>OU611860.1:6259430-16259430 GCA_914767755.1 Agrochola circellaris
CATTGCTCTCGAGTGTAGATTTATTGCTTTATGTAGGAAATACACAGAAATTGTAAAATAGTTTGGTTTCCATTAATCACAACACATGTATGTTTGATTTTTTATGAGTTTATTTTTATTTTTATACCTACTACCTATAATTGGACGTAGTTAAGCGGAAAGGATCCAACCCACACAGAGTTAGTTTTGAGATATTCAAGTAGATCGTGTTATGTGATCGTATGACCTGCCATACATACGGGTTGGTAAAATGGTAACGTATGGTCATAATGACATGATGCGTTGGGATTGTTTTTATGTAATTAAAGTTTTAACTACAAAGAGTGTTTTGGTATACACTCGAGAGCAATGAATCCGGGTCACTTAAAGAATCCTAAAAATCTCGGAAACTAAAAATGCTAGGTTAATGCAATAAATTGTATTTAATAGACAATGTAATACTCCTTAAATGAAGGTATTAAAACTTCTTAGTTATTGTAAAGTTATATCATAAAAAAATCAAATTTGAAAAAGGGCCACTTTCGAAGATGGAACTACGAAATTACAGCATTTGGTTTTGCTTTTGTTTGTAATCTGTCATTTATGTGGGTACATAAACCATGTTGATAGTGCTCTATATTCATTATTCAAGCTGAAATTATGTCGCTTACGCCTGAAGAATGCACCAGAATACTTACAATGCTGGAAACCGGCCGGAGTCAGTGCGATACAGCCAGGACTGTCGGTGTGTCGCTGTCAACAGTACAAAGAGTTCTCCGACGTTACGAAGAAACTGGTTCTAACCTACGCAGACCAGGAACGGGCAGAACCAGGTGTTCCACAGCACGAGAAGACCGATACTTGGTGAACACCATGCTTCGAAATCGCTTTCTCACAGGAACTGAACTCACAAATCAGTTTCGACGCCTCGGAGGAAGTAACCCAAGTGCATGGACAGTAAGACGTCGGCTTGCTGAATCTAACTTAAAACCCCTTAGACCTGCAAACGGCCCTAAACTGGAGCGTGGGCATCGTATTTCAAGACTAAGATATGCCCAGAGCAACGTAAATTGGAGTATTGAAGATTGGTCAAAAGTTATGTTCTCCGACGAATCAAAATTTATGCTCTACAAGCACGATGGAAGACACAGAGTGTATCGAAGACCAGGGGAAAGATTCAAGCAAGCATGCATCGAAGAAAAAGTAGCCTACGGTGGTGGGTCTGTACTTGTGTGGGCCGGAATTTCTTCTGAAAGTCGCACAGAGCTGGTGATCATAGAAAACGGCTCTTTAACTAGCGTAAGATATGTGGAAGAAACCCTCAATGATCACGTTGGTCCATTTATGGTCAATTTAGGTGAGGATGCTATATTTATGCATGACAATGCCCGACCTCATACAGGTAGGATTGTGAATGACTACCTTCAAGAGATGAACATTACTCGTATGGAGTGGCCAGCGCGCAGCCCGGATATCAACCCGATCGAGCATGCTTGGAACGAGCTAGGCAGATGCGTAAAACAACGAAACCCTCCCCCAATCACGCTTCGTGAGCTCAAAATTGCTCTCACAGAGGAATGGGAGAATATTCCCCAAAATCGTATAAGGAACTTGGTGTACAGCATGCCAAACCGCGTAAACGCAGTAATGGAAGCACGAGGAGGCAATACGAAGTATTAAAATTCAAGAAAATCGTAATAAAGTTCAAAAATTTCATGTTTCCTATTTTTGTTTTAAGGAGAGATCAGCAGTTTTTTTCTTTATGTAATTTTGTGTAAATAAAATGTATGGTGACTCATATTTTTTTTACTTTCATTTAAGGAGTATTACATTGTCTATTAAATACAATTTATTGCATTAACCTATCATTTTTAGTTTCCGAGATTTTTAACATTCTTTAAGTGACCCGGATTCATTGCTCTCGAGTGTACATAATTCATTTTCGCCCATAATGTGGTTTGGATCCTTTCCGCTTAACTATTTTTAATTTCTTTATTAAAATGTACAGACACTTCCCTATGTTTATTATTCTAGCGTATGGCACTCGTGGGTTGAAGCTGAAAATCAGCGTCAGGTTGCCAGCTGACATCATGCTGAGCTGAGGTCCTTTTGGCGTCGATCGATTTTTCGCCCCCGTAAACCCCTAATGCAACTTTCATCGAAATCGTTAGAGCCGTTTTCGAGAACGTGATTACAAATATATCTATATTGCTCGTTTAAATATACAGGTTGGTAGGGACATCGACGCGAACCCTCGAAATTCTTCATAGGTTATTTTTTTTTTAAATTGCTGTTGCATAGAAAAGTGCAATACCTACGCGGTCAAAATGTATGGAACAGCAGTTTTTTTTAAAAATAACCGTCGAAAAATTTCAACGCAGGGGGGTTCAGAATCATGTACTGAATCCATGGTAACCGGCTTCGCGTCGATGTCCCTGCCACCCTGTATACAATGTGAAATTTAATTCGTTTGCATCCTCTTAAGGGGTCATTGTACTCATCATTACGAACAACTTTCCCTATCGGACCAACCCTGAAATCGCGAAAAAAAAACAAACGAAGGATGCAAACTAACTAAATTTCACATTGTATTTGTATATACAAATATTGCTCGTTTAATAGTATAGGATTAAGTACTAAAACGCGTGGCTTGAAAATCTGCTGTTTACCAACACGCTGCAATACCTCTCTGAAATAGGTTTACTCTTAAGTACAGACATGATTGACTAATAACGCTGTTTATTTAGAAACTGGTGCAATTGTGAGAATGGTCGTTTATTCTGGTGTTTATAGTTTTAAGGTATCTTTATTGTAATGCCAATAAACGCATTTTACTTTCTATCTTTATTTACCTGCATATATGCATAACAAAATATAAATAAAAAACAGCAATGAATATAATACCCATTCATTTTATTAGTTGCGAACGCTACAATGTAATTAAAAAAACACTTACAATGCGCCTACGCCTAGATAATTATTCTCTTTCATTGCCTGCATTCTTTTGTTCTACTTTTTCTCCCATTGTTAGTTTCCAAGTGTTTTTATTCCAAACAGAACACTGACAATAACTCCAACACTTCAAACATGTTGTTGACTATTTACTGCTAATAAAAACACTGCAATACAACAGTTTCTTATCTTGCGTACGCGCATCACTTGAGAATCAATGACCGACAGTAATGAGACTTTCACAGTGATCTAAGCTCATCTTTATTTCATGCTTTCTGTGAACAAGATGTAGGTTAACTAATGAGAATTTGATATATCTAGTTACTAAAGAGTTTATTTACTACGATGAGACGAGACCTCGCGTTTCAATGTACTTAAGTAATCACTTGTAATCTTCTTACTTTTCAGCGTGCTCCACTGAGCGTTACCTTCAAACCCTGACACCTGTTTATCATTGAGGTATTTTAATCACGTAAGCTTTGATATAAGTGAGAGAAAAAAAAACCTACCCACCAACCAACCTACCCACAAACCGACCTACCCACCAACCGACCTTACCACCAACCGACGACGTATAGCTCCATCTTTTTCCCCCACTGAAGTAATATTAAAATAAGACTGATTTGGAGGTAGTAGTAGGCCCCCAGTTTTATTTGTGGAGGTACATCTTTTAGCGGCTTTTAAAACTATATATCCCTATTTTTTGCGAATGGTCTGGAGGGATTTCGTATTAAGGCTCGTTCAGACCAGCGCGACGCGACGGCGAGACGCGACTCGAACAATACAATTTCTAAGAAAACTTCACGGTATAACAATAGCCGGTGTCGCGCCGCGCTGTCGCGTCGCGCTTGTCTGTACGAAGCTTTATTGTGCAGAGTAGCGAAAGCCCTTCGCAGTTTATTGTGTTGTGAATGAAGCTTTTACAAGTACCTAATACCCGTTTCATTAAAAAAATATTTAGCATAAAAATAGTTCTATTGTATGTTTCTTCCAGTTCATTTTAAATTCATTCATTCATTGCACACGACACTAAAATCAACTTAGTACTTAAGTCCAGTTATAAAACATAGTTTTATACCCCAACATTGGTCAAACAGAGATCAAATAAGGCACCAGTTTTGAAAGCACGAGTTAAACGCTAGCTATCACCAATAAACATGGACGCAAAGCTTTCTGAACGAGTGAATGGAACTGTACGTTTGAATTTCCACGGAAGTGAACTAGATTCATTTAACTGTCCCAAACCCGACTCCCGAAATAAAAGCCTTTGTTATTTTCATCTATGTGCTGGAAACTGTATTATTTTATGTTTTGTGCCCCGTAGAGAGTAAAGCTTGGGGCCCCTTGTTCCCATGCTCCGAGTGTCATTGAACTCTCTCGCTCTCGCTCTCTCTCTCTCTCTCTCGCTCTCTCTCTCTCTCTCTCTCTCTCGCTCTCGCTCTCTCTCGCTCTCTCTCTATCTCTCTCTCTCTCTCTCTCTCTCTCTCTCTCTCTCTCTCTCTCTCTCTCTCTCTCTCTCTCTCTCTCGTTGAATAAACATTATTCTTTCTTTCTTTTCTTTTTCTCTTGCGACAGGACAGGAGCCTTTAAACAAGATTCACTTTGATGGAATTTTGGATATCGGTCCAAATAGATATCCAACTTTAAATTCATAAGCTCTTCTAAGAATTATTATTCCCTTTGCAACATCATATTTATGTGAAGCTGGATTTTAAGCTGTAGTTGTAATAAACGAAATCCTCTCGCTCCATTCACATTTTGACCGCGTAGGTATTGCACTTTTCTATGAAACAGCAGATTTTTTTTTTAATAACCGACGAAAAATTTCAACGCATGGGGGCTCAGAATCATGTACTGAATCCATGGTAACCGGCTTCGCGTCGATGTCCCTGACACTCTGTATACGATGAGCAATGAGCATGAAGTATTTATTAGCTTTACTTGGAAATGTTTTAAATGACAACCTTGTTTACAAAAAATATTTTTCACCGGCAATATTTCACGCCTAATCAGCATCTCTCGCTTGACCTTTTTTAAGGTGCCTTTATATTAGACGCCATTTTAACCTTAACGAATCATGTAAAAAATATTTCATTTTTATTTTTTTGATGATTTGTGTATTTTATTTTGTATGCCAAATGGCAAGTTGAACTTATACTTTATGTCAGCACGTTGTAATTACAGGCAAAACATTTAAAAAAAACCATAATAAAAATAGTTATTTAAGGTAAAAAAAAAAATTGTCTTTCAAAATTAACTAAGTACCTATTCGTTTTTTTAAGGGTAGCCTCAAACAGTCACGTTAACTGCTTTAAAAATTCACACACTCAAACATTCACATTTACAGTTACATTACACTAAACATAGTCAATAAGTAATAAATATAAGAAAATGTTTCAAACTGATAATTCGCTCAAAATTTGACCCTACATATTTATATTCAGTATTTTGTGAAAATAATGTTCTTAAATGGTAAAAAAACATTTTTCTAATAACCGCAATGTGAACGCTCCATTATATTAACAAAAGAACACAGGTAGGTACTTACTTAGTTCTTGTGACTAAACCTTGTTTGTTTCTTCTAACTCAAGTTGAGGATTCGGCTCGTAAACACATTAGCTACACCGCGTACGTTTCAGTCATGTCTGCTTAGAATAATGTTGATTTGAAACAGTTATTTGTAATTTTAAAGGCATACCTACGGAACTATACAGGGTGTGTTTATAACATGGATCGCCATTTGCTACCGTAATAGATAGGAATATTTTCTGTTAGCATTCCATTATTGAAGTTCCTAATGAAAAAATAGGTATAATTATAAAATTTATGTATTTTTTTTAAATATAATTTTACTAGCAACGCCCCGCGGTTTCACCCGCAGTCTCGATAACGTGCGAATATTTGGATAAAAAGTATCCTATGTGTTAATCCAGGTTATAAACTATATGTGTGCCAAATTTCATCCAAATCCGTTGAGTAGTTTTTGCGTGAAAGAGTAACAAACATCCATACATCCATCCATCCTCACAAACTTTGGCGTTTATAATATTATATTATAGTAGGATAGTAGGATTGTAGGAAGTAGGATAGGTGTACCTAGATCATAAGATTTTTGAAAAAACAAAATACGTATTTCAGCCTGCCGCTATGACAGACACACGCGGCTATGACCACTCTAGAAAATAGACAATGCTGGTAAAATCAGCAACTAAAGTCGATTAACATTTAAGTTTTTAAATTGTTATTTTAATACACACTATAAAAAAAAAGGTAACTGATGTAAAATTCAAATTACTCAAACTTTCAATTATTACATGTAATGCCCAAAACAGTAGCTGAAGTAATTTTCAATTAAGACGACATGTATACACGGCTACACATCAGGCTATACATTTCCAGTATAAGCTGACCTCGCATCGTACGGAAATCCTATACAATGCGAGATCAGCATTAACTGGAAATGTATAGCTTGATATGTAGCCGTGTGTACAAGTGTTAATCGACTTTCTTTGCTCACCGTATAAACCGTGTTGATATCCCTATAAGTAACTCGCAAACCTAATTATTTTACGATCACAATATTTATTTTGATTTTCTCAAAATTACACTAAAATTAAAAAACAGCCAGTATTAATTTCCTGAATTTCGATTTTAACTCTTGTTTCTTTCTTTACAGAAGCATGGAAGACTCGGATTGTATCAGCAGATTCTTCAATGAGGAGGAGAATCTAACTGCTATAAGTCCTCGAGTACTACAACTGCCTTGCTCACCAACCAGATCATTGGGTTCATCTCTAGATCTGAGTCAAGGCTCTATAGAGTCTGAAGAACTCAGTCTATCACAATTAACTATAGAAGAACAAGAACCTATAGTAATACAACCATTTTTTAACATCACGCCACGACAACTGCCAGTATCACCGCACTATGTGGTGGAGGAAGAGTTCTCCTCAAACCCCTGGGCGATGTTAATAGCAACAATATTCCTGACGAAAACTTCGGGAAAAACTGCCAGGCCATATATGAAAATCTTTTTTGTGGAGTACCCAACGCCTTATCACGTTTTGAATGACACTCCAGTATGTTTAGAAAGATTTTTTGATAACCTGGGATTAAGGAAAAGGGGTCATATGATATGGAAGCTCAGTTATCAGTTTGTTTCTTCAAAATGGCGTAGAGCAAGTGACTTATGCGGCATCGGGAAATATGGCGAAGATGCCTATAGGATATTTTGCTTGGGGCACACAGATATAGACCCTAATGATAGGTATTTAAAGTTGTATTTAGATTGGTTAAGAGGCCACACGGAGTTTTTAGAAGAAAATGGAGCGGTGGACAGTGAATTTGTGATTGAAGATTTAGTGATGAAGTATTACAGAATTACTTTGAGAGATGGGAATTCGATTTCTGTGAAATGAGTAAAAGTTTCTTAATATCTGTGATCTATTGTTTCACAACAAAATTATTTATTACTACCTGCTGCCCTGCGGCTTTGCCCGCGTGGATACTAATTATTTTTCTAAAATAAGTTACTCAAAGTCAAATCAAACAATCAAACAATTATCATATTCATTATTATCTCAAACAATTTATTTCAATTAGGCACATAAAAAGCACTTTTGAACGTCAATTTTACAAAAAATAGAATTGATTGTAGACGCCCCTTCCAAAAGGTAGTTTTCTTATGAAGAAGAATGGGCAAGAAACTCCACCGTTACTCTTTTAAAATGTTTTTACAATATTTTGTATACATTAATTATAAAATTATATGTGAAGACGATGCATCTAGAATAAGATTACTATACCACGATAAGTAAAAAGAATGAAAAATGAAGCAACGACAGATAAAGGAGAATGCGCAGCTCCCATACAAATTTACCCCAGCTCCGGCGCAAAAGTTACCTATCTCAGATTATTGTACATTTTATGTGTATCAAGTATCAATATGTGTGATGTCTGCAGTGGCAGTCAAACATAGAAAAAAATTGCTTTGAATATCCTTCCAGGCGCGTATTTTTCATTCGACCATATTAACAAATATTGAGTAAAATATAAAATATTGGATATAGATTTACGAATGTTAGGCATTTGCCTTGATTTTTACTTTCAGGAATATCATATCGTATCATAAAGGGTATCCAATAATAATAAAATAATATTTTAAATCCGATTATTTTTTTAAGCCTTACAAAGGCAGACATAAAGCTAAAATAGCTTTATTTTTTAGTCGACCAGGACAGTTATAGAGCGAAACAAGTGCAGGCGGTGCAGTAAAAGATACCTATTCTAGGTATTTTAAAAGATCCTAATAGCAAGGCTTGTAGAAAAGATAGGTTCACAAGAGGCGGCCGTTGCCAAACCTACAAGCATACCTAGCTTAACCGTTAAAGGCCTGATAAACAACTAATTAACGTGCTAATTGACGTGCTTGAGGGTCACCCAGGGCTTTACCGGTTAAACACTACTGTCAGTACATAATAGCAAAGGCTATGGCACGTGTGGGACAGGTAACAGATTTCGTGTTGGAAGTTGTGCCCATGTTATCACGATTTTATATTATTTAGGTTGGGCCAGACACAACGAATTTAGCCATCCTGCTGCTTTCTTGGACAATGTGTTAGTAGATTTAGAATTATAATTTTTTACTAAATAAACACATCTAAAATCAATCTTGTTATTATTATTTTACTACCTTATAAGATACGATATGATGCCCCTGAAAGTAAAATCAAATCAATCTTGTTATTATTATTTTACTACCTTATAAGATACGATATGATGCCCCTGAAAGTAAAATCAAATCAATCTTGTTATTATTATTTTACTACCTTATAAGATACGATATGATGCCCCTGAAAGTAAAATCAAATCAATCTTGTTATTATTATTTTACTACCTTATAAGATACGATATGATGCCCCTGAAAGTAAAATCAAATCAATCTTGTTATTATTATTTTACTACATTATAAGATACGATATGATGCCCCTGAAAGTAAAATCAAGGCAATATGCCTAACATATTCGTGAATCAATAGCCACTATTACATATTTTACTCGATATTTGTTAAAATGGTCGAATGAAAAATAAGCGCCTGGAAGGATATTCAAAGCATTTTTTCCCTATGTTTGACTGCCACTGCAGACATCACACATATGGATACTTGATACACATAAAATGTACAATAATCTGAGATAGGTAACTTTTCCGCCGGAGCTGGGGCTTTTTTGCGCATTCTCCTTAATTAGGTGATAGATACATGGTGCTCACATATTTACAAACATTGTAAAATTATACGATATTCCTAACATTTTAACATTTTATCCTTATAACATCAGCGCGCCAGTCGATTCGGAGATTAGCCGGAACAAACAGACTGACAGACAAAAATTAAATGTTATTGGTACCGTGTAAGTGTATACTTTCATATGCATTTAGTAAAAAGCTGTTATTTTGAAATTACAAACAGAACACTTCTATTTTATTTACCTTTATCACCTAAGTATATTTTTTTGGGTGGGAAATTATCAAATAACTTCTCCCGCTCTGGGTGGAGCGGGAGGGCGTGTCAGACTTTTACTGACTAAAACCCACCCGTGTTCCTTCCGTTGCCTGTGTGCCGAGGTCGCGATATCCCTTTCAGACAAACCCGCAACCCCGGCAGGCATTGGCCCTTCCGGACCCCGTCAGTTGGTGCTGACATCTCTTTGAGGCGCGCGTGGAACACAACGCGCCATCGACCCGGGCCTGGTCCCTATCGGACGGCGAGCTACCCATTGCTCACCGTCCGCAAGCCCGCGCCTACGGTGGCCGGAAGTCAGCTCGCGACTCCCGACGCCCGGGGCGTCTCCTGCGGCGACTAGGGGCGCGAGGGGGCGCATTTTGCCTCTCCCTCGCTCGCGCGCTCCGCCTCCTCCTTCGCGAGCATTACTGCTTCGCAGAAGGAGGTGACGGCCTCCCATGCACTCTCGCTCCGGACCATGGCCTGAACCAGGGCCGGACGCGAGAGATCGCCGCCGCCGATCGCCTCCGTGAGGACACGGCGGTGCTCCGCCCAAGCTGGGCAGACCTCCACCGTATGCTCCACCGTGTCCTCCGGGCGATCCACACAGTGGTGACACCCGGGCGTTTCCTCCCGCTTTATCCTGAACAGGAACCTCACGAAACAACCATGTCCGGTGAGGACCTGCGTCAGGCGGAAGGTGAGGACGCCGTGGCGCCTCTCTAGCCACTCCTCAAAGAGGGGACGACAATCGCACTCTCCATGCCGCCATGAGATCCCGCCGGAGCTCTGTCCGCTGTGCCGCGATTTCTCGCGGCAGCGGAGTTACGCCCCGGCGTTTCGCCTCCTCGCGCAACTCCCACATGTGCGCGAGGACTTTTGCCTCCAGATCCCATGGCGGTAGTCCGGCAAGGAGGCTCGCCGCCTCACGGGAGACCGTGCGGTATCCTCGTACCAGCCTGATGGCCATGACCCTTTGGGACGCGTTCAACCGCTGGGCTGGTCGCAGCCTCAATGAACGCGCCCACACCGGTGCCCCGTAAAGGGCCATGGACCGCACGATCCCCGCGTAGAGCCTCCGGCAGGAGGCGTTTGGACCCCTAGATTGGGCAGAAGCCGCTTCAAAGCAGCCCCTGCCCTCTGCAGTTTGGGAGCCAAACGTCGGAAGTGCTCCACGAAGTTCCACCGGCTGTCGAGGACGAGTCCCAGGTACTTCATCGTCGACTCGACACCGATGTGAACCCCTCCTGCCATTATCCGGGAACCCGACAGTGGTGCGTTCCGAGGACCATAAAAACACATGGCCTCGGACTTGTGCAAGGCCACCTCGAGTCCCAATTGCCGGATCCTATCAACGATTATCGCAACCCAGCGTGTCGCCAGTTCGGCCGCCGCCTCGTGAAGTATACAGGGTGGCAGGGACATCGACGGGAAAACTGTTAGTTACCATGGATTCAGTACATGTTCTGAAACAGCCGTGCGTTGAAATTTTTCGCCGGTTATGTAAAAAAAAAAAAAAAACAGCTGTTCCATACATTTTGACCGCGCAGGTATTGCAGTTTTGTATGAAGCAGCAGATATTTTTTGATAACCGACGAAAAATTTCTATGCAGGGGGTTTCAGAATCAGGTACCGAATCCATGGTAACAGTTTTCGCCTGCCACCTTGTATATACTTATAATATAAATGTTTATAATTTAAAAGTAGGTCAAGATAGTAAAAGATGATGATTGATGACCGCAATAGACTGGACGAAAACAAAGAACTATAATTTTTTTGTCAACGTAATTATTGGATGAAACAATAGTGGTGGATAAAGTGGTAGAGCCTATTTTGATTACATGCCTAGGATCGTTCAAAGTTAGGACTTCAAACAATTTCCAAGAAATATTACTTTGAAGTCCAAAGTAATATTTCTTGGAAATTATAATTTATCTATAGGTAGAGGTACCTAGCCCAGTCAATAACAACATCAAACATCGAAAACGCGCATGTAACTGCATTTTTTTTATGTTGATAGGTCCTCGGAAAGTAGTTTATACCCAAGTTTGGAACATGGTGCTCGAAAAAATGCGAAATTCAGGCACTTTTTTCAGAATGTTTGAAAAATATACTTTAAGGACGTGTTTTATGTCTGAGCCCAACCAAGCATTCTAGGCCTATTGGTTGGGAAGATATAGCTAGTCAAAGATGGGCATTTTTTCCAAAAAGTGAAAAATTATCGTTTTTTTTTTTAAATACCTATTCAAAATTTATTTACAGGGCAATTCAAAATATATACACAATCTTAGATCTAATATACCTACAATTAACACTAAAAATTACAATTTAGTGCTCCTCATAGCTGCATCTTGTAGGTATCCATCAAAAATCTAACTAAGTAGGTAAGTTTTTACCAAAGTGGTTGAAAACATAGCTGAAGTATCCCGCCACAATGGCTGTGACTGAATCTTTTCGATGCTACCATCGAGGAAGGCAACAGTGTTTTGAGTGATCTGTTTCATTTTGACAGTTAAACAACATTAATTGCGTTGTTAACGTTGTTGAGCAGACAAGTTTTTCGAACATATGAAGCAATGGCTTAGCAATATTTTTCAAAATGATTCTTATAGTGATTGATCGGGTGTTACGCAATTAGGGTGCTGAAGGGCTAGACAAAGAGTCATTCTCACACAAAAGAATGTGTCTAAAATGCCCAAAAGCTTTTATGTCAATCCAAGCAATGGCTTAGCAATATTTTTCAAAATGATTCGATTGAAAGCGTGTGTTACGCAATTAGGGTGCACATATTGTATGAGATTAAACGTACCAGTCCGTAACCGACCGCAGGCGACAACTGCAGGTGATGTCTCGCCGCAACACGACTGGTTTCTATGAAATACCTTTCATAGCATAAAGCGACACGTCGTTTGCAGTTATGGGCGAGCGACAGACGACATTCGTAGCCCAACCGCCGACCAGTAGTACCGCCAACGTTCGAGCGATAACACATTTTTCTATATTCTATTTACTGATTGGAATACGGGCTGCTGCCCCCTGCGGTCGGGTTCTGAATCATGACTGCAGCGACATGACGCGGTGACACGTCGCCTGCAGTTGCCGCCCGTGGTCGGGTACGGAATGGTACCTTCATTGAACGAAGCAAAAGGAATATGTAGGTAAGGATCCTAGCAGATGGCGTTCTGTAGTTTCTGTCTACCCCAAGAGGTGTGCGTTTATATACATATATAAGGTCCCATTAAAATAGTTGAGCAAACTTTTAAAATAAGGACAATGGTAAAAAAAAATATAGAAAAACGCATTAAATACTTACAAGAAAAATAAATCAGCTAACGAAAATACACTGAAAATGTTGTTTACCCAATGCCATTTATTATTTTAGGTCAAAATAAAATCACTTTAATCAGTGTTTTTTTTGCTTGACAGACATCCCTTTGGTTAGACCTATGTACTGAATGCCGTGTTAAAATTTGTCCATCTATTTTAATGGGACCTTATATGTATGTAGGTATATGTAAGATAAATAGGCTGGGGAGTTTGTTGCGCCACTTCTTCTTCCCAGCTAACGCACTAGGAAGTGGTGAAGGGTGGGCGTTTTGGGGGACTGTCTTATGTAATTTTGACGTTCGAAAAGTGCTGATTATCACCTTTGTTCTCATATTATTACATTCGCAAAATATTATATTCGCAAAATATTATATTCTCGAATTATTATATTATCAAAATATTACACAAAGAACAATCACAGCGAAAAATGTTTTTAATTTGAGGGAAACAATAATAAATATTTGTCATTATCACATGACATAGGTTATTCATCACATATATTTGTCTCGGATGTCAGCCTAGTTTGAATAAATGACTTTTGAATTTGAATTTGAATAAAATCGTTCTGCAAATGGACATAACCTCTAATATTGCAATTTTAAAATAAGTATAAGTATTTTATGTGAATTTGATAAGCACCTGTACTGATCAAGTATTAAATAATTTTATTTAAAGTATCGTGTTTGTTTCATTAGGCACCTACTTTTCTCAGATGTAAGCTTTAGGTACTTCACTGATTAGCTTAATTGGATCCAGGAAGGTGACGGAGGCTAGATTTACTGTCAAAAAACAAAGTCAATTAGCTAGCGAAACTATACAGACTTGACTGATGTCTCAAAAAATCAATCTGCATAGCCTTTTCCCAGCTATGTTGGTCGGTCGGCTTCCAGTCTAACCGGAAGCAGCTGAATACCAGTATGTTACATGAAGCGACTGCCTATCTAACCTCCATAACCAAGTTACTGGATAACAAAATACCCCTTGGAAATACTGGTTGTCAGACTTTCGGGCTTCGGACGACCCGTAACGACTGTCAAAGATTCAAGCATGACAGCCGGGACCAACGGCTTAACGTGCTTTCCGAGGCATGGAGGGATCGTGGTATGTTAAGATGGTAACCCATACACGGAACAACCCCGGCAAGCGTAGCTTAACCTGATCGATCGACCCGTGCGGCTGTAATTATTTAGCCACGAGCCCCTCTAACAAAAATAAAATAAGTCTAATGAACGTAGTGTTAGTAGCAATTCCAAGTTTAGAACTTGGAATTGCTACTACTAAGCTGATGAGGTCCTGGGTTTGATTCCCGGGTCGTGTTATTGATTTTTGGAGTCCTGGATTTGTACCCGGTTGATGGCAATATGCTCGGCCCCTGTTACATGGGACATAAACATAACAGTCAAAATGTGGGTGTACTTACTATAGGTTCACCTCTGCCTAACACTTCAGGGAATATGTTGGCGTGATGTTATGGTATTTTCTAAACTCATAATTTCAATTACTTCAGCTGATAACGGAGTCAACGGCCACTGGTTGTGAAGTTACTTGAAATTGAAGTTAAGAGGTTTTTTTTTTGTTTTATCTTCATTAGGCTTCGACACGTCTGTGTAGTTTTGCTAGCTAATTTAATTTGACCCTGTATACTATATTATCCAGTCAAGGAAAATAAATATCCTATATGTATATACTATTAAACGGGCAATATTTGTAATCACGTTGTCGAAAACAGCTCTAATAATTTCGATGAAAGTTGCAATATAGGCACTTTACGGGGGCGATAAATCGATCTAGCTAGGTCTCGTATCTGGGAAAATTTGTTATCTCCGTATTTTCACCCGAGCAGAGCTCGGTCACCCAAAATTTAGAACAAGATGGCTACCTTAGAATAATGACGTGGCAGCATGGAATTAGTAAGTACCTACTATCATGGCGGCATGGAATTAGTACCTATGAACTATCATAAACTAGCAATCTCTATTTTCACCACAGCAGAGCTCGGTCGCCCAGGTACTGACATAATAATTTACCGTGTAATTTTCTTAAGTGCCTACTAGTTTACGACTACTTTGTCAACTCCGTGCTGGTACAAAAGCGCCTAGTAAATATACTAACGCAAGATAAAGTCAATAGGCTACTTAGTAGTCTTAAGAATTAGTCACTGTTTAGGGCTAAGACTAACAGTATATGCTGGAATCGGTACTAGCGACCTTCCAGTCTACCAATTAGTCTTACCAAGGGTTATTGTGTCACCCAGTAACTGGTTTGTGGAGGTCAGATGTACAGTCTCTCCGTGTAAAATACTGTTATTTAACTGCATCCGGTTAGATTGGAAGCCGACCCCAACATAGCTGAGAAATGGCTAGGCAGATTATGGTACTAGTGACCTTGACGGGATACTGGCATTTATTGGTATAAATAATTAAATGGATAACGATAAAAAAATAAACCTGTACAGTACGACACAACTTGAATGTAGCATCGATAAAATTCGTAAAACCGATCACCACCCGAACTGAGTGCGCCTTCAAAATCACCAATCTTTATTACTGCTTATGTGAAAATGATCTTTACGCAAACGATATAACTTGTAAAGTCATATAACCATAAATTTGAAAATTTACATTCATTCATTTCAATTTTACGAATGGATTTCATTCGTAAAATTGAAATGAATGAATGTAAATTTTCAAATTTATGCGACATCTAACTTGTGTCGTACTGTACAATATAGGTTCTAAATTCTAGAACACAATATCATTTTTATTTATTACTATTATTTAGGTAAGTACTAATTGTTACCTACTTACTCTGTTTCCTGTTATCAGTTTCCGTGGTAAACATAAATATATAAATTGCGAGAAGGATAATACAATTTATTTATAAATATTCTCCAAATCATATCATTTTGTTTCCCAAATATAATCAATTTGGTAAGTTTAGTGCGCAATTGTTGTTATTATTAAGGTCTTTTATTATTTTTTAAACACAATAGGTAGGTAATAATTCAAATACATTTTTAGATAACATTGCCAAAAATATTATATTTTGTTTCTGAGTAATTATAAAAAAGGTAAACTGTTATGTTTTGTATTGTTTCATTCGTTTTCTAGAAAACATTTGTATCTCAAAATACAACTTACTGATACAGTCAAGTGCACATCTGTGGAAACAATTTGCCATTGACTGCACCTTTAACCTTTATGTCATAGCAGTAAGGGTGATTTTCGTAGAGCAACTGCTGTACTTAGACAGTGGTCTGTTGTGTCTAACAAAACAAAAATTGTATTCTACCATACTAAGACTCAAATAATACTTATAGGTATGTACCTACGTTATTTTGCATTCCCAAAGTTGACAGGACCGCGACACACCTAACAAAATCTTCTAAATTCGAAGCTCACCTCTTGGCTGCCAGTGTGAAAAAAGGGGCATACAACTTTATGAATGAAGGACTGTTCAATTATGAAAAAAACATTCAGTTACAATCAAAGAGAATAAAATCGGAGTAGATGGCTCGCTGGAGTCACGCTCTTCCCGCCAATCTTTACCTCCAACTCATCAGCTAAAAGTATCAACTGATCGCGGACAGCCAAAGAAGAAAAAAAAAAGTTACAATAAAAAACGTTAATAACAAACGTTAAAAACGAAAAGGATGTCTTTGTTTCCAATTTTTTATCATTATAGCTTTAGCATCTACTTCAATTTTAGTTAGGTACTTTTAATTGCAATGAGTTTGATACGTCCAATTTATTTCGGTATTTAGTTTTAATATTAATCATAGCTGAAAATCAAATTTTCAAGGCCCACCCATTATTCGCTCACGTCACGACCCATAGTTTGAGAACCATTGGTCTTGTACATATTTATTATAATCATGACAGCAAAGAAATTCTGTCACTTCTGATTTTTTTTGCCTTATTTCGTAATTAATCAGTGACAACAGCACAAAATAACCCGAATGCAACTAAAAAGTTCAAGACAAGACCTGCTATCTAATTACGTAACACATTTTCGTAAACGATTACGACTAATCTGTTTCATTTTGACAGTTCAACAACATTCATTGGGTTATTTACGTTGTTGAGCCGATTTTTTTTTCGAACTTATGAAGCAATGGATTAGCAATCTGTTTCAAAACAATTCTGATTCTGATTGATCGTGTATGTGAACAGTACCTACCCTAATTACGTAAATTAGGATACCTACTGTTTTCAAACAGCCTGATGTAGTTGGTTGGTGGCATTATTTTAGTTCAATCTCAGATTTGATCTGTGCCACCAACTGCATCAGACTGCTTAGAAAGAAAGTGACCTTGTTTTGAACTTTTTAAGTTCAGTCGGGTTTTTTTTTCCGTTTTTTCCTTTTGAGGTACGGAAACCTCAAAAGAAAAAAAGGGAACCCATAAAGGATCACTCGTGTGTCTGTCTGTCTGCCCGTCACAGCCAATTTGCTCTGAATGATACAGATATCAATTACTATGACCCAAACAAGAACGTGTATTTAAAAAAAATAATTTTGAATATGTGGGTAACTTTTCCAAGGCAAAATTGAAAATTAAAAAAAAAAGGTTTACAATTGTACATACTGTGTCACATATCAAATGAAAGGGCTAGTTGTGAGCATCTGAATAGTTTTTTTTAATAATATTAAAATAAATACTTTTAAACATATTTAAGAAAATATATGAAAAATTAAATTACCAATCCCCCTTATCTCCGAAACTATTGAGCCAGACATTTTGAAAACAAATACTTACAGAAAAAAGTTCTATACTTACTTATAGATTACAGGAAAACCTATAAGAAGTCTATGGACATGGTCTTAAAATAACATGGCAACTGCAAATGTAAGTTTGTACGTACAATACTGGGAGATTTGTTTTTAAATTTTTCCAAAATTACAAACTTACGTTTGCAGTTGGAATGTATGGGAGAACATGTTTTTCAACTACAATGTTGAGTTAGTCCTTGGGATAAATTCATCCCAACTACGGAACCCTTCATTGTGTGTGGTCCAACACGCTCTTGGTCGGTATTTTTTCAGTGTTTTATTTTCAGAAATTTCTCTTTAAAACCCTTTATTTTGATACTTACTGAAAATGAGCACATCCATGATTTTTTTTTAACCAGCCAGTGTCACTTGTGATATCAATGCGAATCCAACTATAGTTTCATTTAAAAAATCCGTTCGCATTCTTCGCACACAGAGACAGACAAACATACATACATACCAACCAAAAACATTACCCTCCTTTTTGGGCGCCGCAGTCGGGTAAAAAACTGAATAGATGTAAAATGTTATAAATGTCCAATACATGAATGAATACTGAAAAGATGTGGATCGAAAAAAAAATCTGCCAATTTAAATACCTAATATAAAAAACAACCGACTTCAAAAAGCGACTACAAAATGAAAAATAACTTCAGTTTCAGTAGTCGGTGTCTATCTTAATTTTTTAATAATATTCTAACATCATCACCATAGATGAAGTGGATTAAAACATGTACTTATACATGGGTACCCAGGGGATGGGGGGGGGGCAGGGTAGGGCAGCTACCCCCCCTGGATTCGTATGCTTAAGTACCTACTGTTGTCGATAAAAGTTATGTTAGAGTCACGTTAAGATTTAATTTGCAATTAGAATTATATTACGCATTAATTTTAGAAAAAACGTAAGAAAATTTGAATTTCGCGGGCCACCATTGTGGATCCACTCTTAGGTGGGTATTACACTATCAATTATCTAGGATCATAGATCTCTGAGTCACATTTATATGATAATGTAATACAAACATATGAATCAAATCGTCTTTGATCAAAGATTTTTGACATTTGTTGTTAGATAGGATCAAAGAAACGGGTCTTGCCATATTGAATATTATATACTGAATTTTACATTTATTTTCATAATTTCCTGATACAAAATCCGTCCATAAAATTATGTGTTTTTGCCTTTTCAGTTTTGCTACTGCCATATTCTAAGTTGACGGGTTTATTGACGGATAAAATGTAAGCACAACGAACTTTTGGCGTAAGTTTACAATACGCTTTGGAATTCTAAAATTATTTGTTGGCAGCACTGCTGTACTAAAAAAAAATCAAACTGCTGCCGGGCAGCCGGGAATTCATTGTTTTGTGGCTTCATTAGTGTTCTAAGTTCTATTTGTTATATTGTTTGCCGAAAGGCTACAGTATTTTGTTTTAATCGACGATTGCAACCACATCTGTCAAAAAAATAGGATCATAATTGATAATGTAATACACAGATATGATCCTAGACGTCAAATATGTAGGATCAAAGATAGGATCCTAGATAATTGATAGTGTAATACCCCCCTTAAGAAATTTCTGATTTGCCCCCCCCTTGGCCAAAAGCTGGGTACGCCCATGTAGGTACTCTTATACTTTTCAAGCAAAGTTAATAAACCTCTACCGTAAATGGGCCCAGTAATAACAGAGAAATTTGTACGTACTACATACATGAAAGAGGAGGTGGCTTTCGGCGAGTAGTATACTCGCCTAAAGCCTTCCCACCTCCTCTTTTTTTAAATCTGTTTAAAACAGTGTTAATCGACTTTCGTTGCAGACTATACAAACGAATAAAAAAAAATCATAGGGTTAATAAAGTCAAATCGGTCTTTTTTGGGGGCACAGCAGTGCCCCCGCCAAGTCGAGCAAAAACAAACAAACAAAGGCACAGCCGTACCATCGTTTTCTCGGAAGTGATTCTGGACATTTCCGACCTGTAACTTTGTTGTGGATTTGTATTTGTATTTATTTATTTGCTTAAAAGATGGTATACAAAGGTGTTGGATGAGATGGTAAAGGATAAAGCTAGAAGCCTGAATTTTCAGTGACCAAGTAATATGAACAGTAAAGGAAGTAGGAACCACCGTCCAGCATAATGCAGCTCTGCAGGCCAAGAAAAATGACAAATGTAAATAAAATAAAATGTTCGTTAATTCACATAAATACATATCCTATTTCTTTTTGTATTTTAATGCCGATGAAAGTATACTGGTCATTCTGTACTTGAATCAAAAACGGTATCATTGTGAAAGCTAAAATATTTTAAATGTTCCATGAAAGAACCCGGGATACAAAATGACTCATAATATTATGACGACCTCTACACATTCATGTAACATCCTTAGTTCCTGCAGACCTGTGCTACTTCCGCTCGATGTTTCCTCCGACCGTAAATAAATATTTTCACTTCACCTTACTGAACGTTGAAAAAGATAATAAAAGTTTTTGCAGCGCACGTGTGGGGTTTAAATCATTTTTTTTTTTTTTTTTTTTTATTTTTTTGTGGAAAACACCACTACAATCACAATGAGTAAAAAGTCTTACAAGACCTGCAGAACTCTGTTTACCGCAGTTCTCTACTCGATCACTATAGAACTGTATGTAAATTATCATGACTGACATGACAATCAGCCACATAACAGGCAATCAGCTGAATCAGCCAACCCATAGGCCTAGCGTACTGTCCAGTATCCAGTATAAAATATAATATAGAAACGTAATGTTTATTCTATCAATTTGTTTTTTAAAGAATTACATAGTTCAGGATGACGAGCTCGGGGCTTATTTTATTGTATAAATTATAATTTAGTCAATTGATCAAGCTTTGACTAGTTGTTGCTTGACCTGTTTGTTATTGAAATCATTTGTACAATACTGCATTATTTTTGTGGTACTTTTAGTTTTGTAAGGAAAAAAGTCAAATCACAATATTTATACATTTATTTATGTTTCTAATAGATTTTAGCTAAAACACAATGGTTTTGCGATGTTTTAAACGCTCCCGCCGTCTTATTTCATAAATAAACCAATAGGGCATTTCATGTTGTACCAACCTCCAGTAGTTTACCGGAGTGATTGCTCGCCGCACGGTTGGCAGCAGTGTCGACTATTGCAAATGGTGGATTGCGTTACTTTTTCTCGTGCTCCGTGTAAAATATTTACGTAAAATAGTGTTAATTTCGTGGTGCAGTGTTTCTGACTAACATAAACATGTCGGAAACACTGCCGAATGCAAAAAAACAAGTTCCAAGACAGCTGGTGAGTGTTTATTGTTAGATTTTTACGTATTTAGTCCCGGGTGACGCCATGGTGGCTTTATCTGGGATCACGTAAACATGAAATGGTGCATCGCTGCATCGTGTATCGATTTACGAAAGTTACAGGATGACGATAGGAATCTTTTTGTGAATGTGTATTTTGTGTGTGATGATAGTCATTGAGGGTCATCGGACTCAGTTTTTTGTGATCACGCCGCGGCCGAGTTTAAAACGCGGCGGCCGTATGCATTCGCGCATGCGAGATGGTGTCAAAATCTATAATAGTTCCGGAGATCGCGGCATTGCGATTCAGCGGCGATGATAATGAGCGACGTGACAATAAATTGCGCGCGCCAGCGACGTCTTCGGCGCACGAGGCATTGTGGGCATCTGGTAGGCACAGAGTGTCGAAGGCGTTTCCCTCCCGCGGGCTGGCGGAGAGCAGGCGGCCAGGGGCGTGCGCGCTGCGCTGCGGCCACACGTCGAGCCCGAGTCCGCTCGCTGCTCGCGAGCAATCTACTTTATTACTTGACTAATCTTCCGTCGAACAATTACACGCTGGGCGAGATTCGATCGTATTAAACACTAGCATATTGATTTAAATAGGATACGACACGATTGTCGAGCGACCGCTCTTTGTTACGCCGAGACCGCAAACAGCCCTCGCATCAAAAGTTTTATTGTTACAAGTTAGGTTCACTTAATCTTTTACTTGTATTTCATTGGCCTTGGCTGTAAAAAAATAACCTACTTCGTACCGCGAGACGCTAAACAGTCTTGCAGATGCATTTTTTATACGCGATTGGAAAACGATAAAGAAAATTCATCCACAAAACCTGTCACAAAAGGTGTTAAAAAGTGAAAGTCACTAATCACTTCAGCGCGCCTGATCGCATTGTCAACTTTTGTAGCTGAGCAAATTTTACAGATGAGGCAAACATAGGTATCTACAATAACATTGACATTAAAAATATTTTTTCCAAGCAACCTGATATTTCATGGTGTTTACTATACCAATGTAATTAATGGCAATTATTAATTCAAGATTAGATTAGGTTGGGAAATTAATTGAGCTGCCAACATTTTTATACACCAATAGTCATTATTTTATAGTAAGTTCAGTTTTGTTTGAATAGTGGTAATTTATAGCTTCACAAAGTAGCTTAAACGTACAGAATAAAATAAAGCGTCCCGTTCAGCTGTCAGTTGATGTTATGTAACAGGTTTTCAGTTTTAAATTCCTGGCAATGCTTTAGTTGAAAAGTTCCCTTTTATAATATTCTTATTATCATAAGAATTGACATAATAATCAGAATTATTGCACAACAAAGTTCTTCTCGAACAAAAACACATGTCAGTTGCCACATCATTGTGAAAACAATAGGTCAGCAATAATGTCACTGAGAAGCAAACTCAAAGTAAGCACTTAGGACCTTAAGAAACTAGTCTTCAAATAATATTCCCTCAAACATAGAGAAGTAAACATTTCTTGTTTTCTCCCTAGCGTGAACGCAAACAACGCAAGCTATATTCCGATGAGTGGGCCCTGGGTGACGATGAGGCTGAAGGTGGCCGGGGCTTCTCCCTGGCTGACAAACTGGAGAGCCCAAGATTTGAGCATTCTGGTGCAGTGCTGGATATGCATGGAACAGACTTGACCGTGTCATATCTACAGAAGAATGGATTTACTACTCCGCTGCTGTTCAAAGAGAAACTTGGATTGGGACTCAGGTGTGTACTTAAATTTTTCTTATGTTTTTAATTTGGGAGGATGTATGTGATGTTACCTTATGCATCTTTTATCTAAAAGGATTACAATGTGTCCCTTTATTTGAACAATTAGTGTACTTTTTCAGTCCATGCAGCTTCGTATTTTATCTTTGTCATTTTGCTATTATTTTCGGCCAATTGCCGGGTGGATTTTAGTTTTATTTATCATCTTTATTTTGGTGTATACAAGTGCCCATCCTTGATCTCGTAGTGGCTACGTTAGACTGTGTTAGACCCGTATTACAGCACCTCACTCAAGAACTTGTACTTAAAAATTCATTACTCATTTTACTTAAAAATACTAATTTCAACCAATCAAAAGGCTTAAGGTGAATCCGTAGTTGCAGCCCGCGAAATTTAAATATTCTTACGTGTTTTGCAATTTTCAGGTCAATGTCCCTAAGTTAGATTTGTTAATATGAACTTTTCCACAAGAAATTTGCTTATGTAACAAATCTAACTTAGAGAGATGTATCAATGATTCCAATGATTATAATTCTGTAAATACATAGCTCATACAGTTGCGAATCATATTTTGATCAAGATACGACCTGACATTGACCTACAAATACCAAAAAAAGTAAGAAAATGTAAATTTCGCAATAAAGTAAAGGTAATAGGTACCTACTCGAGTTTTGAGTGAGGATCTGTAATACGGGCCTTAGAATCTGAATACCAATATTAGGCAAATATATGCAAACAATACTGGAATTTATAATGCCGGAAATATTGGTCGTAGGTATTATTACATATTATGGCGAGAGATAACGACAGGGTCGCCCCTTCATTG
Organism: Agrochola circellaris; assembly: GCA_914767755.1. Classification (NCBI taxonomy): domain Eukaryota; kingdom Metazoa; phylum Arthropoda; class Insecta; order Lepidoptera; family Noctuidae; genus Agrochola; species Agrochola circellaris. The sequence continues at coordinate 6,282,817 of OU611860.1, forward strand.
ATACTGAATTATTATCATCAACCTGTGATTAATGAACTATGAAGGTACACCTGCTGTACATAATGTGGGGAACTCGGGAGGCATGATTATAAATGGTCATCATAGACAATGCAGACTTGAAAACTATAACATTTGCCACACAATCTGTAATAATAGGAAATTCACGAACACTTAAAATAATTTATGCATTGGCACGCGTACGGACTATAAGAGCTTTAGTGCACTTTCAATAGAGTATGGACTGAGTGCGTAATCGACTAACGCAAGTTACTATCGTTTTACCTATACGTATACGATATGATACGTATGACAGACGGAAATAATTACAGTGATACCACGAGTGGCAGTGGTATCGCGTATCGGGACTTCACTAACCTAGTTTGATTCTACGCGTTGATCCGCAGTCTTGCCATAAATATGAGTGTGAACTATAATGCTATTGTCTATGGTCTGTCGCACCGTTGTTTACATGCAAACCTGTTCCGGCTATCTACTGTCTACGTATGTAGTTATTATAACTCTGTCCATGCATGCCGCGCATTTTAAATCATGTTTGAATTCACTAAACAAAATATATTTTTGAATTTTGTCTTGGCTTGGGCAGGTAGTTGTTATTGTATAACTCAGAGTATGAAAAAAGCTTTGTATTGTTAAATGAGGAAGCTTTTTAGTAGAATTCTAAAGGCACAGAAACAAGTTTTGTAAAGAGGACCTTACTTGCACATTTTTAGAAATGACATCGTGTTAGGCAACCGTTCTAAATCAAAATATGTAAACATAGCTAATATGGACGTTTAAGATACCTTACTTTTGAAGTTGACCATGTTTTCAAGCCACTACCCATAACCAAATATGAAAATACAATTCAACTAATTAACGTCAAACACGCCGAAAAAGCTCAAACATTTTCCCTCAACAGGTTTTAATCATTTGTTTCGTTGAACTAAGTCGTAACGTAAACGGTGCACCAAGTGTTTTATCTCGGCACCTATTATCTCACGATCGTATTCGTCCTCAATTACTGGGCTATTGGACCTTATCTTACCTACTGGGGTATATATTAATGTTGTGAGTCGCTTGAGTAGATCTTAACTAGGCACGTCTACTGTCTGTTCCAATCTTATGATAAAAATATACACAATCTCTGTTCAGGTTAAATTTTTACGCAATCACTCAATAAAGGGAATTAAGCTTTGTACAGACTAGCGCGACGCGACACCGGTTATTGTTATACTGTCAAGTTTTCTTAGAAATTGTATTGTTCGAGTCGCGTCGCGCCGTCGCGTCGCGCTGTTCTGTACGAGCCTTTAGTAATAATACATTCATCAGTATTTTGAAGATTTCAATATTTATTCTCTTTTTTTTTTTTTTTGTATGAATTAAAATTCCGGGCTATCGTTGTATTTATTTACATATATATATATATTTGAATACAATATACCTACAATGTACCTAAATTCTTTATATTACGCCTCCTCCTTTTAGAAATCGATTAAAAAAAAGAGTGCATACTTTTACACCAATAAATAGGTAGTAGGTTGGTACCTCCCTACTAAATCTTATTCGAGCAGGAACCCTGTAAGTGTAAGCGTTCACTAAATATGTTAGTTGTTTTTTTGACCAGATCTGGTTTTTAAACGAACTTCGTCGTAAATAAAGCAGGGTTAGGACTCTGATACTTGCCAGTGACCTTGAGTGGTTAGCTTGCGTGTTCTGTACTGAGCTCAAGGAACGCGTCGTACGTCCAGCCAGTAATAGGACTCGCCCATCAAGAATCATTATGAATTTATTATACATAAAACAAATGGTATTTTAATAAAACACGTATACTAAAATATCAATAATTAAATTAGCTTTAATATGGTGAAGGTTACAGAAAAATACGCTTTCTATCAAACGTATTTTTGCGTGATTCTCAGTTTTTTATCCGCGTTAAACATAAATTTACAAATAATTTCATTATGTAATATTATGATAGTCAAAAATATTCATATATTAAGTTATTACATCCGATTCCTTTTTTTTTTTTTTTTAGAAGTCAATTAATAATAATATGTCTCCAACACCCTAGAAGTAACTAATATTAATGGTACCTACTAGTTATAATCACTGATATAATGTCTCCAACACCCTAGAGGTAACTAACTAATGTAATTAGATCACTAAGTATCTCATTGTAAGCGAACTGTTAAGTTCTTATGAGAAATAAAGTTCTTTAAACCTAAGAAAATGCTCTAATTTAACATATATTTTTTCCAAATCATTAACCTCTACTCGTTTAGACGTGATCTCAGTATAAAATAATTAAAAATCGGTTATCGTCGACTTAAAAACGTGTTAAAAAAATAGTCTCGACCGGTCCTTGAAAATTCTTTGACTAAGTATTTTGACGAATAACTTGATTGTCATTGTGTAATACCGGCTTAAGTCGGTATCCCGCGGTGTCTTCACAAGACTTACAAAAACTATCGCCAGACTGGGATCTCTTATCTCTTACGTTTTTATCACCTCGACGAGGTAAAAAAGTGGATTCGTCTGACCTTTTTTGGTAGAGCCCTAATCTATTCCAGGAATGTCCAAAGCATTTAACACTTGTTTTTTGTAAAGGAATTTTAATTTATCATTAATTCACAAACAAATAAAAAAATTGGTTGTGCGTGAAAGAGTAGGTAACAAACATCCATCCAGAAAGTTTGTGAGGGAGGATGGATGGATATCTATCCATCCATCCTCCCTCACAAACTTTCTTGTTTAAGTAGTAGTTTTCTATGACTTATACACACGGCTACATGTCAAGCTATACAATTCCAGTATAATTATGCTGACCTCTGATTGTACGGAAGTCGGAAATCCTAAACATTGCGAGATCAGCTTATACTGGAAATGTATGGCTTGATTTGTAGCCATGTGTACAAGTCATAGAATCCTACTAATATTATAAACAAGAAAGTTTGTGAGGGAGGATGGATGTTTGTTTGTTACTTTTAAGGCTCGTGCAGACCAGCGCGACGCGACGGCGCGACGCGACTTGAACAATACAATTTCTAAGAAAAGTTCACGGTATAACAATAACCGGTGTCGCGTCGCGTTGTTGCGTCGCGCTAGTCTGCACGACGCTTTATTCCGATATTCGCACAGGATGGAGACTTATGCGGGCAAAACCGCGGGGCGCTGCTACAAATCAATATGTTAAAATCCAAACATGTCTTCATTATACCTGGTATAACCATTATATTTCTGATGAAACGAATGACTGCATTTTAATAAAATATCAATTTGCGTTCTACTGAATTATTAACTACATTATTATAGAGTGTGGTCGATAATAGATTGTGAGAGAAACAAATCGATTACGAATCGCCGGTGCCTATAATAATATTCACATAACGAATACGATCAGGGGAATAGATTGCTATCACTTTTGCGGCAGGCCGCCATATCGAAACCGCTGGCTGTAGGAATAAAAATAGCAAGTAATGTATTGTTATTGTTTGTAAGTACCTACTGTTTTTCCTTGACTGAGAACGCCTTCTGATAAGCTTATTTTAGGTCGTTTCAGGTCGAATTGTGTCAACAGAACTGAGTATTTCTGTACTTAATGTGACTTTCTTATATATACGGCTAGTTATATAAACAACGTTTTCAGATACCTAATAATAATTGTGTTGGTTCGTGTTTCGTTAAGTCATATGACTCATATACAGGCTAATTGGTTATTAAATACTCAGAACCCAAAAGTTTTGTGATAGGAACTATGTCGAACACAAAGAAAACTAATTACGATATCAGTAAGTCTAGTGCTGGTTGAATAAAGAACTATAGAAAAATGCTTCGTGCAGACCAGCGCGACGCGACGGCGCGGCGCGACTCGAACAATACAATTTCTAAGAAAACTTGACGGTATAACAATAACCGGTGTCGCGCCACGCTGTCGCGTCGCGCTAGTCTGCACGAAGCTTTAGGGGGCTGATCGCCTTTAACTAAATAAACCATGCGTACCTAATCACAATAAAAATTAAAAACTAATAAATATTCATTATAATGTACCTTACCTATAAAAATATATGCTCTAATATTGTTTACAAAAAATACGCCTCATGCAGCTTTCAGCACATTCGCGTTGCGACTTGCGTTGTGCAAGCCAATTTAGATCTTATTCCTACAATTTTTTATTTATATTCAACATACAGACGCGGCAAATTCAAAGAGAGGTGTCCAAAGACAAGCACAATGTCTTAACTTAGAAGAAAAGTTACACACACAAGAAAATAGATCGGACATTGACAGGGAAGATTTCAAAACAGACAATATTTTAAGATAGAAAAATTGCCAACACCCAGACAAAAAATAATTAGATGTTTAAAAATATACCAAATTTTATTGTAGAGTCATCATTATAGCCGAAAGACGTCCACTGCTGGACATAGGCCTCCCCCAAGCACCGTCCCTTCGACCGGTTCTGTGCTTCTCCCATTCAGCGAATTTCCATTGATGTTGATGCCAACCCCTTTCCAGTGCAGAACCTTGAAGACATCCTCCAGTGCAGCGGTGAACAGTTTCGGACAGATAACGTCTCCCTGTCTCACCCCTGGCTGCAGAAAAATAGGTTTCGAGGTCTGGTCCTGCACGCGTAGCATGACCACCGTAGAAACGGGGTTTGTCGACGGAAGAATAGACAAAATGACAGATAAACAATCACTATCTGTCATTTTGTCATTCTTCCCTCGACAAAACTCGTTTCTATGACGGTCATGCTACGCATGCTGGAGTCGGACTGATATAGTAGTGTTTTCATACAAACACAACAATTCAGCAGCTCGATGTACCGAATCCAGTCAATCTGGCACCGTTGGAGAATGCAGTACAGCCCAACTCTCGATCGAATCGACGGCTTTCTCTTAGTCCACAAATGCTCAGCAGAGAGGTAGGTTATACTCTTCGGTCTTCTGTATAACCTGCTGCAGCGTATGTATGTGGTCGACGGCGCTAAAGCTTTTAAGGAATCCGACTTGTTCGGGAGGCTGGAAGTCGTCAAACCTGCGCGTGAGACAGTTCGTGATGACTCTTTAAAACAGCTTGTTGTCATGGCTAAGAAGTGAGCCATCTCACTCATCGCACTTCTGTAGAGTATTACTTAAATGAAAAAAGGAAAACAAAAATTAAGTTTTTTTTTTTCTTTGACAAGGGGGGCAGGCTTATTTTCGCACCCCGTGTGTATCAGAATGGCGGGTGTAATTTCCAGATTTGCCTAAATTTATTACAGTTATTTGGTACCTTCTGTGTACCTTTACGTACCTCTCTTGAAAATCTGTGTACCTACACCCGTATGATGATATTTTAAAAATTAGGTACACCCGCCATCCTGATGTCAGAACCGCGGGTGTACTGCTAACCAATATATGTAGCCAAGCGTACTGTTTATGTAAATTTGGTACCTCTTGTGTACCTGCAGATAAAAGTATTAAATAAACGAAATACTGCAAGGTTGCTGCGAAAAATAAAAAAATATTTTTTTATTACACGACATTACTTTGTATTTTATAATACTAACTAACAATAGTAACGACGTCAAAGGATAATAACAATCTTCGGTAATTGAACCTTGAACCTCCATATTAAACATATTGCCAAGATACGTTTAATGTGTACCTAATATCTTTAATAGTAATCCCAAACCTCCGTGTATCATTTAGTCACTGTTGCGTGCGTGACTATACCGGGAATCGGAAATGAAATTAACGGACACAAGTTACGATAAACCAAGTATGTCTCAACAAGAAAATTATATGCATACATTATCCAGCTTGATATATGTTATGAATCTATTTCGATCCTGGAACTGAATGGAAATAATTTCATATTTTATTACTATTGATATCAGAATCATTAGGAAACAGGCAACAAGGAAATCCCAACTAGCACAAACTGTTGCTTAAGAGCTTTGGAGCTAATCCGATTATTCCCAAAGGCGCCAAGCTCAAGCGCCAGAGCGTGCACTGCAGACCTTATGCAGCCGCTTTGGAGCCAAAGGGGCACAACTTTTTGCAATCTATAGTTCCATTAGAACTTCATAATACTGGCATAAAAGCGCTAGAGGAGCTGCAACTAATAGTTAACACCACACTAAAGTTCTTGTGGCGCTTATTGAATGAATGACAGAATTAACTGAACGAATAAAGGATCACTGATCATTCACCTTGTCTCTCATTTATTAAATACATCTGTTGTTCCTGAGTCAGACATTCTGAATAGAAATAAATAATAAGTGAAGTGAAGGTAAGTGTTTTTGAGTTATATTTTGTATTATATGCAAGTGGCTACAAACGCAGATCAGTTTATCGTGCATATAGTTGATATTATTGGAGTATTTTTAACGCGCCTCAATAATTACCTCAGAATATCGTAAAATATTATTATATAAATATTATTATATCACATACCTACACGATATTGAAATTACATACTTGACTACATTTGTATTTAGTAAGTTGCTGGTTTTATATTTAGTTATATTTTACTACAAATTACGATAGAAACCTATAAATTTCTCAAGTAATGTTAAATAATTGTCTTGTAAACATGTCTATGAGAAGCAGCTTTAACTTGCAACTTCAACCTTAATACTTCCTCTCTGCGCGTCAAAGCGCTAAGTTTCACTCTTCTGAAGGTCCAAGTAATACCTGTACCACTAATGCAGTTCAAGTCTTTACAATCACTTTTATTTCGTACTTAATGCAGATATCGAACCACACTAATGGTTATTTGTTTTGAGATCCGCAGAACTCGTTGAAAACCCTAAAATACGATGATCATTTGTAGCTGCTTCTATATTTTTCGCTCTTTCAATTGTTTAACACTTACTATGTCTTACCATGTTTTCAGAATGCCTTTCAAAATAATTCGAACTTTGCATCTGTCCATCTAAGTGGGAAAAACATGGATGGTTACACTGGCCGAACAAAAAAAGTAAAAAATTATGTAAAATAGAAGATTCAACTCCACAACCAAACTGGACTAAAATAAACTGCATTGTTAAAAGGAAAAATATTATGTCGTACGAAATTGCTGACAAGCAGTTGACAGAAATGTTAGATTGTTCGACAACAGAACAAGAAGCCGCAGAACTACATGACTACATTTGTGTTTCAGCGCCCAAATTCGTATTTGCTCGCGATAGCTCCATTTTCTTTCACATTCGACATAGTCTAGTTTATATTCAGTATCGCTGTCCGAGTCCAGTCTAGAAAAAAGAAACAATAAATTTACGCAAAGAAGGTTATTTTACTTTATTTTTATAATATGCCACACCAAGCTATAACTTACTTTTCCTCTGTAACTGGTCTGTTATCAGTAATTGAGAAAACAAAATCTACGGGACCCTCGCTTGTGTTTGTTGAACTCGAACTTGGCGCATTATTTTTGTTTGTTTCCAATGAATCCCTTAAAGAATAAATTAAATGAATAGAGTTTTATAAATAAAAGCTAAATTACTCTCACGAAATTGAGTTAAAAAAACTTACGTGTTATTTAATATTTCAATTACAGGATTCTCGTAAACAGTTGCCCTTTTTAATTTCTGCATATTTTGATAAACTCTCCGTACTTTCTTGCGATATCCACCAATTCTTTGTTTGAACTTCCATGCTTTCAGATCCATATTTCTTTTAAACTGGCTTAAATATTTTATAGCAGCACATAAAAATAGCAGAATGTATCCAAATGAGTAGGCAATGTCCATTACTCTCCTGCTTCTATTGTGAAGCCTTAATGTCGCTATTAGTAAAACAGTCGATCAAATTCCTACTTAAGTCTGCGCAAAAGAACAAATCACTTCTGCAATGAAACTTTCAGTGGCAGAACAGTGAAAAATATATGTTTTATACAGTTCCGTTAAAAAGTCTGCAATTAAAGTCTTTATGCAGTTCTGAAGCGTACAGCAGAGGCAATAAAAGCTTTTTAGAAGCTTTAAGCTTTAACATCCATGTTTTAACTCTCTTTTAAAGCTATAGACGGAAAATGGGTTATAAAATTAACTCTTATAAAACCTAGAGTGGCATTTGGTTCAGTTTCTGCTACCCCTAGTGATATTTACAGCTATGAGCAATTACGGAAGCAATAGTAGAACTTAAAACCACTTTCTGAACCCCTAAAGCGCTACTGTACAGCTAAAAGTTGCAAAATAGGCTGCTATTTCCACTAGTGTGCTAGTTGGGATATAATGACCGCGTCCTTGCATCAGAGTAATACAAATGCATCAAATAAAAATAGTTTAATTGTAGACTGCCAGTGGTCCAGCGGTCGTAGTATGCGACTGCTGAACACGAAGTTGTGAAACAGAACATATAAAACAACAATTTGCGGATCACATTTAAAGTGTTGTCCTGAGTCTGTGTGTAACTTGTGTCCGTTAATTTCATTTCCGATTGTTATTATCCTTTGACGTCGTTACTATTGTTAGTTAGTATTATAAAATACAAAGTAATGTCGTGTAATAAAAAAATATTTTTTATATATTATATATTTCGTTTATTTAATACTTTTATCTGCAGGTACACAAGAGGTACCAAATTTACATAAACAGTACGCTTGGCTACATATATTGGTTAGCAGTACACCCGCGGTTCTGACATCAGGATGGCGGGTGTACCTAATTTTTAAAATATCATCATACGGGTGTAGGTACACAGATTTTCAAGAGAGGTACGTAAAGGTACACAGAAAGTACCAAATAACTGTAATAAATTTAGGCAAATCTGGAAATTACACCCGCCATTCTGATACACACCGTACCCCGGCGCTCAATATGCATAAGACGGCCCTGGAAAAATGAATGCAACTGGGTGTTAGAAATTGTGTTTACAGACGTTGTATAAGTGCTCATACACAATGAACACGAGTCCGAATTCTTCAGTGCGTGCCGTTCGTGTGTATGAGCACTAAGTTTTCATAATTTATGAGCCTTCCTGCGAGTAACGAGAAGCAGTATGCGTACGACTGCTAGAACATCCCACGCAGTCCTTCAGCTTTAGATCATTACTCGGGAACTAATTAATTATTAAGCATCCCTATCGTGCTTTCCAAGTATTGCCAATTCTAAAAACAAACATTATTTTGTCCTTCATACCCTAGGGAGAGTACACTACTAAAACGAGCGTAAATTTCGGACCTCGCCTTTTTTTGTCGTTGTTATCGATACTGGCTGGCTGGATCGCCATTTGCATACTAAGTAGCATAGTGTAACGATTTCACGCGATATTCTTTAAAAGTTCAATTTTAATTAGTTCATTTAAACTTTAGTCGCGTAGTCAATAATGTATTCGGTTCTTACTCTATAAAAAGCTCAACATAAACAAAACATATCCTAACTATATAATATTATAATTGCGATAGTGAGTTAGTTTGTTTGGTACGCTTCACGCTAAAACGGCTGAACAGATTTGGTTGAAATTTGGCACATGGGTAGACCATGACCTGGATTGGGACACAGGATGCTTTTTATTCCGATATTCCCACGGGATCGAGACTTATGCGCGTGAAACCGCGGGGCGCAGCTAGTTTTCAATATTTGCATCAGACTACGGAGACTCAAATAAGTTTCATTCCTCACTTTTGTTTCTTATTTTATACTGTAGTGGGTACTTTTATTGTAGGCGATAGATAATACAATAATATTTTATGCATAAAATAGCTCAAAGATAAGTTAACGTAAGCGTAAATATAATTTCACTTGTACGTTCCATTTTGCTATCTGTAAAGTAATCTTTATTGCCTTTCTGAAGCACTATTTCGTGTAAGAATCGGTGTAAGCTTAACTCTGAGTTTTATGTATGGAAAGAAAATATTCCGATACGAAACTACTTCCGTAAATATTCCACGTTGTCGTGGGGAACGCCTCAGATTTTAACCTTGGAAGTTCTTGATTGTAAGTTTTTGGCAATAGTGGGATAACTTTTGAAAAAGACTGCGTATAACGATATTTTCGGGGGAGTTTGCTGCGCCAGTTCTTCTTCCCAGCTAAAGCACTAAGACGTGGTGAAGGGTGGGCGTTTTGGGGGACTGTCTTATGTAATTTTAATTTTGACGTTCGAAAAGTGCTGATTCTCAGGCTAGTTTGAATATGTTGAAATTGAAATGCTGTTCGTTGGTAAATGCATCACTTGAGAACGGCTGGTCCGATATGGGTATTTTTTAAAATAAATATAAAGGAATAAGGTTTTTAAGGAAAAAAAATTGGATAAATTGCCCAAAAATTGGAAAATTCGGGTGTTGGGATTTTTGTATTTATTTGGACAAGGCAAAGTCTGTTGGGTCAGTTTGTAATAATTACGAAAACACCTTGATTCGTATAAATTTTCAAAATTTATGTATGTATTTAGAATGAACTGATACAATTCCCGTTAATTAGGTAAACTAAAATATTTGGATCATAAGAATGGATTATAAGAATAAAACAAATCTGTTCACAAAAGGATATTATTAATGCATTGGCGTTCCATCTAGTTTCCATATAATACCAATGACATTTAAGTTATTGAAAAATCCCGAGTGCAATGTAAAATGGAAAATATTCCAGTTGACATGTTTAGAAGAGGGAAACGATTTCAGAGAAACAATTTCTCTGAAATCGTTTATGATTATGATGCTTATTGAACCTGTTTTATAATAGATAGACTATGATCTATACTCAGTTGATTTAGGTAGTTAAATAAAAATAAACAAAAAACTACGTTACGAGAGATCTGTCAAGTAACCGACTAAACGTAATATTTGTCTCTTCAGTTGTCACGCTACGTCACAGTTGTACTCTTCAATTTAGCTACGTTATAATTTGTTGACGTTTAGAGAACCAGCTATCTAATTACGCAACACATTTTCGTTGACAATTCCGACTAATCTGTTTCAATTTGACAGGTCAACAACATTCATTGTGATATTTACGTTGTTGAGCGGATTTGTTTTTCGAACGTACGAAGCAATGGAATAGCAATCTGTTTCAAAACGATTCAGATTCTGATTGATCGTGTATTGCGTAATTAGGGTACAGTACCCTAATAAATTGTGTAAGACACGATCAATCAGAATCTGAATAGTTTTGAAACAGATTGCTAATCCATTGCTTAATAAGTTCGAAAAAAAAATCTGCTCAACAACGTAAATAACGCAATGGATGTTGTTGAACTGTCAAAATGAAACGGATTAGTCGGAATTGTCAACGAAAATGTGTAATTTGGCATGGGTCATCGGGACCAGTAGAACGAATGTTTTCCTATGCAATTATGATCAACTCACCGAAATCACAAACTATTCGACGAAACGTATGAGAAAAGAATCTTCATAAAATTTAATACATTGAATCGGAAACATTGACGTCGAAAACAATATTAATGTACAGAGAAATTCATCGGTTTGATTACATGTAGTACTAGTAAAGTATTTAAAAAAAAAAAAGCATATGAAAATGGTGGTTGTACCAACAGAGAGCGAGTATGTAGGTATGCAATTGATTAAATACCCATTTACATACATGTAAACATTATAGTACTTGTTATTTTCACACTATGTATGACAGTTATGTAATAAATAAAAAAATAAAACATTTGTTTAATTTAATAATCGTATTTTTTGCATTTTCCTTGTAAATACAATTTCAATCAAACTTGATAACTAAAACTAATTCAATCGATTATTTAAACTAAAACTAAATCGTCAGTCGTTAGATTTCAATCATAATTTGGAAATTAAAACTTAAGAGGGCGCCTAAAGGTCCACTAGCGCCACTCTTTTAAAAAAAAAATATCTCGTGACTGAGAAGGAATTATGAATAACGGCTAATAAGGACCCTCGGTAAGTGTGTCTAGAATTTTCTAATACCTTTTATAAAGCTTTATATTGAGACACGAAGCAACAAAATACGATCTAAAGAAAAGCGGCCACATTCCTCTAGATCGTATTTTGTTGCTCCGTGTCTCAATATGAAACTTTATAAAAGGTATTAGAAAATTCTAGACACACTTACCGAGGGTCCTTACTAGCCGTTATTCATAATTCCTTCTCAGTCACGAGATAATATTTTTTTTAAAGAGTGGCGCTAGTGGACCTTTAGGCGCCCTCTTAAGTTTTGTTCAGACTAGCGCGACGCGACACCGGTTATTGTTATACCGTGGTTTTCTTAGAAATTGTATTGTTCGAGTCGCGTCGCGGCGTCGCGTCGCGCTGGTCTTCACGAGCTTTAATTCAAACAATTTTTTTACCCAACTACTAACTAATTCGATCGATTATTTAAATTTAGTTAAACTAATTACGTTAGTTTTAGTTTTTAATCGTCAATCAAACACATTTTTTGCCAACACTGCGTAGGATGATTTGCTTTCGTTTCATCTGATCATCATTTTCCTGCCGTTATCGGAATTTATTCTAGAATCGCTACGTTCGGGATTCTACTCTTGAATCCTTCGCTGCTCTCGGGATCCAACTTAGTCCCTCGAATTAAATTCCCTTTTTTTTTCACTTGTTGTATAATCTACTATTTTCGTTAGATTTTGCTGCCTTGTTTTTTATAACGTAGTTATAAAATTCACGGGAAGTCATGTTAAAGTTTGTTTTAATTTGAATTTCTGCTTCGACATACTCGAGTGTCAAACGGTTTCGACCCTCAGACCGAAACTCGCTTTCTCGTTTCGCCTCTTAGCCTGGGAAAATACCCTTTCTGTTGCCGCGTTTGATACCGGTATTGAAGCCATAAAATAAGACTTTTGAAGATTTGTAAAGTCTTGATTATCTATAAAAATATTGTGCCATTTTTGGAGCGGCGTCAAGTCTTTGTTTTGCACTGCTGCCTTCACTACTGGCGCTTAAATCGCACTCGAAATAGTGATTTTTAATTAATACTGGTTTTTTAATAAATTTATAGATTCAAATCAATGATCATGTGCAAATCGGGACGCGTCCCCAGACCCCTGAAAATCGGGACGTCCCGCGCAAATCGTGACACCTGGCATCGCTAGTCACTCTTTAAAGTTTCGTGCAGACCAGCGCGACGCGACACCGGTTATTGTTATACCGTCAAGTTTTCATCTTAGAAATTGTATTGTTCGTGTCGCGGCGCGGCGTCGCGTCGCGCTGGTCTGTACGAGCTTTAAAGGGTGTGGAAGCCTTTAAGATTGTAAGGTTGTCCGGTCCCGTTTAAACTTCTCCGTTGTGCCTATTGTTATTAACTTAAGGCTTCCGGAGACAGCCGCGACGCGACTCTGGTGGAACAAGTTCTATGAAAACTTCACGGAAGTTATTCTAGTGGGTCGCGCTATCCAGACTATTCACATCTTCAAACTTCATCGGCTGAGAGTGCAAACAACTGCCGATAACGCCTTGTTATCCTCTAAACCCGAAGCTTAGTTCAAGTGAAACATAAAGTTCTGGCTCGTTGTGAAACTATTTGAATTCGTTTTTTCAAATGGGGCTGCGAATTAGTACTTTTTGAATGTCAATGATAATAGAGACAGCCGTCAACAGACCAGTACGGGTTAATTGCGTAATACACGATCAATCAGAATCTGAATCGTTTTGAAACAGATTGCTAATCCATTGCTTCATAAGTTGGAAAAAAACTGCTCAACAACGTAAATAACGCACGGGTTAATTGCGTAATACACGATCAATCAGAATCTGAATCGTTTTGAAACAGATTGCTAATCCATTGCTTCATAAGCTGGAAAAAAACTCTGCTCAACAACGTAAATAACGCAATGAAAGTTGTTGAACTGTCAAAATTAAACAGATTAGTCGTAATCGTTTACGAAAATGTGTTGCGTAATTAGATAGCTGTTCCTAGTACCTATTAGAGATGGCATGAAGCTTCGTACAGACAAGCGCGACGCGACAGCGCGGCGCGACACCGGCTATTGTTATACCGTGAAGTTTTCTTAGAAATTGTATTGTTTGAGTCGCGTCGCGCTGGTCTGCACGAGCCTTAAAATAGCGCAATGAACTGGACAGCAGCAAAACGTCTCATATCTGTTATGGATAAGAGAATTTTTGATTCTATTCAATAGGAGAATCAAAAGTGTGCTTTGTAAAAGGATTCACTTCCCTTTACCCATGATTATTCACATGAATCCTATCATCTGTTCAAACGTGAAATCACTTAGAAACCTGTACCATTCAAACGAGATATATGCTCACAAAATGCATGATATCTTCCAAGAATTGCTTACGCAAAAGCTTTCCTTTCAGTTCAGATGAAACGCGATACTGAGAAAAGGTGCGTTGGCTCGGGAGACCGAAGTACGGTAACCATTTCGAAATTTAAAAAGTCCCTGGTGCTTTACTATGACGTGTTAAAACCATCACCTTTCCGTTGTGAAATAAGGATAGTGCTATTAATCCTGTATAGCTTCATCTCTCTCTCACACTGGAACGATGATTGCTTTAACAAGTGATAGTAGAGCCCCTGCAATAAGCACGACTTTGCAAAAAAAAGTCTTTTTATTCCTTTTTGATGTGTAAGTGTAACATGTTTCCTCTCGCTTTCCTGCAGTCCAAATAATATGTACTACTCTCATTACGAGAGCTGCTGCAATCTGTGGGAGTGATTTCGTGAAAAGGGACGGAAGTGTGTAACAGGAAGCCCCGAAGCGCGCGCTATTTGATTTGACTAATGAGCGCGCGTGGTGCTAGAGTTTGCCGTAAGATGGTACCGACCCATTTTCCGAGAGGTTGGTACTGTCAGCCAAGATGTCAGATGTTACACATCTTATGAGACTACTGTAAGGCTCGCACGTTTTTTTGCAGCTTCTTATTTATTTTATTATTCATTCAGCAGTTCACATACATTGCCTACTTTTAAGTTTATGCAATAAAATAAACTCATTGGAGTTTTACCGTGCAAGAGAATTAAAACAAGTTAAGTTCTTAATTTTATTAGTTGATTTTCAGTTCTTTGAACTTAATTTCTAATAAAAAAACTAGGTTCGAAAAGTCCGGACAATTGACCAAGCTGGACATGTCCGGACAAATCTGGACGGATGGTAACCCCGGACCGAACTAAAATATCTTTCAGGTCGAAAGGTCACTCAATAGAAGCGAATATTTTGGTAGTTTTAACGGTTGGACATTTACAACCTCCGCTGTTGCGAATATGCATCGTCTTCACATATAATTATATAATTAATGTACTTAAACAAAATATTGTAAAACATTTTTAAAGAGTAACGGTGGAGTTTCTTGCCCATTCTTCTCCATACGAAAACTACCTTTTGGAAGAGGCGACTAGAATCAATTCTATTTTATTGTAAATTTTGAAATAAATGATTTGACTTGGACATAGATGTAACGCTAAGAGCTCAGATACAGCAAATACCTACTGATAGAATGTACAGAGCTTTTATTTTAATAAAAATAGTAAGTAATAATCTTTTATTTATAAAAAAAACACATTTGCAATACATAACTTTTAACAATTAAATTAAAATAGAGCACAGTTACTTATTTGCCTGAACAGGGTGCAAACTTTGCTTCAGGCTAGAAACTGCAGAAATAATTAATGTAAAAAAAAATACAATGAGTAATTATAAAGTAAATAAAAACCGGCCAAGTGCGTGTCGGACCATGCACAATGAAGGGTTCCGTAGTTGGGATGAATTTATCGCAAGAACGAACTTAACTTTACTTTTTTTTAGATGAAAAACATGTTCTATCATAAGGAATGTATCAGAGAACATGTTTTTGCAACCGCTAACATGTTAATGTAAGTTGATCGATTATTACTGTGAAGCCTACTGATAGTTTTCCTATTATTTCGTTATACACAGTTTTTTTTTTACTGCTGTGAATTTTTTCACGTATCCAAAACCAACCATTTAGTTGGCACACACACACACTTGACTCTAACAAAAATTGGAACTTTAAAGCTTGATATTTCGCGATAAAGCGGATCCCTGAATCCAAAAATAGTTTTCATAAACTCTAATTTTTTAACGACCTTTCTAACGACACCCTATGGGATAGATGAGGAAAAAAGAACATCCCCTCATCTTATCGTGTAGGGGAGGTACCCTAAAATCCCCACTTTGTCGGCGTGATTAATATGTATACCCATGCCAAATTACACCTTTCTAGTACAAAGATTCTCTGAGCTAAGCCGCGGACAGACAGACGGACATGGCGAAACTATAAGGAACCCTAAAAACTAAATCAAAACTTATACGGAACCCTAAAAACTAAATCAAAACTTATACGGAACCCTAAAAACTAAATCAAAACTTATACGGAACCCTAAAAACTGAATTCAAACTTACGTATTTCTCCTCAAATCCGTGACTTACGTTTCAGTTAAATATAGTGACTGTTCCGGGTTTCTTTTATGACGTCAACAAGGATAAAAATGTTTATATAAGTTTCCCGTTTCGAAACTGAACGATGTGTGAAACTTTAAAAGTGCTTTCGAGAACTTTTTGAATCGAATTTTGATTGTTTTGTTTTCTTTGGTAAAAACAAGTTCCGCACATTAATTTATGAATATCCGAATGCTAAAGTTGAATTAAACGGGGAAATATAAGTTATCGGTCAATACAAGTAGTTACACGTTAAATTATAAAATAAGGTTAAATTAATGTATAATTATAACAAAAAAAAAAAAAACGGCCAAGTGCGAGTCGCACTTGCACACGAAGGGTTCCGTTCCGTATTAAGATCGAGTAAAAAACGCCAAAAAACACGTTTTTTGTATACCCACTTTAATTATGAACTTTATTCAATTTTTATAATTTTTTGTTATAGTAGCAATTGAAATACACAATCTGTGTAAAATTCAACGGTACGTACGGTTCATGCAGAGATACAGCCCGCTGTAAGATAGAGGGACGGACCGCGGAGGCTTAGTAATAGCTTTTTCCGTTTAGCACCTTTCGGTTACGGAACCCTA
This sequence comes from Agrochola circellaris, assembly GCA_914767755.1. Taxonomy (NCBI): domain Eukaryota; kingdom Metazoa; phylum Arthropoda; class Insecta; order Lepidoptera; family Noctuidae; genus Agrochola; species Agrochola circellaris. The sequence continues at coordinate 6,299,735 of OU611860.1, forward strand.
AAAAACCAAATGAATTATTAAAACAAAAGAGCTAATCTGCAGAATTTGTGGTTATGTCAGTCACATCTCGCCTTTTGTAACTTCGACGGCGGCGGATCAATAAAGTAAACAACTTGGTTCAAGTTGCCTTTTTACAGCGAAAGCTGCCTTACGAAACTCTCCAAAGTTTCCCCTGAAGCTTCAGAAGTGCTTCCCAGAACTTGATACTATTATTTCGAGTGAGGTTATACTTGAGTACTTTTCCTGTTGGTAAATAAGTGGTTTTAAAGAATGAAAGTCACAACAATAGTATGAGCAATGTGCAGTACGTCACAGCGCTGATTAACGCGCATAGCCCGCGCCATCAAGCTTCTAAATCGAATAAAATAAAAAAGATTCTGACGAATTGAGAATCTCCTCCTTTTTAGGTCAAAAATTAACATAATAATAACATCACGTTTTGTATCGTACTTTATTTAATTTATTTATTATATTTAACTTACACGCAGTTCTTAACCAAACAATTAACAAAATAAAATGAACTAACATAAGACTTTTGACAGATTTAACAGCGGGTCCCAAACTAGGCACAGCCTATATCTTGGTTACCCAAATTATACACTAAGTTAATAATTTACGTGTTCTGCTAGCGCAATAGCAAAATTAAAATTAATTTGTTACATAAATTAACAACACTACAAAATTTACAAAAATTTGACTTTGTACTGTAAGTTTCAATACCTGACAGCTGAGACGATGTTGATTCACTCATCATCATCTCAGCCGATGTTGGAAGAAGACCTCTCCCAAGCACCACCACAACAACCAGTTATAGTCATGTAGGTATTATTGAATATAGCGCGCGTGGGCAAGTCTTCAAACAAGGTAGACCGACAAGCTGGTAAATGTCGCGGTAATCCACTGGATGTGGGCAGCGACATTTATTTACTAGGCATGCATCCGATTTCGATACTGATATATTGGCGATATTTTGATTTTTCCAATACATCGGTATCGACGATATTTATTTGCCGATACACAGATGCATTTAAAATTTCGCGCGTTTAAAAGACCTAAGTAAACGAGTATAAAAGAACTTGGATAATTGTAGGGTTGTCGCTTGTCTTGTCACTTGTCGCCTATCGGTTTTTATTAAGTAGACCCTTGATGAAGATCGCGTGAACGGCCGCTATGGCCCACGCACAATGGTCCACTGTAGGACTAAGTGCGGAAACCAAACCCCACAACATAGGAACAACAAGATCGCGTGAATTCGCTCGGTGTATTTGTGTGTGCGCTGGACCAAGAGCGAAAAAAAACCTTAAGTGCTAAAACATTTATGTTTGTTATAGGGTCCCGACCAGCAACTTTACGGTGAACGATGTGAGGATGTGTGTCGGGTCGCGCCGCATGCTCGATGTCATGGATGTCAACACACAGAAGAACATCGAGATGAATATGAAGGTAAGACTGCATGACAATGACCGACTAGCGTACCCTTAAAATGGATCTGCAGTTGTAGTCCGCGAAATTCAAAATTTTTTACGTAAATAAAACGTATCAAGTTTTGAAAATAACTTGAAACTTACCTACACCAATTTTATTCTGGGTCTATTGACCTAAAATCAAATGCAGATAATAACATTATCAATCACAGTAACTTATAAAATGGTAGTGTCCGTGGAGTTTCTTGTCCGTTCTTCTCCATAGGTACCTACCTACTACGCTTTGGAATGGGCAACTAGCTTCATATTTTTGACTGACTGATTCCTTGAATTCAAAAGTGCCTGTAATGGTTTAATTGAAACAAATGCTTTGAGTTTGAAAATAAATAAAAAGTCGTCGAATGTTTTCATAAATTTTCGCGGCTTTCATGAATAAACCATTATGCTGCAACTCCAACAATCGTGCCGTAGGGAACACTTCACTTCAGCGAGAATGTCGCGCTTTTACACATCCATAAATATGCAGTACAAACGGAATTATTGTAATATATTGTTATTTAAACAACTTATCATCATTCACCTGACCTTTCTCAATTTAACAATTACTTGCATTCCTTTATTATATTTTAGCTCTAAGGTAGCTCTTATCTCGGTTAGGTAAGGTATAAATTAGAATGATTGCCGCGAGTTTTATCAATCTTACGGCAATTGTCCTAATTTATACTTTATGACAATGAGATAAGACTTACAATGCGATGACAGAATAATTGTTTTACGTCATTCGGATTGGCGCTGCTTTAGTCCAATACGGAATGGTTACAGCCGTCATGGTTTGTTCGATTCCCCGCTTTGGTACCTAGGTACCTATCTAGTTCTGCACCCTTTGCGTAACACACGATCAATCTGAATAATTTTGAAGGATATTGCTAATCCATTGCTTTATATGGTCGAACAATTTGTCTGTTCAATAACGTAATGTATGATGTTGAACTGTCAAAATGAAACCTATTGTGGTTGATCGTGTGTTACGCAATTAGGGTGTTGCTTAAGCGAAGAATAGCTATGTAACAGCGAAAATTCTACCTTCCCTATCACATTGCCTAGGTCCATCATAAACAAGCGCGACATTTATGTCACGGCATGACATATCGCTTAAAGCCAATAAACGGCGATAGCCGACAGCACTCGTAATATTTTACTATAACCACATAATTCATTTTCAAATCGGTCATCAATCACTATCTACAGTTGACGGCGGTAATCGCATCGCCGATTGTCGTATCTACGCTTTGTTTACACAATGCCTACCACACCGGGCTGGAGTCAAGAGACTGAATTTACAATTCATATACACTGCTTATTGCCGTTTTCGCAATGTGTACTGTTTTGTACTCACAATATCTGTTGTAAATTCTGTTTACGTAACTTCATGAAGAATTCTTCGTGTACACACGGCAGTAGAAGCTGATCTCGCATTGTATTGGATTTCCGTACATTGGGGAGGTCAGCTTATTCTGGAAATGTATATAGCTTGATATATACCCGTGTGTACGTAGACTCGTAGAGTCGTAAATACTGTGCTTTCTCTGAGCAGGAAGCTTTTAGGACTATTAGATTAGAAGAATATTAGACATAGGATGATGAATGTTTTCAATTAAATATCGTAAAAAAAACAAAATCTAATCGGGGTCAGTTGCTTCGAGGGAAGCCAATATTCGCCAAGGTCTAAACTAGCGGTGTCTCAGATTTATTAACCCAAAAATTTAGAGTAATGTTACATCATTATACCGACTAAGATTTTTTAATTACTCTTAAATCGAGGTGAGAGAAATTTCTATAGTTAAAAGTCTACTCGAAACAAGCTCTAAACTCAGCTACTAACCATTTGTACGGCACGCAGTATCGCTACCTTACTCACAGTAAGCTCTTCAAAGAATACGAGAAATAACCACTAACATAACTTATCTAACTGGTGCAGACAAACTCATGAAAGGCCAAAAAACAAGACAGTTTCATACTAACCAATATGTGTTTTGCCAATTTGATCCTTATTACTACTAGAAATTGTCCAACTGACAGGTGTCAGGAACGCATTCCCTCGACGGCCGGACTATAGTAGAGTAAACGGCCGTAGTATTTCAGGAAAAAGTTGACTTAACACTTCATAAATTAATTGTCACTACACAAATCTTTACTCTATGGTTTATGATTTATGGACCCCCCACACAGAAAGATTTGGCACATGATAAGTACATTTACATAAGGAAAATGATTTCAATATAATTATAAGTCGTTATAAGTAGGTAAAATAATTAAAACAGTAATAATAAAATAGTATTATTCTTTTATGCAATAGTCTTGCACCAACCGGGGGCGGGGGTTGTCCTGAGGTGCACTTGCATAGAGGTTGTTGGTGCCTCAACACTTAAAATTGTCTCTGCGAGTTGGCTTCGGCCCTCCTACGCCTTCCAAAGGTCTGGGACCCCAGGGTCCCGAGATATTTCAATAACAGTTTTAAATAATTAAATAGGGACGAACCAAGTCGAATTAATCTAATTAAATCAAGAATTACCTAATGAATAAATCAAACCCACAAAGATTGAGTTTAATTGAGAATCCAATAAGTCATACGCGTGGCTCCTTATCAAATTCAAGACACACCTCTGTATTTGATAAGACATTGCGCATGTTACAGATAATTTGTTGCCGTCAGCGTCCCGGATTGCGGTTTTATAGTCGGACCGGCTAAATATAGATGACGTGGGTGTGACATCAAACCGGAATGCGGGATGCATTGACATGTAATTAATCGTTTTGTTCACTGATTAAACGGTTCATGATTATGGTTAAAATAACATAAACATAACATCACGCCTTATATCCTCGAAGGGTTGGGCAGAGGTGTACCTGTAGCAGGTACATCCACATTTCGCCAGTTATGTTTAAAGACTCCTGCAGACCATAGCGACGCGACGGCGCGACGCGACTCGAACAATACAATTTCTGAGAAAACTTCGCGGTATACCAATAACCGGTGTCGCGTCGCGCTGTTGCGTCGCGCTTGTCTCTACGATGCTTATGTCCCATGTAATAGGGGGCGAACCTATTGCCATCAACCGGACACAAATCCAGACTCCGGGCTGCTACTGAGAAATTTCAGATAGAAAAACCTAGTAACACTGCCCGACCCGGGAATGGAACCCAAGACTTTATGCTTAGCAGTAGCGCTTGTTACCACTAGCGATATTTATATTCTACTAGTTAATGCCTTGCAACGCCATTTTTTATGACCCTCCTCTGGCGCGCACAACACTTACCAAAGTTTTGTCACAACTTACCAGTTTTGATCACAATCGGTCGAGCAATTTTCGAGTTTTTGCGAGACTATTGTACGGCCACGGCGACTCAGGCCTCTTTTTTACGAGAGGGAGTGGCTCATCCATCACGTGGGCCCAGTAGTGAGGATTTAATAAATAAATTAAATAAGAACGCATGCGTTTTAAGATGTGAATCTCTGCAAGTTGTGATCCAACTAATGCTGAGTCTAACCGCGATCTGGTCCTTGACTGTTTTCATGAAGTTTGTATTATTAAAACTTCTTCTTTTCGTGTGGTTAGTGACTAACCTGATGTCAGAGTTTTAAAGCCGCCCATGGGCCTCTTGACTTCACATGCCGTCGGGAAATATCTCTCAGGCATGCGGCGTTTCCTCACGATGTGGTCCTTCACCGATTTTGAAGCAAGTGATAATTATACAATACGCACATGAATCCGAAAAGTCATAGGTTGCCTTGGGTTCGAACTCGAGACCTATGATGACTTGACAGTTCAACGGTCACACCACTAGACTATCACTGCTTTATTATTAAAACTTATTCTGACATTTATTAGGTAAATTGTATAATTTTTCCTCAAAGATATCAATAACCCTTTATTCCATAATGTATGCTTTCATGACCACATAGATTTTTAGCACTTCATAAGAATTAATTAAGTGTGAATTACCGTGATTACTGCTTCATCATCACCATCATTTCAGCCGAAAGACGTCCACTGCTGGACATAGACCTCCCCCAAATGGGGGGTTTGCACTAATCGCCACGCTTGCCAGGCGGGTTGGTGATCGCAGTATGGTGTTAAAATACATAGAGAACGCTGCTGCCCATTCTCTAGTGAGTTCCTTAGTCGCCTTTTACGACACCCACGGGAAGAAATGGGATGGTACTATTCTTTAAGTCCGGCACTATACGGAACTTATGATTACTGCTTATGTGTTTGATATCGTGGAGCTCGTGGCTAAGTAATAACAGCTCCACGGGTCACTCCATCAGGTTATGCTATGCTTGCTGCGGTTGGACCTTGGATGGGTGACCATCTTTACAGTCGAGACTCCTCCGTGCCTCGGAAAGCACGTTAACCCGTTGGTCCCGGCTGTCATTCACGGATTTTTAATAGTCGGTACGGGTCATCAGAAGCCCAAAAGTCTAACAACCAGTCTTACCAAGGGGTATCGTATTACCCCCGTTACTGGGTTGTGGAGGTCAGATAGCCAGTCGCTCCATGTAAATATTGGTATTCAGCTGCATCCGGTTGGACTGGAAGCCGACCTTGACATAGTTGGGAAAAGGCTAGGCAGATTGATTGTTCTTGATATAGGGTGAAATACATTGTAAATTCTCTAAGTAAAAAAGAAACTTAGCTAAATCAGACAATCACTTTTCGCTGAAACTTTCGTAATTTAGTATGTTTTTCTCTAGCTTCTTTAAATTATATTGTTTTATAGAGATGTCCAATAAAATGTAGACTTTAACGACACAATTATTAATTACAATTTTCATTTCCTCAAGATAGCTTCTAATATCAGTAAAAGCTTGTGTTTAGAAGAGAATACATTTGATATTTTACTTTCTCTATTTCATTTCACTAAAGGACGCTCACTTTATTGATACATGTATGAGTAGTGCCATAAAAAGTTAGTAAGAGTGTTTTGGCTTGTTTCGGAAGAAGCATTTTTCTATATCTTAAAAACTAATAAACGTCATGGAACTCGTTAATCAAGCATGTGAAATGATAATCACGCTACTTAACAACCGGCTATCGATCAATACATTTTATAAAACAAAGTCGCTTTTCGCGTTTGTCTGTATGTCCGCGTTGTTCTTCTAAACCACGCAACAGATTTTGATGAGGTTTTCACCATCGTTTAGAGAATTTATTCCGGAAGGTTTATGTGTATAATACGTTAGTATTAAAGTTACGTTTACCTAAGAAATCTCGATGTATTGGCAAGTTAAAACCGTACGAAGCAGGAGCGGGTCGCTAGTTATTTTATTTAACATCTCACTGTTCTGAACGAAAATTTACACATGTGTAATCTCTTCTCGTTATGCAGGACTGGCAGCGCTACTACGACGATCCCAACAAGGAGCGTCTGCTCAACGTGATCTCGCTGGAGTTCTCACACACTCGGCTCGAAAACTATGTGCAGGCGCCTCGCATCGTACGCCTCATCGACTGGGTGGATACCGTGTGGCCAAGACATCTCAAGGATCAGCAGGTAAAGTGGTGCTACAGAAGTTTGGAGTACTCTTTAATTTATTTTTTTGTAAATTACGAAATGGGCCTCGATCTGGCCTGATGGAAAGCGATGGATAACGTCTATGATAGAACGAGCGTGACCAGAAGATGCCTGTCCACTCTTCCTGATGGGTTATATGTGGAAGGGGGAGAACACAGACGCAGAGAGCTCCATACTTTGGTCGTGCGCATAGTAAATGTGGAGGAGAAACGTACTCAGCGCTTCTCCTCCACATTAATTATGCGCACGGCTGGTCGGAATATCAACCAAGTGAGGATGGAACCCTGCATGCAGTACGCCTGGTAGTTCAGCAGTGGAAAGGAAACGGTGGGATCAGGTCGTGAAGCTCCTGCGCACACTCCGAAGTACAGTCTGTAAAGGACCGACAGGCAAGCAACATTACACACACAGATGCAGATCACGGTCACTCTTACAAATGATTTCCGTAGTTACGTAAACCATTCTATCATACAAGGTGTAAAATGACCCCTCATGTAACCATTATCTACGGTAACATTGAGCAAACTATTGTTGGGAATAGACTTTTATGTTTGTGTGAAAAATCGCTTTTTACGACAGCGCGCAATGTAACGCACGCAATACATTGTGCTTTTGGGTGCATGCAACGGTACAGAAGTTGTGAAGTTATAACGGTTAAAACTAGTTTTTTGCTGTATAAAGTAAAATAGAAGTTAGAACTTTGACCTTCAATGTCTCCGTAACTGAAAAGTATTGGTAGTTATTCCAGCACAAAAATATTTCAATCATGGGGAGTTTAACTGTTCAAATGACTTTGGGCTTCGTTATTTTACACCTGTTATTCTTAGTTCATTATTTTTTTTATAAAGCAGCCCGCCGTCGCGCTTGCTAGCATGAAATAGCAATTAATCTATACCTACCACCTAAGTTCACATTGTGGAATGCAATAAACGTATTGAGTATTGAGTAATATTTGGCTGATCTCGGTGGTCAGTGAATGGGGTAAAAGATCTTTTCATAGCTGACGTACGGTTTGTTAGTAGTACGATGTCTAAGTTATTTTGCGTTCATGTCGTGATTATTAGCCATTTTTTATTGTGAGTAAAATCATTCTAATGTTGCTTGACAAACCCAAAAGAATACTCCAAAAGTTGGTTTTACAAGTAAAATTCACTGACATGCTAAAAGAAAATTGTTTACTACGAGATCCGATAAAGGAAAATAATATTTCGGGCGGAAAATATGCTGACTTGGGCGGGACGGACTCGTTTGAGATCGTGAGAGGTCGGATTATTTCGGGTGACCGGGTGGATTCCGCTACATTTTACCCCCGCCCCTACGACCTATGCCCTTGAACTGCGTAAAAGTATCTATGCACAAACAAAACAAACAACAAAGACAAAGGAAATTGTAACTAAACCATTGTAAAGGTTGCAATGAAGAGTTACGGCTAGTTCTTATATTAATCGTAATTATGTAGTTTATGAATGGGTTGAAATATACTTACGTGTCACGCGCGGCCACGCAGCACGGCACGATTTAAGTATTACACGATCTATCCACACGCGACCACGACGATGTCAGTACATTTATTAAGATCCAAGTAGGTACTTACAATGATTTCAGAACGACAGGCTTGACAGGCATACACTGTTCTCCCATACCTATTAACTGTATCATTTGAAAACATTGTAAAAGACAATTATTAAAAAAAAAAAATACCGTGCAGTTTCAACCGCGTCTGTGGTCTAGTGGTTAGACGACCTGTCTCGGACCCAGAGGTCCCTAGGTTCGGTTCTCAGTGGGGGCAAAAATTTCTGTTCGGTTTGGTTGATGGTAGGGCTTGTTCTAAGTCCGCCTGGCTAGGTACCACCATCTTATCTAAGTCAGTCGCCATAACAACAATGTTAAAAGCATTGTAGTGTTTCGCCAGTTAGGGCTAAGATAGCAGTTCCTCTGTGGTTGAGGATTCCGGGTGAAGCTCGCTTCCAGCTTCGGCCTGATCATCATTTACCATCAGGTCAGATGCATGCCAAGAGCAACCCAGTACTTGTAAAAACAAAACAAAAAAACATACCAATTCTTCTCCATTGGAAACGACCAATTGGAACCGTGAACTTGGCTTCTGACGATTTACAAGTGCCCATTATATACATACATAAAATATATTGAATTTTTTAACATACAGATTGGACTATATAATATATTTAAGATACACACACTGGAGGGGCTTGTCGTTAAGTAATAACAGCCACATGGGTCGATCGATCAGGTTAAGCTACGCTTGCCGCGGTTGGTCCGTGGGTGGTTGACCATCTTTACATTACCAAGACCCCTCCGTGCCTCGGAAAGCACGTTAAGCCGTTGATCCCGGCTGTCATTTGTAGATCTTTGACAGTCCTTACGGGTACTTAGAAGCCCAAAAGTCTGACAACCAGTCTTACCAAGGGGTATCGTGTTACCTAGTAACTAGGTTGTGGAGGTCAGATAGGCAGTCGCTCCATGTAAAATACTGGTATTCAGCTGCATCCGGTTAGACTGGAAGCCGACCCCAAAATAGTTGGGTAAAGGCTAGGCAGATGATAATCATACACACATCAAAATATAGATGAAAACAGTAGTTTCGGGGCCAAGAAAAGGTCTCGTAAATTATATCTTGGTGCGCTGCTCAGTTGACGGATGACAGACCAAGCTTGTCAGGCGCGTCGTCTGCTTTTCACACTCGTCTAGAACATTCTAGCTAGAAGCTGCACTCTTATTGGACGAACGGATTGTCGCGGGAGCGGTTCGAAATAAGTTCGCGTTATTAATTTGAACGCATTTGTATTTACGCTTTTTATATTTACAACGGTTCTTTATAGTCATTCAACTATAACTCTAAAATATAGTAGACACAACATAATTCATAACACATTAAAGGTTTTCTTTTTCATAGCCAAACAATAAACTTCTATTTGGATATATTCCTAGTATTCAAACTTACTATGTATCGTACACTGACTTTAGTGATATGCGTACTTAGTACATATTACCACAGATTAATACAGACGGGACACTCCGCAAAATCGTTTAAATAAAAAGCGACTTGCCTCGCCACAATAAAGTGCAATTCAGGTCGCACAGCGCTAATCACCTTCAGTTATATTCACCTAGAAGTTGCCTCTCCTTTAAGCTTCGTGCAGACTAGAGCGACGCGACAGTGCGACGCGACACCGGTTATTGTTATACCGTGTAGTTTTCTTAGAAATTGTATTGTTCGGGTCGCGTCGCGCCGTCGCATCGCGCTGTTCTGCACGAGCCTTTAATAGGGATGATGCCTGGGTAAAAATAAAGAAATTCTTATTAGTCCGTCAGTCCGATAATAAAAAAATATTAGACACGTGTTTTTGTTTTATCATATTGATAAAAAATTACTTAGATAAAACGCATTATAAGTTGGTGAGCGGGGGTCGCTACGTCACAAGTATAAAATCTACATACTCGTGACGTCATGGCACATTTTAACTCAATGTATCGCCGTTAAACTTTAGATTACGTAAAAAAAATAAAAATACCTGTCCAATATTTTTTAACAAACTCCAAAACGGACTAAAAAAAAATAGTTTTCATCATCCTTAAAGGCTCGTGCAGACCAGCGCGACGCGACGGCGCGACGCGACTCGAACAATACAATTTCTAAGAAAACTTATCGGTATAACAATAACCGGTGTCGCGTCGCGCTAGTCTGCGCAAAGCTTAATGCGTGATTCTTAGATCTTCTGACTACGTTACACTCACTGAATTGGCCCAGCAAGACGGGACCGCCGCGTACTTGTAGCTTCATACCTAAACTGCGGAGTGTCCCATCTGTATGAATCTGTGACATTACGAAATATCAAGCTATAAATTTCCAGTATAACCCGACCTCTCATTGTATAGAAGGCCCAAAAAATGCGAGGTCAGATTAAATACTGGTAATGTATGGTGATTCGTCGTGTGTATTTACATTATGAGTTGTACCTAATAATGTTTTTAATTACTTCCTCAGACGGAATCGACAAACGCTCTGGACGATATGATGTATCCGAAAGTGCAGAAATACTGCCTCATGTCTGTCAAAGGCTGCTACACAGATTTCCACATTGATTTTGGAGGTACCTCCGTTTGGTACCATATTTTACGAGGTAAGTTTGTACGTCATGTAATTGCAGTATGCCAAGAAGTTTCAGTTATAAAGCTTTGATTAAACAGATGACATATTGAATTGAAGATAAGGACTAATTTAAAATTTGTTGTAAGCTTGTTAGCCTAAGCATAATCAAACTATAATGTTCCCACTGCTGGGACACAGGTTTCTCTGTGAGAGGGAGTGGGCCATAATCTACCACGCGGGTCCAGTGCGGGGTGATGGATGTCAAATGTCTTCGAATTTTTAGTTCTAGGACATGCTGAGCCATTTTGCTCACGATGTTTTCCTTCACCGTTTTGAGAGCACTGGTGATGAAATAATTTCCATAAACGCTCGTGCAGATCAGCGCGATGCGAATCGAAAAAGGCAATTTCTAAGAAAACTTCACGGTATAACAATAACCGGTATCGCGTCGCGCTGTCGGGTCGCGCTAGTCTGCACGAAGCTTTAGGTTGTTATTCTTTTGACAAATAATAAATATGTTTACTTACAGCAAATGTTTTAAACTGCACCTATCGTGTTTTTTTTCCCGAAACAAGTACTGTAATCTGCGTTCGCAATTTATTTGCCAAACATGTAAACAAACACGAGTTTTAGGAAAAACAACTGTAATACCTACACATAAGGTTCAGTTTGCGCTACAACTACATATTTTTTATGACTTTTTCAACAGTACTAGTCAGTCTAAAATCAACTTTATTTACACTTGAAGTTGACGTTTGTTTAAGTGGAAATAAAATCAATTTGTAAGCAAGGATTTGAATAGACATAACACTTGTGCCTTATCTTTTAGGGAATACTGATGTGATTTTATTTATTTATTTATTTAACAGTTTATGTACACACATAAACAGACAAGAAGAAATGAATAGAAAAATACGTACAAAGGTGATGCTTATTTCTAAAGAAATCTCTTCCAGCATACCTGCGATAGGAAAGTAGTTAAAGAGATGTAGACAACGTGTGTAAGAGTAGAAGAGAAAATAAAATACATAAAATAAAAACACTTAAGGGTATGAGGAACCGGGTGTAAAGTTCACTCATCCACCATAGAAAAGGGAGGATCCTCCGACCAGACGGGTGTCGTGTCTGGCGGGCAACTGCCCAGAGGTTGAAGTCGTGAGCTTGTATATATGTCCACCGTGCGGTAAACTCTAATTGCGTGATGCAGGATTTGAGTGACGTCAGGATGTTGTGTGGCGTCAGGTCTTTGATGCGTAGTTCGCATGTGGCGATGTAGATGCCGCCACAGCTATTCACTCATTTCTGTTATGCTATTGTATACTGCAACTGAAGTGATGGACAGAAAAGTTCTCTCCATCACTTCAGTTGATAGGAGTTTTTAAATGTTTTCTATTCAATTGCAGGCGCAAAAGTATTCTGGCTGATCCCACCAACTGAGAAGAACTTGCAGCTGTATGAAAAGTGGGTGCTTTCTGGAAAACAGTCCGATGTCTTCTTCGGCGACACGGTCGAGAAGTGCATTCGAGTCCATGTGAGTTAATTATCGGCTTATTTATCTATAATCATAATTAATATTATAAATGTGAAAGTGAGTTTGTTTGTTACGTTTTGACGCTAAAACGGCTGGTATTTGGATGAAATTTGGCATATGGGTAGGTCATGACCTGGATTGGGTTATAGGATACTTTGTATCCCGATATTCCTACGGGATCGAGACTTAGGCTGCGTATCCACCAGAGATGAGCGAGGAATGTTCGTAAAACTAACCAATAACAACGCTAGCTTAGCTCAAGCTATGACAGTGAAGCGATGTTATTGGTTAGTTACATACACATCCCTCGGTAGGTACGCATCCTCGCTCATCTTTGCTAGTTAGATACGCAGCCTTATGCGGGTGAGACCGCGGGGCGCAGCTAGTCATTACTATTATTACATTCGTCTGTTTCTGAACTAAATTGAAGGTCATTTAGGGTTACAGACGGAAGGTAATCGGCGTAATTTCCGCCTCTACGGATTAACTAAATAACTACGATTGTTAGTCGAGAACTGAAATACCAATAAAACGTAAATGTGTGATTCGGTGACGCGGTTCACCACGTACGTAGTAGCGACGGTTTCGGGCGGCAATCGTGTTCTTAATAGCTTCATAAAAATACGCTCGGAACTCGTAAATTATAACATTAATGAACTATGATTGCTTTATGTCTTTCATATGTTATAATTTTACTTTTTCGCTAATCAAGGAGAAAGATCTGAATTTTTTTACTGGGGATGTTACCAAATCATTATATAACATGATTCATTTATCCTGAATTAAAAGTTAAACTCACACAGATCTCACGAGTGCATTTTTGCCCACTCTCTCAGACAGAGTGTAGGCTTAAGGCCCGCCCAGCAATGGGAACATTGATTTTCATGCATTTATATAAGAAAGAAAGAAAGAAAGAAAAATGCGTTTATTGGCATTATAAAAAATATATGTAGTCTAGTGGTGTGACCGTCGGACTGCCAAGTCATAGATCTCGAGTTCGACCCAAGGCACGCACCTCTGACTTTTCGGATTCATGTGCGTATTGTATAATTATCACTTCAAAAACGGTGAAGGAAAACATCGTGAGGAAACCGGCATGCCTGAGAGATATTTCTTGACGGCATGTGAAGCCCAGTCAGAGGGCCATGGGCGGCTTTAAAACTCTGACACCGGGTTAGTCAGTAACCACACGAAAAGGAGAAGAAGATGAATAATTTAATTTTGACTAACGCAACTCTTTACTCCGCCTTAAATCATGAATATGAATGTATGTAGGTATTTTATATTGTTGTGTTGTTCGTAACATTTCAGCTGCAAGCTGGCCACACGTTCTTCATCCCGACCGGCTGGATCCACGCTGTATACACACCGAGCGACTCCTTGGTGTTCGGCGGTAACTTCTTGCACCAGTTCGGTATTGAAAAGCAACTTAAGATTGCTCAAGTTGAAGATGTTACTAAGGTGAGATTGTGTTCATTAAAATTAATATCAACAAAATTCTGAGAAACACATATACTCCGTTGGTTTAGGTAGTTAAATAAATGTAAACAAAAAAAAACACGTGACGAGTGAGCTGTTAAGTAACCGACTAAACGTAATACCTGTCACTTCAATTGTCATGCTACGTCACAGTTGTACTCTTCAATTTAGCTACGTTATAATTTGTTGACGTTTAGAGTTTGGGTTCTTTACGATAGACATATTACAAAATACTATATTATTATTATTATAAATCGAACTAAAAAATTGTGCTCAAGCAGTTACATCTACGAAGAGTAGTTTAATAATAAATGATAAAGTTTAACATACATTAACAACAGAGGAAACTATCGTAAAAATCTAAAATAAATTTAATTTGGCTAGAACGTATGTTTAAAGAAGAAAGTTTAATTTATAAAAAACCTTTTTCACGATTTGTTAACCTTTATTTAATTACCTAAACCAATAGGTGTGGATGTTTTTGTCTACTAACCTAAGTATTTAGCACCAGGTGTCCTTTTATTTATTTTGTTGTTGACTATTATTCTGGGTATCAGGTTATTTTTGTCTTTGTCTGTCTGACTGGCTAAGGAGTTGTTCAAATTGGCAACATCATTATTTTAGCTAAACGACGTCTACCGCTGGCATAGTATGTCGTCGAATGGCCACAGGTAGCCTATTAATAAATTACATCGGCCTGTCGATAAAGCCCTTGTTTACTAATGACAAACGATACTACTAGTTATTTTAACTAACAGACAAATATATAAATATGTCTAGCTAGACATGCTTTTTTTTTTTTTTGTGTGTGGCAAATTATCAAATAACTTCTCCCGCTCTGGATGGAGCGGGAGGGCGTGTCAGACTTTTACTGATTAAAACCCACCCGTGTTCCTTCCGTTGCCTGTGTGCCGGGGTCGCGATATACCTTTCGGACAAACTCGCAAACCCGGCAGGATAAATAATCTAAGCTAACAGTGTCTTCATGCTATTCCAGGTGCCACAAAAGTTCCGCTACCCGTTCTTCACGGAGATGCTCTGGTACGTACTGGACCGCTACGTGACGGGTCTGCTGGGCCGCTCGCACCTCGCGCCCGAGGGACAGTCCGCGCTCGCTGCGCCCAAGGAGCACGTGCACCTCACGCAGAACGAGCTGCATGGCCTCAAGGTGAGATAAATCACATGTTACAAGTTCGTCACGCACATGGAAATAACATTTGAAGTGGAAGTTTGTAGAGATAAGTAAACATAAAAAAAAAATATTTTCCAAAACATTTAATAACGCGGTAACTTACGTTTTGACAATTTAAAAGTCTGGCAGGTACTTGGAAGGAATGGTTACACACATAAAAAATGTGTTGTCAACTCAGCTTATCACAATCCATTGCTCGACATAGACACACATAAAAAATGTGTTGTCAACTCAGCTTATCACAATCCATTGCTCGACATAGACACACATAAAAAATGTGTTGTCAACTCAGCTTATCACAATCCATTGCTCGACATAGGCCACTTCAAAATTTACAAAAAAAAATTGGGCATGATATGACTGAAATTGAATGATTTATTTATTTGTGTATACTTTATTGTACACCAGATAATACATTACATAATGATCTTCATTGTTAAGTGTGATCTCATTTTTGTAACAGCTAGGACATCGAAAACAATATGAATGTTCTATAACACTTGATCTCTTAATTTCCAGGCAATAGTAATGTATCTCCACCAACTGCCGGCGGCTCGCAAGTCGGTGCCGGAGCTGCTGTCCGACCCTATCGCGCTGGTCAAGGACGTGCGCACACTTGTGGAACAGCACAGGCATGATAAACAACATCTGGCTGTCACTGGCGTGCCGGTACTCAAAGGTAGGCGTTATATTAGATCATTTCTTTCGACTTTTAAACAATATTCCAAAATAAATATTTTTATCCTATACTATTGAATGAGCAACGTTTGTATATCGACGGTGAAGTATCAATATCTAATAACTATCATCTTGGCGGTTTTCACTTTATTGCAATATGAAAGAGCCCGTATTCGCAAAAACATAAGGTCTTGAATTGTTCAAATTTCTTAGTTTAATTATCTAAGAAATTTGAACAATTCAAGACCTTATGTTTACCGATATTGATACTTCACCGTCGATATATATTTTAATATTTGTAATCATGTCCTCGAAAACGGCTCTAACGATTTTGATGATAGTTGCAATATAAGGGTTTACGGGAGCGAAAATTCGACCTAGCTAGGTCTCATTATCTGGGAAAATTTGTTTTCTCTATTTTCACCCAAGCAGAGCTTGGACGCCCAGGTAGTTAATTGTTTACCAGAGGTAAAAAATAATCAGAAGGACGTCATAAAAAAAAGCAGAGTCTGATGTCTCTATAGCAATTTGGAAGAAGAATCTAGCGATTGTAATAGTTTCTTATTTATTAATAGCTTTCTGTTTTTGTGACAACTTGAATTTGTCCTTTTGGGGGGGCCTTGATTTACATCAGGATTTTGTATCGTATTAAACAATTTTTAAGTTTGTTTAAGCCTAATTTCTGTTTATATTTTCATTTAGTGTAACTCCTGCTATTTGTTCCCACTGCCTAATGATCTATCCTAAATATCTAAGTCTTTGGTTTCTGAGTGTATTGCTAAAACTGTCATTAAAACTTTGTGTGCAGGTCCAGACGATGTGGTGACGACAGAGCGGCGTCAGTCGAGCGGGCGCGGCGCGCGCGGCGGGTTGCATCGCGGCGGGCCGGCGCGCGCGCGCCCCGACCACGCCAGCAGCGCGCCGCGCAGGAGGCGCACAAGGTACCTGCTACACTTATACTGTCGCCAGTCGAGCGGGCGCGGCGGGCCGGCGCGCGCGCGCCCCGACCACGCCAGCAGCGCGCCGCGCAGGAGGCGCACAAGGTACCTGCTACACTTATACTGTCGCCAGTCGAGCGGGCGCGGCGGGCCGGCGCGCGCGCGCCCCGACCACGCCAGCAGCGCGCCGCGCAGGAGGCGCACAAGGTACCTGCTACACTTATACTGTCGCCAGTCGAGCGGGCGCGGCGGGCCGGCGCGCGCGCGCCCCGACCACGCCAGCAGCGCGCCGCGCAGGAGGCGCACAAGGTACCTGCTACACTTATACTGTCGCCAGTCGAGCGGGCGCGGCGGGCCGGCGCGCGCGCGCCCCGACCACGCCAGCAGCGCGCCGCGCAGGAGGCGCACAAGGTACCTGCTACACTTATACTGTCGCCAGTCGAGCGGGCGCGGCGGGCCGGCGCGCGCGCGCCCCGACCACGCCAGCAGCGCGCCGCGCAGGAGGCGCACAAGGTACCTGCTACACTTATACTGTCGCCAGTCGAGCGGGCGCGGCGGGCCGGCGCGCGCGCGCCCCGACCACGCCAGCAGCGCGCCGCGCAGGAGGCGCACAAGGTACCTGCTACACTTATACTGTCGCCAGTCGAGCGGGCGCGGCGGGCCGGCGCGCGCGCGCCCCGACCACGCCAGCAGCGCGCCGCGCAGGAGGCGCACAAGGTACCTGCTACACTTATACTGTCGCCAGTCGAGCGGGCGCGGCGGGCCGGCGCGCGCGCGCCCCGACCACGCCAGCAGCGCGCCGCGCAGGAGGCGCACAAGGTACCTGCTACACTTATACTGTCGCCAGTCGAGCGGGCGCGGCGGGCCGGCGCGCGCGCGCCCCGACCACGCCAGCAGCGCGCCGCGCAGGAGGCGCACAAGGTACCTGCTACACTTATACTGTCGCCAGTCGAGCGGGCGCGGCGGGCCGGCGCGCGCGCGCCCCGACCACGCCAGCAGCGCGCCGCGCAGGAGGCGCACAAGGTACCTGCTACACTTATACTGTCGCCAGTCGAGCGGGCGCGGCGGGCCGGCGCGCGCGCGCCCCGACCACGCCAGCAGCGCGCCGCGCAGGAGGCGCACAAGGTACCTGCTACACTTATACTGTCGCCAGTCGAGCGGGCGCGGCGGGCCGGCGCGCGCGCGCCCCGACCACGCCAGCAGCGCGCCGCGCAGGAGGCGCACAAGGTACCTGCTACACTTATACTGTCGCCAGTCGAGCGGGCGCGGCGGGCCGGCGCGCGCGCGCCCCGACCACGCCAGCAGCGCGCCGCGCAGGAGGCGCACAAGGTACCTGCTACACTTATACTGTCGCCAGTCGAGCGGGCGCGGCGGGCCGGCGCGCGCGCGCCCCGACCACGCCAGCAGCGCGCCGCGCAGGAGGCGCACAAGGTACCTGCTACACTTATACTGTCGCCAGTCGAGCGGGCGCGGCGGGCCGGCGCGCGCGCGCCCCGACCACGCCAGCAGCGCGCCGCGCAGGAGGCGCACAAGGTACCTGCTACACTTATACTGTCGCCAGTCGAGCGGGCGCGGCGGGCCGGCGCGCGCGCGCCCCGACCACGCCAGCAGCGCGCCGCGCAGGAGGCGCACAAGGTACCTGCTACACTTATACTGTCGCCAGTCGAGCGGGCGCGGCGGGCCGGCGCGCGCGCGCCCCGACCACGCCAGCAGCGCGCCGCGCAGGAGGCGCACAAGGTACCTGCTACACTTATACTGTCGCCAGTCGAGCGGGCGCGGCGGGCCGGCGCGCGCGCGCCCCGACCACGCCAGCAGCGCGCCGCGCAGGAGGCGCACAAGGTACCTGCTACACTTATACTGTCGCCAGTCGAGCGGGCGCGGCGGGCCGGCGCGCGCGCGCCCCGACCACGCCAGCAGCGCGCCGCGCAGGAGGCGCACAAGGTACCTGCTACACTTATACTGTCGCCAGTCGAGCGGGCGCGGCGGGCCGGCGCGCGCGCGCCCCGACCACGCCAGCAGCGCGCCGCGCAGGAGGCGCACAAGGTACCTGCTACACTTATACTGTCGCCAGTCGAGCGGGCGCGGCGGGCCGGCGCGCGCGCGCCCCGACCACGCCAGCAGCGCGCCGCGCAGGAGGCGCACAAGGTACCTGCTACACTTATACTGTCGCCAGTCGAGCGGGCGCGGCGGGCCGGCGCGCGCGCGCCCCGACCACGCCAGCAGCGCGCCGCGCAGGAGGCGCACAAGGTACCTGCTACACTTATACTGTCGCCAGTCGAGCGGGCGCGGCGGGCCGGCGCGCGCGCGCCCCGACCACGCCAGCAGCGCGCCGCGCAGGAGGCGCACAAGGTACCTGCTACACTTATACTGTCGCCAGTCGAGCGGGCGCGGCGTGGACTTTCGATACAAAATGACATGATGTCATTTTCAATAGTAGCAAACATTCTGAAATCAACCTTATTTAGACTAACACAAAGTTGATATCAATTTAATTGCAAGTAGCTCCAATTTTAATAGATTTTTCCAATCTACTGATTTAAATAATGGTACCTAATTTGTAAATAATTTCAGATGTAAGAAGTGCGAGGCTTGCCAGCGCACGGACTGCGGCGAATGCGTGTTCTGTCACGACATGGTCAAGTTCGGCGGACTTGGCCGCGCCAAGCAGACCTGTGTCATGCGACAGTGCTTACAGGTAACATTCATTATTGTTCATAATTGGTAATACAACTGAAATAAACTACATGAGGTTTCACTTTGTTTACATGTGCGTAGGTGTTGAACGATAAATGTTTGGACACTCTATCTTAGGGCGGCCTAACACTTAAGTACACTATCGTTTACGATAATACTGAACGGTATAGTGAAACCACCCACCCAAACACGCTACAATAGCTATAGTGTGAGCGATACCGCTGTACCGCGCCTTAGGAAGGCGCGGCTAGACGAGGGATGCCTTAAGTGTTGAAGAATGAGCGGCCTGCACTGCCCCCCGTCTCGCCGCGCACATATCTAAGGCGCGCTACAGCGGTTTCGGTCAAACTCTAGCACGGTTCCCTCAGTTTCAAAGATAAAGCCAAGAGGCGATGACTTGTTGGCGCTGATAGGCCTCGCACATTATTTACAGAAATCCTTAAAAAGCGCAATAAATTGGTGTGGCACAATTTAGGCTGTTCTAATTCAGCCGAAATACTCGATAAAAAAACATTTAAAAAATCTTTCCGGGCTTTTGTTTGAGCTTTTGGCCAGGAAAGTTTCGTATAAAATAGTACTTTGATGATATAAATATAATTATATTTTTTTCTATTTTCCAGCCCATGCTGCCAGTTACAGCATCGTGTGCAGTATGCCATCTTGACGGCTGGATGCAGACGCCGGTCGCGCCGCAAGCTAAAGGAAACAATGGTAAGTAATTTACTGTTCTTGGTAATATCAACTCTACTTCTAAAGAAATGCCTCATAAACAGCTATAAACGTGATATTATGTATTTGTCGGTTCTTGCTTGACTCTGAAAACAACATCGTATATTCGTCGAAGATTAGCTCTCGATTTGATATTGCACTATACAGGGTTATTGGTAAAACACCAACAACCTCTTAAGGGGTCATTCTACTCATCAATAGGAACAACTTTTAATATGGGACCAAACATGAAAACGCGAAAAAAAAACAGCTGTTCCCTACATTTATGTTCACACAATTCGTCAAAATGTATGGAACACCAGATTTTTCTTTCCCGATTTATTAAGGCTTGGAACCAAAGTAAAAGTTGTTCATAATGATGAGTACAATAGCCCAATAAGAGGTTGTTGGTGTTTTACCAATAACCCTGTATACACTGAAATAAAACTCGTTTATTTCCATCTTCGCCAAAGAAGTCAAGATATCTAGAAAACCATAGGTATTTTTTTACTTTCTATCTACCTTCTATAGGAAAACTAAAGAGAAATGAAAAAAAAATAGTTGCACTTATCTAAAATATTTAAATTTGATATGTAATTGTTTACCAAACATTAGTCTGCTGTTGAGTTTTTCCTACAGGATATTCTTAGTAGTATCCGGAGGTTTGAATCGTGTTCATGGCAATAGGGACCTTATTACATAATTGGCGAATTATGTGTCCGGGAAATATAAACGTAATGATATAATTACGAATACGTTTTTCCACAACATACTAAGATTATTCTTGTGCAGGTCGCAACGGCCCGTCGTCCCTGCGCGAGTGCTCCGTGTGCTACAGCATCGTGCACCCGGCCTGCGTGCCGCCGGGCGGCCAGCTCAACGAGGACCTGCCCAACTCCTGGGAGTGTCCCACCTGCACCACCATGGGACTCAACCATGATTACAAGGTAGCACGACATGTCTTTCATGAAAGTGTTGTATACAAGCATAATTATTTAGTTTGTGGTCTATTTTGGAAGCCCTTCTTGCCGTGTATCGTAAAAGTGCAAGCAAGAGAGGTAATCAAAGTCAATTACTATTAATACAATGTGAAATTTAATTCGTTCGCATCCTCTTAAGGGGTCATTGTACTCATCATTATGAACAACTTTCACTACGGGGCCAACCTTGAAATCGCGATTAAAAAAATCAGCTGTTCCATACATTTATGTTCGCATAGCTCGTTAAAATGAAGGGAACAGCAGATTTTTTTTCGCCGATTCATAGCCGTTAGGTTTATAGATAGTACACTATCTATAAACCTAACGGCTATGAATCGCACACAGGCAAGGACAGCTTAAGTACGAAAATATAAAGAACATTGTATTTCAGCCTCGCCATTTCCGCGCCCGTCAGAAGTCATCGGACCTCAGGCGAATGAGTGTGGGCTCCGACGTCGGACAAATCAGTCATGGCATACAGGTACAACCGTAACATAAAACTATGAACCTTATTCAGGGTCCCCGTCCGTTCTTAGCCACCTGTCACACCGCCGACGAGGATGCAACTCAAATCAAATCAAATTTGTCAAACTTTTCTGTTGTGAATGATGGATACGAGGCTTTTGGCTCATCTGTAAAGTGGTATTGTTTTGTTTTTTTTTTTTTTGTAATGTGCGTTTGGTTTGTGCAGAATAAACACTTTTTCTTTCTTTTCTTTCTTTCAACTAGCTATTGACTATTTTCTCGCTCGAGACGCAGAGCTAGTTCCCGTGTCAGTAAAAGAGATAAATTTATATTCACACTGCCAGCGAGAATTATTATCTCTCCACTCAGCGACAAGAGCTGTCAAAGTAAAAAAAACTACAACGCTTGCTAATCGTCGGCGGTGCGACCAGCCGGTCGATTCTGTAAAAATATCACCGTGAAACTTAGGCGAAGTGAGCGTGAAGTGAGCTGTCAATAGAGGTAATCCCCAGCATCCTGCCGGTCGATTTGTGACAGTGACAGCTCACTACACGCTCACTTCACCTAAGTTTCACGTTGATATTTTTACAGAATCGATTAACAGGTGCCTTACACTAATCTGAAACTGATTTTGAAGAGTGAGATAGAGTTAGAATAAGGTTATGATCCAAATTAGGTTGATTCTTTCCTTGTTGGCTCGCCAAGTTTCCTCGTTTCGAAATACTGAATAAAGGGCAGTTCAGGCTACGCTATATTATTTCTCAGTACAGCATATTGCGTCATAAGCTGTAACTATATAGCATGTCATTCACACTATACGCTATATTGCAAGCCGATCTATATATAGTTGTTTGACGGCGATCCGTCATAAAGTGCACACACAATGGTTTTGGTACTCACTAGCGTGGAAAGCTCATAAAGCGATGACCATGATATGGAATTTGACTGCAGCTTATTACTAATTTTCAAAAAGACAAAAAATATACTGGAGACGGCTCAACTCAAACTCAAACTCAAATCATTTATTTCAATTAAACCATTACAGGCACTTTTGAATTGTCAAGGAATCGGTCAGTCAAAAATATGAAGCTAGTTGCCCATTCCAAAGCGTAGTAGGTACCTATGGAGAAGAACGGGCAAGAAACTCCACGGACACTCTTTTAAATAAAATAAATTGTTACAAAGTATTGGTTACATCATTCATGTTGAAATTATACATGTGAGAACAATGTAGAAAGACGTGCACGTTAGAAGCGTCCGTAATACAAAGATAAAAACAAAGAACAATTAAAAAATTAAAAATCAGCCATGGCCGCTAAGAGTTGACCAGTCCCAACTGACGGCGCCCGTTCACGAACATGACGTATGGACTCAACTCAACCATTTTGAAGGGAGCTAAATGATCCAACACACGCGCCACCATCAGCGAGACATCTGAGTGAGCATGACATACTCACAGCCGCCAGGGCACATTCAAGTCAATAAAAAAAAGTATTACCCAGTAAATGGTAGCTCTTTAGTACATAGTACTCACACCTGTGCTCTGGAATTATATAATACAAAGGAGATTGATTTTATACAATGCAAAGATGGTCTTAAAATCTTCATCGTACGATATAGCTCTGAGAATCGCTCAATTTTATTGCGTAGAGCAAGTAAATACTTTATAGCATAGCGTTGTGTGTATAAAATATTTGCCATATGATATTATAGCATATGGCAAATATTGGCAAAGACCAGTTCAGATTACGTTCAGATTGTATAATATACAGAATACACCTTTATAGAGTTACAAATGACTTATGATTATTAATGTTTTCAGAATAAGGCGCCAGGACCGACATCGCAGTCGCAAATCAAATCAGAAGCCGGCTCCGATAACGAAGGCAAGAATGAAGTTCCACATATCAAGTCTGAGGACGGTAAATACATGCCATCATTCAGTAAACGTCCGCTGCTGAATATAGGCCAAATAAATCAATAGGCCCTAAGTTATGGCTACAATTTGAGTAAACTTAACGAAATATTGTTATATCTTTAAGACGGATTCGTGTTTGCTGTTCTTTGTTATTTATTGTAGCTTTCACGCTATAACACATTTTCTTGACGTATGTACTTACTTAATCCCTAAGTTTTCTTTGCAACAAGTAATAAAACTATTAGTAAGGTTCCACTTCATTAAATGGAGCTGATTCTAAAAACAATACGAAATGAGCGATTATCTGATCGATTTTCTATGGGGGAGGTAAAATTTTCGTATATTTTTGCTGTATGTTTCTTTGTTCAGTTCATGATAAGAATCAAATTTAATGTATTATAAGAGATGAGACTCGGGCTTCCTCTCTGTGAGGGGAATAATCCACCACTAGGCCACAGTGCATGCTGGTGGATATCAAGTCTTCGGATTCTGGGTATTAGGGCATACTAGTTTTCTCACGATAGTCAAGTTAATCGCCATATACCTTATTTTACAGAAATAAAGCGCGAGGATGAAGGGAACCCTGTGGGCGAGGGCGAGGGCTGGGAGCCGCCGCTGAAGAAGCGCCGCGCCAGCGACGAGGACGAGGCGCCCAAGAAGCAGGCGCTGCGGGCACACCTCGCTCTGCAGCTCACACACCACTCCGCTAAGGTGAGGAAAGTTAGTCGGAAATGTTTATTATTACCCCGTCTCCTAATAAAGCGACATTCGCGAACTACGTACAAACAAGACTTGATTGTTCGCGCGGGTATGTGCGATCAATCAAGTCGTATATTTATATAAAAGAGCGCGACGATCGTGTACTCGCGCGACGATAGTTTTCGGTTAGGACGCGTCTTGAAGCTACTCTATGCAGGTGCGAATTTTACGTAATGGTTAGTAGTAAGGTTGTAAATAATATATTAATAATAAGATATACTTTTTTAACCGACTTGCCAAAAAGGAGGAGGTTCTCAATTCGGCTGTATTTTTTAATTTAATTTTTTAATGTTTGTTACCTCATAACTCCGTCATTTATGAACCTATTTGGAAAAACTTTTTTTTAATACAAGTCCTTACAATAAATATGCTTATTATCACAAAGATGAAGCTGAAGCTGAATATATAATAGAGAAAAGTTGAAACCCTGACTCGCTAAACTAGGAATACCTGTGAGTTAGGAGTCAGTGTTCTATACCACTTGGACACTATAAACCCTTACGGAAATTAAGAGCCCGTAAGTTGATATTATACAAAAGAATATATTATTATGCAGTGATTTTAGGAAAAAAATAATATGAAAAACCATAATTAAGATTAAATAAATAAAAAGTAAAATGTCTGTGTGGTTGATTCTAGTGTGACTGGGAATCGTGTTTTGTTTGCGTGTATGTTTTTGACTGGGAAACGTGTGTATTTTATGTTGTGTGATTATGAGGAGCCTAAGCATGCGAATGTGGTGGTGTAGAGTGTAAGACGTTTAAGTTAGTACGAGCGTGGTGTCTTTTGTTGAAAAGATGAAAGAAACTCACATTTATTAATTACACAATTATTAATCGCGACCCGAAAAAGTGTGTAGCATGTCTAATGGAGCTTGTGTGCCTGTGTTCTTTCCAAGGTGTTAGTCATCAGCCGCTCGTGGTGTAAGGGTTCTTGTAGACGCGAGCCCTTTCGTCCAATGTCTCCTAGCCTTGTCTTTAAACTGTGATTTACATTCGTAGATCATGAAGAAGCCGATGTATCCGATCCGGCCCGCGCCGTCACTGAGCGCGGTGTGCAACCCGGCCGGCTCGCCGTGGCTGGACCGCGAGGCCATGCTGTGCGTGTTCGCCAAGCTCACGCCGCACGAGCTCGCCACCTGTGCGCTCGTCTGCAAGGCTTGGGCCGAGTACTCAGTAAGTAATTTATAATTGTCTATAATATAGCATAATGTTTTTTTTTGGTGTCTATGCGCATCGACACACCTGCCGAAATTACGAGGTTACGCCTACAAATTGGCGTAAATGCATATTTCGGTTGCTGGCAGATTTCTGTTACCGGCTGAAAAAAAAAGCGTTTTTGGCGGTGGCCGAAATAAATTAAGTGCTGGAAAATCGATACTTTCAATTCATTTATTTTCAGAAAATAGTACAACTAAAAACACAATAACAGAAAATGCAGAAAAAAAACATGCTTTTTCTCGCATCGAGAAGTATAAAATTGCGAATGAAAGGTTAATCGGTTAAAATATAAAAGCTGCATTTGTTTTAAAATTGTTTTTGTTTTTCGGCCGAAAATGCAAATCAGACCGAATTTCGATTTCGATCGAAAGAAAAAAAAATGGTTTCGGTCGGACACTACTTAGCCGTGGAACTAGTAAATTCGGTGAAATCGAATTGATTACATCATAATATGTACGTTGTATTTCCAGATGGATCCCTCTCTGTGGCGCAGTATGTCATTCGTGCAAGTGCGCGTGTCGGCCGCGCAGCTGGCCGGCATCGCCCGGCGACAGCCGCTGTCGCTGGGCCTGGAGTGGTGCCATCTCGCGAGGAGACAACTGGCATGGTAATTATACAATGATAGTTTGTACTCTTAAATAAGAGCGTATGTTTTCTACTGGTCACAGGATTACAGGTTGGGAACATGCAATGCAATCAGTGTTTTTTTTTTAAATTATATCACGTTGTTGTTGTGTCGTTGTGTAGGTAACAATTTTAGGTATAATGTGCGTTTTTCACGCCTAAATCCAAACATTCAGTGTCATGATATTAATTATTGCAATTCATAATGTATTAGTTCACCACAGAGCGATATTTCATAATTTAATTTGGTAATACACACAAATATTTTGCTGTTTTGATAACATTGAAATATTTGACATCTATTTGTCGCAATGGCAATTTTCAGAATGTACCCGAAGTCCCTATAATCAGAAGTGATTTGAGCCTCAGATAGACAAATGATTTCTTCAATGGAATTGTTAAGTGGGAAATTGTATAAACGGATTAAGAGAGCCGTGAAGTTATGAAAAATTCACGACCGAATGCTTGCGTCATAAAATGTTGATGAAAGTGCAGAGCTAACCTACGGGTCCCCCCCGCAGGCTGCTGGCGCGCCTGCCGGCGCTGCGCTCGCTGTCGCTGGCGGGCTCGCCGGCCGAGGCGGCGCTGGCGCTGCGCAGCGGCGCGTGCCCGCCGCTGACGGCGCTGGACCTGTCGTTCGCGCGCGCGCTGGACGACGCCAAGCTGCGCGGCGTCCTGGCGCCGCCCGAGAGCTCGCGGCCCGGCGGCGGCACCACCACGCGCGCCGAGCCCTCGCGCCTGGCCGCGCTGGCCGTGCTGCGCCTGCCCGGCACCGACATCACCGACGTGGCCATGCGATACGTCGTGCAGGTACCGTGGACTTGCTAACAGTACAATCGATCTGCCTAGCCTTTCCCCAACTATATTGGGGTCGGTTTCCAGTTTAACCAAATACTAGCATTTTACATGAAGCGACTGCCTATCTAACCTTGACAACCCAGTTACTGGGTAACACAATACAATATTTCTTGTTAAAACTGGTTGTTCGACTTTTAGACTTACCTGTAACGACTGTCAAAAATCTGAGTGCTTTCTTAGACACGAAGAGGTCTCGATATGTCCTCGAACTGACAGCGGTAAATATAGCTTAACCTGATCGACCGACACGTGCAATGTTATAAATAAAAGTCGCTTTTCGTGTCTGGGGGGCCTACTCCCTAGCAAAATCCGTAGTTCCGCTTTGTTCTTCGTCTCACTTACAAACATACCGTAAGTGAGAAGGAAAGCGAAGCGCCCGTACGACGGCCGAAACTACGGATTTTGCTTAGGGAGTAGGGGGGGGCCTACTCCCTAAGCAAAATCTGCTGTGTAGCAGTGTTGCTTTTTTGAACTTCGGATTTTGATGCTTTTTTGCTTTATTCCGGAACGATTATGTGTATAATACGTTACAATTAAACTTTCTTTTACATAAATAAATAAATCTCGATGCTCGTATAAAACTACGACGCATCGGCGGGTCGCTAGTGCTAGCCAGTAACACGTGAGTGCCCCAGGCGCTGCCCAAGCTGGTGGAGCTGGACGCGTCGTCGTGCGCGCGCCTGACGGACGCGGGCGCGGCGCAGCTGGCGCACCACGGCCTGCAGCGCCTGTCGCTGGCGGGCTGCCGGCTGCTCACCGAGGCCGCGCTCGACCACCTGGCGCGCTGCCCCAACCTCGTGCGGTAACTACTCGACACCTTGTCTACAAATAATAATAATGGTGCCGATTCTCTTGTCACAAATGCCTCTAAACTAAACTAAAAATCACTAAAATTTAGTTTAATCCTGTCAAACGACGATTTCCCATTCTGAAATAGACTAAAGTGACACAACTTAACTATATTTTAGTTTGACAGCACTAAGATAGTACTGAGTTTTTAGTTTAGTGAAAATGGCAATTTCGCTATTCTGAATTTGACGTTTTTCACCTAAAATTTTGATTGTAAAAGACCAAACCAGACTAAACCTAACAATTTTTAATCGCGATTAAAAAGGTGTGGGGTAAAATAAGTTGTCATGAACTAAAATTCACACCAACATCTCGACTTCATGTGCAAAAACCAGTACTGTATTTATTTTTTCTTTTGCTTATATCTCGAAAATGGTGCGTCCTATCGCAAAAATAATGAAAATTTCGACCCCCTTTATAAAACCCTTAAACCCCTAAAACTCAACATGTTGGTAATATTTTTTTCATATTTTCCATACAAAAAGTGAAATATTCCATATAAAATACGTCGAGGCTGCACCCCCTGCGCGCCTCCGGCTCTAAAAAAAATCGGGTACCACGTGGATTCGCGATTGTCAAATTCGTTTTAGTCCTGTCAAAATTATTTTTAAATTTAGAGAATTTTATTTGCAGAATAGCGTTAAAATTCTCATAGCCAAAATTAAGAAATTTTAGTGCTAGTTTAGTTAGTTTAGTTCGGTGTACAAGAGAATCGGCACCATTGATGATAAACGTAATGCACTGCCATGTATCATCACCACGACGACCTGTGCTGTGCCTCACATCCTGCGGATGCCCGCGATCTTAACCGCGTTGCACCCTGTTGAGGTTTACCTGCGCTGCGCCGCACCTGAATGCGAGCGACATCGTACTGGCTTATTGAGGCGTTTTCTGAAATGACGTTCACAAGGTGGCAAGGTGGCAGCACTGAAACGTTAGGTCCGGCCACCTGTCAAAAATGTCAAAGCACCTATATTTTCTTTATAGATCGACCTAGACCGCTGTACCGCGGCTAAGTAATGCGCGGCGAGGCGGGGGGGCAGCGTTGACGAATGCGCGGCTTGCACTGCCCCCGTCTCGCCGCGCACATACCTAAGGCGCGGTACAACGATGTCTGTCAAACTATAGCTGTTAGTGACTGAATGATGAAAAAATGAATTAAAAAAATCATGAACGTCATCATATATTTTATATTCACTGTCGAAATGGAAAACCTCTTGTCATAGTGGTAAGTGGCGTGAATTCATTTCGTTTCATAGAAACCCTCTTTCAGGACTGAGCTGACCACCCCTTTCTGCGAGTAATGTGCCTTGCTACTGTACTAGCAATTATATTTGATAATTTTTTGGTCTGTCAGTTACCTGCGAATTTCAACAGAAACAGTTGTTCGTATAAAATACCAAAGAGAGATCTGAACTTATATATTTTTCTCAACAGACTGGATCTCCGACATGTGCCTCTCGTCTCAACGCAGGCGGTCATCAAATTCGCGGCCAAATCGAAGCACAACCTGCACGTTAAGGACGTGAAGCTGGTAGAGTTGCGGAAGACCTGATCCGAGGATGACGGCGCCTCGCCGGAGCCCGAGCCCGCGCAGACAGACGCTGCCTGAACAGTGATATATAGTGAGTGACGGTGTGTTGGTCGCATACCTTCGAACAGTTCGGTTGCCACGCGACACGTTCGCTACACGTTGTTGATATTTTAAGTTAGCACATTCTAGTCTAGTTCTACATCATCGACCCTAGAAATAACCCGCAATCAACATTATCTTCTTTCATGACAGCTTCTCAAGTACTTAATTCTAATCGGCATTTATCCTAAGATTTGGTGTGTTACAAAATAAATAATGTTAGTTTCTTGAAGATTTTGTATTAGTTATCTTACGCACAACATATCAAACTATGCTATCAACACACAGTTTCTACAACCTAATGTAGATAATTTTGCAAAGACTTGATGCCTACCCTGGTACTATTATTAACGTGATACGATTTCTGATTAGGAAAAATATTATTAGGAAAGAGATTTGGTTAGAAGAAAAGTACTCAAAATTAAGTAATAATAAAAGAAATGTTCAAATTGAATCAGTTTTTTAGTTCATTATGATTTGTAATTTCAATTCTGCAATACAATGACTTGTGCCAACATATAGTTTCTACATGAGAAAGCACATTTATCACTGCACAATAAAATAAAATATATTATGGTTATATATATTATATTAATTTTATTGCATGCTGTTGCATCGGTATTATATTTTATTATTAGTTCTACGTTTGTAACTCTTTAAGTTGAAGACCATATTTTGGACCACAAGAGGCTCCCATTTTAAAATATTGACTGAAAATTCTGAAATTATTATTGTTGAAACTTGTAAAAATAGCATTTTGCAATATCACACTTAACTCAGGCGTGAAAGTATATTTTTATTAACTTTGTATTGTTGTTGCACAATAGATATACAATGTGAAGCAAAGATTGTATAGCTATTGTAAAAGTTAGTGTGGTATTGCAGCCTAATACAGTATGTTTATGTTCATATTTCCCGCAATATTTTCGTTGTAAATAGCATCTTAATTTTATTTATTAAATTACTAAAGAAAGCTAAGTTTTAGTTACATGACAATTCAAAATTGCTTAGGTTGTATTTTTTTAGTTCTAGTCTCTTTGTAGGTTTAAGCTGTAAGTTCTGTGACATCGGTCAATTTATATGAAAGTATTATAAAACGCGGACTTTGTGATTGGCCTGGAGATGTCCTATGTACAGGGTAGTCAATCTAATTAGTAGCATTTTGATATGTCTGCATCATGCAGTTGTACGACTATCCTCTTCATAGACACATCTTTAATGTCACATAGTCAATTCTATCGCTGTTCCACTCATTAAATATGCTTTTACCCAAATATCTTTTGATTTAGAGGTGCGACTTACCTCGCAGCTGGCCCCCATACCATAAAGTTACGGAACAAACATCTCAAATATTCGCTCCAAAGAACTCCATTTTTTAATTTACTAACATTAAATTATAATAAGGAAAGACAATATTCTAAAGAGACAGTTTAAATAAATATATACAGATGTTAACGGGCACCAAATGTAAAGAAATTCAAGATTTTATCATTATTTTAAATTAAAAAATGGGGTGACATATCTGTTTACTTCCAGAGCCTGTACATATTATGAGAAACAGTTATGTCATACGTTAGTGTGTAAGATAACCGACTCTGGTCACAGTAAGCGAGGTCGGAGGGCCGCCTATAGTATTAGTTTAGGAGAAATAATGACCTTATAGCGTAACGAATAAGAAAATTTGTGTATACACTTGTCAAATTTTGTGAACGATGCCAGTATAACAGTGTGACTTAGTTGAGAAATGTTTTACTTATGAGATAATGTGCAAAGATTTATAATAGATATATACAGTTGTATTATAGTCCCATCCTACCCGTCAGGACTGGAACAGACTGTGTTAAGTAATACTGGCGTCGATAGAGCGGCGATAAAATTTGACGAGTGCTACAAACTCCAGGGACTGTACGTTGTTAGAGTAAGTTCGTTATCGAGTAACATTTTTACTTGGAACCGTGAGCTCCACAATATCGAGCTAGATTCTAAGCATTGTGTGCCTCTGTTATAGACAATTAGATATAGAAAAAAAATTGTTTATAAAAAAATATACTTGTGACATCTATGTTCATCAAAATGTATGGAATAAAAAAAATAAAAAAACAAATTGATGAGTGATTTTTGAGAGTTAATTATAAGATAGATATTATCTAGTTTTGTAAGCTGCCTTTATGCGAGAGTTGATCAATATGAGATAGCATTTTTATATATGTCTCGCATGGGCGTCGTCGTTGGCAGTTACGGTGATATTACATGCCAATGGCTAGGTTTACGTATAGCGATATTACGCGACGTACCGCGTTCACGGAAAGTAACATTGTATCATTGGTTACCATAAGCATAAAATAATATTGGAAATTAATATTTACAATGAAGTATTTATTGTGTTTTATTTTTCTAGTTTTAAGCCCTTACACCTAATTTTCATAACAACATCACGCTTTTATTCCGGTCCTAATAGGCTCGCCCCCTATTACATGGGTCTTTAACAACTGGCGAAATGCGGGTGTACTATAATAATAATAAATATAAAATAGTCGTATCAGCCAATGGCTTAATTGCCAAGAGCCTCGACCAACACCTACGGAGGCTCTCGTTGGGCGGCTGGATCAAGGGCTTGATTCAGAAAGCGGTACTCCTAGACACGGCTCGCATTGTCAGGAGGTTCCTCTCTGGATCCCTGACTGCCGGTAGCTTGGACCCTGTTCCCGATACCGGTGGGCTACTATTTTTTGTATTTTTAAATGTTTTAATATTTTTTTATATTCTAATATTTAAAAATGTAATTTATAAGTAGGTATTTTAACCGGTAAAGCCCTGGGTGACCCTCAAGCACGTCAATTAGCACGTTAATTAGTTGTTTATCAGGCCTTTAACGGTTAAATGAAATAAAAGAATTTATAATAAAATCGTTTATTTATAAAAAGGGGCACATTTACAATAAGTAACTTAATCATTAAAATAGATTATATTTATATAATTAGGCTTTCGATTATCTGCACAGGGGGCCTAGACAAAATCCAAGCGTTTTCTGCTCACGCTTTTTCCTTGAATATTGACTTTGTCTACCAATTTAGCAGCAGTCACGTGAGATATCTAAAGCTCATGTCAACTCCATACAATTTGATCTTTCCGTTAACGCTTACAGAAAAGGGATTTTGTCCAGGCCCCCTGGTCACTGGTATACTATGTAGGATGACGACCTAGCAGCACCGCAGACGCCGCAATAGTCGTTCTAAGGGCTCTCTAACAGACTAGCAGCGCTACCGTCGACAGAGGTACAACCCGTGAGAGTTAACTAGGCATCTTGCTCTGTGACGTTACCCGTACAGTAGGTATTGTTCAGTACGGTACGGGGCCGCATTCCAGCAGTGTCAGGGGTTCACTCTTGCCACTCTTGGCTGCTGTCTACGCGTAGGCCGTAACAATCGACACGCCAGCGTCGAAGATCCGTGCCGCGGTCGCGTCTACGAAGGCCGAGGACGTGTCGATGGCTGCAGGTATGTACCTATGTCCTCGGTAAAGTGCCGTTCCTCGGTAGGTATAGGTCATCTATAGACTTAGCGTTTTAGACGGATATGAGCCATTTTTTATATCCACATGTAATATATTCGTATAAGCATGACATCGAATAGCGTCTGTGAGCAAGAGTTTCATTTGAATATGAAAATAACTATACAAATTATGTTCACTTTTCCATCCATATGCGACGTTTATTTTACTTAGCGAAGTCAAAGTGCGGTCTGTGAATCTCGCCCTAAGGGTAAGCACAGAGAGCAGCAAAATGCTCAAACAATTTGACAATGACAATGAACTAAATGGGTTATAAAAAATGCATAAAAGAGGATGCCTGTAGAGTGCTCGCGCATACGTAGGTACCTACCTACTCCCGCTGCCCCCATAGATAAATTTTCACTCCATCGACTTCGCCAGCAAATAACATGCTTCTTCAGTATTTTGCTGTTCTATGTGTTGGACCTACGTAAGTGCCTACGCAAAATGTTTGCAACCCTCCTTTATACAACCTTAGTTTTTGTTTACACTAAACCTCTTAAGGGGTAATTGTACTCATTATTATGAACAACTTTCACTATGGGAACAACGCTGAAATCGCGAAAAAAAATTCAGCTGTTCCCTACATTTCGACGAGATAGACGAACATAAATGTAGGGAACAGCTGATTTTTTTTTTGTGATTTCAGCGTTGTTCCCAGTTTTAGGGTAAACAAATACTAAGGTTGTAGATCTTAGGAGTTTGGGACCCTTAAGATCTACAACCTTAGTTTGGGACCCTCGGGCTTGCGGACGGTGAGCAATGGGTAGCTCGCCGTCCGATAGGGACCAGGCCCGGGTCGACGGCGCGTCGTGTTCCACGCGCGCCTCAAAGAGATGTCAGCACCAACTGACGGGGTCCGGAAGGGCCAATGCCTGCCGGGGTTGCGGGTTTGTCCGAAAGGGATATCGCGACCCCGGCACACAGGCAACGGAAGGAACACGGGTGGGTTTTAGTCAGTAAAAGTCTGACACGCCCTCCCGCTCCACCCAGAGCGGGAGAAGTTATTTGATAATTTCCCAGCCTCAAAAAAAAAAAAGGGGTTTGGGACCCTGCTAGGCTAGCTAAGAATATAATAAAGATAGGTACGCTGACACGATAGGACGTGGTTTTGGCACAACACGGCTGTGATACGATTTGGTCGAAATGGGCGTACCTACATACTTGGGTACGATGGCCGATTTGGATTCCAACGTCAAGATACCATAACGTCGATGATACAAGTGAAGGCTTGAAGGCGTTTAGACTTAAGCCTTGTGCAGACTAGCGCGACGCGACGTCGCGACGCGACTCGAACAATACAATTTCTTAGAAAGAAAACTTCACGGTATAACAATTACCGGTGTCGCGTCACGCTAGTCTGCACGAAGCTTTAGATCGAAGAGAACCACACGAGGGCAGAGTTCAGCAAAAATGAAGTTTGAAACGGGTTCGCTTTCTGGATAGGGAAATTAGATTTAAAAAAATATATAATGATGCCGTTTTAGTTTTTGTCGGCCCAAGACTCCTTTAGGTAAGTACAGTCAGCGTCAAAAGTCGACAAGGCAAAAGTTAACACTTCGTAATTTTAGACATTTTGTGATATGTTATTTTTTTTTTACATCTGTAATTTTAGACATTTTGTGATAATATGTTCATTTAGATTTAGATGATGTGTAAAAGTAGAAGTGTTATGGCTGATTTTTCAATAAGCAAGTAAGTAACTATTTTACTAAAGAATAAGTAAATATTGCGGACATTTTCCATACAAAAGCTGTCAGCTTTTGTATGGAAAACATGTCAAACTGTCTTAATTATTCTTCAGATAAAAGTTGTCTGACTATTGAATAATCAGCCCTTAATCGACTTTTGTCGTTGACCGTATCTACCTAGTTTTCACAATTTCATAAGTACCTAGTTTTGGATTTCGCCAGCCACTTGTAAAATAATACAAATCTGAAACTATGATAATTTTGACATTCAAAAGTGCCTTTTAAGTGCAGGGCTGAGAAATAAATATGGCGGATTGATAGATTTTGTACTGAAAATATGTCAAACTGTCATTATATAATTTATTCTTGGGTTTAAAGAACTTTCTTTATTTCTCGTAAGAACATAAAACTAGTACCTAGTTCGCTTATAATGAGATACTTAAGTGATTTTAACTAGTACCAACAACAATAACACAACAACAACAACATAACAATACAATAAAATAATAATATGTATATGTGTGTGTATGTATGTGTATGTGTAGTGTATGTGTATGTATTATAATATGTATTAACATTAGTTACTTAGTTACGTCTAGGGAGTTGGAGACATTATATTAGCATAGTCTGTTTTATGTTATTTCAAATGTTGTGAACTTGTGACGTATTGCCTTATTCTGCGTTTGAATGTG
This sequence comes from Agrochola circellaris, assembly GCA_914767755.1. Classification (NCBI taxonomy): domain Eukaryota; kingdom Metazoa; phylum Arthropoda; class Insecta; order Lepidoptera; family Noctuidae; genus Agrochola; species Agrochola circellaris. Next base: position 6,335,305 of record OU611860.1, read on the forward strand.
GTTATATTGTCACATTTTTTTATATCCTTCGGTAAGCTGTTGAACAGCCGTGCTCCAATATTGTTTTTTGCCGTAATTATTGCGAGCGGGCGCTGGTTTTAACTGGATTTTGTTTTTATTCCTTACGTTGGTTGTATTTTAGTTTTTTCAATTATGTAGTTGTATGTTTGACTGATTTTGATTCTTCACACAAAAGTTATAAGACTATTGAAAACTCAGCAATAATTGAAATAAATCATTTGACCTTAATAAAGGTAAAGATTAAGTAAAACTCATAGGTTACACGCCTCGGGAATCGAAATGTTCCGTAAAAATTGAACGGTGTTTAATTTGGTAATTTATTGATAGTGTACCTACTAAGAACTTAAAATGATATGGATTTAATTTTACTCATGAATTGCTGCATTAGTATCATGAAACTTATTTATACAATACCAACGGGGACTGAAGCGTAGATTTACAAAGTGATTTTCAGGGCTTGAAAAAATACTGGATAGGCACTTCAACGCAAAGGAGATCACCCACTCTGGGTTTTTTTTTTAGGCGGCCATCTTTAATAATTGCATATTTTTAAAGTAGGTACATATATAACGCATTATTATTTACTAAGACGTCAAAGTCGAAAACAATTTGGGTTCTGAGTTATACAGGTTAGATTTTTGAGAGGGGGCAGTAAGGTGGGTCCCTTAACCGATGTTGCTACAAGAAAATGGTCTTAGGAGATTGTCTTTAACTTTTTGAGATATTTCCATCTGCATTCACAGCTTTTGAAAAAATCGCACAGTCAGCAAGAAAATGGGCAGTTTACGCAAAAACATTTTTTAACGCAGACCGATCCAGTTTCTTATAATGATCAAAAAACTCTACAGGACCTACTGAGGTTTGAGTACAGGAAAAGACAGAAATCGCAAAAATCTTTTCCCATACATTTTCTAGGAAATGAGACACCGACCTACTTTTTTTACGATGGATGGACTGGCTGAAAATGTTGTATTGCATTGTATTTGTGAGGTGGTCCATACGGGATGTTACATGAAATGGTGGGAGGATATAATTAAAGTATTTTATTTAAAGATCGTTGTATATCTTTGTTCGCAAATAAATTACAGCGTTGTCGCTATACAAAGAAATGTTTCTATTACTGCCACTATTTAAATAAAATGTAATTCTTTCCTGGCCGCCGACTTTTGTTTTTTTATCCCAAATCGCCAAGCAAAATGGGTGATCTCCTTTACGGAGAAGCTCTTACGTACCTACTCAATAGGTAGGTAGGTACGTAAGACGGTACTTATTTCTATTTCAACACGCACTCCCCTCTTATAAAATACGAGAGGCGTCGAGATTAGTCCAGAATCCAATTACATTTTCCAAATTTCCCATTTTTCCCTCGCCGCGGGTTCAAAGCTCACAGAAAATTATTTTCTTCGCTCCCTAAGAAATGAAAAATAAACGTGGCGCGGGTGGAGCGTCTCGGAGAAAGAACCTAAAGCAATCAGTGCGAGGGAGTGGAAAGGAAGATGCGTAACAATGGAGCGTGAAAGAGATCACTATACAAGGTTTGTGTTCGGCCGCCCGCGGGGATTTGTCAAATACGTAGTGCGCGCTTTTTTTCTTGTTTTTTTCAGGCGAGAGGTTGTGACTTCAATTGCAAATGAACCTGCGCTGAAGTGCAAACTCGGCTCGAGGGCGGAAGAAAAGCTGACACAGAAAAACCGTTTACATAAATCTGGGTCAATTTTCAAAACTAATTTGTAGGCGCTGCTTTCAGTAAGGAAAATGAAAGACTTTTTTGGGGATAGGCCAATTTGTTTCTACTATAGTACTTATGTGGTTTCCTAGATGTTTATTTTACCTACATGTTTTTTTTTTAAATGCTGATTCCTAGAAAATTGCAATACCCACGCGGTGGTCAAAATATATGGAACAGCAGATTTTTTTTCAAATAACCGCCGATAAATTATAAATTTCATCGCAAGGGGGTTCAGATACATGTACTGAATTCATGGTAACAGTTTTCGCGTCAATATCCCTGCCACCCTGTAGGTACCTAAAAATCTCCAGCATCTCTATATCAAAGAGAAACATTGACAGATGGCGAGACGATTTAGATACACCCCTCCAGCAATTGGCCGCAATAGAAAGTGAATTACATACTTGTTGGCGTGGACATAATGCTACAGTTTTGTAGCTGCGGTACACAGGGGTTTACTCGACCTTTGGTATCATTTGCATTTTTATTGCAGCGAGCCGTGATTAGAAAATGATCGTATGGCCTGTTCGTAAAGTATCTGATAAAAGTATAGACAAACCTTGTTCAAGTCATATTTCTTACTCATTCACTCACTAAAGGGAATTAGTAACTCATTGTATGTAGAAGGTTTCAACTTTATATCTAAGTGGTGAGATTTCCACCAATTATTGTTGGAAAAACGTTATTAAAAATGTTACTGAAAATCTCAATTGTCAAATGAAAAACATCTTTAACATGATTTTGAATTAGACTTCCGGGTATAGGTACGTATTTAAATAATCTTATCAATATCAAAACACTCAATTTGTAAGTGGCACTGCAAATTGGGTGGCAGTTACATACAAGTACGTTTTCTGGTCCATTTGTTTACATTTGTAACAGATACTTTTGAACCAGACTATAGGTTATTAGCACTTATTGTATGGGCTTAGGTTATGGTTATTGGTGGGACAAGTCAATTATACCTTAAATGGCAATAAGTTGAATTAGTTATTGCAGATTTGCAGCTGTTGATCAAAGTGTTTGTACCTAGATAGCGATGTGTAATTTGTCTCAGTCAGGACTCAGGACTAGGTATGCAATGAATCACGGAGTAGATAAGTATGATTCACGATCTTTAAGTTACTTGGAATAGTGAAACCTACTAAATACTTCAAAAACATGGTAGCTTAGCAGCAGTCCACTGATGACAACACTACGTACCTACTTAAGAAGCCAGCATTATTTTATTTAACAGTTCTTGATTGGATTGCTGGGGAGTTTGTTGCGCCACTTCTTCTTTCCAGCTTAACCACTAGGAAGTGGTGAAGGATGGGCGTTTTTCGGGGACTGTCTTATGTAATTTTGACGTTCGAAAAGTGCTGATTCTCAGCCTAGTTTGAATAAATGACTTTTGAATTTTGATTGACCCCAACATATCTATTTTTACCCAAAAAAGCTAGCAAGACGGGCAAGCGTTCCTACTGGAATACAATTTTCATACGCTGTGCACGAATATTAGGTACATTTCAGTACGAACGCCCGGTTTCTGACCCGTCGTCATTGACGTTTGAGGTAGCAAGGTGTTGCGCGGTTTTACCGTAGGACTCATGAAAAACAAACACAAAAAGACTATACACAAAGTAACAGTTGTTACTTCCATTTGGTTCTAGATTTACGACAGTTCTTCTGCAGCATTGACGACCCTTCCCACCATTTTCAGAGCCTTCAGAGGACGTAGTTAAGCAGAAAGGATCCAACCCACACTATGGGCGAAAATGAGTTATGTATACCAAAACACTCTTTGTAGTCAAAACTTTAATATCACAAAAACAATCCCAACGCATCATGTCATGATCATACGTTACCAACCCGTATGTATGGCAGGTCATACAATCACATTGACGATCTGATCTTAAAACTTGAATATCTCAAAACGATTGGACTCCGTGTGGATTGGATCCTTCCTATTTAACAACGTTCGAATAGTCATCGCTATTGGCAAGACGCAACATACACGGTGTAAGGGACCTCGACGCGCAAATTGTTGCCATGAATTCGGCAAATGATGGAGTTAATGTTTTATTATTACGTAACCGACGAAAAATTCCTACGTTGGAGGGTCTAGAATGATGTGCAGAATTCATGGTAACAGTTTGGGCGTTGATGTCCCTTATACTTAGGGACCTACCACCACCTCTAAAGCAGTATTATTTTAATCTTACTTCAGTGGACGAAAGAGATGGAGCTATATGTCCTATAGCGCTTCATGTCTTTCCCACACTAAAGTAATATTAAAATAATACTGCTTTAGAGGTGGTGGTAGGTCTCCTGTACCTATAGTTATATGTTTTCTGGGCAAGCCAAAGTACAGAAGCTTATACGTGTCAGGGTAAAAAACACGTGTCGACTACAACCGTACCTAGTTGAGATAGATTTCCCGAGTTAGCTGATATCAGGTGAGTTGGAGGGTAGATATCGATCGGCGCCCGCACGCCATGCTAACCACTGATTCGCGCGCCGCTGACGTTGACGGGCGTCTGGCAGCTGCCTTGTGTACTGTCGCGAAGGTAGGCTGGTAGCGATAGCAGATTCATTGGGATGATTGGAAAAGTATTTTGTTAATATACCTACTTAACATTTTCGCTGATAAGATTCAGAGTACAGAGGTAAAATAGAGATAACTGGATTTTAGGAATCTCGAAAGGCGATGTCAGCTTTCGTCTCCCTACTTAATTCCGAATAAGCACATAGTAATCTATCCTAATAGTATGAGCACATGGTTTACGCCTTACCTATGTTGACTAACTAAGGAATGAACTTTGAAGCCAGTGTATTCTGATCCCGGTGGGCTAATAAATAATGGCCAACGACAAAATTTTATCACAACGTCATCATCATTTTAGCAGGAAGACTTCTCGCATCCAGTGGATTCCTGCGACCTTCCAACGCTATGTCTTCCGGTACGCGGTCGCCACTCCAGAACCTTTCGGCCTCATCGACCATCTGTTGCAACATCAATTCAGTGAATTCTTTCTCAGCATTCACAAGTCCAGCTCTGTTCAAAATCGAAATCGTGAAGCATTGATTAACAATTATGAATGTACCTATTTCAAGACAGTCATAAAAACATATGTGGTTAATATTCCCTATTTTCCAAAACAATAAACAAATTTTTGTTCCCCGTTTTTTTAGGTAAGGTTAGTTAAAGGTATACAGGGTGGCAGGGACTTCGACGCGAAGCCTGTTACTATGGATTCAGTACATGATTCTGAACGCATCTGCGTTGAAATGTTTTGTCGGTTATTTTAAAAAAATCTGCTGTTTCATAGAAAAGTGCAATACCTACAGTCCTACACGGTCGAAATGTATGGAACAGCAGTTTTTTTTTTCATAACCGACGAGTCATTTCAACGCAGCGGTGTTTGATGAACTGAATCCATGGTAACAGTTTTCGTGTCCATGTCCCTGACACCCTGTATAGGTAAATATAAGTATAATATATCTACCTACTGGTAAACCAAATAATTTTGTTCGGGTAAGCCCGCACATTTTCCGAAATGTTTATTTTATCTAGCACCAAATTATTACAGAACTACTTAGTGTTTCCTCTGCTATCCGTCCTTAGGCCAGGGCTACGCTGAGTGGCGTGCACGCGACACGTCGGCAGCGTCTGCCGTCACGCACAGCGTTCGTCGAAAACCTGTGGTTTACACAGACCTAGCTGAATAAATAACAATACGAGAAATAACAGTGTTAACATGACGGTAATTGTTAATGTTAACTCGTGTAAGCTCGGGTCTAGTGTTAATTTTTAATGATTGATTAGATTTGTTTTGATTTGGGCATAGATCTGTATCAAATTCATAAGTAGGCGTTATGAGCGTTTATACTGGTGGGCAAAAAAATATTGCCACATGCGAGCTACGCAACAAAGACCTGACGTCACACAAAATCCTGACGTCTCACAAATTCTGCATCGCGCAATTAGAGTTTACCGCGCGAATATCATCTATATAACTTCCCCGTCATCGTAGGGCAGTTGCCCTCCCTAAAACGGTTACAACATCAAATTCAGTGTTATAATTGCAATTCATTATTAATGTTTTAGTTCACTAGTTAGCCATATTTCTTATTTCCATACAGTAATATTGCCAAATTAATCAAAACAGCGAAATATTTGTATGTTATTTGCGACGTTGCCCACTTTCAGTATAAAGGCTCATAAGGCGTAGGCGTTCTTCTTTTTTTTCGTGTTAGTGACTAACCTGGTGTCAGGGTGTTTATGCCGCCCATGGGCCTCTGATTTGGCTTCACGTGCCGTCGAGAAATGCGACTGAAAACTGATAAACAAAACTTTAAAAAAAAAACTAGGTCTTCAGCGACAGGGCGAGATCTTCCGCGACAGAATCCACAATCTTCTGGCTATATGCTCTTTAATATTTACTTACGAAGGCTTGCAAAGCAACTTGAGAAGCTTGCATCTTTGGCTTACTTGAACGTCTCATTATATTTTGATCCCTGAGCCTGCTGATATTAACCATGCCTACAACAGCTTCTAGGTATTGTCATTGAGTAAATAAGTAGGTGCAGTTACCATCAAACCATAAGAAAGCATCTCCATAAAAATATACAATAATTTCAGTCAAAAATCTTCATTGACTTACATTCCGAATTTCCCTTTAAATCACTCGATTAGGCAAAATATTTTTGGCTTCAAGATTGAAAGGCTACATTATAAAAGTTCAGCGGCAGTGAATGAGAATGAATTATGATAAGCGAATGAATGGGAGGTGAGCAGAGAGCTGTAATCGCGACATGTGTCCTAGCGTGCGTGATGGATGTAGCGACAAAATTATAACATATTAATATGTGTGCGGAATAAGAGGGTGCGACTTTAGGTCGTGTCCTAACCAAGATGATTCCTGCGCGAAAACGCGACTGTCGCGTTCATATTGTTCGGCGAACCCGAACGCGTCGTCGAGCTGCACAGGATGCCTTCTAGTTTACCGAACAAACGAGTGACTTAGGAACGCGACGATCATTATACCTATTGGCGTGAACGTTTGATTTGCGCAGGACTGACGGAGTATTCTGAACGATGCTGCTTGGGATCTCGATTCAAATCTGACACATTTAATTTGATGTATATAATTCTTGTAAAATCCATGTTCTATTCTTTTTTCATGTTTTAATATTATTTAACTGTAGATTTACGATGTGTGATTAGTTTGTAGCGGCATTTACAACGCCACATGCGAACTACGCATCGAAGACCTGACGTCACACAAACCCTGCATCGCGCAAGCAGGGTTTACCGCGCGATCAGCATATACAGGGTGTCAGGGACATCGACGCGAAGCCGGTTACCATGGGGTCAGTACCAATGAAATTAAATGAAATTGTTTATTCTGTAAATGTTCTTCTTTATTCCTTCACGTCATACCTGATTCTGAATCGTTTAAAAATTTTCGTCGGTTATTACAAAAAAAAATCTCCTGTTTCATAGAAAAGTGCAATACGAGTACCTATGCGGTCAAAATGTATGGAGCAGTTGTTTTTTTTTTAATAACCTACGTCAATCATTGCCCACCAGACACGACACCCGTCTGGTAGGAGGATCCTCCCTTTTCTATAGAGGATGAACTTTACACCCTGTTCCTCATGCCTCTAAAAGCACATATTACCTATTGAAATAAGATGATGAATTTTATAAAAATATTAAAAAAAAAAAATTTGGTACCTGATTTTTATCGTTAATCTTTTTGTATCTTTTTCTCTCGGAAAGTTGGCCAGTTTGAAAGTGAAAACTTTCAAACTAGCCAACTTTACAGAGTTTATATATATGAGGGTAGTTTTTCATTAAGGCGATAGTTTGTTTTGTTCGGCGAGTAGGCCTTCCAAAGATTGTGGCGTTTATCAATGAAACGCATATTGATTTGTTCCTTATGATCTCTAGATTACAGTGGTAGTAATAATTATGGTTTGTCTAACGGGTATACTGAGAAATATTATCATAACCTAAAAAATTCACTAAAATAGCTATTGTTATTTTTAGTTTGTAGTTTGGCTTCACGGGTATTATAATTTAGTAAAATAGTGCATTGTTCAGTTGTGAATATTAGCAGGAAAATATTGGTGATTTAGTAATCATAAAATAACTTTCTTTTGACGCACTAAAATAGTCCAGCGCTATGATTCCCCACAATTCAAACGACGCACCACAACCGTTCGTACATCCTACCAGCGGGTGTTAGTAGCTCAGAGCCGGGTATTCCCTGAAGTTATTATGGCCCAGTGAACCGGGTAACGAACAACCCCTCGCCCCCCACCCCTCCTCCCGAACACCCCGCTGTAAATAATACATTACACCCTTTATCATAAGTGCGCGCCGATGAGTAAATATGGTGAAGATTCATTGGGATATCTGTTATCTTTAGGTGGCAAATAGTAGGCGTACGTAGGTATCTTGTTGTGTTGGAAGTAAAAATAATATACTGAAGACAGTACTTATGTAAGTGGGTACAGTCACGAGTATAAATATATAACTACTACATGCACCCCGCGGTTTCACCAGCAGAAGTCTCGATACCGTGGGAATATCGAGATAAAAAGTTGTATGTCCTAATCCAGATCATGGTCTACCTACGTGCCAAATTTCATCCAAATCTGTTCAGCCGTTATAGCGTGAAAACCTAACAAACATCCAAACAAACTCACTCTCGCATTTATAATATTAGTCAGGATGGTCAGTTGGCAATAATATCTGATTTCATGATTGATTCATAAATATCTGTTCTTAAGAAGACAGAAAATGTATGTGATCATCTGTGGAATCGAAGAAACATCAAAACCATCTGACGAGACAAGCGACGCGACGCCTAAATAAAGAAAAGGTACCGCATCCGCTTCAAAAAGATGTGCCACCTCTCAGAATGCATAAAGTTCGGACATGTCTTCAGTTATTTTTATTAAGTACATAGTTCAGTTCCGAAGAAACTGAAACCTCGTTGTGATTAAAAAATATCTGACGTTCTTTTGGCAGCATAAAAACCTGACAGTATAATGTTTCGAATTTTCTTCTTTATCGGAATCAGTGCCGCTCATATTGCAAAAATATGTGACATCCCAATGGAAGCATAAATATCTGACAGTAATGATTTTTTTTTTATTGATTTGAGATATTTTGATGTCTGCTTTTAGACATCAAAATATCCCAATCAAATATAATTTGAAAGCTAACACGCTCTGTCAAAACATTTGAATACAATGGCTACCGTGGCAAGGTGTCGTCTATCACCAGGGTAGCAGGGCAGCAAGGGTGGCTGCCCTTAACTAAACTAGTTACGATTAACAAGCCTAGTTGGCCCAGGACGCACTCCCAAGTGACAGTCACATTTCATTTCGGTACACTTCATTTTGTTCGGGTAAATATTAAGTAGTTTGGGGTTTGTGTGTTTACCTACTTGGTCATTAATTGTGGACACACTGATTTTCCAGTAGAAGAATGCTGTTTCAGAAAGTAGGAATTTTAATATAAATAATAGGTAAAAAATTAAACACTATTCGCTTAAAATATTTAAAAATATATATACACACATACTATATACTTATGAAACCTTTACCGCTAGATTTTTAAATTGTTTAGTCTATGAATTATCTAGATAAGTCTACGAAAATATTCTAAATCACGAAGATACATGTTTGATAGAATAGATTAGGTCTGTAACTTGTAAGAGGTCCTGAAATCCTTTTTAAAATATTTGTTCTTAACAGTTTGATTGACCCTGTCATAGAATGGGTCAGTTTCATCAATAATGATAATTTCAAAAAAATTAAACATTCAGCAATTCGTTCACACATTATTAATAATATAAATGCTATCACTAGTCCATTCGAGCTGTGGACATTACATAGATTGTCCTCAGACCGCGGCTGTCGTGTGTACATACATTGAGTACATAATGAAATGAGTGCAATATGCGTCCTCAGTCCCATGAGAGCGCACATTCACCCTACAACCTAAAGCGAGGGAATTGGAATGGATATGACATGTTTATTTCTCGTATAGTTCAGTTATACTTAGTTCTACCAAGAAGAAGTGTTGGATTTCAAGGAGCCCAAATAACTCTGTGGCCTCCTTGAAATCTATCTTCATGGTAGCGTAGCGACATACTTAATAAATTAGCGCAGTTGCGCAGGCCCGCAGACTGGTCATTTGCTTGCTGGCGCCCGAACGATGCAGACATGTGACCTCTGCTGTAATACAGAGAAGTGTTGTTTAATTTACCTACTCGAATACTTTAAACAACGTGGTGAACACCACACTTCCAATTTAAGATATTTCCCAAAGAATAATTGAATCACGTCGTAGTCTTCTCAGATATAATCACATATTAAGTTAACTTATATAAGTACGTACAGTTTGATTATCGCATAAAATAGGATAGGTAATCACTGGCATCGGGAGCATGTTTCAAGTTTCTAAAGATCAGATCTACCTATATGAAGAAAAATCTCTAAAACTTTTGTGACGATCCTCCAAATTACCATTTTGTTAATTTTGCACCTACCTCAACTTACCCGCCGGACTCGTCACTCTTGGAGTTGGACAAAGACTCCAGAAGGCCAATTCCCGTAATTTAAAAAAAAACTTACAAAATGTAAATCTGATCTCAACGGCTATCAATGTCATAAACTTAGGTTTATAAAGCGTTTCATCAAATAGTTCCTGTGCCTTAATGTTGGCTCCACTGTTAAACTTTAGCAAAAAAACATTTAGGTAGCGCCGTAGCGTATTCCTGTTCGTCCTACAACAGTGGCGCCGCTACCTAATTGATCTGTTGTTAAAGTTTACCAGTAGAGCCAACGTTACGGCATAGGAACTATTTGATGTAACGCACTCAACTTACTACTTGAGATGTATGTTTGACAGATGGAGACTTGAGCTTAGAATGCGAACGTTCTTAAAAATATGGGAATTGGCCCTCAGGCATTCAGCAATAAGACCATTGACCGTCCCAACTATCGACACAACGTCCACTGAGTCGAATCAAGTCGAATAGCTTTTATTACCATCTCCTCACGATCGTAACTCCAGCTAGTTCAGGTCTCTCGGGACCCCGCCCCAGAGCGCGATCTATTCTGATTTATTTATCCTCCCTCGGTACTACTGACATCAACGTGTTCCTATATCGATGTACCGTTGGTAGCAAGTGTTTGCACACTGGTGACGTCTTTATTTACTCGTCGTTTGTTTTTAACTCTGTTTACCGGCACTGTTTGATGATACTTTCAGTTGTCATTGTCCTTTGAGTGGGTGGAATTTTAGAATTTGATTGCGTCGTGTTGTTATGGGTGTTGATTGACGTTTGTCGGCAGGATTATAAACATTCATTTGTTTCAATTTTCTTCTTTTTCTTATTATTCTCAGTGTACCAGTAGGTAGTGCGGTACCTAATAAAGTTTGCCTAATTCTGGAAGGTAATTTCCTTGGTGATTTTTTAAGATTTCGTCAAAATTCAATTTTTTAAGTAAGAAGTATCTAATGATCAATCAATCAACTTAGGCTATCGCAGTCCACTGATGGGCCTCTCCCAGGCTGCACCACTAGACCCTGTCCACCGCCTTCCGCATCCAGTCTGTACCAGCCACCTAATGATGCTATATTTAATGTGGAAAGGTTAAATACCAGGTCAGCTGTATCATTAGTTTAATATATATGAAATATATTTAAAAAAAACATTTTATTTCTATTAATTTTAGGTCAATATACCTAAACTCGTTAGACAGACTCGCATTATATCCGATTAAGAAATAGATATTTATAAGTCATAGACAACAGGATCTACAAGTTGTTTTGCCAATCATTATTTTATTAACTATCCAATAAACTACTAAATATTGACAGCTATATGATATCTATATTAATGGCAATTACGTACAGAAAATTCTATATTTACGATCTATAATTTGATTAATTTATTCAAAATTATTGATGTGACATAAAAAAAGTGTCGTTTTAATCGTAATAAAAACACGTCCCACACCCGTGGGATATGCAAATAGTGTAGAATTTCGCATTTATAATTCAAATCCGACCGAACTTAGGCGAATTTCCTCCCCCAATCCGCACACAATTGACGTCTCGCCCGAGACCCGCGCTTTTGTGCGCGCGACATGAATGCACCGCCTAATCTCGATCACGTGACCGCCACGCGCGCCTCTCCTGCATACGACATGCCTGTGAATAGACAACTTTAGAAATGGTTCCCTTGAATGTATCCAGAAAAACAAAACACAACTCTATTCCTGTAACGCAAATGTCAAAATGCAACTGTTAAATTTTGGCGGTTAATTCTAAACAAGATGTCTGCCAAGTAAAAAAGCGTGTCCTTTATCTTAACTGATTGGATAATCTGTGTTCAAACGCTATAGTATATCGTATCGGAAACAGAAATATAACTCCCTTCGTACTGATTAAGTTTTCTGGTGTGGGGCGGTCCCAAGTGCGAAATTACAGTGATTTTTTGACGTCGGTATTGGGTTTCCTTTGTGCCGAGTACAGTTTTACGTAAAATCCGGCAAAAACGGTCGGATCTAATTATTAGCTTTGTCCCCGATCCATAGGGTTCGATTGTTGGTATAATGAATGAAGTAGGATATTTTGGTTAACAGATTTATACGTGATTTTAGGATTAAATGTATTGTGTTGCTAATAAAATTGGTTTTACTTGCGGTTTTTATGTTGTAACATCAGTTGTTTATGCGCTCTCGGAATTGGTGTTTTTATATTTTTCCAAATACTGAAATGCTTGTTGCAATTCATACCAAAATCATTGTTAGGGTCAATTTGATAATTTTGGTCCCAGCACACTGCCTTGAGAAAGCCTATTATTTTGACTGCGCGTCTGCACCATGTACTAACTAGATTTTTTTGGTTTTTATTAAAGATAAGTTGAAAAGATTACGTACCCAATTTGTGTAATAGGTACAACAGCTTTAAACCTAATTGAGTTATTTAACTTTGACTATTAAAACAATATCAAATGCTTTTAAAAGGTCAACAAATATGAGATTATAGCTTCCGTATTGAATATGTTCTATGAGGTGAGCTATGGTTCTGTGTGAGTCTTTTTTTTCTACAGTAATAAAAAATCTTCTGTAAATTTGCTTGCAGACACGATACAGCGATATAAGGCCTACACAGCAAACGAATGTAATTAAATTGCTTTTAACATTAAAGATAAAAATCTTGCTTCACGTAGCAAAATAAAATAAAATAAACAATGCTGACTAGGTCGTAGCCTCGTGGGGTTGTAGGCGTATATTTTTGCAAATATTATAACTGTTTGACCCTTGCATATAGATGAGGTATTTCCCGCGCCGCCGAGCCGGGACCACCTGATCATGTATTCATGGGGGTGATCACTGACGCCATAGAACCATGGAGTATGGAATAATTGCGATTAGATACGCTAGGTTGAGTTATTTCTTCGTGTAGTGTATTCTGGCCACAATAACTTTATAAATAAAATAAAAAGTGATTTTGCTAGGAGATCTATCTAGCTTCGCTTTCTTCAATTTCTTTTCAATAATCGTATTTTTAACAGCTGTTTTCTCACCAATGCGAATTAACTCGTGATTCCTTTTGCTTTTACATTTATTGCCAAACTCGACACTCGAGCCTAGCCGGTTTAAAGCCAGAAATTATAATTTGTTAATAGATTTGATCACGTGTAGACAGTCGTATTAAAAAGAAATCAAATCTAATTTGGGCTTCCTAGCTAGGATAAAAATAATTCAAATTAATTACTCGTTAAATTAATTTCCCAAAATATTAATTAAGAAGGCGTTAGACAACGAAAATTAAATTATATTATTGATTACATTGATTAATCAGGTAGCAATTTCACACATCATATTAAAAGAGAAACAGTTAAGAAAATCCACCTTTACATCAATATATTTGTAGTTATAATAGGAGTAATTAAATTGATTAACAAAAATTAGAGATTCAATTAATTGAATTCTTGATTACGGTCGGCAACTGGTTTCATTTTATATTTCTACTAATTGGATTGTTAAAATCAATTTTACGATAAGAATCGGCAATAAATATTAAAATATCGAGTTGCATCATCAAGTTTTTGATATCAATTGATTAATGTCTATTGCTTATAATGTTTATCACTGTAAATGAGGTGACATAATAATCATAATCAAACTGAGGAACTTCCTCCATAGGACCCAATATCATAATTGCGTCGTAATACCTTTTAGATAGGATGTATCTACATATTATAAAACAAAGTCCCCCGAAGCGTCTGTCTGTCTGTCTGAACGCGATAAACTCAAAAACTACCGAACGGATCTTCAAACGGTTTCAACAGACGGGTTTCACCAATGGACGGAGTGATTCATGCGGAAGGTTTTAGTATATAATTCATTAAGGTTTTGTGTAAATTGTCTGAAATATGCCAATTATTGTTGAAGATGTCGGAAAAAATCATGCCGACTGGGAGCTTAACTGGCGTGCGTCGCGTAAACCGTAATAGATATCTACATAAAAATATTTTTTACAGAATGGTTAATCTTAAAAAGTTCATCAGAAAATTCCGCGATGGCATGTCTATCTTCTAAGCCTAACTCTGATTCACAGTAACCATTATGATCTTTCAGAATTTGTTATTTTTTTTTTTTTTTTGCGACATCCACGCGGGCAAAGCCGCGGGCAAAAGCTAGTGCTGTATAAGTAGAAAACCTCTTAATATGATAATAAATGGAATAGCTTGTGAATTCACTAACCAGAAGCAATTTGCTTCCATTGTTAAGTCTCCAGTTTGTTCTGGTAGTCACAATAGAAGCTAAAATATTCTTGTTAGAATATTATTTTCTACATTATGTGTTAAGTATCTCATTTTGTACGATGATTAACTATAAGAAAAACATCTAAGATACCTATATGGATACACAAAAAGCTTAATAAAAATACCTATGAAATAAAGTTGCTGCTGGGGAGTTTGTTGCGCCACTTCTTCTGCCTAGCTAAAGCACTAGGAAGTGGTGAAGGGCGGGTCTTTGGGGGACTGTCTTGTGTAATTTTTAAATTTTTCGTTCTTGTAATTGCAAAAATAAGGAGCTATGTATTTGCCAAAGATGTTAAAAGACAAAAACTGTGGAAGAAAGCTCTCCGAAAAAAATTGGAATTCCGATATTTCGGCGTTTTTTTTGAAACCTCAAGGCTTTTATAGGAAAAAATCTTATCCAGGTGATGCTCCCAAGAGAACGAATTGTGTTTTCTTTACCTACAGGCACTTGTGATGTGATATTATGTAAATTATAGTAAATGTGTGGGTATTTTGTGTATTATAGTAAAGGTGTTATATTAGAGCAGTGTTAGAATTAACATCTCTGAAGGTTTTCAGTCAGGAAAATTTTCCTCGAGTTGGTTTTCAACTCTGATCAGGTTATGTCTGTCGTATGCTCCCAGTCTTCAACAAAAAAAGAACTTAATATCAACAAACACAAAATAACCTATAAATTATAAAACGCTGAACGCTGAGCTTTACTTGAATAAATGACTTTTGATTTTGAAAGAAACAAGGAAAATGAAGTCTCTCTTGGAAAACTCATTTTCCATTACCGAATCCAATGTTAAGTATTTTCGTAGTTCCTGTCAGTACTTGCCAAAAACGATATTAGGATAATCTAAGTATGATTGCAGCGGAGAACAGTTCTTGTTTGCACAAGCACTCCCTTCATTTGTGGAGATATTTCCATTCACTATACATTGTGTATGATCGGATTTTAATTTTTCAAATCAATGAATTAGTTGTTCCATCTTTTATAAATATTTTAATGTATATTATCGGTCGGTCGGTCGGTGGTAGGGCTTGTTCTAAGCCCACCTGGCTAGCTACCATCATCTTTCCTAAGTCTGTCGCCATAACAACAATTTTAACAGCATTGTTGTGTTTCGGCAGTTAGAGGTAAGATAGCCAGTTCCTCCGGTTGAGGATTTCGGGTTAAGCTCGTTTCCACCTTCAGTCTGATCATCACTTACCATCAGGTGAGATGCAGGCCAAGAGTAGCCACGTTGAAATTAGAAAAAAAAAGCGAAGACATTATCTTTATTAAAGATTTTTTTAATATAAATTAGGGGCACCTAGAGTGCTTGGTGATTGTTTTCCTTAAGTTTTCAATTGTAGGTCAATTAGTAGGTACCTATCTAATTACTTTGTACTTATCTGAGATAATAAGAATGAATTGTAGGTATGTGTTATACCTACATGTAATTTTCGCCACCCACTGAAAAAGGATATTCATAACTTTAAGTAGGTAATAATGTAAAGGTTACATACAAAAGGCGATCTTATGACATACAGGCTGATAGAAAAATAGCTCTGGTTATATTCGATCATTTAAGCTAATTTGGAAATAGTTATTATGTTTTGGTTTCGGAAAAAACGAAACTGTTAAAACAGACACGTAGAAGTGTGCACGTTTCTCTGAGATAAGATGGCAAATTTGCTGGCACTGGGCTATAGCAGTGATAGCCTTGCGGTATGACCATCGGACTGCCAAGTCTTAGGTCTCGAGTTCGAACCCAAGGCCTCCTCTGACTTTTCGGAACTCTGACAACAGAGGTTGGTCTCAATGGTCACTTACCACACGAAAAGAAGATATAAAATAAAATATAATCTAATCATCTATTATTCTAAGCTTCCACATAATATTGTTGTACAGCCACAGTAGGTACCTACCTACACCTACCTCAATTCTGATGTAGTACCAAAATATTAAATTACCACCAGTTTAATCGGGTAAATGGATTGGGCTGATGGGCAATCGCTAGAATATTAATGACCCCTTATTAATTGGCTGAATCAGTGCGCTCTATTTCACCAATTCCTTTGATGTAATTGGTCAATAGACAGACATTTCTCATCAAGTGAATCAAGTGCCTCAAAAAATACCTCTTAAGGCGACGATAACCGACTTTTAGTGATTTCGTCGACCATAGGTTCGAATCAGCCCCAAAACAACAATGTATTTGAAAAACTATGCAATACAGCAACTTGAAATGGTGTAACTACCGCCGCCAATCCACTTCAAATAAGGTAAGGGTCTCCCAATCAACGAATTACCATTATCAACGAATTTATTCTACATAAAACAAAAGGTATTTTAATAAAACACGTATAATAAAATATCAATAATTAAATTATATTTAAAATGGTGAAGGTTTGAGAAATATACGCTCGATAGATTTTTGCGTGATTCACAGTATTTTATCCGCGTTAGACATAACTTTACAAATTAATTTCACTATGCAATTTAAACATAATCTAAAATATTTCTATATCACGTAAATAAGAAATTTCTTCTAATTTAACATATATTTTTTCCAAATCATTAACACTCAGTACTCGTGTAGACGTGATCTTTAGTATTATAAAGTCATTAAAAGTCGGCTAACGTCGCCTTAAAACAAGAAAATTCACGCGGGTGATGTTGCGGGCAGAAGCTATTTACTTATAAATTAACAAATTAATTAGACACTACAAAATTATTTCAAATTCATAATACGATAAAATTTCATTAAAATGTAACGATTAAACAGAATACGAACTAGATTAAAATCATCTCAAGTTTCATAATCATAACACATTGCATTTTGCTCTAAAACTTGAAACCACTCAACAGAAGAGTATTATAAAAATTATCGGGCACAGTGCGAGCCTGTTGAAGACCTCTTAACAATATTTTGGCCGGGAGCTACGGCGGCCCACTGTGCAAAGTTTGCACAGCATTTTGCGCGTTTGCCGAGTGTTCGTCCCACCGGGCGGCTTTTGTCTCTGCAATGTTACAAAAACTTTTACAAGAAATTCGTTGTGAGTTTATATTTTTAGGGTTCCGTATGACGAGATGTCGTAAACGTTTCGTTTTACGTGTTCTATTTGAACGGTTTTTACGGCCGTCGTATAGAGCACGTTCAGGAGTTTATAATAAAATCGATAGTTCGCATGCAATGTAAGAAATGCCTTAGATAACATTCTGGAAAACTACAGAGGTTTTAACAAACCTGTAAAGCCTCGGAATCGCTTAGATCGACGACCCAAGAAAACAAATTAATTCTCCTTGATGCTTGAATTTTGTTGTAGTACCTACCTACTACTTACGTATGTATACCTACTTAACCATTTACCAAAACTAAGCTAAAGTGCAAATTTTGCTATTTAAGTAGGTCTGTCTCGGTTGGGTTACCTACATAGTGTAATTTTAATACTAGCTGCACCCCGCGGTTTTACCCGCATATGTATCGATCCCGTGGGAATATCTGGATAAAAAGTATCCTATGTCCTAACTCAGTTCATAAGGCGGCAGTAAGGCGAAACCGTCTAGGTAGCCCGCGAAATTCAATGTTTTTTACGATTTTTTCAATTTGCAGGTCGGTATCATGTTCTATGTTGATCTAAATATGATTCGCGGCCGTATCAAACGTTTAATTATAGAATTATAATCATAAAAAAGTTTTGGTATAATTTGGTCTCCAATACAAAGAACTTACGAATGTCAGTAAAATGTCAATTGAAGGTGTAGTCGAAGTTTGTGCAATTGATCTAATACCACATAACACAATCATTATTTGCGTATATAGAGTACCAAGGTTAAACAATTTAGAGGTTTTCTACTCAAAATTAAACATTATATTATCAAAATACTGTTACGACTCGAAGAAGAATGTAATTCTATGTGGTGATTTCAACATTAATATTTTAAAACAAGATAAATTATCTCTTGAATTTACTAGTTTCCTATTGAAATACAATCTATGTTTACAAATTAATCAACCAACTAGATTACAAAGCAATACGTGTATTGATAATTTTGCACATAATATTTCACGAAAATGTACTCATAGTGTCCTAGATCTACATATGTCAGATCACACCGCACAAACTTTAAAGATTCCAATAAAAAAGACATGTTTAATCAAAAGTTGGAATATAAAAGTGCGTGATTATAGTAATGAAAACTTGACGAAATTCAAAGACTGTTTGAAATCTATTCCATTTTCTGATGTCTACCTCACTAAAGACCCTAACGTAGCATACAACAACTTTTTAGAACTATTCCAATTGTTTTATAATTTATGTTTTCCGATTACGTACAAAAAAATAAAATTAATAAAGAATCCAAATTGGTTAACACCTGGTATAAAACGGTGTAGCCAAATAAAAAGACAGTTGTTGTGGCACCATAGATTATATCCATCTAAGATAAATGTGACGAAACTAAACAATTATTCAAACAGACTTAAGAAAATTATAAAATTGACACAATTAGCAAAGAATAATTATAAAATGGAGACAGCATATAATAAATCAAAAATGACATGGAAAATTATAAATAGAAATAGAAGCAACTCTCCACCAGAGTATATAAAAGAAATAAATTATGACGGAATTACATTCACCTCACCCAAAGACATAGCAAATACCTTTAACGAATACTTCATAAGCCAAGCAGAAAAACTTTCCACTGCTTCGACTTCCACTGACAATAAAATAAATTTCTCTGCGCAGTCAATGTTTTTAGCCCCTATCATACCCGATGAAGTAAATAGAATTATAAAAGACTTAAAAAATAAAAATAGTGTAGGATACGACGATATTTCAACAAAAGTCCTCAAGTATGTTGCAGAAATAATATCTCATCCTCTCAGCTACATTATTAATTTAAGTATTGAGGCTGGAACCTACCCTGATAAGCTTAAACCTACTGTCATAAAACCCTTATTTAAAAAAGACGATGAGAAAGACATAAAAAATTACAGACCAATAGCTCTTATTCCGGTAATATCCAAGATATTCGAAAAATGGATCTATAGGTCCATAGACGGATACCTCAACAAACATAATATACTTGTGAAAGAACAAAAAGGATTTAGGAAAGATCATTCAATAAATATGGCAATATATGATTTTCTTAATGTTATCATTGCAAACATGAATGAAAGAGTCCCAATATCAGCAATATATATGGATATGACCAAGGCATTTGACATGGTCAACCATGATATACTGCTAAGTAAGTTAAATGCGTATGGGATAAGGGGAAATGTTTTATCACTCATAAATTCTTACTTAAAAAATAGAACACAACGTACAGAAATAAGTCGAATTTGTATGTTAAATAAAACGGTTATAAAATACATTTCTAAAGAACGAAAAATATCATATGGAGTGCCCCAAGGCAGTGTGTTAGGGCCTTTATTATTTCTTATATATATAAATGACTTTCCCCAGAATATACCGAATCCTATGACATTGTTTGCCGACGACAGTACTATTATTGTTAAATTTGACAAAAATAATAAAGACTTTGAAGCTGACATAATCAATGCATTACAACAAGCCGTTAACTGGTTAGAACAAAACAACCTAATTATAAATTTGAAGAAAACTAAAATTATGAATTTTCGTCAAAGAATAGCTAATTCGGAACTAAATGTAAGCTTTAATAATGAAAAAATTGAAGAAGTGGCAAATACAAAATTTTTGGGCTTAACAATCGACAATCAACTTAATTGGAAACAACATACTTCAATATTAATTAAAAAAATTAGTAAGTTTGCCTTTGCTTTGTATAAACTAAAGAAAGTAGTCAATCAAGCAGCGGCAGTCACTGCATACTATGGATATGTCGACTCTATACTACGCTACGGAGTCATATTTTGGGGTAACTCCTGCAATAAGGACATGGTGTTCAAATCGCAAAAAAGGTGCATTAGAGCTATTACCGGTATAAAAATAACTGATAGCTGCAAACCTTATTTTATATTGTTAAAAATAATGACTTTACCTAGCTTGTACATATTTGAGACTGCTTTATTTGTTAAAAAGAACTTGAATCTATTCCGAAAAGCAACTGAACATCGCTATAAAATGATTAGACAAGTATATAGACATGAGTTATGCGTTCGACCATCAAAGACCGCCTTGATGCACAAAAGCATACTGTGCATGGCCCCAAAAATATTTAATAAATTACCAAATGGAATTAAGGACTTAAATATGATTCAATTTAAAAACAAATTAAGACATCTATTATTGGAAAAATGTTATTATACCATTGACGAATTCCTTAATGACAAATTATAAGCTATTTGACATTGATATTTATTTAATTTTGACATTGTATTATTATCTTTATTTCCATTATTATTTTATATGTTTAATCAATTGTTAATGTTTTGCCTGTTTTTATTATTATTATTTTTTTCTGTCTTATGTTGTGTTTTGTTGTAAGTAAATATTTTATTTTAATATGTTGAATAATCTTTTTTTATAATAATAATGACTAATTTTATGATTGTGTGTACACCTATATGGTAGATTTTTGAGGAACAAATTATTTATTATTAAGATCTCATGTAACATGTACCAAAAATCACACGAATAAATGAATTTGAATTTGAATTTGAATAAAAATGATCAATACAACTCTCTAAGCTCATGTAATCCAATTGAATGACTATTTCATGAAATCATGACATTTGACAATTATGCTAATTTATAAATAATAAATAAATAAATAAAATAATAAAACATAAAACCTGACACTGACCTGCCTACCTTATCCCCCCCCTTAAGCAGTTTTTTTCTGCTATATTTTGGTAACATTTTTTTTCTATCAGTAGTTCAACCCTAAATCGCCCGTGGCTATACCGCCCGGCGCGTCACCATATTGCCGGCGCACGCGCCTCTCACTATGCGTATGCGCCACACAGCTGTTACACTTTACACACTTATTTTTATTTTGCAACGTAAAAATTACGGTATCGAAAAGTTGAATAGTTATTATCAACATATTTCCAAGGCTTTCTGCTTCGATCTTTATAGATCTTTAAAGTGTCTGCCTTGTTCGTAGACGTTCCGTCAAATATTAATCTAAAAAACAAAAAAAACAACTATTAAACCACAATAAAAAAATATTACTGAAGATGTTTGCGAATTAAGTACGCACCATAAAATTTAAAAATGGAACACTTTGGAATCCATACTTCCATACCAATAGTAGGTACGTATAATGAAAAAAAAAAAAAAACTGGTGTAGGTAATGAAAATATTACTTCATTGCGATATTTTGTATCCCATATTTCCAAAAGGCGCCTACATGAGTGAACCCCATCGACACATTGTGTAGCAGTTTGTACAGAGTACAGTCCACATGATTGACAACTCTCTACTTGAAACGAAGAGCGATTACCGAAGTAATTGTATTTGGTCAAGAGGTGTTGAGTACGTTTAAAGTTTGATACTCAACGAGAAGCACTCATTGATCGAATATGGGGGGAATATGAAGGAGTGTGTCCCATGGGGATTATAATTTGTTAATATTAGTAGGTATGGCATATGTGGAATATACTGCACAGTTCCAAAATACTAAATGTACCATGCATGATTGCATTCAGCATTCCCAGCGTAAGAATGTAATAGGAACACGGTTTTTCTGATAAGAATATAGGTCAAAGTTGTCGGCTTCCCCAGATGGAGGATATCCTTCCTTACCTGAAAAAGGTGTTCACACCTGTCCATCGGATGGATTAATAAATTCACCTGCTTTCAAAGGTGAATGCAAAAGCCTTGCTTGCTAACAAACGTATGCACAACCCATCGTTATTGTTGCGAGGAATTCCACCTGCCTTGCAGCAGATACTTATGGATTACGACTCATATGCCTTATATTTTAATAAGTAGCAATTATTATACATCCAAAAATTCAATATGTCGAAATAAAGAAAACAATAAGTTACGAACACATCATAAAGACAACAATTTAGAGATCGGTACGAAGAAAACAGATCATAAAGTAAACCTAATTAGTAGTACTGAACAATTGTGTATGCTCGTGAACATCCTGTACTTATGTGGCGGCATCTACATCGCCACATGCAAACTACGCACCAAAGACCAGACGTCACACAACATCCTGACGTCACTCAAATCCTGCATCGCGCAATTAGAGTTTACAGCGCGTTGGACATATATACAAGCTCCCGACTTCAACCTCTGGGCAATTGCCCGCCAGACATGACACCCGTCTGGTCGGAGGATCCTCCCTTTCGAAACTACGTGTATTACCTACCTATACAATCTGCCTGCCTAGCCTTTTCCCAACTATGTTGGGATCGGCTTCCAATCTAACTGGATGCAGCTAAATACCAGTATTTTATATGGAGCGCATGCCTATCTGACCTCCACGATCCAGTTACTGGGTAACACGATACCCCTCGGTAAGACTGGTTGTCAGATTTTTTGAAACAACACCATCAAATCATAAAAAAAAATCACAACTAATTAACCTTTTAGTGGTACCTTGTACCAAGCTATGATTACGCGCACTAAGTACCATAGATTACAGTTTGGCCCACTATTAGCAAAGGGATAATTATTGTGATGTGGTGCACAAAATGCTACCCTTCAGTAACGAACTCTACGCCTTGTTAGAAATATTGGTCATAGAGCAGACGGGCGATGTGCAGAGGGTTATTTTCGTATGCTTTGGGTCCAAATACTCTACGATATTGATGTCGTACAAAGCCAAGATATTTTTCTTCCTCATTAGTATTGTTACTCCCGTCCAGCAGTGCTATTCTGTAACCATCTCACCGTGAAAACTTAGGTGAAGTGAGCGTGGAGTGAGCTGTCATTCCACAGGGATTGACACTGTTGACAGCTCACTTCACCCAAGTTTTCACGGTGAGTTGTTTACAGAATCGCATGGCTGGTATTAAGATGTAAGAGGAGCGCTACGAGGAGGCTAAGTAATAACAGCCGCACGGTTCGATACATCAGGTTAAGCTACGCTTGCCGGGGTTGGTCTGTGGATGGGTGACCATCATAACATACCGAGACTCCTCCGTGCCTCGGAAAGCACGTTAAGCCGTAGGTCCCGGCTGTCATTCGTGGATCTTTGACAGTCGTTACGGGTCGTCAGAAGCCCGAAAGTCTGACAACCAGTCTTACCAAGGGGTATCGTGTTACCCAGTTACTGGGTTGTGGAGGTCAGATAGGCAGTCGCTCCATGTAAAATACAGTATTCAGCTGCATCCGGTTAGACTGGAAGCCAACCCCAACATAGTTGGGAAAAGGCTAGACAGATTGATTGACGGAAGTCAATCCTGTCCTGTCCTGTATTTTGTATAAGTAGGGAATTGTTCCAAGAAAACATAAACGCCAGAGTTATCGTAACATACTTAGTTTACTGTGCTTTGTCGCTTTTCAATATTGATTAAGACATTGTTAATATTAGTACCTAGTGAGTTCTTTCACTGTATGCTGCCTCAGAGAGGCAAAAGCAATCACCCTAAAATAAGCACACTAGCCCAATTGTCTACTCTCTTCATGAATCCACAAATGAATAGTGTTCTAAACAAATCGGCAACAAGGTGGGGCGTGGCGGCATCCCGCGGCGCGCGTCTGTCGTCGTGTTGCCAACACAAAAAAATATAATTCTACCCATTGTGCTGGCAACCCCGATGACAGGTCGCCATAGGACACATGTTTGAGGCATTTTGGGGCAATTCCTTCGTGTAATGGGCGGTGTTTTAATGTTCTCTATGGATTTATGGCATGGGGTTGCGTCCCTTAGTTTGGTTTAACTCAGTTAGTGGTGAAATTACCTATGATATTGCGGATATGATGAGCTGTTTTATGGTTAATCACTGGGACTGTTCGTAGCTGTTTTCTGTAGTGTAACTCTTAGTAGACACGCACTGTTTCGTAAATTATTAGGTACTTACCTAGTTAAATGAATTCCACGGAAATTCTAATTAAGTATTCAAACTGTATATCTACTTTTTTTTTGGTTTTGAATAAAAGACAAGTTTACTTTAGATTTCTTCGAATTCTGAATCAAATCAATTTAATCAGAATATTTTTCCATCGATTGTAACTCGGGGTGTCTGAAAAAAGCCAGCAGTGTTTAATTTGCCTCGAATCTAAGTACACCTACGATTGGATACTTAAGTGTTTCTTAAAGAAAATACTTCAAAATCTTGGCTTTTCTTAGCGACCTTCGCACCAAACCTCAAACGACTTTGTCGTTTTGGCCTGACTATTAGTGACTATCGTCCTTGAACCCCATAAAGGGTCTCTTGTGATGCAATACATCAACGGATTTACCTGCATGCATTTATTAAAATGAAACACATCTAACTAAAATATACAGTTACAATAATTATAAGCTATTTCATGATCCAAAATTTTTAAAACCATTACTTCATCAGCATTACTACAACGCAGTCTATCAAATCAAATGCACCTTCATCTCATAAACAATAATTGCGGCGCCACAGAACACTAGAAATAATATCTAAACTTCATCATATCACCATTTCATCAGTTAAGGTCAATAGTAAAAAAGTAGTGAGTAAACCAGTTGAACGAGTGAATGAACGCTCATCGGCGATCATCAATCAATCAATCGACGATTCATTTGTGTGATTGACGCATAGACAGTGGTATGCAAATGAGCTAGAAGCGATAGCAAACTCGTTAGGACGGGAACTAAAAAAACTTAACAGACTTAGATTAAGTGACGGAGCTATTATTCAAATTTAAAATGCCTCTTTCCTAAATTTAGTATGCCATAAAGTCAACAAGCACCCTTGCTGTGATACGAGCAGCATTACAGCTTATCTATGCACGTCAGAGCCTGCACCCTTCGAGCGTTATCGTGATACTGGCAGATATTGTAACAATGCCACCCCCTTCCATTGGTTTATCTTTTCACCAATCGCGAGGGTATTCGCGCGAATTCGAAATTTTAAATTTGAAAATTCTCTTTAGTTTTTGTTTATCAGAATGTTGTGCATGTCTATGGTTTGGATTGGAAGTATGGCTGCTGTAAGAAAAATAGGGTTTATTTTTGGTGTTGTACACATCAAGCTATACATTTCGAGTAATAGCTGACCTGGTATTGTACGGAAATCCTATACAATGCGAGGTCAGCATAAACTGGAAATGCATAGCTTGATGTGAAGCCGTACGTTGTCCTAATGCAGTAAGTTACTCGTTGCCGAAAGTATAAAACTGTTACAAAAGCCGATGTATCAAGAATTTAGTACTTACTACTGGTTTCATACCTGTTTCTCCAACATTATAAGATTTTCATTTATCTCTCATTCCTGTTCGCCGATAAGATTTTCTTTCAACTTTTCCTCTAAAATTTTGTCTCATGACACAGTATTTATAGGGCTTATAGTGAGATTAGATTCCATTCCATCAGGCGGTGTATCGAATTGGTCCTTTAACATGTCCCATGACAAACGTTATGTAAATTATTGTAGTAGGTATCTATGTTAATATATAGGTCAAACTGACCAAAACCAGAAATTACTATTTTGGAAGTAACAAATTCATTCCCAATCAAAGTAACTAACACCCAATACATCACATACGGACAACTAAACGATAAATTAAGAGTGCTCCACAACAAATACTCTCAACAGACCAAAATTAATCGGAGGCGCAGCAGATAACCATAATGAAATCGGTTGCATCCCTCGCCATACGGACGCATCTCTTGAAGTACCCGAGGGCGACCATAGACAACTGTTGCGATGATACCGATATGTTGTGTTGTGTTGTTGGATTATATCCTTGTACAACTGGTGTTGTTTGCAAGGTTAAAACATGTTTAGTGTGTTGTTGATCGGATGTGATTTTGCGATGGTACGGTGGTTATAATTGTTGCAGTAGGTAAAGCACAGGCGGACTGTAGGACCGTTAGATTTTCTTTGCTGTAAAGATACATTGTATAATACATTGAGAGGATAAAGTACTGCTCGACTTTAAAATTAAGTAAGATTTCATAGTCGACGAAGTGCCGAAGCAGATATAATAGTAAACAAATTGCCATAAATCATGTGATCATGGAACAGGAAAATTAACTCTTACCTTAGTCGCTAATTATTTCTTCGTTCCCGTGTTTTCATTGTTTTCGTCATGAATATTATAAAGCTTTCATATAAGAGTTCACTTGATGCTTAATCACAGAATTTCATAGCTCAGTTTGAAATCAGTGATACAGTCATTTCAGCGTCCAGGCTACGGTTTTCGTTTAGTCAAGAAATAATTAGAATTTTCTCACGAAATAGTACATACGAATATTCGAACCACCGATTCACTCAATAGCTACAGTCAGGTTGTCATCATTTAGAGGCACAGCATCGTCAGGCCACCTATGACGTAATTTTAAAACATTTTGCGCTGTTATATTACAAACTATCCATTGTAAAGCATTCAAGTCGTCCATTCAATTGTAAGGAGTCTGTCAACATTATTTTGGCCGTACTACATAAATTGGTTTCCATTTTACAAAGGCAGAATTGATCAAACCTCTTTTTTAATTGTGTAAAAAGGAATACAAAAACTCGATTGACAACAAAAAAGACTATTATAAATACAATTTCGGCTTCCAAATTGTCTATTTAGTTTGGGGTTAAGAAGCCGTAGTGTGCCACAATGGGGTGTATTTTAACACCGACATTTTTGATGGGACCGGTCTTTTTAGCCATTATAAGCGAAGGGTTAGCGCCCCCGTATTAAAGGACCATTTTTTCCTGTCAGTTTTGATATATTTTTTTAACGTGCCGATTGAGGTTGTTACGAAAAATACTGTCGACAAACTTTTTGGCACCTTTTTTGTTTCTTGTAGAAAAAGTTTGCACTTTAATCTTGTGTTTTTTAAGGGCGGTATGTTTTTGCTTTAAATAAAATAACATTACGCTTGTTTTCCCCGAAGGGGTAGGCAGAGTTGTAACTACAGTAGAACGCCATTTCGCCAGTTATGTTTAAGTCCATAATACCTCCTAAAAATATATGATTTATTTCTTCTACCGTAGCACTTATATCTTGATCGTAGAACTTATATCTTGATCATAGCTCTTATACCTTGATCGTAGCCATTCGTATCGTTTGTATGATCGGTTTCCATGAATAAATCGTTTCTACAAAATCAGTCTCACTCCTCGCAAGGGGATCATCCAGATAGAACACAAAATATAAACTAAAATGAAGCAAACCAGCCACATATGTATTTAAACACCATTTGCGAAATTGATGAATGTTTTACGAGTTCAGGGCTGTGTTAAAATTGTCATTTAATTCTCCCATCTCTCTTGAGACCCGCTGTGATGGAAATACACGAGGAAGTATTATGGTAGCGCACGCTGCAGGAAAATTTTGGTGTTTTCCTGCATCTTGTTCGAAAATAATGTAAATAATCCAATATAATTAGAAAGTTATAGAAAAACGTAAACGTGGGAATCAGTTAGATGGACCGAGAACCTTAAAAACGCGATTGGGACGTTAGACTGGGTGCAAAAGGCGGAGAATGGTCTGTGTCCAGCTGTGGACCTTCAGAGTAGTTTGAAACAAGATTTTTGAGAAAAACGGCGAATTTCTTTTGTTAAAAAATTGCTCTGTAGAGCGCAAGATTCCAACAAGGTGTAATCAACATCTTAAGTTTTACGCTTTGATTATTTATAGGTATTTAGATAGAGTGTGACTTGCAAAAGAACTAAAACAAACAAGCTATCCGTGTTATGCTGGTGTCAGTCAGCTACGTCTTACAATCACGCCACGTCATTGTCCTAGTGTGCGAGCATTTAGCGGCCAACAGTTGGACGCAATTTTTTTCGACGAGCTCACAGCTTTGACTGTCTATCTAGACATATTTATATCTTTGGTTATACGAATATGTACCTACCTACAATAACCGACAGTTTAATAAAAAATCGAATGTTACTGCTATGAAATCTACGGAGAGCCTGAACTGCAAACTACCATATATAAACGCCTCGTTCCCGTCTCAACCACACACCCCTTATTTCTACCAAAGCAGAGGGTAGCAACTGCCCTGTTGGAACACACTGGCGACTTTATAAGCGTCGGTCTAAACACGCAGATGCGACGCGGATGATGTATGATTAGATTCAGAAAGATTAGGGGAACATCCAGAATTATTGATGATGGCTCACAATGAATTGAACATTTGTTTTTACTGGTCTCAGGAGAAACAGATTTAGTGGATGTATTGTTAAGGGTCAACTGGGTTTGAAATATTGGTGGCGTATTGATTAAATATACGATTGCAATAAGATTATCTTTGCAAAGAGAGCTGAGATATTTGAGCTTCACCTCAGAAATCAAAACTTAAAGAAATTTAGCAATCCAATCTTCCATGTGATTTAGTTTATTTTATTAATACGATAGAAATATATGGGTTCATAACAACTTATAACTAACTAATTAATTAATAAAAATAACAAAATTATATACCTATTAAAGTTATATCTTCCATGTTCATTTATATTAATTTTGCAATTAGGTACTTTTTTTTCTACTAGCAATTTTCTATGACTTCTTTGAAACGTACGTTTAAAGGAAGTCATAGAAAATTGCAATGATTATACAGTGTGTCGCTGGGTAAAGTGTAAAAACGAAAATGGGTGAAACTAGACCATTAAACATCGACAAAAAAATTGGAAAATAATGTAATAATTATTATCGATTTTTTTACTTTTTTACTGCCTATTAGATTCCCCTGTATTTAAAACATAATATAATTTTATGAATTGAGTGAATTTCGTTAAAATAAAAACAATAATGATCGCTGATATATAATTGATATTGCATGGCAAATACAAAGAAACCTTTAAAAAAAAGTCAAGTAAAAAACACGTTACTTTGAGAAATTTAGAAATTTTTGTCAACTTGCCCCCCTTGGGCCATCGGCTGGCGACGCTCTTGGTTTTATCTAAGTAATTTGTTATTAATATGATAAAGCGAAAAATACGTGTCTAATTTTTTTTAATTATCTGACTGACGGACTAATTAGAACTTTCTTTTTTACCCAGGCATCATTCTTATTCGCCTTCTATCCCGGGATTCCGCGTCATAAATACACTGAAACCATAAATTATAAATCTTAAACCATCCAATTGAATTCAACAGTTGATACAATTTGTCAGTAGTGGGGCTTTGAATTAAAACGATTCTTTTGTGTCACTTGCTGGGGTTCATCCTCATATAATTGCTTGTTTACATTGATAAATGTGCTCGAATGTCGAGCAGTGACAGAATAGGATGCTTTAGTTGTTTCGAGCACTTGATTGATGGGGTTCATGTTTTTATGCTTATAGTTTTGGGAGGTAATTGTCTGTGCAAGTGTTTTGCAGGTTTTTTAGTGTCCGAAGATTTCCGTATTTGAGTTTTGAAACTTATAGGAGTTGTATGATAAAGATAAATAAATACACCAGTAAGTTTAGTGTCGCAAGCGCCTCTGCTGAGCATGAGGTCCTGGGTTCGATTCCCTGGTCGGAAAAAGTGTTATTGGGTTTTTCCATCTGGAATTTCTAAGTAGCAGTCCGGTGTTTAGATTTGTGCCCGGTTGATGGCAATAGGCTTGCCCCCTGTTAAATGGGGCTTAAACATAAACGGCGAAATGTGGGTGTACTATTGGTACACCTCTGCCTAACCTTTCGGGGAATACAGGCCTGCAGTGCTATTCTGTAACCATCTCACCGTGAAAACTTAGGTTAAGTGAGCGTGGAGTGAGCTGTCATTCCACCTAATGCTAGAGATTGACACTATTGACAGCTCACTTCACCTAAGTCTTCACGGTGAGTTTTTTATTTACAGAATACGTCGGCTGATGTTATTTTATGTAAATAGGTATGATTTCAATAATGTTGACAATATTATAAATAATCGCAATCGGAATTCGCAGACATTTCAAGACTTTACGTTTACAATAGGTAATTCCCATTAGAACGCAGTTGAAGACTCGTATTCGAAAAAAGAATCCAACACGACAAATTCAAAATATGAATGCAAAAAAATAAAAGTTCTCACCCACAGGAATCAATGTTCAGCTAAAAGGATTTGTCTAATTCGACGTGACTGGCTTGACGCGTTAAGACAAAAAAAAGTAAAATAAAAAAGTTGACGCGACCGCGCTTACGAGGTTGTTAAATCCGTCCTTCTGATAAAGATCTGTGACACATTGAAAAAAAACTGTCCAACAACACCTGGCCAGAGACTACTGTATTCAAATTCATTTTTTAAGAATCCCCGTGGATCTTTGGGAAACAACCCCTAAATGTGTGAGGTCGGTTTAAAAAAGAATTTTGGTAGTTTGTCTCTTAGTATTTTTTTGAATGACATAATTTTGTGGTCGGAATCGAGGTTGTTACGATAATATCAGGGTTCGACCATTTTTTGTAATTTGTGGCTTGTGTCCTTCCACAGTTTTACGTCAGAATCAATTTCTGAAATTACAGCGTGGCGTGGGCGTCGGAATGCAATTATGTTAAGAAGTATAATTATTTTGGGCAGACGTTTTTGTTTTGTTATTCTTAACAAGATCATAAGGTAGTGGAGTTCATTTTGCTTAAGCTGTATCTTTTTTAAGTTCACTTAAAGATGAATCATCATTGATTTTATTTATTTTTTGTTATATTTTCCGATCCTTACAATTGCCCACATTTTTTTTCTTCCAAATAGGTGCAGTAAGTCCATGAAATCCCTTCACAATTCTACGAAAGCGACTCCTTTATCGTTTCTCTGACTTATTGACTTTAAGAGAACAATCAACGTCTTCAATGGTGTGAAAATTTTTGTCCACCCCAAACCTCAATCTCTCGAACAAAAAAGGTCCCAACCACCCACAATTTGCCAAAGAAAATTGAACTTTACATGGGGATGATGGAGTATCTTATTGCTTTTTAACTTTTTAAGTGGTTTGTCTCGCCCAGCCCATTACAGTGCGACTGTGCGATCGATCTCGGTAGCTACATGGACATTGTATTCAAATCGCGGACATTTAAATACAAAAACGCGATTATGTGACGATGGACCATATAAGTCGATGCATCCGCCGAGATTGGCATCTTTTGAGTACGCACTACTCGATATAGACGACGCGTGTGGTTTGAAGCAAGATTTGCTTCCCTCACTTTGGCTAGATGGCTATTTGTGATGAAAACTTGACTCTAATAATTCTCCAACTCCTTTGATGGACCTTTATCAGCGATAACATCCAAATTTAATTTGATTATTATATCTAATTCTGAAGACAATAAATGAAAATAAGAGTGTCTTAACAATTTTGCTATTCTAAATTCATGATTACTATGTTCGAGTTGGTTATGGATGGCGTTATCTTTATTGCGGAGGCCTACCTCTTTATTAGTGTTAAAACTGTGCTGCCACTTTTAAACAATTTCTAGTATGTAATGTACTATTAATATAAAGGTATAACCCCTTCGTGAATAGTTAGCATTACTTGCCTGGAAGGGATCGCAGAAAGCGATAAGGCCGCCCATTGTATGTTTTGTAGTGTTAAATTTATTATTTGCTATAGTTATTTGACTCAGGCGTGACTTTGTGGAAATCTATTATAAAATGCAATATACGAAATATATTTAGTAACTTAATCCGCTTAACTATTCTTAATGAGTCATAAACAACCATGTAAGAAATCGACACGTGTTTCACCTCTCAACGAGGCATCCTCAGGGAGGCGATTGACTTGTTGCGAACTCGGACCCGACGTGTGGACACGTCAAGCGTCGAGCGCGGTGAAACCGGGTGAAACACGTGTCGATTTCTTACAGGGTTCTTTATGACTCATTAAGAACAGTTACGCGGATTAAGTTACTAAATATACGTCGTCTATTGTATATTATTTGCTATATATTTTCTGGTGTACAATAAAGTACATAAAATAAATAAATACTTGAGCGGTTTCCCGACGCGTTTTTCAAGTCAAGTGCGTAAACTAAAGTTCCCTATGATTTAAGTTTGGGACGTTCAGTAATCTGTTGGTTGTATGTTGATGTGCACTAATTTCAAGTGATGCGCCCATTGTGGCAGCTTCCGGTTTATGATGATCATTGCTTCATTCATGTTCGAGTTTGTTTACTTGAGCCTTACCTTCTATAAATGATAAAAAATTGTGGATTTTATAAATAGATTCAGAAAGATAACTGAAAATTGTTATGATCGGAATCTAGTTGGAATTTATTCCATTGTTATCAATTATGTTCCTTTTTCAAGTATCTGATTTTATTGTAATTTATCGTTTACTTAGTAAATATGACACTGGTCCTTAGGGTCAAGTTCATGTCCTGTTACTTTTTTGGCTCCATAGGCCCGAATCGCTAAGTTTGAAGAACAAACTAAATAGGTCACTAATGTTTGTTTTTTTTGAACTCCAAAATACCGTTACAACAGTAAAAATAAAAATTCCACACACAACAGTCCACATTTCTACAACCCCAAACAAGAACTGTAAAGGAATTTACAGCAGCAACAATAAACCGATACTGGAGTAGTCAAATGTCAATAACAATAAAATAATAAATGTTATCATCGTGGGAGCCAGAGACAATCCGTCTCGATCCGAGCCCGTAATAAATCCACTCACTGATCAATACGGACCTATAAATGCTTCAAGTCGTCAGCCCGACTCTAATCACATAGATTACATGGAAAACAGAGGTGGCAGGAGAAACTCAAATTCAAAAGACGAAGCATTTATTTCAATTAAGGACCGTTTATACAGAAAGTGGGTAACGTTGCAAACAGCTGTCAAATATTTCGTTGTTTTGATTAATTTGGCAATAGTACTGTATGGAAATAAGAAATATGGCTAACTAGTAAACTAAAATATCTATTATGAAATGCAATAATTAATATCGCAACTTTTCAAAATCTTGTATTCTTTCAATCCAATCTGCCTATTCTTTTCCCTATTATGTTAGGGTCGGCTTCCAGTCTAACCGGATGCAGCTGAATACCAGTATTTTAAATGGAGCGACTGCCTATCTGACCTCCACAACCCAATAACTGGGCAATACGATACCCCTTGGTAAGACTGGTTGTCAGATTTTCGGGTTTCTGACGACCCGTAACGACTGTCAAAGATTTACGAATGTCACCCGGGACCAACGGATTAACGTGCATTCCGAGGCATCGAGGAGTCTCGGTATGTAAAGATGGCCACCCATCCACAGACCAACCCCGGCAAGCCTAGCTTAACCGTGTGGTTATTATTACTTAGCTACGAGCTCTTGACATCTTGTATTATTTGTGGTTTGTAATTATTTTCTACATCAATAATAACGTCATTGCTGACGTAACTACTCTAACCTATAGAGGCTTCACTGTTTTAGGCACAATTTCCAGCATCATTCACAAATCTCCTGCTCTATGGCACACGTCTCGTATGTCACTTGGATTAGGCGCGCGCGCAGGTAGGCTGGTTTGAATGAATTGTCACTGTCGACCAACTCTGACACGTTACGTAGGGCTGACACTGACACCATGCTTTGTATGATTATAAGTAGATGCTGCTTTAAAATGTAGGGACTCAGCGTTACATTTTTTTTGCAATATCCATTTAAATTTTGATTTCACAAGGAAAGTCTTTAAAGCTTCAAAACGTGTCATAATTACGTGGTGATCATTAGTAGCTTTTTGTATTTATAAATTGTCATAAAATACTTAGTACTAAAGCTATTAAGTTTGAATGTCCAATGTTTAGGTTTTTCAACCGATCTAAATATTTTATTTCACATAAACCTACAAGGGCATTAATGAAACGTCAGAAGCTAGGTGCACGGTTCCAATTGGTAGTTTCGTATGGAGAAGAGCCGGCAAGAAACTCCGCGGTTACTCTTTTGAAAATAAATGGCTTTTACAATGCTTTCAAATTACAGTGTTAATAGGTATGAGAGGATAGGCTTATCAGTAAGTACCAGGTACTTAGCAAAATAGAAAATAAGGAAGTATACTTAAATTATCTTTCTAATGATTATTGTTTTCCATCGCAATACTGAATACTCAATTCTTTATTGCATTTCATATGTATTACATAGATGGTATAACAAAGTAAAAGATCAATATGGACCCTGTCGGGCTCAGCAGAATTAGGAGAGGAAGAGGGCTAAGTAGCAATTCAAGCAGTTCAATATTATTATACATTATTAGATGTGTTAAATTGGGTATATAATTATTATGTATATATATATATAGTAGAATCCGTTAATTATGACTACGCCTATATTGACCAATCGCCTATTATGACGTAATTACACAACGAAGTTTGGTTTTCATATAAAATAATTTGTAACAAAGTCGGAAAATGAAAAATATACATACATACGTACATGTATTACGAACATTTTTTTTAAATTTAATATAAATTAAGTATTTACCTAAAAAACAGAAGGTTGCTTTTTTCACAAAATGTTTTGTCTGACGTCCGCTTAGTATGACGTGTTTGTCAATTTCCTTCGATGTCATTAAAAACGGATTCCACTGTTTATATATATAATTATACTAGCTAGGTATTCCTGTTCAACTGGTGCATTCAATGTGTTGAACTTTTCCAGTTTCCTAGATCCTAGCAAGGGACAATGCCGTGATAAATGCTAGAAAATCACTGTTAAAACTTTTACAACGGCGGAGATGAGTCTCATAATATAATAAATATTCAATAAATCAATTAGCACCTAAGTAGCAGCCCTGCAACACACGCTAATCCCTATGAGCAACACGGGTAGCCGGGTAGCTCGTGAGAACTGCGCCCGCGCCGTGACGAATGTCACTCAGTCGCCTGCGCAACTCGCTCGTCAACTAAGTGGTGTTCAAGGTTATATGGTAAGTAGTTAGTGGTAAGTGGTAAGTTATATGATGCGATTAGTGTGACTGGCGGGAGCATGCGAAATGTTATACTTAAGTATCGATTAAAGATGGTGTTGGTACTTAATGGCTGCAGCTGATGTTAAATGTCTATTTATGCTAAGCTGATGAGTCATCTGAAAGTAGAAATAATCTATTTATTAATGTTTTTAGCTCGTTAGGACTAGTTCTGGGTAATTTGTGGTAAAGTTTAAAAAACGTTGGCGAAAAGATTAAGGGCGTTTGTCCTAAAAGATGACAACGTCGCAAATAGCTGTCAAAAATTTACCTGTTTTGATTAAATGTGGCTAACTAGCGAACTAGAATATTAATAATTAATTGTAATTATAACATTGAATTTGATATTGTCCCGTTTTAGGTGTAAAAAAAGGCATTTGGAAATTTCCAAATACTCCTTATAGGTACATCTAAAACTAAATATTCGGTGTTACGATATTTTAATTATTGCATTTTATAATTAATATTCTAGTTCTCTAGTTAGCCATATTTCTAATTTCCATATTGTCAAATTAATCAAAACTAGTAAACATTTGACAGATATTTGCGACGTTGCCAACTTTTAGGATAAGCGCTCTTATGGCACAAGCACTGTAAATAAAAATATCTCACACCCAATATTTTTCTTCGTCTTAAAAGTACATACCTACCTACAGTCCCAGCCTCCGCTAAACTCCAGGCTCACGGTGCACCTCAGCCGTCTCCTGCATCTGACGGCGGCTGCCAATCAAAAGGGCTTTAACCTAATCCCGGTTAGGATTAAGGAAAAAATAAACCGACAGACCCCTCTGTCCTGCACAAGCGTTCACGCTTCGCCGCTTTCGTGTTTTTTGCAAAGTTATACATGGAGCTGGTGAAATAAAAGTTACACGATTTTGAACTCTGTTTTGAGGCTCTTAAAGTATGGCGAGTTGTTGATAGCTGGTGCAGGATGTTTGTGATCCAAAGTTCGGCATTTGACGCTTGAGGTTTCGCGTTTGTAATGTAATTGTTGTATAAATGTATTGTTTGTTTTGTGAAGTTTTTGCCAGACTGACCGGGGAGGTGTAAAATTCGAGATTACTTTTTTTGTTGAGGAAACTGACGAAGAATCTGCGTTGTAAGATATTTGAGAGTAGGTAAGTACTTGCTTATATTATTATATTCGAATGAAGCACTGTGAAATTATACTCGATGTGGAACTAAAAGGTAAAGTGTTTACATTCAAAACCGAGCTGCTACTTTGGAAAAACACTGTTACTCAAATGTACCGTCGTCCATATCGATTATCAAGTCATTTGAAACAATTTAAAGCAAAACATTGCCTTTGCCGGTCGCAAAGGCAATGTTTTGCTTCAAATCAAGAAACACAAAAAAATATCACTAGTTCTTGTTTTGCTGACGTAGGTATCTTTTACCAAAATTATTCGCGGTCCGTTTCATCCAGCTAAAGTAAACAGAAAGGCTTGACAAGTACAATAACTATACAAATTCGGAGTTCATTGAAAGCGAAATTTTTAGAATCCACAGGCCCCTCGACTGTCAACTGTCAGTCACAAGACCACCACTAACGAATTATCAGCCGATCAACTTAAGTAGGTACGACTTACCTTCGCTTTCCGTGAAACCTATTCAATACATGGATAAACCAACAATAAGGCGTTGAAATCCATACCTCCACCATTCTTTGTTCCACCGAAAAAAAAACATTCACGCTAAAAGTTGCCAGACCGAAAAATAGAAAAGGACACATCCAAAAACAGATTATGACAAGCCCTTGTTGTGTTTGTAAACACAGATTCGAACGATACAATAGAGTGTCGTAATGTGACACCTTTCTTGATTGGATGACCTGTAAGTAGCGGTATTCATACCTGATTTTTGCATTGTGGCAATACTTTGCGTTGATTCGCGGCAAAAAGTAAAATAGGCAAATTGTTGACGTTTGGCGGCGTAAATAGATACAGCTGCGTTCGGAAAAAATGTTGTTGTTAAATAATATTATTTTGATTATTGTAAAGATAGGCGGGATCCGTGCGGATGTATGGGTGGACTGACAGGATCATGGGATATAATCATTGCTGCGTCGGAAATAAAATACGATTGTCGATTGTATAATGTTACATGGGATATTATATAGTCAAGAGATTTGCTTAAAGAGCGTTTATTCTGAAAGTGGGCAACGTCACAAAAAGATGTGAAATGTTTCGCTGTTTGGATTAATTTGGCAATATTACTGTATGGAAATAAGAAATGTGGCTAACTAGCGAACTAGAATATTAATAATGATTTGCAATTATAACACTGAATTTGATGTTTGAACCGTTTTAGGTGTAAAGAAGGCATTTGGAAAGTTTCCAAATGTTTTTTTTTTACATCTAAAA
Organism: Agrochola circellaris; assembly: GCA_914767755.1. Classification (NCBI taxonomy): domain Eukaryota; kingdom Metazoa; phylum Arthropoda; class Insecta; order Lepidoptera; family Noctuidae; genus Agrochola; species Agrochola circellaris. The sequence goes on from OU611860.1 coordinate 6,373,179, forward strand.
CTAAATATTCGGTGTTACGATATTAATTATTGCATTTCATAATCAATATTTTAGTTAGTTAGTCACATTTCATATTCCCATAATAATAATGCCGAATTAATCAAAACAGGTACCTACATATTTGACAGCTAATTGCGACGTTGCCAACTTTTAGGATAAGCGCTCTTAATGACCAGTCAGTATACCAAGAGCACCTTATTGTCTGATTAGTGCATAAAAAGTCCACTGACTTGACAAACTCCTTTAGTTACTTAACTAGCTAAACAGAAGCTCCTCATAAACTCTGCTAGGAACAACTTTTTACCTTTGTTTTGAGCTAGATTCTCCAACAGACAACAGACAGCTGCCAAATTGACCACACACGTCGGTCACTATATCCCCAATGGGATACAGTGACCGACGTGTGTGTCTGACGTGTGTGCATCTCAATAGATGCAGTTAGCGAAGAGCTTTGTAACTAGTAGGTGCATGAGTATGTTTGTACAATAATACTTATATCACGCTTTTGTTCAAGATAACGCTTTTGTGAGAGTGGGTGAGATATTGTATTCTTTATCTATAATTTGAATTGGTAACATGGAAGAAAGGTGTTTTAATTTGAATGAAAAAAATACGAATCTTGTATTTAAATGACGATTAAATGTTATGTCATCCTATTCTCATATTATTAGTCTCTATTATTAGTTTCGTTAATAATAAGATGACTTGAAATTAAATTTTTATTTAAATACAATACTTACAAAATTCATATTTTTGATACTTTTGCAAGATACTGGGGGCCTAAACGGCCACTTTAGCAATTCTGCTAAAAGCGATTCATTTCCTCCAGTATGACAATATTTACACCAAATATGATTCAGTTATGAATTGAATTGAGATATTTTCAGCTAATATGTGTCACCATTTCACGAAAATTAGAGGAATTGCTAATGAATTGCTGGGAATTCAGGAAATAAATCGCTTTAAGCAGAATTGCTAAAGTGGCCGTTTTAGGCCCCCTGGTCTTATTCAAATATCTCCCTGAAATGCCTACTGGTACCATTTTCTACAAAGTATCGTAGTAACTTGAAAGTTATGAAAACATAGGATTTCATTATATTATAGCATTTCGTGGAAACGTAAACTGCGAACTTGCCATCATATATTATATTATACACGTACACATTACCTTTAAGCAAACACCAAAGTGTATTAAAACAAAAGTAAATGTATTTAAAAAAAAAAACGTGTATATACAAAGTTAAGACCGTTTATACAGAAAGTGGGCAACGTCGCAAATTGCTTTCAAATATTTTGCATTTTTGATTAATTTGGCAATATTACTGTATGGAAATAAGAAATATGGCTAACTAGTGAACTAAAATAGTGATTATGAAATGCAATAGTTAATATCGTAACACCGAATATTTAGTATTTGGAAACTTTCTAAATGCCTTTTTTACACCTAAAACGGTTACAACAACAAATTACAGTTCATTATTAATATTCTAGTTCACTAGTTAGCCATATTTTTAATTTGAATACAGAAAAATTGCCAAATTAATCAAAACAGGTAAATATTTGACAGCTATTTGCGAGGTTGCCAACTTTTTGGGTGAACGCTCTTAAAACAAAACATCAAAGTGTCGAAACTGTGGGAAAAATATCTGGCTTTCACCAACACGCGTTTCTACGTGATTTTGTCGATAATTAACGAGATAATCGTTAATTAAATATTTAAAATTCGTATCGACTGTGTGCCTACTACCGTCATTGATGAACTTTTGTTAATTGGCAATAATATTATTAATAAATTGATGTTTTTGCGTGTAAGAACGAACGAATTTTTAATTATAATATGGTGGAGTAGCGCTTTATGAAGTTTGTTGTAAATCAGTTCAAAGGAAACACGAAAAAAAGAATATGTAATCGTAACTATGTAGTTATATTTAATATAATAAATGCGAAAGTCAGTTTGTTTATTTGCTACGCTTTCACACAAAAACGGCTGAACGGATTTGGATGAAATTTGGCACACGGGTGGACCATGACCTGGGTCAGGACATAGGATAGGATTTTTAACCCAATATGCAGGTATGCAGGTGAAACCGTGGGGCGTAGCTAGTATGTATATAATAATAAAATAGTGCGTCGCAGTATTGGTTTCAAAATGAAGTGTAAATGAAATTCCCTGAAATACTCGACTGAACTGTAAAATTATTATGTATTACGTACTTATGTTACGTATTAGTACACTATAGTTTAATGCAGTCTGTTGTTCTAAACTGCATGGGACAGCAGTTTTTTTTTCGCGATTTCGATGTTTGTCTCAAAGTCTTCTTTCTTTTTCGTGTAGTTAGTGACTAGCCTGGTCTCTCTGGACTCTGTCTCATAGTAAAAGTTATTCAGTGCGATGTTATAAAGCATGCCTTAAAAAAAAAAAAAAAAAAATTACCACCTTATAGCTGGCATCGACGCGAAAACTGTTACCGGATATGGATTCAGTAAGTACATAACTTTCAACGCAGGGGGGTTCAGAATCACGTACTGAATCCATGGTAACTGTTTTCGCGTCGATGTCCCTGCCACCCTGTTTATGTACCTACTAAGCTAGATATTTGGCAAGTATTATTTTCTTGCTTTATAACTCGAAATTCTAAGAAATTTCAAACGAGGTCTTGAATTCATGCGATTCTAGGTCGCATGAATTCAAGACCTCGTTTGAAACGCCTTGACGATTGTGAATGGTGGTTCCAGATTTTTTTACAATCGTCATGCTTTTTCTCAGCCATTTTGGTGTCGGCTTGTCTCAGCCAGACTGTATACATGCTCAGCCAGGCTGACAGCTTTACTCCCCTCGCATTATCAGCTCAATAAAAACTTATACCTCTTATTACTGGGTACCAATCTGAAAAAACAAGTGCTCCAATCCCAAAAACATTATCAAAGTAATACAAGAGTTGCTTAGCTGGCGAAATATCGGTAGCATGCAAAATTTTACCCTGGCCACTCTGGAACTAATGATCGGCGGGCAGATAGGGCCCGCCCGCTGCCTAGGGCTGTCGCGTGAGGCTGTGTGTTGTGGTCCAGGGGGCCTGAAGTCAATGGCTGTAGGCTTTTGTAGAGATGAAGATTGGTAGTGCAGAGAAGACGGGTAAGTAAGGTAGGTGGTGAAAGAAGGTGTTAGTCAGCTGGATGGCTTTGTAGGTAAGGTTAGTTCTGGATTTGATAATGATGGGAAGTAATGGTATCAAATTTAGAATAGGATATTGCTGCTGGGTTTAAGAAGTACACGCATAATCAGCTGATAATGTTCCCACTGCTGGGACATGCCTCTTTTCTATGAGAGGGAGTGGGTCGTAATCTACCGCGCGGGCCGAGTTGGTATACATATGTCACATATGAAAAGAAAGAAAAAAAAGGAAAGGGCTGACAGGAATGCTGCAACGATTCTGACTGAGATACTAGTGAGTTGTGTTGTGACAATGGCCCAACTTCCATGCAGGGTCTGTCACTTGCAAACCTGAGGACATATTGCTGCGTCAGCAAATGGTATCACTTTGGTGAATTTTGGGCCAAATACTAATTCAATGCTGTCATGATAGAAGGTACTTACTAATTCCATGCTACCATGTTTTTATTCTAAGGTAGCCATCTTGTTCTTAACTTTGGGCAACCGAGCTCTGGCCTCTGCGCGGATGAAAATACGGAGAAAACGAATTTTCCCATATATGAGACCTATCTAAATCGATTTTTCACCACCGTAAACCCTTATATTGCAACTTTCATCGAAATCGTTAGAGTCGTTTTCAAAAACGTGATTGTAGCGTTCGTTGCAGAATTATCCAAACATACTTTATCGGGCGACCTTTCTCTTGAGAGAATCTCATTGCTACATTTTAAGGCTAGATTTTTCTTGGCCGAGAAAAGTAATAAAAACTCATTCTGTATGAAGCAACCCCTTTCTAGTTACATTCGCTTCATTATCACACCCGAGTGCAAACAGCAGAACTACAACAAAACTTCATTATTTCCCAAATACTAAACTAAATAAATAACAACACAATCCACAAAAATATAAACTGGCAACATTTTTCCCAACAGGCAACCCTACACCCCGGCGTCTAGATTCTGTAATGAAGCAATTTAAATGCATGAGGCAGGGCGAGAGACACGATGGTGGGGGGAGAACCAATCATAAATCAACAACGTAACGGCGCGACCGTTTCATTTGAATTCAAACTTTATTCTCTAACAGACAAAGTCGCCTTTTCTTCGTTAATAGGTTGTAGATACGATGTTTAGTGATGTGACGCTTCCAGTAGGTATGGATGATAGTGCCCGCGCGGGGTAAGTACGGGTATATCTCTGCAGGTAGAGGATTATGGGAGGGTACGGAACTACACAGGCGAAAATGTTTTCCTAACTTATTCTGAATAGAAAGGAAAAGTCGGGGAGAAAGTGATATCAGTTTTGCTAGTAGGTATGTATGTTATTTTCGGCTGTGGTAGGTTGGGAAGTACTTGATTGGATGCTCGTGGTCCAGATTGGAAGGCTTTTTACTGCGGCCAATAATGAGGGTGCGAAATTCAAGGTTAGGGAATGTGGGTAGGACATGATTGGTCTCTTCATTATTCTGACACGTATTTCAGGTTAATTGGCAATTTGAAATAGTGTGACTTCAGAAAAACGATCATGCTATTTGGTTTATCGATGTATCAGCAGAATGTTGTTCAACTGCTTTTTCATCTTAATGCATAGATGGATCTTGTGATGTTTCGGTTATTTTGCAAAGTTAAAAACTTGGAATCTCCATGGTAACCGTGGCTAGACAAGAAAAAAGAAGACAAAAGTGACAGATAGTATTTTTTTTTGTATAATTCGTAAAATATGCTTTTTAACGAGGAGGCACACACACTATTCATCGAATTAGATAATCTTCATGGATAAAGATAAAGATAAATTTATTTGTTTAAACATGTGTAACATGATACATGAATATGCAAATATAGATCAGGCCTCAATAATTAATTTCCCAGGACGTTACAATCTTCTAATACCAAATGCCAAATACCAAATGAACTTCTTAATTTTTCTCTACCCCTTGACTACTTCAACACGAGATCAGAAGTCAATCATCGGATACAGTAGCCACAATAGGTAAGTCAGAAACAGTAAGATTCTTCGGAACCATTAATATCGAGCCGCGTCAATTTATATCCATTCGGAGCCCTCGAGTGACGTCACGAGAACTCGATCGAACCGCCTCCAACCGGTTTAGGGCTGTTAGTAAAAGGAAATAATTTGTACGGATACTAATTATCTTTTATTAGAATGCTTTTTGTACAAAAACTTTTGATACTTACAGAATGGGGTGCTGCGAGAGTCTGTTTCTCCACATTTCAGGTACAGTTCTGTTTTTTTTTTTTTATTAAGATGAGGCCAAAAGCGTAGAGGCATTAATCCTAAGATTTTTGAACAAGGGGCTATAACATGTTCATACCTAGTAACTTAGGATAATGAGAGAGTAAATACGAATGAGGTGGCACCACGTATTTGGGAGTGAAAAATTTAAAGCACAAGCATTTGGCTAAGACATCAACGTCATATAATGAAGGTAAAAAACACAAATATAATCGTACAGTCAACTAATCTAAGTTCTGGCTATATGTTCCTGCTTCCTAGGAACTAGGTAGTGGCATCCCTGCGTATTCATAGTGTTGTGCGCCTCTGGCGTAGTGGTGCGCGTGACAGGCAGTGTTCACGTCGCCTCACCTGATGGGGTCTGCCCTGCTTTTGAACCGCTAATCGATTCTGCGCTGCCATTCTTGTTCTGTTCTCTGTTTACACGTGTATGCCGTATTATTTGGCGACGTCGAGGGTAGAGATTGTTTGATGTCGATGGAAGTATATCGGAGGAAGTCATATTTGTCATAAAAAGGTTATCTTGTGTGTGATATCTTCGTTTATGGAAATATTAACGTGCAGAAACATCAGTACTCCAAAATCTGGCTTTGAATGTATCTATTTTTTTTTCCGTTTAGTTTATTAATTACTTTGAAGTTGAACTTATAATACGGTAATACCTACCCAATTTCTGTTTCTGGCAGTTAGTAGTAATTTCAGGAATTGAATACGGGAGTACTTACGAGTAAGTAGTAATTTTGGCAAGAGATAACTTCCGAAGACACAGAGGATTCCTAGGCATAATCGAAGTAGAAGAAAAAATCAGTTTCATTGCTAAATGCTCCATTTATGAGTCGATTTTAGGAAACGGAATAAGAAACTTCATCCCAAAAATCGTTTTTACGCAAAAAACCGTTTAATTTTGATTTTTTAAATAAGTTCATCATCAGTATTTTGGAAACAATACATCAATAAATTATACCATCACGTACTTATTGTATAAAATCCAACATTCTACCTTACCCTAGTCTAAATCAAGTACTAGGGCAGCATAGAACACAAGCGGTGAACCGGTTCTCTTGCGAAGGTGCCTCCGCATCCCTAGATCATAAATCAGGGACGCCCCTTGCTTGTGAGTTCCGCCTTCTGCGTGCTGCAAGTAAGAGGTGCTGTAGATCTGCAGATAGACAGTATTGCCCATACCAATGTGCAGGTGTATGGTTTTGAGGTTATTCCTTATATAATTTTTCTGTCGGTGAATCCCGATGCGTTCAGCAAAGACAAGCCAATAACTTAAAAAAAATAAAAAAAAAATAAGGTCTGAAACACGTAATAGCAATAAGTCATATTCCCAATTGCTGGAAATTCCTTTCGAACCTAGAGAAGATGCAACAAAAATGAAACAAAATTGAACACTACAAACTTGATCGATTAAATAACTGTTACGATATCTGATAGTGCAGAAATTAGTAATTAATAAAATGGAGTGTGAAATGTTGCATTAATATAATGGCGACCAGTATGGAGGCAAATGGGAATGGAATGGTGGTGATAAACGCCACTTGCTGATTAGGAAATAAAACATCGCACAAAATTTATTTAAAAAAATAAATCAAGTATCTATGACAGCCTATACCTACCTAGTTTAGAGTCTTGGGATTTACGTCATTCTCGAAAAAATCTGTCAAAATTGTAATAAAGCATTACTTTCAAAGACCGATTAATGTAACTCAACATTTTAACAACCGCTGCTACTACTTTCGTACCCAATAATTACTACTACACAAAATATTTTTTTTACCAACCACGTTTACTGCCAACATTAATTATCCACAAAACCATTTAAAAACAAAAATAAAATCCTAATCAAAGCTTTTTTTCAAAATTCGAATACTTTTTTCTATAATCGTGAATGGGCGGCCCAGTCATGTCATTACGGGTTGAATTCTGTCACTATACAAACGACTGGAAACGCTTCGTAATTATATTCCGCCTACCTATTCCAGCTATGCCGAGATACGCATCGGTGGCCGGTCAGCACCGCCTCCTGCAGAACAAATGAGCTACGGAACACGCGATAACCTGCGCGAGGAATTTCATATATGCCTATAATTTTATGGGCAATATTTTTTATGAGCCGGTTTTTAAAGTTTGGCGTTAGGAGTAGGTTACACGGTTCGGTGCCGGGAGCTCTCCTGGTGGGTTCACTTTAGCGCAAACTAAAAATATTAAATGCTTGTAAAATGACGACGTCCCGCTAACGAAGAAGCGTGTTGATTTTTAAAAGAATAGTATTTCTAGTGCTTGAAGAGGAAATTATCCAATACATTGTCCTATTGATAGTTCACTATAATATTTATACTATGCATTGTTCTATATATGTTATATATCTTTGTATACTTTATTTTAATAACATTGCTTGACCGTGTCACCTATACCTACCTATTTCGGTGAGAACCATTGTTAGGGCTTCTTATGAAACATATTTCTTTGTTTTTTTGAATAGGTACCTACTAATGGTTTAAATCACAGTTTTCTCATCCATTTCCTTCTAATATTTTAATTTGTAATAACAATTTATGTACATTATATAAGTACAATGCCGCCCGTGGGTATGTGACCGCTCGAATTTTTCTGAATATTTTTATGAAAAATTAACTTTAAAAAGGGCGTTTTTTTAATTAAAAAGTTTTTTTTTCAACATCTTCCTATGATTTTATGGAATTACGGTTGTGTTTTTAGAAAAAAATATCTTCACCTCCGTTATTTTTCATAGTCGACAAATTTTAATAAAAAATGTTAGTTAATCCGATAAAATAACTCATATGCTTTTAGAAATAATAAACAGAATCCAAATCGAGTCAATAACAACGGAGATATGGCAAAAGCTACAAAAAAAAAAAAAAAAGTAACAAGATATTAAAGATAGACACACCTTTTCAAGTCAATTTTCGAAAAAAACCAGTAAAATACATGCTTATGGGCGGCATTGTATAATATATAATATTACATAATTGAAAGAAAGAAAGAAAAATTAGGAAAAAAAATGGAAATGAAAAAAAAATGGAGTGATGGATTGAATTGGATATTATGATAATAAATATATAATCTCTAGAATAACCTGTCGGATTTCAAAAAATCTTTTTGCTTTTCAATTCTTAAGGAAGGTTATATGCTATTTAACATCACCCTGCGAGTGCTACGACTCTTAGGACCCGAGCAAATAGAAAAAAAAACTCAGAAATAACGCTAAGCGAAAACGAAGTAATAGCGCGGGCGGGTGATGCGATGCGACACGGTGGGTCGGGGGAACAAGAACTTTTACGCGGACGAAGTCGCGGGCAGAAGATATTTTTACAACTACAGTAATTAAAACCAATAAATACAAAGAAAGTCGCGTTAATAAACAATCCCAATAAATAAAAATAAAAAACTAAACGAAATAAAGTTTTGTTATGAATCAACTCACAAAGACATACCAATTAATCAAATGGAACTCCATTATTATAAAAATAATAGCATGATTGTAATTTGTAACAGAACGGCGTGCAAAAAGTTTATACTTAAAAAGATGAAATATGTTCGTCACGCCTCCTGTATATGCAGGCTCGTAATCGTTGCCAAATGTTTATTTATAGAATTGCTTGTATAGACACAACCTGAACCTAGATAGCTCATGTTATTGTAACCAGGCACAATCCTTCCCTTACTCATAGATACTATTCGTTCCACCTGCTGAGGATCTCGCGCACGAGTTACCTTGGCTAACCTGCAAGTCTTTAAACAGTCTCCGGACCCAGGTTGGTCGTAGCAAGGAAAACCTGTTCAGCAGGAGATTCATACCTGAGTGTCCTGCCGTCTGCACGTTATAGGAACTGATGGACGGTAGAGATGGCGCCAAACACGAGGCCGAATTTTGGGCCGAGTCCATTTAGATTGCCATCGATACGCTAAGAGGAAGAAGCTAATCAAGATATTTTATAGGCCGGCAGACCGCACAGGGTCTGGTTCAGATAGGAGGATCTAATAAACTTAAAAACGTATTTCAGCGGTCAGTGCTAGAACCGAACCACTTGGCGCAGAAAAGTGAGGAGACCCGACCCCAAACAAGAGGACCAGAGGAAGGGACAAAATATATTTTCAGTGGTCGGTGATCCCGAGGTCAGGATCTTTGCCGGTCCTTTTCACAATAGATGAATATAAATTTTGTTAAGTCAAGACGTCATTGCAATACTAATTTCAACTTAGTCAACATACACATTGGAATCAGAAAGAAAATAGAAGCAAAACATGATCCACCTACCGATCATCATTCTCCTGCCTTTATCGCAATTAATTTTTGGTCGGTGCAACATGTCCCTTTCTTCCATACTTCTCTATTAATCGTCATTTCGGTAGTCACTTCCTCCCCAGCCATGTCATCTTTCAGTCCAAGGTTTCACAATATGGCGGCAAGTATATTGGCTATTGGTGGCAAATGCAATTGCCATTTTCCAGAGCCTAGAGCAATTTTTGTGAAGTTTGTACAAATAATGGGACTTAGGACCAATTATTTTCAGAGAAATTCAAGTGACAATTTGAATTAATAGTTGCACCGCACATCGTTCAAAATCACTTGACACCTCACTTTTCCCGCAGATTTCAACACTTTCAATTCAATACTATGTTTGACGATTCATTCTTTTGTTAATCTTAAATATCCGCTGATAACTCGCATCAAATTGAATGTGAAAGTGATCATCTATGTCTGCATAAACAGGTAGGTGAGGATATTCATTACAAAACATTGTAACGTTGATCTCATAGATAAATGTTGATTCAACTGAGCCTGGGAAAAGCCATACAAACACTGAAAACAACTTCTCATTGTTAGGCTTTATAAAGGGAAATATTTCACATGAAATCGTAGTGTCACGATGGAACTCCTGAAGTTCGTACGCCTCATAGCAGTGTTAGTGCCAATGGCGTCAGGGAAGCAGTTGACAAGAGAGGAGAAAGGAGAACTTCTATTAAAAAATGACCAGCGTATTCCGATGGACCCGCAGCAAGGTCTGGTGATGTGCGCCAGGTTATCCAAGGAACCGTATTTTGGAGTCGAAATGTTGCTGGGTAAACCCTGGAGGATTTACTACACATGGAACATGAATTTAGAAAACCAATGCTTGGATATGACGTTCATGAATGCGACTCCGGCGGTTAGTTTACATACAATTGTTTTATTTTTATATTTAGTACCATGAGCTGTTAAGAAAATGCTCCGATTTTAGTGTTAATGAACGTCACAAAAATTATTGGCTAATTATGTGGCGATTTCACATCGTATAGGCACTGTTACAAACTTCCTTGGAAAGCCAAGTTTTCAAAATGTTAATTGTTGGAAAAATCACTGGATTCACGGTTCTCATAAAAAACAAAACGATGAAGGAAACCTTCGTTGGTGGTTGCGTTGTGGCTGCGCCGTGGCTGCGATGTGGTCGGTAAAACGTGGTAATGGTTCGTGTGATTGGGCTCTAAGTTCGCGACCTTAACAACAACCTGGAAATGACGGAATAACGACAGAGTTCCTTAAAACGGTCGGGCCTCCAGTCCTGAGAGAGCTAGCGAGTCTCTTCAACTCCGTCATCTAAGAGTCATCCATCGTTATAATGGCAGACACACTGAAACAGTTAGACCAGGTGGTGCACAGCCTAAATGGAGCCTCTCGACGGGTTGGCCTTGGTATGAATTTGGACAAGACGAAAGTCATGTGCAATTCTCACGTGCTGCCGAGTCGAATCCACATTGAAGGATCACTTCTCGGAGTTGTGAAGCATTATGTCTACCTAGGAGAAGTCATCGAGCTCGGTAGACACAACTTTGAGAAAGAAGACAACAGGAGTATCCATTTGGATTGAGCAGCGCTTGGAAAACTCCGTCAAGTTTGAAGACCGAGGTCTTCAACCAGAGCGTCCCGCCCGTTATGACATACGGTGCCGAAACGTGGACATTGACAGTCGGGTTGGTCCACAAATTGAAGGTCGCTCAGCGCGCTATGGAGTGGGCTAATCTCGGAGTTTCTTTGAAGGATACAATCAGGAATGAAATGATCCGGAAAAGAACCGGAGTTACCGACATAGTTTGCAGAGTAAGCAAGCTGAAGTGACTGGGCTGGCCATGTTTTTCGAAGGACCGATGGCCGGTGGGGAAGACGAGTCCTGGAGTGGATGCCGCGTAACGGCATGCATAGTGTGGGAATCCCCTAACTAGATGGCCCGACGTCCTTAAAAGGGTGGCTGGGACATACTGGATGCTGAAGGCGGAGGACAGAGTGCTGAGGCGCAGCCTGGGAGAGATAGGTCTCCAGCAGCGGACTGCGATAGGCTGAGTTGGCTTGGGTGACCTCTGAGTTTGTTTCGGTCTTGCTCCTCAAAGTAGTAGGAAACTCCGAAATAATCTATTAAAGGTTATAAAAACTAAAACTCAAATACGACAAAAACGTCTGTCTGTTATGTCTTGTTTATTACCTTTTTAAGGTAACAAGACATAATAACAGACAGACAAATTAAAAATTCGGCGTCACACCAATTAGTTCGACACGCGACGTGTGACTCCGGATTATTTTATTTTAAATAATCCGGATTAAATTCAAAAGTCATTTATTCAAACTAGACTGATAATCAGCACTTTTTAAACGTCAAAATTACATATTTTTTGGGATATATATATACTTAAAACGTGCTAATAAAGCCCTCTCATTTGATACCCAGAAATGGCATAAGTAAAAAAAGTTTTGACTTTCTGTCCTCTAGAGGGCGCCACATTCAATTTAATGTGTGTATCACCCTCCTTTTTGCTTCGCCGTAGTCGGGTAAAATTACACTCAAAAAGTGTTTTTTTTTACCAAATTATAGAAGTAAATATCATTTATCATCATTTATTCCTGCGAGTGTTTTTTTTTTTTTGATGTTGTGAAATTATCAAATAACTTCTCCCGCTCTGGGTGGAGCGGGAGGGCGTGTCAGACTTTTACTGACTAAAACCCACCCGTGTTCCTTCCGTTGCCTGTGTGCCGGGGTCGCGATATCCCTTTCGGACAAACTCGCAACCCCGACAGGAAGGCAGGAAGGGAGTCTAAGGCGAAGGAAGCGCGCTGAGCGTAAAAAAATTAATCAATTGGTTCTTCACGAAATGCTGTTGTACTATAGGTACACATATGCCTTACCCTTCAGGAATTAGAGGCGTGATGTTCATTATGTTATGTTGTGTTCACGAGATCAATCCACAACTACCTTTATTATTCAGAAGTGGCTTTTCGATTTGTTAACCTATTTTCGTCTTTGATTTCTCATCAACATCACATCATCTCTTTGTTTAGATAGTCAACCGCTTCTACAATGACATGAACGAGTACATGGAGACTTCGCCTTACTGGGATGCTGCCACGGTGCTGGTCCGAATGGGTAGCTTAAAACACGAGATGCTACTGTTTGCAGACCAGGGAGCTGCGGGGTCGTTCCAAGGAGTGCCCAACGTCATGAGAGATGGAAGTAAGTTATTCATTTATCTACGAAGCCAGTCTGCATGCAGCTGAATACCAGTATTTTACATGGAGCGACTGCATATCTGACCATGGAGCTTCCGGGAGGTTCCAATGAGTGCCCAATATCATCAGAGATATGAGTAAGTTACTCATCATCTGCGAAGCCATTTCCCAATTATGTTAGTGTCGCCTTCCAGTCTATTAGATGCAGCTGAATACCAGTATTTTACATGGAGCGACTGCATATCTGACCATGGAGATTCTGGGAGGTTCCAAGGAGTGCCCAACATTATCAGAGATATGAGTTAGTTACTCATCATCTGCGAAGCCATTTTCCAACTATGTTAGTGTCGCCTTCCAGTCTATTAGATGCAGCTGAATACCAGTATTTTACATGGAGCGACTGCATATCTGACCATGGAGATTCTGGGAGGTTCCAAGGAGTGCCCAACATTATCAGAGATATGAGTTAGTTACTCATCATCTGCGAAGCCATTTTCCAACTATGTTAGTGTCGCCTTCCAGTCTATTAGATGCAGCTGAATACCAGTATTTTACATGGAGCGACTGCATATCTCACCATGGAGCTTCCGGGAGGTTCCAATGAGTGCCCAATATCATCAGAGATATGAGTAAGTTACTCATCTTCTGCGAAGCCATTTCCCAACTATGTTAGTATCGCCTCCCAGTCTATTAGATGCAGCTGAATGCCAGTATTTTACACGGAGCGACTGCCTATCTGACCTCCACAACTCAGTTATCGGGTTACACGATACCCGTAAGAGTTAAAGTGAGTAGTTAAGGGTACTCTAGTCGACGGCTCGATCTCGTTGGTGGGCGTGACTAATATGCATGCTAATTAGTCTAATTATGCATTTATTTCGTTTTATTTATTTAGTATTTATTTATTTTTTATTTCGTGAAATAGACGATGATTTATAACGCAAAAGAGCGCGTAAAATTTCATCAAAAGATCTTTGGGCGTATAGATATTTAATAAAAAAATACTGGATGTATAACTATGTCGTCTCTATATGTATTTTATTGTGTACATAAATAATAAAATAAATAAAAGTATTTTGACAGGTGTCAAATCGGGCTTCTTAGATTGTCGCGAGATTAGTGACAGTGATAATGACGATGCAATGCTTACAGCACTTTAGCCGGGCCGAGGCAGCGCCACTATTATGCCACTAGCAGTACTCTATACACTGGCTAAAGTTTTTGAAATATTTTAAAACTGTGAACGAACTACAAGCTGGCCAACTCGGAAGTATACAACTTTAAATTAAGGTTTTTTTAGACGCTTGATTACAGTTGCGATTTGTAATAGTTAAAATCATATTATTTGCAGTGCAGTGCAATGGTGGCCCAAACCGAAACGGCCGCGAATTACAAGTTGTAGGTCATTGGTTCGAATCCAGATAGGCACTTAACTTGTAAATTATTTAATCACCACTGCTCTCAAAACGGTGAAGGAAAACATTGTGAAGAAATCGGCAAGTCTTAGAACTGAAAACTTGACAACGAGAAGATATGTGTCATCCACCAACCCTCACTGGGCCCGCGTGGTGGGACACGGCCCACCCTCGGTCCACCCTTACAGAGAGGAAGCCAGGAGGAAAGCCATATACTAATTATGCTTATGCTATGCACAAATTTCAGGTATATCACCAGCGAAACAGACGGTGGCGCTACTCAAGTTCCATTTGAAACTGCTGTACGGAGGCAAGTACCTGCTCATGGCCGACTGTCAGGTCGGTGTGACGACGCTGTCAACCCGCAGGAATGACATGCCGTACCGTGCGGAGATCGCCGGCATTGCCAGTAACCTGGACATCGGACCCGGCCTCAGTGCTTGTCAGACTGATAGGATTAAGAATGAAGTAGTTCCTAATGAATAAATTAATGCTGGCACTTTGTTAGGATTCCGTACCTGAAGGGTACCAAACGCCACCCTGTTACTAAGGCTGCCTGTCCACTGGAGTGGAGAAGAGAGGAGAGAAGTGGAGCTGTGCCAATAGAATCCAAATTCCGCTCCAGAGTTAATGTTGTTATTCTACTGGTTAATATAGGACAGCTCCTCTCCTCTCCTCTTTTCTCCGCTCCAGTGGACAGGCAGCCTAAGCCACCGTTGTCCGTCCGTCCGTCTGTCTGTCAGCGGGCTGTATTTCATGAACCGTAATGGGTAGACAGTTGAAATTTTTAGAAATAGTTTATTTTTATTGTTTTTGACGTTTTATTTTAATTTTGTTACCTTTATAATTTGTACCAACTGATTTGTTTATTTTAATTGCATTGACATTTTATTCTATTCTGATCTATTCTGTTGCAGTATTGTGAAATTTTATTTTATGTAATATGATGTTTGCCTGAATTAAATGATTTTTTAACATATATTTTTTAAATTTATTGTGGAATGTAAATAAATGATATGAAATATGAACAAGACTTCAAACGAGTTCTGATAACTGAGTATTAATCTACAAGATTAGTACCCTCTGTGGTGAATAAAACTTTGAGTATTAACGTGGATGGTTATCAGAGTAGGGGAAAATCAAAGAAACGATAGATTTACTGTGTGAAAGATCATATGGCTAGAAAGGGGGGACTACTGCATAAAGTTGATGTTTTTCTAAGTGGAAATAACATCAATTGCAAACAAGGTTATAATAAATAGACCTTATATAAATTGAGTGAGGTCAAGCTGACATTACAACGCTAACAACTTTGTCTACATACACGTTCAAAACTGGGCAGGTCAAGTTAGATTAATAGTTGCACCACGCATGGTTCAAAATGGCTTGACAACACCTTTTCACCCTTTGCCAAATATTCAGTGCATTTTTCCCCCAGATTTCTCAAAACGTTTTACCCAAGGTCATTGCAGGTTTGAACTTGCATGCATGAGTACGGGATAAAAACCAAAGAAACTAAGGTAAAAACAAAAGTAGGTACTTAATAAGAAGAATACATACTATTTTAGTTTTTGGTATTTTAAAAAGAATAAAGAACGTGATTTAGATAGGCAGAGAGTAGTGTAGAGTAAATAAATATCTTTGAAGAATAAAGGCTCTTGCAGATCAGCGCGATGCGACGGCGCGACGCGACTCGAACAATACAATTTCTAAGAAAACTTCACGGTATAACAATAACCGGTGTCGCGTCGCGCTGTCGCGTCGCGCTTGTTTGAACGAAGCTTAAAACCTGACGTACCTATCTAATTTAATTTATATAATATTTTCCAAAAAGCTAGCAACACAAAAACGTATCTAAAACCTTATTCCAAACAATTGAATTTTAAACATAATTATAATCTTGCTTTGCGGCCCTAAATAAGACTCCAAACATAATCTATGCTTTAAACGTAATAGCTTTAGAAGGTAGTAATTATATTCTCATTATTGTATCGTGTCGCGCGATCTTTTATCTGTTTTATCCGTTTTCTCAAATTGGACAGAATCGAGATACGTTTTCGTTTTTTAAATTTTGTGAATGAGAGAACGTTGTAGACATAACAGACTGTAGATCTGTGGACCATTTAATATTTTGCTAAGTACCTGGTACTTGTTGATGGGCCTACACTGTCCTCTCATACCTTTTAAAGGCTCGTACACACCAGCGCGACGCGACGGCGCGACGCGACTCGAACAATACAATTTCTAAGAAAACTTGACGGTATAACAATAACCGGTGTCGCGTCGCGCTGTCGCGTCGCGCTAGTCTGCACAAAGCTTGACACTGTAACTTGGAAACATTGTAAAAACCATTTACTTTTAAAAGAGTAACCGTGGAGTTTCTTGCCGGCTCTTCTCCATAGGAAACGACCAATTGGAACCGTGCACCTAGCTTCTGACGTTTCATAAGTGCCCTTGTAGGTTTATGTGAAATAAAAATATTTTGTTTTTTTTTTTTTTTTTGAATAGATACTAAGGGGACGAATTCAATACTATGTTTGACGATTCCTTCAAATACTCAATCTTAAATATCCGCTTATTCGTCGCACCAAATTGAGTGTGAAAGTAACCTTCTATAATTGTACATAAACAAGCAGGTGAGGATGTCCATTACAAAACATTATAAAGTTGATCTTATAGATAAATGTTTATTCAACTGAACCTGGGAAAAGCCATACAAGCGCATAAAACAACTTCTCATAAAGAGAATTATTTGACATGAAATCGTAGTGTCACGATGGAACTCCTGAAGTTTGTACTCCACATAGTAGTATTAGTGCCAATGGTGTTAGGAAAACATTTGACAAGAGAGGAGAAAAGAGACCGGCCATTAAAAAATGAACAGTTTCTGTCGATGGACCCGCAGCACGGTCAGAAGATGTGTGCCAGGTTATCCAAGGAACCGTATTTTGGAGTCGAATTGTTGCTGGGTAAACCCTGGCGGATTTACTACTCATGGAACATGGATTTACAAAACGAATGCGTGGATATGTCGTTCATGAATGCTACACCGGCGGTTAGTTTACATTCAAATGTTTTATTTTAGTTATTATAATATACCGTGAGCTGTTAAAAAAATGCTCCAATTTTAGTGTTTTTATGACTATCACAACAATAATCGGCTAATTATGTGGCGATTTCACATCGCCAATGCGCTGTCATAAACTTCCTTGGAAAGACTTCACACTGAAAAAATCACTTTATTTTTTCTCGATAAACTAAATCGATTTATTGGCTTTTAATTCATAATATTAACCTGGACGGTTCTCATAAAAACAAAACGGTGACGGAAAACATCGTGAGGAAACTGGCATGTCGTAGAACCAAACATTCGCAGACATGTGATATCTACCAACCCGCACTGGGCCCGCGTGGCCGATTACGGCCCACTACCTCTCACTAAAAGAAGTAACGAACATATATAAGTTGTTTTCAAGAGTCGTTACGAATCGTCTAGCGAGAAGACTCGTTGAGTTTCAGCTAACGGAGCAGGATGGGTTTCGAGAAAAATACAGCATCATAGACGATCTTCGCAGGTTGGCAAGTAGCGGTTGGATGAGAGTTGCCGAGAATCGAGCTGAATGGCATGCCATTAGAGAGGTCTAAGTCCAGCAGTGGACTGCTATAGGCTAATGATGATGATGAAGTGGATTCTTGCTTTGTTGATCTATTTTCGTCTTTGATTTCTCATTTACATCAATTATCATCTATTTGTTTAGATAGTCAACCGCTTCTACAAAAACATGAACGAGTACTTGGAGACTTGGCCTTACTGGAATTCTGCCACGGTGCTGGTCCGAATGGGTAGCTTAAGACACAAGATGCTACTGTTTGCAGACCTGGGAGCTCCGGGGACGTTCCAAGGAGTACCCGACGTCATCAGAGGAAGTAAGTTACTCATCCTCTGCAAAGCCTTTTCCCAACTATGGTAGTATCGCCTTCCAGTCTATAAGTTGCTTTAACTTATCTGAAATGGTTTCATTATCAATTTTTAAAGACAATTAATTCTGATCTCGCTGTTTTGTCTTTCCAATTTGTTTATTAATTACCTGCCACACAGCTTTTATTTTATTGATTGAAATACTCATTTTGTTACTTATTAATTTATATTTCGCAGAAAACTTGAAAACGAGAAGTTATGTGCCGTTCACCAACCCTCACTGGACTCGCGTGGTTGGGTACGGCCCGCTCCCTCTCACAGTGTGGAGGCCAGGGAGAACATTATAGATTGATTGTGCTTATGTTATGCACATAATTTCAGGTATATCACCAGGAAAGCGGATGGTGCCGCTGCTCAAGTTCCATTTGAAACTTTTGTACGGAGGCAAGTACCTGCTGGTGGCCGACTGTCAGGTCGGCGTGATAACGCTGTCATCCCGCAGGAATAAATTGCCGTACCGTGCAGAGATCAGCGGCATTGTCAGTAACCTGGACATGGGACCCGGCCTCAATGCTTGTAATAGAGAATGAAGACGTTCCTAAAGAATAAATTAACGGCATGTAAGGACGGCGGTATGAGGCACGTTGTTAGGGTTTCGTACTCGAAGGGTGCCAAACGGAACCCTATTACTAAGCCTCCGCTGTCTGTCTGTCTGTCAGTTGTTGTATTTCATGAACCGTAGTAGGTAGACAGTTGAAATTTTTACGGATTGTGTATTGCTATTGCCGCTATAACGAAACAATAAAAATTAAATAAAGTTGAAATTTAAGGCATACAATAAGCTTATTTACAAAAATAATAACCTGGCATGTGGGGTGTCATTGTCTAGAAATAATCGAGTGGAGTACAAATATAATTTAAAAAAAGTGTAAGTTGTCAGTTTTGTACGACCTCTATCACAACAACTAAGCAAGTTAGGAATTTGAAACTTCTGTATATCATTTACCTTATACTGTATTTTATCAAGAAAAATATAAAAACGCCGATTCAACACGTATTTTTTTAAATTTTGGGGTTATTTGCAACTGCAAAAAATAACTTTGTAATTAACAGTATCATTATGAAATACAAATGTAACTTTGCGATCTTTTAAATTTAAGCTGGATAAAACAATAACGTATCTAAATATTCTTCAAACTTATTTAGCGTAACAAAAACGTTTCTCAAAACGTTTTAACCAAGGTCATTGCAGGTTTGAAATTACATGCATTATTACGGGGTAAAAGCCTGAAAGAAATGAAGAAACTGAGGTAAAAAACCAAAGTAGATAATAATAAGAAGAATACATGCTACTTTCGTTTTTGGTAATTTAAAAAGAAGAAAGAACACGATTTAGTTAGGCATAGAGTAGTGTAGAGTAGTAGTATTTTGTATCGTCTATGTACACTTGTGTTTTGTTATATTTATCCTTTTAATTAATAACCTTAAAGAATAAAACCTAACGTATCTAATTTTAAATCAATATAATATTTTACAATAACGCTAGCAACACAAAGACGTATCTAAAACCTTATTCCAAACAATTGAAAACATATAATACAACCTTTAAAAATAATCTGTTAATTGCCTTGCAGCCCTAAATAAGACTAATTATATATCTAAATATTATCTAAACGTAATAGCTTTGAAAGGTAGTCAGTATATTCTCATTAGTGAATCGCGCCGCGCGATTTTTTAACTATTTTCTCAAATCGGACAGAATCGAGATACGTTATTGTGATATTAAGGGGACGAATTCAAAACTATGTTTGACGATTCCTTCAAATAGGTACTCAATCTCAAATATCCGCTAATTCGTCGCACCAAATTGAGTGTGAAAGTAACCTTCTACAAATCTGCATAAACAAGTAGGTGAGATTATCCATTACAAAACATTCCAAAGTTGATCTTACAGATAAATGTTTATTCAACTGAGCCTGGGAAAAGCCATACGAGCACATAAAACAACTTTTCATAGTTAGTCTACATAAAGAGAAATATTTCACATGATATCGTAGTGTCACGATGGAACTCCTGAAATTTATACGCCTCATAGTAGTATTAGTGCCAATGGTGTCAGGAAAACATATGACAAGAGAGAAAAGAGAACTACCATTAATAAAACATGAACATCTTAAGTCGATGGACCCGCAGCAAGGTAAGGAGATGTGCGCCAGGTTATCCAAGGAATCGTATTTTGGAGTCGAAATGTTGCTGGGTAAACCCTGGCGGATTTACTACTCATGGAACATGGATTTGCAAAACGTATGCCTGGATATGACGTTCATGAATGCTACTCCGGCGGTTAGTTTATATTTAATTGTTTTATTTTTGTTTTTAGTTAATACCATGAGCTGTTGAAAATTGAAAAGTTTGTATTGGCTAATTATGTGGCAATTTCGCATCGCATAGGCGCTGTTACGAAATTCCTTGGAAAGCCAAGCTTTCACGCTGAGAAAAATCACTTAACCTGGATTCACTGTCGTTTAATTCTTTAATCTGCATGGTTGTAATAAAAACAAATCGTGTGGAAACCGGCACGTCCTAGAACCAAAAATTCGAAGACATGAGACGTCTACCAACTCGCATTGGGCCCGCGTGGTGGATTCAGGCCTCTCCCTCTCACCGAGAGGAGGCCTGTGTCCAGCAGTGGGGACATTATAGGCTGATTATGCTTATGGTTCTCATATGGCCCGACCAAGATTATGTTTGGACTTTAAAATAGACTGTGACTCTCTGTGGGTTGTGTACTCTTTCTTCTCAAAGTAGTCGGCTAGGCAACAACACATTAAAAGTATTTTTTTGAACTAAAATTGTAGAAATAATAATCATTTATTCGTGTGAGTCTGAGGCAAAGGAAGCGCACGGAGCGTAATTTTTTTTTGTCAACTGTTTCTTCACGAAACGTTGTTGTACTATAGGTACACCTCTGCCAAACTCTGCAAGGATTACTGGCGTGATGTTCATTATGTTATGTTGTGTCCACGAGATCTAGCCACAGTTACTTTTATTATTCAAAAGTGGCTTTTCAATTTGTTGACCTATTTTCGTCTTTGATTTCTCATCAACATCACATCATCTCTTTGTTTAGATAGTCAACCGCTTCTACAAAAACATGAACGAGTACTTGGAGACTTGGCCTTACTGGAATGCTGCCACGGTGCTGGTCAAAATGGGTAGCTTAAAACACGATATGCTACTGTTTGCTGACCAGGGAGCTCCGGGGACGTTCCAAGGAGTGCCCGATGTAAAAGGAAGTATGTTACTCATTATCTGGGAAGCCTTTTCCCAACTATGTTAGTATCGCCTTCCAGTCTATTCGATGCAGCTGAATACCAGTATTTTACATGGAGCGACTGCCTATCTGACCTCCACAACTCAGTTACCGAGTTACACGATACGCGTAAGTGGGGTATTACACTATCAAATATCTAGGATCACAGATCTCTGAGTCATATATAAATGATAATGTAATATAATCAAATCGTCTTTGATCAAAGATTTTTGTAATTTTTTGTTAGATAGGATCATAGAAACAGCCGGTCGATTCTGTAAAATGTCACCGTGAAACTTAGGTGAAGTGAGCGTGAAGTGAGCTGTCAATAGTGTTAATCCCTAGCATCCTGTCGGTCGATTTGTGACAGTGACAGCTCACTTCACGCTCACTTCACCTATGTTTCATGTTGATCTTTTTACAGAATCGACCGACCGGTCTTGCCATATTGAATATTATATACTGAATTTACACATTTATTTTCATAATTTCCTGATACAAAAGGCGTCCTTAAGGGGACCTAAGAGTAAAAGTGAGTGAGTAGTTAAGTTCAGTAACTTAAATACTCATCTGATTACTTCTGTTTACTTTGACAACTGAATATGGGCCACTCCACTCGGCAACGGCGGATTTAAATGAATTTTGGCTCATGGGTAGACCATGACTTGGGTTAGAATATGAGATACTTACTTTTTAGCCCGGCAGTACGTTGCATTCATACAAGAGGGTATTCTGTCCACGACACGTTGTGCACAATTTCCGAGCAGTAACCTAACAAAAAGTACTAGGCTTGCATGAATTCAGTATAGTGTTTCAATCATTAGTATTGTGCTACCAATAGGTTAGCACACATATAGGTTATGATCTGGATTAACATAGGACTTAATCGGGCAAGTAGTAACAGAATACTTGTGTCCGGGTAGTACGTTTACTTGGGATAATTTCCGAATTCCACGCGATCGAAGCCTCGGGAAAAAGCTAATCAATCTGCTTAGCCTATTTCCAACTATGTTGGGGTCAGTTTCCATTCTAACCGGATGCAGCTGAATATCAGTATTTTACATGGAGCGACTGCCTATCTGAACTCCACAACCCAGTAACTGGGTAATACGATACCCCTTGGTAAGACTGGTGTCAGACTTTCGGGCTTCTTCGTCAGAAAACTCGTAAAGACTGTCAAAGATCCACGAATGACAGCCGGGACCAACGGCTTAACGTGCTTTCCGAGGCACGGAGGCTTTTCTCGGTATGTAAAGATTGTTCGTTTTCTTACTCCGATGTCATTTCGTGGACAATAGTGTGGGTTATACGTTTTTTCGACTGTAATACAATTGTTTTTTGTCCCAAATGAAATAAATAAATAAAGATGGTCACCCATCCACGGACCGACCCCGGCAAGCGTAGCTTAACCTGATGGATCGACCCGCGCGACTGTCATTACTTAGCCACGAACTACTCGGACAAAAGCTAGTTTACCATAATATAACACTGGCAAGCCTAAATAATATAATTATGAAAAAATATCTGGAAATTTTCGTTTATAATAAAAATAACCTTGCCGCCATGTATGATTGACTCTTGATTATAGTTGAATTTTTTTATAAAACCATGTTATTTGCAGTGCAGCACTGGTGGACCGATGGAAACAGCCGCGACTTACAAGTTGTAGGTCATAGGTTCGAATCCAGATAGGCAATGAATGTAGATATGTGACATCCACCAACCCTCACTGGGCTCGTGTGGTTGGGTCCGTACCCACTCCCTCTCACAGCGAGGAGGCCAGGAGGAACATTATAGACTGATTACTGATTATGTTATGCACATACTTTCAGGTATATCACCATTGAAGCAGATGGTGCCGCTACTCAAGTTCCATTTGAAACTTATGTACGGGGGCAAGTACCTGCTGATGGCCGACTGTCAGGTCAGCGTGACGACGCTGTCAGCCCGCAGGAATAAATTGCCGTACCGTGCAGAGATCAGCGGCATTGTCAGTAACCTCGACATGGGACCTGGCTTCAATGCTTGTCAGACTGATAGAGAATTAAGACGTTCCTAAGGAATAAATTAATGCTGGCACGTTGTCAAGGTTCTGTACTCGAAGGGTGCCAAACGGAACCCTATTACGAAGCCTCCACTGTTCGTCCGTCCGTCTGTCTGTCACTGAGCTGTATTTCATGAACCGTAATAGGTAGAAAGTTGAAATTTTAACGGATTGTCTATTGCTGCAATAACAAAAAAAAAATATTTAATCAAGTTAAAAATTAAAGGGGGACCTTTAATTTGTAACTTTTTGAAATTTTTATTACTAACGAATGCCCCCTTTACATAAAATAAACTTATTTAAAAAAATCTTATCCTGGCATGCGGGATGTCATTGTCTAAGACTCATTATAAAAACAATAAAAGTTGTCAGTTTTAGACCATTTTTGTACGAGCTCTGTTGCAACCACTAAACAAGTTAGGAATTTGAAACTTTTGTATATCATCTACCATAATATTACTGTATTTAATCAACAAAAATATAAAAACGCCGATTCATATGGTATTTTATTTTAAAATGTCTGCCATGAACAGCGACTTGTATTTGATTGGCGAGTGGTCGCGGTCCTTTGGACTGTAACCCTAGTAAATCCCAGGCCATGATTATCGGCGGCAGGTATATGCGGAATTGGCTCGATGTTGCGTCGCTGTCGCCACTCTGTCTGAATGGAGTTCAGATTGTATACGCAGACACGGTTATAAACCTGGGACCTGGGACCTGACCATGGACTCCTCTTATCGTGGACTGCTCATGTTGCTCATCAAGTCAGTAGCAAAGTGCACTTCACACGTTCCGCTCGTTGAAATGCCTCCAGAGCTACTGGCTTTTGAACACCAAAATCTTCCTTGCTCACTCATTCAGCCAATTATAGATTACGCCAATGCCTGTTATTTGGATGCCAGTGAGGAGCTTTTAAATAAACTTGAGCATCTACAAAATATCTGTATTCGTTTTGTTTTTAATCTTAAGAAGTATGATCACATTACTAACTTTCGCTCACTCAAGTGGCTTCCTATTCGACTTCGCAGGAACTCTCAGATATTGTGTCTGCTATTGAACCTCCTTCACAATCCTAAAACTCCATCCTATCTTCGGGAGCGCTTTTCCTACGCGCGTCCTTCTGATGTGCCTTGCAGGTCGCATCTTAGAAACCTTCTTAAGTCCCCTTCCCACTTCACTGACTTCTACTCCTACTGTGCACGCGGTGCGGTTGTGGAATTCACTCCCGCCCGACATTAGGGATTGCCAAACTGTTGCAGTATTTAAAAGACGAGTCAAAGAACACTATCTTTTCACTTCATCATAGTTGCGTAGGAGCTTCTTATTTTTATTACATTATAATTAATAAAATCTTAGTGATATTTATTTTAGAAGTATGTATGTTTCTATGTATAACTATATGTATGTATGTAAGTAAGTATTCTCATATTGTTTGTTTTGTTTTGATTTTATGTATTTTACTTTCTCTCTACTCTTACACACGGTGTCTGCATCTCTTTTTATCCTCTGTCCTATCGCAGGTATGCTGCAAGCGATTTCTTTAGAAATAAGCATCACCTTTGTACGTACTTTCCTGTTCTTTTCTTCATGTCCGTTTTTATTTGTGTTTACATAAATGGTTAAACAAATAAAATAATTAGATATGGTACGGAACCCTTAAAAAAAACAAAATTACAAAACATAAAGAAAAAAAATCCGTTTCTTTTTCCTTTTTGTTTTGCGTTGTTGTCATTTTCCTATCTTTTCCACATTCGTCATCTTCCTGCTCGACCCTGAGGTCCTCAGGTCGGCGCAGCACGATTGTTTCTTCCTGCTTCTTCTATTCTTCCCTGTCAACCGTCCTCATCAGACTCCATTTTCTTTCATACATTGTGGAATGCAAATAAACGCTAAGAAATATGAACAAGACTTCAAACAAGATCTGATAACTGAGTATTTATCTACAAGATTGGTACACTCTGCACCTAGTGAGTAAAGTTTTGCATATTAATGTGGATGAATTTTAGAGTAGGGTAAGACCAAAGAAACTGTACTGTGTGAAAGATGATATGGCTGGAGAGGGGGGACTACTGAGATGACGAAGTGTGGAAGTATAACACAATGTTGCGCCGACCACAAATATATGGGGATAAGGGCTAAATAATGATGATTGGGACATTCGAATAGAATTGCATTACTTTTATAATATTACTAAAATTATTCGTACAGACGCGAGCTGAACCTAGGCAGGTCATGCAACTGTAAGTAGATTAGCAAGTCAGGATAATTTGTAGGTAGACCGCACAGGGTCTGGTTCAGGATCTAATAAACTTGAACTATAATTTTCAGCGGTGCTAGAAGCGATAACCCAAGATTGAACCACTTGGCGCAGAAAAGTGAGGTCCCTGGTTATTTGGGGTCGGGTCTTACCCCAAATAACGGGAACAGGGAAGAAAGAAGAAGAAGAAGATATTCAGCGGTCCGTGATTCCAGTCTGGTCTGGTCTGGTCGCGATATTTGCCTGTCCCTTTTACAATAGATAATTATATGAATTGTGTTAGGTCAAACTGTCATTACAACACTGATTTCAACTTTGTCTACATACGTTTAAAACAGGGCAGGTCAACTTGAAATAATAGTTGCACCACGCATGGTTCAAAATCGCTTGACACTTCACACCCTTTGCCAAATATTCAGTGCATTTTTCCCCCAGACTACAACACTTTCAATTCAATATTATGTTTGACGATTTCTTCAAACACTGTAAATCTTAAATATCCGCTAATACGTCGCACCAAATTGAGTGTGAAAGTGAACATCTACATAAACAAGCAGTTGCGGATGTATTACAAAACATAGTAAAGTTGATCTTATAGAAAAATGTTGATACAACTGAGCCTTGGAAAAGCTATACAAATACTGAAAACAGACTTTATAAGGGGAAATAATTCACATGAAATCGTAGTGTCACGATGGAACTCCTGAAGTTTGTACGCCTAGTGTTAGTGCCAATGGTGTTAGGAGAACATATGACCAGCGAGGAGAACAGAGAACTGATAATGAGAAATGACCATCTTCTTGATCTTGATAATAACCCGCAGCAATCGGCGATGTGCGACAGGTTATCTAAGGAACCGTATTTCGGAGTCGAAATGTTGCTGGGGAATCCCTGGAGAGTTTACTACTCATGGGTCGTGGATTTACAAAACGAATGCATGGATCTGCG
The DNA here is from genome assembly GCA_914767755.1 of Agrochola circellaris. Taxonomy (NCBI): domain Eukaryota; kingdom Metazoa; phylum Arthropoda; class Insecta; order Lepidoptera; family Noctuidae; genus Agrochola; species Agrochola circellaris. The sequence goes on from OU611860.1 coordinate 6,399,982, forward strand.
GTTCATGAATGCTACGCTGGCGGTTAGTTTTAATTCAGATGTTTAATTTTGTTAATACCATGACAAGCCGGTCGATTCAGTAAAAATATCACAGTGAAACTTAGGCGAAGTGAGCGTGCAGTGAGCTGCCAATAGAGCTAATCCCTAGCATCCTGCCGGTGGATTTGTGACAGTGACAGCTCACTTCACGCTCACTTCACCTAAGTTTCACGTTGATATTTTTACAGAATCGATCGACTGTTAAGATAATGCTACAATTTTTTTTTGTATTTTTGTTGCTATTACAAAAATAATCGGCTAGTTATGTGGCGATTTCACATTACATTGGCGCATAAAGTTACTTAGAAAGCCAAGTTTTCACGCTGAAAAAATCACTTGTGAGTTTTTCAGACTAGTAATACGAATTAAACGCCAGTGAGTCCTCACTGGCGTTTACTAGTTATTTGTAGTCTGCATTGTTCTCATATTTTACTAGTCTGCATTGTTCTCATATTATTATGGCCTGTCCAAGATTATGTCTGGACGTTAAAATAGACTCCGGGTTTGTTTCGGTCCTTCTTCTCGGAGTAGTCAGGTAGGACTAGGGGTTTCGAATACCGGATTTTTTCAATACCGTATAATATATAGAAAATTTCCAATGTCTAATATTGGACTCTATTTTTTTACTTAATGATATAGTCCCGCCCCTTTGAGACATTTTTTACCGTCAAGCCACATTGAAAAGCGCGCCACGTCACTTTCGAAATTTTTCAAAAAAAATCGGTATTACCTAAACCCATATTAAATTATTTTATCCTTGAATGTCGCAAAATACCCCATAGGTGCATAATATAAAACGCTCCAAATATGTTGCGAATCTCATACTTATGCACCTTATGTTTCGTACAAAAGTTGCAGGAAATTTTATTGTCAAAAATTTTTGAGTTCTTTAAAGTAAAAAAGAAACAACTGAACTGATTGTCGTTATTGATTCTGGAATTTATAATTTATTTATTTAGTTCGAATTTTCGCTTATTTTTTGAGAAAAGTAGGTACTATACAAGCCTTGGCCACAACCAGGCATTGATGGACTCATGTATGTGTGCCTCGGCTTCGCCTCGGCCCACATTTTCACACTCGTCCATCAATGCCCCCTTTGCAGGCCGCGGCAGTAATGTGCTATTTTTTTAACAAATTCTAGTTCGAATAAATATCATTTATTCGTGTGAGTCTGAGGCAAAGTAAGCGCACTGAGCGTACAAAAATTTGATCAAATCTTCACGAAATGTTGTTGTACTATAGGTACAATTCTGCCTAACACTTTAGGGATAACAGGCGATCAATTATGTTATGTTGTGTTTACGAGACACACACACACACACACACACTACACTACACACTACACACACTACAGTCACACACACTACACTTATTTTTATTAATCAAAAGTGTCTTTTTGCTTGGTTGACCTATTTTCGTCTTTCATATCTCATCTACATCAGATCATCTCTTTGTTTAGATAATCACGCGCACGTACAATGACATGAACGAGTACTTGAAGATTGAACCTAACTGGGATGCTGCCACGCTGCTGGTCAAGATTGGTCCCGAAAGACACGAATTGCTACTGTTTGCAGACCAGGGACCTGCGGGGAGGTTCCAAGGAGTGGCCAACATCATAAGAGATGGGAGTAAGTTACTCATAATCTCCCTAGTCTTGTCCCTGTTGGGATCGGCTTACAGTCTATCGGGTGCAGCTGAATACCAGTATTTTATAAGGAGCGGCTGCATATGTGATCTCCAGAACCCAGTTACCTACTGGATTACACGATACCCGTAAGAGTAAAAGTAAGTGAGTGGGGTAGTCAAGCTACTGATCATTTGATGAGATTTGTGGAGTTTCTTGCCCATTCTTCTCCATACGAAAACTACCTTTTGGAAGGGGCGACTAGAATCAATTCAATTTTTTTTGTAAACTTTGACGTTCAAAAGTGCCTTACAAGGGCCTATTTGAAATAAATGATTTGACTTTGACTTTGACTTTGATTACTTCTGTTTACTATGACAACTGGCTGTTGACCACTCCACATCCTCTTCAGAGTCTAGCAAAAGTTCAACAGAGAGGCCAGCATCCTTCTACCTTCTTACACAGGCAACCAAGCGTTCTGATCATTACAATAACACCTAGAATTGTAGTAGTCGTAACGAGGTCCACGTGCAAATATATGCACAAAATGGCGTGAGACAGAAAGAAACATTATTTATGTCGGTCAGACTGATCAGACCACATGCAGTTTTTGAATTATTTTAGTACAGTGCGGACGAACTACAAGATGGCCGGCTCGGATGTATACAACTTTTTTAGCCACGGTTCTGATTTGGTGCCACTGACCATGACCACCGCAATATCTTCAGTAATTTTATCCAATTCTTCTAACAAATCATTACGAGTACCGAATACTATTTTGATCACTCAGAATTTCACGACATGTCCTTAATTTTTATATGGGATTATGTAAAGAAACTTTTCGTGGTCAATCTTCTAAACAAAAAGCAGAATATTTGAGACTTTCTTAATGTGATTGAAAATTATATGAAAAACACGATGAAAAGCGATCGCATTTTTAAGTATCAAGAAGTTGGAGATTTGGCAGATGTTATTAACCACATAAAATTGGCAAGCCTGAATGATATAATTGTGAAAAAATATCTGGTTATTTTCGTTTGTAATTGAAATAATCTTGATTTAAAGTTGTATACTTCCGAGTTGGCCACCCTGTATGAAGACGCTTGATTATAGTTGCGATTTTTAATAAAACCATATTGTTTGTAGTACAGCAGTAGTGGCTCAATGGAAACGGCCGCGACTAACAAGTTATAGGGCATAGGTTCGAATCCAAACAGGTACTTTACTTTGAGTAAATTATTTCATCACCATTGCTTTCACAACGGTGAAAGAAAACTTTGTGAGGAAACCGGCATGTCTTGGAACCGAAAATTTGAATATGTGGCATCCCAACTGGGCCCGCGTGGTGGATTACGGCCCACTCCTTCTCACAGAGAGGAGACCTGTGTCCCAGCAGTGGGAACATTATTAGAACATGATTATGCTTATGTTATGCACATCATTTCAGATATACCACCATTGAAGCGGACGGTGCAGCTGCTCAGTTTCCATTTCAAACTGATAAACGGAGGCAAGTACCTGCTGATGGCCGACTGTAATTTCGGCATGACGACGCTGTCAACCCGCAAGAATAGATTCCCGATCCGTACAGAGATCGCCGGCATTGTCAGTAACCTCGACATCGGCTCCGGCTACCATACTTGTCAGTCTAATAAGACTACGAATAAAAACGTTCCTGAGGAATAAATTAATGCTGGCAAAAATGCTGGAATATGGACATGACTGTCTTTAAACGAGTTCTGATAACTACAAGATTGGTACACTCTTTATTGAGTAAAGTTTTGTGTATTAATGTGTCAAGAAGAAATTATCAATATTTCTAATCCATAAATATTATTACACTGTAGATGAATTTCTTAATGACAATAAATATTATTATAATTTGACTAAGTAATGAATGTGTGTTTTTGTTGTATATTGTGTGATTTTTTTATTGAATTTAATATTAATTATTCTAAAATACCTTACTGAATTTGTTAATATTTTTTATTATTCTGAATTTAATTTTAATATTATTGTACCAGTAACTATAAAATTTGTACACCACTGGCAAAACATAGAGAGCCAACTGAATTGTTACTGAAGACCAAATGTATGTACCTGTGTTTAACAAATAAATAATCATTCATTCATTAATTCATTCAATGTGGATGGATATATGATGTACCTGTGTGACAGATGATATGGCTAAAAGGGGGGACGGTACTGAGATGACGAAATATGGAAGTAAAACACTAATGTTGCGCCGATCCAAATACGAAATTTATTGGGGTAAGGGCAAGAAAATTATGATTGGAACACTCGAGCCTAAGAACACAATATTTCACATAGATTTTTAACGATTTGTTAAACTTAAAGACTCTTTTTAAAAGAGTCTATGTTTTTTCTAAAAGAGAGGTATAAAGCAATAACTTTTCATCCATAAATATCTCGAAGTAAATATACCTACTTCGTGAATAATGCTGAGCAAACCAACTCACCAACCAACCCAGTCGGAATGTTGACTGATCATCCAGAAGTTTAAGAAGGAACACAGCGTTATTCACGTGTATATATATCGGGAATGCTTGAATAGTTTTGATTTCGACTGGATCCGATGCAAGAGGTACTCACCAAATTTGAATATAACTCATGAAAATTACTGTATATTATTAAAAAAACCTCGTGAGGAGAAACCGATAGTGAAACAGTGTCATAAAAAGGCGAGGATACAATTAATAACGTATTTATAAAGGATAGAACAGGAAATACAAAATAAATATTGTTTCTGAAAGAATCAACAAAGATAATATCGCATTCACATTGAAATGTGTAAGTAAAGATACTTTTACAGTAAATAATAACAAAACTGCCATATATAAGCGATCACGAAAGGTATTCGCTCAGTGTTTAATGATCGTGCAGTACAAACTTAATAATTTACACAATTTTTTTAAGAAAAATAGTGAACATTTAATTCGTTTTAAAGTGAATAAATAAATCCAGACAACTTTATTCATTGGTCCTTTACACAATTTTTTTAAGAAAAATAGTGAACGTTTCATTGGTCCGGAAGCTCGGCTTTTGGTCAAAGCCAATGTTAGCCATGTTTATAATGTTCCTCCTCATTTCTCTGTCGATACAAGAAAGTGCAGCTTTCAAGGACCCCAGTGATCTGGATGTTGAGAACTATACCTCTTGCGAGAAATTCGTGGAGAACAGTACTTTTGACCCGAAGAGTGTGTTGGACATTGACTGGAAGATCTTCTACTTCTGGAACCCTCAATTCGAAGAGAGTTATAACATAAAATTCAGTGTTCCGTCTGATGTGGTTTGTATATTTTACGTTTTTTAATCGGTATTGACGTAAGACTTTGTTTCCGATTGTCTTATGATGACCCTACACGCTCCAATCAGCCGGAGAGGTTTACAAGCTGATCTATTCTGTAAAAAACTATTCCGATTTGATTGCCTCAATGGTCTAGTGGACGCAACCGCTACTGCTGAGCATGAGGTTCTGGGTTAAAGTGATATTGGGTTTTTCCATTTGGAATTTCTCAATACCAGCCCAGATTCTGCATTTGTGTCCGGTTGATGGCAATAGGCTCGCCCCCTATTACATGGGACTTAAAGATAACTGGCGAAATGTGGGTGTACCTACTATGGGTACACCTCTGGCTAAGCCTTCGGGGAAAAAACGTGATGTTTATGCTATTCTGTAAAAGTTTCGACGTGAAAACATTTGAGGTTCAATGTAAACTAGGGCAGATTTCGCGAACAAAATGTTAGCGCATGTTAGCGCAACTTGTTGTTTTCCGGAACAGCAAAATGCTGTCTAATATTTGAATACGCGTACACCGGGGGTCACATTTGACATCCGTGGGACACATCTGAGGCGCGGGATATACACTAGTGGCAAGGGGGGCGGGGGACGTGGCGCGGAACATACACACAACGCCCGCGACGCACCGTGGCCTCGCCCGCGCCACGTCTTTTGTGTATGTTCCGCGCCACGTCGTTCCTATTTTTGTATGCAATATGAAACAGGTGGCGTATTGCCCGCGCCACACCGTCGCCGTCGCCACGCCCGCGCCTTTCACCATTTGTGTATGTCCCGCGCCACTCACCATTTGTGTATGTCCCGCGCCACTCACCATTTGTGTATGACCCGCGCCTATAATGTGCGTTCATTATAAATTGTCCCGTGACGGGATTGGTGGCACTGAATTTTGCAGTCATCTGATGACAAGCAATGGTGACAATATGACGGCAAGGGACAAGTTGTAGTGAATAATCAGTAGTTTGTAATAGCTACTCTAGTTTACATTGAACCTCAATGGTGAAAACAGTGAGAAAAGAATAGTAACTACGCCATAAATTATTAATTAACTAGACCCGACCCTACTTCGATGAGTGCAATGGTGGTATAACAAAACATCGAGGTATCTGTCCTATAACTAAGTTGAATATACATTATTAGTAGACACCTGGGCGACCGAGAGAAGTTTTCGAGAACATGATTACAAATAAATATACAGGGTGGCAGGAACATCGACGCGAAAACTGATACCATGGATTCAGTACATAATACTGAAACCCACAGCGTTGAAAATTTTCGCCGGTTATTAAAAAAGTATCTGCTGTTTTATAGAAAAGTGCGATACGTACGCGGTCAAAATATATCGAACAGCAGATTTAAAAAAAAATAACCTACGATTAATGTCAACGCAGGGGGGTTTAGGAATACTCCGGAGGTGACCGAGGTAGATTTGAGAGTGGCGGTACGTAGGCTGAATGCCAAAAATACCGCCCCAGGACCCGACGGCTTACCTGGAAAAGCCTGGGTTCTGGCCTTGGAGGCTCTCGGGCCTCGACTAAGGGGGCTCCTAAGCGCATGCTTGGAAAGGGGCCAGTTCCCGCTTCGTTGGAAGACGGGGAAACTGGTCCTCATCAAAAAGCCGGGGCGCCCGGCGGAGTCTCCGTCCGCTTACCGGCCCATTGTGCTGCTCGACGAGGTGGGCAAGCTCTTTGAAAGGGTGATTGCAGACCGCCTTGTCGGGCGGCTGGTGTGAGTGGGACCGGACTTGGCGGAGAGCCAGTTTGGTTTCCGCAAGGGGCGCTCTACGGTGGATGCCATCATGCGCGTTCGAGCCCTCACGACGGGGGATGCTGTTGCCCGGGGTGGGGTCGTCTTGGCGGTGTCTCTTGACATCGCCAATGCCTTCAATACCCTGCCCTGGAGTTGCATTAGGGAGGCACTCCGGTATCACCAGATGCCGACCTACCTCTGTCGAGTGGTCGAGGCCTATTTGACGGACAGGGCCGTCATCTACCCCGGTCACCACGGAGAGTGGAACCGGCGAGAGATGTCGTGCGGTGTCCCACAGGGATCGGTCCTGGGGCCGCATCTGTGGGACATCGGCTACGACTGGGTGCTGCGCGCCGACCTCCCTAGCGGCGTCAGTGTAGTCTGCTACGCTGACGACACGCTGGTCCTGGCGCAGGGGAGGTCGCATGAGGCGGCGGCCGAACTGGCGACACGCGGGGTTGCGACAATCGTCGATAGGATCCGGCAATTGGGACTCGAGGTGGCCTTGCACAAGTCCGAGGCCATGTGTTTTTATGGTCCTCGGAACGCGCCACTGTCGGGTTCCCGGATAACGGCAGGAGGGGTTCACATCGGTGTCGAGTCGACGATGAAGTACCTGGGACTCGTCCTCGACAGCCGGTGGAACTTCGTTGAGCACTTCCGACGTTTGGCTCCCAAACTGCAGAGGGCTGGGGCTGCTTTGAAGCGGCTCCTGCCCAATCTAGGGGGTCCAAACGCCTCCTGCCGGAGGCTCTACGCGGGGATCGTGCGGTCCATGGCCCTTTACGGGGCACCGGTGTGGGCGCGTTCGTTGAGGCTGCGACCGGCCCAGCGGTTGAACGCGTCCCAAAGGGTCATGGCCATTAGGCTGGTACGAGGATACCGCACGGTCTCCCGTGAGGCGGCGAGCCTCCTTGCCGGACTACCGCCATGGGATCTGGAGGCAAAAGTCCTCGCGCACATGTGGGAGTTGCGCGAGGAGGCGAAACGCCGGGGCGTAACTCCGCTGCCGCGAGAAATCGCGGCACAGCGGACAGAGCTCCGGCGGGATCTCATGGCGGCATGGAGAGTGCGATTGTCGCAACCCAGCGCTGGGCACGCCACAATTGTGGCGATAAGTCCCCTCTTTGAGGAGTGGCTAGAGAGGCGCCACGGCGTCCTCACCTTCCGCCTGACACAGGTCCTCACCGGACATGGTTGTTTCGGGAGGTTCCTGTTCAGAATAAAGCGGGAGGAAACGCCCGGGTGTCACCACTGTGTGGATCGCCCGGAGGACACGGTGGAGCATACGGTGGAGGTCTGCCCAGCTTGGGCGGAGCACCGCCGTGTCCTCACGGAGGCGATCGGCGGCGGCGATCTCTCGCGTCCGGCCCTGGTTCAGGCCATGGTCCGGAGCGAGAGTGCATGGGAGGCCGTCACCTCCTTCTGCGAAGCAGTAATGCTCGCGAAGGAGGAGGCGGAGCGCGCGAGGGAGAGGCAAAATGCGCCCCCTCGCGCCCCTAGTCGCCGCAGGAGACGCCCCGGGCGTCGGGAGTCGAGAGCCGACTTCCGGCCACCGTAGGCGCGGGCTTGCGGACGGTGAGCAATGGGTAGCTCGCCGTCCGATAGGGACCAGGCCCGGGTCGACGGCGCGTTGTGTTCCACGCGCGCCTCAAAGAGATGTCAGCACCAAGTGACGGGGTCCGGAAGGGCCAATGCCTGCCGGGGTCGCGGGTTTGTCTGAAAGGGATATCGCGACCTCGGCACACAGGCAACGGAAGGAACACGGGTGGGTTTTAGTCAGTAAAAGTCTGACACGCCCTCCCGCTCCACCCAGAGCGGGAGAAGTTATTTGATAATTTCCCATCCTCAAAAAAAAAAAAAAAAAAAGGTACACCACACAACTATTCGAAACGCGCGCCAGTTTCTAAACGTGTTCACTGCTTGACCGCCACCGATGAACTGTGGTTAGCCCCAGCCGGTCCGAGCGTTATGTTGCAGACTCTGTCGAGGGCCGCTAGACGGCGCTGGCATCCCGATTGTCAACTCAGTACCTTACGTATTTCCGACATATATATACAAATAGGTATTGCTCATTTTATAGTATAGGATAGGATACAAATCCGGAATAAATTCTCTAAATTATGATGAAAACGCATCAAAATTCGTTGCGTAGTTTAGAAGAACAACGTGGTCACACAGGCGGACGCGAAAAACAACTTTAATTTATAATATTTATAGATTTAGTATCTCACTTCTCTCTTCTCTCATTAATCACATAAGAATTTATTTTTCCAGCTAATCGACCGATTTCGAGTGGAGTTGGACGCTGAACTGAAACCCCCCGTGAACTGGACCAACTCTGTGCTCTTCATGGAGAGTTCCATCGACTTCAGCGCGCTAGTCGTCAAGACCAATGCCCCTGGCATGTTCAGAATAATTCCGACCCTAGCTTTTGAGTGTACGTATATTTTATATGTTTAACAGCCAGTTACAGGAACGTACTTTAACTTTTAAAGCTGTCATTAAATAGTAATCTTTCATTAACTTTTGTTTAAACTCTGGTCTCGATTTTAATGGTTCTTTGATGAAATTAATGAAATTATTAGCGTTAATGATACATTACGTAATGGGGCATTAATGTTTGTCTTTGTGCAACTGGGTGTGTACTTACACCGATTCAATTTTTTCAAATTTAATGGTGTTCCATTAACGTTATAAATTTTTGAATCGTTTACAAAGTTAGGAGGGCTGCTGCAAGTTCAACTTAGTTAGACGGAGGTAAGTACTACGATGAGTACCTACCTAATAATGTGACTTTAGTAACACAGAAGATTCCTCGCCTTCTGACCTACGGAAATTCGACAGCGAGAATAACGCAATGAATATAATCGTTTTTTTTTTCATGATTATATACATTTATTATTCTCAAAAGGCTGGCGGCATTGCCACGTTGTATGGCATTGCTAATTATTAAAATTCTTGATTTTTTTGTTCTTTTTCGCGAGATTTGCCACGCTGGAGACTAAAACCTTATCTATATCAAGCTAATAGCAACCTTATCGTATATAATTACAGTTAACCAAGCACCACTACTGCTGTTCGCCCTGAAAGTAGTAGATCCTGGCTACTTGGGCATCCTAAACTGCAAATATAGACTTTGCTATGCTCTGGCGCCGGTCGACAGGATGCCTAATCATGATTATGTAAGTATTCAGGGGACTCAAGAGCCTGGCTCAAGAGCCTGACTCCTGATCCGGGCTCCTGATCCGGACTCCTGAGTCGGGCTCTTGAGTCGGGCTCTTGAGTCGTGCTCTTGAGTCGGGATCTTGAGTCGGGCTCTTGAGTCGGGCTCTTGAGTCGGGCTCTTGAGTCGTGCTCTCGAGTCGGGCTATTGAGTCGGGCTCTTGAGTCGGGCTCTTGAGTCAGGCTCTTGAGTCGGGCTCTTGAGTCGGGCTCTTGAGTCAGGCTCTTGAGTCGGGCTCTTGAACCGGACTCTTGAGTCGGGATCTTGAGTCGGGCTGTTGGGTCGGGCTCTTGAGTCGGACTATTGTCAGACCTTGCTTCTTGCCAAATTTCATGATTCTTGGTCAACGGGAAGTACCCAGTTGGTTTTGATTTATTTGCGAGTATCAAAATGTTGCATGCATAAATGGTGGTCCGACACGCACTTGGCCGGTTTTTTCTATTGCGTTGACTTAGAAGCTTGAATTTTTTTGAGCTTCATGGGACCGTAGACATACTGACTTGTTTGATATTAATTTCAACTTGATACCTACCTTGATACCACTCGTTCCTGAGAAAATGGGGCTTGGCAGACTGATAGACAGACAGATGGACAACTAAGTGATTGTATAAAGTTTCCGGGGTAAGAACAGGAAAAACAAGTGACTCTCGGCTTCGTTAAGAGTATTTTTACACCCGTTAAAAATAATATTAGCTTTTGCATCGGGGCTTCGCCCGTGATAAGTTCGAGAAAACCCACGGAAACGCACTAACTATTCATCAGCCAAACATAAATCCGATAAGCCGTTACGGCGTGAAATAACAGACAGACAGACCGACGGACAGAAACAGTTTCCACTTATAATTGTATGCTTAGTTACAATTTTTTTTTTTTTTTTTTTTTTTTTTTTTTTTTCCTGTGTTGTTGTTGTTGTTCGATTGTTCGCAGCTCCTTATCGCGCTGATAATGATCCTAGCCGAGGTGGACCGAGCAGTAATCCTATTTCCTAAATTTCCTATATTTCACGGAACTTAGATTTACTTATTTCTTGTCTTCTATGTGCAAAATTGCAGCTTTTTAGTTTCAAGGGTTTGGCAAACCAAACCCTTGAAACTAGAAAACTGGAATTTCTTTGAGTCCGTCTCTGGCTGACTTATCAACACCCATGCAGAGGTGTTGATAAGTCAGCCAGAGACGGAGTCAGGACTTTTATTTTTATATATATTGGTAATACAGTTTATTGACTCAGGCGTGACTTTGCGGAAATCCATTATAAAATACAATAGACGATATATATATATTTAGTAAATACGAGGTTCCAAGGCCTTTGCTGCGATTGTTCGCAGCTCCTTATCGCGCTGATAATGATCCTAGCCGAGGTGGACCGAGCAGTAATCCTATATACTCGTAAGTAGGGTTGTCGGGCGGTGTGGCTCACACTGCGTTCGGTACTTGAATTGGCAACACGTCGTGTCCGGGTTCGCAACAAGTCAATCGTGTCGATTTCTTACAGGGTTCTTTATAACTCTTTAAGAACAGTTAAGCGGATTTTTTTAATTTTTTTTATTTACTTGCCTACCCTGTCCCACTCCTGGGCAAAGGCGTCCCTCCACTTCTTCCATCTTTCGCGTACCCGTGCGTCCTCCTTCCAGGCGGACGGATTAGGTTACTAAATGTATAAGTCTATTGTATTTTATGTATTGGTAATGTTCCCAGTTGACTCAAGAGGCACAGAGGTTAGGCTTCTGGAACGACTTCGGACGGACCCACACGGCGACGATTCCCCCGATTCCCACCATTGCCCCAGACCCCTCCGAAATGGATGATGATGAAGAGGATGAAAACTTGGAAATAATACACCAGCACCACAATCTGCAGTTCTTGTAATTAACCCTTATGTAGTAGGAGATAGGAGATACACATTCATTTATTTTAGTGTTACTGGTCCGCCCCTACACGGGTGCGATCTACTGATGAGGAGATATGTAAAAAAATCTTGATTCTGTGGTAGACTTAGATATAAATCTAACTTAAATATTATTGTATTATTATACTTCGGGAATCATCAACTACATTGATTGAGTAGTTAAAAATAATTATGCGCACACACAGACAGTCACGCAAAATGACTTTGTTTTAAGCTATTTATTAAATTTTATTAAAGACATACGGTTAGTAAGGGCATGGATTGTATTTTAAAATGAAGTTTGAGCTGGTTTTAACTTATTAAAATTGGCGTACCAGGTTCAATACTCAATCATTTATTTGCATTCCACAATGTGTACTTATTTGTGATCATAACAAATCAATCATTATGTGATCATTAACTTTGGAGTGGGTTAATTTACTATATATACTTACTTGTTTGGTTAAGAACTGTGTTAAATTAAATAACTGGGTTTGAATAAGATCATTATTAAAAACATAATAACATCGAATATTTTTTTATTTTTTTTCAATTCCTTGATGTACTTTTGCATACAGATAAATACAAAATCTATATTCTGTGCATACCTTATACTTTAGAAAGGGGGTATTATGTCAACCGGTACTTAAGAGCGTATCTTAAAAGTTGGCAACGTCGCAAAAAGCTGTAATAAAATTACCTGCTTTGATTAATTTGGCAATATTACTGTATGGAATTAAGAGATGTGGCTAACTAGCGAACTAAAAAATTTATAGTGAATTGTAATTATAACATTGATGTTGTACCCGTGTTGGAAACTTTCCAAATGCCTTTTGTACACCTAGTACAAAAGGCATTTGGAAAGTTTTCAAATACTTTTTTACATCTAAAAGTAAATTCGGTGTTACGATATTGATTATTGCATTTCATAATCAATATTCTACTTCGCTAGTTAGCCACATTTCTTATTTCCATACAGTAATATTGCTAAATTAATCAAAAATGTGCCTAGTGATGTGACCGTCAGACTGCCAAGTTCTAGATCTCGAGTTCGAATCTAAGGCACGCACCTCTGACTTTTCGGATTCATGTGCGTATTGTATAATTATCATTTGTTTCAAAAACGGTGAAGGAAAACATCGTGAGGAAACCGGCATGCCTGAGAGATATTTCTTGACGGCATATGAAGCCAAGTCAGAGGCCCACGGGCGGCTTTAAAACTCTAACACCAGGTTAGTCACTGACCACACGAAAAGAAGAAGAAGAAGAATCAGAACAGCGAAATATATCACATGTATTTGAGACGTTGCCCACTTTCAGAATAAACACTCTTAGCTGGATTGTCGCTCCATGTAAAATATGTTCTATTTAACAGCCGATAATAGACTGGAAGCTGACCCAACACCGTTGGTAAAAGGCTCGGCAGAAGCAGTGCATTCACACAGATAAACCGTAATTATTTTGTTTGGCACTTAACTTCTTCAAAAAATGTGCTATTCCATTCATTTTGTACCAATGTGACTTTTTCAATTCGTCGAAAGGTCGCTAAAAGTGAGTCGCCGAAATTATGTTACATTCAGTGTTAAGCAATTTTGCGTTTTGTACTCATCGAAAAATTATTATAATAATAAATCATTTATTTGCATAAAACACGGTATAAAATGGTGTAAAAATATAATTATAATGGCACAAACATGTTTAGCTAAGATAAAATATAACATGCAAAATTTGAGGGTGTTTGAAAATTACAACGTACCTACATCGAAATTTTTTCTCCATAAATTCTTTTAAACAATAGAAGTTACACTCATTCAACCACTTGTACAACTGCTACGAGTATTACTAAGACTCAAATCTATACTAATAATATAGCTAAAGAGTTTTGCTTTTTTGTTTGATCTCTGGAGGATTTAACAAAATCATTTTCCATTTTGATAGCCCAATTATTGAGGAAAGCTATGCGCTATTTAACATAACGCCAGGACCCTTAGGAGCTGAGCAAAAAGAAAAAGTCCCAGCCGAGAGTCTCATGGTTACCTACATGGGCCCGATGTAGACCTGCTAGCATCCGTTTCCTGGTGGCGATTCGGTCATCTCTTTGGGGAAACCGAAGATTTTGTCTTTGTGATTATGGACGAAGTTGTGACGACGAACAACTGCCGGAAATATATTGTGAAGGACAGCGCAAATTTCGCGTGAACGAAGTCGCGGGCAGAAACCAATTCAATCATAATTATATCACTACACTAATATATTTCAATTATTATTGATTCTACTTTCTTTTTTTTTTATTCTACTATTTTTTAAACCACTCGTTTTGTCTCATTTTTCGATAGGATGCAGCTAATAAGAAATACATGAAATTATCCGCATTATAAGTTAAATCAGTTAACTGGAATTTATCTGAAGGTGGTGTAAAATATAAGTACCTACCATAGTGTATATCGACACTTACCTAACTGATGATAGTTATGTAAACGTTAGTCTTGTCAACACATCAACACAATGTGTCAGTTTGCATACGGAAGCAAACGAGCCAGGGGTGTCAAATGACATGTTTTACAAATACTGGAGTCGTCAACATTTTCCATAATGGTAAAACTATCAAAGGAAATTAATAATTTTAGGTGTGTGTCAAAAGTTTTTAAAGTGAAATTTCTTAGGCGGCGATTCGATAATTGGATGAGAACTAAGAGAGTGAAATTTCAAGGAAGAGTCACTTTTAGGTATATTTCGTTACACGTGAGAGAGAAGAAAGATATAACACTCTCTATTTCTCACACTTAATCTCTTTTAAAGAGTGTTTATCCTAAAAGTTGGCAACATCGCAAATAGCTGTCAAAATTTTTCCTGTGTTGAATAATTTGGCAGTATTACTGGCTATATTTTTACTGTACCTTCCCTATATGTATTGGTGCTCCTAACACATTTTTCTAAATATGTACATCAATATGAGACTGAAGAGGAAAGAAAGCTTAGAGAGAGTACGAGAAGAAAGGAGTTTAAATCCACTAATATTCCTAAACTTAATATTACACACGAACACGGTACCTACCACATGTCAGTTAAAATGTTCAATAAACTTCCCGTTGATATCAAATTATCACTATACAAAAGGGACTTCAAAACTACATTGAAGCTTTACCTACTGGAAGGCTGCTATTATTCTCTTGATGATATTTAAATTGTAAACATACATATATTATACTAGTTTATCATGATTGTTGGTTCTGCTACTAGTAGCCTAAAAATCTTATAAGTATTTGTTCTTTAATTAAGTGGCATGTATTTTGTTATATTTTTTTTTTTTTTGTATAACATCATTTTTAATAGGTATTCGACACAATGCAAAAATTGTTATGAATAAATAAATAAATAAATAAATAAATAAAATAAATAAATATGGAAATAAGAAATATGGCTAACTAGCGAACTAGAATATTAATAATTAATTGCAATTATAACATTGAAATTGATGTTGTACCCGTTTTAGGTTTAAAAAGGCATTTTGAAAGTGTCCAAATACTTTTTTACATGTAAAACTAAATATTCGGTGTTACGATATTAATTATTGCATTTCATAATCAATATTCTAGTTCGCTAGTTAGCCACATTTTGTCCATACAGTAATATTGCCAAGTTAATCAAAACAGCGAAATATTTGACATCTATTTGCGACGTTGCAAACTTTCAGAATAAACGCTCTTATGAAGTTTTACTACTATGAACTGAACGGTGCTGAACGTGCAAATTTTAAAATGAATTAGCTATGAAGAGTCTACATGACAACTTAAATCAACTAGGTAGGTACCTAGTTGAAACAAGGGCACATGTTTTTGAGTTTAGCACATTTATAAATGACCCGATTTTAAGATTACTTATTTTTTCAACAAAACTGATGCAGCTACTGAGGTTTCGTTGTTGAGAATATTACCTGATGTTTTTGAGTGCTAAGTTATTAATTCGAAGCAGTTTTTGATGTACGCAATTAATGCATAACATGGTTTATGGCTTATCTTACTAAGACCCAATCGTTCATACCTAAACTCTTTTGTGTGATTGACGCGAAAACTCGTGTTTTTCGTAACGTGTTTGTAGATATAGAAAAAACAGTGTAGGTAGATGAGACTAGTCATAATTAGTTAAAGTTTATAGATTTATAACTATCAACAATAAGTTTCCATGATACACCCAAAAGGCTACACACGTTGAAGCGATAAAATTGAATATAAAAAAATTGTGGAGCACCCCTGCGTCTTCGGTCAATCCTATAAAAAGAAATTTTATTGTTTCGTTTCGTTTCATTACAATTCAGAAAATAATGAGCGTTTTGTTGTGCGTTTTCGTATTCGTTTTTGCTAAGACTGGAGAAGGGGCCGTGGACTTTGACAATTATGACATTTATTCGCGCCCTCCGACGAAAATGGACCCACCAAACTTCGACGAACCTGTGCCCTTTCGACACATTACTCGAGAAGGCTTCGAAGACCCATTCTCACCAATGAAACAGCCAAAAGACTTTTTAGAACTGAGTCTGAGAATGCCGAAAGACCGAAAAGAAGCGTTAGAACTGCTGGAGAGGACCAAAGCTCAAAATCTTATGTTTACAAATCCCAACATACCAGCAATTTTCGGAAACCCCAGCGCGAAAGAAGAAATGCTGTTAGACAGGTTTTTAAATCCAGAGAAAGAGATGAATCATACAATATTGAAGTGGTATGATTTACCTACGATACAAGTCAGAAATGCAATGACGCCTTCAAAGCACCAATATATTCCGAAGAAGAAAACTGTACCGGGCGCCCACGTACTGCCACCATTACCACAGCTGGTTGGAAAGCGGCCGTTCTTTTCAAAAAATTCGTTCAGTTTAACTACCGAACGACCAGAGGAGTCTACGAACTGGACCACTTGCGACCAGTTCGCCGTCGGAGCAGTCTTTGCTCCTAAAGACGTTGTAAATTTGAAATGGACGCCGTTCTTTATTTGGGATAATATGGAAATTGACATTGCAATAGAACATACTTTTGAGTATCCAACGAATAAGGTGAGTTGTGGCGTAACTAGCTTTAGAGTATATAAAATGGATACTTTACAAAATACCAGTATACAGGCGCACATCGACGCGAAAACTGTTACCATGGATTCAGTACTTCATTCTGACCACCCCTAATTTTTTTTTTTTTTTGAGGGTGGGGAATTATCATATAACTTCTCCCGCTCTGGGCGGAGCGGGAGGGCGTGTCAGACTTTTACTGACTAAAACCCACCCGTGTTCCTTCCGTTGCCTGTGTGCCGGGGTCGCGATATCCCTTTCAGACAAACCCGCAACCCCGGCAGGCATTGGCCCTTCCGGACCCCTTCAGTTGGTGCTGACATCTCTTTGAGGCGCGCGTGGAACACAACGCGCCGTCGACCCGGGCCTAGTCCCTATCGGACGGCGAGCTACCCATTGCTCACCGTCCGCAAGCCCGCGCCTACGGTGGCATTCTGACCCCCCCTGCGTTGATATTTCTCATCGGTTATTAAACAAAAAAACCTGCTGTTTCATAGATAAGGGCAATACCTACGCGGTCAAAATGTATGGAAGACCTGTTTTTTTTAAATATAAATAAATATAAAAATATAACCGAAGAAAAATATCAACGCAAGGCGTTTCAGAACCATGTACTGAATCCATGGTAACAGTTTTCGCATCGATGTCTCTCTGCCACTCTGTAAACAGGGTCAAATAAAATTACTTTAAAAACTACTTTGTATGCACCATGAGCGGTTGAGTCGATTTGGTTGCTCGCGAGTGTCTGATACGAGCACGATCTAGTAATATCACTATTAGGGCACTCCGACTAAATAGGTAAGGTTAGGTTAGAACTGTGACCTGGTGCCGTGGCAGCGACCGGCGAGAGCTATGTCGAATTTAATCGCAGTAACAAAATTAGTGTCTGTCGTAGTCAGTTGTGGACCGCTTTCATATAACTATATTTGTAATCACGCATATATAGATATATACCTAATGATATAACTATATTACGGCCATAACCATCTTACTTCTTATGATTCTGAAACTCCCCATGAAAAAAAAAAGTTCCATACATTTTGACCGCGTAGGTATTGCAGTTTTCTATGAAACAGCTGTTTTTTTTTAATGACGAAAAATTTCAACGCGGTGTGGTTCAGAATCATGTACTGAATCCACGGTATCCGTTTGCGCGTCGATGTCCCTGCCACCCTGTATATATGTAATCACGTTCTCGAAAACGGCTCTAAACCATTTTAATGAAAGTTGCAATATAGGGGTTTATGGGGGCGTAAAATCGATCTAGCTAGGTCTCATATCCGGGAAAATTTGTTTTCTGCGTATTTTCATCCGAGTGGAGCTCGGTCACCTAAAGTTTAGAACAAGATGGTTACCTTAGAATAATGACATGGCAGCATGGAATTAGTATGAACTGTCCTATAATATTAAATGAGCATTTTCTATTTTCACCAGAGCAAAGCTCGGTCGCCCAGGTACCTTGTAATTAATTTAAGACCTTATATTATTGATAAAGAAGTTCTTTTTCTTTGAAGTTTTTATAGTAAAATACTTAACTTTGATTTACATGACCAATATTTTTTTTAAACTATAAAAACATATGATAATATTAAAGTATATGAATTATTTATATGTTTCTTTGTTGGCACGAATCTCTGTTGCAGCTGGTAAATGCATATCATTCAAAATACGGGAAAATGTTGAACCAAACTGTCGATTGGAGCAAAACTAAACTTTTAATGAAAGGAATAAGGGAGTCGCTGCTGATTGCAGCCGACAAGAGGGGTTTGTTTAATGTTATAACGAAACACGAGGTACCAAGCGTTGTCACATGTAAGTTTTCACCATTGACTGCTATATAAAAATTAAAAATTAAACTTTTTGTCGACAGCACGCATTTTAATGCCCATGAAACTCGAGCTTTACTAAGACTTGATAACTTGACTTGTTAGATTTTGAACGCTCAGCTTTCTCTTTTGTTTTCGTGTGGTTAGTGACTACCCTTTTTTTTTTTTGAGAATGTGAAATTATCAAATAACTTCTCCCGCTCTGGGTGGAGCGGGAGGGCGTGTCAGACTTTTACTGACTAAAACCCACCCGTGTTCCTTCCGTTGCCTGTGTGCCGAGGTCGCGATATCCCTTTCAGACAAACCCGCAACCCCGGCAGGCATTGGCCCTTCCGGACCCCGTCAGTTGGTGCTGACATCTCTTTGAGGCGCGCGTGGAACACAACGCGCCGTCGACCCGGGCCTGGTCCCTATCGGACGGCGAGCTACCCATTGCTCACCGTCCGCAAGCCCGCGCCTACGGTGGCCGGAAGTCGGCTCGCGACTCCTTCCTTAGTGACTACCCTGCCATGCTATTCTGTAAACATCTCACCGTGAAAACTTGGGTGAAGTGTGCTGTCAATAGTGTCAATCCCTGTGGAATGACAGCTCACTCCACGCTCACTTCACCTAAGTTTTCACGGTGAGATGGTTACAGAATAGCACTGCTGATATCTAATTACGTAACACATTTTCGCAAACGATTACGACTAATCTGTTTCATTTTGACAGTTCAACAACATTCATTGCGTTATTTACGTTGTTGAGCAGATTTTTTTTTCGTACTTTTGTAACTATGGATTAGCATTCTGTTCATTGAGGAACGGGTCGATCCATCAGGTTAAGCTACGCTTGCCGGGGTTGGTCCGTGGATGAGTGACCATCTTTACATACCGAAACTCCTCCGTGCCTCGGAAAGCACGTTAAGCCGTTGGTCCCGGCTGTCATTCGTGGATCTTTGAGAGTCGTTACGGGTCGTCAGAAGCTTGAAAGACCCATGCGGCTGGTATTAATTATTCACGAATGCAATTAGCAAAAAAACATACAGGCAAAGTCGCAACATAACGGTTCCTTTGTTGCAATTTTGGTACGGAATCATGAAAATACGACTGGCTACTTTACAAATATTCTTAACCATTTTTCAATTGAGTAAATTCATAGAACTTTAAATATTTACATATTAATTTCTCCGACGATGTACCTAACCCTACCATACTGCTCCGTTGGTCTAGAGGTCACAAGCGCTACTGCTGAGCAAGAGGTCCTGGGTTCGATTCCCAGGTCGGACAAAGTGTTATTGAGTTTTTCCATCAGGAATTACTCAGTAGCAGCCTGGAGTCTGGACTTGTGCCCGGTTGTTAGCAATAGGCTCGCCCCCTATTACATGGGACTTATACATAACTGGCCAAATGTGGTGTATATACTAGAGGTTAACCTCTGCCTTACCGTGTTGGGGATAACAGGTGTGATATTATGATAGGTATATTTAACACATTCACTGCTAATAAATATCAACTATTAATCACCTCCAGGACCAGATATTTTGTTATGTGAATTTTGTTTAGGTTTCAATCTTCTTCTTTTCGTGTGGTTATTGACTGACCTGGTGTCAGAGTTTTAAAGCCGCCCATGGGCCTGAAAAAAAGGATTTTCTTACAATTAAGGGTGTTGCCTGAGTGGCCGCATACAGTAATACGCACTTGCCGTGGACGCCAAAACCACAGATAATACAGGGTGATTGGAAGATGGGTGCAAAGCTTTAAGGCGAAGATAGTACAGACAATTTAGAACCATTTAAGCCATGGTTGTCTTAGACGAAGTCTTACCAAATATGTTTAACCAAATTTTTAAGTTTTTTTTCGGAAATTCTTAAAATTTAATGTAAACTGCATAATTATGGCCAAATTGAATGATAAATGAATTCATTTTTTATTTATTTAATTAAAGTAATGTGTGAGCAATCAAGCAAAACATGTTTTAGGCTTCTGTGTCATTAGACATTTTTTTTACAGACATTTAAAGCTCAGAAAAAATAAAAAAATTGTACAATACGTCTTTTAAAACTTATTAAAAAAAAAAAAAAATTGGTAAGACTTCGTCTAAGACAACCATGGCTTAAATGGTTCTAAATTGTCTATACTATCTTCACCTTAAAGCTTTGCACCCATCTTCCAATCACCCTGTATAATACCAAAACTGTATTGACTGGAGTAAACTGTACCGGGAGGCCGCTCGCATCCGAGTGCGCGGCACCGTTGGAAGTGCCCCACCCTTCTCGGATTCGAGTGCAGCACTGAATGTGTTACATGAGTACCTAACCCTTTTTCAGCCGCTATGAAACTGCCTGCGGTGTCATTACGAATGAAGATAGAAGATCCATATTTAGTAATGACTTATTGTGAACACCAATTCGCGACAGTGATGGCCGTATCAGGAAATGAACCAACTGATCCTAAAGAAATGATCACTGAAGCAGCCACCGTCAAGTTCGTAGGAAACGGAAGACCCGTTTGGAGAAATTACGCGCTTGAAAAACAAAAAATCAAATCGGCACAGGAGGCAAAGATAAGGGAAGATAATGAGAGAGTCATTGTTGTTAACGGTCCAATAGGCAGATTTGGACCCGTCCGTTAGTGGGATTAAGTAGAGGATGAAAATACTAGATTTTTTACCGACGTCAAAAAAAGGAGAAGGCATTTGGAAAGATTCCAAATACTTTTTTAAAATCTTAAACTAATTATTCGGTGTAACGATATAAATTATTATTGCATTTCATAATAAATATTTTATTTCCATACAGTAATATTGTCAAATTAATCAAAACAGCGAAATATTTGACATTTAGGAATTAGCGTCGTTGCCCACTTTCAGAATGCACGATGTTAAGATGTTACAATTATAAAAACACTTATCTACTAGTCCACAAATAAATTCTTCAAAAAGAAAATAATGTCGTTTGTGTACCGATTTCTTCGAACAGATGTAAAAATCCAACTCATTCCAACAATTAACAAACAAATGGAAGTGAAACATCCTCAATACTTAGTATAAAGAGCGATCGTAGTATCAGAGGCATTTAGTTCACTTAAAAACGGTGATTAACGTGGAAAGAACATTTAGTACTCAACCTAAGGACTAAATTAGGTACGAAATTTAGGCAAAATGTTATTTAGCGAGATATTTTCACGTGTTAAGTTAACATTACTACTGATATTTATAGCATGTGCAGTTTCTGCTATCAGTAAAAAGGTCAAAAAGTCAAAAGTGCATCACGGTCCTTCTGGAATGTCTTTCAAAGAATCCACTAATTGCTCGGAATTTGCCAAGTTTGCCAGGTTCAATCCTTTGTCCGTTCTTCGAGAGAAATGGTTTGTGTTCTACTACTGGGCTCCATTCGTATCATTGACCACTTATGTTTTTACTTATCCTTCGGCTAACGTAAGTATTATTTCTTTTTTTATTTATCTATTATACGTTGTACAGCGAATCAATTATGTCTCCTCCCCCTGAAGACCTAGGCCAAATATTTTTTGAGAGTCGAATAGCTCATGATCTAAAGAGTTGCCATTAAGAAAATGACTGATGAAAATGATTACTGGTTTGGAATAACACACTAGCAGCTATTTAGCTGATGCGTGTGTTGTAAATAGCTTGGAGATATTTAATCTGTCTAGTCGGTTCTTGAAGCAATTTAGTGTGGGAGCCGTCACAAAACTTTCCGGGAGCCTATTCCATGCTGTTACAATTCGAATTTTGTCATAGCGCATTTTTAAGAACGTCGCAAATGTTTGAACAATACTTTTGGGTCAGACCGGCTGTTGGTGTGGCGACGCGGCCAACATCCAACAGCCAGCATCCAAACGAAATTTAAACAAAGTATATTTTTAATCTGAATATTTTGTATTTGATTATGACATAATACACTCGAGAGCAATGAATCCGGGTCACTTAAAGAATCCTAAAAATCTCGGAAACTAAAAATGCTAGGTTAATGCAATAAATTGTATTTAATAGACAATGTAATACTCCTTAAATGAAGGTATTAAAACTTCTTAGTTATTGTAAAGTTATATCATAAAAAAATCAAATTTGAAAAAGGGCCACTTTCGAAGATGGAACTACGAAATTACAGCATTTGGTTTTGCTTTTGTTTGTAATCTGTCATTTATGTGGGTACATAAACCATGTTGATAGTGCTCTATATTCATTATTCAAGCTGAAATTATGTCGCTTACGCCTGAAGAATGCACCAGAATACTTACAATGCTGGAAACCGGCCGAAGTCAGCGCGATACAGCCAGGACTGTCGGTGTGTCGCTGTCAACAGTACAAAGAGTTCTCCGACGTTACGAAGAAACTGGTTCTAACCTACGCAGACCAGGAACGGGCAGAACCAGGTGTACCACAGCACGAGAAGACCGATACTTGGTGAACACCATGCTTCGAAATCGCTTTCTCACAGGAACTGAACTCACAAATCAGTTTCGACGCCTCGGAGGAAGTAACCCAAGTGCATGGACAGTAAGACGTCGGCTTGCTGAATCTAACTTAAAACCCCTTAGACCTGCAAACGGCCCTAAACTGGAGCGTGGGCATCGTATTTCAAGACTAAGATATGCCCAGAGCCACGTAAATTGGAGTATTGAAGATTGGTCAAAAGTTATGTTCTCCGACGAATCAAAATTTATGCTCTACAAGCACGATGGAAGACACAGAGTGTATCGAAGACCAGGGGAAAGATTCAAGCAAGCATGCATCGAAGAAAAAGTAGCCTACGGTGGTGGGTCTGTACTTGTGTGGGCCGGAATTTCTTCTGAAAGTCGCACAGAGCTGGTGATCATAGAAAACGGCTCTTTAACTAGCGTAAGATATGTGGAAGAAATCCTCAATGATCACGTTGGTCCATTTATGGTCAATTTAGGTGAGGATGCTATATTTATGCATGACAATGCCCGACCTCATACAGGTAGGATTGTGAATGACTACCTTCAAGAGATGAACATTACTCGTATGGAGTGGCCAGCGCGCAGCCCGACGAGCTAGGCAGATGCGTAAAACAACGAAACCCTCCCCCAATCACGCTTCGTGAGCTCAAAATTGCTCTCACAGAGGAATGGGAGAATATTCCCCAAAATCGTATAAGGAACTTGGTGTACAGCATGCCAAACCGCGTAAACGCAGTAATGGAAGCACGAGGAGGCAATACGAAGTATTAAAATTCAAGAAAATCGTAATAAAGTTCAAAAATTTCATGTTTCCTATTTTTGTTTTAAGGAGAGATCAGCAGTTTTTTTCTTTATGTAATTTTGTATTAATAAAATGTATGGTGACTCATATTTTTTTTACTTTCATTTAAGGAGTATTACATTGTCTATTAAATACAATTTATTGCATTAACCTATCATTTTTAGTTTCCGAGATTTTTAACATTCTTTAAGTGACCCGGATTCATTGCTCTCGAGTGTATGTATTTCCTTTACTGTCATATTGTCTGTTTATACGAAATAGTTTTGATTTCACATTTGCTAGGCGTCCTGATGCGACGACGGCACATTTCTTACCCATAGAGTGTTAACGGGACCATTACTAGGCGTACGTCAACTGTCTCTGTCTGTATGTCTGTATGTCACAGTCTTTGAAACCGTAATAGGTACCTAGTCAAATGGTAGTACCCCTCTTTCAAATTTCTGGTTGGGTAATATTTATTTTATGCATGAGTTATTCTTAATTCTGTCGATTATAGGAGAAGTTGAAATAATTCAATATTTTTCAGCATACTAAACATTTGAAAAGATTATTTGACGGGAATGTTGTCTTACCCGTGATGTGGTCAGCTCGTCAAATATTGATGGAGGATAATCGAAATTTAATCAGCTTGCTGGTTGAACGAAGCGACAGGGGGGAGTACTGGTCTTATCCTGTCGGTAGAGGTAATTATTATTAATTAATCTTACGAAGCTTATAAAAAAGAAAAGAGTCGAGTTCATCACGCCACCTTCTCTAGGCCGTTTGCTGCTGTTTAGGACTTACTGTATGGTAGGGCCCGCGTCTATAAATCACGTGAGGCTCGAAAGGGGGAGGGGGTTCGGAAAAAATGAGGAAATATCACAAGGGGGGGGGGGGGGCGTGCTCGAATTAATTTTTTCGTTAGCGAAAAGCGGCCCCCCAAATAAAATGGTTTTGATTCTTTCTTTCTATTTAAAGATAAAATATTCTGTAATTTTTTAAGATATTTTGCAAAAAAATACACGTGACCTTGGGTAGGGAGAGGGGACGGTCTAAAATCTCACCACGTATCACCAGGGGGTTAAAAGTTGCTAATAACCACGTGATTTATGGAAGCCCCCTTATTGGTAATAATCGTATTTGAATTCGTAACTATACAGGGTGGCAGGGACATCGACGCGAACACACTTTTACTGGGATTCAGTACATGATTCTGAATCCCGCTGCGTTGAAACTTATCGTCGTTATTAAACAAAAAATCTGATGTTTAAGGGGACTACAGGACCTAAACGTGCCTAAACGCAAGTTTTATAATGCGTAAAATTATATGATCCACTGCAGTAAACAAAATCAGAAAAATATATGATTTTCTTCAGGATATATGCTAGTATGATAGTGTGTTGAAAACATAAAACAGCTAATTTGATACGATAGAAAAAAATCATGAAGACACCTCTAAAAATTTATTTTACGGATTAAAAATCATATTAATTTACATGCAATCATTCTGATTTCTTGTCAGATTATTCTACAAGCTACATATTAGCATAATAGTGTTTTAATTTTCCAGTCCAATCAATAGATTTTTTGTAAATCGCTAACTGCTTCATATTTTGCAATAAATTACCTGCGTCGTGTCATCGCGCTTCTCTTTCATTTCTATGCAGTCAGACAGTGACCGCGCTTTAGCTGTTGTAAGCTTCTTAATAGAAAAGTCCAATACCTACACGGTCAAAATGTATGGAAAAGCAGTTTTTTTTTTAATAACCGATGAAAAATTTCAACGCTGGGGCTTCAGAATCACGTACTGCATCCATTGTAACAGTTTTCGCGTCGATGTCCCTGCCACCCTGTATAAAGGCACGCCATCACTTGTGTGCTGGCTAAGAAAATAAGAGATTGTCAGAACCAGGCAGTAGTATCCTCATTTTATGGCGATATTTCGCCTTTAACGATGTTAAAAAAAACACAGGGATATTATGTGAGTACTGGCAGTTAACTTTTTGAAATATATGTATATCTATAAATACGTATGTTAACTAACGAAGGGCGTTGGGTACTGTAATTTTTTATTGTTTTATTTTTATTATATTTCTTTTATACTTGTAGTTCAATATGTTGTGTTGTGTGCCTTTTAGTCTGCGTTGAATAAATGTATTTTCTTTCTTTCATTTTTCTTTCTTACTTCTTTCTTTGTTTTTTCTTTCTTTCTTCTTTCTTTCTTTCATCTTTCTTTTTTTTCTTTCTTTCATCTTTTTTCTTTCCATCTTCTTTCTTTCTTTCATCTTTCTTTTTTCTTTCTTTCTTCTTTCTTTTTTTTCTTTCTTTCTTTAATCCCGGTAGTACGTCCCCGTGGGATATTTTCCGACATCCATGCGGTTGAAGCCGTGGGCAAAAGCTAGTAAGCTACATGCACGATAGAAGTGGGTGTAAACATTGCGAACAGCGAGGTAAACATTGAACTCAACAAGTTTATTGAGTTTTAAATGAAATCGTAAATGTTTCTATGATTTTAGTTGAAAGAGGCCAAAAAATCACTCCTCGTGATGTTCGTTTGAAGCAGACCGGAGACAATCGCATCCTTGGATATATGGATTGTGTCGTGAGTACCTATACAATTATATACAAGGTGTTCCTTTTGATGCCCCATAACTCTAAGGTTATTTATTACAAGTAAAAATAATACAAAAGTCCTAGAACAAGTCTTAGTGTTCCAAAAATACATGTTACAAGATAACATAACACTAGACTCTAGATGTGTGTATCTAAGTTTCATTGATAAGTAAGAGTAAATCATTTTCATTTAAACCAATCATTCATATTTAAAGCTAAGAAAATGCGATGTTGTTATATTTTTTTTAATGGAAATTTACTCAGTTTTATTTTACATTTTAGTCGTCTTACAAAGAGCCACTTAATGTACACGACATAAATAAATAAATATCTTTAGAAGCAAATAAAAAAAAATTACCAGACAAAACAAAAAACACAAAAACAAAACAAACAACAAAACAAAAAAACAACAAAATTGTTACATTATATCAGTTTTTTAAAATTAATGTTTAGTAGTGATTGGATACGTGGAGTAGGCTGTTTAAATTGTATGACGACTAAAATGTCACGGTGTATATACATTGAAAAATAATTCATGTACAGATGTATCAGAAGGGTGTGGCCCTACTTAAGGGTGTGGTACAGACCATAAAACTTAAACTTTCTCCATGGTACCAACATCGTTATCGCGAAAAAAAAATCAAGAGTTATATACATTTCGAGTAGTTATTAAAGTTTTGTGTGGGACAGCTGATAATTTTTTCGAGATTACGATGTGTAAAACATAAAATGAAAATGTATGTTGTTCCTAACCAATGCACCAACACGCGCTTACACATGAAATATCTTCAGAGGTATAAGGAACAGGGTGTAAAGTTCACTCATCCTCCTTAGAAAAGGGAGGATCTTCCGAACAGACAGGCGTCGTGTCTGGCGGGCAATTGCCCCATGAATGATGTCGGGGATATGTTGTTCGCGCGGTAAACTCAAATTCCGCGATGCAGGATTTGTGTGACGTCAGGTCTTTGATGCGTAGTTCGCATGTGGCGATGTAGATGCCGCCACAGATCTGCCATGCCAAAAACATAAACGAATTGTCAGGAGACCAAATTACTGAAGAGTGGGATTCATGCTAAGCCAAATTTCCTTGTGCTAGAGGTGAGTAGACGTCAATTACTGGACCCATACCTTGATAATAGGTACCAGCTTATTATGGGGCTATTTATTCTGATTTTCCACCTTTTTTCCATTCAAAGTCAAAGTCAAATCATTTATTTCAACATAACATAACATCACGCTTGTAATCCCCGAAAAGTTAGGCAGAGGGTATGGTACACCCACATTTCGCCAGTTATGTTTAAGTCCCATGTAATAGGGGGCGAGCCTATTGCCATCAATCGGGCACAAATCCAGACTCCGGGCTGCTACTGAGAAATTCGTGATGGAAAACCCCAATAACACTTTGCCCGACCTGGGAATCGAACCCAGGATTTCATGCTCAGCAGTAGCGCGTGCGACCACTAGATCAACGAGGCAGAATTTGGTTTTCGGGGTTTTTTTAACGGAGTTGGTTTTCGACACAGTTATAATGCAAACTATTATTTTTGTAGGTATTTTTATTATATTGTTTATGAAATTATAACTTTATAGTGTATATTTATTTTGTAAATTTGGTTCATGATTATTAAAGTGATAATATACAATTTTATTGCTGTTTTCATCTTTAAAGTGCTATTAAATACATCCCATTTAAAATGTGTTACAATATTTTGCATCCTAACTTTATATTATAATATAATTTAATATTATATTATAAATGCGAAAGTGAGTTTGTTTGTTACGTTTTCACGTTAAAACGGCTGAACAGATTTGGATGATATTTGGTCAAAATGGGTGGACCATGACCTGGAGAAAGACAAGATACATTTTATCTCGATATTTCTTCGGGATCGAGATTTATACGGGTGAAACCGCTGGGTGCAGCTAGTATAACAATATTATGCGAAATAATAAATGCGAAAGTGACTTTGTTTGTTTGTTACGCTTTCACGCTAAAATGGCTTAACGGATTTGGATGAAATTTCGCACATGGGTACACCATGACCTGGATTAAGACATAGAAAACTTTTTATTTCGATATTTCCACGAGATCGAGAGACTTATGCGGGTGAAACCGCGGGGCGCAGCTAGTTAATTATAATTATATGTGAAAGACGATGTGAGTAAGAGAGTCAGACTAACTTCAAATGCTTTCATGTTTTATTAGGAAGAAACTCTACTGGCTATGGCAAGGTTGAATGAGGTGCCTCGACAGGATAAACTACATCAAGAGGCATCGAGACTCGGATATCGTGGTAGAAAAGGCAAATCTTATCTGTATCAGGGACATGAGTGGGGGCCTATACCTGAAGCAGATGAAAAACATTTTTGGCATTATGATAAAAAAGGAAAAAAAGGTTCAAAAGAAACATCTACTGAAGATAAGAGCTCAGAAGGAAGCAATGAAGAAGTAGGATTACAACCAACTAATAAACCAGAACAGCCTAAAGAAAAGAAATGTAAAGCTAGAGAAAGTAAAGCTGTTCCACCGGTGGCTGATTTAGACGAAGAAATGTGCGTTAAAGTTGAACCTGAGTTATGGAATGATCCAAAACCCAGTCCTCCTAAACCAGATAATCTACTGATAACCATGGAAGAACTTAACAGTTCAGATGATATACTTGAAACAAACAACACTTTGACCATAGAGGCACCAGATGGATCACCTAGCAACAAGCAAGAAAACAAACTAGATCAGGAATCAGAAATTACGCTGGAAAATGATAAACTAGACAATCACAATGATGTACAAGTACATGAAATGGAAATTATGTTAAATGAACCAGAAAACCTTGATTTACATACGGAAAGCCCGGAGCCAGAAGAAGAAAATTGTGTAGTCTGTTATAAGTCGCAAGCTAGCTATATTCCAACTGGTTATTCTTATATACCTGAAAGTACCAGTTCGATAGCAAATTTAAAGAATAATGAAGAGGTACCGCGTCCCAATGCACCACGTACCGAAGTACCGCGTACCGAGCTACCGCATCCCGAAGTACCGCGTACCGAAATACCGCTTGCCGAAGTACCGCGTCCCGAAATACCGCGAGCCAAAATGCCGCGTGCCGAAATATCTAGTACCAAGGTACCAGCTCGAGCACCAGCACCTCAACAACACCTGACCAATTCTAGTGAGTTTATAATTTTGAGTCCAAAGACAGTTGATGATCTGAAAAGTTGAGACTTACCCAATATACTGTAACTATATGTAATTATGCAATAGAAAACAAGACTACAAAACCCAATGACACAGATGAAGACAAAAATCTAAGTCAAAACATTTATTTCATTCAAACTTTGAGTTGAGTTTGTATTGGTTATTTTGTACGATGGGTCTATACTTTATGTAACTCGTTTTGATTCTAATATTTTACAGCTTGTGGTCAATTGTACGAAATATGAATTATATGACTATACCTTCTTATTACCTATTGTCATACATTATGTGTCATGTCTTGTGTACCTATCTTACATCTTTTGTTGAAGAACTTAAATAATGAATACACACATCAACACAATCTAGGCATATTTTAGAAAAATGTGCCAGGAACAAATTGACGTTTAAATCTCTTTTATATTGCCAGTACTTTTAAAGTTATGATACTAAACCTGAAATATCCCTAGACAGTGTTGATGTGTGTAGATGACTATATAGCGTGTATCAGAAATGTCATATTTAAGATTGTGGTACAAAGTATCAAAGTGAACAACTTTCTCTATGGGACCAACATCGTAAAAATTATCACCTGTCCCATACATTTGGGTCGAGTAGGTATTTCAGTTTTGTATGGTACAGTTGATAATATTTTCGCGAATACGATTTTGGTCCCATGGACAAGGGCGTCGCCAGCCGATGGCCCAAGAGGGGGGGGGGGGGGGCATGTTGATATATGGGGTATGGGAAAAGTATGATTTGTAGGTACAGTCAAGAGCACATGAAGGTTTACATTTGTAGTGCGAGTATGACCTCTATGGCGCACTGGTATAATATGGTCAAAATCGACGCTGGACGACATTTGATTTTTGACAAATCAGTTTAAACTCTGTAGTTCCGATAGAAAAATAATAATTTTCATTTTCAATGTAGGTATGGGTTGGAAACGGACCTGTCGGTCGTTTTTTCCAAAAATATTCAGAACTGTAGAGCTGAAACCTAATAGGTATTACGACTGGGCCTACCATCAACACATAGATACAATTATTACGACCCCGAACTCCGGATTACATCCTGTTTAGGGGATATGGAATTTTTAAAACCAAATAAAAGTCGTCCAAATAAACTAAATTGGCTGTTTATTTACATTAAAATGTCTTGTATTTGAATCTCTAGGCGGGGACAGCTGCCTCCCTTGGCGACGCCCTTGCTCATGGACAAAGTTGTTCACTACTTGTTGGTCTGTACCGCACCCTTAAATACAACGTGAAATTTATTTCGTTTGCATCCTCTTAAGGGGTCATTGTACTCATCATTATGAACAACTTTCACTATGGGGCCAACCCTGAAAACGCGAAAAAAAAATCTGCTGTTCCATACATTTATTTATGTTCACATAGCTCGTTATAATGTAGGGAACAGCAGATTTTTTTTTCACATTGTATGACCACACATTTTTGAAGCACGTTGTATTACGAACTCATGATACTGGCTTTTACAAGATTCTACATTCGCAAGTTGATTCGAGTAATTTGTTCAAACATTTCTCTATTAGCAACATAAATATTTCAAGCTATTGTTACGAAACGATGCCTCAGGGCATTTTTGATAATAACCGGGTAATTAAGGGAATAGCTACTTGAATCGTGGTATGAATAATGAAATGAGATCTCAGTTAGTTGGTTTACTGCTGAGTTCTAAGTTAATAAAAATGGATTTATTTAATTTAAAAAAAAGGATTCTTTAGAAGAAAGAAGAAAAAAACCTTTCTATAAAAGACTTCATAATGTCTGTTATGAAGTCTTTTATAGAAAGGTTTTTTCACTTCAATCACTTCTCCAATACAGTCCCCCTCAGTCACTAAATTCGCTCTGTTTTAATTTTTATCTTTTTTTTATAATTTAATTTCTGTGTAACTATTGTATGCCCTAAGGGCGGGATATAGCTGATCACAATTTAATTATTTAATGAGACCTGTGTTATGTACCTACCTATGATCCACAATAAAGATATTTGATTTGAAGAAAAATAATCTTGTGCGTGAGGAGGCAGTTTAAAAAGAAATACAGTTTTTTTATAACTAAGTACTATAAAATATTATAGATTATGAGATTTGTGTTTTTTTTGTTGTGCAATTTGATGTGTCTTGTCTATAGTATTATATTAAAAATGTTCGTAATAATCCGAATCAAATTCATACGAAAAGAAAAAATTTAAAAGTTGCCGAGAAAATTTGTTGCATTTTTTATGTGAATTTTGTATGCATTATTGAAATTTGGACAGGATAACGTCCGTCGGGTCAGCTAGGTAACTATAAAATAAATATTATTGTATTACTTTAGTAGTTGCATTTATATATTTAGTAAAAAATTAACTACCATTGTTTTATTTATCAATCATAAATTCATAATTCTCAGTAAAAGTCATTCAAGTATTACTGGAACATCGGGGTAGTGATATATCAGAGTCTTTAATACCTCACATTGCTTAGCATCCTCGGCGTCCGGTATGTCGCAAATACTGCTGCATTAATTTTCAAATAAAAATATGGTAAACTCGAGGACTATGTGTGGCGAAAACACGATTCCATAAAATTATATCTATAGAAAAAAATGTAAAGTTACCGAACAATAAACCGTTGGTATTAAAAAAATACTTCAAATTAGATCAAAAAGTACACCTAAGTTTCACAGTGATATTTTTACAGAATCGACCGGCTGGTATCTAACTATCCTTTGGGCTTGCACCATGTGTATGTGTCTGGAAATAACATTAGGAATGAATATCAATCAATCTGCCTAGCCTTTCCCCAACTATATTAGCGTCGGTTTCCCGTCTAACCGGATGCAGCTGAATACCAGTATTTTACATGGAACGGCTGCCTATCTGACCTCCACAACCCAGTTACTAGGTACAGTACGACATAACTTAGATGTAGCAACATTTTGAAAATGTAATACATTTAAATTTCCCGAATGTATTTGGATATATGACTTAATAAGTTATTGCGTTTGCGTAAAGGTTATTTTCACCTAAAGCAGTAATAAAGATGGGTGATTTTGAAGGCGCACTCAGTTCGGATGATGATCGGTTTTACGAATTTTACCGATGTTACATCTAAGTTGTGTCGTACTGTAACACGATAGCCCTTGGTAAGACTGGTTGTCAGACTTTCGGGCTTCTGACGACCCGTAACGACTGTCAAAGATCTACGAATGACAGCCGGGACCAACGGCTTAACGTGCTTTCCGAGGCACGGAGGAGTCTCGGAATGTAAAGATGGTCACCCATCCACGAACTGACCGCGGCAAGCGTAGCTTAATCTTCGATCGCCCCTTGCCCCTCTATGTAATCTTCTATTTAAAAAATGTGGTTAACTAGCAAACTAGA
Source organism: Agrochola circellaris (assembly GCA_914767755.1). Lineage (NCBI taxonomy): Eukaryota > Metazoa > Arthropoda > Insecta > Lepidoptera > Noctuidae > Agrochola > Agrochola circellaris. The sequence continues at coordinate 6,433,110 of OU611860.1, forward strand.
TTATTAATACTGCAATTTAATTGTTATTATTATAATTGCAATTATAACATTTAATTTGATGTTGTTCCCGTTTTAGGTGAAAAAAATACATTTGGAAAGGTTCCAAATACTTTTTTTACATCAAAAACTAAATATTCGGTGTTACGATATTAATTAATGCATTTCATAATCAATATTCTAGTTAGCCACATTTCTTATTTGTATGGAAATAAGAAATGTAGTAATATTGCCAAATTAATCAAAATAGCGAAATACTTGACAGCTATTTGCGACGTTGCCCACTTTCAGAATAAACGCTCATCAGTGTGCACGCAGTGCCTTTTAGGGACTGCCAAACTGTTGCAGTTTTTAAAAGAAGAATGAAAGAACACTATCTTTCAAGTGGAAAGATAGTGTTTTTTCACTCCACACAGTTGCGTAGGTATTTTATTTTATTTTTTTATTAAATTATAATTAATAATATCTTAGCGATATTTATTTCAGAAGTATGGAAGTATATTCTCATTTTATGTTATTAAGTGAATTGATTTGATTTTATGTATTTTACTTTCTCTCTCTACACACGGTGTTTACATCTCTTTTTATCCTCTGTCCTATCGCAGGTTCGCAGGTATGCTGGAAGAGATTTCTTTAGAAAAAAGCATCACCATTTTACGTATTTTTCTGTCCTTTTCTTCTTGTGTGTACATAAATGGTTAAATAAATTAAACACAAGAAAGCTGCATAGAGAATTAATAGTAATAATAATAACTGTTTATTGGCATAAAATAAAATAAACAAAGAAAGTGAAGCCCTGACTCCTGCGCAGGGTGAAATACCCGTGTTACAGGAAAAAACAAATAGAGGAAACAAACTACAAAACACACAAACATTGACATCTAACATTATTCACAAACGCAAATCCAGTCTCACGGCCTCCGCCACTCTATAGAAACCAATGAAGAATTCAAAACGAGCATATTTAGTTTAGTTTACAACGACATTTACTATCTAGATTCTTTAATGGCTAGGAAGCGGCGCTCACCAAAGACCTTTCCTCCATTATATTATTACACGAGCCACGTTAAACCGTCCGCTTTGGGAATAAATTATTTAATTTATGGGTTAGTTTTTGTGATGGCAACCTTTGGTCAGATAGGTAACGTTCCAAAATTAAAAGAGGCCGTTATGTGTGTTCGGAAGAGGTTTGATAACTGTTGTTTGGGAATTTGGGAAGATTTTCGAGTGTGTGACGACATACGTTGTACAACTCATCTATGAGTTGTATTGATCAGTAAATGAACATAGTAATGTTTTCATCGTTTCCATGTTCTACAATAGTCCTGCACCAACCGGGAGTTGTCTTTGGGTGCACTTGTATAGTGCAAACCAGGGATAATCGTTGGTGGGACCTCGTTCCATTTAAAATTGGGTAAAGGATCTCTGCGGGTTGGCTTCGGCCCCATCGCACTGGCGAATATTTAATCATTAATTAAATAATTGTAACAACTGATTCTACGATTAGTAACTCTATTACTAGAAGTTAATGCTTTTGAGTAGATATTATAAGGAAAATATTTCAATGATCCTCAAAAACGTATTATAATGGACACTTTTTTAAATTAATGAACCTCTAAAAACTTTTTGCGCTTCTAATGATGGACTGGTTGAGCCCGTTTTTTACTTTTCTGGCCTTTTCTTACATTTTGTCGCAGTTTATGCCCGGTTGATAGCAATAGGCTCGCCCCCTATTACATGAGACTTAAACATATCTGGCGAAATGTGAGTGTACTATATATAATATATATATAATAACCCTTCGGGTTAATTCGCAGTAGGCTAGGGTGCCCCGACCAAACGGGTTAGGCTGGTTTCACAGCTGTCCGGGAGACCCGTACGGGACGTAGACACACGTGAGGCGCAAGAACATTGTTACACAGCGACGCGAATTCGTTCGTACGCGACCCGCTCCGGGTAGAGCCTGTACAACGTATCGTACTACTCCCTCGTGTCAGAGCACTGCGGGCGCTACCCGTACGGGTCTTCTGTGTATGGACGGCCCGTACGGGTCTCCCGGACAGCTGTGAAAGCAGCCTTAGGCTGGGTTGGAACTGTAAGCAACCATGTTATATCCAAGCCGGTCGCAGTTACTTGGCTCTTTAGTATTTTTAGGACCCCAAAACCGATTGAGGTTCACAAAAAGAGGTTTGATCATTATATTAGTGTTCCATAATATTATTAGGAGCGCAACATAGAAATTATAAGACGTTCGATTAAATACATGCCTTAGTTATTCTAACATAACATAACGTCTTGTTAGCCTGAAGGGTTATATAATTATAATAATATATAGTACATTCACATTTCGCCAGTTATGTTTAAGTCTCATGTAATAGGGGGCGAGCCTATTGCTATTGAGAAATTCCAGATGGGAAAACCCATTAATATTTTGCCCGACCTGGGAATCGAACCTACGACACAACAACAACAACAACAAACAATTCAACAATTCAACATTTTTTTTTTTCTTTTTTTTTTACGACCTCATTCTCAGCAGTAGCGCTTACAACCACTAAACCAACGAGGCAGTCCTTAATGTAGTGTTATACCCACACATGCACACAAACTTAAAAAGCAACTTAAATCGTATATAATGTGTCAATAACAATAATAATATAAAAATACCAATAATAGAAAACAAAAAAAAAACAAAAAAAACCTTATTTAGTCAGTACGCTGCCATGTATGCCTCTACATCTAGTAATACATTTACTTTTACTGTAGATCCGTGTTTACTGGGTTGGTGATTAGTTGATATTTACTTTGTCACTACCTTCATGTTTGTTTTTATAAATTTACTATTAACGCCCATATACATTTTGTGTTAATCTAGTTTCTCAGTAAGTGAATTATTGTTAATTCTTAATGAGGAATAATAAAGTTCTTAAACCGTATAACTTGGAACTCGAGTACTTCGCCCGTCTGTGAGTACAGAGACAGTGCGAATCCAGCAATCAAATACGACACATATGTCAGATACAGTCGATTACTTACCGCGTCTCGCGTCATTCGCGTCATTTTTTATTATCCTACCTTCTATTACTATGTAGAAGTTCCTTAAGGTTTCTGCCACCGATAACAAAGCTTTTGAGTAGGTGTATCATCCTGTACCAACATATTCTATGTGTATATTTTTGACAGCCAGATTGCCGTAGCCCTTACAATCTCACACACACGGGACGGAGCTACTTCCAGAAAGGGGGCGACCATAAATCACGTGTTTTTTTTTTTTTTTTTTGCAATTTGTGACCCCCCCCCTCTCCCCTGGTGATACGCGGTGAGGTTTCAAACTAACCCCTGCCCCCCTAACTAAAGGCACGTGCATTTTTTGGTGCAAAGTATTTTAAACAATTACAGAATATTTTATCTTTAAAAAGAAAGAAAGGAAGAAAAATATTTTATTTGGCGGGCGCTTTTCGATTTAGAAATGCGCGTTCAACGATAAAATTTATACGCCAGACCAATTCCCGTAATTTTTAAGAACGTTCGCATTCGCAATCTGTCAAAAATACAATCAATTTACAAACATTTTTGACAAGTTTGACAGATTGTGACTTGAAAGTTTTAAGCACGAGAATTGGCCTTCTGATATCTCACTGCACCCCCCTATCCCTTGTGATATTTCTTGATCTTTTCAAACCCCATCCCCCCTTTCGAGTCTCACGTGATTTATGAACGCCCCCAAAGAAAAAAATAAGATTAATGATACCTTTTCATTTATCGTCTTACCTTGCGATGCTCTGTTTCAATTTAGAGTTCATCCAGTCTTTGAAGTGTTTGAATCATTACAGTTGTCTGTTGAGCCATTCTTTGGTAGCAAATAAAATACAGAAAATAATATGTCAATCTGCCTAGCCTTTTCCTAACTATCTTGGGATCGGCTTCCAGTCTAACCGGATGCAGGAGCAACTGCCTATCTGACCTCCACAACTCAGTAACTGAGTAATACGATACTCCTTTTTAAGACTGGTTGTTCGACTTTCGGGCTTCTGACAACCAGTAACGACTGTCAAAGATCCACGAATGACAGCCGGGATCAACGTTAATTTGGTTTCCGAGGCACGGGAGGTCTTGATATGTAATGGATGTTCACCCATCCACTAACCGACCGCGGCAAGCGTAGCTTAACCTTCCGATCAACCCGTGCCGATATTATTATTTACCCACGAGCTCCACACATAGAAAATCGAAAATCATATGAAGAACTTATTGACAGAGGTTACATTATGGACCGTAACCATCAAAGCATCTAAGTTATCTTTTAAGCTAAGCTTAGAGTCATTATCTTCATGAACAGTAGCGGTAACAAGCCGCTCCGGGGGGCTTCTTCCAAGATCATCAATTTTACAACAAAGCGAAAATTACTTTGTAAAACCTATGTTGCTTAGCTTGTTCCTATATATTACAATTAACGGATCGTTCGACTTACCAGTCGTTATTTTGTAAATGCCGTAGGTAATTAATGATTTTTTGAAAAATACTACTCAACAAAGTGTAGGGAACAGGCTAACTATATCAACTTATTTAAGAAAACTCTTTAGTAGACGTAAAGGCCACAATGTAAATTTTGGTTGAAACTGTTTGAGTTCGAAATTTAAATAATTAAAACCTAATAGCAAAAGTATTACGTAGGGGAAACTTCACTTGCACGCAGCGTACGGCGTTTTGAAACGTATTTACTTTAAAGATTTCTATGACACTCGGCAATACTGTAGCTTACCATTGAATGAATTTATTTAGTACGGAAGATTACCCTTTAAACACAAACTCAATTTTTTACCCTTTTTAGGGTTCCGTAGTAAACAAGGAACCCTTATAGTTTCGCCATGTCCGTCTGTCTGTCCGCGGCTTAGCTCAGAGACTGTTAGTAATAGAAAGCTGTAATTTGGCATGGGTTTACATATTAATCACGCCGACAAAGTGGTAAAATAAAATCAAGAAAAAAATATTTTTTTAGGGTACGTCCCCTACACGTAAAGTGGGGATGTTTGTTTTTTTCTCATCTGCCCCATGTTGTGGGGTATCGTTAGAAAGGACGTTCAAAAATATTGGGAGTTTATAATAATAATAATAATAACCCCACCGCCGTATCTCTACGTTGACGTCGTGGTGGGGCTTGCGCGCTCCAAACTCCAGGTCTGTGCCGGTAGAGTTTACTTTGCCGGAACAGGTCTAGGATGAGGAGCCAGACCAAGAGAGATACAGAAACCCGCAGGGCAGCATGTGGCGAGCTGTTGGGCAGTAGCGACCCCACGGACCCTATCTCCCGGGAGAAATCTTGTTCCTCATCTCTGGCTTGCCTTTATTGGCCGGCTGGAGTGAACACTGACGAGGAACAGACCTCCCACCTCATTCTTGCCTTAATTGGCCGGCTTGAGTGGAGATTCGCAAGAGCAAACGTGCTCGGAGGAAGGAAGTATTTCAGTAAGTGCTCGTAGGGATCTTGACCATCTTCCGGGCTCTGGGATTGTTCTGAAAGCCGTGGAATACCTCTCCACTCCTCAAGCACCTCAGGACATGTTGCCCCCTTGTCGCTACGTCACTATGTGCTAGCGACAGTTTCCGGGGGCCCATTATTGAGTGTGCAAGTCACCCCCTGCCATTTTATCCGTGTACATATAAAGCATTGATCAGGCAGGGGCCATAGTCCTCCCATAGTTCCAGGTCACCAGCCAACTTAAGCCACCCAAACCCATAGTCCAATATTTTTGTTTCCATATCCTGCAATAGTCCTGCACCAACCGGGGGTTGTCCTTGGGTGCACTTGCATAGTACATACAGGGATAATCGTCGGTTGGTGCCTCATTTCATTAAAAACGTCTGACGGGCCTCTGCGAGTTGGCTTTGGCCCCTCTTACGCCTTCTAAAGGTCCGGGACCCCAGGGTCCCGAGAAATGTCAAGAGACGTAAAAATAATAATAATAATAATAATATTTATTAGAACTAAAAACACAATTACAATAAAAATTTATGTACGATAATGACTGCATTAGTTATAAACTGTGTCGCAGCCATTAACGCCCATACAAAAAAGGTTATGCGTAAGTGCTCCAGCGTTTACAAATTATTATTATTAACTTAAAACTTAAAAAGAAAATTAAAAAGAAAAATAACAAATAATAATAAAAAGGAAAAACAAACAGAAAATAATATAAAAGCAAAAAAAAGTATGGTAATCAAAATATGCAAGTGATGTGTTGTGCGTGTGTGTGGGTGTGGTGTTTTGTGCGTGCGGAGTGTTGGTGTGCGTAAGTGTGCGTGTGATATGTTGTGTTGTGCGTGTGTGTGGTGTTGTGAGTGCGTGCCTATGTATATGTTACGTTTTAACTAACATTTCAAGTTCCTCATAAGTAAGAGTATGTAGCCATTTATCAACGGTGACTCGACACTCCCTCAGATTAAGTGAATATATGTTACATACGCTATTTACTCGGTTGTACAAAATAGAGCTTAGGTATCTATATTGACGTCTAACCATTTCGGTACCTACTGGCTCGATTAAACAGACTCTAATAGACCTTCGTCTGTGCTTAATGAGGTCAGCATTGTAAGTCAGTTCGGAGTGCTTACGTAGTACGGTGCTAAGTGTAAATGAGTGTCTCACTCTTGGTATCCCACATAATGCGTAGAGTTCCTTTGTGGGGAAGCGGATTGGTTTGTGGGCCATAACTTTTAAAACTGCCCTCTGCGCCCTTTCCACTCGCAGTAATGAGGATTTACCAGAACTGCCCCAGGCTGTTATACAATAGGTTATGATTGAGTGAGCTAGAGCATAGTATACCGTTTTTAATGTAGGGAAATCAGCAGAGGCCCTCAGGTTCTTAAACACATATATTAGTTTCCTGACTCTACCCACCAGTGACTTTATACGTTCACTCCATGACAGAGTACTATCAATATAGATACCAAGATACTTCATACAATGAGTACGGACAATTTGAGTACAATTACAGTCCTGGTTTGTGATAGGGTTACATTTGTGAGCTGTTAGTGTGTAGTCAGAGGTCGGCTGTGATGTTCTGCGAGGGGAAAAGGTCATAAATTTAGTTTTACCCAAGTTAAGGGTCAGCAGATTGTTCCTTAGCCAGGTCATAGTAGTCTGCAGAGCAGATTCAGCATGAGAGCCATTTTTGGATTCAGGGATCCGATTGCAAAATATTAAGCTTTTAACTGATTTTTTTTGTTAGAGTCAAGTGTCCCCCCCCCTGCCAGCTAAATGGTTGTGCTTGGATTTGTGAAAAAATTCACAGCAGTAGTATATATCATGATATTAAAAGGAAAACTATCAGAGCTAAGTAGACTATACTGGTTAACGAGTAATAACCGACCAATTTAAATTTGCAGTTTGATAAACATGATCTCCCATACATTCCGCATGGGAGAACATGTTTTTCTATTACAATGTTAAGTTTGTTATTGGGATAAATTCATCCCAACTACGGAACCCTTCATTGTGCGTGGTCCGACATGCACTTGGCCGGTTTTTAATATTAAGTATAAATATGAAAACTACGCTTCAATCATAGGTTTCACCAATACTGGTTGGAGACACACTAGAAATCAGAGTTCAACTGACAGGTAACAAATAAAAACATGAACACTAAGTACTAGTAGTAGTTTAGGGTTATGAGGAACAGGGTGTAAAGTTCACTCATCCATCATAGAAAAGGGAGGATCATCCGACCAGACGGGTGTCATGTCTGGCGGGCAATTGCCCAGAGGTTGAAGTCGTGAGCTTGTATATATGTACACCGCGCGGTAAACTCTAATTGCGCGATGCTCCTGCATCGCGCAATTAGAGTTTACCGCGCGGTGGACGTCACACAACATCCTGACGTCACTCAAATCCTTTTGAGTGACGTCAGGATGTTGTGTGACGTCAGGCGATGTAGATGCCGCTACAGTAGCTGTATGTATTTTCCTGTAAGTGTACATAAATAATAAAATAAATAAGTACCACAAGATGTTAAACTTCATAATATAATATGAATAAAGATATAGTTAAGTTACTAAGCCATAAAGCCTCTTGTTCAACTTATGGAACCGCTTAGTAGCGCTTGTTACAAAGTTAAGTAGTTTATGAATATTTTATCCTTACTGACGTTATCATACCTACTTAGTACCGGCCGATAGATGGAAGCATAGCTGTTAAACTTAACATAAAAACATGTATCTAAGCATTGGCGAACATGGCCTTTCTAAGTGCTTCTACACACGTGCGGCCAGCGCAACGGCAGAGGTAACTGCAGCCGTAGACACTAGACCTGTCGTCGGCTGCAGTTGCCTCTGCCGTTGACGCGTGCCGCTCGTGTGTATGTGCACTGCACCCACTTACAGTGACAAGACTACCTAAATACATTATAGTTACAAAACAAGTTTAAAATTCAATATTAGCGTCTATCTCGTGAAAAGACCTATTTCATAAAAGTTTGATTTCAATCAAATTATGTTCGTAACAGCATAAAATATCTACCAATACTAAGAGATAATCTTTTTTTAATTTTGCTCTATATAAAAGCGATTGTCGCGAGCATGTGTCACTTTTTGTTCGGTGATCCTGAACGCGTGGTCGCGCCGACAGAGGGCGCTGCCCGGTTTAATGAACAAAAATGACATATTATATGAATGCGACAATCATTTATTCGTGCGACACAATAATAAGCACTGGAATATAAACGTCTGTTTAATTGACTGTTCATTTCACACTAGTAACGACCTTATTTTTAGTAGCCTAAGGTCAATCAAATATTTTTACTCAAACATGCTAGGAAATTCGATAATTTTTTGACAATATTCTACGATATAAATCGAAAATGCTGTATCTACTGGTCAAATACATGCGAGTAGGCGGCCGGCAATGTTACTAAGAAATCTGACATCCGACTGTCTCTGTCTCTGTGTCTGTCTGTCTGTCTAATATCTGTCGTGTAACTTAAAAATGGAACGAACTTTTTACTTCGACACATGGCAACCAAGGAGGTCACATAAAAAAGATTTTATTTAAATTTCGATTTGGCTTGCAAATAGAGCTGTTTTAAGTAAAGAAGAAACAAATGAACATATTGACGCATGAAAAATTATCGTTGTTCGTCATTGATTTTGGAATTTATAATTAATTTACTTAGTTTGAATTTCCGCGCATTATTTGAGAAAAGTACTATAGGTTACAAGCCTTGGCCGTAATCAGGCATTGATGGACTCACGTATGTGTTCATGATTCATTTAATTTTAAGTATACGTGCTTACTTCACTACTTTATTGTCGCGTTAGAATAATATTTTTTATGAAAGTGTTTACTTTTAATATTTATCATAAATGTGTAATTGGACTTTTTAAACTTCGAAGTTTATGTCAATGTGCCCGTTTAAGTGTAGTTTATACTTTATGTTATTATGGAAGTGTTTGGAAAATTATAATCATAGGTACTTTAGCGTTGATTTTAGGAGTTAACAAAGTTAAAATGAGGTGGTATTTTATGTGTTCGTTATTTATGTGTTAAAGAGTTTTAATATAACCTTTACTGGCTAAGGTTACTTATGTAGATGGTGCTGTCATTATAACAATATACACTTTAAAGTAACAGAGACTGAAATAACTGAAACGTAAGTACCCTTGCTTGGTATTAGATTACGTTTGAGTATTCGGCCGTAATGGTTTTGATTTATTGCATGAGGACTTATTAAGCTTACAATGTACAAAACGTGGTTTTATCAATGTACATATTAATACGCAGATAAATATGCTAGTGACCTTGAGTGGTTAGCTCGCGTGTTCTGTATACTGAGCTCAAGCAACGCGTCGTACGTCCAGCCAGTAATAGGAACCTCGTCCATCAAGGAGCGCTGTCCCAAATTAGACGCATTATTATTTGCAAAATCAATCTGCCTAGCCTTTTCCCAACTATGTTGGGGTCGGCTTCCAGTCTAACCGGATGCAGCTGAATATTTTACCTGGAGCGACTGCCTATCTGCCCTCCACAACCCAGTATCTAGGTAATACGATACCCCTTGGTAAGACTGGTGTCAGACTTCTGACGAATCGTAACGACTGACAAAGATCCACGAATGACAGCGGGGACCAACGGCTTAACGTGCTTTCCTAGGCACGGAGGAGTCTCGGTATGTAAAGATGGTCACCCATCCACGGACCAACCCCGGTAAGCATAGCTTAGCCTGACGGATCGACCTGTGCGGCTGTTATTACTTAGCCACGAGCTCCTCATGAAGACGCATTATTATTAAACACGTATACAAAAAGATCAATAATTAAATTATCTTTAAAATGGTGAAGGTTTCAGAAAAATACGCTTGTAGATTTTGCGTGATTCTCAGTTTGTTATCCGCGTTAGACATAACTTTACAAATTAATTTCACTATGTAATATAAACATAATCTAAAATATTCGTATATTAAGTTATATGAGAAAATGCTCTATTTTTAACATATATTTTTCCAAATCATTAACACTACTTGTTTAGACGTGATCGACGCCCTAACCTCTAAGGACGGCTCCTAACAACAACCACACGTCAAACACTCGAAAGCATCAACATCCCCATAATTACATCCTCCACGAAGAAGTAATGTCCGCGCGGGGTCAAGCGACGCGATGCCACGATCCATCATCCCAGTCATTGATGGATGATGCTCTGGAGCAATGATAATTATTGATAGCGTATTGATGCTCTGCCAGACATTAGGGGTCATTTTTATGACGGTAGTTTGGTATTTTTACAGATCTTGGACCCTTCAGGTCCGTGGTTTTGATGCTATGGGTAAGTACTCAAAAGTCAAAGTATGATTGACTTACTTCTGCCCGCGCTTTCTTGAGTCTATAACCTTCCGCAAGAATTGAACAGACTATCCAATGCCAAAAGAATTTTTCCAATCCGACTGGTAGTTCTTCAGCCTAATTACGTAATGCACAATCAATAATAAATTGAAATGAATTGAAACAGATTGCTAGTCCATAGCTTCATAAGTTCGAAAAAAAAATCTGCTCAATTTTTTTTTCGAACTTATGAAGCAATGGACTAGCAATCCGTTTCAATTCATTTCAATTTATTATTGATCGTGCATTACGTAATTAGGCTGCCGGAGATTACCCCCTACATTCAAACAAACAAACAAACACACCTCTTTATAATATGATATGATACAGGATGTCAGGAACATCGACGCGAAACCTGTTACCATGAATTCTGTACATGATTCTGAACGCCCTGGAGTTGAAATTTTTCGTCGGTTATTAAAAAAAATCTGCTGTTTCATGGAAAATTGCAATACCTACGCGGTCAACATTTATGGAACAGCTGTTTTTTTATTTTAATAACCGATCATAAATTTCAACGCAGGGGCGTTCAGAATCATGTACTGAATCCATGGTAACAGGCTTCGCGTTCATGTCCCTGCCACCCTGAAGATATAGATTTTTACCTCGTGTTGTTTCAAAAGGCCAAAGTCTAAACAAATAGCTAATAGTTACATCATTATAGTTTCCAGGTTTTAACTATATACATAGATACATTAAAAGGCGCATAATATTCTGGCAGCGCCCCGCGGTTTCACCCGCATAAGTCTCGATCCCGTGTGAATATCGAGATAAAAAGTATGCTATGTCTTAATCCAGGTCACGGTCTACCCATGTGTCAAATTTCATCCATATCTGTTCAGCTGTTTTAGAGTGAAAGCGTAACAAACAAACAAACTCACTTTCGCATTTATAATTTTACTTAGGATATAATATTATGCTGGTACTACACTTGGCGTATTTGCGCAAATATTCGCGTTATTTCGTTAATACACACTGAACTTTATTTCAAAACTTATAAGGCATATTTTATATCACCCAAGTAACGCGAATATTTTGACAAATACGCCAAGTGAAGTGCCAGCATTAGATTAGTATCTGATGTTGCAATAGTTCGTATGTAGAGGAGCTCGTGGCTAAGTATGTACTAGCTGCCGCACGGGTCGATCCATCAGGTAAAGCTACGCTTGCCAGGGTTGGTCTGTGGATGAGTGACCATCTTTACATATCGTCGCCGTGCAGTGAAAACCTCGTGATTGCAGTAAACGTTATTTCACAGGGAAGATAATAACTGTCTGAAGAATAGCCGTCATTGACGTTCTCTGATGTTCTCGTTATCAACGATAGAAGGCATTAGAAGCATCTTACATCTCACTGTCTGTATTTTGTTCTAAGCATGCATTACGAGGTTTTCTACACAACAAATAAATAAAAAGAAAAGCAATTAATTTTCCTTCACGAGGTTTTCACTGCACGGCGACGATATCGAGAAAGCACGTTAAGCCGTTGGTCCCGGCTGTTATTCGTGGATCTTTGACAGTCGTTACGGGTCGTCAGAAGTCCGAAAGTCTGAAAACTAGTCTTACCAAGGGGTATCGCATTACCCAGTAACTGGGTTGTGGAGGTCAGATAGGCAGTCGCTCCATGTAAAATACTGGTATTCAGCTGCATCCGGTTAGACTGGAAGCTGGCCCCAATATAGTTGGGAAAAGGCTAGGCAGATTGATTGATCTGATGTTGCAATAGTTACTTGGTTACACTTCCATAGGCAGTAGTTACCAACTTCTGTATTTCAGTTCTGTAGTACTATTAGTCACAGACTACATGATATTATTAATGTATACTCAACAGCTCTTATTTAATCAACTCCCATAATTTTCTACTTTTAAACCGACTTCCAAAAAGGAGGAGGTTCTATGTTCGTAGCGTATGTATGTTTATTTTTTTATTTTTGTTTATGTATGTCCACCATTTTCTCCGTCAATTGTGCACCGGTTTTGAAAATTATTTTTTTGTATGAAGGGGTAACGCTCTCGAGTCGGTCCCATGTAAATTTTATTAACTTTGATTGGATAGTTTTTGAGTTAGCTTCAATAATACGTATTTTTCCCACTTAGTATATGTGGATGATATGGTGATAACTTCCTGTCACTGTTATTTACATAGCAGGTACCGAGTGGTATTCGAATTTGTGTGGGGTAGGTACCTCGAACAAAAAGTGAAAAATAACAACTTTTTATAAAAATAACTTTAATTTCGGAAGTCGATGACTTTCCGTTTTGAATTTCCGTTTTTCTGCCACCGAATTCCGAAATTAAAGTAATTTTTCACTTAGTAGTGTTTTTTTTTGGAAGTCGGTTGTTTTTTTTATTGAAAAAGTTTTGTTTCCCATTTTCCTCCAACGTAAAGTTCCTAATTCAAAACTTTGATACCATTGTTTTTTCATCAGAAAGTTCTATCAATACGTAGCCGTAAGACTAATATGTTGTCTGTACAACATATGGAGTTAAGTTAAACGTAAGTAATTCATAAGTTTGAAGTAAGTAAGATAGGAAAATAATTGAATAGTAGGCAAATCTTTACAACCTGACAACTTATGTCAAGATATCCAATGAAGGAATCCGTTTGGGAGGTTATAATGCCGCAGCTAAGTAGATGGATAGCAGACAAAGGTATCAAACTTATAGTTTTTGCGATGGAGTATACCCCAATCGGCCTATAATAGGTGTGTACCTAATCCTAATAACCTAAGGTCTATTTATAACCTTGTTTCCAATTGAAGTTATTTCCACATAAGCAAACATCAAGTTTATTCAAGTGTAAATAAAGTTGATTTTAGACTGACTAGTAATTTTGAAAAAGTCATAAAAGAATATGAAGTTGTAGCGCAAACTGAACCTTATGCGTAGGCATTGCAGTTGTTTTTCCTAAAACTCGTGTTTGTTTACATGTTTGGCAAATTAATGGCGATCGAAGTTTAGGTATTCTTCTTTCTTATGAGCGTTTATTCTAAAAGTTGGTAACGTCGCAAATAGCTGTCAAAATTTACATGTTTTGATTAATTCGGCAATATTACTGGATGGAAATATGAAATGTGACTAACTAGTGAACTAGAATATCAATAATGAATTGCAATTATAACACTGAATTTGTTGTTGTGTCCGTTTTAGGTGTAAAAAAGGTATTCCGAAGGTTTCCAAATACTTTTTTTACATCTAAAACTAAATAGGTATCCGATATTACGATATTAATTATTGCATTTTATAATCAATATTTTAGTTAACTAGTTAGCCACATTTCTTATTTCCACACAATAATATTGCTAAATTAATCAAAACAGGTAAATATTTGACAGCTATTTGCGACGTTGCCAACTTTTAAATGAACGCTCTTTACATGTCAAAGTTAACGAGGCTTAAAAAGACGTTAACTAAAACACTGGAAGCTGATATTTATAAAAAAAACATCGTGTAACAGCAAAAACGCGAGAAACATCGACACTTTTAAGCAATAATTACCTTCTAATCGCTTTACCAACACGACCGAGATGGTTATCATTAAACGACCCACAAAAACCGTCCCAAATGTCACCCATGTCCTTTAAATTCCCGTATCTATGCGCGAACGTAATTCATTACTCGTTAAAGAACCCGATTATTATAAAATCCTAGTAGAAAATAATCTTAGGACCGAATAAATATGCCACACAGAAATTTAGTACCAAAAGTCGGAACGGGCGATGTCCTGCTGGGCGAAAAGGGACCGCGCGTCGGCCATGGCGCTTCGACCATCGTTTTTTATAAACATAACCTACAAAAAAATATACATATATTTTTTGACTGTCATCGGGAACTAATTTCGAATAGTTTTTTGTGGTTTTTCTGTTAATAATTATTTCGTAAAGCGGCGCTTTGTGAATCTTTTATTGGGATCGTTGATGTAGGTGCGGGCGACCAAATTGTGTAGAGTGTATTAACTACGTAAGTGGTGAAAGCTATTGCATTATTCCTGATGCACGATTTTCTTACAATGCCTAGATTTAAAATGGTTTTGGAGAGAACGTTGAGCCGTTATCAGAGCTAGTTGTCAAATGATGGACACGTAATTAATTTAATACTGTTATGGGCACTCAAACATAACTGGCCGAAATTTGGGTGTACTGTTGGTACACCTCTGCTTAACTCTTCAAGGGATACAGGTGTGATGTTATGTTTTCATGTTACGTCACTCCGTCTGGGCATTGGACTATGCTTATAATTTTTGAGATATCGTTTATCGCAGCTGAACCTAAATAAAATGACTGCCCGATGGCAGTCATTTTGTAGTCAGTAGTCGTTTTTTGTGTCAATAACAGATTGTCCACCGAACCTGGTTGGTCTAGTAGCCAACTCAACAATACGGAAAATAGTCCTGGCTAGATATAATAATTGAATAGGTGCATTGAACCACGGGTGATAACCTAGTTGTGTGACCGTCGGAACTGCCAAGTCATAGGCCTCGAGTTCGAACCCAAGACACGCACTTCTGACTTTTCGGATTCATGTGCGTATTATATAAGTATCACTTGCTTCAAAAACGGTGAAGGAAAACATCGTGGGGAAACCGGCATGCCTGAGAGATATTTCTCGACGGCATGTGAAGCCAAGTCAGGGGCCCATCGGCGGCATAAAAACTCTGACACCAAATTAGTCACTAACCACACAACAAAGAAGAAGACCACAGGACTCTAAAATTCTAATTAAGCGCGCTCGCACACGGTATACTTTTTATAGGTCCTACAATTGATCAGATTATTTCGCCCTACGTTAGTTCACCCTTTTTTTTTTCGTTGCCTGTTTGCCGGGGTCGCGATATCCCTTTCGGACAAACTCGCAACCCCGGCAGGCATTGGCCCTTCCGGACCCCGTCAGTTGGAGCTGACATCTCTTTGAGGCGCGCGTGGAACATAACGCGCCGTCGACCCGGGCCTGGTCCCTATCGGACGGCGAGCTACCCATTTCTCACCGTCCGCAAGCCCGCGCCTACGGTGGCCGGAAGTCGGCTCGCGACTTCACGTTCGTTCACCCTACGGTTTATGGAACGAGTGCGTTGATATATTTGATTTCGAATGTTTCATTTAGCTCCTACAAAAAATCAGCCACCGATTTTATGCCGTCTCTTATTCTTCCTACAATCTGTAACCCGATCATAATTACCTACAGCCATTAACATTAAAATCCGTCTAACATCCAATTTGCTATAATTGAAACAGTCACGGGAAAACTCGCCTAACTATGCGCACGCGCCGAACACGCCCCTGAAATACATACGATTCTACACCCATGTTAAATCTTATTTATCTATTTTATGCCTATTTTCTTCAATTGACGAAATAACCACAACAAAAAAACAACTGAATTTTAAGGAAGGTAGGGTTGAAATTGCTTTGTATCAGGGCTTTAGTGGTTGTTACTCTATATTTGATAACTACGCATACCCGTAACTAAAGCAGTCGCGTGGCGATTTTTATGGGAAGTATTGCGATTCAGGGTGCTGGCAAATTGGCTTTTAATTATTTGAATTCGTTCCTTCTTGGTATACAGAGTGTGGAAGAATAAAATGGCCCTGATTATATTGCTTTACTTTACATCGGAGTGAGATGGGACGGTCAAATAGTCGTCAAACTTGTCTGTATTTCACCGGATTTGGGCAGAATTTGCAGACCGTATTAACTTATGACTTAAACTATAAACCGATTTTCATATCTTGTGCGTCTTTCAACGTCAACATTTTTCAGTGTATGTGGTTTAAATAATAACAATAACAAATTAACGAATAATAAGACAGAACTGTGGAGACGACACGAGTTGTGTAGACCGTGTTAAGAGTCGTCGGGGCACTGAGGAGGTAACCGGGCGGGTGAATTCAATACTAACAACCTACGACTTTGACAGCTCCAAGCGCACAGTTATAAAAATCGAGTTATAATTGGAGAGTTCTTATTTATTTACATAATTTTCTCTTAACTTAATTGCTTAACAAGTTGACTAGCAACTTAAATTGTCAATATATCCAAATCACACTGCCTTTCTTTGACAGTTGTATGAAATAGCTATAACACGGCAAAAAGACATAGTGTGTCAATTTGCTAAACAAATTAACTTCCTTGACTGTTCCTACCTACCAGTGGCGAAGGGTGAGTTTATGAGAAAGGTAAGCCGGAGCAAAAACAAAAAAAAAAAAAAAAATCTACCGCGCCGTCGTAAGACTGACCAACTAACTTATTCCTACAACGATACTGGTCAAGTATTTCTAACAACTGTTTGTATAAAACTTCAGCAGTTCGACTTCCGCAAACATCGTAAAAACCTAAGAATCGTTCTTCGATTCCAGTTTCAGATAAATATCGAAAAATTACAGTCAATTGCTCCCTATGACTGACATCGGGAGTTTCGTCAATCATTACAGACAGAAATGGAGCTTTATCTATCTCAATTCGAATGTGGTCTCGTAAAACGGATGCAATACTATGTATTAAATCATTTTGAATATCACTTGAAAGACCAGAAAACGCGGGGTTCTGAACTGAAGAACATAGTTCCAAATGAGAGTCCATTACGGTGTCATACTTGCTCAGATATAACAAGGTTTCAATATAGTTACCGCGGTTATCAGAATTCGGACGTTCATCGTGGCCGCGAAAAGCTACTTCTTGTTTACCTAACAAAATAACGGTGTCAATAAACCGTTTCATTAAATTCCTATTTCGAGCTACTTTCCTATTATGAGCTTCAAGCGAATCAGTGAAAAATGGTTCTATCCTACTATTCCCGAAGTCATGCAAATCTAAACAGCTACGAATATGCTTTTCAGTCTGCACATGTTTTTTTGATGAATTCGTCAGATTATTAATATCTGTAAAACCCCCTTTATTCCATAAACTACTAGAATCTGAGAAAAGTAAACATGGAAAACAAAACATCTTATTTAATTTACAACTACCAGTCAGCCATTGATATTTATCGTAAAGGGACACATTAAAATGTTTGAAAAACCCATCACGTCGTTTGTAGTTTATAGTCATATCTGGTCGAGCACGACCTAGCCTAATTATGTGTTTCTTATTTTCAAAACTTAACCTTGAAAAGCATGTTTCCTCACGAAGCAAATAATCTGTCACACAACAATCTAAAACTATTAATGCCGCCATCCTACTAATAACTTTTCAAATCTACTCTAAAAAAGTAATTTCAACTTGCTAATCTATCGACTTACCACAAATTCCTAATTACAACGACGGCGAACGCACAATTTCACAACCAACTCACGATTATCCAATTCTAATTGTTACACTAATACTACACTAATAACTTATATGAATACAACGAACAAAATGCTAATTAACTACAAGTATCAACAAAATTAAAGGTTATAAATTCTATTAACTATTTACGTCAATCGTCAACAAACATTTAAAATTATTGCGTGTGTGGAGCGTGGAGCTTGTCCCTCCCCCCGTCCCGAACCAAACCGAACGCTTACGAAATTCAGCGAATGGATTCCTACACTGTACTGTACCTATCATAACTCGACTTTTTACGGCTTACTATTGCCTCAAAAAACAGCGTGTCACGTGACCTGAAGTGACGTCATGACGAGATTATTTTGTATAGAAATTTAAGTTTTCATAACCCGGGCGGACAACGAGTTATACTGGAGGCACTAGAGCAAAATTGGCGCGCACTTTAAATGTTTTGTTTTCGTTGGAATATAAAGACAATTTTTTTAATGTAGGTTAGGGTTTTGTAATACTTTAATTTTATGGTGTAAGTATTAAATAATACATTCAGTGTGATTATTAAACACTGCTGAGAACTACTGACTGTCATAATTTCCGAAGGGAAGCCGACAGGAATCGGGTTATTGGTTAGCTGCGCCCCTGCTACCTACATTCAGTTTGCTAGCAAATTATAAATGTACTTATACAAAATATTGCAAAACATTTTAAAAGAGTAACGGTGGAGTTTCTTGACCATTCATCTCCATACGAAATTACCCTTTGGAAGGGGCGACTAGAATTATTATTTGGAGGAGCTCGTGGCTAAGTAATAACAGCCGAATGGGTCGATCCATCAGGTTAAGCTGCGCTTTCCGGGGTTGGTCTGTGGATGGGTGACCATCTTTACGTACAGAGACTCCTCCGTGGCTCGGAAAGCACGTTAAGTTGTTGGTCCCGGTTGTCATTCGTGTTACTGGGTTGTGGAGGTCAGATAGGCAGTCGCTCCATGTAAAATACTGGTATTCAGCTGCATCCGGTTTGACTGGAAGCCGACCCCAATATAGTTAGGAAAAGGCTAGGCAGATTGATATTGACTAGAATTATTATTTATTTAGTCTTAATCTGACATTACTTACATATATAAAATGTTGTCTCTTGAAACTGTCAAATCAATTAATCAAAGCTCCATGAAAATTCAAATGCATGCATGTTATTTGTTGTTGCTGTATTATAATTTTTTTAGTTTAATTAGCGTTGTGTAGGATAAAATAAAATATTTGCACACCATAAGTAAAAAAATGTCAAGATGCCATTATACTTTTAAGATCATACAGTGTAAACCTACATTCTTGCAAATAAATGGATTCGAATTTGAATCAATAATTCTATTTTCTTGTTAATTTTTGACGTTCAAAAGTGCCTTTTATGTGCCTATTTTAAATAAACGATTTGACTTTGACTTATACCAGCAGTATTTTAAAAGTTTACACAAATGGGCTTTTTAATTGAACGTTATAGTAACTTACCTGGTAATCTGCCTTCTCTTTCATATAATTACAGATGATTCTAGGATAGGATTCCAGGGCACACCTGCAAATAAGATACTACTTAGGCCCTTTGCACACGACACGGTGTCTCTACGGCACGGTGTGTTCCGCGCCTTAGAAAAATTGTGTGCCCTTGTATATGACACTGTTCTATGGTATACGGCCCCGTACTTCGCTCTATTTAAATCTCTGTTCCCACTTAAATAAACATCAACATTATGCAAGTGTAAATAAAGTTGATTTTAGACTGACTAGTACTGTTGAAAAAGTCATTAAAAAAAATGAAGTTGTAGCGCAAACAGAACCTTATGTGTAAGCATTACAGTTGTTTTTCCTAAAACTTGTGTTTGTTTACATGTTTGGCAAATAAACTGCGAACGCAGATTAAGTGCCGTCGTGTCGTCAACAAGCTTCCATAGTGATCCATATAACACTGACGACCGTGCCTACACTGCGAATAAACCGTAGTTTTTCATGGCAAGAATGACGTGTGTGTACAAAGGGCCTAAGACGATTTCATGGTTAGTCGATTATGACATTTCAAGCTAATTTCTCAAAAAAAATAGCTTGGAATGATAGAGTATTAGATAGCAAACCGTTTATTCTAGCATACATAGGTACCAATCAGGAACATTTATGATTACTAACATTACTAGCAACAGCTGTTTAAGGAATGAACTCTTGGGTCGATCAGTCGTAGATAACATAATGATTGCGTTAAGTTAAATTGCAGAATTTAGATTTTTATTTATGGTCGATAAAGAATTATTTATTATTATTAAATTATTTAGGCTTAGTTACTTTGGTAATTGTCGGTCGATTCTCAAGAAATAAACTCCAAATTATTATAAATCGAATGCAGTCCAGATTATACAGGCTGTTTCAGAAAGGTGTGGCCAAATTTAAGGATGTGGTACACACGACTACACATGAAGCTATAAATTTCCAGTTTATGCGTGTCTCGCATTGTATAGGATTTCCGTACAATGGGAGGTCAGCTTATGCTGGAAATGTATAGCTATTATGTGTAGCCGTGTGTACAAACCATCAAACTGAACTGAACTTTCTCCATGGGATCAATAGTTTAATCGAGAAAAAAAACATTATATTTTTAGGCAAGTAAATAGGAACTAATTGACGTTCAATTCAAATACATGCCTTTTTTAAATTAAATATAATATTCACAAAATTAAGTCTGTTCTATTCAAACCCTCCCTTAGAAATTACTCATCACTTGAAATAATTATTATTACTACAATCACAACATAGGGTCGCCCTATAGAGCCCCCGAGGTATGTTGGCACAATTTGTTGAAACTCGCCCGGAATGCTGGCAATGTGCAGTGCTTGCATCTTAGTACAAGTACTGTTACTGAGAGAAGTGCTACGAGGACATTTATAAAAGGAACAAGGCGTTGCCGTTGTTTCATTAAACGACTAATATAATTTTTAAAAAAAAACTAAAAGAAATCGTTGTTTAATTGGTTGGTTTTTAGTAGCTTCATGGTTTAGATCACTTAGCTCTTTGTACAACTATATTGTTTAGGGATCCTTGCATAAAGAAGTGGGTTTTAAGGCTCGACTCAATTGCTCAGATCGCTGCAAGTTGATCTTCGGAAAGAAACGGTTAAATGTTTAGCTGTTTGTTAATGTGCAAGCGCATACTTCACCCGCACCGATCTGTACCGACTTGTCTTCACCGGGAACCCGCTTCTTTATGCGAGCACCCGAACTTAATAGTTTTCGAATAATCAACAAAATTGAGATCGATTTAATGGCGACGTTGCTTCGATTTCAAACTTTTAATTAAGTTATAAAAATAAATTAGCTGAATTATTTTCATTATTATTATAAATTGCCACTTAAAGAAATAAATGATAACACCTACCATTATTAACATTTCCGTAAAAGGGATTCTGTTAATAAAAAATAATAAAATCAGGTTGATGTCTAAATCAAGATAATTATTTCTTGATAGGGCGATGAAGTTGATAAGCGTGGGAGTTCAAGATTACTTATTGAATTATTTAAATAATTAAAACACACAATGGTTAGATATTTTTTACGTCTTAATTAAGACTAGCTGTGCCACACGTGGCGTTTTTGTTATTCTT
Organism: Agrochola circellaris; assembly: GCA_914767755.1. Classification (NCBI taxonomy): domain Eukaryota; kingdom Metazoa; phylum Arthropoda; class Insecta; order Lepidoptera; family Noctuidae; genus Agrochola; species Agrochola circellaris. The sequence goes on from OU611860.1 coordinate 6,454,876, forward strand.
TAATAAAAGTACTGTTAAAAAATAAGTTTCAACTTATGTATTTTCTATCATAACAACTTATGTACAAAACAAAATTATTAATAGACTCAGTTTTGTATTTAAATTTAAATAAGAATATTAAAGGCAACATAGTTTTACAAAAACCTACGTTTTTTGCGCGAAACAAAAATAATTTACCAAGCGTTGCACCTTTATCCATAACAGTACACATCGTCCCGTCATAAAGGGCTAGCCCCGTACGAAAGGCACGAGTGTCAGAAAAACAGCTAAAACCCGCAATGAATAGCAAAAATTTTACATTTCACGCAACCAACACAAGGATGGGGCGGTGGGCCGTGTGTGTGTGGTCTAAGTTGAGGGATTTACGGTATTTATACGTCTCCCCCTATAGTGAATAAGAAAGACGTTATTGGACGACTTCTTAATCTTGTAGTTACTTAGCAGTTTATGTTATATTTATTGTAATGTGATGTTAAAGTATCAATTATTGTGTAACTTTATCAAAAAAAAAAACAAAAAAAAAGTCCTATTTTGGTACATTTTGATTTAAGGCTTTCACAGACAGGCGCGACGCTACGGTGCGACGTGAGGTAGAATATTTTTCTTTGAAGTTTTCAGAGACTTTGTTCTACTAGAGTCGCATCGCGCTGTCGCGTGGCGCCTACCTGTGGCAGCCTTTAAGGTTTTAAACGTTAGGTAACTACAATAAATGCCACAAGAAAAGACAGGCCTATGCCCAGCAGTGGATGAAGTCGGGTTGTGGATGTTGATAAATATACATGGATCCATTCATAGACCTACCTTCTTCTTGAACTTTGTGGGTTAGCTAACCTAAACTACACTAAACTGTATTCATATTCATTTATTGCATTTCATATTGTAGAAAAGCTGTTACATAAGGCTTAAAGCTAGGTACAAAAATATGGACCCTGGAAGTGTACATGAGGATAAAATTAAAATTAAAAAATTACAACAAGACTAAATTAAATCTAATATTTAAAAAAAAACCTTGGTATTTAAATTAATTTAACAATAAAATAAGGAAATAAATAGTAACTAAGATTGGATGATTATGAAGAAAATTTAAATGAAAAAAATATAAAATGACTAAATTAAATCTAACACTAATATGAAAATAAAAAGTCTTGGTAATTAAATTAATTTAACGATAAAATAAGGATATAAAATAGTTAGTTAGATGATTACAAATTATTATAGCATTTATTATTTTAATGACTGAGATCAATATTACAAAACAAAGCATAAGTATTAGTAAATTTATTAATTCGAAAAATTATCATTGGAGTAGGTTACTTGAAATATTCAAGATCTAACTATTATAATTATTTCAACATTGAGACGAGACACACGAGAAAGATCAAGTACTACCTACTAACCTACTCGGGAAAAGTCGAAAAAAAAACCTGTTATAAAAATGATATCTTAATTTTAATATGGTAACCGCAGAGTTCGCTAAACGCTTACTGCTTATAACTTGCGCCGGCACATCCAAGTCGTAACCCGGGGCTGGTACAACTCAATGCTTCCGGGGGGTCGCTGAGCCTTTGTTTTGTGGTCGGGTACTCGGCTCACTTCGACTTACTCCAGCTGTTTCAGCTAATTGACCAACATCCATTTATTCAATGATTTGATGCCACCTCTTATTGAAAGGCCGACCAATAAAGTGTTTCTTCTGAAACCAGTGATATTTGTGACGTAACTTGATAGATTTTTTATTTTTTTATTCACCTTTAGGGGTATGAGGAACAGGGTGTAAAGTTCACACATCCACTATAGAAAAGGGAGGATCCTTCGACCAGACGGGTGTCGTGTTTGGCGGGTAACACCACGTTGTATATGTATATGTCCACCGCGCGGTAAACTCTAATTGCGCGATGCAGGATTTGAGTGACGTCAGGATGTTGTGTGACGTCAGGTCTTTGATGCGTAGTTCGCATGTGGCGATGTAGATGCCGCCACACACCTAACCCGGGCGGTAAACTCGCAGTTTATTGAGCAGTATTTCAGCAAAGCAGAAAAAATGTTTCAGGTCCTTTTTACGAGTAAATCAGTCAATCTTTGTAATTCGATGATAACACTTGTAGTTTTGGCCGGCGCTTTTTCTACAAGTTGCAAAGAAGTTGTTAGATAAATTAGTGCAACGTGAGTGTGGCCAGCCGAAACCATGTTCCAATAAAAATAAAGTTAATCGGTCTGTAACAAATAATTCTATTTTTTTAAATATAAAGTTTTTTTTTTCTGCTTTCGTCAAAAATCACAAACGTTTTCCCATAATAATTAAAATGTCATCCATTCAAATCTGAAGTTCCAGGGCCATCGTGTACATATTAGAGCCATTACAACCAGCTTACAAACTATATTTTACTTTCCCAGATAAAAAAGTGTCAACAACTTTTTTTCTAAAATTCACACCAAGTAAAGCTGATTTGCAAACAAGATTAGTTCGTTATCATCATAAAGTACTCAAATGCAGATCAATCCGAACCTCTGTGGACATGGGGTGTTACGTATTATCATTAAAAAACAACTACAGAAGGTTCAAAAATGTGGTTAACGAAAAAAGCAGAAATTACGACCTACGCTAACTGCGTAGCGATTAGTAGCATTTGCTACGCAATGTCGTAGCCGCGCTACGCAATTATTTCTGAAGTTAAGAATTTCGCTACGTCGCGAGTATTTCTGCCGTAAGGACATCCCGTTTTGATATTTAAATCAGATTTTTTTCCATCTACATATTGCAAATTTAGGTCGCTTTTCGTGTCTGTCTGTGTGACCACGTTGTTTCTAAACTACGCAACGGATTTTGATGCAGTTTTCACCTTCTGTAATATTAAATATACGGATAATAAAAAAATCACCAAGTTTGTGGGAAGCAGAGACGGGTCGCTATTATTTTCAATTGATATTTTTTTAAATGAGATGATGCATAAATTGTATTTTGCATGATAACATAATAATTATTTAACTATATAAGCTTTTCAAGATAATATAATCACCAACCCTTTTATACGCTAGAGCTGGTCATTCTTTTCTCGCCTCGAGTAAACCTTCTGTACAGATTCCTTTTATGGTGGTACATGATACGTAAGCCACGCGTTAGTCACGTGACGTGCGCAGGCGCAGCGTTTGCGCTTCCACGCAGCCGCATCGAATCGATCAGCAACTCTCATACATTATGTGTAATTAAAGATTATGGAATAGAAAGAATTAAAATGTGGTAGTACGGAAAACTGGTTTACTTTATTATGATATTAAAATATTAATTTGAAAGCTTTTTTGGTAATTATTTATTTATTTAATACTTCAAGCACAAAAATGTACAGAGGCGGACTTAATGCCATAGGCATTTTCTACCAGTCAACCTTTGGGTGATGGAGAGACAAACAGTGGTAGGTGCAATTACGTAAAATTGAGGAATAAAAATAAAAAAACTTAAGTAATATATAAAGATACACATATACCTATTACAAACAATAAACATAATATATATGTCTGATTATATATAAATATAAGCACAAATAAATATACATAAATACACGAATATACTAAAACAAATAAGACAAACAATGGGAAAACATTAACGTTGTGATGATACTGCCAGCTTCTTACGAATGTGCTCGCGAACTTTAACTTTAAAGGATAACCGGTTGGTTGCCATCCTGATTTCCTGGGGGAGCGCATTCCACAGGGAGATGGATTGAATGAAGAAGGAGGAGTGAATGAAGTCTGTGCGGTGAGTGGGACATAGAAGAACGCGATTATTTGAAGACCGTAGATTTTTACTGTGGTTGTCACAAATGTATTGAAAGTGGGGGGCTAGATAACTAGGGGAAGTGGGAGAGACAAGAAATGAAAACAAGGTAGTCAGCGCCCTCTGCTCTCTGCGCTGGCGTATGGGCAACCACTTTAGAAGCGACCGGTGCGCAGAAACATGATCATATTTACGCAGATTGAAAACGAATCGAATGCAATTATTGAGAAGACGGTCAAGTTTGTCGAGGAGATCTGCATTCAGGTCATAGTAGCACACATCACCATAATCGATGATAGGGAAAATTAAGGACTGCACAAGCATTGTCTTCGTAGTTGTTGGTAGTAAATTTTTCAGTCGGTACAAAGCCCGCAGCGTTCCAGTTACCTTCTGGCTGACCCTCACGACTTGAGTACGCCAGTTCAGAGTATTATCAATGTGCAAGCCTAGGTCCTTCACATCAGTACTAAATGGGACGACCGTATCATTGAAGACAACTGGTGGCAAGGTTGTACCATCCACCTTACTCATACTCCGAGAACTTCCGATGATGATCGCCTGACACTTATTAGGGTTTACTGCTAAGCCGAATCTATCAGACCAGGTTTTTATGGCTATCAAGTCCCTATTTAATTTATCGATAGCGTCCGAAATTTCCTCGACCCTCCCTTGACAGTACACCTGCAAGTCATCTGCATACAGATGATACGCACACTGAAGCTCGGAGGTTATAAGGTTGATAAATATAGAAAACAGAAGAGGAGAAAGAATACCGCCTTGTGGAACGCCAGTTTCCAAATCACACCAGCATGATGTAGAATCTCCAACATGAACGGACTGCTGACGTTCCTGAAGGTAGGAGGAGAACCATTCCAGTGCCTCGGGAGAGACCATAACATAGGACAGAATGGCTAACAGGATATCGTGACTGACGGTATTAAAGGCATTCGAGAAATCGACCAACACTAATGCAGTAACTTTGGTGTCTTCCAGTCCTGCCCTTATATCGCCAGTCACTTTAAGGAGTGCGGAAACAGTGCTGTGCCCGGGCCTGAACCCAGATTGAAAAGGGCTAATGAGTGAGTTACGATGAACAAAATTGGAGAATTGTTTGTGAACGCAGGCCTCGAGAACTTTGGATAGGAAGGGAAGGATAGAAATGGGACGAAAATGGGTAGGAAGAGAGGGATTAGAAACCTTAGGCAATGGACGAACATAGGCTTTGCGCCACAGGGAAGGGAATACGCCGGTGTATAGGGAAAAATTTACAATGTGGGTAATCGCGGGTAGGAGATGATCCAGAATAGTGATGATCATACCACGGGTAATATTGTCACATCCCACCGCTTTTGATTTAATGGATGTGATGATTGTTTTGATCTCTCCCGGTTCAACTGGGACAAAACTGAAACAATTAACATGGGGACGCGTTAGACCAGAAATAAGGGACAGAGTAAGTTGTTTGGTTGGACGATCCATGCTAGAAGCAGTGGAGAAATGACGGTTGAGATCGTCCAAGTCAATTGAATTAGGAAGGTCCAAATGTCGCGGTTTGCCGATACCAAGAGTTCCAAGAAATTTCCAAATATCGGCAGAAGAGGAAGAATTGATAGTATCTAGAATGTGGCGGCGTTTAGCATTGCGTATCATCTGATTACATCTATTCCTTGCAGCTTTAAATAGTGTCCAGTTCTCATCAGTGCGATCCCTTTTAAATTTACGAAACGCGCGGTCCCTACGTCGCATTGCCATCTGTATACCTCTTGTCATCCATGGTGCAGGTAGGCGTTTTAATTTAACTTTTTTGACGGGAGCATGGATGTCATAAAGGTTGACCACAACATCATTGAAGATCGCAACCTTGTCGTCTACTGAAATGGCTTCCGTCATAGGATCCCAATTGACTACAGACGCATCTTTCTTAAGTTTCTCAACATCCATCCGCGCAAAACAACGCCTGTACAGAACCTTGGGTTTGGGTTTGGGAGGTTTCAGGATATATGAAAGGAAAATCATGTCGTGATGAGAAAAACCAGGAGCGTCATGTTGACCATGGGAGGAAACAAGGGTAGGATTCGAGGTGAGCATCAGATCGAGCCAGGTGTCATCGCCGACAGTGTTATGATGAGTAGGTTGGAGCGGCAACACGTGCAGACTAGCCGACTCGATAAGATGGAGGAGCTTTCGGGATCGAGGAGAGTTGTGGGCAAGAAGGTTTGTGTTGAAATCACCCATGATGATGTGATGTGCATATTCCGAACCCAAAGATTCAAGTACTGATTCGAATTCAGTGAAGTAATCAACAGTGGGAGGACAGTAGACAACACCAATAATTGTTTTGGCTCCTTTGACACAGACTTCAAGTAAAATAAACTCAGCAGAAGCAGAATAGTGAGAAGAGGAAGTAGCAAGTATTTTATAAGGAAAGTCACTGCGAAGGTATATAGCCACACCACCCCCTCCTTTACCAATTCGATCATTTCGTATCAGAACGAAACCAGTAAGAGGGTAAGTGGTGGACAGGAGATGCGGTTTGAGCCAAGTTTCGGAGATCAGGATAGCATGAACTTTGCTATTATTAAACACGTCGTAAAGCTCACTGTAGTGGCTTGGAACACTTTGAGCGTTAATGTGACACACATTCACCAACCGATTAGACTGATCCTGGAAATTATGTCGTATAAAGTCACCAAGGGTGTCACTAAAAGAACAAAAGCTTTCATCGCATGAAGAGGCAGTAGTTTCGTTTGCAGAAAAGTAAGACTCATTGTCTGACATAAATATATAAGTAGGTAGATATTATGTTGAAATAAATATATACAAATAATAAAATAAGCTATTTCTAAAAACAAAGCAACTAACAGGTGCAAGACACTGCACCACCCGCCAGCCAACACCAACACAAACAGCAATTAAAGAAATAAAACCTGAATTCACACTTTTGGCTATACTACTGGAAGCAAAGCCGGAAACCATTGGTCCCAAAAATATAAAATTACAAAGTAAAAAGTTGAAGAAAAATCAACTGTAGTACTGTAATTAGTCATAAATTATTTCAGTTTTAATATTTCTGATTTTGGCCTTCTCTGTTATTTATGCGGTAGATAAATGCAACCACATCCGGTTGCAGAAAACGTTATGATTTTAGATTGAAATAAAATATATAAATTGCAATAATTAAAAAATCTAATTAATCGTAAATAATAAAATTTTTGGTAAGTTTAGTAACTGTTGTGTGTTTGGTAAGTATGAAACAATTTTGAAAGTAAAAGCATAATTTAAAAAGTTATTAAATGTATCTTGAGCTTACGTCATGCCATTAGGTACTATAAGTCAACTCGCTGACAATTTTAATAGAAACATATTCAACAATGGGGTTGGCCGGTGAAATCTTTAGATAGATGGCGCTAGAATGGGTTTCACCTGTCAAGTTTCTGTTGTATTTTGGATTCCAAGGGGTTCACTCCTTTTTTATAATATTGAAAGAACTGTTAACATTTAACTGTTTAATAAAACATTTATTCGACATGGTGGATAAGTGCTGAATTGAAGAAACGATGTGCATCTTTACGAGGAAGGAAAGCAGACCTTGTCAAATCAAATCAAATGTTCCTTAAAAAATTCTTCTATTTTGGTTAAAGCTATGCTAGCGCCACTTTGACAGTTGCCAACCCCATTAAAACAAAAATTCTGGATTTCACAATGAGGGTTTTTTTAAATGATGTTCACTAGGTGGCAGCACTGGGACGTCAAAAGTGTCAAACCGCCAATTTTTTTCTTAGTCACTGAATGATGAACGTCTTCATATAATTTATATTCATTGTTAAACTGGAATACCTCTTGTCAAAGTGGCGTCAACTGGTGGCGTGAAGTTTTATGAAAATACACATTGAGAAATTGAAAATATCTTTAAAATTAATTATAACACCATTACATTACCTCAAGGCTTAGGAACAGATGTTTATTACACCTACCAGTCATGTAACCCCAAGTAATAAGGGGCGAGCCTATTTCCATTAACCGCATACAAAACTAGATCTCGGTTAAAAAAAAAAAAAAAAATACTCATAAAAATTATTTATTAATTTCAAAACACAAGCTAGACAAACCAAGGTATTAGTTAGCATTAATTTATTTGTAGAAAATAAACATTCTCTTACTAAATGAATGCGTCGAACAAACTGCCCCTGCGCAATGCACCGTCGCGTCGACACGTCAAGAATGACAGATTGTGCCACGCTAACTATGATGGGGTGAGTTGTAATACTGATATTAATGATGATAAGCTACTGTTAATGTGAGAAAATTTACCCTTTCTTTATTTTAGAAATTATATTGATGATTGTTTGTGAGAAATGAGTAGTCTAACAGCAATCTGCCTAGCCTTTTCCCAACTATATTGGGGTCGGCTTCCAGTCTAACCGGATGCAGCTAGATACCAGCATTTTACATGGAGCGACTGCCTATCTGACCTCCACAACCCTGTAACTGGGTAATACCCCATGGTAAGACTCGTTATCAGACTTTCGGGCTTCTGACGACCCGTAACGACTGTCAAAGATGACAATGACAGCCGGGGCCAACAGCTTAACGTCCTATCCGAGGCACGGAGGAGTCTCGGTATGTAAAGATGGTCACCCATCCACAGACCAACCCAGCCAAGCGTAGCAACAGCAGTTTTACATTAAAACATTTTTTTTTAAATGAATTCGTGACTTACTTAAGTACTCACTTTGAGTAAACGCAGAACTGCCATCAAGATAACTATTTCTAATTCGTAATAAATACCTTACGACACGTCGTCTTCATTGAAATACATAGAAACTGTCGTGTCGCTGCGACACGTCGCCTGTAGTTGCCGCCTGCGGTCTACGCAATTGTATCTTTAAAGTACCTATTTGAGTCCAGACGTTTTTTAGCGCCAAGCCCTCGACAATATACTGCCTCTCCTACAAGCCAGAATCTACTAGTAGCCACTAACCATAAAAAATCAGAGACAATGAATCGCAGTAAGTCCTAGGAAAAGATTGAACTGTCTAAGATATAGTTAATAAATAATCTGTTACTGTTCACTGCAGGAAGAAGGCTTCTTCTCATACAGAGAAGGCACGAGCATTGCATGCCTATTCAAGATGGGTTGGTGATTTCAGACTTAAATTAACTATAAGTCGAAGTTTCCTCACGATGTTCGTCCTTCACCGATGTCAGTAATGTCCGAGATAATCTCTACATATGAATGAAAATGAATGAAATATACTTTCTACATATGAATTGAAAAAGGCACATTGGTACTTACCCGGATTTGATCCCACAACCTCGTGCATAAGAGGCGAGACCTTAACCACTGGGCCATCACGACAACACAACGAACTATCTAAGACATCGCAAAAAAATATTGAGGAGTAGGCAATGAGCTGGTTTGAACTGATAAACGTCCAGTTCGGTTTTCCTACGACGGAGAGTATCCATGAGGGATATCCAGCCAAATAAGATTCTCATGAAAAAAATTACCCAGTCTTTTCTGACGCGGTAATAAAGGGCAATTGGGTAGGACAGAGTCAGACTGGCAACACCAGCTATAAATAAACATCGGCGGTTATGCGCATGTCCTGTCACATCGCTTTAACATGAGTCTGACCGAACTTGCGCAAGAGTATTTAATCCTTTTGTTTTAAAGCAAAATGTTGAAGGTTCTGTCGAGTCTGTCATTTTTGCGCATACGTTCTTAAGTTGATGTAACAGACTTTGGTTTTTGAGGGTATTTGTGACACAGTCCTACTTTTAGTAGCTGTAAAGTGTATAATAATCAAATGCTGTTGATATTTGAAAGATTTAATCGTTGATTCAATAAGTAATCTGCAGAGTAATGTTTTTTTGCTATTTCTTTTATAACGAAAAAATAAGGTTTAAATTTGGTTTAACAAAAACATATTCAATTTCAAATTCAAAAGTCAGAAATTTGCAACCGTTGAATAAATTAGTTTTGAATTTTGAATATGAATTTTGTATTACTTAGAGAGAAAGCTTTAGCATGTACTTATCGACTGTGATTATCTAAACATATTATAAATAAAACCCGACTAAATACTGAAAAATCACGCTCTAAAAAGTATGAAACAAGAAAATATTTCAGACAGAAATCAAGACATAACTAAGAAAGAAAGAAACGTTTATTTGGACACAGTTCAAATGTAAGTGCAAAAATGGTCAAGGTAAAGCCGTGGTTGCATGCCATTATAAGTTTGTTGGTATACAGGCCTGTGACCACGGCTTTATTGATTATTTAATGTGACATCACATAGCCAGCGGACGATCAAGACACTTCCAACGATACCTCATTTGTCAAATTACGATCAGGAGTTTAGAAGTTATGAGGTAACAGATGAACGTACATGCATACATACATACATACCGGTCAAAATCGTAACCCTCCTTTTTGCTTCGCCGTAGTCGGGTAATTAAAGTCAGTGTTCATGTCTGTCTGTGTGACCCCGTTGTTACTCTAAACTACACAACGGATTTTGATGCGGCTTTCATCATCATTATTTAAAGAATTTATTCCGGAAGGCTTACACTAATATTCAACTTAGCTATAACACAGAAATCTCTATGTTTTGACACGTCGCCACGTTAGTAGATTGCTCCCGTGCGAAGCCACGGCGCGTCACTGGAGTAGTTCTAAACAAAACACAAACCATCCTGCAGGCACAAACGCGTGTACCTACCCTCTTTTTTACATCAATTTCACGTGTTAGTACATTAGCGGCGGCGATCAAGTCGCTGGTTCGCGTAATTCTCTCGCAGAGCACGTGCTGCGCCTGCGATGGACCACGCTTGATTACAGAACAGATTTGAAATGAGGGTACTGGCACAGATGAATACTGGTGTAGCGAGGGTAGAAGGAAATTTATCAACCTTAGATAATTATCTAAGGTTGAGTTTGTAGATATTATGATCATATTCGTAATCCGGACGGCGAATATTCGTAGTCTTAAGAGGGTTTATTCTGAAAGTGGGCAACGTCGCAAATAGATGTCAAATATTTCGCTGTTTTTATTAATTTGGCAATGTTACTATATGGAAATATGAAATATGGCTAACTAGCGAACTAGACTACTAATAATGAATTGCAATTATTACATTGAATTTGATGTTGTACACGTTTTAGGTGTAAAAAAGGCATTTTAAAACTGATCCAAATACTTTTTTATATCTGAAACTAAATATTCGGTGTGTTACAATATCAATTATTGCATTTCATAATCAATATTTTAGTTCTCTAGTTAGCCACATTTCATATTTCCATACAGTAATATTGCCTAATTAATCAAAATAGATAAATATTTGACAGCTATTTGCGACGTTGCCAACTTTTAGGATAAACGCTTTTATGAGTAGCAAGTTTTTTTGCCTTCTCAAACCTCCGAGTACCTACTAAATTTGCTTTAACGCTGCGTATTGAAAAGTTATTAAGTTGATACGGTCACGACTTAATTTTTAATGATCCTACGTTAGTCTCGAATTTGTCTACTTACTTTTTGTAATTGACTCGGCACCAGCTGATCGACACTTACATAAGTGCACTGCACGATAGCTAATGAAGGCCGCCTAATTACTGAATCCTGTTTAATACTTATTTCCCACCAATCTCTTAATAATTACGAATGCTAATACAAAATACCTATTACATACAATGTAAGCTTTGTACACTTCAAGCTGCAATACCGACCAACATAATCCATAGCTATACAAACCGCGATTACACTGCGGGAGCGAATAATCCACCCACGTTTATTTTTAAGAATTTACTTTCCACATTTTCTCATATCGACGCGGAAGCGCAGTACTTACACTATAAGACATGTTCACTCAGTGTACAGGTTATCGTGTACACTGGCGGCCACTCGCAGGCACCGCCCGTCACGTAGGTAACTCCCGACGTAATCTGTGAACACTATAATTTGCGATATTGGCCGCTCCGCCGCGGTAGCGCCATTAAAAATTGGATAAAATTGGACATGGATAGCACAAAATGAATGCATTTTCTCGGTTACTGTGGGAAACGAAGCGATGAAGATGATGTTATAGTGCTGGTAAACGTAGAGCTGGTTTTTTGATAGGATTAGTAATGTAAAACATGGATTATAGACTTGATCGTAGACTTTACTGTTTTTATGTTCATGGTCGTTTGCGTTTCTGTTATTATTTGACTTTAAGCTGCAGCTGATTGTTATTTTTTATTTTTTTCTTCTTTACATTTTCACTCATTTTACAGGTAAAGCCACAATATAAATAAGTAACAGTATTATGTCTTCATAGAAAACGGCTGAAACGACGCACTTCGAAATCTCAGTATATATCAGGCAGAAAAGTTTTGAGTGCGCGGCAGTTACGCACGGACGCGGAAGGTTTATCTACCAAGCGCCGTAGGTAATTATCTCAAGATAACTGCCAAGACGTAATACTGTTACTTTATTATACTGTGGTAAAGCTTAGTAGATCTGAGTCTCATTTCTTGGATGATTTTGTCCCATGTATCCTAATTTTGAGCTGATTTCAGGATTTTCTCACAAAATAGTAATGGCTTCAATAAATTTAACATAATGAAGTACGTAACCTTTGAAAAATTGTTGAACGTTTTATCGGTTAGTTATTAAGACAAAAAATTGCGTGAAAAATGTGAAGAGATAAAAAAAAACATTTCGAATTCTACACACGTCCACCGTATCATGTTTACCAGTATAAGTGTACTCATGTGTTAATAGTTCATCGTTTGTTCGCTGCTTGGCGAATTAATGTATCGTTAAATTGGCCGCCAGTGTAACACACCACGTGCGCTGTCCAACGATTATGCACGCAAGTGTATCGTTCGTGTTTTTGTCACGCACTCGAAATATACATTCTTTTTATAGCTTCCGTGATTAATTAAATGATTACAAAAAAATCTGAATGTTTTCTTAATTTTCGGTAAGTACTAAATTACCTATATTACAAATATTTATTTATGGTAGAAGGTAAGTACCTACCTATTTTATAAGAAAAATATTTTTTGTGGATAATTTGACATATCATCAAGCTTGTACAGCCAAGAGATTAAAAAAAAAAAAAAAAAATCGCCAGTTATCTTTAAGTCCCATGTAATAGGGGGCGAGCCTATTGCCATCAACCAGTCACCAATCCAGACTAATATTTTTTAATTATTTTTTGTCGATAATTCACTTCTTTATTAATAAACCAATTAAGGTTACCTTCTTAAATACTCACCTAATTAAACAACCGTTTAATAAGTACCGATTTATAAAACGTTTAAAAACTGTAGTAACTAGGTGCTTACCTACACACGATATCGATAAGATCTCGTATTGTTATAATTAACACCAGAATTACATTAACAGAACAATTAACTAAAAGTCAAGGCGTAAAGGAGTAAAACCGTAATATAAAGACCAATTAAAAATACAGCTGATAATATTATCTAGATTCTGAAGTAAATCTATAGGAAGGCCTTCTAGCATAAAAAAATTGACATCTGTACTATACGGCTTGTGGGTAACGTTTTCATGTATGTACTAATATTATCTTTAAGGGTATGCGCTAAGGTAGCCCATGATATTCAATTTTTTTAAAGTTTTTTGCAATTTGCAGGTCAGTGTCGAAAAACGTGTTAAAGACACCTCGCCTCGCTGAAAACACGCTCGCAAATCACCAGTGTGACAAATATGGCCCTTAGTAAGTACAACCGTGCCAACTGCAACTGCCATCGTTGGTGTAGTGGTCGAAAGCGCTACTGCTGAGCATGAGGTCCGGTTCGATTCCCAGGTCGAGTAAAGTGTTATTGGATTTTTCCGTCAGGTATTTCTCAGTAGTAGCCCGGTGTGTGGATTTGTGCCTGGTTGATGGCAATAGGCTCGCCACCTATTTATTACATGGGACTTGAATTAAATATACTTAGTTAAATGTGGTACTATAAGTAGGTTGGCAGGCCTAAGCCTTCGGGGATTACAGGCTTGATGTTATGTTGTTTATAATGTGCTGATGATGATGACAAAAAAAATTTTTTAGTCCTTCAAACTCAATCTCAAACTGAAACTTAAAGCATTTTTCAAATAAACCAATTACAGGCACTTTTGAATTGTCAAGGGGGTCGGTCAGTCAGAAAGATGAAGCTAGATGCCCATTCCAAAGCGTAGTAGGTACCTATGGAGAAGAACGGGCAAGAAACTCCACGGACACTCTTTAAAATCATGATATGGTTACAAAATATTGGTTACATCATTCATGTAACCAATATTTCGTCAGGGAGATAATAAAAAAAAATGGACACGTATTTTTTCTTTTTATATGTATACAAAAGTATACGGCGATTATATTGTATTAAAATGTGTCACGAGTATGTCGATTTTATACTTACTTGTGACGTAGCGACCCCCACTCCCCAACTTAAAATGCGTTTTATCTAAGTAATGTTTTATTAATATATGATAAAGCATAAAATACGTGTCTAATATTTTTTTATTATCTGACTGAAGGACTAATTAGAGTTTCTTTTTTTTACCCAGGCATCAACCCTATTACTTGTGCAGTGACAGAAATTAGAAAAAGGACAGACAGCATCTATCACAGGTATAAGTATCTGAATCTTACTTTCTTGAGCCACCACGCCTTAAAAATTACATTTTACAACCAAATAAATAACATACGCAAACACTACCTTCACAAAATTACCAAAACACACCATATAAAACCACAAACAAAGCAGGGAGTAAACACTAAACGATGGTCCAAAATTCCCGCTTTTTCATAGTATGCGCCCGCGCCTGCCCACAACGCTTCCTGCGAACAACTTCCGGTAGATGCTAATCGCTCAAATTGCTCATATTATGTTATTATAGCCCTCTCGAGTCGCATCATTGCTTTTTTTGATGCTCAATCGATTATTCCCATTTATAATAAAAAACTATGGGATAGATAATGTGTATTTATTATGGTATAAAACAGTTGTTCTTAAATTAAAATTGGTGTGGTTCTGTTTTTAAATTGGTCAGCAGAAAATTGACCAGTGAAGTGGTGTTAATAGTTTAGAATTTTATTTTCATTGTTTAGAATTTTCTGAGTTGCCAGTAGCTTTAGAAAAGCCACAAGCTGTGTGCCTGTGGGGTTTTGCATCGGGAAAAATTACGATCTTCCATACAAAATGTCACTTTCAAAAATCCTTTATTTTTGCTCACCGTTGTTAAGGAAGGAATTCTTGTATAAAGTTTCATGGTTCTAGACCCAGCGCGCAGCGGTTTAGGATGTACGTTGTTTGTCAATTGAACGTAGTTAAACGAAAAGGATACAACCCACACAGAGTTAGTTTTGAGATATTCAAGTTTTAAGATCAAATCGTGTTATGTGATCGTATGACCAGCCGTACATACGGTTTGGTAACGTATGGTATAATGACAATCAGCATTGGGATTGTTTTTGTCATATTAAAGTTTTAACTACAAAGAGTGTTTTGGTATACATAACTCATTTTCGCCCATAGTGTGGGTTGGATCCTTTCCGCTTAACTACGTCCAATTGACGGAATTTTCGATTTTTTATAAATAGGTACGAGTAGTGTGAGTGTAGGAGCTCGTGGCTAAGTAATAACAGCCGCACGGCTCGATAAATCAGGTTAAGTTAAGCTTGCCGGGGTTGGTTCGTGGGTGGGTCTCGTGGTGATCTTTACATGATACTTCTCCGTGCCTCGGAAAGCACGTTAAGCCGTTGGTCCCGGCTGTCATTCGTGGATCTTTGACAGTCGTTACGGGTCGTCAGAAGCCCGAAAGTCTGACAACTTGTGTTAACTTGTTGGTTGTGAAATGTGGGTGTACCCGTAACAGGTACACGTCTGCCCAACCTTTGGCTTGATGTTATGGAGGTCAGATAGGCAGTCGCTCCATGTAAAATACTGGTATACAGCTTGGGAAAAGGCTTCGCAGATTGAATAAATAGTGTAAAAGCTTAGCTTTGCTTCCCTAACGTTTGCGTAAAAGTAGGTAGCATTTAACTCAATACTTACACTTAAAAGTTGCATAAACACTGTATCAATTCAAAAGTTAGCGTAGGTACCTAATATGAACAATTCCCTTCAGGAAAAGACACATTAGAAATGCTCTAGATGAAATAACAACAACCCTTAACAACTCCATTACTTTCTAAACTAACAGAATTGTAGGTTGGTTGTTGTTGTTGTTGTTGTGGTTGTTTGTTTTTTTTTTTTTTTTCTTTGTTCCTCTCAAATAGAGCACCTGCCATCTAATCTCTTCACCACCCTTGGTTGACTGGTAGAGAATGCCTAAGGCATTAAGTCCGCCTTTGTACTTTTTTGAGTGTGAAAAGTTTTAATAAATAAATAAATAAATTGTCAAGACAAAAATCACATTCCATTTTGTAACTCTAAAATAATCAAAATTTTGCAGCATGTGTGCTTATTGAAGACGCGGCGGGGGGTTGATTCACCCCTCCGAGACATTGTACTTCACTGTAGTCGACGCTAATAACACCCCGCGGTTTACAGAAGTGAAAAATGTCGCGAAATCGAATGCGCTTGCGACACGGTGAGTTGGGGCTACGAAAATAGCTGTGATTGAAGGGATTTGTGTAGGTAGTTCAATTTGTTTGGCTCTTTTAAGTGTTGATGAAGAAAAACATTCAAAGCTCTGTCGAGAAGTTTTAAAACATTTCTTAACTCCTAAAAAGTGGATGTTTGGTAGAAATTAAAGTTCTTAGGTGACCTACCTAAGAACTTTAATTTCAACCACACATCCACTTTTTAGGAATTACACAATTCTGCTATAGTGAGGTAATTGCTGCAGTCGTGGGTAAATATAATAATTGCAATAGCTACTAGCTGTAGGACGCCTACAAGATGTAATTGTATTCTTCTTCTTCAGCGTCGTTCCCTCAATTCCGAGGATCTCGACCACATACGACGCGTCTCCAAGCTATGCGGTCTTCTGCAGTGTGGACCGCTCGGTAAATGCTGCCTCCAACAGCGTTCTTGATCGCGTCTGACTGTCTCGCCAGTGCTCTCCCTTGAGCGCCTTTTCCCTCCACCTGGCCTAGTAACATAAGCCAGACCATGCTTAAATGAACGCATAATATGTCCGAAAAAGCTGAGGGCATGATTAATGTTTAATGATTTTTATTTCTGTAAGTAGGTGTACAAAACACTTTTACACGTCAATCATATTTTCTTAAACTAGATGAGGTCGGCGTTTCCTATCTGACTACTCCGAGAAGAAAGGCCGAAACAAACTCAGAGGTCACAGTCTCTTTTTGTATTCCGAATGAGCCACGGTTCCTCGAAATTTTCCCTAGACTGGTCATTGCAATTTTGGCCATACCAGTACGACGGCGGATTTCCTCAAGGCAGTGCCCTAATTCATGATCAAAGACCATAATGTAATGAAATACTTTATGTCAAACTGAGATGCTGAAAGGTCAGCATTAAATTTTTTATAAAAATCGAGATGAAAATCAGGGTTTGTTACAGCATATCTATTCTATAAAAATTGGCCAAGTGCGAGTCAGTCTCGCACACAACGGGTCTTGTATTAAATTCATTACTGTCTATACCTATTACGGTTCATGAGATACAGCCCGCTGACAGACAGAAGAACGGACGGACGGACAGCGGAGGCTTAGTAATATGGTTCCGTTTGGTATCATTTATGATAAAGCGAGTAACCGGTAACACATACGAACGAAGCAAGTTAATACAAAGCTTGTAAAAAGAAACATTGTGTAGAAAATCTATGAAAAACGCTTTTCTCATAGCCACAAGTTGCGTATGTAAGTCAATTGTAATTCATTACATTTTCATTTAAACTAAATGTAAAACGTAACGGATTGCTGACAAAAAGTTTAAACCGGACGTAAAAAGTAACATTAGATTCCTAATCGATCTTAAATCGGCTTTTTAACAACTTTTCATATCAAATTTTGGCATCAAAAGATATTTTTTGTGTAAGTTCAATAGACGATTTTCGTTTCGACTTTTAGTCAATACGTAAAAGGTAGTTTTATTTTGGGGATTTTCCAATTTGTTGCAAGAACAGTGCTGCATCCAGCGTTAGTGGTTAAGTTCGTATTCATTGTTAAGCAATAAATAAATAAATTAAACTCAACGGTTCTGCAATTGTACGGCTCTCCAAGCGGTTGCTTGACACTTCCCATGACCCAAGGGCTGACTTTTACCTTGGCCAGAGACCAAGCATTGCCATACAACGTGGTAATGCCGCCTGTATCTTGGGTACTTACCCATGTATGTAAATGTACAATGTACACTACCAGTCGATGCGGATGAATTCTTGGACGCCATATTTTAGTTTGTAAGTTTTATTATATTGTTATTTTTATTTATTTATCTATACTAATACTAATATTTAAATATAATATATTATAATATAATATATTATATTATAATATTATAAAGAGATAAAATGTGTTTTTCTGTTTGTAAGTTTATATGTAGGGGGTAATCTCCGGAACTACCAATGGGATTAGATTATTTTTTTACATTGTATAGCTCAATTCTTGAGGAAGGTTATAGGCTGTGTAACATAACGCTACGACCCTTAGGAGCCGAGCAAAACTTCGTCACGTGGACGAAGTCGCGGGTAGAAGTTGGGTATAAATAGTTATTTATGGATTTCAGTTTAATTCTGAATAATATTGTCTTTACCCAATAAAAGAAGTAAGTGCTGAAGTACTTAAGATGTTGTGATAAATAAATAAATTGTAACGAATGAAAAAAGTTGTTACCGAATACTTTTAATGCTCATGCAAAGGGACATAGTTGCGATGCTTCTTTTAGTTTCGAACACGCGAATAACTAAGTTTAATTACTAGGCTATGTCGTGACTCATGAAACTCGAATAAGTATGGAGTTATCCTACTAATCCTAACTAATATTAAAATGCGAAAGTGAGTTTGTTTGTTTATTTGTGACGCTTTCACGCTAAAACGGCTGAACGGATTCGGACGAAATTTGGCACATGGATAAACCATGACCTGGGTTAGGGCATAGAATACTTTCTATCCCAAGTCTTATGTGGGTGAAACCGCGGGGCGCAGCTAATAATATTATAAATGAGAAAGTCTGTATGGATATTTGGATGTTTGTTTCTCAATCACGCAATATGGCTGAACGGATTTAAATGAAATTTGTCACACAGATAGTTTATAACATGGATTAACATATCGCACCTTTGGTAGAACAAGGGCATAATTGTCATAAATTGCCAAAATGACTTAAATATGCAGAAATGCTTTAAAAAGGCCCTTTGAACTGGAGGGACAAAGACATTCGTTTGGCAATTTATGACAATTATGCCCTTGTTCTACCAAAGGTGCGATATAGGATACGTTTTATCCCGGTAGAACGTCCCGTACGGTAACTTCCGACCTCCACGTGGGCGAAGATGCGGGCAAAAGCTAGTCAGTAATAAACATTACACGGTTGCACAAATAAATATTACACAGTTGCACAAATAAATATTACACAGTTGCACAAATAATTAAGAAAATGATTTGTTCCTACATATTATGTGGTCTACATTCTCAACAAATTATAAAAATTATTTAGTGGACGTAAATGCCAAACTCCACCAATAATTAATTTCTTTATTACATTTTCATACCTATAAATTACATTTTTATGAAAAAGAAATAAAAAAACATTGCAATGATTAAGTACCTACATCTTCCTCCTTTCCCGTGTCGGTATGAGTTTTACGAGTCCTCATACAGAAACTTAAAAAACGATTTCGATTTAGTGTAAAGATAGACTAAGTAAGTAAGACAGCCGTACGGGTCGATTGATCAGGTTAAGCTACGCTTTCCGCGGTGGGTGACCATCTTTACATACCAAGACCCCGCCGTACCTCGGAAAGCATGTAAAGCCGTGGGTCCCGGCTGTCATTTGTAGGTTTTTTGACAGTTGTTACGAGCCGTCAGAAGCCCGAACGTCTGACAACCAGTTTTACTAAAGGGTATCGTGTTACCCAGTAACTGGGTTGTGGAGGTCACATAGACAGTCGCTCCATGTTATAAAGACTTGTTTGAAGAAATTATTATTTTTAATTTAATTTGAATTCTGTGACCCATATAATTTGACATTATAATTTTAATTTGGATTCTGTGACACTTATAATTTGTATTACTCATTCGTTTATTTTAATTGCATTTGAAATTTTATTTGAAATTTAATTCTGTGAACTTATAGTTAATTTGTAGGTACCTATGTTATTGGATTGAGATTTGATTTTGCTACTGCGACCAATTTCATATTTGATATTCAATTGTGATTTATTCTGTTGCAGTATTATGAAATTGTATTTTATCTATTAAAACTTTTGAATCTTTTTTTTTACGGCCAGTTCCCCTTGGACCAAAAAACCAACTAGGTTTGAAATCATATTATTAATCTAGAACAGAAATAAAAACGAGCTCGAAGGGTGCCAAATGGAACCCTATTACTAAGCCTCCGCTGTCCGTCTGTCTGTCAGCGGGCTGTATCTCATAAACCTTAGTACAGTTGAAATTCACAGATTGTGTATTTGTAATGCCGCTATAACAAAAAATAATAAAAATTAAATAAAGTAAAAAAAATAAAGGGGGTCCCCCATACTAGAAACTGTTTTTTTTCGGTGGTTTTGGCAAAGCTCTGGCCTTGCCAAAACTTAATGCAAGCAAAGAAAGATCCCAGTGAAAGAGTTCCTACTCAAAATGCACTATGCAATTCTTTACAAAGTACAGCGTTGACTAGTCTGTGGTTTTACAATAATGCGCTTGCGCTTACCGCGAAGTTTTTGCTTACCCAACAATATGTATTACATCGCCACCTAATTCACGAAGAGCGATAAAACGCAGGGCGACCGCAGCGTTTGACATGCGTGTCGACTTAGTTTGCACACTTATTTTATTTAAATACTAGCGACCCGCCCCGCTTGCCATGATTTTTACATCTTGGCCAAATATCGAAATATCTGTATTATTATGTGAGTTGAATTTTAATGTAATATATATGTCATAGTAAGATGGTTCAAGCCGTGATATGGCTATATCCCTAGGAATATAGCTATATACGGTAATATAGTTATATGAAAGGGTTTCATAAATGTCTGAGTACCCTAATTTTGTTACTTCAACCAATTTCGATGTTGTTGGTCACAATTCTAACTACTTAGTCGGAGTGCCCTAGTAATTAGCTCTTGAAAGACTAGTAGAGAAAAGGGAGGATCCTCCGACAAGACGGGTGTCGTGTCTGGAGGGCATCTGCCCAACGATTGAAGTCGGGGAAGTTATATGTATGCTGTTCGCGCGGTAAACTCTAATTGCGCGATGCAGGATTTGAGTGACGTCAGCTCTTTGATGCGTAATTCGCACGTGGCGATGAAGATGCCGCCACAAAGGTTTAATCACTACTGCTTCACATACAATAAGACTTAGGTATAGATCAGTCCACGAACGTTGATTGGATGGACAGATGGTATTTTGTCCACATCATACGGGAATTTTGTAATTAAAAAACGTGTGCTAGATGGTTTTTCCTAAAAAAAAAAAAAAAAATGCATTTTCAAATATCCTTTTTTGGGCGCTGAGGATCACGTCGGGGTCACCACGGGAGCTGAGGTGGTGAAGGGAAACGACCAGTTTAAGGCACTAATTGGTACTGTCTTTATTTTAGAAAAGCTTAGCTTAATACAAATTCTTATAAATATAAAAATCAAAATGTGGGTTACTTAAAAACATAAGATTTTGGATAGACCAATCGCTGCCCAGCACGTATTGATCTGTAGTTCTCCAAACTCACGACGGGGGCGCCACCATCGCGATGGCGGTAGCAGAGCTTTAGGGCTCCGCGGTCGGCCACTCGGGAGGCGCGCGCGGCGCGCGTATTGTGAGTTGATGATGCAGCTACACCTTCATTAGTGCTCACCTTTATCATAAAATGAACTCTTGCGCAAAATTTCATGCTTCTGGACCCAGCGGTTCAGGCTTTGCGTTGGAATCTGTCGGTGAATGTAAGATTTTTATGAAAAATTTCTCGAGTTCCCAGTAGGATTTTCTCTCAACTAAAGTAAATCCTGATGGCGTTCCTGTGAAACCATTTCTTGGAAATAAAAAAATATCTTCGGAAAATTGTCTTCGATTCCCGGAATAACTTCCTCACAAAGATTCGTCTATCAACGAGATCTTAGAATAAGGATATTGACAAAAATTTGTTTACTAAAAAATATTGGACACGTATTTTTTCTTTTTTTACGTAATCATAAGATTACGGCAATACATTGAGTTAAAATGTGGCATGATGTCACTCCCCGGTAGATTTTATACAGACTTGTGATGTAGCGAGCCCCCACTTTGATGCGTTTTATCTAAGCCATTTTTTATTAAATGATAAAGCAAAAAAACGTGTCTAATATTTTATTATTATCTGACTGACGGACTAAATAGTTTTTTTTCTCCTAGTCAACATCCCTATTCAGCTAGTTATTACAGTAGGCTGTATCGGGTTTCACAATGGTTTGGTCCAATAATAACATCAGGCCACGCCCACTGATCATGAATAGCCACTAACTTTCTATTTACTAGCTTTGATGTTGTATTTTTAGACCACGATTTTAAATGAAGTTTCTACACACATTATGTTAAATGTTCGAACTTACAATCATTTCAGCCGAAAGACGTCCACTGCTGGACATAGGCCTCCCACAAACATCGCCACTTTGACCGGTTCTGCGCCAGCGGATTTCTGCGATCTTCACAAGGTCATCGGTCCACCTTGCCCTCCCTTAAAGCATAATACAACACAACACACATAATACATACGCTTTTTTTTTTTTTTTTGTATTTATTATTTTATACTAAGTACATTATAATTAAGTATATATATTTTAGTGATATTTATTTTAGTAGTATGTATGTAAGTTTATTCTCATAATCTATGTTTATAGTTAACATTATAGTTAAATTTGTGAATAATTAGGTGTTTTTATTTTATGTATTTTATTTTCTCTTCTACTCTTACACACGTTGTCTACATCTCTTTAACTACTTTCCTATCGCAGGTATGCTGGAAGAGATTTCTTTAGAAATAAGCATCACCTTTGTACGTATTTTTCTGTTCCTTTTTTTCTTGTCTGTTTATATGTGTGTACATAAACCGTTAAATAAATAAATAATAGCATAACCAGCCCATAATGTTCCCATTGCTGGGACAGAGGCCTCCTCTCTTCGAGAGGGATCGGGGTTTAATCTACCACGCGGGCCCAGTGCGGGCTGGTAGATATCACAAGTCTTCGAATTTTTGGTTGTAGGACATGGTTTCCTCACGACGTTTTCCTTGACGGTTATGAGAGCAGTGGTGATGAAATGATTTACACAATTTAAAGCGCCTGCCTGGGTTCGAACCCATGACCTTACAACTCGTAAGTCGGGGCCGATACCTTTGGGCCACCATTGCTCTTGCCCTCCCTAACGCATACAAGTCACGTCTTAAGATATGGTCACGTTTTGCTAAAAAGACTTTTCCGGAGAAATGAGACGGGGATCGTATGCACTGAAAACGTCATCGAAATTATAAAAACATAACGCCTACTAACCATAGGGGTAGGCAGAAACTACAGAACGCCAGCTGCTGCGATCCTTAAATACTCCTTTTGTTTCGTTTACGTTCATACATAGATAAACACAAAACACATCACACCCTCACCCACAACACACCCCACATGCACCTTGAACTCCACTACACTTCATACAAATTTTAGATTTTATAATTTTTTCTTCCAACATATAGTTTGCCCAACATGAAAATGTAACTTTCGTTAAGAATTTTTCTATTGTAATGTTTTGATGATATTTTTGCCTCTAGGGGCCCGTCCCTGGTGTCCTGAAATACAAGTCACGGCTTAGTTTAGGCACCAGTCTCCCACAAATGAACATTGTCATCATAATAATATTTTTTTCTGTTTTTAAGTTATAGTTAATAAGTGTTATTTCTGGAAGAAAAATAAACATTTTTATTATTATTATTTATTTTCAGTTTTTAACTTTTTATTATTATAGAGGTGGTCATACATGAACGCCGGTTACGAGAACTACGCACCTGACCTTTCTGAACATCACCAATCTTTTTTGACCTACTCAATCTGCATAGCCTTTTCCCAACTTTGTTAGGGTCGGCTTCCAGTCTAACCGGATTCAGCTGAATACCAGTATTTTACATGGAGCGACTGCCTATCTAACCTCCACAACCCAGTAACTGGGTAATACGATACCTCTTGGTAAGACTGGTTGTCAGACTTTCGGCCTTCTGACGACCCGTAACGACTGTCAAATAAATATCCATGAATTACAACCGGGACCAACGGGTTAGCGTGCTTTCCGAGGCACGGAGGAGTCTTGGTATGTAAAGATGGTCACCCATCCTCAGACCAACCCTGGCAAGCGCAACTTAATCTGACGGATCGACCCGTGCAGCAGTTATTACTTAGCCACGAGCTCCTGCTCGTTTTAAAAAAATGTTTATTTGCAGTAAACATGACGCAAAGAAAGAACACAAAAAAGAAACGAGTTGGAAAATATGCGTCACATCCACGCAAAACGACCATCGCTCAGCAAAATGCTGACGAGTATATTATGTCCTTCTCCACCACCACCATACCTCTTGTCTTTATACATTACTAGTGTAAACGCTGAAGCACATCAAGGGTTGTCACGGCGCGTCGTCGTTATTGAGTGAGAGTACAATATTTATAAAGTGTGGTTGTGTGGTAGGGGCAGGGCGGTGGGTGCGCGCTCAGCCCTGAAATGAGTTCGGAGAGAGGTTTGGTTTCAGTGACAGCGGGCTAGAGATCTACAAATATAATCTTTTTTTTCTGCAGAAGCTAGTCTAGTCTCTAATCTTCTTCTAGTATTCCAGTGTAATTGCAGACTAAGATTATAAATAAAGTTAACATAACTTTTTTAATCCTTTATAGGGCGGAAACAAAAGGAGATAATATTTTTTGTTCGGCGATTAGGCCCCCTGAAATTTGTGGCGTTTATTAATAAAACGCATGTTGCTTTGTTTCGTATGGTCTCTAGATTACAGTGGTATTAAAAATTATACTTCGTTTAACGGGAATATTGAGAAATACGATCATAACCAAAAAAATCAGTAGTTGATTTTTCTAACGCGCTCAGTGATTAGTGGTGATAGTGGGCCTTAGAATACCTACGAAGTACGGTCGACTTGTCTTGTTTTGCAAACTTAAATCGAATGGATATCTTTTCCATTGTATGTTTTGATAATAAAACATTCATTATTAAATCTGTAAATCTTTTGTTATAACCATAAACTTTTTGAACACCCAACTCGCTCTTAAGCATTTCAGGTGGGATCCGCAGTTGTAGACCGCGAAATTAAAATTTTCTTACGTTTTTTGCAATTTGCAGGTCTATGTCAGGTTATCAAAATACTATTAACGATTCACCTTAAATGCATAAATTAACCTTCAATTGATTAAAAAAACAGCAAAAAATACAAATTCTTCTTGCGGTCGTCCACCTTTCTACCTCTTCCGACATCCTGGCCATTAATGGCTTACAATTCTTTTAAAATAAACGTCCCTAACTGTCCATACCGTTCATAAATGGTGAAATTTGGGTGTACTTACTATAGGTACACCTCGGCCGAACCCTTCGGGTCCCATACAGCTTGTGTCCCTTAAAAAACATCCAAAAAACAAGTCATTCCTTTCGTTTTCACCCGACTCCCCGCTACCACAGCGCCCCAACCCGACGGTTCGTCGTGACCCAAGCCCCGGGGACGTAAACAGCCCTGTTTAAATTAGGATAGGCTTTGACATGTCTTTGGAGAGACCCGCGCAATGTACCTCTAGACCGTTGATAACTAGACGGTCTCCAGTCCTGGTCCCCAATGTCCCCAGCTTTAATAAACTTCTCTTATGAGCCATTCTTCTCGTCAAATAGACGTTTATGCCAGGTTTTTGATTGGATTTTGGTCATGCGGGTGACGTTAGGATTAGGTGGAGTTAATGTACCTGTGTTATTGCTTGGAGCTGTGTTTAGGCTTTGTAGAGCAACTTGGGAAGGGGTTATGTCTGGCTAGCAGTTTCTATTGACTAAGTACTTACCTACATGACTGTTTTTTTTTTTTTGCTGAATCGTTCTGCTCTTGACCTCAATCTGGCCTGATGGAAAGCGATGGATAAGGTCTACGATGGAACGAGCGTGCCTAGAAGCTCGGTCCCCCAAAGTTAAGAAAAAGATGGCTACCTTAGAATAATGACATGGCAGTATGGAATTAGTAAGTACCTACTATCATGGCAGCATGGAATTAGTAATTACCTACTATCATGGCAGCATGGAATTAGTATGAACTATCCTATATTATTAAATGAGTATTCTCAATTTTCACCCAAGCAGAGCTCGGTCGACCAGGTACTTAATTATAAAGCAAATTAACACCCTGCGTCAATTTGCTGTGTTATAGCCATTTCATACAACTGTCACAGAATCACAGTTCTGATTTGAATATACGGACAATTTAGGTTGGTAGGTTTGCAATGAATTTCCTGGCTTTACTTACCCACAGACCGGAACGCAAGGCAGTCTTGTTCTTTTTATCCGACTGCACGACGCAAAGGCGGGTAATGTGTTTATCAGCCTATATATGTATGTATGTTTGTTCCTTTGTGGAGAGATGAGACCAAACGCGTGGGCCGATTTTGATGATTCATACATCAATCGAATTTTAGAACACAGTCATAGGACTTCATAAAAGGAAACTTGGTAAAATTTTCAATAAAATAGGCATTGTTTCTCGGGAGACAAATCCAACATATCATGCATGGCGGCCGCCTGTTGGTGTCATTTGGTAAAACTACAAGAGAAATTATATTAAAATTTAAAAAATACCCGACCCAAACATGTCGTCATTTCTCTTCCCTACTCCATCACCAGACCCTGTTCATCATCTATCTATAATCTATTCATTGAGAACATTCCAATGAGCCCAAACACGATACCTGTGCTGTAAGTTGGTAAGGGAGTTGGGTATCCTGCAAATTCCAGGTGAGGCTGCAGCATCAGTTCAAAGTTACTATGTTCTTCTAATATCATTGAAGTAACAGAATACCAAATTTCTATTCGATCCTGTGTGGAAGATGCTAACATCCATTCATCAACTAGAAAGGAGCTGATAATCTTCAAACGGCTGAACCGATTATAATAAAACATGTCTAAGAACCATCGCTAGAAAACCTGCTATCAAATTAAAAAAACCGCATTCAAATCGGTTCACCCGTTTAAGAGGTACGGTGCCACACACACATAGCGGTCAAACTTATAACACCCTACTTTTTGCGTCGGGGGTTTAAAAATAGTAAGTAAACGTTTATACGAGTATCTGTAGCAGTACGGGTCCTGATTACATAAGGGACTATGGCGTCTCATGAGGACGAAAGGTGGCTACGAGATTAGACGGAATAATGGGCAAGTGACAAGGACAACGCTGGCTGGTTTTAATTTAAATCAAGGAGGCCCATCTGTATCTCAGTATGTATATGTTTAGGTATACGTAATTATAAATTAAAGTCGGGTTTCGTGTCTGTATGACCGCGTTGTTTTTCTAAACTGCGTAACGGATTTTGATGCGATTTGTCACAATCTTTAAAGAAATGAATCCGGAAAGTTTATCCTATACTTACTATTAAACGAGCAATATTTGTATATATATTTATATATTTGTAATCACGTTCTTGAAAACAGCTCTAACAATTTCGAAGACAGTTGCATTATATGGGTTTACGGTGGCGAAAAATCGATCTAGCTTGGTCTCATATCTGGGAAAATTTGTTTAGCAGCTAGCAGAGCTAGGTCGCCAAAAGTTTAGAACAAGATGGCTATCTTAAAATAATGACATGGGAGCATGGAATGAGTAAGTACCTACTATCATGGCAGCATGGAATTAGTATGTACTATACATAATAATAATCATAACTTTCCTATACTATTAAATGAGCATTCTCTATTTTCACCAGAGCAGAGCTCGGTCGCCCAGATACTGTGTATAATACATTAATATTATACTTACATTTCGTTGTCTTAGAGTGAAAACCAATTATATGCGAAAAACTGGTGGTCAACTGGGAAGTTATATTATGCTGATCGCGCGGTCAAATCTGCTTACGCGATGCAGGATTTTGCGTGTCGTCAGTACGATGAGTAGGTCGCATGTGGCGATATAGATGCCTCCACAAAACTGCGTGTGTTGCGAGGTTTTTTTTTCAAAAAATGTAATAAAATAAAAAGTCCAAGTTGCATTCCCGAGCTTTTCACTCTAAGGCGATGATATGATAAAGAAATCGTGATGTTGTCTTGTCGAAAAAACCCGAGCGGGTTGCTAGTAGTAATAAGAATTTCCCACGATTGTGCAAAAGTAAAGGTTCTTTTTTTTATCACAACTGGGAAGCTCTTGGCATTCATTTCACCTGATGGAAAGTGATGATCAGGCTGAAGGTGGAAGCGAGCTTCATCCGTAATCCTCAACCACAGAGGAACTGGCTATCTTACCTCTAACTGCCGAAACACAACGATGCTGTTAACATTGTTGTTATGGCGACAGACTTAGATAAGATGGTGACCAACCAGATTTTTTTTGCCCCCGCGGTGAATCGACCCCGGTGACCTAAGGGTTTGAGATAGGTAATCTTACCATTAGACGCAGAGGCGATTCACTCGGAAAGTGGGTCCTGGGAAATATATTTTAATGCAGAATTATATTTGTTATACTTCATTAATAGGTAGTTAATTGACTCAGTCGTGACTTTGTGGAAATCCATTATAAAATACAATAGACGACGTATATTTAGTAACCTAATCCGCTTAACTGTTCCTAATGAGTCATAAAGAACCCTGTAAGAAATCGACACGTGTTTCACCGCTCAACGAGGCATCCTCAGGATGACGCTTGACAACATTTTTTTTTTTTCATCATTTTGTAAATGTCGCAACACATTATGTGATTATAGTAAATTGTCTTTGGCCTCTAACCCTGACAGCAAGCTATAGATAAAATTTGTCAAACTTTTCTGTGTTAATAATGGATACGAGGCTTTTGGCTAATTTGTAAAGTGGTATTGTTTTGTTATTTTTTTTGTAATGTGCGTTTAGTTTGTGCAGAATAAACACTTTTTCTTTTTCTAACATTACATTATATTTTTCATTAATAGCTAATTAGTTACTTCATTATCATTTAGAACTTTAAATTAGAAGTATGAGTAGAAACTAACATCGCAACAGTAACAATAAATTTACACACTATGATTTTCCTATGTATTTTACTATAAAACCCTGTAGGCTTAGTGGACTGAAGATTTGTTGACAATTTTCTATTTTGTAAGTACCTGGTACTTGTTGAAAGACCTACATAGTCCTCCCATAACTATTAACACTGTTATTTGAAAATATTGTAAAAGCCAATTATTTTTAAAAGAGTAACCGTGGAGTTTGCCGGCTCTTCTCCAAAAGAAACGACCAATTGGAACCGTGCACCTAGCTTCTGACGTTTCATAAGTGCCCATGTAGGTTTATGTGAAATAAAATATTTTGAATTTCGAAATAGAATTTGAATTTTTCCAACATTACCAAAACAAATTAATATTTATCTATGTGATGGCGCCTTCCATAAAGTTTTTAGTAGCATTTTAGTAGATTTGGATACACTTTAAAAATAACTTAGCAAAATAACTATTAAGATATTCAATTTAGAGGAAAAAAACTAAATTCTAGAAGCTAGACAAAACGCTAGGTTGAATTTAAACTCACGCACGCGGCAGCTTACATCACAAAAAACCGGCTACAGACAAAACATGGGATTATTTTATCGGTTTTTATCGTTTACCGATTATTTTAATCGGCGCGGCCGGATCGGGTGTCCGTCTGTCGGTAATGGTCGTAATCGGTCGCTAATCGGTGCACAATTTACGAAATTGTCGATCCGTGTCGGCGACCGAGTCGATGATCGGTCGATAATGTAGTGATGCGACCGTATTGTTATCGATATTGTTAAATTAGTTATTGTATTTGATATTAGATATCGATTAATTAATTTTATCGAATAAATACATTTTGTGTTGATCTACTTTTAGGGCTGATTTCACCAATGAAACTGAACACAGCAGCAAACGCGTTCAAGAGCTGTCAGTGTACAATATTCCATAACAATTTAGACACTAACAGCTCTTGAATGCGTTTTAGATGTGCTGAACGCACGATATGCTAATGAAAAAGTCAAGGTATTTGCTAGATTTATAAATCATATTTAATTAAAAAAATTGTCGTGATCAATTTTATCTGTCAACTGTTTACTTAGCCATTAGAAAAGACATTACTCATAAATTTTTAATTAAGATTTATTATACCTACTTACGTAAAATATTGCTAGACATCCATAAATATACTTAAAAAGAAAAAGTTTGGTTAACTCCTTAGATCGATAAGTGATATCGATGTCGCATCACAGCTACATTGTTTGTAACAAAATTATATAAAAAAAGATGTAAAATTGGCAGCGAACCGCCGTCTAACCCCTGTATTGATCACAATAATCGATCGTGTGCCGCGTAATTGCGCCGGATCGAACCCGCGACCCATTATGTCATTATAGTCGACCGACCGAAACAATAGAAAAAACGCTTCAAAGAAAACCCCACCATAATAACAAACAAATAAGAACTGTAATCTATCGATAACGTTCAAAAGTTACGTCACTTGAATTCTAAATTTGGAAAATGGCACAGCTTATAAAATTATAAGTTTTAAATCTTAAAACAGGAAGGGTAGAGTTAATATCTGTGTAGCCAGTTTTTTGTTTGGGAATAGTAAACGTTCCAATTTCAAAATTGGCAGTGATCGTCTGCCGGGCGCCTGCGCAGCTGTGATGTCAGATGACACCAACACCCGGTTTAGCCATCGGCATTTAAATTTGGAATAATCGTGGGCTCTAGGGCTCATTTCGTAAGTATTTGTGAGAACTTAAACCTGGTGGTCTAAAACCTTATCCTTTGATGAGAATGTTGGACAGTACATATTTATGTCGAAATTGAACAACAAGAATTCATAAGTACACTTGAACCCCTGAAAACTATTGTGAGTTAAAACATTAAGTATGAAAAAGCTATTTATTTATTTTATTATTTATGTACACACAGTAAAATAGATACAGATACGAAAAAATCATGATTATGAGTACAAAGGTACCAATTAAAGGCGGTAAAAATCGAAAAAATTAATGCATTCTTACTTACTATTCCCAGTAACAGAGGTATTTCAATGCAAATGATCGGGACCTCCTTGTTAATTATCAGTAGTACAGGTTTCTCATTTTGATTATTTATATGTCTAGATAGAGTGTCGCGCTGCAAAAGAACTAAAACAAACACGCCATCTTTGTTATGCTGGTGTGAGGGACAGCTACGTCTTACACTCGCGCCACGTCATTGTGTTTGTCTAGTGTGCGAGCATTTAGCGGCCAACAGTTGGCCGCTATTTTTTTCGACGAGTTCACAGCTTTGACGGTCTACCTAGACATCAAATCTAGTCTAGTCGTCTAGTCTAGTCTCGTCGTAGTAGTCTAGTCTATATCTTTGGTTTCTCACATATCCAGGGCCCACTTAACTAGGTTACAATGTATAAGAATATCGTGAAACCTTACGAAATATATATTTCTATCTCTCTATAAATGATACAAACAAGCTAACCTAAGCAACACTCACATCTCTCACCTCTTTCAAGAAAACCTCATTTACATTCGGTCTTTTTTCTCCAAAACAAAAAACAAAATGGTGGTGTACCAGCGAGCGTCGCGTCAATTTTATGGGGTATGAATTTGTCTGAACGCGGCCACGAGTGATGTGGTCCCCGACCACAAGCTTTGAGCTTCACCGTCACAAATATCATGGGAAAAAAACCAAAGAGTTGACAATTAAATGTAGACCACAAGATCAGTTTTATTATTCCATCTCAGTACGAGTTTTTGAAAAATCTTCGCAAATTCGCGCCTTGACCACGCGTCGGAGTATTGTGAATAAAATTACCTTTATTAAATTGAACGTGGGACGATTTTTATTGCATTTTATATTTTATATTTTACATATAAGGAGGAGCTCGTAGCTAAGTAATAACAGCCGCACGGGTCGACCCATCAGGTTAAGCTACGCTTGTCGGGGTTGGTCTGTGGATGGGTGACCATCTTTACATACCGAGACTCCTCCGTGCCTCAGACAGCACGTTAAGCCGTTGCTCCGGGCTGTTATCCGTGGATCTTTAACAGTCGTTACGGGTTGTCAGAAAGTTCGAAAGTCTGACAACCAGTCTTACTAACGGGTATCGTATTACCTAGTTACTGGGTTGTGGAGGTCAGATAGGCAGTCGCTCCATGTAATACTGGCAATGAGCTGCATCCGGTTAGACTAGAAGCCGACCCCTAATATCGTTGGAAAAGGGCTAGGCAGATTTTCTGATTTTATATTTTGATGTTATCAAGTGAAAACGCCGACGTACGCTGACTAAACTTCAACTTTTTTGCATGGCGAAACTATAACGGTAACTAGTTGATTGCGGCGTCCCCCAGGGTTAGCATATTGGGCCCTATCTTATTTCTACTTTACATGAACGACAAAGTAAATGTGACCTATAATTAATGCTTTCTTTTTGCTGATGACATTTCCATAATTGTTACTACCGATAAAAAAATATAAATCAATTACTGATCATGAAGCGGACATTAATAAATAATACAATAGACAATCGAATTAATTGGTTAAATAATAATAATAAATCTATCGATTAATCTTAAAAAATCTGTATATATATACAATTTAATCAATCTTATCAAAATCAATTTAATTTTAGAATGGACATACACAAATTACACAAGTGACAAAAACTACGTTTTTAGGAGTAGTAATAGACGAATATTTAGACTGGAAAGATCAGGTCGATAATGTATGCAATAAAATAAATAAATTTGTGTACGCTCTCAAACAGATCAAAAAGGTAACACATAAAAACGGGTGTGATGTCATACCGTGCATATATTGATTTCTCGTTACGGTATGGATTAATTTTGTGGGGAAATAGTACTGACCACAATAGAGCTTTTGTCACCCAAAAAAAACGTTTACGAACCATATACGGAATTCCATCTGATTAATCATGTCAACCAATATTTAAAAGGCTTGGTTTGCTACCGTTATCTTCATTATATTTGTATGAAACATGTATATTTGTTAGGAAATATAAAGAATTGTTCAAAACAGCAGAGAAATAAGTTCTCGAAGTTGCCGTGATCAATACAGACTTGTACTCGTAGATGAGCTCCCTAGGTTAGCAAAATATAATAAAAACAGTCTGGCTATGTGTGTACGTGTTTATAACAAATTCCCTAATGTATTAAAAATATTAAATTGCAGGTTATTCAAAATTTAATTATATAAATGGCTGAATGAAAATAATTTAACTAATTTTTTTGAACATAAATTACCTATAAAGTTTTTAATTTAATCGTTGACGTTTGCATGCTTTATTTTTTAAGCAAAATATGTATGATCTCTTAAACTTTAATAATACCTATATATACCATGTTTTACGCAAATAAATTATCAACGGACCCTAAAAAAGAGGATGTATGGCACGTCAGAAGAGACTTACGACTGGAGCCGAGTAAAACACTTCGAAAATCAAGAAAAGCTGTGAAAAAATTCGTAATTCAAGTGTAGGAAAATGACATTCAACCAATACTAATTTTAAAATCTATTCTCTTCGGCTGATTTCAAGTCTACAGTGCGTTCTTTATAATTGCTCCTGGGACGCGATTGGTAGCACGGAATTTTGCAGTCATGTGATTGGTGGTACTGTTCTGTCAGTCGCCATTTTGAACTCTATTAATATTGTAACTAAGGGTGAATTTCACCAATGAAACTAAACGCGATCAACCCATCTTAACCTCGTTCAAGAGCTGCCACTGTCAACATTGCTATATAGAAATATGGACACTGACAGATCCTAAGCATGGTTTAGCTGTGCTGATCGCGTTCAGTTTCATTGATTAAATTGGCCCTAAGACTGCAAAATTCAGTGCTGCCAATCGCGTCACGGGTCAAGTTAATGAACGCACTGTAGTTCAGTTCCTTCCTATCTTTACTTCGGAAAGATTTACCTTCAGTCTATCAACTGTTATCAGTGTTGTGGTAAACCATACCTACTTAACTGTCATTTCCATCTGGTAACAGAGTTGGCTAATTACCGCATTGTTTCGACACATTAATGAGATTGAGATTTGCGCTGCGTGGTGATGACATCTAATCAACTATGTCTACGTAACGACTTACCTATAAATTTGCGGTTTGATCGAAATAGCTTGATATTGGAACTATGTACGCACATACAAGTTCGTATTTAGGTTAGTGGTTGACTAACACCCGAATACTGAAACGCCACTCAAAACTTAAGCGTTACTTAAAACTAGTTTCAACCAATCAAAAGGCTTTAAACGAGTCATAAGTAACGCTTAAGTTTTGAGTGGCGTTTCAGTATTCGGGTGTAAGTGTTCATATACACGGGCGGTGCGTGTCTACGGCAGAGGCATAGTATAAATAAGTAAGAGTATTATAATAATTATAGAAAATGGTCGAAGCGACGCGCTTCGTTATCTCAGTATATATCAGTACGCAACACTATCAAGTATGCGGCAGTAAGCACGGACACGGAAGGTTTATCTACCACGCGTCCATAGGTAATTATTTCAAGGTCACTGCTGATATAATACTGTTACTTTATTATACTGTGGTAGAAGTCGACAACGTGCCACTTGTGTATTTGAGTACGGTGCTCAAATACACGAGCAGCACGTTGTCGACGGCAGCCACCGACGCGTCGACGACAATGGCCGTCGAAGACGGCTGCAGTTGCCTCTGTCGTTGACGCGTGACCCTCGTGTGTGAGTGTGTATGAGCACTAACGATGCGCTCCTATACTTACACACTGTAGTAGTCACCAAATCAAATAATTTATTTGCTAGAATGCAGGTATACAAATAAGGTCGTGGAGAATTAAAGTTGAGCCATACATTCTGCCTAAGATTCGACATGCAAAAATGTCACGAAAGTGGAAGATACCTACTCATCGTGATCAGGAACACATCTCATCTAAATGAATATCTTTAGTTTAAGTTAATAACAATAGTATTTTAAGAACAAACCTCTTTTACTAATAATTTATGTATTTTTTATTTGTCCCAAATAAAACGATTTTATTTTTATTAAATAGACCGATTTTGGAATAAAATTATTGAAAACCAGGATAAAAAACTACAAGCAAATCATGAATCATAGATCTATGAACAAAATATTATCTTATCACCAACTTATAACTTTACCAAAAAAAGACCCGATTAATAAATACAATCTTTTATCAATTAAACAAACTAATCGCATAATTTCTCCCGTCTCCGAAAAAGTTATTGTAATTCCGAATTACACTCAACAAACGAAACGTAATGAAAAAACAATAACACGCTGTCACAAATCATAAGGCGCGCCCAACACAGACTAATCTCACGAACTTTAAAAAAAAAACAAAGAACCAAAGAGACCTTAGTCGATTAATCGGAGCTAAAACTAATCAAGCCTATCTGAAAGGGAATAAAACAACTGGTTAGTCGATGTTAAAAAACAAATGAATGGAGGCGGCTCGACCCGCTTCTACTTCACATAAATCATGTTTGGACGGGAAGCGATCCCGGCCAAGATTTTAATAAACATAAGCCTATATCGGTATACCCATTCATGAAGTTTTTTTATTGTTTTAATTACGTATAGGTCGTGTGAAGGGTTTCGAGTGAGTCGGCCGGTTCTCATCCCTAGGCTCCTGTTTTGTACTTGTTTTTTTAAATGCTTACAAATTGATGAGGAAAACTGGGATGAAAATCCAAACGATAATCTGGAATGACTAAATTATTCAAGTCGGATAATGGTAAGAATTTATTTATTTCTCAAAAGATTTACTTTACGGCATCGCAGTTTCAGTATGTAGGGAGGTACTATGCGAAACACTTTTTTTTTGTATTTTTTTTTTGTATAATATTGTTTTTTTTTTTTTTTTTCTCCACCTATCCTCGAAGTAAGACAGATGCAAGTACACAACAATACCTACTCATCAGGACGTCTACCTAGTAAGAGCCGTTGGGATCTGTAAACTTTTAACTATTCTCTCCAGTAAGCTAAAATCCTCCACTATAGCTTCCCATTAAATCCATACATAAATAACGTTACCTACACAAAACAATAATAATTATTTGAAAACAGAATACCTACACGTTCATAAAACGTGAAGCGGTGTGTAATATAGGAAAAGTAAAAAATAAGTAAAAAAAGAGTTAGGCCGTGCGTACATGGGCGGCAGGCGCGCCGGCCTTAATTACGGGGTACCGCGGCTTCTTGCCCAAGCGCAGGCGCGGGCTACACTCGCCGATGTCGGGGCAATGTCGAGCTACTTTATGTGGTATGTCTCTATGGTAGATGAGGTCGTGATGTGGCTGAATTGGTCCTTATTATGTTGCTTTTGGTCAGCCACTGGCTACTTAGGGCGAATTTCACCAATGAAACTGGACGCCATCAGCACATAAACCACGTTTAGGGGCTGTGAGCGTCGTTATTTTCTGTTGAATCAGGACACTGACAGCTCTTGAACGCGGTTTAGATGTGCTGATCGCGTTCAGTTTCATTTGTCTTCTTCTTCGACTTCTAAAGGAGTTTAAAAAATTAATGTAGTGTTGTGACAGAATAAGAGTGGTTGCTCAGTATTTTTGGGACAAAAATATAATTTAGGGATACTCACACAAAAGGTCAAAACAGACCAGCTGTTTCAATCAAAACCTAGTTTTTGATTTATTTGGTTATCCTTACAAAATATTGAAATTGCATTGTTCTTTAAAATATGCGAAATTTTAAAGGACTAGATCGTGGATGATATGTAATTTTGATAATAAGTCCGCCTCTATGGTTTTCCTCTAGATTTATTTTAGCAACCGAAGCTATCTTTAATATGAAATCTCTCCATGAACTATCTTAATCTCCGCAGAAATCAACCAAGGATAGTATTAAGGGTGTTTATTATAATTACACGGTGAAAATGGCGTAAAAATATTCAATTTTAGTCGGTAATTCAAGATGGCGGGACGTGAGGCACATAGAAATGATTTATGTTATTATTCTTAGCGCAAAAACAACGGCTTTAGTGCTAAACTTAAGGCTGGTTATACATGAAACCTTTGAGCATTATAACTAGGTATATAATAACGCAGGGATCACCAATTGGTTTCATTGACCCGTTTAAAAATACTAATATGACTGCCGCGATCCGTTTGGTTGGCGAAAACGAAAAAAAAACGGAATATTTTTTTTATTGAATAATAAAAAATATGTAATGAACGAAAATAATAAAGTACTTAAGTAATTAATATTAATGTGAAAAATGTTATTTTTTACTTTGAACTCTGGAGTAAAGTTTGAAGCAAGCTAAAACACAAGTTTATTTTAATATTTTTATTGGATTAAGTTTTAGTTATTAATTTTACTGTTTACTTAGGGTCCGGACCCCGGTCTGTCATTTGGTGACTCCTGAATTAAGATATAATAAGTATATATTACGCAAACGTTATTTGTAATATTGGTGTGTTTTGTGGCTAAGTTGTCTAACTTATTTATATGAAAACTTAGCAGGATAATTTGGAAAGCGAAATTAGGTGTACCTACCATGCAGGAATCGAATGTCGAGTTAAGATCAGTCGATCGATTCTGTAAAACTCTCACCGTTGTAACTTGGGTGAAATGAGCTTGAAGCGAGCTGTTAATAGACACTGCGTTCGGCGCTTGACGTAGCAACACGTCGTGTCCGGGTTCGCAACAAGTCAATCGTCATCCTGAGGATGCCTCGTTGAGAGGTGAAACACGTGTCGATTTCTTACAGGGTTCTTTATGACTCTTTAAGAACAGTTAAGCGGATTAGGTTACTAATAGAGCGGCAGGTTTCCAGTTCAAAGGGTATACCTATGATTATTTATATGTCTACATAGAGTGTGGCGCTGCAAAAGAACTAAAATAAACGAGCCATCTTTGTTATGCTGGTGTGCGTGACAGCTACGTCTTACACTCGCGCCACGTCATTCTGCTATCATTCTGCTTGTCTGGTGTGCGTGCATTTAGCGGCCAACAGTTGGACGCAATTTTTTTCAATGAGTTCACAGCTTTTACTGTCTATCTAGATATATTTATATCTTTGGCCTATGCATGTTTTGCGATTTATAATCTTTACAAACTTCATTAACCGTAGACTGGCGTCAACTTTCTCTCTCCATATAAGTCCAACCAATAAAACGTAAAAGGAAAATAGTATCTTTCACAGAATTCATTGTGAAAGTGCGATCAAACATTTGGCCATTAACTCACTGCAAACTTTTCAACAGTTTATGTGGGTCTCATAAAGTGGATGTAACCGGCCTTTCGTTGGGAAGCCTGGATTTAATGGTCGTAATTAAAAACTACCATCGTACATGCCAAATAAAACAATAGACTGCTAGGAATGAACAGGACGAGAATGGAGGAATGGACGGGAAGCAGTTCTGTTTATAGGTATTTGATGACTGCGAACACTTGATGGTGGTCTGTCCGTGGCTTCAGGTTCGTGGGTTAGATTTAGATTTTTTATGGTTTTGAACTTTGTGGGACTCGGGACTGGGGTTCGTGAGAGGAGGAACTCGTGGCCAAGTAATAACAGCCGCACGGGTCGATCCATGAGGTTAAGCTACGCTTCCAAGGGTTGGTCCGTGAATGGGTGACCATAATACCGAGACTCCTCCGTGCCCCGGAAAGCCGTTGGTCTCGTTGTATCTTTGGCAGTCGTTGCGGATCATCAGAAGCCAGAAAGTCTGACAACCAGTCTTACCAACGGGTATTGTATTACCCAGTTACCGTGTTGTGAAGGTCAGATAGGCAGTCGCTCCATGTAAAATACTGGTATTCAGCTGCAGCCGGTCGGACTGGAAGCCGACCCTAACATGGTTGAGGAAAAGCTAGACAAATTGATATTGAAGTTCGTAGGACTCTATGCAGAAAACGGCTACATTATTTGAAAATACACCCTATTACATGGTACGTAAACATACAAAATGGCAAAATGTCGATCGTGTTACACAGTAACTGGGTTGTGGAGGTCAGCTAAGCAGTCGCTCCACGTAATATACTTGTATTTAGCTGCATGCGGTGAGACTGAAAGCCACATAACATAGTTGAGCAAAGGCTAGGCAGATTGATTGGCTAAATATGGGTGTTCCTACTATAGGTATCATCTAAGTAGTTCATATCTAACCAGTTTCAAAACAAAATCCCGAAGTCAAATTTTTTAGTTAATTTTATGTTTAATTTTATTAGAACATTACTAAATCTTAGGAGTAGCTTAGGGAGCTTAAGTATAACGCAATTTTTGGAGACTTGTGACTACCCCCTCCCCCCCATG
This sequence comes from Agrochola circellaris, assembly GCA_914767755.1. Classification (NCBI taxonomy): domain Eukaryota; kingdom Metazoa; phylum Arthropoda; class Insecta; order Lepidoptera; family Noctuidae; genus Agrochola; species Agrochola circellaris. The sequence continues at coordinate 6,494,264 of OU611860.1, forward strand.
TAACGCGCCGTAATATTTTTCTGTATCGCCCCCACCCCCTAGTAAAACGTTACGTAACCACCAAGTGACCATTTTTATCTAAAAGTCATAATTATGTGGCGTAAGGTACCGGAAAGTCGCTAAAATACCATACCTCTACGCGACCGTTCCGAAGGGTTAAAAATAAAACAATGTTATGTAACGCGTAGTTCAAACCCCTCCTCCCGCCCCTCTAACGCATCGTAACGTTTTACAAGACCCCCCATCCCAAATTCGTTACGTAATACTTGAACGCGGTACTCGGCCAAGACGCTTTATTGAACTTGGTCATAGCCTCAAAATGCACCCAATTCGACACTTATTCCTAAAATAACACCAGCCATTTAATATACATTCTTTTACACACACAGACAAAGGACTAGAGATTTAAAAAAAATGCTTGGAAATAAAACGCGGCGTCCTAATTTATTCTCAACAATAAATACTTTATTGATTATAATGTATTTCCAAATGGAATTTTTGAAATTAGTTTTGTATAATTTTGAATAGGTATATAATAGGAATTGTACATTGATAGAGGTACATTGTCACTTTTTGTAAAAACTGAGGCATAGTTGAATACTTTTTGATGTCCGCGAAAATTTTAATACCCGGTTGCCTACTTTGACAGCCTTTAAGTTATAAAATAGAACTAATTTCACAGATTATAATTTTCACGATGCATTCAAATGTTTGACATTTTGATTTTTGCCCAGATTTTTTTCTAACTTTTAAATTGGGATTATAACTGTGCTAGTAAATGGAATGAAGATTTTCTGAAATAACGTTCAGTAGGTGGCAGCACTGAGACGTCTGGTGCGGGCACCTGCCAAAAACGCTTATATTTTCTTTACTCGTGACTGAATTAATGAAACGAATGATGAACGAACCATCATATATTTTATATTCATTCTCAAAATAGAAGACGGAGGACGCACCTAAGTTATAACAGCCGCACGGGTCAACCCATCAGGTTAAGCTATGCTTGCCGGGGTTGGTCCGTGGGTGGGTGACCATATTTACATACCGAGACTCCTCCGTGCCTCGGAAAGCACGTTAAACCGTTGATCCCGGCTGTCATTCGTGGATCTTTGACGGTCAGAAGCCCGAAAGTCTGACACCCAGTCTTACCAAGGGGTATCGTATTACCCAGTTACTGCGTTGTGGAGGTCAGCTAGACAGTCGCTCCAAGTAAAACACTGGTATTCCGCTTCATCCTGTTATACAGGCTAGGCAGATTGATTGTCAAAATAGAAGACCTCTTGTCAAAGTGGCGTCAACTGGTCAATTTATATGGAAACCCTCATTAGTGTCGCGTCCAGTTTCAGTACCTTTATTATTATTATTTTTTTTGGTGGAAAATTATCAAATAACTTGTCGCGCTCTGGGCGTGTCAGACTATTACTGACCAAAACCCACCCGTGTTCCTTCATTTGCCTTTACGTTGCCAGGGGCCACGGTATCCCTTTCGGACTTTCCCGTGACCCCGGCAGGCATCGGTCCTAACGGCCCCCGTCAGTTGTGCTGATATCTCTTTGAGGCGCGCGTGGAACACAACGCGCCGTCGACCCGGGAGTTTCAGTACCAAAAGAAAAGTTGAAAGCAGGTTTTGGTGCACGTTCCACCACCTCGAGCCCCAAGATACAGACAGTCTAGTTTGAGGCTCAATGGCAAAAAAATACTTTGAAACCTAACTGTAGGTAATATTTTAAGTTGCTCATGTCGTCTCAACTTGTTAACCTGTGAACCTGCTTGCTGTATTGCCTGGACAATAAACTATTTTCTAATATTCTCTCCTAACTTTAATATTATAAAATCGAAATGAGTTTGTTTGTTTGATACGCTTTCACGTTAAAACGGCTGCATGGGTTTGGATGAAATTTGGCGCATGGGTAGACCGTGACCTTGGTTAGGATGTAGAATACTTTTTATTCCGATATTCCGTCGGGACCGAGACTCATGCATGTCTCGCGGAGCATAGCGGTTTTTCTATAAAAGGTACCGATAATTGTTGTAATAAGTACAAATTCGCATTGCCCATCGAAGTAAACCAAGCTTCTTATGCACTATCAAAAAGTCTATCGACAATAAATCATTGGCCACATCGAGGCACCACCATATATTTAGCTGACCGCTCCCACGGTTGCACCAGCTCGGTTCTGGTGGGCGTATGGCCGGCTACAGGCTGTAATTAGGAGGGGCGGGCTCTTCCTGCCAACTCGAAGCAGACCGGCTGCCTCAGTTTCTCACATCATGATATATTGGGTAGGAAGTGGTAGCTATCTATTAGAGAGCCTGTGGGTTTGGACTGTCAACTGGTACCTAAGGTTTATATAAATGGGTGACCCTCTCCACTCGTTTAATAGATATGTAAGTAGGTATTTACCTAAGTATTAATCAAAATGGTAAAGTAACAGGATGTAGGTAATGTTCGTAGGTATACGCCATCGCCGAGGTTCGCAGTAATATAGAGCAGTAGCAGAAAATAATGTATTAAAAAATTATCACTTCTGAGTACCTTTTTCTTACCTATTAGTGAAATCTTTGATTAGAAGTTGCTGTAGGACGTATTGAGTAGTCTTCGATTGTGGAAATAAAAGTTATTTTACTTACACTGTTTGTCCACCTCGCCGTGAGCGGAACGTCAACGAGAAACGAGATTACGCGGCTATAGTAAATGTACTGTCGCTAGGACGGCGTCGTCGTCATCTTGTCCTCGTTGACGTCCCGTTAACGTGAACGGGATCGGCAAAAGACGGGTCTGTAATCTTTAGCACCCACCTCTAGCTTTTTTTTCTTGTTTTTAGTGACTAACCTGATGTCAGAGTTTTAATGCCGCCCATGGCTCTCTCTGACTTGGCTACATGCCGTCGAGAATTATCTCTTCGGTTTCCTCACGATGTTTTCCTTCACCGTTTTTAAAGCAACTGATAATTATACAATACGCACATGAATCTGAAAGTCAGAGGCGCGTGCCTTGGGTTCGAACTCGAGACCTATGACTTGGCAGTCCGCCGGTCACCCCACTAGGCTATCACTGCTTAACTCTAGCAAAATAGGGTAATGTAACGGTAGGGAAATCAATTGTTCAGCGAATTGACTTTCAACTTAAATTATTCGTATATTCAAATCACAACTGTCATACTTTGACAGTTGTATGAAATGGCTATAACAAGGCAAATTGATGTAGGGTGTTAATTAGCTTCACAAATAATTTCCTTGTATTTAATAAATAACAGTAAAGTTAATAGTTAGCCTAAAGCCTACGTTACCGAATCTAGGAGAAGCCTTAGGGGGACCATTCTCATATCTGCCTAGCCTTTTCCCAACTATGTTGGGGTCGGCTTCCAGTCTAACCAGTTGCAGCTGAATACCAGTATTTTACATGGAGCGACTGCCTATCTGACGTCCACAACCCAGTTACCGGGTAAGACGATAACCCTTGGAAAGACTGGTTGTCAGACTTTTGGGCTTCTGACGACCCGTAACGACTGTCACTGACAGCCGGGACCAACGGCTTAACGTGCTTTCCGAGGCACGGAGGGTTCTTGATATGTAAAGATGATCACCCATCTACGAACCAACCGCGGCAAGCGTAGCTTAACCTGATCGACCGACCCGTGCGGCTGTCACAAGACGATAGGGGGACGCTTCTATACACAAAAAATCATGACAAGTTAACGTAGGCAATAATTATTATAAAATTTTACTCTTGATTTCATTAGCAAGCGAAACCTATAATCGTAGAAAGGTATTTATCATTGAAGCGTGATGCTTCGGAAGGAGTGGGGGCGTCAGCAGCAGTCAATGCTATAATTATGTGGGGCGGTACAACCTACAGATATGTGGGTGAAACATATGGGATCGTAGACAGGACAGTTATATATGTAGGTCCATATAAATTGGCTAATTAATAAGTAGGTTTCTGGTAGATACCATAAGTAGAAGTTAGCGGTTTGGGGGGATAAAAACTTTCATCCCCCCGGCGCAAAAAGTAGGGTACATGTTATACCTCAGTTTGAAGTAAAGAAAAAAAAAAAAAAATTATAAATGCGAAAGTGAGTTTGTTTGGTTATTACGTTTTCACGCGAAAATAGCTGAACGGATTTGGATGAAATTTGGCACATGGGCAGACCATAACCTGGGTTAGGACATAGGATACTTTTTATCTCGATATTTCTACGGGATTGAGACTTATGCGGGTGAAACCGCGGGGCGCAGCTAGTGCTGAAATTAAAAGACTGCCAATTGAGGTTTTTTTCGTGAAGGTATACCTTCTACAAATATCGCTGCCCTTCATTTTAACTTTATTTTATGATGACGCTTATGTTTAAGTATTCAAATTGTTATTATTTTTTTGTATCACATCAGAGGCCTCTGTAGGCTACATGGCGATTTGATTCAATATCTCTTAATATCCACAAGCATTTTTATAGAATTCTTGGTATCCATGACCCCTATCTATGCATTTAACAAAACAATCAGTACCAATACAAAGCAACCGTGTAAGTATCCACAAAAAACTAAATGAGTTTTTCATCAGCGCTACCGAAACACACAGTTCTCATCATAGACAATTTCAGCAAACTTATTAGACACAGAAGTCTATACCATAAACTATTACTAACACAAATACACAAACAAAAAACAGTCTATAGAAACACAAGATTAGTCTGTGATTAAAATTTAAAACTCGAACACATTTAAAAAGAAATGAAAGTAGATGATGACCAGCGGTTTTTGGGCGGCGTCGATGAGAACTCACAAAAAATATCCATGTAGGTTGGGCAAGAGGTAGCTTATATATTATTTGAGATATATACATACTCGGTTTGGGGTTCAATATTTGTGACAAAGAACGGTTATGAAGACAAACTTTTTTAAGATCTATCTAAATGGAGCTTTTGACGTTTTGGGGAGAGTGAAGTATAATCAGCCTATATATAATGTTCTCACTGCTGAGACACAGGCCTCCTACTTCCTCACGATGTTTTCCTTCACCGTTTTGAGAGCAGTGAACATTATTTACATAAAATAAAGCGCCCGTCTGTGTACAACCTACGATCTACAACTCGTAAGTCGCCATTACCACTAGGTCACCGCTGCGCCCCTGGAGAGTGAAGCAAGGAAAGTTTTTTTTAATACAGCAATTTATTTATTATAACTTTACGCACAAGTAAAAAAAATACTCTACAAGGGCGGACTTAATGCCTAAGGGTTTTTCGACCAGTCAACCTTAGGGTGATGCAGAGACAAAACATGGCAGGTGCAACATAAGGGATTGATAACACGTAAATAACTATAAAATACAAGAATAAATACATACATAAATACATATTATAAACAGAATAAACTCTGTCAGGAGAAATAACGATCCGTAGAGGAGAAATAACGATCAGTAGATGCAAACAAACGGACAAACTTTACTGATCCAGAAGAAAGAAAACTTAGGCACTAGTACCATCTACCCGTGTTCCTTCAATTGCCTACAAACTCGTTTTTTCAAAGGTGCCCAGGAGAATTTATTTTCTTCCTCGATTACAGTTCACAACTTAATAGTAGTTCGACTGAATGAAGAGTATAATAATATTTCAACTATCTAAAAGAACATACATTAGCGGAACCCTGCTAACATGAAATACCTAAACTTTTTAATTGTTTCCCAGAAAGCCGATTGCAAATAATTGCGGTAGTTCCTAACTATACTTTTGAAAATAAAGCTTGAAATTAGTCTTTAAAAAATATAGTTTAAGACCGACCATATTAGTGTTTCATTAATGAAATTTTTCAATCAGTTGATTTTAATGGACTGCCTCATTGGTCTAGAAGTCGCAAGCGCTACTGCTGAGAATGAGGCCCTGAGTTCAATTCCCAGGTTGGGAAAAGTGCTATTGGGTTTTTCCATTAGGAATTTCTCAGTAGCAGTCCGGAGTCTGGATTTGTGCCCGGTTGATGGCAATAGGCTCGCCCCCTATTACATGGGACTTAAACATAACTGGCGAAATGTGGGTAAACTATTGGTGCACCTCTGCCTACCCCTTCGACGAATACTGGTGTTATGTTATATTATGTTATATTGACTTTAATTGCTGACAATTCTACAAGCATTTTAATGTGGTCGAGAACTGATAAGTCCGTGATCATAAACGGTTTACAACATCGATCGGGCTTACAATGCCCTGCGTGTTCAGTACAATGACGCTCTGAGGGCAGTGTTGAAGAAACCCAGGTACTGCAGTGCTTCCGAAATGTTTGCGGGAGCTTCCATCGATGATTTCTTCCCTATCATCAGGAAAAGAACCGCATCGATGATGAGCAGAGTCCGTGGTAGCATCAACAGTGTCCTCAGAACGTTAGTGTGCAAAATAAACGGTCCGTTTACTGTTTACTGGGCGACTGTTCACTTACTCAGTAATAGGAAATTGATTTTGTACTAACAAATTACTAACACCCTGTTTTATTTGTATTTTTATGTATTCTACTAACAACCCTACTTACGTTTTATTTGTTAAAAATGTATGGACGTATGTCTGAAATAAAGATATATTATATTATATAAAGTGTTTGTATAGGGAGAAGTGTGTTGTTTTAATTTACCATTTGGTGCAAAGCCTTATCTGCAGCATTTTTCATTTTTAAAGGTACCATTACGTACCCGACCGCAGGCAGCAACAGTACGCGACGTGTCGCGGTGACACGTCGCGACGTCATGTCTCTGCAGTCATGATTCCGAAGCCGACTGCTGGCCGCAGCAGCCCGTATCCCAGTTAGTAGATAGAAGATAGAAACACGTTATATCGCTCGAGCGTTGCGGGCACTACTGGTCTGCGGTCGCCTGTCGCTCGCCCGTAGCTTCAAACGACGTGTCGCTACGGAAGATATTACGTAGAAATTTATAGAAACCAGTCGTGTCGCGGCGACACGTCGCATGCAGTTACCTCCTGCGGTCGGGTACGGAACGGTACCTTAAGTCTTTACTAAAAGCAAGTTACGAGATGAATTATGAATGCGGTAAATCAAACGTTCTACTATCTTACTCTGCGTAGAACGTACCGTAATAAAATCATCGAAATTGTAAACTAGCCAAGTACTAATTATTCTTTAATTAAAGTAAAGCAGAATGCGGCTGGGCATATTTCTTTCAGCTAACGATATGGTAATGACACCAAAGTCCTGTACATAAAAGGTTTATAAAAGATCAAAATATGCAATAAGGCAAAAACAATCTAGCGACGTCGTCGGCTAGAGGCTAAGGAAACGAAGATATAATAATGCAATGCAATTGTATAATTCCTAGATATAAGAGAAAACTGCAGAGTTAATGAAAGCAAATGTATGCTAATCCATGCGTATAGCCTAGCTAGCCTATTACGTAAGACACTGTCTTTTAAATTCCGAGGGATTTTGAAGGAAATTCCTAATCCATTACTTCTTTTATTTGAAAAATTCGTCCGCTCAAAAATGCAAGTAATGCAATTAATGTTGTCGAACTGTCAATTTTGTTTGATGCCTTCTTTCTCCTCTGTTTTTATATACTTATATTCATATCATTATTTTAAGACTTTTAGCTTTTAAATTATGTAAATAAATAGTAAGTAGTTGACTGTCAAAATGAAAGGCATTGAAATTGTTAGTGTGTTCGCAACTACCCCGCAGGTCTTAGCTTGGGACTCTCAACACAACATTTCATGCAAGTCGTGAATATGATTAAGATATGAAAGGCATTTCAGATAGACGCAATATCATTGAAGTCTTGAAATTAAGTGAAAACAATCTAATCATTGCAGGAGTTTCTACGGCTATCTTGATACACTTCGCGTCAAATAACTTTGCCGCTCTTGCGCAGCCTGGGAGAGGACTATATCCAGCCGTGGACTACGATAAGCTGAATTGATTGATACCATAGAATAGGAGAATACCGGCAAAGAAACGATGGATGTAAGTATAAAGGTATGAGGAACTGGGTGTTAAGTTCACTCATCCTCTATAGAAAAGGGAGGATCCTCCGACCAGAGGGGTGTTGTGTCTGGTGGGCTACTGTCCGACGATTGATGTCGGGACGTTATATATATACTAGTCGCGCGGTAAATTCTGCTTGCGCGATTTTGCGTGTCGTCAGTGATCGCATATGGCGATGTAGATGGATTGCGTGAAAGATGGTTTGGCTAGAAGCGGGATGAATAGATAACTGACCAATTACGGTAGATACAGGTGTATTCAAGAAGGCATGCTGTGCCAACTCCGAATATATAGCCGTTTCTAAAATGTATAAGGATATTGGAGTAAAAATCTGATTTACAGGGTGTGGTCACATTGCCTGCGGCTGCTACTGCTCTAGAAGTAGCGAGGTTTGCGCCTTCCATTACAATATTAATTTTTACATACTTTAAATAAATATTATTCTTTCTGATGAGTTACATAGATAGAAAAAAATAACAGGGTTTTCATTTAATTCGCTGCTACCATGATAGTTTATTTCAAGAAAAAGAGAAATTGCTGCTGCGTAAAATAGGAAAATACTAGAGCGGGACTTCGTATTTATCATGACTGCCCCACACAGCTGTATCTTCATAAAAGTGTACTTAAATAAGCTGATTGATTTGGTATTAAAATTCACAAATTATCGATGCATACAAAAAACTCTGCAATCCTTTAACACTTAAATCCTAAGCCATAACTCTCAAAAAACCCAAAATTATTCCGTCAAAACAATACAATTTGCATAGCAAAAAATTGTTTCCTTAAAATTGCAGGTAGAGTTTCCTCGGTAGCTTAACGAGGCTGCCTCGGGCTGTGAGTCAGAACCTCGCATTATCGGGTGGACTACAGTGAGCGAGTGAATATTATATGGAAGCCAGCCCGCCCCCGCTTGAGGCACGCACGCCTCAGCACCTGGCCTTATAGACTTTTGTATTACTTCTGTAAAATCAGTGAGAGAACAGTTTAAAAACCACACAATTTTCTTTGACTGTATCTTGCTATACGTATAAGTTACTAAACGTGTTTCGTAAATTGGTTGTTTTTCAACCCTGTTTAATTTGGATGTAACTATTATTTCCGCAGATGCAGTAGGTACTATTAAATATCACATCTTTATTTAAAACCGTTTCAAGGAACTTTGCTTTTAATTAGAATTTGTATTTCCCGTCAGAAGCATAGCGATGCTGCCTCGGGTTGTGAGTGAGAATCTCTCTTGAGATCTGGTGGATTGTAGTGAACTGGTGAATATTATATGAAAGCCAGCCCGCTCCCGCTTGAGGCACGCACGCCTTAGCACCTTAGCTACTTTATAGATTTTCGTATGAGTAGCATAATCAGGTTATAATGTTCCCACTGCTGGAACACAGGCCTCCTCTCTATGAGCCATAATCCACCACGCGGGCCCATTACGGGTTGGCGGATGTCACATGTCTTCGAATGTTTGTTCCAGGACATGCCGGTTTCCTCACGATGTTTTCCTTCACCATTTTGAGAGCAGTGGTGATGAAATAATTTACACAAAGTAAATAATGCCTGCTAGTTCTAACCTATCGTACCGCGGCCGTTACCATTGGGCCACCACTGCTCTCATATGAGTGACTTCTGTGAATGATTTCACAGAAGTCACTCATATGAGAGCAGTAAAGGCTGTTTCCAAACCACAAAATCTTACCACTTAGAATAGTTAAAGTACTTGCCCTTTTTTTATTTTTTTTATGGTGGGAAATTATCATATAACTTCTCCCGCTCTGGGCGGAGCGCGAGGGCGTGTCAGACTTTTACTGACTAAAATCCACCCGTGTTCCTTCCGTTGCCTGTGTGCCGGGGTCGCGATATCCCTTTCGGACAAACTCGCAACCCCGGCAGGCATTGGCCCTTCCGGACCCTGTCAGTTGGTGCTGACATCTCTTTCAGGCGCGCGTGGAACACAACGCGCCGTCAGCCCGGGCCTGGTCCCTATCGGTCGGCGAGCTACCCATTGCTCACCGTCCGCAAGCCCGCGCCTACGGTGGCCGGATGTCGGCTCGCGACTCCCGACGCCCGGGGCGTCTCCTGCGGCGACTAGGGGCAAAGTACTTGCCCTGGAGCGGTTGTTTTATCAACCCTGTATATTTGTATAATTTAGATGCAACTATTTTTGCACTCAATAACATTAGAAACACAACTTTGTTCATACCAACTAAAAACATCACCCCCTTTTGGGGTCCACTTAAGTCAAGTAAAAAGTGTTTCAAGGAGCTGTTCTTTAAATGTTTTAATTAGAGTTTGTGTTTTCCTGAGTGGCAAACGATGCTGCCTCAGGCTGTGAGCGAGAACCTCGCATTATCAGATAGACTACAGTGCATATTATTATAAGGAAGCCAGCCCGCCCCCGCTTGAGGCACGCACGCCTTAGCACCCGGCCTAAGCTCTGTTATGTTGGAAAGAAGATTTCTGCTTTTTGGGATATTTAAAGGCTAAAGATGCTGTTACTTCTGCTACGTCACGCTCAATGTTAGTTTCAATAAGATATTTTGTAACCATTTTTTCAAGTTTGTTTTAAAATTTTCTAACGATCTGCAACGTGCATACCAACTAAAAACATCACCCTCTTTTGGGGTCCACTGTAGTCGAGTAAAAAGCGTTTCAAGGAGCTGTTTTTTAAATGTTTTAATTAGAGTTTGTGTTTTCCTCAGTGGCAAACGATGCTGCCTCAGGCTGCGAGCGAGAACCTCGCATTATCAGATAGACTACAGTGCATATTATATGGAAGCCAGCCCGCCCCCGCTTGAGGCACTCACACCTCAGCACCCGGCCTAAGCTCTGTTATGTTGGAAGGAAAATTTCTGCTTTTTGGGATATTAAAGGCTAAAGATGCTGTTACTTCTGCTACGCCACGCTCAATGTTAGTTTCAATAAGATATTTTGTAACCATTTTTTCAAGTTTGTTTTAAAATTTTCTAACGATCTGCAACGTGCATACCAACTAAAAACATCACCCCCTTTTGGGATCCACTTTACTCAAGTAAAAATTGTTTCAAGGAGCTGTTCTTTAAATGTTTTAATTAGAGTTTGTGTTTTCCTCAGTGGCAAACGTTGCTGCCTCAGGCTGTGAGCGAGAATCTCGCATTATCCGGTAGACTACAGTGCATATTATATGGAAGCCAGCCCGCCCCCGCTTGAGGCACGCACGCCTCAGCACCCGGCCTAAGCTCTGTTATGTTGGAAAAGTTCAAATATAATACACAGAGTTTGCGATTTTCAATCTCGATTATATGTTTTTATTGGACAAAAAAATGCATTATCAATATAAACGATAATCATTTACTTAAAAAAGTTAAATCGGTTACTATCTGGAATATCCTAACCTCGCGTTACCACAAGTAGTGTTTGCCGGAAATAGCCACTATGGCGGCATCGACATCGCCACATGTGAACTACGCATCAAAGACCTGACGTCACACAACATCCTGACGTCACTCAAATCCTGCATCGCGCAATTAGAGTTTACCGCGCGGTGGACATATATACAAGCTCCCGACTTCAACCTCTGGGCAGTTGCCCGCCAGACATGACACTCGTCTGGTAGGAGGATCCTCCCTTTTCTACAGAGCATGAGTGAACTTTACACCCTGTTCCTCATACCCCTAAAGCCACTAGACAGAACTGTGACACCACCCATCATGTCTTGGTTCCTGCGGATGTCCTGCAGGGTTCTGTTTACAGCTTCCACTGCTTTCCTATTTGCCATAATGCATCCATCCCACGATGAAAGCGCAATCCCTAAGCACGCACCTCTTGTCACTGTTGCGTGACACCCCACAAACAAGCGTTTCATTGCACTCTAAATCGATAGGAATTTTAAACATGTATATTGATAGTATTCTATTTCCTCTGCATCCAAGAGAATTATAAGATCATTATAATTACTGGTACCAATAAGATAAGAGATGGCCGCTCTCTCTCTCTGCCTAGTACCTTAGACCCTGTCAGCTTTTTCTATCATAAATATGAGATATCGGCGTCTTTGCTGACCAATGAGCATAAACGTTCCCCATCTTTATCTTTTCCATCCATCCAAATTAACTGAGGACTGATTTTTTTAAAGGGGCTCATTTCCATGATAAACAGTTTTTCAGTAATGGAGAAAAACCAGTTTTATCATTTTAAAATTATACTGGAAATCCTTCTGTAGGAAAATGAGATTTTGTCTGTAAGTTTACTTTGGAAATATGTACTTTTTATATTAGATTTTGGACTAAAGGGTCGCTTTTAACATGACCGTGATGATGGCATTCAAATACTCTTTTCTACCAAAAAATGAAAATAAGCCCTTTTGAAAAACCACTCCTCAATTGTAATGAAGCAGGCGCAACAAACCTCCTGCTTATCCAAAAATACCAACATTTTTGTAAATATAATCAAAGTCACCAAGTACAAATCCTCAATTTCACAACCAAGCTTGTGATTTCTACAAAAAATCTCGGCTCAGATGTAATAATCATTACGAGGCGGCGACCGTACAAGCATCTTATATCATTTACATATCTTGTTTACGGTACGTCTGTCCCTATATGCTAATGACATACGAACATATATATTTCGCTACCTCGACACGTTTCAAAGCATTGTTTTTCACACTTAACCAGTTTAACAAGAGCTTTATTCTTCTACTATGGATTCTCTATCAGAGGTCGAGACTGGCTGGTGGTTATTATTTTGTCCCTTTTACATTATAAATCGCGGCGAGGTTTAGTTTTTATTTTGTTATAATTTCGCGAAGTCGCCGCGGGCGAAACGGCAATATGAATATTAAGAGCTTTTTTTTATTCGCGCGTGTGATTGTGTCCATTGTTTTGAGCATCCGTTATTTAATTAATAGAATCTTCTTCCTTAATCAAAGCTATAACTATATACTTAGTTATAATTTCAAGTTCAAGTACAAAGCTTTTCTTAGTAGCCATATTTTCCTATCCATCACGACTTTGGGAATTATGAAAGTAACGACACCAATGTCCAACAGCTTATTTCTGTTTTCCGTGCCAAGCCAATCATCATGAAGATTATAATCCGAAGCAAAAGCAAGACCAACCAGAAAAGCCTTTTACTTATTCAGTAAAACGATACCATCTAAACTATTGCCTGAAATTTTAGTACTAATGCTGAACTGAAGGCATAGTAGAAAATATTTCTAAAGGAAGGTGAGAGTAGGTACTGCAGCAGTCACTGGGAAAAAAAAACGAATGAGTCAATAAAATACGGTTTTTCATCCGACAAAATCGTATCTTGCGCGTGCGCTACAATGGATACACGCACTAACGGTCCGTGGGTCTCATTTGACTGACAGATGACTAAAATTTATGACCGCCAGTCGTTGAACCAATTAACAGTACCTATACTTGAGTCTAATAGCTCGTCTGCGATTAGATGGAGAATTATCTCCAAACCAGTAGTTGGTAGATAAAGATCATAGTGTACAAAATATGTAATTTCCATATTAATCTGGGAAGGACTGAGATGAAGAGAGCAGGTACCTATTTTGGTACTTGCCTACTATGGCTTGTTACGAAAAATATTGTGGGTGTGGTCGATCGATATCGTCGATATTCTGAATTTTTAGAGGTTCATTAAACTTAGATTTATGAATTAAATGCGAAACGGATGATTTAGTGTCTTTAAGATGATACTAAAGTAGGGTCCAGACGGTTATGGCCACAACTTGACTTTTATTCCAGTTCTCACGAAATATTTTTGTCTCTGAAAAAGTTGTTAAAATTGCAAGCCTACTAGCACCCACTCTAAAAGTGCTGATAGACTTGAGCATTCACTTGTAATGGCCATTTTAGCGAGCGTCCTAGCGAGCATTCTAGCGAAAGGACAGTAAATTTGCTGCGAGCTTTTTGCCGAGCCGAGCCATTCTGTCATTGTTCCGCCGCCGCCCCTCTATGTCTGGAGCATTGACTAAAGCGTTCGCTAGAATGATCGTGAAAATGTTCGTACCGATGTTTGGCTCTATGCTTGGTTCTGTTCGTTGTTCAGTTTGACAAATTTAAAAACGGCGAGTGCTCGGTGTTCTGCTGTAATGCTCAAGTCTCTCAGCACCTTTAAGCAACTAAACCCTACTACAGATTTTCCATATTCATTGCTGAATCAAAACAAAAGAAGCACAAAACTTACTCGACAAAGATCGCAAACACCGCGAAAATCTTCAACAAAGCCCAAGAAAGTTCCCAACAATTAATGAACAAGATGCTTCTTTTTTTAAACAAAAAAAAACGAAAGCAGTATTCATTCTCGTTTTTGCCAAGCATTCCAGACAATGACAGATTAAGCTGAATGCAAATTCCCAGCGTCCGTGGGCGTGTCCCTACTGATGGCTCGCAAAAAAAACCAATATAAAATATCGTTTTTTAAACCCATTCCGAAATGTAAGTAAAAACGCTTTTGGACTAAGTTTTAGGATATCATTAAGGACTTTGGGAGTTATTTGAATCGATTAATGCAGTATGAACTTACGAAACATGAACATTATCGTCGTAATCTTCAAAAAGGTTGCGTGTTTTGCTGTTTTTCAGAAAGATACCTACTTACATATTATATTGATGTCCTATGATTCCTTCCCCCCCCCCTTTTTTATGCATGTACAAATTATTATTATTTTAAGACGGTTAGTTTGTAAATTATATATTTTATTGTACATTAAACTATTACTTACATAAATAATCTTTCCCTGGGTGTCTTAAAAGAGGTTGTTAAAGTCCTCTCAGAACTTATCTTATCACCTGCCTTTTTTTTTTTGACTGTGTTAAATTATCTAATAAATTCTCCGAATAAGGCGCCGTCGACCCGGGCCTGGTCTTTATCGGACGGCGAGCTACCCATTGCTCACCGTCCGCAAGCCCGCACCTACGGTGGCCGGGAATCGGCCTGCGATTCCCGACGCCCAGGGCGTCTCCTGCGGCGGCTATGGGCGTGAGGGCGCGAAATTTGCATCTCCCTCACACGATCCGCCTCCTCCTTCGCGAGCATTACTGCTTCGCAGAAGGAGGTGACGGCTTCCCAAGCCCTCTCGCTCTGTACCATGGCCTGAACCAGGGCCGGACGCGAGAGATCACTACCGCCGATCGCCTCCACAAGGACACGGCGGAGCCCACCTCATCACCTGCCTAGCCTTTTCCCAACTATGTAGGGTGTGTGGGGTCGGCTTCCAGTCTAGCCAGATGCAGCTGAATACCAGTATTTTATATGGAGGAACTGCCTAGCTGACGACAACCCAGTTACTGGGTGTGGCGGCATCTACACCGCCACATGCGAACTACGCATCAAAGACTTGACGTCACACAACATCCTGACGTCACTCAAATCCTGCATCGCGCAATTAGAGTTTACCGCGCGGTGGACATATATACAAGCTCCCGACTTCAACCTCTGGGCAATTGCCCGCCAGACATGACACCCGTCTGGTCGGAGGATCCTCCCTTTTCTATGGGGGATGAGTGAACTTTACACCCTGTTCCTCATACCCCTAAATTGGTGACCCCGAGCATGAACGTCAACGCAGCCTTCGTGCAACTACTTCAGCGTGACGTCATCATCATCACTCCCGCAAGCTTTCGTGAGGCGAGTCACACAGCCAGCCAGCACCCACGGCTTCAACGGGTATCCTGACCACCAGCATGCAGCGAACGCGCATTCCTGGTCATCACCCTCAGCCACAACCCAGCGCTGTGCCACATCCGACCCACTGGATCAAGACGCAGCGCCACCCCGACTCACTGGGGAATCACCGCAAGCACCGCAGACAGTTCCGACTCACCGCGAACTATGCGGCACCCGGTTCCGACTCACTGGAACCACAGCTGGTACTGTGAAGCATCGCAAGATACAAGACTCAGCCCACTATCGACCTCCGGTCTCCGGAGGGGAGTGATGTGGCGGCATCTACACCGCCACATGCGAACTACGCATCAAAGACTTGACGTCACACAACATCCTGACGTCACTCAAATCCTGCATCGCGCAATTAGAGTTTACCGCGCGGTGGACATATATACAAGCTCCCGACTTCAACCTCTGGGCAATTGCCCGCCAGACATGACACCCGTCTGGTCGGAGGATCCTCCCTTTTCTATGGGGGATGAGTGAACTTTACACCCTGTTCCTCATACCCCTAAACTGGGTAATACGATAACCCCTTGGTAAGACTGGTTGTCAGACTTTCGGGCTTCTGACGACCCATAACGACTGTCAAAGATCCACGAATGACAGCCGGGATCAACGTCTTAACGTGCTTTCCGAGGCGTAGTGTGTAAAGATGGTCACCTATCTACGGACCAACCGCGGAAAGCGTAGCTTAACCTGGTCGATAGACGCATGCGGCTATTCTTAGCCACTAGCCCCTCCTAGGACCTACCTATTTGCCTATAAATAAAGCTATGGCACATAAAAGCCACTGCATGCGCTCTGCAGCTTTATAGGACACTAGCGTAGACGATAAAAATTTATATTGAAAGGATTTAAAACTTTTGGTTGGAACTACTGTACAGCTGCTGGAATAAAAAAATTGAAGAAGCTCTATGGCACCCAGGCATTAGCTTTTTATGTAGGGATAAAAAATCAAGACATGGATTTAGATAGATATTTCGTGACATCCGCCAACCCGCACTGGGCCCGCGTGGTGGATTACGGCCCACTACTTCTCACCGAGAGGAGACCTGTCCCAGCAGTGGGAACATAGGCTGATTATGCTTATGCTATGACGAAATAAATAGATTTGTAAAACACTGTTCTAGGCAGAAGAAAACCAATATCAATAGGTATTCTTCTTCTTCTTCTTCATGTTTGCTGGCACAACAGTACTTAGGGGTCGTCGCTTTTGCTGAACGTTACGATTGTCAGTACGTGAACCACTGCTGCATGGTTCACGTACTGCCTAATGTTAATGTTATTTTAATTTTGTTTATCTGTTATTAATTCATTTTTTTTAAGTATTTTCATAATTTAAATGTAATTCTTTAATTTAATTTGATTTATATTTTTTTATTTAGTTTAATTGTATGATCCAAAGTTGATTGAAATAAATAAATAATAATAAATCACGTGAAGCTCGGGGAAGGGGTTCGGAAATGATCACGAAATATCACAAGGGGGAGGGGGGGTGTAGTGAGAAATCACGTGTATTATTTTTTTCGTTTAACGCGAATTTTTAAATCGAAAAGCCCCCCAAATAAATGTTTTTCGTTATTTTTTTCTATTTAAAATATTCTGTAATTTTTTTAAGATTCTTTTCACCAAAACAATACAAGTGACTTTGGGTAGGGTGGTTTTAGTCTAAAACCTCACCACGAATCACGAGGAGGGGGGGGGGGGGTTAAAAAGTTGCCTCAAAAACATCACTTGATTAATGGACGCCCCCTTATTTCAAATCGTGTGTCCCAAAAACTTCGCCATTTCCACGGCGTCATCGGTGGCAGCGCAGAGGTCACTTTGGAAGCGTGTTTTGGGACCCAGAGGGCAGGATAGGGAGACTAGAAATTTGATATTTGAAATGGCAAGCAAAAAGGTAAGTTAAGAAACAAATGAAGAACACTAGCATCTGTCTGGCATTGGTGGTTCTGCAGTAGTACTCCGCGAAATTCAAAATTTCTGACGTTTTTGCAATTTTGCAGGTCAGTGACAGGTTGTATCTTGATCAAAATATAACTCAGAAAGAACATATGAATTGAAAAAGTCACATAGGTACTTGCCCAGATTTGAACCTACAACCGCGTTCATGAGAGCCAAAATATTATTTTGAATATGCATTAGGTTTATAAAACAATATCACCGAAACCCTTTATTCCACATAAAAAATACCGAACCGTCTTCAAAAGCGAAGACCCAAAAACAACGATATGGCCAGCGAACTCATTATAATGTTTTTCCATAGAAATATATTAATCACGGACAGCCACGCCCTCTCGCGGCTAAACACCAAATAATTTCTGCCATAAACATTTTCTGTGGGCCACAGATAAAAAAAGAATAATTAATTTTATTTCTGTGGCATTTTTCGAGTATAATTCCAGACAGGTGAAACTAGGTGTGTACAGCATGAAATATTGCTTTGTTTTTTAAAGTTTTTGCTTCTTTTTTGGGAGCAACTTAATTTTGGGTTTTATTAAAATAGCTTGGCTACCATTTTTTTTTTCCAGAGCATACAAAAAACAAAAGCTTGAAACAAAGACAGAAACAGTGTCTTTCACAGACTCGTTATCTAATTTACTTCTAAGATGTTATTTTAGAATTTTTGGCCTTTCTGGAATTACTAGTGAAATGAAAACGAAATTAAACTGTTTATTCTATAATTAGGATATCGGAATCACCTTTACACGTCATATAAAAAAATATTAAATGAGTGTTGTTTATGTTGGTGCTGAAACCACTAAACAATGAGGCAGTCAAATGACTTACAATTCAAAACAAGTCGACTAGAAATCAAAATCATAAATAATTGATGCAAAGGTCTTAAATATGTAATAGTATTATTTGCAAGGATAAAAAAAAGGGCGAAGAGCTCATTGGGTATCAAAAAATCCATCCGCACCAATGGAAACATAAAAAGTGTCAAAAAAACTGGCAGATCAAAATGACTGGCAAAATCGGAAGACGGGCGAAGTTCAGGACTGCATGAAGGCATTTAAACTGATGGCCTAAGCACTATCGAGAGAATAAATACCGGTCAACTGCCCTAACTTCGCCTGATGTCCTATGTTTGCCTATAATGAAAAAGATGCAAAATCATTTTCATTTTACTTGTATGGCTCTGATCCAAATTTTGAGTTTTCATAGAGAGCTTTAAGTTTCGATTTCCACACAAGTAAAATTAAAGATATTAGGATATTAGGTACATATTTTTCATTATAGGCAAACGTAGGACGCTAGGCGAAATTAGGGCAGTTGACGGTAGTTTGAGGCTACGGTAGGCTACGGTTTTCTGCGACAGTGGTGGCCGCCACATAACCGCCTCAGTGACGGCTATTATGCAACTGATGGCCCGTAGGGTTTGACTTCACGTGTCAAATAACACTATGAAAACACACCGATTTATTTTCATACATAACGTTTCAGTGACGTCATTCGACAGTAACTTGCGGACGCTATATAGTGGCCACTGCAGTCTTAGAAAACCGTAGCTACAAAGACAATCTACTGCCAGAACACAGTTCATGGTCCAAAAGAATAAAGGTACCATTCCGTACCCGACCGCAGGCAGCGACTGCACGTGTCGTGGAGTCATGGCGCTGCAGTCATGATTCTGAACCCGACCGCAGGCGGCAGCAGCCCATATTCCAGTCGGTAGATAGAAGACAGAAAAACGTGTTATCGCTCGAGCGTTGGTGGCACTACTGATCTGCGGTCGGGCTACACGTGTCGCCTGTCGCTTGCCCGTAGCTGCCAACTACGTGTCGCTAGCTACGGAAGGTATTTCATAGAAACCAGTCGGTTCGCGGCGACACGTCACCTGCAGTTGCCTCCTGCGGTCGAGGACGGAATGGTACCTATAGGATTAACTCAGCAGAGAGTCGAAAAACAAAACTGCTGGCAATAACTACATGAAAATTGACCATAATAAGGAAAAAAAAAGAAAACCCAATTAATTAAAGTTTTATATGGAATACACGTCCCCTGCGCCCTACATATACGCCATAAACACCCACTTAATTAACAAATACTTAATTAAACTGGACAAACAATAAAGCAGAACTGTGCGATACACTATTAATGTCAACACTTTAATATTAAACACAAACACAATCTATCAAAAATCAACTTTATTACCATCATGACAAGATACATTAATTTATAGCTGACGAATTCATAATAATAGTCTTTATTCTCATAGGAATAAGAGTGATGTTAATGAGGTACGTTTTGGCATTTATAATTTGATAACGCTTCCCCTAATGGCTAATGATGGCAAAGCACGGAAATGTCAAATAGATACGAACGGACACCTGTTAGTTAGGGTTCCGTGGTTAAAGTTCAAAAACTGGGTAAAGAAGGGTAAAGCTTTGTGCAGACCAGCGCGACTTGTCGCGCGACGCGGCACCGGTTATTGTTATACCGTCAAGTTTTCTTAGAAATTCTATTGTTCGAGTCGCGTCGCGGCGTCGCGTCGCGCTGGTCTGCACGAAGCTTAATGTGTGATGTGATTAATTTCTGTATTTATATCTGTAACTTATGTTTGTTATGGTATGTTTGTTGCAGTTCAAAATTTTCGACAATTTTGTACCCATAGTATTCCGCAGGAGTCCTCCTAGCACCAGATTCCATGGACACCTGACGTTTTTCACATTACGATTACTTACTAACTTCATTCAATTTGCCGCGGCATTTTGTAAACGTCGTTTGAATTGTCCAATGAAAGGTTGTGGGATATTATAAAGTGACTAGGCAATTTACATTTTGCCTTAGGCATTTTGCAAAACCGCCATCGTCTGCAAACGGACGGCGCCGTATGTAAAATGACGAATCATTCAATTTGCCTGCGACATAGGTACATAATAAAGAGTTTTTCTATCTATCTATCAATGAGAAAAATCATGAAAATGTTGTAAAAGGATTTAGTCTTCTTGTCATCAATTTCCTAATTTGCTTCTCCGTTAGATTCTGGCCATGGCACTTTCTCTTGTAAAGTTTTATTGCTTTAAGGGTAGCGTTTGTCTAGCTTTGAATTGGAGTAGATAAATGCGTAGCTGCCTAAGATGACTTAAGAGAATGTTTTCTGAAAGTTGACGATATCGCATTGTAACTTTTAGGCGCTGACCAGACGATGGACAATTTGTCCGCGGGCAATTTGGAATCGTACGGAAATGCCGCTGGTATTTCCATACAATTCCAAATTGCCCGCGGACAAATTGTCCATCGTCTGCTTAGCGCCTTAATCAATATTTTAGTGGACTACGGAGCGATATTTCATAATTTCATTAAGTAGGTAATATTGACAAATTAACCAGAACCTGAATGTACCCTCTTAACTATTTGTGAATTACTGCAGTTACTAAGTTCACACAATTCTATTTTAAAATAACGAGTTAGAATTGCACAAACAGACTTCCACTTATGATAACAAACTGAGGTTAGGTACTGTTAAAACACTGCACTGTGACTGTTTGCCTTCCTTACTTATTGCGATGACCAAGACCGAGTTTGACAAAAAGAGGAAATTTCATACAAAACCCACGCCGCATAAATTACACTCACAGCTGACAGCTTTTCGTACAGCTCAGTGAGGTCGTTACTCGTTATTATGATACTTTTATGATTAGATGATGTCCTCAAGTCTCATAAAACGTCCCCCCTAGCTGGACATGTCAGCAAGTATTCTTGATAACCTATGCATGTAGTACACGACATGAGGTTCATAACCGATACAGCATGTTTCAGAAATGCGTGATCAAATTTAAGGGTATGGTAAAGATAATCAAACTGAACAATTTTATCGCGAAAAATTATCAACGGTCCCATAACTTTATTACCTACTGGACCCAAATGTATGTGACAGCCTCAGACCAAATAAAAAACCAAGACAGAGTGCTGTCAACAGTGAAGTGAAGCCAGTTTCCGAATCATGTGTGCACTTTGTGTGGTGTAGTTTGATTGTAGTGTCATTGTAAAAGGTTGTAAATGTGTGCGTGTGACATGCACAGCGGTGTAGTTTTGGCATGCTTCACTGTACTGTTCGCGGCGCTCTGTCTTGGTTTTTTATTTGGTCTGAGGTGACAGCAGGTTATTTCTTCGCGATTACGTTGTTAGTCCCATCCCATTGAAAAAGTTGTTCAGTTTGTCGGTCTGTACCACACCCTTAAGTATGACCATACCTTTCTGAAACATGCTGTATACCCATGCATGTTTGTAGAATGCGACATGATGTGAAGAAATAACGTTTTTGCCATAACCTCAAAGAATTAAAGGAATTATGAAAATAAGTAGATTATTGCAATTAAAAAAGGTTCTGCACTACTTACGTTTATTAATGGTGGCTTAGTCTTGTGAGGCAAACATTATTGACAAAGTTAGAGCTAGTAAAAAGGACATTACAAAAAAATATACCGCGAAGGGATGGCAGAGTTGAGCGCTTAAGAGCGTTTAGTTTGAAAGTAGGCAAGGTCGCAAATAGATGTCAAATATTTATCTCTTTTGATTAATTTAGCAATGTTACTGTAACTTGACTAACTTCACTTTGGAACCTTTCCAAATGCCGTTTTTACTCCTAAAACGGGTACAACATCAAATTCAATGTTATAATTGCAATTCATTATTATTATTCGCTAGTAAGCCTTATTTCTTATTTTCTTAAAGTAATATTGCCAAAGGTACAATTTTGACAGCTATTTGCGATGAATTTTAGGATAAGCGTTCTTAAATCCCTAAAACTAGCCTCTCTAGATAACATTTAAATACACTTGGGTTTCAAAATTATTACCAAGTTAACGAATCTATTAAACCGGACATGTTTAACACAACATAACACTGGCAAACATTATTAACAAAATATGTTGAAATCTCCATTTTCTTTAATAATGTTTCGTCAGTGCAAACGCACAGTAATTCTAATTATACGTGAGTATTGCAACTGCAACATTTAGAAAACCGATTCAAATAGCGCCTTCAATTATTTTGTGAAAGTACGTAGTTTTATCCATCTACCAGACTTTGTATATTCATAATCTAATGATTTATTAAATCACAATTAGTATCTACCACTAACAAAGTCACAAATCAATAATTATGATTAGCAATATGCCGTGGGAACTCCATAAAAAAAACTTTCATAAAACCGTATTTTTACCAATAATTTTTAATCTTTTATAATGTGGTTAAAAGACAGTAAATTGTATGTATGGTGACATTTAGGTAAATCGGTAGGAAGCGTGCAGTGCGGTGTGGCGGCGAGATCACACGGTGAGCGATGGAGTGCGCACACGCAAATGTCAGCGTTAGCACGTGTGCGCTAGGGAGCGGGGTGGATATAGAGAGGATAATACCGCACGAATTAGGTGAATGACTATGGATATTCCTATTTCTTTACATGTTCCAGCAGAGTTATAAGCGAATTGAAAATGTCGCGGAGAATATTTTAGACAGATTGATTGCAGGGACGACACGACTCACAAAGTGTGTCAGAGTGGACTCTGAACACGCATAGGAGATCGTGTCAAACGTGTTAGTTTTTTGGGTTCTTCAAAATCATTGGGAAAATAAAGAAAACCTGTTTACGATTGCGATACGATTCTGAGTCAGCATGAAGTCCCTGAGAACTTCGTCGAAGTTAGAAGCTATTATTCGGAACAAAATTAACACTCTTCTGACCTTATTAAAGAAACAAACACCACACACTAAAATAATCCATCCATTCTATCTATAATAATAATCTTTATGATTATTACTTCAAACAAACAAACTATACAGTAGCGCAACTCATCACAAACTCGAGCAAACTTAATAACTTTTATGGCCGAAATAAATAGTAAACAAGTATAATAGCCTGTCAAATGTCGCCTTATCTGATTAAACGTAAAACTACTACTGACCGGAGACATGGGGCGTTTAAACACGATGGAATTTGAAACATTTTCCTATTCATGAACGTTTTATAAGTATGATGGCGCAGCAAGAGCGGCCCCGTTCAATTTTTTTAGGAATCACCGAAAAGTTTGGATAAGAGTGACACTGGCTGATGACAGTCCTCTAGCAGAGCGTCGCGTCGATGGTTGCGCGGTGACTGTCTCAGTCTTATGATGACATGATGTCAGGGGAGCTGCTGTCGTAATACGATGACCACTATTCTGTTAATCAAGGCTATCCTGAGCCGTATATGTCTACTGTATCTGTATAATACTTACGTAAACACTATCTCATGCACGTCAGCAATGAGGTCGCTGTCACTAATGTCAACTGTCAGTTCACCACAAATGGCGGGAAACGGTTGAAAGTGGAGCGTGTCTGCACAAGAGGCTTAGTGTGGTGATGAGCCAGTGTAGTGATGTATTTTAAGTATCGCCTTCCGTTTTTTATAAACCGAGACCAAATCACCTACATTAGGTATGTTCTGCTCTAAAATGCTAAAATAATTCATTCCTTCACGATCTCGAAATTACAAGAAAACATAATGAGTTTCTACTGTCTACATTTTCTAGAGTGGGTGGTATAGCGTGCTCTATATACATAAAGTAGGGGGTGTGTTGTTTCCCTTAACAATAGTACTAATTAACAGACAGTTACGAGTAGAAGTATTGTGTTTACCGTTCGTTTGGGGTCCGAGGGTCAACGTTACTTACCTACTGAGTTTGATGCTCCTAATTATTGATGGGGCATCGATGGGTTTCTGAAGTTGTTGTTATTTTCTTATAATTTCTAACGTTCTGCTTTTATAATATTATATACATATATATTAGGATAAGTTGGATAGTAGGATCACGATAGGTGATAGAGGTATATTTTTATGGTGTGGTGTTTTTATTCTATTCTATTCATTTACAATCTAGCTTTTTAACTAATATAAAAGTAATTTGTAAATTTAAGATGAAAACATCATCCAATAACGTCTTTGAATACACTTGATACATTGTGTTCTTTATAATAGTCAGCACTAAGATACCTTAGATACTTACTGCAGTTTAAGTTCACTCACACTGCACTAAAAAGGTAAACTTAAAAAGGTTTTACCTTTTTAAGTTAGTTGATATCGATTGAAGATTGCATTTGAAATAGTCTAACTCTGTATCACTTAATGCCGACAGGAACGTATAAAATAGTATTGTCTCTTATTCACAGAATTTTCAGGAAAATTGTTATACATTAGGGGTATGAGGAACAGGGTGTAAAGTTCACCCATCCACTATAGAAAAGGGAGGATCCTCCGACCAGACGGGTGTCGTGTCTGGCGGGCAACTGCCCAGAGTTTGAAGTCGGGAGCTTGTATATATGTCTACCGCGTGGTAAACTCTAATTGCGCGATGTAGGATTTGAGTGACGTCAGGATGTTGTGTGACGTCAGGTCTTTGTTACGTAGTTCGCATGTGGCGATGTAGATGCCGCCACAAAAATTTATTTGACCACGAGACTGTTTTGTTGCGAGTAGTGTGCACGTCATCATTGTGTATGAACCAGAATACCCGCGAAATTTCACATTGTTGCCTCAGATCAAATACAAAACCAAGACAGCGCTGTCAACAGTGACTTGAGGCCGGTTTCGTCACATATGTGCACTGTGATGTGTAGTTTGATTGTAAATGGTTGTAAGTACATGTGTGCGTGTGAGCGTGTATGCACTGAGTGAAGGTGTTCGCAGCGGTATGTCTTGGTTTTTTATTTGGTCTGAGGTTGTTGTGTAACTTTTTAATTAGTCGAGATTTTTAATTTATATTCTTTATGGCACCTGTTTACATCATGAGCTATCCGAATATCAAAAAATATTTGGCCTAGGTCTTAAGGGGAGGCGTGAAAATTGATTCGCTGTTACAATATTTAATAGATGATTTAATTATTTGTCAGAATATAGGTAACTCAATAATTTAGGTAAATAAGGTTCAATAGATATGAGTGCCAATAAGTAGTTAAGTACCAATTAATAATTAAATATCTTAATAACATGTAAATGAAGATCATTAAAACCTTCATTTGAATTTCCCGCTTATAAACTCCATGCATTCAAAATATTACTTTTCCAATTAATACTATATTGTTTGTGGTATAGACATTCTGGATTGACTATGAAACAATGAGTATGTAGAAATTACTTATTAAACGTCATTACTGAAACCTATTAATAATTCTACGCTAATAAGGAATAAAGTGAAGCAATAGCTTTAAATGTTGTTTCTCTTGATTACAGAGCAACGACTTGGCTTATTGTTTCAATATAAAAAGTAAACAGACATTATAAAACACACAAAACACATACATAAAGGTACAGTTCTAATTCGGTTTGAATTAACCTAGATCGGGCGGGTCGCTACCTAACATTGTAATTCCGACCATCAATACTTGCACCTGTTCTAAACATATTTTAGATTTAGTTCATTTTTAGGCACTATAATTATTCTTAAATCTTAAATCTTACTGTGAACTAATTGTATACTTTTTGTCAACGTTTTTATTCAATAAAAAAAATATTATATTAAATATTTTATTTGAAATTTAAATAGTCGTCAATTGTAAGTATAATTTTTTCTCATAGAGCTTTAAATTTTTTTCGGTACCTAGTTTTTTTTGTAGGTTGTTACCGCCTCATCCCGACCGACTGTAGCAGACTCTAGACCACACAAATACTAAACGCGCTTGCAAAAAGACGATCACATAAACCTCTATTATTAATTACATAACATTATTACAAATCACTCACATTCACTACTAACCCACCTACTCGCTCATACCTATTGATTCGAGTCGAGTAGGTAGCGACAGCGCAGCGGCCGATGTTCAATCAAACGGCATTGGTCACACTCACCCGTCGTCAGCTATACTTAATATACAGTTCGAAGAACGATACTGAAGGGCCCACACTATTAAGTATTCACGTTTATTTTGAAACGTGTTTCGTTAGGAAATTAGGGAGAATGAAGAAGGTTGTAAGTATAGCTTGGCCACTCTGAAATGACGCGTCCCACTAAGCGCATTACCTATAGAGATCCGCATTAAGGCTCGTGCAGACCAGCGCGACGCGACGGCGCAACGCGACTCGAACAATACAATTTCTAAGAAAACTTCACAGTATAACAATAGCCGGTGTCGCGCCGCGCTGTCGCGTCGCGCTTGTCTGTACGAAGCTTTACCGTGTGCGTAAAGGTGGCGTCATTTCTGAGTGGACAAGCTATATTTTAAATACTTAGCTGAATTTAAGTCAGTCAGATAGATTTTGTCTGTTCATTGAAAAATGCAAAACAGTACTGTCTTAGAAAGATACTTAAATTAAACTGAAGTTAAGGGTCCCCGAAACGATCACCTACAATTGATCAATTGCAATAAATTGAAGTTGTTATATTGTCAATCGCTTCAATTGCATTTGTTAGACAATCAATTTGCGCATCAATGTGTATCAATCACGTAAAAATTGGTAATTGCAATTGATCGCTTCACCCTTATTATTCGAGTTCACTAGTTAGCGATAATTCTTATTTCCATACAGTAATATTTCCAAATTAATCAAAACAGCGAAATATTTGACAGCTATTTGCGACGTTGCCCACTTTCTGTATAAACGCTCTTTAGAGGATGAATATCTTAAGAGATGTTCTTCTTCTAGTCCTCCTTTGGTCGATTTTCTTGTCAATAAGAGATGTTAAGATATGCAGTCACAGACGTGACTGTCACAGAAGGTGGCTGGCCAGGTGACTGTTATAATGACGTTATCCGTCATTATAACAGTCACGTTAAGAGAACTAAGTTACTTCGCCGAGTTTTCGGTCGATGCGTTCTAAAATGAAAAAAAAAATCAAAAAATCTTAAAAAATCTTTAAACATATATTTGTCATGATTTTATCCACTTGTTCCACCACCCGACGAGGAAGCGACTTGCTATTGACTATTTCTTCGCTCAAGAAACTCAGATATTAATAGTTGATCACTGACTGTCCACACCACCATACAAAGACAAGAACTCTCTCTCCATTCTCCACTGGTTGAAACACTCGCAGCAGAACACTCGCTGAGAGGCTCTCGCTTGGTACATACGCATACCAGCAAGTGACTGGTCATTCTTCTTGTCACACTCGCTCAAACCCCAAGAGACAAAACTATTCGAACTGCACACTCGCTACGTGTTGCTCACCAACTCTTTTTTAATTGCTAGTTATCGCGGACAGTGGGACAGGTGCCTTAAGAGAAGTCCTAAAATTATCAACGAACATTTCCAATCCAATACCATTCCAAACACAATTCCATTAAAACTTCCAATTTACCCAAAATTCAATACTGAAAATTAGCATTACCAATCCACATACCTAATAATCAGAATCTAGCCCTGCTCCCAATCCCGTGAGATAATAGGCTCGGATCAAGCAAACACAACGATTCCAATTACGAGTCGGTACTCCGCGGTCGCGGCTTAATTCAGTCGTGCGGACGCGCGCCTGGTTCAGACGAGCCCCGACTCCCCGAGCCGTTCAAACGAGCCCCCGCGCAAATTCCAATTTTCCTTTATGTGCGAATGGTTGATAGGACAGTGTGGAGGGTGCTTACCTTGGTGCGGTTATATCTGGTACTGGGTAGATTCCACACGATTCCACGTTTGCTACGAGTTGCTCGTATAATGTGAGGGAATGAAATGGAATGGTTTTTTGTGTTGTAGATACTACTGTGGTAGAATTAGGTATTTTTGTCACATTGGGCATTTTTGGAAGACTAAAAGTCACCCGAAGGGCAATGAAGAGAAATATGCTTGGAATTTCCCTACTAGATCAAATCAGAAATGAAGAGATCCGCAGGAGAAGCAAATGTAATAACCGAAATATCCCGAAGAATTGCCAAACTCAAGTGGCAATGGGTAGGGCACATTGTGTGTAACAGGAAGCCCATGCGCGCGCTATTTTATTTGACCAATGATCGCGCGCGGTGCTAGAGTTGGCCTTCAGATGGTACCAACACATTTTTCAAGAGGTATTAACACAATGATTATGATGAAGATGATGAATCTTGTTTAAATCATAAATACGTCAGCCAAGATGTTAGTGTTACTCATAATATGCGACCACTGTGAGGCTTGCTCGTTTTTTTTACTTCTAGAACTCATTTCCTTCCGAGCTCACCTATGTGTTTGCTAAAGTAGTAAATATGTGTTTAATATTTCCTAGGCTTATCTGTATTATCGTACCTTTACGTCGCACTACAAAGTAAAAGATAAGACCCTGTTATTTCGTTTTGGTCTACGTTTTAATTAAAAGATAATAATTTTGTCACAGAATGCAGAAACGAACTAAGTAATACTTGCTAAATGTCATGCCAGTAAAACAGACCATATTCGGCGCAGATTTCATGATAATAGTGGCTAAAATCCGTGGCTAAGTAATAACAGCCGCACGGGTCGATCCATCAGGTTAAGCTACGCTTGCCGGGATTGGTCCAAGGACGGGTGGGGTGGGATCTTTACATACTGAGAGTCCTTCGTGCCGTTGGTCCCGACTGTCATTCGTGGATCTTTGACAGTCTTTACGGGTCGTCAGCAGCCAGTAAGTCTGACAACCAGTCTTACCAAGGAGTATCGTATTACCCAGTTACTGGGTTGTGAAGTTCAGATAGATAGTCGCTCTATGTAAAATACTAGTATTCAGCTGCATCCGGTTAGATTGGAAGCCGAGCCCAACATAGTTGGGAAAAGACTAGGTAGATTGTAGATTGAGTGGTATTGTTGTAAGTGTAGGTACCTAACCTTCCTACCCCCGGCAAAAGTGCACCATATTTTCCGTTTCTTCTAACGTCGGATTTCACCAATGAAACCGAACGGGATCAGCACATCCAAACTGTGTCAAAGACCTGACAGTGTTATCATTGTTGTGAATCTTGTGAATATGACACTGACAGGTCATTGGTGAAGTTGGCACTCGAAAGTGAAAATATTCTTAAGGCGAGCAAGCGTCAAGGTAGCCCGCGAAATTCAAATTTTCTTATGTTTTTTGCAATTTGCAGGTCAGTATCATGTTCTATGTTGATCTAAATATGATTCGCGGCCGTATCAAATATTTATTTATAGAATTATAATCATAAAATTCATCAATACAACTCTCTAAGTTCATATAATCCTATTGAATGACTATTTGATGAAATCATGACATTTTAGGATTATTCTAACATAAGGAGTTGTATTGCGCATTCTAATGGTCGCGAATCATATTTTAATCAAGATACAACCTGACACTGACTTGCAAATTGCAAAAAACGTAAGAAATTTTTAATTTACCGTAGAGCATCCCCCTTAATTGAGGACTGTTTTGAGAAAAGTCGTAAGGAATATTCACACACACGTAGTACACTTCGTAAGTCAATCGACTTATTTTAGCATTTAGGAACCAGGCTTAACCTTCACGCCGTGAATGAGTTTCTTATGGACAATACTTACTCATGCCAATCAAAATATTGGGCGTCAGAATTCATGTTCTACAAGGTGGAACCTTAAATTACGACAATAATTTAAACTGCGTATTATTTAATGATGTTTCCAGTCTGCTTAAGTAAATTCAACCGAAGATGTCCAACAGTTTAGTCACTGTATTTTAGGAGCTATAGTCAAAGATTAGCAAAACCCATAGTCGACCCGTAAGTACTATTAAGTTTGTCTAAAAAATATATTTTTTATTTCGATGTTAGGTTTTATTTGATAGTTCCAAAATACTCTTTTCCTTTTGCATTTGCAAAGGAACTACTGAACCAAAAATTCTCAGTAAGTAGTTCCTGCAAAGGAACTGCTTAAGGAACTAGTGAGCACAAAGGTTATGCATTAGTATTGCCGGTGCTTTCAATTATTATTGTTATACGTGTTCCTTTCGATATGACATTATTTTGGGTATTAATGAGACCATGTCAAAGAATCAACTGACATATTATATTATGTATTATTTTAACTTTATTTATTTATAATTATTCGACAACGTCACGATTATTTATGTAAAACACCCATACGTGAAATATTTAAAAAAATACATTTAATTCAGAATATTTTAGTCCATAAAAAAAATATGACATGACCATGAATATGAATGATTGGATAGTAATGAAAATGATTTCCTCGTACTTATCAATGAAACTAAGATACACACATCGAAAAATACATAGTTTTTAAGATATCATAACACTAGACTCTTCTAGTGTTATGATATCTTAAAAAACTATGTATTTTTCGAATACAACCAGTACTCGAAAAATACATCGTTTTAAGATATCTCGGACTTTTTGTATTATTTTTACATAAAGCAAGCAATAAAAAAAACAAAATATTTTATTTCACATAAACCTACATGGACACTTATGAAACGTCAGAAGCTAGGTGCACGGTTCCAATTGGTCGTTTCCTATGGAGAAGAGCCGGCAAGAAACTCCACGGTTACTCTTTAAAAAAAAAATGGCTCTGTGCAGATAAAGGAACCTTTTTATCAATCAAATCAGTAAGGCAAGTACTAACCATCATATGATTTAATATGCTCTCATAAATAAATACAATCCTTTCCACTTAGCACTCTGTGGTCGGCCATCGATCGGTATAATTTACACTCAATTTGTCAGTGAAACAAACTGTAGGTAATATAACCGAATGATACAAACTTGATTCATTTATAACATCTCATCACCTGTCAAATTTATTTAATAAGTGTATGTTGCAGACTTTAAGGTACTTATAAGAAGTTCTTTTAATTCCTTTATAAAATATATAATAAACTACCCTTAATTGTACGCAGTTCAAGAAATGTAAA
Source organism: Agrochola circellaris (assembly GCA_914767755.1). Lineage (NCBI taxonomy): Eukaryota > Metazoa > Arthropoda > Insecta > Lepidoptera > Noctuidae > Agrochola > Agrochola circellaris. Next base: position 6,525,685 of record OU611860.1, read on the forward strand.
TCTATTTAAAAAGAAACTTCAAGCTCTACTTATAGATAAGGCTTACTATTCAGTTAAGGAGTACCTCGAAGATAAAATGTAACGAAATCATTGTTAATAATTAATTAATAGTAATCCAAAATTTTATTGTCGTTTGAAATAATTGTAATCTACCCAGCATAATTCTTAAATTAATCTAAATAATTTTGCTCTTATTGAATTTGATCTTTTTATTTTAATATCATGATGACTATTGTAATGGATTGACTATCAATGTATAATTTATATTTTTAAGGATATGATCTAATTGTTTACATATTATGACACTATATTATAATTTGCATGCTAACAAGCTGAATATGGTGAAACCGTACCTGTGTAACATCTTTGTAAACCCATATTATGCAAATAAACTGATTGATTGATTGATTGATATAGGGTTCCGTACAAAAAGGGTACAAACGGAACCCTATTACTAAGGCTCCACTGTCCGCCCGTCTGTGACAAGGCTGTATCTTTTGAACCTTAATAGGTAGACACTTGAAATTCACAGAGTGTGTACTATTGTGGCCGCTATAACAACAAATAATCAAAATTAAATTATACAAGAAAAGGATGAAGAAATATGTAGGTAATGTAAAATATTGTACAGTTGAAATATTGTGGGGTTTATTCAAAAATTTGGCAACGTCGCAAATAACAGTCAAATATTTACCTGTATTGATTAATATAGCAACTAGCGAACTAGAATATTAATAATGACTTGCAATTATAACATTGAATTTGATGTTGTACCCGTTTTCGGTGTAAAAAAGGCATTTGGAAAGTTTTCAAATACTTTTTTTACATCTAAAACTAAATATTCGGTGTTACGATATTAATTATTGCATTTAATAATCAATATTCTAGTTCGCTAGTTAGCCACATTTCATATTTCCATGCAGTAATATTGCCAAATTAATCAAAACAGCGAAATATTTAACATATATTATATTTGCGACGTTGCCCACTTTCAGAATAAACGCTCTTAATCCCTTTTTGAAACGTCTGTTAGTTGAGCTGTAGATGACATTATTATGTGAACGACCCTCTTGCCAGCAACCAAGCACAAATCCAGACATCAGCTACTGAGAAATTCCCAACAGAAAATCAAATTACACCATTACGCCCATGCTGGGAATCGAACCTATTACCCAGGCTCATCATTCGCGCTCGAGTTCCGTTGTAAATCTTTTTTAATTTCACAGAGATATCATTTGAACAGAACCAGTCTTACCAAATTAGCTCTTCTCTTAGCTTATTATCAAGTAACTCGGTTGTGGAGGTCAGATAGGCAGTCGCTCCATGTAAAATACTGGTATTCAGCTGTCCTGGTTAGACTTGAAGACTAGGCAGAAGCGTTACTCCAGCACGCGTAGCATGACACATTGTCGACGGAAGAATAGACAAAATGACAGATTCACAATCACAATCTGTCATTTTGTCTATTCTTCCGTCGACAAACCCCGTTCCTATTGTGATGCAGATAGATAAAGGGTGTTCTGTAAATAAAAAGTTTTATATTTTCGAATAGATTTTTATTCTTACAGACAATTCCATTATACTTTTGTTTATGTGCTAAATACAGATAGATAACAGTATGTACCAAATATTAACACTTAGTTTAAAGTACATACATATTTATGTAAGTGATCCAGTTAACTCATCTTTTATTATGATTGGAGCCACGAAGACGACGAAGATATGCCTTGGGTTGAGGAAACAGATGAAGAAAGGAGAAAAATCCAGTCCTAGTAAACTGACATGTAAAAAACATTGAAAAAAACCACTTAAGAAATATTATAACCTTTTGAAAACACAATTTTACTTCGTTTTACAGCGTTTTATATTATTACGGTTTTAAACCTTATGCCGTTGACCGTCCGCGATGGTTAACTTTAGCGCAAAATTAATGCCAGCAACCCTCCCGGAGGGTTCACTTCCAATATGTATGGCGGCATGGCGTATGTGTTCTATGAAAAGTGGGGGGAGTCGAAAGTGTTCAATTGTTGATTCAGCCATACATTAGGTACTTGGTACAATTTAAACTTCTTCATTTACTTCGGAGACATGACTTTAGATAACATAACTATTTTCAAATGTTTTTCGTGACTCCAAACATAATTGAAATGGTGTTATTTACTTACAACATGATGTTCTCTTAAATGTATGGAAATTATTTTCGAAAAATACCTCGTGTGTATTATTTACAGTGTTTCCTTTGAAAAAGCTAATTTTTAGGTGATGAGTTACTTTCGACCTAATGACACGTCGTAAACCTGTTTGTCGATCTAATGACATACACTCAAATTAAAATGGAGTTTACTATAAATTATGATCAAAATTGGAAGTTTTTCCTGCTGTAGTCGAATTTACAGTAATTTCAATAAATTTCTTAAATATAAAAACTCTGGTTTTATATTTGCTGCACTAATAAATAAAATTGCTAATAATTTAACTGACAGAAAAAATCAAAAATCTGTACCAATTACACGATTTTTTGCAAAAATAATGAAATTTTCGTATTTGTGATTAATTTGGGAAGGTTTATTGAAAACAAAACTATAATGGTGAGCTAAAAGTACAATGATACTTACGTTAAGTACCTAATTAAGTACATATTACTTACACAATACATTAATATATACAGATCGATTATTTACAATATATAAGGTTATTATTCTAATAGATTGTACTTAAGTAACGGGTAAGATATCAATTAATAATAAATATACAAAAAAAATGCTCAAAGTGTGTCTATCTTAGCATAGGAACCAAAATTACTCTTATATAAATTATGCTTATATAAACCATTGTAAATAAATTATTCTTGCTATGTAGTAACTTAATAAATTATCTATTACAATAGCTATCTGTACATTATATTCTTTATATTCACAGTGCCTGGCTTATTCACAAATATATTGATTATTATTACTATGTACCAACTAAAAGGATATAAAAGCAATGATTTACTCTCCATGATTTATGCAAAACTAATCGGAATATAGTCTTAATAATGTTTTCTTCTAATTATTCCGGTAAACAAAAAAGTTGGTTTATGTTCCACAGATTATAGAGACCTGTCTTTTCATAATGTCAGATCTGCGTAAATAACAATTATATTCGGACGATTAACAGTCGTCATTATCACACAAGTTCTATAAAGACTTCTGCCAATTGCCACCGGATCAGAATCAAAACAAATTGCGTTGATCAGAAAACATCGACAAATTAACCTTTATAGCACCAAATCACTGCAACAGAAAACGAACTAGTTCTTCCATCTGTAATATCGAAAAACTCCTTAACGTTCACAGAAACTAAAATCACATAAACACTGCGTCTTTCTTAACTTCACCAATCGCAACTGTTAATGAATAACACTGCTAAAGTCCACTTTGTAGCCTGTCGAGCCGCATCAGTCGTGGTAGTCCCGCGGCTCCGGCTTCAGCTACCACACCAGACCCTCGGGGTGCAAGGGGGGCGGCCCGTCGCCGAAGGTGAACTCCGGCGAAGACGGCCGAGGGAGCACGAGGTGGTCCGGAGGCGGGAACTGCTCGGGAAACTCCCCGCCAGGAAGAGTCTCCATGCCTGCGAAACGACCTGCTTCCGTTACTAAGCGCCTGGTACATTGATTGACGGGGTTTTAAATTTTGTTGTTGATTTCCTTAATAAATTTATCGAAGTTGTAAGGTTCCCAAAGAATATTATGGTTGAACAATTATGCCGCAGAGTTTCAGATATATTTTTTTAAGCATCTTATTAAAAAGTAAAGTGTAGAAAATTTGGTGCCAATCATTAATAGCTGTAACAGTTATAAGTTCTCCCATTATTTATTACATAAACAACACAAAAACGGTTCTATAATCTAAAAGTCGCGCGAAAGACACATAAAATTGTTAATTGTCGGTATTCACGCGTCTTCACAAACTCGCGTCCACAGAGTTTCGTTTGAACAAACCATTATGGCTGAACTTGGCCCTGATTCGAAAATTGCGAACAAAATACGTGCGCAGCACTTTGAAATAATAAGAATTTGAAATCGAGCTTGACTTTGAAACTGTTTAATGGTGTTCAAGAATTGCTTCTATCTTGGTTAGTCAGCAAAAATATGGTGCCTGTTTAGATGATTAAATTTTAGATCAAAATGGTCGAAATTATGTACAAATCAATAATAATATGCATCCATTTATGTTCGTCTATATCAGAAAGTCTACCAACCTGGCTGATTGAAGGGCATCGCCGGCGGAGGGTGGAAGAACGGCGCATCATGGTGGAACGGCGGGCCATAGCCAAACTCGAACTTGCCATCCGCTGTCGCGAAGTAAGGAAACCCCGGTGGGCCTTCCTCCAGCCCCCCCGGAGATAGGTTCATGGGGAACCCTCTCATCTTGCGGGACGACCCGAAAAACGGGCCCCGCCCCATTGAGGTCAGCTGCTTCAGACGGCGCTCTTTCGATCGCTTGTTTTGGAACCACACCTGTTGGGGAAGAGGGGAGGTTAATTATGAAAGTTTTTAGTCACAAAATAAATTGTTTGTAACTAAATATTCACGAATTGGCTACCCAAGACGAATAGAAGATTGGAAAGAAATAGAGAACAGGAAGATGATGCTGGCAAAACATTAAAATCAAGTCCTAAGAAGAAAAGACATAAACGCAATACTTAAATAACTCAATTTTCGCACCATTCGAAAGTTACCAACATTTTCATTAAACTTAGTTATGCACGAATCATAAAATGACAAAGTCCTTCAACGAGTGATGAAATAATAGTAATAGTTGCCACGTTGTCGTAAAGTATAATAACAATGAATGTTTATTAAAGAAAAGGCGAAAAACAGTCATGGGTTTTATTTCCCTTTGTCGCGAAATAAAACTTTAGTGTCTGACCGCAATTTTGTGGTCGACGCGAAGTATTTGTTATGCCAATGACTAAGGTATACTTCCATCCACATTTTTATGAGTATTAATATTTGCATTGGGCATAGTCCTCGTGTGACTGTGAATTTTACTGTTTCATTTAAATCAAGGGTTCGATCGAGTGGCTCTGGAAAAAGACGTCTGGTTGGATTTGGGGGAGGCCTTAAAAATAAATCAATGACCGAAATACGTGGAAGCTGGCAGCAGAAAAACAAATTGACGTAAATCTATTCATGCAATTAAACGATCGTTTAGCAAACCGAGATTAAGCAATCATCGCGTCTAATCTGACAATTAACTATTTTCCATCGTTTTTCTGCTTCTAAATAGTTTAAAAAAATAAAGCTGTCTTGTCGCGTTCATGGCGCGTTATCCGTCGCGTGCTAGCCGCGTCACTAATCTGTAACTTGTGTAACGGCGAGATCGCGCGTCGCGGCGATTACGTGTCGTGTGTGCTCGCCATTATATTCGCTCCGCATTCAGTGTGAGCCGCGCCTAAATATTGCGTGGCATTGACACGGTTTGACATGAAGGCCGATGACTGACCCCTGGTTGCAGAAATTGGGAAGCAGTGAGAGGGAATGTGCACCTAAAACGTGTTTAAAAAAACTACGAGCTTTTAGTAAACTCTATGCCAAAGAAAACCAGTCTCCTGAGGTCTTTAAAAGACAACTTCTCTGTTATTAGCTGGTAAAACTGCACTTAACAATAATTATCTGCATCGGTCTGTTTCGTAGACCATCAAACAAAACAGTTCCAGGTGGGCGTTTTACTTCAAATAGCATTTATAACTATAGCCATGCTTCTGCCAGGCAATTGTTATTCTGAAAGTCATATAAACTTAATGAAAATTACACCTTAACTGTTTCCAGACATGTCTACTATTATTTTTACTACAGACCCACTCTGAGCAACAAATGCCAGGATCATTCTGAAAAATTTCACACTAGGGCTCACAGTGTTCCCAGTGCCAATTATAACGAGTTCAGTGCATAAAACAGTAATAAAAAGTATGGGACCAGCGGCTGGATTATAAAATATTATTTTCTTAACCTCCCTTGACTTGCTTGAGTGTCGTTAAATTATTCCAAACATAAAAAGTTAATTCAATTAGTACTAAAACGTTGCAGTTCTTACACCTGCCTTCTGAAAGGGATGCCCTCAATTTTTCAATTATTTTTTCAAAGGCGTAAAGTATTCATCTTTTGGTAAACCCCTCATGTAATAGCTACACAAATAGACCAAATAAGTAACTAGTTTATGGGGTTCGTTAATTCGTTTTTGTCCGTCCGGTAGATTATTAAAAGATATTGGACACATATTTTTTCTTTTTTTACGTAATTAAAAGATTACGGCAATACATTGAGTTAAAATGTGGCATGACGTCACTCCTCGGTAGATTTTATACTGACTTGTGAAGTAGCGAGCCCCCACTCCCCAACTTTAATGCGTTTTATCTAAACTATTTTTTATTAATATGATAAAGCACAAATATGTGTCTAATATTTTTTTATTATCTGACTGATGGACTAAATAGTTTTTTTTTCGGTCAACATCCCTATTTGTTAGTTTGTTTCACGTCGATTTTCGTAGATTAGAGCTGTTGTTTACATTATAATAACCGTAATTTAATTATATTCAGGAATATATTAACATCATGCAGGCATTACAATTTTATTTATCAGCGTTTAAAATATTAACGCCGTAAATAATAACTAAAATTGTTTATAGCGGCTTCCAACTGTGCCTAGCACATCTTTACTATAAATTGCCGTTTAACAATGACAATAAAACGTTATGAAATGAACGGTAAACTATAGGATGTACTGCATTTGCGTAACATGGCACCTTTAAAAAATATAAAGAAAAAAAAACATGAAGAAAACAAGAGCGTTATTGTAAAGACTCACGCGCGCTAGCCCCGCTGCGCGGGCGCAGGCTTTGATCGCGCCGCTCCCGAGCCCACGCACGCCATTTGCACAGAAATCACATTCACAACCTGATCCAATTCTCTTGCATAAACTATTGATTAATGGACATAGTAAATCGAAATGAATTTTGGCTATAGATCTGTCTATTAACTCTATAATTTATATAAGGTTATTTTTTATGAATAATAAATCATATACTTATTTCCTTAATTTAGACTGAAAATTGGAGCAATGATTAGCATTTTGACATAAATAGATCTAGATGGTTTGCGAAACTGGTCTGTTGCAAACCGGATACTAGGTTCAACACAAACTAAAGTGGCAATTAACGTGGCAGGTAGGTACACCATATTCTATCAAGTCACCATAATGGTTGGCTTCTCTAAACGGACCACCGACCAACATTATAACAGTAACCTATAATCACGTATCAAGTCATTTTTTGTCGTTAAAATGATCAAGTCAAGAACACCGGGCACACAAATCGATCTCACTCAGTAACTCCATCCATACTTCGAACTAGAAACAGAAATCACTTATGAGAACTCATGCGCATTTCCCTCCTTTATAATGGTTTCATAGCGGTAGCAATGATTTACTAGACTACTAGAAGAACTATCGTTAAATTGATTATCGAGCAATAAAACTGGCTGTTATTCATTTAGAGCACGTCATAAAAGTGTTATAATTAAAATTGAGAATTATTTAAAAGTACGCCATTATTGCTTTCCCACTAAAAGTGGTTGTTCAGTTTCTGTTTTACTTGAATTATTTTTAATTTGAAGTTTTCCTGAGAGAAGTTCTACGACGATTAAAATCTACGTACTTGCAGATTACTTTAGATTAAAAGTCTATACTTTCAAATATGTCTAAAGCCGACTCCTCACTATGAGATATTACGAGTACATTACAACTCGAGATATAAATTAATATCACTCACCGTACTTTAAAATGGAACCGTTTACATTGAGATGTAATATATATAACATCTCTCTTTTGTTATCCCGGGATATTATATCTCATATTGAGAAGTCAGCTTTAAAGTTTTAAACTAGAGATTTACTTTCGTGCACAAGATGGTGGAATCTTGCAAACTCCTTGTAGTAGTTATAAACCTGTAGAAGTTTTTTTTTTTTTAATGTTCTTTTTTGCTTCTATTTGTATCTGCCAAAATATTTGTTTTATGTTATCAAATATTTTATTGAAAGACAGAATGTTCTAACGTTTGAGAACGTTGAGAGATAAGTTAGGTGCAGTAGGTTGATCGCTTCAGCAGAGCAAGTTGCAAAAAAATCTTTTAACCTATTACGCAGTCTTTTTTTCATTATCAAAATGCAAATTTTAGAACGGTGTGAAATAATAAAATCAGAATGCAATTCGCACATGATCCACATTTTAATAATATAGTTCATGCATAAATCTAATCAGATGTTGGTCTCTTTGATTAACTATCGGTATTATTAGGTTTTGACGTGACATTCAGACACAATAAATAATATTTCGACATTTATCAGAAGTCCAAATGGCCTTCAGACAATCACCGGTATGATAGTATAGTTAGCGATAAATGTCGATGATCTAATCAATCAAGTAAAAAATAGGCTGTTTTAAGATATACAGAATAAGAAACAATTCTAAAAAAGGAAATAAAATAGATTGCTTTAGTAGAATAATGAAAAATTTGAAGCTAAGGGGACATTATTTTAAAAGTGATATCAGAGGGGCAGTTTACAAATATTTGAGTCCAATAGATATAGTGGTAGTTTTGAAAGTCACATGAGTACGTATTATTATTTCTTTAACTTGTAATGCGAGGGTATTTTTGGGTATTTGCAAAGCATTAGCCATAATAGATTTATGTTTTTTTTTTTACAAATACATAATCACTGGAAAATTTTACATCCTAAAGCTCACATATTACTCAAGTAAGTAACAACAGTTTTTGTGAGCGACCATACCCAGCTGATCCAAAATTGACCTGTTCCGTTTCTTAATGTTCAAGCTTATCGTTATTGGCTTTTATTACTTAATCGCACCAATAGATCAACCGAACAAAAAACCTTTATCGTTAAAAAATGTAAACTTCTTAATACTTGTACTATTAAAATTGTGGCCATAACCACGTCATTAGACCAGCCACCCCATTATTGTTCCTACAACGCATAAAAATATAATAATATTTGATGGGTGTTGTGAATGGAAACTCGATCTCTGATAAAATAACAGTAGCATGAAGTAAACGGTACCTATACGATATTTTCCATGAGGTCTCGGTTATACCAATCTATAACTTTTCGTAGGTCGTAAAATCTGGCTTAGTAGATATGGTTGGGGATTTCTATCAAATTCCAATTGATAATCTCATGTTCAAGTTTGACGATTAAACACATTTGCTTGGTTAATTTTCCTCACAACTTATGATACCAGAATTTATAAGGAATTAACATCTATCACTGTATACTTTAGTAGGTATGGTAATTAATATGTAAAGAATTTTGTTCTGAGTTATACTTGGATGACGTCTTATCACAGGTATAAAATGAATACGATTGTTAGTTTAGTACATACCCACTGCTGAATCGAACAAAGAAAATAAATTGCCTTCAAATAACCGTTATTGATCGTCTCTTGTTCTTATTCTATGTTAAGAGCATGGTATCACAATTCATATGAATATTCAACAACTACAAGACTCATGATTCAATGCCTTTAAGTTTAAACTGTTTAGAGTATTAAAAGGCTATGTCTTGCAAATTATACGTTTGCAGACTGAGCCTATATACGCAACAGTTTCAAGCTATAAAATTAAGAATTATGATAGCTAAACAATAATAACAATGTTCGTAAAGGCCTTAGATTTTATAGTAGTTTTGAGAAAGAAAGTCCAAAGGAATATAAAGGAGCTTTGTGATCGCATAGGGTGACGATGTTGATCGGGCGCTCGGGACTGTCTCACGCCGCGGGGCGTCCGCCGAACATGCCGCGTGGTGTTAAACACTATATTTCATACGTCCACCGCTGTGAGGGGCCATTCTCTTATCCTAACCCCGACGCCTTAGAAACTCGTAAAATCTTAGTATTAACTACCAAGGTATAACATGGATTAACTGTATAGTCTGTATATAACGCCTCTGTACCTACGTGATGTTTTTGCAAAGCTCGTGTTTAATATATGGACGCGTAATGCACGTTAGCGTAGTCTTGTTTGTTCGCCTGTGGTATGTGGGCATAATGTTCAGTGCTTTTGCTTCTAAGTACGACAAATATTATGGTATAATGTCAATCGCTTTTGATGGTGGGGCTAAGGTCGCGCATCTTATAGCATTTCTTCTCACGGTTATTTAAAAATTGCAAAGTGGTCTTATTATTTCTATGAACTAGATCCGTAAAAAGATTTACATCATTTGCAAATCTCTAGACTATGTGGATAATAAATAATACTAGCGTATAATATGCTGGGTAATTTTTTCAGTTTTTACAGTCAGACACAATTTCAAGAGCTGTTCAGCAAAACTATTAGATAGTCTTCTGCGGCATCACCAAACATATTGCTTGTAACTGGATCTATAGATTCTATTGTGTTAGCATCACAACAGGCAGAATCACCCAGCCGGCTTGAATAAAGAGATGATTAATAAGTGATCGGCCTGGACATTGTTCTGTTCGCCCCCAATATAAATAACGGCGGAGCGTCGAGCCTACCTGCGGCCGAGGCGCCCCCCAGTGCTAATGAGTCGACAGTACCGAACACAGAACTCGAAACAAAAAAAACTACAGCAGCCGTCACGAAAATAATTTGCCAATCTCATACCAACGCACTTATCCCGCCATACACTATGTTTATTCTGATTCAATTTTGTCCGACTCTAATAGCCAACATACCGAATAATACAGGTGGGTCAAATTAATCTTCTTACATAGGTATTCAATACTGCAAATGGCAGATATATGAAAGCAAACCCAATTTAGGCTTAAGCTTAGGAGTAGTTGCGGCACGACGCAATACCTAGAATCGGATGTGTAATCTAGCTAGTGAGCTGAACTAGTAATTTGGGCTTAGAGCGTTGAGAGCCGCGCGGCGGGCGGTCGGCTCCCTACAGGGCGCGACACAATCTACCTAACAATAATACACGAACAGTTGTGCTGACCGTATTTTTGTTTTCGTTTTTCGTTCCGCCATAAACTTTATCGTGTCATGCGCCATGTGGGACGTAAACGCGAATTTTGGGCACCCTCGCGGGTTCTCGCAGAATATTGATGAGGACGGCCGCAATTTGTTCGATAATTCATTATCGTGTATTTTCGTTATAGTTTTTATTTTAGCATATTACAAGAGGAATTGATGTATTGGTAATTCGATATCAATTTTAGAGTCACGTTCGGTAATAAAAATGTCGGAAGCATGCCACAGGGTAAAAACAAACGCAGACGTTGAAATTTTGAAAAAAGAAACAAAAATAACATGGCGTCTGTGAAGACGCGACCACAGGGCGCGCGCACCTCATGCGCCATCTACAACCAATTGGCGTGGCGCTCGCTGAGGTAAAAGTAAATTGTTACCACGCGAAATTCAACAACACGAGAAACTCTTACTTGTTTTATATACGCTACAGATGTAAATTGGACGGGATGTTGTTATTACGAGTAGCATTGAATTTCAAAAATAATCCGAAGTATTTACCCTTTTTCTGTAACTGCTGAAAAGAATGTGCTCAAAGCCGAATGTGTTAATTTTGGCATGCTTGGGCACAATTTGAATTTGTTGAATTTTAGTAGGTAATAAACCTACTTTTCTGTTTTCACGGTCAACATAAGCGCAAAAATCGCGTTCGAGACCGATGTTAGATATTACAAAATCGTGATCGGGGCCAATATTAATCCAATAACCTTTAACTAAATATTTGTTAAATCTATGCTGCTGAATTTATGGATTCCTTTCAATTATTCATGTCCTTGTTTAAAATATTAGAACTGGCATGGTAAAAAAAAAACAAAACAACCCGTTTCCCTTGAAAGATTTATTTAATTTAAAAAACAACAAACAATATGTATTCGATGTTCACAACGCTAAATTTACCGTGTCAGCAATCATTTTCAGCGGCACCAATTTGTGACTTGTCTTATTTTAGTTAATTAGATGTTCTCAAAATAAGTACATTAACTACTTGTTGTGTTATTTGTGTGTCGCCGTGGATGTGCTTATTTTTATCCTTGTAACATTTATTTAGCTTTGTCATATGGTTTTGATTTGAATATTTTCTTTTAGAATGTTTGTTTTAATTTAAGATTTTTAAATAATAAGATTTTTATGACCATTAACTAGGAAGGTGTGGTACTCCTAGTTATAATTGCTGTGAAAGCTTTTGTTATATTATAAGATGAAACTCGAAGGAATTTCAATTCACAATCCTGTTTAAAAGTTCAAACCTTTTTTCAGTCGAAGGAAGTTAATGCGAAATCGTTTAAAATGCATCGCGATCGCATAAAGCACGACCCATTTCTCTCACTAACAAGATTCCATTTTTAATTTCTGATAAACGGCGCAGGAGTGTGTACCCGTTCCACCAATCACCATTGAGAATGTATAAATCAAACTGTTATCAGTTACTGTTCTGATAACGTACGCTCGTGCTATTGGTCACGCTTCTTAAGATGGCGGCCTTATCTCAGTTCATTTTAGTGTTGTAGGTTTTTAACGGCCTCAGATAAGCTATCGTTTTGCTGTTGTAACACAATAAAAATGCGATGTTAAAGTGTTGATACTTACTATGGAACGTGGTAGAAATATTACCATCGAAAGCTTTCAAATGATTTTTTTTTTTTAAAGGAGAAGTTTTGTAATTATTTGAATACTTTTATAGAAACCAAAATAATTTCCCCAAGAAAGAACTGATCAAATTGACTTAGAATAAAATATAAGAGAGGCATACAAAGCAATAGGTATATTACACGAATGATACGATGCCACATTTAGTGGTCACAGTGGTTGAAAGCAATACCTTTGTAAACAATCTAAAATAAATAAGGCGTTATGCAAATCGGTTATATGTCAACTTGAACCAACATTGGCAAATAGCAATCGTGAGTAATCGAGACAGAACGTGACGTAGTTAACTACCCGTATGTACATAGCCTGAGTTGGTAGGTACATTTTTGGTTGCACAATTTGTATGCAAAAATGAAGCAGACAACAAAGTACGATATACTTCACAAAGGTAGGTAAGGAAATAGAAGACTTAATGAAAACAATTAATTCTTTTAATTTAGGACTTAAAGACCTACCTAGTGGTTAATGAAACAATATGGAAATCCAAATCATCATTGCATGTGCTATATACAAAGAACTTAATTGAGACTTGGCTCTGAATGTTGTGTTTTGAGCTGAGAACTACTCTTCTGATCATTCATGCAGATTTAAATTCATCACAGATGCTGTAGACTAAGAGAGAATGATTTAGAGGAATGTAATTATCTAGCCTCGACAGAGACACTACCTAAAAACCAAATCCATGGTTTATCAATTACCTTCACTGACCACAATAGTGATTGTACACGGAATGGTCAGCTAGGAAGTGAAGAGTGTAGAGGTCACATTGAGAGGATTCGGACGTCATAACGCGGAATCGACAAATGACCTCGGAGGGCGACAGTGCGAGACGGCTACGGAGGGAAATGATGGTAAAATTACGAAACAGCGCCATGTCGAATCGTCGGAAGCATTCGATACTATCAAATAGACTTCCAATCACAAAACAGTCAACCCAAAGAGTTACTGGTGCAATACTTAAACGAAATAACTTCTAAACGAGATGTAAATTTAGTCTTGAGTAAAAAAATACCTTTTTCGAGCAAAAACAGAGTGCAACAACGATAAGTGACCCGTGTCGATGCCGATATTGTCACGTCAACAAACGCGTTCACCGTAAACTTCATTACGTGCTGGAGCATCAGCTAAGATGAAAAAATTGTCTGAAACTCATAAAAACGGTCAACGAACTGTACAAAAGAATATTTTTTTCAACACGCAACAATTGCTTTTTAGGGCAGTTATTGTCGTTGAGAATAGTGACATGTTTCACGTGATCGATGGGATTTGGTCCTATGATGATGCCTTTAGGAAAACCGCGTTAAAGGTCCTCGATAATGATTTCATCTGTTTAAGTCTCTCGATTATGCAGTCTAGCATTACAAACACCTTTACTATGGTATGGATACTTTTGTAAGCTATTATAGTACGACACAACTTAGATGTAGCTTCGGCAAAATTCGTAAAACCGATCCTCATCCGTACTAATTGCGCCTTCAAAGTCACCCATCTTTATTACTGCTTTAGGTGAAAATTATCTTTACGCAAACGCAATAACTTGTGAAGTCATATAACCAAGTTGTATATCTGAGTTGTGTCGTACTGTACCGTCGTAGGTTTTTAGTTTTTATTGCTAGTTTGTCTCTAGAATTTCACTGACAGATTAATATAAATATTATGTATACCTATTAGGAATTGCAGTGCCGTTACTATACCTATCCATCATCTTTAGATTTTTTCTGAACATTCTTCGTCTCACAATATTTTTGTAAAACTTTGATCCTTGCGATGATCAAGCAGCCTATAATTAATTTGCTATAACTCGGCTACTATGGGAACATGGCGGCATTTCGTAATAAATCAATGTATTCGTGGCTCGTAGTGATGGATCGCTGCGTACGCGCATATCATGTTTACACACAGATAGGGCTGTCTTTGTCTCATCAGAGGTCTACAAAGATCTTCATTAGTTTTTATTAGTTTTTATGCGTTTTGTTTCTTTACACGGCACGGTTTCTTTATGGATCGGCGTTTAAACCGCTTCGTAGTAAAAACGTATCTGTCAAAAGCTTCCAAGTGATCCATACAACACTGACGACCGTGCTTACACACGGCGAATAAACTGTAGTTTTTCACGACAAGACAAGAAAAACGTGTCTATACAAAGGGCCTTATGGAGCTTTACTTAAGTTACCGCACACTATGTTGATAAAGTCAAGTCTGTATTGTATGTTTAGGTTTAAGTTAAAGCTGAGGCCAACTACACCTTTTTACTTGAAATAAGTAGGTACAATCGGGTATGCTATTAATAAATAATAAGACTTATCTAAGTTAATGAATTAAATTCATTAAAGGCAAGAAATATCGCAGACTATCAACCAAGATTTTATATTAATTGTGTCCGATAGATATCAATATTTCAGAATATGAAGACAAATTTTGGCAACCCTGCATCCGTTGGTAAGTAGGTATAATATGAGCGAATTGAGATGTAGCTGATGTTCGATTCGGGGCGGCCCTGATAGCAATGAATCATATTTTCAATTACTATCCATCGGTATTTTGATATGAAGTTATTAGTAGACTAACCATAATTAAAGATTTGAAAGTTTAAAATTACCTCTCTAGCAATTAGCAATATGCAAAAATCTATATTTTTACTTGGTATTTAAGGAAGATTTTGAACGTATCTTTTTTGTAAAACAGTTTAAATAATAATTTATATTAATGCATCTTACTTCCTTAATTGACCCCCTCTAAAAACATTGACTTAAATGATTTACGATGCAAAATAAGCAACATTTTTACAACATAATATCCCCCCATTGATATACCTACAATAAAAAATTAAAAAATCAAACGACGGCGAATTTTAAACGCTATGATATTCATAAGCGATACGGCGTTGTAAATATTATTTTTGGATAATTACTAATGATTTGTGGCATACATCGTCCAGTATTCTAAAAACACGTTTCTACAACTATTTTATAGACAACAGTCATATTGAGTGATGACCGGCCTAGGGCGATCGAACATTAAGGCCTACGCAATATTAATGTGCCACATTCTCACTCGGGGCAATAAAATAAATGATGTCATTTTTTGTCCTGACGGGGTGCCCCTTTGTCCCAGTGTGCGCGCCGCGTCGGCAACTTTACTTCCCTTTGTCCACCACCGCACAGTGTGCCCGCAGGACGTCTCCTAGACAAAGGAGTTTTTGGCGCCGCTCTTGAATTTTTTTCATAATATTTCGCAAGTGTAAGTATATTGGCCTTTTTTCATAATTAATAATTTATTGGTTTCACTGTAGTTCTTTGTTGCGCCGCACCTGCTGTACCGACACAATGTAAGGTGCTTCTGTCCTCGATATCATAAATCATAAAATCGGTGCCTTTATTGCTTTTTGTTATTGTTATAATATATGACTTTCTAAACAAAGTGTGTTACACTCTTAAGTACTTATTCATAAATTCCGTATCTTTAATACCAAGCTACCGTTTTATTTATCAGCCATAATAATTGTAGTAAAAAAATCGAGACACTCAAATGTATACAATACAATATTGTACAACACTTTCATTAACAAAACAACTAGTAAAACATAATAATAAATAAAGTCACCGCAGCAAACTTTAATTCCGTAAAAACAATTCCTGAGTTGTTTCTCAACGCAATCGGCCATAACACCGCGGCCACAAGATGGAGGCACGAACTTTCATGGCGTTTATGCACAATAAGCACAGTAAACGTCATCTTTTGATGCAAATCCCGCTACGCGCCGTGCCACCGACATTTTTACGAGAATTGACACGATATAACGTTGTAAAATAGATATTTTATTGTTACCTCATGCTTATCCCACACCGTTGTTTTAATAATAACGATTAAAATTACAAATTTATTGCATTAGCGACCTCGTTTTTAGATAAAGTGAGGATTCGACGGCGGCGTGTCATACTCGCCAAACGCGATCGTTAGTCGAATGCATTTTACGTGGAACGAGAATCGCGGCATGTCGTGTCATGGCGACTTCTTTAAAAACCTTTCTCGTTTTTTAATCCCAAGTTACACTCACTTATGAAGGAAAATTGGGAATTTGTGAATCATGCGCATTAACGGAAGTTAAGTAAAGATCAAAGGCAATTAAGTAAGGATTTCATTGAATTTTCGGAAAAAGAACACGTATAAGTTTAAATTAAATTTATTTTAGGATTCCGACAGAGGAGAAATACCTATACGACCATAAGAAATAAATGTTGGCTTTATATATACTTAGTGCCTGTACACAATTGCAGACGAAGCTATTATTTTATTCAAAGTAAAATATGGGATACAAGATAATGAAAATTGATTTACGACAAAACGTTTTTCACCTGAACGTCGCAAAGCATAATTATGTTGAACACATCTGCCAAACAAACGTCAGTTGATACAAGGGCGGTAAGTACCGAGTTCTTTGTAAGCACAGATAAATTATAGAACAGCCAATCAATTAAAAAGACTGAACAATCTGTCGTAAAACATCGTCCGGGATCGGGTTAGCTCGGCAGTAAAGCCGCGGTCACACACGCGTTTACCCGTTTGCCTCGTAACTTGTGCATGTTATAGTATTTGGGGCAGTTCAAAGTGGCCGACGGATATTAAGAGATGAGATATAGCCGTGCGACCGCCGAAGTACGGCTCATTCAACTCTGGTTTCGACACTGACGTTTACTTGGATTTCTTCTTTATAAATAATTGACTGAAGACATATTTTAAATAAATAAGAAGAGATTGACGTCGGACATTTAGAATATGGAACGTCTTTCTAGAACCGCCATTTTCTTAAAATTACAGTTTGAATATTCAATTCTAATGAAAAAGTTGGAATCGTGGGGAACTCCGGCGCTTGTTTTATTAAACATAAACAGCCATCACTTTTGATGGAATAGGCATGAAGACAGCCATCGAATAGAAATAATTGATTGAATAATTAAAAAAACCGGCCAAGTGCGTGTCGGACTTCATGACGCACAATGAAGGGTTCCGTAGTTGGGATGAATTTATCTCAAGAACAAACTAAACATTGTAGTTGAAAAACATGTTCTCCATACGGAATGTATGGGAGATCATGTTTCTCAAACTGTAAATTTAAGTTGGTTGATTATTACTCGTTAGTCTGTACAGCCTACTTAGCTTTGAAAGTTTTCCTTTTAATTTCGTTATTATATACTACTGCTGTGAATTTTTTCACAAATTCAATTACAACCATTTAGGTGGCAGGGGGGCGGAGACATTTGACTCTAACAAAAAATTTCAGTTAAAAGCTTAGTATTTCGCAAACGGATCCCTCAATCCAAAAATGGTATTCACAAATTCCCAATATTTTTAAACGACCTTTCTAACAATACCCCACACGAAGGGGTAAATAATAAAAAAAAATATCCCACTTTACGTGTAGGGAAGGTACCCAAAAAAACATATTTTTCTTGATTTTATTTTACCACTTTGTCGGCATGATTAGTATGTAGGTATTATATGCTAAATTACAGCTTTCTAATACTAACCGTCTCTGAGCTAAGCCGTGGACAGACAGACGGACAGACAAACAAACAGACATGGCGAAACTATAAGGGTTCCTTGTTTACTACGGAACCCTCAAAATCAGTCTTTTTCGGACTCTTGGTGGATACAGCTGCAGATAGCCCAGTTTGATAAAAAAAAGTCTTTATTAGATATGTATCGAGCGTAGAATTTTATTAAAAACCCAGCCTTTACAATAACCATAGAAATTATCGAAAGATCAATAAGCTCGCGATGGTAACCTGAACTTTACCTAAATCCCTCGTGAATTGGCCTACGACTGCCTACTTAGTTTAACTCAGACAAAATATAGATTTTTTTACCTTATAAATTCCTAATCGTGAGCTTCACGTGGAATCCTGACCGCGGACAACGCGCGCCATTAATGACCATAGACGCGAGCGCATTAAGGCTGCCACACACGACACGACACACATTAATCAGGACGCGTCACGTCAGTAGCCAGTGGTGACATAATAACGTGTTCGCGACTCGCTGACAAACTGTTTTTATCGCGCCCGCTATCAATCAACCACTGACACGAGCTTCCGTGTGGGAATTACTTTCTCGATAGCCGTCCACCAATAATAAAATGCTTGTGATTAACTAGAAACCAACGGGTTTGTGTTTAGATACTGCAGAGGCAATGTTGTTTGAAGGATGTAATGGAAAACAGGCCTGGAGAATAATTTATAGGTAGCAACATTAACTTCAATTTACAGTTTGAACAATGTAAGTCGTTTTTAATGTCATTTGTTAAGTAATTATGCGCAAATTATCAATAACTACATCAATTTTTGTATCACTCCGCCACAATTAATATTGAGGGAATTGTCTCAGTGAATACAGAGTTAATAATGATTAATGATCTTGTACAGAATTATAAATGCTAATACGCAACGCGCGTGGTGAATATTTCTTGAGTAATAAGGTAATAATTTGTGAAATGTAACTATACGCCGATGACATTTACAAAGTAGTTAAATAATCGTTGAATTTATTTATTATTAACCCCTTCTTTATGGTTTTTTTTTTCAAGTGGCGTTACGTGTGTGGTCGCCTTTATGATGCGAAATGTCATCGACAAAAATTTGGGCGCGAAATGAAAAATGTTTTTTTGACGTGTTGATTGATTATTGTTAATAGCTTCAGGTGTTTTAACACAAAACTTGCTTGCTTCAGAATAAATAATATAACATTGAAGAATTCTGGGTTTTTATGGTGGGGTTTTATATCTAAATGATAGCAAGACATAAGAGACAGCTGTACTGAAATAAAATCAATGTAAAAATAGGGAGCACCTATAGCAAAATAAAATAAAAAGATACCTACGTGCATTGAAATAGTAGTAAACATTGAGATTATTACTTATATTTTAATTAACTGTAAGCAATTCTAAATAGAAACACTATGTTTGTGCATAGGGTTGGTGGTTATCTAATGACGAAAATAAAAAATGTTTGACAGATAGCGATTTTAATACCGAACGTTATTTTCACTTTGTTTATGAACACAAAAAAATAATGAAGGTCATTTCACTAAGTAAGTTACAGAGAAGATTAAAATGATGAAATAAACAGTGACAGGTTAAAGTATCTAGCAATTAATTCAAATAAATGCCTATTCGCCTATTACTAATAAACGTTTCAATACTAATACTTATGTCTGAGGAAAGAAATGTGAAAACTATATCTATTAATTAATGAAGACTCACTGACAACCCTAGTTACACACTAACTACACGAGCTGTCAAAATAAAATATGAGCCAATAAGGGCGCGTCGAGCGGCGACAGGGCCGTCACGCTGAAGAAATTACAATATATGAACTTATTAAAATATCTCCACTTTTTTTTTCTCGTTTCGCGGTTGGATGACACTGACGTCGAGGAAGAGTGGCAGCGGGATTGGTATTCTGTTATTTTTATGTGTCTTCCTGCATTCCTAGTGCCGTAATGTCTGCCTTAAGATAATTTAGCGGTTCTATAAGTAGTCGCGTGAGTCATAACTTTTAGTATGTCGTCGTCGTCTTAGAGTGAAAACCTCTTATATGCGTAAAACTGGTGGGCAACTGGGAATTTATATTATATGCTGATCGCGCGATAAAATCTGCTTAGGCGATGCAGGATTTTGCGTGACGTCAGTTTATTACGTAGGTCGCATTTGGCGATATAGATGCCGCCACAAAACTGCGTGTGTTGCGAGGTTTTTTTTTCAAAAATGTAATAAAATAAAAAGTCAAAGTTGCATTCCCGAGCTTTTCACTCTAAGGCGACGATAGGTATATATATAACGGTTAGGCTACAGTCTATCAGAGGTTTTAACATTAAATCAAAAATAAAAATTGGTAAAATACAGTATAAATCTTAGCAATAATGTAGGTATTACAAAGTATGATGGTTTTAATTAAAACATGAATGATAGTGTGATATATATAAAATTCACGTCAAATAGTTAGCAGATACATGCTAATTAATAGAGAATACTTTGAGATCCAGTGAGCGCCTCAGGAATGTACTAGGTACAACGAACGAACGAGGTCTGAGAACATATTCATGTTTATATGTAATAACTGTGTACAAGGAAGAAAGTCTCAGCTATGTACCCCTTCAACTTTATTTGATAATAAAATACCAAGGTATTTAAGGTTGATGATACTGATGCCTATAAATTAAATATTTGTAGCTAATACAGCATTAATAATTTTACAAAGCCTGAGAAAGCGTTTAACTATCCAATCAGATTTTCGGAAGCAAAAAGTTGGAACCCATTAGATGTTAAATTTTCCTGTAAATTGCCTCATTATCTGTATAATTTCAAAATTGATGAAATGTCAATGACTAATAAATTCAGTAGAAAATTGATTTTACTTCAAAAAAATGTTGTAAGCGGTTTCTTCAAACGGCGAATTTCACACACACCGGTGTTAACTAGTTAAATCCCGTTTACAAAAAGTCATTTTACAGTTATGCCGCTCTAGCACATATGGTGTCGGTGGCACAAACATTTGACACGCGCGATCTGGCTCGACTGACGAGCGAGGACAAAAAATAGTTGTTTATGATCCCACTTAACATACTTGACATTGTTTTTGTTCGAGAAAAATATTGCTCACTTGAATTCTCGGCGTTGTAAATATTTGTACACACATTTGTCAGTTTACGGATGAATAAATCTGAACTCTCTCTTAATACGAAAATACAGTGCGCAACTGAAACATTTTTCAGTTTTTTGGTCCGAATGATATAACATAGATTTAGTTATATTTTTAATACAATAGCAGCTTAATGAAGTCGTTAATTTTAATGGTATTAATTATTTAATTTTTAGCTTTTAATTACCTTCCGCAAAAAAGCACAAAAGCGAAAATTTGCTCGCCTCATAATCAAAAGATCCGACCATTGTTTTTGCTTTCGCACAGACAATAATTTCAAAGTTACAAAGTGCATTTTTTGCAACATCTGTGGTAAAGGCGGCCAATTTTTTCGAATTTCATTAATTACTTCACTACAGCAGTGCTATTCTGTAACCCTCTCACCGTGAAAACTTAGGTGAAGTGAGCGTGGAGTGAGTTGCCATTCAACAGGGATTGACACTATTGACAGCTCACTTCACCCAAGTTTTCACGGTGAGATGTTTACAGAATAGCATGGCTGGTGACGAAACTGATAGACCGACCCATTACGTTTACAAACAGTCTGCTTGACGGTGGTAAAAAGTAAGGGTTTTTTATTTCGGTACCGAAAGCAACAAAAACTGAAACAAAGAGGAAGGAGCGCAAAAAGCGTGACGGACAGACGGACGGATCTCTGCACAGACATCTGTTGCTCTTGCTGACGGTGTGGAGAATCGCGTGACTCCATGTGTTAGATCAGGTTAGGATTTCGGGAATGTTACCGAATTAGATGTGGGTGAGGAGCCTTGGAAGGTAAGATTGATTATAAGTTCTGCGAACAGACTCGTTGCGGCTGACTCAGATGCAAATGGATCAAAATTTGCAACGCGGATTACTAGGAATGCTTCAAATATTGTCGAATTTGTCGATGAGCCTCTAAGGCCATAATTTCTTCTGTATTTGTACTATTTATTCTTCCTTTGTTAAGGTTCAAATAAACAACTAGTGACTGGATATTTTTAGCTGCAAAAATATCATTTTGTTTTTATTCATTTTAATTTAACACGAATCTTGATATCCAAATTAAGTTGTCAAGCACTTATCTCAATTTCGAATTCTTCACCTTTTGCAAAAGAATGAACATTTGACACTGGCCAGGGATGAATATCATTCTTATTATGAATATGACCCAGTCCAACGATAAAAATATAAATTCTAAACAAGATTCGAATAAATGTTCAGAAACTGTCTGCGTCACAATATTTCTGATAGAGTGTGTTCGTTAATTAGGATATTTGTCACGTCGACACTGCGTTCCTGGACGGATGCGAGCGCGATATTAAATTTGCGAACGTACGGATGAGCCGCCATGATGGAGTATCGGCCATTTGTAACGGTTACCGTACGAAGGAGCGTGATGAATAGAGGTTTTGTACGAATCAATTTTATGCCGAACTCTGAGACTGTGTCGTAATTTTTTTTATTGATAACATAATATTTTTTTTTTTTGAACTTCAATGGATACCATACTGCACTAACCTAAGATTTTATAAATTCCAAGTAAGATATTTCTTGCGTTTTTCACACTGCTGTTAATTTGTCAATAATAATTTTCATTCATTGCACTGCTTGCATCTTTTTTCTTTTGTAAAATCAATTCTGGAAATTAATCTAAATCTTCAATTGACAATACCATCAATTTCATACTTAATTTGAAACTCACTAAATGTCGATGTACTTTATGCAGTTTTCTATAGAATTTCATATAAAGGTATAAATCGATTTGAAAACTCCAACGGTGAAAATTGGTCAAGTTTTTTTTCCATTTGAAGAGTGCAAAGGTTTTTGGAACTCACAGATAACGTATTGAATATATATAAAGGCATGTGGCTTTCCTCGTGACTATAGTAACTACACTACTAATTCGGATTCTCAGTGACAAAAACGTTAGCCCCCCGCTTACTGTCAATTTTCGTTGGCCTATATAAAATTGATAGAAACCAGTGGATGCACTAATGGAATCTTTTGTCAAGCAATTTGACGCAACTGTCGCGGTGGCTTTCGTAAAGCTAGCGTAAAGCGCATCTACTATTGTTTGTTTATCTTATAAAACGGTTATGAAATTGAACTGTACAACTTTGTCATCTCCCCCAAGTGTTCATACTCGTACTACAGCTTCGTCATCATCACCAACCTATAGCTTTTCTCCATCAATCACAGTAACTTCTTTAGCTTAACCCATCCCTATATAAAAATCAATATCTCAAACCAACCACTAACCTGTATGACTCTCATAGGTAAACCCGTCTCCTTCGCAAGCTGTTCTCTTATATGCCTCGTCGGCTTCGGCGTCTGAGAAAAAGCCGACTTCAAGATTTCCAGTTGCTTCGCCTTTATCGTGGTCCTCGGCCCCCGTCGCTTGGAGCCCCCATTCCCATCGTCCGGGGACTTGTTTTCGGCTTGAGAGTCTCTAGTTTCCGGGTCTCCATCCAGTGAACCCTGGGATGTGAAGAAAAACAACTGAATGCGACTATGTGAACGGGCTTCGTAGTTGTACTGGTGAGATGGTCTATATTTTAGAAATCTATACGGCATTTGATTTGTCATAACTTGTGTAACAAAGCAACATGCTCTTCAAACATTTTAAACTGTTATTAATATTTTAACGTTGTTAGCTTTATAGTGCATGCTGTTGTCTCTTATAAGTGACAACAACATGCACCTATACTTCACCTATACTTAGTAGAGAGTTGACCATTTTTATGTGTTGAGTATAACTTTTGTTGGACATCATAAATATATAAACAGCAGATGAGTAAGTAACTTCAGTGAAAAGAGATACCTTTTTATGAATGCAGTAGTAGACTTCTTGTTGATATTCCTAATAATTTAAAATTTTGTATTTAACTCAAATATAGGAGTTCTCAGAAGTCCATTACTCACCAAAGGCTAGCAGAAGACTAAGATTACATATCTTCGTCCCTAAGGATTTAAACCAAGTCCTTGTTCAATCAATAAAATCATTTATTTGCTTGAATATGGGTATATGAGGTACACCTCATTATGGTGTGCTATTGCATTTTAGGACAACTTTTTAGGATTAAAGGGTACACGATCTTTGCCTATTACAAGTTTACTTCTACCAACCTGGTCTTCCGAATCATCATGTGGCTTCGTGTCACCATTATGCGATAGTTCGGAGTGCAACGCGGGATGAGGCGCATGTGCAGGACTACTCGAGTTGTTGGCGGCTCTGGATTCATCCTCCTCTTCTTCATCAGACCCTGAGCCTAGTAGCGAGTCCGCTGTGGACAAAGATATTTATAGGTTAGAGAACTGTGTTGTAAAGAAACATTATTTACCTATACTCAAGCAATTGGTAGCTGGCATCAAGTTGGTTCGGTTTGGTCTTTTATTACAAAACATAGCATCGTTGCTTATACCTTTGATCGCAAGTAAAAGTTGCTAAAAGAATCCTACTGCTAAAGATAGTTACGTAAAACCAATCACCTGCAAATCGATCGACAAAGAAAAAAAACGGAAAAATACATTCGCCTCCACAATACCAAACATGTCCATAGGTAAAGAAGAACTATTAAAAAACCCTTTAAAATAGAATTGACTTATCAAAAAGCAATCGCGTCACCCCGAGCCGGTTTAACCAAATAAAAATGTAATTTCGAGTGGTTCGTCCCCCAAAGAAATGGGAACAGAAAGAATTAGCCGCAAAAACAATTACTTATGGCGGAGGGAGAGAGGGCCGTACTATTGGTTTGCGCAGAACTCGATATTGTTTTCGTAGAACTTGATAGGTACGACTTTCGCAAAACACCGTACGTTTTTCAATCAGCGTGCGTGTATGACCATAGTGTATGAACATAAACATTGCAACAGGAGTATGTGAGTATCGTCGCAGGCGGCGATCTGTCGTTTCCAGTTTGTAGGAAGAACGCGTGTTTATGT
Source organism: Agrochola circellaris (assembly GCA_914767755.1). Taxonomy (NCBI): domain Eukaryota; kingdom Metazoa; phylum Arthropoda; class Insecta; order Lepidoptera; family Noctuidae; genus Agrochola; species Agrochola circellaris. The sequence continues at coordinate 6,551,006 of OU611860.1, forward strand.
GTAAGGTACGATTTTCAAAGTAGAAACACGAATGCGAATAAAACAGATAATGTTTTACAGACAGTTTTGTAAATAGGTTTGTCCGTTTCAAGATTTCGTCTCTTGAAGTCCAGAGAGGGTTAGCATGCAACCTCCGCGGATTCGTTAGAAGTTGATGGCATAATTACGAGATAAACTTTTAAGTTGTATTAAGAAATGAATTACAGCTGACATAGTATAAGGATGATATAAAATGATTTAAATGAATTTAAAGTTTCCAATAATTAGGCGTTGTTCTATAAGCCCGCGTTTTATTTATTCCGGTACCATTAGACTGCCTGTCCATTGACGCGGAGCGAGGCAGCGGAACGGAGTTAGGGAGTAATGCGGAGCGGAGCTAGGGAGTAATGCGGAGCGGAGCTAGGGAGTAATGCGGAGCGGAGTTGCGGACTGTGTCTGTCCATTGATGCGGAGCGAGGTGGTGCGGAGCGGAGTTGCGGACTGTGCGGAGCTACGCCGAGTACACGCGACGAGTCATTTGAGCGGGCTGCAATATCCCGCGGCCGGTTTTTACCGCTTCCCCGCTCCGCTTCCCCGCTCGGCTTCCTCGCTCCGCTTCCCGGTTTTATATGAATTTTTATACTAGTTCGCAATTCCCTTTCCGTTCATATTGGTACAGCTCCGCTCCTCTCCTCTCCACTCCAGTGGACAGTCAGCCTTAGCATCCCTCTGATGCTAACAGTACCTACTACTTAAAGACTAAGTACTGTAGTAGATAAGTAAAAGTAATTACCCTATTTGTCATGCACTTTTAGGACAGGTTATAATTAAATGGGAAGTACTTTTTTAAGTATCGCATATCCATAAACTGCCACGGGAAATACGTCATCGCCATCAAACTACGTATTGCGTCATACACATTGAATTGCTAGTAAATCTACTGGTGACATTTATTTATGTATTGTTCATGACTGAGCTTTATAAAATCGTTATTATAATGTGAACATTTTATTATATTGCTTCAAACAGCAAAGTAGGTATTTCAAAAATATATCATAAAACTTACAGTATTACAGAATATTTTAAAGTTACAATGTCTACTGCTACTGGCCATTTTGTTGTAGTACTTAATTTTCGCAGCAGCGTAGATTACGGCGCGTAGCCACAGATAGGTATGCATAGCGTAGTCTGTGTAGCGGACTGTCACCCGAATACTGAAACGCCACTCAAAACTTAAGCGTTACTTATGACTCGTTTAAAGCCTTTTGATTGGTTGAAACTAGTTTTAAGTAACGCTTAAGTTTTGAGTGGCGTTTCAGTATTCGGGTGTTCGCCTAGCAGACTGCGTGGCGGACCGTGCGTAGCAGATTCTGCGTAGCGGACTGTGCGTAGCAGACTCTGCGTAGCGTACGATGCGTGGATTCGTAAAAAAAGGTTTTTGTATTTAGTTTAGAATTAAGTGAAAAGGTCTCCTAAAAATCTTTAATACCTAAATAATATAGGTATATATTAAGGAAACTTAGATTTAGCATAAGGTTCCAAACTCGATTGGAAATCACATTTACGAGTAAGTTCAAATATTCCGAGAAAACATGAGTAGGGGTAGAAAAACCGTTTATTTCTTGCAAACATGGAGGGTGGCTGGAGAACGTTTGCAGAAGGGGAGAGGTGACCGGACACTTAGCTGCAGGGGTACCTAGACCTGGGAACTTGGCACTTGTGGGCCGTGTTCATTGCACGTGTGAGTACCCACCGATTATGTTGGTAATTAGTTTGGTTTGTAGTAACTATCAAAGTGTTGGTTAAATTTTTTGAACAATGAATTGTTTATGTACAGTTAATTGCACGAAAAAAAAGACATCAGGGATAAATGATAAAGGATTTTATTTTTGTAAGTAGGTTTGTAAAAATACTTCCATAGGCAATTTTTTTTAACTATTTGAGTTCGGTGTTTCGACTACTCTGAGAAGAAATACCGAAACAAACTGAGAGGTCACAGTCTCTTTTAAAATCCAGACATAATCTTACTCAGATCATGTAGATTAGTGTCTGAAGAAATCTTTTCAGATGCTTATACAATGTCGCCCATGGGTATGTGCCCGCCCGTATTTTTCTGAATATTCATGAAAAATTATCGAAAATTTACTTTACAAGAGGGTCTATCTTATTTTTGTTTTTTTTTGTTTTTGTTTTTACTTTTTTCAATATCCCCCTATGATTTTATGGACCTACACTTGTGTTTTTTAAATAAATACTGTTTTTTTTATGTCTTCACCTGCGTTTTTTCTCATAGTCGACCAAATTTTAATAAAAAATGTTAGTTAATCCGATAAAATAACTCATAACATTTTAGAAATAATAAACAGAATCCAAATCAAGCCAATAACATCAGAGATATGGCAAACGCTACTCAAAAAAAAATAATTGAATAACATGAAAAATATTAAAGATAGACCCCCCTTTTAAAATTAATTTTCGATAATTTTTCATGAATATTCAGAAATATACTGTTTGCTACAATCAACTAAAGAGATGTACCTACAGGAATGTGTATTTTTTTTATTCACTTGTTATTGGAATCGTCGTTTATATATTCTTCTTAATATTGTAGGTAGCTAAAGCAATGTGACAATGTATGTAGGTAGCTTTCACGGCAAATTTTAAAGGATCCAATCATTTTGTTGAGACAGTCATGTATGTGTCAAAGCCATAATAATTTTACGATAACTTCTCTGTAAGGTCATATCAAGCAACTTCCAGCTCCTAATTGGTACTTGAACTTCATCAAGGTATTTACGATTTGTTCACTCATTTGCCATTAGAATATTACCAATCAAGAATATTATTTTCTACATTTACAGCCATATTTTCGCAAGTAAAACAACAAACAATAAAAATAGTCGAGTTCAAAATGAAATCCATTTTAATTATTTTTTTTAATTCACTCGAAGCAGGCAACGGTGCCGTCTGTTCAGCCCGAGGCTGTTTTAGGGCGGCGTACTTACACTATAACATCTGTCATGGCACGAGATGAGCTTGTCTCGGAGCATATATTCTGGCATGATACAGCCTTATAATAACTTTATCTTAGATATTAAATAGATATTATGTTGTCGATAAAAATGGTATGAGACGGCGCTAATATCTCTAGAGATTTGATAAATCGTAGACGGGATTTTAATCGAAGAAGTAGTTTATTATTTTTGTTAATGGTTAGACATAGAGTCGTGGGGCTATTTTTCAATAAAGTAAATCGCAAGCTTTTATTCCAATAAATTATCTCTTTTTTTTAAACTTGTAAGAATTTGGAAGAGACAATTAAGCTTTATTGAAAAACTTTCAAATTCAGAACAGTCTATCTTGCCAGTTCCATTTTTATCAAAAGGAGGTTACACACCTTTCCCGCGTATGACCTATTATTTTTCACCTTTTTCTGACACAAATATCGAGTTGCATGGCAACAAGGGTTCAACTTAATTAAGCCTATACAGCGATGAGCCAGCGTTTACCGCAGCTTGACTTATATTAATCTTGCTGCCTTCCCGCCACTGACTTGCGCTTCTTTAGACTTGCAAGTCATTTTAGGGTACTACGAGTCTTCGACTTCGAGTTTCGAAGAAAAAGTTTTTCTGTTACGGGGGGTGTGTTATTTTTAGGTGAAAAGTACGTAGTTTATCTTGTTTCTGGTAGTAAGTAGGTACTTATGTAGTTGTATATCTAGGGGAGTGCAAAATTATTATAATTAATGTTAACAATTACTTACAAAAACTACTACTAAAACTTACATATATGAAATGTAAAACTAACAAAACTAACTTAGTAAGAATACTAATGCTAGAAACAAGAAACTTTTTTATATAAAAAGTTACTTCAAATATGTAGGTAAAGATACTCAATCAATCTGCCTAGCCTTTTCCCAACTATGTTGGGGTCGGCTTCCAGTCTAACCGGATGCAGCTGAATACTGTATTTTACATGGAGCAACTGCCTATCTGACTTCCACAACCCAGTAACTGGGTAATACGATACCCCCTGGTTGTCAGACTTTCGGGCTTCTGACGACCCGTAACGACTGCCAAAGATCCACGAATGACAGCCGGGACCATCGGCTTAACGTGCTTTCCGAAGCACGGAGGAGTCTCGGTATGTTATGATGGTCACCCATCCACAGTCCAACCCGGCAAGCGTAGCTTAACCTGATGGATCGAACCGTGCGGCTGTTATTACTTAGCCACGAGCTCCTCAGATAGGTAAAGATACTGGTACTATTATATTAGATTAGATCTATATATTAAGTAGAATAATATGTTTAATCCACTGTTTAATCCACAAGAAATAAAAGGCCTTATTATTTTTATTTTATATCTAGGGGATTGACAAGATGTCGGAATCGAGACCGATGGAAAGTATGGAGGACGGCGTTTGCCGAGCAGTGGGATCGAGTATTTCAAAATACTGAAAAGTAAAGGGATTATGCGCAAATTAAAAGCCTTGAAGTTCTTACTTTGGAATTTGAAGTAACTTTAAACTTTTTATAAATATTTGTTTATTTTTTTTTTTTTTTTTTTACTTTTTTTTGTGATTCATTTTCTTGTTTTCTACTTGAGTTTATTATCTTTTTTTTAATGCACGTGTCTTTCTTTCTAAACATAATAATAATTTTAGACCACCTCATAACTTTCAGATAATTCTTTGTTTTTAGGTGAGTAGGTACTAAAGATGTTGTCATATTCCCATCAAGTTTATTGTTATACCCACTTATTCCTACAACATCGATATCAAAATACACTTCGGCTCCCTTGTCTTAAACCCAACAAACCAATCACCACTTACATTTTATCATCAGCTACCCACTTGATGGGCGATCAAGTTTGTGTGCGTACCCTCTTAGGGGTAAAACGTCCGTTCATGGAGGGTGCTTCGCCCCGGGGCCCTTCGGTGTACAAACACTAGAGTCTGTGATCTTTTGTGACTGTTTGTGTGTTGACTATGTTTTCGATGTTGTGCCTTTAGAAAGGGCACTAGTTTGTTGTATATATTTTTTTTGAGTTTAAACAAGATCGATGCTGTTATCCTTCTGTACAGTTTTTCTCTTTTTTTTATAAAAAAAAAGCAGATACGATAAGATAGCAGTGATAGCCATTAGGTGTGACGATCGGACTGCCAAGTCATAGGTCTCGAGTTCAAGACCAAGGTACCCAGCTCTGATTTTTCGGATTCATGTGCGTACTAATAAATAATTTGTTTCAAAAACCGTTAAGGAAAACATCGTGAGGAAACCGGCATGCCTGACAGATATTTCTCGACAGCATGTGAAGCCAAGTGCCAAGTGCCAAGTTGGGCAGTCCAAGCCCATGGGCGGCTTTAAAACTCTGACACCAGGTGTCACTAACCATACGAAAAAGAAGACGCAGACAAGTTATTATTTCTCTCGGTTATTAAGTAGGTACGGTACCTAATTAATGAATTAAATTAGCAACCAAAATAATAGCAAAATGGAGCTCTACCGACATTAAGTAACATACAGCTCTCAATACTTGATGATCGTAACAAAGAGAGACACTTCAAAGCTCCCGTCTGAACCGTTTGAAGTTCTCAAAGATGGAGAAAAACAGTAGATGTAAGTAGCTAGGCGGAAATTATTTTAAAAATAATGTATTTTAGGCACAGCGATCACTAAGTAGGCAAAAATATAAATATGTCTAGATGGACAGTCAAATCTACGAACTCGTCGAAAAAAAATGCGGCCTACTGTTGGCCGCTAAATGCACGCACATTAAAAAGCAAAATGACATGGCTCGAGTGTATGACGTAGCTGTCACTCACACCAGCATAACAAAGATGGCTTGTTTGTTTTAGTTCTTTTGCAGCGCGACACTCTATCTAGACTTATAAATAATCTAAGGAAGTAGGTAAGTACTCACAGCACACCCAACAATTCAACTAAAATGTAATGACTGAAAATGTTGATTTCTCTGGCGTCCTACTGTAGGTTCAGTCGCAACCAGTCACCTATGAGCTCCCCGCCCCGCTTCCAAAATCAATTTTAAAACCGCCCCCCGTATAAACGACTTCCTTTGTCCCGCTGTACCTCGCTAATCGAATTTTGGCGGGAAAACGGTCTTTTATTGTCGCTCAATTTCGAATATAGAACAAGTTCTCTTTGATGTACGAAATTCGAATTTAAAATTTTGTGGCTTCTTTATTTGTAATTCAGTATTTATCGTCGTTTGATTGATTTTTACGTGGTACAACGATTTTTATTTTTTATGTAATGATTCAATCAATGTTTGCCTCCATGTTTTTATTTTATGCTAATGCCAGCTAATAACAGTCAAAGATAAAAATACTTATCTGTATTGTTTTACATAAACTCGCATTCAAAAACATAATTTACATAGCGATAATCAACAATTTAGACCCATTAACAATTCAATCAGCGTGATTCATGAATATTTTTTACCAAAAAAACACTAGTGCGCTATCTTTAAATCTATAACAACCTATTAACGCAGCGAACGTAGTAAAAATCACAGATTATTTTGTATTACGGTCATATTAAAGTTTGTTATAGCGTGTTTATGGCTCTGACCGTTAATTCCAGACCACCATCTCAAATGTAAAATAAGAAACCGCGAGATAAGGATCTAAGAACATAAAAGATATGGGAACCTTTGTGGTGCCGGTAGCCGGCATATACTTATTTACGCCCATATACACCACGGGCGTATAAACGTTACGTCGCACTCACACTTGGCAAGTGATGCGGCACACATGAAAGGGTGCGGCGTACGCACACGTGGAGCGAGGCAACCTGATTGGCGGATGCGGCGGTGACGGCCACGCCCTCTTTTATCGACGTTGCGCACGGAGCGTGCGTGCGAAACACAAGTATATGTAAAATCAGCTATAGGAGGCTCGAGAGCGGTTTTTAAAATGTCATTTCCATTGGGCGCCCGTCTGATAGCGCTGGGAAACTCGCCGGCGAATTGTTTTAGAACGAAGGATTATGATTTGTGTGACTCGTCCGTACAAGAATAGAATGCTGAAGAAATAATTATGCGAGTTTATTTGCAGAGTGGAGTTGAATAACGAAGCCAAAATAAACGTTTTAATGAAGCGTGAAATAAACATTGTGTGGAAACTAATTACTTCTGCGATTACACGTCGTTATCTTTCAAAGTATTTCCATACGACAGAATGCAAAATAATTTCAGCGGATTGCAAAACAATGGATTTATTTTCGTATAGCACTCATGTAAATTACAGTGAAACTTATTCTAATAACACCGGTAGGTATTCGACGACGTTAGACGACGTACAGCAAAAAAAAAAAAAAAAGGATTTCGCAGACAGACAAAGGCAGGCGATCGCCGGCTCCCGACAAAGGCGGTCGTGACGTGACTTCCCCAAGTAGCGGTGGGAGGGTAGTCGAAGAACACAATTAAAGAGCCTACGATAGCATGAGTCGGGTCTTTAACGCGTTGTGATTCGCGGCGCCTCGTCGACGTATACGCCGACTACGCCGTACGCCGAAGTGACTAATGACTTTTTACTTTTTTTACTCGACTGTACTTTTTACTTACAACGTTGTACATAATAAAGTTTCGGCGTTGCTTGTTTGTGTAGTAAAATAGATCGAGTTGCGATGATAAACTTACACGTAAATTATTGTAAGGATGTTGTGGGACGGTTGCAATAAAATTCCAACGAAATTGGGTGTTGAATAATAATTTAATTATTTATTTATTTGTCACAAAAACTTATGTTAAATTTAGACAGATATACCTACAAGACAATTAAAAAAATTCTTAGTTTTACAGTGAAGGCATCTGTGTCTGAACTAGACAAAAATATCTGTATCTCAGACATCAGCGCTTTTCCTTATGATGACCATTACAATACGTACTAGCTTAATTAGACATATTGGTATATCTTTACACAGAAAACCAGTTTAATAAAAGCAGCGGTGTAGGTAAATTTTAAAATCTAATTTTATAAAAAAATGAGAAGCTTACCTGCCTACTTCGACGACTACTTAAAAATGTTTAGAAAACTAATACAATCTCAGTTCAAAACACGTTTCAGAGAGCGAACGTTTCTGTAGGTACCGGTAGAGCCATGCTATGCACGGTAGAGGTAATAAATCGTCTTATAAAAACCATATTAAACACAAGGAAGTCATTCAATAACACTGAAAAGACGCACAGCAAGAGGTCAGGAGAAATGACCTGGCAAGCATAAAGCTGCTTAATTTCGTACAGACACACACAGTGGTTCACCAATAAATAACAGTTACAACACACGTAAGGCAATATGTCAGCGTCTACGGCCGCCATTAACGACGCCATATTTGATCTAACACAATGGGATGCGCCCGCGCACTCCGAGGCGCAGCATTTGGACAAATTAGTCGCCCATCCATCGGATAGCTGTGAAAAATTGGTGTTAAATTATTTTTTTATGCACCGAAGTGAATTCTTTGACCCCGTAACGAGCTCGATTTGTGTATTTGAGGAATAATATTTCAATTTCTCAGTTTGTTTACGGTGTGTCTCGCTATCGGCCACCCACAGTTCCGTCTGCGTTTAAATTTGTCTATTATAGACCATCACGAATGCCTAAAAGTTGTCACCCAAACCTTTTTTTTTGTATTTACAGTTTTAATATTAAGCTACTCTACAATGTGAAGGCAGACCCCGTAGAAAACGGCGGGAGGAGCTGGACAAACCAACGGCCAGTGGTCTACATTAGCACTGGATCGCAAGGACTGGAAATTATGGGCAAAGGCCTTTGCGCAGCAGTGGGATGATATAGGCTGACAGTAACAATAACAATGTGTCGAACTACTGAAAACACTTTTCAGTAAAATGACAATATGACATACCTAGGTAATATTGACATTTACGTGTTTTCAGCGAGACTACAAATGCTTCAGCATGGTTTCTGAACATGCAATTAAACAAACAGTATAGACAAAGCAATCACACGACATCCTCTTTGAAACTGCCTCCATAATAACTTTCATTTAAGTAAGCTTTAGCAAAAGAAAATCGCTCAAAACCAAGCAAAAACAATAGCACATCAAGACTTCGAAAAGAAATTCAAAGGGGAACTTTAAGTAATTTTCATATTTCTAATGTTACAAAAATCGCCGACGAGTCTGAGTAACGAGTTTCCATTACCATTAAGAATGATGAGCCATCAATCAGGCTGTGACCACACACTGGCGGGTACTTATCGGGCTCATGATACTTTAGACTCATTAGGGATGCTAGTCTAAGCAAGATTTTTATGGTATAAACCGGTTTTGCAAAGAAAATGTATGTACATACATACACGCATGATTTCTCTAGCTTCCTTTTTTACTTTTTTACAGCTTTTGTTTAAATTTTAGTGGCGCCATCTACTGTTTTCAATTATAGCTTCTGTTTTATTTTTGCGGGTTATGAAAACTGCAGAGCAAAGATAGAAGACTGGCTCTGGATATTTTTTTGGGTTTTACTGGATAGAAGCGAAATTCATTCAATATAGTTTTTTTTTTTAATGCTTTAGGCCAGAGAATAAACTCTCAGTAAAACTGAAAAAAATGCCCTTGTTGAGTTAACCTCCTCCAAATTCAGAAAGATCAATTAAACTTTAACAGGAACTAAGAACTTTATACTCTTGTAGTTCTTAGTTCCAGAACTTTACAAGAGCATTATGAAATATTCCATAACTTTCAAGTTGCTCATACACAAATATTTAAACAATTTCCAATTCCATAGACAATAAACTCAAACTCAAAGCATAATAACCGACTGAACTTGAATAATAAGCAGTAATCTCCAACCACTCCCAAATAGCAACATTTGTTAGTCCAATTAGAAGCCATCTTTTTCGCCTAGCTCCGTATTCCAATAGAAAATTACATAGTAGATTCAGGCAGCAACATAGTAGTGTCACATAATAGATAGTTACAGAAGGTTAACTTCACACAACGAGAGAAAACACACGCATACATTGACACGCGAGTACGTATTGTATAACGGGCTGGTGTTCGCAACTCCACGTCAACCGCGTATTTTGAGTACGAGTGAGAAAATCGATTATTCTATCAACCATTCGACAGGCCAGCAACTCCTTGTTGTTACTGACGATGTCGCGGAGAGTAGTTGGGTTTCTTGAAGTAGGTACGTTGCCCTGTATGTGGCAAACTCCGGGCAGTTTAGAAGCACATGTGCTGATGTCTCGTCTTCCATGCAGGCCCTGTACAGTGGGCTGTCTGTGACTCTGCATACGTTTGAGACAGTTTGAGCATCCTATAATATTATGTATGCGTGCGTGTGCCAGGAACCGCATCGTATAGCAAAAAAACAAAAATGATGAATCGGGTCAATAAATACTTTTTCTTTCTTTCTTTCTTTCTATAGAATAAGCATGGAGTTGGCCTTCTGTACTCATCTATACTGTGGTAATGTGCACTGTATATGTATTATTATGGGAGTGGGAGCTACGTGACCGCAGATCGTGACCCCCCGAGATTGCGCCTGCGCTGGGCCGCGGCGTGTGCGGTGGCTTTATTTATTTCTATATCTGACTGTTGCGCGCGACTGTACCGCTTGCGAGTGAGCGTTGTGGATTTGTAGGTATTGTTCTGTGTTGAGAAATTACAGTTTCTTAAAGGTACCAAATATTAAATCAATAAATTAAAGCCAGATAGAGCAGTAAAGTATACAAGAGCCGACGGAACTTAGCAGTTTTTAAGACAAACGAATTTTCATGTAATTTCAATAGGTACTACTTTTATTATTACTTCAGTACTACGGTACTAAATTAATACGCGATCAATCAGAATCTGAATCGTTTTGATACAGATTGCTACCATTGCTTCATAAGTTCGAAAAAAAATCTGCTCGACAAAGTAAATAACGCAATGAATGTTGTTGAACTGTCAAAATTAAACAGATTTTTCATAATCGTTTACGAAAAGGTTATGAAGAATACACAAAGATCTTTAGAATTAAAGAAACACAATTAATACTGAAACATCTTTAGAATTTAAGAGACACTAAACTTGTGCACTAGACAATCATATGAACTGGCGTTAACTGGTCTAAGTATAAACTGGATTAGTTCAGGATGTTAATGACAACACTGCATTTTTTCCTTGTCTTTTTAAAACAATTTTGATACTTTTTTGGAGATAATAAAGAAGAAAACAACAAAATGACTGCAATTGACTGCCTCGTTGGTCTAGTAGTCGCAAGGTCTACAGCTGAGCATGAGGTGCTGGGTTCTATTCCCGGGTCGGGTCAGGTGTTATTGGATTTTTCAATCCAGAATTTCTCATCTGGATTCTGGATTTCTGCTCGGTTGATGTCAATAGGCTCGCCCCCTATTACATGGGACTTAAAACATAATGTGGGTGCACTATAAGTAGGTACACCTCTGCCCAACCCTTCGGGGAAACAAGGCATTATGTTATGTAGAATTACAAACTGTACCCTTGACTAGATACTGCTTAAAAGAATTTATAGAAAAGTGACAGGTGTAGAAAAGAAATGGTCTAGTACCTTTATGGACCGGAAAACGTCAATCAGACGAGCAAAGTTCACATTAATAGTTGGACGTTTTGCCAGGCCTCCGTCACTCGTTCGAGATCGCGCACTAACACCGTATCTACGGCTTGCGTTCACGCGGGCGTACGTAATCCAGTCGGAACTCTCGGGCGTCCGCGTAAGGTACGTTTTCGCACGAAATGCCTGTTTCGCCTGCCGTTAGATATCTAAGTGAAGTATCTGTGTTAAATCTGTGGTTTTGCTCCGTCGTAAGACGGTCTTGTAACCACCTCGAAACTGGTTACAAGACTTGTAAACTATGGTTGAAGGGACGAGGAACCCGTATTGAAACATAGCCTATTATAATACCAGGATTATGTAATTTCTGGATTTAAAAGAGTGTCCTTGCAGTTTTTTGCTCGTTCATCTCCATAGAGATCTACGTTTTGGAATGAGCAACTAGCTTCAAATTTCTGACTAACTAACCGACTCCTCGACAACCACTTAGCCATTTGCAGGCACTTTTCAAAGGTTTCTGTAAATGTTTTCATTGAAATTAATGCTTTGTGTTTGATAATATGAAATAAGTGACCTTGGATGACAAGATCTGTGAACGATAAAGTTGTCACTTTGACAGTGAATAAGGAAGAAAATGATTTATCTACCCTATACTGCTGCTGTTGGGGAAAGGCAGACCTTTGCCCTGCAGTGGAACAAAATAGGAAAGAAAAGCAAAAATAAAGAAATAAAGAAGAAAGAAAGAAAGAAAGAAATAAAGAAAAAAAGAAAGAAAGAAATAAATCAAATACATTAAAAATATCATAATTCATCCACTGACAGACAACGACTGCCTAAACCACTGAGTGTAGAAACATGAAATTTTGCAAAAGAGTTCCTTATACAACGAAAATTAATATAAAGGAAGGATTTTTGAAAATTCATCTCCTAAAGGGGTTATATAGGGGATGCACGTTTGCAAGAAAGTTCCTCATTTCTGCCGATGGGAAATACCATCCGGTACATGGCTTGTAAATAAATAAAACTGATGCTGGGCAGAAGCCTTCAAGTTCTTCCAGCTAAGTACTCTGTTCCAGCGCCACCTCGAAAAGAGAACACGAAAAAATTGTAAACGGAAAATTCGTTCAACGCCCTATCTCACATGCATCGTCCAGAAGTTACATGGAGGCTCTATCTGTTACAGATACAGGTAATATTATCCCACATTAGCGTCAAGAATGCGACTTAACGACGCAGTTGACGGTAATGTATGGCGGGCATACGAAATCGCACAATGAGAGGACGCAAGAAGCGACGCACGCGCTCTCTGGACGTACCGTGACAAATGCGCGCGCGCTTATGCGGCGTATGCTTGGGAAAATCATTTTCTGATAAACAGACATTTTTTATACCTTTGTGATAAATATTTTCAATAAAATATTTTCCTCTATATCTGAAAGTTTAGATCCGTTGAATGACTAAAGTTTCAGTAAAACAAGAAACAAATAAACTGTTTTATTTTTTATTTTTGTACATTTAAAGAAACAAAAAACGAAATCTGAAGGTTTTTTTTTTTTCTCTTTATTTATTAGGGACTTGTACCATTAATAGGTCATGTCAGTCCCATCATTTCCTTAATTAAGTAAGTTACTTACATAAATATAAATGTTTTATCAATCTTATGGTTGATAAAACATTTATATTTTCCAAGCTGAAATAAAGCGAGAGATACCCACAAAAATAATACTGGCCAAGTGCGTGTCGGACTACGCACAATGAAGTTCCGTAGTTGGGATGAATTTATCCCAAGAACAAACTTAAAATTGTAGTTGAAAAAGATTTTCTCCCATACGAAATGTAAGTGGGTCGATTATTACTCGTTAACTTGTAGAGCCTACTTAGCTGTGACAATTTTCCTTTTAATTTAATTAACTCTATTGCCGTAAATTTTTTCACATATCCAAAACGAACCATTTAGCTGCATTTAGCTCACAGGGGAGGAACGACGACATTTGACTCTCACATATTTCGCAAACGGATCCCTGAATCCGAAAATGGTTTTCACACTCTCACAATGTTTTTGATCGACCTTTCCAACTACACCACACCGTGGGATACATGAGGAAAAAAACACCCCCACGTGTCGGAGAGCTAACTTGAAAAAATCTTAATTTTATTTAACCACTTTGTCGGCATGATTAATATGTATGCCAAATTACAGCTTTCTGGTACTAAGAGTCTCTAAGCTAAGCCGCGGACAGACAGACAAACATGGCGAAACTATAAGGGTTCCTTGTTCACTACGGAACCCTAAAAAGAGGAACACAAAGAAAATAAACCAGTATGTGGAAAAAAGGACGCAGAAGTTCCAAAACACTTTGGGCAACAAAAACCTTTCCCACAAAAGATGACTGTACATAAGTAGTTACGTATACATAAACATCTACCGAACAGTAGACGGACACAAAGCCATTCAACTGAATGCGGTGTAATTAAAAGGGCTGAGCCAAACACGATCAATCTCGGCTCCATCTCCCCACATAAAGTCAAAATAATAGATGGCCACTCTAATGTCACTTTTTTCCCTACGGCCGGCGTACACGACGGAATTGACAGGTCATCAGCGCAGGCGCACGGTGACGACGCTCTTTCTTCCGAGCGATCACAAAAGATATTAAGTCGGAAACACTCCATACTAATATACTCTTTATTCGGTAGCATTAAAAGGCTAAAATCCCACGACATGAATGGGATGTAAGACCTACATCGTCAAGAGAAGCCTCCCGTTCGGTTCTTTTTTCGAAAGATAATCTTCAGCGGCCGAGGCGTGAAGGCCGACTGCCACACAACATGGCGTCGACAGGTTTCTTCCCGCTTTTTTACCTCTTTGTTCCTTCCCATTATTGTATGGATGTTCGTTCCCGGCGTTCGATTTTTAATTTCTTTTCTTTTTTGTTTCTATTCGGCATTATTAATATAGCCGCGGCGTTTTTATTTACATACGAACTGAAGTTTCAAACTAGGAGGTTGTCTTCTCTATGGGAAAGGCAGTGATGAAGCGGTTTCATATCTTTCTGAGAATGACGATTTAAATATAAATGGAGTTCATCAAAGGATAGCGAAGGCGTTCGCTTGTTAAATCACATAACATTGGCTGGTTCGCAGAAAATAATGATTTAGTGCGGTAGTAAAATTTTGAAAACAATAAAATGGAGGAGGTCCGAATCGGTAGCCTGAGAAGGTTTGACGGACACGGAACGACCTCCCTTGAGGTTATTTCAGGCACGGCAAACTGTTGAGCCTGTCAATTTTATCCCAATTTGAGGATTTATTGGTGAGTAAGTTAACAGGCTACGTTGGGCCATATTTTATTTAGCAGCAGGCATTTATTTGGTTGACCTAGTTGCAAAGAAAGAGGTAAGCATTAACTGAGGCAAGACTGCAATTCGAATCCGTCCGGTTTCTTCAAGTGCGAAAATATTTGAACATCGATAAAAAGTATCAATCGGATGACCTCAGGAAACGCTTTCTATGCGGAAACCTGCACGCTCCATTGAGATTCGTCACCAGAACAGATCTAGAAAAAGTCGAGCCATAAACAACCAAAGTTCAAATGAAGCGTTAAAGAAATATATTTTTTTAGTAGCAACCTGTTTCTAATTCAGTGTTAAACTATGGTCTTGACTTCGGCGTCAAGGTTTCTTAAGAGCCGTTGCCAATTTTATGTCTACTATTAATATGACTGCGACGTGAAATTCTTACAGTCTTTAGTTTGACCATAAATATAAAGATGGCTACTCTCAGTTCTAACTGTCAGGTACGTAGCTTCCAACAGACTGTTAATACTAGCTTTTACTGACTATTCTGAGTTGTAAGTGTCAGGCTACCTTAAGTAATGTCGAGACTGTCCCACAGGAGCAGGTATTCCACGTTGTTTAGTACAATTCACACATTTTCAAGACTTCATCAGTCCCTCAGACTTTCTCATTTCTGTTCCACAAAACTTGAACTTGTTTCGCTCATTAATTTTAATTGCTAAGTAAACTGTGTGGCTGAATTTGCATTTCCTGCCTGTATTGCATTATTAACTCTATTCGAACGTAAATTGAATTGAAATTCAATTGTTTACTTGAGTTACATAAGATGTTTACATTTCATTGCGGCCAATTAAGGGACCTTTGCTTGCAACACGGGATTTTAGACCGTACCTTGAGAGTTTAAAGTTGAGATTGGATTGGTTGGTTGTGGTGAGGAAGCGAAGTGAAATGAGGCGTCGCAGCTTCGATTCCCGATTCAGGCTATTAAAGGTTAAGTTGAATAATGGCACGGACGGATTGTTAGCATATGTTTTGTATGAATGGCGCGTTCTGGGTCGAACAGGCGTTGGATTGAGTGTCGGGTGTCTTTCACGATTGTGTTGCCTTCCAGGAATATTTAGTTTATTGACTGCTTCGGTAGCCGGACGTTGGCTTTATGTGGCCGATTATTGTTCTTTAATCGACGGTGGATTTTGGTGGCCAGGATTAATTGGTGCGTGAATTAGTAATGCTCAATTTCTTTGTGTCTTGTAGAGCAGGTTGTTAAACTACACTCTCGCAATTTGGTCAACATACAGTGGCAGGGACATCGACGCCAAAACTGTTACCATGGATTCAGTACATATTCTAAACCTAAAACCTAAAAAAATCTGCTGAAAGTGTTTTTTTAATAACCGATGAAAAATGTAAACGCACGGGGTTCAGATTCCGCAGAGATACGCAGGGGATTCGGACGGTGAGCAATGGGTAGCTCGCCGTCCGATAGGGACCAGGCCCGGGTCGACGGCGCGTTGTGTTCCACGCGCGCCTCAAAGAGATGTCAGCACCAACTGACGGGGTCCGTAAGGGCCAGTGCCTGCCGGGGTTGCGAGTTTGTCCGAAAGGGATATCGCGACCCCGGCACACAGGCAACGGAAGGAACACGGGTGGGATTTAGTCAGTAAAAGTCTGACACACCCTCCCGCTCCGCCCAGAGCGGGAGAAGTTATTTAATACTTTCCCACCCCAAAAAAAAAGGGGGTTCAGATTCATGTAAGTACTGAATCCATAGTAACAGTTTTCGCGTCGACGTCCCTGCCACCCTATATAAGAGACTTTTTCTCTACCTACAGCAAAACGACCCACTTTTAAACAGGAACCGGGTTTCAACCCATTTCCAATGTCTAAAAGCAGATAAGTAATCTGTCTTTAGTTGAAGCCTTTTCAATGATTCCATAGATGACTTCAAACCAAGTAAAAGATAACTATAGGTGTAAATCATTGAGCAGTGGTGGCCCAGTAGTAACAGTCGCGACTTACGAGTCGTAGGACGTAGGTTCGAACCCAGGCATGTGCTTTACTCATCACCACTGATCTCAAAACGGTGAATGAAAACATTGTGAGAAAAACTGGATGTTCTAGAACCAAAAATTCGAAGATATGTGACATCTACCAACCCGCACTGGGCCCGCGTGGTGGATTACGGCCCACTCCCTCTCACCGAGAGAAGGCCTCTGACCCAGCAGCACATATACTATAGGTGCAGATAATGCACCTTCTTACAAACTGCACTTTTACCTCAGACTAAGGAATAATAATTAAGTATCTAAGTATAATATCTAAGCAAATGAACACATAAACAAATGAGGTTTACAATCCCTGGCTGGCAACACAACCTCGCCTTCGCTTTTCAAACGACGCAATCAAACAACAAGGCACAAACCAAAACTCGTACAGCCTATTTACATAAAAAAAACTAAATCTGTTAAAGAGGTGAACATTGTGAACAACAGAACTTCTAACACACGAGCGATAATGACTGTCCAGTCAATAAATAACCGAACATTGGTGCTTTAACGCCCGGACTTAGGGGGTCCAATTAAACGGCGCCCCCTGTTGGGCCCAGCCTTTACTCTCACCGGCCTGGCCTGGGACGAGACCGGCCCGTATTAATCAGGTCCAGGATTAATGTTTTTTTTTATTAGGCCATTTTATAGTTTTCAGTCGTAAATTTTGTGGTGTGTGTCAGTGGCTTTTGGTTTGTGAGAGAGAAAATTTGTATGTGGTGACGTCATTTGAATGAAAAGCAGAGACCTGAGAAGGTTCACCAAGCATTGAATAAGTATGAAGTAGTCATTAAGATAAATTACAGGACTCAGTTCTATTAGATACTAGATGAACCGATTTTTCCGATTTTTCGGCAGTTCCTTTGGGTTTTTCCTAATTATTTTTTTTCTTAAACCACCACAGTACTGAGAGGAAACAAAAAAAAAACTGACGATCCATTTTTAAGCTTTTGCGAGACTAACGCACGGCAATTGATTTTTATATAATAGATGTAAGTAGGTAATCATATTTAGGTTGAGCCAATCCCTAAACTTGTAACGTACCTTGTAATGAAAGTGGTAATAATACAATACGGCCGATATAACTTGGCAGGTCTGAACATAGGCTCTGCGAACTTTCGCGCATGTTCTCTCACTCACACTCGCCTCATGTCACTATTTGGTTGCAAAAAAATGTTATTGCGCGGCCTTCTGCGCGAAGTTCGGACCGGCCAAGTTATATCAGCCGTATTGTAAATAAATAAATAAACTTTAGACCCTCTCAAGGTGTTGTTTGAGTTTCGAAAAATCCTATCTTAGCGCTCCCTAATGTCTTTAATAAACAACTAGAACAATCTTACAAATATTTGTCTATCTTCAGTAGATTTGTACTTGTCTAGACAAAATCAAACTGGTTGCTAATTGAATTGTATAATTTTATATTTTTATTAAATGACATTGATTTTACATTCTGTGATTACTATTAATTGTAAAATTAGTATATTAATACGTGAAGCAAAAACATTGTACCCCTTTTTATGAAAATTACGCGGACGGAGGAGTATGAAATTTGGCACAGTTAAAGTTTATATGGAGAAGGAGTGCAGAAAGCCAATATTTTTATATAATATACATTAGAAATAAATTCAATTAATAAAAAAAACATTACACACACTAAAAAGCGTTTGACACAAGATGGCTACCTTAGAATCATGACATTTAAATGAATTATGGTCGAATTTCGACCTCTAGTTTTAGGAAAATCGTCTACTTTTACAATGTTTGTAAATATGTGAGCACCATATCTACCACATAATTAATTTATCTGTCGTTGCTTCATTTTTATTCTTTTTACCTATTGTGGTATAGTAATTTTATTCTAGGTGCATCGTCTTCACATATAACTATATAACGAATGTACTATACAAAATATTGTAATACATTTTAAAAGAGTAACGGTGGAGTTTCTTGCCCATTCTTCTCCATCGAAAACTACCTTTTGGAAGGGGCGACTAGATTCAGTTCAATTTTTTTGTAAATTTTGTCGTTCAAAAGTGCCTTACAAGGGACTATTTGAAATAAATGATTAAACTTTGACTTCTATTTTTGTTGTCAAACAGTCAGGCACTAAACTAAGTTTTCTTGTTTAGACAGAATAATTTTTCATCTAAAAATAATTTCTATTTTCTAAAGAAAACAGTTCCTTAATAAAATGCTGTCTTACGACCGTGTGAGAGGGCGCCCCGGTCAAGGGGAGAGTGGGGGCGAACGACTTGCCGAGGGTAGATAAGGAAATAATATTTCTTCAGCCGCCGCCTCCACCCTGCGCGACACTGCCTATGTATAATACTCGCTATGTAGGTATACGTCTGGAATGAATCTGTCATGAAACTGGTATGAATAGCTTGGGGTAGGATTGACTTTTATTTAAAATATTGAAGCTACTACAGCTACAGATATCAATACCTACCTACTTATATATTATAAAGAGGTTAAATTATGTAGGGGGCAGTCTTTGGAACTACTGTTCTGATTTCGAAAGTTAGATTGTGAATAGGATACGTTATAAGTTAAAACGAGAAATTTCCGCGAACGAAGTCGCGGACAGAAGATATTTTTATAGAAATACCACTAGGTACTATTTATTTACTATGTATTCGAACACGTTCAGTGCCGGGAACCCTCCTGGAGGGTTCACTCAAGTCGCATATGGGATGCCGGGAGCCCTCGCGGAGGGCTCATTTTAAATGTAGGTTTTTCTTAGCGAATTCGGCATTATAAACGGTGAAACTAAAATCAGTTGTATATTTTAACAAGATGTCAATGCTAACACCGGTGACACTCCTCGAGGGTTATCTTTAGCGCAAACGTAATGCCGGTCCCCCTTCTGGAGTCAACTTGCAATATGTATATGTAGTGGCATGGCGTATGAGCTCTATGAAAATGGGTGGAGTCGAAAGTGTTAAATATGTAAAACTTGCATTAGCTAAATATCCCAGCCAAAATTTATGCATACAGAAAAGAGTGATGGGTTTGTAAGGCCAAAAGTATGAAAACGGTAAAGAAATAAAATATACCTACATAATAAGTATTTCATTTACGCAAATAATATAGCATTTCATAATTTAAATATTATTTTAATTAAACACCAGTAATGAAAAGCAAACTTTCAATCACAGCGTTTCGCAATTTAAATATCGAACGCAAATTAAAACAACGAAGGCTGTTCGTTTTCGAAATTCGAATTCAAAGGTTGCCCTGACAAAGAGGTGGCCTACTCTAGTGCACAAAGCGTCACATTATGTCCCAAACTTGAAACTAACAAGCTCTGTAGTGTACGATAAGATCTTTGTGGTCTGTAGACTACATACTTATGTAGCAAGATAATATTGGAGCACTAGTTTTAAAGCAATGTGTGGACCTATTGCCAAATTAGATCTGACTTTCAATACTTGAATACTGAATTCCTTAAAAAATACAATAGACGACGTATATTTAGTAACCTAATCCGCTTAACTGTTCTTAAAGAGTCATAAAGAACCCTGTAAGAAATCGACACGTGTTTCAACTCTCAATGAGACATCCTCAGGATGACGATTGACTTGGTGCGAACCCGGACCCGACGTGTTGACACGTCAAGCGTTGAGAGCAGTGTATTTTATAATGAATTTCCGCAAAGTCACGTCTGAGTCAATTAACTACTGAATTCCTTATAAAATAAATAAGAAGGCGTATTGAAAAAAAATGCGCGTGCAGCGCTGTAGGTACACGTGATAGAAGTGAAAAAAAATAAACAAATAAAGAGATTTAGTGTGAGAGACAGAGAGAGTTATATCTTTCTTCTCTCTCATGTAACAAAATGTGCCTAAAACGTGACTCGTCTTTCAAATTTCACTCTCAATTTCTCATCAAATTATCGAATCGCCGCCTAAGAAGTTTCACTTTAACAACTTAAAATTCTCATAGTATGTCATGATCAAGTTTCTATATATTTAGCATACCTACCAATTAATTTATTACCTACCTGAACATAACCTTAAAAAAATATTGTACGATTAGGTGGCGGTGTATAACCTCCAGGGTCCATATTTAAATGGTCAGGTTTTACGCCAGCAAACACTGGCCACCCGTCAATTTCACGCCATTTACCCGCGCACAATACTCGCGCATGAAAGAAAAATAATTTGAAAAAAGAATGCGTAGACTCCTTCGAGCACCGCGTCACGAACTGAAAACGGGAAATAGCAGCGAAAATAACAATCACAAATAATTGTTTTAATGATTTACGTATGGAGATTATGGTTAATTATAATTATACAGAAATTGAACTATTCTTTATTTAAAATGGAGCCAGTATTATCTCCTCTCACTATAACCTCATTCGACCGACTATGGTCGCCGACAGGAAACATTATTTTCGATGTTAGTCATAAACGCAATAATTACCCCACCACAACCGCTGCGGTTTGACAACTAATAATTACTAATAAGACTCTCAAAAAGCCAAACCGACCAAATTACGCTAAACGCTGAACTTAACCCTCGAAACGTCGCCGACAATTACAGTTAATAAATAATAATTTCAATAATAAGCGTATACAAAAAGTTGTAGAGATCACTAGTTTAGAAGGGACCAGCGGAGGTTTTGTTTTCCTCAAAGTGAGGGGTCAAAAAAATTGGTTAAATATTAAAACGCCGCGCACGTCCCGTAATGGCGAGCGGCAACAATCGCGCGGCACTAGCGATTATAACGATTACTGTCGATAACTTGTATCGACACCGGCTATTTGGTTAGTCGCTCGATTATCGATAATTTGCCCTCGGGGTACGCTCCTGACGCTGTAAATCGTTGACCGATTAGTTTTTTGCTGTCTTTATTTGTGTGTAGGTACGTGATCGTTCGATTTTACTATTTACCGTTCACCTGTCAGAATGTTTCCATTCCGCAGTTCCGTACATATGCGTTCTGCTTTTATGATCATATTTCGATCATAAATCCATTTACAGTTACACTAACATTAAGAACATTAATGTCATTTTTGCAACGCGACGAGACTAAAAATCGAAGCCGTGGTTATCACACACCTCGGCATGTTTTTACTGCCTATAATTCTATTCCACGAGTCCATATAAAATAGAAACTCGGGACTCGCGAGCTTTCAAAAACGCTACATTAAAACATCATAAAACTCAAACATAAACGTTTACTGCGGCCAGTTTACGAGCACGCTACCTATCGATCGTTTTAACGATAAATAAAAATTAATGGGCAGACATACGACGAAATCGAAGTGGCCACGTTAGGCGGGAAGCTATAACTAGGCAGTGAACTAAGCCCGCGCCCGGTCTATGATACTGGCGGTCAGGCGCACTGCACGGGTTAACTATACCTATTATACCATGGTACGGCGGCATAACTATTAAAGATATTCGTTCCATTGACCATTCAAGAAAATCAACCAGTTAAAAGACCAGTAGAATGTTTAATGTAACTTTGTATATATGTATATTTATAACCACGTAGACGTGCATTTGATTACTACTTCAAAAGATCTCAATGTTATGAATATGAAACGCAATTCGACACAATCTATGTAAAGCGCGTCGCTTTACATAGATTGTGTCGAATTGCGTTGCGTAACAGTAAGGAGACAGATTACTCTCTACAAAATAAAAAAATAAGAAAAACACTTACATTTTCTTCTGTAAAATTAATTAATAGAGATCTATTGTTGAACCGAGAACGTAAGATATGATGTAATTTCCAAGAAAAATACGAATGAATATTCAAAAGATTTTGAAATAATACACTGCTGTCAGTCTTATTAACTCGATCGGGCCGTCGGATGCAGAATCAGGAGTAATGGTTGCCTCACCCCCACGGCTACCGGGAGAGGGGGGAGGGCGAGGTGCGGGGGGGGGGCACGAAATGGGATTCTATCGGTCTCCTCCATTCCACGCCATTCGGAGTCTCTACGTGACTGCACATAGCTGTAACCACAACTTTCTCTCTGCACCTCACTCCACTCTTAACACCTCGGGATAAGGTTTAAAACTCACAGACGAACGCCCCCAGGACTTGTTCAGAGGTTTTGTTTACGTCTGAAATTTCGCGTTTTACTTTTTTACCGCGCTCGCTTGACATTCGTGTTATTTGGAGTTCGTGAATACTTTTACTGAAATCGTAGTGTTCTTGTTGTGTTGTATAAAAAATTAAGCTGGAAAATTGGTGTGTATTTAGAAATCCCGAGCAGACAGTCGAGTTATAATCATAGTAATCAATGTAAAGTTATCAGGCTTGGGCAATTTGGAAGGATTCAAAAGCATTTACTTGCAAGAGGATAAAGGAAGAATTGATTTGCATTCTTCGAAGCGATTCACTTTTAATTTAAATAAATGTCTGCATAATTATGGTGACATTACAAAAATAAAATTATGTTTTGTTGTTGTGCTAATTTTACCCAGCGTCCCCGTATAATACTGCCCACCATACACTAAAGTGCAGTAACAGCAAAATCACGATTTCGAGTAAAACGCATTTAAAGTTAAGAATTGATTTTAAAAAATCAACAGAATGTATAAGCAAAAAAATTTGAATGCAGAAAGGTTGTAAAGGCATAGGTTCACACGTTAAAGCAATAAAAAAAAATATATCTTAATAACTGAATTTATTATGGCCATTTATTCTTTTTGGTGCCTATTACTGCATAGCCTTTTTTGTAAAAAATACCATTTTAAACTTAGTAAAATGCAGCAAAAAGCCCTATTACTGCGTTTGGATCAGTTATTTTGTCAAGAAACCCAACTAACATGCAGTAAGGTCAAAAAAATACTGCATTTTAGTTAGTTTTTTAAGAAAAAAGTGTTCAATTTACTAGTGCAGTAAGAAAAATAGCTAGTTCACATTTTAAAGACCGTTTATATTAACTGCACTTTAGCTAGGAATAATCATATCTGTGTCATTATGCTATCCAAACTAATCTGCAGTAATGCTGTATTTTACTGCGTGTTAGTCAGTTTATAATGATAAAAGAATGTTAAGTATTCACAACTAAAATGCGACAAGCTTTGATTTTACTGCATTTTAGTTGGGAGTTCGTGACAATAAATTGTATTTTCTTAATTTGCAGTAAAAATAGCTTGTATGGCGGTAAATTTTACTGCGTATTAATTTTTTTTTTAATTTTTTTCCAGAAATATAAAACTATCTAAAGAACTGTAAAATTATATTGCTTACTGCATTTTAGTTATGAAACCTTAAAATTTAATCTGCAGTATAATTTATACTGTATTTTAGTTGGGAAATCACGCCAAATTGTTAATTTTTTTCGTTTGCAGTAAGTGAAAACTGTTAAATAAAAACCATTCTAATAGTCTTAGAAATAAGTAAGTTAATTCAATAGAAAGCTTAAGAAACCCGCTTTCAGAATCACTAATAAAACGAAAAATCACAAAAGGGCTGTTACTGCTCTTTAGTCTCTGGTGGGCAGAATAGTCTGTGGTCTACCAAAGAGTACAAACTTGCATAAGCGTTCAAACAACAATTTCTAGTACAAAGTGCTCAATTTATTTTACAAATCGAATCATGTTTTCTGCTCATCGATTTTCTTTTTCTCTCTAAATTCAAGTCTGGAACAAGTGTATGACGTAATGAGGCGCGCTAGAGCGTGGCCACAACAAACAGCTCGCTCTCGTATCGGTTGCAACACAAACAGCCAGCAGCGGTTTATTCTGAGGGTGCAACCCTATTGGGGATCACTCGCAACGTAAGCAGTTATGCTGTTATCTTTGCGTTATTTTTTTTAAAGAAATATAAATACATTTTTAATTTATAAGCTGTGGGATTAAATTCGTTCTCAAATAAGTGATGCTTTTTTTCACATTTTCGTTTAGTCTGATTAAAAAACTGTGTCGATGTTCACGGTAATTAAAATTGCCGCTTTAATTTCAATAAAAATATGCTAAAGATTTTTCGGATTAGACGATTTAGTATATTTTTATTTGTAAAAAGATAAACATGTTTAGGTATAACCTTATTTGGGGTACAAAAAGTAGTTGCGGAAAAAAACAGACCCCACAAAACAAGTACACCTTAGTTTCTTAGACTTAAAAATAACGTTGACACACGAAATATAGAAGAGAACATTCAACCCGTCACACAGTGGTCTGAAAATCAAGCTCCATACTCATAGAAACTTAACGTCAGAAATTAATAAATAAAAATATGTTTTGTGTTTAATATACCTCCCTTTGTTTTACTAATATAGTATGAAGGGTATGAGTAGCTCCATGCGTGAGAAAAAAATTTTTTTCTTTTTTTTTGTATGGAATAAATCACTTAAAGTGCTTTTTTTCAAAACTGAATAGAACTGATGGGCTAGTATTCACATGAGCTATTGCACCATACACGGCGATCAAGATGACATACAATTCTTGAGCCTTTCGGTGCCGCTTTGCATGTAGCAAGCTTTGGAAATTTTGAATTTACAGTCGGTGATCTTTCAAATCTTTGATGGTATTTTGTGAAGCTACATATTGCTTTGAATATGAAAATAGTATGTAAACTAATACTCATGCAAGAAGAGACAAACATACACACACACACACCCTCACACACTCACAAACTTTCGCCTTTATAATCTTAGTGTGATTATAAAGGCGAAACTTTGTGTGTGTGTGTGTATGTTTGTCTCTTCTTCACGCTCAAACAGCTGAACGGATTTGGATGAAATTTAGCACACATAATAGTTTATAACCGGGAATAACACATAGGTAATATATTTAACAACACACAGGTATATAATTAAATGAAGTAACCAACCACATAACTGATATTGTCGTTAGTTAATAACCTGCTAATGACTTTTATAATGAAAATATTAGAAAACGATGTAGATTATTTACATTTTACTACAAAATTAATTTCACGAAATAACTCATTTGTTAATCACCGTCATTATTGTTGAATTTTAATTTAATAAGCATTATGGGACAGCGAGTGTTAATGAGGGTAGTTATAATATAAATAGGACATTTAAACTAACTTCACTCAGTAGCTCTTTGCACTTGTGCTTTACTATACTTATTACGTTCGATTTGTTTTCGTGTTATGATGGAAGCTTTTAGTACCAATTTGGATATTTTTATGTTTGTGGCTAACAATAGCTGTTTCTCACAGCCCAGTGTATTATATGAAGTTTTTGTCAATGCCGTTGATTTGTCAGAAATCGAAAATAAAGAATTGAAACAATTCTGTCAGACTCGTGTGTGTTCGTTGAGGAACAAATGGATCTCGTGTAATCGCACGAGACATACTTTCATAAAAAAGTATGAGACATGGCTGCAAGAAGACATAAAATGGCCTGAGTTCATGAAGGACAAGATGACACCTTGTTTAATGTTAGAAGAGCAGCAACC
The DNA here is from genome assembly GCA_914767755.1 of Agrochola circellaris. NCBI lineage: Eukaryota > Metazoa > Arthropoda > Insecta > Lepidoptera > Noctuidae > Agrochola > Agrochola circellaris. The sequence goes on from OU611860.1 coordinate 6,577,280, forward strand.
ATGTTCCAGTTTTGACTTCGGTGTAAATGAGGGTGCATCAACATCATACAAACCGGAGACGTACAGTTTTGGAACATCAACTGTTGTGAGTCCAAGAAAAGTGTTCTCGGAGCTAAGCCCGCTACAGAAGAGAAGAAGAGTGAAAGAGCTCCTCACGCATAGCACTGAAAGCCTTGCTTATGCAACTGGTTTAAGTGCAGATAACAAAAATGTAGCAGATATAATAAAATTGATCACAGAGCATCCCGAAGAGGCTACAAAGATAAAGGAATTGTTGAAGTCCAAGAAAGCTATGCCCATATATTCCGCTGATAAAGCTTTAGGAATTCTGACTTCATTGAAGCTTTCAAAATGGCAGTATACAATATTAAGAGCTTGTGCAAAAGAAGAAGGAATACTACTATATCCTTCATATACTGCTATCTTAGAGGCGAAAAAGGACTGTTACCCACCAAAAGACACCATAGAAATTACCGAAAGAGGGGTAAAAGTAAAGCTTCAAGCGATTTTGGACAAAACTGTTGCTAGATTTGGGAAATTCCTACGTTTGGAATCTTCGCTAGATGGCAAAGAGCTAACATTGATATGCAAGTGGGGCTTTGACGGTGCTTCAGGGCAAAGTTTGTACAAACAAACTATGGCGGGTGAAGATGATTCAAGCAATTTTATGTGTTCTTTTGTGCCTCTGCGCTTAGTTTGTGGTGAAGAAAAGTTATGGGAGAATCCAAAGCCATCTTCCACAATGTTCTGCAGACCGCTCTATTTTAAATTTGCAAATGAAAACAAATTAAATATTAAGGAAGAACAGGCTTTGATTGAAGCTGAGATTGCAGCACTGGAGCCGTCTATTATGGGAATTCATACTGTTAAGCACTCAATGCTTATGACCATGATAGATGGTAAAATCACTTCGCAACTGTCAAATACTTCAACGCAGACTTGTGACATCTGTAAAGCTACCCCTTCGGAAATGAATAAGTTAGAGAAGATCTCAGAGTAAGTTTTGAATAATTTGTTATATTTCAGATTACCGTAATGCTGTGTATCTTTTTATTAATTAATTCACTTTCTTTCCAGAAAACCTGTTTCAACAGATATATATCAGTATGGTTTGTCTACACTTCATGCTTGGATTAGATGTATGGAGTGCCTACTCCATATTTCGTATAGACTAGACTTCAAAACATGGCAAGCCAGAGATGCAGACAGCAAAGAGTCATTGAAGAGTAGAAAAAAAACTATACAGCAGAAGTTTCGTGATGAAATGGGCCTCCTAGTAGACATCGTTAAACAAGGTGAGTTATGATAACAGTCGTTGTTCTTAAATCTTATTTTTTCAAATAACGTTAGTTCTATTTATTCTTTACAAAGTTGTGGATTAGTTTTGATTCATTTATAATTTTCAGGTTCCGGAACCACAAACGATGGAAACACAGCGAGGAAATTTTTTGGTAATCCTGCCAATACTGCAGCTATTACAGGCTTGGATCCTAGTTTGATCCAAAGATTTGCAACACTTTTGCGTGTGATGGCCTGTGGGGAGCCCATAAATGTTGAGGCGTTTAAAAACTTTGCGCGCCAAACAGCAGAATTATATGTGGAGCTCTATGGCTGGTATTACATGCCTTCGAGTGTCCACAAACTTTTACTGCACGGTGCTGAAGTTATTAAACACTTCAATATTATGCCCATTGGCAAATTATCTGAAGAGGCATCGGAAGCCAGAAACAAAGACTTCAAGAAAATCCGAGAACAGCATTCGCGCAAATTTTGTCGAAAAGCGACAAACGAAGACATTTTCAATGGTCTCCTTGTCTCGTCAGATCCCTACCTGTCCAGCATAAGACCTGTGCTGAGAAAATCAGTAAATACACCTATTACTGATGATATGAAATCTCTTCTTATTGGTGACGATGCAGATCTTAGACAAAGAGAATGTTGAATTTATTGATATTAACGCGTCAATGCTGGACTCGGATTTAGAGGACTGACGACAGCAAAGATACTCTCTGCTAATCGTTTTTGTATAAGTAGTTATAGCAAATAATTATAATAAAATAATAATAAGAATATAATTAAATTAATTAATATAATTAATTAGTAATATAATTAAACAGTAATATTTAATATATCATAGTTATAGGAGCTGTAAATAGTTGTTGTAGTCTTAAATTGACAATTTTGACGTTACTTTTATTGTTATTGCCTTTCTTGCACATAATTTTTGTTGTAATGTATTAGTATTAACTATTTCATTAACAGCTCCCCCAAACGTATTATACATTAACTATTTAATACATGTTTTTATCTTTCTTCACTTTTAACCATATATTTAAAAATAAAAATATCCTTAGTACATATTTATTCCTTACTAGCTGCACCCCGCGGTTTCACCCGCATAAGTCTCGATTCCGTGGGAATATCGAGATAAATAGTAACCTATGTGTTATTCCCGGTTATAAACTATTATGTGTGCTAAATTTCATCCAAATCCGTTCAGCTGTTTGAGCGTGAAGAAGAGACAAACATACACACACACACACACAAAGTTTCGCCTTTATAATCACACTAAGATTATAAAGGCGAAAGTTTGTGAGTGTGTGAGGGTGTGTGTGTGTGTATGTTTGTCTCTTCTTGCATGAGTATTAGTTTACATACAATTTTCATATTCAAAGCAATATGTAACTTCACAAAATACCATCAAAGATTTGAAAGATCACCAACTGTAAATTCAAAATTTCCAAAGCTTGCTACATGCAAAGCGGCACCGAAAGGCACAAGAATTGTATGTCATCTTGATCGCCGTGTATGGTGCAATAGCTCATGTGAATACCAGCCTATCAGTTCTATTCAGTTTTGAAAAAAAGCACTTTAAGTGTTTCATTCCATACAAAAAAAATTAAAATATTTTTTTTCTCACGCATGGAGCTACTCATACCCTTCATACTATATTAGTAAAACATAGGGAGGTATACTAAACACAAAACATATTTTTATTTATTAATTTCTGACATTAAGTTTCTATGAGTATGGAGCTTGATTTTCAGACCACTGTGCGTCACCGCCACGCTCGCGATAAGGCCACCTATTCACCCGATTGCGCCCAGAGCGCGTGCGTTTGATTGATACGCCTTATCGGCGCGCGCCGTGCGCCGGCCCGACCCCGCCTGGGACGCGCAGATATCCAGCCTTCATACACATACAGGAAATAGGATCGGGGGCCGTTTATAGAAAAGGGCTTGGTTTGTTTTGGTAGATATTTTTTCACAATTTCGTGTTTTACACAAAAAAATCTCTTTATTTTCACGGTGATTTTTTTACGAGACTGAAGGGAGTAGATTAGAAGAAGCCGTTTCAGCGATTCTTAAAAGTATGGCCGTCTTGCACCACAAATGAGTAAATACATTAAACGTTAAACCATCGTTCTGTCTCTGTCATCTTCAAACGATTGACAGAAACAGAATGAGGTTTTTAAATACGTTTAGCGCTGAAAGTATTTATTTGGAGATATGTGACGCAAGCGGGCCTCAAGCACTTAATATCCGGAAAATATTAAAATAGAACCTACAGATATTTTTCTTTTTTTTTACGACAATCATAAAGTCTTCAAGGTATTATAAGTTTCGCAATTTCGCATTAGCCGTATCAATAACCACGTAAGCTTCTTAACCCTCGCATGCGGGGCAGGGACCGGCGGGGTCTAATCTACTGCTCTGTGGGGCTCAGTTCAGCTGGTGGAAACAATTCCTTGTTTGGCTTATCGTATCATTGCACGATCACGCGGGGGGTTGACTGTCATACTGTGTTTAGTTTGCGATTCTCTTTTGTTTTATGAAAAATATTTTGCTGAGAGAGTTTTTTTACTGGTTGCAAGTAGGCTCGAATATCTATATCTATATTATAAAATGAAGTCGTTTTTCCTGTCCGTCTGTGTGACTGCGTTGTTCTTCTAAACCACGTAACGGATTATGATGCGGTTTGAAACATCATTTAGAGAATTTATTCCGGAAGGTTTATGTGCATAATACTTAAATATGTAACTTACATAAATAATAAAAAATAATGGTCTGTTTTTTTTCAAGTAGTAAAAAGCGTGCGTAGCAGGGGCGGATCGCTAGCTATTTCTTCAACTATATTTCGATTTAAAAAAAAAACATTTTTTTTAGCATATTTTAAAGCAAATGAGTTTTTTTTTTTTTTCTAAAACAAATTTTATACTCTGCGCAGCTTGATTTCAATGAACAGAGTATTATAAAAAAAATTAAGATATCTATAAATAAAATTATCATAGCAACTTAATGTGAGATGAGTAACTCGGTTCTAGATTTGCAACGCGTGATCATCCATAATAATGTGTGTGATTGTGTATGACCTTAAAATATACTATATAATAAAAATGAAATGCTGTTCTTAGTAAGCGCATCACTAGAGAACGGCTCGACCGGTTTGGCAATTTTTTGTTTTAAAATGTTTGTAATTGTCCGAATAAAGTTTTATGGAAATAAAAAATTGAAAAAAAATCCCGGAAAAATGTCAAATTCGTAGTTTTTCCCGAATTTGACATTTTTCCGGGAAGACTTTATCGCCGTTTCCTATGGGATTTTTGAATGAATGACTGAAATTTGGACAGGACAACGTCAGCCGGATAAGATAAGAAAAAAAATGTCTGGGCAAGCGAGTTGAGCAGACTCTGACGGCCACACAATTGGAATACATCGTATTAGTTTTGGGCAAAAGGTTCTTAATATACCTACAGCTACGTATACAAAATATTGAAAAACATTTTTAAAAGAGCAATTATGGAGTTTCCTCCCCATTCTTCTCCTTACGAAACTACCTTTTGGAACCTACCTACCTTCTAGAATCAATTCTACTTGAAATAAATTTATTATATATATAATTTATATATGCCTTTGACTCTGACGTAAGTATCTTCACACGCATTTTGATTTTGCAACACAAAACCAAAGCAATAGTCAAAATATAAACCTATTGCAATGACCTATTTGTCCCTCATAGGAGTACATTTTGATTTTGGAACACGGTAGGGCTGGGCAAATTTTAATTTAATACACGATTGGGCCGAGTTAAACATTAAAACGCCTTACCAAGATTTGATGCTCAAGCACAGGAAGGGTTAATTTCCTAGATAGAAAATTCATAAAAACTCAACATACTATCGATACCTATCTATAAAATCCAACCCTTCTGTTCCGTGATACTCTAAATTCTCCCGCGCGATTGCTCCCGTCGCGTTGCGTTATTTCGCTCTCGAGTTTATTTGCAGGCATTATTCCGTTCTAACAATGTAAAACACAATTACGTTGAGTAAACACGGGCGGCGCCGCCGGCTAGCACATGTTTGTAAACGAGCTAACACACGGACAACACTATTTTATTGTACCAATATCGTATTTGAATATGCTTAGCTGTAGCAAGCTCTAGTTAAAAAATATCCGTTCCAATTTTGAAAACATGGTGGTGTCATCGATTTTCACACTATATTTTAAATTGATCTACTATACTTATAGGTAAAGATAACAGTTTTGCTCTCAAATTTAAACTTGTGTTTAAGTTAATTTTCATTCAAAAATGAATAAAGATTTAGGTATCCATTTTTTGCTAAGCATAGTTTCCACAACAAAAGAAATAAAGCTAAAATGCTAATTGTATTTCGCGTTAATCTCTATATTCACTTTAAGAGCTACACGATACAGTAGCAAACAGAATACATTAACATTCGGTACGTAATAATTGATTCAATAAAACCAGAAATACCGGATATCAATACGATGTGATGTATAGAAATATGCGACCCTGTCTGGACAACACGGAGGAATTAAAAGAAACGTAAACACTACAGCTGCTGTTTCAGCCAGGATCAATTTCTAACGAGGGTGCCAATCAAAATATTTATACTATCTCCGTGTATATTTGAATGGCCCGTACCTCACGATCACATCTTGCCTACAATCCGTCACTTTTTTCTTCCTCACGTCAAGGTGCCTTCGACAAAGCGGTAAATAAAAAAGTAAAAAAAAGATGTCTACAGCACTACCGCGTGGAGACGTGGCTAATGTGTAATGCGGTTGGCTTTTTGTCCGACGCCTTCGACTTTTTGTTTCTTTTTTTTTTCACTTGGATTCTGTTACGGTTCGTATTGATCGAAAAATCCGATTTCAAAATGGGTGCTCCGAGAGTTTTATTGTTGCCGTGATACGTTCTTAAACAATAAAAAACGCATTTTAAATTGAGAATGCAATTCTCACATGTCACGTTCGTAAATTGAAGGAGACGTGGTCGTGTTTTAGAAAAGTAATTATTCTGCATCGATTGGGTCCGAGATCGAGTGAGGACAATAAAAGACCTCATTTATTTTTTCATATAGCAACATTGGGAGTGATTGTTAACGTGACGGGCGTGTGTCGATGTTTGATTGGACTTACGTAAATAGTATATAATTTAGTTTGGAGACAAGAATAGCGCAATTTCGAAGTAATCTAGTTGTCTTGTTATTTTATTTTAGCGACATTGACCCGTGATGTCGCCACACGTCTAGGTACTTCAATTCTGATTTCCTTTCACAACGCGCTATCGATATAAGCAAAGCTCCAAGCTCCACCTTGTCTAATTTGAAATTGGAACAAGTGCTACCAACTTTCACATTTTAATTGCACGGCCGTTCATCAATGGATGCGTTCATCAGATAAACATCTGGTAACTGCGGCGGCATCAGAGATAGCACATAAATAAAATATTACTTATCTGTTGATACCGAATAAAATCTTTAAATATATTTGTGGAAATACTTGTAAAGAGGTTACAAGTCATAAATTTGGAATAAATAACTTACAATGCTGTGTCGGCGCCTTCCCGGCGAGATAATCCTCTTTGCATATAAACTTGTTGTCGTCCAAGACGTAGAGCTCTTCGCCGGTGGACAGCTGTTTCCGACACACGAGGCATGTGAAGCAGTTGAGATGGAACACCTTCTCGCGAGCTTTGCGAACGAGGTCGGACGGTGATATGCCGTGGCCACAACCGCTGCACTTTGTTCCGTATCGCCTGAAATTAAAGAAAATATGGATGCGTTCATAATTAAGAAACTTAAAAATTCCATTTTGGGATAAGTTTCCTATGTGGTTTATCGTGTTCATAAAAAGTCCTAGTAAAAAGTTAGCAAGTTGTCTGTCAAATAGTCGATGTTTTTGTGCAATTCCGTATCATTTCAATCGTAACGACATTCTAATCCACTTGGCATCATTTCGATGATGGTTCTATCACCTAAAAGCGAATTATGTTAAAATATTCAAGATATTGCTATCAATATTCATAGGCCAGTGATGTAACTCTGTAAGATATGACCGACAGATGTGTCGATAGACAGGATGGTTGCACATTAGGTAGATGTTGGTATTTGCATTTATAAGAATTACCTACAACTTTCGTTCTGGTTAGCTTGCACTTTTATATTTTAAATTTAACATACATAGTTAAATAAAATGTAGTTTTTTTTTATAGAAAAATCCCTATGGTAGTGTGTCCTAAAAATTTACGATTTGGTATCTAAAGTTTTCAGGAAAGTACACACATAGTTTTTAAAATAACTCCAATGAAATGAATGAATTTATTTCAGGGAAATTAATTTTTAAGCAAATTGACTAGGTACCAACTTAAATTGTCCGTACCAATACCTATTCAAAATCACAACTATCATTCTTTGACAGTTGTATGAAATGGCTGTAACACGGTAAATTGATGAAGGGTGTGTATTTATCTAGCTATTAATTTCCCTAGCCGTACGCTAGTAAAATTTAATCTAGAGTAGACAAGAGCATAAGAACCAACAGGGACATTTTGACTTCCAATCTAATAAAGTTTTTTTTTTTGTTTTTTTTTATGACTTTTATTAAAATATTTAAAAATGTATTCAATAAGTATTAAGATGAATACACGAAATAATAATTTACAATGACATGACTTTTAAGGCATGTGAACTTAGTTGAACAACTTCAAAGATGCGTCAAACACATTCAAATAAAAAAAAAATGTTGTAGGTATATTTTTCCGTTCAATAATCTCTCGTCCGTCAGTGGGTCCTAGCTTTAAACCGCAATCGAACGTTTTCGGCACAACGATGACATGTGAATGTTATGCAAATTACTATGATTAATGGCCGCCAGTCAGAATCCGGTCAGGTGTGATCTATTCAAATAAGGTGCGTTCGGTATTAGATATTATAAAGTTTATAGATTCATAATAATTACAAAATAAAATTTTAATATTTTTAATGTTTTCATATAATATTTTTCTTTATTTACACTTCAAAGTCACAAACATCTGTGTAGCCCTGGCAATTGTACCAGGACTTCCTGTATTACAAGAGCCAGACCTCTCTATTTACAGGGAATATGGTACAAAAGCGAAAAACAAAAATGAAATTATTAATTACAGTTATGGCATGCATTGACGGAAGGTTTACAATTTTAAAAGAGAAAAAAAAAATATATAAAAATGTTATAAATATTTATTTTGAGTTAGAAGCCCTAAAATGGTTAGGAGCTATACATACACCTATACATTTAAACTGCAGTTTACAGTAGATACACTTTATGAAAAAGTTAAAAAAAAAACTGTTGTTATTTATTGTTCACATTCATCCTCTGTAAGACTCTCCTTTCAAAGACGAGGAAAACCATGAAAATAAAAGTAAAGTTTCCAAGTAAAACTTTTTTATTGTACCGAACTCCGAAGTTTATAACAGTGAGCGATTATACAAAAAAAACTCGGCCGTCTAGTAGCGGTCTAATGAATGTTAATCGTCGTTTTTGATAGATTTAAGTTCCCGCGAACGGCTTTAATTCATATTTTATGTTATTTTAGTCTGGCAATGTGGGCCAGACCTTACTCGATAATGATTTAAACGACCATCGTCCCGCGGCACTGTCTGTGATCGTTTCGAAATTTGAAAAATTAGATTTTTCTTTTTTTTTGGGATACTGGCTGTCAAATGCCCAATACATGTGCAAGAATTATAATCTTCGTTAGAATCGTTTATGTAAATACTGCACCTACTTTCGATCACTGTTCACCAACCCGCTTACCTACTAAACTTAGTGATTACTTAAGGGATTATCATATCAATCAGTTTTCGTAACGGTCTACGAGGAAATGGCTTCTGTTTAGCAGCTACGTAACCAAAGTAGACAGTGATTTGTCGTAAAAGGCGATGATAACAAAATCACTTTAGAGGTATGATGATCACGTCGGAAAGTTATATATAAGTCGATCGCGCGGTAAACTCTGTTGCGAAAGTCACACAAATCCTGCGATGCTGGATTTGTGTGACGTCAGGATTTTTGTGTGACGTCAGGATTTTTGTGTGACGTCAGATCTTTGATGCGTAGTTCGCATGTGGCGATGTAGATACCGCCACATTACTTTGTAGTTTGTTCACACAACTTTCAGCATCTTGAAGAGATACAGTTAAGTCTACATTCCGGATCTCTGAAAATGGCTCACAGCCTAAAATATAGGGATACGTAGCCATAAGTGACCACAGATGCTACTTTGATAAGTGCTACGCATATTTAGGTTGGTATTTAGGTTGGTACCTACTACGCTTTGGAATGGGCAACTAGCTTCATATTTTTGACTGACCGATTCCTTGACAATTCAAAAGTGCCTGTAATGGTTTAACTGAAATAAATGATTTGAGTTTGAGTTTGATTTGACTGAGGAACCAGGCAATTTACGAAACGTCATTTGTATTTGGTTGCCGAGAGACGTTAGTAGACCAACAGCCAGATGGCAGGACAACCTAAAAAGACCTGGATTAGACTCGCACAGACCAGGGAAGCATGACACAAGAGGGAGGAGGCCATTGGTCCTCAACAGCGGATGAAACACGGCTTCCAATGAAAATGTTGATGATTTGTATCTTTGAGTATTTATATAGTTCACTAATAATTAAATCATCAAACTAGAGAAAGGTCACAGACACGCAAACATGAGTCAACATACTATAAGATCAATATTTTCGAATATTATGATAATTGCTACCGATTAAAGATTTACGACGAGTATATCGATTATTGCAAGACTTGAGATATAACGGAGCCAAGGGTCATATAAAATGTTGAGACATTAGGAATTTAAATTATACTAATATATGCAATCTAGATTTTAATTTGAGCAGACATAATTATTAGGCTAAAACGTTTTACGAATCATGTTATTTTAATAATCTCTGATTGTAGAGGAAACATAATTTAGATTAATATCGAAAACATTGATATTGAGGCAATTAATGATTAATAAGGAAACTATAAACTGTTCAATTATTTGAATAATGTCTGAAAAATAGTCAGTCATAGTAATTTATTGGTGAACAGGCTGCGCTCAGCGGTTTCACCCGTTTCATAAGTCTTGATCCCGTGGAAATATTGTGTTAAAAGTATCCATTGTTCTAACCTACATGTGTGCCAAATTTCATCCAAACCTGTTCAGCCGTTTTTGCGTGAAAGCGTAACAAACAAACAAAAAGTCGAATCTTTTTTCTATATAATATTAGTTTAGATTCTAAACTAATACATATACATTATAATAATATAATAATTTATCTAATTATTATAAAGAGAAAAGATTTGATTTTTTGTATGTTTGTTTGTTAAGCTATCACGCTAAAACGGCTGAACGGCTTTAGATCAAATTTGGCACATAGTGGTTCACAATAGTTGGTTAGATGATTCTTACAAGTAACATAATTACATTTAAGTTCAAGTAAAATATAAAAGTGAAGATACAATTTATATAAATACCAACAAAGTGGTGATTTTTATCCGTTTCTAGATACCTTGATTAAATATTTAACTTCCAATCTTGAACCTATAACGGAATGGTAATGTAGGCGATGCGTAGGTAGTAAGTGAACAAGTACTAGCCACTAACATCGATTTAGTTTAATATCATTCATCCTATACTATTAAACGAGCAATATTTGTATATATATAAGATATATATATATTTGTAATCGTGTTCTCGAAAACGGCTCAAACGATTTCAATGAAAGTAGCAATAAAGGGGTTTACGGGGGCGAAATATCGATTCAGTTATGTCTCATATCTGGGAAAATTCGTTTTCCCCGTATTTTCACCCGACCAGAGTTCGGGCGCCGAAAGTTTAGAACAAGATGGCTACCTTAGAATAATGACATGACAGCATGGAATTAGTAAGTACGAATATCATGGCAGCACGGAATTAGTAAGTACCACTATCATGGCAGCACGGAACTAGTATGAATTATTCTGTACTATTAAATAAGCATTCTCTATTTTCACCAGAGCAGAGCTCGGTCGCCCAGGTACCAACTAGTAATAAGAGCTCATTTATCATGACGCCATTTTAGCATTGAAGGACTTTTGAGGATATACCGCCCTAACGAAAATATAAATGGGAAAAAGTGTGAAGTGAAGAGATACAGGATATTATTCAATGGGCTGTTTGTCCAATCAAATCAATAACATATGTGTCATCTTTGAACAACCTGAATGTTTCTATGATCATTCATTCATGAGGAGCAAGTCTTACAGCTTTAGAGGTATGAAGAACAGGAAGTAAAGTTCACTCATCCTCCCTTTAATTTAATTGCCCAACGATTGATGTCGGATAGTCTTATATATGTCTAAACTCTAATTGCGCGATGCAGGATTTGTGTGACGTCAGGATTTTGTGTGACGTCAGGTCTTTGATGCGTAGTTCGCATGTGGCGATGTAGATGCCGCCACATCGCCTTCCGGCCTAGCCAAAAACAAATATTATTTAAATACATAAGGTATTTAAAAAACGGCCTCACTCCTGAGCGGAGTAAAAGGCAGTCACAATGGTATCCTGAAGCCTGTGACGGCAGATATTTCCGCCGCCATATTAAGGAAATTTGTGCGAAGACTTATACCATAGCTAGACCATTACCATTTCTCGTCGTGTCTTAATGTTGGGCGTTCTTCTCACAAATTCGTCTTTAGTTTAAGTTAGGTACTAACAATAGTGATTTAAGTGCTAACATGATACTAACAATTTATGGATCTTTTTGTGTTATGCGAAATAAAATGATTTTATTCTATTTATTGACAGAATCTCAATAAATAACAAAGATGCAACCTAAAAACCGATTTTTAATTTATAGAAGATTGCGTGTGTCTCTTCGATTACACATTCTGTGTAAAAAGCCTAAAATGTAATTTATTGATCAAAATTTATTTTGTCGCCTTTAAAGTTGATCCCTTCGCACTACAGCTACGCCAGCGCTTGACCCAGTCCTCCATACATTTTTGGTAAGCTGATTGAGGTGTCTTCAACTCTTTCAGCGAATTTTCTTTTATAGCTTTATTTCGATTCGAAACGTATTCCTGGAAGTAGTAGTTTAAGCCTCGCGAACAGGAAAAAGTCAGACGGAGCCATATTAGGTGAGTACGGCGCTTCATCGATGACATTCGTCGAGTTTTTGGCTAAAAACGCTTGCACAATGATGGCTTTGTAAGATAGTGCAATAACATGGTGAAAAATTCATAAATTGTCGATCCACAAATCTGGCCGTTTTCGGAGGATGTTCTCTCGCAAACGCCTCATGATGCCTAAATAATAAACTTTATTCACCGTTTGTCCTTCTGGAAGAAATTCGTAGTGCACTACACCGCGGTAACAGAGGAAAACAATCAGCATAACTTTCCCTTTACATTAGTATATATAAGCAAGCAAGTGTTTTAAAACCTTACCAGCCCTCAAGTTCAGTTCTAAATACATTGCGAACAAGAAATTTTGCCGCAATGTTGTTTTTTTTATTATTTTATCATCACATTGAATTATTACCAGGTACATTTGCATAAACGATGGAGGCCGCATGAATAATACATAAACTCGGTTTGGCTGTATGGAGCTGGCAACCCGCCATGTCATATCTCAACACTGTTGCCGCCAATTTTAAGAAAAACTTTAGAAATCCTCAGGTTAAAGGTGATAGACGTCGAAATGTAACAAAATACAGAATTTAGGAATTAATATTAGAGTCAACATTCAAAATAAACATAACATCATCATCATCAGGAAAACATCTTGAGGAAACCGGCATGCCTGAGAGATATTTCTCGACGGCATGTGAAGCCAAGTCAGAGGCCTATGGGCGGCTTTAAGACTGACACCAGGTTAGTCACTAACCACACGAAAAGAAGAAGAAGAATAAACATCTCATTATTTTTTACTGTGTCTTTGGTCGCAACCGCCATTGCTGAGCATGAGGTCCTGGGTTCGAATACCGGGTCGAGCAAAGTGTTATTGTATGTTTTCATCTAGAATTCCTCAGTAGCAGCATGGAGTCTGAATTTGTGCCCGGTTGGCAATAGGCTCGCCCCATATTACATGGGACTTAAACATAACTGGCGAAATGTGGGTGTGCTATAGTTACACCTCTGCCTAACCTTTTTGAGAATACAGGCGTGATGAAAGCATGTCGAAATAAGGTGAAAAGATTTTTTTCCACATAATCATCGAAAAATTATAGTACTTTGAGCATGCTACATATCTGAAAACCAACGGAAAAACTGCTCATACTTCAAAACTAAATCTCTTCAAAACCTAACGGAAACAATTTTAATTGATTATAACATTCATCAATTTGCGTCTTGCAAAGCGTTCTGCTTCATTTTTTTAATTGTGTCCGCGTCAGCTTGAATGTTTTATGCCCCGTGCTTTAGTTGAGTTTGCAATGGCCTGAAGGCAGACCCTTTTGGCCTTTCAAATTATTTTTAAGACAATTCCAACTAAACATGATTTACGTTGTCGACTGATGACATTAAAATTGAAGTATGACAGGTGTTTTGAAGTTATAATCAAGATGGCTTTAAGCTCAGCAAATAAGATTTTACGATGACATTCGCGAAGAATTATTAAGGGAAATATGTACATAATGATGAAGCATTTAATTTTATCGTCGTTGGAATATATTACACTTTGTTTGTTGACAGGGCTTTGTGGTACTCAATCTGAACTCTCAACCGATATTGGTCCTAAAACGTTCACTTGAGAACTCCAAAAGAAGATCTTTCGGAAGCATTCGAGTAGCTAAGCATACGATAGAAAATTGTTGTATCATAATATACATTATGATCCAGCATGTCCCCCCTATTTTGTCAACTTTAGTAATGTAATTACATAGATTGCCCTGCAAACTTTTGGAGCATCGTCGATTCAAAACTAATGCAATAATGGCGGGGTGTCAAACAACGGAAATGACGTCACTTATATTGAGGAAGTCGAAATGTCACCACAAAGTATAATGTCATCAAATAAAAAAGTTTCGATAAAACAGAATGCATCGCTAGGGATTCTGTACATTGATTTTCAGTAAAACTAAATTATATAAGAGCATTTCATTTAATAGCCCTGTCTGTGTTCTATAACAATACAAGGTCGCAGGGACATCGACGCAAAAAATAGTCTGCTGTTCCATACATTTTGACCACGTAGGTATTGCACTTTTCTATGGAACAGTTGTTTTTTTTTAAATAATTGTTCTGATACATTTACTGAATCCATGGTATCAGTTTTCGCGTCGATATTCCTGACACCCTGTATACTGATGGAACGCATAGACATTTCTGACAACCATTTCTAATGTTTCTGATATTTTTATCTGATTACTCGTAGGTACTTATAGTCTAGTCTAGCTAAGTTTATAGTCTGACCATGGGCGTACCCAGGGGGGGCAGGGGAGGGGAGCTGCCCCCCCCTGGATTTTGTATGCCGAAGTACCTACTGTGGTCGATAAAAGTTATGTTAGTGTCACGTAAAGACTTTGCAATTACAATATATTATTATGCATTAATTTTAGTAAAATCCGCGCTGTGCGCCAGTTGTAAATTTTATTAGCAATGCCTTATTCTACTGCTACAATTGAATGGTCATTCAGTATACTCAGACGCGTAAAAACATGGCTCAGATACAACAATGGTCAAAGATATTATGGGCTTTGCTCTGTCAGTCTTTGGTCAGTGTTATGTTGTATCTTGATCAAAATATGATTCTCGACCATAACAAATATGTATTTACAGAATTGTAATCATTAGAATCATTAATAAATCTCTCTAAGTTAGATTTGTTCCATTGAATGACAGTTTCATGAAATCATGACATTTCAGAACAAATCTTATTAGAAAGATGTATTAATGATTACAATTCTGTAAATACATTTTTGTTATGATCGAGAATTGATCTGAGCCATATTTTTACGCGTGTTTCGCATTCTGTAAATACATATTTGTTAGGGTGGTGATTCGCCACCCTACTACTTTAATCAAGATATATTCTGACACCGACTTGAATTGCAAAAAACGTAAGAAAATTTGAATTCCACAGGCTACCTCTGTGGATCCACCTTAAGAAATTTCTGATTGCCCCCCCAAACAGTCAAATGAAATAATCCAAACAATTATATGAGCTCATATAGTATCATGTAGTCTTTGAATCTAAAACACTTGTTTGTTGCTTAGGGGGGTACATTGGAGTAGCCTAACTAGTCCCAAGCCTTTTTGTCGTCTAAGTAATCTTTAACTTTATAGAAACCTTTTTGACATAGTTTCTGTTTAATAAATGATTTAAATTTATTGAGGCTCAGTTTTTTGACATGGCTTGGGGGTTTGTTGTAAAAACGTATACTTTGGCACTTAAATGAATTGGTAATTTTTTGAAGCCTAGTCCTCGGCACAATAAATAAATCTTTGTTTCTAGTATTTAAGCTATGAATGTCGCTGTGTTAAGAATATATATCTATATTATTTTTTACATGAATCAGGTTCTCATATACATATTGAGACGCGACTGTCATTATTTTTATTTCCTTAAATTTATCCCTCAGTGAATGCCTACAACTTAGGTTACAAATTGCTCGAATGGCACGTTTCTGCAGCACAAATATAGCCTGAAAGTCTAGCAGCTGTGCTAAGCAGTGTTAGGAAAGTTATCAGAGATCGGATCGTAAACATACGAACGGAACAATACAAAGCAATCTATTTCTCGTACAAGATGCACTCATAGACATAAGACTTCATGTCGTATGGACCATCAGTCGCATCCATATAAAAGAGAATTTATTTCAATCTGTCGACAAACCAATAAAGGTATAATTACATGTAGTTAATTACAACAGTTAAGTGTTTGACGTAATTTTAAGTTATTTTGTAAGTACAATAATAACTATATTGTCTGTGTCTAGCATTTACTTGACTATTGAAGTCAAATTAAATGTCGTATGAACACAAGTTTAATATGCTTTTAAATTCTTGTAAATTATGATGTTTTCCATGAAGTACAACTATTGTTTTAAATTGTATCTACACAATGGTCACCGTCTGTCTAGTAATTATCATCTATGTATGTAATGGCGGCTGTCATAACATAACATCACGCCTTATTTCCCCCAACGGTTGGGCAGAGGTGTACCTATAGCACACAAATTTCGCCAGTTATGTTCAAGTCCCATGTAACAGGGGGCGAGCTTATTGCCAACAACCGGGCACAATTCGGGCTGCTACTGAGAAATTTCAGATATAAAAACCCAATAACGCTTTGCTCGACCTGGGAATCGAACCCAGGGCGTCATGCTCAGTAGTAGCGCTTACGACCACTAGACCTAGATCTTGTTTGTCATAGCAATTTTTTTTTTCTTAAAACATATATACAGGGTGATTGGAAGATGGGTGCAAAGCTTTAAGGTGAAGATAGTATAGACAATTTAGAACCATTTAAGCCATGGTTGTCTTAGACGAAGTCTTACCAATTTTTTTTTTTTTTTAATAAGGTTTAAAAGACGTATTGTACAAATTTTTTATTTTTTTAATAAGGTTTAAAAGACGTATTGTACAAATTTTTTATTTTTTCTGAGCTTTAAATGTCTGTAAAAAAAATGTCTAATGACACAGAAGCCTAAAACATGTTTTGCTTGATTGCTTACACATTACTTTAATTAAATAAATAAAAAATGAATTCATTTATCATTCAATTTGGCCATAATTATGCAGTTTACATTAAATTTTAAGAATTTCCGAAAAAAAACTTAAAAATTTGGTTAAAAATATTTGGTAAGACTTCGTCTAAGACAACCATGGCTTAAATGGTTCTAAATTGTCTGTACTATCTTCGCCTTAAAGCTTTGCACCCATCTTCCAATCACCCTGTATATCTTCTTGCAACAAAGTTATGATATTTACTATAAAGCATCACTCAGATATTTTAACAAAAAATATTCTTATAAAAAAAGAAACGCTGAAGAAGGGCGTGAAGATTCAGAAACTTAGTCACTTTGTTGCGCTTTGATAAAAAAATATAGAAAAGTGACAAGGAGAAAACTTCTTAGAGTAAACAAGGTACTTTTAGAATAAGAAAAGAAACTTTCCAATTGAAAGACAGAAAACCTTCTGACTGATCTATCCCTCGGTACATCTATTTTTACAGGGAACCCTAACGACGATATAAGCCGAATTCAACCATCAAGACAGCAGTCAGCGGAAGTCGTAAGTGAACCGTTTTCCGGTCTTACCTGACCTGCGACAAAATTGCTTTTTTCTTCTTCTTTTTTTAAATTTTTGGCGCCTTATAATTTAGACATTATTTTATTTTTAATACCTATTTATTTTGTGGGCAATTTTGGGCATGAGGTTGGCCTTTGAAAAGGTTGTATTTTTTTTCTGATGGGTTCGTTTTTCTTTATTGAAGTTGTCATTTTAAAGGCATAACTAAGACTGATAGATAGAATAGGTTTAGAGCAACACGGTTAACGGTTTATCAAATATTCCAACTTCTAAAAATCATCTCAACAAACTATCTCTCTTTTGCTTTTTTGTAAACAGCTCATTGGCAAGGTGATATTCACTGATGGATGACCAACGATCAATTAAATATTCAGAGCTGACACAATAAAATCAATTTGCAATATTTATACAAACTGCATATTGAAAAAAAACACTAATATTTAAAAAACCTAACCTCAGAATACAGACAGGTCATCAGTCAAAACAGAATTATTTTTACCTACACTCAACAACTTGGATTAGGCATCATAACTAAATGAATTTAAATCGATAATGGACATCAAAGCAAAAATAGAAACTACGACTTAACTTTGTAAACTGGTTTGATTGAAGACAAGTTTGAAGCTTTATTGATTTATTACTAACGTTTTCTTCTTATACTTGAGATTGAAATATTACTTTCACTGACATATTCGTTATATACGGGTTTCTGAGAATTTACTTGTGTGAAATGTGCAAATAACAATAAGTGTAGTTGACATTATAAATAAATATTGCTTACAAGTTCTTGGTAATTGACTTAACTTTGATTGTTTTAAACCTCGACTCTATGCTTAGTTTGGCAGGGTCTAAATCTGAACTAAATCAAAATAAAGTACGATTTCAACGAGTCCCGTACTTGCCAGAGTGAATTAAGAAAGTTGATGCAACAAAAGAAAATATGACTCTTGAACTGTCTTTACAAATGTCTGTTGGATGAATAGTAATAGCGTAAGAGAAAGGAACGATATGGAAGGAAGGTATGGACGGAAGGAATGATAAGGTAAGAAGTGAGAGAAAATGTTTTAGGCTGACCCCAAGTAACGTGTGAACAGCGCAGGCAGACCAAGAGCAGTAACAGCAAAAACTTTTACACTCCTTTAGAAAATACATAAACAGAATCAAGAATAATGTCACCCTGTATCCTAGCAGTAAACCTACAAAGGCTGACGTTTTTGTGGCCATAATGAAAATTGATGGTAATCGTCGAGCTTGTCGGTATTAAGACGCGTCACGGCGAGCTGATGACATAATTAGCCGCATCTGTCGGTATTTGTACATACGTACATAATTGTCGGATAGGTTAATGGAGGTAGGACACACAACTATGAAGTACCTGCTACAGTCCTAGGTGTTAGGACTGGACGGTCAATATAATTGTAAAGATAATTCTGAAGTTAGAAATAAATCAAATAGAAGAAGAATGTATGTGTTTGTTTGATGAACAGAGACCGAATCGAGACGGCCGCGAGCTGTGGGAAAGCTTTTCGAAGTGATGAAGCATCGTAGACAGTAGAAGGAAAAGTAAAAAATGGTCAATTAAGGAATGATTTTCTATATAAGTATGGGATACATCATGTAGAGGCCACCTATGAGACTATATGTCAGCCCTGTTTACAACGTTGTTGGCTTAATTTTTTTTCGTAGCGTTATATTTTCTTAAATTCCTTGTGCTTCCAATTGCACCTCATTTATATAATTCATATTCCTATAATAATTGTTTTGATCTTCTTAGTACCTACCTACCACCTACCTTATAATAAACTCAACACTTGTCAAGGGTAAGGCAATCAATGTGGTGTCAAATATACAAGTTACTTATGAACTGCAATTTAAATATTATTAGTGTATGACGACTGTTTGTATTTCTAATGATATATGTTCGTCGTTTAACATCAAATGATTCTTTAATGATGCGTATGTATCTATTTTTTATCTATGACACGCAAAAAGTAGTCATAGAAACAAATTAATACGAATGAATAGAATTCCAGAGGATACTTAACTAATGCATTAAAAAAAAATCTTGTATAGAGGAGATAAGAGGTAGGTACTACTGCTATGTCCCAAGGTCCTATGCTAATCCAATAGAATTTGGTATCTCTCAGTCATTCAGGCTATTGAACTTCCTAGATGCGAACCACGACTAGATAACTTGTGGCGGCATCTATATCGCCACATGCGAACTACGCATCAAAGACCTGACGTCACACAAAATCCTGCATCGTGCAATTAGCTCATTAGTTTACCGCGACATCGACATATATACCTTTCCGACATTAATCGTTAGACAGTTGCCCGCCTGAACGACACGAGTTTGGTCGGAGGATCCTCCCTTTTCTGTAGGGGATGAGTGAACTTTACACCCTGTTCCTCATACCTCTAAAAATTTTACAACAACTGATGGTGCTGGTTGCAATATAATGCAGCCGACTCATTTCAAACTCAAAGCATTTATTTCAATTAAACTGCACACAACAATTAACTTGCACTTTTGAATTGTTAAGGAGTCGGTCAGTCAGAAAGATAAACCTAGTTGTCCATCCCAAAGCGTAGTTGGTTCATATGAAGAAGAACGGGCAAGAAACTTCATGGACACTCTTTTAAATCAAAACATTGGTTTCATCATTTATGTTAAAATTATACATGTTAGAACGATGTAGAAAGACGTCTACGTTAAAAGTGTCCGGAGTAAACAATTTAAAAAAGTACTTAAAATAAAATTGCTGCTACCTGCATTTGGAGTTACGGGAAGCTGACTCAAAGAAACGAAAACACTATTCTCAGCTAGAGAAATTAATCTATCAACAATAATACAAAAAAGGGGAAAACATGACAGTTATACTAACTATAAACCATACAACATAATTTCCCAAGTAGTTGCACGTCAACAAAGTTTTATAGGCATCAAGTAAATGTCGAAGGAAAACTTAATGCTTCTGACATTGTTTTTGATGCTTACTGATGTATCTACTAAATAATAAATATTTAATGGCAAATGTTCTTGAGGTATAAAGTTACCATATATGGTATTTATAGATATAAGTCTTCGTTTTAATGTAGGAACGTTAAAACGAAGACATATCTGTATTAGTTACAGCTACAAGTCCGTAATTGTTTTATACTGTACATGGGATGAGCCTTTCCTACCTACAGGTCGATACGCCACGCCGTGAGAGTATTCTCATTCCCACAAAACTTTCATTTGTGAAAATACTTGGAGATCCAATAACATAAGAAATACCATGTCCACAAAAAGATGCCATTTAGGAAACATTTATCGTTAAAAACAGACTTCGTCGATAGGAATGCCACAAGGAACGATATTGGGACTGTTTCTACATCTATTTCATTATAAGTTCCAATCAATGTAAATAGAGGTTTTTTTTCTGCTAGCAATTAACCTAATTTGAGATATTATCTTAGGTAGAATAAAACATCTTAGCGTCAATAAATAAGTAATCTTTTAGATAATGGAACATCATCTTTAAAACTTAAAATTCCTGGCAAAATGTATACTTGGCACGAATCAGTGTCACTCAATAAGAACAAAGGAATACAAGTACAACTGTCTATAGATGGTTCAGGCTACTGCCCATCTGATGATTAATACTATTTGCGAATTCTAGGTTTAGAAAAGTCGTAAGAGACGTTTTAACAGGCCCAGGGACAGTAATTAAATGTTCCCTAGAATGGGTTTTGTTACTATGGCACACGACGTGAAATAACTATAAAAATGTTAAATTAAGGAAGAGAATTTAGCTGCCAAGTTTCTATTTATATACCTTATTATTTCAGGTTTATATTATTACCTAATGCCCGTGTTCAAAGTTCCTCAGAAAGACTTTCAGTAGCTATTGAATCGCCTATTTTTATACCTTTCGAGAGCCACGTTAGACACCAATTATTACTTATTATTTAAAATGCCCATAAAGTTATTAACTCTCTAAAGTATTATAATATAAAGAGGTTTCTATAAATAAATATCATCGGTGTAATAACTTCAATTCTAACTCGTTCCCACCTAATTAAAATATAAATAATTAATTAAACTGTAACACCTGCAATGGGCTAATACCTACAACAATTGAAATAATAAAATCTGTAAAATTATAAACTTACCGTATTTACTCTACAATGTGTATTCCTACTCAATGTTTATGATATGATATCTTTGGATATTTTTGGCGATACTTTGATAAGCATGGATGGCTAAAAGAGCAGAGAAAGACCAAATAGATAATGGATGAATTCTGTGAAAGATAATATGGCTAGACTGGAGGTTACTAGGTACTGACATGATGGCTGAGAGCTATATGGCAGAAAAAGACTTGGTGTCCCGATCACACTTAGGATAACAGTAGCCGGGTAGGCGGACTAGAGTATGACGATGAAACACTTGTATAGGTAAGTAGGTAGCTATCTCTAAGTCCCCATAATGCAAATTCGTAAACAAAACAAAACATCACGCTTGTATTCCCGAAAGGGTAAGGCAGAGCTGTACCTATATATGGTTCACCAAACATTTAACCCCTACGTTTGCGTAACTGTGACTCCAAATTCCGTTCCATCACTATCACAAGGCAGGTATTACTTGAAATCCGCAACATCACGTGTACGTAACACACTAAAGTCAATCAAGACTACATCGTGTGCACCAAATCGTCTTTGCGTGCTAAAGTTTAAGCTCTATCCATATTAACGTTCCTAAATTCGTGAATAGTTCGCGTAGTAATCGCGAATTCGCGTCGAACCTAATATGGTGGTTACACACTCGCTACTTCGCTAGACGCTTTGTCTGTGAAATTTAGTAACGTAGTCATTATCGATAGATTTGGTCGTCATGTGTCGACACGTTGATTTAGCACGTGCATTGAAGTATGTGTTTAGAGAATTTTCATTGACAACTATTTCGGTTTGAATAATTCATTTGCCATAGTTAACTGGTGGATAGTCCCAACGTCTCACACAACTGATCAATGTTAGCTTTCGTGAAATAAGAATGCAATTTCATTACTAGCTTTACCTAATTATTATAATCTGTCTAATCTACCTTATAGTATTCAAAATCAGAATGATGATGATCAAGTCCGTCAAGCAGTAGTACTTAACTCGGTACATTCATCACAATCAATTCACAATCCCCTGTAAAGTGATTTGACACCTCGTCAAAACCACCGTAAGGTAGTGATTCGATCAAAATCTGCCGAGGAGTACCTATATATATTATAACAACTATATACTCGTATTTCATAGAGTAGGTTAGTACTCTTTGATATAGATAGGCGGGATTTGGGGACTACATTTTATGACTTTTGATGTGTGATGATAAGTGTTGATTTTCTGAATTCAGACTTACCTAAAGAAATCATTCCTACAGAACAGCTTGTTATCCCTCGAGTAGCACTTGTCGGCAAGCGGCGCGCGGCAGTCAGCGCAGCGCACGCACGCGGCGTGCCACGCGCGCTCCAGCACGTGCAGCAGGAACTTGTCCAGGATCGGCTTCTCGCAGCCGGCGCACGCCATCGCGCCGCCTGCCTCGCCACGTCCTGCGAAGAAGATGGTGTTAGTGGAACTGGTAGAACAAATGAAGAGCGGATTCTTCTTCAGCTTTCGTATCGCAGTGAATCAGATATCAGACGCTTCACTTTTTGTGGCATCTTTCGAAGTGAAATGTCTGAACATAAAAAGAATCAAAAGTAAAAAATGAAAAACGAAACGATCAATTGGTATCAATTTGTATTTTAGTATTTTTAGTCGCTTCAATTGCATTTGGTAGTCGATCTTTTTCTTCTTTTCGTGTGGTTTGTAACTAACCCGGTGTCAGAGTTTGAAAGCCGCCGCTGGGCCTCTGAGTTGGCTTCACATGCCGTAGAGAAATATATCTCAGGCATCCTCACGATGTTTTCCTTCACCGTTTTTGAAGCAAGTGTTAATTATACAATAAGGACATGAATCCGAAAAATTAGAGATGCGTGCCTTGGGTTCGAACTCGAAATCTATGACTATGGCAGTCCGACGGTCACACCACTAGGCTATCACTGCTCAAAGTTATGGATGATCAATTTGCCCATCAATGTGAAATTGACAATTGCAATTGATCGTTTCAGCGACTCTTTACTGAACCGATCCGATATTGGATTTCGGCACTCGGTGTCTAGCACTTGCCTACCGAATGATCAAAAATTTAATGAAAGAAGCAGATGAACGTTAATTCCTATGTCATTTTGTCGGTGTCGTGTGAGCGTTGAATGAAACAAAAATTAATATCAGCTTTACTAAAATTTTAAGCAAGTTGGTTTGGCATAGTTCTAACAAATTACGAGTGGACGTTTTGTCAGTTTTATAAGGTTAGGCAGTCAGTGATATAAGGTTTAAATTGCAATGTATGACAAGCGGTCGTCAAATGCAACTACTAATGCAAGGCTGACTGTGATACTCAAACTATTAGTCTCTCGTCAATAAGTTCATAGTCGTTAATATTTTGTCAATTAGAGATAAAGTAACTATAAAGACATACAAATAAAAAATGGAACATGTTGAAAACAATACAAAAGGTCTTGGTTTTACATTTACTTGATTAGTAGGGTAACTCTTTATCTGATTATCTATAGAGTATTAAGGCAGAACACATACACACACAGACGGAATATATTGTAAGTATAGCCAAACTGGTAAATACATAGAAAAAAGTTTCATATAATTCAACCCCTTCTGTTGCCCCAACAAAACCAATATAATTCAATACAGAATTTAACCGCCATTTTCTTTCACACATCACAAAACAGAATCAAAAACGTTCAGAGCGTTACAAATGCTTTAGAAACAAGAATTTATGTCCGGCCTAGCTCTGGAAACACGTAAAAGAGTACACCCAAGTACCAACGTAAATCAAGTATGTGAGTACCTATAGGTACTCAATACTTCGTTCATCATAAACTTGGTAGCTCTGCAGGCAAAAACATAATGGAATTGAGTTTTACGATCGATAAAGCTTAGCTTGAATAAAGTTTTATTAACATATGTTATTACCGGCACTGGGTGTTACACCTTCAGCTAGGTACCAAAGCCAGCAAGCACTTATTTCGAACCAGAAGCAGATAAATTTCAATTAGATTTTCCGTTTAAGTGCTAGGAGTTACGATCGGTTAGCAACTCGTGATCGGCAAAGAGTACGTAAACTTCTGGACTGTAAATAAAGCGAGGTTATATGGTATTGCTGTAACTAAGCCTTCGGAAATAGGTAGTGTTTCTGATGAAACTATACTTATAGCTGTATATAGGAAAGAAGAAGTATGTACTACTTATCGCAGTCAATTAAAGGTAGGTTGACTGGAAAACTCTTGAGAGAGTGGTAGGTACGCACTATTTATGAATTGCCTTCATACCTATGAAGCATTGTGAAGGTGTTGAATTGAAAATACACCAAGCTAAAAGTTCAAAAATCCTAACACGTTACAAACCAACGTAAAGCACAAACTGTTAAATAAAAACTCCCTTTATCAATTCTTCATACACAACTTTGACACATCACATTGTTATTACACCTTATAAATATACAATGACAAGTGTAGCGGGCGCCCTTTAAAAAAAAGAATATCTACCATTTTTTCACATGTGACATTTATTGGCTAAATTTATGAAGGTCGCCGCGGTTTTACATTCCATATTCAAATCTGAACGTCCGATTGGTCGCGCGCCATTTCAGTCGCGTTCACAAATTCTGTGACGGAATAATAGCCGTTATGGATACGCGGCGGTGCGTGTGATTCTTCGGTTAAATTTTACCGCTGTCACGCTGTTTAGCCTGTGGATTTTGGTATTAATATTAATCTGACAGTGTTATCTCTGTTAAAACTGGTTTCAGATTATGATAAATGCCTTAAGTGTTGCAGACTTGCAGATCGTCAGATAGTTACATAGATTATTACAACTAATGTTAGAATGTCAAAGAGTATATTTTCTAAATGGCAATCGTCTTGTAAATCACAGGTACTTATTAGGGATCCCAGAAACGACCCATTGTAATTGTCAAGTTTTACGTGATTGATACACATTGATGCCCAAATTGATCGTCTACCCAATGCAATTGAAGCGAATAACAATATTACTATAATTGAAATTGATGGCAATTGATCGTTTCGGGGACCCCTAAGATTTTTCAGGTCATACTTTATAAATAGAAGAAGTAATGTATTTTAGACATGACTGCCCCATAAATTTGGTAATTTATAGGGCAGTCATGTCTAAAATACTTTGCCTACCTCTACAACTTTGTTTTCAACAAAATGACATACATAAACACAGTTATTTCACCTGGCAACCTGTAAAACATTACAAGTTTCTGAAGCTACATAACCTACTTTCACAAAAATTATTTATTCTGAATTTATTTTCAAAAATCATCCTGGTTAAGTAAAATATCCTATTTAATTGTAAATGATTGCATTGTATGGAAAACAACGGTTGGTAGAGCTCAAGTTCATTGTTACTTGGTATACAAACACACAGTGAAGTCCAAGTACCTGTCGAAGTATTTATTATTCTGGGCAAAAAAGAAAGGAAAAATATATTTAGAAAACTTTTAGTGTTAAAAAGATTTATCAGAAAAAATAAACACAAAAACGAAAGATTAAACTAACTACCGTTATCGAAAGCTTCCAAACTTATGAAAAAGCACTCACAAAGTTATTTTCACGAAATATTAAAAACACGCGTTAAAATAACCACATAATCTTGAGGTTACACAAAAAACAAACTTCGCCAATTTTAAAACAAAGTGTGAACTTATTAAACACAACATTTTAACGCTAAAATGTCTGTTTGTCATCCAATTACTCAGAAACCGCTGAACCAATTTACATGCAGCAAGGATCCGGGCTAACTAATGAGTAAAGCCTTACTTATTACCTTACCACAGTACAGGTGTATAGAGTAAAAACTCTTGATACTAAAAAACAATGTAGCCTTGTCGGTTTTCTCTCGTGAGACTGAGCAAGAATTATACAATGCTTTCAAGTAACGCGCAATAAAAATGTATCGGTTTTTAAAGATAGCAATAAATTCGTCTTACCGGCGGTATGAGACCTTATGGCTTGAAGAATCTTAAATTATGTAGTAT
Source organism: Agrochola circellaris (assembly GCA_914767755.1). NCBI lineage: Eukaryota > Metazoa > Arthropoda > Insecta > Lepidoptera > Noctuidae > Agrochola > Agrochola circellaris. The sequence goes on from OU611860.1 coordinate 6,604,019, forward strand.
TACTACACATTAACCATACAGAGAATGTTACTTTTCTAGAACAGACCAGACTTTTAAATTTACACAAAAGTGCAAAAGTATAAATCTATGTAATACCATCTTACAAAGTTATAGCAACAGCATGACTTCAAAATCTATAAAAGTTATCGTGCAACTATATGCTTACAAAGTCGCTCAAATTTTATAGTGACTGCTCCGGTTAAGTTCCCAGATTTCAGAACGGAAAATATTACATTAAAGAGTAGTGCTGAACTTATTTCTGTCGAAATATTTTGTGTCCTTGCAGCGTATGTAAGTACACGTATTACAGTAACAAGCTTGTACCTCGCCGATTCATTTCTGGGCTAACGATAGGCTGAAAGTAAACTACAAATATTCTTTTGTTAACACTCGCGAAGGGCTCATTTTAAATCTGGGTTTTTCTTAGCAAAATATATAGTATTATAAACCGTGAAAATAAAATCTAATGTATATTTTAAGAAGATTTATTAGTATATGCGTTGGTATTAAAATTCCAGTTCTTTTTTTCACGGTTATTATTCATTCACAATATTCACTAAAAATTTAAAAGGTTGTATACTACATAAAGCGACAAGACCCCCTGAAAACACTATTTTACTTTGTTTTATAACACGGTTTTAAACCTAATGCCGTTGACCATCCGCGATGGTTAACTTTAGCGCAAACGTAATTCCCAGCAACCCTCCCGGAGGGTTCACTTCCAATATGTATGGCGGAATGGCGTATGAGTTCTATGAAAAGTCGCTGGATTCGAAAATGTTAAGACAACTTTCTGTAGATAGATACACTTTGGGAAAAAGTATCACCGTAAAAGATTGAGATTAAACAGCAACTGTAAAGCCTTAAAAACTAAACTAATACAAGCAATGGCCAAAACCTTTTTATTACAGCGATGCTTCAAGTGGTTGCTTGTCTATCAAGAAGCAGACGCCTTTGAAAAGTGTAGTAACAGAAGAAGAACATACACACACATACATTGTGAAATTGGGAAGGAGTAGGTACTTTGAATGGCAGCACCTACACTGAATACTTATAAAGCCACTACAGTAAAAATATGAAAATTTCATCATTTAATGATGAAGTAGATGAAAATAAAAATAGCTGTAAACCCGCTATTTCCTTGTTCTGCTTGAATAGGTAATTGTACCAAAGATTAGTATTAAATCTTGTGCATCAACGATGGTATTACGACGATCTGGATATTATAAATAATCCGATAGTGAAAGTGGCATATCAGTCAGTTAAGCCGATTATAGTAAATCCTTAACTTACTGACAAAACTTTCCTCTTAACGTATTTTATTGCCAAAATTCATACATACATACGTACGCCTAAAAGTAGGTTATGTATGAATCTGAATCCAACAAAGAGTATTATCTGATTGCGTTCGATTCAAATGATGTGATTTGGTATCTTGCCTGACTAAAGGATCTGGTATCATCCTATCTACTTATAGGTTCGCTATTCGAAAACTCTACCACTATCAATGATTTCATAACTACAACGTTGTATAACTGTAGTAAGTGATACACTATAATAAGTATTTATATTTAAATTTCTTAAGTTCTTGGGCGTAATTGGATTACACACCATTTGTACCATTATTTGTACGACTCAATTTTATTTTATATACAGCGCTTCTCACGAAGATTTAAAAGGCGATTCTATTTTATAACCGCGTAAGAAGTCCAAACAAAAATAAAATAAATTACAAGATTTCTTCAGTGAAGACAATAATTGTCTACATGGATGATTCTCTTTTATAAATTAAGAGATAGTTCCTGACATTGATTAGATAAGGATAATAAACCGACTCTGCATGCATGTTTTTCTTTATTATATCGATCATAACAAACTAAGCGCAAAAATAACTACCACTAACTAGTTAACTGTTTCACAAGTATCTGATCGTAAGCCGTATGCAAATCTACCCAGCGTAATAAAAGTGTTCTATGAAAAAGTAGTTTTACAGTTTTTGCATCAAATCTTCCCTGTTAAGTATCACCTAACTGTTTTAAACTATACACAAATTTAATCGTATTTTACACTAGAAGGGCAGATTATTATTTCTAATTCCTCAAAAAATTAAGCAGACCATACAGTTGATCCCAAAAAGGATTTACCAAAGAGTTTGGAAGTCTTGAGATTATATTTTTTAAATTTGTATTGTTTCTTTCCTGTTGAGTAAGGGACAAAACTTTTGAATGTTTTAAAAGTGTTTTAAGAAGCTTATCTAAGGCTTCTTTTGAGTTTACCTGTTTGTGGAGATTCATTGATTAAAGCATTACGAATTTTAGAAACGTAATGCTCTTTTATTCTTTAGACTCGTGTCAAAATTGTTTTGTCCTTTATGTAAGTATAAATGGCTATTGTTACTGGAAAGTTACGGTGTTGTCAATTGTTACGGTATGATAATTTTTGTCTTACCTTTACCCTTTTTATCAAAACTTGACAATTTAGTTGCTATCCAGGATATTTAACTATAGGCCCCGTACTTTTCCTACTTGGAAATTTGTGTTTGTATATGTTGATTATTTTCTGTAATACTATACGATTTCTAAATCTCTCTTAGATTATTTTAAGATTTTTTCAGATCTTGTATTGTAGGTTTTTTGCTGTTTTGTTTTTGTGTTGTATCTGTATCTGCAAGTTCTTCTTCTTGCTCATTTATAATATCTAAGAAAACTAAAGTTGGCATACAAGGAGGAGGAAATCTCTGCAACATTTTTGATATTTTCTTTTTGGCCTTTCCCTGTTGTGAAGTTTGTTCTTCGTATTATTACTATTTACAGCATTAATAACTTTTTTAACAATCTCTGTTTTATCTGATTTATTTAACATAAATGGTCTTTAATAGTTTTTTCTTATTCTGTTTATGAATCTTGACATTGAAAAGATTAATAATTTTATTGATAACAGATTACTACAACAAATTGGTCTTATATTCTGTTACAATTGAAAAAATGTCATAAAAACTATTAGAAAAAGTGGTTCAATGTTACTGACAGTAAGCATACAAGACCTAGACATATTTTACGACAAGTAGAGCCATATTTTTTTGTAAATAGTAAGTAGTAGAGCAAGTTACATGCAGTAACATTGCAAAATAATGTGCGAGAGCTGTAGGCCTATCTTGTACAGCCTAGGCCTAAGATAAGAGTCGATTCTGAAACTATCTGTGGTTACCACGTATAAATAGATCATCGGATGATATCTTGTCTATGTTTAGAACTTAGTTTGATAGAGTTTAGAAGAAAAAAGAAAATGTAGAGCTACTTTCTTTAGTTTATTTCAATGATGGAGTATAGAGTGAATTGATATATTTTCAAATATTATAATGGTTACTGAATAACTTAGTTTCTGGTACAAACAAGTTTTATGTCAGTACTAAACGGGAAAAATAAAAATAAAAACAACAACATGAAATAAAAAACAGAATACCGCACAAAACACATATTTACCACTGTTACGATGTATTTACATAAATATAATAGAAAAAAAACATAACATGATGACAATAACCTCCATACGGCATAGTTGCACTACACGGAACAGTCTAACTAAGACACAGGACACTAACTTTTACCAATGTGGTGCTGATGAAAGGGGGCATGGGCCCCCCGTCCTGCGGCAAGGAAACCCGCCACTTCGGCACCCTGTACACGGCACTGCACAACACACCGCGACGGCGGTTCAACACACCCAACACGCGCGACGCACAAACGCGTACTGACGAAAAAGCTGGCGTTTTCCGGCGGCCGCGCATACACAACTGAGACAGCAATATGTTGAGTTACTAAGTGCGAAAGAGAAAGGTGGAGTAGCGCTTAGAAACAGGCGTGGTTGAAGTAAGCAGCCACTAACGTTCAGGGGGTGGCGCCTGCGGTATATTTTTCTACAATTTTTTTTCGTGCGTGTTTCTCTGCGGTAGTGGGATTTCATTTTGTAGGACACGTGCGCTGTTCGCAGTAAATTTAAATTGGCTCGCCGGTAGATCGACTGGTAGCTCCACGTAATTATACAGACAGGATTTTTCGGTTACTTCTCTAGCCGAACCGGTGTCTTATTTTAGTTATTTTTATATTTTTATGCGTTCTCTGTTGAATGTTTTGACTGGGGGCGTGAGCTCTATGTTTATGTAAACTGCCCGCCTCTAGACGTGTTCGTTCATTTCTTTATTTTTATTTTGTGATCTTGGTTCGCGATGCGATAGGTAGGCGTCGATAGTTCGATCTTATGTTAAATTAATGTGCTACCACTGAATTAATGAAATTTCTTAGTGTTGGATGTCGGTAAAGCTCGGTTATTGAAGTTTGCGAGTAAAGTAAACTCTTTAACTTTACAGGGCTCACGTTTATGGAGTAATTTTTAATTTGCATGTAAGAGGTAGGTATGGTATGTAATTTAGTTTTGTGTTAGCCAAGATTATTTTGAAATACATATATTGAACTAGTTACTAGGGTAGTTAAGTTCTTCATTTAATCATTCATTCATCGATAGAAAATAATAAGGTAGTTAGTAAAACAGCTGCCACATTAATTTCGTTAACAGATGCTCTACTAAAAGAAGGTGTTCAAGCAAATTAAGTAGCTAGCCACTAGGATGAAGCACATGTTAAACGTCACCACGGCTTTAAGGCTGCCTTTCCACCAGAGATATGCGAGATAGCGAGGCGGTAAAGCTAAACTACGATACTTTTGTAAGTTTTCTTAGCTTGTGGCTAAGTAATAACAGCCGCACGGGTCGGTCCATCAGGTTAAGCTACGCTTTCCGGGGTTGGTCCGTGCCTCGGAAAGCATGTTTAAGCCTTTGGTTCCGGCTGTCATTCGTGGATCTTTGACAGTCGTTAGGGGTCGTCAGAAGTCCGAAAGTCTGACAACCACCAGTCTTACCAAGGGGTATCGTATTACCCAGTTACTGGGTTGTGGAAGTCAGATAGGCAGTCGCTCCATGTAAAATACTGGTATTCAGCTGCATCCGGTGAGACTGGAAGCGGACCCCAACATACATAGTTGAGAAAAGCTAGGCAGATAGATTGAATTGGAGCATCCTGACTTCTGATACTAGGTTAAGCTGCCATTGTCATTTTACAAAAAAAAATATCTCGCTTCGCTACGTAATTTCTTTCTGTAATTAGATGTAATTTTTTTTTTGCTTTCATTTCCGCGTATCACTGATACGGCGGTAGCTACGCCCCTGCACTAGATTATCGTCAAGACACAGTATAATGGTCAAGATGATTTTCCATCTACATTCATACCTACTCAAAATCATCAACCCAACATGTTTCTTATTCCTCCACATCACATGCTCATACCATGCCAACCTATTTCATTCGTAGGTAGTGGATACCTACCTACCTTCTTGAATTATTTCACATATTGATTCACCCCGGGAGTACCGTAGAAACAGAAAAAATTGCATCAAAATTCTAATTAATTAATTAAACATGACATTGATTCCACTTAGCTTCATGTATTCCCGAGCAGAAAGATCAGATTCCGTCAAATCAAAACAAAGATGGCGTGCTCTACGCCGGAGCCCGTAGCCCGTACTTAGTCCATTGTACGTAAGTTATAGTCGAAAGTATAGTACCTACGTAGTGCCAAAATTGACGATTGGCGTTAGCTGGGTATTTTAGCTAAGGTATTTCAGGATTCATGATGTCTTAAGGGTTATCCAGCAATTTAATAGGTAATATAATTAATTAGGGAACTACCACGTTTGTTATATTAGCAAACGGCTAAATACGGTTTCTCATGTCTGCAAAGTCACGAATTTATCATTCTCAAGCATTTTTGGAAATATACTTAGCACACGAAGGGTTCTGTACCAACGCCGAAAAAAACATGTTTCTTGGGACCCCCTTTAATGAATAAATTTTTATGATTTGTTGGTATAGCGGTTTAGGGGTATGAGGAACAGGGTGTAAAGTTCACTCATCCACCATAGAAAAGGGAGGATCCTCCGACCAGACGGGTGTCATGTCTGGCGGGCAATTGCCCTGAGGTTGAAGTCGTGAGCTTGTATATATGTCCACCGCGCGGTAAACTCTAATTGCGCGGTGCAGGATTTGAGTGACGTCAGGATGTTGTGTGACGTCAAGTCGTATGTCGTAGTCAATGCGTAGTTCGCATGTGGCGGTGTAGATGCCGCCACAGCGGCAATAGAAATACACAATCTGTAAAAGTTCCAACTGTCTACCTATTACGGTTCATGAGATAAAGCCCGTTGACAGACAGACGGACGGACGGCGGAGGCTTAGTAATAAAGTTCCGTTTGGCACCCCCGGGTACGCAACTGTAAAAAGTGTTGTGATTCCACAGATGAAAGTCAATGTAGAGCAAAAACTAACCCCATTTCAGCTATAGCATTCAACTTACATATTGCAGTAGGTATACTGCTACTCTGATAGCACTTCTATTAACCAAAAGTTATTAAATCTTAATCTCACATAAACACTCATACACGGACACTGAAGTAAATACGATGCCCATAAACATAATTATTTATTTGGTGCAAAAAACGAATCCGCGATCCGTAGCGCAGATGCCAATCATTTAGCCGCTGTAGCAATCGAACCGTCAACGCTAAAATCAAACCTTCACACTCAAAAGTTCAAAACGTAACTTCTGTCGGGAGTTTCACCCATAGCATAACGTGACGTCTGTATTAAAAGCTGGTAGGCAGAGGCCAAGTGTTTCAGGTTCTTGTGGGGTAGGCAGGTATTTGTTACTTATGTCAATTTAACGTTTTTTACTTGCCTTGCTCGAGTATATCGCACGCCATCCGCTGCTGGGCGCGGTAGGCATTGTCAAGTCAGGGCTTCAAATTCTTTATCCAAGTGACTACCAAATTAAATTGTACGCATATTCAAATCACAACTGTCATTCTTTTGACAGTTGTATATATGAAATGGCTTTATCACGGCAAATTGACATAGTGTGTCAGTTTGATAAACAATTAATTTCTCTGACCTTATTAAAATGAATCAATATAAGTATATTATTTGAGTAAATATTGTTAGTAGGAATTTCTACTAGTTTTATGTTGCAAGGACCTTGCGATCAAATGCCACAATTCATGTAAACTGTTACTTAAAATAACAATCTGTACGTAGAATTCGGTATCGCGTATATTGCTTAATTGAATAACGATGTTACTGTCACGTATAGTACGAGTACCTGATGCATTGATAGGTATTTGGTATTGAAAACAAATATATTAATAACAAAATTATCCAGGAGGTTCCTCTCTCAGGAGCCCTGACCACCGGTAGCGAGGAGCCTGTTCCCGATACCGGTGGACAACTATTTTTTATATGTTTAAATGTTTTAGATTATTTTTTGTTTTTATAAAAATATATTTAAAAATATAAATTAAATGTTAGGTACATTTAATTTATATTTTTAAATATATTTTTATGGTATATAAAATTATCCATAAAACTCAAGTAGTCATTCGTAGATCTTTGACAGTAGTTACGGGTAGTTACAAGCCCAAAACTCTGACAACCAGTCTTATCAAGGGGTATCAAGTTCAAGTTACCCAGTTACTGGATTGATTTACATGGAGCGACCCATGTAAAATACTGGTATTCAGCTGCATCCGGTTAGACTGGGAGCCGACCCCAACATAGTTGGAAAAAGGCGAGGCAGATTGATTGTTAACTCAAGTAGTTGGAGAAAAAACAGCCAAGCTAAGGAGAGAGTGGGCTGGCCACGTCGCGCAAATGCACTCTGTTTTACAGATAGGCAAAAATGGTCACTCACCGGACGCCGGAGGGACATCGCCTCGAGTCATGGAAGTCGACCGCGGCGAACGTGGTATGACGTCCGAAAGTCCGAAAGGGATACCGTGGCCCCTGGCAACATACAGGCAACTGAAGGAACACGGGTGTGTTTTAGTCAGTAAGAGTCTGAAACGCCCTCTCGCTCCGCGCGGAGCGGGAGAAGTTATTTGATAATCACCCAGCTTAAAAAAAAAAGGGCAGTAGTCGTCAAATATTGAAAAGGATAGAGGGGTCTAGAATGAGAAAGGGGATGCCTTCGTCCAGTAGTAAGACACGAAGTAGGCTATTCATAAAAGTGTTAATAACAAGAATCAAGATTTTAAAGATGATCTTCAAAGATATGTTGATTTAACATGCAACGTACTCCACCATACTGATGACTTCACCACACTCTCTGACAAATGTTATTCCCTGTAGGTATATGGATATTGATAGTCAATAAATATCTTATTTCCTGAAGAAGATATTGTTCCACCTTGTCATAAACTAATAAAATAAAATAAATAGAACTTTAAATTAAAATTAACACTGAACAATATTTTCACTGTACAATTTTATGTGAGACTGTGGGTTTGTACGGAAGAATTGTGTATTTTTGAGCGCGAAGTGTATAAGTGTATGTGTTAGTGTGTATGTGGGAGAGAGGTGTCAGTTTGTGCAGGGGGTGTGTGTATCTCCTACTTCTCTGTGCCATGTCTGGCAATAACTAGTCTTGTTGGGTGGTCAAGCTGATCCAGCCACCGCCACCGCCATCTAGATCTGTGACTCTGGAATGACCCTTTTTTTTTTCATCTAATCTCTTGGTCTGCACCTCACCTGATGGTAAGTGATGATCAGGCTGAAGGTGGAAGCGAGCTTCACCCGGAATCCTCAACCACAGAGGACCTGGCTATCTTACCTCTAACTGCCGAAACACACATTGTTGTTATGACGACCGACTTAGATAAGATGGTGGTCGCTAGCCAGGCGGACTTAGAACAAGCCCTACCACCTACCACCAACGAAACCGAGCAGAAAATGTTGCCCCCACTGGGAATGGCACGCGGGACCTCTGTTTCTGAGACAGGTGGACTAACGACTAGACCACAGAGGCGGTTAGATAGTTCGATATTCGGTCGTATAGTAGGTATTGCTTGCCCTTCCTTGACTCAGACGATCTGATATGCAACATAGGTAGGTATACAAAATATTATCTGTCTTATTTATGTTAACAACTACCTACAGCTTAAACCATTAAAAATATAAACATGTCATCTTCCCGTTCCTTGATTCTTTAAAACTACGCCATTGAAGGGGTCAACTTCTTCGTCCCAGACAATTACTGCCGGGGCAGAAGGCACAGGCTGTTTGCCGTTCCTCCATGTCGTACTGTTGCACGTGCTAAGTCGCCAATTCCTCGCACCCTGGCCGCGCTAAATGATCTCTTGGATTCCAACCCAACAGGCGACCTGTTTGCGGATGGATGGACGAAGATTTTATTGGTAGGTATGTCAGAAGTACTGTGAGAGAAATTTATGAAAGTGTTGATAACCTTATTTTTTTTTTCATGTTTTTATTTTGTATATTTTAATGTGTGTTATTATTGTCTCCTTAAATTTTTTAATTTTAGTTACTGTAATTGGCTGTAGCACAGCCGTTGTAGCTAAATAAATAAATAAATAAAAACTAAATAAATATATAAAACGGGGCACTACCTATATAATATATAGTTTGAACATCCGAACCTATTGAACAGCCTACCGCGCAACAGTGGCGAATCCCTAATAGTTTTAAATTCTATGTGCAGTGATTATCGTCGTAAGTCATAACCTTAGGGAAATCATATTCTGAACATAATACTCGTAAACTTCAGTGGACGCTGCCTGCTCATTCACTTGAAATAATCTCTTACGAAAGCTGGACGATGGGGTGATCTATTCATATAGATTTGATTGAAGCGAATATAGAAACTAATTAAAGTTGGTACTTAACTATTTTGATGAATTGATATGAATGGATGTAGGCTATTTATAACATAATAGAATAGAATTCTCTTTATTAGAGTCATATGATTTACAGATATAACGTGCCGCTACAAAATGGCGACATTAATTTTACACACGAGTAGGGCTAGTGGCCAGTAATCATTAAAAAAAAAAAAAAAAAAATTCAAACGCTCGCTGACAGGCACTAGGGCACTCTCTTTCCTTAAATTCCTACTCGTTGCACGTTATTCGTTTTAATTTCATTGATTCGATGTTATGATCCGTGACCCTGGCAACCTGGCATAATAATGACCTCTGCGCCACAGTTCTTCATGTACAGGTTGTTCCACGATGGTATTTTAGAAAATTGTTAGTAAATAATAGCGCTATCTTTATAAAACGAAAACGCGAAACCGTATATCTACGTGTGTTAAATTAATGTCGCCATTTAACCGGCATGTTGTATATGTGTAGAAATAATACCTAATTATTAGGTATATACACCTACCTACACCACACACCTATACCTTTATCTTTCTTGTCTGTAGATACAGCACCCACAGACGATGAAGACGCCTCGGTGCCGCGGCCGGCACGGCGATTCAGTGCTCAGTGTACAGCACCCGATCGTTATAAACACACACGCAAGAAGCGGGTTCTGACCGACTGCTTCGACCAAGATCTGTCTCTGCCTGCCTATGGCAGTGGTCCTTCTGTAAGGCCGTCACCGTGGGGCTGCTGAGCAGGATCGGCAGATCAAACTCAAACTCAATGAAAGAAGGAAGATGAAGCCATATCGGGCCGGCTAAAAGACGAAGGACAAGCCGCCTAAGCACTTCTCCAATGCAAGACTACGCCGTTCACCTCTGCCAACCTTTACAAAAACTGGCAGAGGTCCTCTGCCAGTTTGTCGTGATTGGCTTCCTCGACAAAAAGTGGGTACACACATGGCCTCTGGAGTTGCGGACGTAAGGAGTAGGAACTCTGCGCCTTCCCCGCAGTCTCCTGAAAATCAGCAAAATGCACTCAAATCAGAAGTCAAGTCCAGAACTATTGCTTCTTTATAGTTCCCATTCCCATTAGTAACAACAAAATTTTGCACACTGCAGAAGCACTAACAAACTTTATCAAACCTTATTTAAAAGAACCGTAGCGACATCTAGTACACTGGCAATAAACAATCTGTACAGCGCCATCTAGTGTCATAGCTTCTATCAATTTCCACAAGTCTGAATAGGTAACTATCCGGACCAATGGGCATTGATAGAAGTTAGTTTTATTTTCACTAGATGGCGCGCAAATAAAATAGTTTATCATAGTATCTCCGCATATTTTTTCCGACGTAAAAAAAGACCAACACAGATTCAAATGAAAAAATACTGGTATTTCTTACTTTGTAGGACACGTCGACACGTCTGCACGTTATAGGAACTGATAAACGTTACTGAAGCTGCCAAACTCGTAACCAAGTTTTCTCCGGCTCTCTTTAGATTGCCATCGACACTGAAGATTTACAGTTCGTGGGTATTTCATTAGAATATTTTCCCAAATTAGGATTACTCGCAATATTGCTAACGAGAGTTCAAAATAGGAATAAACATGGGGCAATGGAAACCCAAAAAATCAAAATACAACTCTTTTATTTTCCACAAACTCACTCAGACTTGTATAAAAATATGACTTTATAATTGCAATAAATTCATCAAGAAGGCACGTTGATAGAAGTCAAGCCGACAAAACACATATATTTCTTTGAAACAAAATACAATTTATCACCCTTATTCTCAAACTCACTCACACTAGTATAAAAATATGACTTTATTTTTGCAATAAATTCTTCAAGAAGGCAAGTTGATAGAAGTCAAGCAGACAAAATACATATGTCTTTGAAACAAAATACAATAAATCACGTTTTTCTTCAAACTCACTCACACTAGTATAAAAATATGACTTTATCTTTGAATAAATTCATCAAAAAGGCAAGTTGATAGAAGTCAAGCAGACAAAATATATGTGTTTCATACAAAATACACACGACAGTACGACACAACTTAGATGTAGCATTAATTTGAAAATTTACATTCATTCATTTCAATTTTACGAATGTATGTGGTTATATGACTTTACAAGTTATTGCGTTTTCGTAAAGATCATTTTCACCAAAGCAGTAAAAAAGATCGGTGATTTTGTGTCTACAAAATCATTCATCATCATCATTTTGGCCAAAATTCGTAAAACCGATGTTACATCTAAGTTGTGTCGTACTGTAATCACGTTTTTAAATAGATGCTTAATTATCTTAGCAAGTAAATAACGTGTGTTATTAGCCACAATAGTATATTTAAACACACTCAAGCCACTTAAAATTACTTGGCAACTTATACCTATACAAAATCTTTGCTTCATCATATCACACAAAAATTTCACTCAGTCGCAATACACATTACAAACATTTGTCATGTTTTAAAACTAAAGGAAAACTTACAATAAATTATTATGGTTGCTTAGAACCTTATTTGACAGAAAGAAAATACATTTATTTAGCACAGACTAAAGGCACACAACACAACTTACTGTACTACAAGTAAAAAAGATTTTTAAAAGTATCAAATGCGTTATACAAAATTATCAGGAGAGTGTGCCTCGCGGCTGCGCCAAAGAGACCCATATTTTCTATTAGTACTTCATTAGAATTTAAATAGTTGTTGAGACCATCTCAACATCGCCGCGCGCTGGCGGCAGTGAGCGAGGGGTGCGGGACAGCGGCAAGCAAGCCGGCCGCACGGCGGGCTGCGAGCGGGCGCGTCACACAAGTCAGCTGTTGCGCGCCTCCACGCACGGCTGCGCTTACGCGTTTTTCTTAATATACTTACATGTTATACAGTCCACTAGCATTTTCATTTAACTTCACCACGACCTATCGTCGCGATCATTGATCCGGCTCGAAGGACCAATGACCACGACCTATCGTCGCGATCAATAGTTTTATGTAAAATACTCTAGTAGTACTTTTGTCAGTCTTTTAGTAAATAAGGCAGCTATGAGGCAATATAATATCAATAAGACAATCCTTTAACAAGCAATGATAGGCGTAACTGAGAAATCATTTGGGAAAACTGTTAATCGAATAGTTTATACCCCTTTCTTTAAATTAAAATTACAGGCTTTTCAGGCTTTTAAACCAAGGGGTCTACACTTTAAGCGACTTCCGTAGTTCCGGCTAAAGTTACGGGCCCTTCGTTTTCCGTCTTACTTACGGTATGCCCGTAAGTGAGACGGTGTTCGTAGTGTCCGTAACTTCGGCCGAAACTACGGACTTCACTTCGGGAGTACACCCCCAAGCTTGAGCTTACAAAAAATAGTTTAGAAGTTTCTTATGTCTAAACCTGATTTAGTAGTCTCTGTGTAAAGTCATAAATCGAAAAGCGAAGCGTTGAACCTCATGAGCATGATAGAGCACCTCATAATAGGTCAAAGAATAAAAAACTGTTCGTTGTAGGTAATAGAGTGACCTTCGAATAACAGTAAAACGCCTTATTCACGATCCATCTGGCTGTACCTACGTCCCGCCAACGAAGCACGACGAAAAACGACAGTGAATAGGTTCGACGTACTATCGAAGAACTTCATATCTAAGCAGTTTGAAAACAAAATCCCGTGAACACGATGACTACATCTGTTCCCGCCCCGGTTCTATAACGGCCGAGCGCTGCAAGCAGAAATAGTCCTTACGGTGTATAGATATGAACTTCTTCGATGGTACGTCGATAATTATTATTAATTGCTTGCTGGATTTACACCACCAATTTTGCATCAAGCGAGCACCCCCACTACCGCGAACGTCCTGCAGATAGACAATGACTAACGCGGACGTATCACGCTCGATGCGCGCACGACAGTGTGCATGCTACGTCCAGCACCGCGGACGTATAGCTGGGATGGAACGTGAACAAGACGCTTTAAGCCGTGTCTTAATATATCGTCGCTGCACTTTCCATAATTGCTATGTGTTTTTAACACACTTTACAGGAGACGCAAAAAACTGATTTTCTCAAAAAATACCCAGAGTATTCAAATAATTTACTTTTACTTTAATACATATTTAGCGTGTTTATAATGGAACTTTCGATGTATGAATGTCACATAGCTACATTCCGTAACTCTTTAAATATTGCATTTATCACATAGCTGTTTTTACAGTTTGTGTGTATTGAAATAACGATTCAAACTGCATAAAAAACCGAAAATCACGAAATCACACATAGCGACTTTTGCACGCGCAAGGATTATATGCGATCTTTGTGCGAATACGCGATCGTCTTGCGTTCATTTGTCACAATTTAGTTTGGAATGTTCGAAGTAAAACGGGTGTGGGTCAGCGCACACAGCGAACATCGCATGTCTGAGAAATATTTCTCGACGGCATGTGAAGCCAAGAGGCCCATGAGCGGCATAAAAACTCTGACACCAGATTAGTCACTAACCACGCGAAAAAGAAGACACAGCAAAATGCTCGAGCATGTTTTTACTGTCACGTTTTGTGGGACAATATCCGTCAACACACGCTACAGGTTATCATATAATTTTCAAAGTTTCTTAGCTTAAGTAAAAACTCACAGTATACACATTGACAATTCACAAATACACTCACTCGACACTCTTACAACACTTACAATATACTCACACAAACCACATCACCATGCATACGCATACACTCTTTTTATATATATATCTATTATTTAAGTTTTTTAAATGTACCTACCTTTTTACGAACGAAGGAGCCTGGATCTCACAACACAGGGAGTCCTAGTGTGAGGTCTAGGAATTCAATCCACTTGAATGCAAACATTGCGAAATAAATGTATTCTTATTCTTATCTCTTTCGCGCTATTTTGAACTCTATTCTAGTGTGATTTAATTTATTTTGGAACACCAACTTCATATTTAAAATACATTTCACATTTAGTTTCACGTTCGATTCGTGATTTAATTCATTATCAATGAAAAATAGCTCGAGCATTTCGCTGCTGTCTGCGCTGACCCTATCACTTTAGACCACGTCCTGACTCATACAATAATGATAAGAAGAAGGCGAATTCCCATAATTAAAAAATGTTTGAAAACTAGTTACGATCTACTTGTCATAAAATATATTTTTATTTGAAATACGAACGTTATCACAGATGGACACTCCGCGTTTTATGTATGAAGCTACAAGTAGGTTCGTGGCGGGCTCGACTTGTCAAATCCAGTGGTCGTAACGTAGTCAGAACATATAAGAGTTCCGCGATAGAAAGCGAGACAACTTCTAGGTGAATATAACTGTAGGTAACTAGCGCTGTGCGACCTGAATTGCACTTTATTGTGTCATAGCAAGGGTTTATTCTTATTTAAATGATTTTGCAGAGTGACCCGTCGGTACCAATCTGTGACGGTATTAAAAGTACGGGAATTTCTCCCAAGAACTTAAAACTTTTACTCTCTACATCCAAGCCTGAGTGCTGCCCTCGCGATGTATCTTCGAGATCTCACTCCTCAGCATCCTCTCGTTAGAAGCCTCTTCCCTGAGCTCGGCCTCTCTTGCGCAGGTCGCTTCTAGCTGTTCCTGTTGTAGGTGAAGACTGTTGAGTTGCGACTGTAGCGCGGTGACCGTTGAGTATTTTGAGTTTTTTAGCTGTGGAAGAGGACAAATAACGATTGTTAGAACAGTTCAATTTTGTATAAGGTAAATAAGCTGTCAATGCTCATTATTTTCGTACACAATAGCGTGACATTTGAACACTGAAAATTCTTTAAAATAACAATCAATCTGCCTAGCCTTTTCCCAACTATGTTGGGGTCGGCTTCCAGTCTAACCGGATGCAGCTGAATACCGTATTTTACATGGAGCGACTGCCTATCTGACCTCCACAACCCAGTAACTGGGTAACACGATACCCCTTGGTAAGACTGGTTGTCAGACTTTCGGGCTTCAGTCGACCCTTAACGACTGTCAAAGATCCACGAATGACAGCCGGGACCAACGGCTTAACATGCTTTCTGAAGCACGGAGGAGTCTCGGTATGTTGAGATGGTCACCCATCCACAGACCAACCCCGGCAAGCGCAGCTTAACCTGATTGACCGAACGTGCGGCTGTTATTACTTAGCCACGAGCTCCTAAAATTTTTTTAAATAACGAGAACAAAAATGAAGGTGCCAGTTTTCACTTTTTTCCATTTTAAGACGACGTTTTTGCCTGCAAAAAACAGGAAAGGAACCACCAACAAGACAGAGATCTGTTTGCAAAGCGTAGCAACTAACTACAAGATGAATACATATTGTGGTTCTCCGCATTTTAGTAATGAAGCTACCAGTACGCGGCGGGCCCGTCTTGTCGGGCCAATTCAGTGAGTGTAAAGTAGTCAGAAGATATATGAGTTACGCGATAAAAAGGCAACTTCTAGGTGAATATAACTGTACGTAATTAGCGCTATGCGACCTGAATTGCACTTTATTGTGTAAAAAATCGCTTTTTGTTTCAATGATTTTGTAGAGTGAACCATCTGTATTCATGTGGGCTACAAGCAACATCGGCTATTCCAAAAAAGTAAACTCTCGAGCTGCAATACAGCAACTCGGGTCAAGCTAATTTTTTATCCGACTGGAAAAGTTCACAATTAAGTAAGTTTTGTTTAACTTTTTTTTATATAATGGTAAATAAGTAAATGTTTACATAAAACTGCATGCTAGATTCACATCTAGTAGATGTCAATCAGAAATTTTGTGTTGTAATTTTTTTATTGCATTTGTGATTGTACCATCGAAGAAGTTCATATCTAACCACAGTAAGGAGTATTCTTGCTTGCAGCGCTCGGTGGCTATAGAACCGGGTCGGTAGCAGATGTGGTCATCGTGTTCACGGGATTTTGTTTTGAAACTGGTTAGATATGAATTTCTTTGATGGTACATCAGTTTTGTGAATTTTAATACAAAAAAAAAAGTAAGTTGGTGGCAAAAACGAAAATACAGAACCAAAACCACTCCACAAAAGTATTCGCGGCGTTACATACCTGCGTTGCTCTCTCATTAGCCCTAACTTCATCGTGGAATCCTTCCATTTGTTCCAGAATCTTCTCTCGTTCTAGCACGTTGGCCTTCTGCCGCTGTCTGTTGGCTTCTATCTTCTCTTCCACTTGTCTCTTGAGAGTGGTGATCACGTCTTGCATTAGGATGGCGCGGGCGTTACGTTCTTGGGCCCATAACTGGAAATAGAAAATTTAATTTAGTTATAATCAGGAATAGGGGGTGTTAACAAACAAAATTTTGTCCGTCACATAGATTATTAAAAAATATTGGACATAAAATGAGTTAAAATTTTGCTTGACGTCACTCCCCGGTAGGTTTTATACTGACTTGTGACGTAGCGAGCCCCACTCCCCAACTTTAATGCGTTTTATCTAAACCATTTCTTATTAATATGATAAAGCAAAAAATACGTGTCTAATATTTTTCTACTATTAGGTCCCCACCTATGAAATCAGCGTTTTGTATGGAGAATTTTAAAGAAGTTGCTTTTTTCATACTAACATTTTCTTAATTTATATAACAACCATGAAAACTAATGTTTTAAAACTTTTAGGCACTAATGTTTAAAAACTAAGATAACGTAATATGCCACTAGATTAAGCGACAAAATTAAGTTTTGGCTAAGTTAAAACAAATAGTGGTCATTTCTGCTAACAAAATGAGGAGTCATTTTTAAGGTATTTTTTATGTTTATAAACTATAAGTAATAAGGTTTTGTTTACTATTGGTAGTTGTCTATGATGGTCATTATTCGATATAATACCAAGCAATTGATGAATATTTTAATTCATAGAAGTGACAAGGTTCTCTATTTGTGAGAAAAAAACGCCAATTTCATAGGTGGGACCCAATATCTGACTGACGGACGAAATAGTTTTTTTTTTCCCAGTCAACCTCCCTATCTATAGTAACTAAAAGCTTCTTTCCCCAATTTTTATAAAAAAGTAAGGCTTCTATTGAATCGAACCTTAAATAATTCGCATAGGAAAGCAGCACTCCCACACAGCTCAAACCTTTTTTTTTTTCCCGGGTGGAAAATCCTCATGGATGTCGTCCGCCCTGGGGCGGGCGGAGGGGTCTGTCAGACTCTTACTGACTAAAAACCACTCCGATGATCCAACTCACACCTACGCCGGGGGTCGCGGGAACGTAAGAATCTTCCGCAACCCCTGGCTGGTGCCGACTCGCCACCGCGGGCCTCCTCGGACACAGCTCTAACCTAAACCAACCCATTTGGTCAGGGTACTCCAGGTTAGTCACTGCCACCAACAGTGAGAAAAGGCCAAAATGTTAAAAAGAGCGTGTGCATTAGCAGCCCATCAAATTGTTAGAGGTTCGTTAAGACGATGACTTATGACGAAAACGAGCGCGTAGAATTTCATGAACAGACCATGAAACCTGACCTTGACCTTTGGGCGTTTAAATATTATGGAAAAACCACCGCGGATTTATTTAATCAAAATAAAATTAAATTATCTGTCTGCTTTGTGCCATTTTTTTACTACATAAATTATTTAGTGTACTCGTAGTGTAGTGCAAGTGCTGAGTTTTATAAAGAACACGTGAATCAAGTGTCTCCCCCTATAGTGAATAAGAAAGACGTTATTGGACGACTTCCTAATCTTATAGTTACTTAGCAGTTTATGTTGTATTTAAATTACTTATTAGCTAATAGGCTAGATTGTAATATGAATAAAGTATCACTAATTGTGTAACTTTATATAAAAAATAAAAATAAATGTTATTTATTTACGCCCAAAAAGGAGGTAATGGTATGTGTTGAAATATGGAAGTTCGACGCTCATAACTTCCAAACCAATATTTTATTCCAATTCTGCTTCCACACAGGGCTAGATAATGACAAGACAACTTGATATAATTTTTTGTTCTGAACGTAACGTCAAACAGACAAGTAATCACCATACTACGTTTGTATGGAAGAATGACCGACTACCGTACCCTTAAATGTAGACGAAAGGAGGTTTAAGGTTTTTAAATGATAAAGCGCTCTGAAGATACTGACTGAATCTATACTATTTATTTTGAATCGCATGATTATGCTGAGCGATGGCCGTTTTGCGTGAATGTGACGCATATTTTCCCCCAAATTGTTTATTTTTGTGTTTTGTTCTTTCTTTGCGTCATGTGTACCGCAAATAAACGTATTTTCTTTCTTTCTTTCTTTCTTTCTATGATTTTTGACCAAGTTATTTAATTTAATAATAGTACATAATGTTAATTGTTGATTTGTTTATATTATTATTCTTTGATTTGTTCATATTATTTTTAAATCTTATTGTCTTTCGACCTAATTTGTACACCAGGCATGGTCAAACATGTTGAGCCAAACAAAACTTTGTAACACCTATAATGAGCATCATACCATGTATATTATCTACACATGTTTTTGCAAATAAATGAATCTGAATCTGAACCATGAAGCAGAAAGTGGATGTGGACTAAAGAAATTACACTATGATACAAATTAAAACAGTTAAGGTATCTTATCCCGTTTATCATTAATCTGCGTCGCCTTTCCGTCATATAAGGCCTCTATGATCTTTTGTCTCTGTCGTTCCCTCTATGTTCTGCTAACTCACCCTGAACGGCGTCTAGTACCCGCTCATTTATGTCCAATAAATGACTGCTGTAACAAGTGACCTCACCTTATCCTGTTTATCATTAATTTGCCTCGCCTCTCCGTCATACATGGTCTCTATGCTCTTCTGTCTCTGTCGCTCTCTCTCCCTGTGCTCTGCTAATTCAGCAAGAGCTTCGTCTAGTACGCGCTTGTAGTGCCCGCATGACTGTTGTTCTGATTCGCGCTCCTGAAAATGAATGGGATAATATTTGTAGGAGACTACCAGAAGGCCAATTCTCGTATACGTATAAAACATTCTAATTGAAGCTGCAATTTCATCTCATCGACAGACAATGTCAAAAACTTGTCAAAAATTTAGGTGTTTTTTTGACATATTGAGTTTCGAGATTAGAATGCGAACTTTCTTAAAAATACGGGAATTGCCCCTTTGTTTACCAAGGGACTGTGCTTTGCTTCAGCGCGACTAAGGAGTCTGATTCATGTACTCTGGTTTTAGTTTGTGGCGGCATCTACAACGCCACATGCGAACGCATAAAAAGACCTGACGTCACACAAATCCTGCATCGCGCAAGCAGAGTTTACCGCACGATCAGCATCATCATCTGCGTAGCCTTTTCCCAACTATGTTAAGGTCGGCGTCCAGTCTAACCGGATGCAGCTGAATACCAGTATTTTACATGAAGCGACTGCCTATCCGACCTCCACAACCTAGTTACTTGGTAATACGATAGTGCTTTACCTTTAGCACAGTCCTACGCAACTTATCCAGCATTTCCAAATCCAACTCTATTTCCTTCAAAACAGAGATCACTCTCCTCTTCAACTTATACTTATGTAGCCCCATGTTCACTATACAGGCGTCTCTTTCTGCCACGAGGCGGGCGTGTTCTCTCTCTCTTTCGCACGATATGAACTGGAGCTCGTGTAGTGTTATTTTCTCTTTCTCTTCCTGTTTGCGCAGAAGTTTAACTATTGTTTCTTTTTCGCTTAACTCTGCGATCTGACCTTCAAGACCTTCGCGGAGCTCCTGAAAAACAGAACAGATGTAAAGAAATTACATCATTAACCTGAATGGAGTTGAAACAACAATTTATCTCCTTAGTTAATTGCTAAACAAACTATTGTGGCGGCATCTACATAGCCACATGCGAACTACGCATCAAAGACCTGACGTCACACAACATCCTGACGTCACTCAAATCCTGCATCGCGCAATTAGAGTTTACCGCGCGGTGGACATATATACAAGCTCCCGACTTCAACCTTTGGGCAGTTGCCCGTCAGACACGACACCCGTCTGGTCGGAGGATCCTCCCTTTTCTATGGTGGATGAGTGAACTTTACACCCTGTTCCCCATGCCCCTAAAGTATTACATTTATAAGCATAGCATAGCATCAGACAAAACAGTATCACAGATGAATACAAATGGACACTCCGCAGTTTAGGTATGAAGCTACAAGAACGCGGCGGGGTCGTCTAGCCGGGCAAATTCAGTGAGTGTAACGTAGTCAGAAGATCTAAGAGTTACGCGATAGAAAGAGAGGCAACTTCTAGGTGAATTGCACTTTATTGTGTCGTAGCAAAAGTCGCTTTTTATTTAAATGATTTTGCGGAGCGTCCCGTCTGTATTAATCTGTGATAGTAGTAGTGATTTATATTAGCATCAGTAGTTTTGGATAAGCATAGCACTTGTTTGCTAAGGATAGCCTAGATCATTCGACATAATTCAACAGTCATATTGTTGGAATTAAAAAACAAAACGTGTTTTCCTAAACCTACCTATTGGTTTTAATTTGCTGATTTATTTTTGTCAGCTTCTATGATTATTTGTTGTAATTTTGGTAATCCAATTAAAACAACTAAGAAGAGACGTTCAGAACCCTGTGGAAACTGCTACTCACTCGAACTTGTAGCTCCTTTTCCTTCAATCTCTCCTGCTCGATCTGTATCTGTTTACGCAGCATTTCGTCTCGCTCCTTCAGAGTCTTACGCGTCTCTTCTTCATCTTTCTGCTTCTGAATTTCTTTCTCCACCATTTGCTCCATCCTGGAATATAGGGCAACACCGTGATGTAATGTAGATAAAAAACAACAGTCTTTATCAAGACCCAAACCAAACCACCCATTGAAAAACGGGTCAATCTCTAATCATTATACTTATCAGCATTCCCTTCTGTAAGCTGTTTGTTATTGGGATGTCATGTTTAGTATGAGATGATTACAGAGTTATATAGAAAATTTGGCAGGCATATTTCAGCTTGCAGGATTAGCAGCAAGTGCATGCAGGTCGTCGCAGCTTCCACGCAAGCCTCTGCTTCGTGGCACAGTAAGTGCTCCTCTTTGTAACTGACGCCCTGGTACTTCTAATCTATTGTTATCGGGGGCACGGTAGTGCCCCGCCAAGTGAGCAAAACAAACACAAAGGCACAGGCGTACCATCTTTACTAGAAGCCATTCCGGACATTTTCGAAACCCTTTTTTTTTTTTTTAGGTTGGATGTTTTCCGTTGCCTGTGTGCCGGGGCCACGATTTCGGACAAACTCGCAACCCTGGCAGGCATTGGCCCTAACGGACCCCGTCAGATGGTGCTGAGATCTCTTTGAGGCGCGCGAAACACAACGCGCCGTCGACCTGGGCCTGGTCCTTATCGGACGGCGAGCTACCCATCGCTCACCGTCCGCAAGCCCGCGCCTACGGTGGCCGGAAATCGGCTTCAGAATTTTCGACCCCCTGTAACTTCGTTGTGGATAAAGCTAGAAGCCTGAATTTTGCTGGCCAAGTCATTATATTTATTAAATAAATAAAGATGACAAATAGATAGGTACTGAATAAATTAACAGACTTGATTTTACATTAGATCTCACATCTTTTTGCGGTAGAAGAGCTGCGTTCCGAGACTTACATTTTTTTACATATTATGTTTTTGATGGGATATTATATTACCAGGCTGACTTAAGTTTGCCGTTAGCGACATAAGCTCTAGCGGCTCTCAACTCTGGTTGTTTCAAACTCCAAGCGTGGTGCAGTCGCAGCTCTGCTTCGTGGCGCAGCAACTGCTCTTGTTTCGCCATGATACCCTGGTTGATATCGTGGAGGGTTGATGTTGGCACTTTGTTTAGGTAGGAACTGTAAAGAGGAACATAACAAAATACAGTAGACATAGATATATGTAGTAACCTATTCCGCTTAACTATTCCTAAAGAGTCATAAACAACCGTGTAAGAAATCGACACGTCTTTCACCTCTCAACGAGGCATCCTCAGGATGACGATTGACTTGTCGCGAACCCAAACGCGGCATGTTGCCACGCCAAACGCAGAGGGAGCCATACCGCCCGACAACCTCACTTATAAAGGATTACACACATAACATCAAGATGTTTTATTTTTACAAGAATAACTGCCAAACGACACTACAACTTTACGTTATCCATATTCCCTTCTTATTCGGCATTATACGTTAATAGCTTAGATATATACTGCTAATAAAAAGATTAGCCAGGCACGGAGTGTTGGCATTCAGCAGAACAAAAACTTTAACACCTTAATTACATTCGCAAAAATACATAATACATACAGAAGACATGTAGATCATAATCCCACTATTGCACCATGTTTGAATGCAAATAAAAATATTAAATTCTATACAACACAGAACAATTATTTACTTTATAAATTTTCCTATGTTAGGAGGCATCAGTAGGATAGGACCTAACACACAAAAATAACAATAAAATTGTAAAGAGGAGAGTCATTTGCTTTCATAGTAATTTCCCTCCCGAAAAACATGATCTTCTGGGATTTTTATTTCATTACAATCAATACTCACCCATTTTTATATAACTTTGGTTGCTTAGCTAAAGTCTTCAGTTCTTGTTCAAACTGCATGTCTTCTTGAAACAACATTAGTTCCAGTTTTTTGCGTCGCTCTTCGAGTTGTCTAAAAAGTTCAAACAAAAAGTTTATAATACAAATTCCAGTACTGACAATCGTTAATGGAATTTGTAATATCCATTTCCTGGTAGACTGTAACAATATCCTTTGCATGCAAAAAATGATAATATTTAAACTGTTTTTTGCAGATATTTTAAACTCTTTTATTTTTGTTCCTGGTGTTATGTACCAACGCTTTGTTTTTTATGGTTTGGTACATTGAACTTTTACAAGGTTATTTTTTCAGGGACATATTTTTTTTAGCAATTTTGGCAATAACAATAGGTACATATAATAAGAATACTAGAATATAATTGTTTCAGAGTGGATAAAATTCTCATGCACAGAGGGAATGCAAAATAACTCCATCTTAGGCTAATTTGAAAATTTTGGAATAGCACAACATTACAAAAGTTACTTTTGCTGGTTTTATATACCTACATATAGATGGTACCTGCATGTTACAGCAACTAATATACACTACTAATAAATTTAGCGCATGCTATCTGCATCTATATCGTTTTACTATCCGGATAATATGGATAGTCTTTTTGTTTAAATGCACGTTATTTTGACAATATTATAACATCAAAAACAGTCATAATACAACATTTTACATTGTATTTTAATAAAATTGGAGTTTGCAATTGTGACATTGTGACAACGATGGTTTATCATCAATTGTGTACGTAAACATACTTCACAATAAATCCAAAGCTGACAAAATCATATTCTGAAAAAAAAAATCTGCTGTTTCATAGAAAAGTGCAATACCTACGCGGTCAAAATGTATGGAGAACCTGATTTTTAAAAAAATAACCGACGAAAAATTTCAACGCAGGGACGTTCAGAATCATGTACTGAATCCATGGTAACCGGCTTCGCGTCGATGTCCCTGACACTCTGTATAGCCTATAATTCAAAACTGGTAATTTTTTGTTTTAACAATAGCAAAGAGATCGAAAGGAACATGTTCAATACACCATCGACGGCCACTGCAACTGCAATACCAGCTCACAATGACGATTTATAATCTCTTTTCCGAGTACAAATGGCAGTTTTTGATAGAGAGGGATCAAGGTATACTTATTTGAAACTTTTAAAGTGATTTATATTAAAGAAGCCTTATAATAAATACCTTTGAATATTGTTGTGATGAATTTGTTAGTAAAATTATTATAATTACACAATTGCTGGCGATTTTTTGTAAAAAAAATATTTTTATTTTTACCAATTTTACAGTAGTATTCAAAATACCCACATTATCCAGATTTATCCGGATAGTGTTGTGGCAGTATCCGAAATATCCAGATGGTAAAATGGGAAGGATAATTGCATGCCCTACAGATAATGCAATATAGATTGACTTAGTATAAGTTTTTTTTTAAGGCTATGTTACCACAAGAACAAACCAGGAACTCAAAAAATAAATAAAATAAAAAATATAAAAAAATTGGCACAAAAACAAGGTTTTCCCAAAACAAACTCAAAGAAAACAAAATAAATACAAATAACGATAGGCAGATATAAATACTTTAATACTCACGCTGCTCTAATTTTCCTCTGGCTCAGCAACCCAGCCTCTTTATTAGCCTTCTCATAATACCCCTCCGTAGTCCACTGCTCATAATGCCTAGTCTTGTTAGTGTTTTTCTCATAGTATGAGGCAACTTTCTGTAGCTCCTCAGCACGTTTGAGTTCATTGTCACGGCGCTGGGCCGCTTGTGCTTGCAGCTGCCATTGCGGGCGAGGCCGGGACATTGTCTGGGAGTAATTGGCTGAAACAAATAGGTAAGGTAAAATTAAGATTTGTTGAAAGACTTACTAAGGATGTCTATTAATGTTTACATAACTGCCCAAAAAAGGAGTGTTATGTTGATTTATACAATCTTGGATCCAGCAAATGTTTCAAAACTCCAACGTGTTGACTATACACTTCTGGTTTAAAAAATAAAAAGACTATAATTATTAGCATTTGGTGAGTGCAGGCAGGCCAAGGAGACACTCCCTACAATTGATGGCCGCTTCACGAAACAGGTTCTCCAACAAACTAAACAACAGCTGCGTACAGTCACTGCAGCTATAACTGGCCATGGGTCATTTAATAAACACTTCTTTGTCATAGGAGTCACAAACAGTCCGCTTTGCAGAGCCTGCATGGAGGACGACGAGACAGCAGCTCATGTGCTGTTATACTGCCCCGTGGTCGCCACATACAGGGCAAAGTACTTCGGTAACCCAGGTACCCTACGTGAGATTGTCAGTGACACCAAGGCGCTGCTGGCCTTCTTTGAGGAGCTGGGGTGGATCGAATAACCGATTTTCCCACCCGTACGCAAAATTCGCACTTAGTGGATATCAGCCCGTATTACCTATTACCTATAAGGCCACTTTTTTAGTTTGATTCACGCGGGGAACAGCAAATGTGAAGAGTGTCTTCAAGGTGGGGACCGTTAATCTCAAATGGTCTTTGTTTAAAAAAAAACATATGAAAAAGAGGATTAGTTAGGTATTCAGCTATATTTGGCGATCCAAGTTCAGACCTTTTGGGGTCCGGATATGGACCAGAGTCCGCCTGTTGCCGACCGTTGGTATAGTGTATACTTTCTATTATTATATTTATAACGATAAGACCGCCAGTTGTGTCACCCTATGTAAAATTTCTACTTTTATATCTGTAATTCATATTCTGTATTTATTAATTCTGTATTCATAATAAAGAGTATTCTATATTGTGAAATTCGAACAATCATTTCCTAATTCCATAACAAATTAATGTTGAACAAGTAAAATTATTGCTACAGTTTTGCCAAATTTAAATGAAATGTCAAGAATAACAGGTTTATCAACACATTAACCTTTAAAAACTTCATTCAAGTTCACTGACAAATTGAAGCACACTGAACTTTAGCTAAACATGACTCAGAAAAGAAATGAAGTCATAAAAAATTAACTGACCCTGCAATTTAAATATAAACGCCAAAGAGTGTAGATCTTACCTATATTTTCTAAGCTACTTACTTCATGAAATCCTAATAACTAGGTACACTGAATAGAGTTTATAAGAAATTGTGGTCTGAGAGTAGTCTTGTTTAGAACAAAGAATATAAACAACATTACTAACTTGTAAGTCAATAGTAAACACACCTGTGGAAGTTTATTATTTGCAAAATGATAACACCAGCACAAGGTAACGGCCCAATATGGAATTATATCCGAAACTTAAGTAAATGAGTCACTTTGCGAGATCAATACATATGAACCTCTTTGGTTGACTGCACACGATTTGGACCTCCTTCGTAATGATCCAAGTCAATTACATGACTGTTACATTCGCTCGCGTGGGTGCTAAAACGACCCGTAATTGGAACATATGAGGTCAGACAGATTACGTTCAATTCAATTTACTTCCTTGTAAAATTAATTTTCATTGCTCACATTCACGCAATTTCAAATAAAACGTTGTGTATCACTGAACACGCCACAGATAAAGATTGTAAACAAGATTATGCCATTGTCAAACTGACAGTTGCCTAGCAACGAGTTGAGTTTCGATTTACTTATTTGGACTGAAGTGAAAACAAAATGATTTGATAATTGAAATCATTGTTTGATAAATAAAAAACCGAACATTGCTGCATCAATTTAATTATTTTTATTAGTATTAACTACCTAAGTAGATTGGAAGACTTGGTTATTTGTTAATAGTTACTGTTAGAAAAAAAAAACGTTTCATTTCACGATTTTGTTCATTGCAATGGAAATTGGCGCGTAACTTAGGTTACGTGGTAAGATAATTTTAATAAAACGAATTTATTCCATAAATTATCTTCGTATGTAATTATTTGATATAAATTCTAAAATATATATGCGTGTTTGCTACGCGTGAAGTTGTCGCGCCTAAGCGTATTTTAATGTTTACTTCGCGCGTTAATGGTTGCTTTTCTTTATTTTGCAGGAGTTTTACCTACTTATTATTTTTTTGGTATTATCCATTGAGATACCGACATTGAACCTCAGTGGTATAATCAACTCATCTTCATTCTCCTGTCCATAGCCTAATTTATTTGAGGTGGAAGCAACATGTCTCTTTCTTTCATACTTCTCTATTTGTCGTCACTCCCTTTCTTGTCCTTTTTCACACACTTTCCCATCCATCCGTCCAGCCATCCATTTTGGTATTATCAAGTCAAGTTATTATCAAGGTAAACTATCAAAAATCCAAAATAACAGAGATAAGTGACCTTTCTATTTTCTTCCTTTGTGATTTCAGTCGAGATCACTTAATTAAGTGATCTAAAAAAATAATGTAATAAACATGTGGTGTGTGTGTAAATGTGTGTGTGAGTGTGGGTGTGTGTGTGTGCGTGTGTGTAATGTGTGTGTGTGTGTAATTTTTTGTTCTTAATTAAGAACAAAAAATTAATGACGATGATAGGTACCTAATCGTGAACGTGCTATTGTGAGCTGAGATACTAGCAACTGAAAAGCTGCGGGATAAAAACGGATACATACGTACTTAAGCATACAATTACGGTATTATAGGGAATGTCCTAATCTATACCTACAACATCTATACAAATAAATAAAATTGAAGAGTGTTTGTATAATCAAAAGAACAGCTTTTTACTAAATGTATTTATGAAAGTATATACCTAGGTACGGTAAAACAAAAATTATAAAAAAAAAATGTCTGGCTGGCTGTTTGTTCCGGTTAATCTCCGAAACGGCGGGACCGATTTTGACGGGACTTTCACTGATAGGTAGCTGGTGTTATAAGGAGTAATTTGGTTACTTTAGAAAAAACAATTAGGGCCCACGTGGGCGAAGCCGCGGGCAGTAGCTAGTCTAATCTTAATATTATTTAAATTTATTATAAAGAGAAATGATTTAATTTTTGGTGTTTGTTTGTAATGAATATACTCAAAAACCGCTAGACCGATTTAAGAAATTCTTTCACCAGTAGTAGAATTCTATATTATCACTGAGTAACATAGGCTAATAGGTAATACGGGCTGATATCCGCAACTCCACGTCTAAGCGCGTATTTTGCGTACGGGTGGGAAACATCGGTTATTCGATCCACCCCATCTCCTTAAAGAAGCAGGGCCTTGGTGTCACTGACAATCTCACGTAGGGTACCTGGGTTACCGAAGTACTTTGCCCTGTATGTGGCGACCACCGGGCAGTATAACAGCACATGAGCTGCCGATCGATTCTGTAAAAATATCACCGTGAAACTTAGGTGAAGTGAGCGTGAAGTGAGCTGTCAGTAGTATTAATCCCTAGCATCCTGCCGGTCGATTTGTGACAGTGATAGCTCACTTCACCTAAGTTTCACGTTGATCTTTTTACAGAATCGACCGACAGCTGTCTCGTCGTCCTCCATGCAGGCTGTGCACAGCGGCTATTACTTATAAAGATATCACGCGAGCGAACCCACTACCGGAAGCTTGTTCCTAATATAATCACGAAATACAAAAGACAAGAGTAAAATGTTCATTACGATTAGGCTCCTACAGGTACTTCTCCTGTTTCAGGGATCTAGGCGGACTTACACATTTTATTGATTAGCCTGAGGTCCTACTATACCTACTCTTGAATGTTAAGTTAGAAAAGGACCACTCCATAAAAGAAATTCGTGGCTCAAGACACACGTTGTTGTCCTCAAATGATGAGATGACAAGACGTTATCGAGTTTCTTTTGTTTTTATATGAATGACCACCTACTGATGCTGGTGTCTGCGGTGTAGCAACCTAAGATTTTATATACTAAATAATATTATTTATAATATATTTTATCCACGATCATAATGTATTTTACTAGAATACCCACGAAATTTCGCATTGTTGCATAAGTTTTTTATTGGTCGAGATTTTTCATTCATTTTATTTTTTCCTAATGGCACCTTTTTACGTCATGAGGTATCCGAATATCAAAAATTATTTGGCCTAGGTCTTAAGGGGTAGGCGTGAAAATGTATTCGCTGTTACAATGTATAGTTAGAATTCAGGGTGAACTTTCCGAATGTGACTTTGACTTTTGAATTTTGTGCGTGGACGGCCAAATCCGAAACTATAAGAAATTCTTTAGCGAAAAATTGTCAACGTAATTTCGGATACAGGTTTGATAAAAAAAAAACTACTTTATTAGTTTTTTGAAAAAAAATAATGTCTTTTTTAAATACCTGCAGTTAATATTTGGATCGTCAGGTAGCGTTCTGTAGTTTCCACCCCCCATGGTAAGAAAATAAACTCACGCTGACTTCATTTATGCGCAAGCAATATTTGAAAAAAAAAACTATAATACACTTCTTTGTCGTATAAATTAACTTTTATATTTTTCATCTAAATCGGCCCGGAACCTGAGTAATAAGTATTTTCGGATTTGGCCACCGACCGCGACGCTCACTTGGAAAATCTATCCTGCAGTGCTATTCTGTAACCATCTCACCGTGAAAACTTAGGTGAAGTGAGCGTGGAGTGAGCTGTCATTCCACAGGGATTGACACAATTGACAGCTCACCTCACCCAAGTTTTCACGGTGAGATGTTTACAGAATCGCATGGCTGTTTATGTAGTTTGGGTACTTGTGGGTACCTAAGCAGCAAAATAACAAAATTCACAGTTCTGTCTAGCTACAAGCTTGCCAGCAAGTACGTTTAACTCGCCTGCAAGATGAAACGCAGCCATCCGCTATATTTTGCGGTCGGCAAAAATTACTCAGAACCTTTTTATAATTTCCTGGCTCGTGTCTATTGTATATTTAATTGAGGAAGTGGCTTTATTATTGTAAATTGCGTGTTATCACAGGAAATGTAATGTTATTCTAAAGTTTTGTTTTAAGTTATAGTTTCTGCTAGCGACCCGCCCGCCTCTGCTTCGCGCGGTTTTTACGTCTTAACAAAATATGTAATTTCTTTATTATATCTAAATTTATCATGAATGTATTTTAATCATAAACCTTCCGGAATAAATTCTCTAAATTATTAATAATTTAGAGAATTTATTCTGGGAGATTTATGAGTGAGTGGTTTATAAGAATAAAACAGTCATACAGACAGACACAAAAGGCAACTTTAATGTATAATAATGTTTATGAGCTTATGGCGCCTGAAAATAACTGCTCTTTTTGTATATTTTCTATAAATATAAAAATATACGAGAACTTAGGTAATTCAGTGGGTTGAAATGACGTTCAAAAGGAAGTGTCAATAACCAAAGCAATAGAATCATTCCAAACGACTCGTAGACAACAACAAAACATTCCGATTTTTCATAAACAACGTTAATCGTTAATTTCAAAGGCAATTATTAGCATAGCTCAAGTCCAAAGTCGGGTATCAAACTGTAATCCATCTAATAACTGTACGCTATATGCGTTGCTAAGCTACGCAGCGTTTATACGACCCAGCAGCAACAGGCCTAGGGAATCCGGCATGACCAGAAACTAAATATATACAAAGCTGAATGTACGCACACTGTTGCGTCACATGGAGAAGTAAAAAAAGTCTAGATTTGACAGTGTTTAGTTCTTTTTTTGAATAGTGTGTATTAGTTTTCGGTTTTAATTTGTGTGGATGTTAAAAAGCTCTTATTTTCATTGAGTCGTCCAGAGCTTGCGGCCTTCAAGGTGATAGCGGGTCACATTCCGACATGAAGAAAGAGACGGGGTTATCGTCTATCTCGCTTTAGATACAATGGAGGCTCGTTTGGTGTTGCTACGCTGGGATTGTCGGCCTTTCATGGTAGTTTTTTGAATGTAGAGTTTTGAATTTTAAGGGGATTTACAATAATTTTTGAACAAAATTGTAAAAAGTAATATAAGATTTTCAGGAAATGTATCTAAGGCTTCAACACATCTAAAGCACAAAATGCTGCAAAATGTAAAATTTAACAGTGTGAAAAGCTGAAGCCTCTCTCTCTTTTAATCCTCTGTCCTATCGCAGGTATGCTGGAAGAGATTTCTTTAGAAATAAGCAACACCTTTGTACGTATTCTTCTGTTCTTTTCTTCTTCTGTATATATGTGTGTACATAAATGGTTAAATAAATAAATAAATAAATAAGGCTTTTTAGGAAATAAAAGTATTTTTCCATTTTTTCACGGTATTTTGCAATCTCTATATTTTGAGAAATTAATTATCTCAATTCAAACACAAATAGTTATCAATACATCCCTACATATAAACAAGACGTCAAAAACCTAAGGAGGTTTTCCGTGCAAAAGCACCACGACACGAAGGCTCTATAGCAATAAACACATATCAAGACTGGCAGCCCCAGCGACCGGCAGTCAGTCGTTCAGAGGCTGCCCAAGCGCATGCCACCGCCAAACATTAGCATCGACTTACAAAATTAAAGTCATCCCCGAATACATCACCGAACGACTTCAACGCTACTGAAGTCTAAATAGTGATGTACTAAAGTGATAAACTTAACTAGTGATGTGAAACATTCGACTTGTGTTATATGTAAAGTGGTTTACGATTGATATTTTTTGTTTGTCCGCCTGTGTGTACGTAATAACCGTGTTCTAAACCAAGAAATGGGTTTATAATTGGTCTAAATCAATGGCCACGATGGTGAGTTATACCTATTTGTGGTTTAAACCTAAAAATATTGTTGTTAACGTGTGTGCGTGACTAATGTATGTAGCTGTTACTTTTGGTATGTACTGACTGTACTGATTGTAGTACAGAGAAATGCTTTCGTCTTTTACATTATGTTTTATGCATAAACGCTGATGTAAGTTCACACATTATCTAGTTGAGACTTTATAAAACATTACGCTGAGGACTGAAGTCACTAACACCTGCCGACTCGAGAGTCGACGAACTAGAAAGTTGTTTTGATGGGTTATGTCTGTACTTTCAAGTACTTTATCTAAAGCTATGTGATCATTTAACTGTGCCTAGAGGAAGCTTATCTGTCGTTTTCTATGATGGATATAGAGAGAGAACGTCCGGGTATGCGTGTGCGCAAGTTTGCGTTTGTAGAGTAAAAGACATCAACGCGCATTCCTTTGCGGTGTTGTGGAATTTGTGATCTCAATTGAGTTATTGGTTTAATTGCTCAACTCAATATTCATGGCCGTGCTAGTTAAATTGTACATAGTTTATCGTCTTAAATGCCTATGAATAAGTCGCGTTAAAACTTCAGGTCATTAACCTGTTATAATACTGAAATTAATGGTGGTATTTTTTGTTATAAACTTATCAATAACTCCGACAGTTGTCATTTCCAAATAAATTATGTGGGTATTATATACCTACATGAGTTTTAAATCACGCACAACCTACGTATTGTTACTTCAGAACCCAATCCCTTATTATAAATGACGAAACAATTTCGAAATACCGACACCAATTGGAACCGACATTATAAGTGAAAAAAAGCCACCGCATTGTTCCGAGGGTGAATTCAAGCGTGTAATTGACTTTTGGAGGAAACAACTCACAATTTAATCCTTCACATACTAAACTAAACATTGATCCCACTCGAGGAGGGTCTAAAAGACCTCAAAAATAAAAACATTTTGTATCTTTTACAAAGATTACCGCGCCTTGATAATCATTAAGGCATCAAGAATGTAATACTTGGTCACCCTGCAATTTATATCTCATTAGCTTCTCAAAATTTCGTAAAATTATTCATCATTAGGAAAATCGATAAAGTCATGGTTTACTTGGATGATTTTTTGACAGAGCTCTTAATTGTTCTTTGATAGTCTGTTGATGTTGATACTGGTCATTTTGAAGAAAATGATGTACCTAATTAGCAGTAAGTAATATTGAAGCTTAAGGACTCAATAATTATTCACAAACTGAAAGAGACTAATATTCGATGTTACAGCTAGAAAACATATAAATTTTCACGCCTATAATTATCAAAGTCTTTTCTTACTTATATATAAAGAAAAATAATGGCAAACGATAGTTACGTTTAAAGAACTTTATTTCTCATAAGAACTTAACAGTTCGCTTACAATGAGATACTTAGTGATTATAACTATGTAGTACATTAGTTAGTTACCTCTAGGGTGTTGGAGATATTATATTATATTATACTTAAGTACCTAAGCCGCCTATGTACCTAACTATAGGCATTAAGCCCCTCTACTATCAATGCGACGTAAGCTATTGTCGTAAAGTTCGTAACAACAGGCGATTATAACAATAGAAAGAGAAACGAAGAACAATACCCAAAAAAGACGAGTAAAATTCCTCTGACAATCTCCACTATTGAGGAAAAAAACTAAAAAAAAAAAACAGAAAAACCAAGTAAAATTCCTCATGAGTAGCCCAGCCCGCCTTGTCAAGGTTCACCTGCCGGCTAAATCACCAAACGCGAAGCCAATACACCGACAAATATCTATACTCAACGGCTAAATAAACATTTAAATCCGAAAAGCAAATAGAAGTAAATAAACAACTGGTACTTAAATACCGGCTTGAACAAGCACGGGGACATAAGAGATGTTATTTAATAACAAACAGGCCACATCCGTCTCAAGGTCTCCAATTTAACGAATAATTTATTACACCTGTTGAATACTAAAGTGGCGTGTATGAGAAGGATATTTTGGCGTAATTGGGGACGATAATCTGGACAATCAGCGCTTGTTTGATGAGGATTTTGTCGCGATAGCCACTGGGCAGACGCAACTTGGTAAAGATCAGGCCGTTGAAGGTGGGAAATTATGGGAAAAAAAGGGGACGGTCTCCAAAAATAAACTATATAAATTCACACTTCATATATCACTTAGAAGAACAAGGTTTCGTTGGGACGAAATGAATGTCCAAAATATCGAGTTAATAAAAGTTATAAAATAAAATAAATATGGGTTATAAAATATATAAAAGAGTTCAGGAATTATGGCCTTAGAATTTGATGGACGACTTAATGTGAGCTTATATGAGTCAGTCAATTATATTTGCATTCATAGACACGTCCTTGACGAGTCCATAATCATCTACCGAATACTAAAAAACTTCCGAACAGCAACACAAAATTGTTGAGTTGCCACTATTCCATTAGACAGGTGAATTATACCTATACTTCTCAGGTACAAAGGTATAATGTACGTCGACAAAAAATCCGAGATAATTTGAGTCGATTACATTCAATTATATTTGCGGATAAGTTCGTCATTTCCATGGCGCTGTCAAAAAAATAAGTGGATTTCAAGAAATCGTTTTTTGCTTGTCGTAGCCGGTACCTATTAAATATCCCACCAAAACCATACTAGTAGCACACAGGCTGATTTTAGACCTTTTTGTGGTATCTGAAAAATATATCTGAAAAGATTATTATGACAAGTCTTTAGATAAGCTATACAGGTTTTCATTATATACCAGTGGTTGCGTAATACACGATCAATCAGAATCTGGATCGTTTTGAAACAGATTGCTAATCCATTGCTTTATAAGTTCGAAAAAAAATCTGCTCAACAACGTAAATAACGCAATGATAGATAGTGATATATCTCTTAGCCACTTTTTTACATTTAGTAAACAAGATAAAAAAGTGGCTAAGAGATATATCACTGTAGTGCCAAAAACTGCAGGTCGCTTGGAGAGTTTTAAAAACAAACTTAATAGTAAATTACCCTACTTGCCTTATTGTGATGATCCTAATGAACTGTACAATTCCTTTTTTGCC
This sequence comes from Agrochola circellaris, assembly GCA_914767755.1. NCBI lineage: Eukaryota > Metazoa > Arthropoda > Insecta > Lepidoptera > Noctuidae > Agrochola > Agrochola circellaris. Next base: position 6,639,060 of record OU611860.1, read on the forward strand.
ATGTACTGTACAGAATTTAACTCAACATTTAAACCAAAGCAGATCTCAGTTAGTGGTTCTGCAACTTTCAGTGAATGGGCAACTAAAGGGATATTTAAGAGTAGAATCAAACTCTTTGAACTGTATGACGAAAGAAATTATAATAAAAGTAAAGAATTTTGTCAGTATGTTAAGAACTATTCCAAATTATTTAAACAAGTTTGTAGCGAAGCTAAGTGTCGATATTTAAGCTCAAAAATTAAAAACAGTCAAAATAAAATAAAAACTACTTGGGAAATTATAAACAATGAGACTGGAAGAGACAGAAAGCGTAGTAGTGACTACAGCCTTAATATTAATAATACAGTTATTAAAAAAGATTTAGAAGTAGCCACAGTTTTTGAAAATTTCTTTGCAGATATTCCAGTCTCAACCACTAAATCTTTAAATTCTTCACCCACTGTTGCTGAATTCCTTTTGAAAGAAAATGTTGATATTTGTGACCATGAGTTTAATTTCGACTATGTTAGTGCTCGAGATATTATTAAAACTTTCAATACACTCAATGTTAAAAAAACTGCTGATTTATGGGGAAATTCCGTAGAGGTTGCTAAATGCATAATCAACACTGTAGCGCCTGAATTAGCAATTATTTTTAATAAATGCATTGACTGTGGTGTAATTCCTGACTTAATGAAGAGTAGTAAAATAATACCTTTGTTTAAATCGGGCAGCACATCAGACCCCACGAACTTTAGACCTATTTCTGTGCTTCCCACCTTTAGTAAAATATTCGAAAAATTGATGCTAGATCAATTGCAAAGACATTTTAATAAACATAAGTTATTAAACAGTAAGCAATTCGGTTTCACAAGGGGTCGCTCGACTACCGACGCTGGTGTTGAGCTTCTTTCACATATTTTTGAGGCCTGGGAGAGGTCACATGATGCCCTAGGTATTTTTTGTGACTTATCTAAGGCTTTCGATTGTGTTTCACATGATACATTGGTCAGGAAATTGCATCACTATGGTGTTAGAAACACTGCCTTGGATCTTCTTATTTCTTATTTGGATAATAGGATCCAAAGAGTAGACGTTAACGGCAAGCGATCCCCAGGTTCGCTTGTCACTATGGGAGTTCCACAGGGCTCAATTCTTGGCCCTTTTTTATTTCTCGTATATATTAATGACCTACCTTGCCTCATAAAGAACAGTCATGAAATAGTGTTATTTGCAGATGACACATCACTTATATTTAAGCTTAAGCGAAAACAGACCGTTATTGACGATGTAAATAATGCTCTCTCTAAAATGGTGCATTGGTTTAGTGTTAATAATTTACTTTTGAACGAGAAAAAGACTAAATGTATTAGATTTCTGACACCTAACGTTAAGCAGGTGAAAACCAATGTACTAGTAAATGGGACAGAATTGGATCTTGTGGACACCACTGTGTTCTTAGGTATTACTTTGGATTCGAAGCTTCAGTGGGGACCTCATATAACCAAATTGTCGAAGCGGCTAAGCTCTGCAGCCTACGCGGTGTATAAAATCCGTCATTTGACTGATGTAGAAACAGCTCGATTAGTATACTTTAGTTATTTCCATAGTGTAATGTCGTATGGCATTTTGTTGTGGGGAAATGCGGCCGACTTTCAGGCTATATTTGTGCTGCAGAAACGTGCCATTCGAGCAATTTATAAACTAAGTAGTAGGCATTCACTGAGGGATAAATTTAAGGAAATAAACATAATGACGGTCGCGTCTCAATATGTATATGAGAACCTGATTCATGTAAAAAAGAATATAAATCTATATTCTAAACACAGCGACATTCACAGCTTAAATACTAGAAACAAAGATTTATTTCTTGTGCCGAGGACTAGGCTCCAAAAAATTAGTAATTCATTTAAGTGCCAAAGTATACGTTTTTACAACAAACTCCCAAGCCATGTCAAAGAACTGAGCCTCAATCAATTTAAATCATTTATTAAACAGAAACTATGTCAAAAAGGTTTCTATAAAGTTAAAGATTACTTAGACGACAAAAAGGCTTGGGACTAATTAAGCTACTCCAATGTACCCCAAGCAACAAACAAGTGTTTTTAGAATCAAAGACTACATGATACTATATGAGCTCATATAATTGTTTGGATTATTTTATTTGACTGTAAGTCAATTTATTTTAAATTTTGTTTTCATTTATTGTCTACATAATCTACTCATTAAAATGTTTTTATTTTATGAGTTGATTGCAATTTGTGCTTATGTAAATTATTTTTGCATTAAAGCATTATTATATAGAATCAAGTTTTTCTAACTGAACAGACAGCTGTGCTGCTGGGGAGTTTGTTGCGCCACTTCTTCTTCCCAGCTTAAGCACTAGGAAGTGGTGAAGGGTGGGCGTTTTTGGGGGACTGTCTTATGTAATTTTGACGTTCGAAAAGTGCTGATTCTCAGCCTAGTTTGAATAAATGACTTTTGAATTTTGAATTTTGAATGAATGTTGTTAAACTGTCAAAATGAAACAAATTAGTCATAATCGCCTACGAAAATATGTTACGTAATTAGGTAGCTGAGTGATCTTGGTGATCTTTTCAGGGGTATCCCCTGAAAACATTTAGTTCTATTAACTATACTGTTTCAGCGTTGAAAAAGCTTGAAATGGTTCGTGCATAGCATATTATAATTATGTGCAGGGCTTACTTGACCTGGCGCTGTATGTGCGTACAACGTAATCAGTAATTACGGATTAATTACCTACGATTTAAGATTACTACCTGCTCAGACAGTGAATTATATACCGCACCCCTACCCACGTATAAAATATAATGTCAGGTATACAAGGACAAAAAATAACATAATACAAGACTATTATATCCAATTATATTTGTATTCTACTCGTATGAGTCCGTAATTTTTTGCATAATGATTAAGAGGTTATTTTTAACGTGATCGTGGTGAGAATATTTTATTAACGCTTTTGTTTTTGTTTGACGGGGTTAGCTGTGTAACCTTTGTGTAGATAAGATTTTTGTAACAACCTTGTAATACACAAACATACATAGGAGCGTGAGAATACTAGGCATAAAAGGCACGGTCTAAAGGTAGAGGTTTCTTTACGTATAACATCATCTTTTTAAGTTTTAAAATGAAAGGCAATATCTTTGTAACAGCAAATCATTTTTCACGCCTCCCCCTTAAGACCTATATATTTTTTTGATATTCGAATAGCTCATGACAAGACCATAAAGAATAAGAATTAAAAGAAAAAAATCGATTTTTCGCGGGTATTCTGGTCCAAAACAAGTCAAATAAGGGGTTCATTACCAAACATAAGGTTTGAAATGTGGAATGTTAATAAATTATAGATACGACTAAAAAATGCTGCAACAAGTTTCAGAAGACGCTTAAAACAGAAGGATCTTCTTCAGCAATTCAGCATCCATTGCTTCATCAATCCCCATTTTTTAAACAAAATAACAATAACATCCATCGATGTACATCAAAATTCCACCATGATCGGGCATAGACCGCTAGAGGCACAACGTTAAGTGCCGCCTACGTTACAAGTAACAGGTAGCAGTATTTTTGTATTATTTGTGTTTTCGTGAAGGATTGTATTGGGCCCGGCCGTCAATGCGCGCGCGCCTGCGGCGAGACGCGGCGCACGCGACTCCCTTCTACTCGCTTTTGATAAGGGTTTGAGAGACGTGTAACTGTAAATGCTTTAAGATTCGTGATGCTGTTAATGTTTGCATTTAAAAATAGAATTTGAGGCACAAATGCCGCTGAAAATATGACTATATAAAACATTACCCTCCTTTTGGGCGCCGCCGCAGTCGAGTAAAAAGACTCGATAACTAGAAGAGTTGAGAAAGAATCGGAATCAATTAATGATCTATCTCGATATGAGTAAGCCAATGTTCTGTAGGCATGTGAATATTTCAACCAGAAATAACCATTTGCCATTCTAACAGTCTAATTCCGGATTAACTAGAAAGAAAGAAAGAAAGGAAAATAAGTTTATTTGTCACAGAAACACGTGCATAAAAAAAAAGATGATAAACTCGAGTAGAAAATAAGAAAATGAAACAATAGATTTAAATACAATAACGAGCATAAAACAGAAATAGTCGGCAGCTGCTGGCACGTCATGACTGTGACAAGAAGGCTTCCACTCAGCATGATGCTGTGCTATGGAGACCCACAGCACAGCGCTGATTTTCAGTGGTCACCCGAAAAAGACGTACGGAGACCAAGTCAGGTTTAATGAATTTTACATAAATATAAAAACTAAATTAATTATGCCTAATACCTAGTCTTCAAATAGGTAATGCATTAAAATCTATTATCAAGCTCAGAAATCTATCAGTAACATGAATTCGAAACGGTAAAGCATTAGAAGTTGTATTAGTTTAGTAGCTACCGGTTATAAAAATAATACCTACATGGGTATCCTTTATATTTTCGATTAATTTTACCGTTGCTTAATTATTTACATGTTCATGAGAATTGGGAGCTTTTATTCGTACAATAAATGCGATAATTGATAATGCGTTGAACACTCATCGGTTTGTATCATCATCAAATCCTAATTAGTTGCTCTTTTTTTAAATAAATGTATTTCAATTTCGAATCGTAAAGGTGCTGATAGACTTGAGCATTCACTTGTAATAGAACATCGAGCATTCGCCGTTTTTAAATTAGTCGAACTGAACAACGAACAGAGCCAAGCATAGAGCCAATAATCGCTACGAAGATTTTCACGATCATTCTAGCGAACGCTCGTCAAAAAAATATTCTTCAGGAAGATGGAAACAGAACAATGACAGAATGGCTCGGCTCGGCAAAAAGCTCGAAGCAAATTTACTGTCCTGTCGCTAGAATGCTCGCTAAAACGCGCCCGTAATTTTTTCTGTAATGTAACATTCGCTAGAATGCTCATACTAGAGTCGTGACACCACAACCTCTGAGCTTTCTTTTCAATTTCTTGAACAAATATTTGTAAGTTTCGCGTATCGTCATATTGTCGATGGTACTTAAAATGCATTGGAATAGAACACTAAGAAGGTAGAGCTTCGTTAATAAGGAAGTCTGGGTAAGTCCAATGCTAACTAAACATAATTAATATCCAGCACATTAACATCAGAATTACCTATGCAATTACTACTTCTACTCAACTCTAAGAATAATGATGTTAAAGAATCTGACTTTAACTCAAAACAAACCTCTCCTATTTTCATTTAAAAGAAAATAAAAGAATGCAACTGTTGTTAAAAAATGGGTCTTATAGCCAACAAAATAAGGCCAGTCCCTTTATCCCGTGCAGATTACATACAAATTACGTTGATTGGTCTGCTCACGCCACTTCACGTGCTCGTAATGATACCACGTCGTACTAAGTTAGGATTTGAATTTTTTAGCCACCTGGCTACTGTTTAAGAGGCATAGCTTGGAGGCATAAGCTCGTGTTTTTGTTCATTATTTAGCTACTACGTAACAATTTGAAGAAATTTGTGGTAAGCACAAAAACACTGGACCGAACGTGGTTCTGATACACCTGTTTTTGGAATAAAACTGTGCCCAGAGGTTGTAGGTTTCTCTTCAATTATTTGACGTTCTTTTTATAATTTGATGCAGGTGGTATGTGAAGGTCGGAACGTGGTTACTCCATTTCTACCGATAGATTTTTAAATGACACTCTGTAGAAGTTTGCAGAAGCAATCGTTTTGATTTTGACGCAATTTAAATCAAAGTAAATAAAATAATATAATATAATATTATATAATGTAATATAATATATTTATTTGACGTAAAAAGTACACATACAGGTTGACACTTAATTAAACGTGGAAATAGCCTGGTACAAACCCCCCAAGGATAAACTTGTGTAAATTTTTTTAATATATTTATCATAATTTTTTTGTATTTATTTTATTTTTTAGGTTTTATTTATTAGTTTGTAAATATGTATAATTAATTAGTAAATCTGAAAGATGTTTTTTTTTATAATGGTCCTCCATATTCTACCGTGCATGTGCTCATCATGGCGGGCCTTACTATTAACCAGCAAAACTTCCACCAGAATCTGTCCAAATGGCAGATAAGGCATTTAAAAAATAAACGATTAAACCGGTGCCATAGTATTTGATGCCTTTCTTAATTATCTTGTCTTGAGCCACTAAAGCTTAGAAGCACTTTATTTAAGCAGCTCATCGAATTAAGAGGTACCTATGTAGTACGTCGGTACTACCTCTTAATTCGATGAGCTGCTGCGTGAACATGAACATAAAAATCCGAAACTACCCAAATAATAGGTAGTGGTTAACCCCTCGTTTGCGAGCACACTTTACTTACCAGTAACTGGCCAGTAACCAGTTTCTGCTACCCAATTAATTTCAAGTTTCCCTCAGGACTATTACTAGTTACGCTTAACCCTTTACGACTACAGCCGTGCTATTCTGTAAACATCTCACCGTGGTAACTTGGGTGAAGTGAGCTTGATGTGAGCTGTCATTGCACTAACGCTAGGGATCGACACTATGGACAGCTCACTTCATGCTCACTTCACCTCACTCTTCACGGTGAGATGTTTACAGAATGGATCCACAGATATTATATTATTTAAGTATGTCTTCAAAATCTGTGATGTTATGTGTTACTGCTTGGCAACAGACAGACAGACAGAGCGCTGCGAACAATACAGTGAAGTATGCCAAAACTACATCTCCGCTATGTGCATACACGCTCACACGCACACATGTACAACCATTTACAATCAAACTACACCTTACTAAGTGCACACATGTTGACGAAACCGGCAGCACGTCACTGTTGACAGCGCTATGTCATGGTTTTCACCCATTTCTCAATTGCTTTCTTCAACGCAATCGTCCCATCTTTTAAAAAGCAAAGGTTAAGAAATTGAAAATATAGATAAGTACCTAATTTTGACATCCTAATAAACGTGTATATTATTCCAAGTCGTACAGACCTACCATAAAGTTACAATATTTAAGGGTCACTTTACGAGTCTGTTTTATTGCCATACTTATAATCATAGACAATAATAACTCTCAGACGGTACAAGTATCACTACAGTGTTGCCAGCAGTGTGAAGAAAAGGTTTTATATCTTTCGTAAACAATGTTCCTTTCTTTGAATCCTCGGGCGAAAATGGCAGTGCAGACATATAAACGTCAGGTTGTGATTTTGAAATCATTATCTGTAGTAAAATCTACAGCCATAACGTTCGAACTTGTTATATAATTCCTTTGCTACATTTTACAAGTGTATTGCGATTTCATAGGAACGTGAATTCTGAAATTAAAATATTTTATTGTCTGGAACTACCAACAACTTAACACGTTCAGTGCCGGGAACCCTCCAGGAGGGTTCACCTAGTCGCATATGAGATACCGCGAGCCCTTGCGGAGGGCATTTTAAATGTAGGCTTTTCTTAGCGAATAGACCATTATAAACCGTGGAAATAAAATCCGGTAGGTATCCGAATGTGGTATTACAAAGTACTTTGGTGAGGTAAGTAATGGAACTGCAATAGATGAAAAAAAACCCGTCCTTGCGGTTATCAAAAAATATTGGCAATACGTTTCCAATATGTTTTTATTTTTTTACGTAATCAAAAGATTACGGCGATACATTGTGTTAAAATGTGCCATGACATCACGAGTATGTAGATTTTATACTTACTTGTGACGTAGCCCCCCCACCACCAACTTGAATGCGTTATATCTAAGTAATTTTTTATTAATATGGTAAAGCAAAAAATACGTGTCTAATATTTTTTTATTATCTGACTGACGGACTAAATAGAATTTCTTTTTTTTTTACTCAGTCATCGTCCCTATTATACAGGATGTTTTAAGTACTTGCTGGTCATCTGCAACTAGCTTCTGCCCGCGACTTCATTCACGTGAAGTTTCTCATTTTAACATAAAACATATCCCATGGCACTCACCAATAGTGTAGTTTTCTATCAGTGAAAGAATTTTCGAAATCGGATCAGTAGTTCTGAAGATTACCCCCTACATACATATCTTTATAATAATGACTAGCTTCTGCCCGCGACTTCATTCACGTGAAGTTTCTCATTTTAACATAAAACATATCTCATGGCACTCACCAATAGTGTAGTTTACTATCAGTGAAAGAATTTTCGGAATCGGATCAGTAGTTCTGAAGATTACCCCCTACACATTTTAGATGGGAAAAGTCTAGGCAGATTTTTATTATTAGTATAGATTGAAAAACCAAACTTAAGCTTTGTGCAGACTAGCGCGACGCGACACCGGGTATTGTTAAACCGTCAAGTTTTCTTAGAAATTGTATTGTTCGAATCGCGTCGCACCGTCGCGTCGCGCTGGTCTGTACGAGCCTTTACGCGGCTAAAGAAAAAGAACACTGTATGCGTCATGTGTAGCAGGACTAGGAAGCTAGGAGGTCCAGACAGCTGCAGTCTTTTACCGTTTCTTGATAAGCATTAGAAAAATGACTCATCACGATGAAATAAAGCGCTTCCTAAGCTGCTGGCAAACGCTGCAGCTACTTCAACGTGTGTAATCTATCAGCATATCTGATTTAATATGCCAGTTCTGCGATGTGACGAGATATCTCGCAGGAAGTGTTGATCTGACATCGATATACATTACATTCCCCACACGTTTGAGCGGTTCATTTAATGGCAAATTTTTGTTTAAAATAAATCGTTTTTTAAATTAAAACACTCGCTTTATTAATCTTTACACGGTCATGAAATTATTGAAAATAAAAAATATATTATATATTATTGAAATCCGAGAAAATTATTGGTGGAATATATGCAGAAACACGTAATTAAAGGTCGTTGTTTATAAAAGCGTATACTAATTTATAGTAAAGTAGGTTGAATTGTAAGTCAGAGTCGCTGGTAGGTATATTCGTATCTATTCGTTATTTCCATGTAACTAAAACATTAAAAAAAAAAAAAACGACTTTCAAAAAAAAACCCTACACAAACTGAAAAATTGCTTTAATTTCGGAAGTCGGTGCCTTTGATTTTGTATTTTTTTTATTTGCCACCGGCTTCCGAATTATAGTTACTTTTCAATTTGTAGTGTTTTTACCTACCTAATTAGACCAGAAATCTAGTAAACAGTTTTGCTAGATTAAGTATCTACTTAGCAAGAGAGAGTTGAGACCTAATATTCACTACCTATTGTATAAAAACATACTCTTAAACCCTAAAAGCGAAGGCGACCAGTTTTGAATTGCTGTAGAAATCGAAAGTCGTTCGAAGTTTCGAAGTCATTCTTTTTTCGACCTAACTCTCGTGCTAGACAATGGGCTATTAAAAACTTAGACAGGCCAAAAAAAGGAAGGATACTGACGTCCTAACTAAGGAGCTGTGCCTGGGAACAGAGACCTAAAGGCGAATTTTAATTGTAGTCCATCAAAAAAGTAAACTGTCCTCTTTATTTAAGGATTTCGGAAGTGAGTGGCAAAATACGAAAATTCAAAACGAAAGACACCGACTTCCGAAATTAAAATTATTTTTCACTTTGTAGTGTTGTTTTTGGAAGCCGGTTTTTTTTTTGTGAAAATGTTTTTATTTTTAATTTTTTGTTGTGGCACCTACCCTGGGTACGAGTACTACACAAATTCGTATACCACTACTTGCTATGTAAATATCTGTAACAGAAAATTGCTATATTAGCTATATTGCCACTTTTATCGAAATTGTTAAAGCCGTCTTCGGGAACGTGATTACAAATATATATTTAAACAAATATTGCTCATTTAATAATATGACATAGGTATATAACTTACTGCAATAATGTGTCCGTTGATTATGACATGATAATGATGGGAAACGACATCACGGCAGGACTGACGAAGATGGCGGGATGAGCAGGGGCCTTACTATGACGTGTTAAAACCATCACCTTTCCGTTGTGAAATAAGGATAGTGCTATTCGTCCTGTATAGCTTCATCTCTCTCTCACACTGGAACGATGATTGCTTTAACAAGTCATAGTACACCCCTGGACTCCTTCGATAATGATTGAGAGAGGTGAAGAGATAGTAGGGAGGCCTTTGCCCAGCGATGGGACTATAAAGGCTAATAAAAAATAGAAATGATCTACTGATATTCCATGGTCTTCTTCTTTTCGTGTGGTTAGTGACTAACCTGGTGACAGAGTTTTTAAAGCCGCCCATGGGCCTCTGACTTGGCTTCACATGCCGTCGAGAAATATCTCTCAGGCATGCCGGTTTCCTCACGATGTTTTCCTTCACCGTTTTCGAAGCAAGTGATAATTATACAATACGCACATGAATCCGAAAAGTCAGATGTGCGTGGCTTGGGTTCGAACTCGAAACCTATGAATTGGCAGTGGTCACACTACTAGGCTAATTCCATGGTACCTATACCTACTACATACCAATACGAATAGAGAAGACTCAATTAAAACCTGATTTTAGTCGATAATATTTTACACATAACATTATATTACCTATAGAAATGACATTAAAGCTACCTGTCTTCATTTCTTAATGTCTCTATGGCGATTCTGACAACCGCTACCGGAAACGATCATCGAACGTATTATTGCCTTGCCACGATCACTGCTTATCAGCTTTTATGCAAATTATAACCTTAAGTACACGTGCTAGGATGTAATTTTCAAAGTAATGTGTGACTAAGAAATGGTGACTTTCAAAAGTGCACATCAAAGTCAACGCTACGCTATAATTTATCGCTTAAGAAATTGCGGATTTTATTCCCGGTTTTCGCCTTTTACCGGAGTAATTAAAGCCATTAGATTCCCTTAGCTATTAAAGCTTTATTTTAATTATAACGGACGTCGTTTGTGTAGACAGAGAAAAAAGTTCACGAACGCAGATTAAAAATGATTGTTGGTATTTAAAAACATCGCTCCACCCTTTATGTGAAATTCTCCTGTATTTAAGAGCGTGCATTCCAAATTCTGATTATGAAATGCAATAATTAAAATCGCTATAACACCGAATATTTTATTTTCGATCTAAAAAAATATATTTAGAATCTTTCCAAATGCCCTTTTTACATCTAAAACGGGTACAACATCAAATTCAATGTTATAAGTGCAATTCATTATTAATATTCTAGTTTACTAGTTAGCCACATTTCATATTTTCATACAGTAATATTGCCAAATTAATCAAAACAGGTAAATTTTTGACAGCAATTTGTGACGTTGCCAACTTTTAAGATAAACGCTCTTAAGGTAAGTTAACTTTACATACAGAACCTCCAAACCCAAAACGACTATCAGTACCCATCTTTTAATTAGAAATTCCCTTGAAAATTCCATAAAGAAAAGAAAACATGTCAAACATCAGGCTCCTGCCATGCCGCACTCCACACAACCTGTAAGTCGGCTAAGGGAAATTGAATATCTGAAATATGGACAAGCGTTTATTTATTGTTATTAGGCTTACCGCCTCATTGATGTACTTTGGCTTATTGGTGTCGTGGGAGCAGGCTTTGAGAAGTACATATATGCATCTTGACTTTTTCCGTGAGAGAGTCTTAGGCTGGGTGCAGCGTATTGCGTCATGTAACTGTATTGCATAATTGCGCGCATGTATTTGTTGTTTGAAAGGTCGAACTTATCGTTAGATGAGTAAAATTACTTTGGGAGATGTAGAGCTTTATTTATTACTATTGTTACTAGAGCTAGACCTATTAGCCTAGGGCCGCAAGCGCTATTGCTGAGCATGAGGTCTTGGGTGCGATTCCCGGGTCAGGCAAAGTGTTATTGGGTTTTTCCATCAGGAATTTCTCAGTAGCAACCCAGTGGATTTTTGCCCGGTTGATGGCAATAGGCTCGCCCCCTATTACATGTGACTTAAACATAACTGGCGAAATGTAGGTGTACTATAGATGTAGGTACACCTCAGCGTAATTCGAGGAAATACAGAAGTGCCATGATGCTGTGTTTTGGGCCTAGACAAAAATTTGGTCACGTTAGGCGAATCCCTAACTCCCTTTAGAATCAAAAGAGTTTCTTGACTCTGCCTCCTGATACCCTAATTGCGTAATACACGATCATTCAGAATTTGAATCGTTTTGAAACAGATTGCTAATGCATTGCTTTATAAGTTCGAAAAAAAATCTGCTCAACAACGTAAATAACGCAATGAATGTTGTTGAAATGTCAAAATGAAACAGGGGGCCTAAAACGGCCACTTTAGCAATTCTGCTAAAAGCGATTCTGCTGAGCTAAATTCCCAACAATTCATTAGCAATTAATTCCTCTAATTTTCGTGAAATGGTGACACATTAGCTGAATAATATCTCAATTCAATTAATGTCTGAATCATATTTGGTGTAAATATTGCCATATTGGAGGAAATGAATCGCTTTTAGCAGAATTGCTAAAGTGGCTGTTTTAGACCCCAGATTAGTCGTAATCGTTACGAAAATATGATACGTAATTAGATAGCTTCTGTTCTAAATTTCACTCGACTTCATATCAATGATTAAAACTAGAACAAAAAAAAACTTATTTTGGTATGGCTTCCTACTTAAAATTGGTGTTTCTGTTCCCAGATTCGGCTGAGAAGAACGTAGGCGAAAAAAATGTCGCAGAGGGATTTCTCCGAGGTATGTCTTGCAATTACCTAGTTTGTATTTCAACAATATTTTATTATTTCCGTAAGCTGTGCGAATGAAATTAACATAGATTATAATCACTTGTTTACCCCTTGCATGTTGTTGAAGACCGCTAAGGGAAACTTGTTTGTAAGGTAAAGCGACAAATTGAGTCATCTTAAGATTATTTTGTTTTCCCAGTACAGCTTGTTCTGTTTATAAATAGGAACGTGACTTTCATCACTGGTTTGCACGATTTTGAAGTTGGCCAGTCGATTTGCTAAGCACTTGATTGAGCAGGTATACAATGTCGCCCATGTGCCCGCTCGTATTTTTCTGAATATTCATGACAAATTATCGAAAATTAACTTTAACAGAGGTTTTTTTTTCAATGCCCCTGATTTTGTGGACTTACACTGGTTTTTGAATAAAAAATGTTTTTTTTTTTAGAAAATTATGACTTCACCTCCGTTTTTTTTCACAGTCGTCAAATTTTACCAAAAAAATGTTAGTTAATCCGATAAAATAACTCATAAGCTATTAGAAAGAATAAACAGAATCCACATCGAGCCAATAACATTGGAGATATGACAAATGATAAAAAAAAAAAAAAAAAAAAATCACATGATAAATATTAAAGACTGCTGTTCGATACATTTTGACCGCGTAGGTATTGCACTTTTCTATGAAACAGCTGATTTTTTTTAAATAATAGCAGGGGCGTTCAGAATCATGTACTGAATCCATTGTAACAGTTTTCGCGTAGATGTCCCTGACACCCTGTATATAGACTAGCTTTTTCCCGCGGCTTAGTGCGCGTGGAAGTCGGAATTTATTCCATGGAAACGTAGGTACTACCGGGATAAAAAGTATCCTATGTTTTAATCCAAGCTATAAACTATCTGTCTGCTTCATCCAAATCCCTTGTGTAAGCATAACATAATGATTGAATACTATCGTGAATTCATGCAAGCCTAGTACTTTTTATTAGGTTACTGCTCAGAAATTGTGCACAACGACGCTTAATGATTGAAATACTATCTTGAATGTATGCAAGCCTAGCACTTTTTGTGCCAAGTGTCACGTTTATTAACTCAAGGAATAAGATTTTTCATACAAACAAAACCCCCCTTTCGCCCCCTTAAAGGTGGAATTTTCAAAAATGCCTTCATAATGCTCCCCTACATTTTAAAAGGAAGCTGTTTGCTAAATGTCACGTTCCTTGTCCCAGTAGTTTCGGCTCTGCGTTCATATGTCAGTCAGTCAGTTTCTCCTTTTATAATATAGAAGATTATTCAATTATCACTTCCTTCAAAAATGGTGATGGAATACATCGTGACGAAATCGGCATGCCTGAGAGATATATTTCTCGACGGCATATGAAGCCAAATTAAAAATAAAACGTAGCTATATTGATCTACCATGACATCTACTAGGAACCAAAAGTCAAGTCTCCCAGCCCCAACATGATGCCACCCTTTAAAACAACCAGCTCTAACAATACAAAATAAAAACATTTTTCAAATTACATCTGAATTTCCACTCTCTTCTCGGAAGTCCATTGGCCCAACATTACGTCCCATACAGGGCCGGCCTTTAATCCCATTTCGTCATCGGTTCGATTGTACGTTCCCAATCGTTGTTGTTCGGAGTAGTTCGGACGTACCGCGACGTGTGAACGTGTATAGTTGTGCGTGACTTGCTAGTATCTAGGTGAGGTGCGAGTTATAAGCGGTAGTGGGGTGAATGTTTTATGTAGCGGGTATGTTAAACAGTACCCTAATTGCGTAATACACGATCAATCAGAATCTGAATCGTTTTGAAACAGATTGCTAATCCATAGTTTCAAAAATTCGACAAAATAATCTGATCAACAACGTAGGTAAATAACGCAATGAATGTTATTAATCTGACAAAATTAAACAAATTAGTCGTAATCGTTTATGAAAATATATTACGTAATTAGATAGCAGTTCAGGACACACCATAAAATGTGTTTCTAGTGCCCATGATGCTGACTCAGAAGCTTTATCTCACCTATCAATCAATCTGCCTGCCTTTTCCCAACTATATTAAGGTCGGCTTCCTGTCTTACCGGATGCAGCTGAATACCAGTATTTTACATGGAGCGACTGCCTATCTGACCTCCACAATCCAGTAACTGGGTAATACGATACCCCTTGGTAAGACTGGTTGTCAGACTTTCGGGATTCTGACGACCCGTAACGATTATCAAAGATCCACACGAATGACAACCGGCACCAACGGCTTAACGTGCTTTCCGAGGCATGGAGGAGTCTTGGTATGTAAAGATGGTCACCCATGCACAGACCAACCCCGGCAAACACACACAACAGACAGCACTACAGGACCTAAACGTGCCTAAACGCAAGTTTTATAATGCCTAAAATAATATGATCCACTGCTGTAAACAAAATCAGAAATTATATGATATTCTTCAGGATATATGCTAGTATGATAGTGTGTTGAAAACATAATACAACTAATTTGATACGATAGAAAAAAAATCATGAAGATACCTCTAAAAATTTCTTTTAACGATTAAAAATCATATTAATTTACATGCAATCATTCTGATTTTTTGTCAGATTATTCTACAAGCTACATATTAGCATAATAGTGTTTTAATTTTCCAGTCCAATCAAAAGATTTTCTGTAAATCGCTAACTGCTTCATATTTTGCAATAAATTACCTGCGTCGTGTCATCGCGCTTCTCTTTCATTTCTATGCAGTCCGACAGTGACCGCGCTTTAGCTGTTGTAAGCCTCGGGAGTGCGGCTGCTATTACTTAGCCACGAGCTCCTCAGCTTTATCTCACCTATCTGAAACTCTAATGCCCGTTTTCACCGACAACTAAGTGACACTTATATGAAACCCTAAATAAAATTTTTCTGTTGGATTTTCAGCTCTCAGTGCTAAGCCTAGCGTTGAAAATCCAACAGTGCACTTTTATTCAGGGTTTCATGTAAGTGTCAGTTAGTGTTGGTGAAAACGGGCATTAGTCTACTAATTGACACCTATTTAAAATAATTAAATCTCAGTCGATCAGGGTCATGTTGATAAAAAAATCAGCTGTTCCATACATTTATGTTCGCATAGCTCGTTATAATGTAGGGAAACGGCTGTTTTTTTTTCGCGATTTCAGGTTCGGCCCCATAATGAAAGTTGTTCATAATAAAGGCATAAGAAAACTAAAAACTTTGCCTGTTCTACCCCTAGACAATTTACATTCGTGCTTTTTCAAAATCATTTTTTTTTATGTTTGTGTCTCTGGTTCGGGATGTTCTTCTCTGCATTGTTTCCATTTAACGTTAGCTGTTACTTGTAACTTGCGGCATACCAATGACGCGGTAAGTTACACATAAGGCCCGCTACAAATTAATGTAATTCAAATGCTGTTAAGGTGTAGATGTGACGGATAACGTGGGCGTGCGCCGGCGCAGCGGTGCGGCGCGGCCCTAATATCGGTTTTATTATTTACAAATTAGCTCGTAATATCCTGTATGTGGGAAAATAATGTAGGAAAGAATTATAAGATTATTTTGAAGGAATCTTTACCCATTTTCGTTTTTTTTTCATAATCGATAAAGCTCTATGACTATTGAGTTAATTTCAAAATCTTAACACCTGGGAACAAAATCTTCAAACATTCCACCGATGCATCATCAGATTTATAAACATTTCAATACAGCAGTTTTCAACCTCACCGGAAACATCAAAGTGATAAGGGGAAGCTTAGAAATGAGAGGTCTTAATAATGTTTAAGACGCAGATATATGCCAGTGACCTTGAGTGGTTAGCTTGCGTGTTCTGTACTGAGCTCACGCAACGCGTCGTACGTCCAGCCAGTAATAGGACATCAAAGAGCGCTGTCCCAAATAAGACCCATTATTAATTAATTAATTTATTACATAAAACAAAAGATATTTTAACAGAATAACTATACTAAAAGATAAATAATTAAATTAGATTATCATTTGATTTATCATTTTGCGTGATTCTCAGTATTTTATCCAGTTTAGACATAACTTTATAAATTAATTTCCGTAATCTAAAATATTCATATATTACGTTATGAAGAAAATGCTCTAATTTAACATATATTTTTTCCAAATGATTAACACTCCTCGCGATTTAGACGTGATCTTCAGTATAAAATCATTACAATTCGGTTATCGTCGCCCTAAAGACACCTATTGAATAAAAACAAAGGCAAAAAACAAAGGAAAGGCTTAGTGAATAGTTTTAGGACGAGTAGGTAACTCGTCCTAAAACTATTAGCTATTCACTAAGCCTCCTCAAAATCAAATTCTAACAATGCATCGAACAAAAAAGAAAAAAAATTATAAGTACACATTATTTCAGTTACCAATCGACTAATCTCGAAGAAATCTTTTCGTTAGATACTTAGAAAAGAGCTTTCGACGTGGCTTTCACAGTGCATTCGATCGTTATCTTTCTTGTAAGTACTTGAATCGATCCCCGCTTATCAGGACTATAGAAAATATACCACGTATCAGTGTTATCATCCAAACACGCCTGCTTATAGTGAAACAAACTTGGATACACGCTTAGGAGATATAGAAGTATTTATGTACTCGTACGTACACGGTGAACAATGTTGGCCCACTGGTAAAACAGATGTGGCCCAGTGGTAACGACCTTACTTATACGTGTTTTATTAAAATACTTTTAATTTTATGTATAATAAATTAATAATGCGTCTAATTTGGGACAGTGCTCCTTGATGGGCGAGTCCTATTACTGGCTGGACGTACGACGCATTGCGTGGGCTCAGTACAGAACATGCAAGCTAACCACTCAAGGTCACTGGCATATGTGTGCGTCTTAACTTATAGCAATGCATTATGTTTCTCGAAGCGAAAGCCCAAACCCTATAAACGTGCCGAAATTCATATAAAAACTTTCACGTGTCCTGTGTTTGTAGTGATAGAGTAGGTTATACATATACATCAAGAAAATAGCGAGCATACAGCAGAGGTAGAAATTAAAGAGAAGACAAATACAGGGTGTCAGGGACATCGACTCGAAAACTGATACCATGGATTCAGTACATGAATCAGAAATTTTTTAACGCAAGGGTTTGAAATTTTTCGTAAGTTATTTTAGAAAAAATCCGCTGGTTCATAGAAAAGTGCAATACCTACGCGGTCAAAATACACATTTTGACCGCGTAGGTATTGCACTTTTTTATTTTAATAACCGACACAAAATTTCATGCAAGTGCTTCAGATTTATATACAGAATCCATGGTATCAGTTTTCGAGTCGATGTCCCTGCCAACCTGTATATTTACTTTAGATTTAGTAACTATTCGTTATTACGTTTTGATGACTCGCGAAGATAACAACGTCTCGAATGTAATAGATAGAGAAAGGAAATAGGAAGGAAAAAGAAAGGAGATAAGAATAGTGGAAGGAAATGGAGGAAACCTTTGCCAATAGGCACGTAGACTAAGACAGCTGGTGTCAACATACTTAGTTTTGTTTATTTTTAACTTTTAATTTTTAGTACAGTCTGTAGGTATTTCTGCTTTACAAAAGATGGAGTATAAACGATTTTGACATAAATGTTGCTTAGTTATGGATGTCTAATAAAAATCCAAGTTTACGAGGCGTGAGCCGCCATCTTGAATTAAATGTACCAAAATTAGTTTTTTCTTAAATAAAGCCTCTATGCCAAAAACGTCTATGAGAAGTATAAAGAAGAGATTTAAGTTGCTTTGGTATAGATGTCTAATAAAAATCCAAGTTTTCTTAGAAATCTATACCTAAGCAACATAATCAGAACCGTTTCTACTCCACCGTTTGTAGAGCAAACGGTCTTATATGTCCGCACAGACTGAACTATTTAGTAGAATAAATTTTAAATGGTCTGAATAAATGACTCTGGAGTGGTTTCATTAATTTATTATTTTTTATTTACGTTTTAATGTATTACTATCGTTATTTAAAGCATCTAAGAATGAACGGCCGTTAATACGCTCCTGACAGGCCAAGGTTTATGGTGGCCATCTTCCGTCCTACACGACCAGTTTATACAGAATTTTATAGCACAATGAACAGCTCACATAATAATTATGGGTTATTCGGAATATCGTCGAGGGCCCTAAGACAGAGCACACAAGAGACAAAAATGTGGGGTAATTGCGAATCACACTCACAATCCCAAGCCATTCATTTTTCGGTTCCGTACCCGAAGGCTGCCAAACAGAACCCTATTACTAATCCTCCGCTGTCCGTCCGTCCGTCTGTCTGTCTGTCAGCGGGCTGTATAATAGGAAGACAGCAAAAATTTTCTCAAATTTTGTATTTCTATTACCGCTATATTAACAAATAATAAAAAAATATATAAAGTTAATAATTAAAGGGGGCGCCCATACAAGAACCCGAGTCCGACTCGCACTTGGCCGGTCTTTACAATTCAACAATATTCATTGCGTTTTTTACGTTGATAAGCAGACGAATTTTTCAAAAATACGATGTAATCGATTATGAATTTCCTACAAAATCCTTCGGATTGTGATAAGTAGTATGTGTTTCGCAATTGGGGTGCTGTTTTGTCAACCATAGAAGGGTTATATTTAAAAGTCTTGTCAGCTTCGATTCTGTGACTATTTTTATGCGTGTGTGCACGCCATTGTTTTCATAGAGCAATAGACTGACTAAACTTTAGTCAAGATTGTCTTTAGTCACTAAAGACAATCTTAAAAAGAAAGAAAATACGATTCTTTGCTGTAAACATGACGCAAAGAAAGAAAACATACACAAAAAGAACAAGTTGTGGGAAATATGCGTCACATCCACGCAAAACGGCCATCGCTCAGCATAATGCTGCGACCCAATGCGAGAGCGCAGCAGCGCAGGTTTTCAGCGACAGCCGGCTTGACTCAGGTATGCGCGCAGCCTAAGCAACAAAGTGAAAATTGGTAGGTACTTGAGTTTATCACTAGTGAGGATCTAGTGAATAAACTCAAGTACACACCTTTTTTTTTCTAGTTTATTGGGTAAATAGAACACCCACGATTTTCTTTTTTTGTAATATTCTTTTATTGGGTAACCAGAATATTTATACCCGCGAAATTTGCGGTTTTTAATTCATATATGGAACCTCTTTAGGTCATAAGCTATCCGAATATCAAAAAATATTATTTTGATCTAGGTCATAAGGGGGAAAAAAGCGTGGTAGAGGCGTGAAAATTGATTCGCTGTTACAATGTATAATAGATGAAGTCTAAATAAAGACCAAGGCATATTTTTTTGCTTTTTACTCACATGCCGTCGAGAAATATCTCTCAGACATGCCGGTTTCCAAACGATGTTTTCCTTCACCGTTTTTGAAGCAAGTGATAATTATCCAATACGCACATGAATCCAAAAAGTCAGAGGTGCCTTGGGTTCGAACTCGAGACCTAAAACTTGGCAGTCGGACGGTCACACCACCGGCACTTACGGTGTCTGTTTACATTCCGGTTGATGCGAAAATTTATTAACACTATTAGAAATTTTAAGTACTTAAGTAAACATAATGTGAATAATGCTAATGTCATTTACCTACGTAACAGTACTTACATATGTACCCACATTAAACGTTCTAGTACCTATTAAGTTGCTTACATAAGCTTCCTATATTTTAAATTATCTATTAAATACTTAGTACCTGGTCGAACGAGCTCTGCTCGGGTGAAAATAGATAAGCTTATCCTCCAGGTATACCAACGCTCTATCACATTCCTGAGGAAATATGAGACCTAGCTAGATCGATTTTAGGCCCCCGTAAACCCCTATATTGCAACTTTCATCAAAATCGTTAGAGCTGTTTTCGAGAACGTGATTACAAATATATATACTAGCGGCCCGCTCCTGCTTCGCACGGTTTTTACGACTTCAAAAAACATCGAGATTTCTTAGGTAAACGTAACTTTAATATTAACGTATTATACACATAAACCTTCCGGAATAAATTCTACAAACGATGGTGAAAACCTTATTAAAATCTGTTGCGTGGTTTAGAAGAACAACGCGGACATACAGACAAACGCGAAGTGCGACTTTGTTTTATAATATGTATAGATATATACAAGTATTGCTGATTTAATAGTATAGGATAACTCGGTATCTATAAAGCTTAGGTCTTAATAGCAGCAGTCAAAGTACCTTCCTTATCCTAATTTATTTGGAATCGGTACAGCATCTTCTTTAATACATCTCAGCCATATTCGTGTCATTATTTCTAGCTACATAATCTTTAAAACATTCCACCCATCGTCTGTTTGGTCTGGGGAAGACCTCCGTAAATCATCATTCTGACCTAAAACTTTCCTGATAAGTCTTATGAGTGGTCATTACGACATGCCTTTCATTCTTCAGTACCATATATGCCGCATACCACGACAAACATTTAAAAGAGTATCCACGGAGTTTCTTGTCTGTTCTTCTCCATAGAAAACCACAACGCTTTGGATTTTGATCGAAGGGAAAAGGCAACTAGCTTCATCAATCCGATTCACCGACGCCTCTGAATATTCAAAAGTGCCTGTAAATAGTTTAATTGAAATAAATGCTTTGAGATTGCCAACCGATTTTCAACGTAGGTACAGTTCGCGTCAAATAACTTTGCCACTCTGAAGTAGACTACAAGTGACTGCGCAGTAGTGAATCTTAATTATAAAACAGTAGCGCGCATGCCAGCACGCATGCGCAACATAACTTCAGAATGGCAAAGTTATTTGACGCGAACTGTAAGTACGCAAGATTATTGCAAAAGGGTTTTTATAAATGACACATTCTTGTTTAAAAATACGTTATAACCAAATTAAATTTATTTTCGATTTTTACGATAGTTCCTCTTTTATTAATATATGTCTGTCTATTGTAAAGAGCTCAAAAAGACAGGTGCTCTAAACGTCAAGGAATTCTATCATTGCTAAATTGAAGAGTACAACTATGACGTAGCATGACAACTGAAGTGGCAGTCATTACGTTTAGTCGGTTAATTGACAGCTCTCTCGCCACGTGGTTTTTTTTGTTTACATTTAAGTAACTACCTAAACCAACGGAGTATAGTTATGTGCTTGAGAATTAAAAGAAAACCGTCCAGATTACTTCAAATACCTGTTATCTATCTATCTTGTCATATTAAGACTGAGATCAGGAAATTAAAAAAAAAACGACACTATTAATTGCTTATCTTCGGCGTAAATTGTAAATCAATGGAAGGAAATCAGAAACTAGATACCATCGCTATTCATCTGTAAAGAGGTATTAAGATAAAAATAAGGCAGTTTTAATTGCTTGGAAAGTTCTATCCAAAAATGTTACTATCTCTAATAAATTTAGTAAAACTTGTTAATTCATTGATCAACACTCGTTACTTTTCTCTAGTACTTACAATTCTTATTTTATTTCTCTTTTTTACAAAAAATATAAACACTACAAAGTTTAATTTCGGAAGTCGGTGTCTTTAGTTCTGAATTTTCGTTTTTTGCCACCGACTTCCGAAAATAAAGTTATTTTTCACTTTGTAGTTTTTTTTTTTTTTGTCATAAGTTTTTATTTTTCACCTTTTAGTTATGGCACCCACCCCACACAAATTCGAATACCACTACCTGCTGTGCTATTCTGTAACCATCTCACCGTGAAAACTTAGGTGAAGTGAGCTGTCATTCCACAGGGATTGACACTATTGACAGCTCACTTCACCCAAGTTTTCACGGTGAGATTTTTACAGAATAGCATGGCAGCTATGTAAATAAGAGTGACAAGAAGCCGATTTTCAAAATCGGTCCACCATTGAGGGAGAAATCGGCGGACAAACATAAAAAATAAAACATACGCGACAAACATATAACCTACTCCTTTTTGGAAGTCGGTTAAAAAATCATTTGAGCTGCTTTATATCCGAGCATAAATAAAAAAGAAGCGACTTCAACATCAGTGTAAGCACGTTCTTACGTCCACTCGACGTATTAACGCAGTTATTTCCCGCACTTCTAATCTTAATTACGTCCGCTAAGCGTATTTCCGTCTCGCAATTAAGTATACATCAGTATCTACCTTTATTGTATGTTGTAAGCTTTAAGAATGTTCAAGATTATTTTAGATCGTGTTACTAGACATCGTTCGGAGAAAGTCTCTTCTTTACTTTTAAAGTTTTAATAAATATAAATGTTGTAAGTGCATAGGTATGTATGCCTTTTTAGGGTTCCGTAGTAAACAAGGAACCCTTATGGTTTCACAATCAATCTGCCTGCCTTTTCCCAACTACGTTGGGGTCGGCTTCCAGTCTAACCGGATGCAGCTGAATACCAGTATTTTACATGGAGCGAATGCCTATCTGACCTTCTTAACCCAGTAACTGGGTAATACGATAACTCTTGGTTAAGACTGGTTGTCAGACTTTCGGGCTTCTGACGACCCGTAACGTCTATCAAAGATCCACGAATGATAGGCGGGCCCAACGGCTTAATGTGCTTTCCGAGGTATGGAGGAGTCTCGGTATGTAAAGAAGATGGTCACCCATCCTCGGACCAACCCCGGCAAGCGAAGCTTAACCTGATGGATCGACCCGTGCGGCTGTTATTACTTAGCCACAAGCTCCTCAACAACAGTTAATAAAAAATCATAATGGAAGGATATTCTACTATTCCAAGAAAAAGTTACAAAAAAACTTTCCTGTTTTCAAACCTTGAGGCATTGTAAATTCATTAATTATTAGGCTCAGCCAGATTGTGCGTAAAACGAAAAAAAAACTAAACTGTCGGCGAAAATAACTTAAACGTTACTAATTACAAACTGTTCTGTGTTAATTGACTTGTAGACTTTAATTGATTAATCGATTGTAGCAGTTAACTATTTGAGTTGTGTTCTTGTAATATTTTTTTTACACAAATAGGCATAATATGTAACCTTCGCTTGAATTCCTTTCACGGTTTATTATCTTCTACACATTGTAAAAGCGAATCAATTTCTTTCCCCCGAGCGAGTAACCAGCGCGTACTATTGGGGGCCATACTTATAGAATAAGATTTTTTTTTAAATTTTATATATCCGCGAAAAAGAAAAAAAAATCCGCTTGTTATTAATAATTCACCTATTTCTAGATATGCAGTCTCATTGATTCCCTATGACCTATAAAATTGAAGAATAATTTCTTCCATTTTCCTCATTTGGTCTACCAAATACGTTTTCATTTATTGCATTTCCATGACTAGGGTCACCGCTCACATCTATTCGAAAAGAGAAACAATACGAGTACTTTCGCCCGGCTATCCGGCTATTTAAAACCCGCTATCTCAACCCCTGGCCCTGCAACTATTAGGCAAAGACCAGTGCCGGATTAACCACGTAGCAAGAGTAGCAATTGCTACGGGCCCCGCGCTAAAGGGGGCCCCGCGTATTCAAACCCGGGCCCCACCTCCGCCTGAGCATAATTTTTTGAGTGAAACTTATTAAGAAGTGGTATATTGAATTTACTTGATGTCTCCAAAACGTGATACGTACTACCTTTGCCGACTAAGACGTCAGAATATGGGTAATACAATTTCTAAAAGTTGATTGCAAATAGACGTATTGAGTATTGTTTTTTTTTACCACTTTATACATAAGAACCCATAGCAGATCAAGGGCCCGCCGCCGTCTATAAAATTTGCTACGGGCCCCGCGCTTGCTTAATCCGGCACTGGCAAAGACTATGTATCAGTGGAAGGCAAACAGCGACATTGCAATTGCGATAACTTTGTAAGCCCTTGTCCAAATAGCGGTTATAAAACTAAACGTTAAAAACGATATTAACACCCAGCAATAAGCATCAAATTATGGCCGACAACGTATTTGATATAATAAACCAATTTAAAAACTTATTTGCTTTACGAAGATTATCAGTGTTTATTACTGGCTGGGAAGGCGACTGTAACAATGTTGTATGTTTGTTACATTGTTAGAATACCGTCGCGTGCACACGTTGCACGTTCAAAAGTACATTTAGAAGTAAAAACTTCTTTAGGCGCACTTTGCGCTCTATGTGAATAGTGATCAAAACTGAACCGTCCCGCTCGGCATCCCTGAATGATTTTGAAGGTTATTACTAATCCATTGCTTCATATGTATCGAAAAATGTATTTGCTCAACAACGTAAATAACGCAATTAATGTTTTTGAACTGTCAAAATGAGAGCCATTGCTACTGTATCTATGTTACGCAATTACCTGCTGGTCGGTGACTGAATCGCGAATACTCGGCTCCAGTCGGTCGGTGACGCTGAATCGCGTATACCCGTCACTGAATCACGTATACTCGGCGCTGAATCGCGTCTACTCGGCTCTAGTCGTAAGTTTTCACTTCTATCGTATGGTCATAAGCAGACACTCTCTTTTTTTAGATTAAACAGGATCAAAGGATCCTTATCCTCCCGATTCTTCAATTTCTCCCTTGTCGTAGGCTAAAGAACAATATTTCTGCTTTAATCGGTTGTCTATTACAAAACACTAGCCTAATTGCGTAATACACGATCAATCAGAATCTGAATCGTTTTGAAACAGATTGCTAATCCAACGCTTCATAAGTTCGAAAAAAATCTGCTCAACAACGTGAACAATGAGCAATGAATGTTGTTGAACTGTCAAAATGAAACAGATTTGCCGTTTTACGTAGGTAGCAGATTTTTTTGAGGATACAGAAAGTAAACTCTGCAGGAATTACATAAATTTTTCAGGCATCATCGACAACGTAATAAAAAATGTCGCCGTTTTCAGTAGCGAATTGATTGTATATAATCCATTACCCATCTGTACCGATGTATGTATGGTCTGTAAAGGTTGTCTGTAAAAGGAAAGGCGACCTTACGTCGCTCACTGCCGGGGTTGCGGGTTTGTCTGAAAGGGATATCGCGACCTCGGCACACAGGCAACGGAAGGAACACGGGTGGGTTTTAGTCAGTAAAAGTCTGACACGCCCTCCCGCTCCACCCAGAGCGGGAGAAGTTATTGGATAATTTCCCATCCTCAAAAAAAAAAAAAAAAAACGTCGCTCACGCAGGCCGGTAGAAAAATAACTTCAAGCGAATTTGGAAAATAAAACATTAGGTTTTTGTTCGGAAAAAAAGAAGACTGACATAGGCACAGAAAAGTGAAAACGTTTTTCTTAAAATAAAAGGAACAAATATAATTTTATTTATTATTTACGCCCCCACATATGTAATATTGCTTTACCATCACCACTCGTCTAGTGCTAACAGTACTTACCCAAGTAGTTTAATTAAAAACCAATTAACAATCTTCCAAAAAAAATATTACAGAACTACGTCCTTTAAGGGGACTACAGGACCTAAACGTGCCTAAACGCAAGTTTTATAATGCCTAAAAGAATATGATCCACTGCAGTAAACAAAATCAGAAAAATATATGATATTCTTCAGGATATATTCTAGTATGATAGTGTGTTGAAAACATGATACAACTAATTTGATATGATAGAAAAAAATCATGAAGATACCTCTAAAAATTTCTTTTAACGATTAAAAATCATATTAATTTACATGCAATCATTCTGATTTTTTGTCAGATTATTCTACAAGCTACATATTAGCATAATAGTGTTTTAATTTTCCAGTCCAATCAATAGATTTTTTGTAAATCGCTAACTGCTTCATATTTTGCAATAAATTACCTGCGTCGTGTCATCGCGCTTCTCTTTCATTTCTATGCAGTCCGACAGTGACCGCGCTTTAGCTGTTGTAAGCCTCTTAAAGTTTCAAAATAAAATCTGAGAATAAATTGCATCAAATTGAAACTAAAACTGCATGTAGAAATATAATGCCGTATCTTACCATAATAATAATTTTAATTGGCCAGCGAAATTCGCTGTATGTTTTAATAGCGGCTTTTATTATAGATAAATGACTGAGTGAGATGAATGTCGTCAGGCTAACTACAGGTTGAGGACACATTTGTGCATTTACTTGTAACAGAACATCGAGCCTGATTTGATCCGTGTTATATTTCATCGAGCAAAAACAAAAAGGAATATTACAAGTTATTTAACCTCTGATTTTGCATCACTGTCAAAATCACAGTGGTTTTTAATCTCCTTATAATAAGGTTGCTTTTGGGTTGCTGTACTGACAAGTCGGTCAATATGACAGTGGCCTTCATTGTCGTTGTATTAAGGTAACTGTTGGGTTGCTGCTGTTAGAGGTAAGATCACTGTGAATCCTAAATACTATAATATTATAATTGCGAAAGTGAGTTTGTTTGTTACGCTTTCACGCTAAAACGGCTGAACGGATTTGGATGGAATTGGGCACATGGGTAGCCCTTGACCTGGAGAAGGACATAGGCTATCTTATCATCCTGGCTCGCAGACGAAGTCGCGGGCAACAGCGAGTAGATAAATGCTCGTTCGCCATGAACATTTTATCGAACAATACGCCAAACATTCGTAAGAACATAATTATGACATTACATGTAAGGTCTATTTATAACCTTGTTTCCCATTGATGTTATTTCCACTTAAACAAACATTAACTTTATGCCAGTTCAAATAAAGTAAATTTTAGACTGACTAGTACGGTTAAAAAAGTTATAAAAAAAATCAGTTGTATCGTAAACTGAACCTTAGATGTAGGTATTACGGTTGTTTTTCCTAAAACTCGTGTTTGTTTACATGTTTGGCAAATAAATTGCGAACGCAGGTAAAATACTCTAGTGTGAACTCACCTTACAAATCTGAGAGACTTCGTGGCCAACCGAGCCTCTCTATAATTACGTATACTTAACAATAGAGGGGTGATATAACTGAATTTACGCGACTTCTTTTGTTTACTTTTGTCCCTGTCTGCCTGATTATGTTGTAGTAGTTTTGTAGTTAACGTCGAGCGAGATCGTCGTAATTTTGTACTTACATCTCGGTAAACTTCGACACAACTTAGA
The DNA here is from genome assembly GCA_914767755.1 of Agrochola circellaris. NCBI lineage: Eukaryota > Metazoa > Arthropoda > Insecta > Lepidoptera > Noctuidae > Agrochola > Agrochola circellaris. Next base: position 6,666,645 of record OU611860.1, read on the forward strand.
TGTCGCATTCACACATTTCAATTTCACGAATGTATTTGGTCTGTCTTTACAAGTTATTGCGTTTGCGTAAAGATCATTTTCGCCTAAATAAGTAATAAAGATTGGTGATTTTGAAGGCGCACTCAGTTCGAATGATGATCGGTTTTACGAATTCTGCCGATGCTACATCTAAGTTGTGTCGTACTGTACCCAGACTTGCTTGGTTTAATAACATGCACGAAACTGTATTATTTTTTTGGATTGAACTTTTCTTTAGTTGATATGGGGGGAAATTACGTTTATTTCACATAAGTCTCAATCCCGTGAGAATATCGGGATAAATAGTATTCTATGTCCTAACCCAGGTCATGGTCTACCCATACGCGAAATTTCATCCAAATCTGTTCAGCAGTTTTAGCGTGACAGCGTAACAAACAAACTCACTTTCGCATTTATAATCTAGCTTTCGCCCGCGGCTCCGCCCGCATGGATGTCTAAAATTATCCCACGGGAACGTACTACCGGGATAAAAAGTATCCTATATGTTAACCCAGCTTATAAAATACCAGTGCGCCAAATTTCATCCCAATCCGTTGAGCCGTTTTTGCGTCATTGAGTAACAAACATCCAAACATACAAACTTTCACATTTATAATATAAAGTAGGATATATAGCTGGGATTTTTTTATTTTCTTTGGACGTACCTAGGAAGACAGTTAGATAAGTGACATTGGCAGCACTTTCAAGAAATTCTTAAGGAAATCGTCGCATAGGATTTTCCGGGAAGTTTTTGATCGTTCTTAGAAACACCTACACGGTCTCGGCTTTGTTTGAAGCCATTTATTGCGAGAACCCATAATGTTCTAAGGTCGCATAAACCATAATTAGAAAAAGGTGTGTCCCTCGAGTCATGCGTATGAATCATACGATTGGGTACTTAATTATGTATGAAAAACATGAAACGTTTCAGTATTTCATAGCTTATAGTGCTATAAAATTGATGATAAGATACTATTGGACCTTTGTAAAGTGACGAGAATTTAAGACCTTGATGAAAAATCGATCAGATTTTTCTCTTTGAAAAATTCAAGATACTGATAAAACCTCAATGCCTTGAATTATAAACAAGCAGGGTGGCAGAGACATCGACGCAAAACTGATACCATGGATCAGTACATGATTTTGTTGTTTTTTTTTTAAACTGCTGTTCTATACATTTTGACGGCGTAGGTATTGCACTTTTCTATGAAACAGCAGATTTTTTTTCAACGCAGGGTTTCAGAATCAGGTAGTGAATATTAAATGGTAACAGTTTTCGCTTCGAAGTCCCTGACATCCTGTACACTTAGCAATGATCTATTCAAATGACTTAATCCTAACGACACAACGCTACGCAGAAAACTAAATAATCGAAGTAGACACAGCCACATAATTTACATTTTCCTTCTCCTATTACGTCTAATCTGACGTCTAATTATCTTATCACGGGGGATTATAGGGGGCGCCACTGGCGAGTCGCCGGCGATAGAATTACGCGCGTTGTGTATCGCGCGACTTCATAATACGGTACCGCGGCGACGTGCGGCTGGATGCACAGTAATAACAAGTTGCACGCGATCCGGTGAGTGCAGAGGGTGAGGACATGGTGCATGAGAAGACGGGAGCGAGAGCGGGTTGAAAAAGCGACGATTCCATGCTAGACATGGGCTACCACATCGCAGCTGTGCCAGTCGCAGCCATTTCTTAATTTTTGTCTCTTTTCAGCATTAATTCTTTGTCTCTTTTCTCGGTCACTATTCCGTCAAGATTCCCGTTAGCAAAGCGATCAACGATAGGTGGCAATGACAATGCTAAACCCTTGCGCTTCTTGACGTTCGGTAATTCTGGTACAATATTATTATTTTTCTTTGTTCGTGGAGATTCCTAGAGAGCCTTTCAAATATGATTTGACGAGTGTTGTTATTTGGCTTGACATTTGGCAGGTCATTTATTTTAGGTAGTCTTTATTCTCAATATCTTCTTTATTAATAATAATAATTAAAAATACACAGCCCGCTACTGCTTATGCATTTAGACTCACCCTAAGCCATCTTCTTCCACACCCACAATAAAAGTCACGCGTCTGTTTTTGGCCGGGATCACACAACGGCGCACGGTGCGCGATACTATCTTATTTCTAATATCGGATTATAGAACGGTGGAAGCTGTCGCTTATCTGACAAACACAGAGTAATTACTAAATGGAGAGACCACCTCCTTTCCACCCACGCGTGGATTACGCGAAAGACAGATATGTCCGGCCGGTGGGCAGCTGTGTCTTCCGGTGTGCTGTTGGTCATCCAGTCTTTAAGTATTTTGATGATAATCAATCATCTTATTTATCTTCCACGCGCTGCTTGAATTGTAAAAACGTGCAAATGGAAAACAAAACGTATGTGATTTAACAATGGCCGATGGTGTATGTCGTATTTCATATTAACGTCTCCATGTTTTATCTGACTTAAGCACAGAACAGAAAAATTCTGTTCTGTGGGCTTAAGCGTCATTTATCGTACGTTGTCCCTCCATTTGCTAACTCCTCGGTGTTCCCGAGAGGGATAAGCGTTATTGCGATACAGCGCCCGTGGCGTGAGCTACTTACCGGTCGCTATAGAGCTAATACTTGGCATTCTACCTGTCTGACACCATGAAGGTTTAATATGGTGATATGATGCCACTTTATTGGTTTAGAAGCAGATAGAAATCAGCTTTAATTCCCTCATAATCAGCGTATAATGTTCCCACATATGGGACACAAGCCACCTCTCTCCGAGGGAGTGGGCTGTAAGCAACCTTCCAACCAAGTGCCTTCCTGGGCCTTACAACCCGGTAAGTCGGAGACGTTAACTGGGCCACAACTGCTCTCCTGAATTGAATTCCCTCGTTAAAACAGATGTGTATGTCCAGTTTTGAGTAGGGAAGTGTGAGACAAAGGTCCGTACGTAACTTGGAACTAATAGTTAAAACTGGAAACCACTGGACATTACTATGGACAAAACAGTACATGCTTACCTACCCTAGGAATTTTAATATGATTATGAATATCTACCTTTTCCCTCGAGACGCAACTGGCAGAAATTATCTCCTTTCTGACATTTTCATTGTAACCCGTAAGCTTTAGTTTCCATATTTTTTGTTTTTTGTCGCTTTTAGTGGCAATTGTTGGGCGGTGCACCCACTCGCACACAATGTGCCATATATCAACACCTGACCAGACTCGTCTGTACTGACAACTGTGAGTTAGTATTACGAAAACAGTCTTTCAGAATCAGAATCAGAATCAGAATTTTATTTTCTATGAATGTAGGTACATGTATAAGATGTTTTCCACAAATTAATGAGATCGGCTGCAGTGAGGAGATCGTGGCTAAGTAATAACTGCCGTACGGGTTAAGCTACGCTTGCCGGGGTTGGTCTGTGGATGGGTGACCATCTTTACGAGACTCCTCCGTGCCTTGCAAAGCACGTTAAGCCGTTGGTCCCGGCTGTCTTTCGTGGATCTTTGACAGTCGTTACGGGTCGTCAGAAGCCCGAAAGTCTGACAACCAGTCTTACCAAGGGGTATCGTATTACCCAGTTACAGGGTTGTGGAGGTCAGATAGACAGTCGCTCCATGTAAAATACTGGTATTCAGCTGCATCCGGTTAGACTGGAAGCCGACCCCAATATAGTTGGGAAAAGGCTAGGCAGATTGATTTTGAATGAGATCGGCTACAGTCTACCTTACGGCGTGCAAAATATTACATAAATTAAAATATTAATACAAACAAAATAATGTCAACAAAACAAAACAGAAATTACCTTATTATTTATTTATATAACAATTGCTTGCTGCACTTACAGTACAGCAAGCAACACACAGCAGCAGCTTGTATTACAGTAAAAACCAAAGCGCAGCAAGCCAACAACAACATTAATCTGCGTTCGCAATTTATTTGCAAAACATGTAAACAAACCCGAGTTTTAGGAAAAACTACTGTAATACCTACACATAAGGTTCAGTTTGCGCTACAACTTCATATTTTTTTATGATCTTTTCAACAGTACTTGTCAGTCTAAAATCAACTTTATTTACACATTCATAAAGTTGATGTTTATTTAAGTGGAAATAACATCAATTGGAAACAAGGATTTAAATAGACCTTAGGTAAAAAACTTCATGCAAACATTTAACATAAATTTACTACTATACATAAATATGTCAACATCGGGCCGCTCATCGGGCATCGGGTCTTACCAACGTTATTAATTACCTTTACTCTTTACGATGTAAACGCGCTGTCAGTGTCAAATTGTTGCTAGGAACGTGCGATCGACTGTACTTCTGCCTCACGATGGTAGGTGTTTGGCGACCTAAACGAAATGTTGACGGAGCTATGTGCATTGTATACCGGCTTCCTTATAGTTCAGGGCAATAAGGAAAGGGATTGAAAGCTTACTGAATGTGAATGCTGGGATTAAAGTTATGTTTCTAAAGAAAGGATGCAAAGTTGATGTTTATTAGCCTGTTTTATTTGATCTGCTGTCAAGTCCTTTTTAGGGCTCCGTACCTCAAAAGGAAAAAACGGAACCCTTATAGGATCACTCGCGTGTCTGTCTGTCCGTCTGTCACAGCCAATTTGCTCCGAATCTAATGGACCGATTAAGTTGAAATCTAGTACACATATGTATTTCTGTGACCCAAACATGGACGTGTAACGTAAATAAAGAAATTTTGAATTCGGGGTTCACTTTTGGAGGCAAATAATAAAATAAAAAAATAAAAATTGCAAACGGTACCGTGTGACATATCTAATGAAAGGGCTTATTGCGGGCTTTTATTTTTTTTCATAACTTTAGAATTACTACTTTTAAAGATATTAAAGAAAATGTATGAAAATTGTCCATTCTATTTCCATTCCTTTGGGATAAATTCATCCCAACTACGGAACTTCATTGTGCGTACTCCGACACGCACTTGGCCGGTTTTTGAATAGGTAGTCTTCAACATCACAACAAGACTTCTATATACCAAGGGTCAAACTTGGCAAGAAAGATGCAATCTGTACTTATTTGTTAGTTTTTATGTAGGGGGTAATCTTCAGAACTACTGATCCGATTCCGGAAATTATTTCACTAAAGGGAAGCTACAGTATTGCCGAGTGCCATAATATTAAACAAGAAATTTTACGCGGATGAAGTCGAACAAGCTAATGATAACTTCAAAACCGGCAGTTCCCAAGATAACCAGAACTACTTAACATTACCATAAATTAAACTAGGTAACAGAAAAAACTTAAACTAACGAGACCAACAAGAGATTTATGATAAAGTCACATAATTTGTCACGACAATCATAAAACATGTTTTTTTATTGAAGCCGCCTCTGCGTCCGCATTCCCTGAGAACGTGATGCGAAATGCGTGTTCGTCTATCATAAAGTTAACTTTCCATCCGTTAGCTAATTAACATGGGTAAGTAATTAAAAATATTTGGGTTCAGTGTTAATATCATACTATTATTAATCGCGACTAGTTAAGATTCTTCGCCATTTAGTTTTAAAATAACCAATCAACCCAACTATGTCGGGGTCGGCTTACAGTCTAACCGGATGCTGCTGAATACCAGTATTTTACATGGAGCGACTGCCTATCTGACCTCCACAACCCAGTAAATGGGTAATACAATACCCCTTGATAAGTCTGGTTGTCAGATTTTCGGGCTTCTGACGACCCGTAACAACTGTCAAAGATATATAAATGACAGCCGGGACCAACGGCTTTACATGCTTTCCGAGGCCCGCAGAGGTCTTGGTGTGTAAAGATGGTCACCCATCCACGGACCAACCGCGGCAAGTGTAGCTTAACCTGATGGATCGACCCATGCGGCTGTTATTACTTAGCCACGAGCGAAAATACTGACCAAAATATTTACTTGTAAAAAGAGCTACTTACAGTAATACACATCATATCATATCATATCTTTAGGAATACTTACTAAGTACCAAAAAAGTCGCAATTTTTTAGGCTCAATGTAGGACGATAGCGAAACACAATTTTATAATTTAATAAATTAAACCATTATTTGTTATCTTGCCGTGGCAGGTACCGCATAAAACGAATGCAATGTTAGAATTTTGATATGTGTGGTATAAACTACATTTAAATTGAATATGATGCCGAATTTAATTTCCTTGATAACTTACCTGAAAACCATCTTCTGTAGCCGTAGAACTTTTAAATAGATGTTATTAAAGTGCTAATCGGCATCAAATTGATTTGACTCTTGACACAGGAAGCAGCCATCAGATAAAACCTAGTGTTTACCGCTAAAGCTTAGGTTCAAGTATACTTGCGTTACTTAAGGAAGACATACATTAACTGTTGATGTTTACCTGTTATTCTTGTGTTTGTTTATGTGCAATTATAGCTTAGGAGTGCTAAATCTTCGCATTCCTTGTTCGTCATTATAAATTCCGAAGTAGACTACACTACCTTGTACTTCATATAAATAAATTATGATACTAAATCAAATAAATGTTAAATTATAGTTATTTAAAGGTTATATTTCACTCAGGGTTTTATAGTACAAACAAACTAAGCGCATATGATAATAGTCGGAAAGTTAGTGAAGACAGCATACAAATGATTTTAACGTCAAATAAATAAATCAATGCTACGGCGTAGCACGCGCGTAGCACTTATTTTCGTATCTAAGCTAACATTTTTATCGACTCTAGTGGAATAAATATTGAATAAAATTTACCTTATAACTTTATAAGTTTGTTTGTATTAAAGATCTTTTTTATTTATGTGTAACATCTTTCTGTCTCGCTTTCCTGCAACCTGTGGGAGTGATTTCGTGAAAAGGGACAGAAGTGTGTAACAGGAAGCAGGGGGAAGCGCGCGTTATTTATTTGACCAATGAGCGCGCGCGGTACTTGAGTTGGCCGTCAGATGGTACCAACCCATTTTCTGAAAGGTTTTTATAATTTCCTTTGGTTTGGTTACGTCGATTTCTTCCGTACATTTCTATCATGTCATCTTAGGGTTCTTTTACTAGCCTGCCTTCTTAGCCTGCCATCATCATTACCATCATTACGATTTTCGATATTAAATAATGAGCAGAAACTATCTCAACAACTTTCATAACCAAAAGACATACTTGCCTAAGCAACATTATCTCACGTCTCATATGTTTAATTAAAACAGTAGGTCAATAAGCTTGCTTGTTATTTAAATACGCTATGGTGTATGGGAACTTCGGTATCTTGGCCCGATTTACAGTTGACCGGTTTGTTAAATTAATTAGTAGATGCAAACATTACTGTTTAGTCAGGTCTTTCCTGGTTAGACGATACTTAGCGAACGCTTTTACCCATTACCTGGTACAGGTGCACATCAGTTGTAAAAGTTGCACTACGACGGCGATTTTCGTAGTGCAAGTTTAGTAGAAAAGTCAGTTAGTAGTTTAGTCGACCACAGAGATGTGGTCGACTGTACTTGCATACAGACGTGCATGTGGGTATGTATTAAATTTCTACTATAGGTACCTATATCCGCTAAGTAATAACAGTAACGACTCGTGGCTAAGTAATAACAGCTGCTCGGGTCGATCGATCAGGTTAAGCTACGCTTGCAGCGGTCGGTCTGTGGATGGGTGACCATGTTAACATATCGAGACTCCGGAAAGCATGTTAGGCTGTTGGTTCCGGCTGTCATTCGTGGATCTTTGACAGTCGTTACGGGTCGTCAGCATCCCGAAAGTCTGACAACCAGTCTTACCAATGGTTATCGTATTACCCAGTAACGGTTACGCTTGCCGCGGTTGGTCCCTGGATGGGTGACCATCTTTACACACCAAGACCCCTCCGGGCCTCGGAAAGCACGTAAAGCCGTTGGTCCCGGCTGTCATTTATATATCTTTGACAGTTGTCAGAACCCCAAGTCTGACAACCAGCCTTACCAATGGGTTTCGTAATACCCAGTATCTGGTTTGTCGAGGACAGATTGGCAGTCGCTCCATGTAAAATACTGGTATTCACCTGCATTCAGTTAGACTGGAAGCTGACCCCAAAATAGTTCGGAAATGGCTAGGTCGATGATGACCTACATCGACTTCCTATATTATGTTTGATATTTATTTTTTTGACGTAAAAAAGTACACATACAGGGTGAAACTTAATCAAACGTGGAAATCGCACGTTTACGCATTATCATCGCAGCTTTTGGTTGGTCGTATGCGCATTTTTAAGTCTATGTTAGTTTGTTTGAGTTTTAAAAGCTCACTACTTCTGTCCGTCGATTCTGTAAAAATATGAACGTGAAACTTAGTTGAAGTGAGCGTGCAGTGAGCTGTCACTGTCACAAATCGACCCGCAGGATGCTAGGGATTAACACTATTGACAGCTCACTTCAGGCTCACTTCACCTAAGTTTCACGGTGATATTTTTACAGAATCGACCGGCTGATCTCATACAGCATCTTGTCTAAAGGTTGAGATTTTATCTTGCAGTTTGCGATTGTTTTTATTCATGTCGGTTGTTGATGTCATTTTGGTTTTATAATGCTTTTTTTTTGCTACATCTAGTTGAACGCTCCCTTAAGTTCATGATTCTCGTACAAATCTTTTCATTGACTTCTCAAAGTTCGTATGAACGTCATATCTCGCATAAGAAAAATACACTCGAAACAACAATGCAAAAAAAATGTCAACAAAAATTTGTTCGGGAGTCTGCCATTGTCCTTTAATCGTAGAAACCATTGAGCGCTTCCATTCAAACGGATTCCTAGGTGGCGAACGCTTGGCGGATACTACCAAACTGCATAATATATAGGCGTAACTTTTTTTTGTAGTTATTAGTCAAGATACTGTTCTCTATTGTAAAGAGCTCTTGTATACACAGACCCTTATAAATACGAACCGCATCAAATGCCTTAAAATTCGTTCCAATTTTTGTTTCTACCTGGCCACATTATTGTGTGAAGCGTCGGGAATCGAAGGCGATCCTTTGTGGTACCGCGACCGCAGAACAATCGCCCTTTCTGCTATTGAACCTACCACCATACTGCTCAGGCGTCATTCAATGATATAGATTGCATGCGTTTATTCACTTTCTTTTGTTTTTCAATAATCGAAGTTTGTTTTGATTTTGTAATGCCAGTTTTGTTGGTCTTTTTCTGCATACTGTACCGTTTTCAGCTAGTAAAAAACTTGAGGGTCTCCGTACAGTCAACAAAAAATGTAACGACACAGTTCCATACCTCAAAAGGAAAAAACGGAACCCTTATAGGATCACTTCGCTGTACTTACGTCTGTCCGTCTGTCTGTCAAGACCCTTTTTTTCAGGAACGTGTGGAGGAATCAAGTTGAAATTAATATCAAATACGTAGGTCTACAATTTAATCCCTTGGAGCTCTAAAGAAATCAAGCTTCTTAGTCTACGCAATAAAATAAAAATACGGCCATTTATGCGACATATTATTTTGATACTCGCAAATAAATCAAAACCTAGGTACTTCCCGTTGACCTATAATGTTGAAAGGCAAGAAGCAAGGTCTCATAACACAAGTAAAGGAAAAAGTCTGAAATCGTTAATTTGTAGTTTTATCACTATATTACTAACTTGCATTTGCAGTTGGAGAATTGACCGTGACGGATATCGATGTATGGGAGAACATGTTTTTCAACTACAATGTTAAGTTTGTTTTTGGGATAAATTCATCCCAACTACAGAACCCTTCGTAGTGCGTGGTATGACCGATTTTTTTTTAAGTGTCAATAAATGATGTATTGAAATGGCGAATAGATCATTGTTTAATGCATCTAATAAGAACTATGATAAATTGTAAATTTATCTGTGCATAAAAATAAGTTAAATACTATAAAACTTTGCAATGTACCTTACTTATAAAATATGATAACAGAAGTCAATAAATATTTTCTCAATAATAAGAGCGTGTATAACATGTTAAACAAGCAGATAAATATAAGTGGATCATCTAGTTATGCTAAATTGTCGAGATAATGTACTGTTGATACTACCAATATTGTAATATGGGGACAGTTGGTAATTTTCCATCAGGTTTATTGATAAGCAGGCATAGGAACATTGTCACTGCATTATTTAGCTCTCGAAGACCTCGTTTAGAGACATAATAAACCCCTATCCTTTTACAAAACGATAAGGCTCCCGCAGACATGTGCGACGCTACGGTGCCACGCGATTCTGATAGAACCATTTCCATTAAGTTTTTATAGAAATTGTTCAACTAGAATCGCGTCACGCTGTCGCGTCATGACTGTCTGCGGGAGCTGTTACCAAGTAGTTGCAGCGCAGATTTGGGGTCGGTAGCATCAATAGAGCCATGTCAAAAAATATTCTAACTTACCATCTTTTATAAAAAACCTGAACTTAGTAAAAAAATCCGGACATTTTGTTATGTCGTACTTACACAGAGAATACAAAGGACAAAGCTTTGAAATCACAAACCCCTACAGATTTGATATCAACTACTAGAAATTGGAGAGTGATTGTGTTAACCTGAATCAGGTCTCGAACTCGAAAAGCTTGTACCACTAATCATAACTACCGAACCCATTAGTACCATAAGTCAACCATTACCTACCTATTCTGCCATCCTGCCAGCTCGTAATAACATGTACAATTGGATCGCAGAGCGGCAGTATCTAAAAACTGTTTATTACATGGTATACTGCAGCTAATTTGGTCGCTGGCTAATTTCTGGATAACATCGTCGGCGCAGCTCTCCGTGCCACATTCTTGCGCGTCTAAGAACTAATTAAGTCTACCCTGCGCTCGCGCACACCCTTCGGATGCTTGCGCTGGGACGGACTTAGGAATCTATGGTCTAGGAAATATTTTTGCTAGAAAATACTGGAATAACAAATGGTTTTCGAATGCCAAGGCTCTGATTAGTCAATCTGGAAATGAACCATAAAGTTAAAATGAGATTTGAAAATGTATTCAATTGCTTAGACTTTAAATATAAGAGGTTATCATAAAATTACTTTAACTTTAAAAAGCTAGAGAGCTTTTTTACTTTACATTTATTTTTTAGATAGAGATCTAAAAAAGAAATGTAAAGTAATGTTTTCTTCGCCTAATATTTAAATAAGAGTGCTCTAAGGTGACTTTTTTATTATGTCTAAAGAATTTGGAAGCATTTATTATCTTTTATGGTTCTTCTTTTAAGCATATCCCAATAAAATAAATTTAACACCATATCTTTTTAAATTTCATAATCTTGTAAAATTACGAACAAGTAAAGTTACTTAAGTCTGATATATGTTCTAGTAAATGCATTTCATATCTATGTATATTGGTCTCTGAGATTTTATTTAACAGCCATAAAGGTGACCATTAATTGACAAGCATATTGGTAATTATTTAAAAGTATAATTATGAGCAACATGTCGGTGGTCTTGAAGAAAGAATGGCTGATACCGATAATACTTTAGTGCGCGTCGTAATAAAAATAAAGATTTCCATTAAAGTTTATGTTAAAATATAAAATAACAACAGATAAGGTTGGTTATAAAGTATTAAAGTCACCGGATGCATTATGTCCGACTTTTATTATATTTTTGCTGGTGGTCTAGATTATAATTATCGATTACTGTGTTAAAAGTCTAAAGATCGACAAAAACTTTAAACCATAAAACGAAGTGCATCGTACCTAACCTACTATGAGTATATACTAGGCTGCAGAATCTTTTGTTTTTACAATTATCACTTTAATAAACTTTACACACGTTAATAAATTTTCATAATCCCAAGTTGCAAATTTGAATCAGAAACACATTCAAGAAACATTCGATGAAAAATATAAATGGAACGATAAAATCGTCAACACCGTTTTTTGTTCTTGGACCCCAATTTATTACCTCAATTAAATTAGCCCACGTCCTCCGCCGATGAGTAGTTACCTCGTATAACACTTCGTAAACTGTTTGAGACAAACAATTTCAAAGAAAAAGGCAACAAAGACAAAGCAAGGCAAAAGAGCAACTCATCCGCTTTATTGTAGACACTAAACATAAAATATACACGACAGAATTTACTTCTTTTGTGTCGATCAATAAAAAGCAGCCATAAAAAATGAAGTATAAATTATATCTCAAATGCGACCCTGGCTAATATCGTGGATAATCTTTGTACAGCGATTGTTATTATAAAGTTTAATGCCTACTACAGTCGATTACACTCGGTCCGCTCCGAAATAATGTAATTTTCAAATTCTTTTATATCGTACTTGTTCTTTTTTCGCGGATCATTATCCAGCCGTTGAAAAGAGACCCCAGCGCCCTATGCACTCCACATTTTTTCATTAAGTGCTGTGAGCTTGGAGTCTAAATAAGACTGGTCAGCTATAAAACACAGGTTGTCTACCACGCCCACACCTGTAGGTTTGCGAAGGTTCAAAAAATAAAAGAGAACTCTTAATCCGTGATAATGTTCCTCGTAATAACAGCTTGAATATAATTAAATATAAGAAAAAACAAATTCGTTGCGAGAATCGACATTAAATTGTTTATTAGTTGAGAATAGAGGCATTGATGTAGTTTTATATTGCCTCCGTATTTATTATCTTGCATTAAACATTTTATGTTAATTTTATATATGCAATAATACTTAAATGCGATTTATGGGATAAATATCTGTGACATCACGTGTGGTGGAGACAGTAGCGTGCAACGGAACGCGCCTGGGGCTATTATTTTGACAGTAAAAACAAGATGGCGGACGATGATTGCGCGCGAAATCGATCGTCACGAGCGCATTCCACTCACGCTGAACGCGTGCCGGAACAAAAACTACTATATGAAAGTAATTTTCCCTGAGATATCTGACATGCGTACACATAGAATAACATCCTATTTAGTTAGATGATTTGAAATATTCGCAGAGAATTCCAGGCAGAAGGAATGCCAAGGCAATTTTTCGCGCTAGACTTAACGCACGCTAAAGTAACTGAATCGATTACTGTAACGTATGTCTGTAACGTGTTGAAATGAAAGTAACCGTTATTTAAAGCCGTTTTGTTTTAATCGTGTTTTACAAATCATGCATTACACGTATGAACGGCATTTTAGCGTTTTTCCTTTCATAAGTGATTTACCCACTTTGTAGGTGGTTTACCCTCAAGTAACCAGGGCCAAGGGCAGGTGACGATTAATATGAGGTATTTATATACCAGTGGACTAGAAGTATTATGTGCTTAACGACGAGGAACAGCCTTTACCAAAAGTGGCCATTGTATTAGAGGTTCAGCAGATTGAATATCATCAGGATTGAGCCGGAATATTGCAGTTCGTCAAGGACTTGGTACGACAGCGGCTCCCCTGACATCATCTCATCAGAAGACAGTGCCACACAACCATCGATGTGACGATCTTATAGACTGACTGTCACCAGCCAGTGTCACTCTTATCCGCCATTTTCGGTGTTGCCAGTAACATTGTAACAAAACTCGACGGCGGCGGCGCCACTTGCTGCGCGTCATATATTAATGCAGCGACTGTAATGTAGTCTACTATCGGTATTTATAATGGTGAATAAGGCATGCGAAGCTTCAGCGCCCCCAAGGCATAATTGCACATAAACAAATACAAGAACAGGACAGGTAAACATCAACAGGTAATGTATGTCTTCCTAAAGTAACTTGAACCTAATCTTTAGCGGTAAACACTTGGTTTTATATTGCTTACTGCTTGCTACAAACCGTCTAATCTGCGTTCGAAATTTATTTGCCAAACATGTAAACTAACACGAGTTTTAGGAAAAACAACTGTAATGCGCAGACATAAGGTTCAATTTGCGCTACAACTTCATTTTTTTTAATGACTTTTTCAGCAGTACTAGTCAATCTTAAATCAACTTTATTAACACTAGCACAAAGTTGATATTTGTTTAAGTGGAAATAACATCAATTGGAAACAAGGTTGTAAATAGACTTTACATTACTACGATATTTTCACAAAATAAACACGTTAAAATCCTTGTTTATCACCTCGTCGATCGTTATCAAGCGCAAATTATGTAATAAATAAATACATGAAGGGAACTGGTTCTGACAATCTTCATAAACGATGAGCAAACCATTTGTAGGTGGTCGGTTTTTCTATAATTTAGCAGTAAAAAGTTACACCTACACAAACGTAGCTTAATGGATAATATATTTGATATATTTTTTATTTGATGGGTTTACGAGTATATATATGACTTAAACTATAGCTTATCTTCCTATCAAATCGCATATTAATATACATTAAGAGTACAATTTTGAAATATCTACATAAACAGGTACCTTTTCAATCATTCAAGCAATCATGCCACTATATTTATTTTCATGAATTAAAACTTGTATTTTGATTTTGAACTATACTCCATTTAAAATATGATTAGACATTTAAATAAAACTTTTTTCCAGTCCGATCAACCTATTTAGATTTTTTAATATTGCGTTGTTGGCATGACAAATGGCAACTGTAGTAAACAGTTGCTATTGTAACCACGTTTTTGATTTTAATGCCATCCTTATGCTTACGGTATAGAAGTGAAAATCGGTTGAATGGACTGTAAAAAAGGGTTTATTTAAATGTCTAATCTTATTTCAAATGAAGTACAAGTCATTTTCAATTACGAACGTCTTCAATTCAAGTTCACGCTAAGTCAAGTTCACGCTAATTCAAGTTCATCCTAATTCAAGTTCACGCTAATTCAAGCTTAACAACAAAGTTCAACTAAACTATTTCCAACTTTACAAAACAATAAAATAAACACAATCGATTTTCGTATTAAAAATACCTACATAAGATTGCCAACAGTGGCTACGCACCGTACATTATTAAAGCCTGTTGAGTCAATATGGAAATATTTAAATGTTACCTAAAACAGAATACAATGGGAAATATCTACGCATGGTTATTACCATTATGGCCGGCAATCGTGGTCATTATTGTATTGAATACTTTATTGAGTAATTTCCTGAGTTAAATCGTATGGTTAACCGGAATTATTAAAACTAATTGCCATTGAATTATTGTAGCTGCGGCTTATTATACTTCGATTCTCAGTGCAATTCGATATGTATAGTGTTAAATTGTATGGAGCGAGAGATTGGAATTGGAAAATATGTAGGTACCTACATGAAGCACATTCTTTTATTAGTTATTTATGCAACTGTTGTATAATAAGGGGTATGACAACACGAACGTGGGTTATAATAGTATCACATGAGTGTTTTAAAGGCACTGGGTAGAATTAGGTATAGGTTTATGTTAAATAGAATTAGGTACTAACAACAATAACATAGCATGTAAGCACAGTTTGTTACTAACCACTAACTACATACTTATGGACTTAGGTCTGAAATAAAGATATTTTATTTTTTATTTTTTTTATTTAATACCCAATTATGTACCTACAGTTGGATACAAGACTTTATTTACACCCATGATATGAATCCTCTATAAAAGGTACTGAAACCATACGGTGTTGGACAGTGTTGTAAGAACTCCATGTAAATTCATGGAAAGTTTAATTGCTGAGTATCTAATACAAACAAACTATTTAAAAGTTGTTTTTTTTAATTGCAGCGCTGTGGTAGTGAAACGCGCGTGCATGACAATGTTCTTTTTTTGAAATTCATAAAAATACCACGAATTGAGTAGTGAGAATGTGGCTGTTTGATGAGTAAGGAAGGGATCGATAAAGCAATGGACTTGCATTGAAATTGACACTGGTTGTTTTAATGTTGGCAATAAGCTTACTGTTTCAGATACTTTTATAGAGGATTTATAGCATGGGTGTAGATAAACTAACAAACAGTTCAACTGTTAACATTAAGGTTTTTAGAAAGAAAGAAAGAATAATGTTTATTTGGACACAGTTCGTGAAACACAAATTAAAAAATAAAAAAAGTGAAGAAAATTTTAACTATTTTTGTTAATGTTGGAACGAACTGTGTTTATATTGGCACTTTGAGCACCTATCCAATCCTGTTATCATTGTTTCATGGATACAACTTCCCAAACATCAAAGGATTTAAAAGTCAAAGGTCAGACGTTCGTCGGTGAGACCAGTCCGCGGACATTCGGCGAGAGTGCGGGGTCACTCACGAAATAGTAATTGTCGAGGAATGCGAGGAATCCGCCGCGTTATTGTGCGATTTCGCAACAATAACCCAATAAAACAGAAAATTCAGTCGAACCCGCCCCGGCCTTATAAGACGACCAATCTCCCTTCTCGGTCGGGTTACACAAATAAGTATGGAAGTCGTGATGGGACCCACGCCTTCGGGCCAAACTGAACAGATGCGCGGAAGTCAAATGCATGCGAGGTTTTTTTACTCAAAGAATGAACTGTCACCCTCAGGCTTAAATGTATTTCATTAAAAAATCCGTAACTTTTCTTTATCCAAACAAACAATGGAAACTCTGCACACTGTGTCATTATTTGTAATTAATTAAGGCACCGGCCACAACGAATACTTTACGAGCGGAACGCACGTCCACGTTGATTCAAAGATTGATTCCCATAAAATGTACGAATGTGTATTAAGAAACACACAAAAACGTTCGACTAAACCACCAAAAAATTACCCAAATCCGGTCCCAAATTATTGTGTGATTTGTCTCGGCACAACACACGTTAATTGTTTTATTTCGAACAGGTAAAAATCTCGTAATTATCCCGAGAGGTCCACAATGAAAATAGGCGGGAAAAAATAGACAAAGGATGACCGACGACGCCATTTTTTGTTTTTTAACCCTTATACTCGTACCTGGGCGGGAATGAGTTCAGACTCAGGCTTTAAAACTTTTTATACGTAATGCAATGTTAAAATGGTGGAACATACTGAGGTTTTAATAGCAGAGTAAATTGCGAAGGAATTATCGAGACAAAGTGATATCAACAATCTTAAAGAAGATGTCTTTATATTTGATGTCGCGTACACCGTCATGTTTTTTCTCGCAACAAAACTGACGGCACCTGACGATGGGCCTGTCCTATCACGTAGCAGCGATAAAAACGTGACGGAGTCAGCACTGACGTGATTACAAAAGCTTTGTTGTGGTAACAGCCAATAAAAATCCTTCTCTTTTTATTGTTTTGTCATTTCACTCGAAGAGTTTCAGAGAATATTCATGAGACATGCCTTATTGTTGAACAAATCGTTAACAATTGCAATTTGTTTTGTATCAAAATTCATTAATCACGAACGGCAAGTTGGCTTCAATTTGAAAATTAAGAAAATCATTGCGCTTTGAATTAAATTTAACGTCGCGTAACTTTTATCTAACCATTAAGTCTTCCAATATATTACAGCTGTCAGATAGAATTGGAATGTGTATAACAGGCTGTAAACTTCTTTACAACACAAACACATACGACTCTCATCGCTACTATAGCATAAAAAGACGACTTTTTATGCTATCAAAAGTGCAAGTTACATTGAAAGCGAATTAGCGTTTGCACAACAGCATGTTACGATACTCAATGGTCCGAGATTAGCTGAAAGGGAACATTTATACCTGTGAATGCAGGTTTAATAACATCAATTTCAATCTCCAATGCACCTATGACATGTACATACGTGTATTTACAAGTAATTCCGCCTGTACGGTCATGTGTGACCACGCATCCATCCCGGACCCATAAAATAGGAAGTTATAGGCGCATTTTGAATTTCAAATGATTTCACAGAACACATTTTGTGCCTATGATGAACGTTCGTGAGTCGGTATACCGGGAATTGATGGATTTATTTATATAAATTATAAATGTATAGCTATTGAAATCACATGCAAACTAACACTGCCAGCGGGTTCGTTCTCGCGAAATGCACTTAAATCTTCGTAGAATTATGTTTTGGTTCGTGGCTAAACCTGTACCAAATTCGATCTAAATGGAAGTAATTATAAAAAACGTACTTCCTCTACTTACATCACATTTACTATTAAGAATGTATTCGCTATTATATTTCTCCGTCAAATCTACTTGTTCAGATAAGTCTGACTGCATATCAGGAATATGACATGCCCATCTGATAAAGGATTACTTAAATGAAAAATTATAATCATTGCGCACTGCGACATTAAACATGGTAAAATGCAAATTTCAAAGGATAAGAGTTTCCATTATTAATGTTCATTACGTTCGGTCGCTCCAGCCATGTATTTACATTACATGCTGTGCATTTTCCACTCGCAATTACATTTTGATAAATCGACGGATAATGTTTAAACACACTTTAATTAACTACGGTGATATTAAAAATTCTTCCGATATGACGATCACTAAGCGTCGTGGGGCGGTCCGCATCTTTTCATTTTAAAAAGTAACGTTACAAGATAAATGAAAGGTCGTTTCAAGAAAAAATAATTAGCCAATCCGTCGAGCGAACGGTTATCAGGCGCCTCTTTAAACGAAATTTTAATAAAGCGAATAAGGCTCGATTACGTCGCTCATATTTCAAGATGGCCGAAACAATCGGCGATCATTACCAGCGGATGCGTATGCGCACGGTATACGCCACGGGAGCGCAATGATAAACGTTCGTAATGATGGTACGCAAACTTACCGTTTATGGTAAACTTATCGAATGTTGCCAGTATGAAAATGAAATGATAATTTTTGAAGTTACGATGGAGAATGAGCGTATCTCCGTTCAATATTTGTTGTACGTACATAAAGCTCAAAGATCCGGAAAGGGAATAGGGCATGTTCTCTAGGAATCGTAGTTTCTGTTGAACACAGACTTTACCATATTTGGAGGTACTTATTAAAGTCAACTGTCATCACAGACATCGTTTGCGGAATAAGGAAATGTAGATTACTTATATAATTTCTATAGTTCAGGCGGTGTCTCCTGTTAATGCGACTAATCCTCTTCGATAAGATCAATAAACGACGCGGTATCCTTTAGCTACCCCTTTAGCTACCCGACGTTTTCCTCGTCTCTCTTTTTAAGATTGAGATCCTTTACTTTTTCCTAAATTTCCTGGTTCACGTAACTTCCCACAATACGTAACCCAAAACGGGTGTGTTTACAGACATCGGCACCATCATTCAACAATGCCCTTTTTAGTCAATCCGTCATTCTTACAATACAAAGATCACGTACACAAGTGTGTACCCGGGCCATAGGTAAAAGGGCGCCTTCTCTGCCTGCCCGCAATACACACAACACACGAAATATGTAAAATCGACGGTTTGAAACAGTACGAAATACATTACTGTGTAACTTAATCTCGAGTTAGGTGAAAGAATGTGTGGTGCAGCTATGTATATGGTATAAGAGGGGAAGATCAATGGTTGGTTGTTTCACGGTGAGGTTAGAGAATGCGGTCCGTGAGAAAAAAATACTCTCGCTTCCGATGCGGTCGAATAGATAGCGCAGGTGGCGATCGCGCCTCACGCCTCCTCGCCCGTTTCAAATTTAAAATACTTTATTTTTAGGGATCTCTGCGTTGGGTGCAGGGACCAATGAATATTTTAAGCCTTCGTTTAATTTCGTAACGTTGTTTATTTGCTCGGGTAAAGGACTATTGTTAATTAAGAATGCCTTTGCTATTGTTTAAGATTAAATTAAGGATGAGCTTAATGAAGTCTATTTTAAGAGTACAGGTATAAGCAGCCACTGCCTGAGAGGCAGTGGGTGTGATTACTGTAAATTATCTTATTATGGATCGCATTTTCTCCCTAAAATTGCTTAACCGGTAAAGCCCTGGGTGACCCTCAAGCACGTCAATTAGCACGTTAATTAGTTGTTTATCAGGCCTTTAACGGTTAAACCAACTTATTCAGAGCAAACATCATCTTGAGTAGACTCTACCAATTCAAGGTTGAATCATCAACTTCATGTTTTTAACCGACTTCTAAAAAGGAGGAGGTTCTATGTTCGTAGCGTATGTATTTTATTTATATTTTTTTATGTTTGTCCACCGTATTCTTCGTCAATTGTGGACCGATTCTGAAAATTCATTTTGGTTTGAAAGGGTATGTTTTCGAGGTGGTCCTGTATAAATTTTATTAACTTTGCTTGGATAGATTTTGAGTTAGCTTGAATAATACATATTTTCCCACTTAGTCTATATGGATGATATGATAAGTTCCTGTCACCGTTATTTACATAGCAGGTAGTGGTCTTCGAATTTGTGTAGGGTAGGTAGGTCACCACAACAAAAAAACGAAAAATGAAAACTTTTTACAAAAAAAACAACCAAGTTTTAAAAAACACACTACAAAGTGAAAAATAACTTTAATTTTGGAAGTCGGTGGCAAAAAACGAAAATTCAAAACCAAAGACTTTCGAAATTAAAGTAATTTTTCACTCAGAGTATTATTTTTTTATGGATGTATTTTCTTTTTCTGAAAAAAGTTTTTTCATCTATCCTGAACAAATATCCTTTCTTACCTACGGAACTTGTTCGGTAGCATTAACGTAATATTAACGTTACCATCGTAGGCGAAGGGTTTAGGAATTCAGTAGCAGTTTGTCATTTGTCGTTTTTTACTATTATTACGTCGGCACCGTCGAATCCTTTATGCTTTTGTTAGCCAACACAAATATTTTGACTTGTAAATATTTATGAAACGTTTCATAGTGTTATTTCTTAGAAATTAATGATTCCTACGTGTCTGTTTTTGTTTTAACACTTTCGACTCCACCTATTTGTCATAGAGCTCATACGCCATGCATATACATATAGCAAGTTGACTCCAGGAAGGTCACCGGCATTACGTTTGCGCTAAAGTTAACATTCGAGGAGTGTCACCGGCATTGGGTTTGAAATCTTGTTAAAATATACTACTAACTGATTATAATGACGCATTCGCTAAAAAAACCTACATTTAAAATGAGCCGTCCACGAGGGCTCCCGGCAACCCATATGCGACTAGAGTGCACCCTCCAGGAGGGCTCCCGGCACTGAACGTGTTAGTCTTAGAGGCACTAAGGAATATCTATCTTAATTTTACCCAAATAACATTAACCCCTAAAAACCCAACGACCATAAAAGAGCTGGGACAGACTGGATACGGAAGGTGGAGGACAGAGTGATGTGGAGCAGCCTGGGAGAGGCCTATGTCCAGCAGTGGAATATAATAGGCTGAGTTAGTTGATTGTTTCTGTTAGTTATTTGGGTAAAATAAGATCGATCGAATTCGTTCCCTTCAATCCCAACAAAAACCGTTTTCCTAGAAAAGGTATGTACCTAGATATAATTAAAGCCCAGACTCATTTGCGCTATAAAATCAGGATCAAGCACCTACAAGATCGGCTCGTTTTTATTTTTTCTTTTGGAGCCATAAAACTGGGTAAAAAAACCTTTTACTTCGGCAGCGTGTTTTAAAAGCCAAGTTTGTCATTTACTATCTACGAATGTCGTACTTTATCACGTCAAAATTTAAGACTCTGTAATAAAATCAGCCGACAACTATGTATGATACCCACCCGAACCTTTCGAGCCTCCGACATTGAAACTAGCCTATAAAAACATTAATTCAACAAGTAATTAAGTTCCAAACCAATTAATATCGAGAACTTTATAACCCACATCGATTGTAAGCTTTAATATCCATCGAGTATGGCAGTGGAGGAAGGAATCGAATTTAATATCGATAACGTACATTAAAAGTCACGTACGAATCGATTAATTGGAATCCCATCGAAAAACATGCATGCGTAACGTTCATTACATATCCTTTTTGCGTAAACTGTGGGCCTTTGAGAGGGTTAAAATTGTATTATACTAGCTTTTGCCAGTGGCTTCGCCCGCGTGCATGTCGGAAATAATCCCACGGAAACGTACTAACGGGATTAAAAGTATCCTATGTCCTATTCCAGGTCATGATTCTACCCATCAAAATTCGTTCAGCGGTTTTAGCGTGAAAGCGTAACAAACAAACTCACTTTCGCATTTATAATATCATATTAGGATGGTTAGGATTAAGCTTTCCAAAGCACCATTATCTTAACTTAAAAATAGAGTAGGTAAATATTAAGTATAAATGTTTATTCAAACTTGAATAATTTTATTGAAATCAGTTCACCGCTTTGTAATTAGATTATCTTATTTTCTTGTTTAGCTGACCCGAATGATTTTGTGTTGTTCAAATTTCAATAATTTAAAGATTTTCCGGGAAAATTTTCCAATTTTTATTTCTGTAAGAACCTGATTGGGACTATTACAAACATTTTAAACCAAAAAATTGCCAAATCGTTCCAGCAGTTCTGTAGTAATGCGCTTACCAACGAACAGCATTTCGTTTTATCTTCTTCTTGAAGAAGAAGAAGAAGAAGAAGACGTCTTATATAAATTATACGAGAAAGGATTATCCCTTTCGTTATCAAAAGAATTAACTGTCTAAAACGTAAGTACGGTACGAAAACAAATCTGCCATACATTGATGGCATACATTGCTGGCATACATTGCTGGCATACTCCTTTATTTAAATTAAATTCATGAAATAATCCTCGCTACGTAATTTTCTCTTCGTTGAGTGCCAATCCCCCAATACCAATGAATATCACCCAATACCAATCAGATAATGCAGTCATTACAGGCCAGTAATATACTTTAGACAGATCATTAACGTAATACAAGGCTAAATACGTATATAAATGGAAAAAGTTACCAATGAAATAGCAAGGATTAACTGGTCTTTAAGTCTATGGCACAGACTATGGACCATGTCTGCCATGCCATTTTATATCTTAAAATAAAGGTTATAGTTGGTCCTTATATATTATTTTTATTAATTTAAATATGTGATTCTGTGAAGTAGCTAAATAATAGCTTGTAAGCTACATTGTATAGGTTTAAACTGTGCAGAGGGGGGATTAACTTAGTAACAGTTTAAACATAGGTACATAAAAAAGTTTCCGTTTTAAAAAGAACTGTACTTTTGTGTTAATTTATTTGTGTGCTCTTGCTACTTAAATGCAGCACAGTTCATGTAGTTTCATACAGTAATAACTTTCTCCAATAAAAGCAAAAAAAGGGTTGAAATCTTGAATGTTATTGATATTATAATTTGCGCACTATCAACATAAAAACCCCACCGAGTTTACGCATAACGTCGTGAAAGCATATTCGTGTTATTGCTTACAACTGTTACATACAGCAAAACGTAAAATAAAATACTTAATACGAATACACTTTATTCCCGGAGATAGCCGAGTGCTATCGAAAACACCCGACGAATGGGGAGCGGGGGAAATTGGAAAAGGCTGTGATTACGATGTGGTTGTAAAAAATAATGTGGCAAGTTTTCAGGTTTTAAATTACAATATTGGGTGAGGTGCATGTGTCGATCGTATTTAGAAACGAAATTTTATTGCTTTTCAACACGTTTTATCAGTAGGTACGCGTTAAATTGGCTGTAGTTTATAAAACTACTTAGCGACCCGTCCCTGCTTCGCAAGGATTTAAAGACTTCACAAAATATTGTGATTTATTTAATATATATACGTTTATTATAAATTTATTACACATAAACCTTCCGGAATAAATTCTGAAAATGATGGTGCAAACCCCATCAAAATCCGTTGCGTAGTTTTAAAGAACAACGCTGTCACACAGATAGACACGAAAAGAAACCTTATTTTATAATAAATATAGATATATTAACGCAATATTTCTTTGAAAGTTAATTAATTCCATGTAGTTTGAGTTACAAAGGAGCACTGTTAAATAAGCTGGCTGCATATAATGCGGGTAATTCAACCAATTACAGTAATTCCGTGTTAGAAAGTAGATGTTTGTGGGTTGGTCCTACATATCAATCTGCGTATACAAGGCACAGAAAATTGTTTTCTAACCTTAATACACTTTCGTATAAGCGCGGAGTCACGAAAGTAATGTAAAGGGTTTTTAATGACAGCTTGTTTTAGTGAAGTAGTCTAATAACAGTCCAACTGCAAATATTGCTGGAAACGATTAAGACAATCATGAAGACATGCTGTTTAGGAGAAATTATCCTTGATCTCATATAACTAGGATACCATTATCTTGACAGAATAACATCAGATTGATGTATAACACCAATGAAGCCAAACGCTTGGCTACTGCACTATGTTTATCCAGTAGTCTTACTTTGAAACTCCTCGCCATATACCTACTTACTACCTTTTTCCCCTCACAGGTGGAGCCGACAGGCTCGGCATCCTTGGGGGCGGCGTCTCGGGCCCTCTTCGTAGAGAAGGTCCGCGCCTCCAACGCGGCATGCCAGGCCGGAGACTTCGCCACTGCTGTCGCACTTTACACTGATGCCTTGACCCTGGATCCTGCTAATCACATACTTTATAGTAACCGGTAAGTTCTGCTAAGTTTGTAAGTCTGATATGAACGTCAGGTGTGCTACACACAAGACATGTTCGAGACGCCATTGTTTGGCACAATCGAATATAATTTAAATATATGTTAGTGAAAAAGCAGCTCACTTAGCCCGAATTGTGCCGAGCCGACCCGAACATGATTCAGCGAGGGTAAATGCCGAACGAAGTCTGACAACGGCACTAGCCCAATGAAAGCCGAATATGTGTAGTAATTGCTTCGAGTCGGCTTTGTTTGCCAAATCGAATGTACGAACACGAACATACAGCACCCCGTAATTTCTTAGGTTAATCGGCATCAAATAACAGATGGTTTTAGATGGAAGGGAATTTAGTTTTAGATGTAAAAAAAGTATTTTAAAACTTACCAAATGCTTTTTATACACCTAAAACGGTTACAATGTGGCGACATCAAAGACCTGACGTCACACAAAAATCCTGACGACACACAAATCCTGCATCGCGCAATTAGAGTTTACCGCGCGAACGACATATATAAGAATATCCGACATCAATCGTTGGGCAGTTGCCCGCCAGACACGACACCCGTCTGGTCGGAAGATCCTCCCTTTTCTATAGAGGACGAGTGAACTTTACACCCTATTCCTCACACCTCTAAAACAACAACAAATTCAGTGTTATAATTGCAATTCATTATTAATATTCTAGTTCGCTAGTTAGCCACATTTCATATTTCCATACAGTAATATTGCCAAATTAATCAAAACAGCGAAATATTTGACATCTATTTGCGACGTTGCCCACTTTCAGAATAAACGCACTAAACGTGTTATAAATTTTCTTGGCTTCAGCCAGGCCTCATCTTGTATTGCTATCACTTTAATTATAATCCAAGAATGAGGAACATTATAGTAGACATAGACAATCTTCGCCATATTGGATCGGTGAATGGTGCTAGTTATATACTAGACCAGCCTCTCTAGCTGTCAATCGCATTGGTTACGCGTGTACATAATTAGGAGAAATTATAGAATTATAAGCACCGGTGCGTTTTATGTACCATTTGTATGGTTTCATTATGTACAATGTTAACTAGTAGAATACTTCGCATGCATAAGAGGAAAATTTTACATATTTTTTTCCGTTTTGAGTTCTCCTGAACCTTTATGGAGATCATAAAATTGATCTTGCTTGACTCAATTCTATTTCTTCCTCGAAATCGGCTGTTTATGAGTCTACACTTCTCCACTCCAGATTCTAAAGTGTAGCTTGTTTAGTACAATCAGAAAAATTGTTTGTTAAACAAATTGACATCCTAAAATCTAAATCAAATAGACCTGTAATAGCCATTTCACACAACTGTCAAAGAATAACAGTTGTGATTTGAATTTACAGACAATTTAAATTGAACGAAATCATAAAAAAACCCTGACTTTTCATTTTCTTCAAGGGGAGAAAACTTCAAAAGGTATACTACATTCTGAAAGAAAACCGGGTTTTCTTAGTACCTACTAGCCTCTTTGAAGATCGTCTTCAGAAAATTTAAAGGAATGATTTTCATAGATCTTTAGTACTTAATCGTTAATTCTTGCACAGGTCGGCAGCGAGGCTAAAACAAGGGCAGTTTGCAGCAGCTTTACAAGATGCAACGCGAGCGAGAGAGCTGTGCCCTAACTGGCCGAAAGCGTATTATAGACAAGGTAACGTGCTTAGAATTTATTTGCTTTATTAATTTACTTGCGGCCGGTGGTGGAACATTCGAAGAAATTCAAAACGATGAAGGAAAACAACGCGAGGAAACCGGCATGTCCTAGAACCAAAAATTCGTAGACATTGATATCTACCTACTACTGGGCCTGCTTGGTAGATTACAGTCCACTCCCTCTTTATGAAAGGAGGCCTGTGTCCCAGCAGTGGGAACATTATAGGCTGATTCTGCTATTAATCTACTTACACAGCTTGGTTTGAATAGGCAGTACACTTCGCGGCCGCAAATATTGCACATCGCTTTTTTCAAAAAGTTTGTCGTCGTATAGCTTTGTTTCTGTCACTCTTATATGTGTGTCTCTTTCTATAGCACTAAGCTGAGTGTTATATCTAGACACTTGTCCTGGAAGTAGGTTTTTTCGTTCATAAACTAGGCAATCTCGATCCTGAAAATGTCTGAAATCATCGATCATTTTTTTACTACATTTTTAATTGTACTCAACAAATTGCGTATGGCACTGTAATTCCAGGAAACGCTACAACTGTCAAAATGCTAACTTCATCTCAAGAGTTATCTTCAAATACACATAATAAGAAGATTATCAGTCACAAAAGCGGTTTATTAAGGTGACTCTAAGATGGATTCTAAGCTGACTAAGTAACTAACTTAACGATTCCCATGTGATGTCCTTAGGCTTAGGTCTTAGGATTATAACTTTTAACCGTTAAATCGTTTATTAATTGCTTTTAATAAAAAGGATTATAGACGAGGATTTTATAATTATGAGCAACTTAAATGGACCATTAAAGTTACGTTTATCTACTTAAGTGTTACTTAAGTTAAATGCATTTGCTACTTTGCAGGGACCGATGGCATTCCTATCGGCAACAATGATGAACTTCCATACAAACTTTCATCCCATATTTAATCCCTTTAGGGGGTGATTTTTCAAAACCCCTTTTGTTTTGCTCACTTTTTTTATATGGAAGTCTTGTGCAAAGTTTCACGCTGACCTGTGTTCTAGACCCAGCAATTCAGACTGTGCATTGTCTATCAGCGAATTTAAGATTTTTATTAAGTTACTCGCTATTGCCCGCAGCTTCGCACGCGCGGAGCCTAATTATTTATCTAAAATAAAAGTACTCTACATTACTCCTTATAACATCAGCTATCTGAGAATGAAAATCCCTTCAAAATCGGTCCAGCCGTTTCGTAGGTTAGCCAGAACAAAGTAAAAAAGAAAAATGTTATATATGTGCCGTATATACATACTTTCATATGCATTTGGTAAAAAGCAGTCGAGTCCATAAGGATGATTTCAGGGACATCATAATAAGGGTAAAAGTAATTTCGTGTGCAAAAGCTTCTGACAAGTCATTGAAAACGTCATGAACTGAGCCTTCTAGCGTAGCATCAGAGCCTTAAATCATTGGTCGTGATAAGCTATGCATTTAGCACCTCTCCTGCATATTAATACACTTTTTTGCATATTCGTGACATGCACAGTGCACACACTGTTACTACTGTTGCGTGAGATAACACCAACTTTTTTTCATCATTTTCTATCGGCTATCACTTTCACCCCACTGAATACAACTTACTTTTACTTACTCTGTGGCTATTAATGTATGATGGGTTATTATTACGGACAATTTATTTTATGGCTAAATACTTTACCCATTAATGTGGCCATAAGTGTACCTTTTTCGTTTCGTTTTTTTGCGAACGTCGATACATTCGGTCCCCTGCCGCGATATAGGCACAAGTAATACATAGGTAAGAGTAAGTACCCATAAATTATCGACAATGTTACGTCTGCGGACTTATTTATGGAGACCACTTATTATAAACAGTAATTACTTTAGTCCATATTATTGTAAGGTTCTACTTTGGAGCTGTGCAGTCCCAGCTTTCATTGTGCGACTCATTCTCTTAGCTGTTTCCTTCGTCTTGTGGTTTATTACCTTTTTAAAATTAATTGTCTGCATTTACTAATCGCTACTCAAAAATAGGAAACTTAAAACGTTTCGTGAATCTATATTAATACTAACAAACTAACTTCTAACACAGTCGGACTGTTATTTGTAATAGTTAGGACGACTTCAATGATTAGTAATTATTATCTTCTAATATTTGGATGTAAGGAAGAAATTATTTTGCAATATCCATAAAGATTCTTTGCTGTCTGGTCAAGCAACCGTGAAACAATGCAGCTCAGTACCTATGGAAATAGAAATTACTAGGGATGTGACGATACATAATTTTCCCGTTACGATACCGATACCGATTATTGTAGTAAATAATCGGCAATACCGATGACGATATCGATGGCTTTAGTAGATAATAAATCAAATAAATAATGAAGTATGCACTTCGAACGTTTGTATGTCTTTTGTATTCTGAATTTTGGGCACAACTGATTAATAGTGCGATATAGTCCTTCACTGTGTGAATAAACAAAATCATGAAAAGTGGTGTCGTGAAGCAGGCTCGAAAAAATACATCACTCAGCCAACGCTCAGCAAACTGCATAATACTGCCGTTTATCGTGTTGCTATGTCGCTAAGCATGCACTGCGCGGCTCTCCCCCCAGTCCCGCTTGCGACGGAGCGACAATGTTGCGCGCGTGTCATCGTATTGCGCGCTTTTCGAACTGATTGATATCGGTTCTACATAATCGACGATGCCGATATATCGGCCGCTGTATCGGCAACGGAATCGGAATCGTTACATCCCTAGAAATTACGCTTTGTTAATCATTGAGCGAGTGTGATTAAATCAATCAATCACTATAGAGGCGTGACAAGCCTAGTCCTCTAACGACAAGACATACTGCACACAGTGACAACTTATTAAATAAAATAAGCATTTTGTAACTATACAAAAGCTTTTCGCAGCTTAGCTTCCTCGTTTACAAAATACGTTTTGAGTTTTCGGAATGTATTGTTTTGTAATACATATAAATGTCACTCATTTATGTTTTTTATAATATTTCAAGTAGGTAGGACATGACCCTACATAAAAAATGTAGTCTTGTTTGCTTAATAATAAATATTAATAATAATAAATATTTATCGACGGTCTGTGAAGCCAAGTCCGAGGCCCATGTTCGGCCTTAAAACTCTGATACCAGGTTAGTCACTAACCACACGAAAAGAAAAAGAAGAATCATAAACCAACTTATAAGTTTATCTAAAATTCGAAGTACATAGATCTAAAGTTTATCGAAAAATTGATATTGTAATACTTATATTAAAGTATTATTAAAACAATTGAAACTTGCTTTGATATCAGATTGTAGGTACATGAGAAACAGTATAATAACCAAGATAATAACTCAACCAGCTGTTACGACAGCAGTAATTCAGCGAAACGAAATCGACATAATGAAAGTATAAAATTTCTAATTGTCTACTAACTTTAGATTTACGTTTGAAGTCGGGTATGAATTACCCTTGTAATTACGTTACTGTATTCTGTATTGTCCGACTGTCCGCGACTGTCCGAGATTTCTCTTAAATGAGAGTAAACATGACAATTACTGTCAATCACGTTATACTGTCTACATCGATACCTCCATTTATTCCGAAGTACCGTAGTAGACGCTTGCGTTTATTCCGATTTTAAATAAAATACGAACGCAAACAAAAGAGGAGCGTCAAACTAAAAACTTTTTGGTATCAAAATCGATTATCTTTTTAATTCGATTTAAATATTCTGTATTCAAATTAAGGCGGTTCCTATCAATATGTTGAATGAACCCATTGTTTCTTTTAATAATAAAATTGTTGGTGTGATAACGAACAAAGCTATGTTGGTAGAACAATTAAAAAACTCTTCAGTTATTATTAGCGAACAGTGGGTGCACAGAACTGCACTTCAACCTACGCTTTACGTAATTGTAGACGATACCATATGTGCATTCATTAGTGTAAATCGTGCTGTCACAGTGTACGTAAACATTTTGTCCATACAGAGGTTGCAAGCCTCATAAATTATTAGCTTTGAAAGTACGATTGGTAAAATACCTTTGCTCACCAATAATCGCGTTGAACAAACATTGTAGTCTGTAGTATATTCCAGTGTTTAAATCTTCTTTATTTTCTAGGGGTGGCACTACAATGTCTTGGTCGACACGGCGAAGCACTGGCAGCTTTCAGCTCTGGGTTGGGAGTGGAGCCATCTTCGAGGCAGCTGCTGGCAGCTCTGGTGGAAGCCTCCCTGAAGTCACCGCTCCGGACAACACTGGAGCCTACCTTTAGACAGTTAGAAGCTATGAAATTGGATCAATCACCTTTTGTACTCATATCGGTAAGTCTTTGTTACCAGGCATTCTAAGAATATAGTTTATAAATAGGCAGGTAGGATAGGTATATAAATAGGCTTCAACGATACACGAATTCTGATTTTGGGCTTCCGAGTCCATGCTATCTTCATTTGTATGACAATCAAAACCTGTTTATTGCTTACGACCGTGAGGCAGGGAAACATTCAATATGTCTGGAAAGAATGGCCACCCATCCACCTGTTTTGATCCTAGCTTGCTGATTCACACCCACGAAAAAAATTGCTTTAAATCAACTAAAACACTTATTACATAAAATAAAATTTCACAATATTGTAACAGAATAGATTAGAATAAAACAAAAATGTGAATGCAAATAAAATAAACGAATGAGTGGTACCCTTAGTTCACTACCTTTGGCCAGTCCTGCTTGCTAAGAAACTAAAATACTTAGGGCGAATTTCACCAATGATACCGAACGTTCAGCACGGTATCCCTTCTTTTCACATAACGTTTTTTTTCGTAATAAAAATATTGCAAAACAGTTATGCCAAAGTTCCCTAATGTTTTGGTTTTATTTGTCTATTAATCATGAGCCATAATATAAACATTTTTTATTATAATTTGGGAATTACTCTACTATTGGATTAGTTAAGGTGCGGCCTGAGCCGCGAACATGTTTGTTTTTATATGAGTTATATTAGGGTTTATTATTTTTATTCCAAAGAAAATTATGTGTAAATAAAGTTATGCTTTAGAATGTTATGCTAGAACATTATTATGAGTAGTGAAATTACGCTTAAAAAAAGAATACGTCTGATTTTATTCGTAAATATAATTAGGATAAACAATGTATGCTATGTTATATTATGTCTTATGATTTTATGAAATGGATACGGAATCGTTCAGCACATCTAAACCGCGTTAAAGAGCCGTCAGTGACAAAATTGTTATGAAATATTGACACTGACAGCTCTTGAACGCGTTTAGAGGTGCTGATCGCGTCCAGTTTCATTGGTGAAATCTGAACTTATCAATTTAGATGTTACATAATTAACAAAAGAAGATCGACAGACGAAGGTAAAACGGTGATGCAGTAACATTAAATAATTCAGCCTCCGCAATGCTAAAGTTTAAAACTCTGTACCTACATTAACACATAATCAAATAACTAACTAAATACACATTTCCAAGTCGGGAGCCCTTCTAAATAAATACCCCGAATGCAATTTCATTCGTTATCGCGATGGCATTATGTTAATAATGTTGTAAGAATAGTGTTGAGCCTGCAAATGATACACGAATATTCGTGTTGTGTACCCTCGCTTTCGTTTTAGCTATATCAATTATATGTTTTATGGTTTCAGTTAAATAATAGGCCATTTTGAGCTCTGTAGCTTGTCAGGTGGAGTTACGATATAAGATAAAGTAACAAATTAGTAGGTAAGGGGAAGTTTGTTAGTGACACAAGTGACAGGAAAGTTGAAAGGAAATCGTTTGGCGCGTGACGAGGAGGGAAGGAAAGCATGTGATTAAAAAAGTGATGAATAATATAATATAAACTTCATTTATCCAAAGAACATACAGAGTATGAAAAACAGTTTGATATTTGGTTTAGAAATACATTTGAAGGTAGTTTATGTTACAAAATCTGTACAAGAATAATACTCTCTCTTAAGCTAGGGTATACCTGTATTTTAAGAGGTAGTTTACGGTCATTAATTAACAAAAACTTTTCTCAAGTGGACTGTGTCATTTTACTGTACCTATGGTAAACAAGAGTGGAATTGTATGTTGTGTGTGAGTGGTGTGTGTGCAGGTGTGAGTGTGGGTGTATGTGAGTGGTGTGTGTGAGTGTAAATGTTTTATACAAGATGGGTGAGTAAAGACTCCGTATAAGTGTAATCCTTAAGGAGCAGCCACTCTGTTACTTTAGATTTTAGTGCATGTGAGTTTAGTTTTATAATGTTGAGATGTTTGTTAATGTTGAATATAAACGATGATTGATGGAGCGGGATAGGAAGGGCAAAGAAAAGATGGATGCGTTGTGTGAGGAATGATATGTAACAGAAGGGAGTGAATGATAGCGTGTCGGTTGCCAATGGAGAGTTTCCACTCTCCATCTCTCTTCTTTTTTGAAGAAAACGTGTTGCGCTCGCCCCTAGTAACACGTGATGAGGGCAAGGTGATGATCTTGTCATTGGTCATTATTTATTATGATTCCTCCGGCTGATTTGTTCAGTTGTAACTACACCTACTACTACTTTGTTATGTTGTTCTGTTGTTGCCGGCTGTCGCTGAAAACCAGCGTTGGGGCTCTGTCTCGCATAGGGTCTCAGCATTATGCTGAGCGATGGCCGTTTTGCATGGATGTGACGCATATTTTCCCCCAAATTGTTTATTTTTGTGTTTTGTTCTTTCTTTGCGTTATGTGTACCGCAAATAAACGTATTTTCTTTCTTTCTTTTCTTTCTTTAACTTGTTCAATTTCTCATTTTAAATCTATACCATTTTCTAATCTACGTTAGGGTACATAAAGCTGTCATATAGCATAAAGTTGTCCCAAAAGGGATATCGCGACCCCGGCACACAGGCAACGGAAGGAACACGGGTGGGTTTTAGCCAGTAAAAGTCTGACACACCCTCCCGCTCCGCACTGAGCGGGAGAAGTTATTTGATAATTACCCATACTCAAAAAAAGAAGCTTGGTGCAGACTAGCGTGACGCAACATCGCGACGCGACACCGGTTATTGTTATACCGTGAAGTTTTCTTAGAAAATGTATTGTTTGAGTCGCGACGCGCCGTCGCGTCGCACCGTCGCGTCGCGCCGTCGCGTCGCGCTGTCCTGCACGAGGCTTAATATGGAGTTTTCCCTACAACATTAGAAGTTAGCGACCAAATTAAATACCAACATTGTTTTCATGTGCTTAAGACACATTGATTCCCACGCCTGGGGCAATCGCGTTTCACTTGGGGGCTTGACATCATAGCTCGCGTTCGTGTACCTATTATACATAATAGAGCTATAAAATATTTACTTCAAGACTGTAAACCTTTATTTAATCGCACTTGACCGAAGACTGCAGAAGACTTGAGTTGGTTCGTTATTTGACTCAGGCGTGACTTTGCTGAAATCCATTATAAAATACAATAGACGACGTATATTTAGTAACCGCTTAACTGTTCTTAAAGAGTCATAAAGAACCCTGTAACAAATCGATACCTATTTCACCTCTAAGCGAGGTATCCTCAGGATGGCGATTGACTTGTTGTGAGCCTGGACACCACGTGTTGCCACGCCAAGCGCCGAACAGTGAATTGGAACTAATAGCGTTGATCCATAACAGCTGACGAAAGTTAAGGAAGCTTAAAATCCTAATTAATTGTACGCATCTTGCAATTAGAGTTTACCGCGCGAGTGACATATATGTAACTTTAAGACCGGCATTGTCCATGATGATCAATTTCCTCTATCTACTAAGAATGTGGACGACGGCGACGGCATGGATCATGGATAAAGATGTCATGACCCTATTCCAAATTCTTCACAGGCCAATGCTGATGACCTATTCCACACAAAACATCATGAACACTGTATTAATATCATGTAACAATATCTCGCTAAAGTTTAAATCCTGTTTAATGAAATGTCACGCTTGAAAGTCCAAGCTGCACTCGAATCGCTAAATTGAAAGGATTATACGTGTAAACATGGCCAATGTTTTACCATTAGTGTGCAAAGCTGAGAATTACTTAGGATTATAGCGACTAACAGCCCGCTCATACAGGCTACGCAGACGTAAATGCTTCGTTTTGTATGTAAACGAACAACATTGACGCGTCAAAGTGTAAGGTACCTGCATCGACTATAGGGCACTACTCCCACGTCTGTACAACAGAGCAAAAGCCTTTCTCATAGTGATCAGTGCTCGTGAGAAGGTACAACCACTGATTACTACTTATTTATTTACTT
Organism: Agrochola circellaris; assembly: GCA_914767755.1. NCBI lineage: Eukaryota > Metazoa > Arthropoda > Insecta > Lepidoptera > Noctuidae > Agrochola > Agrochola circellaris. The sequence continues at coordinate 6,700,937 of OU611860.1, forward strand.
AAATCACAATTGTGACATCTTTTAATAAATAAACTAAACACCCCATCCCCCCACCCCCCACTTATGCTGTGTTTTGGGGGTTCCCGACGGTTTCAGGTTCACAGCATTTATGCAGTAAGTTTTTCTGCAATCATTAAATAAAGTCTGTTAAGTCCTTAAGATGAACGAATAATGTTCATATAAAATTTAAACAATATATTGTATACCTACTTGTTTTTGGAATCAAGGGAGTCTCTTCGGACCACCACGATACTTACGTTAACAACGTCTAAAAGTACCTACGACGCTGATGCAATGATTATAGCCGGTAAATTGCATTAAAAAGTTTTGTAAGATATTTCAAATATTGCCAAAAATGGTATCTTCCGTTATTTCATATCTGTAAACGTCGATAAAAGCGAACTTTTCTTTGTACCTACGTAATGCGACTTGAGTACCTACCTAATAAAGAAAATAATATACGATCCTATCCGATAATACACGCTTGTCACATGGATGAAAAAACATATAATTTTACCAGAAAAGGCAATTTAAACAGCCTTTAAAACGGACAGAATATTGTGAAGCATGAAGTTAAAAAATCACAACTTTGTTGAAACTTTTAATAAAAGTACACTTGATGGACTATAGGCTATAGTGGCAGAATAACTCTTCCAAAAGTTAGTAGGTACCCATATTTAAAGTAGAATTGAGAGAAAAACACCATAGCTCTCGACAACATAAACACCACGAAATACCCGCTGCGGCTCTCGAAGTCTCGATCCCAAAATAATGCGATCCATTAAGGTACCTCCGGAAATATGTGCATTGTCAGTCCCTCTCTCAGCACTGACGGAGACATGGGGACAGACTCGCGATTTACATAAAAACACTGACCTGTAGAGGACGTTTCCATTTCTTACATTTATATCTTCTGAGGATCTTAGTAGGCTTAAATTGTAAGAGAAAAAAGTAATATCATAAAGATCCTAAAATATTTCACAAGCCACACATAACACGTTTTAACCGTAGGCAGTGATTACCCTTTCCCAAAGTGGCAACAACAAAGCCACATAAAGATTTACGTCAGTCGTGAATGAGACTGAAACATTAACGAGATTCGCACGTCTCTACACGAAAACATGTACACCCTAAGTGACATATTAAAAGAAAAACACATTACGCAAATACAATCGTATCATTATACAAATAATGGCACATTTAGGTCTCGTCGATGTTGGCAATATTAAGCACCCCATACACAGAGCAACCGGACTATTTGCATACATTCCGCTGGCGTGCAGTCGGGTGACATCTGAACATTTTTCGGCGCATTTAACTCTCAGACAATGGGGCTGAGTGATCAAAGGCCCATAAATACGCGACCGACCCCCGTGAATTTACATACAATCTGCGCGACAGTTGATCGGCAGCCCAGACGTGAATGGCCGAAATGGCGTCGCACTACCACAAAATGGCCGCCGCCCCGCGCATACAATGTACCGAATTGAACTGAAAATCCGTAAATTGAAGCGATTTAAAGACTGAGATAATGAAAGTGAACGTCGACACTGTATTATCTGCTCTCCTGCGCATTTAAGTGTCTAACACTTTCCTAATCTTGCCATAAAACGATGAAAATTATTAGGAACCTTTAGTAGTTAGTACAATATCGAAGTCAGAATGCCATATAATCAAGAATTCCAGCTTAATGCTTACAGGTACTACATAAAACTGGATCTTGACGGCTCGAGCATGCATTTTCTAAATACAAATTAGAGGTACACAAAATACTATTGATGTCGTTGGAATAGTTACTGATCCAAATAACCACTCCCTGGGTGTTCCTTAAATATGATATTATTGCTTTATGCCGAGATAAGTTCAAATCATTCCGCTAAATGTTTCTGCAGTCATCGTAACGGCAAGCTTAATGGATTCTTAAAAATTCGTCGCGCTTTTTGTACAAGCCAATGATACCCAAATTCACATTTTTGTACATACATTAGTTTATTATTATGTCGGACTTAAAAAGTAAATGACATCAAAGGCGAGATCAAGAGCACCGATATAAGTCAGAGTGGTCACTGCATGATTCAGAAGCTACACAGAGCGGTCATTATGAGTTGAGGACACAACGGAAGCTTTGCTTGCTAAACGTGGTTATCTAAGATTTTAAATAGTCTGTTACAAAAACATATTTATGCTAAGACCGCATTCCATCACGGCGTCCATTTATTGTTGTGTAACAAGTCACTACGAATTATTATTACCTATTATATTAATACGTGAAGCAAAAACTTTGTACCCCTTTACGAAAATTACGCGGACGGGGGAGTATGAAATTTGGCACAGTTAAAGTTTATATGGAGAAGGAGTGCAGAAAGCTAATATTTTTATATAATATACATTATAAATAAATTTAATTAATAAAAAAAACATTACACACACTACCATGCGTTTGACACAAGATGGCTACCTTAGAATTATGACATTTAAATGAATTATGGTCGAATTTCGGACGACCACTAGTTATAATAAACTCTTAAATGCTTTTATCGATATTCCTTAGAAATATAACATTGCCATAAAGTTTAAAAAATCCTCGCCTTCTTAGGGGAGTATTATTCAAAAAAAATCCTCATACAATAAGTAACACAAAAACCGGTCCGATCCGAAAAGGCCACATAGGTACTGCAATAACATTACCAAAAACTAATAATAATCTTATTATATTATTGAAAATAAAAAAGTTATTGCTATTTAAAATGCATGTTATTAGTACCAAAATTATCCCGAAACCATTAAAAATTTGCAAATTTTCAACAGGGGTCATAAGTTATGACGTTTAGACACCGCCCCGCTAAATGACAGCCACATGTATAATACCGGTAAACTCCCCCTTTTGAAAAAAAAGCGCACTATATTTTCTTTTATTTTTTCCTGAAAATGACCAAATAAATAGACTCTCATTACGATACTTAACAACACCCTCTCGGATCGGAAAGGGTTTTTTTTACACATTGTATATTAATCGATGTTTCTCCAAGATGTCAGAGAACTTCTCAGTCACAGACAACAATACTCAAGAACAATGCTGTCATGACACCGTCTATATTACCTAAGCTTTTCAGTGACAGTAAAGTGAACGGATTCATTTCACTCCGGTGTCACTTAAAAGCATCTCCATGACTTTCTTTGTTCTGAAGAAAATAGGATTAAAATAATCTAACTACAATGCCAACAAAATATAAATGATCTTTCGCCATATGCTTAGTAATGTATTGTAATCTGCGTTTGCAATTTATTTGCCAAACATGTAAGGAAACACGAGGTTTGCACTTATAAATAAATTTGATTTTAGACCGACTAGTACTGTTGAAAAAGTAATAAATAATATAAAATAGCACAAACTGAACCTTGAACAGTTGTTTTTCCTAAAACTCGTATTTGTTTACATGTACACCTATCAGCAGTCAAACTTAATTCGATATCAAGATAACAAAGTGAAGTTATTCCGGTCCCAGTCAATCCTATTTCCAAGGTATCGTCGTGAGTTCGTGACATACCTCCCCTAAGTACTAATGGTCAATTTATTAATATCTTTCGTATAAATGCAGGTTGTCGGTCAAGAGCTGTTAGCAGCAGGACAGTACCAGGCAGCAGTCACCGTATTAGAAGCAGCGCTTAGGATCGGATCCTGCTCTCTCAAGTTACGGTAAGTTACCTCACTTAACTTGAACTTAAAAACACAAAACAGACGAAAATGAACTGAAAAGACAGCAGAGTCTAACGAATTTGCTGTTGTTTCAGGATTTATTTTTGGATAGATGATTCTTTCAGACAAAAGTTAGAATGTACAACAAAATATCTGAGGCGCAATTCCTGTAATACATAAAACGTTCGCATTCACATCTTATTCGCAATCTGTCAAAAATACAATCAATTTACCAACATTTTTGACAAGTTTGACAGATTGCGACCAGAATGTGAACGTTTTTTAAGTACGAGAATTGACCTTCTGGTCTTTTAAATGCTTTTTGCTACTGCCGATCTACATACTTCACCAGCACTTCCATTTCATACTTGATTATAAAACAGCTCAACAATTTTAAGCCAGACCATTTTATTGTTTGAGCAATAAAACAAAAGATAAATGTAACTTTTAAGTTCCAAATATTAATGTAATGTGTGTGTGTGTGTTGATCTTGTGTTAAGTCGATGATAAATGATGTACCACAAAAAACACACCGAGCTTCGATATATGGATAAGGTAACTTAGATGCATATCTTTAGAATCTGTTGTTAAATTTGATCAGCTTACTCTAAAAAAACAGGACTTGATAATGTTACGCAAAATACTTGAAGTACAACCATACAAGGAAATCTTGCAAAAAAAAACCACGCATCCAGTCAGAACCACCATAATCTGCGGGGCAGGGAAAGTTGTACTTATTCTAGCACTTGAACATAGCGTTGCTATTCAACATAATTATCTAAACTAGTTAAGCTGTATCCATTAACATTTTTACGAGTAAGTTAAGCGCCGTATTCGGAGATATATATGTCTATTCTAGGGCTACGAGACGATGCAATGCCTTTTACGATTCGCGTCCGGCAAGCACTTTCAATTTTACGCCAATATTAGGAGTAGACTAGCTCGGACTACAGATAAGTATAGTTTCCGCTGCTTGCAATGAAACTGTTGTGGTTTATTGCTAAGCTGATAATTTGCGTGTACCTACTACTTAAATAGATGATGTTTGTCTTGGTAATTCTGCGTAGATATGAGACAGGAATATCTGACAGGAGATTAGTATAACGAATAACAACATTCTGAATTCTTGGTTGCTGCTGATGTTTTTTTAGATTGGTAGTTTAATTTAGTCAAAGTATTTTCTATTTAAGTAGGTTATACAATTCCTACTGAAGAAGGTACGAAAGAAAATGCGTTGCTCGAAACTTTATCGACCAAATAAATTTATACCAAATGCATTCTCGATAAATAAAACGGCATCGATCTTGCAAACCACACAGTAGTCTTCATGGTTATCCCAATCAGACGAAACCGAGACGTTTGGGCACTATATGAAACTGTAATAAAACCAACGATCCATTTAAAACCAATCTAACACATTTACATAAGTTGAATTCCGGAAATCTCTAGTAATCTCTACACAAGAAGACCGCTCCCAAGAATTTTCTAGATTAATATAGATAACGCAACTGCACTCACGATTATAAACACCAATGTAAGCATTGGTGTTTATAATCGTGAGTGCAGTTCTTCAGACTTCGTCTAAGACAACATGGGGCTTAAATGGTTCTAAATTGTCTATACTATCTTCACCTTAAAGCTTTGCACCCATCTTCCAATCACCCTGTATACTTGATAACTTCGATTACTATTTTATTTATTCACGTTTAAAAGATAATTGTACTGGAGTAACGTGCAATAAATGTCGTAAAGTGAAATATTTATAAGATTTTGATAAATTGCTGATTTTGCAGGCAATTAAAAGAAACAACGAGTAATTTATTTTATTTATATTTTTCTCGCACAAGTTGTAAAAGCTACGGAATATTTTTACTGCAAGACCCCGGGCTAGTAATAAGACATTGGGAACAAGATGTTATCATTTGATATTGCTGAGCATCCGTAGGAAGAAATTGCGAGATAATTGCACCAATCAGAGGTTTTAACGCATCGTCTCACAGCTGGTTAGATGCAGATGCGGATCGTCTACAGCGCAGTAAAAGAAATTAGTGCGTTTATCTTCGTATAAAAGTTTCGATCGTAATCCTTGAACAACAATTTCACAGCATTAACACCACTCAAGTTGTTAATAAGAAGAAGACAAATGGCCGAGCGAATCTCTTCTCTTCGTTCATTACTCGTAACATTATTATTTTTAATCACAACCAGGACGTAACGAGTTGACAGTGGGATAATTTATATATACTTAAAGGGAACGGTTATCTTTGGCGGAATTTCGACATTTTGATTTATAATGTTCCAGTGTCGAGGAAATAAAGACGTCGTAAATTTTGAGCGGGATATACGGTGTTGCGTTTTAATAACAGCCCTCTAATTAATGGAATGCAATAGTCCTTTTATGTGCAGTTACATTCGTACGACGTGCATATGTTAGCGTTCCGTGGGATACAGAACTTAATTTTTCATTTTATGTCTTCTTGAAATTCCCTTGTGTCTTATAATTTAAAGAGTTGAAAGGTGATGTTTTCGTGAATGTTTTCTCCGAAAATAAAGCAGTTGTGTATTGGCCTTATTTTACCGAACCCAATTTGGCAGTGGGTGGAACACCATTTATATATCGCGGAACTGCAGGCTGCAGATTCCAGAATCAGGCGCTTATTGGAAATTGAGATTTTTTCTTACGTAATAATCCAGTTACGCTTTTCCACTTAGGACCCTAAAATCAATTAGGAATCGAACCAAATCGATGCTTGTTATCATTAAGCCAATGGAGCGATAAATTAAGCTAAATGCAACCAGTGTTCTCATTTAATGCGGTTAGTAATTGACGGAATATTGCCAATCAATCTTAACGCATTACTGTAAGTACACGACCGTCAGTAATTACCATAAATAATTACGAGCAGGAGCAATGCACGCACAAAAAATATCTAGGTACTTTAATTTAAAATTCATAAATGCAACTCACAGGATGTTTGCACAAGCCCCGCTGCTTCGCTCTGCTTATCCTGCGAATGAAACGGCGTGATGTTGGCCATACACAGACTACTTAATATAATGAAGATACCCAATACTTTAAGTATGGATGTTACACTTCACTAATTACTAAACAGAATTCACTGAACATCGAATTTCGACAGATCAAATTACCAAAAAAATCTCCAAAGCGTTCACTGGTCTCGCATTCTATTTAGTGAAGACCACGCCTATAAGTTTTGGCCGTCGAGGTGTCGTTAAACCCCAAACTTGAACTGAAATGGAAGCTAACGAAGTATCGATGCACGCAGCAGATCAGCGGGAATGTATTCAGTAGATGCACCCTCGGAACGGGGCCCGTGTTTATGACGCTATTAAAATCACCGTAAATGACCTCCTACCACGGTCTCGGATATTTTGCCTTATGAGAAATACCATCGCTTAATAAATATCTATATCCAGCACAGCCACTAAACCTGTAGTGAAAGACCGTGTTTGAGTTAAGTCTATAGTCGTGTAGGGTGTTCATGTCGTGTCCAAGGAATTTCCATTGAATTACTTCGACGAATATAATAGAGAAAGCTAGCTAATATACATTCTGTGTTATTTTAACATGAAACTTAATAACTTCTTGATTGTAACTTCTGTAATAAACAGATATTAATTGCTGTTTGTATGAGCATTTATTGACATTGAAGCCAACATCATGTAAAAGACATTACATTAGGGCAAGCATAGCGAGTCCTAAGGGATTTTATAACCCACGATGACGATCATCACTACAATAAATATATAAAAACTTTTACGATGACTTCTGTGTATAAATTCCTGTATAACGAGCTCAAAATTGGAACGAGACGTAATTATAGCACCTACGAGTACGTGGTGCGCCCGAGACACCTAATTCCTCAGTTAAATTTATTTAAACACGTTTCGAGCTGAAGACATTGATTGAATAAGCTCCATCTCTATACACTTGGAAGACATTAAGTAACTCTTCCCGTCCCAAAATTGTCAACTTAAGCGTTGGAGCGGTCCGGGCGTTGAAACCCACACCTCGGCACGATCTTATCTCTGCGTTGATGGATCGAAGCTGGATCGATACGGGACTATTCTGTTCGCCCCACGATAAAACTCCACTCGATATAAATAAGGATTGTTATACGCGATCCTTATCGAGATGATCTCTGTTGACAGATGATGAGATTAAATGGGATAATACTTTGGAAAAGGTGAAATAATGAATACGCTGACCACTTTTATTGATAAATTAACATAAATATTTTTTTCTAAACGACCTCCCGGGTGCATTGGTCGAGAAAAATTACCTCGACTTCCATATAAATGTATTTTACATTATTTGCTGTCTGATATCATTAATATGTGATGCTTTTACAACGATATAACAGAAATGTCTTAATTACGTTTCAAATCATGAATCTTATTACCAGCACTAACTAACCGATAACTTATTTTTATTCAATCTTACAAACGTTAGTACTTAGTGTATTAAGTCTTGACATAAACTGGCCGGCAGTACAAGAGCACGTAATCTTAGTTCCTAGAACCAACTAAAATACTTAAGAACGCCGCGCCACCATCGGCTGAGCATAGCTCAAAGATAATGGTATTACGGGAAGCGAGTGATTCGATCAGCGGATACATCCCGATCGATTATCAGAATACGTCAACATAGAATCGAGAGATCGATGCAAGTGGAGGTGTAAAAGTGTGATGTCAAATTACATCGCGCTGTGTGATTCATTACCTTCACCACAAATTAAAATATTTATCTCAGATTATTTTAATCGGTTTCACACGAGCTATTTAAGAACGGGCAGGCTTGAAAAACCGGACGTGTGAACATTTAGCCCGATGCTTGTACCTCGTGGCTAATTATAAAGTCGTCGGCTTTTGCGTGTTATACGCAAAATGCGGGTATTATTATAATTGTTATGTGCTTAGGTCGAAGTGCTTAGGGTGAGAAAGAGCTAAGAGTGTTCGTGGTTGTAAACGCGGCCAGAGCGATGGGTGATCATTACGCCTAATAAAACTGAATAGGCGGCAACTCGTTAATGTAAATTCTCAACCTCTCGACTTGTTCTTAAAATATTACTGAAATTAGAATTAATGGCTTCGACTTCCGAGGCGTCCTCTAAATTAGAGTCATCTGCACTTACTGCACTAAAATATTGGTTTTCAATTCATGAAAACCAGTCGTTCCTTTCTAAAGTGAACCTGTGTTATTGAAAACGGACGTTCTGATTTCTCTTTATGTAGAATATTATAAACATTCATGTCTTGCCTTGCTATGCTCATTCCGGTGAACAAAACATCGTACTGCATATTAAATATTTATGATAGCGTTAATAGAAAATCATTTCCTTGTACAGAAAATGGTTTGGCGTAAGTACTTTCCTTTGTGCAAAGGAGTTTAATAAACCTCCATTCGTCAGGAAGATTAGAATCTTCTTCAAGACCTAAAATGTGCCATCATAAACACTCTAACCCTTTACCTAATGAGAATACCTAATCAATACAATGACTTTATAGTACATTACTGTAGCGGCCTGCAACTGGGGTATTGATGGACGATCGTGACAATGTGGGCCGAGGCTTAGTAGTACGTGAGTCCATCAATGCCTGGTTGCGTTTGGTTGTATGGTACTTTTCTCAAATAATGCGCGGAAATTCATATTTAATGATATTTGTTCATAATTTTTTTCAATTTGCAAAACAAATCGAAATTTAAATAAAATCTTTGATAATTATGCTACCTCCTTGGTGTTGGAGTAAAAAATTCGTTCCATTTTAAGTAACACATCAGATATGAGTTTTCATAGTAATTTATTTGGCTGCTAAACACAACAGATATAGATTTTCATACAAACATTGCCGGCGCGCGGCGGGACGCTCGCATTTGTTCGACCAGTACCGCAATTCCGATTTATCTCGAAGAACGTTGTCAAAATAATGTTCAAATTTCCAGGCATGTCTGAGAAAATATATTTTTCTCTATAGAACTTACACTTTGCAATCTTAACCTTTGAATTTTTGCTGTTATGCTCAAGCCTACTAATCTAAATCCTGACTAACGTTCTTCGAGTTTCAAAATAAGTACGTTTCTCATGGGTAGATCATGAGATAAAGTTACCCGTTCATCTTGAAAGAAACCTAAAACATAAAGCATTCTGCACACCTCTTCAAACAATAACTTGAACATATTCCCGTCAGTACTAAACCATAACACCTGTATTTCAACAAACAATAATTCTAGGTGCGATGTTTCAGCCTAGGCAGAAGGAAGTCTTCTTTCAGACAAGCTCGTTCACTAGCCATTTAAGCCAATAACTTGCCTATAAAATTATTAAGTAGTCACTTACACTCCCAACGATTCTACTCTAGTAAATCTAATATCATTTTACGTCGAATGTACTTAGTTTTAATAGGGATGTTGACAAAACATTTTTTTTGTCGCTCAGGTAAATTATTAAAAAATATTGGACACGTATTTTTTTCTTTTTTTACGTAAGCTAAATATTACGGCAATACATTGAGTAGGCAATTCGTTAAAATGTGGCATGACGTCACTCCCCGGTAGATTTTATACTGACTTGTGACGTACCGAGCCCTCACTTCCCAACTTCATGCGTTTTATCTAAACCATTTTTTATTAATATGATAAAGCAAAAAATACGTGTCTAATATTTTTTTATTATCTGACTGACGAACTAATTATATTGTTTTTTCCAGTCAACATCCCTATTATTTTAATTTCTAAAGACGATTAATTTGCAATTTGTCCCAAATAGAGATGTGTGTGTGTGTGTGATTAATAACATTAATTATTTCCTGATAAATTCCCTCATCGATTTGCAATCGTTAAGTAGTTTTAAGAAACTATAATTGTAGTTTAATGTAGCTTGTCTGCTTAACCCGCTTGTGTTGTTGTCTTTAATTGAACATAACTATTAATGTTTTTATTTATTGCTGGTAATTATATTACCTACTTTAGTTTATGTTCCCTCGTGGCTCTTTATAGCGGGGTTTCAACTGAATATCAGACTGCAGACTCCTCTTCTTCTACGCCTAGGAAATAGTTGAGTTTGTAACGGGATGGATCATGATACTTCTTCTTCCTGGCCTGTTCCAAGTTAATTGGAGTCAGTGCAGTATGTTTTGTCTTTCATTTTTTTTAGTTATCACCCCTCAATAATTCATATTTGTGACCCTTTCCTTCCATCCATTAAATCTTCAACTGTCACTAACGAGACATAATAGAATTTTTAATCGTCATCGCCTTCTAAAGGCCAATCGACAGATGAGCGGTCGTTTATATTCAACACTCCATTTTCATATTTTCTGTCATTGGCGCCACTGCCTTGTCCATTACCTACTGAATGAATTATGTTTCATTGTTTTTTATCTATTGGTGAAAGCGGTTCGTGTTCAGCAATGAGCATATATCTGCGGACTTCGATGTTTGTTTGACTTTTGACTTCTCCTGTGAAACGTTGTCGGTTGTCCAAGGTACTAGTTTTACGATGTCTCTAGGTATGGCTAAAGTGCTGTACTGCTGTGCAAACCAGTTGCATTGTGTTATTAGGTGGCAGGAAGTATGACCCGTGTGTCAGTACTTACGTGTAACTTGGTCTTGGCTTGGTTTAAGCGTTACAACTTTAAACTGAGCACTCGCTTAAAACTCCACTAACTACACTACAGCATTCCATTAATTTCTACTCTCTAGTACAACTCAAAATAAACTGAATTCACACTGGTGCTCCTATCAATTTGTAGATGAAGATCACTAATAATATTATAAGTAACCAAAGAAATGCAACACAGTCAAGAAGCAAGAGCAATGAGCCAACTTTTGACAGTTCCCAGAGTAATAGATAAATTTTAATTATTTTCAAGATCCCAACCACCCTTTCTCTCCCACAGAGGTTCTGTCTTCAGCGCGCTATCCTCAGCCCACTGGGCGCTCAGTCAACTGGATGCTGCCATCAACTACATGCAGCAGGACCTGGCAGTAGCTAAGTCTCTTGGCGACACTGCAGGCGAGTGCCGGGCGCACGGCAACCTTGGTGCCGCGTACTTCAGTCAGGGTTCCTACAAGGATGCCTTGACGGCGCATCGATATCAGCTGGTGCTGGCTATGAAATGCAAAGTGAGTATCATACAATATACACAGCAACAACATATGTATACAGCATAACATATACAGCATGATGTAGCAGTAGCCAAGTCTTTTAACTATACTGCAGGCGAGTGCCGGGTGCTCGGCAACCTTGGTATTGCGAACTTTAGCCAGGAGTTCTACAAGGATCCATTGACGGCACATCGATATCAACTGGTGCTGTCTATGAAATGCAAAGTGTGTACCCTAGTGTAGTTAGCTATATGTAGCATGATGTAGCAGAAGCTGACACTGCTGGTGGGCTGTCGTCGCCACCGTGTGTCGTAAACGGGTCTTCAGAAATTGAAAAAAAACGACAGCCAATTATTTTCCTGATAGTTATGTGAGTCTAATCTGCTCGGTTCTACGGTTGTTTTCCTGTTTATTGAAATATTTCAGCCCTTTATTATTGCCAAATCTATGTTGCACTGGTGAGCGATCTTGAAATGTAATACCAACCGATTGAATAAACTATACACATACTTGCTCCATTTACGTCTGCGAACAAATCAAGCACGCATGTGTTTGAGAATGCAAACCTTTTGGGATACTGCGCGGCTGATCTTGGCCCAGAAATGATGTCATTACATAAGAATAGGCCTGCTACTCTAAAGACAATATATAAAATAACGTAGTTTTCAACCGCAGTCAGCCTCCCCGAACTCTCTGGCAAATGTAGTATAAGAAATCGCTCAATATGAACTCTAGAGGGCGCCTTGTGTTCCCAAGCGCGCTCCAATATACGCGCAGCGGGCACAATGGAATATTTACATAAAGAATGGTAGTAAACCGTTTGATTTCTCCTTTTATAAATGAAATAACAAATGTTCTCAACTTCTCAGTCGCAATAATAACTTGTGCGGTTTACGCGAGTTGTAGTTGTAAAAAGTTAATTTAATTTTTACTATGGCACTCCGCTCTCGGCTGATGATGGATTATTATTTGTACATAGTTTTGTTCCTTTGATAGATCTGCCGACGTATTCTGTAAATAAAAAACTCGCAGTGAAGACTTAGGTGAAGTGAGCTGTCAATAGTGTCAATCTCTAGCATTAGGTGGAATGACAGCTCACTCCACGCTCACTTCACCTAAGTTTTCACGGTGATATGGTTACAGAATAGCACTGGTGTTTATTAAAAGCGTAAATTCAATCTTAGCCTACCAGGCAGTAAGGAATATTAGAAGCTCTTGGTCCGGTATGTTTATAAAAACTGACTTCTATTAATTATGTCGTCCAACATGATTTGTTACTGCTATCGAAATGAATATGTATGAATGTGCTATTGAATTAGTATTCTGTTATCTTTTTATATATATTAATTCCTTTGACATACACTATATCTTAATTGAGGCCGTCTCCACATATTCTATTCTCAAACATTGCATAAAATACAAAAAGTATAAAGTGATATGTTACAGCAAACCGGCATAATACGCTTATAAATCGCATACAGATTACTGAGAGTGAGCGCCAGCGCACACTCGCGCATACGCAGCTTATCAGAGACTTTGCGGGAATCACTTTCGTTGAGCACAGTTCGAGAACCGGCAACCGTATTACACTTTAAAAGAAACCCTACAAATAGTAAAGTTCCCTTTTTATTGATGCCTTTGATGGTCGCCGCGAGCCGCACACGACGTGATGCTAATTTGCAGTAAATACCCTGACGTGCGCCGGCGACAAGGCCGCGGCTCGATGTGCAGAATGACACTTATCTTCCACTACGATTAATTCAATGTTCTCGGAACTTTATTGTCCCTTTAAATTGCAGTTAGCTCTGGAGTCTGGATAGTTGAAACTCAAATTAATTCGAACGTCTAAAGGGCTCGTGTGGGCGCTCGATCTCAATTTTCACTTTCTAGCGTTGTTCTACATTTAGGGGCATATGTCTGGACTTTGTGTATGGGTTTGTTGATCAATTGAATGGGAAATTTTAATGTTTGATGGATATACGGATGGATACCTACTGTCAGTTTCGGTAAATGCAAACTTTTCGGTAGATCAAAATCATGCAATGGATGTGATTACCATTTCAAACAAAGAAATTGCTGAATACTGCTCTTAAAATACCGTCCTGACTTCATATAAATAGTTTCGGCAGTTCAAGCTTAAAAAGCTTTGTTTCTTCAGATATGAATCAGCTATTTTTATTTTATTATGAGCTTATATGTAGTAGGTACCTAAGTAATAGAGGTAAGCAAGATTTAATTAAGTAAGTTCGCTTTTATTAAAAAAATACACGGTTATTGGCTATAAGACGGCAATCCGTTAAGGGTATGTAAGGGAGGTCATTTGCAATCAAATGTGCCTAGCTTTCTCTAACTATGTTGGGGTCGGCTTCCAGTCTAACCGGATGCAGCTGAATACTAGTATTTTACAATGAGTGATTGCCTATCTGACCTCCACAACCCAGTAACTGGGTAACACGATACCCCTTGGTAAGACTGGTTGTCAGACTTTCGAGCTTCTGACGACTCGTAACGACTGTCAAAGATCCACGGATGACAGCCAGGACCAACGGCTTAACGTGCTTTCCGAGGCACGGAGGAGCCTCGATATGTGAAGATGGTCACCCATCCACGGACCAACTCCGGCAAGCGTAGCTTAACCTGATGGATCGACTGTTATTACTTAGCCATAAGCATCCCCCTTAATGGATTGCCGACATTTAACCAACACTGTATACACTCTGTATTTTCCTTTTCAAGCACTGACATTAATTTTACTACAATTTGACTTCGCTGAGCAAGTATAAGCACCTTAAAGTTTTACTGCAAAAATATAATTTCAACACGATCGTAAAACAAAACTTAAAAGGAGATTTTCACTTTTAAGCCGCGGCGACAAAACTTTATAGTTCTCAGCTTCACACATAGATTTTACGCAAAAACTCCATATAAGTAAGTACCTACTATAATTACCCAGGTTTCCAGACATTACGTTAAAATATCCATAGAGGGGTGTGTTAGTTCTCTTATTCTCATTTTAAAGGCGAGCAATCATTGCGTCCACTTGTGAAACAATCTGACGAACAAATAGTCGTAAAAAATTATTTACTTTGCGCGTTTTGCTCGAATGGTACACAACAAAAACTCGCAAGTCGATTTAAAATAACCGCGAAATGCTGGCAACACAGGAATTCACTCGCGAGTAATCCGAGAATGGGCGAATAATAATTACATGACAAAGTGAAGTGGACGCAGCTTCGCCGCGATCACAATCAAAAGAATTATCGTGTGAGCATGCTTTAAATGATGACGGGGAGTACCGACAGCGGCCTGTAATGCGCAAAAGTCAATTTTACTTAATTTATGACTATGAAATTGGAAAAGCTTGTACCTACCGTTCATCGATAGTGCTGAGAGCATTAAATAAAATTACACCTTGATTCGTAAGCTGCCTTTACCTAAGTTTACTCAACACTTTATATAAATTCTTATTTGATTGGACTAATTGCCCGTCTTAATCATGAATTCCGTCAAAAGAACCGATTACCTACAAAAGACGGATATCACTGCCCAGTCCGGCTTGACCAGCATTATCGAACTAGTCCGTATATATCTAACAGCCGCGTCAATTATTGAAAAGTACAATCGACAACAGCGATAACTTGTAAAGTACCTACATCACTACGACTTTTATTATACGCTACATTTTTTACCACACATGTTCCGTTCCACGCAACACTGCAAGAAATCTTCGTAAAAGGGTTACATTTCTCGAGACAGAATCCCAAGAAAAAAAATGTAAAAAACATTAAGACTATCTTTTATAAACTATTAGGCCCGTTTAAAATAGACCTGCTCAGGTTTTATTTCACATAGATTACAGGCGGCTTACACACGATGTTTCGCAGTGCCATACGTATACCGCGAATAATTTGACAGTAACATGTGAGGTGGACTAGCCGGCTTCATTAGCGGATGCCGTGGATAACCCGTCGCAGGCAGGTGCTATCTCGCGGCTACGCGTTCCAATTGCTCGGTCAAACGTTTAACGTTTTTAATTAATTGTTATTAAAGGTTGATTGTAGCTGCGATGAGCAGAGAGTTGGGTATTCCGAAAATGCTGCGGGAGATAGTGAGTCTGAGCACATATAAAATGCCATCAAGTTTCGAAATCTTAACAGTGATCAAGCTTTTATTCGTTAAGTAAACATTTATTTGAAACAAATAATTCAACTAAATGCACGCGTTTTGTCAGTGCCAAGCCAAACCCGACAACTAGAGCTATTTTATTGATCAAAACTGACCCATTCAGTAACTCACAAGTCTAAAAAACATAGACAGCGCTGCTACAAAAGCTCTATTACAAGTATTTAGAAGTACTGTGAATGACCACTAAAAGATAATAAACTTTTCACATTTTAAATGTTTTTTTCTTTATTTGTTTGCATACAGAATCAGGGACGCAAGTAAAACAAGCGCACAATTCTAATGCATCTTGTAAAAGTCGCTGAAGGGAACTGGACACAGAATTTATATGCGATGACTTAGCAATGTATCACTGCTGCAATCTTTACAACCATTATTGCTTCGAACGAAACTAACGTATAGCTTGTAACCGATATAAATAAATGCAGATTCTTTGCATGTTTTCATAAGAGTTTACTGGAATAAAATCGTATTAAACGTTTTAATACGGTCCATAAGAAATAAACGTTGATTATATAATCTGTCTTTTGTAATTATGCTTTCCTTTTAGCGCGTAATCGATGCCGTATTTAAAACGAAATATGAACAAAACGTCGTACTTTACTGATATATTAGACACTTGTGATTGCGTGCACTTATTGGTGGACGCGATTCCTCTGTGCTCGACTGTACCGTCTGCGAATTCACATAAAAAAGAAAAAAAAAACAAAATACTTAAATACGTATCGAACTGACCGTAATGACTAAAAACTTCATTTGCAATAATCATCGTATATTTAAGAGCGGATATTTATTAAAAATACATCGCTGTATGAATATTCATGAAGAGCGAAATTCTTGCGAGATGGTCATTACGAATTTTTAAATTGTGTTTATCGATTTTAAAATGATAATTTTACATAATGCGCTAGTCATGCTGAATGGCGGAGTGCCGGCTGTGTAGCCTTGTATGGTTATGAACTTTGGCATTATAGGTGATAAATAAATAGGAGCAGTGTTGGTTTAGGTCGGTGGTCGGCAAGCTTTTTAATTAATAGATCCTATCAATACTATAACAACTAAGATTTCTTATGAGAGCCAATCCTTTCTGTGTGTCCAAAATTCCAAATCCAGATTTTCTTAATCCTTAAAACTCAAATCCTCTCGCTCCAGAAAAATGCCTAAAATTAACTTGCTAAGAAGTAGGATGCCTTCATCATCAGCACCATATCGGCTGATAATAATATGATGAAGGCATCCTACTTATTAACAAGTTAACATTGAAAAACACTGAAAGGTACACTAAATGATTAATTTTCGATGTCCTGTTAGTTTTTGGTGAAAATACTTCTAAAATAAATCTTTGAAATATGGTTTTAATTTTGAATAAAACTGAATGAAACCCCAACCCTGGCGCGTATGTGATATACGTTCGCTCTCATGGACATTTGTACAGATAGAGCCGCACCCTATAGGCCAAAGAGGCGCATGCGACTCACGAGCCGCGGTTTGCCGACCCTTGGTCTAGGTAGATGCTAACTATATTCCAAGTTTTCTTACAGACGTAATTATTTTATTGCTAGGATTAGAATATGGATTCGCTTCATCTAATACTTTTCTGACTTCATTGTTTTTTAGGGGTATGAGGAACAGGGTGTAAAGTTCACTCATCCCCCATAGAAAGGGGAGGATCCTCCGACCAGACGGGTGTCATGTCTGGCGGGCAATTGCCCAGAGGTTGAAGTCGGGAGCTTGTATAAATGTCCACCGCGCGGTAAACTCTAATTGCGCGATGCAGGATTTGTGTGACGTCAGGTCTTTGATGCGTAGTTCGCATGTGGCGATGTAGATGCCGCCACAGTTTAACTACCTATCTAAATTTCCTGAAGCTTAAATTAGAAGTACTTTATGCAAGTCCCATAGCGGATGTCTCAAAAATCGTGTGTGTTGAAATGTAAACAGCAGTTTAGTCCTAGAATTTCATTTACATTAACGGTAAATTGGTCCTTAGTTCCTCCTTAATTAAACATTACCCAATGCATATGCATGGTTCGCATAGCACAGGTTTTCCTTCATCAACAAACTGAACATCGTGTAGTTTACAGAAACAATACCGACTCTGCAATTGTTTCTGTAAACTTTAGCACCCGCTTACTTTTTACAACAAATCGACGAGATTCCATATTTGCCACGATATAATGCTTATGCATCACCGTGACAATGATTTGCAATTAGAACAGTATGGCGTCAAACTTATGGAATTAGAAATTTAGCTAATCCTTATGTTCTGATTCTATGTAGAAATCCTATTTTTGAAAATTCGTTACTCTTTTACCGCTTGGTTTTTTTAGTTTTATCATATAACTAGCTAAGTCTCGATTCCGTAGGAATATCGGGATAAAAAGTATGCTATGTGCTAACCCAGGTGTCTACCCATGTGTCAAATTTCATACAAATCTGTACAGCCGTTTTAGCGTGAAAGCGTAAGAAACTAACTCACTTTCGCATTTATTAAATTTGTTACGATAGGGATCAGACATTAACAAAACCTAGAAAAAAATTTATATAACCCCTCCTTTTGCCCGTAGTCGGGTATTAATGAAATATGTTTGCGCTGTTCGAAAGCAAAAGTAACAATAACTGCAATAAAACATACGCTGACAAGTTGCTAGTCGCTCTCCGCTCGCATATGACTGCAGCTCTTTATCATTTGCGGACTGTTACAAATTGTACAGGATTAAGTGATACGCCGTCTTTTACTCCTTAATTAATGGAACACGACATGTTTCTTTTATCTTAGAAAAATGTATAGAAATCTAGGCGTAGCGACCTTTCGCTAGACACTTTTCACTTGAAGATGTAAAGACTCCGGTCGTCATGAAAATAAATAAATCAGTAGATAGATTTTATCTGATAGGCCAAAAGGGGGTTGTCCAAAAGAAGATTTCATATTAAAAAAAAAAAATAAGTACATAGTTAAAGGAATTTTAAGGATGGAAATGGAAATATAAATTTATAATAACAGAATAAAAAAAAGGTTAAAAAAATATATCCATATTCATTTTTGGAAAAAAATTCACCGTTCTTAAAATTTTTGTTTCGTAAACTGTATAATTCTTTAGTAGGTTTTTTTATTACGCGGTCTCACTCTTTGACAAAGGGCTCTCCACTCCTTCCATCTTGTTAGGTATTACAAAATGATTATCGGTCATAGGATCTAATCAGAAAATATGGCCGTCCTTTCAACACACCAACAAACACATTTCCTTTACCACATCTTCGCGGATTGTTTTACATATTATCTTCAATCTTCATTCCTGCTTACTAGAAATAATTTATTGCAAACTTAGAAAATACATGAATAGCTTCGTGGCGTTAGTTTTATTCATAGTCGTTTTATGCAAATATCACACCATATAACATTAGCAAATTAAGTGTCATAAAGGTACCTACTCTATTCCATTTATATATAATTATTTAATCCTACGTTAATAACTAAGGTCTTCATTAAAATAGGCGTCCCGTAATTTTTCTTTAGTCTCAAGAATCTCATAATTCTCTCATCTTAATGAAAATTATAATTGTAACTCCTGTAATGAGGCAGAAAATTTACATAATGAATATTAATATATGCCGTGCCATAGTCTAGGGGTTTGTCTGCGTCTTGGGATAAATAATTGATAACACTACTCTATGATAAAGCATTTTTTCATCCAAATCAGGTTGAGCCAAGACTTAGCAGACTCTTGAGGTCTTGGCCCGCAAGTCTTCACTAATAGGGACCTAAAGACCAAGAAAAAATTACAGATTCTAGATGTAAAACTCACAAAAATATGCACCTGTATGTTCTGTTCAAACATATTATAAGCAAAATAATAGAGTCATGAATCACAAAGATATAAAGTGCGATACCTCTGCCGATTTATACGCATCATAGTTCACACAGGAATGTTTATTGTAGGTACGTACGAATAATCCAAAGAAACAAAGCACACAAAAGAACATAATAAAGCTTGATAAACGTACGTCTCATTCGAGTATTATTTATAAAGGCCTTTAGACTCGACAGTGACACAGACAGCCAGAGTGACACAGTGTCTGCACACATGAATAGTGTGCGTAGTAACAAGGAACACGGCGTCTCGTTACTCGCCCTGTAGGAAAACGTCCAAACGAGATGGAGTCAGTATGTAAATCACCGCTTTATCGTATCATGTTGCACATACTTAATTAGCTAGATTGTTGCGGGGCGTCCCACTTTATTCGCTAGTGTTGGTCGCCGTCGATGCACGCCAACGATAATACTATATCTAGCAATAATTTAACATCGTGTAGAAGTTTATTGCGAGATATCAAAGCGGTATTCCTGGAGCTAAGTAAGATTTGCTTATATTTACTCTATAAAGTCAACAGTTTGTCCGTTTTTCCTATTACGGTAATTCCTGTTTGTATATGATTATTATTGCTAACATAGAAATACCATTCTGCATTCAATGTAGGAACATTTTCTCGATCAAAGTGTGAACGAACACAATTTCCATTGTTTCCAATAGGTTACAATTTATATATCGATACCGGACGTAGTACATCACTACTCAAAACAAAGCCCCTATTGGCGGTCTCCGTCTGTCGTCGGGTTTTATTTTTTTTCTTCACTTCCTCACTGAAAAGGATGCGGTGCATTCTACGGGTCCTTTATTTGCTCTTAATCTTTTTATTCTTATTTGTTTTGTACGCGCATGGCTCGCTTTATTATAAATTAAGTATACTAAATACTCTTGGCAGTGATGCGCGTCAAAAATATCGATTAGATACGCCTTTGGCAAAAGCGCTAAGGTTTTTAATACACATAATTAATGCTCTTGGTTCAAAATAAACGGACTCTGATGTTGATTTTGTTTATTTAGATCGTCTCTGTAGCTTAGGTATACAGCAACAGGAGACTTTTCTGAATTTTGAGTTTACTTGCAGATTTGAGATTACTATACAGAATTATACTTACTGACGAAATGTGGGTGTACTATAGGTTTGCCTCTACCTAAACCTCCGGGAATACAGGCGTTGTGTTATGCTATATCATTATCATTATCAGTCATCTCAAATCTGCAAGTACTGCAGCTAATAGCTATAATTTATTTATTCATTAAAATCAACCTGTGTAACTTATTTGAAGCTCTTTTAATATTCATGACCCCGAACTTGACATGAACATAATTTCTGAATCATTGCGTGTAAATTAAGGAGAAACCATGTCCAAAGAGATGTAGATACGGCTCTGTAATGTAATGTTTGCCCCGCATTGATAACATCAAGCTGCATCAAGCTTCACGCGACGCTACATTACGCACGTTACATAATTACTACTAAACCACATATATAAGTCGTTCATATGACGTGGAATGTCTTCGCATTTGCATTCGCGTGTTCCTACCTTCTTACATGTGAAAAATGATACATAAAACCCGAACCCATAAAATTTGTACCCATTGAATTGGAACTATCACAAATATATGTTATATCCTCTTAAACTAATAAAGCGGACAGTCGGACGAACGCGGACGCATTCAATGTCCTCGCGAAATTTACGATATCGTACGGCGAACATTCGCTGTATGGGACCATAAAAAGTTATTGTAAGTGCTAGTGCTTATATAAAAAGACTAGGGAAGCGTATTGAAATGACGATCAAGACGTTACGTCGGTATGAGACTAATGAATCGTCGGTAAGTGTCAGTAATGGACCTTAAGTAATGGCTTTTTGTAATTTTATGTCTCTGGAGCCAATTGTGATCAAAAGATAATTAATAAAGGATATGGAGTGGTCTTGAATTTTAAATCTTAAGTTTACTACAGTTAATAAACGGTATTTGTGCATTTAAGGACTCTTTGTTATGATCATTACATTTGATCATGATTAATGCCGAAAAAAAGCTTTACGAAAAGCATCCCAGTAAGAACTCACAAAACATTTTCTCTCTCCCCAGGACACGCAAGCAGCAGCAGCTGCTCTAACCTCTTTAGGCCACGTCTACACAGCCATTGGGGACTATCCTAATGCGCTAGCCAGTCACAAACAATGCGTGCAGCTGGTTAAACAAATGGGGGACCGGTTGCAGGAAGCAAGGGAAATTGGAAATGTTGGGGCAGTGTACCTGGCTATGGGAGAATTCGACTCTGCTGTGGACTGTCATACGCAGCATTTAAGACTGGCTAGAAGACTGGGAGATCAGGTGAGAGCTTATTTAACAATCTGTTGACCTGGAGACGGGTTTCTGACACATCCAATAATAAATATTCCGCCTTTACAGAATTATTTGTACGTGCCTAAGAACTATAACTTAGCTCACGAGTTAGAAATGAG
Organism: Agrochola circellaris; assembly: GCA_914767755.1. Taxonomy (NCBI): domain Eukaryota; kingdom Metazoa; phylum Arthropoda; class Insecta; order Lepidoptera; family Noctuidae; genus Agrochola; species Agrochola circellaris. Next base: position 6,723,284 of record OU611860.1, read on the forward strand.
TTATAATTCTGCAATATGTTATTGTATGATAAAATTATAAGTTTCCGCAAGTACATTAGTGTACCTAGATGACTTATTAATTTTAACTGAACATTAATTCATGAGCAATCTGTTATCTTTGAAGGTTGAAGAAGCAAGGGCTTACTCCAACTTGGGATCATCCTACCACTACAGACGAAATTTTTCACAAGCTATCGCCTACCATGAGAACGTATTGCGGATAGCACAGAATCTTGGTGACAGAGCTATTGAAGCCAGAGCGTATGCTGGTTTGGGACATGCCGCTAGGTAAGTCTCTCTATAACTACCAACTGTTATTAATTACCTGATATAACCAACTTGTTTTGGAGGAAGATGATGTTAAGGTAGACAACGATAATACTACTCCTAGAGAAACACAATACCTATGGCAGTATTCATAAGCTTACATTTGAATACATCTTGTCTCTTCCGACAAGTCTGTATCATAATTCTATGTACGGTACCATTACTTATGCAATTTTAACGTCCTTCTAAATACTGTACTGTTGTTAAGTTATGCTGATTGTTGTTTCTGACAATCATTTTACGTGAAAACTTAAGATTTGTCTTATGTGGTAGCAATAAAATTTACACTTGATTTTAACAGGTGCGCCGGCGATTATGCTCAAGCTAAGAAATGGCACGAGAGACAATTGGACGTCGCTCTAGCGGCAAGGGACAAGGTATCCATTCATTTTTATTAATGAAACTATTTGTATGCATACACACGATACTATTCACGATAGCATTCTTTTGTTTATGTAAATAAATTAGAAGGGAAGGGCCCTAGGCAGCCAGTATACGGTTGACAATTTTATGTTCTATTGTATATCTTAGGGACATCAAATTGGCCAATGCTCTTGGTAAGCAGCCATGCTATTCTGTAAGCATCTCACCGTGAAAACTTGGGTGAAGTGAGCTGTCAATAGTGTCAATCCCTGTGGAATGACAGCTCACTCCACGCTCACTTCACCTAAGTTTTCACGGTGAGATGGTTATAGAATAGCACTGCTGGTCTTCTATTGTTTTTCATCTATTGTTATATCTCTTCTTCGTAGTTTTAGAAATCATTTCCTTATGTGTAGGTCGGGGAAGGTCGAGCATGTTCAAACCTTGGCATCGTGTACCAACTGTTGGGGGAACACGACGCAGCACTCAAACTGCATCAAGCACATTTGTCTATTGCTAGACAGTTACAGGTAATTTCAAGCACTTTTACTATTTAAAATACAATTTATGCTAAAGCATTTGCAAACGTCCGCACAATGGAAAAAGGTCACTTACACATTGCACCCAAGGATCTGAGAGAATTCATCGCTTTTGTCGCTCTTCCATCTTTGTCATAATCAAATCCAGTTTTGTGTCGATTAAAATTATTTGTCCACATGCAGTCTTTACCTTATTTATTTTCATGCAAACAATGTAACTTAACGTGAAGTTATGAATCTATCCGAGGCATGTCACCCGAGTTTCACTGAAAGACTGCTGCCAGACGGAGCATAAAATCACGCTATTGAATGTGTACCCATTTAAGTGATAATGACTGTTAATAACCAGTTTCATACCATTAACTTGACGATCTCTACTGATCTCAATATTATAATAACTAGCGTCCGCCCGAGACTTCGTTCACATATGAGTTACTATACAATGAATCATAACATCCTATAACACTCGGCAATACTGTAACATTCGATCAGTGAAAATTAAAAAAAAAAACACTTTGTAATATTAGTACAGACTGGAATGATCTAAGGAAGAAAAGACATCTGTGTAACTAAATACAGAGAAATAGGTTAACAAACCCTAAGAAACGACTTAAATCTATGCCATCTTTCAGGATAAAGCAGGAATGGGAAGAGCCTACGGTAATATAGGCAACGCATACTCCGCAGCGGGGTTTTACGAGCAAGCCATCAAGTACCATAAACAAGAGCTGACGATCTCCAAGGAGGTTCATGACAGGAGTTCTGAAGCCTCTACGCATGGGAACCTGGCGGTAGCGTACCAGGCCTTAGGAGCACATGATATGGCGCTGTTTCATTATAGAGCTCATTTAGGTAAGGCTTCCTTTTATTTATAAAACCATTGAAAAATTTAGAGCTGTTTCTATTCATATTCATGGATCGACAATGAAAATAGATAGAATAAAGAAAATAGAAGAAGTGCCCAATTATTTCTAATCGTAGGGTCTGAAATGGTAATATGGTTGATTCGAACATCCCATCATTCGATATACGAACAATAGTATGTGACATATCCAGAGTCTCTTAACTGTTCCTGTACATTTTTTTTCCAAAACGTTAAATATTGTGTAAGCAGAAAAAATATATGTTTGGTATGCGGAAATTAGATTACGATTGCAATCAAGGTCTAACTTATAAAGATTTTTCTTTTCCAGGTATAGCTCGCGAGCTAAAAGACGCAGCCGGCGAAGCTTGCGCGCTCCTCAATCTAGGCAACTGCCTTTCCTCACGAGGGGAATTCGCTCAAGCAGTACCCTACTATGAGCAACATCTGATGTTATCCCAGGAGTTGGGAGATGTCACTGCAGAAGCTAAGGCTTGCCATTTTCTGGGATATGCGCATTACTGTCTTGGGAATTATCGGGAGGCTGTCAGGTTAGTAAAATTTTGTTTGCATTGATATAATAATATTGATCATATCATACATTTTGAATGAACTGTTGATAGCCAATAAATAGATAGTGTGTTATGACCCTCACTCAAAACTGTAGCCATCTCCAACTGATGATATTTATTCAGCAATATTAGCTGGTTTAATGAATTGTCTGGCATGATGACTTCGACAATGCCTCTTTTCTGAAAGTGATTGGGCATAAACTTATTAAAAACAAAACTACAAAAGAATATTGATGTCTTTTTCTAAATATTCAAATATTCATAAGAGTCGTGTATTAAATAACTCAATGTATTTCCAGATACTACGACCAAGACTTATCCCTAGCCAAAGACTTACAAGACAAGATGAACATGGGGCGAGCGTACTGCAACTTAGGACTAGCGCATTTAGCCCTGGGCAACCTAGAAACTGCTCTGGAATGCCAGAAATACTTCCTGGCAATAGCCCACATGACCCAGCATTTACAGGGGAAGTTTAGAGCACTGGGCAATATTGGAGATGTGCTTATTAAAATGGGAGATGTTGAGGAGGCTGTTAAGATGTATCAAAGGCAGCTTGGATTCGCGAGACAGGTACAAAACTCTTCCTTTACATTTCAAAAAGTAGCGAAAAAAATTTATAGTTACTGAACATACTTTGCCTTTTGTCTTTTCAGGCTCGTGACCGATCTTTAGAGGCAGCAGCATGTGGAGCATTAGGTCTTGCCAGAAGACTTCAAAGAAGACTTGATGCTGCGTTAGGACATCATACTCAAGTAAGCACTTCGTTACAACTTACCTCCTAATAAAATCTTCATTCAAGAAGATTTGGAAATAAAAGGCACGCCTTTTATTTCTATCTGTTCTTTGGCAAGATTCAAATGAATTTTCAACTAAGTTTTTACTGTATTTGTTTCAGGAACTTACACTACGTCAAGAGGCAGGCGATGCAGCTGGAGAGGCGAGAGCTCATTCACACCTCGGAGCAGTTCATATGGCTTTAGGACATTATTCACACGCAGCCAGGTGCTACAGGGTAAGAAAGAATTTAAATCGTGCTTCTTCTCCAAACCGACAGTGTATTTGTTTTTGACTGAATCCGATTTATTTAACAACCTTCATTATTATGACAAAGCGGCTTAACGAACTTTCCGTGTCTCGGGAAGCACGTTAAACCATTGGTCCCGACGGTGTTATTCGTGGATCTTTGACAGTCGTTACGGGTCGTCCGAAGCCCGGAAGTCTGACAACCAGTCTTACCAAAGCAGTGTCGTATTATCCAGTTACTGAGTTGTGGAGGTCAGATAGGCAGTCGCTCCATGTAAAATACTGCATACGGTTAGACTGGAAGCCGACCCTAACAGAATTGGGAAAAGGCTAGGCAGATTATTATGACAAAGCACACGATGATTTTTTTCAATTATCGTGAACCTTACTCTAATGAGAAACGATGAATATAATAACAACCTGAAGAGGAGGGGCAAATGGTTTGTCATTCTTAAGCCGTGGTCCTACGGCCAGTCGAGGCCTGTCACAGCCTGGCGCGCGGCCACGCCTGTCGAGGCCTGTCGCGGCCAGTGCCGAGCATTCCCACCACAGGCCTCATCAGATCGACGGTTCCCATGGCCTGTCGGCCTCGCCTGGAGAAAGCGGGCCGTAGGACCACGTCTTTACGAGGACCGGGATTGTGTGGTATAAATAATCTCTAGCCTGATAACAATATCAGGCATTTTCAGACGTCCAATTGATAACACTTGGTGGTCCAAATATAGAAACATTGTAGGGGACACTTAGTGATATGATAACAGGGCGATTCTATTGGGATGATGAAATAAAACCGACCGCTTTGAATGTTCGTTAAAGACAGATTTATTGAAATATTATTTGCAATAATAGGTACAAATGCTGTGGGTGCAGAATGAACGGCGTGTAAGTCGGTAGAGTAATGTACGGCTCCGTACAAACATTATTACACTTATGTAATACTACTGGTCGTCGCTTACGTCGACCAGTTATTTGGTCCTCCTGCAGAACTGTTCACTAAACATTTCAATTGTTTTTAGGAACAATTGGAAAGAGCGCAGGAACTTCAAGACTGCGCGTTAGAAGCCCAAGCCTATGGCAATTTAGGCATCGCTAAACTTAACATGGGACATTATGAAGACGCCATAGGATATTTGGAACAGGTCTGTAAAAGTTTTAAACGTAATTTTAAACAATTATCTAATTATAAGGCAAACATCTTATTTATTTATGTACAAACAAAATGCTTTAAGAAGAAATATAGACAATAAAGCAAGAAGAAAAAGATATTTCTTCCACCAGACCTGAACACGGTTGCACGGTTGCACGGCACGCTAAGGTTGTCCATTGTTCAATGCCGTAAACGGGACGTGTCAAGGTTTCTTTCGCTGTATACAGGATTTAAGGTAGGAGGACCGCCATTTTTTTTTTAATGGATTGTTTTCGTGTGCTAGCATAAAATTGTTTTACTTTTTGTTTTTTATATTAATTTAAAAGTTGAAATTAACAATTGAAATTAATCAATTTTAAGAACACTTAAGAAACACAAAAGTCATTTTTTAAAAACAACCGTACATAAATGACATTGTAAATAACATCAAAAATTATTGCGTTCTATTACAACCACAAACAAAAAAGTTGTAACAACATTTCGGTTAATTTAAAAAAAACTATTTTTTTCTCAATTACCGACCATGACACCTAAGACACAGGTTTTATAGTTAAAAACTAGGATATGACGCTCCCTATCCCTAAGAAAATTGTGTCGGTCCTTCTATCAAACACCCTGTATATTATGTAAACACAGAGCCATCCAGTATGGTCTCAAGTTTCAAATTGGGTTCGACAGGGTATAACGCTTTTTCATTACGTGACGATTTCTGCCAGTTTACTCCTACCGTAAACCACGTTAAAGAACTTTGTTCCAAAAATATTTGGCGTTTTCTTTGCGCTTTGCTCTTGATCGATCTCTCGTAACCATTTGATGCTGTTAACATGTCATGACCCATTTTCTGCGCAGTCTATATTTCTTGTTGCCTTAACTACATTTTTATCTTCACAGCAACTAGCAATCCTAGAGCGCGTTAACACCCCAACATGTCAACTAGACAAAGCAAGAGCATTGGGTTCACTGGGTGACTGTTACGACGCACTGGGCGACCCTGACGAAGCTGCCAAGTATCATGAACAACACCTGGCGGCTGCGCTGAAGCTGGATAATAAACGAGAGCAGGAGAGAGCGTATCGAGGATTGGGACTGAGTCACAAGTACGTATACCGACGGAATTAATAGCTGTATAAATTTTAGTCTATCCTGTGGCGGCATCTACATCGCCACATGCGAACTACGCATCAAAGACCAGCACGCTTAGCATTACCACAATAGAAACGGGTTTCGACACATTGTCATTGTTTATCTATCATTTTGTCTATTCTGCCGTCGACAAAACCCGTAAAAAACCCGTTTCTATGGTTGTCATGCTACGTGTGCTGACGTCACACAAAATCCTGACGTCACACAAATCCTGCATCGCGCAATTAGAGTTTACCACGCGAACGATATATATAAGAATATCCGACATCATTCGTTGGACAGTTGCCCGCCAGACACGACACCCATCTGGTTGGAGGATCTTCCCTTTTCTATAGAGGATGAGTGAACTTTACACCCTGTTCCTCATGCTTCTAAAATCCTGTCCATCCAAGACTTGTATGGTCACAGACTCTACCAATATTACTCTTATGATATTTTGATGCAAATTTTTTTCTTCAACAAATTTAGTACATATAATAATGTCTTATTTTATTGACCAGCCCGATGGTAAAGTTTTAGATAATCCAGTTCCTAAATTATTCTCCTGATTACTTTGTCATTCTCAAGTTATCTTCCTTAAGATCTAATCCTAATTTCTCTTTCCAGGTCAGTCGGCAACTTGCAGCAAGCTCTGGTATGTCTAGAAAAGCGTCTAGTAGTATCACATGAACTGGGCGCTCCAGAAGCGAAGGCACAAGCATATGGGGAACTAGGAGCATTGCATATAGCCCTGAACAACTTGGAACAGGCCGTGTTATGTCTGGATCATCAGAAGAATATTGCAAAGTAAGTATTTGGAGACCAACTATTTTTGAAACATTTATATTTGGCAAATGTATATCTGGATTCAGGATGTTGTTAAGTTATTTTCGATTGCTCAATTTGTAAGTAAGGAACTTATGAATTCCGATAGCGATATACTCATATAAAGTAATAATTAACTCGTAGCAGCTCGGTGGCTGTTATGATTTTATATTTTAACTAGGCCTCATGCAAATCAAAAACTTAAGGTGGCCACACACGTAACTGCAAGCATGATAAGCCTGAATGAACAATAATTTTGTGCAAGCCTGCTTGAGCGTCCGTATGATGATTATGTGCAAGCCTCTTGCTTGTGCAAGCGGCATGAAAATTGATAGAATATGCATTATGCGACTTGAACAAGCCACGCTTATGCAAGCATGATTGAACGTGTGTATGCAGGTTAAGCTTGCGGAATCATACGCACACCAGTTGCACAATTAATGCAGCCAAAGCAAGCATGTCGTGTCATCCACCGCTCAATCAAAAACTGATGCTGCTTCAGCTTGCTTGTACAGTGTGTAGCCTATAGGGAAGTTGTGCACGCTTGCACAAAATCATTGTTCATGCAGGCTTGTTATGCTTGCAGTTACTTGTATGGCCACATTTAGGTAAAGATTTCAAGCATCGCAGGTTTTTTAGAAGAACCATATATACAGTCATTAACTTTTCTCTCTGTCCACAGGGAGCTAAACAATCAGATAATGGAAGCAGAAGCCTGTCATTCTCTGGGCGTGGCGCAGCACGCACTGGGCGACCACGCCGCTGCCGTAAGACATCACCGCGCTGAGCTGGAGTTAGCACACCGATTGGGCCTCACACACTTACAGGTAATATGTCGAAAAGTGAAGTATACCGGAAGATATTGCATTGTTTATCAAGTGTGAAAACTTAATCAGGCTATTTCAGTACATTTATTTAAATGCGACTCTTCAACACTGAGTTCGATTTTAGACAATTTTCTTTCATCAATGCAATACTGAATTTTTTAAATCAATTGATGGAAATAGGCCACTCCAATTGCACGCCACTGTGCTCGATTCTCGGCCAATATTACCTATTTCTAATTTATAAAACATCTCTGGGTAAATAGATGCGGGAAGCACAGAACCGGTCTAAGTGGCGATGCTTGAGGGAGGCCTATGTCCAGCAGTGGACGTCTTTCGGCTGAAGTGATGATGATGAAAACTTCTCTGATATATGTTCATAGTTTTCTAAACTAATGTTATAAAGAGAAAAGATATTATTTTTTAATGTTTGTTTGTAATGAATAAACTCAAAAACTACTGGACCGATTTTTAAAATTCTTTCACCAGTAGAACGCTATATTATCACTGAGTAACAGAGGCTTAAATTTATCTCTATAAATTAATTTCGATTCGTTAGTTATTAATATACTAGTGTAAATAATTGTATAATAATTCACTATTCTACATAAAGTATATTATTGACGATTTATTTTTTTACTATAGGCCCGTGCGTGCGGTGGTTTGGGTGCTGCGCATGCGTCGATGGGCGCACACGCTGAAGCGGCGAGATGGCATGAGTCACGATTACGACATGCTACTGCTGCAGGTAAATTGCAACTATACTTTCTAACTTTTTTCATTAAAATGTAATTCAATTTGGTTTACTACTTACGAATATTTTTATGTTTTGTTAAGTTTATCATATTTAAGTGAACTATGTTAGGTATGTATGTGACGGCATCTAAATCGCCACATGCGAACTACGCATCAAAGAAGACGAGAAGACGAAGAAGACTTACGTCACACAAATACTGCATCGCGCTAACAGAGTTTACCGCACGATCAACATATACAAAAACATTCCGACATCAATTATTGGGCAGTTGCCCGACAGACACGACACCCGTCTGGTCGGAGGGTCCTCCCTTTTCTATAGAGGATGAGTGAACTTAACACCCTGTTCTTCATACCTCTCAATGTATGCTCTTTTGAGAAATAAAATTCTTTATACCGAAATTCATGTAGTGGGGATCCTGACCATTTTTGTTTGGCCTACAACATGGATCTAAAATGGATTCCGTGATTCCGTCTGATGAAGGCTGAGACATAATTCTAACTTTAGCCGATTAATTATCACACAATGGTTGGTCTTAGCATATCAGGAAACACGGGAAAAGATCGAACTCCAGAATCTTCAGTAGAATGGCTTTATGTAATTCCTCCTGATCTAGAAATTCATTGCCGAAAACTTATTTGATTTTTGTTCACAGGTGATACGCGAGGACGTGCACAAGCACTGGCAGATTTAGGAAGGGCTCATCTAGCGATGGGTGCCTGTGGCAGTGCTGTGTCGTACCTAAGACAAGCTCTCGCCGTCACTGAGGGTCTGGCTGACGCTGATGAGGAGGTAATAACTCTTTGGATCCTTGGTATTTTGGCTTAAATCTTATGGCTGTACACTCCTGTCAGAGTGCTCTTGCTAGGTCTCGCGAAAAAGTCAAATACACTCTCGCCTAGATCAGTTGAAGTTGTGAACTCTGAGAGGACGGACGCAAACATGGGCGTACCCAGCTTTTGGCTCGGGGGGGGGCAAATCAGAATTTTCCCCCCGCAAATGTTTTGCATAGTTTGATATTGCTGCTGCGTTCGCGATTTCTTAATAAGCATGTGTATCGATATTTCCGTCCATGGTGGACCGATTTTTTGAATTACTTATTATTAAATGAAAAAACAACTTCAAAATTGGTCCACAATTGACGAAAATATTAATGAACATAGAACCTCCTCCTTTTTAAAGTCAGTTATATAAGATAGGAATAACAAGAAACGCCGCGCAGCGCGATTTTTTCTAAAATTAATACATAATATACTGTACTGTTGATTGATACTGTAATTCTAAAGTAAGTCTTAACGTGACTGTAACATAACTTTTATCGACAACAGTACTTAGGCATACAAAATCCGGGGGGGGGGGGGAGGCATTTGCTCTCCCCCGCCCCCCCCCCTGGGTACGCCCATGGACGCAGACATTGAACGACTTCTCTGTCAATCAAGCGAGCGAGGAGCCCCAAGTCACACCGAGGCAGGCCGAGCGCTCTCATCTACATTCTCGTACTCGGCCTGTCTCGGTGAGCCTCGGCGAGTGTATAGCCGCCATTAGGGTTAAAAAGAGTAAATTTCAAATGTGGGTAAAACCGGTGCAGTTAATATCCCGCAGTTTTATTGTTATTGTTATTTTTTGAAAAAAAGGATATAAAAAAAAAAAAATTGTTGCCTGTAAAGTCGGTTTTACGGGCGAAAATTTTACGTGACAACGTCTTTTTATCGGCGGTGACTCATCGTAACAGACGTGAGCGGGCGTTACACTTTTTCATGAGTGACTCCGAGCCGCAACCTAATTTAAGACGTTGTCACGTCAAAACCCAAAAAGTCATTCTTTAAGAAGTTGAACCCATTAAAGATATAAGCAGTTTCGTTACCGACCTCATTAATCTTACCCCTATCATTGCATAGGCTCGCGTTCGCCACCGCCTCGGCTTCGCTCTGTGGGCGTCAGGAGAACTAGAAGAGGCAAAGGAACAACTACAAGCTGCGCTAACTCTACTAGAGTCTAGCAACGACAAGCATAGGGACAGAAAGATCGCTGCCCTATACACATCTACGCAACATGCGCTGCAGAGAGTTTTAGTTGGTAAGTGAAAGAGATGATATATTAGAACTGCTCGTGCTTTATTTACGCATAGTCATGTCACGTTTCGGCACTAGATAAAAGTCTAGCAACAACAAGCCTAAGGACAGAAAGATCGCTGCCATAGACACATCTACGCAACATGCACTGCAGAGAGTATTAGTTGGTAAGTGATGATATATTACGATGAACTGCTCGTGCTTTATTTACGCATAGTCATGTCACATTTCGGCACGAGATAAAATAACGACAAAATTTTGTCGTCTCATGTCATGTCATGTCTCAGTCCACCATCGCAATGCCAACATTACAGTACCATCTTACTACATACTGTAGCAAAAAAAATATGAATTGCCAAGTCAAATGTCGCCCGGGAGTCGAACCCGGGACGACATAGGTCATAATTATAATAAAACGAGGTATCCAGGTAAAATCACAAAGTATATTGAACTAATTACGTAGGAAAATGAAACAAAAACAAGTAAAAGTTATAGGAGATTGTAGCCGTAAGAGTATGTTTAAAAACATTATTAAAAAAAAAAAAAAAAACAAAAGTCATTTATTCAAACTAGGCTTTTCAAACGTCAAAATTACATAAGACAGTCTCCCAAAAACTTCCGCTCGTTACCACTTCCTAGTGCTTTAGCTGGGAAAAAGAAGTGGCGCAACAAACTCCCCAGCGGCACTACTGTCTGTTCAGTTAGAAAAAAATGATGCTATATAATAGTACTTATGCGAAAATTATTTCATAAAGGCTTCTACAAACAGGCGCGACACGCGACGCGACACAAAGACACCGCACGTCGCGCGCCGAGCGGTGTCTTTGAGTCGCGTCGCGTGTCGCGCCTGTTTGTAGGAGCCTTAAGGCTGACATATTTAATTTTATCTTGTACCTACTCACTTTTTATTATTTGCATACCCATGTGATGGTTAAACATGGAGAACTTTATTACTATTAAACAAAAAACATCAATGTATATCTGTACCCATGTTTGAAAATAAATAAATGATTTTAATGATTTTTTACGAATCTATACGTCACTCCTGGTGTAATAATATTAACTTCCTCTAGTAGAAACAGTCACTAAAGTGTTCAAATACTTTCAGAACTGGGCCGACACCCGGAAGCTTTGGTAGTGGCCGAGAGAGGACGGTGCCGATCCCTTGACGCTGTCACTGAGAAACCATCCGGAACATTGAACCAAGCCAATCTAGAACTTCATGCACAACAGAGGTTAGTCCTTCTATAACCCGATGTTTATATCTGTGCGTCTGACAACGTCAAATATTACACTGTATGTGGTTTAAACCAAAGATTTAAATCGTAGATTTGCCCTCACTGTACTAAGTCGCACGAAAAATCGTTCATAATGAGAGGAGCGAGCTCACACATTGGTGTTTCCATGACAACCAAGTCAAGTCTCTGCGACACTGTCTGTCTCAGAGGTGTCAAAACGAAACTGAAACGCGACCATCTTTTGACGGGGAAGAGCACATCTACGATTGAAATCTTTGGTTTAAACATCGATTTACATCGAAGGATACGTCACGAACTGTGACGAATCAGGAAATGATGTTCGAAATGAGTGACATCGCTCAATTTAGGAGTGACACTTTTCGCGTGACGTAAGTATGGTGAGGGCGAATCCTAGATTTACGTCAATGGGTTTAAATAATACAACAATGAATCTGCCTAGCCTTTTCCCAACTATATTTGGGTCGGCTTCCAGTCTAACCGGATGCTGCTGAATACCAGTATTTTACATGGAGCGACTGCCTATCTGACCTCCACAACCTAGTTTGCTGGGTAATACGATACCCCTTGTAGTCTTCACTGGTCTTCTACAGAACTCTTGATACAAAACAATTTTAGTTTATTGAAAATGGGGAAAAATATCACTAACATTGCAATATTTTGTCTCAGGAGTGCCGAAGAAGCTGGAAAGGAGCGCTCAGAACCTTGGAGTCCATCAAGCGTGGAACAAGTACTAGAAGTGGTAAACAAACAGAAAGCTCCAGTACTGTACTACAGTCTTGCTGCTGGAAGGCTGTATGCATGGTTGCTGCAGCCACATAAAGGTAACGACCAAATCATAACCCCCCTCAACAGACGAACCTTACCATTAGAGCTTTTTTTCAAAAAGAAGTTATACCAGAAAAAAATATGGACTTAAATGAATAATGTAGAACTTTAATCTCATTGATTCATCATCCAAAATGTGTTTATTTTCTCTTTCCAAAGGTATACTGAGATTCCACCAAGTGTCTCTCTTGGAAGAAGCTGAAGATAGTGACAATAGCTTGCCTGACATCAGTCCAGATGACCTTCAGCCAAGCAATGGTAAGAAAAATTCTCATATTTAGAAATAATGTTTATACTGTCAGCAACGAAAGTTGATTAACACAAATGATTCTGGAATCATCTTGAAAATCTATGTTACGAATCGACATTCGTAAAGTTATCATCGTAGACCTCATCCATCGCTTTCCATCAGGCGAGATCGAGGTCAAGAGCTGGACCACATCAAAAAAAAAATCTCTTGTATAAATTTTACAACTGCTCCGATTTTTTTGTAAATTGTCTTTGATATAATAATAATTATTTGCCTTTAATTCAATTCAATTCAATTTATTCAGGAACAATTCACATTGAAAAAAAACACGTACATTATATTATATTAATATTTATTTTAGAGATAACATAAAGGTCATCTCTAAATATTATAAAACAAAGTCGCTTTTCGCGTTTGTCTGTGTGTCCGCGTTGTTCTTCTAAAGTACGCAACGGATTTTGATGAAGTTTGCAACATCATTTAGAGGATGTATTCCGGAAGGTGAACATTTTTTTTTTTCAATATTAATTGTAATCGTAGTACGGAAACTTGGCGTTTTGTCAAGTTGTGATAAAGGCACTATTTTATAACACATTTAACATTTAACTTAGATATAGCACAGAAATCTCGCTGTTTTGACATGTCGCCACATCAGTACATCGCACCCGTGCGAAGCAGGGGCGGGTCGCTTGTATTTCTAAAACTGAAGTAGTGATCGTCTTTCGTAGTTGATTGTACAAGTCAGTCAACCCAAAGAATTTTTTTGGAAGGTTTCTATAAAAACTCCTTTATAATTATACTTGTTCGACTGCTTCTCTCTAGTGAGCGGTCTTGGCAAGTTGGAGCATTGCATCGGCGAGTGGTCTACTTGGCTGAAAGCGAACGCTGAACGTCGAGGCGAGGCCGAAGACCAATGGGATCCTGATGATAGACCGAACACGGGACTTGCGCGAATGGTAAGAAACTTATACTGAACTGTCCTTGATTTATTTCACATTCCATTGCAACGGCTTTGAAGGTAGGCTGCACAGGCCGTAACCGGTAACCGTAATGGTATTTTATTTTATTTTATTTAAAAGAGTGTTTCTTGCCCGTTCTTCTCCATAGGTACCTACTACGTTTTGGAATGGGCAACTAGCTTCATCTTTCTGACTGACCGATTCCTTGACAATTCAAAATTGCCTGTAATGGTTTAATTGAAATAAATGCTTTGAGTTTGAGTTAGGGTAAGAGTAAGAGATAATTAAGACCAGCTGGATAAGTTAATAAAGATTATAAAAGTAGATGTACACAGCTAGGTCGCGGGTAAGGTCCCACTGTTCCTATTCCGAGCACTATCACACATAAACAAGAAGGGTTCTATCCTTGGTAGCACGTGGCAAACGTGGGGGGCCTGTCAGCACAGGCTTAGCAAGAAACCGATCAGGCCTTCGTCAAGCCACGGGTAGCGTGTGTAGGTAGCAGGCCGTAGGACGCCGGTAGCGCGCAGCGTGCAGATTTGTACAATGTGAAAGATGTCCTTCCCTCAGCCTGGACGTAGGACGTAGGACCTGGACGTCAGGGCACACAGAATCGTCAGGGTCAGAGAATAGCTTCTTATTTTTTTTCCAGTATAAATATGAACCAAATGTTTGGACTATCTCTAAATTATTTAATTCTTGCCGTCTTTGCCCACTCTCATATCTTAGGAACATTTTATTTTATTGTTCACTTAATTGTATTCCTGCAACTCTTTATTAGCGTATGTCAGTTAGCGATGATTATCATTATTTGATCTTATTTTCCTCACAGGTAACCCGCAACCATCTGCTGAACTCGTCGAACTACTCGCTGAGCTCTCTGTTCAGTGTGGGCTCAGTCGGAGGATCTGTCGCCGGATCCGTGGCTAGTCTACAGGGGTCTACCAGGTACGTTCACTATACATTTCTGGCTGGTAGCCGTATAAGTACAATAGGCTTCATGTCTAGCAAGTTTTTCTAGTTACCTTGACCGTATTGGTTGCAAGAATCTGCAAGATTACTCGGAAGAGACTCAGACGTAGCCCATTTAAATGTTCACTTCTTTTTGCATCCCTTAGCCCTTTACACAAGCGGCGTGGCGCGGGCGAGGCGACAGTGCGGCGCGGGCGTTGTGTGTATGTTCCGCGCCACGTTGTTCCTATACATTTTGTATGAAATATGAAACGGGCGGCACAACGCCCGCGCCACACCGTCGCCACGCCCGCGCCACTCGCCACTTGTGTACGTCCCGCGCCTTACGTCTGCAATACTATTCAGATGCTATATAAAAACTTTTCACAAAAAAAAAACCGGCTTTCAAAAAAGAAAACACTACAAAGTGAAAGATATCTTTAATTTCGGAAGTCGATGTCTTTGGTTTTGAATTTCCGTTTCTTTTCGGTTGATTTTTTTTTTGAAAAAGTTTTTATTTTCACTTTTTAGTTGCGGTAACTACCCCGCACAAATTCGAATACCACTACCTGCTATGTAAATAACAGTGACAGGAAGTTATCATCCTATCATCCACATATAAAAATAAAATTCTTTCTTTCTTTCTTTCTTTCTTTCTTTCTTTCATTCTTTCTTTCTTTCTTTCTTTATTTCTTTCTTTCTTTCGTTCTTTCTTTCTTTCATATACTAAGTGGGTAAAATACTTATTATTGAAGCTTACTCAAAAACTATCCAAGCAAAGTTAATCAAATTTATAAGGGACCACCTTGGGAGCATACCCTTTCATACAAACACAATTGAAGGAGAAATCGGCGGACATACATAAAAAAAAAAACGTATATACGCGTCGAACATAATATAACCTTCTCCTTTTTGGAAGTCGGTTGAAAATTAGATTAACAGCCTATCCCAATATTGCTAAGAAACTCATACTGATTCGATTCTTGATAATTTATATCCATCCATAATACAATGAACTCTTTGACTAGGTCCAGCGTCCATATTCCTCGTAAGAAGCAACCATCGTGGCAGGGTCCGCCGTGCCTCAGCGCTCTGTATCAGATGCTGTTGGCACCCTTTGAAGATCTGCTGCCTGCCTCCTGCAACAATAATCATGGTGAGAATTATTTTACATACATATAAGTACCACAATCTTGACTATACACACTATAAATTTTGTGGGCACATATATGTTATTTATTATCCAGGGCTTTTTTAAATTATCTACTTATAACCCCACTTCAATAAGAAAGTGATTGCCGAGGGGTTTTTTTAACCTTAAAATTGCAGAGTTATTTTCAAAACAAATCATCAGTGTAGTCATTTCAATTACCTCATTTCCTTTGAATTTGTATTCTTATATATATATATTATAATGTAGGTATATATTATAGTTAATATGTATGTACCTGTATCATAAGTTTCTAAACTATATATACTTGTGTACCTATTTTATTTATAATTCATTGTTGTTTTTTTTAATATTTATTATTATTATTATCTCCTCTAAATCGGAGCACCTACCATCTTATCTCTTCACCACTCTTGGTTGACTGGTAGAGAGTCCGCCTTTGTACCTTATTGTGTGCGCGAAGGTTAAATAAATAAATGAATAAATAAAAGAACACAAGGTCAAATGTCTGATGTATTGTATTAACACCAGCAACCACTCCTTTTATACCAAAAAAAAGAATTTTCCAAATCGGTTCATAAATGACGGAGTTATGAGGTAACAAACAATAAAAAAATACAACCGAATTCAGAACCTCCTCCTTTTTGGGAAGTCGGTTAAAAATACAGCAATGCAACTGACGTCAGAGATAACCGTGGTGGCAGTACCTACTTCCTTGCGAGAGCCTCTCCACAAGGTGCTCTACTACTAACCATCACGTCTATGGGCTTGCGATGATAAATCTTCACCACCGAACCTTATTTAAGGCCTATTCAGATATAACCGATATCGCTGTCGCGCTCTGTAGCAATACTGGTCCGCCTTCATGTTAATCACTTTGGAACAGTATCTCTACCGAGCGCGACAGCGATATCGCGGTGATATCGCTTTATTTATTTATTTATAATTAATAATTAATTAATTAATTAGAACGGCTTGCGCCAATGACAGTAATTAACAGGCAAAACTAATCTTATAACTAAACATATTACATAAATAAACATAATTCAAAAACAAATAACAAGTCAGAGATCAAACATACTTAACAATAATTATCTCTATCTGAATATTATATTATCATATATATATATTTTTATTTTTTATTTATATATTATATTATTATTTTATATGTTATTATTATTATATTATCTTTATCTGAATAGGCCGCAATATTCAGTGTGTCATCTTCCACAGCATCCCACGGTCGTCGCGGCTGCGGCGGTCGTCGAGAACTAATCGTGGTAGTAGAAGGCGCACTGTACGCGTGTCCTTGGGGAGCCCTGCGCAGTGCCACGCCCCCGGGCGCGCCCGCCATGAGCGTGGCCGGCGATGGCGAGCCACTGTGTGAACGGTACGCGATGCTGGCCGCGCCGGCACTGAGACCACTGAGGCATCATCGGCATATGAGAGCGAGGCCGCATCACGATCATGGTAAGTACTGTACCTACAAATACATTGGAGATGTTTAAAATAGTAGAAAGCTGTTCGTTCTTCTTTAGTAGAGATCGGATATTCGGATGCATATTAACCTATAGTTGAGGTGTTGGCTAATATGGAATGCGTTTTTGTATCAAAAAAAACCCGGGATTCCGGGATCGACAAATTTACAGTTCTGATTATAGAATCGTATGTATATTGACTTAGGTTCATGCGTTGGCTAACACGGAATGCACTTTTGTATCGATCGCAAAAATCTCACGATTCCTGAATTGAGAAATTGAGTACTTTTGACTATATAGAAATGCTAGTTAATGTTGTAAAGAAGGTGGCCAAATCGGTATAGCATGTAGCGATAAAAAAATGCTTACAGTAGGCCTAGTATGCTTATACTTTCATTGATCACTGGTCAGTAGCCGTATTGCCCAGTGTTCAAAGAGCGTAGATGCTATGTAAACACGACGCTAACGCCCCGTCAACTCATAGTTTTCGATGCAATGTCTACGCCACCGACAGGATATACATATTTACGCAGCGTCTACGCTTTGTCAATGCGATGCCTTCAGCTAATAGGACTCAATGATCTAGACCCATACAAGGTAAGATAGCTTATTGAATGTTTGCTTCCCAGGAGCATCAAACGCGAACGCTAACAATGCGGAAGCAGGCATGCGTTGTCTGGTCGTAGGAGCTCCAAGAGTGGGAGGCGCACGATGGGCAGCCGCGCACGCGCAACTGAAGGAAGCTGAACTTGTAGCCGATATGCTACGCGTCACACCACTGACTGACTATCAGGTGAGGACCTAGTGTAGCTAGAATAAATCGCAAAGAACAAGGAACCCGCAGAGGAACGACCCTTCAAAACAATGACAACGAGTAATTTTAGACAGCTCGAATTTTGTGGCAAGTCAGAACACAACAGGGGCCATACTATGACGTGTTAAGGGGGATGCGCTAAGGTAGCCCGCGAGATTAAAATTTTCTTTAGTTTTTTGCATTATGCAGGTCAGTGTCAGGTTTTATATTTATTAAAATATGATTCGCGACCGTAACAAATATGCCTTTACATAATTATAATCATTACAATCAGCAGTACAACTCCATAAGTTAGCATAATTGTCAAATGTCATGATTTCATGAAATAGTCATTCAATGGGATTACATGAACGTAGAGAGTTGTGTTAATCATTTTTATGATTATAATTCCATAAATAAACATTTGATACGGCCGCGGATCATATTTAGATCAACATAGAACATGATACTGACCTGCAAATTGCAAAAATCCTAAGAAAATTTGAATTTCGCGGGCTACCTTGACGCTTTCGCCTTAAAGCTATCATTGTTCCATTGTGAAAAAGGGATAATGCTATTCGTCCTGTATAACTCCATCTCTCTCTGACACTGGAACAATTACGGCTTTAACACTTCATAATACTGCCTCAAAGCTGTTTAAGAGTAAACTACGTAATTTTTTAAAGGTTTAAAACGTACTACATTGTGACTGAGTTTTTGAGATTTTTTTTTCTGAAATGTTGCCCTTAATGTAATATAAAAAATATATATATGTAGCGTTGTGTTGCGCGTTACACCCGCGTCGCCGCGACAAGGATAGGTACTTCCCTTGCTTCCCCCCGCCAGCGCTCGCTCGCGTGGCCAGTCGGCTCCCCGCGACGCACCAAGATAGACCGCGCCGCGCACGCTGCGACCGTGCGACGGCTGCCATAATTGTGAAGCTAATAATTATCCGTCGAGAATATTTTTAACTTAATATAATACATAATAAAACAACATATTGTGTTATATATATATATATATACGAGATTGTAACTAAATACCTATTTGTTTATGTGCCGTCTTAATTTATTGACATTTTATTGTTCGGCATGAAATTGTGACGCGTAATAAAAACCTTGACTTTATATTTTTATTTTCATTTGGTACTGTGACATTTGATTATCTACCTAAACAAGTTTGTATGCCTTCTGGCGGGACTTAGTATGGACCGATATTTATTTGTAAAACATGTGTATAATTTTTTACCCTATGTTCACAAAATTTATAAATGAATTGAATTGAAAATGTCAATGTCCTCCATACAAAACGCAACATGTTTTAGACCTCATTGTTTGCAAGCATTTATTTTTCAAGAAATTTCAATTTCTAACGCATTTTCTCCTTAATTTGATTAAACAATGTGTTTTCCTCCACAGGCATCTAAAGAAGCAGTACTGTCACAACTGACGCAAGCCGAATGCATACACTTCGCCACTCATATCTGCTGGAAGACTCCCGCCATCGTTCTCAGTCCCGGAGAAGTGGTCAGTACACTCTTGTTACCAGCATAATTTAAGTCCCACTGCTGGGCAAAGATCTTCCAGGTCAATATTTAGGACAGTTTTATACAGATTTCATTGCTCTTTTGAGTATCGGGTTTATTAGACTATTACAGTACTTTAAGTATAACTCATTTAAATCACACTTGCATTTCTTATTATTATTTGTTGTTGAGTATTGGGCCTAGTATATTGTGCCTTGCGGGACACCTCTTACTAGCTATATTATTGACGATGCTTTTTGATGTGTAACCATTTCCTGAAAAGGGACGGAAGTGTGTAACAGGAAGCCGGGGAAGCACGCGCTATTTGATTTGACCAATGATCAGATGGTACCAACCCATTTTCTGAGAGGTTGGTACTGTCAGCCAAGATGTCAGATGTTACACATCTTATGAGACTACTGTAAGGCTCGCTCGTCTTTTTGTTTCTATTGCTGTGATTTGATGAATTCTTTGCAGGTGGACTCACAAGCAAAGCGATTACTGAATACCAGCAGCGGTGCTGCCGATACCTCCACGGAAAATGAAGACGAAAGTACGTAAATCAGTGCATTTGTCGTATATCTTGACAATTCAATCCTTATGACATTGACGATGTAAAAGTCAAATGACCCGATATTTGTTTGGTTCACATCCAGTTGCATAAAGACAAACATTAATGCCCCATTACGTAATGGATCATTAACGCTAGTAATTTCATTAATTTCATCAAAGAAATATAGACTAATTTTGCTTTCTGCAACAAGTTAATTGAAGATTAGTATTTAATGATAGCTTTATAAGTTAAAGTTCGTTTCTGCAACTGGATGATAGTCTTGTCTAAACACTTACAAGTGTTTATCTGTAATGTGGTCGTTTTGTCACAGATTCCGAAATGCCTCCAAGTAATGAAGAGTTGCCGCCAGCTTCAGAGTTCATGCTAACTGCATCAGAAATTATGAATCTCAAGATCACCGCCAGATTGGTAAGTTTTAGGATATACTTTTCTTATAATTTGAATTTACACGTCTTTTTATCGTCGTATTGTGCGACACTTATCAGATCGTATAATTCTTCTGTATTTTTTTGAAACCAGTCATCATCTTCAAATAGGATAACAACCTTTTCTGTTCCATCGTGCACTTGACTAGTCACTAGTCTATTAATAATATGAATGCTTACCAGGTGGTAATATCTTGCGCACCATCAAGCGCTGCCCTTCAAGGCTCTTCAGCCGAAGAGAGCGAAGACGTGAGCCTCGCTGGAGAAGGAGTATCGCGGCTATGCCGAGCATTACTCGCGGCCGGAGCGCACGCCATACTACTGACCTTATGGCCAGCCCCGCAAGATACCGCCACCAAGATACTGTATCGATCGCTTTACTCTGCACTACTGCAGGGAAGCCGCGTTGCCAAGTAAGTACATACATGTAGAAGGCTTCTCTAGGGTCTTCAGCTGATGAGTGGGAAGACGTCAGCCTCACAGGAGAAGGAGGACCACAGTTACGTCGAGCTTTGTTAGAGGCTGGAGCTCACGACATACTACTAACTTTAAGACCAGCCCTGCAAGACACAGTCACCATCATACTGTATCGAGTGCTTTGCTCTGCACTGCTGCAGGGAAACCGTGTTGCTAAGTAAGTACATACATGTAGAAGGCTTCTCTAGGGTCTTCAGCTGATGAGTGGGGCCACGTCAGCCTCGCAGGAGAAGGAGGACCACAGTTACGTCGAGCTTTGTTAGAGGCTGGAGCTCACGCCATACTACTGACTTTAAGGCCAGCCCTGCAAGACACAGTCACCATCATACGTATCGAGCGCTTTGCTCTGTACTGCAGCAGGGAAGCCGTGTTGCCAAGTAAGTACATACATGTAGAAGGCTTCTCTAGGGTCTTCAGCTGATGAGTGGGAAGACGTCAGCCTCACAGGAGAAGGAGGATCACAGTTACGTCGAGCTTTGTTAGAGGCTGGAGCTCACGCCATACTACTTTATGGCCAGGCCCGCAAGACACAGTCACCATCATACTGTATCGAGCGCTTTATTCTGCACTGCTGCAGGGAAGCCGCGTTGCCAAGTAACTGAATTAGGCCGTCAAAATTTTTAATCAGTACTTTTTGAAGGTCAAAAACTATTGCTTTAGCATGTATGTCAGCGCCCAAAACGCCCACCATTCACCACTTGCTTGTACTTGGTATAAGTGGAGTTACGAAAGGACGATTTTTCTTGAAGAATCCAATGAGGTCGTATTTGGATCTTAGCTTTGCGTTACCGCAAAGTGTGTTAGCAGTGTGTGTAATGTTTTTTTTTACCCAGATTGTATAGCAATATCTCTGTTCTACAGGGCTCTCGGCGACGCGATGCAGACAGTCCGTCACACGAAGCACTTCGCGCACCCGGCGCACTGGGCCGGTCTGGTCCTAGTGGGAGCTAACGTCCGCCTCAGCAACAAGGTCGCGCTCATGGGCCAGGCTTTGTGCGAACTGTTGGCGGCCCCCGATAAGTGCAGGTAAGAAGAATAGATGAAAATAAAGATGTAGATAAGCCTCAGAGTTTGGAAAATTTCTTCGCAAACATTCAAAATGTCTACGTGATTAAGTATAGACAATTATAGGCAGTCTCTTCCTCTCCGCTCGAGCGTTCTGCCTCTCTTGTCTAAACGACCGTCACAATTTATCGTTCTGTGGTAAAAACTCTTACGGTTGCTATAGGATAGCCGACACCAATTAATTAATTCATCGCATCCACAAATCAACCCCGCTATCTAAGCGAATTTTGACAGCAGTTTTGCTGGTTTTGGCGTAAAAATTATGCTTTTAGAGATCGTGGATAAGTCTAAAGTTTTAATGGAACTCAAATAAAAACCGTTTTATTTCTAGGGATGCACTACGAGTATGCTTACATCTCGTCGAGAAGTCCCTACAGAGGATAGTGAGAGGACAGAAGAATGCCATGTACACCACACAGAAGAGTATTGAAAACAAGGCAGGCAGTATCAACGGCTGGCGGGAATTGCTCATGAGCGTTGGATTCAGGTAAGATACTCCTAATATTGTATCTTGGAATCGTTCTACATTTATAAATTATCCCTTTCTCCCATGTGGTAGACCACGAAAGAGAAGAAGAGAAGGGAACACGTGCTACGATTCGCTTCGTCCAAGTTCATACATGTCAGACCCCTGTAGGTACCACCAGCGAACATGCTGAACAAATGAATGTGGTTCTGATTATTGAGAAAACCAGCGAAGTGTGAGTCGGACTCGTAGTCGCACACGAAGAATTCCGTACCACCGTACAATATTTTCCCCAAAATGTCGAAAAAAACACGTTTCTTATAGAACCTCTTTAATTTTTAGCTTTGTTTTATTTTTATAATTTCTTGTTATTACTATTACTACTGTCTGCCTTTTAAGTTTCATGGATACAGCCCGCTGACAGACAGACGGACGGCGGAAGCTTAGTAATCCCTTCGGGGACGGAATCCTAAAAGTGCTCTCTTGGTAGAAAAGTCAATAGAATCAAATGTTGTCTTTGTTCTCAGGTTCGAGCCAGCAGCGAATGGTATTCCGTCGAGTGTGTTCTTCCCTCAAAGTGATCCCGAAGAAAGACTGACGCAATGCTCTGCTAGTTTGCAAGCTCTTTTAGGTAAGTTCTATACATCACATCTTGTACATACGTCACATTTTATTTGCAATCTTAACTTCTGCGGTACAAAGTCCAAATTCCAATAATTTCAACCTGAACAGTTTACATAGGACATTAAATTTAAAGACTCACTCTCACCTTTAGTAGTTCTAACCGTTTTTCCTTATAGATTAAGTTATTTGCCTCTTCTAACGAGCATTTCTTAACTCAGGTCTAACATCAACAACCCTACAAGCGCTATCGAAGCTGATATCGAACGGCGACGTGGCGGACGATATCATCGGCGTGATCCGCTCCGTCATCTCGCAGTTCTCCGTCAAGAACTCCGACACAGACACCATTGAAGTCGCTGTTAACGTCAGGTTCGTATTTTTTACTTATTCCAGGCTCCTTGATTTAAATTATATAGGTAACGGAAATATCTATAAACTTCATCTTCATTTCAATTGTATTCTTTTTCATTTCATCATAATTTTTTTCTTCTCCCTTATTCTTCTTCATATAGTATTGTGTCTTTACCTTTATGAAACTGACTGATGCAAACATTTATGCAGATGTTATTCATTTTTGGATCTTCTTCAATCATGCAATATTTTCAAAGGCTTGGCTTTGTATCTATGTAAATTCAATGTTTTTTATTGCTTTTAACATCTTCTTCTTCTTTTCGTGTGGGTGTCAGAATTTTAAAGCCGCCCATGAACCTCTGACTTCGCTATACACGCCGTCGAGAGATATCTCTCAGGCATGCCGGTTTCCTCACGATGTTTTCCTTCACCGTTTTTTAACCAAGTGATAATTATACAATACGCACATGAATCCGAAAAGTCAGAGTTGAGTGTCTTGGGTTCCAACTCGTCACCTATCAGTTGGCAGTCTGACGGAATGCCAGGCTTCGAACTGTCAGCAATTATAAGTGGCCTTTATTTCTGACTCTCTGGAGTAATTATTTACAATGCTAGTAAGATCATCTTCGATATACCGTTTTTCATCTCATCAAAAACAACATTGTTTCAATAATGTAGGTCAACTTTCACTAATTGACTTTTGATATTCATCAGATTATGGCGAGTGAACGGTTGCCATGAACTCCTAGCATCCCTCGGGTTTGACCTGGCGGAGGTGGGTCAGGATGAAGTTACTCTGCGCACGGGCAAGGCTGCCAACAGGAGACACATACAGTTTGTGCTACAGGCACTACTCGCATTGTTTGGTAAGATAGTGTCAGAACTCAAATATTTTGGGATCAGTTTCCAGTGTAATCAGATGCAACTGAATACCAGTATTTTACATGGATCGACTGCCTATCTGACCTCCACAACCCAGTTACTGGTGATACCCCTTGGTAAGACTGGTTGTCAGACTTTCTGGCTTCTGACGACCCGTAACAACTGTCAAAGATCTACAAATGACAGCCAAAACCAACGGCTTTACGTGCTTTCCGAGAAACGGATAGGTCTTGGTATGTAAACATGGTCACCCATCCACGGACCAATCGCGACAAGCGTGATTTAACCTGATCGATCGACCCGTACGCCTGTTATTACCTAGCCAAAAGTGTTCAATGGTGAATGAAGGTATTTAATGTGAAGATAGTATTGTTTAAGAGCGCACATAAAAATTAAAATAAGTCATACTGACCACTAAATTCTTCCACAGACACGCAAGAAGCCCCACGTAGTCTCAGTTTGGAGTCGAGCTCGAGCGTTGAGTCACTGGCCTCTATTGATGACGGCGATTTAGAACCGCACTCTGATGGAGAACCTCCTCCGAGACAACATCGACGTAAGTACTTCATACATATTTTAATTAATACTATAGTTTACCAAACTCATGATAATAATGTTTTTCTGACAACCACTCTCATAAAATACCAAAATTAACATATCTAATAAAGACATCATTATTGTATCACCGTTATGCAATGCGTCGAGTGAAGTATTTATTCCCTCGTTTTCTTCCACAGAAGAAAGCGTATCATCAGTGCCGCCACCACCGTTACCCCTAGGATCATGCGGCGGCGCCTTCACTATGTACGTCAGAGGATCCACCTCCTCTACAGAAGTAGGGCGCGGCGAGCCCGACGGCCGCACCGCCCCACCCCCCGCGCCCCCTCCACCGCGGTACAGAGGGGAGAGTGACGCTGCCTTCACACCCTCCCCTCCCGCCGCCCCGCCCGCACCTACCTCCGCACCTCCTCGCGACGTGTCCTTAGCACTCGCACACCAAACTAAAATAAGAACACTATACACAAGAAGACCACCGTCTGATGACTCCGACTGGGAAAGCTCAGGACATGACACGGTCTTACGAAGAAGACCAGATCATGCCCACGCGAGATACCTCGACGCTTTCTATGACCTGGCTTCGGCACAACCAAGGAGGTCGGAAGAAGAGAAGACTGAACAGACAATGGCTCAGCCCTCAACGTCTAAACGAACTCCTAGACCAAAAATGGGTACAAGCAGCCGTGATTCCATGGCTCAGGTCAGACATATGAGTGGAGAACTAACTCCGACAATTTCCGAAGTGTACCACGAAAGGAATATAGGACTTGGTCTTGCACCACCGCTAGCAGAGTTGCTGCTAGCTGAAGAATCTAAGACTGAAATGAGAGCTGCCAGCTCCAGCGAGAATTTATTACTCCAGAATTTGGAGAAACTTGGCCTTTTGGGCGATGCAAGTGAAAACGAAGAACGTTGGTGTGGCACCAATTCTTCACGACCATGGTTGTCCGCCCCACCCCTAGAAACAGACGTGCAAGGTTCTGACCTAACCACAGCAGAAATAATAGAAAGACAGACGAAATTCAAGAAAGATACAGAACCAAAGAGAAAGGAAGAGAATGCTTACGAGTTAAAACCGAAAGAAGAAACTCCGGGACCGAGTGGTATCGAGAAACGATCCGTGTCGCCGTTCTCCGAGATGTCACGACGAGACGAAGGCGATGGACGAAGCATAGCCGACTCTCACTCATCATACAAAGCTTTAGTACTAAGTCCTAGAGCCCCATACTTGCCTGAAGAGGGGGAGGCTTCTATCAACTCGACGGCAGAGGGGGGGAAAACCCACCCCCGTCCCCGTCGCCCCCTAGTCCCCCGCACTAGACCCACATACACAACGCTAGACTTTCCACCGAATAAATGATTAAGACTTGTACATTTATACAACTTAGGATATTTCTGAATGTGTTAATTTATTCCTACTGTGAGCTTGGC
This sequence comes from Agrochola circellaris, assembly GCA_914767755.1. Taxonomy (NCBI): domain Eukaryota; kingdom Metazoa; phylum Arthropoda; class Insecta; order Lepidoptera; family Noctuidae; genus Agrochola; species Agrochola circellaris. The sequence continues at coordinate 6,749,784 of OU611860.1, forward strand.
TATGATGCGACTAAGTATAGTGCTTTAAAATATTATGTGAACTGTCAATATTACAGCGTATTCTCTAATTATAAATATTTCGTTATTTATTTCTTTTATTTGTAATATTTCAAGTTAACTATTAAAACTGTAAATCTTACCTTAGTTTATGAATAACTCTATAAGTTCTATGACTCGACGATTACTTGCCATTGCTTAAAGATTTTAGATGTAAGTATTTTGTAAAAAGTGAACATAAATAAATACAATCATAAAATTAATATTTGTCTTCTTTACCCGCCCTAATTGCGATCGATAACGATGCGACGATCAATAAATAAATAAATAAATAATAATCTGATTCATTTTGAAGGATATTGCTAATCCATTGCTTCATATGTTCGAAAAATATGTCTGTTCAACAACGTAAATAACGCAATGAATGTTGTTGAACTGTCGAAATGAAACTGATTGTGATTAATCGCAATTATGGTTCAGATTTACAAAGACAAAATGTATATTCTTTTAACTGAAAAGAAATAATATCGTTAAAACGACCATGATCATTATAACTAATTGATCTCTCTCTTGTCGTGTCAGATTTCTGTTCCATCGGAGTTCGGACTATAAAGAAAGAGAAAAGAATAGAAAGATAGACAAACCATTTATTTAGTGCACACAAACGAAATAGCACAACACACAAAAGCACAATTAAATGATAACAAATTATATGATTATTATTGGGAAGCCAAAAAACAAAAAAACATATTTTTAACAAATATATGACAATGACACATTTAAAATTAAAGTAGCTCTTGCCTGCGGCTTCGCCCGCGTGGACGTTGGTAAATATCCCACGGGAACGTAGTTACTACCGGGATTCAAAGTACCCTATGTGTTAATCTAGGTTATAAACTATCTGGGTGCCAAACATCCAAATCCGTTTGTTTTTGCGCCAATCCGGAACATACATCCAGACAAACGGATAAAAAACTTAACACAAAATTTTCGGCATGAGACTCGCTCTAGAAAAGTAATTTCTACGAGGTTTGCTTTTTCAAAAATATTCAATGTACAGTTTTGGCGTATGATATGTATAGATAACGACTATACAAAGTGCGGTGTGCGTCTCAAGGTTGAACCAAATGGGAGTCCAGCTCACCATGTGTCAGGTACATATACCTGACGCTGATATGCTGCTGGATCCCTGCAGATAATTACGCGAATTATTAGTGTTGCGCGCTCTCTCTTGCACACCGCTCGACGTCACGCTGTCTCGCTGAAAACTGAGAGTTCGCTTTATTGCGACAATGTGGCCCCTCGTGACAGTAAACCCGCAATTCTGCAGTCCAGTTTTGCATTGGGAATAGTCTTTTCCGATGATTTGATTGTGTATTTGATTACATGATTATAATGAGAGAATGCACCTGTTTGCACACACACAATAATAATTATCTGCACTGTACTTTCCGAGTTTATCTTGGACATTTCTTGGTCACTCGTGTACTTGTGCAGTCTCTATGCCGTTGAAATTGGCCGCCGTGACCTTCCTTTTGGAAATCTACACCAAAAGGCTATTAGCTAAGTCTATAAACAGACCTAACAATGAGCCCACACCCACGAAGTACCAACACTCAACAGGGTGCAGTAGATCAACAAATTTATGTGCCGTATAAATACAGTACTTGTAAACAGTAATGCTGAGGCTAAATTGTCGTGTTATCGCGAACTTTACTTCGCGCGTTCTCTGTTGCTCAGCGAGATATCGAGCGGTGTGCGAGAGAGAGCGCGCGAAGTTTAGTTCACGATAACGCGACAATGTAGCCCCAGTATTACTGTTTAGATATCAGTTCGATAGTCGGAGTGATATAATTAACGCAGCCGGTACGCAGGTATACGCTGAAATTGTCTCACTATGCAAATGGCGCTACATACATAAACACAATGTCTTAATGACGGAATGTCGGTGTGGCCTAACACTACATTCATTAGCTGGTCAGTTAATTCTTACGGACATTAATTTACCTTTTAGTTTATGTAAAATGGGTTTTTATTCTAAGGCAAAATGGGTTGTTATGCTTTTTAAAGTAGGTATTCGATAATTCGATATTTTCTTTGAGGAAGAAGAATGCTAAAGTGCCTCCGGTATACCCTGGGTCTTTCTATTTTGGGGAGGAGGAGGAATGCTAAAGTTGCCTCCGGTATACCCTGGGTCTTACTGTTTTGGGGAGGAGGAAGAATGCTAAAGTGCGTCCGGTATACCCTGGGTCTTTCTGTTTTGGGGAGGAGGAGGAATGCTAAAGTGCCTCCGGTATACCCTGGGTCTTTCTGTTTGGGGGGGCAGAAAGAATGCTTAAGTGCCTCCAGTATACCCTGGGTCTTTCTGTTTTGGGGAGCAGAAAGAATGCTAAAGTACTTCCGGTATACCCTGGGTCTTTCTGTTTTGGGGAGCAGAAATAATGCTAAAGTGCCTCCAGTATACCCTGGGTCTTTCTGTTTTGGGGAGCAGAAAGAATGCTAAAGTGCCTCCAGTATACCCTGGGTCTTTCTGTTTAGGGGAGCAGGAAGAATGCTAAAGTGCCTCCAGTATACCCTGGGTCTTTCTGTTTTGGGGAGCAGAAAGAATGCTAAAGTGCCTCCAGTATACCCTGGGTCTTTCTGTTTAGGGGAGCAGGAAGAATGCTAAAGTACTTCCGGTATACCCTGGGTCTTTCGGTTTTGGGGAGCAGAAATAATGCTAAAGTGCCTCCAGTATACCCTGGGTCTTTCTGTTTTGGGGAGCAGAAAGAATGCTAAAGTGCCTCCAGTATACCCTGGGTCTTTCTGTTTTGGGGAGGAGGAAGAATGCTAGTGCCTCCGGTATACCCTGAGTCTATTTTTGAGAGAGATGTTGGCATTCTGGTAGAGAATATATCATACCTAAACTTTACAGTAATAAATACATATATGTGGACCCACTCTTGAAATTGACATCGCCTGCTGGATCTATGGTGGAACGAACGTACCCAGAAAATGCCTGTTCACTCTTGCTTTGAAGGCGGACAGGTTAATGGTAGGGAAAACACAACTAGACTTGCAATGAAACAAAAAAATGATGCTCGTTGATCTTTTTCATAAACTACGATCAAAATACAATACCCGAAGTTTATTTAGTAACCTAATCTGCTTAACTGCTCTTAAAGAGTCATAAAGAGCGTCAAACGTCGAGAGCAGAATTTCTGCTCTCGACGCTTGACGTGTCAACACGTCGGGTCCGGGTTCGCAAAAAGTTAATCGTTATCCTGAGAATGCCTCGTTGAGAGGTGAAACACGTGTCGATTTCTTACAGGGTTCTTTATGACTCTTTAAGAACAGTTAAGCGGATTAGGTTACTAAAGATATGTCATCTGTTGTATTTTATAATGGATTTCCGCAAAGTCACGCCTGAGTCAATTAATTATCTTAAACTCCGATCTACAATTAAAATTTTGCGAATCTCCTCAGCAATCAACACTATTACTAATCCACTAAGAAGGCGGTAGCGCTTTCTATCGTTAGACCAATCGTGTTCTATTTTTACTGCCAAGAATAGTAAATAGTCGTGCTAAGGCTATTACTGAACAACTATTAAGACTTGTTTGCAACTTAATATCAATCAAAGTTAATAAACCTACCAGATTCTGTCCATTACGGTCAATTCGTAATCAGTAGGAACTACATACACTTTTATACCCTGCATATAGGTATCTAAAGGTATATAAAGATGTGGCGGCTTCTATAACGCCACATGCGAACTACGCATCACACTAACGTCACACAAAATCCTGCATCGCAGAGTTTATACCGCGCGACGAGTATATATACAACGTCCCGACATCAATCGTCGGGAAGTAGCCCACCAGACACAACACCCGTCTGGTCGAAGGATCCTCCCCTTTCCATAGAGGATGAGTGAACTTTACACCGTTCCTCATAACTCTATAAAGAAACATAAATATATCAAAAATCGTTTTATTTATAAATTGTGTCATTAAGAAAAATGTGGGGAAATATTGTAACACTATAGGTACTCCTCTGCCTAACCGTTTGACGAATGCAGTCGTGATGACATGTGTGTGTTGTATCAATAGGTAGGTATGTTATTCTCGCGTTCTACACGAAAAAGGTGTGGTGCTGGTTAGTGTAACTTCTACTTTGTATTTCATCATATGAAATTACAAGCATATGAACAATATTTTTCTACGGTCGGCCACGTTGTTACAAACGGTTCGTCTTTCGTTCTACAGTCGGCCTTTACCACTGTCCACCAGCACGCGAATAACATAACAACCATAGAAACGTGTTTTCTACGGGTTTTGTCGACGGAAGAATAGACAAAATGAGTCTATTCTTCCGTCGACAAAACCCGTTTCTATTGTGGTCATGCTAAGCGTGCAGGTGGCTGCTACTTATCAAACACATAATCAGTATGAAATTAGAGCTAAGCTCCCGAGCAAACCCAAACGACCATCATAAAGATCACTACAGAATTCCGTTCAGCTACATTGCGTTACCAATTAACATTTAGATATCCTTAGGAACCCGTTGTTTGTGAGTGTAACAACCGGAACTGGAAAATAAAGCAAAACTGCCAACCGCACGCAAATGGAGAAACGAACTCGAAAAAAGTTACGCTTTCGACCTTGACACGGCCCTGAGTGGCGCAAGCGCATTTTATTGTGATTACGTATGGGGTTCTTTTCTTTTGTGCCAGTCGTAATATTATTTGGTACCTACATTCTACCGCAGCTGGTTTGCGTCCGGGTACCGTAGACTATGTACCTACCTGTAAGCAATTAAGGCGATGTTGATTTACTTTTAATTATTGGGAGCGTAATTTATTCAAGGCAAATTTAATTTATAACAGCCGTAGTAACTTTTTGATTTACGAGGTAAGTCTTATCTTCTGTTGAATGAACTGCTACGTGTTCATCGGATATGCCTGTTTTCAGGCCATCGGCCTGTGTTTGACCCCACTTAGGTCAAATTGATCTGCTCTATTGACCAAGAACCTTTGATCACTCGGTTGACCCTACTTCAGATTGTTGGTTACGCAAGCTTTGTATGTGCACTCTTACTCAGCTTTGTCTGTTTTCTGGAGTCCCAATGTGAAATTTTTCAAAAGAAAGTCTGACAGGATCAACATTCATGTCAACCGGAGCTAGGTATTTAATCAAGTAACATTAACCTATGGTCTCAGACCAAATAAAAAACCAAGACAGCACTGTCAACAGTGACGCAAATTATGTGCACATATTGAGGTGTAGTTTGATTGTAAATGTGTGCGTGTGAGCGAGTATGCACAGAGCGGTGGTGTAGTTTTGGCATGCTTCACTGTATTATTCGCAGCGCTATGTCTTGGTTTTTTATTTGGTCTGACCCTATGGTAGGTTAACCTTAGGATTGCTTCCTTTAACATTATCCTTTTCCCTGCCTTATCCATTTTCTCCAGTCGTCATATTTTTAGTTATATCATGGAGATATAACTAAAAATATGATTATGATTTTTAGTTATATCTCCATTAGTTACCATCTCAGTATTGTTTTCGGTGCCATAACATCTTTCAACAAAACAGTACAAACATTTAGACAGGCAACAACAATTTCAGATTTTTATCAAAATGTCCTTAACAGGTGTCCAATTAAGAGTGCAAACGCCCACTCGGCCACAATGCACAATGCTATCAACTGTTTCATTGACCGAATCAATGCTCACTCGATAATCAAATGTTCTTTTGTCATTGCCAAGCCGCTAGTCGTGCTCAAATCGAACCAATACAGTCCCAAATAGGATTAGACGCAGTAAATCTATGTAATTATCATATTATTGTGAGTTGTGAATGGTAGTTTAGTTGCAAGCTGCTACTAAGTGGTCCACAATAGAATATTTAGAGGATTATGATAAATAAAATGTTTGGTGATGCGTTATCAGTGACTCTTGCTCTGATATTGATCAGGGATTACGAGACTAAACTTAGACTTAGACTTTTTATATTTTATTCACTGTTTATTTAATTATTGACTACTAGATACTTCTTGATATTGAAAAATAAAATTGTTAAAATGATTTTCCAATTTAATAATTTTGTAATATACAGGGTGATTGGAAGATGGGTGCAAAGCTTTAAGGCGAAGATAGTACAGACAATTTAGAACCATTTAAGCCATGGTTGTCTTAGACGAAGTCTTACCAAATATTTTTAACCAAATTTTTAAGTTTTTTTTCGGAAATTCTCAAAATTTAATGTAAACTGCATAATTATGGCCAAATTGAATGATAAATGAATTCATTTTTTATTTATTTAATTAAAGTAATGTGTAAGCAATCAAGCAAAACATGTTTTAGGCTTCTGTGTCATTAGACATTTTTTTTACAGACATTTAAAGCTCAGAAAAAATAAAAAATTTGTACAATACGTCTTTTAAACCGTATTAAAAAAAAAAATACGTGTGGCACTCGAGGACTGCCGCGGTAAAGCTATTGCATAGCATATATTCAAAAATAAGAAGATAATATTGTTGATTTAAAATATTTTTTTTTAAAAATACCCCTATACCCCCCCCCCTAAATCGCAGAATTTACACAACCGTCAATGACGTCTGCCCTCACGCGTCTGCCCGCGTTCGGGTCGCGCACTCGGCGATCGCGCGTCATTGCCTATCCCGCCCCTCCACCCTCGTTCTGCGCGCCCGCCGTCGACTCATCGCAGGTCATTCTTATCGTTCTAACTTTTAAAATATTAGTCCAAATTACTTAGTGTAAAAGACAAATTTTATCTACATTAAATACCGAAAGCGATGAAGGTATTTATTTTGATACGAATTAACTAAATACTCTAAAATATGCAACTTAAAAAAAGTATTCAATTTAAATGTATTTATAGCTCACTATTTTGGCTATAATGGCTTCCACATAAAAGGTAGATATATGCTGTCGCGAACTTTTATTTAGAACTCTTTAAGACAAACAACCCCACAATACATTTTTTTCATGTAACTCCAGCGGTTTAGGCAGCGCACGCAAAGATAGATCTCAGAGGGCAGGATTTTTTCCGACTTACTGGATACTTATCGTTATATTATGGATAAATCACATAAAATCTTTATAAATTGTAGCCTATGTGTTATTCTGATATATAAGCCACATTACTGTAAAGTTTCATTAAAATCCGTTCGGTAGTTTTTGCGTGAAAGAGTAACAAACATCCATCCATCCATCCTCACAAACTTTCGCGTCAGGTTTTTTTTTCGTTACGGAATTTCTACATTCGGTCGCCGCGCTCAGAGTCTCCGATAAAAGCTATGCAATAGCTTAAAAAAAAATTGGTAAGACTTCGTCTAAGACAACCATGGCTTAAATGGTTCTAAATTGTCTATACTATCTTCACCTTAAAGCTTTGCACCCATCTTCCAATCACCCTGTATATTGAATAATAATTGTATTATTTTGAAAGTAGATTGTAATTTATTTGTAAAATTTCGCATGCCCAAGTGACGGCAGAGTATGGAGAACACTATCACAACATGTATAACATCTATACCTACCCCTACCCATGCTGGCCAAAAATAAATGATTTGATTTGATTTGACTAACAGCTGTTATATTCGACCCTGAAATAAGTTGTAAGCACAACTTATTACACTTAGATGATGACTTATTCTGCCGTCTACAGCCAACTAGCCAGTTATGACACTGCAAAATATCAAAGGTTCCTGTTGGTTCTAGACACAAGCTATAAATAAAAAATAAAAATTATAAAACTAAAACCTAACTACGACAAAATCCAGAGTCACACGTGCTATATATCGAACAGATTACGTCTGACTCCGGATTTTTTATTTGTGTCTGTAATGTCTTGTCTATACCTTTTTAGATGACCATTTTGTCCTCGTTGGGTTTTAGTTTTATAACTTAAAAGTTAGTTTAGTTTTTATTTAAATTACTTTGGGAAAATATAATTTTATTCTTTTAGTTTATGACTTTATGTCCTCTAGAGGGCGCTATTTTCATTCATATAATGGGACGCCACATAGCCCGTATAACCAGCGGACGATCAAGAAGCTACCAACGATATCTCATTTGTCAAATTATGATGAGGAGTTTAAAAGTTATGAGGGAACTGATGAACATACGTACATACATCATACGAGTACATACATACCGGTCAAAACCATAAGCCTCCTTTTTGCTTCGCTATAGTTGGGTAAAAAGAGAGGCAACCTCTTTCAAATAAATACTTTTTATTCCTTTCTTTCTCCTTTTCAGGACTATCTCTCTCCCACTTATTTTGTCGGCAACCTCAGATAGGTATATGTAGATGGTAGACTTTCCTGAATTACCAGTAAAAACTATACTCTTTTGCAAACCTACTACTCGTAGACTCAAACGTGAAACAACCTTCAAAATGAATATTATCATGCATAAAAATTACAAAAGTGTAATTTTACCGGAAACGTAGGCAGTGGGCACTCGCGTCAATTATTACAAATATAAATAAAAGTAAATCTATTCGTAGTGTGAAACAAAATAATTAGCATATAATATGAAGTAAGGCGGCCCACTTTCCGCTAGTGTGCAACGCGGCTAACTTCCAAATAGTTACATTCAACACGATTATTGTCTTTATAACCATTGTATTCAAATTGTCTCATGTATTTCCTAGTTCGGAAGCGTAAGATACTGGTTATTATTTTTATGTGAAGCCTTTATGGTATATTTCTTAGAGGCTCTACCTTACCTGCCGCCTCTAATAGGACCTCGCTTAATATTCATGAGCTTACTCTGACTATAGACGAGTTCTTAGGTACTTTTAGATTCTTCACGATTCTAGGGATTTCCATATCTTTTCTCACCGAATTAATAATAATAATATATTTATTTTCTCACCACAATATCCTTACAAAATAATAACAAAAAACAATATTGTCCAGCTATGGGTTTAAAGAAAAATATTGTGGGAGACTGGTGCCTAAGCTAAGCCGAAGCCTGTATTTCAGGCCACCAGGTCTCCCCCCCAAATACATAATTATGGTTTCCCGAAAACTAAAACTAGAACTAGTAGAAGTAATACATAGTAAACGATGATGTGCTCGAACCATTGCAGACGAAAGTTACGGTTTTCTAGAAAAGCGGTGGCCGCCACATGACTGTCGCATGCGCAGTGACAACTGTCATAAAAATTATGACCGCGGGGTTTGAGTTTACAGTTTCTAAAACGCTCTTCAGGAAAACACTTCAACTTACTTTCATAAATAACGTTTAAGTGATGTCACATAACATACAATCATGCACTGTTTCCCCGAAGGGTTAGGTAGAATAGTTTAGCATAGTAGGTACACCCACAACAGATCCCAGTGATGTCATTCGCCGGTAAATTGCGGACGCTATGTGGCGGCACCGAATTAGGAAACCCTAGATAGAAACCTATTCACTGGAAGACTCCCAGGTTTTAGAGATGTTTCACTCCTTAGCACGCAAAACAAATGTGTTGCCAAAGCGCTTTGTATAGGTGGAACATGTCCGCCATTGCATATCTCCATATATCTCAAAGACAAAAGCGATACTTGACATATTAACCTTTTATTTAAATGGTAAGGTATCGAAAAATGACAAGTACTAAGAAACCCGCTCAATGTCTCCAGAATGACGTAAATCTTCACATTACTCAGCTTCGTACCTCACCTTTATATTCGCGAGATCATAAAGTTAGATTAAATGCATATTTAAAGATATTAACGCGATCATTTACAAGAATCGATCGTATCTTTACGAAAATATGCGAGCGACGTCGAAATGAGCCGGCCATGGCTACATATTCAAATAAAATTACGGCTTTATCAAAAACCATAGCCAAGTGTGCAGTTTACTGTCGAAATTAATACTTAAGTCGGTTACCCTCAGATTGCTATCTACTCTTTGAACCTGACACAGACCTTTTATACGTGGAAACGGCTGACATTGTAGATTTCAAACATGGACTTAGACTGTCTAACTAGGTTTTGGTGGTTGCTGTAGATACCACACATTTTGCACTTTTCTAGGAAACGGCTGTTTCTTTTTGATAACCGTCGAAGAATTTCTAAGTTAAATAGTAAGGTGGATAAAGGAAGGCAATTTTTATTATTTGTATCCGCTTCAGTGGAACCGCACCCTAAGCCTCCGCTGTCCGTCCGTCTGTCTGTCAGCGGGCTGCATATCATGAACCGTAATAGGTAGACAGTTGAAATTTTCACAGATTTTGTATTTCTGTTGCCACTATTTATACATATATATTAGGCTTAGGCAGAACTCTAAAAAACATGACTCATGGAAAGAATGTGTGAAAAATTATATTATGGCTAGGAAGGAAGTGAGTTTTGAGATGCCTGCTATTGAAGAAGGAAGAAAAAGACGTGCGTAAATAAATTGGGATAAGAAAAGCATGTCGTAATGATGATGACGTAGGTGTACCTACGTTGTACATATAAGTAGTATAGTTATTAATATACCACTTGTTGGTTCTTCACACTTACGTGGGATGAAGCAAACTCTTTAATTCCTTTATTTGGATGTCCGATCGCATACAATAATTTTTAAAAGTACATTGTTTCTGTATCCAACGATGCTTTACTGCTTACAAAATGAGTAGATATTTTTAATATGATAAAGCCTTCTTAACTGACTTACTTTTTTATCGTATGTTTTTTTTGTTTTATGTTCATTGATATTTTCGTTAATTATGAACCGATTTTGAAAATTCTTGATATTTTTGATAGCAGAAGCTTGCGCGGTAGTTCCATATAAATTGTATTAACTTTGCTTGCGTAGTTTTTGAGTTATCCGTATATTGACCATACGCCTATTATGACGTAATTACACAACGAAGTTAGGTTTTCATATAAAATTCTTTATAACAAGGTTGGATATAATGACTTCATGACTTCGCCTACAGTGACATTTTTAATAAATTTTTTCCGTTTTTGACAGATTTATTTAGTAAAAATGAAAAATATATATACATACATACATGTATTACATGCAATTTTGATTTTGATTTAATATGCTGTGTGTCTATTAAAATAAGTATTTACCTAAAAAAAAGAAGGTTGTTTTTTATCACAAAAATGCTTTGTATGACGTCCGCTTAGTATGACGTGTTTGTCAATTCCCTTTGATGTCATTATAAACGGATTCCTGTATTTTTCCCACTTGGTCTATATGGATGATGTTATAATAAGTTCCTGTCACTGTTATTGTGTCTCTGTTTTTTACATGACAGGTAGTGGTAATCGAATTTGTGTAGATACGACAACGAGTGAAAAATAAAAACTTTTTACAAACAAAAAAACAACCGACTTTCAAAAAAACACTACAAAGTGAAAAATTACTTTAATTTCGGAAGTCGGTCTATAAGTTATTTTTCAGTTTGTACTGTTTTTTTTGGAAGTCGGTTGTTTATTTTTTGTAAAAAGTTTTACAAGTTCAGTTTTCGTGGTATTACCGCATTGAGAGAATGTCGAACATTGCACTTAAAGCTGTCAAACCTCCCTTTTACGGAAAATAATAAAATTGATCGAATCATGCGTACGTGCGAAGCATCCTCATTATTTATATACCGATGCAATATCACTTATACGGCGCAAGCGACGATAATATGTACCACATTACATTGTTTTAAATTACATGTATTAAGAAAATTATTAATGATCCTCGGTGGACCTCTTTAAATAATCGACTGAACCTTGTAAAAGGCCGCATCCATTCGTAAATAATATAATTTTGTCAATAACTCGAAATGGTGAGCCCATCCCATAAAAGGCAATAAATGCTCAACACAGTCATACTTAAGGATGGAGGGGCTCGTGGCTAAATAATAACAGCTGTACAGGTCGATCGAAGGTTAAGCTGCGCTCGCCGCGGTCGGTTCGTAGATGGGTGACCATCCATTCATACTCCATCCAGAGACTCCTCCGTGCCTCGGTAAGCACGTTAAGCCGTTGGTCCCGGCTGTCATTCGTGGATCTTTGACAGTCGTTACGGGTCGACAGAAGCCCGAAAGTCGGACAACCAGTCTTACCAAGGGGTATTGTGTTACTTAGTAACTGGGTTATGGAGGTCAGATAGGCAGTCGCTCCATGTAAAATACTGGTATTCAGGTTAGACTGGAAGCCGACCCCAATATAGTTGGGAAAAGGCTAGAAGATTCATTGACAACCAGACGATATTTAAGAAACAAGTTTTTAAATATTTGTTTATCATCACTAAATACGTGTTTTTTTTATTCCACTTATAATTATCGCTTCAGGAATCATTTGATTGCCGCCTTAATTTCCGGCAATAATAAGTCTTGTAATAAAAAATCTAAAATAATTACGAGCCTATAAATTTAGGGCGCCAGCGTGGGCACTTATTGAAATCGTTCGATCTGCCATTACAGTGGTGTTGTCAGTAAACGAAACGCCGTGGGGCGTAAGTAGCACAAAATAATTGTACATAATGGTTTAATTAAAAATGCGACCTCGCCCAATCTAAGCCGCCATTATTCGTAGGTAGGTATTTACCGGCGGTCATATATCTTCCGTTACACCACTTTAGTAAGTGGTCAATAAAATATATCAGTAACCTTCGGTAGGTTGAAACCCCACACGTATCGAAATAATATAGGAACTGCATCCATGTTCTCGCTCATGCTGCCATAAGTTTGGAGATCTGCCGGATAATCCCGACATTAGGTACCTACTCGTAAAATGCGAATGGTGTGAGATACCAATTTCGGCGTTCTCGTATTGTTTTACTGTCGGTCGATTCTGTAAAAATATCAACGTGAAACTTAGGTGAAGTGAGCTGTCACTGTCATAAATCGACCGGCAGGATACTAGGGATTAACACTATTGACAGCTCACTTCACGCTCACTTCACCTAAGTTTCACGGTGATATTTTTACAGAATCGACCGGCTGGGTGTTAGTTTGAATAATAAAGTTAACGTTATAAGGCCAGCTACTTCTTCCAAATAAGAGTAAAATTAAATTGAATCCATGAACATATTGAAGTTATAAGTTGAGTAATACATAATTGATTCAAATGAGACTGAAATATTCTATACTGATATATTCCTTTATGAAAGGTAATCTACTTTAATCATAATCATAATCATATATTTGCAATAAGTATTGGGACAGTGTTGGTCTTAAAGTCAGTAATAAGTTCCTAATACATATGACATTTGACATGCATGCATGCATGCATTATAATATTTATAATATATTTAATGTCCCGAAATTTTTCCAAAATATGGTAGCAGTACATTTCATCATCTTCATAAATCACTAAACACTGTCAATTTGAAAACCAACAAGACGTAATCGTATTATTTTAATAACTCATTATGTCTGCTCTGTATAATTAATAAACAATATTTATTATGTGTACATATATTGATTGATAAAAGTTTACAGAAGGCTTCTAAACAAAATAAATTACTTTTGGTAAAACACAAGGTAGGTTCTGATTGTTTAACAGCGACTTAATAATAGGTTCTATCAATTGAAAGAATATATTAAGTACTTCGTTCACACCTGCTGTATTTATTATTGACTATACCTATTTTATGTATGAGCACTCTAACCAGAGTGCTCATAGCTGCAAATCGATTGTCTAATTTATAAATTGAAATATCTGTTTGACTATTGACTTTTTGCCACGCCTAGTAAGGAACCTTAATAGATATAAAACGTCCAGGATTATGATAACATTTTAATCGAACTAATCATGATTTACAAATAGGAACTACGTCGTATTTGTAGGAAATCGAAAATAATTATAATTAATTACAAAATATAACATTAGTTTTTCCGCAACAGATTAAGTTTTCAATAAATATTTAAGTTTAAGCTATAAATCATGAGTCCTGTCACACTGGTATGCATAACATAATATTTCAACTCAGCTATAGGTACAAAGGCGAACAAAAAATGCACGACTCTGATAAGAATGAGCGAAATACATTTACAGCATTCCTTTTAAGTGTAAAAGTTATTTTGAAATGAAAATAAACATTGCAACTTCCTTATCACTGAATCACCATACTGGGCTTGTAATTGCTGATGTTGTTTTATAAACCCACCCAGCATTGATAGTTGTGTCGATCTATTAGGTACTATCAAAGAATTTCATATCTAAGCAGTTTGAAAACAAAATCTTGTGAACACGATGACCACATCTGTTTCACACAATGATCATAGATCACCCTTTTTCGACCCGAAACAAAGATGAGACAGTTTTTAATTTTAATGTTTTTATACTTTTGGGAATCTGATGCTGCGATGCTATTGATTGATGAGATTTCTATAGCTGCCGAGCACTGCAAGCAGACCACGCGCGCGTGCGCGTGCGTGCGTGCTGTCCTTACGATGTTTAGATATGAAAACCTACTCTTTGTAGTGGACAAGGTTCATAATTTTACTAAATAACTCCGGTTCTTTTCCGAATGATTTTATCGTTCAAAGAAATTCCGAGCGTAGCCCGCTCCAAGGCGCAGAAGTGGCAATAGGCTGGCCGTTTATCAAAGGACCGACGGCCGGTGGAGCAGACGAGTCCTGGAGTAGAGACTGCGTATCAGCAAGTGTCCGACCAACGACCCACGTGGTTGGGACAGACTGGATGCCTAAGGTGGAAGACAGGGTGTTGTGGCGCAGCTTGGAAGAGGGCTATGCCCAACAGTGGACTGCGATAGGTTAGTTGATTGAGTTGTTAATCAGTTCTTATCTTCTCAGTAAGTTTGGCACGAGCTGCACAATAATTGCATCTACTCTTGTTGAAAATATTAACCAAAAAATATTAAATATTAACCTTTGTTAGTGCAGTAAACTGCAAAAAATACGTCAAACATCGTGGAAGCGCTTTTAACAGACATTTCTCAACAACGATGCTTCTGCCTATTATCGATCTGGGCATTTAACTTGGAAAACTAAACCGATAATCATTTTAATTAGCAAATTGGTACTCTAATGAAACTGGCATCTTTGGAGCTAAAATTACGCCTTTATTCAGAGCGACATCGTTGCAAAGTATTGAGTAATGAGACAGACTATACATACTATAATATTCCGCTTAAAGTTTAGATACTAAGAACATACTTCTTAGTATCTAAACTTTAAGCAGAATATTATAGGTATTATCATGTTCATTGTTGTGATTTATTAAGAACTAGATTAATGCAACAGGTTAAGCAACGAATACAATAAAGTAGGTAAGTAATCTATTTTTAATTAACATTATTATTAATTTATTAATACATTTCAATAATCCTATGCGAATGTGACTTTGTTTGTTTGTTACACTTTCACGCTTAAACGGCTGAACAGATTTGCATGAAATCTGGAACATGAGTAGATCATGACCTGGATTAGGACATAGGATACTTTTTATCCCGATATTCCCACGGGATCGAGACTTATGCGGTTGAATCCGCAGGGCGCAGCTAGTTAAATTATATTACTCAATCAGATTTATACCCATTCATGCAGGCAGTAAAAGCATTTTCAATATAAAATAGTTCTCTGTTAAAGGCTAACTGGCGAAGTTCGTGAAGATACTTTCTTCTAAAAATGTAATCTCCTACTACTTGTTTGGAAGAAATCCATGTAGCCAGCAACAAACATATAACTGTTTATCTGCAGCCAGATGAGAGAAATAGACGTACATTGAATAACGTTCATATGACTATACAATTAAAAGTTGTACCCCTGTTGTTTTCATATAAGTTTTATTTTTGTTTTTGTAATATAACATATTTTATTACTAGTTTATTTATTTATTTAGAAGTATACAAATTATGTATTAAGTATGTTGAAACTGTTTTGTACTCACCGTCCCTACTTATAGGTTCATTAGAAAACCAGCGTCAGACAGCACCTGTCTGGCATTAATGCTGAAATGAACCTTTTTGGCGCAGCCGTGAGGCACACACTATTATTGTTAAAATATTATTTTCACTTTTTTTTTTTTTTTGTTTTTTGTGTTTCACGAACTCTGTCCAAATAAACATTATTCTTTCTTTCTTTCTTTCAAAAAAAAATACGGAGAGGTAAGATCTTACTGGCTCATCAATTCTCCTGCTTAGTGTGATGATATCATCGCTACGAATCTTCGTAGCGTGTGCGTAGCGGCGTAGCATTCATGATTATGCCAATATTTTTGAGCCCCTGTTATAAAGGGCTGCACTGGCTGTTTCGGTAGGGATCAAACTGTTCACTGGAGCCAAAATGCTGTTCTAATGACATATACATACACATACACATATTTTCACATATTTCCTTACACATTGACATATTTTCTGTACAAAACCTGTCAAACCGCAAGTTTTATTCCTCAGTTATAAATATAATCTTGTCTTATTTTCGTGTGGTTAGTGACTAACCTGCCGTGCTATTCTATAAACATCTCACCGTGATAACTTGGGTGAAGTGAGCTTAATGTGAGCAGTCATTGCACCTTGCAGCTCACTTCATGCTCACTTCACCTCACTCTTCACGGTGAGATGTTTACAGAATGGATCACTGGTGTCAGAGTTTTAAAGCCGCCCATGGGCCTCTTGGCTTCACATGCCGTCGAGAAATATCTCTCAGCAGTTTTCTCACGACGTTTTTCTTTACCGTATTTAAAGCAAATGAATATAATCTGAAGATGGGAATATCGGCCTTAGACTAAAGTAAATCCATTAAGTTACTTGTGAAAGTCACCCACCTTCCTACTTGCCTATTAACTTGTTAACTTTTTAAGTAAGATTGAATCTTCTGCATATGTGCTCGTTTGATTGCAAACTTAGTCTATCGCTTTCTATCAGGCGAGATGGATTTCTAAAGCGGAATAAAATTGATTTATGAACCACAAAAAGTCAGACAAAAGTACGATAGGTCCCACGTCACAGGTAACAAAACCAGTATAAGCTGGTCAATTACATAACATACACAACATAATCAGCCTATAATGTGCCCACTGCTGGGACACAGGCCTCCTCTGAGAGTGGGCCGTAATCCACCTCGCAGGTTGGTAGATGTCACATGTCTTCGAATTTTTGGTTCTAGGACATGCCGGTTTCCTCACGATATTTTCTTTCACCGTTTTGAGAGCAGTGGTGATGAAATAATTTACACAAAGTAAAGCGTCTGTCTGGGTTCGAACCTACGACCTATTCGTAAGTCGCGGCCTCCACTAACTTCTGCTAGCTGGTTACTATTGTAACTCCGTACTACGCTAGGCCAGCTCAAGGTCAGTGTTACCATTGACATGCGGCTTACTGTACTGGTTATTATTGTTTCATCATCCGATTCAATGCCTGCCTGACCCACTGGTTTATTTTTTAATTAAAGCTCGTTGCATACTTGTAACTCCTTTCTGCTCGTCTTATCTGACAAGGTGGACTAGTACCCTTAGAATACGATAATATTAAACATGCTCCACTTTTTAACGTCTGTTTTACGAACTTGAATTTATTTTCATTAACGCCAAATATGGATTGTACATATGCCTGTAGGTATTTTACGTTCGGCATTTAATTCCGTTTTAATTATTGTCATTGCCAGAATATACGCTTTTGGTGATAATCAGTTCACTATAAAGATGTAGTGATAGCCTAGTGCTGTGACGATAGTTCGAACCCAAGGCACGCACCTCTGACTTTTCGGATTCATATATTATGTGTATTTATTAATTATCACTTGCTTCAAAAACGGTGAACTAAAACATCTTGAGGAAACCGGCCATGCCTGAGAGATATTTCTCGTCGGCATGTGAAGCCAAGCCAGAGGACCCGGGGCGGCTTTAAAACTCTGACACCAGGTTAGTCACTAACCACACGAAAAGAAGGAGACTATAAAGATCATAAGTTACAGTTTTATGTTAAAGTCTTAATTATTTTTCTATAAGGGAAAGAAATGAGATGACGCTTTCTCCTCCAACATAAACCATTTCTTGCAATATAAACCCATCAAACAAGTTAAGGTAACAAAGAATAATCTTCTTAAAATACACAAATGTTCAATGTAATAAATTGATTACCTAACATGAGTCAAACAATCGACCTACTACCGCTGTTACGCATAAATCTTCCTCTCGACACTTGCACAAGACCATCAATCATAGAATGTTTATAAAAGTGAGCAGTCCCCTATAATTTAACGGAACTCCTTGAATTTGAGAACCAGTACTTATGTCAGAGTAGTTTAGAAATGTCCATTGTGACCAATCAAGACTGACCTTTAAAATAAATTTGCATCTGTACACAGTATATGTATGTATTTGTAGCTATTTACTTAGGCGTGTCTAATGCTAAAGTATCAATTTAATTAGGTTAATGTATTTTTAAGAAATAAAAGCTTCCGGTGGACTTCGCTTGGACGAAAATAATACCTAAATTATAATAACCTTTTGAATATCAAGTTTGAATTTGTATGTAGTTATTTACATTACATTATATTTTGCCAAAAATGGACCAAAACGAGGTCTGAAACATGACAGTCACCTTCATTTTATGCATAAGATTATTACCATGTAAATCTTTTAAGTAGGTACGTAGGTAGGTATCTAATTAAACCACACTTTTAAAACACATACGTAAGTATAAAAGGAAATAAAAAGCAACAGATTTAATCAATTTCCTGTAACGTATGTATATGTCTATCGGAATAAAAGCACTGCGGGCAAACGGAGTGCCTTTCACACTTGACTCTTTTAGAAGGCGATTGACATTCCATAACTCTTTGCTGGCTACCAAGTTCAATTGGTGACGCGGCAGACTGTCACACCGTACCGTAACTACTTACAACAAAAGATAAACAATTACTGCCGTGCTATTCTGCAAACATCTCACCGTGATAACTTGGGTGAAGTGAGGTCTATGTGAGCTGTCATTGCACCTAAAGCTAGGGATTGACACTATGGCCAGCTCACTTCATGCTCACTTCACCTCACTCTTCACTGTGAGATGTTTACAGAATCGACCGACAGATACCGAAAGGTGTCGCAAAAAACGACTGGGTTGATGTTCATTTGTTTAATAGTCGTATATACAGTTGAAAATTACCGGCTGATCTATCTATATAAATAATTAGCTTCCGCCAGCGGCTTCGCCCGTGTGATATGTTTATTAATTATAGCCTATGTTACTCAGTGATAATATACCATTCTACTGGTGAAAGAATTTTTAAAATCAGTCCCCTAGTTTTTGAGTTTATTCATTACAAACAAAAATAGAAATCTGTTCCCTTTATAATATTAGTGTAGAAAAATGAAATGTTGTTCGTTGTTAAGCGCATCATTTACGAACTGCTGGTCCAGCCGGGATTTGGCTATTTTTCTTATAAAATGTTTGTAATAGGCCGAATTAGGTTTTTATGCAGAGAGAAATTGCATAAGTTGCCAGGTAAATTGGAACATTGGGGAAAAACTGAAAGTGCTTTTTTCTCTGGGATTATTTGTATGAATTATTGAAATTTGGACAGGATAACGTCTGTCTTATCAGCTGGTTCATAATGGAAACAATGTTTTCATAGCACGTGCAGCCTGTGGCCGACTATACTCAAAAGTCTTACAGTGCCCTCCGAGTCCTATTTAGTCATGCGTTCAGCGTGCTGATGGGGCTGCGGCGAGTCTGTAGTGAATCAGGGATGTTTGCTGAACATCGCGTAGACTACTTCTAGGCTACGATGCGTAAAAGGTGCGTATCCCTGGTGCGTAGAGTACGTGGCAGCGCCAACAGCATCCTTAGCATGATCGCTAGTCGGCTGGACTGTAGGTAAATCAGTCATTGTTGCGTCATTTGTCATGGAATGGCGCAGTAGTGATTGTTGAGTTTACTTAATTTTATGTTTTGTTGTGGATAGTTTTAAATATTACTAACACTAATCTATAAGAACATTGTTACTAACAAAATGGACATTATACTCAGAAATAAAGTATTTATTATTATGATTATAGCCCTTGAAACGTAACACAGTACCAATATAACAAAAGTGATATACCGTCGGTTTGCTCCTATACGTCCTGGGGCCTTACTATGACGTGTTAAAACCATCACCTTTCCGTTTTGAAATAAGGATAGTGCTATTCATCCTGTATAGCTTCATCTCTCTCTCACACTGGAACGATGATTGCTTTAACAAGTGATAGTACAGCCCCCGAAACAGGGAGTTTCGTGTAGCCGCTACCACATGTAGCTCATCATTATTCTCCTGCCCTTATCTCAATTTATTTGTGGTCGTCGCAACACATCTTTTTCTTCCATACTTCTCTATTAGTCGTCATCTCGGTAGTCACTCCTTTTCTAGCCATATCATCTTTTACACAGTCCACGCTTCTCGACCTTTTGACTAAGCTCAATGTGTACTCAAGTATGGTTTCTTTGGTCCACACTCCACTCAATACTTTTCTGACGACATTTTCGTCAATGCTCCGACATGTAGGAAAGTATTCCTTTTGGTATAACAATTTTGTAACAAATCGATTCCTAATTTATTGAGTTAAATTAAACATTTCTCTTCTGCCAGTTTTTGAAGGAGAATTTATTTAGAAAGTGGCCACCCGACGTGCTTCATTCATCTGAAAATGAAACTAAATTGCTTTTCCTACACACTGAAATATTCAAGCAATCAGAGCAGGCATTTTAATATTAAATGCACTTATATACGCTGTGACATACCTAAGGAAACAAATGATTACAGTACGGTAAATTATTTGGTAACAAACTGACATTTCAATGTCAGTTCGGTCCCAAATAATTTACTTTACCGTACTGTAATCAATTGTTTCTTTTTATTCCTATTATTAGGACATGCTCAATAAATTGGTTTTGTTCGGTTTCCTAGCTAGCCGTTGCTCGCTGCTTTGTTTGTAAAATTATGTGGTATGAGACGAGGAATTTTAGTGAAGGTGTATTTATCTGGTTATAAATTATCGGAGCAGCATTTATTATGATTAGGTGGGAGTTGGTTCGTTCTATATACTCGTAGAAAAAGCTAGATACGTAATAACAACTGATTTATGATAGATCAACTGGAGATTATCTTTATTGGAAACCGATTGGCATGTCAAAGCTTGATTGGATGTAAACTACTTATAACAAAAATGTTTTCCTCGATTTACCTAGATGACAACTCTATTTTATACTTAGCCGTAAACTAAATAACATACAGCCAGACGTATGGGTAGGAATGTTTTCAATAGAACCAGAATCAATTTCTATCTTTCTATTTATTATAAAATTAATTGCATACCACGTCTATACAATGTCGACCATGGGCATGTGCCCGCCCATATTTTTCTGAATATTCATGAAAAATTATCAAAAATTAACTTTAAAAGGGGGAGTCTATCTATAATATATTTCTTGTGTTTGCTATATCTCATATGTTATTGGCTCGATTTGGATTCTGTTTATTATTTCTAAATGCTTAAGAGTTATTTTATCGGATTAACTAACTTTTTAATAAAATTTATAGACTGTGAAAAAACACAGAGAAAACATTTTTTTTTCTAAAAAAAACAGTAATTATTTAAAAAACACAAGTGTAAGTCCATAAAATAATAGGGGAAATGGAAAAAAAAAATAGTCCCTTAAAAGTACGAGACCTTTAAAGTTAATTTTCGATAATTTGTCATGAATATTCAGAAAAATATGGGCGGCACATGCCCATGGGCCACATTGTATAGTCTTAAATTGGCTATGAACTGATATAATGTCAAGACCATTAATTGCGAAGATTACCTATAACTAGAACAACCAATAATTATGAAGTAATTAATCATAACGACTATAAATTGATCACGTCTACGGAACTTGCTGTAAGGAATCCAGCTAACCCTGTAAGGCAGATGTACCTGATACCTATCCCAGGGTCTATAACAGAATCCAGTTAATGAGCACCGTAGCCAAGAAAACGTATTCCTGGTGACACATTCTCTGTTGCCATAAGCTTGTTGCACAGAATAATGCTGAGATAGGAGCCTTTTTCGCACAGGTCGTTATTATTTTTTGTTTTCGAATATGATTTTTTTTTTCTTCATTTTCTTTCTTTTCTTTCTTTTATTTCTTTTCTTTCTTTTCTTTCTTTTATTTCTTTTCTTTCTTTTCTTTCTTTTCTTTCTTTTCTTTCTTTTCTTTCTTTTCTTTCTTTTCTTTCTTTTCTTTCTTTTCTTTCTTTTCTTTCTGTTCTTTCTTTTCTTTCTTTTCTTTTCTTTCTTTTCTTTCTTTTCTTTATTTTCTTTCTTTTCTTTCTTTTCTTTCTATGCAATTATTTTATCAAATTCCACTCGATTGAACAGTACCTTTTTCAGTAAGATAATCTTACAATTTGAGAAAGTTTGTATACCAATCGTCTATCTCTATTAAGCTATTATTGAAAGAAATTAAATTGATAACTTGAGCTTCGAGATAAATATATGCAATGTTTTCTAAAGATGTAACAAGATCTACACGGAGGCCTGTGTGGTAATAGCGTCAACATTTACACAGTTCAGCTACGTGTATTACGTTATTTACGTTGCTATGGAGACGAATTTTACAAACCTATGAAGCAATGGATTAGGGATTTCCTTCAAACCCATCGGATTGTGACTGTGTTACGCATTAGGGTGCTGGTCGTCCTTCACTAGTTTTAAAAAATATTTTGATTTTGTATTATATATACAAAAAAGTGTTTAAGAGTGTTTATCCTAAAAGTTGGCAACATCACAAACAGCTGTGAAAATTTTACCTGTTTTGATTAATTTGGCAATATTACTGTATGGAAATAAGAAATGTGGCTACTAACTAGTAAACTAGAATATTAATAATGAATTCCAATTATAACAATAAATTTGATGTTTTACCCGTTTTAGGTGTAAAAAGGATATCATTTGGAAAGTTTCCAAATACTTTTTTCACATCTAAAACTAAATATTCGGTGTTACAATATTAATTATTGCATTTCATAATCAATATTCTAGTTCGCTAGTTAGCCACATTCTTGTTTCCATACAGTAATATTGCCAATTTAATCAAAACAGCGAAATATTTGACATCTGTTTGCGTCTTTGCCCACTTTCAGAATAAACGCTCTTAATAAATAAATTATAGCGTGGCAGAATGGAATAGGCATTCTACTTAGTTTGTAGACCATAGACTATTTGACCTCATTGTACATACGCCTATTCCGCGGCACGAGTTCACGATATAGCAATAACAGATCACTCCATCTTCGGGACATTTACATAAATAGAATAAACATTTATGCACTTCTTCGGAAAAGCGACCGTTGATCGTTTGGAATGCAGTTCGTTCTCGTGAACGAAGGTTTGTTTAGCTTGCAAGTTCAAAGCTCAAATACAAAAAACGTGAATATTTCTATCGAAATTTCTAATCTAATGCAATTTTTAAATTAATTTATTAAAATACCAAGTACCTACTTATATTATTAGAAATATCTATCGAAACAAACTCACATTCTGCAGTCTTCACAAAATCACTGAAAGCATCATACTGGGTATTACACAAGATAATACGATTGCAATTAAATGCAACGCTTATAGTTTTCGCTAAATATTAATTAGTATGATCAATAGGTATAAAAATATACATTCTAGCTCAAATGTTGCGAATTTTGTTTCAAAATTAGATCACTTTTGCGATTTTTTTGCGAAACATCTTTCAAGTACAGTTTTTAAACATTTTTTAAACAATCTAGACTTAGTATCAAGCGATATTATGTTATTCATATAATTGAAAAAAGCGCCTCTCATAAAATTTTAAACATATGACATCACTATCAGGATACCAGCATAAATATAATAGATACAGGATATCAGTATTTCAGCATTAGCTCTCGTCAGTGATCTCAGTGATCTACAATATCCAAACCTAGCCTTCAAGTTCCAAATTAACATATCGTACTCTACTTATTTCCCAGCCTTGTACCGAACTCTAAACTAAATCAACATCATTTGACATAATGCTGCAACAAATATTCTAACGTTGCAGAAAATTTATAAAGTAATACATTATACTCAAGAATTTGGTGCGGCCGAGGTCAGAGATAGACACAGATAGCAACATAAAATATACCAGTGCGTTCTACAGCAATTTTAACGTTAGCCACAGGAGTTAATTATGATATTTATGTCAGAAGGCACCAATTCTCGATCAAATAGGTTTTGTTGAAGAAAAACATAGAGTAGTGAGACAATGGAGTGATAATGCGGGAGCTGACGGACGTCACAAAAAGAAAGACGACATCGACACCGATATCACTGCATTGTACTCTCGTTCTCAATAGAAATGGTCTTTTCGAAATCAGACCCACTTAATTTTGCCATAACACACATAGTGGACCACATCCAACCACTGCTGGGTTTTTCTTGGCTGACGGACTGGCTGAAACTTATATAGATTTATGTAGAATCATCGATCAAAAGATGAAAAAGAAGCTGTGATTTACTTCTACTTCTGTCAAAAAGAAATGCAATGAAGACACATGCTCTAGTCGTCCACTAAGGTAGCGGGCACGAAACCAACGACGAGCAGCGGTGGCCGAGCGGGACGGTACACAATCGGTCCGTCCGTAGGTTCGT
This sequence comes from Agrochola circellaris, assembly GCA_914767755.1. NCBI lineage: Eukaryota > Metazoa > Arthropoda > Insecta > Lepidoptera > Noctuidae > Agrochola > Agrochola circellaris. The sequence goes on from OU611860.1 coordinate 6,774,363, forward strand.
CGCCACCGCCCCGCTTTTTTCCTGCATCGCATCTTACATTATGACTGGCGAAAACCAGATGTAGAAATATGCGTACTTTGTGCACTAACTATTCCGTGGCCGTCGTCCTTGTCGGTACATGACGCTGCGCCGGCGCACCCGCCCGGTGGCTGCAGGGCGCCGGGGGGGAAGCAAGAGACAATCAGACTGACTGCTTGCTTGTCTCTAGGCGCGTATGTCACCGATACAATTTGTGTGCAAGGAAAACTTTCCATGTGTCTAGCGGATACTGGATTCTGTAGTAATAGGGTTGGTAGATAATAATAATATAATATCAGCCTATTTTCGTCCCACTACAGGGCAAAGGGCTCTTCTCATACAGAGAAGGCTTTGATCAGCACACTTGCTCAAGGCGGGTTGGCTATTTCAGACTTATATTAAGCCCAGGCTTCCTTCACCGATATCAGTAAGGCCCCGGAGATTCCGAACCGAAAACCAGAAGAAATATTTTTCAGCTATGCATCCACCTAAGCTGTGGGGAGATGCGTCCTAGCTAGACTGGAGTGGAGATGTGTGCTGTCTAGAGCGCAGATGTGTGCTGGCTAGAGCGGAACTGAGCTGCTTTGGATGTTGACCGCTCACTGTACGTCGCTTACATCTCTTCTCGTCTCCGCTGCGCGCCGTCTTCGGTCCCCAGCTTGCGAGGCACAGCTCACATCTCCGCTCTGTACCGCCGCCCAGCTCAACGTCGGCGAGGCACAGCTCAAATCCCCGCTTCGTTCGCGCCATACAAATATGATACATATCCGCTCAGTGGTATCGACGGAAGCTAAGTGGAGACGAGATGTGTGAATAACGAAATTGTATTGTTGTTTAAAACACAGTTCCTTTCGTCTCGTCTGCGCGTTAGTGGAGTCGAAGTTTAACTCAGAAAGAACATATGGATTAATAAGTGTTGATTTTCCAGACTACAAATATTTTCGGGTTTTTTCATAGTAACTGGTCAAATTATTTAGCCAAAGTGAATGAAAGTAACAATAAAAAATATTTGATAACGATAGCATTAGACATACCTACGATGTATCTTTTGACTTTCATTCTGACCTCAAATCGCCCTTGATATATTCATGAAATATGAACGAAACCTGCAGCTGTATATTATAGTTAAGGCTGTCATATTTAGAACTTTCAATTCAGGCCATTGGGCAACCCTAGAGCGAGTTGACCTGGCGCCCTTGGTACCGGTCACGTGCACTCGCGCTTGGCGAAACATTATAAGATTGGCTTTTACCCGATAAGGCATATGATAGTTATATTATGTATTTGTAAGCTTAGAGTATGAATAAAGACAAGTGGTAATGTAGTCGTGAGCGTGGACGTATGTTTTTCAGTTGATAACATCGGTATTTCTGGGAACTATGCTGTTAAATCCAACAAAGGGTATTTGAAGTTCTGTATGATGCTATACTGTTGAACAATTAACTAGATAGCAACCGTAACTTCTTCTACTTTGTTTTTACCCAACTACGAAGAAGCAAAAAGGAGGGTTATTTTTTATGTAATTATAAATCCGGAGTCACACGTAATCTGTTCGATTTATGTCACACGTGTGACTCCGGATTTATAATTTGTCTGTTTGTGATGTCACGTTCAACGTCCTACCTTTTTAGTAGACTTTTATGTCGTAGTTGGGTTTTAGTTTTTATAACTTTTTTACCTCTTCGTGAGAGTAAACTTGAAATTGTTTTACACATTTCAAAGTGTATCGTAGAGGTGCTATAACTTTCTTAAGCCGATCTTGAGCTCTACAGCAGCTGACAGATGAAGTCGATTGATAGACTGAACCATTCTCTACAGCTTGTCAAATTGATACGCTCTCAAAATCCCACATTCCTCACCTTATTGTTTAATGAGCAGAAACATGGAACAATCCCGCTGATGACTGAGGTCTTCACGTCAGGTCACGATCGCGTCGTGAATAATATCAATAATATCGGTACAGGCAACATTTCACAGCTGTCTTTATCGCGGTGTAAGTACGTAATGAGCATCCTGTCAATTTGTGAAACACTTGTTAAATGTCATCAACGACTCAATTGACGTGCTGTTGAACGTAAATACATAGCCGGATACTGTTCATCAATTTTCTCTTTATAAAACCCACACTGAGGGTGTAGTACTTCCTGATGAGATGATGCGAGTAACGGTTGCGATTAACACGATGTTTACCAGATTCGTTGTTCCGGTTTGATGTTTGTCCTTGTTGGAAATTTGTTGCTTTTGTTCACGACTATCCTTTTCAGGAGCGGCACCCTAATTGAGTAACACACGATCAATCATAATCTGAATCATTTTGAAGGATATTGCTAATGTATTGCTTCATATGTTCGAAAAATTTGTCTGCTCAACAACATAAATAACGCAATGTATGTTGTTGAACTGTCAAAATGAAACAGATTGTGATTGATCGTGTGTTACGCAATGAGGGTGCTGTTCTACAAGATTGAAATGGGACGCTCATGGACCTGTATGAAAGATGAAACAAAAAAGAGGGTGTGTGTTTATGACCTCACGATAGAAGTTAAAACTGACCGACTGGAGCCGAGTATACGCGATTCAACGTAACTGACCGACTGGAGCCGAGTATACGCGATTCAACGTAACTGACCGACTGGAGCCGAGTATACGCGATTCAACGTAACTGACCGACTGGAGCCGAGTATACGCGATTCAACGTAACTGACCGACTGGAGCCGAGTATACGCGATTCAACGTTAAGGACCGACTGGAGCCGAGTATACGCGATTCAACGTAACTGACCGACTGGAGCCGAGTATACGCGATTCAACGTAACTGACCGACTGGAGCCGAGTATACGCGATTCAACGTAACTGACCGACTGGAGCCGAGTATACGCGATTCAACGTTAAGGACCGACTGGAGCCGAGTATACGCGATTCAACGTAACTGACCGACTGGAGCCGAGTATACGCGATTCAACGTTAAGGACCGACTGGTGCCGAGTAAACGCGATTCAACGTTAAAGACCGACTGGAGCCGAGTATACGCGATTCAACGTAACTGACCGACTAGAGCCGAGTATACGCGATTCAACGTAACTGACCGACTGGAGCCGAGTATACGCGATTCAACGTTAAGGACCGACTGGAGCCGAGTATACGCGATTCAACGTTAAGGACCGACTGGAGCCGAGTATACGCGATTCAACGTAACTGACCGACTGGAGCCGAGTATACGCGATTCAACGTTAAGGACCGACTGGAGCCGAGTATACGCGATTCAACGTAACTGACCGACTGGAGCCGAGTATACGCGATTCAACGTAACTGACCGACTGGAGCCGAGTATACGCGATTCAACGTAACTGACCGACTGGAGCCGAGTATACGCGATTCAACGTAACTGACCGACTGGAGCCGAGTATACGCGATTCAACGTAACTGACCGACTGGAGCCGAGTATACGCGATTCAACGTAACTGACCGACTGGAGCCGAGTATACGCGATTCAACGTAACTGACCGACTGGAGCCGAGTATACGCGATTCAACGTTAAGGACCGACTGGAGCCGAGTATACGCGATTCAATGTAACTGACCGACTGGAGCCGAGTATGCCCGATTCAGCGTCACTGACCCGAGCGTTACGTTATTACTTTAAAAAGTGTCAGCAACTCGAATCCAAAGCAACTATTCTAAAAATACTCACACCTCCATTCAAAAACATGGAATGGGAACTTCAAGTCTATCAACTTACTGTCAAAACTGTACCGTGAACCGGCGACCTGACACTCTCTTATAAATATTGATTAACGAACGTTTTGGTAACGTTTCAATAACGCCCTGACAAGAGTAATGTGCGGTGTTTAGCTAAAACGTAATAATCATAAATTCGGCGCGCGAGACATTCCAGATTCAGCATAAGTTTCAGTAATAATGCGAGCTGTCATGGTTCGTGATGGTGACGCATTAGCCGACCGCTCGACGGTGTAAAGCTGCGCACTCACGGATAAGAACCCACTAGACCTAGTACATTCATCAGAAGAGAAAAGAAAATGAACATTTTATTTTAACATGTTTCATAAAAGACCAATATCAATTAAGAGCGTTCATTCAAAAAGTTGGCAACGTCGCAAATAACTGTCAAATATTTCGCTGTTTTGATTCATTTGGCAATATTACTGTATGGAAATATGAAAAATGGTTAACTAGTAAACTAGAATATTAATAATGAATTGCAATTATAACATTGAATTTGATGTTGTAACGTTTGACGTTTTAGGTGTAAGAAAGGCATTTGGACAGTTTCCAAATACTTTTTTTACATCTACAACTAATTATTCGGTGTTACGATATTAATTATTGCATTTCATAACCAATATTTTAGTTCACTAGTTAGCCATATTTCATAATTCCATACAGTAATATTTCCAACATAATCAAAATAGCGAAATATTTCACAGCTATTTGCGACGTTGCCCACTTTCTGTATAAACGCTCAAAAATGTGTGTTCAAAAAAATTGACGTTTTAAATCTTGACAATTAATTAAGTAAATGTTGCCCACGCGACCACCTAGGGTCCATCGCGCATAAGTTAAATCAGTGCCTGGTCACCCAGAATGATATTTTGCAAGAAACTTATTAAAGAGTGGTTCATAACATCCGTGCAAAAATCAACTACAATTACATTGAGAACCATCCCAATTGATAAATGGCAGGACAGGTAAGATTCTCCATACTTCATTATAATTAAGGAATTTAAAGGCCGGTCGCCTGTTTAATCCGTAAAGATTGGTTTCCATAAAAATACCACAAATATTTCGTTGAACCAAACAAAGGTAGAAAACACACAAAAAAAAATACAACACTAAAAACAAAAATTACAACACTTAATAATTGCCGAGCATTTACCCAAAAGTTTTCTCATGTCCTATATTATTTTTGCCTAACTATCTAACTAAGTATATAAATAACAAGCTTCTGCCCGCGTGATATTTATATATCCTATGACACTCGGCTAAATACCGTAGACAAAATACGTTAGTGAATGAATTTTCGCAATTGGTACCTAGTTCCGAATATTTCCCCCTACATACAATCTCATAAATTTTACCCTCTTAGTATAGATTTTTACCCTACTATTCAAGAACTACCATAGTAAAAAGCAACTCGTAATATAGGAAGCAATTCACAATATCTATGAAAATCTTTCTTTTACTTTTATTTCATCTTTAACGACTTGTAACCCTTAGATCTGGTTTTCCTCAATCAACGCCGACACACGCACTTTACGCTGTTACGTAAAAAACGCGTAACTCCTACGATTTAGCTTCGTGTGCACCATGCTTAAGGTTAACAACAATTAGATACGGATCACGAACCTACGCGAGAGTTGATACACATAGCGTTCTTGACATATCCCTGACATTTACCTATATTCCTCTATGGTCCGTATCAACTGTCATATTTCAAAGAACTATGTGACTTGTGTGTGTTACAGTACTTCCTGTGTCAACTAGAAGGTTGTATGATAGTCTACTCATTATTTAATGTTTAAATATTTAACGGTTTTGGTTTAAGTGGTTGTTTCGGTTTTTCGAACACAAATGAAACCCTTATTCATCACTAGCTGCGCCCCGCGGTTTCACCCGCATAAGTGTCGATCCCGTGAATATCTGGATAAAAAGTATCCTATGTCCTAACCCAGTTCATGGTCTACCCGTGTGCTAAATATCATCCAAATTCATTCAGCCGTTTTAGCATGAAAGCGTAACAAAGAAACTCACTTTCACATTTATAATATTATATAATAAACAGGATAACATCGGATGACGAGGTCGAAGGCGCGTTAAACAAACAATGAATTGGGTTTTTGAAGTTAACCATTTGTCTTCGTTGGTTGCTACAACTTGTGGAGTAAGGAAGTTCTTATTAATTTAAAGCCTTATTAACTTACATTTGAGGATTATTGTATTTATTCAATTCACATTTAAAACTTTCCACATTATGAACAAAACATTCCATATTTGAATGAAAAACGAATCAACGTTTTTGGTTTATAAAAATCGATCATACAATAAACGTAAACGCAGAATCGAATAAAAATAATATGTAACTAAATGACCATTAATAAAACAGACCAGATTCCATGATATTAAAAGACAAATATGAGCAAAAAAGAGTACAAATATGTCACTTTTGAGCGGAAGCGTGAACTATGCAAGTGGAAAATGCAGACAAGGTTGGTTACGACTACAAATTTTATCTACACAAACATATTTGTACCAAATACATTGCTCTCGAACCTGACAGTAAAATATATACCAAAGAAGTAAACCAGACATGTATGTTTTATATAGAATTGAGTTTAAAGTATCGTCGTCATCGTCACGGTATGGAAGTTTCATAGTAAAAGTTATGGGTTAGTAACCGGAGCGGATTTTGTCCTTTTTTTGCAAAGAATGAGGAAACAGTAGCTACAGTACAGGTAATTAAGTTAATTATATTATCACGATATCTGTCATTTCAAGTTCGATTCTTAGAACACTACTCTATGTGATTTTAATAATAAAATTGAAGAATAAAATCGATATTCAGTGGTAAATGATTGATTGATTCGCATATATCTACATTGAATAGGTACCTAACCGCCAGTGGCTTATTGGTGATTACTCGCCCGAAACAGCTATTTGCACGAAGTATATTTGTTTGTAGGCGAATCGACAACTCTAGAAATCGATTGGGCTACAAATAAGTTAAAAATAATATTATTTAAAAGTGTCGATTCGCCCATTTCGGGCGAATCACCAATAAGTCATCTATTCGATTCGCAGATATAAAAAAATTATAAATTGAATTATTGTGAAAAATTGCAATGAAACACTTGAAAAGCAGTTTGAAGATTGATGCATCACAAAAGAAAGTAACCTCGGTTGCTTCCCATTTGTGAAAGAATTTTCGGAATCGGATCTGTCGGTCGATTCTGTAAAAAGATCAACGTGAAACTTAGGTGAAGTAAGCGTGAAGTGATCTGTCACTGTCACAAATCGACCGCAAGGATGCTAGGGATTAAAACTATTGACAGCTCACTTGACGCTCACTTCACCAAAGTTTCACGGTGATAGTTTTACAGAACCGATCGGCAGTAGTTCCGAAGATTACACCCTACATAGGCACAAATTACAAACACTCATACCTCATTAATATATTATTAGTATAGTTATGACATCCATGTTATAAGATGTGTCTACTCTAAATTATACTGCTAGATGATTTCCCAATTTTGAAGTAAAAAAAATCAAAAAACTGTTGATAAGATTAATTAAGACTTATTGATTGATACTATATTATGATCTCGTAGATTAAAATCTGAATATCCGCGTAGAGAGAAAGGCTGTTCGTACATATTGTTTAACTTTATGTCTGAAAATTAATTACATGAATGATTGCATGTACTCTGTCTGTACCTATAATCGAGCCGCTAGCTGGCGTGAAACATGTCATAACGACACAGGCTTTACTCATAGAGTTATTTTTAATCATAATCCGTTTTGCACTAAACAGTACAATAAAGCGTCGTGCAAACCGGCGCGACTCGACTCAAACAAAACAATTTTTAAGAAAACTTCTAGTTGACAATTACCGGTGTCGCGTCGCGCGACATGTCGCGCTAGTCTGCACGAGCCTTAAGTTGATATTTAATAACTCCCTCGTCATTCTGCAATCAAAACTTTTGTTGTTATTGTATTCCGTTTATTAATTTTATTCTTTATTAGATTATATTTTTAAATATTTCTTCATGTAAAAGATATAAGATTTTTTTTTTTAATAGTTATGTAAAAAATAGTGGTCCGCCGGTGACGGGAGCAGGGTCCAAATGAAGGTGGTTAGATATCCAGAGACAGGAACCTCCTCCTCCTCCTCCGTATAGTATTTATTGTTATTTTATGAAAACGTTTCCGCTACTTTCACATGGATTTTCTGAGATAAGGTCAGTAGTCAGAACAGGTCAGAACTTAACTTAAATAACCTTCATAAAAACCATTTTTTTCGATTGGTTTATCTTTAATGAGCTAGCTAACCGCCTCTGTGGTCTAGTGTTTACCACCCTGTCTCAGATTGAGATCCTGGGTTCGATTCCCAGTGGGGGCAAAGTTTTCTGCTCGGTTTGGTTGATGGTAGAGCTCGTTCTAAGTGTGCCTGGCTAGCTACCACCATCTTATCTAAGTCTGTCGCCATAACAAAAATGTTAACAACATTGGTGTGTTTCGGCTTAAGAGGCAAAATAGCCATTTCCTCTGTGGTGGAGGATTCCGGGTGAAGCTCACTTCGACCTTCAGCCTGATCATCAAACCATCAGGCGAGATGCAGGCCAAGGCCATTGTGCATAAAAAAAAGCTTATTTAATTATAACTTCAGAGAGACGACCACTTACTTATATGAGATTTACAAATGTGCTGGAATCCTTTGGTTCTCATTTTCAGTTATACGAGTAGAAGAGCTTTGGGAAATCCACTGGACAGCAAACGCGATGAAACCTGTGCGGAACCTATAAATATACTTGTCTAAAACTGGACTCGACAAAGGCTATTAAAATATGAGAAATATTTAACTGTTCCTCTAAAAACTTATTGACCTTCTAATGATGCACACTTTCTTTAATAATTGACCGTCTTTTTAACTTTCTGGCTTTTTCTCAGTTGCTAGCATTAACTAAGCTAGGGTACCCCGACCAAATGGGTTAGGTAAGAACAGTGACCAAGCGCGCGAGAGCCGAGCGAGCGAAGCGAGCGGTGCCGCGGTGCCGGCCAGCGAGCGCTAGTACCTACATCCAAATTGGTCGCAGTTACTTGGCTATTTAATATTTTTAGAACCCTAAAATAGTAATTATTTGAGGTTCACAAAAAGAAGCACAATCATTGTATTAGTGTTCAATAATATTTTTAGGAGCGTAAAATGGGCATTATTAGAGATTCCATTAAATATCGACCTCGCAGCTTATTAACAAAGCATCACTCAATACCGGGTGTCGTTACATCAGTTACATGCTACATAAACAGCTGTTATTTAGTGTTGAAACAATTAATCATTCCCGACTAATTCTGCTTTTCGCTACACTAGCCAACGCTGCAATATGCTAACTAACATGACAGCTGCTTCCCACTAATTAGGTACAAAGAAACTAGATTTATAATACATTTTAGAACTCAGGAGGATGTACTGATGTATGCTGAAAGAACAAAGAATAATTTCTAATAATAATTATTTATTTCATAAGCCTAATACATAAGGAGCGAGAAAGGGGTTAACAATGTATTACAAGTGACCTTATAGTAATTCGACAAATACAGCATGCTCGATTTTGTAAAACTTCAGACACCCGAACTAGGACGTGTCCTGTATCTCAGGTGTTGCTGCCAGCCAGGCACATTGTGAAGCCTAACTTATTTTTAAATGCTGGTAAGCTTAAAAATTAAATATAGAAGCAAATAAACAAATCAGAACACTCATCCAATTCCTACATGGTTATACGACATACATCTAGGTATAGCATATATGTATTCATGGCTAAGAAATCTACTCCTCCGTGTTATTGGAAGCCCGTTAAAATACTCAGGTTATTTTGTCACATTTAAAAACAAAAATTGCCTTAATTTTTTAATTAAATTTATTTTCCAAATAAAAATTAATATACATAATTTAAAATTAAAACAAGTAAACCAATTTAAACATCAAATAAATAAAAATAACTTCGCCAGACGAAATTGAAAATTAATTAAATATAGGTAATAAAGTAAAACAAAAAGGTTCGTGATTCGAGGGTACTCTGCTACGAAAACAGTGTAGCATCGCCGTAGCACAGCGGGGGAGATGCGCGTGCGTTGCTCGCTGAGAGCATTACTGTCACATAAAGCGATTACTCGGCGACAAGCCTTGAGCTGCCCAAACGAAAAATAGAGATGAGTTTAATGGCTTCAACATTATTAATTTTATATCGATGTTTTCATTGAAGAGTTGTTATTATTTTTTCGATTGTTTGTAAGTCACATGTTTGCGTACGGCTTCGCTTGCGTTTGTGTTTTTACTTATCGTTTGCTTTCCAGATAACATTGAAAGTGAGATGTTGAATACCGCTGACTGTGTGTGTGTGTATGTTGTTGTTGATTGTGATGTTGTTGTTGTTGTACTCACTGTTTAACTTTATTTTAATTTAACGTTCTGTCACGTTATCCGTTGATAGCGATGCGAATAAATATTTTGTTTACTAACCTTTTTAATATTGTGTTTTTTCTTGCATTGATGCTATACAATGGCTAGATACCATACCACATTTCCTATAACGGAAGCTCATGCTTATCTTTTATCCAGTAATTTTTTTAGTTAATCTGTTCATGTGAGCTAATTTTGCAATTGATCGTTGTACGTCCTAAGATGTGTATATCATCGGTAGAATTGCATTTATTCTTTTCATGGACCCATTTTAACCCACGCCAGAAACTGTATATGTCGCAGTAAGATGGTTATAGCAGTGATATAGTTATACCCCTAGAGATATAGCTATTTACCGTAATATATTTAGTTGAAAGCGGTTCATAACCGTCTTACTAGGAATATAACAATGATACGAGTACGAACTAGTAATATAACTAGTAGGGCACTCCGACCAAATACGCGCGAGTCGAGCGAGCGTATCATAAGTATTTTACATGGAGCAACTGCCTATCTGACCTCCACAACCCAGTTACTGGGTAACACCATACCCCTTGGAAACATTGGCGTTCAGACTTTTGGACTTCTGACTACCCGTAACGACTGACAAAGATGTAAGCATGAATGACAGCCGGGACCAACGGCTTAACGTGCTATCCGAGGCACGGAGGGGTCTGGATATGTAATGGATGGTCACCCATCCACGAACCGACCGCGGCAAGCGCAGCTTAACATTCGATCAACCCGTGCAGCTGTTATCATTTAGCCACGAGCGTTCAAATAAGAATCATATTTTATTACTAGCTGCACCCCGCGGTTTCACCCGCATAAGTGTCGATCCCGTGGGAATATCGGCATAAAAGGTGTCCTATGTCCAGGTCATGCTGGTCTACCCATGTGCCAAATTTCAGCAAAATCCATTCAGCCGTTTTAGTGTGAAAGCGTAACAAACAAACTCACTTTCACTTTATACTATTAGCTAGGATGATGCCTTATACAGTATTACAGTAGTATTATATAGCATATACTCGCATATTTTGTTGTAAGTACTGTTACATCAAGATATACATATTTAGCACAACTAAACGTGTGTTAGCTACAAACGAAATTGTATCTCCCGTGTTCGTCAACTGACCTCCACGGCACCGCAGTGCTCCATATTCAGAAAACTATTATCTTACGTAAATGCTACACTTAGTGCATAAACGAATACACACTTACAAGACAAAGTAGGCACAATTAAATAATTTCATTTTTGCCTATCTGACCTACACAACCCAGTTACTGAGTAACACGATACTCCTTTATAAGACAACCAGTCTTATCAAGGAGTATCAGACTTTCGGGCGTCTGAATACAGAACAATTGGTAGGTACTACAAAGAGATATAAAGCTTTGTGCAGACTAACGCGACGCGACAGCGTGACGCGACACCGGTTATTGTTATACCGTCAAGTTTTCTTAGAAATTGTATTGTTCGAATCGCGTCGCGCCGTCGTGTTGCGCTGGTCGGCACGAGCCTTAAAGTTTTTTGGTAAGCATGTTTTGTTTACACTCTTGAAAGTTATTATAATAATAAAAATCCTCGTATTGTACATGACTTTTATTTTCATTCTGTTTGTTAATAAGCTATTACGGACCACTGTGGTTTCGATGTGATTACCTTTATGGCGATACAAGCATTCAATTTCACAAACCCACACATTATTTCATTTTCTTAATACGTCTTAATAACCGAGTTTTATTATGGCTTTATTAAAAATACTGGTGAGAATAATAACTGGGAAAAAATATCCTCTACCTTAATCAATATTATAAGCTTTAAATGGATTTCGTGCGGAAGAAGAATTTTAAACAAATGGTTCGATATTTTTAAGCCGCAGCAAATGTAAGAAAGTTTTGAAACTATTTTGGATTACGAGCAGCATATTTCCATATCGTACCACTTATCATGAAATGATTATAGGTACAGGTACCTACATACAAAGATGATTTATAGTACCTATAGGTCCCCATGGGGATCTATCGATTAAGATTGATTGGCACAAGTAAGCACAAGTAATGTCGATGTTCGAGGAATGCGAAGTGTCAACTGACCCAGAATACTATTTGTACCTTACAAAATATAACTCTAGAAAGGTACGTATATATGCCATAAAAAGCAATGGACCTCATATCCTCTTAAATTGAGAGCAATAAACACTAAAAAAACTAAACAAGATAGGGATACACAAAGACAAATCAATTCCATTTGCAATTCAAAGATACACAACAAAAACTAACAACTACATAATGTATAGATTAAAAATCATTGGCACAAAAAACTAGTGTTTCTAATCAGCGGACAATCTAGGCGTGTAGGCTGGCAACACTGAGGCATTTGTTGCGTAATTAGTGCAGTTATTACACAGGCAACACAGGTCGATTCGCTTTCTGCGCCGGCGCTAAAGATTTTGATAACGGGACAACTGGTCCCGTTATCAAAATCTTAAGGGAGGAAAATATGGTTAGAAAAAGTTAGTACCTACCTACGTCCTCATTATCATATTATTTAGACTCGTCAGTTAATACATGAGACTTAAACCATAACTGAGAAATTAGGCTGTACTTAAGACCTCTGTCTACTCATCAAGGAAAACAGGATCACTGTTGAACACCGGGCCGACTAATGAATCTCCAAATAGGAAGAATCGTAACTACATTGTCTAGTATCGATGTCTAAGTAAAACGATAGATACGAACCGCCCTGTTACAAGTTGCTTACCTACATGGAAGGCTTAGGAGACTGCTAGATTTTTTTTGCTCATTCGGACCACCACCCCTCAGTTCAGAGGAAATGTTCAAGTTCCCCACGAATGCAGTCTTAATAACTGCTGCATATTGGTAATCAGCTGATGACCTGCTGCACGCCTGATAATACTGAAGTTTCGAACCAGTAGAAAAAAAGCCAAAAGGAGCCACCTTTTCTGTTCTAAATTCTCTATATATTAACACTTTTTGGAGCTTAACACATTCGACTCCACCCATTTTCATAGATCTCATACGCCATGCCGCCATACATATTGGAAGTGAACCCTCCGGGAGGGTTGCCGGCATTACGTTTGGGTAAAGTTAACCATCGCGGACTGTCAATGGCATTCGGTTTAAAACCGTGTTATAAAACACTGTAAAACGAAGGAAAATAGTGTTTCCAGGGGACGAATCGACAAGACGATATACGTAGTTTTCAACCTTTTAAATGTTTGATGAATAACTGTAAACGTGAACGAAAAAAAATTTAATATATATATCCTTGGATTTTAAAACCCACGCATAAACATGCATCGGATTTTATTTTCACGGTTTACAATTCTGTATTCGCCAAGAAAAACTTATATTTATAATGAGCCGTCCGCGAGGACTCCCGGAATCCCATATGCGTCTAGGTGCACCCTCCAGGAGGGCTCCCGGCACTGAACGTGTTAAAAGCGAATGCGATATGAAAAGAAAAATCGTCAACCTAAACTAACTTCGGAAAATAGGGGCGACATATTCAATGCCGGAAGTCACGATTCAAGAAAACTATCACATTTTATTCCTCAAGAAAATATCACAAATGATATCATAACATGATCATAAACCTATTGTTTTATAGAGCCTAGACATAAACTAATCTCATTTGCATAAATCTATAATTTTATAAATGTCTAGCGAAACTGTCAATGCGTCGATAACCGCACGATTAGCTTATCATAACGACACATAAGAAACGTTAACATTATCACTACGAGTACCTACATCAATAACACAGGACATACAGAATGACAAACGAATACTCATGTTATGCTAATCACGACAAATAGCTGGACAGACGGAACTTATAAGTCTTAATCACACCTTTATTACAAAAAACGCGTCAAACATAGCAGATAAAAATTCAATTGTATAAACCTAGATAGTCTAGAGAGCTATTTCATAAACACCAAATATTTCTAACGAAAAATATCAACAAAAGAAGAAATTGACACCAAAACACTTGAACATTTACAAAGTGAAATAAGCGAAACCACCCAAAGGAACACTGCTGGACGAAGCACTAGCTTAAGTCAAGAAGTAAGCCACGATGGTCCAAGTTCACACACTAAATCATAAGCAGCCGAATCCACCGGCGATTGCCATTGAAATGTGTATGATATTCGCCTATTATCAATGGCATGTCCCAATACTTTCACGCGCGGCGCGGCTCGGCCCGCGGTGCGCGCGCACCCCCTCTGCGCACGCGCCGAGATATAAAAGCACGCTCCCGCCCTCATTTCGTACAGACGCAAGTTGCACTCCAACATAGCGAATCCTGGAAGATTCTAGTCTTCCATCAGCGCTATAAATTAATCTAGATTACAAAAAATCTCTACTTCCAACTCTTTCTCTTTCACTTCTGTGCTAACTACAAAACAAAATGAAATCCATGGTGAGTACTTTTTTCTGTCGGCATCATTTCCATTAACTGAAAATCAATCACCATATAGACACATGGTGTGACAGCGACAAGTTCATACAAAACCATTGTTCGGCTTGATAACATCATCAAAGGAGTTATCAGTATCGATTCAATTATGTTTCATAGATCACTTATGCAAATGATACGGTTCCGTTCGATTGATTAAGTGTGCGCCAGTGGGGCTTACGATAACTTAATTTATTGTTGTTGCATCTGATATCAGGACCAGTCGCAGCACTTTGTCATTTTCGCGAGTGCCTTGCCCAACATCCTAGTTGTCGGGCGACTCGGGATACCTGACCTCTATATCGAACAACTATAGCCCTAACAACCAAAGATGATGTAACTAAGATCGTGTTATCAACAAATAAGCTTAATTCAACAATAGCACTAAAAAATTATAAGTAGCACTAAAAAATATCAAGCATTTGAAGACAAAAATAGTGTTGAAAAAAAGAAGTCTAGGAAAGTAGTGTTTACAAAGCCAACGAACCATTAACTTGTTAATGATATAAATTTTTGTTAAATTTCCAAATTCATCTAGTAATTGTAGTCAAATAGCACATGATAAACCGAGTGAGCAAGTGGGCCTGTGTCGAAAATAATGCAATGCACTGACTGCAGGTCATTGTCAGATCGTATACGGATTTTATTTCACGGTCTATTTCTTACATACCTGATTTTACTAACAATGTCTTTAAAGTTTTATATCGACGTTAATCACATGCAGATTATCTACTAACCACTTTTTTAGTGCTTCTAGAAAACTTGCTTGAAAAATGGCTTTGAAATCTTTTGCATTTTCTTATTTAAATCTGTAATTGTGTCTTTCTGTAATTCTTTATCTTCCTTTTTCTTACCTTCTTTATCTTTTCTCATTGGCATGAAACTCTGCTGGGCCTTTGCGATTTACTTTTATTTTAATTACAGTGCCACACAAGTTGAATTTTTTTATTCGTTTCCTCATCGTAGTAATTGTACATAAAAATAATTAATTGTTTAATTTTAATTGGACACGTAAAAGCATTTCCTCCACGCGATCTTGGGTTAACTACAATAGTTCGTTTAATATCCATTAGCATTTTATTAAAATTCTAATATTTGTTGCAAGTTTTTCGAAATTTTGGTCCAATTTCCCTAATGGTTGTCTACGGTAGAGTGCGTTGCCTAAACCGCTTATTGCGTCTACGTAAACGTGTGAGATCACGTGTCATAGTAAAGTTTGTGAACTTGCGTAGTATCGGTAAGTGTATATTTAAGTAACGCAATGCGGTTATGGTTCCGTACCGTCGCCCGTGGCTCGCAAAGTGAATCAGAGCACAAATCACAACGCGCGGCTCCTGCCCGTGTCAATGTCACTTACTTGACCAATTGTACATACAGATCTTTTATTCCAATACATGGCTGGCAGTCCTTAGCCTAGATAATCCTAAGTGTAAAGGCACTTGAACTAATTAAAACTGAAGGTAATTAAATTCATAGACCCAACAATGTAGAAGTTTAGGTAGTTTGCAGTGATGACTGCCATCATACCTTTGATTCGAAACCTACTGATTTATCAAATGACAACCGAATACCCACGAATTTAAGAAATTGTCATTGTGAATTCAGTCGCTATTCAAACCGTCCAATGCTGTGAAATCAATTACGCCTAGGCATTTTAAATATTGCAAGTCATATACTTCATTTAAATACCCGAAAAATAAACAGATAAATTATCTAAACTTTATTATTACCTAGGCATAACTTTGTTTCTGTTCACGTATATGATCTTGCAAGGCACCTCGCAAATTCAGGAGTTTACTTCACCCCAAAACCACTAAAGTATCATCCAATTCTATTCAGCCGTTTCCCCGATGAAGTCACAAACGTGCAAAATTTAATGTTCTTAAAAAGCATTGCATAAAAAGGGTAGGCTTTTATCTCGCCTACTAGACAAAGCAAGGCGAGAGTTAACTGAGGGCCAAGTTTCATCTGTTATGCTCCATTTATGCCCTCAATGTCAACTAGTTCAGCTATCCACCACCTCATTCACCTTGTTTAGCGTTACTCGCACTTTTTCTTAGGTCTAGTGATAGTTTATGTTTCCGCCCTCGGTTAGCTAGCACTTATGCATCTGCGAGCTGTTCTAATATGTCTAACTAAAGTTTATTAGTTTAAAATCAAGTTTGGAAATTGCATTTCTTTCCGAGGAAGTTGTGTGGACTTCAGTTATTATCCATTTACAGAGACAACTTTAATCATGTCGGAGAGGTCGTTTCAAAATATATATTTATTACGTAATTGCAGATCCTATTGTTATATTAAAATGGCAATCTTACATCTACTTCCATAGTCTATCTGTTCTTTGAACTTATTCAAGTCTAACAAATCCTTAACTCGAATTCCATATCTCTGTACATTTATTTCAATCTAATTTTGATAAATCGCCCTTTCCATCTCAGAAACCACTAGCTTTATAATCTCAGCTTTTCGATACGGTCTCTCCCACAACAGAGCTAATGCAGTCAGGTCTATAATCCCACGACTCGCCCTAGGACCACCCACCGACTTTACGTAACATTTCATAATGTCCGTCGATCAATTCTGATTTCATCTTGACGTCATCTATTAGGATATCTGGAATTGCATCTTGAACATGACCTGTTGATGGGAACATTGTCGTGTTTATGGTCTTTCTGGAGTTACGGTCCCTTGTTAACTCGGAAGAATTTGCTTAGTCCTTATAACTAGTTTGTGAATTTACCTTTGCAACAAAGGCGCATTTAATGTGAATTCGTACCTAATCGAACTTCTAAACCTACTGAAATTGATTTATTCTCAATGGACTCTTCCTTTGACAATCGAGCAGTGTATGTTCCTTTGTTACATACACTACTGCTTCTTAGAGAAGGCTGTAAGGGTGCTCAAGCGTGACGGCCATTTAGCATGTCCATAGTGGTTCGTTTAATTGTCGGTAGGTGCGCCTGTGAGCACAGTGTCGCTTGCCTCGCCGCTCACCGCTGCTTTTTGTCGGCATTCCTTCGCGCACCAATTTAGAAGGGCAAGCCCACGCAACGCCCCACGGCTATATTACCTATCGATATCCTAATTATGTTATAAAACGCCCATCGGTATCTGGGCACACGAAACTGCCTGTCGAACTGTCCAGGGGTGCATTCCCAAGAACCCCTTCCCTTTGACAGTTGGACAGGCGGTTTCGATAGGCGGCAAAAAAGAAGTGGTTATGTTTCGTCTTCCCCTTGAATATTCACGCTTCGGGCCTGTGGATTTTTTTCAAATGATTTCCTGTCGACTTCAAAATCGTTCACCATACAAATCACGAGGGAATGTTGCATCAGCCAGTCAGCCATATTCATAAAAGGAAACAACTTTTCCGAACGTATTTTTAACAGCCAATCACGTGTCAGTTAATCATACCACTTTTAAATATCATTTGAATTTATTTGAAATATAAACTAAACCACAGGGATATCGATAGTTTTTTTTTTACACATAATTAAAACGTAGCGTTTGATCAGGTTACATTTTTTATCAGATTGTTTTTGTCTCTCTCAGAATAGTTCCGTATAAAAACGATAGAACAACTAAATAATTTTCTATGACATTATTTTCAAGTAATTCTTCATCCCAGCTAAAACTATCAAAACCTGTAAAGCTTTCTCATCCAAAAGATTAAATTCATTAACACAATTTTTTATAAATCGTATTATCCAAATTGAGACAACTATAATAAACCATTTATAATCCGCACGTTCACGCGTCGACTCAAATATTAATTACCACTTGCCACACTACCAAGGAGGTGTCACATGTCTATTTAATATATGATTTAGAGCCCAATTAACGACTCAACGCAGACTGTTCAGTATAAATCATAGCCTGCCTAATATACTTGTAAATATTAAATCATAATCAATTTAAATTAGGAATATTCAAAACGGTAAGACCTGTCAACTGAAGGAACTACTGAAATGTGAAATCAGCAATATAAATGAAACAGATAATGAATTGCTAGATCCTGACAATCCAAAGGCGGGAAAGCTTGTGAAAAACTAACTAAAGATGGATTTCTAAAGTGGCCGAACGTTGCAACGTCACTAACATGAGTCACGAATCTTGTGCTTGCTCTCATATCCTTCAGAAAATTGCGCTCTAGTAAGCTAGTTACACCAAACTAAGCATAACACACATCTAGAACAAGTTCGGTATAAATTAAATCGTCACATAACATTTAAAAGGGCAAATTATACATGTAATGGTAAAAAATGCAACAGTCTGTGTGACAAGCGAGGGTAACCAGTTGCTGAATGTGACGGCTCTGGGCAGGTCCGGAAGGCTTGCTTCCTGCTCCTCGACCTTCGGCTGGCCTTCAGACCTTGACGCCGTTCACTCAATGTGCTCACTTTTATTTGGAATGGATCAAGAGCGAAAGCGTAGGCGACAATGTTGTCACATACGAGCGCGAGCAACGATACGCGCGGACGGAAGCTTCCATCGCTTTCCGCGCATACGTACATTTTCTTTTGGAATTTCGATAATTCCGTTACACGTGCTTGATTGACATTCAAATCAAAAATTAGTCATTCAACTAAAATTCCATTCATTCAGTTCTTTTGCAATTTAAATCTCAAATCAATGAACCAAAAAATATATCGCGAGAAATTCCAACAACTTGCGGTTAATTAACAAAATCTACTTGCAGTAGGTACTTGGTGGTTTATTTATAAATCTTTGTAAACTGCTGCAATAACAAGTCGTTGACACGGAACAATAAACATTTTTTGTTGAACTCTAAACTTCCTAAAGCCACAAAGGTACAAAAGTATGTCGTTACGGAATTGATCAGATAAATATGAATTGCGTCACAATCCGTGTGTTTTCAAGGGCCGTACATTTTCTCCAGGCATTGCAATACAAAGAGATTTTTATATGATTAGAATTTACCTTAAAGCACATCGTAACATCACAGACGTGTTTTGAAACTTAAGCTTTGTCGTGCTTTTACAAACTTTTAGATCGATAACACACCTGACACAGATCTCTAAATATTTCAACTAACTTGAATTTGTTACGTAAAAGCTCTAATGCATCAAGAAATACTCCGATATTTCATTCCGCTGCTATAAATTCGTGTTCTTGTCAAAACCTTTATTGGTTTGCAACGTGATCTCAATCGTAAACGTAGGTATCATGATCTGCATTGAATTGCATCGTTGTGACCCGTCTGGTCGGCGGTCAGCCGGTCACAGACTATTCGGCCCACGATCGACCGCAAGCCCTGACATCGTTACGTGAACTTATCCCAGCGCCAGCGCCGCCGCAAATTCCTCACTCACGCACTCATCTCGTTCAATCTACATCAATTTTAATACGCTTCAAATCGCAATTAGGTTAAAGCAATTAATTAAATTTGCATAGCGACACGCTAATGTCACGCTGACTCAACTTATTACTTGATTCTGATTTACTGACAACGCATTTTTTGTGTCTACTTCAGCCTATACATGAGAATTAATATTGTTATTCGATATCTGTATAATTAACGCGTCACGGTCACGATTATTCAATTTTAAGCTGCTTGAATACCAGATTTATAAAGTCATTATACAACTAAACCTACCTATAACCTATTTAAGTTCGACCTACGATCTGACAACTAATACCTAGAAACTTGGACAGAACAGTATTATTTTCAGAATATAATAATACGCTCCGTGTACTAGCGGACAGGTTTAAGTTTAACAAACGTTTAACAAATTGAATTAGTGCCAGTGTTCAACAGACCTAAACGGCCAGAACTTTAGTTAGACTGTAACTCAGAACTTTATTGCCTACATTAACACAAAACTTAACTTAGACACAGAAAAAAAAAGACTGTCCAAACATGCAGTTAATAATATTACGAACAAAGAACATGTTTATAATATAAAGACACGCAGTTATTGTAAAATGGACACGAATAGTTGCAAATAGAACTGTAAAGTAGAAACATAAACGGCACATAAAACATTGGTATTTGAATGTATTAACATAAAAGATTTAGTTCCGTTTAATTGTTCATAATGTGATAATAAAAGCTTAACTGTTCGGCAGTTTTATGATGAAAATAAAAGTTTTAAAACAAACGGTAGTTTAGAAACAAATCTTGAACAAAGTGATGACGGTGTAACTGATCCAACAATGAATGCCTTTCCACAAGACGACGCGCGTATTCCGGATTTTCTTTCCATATTCAGTCACTTTCTGCATTAAGATCTCGGTAATCGATGGCAATGAATTGGAACTCGATCGCACATAATGACATTCCTCGTCCATGCTGTCACTTCTCGTTAAACTTGCTCCGGAGCATTGCCATAATTTACAAATGACCTTTATTCACGCCGTCTGCGGTAATAAAGTGAGAAGTTTAATTGCATGTAATGTGTGGGCTTTAAGAGACATTATTGTGAATTCAATGTGGATATATTATTATGACTCAAAGTATAAATTTTGAACTAAAGAAAACATTGTTACTGAAACAAAAGAAGATAAGGATTAAATTATGTAGAGACCTAGTGCTACAAAAGATGAATTTGACTTCATTGAACTTTAATCATCGTCAACATTTTCATCTATTTCCACTTTATTGTCTTTCCAATTCGATTACGTTACGTCTGAATTTGTATCTCCTTGTAACACTAGACAAATTACTTTCTTTGAATTTCCACTACCGCTTTCTTAGTCTATCCGTCGAATCATTTGATCTACAAAGTGCCCCACTTTAGAAATACACTTGCCTTATTTTGTAACATGTCCCGTAGCGATTGTTTCACCAATCTAGTAAGCCTATAGTCTGGAATCAACACCGGCAGTTATCACTATGACAGTTGAGAGCTAGGCAGTGCCCGCCTACCGAGCCAAGCCTTCGCACGACTCTGCCCATGTCGCATTGTTTGTTTATGTGCTAGCTTTATCATTCATGTATTCCTATTGATAAATAGATTTTGTATTTTGTTAGCTGAATATTTAGTATACCAATGACTAGTCGAAGTGTTAACTGTTAAGTCAGACGAAAACACTGACTCAAGCTGATTAAATTGCTAAGTAGTTCTACGCAATACATGTAGTCATTTATGACTAAAATAAATGACGCCTCCAAAATAGGCAGCAGATCTATATCGCGTTTCTAATCTTTGACGCGTATCAAACCATAAGAACAGACATTATGACCAAAGGCGAATAGCAGTAAATCCGAGACAATCTCTGTTCTAAATGTCGGTCAATGCTTTGCATGCTGTACTTGTGACTGTACCGGTCATAAAGTCAAGTAAACGTTGCGTAGCCAGCCGACACCTGACCAGAACGGGGCCGACTTATCATCGACAACTCGAATTATATAAATATTGTATCAACTTGTCCGAGGTATAGGTAATGAGAGGGCAGGGAACAAGCAGCGCGGCTCGCAATTAGATTCGGTGCTCGTAGGCTATAACTCTGAATATTATCTCGTTAATAAAGGATAAAGTAGCCAATAGGCTCGGCACACGCCGCAATAACTTTAGATCGGATAGAGTCGAGCACAATGCCTGATAACGATCCGTTGTAAACGAAACCGCTTGTCCGCCACTAATTTTCTCCACGTCGAACTATGTTATAACTTACAACTTATCAAATAACTCTTCGTCCACAGATCGTTGTTGCTTGCTTGGCGTTGGCGTGCGGCGCTCACGCGTCCGGCTGGGCTGGCCCGCCCGCCAACATCGCGCTGTCACAGGACGGACGCAACATCCTCGACACCCCCGAGGTAGCGCAAGCGCGCGCCGCCCACCTCGCTGCGCTGTCGCAGGCTAACCAGAACAACCCCAACCCCCAGGACGATGGCTCATACGACCCCAGATGGGACAACGAAGAGTACTGGCAGGGCGCTGAACAGAACAAGTGGAACGCTGCCCCCTCCGGACAATGGAACGGTGCTCAGTCTGGACAGTGGAACGGTGCTCAGTCTGGACAGTGGAACGGTGCTCCCGCTCACAACCAGTGGAACGCTGCTCCCGCTGCACCCGCCTGGAACGCCGCCGGCCACGCCCCCGCCCCCGTCGCTGAGACCCCTGAAGTAGCCCAGGCTCGTGCTGCCCACCTCGCCGCCCTCAGTGCCGCTAAGCCCGCTCAACAGCAATGGAATGCTCCCGCTCAACAGCAATGGAACTCTGCCCCCGCTCACCAGCAGTGGAATGCTCCCGCCCAGAACCAGTGGGACTCTTCCTCCCAGTGGAACGGCGCTCCCTCATGGCAGTCCGGCAATGCCCAGCACCAGCCCGCTAACATCAGGCTAGCCAATGACGGCTCCGGAATCCTGGACACCCCCGAGGTAGCAGCCGCCCGCGCCGCCCACCTCGCGGCGCACGCGCAAGTAGCGCACGCCGCGCCCGCGCACCCTCAGCAGCACTGGTGAACTGATGACTCCCTCCCCTCTGGATTCCTGGACTATGAGCTAGCGAGTGACGTGCGGGAGTGATCGCGCGTCGTGCGCTAGTTTTCCGTTGAGGTGTCTCTCTTGTTTCTCCTCCGATCTCTTCTCCCTTTAGGAATTATACAAAGTGCAAGTGCGTCAGCCTTTCTTTCCTTGTGGCTTTTTTGTTACTTTTATAAGAAATTTCTATAGAACGAACTTTTTGTACATAATAAATAATTTGTATGTATGCGTTATAAACGAATTATATGGAACGGAAAATATTGAGTAGTTTAAATGATAATAATCGATACCTACCTGTTGTACGTAACATTCGCTGGCAAGGCTAGCGGGTGGCATACCGATCTAATAAATGACGCTCAGACCCCACAATGAAGAATTGCAAATAACCTCAAGTGATGTTTACATCAACTATATAAGTGGTGTGTTGATGAATAAGTAGTCATCAACAAAAGCTGGTTACCCTGTCGACTGAAAAAGCTTCGTCATTTGAACAAAAACAAGATCGATTATAACAAGGTGACACATAACAAGAATAATGAAGCATCCATTAACATAGTAACACCATATTAGTAAGAAGATATCATTAACATTGAGCTAGAAATCCTGAACACATGTAGTTCATTCATGTAGATTAGTACCTAAAATTCCACTTCCACTAGGTATTTTCACAAATTGAAAAGACATTGAAGACAGATAAAAATTGAACATAGTTTGGTATGAATCAGCGGCTTATCTCACTATTCTCACTATATGCCGAGGAAAATCGCTGTCTGTGACACCTATAAGTGCAGGGTCGACTTGTCGCACAGACACTGCAAGCAATATCTGTGAATATTAATATGGCATTACGAATTCCAATACTAAGCAACCACATTGTACCTACAGTTGAAAGCGACAGAAAAGTGTCTTCCAGAAAAATCAATCTATCTTCTGATTTCTGAAATTACTTACCTACTTACTGTATTTCCGCATTACAAAAAGCTATATAAAAAAAAGGTAAAAAAGAATAGAAAATAATGGTATATATCTCTATAAGCGTACGCTCTATACTTATATAGATACGAGTATATACCATTTTTTTCAGAATACGTCATAAAGAAGGTGTCAACATTCACACGACCACCTGCAACAAAATTTGCCAAACGTGTCACCACATGCATGCAGTTCAGTTATTAAATTGAAATTAATCAGAAATAAAAGTTTCAAAGTAAGGTTAGCAGTCTCGTAACCATAACGTGACACGGTATGACGAACCGCATAGATCTCTAAATAGATAATGCAACGGTTGCAGTAATTCTCTATGTTTAAATTATAAAAACGCAATAGTAATTAACGAAGCAAAACAAACAGTTAACACTTTCGACTCCACCCACCTTTCATAGAACTCATACGACATGCCGTCATACATATTGGAAGTGAACCCTCCGGGAGGGTTGCCGGCATTACGTTTGCGCTAAAGTTAACCATTGCGGACGATCAACGGCATTAGGTTTAAAACCGTATTATAAAACACTGTAAAACGAAGTAAAATTGTGTTTGCAGGGGTTCTTGTCGCTATACGTAGTCCTTTTAATTTTTTTGTGAATATTTGTAACCGGGAACAAAAATTACAAAAAATATAAAATGTTTGGATATTAAAACCAACGCACATACTAATAAATCTTGTTAAAATATACATCAGATATTATTTTTACGGGTTATAATGCTGAATTCGCTAAGAAAAGCCTACATTTAAAATGAACCCTCCGCAAAGGCTTCCGGCATCCTATATGCGACTAGATGAACCCTCCAGGAGGGCTGCCGGTACTGAACGTGTTAATAATGTCAAACTAACGATAACTAGCGATCAACATACTATGAATAATAAAAAAAAGAAAAACAAAAAGCTCTTGTTGATTCGAAACATTAAAGAGCTAAAGTATCCATTTTGAATTTAATCAAATAAAAACCCACTAATTGTAACGCTATCAAAGTTGGTTCTCGATATAAATCTAATTTAAAGTAAATTACACGGTACAATATAAAGGTTCTATGAGTAACTTACGATACAGCTAAGACTCATAATTACGGACACAGGACAGGACGACAAATAACTGGAAAATGTATAATTTTGCCATCGAAAACTAGCGATGGAGGCGGTGCAAGGTCGATCTATCAAATGATAGACGCAATCAAACGATTAGACCGCAAACATTTGCTTTGGAAAATTAGGTTCCAACCAGCACCAATTGGTTGCTCGCCGAAGAGCTTTTATTACCATACTCGTGGACAGTTTCGCATTACCTACAACACACTGTTGGAGGACGCAGCAGACATTAAAATCACGGACTTTACGTATCAAGATGGTCTACCCTAAAAGAGATTTCGGAATGCGACCTCGGAATGAACATAAGGACATGTTTAGAAAGGTAAGCAATTTAATAAACATTGCATTCAATTTGTTATTTCCAATTGTTAACGTGATAAAATCGCAGAAAGAGGAAGTTACATAATAGCATATCGTAATAATACAATTCATCTGACAGCAAAATTATTGGGCTCAAGGTAAAGACCCACCACCTTGGTATGTGTGGGACACGAAAATACCGATCAACAGGAGTCGAAGCGAAGTGAGTCAACTTTTAATAGTTATTTTAATAAATGCCTCAAAGATTTGTGATAAAATAATCTGTGATTTTAGTTCATTTCAATCTAGTTTTTCAATTGAATTAGTGTAATAATATGCAGGAGAGACCACCAGTTTCAAAAGCACCCCATCCAACGGAAGAAGACGTCAATAGTTTTGGCAACGACGTAAGAACTTATCTGCTGACGTCCACACTACACGGGCTTCGATACATCGGAGAACGAAAGTTGACTTGGTTTGAAAGGTGCGACATTTTCATTTCGTATTAGCCGTAAATGCTCACCTAGATTTGAACAGATTGCTCATTATCATATGTGTACAATAGAACACACAGTACCTATATCACGAAGAGTGGAGCAAGTAGCTAAAGCAGGACAATGGGTGGGCTTTTAAAAGTTAAATTCGATTGTATGATACAAATCCGATGTTTGTGTAATCTTCGTTACTACAGCTCGACAATTGAGTTCGTTTCCATCTGTCGTGATATACCCTGTATATTTTTCAGCATTATGCTTTGCCATGTGTGGTCGCCGAGCGGCCTCTTTTAAATAAACATTTACAATTTCAGATTCTTCTGGCTAACAGCATTCGGCTGTTCATTAGTCAGCGCAGGGTTCTTCATACTAAACATCTACGCGAAATGGCGGTCGTCTCCGATGATAGTGAGCATCAACCCTGAGAACATGCCGCTGAGCAACCTGCCCTTCCCTGCCCTCACCATATGTAACGTCAACCAAGCCAAGAAGTCCGTCGCCCAAAGATATTCGGAGTATGGGTAACTGATTCTGTAGATCTTTAAGTGCACTTTAAAATGGTTCACAGATAAAATTAAAACAATAATGCACAGAAAAGTGACGGCAAAGTCTAAGTTTAAGCGTAGGCCCAATGACGCTACCATGTCTAAATACGTACTCACTGCGGTGTGTAGGAATGCTAATCGCCATCACATTCGTACTTCTGTCCAAAATGGGGACGCATCCAAAGTTTGGAAATTTCTTAGGTCACTGGGGTTCGGTAAAACCCGACAAGAGACAATCCCAAAAGATTTAAACATTGATGCAATGAATAATCATTTTACTGCTTCGTCCGATTTTGATAGGACAATGAAATGTAATGCACTGAATTATCTTTCTTCACTTCCGACTCCCAGTTATTCTCCATTTGTTTTTGGTAAATTTTCCGCATGTGATGTTAAGAAGAGCATGCTATCGAATACTTCCAATGCAGTAGGAAGTGACTGTATCAGCCGTTATATATTGGTCCCTGTGCTGGATGTAATCCTACCCGTCATTTATCATATCCCCAATTTTTCTGCATCCAGTGGTGTCTTCCCATGTTCATGGAAAGATGCCCAAATAATTCCATTACCTAAAAAGTGTAATGCCTCATCGTTTTCTGAATATCGTCCAATATCCATCTTACCATTCCTATCCAAAGTCCTTCAACGATCAAATAAGCACTTTCCTCTCCAAAAATAATCTCCTTAACCCTTTCCAGTCTGGCTTCCGTCCTGGTCATAGTACTACCACGGCGCTGCTGAATATTACGGATGATATAAGGTCAGCCATGGAAAACGGTAATCTAACGGTCTTAGCTTTGCTTGATTTGAGCAATGCTTTTAATACTGTTGATTTCGATGTTTTACTTGGCATTTTATGGTCTCTTAACATCCATCGGTAATTGACTGGTTTTATAGTTACCTGTTCGCTCGCCGGCAACGTATTTGCATGGGAGAGACCCTGTCTTCCCGGAGTAATACTTCTGCCGGTGTACCACAGGGTGGCGTTCTATCCCCTTTACTTTTCGCAATGTTTATTAACTCAATCTCCGACGAGCTAATTTCTTCCTACCATCTTTATGCAGATAATTTACAAATTTACTCGCGAGCTCCACTTGGAAATCTGTCCGAGGCTATCTTGGTGATTAATCGCGATCTGGCTCGTATATGCGACTGGAGCAAGAGGTATGGGCTTATGGTCAACCCCATAAAGACGCAGGTTGTTGTGGTTGGCAGTTCTAGGACGGTCTCAAGGATTGACTGGACGACTCTTCCCCAAGTTTCTTTTGACAACTCTGTTATTCCCTTCAGCCAAAAAGCTAAAAACTTGGGGATATTCATTGACAAGAACTTCTCTTGGACTGCCCAGCTACAGGAAGTTAGCCACAAGCTATTTGCATCCGCTTTATCTCTGAAGAGACTGCTTTATTTTCTACCGACTGCCACCAAGATTGCGCTTGTACAATCACTTCTTCTACTCATCGTTGATTATGCTGATGCCAGCTATCTTGACCAACTCGATAAACTTGAGCGGCTTCAAAATGTTTGTATAAGGTTCAAATTCGGTTCTCGTAAATATGACCATGTTTCCGAATTTCGTGTGAAGCTCAAGTGGTTACCAATTCGCCTTCACCGGAATACTCATATTCTTTCCCTCTTGTATAATGTGCTCTTTTCCCTTCCTGCCCTCTCTATCTTAAGAAACGTTTTCAGTATCTTTGCGACTCCCATTCGAAATATTTAAGGTCATCAGATAACCTGAAGCTTAAAATTCCAATGCATTCCACAAATTTCTTCGACAATTTTTTTTCTTTCCAGGCCGCTCGTTTGTGGAATGCATTGCCAGTTCAAATAAAACGCGCGCAATCGTTACCAGTATTTAAGAGACTCGTGAAGGAAAATTACTTGTTGTTGTGATCTTGTTCTCGTAGCTGTAATAATCTGTAGTCGTCATTTATTTTCGTTGCTTATATAAATATTCTTATATATTTATTATATATCTATTCTATAGTATATATATATATAAGTATCTATTATAATATATTGTATCGATAAAATTATTATTTTGCACCAATGACAACCCCATTTTTATGTCCACGCAATCACTGTCCATTCCAAGGTTGCCTGGAAGAGATCGCAGAAAGCGATAGGCCGCCCATTGTATGTTTTGTAGTGTTAAATTTATTATTTACTATGTATTTTCTGGTGTACAATAAAGTATATATAAATAAATAAATAAAGTCTGCATGTGTAACTGCGAAAAAACTGGTTTGGCATTGCACGAGCCAGCCTTGTGATCGGGCTGACCACAGCGGAAGCAGTGACCGCTGCGGTCCACCTGCGAGGTGCATTTAGCTCCCACGTGGTTGCCCACCTGGCAGCGGAAGCACCTCAGAGGTCTGGGTTCCAGCAGTTTGACCGGCCAGGTCCGCTTGGAGCTCCCCGTTCTCCTTTCGGAGAAGCTCCAGGGCGGCTGTCAAGCGGGCGACCTACGCCCGCATCTCGGATATTCCGTCCGTACGTCGTTCGTCACGTTTTTTTTTTGTTTTTGTTTCTGTTTCCCATCTGTCTTTTCCTATTCCCACGAGTAGATACAGGTACAAAATGTCCACCCGGCAGAGCCTAGATACCGGGTAAGCGTAGGCTTAACCTACAGAACACCTGCCTCACTCTGCAGTATGTAGATACTGCAGAGTGCGGCACGTGCTCTACAAGGAAAGCGCTCACGACTGGACTCTCTCCAGCCATTCATCCTCTCACCACGCTTCAAAGCTTAGGATTTGGTGGTGTTTGTTATCTTAGAGGTAACCTTCCTCTGGGCCAGGCAATTAAGTCAAGCCCCCGGCGGCGAAATTCGCCACAGACAATACCCTCCCCGAAAAACCCCAACACCTTTTTCAAGAAGAGATTATTGTCCATGCCCAGGGTGGCCATTGTCCGGCCCGACAACTGCTCTTCCCCTTGAACGTATCCGTAAGGGACCAGTAGGTATCAGGCACACGAGGAGGTTGTCTGCACGCACCCCGTCACATCACACCTTTGTTTGTAGCTGTGTTAAATTGGAACTTGGAATATAAATAATTGGCTTAATTTACTATCTAACTCATCCATCCATAACACTGTTGGTTTCGTTGATATAATATTACAAACTTTAATTACATTGCCTCAGTGCGACATAATGCGTTCGTTTAACAATTTGATTCCAATAAGTACAGTGGGTTCCAGAGAAGCCGTATCTCCTTGCATTGTTTTCATATTGCTCGGGGGTGAAGTTTCTCTGGACGATTCCCACTGTACCTAAGTACTTACAATTTTAAACAGCCTTAAGGAAAGAGCACTATATGTACTTAATGCTTAATTAATAATAAAGAAGTGTTATGGAGCATTAAACATAATCAAACCACGTTATATAGGAAATAGGAAAAAACGTCCGAAGAACCTAGAAAAAGGATGGACTGACGTCAAAATCTCTATTACGCAAGGAAATTACACCTTAAGGGATTTAGGTTAAAAATATCGTGCCCCTTGTTAAATCTAAACCTACAAACATTTGATTACCTACCAATAAATCATTATTGAGACGCGGCATACTTATTTGTAACAATGAATGATATTTCACGTAACAGGGATCCAGTTGACAAAAAGCTGCTCCAGAGTTTGTGCAGCTCAAGGGACGACTCCGAGATATTTGAGGATGACATCGCAGAGAGCGCTGACTGGGATCACACTAGATCATTTTTGATTAACGTTAGTTGATTTTTATCCCTCGCTCCTTAGCTTTCTTGCCATAATCTTCTTCAATAAAGAGGTAAAATTTCTGTTTGTATGTATGTAGGGGGTAATCTTCGTAACGATTCGATTCCGAAAATTCTTCACTAATGGGAAGCTACATTTTCCCCAAGTACCTAATAATTAATATAATTTCTTATAAAATTTTACGAGAATGAAGCAGCAGACAGAAGCTAGTCATTTGTATGTCCATGTCTCTTTACCATTTGGAACCAGTTAAGTCTGATCATCATACCTATATATACGTATCAGGCAAAGAAGTGCACTGCTGGACTTAAGCCTCCCCCTACAACACCATCACGACGACCGCTGCCGCTTTTGACTACGCGAAAATTCAAGCAATAAATTAATTTGCAATTCCACTTATGAATATTTCAGAAGATATTACACATTTGTGGGCAAGAAATGTATAATTTGAGCCTGATTAAGACGTAACGATAAGTGTCAAATGTAATTAGAACTGGTTAATTGTATCTAATGACTTGCTAAACTGAATTGTAAATGGCTGACCAGTTTAAAATAGCTTGTAAGTTAGGTAAAGACTAAGTAATAGAGTAAATAAGTCAGGCCCACTTGCGCGTTCATGGATTAGCTAAATAACTCGCGTGTCAGACTTTTACTGACTAAAACCCACCCGTGTTCCTTCCGTTGCCTGTGTGCCGAGGTCGCGATATCCCTTTCAGACAAACCCGCGACCCCGGCAGGCATTGGCCCTTCCGGACCCCGTCAGTTGGTGCTGACATCTCTTTGAGGCGCGCGTGGAACACAACGCGCCGTCGACCCGGGCCTGGTCCCTATCGGACGGCGAGCTACCCATTGCTCACCGTCCGCAAGCCCGCGCCTACGGTGGCCGGAAGTCGGCTCGCGACTCCCGACGCCCGGGGCGTCTCCTGCGGCGACTAGGGGCGCGAGGGGGCGCATTTTGCCTCTCCCTCGCGCGCTCCGCCTCCTCCTTCGCGAGCATTACTGCTTCGCAGAAGGAGGTGACGGCCTCCCATGCACTCTCGCTCCGGACCATGGCCTGAACCAGGGCCGGACGCGAGAGATCGCCGCCGCCGATCGCCTCCGTGAGGACACGGCGGTGCTCCGCCCAAGCTGGGCAGACCTCCACCGTATGCTCCACCGTGTCCTCCGGGCGATCCACACAGTGGTGACACCCGGGCGTTTCCTCCCGCTTTATTCTGAACAGGAACCTCCCGAAACAACCATGTCCGGTGAGGACCTGTGTCAGGCGGAAGGTGAGGACGCCGTGGCGCCTCTCTAGCCACTCCTAAAAGAGGGGACTTATCGCCACAATTGTGGCGTGCCCAATTGGATTAACCCTGAATTAGCTATTAACGCGCAAGTGGGCCTAAGTAGCAAACTTTGACCAAACATTTGCAACGAAATTGAAAACAATATTTCATCCCTTCCCGGACTCGTATTACATTACATAAACATGAACCATCAAGAACCAACCACCCATAAAGAAATAGTCAAGTCAAGCATTAGTTCAGCATAACCGTGCTCGCTTTTCTGAAAACCTCCTTTCAGCTAATTGAGCGCACATTTATTTACACAATCTTTCGAAAAGGGTCATGAGCTGAATTCAGTATACTTCTTCTCTCAGGTGACCCAACCATGCAGCGAAATGCTCGCGAAGTGCATTTGGGACTCCTCGGATGTGAACTGCGAGGATCTGTTCAACGCACAGCTTACTGACGAGGGGCTCTGCTGCACCTTCAACGTGGTGCACCGAAACAATATGTTCCGGAACCCGTAAGATAAATTAAAATTGATCAATCAGTCATCGATACCGGTATATTTTTGTGAGGATTTAGTTTGATGGTATTATCTGAAAGCGCACTCTTTAGCACATAACATCTCGCGTGTATACCCGAAGAAAGAAGTGCAGGTACTGAAGAGATCCTAAATTATTTAGTTGATATAGGTACAACCTTTTCTAGTTATTATAATAACTATGGTATAAAATTGTAAGATTTAGGAGCGCTTACCCTAAAAGTTGGCAACGTCGCAAATAGCTGTCAAATATTTACCCGTTTTCGATTAATTTGGCAATATTACTGTATGGAAATATGAAATGTGGCTAACTAGTGAACTAAAATATTGATTATGAAATGCAATAATTAATATCGTAACACCGAATATTTAGTTTAAGATGTAAAGAAGTGTTTGGAAACTTTCCAAATGCCTTTTTTACACGTTAAACGGTTACAACATGAAATTCAGTGTTATAATTGCAATACAGTATTGCCAAATTAATCAAAACAGCGAAATATAATGACATCTATATGCGACGTTGCCCACTTTCAGACCTACAATCATGGTCGAAGGTCTACATATATTAGGTATTATACCATGAATTAAAGAATAGAAGAAATGTGACAGTGACAGTCGGCCTCCGTAACCGTGACGTGTGAAAAGGCTTAGTATATCGTAAGGTGATACATGTTCCTTGGTATTCTTTGCCGCCCACTGACAAGCGGATGAAATATAGTAATTATATTTCATGTTACATAATTATTATTAAAAAACTTAAAAAAAATAAAAGTAAAAAAAACTTAAAGTAAAATAAAAACTTAAATATTTTAAATAAGTTTTGAGTTATATCACAAACAAATGTTTCATTTATCCTGGTACCATCAGCGCTTCCTCCGGCGTTGACAGTACCTACAGTACTGGGTGTACCGTTTCGCCAGTTATTCGCTCTTTAACATATATGTACTTACTTTAACATATTTTTAAACAAAGTCAAAGTATAACAGTTTAATTTTCCTGATTGCAGCCGATCATTGAATGACCTGAACCTGACTTTTCCATCACCATCAGTGGATTGGACACCTGAGGATGGCTATCCATCAGACGCTCCGTCTGACGGGTTCCCTTGGAGACCTAAAGGTAAGAAGACAGTCTTAGATAACCGTTTAATATACGTTTGTATTGGTTAACTAAGGACTTATTCATCCTTTCTCGCTTGAAGGAATTGGCACTCATCATGGTCTCTCCCTGGTACTGGATACTAATATGGCGGAATACTATTGCGCTTCCACCAAAAGTGCTGGCTTCAAGGTTTAGTATTACTTGCTTTAAAACAGATTATAGTACCGTTAATATGACACAACGAGACTTGGGGTGGTCGCACATCTGGCGGAACATGCGTCGGGCGTAAGTTTGGGCGCGTCTATTTATTCACTCGACGCACTAACGCATCATGGGTCGAGTGTGTAAGGTTGAATGTTATATTAACTACTTGTACGCGACAGACGATACGCGACGCATCTTGCTTTGGATGTGCGACTACCCAAACATACTGCCCGTAATGTAGAACGAGACAGAGACAACGAGCATTTTTCTTTTCTTCCTTTTCTTTCTTTTCTTTATTTTCTTTATTTTCTTTATTTTCTTTATTTTCTTTATTTTCTTTATTTTCTTTATTTTCTTTATTTTCTTTGTTTTCTTTATTTTCTTTCTTTCTTTCTTTTCTTTTTTTTCTTTCTTTTCTTTCTTTTCTTTCGTTTCTTTCTTTTCTTTATTTTCTTTGTTTTCTTTCTTTTCATTCTTTTCTTTCTTAACAAAGCCGATTTTTTCAGATCCTTCTCCACAATCCGGTGGAGACACCGAAGATCAGGAATTTGGGTGCAATATATGGACCAGGAATAGAAGCGCGCATTGCAATTTGGCCCAGAATACTAGACGCGCAACCCTCATTGCGATCTATTGATATAAAGAAGAGGCTCTGCTTGTTCTCCAGTGAAAAAGAATTAGTGTTTTACAGGTACGTAACTGATAAGTAGGTGTGACCTGTGAATTTACTGAATTTCAAATGTCTGAAGACTTCCTCTAGTTTTTAGACATTGAGACTAGTCAACTGCAACAAAATATATGAAATATGAAAAGGAAAACTGCCTTCCTCTTGCCAAGATTTTGCAGAGACAACAGCATTGAGAATGTTTAATTATCTTTCCAAAAAGTAACTTGGTTTGGTATTACCAACCTACTTTGATCATGGCAATGGCGCGGCCCCTATAAAACAACGACTACGTTATGATTTAATGAGATAACCCCTTCTTATGCAACAAATGTAATTAATTATACAATCGTGTACATGATCGATTACGGTAATTTTTTTTATGTTTCCACAGAACTTACACGTTGAAGAACTGCGAAATGGAGTGTGAAGCGCAAGCGATGTTGGACGTATGCAAATGTGTATATTATTATATGCCCAGTAAGTACACATAATGATTTAATAAAGGTGTATGATGTAAGACGTAGGTAGACGTAACGGGAAGCGCGGGCAGCGCAGGGGCAGTCGTTGAGGTTATTCTTGGGGGAGGCCTATAATCTGGCATTATAATAAAAATAAAAATAAATATAATAATCAGTCTGTATTATCCCACTTTAGAACAAAAGCCTCCATTCCACTCAACTCGATCCTGAGCCAATCCTCCTATAAGCGTCAAGTTCTTCCCGCCGTCTTCCGCGATGCCGTTAAAATACGATGATGTATTTTTAACAAGCTAAAAGTTAACTTGAAATGTTTTACAGAAAATAAATCGACACGCATTTGTGGGAAAGCAGACGCAAAATGCTATTCAAACATGAGCAAAATCATGCCAGAAGGTTGGTGTCTTTTCCTTCTCTACTACTTTAGTGCCTATCTACTGCCTACCTATAGGGGTATGAGGAACAGAGTGTAAAGTTCACTCATCCTCTACAGAAAAAGGAGGATCCTCTGACCAGACGGGTGTCGTGTCGGGTGGCCAACTGCCCAACGATTGATGTCGGAAAGTTATATATATATGCTGATCACCCGGTAAACTTTGCTTGCGCGATGCAGGATTTGTGTGACGTCAGCTCTTTAATCCGTAGTTCGCATGTGGCGTTGAAGATGCCGCCACACACCTTTCTGAGCTCTATCTTTCTGCCTGTAGATACCTAAAAATGTACAAAGTTTCTAGAATCAGACGAGCTAAGAAAAATACCTAACCAAAAATGCAATGGCCATCGATAAAGTAGGTAAGTACATGGGGTTAAATTGGCCTCAAGGATCTTTATAGATCACCAAAATGAAGCAAAAATTACTTCCCAAGTAACCTGTTTATTACTAGATAAGCCACACGCCCGATGACATGATGCAAAAATGACGAACTTCCATTAAAAAATTCATCCCCTATTTGACACCATTAGAGGATGAATTTTCAAATACCCTTCCTTAGTGCTAAAGTTCGTTATAAAACGAACACTTGTGCAAATTTTCATGCTAAGACTTAGCGGTTTAGACTGTGCGTTGTTTGTCAGTGAGATAATAAATAGGTTTTATTTAAGTAGATGGTTTGGACACACCTATGTCTGCAGTAGACTGCTTTAGGCTGATGATCATGACTATTAGATATTTATATTCATATGGTTTACTGTTAATTAAAACGGTAACACCAATTACATTCATTAACTTAGAGATCGAAACAGGTATATTAAACAAAATTATTTCAAATACTAACATTTTTAATAGAGGACAACCAAAACATCAGACATACACGCATAATTCGGCTTCATTCATCAGCAAACAGATCACATTCAGGATAGGTGGTCAGGAGGGAGCTAAGCATCCTTAAAGTACTACACACAGGGGACTCAGCTCTGGCGACAGTTTTAGATAACGGCGGCGCAAACAGATTGCGTCGTTGGCTTTGGCGATGTCCGATGCATTTGTAAAGATCTTCAGTCACCATTCTGTTAAAAAATATGTACAAAGCATTTAAATTGTCGTTTCATTTGTCTAATCAAACGAAACAATTCAATTTAAACATAAACCAACGTAATTGTTAATTAAAACCTCAATGTTTTATCGGATTCGCACAGGTAATAAAGGTGGTTGGGGAGTTATTATTACAAACTTCTGGTAACACAGATGTGATGACGTAGACTTGTGTCACCCACGTGACACGTGACCACTGTCTCGGAATGCTATACCTGGCGAAGTATATTATTACACCATGATGTGTTGCAGGTCGTGACGTTACCTGTGAGGAATGTCTGCCTGCATGTACGGAGATCGCCTACCAGGAGCGGATGAGTGACGCGCCTCTCAAAGAAATGCTTGTCCAGTATCTTGCCAAGACCCTCGGCAACAGGACTCCTGCATACTTCACGTAATTTCAACAAACCGATTTAACCGAATTGACCAAAATGGCTGGCATACAATGACTTGTTGCCATTTCATAGCATTCGTGAGATTGAGGTCGACGGAAGCAACAAGTATTAGAATTTTTGGACTTGAACAGGAAATTAAATATAATAAGGCCAATAAAATATCACCAACCAATAACCATACCAATTAAATATTACCTAACTGTCAATTAAATCAAAGGTATGGCTTAACCTGTACCCCAATTACGTAATACACGATCAATCAGAATCTGAATCGTTTTGAAACAGATTGCTAATCCATTGCTTCATAAGTTCGAAAAACAATCTGGTCAACAACGTAATTAATGCAATGAATGTTGTTGAACTGTCAAAATGAAACAGATTAGTCGAAATTGTTTACGATAATGTTACGTAATTAGATAACTGATTAGTTTTCGGTGACGGTATGTAGGTACCTACTAGGTAGGTAAGTACCTACAGACATTATCTACTTGGTTACCTACCTACATCTAGTTATTTCTCGACCAGGTGGATTGGGTTTAAAAGTCAAAATGGGTGTACCCCAGGGCCCGATTTTGGGTCCATTCGTCTTTTTAGTACCTATATATAAATGATTTACCTCATTTACTGAAAAACCGACCACAAATGGTGTTATTTGCTGATGACACATCACTGATTTTTAAGGTTAACAGACATGCACAGAGCTTGACGAAGTAAATAACGCTATGCTTAAGGACAAAAAACGGTTTTCCTGGGGATCACGCTTGA
Organism: Agrochola circellaris; assembly: GCA_914767755.1. NCBI lineage: Eukaryota > Metazoa > Arthropoda > Insecta > Lepidoptera > Noctuidae > Agrochola > Agrochola circellaris. The sequence goes on from OU611860.1 coordinate 6,811,614, forward strand.
CTCAAAACTACAGTGGGGTCCTCACTTAACATCACTTGCAGGGCGGCTAAGTTCAGCCGCTTACGCTGTTTGGAAAATCCGCCAACTAACAGACATGAATACCGCGAGACTGGTCTATTTTAGTTACTTTCATAGCATCATGTCTTACGATATTTTGCTGTGGGGACGGGCTGCAGATATTAATTCTATCTTTATTCTGCAAAAGAGGGCTGTCAGAGCCGTATATAACCTCCGCAGACGCGAATCTCTAAGGGAACTGTTTAAGAAAATGAACATCATGACGGTACCTTGTCAGTACATATATGAAAACATTATGTATGTTCGAAAAAATCTACATCTTTTTAGTACTTAAGATAATAAACACTAGATTTTTTTTTATTTAAACAAGTTTTAATTGTTGAATACTCCCATGGATAATGATTTTCATTATTTTTGGTAGTACATTAACATTCTATTAATATCTCAAATACATTGCAAACTATTGTTTTGTATAATTTAGAAGCATTTTTTTAAAAATTTTGTAAATATGAGTACCATGGAGCCGTATTTTATGTTATTAAGATGTATGTTGACTTGAAATAGCACAGCAGTTGAGAGTATGTCATGCTCACTTAAATGTCTCGCTGATGGTGGCGAGTGTGTTGGATCATTCGGTTCCCTACAAAATGGTTAAGCTGGATGGTGCTGATCCACGCGTCATGTTCGTGAACGGGCGCCGTCAGTTGTGTCTGGTCATCTCTTATCTGCCAGGGCTTATTTTTCTTATATTTTGAATTGTTTTGATTATTTTTTGTACATTGTTCTCACATATAGAAACAACAAGAATAATGTAACCAGGATTTTGTAATTTTCTATATTTAAAAGAGTGTCTTTGGAGTTTCTTTCCCGTTCTTCTCCATAAAGATCTACGTTTTGGAATGGGCAATTAGCTTCAACTTTCTGACTAACTGACCGACTATTTGACAATTCAAAAGTGCCTGTAAATGGTTTAATTGAAATAAATGCTTTGAGTCTGACCTTCCTAAAACAAATCAAATCATTTACCTATCTATTTTATTTTCAACAGGGAAAACATGCTTGTCGTACATTTTTACTTTGAAGAGAACACATTTATGAGATTTACCAAAGGAGAAATATTTGGCCTGACTGAATTCCTATGTAAGTATAACTAAGTATTGTACCTAACTTTATTCCGTAGGGCAGGCCGGGGTTCAAAGTGCCGGGGGTAAGTTGTTGCGGCAATAGCTTCGTTAGGAAAAGAGATAGCAGTAAATGTGAAATGCGTCGTTAAACGTCGTAGGTACCATCGCGCAGTTTCGGCAGTCACTAGTGACGCAGTGAACACGTTAGTTTGTGGTGGACACACGGCTACACAACAAGCTATATATTTCCAGTTTATGCTGATCTCGCATTGTATAGGATTTCCGTTCAATGCGAGGTCAGCAGATTATTTAGGATGAGGAGAGAAACAAAAGGAAAGCCAAACGGGGCAAGAACTCAGTTGAACTGTGGCTCCGAGTAGCTCAAGCTGATAGCTATTACACTGTCATCAATCATGGTAGAAAGTAAAAATTCAGTTTTAAGCTTTCTAGCATCATTTATTTATTTAACACTTTAAGCACACAAATGTACAGAGGCGGACTTAATGCCATAGGCATTTTCTACCAGTCAACCTTTGGGTGATGCAGAGATAAACAGTGGTAGGTGCAATATCGAAAATTGTGGAATAAATATTTATTTAAATATAAGAATAACATATACCTATTAACCTATATATATAATACTACATAAATAAATACAGGAACAGATAAATACACATAAATACACGAATATACTAAAACAAATAAGACAAACAATGAGAAAACATTACCGTTGTGATGATACTGCCGAAGCTTCTTACGAATGTGCTCGCGAACTTTAACTTTAAAGGATAATCGGTTGGTTGCCATCCTGATTTCCTGGTTTTTCCTGATTTTCATCATTGATCGGGATCTAAAAATATGTTACTTTCTAAAGCAGTAGGTAGGTAACATTATTTTCTGTATTTTTAATAAATTAGACATGGATATTTACACCAGTAATTTAAGTACCTACCATAAACTTTTCTCATGACACTATTCCTCACTGCAAATAGGACTGGGGTCCTTCGTATCACATGGCCCTAACATAACAACCGATTTCCACACTTTGTCTATGCTTTAACGTACCTCTGTTGTTATTCCAGCAAACACAGGCGGGCTCCTGGGTCTATGCATGGGCTTCAGCATGATGAGTGCAGTGGAACTTCTGTACTACCTGACGCTACGCGCGTTGTGCATGGCGCGCAAGCGGCCACACAACCAACCATTTGTTAAATAAACGCACTGTTCAAACACTACGTTGTTTTTGTCCCTACCTGTCTGCAGGCCATTGATTACTGGCAATCATTTGTTCACAATCAATGACAGTGATTAACATACTTTTAAGTAAATAAAAAATTAGGACAATAAAGGCAACCTCTTACAAAAATGTAAGGAAGGCAAATCAATGAATCTGCCTAGCCTTTTCACAACTACATAATATGTTGGGGTCGGCTTCCAGTCTAACTGGATGCCGCTGAGTTGGCAATGTAAGGAAGGCAAGAAATAAATCAAATTAAAAAAAAAATAAGAATATCAACCTGGCGCATCAAAATATTCAACGATTTTGAACAAAGATTTAGGCCACCAAACAAAATATGCAGTTTTATTTTCCTTCTGAATTGTGATCATCTTCCTTTGACCACATTCCCCAAGTACCTACTCTTATCGTCTAATTTAGGACTCATGTCATCGCAAAATCTATGTTCATTTACGCGACTGACAAACCTATATTCCCCCCTCTACAGCAGATTTTTTTTGTGATTTAAATCCCAACAATCGTCTCTTGGTTTTGGAGAGGTATGAAATTACTTACTTATTTTAAGTTTTTTCCCAACTTCGACATCCTGTAACTTTGGATTCCCCTTTGGGTGCGGAATGTACTCTGTGATTTAAGTATATTATCTATGGGTGCGGGGTGCAAGGCGGCCATAGATAATATACTATAAAAAGGCGGCGACTGACTTTCATTCTGATGATGATCTATTGTTTATTGTTGATTAATAAACAAGTACGTACTAGCAATGACGAACAATTGTCAATTATTCGTACCAGCATTCGATACAATGCTAAAAAAAAGAAAGGACCAAACTGCTAAGAAACAAACATTTAAATAAAAAAGTTTTTAATTATTATTAAACTTACAGCTAGAAATTACAGTACCTAACTCAGTCTATACCAAGACATTCACATTACTTTTATTTACAATCAAACTTTTATGGTCATCCATATTAATTGCTGCAACTTATTCCATTATACATTCCTTTGATAGCAAGAATGAAGATTTTACGTAATAAAACGCTCCTTTTGGGCTGCGCCTCAGTCGAGCAATTAAAATAGAACTATAGTTTGACCGAAACCGCTGTACCGCGCCTTAGGAATGTGCGGCGAGACGGGGGTTGGGACGCTGTGAACGTTGACGAATGAGCGGCCTGCCCTGCCCCTGTCTCGCCGCGCACATACCTAAGGCCCGCGCTTTAGGTATTTGCGCGGCGAGACAGCAGTTTCGGTCAAACTGCACATACCTAAGGCGCGGTACAGCTGTTTCGGTCAAACTATATCAAGTGTATTACAGTCACTCGAGTTCAAAAGAGGCAATTCATGAGTTCAAAAGATTAAATTGTCTGTCAGTGGGGGTGTAAGTATGACACATTGAGTTTTAGAAAGAGACTCACACAGTTATGAGACACAGACACAATGCTCTTAATATGTAATACGGGCTGGTATCCGCAACTCCACGTCAAAGCGCGTATTTTGCGTACAGGGACACAACGCTCTACAAAACCCAACTTTTCATAAAACTCTATTGTCGTATCAACACCCACATACCATTATGTTAGTCACTCCATGTAAAATACTGATATTCAGCTGCATACTGGAAGCCAAACCCAGCATAGTTGGGGAAAGGCTAGGCAGATTATCATGATGATATTGAATGTATGTGAATGTTTTCATGATATGCCTACGACTGTTGTCGTGGCGCGCCTTGCTGCGGCGGCGCGGGGGGTGCGGGCGGCGCGGGCGCGTCTGGCGGTTGCAGCGTGCGTGTGCGCCGCCGCGTGTAATGTTGCCACAGTAAAATAGCTTGATCATCCATGAACTTGCAAACCTGAAAAACAATGTTCACAGATTGTTATTTGGTTTTTAATTTCTGATATACTATTGGATTAGGATCATAATCAAAAAACATACAACAGAAAAGGTTAGAAGGAGTAAGGGTAGGTTTTAATTCAGCATGGCAGCAGACGGAGACAATCTAGGCTACCACAAAGCAAGTCTTGAACAATAACTTCAATCAATAGTCAAGAAAACCCATGAATCTTTTCTTATCAGCCCAGATTACTTATTGACTTCAGGTTATGTTAGAAAGTAGGTCAAGTTCTGCAATGGATGTTTAATTATCAATGTCTACCCAAAATTAATCTGAGCTCTCATCATACCTGTGCTGACACACATTCTCTTCTGAATGCCTCGTGCTGCAGCAGTTCTAAGAAGTGAAGGCACATCGGGTACTTAAGGTAGCGAGCATACTCTGGTTCCCGCCAATATTGTAGATAGCGTATATAATTTATGAACGTGGCTTCTTTCAAATAGCCACGCTGTGCCAAGACTGAAATCAATGTTGTCAAATAAAAATTATAATAATAACTGTTCATCATCAAATAAATAAAATTGAAGTGTCTGAAATTTCAAAATTACAGCTTTTACTAAATGCATATTGAAAGTATATAAGGTAGTTAAATAAAAAACTATTCTTTTTCATTTTTGTCTTGTCTGTCTGTTCCAGCTAATCTCCGAAAAGGCTGGACCGATAGTGACGGTCCTTTCACTGACAGATACCTGATGTTATAAAGAGTAACTTAGGATCCTTTTATTTTAGAAAAAGAATTAGTGTCTTGGTTTGTATTATTTGTGCATACTCACAATGTATATAGTTAGGATTTGCCAAACACTGTACAAATTCTAGTTCAACTTGAAACCTTATTCTGTTTTGTTCCTCTGTTTCTGGCATTACTGAAATGTTAACAATAATCGTTTTAATATAGAATTACATACCACTGACAATGTTATAACGATGTTCGTGTGCTCTAAAATATAAAGTTAATTAAGTGCAGAAATAGTAATAACAACTCAAAATTAACCTTTTCCAGCCATCATCTTGGAAGTTTTCACAGGTTATTGAATTTTGACCCATAGAAATTCAACTTATTGAGGATAACTGTATGTTATCGCTTTATAAATTATTTTATTTGCATTATTTTCACAATAATTCACACTCCTCTCAAAATTATGGCTTTCATGAAACTTGACAGATTGTTTAGCAGTGGTTGTCAAATGTCAATGTCATTCTTGACAACTAAAAAAAAAACAATACTTTGTTTTTTTTATTTATTTAGGGTTGTCTCACTGTCGGATTTCGGATTCGGACTTTCGGACTAACTAGAAACATTGCGTGTGTGCATCTAGCATTAGGTCCACAGTCCACTCCATAGTTTTCCATAGACATAAAGTACGTAGTGACGTTCAAACGTCAAAAATGTATGGTTTAAACGTTTAAACACTCGCTATATTTGCAACGTTTGTAAATAAACCCCAGGCAGTAAAGGAACGGGACATTCGATCTCTATCACCATTTTTGAGCAAATATTCATTCTTTTTTGCGAAAGATTTTCCACTATTTTGTCATCCATAACCAATAAATGCCTAGTTGTCTATTATAGAACATTCTGTCTTAATCTCTCAATATATTATTAGTCTATGCTTCTGTCATTATCATTTGTTTAGTCTCCCCCGAACCCCGCAGCCCTCCGTCCCGCCCCCTTTCTCTACGTCACCTCGACATCTCGTCTGTGTCATTCATCCATGTCGTTATCGTTTCGCGTAAATACCCACGTAAAAGGGTATTCCTAATAATTAGATTCAAATCCACAAAGAGTTTCATTTGTTTGGCGTACATGTTTGAGTAAAGAAGTGCTTTTATCAGCAATATTGTCATAAAACAACGAACAGGAAACAACTACGAAAATGTCTCGGCCAGGAGCTACTTACGTTAATCCCAATAAACTGTTCGAGGATGACGATGATGTAGATGATGACACCTTCGTCAACAGTTTCAGGACAAGAATCCCACCACCACAGCCAAGTAAGCCAGCACCATCCGCGTATGGAAGTCACATAGCAGCGTTGGAACAACAAAGACAAGCTATGTTAGAAAGACAAAGAGAAATCGAACAGCGAACCTTGGATTCATCCTCACGCAGCATAGGACTGTTGCGTGAGTCCGAGCAGATCGGCATCGCCACCGCGGAAGAACTCAGTCGACAGCGAGAGCAGCTCCAAAATACGAACAAACGTCTCGACGAAATAAATACCAACTTGAACTACAGTCAAAAGCATTTGAATGGTATCAAATCTGTTTTCTATGGCCTAAAGAGCTACATCGTTGGTAAATCCGACCAGACGCCTAGAAGCCAGCCCTCCCCGAGCTTGCAGAGTGCAGGCCCAAGCAGCAGGCTGGATGACACAATAGACAATCTATCTCAAGTCAACAGTGATGACCGCTTTGGATCGCATCCTGCCACGCGTCTGCGTGAATTAGATGCACAGGTACAGGCTCCACCCATATCTGATAGTCAGCGTGTCAACCAGGTGCTGGATGCTAACTTGGATGAAATGCTGCATTCCATTTCAAGGCTAAAAGGCCTTGGAATCGCTCTTGGTGAAGAGATAGAACAGCAAACTGACCTCATTGAGGACATACACGACAAGGTAGAGGTTGCTGATATCAAGATGGGCAAGCAGAACAAAATGATGAATAAAATACTTGGTAAATAGCCTCCATTCCTATAACAATCAAGAGTTGTAAAGTTGAACTGAATGCACCACTCAAGCTGTTAGTCAAAGAAAATTACATGTACTTGCCATGTGAAGGGGTGATTAATGCAATATTATTAATATAAGCATAGCCCCAAGTTTTATACTCTAAACTGAATCTTTGTGATGTGTTGTACACCCTGCAATGGGTTTTGTATAACAAATCTAGTTATCAGTAGTAGGTCCTATATAATCATATGGAATTCTGAATGGGGGTATGTATGTTCTCAACAAAAATATAAGAGAATGCAACATGCCTTAAAATTTGCAGTTGATTAGTTATTAGTAAATGTATACAGCCTCTGAGCAGAGCTTTCATCTGAATTATTTCCTGTTATTTGTTTAGATTATAATATGCACTGTTATAGATATGGAGTAGGAAAATATGTGAGCACTATAAATACTTTTGTACTATGTTCTAAGTGAAATTATATGTAACTTTTGTTTATAATCAAATACCAATGCTGTTGCTTCATTTGTCTAGCATCTAAATTATAATTTAATATTTTCTGCCAAATTGCCAAATGAAATTACAGTTGTGTAATATTGTTTTATAAGGGGCAATAACATTATGTACCATCGAAGAACTTCATATCTATACACCGTAAGGACTAATTCTGCTTGCAGCGCTCGGCCGCTATAGAACCGGGGCGGTAACAGATGTAGTCATCGTGTCCACGGGATTTTGTTTTCAAACTGCTTAGATACGAAGTTCTTCGATAGTACATATTATTGTATAGAGTTCTATTACTTTTGTAGGGTTGGGTTTATTTTTTGTGATGTGAATTTAAAATATGTATGAGTTTCTATTCTACTTCATTTAAATAAACAATTACTGTTATCACTCTGACTCACATTGAAGCCTTATCTACCAATTAATTCATACATTTTATCAAGTAACCTAGAGAATGTGTAACACAAATTCATAATCAACAAAAAATATTGCATGTATGAAATGTTGCTATGTATGTATGAAAGTATAATAAAAATGTTCTTACAAAAATTCCATATTTTATCATTTTAATTGGGTTATTGGTTGTGAGCAGATATCCAAAACTATTAGTTCAAGGATATCTACAGTTCCACTCTTAGTAGGAAGAAAGAAAAATACGTTTATTTATCACAGAAACACGTGCATAAAAAAAAAGATAATAAACTCGAGTAGAAAATAAAACACAATAGATTTAAATACAATAACGAGCACAAAACAGAAATATCGGCAGCGGCTGGCACGTCATGACTGTGACAAGAAGACGTCCACTCAGCATGATGCTGTTCTATGGAGACCCACAGCATAGCGCTGATTTTCAGTGGTCACCCGTTATTATGCTTCCCTTATTTTTATTGACTTAGCTGACCCGACAGACGTTGCCCCAGAGCCGGCCCGTTCATATAGGCGAACTAGGCGACGGCAATCGGCGGCATCGAAATTAAAAAAATAATACAGTAAGTAGGTACATTTACTTTATCTAAAATTTTATAACAACTTGAAAATACTCCCATTTTCTACCAAAATATTCTTCTCTAAGGTACCAATTTGATGACGTGCATGATACACTCATGGATATTTATGAAGCCATCGGTACGGTTTATTTAGAATTCAAAAAGTTGAGGCTGTTTGGTCGCGGGAAAGTCCGAAAGGTATACCGTGGCCCCTGGCAACGTACAGACAACTAAAGGAACACGGGTGGGTTTTCGTCAATAATAAGAGTGACACGACCTCCAGGAGCAGGAGAAGATACTTGATCATTTGAAAACCCCACCCCAAAAAAAAAAGCCTCAGTCCATTGCAAAAAAAATCGTTGATTTAAAATTTATTGCTTTTCTTGTTGTATGGTATAATATTTTGTTCAAAATTAATTTGATTATAGTTTGACCGCGACCGCTGACCGTGTTAGGGGGTATTACACTATCAGATATCTAGGATCACAGATCTATGAGTCATATTTATATGATAATGTTATACAAACATATGAATCAAATCGTTTTTGATCAAAGATTTTTGTCATTTGATATTAGAAAGGATCATAGAAACAGGTCTTGCCATATTGAATATTATATACTGAATTTTTACATTTATTTTCATAATTTTCTTATACAAAATCCGTCCGTAAAAAGATGTGAATTTATCTTTTAAGTTTTGCTACTACCATATTATAAATTGACGGATAAAAAGTAAGTACAACGAAATTTTGGCGTAAGATCACAATACGCTTAGTGGAATTCTAAAATTATTTGTTGGCAACACTAGCTGGCTGTACTAAAAAAAAATTAAACTGCTGCCGGACGGCCGGGAATTCATTGTTTTGGCTTCATTAGTGTTCTAAGTTCTATTTGTTATATTGTGTGCCGAAAGGCTTCAGTATTTTGTTTTAATAGACGATTGCAAGCACATATTATGACAAAAAAATTGGATCGTAGATATAATGATAATGTAATACACAGATATGATTCTAGGAGTCATATTATATGTAGGATATGAGATAGGATCCTAGATATAATTATGATAGTGTACTTACTTCTTAGGGGGTCCTAAGTCGTAGTACAGCGGTCTCGATCAAACGAAAGCAAACTTCTTCAATCAAAGGAATTAGATCTTAACGCTTCTACAAAATGCTCTCCTAAAATCAAAAACCTTGTCAACTTTATCTATAGAGAAAGAAATAGCTGAATCAATTGATATTATAGAGGTATGTAGAGCACTGTAAAGTTCACTCATCGGCATCGTCTATAAACAAGGGAGGATTCTCCGACCAGACGGGTGCCGTGTCTGGTGGGCAACTGCCCGACAATTGATGTTGGGACGTTGTATATATGCTGGTCGCGCGGTAAACTCTACTTGCGCGATGCAGGATTTTTGCGTGACGTCAGTGAGATGCGTAGTTCGCATGTGTAGATTCAGCCACAATTTTTATGAGATAGTTCAAAAAAACTTACCTTACTTACCTGCTAACATTTATTTGTTAAGCTTTACTCTTTCATACAGCAAAAAAGGAAGTTGTATACCATCTCCATTATGTAATAAATAAGAATTCAATTTTTTAAATTAAAAATTACACACGACCCCAACATAGTTGGGAAAAGGCTAGGCAGATTGATTGACACACTTAGATAGTCACACATACACATAGATCAAGTACCTATGACTTGAATAAAACTCGAGTTCAATCCCAAGGCACGCTGCTCTGACTTTTCGGATTCATGTGCATTTAAAAAATGGTTAAGGAAAACATCGTGAAGAAACCCTGAGAGATACATACTTGAGGCCTGAGAGATACTTCTCGACGGCATGTTAAGCCAAATCAGAGGCCCATGGGCGGGTTTAAAACTCTGACACCAGCCATGGTATTCTGTAAACATCTCACCGTGATAGCTTGGGTAAAGTGAGCTGTCATTGCACCTAAAGCTAGGGATTGACACTATGGACAGCTCACTTCACCCAAGTTATCACGGTGAGATGTTTACAGAATAGCACGGCTGATCTCTGTTTAAATCTAGTTTTGAGTCGAGTTTTAATTTTAGAATGTTCCTCAAACATAGATTTATTGATCATATTTCAGCTGAGTTTCGCTCGTTACCTACTCAGTTCACGAATCGAACCCAAGCAGTGATTGGATCTGTAATCACCCGAGTGTGGTCGAGACCGCGCTTGAGCATAGATTGTCATGTCAATTTTTGTTCTGTTCAAGTCTATCTGCGTTGTCGAGTTTGTAAATATTGATGTTTTTTGAATGATTACTTACAAAATGGATATATTTGGAGAAGTAGATCATTACAATAATTTATTCAACGATGATATATCAACAATATTCTTGAAATCCGTTAGAATTCTTATTATGTATAAAATTTATTAAAAGATTTTTCAAATGGACTGAAATTATTTTATCGACCTGTCATTTTATAGTGATAATATTATGATTAAATAAATTAGCAAAGCTATTTATTAAACGTAATAAAAAAACATACAACAATATCCGATGCATATGCATAGACAATAGGTAAGTAAGTACAATAAGTACATTATAATTTAGATGCAACAAATGAAGCAAAAGCAAAAGCATTTGATTATAAATAAAAGTTACATATAATTTCACTGCATATCTACCTACTTAGAACATTGTACAAAAATATTATTTTATAGTGCTCACATATTTTCCTACTCAATATCCCTAACAGTGCAATAATCTAAACAAATAACAGGAAATAATTCAGATGATTTGGTCTGCGCGGAAGCTGATTGTCATTATTATTTAGACCACGTACGCACGGACGTAAAAATATCGCGGCGGGATTTTATCGCGCACTGGATTTTTAATTCTCGGTATTGAGCCGAGTGTTGTGAATCCATCGCGCAGGGACGCACTCTCGTCCTAGCGCGTTGTATTCTCTTATATTTTCGAATAGCACTATGGTTGAGAACATACATAAGTACGCACATTCAGAATTCCGTATGATTAACAGTCTTATTTATAAACGCCTCTTCAATTTTAATCAATTGCTAAGCAACTGATTAGCAGAATTCTTATTCATAAACGCTATTTAGCGCTAAGAGGTCGCTAAGCAATTGATTAGTAGTTTTCAAAATTAAACACCACCGGTACACCTAGTACTGATAACTGGATTTGTTATACAAAGCCCATTGCACGGTGTACAACACATCACAAAGATTCAGTTTAGAGTATAAAACTTGGGGCTATGCTTATATTAATAATATTGCATTAAACACATGACGAGTACATGTAATTTTCTTTGACTAACAGCTTGAGTGGTGCATTCAGTTCTACTTTACAACTCTTGATTGTTATAGGAATGGAGGCTATTTACCAAGTATTTTATTCATCATTTTGTTCTGCTTGCCCATCTTGATATCAGCAACCTCTACCTTGTCGTGTATGTCCTCAATGAGGTCAGTTTGCTGTTCTATCTCTTCACCGAGAGCGATTCCAATGCCTTTTAGCCTTGAAATGGAATGCAGCATTTCATCCAAGTTAGCATCCAGCACCTGGTTGACACGCTGACTATCAGATATGGGTGGAGCCTGTACCTGTGCATCTAATTCACGCAGACGCGTGGCAGGATGCGATCCAAAGCGGTCATCACTGTTGACTTGAGATAGATTGTCTATTGTGTCACCCAGCCTGCTGCTCGGGCCTGCACTCTGCAAGCTCGGGGAGGGCTGGCTTCTAGACGTCTGGTCGGATTTACCAACGATGTAGCTCTTGAGGCCATAGAAAACAGATTTGATACCATTCAAATGCTTTTGACTGTAGTTCAAGTTGGTATTTATTTCGTCGAGACGTTTGTTCGTATTTTGGAGTGACTCTCCCTGTCGACTGATTTCTTCCGTGGTGGCGATGCCGATCTGCTCGGCCTCACGCAACAGTCCTAAGCTGCGTGAGGATGAATCCAAGGTTCGCAGTTCGATTTCTCTTTGTCTTTCTATTAAAGCTTGTCTTTGTTGTTCCGCTGCTATGTGACTTCCATACGCGAATGATGCTGGCTTACTTGGCTGTAGTGGTAGGATTCTTGTCCTGAAACTGTTGGCGATAGTGTCATTATCTCCACCATCGTCATCCTCGAACCGTTTTTGGGGATTAACGTAAGTAGCTCCTGGTCGAGACATTTTAGTAGTTGTTCTCGTTCCTGTTCTTTGTTTTATGCGAATATTTCTGACAAAACACTTCTTTACTCAAACACATAACACGTACGCCAAACAAATGAAAATGGATTATTCTTTGTGGATTGGAATCTGAATATTAGGAATACCCTTTTTTTACGTGGGTAGGGTATTTACGCGAAACGATATAACGACATGAATGTATGACACAGACGAGTAGTGTTGCCAACTGCTACCTTTTGTCAGTAGCTAGATATTTTGCAAAAAGTTGCTAGATTGTCAGTTTTTTTTTGCTAAATGCTACTAAGCTGGTAGGAATGGTAGGTTACAATAAAAATTGACAAATTATTATACGTAATCGTGTTTAATATCAAACTCGAACTCCAAATCAAACTCCATATTTTCCCATTCCGGTCTGTACTGTGCATAAGTCTTTTTTTCCATAGGTAATTCCATTTTCCACTAGCATGAATTTTAAATAGGAATATACTCCCATATTTAAGTGTATTATCTATGGGAATATACGGTTTGAATGTAAACAAACCAGCCATCGATACAGTGCGTTTCATCAAATAGTTTATGCCGTAATGTTGGCTCCACCATTGTAGGACGAACACGGTTAGTATAACAGTAGAGCCAACATTACGGCAAAGGAACTACCTATTTGATGAAACCATGGATTTATCATGCCATATGCACTCTACACTGGATGATAGACGTGCGGTTTTTAAGTTCACGAACTTACTCGGCTCGCCGCGAGCCGTCAGTAACACACGTGAAGCTTGCTCACAATGTATCGCGATGTTGTCGAATTTTCTGAACCAAACTATACAAACATTACCCAAAAGTCGAAACAAAATGGCGTCTCGCGACTAGCGGCAATAACAGACGTACGAAACTACGAACCAAGGCGGGCTACAAGCAAAATTTCAAACTTACTCAGCGGTTTTAATGTACTTGTACTTAGTATACACACGGGCGAGAAACGTCGCTGAGCCATAAGTACGCGTAATTGCTCGTGCGCCTATCACCCCTTTACCATACACCACGTTCAGTTTGTTGTGCCTAAATATAGAATTTTGAAAGTTATTACGTCATGTTGCTAGAAAAAGTAGCAAAAAAATTAGCGACATGTTTTATAGCTGCCAGATTCCGAAAAATTGCTAGATCTAGCTATAAAGTTGCTATGTTGGCAGCACTGACTCGAACGTCAAAGTGCAAAATCGGTAGAGTTGCCGACTAAAATCGCTTTAATTGGACCAAAATTCAGTGTATAAAAAAAACGATATTTAATCAAATATCTAATTTATTTAAAACTTCTGGAATGATTAAACATTATAAAAACTTATAATCTATAGATAGGTACAATAAAATCGTAGCGAAGTCAAAACTGTAGGACATTAAATATTTTTGAAAAAAAGTTGTTGCTACGAAGTCCTGGATCGATTCTAATGCCGAAAATATAATTTTTAGAATTTTTGTCTGTTTGTCTGTATGTATGTTCCAGCATCAAATTCTACTGGACAGCTTCTGTTAAAAATTTGCATAGATATTCCCCCTGTAAGTCTGGTCAAACTGTAGAGTATAAACTATCACGCTATTTGCTATGGGGGATGAGCAATATCAGATTATGTTCGCATTCTTCTCCGAAAATTGTAAAAGGACGCGCCAAAATGTTAGGATATTGCAGATAGTTACCGATTTAACATGTTAAATGATTATCATCATGCTGTACCTTTATGGATCTAAACAGTCTATCATGAAATATAAGAATTGCTATTTCTGTTAATTTCCAGCAACAGCAAATAACTAATCGGTTGCATGACTTCTTTCCAAAGCAGTGGTTGTAAGATCGATTCCCAACTATTGGCATTTTTTGTGATGCTTTTTTTTTACATCAACTATTAGTACCTATTTTCTTCTTTTTTTTCGTTTTGTCATACTAATACTTATAACTAAATTATTATAAATTAAATTATAATTTAATATTTTCTTATACATTGCCAAATGAAGTTGCAGTTGTGTAATAATTTGATAGAAGGAGCAATATCATTATGTAGTTTTTAGAGTTCTATTATTTGTAAGGTTGGGTTTTTTTTTGTGATGTGAAAATATTTATGAATTTCTAATAGACTTCATTTAAATAAATGACTTACATTGAAGCCTTATTGGCAAGTAATCTAGAGAATGTGTAACACAGATTCATAATCAATAAAAAATATTGCATGTATAAAATGTTGATGTGTGTATAATAAAAATGTTCTTAAGTACAAAAATTCCTTGTTTTATATCATTTAAATTGGATCATTGGTCGTGAGCAGATATCCAAAACTTTTAGGTCAATGATAACAACAGTTCCACTCTTATGCACCCCTTATTATTTCTTGACTACTAGCTGACCCGACAGTCTTTGCCCTGTCCAATTTTCAATCATATTTATACATTAAAAAATCCCATAGAAAAATAAACTTCAGTTTTTCACGAATTTGACAACTTTTCCAAAAAATTGCCAATTTGTCTAGCCGTTTTCAAGTGATGTGCTTACCAACAAACAGCATTTAATCTTTATTTATATAGATACAAATATGAAAGTATGATTTAGGTGCCGGGGTCGTGGGAAATTCCGAAAGGGATACCGTGGCCCCTGGCAACGTACAGGCAACTGAAGGAACACAGGTGGGTTTTAGTCAGTCAGAGTCTGACAACTGGGAGAAGTTATTTGATAATATTCAACACAAAAAAAAAAATTTATTATTTAGGTAGCAATTAATTTGTAAATTACCTAATACAAACTGCTGTCCTTAGTTGGTTGATACAAACATATACCTACCAACCTCAACATACCTATGTTATTACAACTAGATTACCTTGACAATAAGATAATTCAATTGTCTTAGTTCATGATGTTTAAGAGTTTTTAGTTTGTTATGTCAATGAAAACAACATTATATTCTTACATTCTTTTTATTCAAATGTATAATGGTGGGACAGTGCCTATAAGTAGGAAACTATAATGCTGCATATTTATCACAAGGAAAACAATCATATAATAATAAACATAAACCTAATAAGCTTGGTCTACAGTTTCTAAAATCATATCATTGGCATCAACATCATGAGTTTTCATGTGTTTTTGTAATACCCTCTTGGTTCTTAGTTTTTTACAACAATAATTACATGATACCTTGTTGTTGCCGTGAGATTCTATGTGTATCTTCAAACCAGTTGCAGTGGCAAAGCCCTTATAACAGATATCACACTTGTGAGGTCTCTCTGTTGTGTGTGCATGCGCAATGTGCACCACTAAGGAATGTTTGGTTGGAAAACTTCTAGCACAGCCTTGGTGTGAACATGAGAAGGGTCTAGGCTTCTGCTGGCCCGTGTGGACCAGCATGTGAGCTCTCAAGTATGATGCCCTTGTGTATGTCTTTGGACAACTAGAACATATAAATTTATCTCCATTGTGAGTCTTAATATGCATGTTTAAGGTTGATCTTGCTGTGAACCTTTTCCCACAAGTCACACACACAAACAGCATGCGATTGCTGGAATGTGCCACACGAAAGTGCTCCTTGAGTGACTGCCTTGATTTGTAAGTCTTATGACAAAAACCACATTTGAACTGTGCAATATCTCTATGTGATATTGAATGCTGCTTCAATCCATTAGAAGTGTGGAAACTCTTTCCACATTTCGCACAGAGGTACTTCCGTGTATCCGTATGCTTCGCCATGTGGTAACGCAGACCATATAGCCTAGTGAATGACTTCATGCACACTGTACAAGCATATCGCTTCTCTCCCTCTATACGCTGTGGCTGCTCACCAGAAGTTATTTCAGTAACAGGTGGCAGTGGTGTCAATTTGTTATCTGATAAGGTACTTTCAAAGTCTAATGTTGGATGATTACTGAACAGAGGCACCTCATACTCATGGTCTTGATAAACAACATTGATATCAATAGAATCTATATCAGTCCTCTGTAAATTAGTAGGAGATTGTATCATAAGTATTTGTGATAACATAGAATTTGCCTTCAAACAGTTCAATTTAAAGTTATAAGCGACTAAAGCTGTAGATACACACGAAGAACATATTCCTTGAGGCCAGTTCTCTTCGTCATTGTTCTCTAAGCAATTAAGGAAGACCAAAATATCAATTAATTTAACCTTAATCATCTCGTGTTCTATCAAGTCCTGTATGTTCATAAACATCGTGGTATCTGTTTCTAGTAGACAAGTACGACATATGTTTTTCGTCAAGGGAAGAATTAGCCCTGTAAACTCCATTGCTTATTTCGATGTTTTCGTTTGCAGAATGTTTAATTTTTTTAGAAGACATCACATCAATCGCCTCGAGCCTCGACTTCCACAAGTTTTTGACAACAAAATTTATTTGACAGCCTGACAGGATACTGCACAGATTATGTAGTACTTTTGTAGGCTGGCTAGGGTTGGCTAGGCGAATAACGAAAAATATAATTTTGGCGCCACAGAAAATGTAGTGTAGAGCTATGGTTTGTTCCAAAAGTATTTGAACATGTTTACAAATGGTTCAGAAAATGTTTCTGTGGATGCCGTTGTTTAATTTAGTGACACTGACTGTGCGTTTGCACTGGCGAAACATTCACAACAAAACATGTTGAAATCTAAAGGATAGATCTGTCAATTTTCCATACAATGTTTGACAGGAACTAGAGATTTCAACATGTTTTGTTGTGATGTTTCGCCAGTGCAAACGCACAGTTAGAATTATTTTAAATCATAATTTAAACTGAACAGGTCAAAGTCAAATCATTTATTTCAAATCTTAGTTTCAAATAAAGCCTTTTATGGCACTTTTGAAAGTCAAAACTTACAAGAAAAAAAAATGATTCTAGTCGCCAGTTCCAAAAGGTAGTTTTCGTATGGAGAAGAATGGGCAAGAAACTCCACCGTTACCTACTCTTTTAAAATGTTTTACAATATTTTTTATACATTAGTTATATAATTATATGTGAAGACGATGCACCTAATTTGCTCCGAGTCTGGAACTCATGTGTCTGCACACACGAGTGATTCTAAAGGGGTTCCATTTTTTCAATCTGACATACGGAACCATAAAAATCTAAATTAAATATTACTGTGATTTTGACGATGATGCAAAATCAGAGGTAAAATAACTGGGACTCAATTTCGAATTATTGCCCGTAGTTTTCCGTAGAAACACTTTCCTCGTAGAAAGAGACTGGAGAATTTGGTTTTTGGACACCCCTATCCTCTTTTGTCTATAAATGTTATTTTGTATCTGTACCTCAGTCTTTTTGACGTGTGTGGTGCGTCGTGGGCAGACTGGAGTTTCTCCAGTTTTATCAATATTATAAGATATTTTCATGACTTGGACACCATTATACGTTGTTGAGAACAAAACAATCTATAGGACATTTTGTAGAAGGTAAGTGGAATCCGATAATGGGCTTAATTTGTTATGTGAAAGTTCTAACCTCAACCGCCCGGACAACACCTTCGATGTTCCATATTTCTACAGAATATTAGGAGTTTATTTATTTATAAAGTTCACTTTTGGTGGGAGAGTGAATCTGTAGTAATAAATACATGTTATTGTGTAGGTGAATTTATAGAACAACGCAATCATGAGTCGTTTCTTTGCGACTGGAACTGACTCCGAGTCGGAGAGCTCGAGCGAGGACGAGCCAGTAGTACGCGCACCCGCACCCGTCTACACGGTGAGTTTATGCACAATTATACATCAAGGACAAGCAGCTCTGATTTAAAGTTTACAAATAATGGACCAATGTGTTTACCATACAAAACATTCTTAAGTACTCAACAATGTTTAATTTGGATGTTAATATCATTTATATTAACTCACCTACAGCTTATTTCTTAGCTTGTGTAGCTTAAATAAAAAAAGCTGATAAAATATTGGCCTTCAGTCTCATATAAGTTCAACATTATTTCTGTTTTCATTAAAATGGAAAATAGATAAAAATTGCTTTTCATTTCCTAAGCAAAATCTAGTTGGAAAAACATGTATATTCTGCAACTGTAAATTAAAACATAAGAACTAAGAGAACATGAACTGACAACAAACAACTGTTAAAGACTTAATAATAGAATTGTATTATTCAGCAATGCAGCGTTTTCATAATTATGTTTATATTTTTCATAATTCTATTTATTTACATCATCACAAAGATTAGTCAAGCTATTGTCAAGCTCTTTCATAATTATTTAAAAAAAATTCATCATTCCCTTTTATCTCTCATATAGTTTATATGTATGTGTTTCATACTATTATTATTGCTCTAGTATAAACATAAATTAATATACACACACAACAAACAACGCAAACATAAATGGTGAATTGTGGGTGTACTATCGCTATACCTCTGCCTAAACCTTCAAGGAAGACAGGTGCTATGTTATGTGTGTATACAAGCATGTTTTGTTAAAATTAAAACTAAGGATTGGACTCAACATCTAACAAGAGGAAGTTTTAAAACCTGCTTTAAACATATTCCTGCTTGATAATTTTAAAAGCATGTTATTACAATCTTTATTAAGGCGAAAGCGTCAAGGTAGCCCGTGAAATTAAAATTTTCTTACGTTTTTTGCAATTTGCAGGTCAGTATCATGTTGATCTAAATATGATTCGCGGCCGTATCAAATGTTTAATTATAGAATTATAATCATAAAAATGATCAATACAACTGTAAGTTCATGTAATCCCATTGAATGACTATTTCATGAAATCATGACATTTGACAATTATGCTAACTTATGGAGTTGTATTGCTGATTGTAATGATTATTTAATCAACATACAACCTGACACTGACCTGCAAAATGGAAAATTTGAATCTCGAGGGCGACCTGAGCGCATCCCCCTTAAAAAAAATGCAATTACTGCATTTCATCAACAAGGTAGAAGAAACAATAAAACTGAAGAACTTCTTATTCTAAGACGACATACTATAACAGTCAGAATCTTCCTTGAGGATATTAATAATTGATTTGGTCTAATGCCATATGACTAGCTGTAATGATTCAGAGAGCATGAAGCTGTGTATAGAACATGTCCCAGAATTAATGCACACCACCAACCACATAATAGAATATTATGTTATGATCATACTACTACACTGAATTGATACTATCGTAGTGGTATGTAACCCACACATGCACACAACATGCGAACTCAAGTACTTAAGACGTCGCTCGTTTGTGGGTTCAGTCGGTTCGAATTACAGTTCTAATACGACACGTCACACAAGCATAAAATAACGCGAATGACACGGGACGCAGGTAGTGACTACCTGCGTCCCGCGTCATTCGCGTTATTTTATATTATCCTACCTAATCTAAGTTACTTGTTTATAAACCGTGTTTAGTTACATTAACTTCATATTAAATTCGTTGTTTTATACTGAATTAACAATTTCATTTCATCTACTATAGAACCTATAACACACACTAACAAAAGTTCTATACTATTATGTATAAAACATTGTTTATTTATTAAACTAGTTATATTGATCGTGAGAGAAATTTGTGGTCATATTACAAATCTACCCAGGCACACAGTCGCACACATATAAGGGTCTAGCGTAGTAGGTTTTTTGTCCATTATTTTTTTGTTTAGACTGTACAGTGGAAATGTGACTGTAACTTACTTGAGTTTTGTTAGCTTTGGGATAAAAACAGAGCAATATTAAATTTGAAAAAGAAAAACGATTCAGTAAGTGTATTACGGACGCTTCTAACGTGCACGTCTTTCTACATTGTTCTCACATGTATAATTTCAACATGAATGATGTAACCAATACTTTGTAACAATTTATTTTATTTAAAAGAGTGTCAGTGGAGTTTCTTGCCCGTTCTTCTCCATAGGTACCTACTACGCTTTGGAATGGGCAACTAGCTTCATATTTTAGACTGACCAATTCCTTGACAATTCAAAAGTGCATAGAATGGTTTAATTGAAATAAATGATTTGAGTAGAGTTGAGTTGAGTAAATGATTCTGTACAATCTACTTTCATAATGTGCATTAATTCAGTTACAGTTTAAAAACCTAAAGATCTTAAATAAATATTACGAGTATAGTAAGAGTAACACATGAGAGAAGTTCATCAATCTTCCATTTCTTCAACTATGAGTAAAGAATTAGTGAAGTATGATTTCTAAATTCTGTAGACATATTAGTTATAAATTTTATGTTTACCTAATGCATTAATTGATCGCCTGACATGATTATTCTGGTGTCTGTGATACAATGATTTTTCATTAATACAGTCACCAAAAATAAAAAATAAATCTGTAATGATAAAAACGAACAGAGTTATGATAATTGAAAGTATGGGTAAAAATAGTCTGAATTAAACGACTTTTATTTTATTTATTTATTTATTCTCTAATAAAAGCTTTTGTTGGTCCCGCAGTTCAGTGATGATGAGGAAGAAACAAAGCGCGTTGTGCGCTCTATGAAGGAAAAGCGGTACGAGGAATTGGAAGCCATTATCCATTCTCTGCGTAACCACAAGAAGATCAAAGACTTTGCCTCAGCCCTCGCTTCGTTTGAGGAGCTCCAAAGAGCCTACACGCGCGCTGCGCCGGTTGTACTAAAAGAAGAAAATGGGGTTGCTCCAAGATTCTTCATTAGGGCTCTGGCGGAATTGGATGACTGGGTCGTCGGGGCGTGGAATGATCGTGACAGCAGGAAGGCCCTGTCGAAAGGCAACAGCAAGGCACTCACATCGTTGAGGCAGAAACTGAGGAAGTATGCTAAAGACTTTGATGCTGAGATGTCCAAGTTCCGTGAGGATCCTGATCTTCCTGATGATGATGATGAACGTAAAGGTAATTAGTTTATCCATTTTATGAAACCCATTAAAATATTTCTTAGACACTTGTGTAAATTGACAAGAACATAGCAGCATGTAGCAGTGAACTGCTTTGCAATTTGTTGTATGTAGTTTTTTTATTAATAATATTGTTTTTTTGTTCAGACACATCATCCTCGGACGAGTCTGACGATGAAGAGAAGCCCAAAGAGAAGCCGCGCGTGCGTCGTTCTCCCGAGCCGCCGCGCCGCCCCCCTCCTCAAGATGACGAGTCCTCCGACTCCATGGACTGGGGATCTAGCTCCTCAGACTCCAGCTCGAGTTCTGATGATGAGAACCGTGGAGCCACCACCATCCGAGAGAGGTTCTTGAAGAGAAACACTGAAAGAGACGAGGATGAAGACAGGGACAGGCGCAAGGCCAAGCGGCGTGAGGACAGGCGTGACGCCAGGATTGGGAAGGTCGGCAAGAAGGACCAGGCCGATGATGGTGGCGAGTGGGAGACCGTCAGGAAGGGAGCCGCTACTTCGGATAAGCCAAAGATGTTCGCTAAGGTAAAAAAAATAAGTTTGCTCTCAGTATAACTCCAATATTTTCGCATTGATTGATGTCTAATAACTATTATTACTTCTTATAGGACAGCGACATTGACGCGGCTCTAGTAGTAAAGAAACTGGGTGAGATTAGCGCAGCTCGCGGCCGCAAGCGTACCGACCGTCGTGCTCAACTCGAGCTCCTGCACGAGTTACGTACTGTCGCCGCCGCACACAACCTAGGAGATGCCCTCCAACTCAAACTGCGCGCCGCCACCGTCGCCGCTCTCTTCGACTACAACCCCAAAGTATCCGACGCCATGAAGCCCGAATACTGGTCCAAACTCGTCGAAAATGTAGACCACATGGTCACCCTACTCTTAGCTCATGAAGACATGCAACTGAGCGAAACTATTACTGAAGAAAATGAGCAGCTTGTAACAGCCCCTTTCCTCGTTCGCGGTTGCCTGTTGACCGCCCTAGAGCGTCTCGATGATGAGTTCACTAAGCTGCTCAAGGAGTGCGATCCTCATTCTAATGAATATGTTGAGAGATTGAAGGACGAAGTTCGCGTTTCTACTCTGATTGACCGCGTGTGCCAAGTGGTCGAACGCGATGGCACTCCACAAGAAATATGCCGTGCTTACCTACGTAAAATTGATCATCTGTACTACAAGTTTGATCCCCGCGCAGTGCGCAAGGACCTTCCTCCTGGTGAGGAAACTACCATAAAAAAGATGGAGAAATTCTGCAAATTCATTTACGGTCACGACGATTCTGACCGCCTTAGAACTCGTGCCATCCTCTCTCACATCTACCATCACGCTCTGCACGACAACTGGTTCCAGGCTCGTGACTTGCTGCTAATGTCACATTTGCAAGAAACAGTTCAACACTCTGACCCGAGCACTCAGATTCTATACAATCGTACCATGGCTAACTTGGGTCTGTGCGCTTTCCGCCGCGGGAACGTCAAGGAAGCTCACGGTTGTCTAGCTGAGCTGATGATGACTGGAAAACCTAAGGAGTTGCTGGCTCAAGGTCTGCTGCCTCAGCGTCAGCACGAGCGTTCTAAGGAACAGGAGAAGATCGAGAAGCAGCGTCAGATGCCGTTCCACATGCACATCAACTTGGAGTTGCTTGAGTGTGTCTATTTGGTGTCAGCGATGCTGATTGAGATCCCGTACATGGCAGCTCACGAGTTTGATGCTCGTCGTCGCATGATCAGTAAGACTTTCTACCAGAACTTGCGCGCGAGTGAGCGCCAGGCGCTGGTTGGTCCGCCGGAGTCCATGCGTGAGCACGCGGTGGCGGCCGCACGGGCCATGCGCCGCGGAGACTGGCGCGCTTGCCTCAACTTCATTGTTAATGACAAGATGAATGCCAAGGTATGTAACTACATAATAATCGTCTATATCTGTACATAATGATAAATTAAAGTAGCTTTTTGTGTCTCTCTGTGTGACCGCGTTGTTTTTTTGATGTGAGACAT
This sequence comes from Agrochola circellaris, assembly GCA_914767755.1. Lineage (NCBI taxonomy): Eukaryota > Metazoa > Arthropoda > Insecta > Lepidoptera > Noctuidae > Agrochola > Agrochola circellaris. The sequence goes on from OU611860.1 coordinate 6,835,090, forward strand.
CTATAGCCGCACGTAAAACCGATTTCTGGCGCGAAACATGCCGTGGCGACGCGTCGCCACGCGCAATCGACTGTGCGATTCTCTCCGACTCGTAATATTTTATTTTATCATTATGACATATTTAGTTCCTATCACAATCTGTTCTTTTCTGCATTTCACTTTTACAAAATCATGTCGATGTTTCACATCTGCCAGGCGTCCCGTGACGGCTCACCTTTTTTTTAACTACGCAACGGATTCTGATGTGGTTTTCACCATCACAATGAAAATAAACCTTCCGTAATGAATTGTCTAATTCATTACGGAAGGTTTATTTTCATTGTTCATGTACATTAATATTATTAAAAAAATTCATAATAATAAGTAACATAACATCACGCCTGTATCACACCCACATTTCGCCAGTTATGTTTAAGTCCCATGTTATAAGGGGCAGGCCTATTGCCATCAACCGGGCACAAATCCAGACTCCGGACTTCTGAGAAATTCTAGATAGGAAAACCGAATAACACTGCTTGACCTGTGAATCGAACCCAAGACCTCATGAACAGCAGCAGCGCTTGCGATCACTAGATCAACGAAGCAATATATGTATATAATAATAATTAAATAAATGGATTTGCAGCTGCAACACATATTAATCTATATATTCCTTTAAATCTATATTTCCATTATTGCAGGTATGGGACCTCATGGTGGGAGCTGACAACGTCCGCGCTATGCTCGGCCGTCTGATCCGCGAAGAGTCGCTCCGCACTTACTTGTTCACTTACGCTCACGTATATGCATCTCTCTCTCTCCGTTCTCTCGCGGATATGTTTGAGCTTCCCCGGCAACGCGTTCACTCACTTGTCTCCAAGATGATCATGAATGAAGAACTGCTGGCTTCACTTGATGATCCCAGCGAGTGCGCCATCTTGCATCGTTCGGAGCCTACCAGGATGCAGGCTTTGGCTTTGCAGCTTGCTGATAAGGTAAATATAATTAAATGTGTCATTTGATCTATGGCAGTTCAATCCAAGACATAAGGTCAAACATGCCGCGATTAAAAAAGCTTATTGGTCGTATAGATAAAGCTGATGATCCTCACTTTTAGAATATTACCACAACAGTTTTCTCCATCATCTGCTCCATGGTTACTTCCCTGTCGTTAGAGATTCGGTAAAATCGTCAGCACTCTCATTCTCAACTTTTATTTGAGAAAAATATTCATTGGATACCTCGGTATTACATGTTATCTTGTATTATTCACAGGTCGGCAACGTCGTGGACTCGAACGAGCGTATCTTCGAGAAGCAAGGCTCGTTCTTCCAGCGCGGAGGCGCGGGACGAGGCGGGGAGGGGCGGGGGCAGCGCGAGCGGCCGCGCGAGGGCTGGAACAGGCGCACGCGCAACCGACGCCGTGACGACGAGCGTGGGGACGACTAGCATTACCACCGGATGTAAAGAAGACCAGTCGAATTGCTTATACATAAAGTAAACAGTGGTACATGCTAACATGTATCCATCGCGAAAAACGTCTATCAATTTTATCGCTCAGCGAAAACATCTGACGATCTTTAACTGTGGTTGATGATCTTAAGATATTTCTGCCGAGTTGAGAGACGAAAAATAAACAATATCTACTGGTCCTCATTATAATCTGTCACAAAAATCCAATTGAAACTTCATTCGTATGCCGTTTTTATAAGTTAATAGTATTTGGAACATTTTGTTCCGTCAAATATATTTTATAGGAGGGTATAGGTATCTAAAACTATGTAAATGGAGAGAAGAGGTCGTTATCTTTCATTATTATGTAGATAAATTGATTAGAATATGATCAATATTTTTGATTAGAACAGCGAGTATAGAATATATTTAAGCAAATCGTTGAATGCTGACGGAACCCTAAAGAACCGGAAAATTATAATCTCCAGTTGCACCCGTTACAATGTTATAGTCTCCCCATAATCCAGCCGCGTTAATAAAGAGAGTTATCTCAAATAACAAGCATTTTATTTCTGGTACAGTCTACCTTCTTTGCCTGCTAAGATCCCTCATGTCACCCACATAACATTTGCCTCAACAATAAAACACCTATGCGGACGCTAGTGCTCAATTTGCAGACATGATGCCCGAGCAATGCTTATACTATGTACGAGCTGCTACATCCGATTATTTGTACTCTGGGCGAAGGGGTAAGCTACGCAGTGACGGATTAACCACGTAACAAGAGTAGCAATTGCTACGGGCCCCGCGCTTGCTTAATCCGGCACTGAAGCTACGGAGTCTTGACTATGATCGAAGATTTTATAAGCTAGCAAGCACATTGTTACAACAATTATATTGTCTATGATCCACACTACATAGTCAAGCCTCGTTTAACAGTAGGTACACTCTGCTGAACTTGGCATATTAGGCTACTTGATGGCACGAACCTCACAAACAAACCTCAGACCTCACCAATAGTCGGCACAGAGACTCGATTTCTGAAACCAAAATCACAGACGAGAGTCCTAGTTCGAATCCCGGTTGATGTAATATGTTTGATCCTCTGTTTTTGATCATGTAATGCATGAGAGATCGATTGTGCATAATAAATCTAGTTTCGTTTTTTGCCACGTTTGAGATGACGCTAGGCATGAAATTTTTGAATAGCCAAAAACTCAATGCGTCATCTCGTCCATTTGAGGTGATAGCAAACGAATCCAAATCCACTCCACATCTCATAACCTTTTTTGATTCAACAACAGAGGGCGTTGTCGATAACTTTCTGAATTACGTTTTGTTACATTTTGTCATCAAGTAAGATAAACATTTTTCTTCATACATATTATAATATTGTTAAAGTTTTTTTAATGTATTATTGATTAATTTACAATTTGTGAAAAACAAATACTTTTTAAATTATATCTTTTTCTTTTTAATTTTACGTTGCAACTTCAAGTTGATGATAGTTCATCAATGCACTAACATAACGTAGTGAAATTTTGTTGGTGTTCGTCGCATTTTGCAGATAATTTTTCAGCATTTTGCGGACAAATCCTACTATTATTTGTTTGTGCCGTATAATTATGGTGTTTGTGTGGAACTGTAAATAAAACAAAAACTTGAATATTTCAAGAATCACTGTAAGAAATCTTAGGTTGGGACTTTGACAGATTCTAATACAATGGCTGCAACGAGGAGACTACAGAAGGTGAGACATCATTTTTTGTGACCTAACTAATTCTTCATCATTGACTTTATTGATTATTACACAGTAGATACCATCAGTATTCATATATATACATAAATACGTACTAAAATATTTGTCTTTATAGTAGAAAATAAAATGAAAAGTGAAGTTAAAATTAAGAAACACCGCAAAGGCCTATTTTATTATTGAAATCGATGACCTACTATTATAATAAAAATGTACAAACTGTTCCGTCGTGATTTACAGTTATAACAGTTAGAAATACCAGTCATCTGAGGGATAAATCACAAAGGAATTAGAATAGGAATGGTCACTTCTAATAACAACAGGATATAAGTTCTTGGAGCTTATTACACACGATCTAAAGTTAATTTATTGATTAGGCTGGTTGATGGATAACTTAAATTAATTTCATATAAAAGTTAAAGGAAATCCTACCTCTTAATCCTAACCATATCAAGTTATGTGCCTGGAGGCCTACTCTCTGAGTCCGTTAACGCAGATACGTGCCCGTCCGAATCTAGTTCGATACCTCGGAGTGAACCCTACACCTGATTAATTAACTTGTTTGGATGGGCAAAAACACATTGGGAGTAGGGACAATTTATGTCCAATCTTGTTGGCATTCTATGCTCATTATCAGGCATAAACTTATCTTATGTTCGTAGGTGATACAGAGTAGGAAACGCCCGTAATTAGCTGAAACTGTTGTTCAATGATATATTTTTTTTTGTTTCTCTTTTTGATTTTCATTTTCTTACTGTTCCAGGAACTGAATGATATCAGGCAATCAGGCCTAAAGTCCTTTAGGGACATACAAGTGGATGAGTCCAATATTCTTACATGGCAAGGATTAATTGTTCCCGTAAGTATGATATTTTAATGTTTAAGGTTTATAATCTGTACCTATAATTACATTCTAGGTTACCTCGAAGGGCAAAATTAAGATTGGAGAAACAATACTAGCAGATTTCGAGTATGTACTATAATTTTTGTAAGCAACAGGATAATAGTAACAATAAATAGCTAAAACCTTGCCTTACCACCACAGGCTTATGACTCATTATTATATCTCATATGTTTACACAAAATGCAAATCTATATAGCTATCAGAATAGTTGTGTATGTTATTAACATAGGTATTAGATTAAGATATTTTATACAATCATGTTGCTATGATATCAAATTCTGAGTACTATGAATGGTGAATCCCTACTTATCTAATACATGTTAACTAAGTAAAATCAGGATGTGCAAGTTCAAGTTCAAAATATTTTAGTCTATATTTTTGTCAGAAGCTAGGTGCAGGGTTCCAATTGGTCGTTTCCTATGGAGAAGAGCCGGCCAGAAACTCAATGGTAACTCTTTCAAAAATAATTGGCCTTTATAATATTTTCAAATAACAGTATAAATAGGTATGGGAGAACAGTGTAGGTATTTCAACAAGTACCAGGTAGTTAACAAAATAGAAGATGGTCAATAAATCTACAGTCCACTAAGCCTGCAGCGTTCTCACATTCACAAAATAGAATAGAATCTATATAAAATATGAATAAATTAATAAAAATAAAAACCAATTTTAAACAAAATGACATGATTGCTATTACAACTGTAACAAATCTGAATAATTATCATGTACACAAAAGCCACTAATAAAGTGTTGAATTAAATTGTAGGTATATAATGTCAAGGAAGAATGTAAAAATATATATAAACATGGTCATTTGGGAGCAGTTTATAGAGTCTTACATAATATGCTGTTAATGATGTACCAGGGACGCCACATGTGCAGAAGGAATTATTGCCAAATTTCATTTTCTTCAACATAGTCTTTAATTTTATGATATGCTTTCTTGATAAGGACACGTTTGATGTGGGTTTTGAACTTCCCATCGCTAAGTTCTGTAACCGACTTTGGCAACTTGTTATAAAAGCGGATACTGTTGATAAGAAATGACTTGCTTGTTTTTCTTAATCTAAATTTGGGTATCACAATTTCATGTCTACTACGTGTATTTATATGATGGAAAACGCTTCTTATTTTGAAAAGTCCTAAGTTTTTGCGAAAATACATAATACTTTCTAAGATATAAAGAGATGGCAGAGTCAGTATATCAATTTCTTTGAATTTGTTTCTAAGGGACTCGCGAGGACCCATTTTATAGATAGCGCGGATTGCCCTCTTTTGTAAAATGAAAATTGAATCTACGTCAGCTGCCGATCCTCACAGCAGAACGCCATAAGACATAATACTGTGGAAATAAGCAAAGTATACTAACCTAGCTGTGGCTATATCAGTCAACTGCCTTATTTTCCTTACTGCATATGCAGCTGAGCTTAATCTACCTAGAGTTCTAATGTGGGCTAAAAATATTGTTTTCGTTATTGCATCTAGTTGTTTGCCATCAAGTTTTAGATTTAGACCCACGTGAGGTACATTTGGTAATGAGAACCTAATACATTTAGTTTTGTTCGCATTAAGTAAAATATTATTAGCTGTGAACCATTTCGAAAGAACAGCCAGACTGTCGTTGACATGAAAGACATCTGTATCTTTTCTATCTATTTAAAAAATAAGAGAAGTGTTGTCAGCAAATTATATCCGATAAGTTAGCCATCATGTAAGGAAGATCATTTATATAAACAAGAACTGCATCTGGAGTGAGGGCCCATTTCTTGAACCCTTGGGAAACGAAATAAGACTTATAGGGAAATTAGTTAAAAATTGTAAAAACTTAAAGCAACGTGAATTAAAACGTGTCATCATTAAATAACTTGAGCCCTCAATCCAGACGCGTGCATAAAGTGGCATAGCCTTAATCTCAGTAAGTACTATCTTTGGGTGAATAATTTTTATTTAAGAATTTAGTTAAGAAATTCTTAAATATTAAAAAAAAAACTAAAATCTGTAGAATATGACATAGATTTATGGCACTATATCTAGGGCCCTCACTTCATTATTGTCTGTACTGAGCTTAAAACTATTATGATTAAATAACTTGGGCCCTCAGCCCAAGTTATTTAATCATAATAGTTTTAATTCACGTTTAAGAAATTCATGGCCCTTTGCTTTAAGTTTTTACTTTTTTTTACTAATTTCCCTATAAGTCTTATTTCGTTTCGCAAGGTTTCAAAAAATGGGCCGTCAATCCAGATGCACATAAAATCAGGCACTAGTTGATTGAAACGTTTGATTTTTCAGGACAATCCTCCTTACAACAAGGGTGCTTTCCGCATTGAGATTAACTTCCCAGCAGAATATCCATTCAAACCTCCTAAGATTAGTTTCAAAACAAAGATTTATCATCCAAATATTGATGAGAAAGGCCAGGTGTGCCTGCCAATCATCAGTGCTGAGAACTGGAAGCCTGCTACCAAGACTGACCAAGGTAAGCAACTAACATTTGAAAAATTGTATTTTGTTGATTATTCAACTGCATGTATGTAGAGAGCGCCTGTTTGTTATAATTTTCAATTTTTCAGTTATTCAAGCTCTAGTGGCCCTGGTCAACGACCCCGAACCAGAGCACCCTCTGCGTGCGGAACTCGCCGAAGAATTCCTTAAAGACAGGAAGAAGTTCTCAAAGAATGCAGAGGAATTCACTAAAAAACACAGTGAAAAGCGGCCCACAGACTAAAGTAGCTAATTGTATCGTTGTTGTTTAGCTTGGATGTGCAGCAGTGGAGCTAAACTGCCGTTTTTGTAGCAATGTGTGAATAAGTTATTAAGAATGCATTTATTTTTCCTAGGCAGTATTTGTAAGACCTTCTGAAGCAGTAGGAATGCACTGCTGCTTTATAAATTCAGATCAATTCCATTGCTGTAGATTCAATCTAATTTTGCATTTGATTTTACACTGGTACTAGCTTTTGAATCACCTTGCTTGCAATACATACATAAGCACTTTATAAAGAATTAGGTAATAGTAATCGGAAAATGTTAATGCTAAGTGCATTAGAGATTTGGTATTAAGTTGGGTAATATTTTTATTTTAAATAATTAGCAGTCGAAATCACAGAAATCCCCAAAAAATATATAGTCTTGCGAAGGAATTTATTATCTGCTTATGTTGTTCCTGAAGACAGGTAGCTTTTATCTATGTAATGTTGTATGTAAACGAATGCTATGTAAATAAATGGAAGACCTGTGTTAACAGACCCCAAGCTATGAGTTAACCATTAGAACAAATTGTCTATAAATTCAGTTGTAATACAATAAAGTGTGCGTTTTATTTAAACAATATGTTAACATGGTATGTGTCAAGTAATTACTTATCAACTGCCCATATAGACAAAGTAATTGATCATAATTTGTGGGTTGCATCAACATAAGATTAATCATCTGGACACGAGACTATGCTTATGTTTAATTTCACTTCATGTCAATGTTACTTGGTAACTTCCTGCGTGCTGAACAGTTCAGTGCGAACTTTAAAAATATATTTTTTTCGAATTAATTTCTTGTTTTAATTTACTTTTGTCGTTTTTTCGCCAAACCGGAAGTAAAAATATAAAACTATTGTTGGGGGAAAAAGATATAATTATTTATTTATTCTACAAAGGCATACACATCGTCAACAACATTCTTTTCATTGTTTATTTCGTTTCGATGTTCATTTTGAACCTTTCTCTTATCAATATTTGCTTCTGTTGTTTTTGGGTGTACGCATTTCAATTCAGGCTTTATTCTTTTTGCTCCTGGTTCTACAGTTTCAGAGTGTCCTAAGTGCTTTACTAAATTACCTGTAAGAACAGTTACTATTCCATTATCTTAGTATTGAAAATTTATACAAATACAATTGATTAAAGTTTACGAAACATGATTTTAGACAATTAAAGCTTTCATTGTATTACTATTGTTCTAATTAACTTATCAAACCAAGTGCTTTATAAATTCTCACCATCTATTTTATTGATACATTCTTCTATGTAAGAACTTCTATTGCTGTCTTTGGCTAGTGTAGGCTCCACAGTTACAGTGAAGTCAGGACCATAGTCTGGCCAGTGTCCATGTTCTGGTATTTGCTCATCGAGGTCTACTCCAGCTACCAGAGCTGTTAGTGACGCCCACAAACGTGCTGCATTTGCATGTTTATATCCACCTGGAAGAACAGACAATTATTTTACAATATATTTTTGGCTAACTGTTGAAACTAAAATTTGTCAGCAGACAATTTGATCAGATTTCCGAAAGCTGCAGAACACCAGTGTTTGTTGTTGAGTTTAGTCTTAATCAAATAGCAGATGGAATTTTCGACCTAGTCAGATTTAAAATGATCAAAATGAAACCTACCTCCTCCTAGCAATAAGGTTGGTTTTCGCTTGTCAAGCACGTGCCGCACACATTGACAGTAGCTGCGTGTTGTCAGGTTCGCGCCGCCATTAGGATCTCGCGCACATGCGTCTGCGCCGCACTGCGTCACGATGACGTCAGGCTTGAAGTGATTATAAACTGAGTTGAACACTCTGAAACATTATTTATACTCATTTTAGTTATTTTTAAGTAAGATGACTAATACTTTAAATTTTATTGATGAGCAATAAGAGTCAAGAATATTAATAATGTTTGTCTATAAATAAATGACATACTAACTTTACAAAAGCATACTCTATAGTATTGTCAGAGTAAGCTTCATGAAGTGGAAAGTTACAAGCATATCCTGTGCCACCCTGGGTCCCAATATCATCTATGCCTCCAGTTCCAGGATAGAAACCTGGCTCATACTTGTGAAAAGATAGGGTAAACACTGATTTACTTAAGCTGTAGGCATCTTGTACTCCATTCCCTGAAAAGTGAGTTATTGATAACATAAACATAATATCACGCCTTCTTTTCACAAAGGGTTGGGCAGAAGTGTACCTATAGTAAACCCATATTTCTCCATTTATGTTTAAGTTCCATGTAATAGGGGGCGAGCCTATTGACTTGAACCAACCACTAATCCAGACACCGGGCTACTACTGAGAAATTTCATATAGAAAAATCCAATAACACTTATTATAGATATTACTAGCTTTTGCCCGCGGCATCGCCCGCGTGGATGTCGCAAAATATCCCAAGGGAACGTACTACCGGGATAACATACCTATATTTATATTTTATTGGATATGTATTAATATAATACTGGTCAAAATAGCTTCGTAAATAACAATGAAATTTTTATCAAATTATGAAAATAAACATATGCCATCGCGGAATCCTTTGTTGAACTTTTTAAGATGAACCATTCTGTAAAACATAATTTTTATGTATCTATTATGGTTTATGCTTCTCACGCCAGCCCAGTCGGCATGACTTTTTCCGACATCCTCGACAATAATCGTCATATTTCACAAAACCTTAATGAATTATATACTAAAACTTTCCGCATGAATCACTCTGTCCATTGGTGGAAACCGTTTGAAAATCCGTTAGGTAGTTTTTGTTTATCGTCTTCAGACAGACAAACAGACACTGTGGGGGACTTTGTTTTATAATTATGTAAGAATTAGAGTTATTGATATTGTATGTGATTTATTTTAAACAGGAAAAAGAATGAAAAATATTAGGTTCCTACCATGATGTACATCCAAATCAATGTACAATACTTTTGGAAACTTTTTCCTCAACTTTTCAATAGCTATGACTATGTCGTTAACATAGCAGAAGCCTTCAGCTCCAAACCTGAAAATATAATTTTGTAAACAGATTAGAACACTTGTTTTTAACAATGTTTTTAAGAAAAATGTAATGGAATACTATTTAACTAGGCATAGATCTGTATGTAGTATACAATACAAACAACAGTATATCATGACCTTCAGCTTGTGAGAGAACACCACTGGACAGAATTTTGCCGTCACCAAAGAGGACTGAGATTTGTGACAAAACTCTTCTCTGATCTTGAAGAAGGTAAGCATTTTTTTGTATTTATAATATTCTAGTACCTGTGTGCATGGTGCCAACCCCCGCACCAGTTGATGGCAACATCAGTTATGTCGAGCAGTAGACATCGAGCTGCAGTTATAGAACCACCAGCTATGGTAGACACCAGCTCAAAAATATTAGATACAGGCGGGCAGTCGTATCCTACAAGAATTTTAGGACTATGAACATGACATTACTTTACTTTATTGGTGTTAAAAATATTATGATGAATGCAATTGCATATTATGATATATCTTTTACTATTTTTTACTACTAAAATTATTACCACATACTTAGGTAAAATACAAGTGTCATCTCAATGTGGTTTGTGCAATGTGATGACTGACGAGATGGGGTCACCCATTTAACCTAGATGAGATAGAGTACCCGTCAGGTTACTCCTCCAACAATATCATCATCATCATCATCATCCACAGCCCGAATCACTCACTGCTGGGTATAGGTCTCTCTTTGAATGTACCTTAGGGTTTACTCCAGCAACAAATCTTAGAAAAAAAAAAAATTGTTTACCATACCAATGCCACACTCCTCGTCTTGAGCGTTAGTCATATAATCCTCATCAACTTCAGTAAACTTTTTCAAATGATCAAGATACAACTCTGAATGAAACTCTTTCATATCTTTGTAAGTTGCTGGAGCTGATCTCACAATTGTTAATAGCTTTAAGACATCGTAAGCCTCTATCAAATCATGTATCATGCTAGCCTAGAAAAAATAAACATTATTTTGTGAACAAACATTCTTGAATTTATTTGTTTATTATTAGGTATAAACTTTATTTAGTGATGAGTACCCTTCCAATAACTGCTGGCAATCTATCGCATTCTTCAATTAATTTTTCATCCCAAACGTAGCATGGTTTTCTATCACTCATTTTACTAATTACTTCACTTGACTTCTTTTATGTGAAATGTTTTGTATCGTCGACGCGATCGCGAAAGGCGGCAAAGCCGCCACCACAGAGCATGTAACTTTAATTACTTTAATCACAGTCACAGATCATGTAACTTTAATTACTTTAATCACAGTCACAGATCATGTAACTTTAGTCACAGACAATGTTGACCACAGACCAATGACATTTAAATTAGTCATTGCCACAGACTCACTGATGTTGACATTTGACATTGAAGGCTGTGACTGTCAAAATGTCATTGACTTTTTGACTCTCCATTGACCACTGAAATGTTTGGAGGTCCGAAGGTCTGCAAATACCCTAAAACTCCGTAAGGGGTTACGGAGTTTTATGGTTTTTGTAGACTTTTACCTATAGTGCAGGGTGTGCACTCAGCGCACGCGGGCGCAGGATCTTAGGTGCGGGACATACACAAATGGCGAGTGGCCCGGGCGGGCGTGGCGATTTCATATTTGATACAAAATGAGTTTTCCACTTAGAAAAACATGAACTTTATATTAGTGTAAATAAAGTTGATTTTAGAATGACCAGAATTGTTGAAAAAGTCATAAAAAAATATGTAGTTGTATTAAGTTGTAGCGAAAACTGAACCTTATGTGTAGGTTTTACAGTTGTTTTTTCTAAAACTCTGTAATGCCTACTGTTTGCTTACATGTTTGTCAAATGAATTGCGAACGCAGCGACTTGGTGTGGAACATACACACAACGCCCGCACTGCGCCGTCGTCGCCTCGCCCGCGCCACGCCTCTTGTGTATGTTCCGCGTCACGATCGAGATGTCGCGATGTCGTGACGCCCCCGCAAGGGGGTGTGGCGGGCGGGGTCGGCGCTTCGCCGTCGCCGTCGTGTTTGCCTATAGCGGCTGTAGCAATGACGCAGGTAAAGTGCGTCTGTGTGAATGGTTGCTATGAATATTTCTGTAGGCGCGCCACGACGCTAAATCCTATAGCGTCGCTTCTTCACGACATCTCGGCGGTCTATCCCCGCTAGGTGAGACCCCCAGTTGCCTGAGGAAGGCCCAACGAAGACGAGCACCGACAGAGATGCCAACTCGACGCTCCTACAGGTAGATGTGTAGCTTTCCCTCGCCCGGCTTACAGATCTAGCCGTTTACGGATTGAGAGATAAGCAGTCGTGTTTGTGTGAGCGGCTTGTGTTGTAGAATAACACCGCTCAGTGCAACATTCTTCGCGGCCCGTGTCGCGCTCGCACGTGTTTACGTAGGCGTCTGTTGAGTTAAGGTTGTCTGTGTTAGTTGCGCGGCATGTTGCAGGCGTGTTAACCTAGAACACGCCGCGCAACAGATGTGTGTATACATCTGTAGAGTCTTATTATATCGAGTGAGCCGCGTGTAACCTGAATGCGGCTTACTCGAGGCATCAGTCCGGTGGGAAAGGGTTCAGTATCCGCTGCCAGGTCGCGGGGTAAGGGTCTTGCGTCAGGTGGGCGCGCGTGCAATGGCGCTATTTGCCTGACATGGGGCCAGGCAGACACGTCGGCACGCGCGAACATCGCCTTCGCGAGTCGCTTCACAAACTCATCCAGGCTCTCTATCCCGAGATCCCGGTGGAGAACGTCGTTCCTCACGAAACGAGGAGTGTCAACGATGGTCAGCAGCGCAAGGTGCTGTTGCGCGCGTAGCAGCTTGCTGTTCGACTCGCTCGTGAGGGCGAACTATGCTGGGGCGGCGTAAGTCAAGATTGGGCGTACGTACATTTTGTACACGCCCAACTTGACGCGCGCCGGGATGCGGGATGAGAGCACGGGCCTGAGGAGGTTGCGGGCGATGTCGATATTTGACCCGGGGCGACCAATCTCGAGCTCGTTTCGCTCGCTCTTGCAACCTCAACATTTTCTTTTTCTTATATTAGAATTCTCTGCGTAAATCGACAATGTAATTCCTATTTATGTATGAATGGTTAAAAGAAAAGCTGACCTATCCGGGGCGGGGTGTTAAATTTTCGAACTCGGTTCGCTCGTTCTTGCATCCTACAATTTCAAACTACTCTACATAGGTCAACAAAGTAATCCCTGTTTCTGCATATATTATGTTCAAAATATTTTTTTACAATGCACAGTGTAATAATTTTTGACCTCGCTTTGCTCGCTCTACCATAATATATACTCTTCTGATCCTCAAACTTTTTTATTGTCGACAAAGTACTTCTGTATCAATGGAAATGGTCAACAGAAAACCTAACCTTTTCGAGGCAGTGTGCTAAATATTACAACGTTCATTTCTGGATCTGCCAGTCGGTATTTTGAACTGAAACAGCTTGACAAACAATAGTGCCAACATGACGGCAAGGGACAAGTTTTAGAATGGTCAACCTGGTCATATCAACCAGATTTGTTGATGGTCAAGAGGTGCCCTACCTTCAACAACCTAAGGGAAGTTTGTCTCGTTTGTGGTGGGAGTGGTGACATTTGGAACTAAATATTTTAGAATATGTATGCAGACCTATGATGATGGGTGCTAGTTAAGTAGGTTTTGAGTCACAAACAAGCAGTGTTTTTGTACACTGTGGGGTTTAGCGGGTAGCAATTTGTTTAGATTCTTTAACATATTTCCCATTCAAAGTGACCTAAGTGCGATAGTGGCACCCTCTTTACCCCATTACGGCGAAGCAAAAAGGATGGTCATGATTTTAACCTGTATGTATGTATGTTTGTATGTTCATCTGTTACCTCATAATTTCTAAACTACTGATCATAATATGACAAATGAGGTATCGTTGGAAGTGTTTTGATCGTCCGCTAGGTTAAGTAACGTCACATTAAATTCAATATGGCACCGTCTAGTGGACATAAATTCATGAACCTAAAAAGACTTGTACATTGTACTCGTAGGTCCGTAATACAAAACCTCACTCAAGACTCAAGCATTACTAAAAAAACTAGTTTCAACCAATCAAAAGACATTAAGGTGGATGTATAGACAGGCCTCGCCATACATTTTTCAGGCGTTCTAATCTCCGTAAATAAACGGTTTCTGCAGAATAAAAGCAAGTATAATGAGACTTTATAATGTATTATGTCCGCCTAACGCCAAAATTTTATAAAAAAAACTGTATTTCTAGGAGAATTAGACCCAATAAAAAACGAAAAATCTTTACATGTGTGAGTGACCTGAATCGCGCCATCTAACAGAAATTTAAAGAACCACCGAGAAAGAGTTATTTACATTGTGTTACGAGTTTACGTTCGGTAAACATTTATAATAGATGACGCTGTTCGAAAATTCGAACTTATTGCCAAATTGCTCCAGTCAGTCTATGTGTCTTGACAACTTGCGAATCGTTTCCAAAATAATTGTGTTTCTAGAAAGTTAGCGCCGGCGCGCGGGTTTGCCCGCGGGTTTTACATTTTATGATTGATAAAATGTTTTTTATTAGGGAATGAGAAAGAATGCTAGAAAGTGAAAAATAAATTCTGCGATCTGCATTTGGTTCACACAGATACAATACTAATGTAATTATTGTAATATCTACTTTAAATATAAAGTACCTAAAGATTTAAAAATCTTTCTACTGTATGTAAGTAGGTACTGATAATACATTTTCTGACACGGTTAGGTACTAATTCATTGGTTTGGGTTGAATAAAATCAGAGAATAGAAGTTCATGTAAACTTAGGGTATAGGTACCTAAATCAGGCGATCAGCGTAGGCAAATTTACCTATTTTTTTTCTAATTACCTACCTACGCAATGGTGTTACCATTGCGTAGGTACTACTTACATCTATTGATTGAATCATATTTAATTTATGTGAAACCATCAAGATAAGTGAAAACACAGACAAACCACATTGATTTTTCATAACAATTGCACATTTTAGTATTATTAGCACACGTCAAAGTGCGTCGAGATAAATTGGTCTTGCCATCTAAGAAGTTTACCAAGAAAAAGGGGAAATAAAACATAGGGCAGTATTTTAGTAGTAAGTTGTAGGATGTTCTGATATTTAAAACGATGAATGATATAGGTACATCATTCATTTATGGTTTCGGGGTTTTTAACTGTCAGCGAAATGACGTTCTCAAAATGGTAGCTGTAGTTCCAATTTCGCTCGTCTGAACAGCTAAGTAAGGAGTTTTTATTTAAAAGTGAAGTGTTTTTGTGTTTTATTGACGGTAAGTGTTATTTTTATGTCCAAAGGATGCTTTTCTGCTTGAAGGTGATACAGAGTTATATTATAATAGTAATTACCCTTAAAACTTAAAAAAGTGTAAGATTTAGAAGAGAAATACAAAATCAAACGTTAGCAACACTCGTTGATTGTCATCACATCACATACCTACCTACTCTAAATTTCAAATATTTCACCCTAATAGGGACGTCAATTCTCTCTAAAAACTCACTTTGCCTGTCCCAGAGGAACGTTATTTTTGACTAATACAAATTTCTTGAAGCATTTCATATTTAATTTAACGATACTTTTGCTGTTGTGTTTAATTATTCTTTTTGATTACAGATTGAATTGCAACTCTGCCTAAGATGAATCCGACTAATAAACTTGCCTATATACGACATATGTATTCAGGGCCGCGAAAATCACGGAAAAAAGTGCAAGCAACATTGAAAAGACATCATGGAAATTCTTCTAATGATTTTTAGTGAGTAAAGGCTTGTGAAGACCAGCGCGACTTGTCGCGCTACGCGATATTGCGATATTTTAAGCTTCGTGCAGACCAGCGCGACGCGACGCCGCGACGCGACTCGAACAATACAATTTCTAAGAAAACTTGACGGTATAACAATAACCGGTGTCGCGTCGCGCTGTCGCGTCGCGCGGGTCTGCACAAGCCTTTATCCGTAGAACAATTTCTATGAAAACGCGCGCGACACTTCACACAGGGGCGACCTGTAGCGCCGCGACACAGATAATTCGCGTCACGTGATACGAAACCCGAATAAAGCTTTGTGCAGACTAGCGCGACGCGACAGCGCGACGCGACACCGGTTATTGTTATACCGTCAAGTTTTCTCAGAAATTGTATTGTTTGAGTCGCGTCGCGCCGTCGCGTCGCGCTGGTGTGTACGAGCCTTAACAGAGCGGCATCAACAAAGGAGCATATTTCTTAGTAATTGTCGCGCTGCAAATCGCCGCCAAGAGAGTAAAGGCTTGTGCAGACCAGGGCGACTTGTCGCGCTACGCGATATTGCGATATTTTATCCGTAGAACAATTTCTATGAAAACGCGCGCGACACTTCACACAGGAGCGACCTGTAGCGCCGCGACACAGATATATCGCGTCACGTGATGCGAAACCCGAATAGCAGAGCGGCATCAACAAAGGAGCATATTTCTTTGTTATTGTCGCGCTGCAAATCGCCGCAATATCGCGTAGCGGGCGCTACGCCACACCAAGAGAGTATAAATGGCGGTGCATTCCGAGCTGAGTTCAGTAGTAGACGATCTTTGTCATAGGACGGAGGCAGGTCTGTGCGTGTTTGCTGAGCGTGGGTCCTAGGTTCGATTCCCCGGTCGGTCAACATAACCCAACCTAACCGAGGTACCTAAACTTGCCCACGCGAGCACGAACGGTGATGCTTTACATCCGTGCTAACCGAGGGCTTAGTTTTATTTAACGTTTTATTCCAAAAGGTAATAACAGCCGCACGGGTCGATCAATCGTACTTCGCTTGGCGGGGTTTGGTCCGTGGATGAGTGACATCTTTATATAGGTAGGTACCGAGACTCCTCCGTGCCTCGTGGTCCTGGTTGTCATTCGTGGATCTTTGTCAGTCGTTACGGGTCGTCAGAAGCCCGAAAGTGACCACCAGTCTTACCAAGGGTATCGTATTACCCAGTTACTGGGTTGTAGAGGTCAGATAGGCAGTCGCTTCATGTAAAATACTGGTATTCAGCTGCATCCGGTAAGACTGGATACCGACCCCAACACAATTGGGAAAAGGCTAGGCAGACTGACAGACTTGTAGGCTATACATACATACATATTACATACAACACAAATACATACATATATACACACAACAGTAATAAAATAATTTCATAATTAAATATCCACAACCGTGTGAACACTGCCTAATCAATTCACTTGTCTGTACACCGCCTTACTGCCTACCTACCGCTCGACCGCGCGCTACGGCCAGCGGAGCCCTACGCCCGCGCTGTGCCGCACGCCGTTAAATACCTACGACACGACCGCGAGGCGAATTCGTGGAACACGCGACGATCGGACCGCCCGCGCGCCGCCCGCGCCACTGCTCTCCCGCGCATGGCCGCGCCCCTGGCCCTCGGACGCCCTCGCCTCGCCAGTCCGCTACAAACATCTACGGCGAATGCATGCTTTTTCGCGACTCGCGCCGCGCATTACTGTTATTAGTTTTATGATTTATTTGTATGTTAATAAACATTTAATATCAATGCTAAAGTAGTGTTTAATTAATAGGTCGTTAACCTACCCTAACACACTACAGACTATTCCAAAGTGAAATAAAATCATAAGCAAAATAGTAAGTCATTGCAATGTGACTCTTTTCTCATTGTTTTAAGGTATAAATCAGGATGATTGACTACCTTTACAAAAAAATTATCAAATTTCTCTATTTCCAACTAAAAAACTCCTCGCAAATGTCAATTATTCTAATTTATACCTTATCGCAATTACATAAGAATTACATTGCACTGACTTACTAATGGTTTTGGCGGCACGCGTCGGCGCGGTCAAAGGAATGAGTAGCTTTTGTAGCACAACAGCCGCTCGCCACTGCCACCTAGGTACCAGGTACCTATATTATTCGCGGATTTTGACATTATGTTTCTACTATCTAGCTGGCACACCTGAGCCACACACAGCAACGAAACCGATGTAGACTGTTAGCTTATTGAATGTACATGTCTAATCCTCACATCAAATAAAAAACCAAGACAGAGCGCTGCCAACAATGAAGTGAACAGCACGGCAGTACGGCACAGGTTGTAAATATGTGCGTGTGGGCGTGTATGCACAGAGCGGCGGTGTAGTTTTGGCATGCTTCACTGTATTGTTCGCAGCGCTCTGTCTTGGTTTTTTATTTGGTCTGAGGTCTAATCTTACGAAAACATTCAATGTACAGATGGCTACACAGCCGAACAACTTTCACGATGGGACCAACGTTGAAATCGCGAAAAAAAAAATCAGCTGTTTCCTACATTTTGACGAGCTATGCGAACATAAATGTAGGGAACAGCTGATTTTTTTTTCGCGATGAGTACAATGACCCCTTAACAGGTGTCGCATGAATTCAAATTCACATTGTATATACGGGATCGAGACTTATGCGGGTGAAACCGCGGGGCGCAGCTAAGTACTTATAATTGGATCACTCATCATTAGAATTAAGTTATCATCGAGCATTTCTTAAACATCAGAGTATTTCTTAAACATCACGCCTGTCATCCCAAAGGATTAGGCAGAGGTGTAGGTACATACGGCTACACATGACATCAAGCTTTACATTTCCAGTTTATGCTGATCTCGCATTGTATAGGATTTCCGTACAATGCGAGGTCTGTATAAACTGGAAATGTATAGCTTGATGTGTACCTACCTATAGTACACCCGTATTTCACCAGTTATGCGTATTTATTCATCTGTGGTACCTTCCTATTATACTTATTGAACATAATTTTATTAGAGAAGATTCTCGGAGATAGGTAGGTACTTACGGAATTAGTTTGGTAAGTAAATTAAAAGTAAGTAGGTACCTAGGTTAGTTCCAATACTTCCAATATATCTACCCAAGCGTACCTATACTCCATTTGAAATAAGATTGTACACCATGTAGAAATTTTAATTTTTCCGAAATCACATAAATTGGAAACTAAATTTAAAAAATCTTGACTTGTAATTACGTACGTAATAATTCTACGTACATAATTCATTCTAATACTAAATTCAGAATCATAATTGTAAATATCAAAATATTGCAAAAAGTACTTATGTTATCTTTGTGTGGTGGTACCTACGAGTCGATGGTTCGAATCCAACCAGAAAATATTTAGGTAAATGCAGTGAGAGTAAATAAAACGATATTTGTATGAAAATATTAACCATAGATAAATATTATTAATTTATAGTAAGATACAATAAAACGCTTTACAATTGAATACATAATCTTTTATTTATTTAGTACAGGTCACAATTTATTTACACGTTAGGTACTATTTAGGTTCAGTCACATTACAACAACCTATATAGGTACAATATACTCGTACCTTTATTACCCAAAATAATTTATCTAAATAATTTGTTATGGTGAAAAGGTATCTGATATCGAGCCTAGAAACAAAAGTATGCATATCCCAATAATTATATTATTAAGAAATAGATTGGAACATTACAATCCTCTAGTAATTTAAAGTATGCTTAATTAGTAAATTAATATTTGTTTTCAGTTTTTGCTATAATGTAAGGATATTCATCTTATAAATAATTTGGTCCTCTTTCTTTAAATTAACGCCATCTGGACATTTTAATTTCCAACCATGTTTTAATAAAACGACATCTAGTGGAGTCGGAAGTTACTACTATTTACTTTGCATGTGTGTGTAAAGAGTAAATTCATGCGGCTAAATCATTAAATTGTTCTAATCTTTGTATGATACCAGTTAACAAGCACAGTGATGATCTAAAAAAATCAAGTTAATGCCCTAGGTTCCGCTTATAATAAAGTTGTTTATTAAAAATTTCTATGTTAGGTGTAAAAATTGAAAATGTTCGAAATTGTGGATGTGTCGCCATCTAGCGACAAAATGGCAGTGAGATCATCTATGCATCCGCCTTAAACGAGTTTTAAGTAACGCTTGAGTCTTGAGTGAGGTTCTGTAATACAGGCCGTAGAATGGTACACATACAGCTTGGCAAAAAAGAGTAAAATGAAAATAAAAAGTAAGTTCAAAAACTAAAACCCGACTACTGAAAAATCACACTCTAAGAAGTATGAAAATATTTCAGACATAAATCAAGACATAGGTACAAAAATGGTCAAGGCAACGCCGTGGTCGCATGCCATTATAATTTTGTAGGTGTACCGCACTGGCACTTACTTTTTATTTTCATTTTGCTTTTTTTTTTGCCAAGCTGTATGTGTACCACTCTACGAGTACAATGTAAATAATAGTAAAATGGAACGCATCGTACTCTACGAGTACAATGTAAATAATAAAATGGAACGCATCGTACTCTTTCAAAGACAAATGATGCCTTTCAAATGCTAAAAAAATATTGCTAGTCTATGGTTACCATTTTTAAATTCATTGGCTAAAATTTATTCGGCTATCCAATCAGAAGAAAGCAGCTTAGGAAAAACAAGCGTCCATTTTCTACAGAACTCCTAGTAATCAGTCTTGACATTTTGGAAGAAATTGAATGAATTAATAATATTTTTTACTGAAATACATGTTGTAGTCGTTATTATCCTACGTTTCATAGTTTAGGCAATTCGAAAAACTGTTAGAAAATGAAAAATACGTGACATCAGATAGACAAATCACATGATAAGTTCTTGCGATCCTATTATGACAAGGTCTGTTACAAAATATTGGTAACTCGAGCCAGTCTGGTTTTGTTTGTGTCTCGTTTAACCACTTCTTCGATGGTGTTTTGTGATTTTATAACAGCGATTATCAAGTTCAAGTGGAAATGGTTCGAGGTTAGTATGGTATATTTACATAACTATACATAAAATTGTCGCGATGTCCATGTTATGTTTGAGGCATCCTTTGTTCGCGGTACCCTCTTCTATAATTCCGTCTTCTAATGCACGAGTTATCAAACACATTTATTTTCAAAAATATGCATGAGATAGTATTTTTATACGTTCTGATTAAATATAAATTTTTGACGTGTTTCAATATATTATGCGTCTTGTAAATCTCCTTCGCTGATGGTAAGTTCTGGATGCTAACCTAAATATTTTTGAAAAATATGTCTGTAAACTAACCTAACTAAGATGACGGCACAGTAAATCATATCTTATTCATCTGTATATATTTTCTGATATTAATTATTAATAATATCTGTGTTTCCATTATAAAACTTTTTTGAGTAGTTATTTTATAGTTTTCTATTAATTCTTCAAAATAAATGTTCATAAAATAGACCATGTGTAAGGCAAACAAACAGGGACCGCTTACAAAAAAAAAGTAAAAAAAAAATACAATGTATGTACTAAAATTCTTAGAATTATAAATTAAAATGTATGAGGACTGTAATTACTATATTTTCTAGCCTAAACTATTTGATGAGTTGGCAAAGATAAGGCTTCACATGCTACCATGGTCTCGGCATGTTACCCAAACACTAGCTTTACATATTTCTAGTTTGTATGTCTTCTATGTATTTTTATATTTTTTCCCATAAATTATTTAATTTAATTCACATAGTCATGATTCCGATTGGACTTTGAACCTTCTGCTTGCACTTAGTTCATGTGACATCACTCTTTTTTTCATGCACTATTTTAGAACAAACAACATGGCATGAACTTTTTCAATAATATGATGCTACAAGTTAGGGTGGGTGCATCCATTAATTTATTTGAGTTGTATATTTATTAAACAAATTATTTATCTATCTATTATCTATATTAATTGATTAGTATGTATTTACAATGGGTCCCAAGAAAATAATATTTAATTCAAAAATATAGGATTCTTTTTCTTGATAGAATTGTTAGTATATAGCGAATGTATTTAAAATATTAATTACTAGTGACCCCTAACCGGTTTGCATGGGTTCAATTTACATGTGAAGACGGTATTCTGTTCACAACACGTTGTTCACAAGTTTTGAGCAGTAACCATACGAAAAGTGACTAGGCGTGCATGAATTCATGATAGTATTTCATTAGTATTATTAAGTACTTTCTTTTTGTATATATTATGTAAATATATATGGAATAATGTACCTTTCAAATGGTGAAAGAATTTTATAAATAGGAGCTGTGGTGCCTGAGATTACCACATACATACAAAAGTCTCTTTATAATATTACTATGGATTATAGATATAAATAAACCATTAAAAATTAAATATGTTATTTATTTATGAATGTTGTATTTGTGTTTCACAAACTCACAAAATTTGCTTTCTCTCTTTATAATATTAGTAAATAAACCATTCAAAATTAAATAACATTAAAAAAAAATATCAAGGTACAAATGAAATGGGTAAATATTATCTGTGCTCTGGATAATATTATTAATCCTGGTTTTTTGTAGGTATTTGTAATCTCAGTCAAATATTTTTAAACTATAAAGATTATGTCAAAAAACTAAAAATAGTATTCACACTATGTACATACTTAAAAAATCTTATATTAATTCTGTATCCATACATATTATAAAACAAAGTCCCCCGCCGCGTCTGTCGGTCTGAACGCGATGAACTCAAAAACTACCAAACGGATTTTCAAACAGTTTTCACCAATGGACGGAGTGATTCATGAGGAAGGTTTTAGAGGCGTCGCCCACGGCGACTTTTTGTAGCGATGCAGAAGCGATGCTGTCGCGCGCTGTGTACCGTCTCCCAGATTCTGTATCACTACTATCGCGCTGCCCTTCATTCCCCCGATGTCGTCAGAAACGGTCGTGCGTTTGCATCGATACAGCCGCGCGTTTGCATCGTTTCTGTCGCACGGTGCAAACGCAACTAACGCGCGATAGTAGCGATGCAGAAACGCGCGTCAAAGTAGCCGCGGGCGAGCGGCGTTAGTGTATAATATATGCTTAGACGTATCATTTAAAAATAAATAGTTTAAAAGATATCACAGATTCAAAATAAAAGTAATTATGGCGTAACAAAGTAATTATGGTTGACGGCAACGCGGACGCAGCGGTAAGAGTCAATGACCTTTTCCTCGGCTATTAGGTATGAACTCCCGGTAGTACGTTCCCGTAGGATATTTTCCAACATACACGCGGGCGAAGGCGCGGGCAAATGCTAGTCAAAACTAATAAAATGTAAATACAAAATTATTCTAATTTATGTACAATAATGATTAATTAAAATTATAATATTTTTTTAATGGAATCCCATGTAAAAAATTAAATTAGGTGTCTTTGTAGTAAAAACTTGTAAAACAAAAATATAATTAGTTGATGGTATGGTTTCCAGCCAGTAGCTTGATGGCAGCACAGGAGGGTGTGAAGACCCCCCACCGCATTGAACTATGCGAGGAGAAGCCTGTCAGACCTACGCGCAACTATAGAAAGCGCAGGTAACTGAGGCACTTATTTATTTAATATGTATAATTTTCCCCCAATTCATAATTTTATTATTATTAAGTCTATAATGATATTCAGTTGCATCTGCTCACGAAAACTAACCTTCAACATAATATATGGGATGGAGTGGGATGATGTTTTTGAAAAGTTGAATTGCATAATACTAAACATTGCTTTCATGAAAATACCTACTTGATTCTATGAAACTCATACATTATCTTTATTCATATTTGAATGTAATAATGGTGCCGATTCTCTTGTCACAAATGCCTCTAAACTAAACTAAAAATCACTAAAATTTAGTTTATTCCTGTCAAACGACGATTTCCTATTCTGAAATAGACTAAAGTGACACAACTTAACTATATTTTAGTTTGACAGCGCTAAGATAGTACTGAGTTTTTAGTTTAGTGAAAATGGCAATTTTGCTATTCTGAATATGACGTTTTTCACCTAAAATTTTGGTTGTAAAAGACCAAATCAGACTAATGCCCGGTTTCTGAAGTCCCTAGTTAAACTCTCACTAACTATTGATTCATTAAAGTTAAACTAAAGATAAACGTCGGTTAACTGTCACTGCGTTTCTGAATACGCAACAGATCATTCATTAACTATGAAACCGATAACTAGTTCCTTAGTTGCCGCTAGATGGGTCTGTATAAGAGATCGCATCTAAAATTGATTTTATTATTTTAATTCGTCTTTAATACTCATTTATTTTATTGTTATTATTTTTTTGTGGGCAGATCCGTGACTTAACACTATTTTATTTAAAAAATATGATAAGTTGTTATTTATGGGCGGATGTATGAACGACATCATTGTCAATTTTTTTGAAACGAAACGTCTTTATAATCTCTAGTTCCACTTCATTGTTTTTGTTTCGCGTGGTATTATTTTTGCTTTGCCGTTTGATTTTAAGTTTAAAGGTCTATTTGTCTTTCCAATCGTTTGTGCTTTCATTGTATTATCCATTCTTAAATAACATAATGGAATCTGTAAAACGCAGTAAAAATTTCACTGAAAGAGAGAAGATGCTTCTTATCGAAGTGGCTAAAGAATTTATTCACATAATTGACAATAAAAGAACGGACGGGACTTCTGTAGAGGCCAAGAAACAAGCTTGGATGGCGCTGACGAATAAATACAGTGCTGTCTCGGAAACTGGATTTCGGTCTGAAAAGCAGTTACGTGCCTTATATGAGAACATAAAGAAAAAAGCGAGAAGAAATATGAGCGATGATAAGGTAAGTCGTATCCCTGTAAATGTACTGTTTACCTATTTGATTATAGTCCATAATGTATATTTTAAGTGCAAGTCCTTAAAAGCATACCAATAATATACATACCTAATTACAGATTCCATAAGCAGCTATGCCTCATAGTAACATAATGATTGTCTATCATTATGTTACACAATAGTGCCCGAAAATAATGTAATTTATTTATGTTTAATTTTAATTTCAGTCCGAGATGTACAAGACAGGAGGTGGAACATTTTGTCCTAAGACAACCATAGTTGATGAGAAAGTTGTGGCCTTATTAACTCCTCAATTCAAACCACTAGCTAATGAATTTGACTCATCCGCACCATATTACAACTTAGGTAAGTCCAAAGAGTTTCTTCTAATATGATAGAACACCTGAATTGAGCATTTCTTGAGTAAATAATAATTTAATTACTAATATTGTCTTCACTTCAGTTTGGGTAGATTCTTCTCATTTGGAATGTTCTAGCATAGGATCTACCTGAGCAATCAAAATAATGTATGCAGGCACCATTGTAGACTAAGAATGGTCATAATTGTATCAAACTTTCCTAAGAAACAACTGAAATGTAATGAGGTATAATGAAATAAAATAAAATAATCACTTATTTAATGTGGGCTATTATTGTTATAGAAGTTTGAATATGGGGAATGCTTAAAAATCTAGTGCTGTACTTTTATAATAATAAAAAGCAATTACAAATTTACATAAATAGCGGCATTGGTAAATTATATTATATCATGTTACACATATCAATATAACTACATTTTTTACAATTTATTAATTACAGATATTGAAACACAAGTACTAAGTGAAAATGCACATCCTGTTGCTTCTGAAGATATCCTCATTGTATTGGATACAAAGGATTTCGGGTCTGAAACCCAATCTTCTAAGCAAGTTGCTGCTAAAAGACCAATTTCACCGCATATGAAGGATTTAGAAAGCACACCAAAAACTACAAAAATTTGTTTAACTGAAACAAAAAAACGAAATATAAATAATCTCAGTGCAACAATCATCAAAAGGAAAAATCAGAAGCAAATCAACGAAGATGCCATAACAACTAAAAGGTTAGAAATATTGGAGATTCAACGTCAACACGAATTAATGAAATTGGAAAAAACTAAAATATTACTTGATGTTGATATTGAATTAAAGAGAATTCTTCTAGAAAATGCAAGAATGGACCTAGAATTTAAAAAGAAGAATTTTAATTTATAAAGGGTAATACCAAGTGTATTAAAATTCTTCTTTTCATATTCTAGGTCCATTCTTGCATTTTCTAAAAGAATTATCTTTAATTTGTTATAAATCTGCCATATTTTTATCTTTTTAGTTGTTAGCACATCTTAATTGTTTTAGGTACCTACTTGAAATACAAATAAAATATACATAGATACTGAAGTTTCTTTGTTTTTTTTTTTATTTGTCTCCCATAGTATAACATGATAATTTTGCTGTGTAAAAGCTTAAGATATTTTTAAAAGTAAACATTTACCAACCTAAAATATTGTTCCAACAATAGCCGACGAAAATGGTTTCCTACAGAGGAAAGGGGTTGTTCAATAGAATCTGTAACAATATCTTCTTGAGGAGCAGAATCAGAAATAATTATCACGGTATCATTTTGCTGTAGAGCTATATTATGTAACACAGCTGTTGCAACAATTACAGCTAATGTGTGATCTAATTTTAGTCTTAACTTTTGAGAAAGGCATGGAAATCTTCTTTTCCACACACCAAATGTCCTTTCAACTGTGTTTCTGGTCTTGATTTGTGCTTCATTGTAAAGCTTTTCCGCATTTGTAGCTGGATTTAAAAATGGTGTCATCATGAATCTTCCACAAGCATAAGCACTATCTCCCAGGAGGTGACCATCTATCTCATTGTTATCCAGCCGCGCTCGCAGGAATGAGTTATGATACACCGTACTGTCATGTGTGGATCCATGCCACCGAGCATCTATATCACGGATCTGTAACTTCGCATCACACACAACTTGTACATTAATAGAAAAGAAACCTTTTCTATTTCTAAATAGTTCTGCTTGCTCACCTCCAGGAGATTGAATTGGTACGTGCGATCCATCTACACAACCAATTACATTTGGAAATCCAGCCATATTAAAAAATTGTGTCTTGACTTCTCTCAGGTCATCAAAATTTGGCATACCTATATAACTTGTAGCCAGCTTTGCTATTTCCTTGCTTACTTTATAAACCACTCTTGACACGGTGGTTTTGTGAACGTTAATGTCATCACCAATTACTACTTGGAAAGTACCTGTAGCGTAAAATCGTAATGCGATAAAAATTTGTTCCAAAACAGACAATGTATATTTGCGATGCGTAACGGGAGTTAAAGCACGGCTGATAATATCACTTAGGTGTATCACAGTGTTCTTATCAAAGCGATATCTCATATTAAATTCTTCATCCGTAAACATTTCGAAAGGATTTCTCCTACGTCTTAAGTTTCTGGTTACTGATATATTAAAAATATACTCCAGTACTTCCGAATCAGACTCTGAAGAGCTGCTCGTATTCATTATGCTATCACACATTATTTTCTTCTTCGAATAATTTATGTATTTACCTTTCACTGGCACTTCAATTCAAATAAATACGTTAATATAACCTAAAAGTACATGTAGTCTATGAAATGAAACGTCAAATAAAGTTATGGAACCGATAAACGGCACACATTCGTCAGTTAAGTTAACCTAAGTTTAAACGGAGTTTATCTTACATTGCGGTGTTCGGAAACGCACTTTCACGAGTTATCGAACCAATAGCGCTAACGAATAGATAAACCACCGTTAAAAGTGACTCAGAAACCGGGCATAAACCTGACAAATTTTAATCGCGATTAAAATGGTGTGGTATAAAATAAGTTGTTATGAACTAAAATTCACACCAACATCTCGACTTCACGTGCAAAAACAGTACTGTATTTATTTTTTCTTTTGCTTATATCTCGAAAATGGTGCGTCCTATCGCAAAAATAATGAAAATTTCGACCCCCTTTATAAAACCCTTAAACACCTAACACTCAACACGTAGGTAATATTTTTTTCATATTTTCCATACAAAAAAATAAAAATTCCATATAAAGCACGTCGAGGCTACACCACATGCGCACCTCCGGCTCTAAAAAAAATCACCGGTTAGGGCAAACCACGGGTACCACGTGGATTCACGATTGTCAAATTCTATTTTAGTTGTGTCAAAATTATTTTTTAGTTTAGAGAATTTTATTTGCAGAATAGCTCTAAGATTCTCATAGCCAAAAGTAAGTAATTTTAGTCTTAGTTTAAGTTAGTTTAGTTCGGTGTACAAGAGAATCGGCACCAATATCTGTTAAATGCTTCATTTTTATTGGAAACTACATATTATCTGTGGTTGTGGTCATTTCCAAACTAAATAGGTCACATTATCTATAGTGATATTTGTTTATAGGATTATAGCAGCAGTTCAGCCAAAGACTGAGAATGCAGAACTAACTTCCGAACCTCCATTGAAAAAGATTGAATTGAGGTCTAAGCCACTGAAGACTAGCAACGGTATAACCAATAATAATATGACGAACGGGCACACGTTGAGGTCCAGAGCGGCGCGCGCCGCCACTCGCGCAGCTGAGAGTCACAAGCTAACCGAATATTTCAAGGAAGAACTCAAAAGCCCCAAAGTCGAGCCTCCACCTTCACCGCCACCTATCGAAAAAACTATTAATAAAATAGATAAAGTAGTCAATGGTGACACGAATCACAAGCTTACAGAATACTTCCCTGTAAGACGGAGTGTTAGGAAGACTTCCAAATGTGTGATGGCGGAGAAGATGCGCGACTTGGAGCGGGCTATAAGAGAGCAGAGGGAAGATGGACTACAAGTAAGTTATTTGTTTGCAATGTAATTAGTCGAAAAAGCCGTCGTCAATATCAACAAACTCCAAGTAACTTTAGGCGGGAACCTCCGAACCCGGAAACAATATACTTTGTAACAATTTATTTTATTTAAAAGAGTGTCTGTGGAGTTTCTTGCCCGTTCTTCTCCATAGGTACCTACTACGGTTTGGAATGGGCAACTAGCTTCATATTTTTGACTGACCGATTCCTTGACAATTCAAAAGTGCCTGTAATGGTTTAATTGAAATAAATTGTTTGAGTTTGAGTTTGATAGGCTATCGTTATTGACTAGAAAAAAAATACTGGAAATAGAAAAGCCACGACTTTTATGTTAATTCATTAACAACAAAATCGTATTCATGTGTCACACTCATCTATAATACCACTTCCGACCATTAAAGGTATGATCCAGCAATGTCGCGCAGCATTGCTGCCATGCTCGAAATTGAATCTCATATAAACCTATATATATAAAATGTATGGGGACCAGAACAGTAGATACGCGGCGGCACTCCTGCAACCGCACTGCCTACCCATCATAACTTTAGTGTTTGAGTACCTACTTTACTAACTCTACAAGTCATTTAATGGTTACGGATTCACTACGTAACTAGCGAAGTACATGACGTAGCGTCGTATTTCCCCCGTTAGATAAACTGATACAAATTACATTAATATGCCACTTTAATAAATTATGTAAACAAGATACTTATGTAGAATCGCGTTGAAATATTCGCCAGTGCTTGACTTTCATTGCCGAATCAGCATTCGTACATTAATTATTAGTAAACAGTTCACGAGAAAGACAATATAAACAAATTAATTTTGGTTGCAATTATCTGAACGAATGTACCCACTATTACATTGCCCATTATCTGTAATTGCTTATAGCAGACAATTTAATGCGTCATTGGAAAAAAGCTGTAACGCTAAAAATATCGCGTCATTGACAATAATAGGTGGGTTTTAATGTCGGTTATTCTCCATAGATTTTTCTAATTCCGAACTACATCTAGCAAGTACTTTTGAGTAAAGTAATGAATAAAGTCTAAACTTGATAGCGTTAAAAATACGATAACGCGAAAAATATACAATACAAAATGACTTGACCCACTATTCTATTTATCTCCCCAAAGTAGGTACTCCAGTGAAATAACACATTTATGCTATTGGCCCGTCTGAGTTATTAACTAAACGCGGAAACTAATCGCTTACTTAGCACTTAGCAGACAGATAACTTCCTTCCTCAACTGCAGGTTATAGAAAAGATAAGCTGACTGTCAGTGCAACCCCAAGGCCGCCCGTTAAAACTATCTACTGACTAATCAGTCTTTGTTTACAGATTACCGTTACGACGAGAATATTCTATTAGTTACTCAAGATAACAGATGTCGTAATCGTGTTATATAAAGCTATGTCAATAATGACACTGCATTGCAAAAATGTTGCATCTTGCAATCTAGCTCCTCTATTGTTTTCGATAGCTTTCAAAGAACTTTTTCTAGGTTCATGTTTCTGGTTGACTGACGACCCCTTGTACTAAATTTGGGTTTACTTAGCCAAAACCGTCAGCGGTCACCGTCGGTCACGCCTGTAATTCCCGAAAGGGTAGTGTAGTGCTCATTATTTTCCATAAACCGATATTAATTTTAGGTCTTACAGTCCCTTGAAATACTGACATTGAATTCAGGGCGAAAACTTTGGTGATTGATATCCCATTTTACAATCACTAAAACAACTGACACTGAATGAAATTATTTGCTACTGCACTGATGCGCACTTCTTCTTCACGCATCGATTGGACTCAAAATTTAACGACCAGTGTGTAGCCACCTGGGCTGGTCTATCATTGGCTTTGCGAGCAATTAAAACAATAAGACTTGTCAGAGCGAAAATTTATCAAACTACTACAAAACACAAGTATAGTTCGATTCAAAATTATGGCGGCTCGGAAGTTAGCCAACCGCTGCGCAGTACCCCACCCCTCACCTCCGCTGACACATGAATTCGTTACTGTGCAGCGATTCGCCTCATGTTCCGAGCCGCCATTAAGATTGAATCGGGCTATACTTTTCATAAACAACGCATCAAATATTGTGGTCAACCTATCAAGACTTGAACATTATTTTCATCGCTACAGGTGGCATATTTCGACGGCAAGGGCCGAGGGATCATAGCGACCCGTCCATTTGGGCGCGGACAGTTTGTGGTTGAGTACTCCGGGGAACTGGTGGGCGTGGCGGAGGCAAGAGAGAGGGAGCATATGTATGCACAGGACCCGGAGGCCGGCTGCTATATGTACTACTTCAGACACGGAGATCAGCAGTATTGGTGAGTTCGATACACTCAATGGCGCAGGGTTATGGCGTGCTCACATCTTTCTTTGAAATTTTTAAATTAATATTTATCTTGTGCACCATATCTAGGTTTATTTGATAGCGAAAAGCTCCAAAAATTGCTTTTTTGTACAAACTTTACCTGAACTTTGGCCGGTCATAATATACAACCCGGGCGCAATAACTTGACACCTGGCTCGAAACTCGACTCCCCTCCCGCTAACCCGCGCGAGGCCCCGCTCTCGTCCTGAAGGACGAGAACGGGGCCTCGCGCGGCCTCGAGCCAGGTGTCAAGTTATTGCGCCCGGGATATACTCATAATTTGTAAAAGTAAAGAGAGTAAGAAACATCTTCATAGAAACCTCGCACATGTAATGAAGATTCTAATTGACACAAATTTATTTCACAAACTTGTAAGGTTTACTCAAAAACACATATTTCCTGATACTAATTTTTACACACTATTTTTCGCGTTCTCACTCGTTTGTTAGCAGTTCTCACTTGCGCTCGATGAAACAACAAGCTTTTCGACCATGCTCGCGTTGACGATAGACGGACCGGGAAGGGCCCTGTTAAGTGAACAATGCCTAAAATGACTTACAAAAATAAAAAACCCATAACACCATTTTCTTTCTCCTCAGTATCGACGCGACAGCAGAATCTGGCCGCCTAGGTCGTCTTGTGAACCACTCTCGCAACGGTAACCTGTCAACAAAAGCGGTGTGGGTCGACGGTCCACGGCTTGTGTTGCTAGCCGCACACGATATCGCGCCTGGAGACGAGCTCACCTATGACTACGGCGATCGCTCCAAAGAGTCGCTGCAGCATCATCCCTGGCTCGCACTTTGACCTGGGTGAGCTTATAGTTTTTATCCTAGGGTAATCGGATCGCGGAAAACGAGGTTTATTAGACAGGATGATTTTTAATCACCATTTTTGAAAAAATAAGATTATACAGGGTGATTGGAAGATGGGTGCAAAGCTTTAAGGTGAAGATAGTATAGACAATTTAGAACCATTTAAGCCATGGTTGTCTTAGACGAAGTCTTACCAATTTTTTTTTTTTTAATAACGTTTAAAAGACGTTTTGTACAAATTTTTTATTTTTTCTGAGCTTTAAATGTCTGTAAAAAAAATGTCTAATGACACAGAAGCCTAAAACATGTTTTGCTTGATTGCTTACACATTACTTTAATTAAATAAATAAAAAATGAATTCATTTATCATTCAATTTGGCCATAATTATGCAGTTTACATTAAATTTTGAGAATTTCCGAAAAAAAACTTAAAAATTTGGTTAAAAATATTTGGTAAGACTTCGTCTAAGACAACCATGGCTTAAATGGTTCTAAATTGTCTGTACTATCTTCGCCTTAAAGCTTTGCACCCATCTTCCAATCACCCTGTATATTATGTAGCTCAAATTTTACAATAAAATAATTTTCCCGAAAGCATTATCAATTCAGCGTGGTTACTATGCTGAATGAGAGAAGCGGGCGGCGGGGATGTGTATCCGCGGGTTGTATCCACAAACGTAGACCTTTTTTTGACAATTTTGTGATGCCATTTATTTCAATATTTTAGTACTGAGTGATTTTCATCAAAAATCTTATTATTTAAATTTGGATGGTGATTAAAAACTCTTCCTGTATGATTAAGGTTAGATCCTCAGCATATGGTAGGGTCAGCTCAGATAAAAAAAGCTGTACTAGTTTGAGCAATATTCCTCAAGACTAATCCAGTTAATCTTCTATGGATAGTGTCACCGTAGCTAGGTTTAAATCAGTTCCATTTGGCAATTGTTGTATTTTCTGCCAGCCTTTTGTTTACAACAAACTCAACATAGTCCAAGCTCTGCTATCGTGCTGAACATACATTTTATTTATATGCCTCTCCCAAGTTGGGCCACTATACAATAATTCGTCTTCAGTGTTCAACTGAAGGCCTCTCTCTACTCTACCTGACTATGCTACCTTCAAACTCACTATCTTCATTCAGTCTCATTACTTCTGACTGCAATTCAGCCCATAAAAAATCTGATAGCATATTATCCTCCTCGGACGTTGCCTATGCTATACGAATTGATACTATGTGTGTGTTTGTCACCACATGTCTTTGAGGCGACCCCCATGCTAGATGTAATATGAAAAAAGGGAGCAAGGTATGCCAAAGTTTAAGGGCCGGCGTCATACCAAGGGCATGGTATGGAAATGGTTTATTACTTACAAGGCAAAATTAACCTTATTGGCACGACTTAAAGATTATGTATGGCACTGATTTAAATTCAAGTCGATTACTAGGTTTTTCTTAGTTTTGTTGGTAATAATTACCTTCGTATACCATTAATGAGCGCCGGCCCTTAAAAAAGAAAATACTAAAAGATAACCATGATAAAATGTTAAAACTTCAAATTGTATCTTTTCCAGGTACGGTCATCAAAAATCTCATTGGACTACTAAGAATTATTTATTAATTTAGTCTTAGTTACTATGAAGTTTGTTTGTTATAGTTTTATGTTAATTGGACATTCATGCGTTTAGTAGTGAGACAAGTGGCCTAACACTTTCGGGTAATGACGGAGTGGTCGGTTCACGATTACTGCCTTAAACCACTCGTGGTTATGTGACTAAGATACGAGATAAATAAAGACAACAATGTAAGGAGGTTACGTCAAAGCAGTTGTAGTCTAAGTTCGAATAGTGAAGTTCGCTTTCGCCGGGTAAATAATTAGTCATTTTCAAGACGAACGACTGAAAATAATACAAAGATTTGTATAAAATACGAAATGAACTGACTAACATGTAATTAAAAGCAATATTTTTTGCTTAAAAAGTCGAGGATGTAAAAGACAAAAGATAACTACTCCAAACCAACTGTTTTGACGATCTCTACATGTCCCAACAGATGTTAGATGGTTTGTAAGAACGTTGAGTTTCTAGTTATCTTTTTGTAATAGACAATAGTATTGAAATGTGTATCAGTATTTCATGATTGTTTTGTCACGGGAATAATCTCAGGTCCATAGACAACAAATGTTTACTGCTTAGTTTTTATTTGTGGGTTAAACGTGTGGTACAGATATTAGTTATATAATAATTGACAACTATTTGGTTTCCCAAAATAAAAATTATGGTGACTAGAAGGTGATTACGGTGTTGAGAACGAAACGAGGAATTTATAAACAATGTTCAGTGGACGTAAGCTTTTGGATATTGTGGCTTAATAAAGAGGCCAACTTAACAAAGTAGAGGATACTAAATTATGTATTATTCTATAATAGGCACGCGTTTTACGCCCACTGAATATGAATGATCTTTAAACTAGGTATCTTAAAAACAGGGGTATATTGTTATATTTTGACCGAGTCCGCTACTCTGAGACTTATGTGCGTGACGAGAGGGGGTGGGGGCAGTGCAGGTCGCTCATTCCTCAACGCTGCCCCCCGCCTCACCAAACATTCCCATGACGCGGAACAGCGTTCCCGGTCAAACTATAAACCAAATTGTTCGAATTTCAAGTCCATTGAAAAAGATATCGAGTAGATAGTTCAATTGTTAGTAGAATTTTGCAGTGTGCCTCAAGTACTTGATAAATGTAGTTGCTAATCGGAAGCAACGATTGACCCGGCTACGTTACGATTATTATTTAATCGACTTCGGCTTGAAGAGAAGTGACTAGCTCTTAGCAGATAAGGCAAGGAAACAGCTGTAACATAAACACATTTTCCAGACAGCTAGTTGGCCGTGACCTGAATTTCAATTTACGTAATTAATTTCTAGGAAATTTATATGGCTTTGGTAATGTCAGTTCCTAGATAGATAGCGATCTCCTCCAAGCCACGTCGAATTACCTAAAATTATACTTTATGAAAGATGCCTATAAGGTACAAATTTGACCAAGACATGACGATGGTTGCAGACTGTTTCAATATCAAGACTTGCTACCAGCCACGATACAAACTCGGTCAAGACACAAACTCGAATAGTTTTCGTATTTATAATTAGTTTTAATTTGTTTTATGTTAAGTAAATATTTTTCAGAAAGACGGTGAGGTTGTAAGAGTTGCTCATTATGTTGACGATATTTTTTTTTAAATTTTGAGTCCTTAATTTGTCCAAATATTACACTGCATCGTGATATTTAAATTCTTCATAATTTTTTTAATATAATGTCATTTGAAATTCGTGCCGTATTCATTCGTGAAGCGATGCTGCGATTGCCCACCGAAGTGAGAAATTAGGCTTCAATCCATTGTGACATCACAGAACACCATTATAGCAATAATACATTATATGAATATAGAATATTAGGCGCCGTTGACTTTATATGCGACGAAGACGAACACTCCGAGCATAATAGAGAACAATTATTTTTTAATACTAGATTTTTCAGAACTATCGGTTTCGGTAATAAGTGATCGTAGAATAAATACACCAAACAATACATAGAAATAATTTTGTAAACCGATCGAAGAATTCGCGTTGGGTATAATAACTATACCACTAATATTGTAACTCATGAATAAAGGAAAATGAAGAAGTTGCGTATTAAGTTCATCAGATGATACGCTTATTTAGCTCGTAAGTCCAAATAATAAGTGGCACGATTAATATTTGTCAAACTATATTGGTGGGCATAAATTAGGTATAGAGCGTGCAACTTACTAGCGTGCGTGGTGTTTACTTGGGTGTGTGCGTGTAAATGGAGGTTGTAATAGTGTGCGTTCCTGACGTGACGGAGGGGTCGGTAGCGAGCGCGAGCTCTCACTTTTCTACCAACTGAATCCGGTGCCACTGTCACACACACATGATACATACGTCCTTCCCACAAACAAAAGCCACGCGCGCTCGTGAGCTGCAAGATCTATACGAGTAAGTAATGATTAGAAAAGTGTAAAATTATTTTTACTATTGGAGCTATGGAAAAACCTTACAGTTTCTTTTACGTAATGTCTACTCGCGAGACTCGTATAAGTAATTATAAGCGTATGTGTGATAGAGACTGTATCCTCGATAGCAAGTAAATACGAGAGTTGGAGATGTTCTCTTTTTGAAGTGAAACATGCGCCCGCGACGCGCCCTTGCTCGGTGCAAGCGCCTTATCGCCAACCCGGTGTCGGGAACGCATTTTTGATATATGTCAGAAGTAGTATGGAATTTTGTAATACTAATAAATTTTTATATGTATCGTAGTGTATATGATTGTAAGTTATGCAGCTGGTGGGTAGCAGTGGTCACCAAAAGATTAATATTAAATTATTAATGATAATATAGTCGAGGTAAGCCGGTCCTTGTATCTTTGTAATTCAGCTTGGTTAGAATCTTTCGGATTCTAAAATTATATGTGTTATACTATGAAATTATCAAAAATTTATGTGTAGAAATATAATATTTATCGGCTGGCGAACCTAATAAGAATAATGTTATTGTACCGATCGTGCACTTCATTTTTTCTACTTAACATAAGCTAAATGTAGCTGGATCTAATCTATAGTAAAACGCGTATTTATCATGCGTGAACAATATTATACGCTTGAAGCATTATGATGCCAAATATTTGTATACAATGTGCAGGAGTGAGTACAGTGGTGCCATCTGAAGCCTTAACAAAAGATCCAGCAACATTACAACGCATTAGTATTGCTTTGTAGTTCCTACTCCTCTAACTTGTGACTAAATAATGTGTGACTTCCTAACCTACCTTACTATCTCTATTGTTATGTATGTCGCTGCTACACAACTTTATATTTTATTACTATCTATGTATGGTCAAATTAGTGATACTTATGTAAAACTCGTTAGTTGCATACCTCTCTAATCAAACTTCTTTACAAATACTAGGTTAAATAAATCATTAAATTAATTGAATAGATTAATATATTTATATTTGAATGCATTTTGTTTCATCAAAATGATGATTCGCGCCGCGATTTTAATCAGTTTGCTCTACAGATTTTTGTATTTCGTTATTTACTACGGAGACAACTCTGATATACGAAAAGCTGTCATCTTAGCTAAAGAAAATCAGGAATAATGGTTTAGATTATTATTAGCTAATTTTTGTTAATAAACTTGTAAATATTCGGTGATCAGCGTTCAAAGAATCTGTCGATTAAACTAGATTACAGTAGGATTTATCATGATATTATTATAATAATTTTGATTAGAATTCATTTTTATTTGTGCCGAATCCAAATGTTTCCGCGATTATAGTTCCATTCAAAATGTATTAGTGGATTATTTATTCCCAAATATTTGAAGCGAAGCAAGGTAATATGAAATTGATCTCGATCTTATACCGAACCACAAAGACACGTGAAACAAAATCAAGAGGTTGTGATAATATCACATGCACAGACTAGCGATCGTCGCGGTTATTTGCTAGACATGAGAGACAGACCAAAGACATTATAGAGCAATTGGACCCATTCCCCAGTCTACTAACGTTTTACCACGTGTTCTCCCCTCAGTCTTCCTCGCTACTCATGTCAGCGTTTGAATGCAAAAAGCTAAGATTGAATTTTCTGGTTTATGGTCAGTCATTGAGATGATAAAACTCAAAGGTGTAACGAAAAATGCGTGCTAGAACTTTGCTGAGCTAAAAATGCAACTTATTTTGTGAATAAATGATCTAGAACCACAATAAGTGTCTTGTGCGATATGGCAAATTATTGTTTGTTTAGCGCTTATATTGTTGTTGAATAACTTAATATAATTCCTAGGTTGATAAGCGATTATTTATAATTGTAAATCATTCAAGTTATTGTTAGACATTCTCCACTGCTTATGTGACTGCTGTCTAGTTGGCTACGTAATATAGATGTTATCTTGCAAAATGTGCTTTATGCGTAACTACGTTCTAAAGTGCTTCGCTGTAAGGTGCGTTTGCGCAAGGAGTAATAAATTAATCTTTTTTTAAACATAAGTAGCAGTTCAGTGGAACGTCAATTGGACGTAGTTAAGCGGAAAGGATCCGACCCACTATGGGCGAAAATGAGTTATGTATACCAAAACACTCTTTGTAGTTAAAACTTTAATATATCACAAAAACAATCCCAACGCATCATGTCATTATGACCATACGTTACCAACCCGTATGTATGGCAGGTCATAAGATCACATAACACGATCTGGATCTTAAAACTAACTTTGTGTGGGTTGGATCCTTTCCGTTTAACTACGTACAATTTAAATTTCAAGTTAGATTTTTATTCTCTTCATATTACACAATGGTATCTATATTATACGCAAATAATGACCGAATAAAGTTTTGAATACAAATAATATATTTTTATAAAACCGAAGTTACTTTTCCGAAGCAGTTTTTATAGAACACATTTTATATTCCTTGTGAAATATGAAGCGATGGGATTGCAAAGGATTGGAACTATGATTATT
Organism: Agrochola circellaris; assembly: GCA_914767755.1. Classification (NCBI taxonomy): domain Eukaryota; kingdom Metazoa; phylum Arthropoda; class Insecta; order Lepidoptera; family Noctuidae; genus Agrochola; species Agrochola circellaris. The sequence goes on from OU611860.1 coordinate 6,873,257, forward strand.
ATAACAGTATTGTTAACGGCTATTTTCCTAAGTAGCGGTGTTATGAGACTTAATAATTTATTTTAAAATGCGGGCCGCCACACTGCCCTAATAATAATCAGTAGTGATTGAGAATTGGGTGAAATATAAAAAATGAACTTTGAACTGTGTTTTAATTATTTATTACACTGATAAAAACGCTAATTAAACTTATTAATTATTATTAGAAATGCCTCTCCATCGTTTCTTAAATATCATACATAATCAGCCTATAATGTTCCCACTGCTGGGACACAGGCCTCCTCTCGGTGAGAGGGAGTGGGCCGTAATCCATCACGCGGGCCCAGTGCGGGTTGGTAGATGTCACATGTCTTCGAATTTTTGGTTCTAGAACATCACGATGTTTTCCTTCACCGTTTTGAGAGCAGTGGTGATGAAATAATTTACAAAAAGTAAAGTGCCTGTCTGGGTTCGAACCTACGACGTACAACTAAGTCGCGGCTGTTACCACTGGACCACCACTGCTATAGGGATCACTATACTTTTATAATAAGGAATACATACAATAGATTATCAGTCTATAAATTATAATTCATTTAAATAAACTAGATACATTATATTGATTGAAATTAAGCGACGGCGGTGTTATGATGCATCTTGAGATAGTAGAGCTGCGCTTGCGACTCTAGTTCCTGTAGAGACTTCACTACTGGCGCCATCTGCGTCACATGATCCTGCAAATGACGACATGGGTGTTAATGTCTTGCAATACAAAAAGGATACCTAAAAAAATACAGTAAGTGGTAACACAGTGCATTAAACAGATTCATTATTTTTCAACTTGTATTTTATTTAGCTGAAGGTCGATATTTGTTTGGCAGTGACAACGGCCTTGCGCTGTGCTTTGCCTGGTCTGCGATGGCGATTTTTTTTCCTCTTCTGTTCCCCCTATACATACGACCGACATTAGTATCCTAGGCGACAAGTGATAACTATACAAACAAGGAATCTTACCTGATACCCAGTACCAGCCGCCTTCTTTTTCTGTCCGTACACGACTTTGCCGTCAAACTCGTTGGCGGGCACGGCCATGTCGTTGCCGACCTGCTGGATTGTGATGGTCAAGTGGTCCTCGATGTCAGCCAGGTACTGTCAACAAGAGAATGTTATGAATACCTATGTCTAATTAGGTTATCATATTATAGACGTCAACTGTCTTCTGCATTGCGGAAAAAAGTTACGACTGCAATGTAAACCATTTTTTTTTTAATTTATCTTGTCGGGGCTTAGAATTTTGTGCAGTGTAACTGTGTCTGAGATATATTAGGATATTCGATTATTGTTACCTTTAGGCACTTGCCAATAACAAACGAATCCTCTATGGTCAACTGAATCATCGCTTAATATCAGTGGGGTAAAGACCATTCGCATCCTAATCTCAGCACATTAATACAGACGGTTCACTCCGCAAAATCATTCAAATAAAAAGCGACTCTTGCTACGACACAATAAAGAGCAATTCAGGTCGCAGAGCGCAATATTTTAAATTACGGGAATTGGACTTCTGGTGAGATACTACCGAAAGACGTGTCAAACGCATGTCTTTATGAAAAAAAATGCAGAAAGTACAAAAAAATAAAAATCTTAGTAATAGTGTATACCTGTGGCTCATTGTACCAGGTGCAGCAGCCCCTGGGATGGTCGTCGGTGAGGTTTGTATTCCAACAGTTGCGGCCGCGGGACGAACACCACTCGCCGTGGTACCACACCTGCAAACGACCAAGGTAAACGTGAACACATCACCCATAACTTACTAAAAACCAAAGATGCATGGGTTTTTTAATTTACAGGTATTTTTCAACTATCCAGGAGCAGTTAAACTGAGTTTGGGGGATGCGCTAAGGTAGCCCGCGAATCATATATTGATCAGCACACATCCTGATACTGACCTGCAAATTGCAAAAAACGTAGAAAAAATGGCTGGAATGGGCTTTCGCGGGCTACACAGGCGGTTTAGCTCTAAACAGTTCAAAAGATAACTCGTTCCAAAATTGAGATTTATATGGAGAACAACAGGGCACATCAACTAAGAAACTCAAAAAGAGAAGAATAAAATAAAATAAAAATAGGAACATTAAAAACTATTCAAGAATATGGAAAAATAACACCCGTTCGAGGCCAAAAATCCAGATATCTCGCGGTATATATCTACAAACCATATTTTAAAACCAAGAGTTTTCGTGTCTCTAAGTTGTAAACTATATTTATAATGTTTAATGGTTTTACCTTTTCCGGGACGGTGGAGACGAGACTGATAGCAAGCCCCATGCGTTCCGCACGACCGACACGACCGATGCGATGCACGTAGTTAGACTTCTCGTCTGGCAGAGTCACGTTTATCACTGAAGAAAACAGAAGTTATAACGCTAATATATTGATCTACTATATAAAAATAAGTCGGGTTTTCCTTCCTGACGCTATAACTCCAGAACGCACGAACCGATTTCCACGGTTTTGTATTCGTTGGAAAGGTCTCGGGCTCCGTGAGGTTTATAGGGTAGGTAGGGTAGGTAGGTAAGTGCGTCGTAGATAAGTACCCGTGCGAAGCCGGGACGGGCAGCTAGTAATTTATAAAAAAGGGAAAAAAGAGTTAGAAATGTATAACTGATCGATAAATGTGTTAATCTTATGTTGTTTTGTGATGAGTTAAGGTTATCAATTTTAAAGTTAAGAGGTTCATTATAAACTGACAACCCGTGCGCCCGTCCGATGGGTTTTCCTATCGGCAAAAATGATAAAACTCCATACAAACTTTCATCCATTATTTAACCCCTTTAGAGGGATTAATTTTCAAAAATATTTCCATGGTGCTCACATGCACCCAAGGGTTTAGATTGTGCCTGGTCTGTCACTGAATTTAAGATATTTATTTTGTAGATTTCATGCCAGATGATTTGCCAATTTTTTACCATAAAAACCATATACAAATACGACTTACTAAACGGCAGTCCAGAGATATCAATGCCCCTAGCAGCGACATCGGTACAGATGAGGTACTTGACCTGGCTACTCTTGAACTTCTCCAAGTTACCCTTGCGTTCCGCCGGCTTGCGGTCACCGTGCAGACAGACGCAGGTGAACTCGCTACCGCAGGATTTGAGGTAGCGCTCCATGTTGTCGCAGTCTAGCTTTGTACGGCAGAAGATTATGGCTCTGTGCAGAACGGTATCGTATGTTATTGATATGTTGATCATGAGTGTATTAGGGCAATACTATTTCCCTAGTACGTTGAAGCCCAAAAGGGGGATTAATGCCCGATATCACTAATGCTAGGCCACCTGAATTAATGCCAGAGTAAAGCGTGTTGTTGGATTTTCAACGCTCGGCTCAGCGGCCGATAGTTTAAAATCCAACAGTGCAATAATATTTAGGCATTGAATTAACTGTCGCTTATTGTTATTGAAAACGGGCAAGTGGTTTTCAAATCAAACCGATTATTTGCTAAAGATATTATTATGTAGTTTTTATAAAATTGAGAGATCTTAGAACTAGGAACTTTTTCAAATTAACTCTATTATTATAACGGGCGTGTTTTTCAAATCTAACCGATTATTTGCTAAAGATATTATTATGTAGTTTTTATAAAATTGAGAGATCTTAGAACTAGGAACTTTTTCAAATTAACTCTATTATTAAAACGGGCGTGTTTTTCAAATCTAACCGATTATTTGCTAAAGATATTATTATGTAGTTTTTATAAAATTGAGAGATCTTAGAACTAGGAACTTTTTCAAATTAACTCTATTATTAAAACGGGCGTGTTTTTCAAATCTAACCGATTATTTGCTAAAGATATTATTATGTAGTTTTTATAAAATTGAGAGATCTTAGAACTAGGAACTTTTTCAAATGAACTCTATTATTTCAATAATAGAAATTCCGGTGTAAGTGTGATTTTCGTTCGACTCTACGTCAGTAAGAAGCTTGAAAATAGTTTTAAAAAATACAAGAGAACAAGTCACCTATCCATCTTATGTTCCTTGATGGCGCGCACGCAGTACTCTCCCTTGAGTATCTTGACGGCTTCCGACAACGTCTCAGGGGTAGTGTTGCCGCTACGAATATTGTCCTTTGAGTGGACGGCGTCCGTCTGTACATGCCTGATAATGTGAAAGAAGAATTTACTAAATAATAAGTGCGATATTTGAAACAAAGCGCTTTAAAAAAAAAGTTTTAACCGCATGCTTATCTGTCTGTTTGGATGCTCTCGCAGGCTTTGGTTATTTTCGACTTTTTTTACAACTTCTACAAAGTTTAGATTTGTTTGGTAGTGACCTGCGCTTCGACAGGTGTGCGGTCCTAAGTTGCCACTGGCAGGCAAATGCTTAAAGTCACATTGTTGACTGAACTCGAATAAGATTGCGCCAGTTCGTATATTAGGTCCCGAGTTAGCCCAGGTTCGCACGGGCGATATTTTTTCGTGCACTGGATTTTCAACGCTTTGCATACCGCCGAGATTTGAAAATCCAATAATGTGTTTTTTCAACGCGCTGGGACGAGAGTGCGTCCCAACGCGTTGCATTCTCAACGCTCGGCTTAACACCGAGAGTGGAAAATCCAGTATAGCAGGGCTTATAATAAGACCGCTTGGGACAATAACTCCACCCCATTAAGATGAGTTGCTGTTTGGCGATGTCTTTTCTAGAAACTTACTTGCGCAGAGTCTCCCACAGGCGATCCTTCTGTGGGTCTACGTTCACGACCACGTGGTGCACCGTCTCTGGTACTGAGTCCTCGCCCTTCAGATCCACCCATGTCGGGAAGTGCATTAATTTCTCCTGATAAAGAAATGAAGCAAAATATTTAATCTCTCTCTAGAGGACTGTTGTTTTGTGTTACTCAAACATCATAGGGCATTCGGCTTTCGCGAGTAGAATGAAGGAACGACGCAAAAGTATTAATACATTTTCAGAAAAAATTTAGGTTTACCTTCGATGTAAGTCTTTCTTTAAGACTAAGAAAACTAGTTTCAACCAATCAAAAGGCTTTAAACGAGTCATAAGTAACGCTTAAGTTTTGAGTGGCGTTTCAGTATTTGGGTGCTAGTCATTCAATGGAAAATTTGATTTACAATAGAACATTTATTTTATTAAACAGATTTTTCTAAAATACTACTTTAAAACGAGTACTGTATGGGTGAAGAGGTCTCAACAATAAACTTACGGCCATTTTCTTAACTTCGAAAGCGTGCAGCGTGGCGGAACAGACGACCATCTGCAACCTGCGTCCATCTGACGTGATCTTAGGTATCTGTCGGTGAAGGCGTTCGATCAGTTCACCGTAACCTGCCTTCAGCAGACCGTCCGCCTCGTCCAGTACGAAGAAACGACAGTGGGTGAGGGCTAGGTAACCTGTACAACAAAATGGGACATTGGTTGACGTCATTTTATGAACAAGGATTAATCAGAATATATTTCTTACCACAAAAATATTCCCTGTTTCCGCCCTGCACTGAGAATGCACTTAATCAAACGAAAGCAATCCAAATGCATGGAAAACGACATGGCCGCTAACGTAACACCAGTCACAGTATAAATAAGTAACAGTATTAGGTCTTCATAGAAAACGGCCCTAACGACGCGCTTCGAAATCTCAGCGTATAGACTGTTGCGTACCAGTGTACGCAACAGTCTCGAGTGCGAAACAGTTACGCACAGACGCGGAAGGTTTTATCTACCGAGCGGCCGTAGGTAATTATTTCAAGGTCACTACCGTGACATAATACTGTTACTTTATTATACTGTGCAGCAGTGGTGCCAATTTCAGCCAAACTAAATATGCATCATGGATGACAGTTGAAGAGATGGTAAATTACTAAGTTGAAATTTGAATGACTAACTTCGTACTGCAACAACTACTTCAATTGACAAGTTTGGTAATGGAGCTGATTGGTTATGTCTTATATGGTATTTTTGGGTCTTTGTAGCCCTGAAGTTATCATACAAAAAATCCTAACAGTTTCATAAAATGCCTGTCATCCAACCTTACCTCCTTGAATCAGATCCTCCAGCCGCCCAGGGGTGCCCACAACGATGTCGATGCCGGCATTCAGCGAATTAATCTGATCCTTAACATTTATGCCTCCTACTACCAGCAGCTCGCGAATCTTTGGGTTTTCCAGATGCTTCTTGAACTTTGTTATCTGATTGCAAGTTTGTTCTGCTAATTCTCTTGAGGGCTGTGAAGAAAGCAATCATGCATTCATGCATTTTATTGATGTTTTAATACTCTGGATGCATATTTAAATTAAAGAAGTATAGACTTCTTGGCTTTTGGTCTTTACAACATCAGACAGATTTCAAGGCTTGTTAGTTTATACTAGAAACCGAACTCTCCCACGCGATTTTCAAATGCGCGCCTAGAATTCCATACAACATTAAAGTAAGTTTTTTTTGCGATCATGGAGTTTCTGGTCTATTGTTCTCCATATGAAACTACATTTTGAAAGGGGCAACTAGAATCAATTCTATTTTCTTGTATACATTTTGATGTTTAAAAGTGCATTTTATGTGCCTATTGTAATAAATGATTTGACTTTGGCGTCAGTTTGATGGACCCGATCGCCAAAAGATCTGTCTTTTCCATCTTTGTTTATTCTCTCACTCACCTCAATAATAATAGATCGCGGCGCATTATTAGCGGGTTTAGTTTCCACGGCGCTGTCCGAAGACACCACATTCTGCTTCATATTCTCCTTTGCCGCTGTGGCAATGCCTATGTACTCTGCCGGTGGTGGGTACTAAATAAAGATAGGGTACAATATTACTATATTTATTGTGAGGAATCCGGCATGCCTGAGAAATATTTCTCGACAGCATGTGAAGCCAAGACAGAGGCCCATGGGGGGCTTTAAAACTGTAACACACCAGGTTATTCACGAACCACACGAAAAAAACAAAAAAAAACATGTTATCATGAATAGAATTCTCAATGTAGGCAAGATTGTAGATACTAAATTTAATTTCTTAGAAGGCTGGGCCCAGCTGAGGCCAAGTGCTATTGACGTTCAAACATTTTTGCTTTAATATGTATACAGGGTCACATAAAATTTGCTAGTCAAACCCTGCAGACGTGTTTGGCATCGATTTTCTAAACACAATAAAACAATAATATTCTTATAAATGTCAATTGGCCCAAAAATATGAAACCCAATGTGCATAATTGAAACCTATGCCAAACGTTAGTACTAATCATCCATGACAACTTTTACTATGAGGCCAAATAAATCTATCCCAGTAAAAAAAAATGTAGGGTATGAAATGTTTAAAAAAAGTGTCGATTTTTATATGACTTAATTATACTTATTATTTAGAAATAACTCTGTATCTCATCATAAATGAACTGTTATATAGTTCTATATGGGAAATAAATATCTTTAAACCTAAATAAATAATAGGTAGTAGGTATAATACCTATGAAATCAGCGTTTTGTATGGATAATAACAACGAACGCAAATCTTTTAAAACTTTTATGCAATAATGTTTAAAAACTAAGTTAACGAATATGCCACTTAGATTAAGCGACAAAAATAAGTTTTGGCTAAGTTAAAACAAATAGTGGTCATTTCTGCTAACAAAATGAGGAGTCATTTTTAAAGTATTTTTTATTTTTATAAAACTATAAGTAATAAGGTTTGTATAGTAGTTTGTCAATTCTGAATATCCTATCCTACATCCTATTTAGGTGTTCTATTGTCCATATGTTTACAATTGGCGATATTTTAAATGTTTAAAACAAACAAAACCTATAAGTAAGTGATATTAAACATCGACACTTTTTCAAAACGTTTGTTACCCTGTATATTTTTTTTACTGGGATAGATTTATTTGTCTCCATAGTAAAAGTTGTCATGGATGATTAGTAATAACGTTTGGCATAGGTTCCAGTTATGCACAACAGGTTTCATTTTTTTGGGCCAGCGGTCAAAGGAAAAGTTGCATTGTCCTTTGTCTTAAAATTGTGTTGATAAGGTAGCAAAAATAATTGACGAAAATTGTAACATTTACAACACACCTGTTTCATATGGTAACTAAGAATTTATGTACCTTGAAGGGCATCTTGCCAAAATTAAAACTCATCTCAGCATTTTTTAGTACGACAGCAGGGAAATAGCAGTCTGCGCGCCTTTCAGGGGCCAGGGTATAGGCAACTCCAAGCTTTTCTCCATTCTTAGTGTAGCTAATCTCGCCATTGTTGAGGTTCAGTAGGCACCCTGAAATAATGCACAGAACCAATTTACCCATTTTTATGAAGGAAATGGTTTGTAAGTTTGTACTTAATGTACAACTTTATGTCCAATTTTAAACAACATGTCAAATAATTTAGCTTCTGTAAGTTTTGTAAAAACAACATACCTATGACATCATTCATTCCATATGCAGAACCATAATCATCAAAGTTCTTGGCATTAGACTTCTTGCCTGTACCTCCAAACCCAAAACCCAGACGGTCTGTACCCAGATCCAGTCTCGCCTAAAAAATAATTACAACTTATTTTTACATATTTCATAGTACATATATACATAGTTTATTTATCAAAATAATATAATCTATGAACCAGAAAGTATTAATATTTTAAAACATGATGCAATGATAATGAAATTAATCTGATTTCTTTAAATAAATTCCAGGTTAATTGATTTCATAGTTTTGAAATGTGTTGAGTTTTTTTTATGGCATTTCCACTTACGGCCTGTGTTGACCAGCCCACGCGGCACAGGCCCTCGTCAGTAACAGTGGCTTCATAGTAATAAGCCCCCTTGCTATGCACACCCTTAGTGGCCCTGCAGCCGTGCCAGCCCTTCTGGTCGCGCGACTGGCACCGCAGGCCGTCCGGCGTCACGGCGAGCGCATCCGTGCGATCAAAGAACGACATCGTCAATTCTGTCGATATCGTTTGTATTATCTTACTCGTCTTCCCTTCCTGTATATCTTTCAAAGTCTCCCATACTATTTGCAGGATCGGCAAACAGAAGGCACCAGTCTTCCCGCTGCCTGTTTCAGCAGCCATAAGCACGTCTCCACCACCCAAGATGAGCGGTATTGCCTCGGCCTGGACATCTGTTGGTAGTGTCCAGTCCATTTCATCAATGGCTTTCCCCAGCTCGGGGAGGACACCGAACTCTTCGAAAGCAGTCATTTGTTGTTCTTAACTAATATTCCTACGTATAAAGTATGCAATTTTACAGCAGATTTTATGTGGCCGGAAGAAAAGAAACTTCGGCAATATTTGGCATTTGCTGACAAACTGACGGCTGCTAAGGCTGACTGACAGTGACAATCTTGACATTAGAGATGAGTCCGATATCATGTCACATGTAAAAATCATCGATATTTTAAAATCATTTCATCATGCAATGACAAAGACAAAATCATCAATGCTTAAAAATCATTACAAGAATGACAATGAACGCGAACTTCGGTGATTCGGATCGGACGGTATCGGGCCGTCTCGAGCGCAGCGGGCGGTGTGACTGTGAATTGCGACAAATTGATCATTGTAAATATACCAATCTTATAAATGCGCAAAAGATTAGCAGACTGATAGATTTCTTTTATTAGGTACTAAGTATGTACTATTACTTTGCTAGTCTTTGCTAGTCCTAAGCCTGGAAAAAGCATGAAGGGAAGATTGGAATATTACTTGTTGGGGAGGTGCATATTTACGCGACCAAGTTTTTACGACAAATTGCCATGATATACTAAATAGTCATATCTTGCAGCAAATATCACTAATGGAAACATATTGATGATTTCCATAACGATAAATCAATACCTAAATAACTTGGAATGAATGTCACAAACTAAGAAAATTTAAATTACGCGGCCAACTGACAAACTCGACTCATGCCTACATAAATAACTAATGATAATTTCACTAAGCCGTTCCGCGATCATTCAGTATCTCTAATACTCAAATAAAAATCATTGATGATTTTGTCATTGTTCCCGTCACCGATATTTTTTTGTCATTGTCATGCAGTCACCGATACAGAAAAATCATCACTCAGCCCATCTCTACTTGACATAACGCAGGATGCGCGAACTGCATTATTCAAATCATTTATGTTGCTCTTGCATTCTCACCACAGAACATACATGAAGACTTATTTGGAAATTGGAGTTCTTGAAGTAGTATATATGAGTTATATCCAATTCATGATCTTGGTTAGATTGATCCGTTGATCGTGTAAAGCTATGACGTAAAATCTCATAAGATAAGCTAACTAGTCTGTGCATAAGATTTTTCTCAATCTGACAGGATTTTGATCGTGTAACTGTGCGTTTGCACTTGCGAAACATTCACAACAAAACATGTTGGAATCTCTACTGTCAATTTTCTATACAATTTTTGACAGGACCTAGAGATTTCAACATGTTTTGTTGCGATGTTTCGCTAGTGCAAACGCACAGTAAGGTCTCCATGGCCGCTTTCCGAATTAGAACATAATCGCTCACAGCGATAATTGGCGTTCTGATTTAGATAGCACGATTATGACAGCTGAGGGCTGTCAACAATTCGGTACGCTCGTGAATGCGCTCACGGTGCTCGCTTAACGTTAAAACTTGCTTATAATATTTCTTTGTGTTTAAACTACAATCTACTTCTACGTTGGTTAGGTAGCCGCGGTAGCCAGAAGCACAATTTCGCAAATGCTACGTTTGTCTAAAGTTATGATGCGACTCAAAACAAAACAGCACAACTGTCATTTTTCGTCATTCACGATACATCGTTAACGCTTATTCGGTACGGGTGTTAGCACGCTCCAATCGATTACTGCGTAACTCGGAGTGCAGCCCATAAAGGACATGTCAGTCATGTCAGTGTAAAGTTACAACGTCACTGTCAAATTTTCACGAACGAAAAATAACCTAATTTTTCGGCACACAATGATCCATATTTAAGTGTATTATTTATGCACAATGATGGAGCTAGAACTACTCCAAGACTCGGGAAAAAAAAATCCAGCAAAGCTATCTACTATAGGAAAAGTATTAATTTATGGCACTGGAGGACTAGCTGTTGGAGTCAGTATTATTTGTATACCGTTCACCGTACCAGCACTGAGGAAAGTTTGTTTGCCTTACGTTCCTGCCACCACAGAACAACTCCTTGGAGTTAGCAAAGCTTTGGTTGGTCGCAGTGGTAAACTATTAGATGTGGGTTCGGGCGATGGAAGGATTGTGTTTACCGCGGCCAAATTAGGTTTCCAAGCAGATGGAGTAGAGTTGAACCCCTGGCTAGTCTACTATTCTCGAATCGCTGCGTTACTGAAACCGGAATACCGTGGCAGCAAATTCTTCCGGCGTGACTTATGGAAGTTTGACCTAAAGCCATACAACAACATAGTGATATTTGGTGTTGAACAGATGATGAAGGACTTTGAACAAAAGTTATTAACAGAGACAAACAAAGACACTGTGGTAGTGGCATGCCGGTTCCCATTGCCAAATATGACTCCTGTAGAAACAATAGGGAGTGGTGTGGACACTGTTTGGAAATATGTTGTAAAAAGATAGACTAGAATGAAAAACTTAGATACTTTTAATATAGATTAGCTTAGTTATTAAATTAATATACACTGTTGACTGTACAAAACATATTACTTCTAAAAGCGGCCACTTCTCTTCCTGCCTGTATACTTGGTATCAGCCTTAGTGTCCTTGCCTTGTTTCCTTCTCCTTTCTTTTTTTTCCAGAATCCAAGCTCTTGTGTTTTTGAGTGGTTTGCCCCTACTATTTCTTGTTGCTTCTCTTTTAGCATACTTGACTTGAAGGTTGTTGTCCATTTCATCAGTTCCTACAAAACAGGAAATTCACATGAGAAATATGTCTAAAATAATCCCACAAAATCAATGGGATTAAAAAATTATGATCATCAAGTCAGGAATCACATACTACACTGGGTCCAAAAGCACCACTACACCTTCTTTCATTGCTGCCAATCTATTTATAGGTGTTTTGTGACATACTACCAGCTAATTGATGTGACTGCGAGTATGACCAACTGGCTCTATCAAAAGCTATTTACTTAACAATTACCTAGTGCTTGAGGTAATGGTGCAGATCCTCCAGTCATCAGTACCAAGAAAAACTTCTTTGCTTTGGCAGAATTAGGGAAGTCCACAACTACACCTCCATAGAAGCCAGCCTTCATCGCTTGTGAGGTTACCAGGTCCATTTGACTCTCATTCTCTGGGTAGAACTGGAATACTGCTCTGGCTGATCTTGACTGAAACAAATAAATACTTAAACATTATTTTGAAATGAATTATGAATTTGTGCTTGTTTGAAATTGAAGAAAAGACTACAGTCATAAGTATGGCTCATTTATATTATATTAGCTACCTACTTCCTTAACAAAATGGCATATCTTAGAACAGAGATTACATTTACGGGATTACGAAAAAGGTTTCACATACCAAAGAAGCATACAAGGAACTAAAGAACTGATGAAGCCTTTTGACAGGGTGATGTGACTTTTTATCAGCATTGAACAGCCACTGCAGGGCAGACACTGAGACCGCTCCATCAAAACAGCCTGCTCTGAATGGAACTCCTTCACCCATGTCTGATAGTACTAGATCTCCTTCTGTTTCTCTTTCTTTAGCTACATCTGAAATGTATGTTATGGTGAGTAACAGGCCACAATGTAGGAGTTTCAAGCTAATAATTTAATTTCACTGTCGTAGATCATGTTTAAAAGTAGATTTTAAGGTTTACTTAGATGCTGAATGCTTTATTTTGAAAAGTTACTTTATTGTGATGATTTAAAAGCTGTGTAATTTTTTGTAATTAAAAGATTAAAGTATAATGAGTTACCAAGCATAGAGGGTGATATATCCATGCCAATCCACATGTGTCCATTTTCCTCTAGCACTGTGCCAGATAGGCCAGAGCCGCATCCTATGTCCAAGAGAAGACACGAAGAATCCTCAGGCAAAAGCAGTAACTCGAGGCATCTTTCTGTCATCTGTGCTTGGATGTCCATAATACGGGAACTAAAAAATAAAAAAAATCCAATATGTATACATCTTATGACCGAATTTGTGATTGGTGGGTGTTATTAGTAGGGTAAACTTACTTCTGAGTGTACTTTCGGGCTTCGTCTTCATTGTAAAACTAAAAATAACAAAAGATTGTTGATTATTCAGGTAAACAAATGGATTTTCCACTGTTTTATGTTTATAAAAATATCCTTACAACTTCAGGAGGCGCTTGGTGTTCAGGTCTCTTTGACATTGTTACAAATTGATTAGGAAGACCTAAAATAAAATTATTTTCAATAAAAACAAAGCGACACGAGACTTAACCTCAAGTTTATTTTTGACAACTATTTCCTGAATGTTGGATAAAAGATATGTCCACAGACCATATTTGCTGCGTTCATTAAATCATCATCATTTCAGCCGAAAGACTTCCACTGCAGCACATAGACCTTCCCCTAGCGTCGCCACACTTGTCCTTTGCATCTCGCATCCAGCGCTTGGCGCCAACGGATTCCCGTGGCCTTCATAAGGTCGTTCATAAAATATTGAACCTAAAAATCAAACGTAGTCTATTTTATGCAATGATCACAAAAATAGAAAGTTACTATTCGACCTCACCTCTATTTTATTGGTCTTTGATGTCAAACTAATGTCAATGTCAGCTAGTACCGTACTGTCACTAGTCAAATGTCAATGGCATGTCAAAATAACGCGGGAGAAGCCGGATTATTTACATAAATTCACTGAGCCTTCTATCTCTTAATCTCTTTACCAGTTTCTTTGATATTATGTGAATTTTATTATGCGTACAATATGCCAAGAGCTTTAAGTCTGAAAAAGGTACAATACCTGGAATCTGTAGAAACACGTAAACTATCTTTATAATTTTTTTCTTAACATAATTTTCTACTTGTCTCTACAGGCTGGTCCTTCAAAGAATCAAAAATCAGTAACAGATTTCTTCAAAACTGCTACTAACAGTGCCAGCCACTCAGTGAAACCTCTTGCTACTGCTAAACCCGTAACACAAGATAAGAGTCCTGAAAAGAGTTTCAAAAGAAAGGCATCATCACCAATCTTCATAGATGATGATGTAGACTTAGATAAACATGCAATAAAAGATAATTTAAATCATGGCTCAACTTCTAATACACCGAAAAAGATCAAGACTGAAAATGGTAGCATAAGTTCATCACCCCCTAAAACCAGTCCTATGAAGAAATCACCTAACAAAGAAAATGTATTTCACACAAGAATCTCTCCAAAGAAGAATTTATTGGCAGGTTTTGAGGGACCGAATAAATATGGTGTAAGTGTAGATGATGTTATTGAGAAGAAGAAAGAGGGACCTCTCACATCTTTGCCTGATATTGAGAATAAAGTACAAAATCATGTATCACCAGATAAGGTAAATGACTTCAAACAGGAATCATGTGTGTTTGAAAATAGAGATAAGTCAGAAAGTTGTAGACAAAGAGTTATTAGTCCCATGAAACAATCACCTAGTAAAAATAATGGGAATATACACAGCCCTCATAGAAGGAGTAGAACACCTACGAACAGTCCTCTAAAAGGTATGAATTAATGCTTATAAAAATCTTTAACATGATATAGTAAAATTGGAATTAAATGTACACATAAAGACAAATTAAATTTAAATATGCCACTTTGTTTCAAGTTGAAAAACCAGATAATTGCCACAAAAAATACTTCTTCCATCTATAAAATCAGTCTACTTTTTATTATGATCCTACATCTGTATTTTGCAGGGTTCTTCTGCTCACCAGTCAATAAGTTGACAACTCCAGAGAAAGCCCTCAAAAAAGTGATGTCTCCTTCCAAAAGTGGTCCATCTATAAAAGTGTTAGATTTTAGCACAGATGATGTTTGTAATGACTTTGAGGATGACTGGGATGTGGATGATGTTGAAGAGGTATGATAACAAATATTTATCTATTTAACCAATACTCAATACGTTTATTGCATTCCACAATGTGAACTTAGGTGGTAGGTACATAAAGACATACATTCGTTTTGGAGCATTGCGGGCCCTGTCGGGCATAACAACATAAAAATTAGGAGGAGGGCTATTATAGATATTTGTTATTTATGCACACACATAAAAACAGGCATGAAGAAAGGAATAGAAAAATATGATTTCTTTAGAAATAAGCATCACCTTTGTGGTGATGCTTATTTCTAAAGAAATCTTTTCCAGCATACCTGCAATAGGAAAGTAGATGAAAAGAGATTATGAGATAGAAAGAGAACATGTGAATCTCTGATTTGATGTAGTTAAAACAAGTATTAAATACATATAATTATGGGATATACTGCTCACCATCCTGCGTGTATTCCCTGTAATTGTATAGTGAATACAACACTACTTTTGCAGATATATGGTTTGCTGGGCAAAAAGACATTGCCTTGCATATACATAGAACAATAACGGCTGAATTAAAATATGCAGCATAGAATTTATGTTTACTGATGACTCACAGTCACAAATACAGTGTAATTTAACTATGTGAATGCATAATCTTATAGAAAGCTGTCCTTGAACGAATCCTGAAAATATTTAATGTATTGTATGAGTATTTTTTTGTAAAGAAAGTTTTACTCTAGCAGTAGTTTACTTTGCCAAATTGCTTGATTCTTTCACTAGTCTTTATTGTTACACATTTGCTGCCTTATTTTATTAAAGATGTCAAGTTATTTAACTGTATAATATTATACTGCTAAAGCTAATGTTCTGACCAGTATTGATCACACTATCTGAGGTTATTTTGTAAATATTTTATAGGACAAAAATATGTTCTAACAATATTTCTTTTTTACAGGATGGTATTGAAGATCTTGATCTTAGCACAATGCAGCGCTGTGAGATAATTAGTGCTAAGAACATGGCAACTAGAATAGAACTAAGACTGAAGAACAGTGATGACAAGAAGGCAACATGCTTTGTTGAAGGAATATGGTAAGATTTTTTACCTCTTGAGTAAATGATATAACGATAAAAAATTATATACTTTATGGAATCAGACAGATTCACATCTAAGCTTTCAAAGAAACATGTGTATACAGCAGCGTTTCCCAAACTATGGGTCGCGACCCACCAGTCGCGAGTGACTATTGGGTGGGCCTTGAAAAATTTATTTTGAAATACTCAAATAAATTGGACGTAGGTATCAAATATAAGGCGATTAAAAGTAACTAAAATTGAAGTTGATGCTAAAGCTCTAGTGAAAAAAAATAGGAAACAAATACATCCTTCTCATTGAAATAGCACTCCTTGTATTTAATTAAGTATTACAATTTTCGATAGTAACTGAATGTATTTCTTATGTGTACAGTTCTTCATTCACAAATAAATAAGCCTCTTTTTTTTCTCCATGACGGCTAAGAGGTGAGTCCCGAATTTATTAGTTTTTGTAAGGTGGGTCTCGGTTCAGGCAACTTTGGGAACCACTGGTATACAGGGTGTCAGGGACATCGATGCGAAGCTGTATCGCCTGTTCTTGTCGGTCAGAAATAATTTTCGGCTGAACAAATTATATTACTCTTTATAATTCTTGACTTTTAAAAATACCTGGATATGCTCTAATAAAAAAAAAAAATACCTTTATACTGAAATTAAAAATATTTCAGGCTCGACACACCCCTTTTACCTGGCGACATAGTCAGCATACTTGCGTCACGGGACTCTTCAGGTCACTATAGCGTGACGAACTCGTCAGGACTACTAGTGTTGCGACCAGACCACCTAGTGTCCAGCACTAGTGTTGTAGCTGGCGTGTTCTGTAAGCGTAAGGCTGTGCTACAGGAACGATGGAGAGGAATTGACTCTGCTAATATGGCTGTAAGTTGGGATTTCTTCTTAATGATGTATGTGTTATATATTTTTCTTACGAAATAGGTTTCGCACGGCCGCTCGCTGTGGCTCTTGCTCTCGAGTACATTAATGGCGATTGTGAACTTTATTTACTTGCCAATAACATTTTTAAACTCCTCTAATTCATGTGAATTACACACACGCCAGCGCGTTTATGTAAACGCATTGGCGTGCGTAACTTTCTTTCCGCGTCGTGTGTTTGCATCTAAACAATGCATTCACAAATCACTTACAATCACGGATCAGAATTTTTCTTTGTGTGTTTAGGTACTGATTGGCTTTTTGCTCTAGCGCATGAGGTCTCTAAGTGACAGAAAGAGATACAGAAAACTGCAGATCGATGCGTGTAAGTGTGATTTCACCCTTATTAAATTTATTGTGTCGTTATTACAGATGACAATAGGAATATTAATCCACGAGCTGGTACAAAAAGCTCTGACTCAAAAGATCTCATCAATAGAACAACTGCGTACAGTCACTGACAGTATAATAAAGGAGTCAGTAGCAAGACTGTATGACACTGGGCTGTGTGAGGAGGAGGCGCGAACTAATATATACAAATATGTACCGCAGCTCGCTGACTTTATGAATACGTATGTTATGGATAAACCGCCTACAGTCGCGGTAATAAACATGGTTGTTTTGCAATATTTTTTCGCCTCATTTTAATTTACGCGTTGTTTTATAAAATATTTCCATCCACTGCCACTTTCCTCAAGGTTATTACTTAGTTAAAAAATCCTTTTATTGATATTTTAATACGCTTTTTCAGAATGTCAAAATAGACAAAAACAACTGGTCAGGACATATTGATAAAATATTAGATATTGAAGAAAACTTATGCTGCCCAAAACTGGGGTTAAAGGGGAAAATCGATGCCACTGTACAAGTCACAATTCATCAGAGAAATGGTAAGAAAAAATATCTATATACCAATTCTCTACCTCTTATTAGCATAGATAAACAAGTACATTTGGTTTGAATGGGCTTACAGTACGTCAGAAGGCAGTGGTTCCTCTAGAACTGAAGAGTGGCAAGGCATCAATGTCAGCCGAACACCGCGGTCAACTAGTACTGTACGGCATGATGCTCAACTTGCAAAACTGTGAGGACCCAACTCAAGCGGCACAGCGTGGTCTACTGCTATACTTGAAGTAAGTAATCACTTTATTGAACTCGCCAGTCATTTAGGCCATCGAAGTCATTGAAGAGTGAGACCGCAGACCTTTAGTCTAGCGAAATAATTACGGCCACCACCACACCACCATCACTATACAGGGTGTAAAAAGACACATCACAAAGCCGTAAACTACGCATACTGTACGTATAGCTAAGTAGCTTTGCGCAAAAATTATTGCTGGGAACCGTATTTTTTTTTTTTTTTATAAAAAAAAACAAGTTTTTATTGCGCGCAATGTAACGCGAACCCACGCTTGAATGAACGGATTCAGTGTTAGTTAAGCTCCGCCCCTACGCTACGTAGGTAGGTACTTGTTGTTCATTGCGTTTTTGTAACTTCAAATGCGTAATCTGTTAAGATAAATCTAAAATTCAGGTAATGTTTGTTTGGAAAAAAGTTTCGTATTATCGCATAGAATTCATTTTCGTGAAAAAGTAAAAAAAAAAAATGCGACTTTGACCTTCAATATCTCCAGAACCAGTGGATTCCCAAGTATGGTCTAGTGGAAAAAAATGATGCAAATAATGGGTAGAATATGTGGCTTTCGGCTTCGGAAAGTGTCTTTTTACACCCGATATATATATATAATAACACATTACCGTTTTTTATTACAATTGGGAAAATGCACGCAATTCAAAACGTATTCATTATTTAAATATACGTCGTATAGGAGTCAAGAAACTTAATTCCATTTTTTTTAAAATTTTTAATGCATTAATTATTTTATGTTATGTTTTTTGGTGGAACGAAACGCAAACTTGAAACGCGTCGTCTTCGAATATCCCGGAAATGACGTCAAAAATATATTTTCTTAGCAAAGGGCTTAAATTCTGACTAAGATAAGTTTGTAAGTGCGATTTCTGCTTGAATAAAACATAAAAATAATGTAATTTATATGATTTGGGGATAAAAAACAGATGTAAACAAAGCAGTAATGTGCCGAATGACGTCACATCCTGGCCGCGACAGAAACGGACGTTTGAACTATAGAAGAAAATTGTTGAAATTTCATAATTGTTTTGTTGAATTAAACTTTTAATACTTTTCTTAGGTCTGTTTACTGTCTTTCAGTGATTAAATTTGAAAAAAATATTACATCCATATTCCCTATTGCTAGTAAATTGAAACAATATGGTTGAAACTATCTAACTGTCACATAGACAAATAAAACTTGTCGTTTTATCACGTGCAAGTGATATTCAACCTTAGGGCTCAGCCTTAGGGTCGTAAAGCAATAACGAGTTCGAATATACTATCGGCGATATCCAGAAGTGAATTGCCAAATAGCCTTACCTATTGTCTATTTATAACCTTGTTTCCAATGGATGTTATTTCCACTTAAAGAAACATCAACTGTATGCGAGTGTAAATAAAGTTGATAATAGACTGACTAGTACTGTTGAAAAAGTCATAAAAAATATAAAGTTGTAGCGCAAATTGAACCTTATTTGTAGGCGTTACAGTTGTTTTTTTAACTCGTGTTTGTTTACATGTTTGGCAAGTAAATTGCGAACGCAGATTAGCTTATTCTACTGACGGGGTCCGGAAGGGCCAATGCCTGCCGGGGTTGCGGGTTTGTCTGAAAGGGATATCGCGACCTCGGCACACAGGCAACGGAAGGAACACGGGTGGGTTTTAGTCAGTAAAAGTCTGACACGCCCTCCCGCTCCACCCAGAGCGGGAGAAGTTATTTGATAATTTCCCATCCTCAAAAAAAAAAAAAAAAAAGATTAGCTTATTCTCTTAAAATATGTCCTTATTTCTGCAGGGATCGCGTGGAGTTACGTGAGGTGAGTTGTGGCTACCCAGAGCGTCGCGACTTACTCATGTTACGTAATCAACTTGTGCAGTACCTTACCACATCGCCTCAGGATATTGACCCAGGTATTATAATAATTTTCTATCTATGTTAAATACAATTTATGCTTGTAATAGATAACATCTTGACATCATTTTTTAGAACTGACGGAATAAATAAATAAATAAATAAACTAAGAATAGCAGTAACAATTTTAATTAATAAAATGTATGAAAAACGCACTTCATCAATATCGAAATACCAGAACGTGGGTGTCTGCTAGGACCGATGCCTGCCGGGGTCGCGGGAAAGTCCGAAAGGGATACCGTGGCCCCTGGCAATGTATAGGCAACACTGAAGGAACACGGGTGGGTTTTAGTCAGTAAGAGTCTGACACGCCCTCCCGCTCCGCCCAGAGCGGGAGAAGTTACTTGATAATATTCCACCCTAAAAAAAAAGGGATGCGGGTGTCCAAATTGACAACTTCCACGCACCTTAAATTGTGAACTGACTCGTCGGGCCATAAAAGTAGCAATAAAAATGTGCAACGGCGTTTTATCGATAGTTTGCTTCATGCTCCATAAGTGCGAGCGAGACAGATTAATAACAATGATTTATGGTCCAACAACTATAGGAGGACTCTAGGAGTACCACATACAGTTTCTTTCGAAATGTGTAAAACACGTAGTGCCAAATAAATATATTTAATAAATCTATATTTTGTATATATTTTTGAATTCGGTATTTCATTTGTTCAGAAAATCTGGTGGACATCGAAGACGCGTCTGTAATGTTACAACAGAAGCTGCCGGACCCTGTGGATCATCACAACGCCTGCGCTAAGTGCCCCTACCTTACTCTGTGCTCACTGCATCTGTGGTAAGAATGTAATTTTAAATATTATAAAAGATGCACATCATTTTCATTGACGAAAAATATCCGTTGAAAAGGTGTCGTATTTTAAAATTAGTTAAACTTATTACTTTTATGCCAAGATACTGCAAAGGCAATATAATCATTATTAAACTATAAGAATTAATCTTAACACCGTAAACCAAAGGAAAGCGCTGTGGAGTATTTTTAATAAGTTTGTTAAAGTGTAAGCAACAATGTACGAGCGCGGTCTCGAACGGCCAATGAACCGTTTGCTGCTTATATGTATACAACTTTGTTCTTTAAACACACATCATAAGTTTTTTTTTTCAATATCATCAGAAAATCCGTAGCGTCTGTTTTTATTTATTTATTTAACCATTTATGTACACACACATATATACAGACAAGAAGAAAAGAACAGAAAAATACGTACAAGGGTGATGCTTATTTCTTAAGAAATCTCTTCCAGCATACCTGCGATAGGACAGAGGATAAAAAGAGATGTAGACACCGTGTGTAAGAGTAGAGAGAAAGTAAAATCCATAAAATCAAAACTATAATTATAATGTAATTTAAAAAAAAATAGAAAATAAATACAAAATAATAGCGAACTAGAATATTAATAATGAATTGCAATTATAACACTGAATTAGACGTTTTAGGTCTAAAAAAGGCATTTGGAAAGTTCCCAAATACTTTTTTTACATCTATAACTAAATATTTGGTGTTACGATATTAATTATTGCATTCCTTATTCAATATTCTAGTTCGCTAGTTAGCCACATTTCATATTTCCATACAGAAATATTGTCAAATTAATCAAAATAGGGAAATATTTGACAACTATTTGCGACGTTGCCCACTTTCAGAATAAACGCTCTTAAGATTTAAAATTCTCCTTTTCAAATTATCCTAGGCATACAAACGGTCCAAGCGTGTCTGAGTCCCACCCCCTATCTAAACTACGTGCGGAAGCGATGGGGCACCTCTCACCAAAACATATCAAGTATTTCCTGCATTGGACGGCGTTGCTGAAGATGGAAGAGAGAGCCCAGATGGTGTCGTCTCCCTTACATGCGCTGTGGACTGAGAGCGTTGAAAAGAGGTGAGAATATGGTTTAAATGGTGTTATGAAACACATATTTACAGAGGGTTGTGGTGTCTGCGGGAGCCTTAAAATGTTTCGTGTGACTTCGAATTTGAAGTTATGCCCAATAGTGGTAATATAAAAATACATGTTTGGTATATTTCAGAGAAAAACGCGGGACATGCGCTGGTAACTTAAAATTAACAGCAGTTACATATTCGGAAGACAGATACCTGCATGTGTTTTATCGAAAAACTGAAGGCAAAGGTAAACTTTATCTATTATTAATGATTGTGCATGTTACTGATTTTTTTTATAGTGATTTACTTTATAGAACAGTTTCGGACTCATTCGAAACTCCTAATTGGTTGAAAATATTGTTTCAAATAACTATCTACTTAACTAAGGTTGTTTTCTTAATCATATAATTTTTTTAGGTAATAATGTCGATACAAAGGTTACTAAAGGTCCACAAGAGGGTGAATTTTCAATAGTCAGCATTGAGAACCGACCGTGGATCGCAGCAGGATTTGTGACTGTATCAAATTCTAAAGAGATACACATTTTTCTAGAGAGGTACGATACTTATATAAAACACTTTCAGGGGTAAAGTGGTTGGTTTATTTATACAATTTGAAATTTAATTCGTTTGCATCCTCTTAAGGGGTCATTGTACTCATCACTATGAACAACTTTCACACACTTAAATGTATGGAACAGCTGATTTTTTTTTCGCGATTTCAGTGTTGGCCCCATACTGAAAGTTGTTCATAATGATGAGTACAATGACCTCTTAAGAGGATGCAAACGAATTAAATTTCACATTATATAGTTTTATTCTAATTTTTGAAAAAGTTTCTAAAATTTATCTTGTCTCTCAAAATAATAACAACCAGTTATAGAATTCGTTTTATTTATTGTTTATTATATATTTGTCGTCGGGCGCTCAGACCAAATAAAACACCAAGACAGAGCGCTGTCAACAGTGACATGAAGCCGGTTTCGTAAACGTGTGCACTTAGTGAGGTGTAGTTCGATTGGAAATGGTTGTACATGTGAGCGTGTATGCACATAGCGGAGGTGTAGTTTTGGCATGCTTCACTGTATTGTTCGCAGCGCTCTATCTTGGTTTTTATTTGGTCTGAGGTCGGGCGTGACAAAATTGCCTTCACATTACCCTTCCTAAACATATTTAAATATTCTTCCAGGGATGTGGGTAGTCGTTTGACCAACGACACGGTATACCACATAGACACATACGAGTCTTATGCCACTACCGTACAGAATCTGACCAACTTGGGAGTGCTAATGGAGGACAGCGACAGATCCGAGAGACTTCGAAAGTAAGTACAGATTTTCTAAACTTCTTTCCACGATGCTTTTAACCACAGCGTAAACGCAGCCATTGTGTATTTATTGACCTACCTTCTATATTCGCAAAATCGCCGTTAAAAGCGAACGCAACAACTCTGAAAGTGAACGCAACGTCGCAAATAGATGTCAAATATTTCGCTCTAACTAACTTTCCAAATGAAGGTTATTACACCTAAAATGGGTGCAACATCAAATTCAATGTCATAATTGCAATTCATTATTAATATTCTAGTTCGCTAGTTAGCCGCATTTCTTATTTCCATACAGTAATATTGCCAAATTAATCAAAACAGGTAAATTTTTGATAGTTATTTGCAACGTTGCCAACTTTTAGGATGTTTATCCCAAAGGTTTGCAACGTCTCTCTGAACACTTTTTCTGTAGCTACAAAAAAAATTGTAAGGAACGTCTTGAACTGAAGTGTCGTTTGGGTTAGTTCTAAAAGAACACCAAGCCTTCTCGCTGTCATTTTCATCTTTCTTTGTATTTCCAGATTAATAATAGACAAAGAATCTCCTCAATTCGAACCCAAATTACCTCGCGACGTGGGCCGGCTCGGTACCCGTCTCATGAAATCCCTCAACATACAACAACAGCGTGCCGTGCTCAAGTCTCTGGCGGCTAGGGACTACGCGCTCATGTGTGGACTGCCTGGCACTGGTAAATATACAAAGACAACTAAAATAATCGGCAAAACTTCACTGGGTAACAAATTCATACGGGCAGGTTTAAACCACCAAGCCTTTTTTGAATTTCGAACTCTATTTCGACAAGGTTAAAGTCCTAATTGTATTCCTGACGTCAAACCCGAATCTAACTTGTCAATTTTGTACTAAGATCTACCTTGCTCTGAATAAAATTCAAAATACAATAACGGGCTCCAAGGTTTGGGCTTGGACTAAGGTTAGAACATGTTTTGTAATAATACGGATAATATCAAGTTACCAGACCGGTAATAGGATACCTGCTCTACCAGCGGCCGTTGAATTCGTAAGCAGCTGTAGTTACTTGAAATCAGGGTTTCCATAAAACAAACCAGTTGTTTTAAAACACTAATTTTAAACAATGTTTAAAACAGTTTGAAATAAAACAATGTTTTTTATTAAGTGTTTAAAATCACAGTTTAAATCAAGTTTCAAACAATGTTTTAAACATTAAGAAAAAAAACATGGTTTTTAAATGAAATTTAATAGCGAATAAATGGAAATAAATGAAAGTTATAAATGTTTAGGATTTGAAAAAGCTTGAAAAGAAATTACAAAGTATAGATAGCAGATTAGATTATCTATTTGTCATATGAATTGATTCGTCGCAACTATTTTGGGGTTTCCCCTTAATTGAATATAGTTTGTCTTACCTATCTATACTTAGTCGCTTGTCGATAAGAGGTAATTTCCCCGCAACTATTTTGGGGACTTCCCTTATTTAAATATACTTTTAGATAAGCTAATTCCCCGTCTAAGAACGAACATCGGAATTCGCAATTTGGAACGTACAGGTTGTATGTAATTGGTTCAGTATCTGTGTTAAATACTTAGATTAATTAGAAATAAAAGTACTTGTATGTTTACAAATTAGATAATAGAAAAGTTAGTACTAATTAACTATAACTAGTATGTTATTCTCATCGTTTTTTTTTTTTTAATATTGTAGAATCCATTTATGTTATGACTGATCGATTTGAGTTGATAATAAATTTGATAAATCGCTCAATAGAAAAAACGAAAAAAGAAGTTCACATAAAAATTTTCAATGGTTTGTTTTATAAAATTTAAAAAAAAAAGTTTTTTTTTCCAACCCTGCTTGAAATAAAGTAGAAAATATTAATAAAGTTTATATTTTTTTATTATCGTCTTTAAATATCGGTAAAGCGAAAAGACTGTTTTGATCACAGCAACTCATTTTAATATTCCAACTAACATTAATAAAATCTTGATCTCTCGCGGATTCTCTGACGGATCTTGACCCTTACAACGTCATTGTCGAGGCGTAACTTCGACGTAAATCAGAAGTTATTATAATTTAATACGGTATTGGCAAGTGGCATATTCCTTGCAGGTAAAACGCAAACAATAAGCGTGCTCATACAAATGTTGGTCGGCTTGAAGCAGCGCGTCCTCGTCACTGCGCACACGCATTCCGCCGTTGATACAGTTCTTAGCAGGTAGGCAAATGTTTGTACTTGTCACCTATTTTAACGGATCTCCCACACTAGACGGCCACGACCACGAACAGTGGTCGCGACCATAAAACCGATACGAATCGCGCACTTGGTCGCAACGGCTAACTAGCCGCAGACCATACAATACCGCTAGACGACCACGACTGGCTAGTGGCTAGAGTCGCGGCCGTCTTGTGCGCGAGATCCGTAATAATTGACATAAAGGTTTTTCTGGGTAACTTTTGATGCTATTGAAATCTCTAATATGATTAATTCACTCCCATTTTCCCATCGGCTTCCAGTTTAGCTTACTGTACGTGTTGGGTAACTGTAAGTATAGTAAGCAACGGCTTCATAAATCTACATCTATACTAATATTTAAAAAAGAATACATATGTGTTTTTGTTTGTAATGAATAAACTAAAAAATGAAACGACCGATAAAAAAAAAAAATCTCCAGTTCAATGCTATTTTATCACTAGAGAACGGATATTCGGAGGCATATTAATATAAAATTGAGGTGTTGGCTATTATGGAAAGCACTTTTGTATCGAAAAAATCCCGGGATTCCGGGATCGACAAATTTAGAGTTCTGATTATAGAATGTATATTTACTTACGTTCAGGTGTTGGCTTATATGGAATGCAGTTTTGTATTCATCGCAAATATCTCGCGATTCCGGAATTGATAAAAATAGTATTTTTTGACTGTATAAATGCTAGATAATGTTGTAAAGTAGGTTGCCAAATTGGCATAGCACATAGCAAAAAACAACTAAGTGCCTTGAGTTTCGTTAAAAAATGTTTACTGTAGATATATACAATTTTATGTTAACACCTCAAAAGTAACCTTCAGCTTCTTGGTTAGACCACCCGTCTCAGACCTAGAGGTCCCGGGGTCGATTCCCAGTGGAGGCAAAATTTTCTGGTTGTTGGTAGGGCTTGTTCTAAGTCCACCTGTCCCACCATCTTCACCACCACCATCTTATCTAAATCTGTCGCCATAACAACAATGTTAACATCATTGTTGTGTTCGGCAGTTAGAGGTAAGATAGCCAGTTCCTCTGTAGTTGATGAGTCCGGGTGAAGCTCGATTTCACCTTCGGCCTGATCATCACTTACCATCAGGTGAGACGTTGGCCTGCAGCCAAGAGCTTCCCCGATGTGGTTAAAAAAAGGAAACATTTTTAGGCCGAGATCTATAAACCTTACTTAGAACGTACTTTGGCTAAGAGTTATTCCTGTCACTGTCGCACAACTGTCAAACTACAAGTGTAAGATAAAGACGGGAACACATCGTAAGGACGTAAGCCAAAGTACGTGCTAAGTAACATTTATAGAACTAGGCATGTTTCATACGTTTTATTCAACGATCATAGTTACGTTACTTCGTCAGGTTACCAGAATCGTTGCGTATATTGCGCCTGGGCGCTTGGGCGCGCGTTGCGCCCGCGCTGCAGAAGCGAAGCGAACAAACACTGACCAAGGACTGCGATACGCCTGAGAAACTCGCTGCACTCTATGATTCAATGGTAATTTTGTTTTTAATATTTCTTCCAGCACGCATAGCATGACAACCATAGAAACGGGTTTTCTACGGGTTTTGTCGACGGAAGAACACACAAAATTATAGATTGTGATTGTTTATTTGTCATTTTGTCTATTCTTCCGTCGACAAAACCTGTATCTATTGTGGTCATGCGAAGCGTGCTGGTGAGATCGAGGTCAAGAACAAGCCTATGAATTTTAAAAAAAATACTGTGCCTGGCAAGGTCCATAATGTTCGCATTGTGGAATACAATACAATATCGAGTTTAGTATTGAAAAAGTTTTTACACCAAAGAGCATAGCTTGGACCGGCATTTACGAAATGACATTAAAATTCGCATTGCTGATTGGAGTCGGCCATTAATCACGTGGTTTTTTGGTGCAAAGTATCTTAAAAAAATCAGAATATTTTATCTTTAAATACAGGTTCGTTGCCTGGCAACGGCGTGTCACGCGCCGCTTTTCGGTTTAGAAATTGCGCGTTCAACGAAAAAATAAATACACGTGATATCAACAAAAGGTTCGGAAAAAAAGCACGAAATATCACGAGGGATATATGCCTTGTGATATTTCGTGATTTTTTTCCGAACCCCTCCCCCCCCTATTCGAGCCTCACGTGATTAATACTCAATATATTTATTGCTTCCACATGTGAACTTAGGTGGTAGGTTTTAACAAAAATATGATAATTGTGGACCCTGTCGGGCACAGCAAAGTAGGAGAGAGGAAGAGGGCTTTTCATTTTGACTAAGTAGTCATTATTCTATATACGTATTGTAATTATTTTATAAAACTTGTAAGTTAAAATAATCATTGATATTATAATAGCATTTAGATAAAATATTTTTTTTTAATGTATTTATAAATGCCAGAATCATGTGACAATCCATCAACATTTAGTATGCTTGCGCTCTACATGATAACTATTAGCTATTGGGTATAAAAATGTTTATATTTGTAGGACGTCGTGGGAGTGACATGTTTGGGAGCCACGCACGCGATGCTTTCGCGAACCATTTTCGATCTCTGCATAGTCGATGAGGCTACACAGGTAAAACTAAACTACATAATCCTTAGATGATCCTTGTACGTATTTTTCTGTTCTTTTCTTCTTGTCTGTATATATGTGTGTATAAATAAATAAATAATAAAATACATAAGTATAAAGCCTACTATGTATAACAGACCCTACACAATAAGAAGCAATATGTAAACATCGTTATTTTGGCTTGATAAAAACGATTTCAACTATTTCAGTTGCAATGAAAACTAGACCATATTTGACTTAGTTAAGGTTTATAATCCTAAAGCATATAAATTGGTTTTATTGCAGGTTTTGCAGAGCACTGTATTGCGTCCTTTATTCGCGGCGAAGAGGTTCGTTTTAGTGGGAGACCCCGAACAGTTGCCGCCCGTAGTCAGGAGCCGAGCGGCAAGGTAAAAAAAAAATCTGTTTATAGTTTTTACTAGCTTCTCCCCGCGACTTCGTCCTTGTAAAATTTATTGATCCTTCGTATCGCCCGCCTGAGCTGTTACTTCGTTTACAGCGTTCTTTCAAACTTTTTTACTTTTGCTCGGCTCCTAAGGGTCATAGCATGATGATAATCAAACTTGATTATGAAACCATTCCATTCCAGGCGCCTAGGCATGGAAGAAAGCTTGTTCCACCGCTTGATGTGCGAAGAAGCGACTTCTACCTTACAGCTGCAGTACCGCATGAACCAAGCTCTGGCCGACATCGCCAACCACGTGGCTTACAACGACCGGCTCAAGTGTGCCGACAAGAACGTAGCACTAGCTAGGTTGGATATAGATGTGCTAGTAAGTAAAGAAGACACAATTTTATAGTACATAGTAGGAATTTCAAAGCAGAAAAATAATAACTTTTATTTTTTGCTTCATTATGATGTCTTAAGGTTGAACTAGTCGCGGGCTCGAACTCACCAAAATTCAAAAGTCATTTATTCAAACTAGGCTGAGTATCAGCACTTTTCGAACGTCAAAATTACATAAGACAGTCCCCCAAAACGCCCACCCTTCACCGGTGGGCGTAGCCAAAAAGCACACTGTATCACCTGGCATCGTGTGCGACAGATTGTATCACCGATGAGCAGTAAGATGCTATTCTACACGCACAACGTCTAGTTCGCACGCACCTTTCCGAACTATTTTTGTAAAACGAGCGCGTAAAAAATTGCGAAATGTCCTTTGAAAAATCGAGTTTCATGAAAAAACCACTGCATACATCAATTAAAAATAAAGTTTATTGAACTCTTCGACTTTGTTTTGGAGATTTTACACTTCTTTTATTACTTATTAACACCCAAAGTTGCGTTAAAATTAGCAAGAAAAACGAATCTTTGTTAGCTCATAACTTATTAATGGCTTTTTAATTTACTATTTTATATCCGCACAGACATATTTAATAGGTATTGAGAAAAAACTATATCATGTTTAACTTTGGATGTACAATGTCAAACAGTGGAGTAAAACCCCCCGAAATTTGTATGGAAAAAATATCAACTAGTTCTACCTTAATGCCGATTTAAGTGGATTCTACAACTATAGATGTGATTGTTGCACAGCCCTAGTCAGTCATCATCTTATTTCCGCTTTGTCACTGCCAGTGCTGCCAGCTTGGTTTTGCTTTGATCCGTCATTCACTGACTGATAGCTAGAATCCGCACCACCACTGAAGTCCGCCGGAAAATTGTGGAACTTCTTCTTTTCGTGTGGTTAGTGACTAACCTGGTGTCTAAGTATGCTGCTGAGTTAGCTGCCCATGGGCCTCTGACTTGGCTTCACATGCCGTCGAAAAATATCTCTCAGGCATGCCGGTTTCCTCACGATGTTTTCCTTCACCGTTTTTGAAGCAAGTGATAATTATACAATACGCACATTAAGCCGAAAACTCAGAGGTGCGTGCCTTGGGTTCGAACTCGAGACCTATGACTTGGCAGTCCGACGGTCACAGCACTAAGCAATCACTGCTTTGGATATTGTGGAACTATGCAATTTGATGCAATGACATAGACACTAGCGCCGCGTCAATAGGACTTCAATGGTGGCGCGGACTCTGATCTCTTTTTTAATCTACGATTTGAAGGTAAAGTTATTTTGATTGTGCATCTGGTTTGCTGCATAAAACTTCCCTAATATATTTGTTATATTTTCAGAAAATACCTCACCTGTCAGACTCACCGTGGCTATCCACGGCCTGTAGTCCCGAACCAGCGCACGCAGCGTTGTTCTTAGACGTGGAAACGATTGAAGATGTCGATGTTGCCAAAAATAAGAACTCTTGCGCAAACCCTATAGAAGCCTGTGTTGTTATCGCCCTGGTGGACGCTTTGAAACAGGTTGGTGATACATTATTGTAGTAAAGGATATAAAGTTTTTTATAAAGTTTTTAAAATTACGAAACTCCCTATTTCGTAATTTTATTATCATGCTGAAATATGAGGGAAAAAATACCTTTTTTTTACCTGAATGCGCGGTATATCCGGCTATGCTTTTTTTACGATTAGGTTTTTCTTAAACTTCATCAATAAAACAGTAGAGCCGTCTAGAACCTACTGATATACATCAGTTTTATTACCTTAGTTTAATATTGACTGCGTCTTTATTTCGTAAGCAGTAAAGGTGGTTTTCGTTATTCAAGTAATGTTACTACTGAGTAAACACAGCTAGCGAAAGAATTCTTACATCAAATTATGTAATTTCCAACAGGGCAACGTCAAATCATCGGACATAGGCGTCATAGCCCCGTACCGTGACCAAGTGTCACTCCTGCGCCGCTCTCTCTCCCACCTCGCAGTAGAAGTCAGCACTGTGGACCAGTTCCAAGGAAGGGACAAGTCCGTCATCATATATTCCTGTACTAGACGCCCCGACAAAAATGACGACAAGAAAGTTAAGGTTAGTACCTAGACTGTTCTTAATTTATTGGAACAAGTGATACAAACGAGTGTGATGCGTCCATAGACAATAATTTGTGGAGAAATTATGTTGCCCATAACGAAAGTGGGCGACCAGGCGTTGTCATTGGCAGCATCATTCCAAAGCTCCATTAACCGTGCGTAACTTCTCCTGTTAACGCAAATTAACGTGTTTTGTATTTTTAATAAATATCAGCCGTGCTATTCTGTAAACATCTCACCGTGATAACTTGGGTGATGTGAGCTGTCATTGCACCTAAAGCTAGGGATTGACACTATGGACAGCTCACTTCATGCTCACTTCACCCAAGTTATCACGGTGAGATGTACAGAATAGCACGGCAGATGTAAGTTCTAAATTCCATACCCTAATCATATTTTATCTGTATTTGTATCGAGATTTTCATTAATTACTTGCAACACTAATTCATAAATTTGAGTAAATTTTTGTTAGCATGGTAACACTGTAGCACTAGAAGGAAAATCTAGAAGTCAGCTCTGAGTAGGATTCAACAGAATACCCATGTTATTGTCGGCTAGTACTGTCTCATAGTCCCATATATGTTCTTTTTTGATAATAGTTACTACCAGAGAATTATAAAGAAAATAATTTGTGTTACAGGAAGGCGAAGTACTAAACGATCAGCGCCGTTTAGCCGTAAGCGTGACTCGAGCGAAACACAAACTCCTTGTAGTTGGCAACTCTGCCGCTTTGCGTCGGTATGCGCCGCTACAGAACCTCATACAAACATGCACTGCCGTCCAACTAGACAAGAATATTGTTAACAAATTACGTAATAAGTATAAAATGTATGTATCGTGATGGTGAACAGTAATAATAATGTAATGTAATTGTGCCTTGATAATTATTAGAAATTAGAATTATGAACCTGCATTTATAGGTATTGAATATTGTTTTATGTTAGTTTTCTTATTATAAAGTTATTTTTAATTTATAAATTGTGTTTTTTTTTCTGGTACGCTTGCTTAACACCTGAGTTCATTATTTTATTATTTGATTCGATGATTAGAGTTGCTCTCCATTTGATGTTATTATTCGACTAAAAATACAACGAACGCATTTGTTTATGCCGTGTGGTTGCCTACCTGCTGATCTGTCAATGACAAACATCTGACATTTGTGTATGTGTATAGTGTTTAAAAGTTAGTTTGTGATTGATTGGGGCCGGTGTTAGACTGTTGGACCTGTTACTATTTTAATAGTGTTTCTTTAACTACATCACTTATCAGTGTGATGTAATAAGATATATTGGTTCATTCACCAGCGTATCAATTTAAATATTTCAACCAGTGGCGTTAAAAGGTAAATAGTTTTTTTTTTTTTTTTTTTTTGTTATTTACCACCAAACTCACTGGTTCATACTGGTTGCCTGTTTGCGATAAAGATAATTCTTTATTCGTAATTTGAATAATTGATTGTAACTTTTTTAACTACATTTTTTGGCAAACAACTTACATAATAGTTGTACTAAAAATAATTATTTGTATATCCCATTTAGGTTTTCAAGATGGTGAAAGCAGTTGCAGTGATCACCATCAGTGACACATGTTTTAAAGACAACACAAAAGATATGTCAGGACCAGCACTCGCTGAATTTGTCAGAGAACTATTCCCTGAAGCTAACCTGCACACAATCATTATCCCTGATGAAAAAGAAATCATTGAAAGGGAGCTCAAATACTTCTGTGAAACTAACCTAGATCTAGTGTTGACTACGGGAGGGACAGGTTTGACTCCTAGAGATGTTACTCCTGAAGCCACAAAAGCGATTATACAGAGAGAAGTGCCAGGTATCACTACAGCAGTGACGCTGGCAAGCTTAAAGAAGACACCAATGGCCCAACTTTCCCGAGCTGTAGCTGGTATCAGAGACAAAACCCTTATCATCAACTTCCCTGGCAGCAAAAAAGCGGTCACAGAATGTTTTGAAGTAGTGAAACCCATCCTACCACATGCTATATCCTTGATACACAATGAGGTGGCAGAAGTAAGCTACATTCACGATAACATGCAGTTCAACCACACATGTATGCATAGCAGTAACGTGGACGTTACTAAAGTGGCCTTAAGACCGAGGGAGTCTCCGTTCCCAATGATAGAGATGTCTGACGCTTGGAAGCTAGTTGATGATGTGATGGCGGAATGGGAGGAAAGGCTAGAGATAGTGACCATTGAAGAAGGGCTTGGAAGAGTTGTGGCACAAACACTGCATGCGAAGGAGCCCATGCCACCGTTTCCTGCGTCAGTTAAAGATGGTAAGTTATTTATCAGTTCTTATAATTTGATTCGAAATAACGTAATTAAACTTTGAATGAGGCTGAGGTTGTACTAACTCCACATTGACACTTTCATTAATCTAACACAACTCTGCTGAAGTCAAATTAACAGCAAATTAGTGCTAACTCACAATATTGTTGGTGTCGGAGTCATTACTGGAACATCTCTAAAATTTTGTGTTTTGGACTAAGTATGCAGAATGCTCTTTGCATTTGATTTTTTATCATTCTGCATACTTAGTCTAAAACACAAAATTTTAGAGATGTTCCAGTAATGACTCCGACACCAACAATATTATGACAAGTTTAAATCTATTTTGATTGCAAATTACTCTTTACCTGTCTTTAAATCCTTTTATCTCATTTCTGTATTTGATAACACCTTTTCAATAAATACCCACAAACTTAATAAATACATAAGTAGTAGCAATTTATGTATTATGAATTTATATATATATATTTTTTTTTAAAGATTGGAGTATGTTTTAATCAAACACGTTTATGGAAAACGTCAATAATTCAATCACAGGTAATTGCTTTTTGTAATAATAACGTTGTAAGAACTATTTATTTATCATTCATTAATGGCTTGTACCTAGTCATTGTTTTTTAATTTTAATTTGATAGTTGCTTTGCTTTGGGCAGATATAACATTTGTATCCAAGTCATTCATTTTGGAAACCACTATCACTATACTATCAGTATCACTACATATTATAAAACAAAGTCTCCCCGCCGTGTCTGTCTTTCTGAACGCGATAAACTTAAAAACTACCGAACGGATTTTCATACATTTTGTCAATGGACGGAGTGATTCACGAGGAAGGTTTAGGTGTATATTTCATTTAGGTTTTGTGTAAGTTGGTTGAAATATGACAATGATTGTTGAAGATGTCGGAAAAAATCATGCCGTCTTGGAGCTTTACTGGCGTGCGCTGCGTAAACCAAGAGTTATATGGAAACAATGTATTACGGTATTGTAGTTTTATTAGTATTAACATGGATTAACACTTATATATACTCAGTGCCGGATTAAGCAAGCGCGGGGCCCGTAGCAAATTTTATAGACGGGCCCTTGATCTGCTATGGGTTCTTATGTATAAAGTGGTAACAAAAAAACAATACTCAATACGTCTATTTGCAATCAACTTTTAGAAATTGTATTACCCATATTCTGACGTCTGAGTCGGCAAAGGTAGTACGCATCACGTTTTTGAGACATCAAGTAAATTCAATATACCACTTCTTAATAAGTTTCACTCAAAAAATTATGCTCAGGCGAAGGTGGGGCCCGGGTTTGAATACGCGGGGCCCTCTTTAGCGCGGGGCCCGTAGCAATTGCTACTCTTGCTACGTGGTTTATCCGGCACTGTATATACTATTTATCCCGGTAAATTACATAAGTATTCTGAACTCCACGCAGACGTAGTCACGGGCAGAAGCTAGTATGCTAGTAGGTATGATAAACCAAAAAAAAACCGGCCAAGTGCGTGGTGGACCACGCACAATGAAGGGTTCTGTAGTTGGATGAATTTATCCAAAGAACAAACTTAACATTGTAGTTGAAAAACATGTTCTTTCATACGGAATGTATGGGAGATCCGACACGCACTTGGCCCCTTTTTTGTCTTGAATCTACTTTCCCGGTCCATTTTCAAAACAAACTAAAACTCGAAACGTACAATTTCAGATCAAACTATTGATGTTATTTTCCAGTAACTATCTAAATTATATAGTCATTGAGGCAATTTGTTCCGCTAGTTGTAACAATGTACCTACCTACTACGTAACCACTACATGAAATATGTTTTCATGAAGCTATAATGAATATGCATTTTCTTCGCTACACGGTAACAGTCTTTTTATGTTATCACACCCGTTTTTGGAAGTGTTAATACAACTAAGTCAATATATGCAGGTGATAAGTAGTTGGCATGATGAACTGATAGTATTTTAAGTTCTTTATTAATTAAAAGAGCTGCGAATTGCTTCTACTGATTTTGATATGATACCTATATGTATTGAAAATTCTTAGCAATTGTTGTTAACCTAACTATTAAAAACTCTAAACTCAAAGCATTTATTCAATTAAACCAATTACAGGCACTTTTTAATTGTCAAGGAGTCGGTCAGTCAGAAAGATGAAGATAGTTGCCCATTCCAAAGCATAGTTGGTATTGGTACTTACTTATGGAGAAGAACGGCATGAAACTCCACGGGCGTTCTTTTAAATCAAAATGTTTAGACAAAATATTGGTTACCTACATCATTCAAGTTACAATTATACATGTGAGAACGATGTAGAAAGACGTGCACGTTAAAGCACTTATAGTAAACATTAAAAAAAGTAAGCCATGGCAGCTAAGAAATTACCAGTCCCAACGACAACTATAACAACTTCGCCCAAACATTTTTAAGGGAACCGAATGATCCAAAACATGCGCCACCATCAGCGAGACATTTGAGTGACCATGACATACTCTCCACTGCCAGGGCACATTTAAATCAATGAACGACGTACCCACGTACGATGTTTGCAGCCCGTCCTCATAGTAAAATAGCATAAGACATGATACTATGAATGTAACTAAATTATACTAGCCTCGCGGTATCTGCAACGGTAAGTTGACAGATTTTCCAAACAGCATATGTGCATAGTTGTTAAATCCCCAAGAAAACAGTTTTATCAATGAATTCTAGTTTATCTTAATTTAATACTATGTCGCAATCACTACTTTTGAAATTCGGTAAAGCAAATCTTCGTTTTTTCCCCTTTAATACTAAATTACTAGCAGTGAACCAATTCGGACTTGCAATAAAGCGTTATTAACATCGTCAAAAGTTGTGGGACGTCTATAAAAAACAAACAAGGAGATATTATCGGCAAATCAGAACACCATTTGTAGTTGGTTTTTTAATAATTAATGGGGTAGATCATTAATATATATTAAACAGAGGAAAGGACAATGTAGAGCCTTGTGGAACACCCATATTTACTTTTAAGCCCCGAGAATTAATTTCATTTATTTGAAATTGCTGCTGTCTATCATTTTCATAAGATTTCACTAAACTAGTGCAAATTTACCTAGTCCGTAATGCTTAAGTTTCAAGTGTATGTTTTCGTGATTTACGCAGTCAAATGCCTTGGAGAGATCACAAAAGATTCCGATGGCATCTTCGGCCTCTTCCCAAGCTGTAAATATGTGTTTTAATAAGGTGACACCGGCGTCAGTCGTACAACGTCCTTTGGTGAAACCATACCGTCGATCGTGTAAGATTTTGTTGGTGTTAAAATGATTGAGCATTACCTTTTCAAACACTTTGCTGGAAACTGGCAACCCGGATACTGGTCTATAATTGTTGGCCTTGATCCTCACACAATTTAAATATTAAAGCATAGCTCCATACTTAGCTTTAAAATTTAAATTGTGCTCGATTATGGTGTGTAACTTTGATAGATATTCCCTGTAGATCTTCGGATCCTCGTCGTTCCTATACAATTTGTATGAAATATGAAAGAAACGGCGCGACGCGACGCCCGCGCCGCACCGTCGCGTCGCTCCTATACATTTTGTATGAAATATGAAATTCACAGTTGTGTATGTCCCGCGCCTAAGGTATATTTTTCAAAATAAACTGAAGCAATTGCCAGAATTTTGCAGTTTTTCGACCACCCATGGAGTAGCACAAGGTTTTCAGGGTTTCAAACCTGGGTATAAACTACTTTCAGGGAACCTACATATAAAAGGATTTATTAAGACAGATTTTGTTTTTAACTGCATATTTTTTGTGTGGTGCTCCTAGTCGTTATAAAAGTCTGACCTTCCTTCTTTCTTACTAGGTCTTATAAAACATCCATGTTGTTTATTGTTCCTCAGTACTCCTTCCCAACATGAACCTATAAGTACCTAAGTTCATCATTCATGCTGGTTTTATTATCATCAATTTCTCAACCTCAGGTTACGCCTGCCTAAGCATAGATGGCGTGGGCGTACGCCGCGTGCGCACGGTGGTGACGGCCGGCGACGCGCCCACCGCGCCGCTGTGCTCCGGGCAGTGCATTAGAATTAACACCGGCGCGGCTCTGCCTGCGGGAGCCGACTGCGTGGTACAGGTACCAGTAGCATTAATACCAGCCTATTATTGTCCCTCCACTACAGGGAAAATGCCTCTTCTCATATAAAGAAGGCGTGCCCATTGATCACCACACTTGTTAATCATAATCATTTATTTGCTTTGAAAGTAGGTAGGTACATAAATAACGGTGTTTACAAAATGTTGAGATCCCTGTACAATCTACCAATTAGGCATGAAAATTATAGAATTTAATTCAGAATTTATTTTCATTTGTTTAAGATGGGTTGGCGATTTCAGACTTATATTAACAGACTATAACTCCAGGTTCACGATGTGTTCCATTACCGATGGTCAGTCATATCCAAGATACACTCAGAAATTACATATGAATTTAAAGTCTCATTGTTACTTACCCGGATTTAAACACACAACATCATACATGAGAGGCGAGGCCTTAACCAGTGAGCCATCACGACAAGTATTATTAGGTATCAGCAACTCAGGCCCCCAAGATACAGGCGCTGCCTAGTTTGGGGACCACTGTTTTAATACTATGTTAAATATTCTAGTTACAGTAAGCATACAATATCATTATTTTTATTGAAATTTATTTTGTAACAATGGACCAATAAATTATTATTATTCTTATTCTTATTTACCAGAATAGGTCGCTTGCTATGCCAAAAGTCTTGACAACCAGTATTGCCAAGAAGTATCGTGTTATCCAGTAACTGGGTTATGGAGGTCAGATAGGCAGTTGCTCCATGTAAAATAAGTACTTACCTATATTCAATTCGGTTAGACTGGAAGCCGATTCCAACATAGTTAGGAAAAGGCTAGGCAGATGATGAGGTGCAATTCATAAAGTAGAACTCGTCTCTGTTCCGAGTCCGAACGAGATCGAACCTGAAAATGCGAACAGGTGCCATAAAAACATGTAGGTACTTTATCAGCCCAAGGTGACCGTTATTGGACAATTGGACATAATGATTCTCAAGAATTTAGAAGTACAATACTGGTATTCAAAATTCTGGTAAGACTGGAAACAGACCCCAACCAAAGGTTAGGTGGAAGTAGAAGACGTAAGGAGTGTTTATAGAGATTAGATTTATTTATTTATAACGCAACTATTTATTCGTTTATAACCAAATTTATGTCTTTTACATCAATTTATTTTTATTTATGCTTGCTATTTACCTACTTCACTTACTTCTAGGTTATCTCACAAGCGTAAGCGCCCAGTTCTTAACACTAATATGTTTTTTAATTAGTATGCAAGTGTAGGTATATGACATTATGAAGTCACACAATTCACTATCGTGGTGCTAATAATTGACGAACAACATGTACCTACAAAGGTAATTTAAATATCGCACCTAATCAGCATCCCGCCCGATATATCGAAGAATTAACGTACCTGCCATCGTAGTTTCTGAACAAAAAAAAAAAAAGTTTTCTGCTGCGTTTAGAAACTGCTTCAACGGGTCGCTCCCGTCTGGCAACGCTCCCGTTTGACAACGCTACTTATAGATAGGTAGTTACCTATTGCGATGTATCGCGTGCACCAGGTACAGTCAGTACGTTAAGTTTATACCTTACGAAAGTACCTATTTCGTATATTTGAATTCAGCATCTTACATAAATAACAAATGTCATACTGACAAAATTCTAATTTAATTGCTACCGATTTTTCAGAACCTTTTTTTACAAACGGTGTTTCAAACAAGTATAGGTTATTGGTAAAGTGGCGATGCATGTATATTATCGAAGATTGTGTATTCGAAGTAAAATATGATACATTTATACAGAGCATAACAAAACAAGTCGACTATGATCATAATCATGTTTCGCTTAATTTCACGTGTGCTACTAATAAGTTGGCGCTCGTCCTATAATATCTAGCCAAGTGTAAGTGAGCAATAAACATCTAAATACAGAAACTTTCACATATATAATATTAATATTATTATTAGTAAGATATGTAGTAAACAGGGTAATTATATCTTTATAAGATTTAATCCTTCAACTTGTTAAAAAAAAGTTGCAATGATAAAACGATGCATCACCTAAACCGGAATAAGTATTACTATTTTTTATGATTTCAATATCAATGACCTCTGCATCTTTCATCTTATATGTATAATGAGGTTAAAGCCTTTTTATATATGTAGCTATACATTTTACTTGGCAAACATGTTACTATGCTATCTTTCGTTTTCGTGTGGTTAGTATTAACATACAAATAAAATTATTTACATAAATACATTACATTACGCCTGTATTCCTCGAAGGGACGGGCAGAGGTGTACCTATAGTACACCCACATTTCGCCAGGTATGTTTAAGTCCCATGTAATAGGGGGCGAGCCTATTGCCATCAACCGGGCACATACACAGAATCCGGGCTGCTACTGAGAAATTCCTGATGGAAAAACCAAATAACACTTTGCCCGACCTGGGAATCGAACCCAGGACCTCATGCTCAGCAGTAGCGCGTGCGACCACTGGAGGCAAAATTATTTGACCACCTATAAACCGCCTATAAGCACATACATATTTTAGACACCTACCTACCTCCACGCGTAGCATGAACATCGTAGAAACGAGTTTTGTCGACGGAAGAATAGACAAAATGACAGTTAAACAATCACAATCTGTCATTTTGTCTATTCTTCCGGCGACAAAACCCGTTTCTACGATACGCGGAGCCACAGAGAAGAGTGTCAGAGTTATTATGCCGCCTACAAAAATTGTTTCACTGAGAGGAAGCTAAGCTATTGCCGATGACCATAAGATATGTTTTAAGGTGTAATTGACTTCCACGCGGACGAAGTCGCGGGCAGAAATTATAATACTTCATGTCTTCAGAACCTCGAGCTGACGATACTGAAATTATGAACTATGTTTTTTCAGCGTACCTCTTTCCTACCCCATCTTTTCTCAGTATACCAGAAAATGAGGAAATATTGACTTCTCAATAATTTCCTTTACTAGGTCGAAGACACTAAACTAATATCAGCGTCTGATGATGGGATGACTGAGCTTGAAGTAGAGATCCTGAAGGCGCCCGAGCCTCAGCAGGATGTGAGGAATGTGGGCTCCGACATCGCTATGGGAACTGTGCTGGTTGATAAAGGTGGGTCTTAATACGATAATTGGTGGTTTATTTATGGATGTTACACGATTCTAGCGGTGACTTTTAAAAGTGATCGTTTCGCGAATACACGAGCGTTCGAACTTTTTGTTCGGTGAACCTGAACGTGGCTGCGCCGACGGAGGGCATTTTTCTATTTTTCGAACAAAAGTGACATATGCACCACGCGACCAATCGGATATTCGCGCGACGATACACATATCGTCAACAAAGCAATGAGTTTTTAAATGCCAAAATATAGTATCTATAAAACCGCTCCCGTAAAAAAATTGCGTCAGGCACAAGTTGTAGGAATTTGTGCTGAACTGGACCTATTTGGCGCAGCTATGAGGCAAACTATGCTGTATCAATAAGTTAAAAAAAAAAATTGTGTTATGTGCCTTGACCTGGGCCAATTTTCTTTCTTTCATTATCATTATTTCAAAGTACCTGCTCCGGGCTCTGCGTTCGTATCTGCCTGAAGGCCCTTCGTCCCTTGCCCCGATGTATTCATCGACCCCAAACCTAGCGACCAATTAACGCTGCATTTGACAAAGAATTTTGTTTACAGGTCAATTACTAGACTCCGCAACAATCGGGATACTGGCGGGCGCTGGATATCAAAACGTGACAGTTCGAGCGCCGCCTAAGGTCGCGCTTCTATCGACTGGCAACGAGCTACAAGAGCCTTCAGAGGTGAAGCTCAAACCGGCCCACATACGAGACTCCAACAGGACCATGCTAAGGATATTACTCAAGTAAGGGATGATATTTTATTCTAATACCTATTATAATTTATACTAAGTCGGCCCGCCCCTGTTTGGCGCGGGTGCAATGGTCACATGTCAAAACATCGATATTATGTGCTATATCCAAGTAAAATATTAATGTTTTGTACACCGAAACCTTCCGGAACAGCTTAACGAGCCTATAATGCTCCCACTTGTGGGACACAGGCCTCCCCTCTGCGAGAGGGAGTGGGCTGTATAGCTCCACGCGGGTCCAGTGCGGGTGGCACATGTTACAAGTCTTAAATTAGATAGCTGGTTTCCTCACGATGTGGCAAACATCGTGAGGAGACCGAAGTCAGTGATTCCAAAAATAAACTGAGAAAGAACAGGATAAAAAAGAAAACTTTGAAAAGAATAAGATAAAAAGAAAACAATGTTTTTAAAGGATATTTAAGATTGTTAATGTTTGTTTTGTGTTGCCTGTGTCGTTATTAGTCACAGTTTATTGACTGCAAGTACCTCACACTTCATTGCAATAACAATACTGATAATTTTACGATTCTACGACTTTATATCGCTCATTAAAGATTATTTTTAATTAAATTTTACGTATTACGTTGTGTGCCAAGTATTCGCTGCGATTGACACATATGATATGATAATAACTACGTATGATAATGTTCTATTTTAAGATACAACATGTGTTTCAAGATAGATCAAGAAGAAAAATAAATATTTTATTATTATTACTTGTTGTATCTACCTGCAGTAGAGCATGGGATTCTGGGTTCGACTTCCAGGTCGGGCAAAGTATAGTTAGATTATTAGACTTTAAAAGTACACTTAATACCTAAAATTCAAAGTACGCTTCTGCCTACTCCTTCGAGGAATACCAAGCGTGATGTTATATTGTTATTTTCCCAGAGAGCACGGCTACGACAGCATAGACTGCGGCATAGCTCGCGACACTCCGCCAGAGATCGTGGCGGGCATAGCCGCCGCGCTCAAGTTAGCCGACGTGCTCGTGTGTACCGGTGGCGTGTCTATGGGCGAGAAGGATCTGCTCAAACCAGTGCTGCTCAAGGTAAGACAGCGACACTCCGCCAGATATAGTGGCGGGCATAGCTGTAAACAATAAAATAGGTAGTTGGTCTGGGTCTGCGCATGTGAGATGTTTGCCTTTAATCCGTAAATGCATCCACGATATTAAAGTGCGAGGCAACTTTTTCACAATGCGAACCAACCAAAGGAGAAGTCTCATCTCCCATAGAAAATTACCCCACGTCTGATAGCAGAGAGAAGTATCTAAAAAAAATCGCTAAAATTAATTAAAATAATATATATAATTCCGGTTTTAATCCTTACTGGCTAACATACAAAAAAAATGCTCTGAATATTCGTTCAGGGCTACTATAGATTTAGTAAAATCTGCAGATTTTAGTTTTAGAACGACTAGAAATGCAATAAAAACATACTTTCATGAAATAGGGCGCGAGCCATCAACCGGGCACAAATCCAGACTCCGGGCTGCTATTGAGAAAGTACTGTTGGCAAAACCCAATAACACTTTGCCCGACCTGGGAATCGAACCCAGGACCTCATGCTCAGCAGTAGCGCTTGCACCCACTAGACCGAGGCAGTCGTTCTAAAACTAAACTTATATACAAACCGATTTTTTTTTTGTGTTTTAAGTCATCAAATAACTTCTCCCGCTCTGAGCGGAGCGGGAGGCCGTGTCAGACTTTTACTGACTATAATCCGCCCGTGTTGCCTGTGTGCCGGGGCTACGATATCCCATTCTGACAACTCGCAAACCCGGATACTCGCAACTCCGGATATATTACCCCTGAAGTAATATTCAGAGCAATTTTTTCGTATGTTGGCCAGTAAGGATTAAAACCGGAAGTTCTTATGTAATTGTTTAAACTCATTTTTAGCGATAATTTGAGATATTTCTTTTTGCTGGCAGACCTGCGGTATTTTTGAGCCTTCCTTTAGGGTAATAAAGGGTGGAGACGTCAATCCTAAATAATATAATAAATGCGAAAGTGAGTTTGTTAGTTTGTTACGCTTTCACGCTAAAACGACTGAACGGAGTTGGATGAAATTTGGCACATGGGTAGACCATAACCTGGACAAGGACATAGGCATACATTGTCATTACGACAGTATATTAAATTTCGTACCTATATCTTAACTAATGACGTTCTTAGTTTACAAACACACATAATAACATTTTAATCAAATTCATAATATCCAATTGGTCAATATAGCTAGTCGGCTGATTGGCAAAATTTATAGTCGGCCCATCACTAATCTTTTTTTTTTAATTTCGATGTTGGAATTTAGTTTTTGATGGTTTCAGAACACTTCTATGCACTAGTATTGATAGTATTATAATTTATTGTCGTATTATCGTCCCCACATAGTATAATTATGATGATTATAGGACTTCAACGCCACTCTGCACTACGGGCGCGTGCGCATGAAGCCAGGCAAGCCGTGCACCTTCGCTACCTGCGAGTTCGAGGGCAAGAAGAAATACATCTTTGCTTTACCTGGTACGATATACTTAACACACATTGGACATAATAATGGTAGAGAAGATAGTTAATTAATACATGCGTGACCTTGCGGAAATCCATTATAAAATACAATAGACGTAGATAAATTTAGTAACCTATTCCGCTTAACTATTCCTAAAGAGTCATAAAAAAACCCTGTAAGAAATGGATACGTGTTTCACGTGTCAACGAGGCATGGCTGGCGTGTTGCCACGCCGTGTTCGGGTTCGCGACAAGTCAATCGTCATCCTGAGGATGCCTCGTTGAGAAGTGAAACACGCGTCGATTTCTTACAGGGTTTGTTATGACTCTTTAGGAATAGTTAAGCGGAATAGGTTACTAAATATAGAAGCCCAAATGGTTTTTGAGTAAGCATAACCAAGGCGGAAAGTTCATAGCTACGTAGCGGGGTACCCTACCATAACTTTACAAAGTTGGAAATAAAGCAGAGAGAGGGGGAGGGTTGGTTGAGGCAGTCATTTTTATTTGATGTTATAAATATGACTGTTGTCTTTCTATTGTCTACTAGTCGCAAGCGCGACTACTGACCGTCCTGAGGGGCCCTGGGTTCTAGCCCCAAGGGTCACGCAAAGGGTAATTAGAATTTCACATGGAATTTCTCAGTAGCAGCCCGGACAGTGGAGTTTGCGCCCGATTAGTGGAAGTGGAATTTAGACCCATATACATAGAATGGGACTAAACAGAACTGACGGAATGTGGGTTTAGATACTATAAACCCCAGGAGGAGGTGGGATGTGGGAGGTCTGCCTAACTCTTTGGGGAATTCTGGTGTGATGTTATGTTATATTAATATTTTTTTTATTACGAAATGGGCCTCGATCTTCTTTCTCTTTCGTGCGGTAAGTGACTAACCTGGTGTCAGAGTTTTTTATGCCGCCCATGGGCCTCTGAATTGGCTTCTCATGTCGCCGAGAAATATCCCCCAGGCATGCCGGTTTCGTCACGATGTTTTCCTTCACCGTTTTTGAAGCAAGTGATAATTAATACATGAATCCGAAAAGTCAGAAGTGCGTTGCCTTGGGTTCGAACTCGAGACCTATGACTTGGCAGTCCGACGGACAACCACTAGGCTATCACTGCCTGTTAAATAGGGCCTCGATTACGCCCGATAAATAAATAATATGGTCCATATTTTACTGTAACCAGGT
Organism: Agrochola circellaris; assembly: GCA_914767755.1. NCBI lineage: Eukaryota > Metazoa > Arthropoda > Insecta > Lepidoptera > Noctuidae > Agrochola > Agrochola circellaris. The sequence goes on from OU611860.1 coordinate 6,918,110, forward strand.
AACCCAGTCTCCGCCTACGTATGCGCCCTCCTCTTCGTGATCCGTGCGATGCGCGTGGCGTGCGGCGTGCGCGGCAGTTGGGCGCGCCTGCGCGTGCGCCTGGCACACGCCGCGCAACTCGACCCCAGGCCCGAGTATGCACGAGCGGCGCTTGAGCTGCACGCTGATAGGGACATGCCTTATGCTACCATGTTGGGGAGTCAGGTATGTGTTCTGTGGTTAAACAGATTTTTTGTCCATTTGAGAATAATTGCTAAGGGCATATTAAGGGTTTCAGGAGCAAAAACTTCAGTACATAGCAAATGACAATACTTGTAGCTACTGTCTATTCGAAAAATATCTGATCAAAGTGTAAACAAACCCTGTTCAGGTTAAATTCTAAAGTAACACATTCTGTATTTAGAATTTTTCAATTTTATGTCTCACCACTTTTCCCAACAATTTATTATTTCAATAACATTATTAATTTTTATTTGAAATAAAAAATTGAGGTTATAAAATTAACCTCACTTGGCAAATGAAAATTTAGAAGGGTGTAAGTATTCAAATAATCAAATTAAAGCACTCAGTTTGTAAGTGGCACTGCAAGTTGGCATTCACAGGTACGTTTCCTGATCCATTTGTTTACATTTTTATCAGATACTTTTGGAACAGACCATAGATTAGAACAGCTAATTGGAGAGGCCTATGTCTAGCAGTAGACTGCTATAGACTGATGATGTGATAGACCTCATCAGATAACTTTCACATCAGAGACTAAAATAAAATCATTGAAAAATACATCTTACCATTCCACTAATAAGGTCTATATTCGCTCAACAGTGCAGCAGTCGCCTGCTAAGTGCTTGCGGTGCCAAGGTGCTCCTCGAGCTGCCAGCTTCCACGCCGTCGCTGCAGAGACTGCCGGCCGGCGCCGTCGTGCCCGCACTCGTTACCGGCAGACTTGACATCTACTCCTAAGAAATTATTGATAATAACGGGCGTAAAAATACCCTAAACGAAGCCGAGAATCACTTGTTCTTCCAGATATTATTATATTTTTTGTACTGGACCGTACCTGGGAACCTTCTGGTTACGGAGATATTCAAGGTCATAAGGTTCAAGGTTATAACTTAACTTGCCCGGTTGATGGCAATAGGCTCGCCCGCTATTACATGGGACTCAAACATAACTGGCGAAAATGTGGGGATACTGTAGATACACCTCTGCCCAGCCCTTCGAGGATTACAGGCGTGATGTTATGTTATGTAACTTAACTTTAGATACCCCCACTATCCCTGTACTGTTGCGTGCACGCATAAGTACAATGTTTTGCGTGCGTTACATTGCGCACTACCGGAAACGGCGAATTTTGACGCCAAAAATAAGTCTTTCTTGTCGTTTCTCAGCAATTATTTTTGCACAAAGTTACTAAGTTTGATGTACCATCGAAGAACTTCATATCTATACACCGTAAAGACTATTTCTGGTTGCAGTGCTCGGCGGCTATAAAACCGGGGCGATAACAGATGTGGTCATCGCGTTCACGGGATTTTGTTTTCAAACTGCTTAGATATGAAGTTCTTCGATAGTACATAATCCGTAGATGGCGGCTTCGTGATGGGTCTTTTTACATCCTGTTTGGGACTTAAGCCTCTTTAGAGGCAAAACCTGCTCTCATGTCCACGAGCGGGTAAAATACCTCCAATAATCTAAACTCAGAATGACTTGCTCTAATGGCCACCCATTACCTTTTCTTCAACTGTGGCGACGCCTAAAGAGAAGGTAAAGTTTTTTATCGACGATTCTGTAGTTGTTTGCTTCCAGTTGACGAAGTGAACTCATTTGTCATGTTATTTGCCAAACAACTAAAAACATTAGGTAGGTATTGGTTTGGCCATGGGTTAGGACTAATCTCATTTATTATATTTAGTCTCCAGACTTTAAAACAGACATTGTTTCGCGAAGTGTGAATCTCAAACCATGCGAATATTTTTTTTCAAAACACTAGATATAAGTGATTTTCAATACTAATTTTGAAGTGCGAAATATTAACTTTTGTAATGTAATAGTAGCAATCTGATTGCTTTTAGATGACTAGCAGCATAATAGTTTTCAATTACATGCAAACATTGGGTGCATATTGTTGAGTAAAAGGATATTCCAGAATTTGTTCGTACGTAGGTACCATCGAAGGACTTTATATCTATACACCGTAAGGACTATTTCTGCTTGCAGCGCTCGGCGGCTATAGACCCGGGGCGGTAACAGACGAGGTCATCGTGTTCACGGGATTTTGTTTTCAAACTGCTTAGATATGAAGTTCTTCGATAGTACCTGTAAGTGCTGCTGTATTTGAAATGTTACATATAAATAAATTGTTTTAAATTAATATTTGTATCAGTTTTACCACCTATCTATAATTGGGATTTGATGCATGACAGTTTTTGGTATAATATTTATTTATTAGCTCTCATGCACATACATTTTTACAATAGATTAACTGTCGGTTTTTGTACATGAACCGTGTCAATGCAAAACACAATGTTGGTTTGCTGTTGTATTAGTAAACATTACTAAAAACCGGCCAAGTGCCAGTAGGACTCGCACACGTAGGGTTCCGTATCGTATAAGATCGAGTATAAAAAACGCCGAAAAAATACTTTTCTTGTATAATATTCCTTTAATTATTTATTTTATTTTATTTATTATAATAGCGGCAATAGAAATACATACTCAATCTTTGAAAATTTCAACTGTCTACCTATTACAGATCATGAGATACAGCTCGCTGACAGACAGTCGGACGGACAGCGGAGCCTTAGGTGGGTGCGGGACATACACAAGTGGCTAAGGACGCGGGCGTGGCTACGATATCGCGCGGGCGTTGCGCCGCCCGTTTCATATTTAAATTTATAGGAACGACGTGTGACGCGGAACAAACACACTACGCGCCGCACCGTCGCCTCGCCTCTTGTGTATGTTCCGCGCCACGTCGTTCCTATACATTTTGTATGAAATAAAAAACGGGCGGCGCTAAGCCCGCGCCACACCGTCGCCACGCCCGCGCCACTCAGCATTTGTGTTTTTGTCCCGCGCTTTAGTAATAGGGTTCTCTTTGGCACCCTTCGGGTACGGAACCCTAAAAATTGAATTAAACTTATCATTTTATATGCTAAAGAAAGATGCAAATAGTAGTCAGATATTCGAGTTGGATCATTGCTGAAGGTTATAGTCACCGAATAAAACACCAGAATACAAACAATATTAATTTATTTAGTCATCAAACGCGTAACATACAACTGCACACTGACCCACACACACTTCAGATCGCGAAGAATCCACTCTCAGTCTCGCTCCCGTATCTACTTTATTTATAGAACTTGAGCGCGTGTATACGTCCTATGTTAGCATGAATGTTACATGAAATGAACACATAAATACATGAAATTATATGTAGGTATAGTACGCGCCAATCTTTTGAGCATGAGGCGTGGGCGACTGACGAATTCACGATCGCACAATGCAAGTGAAGTGAATCGAGCGTTTTTTTTAATTTTTTTATTTCTTACCTAACAATAATTTCCACTCGTCTTAAAGTTCATAGCGACTACAAAAGTTCGGTGCGGTCTGTACGCATTCATTCCATCATTTTAATACGACATTCGAACAAATTATGAAAATGTATTATTTGTACAGGTGAATTCTTCACTTTATGATGAATGACACAAAGTAAATATAGGGAGCGAGATATTTATAAAAAATAGGATATATTTCTCAATAAGTGTAATTTGCACTAAGTACATACTTATTTTAAATATTTTGTTGGAGAGGTAAAATTATCTTAGGAAGAAATATATCCTTTCTTAATTCGACTACCTACAAATTTCCTTGGTCTGCAGAAATTTGCAGATATAGTTGTAAATGCTTTCGGCATTATTACACAACGCGTTGGACTTCGAAGAACCGCTTGAGGTAGTAAACCTGCCCTAGAGTCATGACGAGGAGGACGGAAGCTTCGAAGATTGACCACATCACCACTCGAGAGTTCGTGCTTTCGTTGATCGCGCGATGGATGCGGTCGCGCACCTGAAAAGGATAAATATATATTATGAACACATCAAATATTTCAGCCTAATAGTCCTCTGTAGACCTCACGAATTGTACTCTATTTAGCTCAATCCTAGCCAAGCTACGTATCGAAGATCGTCACTTCACTAAGTCTCAAAGCATCCTACCCACACTGTGATACTTAACCATGATTTGTAGTACAAATGTGCTACTTACACATGATTTGTAGTAAGTAGCATAAAAGCATGCTAACTTCGACCAGAAGCTACCGAAAAATAAGCACGTAATGTAAATAGACTATGATTATTTTACACACACGGATATTACCTACTAACACACAAGTACAAGTTGGGCGAATTAACATGACACCAGGGGCGGCAGTCCCGACTTGGATAGCGATCGCTATATGACCGAATTCGGTCGCAATGTCCTAATGGCGTCCCTAGACAGTCAAAATTGCTTGACAAGCACGAAAGAATCACGTGCTTGTGAACGTCGCGCGCGTCTAGTGACGCCATTAGGATTTTGCAACCGAATTCGGTCGTATAGCGATCGCTATCTATGTCGAGACTGGCCCCTGGCTCGGAACTAGACACTCCCTCTGCTACGTTGCGGGGGGACTTACAAATGTCATTTGAGATAGCTTGTGTACATTTCAGTCTTTATATTGGGTTTGTTAATCATACCTGCATGTATTCCTGTTCATGTTTGACAGTTTTGAGTGTGGTACCAAGCTCTTTGATCATGTCCTCCAATTTGTTGTGGTTCACTTCCTCATCTTTGGCGCCCGTCTGGCCCTGAGGAGCCGCACCTATCTCCAGGTTAAACATCACAACCTGATGGAAAAGACATTGATTAGTAATCATTCAGGTGGAAAACACTAGTAAAATGTGTAAGTAGTCTGGCTATCAAGATTTATAAAATAAGATACTCATAGAACTCTTATTCCCAACCTCCATAATATGTTTACTCAATTGTGTTATTAAAAAGTAAATATTGGAAAATGATCTGTTGTGCAAGCCAGTCACTATTTATCTGTTCAAATAGTTTCAAGTGGTTTCATTTTTTTTATGTTGCGGCGTCAGGCTGAGATATGAGCCTTTTGGCCTCGTACAGGACTTCATTTTTTAAATTTTAATGTTACTTTGTTTTTTATTTATGTTTAGTGTGTTTTTAGTTTATTGTGTGATTTCCTGTGCGAGTCTCAATAATACTTTTTCTTTCTTTCTTTCTTTTAGTAAGTAATAATTTTTCTGTTATAAGTAAGCATGTAGAATAGTTGCAGGTTAATGAACTGAGTCTATATAACACTTGAAAGATTAATTGAATAGGATTTCATCACCTTTCAATTTTGTACAATATGTACTGCACAAAATTGAATGGTTGATTTTGTGCAGTATGAATTCTTTATTAGTTTTCAAAAGCTAAGATGATCTTAGTAATACATGCCTTCGGTGTCATAGTGGACATCTTATTGCTGAAGCAGTAAGTGTACCGTCCTGACGTGGGAGCAGAGAATGTGTACATTCCTGAGGACTCCCGCTCTCCCTTGTAGATCACGGCACCATCAGGACCCGTGATTGTTACATCTATGTCTAGGAAGCCACCCTCTGCTATCTCAAATGTCAGACCTGGAAAAATGGAGAATTAAAATGAAGTTGATTTGTAGAATTGTTGAACAACACAACAAAATGTTAACAGTCAATACATTGATTGTTAGTAGACATTTTATCCTTATTATACTGTACTTCAAAGAATACCTATTGTTTGTACTAACATTCACATTACTGATTGCAACTTAGTTATGAGATTGAGTTTATGTTTTTAGTGTACAGTTATACCTCGTAGTCACATGGTATCACCTCATTAGCATTCTAAGTAGAGAATGTATATGAGAACTGTAAATAAAGGTTATAAAATCAATCACAAGTCAAATATGATTATCAAGTTACTTGTATAGATAGGTAATTCTATTAAAGATAATCTGTGCTATCACCACTTGACGTTTGTGCAACATACTTTTTATCACCGGCGTTAAACTATCTTTGTTAAAAGACAAAAATAAAACTCCCATGGACTAGTACCAAATGTGTCGAGCAGAGTTATTTGTGGGACACTCTCAATAAGCCGAACATTGTTTACTGGACTAGATCTATTAACTTAAAAGATGCTTACCCATTTTAGTATCTGCTTCAACATTTTCGAAAAAGCACTCCTCGGCATGGGCATCGACTGTGATGGTATAACAGTGTGCTGTGTTCAATAATGCTGCCGCTAATAAAATGGCGAAACTAAGTGATCTCCACGAACTTTTCATTTTGTTTAATTGATAGTAAATTGCCTAAAATATGTTTTTCTTTAATCAAAAGCGAACGTAGGCTTGTTTTCCCTACGTGAAAGCCACGTAATTTGACAACTCACAAGATGACAACTAGATACATATTTGACAGCTGTAATAATGCGTTCATAAAAATTAAATATTGGTTTAGTTTCAGCGCATTTTCAGTTCACTGATTTCAGTTTTTCATAATTTTTTTTAAATACATATAAAATACAGTTGTGTATTATTAGTAAAAAAAATGCCAAGTATTATTTTCCGCTATAAAACTAGCACAAAAATAAACAATTATTAATTTTAAAGTTACTACTACTCGCCGACAGATGTCACTGAACAGTGTAATGTTGATTGTAACGAAGTCTGATATAGTACGGGCGGGCGGGGTGGTAGTTTGAAGAAGTCATTTCATACCGGCTAAAAGTCTTTTCCCAGAGGTCTTGTTCCTCACCTCTGGCTTTTATTTATTGGCCGGCTGGACTGAACACTGACGTAGAATAAAGCTCACACCTCTTTCTTACCTTTATTGGTCGGCTTGAGTGGAGATTCGCTAGTAAACGTGCTCGGAATAAGGAAATATTCCAGTAAAATGCTGGTAGGGAACTTGACCGTACTTCCGGGAGTGTCCTGTTAGCCGTAGAATACCTATCCAGTCTCCACTCATCAAGGCTTCAAGCATCTCAGATAGTGTTGCCCCCTTGTCGCTGTGCCAACGACCGTTTTCAGGGGCCCATTTTAAAAAACCGGCCAAGTGCGGTCGGATTCGCACACGAAGGATTCCGTACCACCGTACAACATTTAAGTAGCACAAAACGCCGAAAAAAAGACGTTTCTTTTATGGGGATGGGGACCCCTTTCAGTTTTAAACTTTATTTTAGTCAGTGGGTCGTCTTAGGGGCCGATTTGTAGGAGTTGGAGCTACAAATCGCGCGTTCGCTTAGGGGCACTATGAGCAGCAAAGAAAACATAAAAAAAAAAATTTTTGGGACTTAGAATAATTTCAGTTTAATTTTTTTATCAGTTTGTTTAGTTCGGTGTACAAGACAATCGGCACCTGTCTACCTCTAACCTTGGCTCTTGCATACCGCTCGACGTCTCGCTGAGCAACAGACAGCGCGCGAAGTGTAGTTCGCGATAACGCGACAACCCTGCCCCAGCATAATAATAAAAGTAGTCAGCTGCATATCTAATGTGGAAAGACTGTTTGCTAGCGTCATAAACAAGCTTTAGGGCCGGTGGTGTTAGTTTCAAGAAGTAATTACATAACGACTGAAAATCATGACAATAACAGCCCGCATTCGGGTACCCGTATAAAGCCTCGTGCAGACAGGGCGCGACGCGACACCGGTTTTACCGTGAAGTTTTCTTAGAAATTGTTTCGTCGTCGCGCTAGCGACGACTGACGCCATGGGACGACGTCCCGCCGCCGCCGCCACGGCGGCGTGCGGCGGCACGTCGCGCGTCGTCGCATCGCGCCAGTTTGTACGAGGTTTGATTTTGCTTAAATTTGAATTTGGAATTTGGATAGGTAGGGTAGGTAGGTACGCGACTCGGTCAACACGTTATTTAGGTACATAGTTTAGCGTTGACGAATTCGACCTTTACGCCCGTCACCGTCAACCGTTTTTTTACCGCTGAGGCCTACCGTACTGTAGACTTTTGAGAATCTCTGCTGTACTTGCAAAATAGTCCACTCCGCTACGGAAGCCGTTGCCTGATTTAAAAAAAACACTTTTATTCCCATTGGTATATATATATATACCTACAGTTATAAACTTTCGCTTTCATATAACTATATTACGGTTTATAGCTATATCCCTAGGGATATAACTATATCACGGCTATAACCGTCTTACTGCGACATGTACATGTTGAACTTAAAAAATAAGTAGGTAGGGTAATTCCATGGAAGTGGATTTTGGCGTTTGGGCACAAGGAATGAGATGACCAGGATACGTAACCTAGCTTACTGTACGAAAAAAAGCCAGTTTAAAAATATCAAAATTAGGAAAAGTAACGACAACAACGTACACATCAAGCTACACATTTCCAGTTTATGCTGATCTCGCATTTTGGATTTCCGTACAATGCGAGGTCAGCTTATTCGGGAAATGTATAGCTTGATGTTTAATCGTGTGTACGAGATACTAAACTTCCTTAAATATTTATATAAATGATGATGATCTTGTAGGTACGTAAAAGTACAGATTTGATTAGGTGTGGAGTTTATCAAAATATAAGTATACATTTTCACCTTATGTTTAAGTTCTATCACGTAATAAATAGGGACCAGGGGCATCATTCCTATTGCGACGGGGTTCATACAAAAACGCCCATTGTTCTTTTTTAGGGGTATGAGGAACAGGGTGTGAAGTTCACTCATCCACCATAGAAAAGGGAGGATCCTCCGACCGCCACACTTTCAATTATATTCATTGTTAAATCAAGACGCGTCTATTTCTTCCATACTTCTCTATGTCGTCACCCCCTTTCCAGCCATATCACCTTTCACACAGTCCATCCATCGTTTCTCTGGTCTTCCGCTAGTCTTAAACCTGGATGGGTTCATACGCAAATCTTTCCTCACGAGTAGTTACGACATTTTCCTTACTCCTCCGCAATACATGCCCATACCACTTTCAGACTTCCTCTAAGGTGCTCCCCGCCGGGAGCATTCGTCTGTGATGTAACGTTACAGATTAAATATTACAGACAATGCACACTGTAATGCTCGGTTCACCTCCCTCACTAATATAATGCTCGAATTGTATCATTCAGGTTTCAAATAAAAAATCAAATCAAAAATATTTATTTGCTAGAATATGGTACATAATGGTGTTACAATAATTTTGTTTCTGCATATCCTGCCAAAACGATGGCGTGCAAATTTATACATACTTATTTTGGTTGCGCACTGTAATGCTTGGTTCTCCTGCCTCACTGATGTAATGCTCGACTCTGAACGTTACATTACAGGCAAATGTCCCCGGTGAGGGAGCAGCACCATATCTATACACATTTCATATTCTATCCAATTGCGTAACACCACACATCTCTCTTAGCATTTTCATCTCAGCTGCATGCAATTGCCTTTCATTCATCATTTTGATCCATACAAGACAGCAGCCATGCTATTCTGTAAATATCTCACCGTGAAAACTTGGCTGAAGTGAGCTGTCAATAGTGTTAATCCCTGTGGAATGACAGCTCACTCCACGCTCACTTCACCTAAGTTTTCACGGTGAGATGGTTACAGAATAGCACTGCAGGACTTTTAACCGTTGTAATAAATCTTGATTCGACAAGGGTAAGTATTTCCGCATTTCTAAATTGTTGTCCGACCTGAGAAACCGTGGATTCCACGGTCAGACTCAGAAGTCAGGTTGGCAAAATGGATGGTCACACTTTTCCCAGCAGGTTCAAATACCTTACCATGGACACTATAGAATCAAGGTGAACGAGTAAAAAGTGATAATTAGCTGATATGGTAGGTGCTAAATGATTTAATAACGTTCGTGCGTGATCAGCATTTATGGTATAGGAGGTACCTACTACCTACATTACTTGAGTGTATGTAATTTTAGAAAATAAATAGGTATTATAAATTACATTCTGACAGTTTCACAAAGGTGATTGGTAAAAAGAACGCAAAAAAACCGGCCAAGTGCGTTTCGGACCACGCACAATGAAGGGTTCCGTTGTTGGGATGAATTTATCACAAGAACAAACGTAACTGTGTAGTTGGAAAACATGTTTTTGCAACCGCAAATTTAAGTTGGTCGATTATTACTCGTTAACTTGTAAAGCCTACTTAGCTTTGATAGTTTTCCTTTTAATTTCATTATATTATTATATACTACTGTGGTGAATTTTTTCACTTATCCAAAACCAACCATTTAGCTGGCAGGGGAGCGGACTTCACTCTAACAAAAATTAACACTTTTAAGCTTTGTATGGTGTCATTTTCTGGGGTAACTCAACCAATAGGGAATTAGTTTTTAAAGCACAAAAAGGTGCATTAGGTCAATGTTCAGACTCCACAGTTTAGATTCTTGTAAGCCATTGTTTATCAAATACAAATTATTGACATTTCCTTGCTTATATATTTTTGAGGTAGCTGTATTTGTTATGACCAATCCAGACCTGTTTGCTAGAATATCATTTTATCACAAACGAACTCGACCACAGAACAATAACTTGTGCGTAAAAAGGTCTCATACAGCATTGATGCAAAAAAGTGTTTTTTTGTATGGCACCAATCATATTCAACCATATACCTAGTTCAATTAAAGAATTGAATATAAACTTATTTAAGAAATCTTTAATGAGGAAAGCTCTGTCTCCAAATTGTGATGACTGTGGAGTAGTTGATGATGTCTTCCATATTCTGATGGCGTGTGTCCGGAATGAAAATACTAGAATTAACGTTTTCGGACGATATAAAAGGCTTGATGTTGGTTTTTGTAATACCATCCTTGCTTTTCCAATGTCCGATAAGGCTAAACAATTGTACAATTTAGTTATAAGGTAGATAATTATCAACAATTTTGTGTTTTTCTGCACTGGGCGATGTTGTCGCTAAGCGATAAAGGCATATAAATAAAAATAAATAAAAAATATCTTTACTGTTGAATAAAGGCTTGTGCAGACCAGCGCGGTGCGACGCGACTCGAACAATACAATTTCTAAGAAAATTTCACGGTATAACAATAACCTGTGTCGCGTCGCGCTAGTCTGAACACAGCTTTAAGCATATTACAGTATTTCGGAATTTTTGACAGACAAAATGCAATGACTGTTTTTTTCATACCATGATTGGTATCATTGACCTGTGTTTAAGTTCAAGTCCTTTATCCCCAAATCATTTTAATTACCTATTATATTACCTTGTTCTCTCTTTTTGTTTAAACTTTATCTGAATATTGACGTAGTAAACTTATTTTTTCTTTTTGACATGTAAGTATATTTTTTTCTAATATTTATTATTGAGAAAATCAATTAATATCGTTAGGATTATAATTACTTATGCCATATTTTTGATTGTATCATTGACATCCAAAAATATTTGTACGCCTTCTGGTATAACATAGCGCACTTGTATTTTTTTTTTTATAACAACTTTTTTATTGTACCTATATGTTAACAAATGATTAAATGATGATTAATAATTATTATGATTCATATTTCGCGAACGGATCCCTAAATCGAAAAATGGCTTTCACAGACTCGCAATATTTTTGAACGACTTTTCCAACGATACCCCAAACTATGAGATAGACGAGAAAAAAAAACACCCCCACTTTCCGTGTAGTGGAGGTACCCTAAAAAATATATATTTCTTGATTTTTTTTTACCACTTTGTCGGCGTGATTAATATGTAAGTATACTAATGCCAAATTACAGCTTTCTAGTTTAGGGGTATGAGGAACAGGGTGTAAAGTTCACTCATCCACCATAGAAAAGGGAGGATCCTGGGTGGTCAAGGGTGTCGTGTCTGGCGGGCAACTGCCCAGAGGCAGAGGTTGAATTCGGGAGCTTGTATTATGTCCACCGCGCGGTAAAATCTAATTACGCGATGCAGGATTTTGAGTGACTTCAGGATGTTGTGTGTCGTCAGGTCTTTGATGCGTAGTTCGCATGTGGCGATATAGATGCCGCCTTTGAACCTTTGGGCAGTTGCCCGCCAGACATGACAGTCGTCTGGTCGGAGGATCCTCCATTTTTTTATGGTGGATGAGTGAACTTTACACCCTGTTCCTCATACCCCTAAACTAGTACTAACCGTCTCTAAGCTAAGCCGCGGGCAGACAGACGGACAGAGACACAGACGTACATGGCGCAACTATAAGGGTTCCTTGTTTACTAACGGAACCCTAAAAGCGACAGCTACACGGATCAATAGGATGTATTGAATTGAAATTATCAATGTCACGTCACACGTTTGCCCTGATCCGTGAGGAAAATTATTTAAAAAACAAATTTATATACCTTAAAGCTGTACTATCTGAACCTGACGTGTCATAAAACATTTTTTAAATTATAACAACCATTGAATGGAGAGATGCGACGTTATTATATGTGCAAAGAATAAATTAACATATTCATAATCGCCCGTGATTGTATACAATTATAGATTTGAATAGGTAATGAGCCGCAGGTGTGATTTTAAGTTATCATGTTTTTGAAAATGCTTAAAGGCAAAATACATTTAATGTTATCAAAGTGAATACTAGACTTGATAACAATATAATATAAACTAGATTTTCCTGATCCATCACTTGCTCTAATCATTTATTCAGAAATGAGCCATTAGATGATTTGTATTATGCAGACGTCATTGGAGCGATCGATATGACGCACTTCTAATGGGCTAGTTTATCTAAATTGGTATTTAAGTAAAAAATAATGGGCTACGTTCCTATTGCAATTAGCATAGGGTATGTCGGCGTAAGTTCGAGGCTGCGATAAGACCATATAAATTCAATTCTGCGCTATTTTATTCGGTCGGGTTTGCCGGAAATTTGATTCGTACGGTATTATCGCAGAGCCGAGGTTACCCCAACATATTCTGATTTGTTTTTCAATAAAGTTTAATAAAGATTTGAATAAAAAACCATTCGATATTCTACATTGACATTTATTATCGAGTAAGTAGACATAATCCCGAAGTATCACAATAATAATAATAGTAACCTATAGGTACAAACTTAAACACTAATTTTGAGTACTTACTTTAAATTAGAAACCAGCCTACCTTAAAAAATAAGGCATGCTTTGATCGGGTCGGCATGATTCGGCACGATTCAGCACAGCCGACATGCATCATGCCAATCCGAACAAGTGTGTAGCACCCGAACATCTCCTACAACACAACACCGATACTGGGTGACTGGCTTTCAGAAATAATCGACCTTCGTAGGTTCTTGTGTTAAAAATTCCGTTGTTTTAAGTTTGAACTACTTTCCCTTTGTCCCCCCCCCCCCCTTTCAAAGTAAACACGAAGGTTCTGCTGAATCATTTGTGTCAAATATAGTAAAAATAATTTAACAACATTAAACCACATACAAGTCGTAGGTAATACCTATTACATAATTTATTTCATCAGCATTAGCCATTTATCCCTTCTCTCATAACCTAGCCTAGGACCTAGATATTGCAAAATTAGACCTCCTACACTTGTATACAAGATTCATAGTGTTGTATGTACCATGTTAGTCGATGTCGAGTTTCCTGAAAGCTCCTACTGTGCCATAAATATCGACGTCGTTGATGGGCGCCGGCGCTTCGCAGCAGGCTTCGTTGAAGATGCGCAGGTAGGGGCTGACCTCATCGATGCGCCGGCACCATTTCTTCGCGAGTACGTCAATAGTATCTTCTTCTCCACCCCATTCGCTGGGCAGTACTCGAGCAGGGATGTGCTCCAATAGTTGCTCCACTTTCGGGTGAAGATAGTACTGTGAAAGATCGTGAAATTAGTTTAGTCGTTTTACTATCCTAGGGTCCAATGGATGCTTAGCGTTATAAGTAGCTAGGTAGGTAGTTTTGCGAGACTTGTAAACAATCCTTATTCATTAATTTCCTCAATCGTAAGCAAAGGCGGTAACTTATTAAGCAGTTTAGTAGTTTCCTTATGTCCGTAATGACATCATGTTTGGAGTAGTAGTAACCGAAATCATAATTATATTATCAAAGTATTCTAGGCCAATGGTCGGAAAAACGCGGCTCGCGAGCCGCATGCGGCTCTTTGGCATATAGCGTGCGGCTCTGTACAAAATGTATGAGTGCGAGCGTAGACGCGGGGTCGGGGTTTTTGTCAATTTCAAGTTTTATTCAAACTATACGGGGCGGCAGGGACATCGACGCGAAAACTGATACCAAGGGTTCAGTACATGATACTGAACATAAAAAAAATCGGCTTTTCCATATATTTTGACCGCGTAGGTATTGCACTTTTCTATGAAACAGCAGATTTTTTTTTTCATAACTGACGAAAAATGTTCAACGCAAGGTGTTCAGAATCATGTACTGAACCCATGGTATCAGTTTTCGCGTCGATGTCCCTGCCGCCCTGTGCGTATATTTCATTTTATTTCCGAAGTATTTTCAACCAAAAATTTACAGATGTTTATCATTTACTGTACTGCAGCACCATGCTGAGATAGGAGCCATTTGGCCTCGTACAGGAATTCCTTTTTTGAATTTTAATGTTACTTTGTTTTTTATTTATGTTTAGTGTGTTTTTAGTTTAATGTGTGATTTCCTGTGCGAGTCTCAATAAATACTTTTTCTTTCTTTCTTTCTAGTTTCTTTACCGAAAAGGTTAACTTGTTATCTTTAATCTAATATTACATAAAGATTATGTTATTATTTGATAATAGATAGATATAAGATTTATATTTCTATATTATCAGCCGATATGATGATGATGGTGAAGGCATCTTACTTCTTAGCAAGTTAATTTTAGGAAGCGTTGTGGAGTGAAAGAAGCTGGGAGTTTAAGGATTAAGAAAAGTGTATTGATTATGATACAGTTTCTTATATCTATGGTTTGGACTCACAGAAAGTATTGGGTCTCATAAGAAATCTTAGTCGTTATAGTATTTATATTTGGCTCTATTGATTAATGAATTTTCCGACCACTGTTCTAGGGCATTAGGTACCCCAGTTTCATTGCAAGTCTTGCAATATAAACTATTCTGATTTGGGATTAGAGTGTTTGCCTTGATTGTACAAGAAATTAAATTCCCTCCATTTCCTAATAAGCAATACATACCCGTCTCTTAATCTTCTCGTTGACGCAGTTGCGCATGAGTGCGAGGGAGGAGGCGAGGAACGGTGGAGAGCCCACCACGTGGATCCTCTTCAGCCTTTGAGGGTAGGCAGCTTGCGCCAGCTGGATGGATCGCCTCACCGCGTTGGCTGCCGCCGCCACATGGGCCACGATTGAGCCACGGACGTTTGACACCTGGGTATGGTAAGCTACCATTTAAATACATACTTCATTTCTTTTTACATATGGAAGCTGTAAAACGAAAATAAATTGTCTAGGAATCGAGACAAATATCGGAGCAGTTCATTATTAATACCGCTGAGGAACATAAATTTAAGCGTATTAATATCTAAATAGGAATCGGCATTTGTAAAAGTTGAATGATCTCACAAATAAATTGAAGGCTATTGAAAAAAAAAAATGTAAGTGATGGTTATAAGCTATTCAACTTAGGCTGTGACATCGGAACATCACTTGGATAATATATTTTTAGACCGTGACCGTTATAGACCGTGTCAGTTAGCATGTTGGCACATTAATATGTTCAGAATGTAAACTAATCAACGAATACTTTTTTCTAGATATCTAAATCTTATTTGAGTAATTTTGTGGCGGCATCTACAACGCCACATGCGTACTACGCATCAAAGACCTGACGTCACACAATTCCTGCATCGCACAAGCGGAGTTTACCGCGTGTACAGCATATAATAACTTCCCGACATCAATCGTTGAGCAGTTGCCCGCCAGATACGACACCCGTCTGGTCGGAGGATCCTCCTTTTCAATAGAGGATGAGTGAACTTTACACCCTCTTCCTCATACCTAAATTTTTTTTTAATACAAAACATCTGTTTCTTAATGTTTCTTGTTATCATAAATCATATCCTTCTTAGAACGTTGTTGCTATTCAAACGTGCTGTCTGACCGTGATTTATCTGGCTAAAACCTGGCCTCAAAGCTTCAGGAAGAGTAGTCTTCCTGTGGCTTTCGGTGAGTGGCCTTACGGTGCAGAAGACTGACCCTTCGTCGTTTAATCCATGGTGGAAATACCAAAGCGCAATTATGTTCCTTCTACTAGTCCCTTTATTGCCACTGACCTCATAAACAAAAACGTCTCCTCCGATCTGGTGTTCGTCATACATCCTGACGTCACTGGTGAGGAGTACGGCGCGAACCGCGTTAGTCACGTCTGCTGAACCCTCGGGGTATTCTGGACGTATCCTGAAGATGGTGATCCGGTAGCCTTCGTCTGTCAGCTTTGGGAGTACTACTATGTCCCTGTGAGCCAACACAATCACATTAGTCAAATATTCTTGTCAGTGCTGAAGCGACTGCTTATTTTCGCGAAATAGAGGAAATTCTAGTAGACCTATGTCCCAAAGTAACTCACATGAACTTGCACACGTCATTAAGTGGTGGACAGCTCAGCGAGCGGTGTTCATACAGGTCCCTGAAGCGGGCTCTAGCTAAGCAATAAGCTTCCAATTTGGAGCGTGCGCGGTCCAAGTCCATGCGACAACCACGCACGAACAGTTCCAGGACACGTTTGTCTGCAAAAAGAAAACAAAATGTTAAAATGAAAGGAAGGGTATCCTAGCCGAAAAGATGAGGCCTGTGGTGAGGGGTAAAATCTATTTGCGGTAATCCCCGTTCTATGCAGTCGCACTGAAACCTATACAATAAAGTTCAAGTTAAATAAATTGTAATCAATTTAATTCAGCAATTGCTTAATGATTTTAAAATCTCGCTTGCCAACCAAACCGCCGACGTAGGTAGTAGGTAGGTACCCAAACGCCAAAAATCAAAACAAAAAATATATATTTTGGGTTTTCTTTATGTTTTGGCATTTAGCAAACCTGATAAAGCGGCTACTATATTTCTTAACTTTGGCAATAAAATATATTGTAAAAATGTGTATGTGTGTTGCATTTTGGGTTTTTATTATATTAGGGTTTTTGTCAAATACTGGTATTCAGCTGCATCCGGTTGGCTGGAAGCCGACCCCAACATAGTTGGGCAAAGACTAGGCAGATTGATTGAATAAGGCTTTTAGCACTGTCCATGCACATTATTATCGTGTCTATAAAAGAAAACTTTTTAGCATATCGTTTAATCAATAATAACATCATACATTTTCCTCTCAATATGACCTTTACCTATGAGTCAGACTTGGTATTACTTCGTTGTCTTCCGTTTATCATGGTGTTCCCCAGGGTAGCGTTGTTGGGCCCATTAATTTTTTGCGACTTCAAACCATCCTAAATTTACTTACAGCATGGTTTATAACTATCGCCAAGGTTGTTTTATCAAGATTATAAAAAAAAACGAAAATATAGCGATACAACCTATGTGTCCTTCTATTTGAATGTACGAAAATAAGTTTTATTATAAGTTGAATGGTCATGTATGTAACAAGTGAGGACTACTAAGTAGTTTATGTTGTGTACATAAATGATGAGCACGTCTGTGGTTAACGCTAATTGACAGGCCCCTGTATGAATTATTAAGCGGCTACGATATAATGACGAATGAGCTAAACGCTGCTGGAATTTTTTCTTTGACTCATAGAAGAAGCGAATAGATTGTACGGCTGCTTCTTTCTTCTTAGTAATTTTAGAATAAAATAATGTACTATAATCACAACCAGTCGAGCTCAACCAGTATTGTTCATTTCTTTGTCAAAAAAAGCAATTCAGCCATTTCAATCAATTTTACCACAGTGACGACACCATAACTGCATATTTGCGTCAATAACAGATCAGCAATTAATACCACTTCCGTACTTATTTTTATTTTATTTTAAGTCTGTTAGAGTATAAATTATGTAAATACTTAAATAAAAACTTCCGTAATTGTAATAATTTGTAAATAGCCTGAGATGTTGCGGATATTCGCATCCGCATCCCCAATTGTGAAGCTTCCGCATTTAATTATTTAGATATCCGCATTATCAATGCGGAGCTCATGCAGATGCAGATGTGGGTGGAAAAGGGTGAATATAAGTAAAAACCCTAATCAACAAAATGGAAATTATAATCATCGATATAGCTCGAAATCGTCGCACTTTTAACCCCCGACGGAAAAAGAGGGGTGTTATAAGTATAAGTGTGTATCTGTGTGTCTGTTTGTGCCATCGTAGCTTCCAAACGGCTGAACCCATGTGTTTTTTTTTTGTTTAAACTGTGACTTGATCGAAAGTGTTCTTAGCTATGATTCAAGAAAATCGTTTCAGCCGTTTGAAGATTATCAGCTCTTTTCTAGTTGATGAATGGATGTGAGCATCTTCCACAGGTCTGATCGATTTGAAAGGTATTCTGTTACTTCAATGATATTAGAAGAATATAGTAACCGCTGTAGCATCACCTGGAATTTGCAGGATACCCAACTCCCGTACCAACTTACAGCACAGGTATCGTGGGCCTCAGACCAAATAAAAAACGAAGACACGCTGTCAACAGTGCCGTGAGGCCGGTTTCCTAAACATGTTTGCACTTAGTGAGGTGTAGTTTGATTATAAATGTGCGCGTGTGAGCGTGTGTGTCCAGAGCGGAGGTGTAGTTTTGGCATGCTTCACTATATTCTTCGAGCGCTATGTCTTGGTTTTTTATTTGGTCTGAGGTTTGGGGTCATTGGAATAGACTCAGTTGTAGATAGATGGTGAACAGGGTCTGGTGATGGAGTAGGAAAGAGAAATGAGGAATGTTTGTGTCGGGGTCTTTAAATGTTTTAATTATGCCTGTCACGAAGTACTCTTATATCCATCAAACACATACAATTTCGAGAGCTATATATATTTTAAAATGATTATAATTTAGTAATTATTTTAATATAATTTCCGCGAATTGAATTAAAATTCGTGATCTGGCGACGATTAAAAATCCCGTCCCTACAATGTCAAAAACAATGAGCACGCAATTCAATACAGAAAAATCATGTCGTCTCTTCCAATTTTCCCACATCACCCACGGTACATAACATTTTTTTTTAAATTCATTTAAATGACAGACGGTCATTAAAATGTCAAAAAAATTAATACAGGTAAATAAAAAATAAATGATATTGATCAGGGTAAATGAAATCCTTGTCGTACATCTGTCTGTATAACCTATGCCCACAATAAAAAGATTTGATTTGATTTGATCATTTTAAATCCCAAGGTTGTACACTATAACGACAAAGTATGGCGAACCAGTTCGGTACCACCACTCCGCTTAAGTATTTATCTCACTCCTTTTCCTCAAGCATCATCTTCATTGTATCCACAACGGATCTCCAGTTTGACTAGTTCAACCGGTTTCATTGGTAAAATCTTCTGGATTTTGTTTTTCCGGTAGTTTTAAAAGCTAACAACAATTTGATTTAATTATAAACTGTGTAAAGCAACAACGTTTATTAAAACGGCATCATTTTGTTGATAGGTAACTATAATGTTATAAAAGCGAAAGTGAGTTTGTTGGTTACGCCATCACGCTACAACGGCTGGACAGATTTGGATGAAGTTTGACACATGGGTAGACCATGACCTGGATTACGATATAAGATACTTTTTATCCCGATATTCCCACGGGACCGAGACTTATGCGTGTAAAACCGCGTAGCTAGTTATTTATATTTACGTAATCTCGGTAGTTTTATGGTTATAACTTATACCTACTTCGGCTCGTTGGTGGCATCTTTATAACACTAACAACAATAATAATTAATATTGTTGTTGTAATGGGATTCTATAAGTAGGTATAATATTATTACACTCATCAACATCATACTTAAATTATTTTCCTAAGTTTACAATCGTTACGAATATTTAAAATTTCTCACACAACAGAATTTGCTCCTAGGTACGTAGTGCCATTATTTAGGACCAATAAGTATCTGTCCGTCACCTACAGGCATAATTTCAAGCAAGTTTCTTCGAATGCTGATCTCCTTTCTAATGTCCCGCAAGGTTTAGTCGACCTAGATTTTTGTAATGATACTCTGAGCCCTTTTCGTATAGAGCATTCGCCTCATCAAAATCTTTGCACACACTTCCAGCCTATGGTCCTGTGTTGAGTTAAAATGACTGGTAAAGTGTCTAAACACTGCGGATTTACCCGCCGGGCTTATTTTAAACATAAGTTGTCCGACTTGCAACTTGCAACGTTCATAAAAGCCAACGCCCGCGCCGCGCCGCCCGGGGTGCCAGGCTGACCCGCCCGGCATCGGTTTACATTTTTTTTTCTTTTTTTTTGGGTGGGAAATTATCAAATAACTTCTTCCGCGCTGGGCGGAGCGGGAGGGCGTGTCAAACTCTTACTGACTAAAACCATGTTCTTTCAGTTGCCTGTACGCTTCCAGGGGCCACGGTATTCGAACTTTCCCGCGACTCCGGGGCATCGGTTTACCTTACAAGTCCATTTTAATTCAACACAGGCATTCATATCCATAGCCACTCCTGCGCCACACAACAAGATCTATGGTAATGAGATAGTCTAAGTAAGCACTGTCACATAATATTATAGGCTGCTTCCATATAATTACACGAGTATCAGTGATAATAGTTATGCAATTATACTTTTTAGCTAACTTGGTCAAGGAGCGTCGCCTGCGCACGTAGTTTTGCGCAGACCGACGTGCGCATGGCGTATTATAATGCACTCGACGTTTGGGCACTGTGAGGAAACACTCCTGAGAAAAACTGCTATTGTCTAAAACAATGGCGGGGGGTAATAATGACATTTCACTTCTTTCCTCTTGGGTGAGGTGTGACTTGGTTCGGTGATGAGGCGGGTTGTGTCAATTCGGTCACTATTGCGTATGGTCGTAGCGACAGCTAAGGATTCATTACTTGCCATTACGTATTTTAGGAGCGTTAACCTGCCGATGACGGTGCATCATTGGACGATGCTAAGTTTATTACGGTTGCTATGTTGCGTGACTACCCTCTCCGGGGGTGTAATGTTTGGCATAATAACAAAATATCTAACGTTCACTTGACATAATTTCAGTTAACATAATTTTGTTTAACATAACGATCAGTTGACATAATGAATTGTTGATATAATTTCATTTTACCTAATTTCATATGACATAATGAACATTTTTTTTTTTCTTCACTTTATACCCTATACACCTGGATGAAATCTGGACTTTAGGGCACCCCGACTCGGATAGGTTAGGTTAGAAGGGGATGGCGGGGTCGTGTGAGCGAGCGAAGCGAGCGAATAGACCCCGCCATCCCCTTCGTGGTTATTTTTTTATAAACCACCCATAAGTAGGAGCCCCGCGAAGCGGGGCTCCGTCGACTACGTTACGTTACGTCGGCTACGTTATACTAAATGTTATTATGTTAAATGAATATTATATGATACGAAATATTAGGTCATATGAATTTATGTCATTTGATATTATGTCTTATGAAAATTATGTCATATGAACGTTAGTTTAAGTGAAATTAGAGCATTTGTTATTATGCCAAACATTACACACCCACCCTCTCCATAACTGTAGGTACTGTAGCAGTGGACGGCGACTTTACTTTAGTCCAATCGAAACCTGGCAACAGATCCTATCTTGACGTAAGTAACAACATTGGTGCCGATTCTCTTGTCACAAATGCCTCTAAACTAGACTAAAAATCACTAAAATTTTGTTTATTCTTGTCAAACGACGATTTCCCATTCTGAAATAGACTAACGTGACACAACTTAACTATATTTTAGTTTGACAGCCCTAAGATAGCACTGAGTTTTTAATTAGCGAAAATAGCAATTTGCTATTCTGAATATGACGTTTTTCACCAAAAATTTTGATTAAGATTTATTTTTTCATATTTTCCATAAAAAAAGTGAAAAATTCCATATAAAACACGTCGAGATTGCACTCCCAGCGCGCCTCCGACTCTAAAAAAAATCACGGGTTAGGGCTAACCACGGGTACACGTGGACTCGCGATTGTCAAATTCAATTTTAGCCAAAATATTTTTTTAATTTAGAGAATTTTAGTTGTAGAATAGCTCTAAGATTCTCATACCTAGCTAAAAGTAAGAAATTTTAGTGATAGTTTAGTTAGTTTAGTTCGGTGTACAAGAGAATCGGCACCATTACCTGTTTTGCAGTCATCAATATCTTTTTATTTATTTATCTGTAACGAACCAGATTTTCGGTCAGTAACTGCAAATTGGTACCTAATTTGGTATGCGCCTGATTTCGTCCGCGTTGCGTATTTCGCACCAGTATGGCAGAATTTTTCGTGCAATTGCAACATAAAACCACTTGCAGTTCTGCAGGGGCGCAGCTAACCAATAACCCGATTCCTGTCGGCTTCCCTTAGGAAATTATGACAGTCAGTAGTTCTCAGCAGTGTTTAATAATAACACTGAATGTATTATTTAATACTTACACCATAAAATTAAAGTATTACAAAACCCTAACCTACATTAAAAAAATTGTCTTTATATTCCAACGAAAACAAAACATTTAAAGTGCGCGCCAATTTTGCTCTAGTGCCTCCAGTATAACTCGTTGTCCGCCCGGGTTATGAAAACTTAAATTTCTATACAAAATAATCTCGTCATGACGTCACTTCAGGTCACGTGACAAGCTGTTTTTTGAGGCAATAGTAAGCCGTAAAAAGTCGAGTTATGATAGGTACAGTGTAGGAATCCATTCGCTGAATTTCGTAAGCGTTCGGTTTGGTTCGGGACGGGGCCGGGGGGAGGGACAAGCTCCACGCTCCACGCACGCAATAATTTTATATGTTTGTTGACGATTGACGTAAATACACTCGAGAGCAATGAATCCGGGTCACTTAAAGAATGTTAAAAATCTCGGAAACTAAAAATGATAGGTTAATGCAATAAATTGTCTTTAATAGACAATGTAATACTCCTTAAATGAAAGTAAAAAAAATATGAGTCACCATACATTTTATTAACACAAAATTACATAAAGAAAACAACTGCTGATCTCTCCTTAAAACAAAAATAGGAAACATGAAATTTTTGAACTTTATTACGATTTTCTTGAATTTTAATACTTCGTATTGCCTCCTCGTGCTTCCATTACTGCGTTTACGCGGTTTGGCATGCTGCACACCAAGTTCCTTATACGATTTTGGGGAATATTCTCCCATTCCTCTGTGAGAGCAATTTTGAGCTCACGAAGCGTGATTGGGGGAGGGTTTCGTTGTTTTACGCATCTGCCTAGCTCGTCCCAAGCATGCTCGATCGGGTTGATATCCGGGCTGCGCGCTGGCCACTCCATACGAGTAATGTTCATCTCTTGAAGGTAGTCATTCACAATCCTACCTGTATGAGGTCGGGCATTGTCATGCATAAATATAGCATCCTCACCTAAATTGACCATAAATGGACCAACGTGATCATTGAGGATTTCTTCCACATATCTTACGCTAGTTAAAGAGCCGTTTTCTATGATCACCAGCTCTGTGCGACTTTCAGAAGAAATTCCGGCCCACACAAGTACAGACCCACCACCGTAGGCTACTTTTTCTTCGATGCATGCTTGCTTGAATCTTTCCCCTGGTCTTCGATACACTCTGTGTCTTCCATCGTGCTTGTAGAGCATACATTTTGATTCGTCGGAGAACATAACTTTTGACCAATCTTCAATACTCCAATTTACGTGGCTCTGGGCATATCTTAGTCTTGAAATACGATGCCCACGCTCCAGTTTAGGGCCGTTTGCAGGTCTAAGGGGTTTTAAGTTAGATTCAGCAAGCCGACGTCTTACTGTCCATGCACTTGGGTTACTTCCTCCGAGGCGTCGAAACTGATTTGTGAGTTCAGTTCCTGTGAGAAAGCGATTTCGAAGCATGGTGTTCACCAAGTATCGGTCTTCTCGTGCTGTGGTACACCTGGTTCTGCCCGTTCCTGGTCTGCGTAGGTTAGAACCAGTTTCTTCGTAACGTCGGAGAACTCTTTGTACTGTTGACAGCGACACACCGACAGTCCTGGCTGTATCGCGCTGACTCCGGCCGGTTTCCAGCATTGTAAGTATTCTGGTGCATTCTTCAGGCGTAAGCGACATAATTTCAGCTTGAATAATGAATATAGAGCACTATCAACATGGTTTATGTACCCACATAAATGACAGATTACAAACAAAAGCAAAACCAAATGCTGTAATTTCGTAGTTCCATCTTCGAAAGTGGCCCTTTTTCAAATTTGATTTTTTTATGATATAACTTTACAATAACTAAGAAGTTTTAATACCTTCATTTAAGGAGTATTACATTGTCTATTAAATACAATTTATTGCATTAACCTAGCATTTTTAGTTTCCGAGATTTTTAGGATTCTTTAAGTGACCCGGATTCATTGCTCTCGAGTGTAGTTAATAGAATTTATAACCTTTAATTTTGTTGATACTTGTAGTTAATTAGCATTTTGTTCGTTGTATTCATATAAGTTATTAGTGTAGTATTAGTGTAACAATTAGAATTGGATAATCGTGAGTTTGTTGTGAAATTGTGCGTTCGCCGTCGTTGTAATTAGGAATTTGTGGTAAGTCGATAGATTAGCAAGTTGAAATTACTTTTTTAGAGTAGATTTGAAAAGTTATTAGTAGGGTGGCGGCATTAATAGTTTTAGATTGTTGTGTGACAGATTATTTGCTTCGTGAGGAAACATGCTTTTCAAGGTTAAGTTTTGAAAATAAGAAACACATAATTAGGCTAGGTCGTGCTCGACCAGATATGACTATAAACTACAAACGACGTGATGGGTTGGAATGTTTCCCTTTACGATAAATATCAATCTGGTAGTTGGACTGGTAGTTGTAAATTAAATAAGATGTTTTGTTTTCCATGTTTACTTTTCTCAAATTCTAGTAGTTTATGGAATAAAGGGGGTTTTACAGACATTAATAATCTGACGAATTCATCAAAAAAACATGTGCAGACTGAAAAGCATATTCGTAGCTGTTTAGATTTACATGACTTCGGGAATAGTAGGATAGAACCATTTTTCACTAATTCGCTTGAAACTCATAATAGGAAAGTAGCTCGAAATAATAATAAAACAAATAATAATAATTTAATAATAATAATTTAATGAAACGGTTTATCGACACCGTTATTTTGTTAGGTAAACAAGAAGTAGCTTTTCGCGGCCACGATGAACGTCCGAATTCTGATAACCGCGGTAACTATATTGAAACCTTGTTATATCTGAGCAAGTATGACACCGTATTGGACTCTCATTTGGAACTATGTTCTTCAGTTCAGAACCCCGTGTTTTCTGGTCTTTCAAGTGATATTCAAAATGATTTAATACATAGGTAGTACCTATTGCATCCGTTTTACGAGACCACATTAGAATCGAGATAGATAAAGCTCCATTTCTGTCTGTAATGATTGACGAAACTCCCGATGTCAGTCATAGGGAGCAATTGACTGTAATTTTTCGATATTTATCTGAAACTGGAATCGAAGAACGATTCCTAGGTTTTTACGATGATAGCGGAAGTCGAACTGCTGAAGTTTTATACAAACAGTTGTTATAATACTTGACCAGTATCGTTGTAGGAATAAGTTAGTTGGTCAGTCTTACGATGGCGCGGCAGATTTTTTTTATTTTTGTTTTTTTTTTTTTTGTTTTTGCTCCGGCTTACCTTTCTCATAAACTCACCCTTCGCCACTGCAGTTCTGCAATTTCACTTTCTGTGGCTAGATTCCACCATTAAACGCCTACGCTGCATTCTTGCACCACCATTAAATTGTTCCATTTTGTCCAACAATTTGTTACATATTTGAACATCAAGCATGATCCCATAGATAATTATCTGTTAAGTATTTATATTTCTATGCATGATCCTAAAGGCGGTGTTAAAGGCGGTGTTTATGAGAAAATAGTATCAATAATCACCGTGCTGAGTACCCTATAAAAGGTAGCAATGCTTTGGATACAAACATGAAATAAGTAGGTATGATCGACCAGCACCCCCACACAATCAATCAGAATCTGTATCATTTTGAAGGATATTGTTAATCCATTCAGAACATTTGTCTGCTCAACAACGTAAATAACGCAATGTTTTTGAACTGTCAAAATGAAACAAATTGTAATTGATCGTGTGAATTCGTGTGTTACGCAATTAGGATGCAACCTGTGCAGGTTACCCTGTAATCAGTAAACGTATAAATACCCCTCCTAATCAATCTCGCTGGCCAACAGCAGAGATCCGCAAAATGTTATCCATCCTGTCGGCAGCTCTACCTTTGATTTGTAGTGTGATAGAGATTAATTTACGAAAATTACTTATTACTTACCTACTAGATACTTATTACGGAAGTGTGTTCCGGTATAAGTTATCTGGCTGTACAAAAGATTGTAAAATGAAAAATATTTGCCATAATCCTGTAATCCCCGGGTTAGGCAGAGGTGTACCTACAGCACACCCACATTTCACCAGTTATGTTTAAGTCCCATGTAATAGGGGGCGAACCTATTGCCATCAACCAGGCACAAATCCAGACTCCGTGCCGTTACTGAGACATTCCAGGTGTAAAACCCAATAACACTTTGCCCGACCTGGAAATCGAACCCATGACCTCATGCTAAGCAGTAACGCTTACGACCACTAGACCAAAGAGGCAGTAAAAATACTTCTGTATATTAAAAAAAAAATTGTATAAATTAATAATTTAAAAATCTGTAAGAAGTTTTATTTATCATCAGAAACATAATTTAAACATTATCTATGTGAAACACGTTATTGCTATAATAATAATAATTTAGCTGTAGGTACTGTAACATTATGTAAATTTTTTTAAACCGGTTTCGGGCCCTCTACCTGTACCTACCTTATTATTGGGTTAAAATACGGAATTACCATAATCATAACAAACTTTTAGCTGTTTACGATCATGTTTACGCATCTAAAAACCTTTGTTGTTTGTCCGCATAGCGATACAATAATAAATAAGTACGTAAATACTTAACACGTTTAGTGACGGGAGCCCTCCTGGAGGGTTCACCTAGTCGCATAGGGGATGCCGAAGAAAACGAAAACATTCGCTAAGAAAAACCTACATTTAAAATGAGCCCTCGCGGAGGGCTCATTTTACGGGTGTACGTGTAGCGCCAAAACCCCCTGAAAACACAATTTTGCTTCGTTTTACAGTGTTTTATAACGCGGTTCTAAACCTTATGCCGTTGACCGTCCGCGATGGTTGCCGGCATTATGTTTGCGCTAAAGTTTTAGCGCAAACGTAAATAAACCCTACCGGAGGATTCGCTTCCAATATGTATGGCGGCATGGCGTATGAGTTTTATGAAAAGTGGGTGGAGTCCAAAGTGTTAATGTCCCTCGGCAAACTTCGTGTTTCGTCAGTTGTCGGATTTCTATCGGGTTTCTTTGCACTTGGTGCAGACCGGACGCTCTCAACCGGTTTGGAATATACTTCCAAGTGGACGTTAAGAAAATAGTTGTACTGTACATCTAACCCTTCGGTGAATACACATGTAAAATAGTACCTACTTACATGCATAGACATTAGTATTGTTTTACATTGGTATTATGCGTTTATTAATATTTATTTTATTACTTACATTAAAGACGCGAAGTAATTATGTAGGTATAGACAGCAATGAGATCGACTATTTTTTGCACACAATTATTTATGTGAAAGAATTAGATGTGAAAGAACCTCTTTATTAACTATTAGCTTCTGCCTGCAACTTCGTCCACGTTCGTTTTTATCAGAAGTAAAACATATCAAAAATGGCACTCGGCAAACTCGGCTTTCTATTAGTGAAAGAATTTATGAAATCGGATGAGTAGTTTCGGAGATTACCTCCTACATACAAACTCACAAACTTTACCCTTTAATTATTAACTTTATTTAATTTTTATTATATGTTGTTAAAGCGGCAATAGAAATAGGTACACATTGCAATCTGTGAAAATTTCAACTGTCTACCTATTACAGTTCATGAGATACAGCCCGCTGACAGACGGACGGAGGACGGACCGTTTGGCACCCTTCTGGTACGGAACCCTAAAAATTCTGAAAAGCTGTTTTAATTTTGTTTGTGCTTTTTGCGAAATGTTAGTGTCGACTTTCGTTGCTGACCCTACCTCAGGCTACGTAATACGTTATTAAGTATGTTTATAATATTATGTATATTTTTATGCATTAACATTAGCTAAGTACACTGCATTAGTAGCTGCGTTCCGCCTGTCTTGCATCTATGCTAATATTAATAAGTAAGTACTTACCTAAAACCTACCTCATAAATAAACGTAAAATGTTACTTTATAATGTCCTTGATTATCCACGTTCTAAGGCCTACGTAAACGAGAAAAGTACGAAAAAACGAGTGCAAAGAAATGTTTTGTTTTCAAAAATCTTATGGATTCTGTTGTTTTTAAAATAAACATTAGTACAGTACAATTCTTTTCTGAACACGAAGTTTGCCGAGGGACATTAAGAAAATAATTGTACTGTACTCTTGTTACAAATAATTATTACTTTGAAATAATATAAAAGAACTATTATTTTCACATTTAATGTAAGAACCCACCTACTGGCGTACTTGTACTGAATACATACATAAACTCACGGCTTCTTCCCATGGGGGTAGGTAGAAAGTACACAACGCCACCTGCTAGGATCCTAACATCCACCATTCAATAAGTAAATGCAGTCAAATTCTCACTGTTGAATCAATGAGGTCATATCGAGTGATTAAGTACACCTTC
Organism: Agrochola circellaris; assembly: GCA_914767755.1. Taxonomy (NCBI): domain Eukaryota; kingdom Metazoa; phylum Arthropoda; class Insecta; order Lepidoptera; family Noctuidae; genus Agrochola; species Agrochola circellaris. The sequence goes on from OU611860.1 coordinate 6,946,974, forward strand.
TTATTATTTTAATCAAATAGATATTTTCTCCATTCAATCCATTTCTTTTAGGGATAGTTTTTTTTTTAACCCTGTAACACCAGTGTAAAGTGGATTATTAGTTGAAGCTAATACTACTTGGCCCTGTCTTCAAAATAAAAACTGGCCAAATGCGTGTCGGACCACGCGCTATGAAGGGTTCCGTAGTTGGGATGAATTTATCCCACATTTTGTACTTAGTTGAAAATAATTGTTCCCCCATACATTCCAACTGCAAATGTAAGTTTGTACGCACAATATTGAGAAACTGACCATGTTATTCAGTTATGCTGTAATCTATCAGTTTAGAACTATTTTCTGTATTTATTTCAAAATTGTTGGCTCAGTAATTTCGGAGATAAAGGGTAACTTTCATCTGTTGTTTTTGTAACTTAAAAACTTATGAATTATTATAAAATGATATAAAAATGATATAATATGATGTGTAGCCGGGCAAATAGCCCGGCTACACATCAAGCTATACGTTTCCAGTTTATGCTGATCTCGCATTGTATAGGATTTCCGGGCAATGCGAGGTCTGCTTATACTAGAAATGTATAGCTAGATGTGTAGCCGTCTGTACCTACCTTGGACAGGACAGTGCCCTCACCAGACGGACAGCGGATACGCCGTTCCCGCGAAACAATGACGCCCTTGTCGCAAGACTTAATTTACTTACCAAGTGCAATTTTGCTCGACTCGATGCACTATGTCTAGCAGCAGGCAGCCTAGGCAGTTCTAGGTACTTTTAATTAAGGTCTAGGTCAGTGGTCGGCAAACCGCGGCTCGTGAGCCGCATGCGGCTCTTTGGCCTGGTATAGTGCGGCTCTATACAAATTTCGATGAGTGCGAGCGTAAATACGCGCGGGGGTCGAAGTTTCGGATATGCAACATATCAAGTTTTCCGAAGTATTTGCACCAAAAAGTAGTAACAGGACATCGAAAATTAATCATTTACTGACACTGTAAACTTTCAGAATTTTCCAAGGTTAACTTGTTAATAAGTAAGATGCCTTCATCATACTTATTATTATCATCACCCGATATGATGATGATGATGAAGGCATCCTACTTCTTAGCAAGTTAATTTTAGGAAGCGTTGTGGAGTGACAGAGAGTGATACAGCTTGGACACAGAAAGGATTGGCTCTCATAAGAATTTTTGTCGTATATCAATACGACAAAAATTTGGCTCTATTCACTAATGAATTCGCCGATCACTGGTCTAGGTAGGTAGGTTTTCATTTCATTAATGAGGCGTGTGGTAAAAGAAGGCACACAATTTTTTTTTTTTTGTTGTGCTAAAATAGTTAGGTAACTAATACCTACCAAACTACTAAGCCCGTCTTGTTTTTGGATTGAAGATAAAATAATGTTAAAGGTTACAAAATCATAAAAGCTTGCTCTATCTCAAATTAAACACAAATTATTAATAGACAACTTATTATTCTTATTAAAATTATTGTAGATGGTTATAAAAAAAAAGTACATCGCTATTTTTAGTGTTCCGTATGTCCGAATGAAAAAACGGAACCCTTTATACGATCACTCGTGTGTCTGTCTGTCTGTCCGTCTGGCACAGCCAATTTGCTCCGAATCTAGTGGACCGATTAAGTTGTTTGGTACACATATCAATTTCTGTGACACAAACACGGACATGTTAAATAATTTTTTTTTTTAATATGGGGGAGACAAATAAGAAAATAAAAATAAAATAATTGCACACTGTACTGTCTGACATATCAAAAGAAAGGGCTTACTGTGAGGTTCTCAAGTATATTTTTTCAATAATTTTAAAACAAGTAGTTTAGAAGTTATTTAAGAAAATTGAATAAAATTGACCATTCCTCTTATCTCCGAAACTACAGAGCCTAAAATTTAAAAAAAAATACATAAAATAGTTCTATACTAATAGATTAAAGGAAACCCTATAAGAAGTCTATGGTCTTAAAATAACATGGTAAATCTCCGAATATTGTGCCTACAAACTTACATTTGCAGTTGGAATGTATGGGAGAACATGTTTTCTACTACGACGGTAAGTTTGTTCATCCTAACTACGGAAACCAATTGTGCGTGGTCCGACAAACACGCACTAGGCCGGTTTTTTTATGTCTTGAGACTAGACCGGCTATCATTTTCAAGGTTCCAAGTCTAAAATATACCAATTATGGTATATGGTCGAATCGCTATCATAAGGTCAAATACCATTTCGTACGTTGTTAAATGACACACCAATCCAGTCTATCCAGATTCCTAATGAATACTAAAATATTTCAAGTTATTTGTAAGTCGTTTTTATTACCTATCTAGCTTAGATAGATACCTATAACTTTTTGGCGGCAATAAACTTAAGTTCATAACACCTAAATTATCTTTATTATTTATTTTCAATTTGGGTTTTTTTTTTTTGATTTCGGAAATGCACAAACACTTCAGCAGATGATCAAAAAAAAACTTTTCCTTCTTTAGATATCCAAATTTCATCGAAATCGGTTTAGTTACTTAGTTGTGAAAAACTCATGACACTATCCCGTAATAATATATAAATATTACGAAATTAAAAGGAAAACTGTAACTGGTAAGAATGCTCAACAAGTTAATGAGCAATAATCGACCAACTTACTTACATTTAAAGTTGCTAAAACATGTTCTCCCATACATTTCGTATGGGAGAAAATGTTTTTCAACTACTATGTTAAGTTTGTTCTTGGGATAAATTCATCCCACTACGGAACCCTTCATTGTGCGTGGTCCAACACGCACTTTGGCCAGTTTTTTTATATTAATTTAAACTTAATACCTCCACGAGTTCCTCAAAAAAGGGTCTTGACTGACAGATGGACAACGAAGTGATCCGATTTTTCCTTTCGAGGTACGGAACCCTAAAAACTAGCTGACCTGCCAGACGTTGTCTGCCCAGAATAAACCGTGAGATGAGTAGTCTTGAGTTCGTACATAAATCCCATTACAATATACAATTTTCCAATTTACCTACCAGGCAACATTTCTAATTTTTCTTTCCTCAAACCCTTAATCATTACGAATATTAAAAAAATATCCAAATCTGTCCAGCCGTTCTCAAGTGATGCGAATCAATGAACTGTTTTTTTTAAGTAGGTTGTTATGTATACCTACTTACTGTATAATTATGTTGCAATAGATAATATAATGAATGAACTAAACTATGAAACCGAAATAAAACAAGCTCTGCAACGATTTAGACACATGTTCATAACGATGTTTATTTCAGTGTGCGAAAACATGCACGTTCTGAAAACATTGTTTTCAGTTGCACTTACCCAAGTTTTCTGGCGCCGGCAGATGGGGCGATGCCGCGAGCATACTTCGGAGATCCCGCACCCCTCGCTCGATGTCCCCGGGACCCTCGCCCAGCTCCTGCGAGATCAAATCCGCCTGCTTCAGCGACGGGCCTTGCAGAACCGCCATCGCACTGCACTGATACACGTATGTATACTTTATAATACTAGCTCTGTAATATCGCTGACTCGATGCTCTAATTCCGACCGCTAAGATTGCGCACTCCAGCTGAGTAAGGACAAAACTGCGGCCGCTTAGCGCTCACCACCTTTTATAAACTACGAGAAGACGACGATTAGTGATGCTCACAGCTCACCGGCTGCTGACAACGTACTCGTAACACCGGTTAATACGTCATCGGGTACCTACCAGTCGTATCACGTAAAAATATAACATCACATCAATTAATTAACATCATTCTAAAAAATATTTGATACCTTATCGCTAAAATAATACTGTCTACTTTATACTTTTTTGTAACAAAGAAACGTGAATTAGCGGCAAATCAAACTCCATAGTTTTGCACTGAATCTTAATTCATATTCATATCTTTATTTGCATTCCTTAATGTAGGTACCTATAATGGTGTTACAATGGCTTAAAGCTAAGGTACAATTACGGACCCTGCCATAGGGCACAGCTAAATGTATAAAATTAATTCATAAAATATAATGAAAATTTGTTTCAAATGATCAATACGTGATATTTTATGCAGTTTTTGTTTAAATTGTCTTGAATGTGTGTCAATGTAAAGTCAAGACCATCGAAATGTGATGGGTAAGCAAAAACCGCACGTGAGCCGCATTTACGACGGTGTTAAGTTGCATAAATGTGTAACTAATTATAAAACAAGAAAAAAACCAAATACTTTGTTAAATATTTGCATACAAGCCCACATAAGCAAAGTAGCCCAAGACTCCTTCGCGAAGTCCTTGGCGTGGTCGTGTACCTGATGCGTACAAGTTTTCTGATTTGACTGTGCTGAAATGTTCTTGAAAATGTTAAATTGAAGCGGCTTTATTAGCAATTTAGACATGGATTGGCCACCAACAGGTCGTGTTTTCGATCCCACCCGGCACATTTTAGTATAGGAACTATTTCTCTTTATTTTTATTTCGTTCAAGCCGTTACCTTAACAATCTTAGAACAAAATTTTAGCTAGAAGCTAAAGCCTTGAGCATACTGGCGCGACGTGAAAGTTGTAATTGTTCTACCGTGAAGTTTTCTTAGAAATTGTTTAGTGAGAGTCGCGTCGCGCGAGTGCACGAGGCTTAATTCAGACGGGCCCATCACCAAGTAACGCACTGAAATGAGTTAATGACAGCAGTCATTGTTTAACTAGTAGGTACCTACTTTTTAATAGCATTAGGTACGTTCTCATTAACAAAGACGTGACTGTTTGCAATGATGATGCAATGCTACAAACTTTAAACAAATCCCATCGAAATTGTGTCTCAATTTGTAGAGTAGGGTCCTACCAACCTAGGAATTGAATAATCGATTTTAGACAGATGCTCGGAATCGATGTGCTGTTTCATAGTTTAACATCGGATAATATATTGGTATTGCAAAATGCATGCAAAGGGTAACATGAGAAATGTGTCGAATGTAGAGCACTCTAAGTAGGTATATAGATAGGTAGGTACGTATGAAGGTATTAATCGAAGTAAGAAGCACCTCTGCCTAGCCTTTCGGGGAATATGGGCGTGATGTTGTGTGGTTGTTGTTGGAGATCGATTTATTTATTTATTTTTGTGACATTTGCATACAGCTAATAAAGGGTTTTGATCAGAGAAGAAAATATCATCCAATTGTGGATTCTTTACCTATCCCACTTCCACTTGTAGTACTGTCGGTCGATTCTGTAAAAAGATCAACGTGAAACTTAGGTGAGTGATTAACACTATTGACAGCTCACTTCACGCTCACTTCACCTAAGTTTCACGGTGATATTTTTACAGAATCGATCGGCTGATACTCACATTACTAATCTGTTGATGGTGTATCTTTATGAATAAATATATTTCGAATAAAACTTCCTAGAATTACTCATATTTAAGACTCAAACAGACAGTGACTGGGCACGCCACAATTGTGGCGATAAGTCCCCTCTTTGAGGAGTGGCTAGAGAGGCGCCACGGCGTCCTCACCTTCCGCCTGACACAGGTCCTCACCGGACATGGTTGTTTCGGGAGGTTCCTGTTCAGAATAAAGCGGGAGGAAACGCCCGGGTGTCACCACTGTGTGGATCGCCCGGAGGACACGGTGGAGCATACGGTGGAGGTCTGCCCAGCTTGGGCGGAGCACCGCCGTGTCCTCACGGAGGCGATCGGCGGCGGCGATCTCTCGCGTCCGGCCCTGGTTCAGGCCATGGTCCGGAGCGAGAGTGCATGGGAGGCCGTCACCTCCTTCTGGGAAGCAGTAATGCTCGCGAAGGAGGAGGCGGAGCGCGCGAGGGAGAGGCAAAATGCGCCCCCTCGCGCCCCTAGTCGCCGCAGGAGACGCCCCGGGCGTCGGGAGTCGAGAGCCGACTTCCGGCCACCGTAGGCGCGGGCTTGCGGACGGTGAGCAATGGGTAGCTCGCCGTCCGATAGGGACCAGGCCCGGGTCGACGGCGCGTTGTGTTCCACGCGCGCCTCAAAGAGATGTCAGCACCAAGTGACGGGGTCCGGAAGGGCCAATGCCTGCCGGGGTCGCGGGTTTGTCTGAAAGGGATATCGCGACCTCGGCACACAGGCAACGGAAGGAACACGGGTGGGTTTTAGTCAGTAAAAGTCTGACACGCCCTCCCGCTCCACCCAGAGCGGGAGAAGTTATTTGATAATTTCCCATCCTCAAAAAAAAAAAAAAAAAAAACAGACAGTGACAGTAGATAACATGAGTTTGACGCACAGAACACATGTTTGACGGTTTGGTAATTGCTGGGGTAGCTATTTACATAAGGACGACAGTGCGACTCCCAAAAAATGTTTAATAATATAAGTAATAATGATATATGTTAATAATAGGGAATAGAGAGAGCAGAAAAAAGGTAGGTTTTAGATTGAAGCGAATAAAACCCTAGGCGCCTAACACTTACCTACATAGTTAATTTTCTTCATGAGCATTGATCGCAAACGATACCTACCGCAGCGAATTATTATTCTATTCTTAATTCAACCAAACTACTTTACATCTACCTATTTTGTTTGTTACAATTTATTTATTTTGAACGATAATTTTTACCCGATTACGGCAAAGCCAAAAGTAGGATAAAATTTTTAGTGGCTGTTTTACCGCCATCTCCTGACGAATAGCAGAAATGCGGGCAAATCAAAAAAGTTAAAAACGATCCTGGTTTTTGGTGAAGCTATCGAGAATATCAGGAAATAAAATTGTTTTTTAATAAGTCTATTCGACAATAGATGGCGCTTTTATAAATTTTGGGCATCTTGAAATAATGGCAACACCTAAAGGTTGTGTCATTTTCATTGAATTGCCTGAAGGTCGGCAAATTCAATTTTCAAATATTAACGACGAAATTACTGGGCTCAATGCATTGTTGATATTGATTCATTTGAGGAAATAATAAATAAACAAAATATGCCTGTACTTAAGTGAGCTTTGGTTTATGTGATAGTTTAATCTAAAATGGAGCCATCAAAGGAGGCAATCGCTGTTCGCATCACGCGGTTGAATCGTCTGATATTGGGGAAAGTGACAGGTGGGACTGCAAGATTCAGCAGAAAGACAGTCGACCGCGAAGCCCTGCTGGATGCTCTCACAGTTCTCTACGATGAATGTAACGATGACCCAGTTAAGAAGAGCGATGACTTGGTCAAAGCTTTCTTGGACAAATGTAAGTTTTCATTGTCTTATCCTTACCCCCCCAAATACTGTACTGAGTAAATGCTCAGAAATTATGAAGTAAACCAATATGATTTGAGAGTATGCGACTTCCCTACTAGCATTTGAGATATGCAAAACAAACCTTGATTGGTAATAAATTTGGTTTTATGAAACAGCTGTTTCTGAGATGGTTCTTACAAGACATACAAAAAAACAAAGACATAATACAGCAGCTGACTTATGTAGCAGTGGTATAATTATGGCTAACAATAAGTTATCTTATAATATAACTTAAATCTGTGTGGCTCTATCCTCAAGACCATCTCAGACACTTAATGTGCATGGTCCTCACCTGATCTGACCAAGACAATGTCTGGACTTAAAAAGAGAGAAGAAACTCCTAAACAAACTCAAGAGGTCACACTCTCCTCTTGAGTTTGTTTAGGAGTTTCTTCTCTGAGGAATCTGATAATAAACACCAACCTCATTTTTTATGTTTATAGGTACAAGTCTACTTACAGAAATATCAATAAGTTTATTTCGTTTAATTTCTAGATCGCAGCACACTGGCAGAGCTGCGTCGGACTAGAGTATGCATCTCTGACTTTGAGATGCTGCAAACAATTGGCAGGGGACATTTTGGTGAAGTTCATGTATGTTCACTTTTTATTTTATTCTGTTTCTTTTATGTGTTGGGATGTCAATACCTACGTATTAAATTAGCAACAATGGTGCTTCCTGGGAATTGATTATTGATAGAATATGCAGTGTCATAGTATCGGATAATTTGGCTGGCCCCGGGCAATATAGCGGTAAACACCGGTTACGCCCTTTTTAATGTTATTTGATTGTTGGCTTCTCCGAGTACTAATCTATCACTCTTATTTTATTCAGTTTTTTTAAATAATATTTATGTAGAATAAATGACAATACGAGTAACAGCTTTATTGCATGGAAAATTCTCTTACGACTAAGTTATGTATTTTTACTTCTCCTGTAAATTTCGATTTTTGATATTACCGCTTTATTGCCCGGGGCCAGCGATATATTGGTGTTGCAAAATGCATGCAAGGGGTAACATGACAAATGTGTCGAATGTAGAGCACTCTAGGTATGAAGGTATTCATCGAGGTAAAAATGAAGACAATCATGTTTTAACTTTTAGACCTAGCTATATCCTAAACCTACCTTCTAAAGTACCTACCTATGTATTTAAGTTTACATAATAAGTACATGTAACTGTTGATCTAGAGTAATCTAGACAACATAATATTCTCATAGTCACAACTTTCTTGAAGACAGTTTGGAAAGTAATGGTTATGTTATAAAGGCAACTGAATTTTTTTTAAACAAAAATATCTCATTGAAAAGAATAATCATCATGATTTATTAATATAGAAAGAAATAATATCCTTTTTTTTACTATGTTGGAATTTGTATGGAATATTTTTATGGCAGGAATAAGAACGAATAGAGGAATGTGTGGAAACCGTAAGGTCTCGTCATTTATTTGCATTTATGTTTATTTTACATAATTTTGGACAATCTTAGATGGTGAGAGAGAAGCAAACAGGTGATGTGTATGCATTGAAGACATTGCGCAAGGAGCAAGCACGTAAGCGCGCCGACGACGAGCGAGACGTGCTCGCGACAGCCACTGGACCATGGCTACCAAAGCTGCAGTATGCTTTCCAAGTAAGAGTCACAAAAGTTGTTTTTAGGGTTCTGTACCTCAAAAGGAAAAACGGAACCCTTATAGGATCACTTTGTTGTCTATCTGTCTGTCTGGACCCTTTTTCTCAGGAACGCGTGAAGGTATCAAGCTGAAATTCATATCAATTACTCAGGTCTACTATCCCTTGGAGCTGTGAAAAAATCAAACTTCTAAGCCAACGCAATCAAAAGATCTGTTTATGCTGCAAATTTTCGACTCGCAAGGGAATCAAATAAAGGAAAAATTGCGAAAAACATAAAATTTTGTTACATATTATAATAAAAAAAAGTTTAAAAAATTAAACTTACCACCCCTTTTCTCATGAATGCGTAAAGGTATAAAAATTGAAATTCATATCAAATACTCAGGTCTATAATACCTTTAAGCTGTAACAAAATCAAACTTCTATGTCAACGCAATCAAAAGAAACATGCTAGTTCAGCTTTCGACATTGTAATGTTATGGATTTCATTTAGCAATAAAAATATCATAACTTTTACTTATATACCTACAGATTTATACGGAACCCTCGGTGCGCGAGTCCGACTCGCACAAGCATAACATCATACATAAACAATACATATTATTATAGTAACAGCGGCAGCAATTACAAAGGGATTCTCTTCTCTGTATCGTTACTCAAATAAATAATTTCATAATGGCTGCAAATACTTTAAAACAACTTTAGTTAGATCTCTAAAAGACTGCAATAAAAATGATTTTGCTACACAATGCACACTTTCCTACTTGTTTAAATAAATAATAAATAAAAACTATTGCCAAAAAGATTACAGGGGGTTTTACATTGGCCCCACGCTAGGCAAGTCTGTATCTTGGGTACCAATAAATATTACATGTACTTTCCGGCACTTTACTTTGTGTAAAATTAATTCATCACCACTGCTCTCAATAAGGTGAAGAAAAACATCGTGAGGAAATCGGCAAGTCCTCGAACAAAAAAATATGACGATATGTGACATCCACCAACCCGCACTGGACCAGCGTGGTGGATTACGGCCCACTCCCTCTTACAGAAAGAGGAGGCCTGTGTCCCAGCAGTGGGAACATTATAGGCTCGTTATGCTCATGCTGCTTTCCTATTCTTACTTTACTAGGACAGCAACAACCTATACCTCGTAATGGAGCTATGTTGCGGCGGCGACCTGTCCGGTCTCCTCTCTCGCCGCGCGCACCCGCTGCCCGAGAGAGACGCCGCCTTCTACGTGGCAGAGGTGGCGCACGCGCTCAAAGCACTGCATGGTATGGGATACGTGCACAGGGATGTTAAGCCGCAGAATATTCTGTTGGACAGGTGAGACGATGTTATTTTTGCCGTGAAGTGTAGAATTTTGTAAGATGTGTTGGCCTTCTTACTCATTATTTTTAATGTATTTCTTTATACTTAAAATTAATTTCATTTACAAACAAACAATTTGCAAAATGAATGACAAACAATTTGAACTGCCTATTTTGCAATAGATAGATTTAAAGTAAACCTTGTATTCATTTTAATTTTTAGTTTTTAAGTACGCTTTCAGACTAATAACAATAATACACAACTAGATTGCTAATTTCAAGCCTCCATAGATAAAGGTACATTCATATTGTAGCCAAAAGTATCAATTAATGGAAGACTTTTGAACTATCTGTAGGAATTTCTGGTAAGCCTATGTAAAGTTGAAAAAAAAACAATATTATCTTCCATATAGATGCGGGCACGTGAAGCTGGGCGACTTCGGCTCCTCAGCTCGTCTGTCGGAGGGCGGGTGCTCGGGCGTGGCGGCGGCGACGGCCGACTACATGGCGCCCGAGCTGCTGGCGGCTGCAGACTGCGCCGCGCACACTGTGTGTCAACAGTACTGCGGCAGAATCGTTACCACTGCCATTGTGCGTCGGCTCACATGCATGTGCTTATACTTACAATACGGAATTGATTTTGCATGTTGAGTTATAGAGATTAAAGCTCGACCTAGGCCTTATTAGTGCTTGCACCACTAATAACTAATAACACTAATATAAATAAATTTAGTGCTAAACGAATTTAAAACATGGCGTACCTAATCTATTTATGCTAATTGTATGAAGTTGACATAAAATGATGTTTTGAATATGTTGAGAGCAAATTTTGTTTAGTGGTGTTTGACGCTAGCTGGTCTTAGATTTCAGAATAGTTTTGAAGTTAAAAACGTACGATTTTTTTTTTAAATTGTAGTTTTACTAACTTAAAAAAAAAGATACAACATGCAGAATCTCTGGTATTATACTGTACTTAGAATAATAGTTTTTAAGGCTGTATCTAGTGTTATACGGACGATCCATACGGACGACTGTCGCCGGAGCTATCGTATTGAAATCAACTATTGCGTTTAGAAGCGCACGCACCGCGGACCGTCCGTATCAGGATGCGCTAGGCATCTAATCGACGTGTTTAGTGCTGTGCGGTTGCAAAAAAAACGTATACATTTGTGCGCGACTATACACGTCCGAGCCAACATAGCGCCCTGACGTGTATAGTCTGTGGAGCACTAAACCGTTAACAGTCGGTGTCATCCGTATAGCATTTTAAAAAGCTGTAGAAGGTAGTGGCCCATAGCAAGGATTGTAATGTTTATAACTTCGCATGACAGTGTTGGATAGTAATAACAAGCAAATTTTTGTAAATGGAAAATAGATAGCATGGTAGTAGTAACTGAGTATGCTCAAAAGTAACAAAATTGTAACTATTAACTTCACTTTATTTTAGATAAACAATGGTAATAAGTCACTAACACAAGTATTTAGAGAATTTGTTTATTTTAAATGGCAGTCGATTCTTATTTTGAATGAAGTAGCGTAGTCAGCATCTTCCAAAAGTTTTAACACGAATATAAGGGACGTCATATTAATATTATATTTGATTTGTGCAGTCGTCGTGTGACTACTGGTCGCTCGGTGTCATCGCGTTCGAACTGGTGACGCTGCGCCGACCGTTCTCTTCGGGGGAGGAAGATTCTATTGCTCAAATACTTAGTAATATACAAAGGTAAGAACGCATGCTGTTGAATGTCTCGCGTAGATAGATCTACGCGAGACATAACGGGAATTTTATTGTCTATGATTGTGACATTTAATCGTTTATGTTGATTTAATCAGCGTCATATTATGCCGACCTATTTTCTAGTTGGTCACTTCAAATACATAGGTCATATTTTTTCTTAATTTTGGCTCACATGTTCGAGTCGGGTGGCAAAATCGAATATATGTAGATATATACATATGTTCAGGAAAAAGGCGCTCGGCGTAGCTCGTATTGTGCCAAGCCGGCCCGAACATGATAAACAAGGGTGGATGCCGACCGAAGTTTACCGATCGGCACGACACAAAAGAAGCGGAATATGTGTAGTAATTTTTCGGGTCGACTTTTTGATTCAACAAATACTGCCGAATCGAATGTACCGACCCGAACACGTGTGTAGCACCTCCACCCCTAATTCACTTTATAAATTTGATTGTCGTCTCGTTTAGCTACGAACGCGAGTCATCACCGCAACTCCCATGGGAGGACCCCGGGTCGGGTCCGTCCCGCGAGTGGCGCCTCCTGGTGGGCGGGCTGCTGCGCGTGCTGCCCGGCAAGCGCTACTCCTACCTCGACACGTTGCAGCACGCTGCGCTCACGCACGTGCCCGCGCACAACATACGAGACCAGGTACAAATCACCAAAGAAAAGTAAAAGAAAAATGGTCAGGTACGTAGTACTTGCTACCGGCGTGCGTGTACCAACGAAACGCAGCAATAGGAGTATGGTAGCCTACTCCCAAGGGAAGAAATCGTGAGTTTATGAAAAGCTACCAAGATTCATCATTAAAAGTGTCTAATGGAGCTCTGTGAGTTGGTTTCGGTCCTTCGTACGCCTTCCAAAGGTCCGGGACTCCAGAACCTAAGGTATTTTTAAAGACATTTAAACAATAATAATACCAGCCCATTACTGTCCTACTACAGGGCAAAGGCCTCTTCTCAAACAGAGAAGGCACGAGCATTGATCACCACGCTTGCTCAAGACGAGTTGGCGATCTCAGACTTATATTAACTATAAGTCCAGGTTTCATCCCACTTTTGAACGTCAAAATTAACAAGAAAATGGAATTGTAGGTGCAAGTGGCACCTAGAATGGTAGTTTTGTATGGTTCCGTTTGGCACCATTTATGTACCCAGCGGATTCGGCTGTATGTGGTCTATCAGAGAATGAAAGAATTTAGAATTTTTATTAAGTAGATGAGGACACACTAAGTTTAGCTGTTTATAAGTTTTAGCTGTTTTTCTCGAACGAGAACGATTTACCAATCAAAGCGTATTCAGTAGTAACATGCATGTGCCCGCCAGCCCCCCCCCTGGGTGCCGTGCGTGCGCGGCGCGGAGGACGCGCCGTACTTCAGCGTGGGCGCGCGCGGCCCGCAGCCGCCCAGCGCCGCGCCCTTCAGGACCCGCCCGCCCTTCGCCGGACAACTGCCCTTTGTTGGTTAGTACTCTACTTCTTATCTAGTAACTGCAGGGACTAAACAAGCATAGGTCATTCCGTAAACATATGCCCCTTATTTATTAATGTTGCTTAAAGTTAAGAGATGTTTAAACGTCAAAAAATTATGGTAAGCAGGCACTAAATATGACTTAACTCTAAGCAACGTTTATAAATAAGGGGGATGGTAGTTAGCAAGTTAGTAGCAGGGTTGAGCTGACTAAATTGACGAATAAGAATAAATTTATTAAACCATTGTTACAAGCATTTTCTTAACCATACTTGACATTAATATATATCGGTTAAAAGTTGTATTTTTAACATAATTTGATAAACATTTGTCCCCAAACTAGGCGGCCCACCTGTAGCTTTGGGGGCCGGAGTTGCGTTAGCATTAAATTAAAATACAATTATTTGTTATTAGTGTGACAAGGGACTATAGCTAAAATTAGGTAAATATTAGAATAAAATAGAAATTTGTATGTAACAATTACTTACAAGAATTGACAAAAGAAACAATAATTCACCAATATTTATCCCGATGTGATGAAACAGCCCTAACTTCTTCTATTTATGTGGAAGTCAATTTTTTCAAAATATTTTAGATATTTCTCGTTTGGCATGACGATGCAACCCTCGGAATCAATTTGCGATTACAACAACGTGAACTCCAAGTCTCCAATGTAACTTGTTCAAAGGTCCAAGCAGAAACGCACAGTTTCACCTAAATACTCCAATAATGTCGTTTATTTCATAAAATTCACAAATACGCTCATATTACTGCTTGTTTTGGTGACATTCGTACATAAACCACATTGTTTTTGCCCGGATCAACAACAACTATACTCCATAGGTTTAGCTAGTTAAATAGAGGTAAACAAATCGTAAAATTAAAGGGTTTTTATGGATAACCCTTTCTTGTTTAAAAATACGATAAACCAAACTAAATTAATTTTAGATTTTTACAATAGATTCCTTTTTTATTAATGTATGTTAAAGTTTATAATTTATTCATAAACTCTTCGTAGATGTAACTACTTGAGCACAGTTTTTCGTTACATTTATAATAATAATATAATATTTTGTAATCTGTTTATTGTAAACAGCCCAAAATTTAAACGTCAACGAATTATAACGTTGCTAAATTGAAGATTACAACTGTGACGTAGCATGACAACTGAAGTGACAGGTATTACGTTTAGTCGGTTACTTGACAGCTGTCTCGTCACGTGGTTTTTTTTGTTTACCTTTATTTAACTACCTAAACACACGGAGTATAGGTGTAACACAATTGAGTTAATAAGTATAAGTATAACAACAGTTGTTTACCGCAGGCTACTCGTTTGTCGCGCCAGAAGAAAACGATGATCATAGCGGCGGGTTCAACGCGTCACATGACTGCACTGCCATCGATTTGGCTACTTTTAAGTGAGTTTTTACACATTTTATTTGTATTATTGTTTACTGAACTCGAACGGAGCTCTTTGTCGAGGTGCGGCCGATCATCCATCGAGTCTCACTTTATTTTGCACTCAACTCATTATTACCTAAACTTTCGTTTGTTATTCACCCTTTTCTACCAAAAAACTTGTAGAAACATTGACACAAATAAAACGTAATTTCAATAAGATATCATGTCATGAATCATGATCTATGAAGCCATGATCACTTGTAACGTTAGTCTTCAATCAACATTTTGACATTCATATCTCCTTATAATCAAAATATAATTTAGTGTACTATATTTTGACACCCTAAATATCTAAAATCATTTAAACCAGGTCAGCAGAGAAGCTAGCGGCGATGCGCAGCCGTGAGATCACATCACTACAGACTAAACTAGCGGAGGCCGAAGCGCTGGCCGGCGTTAACGTGGAGCGTGTGAGGCACGAGGCCGACGCCGAGGCCGAGAGGCAGCGCGTGCGACTGCAGGCCGAGATCACCGCGCTCAGTCTGCAGAACAAGTGAGCAGGATAAATACATCATTATTATTTTCGTTTTGAATGGTGTTACTGAACTCATCGTAACCAGGCTTTTGAAACTCGTATTTCTAGTCATTTAACACTGTGTTAAATTTTGCTTATTAATTATGTTCCTGCAATAATCTCGTGTATTACATGAATTAAATACACATTTAATGTTAAAATGGTTTAATCATTTAAGTCAATGAAAATGATAGACAAATTTTATACACCGTCAGCGCGACTGGCATCTTGGTAGCCAGTATATAACAACATTCTTGCCTTGTGCCCCTGTAACGGCCATTGTTAGGTCGTATGTCTTAGAAGACATTACGGTTGGGTTGGAGTCTCGCCTGAATGGTTGAATTCTGCGTTACATCAACTAATGTTCATAACTATGCGGTGCAGTTATAATCGGGGTTATCTTGCATTTGAGGGTTGTTTGAGTCAATTCAACATTATAGTAAAAAATACTAAGCTATTGGGGAACGCGAAAAGTGACTAATATAAATCTTTCTTACCAGACGTCTCGAACGCCAAGTAGAAGTAGAACGCGAAGAGCGCATGGCTCTTCAACGAACAAACCAGGAGTTATCCGCCGGTATAGCGGACCGCAACAACGCCGAGCTGCGCAGCGCGCGCGCAACTGCTGCAGCGCTGCAGGCCGAGCGGGACGCGCTGAAGGACGACATGAGGCGGCTGGAGAGCAAGATAGAACATCTGCAGGCTGATTGTAAGAGGGCACTCACTGATGCCGAGACAGCGAGGTCGCAGCAACAGCACTACAAGGTAAGTTCTCCTAGTTGAAGAATTTTCGGGTCTTCTCTTCTGTAATCTCTTCGGTAATCTTCGTGTTTCCGAATTAGCACCAACACCCCGCCACTGAGAAGCCCCCCAGTATTTTTTTGTAAGGGGCAAAATTCTTGGAATTTCTTGCCGACTCTTCTCCATAAAAAACAACTAATTGGAACTGTGCACCTAGTTTCTGACGTTTCATTAGTGCCCAAGTTGATATGTGAAATAATATATTTTAATTTTGAAAGTTTTTTACTGCCGCAGTTTGTAGTAGTGCAGCTATGATTGCGCATTTGAATTTTTCTCTCTGTCGGGTTAACTACTCTGGTTGCAGATGATCATCTGACCCTCAAAAGTTTTAAAAAGTTTTTGTAATTGCATAGAGTTGTTAATCTATCATTTTGAAATCATGGTAGTACAAAATGGGCCAGGACTCCCACGGTTGTAACGGCTCTATAATAGATCTTATGCGATGATTCCAATGATCCGATGATTTCGATGATTTATTGAAGCGCTTACTTTTCTTGAGATGTCTGTATGGTTTTATCATTAGTAATGGAATGTTAACTGGTAATATGATTTTCTCCAGGTGTACTAAATACCTCTGTTTATTCGTAGACCGCGTCCTGACCAAAAGCGATCGTCGCTTTCAAATGTCACTTTTTGTTCGGAAAACCGGAAGACGCGCCCCCTCAATTGCGTGGCGTAATCATGCGCGTTCCGATTCAAAGAAAAAAGTGACATAAACAAAAACTGACGTTCGAGTATTCGTGCAAACGATCATTTTGATTAGGACGCGGAGTAAAGCAAAAGTTTTGAGCAATTTCTTTAGTATTTTGTGCAAAATTCTGAAGTTTTCATAATACGGCAGGATATAATAGAGCATGTGTACGAGTTGCGACACAGGAGGATCACTGAGATCAACGTGCGACCCATTGTGAGTGAGCGGTCTTTGTTCATGTAGAGTAGTGTACTATGTACCGTCCTATTTAGTAGAAGTAGTAGTAGTGAAGGTATATACTGTAGAAGTAGTATTGTTGTTGATGTGTGAAGTGATGAAAAGAGGTAATATATAATAGGTCTTTACCTATGAAATTGCCGTTTTGTATGAAAAAATGTAAACGAATTTTTTTCATGTATTTTTTATTTGTATTAATCGAAGTAATCACCCATGCAATCAATGCATCTTTGCCAACGCAGTGGCAGTTTATTGATGACCTTCTTAAAGAAATCAGCTGGACGGGAGGCAACAAATTCTTCAAAGGCATTTTGTACTGCCTCTCGGGTATTTAATTTTTTTCCCGCCAAGAAGTTATCCAAATTCTGGAAAAAGTAGTAGTCTGTAGGCGCAAGGTCTGGTGAGTAGGGCGGATGACGGAGAGCTTCCAACCTTAGTTCTTGCAACTTGGAGACCGTCTGCTGTGCAGTATGAGGTCGCGCGTTGTTGTGCAGTAGCAGCGGAGACGAGCGATTGACCAATGCTGGTTGGAGATGTGCCAGCTTCTCCATCATTGTGTTCAGTTCACAGTACACATCTGCAGTAATGCTCACCCCGTTTGTTAAGAAGCTGTGATGAATCACACCGGCGCTAGACCACCAAACAGTGACCATCACTTTTCTAGGGGTAAGTTTTCGTTTAGGGCATTGTTTAGGTGCTGAACCAGGATCCAACCAACTTGCTGAGCGCTTGCGGTTATCAAACAGAATCCATTTTTCATCGCAGGTAACAATGCGGTTCAAAATTCCTTCATTTGTGTGTCTGTTGAGCAGTGCAAGGCACGTCTCGACGCGTACTTTGCGCTGGCGATCATTGAGTTCGTGGGGCACCCATTTGTCAAGCTTTTTTACCTTGCCAATTTGACGCAAATGGACCAATATTGTTATGACGCTAACGTCGAAAGCTGCTGCTAATTCAGCCGTAGATTGTGTATCATCAGCTTCCACAATCGCCTTTAATTCGTCATTGTCGACCAAAGTTTTCGGACGACCGCGATGTTCATTTTTCAGGTCGAAATTTCCAGAACGGAAGCGAGCAAACCAATAACAGGTGGTGCGTTGGTTTGTAGTGTTAGCTCCGTAAACGTCGTTGATGTTGCGTGCCGCTTGTGCCGCGTTGCTGCCACGACGGTACTCATATTCCATAATTACTCGAATTTTTAACGTATCCATGATGACGAAAAAGATTGAAATGCGATGAAAATGTAACACTAATCAATAAACAAATGACTACTTTTGGAAAACAAAATCCATGTTTTTAAAATAAAATTAATTTGAAATTAGAATTCTTAGCCAAACAAAAATTATTTTGATTTGAAATGGCCAGTACTGCAGAACGGCAATTTCATAGGTAAAGACCTAATACTTTGTAGTTGAGTCCGTGTCAGCGCAAGCCGTCGCTTGGAACAACAGCGCATCGCGCTGAGAGATTCGCGATTTTATTTCTTTGTGTTAGTTTCAGCGGTATGCAACAATATCAAACGAATTGGTTATTTTTAGAGGTATGAGGAACAGGGTGTAAAGTTCACTCATCGTCTAAAGAAAAGGGAGGATCCTCCGACAAGACGGGTGTTGAGTCTGGCGGGCAACTGCCCACCGGTTGAAGTCGGGATCTTGAATATATGTCGATCGCGCGGTAAACTCTAATTACTCGATGCAGAATTTGTGTGACGTCAGGATTTTTGTGTGATGCGTAGGTCGCATGTGGCGATGTAGATGCCGCCACAATTTTGCCGCCAATTCGATGGTCTGCGGTCACCCTTGGTCTGAATCTTCCTGTAGTATTAGTATTATTTCATTAGTGTGTTTTTTAAATATCTTTAAGGATTCAGTTTAAAAGTAGAACTCATTGTAAAATCGATCCCATTGTAATGGTAGCCACACACGTAACGATTTACTTGCGCAAATTTCTTCGAACACACGTCACGCTAGACTTGCGCAAGCCTAAATTTGCGCAAGTAAATCGTTACGTGTGTGGGTAACATTAAAGTTTCATAGTGGGGTTCAAAACTAACGTCATTTATACAAAAAAAATACATTTTAACATACATGTTTTATATTCTCAGGACACGATAGCCAAAGAGCGTGCGATTCGTCGCCAAACCCTCAGCGGTGGAGACGCCGAAAGCCGAGAGGCGGCCACACGTATCGCCGCGGCCGACGCCAACGCGGCCAAAGAGTTGCGCGCCAGGCAAGCCTTGGAAAAGAAAGTGGCCAAGCTGGAGGACGAGAATAGAAGTCTGAGGGCCGAGGTCGAAGAGGCTACCGGGAGCTTAGCCTCTACACAGGTAAGGGTGACACTGTGTAACCTTAGTGTTGATTTCATAGGCACTGGTGCAGCATCGCCTCATGCAATAGCTAATTGCACGTGAAAGTTAAATCGTACGCAATAATACGAATATTACGTACTCAAACTAGTACGTAATATTCGTATTATTACGTACTCCACTAATTATTTCAAGAAACTTTCTCGTAGTGTACAGCCGTTTTTTTTTTTTTTTTTTACATTTGGACCTTTTCGTAATGTATGAACATCGTATGAACCGTGTTTCTAGCTAATAAACTACTTTAAAATAATGTTATGATCTAAAACATCAACACAACAGACTGTTATCCAATGCCTATTAACGTCACACAGGAACGCCTGGGAGAGAAGCAGCGCATGGCTAGCACGTCATCAGAACAAATGAAAGAGCTACAAGTACAACTAGCGCAAGAACGTGTGCGAGCATCCACATTACTTGCACAAGTACAGGCAAGTACATAAATAATTGAATTCTTTTTTCTCCGAAGTAATTTTATTCTTCAAGGCAAAGTATAGTTTGTTAATATGCATATGTATATACTCTGGTCAATTTTTTTCTTATTTTTTAGGGTTCCGTACCTCAAAAGGAAAAAACGGAACCCGTGTAGCTGTTTTAGTGATATTATAAAATAAATGATATTTATTTATATAAAATAAAGGATTACTGAAACGATAAAGAGACCTTTGTCTTAAATTTATGCTCCTCCAGCGCTCCACATTGTAATGTTATGGATTTCATTTAGCAATAAAAATACCATAACTTTTACATATACAACCTTAGTTTTTGTTTACCCTAAACCTCTTAAGGGGTCATTGTACTCATTATTATGAACAACTTTCACTATGGGACAGAAGCTGAAATCGCGAAAAAAACCAGCTGTTTCCTACATCTCGACGAGATATACGAACATAAATGTAAGGAACAGCTGATTATTTTTTTGCGATTTCTGCTTTGGTCCCATAGTGAAAGTTGTTCATAATAATGAGTACAATGACCCCTGGGACTAAGGTTGTATACCTACAGGTTTGTACAGAACCCTCGGTGCGCGAGTCCGACTCGCAACTGGCCGTTTTTTTTTGTCGTCTCGACATGATCAAACGGCCCTTTAGGTTATACAATATCATTATCCAATCGTGTCATCTGACATGACGTGTGACCTTTCAAAAACCGGTGGATACTTTGTTGCGCTTTTATCGATACTTGATAGTAGTATCAAAGCCGGGGCTAGCGACAGTCTTTTTTTTTTTTTTTTTTTGCCGCCTCCGCCGTCTTGATAAAGCGGCTATAAATATCTAGATTTCATTTGCGACATATAATAATGAACTAAAATATTTATTTATTCGGAAAAAAACGTCTGTTATACAGCAATTGGAGCGTGGTGTGGAAGAGTCGGTACGTCGCGAGGCGGCGCTCGAGGAACAGTGTTCGCGCACGGAGGCGCGGCTCAACGAACGACTCAACGACGCTGAACAACGAGCGGCCAATGCGCTGCACGAGGATGCTCGACATCGGGAGAAGGTAACAACCTTTTAATTTTGTATCGTAAGCATAAACAGGAATAGGTAATACGGGCTGATATCCGCAACTCCACGACTAAGCGGGTATTTTGCGTACGGGTGGGAAAATCGGTTATTCGATCCACCCCAGCTCCTCAAAGAAGGCCAGCAGCGCCTTGGTGTCACTGACAATCTCACGTAGGGTACCTGGGTTACCGAAGTACTTTGCCCTGTATGTGGCGACCACCGGGCAGTATAACAGCACATGAGCTGCTGTCTCGTCGTCCTCCATGCAGGCTCTGCAAAGCGGACTGTTTGTGACTCCTATGACAAAGAGGTGTCATAAACAGGAATGGGTATACCCTCCAGGTAGTACGAGTACTAAAACACGGTAACTAGATAATACTGGATTATATTACAAGGTTTTACAAGGGAAAACAAACGGTTAACGTAAGATTTGAAGAGGTTTAGCATGATACAGTAACCGCACATCTCATGAAGGCACTGCCAATGTCAAATTTTTGACTGTACATTTGCCTCACTCTGAGACCATTAGTCGACTTTATAATTTATATTATTACTGCAGGATGAAACTAACCTTCGTTTACAACATAACATGTATACATATTCTTTCCATAGATTATTTATGTATTTAATATAAGGTAGCTTCACAGCTGACATTACATATTACATTATTATTATTCTAACCATTGCGCCAATTACAATACGGCCGATATAACTTGGCAGGTCTGAACATAGGCTCTGCAAACTTTCGCGCATGTTCTCTCACTCACACTCGCCTCATGTCACCATTTGGTTCCTAAAAAATGCTATTGCGCAGCCTTCTGCGCGAAGTTCGGAACTGCCAAGTTATGAGCTGATTCTCAGTCTAGTTTGAATAAGTGACTTTTGAATTTCTCTTTTTTAAGTCTGTTTAGGACCGTTTTTTTATAAATTGTATTATTTGACGCAGGTGAACACTCTAGAACAACTAGTACGACAACTCGAAAGGGAAGTAAGCGCTTTAGAGAAGCGTTCATGCGTCGCTTGCGCGGCCGCCGCGTCCACGTCCGCTCAGCCCGAGAGCGAGCGCTCCGCTCCCGAACCAATGAGCGCTCGGAGCGAAGCGCGCAAGGATACTCAGAGCGATACCGAGAGCGTTGGAGACATGCAAGCGCAAGCGCAGATATCCTTGCTGAAGGAACAGTTAGAACGAGCTGAGCTTCAACTACAGGTATGTGATAACTACGTAAAATATTCTTAACTTCAGATCGTTTATTTCTATTTGCAAAACTTTTTACTATTGTGTTTTGTTTCTTAGGCTCGTGCTGAAGAAATGGCAACTCTACGCCAAGAAGCTAGGGCTGCTAATTTAGCGAGATGGCGGAAGGTAATTTTTATTTTTTGTTCAGTTTTTATTGTCTGTCACCATAATATGGGTACATAGCCTACCCTTCTGATTCCCATTCAATCCTTTGTGATTAAGGGGTTTATTTATAAACGTTGCTTGAAATTAAGTAATGATTAGCGACTGAGTAGCCATACATATCAAAACTATTTCTGGCTTCTGAACGTCAATTAACTTTAAGCAACGTTTATAAATAAACCCCTTAAAGGCGGAGTTAACTAGACCTCTAAAAGAGCAATTTTATTAGAAATCGTGTTACTAATTTCATGTAACCTCCAGGAACGTGAATACAACGAACTCTCAGTCGAATCAAAATCGACGGCGCGCGATCTTAAACGCGCGGAAGAGCGTCTAGCACACGCCCTTGAAGCGCGCAAGACGGCCGAACAGAAAGCCGGCGAGCTCTCGACTGAGATCGGCAAACTTCGACCGGAACACGAACTGGCCACGAAGGAAGCCGAACGACTTCGTGCGCAGCTGGATAAGCTGACGAAGATGCACGAAGTTGTGCAGGCTGAAGTTGACAGGTATGTTAGAAACAAATGAAAACATAATCAGCCTTGTTTCCACTGCTCAGGCTAAGCGTATGCTGAGACGCAGTTGACGCAGGTCCACGCAGCGCAGGGCAGAGCAGATTTTGTTATGCATGAACGTACTGAGAGCTGCGATCACTGCGGCGCAGGCACGTGCCACGCAGTCATGTGTCTGTCCTGCTCGTTGTTGTACTGCCACAGATTTCTGCGCGACGGGTTCAGGTCGTCACGTGTTTTTTACCACACGTTTGTTGTTTTTACTAGCTAGGACGCAAATTTGTCTGTAGCTGCGTCGCAGCATGCGCTCGCGGCCTTTGTCTGCCTCGCCTGCCCTACCCTGCAAAATCTGTACTGTGCTGACCTGCGGTACCTGCGTTACCTGCTTCTCAAACAGGCTGAGCCTTATTATGACATTTCTCTATAAGATGTTTTGCACTTTGTGTGGTTACCATAGACTTAGAGAATGAACTGAGCGCTTTCACTTTCTAGAAAGAGACGTAGCGATTGTGCGGCCAATACTTGTCTCTTTTCTGCAAGCCTGCAAAATATTTTTTTGAATGAGTAAATTTAATAGTCTGTTCAAAATTAGAATTCTAGCAACAGACAACTACTGGGCGTACATTCGCTTCATCTCTCTCGTAGTTTTTGGTCTGTATTCACTGCACAACTGAATATGGAACGCTCAGTCCATTCTCTATGTCTATGGTGGTTACCATGGAAGCATTACCATGGTAACCACCATAGACGTACTGCGTGTTTCGCAATACTGCGTGCGTACCCGCGCTCGGTCTTCTGCCTATCTCGCTGGCACATAAAATATCATAATTCAAAATTCAAAAGTAATTTATTCAAATTAGGCTGAGAATCAGCACTTTTCGAACGTCAGAATTCCATAAGAAGGTCCCCAAAAAACGCCCGCCCTTCAACACTTCCTAGGCGTTAGCTAGGAAGAAGAAGTGGCGCAACAAACTCCCCAGCAGCACAGCTGTCTGGTCAGTTAGAAAGCGAGCCCCTCAGCCCCCCCCCCCCTGCATCCGCTACTGTCTTGCCCCGTGCGGGTTTGAGGACGTCACAAACATACAAGTTTTCAGATTTCCGGTTCTAGGCCATGCCAGTTTTCTCACGACGTTTTATTTCAAGTTTTGTGAAGTAGTGTTGATGAAACAAATTGCATTATACTCCACAAAACACATTTTAGCGAAGCATCTAAACAACATACGTATGATTGATCACGAACTCACAACCTCGCGCTTACGCGTTGCCTTTACCCACCAAACTATACAGGACAGGATGTAAAAAGACACATCACATACGCATTCTGTACATAGAACTAAACTGTACACTGACACACTCTCTCTCTCTCTGTTCACTCTGCACTGTGTGTACTGTACTGTACTGTTTGCTATATTGAGCAAACATTATTGCTGGGAAACTACTTTTATTTTTGATGTCAAAAATGCACACGCAAAACATTGGGCGTTTCGGATGCATGCACCCAAAAGCCCAATGATTTGCGTGCGTATTTTTTTACGAACAGTACAGGAGTTGTGGGTTATTTCAATCATGTTTTCGTGAAAAAAAGTTTGAAGTTGAATAGAAGGGTCCAGTGCCAAAAATGATCACACTGACGAGGAGTACTCTGAGTGTCTTTCTACACCCTTTGTATTGTTTACAGAATTTTTTTTTTTACTTAACACAATGGCCGTTTCATTCAGGTCGCATCGCGTAAACTCATGTTTGTGTCATAATTCAAAGTTTTGATTGAAAACACTAGTCATCTCTCCGCGCGATAAGACAATCCGATAAATGACTTGAGAATACGAGATGACTTATCGTTTTAACCCAATTTGTTAGCAATGCCTGTGGAATGTGTGTAAATGTGGTTATTTTTAACAAAAAAATGTGTCAAGTTTAAAATGAATAGATAAAGGTGAAGTGTTTTTTATAGAAAAAATAGTGATGAAGTGATGTCGTCTGTGCAACGACCCGAGACGTGTGTATTTAACTAGTTTTATTTATGTTTATCTGTTTTAACTTTTCTCCAAATTCTTTGTTTCTTTTGGAAAACTGGAACTCGACGCATCCACTCGACTAAGACTCAAAATCTTGTCTTTAAAAAAAATATTCTGTTTATGTGGTCTACTTTACTGCAATTGAAAGAATTATATAGTGCAGTTATGTGACGAGCAACACAACATGTATTTATAATCGAAATAAAAATATAATAATTGATGTAACTTTATGTTAAGGATGTACATACCTAACACAGTCACATGTAATGTTTAGCCTAGTTATAGTTGTGTCTACGTTCTACCGGGAATGTGGGCATCAGCGTGTGTCGGCATATAAACATTGTACGCAGTAAAATATTCACTAAATCTTGAACAGACTGTATTTATTCACGAAAAAATGGGACTGTTTACAAAATTATGCGTGGTCCAAAACCTCCTCGTTTTGTTCGTCGGTTAAAAAACGATTCTTCGCGTACTAGACGACCAATGACAGTGTGTGTACAACAATTTTAATCACCTTGATCTTCCTTGGGTTAAAATTGTCTTGCTAACTGTTTTTTTTTTTCAATTCAATTCAAAATATTTTTATTTCACATAAACCTACAAGGGCACTTATGAAACGTCAGAAGCTAGGTGTACGGTTCCAATTGGTCGTTTCCTATGGAGAAGAGCCGGCAAGAAACTCCACGGTTACTCTTTTAAAAGTAAATGGTTTTTACAATGTTTCTAAGTTACAGTGTTAAAAGGTATGAGAGGACAGTGTAGGCCCATCAACAAGTACCAGGTACTTAGCAAAATATTAAATGGTCCACCGATCTACAGTCTGTTATGTCTACAACGTTCTCTCATTCACAAAATTTAAAAGAAAATAAGCTGTTATAATACAGGACCTGACTAAATTTAGTGTACTGTTGTATCTTCTCGCTAAGCTTTTGCGAACTGGATAGATAGTGGTATTGATTGACTGGCCTAGACTGTCTTATCATGTTTAATAACACTGTGATTTAGAAATATTGTAAAAGCCAATTATTTTTTAAGAGTAGCCGTTGAGTTTCTTGTCGGCTCTTCTCCATAGGAAACGACCTATTGGAACCGAGCACCTAGCTTCTGACGTTTCATATGTGGCCATGTAGGTTTATGTGAAATAGAATATATGGATTTTTTTGGTTGTGTTTTTTTTTTGACACGTTCTATTTACCTACAAACTCTGGTACTTATTTCCTTCAGGTCTCGCAACGACATCCGAAAGCTAAAGAGTGAGCTACAGTACAGTGAGAAGAGAAGGCTACACGCGGAGGAACAGGAGGAGCTGTCCTCCCGCGAGAGGGCACAGCTGCGCGACGAGCTGCAGGAGGTCCGGAGGCACAACACTGAGCTAGTACAGGTACACATTATCATTACTTCCCTTATGACAGCAATCCAACAACAACCTTATCGTAATTAGAATAAAGATCGCTGTGAATTTAGCAAGTGACGTAAAATCAGAGGAAAAATAAATGTGATAGGACTGTATTTTTAAACCTTTGTCCTATACTGTACTGTACTCAGATCATTATGAAGTTTTGGACACACACACAAACTCAATGTTTTAAGCCCCCAGTACACGTTGGGCGAGTCTGCAACGCAAAATACACGCAAAAAGGCCGAGTATACGTTGGCCGAGCGACGGGCTCACCCAACGTGTACTACATGCATTACATGTCAAAGTTCAAATTCCTTTAAGACCGATTTTTTTAAAGACATTTTGTTACTAACGGTCAATCAAAAATCAAGGTATACCATAAATATAATGCTAAAGAAGATAGTTGATTTAGTTTTCAATAACTGCTGGATATTTAAGTGTAAGAGTGTCTTCTGGTTCATGGGTAGGAGTGCGTTTATATATGCGTAAAGACGAATCTCCCATTCATGCTTCGAAGGATCTATATATTTACTCACAACTTGTAGGACAACCGTGTTGCTATGTCTATTTACTAGGGTTTGTACTTATTTATTACTAGGTTTTGCCCGCGGATTCGCACGCGTGGCTGTCGGAAAATATGAAGAGAGAACGTACTACCGGGATTACATACCTAATAGCCGAGGAAAAGGTCATTGAATCTTAGCTTTTCTAGCGATATTTTAGGGGTTTTTTAAAACCCGCACCTAAACTGGGTAAATAAAGTATGTCAAAAATAAAGCCCCATAAGCTGTTTGATTCCGTCATAATCGAGGGTACAACGCCACAGACAGACACAGGCGCGCAGAGGAGTGGTGATACTCTTCTTTAAAAAGGGCGACAATCAGAAGTGAGATGAGCCTATAATTCTTAAGCAGGACTTAAAAAATATAGGCCCATCTCACTTCTGATCCATGAGCTGTTTTCAAGACTCATCACGAACCGTCTCGCGCGCCGGTTTGAGGAATTCTATCTTCCCGAATAAACAGGATTCCGTAAAGGCTTTAGCACCTTAGACCACATACATACGCTGCGGCAGGTTATACAGAAGACCGAAGATCTACTTCTCTGCTTAGCGTTTGTGGACTACGAGAAAGCCTTCGATTCGATCGAGACTTGGGCTGTACTGCAGTCTCTTCAACGGTGCCAGATTCACTATCGGTAAATCGACATGCTGCAGTGTGTATGAAATCACTACTACTATGTCGGCCCGACTCCAGGACCAGTCCTCGACACCTATACTTGTGCAGCGAGGTGAGGTTATACAGAGACATTATCTCTCCGAAACTGTTCACCGCTGCATTGGAGGATGTCTTCCAGGTTCTGGACTGGAAAGGGGTATCCATCAACTTTAATGGCAACTACGTCACTTACCTTCGGTTTGCCGACGATATAGTAGTCATGGCTGAGATAGTCTCAGCCATGACTAATATATCGCAGGACCTCAGTACAATGCTCGATGACCTCAGTAGAGCTTCCGAAAGAGAAGATCTTAAAATGAACATGGAAAAAACTAAGATGTCAAATGCCCATGCAACACCCATCTTCTTGAAGATCGGAGACTCTACACCTGAAGTTGTGGACCTAGAACAAACTGTCCAGCTAAGTAGGTCCAATTGCGAGAAAGAGGTCAATCGTCGAATCCGACTCGGCTGGGCAGTGTTCGGGAAGCTACGCAAAATCTTCTCGTCTCACATACCGCAGTCGTGACCAGTGCGTGTTGCCAGTGATAACCTATGGAGCTGAAACGTGGTCGCTCACAATGGGCCTCATTAGAAGGCTGAAAGTCGATGAAGTCCCTGATGACGTGATCGAATCAGAAATGAAGAAATCGGTAGGAGAACCAGGGTAACCAAAATAACCCGAAGAATTGCCAAACTTATATGGCAGTGGGCAGAGCATATTGCTCGCAGAACAGATGACTGATGGGGCCGAAAGGTTCGGGAGTGGCGACGGCGTACCAGAAGACGAAGCGTTGGTGTCCCACATGGTACTGGATGCGAGAATCACAGAACCGGTCGAAATGGCGATGTTTGGAGGAGGCCTATGTCTAGTAGTGAAAGTCTTCCAGCTGAAATGATGATGATGATGAAGAGATAGCTAGGCTGTTTCTCGTTTTAAACATTAATGTAATGCTCGAAACATTTTAAGTCAAAATAAGATTTTTTGTATCTTCAAACTTAAATAGCAGCGGAAGGTTTAATTATATAATCTTATTGTTATAGTATGTACGGTTGAGAAAATCTTTAACCGTTTGTATTTTCCGTAAGAAAACCGTATATTTTTTCTGACTTTTGTTTTTGGGTACAAAATGTTCGAAACTTAAATATCATTTATTTATTTAAATAACATGAAAAAAAAAAAATAATCCCGAATTAAATCTCAGTCTATATACATATACAAAATATTAAATGCTGTTCGTTGATAATTGCATCAATTCAGAACGGCTGGACCGATTTGTCAAATTTTTGGAAAATTCTGGAAAACTGAAAGTGCATTTTTCTACGGGAATTTTGTATGTTTTTTTATTTTTATTTGATCTGGACATCGTCTGTCAAGCAGTCGTGGCCCAGTGGTAACGGCCGCGTCTTACGAGTTAGTCGTAGATGAGCATCCTGTCAGGCGCATTACTTTGTGTAAATTATTTCATCACTGCTCTCAAAACGGTGAAGGAAAACATCTTGAAGAAGCTGGCACGTCTTAGAACCAAAAAATTCGAAGATATGTGACATCTACCATCCCGTACTGGGCCCGTGCCAACTCCCTCTCACGGAGAGGAGGCCTGTGTCCCAGCAGTGGGAACATTAGGCTGATTATGTTAACGTCTGCCGGGTCTGCTAGTTAATAATAATAGTTGCAGTCAGTGGCATCAGCATTGTTCGGCACTGCATGCCGAACAATGAGATCTAAACTCTTTGTCATGTAATCAACATTTGGGGATTCATTTGTCTCGAAGGTTTTGTTTTAGATTGACAATCGTTGGTCAAAACGTGCTTGTTGTGTTTGTCTGCATGCCGCTGAGCCCATCGTGTAAACAGCATTGTTTAAGCGGCCGATGATATGTGCGCGAGTCATATTCTCCGCTGTTTCTATTCCGCGAAGACTACGTGCGCCGTTTTCGTATTAATATGTGTTACATATTACATTATTTTGTTTGGTGTTCCAATTTAGTGTCGTGTGTTTCGTATTGTGTACCATAAATCAGTCAAAGAAGAATACAGTATTTTTATGAGGAGTATTCTATCTATTTATCCGTTATAAGATTAAAGTAATAATCTTCTTTCTTACATAATAACCTCACGCCTGTATTCTCATAAGGGTCGGGCAGTGGCGTATGGTACACGTCACATCATATTTCTTAATACCGCCGTAGTATTATATTATCTGTGATACCGCGTAATATAACAGCAAACAATCGAAGATTACAGTGCTTTTTTAAACGTACATCAAAACCGTTAAAAAATTAATTAGAAAGTCTGCGCAAGTCTTAACTATGGCGTCGTATAAAATCCCATCGATTCCACCGTGCGCAGCCAGAGTACCCGGCGGTACGGAGGTACAGCTGCGGTACAAGCGCAAGAGCATCGAGAAGCCGCCCGTGCGGCCCAAGCCGGCCTACCTGCAGCTGTTCTGCGCGGGCGGCGCGTGCGCGGGCGCGCGGCGGCGCGACGCGGGCTGGGCGCGCCGCGTGCGCCTGGCGCTGGCCGCCGACCTGCTGCAGGGCCGCTGCCGCGCCGCCGACACCGCCATCGCGGCTATTAACAAGCATTTTGTTACGGTACTACGATTGAGCAGAGTGCTGTTGACTTGAGTAGTATTCTTCTCCTTTCGTATAAATACGAGTGATATGCATAGCTCAATGCTGTGTTAAAATGTTAGGCAGTCAGAAAGTTAGTAGCATAGCAACCTAAAATTATGGAGATGCAGACGTGTCAATAACCCGAGGCTTCTAGATGCGGAGAGAGAACTATTTACGGCTGAGCACATGGATATGTGCTAGTAGTAGGGATTACAATAATATTTGTTATTTATTTGACAGAACAACAAAGCCCTGCAGGAGGCGTGCGGTATGCTGGAGGAGCAACTGACGGACCTAGAGAACTTGACTGACATTCACGAACTGAAGAACAAAGATCTTGCGGTATGTGTTGTTCTAATTGTGTTAGTAAGTAAAAGTTTTCTGTAAACATTACATTATTGTGCATTTTCCCCTAAGCCGATAATACTATTCTGATGTTATTGTAAATTGATGCCGATTGTTATATTCATGTATAAGCTTTTATTGACAAATCCCTTTTGTAGTCGCGAAATGTATGAGTTAAGCATCTTTAGGCCAGTATTACTTTTACTGTGTATAATGTAATGTACCTGCAAAGAACACATGGAAATTACGCGTCACGGTGTATAATTTCCGTCTGATCTATGCAGGTACATTGATGCATAGTACCTAGCAGTTAATAAGACACACCGAGGTAGAAATATAATCGAATAGGGAGAGCGTCGTCTCTGGCACTTATATAAGATAGTCTCCTAAAGCTCGATGTGTCAGACTTATCCGGTATTGGAATCGTAAGATTCGTTGCACACACACGTTTTTATACTGTGAAAAACTACGGTTTATTTGCCGTGTGTAGGCACGGTCGTCAGTGTTGTATGGACCACTGTGGAAGTTTGTTGACGACACGGCAGCACTACGGCATGGCGCCGTCGGTACCATAGAACCGGTGGTTTGCCGTGTCATATACAAACTCACACGATTATTCTGTGGTGTGGCTAGCGCGACTTACCGATAAGAAACCGTGCCGCGTACAATGGGCTTTACTCTGACGAAATTTTATGTAGTCTAAAGCATGTACATGATGTGTAACAGACGCAGCTAAAAGCCGTGCGCAACGAGCTGGAAGCGTGCCGCGTGAGGCTGGGCGAGGCAGAGGCGTCGGCGAGCGAGCGCGGCGCGGCGGCCTCGCGAGCCACGCAGCAGCACGACGAGGTGCGCGACCAGGCGCGCACTGCGCACGAGGAGCTACAGCTGCTGAGGGTAAGAACATTTCATATTTCCATATAGTAATATTGACAAATGAATAGAAACAAGTAAATATTTGGCCGATCCGGGCGGTGGCTACGGAACAATTTTGTACCGTCGCCACCGCCCCGCTCGGCCATCGCTCCTCGCCGCTGGCTTCGTGCCCGCGACCTTAGCGACGTTCTGACATAATATTTAGTGGTGAACAATTACAGCCTTATTTAACAGATTCTATAATTTCAGGAACGACTCGAAGCTCGCGAGACCAGGGTAGCTGAGCTCGAAGCTCATACCGCCTCCTTAGAGAGCGAACGCGCGTCCAGCGATGCGGCGCTAACCAGTGCTGCGAGGCGAGTGCGCGAGCTGCAGGAGGAATGTGCAACCTTGCGCACTAGAGCGCATCAACACCACGCGCATGCGCTGCAGTTGCAGGCTAGCTTGGCGGATGTGCAGGTAAATACATAGATATAGAATTGATTTCATTGTTGTGATTGAGAATAGGTAGCTTCGAGATGTATGCTCTAAATAAAGTGTTTTTTTTTAATTGTCTTGCGGACTAACTGAGTAGATGAATTTTTCGTGAAAATGTTTAATTCGAAGCAGTTTTTGATCTAATTCCTACTGTACACGACGTTCATACCGAAACAGAGAGTAATTGATGCGAAAAGTCGTGATTTAGATCTTTTTTTATGACCAAAAGTATATTTTGTTTTGTAGCAAGATGGGTAGAGTATTTCCTGGTTGTTTATCGGTATCGCTAAATAATAGAGTAGTCATGTTATGGTTACTTTACTTAGTTTTCTCTTATTAATGCATGTGTCGCATTGTATCTGCAGGAGGAGCTGGCGGCGGCGCGCGAGGCGGCGGAGGCGGCGTCGGCGTGGTGGCGCACGCGCGAGACCAAGGCCGACGCCACGCTGCGCCAGCAGGCCAAGCTCATCGACTTCCTGCAGGTATGGGCTTGCAGGCGGATAGCGTGCTATACTATCATCGTCGGCGTGGTGGCGCACGCGCGAGACCAAGGCCGACGCCACGCTGCGCCAGCAGGCCAAGCTCATCGACTTCCTGCAGGTATGGGCTTGCAGGCGGATAGCTTGCTATACTATCATCGTCGGCGTGGTGGCGCACGCGCGAGACCAAGGCCGACGCCACGCTGCGCCAGCAGGCCAAGCTCATCGACTTCCTGCAGGTATGGGCTTGCAGGCGGATAGCTTGCTATACTATCATCGTCGGCGTGGTGGCGCACGCGCGAGACCAAGGCCGACGCCACGCTGCGCCAGCAGGCCAAGCTCATCGACTTCCTGCAGGTATGGGCTTGCAGGCGGATAGCTTGCTATACTATCATCGTCGGCGTGGTGGCGCACGCGCGAGACCAAGGCCGACGCCACGCTGCGCCAGCAGGCCAAGCTCAT
The DNA here is from genome assembly GCA_914767755.1 of Agrochola circellaris. Taxonomy (NCBI): domain Eukaryota; kingdom Metazoa; phylum Arthropoda; class Insecta; order Lepidoptera; family Noctuidae; genus Agrochola; species Agrochola circellaris. The sequence goes on from OU611860.1 coordinate 6,979,726, forward strand.
CGACTTCCTGCAGGTATGGGCTTGCAGGCGGATAGCTTGCTATACTATCATCGTCGGCGTGGTGGCGCACGCGCGAGACCAAGGCCGACGCCACGCTGCGCCAGCAGGCCAAGCTCATCGACTTCCTGCAGGTATGGGCTTGCAGGCGGATAGCTTGCTATACTATCATCGTCGGCGTGGTGGCGCACGCGCGAGACCAAGGCCGACGCCACGCTGCGCCAGCAGGCCAAGCTCATCGACTTCCTGCAGGTATGGGCTTGCAGGCGGATAGCGTGCTATACTATCTGGTGAAACAAAGACTGGTATAACCCGGCCATGAAAATGGTGGCGCTTATTATGTCCTCTCACTCACATGTCTGACTGAGTGAAAGAGCATGATAAGCTACTTTAATGGCGCGGGTTGTATGCACAGTACCCGGTCGTTAATATGGCACACCGACTTTAAGAAAAAATCTGACTTTGAAAAGCGTCATCTCTGCCACATATACCTATGTTGTTAGCCCGAGGACAGCACATCAATCGAAACATACTTGCAGGCGAGAGGCTGATCGGTAAAGCGAGAGAGTCAGCTAATTATAATGGTCATCTAATTTATCACCCTCATTTCATTTTGTTTGTAGGCTAAAGTAGAGGAAGCTGGTCGCAAGAAATGCTCGCTAAGTAACAAGTTGTTCGGCCGGTCGGGGCGACGGACTGCTACCTCGCCGCCGCTCAGGAGAGCCAACAGGTGACATTTACTTTTATGCATATACAGGCTGTGGCGTTAATAATGGCCCAACGTTAGGGCCAATTCAAACCGCAACGCGACGCGTGCACTTTTTAAGATTGCGCCACAATACCGAACTTATTTTCTACACGAACAGGTATCGTTTCAGGGCGAGCGTGAACGCGTGTCGAAGTTCGCTGAGATACGCATTGCTGCGCAGCGCGTATACTTTATTGTGTAGTAAATAAGTTCAATATTGTGTCCTTATGTTAAAAACTGCGCGCAGCGTCACGTTACGTCAAGTCTTGGTGTGTAATACCCTTAAGGGATCGAAACACCATATACGCAGCGATTACAATTTTAACCATTTTTATGGATATTATTTCAACATGCAACGCAATTTTTTTACAATTTGCACCCCAAGTCACATACTTTTCTAGTGATTCAATTAGAAATTTGAATTAAACAAATCAAGATTACATTTACAAAATTATTTGTTTACACCTAAATTAGTAACACAATGTGTAATTTTTCAAAAAAGAGTTTATTTTATTTTATTCTGAGAACTTTTGTAAAATATGGTTCAAATTGAGTAGTGCTCATCATACAGTACCTCTAGTATTAGTGCCTTTGCATCTAGCGTTTGTTGAAGCCAAGTTGCGCCAGAGTCGCGTTTAAAAAATAAAGCATATGTTACCGCACGAATACGTTCCAGGAACGTCCTCGCCGAATGCGAAGCGTGCTTTAAAATGTTAGCATACAGTGCCTAAATTGTTAAGTTACTTTAGTTAATTATGAATTATGTTTCTACCAGAGAATTACGTGAAGAAGTAGAGAGACTACGCGCTAAGCTGGCAGCGTGCAATGGGAGTGAAATGAGGTAAATTTATGATGCAATATATCTTACGCTTCTGAACGGGCCATACGCTTATTGTATGCGGAGTTGCCAGCAATATGTTATGTATGGAAAAGTGAAACAGCAATAGCCTGTCAATGTTTTCGATAGCGGAGCGATTGTACATTTTCATCAATTTTTAAATCCTTTATTCCAAGAAGTAGTACTAATTGGTAATACACAAACTGCAGTACAGTTTGTCGGCAGTATCACAAATGTTGCTGCAATACTTGAAATATTTCACCAGAGTTGGCCATACTTTAAATATTGGTGGCAATATATTATAGTCGATGGGACCGAAAGGTTCTGGAGTGGCGACCGCATAACGGAAGATGTGGCGTTGGAAGGCCCCTACAAGGTGGCCCCACGATGACCTTGTGAAGGTCGCAGGCCTGTCCAGCTGTGGACTCTTTTGGCTGAAATGATGATGATATTATAGTAAAAGTCTATGGCCCGTTTTGAAGCCCCTACATATTTTGATACACTTATAATAGAAATTCATTTTCCAGTTATCCCTCTACACCTAAGCGTGAAAAACCGAAGCCAGTAGTTAACGGGTAAATATTTAATTTGTATAAAATTACTTGCTGCGTATCAATATTGGCAAAAACTTATGGTTTCATGTTTTAGGAAGAAAAGTATCGACTCGCCAGATGGATCTCAAGACAAAGGTCTGCTGATTGTTTGGTAAGATTTTAGTTATATCTTTTATCTTTCTCCTCATATCGTGAGGAAACTTTTTTTGTATGAATATGGATGGTTACAAGGGTAGGGGATGATCGAAGAAACGATGGATGGACTATGTGAAACAGGATAATATGAAAGAAAGAGAAAGAGGGTGACTACCGAGATGACGACTAAGGGGCCGTCCATAAATCACGTGAGGCTCGAAAGTGGGGGAGGGGTTCGGAAAATTCAGAAATGTTCTGTTTCGGTATGTAAAGATGGTCCCATCTACTGACCAACCCCGGCAAGCGGAGCTTAACCTGATGGATCGACGTGTGCGGCTATTATTCTTTTTTCTCTTATTACCGATCATATAATATCATGTGATTAATATATAATACTATACTACTATTAATTTTCTCGAAGTCAATGGTAAAAAGTAGAGTACACAACACGTGAAAAAAAAACATCTCGGTCCGCTCAGGATTCTAATCTAGAATATTCTTCGCTGCTCTCGGGATCCAACTTAGTCCCTCGATTTTTTTTTTCTTTAATCTACTATTATTATTTGAGAAAAGTTTTACAAATTAGATGATGTTGACCATCACGATGGCGATGACGTTGGCGATGGCAATGGCGAAGACGATGACGATTTTCAAAGTCAAAGTAAAAAGTCAAAGACAAAAGTTAAAGTCAAAAAGTCTAAATCAAATTCAAAATGTCAAGTCAGCCAACATGTCAGATGTTACAGATCGTAAGCGACTACTGTAAGGCTCGCTCGTTTTTTTTGTTTCCTCGCACAATGCATAGTAAAACGTATGATACACATGCGTGAGATGATTTCCGACTTTTGTCGGAATATGAAAAAGAAAATGCCAGTTGGAAATCACCTACTTTCCGCACTTGTAGCGTAAAGCACTATTCTGTTTCGCAATTTATTTATTTAGGATCCCCAACAAAAGATATACCTAATAAATGACACTTAAAATATAATGGGCAACATCAGGTATTAAGTCGATCTACGCCTTCAGTTATTTCAGAGTTGGTCCATACCAAAAGTTTATAATACCTAAGAGTACTTACACTGGAAGGCGAAAACGTCAGTCAGTCGGTATAATGACGTATGTCTCTCCCACAGGTCTGACGGCAGTCGCGAACGCATGCGTGCTCGGTGCGTCGACGACTGCTTAGTACTAGCCAGTGGGAACAGGGAGCTGCGCGGCCGACTCGTATCCGTAGACGCCAAGAACTTGCCGCATAATGAGGCCAACAGAGCTTTTGTTGTAAGTATTTTATAACCTGAATAATTGCATTGATTTATTATCATTTGCTTGTAAATGTTGAGATATGTAAATACAAGAGTAGATGGGGACGTATTGTCTTACGAGTTCATGTTTGGTTTCACGGTGTAGTTGTATATTCTGACGAGTTTTTGCGTGGTATTTATTTCCACTTATGCAAGAGTCTGAGGACGGAAATAATATGTTACTTCCGTCGAAATATACCACTCTTGGTTACGCTTAGTGAACGGATGGGTATTATTGCTTATTTTTTCCATCGGATTGAAAACGTATGCTTTGTTTTTATAGGTAAAGCTAGACAACACTGACCGCGGCTCGGCAGTGGCAGCAGTGGTGTGCGGCAACATTGCGGAGCGAGCGCAGTGGGTGTCGCGCCTGCGCCTGGCCGAGCTCGCCTCGCCCGGCTACTCGCCCGCGCTACTGGTGCCAGTGGCTAGCGAGCCCGCCGCCGCGCTCTACGTGGCGCCCAACGCCGTGGCTATCGGTATGACATACATTTACTAGCTGCTACTGGCTTCTCCCGGCTACTTGCCCGCGCTTCTGGTGTTAGAGTAAACATTAATAATTGGCTTGTGCAGGCTGTGCGGACGGGCTGCACTCGCTGCGCGGGCCGGTGTGGCTGCAGTGGGCGGACGGGGCGTGCGGGCCGGGCGGAGCGGGCGTGTCTATGGCGGCGCCGGCGTGCGGGCGCGCGCTGCTGGTGCGCGGCGGCGCGCTGGCGCACGCGGGGCTGCTGGCGCTGGGCTCGGCGCTGCGGCGCGCCGCCGCGCTGCAGCCCGCGCTCGACGTCGCGCCGGTGCAGCTGCCCGACGACACACCGCCGCACATTTTGAAGGTGAGCATTCGTTTCATTTTTGCCTTACTTAAAGTGCCTACAAGAAGCTTTTGTTGATAAACATTTGTCAAACATCAATTGCATTGACAAAACAAGATAGCGGCGTTAGTTCCGATTTTAGCCTCGCGACTTAAAGAATCTTGTACTCTTTGGTGTATAAAGAGTATCTCGACCATCGACAGACTCGTCTGTCGATGGTCGAGATACTTGATATATATGTATGTAAAACTCGTAAGCTCCTAGCATCGCCCAATTATTTTCGGCTACGAGTCTCGCATGGACATACCCGCCTGTCTACAGAGAGTGGTAGTTAATTGGATACATTCCTTGAAATGATTGATACTAAAACTAATTTGCAACATTATTGACAGTAATAACTTGGAGTCCAAAATAAGTTGTTTCGGAGATATCGAACTTTTCTCGTTATATACAGCACTATTTGTATTTCGCAGACTATCGCGGGCGACAAAATGGAGGGCCCGTGCGCCGCAGTCGCGTGCGGGCGGCGCGTGTTCCTGCTGCGGTACGAGGCATCCACGTCTGAATTTAAGATCTCGCGCTCGCTCACCGTGGACCGACCAGCCAACTCACTCCTACTCACTACTAATGTCCTGTTCATCGCCGGAGAAAAACCCCTCAAAGTGAACCTACCCTCCGGTGCCCTAGAAGCGTTTGGTATGGACGAGCCCACTATAGCCGCCGCTGCTAAAAAGCACTCCCCACCCAAAGCCTTCCTGCTTATAAAGGAAAAACCTGCAGAAATTCTCCTCTGTTACGCCGAGTGCGGAGTGTTCGTCGACGAATACGGAAAACGAACGCGCAACGATGACCCCAAATGGAGTACAGCCGTGTACAGCTGGGAGTTTGTCAACCCCTTCTTATATGTGATCGGAGACGACAAAATAACCATCGTGTATTTGAACGACGATGCGTATAGAATGCCGCCCTGTACCTGTGACACTACCTCCCTAGCGTCGACTGCTTCAGACTGTTACTTGCCCGAAATATTCACATTGAAGATTAACGAGCCCGTTCTACTGGGCACGGCGCCCAAAGGAATAATCGTACGCTCCAAACATGAAAGCGAATATAACGTCTCAATCGTAGAGGGGCTGGCGGCTTTCCGTAGCGTTGGAGCGTCTGTCGAGTCCTTAGCCACGATATCAGACTCGAAGGGATCCTCCACTGACTTAGCGCAGTCCTTGACAGATTTAACACCGCAGGACTTGTCGCAAGAAAGTGTCGAAGTGACGACAGGTTTCCTGGCAGACATCAGGAAGCGAGCGCGTCAACTACGTAACAAACACCGCAAAGAGCAGACGCCCGATGACGTCATCAAAGAAATATTGACAACGGAGGTCGGTATGAAACGTACGACGAACGGCAGGAAGTCTCCCGCGACTATTTCCGAATTCGATTCCGACTCGGAGCCGGACGAAATGGAGGACAAGCCGGTCTCGCCGAAGGGCCCGGCGGACTTGTGCGCGGAAATGTTCACGAGACAAGTACGCTTCCAGTGATATTTAAGTTTCCAGCCAAACTCCAGAGAGTAGTTAGTCTGATTATACACTCGTATACCAAGTATAAGGGGCGTAAAAGACTCATCACCAAACCGAGACTCACATGATCTTTCCCGACATTGCATGATTTTTTTGTACAGTTCAGACTGGGAATCGACTTGCTTTGGAGACAGGTCATAAACTATTCTATTTTTTTACAAAAAAAAAAAAAAAAATGTATAATTACCAATTATACCGGGGGTATTTTTTAATTGTACATATCATACATTTTCTTGCCCTGTCGAATGGCAAGCCACGCATGTGACGCATGCCTCTGGCTAAGACAGTTGACATTTCATACCAAAAATTTAAGTCATTACTCAGCAATAATTTTTGTGAGATGTACAGAATGCGTAGATTTCGTTTTGGTGATATATTCTTTTACACCGTGTTTAGAGCTTGTATGATGCAGGAAAACATTTGTATGTACCTGAGAGATGAATATTTAGTGCAGGAGTGAAGTCAACCAAGTCTAATCTATTGTTAGTATTTAATAGTATTTTTAATTTTAGGCGTTAATAAGTTTGATAGGTAATATTTAATTATTTATACCATGCATTGGCAGCCTTATTTTACTTTTGAACTATAACCGTATTAGCACATTAATTACGTACTATGTACATTTTATTTATTACATAATTTAACTTGATTTTCCATGGTAAGGAACCCATGATGTGGTTTTAAAGTCAACATTAATTGGATAATGAATATGTTTTGGTATGATTATAAAACTTAATAAAAGAAACCTTTTAATATAATAATTACTAGTGCATTGTCTACTTATTTTACTGTGATTTTATAACTGACTTGATTTTTGTTTAGATTAGTTTTAAATTTAAGTGAACTTTGTTTATGTAACTTGACATGTTAAAATATATATTTTTGTAAAGTATATTAATTTTTATTTCGAGTTAAACCCAACAATAAACTACTGGCTAGATAGAAACCCCTTTTAAAGCAAATAATCATCCATTCATTTTATACAAACATCTCGGGAGGAGGTCGATAATTACATAATTTTTGGCTGAAAACGGCTTGGTATTGACATAACATAACGTCACGCCTGAGGTCGTTGAAGGCGGCAGAGATGTACCAGTAATATACATTCACATTTCGCCAGTTATGTTAAGTCATGTAATGTGACAAGGGATGATCCTATTGTTATCGAAGAGTTTACGAAAAATCTTCTATCTAGCTCTTGGACTATACCTTATAAATTGAACTCATTATACCTTCTAAACTAAGGCTCGACTAAATCTTTGACTTGGCGAAACATTGCGACAACATTTGGGAGAAAACAGCCGTGCTATTTTGTAACCATCTCACCGTGAAACCTTAGGGGAAGTGAGCGTGGAGTGAGCTGTCATTCCACAGGGATTGACACTATTGACAGCTCACTTCACCCAAGTTTTCACGGTGAGATGTTTACAGAATCGCATGGCTGATCTTCACTAGGTGCCCTAGCTTTTGAGATTGCCAAGCTGGGGAGATGCTCCCCATATCGGCCACCTATAAACTCATAACTTGAACCATTTGGCGACAACTTTCGACTAATTAGCGAAATTTTGTGCCCATGCCAGTGTCAGTTACAACTCCGGGCTGCTACTGTGAAATTCCAGATGGAAAAACACAACAGTTTCCGACCCGGGAATCGAACCCAGAACCTCATGAATTGAGAATGAGAATTTTTAAGCATGTGAATTCCGGCCAACTCGAGCTCGCATGTTGATGGTCAAGCGCAGTCTATGAACGCGCAACCATAGTGTCGTATGTATTAGTCGAGTCGTAAGTATTCACCTCGTTGGCCCTAGTTCAACGCGTCACCACATTCATTTCATTCTTGTTAATAATACCAAAATATTAAATTAAATTTCCCATTGCTTACGAAGTTTTACTTTTTTATCTAATTAATACGTTCTACGAACTATATATATTTTATAAAATACTGCAATACCCACGCGTTCAAAATGTATAGAACAGCAGATTTTTTTTAATAACCGGCGAAAAATGTCAACTCTGGGGCGTTTAGAATCCAGGGTAACAGTTTTCGCGTCGACGTCGGGATGCCAGCCTGTATACATATTATTATTATAAGTTAGTACGCAATTTACATGATACTGCAGAACTTCAGTCAGATCTTGACAGGTTTATATCCAATTGTAAAAGTAATAGACTACATCTAAACGTTTCCAAATGTTACCATGTAGTTTTTTCTCGTCGGAATTCTTTGACTGGTCCTGGATATACGCTGGACGGCCATGTCATTACTAAAGTAAATAATATCAGAGATCTTGGCGTAATTCATGACAGTAAACTTCTTTAGCCACATAGAATCAATTGTTAATAAGGCATCTAAAGCATGGCTTTATAATTAGAAATTGCTCCATCTTTCGTTCTCTGAAACCTATTAAAGTTTTGTATTGCTCTTTCGTGCGCAGCCACCTTGAGTACGCTTCTCAAGTTTGGAATCCTCAGTACGAGATCTACAAATCACGTATTGAGTCTGTTCAAAGAAAATTCATGAAGTATTTGGATTATAAAGCACAACAATTTTCAAATGATTATGATCACCGTTGTAAGAGGTACCATTTTTTGCCATTGGAAGCTAGACGTAATATTAATGATATTTGTTTTCTAGCAAACATAGCTAATGGCTCAGTTGACTGTCCTGACTTACTTAGCAAAATACTTATTCGAACCAATCAAAATAACCTAAGGAAGCGACCACTACTTCAAGCACCAAGTGTCTCTACAAATTACAGGCGGAACGCTTTCTGTATACGCGCTGTAAAAGCTTTTAATAATTTGCCGTCACATTTGGAGATTGATCTATTCAACACTAGCACACGTAAAATTAGAAACATCCTCAGCAGGGACTATTTTGATGACGATAAGAAATAGTTTTTATATCGCATGGCTTGACACAATCTTCTAGTTCTGTTTTATGTAATTCTTCATTTCACGTTTGTTTTTTTTTTCTCCGATTTTAATTGTATTCGCATCAAATGTTGTTGAGATTTGCTAATTTCTAACATATATGTGGAAGCTTGTTATTAGCAATTGTCCTCAAGCATATCATATAATTTAACGTTGATATTAGTCTGTAAGCTTTCTGTAAAATAAAGTAAATAAATAAATATAAATAAATAAAATGTAAAAAAAACACAAACAATACCAATAGTTGGGAATCGAACTTACAACCACTGGTTTGCAAAGAAATCGTCCAACCGCTTAGTTATTTGCTGTTGTTGAAAGTTAGCTTAAACAGCCGTTCTTATTCATGATTGACTGCTTTGCTCCATAAAGGTATGGCGTGATGATAATCATAAAAAAAAAAAAATCGATAACTACGAGTATCTGCAATATCCTAACATTTTGGCGCGTCCTTTTACAATTTGTGGAGAAGAATACGAACATAATGAAATATTGCTCACCCCCCATAGCAAATAGCGTGATAGTTTATACCGACCATATACTGACCAGACTTATAATGAATAACTATGCAAAATTTTAACCGAATCTGTGCAGTAGAATTTTGTGATGCTTGAACATACATACAGCAAACTATGTTTTCGGCATTTCAATCGATCCAAGACCTCGTAGCAATTACTTTTTTCATAAATATTCTTCTACTTTTTTCATAAATATTCTTCTACTTTTTTCATAAATATTCTTCGACTTCGCTACGATTTTATTATATGTGTAGATTAAATTTGCTTTTCATGTTTGACTGTGACCGCGTTTTTCTTCTAAACTACGATGAGGCGCGCTGCACTGCAGCCACCTGGTGAACGAGGGCGGAAATACGTCATCAGTGTGTTGTCAAGATGGGGGTAGTTCACAAATGAAGTTACACGGAAACTGAAAATGCTAGACTTAATGTTTCTATGATACCGAATGAGGCCGAAGGACAATATGTGTTTATAACCATTTAACGCTGCCTGTGGAATTTATTGAATAAAAGTAGGGTTACAATTGTTGGAATTTTTTATTTACAATCTTATTACATTTACATAATATGAAGTGGAATTTGGAAAGTTCATGCGAGCACACATCAATACCTTATTATTCAGTTTATATTCGTCACAATCACTACTCGCACAACGCTTGCTAGACAGTATGTATTCGTAAACAGTAGTCATTTAAACCCCATATTATTTGGTTACGAATTGTCTTCGAAATTATTAACAAGATGATGTACTTAAAAACTGTACTACACAAATCTGACGTATTAGCGGAGATCTCTTTACACAAATAATGTACAACACAAATAATTATACAGCTTGCTATATCAGACATTCTATGCCTAATGAATCATATACTTAGACTCAGTCAAAATATCATAATATAATACAAGAATCTGTTGCTGCGGCTATTTTAATAATTACATCATATGTTCACTGGGTCTCACATTAAATACAATAAACAAACACTTCAGAGTCACACCGACACATATATTACATAAAATGACAAAAATCGTTATAAGTTGAGGCAGTTTTCAACACCACGAGGTGTCCTACAGACTTGCGCAGCCGTTGTATACGGTAACGACGGAGCCACGCTCCACCAGTGAGTCGAAATGAATTTGTTATATTAGTCATTACTTTAATATTATGGAAGATATTAAACAGAACCCTGAACACACATCATATCGTTATTATCCTGTAGAACTACATCGAGAGGTAGGTAAGGACAGAATCGAATATATTCTATTATCTTACCTGGCCTAAATCACAACACTAAAGGTTAATTCCAATCGTTGACGTCACGCCTTTCATTTACAAAGTACGGGTTAGCCTAATAATATATTTATCAGTTCATTGTTGATGTTTTATTGCGATATTCTATTATTGCAAACATAACGAAAAGATTCCAAAAGTTTTCAACTTAGCCTGCCGTACACCGCAATTTATCGTCAAATAAATGAACATGAACACATTGTTAAAGATACTTCAGATCGCTTGTTTGTAAGGAACTAAATTCGTTATACTTCTACTTTTGAGAACAAACTGACGGATGTAGGCTTGCTTCAGACTATCAGACTTATCCTCGTGACTCGTGTAGTAGTGTCCGGTGCGGCAAGTTGTAAGCTGAGCAACAGAGGTGGGTACACTCAACCAAAGAAATAGGCATACAGACATACATAAATTCATCTTTCACTGCCAGTATTCCCTCAAAAGTGTGATATAAAAGACTTGACTGGTCAGCGCACTCACAGCATTGTTTAAAAGTAGTAGCAATTTAGCTGCCAGTATACCGATCTCTTTGTTTGCTTGTACTATCATCACAGTATTAGGCACGTCACAATGACTTCCCGCGTTCAGTTGAGGAAGCCGCGGCACTGCGATGCGCCGCACAGACAGGGGATCTTCTCGTCCTCTAGCGGGAACTTGTAGTCGTACGTAATCTCTTCGTCGACGCCTATTGGTTGCTTTGAGTATATCACGATCTTCTTCTGAGACTCTATTGTTATGATTTTCGCGTAGCAGTTCGGCTAGAAGGGAGAGAGACGCTGTCAGTTACTGTCATCACTATAAACGTTTATTCATCATACAAATTATCCCACTGCAAGGACTCGGGCCTCCTCTGTGAGAATGACCGCGCCGTAGTTGACGTCACGCGCTCATTGCTGGTTGGTGGATGTGACCTATCTTTAATTGTTTTAGGACATACCGGTTTTTTCACGATGTTTTATTTCATCGTTTAAAGAGCAGTGGTGATGAAATAAATTGCAAAGTGGATAGATGGGTACGAATTCACGACCAACCACTTGTAAGTTGGGGCCGTTGCCACTGCTCATCATTCGTGTAAAAAGTGACAGCTTGCTCAGTGTTTCTAGAGGACACATTACGATTATTAGTCATTATCAAAAATCTCAGGGATACTTTTTTCGGCTGCTTAACCGGACTTTCCTGTGGCTGCCTTAATAAATTAAGGCCTCCAGCCAGGGCATACAACTTATAAACGAAGCGACTTCACGCTAAGGGAGGTCCGAACCCCCTGTCGGGTACGGATCTCGGCTTAGGGCGTCGCTGGGAGAGTACAGCAAGGGACAGGCTGGGTCGGATTAATTCTCAGAGATCTAACATCACAACTTTACTTCATCAAGAGCTCACGTCTCGCTATAGGCGATAATATTATACTTACATTGCAACTGTGGTTGATGAACCTCGCCAAGTTCCCGCACTTGGTAGCATCGATGATAGTGTCGAGGTCTATCCGGAACAGATAGGAGCTTCCGATGCCCGTGGCCTCGTAGTGCGCCTCCCGCACGTCGGCCACTATAGGGCGCACCATCTGGCCCACGTACTCTATCACCATCTCGTCCGCGGCTATCGGCTCCTGGGGACACGAATTTGGTTAGTCTTGATGATAAACGATATTTTATTTCAGTAAATCGGTTGGAAAAAAAACACTTACTACACGTCCAAAGAAATAATAATGTGTGTGTTCTTTTATTTTGTATTAAAGAAAATTTGATTGTTTTGATTGTTTATTTTTTAGTCGCATTAAATTTAAGTACCAAACCTGACAAAATATCCTTGACTTACCCTCTATTTTATTTTATTTCTCATAATTACGTGATTAATTATTGGTTTTAAGCTGGGAATCGTAAAATATAAAATTTGAGGCAATGCAAACAAGTACAATCTCGCATAAAAAAAGAAGTTGAAATTACATCTTACTTCTTTAATGACCTATAACTTTTTGCGAAAATGCCCATATATGTTACGTGTGATGGAAGAGATAAATACAGATGGTTCACTCCGCATTTTAGGTATGAAGCTACAAGTGCGGCGGGCTCGTCTTGTCGGGCTAATTCAGTGAGTGTAACGTAGTCAGAAGATATAAGAGTTACGCGATAGAAAGAGAGGCAATCTGTGATTTCGGTCAGTTTAAACTTGCAATGTAAAAGAGAAAGAAACGATCCAGTTAGTAAAGGTTTATTATGCCGATACCCACTAAGTGAAAAATGAAAGTGTTTAATCTTTTCGATCTACGAACGTACAGGTACATTGACTTCATGCAATAAATAAGTTTTAGACTACAGTTCTTAATTCGCGACATTTCAATGAGAAGTTCTTCCACCATAGATCAGATCCGATAACGGTAATAAAATTGACCGTAACTTACTTGTGCGAACAGACCCCAGTCGTGGATTCCAGACTTGGCGAACTTCAACTGCTTCTTCCTGAACTTGAGCTGGTTGAATTTCAACAAATCAGAGTCGGTGTCTGTACCTGTAATGATTAGAAGTATTACATTTTATATGGTTTGTCGCAATCGAGAAACACATACTTGGTGCTGACTGGGGTAACTTAGCCACGAGGAGCTCGTAGCTAAGTAATCCCAGCCGCACGGGTCGATCCATCAGGTTAAGCTACGCTTGTCGGGGTTGGTCCGTGGATGGGTGACCATCTTTACATATCGAGACTCCTCCGTGCCTCAGAAAGCACGTTAAGCCGTTGGTCCTGGCTGTCATTCGTGGATCTTTGACATTTGTTACGGGTCGTCAGAAGCCCGGAAGTCTGACAACCAGTCTTATCAAGGGGTATCGTAATACCCAGTAACTGGGTTGTGGATGTCAGATAGGCATTCGCTCCATGTAAAATACTGGTATTCAGCTGCATCCGGTTAGACTGGAAGCCGACCCCAACATAGTTGGGAAAAGGTTAGGGAGATTGATTGATTTATTGTCGCAATGGAGAATCCTATACTTAAGATAGGACAAATAAGCTATGCTGTCTGACTGCTGGACAAAAACTTTTCCCCATTTTTGATATACCCGTTCTGTAACTTTCCAGTTTTCTTACATATTTTTTATTTGTTTGTAGGAACTGTAAACACTGATCCTATTAAAAATATATGTCTCCGATAGAAAACTACATTATTCCTGAGAGATATTCGATATGATTATGCCAGAAACATGCACGATTCAGCGGGAATTTCCATACGAGTGAAACCGCGGGCGCATCTAGTATGATGTAAAGTCTTAGAAGTACTTACCAAAGGCAGTAAGCAGTCTCCTCTGGTTGGACCTGGCTTCCCTGGACAGGCCCTGCATCTTGGACGCCTTCTTATCGTCGATATGATCGTGTAGCGCGGTCGCCGAGCTACGGCCGTGGTGGTACTTGTACTTCGCCTTCAGCCGCGCATCCATCTTGTAGTAGCCTTCTGTTCGCGCTGAACCGCTTGAATGACCCTGGTAGGAAACATGGAGGATTAGGTATGGTGATCAAAGTTGCAGAAGACTGGCTCTAATAAATCAATTCTCCTAGAAAAAAAGCTGGCGGCGCAGTCAAACTGATTACCAATATACACGCGTCAACGTATGAGTATAGTCGCACATCCATGGTAATTATTTGACCATTGCAGCGGTTTTACTTCGTAGCAGGCTATCGTAGATCAGGGGTTTTTGACGCGTGTTAGACCGTACTAATATGAGTACAGTTCTAATAGCAATCATGTCATTTCGTTTAAAATAGGTTTTTATTTTTATTAATTTATTCATATTTTATAAAGATTCTATTTTGTGAATGTGAGAACGCTGTAGGCTTAGTGGACTGTAGATTTATTGACCATCTTCTATTTTGTTAAGTACCTGGTACTCGTTGAAAGACCTACACTGTCCTCCCATACCTATTAATACTGTAATTTGAAAATATTATAAAGGCCAATTATTTTTAAGAGTAACCGTGTAGTTTCTTGCCGGCTCTTCTCCATAGGAAACGACCAATTGGAACCGTGCACCTAGCTTCTGACGTTTCATAAGTGCACTTGTAGGTTTAGGTGAATTTTTTTTTTTTTTTTTTTGAATTATGAGTGAATCGCGAGTCGTTGAAAAATCTAACGAAGAACGTTTCCGACGATCGCAGTCGAATGACACAACAATGATCAAATCAAATAGTAACTTACAGCCTAAGAGTTTAATTGACTCGGGCGATCTGTACCTTCAAAAGTAAACAGCTCACCTGTAAATCCTCATAAATATTATTATGTCTTTTAGACTTCTTCTTCGGCGGCGAGTAACAAACGTCTGTAGGCGGGTGATCGACCCAATGGGTATCATTGAGCCAGTAGCCGTGCGCGTCTTCAGCCAGCAGAGCCTCATACGCCCTCCGCAGATACTCCACGTCTTCCCGGTCGATGCCTCGAGTAAGGAATTCGTACATAACTTGCATCTCTGCCATGAGGTCGCGCGCTTTGAACGTGACTTTCGGATACATGGCTTTGTCGTAGTCTGCCTCGCGCGGTTCGTACAGTCTGTGGGAAATTTTGAAGGGTTAGTTCTGTTTTTGAATAGCGACACGCGATTATGTATATCCAGCCATAAAATCTATGTGTTAGTATTTATATATTTATCGAGTTATCTATCAATTATTTTGCACCTGCCATGTTTTGTCTCTGCATCACCCTAAGGTTGACTAGTAGATCAAATGCCTCAGGCATTAAGTCCGCCTTTGTACAGTTTTTTTTTACATGTGCATAAAGAAAATAAAAATAAATATCAAGCTCACAAGCGCACAAAAAGTTTTAGAAAAAGTTTGGTTTTGTAAACCTGCTTTCGCAATTGTAGTTTCCAAACATGTAAACAATTTTTTTTTTTTTTTAATAACTGTAAAACCTACATATCAACTTGTAAAGTTCCGTTAGCGCTACAACTTCATTTTTTATGACTTTTTCCAAAGTGTCCTAGTCGTTCGAAAATCAACTTAATTTACATTGTCATAAAGTTGATATTTGTTTAAGTGGAAATAACATCAATTGGATACAATGAATATGAACAGATCTGTCACTCATACTTGTGTGATAGTTTCTTTCTACAGCTGTGTTGATTGTACTTTACACAAGTCCGTTCCACTGTCACAAACTTTACGAGTCAGGAAGTGGGCGGGACTT
The DNA here is from genome assembly GCA_914767755.1 of Agrochola circellaris. NCBI lineage: Eukaryota > Metazoa > Arthropoda > Insecta > Lepidoptera > Noctuidae > Agrochola > Agrochola circellaris. The sequence goes on from OU611860.1 coordinate 6,995,588, forward strand.
ATGTAAAATACAATCAACACTATTCTTATTTTTTAAATAATTATCAAGTAAAAAGGAGAAAGCTCAAAAATGCCCCACGTCCACCAGCAAAGAGAAATATTTCAAATTATCGCAAAAAAATGAGTAAAAAAAATTACATACTTTCGGTTTAAATCTGCAGATTTCATTAAATTATATAGTACTCCTGAACGATTAATATTGTAAGGATTAAAACCGAAAGTATGTATTTTTTTAAATTGATTTTTTGAGATACTTCTCTTTGCAGTCAGACGTGGGGTAATTTTCTATGGGAGATGAGGCTTCTCCTTTGAAGTTGCATTAAAATGGCTTATTAGTCTTATAGGCTAGATTGTAGGACCTGGTTCTTTTTAATAAGGGATAAAAAAAGTTTCCAGCTAAAGCTTGATTATACATTTTAACGCCAGGATATTGTACATACTTGTTCTGTATCTCGGCCAGTTTCTTAGGCTCGTGTTTTCTCTTGTAGGGTCGCTTGGCGTCCTTCTTGCTCGGCTCTCTCGGCACCTCTCTCTCTTCTTTTTCCCTTTCATCTTTCTCTCTTACTGGCTCCTCCATTGGCGGCGACACCGCGCTCTCTGGTTCCGCCATCCACGTGTAACCTGTTAACATAGAGCGTTTACATGTACAGGATATTGTTGGGAAGTGTAGAGACTACGCCGTCGTAGCAGTGAGCTACGCCATCGTAGCAGTGAGCTACGCCATCGTAGCAGTGAGCTACGCCGTAGCGTTAAGTGAGCGTTAGTGGCGTAGATTTTGGACTACGTGAGTAGGTTAGGGTCGTCAAACAGATGAACGATGAAGACGTGTTCTTGAGCGGTGGTACCCACGAAGACAAAAATGCAATTGCCCACACTGAAATTTGTGTCCCTCAGGCTACATGGAGCGACGATCTTCGTGGTATGCATAAGCATAATCAGCCTATAATGTACCTACTCATGGGACACCAGCCTCCTCTCTTCGAGAGGCAATGGGCTGTAATCTACCACGCGGACCCAGTGCGGTTTGGTGGATGTCACATCGAATTTTTGGTTCTAGGACATGCCGGTTTCCTCACGATGTTTTCCTTCACCGTTTTGAGAGCAGTGGCGGTGAAATTATTTACTCAAAGTAAAGCGCCTGTTTAGATTCGAACCCATGACCTACAACTCGTAAGTCGGAGCCGTTACCACTGGGCCACCACAGCACCCTTCGCGGTATTGTTGGTAATTAAAGATGATAGTGCTTTTTCGCATCTAAAAGAAGATCGGAGGAATCATCAATCTATTAATCACTGTGGGGTTCCTTGTTTAAAAATCCCCACTAGAACTTCTCGAAAACTCTGTCTCCTACATTGAGTATCATAGAAAGTCAGTTTTCATACCGTGATCATGCTGCAGATGGTTGGAGGGCCTCCTTTCGGGAGTGTCGTCGGGCGGCGGGCGGCAGTACGAGTGGTCGAGGGCCACTTGCGACGCTTGCGACGCCTGCGACGCTTGGGATTGAGGCGACGACGTCTCTGATAGCGCGCTGCTTGCCTGGGGAACGAGAGATTTATTTTGTTCAGAACAAATAGAAAGATATCACAATAAAAATAAACGGCGGACAACAGTCAGTGGACATCTCGATGTCAAATTTAAACATTGAACAACAACAATTTCAACACATAGAAATACTCGGGAGTTAATCAGAACATAAAAATAACAAACAAAAAATGATTGGTTGGTAAACATTTCCTAAGCACATTATCAAACAGACGATCATACAAACAATTTTCCGATAAATAGATGGTATTCCAAATAGATGGTTTTTGCTCGTGATAAAATTATTTAATTTCTTCCTTTTAGGTGCAAAGCGATCAAACACAATCAATTTGAATTTTTAATAAAAGATGTTAAATTACATATACATACAAAAACAAACACATACACATATACATAGATAAATCTTTTTATCTTTCCCCATGAACGCTGAAGGCAGTCTCAGTACTACTGTGATCGCTAATGGACACGATTCGCTATCGTTTGTCCGTTTCAATGAATACATGGGCTTTACACAATATACGTCAACATCACACAATATACTCACATCTTTAACCCCATTAACGCTGACCGCGGTCTCGGTAGTACTGTGATCGCTGAAGGACACGACCCGCTGTCGCTTGTCGGGGTCCGCTTGCTCTCGCTTGTGCCGCGCTTGTAGCGGCTGCGAATCTTCGCTGATCTCCCCGTCTTCGAGCGAAGTGTCGCGCTTGCTCTTGTCTCTGTCCGGGGACTTTGTGTGGTTCTTGATTGGTGATAGAGGTTCTTCTGGTTGGGGGTCGGGTTTGCTGGTCAAGTAGAAAAAGTAGATTATAATAACATAACTTAAAATCACGCCTATGTTCCCCGAAAAGGGTAAGCAGAGGTATTTGTTTATGACGTCCACATTTCGCCAGTTAAGAACCATGAAATAGGAGGCGAGCCTATTGATATCAACCGAGCCCAGGCTCTGGCTTTGTCTCAGTCCCTAGGCTGATACAGATAAATTCTAAGTGGAAACATCCAATAACACAGCCTGATCTGGCGATTGAATCAAGACCTAATGCTTAGCGCTTGTGACTACTTCACGAACGAGATAGTTCAGAATTTAATATTCTTTTAAAATACAAATGGAAAGAAAATATATAAGCAAAAAATCTACAAAGCTTTCGACAAAATTATTTTCCCGAAAAAGTCTATTTTCAGTCAACTTTATCTGAACAGTTTTGTTTTGTACCTGGCATCGGGTGGTTTTTCAGGCAGCGGGTGCGTATCCGTCTCCGTCTTCTGTCTCTGTTCCTCCAGAAATTCTCGCTCGATTTGCTCCATATACTCTGTGTTGCGTCTTCTTCTCTCCTGAGAAACAATTCGTTGAGTTATTTCCAAAACGCATGAAAAAATTTCTAGAGACTTATTTTTAGAGTCGGCAAAAAAGACTAACAACCGCTTTAAGGTTGCAATTCGTTTGCAAGTCCTTAAACAATAGTAACTAATAGCAAAAATAAATTGCCAATAAATTACTATGCAAATTATTAGTATTGTAGTGGAGTCACGTATTCTTTTCTTTTATTAGTTCATCTATCTAATATACAGGATGTCAGGAACATCGACGCGAAGCCGGTTACCATGGGGTCAGTACATGATTCTGAAACCCCCTGCGTTGAAATTTTAGACGGTTATTAAAAAAAAAATCTGCTGTTTCATAGAAAAAGTGCAATACCTGCGCAGTCAAAATGTATGGAACAGCAGTTTTTTTTTTTTATAACCGACGAAAAATTTCAACGCCGGGGGGCTCAGAATCATGTACTGAATCCATGGTAACCGGCTTCGCGTCGATGTCCCTGACACCCTGTATATGGCAAAGTAATGTGTTCTTACCTGGTATTCTCTTTCCTCTTCTGAGTCGGAATATACTCGGTCGAGTAGAAGGTCGCGCGGCGGGCTGGCGGCCGCGGGAGCTTCGCCCCCCGAGCCTTCGCCCTCCCACGGTTCCATTTGTGGGATTGGGGTTTTTTCTACAATTATATTAATTTATTTATTTAACGGTTTATGTACACACATATAAACAGACAAGAAAAAAGGAACAGAAAAATACGTACAATACGTACGTTAATGTGTGAGGAATGTGTTCTGATTTTAGTTAAACAAATGAATGATGCGAAGGATGGAAGCAAAACATCACACTGTGCAATCAAAACTAAGAAAAGTTCTAGTGATCAACTGACACTGAGCAGCAATTAATCTTGTAACTAGCTCAATAACGCCTTCGATACTAAACTTATGGACGATAGTAAGATTTTGCACAATTCACAGAATTCAATTGTAATTCGTCAAAAAACCGTCTGTTTCTGCTGACGTTACGCGTTTTGACAACACGATTCCTACAATGTTTGACATGTTGAGAAATTTTCCACGAGAATATTCCACAATTTTTGTTTGAAAGATTCGACAAAATCCTCGGCTCTTTACTACACACATTACGTTGCCACAAAGTATCGTTATCTCACCTCTTCTGCTCTGTTCCTCCTCGCTATCAGACGACGAGTACACTCTGCGGAGCCGCTCTTTGTTGGACACCACTTTGAGCTGCAAACAAAGTACACTCTCACATGAAATACTACTGCATGCAATACTGAAGTGAATGGCTACTAACTGGAGGAAATATCTGTGGACCTGCCAATCAATTTTGCAAAAATTTCTCCGTGTAAACTTACAGTGGGTTCATTATAACTCGCGCACACACTTGACCCGTGACGCGATTGGGAGCACTAAAATTTCCAGTTTCTTGAACGGGCGCCGTCAGTAGGGACTGGTCCTCTTTTAGCTGTCACGACTTATTTTAATTAAAATTTTTATTCGTTTTTATGTTTTTATTAGTGACACTTTTAACGTTCTGCATCGTTCTCACATGTATAATTTAAACATGAATGATGTAACCATATTTTGATTTAAAAGAGTGTCTGTGGAGTTTCTTGCCCGTTCTTCTCCATGGGTAACTACTACGCTTTGGAATGGGCAACTACCTTCATCTTTCTGACTGACCGACCCGTTGACAATTCAAAAGTGCTTGTAATTGGTTTATTTAAAATAAATGCTTTTTGAGTTGAGTTTGTTACTGTACTGTCAGTCGCCATTTTGAACTCTAACAGTATTGAAATTAAGTCTGCAAAATTCAGTGCTACCAATGGTGTTACGGGTCGAGTTATAATGAACGCAACTGTCGGTGAAGTGAGCTATCAATAGTGTTTATTCCTAGAGATCCCTAGAATCAGATGAAATGACAGGTCACTTTACCTAAGTTTTCAAGGTGAGATTTTTACAGTCTGGCAGTGCCAACCAATCGGCACGCAGATACGCAAATCCGGGTGATTAAGTGAAAAGCAGGACAGGAGAGACGCGGGGGAGTAACATGTATGTTGAATTAATACTTTTACTCATATTTCTTTTGTTCTTATTGTCATTTCGTTAAAGACACACCATAAAAGTTTCATTTCCTATTTTTGTGCATGGTCATGCAGAATCGAGTTTACCTCTGACACGTCTAAAGCAACGCCCCGCATTCACAGAAAAAAACAAACAGTAGAATGAGGTCTAAGGGCGAGAAAATCGCGGCTAAAGTGACGTCATCAACTTAGGGTGTAGCGTCTCATTATGGAATTTATGGAGACACATTTTGCAAGCACAATGTCTAACAAAATGCGGGACGGAAGAACTCAGTCGCTTGATTATAACTTATTACTATTGAGTAAGTTTCATTCAGACCACAAGTTTGTACTACAACTACGACTCATCGTTGCTTTGTCTTTTCTGTCAATGCGAGGCCTCAGGGAGTTCTAGGATAACACACAACATCCCTACTACTAGCAGGTCCTTCTGCAGTCGCAGTCCTCAGATATTTTCACCAGATACCAAAAGGTCACTGAACTCTCTACAACTCCAACACAACTGTCTACGATCATCTAAGATACAGTGCGCAGCCGAAAATATGGCGCATCGGGTTTTAGAAAAAGTTCGGCTTTGTAGATCGATGTCTCTGTCACTCATGCCTGTGTGACAGTCTCTTTCTAATGCTCGATGTGTCATATCAACGCCAGCACCCTAATTACGTAACACAGTTTCAATGACAATCCGATAGTTTTTGAAGGATATTGCTATTCCATTGCTGCTCAACAACGTAAATAACGCAATGAACGTGGTTGAACTGTCAGAATGAAACCCATTGCGATCAATTGTCATTTTATGTGTGTTACGCAATTACCCCGCTGGGTAGAAGGGTACATGTAGGGCTATTTAGTATGTCTGTTACCATTTTTGTCCAAAGCGGCTTATCGTTCTCAGCCACTTCGTTAGGCTGCAATGCAATGTTAATTGTTTAAAAAGTCCAGGGTTATTTAGTAAATGTGAGGTTGAGGTCCTATACGAGTTATATTTGCGGTTAAAGGTTGTGTTTCCAAAGAGATCTGTAACGGTACCAAGCGGTAATTTTTAAGACAGCTTGTGTAAAAAACAGTTGTCGTCATGCAGACGCGTTTTTTCCTAAGCTATAACTTTTGGGCGTATCATACTCCCCCCACTTCCACTTGTTTCATACGTTTAACCAATTAAAATTCATACACGCTTTAAAGCTTATCGCACCAATTTTTTTCGCCCGAAATATTGCACTGCCTTCTTAACAGACCGTCCCTCGACCCAACTTTCTCTCGATATCAGTCACTCGTATAGAACCATAGCCTCGTAAACAAAAGCAGTAAGTAATTACCTCTGCCTCGTCGAGGTCGGTATCGTCGTCGGTGTCAGAGTATATCCGCGGCGCCGGACCCTTGCGCTCTGAGCCGGTGGACGACGACGATCGACTTGATGAGGATGATGAAGATCTGGATCAAGAAAGGTATATTTGTAGGTTAATGTTACTTTTTTTGGTCCTTCGAGTCGGATACCAATGCCTTCTTCATGCTAGCTGAAGATTCATTGAAGCTACAAAACGTTTAAACAATTTGTACAGTTCTCGTAACAATTTTACGGATTTGTGTTTGGTAAAGGGTGCATCTCCGTCGTTCTAATAACAGGTTCCATTCCACATGCAGAGCTAATTTCTCATCGTGATTATCGAGTAATTAAGTGGCATACTTTAACACGGCCCAGCGTGACCACAAACCAGGAACCGAAAACCTTTATAAATTACAGTACAGGTATCGAAGAATTTTTGTTACTTCTTCAACTAAGGTTACCGCTATCTGGGTAACCAAGAAGAAGAAACATGTTACCTCTATTTAGGTTACTGTTTTAATACCGGTTACCTAAAAATACCTTGATTGCGATGAAGAAACAGAATATCGCAATGCCGACAAAATTTGTTGACATTAGGAAATAGGACCGTGATTAGTCGGCGTTCACCGCTGCGCTGGTAAACTCGACTCTTTGACACACACACAGGTGATGCGCACTCTTTGACTAATGCCGACAGCACGTGTAAGATAGCGGTAGTTTTTGTTTTGGTTATCAGTATTAATACTGGATGTACTTAATTTACGAATTAAGGTAACCTTTAAAAATAACTGTAAAAAATTGTTGAAAACGAAAATATACCCGTATTAATAATTAATATACCGGTTTCGGTTCCTGCCACAAACTGTCTAACGGAACGGCAAATAGTAGAAAAATTGTTAGCCAGCTTAAATACTCTCTATAACTATGAATATGGTGGAATTCTTCATGCTGACAAGCAGGTTGAAACCAGTTGCGCAATAATTCTTGCCTTAAAGAATCCACTTCTATTCAGTTCCAGTCCTTAACAAGATTGTGAAGCTGAACAGAGGTGGGATTCGTTGCTAATCTGAAAAACTAAATGTAGTTAATCTGACCTGGACGAACTGCTGGACGGCCGCCGGCGACTGCGTGACAGGTACGAGCCAGTCGTCCTGTTCCGCGGACTCGTCGGCAACTCCTTCTCCTCGTCTGAGTTCTGCACCATTTCCTCCTGGAAACATAACATAATGAAAGTGCCTTTTTAAACTAACATCCGCGGGGTAGTTGCGTCACGCATTTACAATTGAAATGACATAATTTATTGACTCAGTCGTGACTTTGCGGAAATCCATTATAAAATTCAACAGACGACGTATATTTAGTAACCTAACCCGCTTAACTGTTCTTAAAGAGTCATAATGAACCCTGTATGAAATCGACACGTGTTTCACCTCTCAACGAGGCATCCTCAGGATGACGATTGATTTGTTGCGAACCCGGACCCGACGTGTTGACACGTCAAGCGTCGAGAGCAGAGCTCTGCTGTTTCTTACAGGGTTCTTTAGGACTCTTTAAGAGCAGTTAAGCGGATTAGGTTACTAAATATACGTCGTCTATTGTATTTTTTAATTGAAATGACTTTCATTTTGGCAATTTAACAACATTCATGATTTACGATGTCGAGCAGATGACTTTTTCTTAAAGACACATTTGCTAGCAGATTGTCAAACTCATGTTATTTGCTCCGATTGGCTGAATTAACTACTGTCAAGTAACTCAATGAGTTTGATTGTGACACGATGTTGATTAGCTCTTCTTATGTACTGTACTGTGACTGTGTAGCTTTGAATGGGCGATGGGAATCATTGTCCATTTGATGTTGGCTTGTATGAGTTATTTACCCATTTAAAGCTGAATAGATGATCGATTATCGATTTTTGATGATCTCGATTGAACATTTAAAGCTAAGTTAATCTAGAATCTATCGTCGAATCTATTTCGTAAAAGTGTCACATTTAGTAAACATTAATTCTTTCGAGAAATATCGTAAGGTAATTCGTGACAATAGTCTGCATTCATTAAAAACCATACCTGATCACTAAGCCTCTTGCAGGAGTCATCATCCATGAACACAGGTGAAGGTATTTTCCGCTTCCGCCGGAAACTGGGCATCTTGGGTATTGTGGCCCTCAGTCCCAGTCCGATACCGGAACTATAGCCGCCTAACTCAAGGCCTATCTCGCGAGACTCCATAATGCACTTTATTGAGTCCACTGCCTCTTCCTTCTTGATTGAAATTTCCTGAAAGTATATTAGTATGTTTCACTGCCAAATAAATTTGAACTTTAAATGTGTTGAAATAAATTCGCTAATAAATAAACTCAAGACTAAACTTGAATTTGGTATTTAAGATATTTACATTCCATTGCCACTTACTCAACCTCACTACTTTAGCATTATTTATTATTATGTATTTATAAAAACTTTATTGTACACTAGATTTAGACATTATAAAAATAAAAGTAATACACTACAAAATATACATTGGGCGGCGGTGGTTAGTCTAATGCCCGTTTTCATCAGCACTAAGTGACACTTAAATGAATCACTAAATAAAAGTGCACTGTTAGATTTTCAAGCGCTTAGAGTTGAAAATCCAGCAGAACACTTTTATTTAGGGATGCATTTAGGTGTCACTAAGTTGTCGGTGAAAACGGGTATAAGTTAATTTTAGAGTGACCAGTGTACTAAAACGGTGCATTTTTTTGTTTCAACGGAATAAGAACTTTGTCTTAGATGTCGTTCGAGTTTGAACTCAAGTTTAATCAACGAGAGCATTAAAGAGGACAGCCGGATGCGGTTAAGTTTACTGAATTTCGACTTTATTTTCACATTCTAATAACTGTCACTAATGTCAACCTTATTTGACATTAGTGACAGTTGCAAGTAGACAGATGGGCCTACAAAAAAAAAAAACATGAACTTACAGGCGTGTTCTGTATTTGTGCCGGTTGGCTAGCATCGTCCTTCGGTTTGGGTTGTCTGATCTTCCGACTCTGCTCGTCCCACCACACCTCGAAGCTCTTGAACGCAGTACTCTCTATCATCTTCTTGTTGAAGTCTTTCTTTAGAATCATCTTCAGTTCTGCTGTTACTCGTTCTATCACGCTGTTTATTGTGGGGTAGTAGGGATTGTCTAGCTCCTGTGGATTGAAAACGTGAAGTTGAAAAAAGAGCTTTTTGAAGAGGTTCTTAATTTTAAGTTCAGTTTGGAAATTAGATTTATGATCCTAAATGTTCAATAGGAATTTAACGAAGGTATTATAGCTTGGGTTTCCTCAGAAAGCGCTACGCCGTCATTTTCACCGGCGGTATTGTGACATTATTTATTTATTTTTATCTTTTTATAGATTCTTTTATATTTTATGAATATGGGAACGTTGTATGCCTGTACATTTGTTGACCATTTTCTGTTTTGTTAAGTACCTGGCACTTGTTGAAAGGCCTACACACTGTCCTACCGTACCTATTAACTCTGTTAGTTGTAAATATTATAAAAACCAATTATTTTTAAAAGAGTAACCGTGGAGTTTCTTGGCGGCTCTTCCCCATAGGAAGACCAATTGGAACCGTGCTAGGTGCACGGTTCCAATTGGTCGCTTCTGAAGTTTCATAAGTGCTCATGTAGGTTTATGTAAACTAAAATATTTTGATTTTATTAAGCAAGGCACTTCGACGAAATATTTACAAGGATAGTAAGAATAAGTAAACACAAATCTTCATTACTTTGTAAATATTAGTCATAGGCATGCACAACATTTATAAGATTTTTAGACAGTTTGTCTATTTATTTATTTTAGTAATAAATCGACAAACTGTCAAAAAAATTCAAAAATTTCTGAAAATGATTACGGCTGTTTCGTTGGAAAACCAAGGTAAAGTCATTATTTTTGGTGAGTAGAATTTGATTCGATCGCTATGTAGTTGAAACTTCACCCATTTTGCTATTTTTACTATCCACCTTTTTATTGGTGGGTAGTGGATAGTGAAAAAATGCCGCCGTACGGCATCACGCTCGCCAGCTCCGCGCCGCCGTAGTGTTACAGGGTGTATATAGTGAGTGTAGTACCTGTGCGGGCTGCGCGGGCTCGGCGGTGTAGGGCGCGTAGTGCGGCAGCATGGTGGGCGGCGCCGCGAACGTGCCGCCGTACGGCATCACGCTCGCCAGCTCCGCGCCGCCGTAGTGTTACAGGGTGTATATAGTGAGTGTAGTACCTGTGCGGGCTGCGCGGGCTCGGCGGTGTAGGGCGCGTAGTGCGGCAGCATGGTGGGCGGCGCCGCGAACGTGCCGCCGTACGGCATCACGCTCGCCAGCTCCGCGCCGCCGTAGTGTTACAGGGTGTATATAGTGAGTGTAGTACCTGTGCGGGCTGCGCGGGCTCGGCGGTGTAGGGCGCGTAGTGCGGCAGCATGGTGGGCGGCGCCGCGAACGTGCCGCCGTACGGCATCACGCTCGCCAGCTCCGCGCCGCCGTAGTGTTACAGGGTGTATATAGTGAGTGTAGTACCTGTGCGGGCTGCGCGGGCTCGGCGGTGTAGGGCGCGTAGTGCGGCAGCATGGTGGGCGGCGCCGCGAACGTGCCGCCGTACGGCATCACGCTCGCCAGCTCCGCGCCGCCGTAGTGTTACAGGGTGTATATAGTGAGTGTAGTACCTGTGCGGGCTGCGCGGGCTCGGCGGTGTAGGGCGCGTAGTGCGGCAGCATGGTGGGCGGCGCCGCGAACGTGCCGCCGTACGGCATCACGCTCGCCAGCTCCGCGCCGCCGTAGTGTTACAGGGTGTATATAGTGAGTGTAGTACCTGTGCGGGCTGCGCGGGCTCGGCGGTGTAGGGCGCGTAGTGCGGCAGCATGGTGGGCGGCGCCGCGAACGTGCCGCCGTACGGCATCACGCTCGCCAGCTCCGCGCCGCCGTAGTGTTACAGGGTGTATATAGTGAGTGTAGTACCTGTGCGGGCTGCGCGGGCTCGGCGGTGTAGGGCGCGTAGTGCGGCAGCATGGTGGGCGGCGCCGCGAACGTGCCGCCGTACGGCATCACGCTCGCCAGCTCCGCGCCGCCGTAGTGTTACAGGGTGTATATAGTGAGTGTAGTACCTGTGCGGGCTGCGCGGGCTCGGCGGTGTAGGGCGCGTAGTGCGGCAGCATGGTGGGCGGCGCCGCGAACGTGCCGCCGTACGGCATCACGCTCGCCAGCTCCGCGCCGCCGTAGTGTTACAGGGTGTATATAGTGAGTGTAGTACCTGTGCGGGCTGCGCGGGCTCGGCGGTGTAGGGCGCGTAGTGCGGCAGCATGGTGGGCGGCGCCGCGAACGTGCCGCCGTACGGCATCACGCTCGCCAGCTCCGCGCCGCCGTAGTGTTACAGGGTGTATATAGTGAGTGTAGTACCTGTGCGGGCTGCGCGGGCTCGGCGGTGTAGGGCGCGTAGTGCGGCAGCATGGTGGGCGGCGCCGCGAACGTGCCGCCGTACGGCATCACGCTCGCCAGCTCCGCGCCGCCGTAGTGTTACAGGGTGTATATAGTGAGTGTAGTACCTGTGCGGGCTGCGCGGGCTCGGCGGTGTAGGGCGCGTAGTGCGGCAGCATGGTGGGCGGCGCCGCGAACGTGCCGCCGTACGGCATCACGCTCGCCAGCTCCGCGCCGCCGTAGTGTTACAGGGTGTATATAGTGAGTGTAGTACCTGTGCGGGCTGCGCGGGCTCGGCGGTGTAGGGCGCGTAGTGCGGCAGCATGGTGGGCGGCGCCGCGAACGTGCCGCCGTACGGCATCACGCTCGCCAGCTCCGCGCCGCCGTAGCCCGGCGGAGGGTATGCTGTGAACACAAAACACGTTACACACAAGAGATGTAAAAGGCTGTGCATACGAAAAGTTGGCAACGTCGCAAATACCTGTCAAATCTATTTTAATGAATTAGTCAATATTACTGTATGGAAAGGGGCCTCGGCTCAGCATAATGTCAGATTCCAACATTAGATAGTACCACCTGAAGCTTGAAAGTGGCTAATTATCAGTTTGCTAGTTCAAATTATTTCCACCGGTTAAGTATTTTCCTCTGAAAAATCAGTATATTTACCTGTGGGCGGCCACATAGGTTGATAGTAGTGCGGGTGTGGCGGAGGGACGGTGGCGGGCGGGTAGTAGTACGCGTCCGCTGGGACTTGCTCCTCGATCTTGGCTTCCGTTGACGACAGCGATGATAGCGACATCTACAATTATTATTAAGACATTTAAGACTAGTTCAAACCGTGCAAGCATAACTGTTATTTGTCCTAAGAAAACCCGACATGTACCCAATTACGTAATACACGATCAATCAGAATCTGAATCGTTTTGAAACAGATTGCTAATCCATTGCTTCGTACGTTCGAAAAAAAGTCTGCTCAACACGTAAATAACACAATGAATGTTGTTGACCTGTCAAATTGAAACGGATTAGTCGGAATTGTCAACGAAAATGTGTTGCGTAATTAGATAGATGGGCCCTAATTAATATAACTGATAATGCGACATAATAAAGCAGAGAATGGATGATAGAAATGGTAAAATTTTCACCTGTCGGCTGTCGGTTTTTATTAAATAGGCCCCTGATGGTCCGACCCAAAGTATAAGGCCGCGCGCACTTTGGACTCGATTTTGTATCGTACGTAAACGTATGATCGTGGTCGTACGAATTGAGTGCGCACTCTGAATACGTATAGATAGTGTTCCGGTGATATCGCTTTGAATGCACGAAAAATATGTGTTTAGGCTCGTCTGCTGTCCATCTGCTAGCAGCGTGCGCGACTTAAATACATTGCTAACAGCTCTCGGCAAGGCGTATTTATAGTGATGGTGGAAGTGAATAACTTTGTAAAGTGACACACTCAAAAACTTGCCAACCGCACGAGCAGTCGATAATTTTCTGTCTTCTACTAAAAATCTAAATTAAAGTATTTTTCTAAAATTAATATATCATTGAAGAAACCTAAATCCAAATCTAATCCTTTATGTCAGAATAGACAATATGTACCAACAAGTTCGAATTGTTTTCAGACATCGGAACTATACGTAGGTACGTATACGTACGACTAACTCGCACTCTGTCTGCGCGCTCCCTTAGTACTTAGGAGGTCGGGATCGTTCCTGCGTGTTCGTATGTGTTCGCACGAGTAAAATTCGTACGAAAACTCATCCAAAGTAAGCGCGCGTTATATAGCGCAAAACATCTGTTTTTAGAGTTTCCATTATTATTTAACTGGCACCAAGTGGACTTGCTTACTGTATTTGCTAATCAGTTGCGCAATGCCATTTGCGCAAATAAGCTTGTTAGTGTTGTAATAGATTATCTGTCAGCGTATGCCTTATGAGACAGCGATAGTCATTGACAGCCGCTTGTTAACTGGTACTATCTATTGTAGTCGAGTAAAACTTTTAAAGTTTTGTTGGGCTTCAGTTAACAACAGAGGCCTAACATACGCTTAGGAGATGAAATAAAAAGATCGATAGATTAGATCCAGTCTAATATGTGTGTCCTGGTCTCATTATTATTATTATTTATTTATTGAAATATCTATTGCTATATCTATGATCTGCTCTGTCTATGATCCCAACAAACTAAAGATGTTAATTCAAATATTAGAGCATTATGTTGATGGTTATTTTCACCTGATCATCATCTAAGTTGTCCTGCCCCCGGTTCTGTTCCTCGGGCGACCGTCTCGGTTCCTCGCCGGTCAGTAGTTCATCCTCAGACGAGGATATGTCCGAGCCGATCTTGTCTATTTGAGGGAATTTCTTGCGAGGCGCCGGCTGAAGTAATTGGGATTCCTAGGAGTCAAAAATATAGGTTATTTTACAATCTTTGATCTTTAAAGATAATCCTAAACCTAATCTTAGATTTTATAAAAATGAAGTTGAACGAAAAATACCGTTAAGGAAATGCAAAAGTGGTTAAAAAATCAGTGATCAAGAGTTTTATCTGATTTTGGTCCAGCGTAGACTTTAGTTGAACGTTTTTTGAACGAATGATCGTGAAAACCGGAACAAATTCCGTAGCGAAGTTTAGAAGAGCAACGTGGTCACACAGACAAACACGAAATGTGACTTTAATTTATAACATGTATAGATATGAATAATCATCTTACCCTTTCTATTGTATTCTGAAGGCATTCGATGTAGTTATCCCGCGCTAAGAAAGGCGACGGCGTGGTTGACAGGGGCTCGGGGTCCACGTCCTTGTTCGAACACATGGATATTATACTCTCACGGTCTTCACTAATGGTACCTGTGGAGAAAAATAAGATTTGAGTATTTTATTAGGTACAAGTTATTTTGAACTAGCTGCGTCATGCGATTTAACCCGCATAAGTCTCGATCCCGTGAGAATATCGGGACAAAAAGTATCCTGATATGTCCTAACGCAGGATGTGCCAAATTTCATCTAAATCCGTTCAGCCGTTTTAACGTGAAAGCGTAACAAATAAACTCACTTTCACAATTATAGTTAGGATTGGGGTAACGCTGGTCGATTTTACTTTGAAAAGGTTTATAAAAGAAGCGTAACAGCGCAAAAAATGCATAGACCACTTTGCTAAAAATGCATAGACCACTTTGCTAAAAATGCATAGACCACTTTGCTAAAAATGCATAGACCACTTTGCTAAAAATGCATAGACCACTTTGCTAAAAATGCATAGACCACTTTGCTAAAAATGCATAGAACACTTTGCTAAAAATGCATAGACCACTTTGCTAAAAATGCATAGACCACTTTGCTAAAAATGCATAGACCACTTTGCTAAAAATGCATAGACCACTTTGCTAAAAATGCATAGACCACTTTGCTAAAAATGCACCTAGTCTAGGCTTACCTTGCACTGGACTATCATTAAGTGTACCCTGTGCTAACATTGAGCAGACCTTGCGGTAACATTGCTCAATAATGCTAAACCATAGATACAAGAATATAACGCCACATCTGCATTACGGCAGCTTCTGCTTCAGTATTTGTTTATTTATTTACTAGCTTCCGCCAGTGATTTTGCTAGCGTGATATCTTTATAAATTATAGCCTTATTTACTCAGTGATAATATAAGATTCTATCGGTGAAAGATTTTTTTAAATCGGTCCAGTAGTTTTGATTTTATTCATTACAAAGAAAAATAAAAATAAAATCTCTATATAAAGTGTAGATAAATGTAGAAGTGTACATAGATGTTGTCAAAAAAAGTTAACCAACTAAATACACCCACAGCATTAATCCACAATTTGAAGAAGATTTGATAAAAGAAAGATAATTTTACCATCATCATCGGAGGGCGGGTTGTGCGTGTCGATGTCCGGTATGTTGGGCGGCAGTCTGTCCTCGTCCTCTTCTTCCGAAGAGATTCCGAGCGCGAGGAAGGGCGGCGCCATTCCTCCGCCTGTGCTCGCGCCCTTCAGCAACATCGCTATTCTGTGCGACAGATATGCTTTCTTACAATCAGTTGTAGCACACTCGTGGGAATGTCGGGATAAAAATCATCATGTTCTACGCATGTGTCAAATTTCGTCATAATCTGTTCAGTCGTTTTACAACAAACAAACAAACTCAGTTACGCTATAATAGTTAGGATAGGATTATACCAGATTCATTTAAAAAAGTTTCTCATTACTAAAAACTGTTTTCGTACTTAATAAGTTTGTTCAAATGTTTTGCTTGTTAATGGTACTGTGTTGTCATGTCAGTTATTGCAATAGTTTTTTGATCCTTATAAGAAATAGGATCGATTGGCATAAATTTTTTTTGTAAAAGCTGCCCATTTTCTTGCAGACTATATTTTTTTTTTATCTGTGAATGCAAATCAATATTTCTCAAACAGTTAAGGACAGTCTAGCTACCCTTATTGCTCTATCTCAAAAATCCACTGTATATTAGGTACTCTGCCAAATAAACGTTTTTATTTCTTTCTAATATCTTTTTATACGGGTACATGAAACGGTAGGAGATAGTATACGCCAAACGACTGCACAAGTCGTGGTCATGAAACGTAAAAGCGAGATGACCCAGAACCGATGACCCTTTGGGGAAACTAGGCGATGACGAGCAAATTGAATGACACCTGTATAATAATCGAGAATTTATGAGGTGTATTATCTCCTCAGCCCACACTAAGCTAAAACCGACATACCTTTGTTAGTGCGTACCTGGTATCTAGATCGAAATTCTTCGGTTCTTCAGCGGGTGGAGGA
Source organism: Agrochola circellaris (assembly GCA_914767755.1). Classification (NCBI taxonomy): domain Eukaryota; kingdom Metazoa; phylum Arthropoda; class Insecta; order Lepidoptera; family Noctuidae; genus Agrochola; species Agrochola circellaris. The sequence goes on from OU611860.1 coordinate 7,012,115, forward strand.
GGTTTGGGCTCGGGTTCCTTACTGTCGGTGATGTCTTCCGGCGGTCGAGGTTCCACTACTTCCACGGCTTTGGGCTCCAACGGGACTTCCTAAGGTATTTACCAAGACTATTCATATAATTGTGTAAAAAGATGCCGTACATTATTTTTGGAAGATGGATAGATTTTACGGAACAATTTTTTTAATTATGCAAAAAGAGAATCGTATCCATTACCATTATTTTTATTTTTTATATTTTTTTATATTCTGTGACTAGTCAAAATAAAATTTAAGGCTAATGATATGTATAAGGCAGTATCTACAAACAAATATACCCATGCAATTTAAAGCTAATGAAATCGTAAGATGCAGGTGAAATTATGAATTTGCAAAATGCGATTATCATGCAAGCATGCAAAGTGAAAGGTGCATTTACACATACTTATCTCTAAACTTAACACTATTTATTGCATTACGTGCAATTACAACTAGGTACTTACTTATTATTACATTACACAGTGCATCGACATAACTACAGATAAATAAAGCCGTAAACGATGCAAGTTTCTTGCTTGTGACATACAATAAAATTGAAGCAACAAATGATTTCCATCGCTTAAACGCTGCCTGTTTAGACGGTGCAAATTTTATTGTTGCTTCAACATTATGGCATGCCATAGGCAATTGAATCTCACCGTGTAAATCAGGCTTTAGACTTTGAAGACCAATAAAAGTAAAAAAAAAAACAATCTGAGAGCCTTTTCCCAACTATGTTGGGGTCGGCTTCCAGTCTAACCGGATGCATCTGAATACCAGTATTTTACATAGAGCGACTGCCTATCTGACCTCCACAACCCAGTAACTGGGTAATACGATACCCCTTGGTAAGACTGGTGTCAGACTTTAGAGCTTCTGACGACTCTTAACGACTGTCAAAGATCCACGGATGACAGCCGGGACCAACGGCTTAACGTGCTTTCGGAGGCACGGAGGAGTCTCGGTATGTAAAGATGGTCACCCATCCACGGACCAACCCCGGCAAGCGTAGCTTAACCTGATGGATCGACCCGTGCGGCTGTTAGTACTTAGCCACGAGCTCCTCTAGACCAATAAAAGTAATCAACAAGAATGCAAGAAAATATAGAATTAAATTTTTCCACAATACCATCAATTTTGCATACTTTTTTATCTATCTAATACTATCAGTCAGATAAATCAATGTAGCACAAGTGCTTTAGCGGTTCAAGCACAGAGCACGAAATCGCCGCGCGCGCAACGACTAGAGCCATTACGAAAAATATGTGTCTGAACTTGGCGCAACTGAACGCAAGCTAGCTGTCACAGGGCATTGTTAGAACTACAGTCAGTTTCTATGACTACACGGAGATCTTCATTGACACACTTGATTTATATGAAAGGTGTTGGCAGTACCGTCTCTAGCAGCGGCTGAGGCCAAGGCGTCTCCGTGCTCTGTGGGTTCAAGTAACAGTTTGACAGTCAAAACAAGCTTAAATATGTCTACAGTGACACCTACGCCCACTACAGTGTGAGCACAGATTACATAGTACACGGATACTCAACTTGATGCCGTCGATTCGCACACCTCCGTCAAAGTACAGTTGAAAATGAAAAGCATACATTTCTATTTTTTTTGTAGATTTTATGGTCGAATTTAATTTACTGGTCCTTTAAGTGTTAAAAATAATATTGGTTACATGACTATTTAAAATAGAGCGGCTGTAAAATAGAGCGCTAGTTAATACTACTATTGTTTTATTTCAGACCAGAGAGATCCATGTGTGTTAGTTATGACAGCGATGCACTTGCATGTGTTCGTCACGTGACAAATGAAGGCAGTCAGAAATCCGTGTACTACATACTCCGTGGTCTAAGCATGTAAACTGGTACAAGGATCTTTTGGCGCCTGCATGACACTGAAAGGGGGCGTGGTTGGTTAACATTTTGTGTAATTGTCACAGAAATTGTATTGACAAAAAAGATGGCGGCGTTAGTTCCGATTTTGGCCACGCGCCAAAAGATCCTTGTAGCGTTGTATGCAAGTGAGGCATCCGACCTTTTCCTTCTCCCTCTCTCTGCGCTCCTTGTCCCGATGGTCGGGCGAGTGTTGGTCCTTGTGCGCGGGAGTGGCGGGCGCCGCCCACGACGGCGTCGCGGACGATCGACGCTCCTTTACATTCGGTCAAGTTCGACTTTACTTGTACACGACGCACTAACATAGACTAAAGGCTAGCGCATATTACAGCCGCATCGGGCCGCAATGCATCTCATTGCAAAAAAAAAAGCCCGGTACGGCCCGCCAGTAGTTACGCTGGCCTTTATAGAACATTGAAAACTATAGATACAATACAGCGCAAAGCGTCTTTGTAATCATCAGACGAGTAATATAACTTCGTTGCTACGCCTGAGAACTGACGTTGCAAGGATTCCATATTTAAATTTAAAAAAAATATATATGCACTCCAGATCATGGCTTCTGTTTCTGCCAGTACTTTTGAATTCCTTTCCGATGGCATAAAATATTTAAATGATGCGATTATACAATGTAATAATGATATTTTATAATGAATCATGAAACACTACTTGAGATGAACAAGCGATTATGAATGTGATGTTCAAATGAAAGATTATGATGAGACAATGAAATACGCGCAAAGCCCTGGAGCTGTTAGTATTCATATAAACACGGTTATGAGGATATCAAACGACAATTAATTTTATGTACAAGTTTTACACAGTCGCAATCCTTTTGTAATCATTGTATATTTTGTTAATAGTCAACAAAATTAGATATTTATGTTCATAGCAATTAAACTATCTTTTATATTCAGATAATATTTTAAAGAAAGGTACTACTCTTGTTTCACATTTATTTTAACTCTGATTTTGAAGCACAGTGAGCTTTATTATGATAATAGTTGCTATGAGTCTGGAAATTATAATTCAATTAATACTTTTTTTTTACTTCTTATAAATAATAAGTGTAATGTTTTGTGGTAAGTAGGTGTGGTTGGTAACTCACGTGGGAGTGGTGGTGGGAGGTGTGGTGTGGGTGCCTCCAGTCTCCCCACCACATGCTGCTGCCGCCCGGCGCCGCGCCCGCCGTGTAGCTGTACCCATAGCTGTGAAAACAACATACTGTTACTACAGTCCTATTTTACTTCTGATTTTGGATCAGAGTGATCTTTATTCTCATAGGTATAAGGTTGTTGTCAGAGGTAAAATTACTCTGAAAATACTGTATCGGTTCCATACAAAGACTATTTTTCTCTCGTGTTGGCCAGCCAGTGAGCAAGGTCGGTCCGGCTGACTGGCCGACAAGAACTGACTAAAGTATCATCATCACTGATGGAATCTGCGTTCGCAACTTTAATGTCTACACATAAGGTTCAGTTTCCGATACAACTTCGTATTTTTTATGACTTTTTCAACAGTCGGTCTAATATCAATTTTATTTACACAAGCATAAAATTGAAGTTTGTCTAATTGGCAAATTCGTGTTTGCTTACATGTTTGGCAAATAAATTGCGAACGCAGATTAAGCACTGTAGTAGTCCTCAAACCTTCTTAAACGAACGAATGCGAAGTAGGATGTATGTAGCGAGACTTGCAACAGGCAACACAAAACTAGATAAAAGACTGTTAAACAGTGTCAGCTGCAATTCATGAAAGTGTTTTATTTAACTATTTTATTAACTCAAATTTACGTTGTTCATTTTCTTTTTTAAATTAGGTATGTAAAAACTGTGTCTGTAATTATTGTAATTAATTTTATACCGTTTTAATAAAAGTAAATAAATTATTGCCTGAAATAAAAATACCCGATTAAATCATTGACTAGTTTGATTTGGAAACGTTGATTAGCCTTTTGGGACCCAGTTGTTATGTCTGTGTCAGTCTGAGTGTCTTACCTCTGCTGGTAATAAGGATCGTAGGGTATAGCCGCAGGGGGCGGGTGCGCCGTGTGTGGCGTGTAAGGAACTTCGGTCACGTGGCTGGCGCCGGCGTACGGCGTCTCGCCAGCCTCGCTAGTGCCTCGCGCGTACCGCTCGCGGTACCTCTCTCTGTAAACATCCTTGAATATAAGACTTGGGTAAAAAACAACAAGGGATATGCAATTAACGCAACTAAACTCAGAAGCGCGTAAAAAGTTTGGGCCATCATCGGTTTTCTCATTCGTTTATATTTTATGCAAGAAAAATCATGGTGCAACTACAAACTGCCGACTGAAATAGAATAAATAAATAAAAATACAAACTACATCACCAAAACACCAATCTAACAAACATCAATCCGAAAAACGAATCAAAGGGCCACAGCGGACTAGCTACTTTTAGCATCGGCGATCGGCGATTTTGTGACTGTATAATATAGTAATAATATAATCGTCGTCGTGTATCCATGCTGCGTCGCATTTTAGCGACTCTCTGCGTTCCATTGCAGTATTAAAATCGCGCGTTTTCTAAAGATTCTATCCATGCTGCATCGCGATTTCGCAACTTCCTGCGTTCTGACGCAGTATCGGAATCGCGCGTTTTAGCGACTGCTGCTGTTTTAGCCATTGCTGGAGAAGTGAAGGGGGCGGGTGGAGTCGCTTCGTCAAAATCTAGTGCAGTCGAATTCCGCAGATGCCACATCGATGCGACCAGCATCTCAATGTGCGCGGAGAGTAGCGTTCAGCCGCTGTGTCGAGCTTCCGAAAAGCGACTCAATCGCCGCGTTTGGCGTTTTGAAGTGTGCGGTATGGAATGTTTGGTCGCTGCATTTAGCTTCTAAAAAGCGGCTAAATCGCCGATCGCCGATGCGAAAAGTCTGCTGTGGTCCAAAAGGAATTTCAATCCTTATCATAGAACAATACTATAGAACACTCTTACTCAAAACAAAAAAATATGTTCGTATACCTTCGCCGACATTTCCGCTTGCATCGTTTGCTTGTGAAATAGTAAGAAACATTAATAATAGGACATGACAACACAAATGATAGGTATTGTTATAACATAATTTAATCTACTACCAGCACGCATAGCATGACAACCATAGAAACGGGTTTTCTATGGGTTTTGTCGACGGAAGAATAGACAAAATGACAGATTGTGATTGTTTATCTGTAATTTTGTCTATTCTTCCGTCGACAAAACCCGTTTCTATTGTGGCCATGCTAAGCGTGCAGGCAAGGAACACTTTTCCAGCACGCGTAGCATGACCACCATAGAAACGGGTTTTCTACGGGTTTTGTTGAAGAATAGACAAAATGACAGATTGTGAATCTGTCGTTGGCCTATTCTTCTATCGACAAAAGCCTTTTCTATTGTGGTCATACTACGCGTGTAGAAGTCACGTATGTCACAGGTGCATTATTAATAGTATAAAGAATTAATAGAACTCTTAATTATCTTCTGCCTAGCCTTTTCCCAACTCTGTTGGAGTCGGCTTCCAGTCTAACCGGATACAGCTGAATACCAGTATTTTACATGGAGCGACTGTCTATCTGACCTCCACAACCCAGTTACTGGGTAATACGATACCCCTTTTTTAAGACTGGACGACAGACTTTCGGGCTTCTGACGACCCGTAACGACTGTTAAAGATTAAAATTCAAAATTCATTTATTCTTACTAGGCTGAGAATCAGCACCTTTCGAACGTCAAAGTTACATAAGGCAGTCCCCCAAAAGCGCTCGCCCTTCACCACTTCCTAGTGCTTAGGAAGTGTTGATGGGCGATCCACGAATGACAGCCAGGAACAACGGCTTTCCGTTGCACTTAGGGTTCTTGGTATGTAAAGTTGGTCACCCATCCATAAACCAACCGCGACAAGTGTAGCTTACCCTGATCGATCGACCCGTGCAGCTGTTATTACTTAGCAACAAGCCCCACAATTGATACAACTCTTATATACTTCGAATAGTACTGAGTACATACATACAATTTAATTACTAAAACATGTATCGTAACTAAAGTACCAGTACAGTCACAATCAGTTACTCACGTGAAAACACTTTTTCAGATACTTATGCTAGCATTGTTTTTGGAATGCCGAGGAACGGGAAAGAAGATACCTAAACTATAAACATAAAATCCGTAATTACCGTTCTCCCCCTCTCTCGCGGTCTCTATCTTTGTCCCTGTCTCTCTCGCTGCGGCTGCGGTGCCGGTGTCGGTACTCTCGCTCTTCGTCTGACCACCGAGTGTTGCTGTCACTGTGCTGTGTTACTGCATGTTCTACGGGCTCCTTGTAGCGAGGGTACGGCTCCTTGAAATTGTAACAGGACTTAGAAGTGAACATATTGAATGGAGAAAGAAATATTTTCATCTAAATTGGATGGTTAAGTGGAAACCTCCAGTTATCTGGAAACCGATTACTGACAAAAATTCAAAAGTCATTTAGTCAAACTAGGCTGGGAATCAGCACTTTTCGAACGTCAAAGAGGTCGGTGTTTCCTATCTGACTACTCTGAGAAGAAAGGCCGAAACAAACTCAGAGGTCGCAGTCTCTTTTCAAGTCCAGACATAATCTTGGTCAAACCATATGAGGACCATGTAGATTAGTGTCTGAAATGATCTTATGAGGAAAGAACCACACAGATTTGAGTGGACCTGTCTAGTCAGTGCAAGCATTTGTTAGTAATCGTGGAGCTCAACTCAGAATTTAAGGAGCTCAACTCGACGAATAATACCAAAGAAAGGTTATTTGGGTAGGCCGCATCAACTACTCAAACTGCCTGACCATCATTAAAATTAACTGAGAAAGAAAAAATAAATGAAAGAGAAAAAAAAAAGTAACCACATAGTCCTCACATTCACAATAATTAAAATAATATAAAACTTTACAAAGTAATCGTGTCATTTTGAATATAATTTTCAACAATGTCAATATATATATAAAAGTGATTTATTGTGATGAATAATTAAAATGTCAAGTTTTATGGTTACCACAATGCTTAGCAGAGCGAACAGCTCAATCCCAAGCTTATCTTCTAAATAATCTGAAATTTTATAGTACCCTTTTTTACAAAGTTTGGTTTTAATACAGCTTTTAAATCGTTTAATGGGTAAGTTTCGAATGTCAATGGGAAGTTTGTTGTAAGAGCGTATGCATTGTAGGCTACGCACACATTTGAACTTGTAGGCTACGTACATATTTGAATTTTGAACGCTTTGATATGAGCTACGCACTCATTTTTATACTTTGAACGCTTTGATATGTGCTACGCACTCATTTTTATACTTTGAACGCTTTGATGTGCTTTGTAAAACAGACACCGAATGGAAAAGTTGACATAAGTGATCAAACTGTGATCAAATACCCAAACAGCAGTGCCTCACATGTGTTCAAATATTGTTACTATGTCTGGCGCCTGCTTTAATGTGATTGATGACTTAAGTAAGAAAATAAATAAACCAGCATACGCAATTTTCTAAATTGCCCGAAAAATTAATATGGATGCGCTGCTAGCTGCTAGTTGCATATCACGGCTTAGTAGCCTCAATTTTGCGATATAGAATTATGTTTTTGGGGCAATTCTACTGATAAATAAATCGTTTGCACGGTATACAAAAGATGCATAAGATCAATGTGTGGTCTGAAAATTGATGATAGCTGTGTACCATTCTTTAAATCGCTGAAAATACTACCCTACCCTCATTATATATTTTTGAAATTTGTGTTTTCAGCAAAACAAGCATGAGGTTATTCGAAAAACTGTTGACGTTACGAGATGTGGCGATTCGTAGCCAATACGCAAACACTTTAAGCAATCAGCGTTGTAAGACTATAGTGAGAAAGAGCGGTTAAAGCTGGGAACAAATTATCGGACGCGTCCGTCAGCCGCGGCTGACAGTCGCGACCAACAGACGTCCGAACGCTCAAGGGCACGTCCGCGACTTACGACCGATAGTTTGCACAATGTACTGCTAAATGTACTATCCAGGTACAAATAAGCCGCGGCTTACGGACGCGTCCGATAATTTGTTCCCATATATTACCAGATGTCATAAAAAATTTGATTGTTACACAATAAAAATAAAGAAACTTATTAATTGAAAAATGTTACTACATGACTGAATTTCTGAATGATAAATTAATTTAGACTTATTTATTTATTTGACTGGAGAAACAATTTTGAATTGAATATTGTGACTAATTGTAATTTATGATTATTTACTTATGCATTCACTGTAGAAATTATTTTATGGTTCTTAATTCGCATGCAACCATATTTGTACGCCTCTTGCCATAAAATATCAACCTATAACTTTAATTTAAGAACTGTATTAACTAGCTATGTTACACAAATAAAAAAATGTTTATGATGTCTGGCGTCGGCTTTAATACAATACTTTGAGTATTACTCAAATCATCATCTACCGAGCCTTTTCTCAAACAAGTTGGGATCGGCTTCCAGTCTAACTAGATGCAGCTGAATACTAGTATTTTACATGGAGCAACTGCTTATTTGACCTCCGCAACCCAGTAACTGGGTATTACTCAAATATGTATGTTTGATAGATTAAGTGTGAAGCTTATTGGTTTTAGATTTAGTTAACTTATAATAGTTTTATTTTCAGAAAATGCATTTATCAAACTACTAACCAGGGCCGTTTTCTGGGGACAAAGAGCGGCAAGATCACCAGGCATAGTCGAGCAACTTGGTTGACTAGCAAAAATCAGTTTTAATTTACTTATTGATAAAATCTTTAGATTTTAGTCTGGTATTTCTGAGGAAAACTTTTGGAAATATTTATTTTCTGATCTCTAGTAAATAAGAATATACAACTAAAATTACTTACTTTTTCAGTAATTTTAGTTTCTTCTAATCTCTTGCTGAGTGTAGGGTCTACCTTCGGGGGCCTAACTTCCTCAACTATAACCGGAGGTGGTTTAGTGATGATCGGAGGAGCCACAGGTTGGGGCTTCTTCTCAGCAGTCTTATTTTCGAACATTTCCTGGCATTTTTTGCCAAAAGCATCATGGAAGACTTCAAGGACCTGCAAGTAAGATTAACAGTTTGTTACTACAGATTTAAGAACAATTTTTCTTGAGTAATAAGTGAAATTAAAAATAAAACTGTTTTCACATACCTGGCCCATAACTGATTTTCCATTATATTTTTCTACACATAGTTTCGAATATTTTACATCTTGAAACACTACTCGTCCAAATCCCAAGTGCCTGTTTGTGATTGGATGGTAGAATATTGTCAATTCCTCAGATGGGCCAACTTTATTCATCATGTCTGCCAAAAATGCTTTATCAATGTTGTCATTTAAGTTTCCTATTGTAATTTCTAGCTGTGGAGGTATTCCTACATAATTTTTATCTATTTTGAACCTGAAAATAACATTTAATGATCACACATTTTGAAATTCCCGCTCCTCATTACATGTCAAACCAAATGTAATGTTGGCACTACTGTGACTAAAGCTATAATAAAAACAAAGAAGAATATAACCAAAATTACATTATTTTACTACTTAATTCTTATTAATTCAAGTGTTGATCACTCTACAGACTCACTTTATATAAAGAAAGAATATCCCTTAAACAAATTGTATGTAAACAACATTTGATAACCACCGGGATACCAATAAGATTTCTGGTTATAAATTACAATATAGTGAATTTTGTATAAAAAAAACCATATTCTACATAATAATGAATTGCAATACAATGATATAAACAGATTTCATAATTTCTTCATGCATGTAAAGTTGATTGTAAGACATTTTGGGTAGGTATGTCAAATGTATGCTTGTAAATACAACAAATCTGTGTTTGGGTACCTAGGGACAGGCAGGTCAGCTGGTTCTAGTCTATTCCACATTCTTGAGAGTTGAGAACGAGGGTCTCTGCACTGTACAGGTGGATAAGTTGTATCTCCAGGAACAGTGCCATCATATCTATATACTTTTGCTCCTCCCTTCACCAGGAATGGATCCATGAGCATTTTGAAGTTTTTAGGCGCTTTGTGAAGCACCACATTGTGAGCTGGAGTTTTATGCTCCATTCCTCCATTCATTCTGCAAGACAAAACAGAAAAATGTTTTATAAAACATAACCTCTTCTTTTACTATAAATCAACATCTCTTCACAAAGACCAACAATAGGTGCTAGTCTAAGGTACCAGCGACTGGAAAAAATAGGAAAAACATGAAAAAGTACTTCTTTTCCATTAGAACGAACCTGAAATGTTTATAAAACAATATGTTAGGAAATCGTACAGTTTCCAATTTTTTGCCGAATACTGGCAGTATGATGCAATATCATTTTAAACCTTATTTAAACTCAAATTCCATATAACAATGACCATAGCTGCAATAAGAATTTCACTAGTTTAACACCACAATAACGAATTATAAAATAATTTTCTACAGCAAGCTCTCTCCATGGTGACGACCAGTTCGGAGCTGACGAGTGGATAAAAACATACTCACATTCTATCCTTTTACATGAGATACAATCAACACATTTAATAACTTGAAGTATAATGAAATGATTACTGACTGTATTTTTATTTATATTTCAATAAACATTAAAATAAAATATTCAGTTGACTATTGGCTCAATGTTTATTCATAAAGTATGCGTTTTTATTGCTACTATTTCTACGCATTGTTACTTCAAAAACTTCATACTTCATAGACAGATATTGGTACCGTTACGTTGCCAACTTGCTTAATGTCATTGTCACTATTTTTTTTTACAGTTCGGTATTGCAATTTCATAAAACAAGTCAGAATTTTAAAGCTTCTAATAAACGTTGTAAAAGATTATTACGTGTCAATCATTTCGATTTGTGTAATAATTTTTACCAGTTTTTTTTTTACTATTTTATTATTTATCTATACAACATAGGTAATAAAACAGTATCATCAATAATTTACTAGTTAAAGTATTATTTAAATACTAGCAACATTGTTACTTGCTATCGGTCGTTGCATCATCGATTTAGGTAATTTTTCGCAAAAAAATAAGTTTCTCGCTTGAAAATAAAAGATCTACGGTTAAAACTTTCATATCGTCATCTGTTGAAACTTGTGATATACAGTGACTATCGTTTTCAGGCAAAATGTCCGAGAAAAATATTATTCCTGTGGTCAAGGCTGAGGAGGAGGCAGCCGAGGAGGAAGAACTGGTTGACCCTCAGACCCAACTAAGGGTACGTTTATCCTCATTCGTTACTTACACCATTATATAAGACATGCTTGACAGTGTGCTACATTTTCAATGATCATACCACAACATAACCTCCTTTTGCTGAAGAACCCTTCCAGTCATTTGAAGATTTTTCTATTCCTAGTTAAATGGTCGCCAAAAATCAGATGGCGTTTTTTGCCGTAGCTTTTGACGAAGTTTAAAAACTAGGTTACCTACTCAAAACCAAAACAGTTAATTACAGTGGTATGAAAACAACCACATTGAACTGCTATACCGTACGCAAAATACGCGCTTTATCATGGAGTTGCGGCACCAGCACATATTACCTACAACTATACAGTGGTCACAATCACAAGTGTTATTGGAAGTCTTAAGACCCAAAAGTACACAGATACTTGGATTTAGAGGCTCATCCTCTCTTTTCTACTTAACACCATCATTACTAAGTTCAGCAACCTGCCTTATTCCTGTAAGATATTAAATAACAGTTTCTTTTTTAAGCTTATATATCATGGGAGGACTAGGTAATAGGTAAAATGGGCTGGTATCGGGAACTCCACGTCAATGCGCGTATTTTGCATATGGGTGGGAAATTGCTTATTTGATCCACCCCAGCTCCTCCAAGAAGGCCAGCAACGCCTTGTATTACTGACAATCTCATGTAGGGTAACTCGGTTACCGAAGTACTTTGCCCTATATGTGGCAACCACCAGGCGGTTTAGGTAGTTTAGAGAGGACTATCATGCCAATTTTTAGGTCTCGTGTTGTGCTCTACCATGTATTGTAAACCTGATTTATAAACGAGACTGAATGTTATTCTTCCTGTTTACATATCTTCAAGCATTATTAGAAATCCCACCAACCCAACGCAACAGTTTGATACATAAATTATCAAGACATGTTATTTCAATGTGGGTATATTAAAGCCATACTAAAACACAGGATACCAGCCGTCCATCTGTTATTCTGCACCTGAGTCTGGATACATTTACTTTGGTAATAAGGATAAACGAAATATGTGAACTTTCAAGCTTCTATTTATAGTGTGTTAAAACAACTCTGTTGTCAATCATCTGTTTGCATTGATAGGTACCAATGTAATTTTTTGGATATAACCTTACCCTCTTATAACAACTGTTTGATGCCATAGAATCATCAATATTTTTAATATTTATTTGATTTGATGATTATATTTACTTAAATTATGTACAATTTACATGCAGAATATAAGTAAATGTTTTCTTTTTCTAGAGGCAAAGCTTAAATGCTCAGAACAAGCTTATAAAACATCTAAAGGTTTCATTTATTAATTTTTGTAACCTTGATTTCACTAAAGTTGATGTCAATTATTCTCATTTTAGTTAGCTGTTGTAGCCATCATCATAGCACATATGTATCCATTGTGAATAAGTTTTATTTGTCCTAAGAGTATCTCATTATTTGTAAAAAATAATGTAGTTGTATAAATTCATGATCTATTTGGAACAAGTACTAATATGGCACTAAATTTTCAGGAGTCATGTGCACAGAAGGCTGATGCCCAAAACCATTGGGCCAAGTACCAAGAGTGCAATGACCGTGTCAACTCCCGCACCCAAACTGCTGAGACCTGCGAGCAGGAACTCATCGACTACGTGCACGTCCTCGATCATTGCGTAACCAAGGACCTTTTCAAAAGGCTAAAGTAACTTAATTTAAATTTCCTACCCTGATCTGCCATACAAAATACACAATCATATGTTACTTGTTTTCATAGAACTTGCTGGTACAAAGGGTAGATGTAGTTTTAGAAAATTATTTATGTACCACATGGAAAGATCAAAGAGTTGATGTTTATTGTTTATTTGTAAATAAATAACCGCCGTTAATATTCGTGTTTTATTTAGTAAATGCAATATAAACCTTAAAAAAATCTAATTAACAATAAAAAGCATTTTGCATATAATATTTTTTATTACAGCAAATATAAAATTTGGAAAAGAAATAATAATTTCGTAGAAATATAAATCAATCTCAAAAACAATTTAGCTCTGGAACATCACAAGTAAAATGGCACTCAATAAAAAAACTATTAACATAACATCACGCCTGTAATCCCCGAAGAATTAGGCAGAGGTGTACCTATAGTACACCCTCATCACACCAGTTATTTTTAAGTCCCATGTAATAGGGGGCGAGTCTATTGCCATCAACCAGGCACAAATCCAGATTGAGCTACTACTGAGAAATTCCTGATGGAAAAACCTAACAGCACTTTGCCTGACCTGGGAATCGAAGCCAGGACCTCATACTCAACAGTAGCGCTAGCGACCACTAGACCAAAGACGCAGTAAAAAAAAAAAGTTGTTTTAATAACATTTATACAGAGTGTATTTCCATAAACCCGTGCACAGTTATCGGAATGTCAAAACAAATGCCAAATATATCATCAAAATAAATGTTACCTTTACAAAATGTAAACATTGTATAATAATTAATAATATAAGTGTCTTATCCTAAGCAATAAAAGAATACATTTCACTTTCTATAAAATCCCTACAGCTAAAGTAATGAAAAATGACTTTAAAAGTACGAAATGCATTGTTGTTTTGATAAAAGAATTTGCTTATAATGGTCACACAGAAGAACTACCAAAAAAATACTAATTCTTTTATGACCACATTGACGAAACCATGCGAGATTTCACCATTGTGGACATCCCTTTCAATACAATAATAAGGGTTGGTGTGATCGTTGTTAACCTTGCAGAATAAACCTACGGTTTCCAAAAAGACCGGTGGCAGTCACATAGCGTCTGCAATTCCGACAAATGACGTTACTGGAACGTTGTATATGAAAGTAAGTTGGTGTGTTTTCTTTGCGTTTTTGGCACCATAAAGTCGAACCCCGGTGCCATATTTTTCATGACAGTGCTCTTCTAGGAAACCGTTGCTTTAGGCCCCTTTCACACGGCGATGATCAGTACGATATTTTACTGTATAATTTTGAGATCACATGGCAGTTTCATACTGTGGGATGTTGACGTTTTATCCGTAAAATATCCCACAGGACAGCACCGTGTGAACAACAGTTCTAAAGCTATCCTAACCTAATGAATACATGCATTTTTACATAAGAATATGTCAGTGAGATATTTATGTGTGAACATCATAAACATTATAAAATTTTAACAATAATATCTAACAATATAATATAACCAATTTATATATTAAAGCTGGAATTGTTGGAAATTCAAAAAAAAGCACAGAAAACTTTGGCATAATTTAGTGAAAAAAACTGAATATACCAAGATGTGTCATAATAAAAGTGGAGGCACAATTTTAAGCAAATTTTTAGTGTTTCTTATTTTAATATCTAATGGACGCGCTCTTGGCTTGTATAGATTACATTCTAGGCATTAAATAGTAGAGTATACTTCGCATCGAATCGTTAACTGTGACCTTAGAAGCTTAACTAAATCACATTGTATATCATAACAATGTTGTACGTCGTAGAATAACATATTGCTATCTAAACCTTAAGCCCTCGAACCCATGGGCGATTTTTTATCGCGCACTGCATTTTCAACGCACTCTTTAGTTTAGCTTTTTTGACGCGCTGGAATGCTCTCTGTTGGATTCTCAACGCTCGGCTCAACACCAAGAGTTGAAAATACCGTGCGCAATAAAAAATCGTCGCATTAAAATATCGCACTTGCGTACCTATACAGTAATTTCAAGTCTGTGCCTTAAGTTAAAATATCATATTACTGAAAAAGGAAATACGTAGGCATTATGTATACATACTAAGATTTACAATTACGGGAAATTAATAATAAACGGGTAGGGATAATCTAGCCTCATCAGCAGCAAAATAAAGAGTTATTGCTTGTTATAGTCACTTGTTGTGATGTATTATTTACGCAATACAAAACTATAAAATCTCACGATTAGTCGGACGACTAACTGAGCTTGTGAATCGCGTGCAACCGCGGATCGTGTGTGTGAGTCTGACACACTGCTAACAGCACACCCGATGCGACTGCACACGTGTTCATTGGCTACATTTGATTACGTGATGAGATGTGGCCAATGAACACGCGTTGGGTGTAGTCGCGTCGGGTATTTGTGCACTGCGTTCGTAGGGGAGGAATACGAATCAGTTCAGTGCACAAACGCGTTTCCAATTCTTCATCCCTCGTCCGAGTTGCGTCCTCCGTGCGTACCGCACACGACACAGTGCGCACTGCGTCACTAACTCGCGCCCACCTGCAGGACGTTGAAGCAGATCTCACACACGCGCTGCGGCTTGTTCATGCCGAACTTGAGGATCGGCACGTCTTGACTCGAGCATTTGTTGCACAGCATGCGGCCGCAGTGGCGACTGGGGAAAATATTATTTATTTAAAGTCTATATACGAAAATGAAAACTACTTCTTAAATTTTCAGTCAAATATAATCTCTCATCAAAACAACAGTAGTAGTGGAACGAATAGGCTAAGCAATTTACAAAAAAAAATACTTTTCTGAATTGCGGGCACATGCCAGTCAAATGCACTGTGCTTACAAAAATCTGTAAGGTGCATAATATATGAGCGTGCATTCTGAAATTGGGCAACATTGCACGTAGCTGTCAATTATTTCGGTGTTTTGTTTAATTCGGCATTATTACTATATGGAAATATGAAATATGGGTAACTAGTGAACTAAAATATTGATTATGAAATGCAATTATTTAATATCCTTTTCTTTTTTTTTTTTGAGTGTGGGAAATTATCAAATAACTTCTCCCGCTCTGGGTGGAGCGGGAGGGCGTGTCAGACTTTTACTGACTAAAACCCACCCGTGTTCCTTCCGTTGCCTGTGTGCCGAGGTCGCGATATCAATAGTAATAGTAGTAGTAGTTCGATAGTAATTATTTAATATCCTAACACCTAATATTTAGTTTTAGATGTAAAAATAAGAATTTGGAAACTTTCCAAGTGCATTTTTTACACCCTAACATGGTTACAACACCAAATTCAGTGTTATAATTGCAATTAATTATTAATATTCTGGTTCACTAGTTAGCGATAATTCTTATTTCCATACATATTGCCAAATTAAACAAAACAGGTAGGGAAATATTTGACAGCTATTTACAATGTTGCCAACTTTTAGAATAACGTTCTTATCCTTCTGATTCTCCAAATCTACACTTGGGCTTTGGATAATCAACGAGGACAGAAAACCAAGTGAAGTGACAAGATAACTAGCTCCGTCTTTCTGACTGACCAACTTTGACAATTCAAAAGTGCCTGTAAATGGTTTAATTAAAAATGCATTGGGTAGAGTTTGAACCATCCAATATTATGTCATGTATCTTATTAAGCAGCGTACACCTTACTGGCATGGAACCAGTAACCTAGCTGTTATAAACGAATGCATCAGTAGTTACCAGTGGTGTTTCCTCATGGTGAGCGTGAACTTGGTGCCGCACTCCTGGCACAGGTCGGACTCCGCCCACGGCGCCTCCGCAGGCAGCACGTCGAGCAGACGATGCAGTAATTGTTTCGTTGCAACCTGTACAACAACATCTCAGTGTCATGTCATTTCGGAAAGATGATTAATGCCTGGTTCCTATAGTCAAGTGCCAAGTATCCCAAGAACAAACTTAACATTGTAGTTGAAAAACATGTTCTCCCATACATTCCAATTGCAAATGTAAGTTTGTACGCACAATATTGAGAGATTGAACATGTTATTTTAAGACCATAGACTTTTTATAGGTTTTCCTTTAATCTATGAGTGAGTTCACTGAAAAAATATATTTGAGATCCTCGCAATAAGCCCTTTCATTTTATATGTCACACGGTACAGATAACAAAACTTTTTTTTTAATTTTCTCATTTGCCCCCCAAAAGTAATAATAATAATCTCTTTATTTATTCAAAAACATACAGAGTTTGAAATACAGTTTGATATTTGGTTTAAAAATATATTTATAGTTCATGTTGCAAATTCTGTACAAGAATAATACTCTGCCTCTTAAACTTAAACCTGTATTTTAAGAGGTAGTTCGGTCAAGGCTTACAATGTCCCCCAGATGCAAAATTAATTTGTTTACTTACTATTTAACTTGACCTAAACACGGACATGTAATAAGTCCGTGTTTGGGTCACAGAAATACATATGTGTACCAAATTTTAACTAAATAGGTTCAGTAGATACGACGCAAATTGGCTGTGACAGATTGTCAGACAGAAAGACATCGAACCAGACACACGAGTGATCCTATAATGGTTGCGTTTTTTCTTTTTGAGGTACGGACCCCTAAAAAAAGGTGTTATTTATGAAAATAATACAGAAAGAATAAAATTATTTCCGAATGAAGAATTGTTGATACAAATGAGTTTCACATAAAAAATATACAGACTTAATTGCGTGTGTCAGCGTCCAACACCGATTTAAATGGTGTGTGCTAACTTCGAAAACGAACAGAAGTCGTGGAATTATGTGGCAGATAATTGAAACTTATTTAGAGGTGGTAAAAGTAGTATTTAGACTGGGCTTGTTTGTTTCTCTCTGTCAGAATGGCCACTACCACCAAATAAATTATAAATGGAACAGAGTTTCTATGAATTTATCCGATCAGTAATTTAACGGGAATTTAAACGGAGTTGGTAAGACAGAAATCTAAAGTGCACGCGGACTAAATATTCACACGGATTTCCATACGATTCTAAATTTTCCATCGTCTGTTCAGCGCCTAAGATTCTTGATAGTTACTTACTTGATAGTTAAATATAGATATTCCGTCTTTATTCTCTTGAGCGAGACACGCGCCGGCCTTCACCAGCACCCGGCACATCGCGCCCTGACCGTTCATGTAAGCTAGCAGGAGCGGAGTGTTACCCTAAAAAATGATCAAATACTTATAACAAATCCGCATCAAAATGAATCTCATTGACATTACGAGACTGGGTGAGTTAAAATCAAATAATTCTTGATGAGATAGATATCATTTAGTTCAGTATTCTCATGGTAAACAAAAGTTGCAAAACATGCTTTTGTATTGCTACAGTGCGTGCCACTAAAAATGAGACTTGACACACTACGTTTTTTGACTTGCGCAGTTAGGGTTACCATCTATGTAAGGGAGGATGCCTGTCAAGGATGTAGAAAATGCCTGATTTTTCAGAAAAATGCCTGTCAAATGAGTATTGTAAAAAACTGTAAGTGTTAAAATAAATAATACGCAACAGATAGTTTTAAAGACTGAAATATATTAAAAATGAAAAGTATTAACTATTTACGACCACTAAACTAATTTAGAAAAAAACAATCTTACTACACTAAGTGATATTTTTCGGAAGACACTTTATTTTTCAAAAGTAGTTCTTTTTTTTTTCTATAATATAAAAATGTTCAAACGAAACTTTTTAAAGTTTTCTTGGGTTACTAATAATATATCTCTTTTACCTACTCACGACTCCGTATTGTCAGGCGATTCCTTTCTTCAATCAACTGTGCATTATTATTATATAATTATATTAGAGACATTCAAAAATGTCTCAGTTTAGCGCCGGCCGCACGCCTATCTTAACCGTAAAATGCTTGTCAGATGGTAACCCTATGCGCAGTAGACGATTTAGAGGTCTCTTTTGCGGTATGAGGTGTGCACCACCGGGCCGTCATCAGGGTGGCGGAAAGAGTGCGGGAGGCGCGGTCGAGTCTCATTTTTAGTGGCGCGTATTGTACAGATTGTGTGTAAAATGTTTTCAGCAATGCTGTTGCTTTTTTACAAATTTTGTTTACTATGAATACGGGGCTTACAAATACCTGTAAGTCAGTCCTATTGATCGGGTAGTCTGGCATAAACTCTAGGAATACTTCGCAGATCGTCGCCGCGTTGTCCTTTTTGCACCAACACAGCTCGTGCAGTGGATTTCTACCTGATAAAACAAAATAATTTTGTATCATCAAATCACTAGCAATTCTATAAGTCTCATGCAGTCCAAAATTAATTTTGGTCGCTGGGAACGAGACGGGTGACGAAATATGGTAAAAAAGGTGAAGAAATATGGTAGTTAACAGCACCTTCATTCAACAATCAATCTGCCTAACCTTTTCTCAACTATGTTGGAGTCGGCTTCCAGTCTAACCGAATGCAGCTGTTACAATTGCATAACATAATCAATATTCTCGTAACTTAGTTAGCCACATTTCTTATTTCCATACAGTATTATTTCCAAATTAATCAAAACAGGTAAATATTTGACAGCTATTTACGACGTTGCCAACTTTCAGAATAAACGCTCTTAAACCAGAAAAGGTATGGCATTCGGCAATATTCGTGTTTCCGAATTAGCACGAACGTCGCGTCGCAGAGTTGCCCCCCACACAGACTTCTAAGTTTTATACTATCGCGCTTTGTAGTAGTGTACCCATCATAGTGCGTTTGTATGAAGTTTTCTCTCTGCCGGATTACTTACTCCGGTCGCAAATCGTCATATCTTGCACTCAAAAGTACTGAAATGATTTTTTGGAATTGTCTAGAGTCGTAAATCTATATCGTTTACTTCCATTGTTGTAACAGGTCTATATTAGATCGAAGCATCACGCGTTCGTATTTCCGACTACAGACGATGATTCCCGAGACGCATAGTTTTCTTGGGATATCTGTACTTTTGTGGAAGTTACTAGCATATATTATTCTTTTATGCGTAGTCTGTCAGTTACCTTTAAGGTTGGTGGCGGCGGCGTCTATGTCGGTGTCGGCCAGCAGCGCGCGCGCGGCGGGCGCGTGGCCCTCGCGCGCGGCCACGTGCAGCGCGTTGTCGCCGGCCGCGTCCAGCGCGCCGTACTCCGCGCCGCCCGACACCAGCGCCGACACGATGGCCTCGTGGCCCGCGCCCGCGGCCACGTGCAGAGCTGTGCGTCTATACACAACGAACACATATTAACACCTTGCGCAAAGAAAAAAACGTGTGCGGTCGGGGGACCCCCGTCAGGAACGAAGTTCGTTCTCACGTATGATTTAAAACAAAAACAAAATTTTTGCAGCAGCTGTTTTGGATTTACATTTTGACCTCAGCACTTTCGAAATCTATGAAAATGATACCCATGATGAATTTTTTTTTAATTTTCGCAGCCTCCATTTTGGATTTACATTTTGACCTAGCTATCGGCTTTAGCACCCTCGAAAACTATGAAAACGATACCCATGACGAAAAATTTTAAAATTATCTGCCAGCGTTCTCTCTCTCTCTCTTTCGTTCTCTTTGAATTAGAAGAAGACAATAGCAAGTATTAATATTTTTAGAGTGACGATTTCTGAAAGTTTACAAGCCGCGTTAAAGAACTTCGTTCTAATAAACGAAATGAAAGAAGACCCGCAAAATCTGTCTTACAGACCGATTTTTCGGCGTCACACGCGGAATGAACTGGATCAGTAGTTTTTAAATTCTAGAGGTCACTTGACTGACAACCTTATATCCTGCCCCTATAAGGTACATATGACGGTATTGGCACATCTTTTACGCGCGAGTTGACATCTATCATACCTCAGAGACAAGGCATTTGACTTGCGATCTTATACCATACAAAATAAGGTACATACTTGTGTGCATCACGATCGTTGGGCCTAGCTCCTGCTAGTAGCAGACTCCTCAGCAACACTTCATGTCCTGCCGCAGCCGCCAGATGCAAAGGTGGCGCTAGTGAGGCGTCTTGGACGCGCGAGTTGACGTCAACTTCGACGGATAGTAAGAACATCACGCTTTCAACGTCGCAGGTTTGGATCGCCACGTGGAGGAAGTTGCGGCCTTTTTTGTCAACCTGTTGATGATAAATAGTAATAAGAATTTCTGTATCACTATTGCTTTGCGGATCAGAGATTGCAAATCAACGGATTTTCTGGATGTAGCTTAGCCCCAACTTCGGTGAAAAAAAAACGAAAATACAGAACCAAAATCAACGACTTTCTACGAAACTAAAGATTTTTTTTTTTTTAAATTTTGTTTTGGTTTTTTTTTTTATTCTGTTTTTTTTTAAACGTTTTTTAATTTTCTCTTTTTTGTTGTGGTTGACCGAAGGTTTTGAGATGTTTTCTCTTTTACACCACACCCGTAGCTCGTATCAATGAAAAATCTTGAAAACTGCTGAACCGATTTTGATGAAACTTGCACTGTTCCCTAAGTTGAAGTAAAGGTAACCAATGTTAAAAAAATGGTTAGGATCCGATTAATAGTTTTGGAGAAATACGTGGACAAACACACCAACACCTATACAATTTTGTATATTTGTTTGGAAGCCCTAATTGATTATCATCATACGTGAAAATATTAAGAAGTCGGCTAAAACCTCCTTTTTTTCAGAAGTCGGTTTTAAACCGACTTACAACTTGGAAGTCCCGGTTCGACTAACAAGAGCACGAGGACTCATGATAGCTAATTAATTATAAAACTGACCTGTTCAGCAGCTGACGGATTCTTCTCCAAAATAGCCTGCGCTGCCTTATTATTCCTGGCAGTCAGTGCAGCCGCGAAGGGCGACACACCTCTATTATCTCTGGCCGACAGTTCGATGCCCGGTTGAGACAGTAGCAGTGAGATAATGCCGGCGTGTTGGTTCTCTATGGCTATGTGCAGAGGAGTCTTGCCTTCTGCGTCTTTCGAGTTTATGTTGGCGCCGTGTTCGAGGAGTGTCTGTTGAAAAAGGAGTTCAGCGTTCACTTTCATTGAATCTGATGTCCAACACTGGCTTATTGCATTTTGTCGGGAAAAGATTTCGGAAATCTCAATCACACTTTGTTATCAAAGATTAAATTTATATCAATACAAGACTGCCCACTATCGACCTCCTGTCTCCGGTGGGGAGTGATGTGGCGGCAACTACATCACAGCATCGCGCAAGCAAAGTTTACCGCACGATCAGCATATATATAAATTCCCGACATCGATCGTTGGGCAGTTGCACACTAGACACGACACCTGGTCGGACGATCCTCCCTATTGTATAGAGGATGAGTGAACTTTACAATCAGCCATGCTATTCTGTAAACATTTCACCGTGAAAACTTGGGTGAAGTGAGCTGTCAATAGTGTCAATCCCTGTGGAATGACAGCTCACTCCACGCTCACTTCACCTAAGTTTTCACGGTGAGATGGTTACAGAATAGCACTGCTGTTCCTTTACCTCTATAAGTCCTACTTATTTTCCTTTTCGCGTGTAACTAGTAAAGCGATTTTACATTCGTCGCCGACGTTAACCTAGTAGTATATGGTGCTGATGCAGAAAAAAAAAAAAAAAAAACAAATGACGGTCATGTGAAAATGCGTTTCCGTTATTGTTGACATTTCATGGTCATTAAAATTATGTTATATAATGAGATCGAAATTAAAATTCAAGATAGCGTATGGCAGCCCGACGCAAAGCTGTAAACAACCATTCGATACGCTCCCGTGTCGAATCAAACATCAATCAATGTTATCGAACGAGTCCTTTAAATGCTTTTCATAAATCCGAAACCCGACAATTTTGAAATTTATTACTAGCTACTAAGCTATTTGCTGTCTGAGCCAAGGCCAAACATTTTCAGACACTGTCATTTTCGACACGACAACGAAAGGTTGTGAATAGCTAAGCAGATCAGGATCATTCGGCACTCCTGTATATAACACTACAGTACCTGTATGACGTCAGTGAGCCCCCAGGTGCAGCACAGATGCAGCGGCGAGTGCTTCTCGTTGGCCACGTCGGCGCCCTCGCCGCCCGCGCCCAGGCGCCGCGGGGACTCCACGTCGCAGCCCGAGCGGATCAGGAACATGGCCAGGGATTCCTTGTTCTCGTCTATTGCTCTGGTGGG
This sequence comes from Agrochola circellaris, assembly GCA_914767755.1. Lineage (NCBI taxonomy): Eukaryota > Metazoa > Arthropoda > Insecta > Lepidoptera > Noctuidae > Agrochola > Agrochola circellaris. The sequence goes on from OU611860.1 coordinate 7,035,095, forward strand.
AAAATTGTTAGGTTGTATAATTAATTACAAAATAAAGAGTCGTTTATAACTATATCAATGACAATTTCACATAAAAAGGGTCGCCTGTGAAATCTTGTGACGTCACTGTACATTGTAAGTCTTAGTCTGCAGTATGGGGTCGACGTAGCTCGACGTGGGTCATTTAGCCGCCGAGAAAATACGAGCGTTAAGGGTTGCAACAGAAGGTAAATAGTAGTTAATATTAGAAAGAGCGCGAGTGCTAAATAGTAGCACTCGCGCTCTTTCTAATATTAACTATGCACTAGCAAAACAATTGAGATTAATAAAATAGAAATTTCTTACTTGTGTAATAACGTTTGTAAGCATCCATCAGGTCCTGTGCCCCAACAATCTGCGTCCGCGCCGTTTCGGACCAAGATCTGATCATCAAAATAACAGTCAACACTTAAATTAAGATAGACAACAGTAATTACTTTTTCATGAAATGGATGTTACTTTAGAAGGCAGCAGACAACAGTAATTACTTTTTCATGAAATGGATGTTACTTAAATTCTTTACAAGGCAGGTGACATCACCTGCCTTGTAAAGAATTTATATTATGGGATGTCATTAGTATTAAGGAAAGTTGATGGCTAGACTTGACTGTGACGGGATAAACATGATAGATAGTAAGTCCAAATAGATGTCGCAACTTCAAGACACAACTGCAATTTTCGCAAAATTCACCTATTTGTATATTACTGCTTGGAATGGTGAGGTATTCAAATAAGAATCATGAGTGATTGTTATTTATTATTCTTATTAGTCCGCATTATCCAACTAATTCTCTAAAAAGCCTCTTTATATTATAAAGAGGCTTTTTAGAGAATATGTTGGATCCTCCTTCCACTTTTTTCTTCTGTCTTTATTATAAAAGGAGTTTAGTGATGATGCTTGTCATGTTGTAAGTACTTTGAGGCTATCCAGATCCCTACGAAGTATCCGTGTACATACGCTAGCGACTTCCTCCTGCGCGGAGTCGAGCGCGGCCCAGAGCGGCGGCACGCCGTGCGCGTCCAGGCGGCTCATGTCCACGCCGCGCACGCACAGCGCCTCCACCACCAGGCCCAGGCGGCAGTGGATGGCCAGCTGGAGCGGAGTCTCGCCTGCTTCCGTCCTGGTTGAGACAATACACGGTTACAACAAAGTGTAACTACTTACTGTGGTTCATCGGTCATACATTTGACAGGAACATGTAATATTTATTTTTTACTCTTCGCAATACTTAAGTATATTATACAAACTTATGTCCCAAACTCCAATATGGCGGTTAGGGATATAAGCTCCGCCCACTTGCCGCCTCAACTCTCCGCACGATAGCTCTGCTAAAACGCTCCCGTTAAACCACTGAAACTCTGTAAATTGTTACACCGTGGTTATAAGTCAAATTTGACCATAATATCAGTGTGAGTGCTTATAATCGGTCAACGCCAACTTTTTCGTAGAGAAATCTTACGGACAGTCCAGGGGCAAGTGGACACTGCTATGTCCCGAACTGGCATATTGAAGTTCACGACAAACCTATACATACGGGCTTTCAAATTGAAATTACGAATAGTATTCACAACAGTAAATATGGTAGCGATGTAGAGTTGCAAGTTATTTTTGGAGTCGCATATGGCGGCATGGAAAATATAATAATACTTTATTTTATTATCATCATAAAAATAAAACGTGAGATATGATGACGTTTTTTAGCTGACCATTTGTCTAAAATTTGTGAACTCAGTTAGCTATTACTTAAAAAGTTATGGACAATCTCCTAAGAACATTTTCGTGTACATACAACGGTTAAGGTACCTATCCTAACTGGCCCATCTCAAAAATTCACCCAGTACATTGAAAGTTTGCACTAATAATGGATTTTTGAAAATTCTTCTCCTAAGGGGTTAAATAGGGGATGAAATTTTATATGACTGTTCCTGCTTGTCTTAAAAAAAAAAACTATTAAGAAGTATGCATGTACTCACAGTGCGTTCATATCAGCTCCGTGGTCGAGCAGGTATATGGCTGTCCGCGAGTCTTCTTCCACTATAGCCTGATGTAATAACGTGAAGCCCTTGCCATTGCGTATGTTAGGGTCCGCACCACCTTCGATCAGCGGTGCCACCAGGTTCTTGTGACCTGAAGTAATAATTCTATGACAATGATCTGTTACAGGCGAAAGTTCAACTAAAAACACAACCCTGTCTTTGCTGTCGCGCAGTCGGGTAATAAGATTACGTTTTTGAAAGTTTTGGCGAAAGTTTCTACGATATTTTGTAAATTTTTCATAAGAATGAGAAATTTTCAAATTTTTTAAATATGATAAATGACCTACACACAAGACATGCACAAAAGAATATATACAAAGATTTTTTTACTTAGAGACCGAATGGAAAGCCACTTGTGTTTTTTTAAATGTTTTAGACATATTGTAACATTTAAACATACTCATTTTATTAGCATAAATCAAATATAATGTTGGTATCTACTAAACGAGTAGCATCAAAATGATTAACAATTTCGACTCCACCCACTTTTCATAGAGCTCATACGCCATGCTGCCATAAATATTGGAAGTGAACCCTCCGGGAGGATTGCCGGCATTACGTTTGCGCTAAAGTTAACCTTCGCGGACGGTTAACGGCATTAGGCTTAAAACCGTGTTATAAAATATTGTAAAACGAAGTAAAATAGTGTTTTCAGGGGGTCTTGTCGCTATACGTAGTTTACAATTATTTAAATATTTTGTGAATTATAGTAACCATAAACAAAAATTTAAAAATGTAAAAATGCTTGGATTTGAAAACCAACGCTACTACTAATAAATCTTTTTAAAATATACATCAGATTTTATTTTCACGGTTTTTAATGCTGTATTCGCTTAAAAACACCTACATTTAAAATGAGCCCTTCGCGAGGGCTCCCGGAATCCCATATGCGACTAGGTGAACCCTCCGCGAGGGCTCCCGGAACTGAACGTACAACAAACAGATAGCTGCAAACCACACTTCCGAAAACACAAAATACTCACACTTCCCTGTTTATATATCTTAGAGTTATGTAAATTTGTCAGAAAACACCCAGATTTTTACACCACTTGCGAAGAAACACAAACAAGATACACTTTTCGACACAACAAAAACAAAATAAACATACCCCAATCCCGACTCAAAATGCACTCAACCAGCCCTTTAGTTATGTCTATAAAAATGTATAATAAATTGCCAAATGACATTAGAGAAGTAAGCAAAACAAATATATTTATTAATAAACTGAAACAATTTCTGGAATCCAAGTCATACTACTCAGTAAAGGAGTTTTTAGACGACAAATCGGTTGCAAAATAAAAATAAAATTATTCTTTCTTTCATACACCAAACATTATGAAATAGAATATATATATATATATTTTTATTTCTATTTTTTTATTTGATTTCCTATAAGTAATATAGGAAATCAAATTTAAATATTAATACATAAATAATAACATAATTTAATAATAATGAAAATACTTCTAAGAATTTAAATAATAACTACCTACATTATTCTGATGCAATACACAAAATTAAAATAACTAATATACTATACCTATATACACAAACCTAATAATATACAATATATACATAATTATACACCCAATTAAAAACATCTAATAATATTGAATTACTGCTTAGCCTTCTTCCTCTCTCCTTATTTTTGCTGTGCCCGACAGGGTCCATATTGCTCTCTTACTTATTATACCATCTATGTAATACATATGGAATGCAATAAAAAATTGAGTATTGAGTATTGAGTATTGAACGTGTTTAGGTAACCGCACAAAGACATACCTTCAGTGAGCGCTTGACTGACGGGCGTGTCGCCGTCCGAGTTCTTCAAGTTAAGGTTGGGCGTGAGACTGGTGTTGCTGCGGTCTGAAGCCGCCATGTCGCCTTTATCTATGAGCTTCTTGTGTTCTATGATGGCCAGCACTGCGCCTTCATGGTTGTTGAGTACTGCCAAGTGCAGGGGCGTTTGTCTGTACACATATTTTAATTTTTAATTGAATAGGAAAAACATTCATCATACAATCTCCTTAAAAAAAAACCGGCCAAGTGCTTGTCGGACCACGCACAATGAAGGGTTCTGTAGTTGGGATGAATTTATTCCAAAAACAAACTTAACATTGTAGTTGAAAAACATGTTCTCCGATACATCGATATATGTCACGGTCAATTCTCCAACATCAAATTAATGTAAGTTGGTAATCGCAAAAAAAATATTTTTTTTGTGTGATAAAACCACAAATTAACGATTTTCAGACTTTTGCCTTTACATGTGCTGTGAGACCTTGTTTCCTGCCAAATTTCATGATTCTAGGTCAACGGGAAGTAGATTTATTTGCGAGTATCAAAATATGTCGCATAAATGGCCGTTTTTTTTTATTGCGTTGACTTCGAAGCTTGATTTTTTTGAGGTCCAAGGCCTTATACCTAGGTATTTAATAATAATGTCAACTTGATACCTCCATGCGTTACTGAGAAAAAAGGTCTTGACAGACTGACGGACGGACAACGAAATGATCCTATAAGGATTCCGTTTTTTTCTTTTGTGGTACGGAACCCTAAAAATGACTTCACGTGGATACGATTCACTTTAAGACTAATAATGAAATACCTTTTCCATATTTAAGCTCCAATGCCAGTGAGGAGCTAAACAAGAAAAGTTGAGTAAAAGGGTTTGAGAACTCCGAACTTTACCAAGCATCATTATCTGCCTAGCCTTTCCCAATTATGTTGGCGTCGGCTTCCAGTCTAACCGGATGCAGCTGAATACCAGTATTTTAACATGGAGCGACTGCCTATCTGACCAGACTGCCTACGTAACCTAGTTACTAGGTAACACGATATACTTGGTAAGACAGGTGGTCATATCAAAGATCTGTAAATGACAGCCGGCACCAACGGCTTAACGTGCTTTCCGAGGCATGGAGGGGTCTTAGTATGTAAAAATGGTCACCCATCCACGGACCAACCGCGGCAAGCGTAGCTTAACCTGATCGATAAACCCGTGCGGCTGTTGTTATTTAGCCACAACCCCAACATTACCAAGAAAAAACTTCTATTTTCTGTATAAATACAGTCAACAATAGAAGTTTATGCTTGGTTAGTTTCTAAAATGATCTCAATGTTGCGCATACGGTAGTCAGCGATAAAAAAGCGACGTATAATTTTTATTTCGAAGAGATACTTCTACGAATAATATTCTCACCTATAAATAGTATCCTCCTGTTCTCCATACGCAGTCTGCAAGTTAGGCCTGGCTCCATGTTCTAGTAAGGCCGCAGTCAGTCGCGCGAGCCCGTTGGCGCAGGCCGCGTGCAACGCACTCATGCCGGCCTCGTTGGTGTGGTTCAGCTCGCTGTTCAGGTGGGAGACCAGGAACACCGCTGATTCCTTGCAAATGTAACCAAGAGTAAGTATAATATGACCAAAAATCTAATGATAAGGAGTATGTGATAGGAAACGTGAAGGAATTTGGATGGGTATAGGAAAAGAGCCACCAAAGGAAAATTGGATTAAAAAAACCAGCCAAGTGCGTTTCGGATCACGCACAATGAAGAGTCCGTAGTTGGGATGAATTTATCCCAAAAACTAACTTATCCTTGTAGTTGCTAAACATGTTCTCCCATTCATCGATATACGTTATGGTCAATTCTCCAACTGCAAATGAAAGTAGGTAATCGCCAAAGAAAAAAAAATGTGGTAAAACGATTTTGTGATAAATTAACGACTTTTGGACTTTTTCCTTTACAAGCTGTACGGCCTTGCTTCTTGCTAAATTTCATGATTCTAAGTCAACGGGAAGTACCCAAAAAGTTTTGATTTATTTGCGAGTATCAAAATATGCCGCATAAATGGCCGTATTTTTTTATTGCGTTGACTTAGAAGCTTGATTTTTTTTAGCTCCCGGGAACCCCTATTTATTTGATATTAATTTCAACTTGATACCTCCTTGGTCTTAACAAACTGACAGACGGACAACGTGATTCTATAAGGGTTCCGTTTCTTCTTTTTTAGGTACGGAACCCTAAAAAACGGGCTACGGGCAGAAAGATTATGTGATCAGAGGTCCCAGTGATAAGGAGATATAAGGAAAAGTATTAAGTATAAATGTACAGCCGTCACCTCAGTGTTTATTTACTTCATAGCTATATTATCTTTCGAAGTGAGGTGACGGCTGATAGATACACATGGAAGAACAACGCGTATTGAACCGTTTTCAAATTAATTGTGATAATATCACCAGAGAGCTTAAATTAATAATATCTAAAGGATACATTTATTTACACAGCAAACGCCGTCTTACCTCAAACCATCCCTGCGCCAAAATATGCAGCAAACTGTCCCCAGCTCCCGAATACAACGGATTCGCTTGACATCCTTTCTCTAACAGCTTAGCAGCGAAGCCTCTTTCGACAACATTCTCAGTTTTGCCTTCCACCGGGTCTTCGGTAAAGGCGTTTTTATTCGTCACAGGTGTATCGAAGGGGTTGGATCCGTTCATGACTAAAGTCTCGCTGGATGATATCGATGCTCGTCTGTCGTCGACTAACGCGTAGTACAGGGGCGGGTGTTCGTCTGTCAGGGTCCGTAGGTTCGTGTCTAATGTTGGCTGTTTGAGGAGTAGGTCGAATATCCTTTGGTTTCTCGCTATTACTGCTTGGTGGAGGGGTGTGCTACAAGGAAGTAATTAATTTTTATACTAGGTATTTCAACATTTCATATAATAGCTATAGTTTGACCGAGACCGCTGTTCCGCGCCTTAGGATGTGCGCGGCAAGACGAGGGACAGTGCGGGCCGCTCATTCGTCAACGCTGCCTCCCTCCTCGCCGCGCATTCTTAAGGCGTGAAACAGCGGTTCCGGTCAAACTACATAATAGTTAAGAGATTCTAAACAGTGAAGGGCTAAATAATAGAAAAGATTTGCTGTCATTTGGGTTTGACTGATTCGGTTTGAAGGGCCATAAAATAAAGTTAAATAAGGACTAGTTAACTTAAGATCCGCGACACGTTCGCTAAATATGCGCGTAATTGGTATACGCATGTTGCATGCGGAAGAAATTTAATGGCCCGTACTATAAAAACAAATGCACGTGCCTAAAATACTTCTGGACAGACTCCTAACACTGAAGGAAAATATGCTGCAATATTTTGTAAAACATATTGAAAGAGTAAGTTCTATGGACTTTCTTGTCCATTCTTCTCCATACAAAACTACTTTTTGGAAGGGGCGACTAGAATCAATTCTATTTTCTTGTAAATTTTCACGTTCAAAAGCGTCTTTAAAATATTAAAAAAAATACATATCGGGAAAGCATAGTCACAATACTTACAATCCCTTTCTGTTCTGTCGGTTAATATCAGCACTCTTTTGTACCATGACGTCTGCGATCTCTGCCATCTGTTCCATGGTCTCTTCATCACAGGAGCTTGGCGTAAGTGACGCTATCAGATGCAACGCCGTGTCACCCTCCTCTCTAAACATAATGCAGTATGAAGTCATATTGGATGATTTCGTCTTATTGAATGATATCAACAATCTGTAGTTTAAATGCAATGGGTGTAATGTAGCTGTCATAAACTTGGATCCATTTCAGATCGGGTAAACATTATATGACAAGATAGTTAGAAATAGTTTTATTATTATCTCTTTGTGCGATTTATTAATGTTAGTTTTAGTCAGTGGTGATCGGCAAGCTAGAAAAATGCCTTTTTTCACCTAAAACAGTTACAACATCAAATTCAATGTTATAATTGCAATTCATTAGTAATATTTAGTTCGCTAGTTAGCCACATTTCTTATTTCCATACAGTAATATTGCCAAATTAAACAAAACAGCGAAATATTTGACATCTATTTGCGACGTTGCCCACTTTCAGAATAAACGCTCTTAACGGCCGGCTAAATACCTACTGTAGGTAGTGTTAACTATGTTCTATCAAGCAATGACTTACTTCGTGGTTAAATTAGGATCAGCGCCATTATCGACAAGGAACTTGGCGGAGAAGGCATCTCTAGAATCAACAGCTCGATGCAGCAGGGTCCTGCCGCGCGGTCCCCTGGCGTCTGCGTCTGCGCAGTGCTGCAGTAGCGTCGTGGCTATCGAGGAGCTTCGCCCCCGGAGCGCTAGCTCTAAGGGTAACTCGCCGCGCGTCGACATTGCGTTTACTATATCTGTTAACTGTAACAAAGAAATGAAATGGATTTAGTTATATTGCTAAAGTCGTTACTACGGAACATCACAGGTAGGTAACAAGCTATGTATCTGATGGGATTTCCCATTGGCAACTTCTCAGGAGCTTCTGGAATGTGTTTCCAAGAAGCGATGATACAAACTTCCATCCCCTATTTAACCCCATTATGTTATTTATGGAATATTTGGGCAAAATTCCAGGATTCTAAACCCAGCGGTTTAGGCTGTATGTTGTCTCTTAGTGAATGAATTTAAGATTTTTATTAAGTGGATAATAGAAAATAAAGAAAAGAAAATATTCAGTATAATATCTTACTATCAAATTATTATGCCTTAGATTTTTTAGCCCTGGTTACTTTTAATTCTAATAGTAAAGTTACATTATTGACTACGTTGGTCGTTCCTAGTTATATAAAAGTACAGTTGTAGTCATATTCCATGAAGGCACAATGATTAAACTAAATAAACCTATGACAAACAATTGCTGGTATTTACCTAAACCTCACCCAAGTGCTGGCATGATATTGTGAAAGGTGATATATTTGCCAAAAGAAGACAGTTGCCATATAATACTGGCAAGAGTTTAGCTAACGTAATGTAGAAAATTATAACGACACTGCAGTGACCATAATTATGTTTAAAACTATGACCATATTATTGCAAACGTTTATCAGCAGTCTAGTGCATTGTAGGACCGGTCTGAAAAGAGTTGTCCTGAAATTGCAATTGGATTGAAAATATCTAGCGTCACATTTGTTTAATTGGCTAATTAATAGACGTTTACCAAAGCAGAGATGGATTCATTTCCCACTTTCTAACTTGTCAATTCTTAAACATCGATCACAATATCGATCTATAAACAAGAACGGTTAAGCGGTTGTTATGTCACAATGTAAGGAAAACTATCACGTAGGTAGCGGAAGAATCTAAACAAAATTGTCATCATTCATTACTGATTTGTAAGCTGCGGTCGGGCTACTAACACAGCGGGCAGAGGATAAGCAAAGACGTGTAGGAAATAATCTTCTTTTTTTTCTTCTTTTTCGTGTGGTTAGTGACTAACCTGGTGTCGTTATTATTATACAAAAATTACATGAATCCGAAAAGTCAGTGGTGCCTTAGGTGCGAACTCAAGACCTGTGACTTGCCAGTCCGCCGGTCACACCACTAGGCTATTTCTGCTGCTAGTAAATAATAAAACCCAAGCTATTATTGTCCCACTGCAAGGAAAAGCCTGTTCACATACAGAGAAGGCACGAGCATTGGTCACCACGCATGCGCAAGTCGGGTTGGCGATTTCAGACTTAGTCCAAGATAAACTTAAATACATATGAATTGAAAGTCTCATTTTTTCTTGACCGGATCTGAATCCACAATCACATGCATGAGAGGCGGGGCCTTAACCACTGGCCCATCACAACACTTACACCTACAGTACATCCCGATACAAACTTAATGGCGACTCGGAACATGAGGCGAGTCGCTGCGCAGTAACGAATTCATGGGTCAGCGGGGGGGTACTGCGCAGCGAGTAGCGCACTTGCGAGTCGCCATTAAGTTTGAATCGAACTGTACCCGGGTGTACTATGACATATGGAACTTTAGAAGGAGACTGTCACACAGGTATGAGTTGCACAGACGACTTTCTACAAAGCCGATTTTTAAAGCTCGCTGTGCTATTGTAAAGTACCTATTTACGGCCGGGTACTGTACCTACTCTTTCTTCATCCTTTCTATAATTCTGGTACTTTTATGCAACTTTAACCGATCATGACTAAGAGTCTGTACATCAACTGTGATTCAATTTGATTTGTCATCTTTAATAAGGGAAAACATTGTTTTAAAGTATCTTCCTGTTACAGTAGGTATCATTAATTCCGAGAAATGAGTCACTCTTATCTATTTTACTCTCAGTTATTGTTTGTTTACTGTTGCAGGTCAAGGGTTTAGACAACTTAATTTTTTTTTTTTTTTTCTAAAACTTCAAGAAAACCTTACACCAATGTGATTTCGACCCCTGAATTAAGACCCTGTATGACTGGGTTCGAGGTTTCTCCAGTTAATATAAATAATATAGTTTGGTTTCGTTCGACATTTAAATAGGCCTAGTAAGCCAGTATAATGACTGTAATATCGCATGCAAATCAGAAAAGTAATTGACCGATACAGTTGAACACCTGCGTACTAAATCCTTCGTCCGCTCACTGCATGGCCTTCACCTTCCAACAGAAAAGAATCTGAACCAACCTTCACATGCCGAGGAACTGAATTAAAATACAGCGAGTGTGCCTTGCTAGTGATGCGTGGCACATATTCACGCGTTAATATTACTTGATGAATTACAATACACTTTCACGGTTACATAATGCTGTGCCAATTTGTAACTTAGTAGAACATTCGATTCTGTAATAACTGGTGTACTGAAAACCTAATGATTGTGAATATAAATAAAATTGATTATGGGCTGCAGACGCTGCAGTGTCCACATGAAGAGTTCGATTTGGTAACTCTATCTATGCCTTCAAATGAATTTCCGAGTCCTCTTGGTTCCGTAGTTTCTTTGGTTATCAGCTATAATTCAAGTCCCGTGCAGTAAATACTAGATTTAATTACAATATTAAAAGTAAATAGCCAGTAAATACGTATACAGGAGTTTTACGACGGCAATATAATATTGAAAAGTTGCAATGCATAGAAATGGTGTAGGAAATATTCTGATAAAGCATATTTTCTACGTATTGCTTTTCGCGTTTCATGTGCTCTTTATAAAGAGCGCATCGAGTACTCTTTCATCCTATTCGGACGAGTTATTTAACTTTGTTAGCATAGGAAGATTTACGTAACTATTTGTCATTGTCCATGTGGCACCGAATTTGTTTACAAATGTCGCGATGAATAACATCACACACGAACATAGCTCCATTATGTATTATGAATGAATAAAACGTATTAGTTGCTGATTTTCTCACGCTAGTAAAGTGGCTATTATGTTAATGTGTAACTGCCTACCAGTACCTACCAAAAAATTGAAAATAATGAGGATAATGCAGCTCGAAGAAATTTTATCAAAGCTTAAATTCCATATATCTAACAGACATTCAATTCATAAATAAAAATATGATAAACTTTTACCTTGATACAAGCACAAACTTTGTTCACGCGTTTGCCAAGGTGGATCATTCATTTATGAACGAGAATCGAATTCTCCGACATATGTGGTCGTTTTTGCTTATGCTTGTTTATTTTCTGCTGTACTGGAATCTAGCTAATTTCATGATTTGAATGGATAATAACTCTTATGTTATAATTGTTATTTGGACTACTGCAAGGCTTTATTTTAGGGCCATTGATTTTTATGTTTATAAGTAAAATGAATCAGATCAACTCCGCCTATTGAAGTCAACTGAAAGACATAGATAGATCTGCCCTAAATTTCACGACACAGCACCTAGGTCTCCGCCTTCTACATCTAGTTTGAATATATGAATTTATTATTTCAGTATTAGTCATTTGCATATTAATAATTACTTTAAAGGCTTGCTACTTAGTCAATTACTACTCTTTTAGTTGATGTTATATGTTAATGAAAGAAACGGATCGCCAAAAAGTGTAATTAAATTCAAGACGCGTCTGCACCAGGTAGTGAACGCAGGATTATATCTTTACGGTCGACGACGTCATCGGAAATACCTCAACCTTTGCAGTACGCGCACCTATAAAACAATTACTTATTCATACTCATGTACAATTACTCAGAAAGTATTACGAGATATACATAATAGAGTCTGGCTTCCCTTTTACGACAAGTAGGTACGGTTTATGAAAAGTGAAATGGCAACCCATGAAAAGGCGTTGTTACAACTTCATGTATATAAAACGAGTTTCTGTTTGAGATAAAATTAACAGGAACCTACCTTAACCTAAATTACTACAAACAACCTTTTTGGAAAATACCTAATGTCTTTGCCAGACATTTCGAATAAAGTGACAAGAACTCTGAGGTAGTAATAATTCAGAATTTAAGTATAGGGACGTGAATGAAATTATCTGGAATGTTATCAGCATGACGTAAGATGGAATGCAGTGAAATAAAGACCAACTGTATGAAGAATTTACAATTATAGTAGTTCTATGAATTCATTGTAAGTATAGGTAGATAATACGTAAAATGTAGAGCAACCAGATGTCTTTGAATCGTGTGCGGAATTCCTAACAATCAAAGGGTCTTTAATTAAAAACCAATCGATCGCCTCATTAATCGATCAAGAGATAAAATTGGATTACGGGCATCGCTTACGAAGTACCTTAAGTTCGCTTTCTAATGATGACGAAGGAAGACCGAAAGATAATGTTAGGGCTGTCGAAGGTGTTGTCCTGAGAATTCTCCTCTGCCCTCTTCTTTGGAATATTGGCGTGATGCATATAGTCACCTGGCAAGGCGCGCTGGTGACAGGTGGAGTAAGGCAGTGACCGAGTGGCGTTCAAGGACTGGAAGACGAGGTGTCGGTCGTCCGGCAGCGAGATGGGCGGACGACATTTGTTCATCGCAAGTAGAACCTGGAAGAGGCTAGCTCAGGAGCGTGGGGATTGGCACAAGAAAAGAGGCCTATGCCTAGCAGTGGGCTGTGTATTATCATGATATAGTGACGTAGGGCAGCGTCAGGGACTATTCAATTGGTCGATTGTCGATATCGGCCGGATGATAGCGTTTGGAGCAATGATCTAATGACGTGTCGTGTCAGCGCACACGTTGCTCTATTAGCGTAACTGCGTTTGATTCGTTTGGATTTATCTCACTTTATGTTTGTGTTCGGGATGGAAAGCTTCGTTGATTGTCTGTCTTTAATTATTTTGTCACATTGCTAGACTCACTGTCATAAACATATGAATTGGCCAATAATCACGTTTTAAATTCGCGATACAGACTTTCAAACACGCTTGGTCAATTGCCACACTGAACGGAATGATTTTAACACGTAGTATTGGTATGTATTACTTTTTTCATGACTATTATGTATAAATGAGATTGCCAGATGTAAAGTTATTTAAGATGAGTATTTTTGTAGTACCTAACGGTTATTATACATAAAAGGAATATTTGGTGCTTATTCCATTTAAACAATGAACTGCATAACTCGCTCTAGTTCATTATTACAATGTTTGCCAAGTGTTTTAAAATAACTAAGTCAAAAAAAGAAACTTGTTATTATAGGGTCATTCAGTATGCAATAGCTATTTTACAACAATGCGGGAACCACGTTTCGAGATACTTTCCGTTGCTCTTGCTCAACTCCAGCGCAGGCGCGACCGCGCGACAATCGCATCTGATTAGGTGTGCGTCTGCGCAGTCAGCGCCCTACGTTACGTTCTATGTCACAAGTCCTTGCGCGAGAAATGTCTACACTATTGTCTTGGCATTGGCCGGCCAGTCAGCCGCCGACTCTGCACGGAGGCACACGTTCAGATATTTAATGAACCTCGCTACACAAACGACCACACGTGTTTAATTACGAAGTCGAAGCTGTGAAAACTAGTGTGATATTTTTTAATTTTTTTGAGCAAGACTGCCCTGAGTGTGAATTTACGTAAATGTGTATATTGAACAGTAAGTAATGTGTTCGTATGCAAATTAAAATATTTTTCGAATTTTGCACTGCCTCCGAAGTCCCAAGCCGGTCTGTCAAGTTGTAAACTCGTAAACAAAATCTAATTTTAGGCCTTTATAGCTGTGGTGTTCATTAGTTCGACGAAACACGAAGTGGTTTATTAGTTCGTAAACATTACTCTGTTTGCAAATAGAGCCCCAGCAATTTGTAACAATTTCGAGTGTATTATGAATCAAAATTATTGACACTAGATTGCCATATACAATCTCGGGCCCAAGTATTCAGAATTCAACAAATATCAGTAATTCCGGGAACCAACCTGAAAGAAATTAGGCTCTCCGTCACTACGGCACTAAGGCAGCCAATGATATCATTGAAGAATTAAAGTCAATGCCAACAAGTATTGTGAAACTTAGCTATTGAAAACCTTAATAATGGTCAAGCATAAATTATGCAGGGAAGGTCACGGATTGGCTTACATAAATCTTACGAGACCAGTTACAGAGTGTTATGTAGAAGACGATAATTCATTCATCAAGCAAAGCCTTGGAGATGCAATCATACCAAAGATTACAATTATTTAAGTATACTAAGTTATAAGGCCATTACATTATGAATAATCATTCTTTGGTAAATTGTTTGTGTATAAATCTACGTATTATGAACACACGTCGTAGGGCTATTAATTAGTGTTGACTTCCCTGTTACATAGTTTATATTGTTTTGTTCGGTTACATGAAACGCAGTAATTCCACAGTCACTCTATTGGTATTAAATTAAAGGCGATAACCAAATAAAATAAAATATGGCCAATTGTTTGTTATGTGGATGTTTCCCGCTTGTTGTTATTATCATGTTCTCTGTGCCAATGCAGTTACTTAACGAACAAGTTTCTTTGTGATTGAACATCACTATTCAAGTCTGAATCTGGTTGGAGTGTTAAGGTAACTTTATGTTACAAACAACGATGATCAATCCGGTCTTGCTCATATAAAGAATGCGATAATTCATTATTTTGTCACTTCTTGAATTCATTACCAGTCCCAATATTGCCCCACCTTAATCTTGGAGATTCTTGCCAATTATGTTTATTTAATAAAAAGCTCTCACGTTGTTGCCATTAACACGAATTCGTTTGGGCGTGTTTTCGTCATCTAGAACGGCTAATTACAATAAACGCTGATGTAACATTTGCTAAATAGTTTTGTGCATAACATAGTACCTAATAGTCCTTGACACTGTGGCAGGGCAGTAATCGGAATAATCAAAATAGTCGGCCAACGAAATTCCTAGGTTAGTTATGCAAATGTAGATTTCCAGTTTTGTACCTATTCACTCTATGATTTTAACCACCGTTTCGATAACTGCGATTGTTATTGCGTTATCAAATATTATGGTTCTATTAGCATGGCTTTGTGTAGTATTTCTTGGCCTTCATTATTATGAAGGTCAGCTTCCAATTAAAGCTAAAGTGCATTGTAATTAGTTCAGCTTTCGATTGATGTTTGAATGACAAAGCGTTCTGTTACGGAAATGTTCCAATCGGTCTAGATCGTTTCCTGTGGAAATAGACTGCCGGGAAGTAGACCAGGAGTTTCTATTCAATTAAATGTTAAAATCATTTAATCACTAGGATGGACCTTGAGATCGGGTTTATTTATGATTAAAATAACTTCCAACATCTTCAAAACCGACAACGTACGTGCTAATTGGTAGAACTGATAACATCTCAAAATGTGCGAGATAGAATTGAACTTGAGAAGCACACTGCTGTGCACATCCATGCAAAAAAACACCGAGAACGGAATCCATACTAATATTATAATTGCGAAAATTACTCTGTTGTCATCTGTCTGTTGCCTTTTTACGTTTTAACGGCTGAACGGATTTCAATGAAATTTGGCACGCGCATGACCAAGGCCATTTTTTCATCCCGGCAGTACGATCCCGTGGGATAATTTCCGACCACTAGGCGGGCGAAGCCGCGGGTAAACGCCAGTCGATTTATAAATTCTGGAATACCTTTCTATTACGCGAGTTACTTACAAGTATACGTGCATGTCTATCATTTAAATACTTGCGACAACAGTCCGGAATAAATTTAACCCTAATTGTGTGTTACATAGTGTTATTGTAAGGTCAGCCATGCACTCAGCGATGTAAATGAATTGTGTAGCTATTATCCAATCAAACTCCTTGAACTTGAAGATAATTGTCGGTAAGTAGAGTATGCTGGTAGTACAATTGTAGTTCGTTTGCCGGTCATGATATTGTGTACAAGGTAAACAGTACAATAGTGTTTATTGGAGCTATGTAAATAGCAGTAATGACATAAATAATTACATAACTTGTATCAGATCCGTTAATAACTTACTTTATCAAACGTGGAAAGTCAGTTAATGTGCTAGATATTTCTATAATCTCGGTAGACATCTTAAATTGTTAATAGAGCTTGTATTAACTTCACTCGAGTGATTGAGTTTCCTTTAATAGTAATAGGCTCGTTTTTTTATGGAAACAGGACTAAGGGCATTCACATCCCCAAAAACATTTAATAGATACCATCAAAGTTGTTCATATCTAACCAGTTTCAAAACAAAATCCCGTGTTCACGATGACCTCATCTGTTACCGGCCCGGTGCTATAGCCACCGAGCGCTGCAAGCAAGAATTGTCCTTACGGTGGTTAGATATGAACTTCTTCGATGGTACATAGCTTGTTGTGTTTAGATCACACAGACATCGCATTAATTAGATCAGTCAGACATCGCATTAATTTAGATCAGACAGACATCGCATTAATTTATGTGAACGAGCCCCTAAATGCAAATTATTTATTTTTTGTACACCTATCACAACATGTGCATTAAACAAGTGGACTTAGGTCCACCTAAGTACAACTACTGTAGGTGTATGAAGATTAAATAAACAAAATGACATTCTTTTGCAAAAAAAAAGCGACATGATTCCATTGCACTGCTTCATGGCAATGAAATTATTACCGATTCACAATTATTTTGGCACGGTACAGTAGAATGCATTGCTAAATCTGACCTTATGTTGAAATATTTTTTTCGCCAAACGCTTGATTTTAACCGCAAGTTGGTGCAATACTACATCTCATCTAACCACAAATAACGAATTAAACAATAAAACGACAATATTTAAACAATAAAATATAATTGCTTTATTATCTAATAATTATTAGTACAGTAAACTATCTATATATTAGTATATTAAGTGAAGCAAAAACTTTGTACCCCTTTTTACGAAAACTACGCGGGCAGAGGAGTATGAAATTTGGCACAGTTAAAATGGAGAAGGAGTGCAGAAAGCTAATATTTTTATATAATAAACATTAGAAATAAATTAAATTAATAAAAAAAAAACATTACACACACTATATCCCGGGCGCAATAACTTGACACCTGGCTCGAAACTCACAAGTTATTGCGCCCGGGTTGTACCTACCATGCGTTTGACACAAGATGGCGATTACCTTAGAATCATGACATTTAAACGAATTATGGTCGAATTTCGACCTCTGGGCGACCACTAGAATATATTAAAAAAATACCTAATATAATAACGTTAGATTTAGTTCAGAAGACTGATAAGGTAAGTATTCAAAGCTTCCTCTCCTAATATTCATAATGATCTAATAATCGAATAAATATTATAAATGCGAAGTTAGAATATTATAAGTGAATTTGTTTGTTTGTTTGTAACGCTTTCACGCTAAAACGGCTGAACGGATTTGGATGAAATATGGGACAGGGGTAGAACTTGACCTGGAGAAGGACTACATTTCATCCTGGATTGCAGATGAAGTCGCGAGCAACAGTTAGTGATCTAATAAAATGTAGAGTTACCATATAACTACACACTGAGTCCAATAAACAATTATTTTGAGTAACCACGCCTAAGCCTGATTAATGAAGTTTCAGCAAACAGTAGGACGAGTTGTGCAAATATTTGTTCAACATTTAAAATCAATATTCAAGGAATTATTCACACTACGCAATAATTTACGCAAATTATGTACAGTGACAATAATATGTTCTTGAATCCAGTTTTTTTTATTTTTATTGTTTTTATTCATTTTATCGACTCGCTATTTTATTACAAAATAATGACTAGTCTACCTACCTGCTAAGACTCTAGTAGCTGTTATTGTTAGGTAATTATTCTAATTTTACATAATATGTTTTTGAAACGCTAACTGAATTAATTAAGCATAAAATAATTGATTAATTTTAAGGTAAGATTATTTGAAATTCAACGTCAATGCAGTGATTTTTATGACTTTTAGGCCCACTCACCACAAATCACTAAATAAAATCATTCTGTCTCGATCTCGATCAACTTCAAACAATTGAATGAAATAGCACGATGTTTTCGATTCGTTTAGCGTTAAATGTATTTCGTGATTTGTGGTGCAAGTGGGCCTTAGAATCATATATATTCGAATTTGCAACAATATTTTGAATGTCCTTAATCTGCTACAGACAAAATAAACAAGTGATGTAACGGTCACACCGGTGACGCGTTGCAATGTCGAAAGATACGCGATCCAAAACCGGAATTTTAAGACAGACTGTAATAAAAACAATAAAAATTGTGCAAAATAATTCGTTGCTAAACCGACCGTAATGATTTAACTCTTTATTACAATAAAAAAATCCTATAGAAGCTTTTACGGACTAATTAAATTAAGTAAAGAGTTAAAAAAAAAATTATACTTAGTTCGTACAATTCTTAAATTAAAAAACTTTATGTACTTATTTAAGAAATTTTTTCAACACACTTGCTCGTAAAGTGGCGTTTATTGAACCGGTTTTAGGTTCATAATGCAGTGACATCCTTTTTTATCTCGTATTGTCATTGAAATGCCAGTAATTGACATAATAAATATCCATTATTTTTTTCAAGGAGTATTTAATTTTCCTTGATTGAAAAAGGAACCAATTTAATGTATATAGAATTACTAGTGATCGCCCAAAGGTTGAAATTCGATTATAATTAATTTAAAAGTCATGGTAGTGTGTGTAATGTTTTTTTTAATTTATTTCTAATGTAAGTATATTAAATTATATACAAACTTTAACTGTGCCTTTCATACTCCTCCGCCCGCGTAAATTTCGTAAAAAAGGGGTACAAAGTTTTTGCTTCACGTATAATAATTATACTGACAACAATCGTGTTTTTCGGCCAGAATTTTCAAGATGCTGTTGGAGCTAGCCCGCGTTTAAAAATGCGGTCTTTTATTCCTTATGTTAATGTTGCAGGTCTATAGGTAATATGCGGACCCCTTAAGTTTAAGAATATTATACTGCTTTAACACTAAATTTGTTACGACTCATAACGAATACCTTCAAAAACAGCACGGGTTGGCGTGAATTCGAACCAACGTATTGCCACGACAACGTAGTCATTCAATACCGAATGTCAAAAGGAAGACTGTTTCTAGTAATTGAAACTCCAATCATAGCCGCTTAAAGTGATCTTAAATCTCCACTATTCGAATCTAATTAAATCTCCTCTAATCCACCGAGCTAACTAGACAAATACAATATATCGTTACCTACTTGTTGAAATACTCATTATAAAATGTTTTTGTCCTTGACATTCAACATGTCCGAGGGAAGAAGTACGAGCAGAGGATATGAGCTACACCAGGGATCACTAATAAGTTTTATTTAGTGTTCATATAAAAAAAATTATAGGAATAAGTTTTATTTAGGGTTCATATAAAAAAATTATAGGAATAAGTTTGGTTCATATAAAAAAATTATAGGAAAGAGTTTTATTTAGGGTTCATATAAAAAAATTATAGGACTCGTGGTCCGTTTGGAAGACTTTACCTACTAGCAACCAAGAGTAAAAGTTGTTCAAGGACATAATCATTTAGAAGGTAAAATCTGTAATTATCTAAACCTACTTATATTAAATCTGCAAAATTCTATTTCTCCTAGTTTCACAGAACCATTGTTTAGCGCTGCACAGAATACATGGTGTGGCTATAGTGGTGTAAATGGCCAACCACAACATAGTTGGGAAATGGCTAGGCAGATGATGAAAATGGCTGTGTCACATCCGGACGGACAGACGTGGGAATCCTAAAAACAACTTAGGTAGAGTCCGCGTCACCACTGAAGTCCATTTGACGCGGCGCTAATGTCGATGTCATTGCATAAAAAAAAATGATTTTCCACAACTTTCCGCGGGCCGTCTTTCGAGGCGCGCATTCTATATAAAATCCATCAATAATAAAACTATAACAATGATCGTCCGTTTGGTTACGATTAATAGTAATCGTTCTAAGACTGTTTCGATAAAAGACCTAATCAATTTCGAATGACAAAATATGAATTACTAGCGAATCGCCCCTGCTTCCCCCGGTTTTCATGTTTTTGCAAAACATCCAGTTCTTTATCATATTATGTGAGTTTAATATTACTGTACTATACACATAAACATTCCTCCGAAATAAATTTTCTAAATGGTGGTGAAAACCGCATAAAAATACGTTCCGGAGTTTAGAAGAACAACGCGGACAGACATACGAAAACCGACTTTAATTTATAATTATGTAGATATAGAAGTGGGTACGTACCGCATTGTACCGTCAACTCTTTTTCCGTTTGTAGGTATTTACAAAATTAATTTATCCTGTCACTAACCTCCTTTTAAAGATGTGCTCTCGTAGCGATGCCCGCACTGAACTAATCTCAAAACTGGATACTTCCAACGAACTAACAAAATATTTCATGAACCTGTGTAATTCGCTAGTTAGTTTTATTATTAGGATAATAAAACTAACTAGCGCTATCGAATTGGAAATTACGACATGCTGTACCTACCTATCTAATTAAACGACCT
The DNA here is from genome assembly GCA_914767755.1 of Agrochola circellaris. Lineage (NCBI taxonomy): Eukaryota > Metazoa > Arthropoda > Insecta > Lepidoptera > Noctuidae > Agrochola > Agrochola circellaris. The sequence goes on from OU611860.1 coordinate 7,055,826, forward strand.
ACCTATGTATCAACATGTGTGAGTAACCACGGAATACCCATTTATTAAGGCATTTTCTGAAATGAACTTTTCATACTTTATTAAAATGTTTTACAATACTTAACACAAATAACTATTAAGGCATTTTCTTATTTATTTTCCTTTTTATAATGTTCCTTTTCGATCGAAAACTTTTCGTTTTTATCAACTTGCCATTTGCAACTTCATCTTGGTGGTACAGAACAGATATTTTAATGAAAAAACCGCCCAAGTGCGAGTCGAACTCGCACACGATGGGTTCCGTACTACCGTACGATATTTAACACTAAGTACATATTTTTAGGGTTCCCAAAATAAAAGAAAGTTAAAAATTTACAACAAACGTATTTATTTCGAAATCGTTTTTTGCTAAATATCTTACGGTGGTACGGAGCCCTACGTGTGCGAGTCCGACTCGCACTTGGCCGGTTTTTTTAGTTCCGGTTAGTGAAAATTATAAACGTATAAATTTTTTCATCTTATTACATTTTAAAAATCTATATTTTTTTAGCATCGTGATCTTGAAATTCTTTTTTATGAAATATCACTTACTTAAGGTTCTGTACATTACAGGTATGAGACCAACATGTAATGAGAACGGGTTTGAAATACCAAAGTGTCACTTTGAGGTTTATACTCCAGTGACAGGTAGGCAAGTAGGCACACGACACGACTCAACAGCCTGACAGTGTTGCTCACCTTGTAAAACGAAAAGTCCTTACCAACAATTTAATAAAATCGAAGAGTTACACGTACACGACTAAAAGTGTATAATTGTATCTAGCGTAAGCTTAAGAAATAGATTACACATTTGTTATATAATAAAATCGGAACAAAGAAAATACTTTTTTTTTGCAGACTAAAAGGCACACAACATATTCTGCAAATACAATAAAAGTGTATTCCGTGTGTTCCGTGGTATTTCTAAATTATTATTATAATATAAAAGCTTCTGCCCGCGACTTCGCCCCCGTGGGGGGCGGAAATTATCCCACGGGAACGTACTAAGGGGATAAAAAGTATCCTGTGTCCTAACCCAGGTCAGTCATGGTTTACCCATGTGCCAAATTTTTATAAAAATCCGTTCAGCCGTTTTAGCGTGAAAGCGTAACATACAAACTCACTTTCGCATTTATAATACTAGTTAGGATTATATATCTAAATTAATAAATTATGATTAGAATATGAAAGAACGTAGGTTTATATATCGCTGCCGTGCCTTAACACTTGGAAGAACTTGAAATATTAGATCGTAAATTGAAATAACTACGATAAGACTTTTGAATGTTATTTCAATTCATAGTTGATTGAAGTTAAGTCGATCAGATCTATATTTAATCCGTGTGTATCAGAAATGTGTGGTCTATATAAGGGGTTTGGTACAGACCATCAAACTGAACTTTCTCCGAGAGACCAAAATCGTAATCACGAAAAAATCATTAGGTGTCCCATACAAAACTTTAATACCTACTCGACCCAAATGTTTCGATCAGCTGATTATTTTGAAGACTAGTTTAGGTAGGTGGGTAGCTCGCCGTCCGATAGGGACCAGGCCCGGGTCGACGGCGCGTTGTGTTCCACGCGCGCCTCAAAGAGATGTCAGCACCAACTGACGGGGTCCGGAAGGGCCAATGCCTGCCGGGGTTGCGAGTTTGTCCGAAAGGGATATCGCGACCCCGGCACACAGGCAACGGAAGGAACACGGGTGGGTTTTAGTCAGTAAAAGTCTGACACGCCCTCCCGCTCCGCCCAGAGCGGGAGAAGTTATTTGATAATTTCCCACCCTCAAAAGAAAAAGGTAGGTAGGCGCCGCCGTGAAGAATAATTGTTTGTAAATACACGCAACCATTGCAAGTCGAATCAATTGAGACGGAAAAGCAGTTCAATTGTGAAATCCTGCAATGGTGAGACAAAATGTTCAGATAATTCTATTTCATGGTTGAACACTGGACCAGTGCCCATACGCAACAGTGAGCCGAATGTTGAAATTCCTTCGGCTTTTGTACCGCTTTTCTTTAGTATAGCCGAACTCGTTTAAATTAACCAATTGGGTACTAGTTATATAAGTTCAAGTATAATTATGGTGTGTTCTACTCTAAGTACAACATATTTAATGAAATATAAAGATTTTAGATTATGCAACGTATTAATTACGTAAATACAACATGCTCTACCAGTCGATATACAACCTTAGTTTTGTTTACACTAAACCACTTAAGGGGTCATTGTACTCATCATTATGAATAACTTTCACTATGGGAGCGACGCTGAAATCGCGAAAAAAAAATCTGCTGTTCCCTACATTTCGACGAGATATACGAACATAAATGTAGGGAACAGCTGATTTTTTTTTTCGCGATTTCAGCGTCGGTCCCATAATGTCGATAGTGTTTAAATTTCAAATGATGTTTTGGCGTAACAAATTCTGAGTAACAGTACCATACCAATACTGAAAGCAGGTAAAATAATATTCCCTATAAACAGGAAACCCATTCAACTATTCGCGATATAAACAGTATTCGTACCTAGTGAGGATATCTATATTGCAGTAAAAAATAATACCAACCTATTATTAGAAAGGTCTCTTCTCATACAGCCACTGTAAAAAATAAAAATAAAAAAAATATCATTCGTCGAAAGCCAACCCCAGACCCAAGCGTGTCAGGACCTTGAAAACTACACAAGTGCGCCAATTCACCGCTACAGTAACGAACGTGTTGCCGGGCGTATTACGTATCAAACGATATTGAACCTAATGATAGTCATTCTCAGTCCGAACTGTCTGGTAGAGTTTTTAAATCTTGTTGGAGATCTAGATTGGTACGGAGATCGTGCCGAGTTGACGACACAATATTCTAATTTAGCTTTCGAACATCTTAATTCAAAATAACTTGTACCTAATAAAACACAAATTTATTGAGAGTAGGTATATCGAATTCTAATTCAATTCATTTATTATTTTCAGGTTTTTGAATGGCAGCAAGAAGCCCAGACAACAAATACTTATGACGGTGCAATTTGAATAAAAATTGCGTAACAGTATCTTCGCTGCAAAGGCAATAGTATGGAGTATTGCATGCTAGCTGTGGTGTACACTATCCTGTCCTTGATAACAACAGGTTCGTAGCATCGATTTTTATATAGCCCTTTGTCTCGAGAGTTCGCTATAAAATATAACGCAAGCAAAATCTGCTGACAGCATATAATTAATGCTCTAATATTATACTAACCTCAAATAAAGCCTCACGTAGACATGATACACGATTGCGTATTTGGGTTTATTGAATCAATAAATCAACTTTAACCAGCACTTTATCAGGCTCAGTTGGTAAATTATTGTCTTATAATTTACAATCTACTCCTAAAACATGTTGGTATCTTGTCTTGTCCTTCAGGCGTACTGATTAACTTTTTTACGAGAGAAACAAGTGTATTGACGCCCTCTTTCAACGTGAAAACGTCTTTTCGCTCGGAGTACAGCCGGTCGATTCTGTAAAAATCTCACCGTGAAACTTAGGTGAAGTGAGCTTAAAGTGAGCTGTCACTGTCACAAATCGACCGGCAGGATGCTAGGGATTAATACTATTGACAGCTCACTTCGCCCAAGTGTCACGGTGATATTTTTACAGAATCGATCGGCTGTTATTAATTTCAATATTTCTGACCGTCAGAAACATGTAAGATTTCAATCGCTAATAAACTACAAGGCTTTTTAAAAAGTGACGGTTGAGCACGCAAAAGATAGGTCATATTTATAAAAAAAATGACTTAGGATATAATTTGCCTATGACGTCACATCGCGAGGTCAGGCGCATGCGCGCGACCCTCTATTTTGCACTTTATGTCGAAATTCCAATTAGTATAGTGCAAAAAGGTGTTCAGCTAGAACGGTAATTCTCGTGTTGTTCCCAAGAGTTAACAAAGGCCTAAAGAGATATAACAAAAATATTTCGTAAAATAAGGGTAAAAGTGCATATGAAGTTGACAATAGCAAAATAATTTCATAATTTAAAGACACATATCGGCCGTAAATCTGCTCAGAAATTTAAAAAATCCCAATCGAAGAAAACTTGCATCATAAGGAATGCAATAAGCCTACAAAATCTAGTGCCGAGCAAATACAATAGCAACGGCAGTATCAGAAACCGTAACAAAAAGATGTCGTCTCATATCGGCCGGCTCAAAACTGAAAAATATAATCATTGAAAGCTTGCATCGTTAGGAATGCAATAAACAATCATTTATGTAATTCATTGTAAATACTATAACATCGTTAAAGAAATTTGTTATTATTTCACCACACGTTTTCACAAATTTCTGCGGCGCGGGATTTACCAGCTCTACAAAGTTTCTGTCAAAGAAGGCTCTCACAGCTAACCATGCTATACTTTACCGGACATGGGACTGATTTTCCATTCATCAGATTAGTTTCATGAATATCTGCTGAGAACGGTTAAGAAATGTTATAAAGGAAAAACGTACCATCCCAGATACATTGAAATAGGGTCAGGAGAATAATGATGATATTAATGTATATTTCAAAGATCTTCCATATAGATATAATATATGGAAGCAATCTAAATATATAATTGCTTGGTATGTGATCTACATACATAATAAATATGCCGATACCTGCCTATTGGATATCCTCAAAGTTCAGTCAAAAAGTGTTACGGAGTTCCGAATACTCGGGAAATGTAAAAGGTATTCGTGCGGATATGAGTGTTATAATTTGTTAGTCAGTGATTATGTGCTGTACTATTGTGGAAGTAATCTTTTTTACCGGTACGCTCGAGTGAATCCTTATAAACTGAGGTTTGTGAATTTTAGACTACAGTGCAAGAGCAACTTAAATTTTTTGATTGTCATGTGTTATTAATTTGCGATGATGAGATCCAAATTAACGTTTGATTTTGATTGGTCTTTATACGTCAGAGTTCCATTGTACGCTACACTGATAGTGTATAAAATAACCAAGTAGGCAACGATGTTGAATGCTGAGGTCGTCGAAACATTCGCAATCCTTGAATGACTGAGCAGTTTTTTGAGTCTCGCAGTGTGGGAGAGTTCTTAACCATACGACCTATTCTAGTCTGCGCGCATTGCTATTGTGTTGCAAATATTGAAGGACATCCTCAACAGGTTCTGAATAGGTGATAAACGAATATTGAAAAAGGACTGTTTAATGGCAAATGGGACTGCACTTTAATTTTAACTGGTACTTAGAGATAAATGCAAAAGACTGCACATCGTTGAACCTAACCTAACGCATGTGTAGACTACAGTATGGAGTCATTGTTCAATTGAATTCGGAAACAATAAGTAGTTACATACAGATTTTTATTTTCAGTATTTTAATTATTATGCACAACGAATTAGGTTAGAACTTAGTTAAAGAACATATTTATAATTATGTTGAAAACATTCCCTACACTCCAGTAATGAAATTTTATAACGTTTGTGGTTTGGTAAATAAAGCATAATACGAAAAGTTCACCTTTCTCAAAGGACAACACCTAGTTATAATTATCAATTTATTCGCCATTCATGACTCAGTGACGGAACTAGTTCGATTTATATTTAACCGGACTATTACTACGAAACATGAATGTATTACTATTTATAATATTACAATGCGATGACTAGAATCCATTGATAGTGTTCAAGATCAATTTTATTAACCAAAGCAATGATTTGAACGTACAATGAAAGGAAACCGTCGATACATTTGTAAGTAACTCTTTGTGCAATGTGATTATTATTCTGATATAATTTTCTTTAGTATTAACTTGTTCTCCAAGTATAGTCGTGGTTCATTTTCTAGAATTCATATTGACATGCACCACACGCTCAAGTGAAGATTTCCAACCAGAATTTGAAATGTATTATTAATAATTGGTTTGTCGCACTACACCACTAAACAAATCGTAAAGTATAAGGGAAAACAATGCGACCGGAGCTAATACAGCAACCAGCCTGTACCCGGGCGTGGGGTCGCGGAAGTCGTAGCACAGGGCATGGAAGCGCCGCCCTCGCTCCACGCACTTCGAGCCAGGTTCACCTGTCTTGTAAATCGCTTCATTCATATCACACTGAGAGCTACTGTCTTCACCAAACGTGTACTTAGTCACCAAACGAGCGACGAGACCTACAGTTTTGTTAATGCTTTCTTTCGAATTCTGTCGTATCCATTTTCTGTTAAAAATCTTACCAAGAATGTCTATATCTGAAAATCTTAAGGAGAAATTAAAGCGGGTATTTGTAGATTCAGTTTCAGTAGTGTTAAACTTTTTCATTGGAGTTAAAAAAATACCAAGCTTTTCCAAGAATTTTGCAGAAGTGATGTTCTCCCTGAAGTTTTCCATAGCTCCCGTATGAGCAATGAAACCACAGTAGAATTTCGTGTCAATATAGAATGGCGCACCAGGTGCAAAGTTACATATAACTCGTACATCTCCGTTTGTTTTTTTCCCATATGCACAACCTATTTTAGTGGTTTGCGCCCATAATAACTGGGCGGTGTAAAACGTGTCTGGCGTTATATGACCACACTCGACATCTGTCGTAGTAAGTGCTTTTCCAGCTTTCCAAAACCACACGTGAATACAGCCAATCATAGCATCTACATAACATTCATATTGTGGTATGCTGAAAAAATAAAGTTGAAATCAATTTCATAAGGTTAATCAAAATCGGTATCGAAATGTACCTAAAATAAAAGCATACCATCTTGAAGCCCTCTCAGTTTTGAAAGAATTTATGCAACAATGTTTTGCGTATTTGGTGCACTCAAGTTGAGTCACATAGTTTCCATCAAGGGCGGAACAAGCTGCTGGACCTGGCAGGCACTGGTGAAGCCAAGCCACGGCCATACTTTCCAAGTCAAAATCATACATTAATTGATTCATATCTGCAGCTTTAGGTAAATGTTCATATATATTTGTTTCTCCATTGGCGATGCGGTTTCGCATTGAATTTACAGTATTCACTAATCCTATCTGCTCAACCATGGTTGGAGTAGAAACTGTGTAACCATTTTTGCATAACTTAGAATAAGTCTTATCCGAGAAGAGACACATAGTGTGATCGCCGTAACAAGGACCTGCAGCACACCACTTGTTCATCGTTTGAGATGCGGGGATATAAAGAGGTCTGGAGGGCTTACTTTGCTCTTCTTTTGTTTCTACAACGTTCTTTAATGTATATGGATACATAAGAAAAACCTGAGAAGTGTGGAATGTTTGTCCTGCTTCACCGTATAGTATAGGTAAGTCCCAACATGGACTATTTTCTTGGACATACCAAATGTCGTTAGGTAAGGCATTCTCTGGGACAAAATAGTTATCGTTAACAATATTAGCACTTGAAGCCGGCATTACATTATAAAAGTCGATTGATAACTTCTCAGACTCATTTTCATTTGTGGTTGCATTTTTAAGGAACTTCACATTTTTTTTTAAATCTGATTCTGTTTGTTTTGCGGTAGTTTTATTATGATCACGACGCATTGGGTACTCTGTCCCTGCCGCATCATCATGGTAGGCATAATCTTTATTAATATCTTCAAAAGACTTTAGTTGTGATATGTAATCAACGCCTTGTCGCAAATGAGCATTTGTATCGTAGCCGATTTCTGCTTGCCTTGAATCAGTGTCAAAATCGTTTTGTTCTATAGATGCCTTACTTTTAGAAGTTCTTTTCATCATTTGGTCTTCAATTTCAGAAAGTTCATCATAGCTTTCATAATTTAATTTGTCATTATTCTTAGTAGCGGTTTCTGAAGAATTGTTTGCATTTGTTCGTCTAGCTGTTTGCAGTTCATTTTCAAGTGCCTTTGACTCTTTTTTATTTGCAAGTTCGGGTTCCTGTTTGCCGAAGTAGTAGTCCACACTTACACTATAACAATCCACTATCATCCAAATAAATAAGAGCCATGTTAATCTCATTGTGCCAATCGTTTCGTTACCTTCATGAAATCGTGTCACATTCAAAATTAAACCTACTAGATTTTAGAAATTGTTATACTGGGTGGACTTTAAAACGTTAGACTCTAAAGCATTATTAGATATTGTAATAGATCTATTTGAATGGCTCATTAGTCGTTATTATACATGAATATGCCTATAGAAAGAGTAACAGATTTACCTTAATACAACGTTCTAGAAGCCGAATAAACAATTTTCTTTTGAATTAAGATCTAGGGAGTCATTGTTCAATAGAAATACCGACGATATAAACATTGTATCATATTTTCTTATAATTATTTTAATATACTTACCTAACTGTTAATGTTTCAGCGGTTACAGCATGTTCTGTCTTAAATAAATAGCGAGCTACTTTAATAATGCGCAAGCGCCGTCATAAAGTGTATATAATAATATGGGTTTGGTCGTGTGGTGCTATATGTAATATAAATATTATAATATAAATCGCGAGTTCGTTGTCCTAAGACTGAATAGTGGATATTTTAGTATTAACAGTTAGTCCATTTAATTATGACATGATTTGTTTAACTAACAACTACGTTACAGATTAGAATCATTCATTATTACTAAGCCTTAGGTAGTAGGTATTCAGGCTTTGAAAAGCAATCATTAGACACTTAGTTGACGGCCAAAAGGTTCCGATTCTTAGAACGAGTATTCACCGGCGGCGCATGCGTAATGAGAACTTGCGTGGGAGTTGACATAACAAAACTCTGTGACTCACTCAAAACAAAATTATAAAATGTACGCTGTTTAAATAAAAAACGACATTCGTATAACTTATTTGATCTTAGTTTCTAGTTATTAAAATAAAATGATGATGCATATAAAGTAACTTTATAACAATGTTAATGATGACGTTTCCAACTTTGGCGAATTTTAACTAGCTGATGATTTCAGGCGTAGTTACCAAATCGAGGCATGCGTGGAAGTCAACGACCCGAACGGATCAGTCAGTAATGTCAGTATTGAGATCGTGACTAGCATGTTGTTCCGTTTAATAAATGTATGTACTACCATTATCTACACGTAGCTATTTTGAAAATTTGAATATCAAGTTAATCCAAAAGTACTTTTTTTTTTTTCAAACTTTCTGCTAAATGTATATACCAAAGGGAACTCTTCTTTTTTTTTGCCTCATGCGTGAATAGTTACAAAAATAAGTTCGGATAAGGAAGGAAAATGTAGTGGTCGAATTTTATTAGATAGCAGGCTCGTGTGATTATAAACTGCAAAGTGGCTAAGTTGCAGTGACGCGGCAAACGCATGAAGTTGAGTCACCATCTCTCCGAACCACACGCGCTGACGCAACATATTTGCCGAATGCACTGCACTAAGTGCATTCCTAAGCAGGCGACACACTGCCAATACAGTCTTGTGTCTATTTAGCAAATCAATACAATACCAATCAATGTTTTGAAAACATTTGCTTAAGTATCCGTTCAAATTAGCGAGTACTTGGAAAATGTTGGTTTAATTAATATGCAGGGAACACAAAGGATTGGAAGTTTGTAAACAATTTAGCGCTAAGGATACCTACACTAACACAGAATATGGACACGTGAGATTCGATCGATAAATGTATAAGTAAATATTAACCAAGCAAACAATCAACGTTGGCATATTTAACAGTGCATTATAAAGAAAACCTGAACATTTTGAGCTTGATCATTCTCCGTGTTACCAGTAACATTTGTAAATTTAATCCATCAAAAATGGATTCATTAACTTTATGTTATGACCCAGTCTCATATGCCAACCAAATTGCTAAAAATATTGGCCTTTAATCAACCATACATATTGAACACTGAACAGCTCTGAACAATATAAAATAAATAGCTTAGTAAACAAGAGATAATGCAAGTTCTATTACCTAATCTATCCAGAATGAAGCATCAAGGTGAATTGTACGATAAAATCACAACGATTCCCATCCCACGTATTAGTTAGTAGCAATGCTTCGTAATTTCAGTCAGGTGACAATTCAATATAAACTGCAGTAGGCGTGTGGACCTTGAAGAAAAGAAAATTAGATGCTGCAATGCACCGTCACTATGAGAACAGTTATCATGATCTACAATTAAATCTTTAGGAAACACGGTCTTAGCTGTTAAGGAAATGAATTACGAAAACACGATATAAGAATTACCTTAAAGAGTAATTTTCCTTGTAAATGCTAGGATTAGCATAAGTATGCGTGCATGTCCTCCTGGGTGTACTTGTCTGAGTGCAGCTCTTGAAAGGACAGGAAATACTTGGTGTTGAACACGCGATGTGTAATAAGGGTCAATCACAGTGCAACTAAATACAGACAGGAATGGCTGCAATGTATGAAGGACCTTTGCAGAAGTTGGAAAATAGCTGGGAGGTGAACGATAAGAATAGTTTCAAGAACAGCTGATCAAAAATGCTCAAAAGACGATCGTGAATAGTAAAGTAGAATAACAATGCATCACTCATACCCCGAAAGTTAAATAGAAATGAAGATCAATTTATTTTTAGCCCATAAACCATTAACATCAGTTGCCATTGCTCTAATCTACAATGGACATAAAATAATATGATGCTTGGCGCTTAGCCCAAGCCACTTATAAAACTGTCCAAATGAAGTTGTCCTAAGCAAAGAGAGGCCTGTACCCAGCAGTAGGTGAAGTCGGGCTGTAGGTGATGATGATGATGAATGTACACAAGTACTTATTGCAACTAACTGGGGATACCTCAATTGATGTATATACTTTTTTTTGAGTTTTTTTTTTTTTTTTGTATAATCTTGAGATAGCAGAGTGAGTATTAACATTGTTTCTCTTATTATTTCCAGGAGTATCATCGCTACAGTGTTACCAGTGCCTCATCAACCCGCCGCCGGGTCAGTACTACAACACCACCAAGCGCCTCTGCGTGCACTTCGACCACTCCGACAAGTTCATAGTGGAGTGCCCCTACTCCACCATGTGTATGAAGCAGGAGTTCCATCTTGATATACAGAATGGAGGTATGTGCTTATATGAGATAATTACTTACTACTTCTTAATCATTTGCAGAGCAGGTTAATGTTATAAAACAGTTGGTTGGCACTCGGCACAAAATCGTACCAATCGATGACACTTCGCATGGCGATTCAATTTTGATTCAATATTGACTTGCTTTAAAGGTGTATTGTATGATAACCTGATGTTGGCTGAGCTGGTAATGACATGAATATGTCACGGATTGAGTTGAATATCCCATACATAATGGTGATAATAAACAAGTCGTCATTGTAAGTTTGGTCGTTAAATATTTAAGTCAAGCCCGTATAACTCAGTCTTATTTACACGCCATTAGCGATCGAATGCTAACACATAGCGAAGGGCTCTGTACTGACGATAACAATATGATATGCGGTCAAGGTGGTTAAGTGTGACTATGCTGTGATAGACGGTTCAAGGTGAAGGCGTTTTGGACAGGAGACAATTTGCTGGCAAAAACGGCACCGTCACTATAAAAAGCCAACTACGGACGTGTCAAGGAATATTCTCACGAGTGCCACATCGTTTACTACATAATATAGACATAGCACTGAAATGATATATACAAAATTATTAATGGGTAATATGCCCTTGAATTGACATTAAGTGTAATTAGTTGTTATCTGTAAAGATATGAGTTGTTTCCAAAAAAATATTTGCCTTAGGTTTAAAAGCAGTTCTGGTGATGCAATCTGTGTAATGTTTCACTTTAAGAGTTTCACTTTCAAGGTTTTTGGATATGAAGTAATTATTTCAAATCATAACATGAAACCATTAAAACGCTACAGACCATAACATCAAACGTGTCACGCGTTTTAATGACTTCTTTAAGCATTTGGCTTGCAATCAGCGTAGATATATGCACAAGAAAGTGCGAATGTTTATAAATCGCAAAGTTGCATAAACTAGCAATACTATAGTAACCTGCTTAGTAAGTTATTACAACTACACAATGGGCACATCATTATATGAACAGTCTGTGCCCAATGCAGCCAACTGCAATCGAAAGCAATATTGAACATCTGCAACAGAATCATCAGTTGTCTTGGTTTTCTAAGCTACAAACTATCGTTATAATTAATGTTCTTGTTCACATTTTCAGTGAGAATAAATGGCGTACTCCGAGACTGTGCACCGCAGAAGCACGAGTACCAGGACTACAAAAACGGGAGGTGGTCGCCGAAGATGGAAATATTGGAACCTTACACAGAGGGCTGCATCAACGTCGACGACAAGGGAGAGAGGAGTACACCTACTAGGTAATCATTTAACATATAATTTTATGTTACAAAACATTCGTAGATGCCCTGAAAGTATTAAGCAGCCCCGATTTCTGAAAATCAAATCTAGGATCTGGTGTCAAGTCTCATGTTAGTTGTTCAACCGAAATAACCACAGTTTATTGAAATATGGTATTACACAACAGATACAATTTGGGAGGCTCTTTTGACGATAAACATTGTGAAGGTGACGAAAAAAACTTGATACGACAACGAAAAGGAAAATACAGAGAGCAACAATGAGCAGATTGCTTACAGTCGTCAAATACATGAAGTACGTAAACATGTACTAAACCAGCAGCAATAACTTGTTCGATTTACTGCGTAGTGTTATAATGACACGCCATCGATATTACGACCCAATTTCCGCAATTTACTCTGCTAACATTATTTCATTAAATTGCCTTATTATTTAACACCCGGCTGATAAATAAATTGGACAACGTTTATATTGATCCATGTTAGCTTGATATTCTGAATTAACGTTTTTCCTTATAAATCATTATCGTAGTCTAAAAATATTAAATGTTTCGCAAGTAGGTATATCTATAATGGGGTCGGCGTGTTTAGTTTTCCTCTCCTATACTTACAACAAGTACAACTAAGTCTGCACTTCTGCGTATAGAGTTATAGTATTTTATTTATGTTTATTTTTCTAGGCTGGGTTATTCAAAAACGTTCCAACTAGACTCAGAGTCAGCACGAGACAATAATGGGGGCGTACCCAGGAAACGCCTCTCATTCACACTTCCTCTCATATAAATATTTTTCTACATATTTTAATTTTTTAGAGTTAATTACTCTACAATGTATTTATTCAATTTCAGATACTGTTACTGCCGCAACAGCCTTTGTAACGCCTCACCGAGCACAAGCCACGAAGGCTACACGGACATCATGGGCGTCATAGTAGTGTTCAACCTCATGAAATACATCAACAGCCTTAGGTAGTAGTTGTAGGAACGCGTAGGAATTAATTATGTTACGTTAAGTTGCCTCGCAACACAGAGTAGTAAGCAAAGATTTGTTACGAGTGGGCGAAAAGCCGTGGACCAAAGGACATTTCAAGTGGGAGAATCGTTAAACAAAAACATGCCAATGCACAACCACATACATACATGGCATATGTGGCTACATACTTGGTGATATCAATCTGAACAGCCGAAGCTGTGCTAGTTCTATCCGACCGGATGCGTGCACAAACATGAAACGATGAGACTGTTTTATTTTAACGATTTGATTCTAGAAATTTCTACCCTCTTTTTGGATGGATGGGATTGGCGAAAGAAAAGGCCTATGCCCAGCAGTGGGCAAAGTTGGGTTGTGGATGATGATGATGTTACTGCTTGATCTACACAGATCTCGGGGCCGGAACAACCGGTCAGACGGATTGGAAGATACAACTGACCATGTAAGGTAGCCTATACAGGGACATCTTATTGAAAAATATCCGTGTGAGCAATGAGCATTCCATATACTTACTACTCCGTGCCAAGCGACAATGCAACTGCTCGCAATGTTTTGTGATATAAATAAAAGGGTATAGTGACTTTTTAATTTAAGACATTAAAATAATCTTTATATATCTGTATTTAATTAATAAATGAATTTTACAGAAGTTATTTATCGATCAAATATGTATTTGGGGAATTATTGTAAAATATATAATAATATTATGCGCAGACCGTGCGCATTTATGAAATCACTGTTGTGTTAATGATAATCGGATATTTGATATTCACAAAGTCATATTAAAGTTAAGAAATATTGACGACATCTTTTGACCTATACAGGCACCTTTTTGTTGGGTACACGTTCAAACAAATTCGCCTATTTGTTGTGTTACATTTTTATTGCAAATACTTGGACGGAATGTTCGTTTCAATGTACGTTACACTTCATATTACTTTTCACACATATGTGTACCCACCATGCTAAACCTTTTTTATAACTTTCATAAACGTATTTTCTTTTTCCATATTTTATTATTGTAGTTACAGTATTTTTGGGTCCGGTTGGAATGAAAAATTAAAAGTAATTACTTTTCCTTTAAGGGCTGATTTTACCAACGCCAGTTAAATTTAACCAAGGCATAATTGGACGTAGTTAAACAGAAAGGATCCAACCCACACAGAATTAGTTAGTTTTGAGATATTCAAGTTTTAAGATCAGATCGTGTTATGTGATTGTATGACCTACCATGTACGGGTTGGTAATGTATGGTCATAATGACATGATGCGTTGGGATTGTTTTTGTGATATTAAAGTTTTGAGTACAAAGAGTGTTTTGGTATACATTTTCGCCCATAGTGTGGGTTGGATCCTTTCTGCTTAACTACGTCCAATTTTGAATTTTTGACAGATTTTCCATACTAAAACTGTCAGACGTTTTATTCCACGGCTAAATAATAACTGACGTTGCAAAAATCAGCCCAAGTCAATTTGAAGCGAGATACTGAAGGTGGTCAGTGGAAATATTATTTAAATTAAAAACATAAAATTAAGTTTATTAATTCTTTTGACTTTCCTGTTCATTAATTCGATTCAAATGTTAATCACGTCATCGCATAATAATTAACAAAATAAAATAAAACATTTAAAAGGTATTAGGTAGGATCTACTAAAAAATATAGGCACTATAAAAATACACCTTTTGTGCAATATTAATTAAAAAAAAAAAAATGTATGATACCAAATTAATGCAATTAATTTGAATTTGTCACCTATATTTCCAGGTTTTGCTCATAATAAGGATAAATGTTGAAATTCAAGAATTGATTGAATAAATGTTTTCCTTACTCAAACAGAACCTTCAGCCCGTATATAGGTATGATATGTAGGTACTCTAAAATACATTATAGGAAATATAGGTAATATAAACAGGTAAAGTTCATGAACACAGTTCCAGACATTGCACAATCACTTTTAGTTGTAAATACTTTAACCAAGTAGGTTAAATCGCTTTGCACCCACAGATTGTACAATCACGTGCAAAAATACGTATTTATTACTTGGCATATTTTAAAACTAAGCTTCGAATAAAGTATCCATTCTTATAAGGCCCTTTGTAGACACATTTTTCTTGCAGTGAAAAACTACGATACTTTGACATAGGTAGGTACTTCATAAAACGAGAAAAACTGCGGTTAAAAAAAAACGCACCACATCTATATCGAAAAATCGTAAATAAATAGTTAAGTACATCACCGTGTGCAAGGATATAACGGCTGTTGTCTCCGTTCCAGAGATATAAGCATTAGCTCCAAACATTTTTTTTTGCAAAAAAAATATAAGTTGCTAATTTGCCTACCTGATTGTATCCTATGATATAATAATTCCAGTCTGCTACTGTCCCACTGCAGGGTAAAGGCCTCTTCTCATACAGAGAAGGCACGAACATTGATCACCACGCTTGCTGAAGACGGGTTGGCGATTTCAGACTTATATTAACTATAAGTCCAGGTTTCCTCACGGTGTTTTCCTTCACCGATGTCAGTAATGTCCAAGATAAACTCAGAAAGTACTCGTATGATATATTTATGCATAATAATGGCTATTAGACGCCATTTCAAGCAAAAAACCGACACTCTAAAATTTAAGCTCCAATGTCTTTGAGAGCCTTTTTTCGATCCACAGTGCGCCGTCGCCGTAGCGCATACACAAGCTCACACGATTTTTCTACTGCGCGGTTAAGAGGCTTACAACAGCTAAAGCGCGGTCACTGTCGAACTGCATAGAAATGAAAGAGAAGCGCGATGACACGACGCAGGTAATTTATTGCAAAATATGAAGCAGTAGATTTTATGTAAGTCGCTAATTTACAGAAAATCTATTGATTGGACTGGTAAATTAAAACACTATTATGCTAATATGTAGCTTGTAGAATAATCTGACAAAAAATCTGAATGATTGCGTGTAAATTAATATGATTTTTAATCGTTAAAAGAAATTTTTAGAGGTATCTTCATGATTTTTTTCTATCGTATCAAATTAGTTGTATTATGTTTTCAACACACTATCATACTAGCATATATCCTGAAGAATATCATATATATTTCTGATTTTGTTTACTGCAGTGGATCATATTCTTTTAGGCATTATAAAACTTGCGTTTAGGCACGTTTAGGTCCTGTAGTCCCCTTAAGAGCGTTCATTCAAAAAGTTGGCAACGTCGCAAATAGCTGTCAAATATTTACCCGTTTTGATTAAGGACATAGCATACTTTTTGTAGTAGTACGGTAGTACGTTTAATTTGGAAATAATAAATAATTAAATATGGCTAACTAGTAAACTAGAATATTACAAATTTATTGCAATTATAACACTGAATTTGATGTTGTAACCGTTTTGGGTGTAAAAAAACATTTGGAAAGTTTCCACCTAAAACTAAATATTCGGTGTTACGATATTAATTATTGCATTTCATAATCAATATTTTAGTTCACTAGTTAGCCATATTTATTATTTCCATACAGCAATATCGCCAAATTAATCGAAAAAGCGAAATATTTAACAGCAATTTGCGACGTTGCCCACTTTCTGTATAAAAGCTCTTAACACGCCGTACGGTAAAGAAACCGTACCGTGTACAACGGGCCTTAGTATGTTTGAATTTATATTTTATAAGTAAAGTACCTATATGTATATGCATAAAACCCCATAATTTCAAAAATAAGTTCAGGAGAAAATCGTTGTTGAATTTCATCAAGTTTTTGACGACTGTTACAACAACTTCAATATTTTGTGCCATCTGATTATTGAGGTCGTAAAGCTGTTGATTGATCGACCAAAGATCAAGCAAGATATTCTCTCCAGCATAAAATAAATTTCACTTTTAATGGCAACGATTTTTCTAGTTGAGTTTGTTCGTGGTTTTCTCTCCAGTTGTCTACTACTGAGAAGCAAATGCTGTGATAATATATTGTAAAAGTCACTACTTCAATAAGAATGAATGTATTGCAAACGGTTTACTTACGCCTGTCGAATTAAAGTTTTATAATTTATGTCCGACTTGCGAATGTTCATGTATGAAATACAGAAATACTAATAGCTTATGTGATTTCTCTTATTTATATACAAAATATTTATTTATTTATATGAAAATTATACATGACTTGCTCACAAAATAAGAATTGCCGTGGTAATGCCCAAATAAATTGTGACAGAGGCAGGAGAATGATGGCGGTGGATTGACTACGCATAATATGTAAAAAATAAATTAAAAAAGTTGTTTAATTACATAATTTGAAGGAAACTGCAAAAAAAAATCCCAAATCCTATGATGATTTAGTGAACCACGGATGCGATGTAATGAGTGAGTCACCGAAAAAATCGAGATAAGTATAATAATAGGTACAAAATATGATGTGTGAATAATAATGGCAATATGCACAAAAATAGCCTGCGATAAAAGTGTGAAAGCTGCACCATGACGCCTCAAATGAAATACCTACAATGAGTTATTTACACTGGACTCATCTATGCATCTCTTTTTCGGGTCACTAAACACTCAGTCATATTGGAAATTTACCTTACCATCCATGGATTGGGATTTTCCTGATCCATGCTGGTCATCACCCATAGATACAATGGATCAGGAAAGTACAGTCACATATGTATTTGGAAAGTACTACGACATTATATATCGTGGATGCTTTTGTCCATAAATAAAAAACTTCTGTCTATTATGATTACGCCAGTGATTGCCTATAGAATCTCGTCAGAAATAGCAAAGCAGAGGTTTTAATCATAATATCATGAGTATTGTCGGTGGTATGCCATGATTAGCAGCATTCAATAGACATTCTAAAGCTCTTTTTTTTAGCCTGTAAAGTTCAAGGTCGAGTTGCAGTTCCAAAGGTAAGGTTTTCTATACCTAGAAGAATAAGGATTGAGATGATTGAAGAGAACTCTAGGCCCGTAGGAACCTTACTCAAGACTCAACCATTACTTAAAACTAGTTTCAACCAATCAAAAGACTTTAAACGAGTTATATGTAATACGGGCCTAAGACGTGGTGAACGGTGGGCGGTATCATTTTACATTCGAAGTCCTGATTCTCAGCCTAATTTCAATAAGTACCTATATTAGAAAAAAAATTGGTGGATATTCAACACCAACATTTCTCACGAACTAAAAATTAATTCTAGAATAGACAGGCGAGACAAATAGTGACAGAACACGGCACGAGACACACCCACGTCTCGATCATACAATCGACGAGTAAATGTCGCCTGTTGTACTATCATCGACCTAAATGTGAACAATATTCGTGATAACCTCGAAAACTACTCCAGTACTGACACATGACAATGTGTTATAACATTCCGTTGATAACGACAACGTAGTTTTATTTTGAATTAAGAACAGGATAACCTTAGGAGACCCCCAATGATCGTGGAAAGACATACAAATGATGGTCCCCTAGCTTTATGAACACATTTTCCTTCAAAAGAATTAAAGAAGCCAGTAGCCAGTAGTTGCCAAGTGCCGACCTCATAAAAGATAAAAGCGCAAGTGTTAAATTGACATTAATCCTTATAAAAATTGCTAACACATGTTATTTTTATCGCTAATAACAAAGGATGTTGCGAGGCGACCATATCAATAGTAAAATGTTTCGCAACGGGACTTAAAGCGAATGGGGTAAGTCACAAACTTCATATTTCCAGATAGGTAGTTTATGAACCTGATATGAAAATCAATGTCAAAACTACTGATACCGTAAATATACAAACTAACTTCTTATCGACGCTGATGTGCAAAGAATATGTATGTCCAGAATAGAAATTAACCAGTCAACAGGTCTAAACAAAGCATTTAAAACTTTTAGCTATACAGAAAGCAGGTTCAACATCCGTTTAGTAAAGAATAATAAACAAGGTGAGTAGTGTTCTATATTACCTACACATTTATGTGTACGCCAAAGTAACTAAATCGTTCCTGAAAGTACTTTGCGAAAAAGAGTTAAAAAAAACTTGTTATTACTAGTCTGCAAAATATTAAAACAAAGAGAAGACCACACAATACAATTTCATAAATAGTGTATTACTGTTAAATAGGTCAAGTTGGAGATAAATCTCTCATCGAGATAATTATACACTGACGACAATTTCGCAATTAGCAAAAACAATGGTGACAGAAAATACTGAAAATTAAAACTCATTGTTTGATTTTATTGTTGCTGTTTGTTCGGTAATTGATTATCCTAGTAATTTAATTAAAGTCTACACCGACTATTATTGAATTAGCATACCGTTTTAATTAATAAACGTCTGTTGTTTAAGATCGTAACGGCAAAATAATGGCATTTGATCGATTATACATGTCTCCATAAATTTTTGGACTCATCAAATAGTAAGAGACGGTCGTGAACTGAATAAAAATTTAGCAAATTATATTAATGAAGTTCTAAAAAAAAACTAAACACCGGAATCCGGGGACAAAGCGACAAACAAAATGAACACAGAGCGAGACCGCCAAATGTTGGTCAGTGTCGCGCCGGCGCCAGAATCGATCGCATGAATCAGCGCTATTACCGCGAACATAAGAGTGTTATTTCTCAGTTTTTGGACATGTCCCGTTTTGCCACTGGGCTTCCTTCCTGTGAATCATGGCGTTGAGTACGGAGGTGCCAATTTCAGTTCAGTGTTAAGCCCTGCCGGCCACATGCGCCGCAATCGCAACATTGTAAACACATAACACGTAAATGTAATTAAAAAAATTACAGTTTGTAGTTTTAGTGTAGTAGTCTTAATTTTAAGTGGTGTTTTATTAATAAACATGGATTTAGCGGCTTCTTTATTGACTTTTACAATGTTTTGGAAATGTAAGTGAAAGTGTTTTGATAATAATTATTTTCTTCAATTTTTATTTTATTGACTATTATAACGATTGTAGAGCACTACTAGTATTTGTCAATAATTATTTGTGCAATAATATTGTTTTACATTTTAATTTAACATTATTTACTCTTGATTACCACATTCTTCCTTATTCTTTCCTTATCTATGTTAATGTTGAGGGTATAAATCCGTAACATACAATTTATAAATATCAATATGAAGCTGTCCCTAGGAAAATATTATAATTCTACGAAGACGTCTTCGGCATCTTCTATTCTTCTTCAATAATCAATAAATCAAATATTTGAGAACTAAATATTTGAATGACTTGCTCTACTCAGAACACTACTTTGCATCAACATGGAAAAAACCTTGAAAAATAAATAAAACGTTATAGTAGTAGTAGTACTTGAACACTTGTTAAAAATAAACATTTTAATTATATTCGTGACTTATAATGCAAAAAAACAATAGGTAATAAAATGCGAGGTGGCCACGTATGGACATATTTATCAGTAAATTAATATAATGTGGGCATCGAACCTCATTATTCACTCCCATATGGATCAGTCTGTCACCTCGTGGTAAGTAGGCGTAATGAAGGCTCTTTCAAATGTAACTATTCAAAGGTTGTATCCTAATCCTAACTAATATTATAAATGCGAAAGTGAGTTTGTTTTGTACGCTTTCACGCTAGAACGGATGAACGGATTTAGATGAAATTTGGCACATAGGTAGGCCATGACCTAGGTTAGGACATAGGATAGTTTTCATCCCGATACACCAACGGGATCGAGACTTATGCAATTGAAACCGCGGGGCGCAGCTAGCTGGGATATAAAAGGTTGTATACCGGTGAGTCTGTCGAGCAAAGAATAGGAAATGTAAGTCTAGGATGTCCTCTTCAAGTCCCCGGATCCCGGATGTCAATTGTTATTTGTGATGCAATTTTATACCGGTGAGTTGACTACGAAGAACCTGATTATGCATTTGATGAAGTTGCTCTTTAGAAAGAAGACTCCCCCATAGAAATTTGTCACTGGCAGTAAAAGTTAAATTGGTAATGTTAATGCATCTGGATTTTTGATTTGACGTCTTATGGTGCCCTAAATTTTGGGTCTTAAATTAATGGACATGGGGCGTGGAAGCGAAAAAAACAATATGGTTCTGACGCACGAGAGATGGTGCGATAAACTTCTCATTCAACTTGACCGTTAATGGCGAGGGCGACTGGGGTGTGTTCTCATATTGGATAGATTCAGAATTGGAGCAATGCTTTGGAGAAGCATTCTTATTGGATGAAGCTTAGATAATAATTAGTTATATAGCTGTGAAGCGAATGAGAGACTAAAAATAAGACTTAAAATATCAAGAACAAAACGAAACTGTTGATGCCATTCCAAATAAAGAAACTCGAACTCCAGTCGCGAAGCTCGAATGCAACCAAATCTGCATGTAATTTAATTCAAAAAGTTACGAGACGAGAACATAAAAGGTCATTTATAAATTAAGTGAAGCTACATAGTTAGTGAATAGGAACAGTAGGTCAAGTGCAAACCACATTCACTATGAACATATTCGAATACATGTTAGGCGTAATCCTTTAACACGAGATCACGACCATCTTTTAATGCAAATTGTATTATCGCGTTTACGACTGCGAAATTAAACCATTTGCCAATCCTGTTCTTTCTTAACAAGCTGAATCAACAAGATAGTTTAACTTCAATTACTGATAACACAATACAGACAGACTAATAAAAATATTTCTTCAAATTGCTCTTTAATTGTTTAAGGCGATGTTCGTTAATTAAACGTCTCTCAAAGATTTGCAAATATTCCAGCTTTGTTCTAAAGCTTTGTATGTTAGATGTTACGTATAAATAGTCAAGATATTTGTGTCACCACTTCCTAGTTTATGTAGATATTACATTTAATATAGAACACTTTACTCGGGTGAAGCGGTGATTGTCCTGTGGTCTTAGAAAGGTGACAGAAATAAGTCAGATGAAATCTCTTAAGACAGTCTGAGACAAAACACATAAGATTAGGAAAGAACTGGACAAAACCAGAACTGGTCACCTTTACCTGAATGAATACAATGAAAAATTACGATAGCGAGTAACTAGCTCTAGCTCAAGTAGAGTTAAAACTACAATAGTTTCTTAATATAAATATTATCAAAGCAAGGAGGAAAGGAAAATCGAATTATGGAAGAATGGAATTTTCATTGTATTAACAAAATATACTGTGACGTCATCTTTGAAGCGTTCACATGCCTAAACATTGTTTGCGATTAATTAAAGTAAACCGCAAAGAATTTTAGGTACAATGGACTAGATATTTGGTATATCCTGTCATTTTATTTATCAGCTTGAGACATGGTTTGATTACGTCAAAGACAAAATCAGAACTATAGAAGAATCCACTCATATTAATTGTCCAGGAAATATTTTACGAACCGCAGTTTATGATCCCACGAAAATGTATGGAAACCACAATTATGAGGTTCTATTTAGCGCCGTTAAAGTTGTTAATTTCTAACGCCGCATTGGTGCATTTCGTTCGAAATGCAATTTATCTCATAAGAAAAAGTCTTTGTCGAGTACAGAGAAGTTTTGGTTTCCTATAAGACAATCATCGGACATAGGATTTAAAAATCTGCAGCAGTAAGTACGTAGGTACATGGTTTATCAATCCTTGAAGAGATATCGATAAGGGCTACGTTCAGTATTACTGAATGTAATGACATACATATATAGATTACTTTATGAATATCAAGCGTAGTAATAGTAAGCCAGCTGATCGCAATTGCAATTAGTTTGCTTCCAAAGATCCGTTAAAAATTGATATGGTTTTCTGGAAGAATGTTGGTAGCATATGATTGAAATAAAAAAATAATGCCATAACTTGAATTTTGATATTCCTTATAATATTATTAGGAAGATCAAATGTAGATACCACATTAACCCCCAATTTCTAAATGTCAATTCCATTTCATCTGTTTTCAAACATGTCAGATTCAGATTCATGTTCAGATTTTATTTTTGCTTTGGTTCAGAGACTTGATCAGGCAATCAGAAACCGGCCTTATAATCAAACAAAACAATTTTATTTTCAGTATCATGGAGCCTACAGTGCTACACGTGCTGTTCGGATCCGGAACTACAGAAAAGCAGCGAATCATGCCCGTGCTACAGCAGCAGCAAGTACTTGGTGCAGTGCGACAAGTCCACCATGTGCTTCAAGAGAATAACTACGCGTGAGTTCGGAGACGGATGTAAGTAGACTATCTGAAGATAGAGCATCGTTTATAACGGCTGTCAGGAAAGACCTTTTGAGAACCACTGCATTGGTAGTCAATGCTTCTGACCAACTGGGACTGAACGGATATGATATCTTATTACTGAAAATTGGTTGTAATAACACTTTTATACGTCAAAATAAATAAAAATAAAAACTAAATGAGGTCGGTGTTTCCTAACCTGAGGAGAAACACTGAAACAAACTCAGAAGTATCTTTTAAAGTCCAGAAATTCAATTCGTTAGATCATGTGAGGACCATGCCAATGAGGCTCTGAGGCCCGTATTACAGAACCTTACTCAAGACTCAAGCGTTACTTAAATCTACGAGTTTTAAGTAATGGTTGAGTTTTGAGTGAGGTTCTGTAATACGGGCCTGAGATAGTCACCAACAAGTTTAAAAGCTGGCTTTTTGGTGACTTGGGGCAACAGTGTCAACTCTGCGAATTATAGCGATCATGAACCCGGTTGATTAAATCACGTAGAGATAATGTTTGAAGCAAGTTATGGCATGTAGTATAAAAAGGTTTAAAACAACACAAGTCATGAACGATGATGTATGTGCGCCAGATTTAGATTTAGGTACAAAATATTTTTCAAGCCCACAGCAACGAGTTTTAACTAATATTTCATTTATAAAACCCACACACGCAAGCTCTTCAAAACAATAAATATTTCAAGACAAGTACCTACAACAGCCATAAGATAACTAAGAGTTTGTTTAAAGGTGCTCCCTCACCGGGACCATTCGTCTGTAATGTAACGTTACAGATTCGATTTTAAGCATGACGTTACAGCACTGACGTCCTGACTGACGAGCATTCGCCTGTAATGAAACGTGTGGTGTGCATTGATGTAACAAGTTGCATCAAAATATACATATATATACATATATTACACACATTGCGCGCTGCAATGCTCGGTTCTCGTCCCTCATTGATGTAACGCTCGAATTGTATCATTACAGGTTGCGCACTGTAATGTTCGCCCACTCACTCGACTCTTGTAACGTTACATTTCAGGCGAATGCTCCCGGTGAGGGAGCACCTTTATAAGACTACTACTATTTTAAGTTCTGAATCATATATCGACATTTGCAAATTAACCACAGTTAACACTTCAAAGACAAAATGCCTTAATCACATACCAGTCATCCTGTTGAAAGCTTGGAATGTGATGTGTCTGAGTCAAACATACTTAGATATATATCAAATATGTTTTATTAACAATATATAGCTTTACAAGGTTTAGTAACTGACAACCCAGTTACTAAACCTTGTAAAGCTATAGGAGCTCAGATAGGCAGTCGCTCCACGTAAAATACTAGTTATTCAGCTGCATTTGGTTAGACCGAAAGCCGACCCTAACATAGTTGGGAAAAGTTTGATTGAACACTAGCTTTACATGCACCATCAATTTGATGAGCAATTTCAGTATAAATCGTGAGCTTTGCGTATGGGAAGCTCACGACGTGTCAAGCACTTATGTTATTAAGATAAAATGATACGCCATTCGGTAATGCCCGCAAAATGTTAATTCGCTAAGGTGAGGTTATTAATAGAGCTAGACACCAGCTGCCCGTGGGGCTAAGTGGCAATGACCCGTGACCGACACCTCTGACAGCCATTGAGCGATACGCGCCTGAACAAAAAACTCATTTATCATTTACCGAAGATTTACTGCCTTTTATTAGTTCGTCATTATTTTTAAACACGCTCTGACGCTACCACAAATTGAATTAGTTTTTTTTTTTTTTTTTTGTTTACCTTGTATATTAAGAGCAGTGTTTGGCTGGTGGTAACGGCCCGACTTATTGAGTTGAAGGTCGTGGGTTCGAACCCAGACAGATACTTTTGTTGTGGTGAAATTTATTTCATCACCACTGCTCTCAAAATGGTGAAGAAAAACATCGTGAGGAAACCGGCAAGTCCAAGAAACCATAAATTCGAAGACCTGTGTCATCTACCATTCCCCACTGGGCCTGCGAGGCCTGTCCTAGCAGTTAGTAGTAGAACATTAGAGGCCGATTATATGCTTATATATTTAAGAGGAGGACTTATAAACAGAGGAGAAAGTCACCAATTTGTAACATTTAATTACAGAATAATAAAAAAGCAGTAACTTAAAGTCATTACTCAAACAGCCAATACACTGTTTATAGGAATCCATAAGCATGTGCATAAAGGAAGTGGCGGACAATAAAAAGAATGTGTTGATACGGTACCGTTAAAGCGGCTTCCTTACGAAATGCCTCCTTTATAGGAATATGTGTCATGTGGCCCGTTGGTGGCGCAACTTTATGTGGCACAGTAAAATGTCACTTAACATCAAAACGAGCATATCAAGACTTTGTTGCTAAACCATAAAATGCCTTAAGAAAGTGCTCTTTGAATTATGTGTCTATCTTGGCTATTATGACAGTTTGATTATCTCGCTGCAGAGCAAAATGCTGCATCTTTCAGATACTAACACATTATTTATTACATTTCCTATACTATTAAATTAGCAATATTTGTATATATATATTTCTAATCACGTTCTCGAAAACGGCTCTAACTATTTCGATGAAGTTGCAATATAGGGGTTTACGGGGCGAAAAATCGATCTTTTCTCCGTATTTTCACCCGAGCAGAGGTCGGTCGACCAAAGTTTAAAACAAGATGGCTACTTTAGAATAATGACATGGCAGCATGGAATTAGTATGAATTATCTTATACTATTAAATGAGTATTCTCTATTTTCACCCGAGTAGAGCTCGGTCGACCAGGTACCTACTTCCTAGTAATAGAGAAGTTTATAAAAAGAAGACAGTCATGCTGCGCAGACCCCAATTAAATTGGGATCCATGTGTAAGAGAATGATGACGATGAACGGTGATTCCTAAAAGAAAATTCTACAGAGATAAAACAGAATGAGCCGTAGGAAGAGAAATATACTTTTTAATTTAGATGATGATACAAATTATATGTTTCGGAATTATGGCGAAGTGTTTTTAGTGTTAAATCATAACCGGTATAAATTTACGATAGTGGGTATAACTATAACTGATGGTTAGCACCAGAATATATTTCGAAAAACCGCATTTTACCCTTAAACATGAGATCATCATAAAATATATGTAAAATGAGATCCCTTTTTGAACGACAATAATAAGGACAACGAGTATAATAAGGAAAGCTATTAACTGCAATATGAGGAACGATCAAAAATGTTACAGGGAATTATAAACAGCATTAATGATAATACTTAATTGTCATCGAAATTCCCCTGTACCATTTTGTTACAATATAGCGAATTGTGAATCGACATGTGAGTCACGAATTATCAGTTCCTCTCGTAACCCGGCGACGCTAATGAGGTCTGCACGCATGGCAGGCGCACGCGCACCGGCAGGGTTAAACGTGCAGATTGCACCATAGGCGTATAGTACACATTGTAATGCTACAATATTAAATGGACTCTTTCATTAACACAATATTATAACAAAAAAAAATAAAAATAAATGTCTTTTATAAATAGTATTTTATTGACAAAGCATATCCAGCAGTGGACTACGAAAATTTAAGGAGATCATTCTAATTTGCATTGCAAATAGTACCTATCTGTGAAAATCAATTAACACCTCTGTTTGAAGACGTAAGGGCGAAGCAAATGTAGGGGCATATAAGCAACTATAAATACGTATTGGTTAGGAGTAGGATAGAAACTGCGGCACAGACTAGTGCCCAGCACTTCAGGTTTAGATGGATGGATAAAGATGTATTACCTTAAGGCTTATGCCTCCAGTAATCGCATCTGCCTTGAGCAATCATGGTGATCCATGCTCATGTCTGCTCTGTATGAGAAGAGGCCTTTGCCCCACAGTGGGACAATAATAGGCTGGTATTATTGTTATAATTTTTTAAGCCATCAAGAATTCTCATATTATAAATAAATACTGCTAAAACTCTGGGTAACCCTTACGCACGCACCTCTGACTTTTCGGATTCATGTACGTGTTGTATAATTATCACTTGCTTCAAAAACGGTGAAGGAAAACATCGTGAGGAAACCGGCATGCCTGAGAGATATTTCTCGACGGCTCGTGAAGCCAAGACAGAGGCCCATGTGAGGCATGAAAACTCTGACACCAGGTTAGTCAGTAACCACACGGGTCGAGTTCTAATTAACCGTTAAAGGCCTGATAAACAACTAATTAACGTGCTAATTGACGTGCTTGAGGGTCACCCAGGGCTTTACCGGTTAAATGTGTTACGGGACACACAATGCAATGATTGGTGTGTCATTACTTTCACAATCGTGTTGGGAATAGTTAGTTGCGTGTAATGACATAATTTGTTTAAGTATTTTATGTAAGAAGCATTGTCAGTCTGTCACCTCCGATGTAATTTATGTAACATTGCAAATCACAATGTAAATACAACTTACATTATGTACAATATCTTTCATTAGCTTGAAACATACATATAACTTATTACATTTCTTTTTAATTAAAAATAATGTAATCTTATGAAATTAGGACAGTATTTTTAGTAAAAAAAACTAATTTGAACTCGGATTTATTATATTTCCTTTTTATTTTCTTTTTAACTTGTGGTTGCTTCGTTTAAAGGTAAAGAGCGTGACGAACCATACGTTACTAATCACTCATGATTCATAAGAATGTATGATGAATTGATTATAAATCACCTTTTTAATTAATTCGTAATAATCGCATATTACTGGGTATTTAAGTAAAATTCGAGGCAAGAGTCCGATATTAATAAAATTATACTTATACTAATAACATTTTTGTATAGAATTCTTCTTCATCCCCAAAATACCTCCTTAATTTAATAAAACCTCCCTGTGTACCTTATTATTAATAAAAAAACGAGCGAGCCTTACAGTAGTCTCATATGATGTGTAACATCTGACATCTCACCTTGATATTATAATAAGCAACATTACAGAGGCGGGGCCTCGTCAAGGTCGTTTCTGACAGCCAACTCTAGCACCGCGCGCGCTCATTGGTCAAATCAAATAGCGCGCGCTTCCGTCCCTTTTCACGAAATCACTCCCACAGATTTGTAGGGTATATAATTATGTTCTGTGCACATATTATAGGAAAGTGAGAGAAAAGATGTTACACATCAAAAATCTTTCGTTCCTGTGCTGGTTAAATACCTAATTAAAAACATTTTGTTACAGTAACATCGCTGAGCATAGCACGCGGTTGCGCGCCGCAAACAACGGACGGAGAACAGAGGAAGATCAACGGCAAATGGCAGGCGGTCACTGACATATACGAGGTGTATGACGAATCTTGTTCGGAAGACCCGACCAATGGCGAGAGGTCCACGAAGACGACTCATTGCTACTGCAGAGGGGATCGGTGCAATGGCGCCCAGAAAATACTCAGAAATGGTATAGCAGTGGCTGCTATGGCAGTAATTCTGTTTGCTTTAAGTTAGAGGAAGAAATCCAGCTAAATGGCACTGACTGGCTAGTCATAAAACGCTTCGTTCACTTGTTCAAGAACTTCCCTTAAGGAGAGTCCCTTACGAAACTTACCTGGTGCAGTCTGTTTCTACTAGCTCACTCTGGCCACAGATTAATACAGATGGGACACTCCGCAAAATCATTTAAATAAAAAGCGACTCTTGCTACCACACAATAAAGTGCAATTCAGGTCGCACAGCGCTAATCACCTACAGTTATATTCATCTAGAAGTTGCGTCTCTTTTTATCGCGTGACTCTTAGATCTTCTGACTACGTTACACTCACTGAATTGGCCCAGCAGACGGCCCGCCGCGTACTTGTAGGTTCATACCTAAACTGTGGAGTGTCCAATCTGTGTTAATCTGTGCTTTGGCTAGGATGTTCCACGTAAAAACTGGAGTCTATCGACTATATCGTGAACGAGGTGCTTAACAGTCTAGTCATAGGCTGTTATTAATACTGCCTTAGTATGTTGTGTAGATTTTATTTTATGTTTTTATTTTAAATTCGAACTTAACCTTGATAAAAGGTCAGATGAAGGCAAATTCAAGTATCGCGTCACAGAGTAAGTTGTAAATGGAGCGCGTAAATTAAATTAGTCGATTTATTGTGGTTTGTGAAGTATATGTAAACCTTTCTTGTTGTTGCTAGTGAGACCAGAAAACCCATTTTTGAGAAAAGACTCGTAGGAGGATGCGTTCGCAAACATAAATTACATTTCAAAGATAATTTAGATCACAATTAGTATATAAGGTATTGTTATTTTAAAATTGCTTGTTCACCGCTATAAAATAACGGTGTATTTTTTCTCTTAGTAATTAATATGTAATTAAGGCTATTTGTAAGATCCCTAATACCTCCATACGGGTCTCTACTGCCAATAATGTTAAGTTACTAATAGTTACATAGTTGAACAAAGTTATGAACAGTCCCAAAGAGCTTCAACAGTGGTGCTTTATTATATTACGCATTATTGCTAGTCAATGTTATGTAACGTGTATTTTCTTTTACTTGTCTTATTTGTAAACAAATATATACTACCGAAATATTAATTCTGAGAGAACAAATGTGTTCAAATATGATTATTTCGAAGCAGTTTTTTATTTTTTTAGGCGCGTTAAACGATTATTGGTAGGGGCAAATCTTATGTGTTCTCGTCACCGACATGCAAATGATAACAGTATATTTGTAGCAATAGGGGTGATTTTTGTTTCATAGTTTTAAGTTGTCACTTTTGCCGACAGTCGCCATGGCGGTCTATTTTTTATTTATGCATTTCTCTAACTAAAAGCTCGTACAGACCAGCGCGACGCGACGCCGCGCCGCGACACGAACAATACAATTTCTAAGAAAACTTGACGGTATAACAATAACCAGTGTCGCGTCGCGCTGGTCGGCACGAAGCTTAATTCATATGTATTTCTCACAAAGTTGTTCGTACCTAACAATATGTAATCGATGCGAAACCACGAAACTTTCATTTTGTGTTTGTTTAACAAATAAGACATGTAAAAAAAATACACTGTAAAGATTGCAAGTCTGTGATTCTCTTCACAAATGTTAGATAATAGTTAGTGAGTTAGTCATTACTTTTTATTTTAATATTACTTTTGTATACTTACGTACTTAGAGTTCGCCTGACTATTACTAATTAAGGCCAGGAAGTTGCTAAGTTTATTTTGTGTTTTATATTATAATTTAGATACTGTTTTGTATTTTTTCTACGTGATACTCATTCTTATATGTAATGTAATAATTTAATCAAATAAAATCATTCCTATACTGTTTCTGTTTTACCGAACGCAACCGTATTTCGTAAGTATATTCCATTAGAGCCTGTTTGACCACTCACACACACAGGTTTGGATAGCTTAACTCTACTACTAACTAACTATAAGTTCTAATATATTATCTTGACATCGGCTGCTTTAAAGCTTTGATTCCCGTAATCTTATAATTATGTATAATCGACTGTTGAAAGTAGTTCAGCTACTGGCTTAACTAATAAGCAACGTCGCTGTATACTTGCCCCGGCGCCTTTTACTCTCTATAATTTTAAGGCGCTGATAAGAGGCAAAAGTTATAAGGAGACGATGTGGCGGCATCTACACCGCCACATGCGAACTACGCATCAAAGACTTGACGTCACACAACATCCTGACGTCACTCAAATCCTGCATCACGCAATTAGAGTTTACCGCGCGGTGGACATATATACAAGCTCACGACTTCAACCTCTGGGCAATTGCCCGCCAGACATGACACCCGTCTGGTCGGAGGATCCTCCCTTTTCTATGGGGGATGAGTGAACTTTACACCCTGTTCCTCATACCCCTAAAACTTCTCTTAAAAAAAATGCCAAATCTATATAGTTTATGGTAGCGGAAGAAATATAATGTTAATCTTGAACATATTGCTCAGAACTTGGTTGTTACCAAAACAAGTTTTGAAAAAAAAATCTTGATACAAATGAACGGTAAACAAACCTTTTACCTTCCAATCTAAAATATCTGAATTAAATATCGACGTACGTTGGTTTTTAATTAATAACAAGAACGTCTTATTTGAATTTGAAACTTGGTTGGTTTTGATTTTCGATTACTCAGTAAATAGGCAATTGCTTCATATTTTGAAATAAATTACAAGTGTTGTGTCATCGCGCTTCTCTTTCTTTTCTATGTAGTTCGACAGTGACCGCGCTTTAGCTCTTGTCAGCGTCTTAAAGGCAGGGTTGCGCTTTTGCAATTTGAATTGGATTACATATTTTTAAACGCAGTTTGTTTTTTTTATCTCCATAACTTTTTTTTTACAGCGTCGCTGTGTGTCGTCATTTATCGATACCTATCATTTCTGCGGAGTTACGCTAGCTAGTTTAATTTAATCATGTATAAATAATACATGACCGAAAAAATACATTACCGAAAAAATACAATACCGAAAAAATACAATACTTACCGATAAAATACATTACCGATAAAATACATGACCGAAAAACAACAAAGACAGGGCTGTAAAGCCCTGACTTTCAGAAATGTAAATCTCTGAAGTCAAATGAAGGATAACTCGATAATTTTCGAATATAATTGCACGTTTGAAGGCACACGCGCCATGTAAATGAGGCATTATGTGCATCGGATTCCAACGGGGTCGTGTAAGTAAGTATGCACATGTGTTATGAAACTGAAGGCGATGACGAATCGCTTGTACAATATGGCTTTATATTAAGTTCAGTTTAATTAAATTACAGTATCCGGGCCTAGACAAGACGACCTTTTGCTCAAACTTGATAATATGCCATTGTTAGCAACCAAAGTAGAATAAACTTATGTAATCTAAGGTTTACAAAGGCTTTACATGAGCTCTACAATAAATTGTTACTCAGCATGTATCAGAAAGGTGAGGTACAGACGATCAAACTGAACTTTCGCCATGGGACCAATATCGTAATCGCACTGATATCTACTTTAAAACAGTTGAATGTTGCAGGATCTTAATAAAGCAGGTGAGGTGTAAGCCTCTTGGAATAATAAACTTAGTTTTTAAGATGAGCTTGCCTACCTTTAAATCTTGCACGTAAAAAATATCCGATTATAGTCTTAGCCGATAACCTGTGCTGTAGGTTGTTCATGGTATAAATAAATGAATAGTCGACTGCAAGCCTACTGTAAAAATTTGACATTGACAGCACCAACGTCGCAAATAGCTGTCAATTATTTACCTGTTTTGATTAATTTGGCAATATTACTGTATGAAAATACGGAATGTGGCTAACTATTGAACTAAAATATTGATTTTGAAATGGAATAATTAATATCGTAACACCGAATATTTCGTTTTAGAAGTAAAAAAAGTATTTGGAAATTCCCCAAAGGTTTTTTACACCTACAACGGTAATCAAATTCAGTGTTATAAATGGAATTCATTATTAATATTCTTCGTTCGCTAGTTAGCCACATTTCATATTTTCATACAGTAATATTGCCAAATTAACCAAAACAGCGAAATATTTTACATCTATTTGCGACGTTGCCCACTTTCAGAATAAACGCTCTTAAGTCGTAGTTTTTTGTTTTAAAGTAAATTTGTAAGTAGTGTAGTAGTACTATACTTAAGTAAATTTAGAATTAAAAAGTTTTTAGGTTTAGTTATTTTGATGATGTGCTACAGGGTGACGTTATCGCTCAGCGATAAAGCCCTTAAAATAAAGAAAAAAAAAAAAAAAAAAAAAAAAAAAGTCGTAGTACGTTCCCATCCTCAAAAAAAAAAAAAGTCGTAGTACGTAAGGGTGTTTTTTTTTTACAAATGTTACCCCCATCGTCAACGAAAGTGCGCCAGCATCGTCCATAGTGTAAATACATGCGCGTACTCACGTTAGCGTTGTTCTCGACCAGGCACAGGAACACGACGTCTTCTCGAAGCAGACGCACGGCGCCATGCAGCGGCTGTGACGTCTTGCTCTTCAACATCCGGTATAGAAGCGCAGATGACATGTGCGCGAAGTCCTCGCCTGGCGTAGAAGTATTTTATTATTAATAAAATAAAATAAAATGTTTTTATGGACTTTTATTATCACAATGCGTATGACAGTCCTATTTTATGATGGTAGTCCTATTTTATGGTGGTACTTCTATGTTATGATGGTAGTCCTATTTTATGGTGGTACTTCTATTTTATGAGTGCGACAGTCATTGCAATTTAAACCTTATGTCAATAGACATAGAAGTGAAGTCTCATAATGTGCGTTCTATTGTATTTTTTTCCATAGAACAGATTGTACTTATAATTAAAAAAATATCACATGTTAGAAGCATTTCAAAGTACCATATCTAGTAAGAAAAAAAAAATGCACCCACCCTTGATTCAACTGCTATTTATTTAAGCAACAATGTATGTCATTTATGAAAGTCATTTAAGTAGTACTAAACTATAGAAATAGCAAAGGCTGTACAAATAATATGAATAGTTCTAGTTCAACTTCAAAGAACAATAAACAAGCATATCTTTTATAGATTCAAGTGTTTTACATAACACAAATAATAAGGTGAGGTTTATTTATTATCTTCAACCTTCCTACAGACTTATTCAGGGCGGATTTTTGAGACTGGTCAGTAAGGGTAGGTACGTTACTCGTAGCTACAAGAAAACAGTCTTAGGAGTCCGTCCATTAGGAAATTAGACTCCCAACTTACTTTTTTAAGATGGACAGACTGGCCATTACAATGAAAAGTGGCCGAAAATGATAATAAAAATAAAATTCGAATTTCGACCGAAGAGCACGTTTAGACTTATATGGCAAAGGTTTCTTGCGATTTCCGACTTTTGGACTGCCGATCTATCCATCATAAAAAAGTATGTTGGAGTCTCAATTCCTACGAAATGTATGGGAAAACTTTCTCGATTTCCGACTTTCCTAGTATTCAAACCTCAGTTCACATAGAGATTTTTAATCCTTTCAAGAAACAGGATCAAAATGTTTTTTTTTTTTTTTAATAATTGCCAGTTTTCTTGAGGTCGTAATTTTTTTTCAAAATCTGTGAATGCCGATCAAAATTTCTCTAAAAATTATGGACGGACTTCTAAGACCGTTCTTTACTTTGACTTTGGTAATACTCAAATCTCAGTCGGTCCTATAGAGCTTTTTGATCCATAAAAGAAACAGTATCGATTTGCATTACAGAAAGTTTTTGTTAAAAGTGTAAATTTTTTGCTGTTATTTTTCAAAATTTGCGATTGCTTCTCAAAATTTCACAAACAGTTAAGGGCAGTCTCTTGAGACCATTTTCCTGTAGCTAAAATGGCTAAGGTGCCTGCCTTTACTGCCCTTATCTCAAAAATCCACCTGTATGTATGTGTTCCAACAAATTTGAACATTCATCATCATTCTCGTGCCCACATCCTCTTCACCATCATGTCTTTAAATACGTTTTTGCATAATGTAAGTAGGAATACCATACTATATCACATCCATACACAATGTGGCATAACACTGCTAATTAAACTTGTAATTAACACTACATTGTAAAGTTCTATTATTACATCAGTATTTAATGGTTCAAACAAGTAAGTTCAGTTCGATTCAAACTTAATGGCGGCTCTGAAGTGCGCTACTCGCTGCGCAGTACCCCACCCCTCAAACCGCTGACCTATGAATGCGTTACTCCGCAGAAACTCGCCCCATGTTCCGAGCAGCCATTAAGTTTGAATCGGGGTGTAATTATTATGATTATTAAAAACCCGTGATGTCCCACTGCCAGGCAAAGGCCTCCCTACTCTTTTTCCACCTCTCTCTATTTACAGCTGCTTTGGACCAGTTCTTGATGAGGGACTGAGGGAGTCCAGCTCAACCCACCCGCAGTAATGATTAGTAGTTGATAAAATGTCGTACCAGTCAGGTCATCCCAATGGGCAGATATAAGTCCTGAGCAGTGTTCCTTGAGAGCCGATGCACCAATCTCATCAGCTGCCGAGTAGAACTTTACGCAGGACCTGAAAACAAGGCGGAAATGTGTGTTTTAATTACTGACCGACTGAAGGTTCGGTTAAAGTTTCGGCAAAAAAAAACTGTTTTGGGTTTCGGCAGAAAATTGCCGCACCGAAACTTTTATGTTCGTGAATTATCGCGCAGCTCGTGTGTCACCCACCATCATCAGCTTTTTGTTACTCACAAATTATTGTTCCAAGAAGTAGTTACCATGTTTTGTTAATTTTTATAATTTTTCTTAAAGGTTTCTTTTGTTAGCAAATTGTATATAACAGTGGGATTTAGGAGCTGAACTTAACAAACAGTTGAACAAAGTGCTTTTGCATGGGACTGTATACTAGCAGCAGAAAAATTTGGGTAAGTATACTTTGGTTATAGCTATCTGGTTACATAAAAATGCAAAAATATGGTTCATAATGAAAAATAACATACAACAAATTGGATAAGGCTAAGATAATGAGTTCCTCTGGGTTTTGATTGTGTAAAAAGGATTTTTTTAATATTTATATAAAAACATTTTATTGATAAAATCCCCTTGCCTTATCAGAATTTTCACATTCATTAAAAAAATCTGTAATAATAAATTAATTAAATGTTTTTCCTTACCTTACTCCAACTGATGCTATGAGAGCTTGCTCACACTTTCCAACTAATCCGTAAAGTTTGAAGCTGGCTGCAGATTTCATCAGTTGCAGAGCAAAGGTGTCTCCTCGAGACAAGTCTACCACATCTGTGTACAACCACTTTAGGAGGGCAGCACCAATGTCATCTGGTAGGGTAGACCAGTCTGAAATATAATAGCGATATGGTATTCATGAGTAATGGGATATTAAAGAACTTATCAAATTCAACTTACTAATAGATTTATCATACTATAGATAAGAGCATGAGATTACTACAGTACACACCTATTCATCGTTATAAATAAACTAAACCTCACCTAATTCCTCGAGATTCTTGAGGGCTTCCTCGTTCCAGTCATCGGAGCGTGCATTCAGCACAAACTTGTGACCAGGCATTGACTTGCTCTGCAGCTTGATGGTGATGTCGGAGTATGTCTCCCTGCCGTACAGAGTGGCCACCGTCATGAGCAGGCGCGCTACAAAGCTCGTCTCGCTCAGGTCGCCGGCCGACGCGGCCGCTAGCGTATACTTGCGCTCTACCTCCGCGCAGTGGCTCTGCAGCTTCCCATACTCCTCCTTCAGCAGCGACAGGTGCTGCTGAAGCTTTGTCACCTCGCTGGAAGCTGCACAAACCGACATAGTCACAAGACTGCCACCGACAACACCGCCCACTATTACAAACAAGTTTTGCACGCAAAAAACATTCAATTTGCAGCGACTACTCACCCATGACGAGGTTTTTTAGGAGTGATGCAGGATCTAAAAGAAAAGCCTTGAATTCACTTGTCTGATAAAAATATTTATTCGTAAATTAAGAAATGACAATTTATCTATTGTCAGCAAATTGTCGGCCATCAGTCAATAAACATAACGTTTCTTTTCATGTGACCGCGTTTTACTTTTTTCCGCAACGCAAAATTACGCAGTAAAAACAAATCAAATACGAATATGCTCGTATTTGATTGGTTTTTAAATCTCATATATAACATTGAAAGCATTTCAATAATTTAGTTATAAGATTTTTGCGAAAATAAAATAATGTTTAAAAAATTACTGCAGGAATATGACAAACAATGTCTTTTTGCGTATAAAGAAATAAATACTCGTAACATTTTGACAGATTCTGAAATGGTCCGGTACGCAAACTTCAGCAAAGCATGCTAATGAAATAGCTAAATACAAACTAATCTTGACAGACAGGGACAGAAGTTCGAAGTTATCAATGAGTTAATAATATTTACAAAGAAAGTGGTAACGGGTTGGCTAACTTGACGCAAAATATTATGGTAGTTTCGGTCACTCATAATAGGTGTCACTACGTATGCAAAATCTATTTTCAAGATAACCTTCAAGTGATTTTGTCAATTATTGATAACAAGAATTACTTTTTATCAACCTTTTATTTAGTAGTTTAGAATCGTATTTAAGCGTGTTTTGTTCTCAATATGAATTCTCTAAATAGAGTGTTAAGTTTAAGTTCAGCTATACCGAAGAATTCGAGGTACTTTTCGTATTGTTGTTTTGTACAGTGTCCGGTTTTAAATTTGGAACTTTCGCGTAAATGCAAGTTATTTTTGTAGGTTGATTTCAACAAGTGCACGATTATCGAACGCCGACGATGGATGGTTTTCGAAGTTGCTGGTGCGG
This sequence comes from Agrochola circellaris, assembly GCA_914767755.1. NCBI lineage: Eukaryota > Metazoa > Arthropoda > Insecta > Lepidoptera > Noctuidae > Agrochola > Agrochola circellaris. Next base: position 7,093,497 of record OU611860.1, read on the forward strand.
AGGATAGAGCCGACGAAGGAGTCCCACAGTCGGATGCTTAGCGACAAGGAGATAATTTATGCACTCCACACACATAACATAAGGCCGGACTCCACGGAGAAATACTTGCAAAATTAGTATGTGTTTGCATAAATATTCTTACATAAGTACATAATCTGGATGCTTACACACTAGTGTATGGCCTAGCAGTGAGCAGACTGGCTATTATGCAACATTCTGTAAATAGAACACTGCATATTACCTACAGTAACAAATCATTAGAATTCTTACATAGTAAATGTTATCAGCATTAAACCTTGACCCTTTACATCAGTCATATAACTGAGTATAAGTGTTGTTTCTATCGTAATATTGGCCCAGGCTTAATAAAACCTTATTTCCAAACTTTAGCTAACTTTAATATGTGACAGCTGTTACCATGTTTTAGAAAACAAGCTTTTACTTAAGTTTCTAACTAGAATTTTGGAAGAGTTGAATGATCAACACATTATTATCATAAACAAACATAGCATTCAATCAATATTTGTACTCGTTATCATTATTAAAACTAGGCAACTTGTATGAAAGAAAGGTAACATTTGATTAATTTTAGCAAAACATCAGTGGAGTTTGTGCACTCTCAAAAAGCAGAGCTTGGCTGTGAGCTGGTGGGGTCATGGACCGTGTCTGTGGGGGACATGGACCAGGCCCTACACCTGTGGAGATATGTCGGAGGCTTCGAGAAAATTGACAAAGCGAAGATCATGTTCAAAGAGAATGCTGTAAGATATCATAATGATTGCTAATTGTCTACAATTTGTTGATACTTATTATCAGTTTTTTTACAATGGAAACTTAATTGCCACATCAGGCCATTCATCCGGGTTGTAAGATTTTATGATTCAAAGATGGTACAGCCACTTGATTGGTAGATCTTGACCTGACAGTACCTAAAATATAAAAGACAGAAAAATTACCTATGGTTATTAAATGGTTTCAAATATAGAACTCTGGAGTTCAAGCACAAGTTATTCTATAATACTTATAACTTTTGTGAGGCATGTTTAGGGTTTAAGTCTGCTACAATATCCAAACTTGGAGTCAAACCCAGGACCTCTAATCCTCTAGATAGAAACAATTTTAGGTCCCACTACTACAACTTGCCTAACATGAGGCCATTTTCTATAAACAATGTCACCCATGGGCATGTGACTGCCCGTATTTTTCTGAACATTTATGAAAAATTTACTTTGAAAGGCCCCCTTTTAAAGTAAATTTTTGGTAGTCTTTAATATTTTTCATGTTATCAATTTTTTATTTTTTGAGTAGCATTTGCCGTATCTCCGATTTTATTGGCTCGATTTGGATTCTGTTTATTATTTCTAAAAGCTTATGAGAGTCATTTTATTGGATTAACTAAGATTTTTGATTAAAATTTGTTGACTAACATTTTTTTCAAAAAATTATCAGTTTTCATTTAAAAAAACACTCGTTTAAGTCCATAAAATCAGAGGGGGGTTTTAAAGAAAATTTTAGAGATTTTTTCATGAATATTCATGAAAAATTGTCGAAAATTAACTTTAAAATCCCCAAAAATATTCAGAAAAATACGGGCGATTACATGCTCATGGGCGGCATTGTATAAGTAAAATAGGAATTCAATGTCTGATTATATATTTTTAAATTAGTCATAGGCTTTTGCTCGCGGCTTAGCCCGCGTGGAGGGCGGAAATTCACGGCAAGGTACTACAGGTATAAAAAGTATTGTGTGACAAATTTCATCAAAATCCGTTCAGCCATTAAGGCGTGAAAAGGTAACAGACAGTGTTAACATGTTGTTTTTTCTCGTGCAGGACTACCGGGCGCTCGAGGTGGAGCGCGGTAACTTCGTGAGGTCGCGACACTTACAGTACTTGCTGGCATTCAGCTTCTGGCCCAACGGAGAGCCCCGCTCGTCCAGCAACATTTATGAGATTCGTTCCTACAGGTTTGTCTAATATGTAATATTTACGTTGTATGAGATCTTTACTCCAGTAATCGCCGATGTGTTAGATAGTAGAATTTTACCCCCTCCCTCAAAGATGTATAACATGTACATACTATGTCATTTGACTGGATGGATAAACCACGAAGTATACCTCATTTACTAGGCAAAATTGTATTTAAAAATATACTGAACACAAATGAAGGAGTATTCAATTACGAAGAATAATATAACTTCATCGTATCGGCCATCAACCTTAATAACTTACGCTCGGCAGCCTTGCGAATACTTATTAATGCAGTGGCTATTATAGCCTATTCATTATAAATACTTATATTTTCATCAGTTTGAAGCCTGGCACGATGATCGAGTGGGGCAACAACTGGGCTCGCGGTCTCACATACCGCCGCGCTCAAAACGAAGCCTTCGCCGGATACTTCTCGCAGATCGGGCGACTCTACAACGTACATCACATTTGGTGTAAGCATTTCAGCATAAAAGTAATAACCCGATGACTAAAGCTTCGAATAGGGATGATGCCTGGGTAAAAAAAAAAAAAAATCTAGTTAGTCCGTCAGTCAGATAATAAAAAAATATTAGACACGTATTTTTTGCTTTATCATATTAATAAAAAATACTTAGATAAAACGCATTTTATGTTGGGAAGTGGGGGTCGCTACGTCACAAGTAAGTATAAAATCTACATACTCGTGACGTCATGGTTACATTTTAACTCAATGTATCCCCGTAGTCTTTAGATTACGTAAAAAAATAAAAAAAAACGTGTCCAATATTTTTTTTAAATATACATGACGGACTAAAAAAAAATTTTGTCATCATCCCTATTATGGTAAACAAAAGTTACGCAACATGATTATGTGTTACTGGCAACACAGCAACATTGGATACAGATGTGCGCTAAATGTTTCCAGCATCCTAAAATCGAGTTGCTGTAAATGTGCGAATTTTTTGCCATAAATACAGAGCTGACTTGATGTCCCACAAAAATATCCTTTGAACCTGCAACCTGTAAGCATCGAAGCCACTCGCCAACTTGATTTTCGTATTTTCTACTTTCCTCAGGCTATAAAGATCTGCAAGCTCGTCGTGAGACGCGTGAGAGTACATGGCGCAACCCTGGCTGGGACGAATGCGTGGCTTACACCGTTCCTCTCATCCGCGAGATGCATTGCCGCATCCTGGAACCCACATCGTTCTCTCCCACGCAGTAGACCAGTTCAGCAAACTGCTTCCGACGACCGCATTTACATCCTCTGAACAGCCTTTATCGATTTACGAAAATTTATTTTCATATAGAAATCAATGGGGTGCCTATCCAATCGTAACTACGCCCCAGTTTTAATCGCTAGGTTTTCCTAAAATCTAATTTAATGTAATGATGTTTCAAACATTTGTTTAGGACTATAAATGGAATAGGCATTCAATGTATTGCGGCATTGTGCTTCAATATCTAAGATGCCTTTTAAGTTTCCAACTAGGAAACGGTATAGTAAAAGTTACGTAGAAAATATTTTAGCAAAAAATTATATCAATTCGATTTTGTTTGGTTGAACAATCCAAAGGGAAAAAGATTTCATTGATTGGCAATCAGACGAGCAATCTGCATATGTTTTATATATTCGGCAACTTGTAACATTTTGCTCTCGTTACTAAACAGACGTCATCATCGTGGCACCAGTTTAGGTAATATGATAAGCACAATATTTTCCGTCGTCTTCACAGCATTATTTTATAAGCCGTGTGGTTATTCTATTTTACAGTAATTGTACAGCGCAATGTGGAGACACGGCTTTAGTTTTGTAGTATACATATAGTTCTTAATTATTTTTTTCTTATTTTTGATAGCATTTATGAAAAACGAAACCGTAATATTAATGTAAGATCAACCTTAGGATTAATTCAAGATAATCATGAAAATAATGTACTTTGTATCGTTGTTGTATATCCTTGTTTTTTTGTTTCACATTTTATGTTAATTCAGAAATAGACTTTTTAAACAGTTTGACTGAACTTTCATTTGAGACCATGACAAGACGAGGAAGGCATGTAGTAAATAATACAAGGGAGTGATTTTCTTTCCATTTAATTTATTTCGGTTTGATTTTTCATGAACCAGATTATATTACAGTATTATTAGTGATAATAGTTAGAATCTAGAAATTCATTGTTAAATATTATGTAACAAAAAATAAAAGAAAACAACGGTGCACCGAGCGAGCCGCAAACAATCGCAAACTATAATCAATAACCGGCGGCCGCGCGCGCGCACCTTGTCACATCGGTCACAATATTGCTAACTACCTATCTGTGATAAAAGACTATACAATGGTAAAATATAAAAATTGTATAGTTACAATTTACAAAATACGTGACCGCTAACTACGAGTTTGGTACTTCTATCTCATAATAATTATTCTGTAGATCGTGACCGTTGAAAGGTGACAGATAACTGATAACATCTAACTCTAGAACAGCTAAGTGGTGGGAGGTTGGAATAGGAAAAAGACGCGCCTATGCACTATACCCGAGCCTTCCGGCCTGCTACAGAGTGTGGAACAGTCTCGCGTCGCACGAGACTCTACGCCAGCGTTCAGGCAGAGAACTATGACAGCGAGCAAAATACTACGCGCCTAACTTTAAGTACCGACCATCTATTGCACCCAAGCGAAGTTACAGCTTAATGTTCAATTCCATAGTGCTTCGGTTCCCGAATGGCTACTGACTTCGGCGGAGATCGACAGTGGACGAAACGTGGCGGAATAGTACCGGCATTATTTTGTCACCAATAAAAGTGTCACTCAGATAGCCGATTGATAACACATGCTAGGATAAGCGCGTGTCTGTTGTTTTACTACTGTGTTTTAGTATCAAGATAACTTACATTTTAACAAACAATATTATCTATTATATTATTATAATTACCTATGTTGAGTATTTTGGGAGTGTTTGCGCAAAATGTGCGTTTAACACATTGTTTATCAAGTGAGTTATGTACAGCTGAGTACTTCCAACGGTTAGGTCCACTCCGCGCGCTCGCAGTCTACTATTATGTACAGAGACGGTGACAAGTCCAGTTAGGCTGTGTCTAGAGATTATTGTCATATATTTGGTCAGTTCAGGAGGGGTAATGTGGAGTCTACGAATAGTAATACCTATTCACAATGCCATTTACCATTATCTTGCATTATCTAGGAAATCGAAGCAAATTTTATAATTATATGATTCAGGTAAATAGCTTTGTGCAAAGATATTCACGTAAAACAGCTAACTTTTGTCAAACGTTTTGTATATAATTTTATACCTAAATCACTTAGGCATCGATACTTTAAATCCGTCAAGAAACTTCCAACAAACTCAAATAATACGATCACATCATGTGATGCTTTAGGAGAAGAATATTAATAAAATAATAAAAAATACTTTAAAAATAGTATTAACTAAATTTGGGTGTTTATGACTATAATCCATTTTAAATTAAATAATACATTTGCTATACATATTTGACTGGTAAGCTTAGTACACAATACGATAGGGTATTAGGACACTAAATAAAGAAAATAGCACATAGTCGGGCCCCGCACGGGGTCCGCCGCGTCGCACTTCCAATGTACACAAAACAGCACTCGCACCTTACAAAAGTAACAAATTATTTATAATATTTAAATTATTGTTCTTTATATACATAACGCCGAGCCCGGCGCGCCCCCTCGCCCGTAAGGCAAATCGTGTGCTCGCTAATACATATTCACAATAGTACATATACTTTATATATTTACACAACGTAACCGGCAGTGGCACAGCGCGATACGCACCACCTGCACATTGTTATTATGATTTAGTAAAGCGTGTTACAATCCTTTTAATAAAATCTAAAAATCATCTAAAATAAGCATAATAATAAACGTTTTCGTTACAAAACCCTTTTAATTAACATTTAATAAACTCAATACTAGGCCAATAAACAAATACCGTCAGTCCGCTCTTCAAAGAATTCAACTTACATTAAATATATGCAAAAATGGTTCCTAAAGTAAAAACTAATGATATGAATATTAGAATTTTGTCTATCTAATGTTGTAAATAATAACATCCTCTGTGAACAGTGAGGTGGGGCGGGGTGCGCGCGGCTCGGTGCCTCGTCTCTGACTACTTCATCTAATTAATGCCTTTTGTCAAACTTGCTAAGCATACACTTTGTGGATCAACATGCCTCGGTTTCTCTGCAAAGTTTACCTTATCATTTGACGTGGTCGCGGTAATCCGTATTGACATTTTTCTATCTTGTTTCATTAGAGCATCAAGATGAAAAATCAGCTAGAACCACTGTGGAAACTTACCATAAACTATATATTTATACAAGATTGGATCAGGAATACTAGATTTTAAAATGTAATCATGCCCTCTACTGGACACTGTTCCGTGGCAGTACGTGTGCTGCGGTCTAACGATGGACGGTCTAATAATATTCTAGAGACGATGATAACATTTCTTATGTCTAAGAGATCGAATATTCAGATGCGAATAAATTAAGTTTTACATTTTAAGTGTTAATTTCAATATTCTCGTGTGACAACAATGTTAGGTGTAGTGTGGATACTTCGAGCACGTATTTTATCGTATTCCCAGTTTACAACTAATTTGTTTCGTTAAAATTATCTAGCGCCGTGACGGCTGGCAAGCCAACGGAACAGTGTCGTACCGTGAGTAAATCTCTAATAGAAAAGAAGCGTCTCATTCTCACATCGATGCATCATTTAAATAACCTCAGACATATGCAGACAGACTTGCGTATAACCTCTTTGTTACCGTTATATCTTCACTCTTATTATGTAACAACATGTTTCCGATATTTTGATACAACATTTAGGCAGAGTTAGGCACATTTTTCGATTGTTGGCTGAAACATCTGATTCATAAAATAATTTTTATTTTTAAAAGTAATCATGCATTATAAAATACAATAAATAATCATTCATTTTAACTCAGTGGTCCGTCTAACTTAAATATATAACTGAAAGCTACATAATATTATGTATGTACAAATGTAGATGTATTCAGTTGCGATTATTTGCCAAAACACCAGAAACATGGTGATGCATTAACAACTGGGTCGGGAATAATGTTTGTGTCTCATAACAACAGATAATAGTAACCCTATTTCAATACAAATAATGGCTATTATTGCGTGCTGCAACTTTCCAGTTTATTCCTCGACTCGACTGTAGCTAAGAGATAATTATTTAATTATGGAGTGCAATAAACTTAATAGTGTAATAAAATAGGAAATGCCCTCCCGAACCATTTGACAAATGGCCGTACTTTTCACTTTGGAAGACGTAACAAAAAAATATAAAAAAATTAGGCTAATATTATCAGTGTCCAACAGTATATGAAATAATCTCATGTTGCCAATTAACATGAATTTACATACCGCGGGAGGGCAGACAGTCTCAGTAATAAGAATGGGACGTGGAGTTCTAATGCTGGTGCCAAAACATTGTACCGTGCCCAATACTCGAAATAATACTTCTGCGGACCACAATATACTCACACGATTCAATCAATCAACACATATAATTTTCGTAACAAGTCTAATGAGGTAGCCCGTGAACATTGCTAACGATAATAACAACAATCAATCGTATGTAACCGCTCCGAATACTAGAGAGCGCAATGAGTGTATGACACTTCAAAAAAATTCGCGATGAAAAATGTACAATACTTACACCCGGGGTCCACAAAATTTTGTGAGCGTCATAGCGCTCTATAGTTTGCGTCGTCGATAACGATTACTGCACCGTCAATATTCGGTCTTCCGCCTTATCACAGTGGCGTTCGAGTCATGAATATGGACGGCGAGGGGATCGCGGGCCCGTCACAGAGTTTCCATCACGAATACGAGCAAGCAATGATCTACTGAAGCGTACACTCGGGGTGTACAAGCGCGTAGGGTTGGATTTGGCATCAGCATTAGGCGGCGCGTGCGCAGCGCGTTACAGCGAGCCCGCCGCGAAGCTGGCCGACGAGTTGCTGTGCGCCAGCGACAGCATGGAGCCCGACAGCGACTGCTCCTCCTCGCCGTAGCCCTCCCGGCTGCCCTCCGCGATCGCCATCGCGCTGAACACAACAAAATAAAAACTTGTTAGCCATTATCATTATGCCTATAGGGTTAAACTTCACGGACGTCGTGTATATCGGGTATCTATCTAGTAAAAAAGGAAATCTATTTTTGCTATAAGATACCTATATTCGATACCCATAAAGTTTGAGAAATTACAAGTTTTAATTTAAAAAAAAAAACAGTTTTTCTGTGCGTATATTCTAAGCGAGGAAACACGGAAGTATGATGAATTCGACAGACTTGTCAGTAGCAGCAAGCCAAAAGCAACTTTATTGTAACGACAATAAAGATTTTGACAGTGATGATATATCAAAGGTATAGGAAAGGACTGCATGTATCATGAGTTCGTGACTGACCTGAAGCCAAGGCGCGCGCTCTCGTTGTCGAAGTGCTCGAGCTCGCGCTCGTGTCTTTCGTGGAGCAGCCGCGTGCGCTCCGCGCGCTCAGCTACGAACTGCGCACACTCCGACTCCATCTAAAATACAAACGTTACGTTATATTATAGTAGCGACCCGCCCCTGGGGGCCTACTCCCTAAGCGAAATCCGTAGTTTCGGTCGTCGTTACGGGCTATTTGTTCTCCGTCTCACTTACGGACATACCGTAAGTGAGAAAGAGAGCGAAGTGCCCGTAACTACGGATTTCGCTTAGGTCTTTACGGCTTTATAAAACATCGAGATTTCTTTAATAAATGTTACTCTAATATATTATGTTTTTTATTACAGTGAGACAGTAAGATTGCTATTACAATTTATTATCATTAATTTATAGTTCCAGCTCCAATCGCTACTCCGGGAAGCGAAGCTTAACCGGTTTATTTAAAAGATAGTTTATTACAAATGAACTAGGAGTGTCGTGCGTCATGTAAAGCGTACCTTCTGCTCGAGCAGTGCCCTCCTGACGGCGACGCGCTCCTCTAGCTCGCGTCTCTCACGGTTGCGCTGCGCCTCGGCCTGCATCTTGCTCTTGCTCTGGTAAGCCGTCAGCATGTCCAGTTCATGCTCCAACTGCATCTTCAGTTGCTGGCACTCCATCTGGATAACAATAATTTCATGGTTGAGTTTGTGTTTACATAAAAAAAATACATTTGGTTTGACTCTTTGCCATTATTTAATTAAACATAAAACGGCCAAAGGCCAATTATATTAGTTAAATTTAATATTTTATAGACATAAAACTTCCGGAATAAATTCTCTAAATGGTGTTGAAAACCGCATCAAAATCTGGTACCTAATTTAGAAGAACAGCGCGTTCACACAGACACACAAAAAACGACTTCTATTTAACATGATATAGATTTTAATAGTAGTGGAACATTTACCATCTGACTCTCGTCTAGCCTGACGGTTTGCTTCTGTAACATCTCAGTGATGCTTTGGTCGTACTGCTCGCCCAGCAGCACCAACTTGCGACGCTTCTCGTCCTTCAGCGTCTTTATAACTTCCTTCTGATGCTCCTGTAACATTAGTAATGGAATCAGGCGTTACTTTGCGGAAACCCATATCAGGGAAAAGCTATGAAAAAAAAAAAATCCGCAATAAGTAGATCCAGGCTTGAATGCAGACTGCAGCACCGCCAACCCGTTCGCAAATATGCACATGTGGAAGATGCCGTATACACTAAAAGTATAGGTATAGTATACCAAATACCACATACAACTATCATTAAAAAAATCTGTAGATCTTTGTATACTTGGGAGAATGCTAGGTCAATACAGGAAGGCATTTGTAAAAGGGCGAAACAGTGACAATCCAACAAATGAGTTTGGGATACAAAATTCCATCCTATTTGGTAAGGGCAGACTTCCGAGCCAGGATAGGCCTTGATCCTTGAACATTATCAATCATTTTAAACATTATTGTGTTACATTTGTAGGCTCACTGCATACACAGTAATAAAAATAATTATTATTAGCAGTTCCTTTTACTGACTAGTCAATTAAAGAGACACACATTGGGCACATTTGGGCTTTTCTCCGACGAGTTAGGCAGAGGCGAGACATAATAGTGGACAAACAAAGCTTACCTTAGCGGTCATCTGCAGTATCTGCGCTTTAAGCGCCTTGTACTGACGCGTCTGTATTTTGCACGTCTCGCGGAATTGCTTGCGTATTTGCATCTCCTTTTGCTGTAAACATATACGTTCTGTTATTAGTATTTATGCCAAAAATAGCTAGTCGTGTTTCAGGGTTACTTACTATGGAATCAAACATTAAACTGACTTTACTTATCGGTTCTTTCGTCTGTATTCTATCGACAAGTCTACCTAAGACAGCTATTAGGGCACTTTTGTATCCGTCCAAACTAAATAACAAGTATTACGTAGAAGAAAAAAGATGCGACATATCCTTTGAAGGGGCACCAAGGCAGGCACTCGTAACTATGTTTAGGATGAGTCAATGATATGCAGTTTGGCCAGATTGGATCTGCAGCTGCCAATCAGTTCGAGTCCAGAAAGCATTTGATTGGGAGGGCTGATGTATTGTGAAGAGGGGTGATTATTATTATTAACCTTGAGACTCTTGGGCTGCTGCTTGAGTTGCAGCGCATGTTTCTTGCGCAGCTCATGTTCAGCTCGCTGCATGTACTCGCGCTGGTTGGCCAGCTCTGTTCCGTGCTGGTTCGACAACTGCTCCTCTCTGCGGAACAACAACACATTGTTACTCTTCACTCCACAATCTTAATAGTGGCAGGATGACCCCATGAAACAAAGCTCGTTGGAGACGCAAGCCGTACCACATCAGGTGATACACTGAACAAAGCACATAGCAATATGTAGCTTAAATACATTCTGTCAGAAGTGGAGATACCACCAAGTTACAGGAATGCCCCAGAAAGACAACGTAACAAATCAGATTTTTGATTAGCAACGTCATGGCTTTCCAATTCAGTCATCATGGTGATTTTGAAAGCAGTGTACTTCAATGTACTTTTTGTTGCTATTAGATGCCCATACCCTTCGTGTCTATGAAGTTTTGCCTATTAATTAAGACGTCCTATATAAACTTGTAGTGTCGTGTTTACCTAAGCGCATGCACGCCCTTCTGTTGTCTGTACTCGAGCTCCTGCGTCTTCTCGTGATGACGTAACAACATGGCGTGCGCTTGTTCCAGCTGGTTCTGTCGCTTGTTCAGCTCCTGCAAACGATATACACACGAATTTTGTACTATGTAGTTGTTATTGTGTCAAGTTAGTGGATCCTTCCAAAAGCTTATTTTATTTTAAACTAGAGGATCCGACAGGTTGTCTTGTCCAAATTTCGATAATTCATAAAATGTGTAAATTTATATGATATCTATATATATAAAAGAAAGTCGTGTTTGTTACAACACTTATAACTCGAGATCTGCTGGACCAATTTTCATGGTTTCTGATTCGTTGGATTTGTCTCCGCCCCGAATAGCAGAATATATCTTAAAAACAATGAAAAGGTAAGGTAGGTAGGGTAGGCAGGTAGGTGCACCGTAGATAAGTACTTAGTGCTACTCGAGCGAAGCCGGGGCGGGCAGCTAGTATTATTATAAAGAAACAGTTAAAACAAGTAAATGTTCCTTTCCGAAGATCAACCTGCTGTGATCTGCATCGGGAGTCGGGTCCGAAAACCCGCTTCTTTATGCAAGCACCCTATCAGGAAACTCCTTGGTAATACAGGCGTGATGTATAGGAATTAATATTTAGTTAAGTAGAGTGTGTACCTCTCGCAGTAGCTCCTGCTCCTTGTGATGCAGCGCCAGCATGCGGCGACGACGGAAGCGTCGCAGCTCCAGTTCAAGATACTCGCGCTGTGACCGCACCAGCCGCATCTCTTCCGCGGCCTCCGCTTGCTTTAGGTTGTCCTTCTGAGATCTGTAATTTACGTGTGACGTCACATTATAATAATACAATTTTATTTCAGAAAAAAAAACAGTTATGGTCCAAAAAACAAATTTTCCAAGTAAAATGAACATTACAGAAAAAAAAATGTATCGCTTGTGCCTGTACTAAAGAAAAAATAATTGTACCACAGACACAAGCGCATTCCATACTAGGTTACATTAAAAACATTTTAATTTTTTTATTTAAACAATATTATAATGTACAGTGAAGGTTTGATATTATAATACATGCCATCGGCGACTATTTCGGAGTAGGCAACAACCGACGGCCAGATTGCAGCTGGCCCAATATCCGCATCGCCAAAAGCGAATTAAAACTTGTATCTACATTTTACTTTTTTTCTAGAATCTAATAAGAATAGGTCCAGGATGAAAATATGCCAAGCCAGCGAATAGCGAGGCGAGGATGTAATGTAGTGTATTGCAAGTTGTATTCGGTTCAGATAAAGAGGTGCTTGAATCTGTAAATTCGGCAGTTTTTCTGGGCATAACAGTAGATGCCAAACTTCAGTGGGGCCCACATATATCGAGCCTAGCGGGAAGGCTCAGTTCTGCCGCCTACGCCGTCAGGAAAGTAAGACAATACACTGACGTCGATACAGCTCGATTAGTCTATTTTAGTTATTTTCATAGCGTTATGTCCTACGGTCTTCTGCTGTGGGGCAAAGCTGCTGATATTCAAAATATATTTGTCCTTCAAAAACGAGCTGTTCGAGCTATTTACCAGCTAGGCCCCAGAGTTTCTCTGAGAGATTTTTTCAAAGATATTGGTATCCTCACAGTGGCATCTCAATTCATTTTCGCCAACATCTTATATATTAGGCAAAATATACATTTATACACTAAAAACAGTGATTTTCACAATGTTAACACTAGAAATAAGGAAAAACTAAGAGTTCCTTTTCACCGGCTTCATAAGGTTCATAACTCATTTGTTGGGCTTGGTATAACCTTTTATAACAAGTTACCCTCTTCTTTGCTAGATTTGCCTTTTAATGCGTTTAAAACGTAAGTAAAATCCAACCTTTGTTCAAAGGCATACTATTCTATCAACAACTACTTAAATGATAAGAATAGTTGGTCGCTGTGATTAACTCAAGACAATTTTTATGTTCTTTCACCAGAATTAGCTTACCTACTGACAGGTTATATGAGTTCATATAATTGTTTATTTTAATTTAATTTTAATTTATTGTTGACATAATCTGCTCATTACAATGTTTTTTTTAATGAGTTGTATTGCAATATGTAACTAGTGACCTCGACAATAGATCATATTATTTATTGTTATTAGTAATTAACTGTTTTTTTTATTTTACCTCGATGGTCCTAGTTTATCATTTATAACTTCCAGTTACAGCTTTATGTAAGCGGGCACGCCCTTTATGCCTGGAGGCTTTTATTAAGACGTTAAGTTTTGTTTACGTTTAGTTTTTATTTCTGCCCGAGTATAGTTCTCGATGATTTTGTTTGGTATATTGGCGTGTGCTAGCTAACATATGGATAATAATTTAAATTAGGTTAAATTATGTTGAATACTATTATATAGAGTCATTTTTTTTTCTTTCTAACTGAACAGACAGCTGTGCTGCTGGGGAGTTTGTTGCGCCACTTTTTCTTCCCAGCTAACGCACTAGGAAGTGGTGAAGGGTGGGCGTTTTGGGCGACTGTCTTATGTAATTTTGACGTTCGAAAAGTGCTGATTATCAGCCTAGTTTGAATAAATGACTTTTGAATTTTGAATAAGAAAACTCTTTTTTTCAATCGGGTAAAAACAGTGATAACTCGATATACATAGCGTAACTCCGTCCGACGTAATAATAAATTACGTCGGACGGAGTTACGATCCCATGCGGAAAGCGGTAAATAAATCAATGAAAATCTTAAATTCATTCCCTGACAGGTAACGCACAGCTGTAACCCCTAGATCTAGAAGCAAGAATGGGGTTAGGTAGGGATTGAAAGTTTGTATAGAAGATAGTTATTTTTGAAGTTCGTGCTAAGACTACAAGTGAAATAGGCGATAAAAGTTCGTAATTTTTTTAAGTTAGGATCTTGGCTATTGGCCTTTACGCTTCTGTTTATAAGTAGAAGTTAGTTGTGTCATTGTTTTTTTTGTAACTCATCTCCTAAGGCTCCTAAAGAAGAGAAGTTGCCGACGGCTTGCAATTCAACAAATACGTACTGTAGCGTAGCATCCCGCTGTCTCTTGGGCGTGGCGTCGTCCATGCTGAGCTCCTTTTTCCACCGCTCCTTGTTGGCCTTGTACTCGCGCTTGCGCTGCGTCTCGAACGCCTTGCGGTCCTGCTCCTGTCTCGCAGTGATGTCTTTGATTAACTTCTTCTCTGCTGCCGCGTTCTGTTTCTGCTTGCGTTCTAATTCTTGTGCGTGTTTTGTCTGGAATGACAAGGAAACCTTGTAGAGACGATATTTTTGATAAGTAACGTTATTTTTGGATATACTACATGTGCAGTGAAAACCTCGTGATTGCAATAAACATTATTTTAAAGGGGACGAAAATATATATCTGAAAAATTGGCATCGTTGATGTTTTTGGAGGTTCTCTTTTCATCAATAGAAGGCATTCGAAGTATCTTAGAGCTAACGTTTGTTGTAAGTTGCATTACAAGGTTTTCTACACAAGAAATACATACAAAGAAAACCAATTAAATACTTTCAGGTTTTCAATGGACGATGAATGCTGATGAATGAACTCAACAAAATCGTTGAATAGGATGCTTTTTTTTAAATATTGTTAGTATATTTGTGTTTGTAACAATAATTATCTTCTCTTCTTGCTCAGCTCTCGCAATCTCTTGTGATGGGTCGATGATATTAAGCAAGATTGGATCTTTAGTGGTCAATCTGCGGGTTTCCACACACGCAGTAGGATAGCTTGACAAAACATTGGAAAACGTTAGGTGTCATGTGAAATGTCATGCGATTTTGAACCATGTACAGTGTAACTATTACTATCATCCGGACCTGCCATGCGCTGAAATTGCCCTGCAACCTTCAAATAGTTTTGTAAAGATTTTTTTTTGTTTGACCAAAATTGGTTGGATAATGTCGAAGATACTGTAACCTGCCAGGTCTGGTGGTGCCGCTACTCTGACATCTGCTAGTCCCTGTAGGCAATTAGCTGTCATGTGACGGTACCTGCAGTCGCTCCAGCTCCCTGGACAGCTGCTGCAGCAGCGCCTCGTACTCGCGGTCGAGCTGCGCCTTGTGCGCGTCCACGTCGGCCTTGCAGCGCTCCTCCAGCTTCAGCAGCGCCGCCTGGTGCTCACGTCTCATGCGCTTATACCCTGACATCTGCTCGTGCATCTCCTGAAACCAATCAACACCTGCTTATCTGCTCTTTCAAAGAAAAAATCAAAGAAAGAAAACACATTTATTTGCGGTAAACATGTAGCCAACAAAAAACAAAAACACAACAAAAAAAAAGTTGGGGAGTAAATATGCGTCACATCCACGAAAAACGGGCATCACTCAGCATAATGCTGTGACACTATGCGAGACAGAGCCACAGCGCTGGTTTTTAGCGACAGCTGGTGTTGACGAGGCGGGATCCGGCAAACGAATAGAAGTATCAGATTAGCAGATTCGGTCAAACAAATAGGTGGCCCAAACTGATCAGCGATTCCAGAGGCAAGAATGTGCGTCGCAACCAAACACAAAACTAAAATGTCTCATATGCCTGTCTCATTAACTATTTTTTACTGGAAAGCGGCGTCTGTGTTGTGATTTAGTGAGAAATAACACACTAACATAAAATGAGAATACCCATTTAATGGGGAAACAACGTATCACATCGGCGACTCAATTATTACTGAAGCATATCAATGATACCTATTCCATAATGAGACTATTGTCTCGCGTATAATCAACACAACAACAAATAAACATTAAAATTATGAAATAGGAATACATCGTGAGGAAACCTGTACTTATAGTAACTCATCATCATCATTTCAACCGAAACACGTCCACTACTGGACATAGGCCTCCCCCAAGCACCGCCACTTCGACCGGTTCTGTACTTCCCGCATCCAGCTTATTTCTGCGGCCTTCACAATGTCATCGGTCCACCTTGTGGGATGCCTTCCAATGCTACGTCTTCCGGTACGCGGTCGCCACTCCAGAATCTTTCAGCCCCATCGGCCATCTGTTCTGCGAGCAATGTGTCCTGCCCACTGCCACGTAAGTTTGGCAATTCTTCGGGCTATGTCGATTACCCTGGTTCTCCTGCGGATCTCCTCATTTCTGATCGATTACGTAGGGAAACTTTATAGCCCTTTCCATTAACCTTTGCGTGACTTTGAGCCTTCTAATAAGGCCCATTGAAAGCGACATTATAATCTTGCGACAATATCGTCGGTCGGAGTCATTACTGGAACATCTCTAGAATTTTGTGTTTTGGACTAAGTATGCAGAATGATAAAAAATCTGTCGTCCAAAGCCGTAAAAAATAAAAAATAAAACACAAAATTTTTGAAATGTTCCAGTAATGACTCCGACCGACGATATAAGAAGCCTGATTTGACACCTATCAAAATACTTTGTGTAGAGGGGGTAAAAAATCGGTTGCTTTAAAAACCGATTCTCGAGACATATCGATTTATGACACTTAGAGTTTGTAATCGACAATTTATCTACATTGCTTAAAACTGATTCTTGAGGTATATCGTTTATTACAAGTATCATCATCATCAGGTAAATAAATAAATTCACAAATTTTTTAACATTTTCATTCTCTTTATGATAAAATGAATTTATGATATTTTTTGCAAAAGTACTTATCGATTTTTCAGAATATCAATTCTATTCGGTCAAAAAACGACTTAACAGTCCAACACTACAGCAACGAACCCAAAGACATGACATTGTAATAACGTCCTGTTGGAATCAACGATTTATTCGTATTTATGACTGCGTTTTTCCATTATAAAGTGAAACTTGGTCCTTACGAATGATAACTCATATTTATGGATAACATGGTAATTAATTAGGATAATGTATTTGGTATTTCGATTTCTTACGTAGACGTTCATACAAAGTTATCGCGGCATGTATAATGACAAACGTCAAATCGGGCTTCTTAGATTGTCGTCGGTTTAGTAAAACGACGTTATAGTAAATATAAATCTAAAAAATCGCCAACCTGTCTTGGGCGAGTGTGAGGAGGCTTTTTGCCATGCAGTGGGACAATAATAGGCAGTATTTTTGTTCTATCATTAGAGAAGTTAATTACCTGGTTGTGTTCCTTCTGCTGCTTGGTGACGATGCTGGTGGTTCGTATCGTGGCGAAGTTGTTCGCGCCGTGTTCTGACACAAGCGACATCGCCGCCGACACGTTGTTGCTTATACCTGCGACGCACACATTACATATGTATTTAAATGCATTTAGAAGGCGAACAGCTTTTACTGACAAAATAGCAGAGTTTGACCGAAATTCGTTTTCGGGCAATTTTCGACTGAAATATCCATTTTCGTATTCGGTCGAAAAAAAAACATATTTTTCGGTCGGACTCCACAAAATAGGCGTTTGTTTAATAATCACGAGTTTTTTCATTAGTCCCTTCCCAATCCCACTTGTAGAGAGTTTACAATGGTTCAACGCGGCTCGATTAATATTAAGAGTAAGCATCGTTGCTGCAATCGAGTCTTGGATAAACAGAGTAGCTTCAAAGGTTTTGTAGTGATATCAAGTGCCAACTGCCAGCGTTCGAAAATAGAATTGACCTAGAATTTTTTCGTCTGTAAGGCTGCCGGTCTATTGAAGCGGAGCGAGGTAGCGGAGAGGAGCGTGGCAGCGGAGTGGTAATGGACAGTGTCTGTCCATTGGTGCGGAGTGAGTCAGCGGAGCGAAGTTACGGACTGTGCGGAGCGAGGTAGCGGAGCGGAGTTACGGACTGTGCGGAGCGAGGTAGCAGAGCAGTGGTGCGGACTGTGCGAAGCTAGACCGAGTTCACGCGATTGTGTGCGTCAAAGTACAAAGTGTTCGTTTTGTAGCCGGTGTCCCCTAAGTCGAAACATCTTTGTTTCGACTTAGGGGAGACCACACATATATACTAGCCCAGCCACGCGGCTGCAATACTTCGCGGCCGGTATTTTTCCGCATCGCCTCTCCGCTTCCCCGCTTCGGTTCCCGATTTTGTATGAATTTTTAAACTAGTTCATAAATTCCTGTCCACTGAAGCGGAGCGGAGATTATGCAATTCCATTGGTTAATATTGGCACAGCTCCGCTCCGCTACTCTCCTCTCTGCTCTAGTGAACAGGCAGCCTTATACATCGTTTACACGATGACAGTTTCTCGACACGAATAGGCAATTATCGAAATTAACTCGTGTAATCAGTTCCTACGATACGATACTCGCATCTCGAGAGGCAAGAATCCAAATTGACAGCGTCCGTAATTCAAAAATCTTACGACAATTTCGAGTTTTCAAATCACATGTAAAAAATTCGAGGGTGCGACACATGAGTGCGATAAATGGTGTGGTCTATGGTCTCTCGACCGTAAAGAAATTCAACTCGTGTTTATGGGGCTTAAGTTTATTACGAGCATAATTAAATGTTGGCATGTACCTATATGTGTATGTATGTGTGTGGTGTACTCACTGCGGTTGGTCTGTCGGCGCTGTGTGTTGCGGTTGTCGTCGCCGTCCTGCCACGCTGCGGGCGCGTTCACATACTCGCGGTAGTCACTAGCCTGCCGCTCGCGCTCGCGGTCTCGCTCCCTCTCGCGAGCTTCACGTATTGCCTCTCTGTTCGCGTAGTCGTCCCCATAGTCGTCACACAGAGAGTCCCGATTCGCGTAGTCTCGCAGCGCATCTCTGTTGACGTAGTCGTCGTGTGCGCCCGGCAGAGGGCTCTCGCTCTCTCTGCGTACGAAACAGCAACATGAGTAAAGCCAGCTCTTGTGAACTCTGAAAGGCAAGTGCGGCTCTATCTAGTGCGGGACGTGCATACTGTAAGCGCTACGGGTGCGTGCTTATACATAATATTTACATGAGGTTATAATTACCATGCATTTTGTTCACTATGGATAGGTACTAAATTACTGTGATAAATCTATAAAAGCTTACTACTAAACATAGAACATTTAAACTGTACAACAATTTTCCCCCGTATTTATAATTGTTGCTTGAAGTTAAGTAATGATTAACAGAAAATTTTATGGCTGACCTGTTTTTTACAATTAAACGTCTCATAACTATAATCAACGTTTATAAATAAACCTGCCTAATCTACAACAAAAATATAAGCAACTGAATTCTACTTGTGCATTCCAGATTTCTATATTTTTAACCCACAAATTAGTAGCAGTAGTAGTGATAGCCTAATGGTGTGACCGTCGGACTGCCAATTCATAGGTCTCGAGTATGAAGCCAAGGCACCTCTGACTTTTCGAATTCATGTGCGTATTGTATAATTATCAGTTGCTTCAAAAACGGTGAAGGAAAACATCATTAGGAAACCGGCATGCCTGAGAAATATATCTCGACGGCATTTGAAGCCAAGTCAGAAGCCCATGGCGGCTTTAAAACTGTCAGACGCAGACATACATACTAAATGCATGTTTAAAAATTACGGTTCGTAGAAATGAAGACGTAATAAGTTATATCAACCCTAACCTAATTACTTACAAAAAAATAAAGGGGGTACCTTTATATTTTGGCCCAATTAGGAAGCATTTCTTTTAAAAAAAGCGCCAGAACATACAAATATTCAAGTAAAAACACGTACTTTCGCCCAAAAATTTTTTTACACTAATATTGCTACCCGGTATAAAGTACAGTACCTGCGTAGTAAGTAATTATGTACAATACGCGGCCATTAATATGGCACATAGAGGAAGAAGGAGACACAGGAATGAGTGACAGACGATGCGTTACTAGCTAATCGAAGTGTATTTATTAGGCACCTGTCCTAACGCCGCGGCGATTAGCGGAAAGGGAGTAGCTAGCAACTAGAAACGAGTCGAGGAGCAGCGAGTATGTAGTTCGGATAGTTTTGTTGGGGTTGTCTCGCATAGGGTCGCAGCATTATGCGATGGCCGTTTTGCGTGGATGTGACGCATAGTTTCCCCCAACTGTTTGTGCTCTATCTTTGCGTCATGTTTACCGCAAATAAACGTATTTTCTTTCTTTCATCCTTACACATCTTACTAATTACGCATACTAGCAAGTGACTGGGCATCACTTGCTAGTATGCGTAATTAGTAATTGCCAAGCAAATCTCTCAGCGAGTTTTGCCCGCCAAGCGAGCGTCGCTGATAGTGTGAATAGTCAGCAATCAATTGTTAATATATGCATCTCTCTTCTACACTACACCTATTCCATATTTAAAAGCTAGTTTTCAATTGAGTTTTTTTCTACTATGTCAACTTTATTTCAATTTTAGTTAAGTTGTTTTCAGAATTGCCAGAACGATTAAAAAAGTAACAAAAATGTTTGAAGCTGTAAGGCAAATTGGACTTTATGTGTGGAGCATTACAGCTATTTTTCCAAAAACACATATTTGTTTACATTTTTGGAACCAAAATCGCGAACGCGGGATACATTTATTGTATGTTTCTTGAACGAGAAAATAGTCGATAGCTAGTCGCTTCCTCCTCGGCGGTGGTATAGGTGCCTAAATAGATATTTACGTCCTGTTACGTACTGTTTGTCTGCCATATACAGACATGTGTAAGTGGTAGGTGCGTACCTGGCGGAGTGCGCGGAGTGCTGGTGGTTGAGGTGCGTGTACTGCGGCTGTTGTTGATGCTGGTGGTGGTTCGCGTTCACCTGCTGCGGAACAACACATAACGTCAATATTGTAGTGGACCTCTTCCGACTGCCTCGTAGACTAGTGGTCGTCTTCTTTTCTTTTCGACGGTACATCTGTTACTTATACTGTTTGGGCCCAGTAAGCGGCCACGTTTATTGCGGTGTCAAAGGCGTTGTCAGATCGTCAAGAATGCCACCTGCACTCTTGACGATCTGACATCGCCTGGCCAATGGACTTTTGGGGCACTCCAGCAGATGGGACAGTCAGTTCGAAAACAGTCTGAATCGATAATTCCCCATTTCACTAGATTATGTATGCAACGGCCTACTTGGGTTCACAATCGGTTCCTTTATAATGGATATAATATAAATCTGCCGAGTTCATTAAAAAATTTGCAAGTTTGTAAAATCATCGCTTAGTAGCCCACTTACCGGGTGCGGTCGCCGGCGCAGACTGCCGGACGAGGAGCTCTGGCTGGACGCGCCGGCCGCGCTGTGCTCCGACGTCGCGGAGTTCGACTTGGAACTGTCGCCGCCTGAACGCTCTTCCGCCGTCTCTTCACTGTCACCTGCACACATCACTTGTATGTTATACCAGATAAGCTTCAAATATTTGAAGACAGAAAGGCAAAATGCATATTTGTTCAAATTGTACATGCTCAAAAACTCTTGCTGCATATCGTTTGATAGCTATTTGCGTATTTGAAAGTATGTTTGGATTAGATAAACCAAAACTACGGTAAACCTTATTCAGAATCGATGATTCGCATCCTTTACAGATAGGCAGGTGATACGTTCCTTAGACTGGCCTCGGCTACATTTAGATTTAGACATTTATACTAGACATGGATTCAATTGGTAATTTTTAACGTTCATAGGTATATCATTTTAACTGTAAAATGGGTGTCTTTATATTAACAAAATTTCATGTTGTTATTGTTTTCAATAATATCTCCAATTTTGCCGGCCTTCAGAAATAATATTCAATAACATGTTATTAAAAACCAAAACTGCGCATTTGAAACAATACGCAAATATCAACGACAAGCACCAATCTTTTGTGAACGATAAAAAGGTCAAATAATAAAACTGGGTCAAGTGTGTCTAAATATAAGAGATAACATATCAGTGCATACCTATAGCGCTTTCGTTATCAGCGTCGACCATTAGTATCTTCTTCATCTTCCTATAGTTGAGGTTGTCGAGGTCTCGAACAGCGGCCTTGGTTCTTTGTATGAGGTCTACAAGCACGTTTGGCGACCTCGGCCGCGTGATGAACGGGTGTGACAGCAGCTTGGTCGACGACGGACGATCCTGAGGGTTCTTCTGTAGGCAAGCTTCCACGAAGTAGCGGAATGTGTCCGTCCATTCTGGCGCCTGTAATACGTACTTTTTTGGTATATAAATATTTTGATTAGAAATCATAGAAAACAACACAAATGGTATGAAAATAATTATAAAAAAAAAAATGATAAGCATGATAACAGATAGAAATTTATGAACACAAAAACAAAAGCTTTACTACCGAATACTCAAATTTAACTCAACTTTTTAAGTCACTGTAATGTCTAGCTGCCACTCTATGATATATTCTAGCGCCACAAAGACTTATAAACACGTTTAAAGTCGAGTATCGTTTGAGAAATAAGGGCCTATATTGACACATAGATGATAGTTACCTGTAAGGTGGGGGAGTCGTTTTGCGCGATGTGGTAGAGGGCAGACATGGCATTCATGTTGAAGTACGGCGGCTTGCGCTCCGCAAGTTCGATACACGTTATACCTAGCGACCACACGTCCACCTGGAAATATGACACAAGTAATTAACCAACAAGTTTTGTGTAGATACCTCGATCTTGTCTAATGAACACTTAGGCCTGCTTTCACCACAAATCACTAAATACGTTTAGCGCTAACGCTAAGGGTGCGTTTCCACTGAAGCGGAGACGAGCGGCGACTTGCAAGAATCGACCAGTCATACGTCGATTACTCATCGCGTCTCTCGTCTCGTCTGTGATCGTCCTGCACGTTTCCGCTCAGCTCCGTCCGTCTCCGCTCAGCTCCGTCCGTCTCCGCTTCAGTGGAAAAGCGGACCTTAGTCAGTGATACTATAAATAGTGACCTCTTATATCTTCTTAAATGTTATTTATATGGCGAAAAATCAGAATTAATTTGCATAGTCAGTACAGTATGAGTAATATTACAACAGCTATAAATTTACTGGCAATCATAACTGCAATTGCCTGCAATTAGCATCGCAAGCATACTCTGGAAGCTGGTAAATCATTTTAGAAATCGGTTCTTATTTCTTTTGCCCTCGTTCCGTTATTTGGACTCAGGTCTCCTCACTTTTCTGAGCCAAGTTGTTCTGCCTTAGGTTGTCGGTACCGGCAATTGGGCTTGCCTAAGCAAACATGGGTTTCGTGTTGAAATTCTCGGGAGCAACCCAGAAGTCTCAACTTGTACACAGTCAGTGGCAATATAGGCTCGCTCTTAAACATAACTGGCGAAATGTGGGTACACTATTCCTCCATGGAATACCAGCCGATCGATTCTGTAAAAATATCACCGTGAGGCTTAGGTGAGGTGAGCGCGAAGTGAGCTGTCAATAGTGTTAATCCCTAGCATCCTGCCGGTCGATTTGTGACAGTGAAAGCTCATTTCACCTAGGTTTCGCGTTGATCTTTTTACAGAATCGACCGACTGGTGATTACTTTTATGTAAGAAAAACTTCGATTCCCAGGTCGGGCAAAGTCGGGTTTTTCCATTAGGAATTCTCGGTAGCAGCACGGAGACTGGATTTATGTCCCCCGGTTGATGGCAATGGGCTTGCCCCCAATTACATGGGACTTAAACATATCTGTAGAAATGCGGGTATACTAATGTAACACCTCTACATAATCCTTCGAGGAAACAAGCATGGTGTAAAAACTTCAAGACTAACCTTCCCATCATACTGTCCTTCATCCATAGCGAGTATGACCTCGGGCGCCATCCAGTACGGCGTCCCCACAAAACTGTTGGCGGGGCACTTGATGCTGGCACTGCCGAAGTCCGCCAGCTTTACGGTACCGTTCTCCGTCAGCAGTATGTTGCCGGCCTTGATGTCGCGGTGGATGCGACCCAGACTGTGCAGGTATGACAGACCGCATACCACGCCTTCGCAGATCGCAGCGATCTCTTCCTCGCGTAAAGGCCGTTTGTGTACCTGGGTGTTCAAATATCGTATCTTAGTTGAGAATCATTTTACGAACTACTTTGGGGATAGTCAAGTTGTAGTGTAAAGGTATACCGTTTTATGGTATATCAGTGACCCAGAACAAACATTTGCAAAACCTAAAGATAGTTTCCAGGTTTAGTTGTCTCTCGTTCCTGGGACTAGTCTCAACTCCATTTACGCGTCATTGTTTTCGGGATATAATTCACCATATTACGTGTTTATCTCAGAAACTACATACATTCAACCTTAGGCGGTGACAGACAATTATTTCCAGGTGTTGTTTCACCTCTTCTTCCCAGCTTTAGCACTAGGAAGGAAGCGAAGGGCGAGCGTTTTTGAGGGACTGTTTTATGTAATTATGACGTTCGAAAAAGCTGGATGTTTGAATTTTGTTCTGCTACAAGGTGACATTCAATTATTTTCAGAAGTTGTTCTGAGACAATTGCATTAATAATTATCTATATATATCAATGAATTAAGATTTATTGCAATGACTTGTTATTACATAATAACCTCGTTATATGCTCAGGAATAATCACATACCTACGACAATTACTATCAACTACAAAACATTGACCAGCAAAACGAAAGCAATTAGAGTCAAGTATAGCATAAACCACGATGTCGGAAGTCAGATTGTATCATGTAACACATAAACAGGAAACAATATGATATTTGATTAAATTAGCATGTAGAACGCGTCGGCATGCGGCGTGCATTCATTAAAAGACTAGTGACGGGACCCGACAGCACTTGACATTTTGTGGAATCCATATATACATAATAAGCAGGTATTCCACCTTGTACCTTTGTTTTAGTATTTGTTTGTTTATTATTATTGTGTAGTACCAGCTATGTGTCGTGATGAAAATAATAGGACAATCTGAGGAAAGCGGTAGATTTCTAAAGGAAAACAACGAATAAAGACCTACGGACAATTAGGTACATCATGGCTAAGCCTCGGAACGTGATGACTTTATTATGGTTTGGTTTCAGAAGGGAAATATAAATAAGTACGGACGGGAAACGTAAAAAAAATAAGCAGATAAAAAAAGAATGTAAAGTTTAATAAAGCAGAAAAAGTAAGATTAAATAACATTTTTAAATTAAAAGAATATCTTAGCTTTCAAGATCTTAGAATGATTAATCAAAGTATCATAGATATACGTCATATCACAGTATATAAAAAAATCATCCAAATATGCTAATTATGTATGGTTAAATGATACTCGTAAGTATAGATAAATATAGGTGACTCAAAATGCGGATTGTCAATACGTACCTAAGTTGATTTAAATTCCTTCTGGGAAATCAAAGATAACTAACAGCGCATACAACAAGAGCATTAGAATAACAATTTTCGGATGTAACTTATTCACATGTATTTACTTAGTCATCGGGATTCCAAGAACATTGAGTGTGCAACGTCAATATTTTTTTTTGCAACAAACAGGGAGTCCACAGACATTTTTTATAGGTCTCCCAACGAAATCGGCTCTCGATTCCTGAAAGCTTGTCGGTGACCTACAAAAAGTAGGTTGTATTGTATGCTGCATAAGTTGTGCATTGTGTGTGACGCTTCGTGAGGTCACAGTGACGAAACAGATTGAGCACAACTTTTTCTCGCATCATTAATTCGCATGTAAACATTTCATAAATGAAATATTATTAAGACAAGTGTCCCGCCTGACTGACTCATCTAAATTCAAACAGATTTGTATAAGAATAGGTTTTTTGTTTGAGTTTTGGGTTCTGAAGGCTTATCTATATCACATACTAATATTATAAAGAGGTAAAATTGTTGAGTTTGTATGTCCCTGGTAAAGTAATCTTCGGAACTGCTGATTCCGAAAATTCTTTCACCAATGTGAAGTTACAGTACTGGTGAGTGCCATAGGACATATTATATGTTAAAACAAGAAATTTCACACGGACGAAGTCGCGGGCAGAAGCTAGTATTTTATGTAATGAAGGTATGCACAAAGAGATTCAATTCATTTTTAAATTATGCCGGGTCAAGGACAAGTAAAAAATACAAGTACGTACTCTTGTCACTATAATGCAATATTTTTCCTTATTGGCAAGGGTAATTGGCTAATTGGTATAAGTGAAATATTGGAAATGGAATTCCATCAAGTGTATATGTAGTATAACTATTGGTATTTCATCCATTTGATGAAATACCAGTAGTTATACTATTGGTATTTTATCAAATGGTACAAAAATATTACTGGATTTCAGATTGGCGGCGGATGTATTCTACTAAGAAGACTTCAATATCTCATTTACGTATTTTATAATCTTTTTATCTCTCATATCAACTGTTATGAACATTCAGGGATATTCTGATGAGATTCACATTACTTGCCGATTTTATGTTTTTGCATTGTCGAACTTTATAACATCGTTACCTAAGGCGTTCAAGTTGCGCTGCAGCTCTAGTATCAGAACATTATGCCACTCGGATAATCATAAAACTTTTATCTATATTTTTATTATATTATTGGCAGAATTACTCCTTTATTTATTATATTCCCTGGATTTATTCGTCCTTTTATATATTTTACATGAAATTATAGCTGTCTATTATGGTATGATTATTATAAATCTATTATAGTATGATTATTCAATATGTGTAAGAATATGTTCCATTTTGGTTAGTGGAAAAGTCAGTCTACATTAGGTAGTTTAGACTGACTTTGAAAGCAGGTGCTTTCCAATATATTAGCTGGTACTTGTAAGAACGTAATATTTCACATGCATAAAGCGATTGTATTAAATAATTTATAATAGAAAATAATGTAATTAGTGGAATTTTTGTATTTTCCAGTCTAATTGTCACATTATTATGTAATTTACAAGATCTATATAATACAAATGAAATGCTGTTCATTGGTAAGCGCATGACCTCAGAAAGGCGATTCGGTAAATCTTTGTTATAAATGTTCGTTATAGTCCGAATCAGGTTCTTACGGAAAGAAAACTTTGAAAAGTTGCCGCGAAAATTGGAAAATTCGGGAAAACCGAAACTGCACTATGGGAATTTTGTATGAATAATTAAAACTTGGACAGGACAACGTCTGTCGAGTCAGCTAGTAAGTAATAATAACAACACAATAACTAGAGCATAATCGACCCTAAACTGAAATAATAGAAGCTCTACATCAATAACAGCATTATGTACAATACCTTCATTCAATTCTAGTCACATGGTTTCTAATGAGTACACAATTTAAATATGTAACCATAATTTTCCTGGTACAATTTTATTGAAGCTATGATTGTGATGAATGACTGAACTAATTAATGTAAGAACTCCTTCCAGGTTCTTAAGAGTACCAATTGCCTGCACATTGATACATTTGCTTGCCTTTAGGAAGACGGTTGCATCCAATAAGGGACTATGATAAGCACGAGGCGTAATATGGAACTAATAATATAAGTATTGCAGTCATAGGGCCTCCCCTATGACTGCAATACTTATATTGGCCGCTCAAATACCGCAGCCCTATCGCCAATGAATTGTGTGCGTGTGGCGCGGCTTGATATTATATAGCTAAAGCACTAAGAAGTGGTGAAGGGCGGGCATTTTGGGGGACTGGCTTATGTGATTTTCACATTAAAAAAATGGTGATTCTCAGCCTAATTTGAATAAATTATTGTATACTCTAGGCTTTAGAAGTATGTCCACCAACGAAAGTTTGAATTCAGAATGACAAGGCACTTTTAGGCTAAGTTTATAATAACAAAAAATATTAGAATACATGAAAAATACACACTACCTCTATGATGTCTGATGCAGAACCAACACAATACTCCATGACCAGCCATGCTGTATGCTCTCGTTTGTAGCATCCCTTATATTCTATGGTGTTCGGATGTTCCAGCTGTTTCAGGAATCTAAAATCAGAAATTTATTTGTCAGTACAGCTTTATTGGTGAAGTGGTTGTGCAACAGCTGGGTTTGATTCCCAGATCAAGTAATGCGTTATTGAGTTATGCAATTGGCAGCCCTGAATCAGGATTTCTGCCTAGCTGATGGAGAATTTGCTTGCCTGTTACATGGTACTTGAATTGTGGGCTTTCCTGCCTGACTACAGGTGTGATGTTATATTGTTTTGGGTTCTGCTAGTCCCAGGTTCTGCACTATTAAGTTTTTCTAATAGGATTATCATATGGGTAGGGAACAAATAGAGTTTATAATTAATAAAATGCTTGTTTAATTACTTGTTAGGTACCTAAACAAACAAAGATTCACAAAGAATCCCTATCTATTAATTTGAGGAACATTATAGTGTGAACATTTAAAAAATTTCAATAGTGTTGTAAAATAAAATGTAAAAGTCTATAATAAGAACAGAAAACAGTAATATCTACATTTAATGTTCTCTAAATAAATAATTTTCCTCATTTTTTTAACAGTAGCCTACAAAAATGGTATATTTTACATGATTGAATTGAATGAATTCATATTGAATGTTAGTTACACAAATCAAGAATGTCACCTACTTTCCTTGACTTCTGTAATTTATCTCTTATCATATTTTGTACCAGATTGTAATAAGCTGATATGGTTTACTGTCAGAAGCCAACAGATGATATTATGAAATAAATAAATTCATATCCGCTCCTATTATTTAAAAAGACAAAAGATAGGTCAGTTCCTTTGAATATTAGGTTAACAAAGGTTCGGTCTGAAAAGAGTAGGTGAACTAAGGTCTATGTAAACCAGTTCAACTTCTTCTTACGTATCTCTTCTTACGTAACTTACTTAATTTCTTTCAAGATATCCTGCCATTTCTCCTCACTTTGTTTCCCAACATATGACATTTTCTTAATCGCCACAATCTCTTTAGAGAGATTGCAGCGAGCATAGTAGACCGCTCCGAAGGACCCATGACCAATCTCACGAAGGTCCTCAAAGATCTTCTCCGGATCATGTCTGCTGAACAACTCAGCAATGTCTGGGTCTTTCAGACTGCCAGGTCGTGGCATTTTTATCTGGAACATATTTGTATCATTAGATACTTTTGTTGAGATTTAGAACTATCATATACAAAACAAAAATTACTCTTTTTAGCAACAGCAGTAAAGAAAATACATTTGATGGGAAGGCATTCATTCATTGTTTCACGCTATACAAATGCTATAACTACCTGGTTTTGTTTAAATCGTGAACTACAATACAATTCTTACCCAAACATAACTGCTTTAGTAGTTTTGCAAAGAACATATTTTAGATTATTTTGGCCTAAAAGATTTACCAGTTTTAGAGTTTTCATTATGACTAAAAGCTGAGTATATCTTTTTATACATTCAATTAGATCTTATTGTTTTGAATGAGAAGGAAGATCTAGTCAAATACTCTGTGAAGGAATACTTTGAAACAAAAACGGCTTAACATTACTCACTTGTGTTCGACATTAATGTTCTTACAAGTAAGTGACATAACCTATAAGTCTATTGATCCAAATTTTCCTCCAAATCTCAAGTTTTTCAAAACAAGGTTCCAATAAACTGCATGATAAAAAAATAGGTCTTATGACACTGTTCCCAGTGTCATAAGACCTATTTTTTTATCTAAAGTCACTAAACATGAGTAATTCAAAATCTGAGTAACAATGTTGTTTTCCTTATCTGAAAGTCTTCTTTATAATTATTTATATTAGCTGTTTATATTACCATTAATTTAATCAATACAATAACAACAGTTACATATGATCAAATAATCAAATCATTAGAGTGTTATTACTTTAGCCCTTGTTATAACAGGGACATTTGCACAGAAATGATTTTGTTCATACAATTATTCAAGGGTGTGATTTGTAATGTAAATATTTAGGTTTATGTGATCCAAAGCTTTTTCGACATTATTCTTCTAAACTCAACAACAAACAAGATATTATTTGGAAAGTAGACATGGATTTGTGAAAACTTATATCATAGTGCAGATGTCAGGGACCACATTAGAGAACTGAAGTAGCTGTGGGAAAACTTCAAACAGATGATATCTCTGGGAGAGTATTGTAATGTGATCACATGAACCATGCTCTAGTGGCCCATCAAGTGGGTAATCGTCGCATTTTGTGCTTAAATGACATGGAAAAAATCAATGTCATATAAAATGTATTGTCTAGTGTTTAATTGATGAAAACACAAGGCATTGAACCTACTGCTTGCGCCAGCTGGAAGCCGGCAGCGTCCGTCAGTTATTGAGAGCACTCCCGTCGGGCCGGGCCATCCTCCACGCCACCCGCTATCTGCAACAGTCGGAAACGCCACCGATAACGCTCGCCACGCCGAAATACACCACTCCGCACTCACCACTACGTTCAAAACCCACAGAAATAATGCACACTTTACTGCCTACTGTACACTTCGTCAGCTAACAATTTGTCAGTTCAATATACCACTATTAATTTAATTAATGCGAGCTCCAGATAAACGGCGCCGCAACCCACCTCGATGCAACCACCGACTTTGGGCATCCGTCAATGCACTTGATCACATACTAGCACCTCTTCAGGTGTGTTTCACATTCACTGTTATCGATAATTATCAAACGCACCCCCTTTACTAGGGTGAGAATTGAAAATATTGCGAAATACTTGGCACTTACATACAAAATTTCGCTTCAAAATGGCGTTGGGGTATCGTGCGCAATGATAGTTTTTTGTTTCATAAGGCACACCATTTACGGTTTCCCATCACTTTCAGAACTCACTTTGTAATCATTAGGTCACTTTTTATTTATCTTAGGCTTCTATTGAAGGAGCTTCGTCAAAATTTTAATGAAAATTATTTACAACTTTCCCGTATTGAGACATACATAGACACACAGATAAATATATTACCTATATAACAGCGATTTCTGAATCGAGTTATCTCAAAAATATCGATTCCGATTAGCATAGTCGATATTTTTTTTAGTAATAACTTAGTCCCCTGTAAAATTACTTGGTATGCTATTAAATAGTTTTTTGGTCACTATAAATAGTTCATTTTTTTAAACAAAATAATCGTCTGTCTGACAAAATATGAAGAAATAAAACCACAACCGCATTTCATGTTCTGGCAACATGTGTCTCATCTAGAATGCGATCATTTCAGGTGGTAGAGTGATATCTAGCTCTGGAATACTCCCACGATACTTCGTCGCCTTACTGTGCGTTTGCACTGGCGAAACATTTAAAAAAAAACATGTTGGAATCTCAATTTTCTGTGTTCCATACAATTTTTGACAGGAACTAGAGATTTTAACATGTTTCGTTGTGATGTTTCGCCAGTGCAAACGCACAGTTAGAGTATATTATAATATAGTCTATCGCGACGAAGTATCGTCACCTTACTGTGCGTTTGCACTGGCGAAACATTCACAACAAAACATGTTAAAATCTCTATTTTCTGTCAATATTCCATATAATTTTTGAGATTTCAACATGTTTTGTTGCGATGTTTCGCCAGTGCAAACGCACAGTTAGAGTATATAATGTATACTCTAAGTTCGTCACATCCTAAAAAGAGTCCAGCCCACAACCCAACCCAACAAAACCTTTTTTTTTTTTTCCGCCATTGTAAATTCGCCCTTGGGCGGGCAAATTGGTCTGTCAGACTCTTACTGATTAAAAACCACCCTGGTGTTCCTTTCCCACATTTGAACCGGGATCATGAAATATTGTGCGCATTCCATGATCCCCGACTGGTGCCAGTCCGTTTTTGCAGGCCACCTCATGCCCGCGAGGGAAGTGAAACCTAACCCACCCTTTTTTTTCTGTTTGTTTCTTCGGTGGAAAATCCTCATGGATGTCCTCCGTCCTGGGGCCGGCGGAGGGGTCCGGTGTTCCAACTCACACCTACGCCGGGGGTCGCGGGAACTGTCAACCATAGCATTCACTACGGCCAGCAGCGACAAGTCACTGCCTACTTCTGATATAAGGGCACGCGCGGCTCCTCCCAAGCGGCACACTCTGCCAGCGTATGCCGCGCCGTGTCCTCCCGGCAGTCGACGCAGTGGTGACACCGGGCGTCCGGCTCCCTGTTTATGTGATACAGGTACTTCCCGAAGCAACCATGCCCCGAGAGCACCTGCGTCACCCGAAACGACAGGGAGCCGTGCTTCCTCCCGAGCCAGCGCTCGAGCACTGGCCGGACCGCCTCGATGATGTCGAGGCCGGCGGTAGGGCGTGAAAGCCTGTCCTGCCATTCCGCCACCAGGACGTCGCGAAGCTGAGACCGATGCAGCTCCATGTGTCGCTGCATCGGTCGCTCGCCCCGCGCTCGCACTTTCTAGCGCCACCGATACGATGACGCGAGTACTTTCACCTCCAGGTTCCAGGGCGGGGATCCGGCCAGTACACAAGCCGCCTCGAGATCGTGCTATACCCTCGGATGACTCTGACGGCCATCGCCCTCTGCGGTTTACGCATTACGGTGATGCTTGCGGCCGTCAGGTCAGCCGCCCAGATCGGGGCTCCGTAAAGGGCCATCGATCGCCCGATCCCCACGTAGAGCCGCCTACAAGCGGCGCTCGGGCCCCCCAGATTGGGAAGCAGCGTTGACAGCTCCCCAGCTGCGCCCAGCAACTTGAACGCCAGCCGTCGGAAGTAGGGCCCGAAGTCCCACCGGCTGTCGAGCACCAATCCTAGGTACTTCATGGTACACTCGACAGCGATCCGAGCCCCCCCGACCACGATGTGTGAGCCGGGTGGCGGCGCCCGCCGTGGAACACCATGGCCTCCGACTTGCTAAGGGCCACCTCTAGGCCTTGGCGACGTATGCGGCTCACCACATGTGAGACCGCAGCCGTCGCCAGCAACGCTGCCTCCCTGTGCGACCTCCCCCAAGCAGTGACCAGCGTGTCGTCCGCATAACACGTCAGGTCTACCTCGCTCTTCAGCACCCAGTCGTACCCGATGTTCCACAGGAGCGAGCCTAAAACCGAGCTCTGTGGAACACCGCACGACATGCGGCGCTGGTATCCGCCATCACGTCCCATGTAGGTGACACACCTCTCCGATAAGATAAGCCCCAACGATGTGGCGGAGGTTGGGAGGCACCCCATAATACCGCAGTGCCTCCCGAATACAACTCCAACACCCTGCGTGTTGAAGGCGTTGGATATGTCCAAAGACACCGCCAACATCACCCCACCCCCAGACACCGCTTCCTCCGCCAGGACTCTAACCCGCGACACAGCGTGGATCGTAGAGCGCCCATGCCGAAACCCGAACTGGCTGTCGTTAAGGTCCGGCCCCTCTCTGCACAAGTGGCCGACGAGGCGGGCTGCGATTATCCGCTCAAACAGCTTGCCCACCTCGTCTAGCAGCACTATGGGCCGGTACGCGGACGGCGAGTCCGCAGGGCGCCCCACCTTCCTGAGCAGGACCAGACGACCAGATTTCCACAAAGTGGGAATGTGGGTCATGCACAGTACAGACAGGGCCGTAGAGTAAAGAGTGAGAGAATGGAACGTCATTCAGTTCATTCACAATCGCAAAACGTGAATGAAATGAAACTGTCATTCATGTGTCAGAGTGCTTTTTGTCTGTGTGTCTGTGATTATCTGTGGGTACAATATATGTTCTGTGATCTGTGGTACGCCGATCTACTGACGCCGGTTTTTATTTTTACTAAATTCGTGATTCTTTCGGTTGTAACAAAGGTGTGTATTTTTAGGAGACAACAAGTTTTTACTTTCGATAGTTTTGTTATAATGCACCGAATATAATTTAAGTTGCGATTGAAATATATTTCATTACAAAATGAATTCGACGACTCAACAATTTGGTTTATCATGAGTCAAAATGGCGGGACACGATGCTGAAATTGATTTGTGTACATTTTAACTGATTCTTTAAATGCTAAAAAATATAACTTATCTAGTAATAGCTCTAAATATTGTTTATTTTCATGGAAAAACGAATGACATGTTCAACTGAAGGAACTTTGTGTGCATAGGTTATTTTGCCCTGTGTCTTATCCGTGTCTGCTTTATGTCTTTTCCTCTCCAATATGTACATGTGATTTCGGATAAGATCAATAATTCACGCAGGATCACCATAAAAGAGTGAGAGAACCTTGTATTTTTGAAAATTTCATCCTTTCTTCATTTATTATTAGTTTTTTTCCCTATCTTCCCGCGGTTGTTTAAATCTGCCTTTCCACCGATTTGGCCAGAACCTATTAAAAATATCAATAAATAAAATGTTTATTTAGTTGAAAGTTTGTTCATTAGAACTAAGTATGGCTGAAAGGAAGAAGGAAGGCGAGCCTGAGGGTGAAGAAGAATTCTCAGTTGAGAAAGTGCTGGATCGTCGTGTGCGAAATGGAAAGGTATCGATGACTTCCTTTCATCCTTGTTTTAAAGCCTTATTACACTACGCGTTATTCAGGGATAGTGGATAATGTCCCTAAATCGGGATAGTCTAATAAGCGAATGGGAGAAACGGTTCCTATAAAAAAACACATCACCTAAATATTGTGAAGTGTAACAGGGGTTTAATTCCTAAAGAATAAAAAAAACATTGCTCCACAAAAAAAAATCAAGAATATCCATAATATTTTAAAGTAAAATTTGTTAATGAGTTTGTTACGTCATCATCATACAAATATTATTAATGTACAAAAAGAAGTTAAAAATCAATAAATATTTATGTTCCAGGTTGAGTACTACCTCAAATGGAAAGGTTACAGTGATGAGGACAATACTTGGGAGCCAGAAGAGAATCTCGACTGTCCAGATCTTATATCAGCCTTTGAAGAGGCTAGGAAAAAGAAGGAAGCTGGTGAGTCAAATAATTATGTCTAGTCAAACTTACAAAGAATTTGCTAACCGTGCTATCATTTAACCTGGCCATTCAAACTGCAGAATCGTATCCTGAAGATGCTGCACAAGTAATTAACTTAAATAATTTAAAAAAAAATCTTTATCAATAAGTTTATTATTAAATTTCAGAGGGTAAAACTGTGAAAGTAGACAAGGATGCAAAGAAGCGCAAATCTGCTGTGCCCACACCTGACTTGAAAGGTGCGAAAAAGGCAAAGAGTGATGACAAAAAAGCATCAGGCTTTGATCGCGGTCTGGAGCCTGAAAAGATTATTGGTTAGTATTTTTAAAATTGAATATACTTCATTAACTGCTTGCGATAGATTACATATATTTGGTAAATACTGCTTTTAAAAAAAAGTGCCAGTCTGTTCACTGCTTAGCCTATTCACTGCACTCCCTTCTGACTAAGTTACGATTTTTGTAGATATGTTGCACTAAGCCTGTAGTTGAGTAGACTAACTGCTAGTATTTATCTTTTCTCAGTAACTTTCTGAAGACTGAAACTTTTGTTTTTTTTTTCTGTTGCTTATGATTTGATAGATAAAATTAAGTTGCACTAAAGACTGTGTCTAAGCAGACTAACTGCTGGGATTTTTGCATCTAAGCTAGTGACCACTAGACAAATAGTTATAATTATGTTTATGCTTGTGCTGTTTTTTGACCATAGATATCAACCTGTATGCAATCATTGCTTTTTTGGGTTGTGATCTCATCTCATTTATGCAAAGAAACAAACAAGTTTGCCAAAATCTACAAACTAAAGAGACATACAGTATCTTTATTTAACATTAACATACACAATATAACATTAAAACTAGTGTCTGACCGAAGGTTCGGTTTGGGGCAAATTGTGGACGAACCTCCAGCCTGACCGAAACTGGCGTATGGCGTTCGTGGCAGTTTTGATAGAAAACGCAACCGATAGACAGACAGACTGTGTAACTGAGTAATGGGGTCCCATTTTCACCTTTTTATACAAAACCCCAAAAAAAAAGTGTCGTTTAGGATCTTGTTTTTTCTTTAGTATCAGCCTACTTGCTGATACTAAAAGCAGCATATACTTATTCGATTTCTGGAAGATTGATACCAGCTTTAAAAGGGCATCAGCAAATGCATCTTAGCGACTGTGTATTTGGTCACAATAGCAAAATCACATGTTTTTAGCCATTACTTGGATCGCATTTTGCTGCGACTCGTTCCACTTGAATGCAGTTTAAAAATTGCGATTTTTATCGATGCTGAATTTGTTTGACAGAGATATAAAGGATTTTCGCTAGATATATCGATCTTCCGAAAAACGATTAAATCATGGTTTGCTAATGCTAACATTACACGGTGCTTATGAGTTGAGTATCTGAAAAATTACAAAATCGCTAATCTCAAAAGCTAACAGTAGCATATTTGCTAAGACCCTTATTGAGGTTAGAGCTTATTTCTCAATCGTCATTTTGTAATTTTGACAGATTTTCGCACAAAATGTGGCAAAAATTTAGAATTGTTGCAAAATTTGCCAAACAAAAACAAAGGGTTGCAGAAAATTATGTCATTTAATGAATAAACTTTTTCTTAACTTCATAGGTACTAAGGTTTAGGTTAGGTTAACTAGAAGAGGCGCCGTAGGTTCCGTTATGGTTTCGGTTTCGGCTGAAAATTGTTTTTCGGTCGGACACAAATTAAAACCCACAATTTACAACCATGCAATTATTAACTCTATCAAATTTAAAATGTTACAGGTGCTACGGACAGTAGTGGTGAGCTGATGTTCCTCATGAAGTGGCAGGGGACCGACGAGGCGGACTTGGTGCCCGCGAAGCAGGCGAACGTGCGGTGCCCGCAGGTCGTCATACAGTTCTACGAGGAAAGGCTCACGTGGCACACGCCGGCGCCCGATGAGGCAGGCACCGAAGACTAGGGACTACTGTAGGCAACCTTTTATACATAGACAAGGATTTTTTGGCGCTCAAATGGCGTTGACAAGGGGCACTGTTGGTGACTTGTGAAATGTATTGAAAAAAAACTGGATGGCGGCATTAGTTCCGATTTTGGCCACGCGCCAAAGCATCCTTGTACAACTATACATACGATGATTGATACTTTTCGTCTTTTGCATAGAGTCATTTGGTTATTCTTTGTTGTTATTCTACTCTATCCAACTATAGACTCGCTACATTTGTATGCTGATTCAATAAGGGTTTTTCTTTTCAGATATTCCACTCCCACGCGATAAATTTTCTCAACATGAAGTTAAAAACTTTAAAATGATAAGAGATTGAGAATCTTTATTTTTCACAATCATTACATCATCCCACACTTCTTCTGTAACTTCATTTATCTTAAACTTAGTGGCATAGGATTAATTAACATTGTAGATATGTGACTCTCTAAACATTGATAAATCATTGGGAGTCTTAATTATTTTTTTACTTTTGAGTATAAATAATGGTATGTACTGTTACATAACGTTATTCAATTGTAAGATCATCATTGAATTATGATTTAATTTAATTTTTAAGTTTGATTCCACTTTTATCATTTATGTCTAAAAATAACATAACTGAAGGAACTAACACTTGACATAAAGATTAATTAGATATAATTGACCTCCTGTGTTGTAATAGAGAGAATTGTTAATGTTAAGATAACAATGTATGTCAACATACCTAGTTAGTAGGATAAGATACTGGCAGGAATACATTCGACTAATGCACAATGTACATAACACAGGTTTTACCATTACATGGTTCTTACGTGTGCGTTCGCGCAGCGGAATGTTGTTGAATTTAAAGATATTAATTATGCAGATATTTAGTGTATGACGTCGTATAATTGTGTATGGTAAAAAAAAAATTGTGTACGCAGCCATTGTGGAGAAATTCACCAAAAACTGATTCCGCTGGGCGAACGTTGTCCTGGCGGAACTTATTTTAATCCATAGACTTTAGAAGAAAAGAGGTGTGTCCAAAAATTAGTGTGTATTTGTGTGTAATTGTGTATGTATGAATAAAATGAGTGCATGCATAAACTTCGGAGAAATTCAAGTTTCCGCTACGCGAACGTTTGGCCATTAGCTAGTTTTCATATAAAGCGCTTACATAGAGAGCTGTAGATTTTTACATACGTTGTTTTGAATTTGTTTATATTTGTTTAAAAAACAGATTTAGAAAAAATCGTAGGGCTTAAAAGATAAAAATATAAACGTAAAATACACTTAATAGGTCTTAGTTCTTAAAGTATGCACTTTGGGGTCTAGATTTTCACGTTTATACAAACCTTGTAAGTATCTGAAACATGTTGCCAAGTATCAATGATGTTCCGTTAGTAATTAAAGAGTTAAAGGACAATTTTACCATGAATAGATCACTGTTTACAAAACAGTCAAATATCACGACGTTCTAAAGGAATTGCATGGTAAAATGTATGCCAAAAATTAGTCTATTCATTCAACTATTCACATGCAAAATTTCATGTCATTAAATTTAGTAATTAAAGAAATCAATTAAAATACTGACGAAGCATCGAAAACCTACATAACCCGACCAAGTTCGGATAGCTACAAAAAAGCGGCCCAGCCATATATCTAAGAGACGTTCTTAACCTTCCAATATAGTATTTACTAATATGGTACAGTTCCGTACACAAGCGTTAGGAAAAAATAAAACAATTGCATTTCTTGAATTAAAAATATTTTTTTAATAATAACCCAACTATCTACGATAAAAACAAATCTTCAATTAACAAGTACTTTTCTATTTAAATATCCGTGTACTTACAAAAAAATTTTTTATTAAGTACATACATACTTAATTATGTTTCATTACACACTTAAATAAGTAATTATAATAACGTTAACAAACGCTTGCAACGACAGCAATAAACTTAAATGTGTTTTAACTAACATAGGTTTAATAAACGATTATGAATATAAGGGTAAGTAAAATATTTAGAGCTTCAATAATAAAATCACAGATTAACAATCTCAGATCACATAACTAGACTATTCAGTTGTTTAGGTTTGAGAGTCTGCCTAATATAAAAATGAAAACATATTATTGCCCTCTCTTTTCTTCAAGGATGGAAGTACCGTTTCAAGCGGGAAGCCGCGCGCGTCCTGTTCGACTAGCAGTTTGTGGAATATTCCACAGACGTTAAATTACGTGCGTTCACAAGAATATAATTAAATCAAAATATTAACTTTTAAAAAATGTGAATACCTATCGGAACTCCGGAATTATTCCAGTCAATTCTGGAGCTGAAAAATCAGAACAATTGAACAAAAATTTGGTGTACAAAAATAAATGACCTTTAAATTATATCGAAACAACAATTGTGTTATCACCTATACCAATTCAATACCGGTATTATACGGTAAATTTTGGGATGTTACCTAAATATATTGCATGGACGCTTTTTTGTAGCTATCCGAACTTGGTCGGGTTATGTAGGTTTTCGATGATTCGTCAGTATTTTAATTGATTTCTTTAATTACTAAATTTAATGACATGAAATTTTGCATGTGAATAGTTGAATGAATAAACTAATTTTTGGCATACATTTTACCATGCAATTCCTTTAGAACGTCGTGATATTTGACTGTTTTGTAAACAGTGATCTATTCATGGTAAAATTGTCCTTTAACTCTTTAATTACTAACGGAACATCATTGATACTTGGCAACATGTTTCAGATACTTACAAGGTTTGTATAAACGTGAAAATCTAGACCCCAAAGTGCATACTTTAAGAACTAAGACCTATTAAGTGTATTTTACGTTTATATTTTTATCTGTTAAGCCCTACGATTTTTTCTAAATCTGTTTTTTAAACAAATATAAACAAATTCAAAACAACGTATGTAAAAATCTACAGCTCTCTATGTAAGCGCTTTATATGAAAACTAGCTAATGGCCAAACGTTCGCGTAGCGGAAACTTGAATTTCTCCGAAGTTTATGCATGCACTCATTTTATTCATACATACACAATTACACACAAATACACACTAATTTTTGGACACACCTCTTTTCTTCTAAAGTCTATGGATTAAAATAAGTTCCGCCAGGACAACGTTCGCCCAGCGGAATCAGTTTTTGGTGAATTTCTCCACAATGGCTGCGTACACAATTTTTTTTTTACCATACACAATTATACGACGTCATACACTAAATATCTGCATAATTAATATCTTTAAATTCAACAACATTCCGCTGCGCGAACGCACACGGTTCTTACCTGAGGTCCAGAGAAAAGTGCTTTGTTTTTCGCTCTGATCAACTTTATTTACTTAAGTGTAAAGTTGATATTCATTTAAATGGCAAAAACTGTTTTTGATGCTTGTGGCTAAAAAAACTTCTTAAGCGTGTACGCCGTATTTTCATGGTCCATGCATTAATCTCGTCGATAAATGGATTCTGCAGAAATAACGGAGCGTACGTGAGTCGATACTCAAACTCAAAACTCAAAGCATTTATTTCAAATAAACCAATTACAGGCACTTTTGAATTGTCAAGGGGTCGGTCAGTCAGAAAGATGAAGCTAGTTGCCCATTCCAAAACGTAGTAGGTTCCTATGGAGAAGAACGGGCAAGAAACTCCACGGACACTCTTTTAAATCAAAATATTCTTACAAAATAATGGTTACATCATTCATGTTTAAATTATACATGTGAGAACAATGTAGAAAGACGTGCACGCTTAAAGCACGATACAATCCTGATTATGGTGAAAGTATCTTATGGGAGTTTCGCTTCTATACATTCTTATTCTACGACTGTATAGTTGATTGTAATTTAGAACGATGTTGTCTGGAATTCTGTTTAAATAAAAACTATTTTTAAACTTCCGCTAGCTTGATCTTAATAAGACGAATGTGATCCAGCCTAACGCGTGATTATAATAAATACGATTACAAAACTTAATAGCTGTAACTGCCCGCTCTGTGATTTTCGTCATTTGTATAATAATTAAAATAGAAATGACGAAAAACTTTGTGTTTTCACCAAAATATTATTATTACATATTTCATGTTCAGATTGTTATTTTTACAATGGAAGAAAGTATATAATAGTAATGTTTTAGCGAAAGTTAGTTAAATTTTACGATTGGCCAAGTCTTCTGCCAACATTATTTTGCTTAGTTTAAGGTAATATAAGATTGGCAATATTTTAAGTGCGATATAGGATATGTAAGCCTACATTATAATGATGTTTGGACAACTTGATGACTATTATTTCCATTTACATCTCTTACACATTGCATCGAACCAACACTCAACTATCAAGAGCTAGAGTATTGGCATTAATCTTCACAACACGACAACAGAAAAAATTCTTATACATAATAAGTTCCTTGCTTGATATTCGACAAGAGGAAAAATCTGCCAAAATATTTGTAGTTTTGTACAGTAAAGTCTTCTTTTGCTACAATGAAACACTATTAGAACGAGAGTCATGATTGCCCATTCGTTCTCGACAAAGTATCGCTGTGCTGCTTCTTACATCTTTCCAAAATCGCCATCTTTTTGACTTTCGGCTACTACTGCTGACAATGAGGTACTGCGTTCAATACGCAGTTTCGGCAGTGTTTTTGGGCTTTTCATTCATGAATTTCTCAGTAGCAGCCCGGAGTCTGAATTTGTGGTGCCAGATTGATGGCAATATCTCGCCCCTTACTACATGGAACATAAACAAACCTGACGATCTATAAGTATAACTCTGTCTAATCCATCGAGGAAAAGAGGCGTGATGTAATATTATGTTGCGACCACTCTGGCCAGCAGCGGCCCTAGCTCTTGATCAGGGTAGAGGGAGATTGTCTTTCGGCGCCCTTTGATCGACGCTTTCACTTCACGTACATTCTATTTATTTATTTTATTATTTATGTACACACAGTAAAATACATATAGAGACGACATAGTTACAGGTTTGATTACAAAGGTACTGCTTATTTCTTAAGAAATTTCTTCCAGCAAACCTGCGAAAGGAGAAGTGAAAAAGAAATGTAGAAAATAGTGTGTGAAAATGCTCATAGTTGAGAGGAAAAGTAATGGTCTTTTACTCGATATTTGAATACAGAAGCTAGGCGGAAGTGAGTGAACTGGCCATATAGTCGAGGCGGCATTTGCCAGCCGGGCCCCAGCCTGCGCAGGCCCCCCTCGGGCCTGGCTTGCGGCAACCGTAGGATAGGAGGCCCGCAGAGGCTAGGTCCCAGCTCTTGCGACCTAAATGTAAAACTAGATCAGATAGGTAGTTCGTTCATACAATTACAGATAAATCAAATAGAAAAATTCGAAAAATGGTTGAACCTGAGCAAGCTACCCCCTGATGTGCTATTGTCCGTTGGTACCCAATAATTTATTTCATAGTTGATAATAATTAAATTTTATATTTTGTTAATCTCAATTTTGTGTATCTCAGTATTTTCCGATAGTATCCCATCTACCATCATCTAGTCTCGGGCCCCGGGCGTGTGGTCAGCCACCCGGGCCCTTCCGGCCCAGTGCGACCCTGGAAGTGAGTTCCACAGTCTTACAGCATGAACAGAGAAGGAATAAGAATAGTAGCTAGTTATATGAGGATGAGATTTAAGGAGGGATCTAAGGTCTGATCTACGTGGTGCGTCGCTAGGGCGTTCTGATTCGGTTTCATGTTACCTAAATAAATAACAATTCCCAAAATTTCAACAACAAGTTATTGTAAATATCCAGTGGCGGACTAAGCCTGTCGTAGGCCCGGTCGGAAAAACTAAATGGAGCCCCCATGCCTAGGAATTAACGTCGAAATAAATAAGGTTAGGTTTTGTTTTGACTAGGTATTGATACAGAAATAGGAGTCTATACTTTGTCGTCAACAGTAAAACTGAGCAATAAGTGGGTATTACACTATCATATCTATGATTTTCGGCAGTATGTTTTTTTCTAAATATGTACGTTTGTCGATATTTTCGTCAATTATTTTGTAAACCGATTTTGAATTTTTTTATAAAAAGAAAAATTCAATTTTCAAAATTGGTCCACTATTGACGAAAATATCGATAAACGTACTTATTTAGAAAAAAACAGCCGAACATTTAGAATTTTCTTCTTTTTAAGTCGGTTATATATGATAGGTACCTACAACATGAAAGACCGCGCAGCGCGATTATTACTAAAATTAATACATACCTAATATACCTACTGCACTGTTGATTGATACTGTAATTGTAAATTAAGTCTTAACGTGACTGTAACATAACTTTTATCGACAACAGTAGGTACTGCATACATAAATGCAAGGGGGAGCATCCCAAACCGGATGCAGACTAGGAAAGGAAACGCAAATGCAATTGATCGCCGATCACCGATCTAAAGGTTTCGTAGGTAAGTAATTTTATTATATC
This sequence comes from Agrochola circellaris, assembly GCA_914767755.1. Taxonomy (NCBI): domain Eukaryota; kingdom Metazoa; phylum Arthropoda; class Insecta; order Lepidoptera; family Noctuidae; genus Agrochola; species Agrochola circellaris. Next base: position 7,136,671 of record OU611860.1, read on the forward strand.
TTCATACTCATCTATTATCTATGGTATCTCTTACCATGGGTGTTGTGTACAGTGTAACCTGACTTGAGCTAATTGACTTACTTAAGCTACGGTTTCTTGGAAGAGCGGTGACCACTCTTCCAGAAAGTAAGTTGGTGTGGTTTCTTAGAGCGTTGTTGACACCGTAAAGCAAATCCCGCAACCCAAAGATTTAAATCACTAGATTTGTCCTCACCGTACAGTCACAAGTAAAGTGTTCATACTGAGAAGAGTGAGCTCCTCACATGCCAGTTGATTCTTTGATATGGTCTCATTCATACCTTAGAGCTATGGGATATAAAAAAACACCTTGTATATGTATCCTATATATTTATTCCAAATAACCAACGATGAGTATTTTTTTTACGACTGTGCAAATGGCGGTAATTAATAGACTTTTCGACGATTCGACGAGGCGGGAATAAAAGCGTTTTCGAAGTTGACGTGGCGACGACTCGACGTGGCGGGATTCGATGTCAAGGTTTTAAATCGACGATAGACTTAGGTAATAAAAACTCAAATTAAGCTTCATGCAGACTAGCACGACGCGACACCGTTTATTGTTATAACATGAAGTTTTCTTAGAAATTGTATTGTTCGAGTCGCGTCGCGCTAGTCTGCACGAGGCTTTAGTCATAAATTTTAATCCGTCACGACGCGGTGCGTTTCCGGTACTGGCTATTGAATGCAGGGTCGCGGGGGACTTGAGCAATTTGAATCAAAATCTTTTCCTTTAAAGCTAGTTACAGTTAGTACGATGCTGATGTATTTAAATTTATTTATCATTTATTAAGTGTTTTTTTTAAATGCTCAAGTGAAGATATCACCCAGTGGAGCAGTAAGTTTTTTATTTTCTATTGCATCATTCACATTCTGCCCCTGCCGCTATACCTCGCGCTGCCGGTCATAAATCCCTAAATATTGCGGTAGGAGGATCGAGACAAGTGTGTGTTTACTGCCCTACCACCAGGCGCGGATCCAGGCCTCAAAATAGGTTGTGGTCACAGCCACCCGAACATCGGCCAAGTGCGAGTCGGAGTATGAACTCGCTCATGGTCGATATAGTACTTTCTACAAAGGAGATGTTAACAAAATATAGGATGCCCTGACCAAGATTTTGTAGAGTGTATAGTTCTATGCAAAGCCATGGGGCGAACACTATTCAATTAATAAACCTGTAAAATGTTAGTTTGTTCGCTCACGAAAATTACAAAAGTCAATGTGTGTTTGTTTGCACATCACATTGTCACATTTAGACTCTAAACTACTGAACCGATTATAATTAAATTATTCGATTTCATCAAAAAAAACAATCATTCATTTTTTTTTTTTAATCTTAATTTTTATAATTCTATGTTAATTAATGTAATTGGACCTGTGCCGTTTTAGTTAACTATAAATAAATAAATAATAAATAAAACGATAGGTTACCTATGTTTACGAACAGTACAAACTACTGACGTCAGCGCCACCACCAAAAAGGAAGACAGTTTTGGCGGTAATTTAAATTAGTAGATGGCTGCGCACCTAGCGAATAGTGATCTCTTTTTTTCAATACAAGTATTCATGTGCCAAAAAGAAACAGAAAATATGTCGTCAAAAATGTGACATATCGTGTCAGCATATCGATAACTAAATACTTCGCTGCGTTCCGAACCCCGCACGATTCAGTGTTTTATTTTATTTTATTTAAGGCATTGGATATAATATCATCAGCCTATCTACATCAATAGACTGTGAAAGGGTGACGTCACAAGTCTATTAGGGTTGTGGGCATGCCCATCGTGCCCACAACGGTGGATCCGCGCTTGCCACTCACATCGCTTTCGACTTTCGAAATAATTCAGCGTCCGCGCTGTCTTCTTGCCAGTTCTTCCAATACATAATTATGTTTGACAGTCGTTACGGATCATCAGAAGCCCGAATGTCCGACAACTAGTCTTACCAAGGGGTATCGTATTACCCAGTTACTGGGTTGTGAAGGTCAGATAGGCAGTCGTCCCGTGTACAATACGTGTACGTTACCCCAGCAAGAAAGTGTCTCCTAGAGTTATATGAGTAGAACGTATAATTTGTGCCTTATTTGCTGTAAATGTGCCCCCACATAAAAAATGTGTGCCCCCTGTCGTTTTGGAAAAAAACGGAAAAAACGATTCCTGCTGGGGTAACGTTTTTCTAGCAGGAAAATTCTAAACGAATGATCGGAGAGAGAAAAATTATGCATGGCCATAGAGCTTATTTGAGTGCCAAAATGTGCCCTCAAAAATAAAATCTGTGCCCCTTCAGGTTTTCGAGATATTGCATTTCCTGCTGGAGTAACGTTTTGATGAATCGTATATCTCTAAAACCATTGCATGTGCCCCTGTAGAATAAACATACACGAGTAGCTCTTAATGTGTGCCCCTTAGTGCCCCAATTAGATTTAAGAAAATATTTATAGTTTTCAAGTTATCGCGGTTTTATGAAAACCCAAAAAAACATCGCAGCGCTTAAATGAGACAAGGTATAAGTTCGCTGAAAACCGGTTAGTGAGTAAAGTAAAGAAGGTCATCGATATGTATGAATCCGTCGCTTTTTAGTAGTCATTCATATTTGGTCGGATAGCCAGCCGTTGCTTACATATTTTGGTGTTTTGTTAATATTTACTTAATGCGAAACATTCCAAGCTGAATATTTTCACCATATATTTTTGACTAAAGGCACAAGATTTTGGTTTACACCTACACATCTGGGATTGAGCCGGTTCCTTGTATTTTGCCGTCAAAGTTATGACACCATCGTTATGACTTTTAGCAAGATTATTCAAAAACGCATGCATGTGCAGTTTTGAAACTTTGTATGGTTATTATTAGCGTCAAGAAGGACCGAATACAGTTTTCAGCGAACTTATACCTTGTCTCATTTAAGCGCTGCGATGTTTTTTTGGGTTTTCATAAAACCGCGATAACTTGAAAACTATAAATATTTTCTTAAATCTAATTGGGGCACTAAGGGGCACACATTAAGAGCTACTCGTGTATGTTTATTCTACAGGGGCACATGCAATGGTTTTAGAGATATACGATTCATCAAAACGTTACTCCAGCAGGAAATGCAATATCTCGAAAACCTGAAGGGGAACAGATTTTATTTTTGGGGGCACATTTTGGCACACAAATAAGCTCTATGGCCATGCATAATTTTTCTCTCTCCGATCATTCGTTTAGAATTTTCCTGCTAGAAAAACGTTACCCCAGCAGGAATCGTTTTTTCCGTTTTTTTCCAAAACGACAGGGGGCACACATTTTTTATGTGGGGGCACATTTACAGCAAATAAGGCACAAATTATACGTTCTACTCATATAACTCTAGGAGACACTTTCTTGCTGGGGTAACGTACACGTACAATACTGCTATTCAGCTGCAACCGGTTAGACTAGAAGCCGACCCCAATATAGTTGGGAAAAGGATAGGCAGATTGTATCAGTAAATATTTATTCATACATTGAAAAAGCTACAAAAGGTTAATTTAAAAGTAGGTAGGTAAGTATAACTTGTGGTATAAGGAGATTTGTTAAACAGGTAAGAATTACAACCTAAAGTAAAACATTGACAAAATTATAAAAAGCTAAGCTATAGAGCTGCAACACAACACACGTTGTCAAACGTTGTGTGTGATTACAACATGCAGAAACAATACTTTAAAAAAAAGAAGAAAATTGAATTGGAAAACCTTTTTTGGGGTTTTTGTAATTCAATAGCGTCTCTCGTCTCGGCTTCGATAATAATAATGCATTTTTACTTCCACAGAAGGGTGTTCAAATATTTTCTTCCATAGAGCTCCATAGTTTTCCTTATCATAAGAGTACGTATCGCTGCTGTTCTCTATTGTGGTCAGGTAACCTTGAACAAAATCCGTATCGGACAGCATGCATTCGTAAATTTTTACCCTATCCATTTCATTAGTAATTAACGTTGAAAACATTTTAATTAAAGCTTTAGAGAACAGTTTGTAAATACAAGGGAAATGCAACTTAACATCTTCTTTCAAATAGTCCAAGCAAATTTTTCCGAATTCAGGAGCTATTTGAGTTGCAATGTTTCCCCAATCCTTGCTGTCAGAATTTAATTTGTCAGCCAGTTTTGCTACAGCCACTGTTAACTTCCACTCTGTTAACAACATATAGTTTTCTGAGACTGTCAAGTTTTTATTTATTTCGTCTTGTATATTTAAAAACATTTTTACCGGTATAATCATACTTTTTTCTGTGACATATTCTTTTAAGTCATCAGCGAGGCGTGTTAGTAAATACTGAAAGTGCACTCGGGTAACGTAGTTTCCACCGCGTTTTTCTCCCCACTCGGTGAAAGCACGTTGCATAATAGGCACAAATACTTTTTCATATTTTTCAGTTTGAATATTTTCATTCTTAGCGCACAGTAAGTACGCAGAGAGTACGGATAAAATTCCACCAGATGCGTAAACTGATCCACAATTATCTCCAGAGCCGAAAAAATCTTTGTCGATAAACTCTTGAATTATATCAGTTACAAAGTCTGGACTCAAGTCTTCCATTATCTCTCGTGAATGTTGCGCCAGCTTTGCACTTAGCACTTTGTAATGCTCGCGATCTTCCTCTTTTACTTTAACAGTCAGACTTTTTAGGAACTTGTAACTTTTCATTAAATATTTTGCTCTGACATTTAGTGGAACCTTTTCAATTTCAGACATTAAATCGTAAATCTTCTTATCTTCTTCAAATGTTAAGTTATCAATAAACAGTTCTATCAATTCCCACAGACTCACCGCGTTTACAGGGTCTTTTTCACGGCACAAGAGTTCGAAAGTAAATTTAAATATTATAGCTCGTATGCTAGCGTTTTTAGATGCTTTCCAGCAATCAAAAAATATTTTTTTGACGGTTTCGTGATCCAGCTTCTGATACGCAAGTCTGATGCCATGTTTTTGTACAGACACTGGGGCATCCAAAAGTTTCGGAATATGTTCCCGACTTTGGGTTACATTCAAATTATAAAATATGGCCAATAGCGATGGAAGAGCGAATTGCAAGTAGTCACCTTTAGCGTACAACAGGACAGTGTCGGGGGATGGTTGCGGACGCGCGCTATGCATGTTTTTAGCAATAAACCGTTGAATACTGAGAACACGGTCGTCAATTCCATTCCAATCAATTTTGGCTTGTGCTGGCTTGTATTTTTCTATAAATTCGAGTAACTGTTTTTGTGCTAGTGCTGCACAAATACCTCGAATAGTGGCTTTGTGGCCATCTGTTTTGTTAAGATTTAGAAGGTAGGCGTCGGCCCAGTGCTGGGCGAGTGAGTGCGGCCAGTAGATGCGCAGCTTGGAGAGCAGACGTCGAAGCGAGACAGCGTCGTTACTTCGCAACGTGTCTACGTCCTGTTTGTACCGCTGAAGCAGCTCCGGGTCGTGCTTTAGCGCATTCAAGCACACCTCCTCGCAAGGATTCATCGCAACAGACTCTTCAAACATGTGTTTTCGCCAAGACTTATTAAAGTTGTATATAGGTAACAAAGTCTCCTTCCAAGCATTTTCCCTTTTTATTTTAATGATTTCCTTAATTTTGTCGGTTACAAAAGGGTAATCTGTCAGTTGCTTTTTCCAATCACGCAGTAACCGTAAAATACTCTTTATAATTTTAATTGAATGAGAGAATTCCTCTTCTTTTGTAATAGGTTTAAATTTATCTATCAGAGTTTCGTATAAGTAACGAAATATCTTTTCTTTTTGGTCTTCATTTAGTTTACTTCTATAAGATATTAAAGTTCCAGAAAGAAACGAGAACTGCTGCTGTATGGCGGCAGGTACAGTTTGATCACGTAGCAGAGTGTATATTATGATGGATTCAACGATTACGTTGTTATTGCCACAATAAGAGTTAGATTCGTCATAGATTTTCAAAACTTTGAATAGCTCGCTTACCAAATTCCAAGTTTTCTCATCATATTGGTGAATTTTTGTGTGCTGTAATAGTTCTGTAGTAAAATCCAAAGTAAAACGGTGGTCCTCCTTCTTATGTTTGTCCAGGTAATACTCCAGTAAAGTTTGGATGTGCTGTAAGTTATGGTCAGCACATGAAATCAGTACCTTCAGCATGGGAGATTTGTTATTGTTATCCAAATCCTTAGCTATTATTCTGGTGATGTCCTCAAATGCTCTTTCAAAACTTGCAAAACGATACCAGACGTAACCAGGTGTTCTCACTGCGTTACATAACTTTTTCATATCATATGGTTCCGTACCAACCTTCAAATTTTCTTCAATAGCATCCACATTTTCTTTATCAATGAATATTTTTTTTACGAAATCAAATTGCTCGGTTTTTGGTAACCTTTTTATAAAGTATTTCATTGAGTCGAAGTCAAACAATCTTCTCAAATTGTAATGATAACGACTTTCACCGTCTTTTTTAGCTTGCGTGTATAAAAATGTTTTAATTTCATCTGTTTTGAGGTATCGAGAAAATGTCGGTATATCGATAAAGCTTATATACCGATCAAAATTATCCATAATTCTCTTGGGAGAATTCTTCATAATTATATCTGTTGCTTTATCGTTAAATTTGGGGAGGTTATTATGGTAATTATCGTCTTTTTCTAATATATCTAGATATTTATCGACATCAGCTCTTAAAAGGAACGTTACAGCTTGAGCGTACCTTGTTTTTTCATAATAATGTATTTGTTTTAAAACAATCTCGAAGATGTTGTTAGATTTCTCACAAAGCCGTTTAAATGTTCTAAGTTTACAATGATCAACATGTTTTTCAACCTTTGATTCAATAAAAGTAACTGAACAGCGTGGTAACCATTTTATGGCGTCGGTTAACTTCTTTTCGTGCAGGTAGAATTGTTCAGCCCGTGCTTCATCTTGTATTTTGTGCCTTATGTGTTTGTTAAGCTTGATGAATGCCTTTGTGCTCATGTTTGGGAGCAATTGTGTGTGCAGATAGTCAGGGTTGATGACATGTGCGTACTGCGGGTCGGTGACCAGCCAGGTGCTCTGCGCGAGCGCACGAGACACGCACAGCATATCACCATGTTTGAACACGTTGATGATATAATCAACATCCCTGTTGTGACACGCCAGATCAATTTTCAATAAGTTTTCGAGATCGGTGTCATCAAATGTGAAGTTTGCAACCGGTTGACGATCGGCAATCGCTGTTTTGAGTAGGTTGTTGTAGTGTTGATGTCTCTCCCCGAGGGTGCTGCCGTCCAAGTCTAGTGGAGCCATGTCGTGTTTCTGTAAAAGAAAAAAGTAGGCCTCAATCAAACAATTTTTTGTTTAGGTATTGCCCTTGCAGGCACGGCTTTAGAATAGAAGAGAAAGACCAACCTATAATTTTGCATCAGTCTTTAACTACAGTAATTAAAAATCCGATGATTCCAATGATCGACTGTAAGGTTAAAGGTTAAGGTTATGTATGGTCAGCTCTAGAATAGATGCTGATGAGATCTGACTAATCTGAAGGTAGAACTGACCATTTAGACTTACAAGGTAGATAGTTAATGAAAATGAAAATATTTATTTCAGACCAAGCACACAGTACCTATATATTTTTATTTAGTGACTATTGTATCAAGTACAGTACTCCATATTATGTTAGAAGGTAGATACTTATAGCTATGTTAGTAAAATTTTAAACTCGCAGATCATTTGATGTTTCAGAATTCCGAATAAATAATAACAAGATTCAAAAATAAAAAGTTTATTTTAATCCAAAGTTAGAATTCCATAATGCCTTGGATGTTAGGCAGGCCTTTGGTGTGGGATGCAACGTGTCATTGTGTCGACACCTTTCCGCCTTCCCATTTTCTTAGCACGGCGGGCTGTGCTGGGGCGGCTGCTGCAGGTGTAGAAAACCTCAAATGGCGAAAATATTCCAGTCTTTATATTGGGAGTTATATGTTCGAGCCGTTTGTGGTTGAAACACGAGGGCCGACGATGGGGTCCGACTGCCCACTTGGTTTTTCAAGGCATCGCCAAGCGACTGGACGACTCTTCATGTGACCAGAGGGCTGGCCTGTTTTTGGCCAAAGAATCAGCATTGCCATACAACGTGGCAATAGTACACACACATAGTGTCGTAGCGACATGAGGGCAACATGTCCTGAGGTCTGAGGTGCTTATGGGACGTGGAGACGTATTCCACGGCTATCAGGGCAATCCCGAAAGTACGGTCAAGATCCCCACCAACATCTTACTGGAATGCTTCCTTCCACCGAGCACGTTTGCTCTTGGGAATCTCCACTCAAGGCTGTCAATAAAGGCAAGAAAGAAGTAAGGAGCTCAATTCCTAGTCAGTGTTCAACCCAGCCGGCCAATAAAGACAAGCTAGAGGCGAGGAACTAGACTTCACCCGGGAGATAGGGTCGCTACATGCTGCCCTGCAGGTTTATGCGTCTCGTTGTCTGGCTCATCACCTTACTAGACCTGCACACTTATTGCGTAACACACGATCAATCACAATCTGTTTCATTTTGACAATTCAATAACATTCATTGCGTTATTTACGTTGTTGAGCGGACAATTTTTCAAACATATGAAGCAATGGATTAGCAATGTCCTTCAAAATTATTCAGAGAAAACATGTTGAAACATGTTGTGCTACATAATTTAGTGACGGAAACGAATCGCTGCAAAACCGATTTCACGCAGTCTTGTCTGCCCTACCCCTAGAGTGTAATTTAAGCTCGCGGGCCGTCCCACCACTCCGCGCCACCGCGTAGCCGCGGAGGCGCGGAGGGGCGGCGCGCGAGCTGAGGAGCAGGTGCAGATGGTTTTAACGCTCACCACCGCGGCTGAGGCTGTGGCAAGCCGAAGTTATTTTGAAATTCGTATTTGTGACTGACGGAATAAAGTTTTTCGTATTTATGTAGTGTACCCATCCAAAATATGCCAGTGACCTTGAGTGGTTAGCTTGCGTGATCTGTACTGAGCTCACGCAACTCGTCGTACGAATGTCCAGCCAGTAATAGGACTCCCCCATCATTAATTTGTAATGTAATTGAATTTTAATTTTATTGTTTTTTTTTTTCTATAATTTATTGTATCATGAACGTATTCTATTGTTTTAATGAAAGTGTTTTTATTTCTTTATATATGATTTCAAACATAATGTGAATTGAACGGCCGCTATGGCCCACGCACAATGGTCCACTGTAGGACTAAGTGCGGAAACCAAACCCCATAACATAGAACATAATGTGAATTGTTACTGAATAAATTAAATTGAATATTGAATTGAAGGAGCGCTGTCCCAAATTAGATGCATTATTAATTTATTATACCTAAAATAAAAGGTATTTTAATAGAACACGTATACTAAAACATCAGTAATTAAATTATCTTTAAAATGGTGAAGGTTTCAGAAAAATACGCTTGATAAATTTTACGTGATTCTCAGTTTTTATCCGCGTTAAACATAACTTTACAAATTAATTTAACTATGATAATTTAATAAACATTTAAATCTAAAATATTCATATATTAGGTTATTAAGAAAATGCTCTAATTTAACATATAGGTATTTTTTCCAAATCATTAACACTACCTACCTACTCGTTTAGACGTGATCTTCAATATAAAATCATTAAAAGTCGGTTTAGATGTATTCCAAATGAGAGCGGAGTATTTAAAAATATGCAAAAACTAAGTAGGCACACTTGCTGCATGCATCTGAGTTCAATCCAAGGTTGTCTGCCAGAAATAGATGCTTGCAAAAACACGTTTTAATCTATTCAAAAAATAGTGTAGAGGGTAATATAGAATATAGAAATTGCTATCTAATATTTTCGTAAATGATTATGACTAATCTGTTTCATTCAAAACAAATCTGCTCAACAACGTAAATAAAGCAATGAATGCTTTATTTACGTTGTTGAGCAGATATTTTTTTCGAACTTATTAATCGATGGATTAACAATCTGTTTCAAAATTATTCAGATTGTAATTGATCAGATAACCCGCGCCGACCACGCACAAGACCCGCAAACGCGTTGTAGAACAATTTTCAAAGTGAGGGTGCTGACACGCGTGGCGTGCGCATAGCGGACGCGTGTCGTATGAATTTAACCTTACGTTTTGAAACTTTCAACCTTACCTAAACATTTACATATTTCTCTATTTTCATCTGAAGATAATTTATTTATAAACATACTTACGTAGTAAATTCCATAGGTAGTTCTTTTTTTAAATCTGCATTTTTAACCTTGCAAATGTTCGGATAGTAAAAATTTTTTCTTGTGTTCCAAACTTCCGAAAATATTATGGTTTTCAGTTCATTAGGTAAGTTTTAAACGCGAGATGCAGTCCGAATTTTTTGTAAGATAAGTACTGGGTCCTTCCAATAATTTCGGCACATGCCCGACTTTCCACTTCACTTAAGACGCAGATGTACCTATGCCAGTGACCTTGAGTGGGCTTGCGTGTTCTGTACTGAGCTCACGCAACGCGTCGTACATCCAGCCAGTAATAGGACTCGCCCATCAAGGATCAAATTAGACGCATTAAGCTTCGTGCAGACCAGCTCGACGCGACAGCGCGACGCGACACCGGTTATTGTTATACCGTCAAGTTTTCTTAGAAATTGTATTGTTCGTGTCGCGGCGCGGCGTCGCGTCGCGCTGGTCTGTACGAGCTTTTATGAATTTGTTACATAAAACAAAAGGTAGGTACCTATTTTAATAAAACACGTATACTAAAAGATAAATAACTAAATTATCTTTAAAATGGTGAAGGATTCAGAAAAATACGCTTGATTGATTTTGCGTGATCTTCAGTATAAAATCATTAAAAGTCGGTTATTTTAAACACTGTCATTAAGTGATGCCACCGCATATTTAAGTAATCTCCGTTAGCGTACAACATAACCGTTTCTAAAGAAATCGTGCCATGTCAATTATTTGCTTTTGGGTAATAAGCATGTAGACCGGATTTTTGTTCAAATTATGTAAGTAGGCGTCCGTCGGTGCAGTGCTGGGCGAGTGAGTACGGCCAGTAGACGCGGAGCTTGGCGTCTGGCGAACCCAAGTCGCAGCGAGACAGCGACTCTGTTTGCGGGAGCGATTACGAAAGTCGTTTTACCGGTATCTGAACCGGAATCGGAGGTTTTAAATTTGATTGATCGGAATCGGAATCGGAACCGAAACCGGAAGTCCGGAACCGGAAACCAATATTTTTTGTAAAAAAAAAGGAACGAACAAAGCTTATAATAAGGTCACAACAACGAGTAGGTAGCAGTACTTTAATTATCGAGTAGTTAAAGGAAACAGAACATTATGAGTATCAGCTACGATAAAATCAATAATGAGCTAGATAAATAATATCAAAACATAAGATAACATTTTTATTTTGTCACCGTCATAAAACCATGTCAATAAATTCCTGTTGATAGAGTAGAGGTAATTGACTAATAGATTAGTCATCAATATCATAACGAAAATAAAAATTTAAGTAGTTATGTAGGTATGGAACTTTTGTTCAGTTTTATTACCTAACTGTAGATAAACATTGTTTAGTGTCATTATCATTTCGGTCAAAAGACGTCTACTGGCTGCTGGACATACGCCTCCCACAATCGTCACAACAATGACCCCGGCCAGCGCTGACCGCATCCAACGGATTCCCGCGACCTTCAACGAGTAATTGTTTCACCTTATGGTGGAATCGGAACTTACTCATTACTGAGAGTTACTGTTACCAAAGTAGGTACTTGCTATGCTAGGCATTTTCAATGACCGAAATAGGTACCTACCTACCAAGTTCCTAATTTTATTTGTTTTACAAATGTGGTACCCACGTTCATTCTGGCGTAGGTCCGTTTATATAATTATTATGAAGAACATTACATTACATGTCATGTCCAAACGTAGACGGTTTTTAATTATTACGATATTTTTTAATGATTATTTCAAATATCTGTAACTACACTAAGTAGGTTCCTATGATCCAATATTTTTTTTTTGTAATTAATAATTAGATTTTAAACCTAATTACCGCGATTATTGGGTACCTACCCACTAATTGCCCCGGCAGAGCAGAACTTACATTTATTTTTAGGCGTCATAGTGTGAATCTCGAAAATAGAACATTCCGTCCATTTTCTTTTTTTTTGAATTTTGAATAGCGATTTCACAGATGACCTCATCGCATCCAAATAGGCGCTTTGCGCAGTGCCGTGACGTCATACAAAACAAAACAATATTCTATCTTAGGTACATAATGATACTTACTTAGTTTCACTTTTATGATGTTAGTCCGAATAAATGAAACACTGCACTGTATTCCATAAGAATCTTCACTGTGTACTATTGAAAATTAGATGTAGCTATGTAATACATAGGTAAAGCAATGAAAATAACACGGGTGAAGTAGGCGGGGCCGGCCGGTGTACGACGGTGGCCGAGAGTCCGAGACCCGAGTACACAAAACTTTAACTAAAAAACCAAATGAACTGTCTCTTTCTATAAATTATGTAGACAACCAAAATATTTCACTGTTGAGCAAATTTAATATTTATCATGCACAAAATAAAGTTCGAATAGTATTTCTTTGTCTATTTAGTACTTTTACTGTGTAGGTGTCACTTATTGGAACTTTTTGGCAAGAGGCGACTACAGATAAAAAATAACGATATTCGATACGTTCGTCATTAACAGTTATTAAACCGCTATTGACTAGTTTTTTTGCGTTTTTAAAGTTATTTCTATGTTTATAATTAAAAAACATTGTATTGAATAAGTGATCGATTATAGTACAGTACATAACTGGCGCCGTCTGCAAAAAGGGCTTTGCGGTGTGGTTGCGGTCAAGGCTTGTATAGTACTTTTCTCAAATAATGCGCGGAAATTCAAACTAAGTAAATTCATTATAAATTCTAGAATCAATGACTAACAACAATTATTTTTCACGAGCGAATACACACATCAACACCGTCTAGGGATATTTCGGATTTTCTCAATTTACTCAAAATTTGGTATAAATAACATACAACACCTATATATTTTTATAGCCCATTTATCAGACTAGACTTCAGAATATGTTTTTTATTTTTTTTTGCGTAAATAAAATTTTGTTTAAGTAAAGACGAAAAATGAAATAATGGTAAAACTAACGATGAATGTGTTTTTCAAGAAAAAGGGAAAAATAAAGCGAAATTATTGCGTTATTTTCAATTAGGGAAAACGCAGTAGACAGTAAAACCACCCAAGAGGTTAACAACGGTTTTTCATGCTTTGAATTAAGTTATCAAACTCTTACTGCGGGATATTGTCCCAGGTCCAGCTAAGATGCTAAAAATATTGCTATGTAGTAGCAATGTTTGCAGGAAAATTCTTCAAAGCCCGTCTTTGGAGCATGTCCCCACGCGTGCTCTATGGGGTTTAGGTCTGGTGATTGCGCGGGTCAGTTTAAGACCGATACGTCGTATTCCTGCAGCCAGCTGGTCACCACTCGCGCTGTGGATGGGCATTGTCGTGCATGAGCGTGAATTCTTGGCCCATTTGTAGTTGATAGGTGTAGAGTATTGGTACTATCACCTGGTTACGGTATTTTTCCAAACGATGTAAGTATGTTCTTCCACCAACACGAATTATTACCGAAATCATAATTGTCTCGCCGTGGTATGAATAGACTTCCTGAGGCTGTTGCAGACGGCTCTCACGACCAGGAACTCGCCATACGAAGCGGTCTATGGACACGAAGGTAAGCTTCATGCAGTCTTTTCCTCACAGTTTGTTCACTCACAAGCAACTGTTGCTCTGACTGGACTGCCTTTGAACCAACTGCATGGCAGTAACATTTGGTTGTCTTCTCGCGGCAAATTGCAAAAAAGGGGCCTTACCATTGGGTGGCTATGCGCTTCCCGCCTGGGTATTTTTCAGCCACTTCACTAGTAGCACGATAACGTGACCATAACCTAAATATCATGTTTTGTTTTGTTCCAATCTCCTCAGCAATACTCCGTTGAGTAGCCCCAGCTTGGAGCATGCCTACTGCCCATAACATTTCCTCTCTCGTTAAATGGCGTCGGTGCATGATACAGTACAGTGGCATAAATTCGAAATTAACTAAGTACTTACTTGTTTTAAAACTTTAATTTGACACCAAAAATGACCAAAAACTAAGTTATGTAGTGTGTAAGACACCGGGTGGTAGGTATGTCTTTTTCCACAAAAGCTGGATGGGCATTTTGGGCGAATATGACAAATTAAATTGAACGAGTACAGCATATCTAAACCGCGTTGAAGCGCTGTCAGTGTTAAAATTGCTACGGTTGCTTGACACTTCCCCTGACCTCAAGGGCTGGCTTTTGCCTTGGCCAGCGGCTAACGAATGCCATACAACATGGCAATGCATGCCGCCAGTCTCTTGTGCACGTTACCAGTTGACAGCGAAGCGGAGGAATTTTTCGACGCCATTTTTAAACTTTAATAGGTATCTTGTGCGTATCAATATAATATATTGTAAGTGTAGGTACTTACTTTTCAGTCACAGTTTCTACAAAATTGTTACTTATGTATGATAAATAAAAAATTGTTTCGCACACTGGTTCGTATCTAGTCTAGTGCATTAGCATATGCAATCAATTGTGCATCTCATGCCCAGCAGTTTTATGGTGCACTAGCTAACCCGACTGACGTTGTCCTGTCCAAATTTCAATAATTTATACAAAAAGGACGTTCAGTTTTTCCCGAATTTGAAGATATTCCGGGACACTTTCCATAAAACCTGATTTGGACTATTACGAACATTTTAACACAAAAAATTGCTAAATCAGTCCAGCCGCTCTCAAGTGATGCGCTTACCAACGAACAGCATTTCAGTTTTATTGTTCACGTCCAGCTTGAGCCTGCTCAATAAATGAGGTGTCCCTTGATTGGTCATGATTTCATGAATAGTCTTGATCCAGAGTGATCGAATGATTAATATAGGAATAACTTCCTTCTGTAACTAATTCTAAACTCACATTGGTTTACGGCATAGATGAGTCATTTACGTTGTAGAGCAGCAGCCTAATTACGTAATGCACGATCAATAATAAATTGAAACAGATTGCTAGTCCATCGATTTATAAGTTCGAAAAAAAAATTGAGCAGATTTTTTTTCGAGCTTATGAAGCAATGGACTAGCAATCTGTTTCAATTTATTATTGATCGTGCATTACGTAATTAGGCTGCAGATTTTGTTTTCGAACTTATGGGGCAATGGATTAGCAATATCTAATAGTATCAAATGATTCAGATTCTGATTGATTGTGTATTACGCAATTAGGATACAGCTGTTCCATATATTTATTATGCCCGCATAACTCTACAAAATGTAGGGCTCTGATTGTTTTCGCGATATCAGGTTTGGTCCCATTGTAAAATGTTCGAGAGTACGATGACACTTAGAGCCATACCTCACCGGGAAGCCATGGCGACGTCGCCAGGTCACGCTGCCAACTAAATGTATACAGTTATATGGTGGGTGCCTCACCTGGTTACGCAGTCTACCATACATTTTTTTGGCGACGCGACCTGGCTGCGCCGCCAAGGCGTCCTGCTCTTATTCAGATTTTCGGTTACCTACGCCTTGCCAGCCTTTGTCCTACAGTAAATTACAAGGTTATTTTAAATAAAACAGCAAAAAGTAGTATGCAATGTATAATTTTGAAAAAAAACAAATTGTGAGGGTTCTAGTTCAGGTTCGGATTCTCACATTGTCTGGTCCTTCGTTAGCCGGATCTGAGGAAAACACTATTGAGTTTAAACTCTACCGAACTTCTTGAAGAAATATTATTTGGAATCAAGAACAATGCCAGTTACGAGATCTACGGGTAAAAGAGGCAGACAGCCGTCGACCACGACTGAAACTGCTACTGAAACCGCGACTGAAACCGCTACTGAGACCGCTACAGAAACTACGACTGAGACGGTCAGTACGGAGGCTACGAGAACGACAGCTGATACGTCAGAAGCACCCACTGCGACCGAATCCACGGTCAAAGTTGCCGCCACACAACAAGGAACCGAACCTGAACACAAAGAAAGTGGTCGCCGCAGCAAACCTACGTCGCAGAAGAGTGAAAAAGTGTCGAAAGCGCGTCGCATAGCCCAGGCCAAAGCGGAGCTAGCACAAAGGTTAGTAGAATTAGCAACCGTGCGCTTCGCCGAAGTCGAAACTGAATCTACGGATGATGACTCATGCTCAGTCGCCTCTGAGACTGGAAATGATCAACGAGTGACTACTTGGCTACAATCAACTCAAGTACTCGCTATCGCCGACCGACCACATCAATCCGAAGTAAAATCGCCGACCGAACGTACAGTTCCAGTGACCGCAGCCGTGTCCTGGACCATCCCGGCGACCTTACCGGCGGGAGTCAGCTCCATGCACCCACCGCCTGAACACCTGAACATGCCGCCAGTGAGCACCGCCGCCTCCTGGCAGCCGAACTTTGCGACAGAACAGCCGCACCTGAACATGCCGCCAGTGAGCACCGCCGACTCCTGGCGACCGAACTTCGCGACAGAACAGCCGCACCTGAACATGCCGCCAGTGAGCACCGCCGCCTCCTGGCGACCGAACTTCGCGACAGAACAGCCGCATTCGAACACGCTGCCAGTGAGCACCGCCGCCTCCTGGCAGCCGAACCCTGCGACAGAACAACGGCACCTGAACCCGCCGCCAGTAATCGCCGCCTGGCAACAGAACGTGCCTGCTAAGCCGCAATCAATGCCAGTGCCGACTGAACCCGTCGCACCCTGGCCACAGAACTCGACGTACGCGACAACGAACACATCATGGCAACCGATCTACACTACGGCACCACATCACAGCTACAATCCAAGGTATGCCACCGAGACCCGGGTGCCGCAGTCTATGCCATCAGCGCACGTCGTGCAACAGCCTACAACACTGGCTGTTCAAGAACCAAGAGCGGACATGAAAGAACTTGCTGCTGCGATCACGCACGCTGTGCAAGCCTCGCATTACCAGCAGCCAATACGACATACCGATCTACCCTGCTTCAACGGAGCACATCAAGATTGGCTCACGTTCCGCGCCGCCTACTGTGAGACGGCACACCGACTATCAGCATTGGAGAACATGTCTAGACTTAGAAGAAGCCTTCGAGGTCTAGCCAAGGAAGCTGTACAGGGTCTATTAATAGTGAACGCCGACCCTAATGAAGTTATGAAATCACTCGAACTACGCTTCGGACGGTCGGACTCAATCGCAATGGCTGAAATAGAGCGCCTACGAACTCTGCCACGCCTCACTGAATCTCCGCGTGAAGTTTGTACATTCGCCACCAAAGTTGAAAGCATAGTTGGAACTCTACAAGCACTCAACTGTGGACATTATCTCTTCAATCCAGAAGTAACGAAAGCTATTGTTGAGAAGCTCACGCCAACCTTGAAGAGGCAGTGGTACCAATTCTCAGCAATGCAGCCCAGAACAGAACCTGATCTTCTGAAGTTCACCCGATTCATCAAGATTGAAGCTGAAATATGCAGCCCGTATGCCCTGCCTGAAAACATCGCTGCAACACCACAAACCTCTCAGAACACGCAGCGACGCCAGCAACGAGTACATACTACACAAGAAATGAACAAACCAAAGTGTAGTTTATGTGAACGTCAGGGGCACAGCACCATGGAATGCGAACAATTCAAGAAAGCGGCTACTGATGCTAGATGGGATATAGCCAAGAAGCATCGCTTGTGTTTTCGTTGCCTCAAATACCGAACAAAGCAACACAGCTGTAAACCAAAGAAGTGCGAAATAAACGACTGTGTACATTTCCATCATAAGATGTTACACGCCAATAGTGCAGTGAACAAGAAGAAAGTAGAACCTGAATGCCCCAAAGAAGAACAAGAGAAGATCCATTCAGCATGGACACCTAAGGTATCGTTTCTCAAAATAATACCTGTGCAACTTTCTGGACCGGCGGGAGCTGTAGATACCTACGCACTCCTAGATGACGGCTCTACGGTAACCATTATCGACGAGAGCCTAGCCAATCAAATCGGAGCAGAAGGATCTTGTGAACCACTACGTATAGCAGCTTTCGACGGCGAACCTACGATCGACATAACATCTCGACGAGTGAATTTCTTCATCAAAGGACTTCACACACCTGAACGCAAGTTACAAGCAAGAACAGTCAAGCAGCTAGAGTTGGCTGCACAGAGGATACCTGGAGAAGCAATCAGGTACTGTGAACATCTTCGAGACATAGACATAGTAACTGAAGATGCAAGACCCAGACTACTGATCGGCCAAGACAACTGGGATCTCCTCATTACTATAGAAACCAAAACAGGAAAGAAGAACCAACCAGTGGCATCACTAACGCCACTCGGTTGGGTCCTACACGGCAGCCACACACGAGCACTTGGCCACAGAGTGAACTTCATCAGACATGCTAACATAGACGACGACCTTCATGAACTGGTGAAAGAACACATCACAATGGACAATATGCAAATCAATCCAAAGAAACCCATCAACGATCCTGATGAGAAGGCACTTCGTATCCTGCAGCAGCACACGAAGAGAACCGCAGGAGGACGGTATCAAACCGCTCTATTATGGCGAGATGAAAACATAAAGATGCCAGACAACTACGACAGCGCTTTGAACAGACTCATCAGTGTTGAAAAGAAAATTGATAAAGATCCAGAACTAAAGAGGAAGTACTCTGAACAAATGGAAGCACTAGTATCAAAGGGATACGCCGAACCAGCTCCAACGACCACTTTGAAACACAGAACCTGGTACTTACCTCACTTCGCAGTTTACAACCCGATGAAACCGGACAAATTGAGGATTGTCTGTGACGCTGCAGCCAAGACCCGAGGGGTCTCTCTAAATGATCAAATACTCACTGGTCCAGACCTTCTACAATCATTACCAGGAGTGATCATGCGCTTCCGGCAACATTCAATCGCCGTGACCGCCGACATCACTGAAATGTTCTTACAAATAGAACTTCGACCCGAAGATCGGGACACTCTCTGTTACTTATGGCGAGGAGACCGAAGAGACAACCAGCCGCCTGAACAATACCGCATGAAGTCTCTAATCTTCGGAGCTTCCTGCTCACCAGCCACAGCCATATATGTGAAGAACACGAACGCCGAAAGATTTCAACATGAATATCCAGAGGCAGTCGAAGCTATCAAAAGAAAGCATTACATGGATGACTATTTGAACAGCTTCGACACATTAGAAGAAGCAGTAAGAGTCTCACAAGCAGTGCGTAACATTCACAGAGAAGCGCACTTCGAACTCAAGAAATGGTCATCGAACTCTATTCACCTTCTTGAAGCATTAGGGGAAGTAACCAAGACCGAAGACAGAATCAATCTGGAAGACAACATCCAGACAGAGCGAGTCCTCGGTCTGATATGGAGGCCAACAGAAGACTCGCTTACCTTCAACCTGAATCTGATACGCATACCTCAGAACATCCTACAGAACGACACGCCTACGAAAAGAGAAGCTCTTCGGATAGTTATGTCCCTATTTGACTCATTGGGACTTGTATCGCCGGTGACCATCAGAGCCAAGCAGATACTACAGGAAGTTTGGCGTCGTGGAACAGCATGGGACGAAGCCCTAGATAGTGACCTAGCTGCAAGCTGGAGGAAATGGCTGACTCATCTCAGAGCACTAGAACATATCTCCATTCCACGAACCTATCCAGGCTTCAGCGCTACGGAATCACTACAGATACATATATTCACCGACGCAAGCGAATCTGCATACGCAACAACATTATACTGGCGAACAGTCACCAGGGACGGAAGAGTCTACGTCTGCTTGATCACAGCCAAAGCCAAGGTGACACCATTGAAACTAACGTCAATCCCACGATTAGAGCTGCAAGCAGCAGTACTTGGCGCACGCATGGCGACAACGGTTAAGGAAGAACATGAACGAACACCAGAGTCGACCACGTTCTGGACCGACAGCAGAACTACGCTGTCATGGATCAGAACGGGGTCCAGATCATATAAACCATACGTCGCCCACCGCATT
Source organism: Agrochola circellaris (assembly GCA_914767755.1). Lineage (NCBI taxonomy): Eukaryota > Metazoa > Arthropoda > Insecta > Lepidoptera > Noctuidae > Agrochola > Agrochola circellaris. Next base: position 7,156,748 of record OU611860.1, read on the forward strand.
GCAGCAATTGAAGAACACAGCTCCACCAATGAATGGCGCTGGGTCCCGACCAAATTGAACCCAGCAGACGACGCTACAAGAGACGTGCCAGAACACTATGATCAAAATCATCGCTGGTTCAACGGCCCAGAATTCCTACGTGGACCTCCAGAAACATGGCCAGCTGATGAGAAGAACCCTCTCATAATCACGGGGGAAGAAAGAACCTGTAGCATCAGAGACAAGAGCGTACAGATCAGCGAAGCTATACCAAACGCCAACAGATTCTCACGTTGGGAGAGATACCTACGAGCCACAGCACGAGTTCTACAGTTCCTGCATCTCTGTCGCCAATCAGGGCAGAATATTAACTACAAAAGAACTAAGAAGAACAGCAGCAACGACCCTGATTGGAGAAAAAGTAAGCAGACGGTGTCAGTCAAACCAAGGGAGAAGCGAGAGGTCACGAACAATCACCTGCCTCTCACCGGTGAGCACCTACGCCACGCCGAAAGTCTGATCCTGCGAGCTTCACAAGAACAATCCTTCCAGGAAGAGATAGAAGCTCTGACCAACAAGAAGCCCATATCACGAAACAGTCGTCTGCACGCACTGTGCATAGAATTCACAGAGGGAGAAATTCGCCTGAAGAGCAGAATAACCGTTATGACAGACATCACCGAACGACTGAAGAAACCGATGATACTAGATGGAGATCATATTGCGACACGATTGTGGATCGAACACGTCCACCGCAAATTACATCACGCGGGCACCGAGACCATAGTCAACGAGTGTCGCCAGCAACATTGGGTCCTCCGTCTACGACCAACAGTCAAGAACATCATAAGCAAATGCCTGCGATGTCGTATAAAGGCAGCCTCTCCACCTCAGCCGATGACGGGGAATCTCCCTTCCTGTCGCCTAGCACACCACCAGAGACCATTTACCTACACCGGGTTGGACTACTTCGGACCCCTGACCATTACAGTGGGACGTAGTCATCAGAAGAGGTACGTCGCTTTATTCACGTGCCTGACGACGCGAGCCATCCACCTTGAACTTGTGGCATCGCTCAACACAGATTCGGCAATCATGGCACTACGACGCATGATAGCACGCCGAGGATGTCCAACACAGCTATGGTCTGATAACGGAACGAACTTTCACGGTGCTGAAAAGGAGCTACGCACAGCCATCTTCGCGGCTACGGCCGAAGAAGCTTCGAAGAAGATGATCGACTGGCGTTTCATCCCACCCGGAGCACCATTCATGGGAGGTGCCTGGGAGCGCATGGTGAGGTCTGTGAAGACAGCGCTAGCTGCCACGTTGAACGAGCGATTCCCGAGCGAAGAAGTGCTTAACACACTACTCATCGAGGCCGAACACACTGTCAACAGCCGGCCACTGACGCACGTGTCCGTGAACCACGAGGATCCTGAAGCATTGACACCCAATCATTTCATTTTGGGCGGTCCAGGTCGCATCGCGGCACCAGGAGCATTCGACGACAGCGACTTACGTCTACGAGCCAGTTGGCGTGCAGCCCAGAGGCTTGCCGATATATTCTGGGCCCGATGGCTGAAAGAATATCTCCCAGAACTACGGAACCGTAGAGAACCACACACTAAAGGCGTGATCCCCAATATAGGCGATCTAGTGTTCATCGTAGATGGTAACCTCCCAAGAAACATGTGGGTCAGAGGACGCATCAGCGCTACATTCCCTGGCCCAGATGGAGTAGTCCGCACAGTGGACGTGATCACGAAAGGAGGTATCCTGAGACGTCCAGTGAAAAAGATAGTGGTACTATCAATCGACCACGGCGAACCTGCACCGGCTTCTACAACTGCGACGTCAGCAGCGGACGACGCACGGCGGGAGGAATGTGCAGGACGCCTAGTAATAACATAGTAGATAAGACCAATGTAATCGAAATCAATCAAGAACAATGTTATAAACATAATTATTTAGTTATAAGAACTCCGTCATGATCGTACGTGATTCTAGGTCAAATCGAGAGCGAGTTTGAGCCTGACCGAGCTTGTCGGAGCCTGTCCGAACTTGTAGGAACTTGAACGAACCTGTACGGACTTGTCCGACATTGACACGCCACTGCCTCGCTCTGATTGGTGGACCTAGGATTGCGTACGATCACCAGTTTATTTCTAATTTTTTCATTGGTTGATTTATTTTAAGTATTAATCACTGCCGCCGCTACTTGCGCCTATGTAGATTACTATAAGCATAGGCGCTTGTATTAGTTTAAAATGTTATTCCAGTATTCCAATTCAGTTTGTTAGTTAGTTATCATTCAGTTTGTATCGAGACCTCGTAAGGAACAGTAAATAATATTCGACAAGTGAACCGAGAGTTTTTATTCAGCGAACCTAGTAATAGTGCCCTCCAATCCAGTGCATAAATAGTGTGAGAATCCGAACCTGAACTAGAACCCTCACACAAATGAATAGGTAAATACATAAAACTCTTGAAACTATTCAGCAAAACTGCTTGAACGATGAACATACTGAAGGACATATTCATTTATATATGTGCGGATATATAAATGAATATGTCCTTCAGTATGTTTCATTTATTGCACCTACTTACATTATTTCATTTCTCTAATTCATCAAGGGGTAATCCTTTAAAATCGTTATAATAATGCATTTGCACCTCGTGAGATGGATGTGATTTTATTTTATTACGTATTTCTGTTCGTATCCTTTTCATCGAATCTGAAACATTAAGATTTTTGGTGGTCGCCCGAGAAACTACTACATAACTAGGTGTGAAATCAGGATCGTTCAGCATGTGTTTTAGTATTTCTTGTTCAAACTCGGATTCATAATAAAATATCCCGTTCATCATTTCATGTAAAGCGTCCGTAAACAGCAAACATATTGAAGGAAAATATTGCTCCGTGTCTTCTTTCAAACACTTAACAATTCGTGAACCTAAGGCAGGAGATATTGCGACATTAATTTCATTCCATATCTTTTCTTTTTCACCTGTCAACCACGCGTTCCCCCTTACAGAAACGTGTTGTTCCATTAATTTAGCGTATTCTGTTACTAGTTTCCAACTAGTGTACAGAACATAGTTTTCTAGCAATTGCATATTCTTTTCCATTTTAATCTTAATCTCAGTAAACAATTTAGCGGGAGCAGCTCTTCTACTCAAAGTAAAGTCTTTGTAATTACTAAGCAAATATCGAATAAATTCATTGAAGTTGTTTTGAACGTAATAAACATCGTGATCTGTTTTACGCCATGACAGGAAAGCTTCTTCCATTGCTGGATCTACTACCCTTTTAAATCGCTGAAGCTGATCTTCCTCACATTTACCCCACAATACATAACGCCCAAATATATCTATGAATTCGCTATTATGCATACAAAATTTTGTTCCTGCTGGTGACAACAATTTATCGCTAACAAAATCGTCATCGAATGATTCTACTACGTTTGGAGTATAACGTGCATATGACACTAATGTACTCACAAGACTATTGCACATGGTGCTGTCGGGCACCGAAGTTAAATATGCGTAACTTTTCATGTAAAATTCTGCTTTCACGCTAAGGGGACATTTTTCAACTTTACCTAAACATTTAAGTATTGCTTTATTCGAACGTGAAGGTAATTTATCGATAAACATACTGAGTGATGTCCATAGTTCTTTTTCAACTGTTGTATTTTTAACCTTACATATATAACCGAAAGTGTTCCTAAAAATAACGGTTCTGATTGTAGAATTAGTTGTAGTGTTCCAAATATTCCTGATAAACGTATTCAATTCACAAGGTTTAAGCTTTGAAAATGCTTTATGAATTCCTAACTTCCGAAGAGAGACAGGTGCTTCTAATAATTTCGACACATATTTACCGCTTTCAACTTGATTCAATTTAGACATAATTGAATTAAGTGATGGTACCGCAAATTGCAAGTAATCTCCTTTGGAATACAGTAAAACAATTTCTAAGGGAATCAGTGGTCTGGCTACGTGTAAATGTTGTGCGATATTTTTCCTTAAGCTAATTTCGGTCTGATCAGTCTCGCCCCAGTTTATCTTAAAATTGTCGGGAGCATGTTTTTTTGCCATGTCAATTATTTGATTTTGGGAAAGGAGCATGAAGAGACCCTTAATTACGGCTTTTTGTCCAGTAGGTTTGTTCAGATTTAGTAAGTAGGCGTCGGTCCAGTGCTGGGCGAGTGAGTGCGGCCAGTAGACGCGCAGCTTGGCGAGCAGACGTCGCAGCGAGACAGCGTCGTTAGTTCGCAACGTGTCTAATTCTTTGTTGTGGCGCGTCAGCAGCTGTGACTTGTGCTTCAGCGCGTTCAGGCACACTTCCTCGCTCAGACACAGTGACAACGACTCCTCAAACATTTGCTTCCGCCACGATTTCTTTACGTTGTACAAACAGGACATATCTGTTTTCCACATGTTCTCTTGTCTTATCTTAATTACCTGCTGGATTTTTTTAAGTGTGAATGGATATTCACTTATATCTTTTTGCCAATCTCTTATCAAAGTCAAGACATTCTCTAATTGAACTATAGTCTGACTGAAATCGGATTCATTTGCAATGTCTTCAATTTGAATCTTTGTCAATGCGGAATCAAATAAATAAGTAAACAATTTGCTTCTTTGTTCTTGATTTAGTTTACTTTGAACTTTTGCAAAAGTATTAAATGTCATCTTTTCTTCTACGATTGTCGGAACAGGTTCATCGTGCAAAACTTTATATACGACTATAGATTCCAGACACAGTTGTACATCGTTTTCTGATTCGATGTACACTTCCATGCTGTGGAACAAGTGATCCAAAACGTTCCAAGTGTCAACGTCGAACTCGTGAGTAGATATTTGTGAAAGCAGATTATTCACGAACTGAATTTTGAATTTGAACGGTTCATTAATGTGGCGGTCATAAAAAAAATGGAGCAACGTTTTAATATGCTGCGAGTTTCTTTTTGCACATGTGATCAGAACTGAGAGCATCGCAAATCGTGAACGGGGTGAATTCTCTGCAAGTATAAGCTTTTTTAATTCTGGTAAAGCATCATTAAATGGAAAGTGCTCATACCAATGGTAGAACATTAAGTCCATAGTGTAGGTATCTTTTTCATTTTCTGAACGAAGAAAACTTAGATCAGTTCTGTCGATAAAAGTTTGCTTTATGAATTCTAGCTTTTCTTCTTTCGGCATGTTTTTAACGAAATGACTCAATTTATTATATTCGCAAAAATATCGGCCCCGTTCTTTTTTTTGTTTAAATATAAAAGGTTTTATTTCTTTCTTTTCTAAATATTTTGCTACTACGGGCAGGTCAATTATGTCAGCGTACTTATCAAAATTGTCTAATATTCTTTGCGGGCACATTTTCATAAGTTTCTCTGTTTTCTTTTTTCCCAATTCAGGTAAGCCAGTGTATTCTGTGTCTTCCACTACGTTTAATACGTCAGCCGTGTGAGACTTTAACAAAAATAAAATTTCCTTTTTCACATCGGAAATGCTGCGCTCTTCAACCCGCTTATAGAATGTAAGAAAATGAGCAGATCTTCTGCACAAACGTTTAAAAAGAGATAGTGGTATGCGGCGTTCAATTTTTATAACATTTTCTATGAAAGGAATGGAGCAGTTTTGCAACCATTTGTAAGCACTCTCGGTTTCTTTCAGGTATTCATAAAAGGCTTCGACTCGACTTTCGTCTTTCAGATTGAGTCTAATGTGAAGCATGAGTTTGTTAAATGTTTTGGTGTTCATGCTAGGTAATAGTTGTGTGTGTAGGTACTCTGGGTTGATGATGTTTGCGTACTGCTGCTCGGTGATTAGCCATGTTGATTTTTTTATAGCTGTCGCCGCATAGAGCATGTCGTTGGATTTAATTACTTCGATGATATAGTCGACATTCCTGTTTTTACTGGCGATGTCTATTTTCAGAAGGTTGTCTATGTCGCTGTTATCGCCACTAATGTTACATAATTCATAATGTTTATTAGCAATCGCATCTTCGACAAGCCTGTTGTAGTGTTGGCGCTTTTTACCAAGCGTGTCTCCTTCTAGCGTCACCGGCGGCATTGTGATGAGCTGGAAATTAAATATTTATTTTTACTTACATTCGTTACAAGTTTTTGCAAAATGCCTGATTAGTGGAAAGGATAGTTATTCTGAATGTTTTGAACAAATGCATGTTTATCGCTGTTTATGGTTAGGTACTTTTGACTGACTAAGTAGTTTTTAGATAGGTCGACTCGGTGCAGCTTACCACAAACAAAAACTACCACAAACAAAAACAAGTGAATGCATAAGAATGTCAAGGAAACGTAAGATTTTCGATCGTCAAACAGGGCTTCGCCGTTTACCAATGGTCTTTTAGGGTAAGTAATATATGAAGACGATGTTGGTGTACGTAGGTACACAGCCGAACGAAATCATCACCTTTACAATTTCAAATACGATGCTGTTTCTTATAAGCATCAAAAAAACTATCGGACGACCTGAAGTTTGAGTACCTACCTACTAAAAAAGGCAAAAATCGCAAAAAACTTTTCCATACATTTCATAGGAAATGCGACTCCCAACTTACTTTTTTTATAATGGATAGACTGGTGGCCGCTACAATGAAAACTTGAAAAATGAAACTTAAAATTTCTGACGAATACGCGTTATAATTTTATGCTTTAAGAACAGAATTTAGATAGTTTGTTGTGTGATTTTGAGGAAAATGTCCTAAAATAATTTAGAACATTTATACCTGTATGGAAAAGGCTTTTGCGATTACTGACTTTGACATTTTTTCGAGTACTTAAACCTCAGTTGGTCAAATAGTTTTTTGATCCTTATAAGAAACAGGATCGATTGGCATCAAAAAATGTATTTTTTTAATGAAAATTGCCGATTTTATTGCTGTCTGCATAAATTGTTAATGCAGAACAAATATTAAAAAAGTTATGGACAGTCTCCAAAGACCGTTTCCCTGTAGCACAGACAATATAATACTACGCCTTTAGTTACGATGGTTAAGGTACCTGCTCTTACTGCCTCATCTCACAAATCCACCCTGTATACTTACTAATAAATTGTAGAATTACCTCATAAAAAAAAAATAAGAGTTCCGTAGTTGATGAATTTATCTCAAGAACAAACTTAATATTGTAGTTGAAAAACATATGCTCCCATACATTCCAACTGCAAATGTAAGTTTGTACGCACAATATTGAGAGATTCGCCATGTTATTTTAAAACCATAGCATTCTTATAGGTACTATAATCTACAAGTATAGAACTATTTCTGTATTTTTTTCAAAAGTTTAGGTTTCATAGTTTCGAAGATAAGGGGAGGGGGGAATAGATGAAAATTGACAATTTTTTACCTATTTTCATAAATACCTAACTATAAAACTATTTATTTAAAAATTATAAAAAAAAAATATGCTTGGGACCCTCACGGTACAGTTTGCAAACCTTTTTTTAAATTGTCTTTTTTCTTTACCTCCCAAAACCGACCACCATACTCAAAATTAATTTATTTACGTTACATGTCCGTGTTTGGGTCACTGAAATTCATATGTGTACCAAATGTAAACTTATTAGTCCATTAGATTCGGAGCAAATTGGCTGCGACAGACGGACACATAAGTGACCTTATAAGCACTCATATATTTCTAAAGAGGTACCTTTTTTATGTTTGTTTTACTGATATTATTTTATAAACCTTATGAATGCATCGAGCGTGTTGATTAAATTATAATTGAGCCTGATAAAGATAATGACACTGATAATAAAATATAACAACACTGAGTCAATAAATTTAAAGCTTACTTTATATTTAAGTCTTACGTTGTAAGTAGACATCACCTAAATTACGGACCCCGGAAAAAAACTTCAAATACCCCGGACATTTGGAAGATTTTTCCCCAGAAGCCCTCAGATTTTTTTTAAAATAAAATAAAACATACAGCTTACAGGGATAATCATTGGCTGGTGCCTCATTCCATTTAAAATTGACTAAGGGCTAAGGGGCCTCTGCGACTTGGCTTCGGCCCCTCGTACGCCTTCTGTGGGACCGGACCCCATGGCTCCGATATCAGTAAAAACAAAAAAATATATAGTACCATACCTACCATACCAGCGTTACAATTACAACCCAAATTTTATTTTGTAACATATTTTTGACAGTAAACTTAAGTTATCATACTAATCAATTTAGATAATTGTTTGGCGTGTGCTAGCTGTCATTATGGCAAATAAATGTATTTACTGTTTTGTGTTGAATAATGTAATTTATTTTGCATGCTATTGTATAGAATCAAGTTTTTTTCTTTTCTAACTAAACAGACAGCAGTGCTGCTGGGGAGTTTGTTGCGCCACTTCTTCTTCCCAGCTAAAGCACTAGGAAGTGGTGAAGGGTGGGCGTTTTGGGGGACTGTCTTATGTAATTTTGACGTTCGAAAAGTGCTGATTCTCAGCCTAGTTTGAATAAATGACTTTTGAATTTGAATTTGTTTAGGTAGATAATAAATATGTGTTAGCGATGCCTCTTATTATTTTTAGACTGAATCGTGAACAATAACAACAATCACAACAATAACATTCCGACTTTCCGTACATTTTTTGAGAATGAATATAATTAAGTATGTCTATGGCCTTATCGAAACGTTCACCATTTTGCGTAGTGCCATGACGTCACACAAACAAAACAATGAAAAAACAGTTTAAAAAAAAACTATCTTACCGCCGCTTTTTCGATGTTTTACCAAAGAGACACCACACAGAACTGGATTTAAGTTTCCTCACACTAGCGAATATCGAAGATAAGGTGTAATATTGTGCAATACAATGAAAATATGAGTCAAGAAACGCCGGTGTGTGTATGCAGTGAATTACAAACACTAGGTAAAGTAGGCAAAGTAGAAAGGTCCCTACTGATCACGAAGTTGTGAAAGATTATGAAAAGCATAAATAAGCAGCGATTCACTGTAGGCAGTTTTTAATTTAAGTAGTTTGTCCAGTTTGTGTAGTCTATTCTAGTGAGTCGTGTTTGTTTGAGTGACAACACAGATACCATAAGGAGTAACTAAGTAACTAGTTATACTAATAACGCGTTATAAAACCGTTGTTAAACGAATATTATAATTAACTACAATGCTAGCGCTAAAAAGCCATACTGTTGACTCTGGACTGATATACGAGTGCTACCAGCGCCTTAACCAGGTGGGTAGCCTCAATAATATTACCATTTAATGGATCAAAGGGCCCTCGCCCACGGCGACTTTATGTAGCGATGCTGTCGCGCGTTTCGTAAACGCGCAACAGCATCGCTACTAACGCGTGTTAGTCGCATTTGCAACGCGCTACAGCATCGCGACTGTATCGATGCAAACGCGCGACCGTGTCGGACGACATCGCGGAGAGAACGGAGGGAGGGTGGCGCGTGAGTTGAGACCCGAGCATCAGTGCAACACAGACAGGTCGAGAGTGCTGTTGTCCGTCACATGCAAAATGGAGTCGTTCGACAGAAGCGCGACAGTATCGCGTTTGCATCGCGACTGAATCTGGGCCCGTGGGCGAGGGCACACAGCTAGCGACCGCTTCGCGACAGTATCGATGCGGACGCGCGACAGCATCGCTACTGCATCGCTACAAAAAGTCGCCGTGGGCGAGGGCCCAAAGGACACAGGTTCGCGGTGCAGCGACGCAGCCGACGAACTTGCCAGAAGGGGGTCGAAAATACTCATCATTATGAACAACTTTCACTATGGGGCCAAACCTGAAATCGCGAAAAAAAAATCAGCTGTTCCATACATTTATGTTCGCATAGCTCGTTATAATGTAGGGAACAGCTGATTTTTTTTTCGCGATTTCAGGGTAAGAACAACTTTTGCAATTGGATCAACACCCAAGTACCTATATAAAAAAAACTGTTTCCTATAAAAGTAATACTTACCATCAAAATGTATGGTTTTTTTTTTTTATATATTTAAATAGGTACCTATGTGACAATAATAATAATATATCTAAGTAAGTATCTGACAGATTCTTACTAAGGCTCGATGTGTGAAGGTTACGGCTGGATACTTTAACGATTGTATGTCAGTTGTTATAAATAATATAGATAGTCGCATGTAGTGGCGTGCACAGAGATTTCAGCCAGGGTATGCACGGCTGAAATAAAAATAAAACTTACCAGTTTCCACTTGTTTCGGTCGGTGGCCCACCGACTACCAACCCTACCTGACTTACCTACAGACCTACCGCACGGCGGCGCCATGGCTTCGCATGATGATTGTTTGCGACCACCACGAACATCGAATAATAACACCACACAACCAGGACAACCTTGACCTGGCTATTCACACTAGTTTCTATTCTACCTTTACCAAAAGTTTTGGACTTCAAGAAGAATTCCAGATGTTTTTCTGAAGAATCGTGCTTAGCAGCCGCTTTGTGAAAGTTATTTAAATCTGAGTATCCGATAGATGTCCAAACATTCTTTTTATCAGAATTTGTAAACAAAATGCAAGGAAAACAATACAATGTGTTTGTGTGTACACAACCTGTTAACCAGTAATAATTATCATAAAGCTATTAAAGAAAATAACGAGTAGCATTACCTCTTTTTTGAGTTAAAAATCCAACCCGGGTACACACCTTCTCTTTGCAATCAATTTAATTTTTTGCTCAAAAGATAACGTCGAAAATATTTTAATGAATGAAAATATTTTAAGAAAATGATTTTAATTTATTTAAACACACTTCACCAGCACAGGTCTCACAGGTATAGTTTTCCATTTTTTGTCAATCACTTGCGCCAAGAAAAACAATCGAAACAAATATGGCGAAAAAACTTTGCATTTACGAAATTTACGAACTAATAAGAATTACAACGAATGAATATTAGTCGGTCATTTGGTCAATCCGACAAAAAAAAGTCGGCCCGCTGCAATCAACAATTAAACAGTGCTTTTACGGCTTCTGAATTTGGACGGGTTGCAAATAAGCTATGCTTCCAAAACAAGAACACGCGCGCACATTTTCACGCACAGTCACACTTTTGCTGTGTACTACACGAGAATTCACGAGATCCAATGTATGAGAAATAAGCAAGTCGTAGTACTGCTTTTGCTCACGACTCACGAGAGCGCTGCCTGCGCGGTGAATTTGATGCGCGCAGCCGCGGCGAGTGTTCGCCGCTTCAACATTTCAAATAGTTCAAAAAAAAAAAAAATTGATGGCGCGTAAATCGCGTCAGTGATATTTTTTTTGTTATAATTATTTATCTTTTAGATCGTCATGTATGTATGGGACTACAGGGTATGCAGAGTTTATTTGCATGTATGGAGTGCAAGCCACTGGTCGCATGACTAATAAATCTTAGTATATATTACTAAGATTTATTAGTCAAATTGATATTGATTGTGTATGATAAAAATAAGTAGGTAAGTAAGCTGATACCTATAAAATAATACCCCAGCCACAGTATAAATAAGTACCAGTATTAGTATACTCATAGAAAACGGTCGAAACGACGCGCTTTGAAATCTCGGTATTGAGTGCGCGGCAGTTACGCACGGACGCGGAAGGGTTATCTACTGAGCGGCCGTAGGTAATTATTTCAAGGTCACTCCCGAGTTATAATACTGTTACTTATTTATACTGTGCCCTAGGTTTCCCGCCTGCAGCTGCGGCTTCGCTCACAATACTTAAACAGCAAGTTTAGTAGGTACAGATTTCTCAATCATATTCAACAAATACCTACCTAAGTAGTTTGGTATTATAATATTGGGTCCCCACCTATGAAATTGGCGTTTTTTTTCTCACAAATAGAGAACCTTGTCACTTCTATGATTTAAAATATTCATCAATTGCTTGGTATTCTATCGAATAATGACCATCATAGACAACTACCAAATGTAAAAAAAACATTATTACTTATAGTTAGCAGAATACAGATATATTAACTCCATCGATTATGAGGGCACCTAGTGCGTCATCGCTTGTTGCTGACTCAAAAATATCCCTGGCCACTGCACTGTCCTACTTAGCTTCGATTTGTCGCTGTCTAAGCACATTAGTCGACCGCTTCAAAAATCAACGTAGCCTTGAAGGTGATTTATGCAGTATTTTTTTCAACTTAGTATTATTAAATATTGCAAACACAATCATAATCGTGTAACTAAGTGCTAACACCATGTATTTTCCGTTTTTACCTTAGAAATTATTTACCTTAATTATTGGTATTTAAGTAGATTATAACGTAATAAATTAACTAACTATGTCACTATTATTAAAACTTATGCTATATATTGTTTAAGAAATCAGTTGTCCAAATAGTAATTGTAAGAACTCACGCCGCCTGTGATACAGGTTTATCCTAGTACAGGCATCATATTTTGTAATACCTACATTATTTCTAAGATTTATACTGTATTTTACCAATTTTTATTTTTGAATAAATGTTTATGTTATGTTATGTTAGTTTTCTAAACATAAAAAATACCTTAAAAATGACTCCTCATTTTGTTAGCAGAAATGACCACAATTTGTTTAGCCTAGCCAAAACTTATTTTTGTCGCTTAATCTAAGTGGCATATTACGTTATCTTAGTTTTTAAACATTAGTGCATAAAAGTTTTAAAACATTAGTGTTCATGGTTGTTATATAAATTAAGAAAATGTTAGTATGAAAAAAGTAACTTCTTTAAAATTCTCCATACAAAACGCTGATTTCATAGGTGGGGACCTAATAGTATATTATGCAATTAGTGAATAAAGGACGGATTTAAAGCGAGGGCCATAGATGAATCACGAGCGTAGCGAGTGATTCAAGTGTTAGAATCCTGAGCGACGCGAGTAATTCATGGCCCTCGATATAAATCCGTTTTATTCAAGAATTGCATACTATACTTTATACCATGACTACGAGAAAAAGATAGATTTAAGCGAAAATAGACATTTAATGAAGAAAAAAGGAAGGTTGAATTAATTAAAATGCACATAAAAATTGGAACAATTACTAAAATTAAAAGTAATTTTCTTATTATTTTATTAGGATGGTCAACTTGTGAAGCGATATTTATTTCCTGTGTATCGAGTATGTTTTCGCAAGGAGGTTGTATAGCATTGAGATGGAGATCGCATTTATACCGCATGAATTTTTTTACCGTCTTGAGAATAATATGGTGTGTTGTGTAAATGGAACAGAAGCGATACCCGGGAATATTTGCTTAGTACCATTGAGATACAAAAATTCCAAATATCCTTAAAAAACATGAAAACTATCCATCATATACCTATCATGATAAATTCCGCGCATCTAGTAGGGTGCGTATGAGGGTAGGGTTCTTTTTTAATTTCTATTTTTCATGTTCTGGTATGAAAAGTTCACTTTATATGCTTGGCATTTATCGATAAATCAATTTCATTCTAGGTTATTGAAAAAAATTTAACATTAAAATTTCTATGCCATAGGCTTCTACTCCGTTCACCTATTACACCCTATTTTTTTCAAGACGGTAAAAAAAGTCATGCGATATAGATGTGTTCCAAATTCAAACACCAAAACAGTGATTAAAAGGGCTTTTTATTCACTGAAAACAGTGAATAAAATAAGCTTTTTAGAGGGGGAATGGTATAAATAAATAAGTTATGGACTGTGCTTGTTCTGTTGAAGTTAGGTGAATAAAACACCGCATTAAAAACTATTTGTTTAAAATAATTTAAATTGCTTTTATTCACAGTAATTTATTAGGTACCTAGCAAACAATCTTACACAATAATTGAATATAAAGTCTAATGGATCTAACTACCTGTACCTTCGTTATTATCATGAGGAAAATCATTATCTTATCTTAACAACTTGGACATTCCGTTGTTACAGGAAAATACGTAGATATAGACGGGCAATTCAAACACCTACTCGTAGATAAAACAACACATAAGTATCTAGTAGAGAGATACTGCCTATCTACCTTTACCTGATACATCCTTTATGTACTTAGTATTCTCTGAAAAGATACGCAGATGTCCTTTTAATGCTACCACATATCGCGAAAGAGTCAACCTTAAGCATCAAATATCTTTCTAAAAAACATTGCATCTCTAAGGAAAACGATGAAAGCTTTTACACGTTTTCTAAATTATAACTTACGAACTTAAGCAATAGGATCACACATATACGAACGAATCAGCATTTTTTTGTTTCTTATCTTTTTAGAGATAGGGAAAAATGCTGATCCGTGCGTTAGTTTCATTTCAACCATCCCTGCCTGTCTTTAAAAATCTTAGCTTGAAAACTTACATCGGTTGTTCTTCACCCGGGTGCCGGGCGGAATGAGGGAAAGGCATTTGCAAAGTGCATTAAGGGTGCACTAGTCGACGGCTCGAACTCACCACCGCCAGCATGCAATTAGTCAAATTATTTATTTATTTATCTAGTTTTTATTTAGTGAAATAGACGATGATTTATGAAATGAAATGAAATTGTTTATTCTGTAAATAGGATATCGGAATCACTTTTACACGTCATATAAAAAAAATATTAAAAATAAGCTAGATGAGGTCGGTGTTTCCTATCTGACTACTCTGAGAAGAAAGGCCGAAACAAACTCAGAGGTCGTAGTCTCTTTTAAAGTCCAGACATAATCTTGGTCAAGTCATATGAGGACCATGTGGATTAGTGTCTGAAATGGTCTTTTGAGGAAAGAACCACACAGATTTGAGTGGACCTGTCCAGTCACTGCAAGCATTTGTCAGTAATCGTGGAGCTCAACTCAAAACTGAAGGAGCTCAACTCGACGAACAATACCAAAGAAAGGATATTTGGGTAGGCCGCATCAACTACTTAAACTGCCAGACCATCATTAAAACTAACTGAGAAAGAAAAAATAAATGAAAGAGAAAAAATAAAATATCCACATAGTCCTCACATTCACAATAATTAAAATAATTATAATACTTTACAAAGTAATCGTGTGCAGTTTGAATATAATTTTCAACAATGTCAATATGTATATAAAACTGGTTTATTGTGAAAAATAATTAAAATGTCAAGTTTTATGGTTTTCACAAGGCTTAGCAGAGCTTTATAACGAAAACGAGCGCGTAAAATTTCTTGAACAGACCTTTGGGCGTATAGATATTATGGAAAAAACTACTGGATGTATTTATCTACTCAAAATAAAAATGATTTGAAGTTTTGAATAAATTACCTATCCCTGTACGGTTTCTATTTTACTAGCTACATAAGTTATTTAATTACGCCCAAAGACGAGTAAAAATTAGTGTTCAATTATGGAAGTTTCGACGCTCATAACTTCCAAACCAATTTTTTTTTTCAATTCTGCTTCCATACAGGGTTAGATAATGACAAGACAAATTGATATAATTTTTAATTTTGAACGAACACCGTCCGACAGACGAGTAGTCACCATACTACGTTTGTATGGAAGAATGACCGACTAGCGTACCCTTGAGAGAACTAAGATTTTCACGATTTTTTTTTTCGTATTATGTCAATTTTAGAGTAACAGAAACAAAACAGTTTGGATTTTGATATAACCATGATACCCGAAAAGCGCTTGTGTCGTAAGGAGGTTAATCTTTGATTAATTATTTATTTATTACTAATCAGAGGAAGCTAAGGGGTTAAAATAAATAAAATGCAATGTGAAACATAAGTGTATCTTTAATAGTAAAAAATTAACGTGAAATACATTTTCAAAGTCAAAGATTTTTATTTGTTGGTGTAAAAATAGATGTCGAAATAAAATAGGTACAGAGATCTCTGTTTTGCCGTTAAACGGCGAACAAATATCATAAAAGTATACAAAATTACAATTACAAAAGTAACAAAACTAAATAGTAAAAGTAACATATGTACTTTATAAAATTAAATGACAGAAGCTAGCAACAAAGAACCTTCTTTCTAAAAAAGTTAACAATATTGCGTACAGTTTTATTTTTGAAAATTTTAATTGTTAGTAGAAAAACAAAACATTTCTTATACCAACGTTATGTATTATGTAAGATAAGGTATAAAATTTATAATATATTTAGAAATAAAAAACAAAATCACAGATTTACAGCATTTAACGAACGAATTCTTATTTATCCACATAACTTGCATTATCGACCAAGTATTCATATACCTACACGCAAAAAAATTTAAAGGTTGTTTTCCTGTGGCAAAACTATTTGCCCTAAGTAGTACAATTGAATCATAGTTAAAATTTAAGAAAATAAATATTTTTGTTTTGAAATATATAAAAAAAATGCATTAACTCGAAAGCGTGAGACACAATAGCAATCCATTAGACATAACGTAGGTACTACTCGAACCTCATGCGCGGCTTAGCGCGTCCGCCAAAGCGAAGAGCGATTCGTAAATGTTGAGACCAATATAAGCTGTTGAGCGTAGTAATACGGCATAATCTAGTCCGCACGCACACAGCGGTGGTGAGCACCTCCACACGCAACCCCGCCCCGCGCCGCCGGCGCCGGTTCTCTCAGATGACCCGCGGTCGTCGTATGACGCGTAATGCGATATTGTGATTTGCAAAATGGATACACATTACAGTTATTTTAAGAGAATTAATATTGGCAGAAGTCGATCGGCCGTTCATTCGCCAGAGCTCGACGAGGAGATCATCGAGTACCTACTTCGAATGGGAACCTCGTCGAAGTACGCGTATGGCTGCGGCTAAGTTTGACGAAAGCCAATACTACATACGTCTGGAAAGTACTCAACTGTGAAGTGTGTGTGAATTGTGCATCCCCAGGGATATCATTTTCGTAGAGTTCATACACCGCGCCGCCGCGCGCCGGCCTGAAAAGCTTTTTGTCAGTGGTTGATAGAAAATTGTTACCGGGAAGTGTAAGTACGTTCATTTGTAAATAGCGAACAGATAACCAACCTACTTTTAGTAGGTTGGTTATTAAAATCATTATAGGTAGGTAAATTAGGTGATTATAATTTTTGTAATACGCCTTAAATGCTTCCTTATTTAATTCAGAAAATAATTTTATGTCGGATAATAAACTTGTTTTTCAGTTTCGTGTTCAGTAAGTTGTAGGTAAAAAAGTATTTATGAAATATGAAGGGAAAATTGGAATAATTTTTAGGTAGTATTATGCTTCGTTAACTCAGGAGTAGGTAGTTATCAGCTATAGCGAGGGTCAAAGACCGCTTGTCGCTCGCGCTAGCCTCGCGCAGTCGGTCGTTTGCGCTGTATTACTATTGGTTCTAGGTCGCTTTCAAGTTTTGTTTTTCACAATTCTAACTCTACCATATATGAATCCTTTTTTCATTTTATTTTTTTAAATCTATTCTACTACCAAGACAAAATCATTTCGCTGCGGAAAAACAACCATTAAAATTTCAGCGTGTATAGAATAATACTATGGCTTTTGAGAAGTTATTTACTTAACTTATTTTTTTAATCATTTAAATCGGTCTTTTCTCATATAGGCTTCGGTATTACCTACATAAGTACCTACATCCTAAAGTTTTAGATAAAATATTGTGCAAAATTAGTCTTCCGTTATATCGCGAAAATCATTATAATAATTTACCCGCACTATCTTAGCTGGATTTGACACAACTTTCTTACGTATTTCTGATCGTACACATTTTAATTCATCGTTATTACAATATTTACGGATCGATTTGGAAACGACTAAATAACTAGGTATAAAATCATTTTCATTTAACATGTTTTTTAGGGTTTCTAATACAAACCGATCATCTTGAAAATATAATTTATAGAACATTGCTTCTAAAGCGTCGGCAAAAAGACAATATATGGCTGATGTGTATTGCTCGGTATCTTCTTTTAAACACTTGACTATTATTGGACCCAATGAAGGAGCTATTTTTAAATGAATATCTTTCCAGGGGTTGTCTACTCCACTTGCTCCCCATTTATTAGCAAAATCTGATTCTGTCCACTTACTCGACCCAAATGCACTCATAGATGTGGCCTGTTCATGAATTAATTTAACGTATTCTGCTAAAAGTTTCCAACTGGTATACAGCACATAGTTTTCTAGCACTGGCAAGTATTGTTCAATTTTAGTTTTTATTTCGACAAACAGTTTAGCAGGTGTAGGTATTTTATTCAAAGTAACATATATTGTGAATGAGCAAACCAAATGTCTTAAAAAATTTTCAAAATTGTCTTGAACATAATAATTGTCCGACTGCTTATTACCCCAACACTGAAAGGCTTCTTCCATAGCTGGACCTACTACCCTTCTGAATCTCTGAAGTTGATCTTCCTCACTTTTACCGAACAACACGTAACATGCAAGAACCTCAATGAATTCACTTTCATACAAACAGAGTTTGTATCCTGCTCGCGACAGTAACTTATTAACAACAAAGTCTTCATCGAGTGACTCGATTATTTTTGGGGCATATTGAATTAAATCCTTCACATACTTTTCGTAATTGGCGCTATCAGGTAATGAAGTTAAAAATTCGTAACTTTTAATAAAATATTCTGCTCGAATACTAATGGGAACCTTTTCAACTCTACCTAATTTTTTGTATATTTCATCACTTTCACCTGAATTCAACTCATTCATAAATATACGTAATAATTCCCATAGTTCCTTTTCAACGGTTGGATTTTTCACCTTGCATATTTGATCATATGTGTGCTTGAAAAGAACGGACCTGATTGTAATATTCGTAGTAGTCTTCCAAGTATTCAAAAATATTGATTTTAGAACATCAGATTTAAGTTTGAACAATGCAAGATGAAGTCCAAACTTTTGTAAGGAGACTGATGCATCTAATAATTTCGACAAATGCTCACGACTGTCGACTTCACTCATATTGTACAAAATTGCGTTTAGTGAAGGCACTGCATGTTGTAAATAATCTCCTTTAGCGTACCACAAAACCGCATCTAAGGGAATCAGCGGCCTGGCTATGTGCAAATGTTTTGCAATATTTTTCCGTATGCTTATTTCTGTCTGGTCAGTTTCCCCCCACGTTATCTTAAAATTGTTGGGAGCATTTATTTTTGCCAAATCTACTACTTGATTTTGCGACAGAAGCATGAAAAGTCCTTTAACAACGGCTTTTTGTCCAGTAGGTTTGTTCAGATGTAGTAAGTAGGCGTCGATCCAGTGCTGTGCGAGTGAGTGTGGCCAGTAGACGCGCAACTTGGCGAGCAGACGTCGCAGCGAGACAGCGTCGTTCGTTCGCAGCGTGATTATATCTTTGTCGTGGCGCGTCAACAGCTGCGGCTTGTGCTTCAGCGCGTTCAGGCACGTTTCCTCGCTCAGAGACAGTGACAACGACTCCTCAAACATGTGCTTCCGCCACGACTTCTTGATGAAATATAAACAGGACAAGTCAGTTTTCCACATGTTTTCTTGTTTAATCTTTATTAGTTCCTGGATTTTTTCAAACACAAATGGGAACTTAGTGATATCTTTTTTCCAATCTCTCAACAAAGTAAGGGCATTATTTAAGTGGAGTAAAGTATCATCAAAATCGGATTCATTTGCAATGTTTTTACTTTGAATTTTCGTCCATGTGGAATTTATAAGATAAGTAAACATTTTATCGTTTTGTTCTTGACTTAGTTTAATCTGAATCTTTTTGAAAGATTTAAACCACATCTTTTTTTCAACGATTTCTGGTACCGGTTCATCCTGCAGAACTTTATATAGACTTATAGATTGGAGACAACGTTGTAAGTTATTTTCTGATTCGGTGTACACTTCCATGCTGTGGAACAGCTGATTCAAAATGTTCCAAGTTTCAACGTCGATCTCGTGAGTAGATATTTGTGCTAGCAGAGTATTGATGAACTGAATCTTGAATTTGAACGGTTCATTTATATGTTTTTCATTGAAAAATTTAAGCAAAATTTTAATTTGCTGAGGGTTGTTTCGTGTGCAAGTTACCAAAACTGAGAGCATGGCACATCTTTCAGAGGGTGAGTTCTCCTTACGTATTAACTTCTTTATTTCAGCCAAAGCAATATCAAACGGGGCGAACTCATACCACTGGTAAGGTTTTATATTGAATTCGATAGTCCGTCTTTCTTTTTCTGAAAAAAGTGTTGCCATCTCAGTTTTATCGATGAATGTTTTCCTTGCAAATTCAAATCTCTCTTCTTTTGGCATGTTTTTAATAAAATGTCTTAATGTATTAAGATCATATAAACGGGATCCCAATCTACTCGCTTGCTTATAAAGAAAATCTTTTATTTCTTTCTTATTTAAATATTTAGCTACTACGGACAGGTCGATTGAGTCAGCGTACGTATCAAAATTTTCTAAAACTCTTTGCCTGCAATTTTTCATAAGGAACTCCGTTTTCTTTTTTCCTATTTCAGGGACATAATTAGATATTGTTTTGTCTTCCACTACGTTTAATACCTCACTCGTATGAGATTTTAACAAAAATAAAATTTCCTCTTTCACTTGATATAAGCTGCGAGTAACCAATGCATAGTAAGCAAGAAAACGAGCAGATCTTTTGCACAAACGTGTAAAAAGAGAAAGGGGTATGACGCGTTGGTTTTTTATAACATTTTCTATGAAAGGAATGGAGCAGTTTTGCAACCATTTGTAAGCACAGTCCGTTTCTTTCAGGTATTCATAAAAGGCCTCGACTCGACTTTCATCTTTCAGATTGAGTCTAATGTGAAGCATGAGTTTGTTAAATGTTTTGGTGTTCATGCTAGGTAATAGTTGTGTGTGTAGGTACTCTGGGTTGATGATGTTTGCGTACTGCTGCTCGGTGATTAGCCACGTGGATTTTTTTATAGCTGTCGCCGCATACAGCATGTCGTTAGATTTCATTACTTCGATGATAAAGTCTACATTTCTGTTTTTACTGGCGATGTCTATTTTCAGAAGGTTGTCTATGTCGCTGTCATCGGCACTAATGTTACATAATTCATAATGTTTATTAGCGATCGCATCTTCGACAAGCTTGTTGTAGTGTTGGCGCTTTTTGCCGAGCGTGTCTCCTTCTAGGGTCACCGGCGGCATTGTGATGAGCTGGAAATGGAATGTTAAATATTTTTTTATTTATTATTAATAAACAGGGTGGAAAAACGCGGGCAATGGAGAGGAAAGCTTCCTTAATTGATGACACTTTATATTACTTGAACGAAATAATCCCTTATTTACATAATTTTGTAATATGACAATTTATTTAAATCCATTTATTACGGATTATCAATTACAGGAAAACAGAGTTAGTGTCAATTAATTATTCTTAATAAAAAATAACACTGTTTGCACCAATACTTTTATTGGAGTGTTTTTTTTTAATTATACTAAACACCTAGTTTTACACGACAAAAAACCGTTTGAACATTTTTACTTGCCTCAGCCATGGAATCATATAAATAATAAGTCATTTTAAAGTAGTATTTTCATCTTTTAGTTTAATTTAAGGTAGTTAACCTCCACTGACCCCATTTTTTCCACCCTGTATGTACCTATAACCTGTGACTGTGCCAATGATTTGTTAGTTAGTTTACGTATCACCTTCACATACATATTTCACTCGACTCTACTTATGCGACCTTTACGTTTTAAATCATGACATTTGACAATTATGCTAACTTATGGAGTTGATTGCTGATTGTAATGATTATAATTATGTAAAGCCATATTTGTTACGGTCGCGAATCATATTTTAATAAACATAAGACCTGACACTGAGCTGCAAAATGCAAAAAACTAAAGGATATTTGAATCTCGCGGGCTACCTTAGCGCATCCCCCTTAATTTGGTAGTAATCTACCTCGTTATACATTTTGCCTTAGGCATTATACATAACGGCGACAGTATGAAAACGGACGGCGCTATATGTATAATGACGAATTATATATACAGGGTGTAAAAAGACACATCACAAAGCCGTAAACTACGCATACTGTACGTATAGCTAAGTAGCTTTGCGCAAAAATTATTGCTGGGAATCGCAATTTTTTTTTTTTAATAAAAAAAAACAAGTTTTTATTGCGCGCAATGTAACGCGAACCCACGCTTGAATGAACGGATTCAGTGTTAGTTAAGCTCCGCCCCTACGCTACGTAGGTAGGTACTTGTTGTTCATTGCGTTTTTGTAACTTCAAATGCGTAATCTGTTAAGATAAATCTAAAATTCAGGTAATGTTTGTTTGGAAAAAAGTTTCGTATTATCGCATAGAATTCATTTTCGTGAAAAAGTAAAAAAAAAAATGCGACTTTGACCTTCAATATCTCCAGAACCAGTGGATTCCCAGGTATGGTCGAGTGGAAAAAAAATGATGCAAATAATGGGTAGAATATGTGGCTTTCGGCTTCGGAAAGTGTCTTTTTACACCCAATATAATTTGCCTGCGACTTATAAACAGCATAACGGTACTGACAGAGCCGTAAAATTACGGCCGTCACATGACGTTGGAATTCGCAATGACGGTAATCAGACAAGTGACAGCATCGACGCAACGTTTAAAGACGACCGTAATATACTCGTATACACGACCGTAATTTATACAAACAAAAAGCGGTGCTGTCATAATACCGTTAAATGACTGCCGTCCTAAACCCATGTCATTATCATGATTGCGGCATTTTGCGGACGCTTCATGATAGGACCGCTTTATAAGGAAACCCAAGAATAAGGACCACATATCGAGTCTAAAGCCTCAACAATGTTGGTATTGTAGATCGAAGGTATAACCCCGTACCCTCAGACCAAATAAAAACCCAAGACATAGCGCTGTCAACAGTGACGTGAGGCTGGTTTCGTAAACATGTTTGCATTAGTATGGTTTAGTAAGGTGTAGTTTGATTGTAAATGAGTGCGTGGGAGCGTGTATGTACAGAGCGGAGGTGTAGTTTTGGCATGCTTCACTGTATTGTTCGAAGCGCTATGTCTTGGTGTTTTATTTGGTCTGAGCCGGTACCCTCTATATTTTTCCTACGTGCCTACTCGGCTAAGGCACAGATAATTACGCTAAGGTAACTTACATAAGGAAAATCATCATTATCTTATCGAAATACCTACATAAATTTTGGAAAATCCAACGTGTAACAGGAAAATACATACATATTATGTACCTAGAGCACACATTTTTTACATAAACAATCGGTATTTATGCACTAATGACGATGAACTAAGTAGATCAAAATAAGACCCCACTATTAGATCCGGAAGAATTTTTTCTGATATATCAAGTCAGCCCAATGCAGTACAGTCCTACATTTTCAAAACTACGTTGAGACCGGCTTCCAATCTAACCGGATGCAGCTGAATACCAGTATTGACTCACACTTGGGTGTTTTTGTTCTTATTATTGCGCTCGACTAAGAGTGCATTCCAACAATTAGAAGGAGTGATGAATGTCCTAAAAATGACCTCATGGTGTCAATGGTGTATAGGTAACAAAATAACATTTTTGGTACAAACTTAATGTTAAATTATTACATTTTCGTAAAAATGTATTGATTTTTGCGTGAAACCAGCCAAGAGATCACGGAGACTAAAGGGTTCTGTAGCCGGGATGACCATTTACGCATGCACAGTAAAGATTTTACCAGCCGCAAAAGGTGTGATAAGTTTTGAGGTAACTGAGACAAAATAATTTAAAAAATAACTGAAATTATATTCAGTACTAACAATATAAAGTGCAAACAAAACAAAAATCAGATGGTAATAGGCATCAAATATTTGTATTATAACTCAGGCTGACAAGAAATAATAATGTCTGCATTGACAAACTGCAAACAAAATTTAATATTTTATTCATATAAAAGTGGTATAGTACAAAATTATATAAAGGCAATGTTAGAAACTGAATCATCCAAATGCTTAAAAAAAAAGATGTGCATTTATAGGTTTTGTCAAATGATAGATGATGAGGAGCTTGTGGCTAAGTAATAACAGCCGCATGGGTCGATCCATCAGGTTAAGCTACTCTTGCTGGGGTTGGTCCGTGGATGGGTGACCATCGTTACATACCGAGACTCCTCCGTGCCTCGGAAAGCACGTTAAGTCATTGGTCCCGGCTGTCATTCGTGGATATTTGACAGTCGTTAAGAGTCGTCAGAAGCCTGAAAGTCTGACACCAGTCTTACCAAGGGGTATCGTATTACCCAGTTACTGGGTTGTGGAGGTCAGATAGGCAGTCGCTCCATGTAAAATACTGGTATTCAGCTGCATCCGATTAGACTGGAAGCCGACCCCAAAATAATTGGAAAAAGGCTAGGCTGATTGATTGTCTGTGTCAAATGATAACTTTTACAATGCCAATATAAAAATAAAAATAAAAACTCATTTCAAATATTTAGTCTATAAATATTTGAAATGAGAATGTGTTTTTTTTTGTTTGTAACTACATAATTGACATCTTGAATTATTTTACCAAGCTATCTTCAAATTAGAATAGGTAGCAGTATGTAGTAGTGAAAAACATGTATCAACTAATTAGCTGCTAGTGTGTCTTACCAAATAAAGTCAGTGGGTTGTCTTAGGAGCATAGTAATAATAAGATAATGAAGTGTTAGTTCCATGAAGAATAGCTGTTAATATCCTAGCTAGAATATTATGTTTAGCGCTAAATAAAGTCAGTGATTTGTGTGCAAGTGGTTCTTAGTATCAACTATTTATAATTAAACACAGAAATTTTATTTATTCCATATTTCATTAAGTGATAAATTGGTGACACCTAAGGCTACACACCAACCCTAATTTTGTACATATCTAAATATGTTTGTCCCACCCACCCAACCTAGCAATCAACCAGAAAAAGTATGTATTGTAATGATAACTAAGGTATCTACTACTAGTATTATACCTCATATTATGTGCTGCTTTTATTTTTGTTCATTTGCTTTGTTGAGTGGTTAAAAATATCACAATAATTGAAGAAATTCATGCCTATAGCCTACAGATGACGTAAACGTACCTTAGCCACTTTACCTAATTATTTTTACAAGTATTTAACGTGTTACTCACCGCTGTTTTAATGTGCTCCAGAAGAAACGCTCAGTCCGCCCGTACTGAGTACTTCTTAAAAGTGGATAGGTAGTTCCAATTCCAAATTCCAAAGTTCCAACGCACTAACAAAGTTTACGTGAACTGGTGAAAATCCGTGCAATAATTTATGACTCAGGACTCAGCAGAAGAGGCCGGTATTTATGTTTACCGGGGATAATTTGCTTGTCGCCATCGTCTATGCTTGCCGCCCACTCACTGTTTAAGTGTTTACCAATACCACATAATTGTTTAGTCTGTGCCACACACACAAAGTTATGACTGACCAATTTTATCATCTACTGCTATTGTAATAAAGTTCTATTCCGATCAAACTGAAACTTTGCTTCGAGTCGACATTGACTTGACATTACTCACTCATAACAAATTGTACATGACATGTCATGTCACTGCTTGAGCTGAGGAGCACAGATGATATAAATATAACGATACTCATAACCGTTATAACGGGTTTTATATAACCATTACTAATTCTTAACTCTCTTTATTTTTTTTATATAAAATATTTTAAATAAAGAGATTTTTTATGTTTTAGCTACAGTAAATGAATACCTTTACTCCATAGGTTTAGGTAGTTATATAAATGTAAAAACACACAGTTGTCCAGTAACCGACTTTACATAATGCCACTTCAATTGTCATTGTGATGCTACGTCACAGATGTACTCTTTAATTTAGCAACGTCATAACTCTCTCTTTACAATAGACAGATTACAAAATATTATATTATTATTATAAATCTAATTAAAAGATTGTGTTCAAGCAGTTACATCAACGAAGAGTAGTTAATGAATAAATGATAAAAACGATTGTAAAAATCTAAAATAAATTTAGTTTGGTTTATCGTATTTTTAAACAAGAAAGTGTCATCTATAAAAACCCTTTTTACGATTGTTTACCTTTATTTAACTACCTAAACCTATGGAGTATAGTTTGTTATTATAAATTATCATTTCGTTATTCCATCAAACCATTACTACATACAGATATCACATAATATCATCTCGTTGGTCATTTGGTTTTGCCACCCCGGACCTCCGACAGGCTTAGTCCGCCACTACTAGAGGGTGCCAGGGTATTGATAACACACGGGCGCTAGATGGGCTAGATGGGTTAGAGCCGCCTCTACAACAACGTGTCTCGGAAAGAGCATCAAGCCTCTTGCGCTTAATGTCTTTGAAAACAATATTATACTGTGTACACAAAATAATTAAACCTGAACGTATCTGTTGAATAACGGCTATAACGTTATCAGCAAAATAACGATAAACAGATATTGTTTATCTGTTCACCACAATAAAAGTTGCCTTGACAAGCAAATAAAAAATAAAGAATACTTTTTTTGTTTACGATTGGACCCTTGTAGAAAGGGATACACATAATAAAATAGCCAATCACTAATGTGAACTGAAATTTTATTTTATCTGTAAACTTGTGAAGTATTTCGTTAACACCGGCTTCTGAGTCATGATAATGATTACACCAGTATGTGTAATAATTTATTAATATTGTGCTGTTTTGCGCAGACGTTCAGTCAGTGCGCTTCGGGAGACGGGAATTCATAGAAACAGAGGTAAGTGACACAGTATTAATAAAGTAATATTTTTACGAAAATCTCGAGGCCCAACGAGCCAATAGTAGGGGGGGTATTACACTATCAATTATCTAGGATCCTATCTTTGATACTACATATTTGACGTCTAGGATCATATCTGTGTATTACATTATCAATTATCTAGGATCCTATTTTTTTGACATTATGTGGTTACAATCGTCGATTAAAACAAAATACTGAAGCCTTTCGGCAAACAATAGAACTTAGAACACTAATGAAGGCTTCATTAGTGTTCTAAGTTCTATTGTTTGGCACCGGGACTCACTCGGCGAGTGAGTCCCGGTGCCAAACGGAACCGAAGGAGCCGATAAGGTGAACCGGTACCGGAGTCGGAGTCGGAATAAGTGAATCAATTCACTTGTCGGAATAAAGATTACCCATCTCTAAATGAAGCCACAAAACAATGAATTCCCGGCTGTGCCCGGCAGCAGTTTTTTTTTTTTTTGTACAGCTGTGTTGCCAACAAGTAATTTTAGAATTCCAAAGCGTATTGTGAACTTAGGCCAAAATTTCGTTGTGCTTACTTTTTATCCGTTAATAAAACCGTCAACTTAGAATGTGGCAGTAGCAAAACTGAAAAAGCAAAATCACATAATTTTATTTTGGACGGATTTTGTATCAGGAAATTATGAAAATAAATGTGAAAATTCAGTATATAATTTTCAATATGGCAAGACCTGTTTCTATGATCCTATCTAACAACAAATGTCAAAAATCTTTGATCAAAGACGATTTGATTCATATGTTTGTATTACATTATCATTTATATATGACTCAGAGATCTGTGATCCTAGATAATTGATAGTGTAATACCCCCCTATGTAGTGCTGTAGCACTACAACATAGAGATAAGTACTACGTTTATAAAAATTATGGTAATGTGTAATCTTTCTTGATTATTTATGTATGGACATGTCATGACTAGGGCTTCCAAAATTACGGAAATGTCAATTACGTAACTAATTACGCAACTTTTTTCTCCAATTCCGTAATTACGTAATTACGTAATTTTTCCTATTTTTTTTTAATCGACTATGGTTTTTGTAAATATTGTAGATAGAGTATCTAAAATTTTTACAATTATCATTTACTATCCTAAATTCAACGAATTATCAAAATGAACACAATATTTAAACAAAAAAAATTTAATTCAGGAACTTATCATTGTAGATACATCAACATCAGTTAAGTGAAAGTCAAACCATATTTTTTCGTCCCGAATATAATTTTTGTTCTTGAAAATGTGATCTCATAAATGGGTTTGACGCATTTGGTGCACTTCTCTTAGGGCACACTTCGCAACTGGTGCACTTCTCAATTGGTGCACTTCGCAAAAGGAGCACTTTTTAAGATGAGTGGAGATTTGGAAAAAAAAACAAAAAATGAAAGAATCTAGTTTTGCCTACTTGCCTAGTGTGTACCTACTTGAAAGGTATTTGTTGATTGTATTTTTAAGAAAATTACCTATGCAAAACCAAAGATTCTTTCATTTTTAGACAATTGTTCCAAATCTCCACTCATCTTAAAAAGTGCTCCTTTTGCGAAGTGCACCAGTTGCGAAGTGTGCCATATGAGAAGTGCACCAGTTGTTAAGTTCACTATTTGAGCATGGTGTACAAGTTGAGAAGTGCACCAAATGCGTCAAACCCGATGAAAAGGCTCGCTCGGCTTCGAGTCTTCGACACTTGTAGACGTTATCGAAAGCAAATAATTATACGCTGCAGTCAAAAACACTTCGCGACCGCCGATTGATTTATGATACCAATAATTACGTAAGTACGGAATTGACATCTTCAGTTACGGAATTGAAAATACTTTAAAATGAGTTCGTAATTACGTAATTGCGTAATTCCGTAATTACGTAATGGAAGCCCTAGTCATGACATGCAATTAGCCTGGTAAAAATAGTTTTTTTTCATGAATACGAGTTGGTAATTTATATTATACCTAAAGGTACACGTACCCATATTAGGGTAGTAGGTGTCAACCAAATTGATAGGTAAGTATAAAAATAGAACAAATACAAAATCAAAATATTTTATTTCACTAAAAAACTGACATAGACGTAAGTGAGCAACGTCGCAATAGCTGTCAAATATTTCGCTGTTTTGATTAATTTGGCGATATTACTGTATGGAAATAAGAAATATGGCTAGAACTAGTGAACTAGAATATTAACTAGCTTCCGCCAGCACCTTCACCCGCGTGATAGCTTTATAAATTAAAACTTAAACTTTAAATAGGTATAGGTTTGATATTTCATGCGCGAATTTCGCTTGACGCGATTTTGTCCGGAACGCATTCCTCGCGTAAAGCGAGGTATTACTGCCACGCTATTCTGTAAACATCTCACCGTGAAAACTTGGGTGAAGTGAGCTGTCAATAGTGTCAATCCCAGTGGAATGACAGCTCACTCCACGCTCACTTCACCTAAGTTTTCACGGTGAGATGGTTACAGAATAGCATGGCTGTAGGTATAAGTAACTATAGTAATAAATTCGTGCTATTTATACATAATTATTAATCATTAGAATCAGCAATACAACTCTCTAAGTTCATAATATAATCATTTTGAACTCGGTAGTCCTGTTATTTATATTTCTATAGTATTCCCGGTAGGAAATAAGAAAAATTATAATTTCCATTTAAAATGTATGGATTGGAAATGGACCTTTCGGATCGTTTTTCCCAACACTATTCAGAACTGTGGGGCTGAAACCTAATACGTATTATGACTGGGCCTACCACCAACACATTGATACTAATAATACGTCCCGGACTCCGGATTAGACCCCGTTTTAGACCAGGGTCGATAATTTTTAAAACCAAAAAAAATAATAGTAGAATGAAACCCATAAGAAAAGGAGGGGAATATTATAAAAATGAAAGGAAAAATAATTTACGGGCGATCTGAGGTCGGGAAGGGGATGGGGGTGAGTTTTTAAGGGTAAAAAACGGTTTTTCTCGATTTCCGGCAAAACTAAAAGTCCTATCGAAAAAAGTCAAATAGCAAAGTTGTAGGTAATAAAAAGATGTAAAACTTTTGTATTTACACTTTTTTCACATAACCTCAAAATTTATGTGAAAAATTCAAAAAACCAAGTTTTTGGTTTTTTATTTTTATCTTTTACAATTTTTATTTTTTTTTAACGTTATTTGGTGAAAAAATACCTTTTTATGTCCCAAATACGCTGTAATTTATTTGATTAAAAATATTTATTTTTTCACCTTATTTTGAATTAATATCGAAAAAACACCCTAATTTTCAATCGAAAATTCACCCGTCAAAATATCAGCTTTTTTCAAAAAGTTGGTATGATTTCTGTTCGTTAAAATCTCTACTTTCCGGTGGTGAAAAAAAATATATATGTTACTACAGCAAATCTTCTCAGAAAATGCAAAATTCCAAAAAAAACTCGAATTCGATTTTTTTTTTTAAATTATTATAAATAATTTTGAGCTATTTATTAAAATTTACACTTTAATTACTCGAAAAACGTTACATTACATGTGACATTGATAACAAAAAAATTGCAAATAAAAATATACTACTATAATTAACAAACAAATAAGTTACATAATAAAATTAATATTTAATAAGACATCTACAATATTTGGAGAAAGTTGTCGAATCTTCTTTAAATTATATGCGTAGATGCCTATTTATAACTATTTTAAGATAAATTATATATACCTGAGTAGATATACCTGAGTGACCTACGAAAAATTGTAGCCCATCAAATGGTATTTCGTGGAGAAGTGGGGAAGGGGCTAGGCGGGTCTGGGTCTTACTACATACATACCTGCTATTATATACTATATATTTCGTAGCAGCTGTTACAACCGTTAGCCTAACCAGTATTCGAAATACAGTACAGTATACAACATCGTTTATAAAAATACACGTGCACGCTGAGTTTCTTGAAGATAATTGTGACAAGTTTACTTAAAAAAACAAAAAAACTTTTCGAATCTGCATAGGAAGGTTAATACTATTTCTATTTTTATCTGTATCAATCAACTCAAACATAAAAATCGTAATATTTTCTTTAAAAAATAGTATGCTTAACGTAACATAACCTAAAGATTGAAATTAAATGATATTTTAGTACAAGATAAAAAAATAATAATCTCCTTAATTTTGCACAAACAAATTTAGATAATTCCATGAAAAAAATATATATTTCAAAATACATAAAAAATATATTAAAAATCTATAAAAAATATATAAAATATATATCGTAAATATATTTTTAATAACAAACTTTTGGCCGATTTTCATGTATATTTTATACATTTTTAATAGATTTATAATATATTTTTTATACATTTTGACATTTATTTCTTTAATATTTTTTTTTTCATGGGAGTTTATTCACGATAAAATAGTGAAGGCATTATTAATTCTATTTTGTATTTTCAGATTATCAGTATGGATGAATCTGTTTGTACGAGGTATCATCTGCAATAAGGCAGATAAGCAAGTGTATGCAATAAAAAAAGCAGCTTTGAATCGTTTAGTGGTATTCAGCAAGAAAAGAATCGACAATAAATACTATAAATATATACTAATTAATACTATAAATTATTTATAATAATTTAAAAAAAACTTTTGAATTCGAGTTTTTTTGATTTTTTGCATTTTCTGAGAAGATTTGCTGTAGTAACATATATATTTTTTTTCACCATCGGAAAGTAGAGATTTCAACGAACAGAAACCATACCAACTTTTTGAAAAAAGCTGATATTTTGACGGGTGAATTTTCGATTGAAAATTAGGGTGTTTTTTCGATATTAATTCAAAATAAGGTGAAAAAATAAATATTTTTAATCAAATAAATTACAGCGTATTTGGGACATAAAAAGGTAAGTTTTCACCAAATTTCGTTAAAAAAAAAAAAAAATTGTAAAAGATAAAAATAAAAAACCAAAAACTTGGTTTTTTGAATTTTTCACATAAATTTTAAGATTATGTGAAAAAAGTGTAAATACAATAGTTTTACATCTTTTTATTACCTACAATTTTGCCATTTGACTTTTTTCGATAGGACTTTTAGTTTTTCCGGAAATCGAGAAAAACCGTTTTTTACCCTTAAAAACTCACCCCCATCCCCTTCCCGACCTCAGATCGCCCGTAAATTATTTTTCCTTTCATTTTTATAATATTTCCCTCCTTTTCTAATGGGTTTCATCCTACTATTTTTTTTTTTCACTTTTTATTATTTTTAAAGGCTTCTACCCTGGTCTATTTAGGAGATATGGAACTTTAAAAACCAAATAAAAGTCGTCCAAATAAACAAAATTGGCTTTATAAGTAGTTTCCTTACATTAAAATGCCTCGTATTTTACTCATTTCTTAATAATTTCTAGGGGGGGGGGGGCAGCTGCCCCCTGTGCCCCCCCCTTAGCGACGCCCTTGTAATCCTATTGAATGACTATTTTATGAAATCATGACATGACATTAGGATTATTCTATCTTAAGAAGTTGTATTGCTGATTCTAATGATCATAATTCTGTAAAGTGTTACGGTCACGAATCATGTTTTAATCAAGCATACAACCTGACACTGACCAGCAAATTGCAAAAAACGTAAGATTTGAGTTTGATTTGCAAAAATCGTAAGATTTGAGTTTCACGGGCTACCTTAGCGCTTCCCCGTTAAGTATACCAAGTATCATGATTAAGTTAGATTCTATACAGTGGGAAAAAAGATTTTTGGCATGTGGGTAAATTAACCACAAGATCGTTCTGTCGTTATCAACTTTCACCAGTCA
Organism: Agrochola circellaris; assembly: GCA_914767755.1. Classification (NCBI taxonomy): domain Eukaryota; kingdom Metazoa; phylum Arthropoda; class Insecta; order Lepidoptera; family Noctuidae; genus Agrochola; species Agrochola circellaris. The sequence continues at coordinate 7,189,140 of OU611860.1, forward strand.
AATATCTATTCCTGCAGTGCTATTCTGTAACCATCTCACCGTGAAAACTTAGGTGAAGTGAGCGTGGAGTGAGCTGTCATTCCATAGGGATTGACACTATTGACAGCTCACGTCACCCAAGTTTTCACGGTGAGATGTTTACAGAATAGCATGGCTGATAGATGAACGATCTTTGATTTCATATCCCGACATGCCAAACTTGAACAATATTAAATAAAAGTAGGTATATGTAAATAGAAAATATACTTTTATTCATGAACGAAAGTTCAGACAAATGAAAAGGGTCAGCCATTTATTTAATTAAGGACGTCACGTTTAAAAACATCTTAACAATAACAGACAATAGATTGTATTCTATACCTTTTAAAGATATATTTTCTGGTAAATCATTGATGCAAATTTGTAATCTCTATTGGTCAATCTTTCATGCGTAGCATTTTTCCGGAATGCCAAAAAAAATTGAAAAAAATATATGTTGAGGTACTAAAAAGGTAGTAAATATTTACAAAGAGATAAATAAGGTGTGTTGTCTCGACCTACGAAAAAAAAAAATGGTCCAGACATCCTGATGTCAGAATGGCTGACCACTTTCTTTACGTGTTTTTTCGCTATCAGTTGAGGTACTAAATATTTGAAGTTAGGTATCAAATAGTAGCAAAAAGGTAGTAAATTTTGGTATTTTCTAAACATCAAATATCTCTCTTGGTCCAGGGGTCCTGACGCTTACCGTTTTTCGTCATTTGACAAGATAAACTAGGGTAGCACAAAAGCAAAAAAAAACAACAACACAATTTGTGATAACAACCAAAGAGAAGAAAAATCACGTTTTTAAAGAAAATACAAATGTTTCAGCAGGTATACCTGATTCTTCTTCTTCATCAATGTAGAATGTGACCAGTAATAAAGTTGCATAAGAAAAAGCGAATTCAGGTGACATAAAATAAAATATTTGTAAAGACGTAATTAACACCATAAATATTTAACTTTCAGATCATCACAATGCCGCCGGTGACGCTAGAAGGAGACACGCTCGGTAAAAAGCGCCAACACTACAACAAGCTTGTCGAAGATGCGGTTGCTAATAAACATTATGAATTATGTAACATTAGTGGCGATGACAGCGACATAGAAAACCTTCTGAAAATAGACATCGCAAATAAAAACAGAAATGTAGACTTTATCATCGAAGTAATGAAATCTAACGACATGCTGTATGCGGCGACAGCTATAACAAAATCCACGTGGCTAATTACCGAGCAGCAGTACGCAAACATCATCAACCCAGAGTACCTACACACACAACTATTACCTAGCATGAACACCAAAATGTTTAACAAACTCATGCTTCATATTAGACTCAATCTGAAAGACGAAAGTCGAGTCGAAGCCTTTTATGAATACCTTAAAAGTACGAACAATTCTTACAAATGGTTGCAAAACTGTTCTATTCCTTTCATAGAAAATGTTATAAAAAACGAACGCCTCATTCCACTTTCTCTTTTTAAACGTTTGTGCAAAAGGTCTCCTAATTTTATTGCATGCCATAAAAGGGTAATAGAGGGTAGAGTAAGACACAATACCGCAAAACAGGAAATATTGTATTATATGAAGTCCCATACTGAACAAATTTTGGATGCACTGGAACAAGATGACCTATATTATTACCGCAGTCCTAATTTGGGTAAAAAGAAAACAGAGTTCCTCATGAAAACATACTCGCAAAAAATATTTGACAATTTCATAAAGTACGTATACTTACTGGACCTGTCAGTGGCAGTAAAATATATGAATAAGAAAGATATAAAAAGTTTTCTTAAGAAGCAAGTGACAAATAAAAGTGAATGTCTCTATTATTTATTTGCTTATAATACATTGGGACATTTCATTAGAAACATGTCAGAAGATGAAAGGTTTGAATTCGTAAGCAAAACTTTCATCAATAAAACTGAACTGGCAGAATTCTATCCAGAATTTGAAAAAAATCACTCGCACATAAAGACGTACCAGTGGTATGAGTTTGCCCCATTTAATGTTGCATTGCCTGAATTACAAAAACTTATACATAAAGAGACCTCATCCTCTGAACGATGTGCTATGCTCTCAGTTTTGATAACTTGTGCAGGACGAAACCCACAGCATATTAAAACGTTGCTTAAGTTTGTCAAAGACAAACACATTAATGAACCATTTAAATTCAAGATTGAGTTCGTCAATAATCTGCTTTGACATATATCAACACTCGAGATCGATGTTGAAACTTGGAACGTTTTGGATCACTTATTTCATAGCATGGAATTGTACACCAATTCAGAAAACAACGGCGACGTACAAATGTGTCTGGAATCTATAATCTTATATAAAGTTTTACATGATGAGCCTGTGCCGGAAATCTTAGAACAAAAGATGACATTTAATACTTTTGAAGAAGTACGAAGTAAGCTAAATCAAGAACAAAAAAGCAAAATGTTTACTTATTTATTTAATTCCGTGCTGACAAAGCTTCAAATAGAAAACATTGCAAATGAATCCGATTTCAGTGAGACTATACTTCATTTAAAGAATGCCTTAATTTTGGTAAGAGACTGGAATAAGGATATCACTAAGTACCCATTCTTACTTGATAAAATCCGGGAACTGAATAAGATAAAACAAGAGAACATGTGGAAAACAGACATGTCCTGTTTGTACAACATGAAGAAATCGTGGCGGAAGCACATGTTTGTGGAGTCGTTGTCGCTGTGTCTGAGCGAGGAAGTGTGCCTGAACGCCTTGAAGCACCAGCCGCAGCTGCTGACGCGCCACGACAAAGAAATAGACACGTTGCGAACTAACGACGCTGTCTCGCTGCGACGTCTGCTCGCCAAGCTGCGCGTCTACTGGCCGCACTCATTCTCCCAGCACTGGATCGATGCCTACTTACTACATTTGAACAAAGCTACTGGACAAAAAGCCGTTATTAAAGGTCTTTTTTCACTTCTACCCCAAAATAAAATTATAGACATTGCCAAACAGCATATTCCCGATAATACAAAGGTAAATTGGGGTGATACTGACCAGAACGCAATAAATATAAAGAAAAATATTGCAAAATATTTTCACGTTGCAAGACCGCTGGTTCCCTTAGATACGGTTTTGTGGTACGCTAAGGGAGATTACTTACAACATACAGTGCCATCACTTAATGCAATATTACCAAATTTGAGTGTAGCTGAAAGCCGTAAATATTTACCGAAATTATTGGATGCACCAGTCTCCTTGCAAAAATTCGGACTTAATCTTGCAGTATCCAAACTTTCTTCTGAAGATCTCAAAGCAATACTCTCGAAACTTTGGAAAACTTCTAAAAATCTTACAATTCGGTCAGTGCTATTTAGGCACACTTACGATCAGATATGTAAGGCTCATGAACCAACTGTCCAAAAAGAATTTTGGGAAATATTAAGTTCATTCATAGAAAATTTAACTGCAGGAGAGAGTGAAGCAATTTATAAACTTTTTTACAATGTTCTAACTGTTCCTATCAGTATCCGAGCAGAATATTACATGAAGAGTTCTGAATTTTTAACCTCTCTGCCAGCTAGCGCTAACTGTGAACACTATGTGAAGCATTTTATAGTATATGCACCAAATATAATGGAAATACTCGACGAAGACTTCGTAGCCAACAAAATACTTTCACCAGCAGAAACTAAATTTTGTTCGTATGGAAGCGAAGTTTTAGAAGTATTTGCATGTTACGTATTGTGTGGTAAAACTGAGGAAGACCAGCTTCAGCGATACAGAAGAGTAGTAGAACCCGCGATGGATAAAGCCTTCCAGTTATGGGACACCACGCGTTCAGGAGATTATTACGTTAGAGACAACATCAACAAATTTTTACACTCTTTGGTTTGGAATTTTAGAATTTATTTTCTTAGTTTCAATGAAAAAGCTGTGCCTGTCAAACTATTTGTGGAGATAAAAACTAAAATGGAAAAAGAGTTGCCATTGTTACAAAACTATGTACTGTATACTAGTTGGAAACTAGTAACAGAATACATTACGGTAATCAACGAACACAAATCTATGTTTGTACTCAACAAATTTGAGTTGAACAATTTTGTCCATACATGGATGTCACATGACATGGAATGCGCTTGGAAAGATATTCAAATTAAAATATCACCTACATTAGGTCCCATGTTTGTGAAGCGTCTAAAAGAAGACACCGAGCAACATAATTTTTCAACAATTTATTGCCTGTTTACCGAAGCTTTTGACAAAATGTTTAGTGAATTATTAAAATTTCAATATGATGAAGCTGTTCTTGAAACGCTGCAACACATGCTCAATGATGACTTTATTCAAAGTTATTTTGTAGTTTCGAATTTGACAGTCAAATATAGTAGTTTCTGGAGTAGTTGTAGACCTATGCGATCACAAATACGTAAAATTCTGGAATCACATCCATCGAAAGCAGTGCAGATGCATTATTTTAATGATTTTCGTATAATTGCAGAAGTTACTGAAGCCGGTGATGATTGACGTATTTGTACATTGTACGAAATTCATATTTTAAAATCTGTATGGATTATATTCTTTCAAACTTGAACCTATTAAAACCTTAAAAGCAATAAAAAGCAGCATATCATATAATTTAACGTTGATATTAGTCTGTAAGCTTTCTGTAAAATAAAGTAAATAAATAATATAAATAAAAAGAAAAATCTCTCAATTCAAGCATTGTTTTTATTTATTGGATACTCCATCACCATCCACAGCCTGACCTACTGCTTGGCAAGGAGTCTCTCTAACTAAGGTGTGCCAATCTCGTGATAGTTTTACTTTTAATTTTGTTACTTAAACTATGTACTGCTGTGAATTTTTCCACATATTCAGAACGAACCATTTAGCTGGCAGGGCGGGACATAACACACTTGACTCTAACAAAAATTTGCACTTTAAAGCTTAATATTTCGCAAACGGATCCCTGAATCCAAAAATGATTCTCATAAACTCACAATATTTTTGACCAACCTTTCCAACGACACCCCACACCATAAGATACAACGAGACAAAAAAAGCGCTAGCCTTATGGGTCGTCACACACTTTAGATAATATAAAATAGATATTATCTTCGACATATCGCTCACTGTACAATTTAATGGACCACCCACACACAGGGAAAATAATATTATAATTAAAATTTACATTAGAGTATTTCTTAAGATACTGGCCGATATGCGACAGTTATTTTAACATACCGAAGACATTATAGTAAACGAGATAATGATTTCCCACGAACAGTGATTGTCCACCTGTAAGCTATTTGTTAAATAGTTCGATATCATATTTACGGTACAAAGTAGGTTTTCTTTAATTTTAATTGAAAACTATGCTTGTTTTGACCTCGTAACGGTCATTCAAGATGTGGGCAATTAGTCATTGCTCACCATGATTTTAGTAATTGCCATGTGGTCAGAGTTATTGCCCGGACAATAACTGGAATGCATAAGTAGCATTGAAATCCCTTGGACAATACTTTGTTAATTTAAATTCTGTTATAGATTCTGAGATAATAGACAAAACTGAGGAAAATACTGACCACCCAAAGGTAATGTTAAAATCAGCTATTTGAAACAATACCGAAGAAGTTTAAAGTGGAAACAATTGTTACAAAAAATGAAGAGATGAAAATGCTGCGAAAAATTTCAAAATTTTCATCGTCCGGTATCATTTTCATAGTTTTCGTAGGTGCTCAAGTCGATAGTGAGGTCAAAATTTAAATCCAAGACGGCGGCGGGCGGCGGCTGCGAACATTTTGTTTTTGGTTTAAATCATACATGACAAAAAATGACGCTAAATAACGGCCGCCATATAATGACCGCTAAATAACGGACGCCGTGTAACGGCCACTAAATAACGGCCGCTAAATAACGGCCGCCATATAACGGCCGCTAAATAACGTCAGGTAAATAACGGCCGCCATGTAACGGCTGCTAAATAACGGCAGGTAAATAACGGCCGCCACATAACGGCCGCTAAATAACGGCCGCCACATAACGGCCGCTAAATAACGGCCGCCATAAAACGGCCGCCATATAACGGCCGCCATAAAACGGCCGCCATATAACGGCCGCTAAATAACGGCCGCCACGCTAAATAACGGCCGCCATATAATGACCGCTAAATAACGGACGCCGTGTAACGGCCGCTAAATAACGGCCGCTAAATAACAGCCGCCATATAACGGCCGCCACATAACGGCCGCCATATAACGGCCGCCATAAAACGGCCGCCATATAACGGCCGCTAAATAACGGCCGCTAAATAACGGCCGCCACATAACGGCCGCCATATAACGGCCGCTAAATAACGGCCACCATATAACGGCCGCTAAATAACGGCAGCCACATAACGGTCGGCATATAACGGCCGCTAAATAACGGCTGCCATATAACGGCCGCCATATAACGGCCGCCACATGACGGCCGCTAAATAACGGCCGCTAAATAACGGCCGCCATATAACGGCCGCTAAATAACGGCCGCCACATAACGGCCGCCATATAACGGCCGCTAAATAACGGCCGCCACATAACGGTCGCCATATAACGGCCACCATATAACGGCCGCTAAATAACGGCCGCCTCATAACGGCCGCCATATAACGGCCGCTAAATAACGGCTGCCATATAACGGCCGCCATATAACGGCCGCCACATGACGGCCGATAAATAACGGCCGCTAAATAACAGCCGCCACATGACGGCCGCCATATAGCGGCCGCCATATGACGGCCGCTAAATAACGGCAGGTAAAAACGGCCGCTAAATAACGGCCGCCATATAACGGCCGCTAAATAACGGCCACCATATAACGGCCGCTAAATAACGGCAGCCACATAACGGTCGGCATATAACGGCTGCCACATAACGGTCGCCCTATAACGGCCGCTAAATAACGGCCGCCATATAACGGCTGCTAAATAACGGCCGCCTCATAACGGCCGCCAAATAACGGCCGCTAAATAACGGCCGCTAAATAACGGCCGCCATATAATGGCCAAACCCAAGAGGCGGGCAGCGTCGCGCGAACACTATCACTGTCTGTTTACCCACACCAAAACTATTGTTTCTTTATTCCACAAAACCACAAAATAAGTACTATACTCTACTTCCTATGTATTATGTATAGTTCACTTATCACAACATTTTTAGATCTTTAAAGTCAGTACTGACCAAATTCGGAAATAAAAACTGGGAGCCTTCACGGTTACGTCGCGCTCACGTAAACTACTGCCGGTCGATTCTGTAAGAATTTCACCGTGAAACTTAGGTGAAGTGAGCGTGAAGTGAGCTGTCAATAGTGTTAATCCCAGGCATCCTTTTTTTTTTTTTTTTTTTTTTTTTTTTGGGTGGGAAATTATCAAATAACTTCTCCCGCTCTGGGTGGAGCGGGAGGGCGTGTCAGACTTTTACTGACTAAAATCCACCCGTGTTCCTTCCGTTGCCTGTGTGCCGAGGTCGCGATATCCCTTTCAGACAAACCCGCAACCCCGGTAGGCATTGGCCCTTCCGGACCCCGTCAGTTGGTGCTGACATCTCTTTGAGGCGCGCGTGGAACACAACGCGCCGTCGACCCGGGCCTGGTCCCTATCGGACGGCGAGCTACCCATTGCTCACCGTCCGCAAGCCCGCGCCTACGGTGGCCGGAAGTCGGCTCGCGACTCCCGACGCCCGGGGCGTCTCCTGTGGCGACTAGGGGCGCGAGGGGGCGCATTTTGCCTCTCCCTCGCGCGCTCCGCCTCCTCCTTCGCGAGCATTACTGCTTCGCAGACGGCCTCCCATGCACTCTCGCTCCGGACCATGGCCTGAACCAGGGCCGGACGCGAGAGATCGCCGCCGCCGATCGCCTCCGTGAGGACATGGCGGTGCTCCGCCCAAGCTGGGCAGACCTCCACCGTATGCTCCACCGTGTCCTCCGGGCGATCCACACAGTGGTGACACCCGGGCGTTTCCTCCCGCTTTATCCTGAACAGGAACCTCCCGAAACAACCATGTCCGGTGAGGACCTGTGTCAGGCGGAAGGTGAGGACGCCGTGGCGCCTCTCTAGCCACTCCTCAAAGAGGGGACTTATCGCCACAATTGTGGCGTGCCCAAATCCCTGGCATCCTGCCGGTCGATTTTTGACAATGACAGCTCACCTAAGTTTCACGTTGATATTTTTACAGAATCGACCGACAGTCGGTCGATTCTGTAAAAATATCAACGTGAAACTTAGGTGATGAACTGTTGTGAAATATTAGTTACACGGTACACAAGTTATTGCCACGGCGCTGGGAAAGCGACTCGCCGCTATACTCTATGCGCAGGGAACATTGCCTTTTGCACAGCTAGCATTATTGCTACCTGTACTCCCTACAGCTTGCTTGCGCAGAACTGTTCAGAACGCTAAGTAAAAACGCAGCTAAAGTTCAGCTGTCACAGAGCGTGGGGACGCTTCGGCGGGCGCTGCGCCGGCGCGGCGGTTCCATGCTCTATGGTAACTGTTGCTTGTGTTTCATTTCCCATGAAGACGAGGTTTTTAGTTACGAACCCTAAAATAATAAGTCAAAAGTGTTTAAAAAAATTCTTTAATAGGTTCTCTATCAATTTATTAGGTAGTTACAAAAGGCACAAATTGTACTTATTAATATTGTTATACTAAATCTTAAATTATTAAAATTACATTTGTAACGCGGCCTTAAATGCGCGTCCACACCAGCGCACGCGCATGAACCATACACGCTAGGCGCCACGAAAGGCTGTGGACGCGTCACATTCTGCGCGCGCGCATGTTGCGAACGGTTCGCGTGCAAGGATCCACACACCTGTGCAATTGAAGCTAACGCGTATGAACCGTGAAGTGAAGGTGTCCATACTATGTTCATAAGATGCACGCGAACCGCACTGTTTGTGCGCGTGCGCAGGTGTGGATCCGCCTCGACAAAGACATATGCGAACGTATATACCTTTAAGCGCTGCGACGAGGAGCATATACTCCCCCCGCGCCCCCGCGCTAACCCGCCAGTGGACGAAGGAATACGAGAGCGTACCGCCTACGAAACGCTCGTAAAAGTTTCATTGTTTTACTATTACCTGTATGTTTTACCGTGTACAGTATTTTTTATGCCAATAAATACTTTTTACTGTTTAACTTACGTTCGAACTCATTTAAATAGCCGAACACACACCCCTGAGAGAAAAACCATTCCTGCAGATTTTATTATATTGATTAATATCCTGAAAATCATTAAAAAACTGCATCTGCACGGTTGTAGATGGATGTAATCTCAGTTTTTTACATATTTCTGATTGAATACATTTTAACTCATCATTGCAATGTTTCGGGATCACCTTAGAAACTACTAGATAACTAGGAATAAAATCATTATCATTTAGCATGTATTTAAGGGTTTCTAGTACAAACCCATCGTTATTTTGAAAATTCAACATTTGGAACATTTGTTCGAAAGCTTCAGCAAACAGATAATGTATTGTGGGACTATAAAGCTCTGTGTCTTCTTTTAAACACTTCACTATTATTGGACCCAACAAAGGAGACATTTTAAAATGAACATGTTTCCATACATTTTCCATAGCACTTGACATTTGCCCAGCTCGAAACTGTGATTCTGAAAACGTGAAAAATTCAAGGGCATTAGACATACATCCCTCTTCTCCCAATAACTTAACGTATTCTGCTATAAGTTTGAAACTAGTAAACAATACGTAATTTTTCAACACGGGCAATTGATTTTCTATTTTAGTTTTTATTTCAACAAACAGTTTCGCGGGCATAGGTGTTTTATTCAAAGTAAAATATATTCTGAAATACCAAACCAAAGATTCTAAAAATTTCAGAAAATTGTTTCTTACGTAATAATGGCCTGAATGCATCTTATCCCACAACTGAAAAGTTGTATCCATTGCTGGATTTAACACTCTACTGAATCTCTGAAGCTGATCTTCTTCGCTTTTACCGCACAATACGTAACATGCAAAAATCTCTATAAATTGACTTTCATACGAACAAAATTTAGATACTGCTGGCGACAGCATTTTATCGGCTACGAAATCTCCATCGAGTAAATCCATTATTTTTGGTGCATATTCTAATAAATCATCCAAATAATTTTCGAAGTTTTGGTCACGCGGCAACGCATATATAAAGACGTAACTCTTCATGTAATATTCTGCTCGTATACTAATGGGAACTCGTTCAACGTGACCTAATTTACCTGAGAATATACAATTCATAAATGTGCTTAATAAGTCCCACAGTTCCTTTTCAACAGTTGGGTTTTTCACCTTGCACATCCGTTCAAATGTGTGTTTGAAAAGAATGCCTTGGATTGAAATATTTCCATTTGTGTTCCAAACTTCTGAATATGTTGATATTAGTTCATCGGATTTAAGTTTAAAGTATACTAGATGAAGTCCGAACTTCCGTAAGGAGACTGGTGCATCTATCAATTTCGACAAATGCTCACGACTGTCGTCTTCACTCATATTGTACAAAATTGCATTTAGTGAAGGGACTGCATGTTGTAAGTAATCTCCTTTAGCGTACCACAAAACCGTATCTAAGGAAATCAGTGGTCTGGCTAAGTGCAAATGTTTTGCAATATTTTTCTGTATGCTAATTTCTGCCTCGTCTGTTTCCCTCCAATTTATCTTGAAATAGTCGGGGATATGATTTTTTGCCATGTCTGTTATTTGTTTTTGTGGAAGAAGTGTGAAGAGACCCCTAATAACGGCTTTTTGTCCACTAGGTTTGTTCAGATTTCGTAAGTAGGCATCGGTCCAGTGATGGGCGAGTGAGTGTGGCCAGTAGACGCGCAGCTTGATGAGCAGACGTCGCAGCGAGACAGCGTCATTAGTTCGCAACTTGTCTATTTCTTTGTCGTGGTGCGTCAGCAGCTGCGGTTTGTGCTTCAGCACGTTAAGGCATGCTTCCTCGGTCAGACACAGTGAGAACGACTCCTCAATCATGTGCTTCCGCCACGTTTTCTTCATGTTGTACAAACAGGACATGTCTGTTTTCCACATGTTCTCTCGTTTAATCTTAGCTAGCTCCTGAATTTTCCCAAGTACGAATTGGAACTTACTGATATCTTTTTCCCAATCTCTTAACAAAGTCAAGACATTCTTTAAGTTAAGTACAGCTTTTCTGAAACCTGATTCTGTTGTTATGTTTTCACTTTGAACCTTCTTCAATATGGAATTAAGGAGATAAGTGAACATCTTGTTATTTTGTTCTTGATTCAGTTTTCTCGGAAGTTTTTTAAAAGAATTCCATGTCATCTTCTGTTCGATGATTTCCTTGACCGGTTCATCTTGCAAAACTTTATATAGAGTTATGGCTTCGAGACACTGTTGTACGTCGTTTTCTGATTCCGTGTACACTTCCATGCTGTGTAACAACTGATCCAAAACGTTCCAAGTTTCTACGCCGAACTTGTGAGGAGATATTTGTGAAAGCAGATTATTGACGAACTGAATCTTGAATTTGAACGGTTCATTTATGTGTTTTTCATTGAAAAAATTAAGCAATGCTTCAATATACAGTAGGTTTTTTCGTGTGCAAGTGATCAAAACTGAGAACATGGCACATCGTTCAGAAGGTGAGAGCGTTTTACGTATAAGCTTTTTTATTTCTTGCAAGGCAACATCAAATGGGGCGAACTCATACCACTGATAAGGTTTTATATTGGATTCGATAATCCATCTTTCTTCTTCTGAAAATAGTAATGTCATCTCAGTTTTATCAATAAATGTTTTCTTAACGAATTCAAATTTCTCTTCTGTTGGCATGTTTTTAACAAATTGTCTTAATGTATTATGATCATATAAACGGGGTCCCAGTCTTCGTGCATGTTTGTAAAGAAAATCTTTGGTCTTTTTCTTATTTAAATATTTAGCTACTACGGACAGGTCGATTATGTCAGCGTATTTATCAAAATTGTCTAATATTCTTTGCGGGCACGTTTTCATAAGTACTTCTGTTTTCTTTTTTCCCAATTCAGGAAAGTAATCGTATTCTTTGTCTTCCAGTACGGTTAATACATCTACAGTATGGGACTTTAATAAAAATAAAATTTCATTCTTCACAATGTTTAGGCTACGTAATTCAACCTTTGTATAATACGCAAGAAAATGAGCAGATCTTCTGCACAGACGTTTAAAAAGAGATAGTGGTATGCGGCGTTCGGTTTTCATAACATTTTCTATGAAAGGAATGGAGCAGTTTTCCAACCATTTGTAACCACTGTCGGTTTCTTTCAGGTATTCATAAAAGGCTTCGACTCGAGTTTCATCTTTCAGATTGAGTCTAATGTGAAGCATGAGTTTGTTAAATGTTTTGGTATTCATGCTAGGTAATAGTTGTGTGTGTAGGTACTCTGGGTTGATGATGTTTGCGTACTGCTGCTCGGTGATTAGCCACGTGGATTTTTTAATAGCTGTCGCCGCATACAGCATGTCGTTAGATTTCATTACTTCGATGATATAGTCTACATTTTTGTTTTTACTGGCGATGTCTATTTTCAAAAGGTTGTCTATGTCGCTGTCATCGCCACTAATGTTACATAATTCATAATGTTTATTAGCAATCGCATCTTTGACAAGCTTGTTGTAGTGTAGGCGCTTTTTGCCAAGAGTGTGTCCTTCTAGCGTCACCGGCGGCATTGTGATGATCTGAAAGTAAAATGAAACAATGAAAGTCGATTACACTGTTACTTTTACAAAATGATTATAATCATCTACATTGATACCGATATTCGATATCCTTCTTATCGGGGTTTCAGTATTTTTCAATCGTATTCTGTTGAATTATATAAAAAAGAAAAGATAATATGACAATTTAATAAAGCATTATCGGATACGTAACCAAAGTGACACAGTAGGTGGGCAACCCTAGTGAGTGTTTATTTACCGGGCGCCGGGCGCCAGCAGTTTTCTTGAAATAATTACATAATTTCAAGAAAACTGCCGAAACGTACTGCTTATGTAATTTATTATACTGTGCCATTACTGTTTACTGTATAACGTGCGTTTGAACTATATAGACGAATGTACACCCCTGACAGAAGAACTATTCCTACACATTTTATTATATTGATTTATATCCCGAAAATCATTAAAGAAATGCATCTGCACGGTTGTAGATTGATGTGATCTCAGTTTCTTACGTATTTCTGATTGAATACATTTTAACTCATCATTGCAATGTTTCGGGATCACCTTAGAAACTACTAGATAACTAGGAATAAAATCATTATCATTTAGCATGTATTTTAGGGTTTCTAGTACAAACTCATTGTAATTTTGAAAATTTAACATTTGGAACATTTGTTCGAAAGCCTCAGCAAACAGATAATATATTGTGGGACTATATAGCTCTGTGTCTTCTTTTAAACACCTTACTATTATTGGACCCAGTGAAGGACATATTTTAAAATGAATATGTTTCCATATTTTTTTCATAGCACTTGACATACGCCCATTTCGAAACTGTGATTCTGGAAACTTGAAAAACTCAAGTGCAATAGGCATATATCCCTCTTCGTCCAATAATTTAACGTATTCTGTTATAAGTTTGAAACTAGTAAACAATACGTAGTTTTTCAACACGGGCAATTGATTTTCTATTTTAGTTTTTATTTCTACGAACAGTTTCGCGGGCATAGGTGTTTTATTTAAAGTAATATATATTCTGAAATACCAAACCAACGATCCTAAAAATTTCTTGAAATTGTCTCTAACGTAATAATGGCCTGAACGCGTATTATCCCACAACTGAAAAGCTGTATACATTGCTGGATTTAACACTCTTCTGAATCTCTGAAGCTGATCTTCCTCGCTTTTACCGCACAATACGAAGCATGCAAAGATTTCTATAAACTGACTTTCATACCAACAAAATTTGGATACTCCTGGTATTTCAGCGGATAGCATTTCATCGGCTACGAAGTCTCTATCGAGTAAGTCCATTATATTTGGAGCATATTTTAATAAATCATCAAAATAACTTTCGAAAAATTTATCATGCGGTAACGCATATATAAACATGTAACTCTTCATGTAATATTGTGCTCGTACACTAATGGGAACATGTGCAACGTGACCTAATCTACCTATGAATACATCATTTATAAATGTGCTTAATAACTCCCACAGTTCCTTTTCAACAGTTACGTTTTTCACTTTGCACATCCGTTCATATGTGTGTTTGAAAAGAATGCCTTGAATTGAAATATTTTCTGTTTTGTTCCAAACTTCTGAATATGTTGACACTAGATCTTCGGATTTAAGTTTACAGTATACTAGATGAAGTCCGAACTTCCGTAAGGAGACTGGTGCATCTAACAATTTCGGTAAATGCTCACGACTATCGACTTCACTCATATTGTACAAAATTGCATTTAGTGAAGGGGCTGCTTGTTGTAAGTAATCTCCTTTAGCGTACCACAAAACTGTATCTAAGGAAATCAGTGGTCTGGCTAAGTGCAAATGCTTCGCAATATTTTTCTGTATGCTAATTTTTGCCTCGTCTGTTTCCCTCCAATTTATCTTGAAATAGTCGGGGATATGATTTTTTGCCATGTCTGTTATTTGTTTTTGTGGAAGAAGTGTGAAGAGACCCCTAATAACGGCTTTTTGTCCACTAAGGTTGTTCAGATTTAGAAGGTAGGCGTCGGTCCAGTGATGGGCGAGTGTGAGCGGCCAGTAGACGCGCAGCTTGACGAGAAGACGTCGCAGCGAGACAGCGTCGTTAGTTCGCAACGTGTCTAGTTCTTTGTCGTGGTGCGTCAGCAGCTGTGGCTTATGCTTCAGGGCGTTCAGGCACACTTCTTCGCTCAGACACAATGATAACGACTCCTCAAACAAGTACTTCCGCCACGATTTCTTCATGCTGTACAAACAGGACATGTCTGTTTTCCACAGGTTGTCTCGTTTAACGTATATTAGCTCCTTAATTTTCTCAAGTATGAATGGGAATTTACTGATATCTATTTCCCAATCTCTTAACAAAGTCAAGACATTCTTTAATTGAAGTACAGTCTTTCTGAAACCTGATTCTGTTGTTATGTTTTCACTTTCAACCTTCTTGAATACGGAATTAAGGAGATAAGTAAACATTTTGGACATTTTGCTATTTTGTTCTTTATTCAGTCTTCTCTGAACTTTTTTAAAAGAATTCCATGTCATCTTCTGTTCTATGATTTCCTTTACCGGTTCATCTCGCAAAACTTTATACAGAGTAATGGATTCGAGACACAGTTGTACGTCGTTTTCTGATTCTGTGTACACTTCGATGCTGTGGAACAGCTGATCCAAAACGTTCCATGTTTCTACGCCGAACCTGTGAGTAGATATTTGAGAAAGCAGATTATTCACGAACTGAATCTTAAATTTGAACGGTTCATTTATGTGTTTTTCATAGAAAAATTTAAGCAATGCTTTAATATACAGTAGGTTTTTTCGTGTGCAAGTGATCAAAACTGAGAGCATAGCACATCGTTCTGAAGGTGAGAGCTCTTCACGTATAAGCTTTTTTATTTCTTGCAAGGCAACATCAAATGGGGCGAACTCATACCACTGGTAAGGTTTTATATTGGATTCGATAATCCGTCTTTCTTCTTCTGAAAATAGCAATGTCATCTCAGTTTTATCTATAAATGTTTTCTTTACGAATTCAAATCTCCCTTCTGTTGGCATGTTTTTAACGAAATGTCTTAATGTATTATGATCATATAAACGGGTTCCCAATATTCCTGCATGCTTATAAAGAAAAGCTTTGATTTTTTTCTTCTTTAAATATTTTGCTATTACGGACAGGTCAATTGTGTCAGCGTACTTGTCAAAATTGTCTAATATTCTTTCCGGGCACGTTTTCATAAGTACCTCTGTTTTCTTTTTTCCCAATTCAGGAAAGTAATCGTATCTTTTGTCTTCCAGTACGGTTAATACATTTTCAGTATGGGACTTTAATAAAAATTAAATTTCGGATTTCACAACTTTTAAGCTGCGTAATTCAACCTTTGTATAATACGCAAGAAAATGAGCAGATCTTCTGCACAAACGTTTAAAAAGAGATAGTGGTATGCGGCGTTCGGTTTTCATAACATTTTCTATGAAAGGAATGGAGCAGTTTTGCAACCATTTGTAAGCACTGTCGGTTTCTTTCAGGTATTCATAAAAGAGTTCGACTCGACTTTCGTCTTTCAGATTGAGTCTAATGTGAAGCATGAGTTTGTTAAATGTTTTGGTGTTCATGCTAGGTAATAGTTGTGTGTGTAGGTACTCTGGGTTGATGATGTTTGCGTACTGCTGCTCGGTGATTAGCCACGTGGATTTTTTAATAGCTGTCGCCGCATACAGCATGTCGTTAGATTTCATTACTTCGATGATATAGTTTACATTTTTGTTTTTACAGGCGATGTCTATTTTCAGAAGGTTTTCTAAGTCGCTGTCATCGGCACTAATGTTACATAATTCATAATGTTTATTAGCGATCGCATCTTCGACAAGCTTGTTGTAGTGTTGGCGCTTTTTGCCGAGCGTGTCTCCTTCTAGCGTCACCGATGACATTGTGATGAGCTGGAAGTTAAATATTTTAATTGTTACATTCACAATAAATACTAGATTGTGACATTGGTCCAGGAATAAATATTTTTTAATTATAACTATAACGATATATCATATATATATTCAAACATTTTACAGAACTATATGTAGGTACCGGGACTTTTTGAGAAAGTAGGTTAATAGGTAAGTACTTTCCTTTTAATTAAAAATAATGCAGCATGTTATTGTTCAAAATTATCATCTTAATTTCACTCAAGTTTTAATGGCATTTCGGGTACAAAAGAAGTGTGTTAGGGCAATCTCTGGCGTCTGGTTTTTGGAAAGCTGTAAACCGTTTATTAAAAAACTTCACATACTCGTATTACCTTTACCCTGCATGTACATCAAAGAAATATGTATGCTAGTTAAACAAAATCCGCACTATTTTCGCATGCAATCAGAAGTCAGTCACAAAAGGATACTGCCAGAAATAAGTATAAATACGAACTAAATGTACCTCAATGTAGATTACAAATATTTAGGAGGAATGTATATGTTAATGCCATTCAGCTATCTAATTACGCAACACATTTTCGTTGACAATTCCGACTAATCTGTTTCAATTTGACAGGTCAACAACATTCATTGTGATATTTACGTTGTTGAGCAGATTTTTTTTTCGAACGTACGAATCAATGGATTAGCAATCTGTTTCAAAACGATTCAGATTCTGATTGATCGTGTATTGCGTAATTAGGGTACAGGTGTATAATAAGTTACCTAATTCACTTGAGGAACTTCCCATCCCCATGTTCAAGAAAAAGCTAACAAGTTGATTATTAGATAATTGCTTTTATCTACTCTCATAATGTAATATTCGAATTATAAACTTCAAAACGAGTTTATATTGACATACTTTATAAACACAATACCGAAATTTAAAAATGTAATCATATTTTATCATTTTTCCCCTAACAAAATAATGTTATAAAACAATTTTTTTGTCTATTACGATACAGGGCAAATCCAAGAAGTTAATATCACCAAGGAGTTTCCATCAACTTTTGTAATGGAACGTTGGCGGGGGACAGCAGCACCGCTCCAGCGCATGCGCGGTGATGTGCTGGGTGCAGGCGCCATTCATACGTGAACTTGTAATGAATTTTGTGGGATTTTTTTATTATTGATCTTTAACTTTGATATTTATTTAGTAGGTTCAGTCCCAATGTATGAGAGTAGATAAAGTGGTGTATGAAACTGCACATATATGTATTAAAATACCAGTGTTTGTAGTATGTTTAATAGTATCACACGAGTGTGATACTATTAAATAATACTAGAATGTGATACTATTAAATAATAATAGAATACCCCTCATTATTCAACAGTTTCATAAACTACTATTATGACATTGGCGAATATATGGAATATTGTAAAAATCCAAGATGACATGGAAAACACATGACACGTGGTGACATGGTGCCTAATTATAATAATATTAATTCATATGTACTTTCTGAGTTAATCTTGGACATAACTGACATCGGTGACCTTGAGGAAACCTGGACTTATATAGTTAATATAAGTCTGAAATCACCAACCCGTCTTGAGCAAGCGTGGTGATCAATGCTCGTCGCCTTCTCTGTATGAGAAGGGGCCTTTGCCCTGCAGTGGGACAGTAAAAGGCTGGTATTATAAGAATGACAATTGAATATTTGTACACCATATACTTTGTGGTAGAATGTATAGAACTAACAAAAATATTAACACCATACTATGTAAAACTACATTCTTTCAAATAAATAAATTCTAATCAACGGGGATTAGAATTTATTTCTGAAAGAAGAGAATTATCCCAAGAACAAACTTAACATTGTAATTGAATAACATGTTATCCTATACATTCCAACTGTAAATGTAAGTTTGTACGCACAATATTGAGAGATGTACTATGTCATTTTAAGACCATAGAGTTCTTATAGGTTTCCTGTAATTACGTATAGGGCAAAAATCAGAATAAAAAAAAAATATTAGTCTGTTTAGTTAGGCTAGTTTCGGAGATAAGGGGTAAATTTAAATGGTAAATTTTCGTCTAGTTTCTTACATAACTTTAAAACAGTTTATTATAAAATAATTACAAAAAAAAATATTTGAGAGCCTGTAAGAGCTTTCAGTTGATACCTACAGTTTCCAATTTTTTATTTTCTAATTTGGGACCCCAAAGTGACCCCCATATTCAAAATTCATTTATTTATGTAACTCGTCTGTGTTTGGGTCACAGAAATTCATGTGTACCTAAGTTGTATCCTGGTAGAAATTTGAACTAATAATCTTTGTCACTATCTCAACATATAAAATACAATAATTGGTACCTAACTGATGTTGTGCTCCGCAGCAGAACCACTTTGACTATATCTTGCAAATATTTGATAATAACTGGCACTATGTCTTTCCCAATTTCATCACTAAATATAACAATATCACTACCTATTTATTTGTAGTTGTTTTATGGGAACCATCATAGATATAAACTTGTTGCTGGTGTCAAACAAGCCGGTGAGGACTGACTATTGACTACAAGCTGTTGTTGGTCAATGATTGTGATCGCTCACAGGAAAATAAACTAGCAGTCACTATCAACTCATTCAATTTCAGTGCTTTAGTATTTATTTGTCAGAGATATTAATTTTTTGGTTAAGATATTCTAATTCAAAATTAAAATTTATGTGTCATTTTCTTACTTTAAAAGTTTCAACTTTAAAGTGAAACAAAATGTAAAAACAATACTTTAAACTTTTAAATATTGTTTTTACATTTTGGAGAATAATAATCCAGTTTATAGGTACATATAGTAATGAAAGGTGTTCCATATTTGATTTAACATTATTAATGAAGAATTTCTATCTATGTAGTTTAGTTTTTCTAATAGTTAATTCTAACATATTTTTTCAACTTATTCTGCTACATTTTACCATCTTTGTTGAGTTATTAAACTTAATGTTATTGTTGCATGTCAGATATAAGTGACTGTGTGTAGAATGTGTATTGCACCAGAAATCATACTTGGGGCAATGACCACCAGCTTATCAATCATATATTTTGGTTCTGAGACAGTGATGTTAAGTTGAGTGCATTCTAATTGTGAAACTTTAATTTTTGTCTCATGAGGCTGTTTTTCTAAAGTTTGTATGTAGTAAAGAGCAAGTTCGTACTCAGAGCTACACTGGTCAAATCCAGCCTGGAGCCTGTCCCGGGCCTCAATGGCTTCTGTGTGTTATATATATAACTGAGCCAGTTCAGATTTCATGTTTTGGTTCCTTTTTAACAAGTTCATTAAGTACAAGTTCCCTTTCATTGCAATCAACTTCCCTCGTTAGGTAATCGGTCACACATCTCCTCAGAAGCCTTGAGTTCGCTCAAAGCCAGACTGAGTTTTGCAAATCCGCCCCTAAGACGACCCACTGACCAGTTTTGCCTCTTCCTGGCTGAGTTTTGCCTCTACCTGGCGAGCATAGGCTTTACGGGTCATAATCATGATAAGAAAAGGAGAAAAAACAGACATCGAAAGATAAAAATAATAGCCAGAATGTAGGATGAACGATTAACAGCGATAAAGTTGAAAATTAGTCAAATAAAGAAGTTGTGTGTGACCTTTGAATGTGGTTATGTTTGCGTTTTTTAATTAATGAGGGTTTGTACTTGTTCTAATATGTTTAAACCGGTAACAAGTGGGATAATTGTAGGAAAACGTTATTTTGCAATAGTTTTGTACCTGTTTACGAGATGATAAAGCAAGTTTCAAGTATGCTGCCGGGTGCTGTCACCGAACCACATTAGTTACACTTTCTTTAATTAATAGCACTTAAAATGTCATAAAACGTTGTTTTTCCAAGTAGGTAATACACTGTATTTATTTACCCTTTCAAATAAAAATGACGGCTTCAAATTATCAGCTGTTGGCTTTTAGTGTTGTCACAGTAAAAAAAGGTAGTGCACTTGAATGAAATATCAGTGAAAAAAAACGTTTTTTTTTGTGTAGACTTGAGAGACGTGATAGGTAGGTACATAATAGATTTTCTTTCAACACATACAACACTGCCAACGGTACCAAACAAAAAAAAACAATCAAACAATCTTGGTACCAATTTTTAAACCTAGCCTTTTCTCAAATAGGAATTCACGCTCCGCGCAGCGTAAGTGCTAAAGTTGCTCCTAATAATCAAACACACAAAATTCGTTCCATTCATACAAAAAGCGAAAGCCGGGCATATTTTTTTTTTTATTGTGAAATGACTGCTACCGACCCCTCCGGGCGCCACTGGTACTTTACGCGTATAATTATCAACAACGTTAACAATTTGTATGCAAAAAATTCACAGATCTCGTGCATTACACGACCTTCGAGGTAAATGAACTCAACGAAATAAAAAACGCATTAAAGCTCGTACAGACCAGCGCGACGCGACGCCGCGCCGCGACACGTACAATACAATTTCTAAGAAAACTTGACGGTATAACAATAGCCGGTGTCGCGTCGCGCTGGTCTGCACGAAGCTTTACATTTAAATAAATTATTTCTCAAAAACATAAACAGCCTAAAAACTCTACAACCGGTAAAGGGCCAGTGGCGCCCGAAGGGGGTCGGTTTCCGCGTGCAACCGTCAAGCCCCGGTGACGTCTCCGGGCGCCAAGCGCCAGCGAGCGACGCCTGGAGGCGCCATCGTTGATATATTAATTTTGCTTAAAATATGTAACTAAATCGATGAATAATATTTTTCCTAGACTGGCAGTAACATTTGTAAGCCATTTATATAAAAGATGCTAAAAAAGTCGTTCCCAAAACTGGAAAAAAAATAATATGAACACATAATTTTTTGCATTGATATCCTGTGGTTCCTGCTCGTGAGATTTATATGCGATATAATTATTATGTTCAGTGCTTGTGAGCATAGACTAATATATATTATAATAGGTCTTTACCTATGAAATTGCCGTTTTGTATGAAAAAATTTAAACGATTTTTTTTCATGTATTTTTTATTTGTATTAATCGAAGTAATCACCCATGCAATCAATGCATCTTTGCCAACGCAGTGGCAGTTTATTGATGCCCTTCTTAAAGAAATCAGCTGGACGGGAGGCAACAAATTCTTCAAAGGCATTTTGTACTGCCTCTCGGGTATTGAATTTTTTTCCTGCCAAGAAGTTATCCAAATTCTGGAAAAAGTAGTAGTCTGTAGGCGCAAGGTCTGGTGAGTAGGGCGGATGATGGAGAGCCGCCAACCCCAGTTCTTGTAACTTGGAGACCGTCTGCTGTGCAGTATGAGGTCGCGCGTTGTCGTGCAGTAGCAGCGGAGACGAGCGATTGACCAATGCTGGTTGGAGATGTGCCAGCTTCTCCATCATTGTGTTCAGTTCTTCACAGTACACATCTGCAGTAATGCTCACCCCGTTTGTTAAGAAGCTGTGATGAATCACACCGGCGCTAGGCCACCAAACAGTGACCATCACTTTTCTAGGGGTAAGTTTTCGTTTAGGGCATTGTTTAGGTGCTGAACCAGGATGCAACCAACTTGCTGAGCGCTTGCGGTTATCAAACAGAATCCATTTTTCATCGCAGGTAACAATGCGGTTCAAAATTCTTTCATTTGTGTGTCTGTTGAGCAGTGCAAGGCACGTCTCGACGCGTACTTTGCGCTGGCGATCATTGAGTTCGTGGGGCACCCATTTGTCAAGCTTTTTTACCTTGCCAATTTGACGCAAATGGACCAATATTGTTTTGACGCTAACGTCGAAAGCTGCTGCTAATTCAGCCGTAGATTGTGTATCATCAGCTTCCACAATCGCCTTTAATTCGTCATTGTCGACCAAAGTCTTCGGACGACCGCGAGGTTCATTTTTCAGGTCGAAATTTCCAGAACGAAAACGAGCAAACCAATAACAGGTGGTGCGTTGATTTGTAGTGTTAGCTCCGTAAACGTCGTTGATGTTGCGTACCGCTTGTGCCGCGTTGCTGCCACGACGGTACTCATATTCCATAATTACTCGATTTTTTAACGTATCCATGATGACGAAAAAGATTGAAATGCGATGAAAATGTAACACTAATCAATAAACAAATGACTACTTTTGGAAAAAAAAAACATGTTTTTAAAATAAAATTAATTTGAAATTAGAATTCTGAGCCAAACAAAAATTATTTTGATTTGAAATGGCCAGTACTGCAGAACGGCAATTTCATAGGTAAAGACCTAATATATAAGGAGACTTGTGAGTCAGTGCCGTCCACAGATATAACCTATATCTGTGGTGCCGTCGTTGTGTTGGCGAAAGCGTCAAGGCAGCCCGCGAAATTCAAATTTTCTTACGTTTTTTGCAATGTAACGGTGTTGTGGTGTGTGTTCTTTATACCATTATTATACCATCTATGTAATACATATGGAATGCAATAAAGAATTGAGTATTGAGTATTAATCCCATTGAATGACTATTTCATCAAATCATGACATTTGACAATTATGCTAACTTATGGAGTTCTATTGCTGATTGTAATGATTATAACTATGTAAAGCCATATTTGTTACGGTCGCGAATTATATTTTAATCAACTTACAACCTGACACTGACCTGCAAAATCCTGTGAAGGATTTTGCTACTGTAACTTCGGTAATAAAATGAATAATTATTATTAGATAACGTCAACTTTGTACATAATCGTTTGCGTGAAACAATGTAAGTAATAAAAAATATTTTCGAGTCAAGATGTAATTTCGATTTTGTGACACGCCATTTTTCATGTGTTTATTGAATGTTTTTCAATGAATTTGTATCTTTATACGGTGAATAACTATACTAAAATGAATTCTAATTAATTATTGCATGTATTTGAGGCGTATTAATTAATTTTTATCCATATAGGTAGGTACACTATTGTATTAGGTAAGCCTGTGATGTTGTATGTGTTTTTAAATAAATAAATATTTCAAAGCGTTTTCATGTGTACGCAAATGGGTAAAAAATGTGTAACCATAAGGTAAGTGAATGAATTATAAGTGATAAGTTACCTATGTATTTATGATAATCGTACGCTTGAAACAGTATCAAAAAAATATATTATTTTGAGTCACAAAATGTTCATCCAAGTCGGCGCGTTGATAATGATGAAATCCGGCTATTTTATGAATATTTGTGTCTTTGTAAGGCTATTAAAAAACGCAAAAACTAATTATAATTAATAATTGCATATATTCGAAGCGTATTCATTCAGATAAAAACATATCTCCGAAATAGTTTCCAGTTTCGGATAAGGTTTGTCATGCTTACATTGAACTGTCAAATTCAAACGGGCGGGCGCGGAAAAAACCGCTAGGCCGTAGGTCCTATCGATCAAATTTATCGATAACATCAAATGTTTTTTTGTAAAAGTGTTTTGAATGTTTTGTTTTATAAAATAATAGTATATTTACATATTTATTTCATATTTTGTAAAGTATTAGTTGTGTAATGTAATTCTAATTTAAAAACAAAACTTATTTTTTAGACATGGTGGGTTGGAATGTTGGGCGGGGCGAGGACGTGCCGGAGGACTTCGAGTCACTCCTCTGGGACAGTGACAGTATAATAATAATAATAATAATAATAACAGATCCAGAGGAATAGCGAACCGATAAGGATCGAGCGAGGTATATTTCAGGGCGACAGTTTGAGTCCACTTTGGTTCTGCCTAGCCTTGAATCCTCTAAGCACACTGCTGGAGGACTCAGGACTGGGCTATCGATTGAGAAGAGGTGGTCAGGTTATATCCCACCTCCTTTACATGGATGACTTGAAACTCTTTGCCCCCAACAATTTGCAACTGGTGGAGCTACTGAAGGTTACCGAAACTTTCAGTAGCGCCATCAGGATGGAATTTGGTGTGGACAAATGTGCGGTCATGCATGTAAAGCGAAGGGGGATTGTGGAATCCGGGGGAACCCAACTCCCGGACTCCATACACCTAAGATCTCTCTCCTCAATCGAAACCTACAAGTATTTGGGTATGTCGGAAGCGTTAGGTATCAACACTGCTGACATGAAGCAATCGCTGAAGGAGCGCTTCTTTGACCGCCTGAATAAAGTATTAAATAGTCTTTTATCAGGCGGGAACAAGGTGCGCGCCTTCAACGGTTGGGTCATGCCGGTTTTGATGTACTCTTTCGGCATACTCAAATGGACCCAGACGGAACTTGACGCCCTGGATAGGAGGGTCCGCACACTGCTGACCGTAAATCGGATGCATCACCCACGTTCATCGGTGATGAGACTGTATATCCCGCGGAAGTGTGGAGGTCGAGGCTTCTTAAATGCTAAGACCCTGCACAACCGTGAGGTATGCAGTCTCAGGGAATACTTCCTAGAAGCCGACGTGGGGATGCACCGAGATGTGGTCTCAGTGGACAAGGGCCTTACCCCGCTATCCTTGGCTAGCGAGAACTGGCGCAAACCTATAGTATTAGATACTAATGACCGCAGGGAGGTATGGCAGAGCAAAGAGCTTCACGGGCGCTTTTACCGGGCCTTACATGGGCCCGATGTAGACCTATTAGCGTCCGTATCCTGGCTGCGATTCGGTGATCTCTTTGGGGAAACCGAAGGTTTTGTCTTTGCGATTATGGATGAAGTTATGATGACGAACAACTACCGGAAATATATTGTGAAGGACGGCACGGTTGACATCTGTCGGGCATGCCACCGTCCGGGGGAATCTATCCGACACATTATCTCTGGATGTTCTCGTCTGGCTAACGGAGACTACTTGCATAGGCACAACCTTGTAGCCAGGATTATCCACCAGCAACTTGCTCTGAAATACAACCTTGTGGAATCGGAAGTACCGTACTATAAGTATGTGCCCGACCCAGTTCTTGAAAATGGCAATATCACGTTGTATTGGGATCGATCTATCATCACTGATAGGACTATTGTTGCCAATAAGCCAGACATAGTGGTGATAGATCGATTAGAGCGTCGCACAATGATTATTGATATTGCGGTCCCGCATGACGAGAACCTCGTGAAAGCTGAAAAAGATAAGCAGATAAAGTATCTTGACCTGGCTCGCGAGGTTGTCGACATGTGGGATGTGGATACAGCAGTCATTGTGCCGATAGTCGTGACGGCCAATGGTATAATAGCCAAGAGCCTCGACCAACATCTGAGGAGGCTCTCGTTAGGCAGCTGGATCAAGGGCTTGATCCAGAAAGCGGTACTTCTGGACACGGCGCGTATCGTTAGGAGATTCCTCTCTCAGGAGCCCTGACCACCGGTAGCTTGGACCCTGTTCCCGATACCGGTGGGCTACTATTTTTTATATTTTTAAATGTTTTTTATATATATTTTTTAAGAAATATTTAAAAATGTATTTTATATGTCCAAAATTAAAATAAACGAAATAATAATAATAAATTTTATTCACAAACTTTTTACAAAAATCCTATGAAAACCCTGACTTCTGAGCTAGGTAAAAACCTGTATTACAGAAGTCAGTGCCCTCTCCCACTTTCTACTTTATACAAATTGCGAATAAAAAATATAAAAAAGAGAAAAAAAAAACAAATAAGATGAAACAAATCAAATAAGTGATGGGTTAGGTTTACTCATGTTGTGTTTATGCATGTAGATAACGTGTTTGTGTGTACGTGTGTGTGCGAGTGTGTGAGGGTGTGTGTGTGTGTGTGATGGATGTTAGATGTAGGTGAGGTATGTGGTAGTATGGAATATTAATCTGTGAGCAATAACATTTCTGTTTGGTCGTAGTTTAATTGAAGTAGCCAGTTCTTAATTTTCATTTTTGTTTCTCGAACAGTAAGTGGATGAATGTTTATTATTTTATTTATTTTATTGTATAAGTAGGATGACCTATAAGATTGCTGTCGTCTAGCCGTAGCTGTCCGACATCTGACAGGTAAGCATACGTTAGTAATAACCCGTTTTCTCTTATACACATTTACGTCACAGGGGGTTTGCTTGTGCTTTTTTAATATAATTTGGGATATATATAATTGTCTAACTGTTAACAATTCGCAATTTTCATATAATTGTTTAGTCGGATATCTGAAAGGTTTAAAAGTCATTACTTTCAATAATGACCTTTGAGCCCTTTCTAATTGCATCATGTGGGTTTTACAGGCACCACCCCAGACCCCTACACAATAGCCAAGTATGGATAGAGCTAAAGCATAATATATATTACGTAGAAGAGGAAATTCCGCGGCGTGCCTAAGCTTTTTGAAAACCCAGATTAGCTTCCTAGTGCGACCCGTAACAAGACTTATATGGGGTTCCCAACTTAGTCTCTCATCCAAGATAACACCTAAGTATTTGACCTGTGTAACTTTATTAATAGAAAGACAAGAACAGCCATTACTATTAGGATAATTACAAGAATGAACTTTAATATTAACGTTTTTAAGGTTAGTTTTGGAAAATGAAAATTGCATGAATGAAGTTTTAGATACATTGAGAGTAAGGAGATTGGCTCCGAGCCATTGGCCAAGTCGATGGAGGCCGTTCTCGGCAATGCGACGTACCTCATCCCAAGTCTCTCCATGGAATATTACGGCTGTATCGTCAGCATACGTAAATATTTTACCGTTGCAGAGTGGTTGAAGACATAGGTCATTGATGTACACCAGGAAGAGACTTGGGCCAAGTATACTGCCCTGAGGAACGCCATAGACAACATTTGCATCAGAGCTAACATAGTTTCCAATCTTTACCTGCTGTTTACGGTTACACAAAAAGTCCCCAAACATTTTTAGGGCAGTTCCTCTTACGCCAATGACATCTAGCTTGTTCACAACACACAGTATATTACATTATGATATAAATATGACTCAGAGATCTAGGATCCTAGATATTAAATAGTGTATTACACTATTTAATATCTAGGATCCTAGATCCTCCTATATTGAGTATAATATTTATTTGATAACGAAAACCATTTATTTCAGTCCGAAGGACGAACGAAGACGACCATCAACATCGCCTTCATTTATGGAGGCAACAAGTTTGCCACGCGCGATGCAGCCATAAGTTATAAAATATGTAATCATTGAAATAATTATGTATTTGTAGCAACTTTGTAGTAATGATGAAAACCTTTTATTTGATAGGCCAAGCCCGCCGCGTTCTCCGGTGTCGCCTACCCTTGTTGAGGACGCGGAGGATGGTAGTCAGCTATAAGTTATACCTAAGTATATATTTTTTAAATTTCACTTTTACCTTTCCTCGTTGTTTACATGTAATGTATTATTATTATCATCAGCCTGTATTTTCTCACTGCAGGGCAAACGCCTCCATACTCTCTTTCCACAGCTCCTTACAATAAAAAGGTCCCTGGTCCCTTATTAGGGACCAGTCTATTTATAAAGAGTTTGGCCCATTGATCATCCAGATGTGTCCAGTCCAGTCCATTTTAGCGTGGCAGCTTTCCGAATGAGGATGGGAAGAATACACACAGATTTACATGTACGTCATTTTTTTTTTTTTTTCTTTGTGTGGAAATTTGCGTCGTCGTGGAGGAAGAAGACTTTGTTCCTCTCGACAGCGGTGATTTAGCTGACTAACACCACACGTGCTCACAAGTGGTAGAGCGACCGTCGACATAAACAGGTCGTCCGTAGCATGGCGCGAGAGGGGGGCGCCCGCGCGGGCGGCAAGGACGTGAAGCACGCGGCACCAACCGGCCGGTATGAGAGCCCCAATGGCGAAAGGGTATAGGTGAGTGCATGTGTAAGTGAATGATGACGATGAGCCCGAGTATTTGAGAGCAGCTGTTTTGAAAGAAATAGGGAGGCACCGAGAGAGAGTGCGACGGCGAGAGTGAAGAGGCAAATGCCAGTTTCAGCGCATGATGAGAATTTGGAGTTTTTAGATGCAGAGAATGGCCAGGACGAGGCCCTGTTTGTCGGGATGGTAGTTTCTAGACGTTTTGAATGGTCGTCCATGACTGATTATTCAGGCGACCGGGAAGAATTTCTGCTTCAGCTAACAACGCCTACTGTTGCGTCTGAGAATGCGTATGGGGCGTTTCGGCAGTACTGGGATGACGGTATCTTATCGCATATTGTGACCGAGACCAACCGTTACGCTCAGGGGATAATGAGTTCATGCGCTTCTTTTGTCCGGGATTGGTATGACACCAATATTCACGAAATTTGGTTCTATTTTCCTTCTGGATGATGCTCGGAATCATCAAGATGCCCCCCACAAAATCTTGCTTCACCACTAACCCAATCCTTCAGACGAACATTATTAGGAAAATATTCCCCCGCCGCCGTTACGAACTTCCTCCAAAGATCATTTAGTTTTCCAGTTAAAGTTAGTGGAACAGATAATGCAGCACGACCACGGCCAAATAAAAAAAAATACACGCCGTCCTATCGCCGCACGAGCAAGCACGAGAACTCTGGCTCAACCAGAGTCCACTTCAGTTCATTTGCCTAGCCAAAATGATCTATTATCCAATGGCCGCCGTGCTCGTCTGTGTCACCGTAGAACTTCAATTTACGGGTGCACTAATTGTAATGTTCCACTTTGCATAGAGCCCTGTTTGAAGCTTTACCATATGGCCAATCTCTAATTTTTCTTCATTTAGTGTTTTTTATTTCTCGCTTGACAGACTGACATCATTAGACTAAAAACAGTAAAAATGTGCTTGTTTTTTGGTTTATTTGACATTTCCCACATTTTATATTTCTAGCTTGTTACAGACGAGACATTTTTTATCTTCACATTTTGTGATTCAATACTTGTTTCAAGAACTATGTTTGCTCTATTTTTTTCAATTTTGTTTGTTTTCTGTTCTACGTATAAATTTATGAAGCTACATTGGATTATGAGTCAGGCCCGCGAAATAAAAAACTAAAATAGTTTATTTTTATTATTTAATTAGTTGTATTCTGTGACGTAATACATGTTCCTAGAACTATTGTCTTCCGAATGTAAAATAAAATACTGTGTGTATGTACATGTGTGTACATGTCTTCCTCTTCAGACGACGAAGATGCGCTTGCTTTGCTGCAACTCATTAATGTACACACACCTGTTGCACCGACTTTTAATCTTATTTCTCTCCATATGTTATCTTGTACATTTTTATTACTGTACTCCGGCTTAGTTTAGTCATAAAGAGCTGGATATTGTTCAAATATCTCGCAGAAATCTACATTAAATTCACTATCGTCACGCATTTTTCTGCACCTACTGTATAATCAAAAGTCGTGCTGCTTGCGCGCCTCTCTAGTCGCGAGTCACCGTGACTGCTAGCGACACGGAACAGGCGACGAAACGATGTGCCTGAGCCACGCCGCTTGAGTATGATTCACATCGTGTCGCCTACCTACATTTTGTATTGAAACGTTTTGAAGCGGCAAGATGCCTGCGCCGCGCCTTCACCTTACGCCGTTTCTGTGTAATTCGCCTTACACGTGTATGGGCAGCGCCCTAATATTTGTTCTCGTAGTTTCACTATATCATTTTTTAGCGCTGTCACCTTCTTTCCAATTCATCGATACAGTAGATATGTACTAATAATCAACGCGTAAAATGGCTGTGTCACATCCCGGACGGATGGACGTGGGAATCCTAAAAGCAACTAGATAAATAAAATCCATCAATAATTACAATAATGATCGTCCGTTGGGTTACGATTAATCGTAATCGTTCTAAGACTGTTTCTTTATAAAACCTAATCAATTTCGAATGACAAAATATTTAGGTCCCCACCTATGAAATCAGCGTTTTGTATTGAGAATTTTAAAGAAGTTGCTTTTTTCATACTAACATTTTCTTAATTTATATAACAACCATGAACACTAATGTTTTAAAACTTTTATGCACTAATGTTTAAAAACTAAGATAACGTAATATGCCACTAGATTAAGCGACAAAAAAATAAGTTTTGGCTAAGTTAAAACAAATAGTGGTCATTTCTGCTAACAAAATGAGGAGTAATTTTTAAGGTATTTTTTATGTTTAAAAACTATAAGTTAAAAGGTTTTTTTTACTATTGGTAGTTGTTTATGATGGTCATTATTCGATATAATACCAAGCAATTGATGAATATTTTAATTCATAGAAGTGACAAGGTTCTCTAGTTGTGAGAAAAAAACGCCAATTTCATAGGTTTCAATATGAATTAAGTAGGTACCTACCTACCGACTCGCTCCCACTTCGCACAGTTGTTACGATTTGACAAAACATCGAGGTTTCTTTATCATAATTGTGTAAGTTTAATATTACTGTATTATACAAATAAACCTTACCGAATAAATTCTCTAAAAGATGGCGAAAACAGCATATTTAGAAGGTTAGAAGAAAAGTGCGGTCACACAATCACACGAAAAAGACTTTAATTTATAATATGTATAGATAACGAAGTTTACATATAGAAGTAGGTACCTACCGTTACCCACCCTAATTGCATAATACACGATCAATCACAAGCTAAATCATTTTGATAGAGATTGCTAATCCATTGCATCTTAAGTTCGAAAAAACAAAATGCTTAGCAACGTAACTATCGCAATGAATGTTGTTGAACTGTCAAAATGAAACGGATTAGTCTTAAACATTTACCGAAAATGTGTTACCAAATTAGATAGCTGGGTACAAATGTAGCCACATCACATCTTGTCTACATAAAATCCTAACCAAGATGACCACACTGTAGGTACCGTAAACTCTTATTCCGTTTGTATTTACAAAAATATTTTTATTCTCTCACTAACCTCTTTTTAAAGATGTGCTCTCTTATCGATGCCGGACTGAACTATATCAAAACTGGATACTTCCAACGCGCTAACAAAGTAATAACAACATTTCATGAACTTGTGCAATGTTTATTAAATAACAAAACTAATATACATAATTATAAATAGCGCTATCAAGTTGGGAATTTTGCAACACTGTACCTACCTATGTTACTAGTTATAAATATCCACTATATACCCATTTATCAAGTCATTTCCTTATTTATTTTCCTTTTTATAATGTTGCTTTTCTATCGTAAACTTGGTAGGTACTACCTATTTGTTTTTATCAACTTTACTTGACATTTGCACTTTCATCTTGGTGTTGCTTGGATGAAAAAATAACGATACTCGGAAACCGTTATGTATCGATTATTTATTCGGTTGAATATTTGCTTTATTATATACTGTTTTTAGGTTAATTAGGTAACCACTGACGTGCGGTTTACTGTACCTACGCAGGTACAGTAGACCGTACGTCAGTAGTAACCAGTATAAGCAGGTCTCTTCTATTAAAAATCCGTAAATACGCTAGACCAGCTAATGATGACAGGTAATTCGGGCTGGTGTCCGCAACGTCAATACGCGTAATTTGCTTTGTGGGACATCACTGTCCCACAACCTGGAAGGTTTTATAAGTACATACCTACATCGCGGGTTCTACCTACTCTTCTGAATCGCTGAAGCTGATCTTCCTCACTTTTACCACAAAATACGTAACATGCAAATACTTCTAAAACTTCGCTTCCATACGAACGAAATTTAGTTTCTGCTGGTGAAAGTATTTTGTTGACTTCGTCGAGTATTTGGTGCATATTCTAATAAATCCTTCGCTCGCATACTTTTCACAGTTCGCGCTAGCAGGCAGAGAGGTTACAAATTCATAAGTCTTCATGTTAAATTCTGCTTGAATACTGATTTAGAACGTTGTCAATATTTTTTATATATTTCTTCACTCTCTCCTGTAGTATCTATAACTTAGTTAGGGCCGCGTAATTTACTTAAAAAAACATACTAATGTTTGACAAATCAAAGCTTTTAGACATTCGTGGTATTTTTAAAATTATGTGTATTTTTTTAAATGTGGGAAACTTAAAAATTACATCAATTAAAACTTTTTTATTTTACAATTTATTTTTATTTATTTTGTAGGTGCACTTTAGGGAGAATAATAAATGAATGCATGTCACATCGAAAAAGCTTTAAGGCTCCGCAGACAGGCGCGACGCTACGGTGCGACGCGATTCTGAATACCTAGAATAGAATAGAATATATAGCGTGGCAGGGACATCGACGCGAAAACTTCAGTACATGATTCTGAACCCGACTGCCTAGAAATTTTTCTTTGGTTACTGAATCCATGGTAACAGTTTTGCGTCGATGTCCCTGCCACCCTGTATTTATTTGAATTTGCTGGAACAATTTCTACGAAATTTTCTTAGAAATTACTTTATAATAGTCGCGTCGTGCTGTCGCGTCGCGCATGTTTGCAGAAGCCTTTATTGTCTACGATCGGAAAAAAATGTTTAACGTGCAGAAACTAAGCAAATATTAGGTGTATCTATTCATAGTAAATTAGTAACACAAACATACACTTAATTAACTAAATGTAAATATCTATAGAACTCCAAC
This sequence comes from Agrochola circellaris, assembly GCA_914767755.1. Lineage (NCBI taxonomy): Eukaryota > Metazoa > Arthropoda > Insecta > Lepidoptera > Noctuidae > Agrochola > Agrochola circellaris. The sequence goes on from OU611860.1 coordinate 7,222,156, forward strand.
ACAGTTTGATTGATCACCACTACCGTGGCCCCTAGCAACGTACAGGCAACTGAAGGAACACGGGTGGGTTTCAGTTAGTAGAGTCTGACGCGCCCTACCGCTCCACCCAGAGCGGGAGAAGTTATTTGATAATTTCCCAACCAAAAAAAATAAAAAATGAAGTTGATATATACCCACGTATTTATACACATTTTTTAATGGAGAAGGTTTATGTATACGTTTTTTATTCCGACCTCCACGTGGGTAAGGCCACGGGCAAAAGCTAGTACAATAATTATAATACTACACGATGATGTTGACAGAAAATGTCCCCCTGTGTGCATTTCACATTTGGACGTAGTTAAGCAGAAAGGATCCAACCCATACTATGGGCGAAAATGAGTTATGTATACCAAAACACTCTTTGTAGTCAAAACTTTAATATCACAAAAACAATGCCAGCGCATCATGTCATTATGACCATACGTTACCAACCCTTATGTATGGCAGGTCATACAATCACATAACACGATCTGGTCTTAAAGCTTGAATATCTCAAAACTAACTCTGTGTGGGTGAAATCCTTTCTGTTTAACCACGTCCATTTCACGAAGGAGATTAAGAGAAAAATAAAAAGATATAAATAAAATAAAGAATTTGAGACAACGAACCCAAACGTGGACATAGAACCCAAACAAAAGCCAACGTATATTTGCGGATATTATTTTTAATTTTGAGTCGATTAGAAAATGTACATCGTTAGCTAACATAGCTTAGGTAACCGATAAAAGAAACGGCCCAATACAAAATTATTTAGTTATCTCATAGTCTTCTGGAACATCCCGGAAATCATTATAATAATGTATCCGCACTTCTTTTGATGGATGTGATTCTAATTTTTTACGTATTTCTGTACGTATGTCACAAATATTCCCATAAACACCATCTTTGGGCGTCATCTTCGAAACTAAAATATAACTAGGAACAAAATCATAATCATTTAACATGTGTTTTAGCGTTTCTAGTAAAAACTCACTACCTTGGAATGTAAATAATTTATTAAACATTTTTGTGAATGCTTCGATAAACAGACTAATAATTGTTGAAATATTATATTGCTCTGTGTCTTCTTTTAAACACTTCACTATAACTGAACCCAATGCAGGTGATATTTTATTATGGATATCTATCCAAACAGAATCCATTTCATTTGACATCCATCTATCTTTGAAATCTGATTCTAAAAACCTGCTGGAGTCAAATTCACTGAACGTAGATCTGAGTTCGTCCATAACTTTAATGTATTCTGTAACAAATTTCCAACTAGTGTGCAAAACATAGTTCTCTAACAATGGTAACCCTTTTTCTATTTTAGTTTTTATTTCTTTAAACATTTTGACAGGCAAAGTTTTTTCATGTAAAGTAAGAAAATAAATTCTAAAATGCCAAACCAAAGCGCTCAAAAAATTGTTGAAATTGTCTCTAACATAATAATGGCCTAAACACGTACTACCCCACAAATGAAAAGCTTCATCAATCGCTGGTTCTACTACTCTTCTGAATCTCTGAAGTTGATCTTCCTCACTTTTACCACATAATACATAACATGCAAATACTTCTAAAACCTCGCTTCCATACGTACAAAATTTTGTTCCTGCTGGTGAAAGTATTTTGTTGGCTACGAAATCATCGTTGAGTGATTCCATAATTTTTGGTGCATATTGAATTAAATACTTCAAACACTTTTCACGATAATAGGCACTAGCAGGAAGAGAGGTTAAAAACTCGTAACTCTTCATGTAATAATCTGCTCGGATACTGGTAGGAACATTTTGAACGTTAATAACTTTTTTATAAATATCGGCACTTTCGTCCGAAGTAATAAAAATGCTTAATATTTCCCAGAGTTCTTTTTCAATTTTCGGATTTTTAGCTTTACATATCTTAGCGTAAGTATGTTTAAAAAGTGCTGATCTGATTGTAAGATTCTTAGATGTGTTCCACATTTTGAGAAATATTGATTTGAGATCATCGGAGTTAAGTTTAAAATATACAAGATGAAGTCCGAACGTTTGTAAGGGGACTGGAGCATCCAACAATTTCGGCAAATGGTCACGACTTTCGACTTCACTCATATTGTACAAAATTGCATTTAGTGAAGGCACTGCATGTTGTAAGTAATCGCCATTGGCGTACAATAAGACCGTATCTAAAAGAATCAGTGGTCTGGCTACATGCAAACATCTTGCAATATTTTTCCGTATACTAATTTTGGCCTGGTCAGTCTCGCACCAATTTATCCTAAAATCTTTGGGAGCATATTTTGTAGCCATATCTATTATTTGGTTTTGGGTAAGAAGCATGAAGAGTCCTTCAATAACGGCTTTTTGGCCGGTATATTTGTTCAGATGTAGTAAGTAGGCGTCGGTCCAGTGCTGGGCGAGTGAGTGCGGCCAGTAGACGCGCAGCTTGGCGAGCAAGCGTCGCAGCGAGACAGCTTCATTAGTTCGCAACGTGTCTATTTCTTTATCGTGGCGCGTCAGCAGCTGCGGCTTGTGCTTCAGCGCGTTCAGGCACACTTCCTCACTCAGACACAGTGACAATGACTCCTCAAACATATACTTCCGCCACGATTTCTTCACGTTGTACAAACAGGACATGTCAGTTTTCCATGAGTTTTCTTGTTTTATCTTATTCAGTTCCTGAATTTTCTCAAGCACAAATGGATACTTACTAATATCCCTTTTCCAATCTTTAAGCAAAGTCAAGGCATTCTTTAAATGAACTATAGTCTCACTGAAATCGGATTCATTTACAATGTTTTCAGTGTGAATCTTTGTGAACAAGGAATTGAATAAATAAGTAAACATTTTGTTTTTTTGGGCTTGATTTAGTTTCCTTTGGATTGCTTCAAAAGTATTAAATATTGTGATCTTTTGTTCTACGATTTCCGGTACTGGTTCATCATGCAAAACATTATATAGGACTATAGATTGGAGACAGATTTGTACGTCGTTTTCTGATTCGGTGTACACTTCCATACTGTGGAACAACTGATTTAAAACCTCCCACGTTTCAACGTCGAACTCGTGAGTAGATATTTGTGAAAACAGATTTTTCACGAACTGAATTTTAAATTTAAATGGTTCATTAATGTGTTTGTCTTTGACAAACATAAGCAACGTTTTAATATGTTGTGGGTTTCTTCTTGCACAACTGATCAAAACTGAGAGCATAGCACATCGTTCAGAAGATGAGTTCTCCATACGTAAAAACTTTTTTAATTCAGGCAATGCTTCATTAAATGGAGCAAACTCATACCACTGGTGAATTTTTATATCTTGGTTGATCTTCTCTTCTTCGTATTTCGGATAGAATGCTGCCAGTTCAGATTTATCGATAAAAGTTTTCTTTACAAATTCAAACTTTTCTTCTTCAGGCATGTTTTCAAGGAATGGGCTCAAATTTTCGTAATAACATAAATAAAATCTAATACTTTTCTTCGCTTGCTCATAAAGAAAAGGTTTTATTTCTTTCTTGTTCAAAAATTTTGCCACAACGGACAAGTCAAGGCAGTAAACATATTTTTCAAAATTGTCAAAAACATTTTGCGGGCAAATTTTCATTAGGATCTCCGTTTTCTTTTTCCCCAATCTAGGAAAGCAATAATGATTATTGTGTTCCAGTACTTTTAAAAGTTCTGCAGAATGAGACTTTAACAAAAATAAAGTTTCTTTTTTTACGCCGTGTATGGTCCACGTCTGTACTCTCAGGTCTACCCGTGTATAGTAGGCAATAAAGTGAGCAGATCTTCTACACAAACGTTTAAAAAAAGATAGAGGTATGATGCGTTCGTTTTTTATAACATTTTCTATGAAAGGAATGGAGCTGTTTTGCAACCATTTGTAAGAATTGTCCGTTTCTTTCAGGTATTCATAAAAGGCTTCAACTCGACTTTCGTCTTTCAGATTGAGTCTAATATGAAGCATGAGTTTGTTAAATGTTTTGGTGTTCATGCTAGGTAATAGTTGTGTGTGTAGGTACTCTGGGTTGATGATGTTTGCGTACTGCTGCTCGGTGATTAGCCACGTGGATTTTTTTATAGCTGTCGCCGCATACAGCATGTCGTTAGATTTCATTACTTCAATGATATAGTCTACATTTCTGTTTTTACAGGCGATGTCTATTTTCAGAAGGTTGTCTATGTCGCTGTCATCGCCACTAATGTTACATAATTCATAATGTTTATTAGCGATCGCATCTTCGACAAGCTTGTTGAAGTGTTGGCGCTTTTGGCCGAGTGTGTCTCCTTCTAGCGTCACCGGCGGCATTGTGATGACCTGGAAGTTAAATATTAATACAATACAACACAAGTTTGTTATTTATGATTTGGTATATTATAAGTAGTCCTGTCAGGTCATAGCTGCCATTGATATATTGTTAGATTTATTAGTCAAGAAAAGGTTTCACATATATTATGGAAAATATAGCTTGTTGTATTATATATTTATCTATGTATCATTTTTAGGGTTCCGTAGTAAACAAGGAACCCTTATAGTTTCGCCATGTCCGTCTGTCTGTCTGTCCACGGCTTAGCTCAGAGACGGTTAGTACTAGAAAGTTGTAATTTAGTATGGGTATACATATTAATAACGCCGACAAAGTGGTAATAAAATCGAGAAAAACATTTTTTTTAGGTTACCCCCGTACCTACACGTAAAGTGGAGATGTTTTATTTTTCTCGCCTATCCCACAGTGTATCATTGGAAAGGTCGTTCAAAAATATTGTGGGTGTGTGAAAATCATTTTTCAATTCAGGAATCCGTTTGCGAAATATTAAGCTTTAAAATGCTCATTTTTGTTAGAGTCAAGTGTCCCCCCCACTGCCAGCTAAATGGTAATACTTACTTGAATTTGTGAAAAAATTCACAGGAATTAGCAATTTAACGAAGTTAAAAGGACAACTATCACAGCTAAGTAGGCTTTACAGGTTAACGAGTAATAATTGACCAACTTAAATTTGCAGTTTGAAAAACATGATCTCCCATACATTCCGTGTGGGAGAACATGTTTTTCAACTACAATGTTAAATTTGTTCTTGGGATAAATATATTCCAACTACGGAACCCTTCATTGTGCGTGGTCCGTCACGCATTTGGCCGGTTTTTTCTTTACTAAGTATTTATTGTATAGGGAAAACATGAAGTACCTAGGTATCGTGATAAGTAAACAAATTGCAAGTATCTGTATTACCTATTTGATAAAATGAGTAGGTCTCTACGTTGTTATCAACGGTAGTAGATATCATAAGTCATTATTAATTCGAAAAAAATAATCGAGTCGGCAATAAAGAATGTCAATATTAAACAATAAGACTGATCCTATGTGTTCCGTTAATTATGCCTATAACCGTAAAATTGAAAGTGTAGTTAGTAATCGTAAGGTAGTAAGGTCCCTAGGTATTGTGACCTAGGTAGTACCTTACGGTTACTGAAAAATTTATCTACTTGCATTACTTAAAAGCTCATAGGTACAGACCAGCGCGACGCGACGCCGCGCCGCGACACGAACAATACAATTTCTAAGAAAACTTGACGGTATAACAATAGCCGGTGTCGCGTCGCGCTGGTCTGCACGAAGCTTCAATTGTATTGTAAATTACCTCACTCTGTGCCGCATAATCTTTGCGCATTAAGTAGGAAAATAATGAGTAAATATTACTAAGTAATATTATTTTGGTGATTGTGTCACTTACATCCACTTTTATGGGGAGTTGCTGATGAAATCCCGCATTGCACTTACTAAGTGACAAAAACAGTCCTTTTAGCACGTTATTAATAATTAAGTGAGTCCGCGTATCACTGGTCAGTTTCCCTTACTCGTCAGTTTATTTAATTCCACAGTTTCGTTGATTAGCCAATTTTGCTGATTGGTCAGTACTTCAGAATTGCAGTTTACCTAACCAGTTGCGTCAACTCGACACTGGTTGGCAGACAGAGAATCCCTTGTGGCATAATGTCCTTAAGTACCACGATGTAGTAGTAGTGTAGTGTAAATAAATACTTAAATTACATGAAATGGTGCAATAGATTGTAATACTCAATACAGTAACATGACTCAGAAGCCGGTGTTTACAAAATACTTTAGTTCACTGTTAAGCAATTTTGTTGTTTGTGGCCCTTGAAATAAAGCTTCACTCGTAAACTAGGTACCGACCCTTTTTATCTGCTTGACAGCTACACTTTTATCCACAGATTAGTAAAATTATAGGCAATATTTCACGTGGTCAACAGATAATAAAAAATAACGATACCTGAACATAGTTATCTCGTTTTAACGGTAAAGCCGTTATTCAAACGTAGTCCTTTGAACCTCAAAAAGTTTTTCTCCCCAAATAAATTCAAGTTCGGTATTATATCCCTGGTGACCTGTAATACAGGTTTTTATTTAAACCTACTTCAGGCACCAGTCTCTCACAAAGTTAGCTCCTTGTTCGTGCACTATTGTCAAATACTAGCATTATGTACATAACTACGTAGAGAAAATAAACGTCTTATATTTTTATTATTTTCCTTTATTTCCTTTAAATACTTATTAATTAGATTTGTAAATATTAGAATATAAAAAAAATATAAAAACATAAAAAATCCTCCTCACAATGCGAACCGTGACCAGAAGCACCGCTTTCTGAATATGACGTACCTGATTTTTTCAGATTAGGTGCCGTTTTAAAAAAAATAACGGCACTTAATCTCGTTATTTGACGTATGACAAGAAGAGAGAGGAACCTACTAACAATATGCACCGTGTCCAGCAGTTCCGCTTTCTGGATCAAGCCCTTGATCCAGCTGCCTAAAGAGAGCCTCTTCAGGTGTTGGTCGAGGCTCTTGGCTATTATGCCATAGGCGGTCATGACTATCGGCACAATGACTGCTGTATCCACATCCCACATGTCGATAACCTCGCGAGTCAGGTTATACTTAATCCTCCTTCATTCACTTAATTCATCCTTATATCTTTTTCAGCTTTCACGAGGTTCTCGTCATGCGGGACCGCTTTATCAATAATCATTGTGCGACGCTCTAATCGATCTATCACCACTATCTATCATCATTATTATTATTATTTCCTTTATTTAATTAAATACATATAAATTATATTTTTAATTATTAGAATAAAAGAATATAAAAACATTTAACCGGTCAAGCCCTGGGTGACCCTCAAGCACGTCAATTAGCACGTTAATTAGTTGTTTATCAGGCCTTTAACGGTTAAAAATATATAAAAATAGTAGTCCACCGATATCGGGAACAGGGTCCAAGCTACCGGCGGTCATGGCTCCAGAGAGAGGAACCTTAACCTTAGAAAAAATCTGAAGAAAATCGAGTCTAGCTCGCACACTGAGGTCTCTGTACCTTGGTAGTGTGGGAAATAATACAGAATAGTAAAATATTCATTTGATTTAAGTAAATACATGTTAAAGAAAAAGTAGTCATCTCAAATCGTATTCAGCGCATTTAATAATTTTTGTTTACCTACTTAGCTGCCATAATGAAAATAATTTAGGAATTACAAAATAGTTAAGACTTACGAGGGTCATTCAATAAATACTTAGCCTACAAAAAGTAAACGAAAATTTTGGAAAAGTGGGAATTAATTTTTCAACATAGTCTCCTTTTAGTTCGATACACTTAGCCCAGCGATGCTCCAACTTTTTTAATCCGTCCGAAAAATAGTTTTTGTCAAACTCTGCAAAATAGGCCTCGGTGGCGGCGATGACCTCCTCATTCGATCCATATCTATTCCCGGCGAGTGATTTTTTCAGATTAGGAAACAGAAAGAAGTCACAAGGGGCCAAATCTGGAGAATACGGTGGATGGGGCAGCAATTCGTAGCGTAATTCGACCAATTTGGCCATGGCAACGGCAGACGTGTGAACCGGTGCGTTGTCGTGGTGAAACAGCACTTTTTTCTTCGCCAGATGGGGTCGTTTTTTCTTTAATTCGGCGTCGAATCGGCCCAATAAATTGGCATAGTAAAGCCCTGTAATTGTTTTACCCTTCTCGAGGTAATCGATGTAGATCACACCTTGTGAATCCCAGAAAACGGTGGCCATAACTTTTCCGGCCGATTTTACAGTTTTCGCCTTCTTTGGAGCACGTTCCCCGGTCTGGATCCATTGTTTTGATTGCTCCTTGGTCTCTGGTGTGTACCAGTGGATCCAGGTTTCATCGACGGTCAAAACTCCGCTGGATTCCGCTTAAACAGCGCCAAACACGTCTCTGATGTGGTCTCACGGTTGCGCTTGTTTTCTGGTGTGAGTAAACGCGGCACCCATCGCGCCGACAGCTTTCTCATGCCGAGTTCCTCGTGAAGAATATGATGCACTGTTCCTTCTGAAATGCCTACAGTCTCAGCTAGCTCCCGAACCTTCAATCGGCGATCTGCCAATACGAGATCATGGATTTTTTTAATGTTTTCCTCCGTAGCAGCTGTTTTCGGTGCACCTGGACGTGGTTCATCAAAACCGACGTACGGCCACGTGCAAACTCGTTGAACCAATTCTTGACGGTAGCCATCGATGGAGAAGAGTCACCGTACACAGCATCCAAGCGCTCTTTGATTTCGATGCGCGTTTTCCCTTCCAAAAATAGGAATCGAATCACCGAACGATATTGCTCTTTTTCCATTTTTGTAAAACCGATCGACACGTTCGCTTCCATAAGTTGTCAAATTAAAACAAATGAAGGGATTGGAATGAAAATTTGAAAAAATAATTAAAAAAGAATGTGCTACACTGTGGTAAAACTCTTTTGAAACTACAGCGCCCTCTGGCGATGAGGCTAGGTACTTATTGAATGCACCTCGTATGCACACGTTGATACTTGTTTCCCTTTTTCACAGACTGTTGGTGAATATTGTAGACAGTGGTGGACTCGTTGACAACCAGCACGCAAACTGGGGCGGATCAACTCGTGAAACGCCTATTACTTAACGCTCCGGCCCGCCGCGCGCCGCCGCCGCCGCCATCAGGTGGCGGATGTGACTTCATGAAGCCTTTTCTAATTAATTCCGTACTTACGAGCAAGATAGATGATCAAAATGATCAGAGGGTCTAGTGTGAGTTTCGTTTAACCATCTCGATTTTACGCATCGACCGCGTTCGGCGCTCCGATTGGCCCATCACCAGTGAAGGCCAGTGAAGGGCCAATTAGAGCGCCGAACGCGGTCGATGCGTAAAATCGAGATGGTTAAACAAAACTCACACTAGACCCTCAGAAGACTCATTCGATTTGTTTTCCGATTTCGTATAGCCGGAATCACACGACATTAATAAGTCATGTAGGGCTACACAAAAACCGAAAATATACATACATAAGAGCTGCATTTTTACTTGGGTAATAATATATCCAGATGAAGAAAACAATTAAAAATAATACAGAATAAAAATCAAATAATCAACATAATGTGTTAATATCTTGAAATTTATTACCTACTTATTGTAACCCAGTTATATGATTTTAGGTAGGTACCTACTAATAATTTTTTATTATAGCGATAGAAACACGTAATTCCGTAACAACGTAATTAGACAAGTAACGTACCATGGACTTAAAGACCAATTCCACGGGAAAAAAAAAACTACTTACTTTAAAGAACTGGTTGACACTTCTCGTGACCCAAGGGCTGTCTTTTACCTTGGCCAGAGGCTAAGCATTACCATACCACGTGGCAATGCCGCCAGTCTCTTGGGTACATTACCAATCGACAGCGATGCTGAGGAATTTTTCGACGCCATATTTTAGTTTTTTTTTTATGTTTAGTTTTGGAAGAAGACTAATAAGTATTTAAGCAATATTTGTATATATATCTAAACATATTATAAATTAATGTTAAAAAAACATATATTACAATGTATAATCTCAAGTACCTTATTATTAAAGATTTTTATAGCTAAAACTACAAACGAAAAATCGATTATGTTCCTAAAAAAACAATAAAAAAATTACTTTATGTTAACACGATGGTTTTGATGAAATCGCCCAAGTTATTCGAGGTATTTCGCCTGATTTGGAAAATCAAACTCAAACCATTTATTTCAATTAAACCATTACAGGCACTTTTGAATTGTCAAGGAATCGGTCAGTCAAAAATATGAAGCTGGTTGCCCATTCCAAAGCGTAGTAGGTACCTATGGAGAAGAACGGGCAAGAAACTCCACGGACACTCTTTTAAATAAAATAAATTGTTATAAAGTATTGGTTACATCATTCATGTTGAAATTATACATGTGAGAACAATGTAGAAAGACGTGCACGTTAGAAGCGTCCGTAATACAAAGATAAAAACAAAGAACAATTCAAAAATAAAAAATCAGCCATGGCCGCTAAGAGTTGACCAGTCCCAACTGACGGCACCCGTTCACGAACATGACGCATGGATCAGCACCATTCAGCTCAACCATTTTGAAGGGAGCTAAATGATCCAACACGCGCCACCATCAGCGAGACATCTGAGTGAGCATGACATACTCACAGCCGCCAGGGCACATTCAAGTCAATAAAAAAAGTATTACCCGGTAAATGGTAGCTCTTTAGTACATAGTACTCACACCTGTGCTCTGGAATTATATAATACAAAGGAGATTGATTTTATATAATGCAAAGATGGTCTTAAAATCTTCAGCAGCTCCAACAGTATTTTCAGATGTTAATCAATTAGTTGTGGTTGTGGAGCAGGACCAGCATTGAGCCAAGCATTTTTATCAGTGATGTAATCCCCCAACTTATAATATGCCTGCCTGCATAGTGTGCGTTTTATACAAGACTTGAATTTCGTCTCATTCAGTTGAAGTATGTGGGGAGGAATTTTATTGTAACATTTTAAACAGTACCCCATGAAAGATGAGCCCCATGAAAGAGAGACTTTAGCCAGTCTAAAACCTGGTTGAACTAATAGGTCCCTATTTCTTGTACTATAATTATGTCTATCACCTCTTTTACTAAAAATATGTAAGTTTTTTCTTACGTACATGATGTTCTCATAGATATATTGACAAGGTACCGTCATGATGTTAATATCCTTAAACAGTTCCCTTAGAGAGTCACGCCTGCGGAGATAATACATGGCTCTAATCGCTCTTTTCTGCAGAATAAAAATAGACTCGATGTCTGCAGCCCGTCCCCACAGTAAAATACCGTAAGACATGATACTATGAAAGTAACTAAAATAGACCAGCCTCGCGGTATCTACATCAGTAAATTGACGGATTTTTCTGACAGCATATGCTGCTGAACTTAGCCGTCCTGCGAGAGATGTTAAATGAGGACCCCATTGTAGCCTTGAGTCTAGCGTGATCCCTAGGAAAACAGTTTTATCGACGAATTCTAGTTTCTCTTGATTCAATACTATCTCACAATCACTACTTTTGACATTTGGTAAAGAAAATTTGATACACTTCGTTTTTTTTCCATTTAATACTAAATGATTAGCAGTGAACCAATTTTGGACCTGCAATAGGGCGTTATTTACGTCATCAAAATTTGTTGCACGTCTATCTACCTTAAAAATTAAGGAAGTATCGTCAGCAAATAACACCTACTTATTTTAATAAGATATACAGAAAAATACCTATGTCCTTATATAATTTTTAAATAAAGATATGTTCTAGGTTACAGTAAATTTATGAACACACATAACACAAATTAACCTTAAAATAACATTTTATGTAACAAATAAAAAATAAAACACTCCACAAAACGAAACGAAACCTAAATTTTTTTTTTCTTTATGTTGCAGAAATTCTTGTTAACTATAAAAACAATTTTTTATCAACCATATACTTAAGCAGTTTAATTTTAAAATATTTTTCATGGGAGCTCCCTTATGATCTTTGGTAATTTATTAATTTATTAAAATTGTAATGCACATATTTAGATATAAACATTCTTTAATTTTTTTGTATTTTTTGATTCGTTATATATACTACAGCTGTGATTTTTTTCACAAATCCAAGTACTTTAGCTAGCAGGGACACACACACACACATACATACTTGACTCTAGCAAAAATTTGCACTTTAAAGCTTAATAATATTTCGCAAACGGATTCCTGAATTGAATAAAAAACCGGCCAGGTGCGAGTCGGACCACGCACAATGAAGAGCTCCATAGTTGGAATGAATTTATCCCAAGAACAAACTTAACTTTGTAGCTCAAAAACATGTTCTACCATACGGAATGTATGGGAGATTATGTTTTTAAAACTGAAAATTTAAGTTGGTCAATTATTACTCGTTAACCTGTACAGCCTACTTAGCTGTGCTTTGAAAAACATGATCTCCCATACATTCAGTATTGGAGAACATGTTTATCAACTACAATATTAAGTTTGTTCTTGGGATAAATTCATCCCAACTACGGAACCCTTCATTGGGCGTGGTCCGGTTTTTTAATTTTTTATTAGTGATGCAAGTGTGAATGATTGATTTGTTTGTGTTTAAGCTTTGTTATTATTATCTAGGCCGCGCGCACTTTGGACGCGAATTTGTATCGTACGAAAACTAAGGCCACGCGCATTTTGAGCACGAATTTGTATCGTACGTAAACAGACGACCGTGGTCGTACGAATTGAGTGCGCACACTGAATATGATTTTCTCCGGCAAATAGGTAGTGTTCGATTGAACGCACGAAAAATCCCAACAAGTTCGTATTGTTTTCGGACGTCGGAACTATAAAAAACATATCCACTTTACATATAGGTACCCTAAAAAATAATATTTTTCTTGATTTTATTTTACCACTTTGTCGGCGTGATTAATATGTACACACATACCAAATTACAGCTTTCTAGTACATAATTACACTACAGCATTTTTTTATGAGGTTGGTGCGAATATACCTCATTAAATAATGACACCAAAACCCTTAGATTATATAACAGAGTGTTATATACTCTAAGCCAAAACCTGTTTGATAAAGGTTTATTATTATTTAAATCTTATCCTTATTTAAATCTAAGTCGCAAGTCTAAGTTATGTGATATTAATGATTTTCCTTGGACCTCTCAGTTTTCCTGCTACGCTCCATATTCTTTCATTTTATTTATTTATTATGGAACGAAATTTTCTTAATTAATTTTTAGGGTTCCATAATAAACAAGTTCGTATTGTTTTCGGATGTCGGAACTATACGTACGTATACGTACGACTTACTCGTACTCAGTTCGGACGCTCCCTTAGTACTTGGAAGGTCGAAATAGTTTGTGCGTGTTCGACGAGTAAAATTCGTATAAAAACGCGTCAAAAGTGCGCACGGCCTAACTCGCACTCAGTCTGTGCGCTCCCTTTGTACTTGGAAGGTCGGGATCGTTCGTGCGTGTTCGTACGAGCAAAATTCGTACGAAAATGCGTCCAAAGTGCGCGTGGCCCTAAGGTACAGCAGTGCTATTCTGTAACCATAACCATCTCACCGTGAAAACTTAGGTGAAGTGAGCGTGGAGTGAGCTGTCATTGCACAGGGATTGACACTATTGACAGCTCACTTCACCCAACTTTTCACGGTGAGATGTTTACAGAATAGCATGGCAGGTATATACAGGACACAAAGTCATTGATATATAATAACCCAAGATGCACAGTCTCGAACAAAATTAATACTTAAAACTGTTGCCAACTATACGTATGTAGTTATAGTCATGATATAAACATACTTGTTTAGAAATTCAACCTTACGCGCTTGCTTTAAAGTGGTTTTTACAAAGCAATGTTTATAAAGCAATAAAATTTTATGACCGAAGTTTGCCGGTAGGACAAGGCATGGAGTCGAATATATTTTTATACGCGTAATTTTTCATGCATTTACTTAGTATTTTAAGAGTTTTTAAAATTGATATAAATGTGTGTTCCAAATACATATTTATACTTTTATAATAATAAGTAGGTAAATAACTATTTAGGTTAAAACTTAAAAGTTACAATTATCATAATACTTAGGTTAAAACTAGAGACTATTCTTACAAAGACCATAAAAAGAATTACTCAGGTTGGCCCATACAATAAGTAGGAAATCAATATAAAAACATTTAAAAAATCTTAGAATTGATGACCTCTTCTCTTTTTGGAAGTCGGTTAAAAACTATACAAGAATATTAATTTAATTCTAAATACAAAAAAAAGTGCTAAAGTTAATATAAATAATTTAAAAAAAAACATAATTTAAAAATTTCGACTCTATTGAAAAGAACAGGGTCAATTTGTATTGTACGACTAAATTAAAAGGAGGTTGTAATGCATTGTTCTTACGCTGAAAAAGCGGCCATTGAAATTTGCCGTATTATACTTGGACTGTTGAGTGAAATTTTAAGACAAATAAAATCAAAATCACCTATTGCTCCCTATATTTAGTCATAAAAACAACATAAACAAATCAACAAACTCTTTAACTTACCGAAAGTACGATATCCCATCCTTTTTTAACGTTCTTAACGTAATTTTCCAAGCAACACTTCGGCATTTTTAACGTGCGTTCAGAGACGCGAGCGACGTGATGCTATTTGAAATGAGCGCACAATTCTCAATTGTGCGCTCTTTTCTTGCGGACTTTTGAGACGCTGAATGTGTATCTTGGGGTTTTTAGTATATCAATGCACGAAGTGTTAATTTAAATTTATTTATTTAAATCAGATACAGTGATCCATATTTATGTTAGTATACCTACTTAAAAATTATGTTAGTAATCAAAGAATAAAATATATGCCTCAATAATACTATTAGGTATAAGTGAAATATTATGTACATACAATCAAATTGTATTAGCCAAGTAGGTTGATTTTAAATACTAGGTGGTGCTGACGATGCATTATCATAAGTAATCCGGGGGGCGAGGTAGTTCAGTCGCCTGAAAATAAATAAAATATCAGAAAGTAAGTTCTTCAAGTAGATGACGATAATCCGTCTGTCGGCTGCCCTTATCAAATCTGTGTATTACACAGGTCAACACGAATTTTGACTGTGATTAGCGGGTATGAAATTTCGATAGATATATCGACAGATACACGAAAAAAAAAATGGCCTGAAAAAGTTTGCTTTGTATCCAGCCATGCTATTCTGTAAACATTTCACCGTGAAAACTTGGGTGAAGTGAGCTGTCAATAGTGTCAATCCTGTGGATGTCATTCCACAGGATTGACACTCCACGCTCACTTCACCTAAGTTTTCACGGTGAGATGGTTACAGAATAGCACTACAGGAGACTGGTTCATGAATACTTTAGAAAATCTATAGTTAGTTTAAAATTTTTGTTTATTGATAAATCGAAACAAATATATATTAATTTATAATTTTTTATCAACTTGTACTACCGTATCACATTACAAAATACTGTAATAAAAGTTTAAAAGTGAACTTTATTACTTTTTCTTTCATGTTTATAAGTACTTGCTCTCACTAAGCCCCAAATGTAGTTCGAAATCCTATTTTCGTAGTATTGGCCCTGTCTGTGTCTAGATAAATTTGAAAACAATATGGACAATCAGAAAAACAAGGGGAATTTATCTAAATGAGCATGCAGTATGTTTTTTTATATTATCATAGCTACCACAAAAGCAACATTTTTAAGGAATATGGGTACTTTACCTTTATTTTGAATCATAATGAATAGGAAAATCATAAAAATAATTTTAAGACAAAGTTTTTTTTTTTTTTTTGAAGATTAATATTTACCGATCACAAACATGTACATGTATATATATTATACATTAAAGTCGTTTATCATGTCTGCCTGTGTGACCACGTTGTTTTTATAAGCTACGCAATTAATTTTGATACGGTTTCCTCCATCGTTTAGCTAACAGAGATATTGACAAAAAAGAAAATTGTCCAGATTATTAAATAATATTGGACACGTATTTTTCTTTTTTGACGTAATCAAAAGATTACGGCAATACATTGAGTTAAAATGTGGCATGACGTCACTCCCCGATGTATTTTATACTGAATTGTGACGTAGAGAGCAACCACTCCCGAACTTTAATACGTTTTATCTAAAAAAATATATATTAATATGATAAAGCAAAAAATCTGTCAACTATTTTTTTATTATCTGGCTGACGAACTAAATAGAATTTCTTTTTTTTTACCCAGGCATCATCCCTATTCACATGGTATCTTATAAATATGTATCCACACAGTCATTTTTATTAATATGATAATAAAAAAATTGAAAAAAAGTTGGGGAGTGGGGTTCACTACGTCAAAAGTAAGTATAAAATCTACATACTCGTGACGTCACGGCACATTTTAACTCAGTGTATCGTCGTAATCTTTTGTTAACGTAAAAAAATAAATAAAAACGTGTCTATTATTTTTTAATAAACTTTCTGACGGACAAAAGAATATTTTTAGTCATCATCCCTATTGCGATCAAAATTTCGCGCGATTTTTAATCGCAGTGCGGGCTAGGCCTAAATTTTCAGTATCTCAAATCAAATCAAATCATTTATTAATTTGTTAACACAGGTAGGTACAATAGAAAGTTGTTATAAAAGATTACAGGCGCGCTGTGTTATACCCGAAGGCGTACAAAAATAATCACAGAAGATGTCATTGACATTAAAATTGATAATATAATTAAAATAATGGAATGCATAATATTAATAATTGAACTTGACAACATAAAAACAAAGAAAAATATATCAAATGTCAAAAAAGTTAAGTTTAATGTAACTGCGTCAAAATTCAAAATTAAATCATGTTTAAACAGAGAAAAAAAAAATAAGAATAATAAAAACAATAAAAACAATAATAAAAACAATTAAAATACAAAATGTCACGTGCAAAAAATAGAAATGCATCTGATAGCTTGTAACTTTTCGCATCAAAAGGACTAATCAAAATAACTGTATCTTTATTGGAATATTAAAAAATAAACACAAAATATATGTACAGTGCTTATCTCATTATTATCTTAATCTAGCTGCGCCCAGCGGTTTCATCCGCATAAGTCCCGATATGGGATCGGGTGTGTTCGAATTTGACATCAAAATGTAAATTCTTTACTAACTCTTTACTTTAATTGCCTATGGTTTGTATGCCCATGAGCTTTATGGTAATAAAGATGTTCATTTGTTTTTGGAAAGTTATCCATGTGTTTCATTATAGGTTATGGGCCCAGCTCAGACCCCTTTAGTAAAAAAGGAGTCTGAGCTGGGCTGGGCTGTTTTAATTGTTTCATAGCCAGAAAAATCGTAATATTGACGGAATAGGTGTTTGAGATATAAGTTTTCGGGTTCAAGATGACTGCGAACTACCTGGTCAATGTGCCGAAATTGAACGGCAGAGAAAATTACAGGGAATTCGCTCCTGAGAATTTCCTTGTGCTTGAGATACTTTATTGTATCAAGCCAGTTGAAGGAAAAGTGAAAAAAAAAACCCACCAGAAAAACCCTTAAGTAAAATATTATATTAATTATTGTATCAAGTTAGTTGAAGGAAAAGTGAAAAAAAAAACCCACCAGAAAAACCCGTCAGTAAAATAGTTTAGTTTATTGTTAGTTTTTTTCATGTTTAGTGCTATAATATGATCAAGCTAACAAATAGCGGTAATTATCTGAAAATAAAAAAAAACACAATAATAAATTTTAGGTATTTAAAAAATATCGTATTTAGTAAATATGACTTTCAATTTATATAATTGGCTAAAATAATTTAAAATATATATGTCATTAAGTTGACGGGAAATACTTTTAAGAACTAATTTTTTTCCGAATATCGGTCTTACTGAATTACCGCTTTTTGACCGCAGCGAGCGAATTAGCGCGCTCTAACTCAAAAGTCTGTTGGATTGTGACTTGTGTGACCTGTGTGATTATAGTGTGATTCCTAAGCACCTGTGTTTCTCTTACACACGTTCGCCGTAAGTACGTACGGTACGGCGAACGTCATTGGTAACAAAACCAAATAAGCTGGACTCTGATTCTATTTAAACTCCGTACTAAAGTAGGCCAGCTTACTGTTAAAGTGTAAAGGTGTGTCCAAACATTGAGTGGCATCGTGCGCGGCAGCCGCGCGCGGGCTGCCGCGCTGTGGTTGGACGACTGTCGTGCGAACATTCATCGGTTTAGTCCAAACTAGGGCGCGGCAGAAATGTGTCCTGCAAACGCCGCGTGTTCCTGCCGTGCTCTTGCCGCTCAATGTTTGGACACACCTCTAACTGACGTGCGGCCAACCTTAACAAATTAAGAAGAGTTAATACTACTCACAGTTAAGCGGCCATTTCAAACATAATTGGAAACAATGCTATGGATCCATGGAACGGATTTGGCTACGTCTGCGAGCACCGTCGACGAGTTAATCTCCCACACTTCTATAGCAGAATAGACAACAGCGACATGACCTCGTAGGTACCAGGAGTTACCAATGCTGAAAACCATACCGCTGCCACGTTGGACGCCCAACAACCCAGGCCAGTTAGCTAGAAGAAGATGTGTGAATGAGTATTGTTTAACTAAGAATTGATCTATGTCTCTCTTTATGAGTCAGGTTAGTAGCGACTTTGGAATGACACTGATGATGAATATGAACTCAAAAATTAATTGCATACCACTTTAAATTCATTAATGTCAAAACTCGCCACAGAGCTCGGAATCGCCGCGAGCAGCGACTGCAGTCGCCAGTACTTACAGTCTTTTCACACTTATTTTGCCTCTGCCTGTGTTTTTGCAGCAACCCAAAAGCAACTTTATTGTAACGAGAATAAAGGTTACTGTGATTACCACAGACTTGTCAGTGGCAGCAATCTAACAGCATCCTTATTGTGACGAGAATAATGATTGCTGTGATTTTGATAGTGATGCAAAATCAGAGGAAAAGACTAATATTCGTGCTCGTGCAAACATAGTGCTGCAAGGATCTTTTGGCGCCTGTGAATGGTGTTCTTTGTTTTTCATGTGGTTAGTGACTAACCTGGTGTCAGAGTTTTTATGCCACCTATGGGCCTCTGACTTGGCTTTGCAGGAGGCGTTGATCTCTGAAACTGTATTGACAAAATAATATGGCGACGTCAATTCCGATCGATTTTGGCCACGCGCCACAGTATCCTTGTACAGACCGTTTACTATAAGTTGACCCATGCCGTCATATTGGCGCCATTGCTTGTCAAGCTTAGTTTCAATACTAATAGAGTTCAAAATGGTGACTGACAGAACAGTGCTACCAATCGTGTCACGGGACAAGTTATAATGAACGCA
The DNA here is from genome assembly GCA_914767755.1 of Agrochola circellaris. Taxonomy (NCBI): domain Eukaryota; kingdom Metazoa; phylum Arthropoda; class Insecta; order Lepidoptera; family Noctuidae; genus Agrochola; species Agrochola circellaris. Next base: position 7,241,381 of record OU611860.1, read on the forward strand.
CTGTAGCGTTGTAGCACTTAGCGCCAGTTTCGGCTGTCACAGACATTGTCAGATTGTCACGGGCTGCTGCAGCTTCTTTTTTTGAAAATTTAATGAATTGGCTACTGAGGCCTTTAAGTCAAGTCTTATGTATAAAGTAAATAATGTGGTTTGTATGTAAAGTGTTTGATATACAGTCTCTAGCAGCGGCCGCCGAGGCGTCTCTTTGCTCTGTGTTCCTTACCTTACCTAATTATTATAAAAAAGTATCTAAGTACTAAATAAGAAAGGTATTAACAGAGTGGTCATTCCGTAGCCATAAAAGTCGATCTCACCTTCTTTATTCCAAGCGCAATAGTAGTTAATTGACATGCCGTGATGAGACCCTAGTTGTGGCTTAACGCAAGTCTCCTGGCTTACCACCGGCATCTCCACTTCGTTTACCTGTGCTTTCACATCGTTTTTTTCGTCTACACCCCAGCCTATCAACTGAAATCAAACCGAGAAAAGATTAGTTTCGAAAGAGTGCATGTTATAGAACTGCAAAATCGGCAGCCTTCTCCAGAGTAGATACTACTACGGCAGAATAAAACAATAAGTACGGTTGGGGAAATTGATTATTTATTAAATTACGGTTAATGATATTTATTTCTCAAAGTGACACACGTCGTAAATTTGCCGTGTTATAGCCATTTCATACAACTGCCAAAGAATGCCAGTTGTGATTTTAATATACGGACGATTTAAGTTGGTAGTCAATTTGGTAAATAATTAATTTCCCTCACGTTACATACCCATCCCTTCTTCCCGATCACAATATCTTGATCTATCTCGTTGGCCGGCCAGAGACACACAGGTCTGACCCAGTCATTATACGTCACTGGCTCGTTCAGCACCAAAAGCGCCACATTGTCCCCGCGGTATGAAAATTCTTGGACGACGTAATCTGGAGAGACTATTATGCTCTGCACCTGTTGTTGTAAAATAAACTGCAATCATCACCATGTTCATATGACTTCAAACTGAGACACAGCAACTGGTAAGAATACAGTGGTATCACTTCCCCGGGGCCTGGAGCAATGAATCACTACATCGTAAAACTACAACATTAAACAACAAGGTCTATTTGTGTCAAACTCAAACTCAAAGCATTAATTTCAATTAAACCATTTACAGGCACTTTTGAATTGTCAAAGAATCGGTCAGTCAAAAATATGAAGCTGGTTGCCCATTCCAAAGCCTAGTAGGTACCTATGGAGAAGAACGGGCAAGAAACTCCTCGGACAGTCTTTTAAATAAAATAAATTGTTACAAAGTATTGGTTACATCATTCATGTTGAAATTATACATGTGAGAACAATGTAGAAAGACGTGCACGTTAGAAGCATCCGTAATAAAAAGATAAAACAAAGAACATTTCAAAAATTAAAATCAGCCATGGCCGCTGAGAGTTGACCAGTCCCAACTGACGGCGCCCGATCACGAACATGCCGAATGGATTAGCACCATTCAGCTCAACCATTTTGAAGGGAGCTAAATGATCCAACAAACGCGCCATCATCAGCGAAACATCTGAGTGAGCATGACATACTCACAGCCGCCAGGGCACATTCAAGTCAATAAAAGACGTATTACCCGGTAAATGGTAGCTCTTTAGTACATAGTACTCACCTGTGCTCTGCAATTATATAATACAAAGGAGATTGATTTAATATAATGCAAAGATGGTCTTAAAATCTTCAGCAGCTCCAACAGTATTTTCAAATGTTAATCAATTAGTTGTGACTTGTGATTGTGGAGCAGGACCAGCATTGAGTCAAGCATTTTTATCAGTGATGTAATGCCCCAACTTATAATATGCCTGCCTGCATAGTGTGCGTTTTATACAAGACTTGAATTTCGTCTCATTTAGTTGAAGTATGTGGGAGGAATTTTATTGTAACATTTTAAACAGTACCCCATGAAAGATGAGTCCACTTTAGCCAGTCTGAAACCTGGTTGAACTAATAGGTCCCTATTTCTTGTACTATAATTATGTCTATCACCTCTTTTACTAAAAAGATGTAAGTTTTTTCTTACGTACATGATGTTTTCATAGATATATTGGCAAGGTACCGTCATGATGTTAACATCCTTAAACAGTTCCCTTAGAGAATCGCGCCTGCGGAGATAATATATGGTTCTGATCGCTCTTTTCTGCAGAATAAAAATAGACTCGGATGTCTGCAGCACGTCCCCACAGTAAAATACCGTAAGACATGATACTATGAAAGTAACTAAAATAGACCAGCCTCGCGGTATCTACATCAGTAAATTGACGGATTTTTCTGCCAGCATATGCTGCTGAACTTAGCTGTTCTGCAAGAGATGTTAAATGAGGACCCCATTGTAGCCTTGAGTACAACGTGATCCCTAGGAAAACAGTTTTATCGATGAATTCTAGTTTCTCTTGATTCAATACTATCTCACAATCACTACTTTTGGTAAAGTAAATTTTATGCACTTAGTTTTTTTCCATTTAATACTTAATCATTAGCAGTGAACCAATTTTAGACTTGCAGTAGGGCGTTATTTACGTCGTCAAAATTTTTAGCACGTCTATCTGCCTTAAAAATTAAAGAAGTATCGTCAGCAAATAACACTATTTGTGGTTCATTTTTTAATAAATGGAGTAGATCATTGATATACACTAAAAAGAGGAATGGACCCAATATCGAGCCTTGTGGCACACCCATTTTTACTTTTAAACCGAATTGATACCGTTTATTTGGACTTGCTGTTGTCTTTCATTTAAATAAGATTTTACTAATTTGACCGCAAGTTTTCCAAGTCCGTAATGCTCAAGTTTCAAGAGTAATGTTTCGTGATCGACGCAATCAAATGCCTTGGAGAGGTCATACAACGTCCTTTGGTGAAATAATACTGTTGATCATGAAGGATTTCTTATGTGATTAGTTAGCTAGTCTCAACGTTAGTGAAGTTTCAATTTACCGGGAATTTTTGTAAAAACTGGTAAGGCAATTACGAGGTCGAATGTACTTCAAATTAATCAAGGATACTTACAAGCCTAATCTGCGCTCCGTCAAGAGAGCTAAGGTTGCGCTTGCCGAGATGGACCACCAGATTCTTCTCGTCGATGGTAGCTGGTGGAGCCCATTGCCAGTCGAAGACACATTGTGCTGCTGTAATGACGTGCCGTAGGCTGACTAGAGTGCCTCCGCAGAAATACCGTTGTGGCGAAACCTAGAAAATATACGCAGCGTTTTATTTGAACCATCGAAAGGATAATCCAAACAGTGGAAATGCCGAAAAAGACCATGTTAAAGGTGCATTTAAATTGACAGCACTAAAATACGTGACATTAAAAAATACCCATCACCAAGCCGAGAATCACATACTCTTCTCGTTATGCACTGGCCAGTCCTATCCTACTTCCTTCTAAGTATGTAAACGTCTGTAAGTTTGAATGTTTTAATACAAGGTCATGGTCGCTCAGCGCGCTATGGAGCGGGCTATGCTCCGAGTTTCTTTGAAGGATAAGATCCGAAATCAAATTGTCCGGAAAAGAACTGTAGTTACCTTCATAACTAGCAGAGTAACCCTATACTTATCCGTACGGCCCAGAGGCGCACGGTTTTAAAATGACAAAATTTTACACATTTTGTTAACTTTATGCTTTTAAGTATATAGGGGCGATTGACCCGTGCAGCTGTTATTACTTAGTCATACTAAGTAATAACAGCTGCACGGATCAATCGTTCAGGTTAAGCTACGCTTGCCGCGGTTGGTCCGTGGATGGGTGACCATCTTTACATACCAAGACCCCGCCGTGCCTCGGAAAGCACGTTAAGCCGTTGGTCCCGGCTGTCATTCGTGGACCTTTGACAGTCTTTACGAGTAGTCAGAAGCCCGAAAGTCTGACAACCAGTCTTAACCAGAAGTTACTAAGCTAAATAATACATCTCGTATACTAACTAAAAACAAGTATTTTTTATTGAAAGTCTTTTTGATCCAACAATTATAAAACAAAACAAAAAAATAGCGTTTACCTTGCATTTTAATTAGTCGCAATATAATATATACGGCCTTGAAATAAATATCTTTATCACGAATACATGAAAACATAATTTAGAGAATAGAGATGACAACATAGGTAATTATAATGCTCAAAAACTGTATTGTAAAGGACGCTAAATAGTGAAATTGAGCCAATCCTCATCATTACGAGCATCATGATGTGATGGATGAAGTTAAGGTGTAGTAAAAATTAACAAGTAACTGCGACCAAATTGGAAGTAGCGCTCATACATAATCTGCCTATTATGTTCCCACTGCTGGGACACTGGCCTTCTCTCTGTGAGAGGTAGTGAGCCCTAATCCACCACGCGGGCGCAGTGCGGGTTGGTAGAAGTCACATGTCTTCGAATTTTTGGTTCTAGGACGGTACGTAGGACTAGGAATAATTATTACGTCTGTTACGTAGTATTAATATAAGCTTGTAACAAACAAAACTTACAAATGTGTAGAGAGCAACAACCCACGGCCACTTATTCTCTAACGTCGAGGTCCCACAAGGCAACTGCAAAAAAAAAAAATTGAGCCTACTTACTACATGGCATCTTCAGTAAATTTTCAGAAAAAAAATTGGTTCGGTAGAGTAACGCTCTTGAACGAGTGTCATTACTTGGAACTGAACAGCCCAGAAATGCCTGACGCCTGAACGAAAAAGAGGCGACGTCTATAAAAAAAAAATACATTAATCACCTGCTCACGACGTCCTGAGAAGTTATCACCGGCGTTGGAACTGAAAATTAAAGTAATTGTGAATCGTAACTACATATTTTACTTTTTGATGTTTAACATCTTTGCTCTCACTTTAATGCAAAGCTTTCTTCTTGGTTTCCTGCAATCTGTGGAGTGGGAAATCTGTGGGAGTGATTTCGTGAAAAGGGACGGAAGTGTATTACACGAAGCCGGGGAAGCGTGCGCTGTTTGATTTGACCATTGAGCGCGCGCGGTTCTAGAGTTGCCCGTCTGAAACGACATCAACGAGGCCCCGCCCGTTTAATGTTGCTTGTTGCCAAGGTGAGTTGTCACATGTTATACCTCGTATTTTGGCGACTACTGTAAGGTTCGTTTTTATTTGCACTGCCTTAGACAAAATATTGTATGAGAATAAGGGAGGCGGCAGAAAAACAGGTTTAGATGCTATATTAATATTTATTATATTTTTACATATCTCGGGATCATGGAGTCTCGGTCCTTTGGAAGGCGGACGAGGTACCGAAGCCAACTCGTAGAGGCCCCTTAGACAATTTGAAATGGAATGAGGTACCAACCGACAATAAGAACATGGGAACAAAACATATTGGGCTATGGGTTTGGGTACCTATAGTGTATATGTTACCTTGAACTATGTCCCCTGGTGACTTGCTCACTCAATAATGGGCCCCCAGAAACTGGAGCTGGCACATAGAGATGTAGCGACAAGGGGGCAACCCGTCCGGAGGTGCTTGAGAAGTGGAGAGGTATTCCACAGCTATCAGGACAATCCCAGAGCCCGGAAGATGGTCATGATCTCTACCAGCAACTTATTGGAATAGTTCCTTCTTCCAAGCACGATCGGTCTTGCGAATCTCCACTCAAGCTAGCCAAGAAAGGAAAGCCAGAGGTGAGGAACAAGATTGCTTTCGGGAGATAGGGTCCATGGGGTTACTACTGCCCAACAGCTGGCCACATGCTGTCCTACGGGTTTATATATCTCTCTTAATCTGACTCCTCATCCTAGACCTGTTTCGGCAAAGTAAACTCATACACAAGGCAGAGACCATGACGTTAACGTAGAGATACGGCGTTGGAGTTATTATTTATTATTATGTCTCTGACAATTCTCAGGAACCTGGGTCCTGGGCCTTTGAAGCGCTTACAAGGGGCCGAAGGCAACTTGCAGAGGCCCGTTAAACGTTTTTAATGAAGTGAGCCACCAACCGACGATTGTCCCTGTATGCACTATGCAAATGCACCCAAGGAAAATATTGGCAAAAATATTTAATAAGATTTAGATCAGCGAATATATTCCCACCCAATGGACTGAATCAACAATAATACTTCTTCACAAAAATAGTGATAGTTATATCTACAATATCAATAACAACTGACTATAATCAGCTTGATGTCCAACATTTAAAAGGTAGTTTTCAAAGTCATTATAAAACAGGATGTCTGAGTGCTGGACGAGAATCAACCATTCGAGCAAGCAGGATTCAGATCTGGATAGTCTGTCATAGATCACATGTGACATCTACCAACCCGCATTGGGCCTGCGTGGTAGTTCCCACAGCTGGGACACAGGCCTCCTCTCATTATCATAATGTTCCCAGTGGGAACAGATTTGTTGTTGATTTGTTTGATCTGTTTCAGATTTAAATTTAGATTGATATGGCGATATATGTTATTTTAAATGTTTATAAGCACTTTCATGTTTCTAGTTATTTTGTTTGATGTTGATTTTATATAAGGTTTATTTATTATTACTTACATATTTTGTGTGTTTCATCTTCATCATTCTAAGTTACTAATAAATACGTTGCCATGCCATAAATACGTTGTTAATATCTTTGTAACAAAGCCATTATAGAAGTACTTATGTCGCATTATGCCTCGCAATTATTAAAATGCATAAAATAAAACTAGTGGTTTTTCCTTATACGCATTAAAAGCCAACACAGTAGGTATGTATATCCCTGTTTTAAAGTTTCCGTATTATATGTCGTTAAGGAATGATGCAAAAGTATTACGACGGAAGTAAATCACAAAATATATCATTTAGGACTAAACCGGCTGACGCATCACATAGGTATTGCGTATAGTTACTATAATAAATACGTATCGGCCTTCCTAGTAAGTAATCATATTTTTTTTGTAATTTATAACACGTCTTTGAGCGGCCATATCTAGTGAACTAGTTAACTTCGCTTTTGTCGCCAACTGCCCTCAAGGAAATGATAGTAGAGCTAGCTAAAGAAATTGACTTATAACTAACTATTTAAAGCAAGAAATCATGGTAACTAAATAATAAAACCATCGAGTATCAAGATGATTACATGTACTGAGGACAAATAGTCTCCAGCACGAGCGTAAAAGAAATGGATCGACGAGTAGCGAACGCACGTAACAGGTATTGGTCCTTGAAAGATACTACGAAGTATCCTGATTTTAGTCTTAAATTAAAAGGGAAATTATTTGATTTGCGTGCTGCCGGTCCTAACATATGGATGTCAGACTTGGGTTTTAACAAAATCACAAGCCAACAAATTAGCTATATGCTATAGAAAGAAGCTTGATAGAATAGACCGAATTAAAAACTAACAAATAAGACAGGTTACGACGGTGACTGACGTCACACACAAAACCAGTAAACTTAAATGGTTATAGGGTGGTCACACCCTCAGAGGCTCAGACAAATGGAGCGACCGTCTGATATCCGAGAAATGGCAAACGACTTTGAGGAAGGCAGAGAAAACGCTGGAGCGATGAGCTGGAAATCACAGTAGGAAAATTATGGACTCAAATAGTAGTCGATAAAGAAAAATGAAAGGAAACGGAGGGGCCCTTTGCCAATGGGCACACAGACCAAAACAGACGATCTCAGTATAAGTTTTTTTTTTGTATCTTTATTTTATTTTTACAACTTGTCAATAATTTAATTTTAGTAGCATAAAAGTTTTAAATGGTTTGATTAAATGACTTTTATTATAACTATTTCCTTTATTTGATTAATACATAATATGTATTAATAAAAAAAAAACATTTAGAAATAAAACAAATAGTAGCCCATCGGCCTCAGGAACAGGGTCCAAGGTGCTGGTAGTCATAGCTCTAGAGAGAGAAACCTCCTCACTAAGCGTGTGGTGTTCAGGAGTACTGCTTTCTGAATCAAGCTCTTGGCCCATCCGAACAATGAGAGCCTCCAGAGCTGTTGGTCAAGGTTCGCTGCTAAGGCAGTAACCGTAACGATTATCGGTGCAATAGTTGCCGATGTTACCATTCCACGTGACGAGAACCTCGCGAAAGCTGAGAAAGAGAAACAAATAATATCTGGACTTAGCACACGAGGTTGCTGACATGTGGAATGTGAGCTCCGCTGTCATTGTGCCGATTATCGTAAAGGCCAATGGCCTGATGGCCGAAAGTTTCGATCAACATCTCTCGAGGCTCTCATTAGGTGGTTGGATCAAGGGATTTATTATTATTATAATAAGTAATATATTTATGTACTCACATGTTTCCAGGATCAGATTTGTTGTCAGGTTTCTGGTTTAAAACAGGATTTATAACTGGTGTCATTTTTGGGTTGAGAGTCTGCAAAAAACATAAATAATATCACTATTGAGCCTGCTACATGGCGTCTACTGTACATTTTCAGAAACAAGATTGGTTCAGTGTAACTATAATGATCCCCGAGTCATGCTCTTGAACGAGTGTCATTACTTGGAACAGCTATCTAATTACGTAAGATATTTTCGTAAACTATTACGACTAATCCGTTTCATTTTGACAGTTCAACAACATTCATTGAGTTATTTACGTTGTTGAGCAGATTTTTTTTTGGTACTTTAGTAGCTATGGATTATCAATCTGTTTCCACACGATTCAGATTCTGATTGGTCGTGTATTCAATTAGGGAACAGCTATCTAATTACGCAGCACATTTTCGTTGACAATTCCGACTAATCTGTTTCAATTTGACAGGTCAACAACATTCATTGTGTTATTTACGTTGTTGCCCAGATTTTTTTTCGAACTTATGAAGCAATGGATTAGCAATCTGTTTCAAAACGATTCAGATTCTGATTGATCGTGTATTACGTAATTAGGGTACTGATCTGCACTGCACAGAAATGCCTAAGGCCTGAACGAAGAAGAGGAGTTGTTTAAAAAAATGGAAGACTAATCACCTGTTCACGATTTCCTGAGAAGTTATTACCGGCGTTGGAACTGAAAATTAAAGTAATTGTCAATCGTTACTGCATATTTTACTTTTTGATGTCTAACATCTTTGCCCTTGTTTTCCTGCAAATCATTCCTCTCACTTTCTTGCAATCTGTGGAGTGAGAAATCTGTGGGAATGATTTCGTGAAACGGGATGGAAGTGTATTTAAGGAAGCGGGGGAAGCGCGCGCTGTTCGATTTGACCATAGAGCGCGCGCGGTGCTAGAGTTTCCTGTCAGAAACGACCTTTGCTTATTACGAAGGTGAGATGTCAGATGTCATCATAATTATTATGTGACTACTATAAGACTCGCTAGTTTTTTTTGCACTGCCTTAGACAAAATACTGTATGAGAATAAGGGAGGCGGCAGAAAAACAGAATTAGGTGCTATATTATTATTTAGCTTTCGCCCGCGTGGAGGTCGGAAATTATTCCACGGGAACGTACTACCGGGATAAAAGTATTTATAAACTATTTTTGTGCCAAAATTCTTCTAAATCCGTTCAGCCGTTTTTGCGTGATTGAGTAACAAACATCCAAACATACAAACTTACATATTTATAATAAAGTAGGAATAGGAATAGTAGAAAAGGATATTTTTAGTAGGATAGTAGGATATTTTTACATATCTCGGGACCATAGGGTCCCGCTCCTTTGAAAGGCATACGAGGTACCGAAGCCAACTCGTAGAGACCTCTTAGACAATTTGAAATGGAATGAGGCACCAACAGACAATAAGTCCTGTATGTACTATGCAAGTGCACCCAAGGACCATCCCCGGTAGGTGCAGGACTATTGCAGAACATTGAACCAACCAACTATGGGTTTGGGTGGCTATAGTGTTATAATATATTTAAGTACTCACATGTTTTCAGGATCAGACCCGTTGTTAGGTTTCGGGTTTAAAACAGAATCAATAGACTGCTTAGGCGCATTTGTATATAGTATGTTTGAGTTGATGTTAGTTTTAAGCATTGGATCTCCCAGTTCCTTAGCTGATAGCGTTTTACAGATGACGATTCCATTTAGTCTTATCGCTTGCACTCTAGGGACTTCGTCATTCTTATCATATTGAACGGAAAAAGGCAATGATAGGGGGATACCAGGTTGTATCTGCATATCTTCGTTCTCGATCCTAAAGGTCTTGAAGTTTTCTGTGATTGCCTCCACCATCTTGTGCTGAGATAAAATTAATAAAAAAAATATGTTTGTTTGTATAATAATAGCGAGACGCGCCCGGTTCACATAGGTGCCATCTACTGATGTGGCGACCGGCTATCTAATTACGCAACACATTTTCGTTGACAATTCCGACTAATCTGTTTCAATTTGACAGGTCAACAACATTCATTGTGTTGTTTACGTTGTTGAGCAGATTTTTTTTTCGAACGTACGAAGCAAGGGTTTAGCAATCTGTTTCAAAACGATTCAGATTCTGATTGATCGTGTATTACGTAATTAGGGTACCTGTCAAAACATTGATATTTCTGTCTATATCTAAGTTAAATAAGTTTTAGTTAAGTTAGTATATAATCTTGCTACTTTTATTAATTAATTAGATATAAGTTGTTTGTACCCACATGTAAACATTCTAAAATTTTACATTTATAGTTAAATATTGATATAATTATCATACTTCTAACCCAATCAGAATAAATTCTCTAAATGATGTTAAGATCTCACCTTTGCAATAAAGTATTTCTAGCAAATAAATGTTTTATTTGTTGTGATTCAAAACAGTTTTAATTCACAGGGCAATATATTTTTGAATTTTCTTGTGGACATAAAAATAAATCTTACCAGTAGCTTAAATGCTTGCTTATCCAGCACGATGTCGAGCCACACTGAGTGTAGAAGAGAGTCTGTGGACAGGTTTACAACCCCTGACCACCAGTCAGACTCTGGCCCGGGCAGGTCGTATGTGAACACGATGGGGCATGGCGATGGTGGCGCAAGAGCCTGAGAGTCCTGCCCTAACATGGGCGTTGCTAACAACGCCAGGAAAGTGCACAGCGCTGCGATCTGTTCAGTGGAAAACCGGTGGTTGAACAAAGAAAACCCCAAAAAGAACTGGAGCTGTTCAGGATTTAACTATAAAATAAAAACCGGCCAAGTGCATGTCGGATGTTCCGTAGTTGGGATGAATTTATCCCATGAACTAACTTAACATTGTAGTTGAAAAACATTTTCTCCCGTACGGAATGCATGCGGAGATCATGTTTATCAAACTGCAAAAATAAGTTGGGCGATTATTACTCGTTAACCTATAAAGCCTACTTAACTGTGATAGTTTTCCTTTTAATTTCGTTATATATACTACTGCTGTGAATTTTTTCACAAATCCAAGTACAACAATTTAGCTGGCAGGGGGGGGGGGGGGGACACTTGACTCTAACACAAATTTTCAGTTAAAAGCTTAATATTTCGCAAACGGATCCCTTAATCCAAAAATGGTTTTCACAAACTCACAATATTTTTGAACGACCTTTCCAACAATATATGGGATATTGTTGGAAAGGTACCATGGGGGAGATGAGAAAAAAAAATATCCCCACTTTACAAGTAGGGGAGGTACCTTTAAAAAAAAAAACTTGATTTTATTTTACCACTTAATTGGCGTGATTAATATGTATACATATGCCAAATTACAGCTTTCTAGTACTAACCGTCTCAGACCTAAGCCGCGGACAGACAGACGGACATGGCAAAACTTTAAGGGTTCCTTGTTTACTACGGAACCCTAAAAACGGGTAAATTGTGTTTACCAGTTTTTAATCAATATTTTACAGAAAATGCCTCTCTCTATTAGTATTATTACAATTTTTAGGCAAGTCGATTTTAGATCAAGTTAAGTGGCAGCATTGCCATTCAACGTGGCAATGCTGCCAGCCTCTTGAGCACTTCTCCTGTTGACAGTGATGCGGACGAATTTTTTCACACCCTAAGATTCCTTCTTCCCTTCTTTTTTATACATGTATATACATATATATGTATACATGACATTTGACAAGACTTTTTTAAGTAAGTACAAACAGCTACACACTTAACTGCTCTTTAAAGACGCAACTAAGAGCAAACGAGTGACTGTCATTTCGTTTAAAGCTACTTATTTTAAACAACCCTATTTAGGGGAGAGCTTCAGTAGGGATGGGTTGGGAGACCTGTCTCGGAGAAGGAGCTTCGTATAATTATGATAGAACTTCACTTAAGGTAAGTTCGTTTAATCACATAATTATACTTACTCCTTCTCCGAGACATATTAACGAGTAGATGTTTGAAGTCAGTCAGGGTTGTATTTATGAGTTGATAATACTGGTTGTAAAAATAGTAAGGTATTTATTAAAATCACAGAATTTTTGTATAAGAATATCAATGCAGTAAACGACTGACTGTACGAGGAATATATGTATTGATATATCGCACACCTAGATAAAGAGTAGCACAACTCAAAATACCTCTTTTTTTCAGGAACAGCAAAAAACGGATTATTGCTGTTAATTAATCCGTTTTTTGCTGTTCCTGAAAAAAAGAGGTATTTTGAGTTGTGCTACTCTTTATCTAGGTGTGCGATATGTTAGTCATTTTCAATGTAGCCATAAGTTTTCCATAAAACGGTTCAGGTAATAATTTTTAATTCGGTCGTATTGCAACTCTTCTTTAACACTCAAATTGGCATTTACTTGAAAGTTTTTTCCAAATTCAAACTGCGCGTGGATCATGAATGCAATTTAAATTTAAAAACAAAAATCTTGATGTATATACTCAATTCTGTCTACTTGACACAAGATCTTTTAAAATATTATTCAAAATCTACAAATAATTAAATAATTTGATAAAATTGCACAGCTCAACGCTGCGGAAAGAATCTGCATCGAAATATCGCGACAACTAAATGTGTACGTAACTGTGCGTTCCCACTGCCGAAACATCGCAACAAAACATGTTGAAATCTCTAGGTCCTGTCAAAAATTGTATGGAAAATTGACAGTAAATAGAGATTCCAACATGTTTAGTTCATATGAATGTTTCGCCAGTGCAAACGCATAGTAAGTTTTACACCAAATTTTATTATTAGTGTTTTTCGGTGTTTGTTTATGTAAGATTAAGTTTGGTTGAGGTTTTCTTAACAACACTAATTTTGTTTTTAGAAACGGTCGATATATACACGTGGCTACGACGTCACGAGGACGAGGAGGAGGAGGCGGCGACGAAGCACTACGCGAGCGTTCTCGTGATGCTCGAGGACGTGTCACAACAGAAGCTGAAGACGCCGCCGCCATAGTCGCTAGACACCCGCAGGATCCTTTCCACCCCACTCGTGATGCTGCCACCCATACTGCCGTATAAGTTAATATGATACAAAAATTTTGCTGTCGGAATTGTTATTTCACTGCAAGTTACATTAATGCTTGTTACAGATTTAAATGCAAATATTGTGTCGTCGCCTTAATGAAGGGGTTATATAATTGTTTATTTTATTTGACTTGTTAAAAATCAAGTTATTTAAATTTATTGTTGACATAATCTACTCATTACAATGTTTTTTTTTATGAGTTGTATTGCAATATGTGGTTAACTAGTGACCTCGACAACTGATCATATTATTTATTGTTATTAGTACATAATTAATTGTTTATTTATTTTACCTCGATGGTCCTAGTTTATCATTTATAAATTCCAGTTACAGCTTTATGTAAGTGGGCACGCCCTTTATGCCTGGAGGGTTTTATTAAGATATTAAGTATTGTTTAAGTTTAGTTTTTATTTCTGCCCGAGTATAGTTCTCGATGATTTTGTTTGGTATATTGACGTGTGCTAGCTAACGTATGGATAATAATTTAAATTAGGTTAATTATGTTGAATACTATTTATATAGAATATTTTTTTTTCTTTCTAACTGAACATACAGCTGTGCTGCTTGGGAGTTTGTTGCGCCACTTCTTCTTCCCAGCGAACGTCGTAGGAAGTGGTGATGGGTGGGCGTTTTGGGGGACTGTCTTATGTAATTTTGACGTTCGAAAAGTGCTGATTCGCAGCCTAGTTTGAATAAATGAATTTTGAATTTTGGGTCTGCAGCGACATATACCAACCCGAAAAATTTTACTTACACAAGCGCACAAAGACGACAGAATAGCTTTTTACCTTCAATACTATAATTTTGGTTTTTATATTTGTAGACGAAAAGACTTTCAAATCAGATAAGCATGGTCGGTAAAAATTATACAGACGGAAAAACTAACGTTATGTAGGAGCTAATACTTTGTCTAATAGGTCAAGCGGAAGAATAAGTCTAGGTTTTTGGGGTTGGATGAGTTCCATGGGTCCAGGGGAAGTTGTTGAAGTTACTGGCCGGATGAATGGACATCAATATATGGAACTCCTTAGGGATGTTTTTTTACCGACCGTTCGTTTGGCTTACCCTAAAGGCACTATTTATCTTGCCGAGAACAGTAGTGTAATTCATAGATCTCAAGTTGTGCATCATACAATGGCTAGCAAAAGTCCCGATCTAAATCCCATTGATAATCTTTGGGCACAAATTATTTTCAATTGGGATCCCACTGCGGTGCGTAATCAGACCAATCTACGAGATCTTGTGTATTCCACTTGGGAATCGTTAAGAGGCAGTGAAATATGCTGGAAAATGGTGGAGGATCTAAGTTCTAAGTTCTAAGTTTAGGGGGTTTGGTTTCCGCACTTAGTCCTACAGTGGACCATTGTGCGTGGGCCATAGCGGCCATGGTGGAGGATATGCGAGTCAGGATGACTTGTATACTGGAAAACGGTGGAGGTCACATTCCATACTCTGGGCTCGGGGCTTCCGGGCTCTCCCGAAAGAGTGGAGGCTTTTGCCATAAAGTCCATGCTTGGCAGGCGGATTCGATTTCAATACTATTGGCCCGTGTCCATGTCATGCAAATTGGTCCTGCTATATATGCGTGATTAGAATAGAATAGAAAATAATACTCATTTATATATCACCAGAAATGAAATAGAAATATTTATAAATACTAAATTCAGTACGTTAGTATTTTTTTTTTTCGTTCGTTTTTTTTTTACGTTCGTTTTTTTTTCCGTTAGTTTTTTTTTTTTACGTTCGTTTTTATTAGTAAATTCAGTAGAACTAAAAACAATTTTCACCTGTGGGAGACTGGTGCCTGTAGAGTCGGACTTATATAGGTATAGGGTCGCACTGATTTGATCGCACCTTTTCGGAAAAGTGTGTGATGTGCAACCGTATTTTATTTTGCCGCCTATATAATATTTTCCGACTATAATTATCTGCAGGTCATTTTGCTAGTCAATTAACACTTTATTATTTATAAGAGTCGAACTACGCTTCGCTCTGTTTCGCTCCTCTCAATAATAACGATTTTCAAATGATACCGGTCAATGTTTTACGAAACTAAAATTACTTATAAGTTTATATGTGCTTATCAAGCAAGTTATAATAGGTGCGCAAAATGAAAAATGTAAATGAAATAATATTTACAAATAATTGTTTTATTTGATAAAGTCCTTTAGACCCGTAATGTTGAATTCCTAAAATGTTGAACAGTAACAAATTATTAATATCACTACCTTCTGCATGCTACTTCGTCTGTGTTAAATTTCTTGTTCCCCCGTCCCACCCCGGCGCATCGAATCGTCCGCGCTATTACTTCGTTTTTTCTGACTTTTTTCTTTTTGCTCGGCTCCTAAGTGTCGTAGCGTGATGGTAAATAGCCTATAGCCTTCCGCAAGAATAGGGCTAGCTACTCGTAATGCAAAAAGAATTTTCCAAATCCGACTTGTAGTTTCAGAGATTCGCGCGTAAAAACAAACAAACAAACTCTTTAGCTTTATTATTAGTATAGATTGTATAAGTAAGAAATGTGATGTCTAAATGTGAAAAGAAACGACTCTTGCCGATTTTGCCCGATTTGTTAACTATCCGACGAAATTAAGTTATGTTACTCAGCCACTGGTTAGGGTTCATATATCCCGGGCGCAATAACTTGACACCTGGACGAGAGCGGGGCCTCGCGCGGGTTAGCGGGAGGTGAGTCGAGTTTCGAGCCAGGTGTCAAGTTATTGCGCCCGGGTTGTAATTATCAGCGTCAAACGTAAGTCTCTTTCCTGCGATAAGTCAGATAAAATGGTGTATAATTATGGGGCAGTTAAGTGTGTTGCTGTTTGTACTAAATAATTTGAAACACTCGATTAACTTGTTCGTTTCATAATAAATAACCGTATAAATAATAGACCGGTTCACAACGCTGGCATACATACACAAAAGTTAAAAAAACTTGTTATTCTTACCATTTTTATAGGAATAGCGTGTACTTATAACAAACACAAGTTTAACTTTTCACACAAGGATAATAAATAAATAACATTAGTATCGGCGATGGCAGCGAACTCTATACGTCATACTATGTGAATAACAAAATGAATCATCACGAAGTCAGGTCAACTAACGAATTACCAATACCAATGAGAAGGATGCACCATAGGATTCTGTAGTGCTTAGATACTACTTGTGTTTTTATACATTCCAAAAATGACGCACAAGATAGCTACAAATCTAGGCATCAAATCTAAGATTGAACTAAAATATTTACCACCAACTGCTTGAAAAGCGCAGCGATATTGTTTTGAAGACGCTACGTAATATTTCACACTTAATTACTTAAGTAAAATTACTTAAATGTCAAGGGGTCGGAGTGGCGGTGCTTGGGGGAGCCTATGTCCAGCATTGGACGTCCTTCAGCTGCAATAATGATATATGTCATGTATGTAGGGCGGTGTGGATGACCGAAATAAATGATCTTCACTTCTTGAAACCTTCTTTTATTATTTAAAAACCTTCTTGCACTAATGAAACTTCCTAATCATCTAGCTCGCTCGCCATCCATATTTTTTCTCTCTCCCACACATACTCTCTCATTCACTTAGGTATCGCTGCATTCATATTATATTTATTTCTTAAAATTATGATGCGTTCCGAGAATTGAGTTATAGGTGTGTTTTCATTAATTCTGGACTCTCATCTTCTGGAATAGTTCTTGTGGGTCCTCAACTATTAGCACATCACTTGAGTCCGCGTATCACTGGTCAATATTAGTGGCGTACGGTAGTGTCTGCCTTCCACCATAAAAAAAAAATGTGAGGTTTTTTTTATATGGTGTCTCCTTGTTGACCTCTGAAGATCGTAACTTCTTTAACGCGCTGTCCTGTCGCTGACTTAAGCTACTAACTTAAAGCCTCCTGCCAGGCCGTAAAATAACTTATATACGAAGCGAACGCTCGCTGAGAGTACCCCCTGTGGGGTACGAACCTCGGCTTAAGGCGTCGCTGGGGAGAAGACAGCAAGATGGGACAGGCTGGATAACAAGTGGGTAATTATTATTAATCGGGGAGTTAAAAGGTACAGGTTCAGGTTGGGCGCGGGCTGGCGCTTCATCGAGCAAGATGAGTTTGTGTAATTCGGCTTTTATAACTGTGTCAAAGTCGTAGGTTGTTAGTACTGAATTCACCCGCCCGGTTTCCTCCTCAAATTCAAATTCATTTATTCATTTTGTGCACATAGTGAAAAATAATACAGATGTTATATTTAAAAAAAAATTGGTCCATACTATGTCCCGCCAGAAGGCTTATAGACTAAGTGGGAAAAATACGTACTTATTATTGAAGCTAACTCAAAAACAATAAGAAGAGTGAACTACTTATATTCAAGGCGGGTAATAAAAGTCCGAAAAGAAGAAGAAAGAAGAAGAAGAAGAAAGAAAATACGTTTATTTGCGGTACACATGACGCAAACAAAGAACAACAACAAGAAAACAGTTCCACCAGTCAGACTTGGAGGATTGCCTTTAAGTAGGGTCACCAAATTCAAGTACCTGGGGCACTGGGTCACCGAGGACCTGTCAGATGATTTAGATATTGAACGGGAACGTAGGGCATTGGCAGTGAGATGCAATATGTTGGCTCGCAGGTTTGCACGGTGTACAAAAGAAGTCAAAGTTGCTCTTTTTAAGGCATACTGCCAGACATTTTATACCTGCAGCCTGTGGGTCCGTTATACGCGTAGATCTTTCAATGCCCTACGGGTCCTGTACAACAATGGTTTTAGGATGCTGTTGGGGTTGCCTCGCTTTTGCAGTGCATCAGGTATGTTTGCTAAGGCCAGTACGGACTGCTTCAGGGCAATAGTAAGGAAAAGAGTGGCCTCCCTCATGCGCCGTGTGCGAGGCAGCTCCAACAGCCTTCTGGATACCATATTGGGAAGGGTTGATTGCCCGTTTGTGAGGCACTGGAACACCGTTCACGGATCTAGAGGTGCCCTTTATAATACAAAATAAGGGAATTGTAAATAATAAACATATGAATAATTAATAATTACTAACTTAGTTATAAGTACTTTTTAATAACAATGTATGGAATGTTTTTTATTCTGAAATACTGGTTAATAAAAAACTACCCAAGCGCTTTTGGTATTGAAATGCGATGCGCTGCGACCCGACGCGGCTATACCTAATGTGTGCCTGCTTTAATTCGTTGGCGAAAGTTCATGCCGTGATGGGTGAAAAAACTAAAGGGTTGCATGCTCCGTTATGTGTTGTATGGTTTCAGATTGAATGTGGTATCTACGGCATTTATTGTTTGTGATGGTAGTCTTTAATTAGAAATTTTCTGTAGTTTTTGGTGTTGATGATTTGATCTTGTATAGCTATGATAAAGCCTTCTGTTTCAGGGAACAGGTTTCCTATTTCAAGCCACTTATTAGATGCTAATTTGTTAATGTGGGACTACTCTAGGTCATGAGGGTGTCTACCAAGAAGGATTTTTTTTTTCAGTTTTAAAATTTTTGTTTTTGCGGGTGTCTGATGTTTATGTCTTGTATATTTCATTCATTTAAGTTAAGTGGGGTGTAAAATAACTTAAGGCTATTATTATATTATTATTATTCATACATTGAGTTCAAGCTACAAAAGGTTAATTTAAAAGTAAGTAGGTATATAACTTGTGCGTAAATAATATATATCTCATGATTTGTTACACGGGTAAGAATTACAACCTAAAGTAAAACATTGACAAAATTATAAAATGCTAAGCTTCTTAAGCCAACAATAAAAATAAAAATTGAGTTGTAAAACCTTTTTTGGAGTTTTTGTAACTCAATAGCGTGTGTCGTCTCGGTTTCGATAATAATAATGCATTTTTACTTCTACAGAAGGGTGTTCAAATATTTTCTTCCATAGAGCTCCATAGTTTTTCTTATCAAACCTGTACTTATCGCGGCTGTTCTCTATTGTGGTCAGGTAACCTTGAACAAAATCCGTATCAGCCAGCATACATTCGTAAATTTTTATCTTATCCTTTTTTTTAGTAATTAATATTGAAATAATTTTATTTAAAGCTTTAGAAAACAGTTTGTAAATACCAGGGAAATGCAACTTAACATCTTCTTTCAAATAGTCCAAGCAAATTTTTCCGAATTCAGGAGCTATTTCAGTTGCAATGTTTCCCCAATCTTTACTGTCAGAATTTGATTTGTCAGCCAGTTTTGCTGCAGCCACTGTTAACTTCCACTCTGTTAACAATGTATAGTTTTCTGAGACTGTCAAGTTTTTATTTATTTCGTCTTGTATATTTAAAAACATTTTTACCGGTATAATCATATTTTTTTTAGTGACAAATATTTTTAAGTCGTCAGCGAGGCGTGTTAGTAAATGCTGAAAGTGCACTCGGGTAACGTAATTTCCACCGCGTTTTTCTCCCCACTCGGTGAAAGCACGTTGCATAATGGGCACAAATACCTTATCATATTTTTCCGTTTGTATATTTTCATTCTTAGCGCACAGTAAGTACGCAGAGAGTACGGATAAAATTCCACCAGATCCGTAAACTGATCCGTAAACGAATCCGTAAACTGATCTGTAAACTGATCCGTAAACTGATCCGTAAACTGATCCGAAATTATCTCCAGAGCCGAAAAAATCTTTGTCGATAAACTCTTGAATTATATCAGTCACAAAGTTTGGACTCAAGTCTTCCATTATCACTCGTGAATACTGCGCCAGCTTTGCACTTAGCTCACTGTAATGCTCGCGATCTTCCTCTTTTACTTTTACAGTCAGACTTTTCATGAACTTGTAACTTTTCATTAAATATTTTGCTCTGACATTTAGTGGAACCTTTTCAACTTCAGACATTAAATCGTAAATATTCTTATCTTCTTCAAATGTTAAGTTATCAATAAACAGTTCTATCAATTCCCACAGACCCACAGCGTTTACAGGGTCTTTTTCACGGCACAAGAGTTCGAAAGTAAATTTAAATATTATAGCTCGTATGCTAGCGTTTTTAGATGCTTTCCAGCAATCAAAAAATATTTTTTTGACGGATTCGTGATCCAGCTTCTGATACGCAAGTCTGATGCCATGTTTTTGTACAGACACTGGGGCATCTAAAAGTTTCGGAATAACTTTATGACTTTCGGTAACATTCAAATTATAAAATATGGCCAGTAGCGATGGATGAGCGAATTGCAAGTAGTCACCTTTAGCGTATAACAGGATAGTGTCGGGGGATGGTTGCGGACGCGCGCTATGCATGTTTTTAGCAATAAACCGTTGAATACTGAAAACACGGTCGTCAATTCCATTCCAATCAATTTTGGCTTGTATTTTTCTATAAATTCGAATAACTGTTTTTGTGCTAGTGCTGCACAAATACCTCGAATAGTGGCTTTGTAGCTATCTGTTCTGTTAAGATTTAGAAGGTAGGCGTCGATCCAGTGCTGGGCGAGTGAGTGCGGCCAGTAGATTCGCAGCTTGGAGAGCAGACGTCGCAGCGAGACAGCGTCGTTACTTCGCAACGTGTCTACGTCCTGTTTGTACCGCTGAAGCAGCTCCGGGTCGTGCTTTAGCGCGTTCAAGCACACCTCCTCGCAAGGATTCATCGCAACAGACTCTTCAAACATGTGTTTTCGCCAAGACTTATTAAAGTTGTATATAGGTAACAAAGTCTCCTTCCAAGCATTTTCCCTTTTTATTTTAACGAATTCCTTAATTTTGTCGGTTACAAAAGGGTAATCTGTCAGTTGCTTTTTCCAATCACGCAGTAACCGTAAAATACTCTTTATAATTTCAATTGAATGAGAGAAGTCCTCTTCTTTTGTAATAGGTTTAAATTTATGTATCAGAATTTCGTATAAGTAACGAAATATCTTTTCTTTTTGCTCTTCATTTAGTTTACTTCCATATGATATTAAAGTTCCAGAAAGAAACGAGAACTGCTGCTCTATGGCGGCAGGTACAGTTTGATCACGTAGCAGATTGTATATTATGATGGATTCAACGATTACATTGTTATTGCCACAATAAGAGCTCGATTCGTCATAAATTTTCAAAACTTTGAATAGCTCGCTTACCAAATTCCAAGTTTTCTCATCATATTGGTGAATTTTCGTGTGCTGTAATAGTTCTGTAGTAAAATCCAAAGTAAAACGGTGTTCCTCCTCCTTATGTTTGTCCAGGTAATACTCCAGTAAAGTTTGGATGTGCTGTAAGTTATGGTCAGCACATGAAATCAGTACCTTCAGCATGGGAGATTTGTTATTGTTATCCAAATCCTTAGCTATTATTCTGGTGATGTCCTCAAATGCTCTTTCAAAACTTGCAAAACGATACCAGACGTAACCCGGTGTTCTCACTGCGTTACATAACATTTTCATATCGTATGTTTCCGTACCAACCTTCAAATTTTCTTCAATAGCATCCACATTATCTTTATCAATGAATATTTTTTTTACGAAATCAAATTGCTCGGTTTTTGGTAACCTTTTTATAAAGTATTTAATTGTGTCGAAGTCAAACAATTTTCTCAAATTGTAATGACGACAATAACGACTTTCACCGTATTTTTTAGCTTTCGTATATAAAAATGTTTTAATTTCATCTGTTTTGAGGTATCGAGTAAATGTCGGTATATCAATAAACCTTATATACCGATCAAAATTATCTATCATTCTTTTAGGAGAATTCTTCATAATTATATCTGTTGCTTTGTCGTTAAATTTGGGGAGGTTATGGTGATTAACGTATTTTTCTAAAATATCTAAATATTTATTGACATCAGCTCTTAAAAGGATCATTGCAGTTTGAGCGTACCATATTTTTTCATAATATTTTGCTTGTTTTACAACAATCTCGAAGATGTTGTTAGATTTCTCACAAAGCCGCTTAAATGTTGTAAGTTTACAATGATCAACATGTTTTTCAATCTTTGACTCAATAAAAGTAACTGAACAGCGTGGTAACCATTTTATGGCGTCGGTTAATTTCTTTTCGTGCAGGTAGAATTGTTCAGCCCGTGCTTCATCTTGTATGTTGTACCTTATGTGGTTGTTAAGCTTGATGAACGCCTTTGTGCTCATGTTTGGGAGCAATTGTGTGTGCAGATAGTCAGGGTTGATGACGTGTGCGTACTGCGGGTCGGTGACCAGCCAGGTGCTCTGCGCGAGTGCACGAGACACGCACAGCATATCACCATGTTTGAACACGTTGATGATATAATCAACATCCCTGTTGTGACACGCTAGATCTATTTTCAATAAGTTTTCGACATCGGTGTCATCAAATGTGAAGTTTGCAACCGGGTGACGATCGGCAATCGCTGTTTTGAGTAGGTTATTGTAATGTTGATGTCTCTCCCCGAGGGTTCTGCCGTCCAAGTCTAGCGGAGCCATGTCGTGGATCTGTAAAAGAAAAACGTAGGCCTCAAACAAACAATTTTTTGTTTAGGTATTGCCCTTGCAGGCACGGCTTTAGGATAGAAGAGAAAGATCAACCTATAATTTTACATCAGTCTTTAACTACAGTAATTAAAAATCGGATGACTCCAATGATCGACTGAAAGGTTACCATGCATGGTCAGCTCTAGAATAGATGCTGATGAGATCTGACTAATCTGAAGGTAGAACTGACCATGTCGTTTTTATAGGAAGATGGGTAATACCACATAGTTGATCATTCGTTAACAATTTAATGTTTCAGAATAAATAATAACAAGTTTCAAAAATAAAAAGTTTATTTCAATCCAAAGAAGGTTATTAAGAATAGAATTCCATAATGCCTTGGATCTTAAGCAGGCCTTTGGTGTGGGACATGTCATTGTGTCGATACCGTCGCGCCATCCCATTTCTTAGTACGGCGGGATGTGCTGCAGTGTGGAAAACCTCAAACGGCGAATATATTCCAATCTTTATATTGGGAGTTATATGTTCGATCCGTTTGGGGTTGAAACACGAGGGCCATGGGGTCCGACTGCCCACTTGGTTTTTCAAGACATCGCCAAGCGGTTGGTCGACTCTTCACGTGACCAGTGGGCTGGGCTGTTTTTTGGCCAAAGAATCAGCATTGCCCGTTGTATGGCAATGCTGCCAGCCTTTTGGGCACTTTTCCAGTTAACAGCGATGCGGACGAATTTTTTGAGGCCCTTTTTTTTCCCTTTTTTTAAATATACATGTAAGTACATATTATTATATTGAATCTCATTGACATATCTCGAGACCAGGGTACCGAACTTTTAGAATGCGTACGAGGTGCCGAAGCCAACTCCCAGAGGCCCGTTAGACATTTTTAATGAAGTGGGGCACCTACCGACGGTATCCCTGTACAACCTTTGTACCCCCCCTTGTACGTATGCAACCCCAACCTTTGTACGTATGCAAATGCACCCAAGGTCAACCTTTTGTTGGTGTAGGATTATTGCAGGATATGGAAAGAAACAAATTAGAATATGGGTGTGGGTGGCTAAAGTGAAGGTTATCTAGAAATATGGAAAGACTGGCCCCTGCCTGACCTATATAATATGGTTTATATAAAATACACATAAATTGGCGGAGTGTGACTTGCACACTCAATAATGAGCCCCCGAAACCGGTCGCTAGCACATAGTGTCGTAGCGACATGGGGGCAACATGTCCTGAGATTTGAGGTGCTTATTTTGGGTGGAGACGTACTCCACGGCTATCAGGACAATACCGAAAGTACGGTTAAGATCCCTACTAGCATCTTACTGGAATACTTCCTTCCACCGAGCACTTTTGCTCTTGGAAATCTCCACTCGAGCCTGCCAATAAAAGCAAGAAAGAAGGTGGGAGCTCAATTCCTCGTCAGTGTTCAACCCAGCCGGCCAATAAAGGCAAGCTACAGGTGAGGAACTAGACTTCTCCAGGGAGATAGGGTCCGAGGGGTCGCTACTATCCAAAAGCTCCCTAAATGCTGCCCTGCAGGTTTTATGTATCTCTTTGTCTGGCTCATCACCCTACTTATAGACCTATACCGTAATTGCGTAACACACGATCAATCGCAATCTGTTTCATTTTGAAAATTCAATAACATTAATTTTCGTTATTTACATTGTTGGGCATACAAAAGAGATTTTTTTTAGGCCCTTGTATTGTACTTCCCGTTGACCTAGAATCATGAAATTTGGCAAGAAGCAAGGTCTCACAGCACAACATATAAAGGAAAAACTCTGAAAATCGTTAATTTCTAGTTTTAGCACCTTCGAAAACCATGAAAACGATAGCCATGATGAAAAATTAGAACATTTGCGCAGCCGCCATCTTGGGTTTTCATTTTGACCAAATTCACACTTTCTCATAGAGAAAGTGGGGCATACGCTTTTTCGTTCCGTGACTATTTCTACCAGTTTACTCCCGTTACAATAAAATTAAATAGGTAGCAAGCAAATAAGTAGGTACGCACGTACAGCAATAGTAAAGTACCTAATCGTCTATTCTGAAAAAAAAATACCCCGAACGAATTCCAACTAAGCACGTTGCGCTAGTGAGGGTGCCTGTCGGAGCGATATACACCTACAGTGAGCAGTACCACCATGCACACATTGACAATTATTGCTGGACGCGATAGCACTTAGCGCGATAGCAAATTTGGATGTGTTTGGATGTGTTGTTGTGTGTGTGTGATGTGTTTGGGTGTGTTTGTGTGTGTTGTTTGTTTAATACCAAAAATGATGAATGAAAACTTAATGTTATTCCTTTTTTTTTTCCATAATTTGTTACTCGATAATATAAGCTATGCTTCTGCAGAAACAATATTACAAATGTTGTTATTTATAAAACAGAAAAAATAATATGAAAACCTGTCATTTACGCTGTCAAAATATGCGAAATTCAATTCGCTTATACTTCCTTTCAAGTAAGTTTTTTTTTTTTTTTTTAAATTGGACCCCAGATAAATACTGTCTTAATCCGAATATCAACATAATATGTTGGAAATATGCTCAAATTGCAAATGATTTAGGTATTACGTTTGTATGGACAATTCACCCGTCGCCGCATTCTTAATAGATGATATGCTTCTAAATGAAAGCGTATTTAAAAATAGGCAAAAACTAAGAAGAAACACATGCTGCATGCATCTGAGTTGAATCCAAGGTTGGCTGCCAGAAATAGATGCTTGCAAAAACACGATAAAATCTATTTAACAAATAGTGTAGATGGTATTAAAGAATATAGAAGCTGTTCTTCCTCGGTTTGACCCCATCACAACACATAACATGCAAATATTATGTACCTCTACATATCCGCATCTATACAAACAAAATTTTTGCTTCTACGGGTGAAAATATTTACATATTTCTTATTTTCATCTGAAGATAATTTATTTTAAACATACATAGTAAATTCAATAGGTAGTTCTTTTTTTAAATTTGTGTTTTTGACCTTGCACATGTTCGGATAGTAAGATTTTTTTTGTTGTGTTCCAAACTACCGAAAATATGGTTTTCAGTTCATTAGGTATAAGTTTTAAACGCGAGATGTAGTCCGATTTTTTTTAATTAACTGTAGGTAAACATTGTTTAGTGTCATTATCATCTCGGCCAAAAGACGTCCACTGCTGCAGCTGGTCTGCTGGACATACGCCTCCCACATTCGTCACAACAACGACCAGGCTAGCGCTGACCGCATCCAACGGATTCCCGCGACCTTCACCGAGTAATTGGTTCACCACCTCAAAAATGTGGTACGCTCATTCTGGCGTAGGTTCTTATAGATATTATGAAGAACATTACATTACATGTCCAAGCGTAGACGGTTTTTAATCATTACGATGGTCTGTAACGACAGGCTAACTACACTAAGTAGGTGCCTATGGTTCAATTAATTTGTTTTTTTATTAATTATTCGATTTTAAACCTAATTACCGCGATTATTGGGTACCCACTACTTGCCCCGGCAGAGCAGAACTTACATTATTATCAGGCGTCATAGTGTGAATTTCAAAAATAGAACATTCCGTCAATTTTCTTTTTTTTTAAATTTTGAATAGCGATTTCATAGATGACCTCATCGCATCCAAATAGTCGCTTTGCGCAGTCCCGTGACGTCATACAAAACAAATCAATATTATAAGTTAATAATACTTACCTAGTTTCACTTTATGATGTTAGTCCGAATAAATGAAACACTGCACTGTATTCCTTGTGAATCTTCACTGTGTACTATCGAAGATTGGGTGTAGCTATGTAATACGTAGGAAAAGCAAAGAAAATAACACGGATGAAGTAGGCGGGGCTGGCCGGTGTACAGTCAGCCCCAAAAAGATGTATACACGGACAAGGAACCATTTTATTGTCTACAACCATTGTTTCATAACATTGTTTCAATTATTTTACCAAAACAATGTAAACATTTTGTCCCAAAACATCTATAAGTGCACCATATGACAAAAACATAGTAATCTACATAAGTCTCACAAATATGTACCTATACAGTAATCATTCAATACTAAAGTTCAACCTCGAAAGGTGCTAGAAATAAATATTTAGTTGAAAAATCAGCTGTCATAAAAACTTGGCATTTTCTCTACCGCGTCAGACTGACATAATTATTTTCATTACAACGATCATATCTTAAGGTAGTCACTCACCGGGAGCATTTGCGTGTGATGTTCAGATTCGAATATTTCATCAGTGAATGCGTTCAGGCGAGCATTACAGCGGGTACCCGTAATGATGTAATACATTATTACGAATTCGTAACATTGCAACAGTGAGTGCAGAAAACCGAGCATTACAACTGAATCGATCATCAATCGTTACACGTATGAATACTTACTGTTCGAGCGATTAAAAAAGCGAATGCTCCTTATTCAGTGCGTCGAGCTGCCGCAGTATTGTAACGCACTTCTCAAAACCAAATCATGTAATGTTTATTACACGCGAATACCCGGTGAGCGACCACCTTAAAAAGCCTATGCAACATTCGTAATGAACATTCATGATTATTTTACCTATTTGTATTTCAAATCAAAAACAAATGACACATCAGTGACGTTATGCATGAAATGACCAAAATAAACTGACGACTAAAATAAAATTTTTGTTCTGCTAATAAAATAAGTTAAAGACGTGTCACTCGATATAAGTCGTATGACGTTGTCAGCCTTGTTACCTTGTTTTGGAACTATCACTGTGAACATTGTTTTGGTCATAGAGTGATAGATGCGTTTGGTAAAATAAATTGTATACTATGTTTTGTACATAATTATGGTATATATGGTGGATAAAATGTTGAGAAACAAAGGTTGTTGTCAATAAAATGATTCCTTGTCCGTGTACACATCTTTTTGGGGCTGACTGTACGGCGGCCGAGTACACAAAATTTTACCTCAAAAACAAATGATCTGTCTCTTTCTATATAATATATGTATGTAGACAGCGAAAATATTTCACTGTTGAGCAAATTTAATATTTATCATGCACAACATAAAGTTCCAATAGCATTTCTTTGTCTATTTATTACTTTTACTGTGTAGGTGTCACATATTCGAACTTTTTGGCAAGAGGCGACTACAGATAAAAAATAACGATATTCGATACGTTCGTCGATAACTGTTATTAAACCGATATTGAGTCGTTTTTTTTGCGTTTTTAAAGTTATTTTCATGTTTATAATAAAAAAAAACATTGTATTGAATAACTGATCGAGTATATTACAGTACATTACTACCGCGGCCTGCAAAAGGGGCTTTGCGGCCTGGTGGTGGTCAAGGCTTATATTACTTTTCTCAAATAAGGCGCGGAAATTCAAACTAAGTAAATTAATTATAAATTCCAGAATCAATGACTAACAACAATTATTTTTCACGCGCACACACATCACACCGTCTAGGGATATTTCGGATTTACTCAAAATTTGGTATAAATAACATACAACACGTATTTATATAATTTAATAAAGCCCATTTATCAGCCTAGACTTCAGAAAAAAAAAAAAAAAAATTTTTGCTCATATAAAATTTTGTTTAATATAGACGAAAAATTAAATAATGGTAAAACTAACGATGAATGTGTTTTTCAAGAAAAAGTTAAAAATAAAGCGAAATTATTCAGTTTTTCCGCAATTAGGGAAAAATCAGTAGCAAGTAACCACCCATGACGTTAACAACGGTCCTCAACGGTTTTTCATGCTTTGAATCAAGTTATTTAAGTCTTGCTGCGGGATATTGTCCCAGGTCTAGCTAAAATGTGGCTCTGTAGTCGCAATGTTTGCAGGAAAATTCTTCAAAGCCCGTCTTTGGAGCATGTCCCACGCGTGCTCTATGGGGTTTAGGTCTGGTGATTGCGCGGGCCAGTTTAAGAACGACACGTCGTGTTCCTGCAGCCAGTCACCACTCGCGCTGTGTGCGGACGGGCGTTGTCGTGCGTGATCGTGAATTCTTGGCCCATTTGTAGTTGATAGGGGTAGACTATTGGTACTATCACCTAGTTACGGTTTTTTCCAGCGGTCGTGCTGATTCTCAGCCTAGTTTTCGGTCACTCCGGTAAATATACAAAAGATTAAAAAAAAAAATTGTACCAGGTTGTTATGAGACAGATCGGTTACATTTTTTGTCATTTTTGAAAATGCGCTCAGTGTACCTACATGTTACACGCAAAATGTCTCAAAACAAACTTTTTCGTAATACAATTACGAAACCTATGTACATTTTTAATATCAGACATATTGAGATAAAACCGTCTGCCTATTTTCTTTGAACATAGCAGGAATGGGCTCCCGTAAAACCGGGACGTTTCTCGACCGGTACTTCCCACCGAGTCGGATTGAGAATCATCTAAACTAACGATTTTATACGGTTTTGGGCGTAAAACGATGTGATAAGGTTTTGTTCGTGGGCTCTCGTACCACACTAAATTGTTAAGGAATGTTTATTTTATTAATATCTTTTGAAATACTGAATGTGCAGGATGTTGGATTACGCCAATATTTAGTAGAAATTTCTACTAAATATTGGTGTTATTGTTATCCGATTTGATCAACTACTTTAGTACCTACGTACATACATTTTCTATAGACCGTCAGGATTGAGGAGCCACATAAAATGTGTTGTATTAGCGAAATTATATAGTTTTTCCATTTTATTTTTATGGTACAAATTAGAACACATTTACTACTTAATTATACTAAAAATTTGTTGTAATTGGTTGATGACTTTCCGAGAAACAGCGCGGTGAAATGTTGATAATCATCGCAAAGCATACGCTCACAGGGAACTGCACGCGCTTTAACTGGTATTTGGTGGTATACGCAGTATAAACACTGTCTCACAATGCCACAACCTGTTAGAATTTCCGGCTCGATGACGTTTCTCTGCAAAGACACGACTTTGAGCCGGGTTCTGTTACACAGCTTCGGCGGAGTTAAGTTCCGAAGGAGCATAATTGGGACACCGTCCTTCAGCTGAATGATGTGCGCCGGAAGTCCACTTGCCATTAGCTAATTTCCTAACGATTCTGCATGTGTTTAGGATGGCTGCTTTCTACAGATTGATGTTAAGGGATTCTTATTGATCTATTAATTTGAGGCTACGGAGGAGATAGTTGGGAATAACATCTGTCGTGGACAGAACTACAGGAACAACATAAAGTTTTTCTTGCCTCCAGATTCTTGTAACTTCTTCCTTAAGCTCAGCGTATTTTACAGCGATTGTTTTGTGCAGGTGTTGGGGACGGGCATGTCTATGAGGTTAGCGGTTTTTCTTAATTAATCCTGTAGGGTTATGACTGGTCTATTGTAGTGGATGGTCCTATCTGTAAGTATGGCGCGGTCGTAATACAGTTTGTGTGTCATTTTCTAGTATAGTTTGTGGCGCGTACTTATAGTAGGGGTGTTAGTGTTTTGTTTAAGACTGTGTTTGAGTGCTAGTTTTTGAATGATGTTTGCAACCTGGTTGTGCCTGTGAGTGTAGTCTATCTGTGTGAGAGTTATACATGCTCCGGTTATGTGTTGTATGGTTTCAGATTGAATGTGGTATCTACGGCATTTATTGTTTGTGATGGTAGTCTTTAATTAGAAATTTTCTGTAGTTTTTGGTGTTGATGATTTGATCTTGTATAGCTATGATAAAGCCTTCAGGGAACAGGTTTCCTATTTTAAGCCACTTATTAGATGCTAATTTGTTAATGTGGGACTACTCTAGGTCATGAGGGTGTCTACTAAGAGGATTTTTTTTTCCAGTTTTAAAATTTTTGTTTTTGCGGGTCAGTGATGTTTATGTCTTGTATATTACATTCATTTAAGTTAAGTGGGGTGTAATTAAAATCATTTAAGTCTCTTATTATATTATTATATTATACATTGAGTTCAAGCTACAAAAGGTTAATTTAAAAGTAAGTAGGTAATTATAACTTGTGCGTAAATAATAAATATCTCATGATTTGTTAAACGGGTAACAATTACAACCTAAAGTAAAACATTGACAAAATTATAAAATGCAAAGACAATATCAATTTAAAAAAAATGAGTTGTAAAACCTTTTTTCGGGGTTTTTGTAATTCAATAGCGTTTCTTGTCTCGGTTTCGATAATAATAATGCATTTTTACTTCTACAGAAGGGTGTTTAAATATTTTCTTCCATAGAGCTCCATAGTTTTCCTTATCAAACCTGTACTTATCGCGGCTGTTCTCTATTGTGGCCAGGTAACCTTCAACAAAATCCGTATCAGCCAGCAAGCATTCTAAAATTTTTGCCCTATCCTTTCCTTTAGTAATTAATGTTGAAAACATTATATTTAAAGCTATAGAGAACAGTTTGTAAATACAAGAGAAATGCAACTTAACATCTTCTTTCAAATAGTCCAAGCAAATTTTTCCCAATTCTGGAGCTATTTCAGTTGCAATGTTTCCCCAATCTTTGCTCTCAGAATTTGATTTGTCAGCCAGTTTTGCTGCAGCCACAGTTAACTTCCACTTTGTTAACAACATATAGTTTTCTGACACTGCTAAGTTTTTATGTAATTCGTCTAGTATATTTAAAAACATTTTTACCGGTATAATCATATTTATTTTTGTGACATATTCTTTTAAGTCGTCAGAGAGGCGTGTTAGTACATACTGAAAGAGCACTCGGATAACGTAATTTCCACCGCGTTTTTCTCCCCACTTGGTGAAAGCACGTTGCATAATGGGCACAAATACTTTTTCGTATTTTTCCGTTTGTATATTTTCATTCTTAGCGCACAATAAGTACGCAGAGAGTACGGGTACGATTCCACCAGCGTAAACTGATCCGCAATTATCTCCAGAGCCGAAAAAATCTTTGTCGATAAACTCTTTAATTATATCTGTTACAAAGTCTGGACACAAGTCTTCCATTATCACTCGTGAATACTTCGCCAGCTTTGCACTTAGCACTTTGTAATGCTTGCGATCTTCCTCTTTTACTTTTACAGTCAGACTCTTCATGAACTTGTAACTTTTCATTAAATATTTTGCTCTGACATTTAGTGGAACCTGTTCAACTTTAGACATTAAATCGTAAATCTTCTTATCTTCTTCAAATGTTAAGTTATCAATAAACAGTTCTAGTAATTCCCACAGACTCACAGCGTTTACAGGGTCTTTTTCACGGCACAAGAGTTCGAAAGTAAATTTAAATATTATAGCTCGTATGCTAGCGTTTTTAGATGCTTTCCAGCAATCAAAAAATATTTTTTTGACGGATTCGTGATCCAGCTTCTGATACGCAAGTCTGATGCCATGTTTTTGTACAGACACTGGGGCATCTAAAAGTTTCGGAATATGTTCCTGACTTTGGGTTACACTCAAATTATAAAATATGGCCAGTAGCGATGGAAGAGCGAATTGCAAGTAGTCACCTTTAGCGTATAACAGAATAGTGTCGGGGGATGGTTGAGGACGCGCGCTATGCATGTTTTTAGCAATAAACCGTTGAATACTGAGAACACGGTCGTCAATTCCATTCCAATCAATTTTGGCTTGTGCTGGTTTGTATTTTTCTATAAATTCGAATAACTGTTTTTGTGCTAGTGCTGTAGAAATACCTCGAATAGTGGCTTTGTGGCCATCTGTTCTGTTAAGATTTAGAAGGTAGGCGTCGATCCAGTGCTGAGCGAGTGAGTGCGGCCAGTAGATGCGCAGCTTGGAGAGCAGACGTTGCAGCGAGACAGCGTCGTTGCTTCGCAACGTGTCTACGTCCTGTTTGTACCGCTGAAGCAGCTCCGGGTCGTGCTTTAGCGCGTTCAAGCACACCTCCTCGCAAGGATTAATCGCAACAGATTCTTCGAACATGTGTTTTCGCCAAGATTTATTAAAGTTGTATATAGGTAACAAAGTCTCCTTCCAAGCATTTTCCCTTTTTATTTTAACGCATTCCTTAATTTTGTCGGTTACAAAAGGGTAATCTGTCAATTGTTTTTTCCAATCACGCAGTAACCGTAAAATACTCTTTATAATTTCAATTGAATGAGAGAAGTCCTCTTCTTTTGTAATAGGTTTAAATTTATCTATTAGAATTTCGTATAAGTAACGAAATATCTTTTCTTTTTGCTCTTCATTTAGTTTACGTCCATAATATATTAAACTTCCAGGATAAAACGAGAACTGCCGCTGTATGGCGGCAGGTACAGTTTGATCACGTAGCAGATTGTATATTATGATGGAGTTAACGATTACGTTATTGCCACAATAAGAGCTCGATCCGTCATAAATTTTCAAAACTTTGAATAGCTCGCTTACCAAATTCCAAGTTTTCTCATCATATTGGTGAATTTTCGTGTGCTGTAATAGTTTTGTAGTAAAATCCAAAGTAAAACGGCGTTCCTCCTCCTTATGTTTGTCCAGGTAATACTCCAGTATAGTTTGGATGTGCTGTAAGTTATGGTCAGCACATGAAATCAGTACCTTCAGCATGGGAGATTTGTTATTGTTATCCAAATCCTTAGCTATTATTCTGGTGATGTCCTCAAATGCTCTTTCAAAACTTGCAAAACGATACCAGACGTAACCAGGTGTTTTCACTGCGTTACATAACATTTTCATATCGTATGTTTCCGTACCAACCTTCAAATTTTCTTCAATAGCATCCACATTTTCTTTATCAATGAATATTTTTTTTACGAAATCAAATTGCTCGGTTTTTGGTAACCTTTTTATAAAGTATGTAATTGTGTCGAAGTCAAACAATCTTCTCAAATTGTAATGACGACAATAACGACTTTCACCGTATTTTTTAGCTTTCGTATATAAAAATGTTTTAATTTCATCTGTTTTGAGGTATCGAGAAAATGTCGGTATATCAATAAAGCTTATATACAGTTCAAAATTATCCATAATTCTCTTAGGAGAATTCTTCATAATAATATCTGTCGCTTTGTCGTTAAATTTGGGGAGGTTAGGGTAATTAACGTAGGTATTTTTCTAAAATATCTAGATATTTATCGGCATCAGCTCTTAAAAGGAACGTTACAGCTTGAGCGTACCTTTTTTTTTTATAAGAATGTATTTGTTTTAAAACAATCTCGAAGATGTTGTTAGATTTCTCACAAAGCCGCTTAAATGTTCTAAGTTTACAATGATCAACATGTTTTTCAACCTTTGACTCCATAAAAGTAACTGAACAGCGTGGTAACCATTTTATGGCGTCGGTTAACTTCTTTTCGTGCAGGTAGAATTGTTCAGCCCGTGCTTCATCTTGTATGTTATGCCTTACGTGTTTGTTAAGCTTGATGAACGCCTTTGTGCTCATGTTTGGGAGCAATTTTGTGTGCAGATAGTCAGGGTTGATGACGTGTGCGTACTGCGGTTCGGTGACCAGCCAGGTGCTCTGCGCGAGTGCACGAGACACGCACAGCATATCACCATGTTTGAACACGTTGATGATATAATCGACATCCCTGCTGTGACACGCCAGATTTATTTTCAATAAGTTTTCGACATCGGTGTCATCCAATGTGAAGTTTGCAACCGGTTGACGATCGGCAATAGCTGTTTTGAGTAGGTTGTTGTAATGTTGATGTCTCTCCCCGAGGGTTCTGCCGTCCAACTCTAGCAGAGCCATGTCGTGTATCTGTAAAAAAAAAACGTAGGCCTCAATCAAACAATTTTTTGTTTAGGTATTGCCCTTGCAGGCACAGCTTTAGGATAGAAGAGAAAGACCAACCTATAATTTTGCATCAGTCTTTAACTACAGTAATTAAAAATCCGATGATTCCAATGATCGACTGTAAGGTTAAAGGTTAAGGTTATGTATGGTCAGCTCTAGAATAGATGCTGATGAGATCTGACTAATCTGAAGGTAAAACTGACCATGTAGACTTTACAGGTAGATAGGTAATACTCGTGGATCTTTCGTGAACATTTCGTAAAGTTTCAAAAATAAAAAGATTTTTAAATCCAAGGTAGGTTATTAAGAATTGAATTCCATAATACCTCGGATGTTAGGCAGGCCTTTGGCGTGGGATGCAACTTGTCATTGTGTCGAAATCGTCGCGCCATCCCATTTTCTTAGTACCTACGGCGGGATGTGCTGCAGGTGTTGAAAACCACAAACGGCAAAAATATTCCAATCTTTATATTGGGAGTCGTATGTTCGAGCCGTTTGGGGTTGAAATACAAGGGCCGAGTGCCCACTTGGTTTTTCAAGACATCGCCAAGCGATTGGTCACCTCTTCACGTGACCAGAAGCTGGGCTGTTTTCTGGCCAAAGAATCAGCATTGTCATACAACGTGGCAATTCTGCTAGCTTTTTGGGCACTTTTACAGTTGACAGCGATGTGGACGAATTTTTTGAGGCCCTTTTATTTTTTCTCTCTTTTTTATATACATTTACATATAATTATTTTGAATGTCTTTGACATATCTCGCAACCTGGAGGCTACTGGACTTTTGGAAGGCGTACGAGATAACCAAAATATCATATTTAGATTAATAGATGTATTATTCTAAATGAGAGCGTAGTGCTTAAAAATAGGCAAAATCTAAGTAGGCACAGTTGGTGCATGCACCCGAGTTCAATCCAAGGTTGTCTGCCAGAATTAGATTCTTGCAAAAATACGTTATAATCTATTCAACTAATAGTGTAGAAGGTAATATAGAATATAGAAGCTGTTCTTCCTCGGTTTGACCCCATCACAACACATAACATGCAAATATTATGTACCTCTACATATCCGCATCTATACAAACAAAATTTTGCTTCTACGGGTGAAATTGACGTTTTGAAAATGTTCAACCTTACCTAACAACAATTTTCATCTGAAGATAATTTATTATAAACATACATACTAAATTCCATAGATAGTTCTTTTTTTAAATTTGCATGTTTGACCTAGCACATGTTTGGATAGTAAGATTTTTTTTGTTGTGTTCCAAACTTACGAAAATATGGTTTTCAGTCTATTAGGTTTAAGTTTTAAACACAAGTTGCAGTGCGATTTTTTTTAAAGATGTCCTTCCAACAGTTTCCACACATGCACCCGACTTTCAACTTCACTTAAGTAAATTAATCACTGTAATTAAGTGATGCCAGTTATCCACACGTTCAGAACACGTTTACGGCATCATCTGATAGATACGCAACAGAAACTAGATATGGTCGCTCTAAATGTTTCACTCCTATGAAAAACAATACCTACTTAGCTTAAAACATAATTCCTGTTGCGTCAAAACAATATACTGGGTATGGTCGATGCGCACGCTCTGTGATTTTCCGTCCTTTGCTGCTACTTCTTTTTTTTCACCACCATCTAGTCTATTCAATCTTAACGCGTTGTTTTCGTGCTTACCCATTGTGTTGTACCCCTGTTGTTTTCATATAAGTTTTATTTTTGTTTTTGTAATTTTTATTTTATTACTAGTTTATTTATTTATTTAGAAGTATACAAATTATGTATTATGTATGTTGAAACTGTTTTGTACTCACCGTCACTTGTCCCTACTTATAGGTTCATTAGAAAACCAGCGTCAGACAGCACCTGTCTGGCATTAATGCTGAAATGAACCTTTTTGGCGCAGCCGTGAGGCACACACTATTATTGTTAAAATATTATTTTCACTTTTTTGTTTTTTGTGTTTCACGAACTGTGTCCAAATAAACATTATTCTTTCTTTCTTTCTTTTCTTTATGCCACCGCATATTTTAAGTAATCTCCGTTAGCGTAGACAAAACCGTTTCTACAGAAATCAGTGGTCTGGCTACGCGCTAATGTTGTGCGATATTTTTCCTTACGCTAATTTCCGTCTGGCCAGTCTCACCTCAGTTTATAATCGTCGGGAGCACGTTTTTTTGCCATGTCAATTATTTGTTTTTGGGTAAAAAGCATGAAGAGACCGGATGTTTGTCCAGTAGGTTTCTTCAGATTATGTAAGTAGGCGTCTGTCGGTCCAGTGCTGGGCGAGTGAGTATGGCCAGTAGACGCTCAGCTTGGCGAACTCACGTCACAGCGAGACAGCGACCCTGTTTGAAGCCCGTAGGTACCAGCTATCAATGGTTGGAGACTAGGTAGATACCTAAATTTATGTCAATTCAGGTATATGAGCAAATGTAATGTATGTATGTCACCAGTTTGGTTTCACGAAAGGTATGTCGACGACTGACGCAGGAGTAAAACTCATTAGTCACATTTTGGCATCCTGGGAGAAGTCAGAGGACGCAATTGGGATTTTCTGTGACCTCTCAAAACTCTCTCGTTTGACTGCGTTGACCACAAAACACTGATCTGTAAATTACATCACTAGCGAATTCGTGGACAAGCTGCTGATCTTGTTCTTTCCTATCAGTCGAACACAAAAAGTAAACGTTAACGGGGCGACGTCCTCGGGGTCTCTAGTTAAGATGGGCGCGCCTCAAGGATCAATTCTTGGCCCTTTTCTAATTCTAGATTATATTAATGACCTTCCTTACATGATGGTCAACTTATCAGATATAATTCTATTCGCTGATGACACTTCTCTTATTTTTTAAATATATAGAAAAGATACGGATGTCTTACATGTCCAGCAGTTCTTTCGAAATGGTTCGCAGCTAATAATCTTTTACTTAATGCGAACAAAACTTAATGTCTTAAGTTCTCATTACCAAATGTACCTCAAGCAGGTCTAAATTTAAAACTTGATGGCAAGAAACAGGATGCTATTACGGAAACTGTATTTCTAGGAATTACTTTAGATTCGAGATTGCAATGGGGCGCCCACATTAGAGCTCTTTCAGGTAGATTAAGTTCAGCTGCATATGCAGTTAGAAAAATAAGGCAGTTGACTGATATAGCCACAGCTAGGTTAGTATACTTCTTATTTCCACAGTATTATGTCTTATGGCGTTCTGCTGTGGGGATCGGCAGCTGATGTAGATTAAAATATTTTCATTTTAGTTGAAAAACGTTAAATTCAGAATAACGAATTTGCCATTTTCACTAAATCAATAACTACTGCCATCTTAGTGCTGTAAAACTAAAGTATAGATATTTTGTGTCACTTTAGTCTATTTCAGAATAGGAAATCGTCGTTTGACAGGAATAAACGAAATTTTGGTGATTTTTAGTCTAGTTTACAGGCATTTGTGACAAGAGAATTGTCACCAATGTCATTGCATCCAAGTAGGCGTTTTGCGCAGTGCAGTGACGTCATACAAATACAATCAATCTGCTTTCATAATTATATTGGGGTCGACTTCCAGTCTAACCGGATTCAGCTGAATATCAGTATTTTACTTGGAGCGACTGCCTATCTGACCTCCACAACCCACTAACTGGGTAATACGATACCCCTTGGTAAGACTTTCGGGCTTCTGACGACCCGTAACGACTGTCAAAGATCTAAGAATGACAGCCCGGACCAACGGGTTAACGTGCTTTCCGAAGCACGGAGGAGTATCGGTATGTTAAGATGGTCACCCATCCACAGACCAACCTTGGCAAGCGTAGCTTAACCTGATGAATCGACCTATGCGGCAGTCATTACTTAGCCACGAGCTCCTCTCCGTCATACAAATACAAACAAAACAATATTTTAAGGAAATTTTACTTACCTAGCTTCTCTTTTATGATGTTAGCCCGAATAAATGAACCACTGCACTGTATTCCTTATGAATCTTCACTGCGTACTATCCAAAATAAGATGTAGCTATATACGTACCTACGTAAGTTAAGCAACGAAAATAGCACGGATGAAGTAGGCGGGGCCGGCCGGTGTATGTTGGCCGAGTGCACAAAACTTTACCTAAAAAACAAATCACTGTCTATTTCTTTATGTAGATTCCAAAAATATTTCACTGTTGAGCAATTCTAATGTTTATTTCGCACAACATAAAGTTCCAATAGCATTTCTTTAATTTCTATATTTTGTGTAGGTGTCACCTAATGGAACTTTTTGGCAAGAGGCCACAGATAAAAAAATACGATATTCGTTACGTTCGTGGTAACGTTACGTTTAGCTCCGTGGATGAGTTAAGCGATGGTCACAATAAAAATAATAATAAAAACCGGCCAAGTGCGTGTCGAACCACGCACAATGGAGGGTTCCGTAGTTGGAATGAATTTATCCCAAGAAAAAACTTAAAGTCAAAGTCAAAAGTCAAAGTCAAAGTCAAAGTATTTATTCGTGTGCTTTTTGGTGATACAACAGGTCTTACAGTAATTTTATGGAAACTCAAAAAGCTACCCATTAGGCATACACGTTTTAACAATATCAGAAATTAAAATTGATTTACATTGAAATACAAAACAAAAATGTCAAAATTGATTTACATTGAAATGCAAACAAAAGAGAATTGATATATTAAATAAAAATGTCTTAACATTGTAATTGAAAAACATGTTCTCCCATACAGAATGTATGAGAAATGATGTTTTCAAACTGCAAATTTAAATTGGTTGATTATTACTCGTTAACCTGTACAGCCTACTTAGCTCTGATAGTTTTCCTTTTAATTTCGTTATATACTATTGCTGTGATTTTTTTCAGAAATCCAGGTACAACCATTTACCTGGCAGAGAGGGGGACACACTTGACTCTAATAAAAAACATCTGCTAAAAGCTTAATATTTCGCAAACGGAACCCAGAATCCAAAAATGGTTTTCACAAACTCAAATAAATATTAATATTTTTGAACGACCTTTCTAACGATACCCCACAACATGGAGTAGATGAGAAGAAAAAAACATCCCTACTTTACGTGTAGCCGAGGTACCCAAAAAAAAATATTTTTCTTGATTTTAGTTTATCAATTTGTCGGCATGATTAATATGTACATATGCCAAATTACAGCTTTCTAGTACTAACCGTCTCTGAGCTAAGCCGCGGACAGACAGACGGACATGGCGAAACTATAAGGGTTCCTTGTTTACTACGGAACCCTAAAAATGAATTGCAATTGGACGTAGTTAAGCGGAAAGGATCCAACCCACACTATGGGTGAAAATGAGTTATGTATACAAAACACTCTTTGTAGTTAAAACTTTAATAAGTCACAAAAACAATCCCAACGCATCATGTCATTATGACCATACGTTATCAACCTGTATGTATGGCAGGTCATACGATCACATAAAGCTGCGTTCAGACTAGCGCGACGCGACAACGTGACGCGACGCGATACCGTGAAGTTTTTTTAGAAATTGTATTGTTCGAGTCGCGTCGCGCCGTCGCGTCGCGCTGGTCTGCACAAGCCTTTACACGATCTGATCTTAAAACTTGAATATCTCAAAACTAACTGTGTGGGTTGGATCCTTTCCGTTTAACTACGTCCAATTATGACACTGAATTTGATGTTTCAACCGTTTTAGGTGTTAAAAAGGCATTTGGAAAGTTTCCAACTCAGAGCAAATAAAAAAACAAAACATACCGCTAAGTTGCGAACAATGCAGTGACGCATGCCAAAACTACACCTCCGCACTGTGCACACACGCTCACACGCACACAATCAAACTACACCTCACTAAATGCACACATGTTTACGAAACCGGCCTGACGTCACTGTTGACAGCGCTTTGTCTTGGTTTTTTATTTGGTCTGAGGTTTCCAAATAGGTACTTTACATTTAAAACCAAATATTCAGTGTTACGATATTAATTATTGCATTTCATATTTTGGTTCACTAGATAACCATATTTCATATTTCCATACAGTAATATTGCCAAATTAATCAAAACAGCGAAATATTTGACATCTATTTGCGACGTTGCACTTTCAGAATGGACGCTTTTAAGTCAAAGCCTAATACAGAGATAAATAAGAATCAATTATTTGTAGAAAATACAGGTGTTACAAGTTGTAAAAGTTGGTGGGTTTAATGTACAGTCCATATTGTGCCTGTGCAAGCAAATTAATTTTACATAAATGCCTAATAGGTACTGTAACGTCGGAGGGACGTCACTCAATATAATGTGAGTGTGAAGGGGAACACACAACAATGATACATGGGGCTTCTATACTCTCATATTGTATATTATAAAATTATTTTAAGTTCAATAAAATTATATTTAAAGGCTCGTACAGACCAGCGCGACGCGACAAGAACAATACAATTTCTAAGAAAACTTGACGTGCCGGTGTCGCGTCGCGCTGTCTCGTCGCGCTAGTCTGCACAAAGCTTAAAACAACGCGCACATCATTCAGCAGCCAGTGTTTGACTTCGACTATTTTTACATCAAACAAAAACCACATTCTTATTATATTTAAAATTCAAATTGTCAGAATGTTCGAATGCTATTTTCTTTACAGCCTGTACAACTTAAGGTTGCTTATTGCATAAAACCTTACATGAGCTACGCCCACATCGCCTATAAGGATTGAATAATTACTTTTATTCAGAACATTCGAACAATCGGACCCTTCCCGCCTATGTCTAAATGAAAATTTACCTAACGATGGAAATCAATTTACATAGTGAAGTCTTTCTCTTGCAAGAGAAGGCTTAAGTCATGACGAACGAATCGCAAAGATCTGACACCACGCCAAAATTCAGCTAAATTAAAATATAATATACTCCCAAAAAATCTAACGTCGCTATGCTTAAACCTCACCGCATCAAAACCATCGGAAAAGTTGTGGCAAGCCTCAAGAAACAAACAAAGTGATGTGATAGTTCACATCAACCCAGAGGGGTTTAGAAAAATTAGATCTTAAACCTTAACCCCATCAGACAGTATTGAGCCAGAGGGAATTTAGGGTTAAGAGGTAAGCGCTCAGCAAAAAAAAACTATCTCACGATCATAGATCAGAGGGAAAATCTCGAAAATCCGTCCTCACAAAACTCAATCTCCATTGAAAGTCAGTCAGCCCTGACTAAACTGTGGGTCCTCGGCAATAAGTTGAACCAATTCTGTCAACCAAACACACTTTGCAAAGGCTATGTCCCGTTAGCAAAGCTGGTGCCAACCTAGACAGAGTGCCATCCCCCCCTCTAGTCGGGACCACAGTTTTCAAAATCATTTACCTCTCCTAACACGCATCAATAAATTCTGGAGATACGTTCAAGCTAAATTAAGTTAAAAAAAAAATTGTTGTCGTAGGCGTTGGCGCATTCCCTCAAGCTCCTTGGCGATGTGAGGCGTGACACCTCACTCGAGGCCGCGTCCGATGTTTGTGTCCCGCAATATGTAACGAAAACAAATAACAGTGCATTAATATAATATAAGAAATCACTCTAAAATAATAAACTAATCTTTAAGATGTTTACATCTAAATGACATTGACATAACTATAAAATAAAAAAAAAACAACTGACTTCCAAAAAAAAATATTTCGGAAGTCGGTGTCTTTGGTTTCGAATTTTCGTTTTTTGCCACCGAGTTCCGAAATTAAAGTTATTTTTCACTTGGTAGTGTTTTTTTGGAAGTCGGTTGATTTTTGATTTTGTAAAACTTTTTTTTTCACCTTTTTGTTGTGGTATATTCATTTCATATTCATTTATTTTCGTTCCACAAGGTAAAACAAGATGTTAACAAAAGGCTTAGAGCTAAGAGCCGTTGTAGACCCTGTCAGGGCACAGCAAAAATAGTAGGTATGTACCTACGCGTGTATGTGGTGTAGGTACCTACCTGTATGGTAGGTACCTACACCACACAAATTCGAATAATGACCTGCTATGTAAATAACAGGAACTTATGATCATATCGTCCACATAGATTTTAGTGGGATAAATACGTATTATTGAAGCTAACTCAAAAATTATCCAAGCAAAGTTAATTTAATTTATACGGGACCACCTCGAGAGCATACCCTTTCAAACAAAAAATAATTTTCAAAATTGGTCCACAATTGACGGAGAAATCGATTAAAGTACATAAAAAAAAACAACATACAAAAAGTCGAACATAGAACCTCCTCAGTTAATTATATCCTAATAATATGAAACTAACCTAACTTTTGATGTTTTCTTTTTCTATGTTATAATAATTATAGAAAACGATCATTCGCGTTAAAATACTTGTAATAAAAATAAAAATAAATATATATGTCATTAAGTTGACGGGTTTTTTTTTGGGCAAACGTTATTGAGTTTTTCTATCTGGAATTTCTCAGTAGCGGCCTGGAGTCTAGATTTGTGCCCGGTTGATGGCAATAGGCTCGCTATTACATGGGAGTTTGGGACTTAAACATAACTGGCGATATGTGGGTGTACTATAGATACATCTCTGCCTAACCCATCGGAGAATACTGGCGTGATGATATCTAATGTAAATAAGTAAAATTAATTACTAACAGATTGATAAGTACGTATGGTAGGCCGCACGTCATTGGTAAAAAACCGGATAAGCTGGACTCTGATCCTAATGAAACTCCGTAGTAAACTAGGCCAGCTCATGGTTAAAGTGTTACCTGACGTGCAGCCAACCGTACCTAGTTAATAAAAGTTTTTGCTACTCACAGTTAAGCGGTCATTTCAAACATATTTAGACACAATGCTATGGATCCATGGAACGGATTTGGCAACGTCTGCGAGCACCGTCGACGAGTTAATCTCCCACACTTCTATAGCAGAATAGACAACAGCAACATGACCTCGTAGGTACCAGGAGTTACCCATGCTGAAGACCATGCCGCTGCCACGTTGCATGCCCGATAAACCAGGCCAGTTAGCTAAAAGAAGATTTGCGTATGAGTATTTTTGAATGAGAATTAATCTGTGTCTCTTTTCATGAGTCTGGTTAGAAGCGACTTTGGAATGACACTGATGATGAATGTGACTTCAAAAATTAATTGCATACCACTTTGAATTCATTAATATCAAAACTCTCGCATAAAAAATTCTAAATTAGGTTCATAACTCATTTGTTGGGTTTCACCTTTTATAACAAGCTATCGTCTTCTTTGCTAGATTTGCCTTTTAATTCGTTTAAAACGAAAGTAATATCCAACCTTTGTTCAAAGGCATACTATTCTATCAACGAATACTTAAATGATAAGAATAGTTGGTCGCTGTGATTAACTCAAGACAATGTTTATGTTCTCTCTCCAGAATTAGCTTA
Organism: Agrochola circellaris; assembly: GCA_914767755.1. Lineage (NCBI taxonomy): Eukaryota > Metazoa > Arthropoda > Insecta > Lepidoptera > Noctuidae > Agrochola > Agrochola circellaris. The sequence goes on from OU611860.1 coordinate 7,285,141, forward strand.
CCTGACAAGTTATGTGAGTTTATATAATTATATATTTTATTTGACTTTATAGGTCAAGTTATTTTGATTTTATTTTAATTTATTGTTGACATAATCTTCTCATTAAAATGTTTTTTTTTATGAGTTGTATTGCATCATGTGGTTAGCTAGTGACCTCGACAATAGAAAATATTTTTTTTTGCCTGAGCAACCGGCAGCAAGTTTGTCATGCTCCCTAAGATGTCACTGCAAGCGATAGCGTCGGGAGTCGGGTTGCCTTCTTCCCTCAAATATGGCGAGAAGGGTAATGGCTGATCTTTGCGCAATTTTTTTTTCTAACCGATCAGACCGCTGCCTGTGCTTCTGGAGAGTTTGTTGCGCCACTTCTTCCCAGCTAACGCACTAGGAAGTGGTGAAGGGTGGGCGGTTTGGGGGACTGTCTTATATTACTTTGACGTTCGAAAAGTGCTGATTCTCAGCCTAGTTGAATATATGACTTTTGAATTTGAATTCGCCACATAGCTCAGAATCGCCGCGAGCAGCGACTGCAGTCGCCAGTACTACAGTCCTTTCACACTTATTTTGCCTCTGCGTGTGCTTTTGCAGCAACCCAACAGCAACCTTACTGTAACGAGAATAAAGATCACTGTGATTACCACAGACTTGTCAGTGGCAGCCATCCAACAGCAACCTTATTGTAATGAAAATAATGATTGCTGTAATATTGACAGTGATGCAAAATCAGAGGAAAAGACTGTAATATTTGTGCTCGCGCAATCAGAGTGGTACAAGGATTTTTTGCCGCGTGTGAATGCCATTCTTTCTTTTTCGTGTGGTCAGTGACTAACCTGGTGTCAGAGCTTTTATGCCGCTCATGGGCCTCTGACTTGGCTTTGCAAGGGGCGTTGATCACTGAAATTGTATTGACAAAATAAGATGGCGACGTCAGTTCCGATTTTGGCCACGCGCTACGATATCCTTGTACTGACCGTTCACTATAACTTGTCCCTTGCCGTCATATTGGCGACTTTGCTTGTCAAGCTTAAATTCAATACTAATAGAGTTCAAAATGGTAACTACCAGAACAGTGCTACTAATCGCGCCACGAGACAAGTTATAAAGAACGCACCGTAGTGTCAGCTTGTCACGGCCGGCAGTTTTTTTTTGGTAATTTAATGAATTGGCTACTGAGGCCTTTAAGTCAAATCTTATGATTATAATCTATGATCATATCCATACATTCATTCTTATGATTCTTTTTTATGATTTATTTGAAATAAAATGTAATAATTAAATAACTAATGTTTATTAAAATGTAATGTATTGTAATAATTAGAATCAATATTATATTAAGTAATTGAATCATTTGATATGAAACATTTGCAGTGCCCTTACAGGGTGCATGTCTTAATACTGTGTCATGAAATTTTAATGCATGCCTACTAACCAGTGTAGTACATGTTAGCAAATAAATAAATAATCTTATGAGTTAAATAAATAATGTGGTTTATATGTAAAGTGTTTGATACACAGTCGCCTTGCTCTGAGTCGCATCCTTACCTTACCTACTTATTGTCAAAAATTCAAAATCAAAGTACCTACTACACAAGAAAGGCTAATGCCACTCTGTTAATGCTGTAAACGCATGCGTTTTTTCGTACGAATTTTACTCGTGCGTACACGTACGAACACGCTCGAACGATACCGACCTTCCAAGTACAAAGGGAGCGCGCAGACTGGGTGCGACTTAGTCGTACGTATAGTTCCGACGTCCGAACTTGTTGGGATTTGTTCTATTTGACGGAGTATCCAGTGTGCACACTCAATTCATACGACCATGGTTGTACGTAGACGCACGAGTGAAATTCATACGAAACCGCATATAAAGTGCACGCGGCCTAAAAATTTATCTCACCTGGTCTGTTCCAAGCGCAATAGTAGTTAATTGGCATGCCGTGATGAGACCCTAGTTGTGGCTTAACGCAAGTCTCCTGGCTTACTACCGGCATCTCCACTTCGTTTACCTGTTCTTTCACATCGTTTTTTTCGTCTACACCCCAGCCTATTAACTGAAATCAAACCGAGAGAAGATTCGTTTCAAAAGGGTCATGTGTCATAGAACTGCAAAATCGGCAGCCTACTCCAGAGTAGATACTACTAAGACAGAATAAAACGGACGGAAACGTACGGTTAGGGAAATTGATTATTTATTAAATTACGGTTAAAGATATTTATTGTGATGAAGTGACACACTACGTCAATTTGCCGCGTTATAGCCATTTCATACAACTGTCAAAGAATGCCAGTTGTGATTTGAATATACGGACGGTTTAAGTTGGTAGTAAATTTGGTAAATAACTAATTTCCCTTACTTTAACATACCCATCCCTTCTTCCCGATCACAATGTCTTGATCTATCTCGTTGGCCGGCCAGAGACACACAGGTCTGACCCAGTCATCATACGTCACTGGCTCGTTCAGCACCAAAAGCGCCACATTGTCCCCGCGGTATGAAAATTCTTGGACGACGTAATCTGGAGAGACTATTATGCTCTGCACCTGTTGTTGTAAAATAAACTGCAATCATCATGTTCCCCGGCATATGACTTCAAACTGAGACACAGCAACTGGTAGGAATAATACAGTGGTATTACTTCCTCGGGGCCTGGAGCAATGAATCACTACATCGTAAAACTACAACATAAAACAACAAGGTCTATTTGTGTATGTGGTTAGTTAGATAGTCTCAACGTTAGTGAAGTTTCAATTTGTTGGAAATTGTTGTAAAAACTGGTAAGGCGATGTCGAAAGTACTTCAAATTAATCAAGGATACTTACAAGCCTAATCTGCGCTCCGACAAGAGAGCTAAGGTTGCGCTTGCCGAGATGGACCACCAGATTCTTCTCGTCGGTGGTAGCTGGTGGAGCCCATTGCCAGTCGAAGACACATTGTGCTGCAGTAATGACGTGCCGGAGGCTGATTAGAGTGCCTCCGCAGAAATACCCATATGGCGAAACCTAGAAAATATACGCAGCGTTTTATTTGAACCATCGAAAGGATAATACAAACAGTGGAAATGCCGAATTTTTTTTACACATTTTGTTAACTTTATGCATTTAAGTATATAGGGGCTTGTGGCTAAGTAATAACAGCCGAACGGGTCATCGTTCAGGTTAAGCTACGCTTGCCGCGGTAGATCCGTGGATGGGTGATCTTTACTTACCAAGACCCCGCCGTGTCTCGGAAAGTACGTTAAGCCGTTGGTCTCGGCTGTCATTCGTGGATCTTTGGCAGTCGTTACGAGTAGTCAGAAGCCCGAAAGTCTGACAACCGGTCTTACCAAGGGCTATCGTATTACGCAGTAACTGGGTTGTGGAGGTCAGATAGGCAGTCGCTCCATATTAAATACTGGTATTCAGCTGCATCTGGTTAGACTGGAAGCCGACCCCAACATAATTGGGAAAAGGCAGATGATGATGCATATAAGTATATTGTTTTATCAGATGATGATGCATATAAGTATATTGTTTTATATTTTAAATTATAGATCTCGCTTTATAAAATAAACTAAATGATGTACTCAATTTCGTTATTTTTAGGAAGCTACGTAACTCAATATTACATCTCTTATACTAACTAAAAACAAGTCCTATTAACCCAAAAATTATAAAAAATTAAAGGAATTCCTTTTTCCTTGCATTTTAATTAGTCGCAATACGAAATAAAAAAAATTAAGCCTTTACCTTGAAATAAATATAATTATTTACATGAAAACGTAATTTAGAGACATTGAGCAACATAATGGTCTGAAACTGTATTTTAAAGGACGCTTAAGAGTGAAATAGAGCCATATCTTCATCATTACGTGCATTATGATGTGATGAAGTTAAGGTGTAGTAAAAATTAACAAGTAACTGCGACCAAATTGCAAGTAGCGCTCATACATACATACATACATAATCAGTCTATAATGTTCCCACTGCTGGGACACAGGCCTTCTCTCTGTGAGAGGGAGTGGGCCGTAATCCACCACGCGTGCCCAGTGCGGGTTGGTAGGTGTCACATGTCTTCGAATTTTCGGTTCTAGTACGGTACGTAGGAATAATTATTACGTCTGTTACGTAGTATTAATATAAGCTTGTAAAAAATTAAACTTACAAATGTGTAGAGAGCAACTACCCAGGGCCACTGACTCTCTAACGTAGGGGTACCACAAGGCAACTGCAAAATAAAAAATAAAAAAATTGAGCCTACTGAAAACATGGCCTCAAGCGTACATTTTCTGAAAACAAATTCGTTCTGTGAAACTATAATGATCCTAAAGTAATGCTCTTGAACGAGTGTCATTACTGGGAACTGATCAGCACAGAAATGCCTGACGTCTGAACGAGGAAGAGGCGTTGTCTAAAAAAAAATAAACACTAATCACCTGTTCACGACGTCCTGAGAAGTTATCACCGGCGTTGGAACTGAAATCAGTAGCATAAGTTTTAAATAGTTTGATTAAATGACTTTTATACTATTACTATTTAATACCATTAATACTATATTTAATATAAATACTAATATTACTACTATATTAATACTATTTCCTTTATTTCATTAATACCTATCATTTACATTTTTCAATATTTCCAAATATACAAAAAAAAAAAAAAAAAAATTGTAGCCCATCGGCCTCAGGAACTGGGTCCAAGATGCCGGTGGTCAGAGCTCTAGAGAGAGGAACCTCCTCACTATGCGTGACATGTTCAAGAGTACTGCTTTCTGAATCAAGCCCTTGACCCATCCGCACAATGAGAGCCTCCTGAGCTGTTGGTCAAGGCTCTCCGCTAAGGCTTACCGTAATGATTATCGGTACAATAATTGTCGATTCCACATGACGAGAACCTCGCGAAAGCTGAGAAAGAGAAACAAATAAAATATTTGGACTTAGCACACGAGGTTGTTGACATGTGGAATGTGAGCTCTGCTGTCATTGTGCCGATTATCGTAAAGGCCAATGGCCTGATAGCCGAAAGCCTCGATCAACATCTCTCGAGGCTCATTAGGCGGGTGGATCAAGGGCCTTATTCAGAAGGCAGTACTCCTCGATACGGCTCGTATTGTGAGGAGTTTCCAGTCTCTGCAGCCCTTACCACCGGTAGCTTGGACCCTGCTCCCGACACCGATGGACCATTATTGTTTTATTATTATTATAATAAGTAATATATTTATGTACTCACATGTTTCCAGGATCAGATCTGTTATCGTCAGGTTTCGGGTTTAAAACAGGAGAATTAGACTGCTTAGGCGGATTTATAACTGGTGTAATGTTTGGGTTGCGAGTCTGCAAAATAACAATAATACCACTATTGACCACACATATCACTGTTGAGCCGTACATAATATACATAGCGTGTAGTTAAAAATTTCAGAACAATTTTTTTTTCTGTGGAACTACATATAATGTTCCTAGAGTCATGCTCTTGAACGAGTGCCATTACTTGGAACTGATCAGCACAGAAATGCCTGAGGCCTGAACGAAGAAGAGTCTGTCTGTCTAAAAAAATGAAAGACCAATCACCTGTTCACGATCTCCTGAGAAGTTATCACCGGCGTTGGAACTGAAAATTAAAGTAATTGACAATCGTTACTGCAACAAGTCTTTGCTCTCACTTTCCTGCAAATCTTTCTTCCTGCTTTCCTGCAATCTGTGGAGTGGGAAATCTGTGGGAGTGATTTCGTGAAAAGGGACGGAAGTGTATTACAGCCGGGGAAGGGCGCGCTGTTTTATTTGACCATTGAGCGCGCGCGGTGCTAGAGTTGCCCGTCTGAAACTACATACCTTGACGAGACCCCGCCCCTTTAATGATGCTTATTGCCAAGGGGAGATGTCAGATGTTATACCTCATATTTTGGCGAGTACTGCCAGGCTCGCTCGTTTTGTTTTGCACTGCCTTAGACAAAATATAGTATGAGAATAAGGGAGGCGGCAGAAAAACAGAATTAGGTGCTATACTATTATTTATTATGTTTTTACATATCTCGGGACCAATGGGTCCCGGTCCTTTGGAAGGCGGACGAGGCCCCTTAGACAATTTGAAATGGAATGAGGCACCAATCGACAATAAGAGATTATTGTCGGTTGGTGCACTATGCAAGTAAACCAAGGATCCCCGGTTGGTGCAGGACTATTGCAGAACCTGGGAACAAAACATATTGGGCTATGGGTATGGGTGGCTTTAGTGTAATAATATATTTATGTACTCACATGTTTGCAGGATCAGATCTGTTGTCAGGTCTCGGGTTTAAAACAGAATTAACAGGCTGCTTACGCGGATTTGTAGGTAGTCTCATGTTTGAGTTGATGTTAGTTTTAAGCATTGGATCTCCCAGTTCCTTAGCTGATAGCGCTTTACAGATGACGATTCCATTTAGTCTTATCGCCTGCACTCTAGGGACTTCGTTATTCTTATCATATTGAACGGAGAAAGGCAATGATAGGGGGATACCAGGTTTTATCTGCATATCTTCATTCTCGATCCTAAAGGTCTTGAAGTTTTCTGTGAATGCCTCCACCATCTTGTGCTGAGATAAAATTAATTTTAAAAAACTAATTTTTTTTTTGTATATTAATAGCGACACCTGCCTGGTTCACATACGTGCAATCTACTGATTCCATTGATATTGATTGAAAACATTGATATTTCTGTCTATAACTAAGTTAAATATTGATATAATTATCATACATATAACCCATCCAGAATAAATCCTCTAAATGATGTTAAAAAGCATATCAAAATCCATTACGTACCTAGTTTAGAAGAACAGAGGAAAAACGTCTTTATTTTGTACTATTTTTAAATTTGACAAAACCGGATACTAAAGGAGGAAAATGTGTGTGCCTAACCTTCAAGGTAAGTTAAATAAAAACGATGCTTTCATTTATGAAAAAAATATAGATTTTTAAGCATTATAATAAAATTATGTACCTAATATACTAAGTAGTGAATACCCATTTGCACGCTTGCTTGCACGCAGAATACAGGGTTAGTGCCGTTTTAAGATGTCACCTTTGTAATAAAGTATTTCTAGCAAATAAATGTTTTATTTGATGTGATTTAAAACAGTTTTAATTCACAGGGCAATATATTTTTGAATTTTCTTGTGGACATGAAAATAAATCTTACCAGAAGCTTAAATGCTTGGTTATCCAGCACGATGTCGAGCCATACTGAGTGTAGAAGAGAGTCTGTTGACAGGTTTATAACCCCTGTCCACCAGTCAGACTCTGGTCCGGGCAGGTCGTATGTGAACACGGTGGGGCATGGCGATGGTGGCGCAAGAGCCTGAGAGTCCTGCCCTAACATGGGCGCTGCTAACAACGCCAGGAAAGTGCACAGTGCTGCGATCTGTTCAGTGGAAAACCGATGGATGAACAAAGAAACCCCCAAAAAGAACCGGAGCTGTTCAGGATTTACCTATAAAATAAAAAGCCTACCTATACCTATATATATTTCTATATATATATATATAGAAAATGCCTCTCGTATTAGTATTATAACGGTTTAGGTAAGTCGATTTTAGATCAAGTAAAGTGGCAGCATTGCCATTCAACGTGGCAATGCTGCCAGCCTCTTGAGCACTTCTCCTGTTGACAGTGATGCGGACGAATTTTTTCATACCCTAAGATTCCTTCTTCCCTTCCTTTTTTATATATGTATATAAAATATACATATTTTTATTTTAAGAGTTTGCTTATAAATAATGTCTTTAAACTTCACTGTTAATAAAGCCGGGGTATTTCACAAGACTTTTTTAAGTAAGTACAAACAGCAACACACTTAACTGCCCTTTAAAGATGCAACTGACAGAAATTATGACTCTACGAAAGGTTAGTCATTTTTTATGTAGTCTGTCGAGGACGAGTCCCAGGTACTTCATCGTCGACTCGACACCGATGTGAACCCCTCCTGCCGTTATCTGGGAACCCGATAGTGGCTCGTTCGGAGGACCATGAAAACACATGGCCTCAGACTTGTGCAAGGCCACCTCGAGTCTCAATTGCTGGATCCTATCGACGATTATTGCAACCCAACGTGTCGCCAGTTCGGCCAGCGTAGCAGACTACGCTGACGTCGCTAGGGAGGTCGGCGCACAGCACCCAGTCGTAGCCGATGTCCCACAGATGCGGCCCCAGGACCGATCCCTGTGGGACACCGCAAGACATCTCTCCCCGGTTCCACTCTCCGTGGTGACCGGGGTAGATGACGGCCCTGTCCGTCAAATAGGCCTCGACCACTCGACAGCAGAAGGTCGGCATCCGGTGATACCGGAGTGCCTCCCTAATGCAACTCCAGCAGGGTATTGAAGGCATTGGCGATGTCAAGAGACCGCCAAGACGACCCCACCCCGGGCAACTGCATCCCCCGTCGTGAGGGCGAACGCGCATGATGGCATCCACCGTAGAGCGCCCTTTGCGGAAACCAAATTGGCTCTCCGCCAAATCTGGTCCCACTCGCACCAGCCTGCAGCATTTCTCACTGTTTTTGTTTTTGCTCGGCTTCTAAGTGTCGCAGCGTGATGGTAAATAGCCTTCCGCAAGAATAGGGCTAGCTAATGCAAAAAGATTTTTTCAAACCCGACTGGTAGTTTCAGATATTAGCGCTTTCAAACAAACAAACTCTTCAGCTTTATTATTAGTATAAGAAAATTGTATGTCATCGTATTAAGGTAAAACGAAAAGAAACGACTCTTGCCGATTTTGCCCGATTTGTTACCTAAATATCCGACGAAATAAAGTAATGTTACTCAGCCATTGGCTCGAGTTCATAATTGTCAACGTCAAATGTAAGTCTCTTTCCTGCGATATGTCAGATAAATAAAATGGTGTATAATTATGGGGCAGATAAGTGTGTTGCTGTTTGTACTAGATAATTTGAAATCCTTGATTAACTGGTTCGTTTCATAATAAATAACCGTATAAATAACAGACCGGTCCACAACGCTGGCATTCACCAACATCATTTTAGAAACTCTCATTTTATACCTACACAAAAGTTAAAAAAACTTGTTATTCTTACCATTTTTAAAGGAATTGCCGGTACTTATAACATACACAAGTTTAACTTTTCACACAAGAATAATAAATAAATAACATTAGTATCGGCGATGGCAGCGAACTCCACGCGTTATACTATGTGAATAACAAAATGAATCATCACGAAGTCAGGTCAACTAACGAGTTACCAATACCAATGAGAATGCAACAGAGGATTCTGTAGTGCTTAGATACAACTTGTTTTTTTATACATTCCAAAGGTGACGTCACAAGATAGCTACAAATCCAGGCATCAAATCTAAGATTGAACTAAAATATTTGCCACCAACTGCTTGAAAAGCGATATTGTTTTGAAGACGCTACGTATTATTTCACACTTAATTACATAGGTAAAATTACTTAGTGTCGGAGTGGCGGTGCTTGGGGGAGGCCTATGTCCAGCATTGCACGTCTTTCAGCTGGAATAATGATATATGTCATGTATGTAGGGCGGCGTGGATGACCGAAATAAATGATCTTCACCTTATCTTCACTTCTTGAAACTTTATTTTATTTTATATAAAACTTCTTGCAATAATGAAACTTCCTAATATTCTAGCTCGCTCGCCATCCATTTTTTTTCTCTCTCCCACACATACTCTCTCATTCACTTAGGTATCGCTGCATTCATATTATATTTATTTCTTAAAATTATGATGCGTTCCGAGTATTGAGTTATAGGTATATTTTCATGAATTCTGGACTCACATCTTCTGGAATAGTTCTTGTGGGTACTCAACTATTAACACATCACATGAGTCCGCGTATCACTGGTCAATATTAGTGGCATTCTGTAGTGTCTGCCTTCCACCATAAAAGAAAAATGTGAGGTTGTTTTTTTTTTTTGGAGCTTTCAATATCGTAGGTTGTTAGTATTGAATTCACCCGCCCGAATTCATACTACCTCCTCAGTGCCCCGAGGCCTTTTAATACGGTCTTCACAACTTGTGTCGTCTCCAGAGGTCTGTCATATTAGTCGTTAAGTTGTTATTGTTAATATACCACATACACTGTAATAATATTTTAACGTTGACAGGCGCACGTTTTATAAATCGGGTTTTAAGTAAGGTAGGGAATAATGGAGTAGGACGCTTTTTTTAAAATTATGTACCAAACTGAAGCGAATAGGAAGCTTGATTCATTTTTTTTTTAGAATAATTGGAGAACTACGAACTGCGTTCATTATAACTTGACCCATGACGCGATTGGTCGAACTGAATTTTGTAGTCTTAGTTTCAATACTAATAGAGTTTAAAATGGTGACTGACAGAACAGTACTACTAATCACATAACTGGGTCATATTCAAAATAATTGTATTTTTACTTGTCCAACCCAATTATTTTTATAATGAGATACAACTGACTAGAATTTCCTAAACAAACAGATTAAATGTTTATTTGAGCTGAATAAAAAACAATGAAACATTTGATACAGCTAAACAATTCATAAAAAAATAATCAAACCAGACATTGCGTAGGTTCCGTTACATACAAGTATTCAATGTCCACGTCGTAGACAGCAAACTAAAAAAAATATTTTTTCTTTAAACAATGACACAAATGAAGAAAAAAAAAATATTATTCAGAGAATATTGTTTAAGCTTTATCACTACGGTAAATAAAGTCTAAAAAATAATTTATTTTTCTTATAATTTAATTTATTAATGAGTGTCCTGATTTTACACATTATCTGTTATTCTTCTCTGTTATGCTATTTTAACATTATTTCCATGGTAATAAAGAAATTTAATATACTGGCAAAATTCGTTCACTAGCTGTCATAAAACATGACGTAAAAATAAATGCTCGGCCATTTTGTTTAATACAGTTTTTCGGACAGTTTCGTTGCGTAACGAAAATTTGACATCTAAAAGTTATATTCACTGTGCGACGTTTAAAATAGCGGTAAGTACTTACTGTTCTATTACTCACACTAGGGAATGGCTTTGTATTGCGATATTTGCTATAAATATAACACATTCGTATATCATGTGAATTGGTGTGGAAATAAATAGATTTGTAGGTTAGACACATGCAATTAATTCATATACGTTATTTTATCTGTTACTTTTTTCTGTTACGTAACAGATATGAATAATTAGGCGGTATTCATATTGTCTCATGTATGAATTAATGAAAATAATAATACCTTTAATATTTAATAGCTATAACAGTTTATTTTAAAATTATAAAAATATATATAGTACTTGAAATTCTCACAGTAAGCCTTTTCATTTGATATGTCACACGGTACAGTGTGCAAAATCTTTTTTTTTGTTTTCTTATTTATCCCCCAAAAGTGACTCCTCTTATCAAAATTTATTTATTTACGTAACCCGTTTTTGTTTGGGTCATAGAAATTGTACGTGTAGAGATAAACTACGATAACATGGCGCGCCCCTCCACTTTACTGTTTCAATGGGTCTAGTGACTAGACTCTAGTCACATCCTTACGAATAAATAAATCTTCGGATTAATTTTTGTTTGATGGTCGTCTCAGTACGCACACAATGCGTTGTGAGTCTTGGTGGCGCTTTGTAAATACATTTCACAAACACTTTCAACCGTGTAGAATTTTGGCGGGGCGCGCCATGTTATCGTAGTTTATTTCTACCAAATTTCAACTTAATCGGTCCATTAAAATTCGGAGCAAAATGGCTATGACGGACGGACAGACAGACAGATAGAAAAACACACGAGTGATCCTATAAGGGATCCGTTTTTTCATTCGGCCATGCGGCAACCCTAAAAACGTAAGAACGTTTGAATTTCGCGGGCTATCATAGCATTCGCTTTAAATGATTGCTGCCAAAACTAACAACTGATGTGTTACTATATAATACATCAGCAATTGCTAGCTTCAAGCTGAATCTTGTTTGTTTTAGAAAATATGCCTTTAACACCAGCCGAACGACAGCGCAATTATAGAGAGTGCCTAAAAGCGAATAAGCCTGAAATATGGGAAGAAAGGCAGAAAAAAGAAGCAATAAATATTTTTTTAATTAGCCTAGAGTCTAGGCCGTTATTTTTACTAAGGTAAAGTGGTTTTGACCCACTATGGCGAGTAATTCAATAAAACGTAGTTTTTAATGACTTGACTTTGTCGTAAATGCTTTAAAATTAACCAAAATATTTGAACCTAATTGAATAGGTACTTATTACAACATTTAAAGGTTTTTACTATTATTATCGCGATCACAGAATCACGTTCCTATTTAATTTTTACTAGACCAATAGCTAAAAAAACTACGTTTTATTGAATTATCCGCCATTTGGTGAGTATTTAAAGAGGTACCGACTCAAAAAATACAATAAAAATACAAAACTGCTTATGTCAATCTGATCAAATCAATGCCTTTTTTCTAGTTTTGTTGTCACTAAGTATTTGATCAGGCCAGTTCTCAAAAGGTAACCTAACAAATAAAGTTTTCTTTTTTTTTTTTTGTATATTACTTTTTGGTACTCATAAAAAAAAGAAACAAAACTTGCATGAACAGTTGAATTTTATGAGTATTTTTTAAATTTCTATCTGAGAAACTCTTTTTCACTCAAATGAAAAATTTAAAAACATAAAAACTAAATTGTTAATACCTATTGTAAGTGCTTCGTCAGCCAGCAAAAAAGTTGGCTACCGTTCGAAAAATAACATTCATACAAAACTCTAATTATTTTAATCGTGCAGAAATTTGAACTGCTTTACGAATTGTTCAATGATTTCGGACAATTATACTAAAATATGATCACCAAAATGTTGTTTCATTGTACTAGGTACCTAGCGACCCGCCCCGGCTTTGCACTAGTATCACTGTTATACCTAACCTAAGTAGATGAACTGTAATAGGTTAGCGCAACGTTAATTATTTATTTAAAAAACGTGTGCTATTTAAACATGCCCTAATAATTCCTTTCTGTTATTTTTCTGTTACAATCAAATAATATTCATATCCGTTTCATATCTGTTACTTACAATTATTTTGAATATGACCCAACTGCAAATTCAGTGCTACTAATCGCGTTACAGATCAATTTATAATGAACGCACTGTAGTTTTTGTTTTTTTTTCTATTGGCAGGACGATGATGAGCTAAGTCCGTTGTGGTTTTTTACTTTACTGTTTTTAGAAAGAAAGAAAGAAAAAGAAAGAAAAATAAGTTTATTTGTCACAGAAACACGTGCATAAAAAAAAAAGATGAAAAAATACTTTAAATACTTTTGAATAATATACCTACGTCCACCGTAAAGTTGAATGCTGAATTTTATTTCTTCGACAGCCGCATAACTGAAGAGTATGCCGCCAACATTGAATGATGATTAATTTCTATGGGATCCCCGAAACGATCAATTGCCATTAATTGCAATGTAGGAATATTGTCAATCACTTCAAATGCATTTGGTAGACAATCAATTTGCGCATTAATGTGAGTATCACGTAAAAAATTTACAATTGCTATTGCTCGTTTCGGGAACCCTTATGAACTGCTTTTTAATTTCCCAAATTCAATCTGAACGTGTTAAATAACATGTTATGCGTACATAAAACACCACACTCTACTGAGCAAGCCTTGTGAGGACGGTAAACGAACTTATTCGGTATATTCGCAATCCTTTGATATGTGACCAAAAACCGACAACGAGTGTTCGTGTATTTGCGTATACGTTTTATTCGTGAAAAATAGACAAATATAGAGTAACTACACATCATCGTATTTGGGCAAATAAGACGAATACGCGAACACGAATAGCGATGTTAAGTGCCACCGTAAGAAAATCTATAGCAATGTGTGCGCCAAGTGCAACTAGTAGCTACGACTTTTATCAAAGTTTAATAAAAAAGGAGCGTTCTTAAATCTTCTAGGCGCTTTCCTAGCTATAATAGGCGCCAGTGCAGCCAGTTTACAATTTGTGTATACCTCTAGATACCTAAAAAAATGCAAATAAAACGTTTTTAGCGCAGCCGTGAGGCACACACTACCTATTATTGTTAAATGATTATTTACATTTTTTTATTTTGTTTGTATTTTTTGTTTTACGAACTGTGACCAAATAAACGATAACCTTTCTTCTCTTTCAAATGTAAAAATGTGGTTTACACTATAACTGACTTCTTCAATTATAAGCAAAGTTCAAAATAATTAACGTAATAAGGTAAGATATAAAGTGTTTTTGTTAATTTTGCATGCTGAAATAAGTAAGCAAAATATTTAAAACTATTTATATATAAGGCCTTTAATGTACCTACTATAATATTTTATCCAAAATTCTATTCTACGATGCATTTTGGCCTTTGGCGCATAATTTTATCAGAAAAGCGAGTTTAGTCGATAACAATAGTGTTAAATCAACCATTGTTCTCCATGAAAAACTAAATTTTGGAACAGGCAATAATTTCTTACTTTTTATTTCAGACTGTCAGTAGGTACTTTACATCTAGGGATCCTCATATTTAGTTGGACATTTACTTACGGGTTTTTATGGTGAAAGTATTTGGATACTCTAAGTGTAACTAATTATCTGTATACCTATCGCAGCAACTGTCCGGAGTCTGGATGATGGCAATAGACTCGCTCTCGATGACATGGGACTTAAACATGACTGCCAAAATGTGGGTGTAGGTACTATAGGTGCATCTCTGCCTTACTCTTCAGGAATACAGGCGTGATGTAATGTTAAGTTAAAGTGTGTTATACCGCAGTTGTCGAGCTCATTAAAGACGCGAAGCGAAAATTTATGTAAGTACAAACTCAATGATTGATGAATACTTGGTGCGCGGTACGATAATGGTTGCAATTGTATTTTGTCACTCCGTCGTACATGTACCTACGTAGTCTATGACTGCCCCGTAGGCCACGTGGTCGCAAGCGCGACTGGTGAGCTCGATTCGGGTCCTGGGTTCGATTCCCAGGTCGGAGAAAGTGTTATTGGGGTTTTACATTAGGAAATTCTTAGTCGCAGCCCGGAGTTAGTTGGCGGTGTGATATACCCCGTGTTTCGGTAAAGCACGTTGAACTGTTGTCCTGCGCCTGATCTCTTTCCGGTCGTGTCAGATTGCCGTCCTATCGGACTATGAGAGAGAGGGAAGAGGGGGAGTGCACAGGGGTCTGCGCACATATTTGCGCACTGTTGTGTTAATCTTCCGCGCCGAAGGCTGGTCTCCGCTGAAATTGGTCGCCATCGCCGAAATTCGGTCTAGAGGACTTTTATAAGGTTTTGATAAGGTTTCTACTTTGTAACCAAGAATTTATTCCATAAGGTTTATGTGTGGGGGCACATTATTAAATATATACAACTTAACGACATCTATTAAAGTAATCTAACTATGTAAATGCCTATTAACTTCCCCCAAATTACGATAATAATACTTTTTTATTTTATTTTATTTTACAAATTTCGGTTTAAAGACATTTATTTTCTCAAAGAACAAATTACAGTTCACTTATAGAGAAACTTAACTAAATTACAAATAGGCTGATTTACATGACGACGTTCAAGCCATCCAAGTAACTGAACATCAAACTTTTATTTATAAATATAAAATAGTTGTGTAGTTTTACAACTTGACAAAAACATCGAGATTTCTTAATTATACCTACGTAACTTTATTATTAACGTAAATTTCCTTAACATATGTAATCTTTTTATTATTTGACATTGTATACTTACAATATTTTTTATTTTTTATTAAATTTGATTTGTTACAGCTGTAGTGGCAAACATTGTCATTTGGTTTAAATAGGTTTTTATTATTTTATTTATCTTATATATATATTTTATATTCTTTTAAATTTTGTGAATGTGACAACGTTGTAGACATAAAAGACTGTAGATCTGTGGACCATTTTATATTTTACTAAGTACCTGGTACTTGTTGATAGGTCTACACTGTTCTCTCTTGGTTACCACTGTAATTTAAGAACATTGTAAAAACCATTGACTTTTAAAAGAGTAACCGTGGAGTTTCCTGCCGGCTCTTCTCCATAGGAAACGACCAATTGGAACCGTGCACCTAGCTTCTGACGTTTCATAAGTGCCCTTGTAGGTTTATGTGAAATAAAATATTTTGAATTTGAATTTGCATTGAATCTCGATGTTTTGTCAAGTAAAAACCGTACGAAGCAGGGCCGGGTCGCTAGTATTAAATAATGGTCTATTCCAATTCATAATACCAAATAATATACGACCAATTACCTACAACGGAACATAGCAGACAAGATATATTTCGTATTTAGAGTTTAATTGAAAATTACCTAGAAATCAATATTTTATCACAAATAATTATAAATTAGCATAGTGTCAGAGCCATTTGCCGTAGAATTAATTTGTTATAAATATTGTTAAAATATTCTGGTATCTGAGTCCATTTAAGTAAATTATATGTATGTAAGTGATAACAGATGTCTAGGTTATCGTTAAAACATTTTAATTGTTCGGGGAAGATCAAAGAAACGATGGATGGAGTGTGTGAAAGATGATATAGCTAGAAAGGGAGTGACTAGATTAGAAAAAGACAGAGAAACGATGGATGGAGTGTGTGAAAGATGATATAGCTAGAAAGGGAGTGACTAGATTAGAAAAAGACAGAGAAACGATGGATGGACTGTGTGAAAGATGATATGGCTAGAAAGGGGGGTGACTACCGAGATGACGACTGATAGAGAAGTATGGAAGAAAAAGACATGTTGCCCGACTCGCGGTCGGCCAACATGTCTTTTTCTTCCATAGTTAAAATGTGATCAGGGCCGGAGAATGAATGAAGAAGATGTTTACTATTCATCCTAATAAGCTAGACTATAGTTCAGTTTTTTCTATACTTCACATAAGAAACATGTTTGTTATCAACTGTCAAAAAGTTTTGTTACAACACAACCAATCATCACATATAATACAATGTGAAATTTAATTCGTTTGCATCCTCTTAATGCATGAATGCTGAAATGAACCTTTTTGGCGCAGCCGTGAGGCACACACTATTATTGCGTAGCTTCGAAGAACAACACGAAGAGCGAGTTTAATTTATAATATGTAGAGATAGGTACCTAATATTACGACATATTAAACGATTAGAAAATTATGTGTGGTCGTGTTACGTAGATTAGTAAATAAATAGATTGCACACCAATTGGCTATGGCTTAGGGTGTGGTGTAAAAGGTCAAAATGTAGGTCAATCACATTTAAAGGCCGAATGCCCTGAATTATAGCTTATTGAATGAATACCTGTTGGGCTTCGTAGCGAAGTGCCTTTCTGTTATATACGGATATCGATCAATGCTTTGAATACCATTCAAATTTATATATATCGTTCTTTAGTTTATACATACAAACATAAACAGACGTCTTCTTCCCTTGGGGGTAAGCAGAAACTACAGAACACCACCTGCGACGATCCTTACGATTATGTAAGGATCGTCGTCTGATTATGTAAGGATCTGTTGCTTCGTTTACGTTCATAAACACACGCACGCGCTGCTTGCGAGTACTACGCACCTGCTGGTCTATTCTGTATAAGTCTCACCGTGAAAACTTAGGTGAAGTGAGCGTGAAGTGAGCTGCAGTGCTATTCTGTAACCATCCCACCGTGAAAACTTAGGTGAAGTGAGCGTGAAGTGAGCTGTCATTCCACAGGGATTGACACTATTGACAGCTCACTTCACCCAAGTTTTCACGGTGAGATGTTTACACAATAGCATGGCAGTCATTCCACTTAATGCTAGAGATTGACACTATTGACAGCTCACTTCACCTAAGTCTTCACTGTGAGATTTTTATTTACAGAATACATCCGTCAGATCTTTCCGAAGAACAACGTCACTACAGTCACTATATGTACCTATGTCCTTCCTGGGCGTCCTCCTCCTGGGGTTTCCACTCGCATCCTAACTAATACAAAAACAAAAAAAAAATGCGAAAGTGAGTTTGTTTGTATGTATGTTACGCTTTCACGCTAAAACGGCTAAACAGATTTGTATCAAATTTGGCACATAGGTAAACTAAATGGACCTAGAGAAGGACATAGGCTTTACTTTTCATTCTGGATCGCAGACGAAGTCGTGGGCAACAATTAGTTAGTTTATTATAGTCAAGAATAGTAGCATTGACAATGCCGATCATTTTGAAAAATTAATTGATGGTTTAATTATTTTATGGCATATTCCCAAAAGCCGGCCCTAATATAGGGAAAAGGATAGGCAGATTTATGGCATATCCCCAAAAGGTGCCAACGGGAACCTATTCGGTACTAAGCCAATGCCATCTATTTTTTTACCAGTGTGGAGACAAATGGGCAGACAATACGTCAATAAATGAAAACACTGACAATACTAATGTATTTGGAAACCAGCAAATAAATACTAAAAAAGTGTTTTTTTATATAACTAAGTCGCAGTGATGGGCCGACTATAAGTTCCGATCAGCCGACTAGCTTTAATGACTAAACATATTAGATTGATTTTTTTAATACATTAGTTATACGAAGTTTAATTTATTAGAAAAGGGAGGGTCCTCCGACCGGACGGGTGTTGTGTCTGGTGGGCTACTGCCCGACGATTGATGTCGGGATGTTGTATATATGCTAGTCGAGCAGTGAACTGTGCTTGCGCGATACAGGATTTTTCGTGTCATGCGTAGTTCACATATGGCGATGTAGATGCCACATGTATTTTATTGAAATAATAACTCCTATTCCGTCATTACTACCTAAGTATCTCGCTAAGCATAAAATTTCTATGTATTCAACGTCAATAACTCAATTCCGGTGTTTAATAAAGCTATTATATAACTAATACCTATTCACTAAGGAATTAAAACTATGTTACACATGTTTTAATTAACATTTTTTTATTATAAATAAGTACAATCAGGATATAAATTAACTTGAATATTTGCAATAAAATGTGTATCATGCATTAAAGATTTCAACGACATAGTGATAGAAAAAACCCTAATATACAGATATAATATAAGATAATTACGCACTATGTGTAGAAATATTTTATTTAAAGCTACGCTTGATGGCACATATTTTTTTTTAAACCTATGTATGTTTTCTCTAAGTGAATTTTAATTCTTTTGAGATTATAAATATCTTTACCTTAAATAATAATATTAGATTTAGTTCAAAAGACTGAAGGGGTCATTGTACTCATTATTATCAACAACTTTCATGGACTAACGCTGAAATCGCGAAAAAACAATCAGCTGTTCCCTACATTTATGTTCGTATATCTCGTCGAAATGTAGGGAACAGCAGATTTTTTTTTTGGTACCTATGAGCGCACCGCCTAGGCGCAAGCTTAGCCCCATCACATCCATAGGATGCAGGCCCACCAAAACCGTTTCCTTGAAATGGCAACGGGATCCCCCTGGTATGTTAGGAACGAGATCCTCCATCTCGACCTCAAAATTCCCACTATTGCCCAATTTCTCAAACGCAATTCCAAGTGTTTCTTTGATACAGCTGCCAAACATTGCAATCCTGTAGTTATCGAGGCCGCCAGCTATGTCTATTCTAAAATCAGTAAACTCCGCCGTCCAAGGCATGTTCTCACCGACCCAGATGACCCCATAAACCTCCTCCAGGAGAGCAATAGGGCCACCAGTACAGTGTACAAGCACAAACGACGACCTGCATTCCGACCTCGCCGCCGAGGTCCACCGCTATCGCGACCCTCCAAGCCTTGCTCGACAATGCGCCAGCCCGCGCCGAAGCTGAGCCAGAAGCTTAAAATCTCCCTGCTAATAATAATTATCCATGTTTGATCCAGTCTGTCCCATTTTGCTGTCCAGCCTGTCCCCCCAGCAACGCCCTAAGCCGAGGTTCGTACTCTACAGGGGGTGTCCTTAGCGAGCGTTCGCTTAGTTTATAAGTTATATTTACGCCCTGGCTGGAGGCTGTAAGTTAGTAGCTTAAGGCAGCCACAGGAAACTCCGGTTAAGTAGCTACGACCTCCTTAGAGGTAAATTGCGAGACGCCTTATATATAAAAAAAAAGGTGTGGCTCACATTGCGTTTGGCGCTTGACGTGGTAACACATCGTGTCCGGATTCGCAACAAGACAATCGTCATCCTGAGGATGCCTCGTTGAGACCCCATGCGCTTATACTGCCCTGAAAACGGATATGGTATGAGCCCATTGCAGTCTTCCGTAGTGCAAGTTGTAGTTGCGAGGCATTCAACCCACCCATTGCATTAGTTAGTCCATACCTTACCTTCCGATCAATATAATAAAAAATAAAAATAAAATGAGTTTGAAGTGAGCCTCATTATCATTCCATATGATACTTGGGATTGACTCTGTTGACAGTCGATCCATTCTGTAAACATCTCACCGTGAAGAGTGAGGTGAAGTGAGCATGAAGTGAGCTGTCCATAGTGTCAATCCCCAGCTTTGGGTGCAATGCCAGCTCACATAAAGCTCACTTCACCCAAATTATCACGGTGAGATGTTTACAGAATAGCACGGCTGGTCACTTCAAGCTCACTTCCCCTAAGTTTTTAGACTGAAATTTTGAATAGACTGGCTTGTAATCCATCACAGAAATGAGCTAAGAAACCATGGAGGAGCTATTATAAGACAAGGCTCCTACAGCTGCCGCAGTTAATAATATATTGGGACAAATTGCTTCAACATTAAACTATTAATGGAGATTATGGGAGTTAATAACAGCGGCGGTGTACATTGCTGCTTGAAAAGTTCGTAGAAACGGAAAATGTTTTATGGTTGATGATTATGTTGCTCGTGGCTAAGTAATAACAGCCGCACGGGCCCATCCATCAGGTTAAGCTATGTTTGCCGGGGTTAGTCCGTGGTTGGGTGACCATCTTTACGTACCGAGACTCCTCTGTGCCTCGGAGAGCACGTTAAACCGTTGGATCCGGCTGTCATTCGTGGATCTTTGACAGTCGTTACGGGTCGTCAGAAGCCCAAAAGTCTGACAACCAGTCTTACCAAGGGGTATCGTATTACCCAATTACCAGGTTGTGGAGGTCAGATAGGCACTCGCTCCATGTAAAATAGTGGTATTCAGCTGCATCTGGTTGGACTGGAAGCCGAACCCAACATAGCTGGGAAAAGGCTAGGCAGATTGATTTTGATTCTCATGGACTTCAAGAAAATGTTTAAAGACAATGATATTTTTTCGTACGATATCCAGTACAGGGCTGGTAGATAGAGGTACGTTCAGGAGACATCCGCGGCTAAAAGCGGCATACGAATATTTAGGTACAATTAAGATACAGTGGACTCCAGAAAAACCTCACCCTCTAGCAATGTAAAAAACAATGCAAGGGAGTGAAGTTTCTCTGGAGCCCACTGTACATTAATATCACACATACCTACTCGTAGATATAAAACCTAATTTATACTACTAAGCTTTATAAACTATAATAAACAATACAAAACTCAACACATGATTAGACTTAAACATACATTATACTCTATTATACAATTTAAACATATTGTAAATTAAAGTCGCTTTTCGTGTGTTTGTGTGACCGCGTTGTTCTTGTCCCCAAATTGTTTATTTTTGTGTTTTGTTCTTTCTTTGCGTCATGTGTACCGCAAATAAACGTATTTTGTTTCTTTCTTTTCTTTTTCTTTTAAACACCGCAACGGATTTTTATGCTGGCTTCACTATCATTTACAGAATTTATTCCGAAAGGTTCCTGTTGTACGTAGTAGTATGTATGTTTAATAATATATAATATTACGTAATATCTATGGATTAGTATGAATAAACCTTTTGGATGGAATTTTTAGAAGCCTAGTTTTAAAGATTTTTTTTTTGTTTTCCTCTTATCGACTCAAGGAGTCTTTGTCACCTTGTAACTGCATGATTTATTTGTATATCTCATATATTAAGTGAACTGTCTTGTGTTCTTTATGAGAATAAATTCTTTTAACCGAGTTACACTGCCCATTACTAACTACGCAATGTACTGATATTAAAACCAAGGTACCGCCATACCGACTCACAGTACAAGGCCCCACGCCCAACACCGCGTGTTTGGCCCAATATCTGTCGGGTTCTCTTGACCGGCTGGGTTGCCAGCACGGGGGCTATTTGCTAATTTATCGTGGAGTAACACGCACTAACAAGTGTGTTTATATTTCGATCTGTAGGAATTTATGATATTTTGCGAATTGGAGGTTATTTTATCACCGTTTATTTGTGTTTGTGGGATTGTAGTTTTACTAATGGTAGTTATTATAACTAGGGTTGTTAAATAATGTTGTTACAATTCTGCAACTAATTACACTGTTTCACTATCAGCCATTGTGCGGGTATCAGTATCTGTTATTTATTAGTGAGTTACCTATTATGGTGCATCGACTTATCACAGTGTTAGGGCACCTTGATAAGCCCTGCGACTTCCATGAAGCAGGAACTAAGATGGCTCTTAGGCGTCCTTTTTGGTTTTGTTGAAACTCGTTTATTTATGCGACGAGTGTGTGTGTGGTGGAGGAAATTTAATAAAGACTACAAGTACAATTTATAGACTGTATTGAGACTTACACAATGGCTTTACTAAGACAATAATATCTAATATCTATTTCCACTGTTCCTTCCACCATGACAATTCAAAATTGTTCGCACGCACTTCACGTCACTTATCACGTTTGCCGGCGGTCCCGTCCGCCGAGGAAGGCGCCACCGTCAGCGCCGCATTCCGGCCGGTTAGAACTTCACGCCGCCTTCGCTGGACGGCGTTGGCCGATCGATGAACACACAGTCTACACAACGCAATGGAAGACACAGTCAAAATTAAGTCAGTCAGTCCCGAAAAATGTTAGCTAAACATGAAAAATATATGATATACAATTGTTCGGGTTGGCATGATTCAGCAGACGGGTGGCAAAATAAACAATATTAGATTTTGCTGCCCGGCTGTGCTGACTTAAGGCAACCCGAATTTAATATGTAGCACCTTTAATGGAACCCCGTAATAATGCAAAATATCTTCTGAATTTCCACAATTTTATAGAACAAATGAAAATAAAACCTTTTCTCAAATACCTTAAAAGAAAACGTCTACCTTTCTAAGAGCTTACAAAAATATACAATATTAATTTCACTTAGAATAGAACGTTATATGTATATAAATATTTATTTGTATAAGGCAGTGAAATTGTATCGGTCAAGAATGAAAGTGGAGTACCTTGCGTGCATTACATAACTCTTATCTCGCGGCGGCCACCAGCCGACTTACAGCAACGCTTTGTGTTTGATAGCGACCCGGTGTACAACGACCACAAAAACGTTTATGGGGTCTTAGACATTGGCCTTCTTTTATTATTATATGCATAAAGCTGACTTAAAATTAATGGTACAAGAAAAGTCTCAGCTGTATACCACCTTTGTGAGAGACTGGTGCCTGATATAGGTTTTTGGAAAAAACCTGTGTTACAGGTCACCAGCCCTTCCACGGCTAGAATTTGCTTTAATAGAGATACCGTGCAAGAGTTGAAGTTAAACAATATGGATAACAAGAATAAAAACTAAGTAAGAGTTGAAAAATAAAAGATTCTGCAGAAGTTATTGAGTCATGTTGTGAGACAATGTGTGAATGAATCGTGTGTGAAGTGTTAGGCTAGTAGGAAATTTATGTGAGTAATACAGACGAGCAGTGTGTGAGTGAAGGTGACTTTTGTGGAGCTTCTTATGTTATCTATGAGAACTAAAAGTTAAGGCTCATTTTCATTGGTCGATAGGGTTCGTATACGGGGTGCGGGAGATTTCTGTAACGCATGCCATAGGGACCGCATGCAAGGAACCGTTTTTATTTGTATATTTCTATGGTCAATGGGGTGTTAGAGATTTTTGGAAAGCATGCCATAGGACTCGTATTCAGCGAACAGTTTTCATTAGTCGATAGGGAACGATTACAGTATATGGAGAACCTGCGCCACACTCTTGGCAGTCACTTTGAAGGCTTATTTTCATTGGGTGAGTCGCCGCATGCTTTTTACCGACCGATAAATTTCATTGGTCGCAATGCTCGCTACGGCCATTCCCTGCAGACGGTGTACCGACCGCATTATCGACTTATTAATTCCATTTGTCATTATCCCACCTGCGGGGAGTCCCCGCATGCTGTATATCGACCGAGTTATCGACTAATGAAAATGAGCCATTATAGTGTAGCGGTTAACATACGAACTACGCGACAAAGACATGACGTCACACAAATCCTGCATCGCGCAATTAGAGTTTACCGCGCGAACGGCATATATAAGACTATCCGACATCAACTTTCGGGCAGTTGCCCGCCAGACACGACACTCGTCTGGTCGGAGGATCCTCCCTTTTCTATTGAGGATGAGTGAACTTTACACCCTGTTCCTCATACGCCTAAAATAGTAGTCTTTTAATTAGGTGGAATAAGAAAAACGTGGAATTTGGTTGATCTAAGACTTCTAAACCTTAGGATATTTTACCTGAGTTTGGAACTAGTTAGTGGAAGTCAGATAGGCAGTCACTACATGTAAAATACTGGTATCCAGCTGCATCCGGTTAGACTGGAAGCCGACCCCAACATAGTTGGGAAAAGGCTAGGCAGATTTATTGAGTCAATGTTGAATGCCGCCGATTCGAAATGTCGCATTAGTGAGGTTAAGCTTTGAGGAAAAGTTTCCCTGATGAAGAAGTGTTCATCCAGGTTATTGATAATTTGCCATGATAGAAGAAATAATTTTATATCCGAGGACTGCTTATAGCCAATTACGAGCTCTGGCTGATGTGATAACCAAAGTCAATAAAGGCAGTCTAGAAATAGGAATAACCTACTATAAATTTTTCTTCAACACGTGCTTAACACTCGATAAATTCCTAAAAATTTTAATGAACGTTTCTGCTTAACTAACGAACAATACGTAATTTTAATTATGCAGATTGCAGGCTGGTGCGTGAGTAAATTGAATTAGCCAATACTCTAACAAGGTGTGAATATGTACATATTTAATATTTAGACTGTCAATTAAGCTACCGCCGGGTGCATATTCAAACAACAACATAATTCAAATGCTGTCAATTTGGCCCTGCGGAATATTAGTGCATTGTGGAGCACTTTCGCCCACGGTAGTACGCACGCAGCGCGCGCGGTGGGCGCGGCTCAGATCGAAGAATTGAACACTTGCACTTATTTATACTAATGTCCATTTACTATGTGGCAACGTTACAGCAAGTTGGTGCAATGCAACTCTTTTATCTGATTCATTAACAATTTCTAATTGTACCTATTAATTGTTGATTACTTGTTTAGGTATGGATAGGTTGGCAACACACCTTAAGCGAATTAAGTGTCGCTAAACTTGTTGGCAACACACCTTACGCGAATTAAGTGTCGCTAAACTTGTTGGCAACACACCTTAAGCGAATTAAGTGTCGCTAAACTTGTTGGCAACACACCTTAAGCGAATTAAGTGTCGCTAAACTTGTTGGCAACACACCTTAAGCGAATTAAGTGTCGCTAAACTTGTCGGCAACACATTTAATTAAAAGTGGAGTTGTGATGATGAAAAGTTTGCCGCAGTACTTACATGTAGGCTGCTACGGTGTTTAGGTAAAAAAACCGGTTAAGTACGTGTCGGACCACGCATAATGAAGGGTTCCGTAGTTGGGATGAATTTATCCCAAATACATACTTAACATTGTAGTTGAAAAACATGTTCTCCGACGTCATGGTGTAATTTTCGTAATCGCAAAAAAATAAAATTGTGTTAAAACTACAAATTAACAATTTTCGGACTTTTTCCTTTACTTGGGCTTCGAGACCTTGCTACTTGCCAAATATCATGATTCTAGGTCAACGGTAAGTACCCTATAAGGTTTTGATTTATTTGCGAGTATCAAAATATGTCGCATAAATGGCCGTATTTTTTATTGCGACGACTGAAGCTTGATTTTTTACAGCTCCAAGATACCGTAGACCTACATATTTGATATTAATTTCAACTTGATACCTGCACGCGTTCCTGAGAAAAAGGGTTTTGACAGACTGACAGACAGACCGACGGATGGACAGATGGACAGACGGACAAAGAAATAATCTTATAAGGGTTCCATTTTATCCTTTTGAGGTACGGAACCCTAAAAAACTGGGACAAACGATGTGGAGAACGCAAAACAAACTGTGGTTAATTTATACACCAGCTAGGAAAGTAGTAGTAACAAGTAACTTCATTACTGGAACAAAACACTTTAAATTAGTCAAAATATATATATTCCGAAGATGCCAGATCTCTATCGAAGTAGGTAACAAGATTACCGAAAGACCCATTCATCCTGTGATTTATCTGTCTTGGTCGTAAAGATTCAAATACTTCATGGCTTCTGAAAACCACTGCCAGCTTCAATCCCAGCTAACGCACTAGGAAGTGGTGAAGGATGGGCGTTTTGGGGGACTGTCTTATGTAATTTTGACGTTCGAAAAGTGCTGATTCTCAGCCTAGTTTGAATAAATGACTTTTGAATTTGAATTGGCTTACAGTTGTAGCCACTAACTCAATATTTTTAAAGGCCTTCACTCCAATACACCATGCAACCATGTGTGGGTACCGTGTTTGTTGAGCCAGTACGCCACTATATTCTTCGTACGCAACACTATGTTAATAATTACACTAGCTGCTTCAAAAGCCAATCAAACGATGAAAGCATATAACTCAGTGCCTTTGATCGCAGCCCGTGCATGTGTGCAATCAATAAAGATGTGTATATGCAATTTGTGCGATACGATATAGATAAGGTGGCTATCGTAATTGGAACTTAGTATAAAACAATATTGAATAACAAACTACTGATTAAATAAATAAGTTTAATGATTTAATCTAATTAACGCAATTCCGAGCATGCGCGGTGGAGCGCGGCGCACGCGACGCATGCCAACTTAATAACTTATTTTGTTAACTACTTAAATATCGGAAGACGAAGGCTTACGACTTGATGGAAATGTCTCATAGGAGAAGCATAGACTGATACAAAAATGATAGGAACTTGATCATTTGTTGTTACTTATTTAGCACAAGAAAAAGATGAACCAAAATTGATGAACATCAAATTAGTTGCACCTTAACCCTTAATCAAACAATGGTAAAATTCATGCCACTTTCACCTCACTAGTTTATGGTTGAAAAAAATTAATAAATCTGAACGCATCCCTTATGTTTTTACCCGCAGGGCCTGCAGCATATTCTGTGGTATGAAGTTTTGGATAACTAATGTAGCTCAGCCGGTTTCTAGAAATACTTTGTCGGTGCATCAATGTCCGGATTTGCTTTTTTACCTTCTAGTATGATTTCGAATTGATGTATATAGACTTACGAAGATGTCTAAACTTCGGCGACCAGCTGCTGATACATGAGTAGGTATCCATAACATCAATAATAAATAAAATAGCTTTTATTAATTCCTTACAACTACATCAATGATATTTTTACACAGAGTATAAGAAAAATATTTGTAAGATGTATGTTAGTACTGAAACATAAATTTTAATTTTATATTTGATAGTATTGTGTGTTAGTATCTCCAATGTTTGTTTCCTCTATTTAAGGACCGCCTGAGGAGGTAAAAGCCTCCTCCAAATTTTTCCATTCGTCCCATAGTCTGGCTGTTCGTGCCCAAAATTGGCCAGATTTTGGGCAAGGCCTTTTAAAAGGCCTGCCTCTCTTCTTTTTCTTGTTTCTGGGGATCCAATTTGTCACGACCTGTTTTTTTTTTTTTTTTTTTGGATGGGAAATTATCAAATAACTTCTCCCGCTCTGGGTGGAGCGGGAGGGCGTGTCAGACTTTTACTGACTAAAACCCACCCGTGTTCCTTCCGATGCCTGTGTGCCGAGGTCGCGATATCCCTTTCAGACAAACCCGCAACCCCGGCAGGCATTGGCCCTTCCGGACCCCGTCAGTTGGTGCTGACATCTCTTTGAGGCGCGCGTGGAACACAACGCGCCGTCGACCCGGGCCTGGTCCCTATCGGACGGCGAGCTACCCATTGCTCACCGTCCGCAAGCCCGCGCCTACGGTGGCCGGAAGTCGGCTCTCGACTCCCGACGCCCGGGGCGTCTCCTGCGGCGACTAGGGGCGCGAGGGGGCGCATTTTGCCTCTCCCTCGCGCGCTCCGCCTCCTCCTTCGCGAGCATTACTGCTTCGCAGAAGGAGGTGACGGCCTCCCATGCACTCTCGCTCCGGACCATGGCCTGAACCAGGGCCGGACGCGAGAGATCGCCGCCGCCGATCGCCTCCGTGAGGACACGGCGGTGCTCCGCCCAAGCTGGGCAGACCTCCACCGTATGCTCCACCGTGTCCTCCGGGCGATCCACACAGTGGTGACACCCGGGCGTTTCCTCCCGCTTTATTCTGAACAGGAACCTCCCGAAACAACCATGTCCGGTGAGGACCTGTGTCAGGCGGAAGGTGAGGACGCCGTGGCGCCTCTCTAGCCACTCCTCAAAGAGGGGACTTATCGCCACAATTGTGGCGTGCCCAGCGCTGGGTTGCGACAATCGCACTCTCCATGCCGCCATGAGATCCCGCCGGAGCTCTGTCCGCTGTGCCGCGATTTCTCGCGGCAGCGGAGTTACGCCCCGGCGTTTCGCCTCCTCGCGCAACTCCCACATGTGCGCGAGGACTTTTGCCTCCAGATCCCATGGCGAATTTGTCACGACCTGGGTCCATCTTTGGGGTTCTAGCCTTATCATCAATAGGATAGTATATCTAGATAGATGAGTGAGCCATCGTTTTTAGTTTTAATTTTAACCAATAGGCACACGTTTGAAATGTTACTTCAAAGCAGGCGTGAAGTAACCAGACCCAATTAGAGGCTTTCCCTGACGTTCAAACATTTTCGTGGTCGTTCGCGTGATGTAGCGTTCAGTTACTTTCTCCGCCTGAATTTGGGCTGTTAGATTAAAACACAATCATGAGATATTAAAAGAAAATAATTAAAAATAATCATCTACTCAGTCAATAAAATATTTGAGTTTGAGCCCATCGTAGTCCATCTACTGTTGAAAACTCTCCTACAGTGGGTTGCCATATTATTAGGGACAGTCACGAAAATGTTGTATTTGTGAAGTAAGAG
The DNA here is from genome assembly GCA_914767755.1 of Agrochola circellaris. NCBI lineage: Eukaryota > Metazoa > Arthropoda > Insecta > Lepidoptera > Noctuidae > Agrochola > Agrochola circellaris. The sequence continues at coordinate 7,314,274 of OU611860.1, forward strand.
TCTTAAATTAATTAGGAAAACACATTTTTTTAAAGATAAAAGCTTTAATTATACAAAACTGTTATTAAGGAAGTAAAATAAGAGCAAAATAACAATAAATAATAATAATTAAGTACATAAATAGGCGAAAATAAATGTTACTTAGTAGTAATCAGTACTTTGTGACATTTCCTTTCGCCTCAATTAGTGCTTCTATACGCCTGGGCATGCTTTCTATGCACTGTTTGGCACTTTCTTTTATCTTGGGTTTTTATCTAGGGTTGTGATGCCAAACATTAATAAGCTTTTCTATCAGCTTGACCTTGGTGGTTATTTCTTTGGCAATTTAGGCCTTGGTAATCTCCCATAAACTTTATATGGGGTTCATGTCAGGAGAATTACCAGGTCAAGATAAAAACTGGAATGTTGTGGTCTACCAAGAACTTGGTAAAGCTTCTGGCTTTATGGCATGGCGCTGAATCAGGCATAAACATAAATTCCTCAGCATCAGGGAACCATTCTTCAAGTATCGGTACCAGGCGAGTTTGTAAAACTTGTCAGTACTGGTCTTGTTTCATGGTTCCCTGGACTATGTACAGGCGCCCAGCCCCCTTGGCGCTTATAACAGATCACACCATTATTTCAACAGGGTGTTTTACCCTCTCCACGATGCAGTCAGGGTGGTATTTTTCTCCTGGACGTCCCCTGACGATGCTGCTCTTGTCGGCTAGAATCTCGAATATTAACTCATCCGCGTCACACACCTGAAAAAAAAAAGAAAGTGGTTTATTATTTTGAAAATTATTATTTTAAATGGTGTAAAATACCAGTAATAATGCAAACTGACCTTATTCCAGTCCTTAACCATCCTTTGGTGGTGTTTCCGAGCACAGGCAAGGCGTTTCTTCTACATTGCATCAGTCAACCGTGGTTTTTTCACAGGACGATGGCATGTGATGCCTCCCTCTGTCAATCTACGCTGCACAGTTCTCTTGGAGACTGGTATTCCCGATTCCTGGACTAACTGAGTTAACAGTAAAGCACTTTTATTTCTTCTTTGCAAACTGATATCTCAAATTTTCCTATCCGAACATGGGGTAGTGATGCGGTTTCTGCCGCCATTGCCTTTTTTCTTAGGCGAAATTGGCTGATTTAGGTCCAATTTAATTTTTATTTTAGTGACTGCCGACTTAGAAACACTAGTAATGTCTGCTATTTTCCTTTGGTGTACAGAGGTAGGATTTTATTCGTTGTTTTTTTTTTTTTGGGTCGTTTCGCACCCCAGACCAATAAAGAAAGCAAAAAAAAATTAAATAAATATTATTTTTACCATCACATAATAAAAAATTGAATTTTATAATAACATAATAACAATACTTACATTTAATCAAAATTTTGTAGCACAAATATAAAAATAACTTTGTTATAATATTCAAATTCATCTTTCACTGATTAGCGTCTTAAGTGCACTACGGCTCTCACGTAACTTAAAAAATTTTAGTAATTAAATATACCCTTTAAATCTCAACATCCACTTAAAATTTGAGTTACGGAGACATGACGAAAATAAATAATACATTCCTGGAATGCTTGTCCCACTTAAAACTGCAGTCAAGTGCGCCCAAAGTAAGAAATTGATAAAAAATGTGACTGTCCCTATTAATTTGGCAACCCACTGTAAGTTGCGCATCAAATTTCAGAATTCGCGATCATCTAGCCGGGGACAATACTCTGTCCTCCGCCTTCCGCATCCAGTCTATCCCCAGCCGGATCGGTATCGGTAAATTATGAGCGCGGCAGTTCACTACCTCGATGCATCAAAATCTCGAATATGTAACTATAACCTCGAATCGTCGAAGGCGAAGGCCCATTATCTTGAAACATAATTTCTCGAACGACCATCTAATCGATTTACAGAATAATTTTAAGCATTTTTACCACCTTTTTAAGGGGCAGCCTGGGAGAGACTCACGTCCAGCTTAGTGGATTGCGATAGTCTAAGTTGATTGATTGATAGCCGGGCACTGATCGGCATCTACGGTTTCCTATCCTATTAACGGTCATCGACTCTGCAACCAGTATAGGGAATAGCTTAATTTATAGGGTTCCGTATCTCAAAATGAAAAAAACGGAACCCTTATAGGATTACCCGTGTGTCTGTCTGTCTGTCTGTCCGCCTATCACAGCAAATCTGCTCCGAATCTAATGGACCGATTAAGTTGAAGTTTGGTATATACATATCTATTTCTGTGACCCTTTCGTCAGTTTTCGGTCACTTTTCGGGGGCAAATTGAAAAATAAGAAAGTTTTGCTTAACTTACTGTGTGACATATCAAATGAAAGGGCTTTTTGTGAGGATCTAATTTTTGTTTATACTTGTAAAGATATTTAAGAAAATTGATGAAAATTGACACCACTTATATCCGAAAAAGGTGAGCCTAAAATTAAAAAAAAATACCGAAAATAGTTCTATAGATACTTATGGATTACAGGAAAACCTATAAGAAGTCTATGGTCTTAAAATAACATGATAAATCTCCCAATATTATGCGTACACACATTTGCAGTTGAAATGTATGGGAGAACATGTTATTCAAGTAAAATGTTAAGTTTGTCCTTGGGATAAATTCACCCCAACTACGGAACCCTTCTTTGTGCGTGGTCCGAGACGCTCATGGCTGGTTTTTGGTTTAAAGAATAGAGAATCATCATACTTATTTGTAAGACGTAAGGATTGCTTCTAAAATTTTGCTAGTAACAGTTATTTCATTGGTTCATTCTTTGTCAGAAACTGTAAAATAAGATAAGATATGAATATCATTTATTTGTCAGTACATGGTACATTAAGATCTTAATATTAATAAAAAGCTTCACATATACTACCGTTGCCGGAGTAGAAATATTAATATTAAAATTAACCCTTAAACCGCCGACACCGTAATATCACGGGCTCTGAAGATAATGCCCGATTCGCCACACACGATTACGACGCATAAGGAAGCGATTTCTTTGCGAATGCTACTGACTTAGGTACTTAATATAATATAAAAATAATAATAGCCTTCGTTCCAAAATCTCACAAAACATGAATATGAAAGCAAACTAAAATATAAAGTAACTTATTAAATTTAAATATAGTAATTATTTGACACTTCCTCTTACTTTTCGTGTGGTTAGTGACTAACCTGGTGACAGAGTTTTAAACCCACCCATGGGCCTCTGACTTGACTTCACATGCCGTCAGAAATATCTGCATGCATTTCCTCACGATGTTTTCCTTCACCGTTTTTTAAGCAAGTTATAAGCTAATTATACAATACGCACATGAATCCGAAAAGTCAGAGGTGCGTGCCTTGGGTTCGTACTCGAGACCTATGACTTGGCAGTCTGACGGTCACACCATTAGGCTATCACTGCCCTTGATACTTTTTGACACTGATATTGAGATTGTCTTCATCATCATCATTTTAAGTCGAAAGACGTTCACTGCTGGATATAGGCCTCCCCCAAGCACCGCCTCTTCGACCAGTTCGGTTGCGTTCGTCTTGCGTTACGCAAAGGCCTCCCCTAGAGCTTGCCACTCTTTCCAATTGTGGGCCATCGTCCTCCAAGTAACACCAGTAACAGTATTTAGTTTACAACTTACTTAAAAGGGTTATTGCTACGCTTTGGAGTCGTAAGTACCTAATAGTCGTTAATTTTTACTACTTCGCGAATAGTTAATTTAACCAACAATGGTCAGCAGTAGGACCTCGTGGCTAAGTAATAACAGCCACATGGGTCGCTCCATCAGGTAAAGCTACACTTGCCCAGGTTGGTCCGTGGTTGGGTGACCATCTTTACATACAGAGACTCTTCCATGCCTCGTAAAACACGTTAAGCCGTTGGTCCCGGCTGTCTTTCGTGGATCTTTGACAGTCGTTTTGAGTCATCAGAAGCCCGAGAGTCTGACAGCAGTCTTACCAAGTGGTCTTATTACCCAGTTACTGTGTTGTGGAGCTCAGAAGGCAGTCGCTCCATGTAAAATACTGGTGTTCAGCTGCATCCGGTTAGACTGAAAACCCCAACATAGTTGGGAAAAGGCTAGGCAGATTGATTGGTCGGCAGTAGAAACCAAATAACTTTGGTATTAAGGAAACACTGGGTTTAATTCTCATATCATACCTCTATCTATAAACCAATCTTTCAGTTTGAGACAGCTTTTGAATATTCAATAGTTAGTTATTGACTAATCGGGTTAGCATTATTTTGTCACAGTTCTACAAACATTTCTATTCAGATTAACCTTTAGTTGTGGTTTAACGGAGGCGGCCATTGGAACTTCAGCGAAGTATGCGGAAGTTGTTAGTTCAAGAAATACGTAACTAAATCAGTTATAATTGTGATATACGTTACGTTAATTTATCTTCTTAATGACGTGTCTTTACACAGACGTAATAACTTTGTGTGGTAAATGGGGTGATTTGAAGGGCAAAAAGGTAAAAAAAAGCGAGCGAGCCTCAAAGTAGTCGTATAAATATGATGTGTAAAATCTGACATCTCACCTTAGTAATAAGCAACATTGATGGGGCGGGGCCTTGTCGAGGTCGTTTCTGACAGTGACTCTAGCACCGCGCGCGCTCATTGGCGCTTCCCTGGCTTCCTGTGACACACTTCCGTCCCTTTTCACGAAATCACTCCCACTGATTTGATTTTTTAGATTATTTTAGTTTTAGATTTTGTTTTTGATTGCAGGAAAGTGAAAGGAACGATGTTACACATAAAAAATTTGGCGGAGTTGGTAAAATCGTCGCAAACATTTGCAATGAGGTTGGTTATGTTGGTGATAGAAGAGACGGTACTCTAAGCTGTCACTAATCGACGGTTTCCTATGACAGCGGTGGCTGCCATGTAACGGCCGAAGTGACAGCTATCATGAAAATGATGGCAGAGGAGTTTGACTTTACGGTGTCAGAAAATGTTTTCTAGAAAAACACACCAACTTACTTTCATAAATAAAGTTTCAGTGACGTCATTCCACGGTAAATTACGGAGGCTACGGTCACCACAGTCTTAGGAAACCTTACCTTAACTCCCTGTGAAAAAGAAATTTCAGTCTGTATGCATTAATTTAGTAGAAAACGATCGGGTACTTCTCGCATGACATTTGATAATTACTTTTACTTTTTATTCCAGTTGGAGATGCGTGTATAGAGCACATAAGTGTGATACGGTAACCAGAGAAAATCGAAATGCTTCAACCAGCTGGTTTTTTATTTTACAAAAATATCTGAGCTCGCATGTGCTGTTTAGCACATTCGAGCTCAGATAGTTTCGAAGAATATAGAAGAGACCTATCTTACTTTTAAGAAATCAATTAATAATTTATAAGTTTATATAAATCGGTTGCACTCAAATAAAATAAAAAAAACACTAGCTGATTTTCACGAAAAACTTTGACGAAAAGCAGTTTCCCAGAAGAATAAATAAAAAAAATAAAACATTTAATGGCATCTCTGCTTATTTTGACAGCAAACGGCCAGTGAAAATTTAAATTCATAAAAAAGTTACGATTGAAAAGTTTGCATTACAAAACGTGTATACCTAACATTGTCGTTATGACGATATACTAGGTATATTACTTGTTTGCATTCAAGGAAACAAAAACAGAACTAACTAAAGCCGGAAAACTTTACGAAGCGGGATCAACTTACTCTACTAACAAAGTTGGTAAAGCTAAACGTGAAAAATAACCTAACCCTTTTGGTCGGGATGCTTAGTTATTGCGACCAACTGTGAGAAAAGGCCAGAAAGTTAAAAAGAAGCTCAATTATTTAAAAAGTGTGAATTAGTAGAAACGTAAAAGAAAATTAGAGGTTCATTAATTTAAAAAAGTCTCCATATTTAGATGTTCCATAAGTTTTTAGAGGTGCAGATATACAATGCTGCCCATGGATGTAGCCCATGCCATGCATGTAACCACCCGTATCTTTTTGAATATTCATGATTTTTTTTCGGAAATTAACTTTAAAAGTCTATCTTTAATATTTTTCATGACATTCAATTAAAAAATGTTGAGTAGCGTTTGTGAGTTCCGGTGTTATTGGCTCCATTTGGATTCTGTTTATTATTTCTAATAGCTTTTAGAAATAACATGAAAAATATTAAAGACTAGCTGCCCGCCCCGGCTTCGCACGGGTAGCACTAAGTACTTATCTACGGCGCACCTACCTACCTACCATACCCACACCTACCTACCCTACCTACACCTACCTATCCTACCTACACCTACCTACCCTACGTACACCTACCTACCTACACCTACCTACCTACCCTACCTACACCTACCTACCTACATCTACCTACCTACCCTACCCTACCTACATCTACCTACCCTACCTACATGTACCTACCTATCCACATACCTACCTATCTACCTACATACCTGCCTACCCACCCTAACTACATACCTAACTACCTATCTACCTACATACCTGCCTACCCACCCTAACTACATACCTACCTACTTACATAACTACCTACCTACCTAAACCTATATACACCTACCTAGCTGACCCGACAGACGTCTTTTCATTGATTTGGTTTTAGAACAGTTTGTGTTGGAAAAATAATAGTGGTGTTTTTACGTTTTTCCGGGCAATTATTCCAAATTTTCACTTATAAGAACCTTTCTCGAACATAAAGGAATATTTTTAAAAAAATTGCTAAATTGGTCCAGCCGTTTTCGAGTATTGCGCTTAGCAACACATTTATTGATATTTTTTTATTTATATAGATTATTTATTATATGATTAACCCTCTCGATCCGTGTACGTACATATTATTATACTGTTACTGTTGTTTCGCAGTGATAGTCTAGTGGTGACCGTCAGACTGCCAAGTCATAGTTCTCAAGTTCGAACCCAAGACACGCACCTCTGACTTTTCAGAATCATGTGCGTATTGTATAATTATCACTTGCTTCAAAAACGGTGAAGGAAAACATCGTGAGGAAACCGGCATGCCTGAGAGATATTTTTCGACGGCATGTGAAGCCAAGTCAGAGGCCCATGGGCGGCATTAAAACTCTGACACCAGTCAAGACACTTACCACATGAAAAGAAGAAGATTATACTGTTCCTCATCAAAGAGACATATTTCGTAGAGCATCTGTGTTAGGCCGCGTACTATTTAAAAGCGATTGCCGCTCGAATACGCGATCGGTCGCGTGTATATGACACTTTTTGTTCGGAAAACCGGAAAGCGCCCTCTGTCGGCGCGACCACCGCGTCGCGTCGGTTCACCGAACACAAAAGTTGGACCGATCGTGTATTCGCGCGTCGGTCGCTTTTAAATAAGACGCGGGGTTAAGCAAGCTTCGTCATGTACAAAAGCTATACGATCACGTACAGAGTTTATACTGGATTCCGTCCGCCAAGGCGCGGCGCGGCGCGGCGGCGCCTTTTCTATATCTATAACTTTTTAAATTCGTAATATCTATTGAATGGAATAGCCGATTTGAACAATTCAAAAAGTAATATACATGAATTGAAACAGTCTTGAAATCAATATGATTTATTTGGATAAGGATTTAAACAGAAGTATGAATAGCATGGTCTAATTATGTTCGGTATTTCTATCAACTTTTAAAATGTAAAAAGTGGTTATTGTGACATAACGATAATAGTTGGACATATAGTATCGCGAAGTTTTTTGTAGTTATTGATATGTTCTTTAATATTGTAGAACATAATTTTGTTCTCTCATCAATACTTTCCGCAGCGCATGCGACGAAAGGAAAAAAAATTACACCTTGGGTTACGTTACTAAAGTTTTAGTAAGGATCCCTAATCTTTTCTAGCAATAAATATAGCCTATGTTACTCAAGGTGAATGTAGCTTTCTAATGGTGAAAGAATTTTTGAAATCGGCGCAGTAGTTTTTGAGTTTATTCATTACAAACATACACACAAATCTTTCCTCTTTATAATATTAGTGTAGATAGACGCCCCCTTTTAAAGTTAATTTTCGATAATCTTTCATGAATATTCAGAAAAATACGGGCGGTATTGTATATTTCCTGACAAAAAATCCTGATGAAGGATCTAAAATGACCGATTCTAAAACAGGCTTTATAACTGTCTGCATATCTCCTGAGACACTTTTATAGTCTGTTTTAGAATCGGTCGTTTCTCGATCAACTTGAAATATCTAATATTAAAAGATTTATGACATGTGGACAAGTTGTTCATCACCTTGGGTATATTGTCGACCACGCCTTACCGCCATTAGTTGCCAGTAACAATAATTGCTAGTATCAACCTCGCATGTCGTAAAAATAACTTCGTAGGTACATATATTATTAAAAGTGTGAAAAATTATACGTTTTAGAGTCATTAAGAGCTAAAAGTGATTCGAATTACTTGTAGTTAGTTATTGAACTTGATAATTGTTGGTTTGTTACATATTTGCTGCACCCAGATTCTATGCGGATCTGTTTCTTCATTATGTGGTAATGTTGGATACAAATAATTAATGCAGTTAGTTTTTTTATGATAGTTAATAAATCATAAATGAATAAATATGTAGGTCATTTTATTATAATTTAATGTATAAGCCATTCGGATTAATTTCATTCAAAATGAAAATGTCCGCAACACATTCCTTTCTAAATAGTTTTATTCCATAGAAAGTTCATAATTTCCATGAAAATATGTAGTGCAGACTTTTTAGTCGTATGTACCTATTTTTATTAATTTATATTTTAGCTGGCCATTTGCTGTCAAAATAGTAGATGCCATTAATGTTTTAATTTTAATTTTTTTTTTCTTTAAAGTAAACGGTTGTTATTCAAAGTTTTTATAATAAATCAGCGTGTTTGTTTATTTTCGCTTTTCGAATTCTATTTATTTCTGACAGATTTGTATTTTTACCTACGACCTCTTTAGTTTGATACTTCTTGCTTGTCGATATTTAGATGTGAAAATCCTTAAGTTCTTCTAATTGTAAGCTGTGCTGCTGGGGAGTTTGTTGTGCTACATAAACCGACTCATATGATTTTGACGTTTAAAAAAAATGTTGATTCTCAGTTCTCAGCCTAGTTTGAATAAATGACTTTTAGTTTTATGAATTTTAATTTTTACTCCATGCGCATGAGATCAGCAATAATATAACGATAAATTGAAAATACTGGTTTGAAAATGCTTAAGATATCAAGATAAACAAACGTACTGTAAGTATATATTAATATTATTACAAATATTATTAGTTTCATTAATTTTCAGTCGTATCTCAGAGTATAAAGTGTGAACCAATGACAGTATAACGATACTTCTGGTACTCAAATGGGCTATTCAAGGCTTATAAATATGGGCTATAATCTATATGGGTGTATAAGTATGTTGTATATAGTTGGTATTATCACCTGGGAACAGCTATTAACGAGTGTTCCGCGTTACTCTGATAAAATAACAATAGTAATGTGTGTATTGTACGTACACACCTTTATACAGGGCTGGCACTAAAGATTTTATAAGCTTTAAAAAGTACGCCTTTCGTTTTTTTTTCTTTTAAGGCGGGCACTGTCTTGTAACGTTTGTTCATCATGTATCACCAAGCGAGCTTGGTTACAAAACGGCGATACACAAGACGCGGCCAGCGCTCGCTTCCAGCACATGGCTCAAGGGCGCACCATTTCTTGTTACAAAACGGCGATGCGAACGTGGTGAACGCTCGCTTCGAGCATTCAAGAGTGGTCCATTTTGGTTTTTGCTCCATTGTAAACATGCGCTCGCAATGCTCGCATCGAGCGGGTCGGCTCGCTGCACTGACTATTGTAACGCGTTTCAAAGGAATTCACGAAAAAGCCGACAGTCGAGTGGAGGATCCGGCGCCCGCATCAAGCGTACATTACAAACAAACGTTGCAAGTCAGTCTCCGCCTTTAGGGTGTTTTTGCGAGGAATGCGTTGTTCAGACAGAGGCGGCGGCGCGTACCAGAAAGTAATAATGTGTACCACGTGTGTTTGAATAGCTCCTTAGCAGGTAGTACATTACAAATGTCCGCCACGGCGACACATCGCCCGTAACCGCAGGCCGTCTTTGTATGTTAAATTAATCAGCGTTTATTTAAGGATGTTGGCCATTTATTTTATTTATTGAAAAAGAAAAGAAATAAAATACGTTTATTTGCGGTACACATGACGCAAAGAAAGAACAAAACACGAAAATAAACAATTGAACGCACTTAAGAGGGCTTATCCTAAAACTTGACAACGTCGCAAATAACTGTCGAATATTTACCTGTTTTGATCAATTTGGCAATAATATTGTATGAAAATATGAAATGTTAGCCAACTTGTGAACTAAAATATTGATTATGAAACGCAATAATTAATATCGTAACACCGAATATTTAGTTTTAGATGTAAAATTAAAAAGTATTTGGAAAGTTAACAAATGCCTTTTTTACACTTAAAACAGTTACAACATCAAATTCAGTGTTATTGCAATTCATTATTAATATTCTAGTTCGTTAGTTAGCCACATTTCATATTTCCATACAGTAATATTGCCAAATTAGGTAATCAAAACAGTGAAATATTTGACATCAATTTGCGACGTTGCCCGAGTAAAAGCTCTTACAAAGCTAAATTTTTATGGCAAAAAAAATATACCAGCCTGTTACTGTCCCACTGCAAGGCAAATGTTTATTTTTAACCGACTTCCAAAAAGGAGGAGGTTATATGTTCGACGCGTATGTATGTTATTTTTTTTCCGCCGTTTTCTCCGTCAATTGTGGACCGATTTTGAAAATTCTTTTTTGCATGAAAGGGTATGCTCCATATAAATGGTTCCACATAAATTTTATTAACTTTGCTTGGGTAGTTTTTGAGTAAGCTTCAATAATAGGTATTTTTCCCACTTAGTTATGTGGATGATATGATGATAACTTCCTGTCACTGTTATATACATAGCAGGTAGTGGTATTCGAATTTGTGTGGGGTAGGTATCACAACTAAAAAGTGAAGAAAAAAAAACTTTTTCAAAACAAAAACAATTGATTTCCAAAAAAAAAACGTCTTTTGTTTAAAAGTTTTTCGTACAGAGAAAGCGCGAGCATTGATCAGCACGCCTGCGCAAGACGCGATTTTAGACTTATATTGACTATAAATCCAGGATTCCTCACGATGTTTCCTTCACCGATATCAGTAATATCCAAGATAAACTCAGAGAGCGGCGAGCGTGACCACTGGGACATCATGATATTTACCTTTTTTTATTTGCAGCTTTATATCAAAGTTCAAAGGTACCAACCCTAGCAATAAGCGGTTCATTATTCGCACAGTTGTAATGCGCATCCGGGAATCGATCCGGCGACCTCGACGGTCATGACGAGTTTGTTTCATGCGCTACTGAGCTCAGGTATGTTGAGATGGACGTGTTAATATTTTTTGCAGCGGTAGAAAAATTATCTAATTACCATTCAAGGATTTTTTAATATCAAAGTAGGTCATTTAGATTATTAATATTGAAATTCTCTGTTTATTGAGGGTCAGGTAAATTATCAATATGGATATTATTCGTTTTTTACCCGACTACGGCGGAGCCTAATATTCTATGATAAGGGATAGGTTTCTGCACTAAGTCCTTCAAGTGAACCATTGTAGGTGGGCCATAGCGGCCGCCGAAGATCATTAATTTTGTAAATGTTGACGTTCAAAAGTTCCTTTTATGTGCCTAAGTTAAATAAATTATTGGACTTTGATATTCTAATTAACCTACCTCCCTCTAGAAGCAGATTAGATCTCCTGACCATCAGCAAAAGATCTGGTAGACCCGTGGGTTTTAGGTTCTAATTTGGGTGGCGCCTTTGCATTCAAAGAGCACATGCGGACGTGGTTTCCTGAGCCTCCAGGCATGCCCTGAACAGAAGGCTGTCCGTTATACCTATTGTATGGAACTACGGCGGAGCCAACAACGAAGATAACGTACTTGATATTCTCTACCTAAAGTATTCATTAGATACATATCAAGCAAATCAAAATAATGTTCTGCAACATTAAATAACAGTTTTTATTAATAAAAACGTTAACAGTCACAATAATGAGGTGTTTCCGGAAGCTGACTACAAAAATACAATGAAATATCTGTCTGATAACTGACTTAACCTGACTAAACTGCCGTAATAATTTACACATAGCTAGGTAGGCTTGGCACGTGGAAAAAGAGTCAAGGTAGGAACAGTTTATTTTTTTATCTAACCTATGTTTTTCCACTCCTGGGCAACGTTCTACCCCATAATTTCCAGTTTTCTTTATGTTGTGCTTTTCCGGCTAATCGGTCAGGAACAAGTCCAAATCGTCACGCTAGAGTTTCTTAGGCCCGACATGGTGACGACGCCCGTCTTAAGGTACCCACTGTATGACGACGATGAAGGTACCAACGGTTTCATCCTGGAATAGTTAACCCTTGACTCTCTAATCGCGGATCTCTTGAAGCTGCTACTGAGACATGAACTCAAACTCAAAGCATTTATTTCAATTAAACCATTTACATGCACTTTTGAATTTTCAAATAGTCGGTCAGTTAGTCAGAAAGTTGAAGCTAGTTGCCCAGTTCCAAAACGTAGACCTTTATGGAGAAGAACGGGCAAGAAACTCCAAGGACACTCTTTTAAATATAGAAAATTGCACAATCCTGGGTACATTATTCTTGTTGCTTCTATATGTGAGAAAAATGTACAAAAAAATAATCATAACAATTCAAAATATAAGATTAAAAATAAGCCCTGGCAGATAAGAGATGACCAGTCACAACTGACGGCGCCCGTTCACGAACATGATGCGTGGAGTTTCTTATAAAAAAATCCAATAACACTGCCTGATCCTGTAATCGAATTCAGAACTTCATGCTCAGCATAAAAGATTATCAAATTAAAAAAAAAAAAAAAAAACATAAAGAGAGCCTCGTTGGTCTAGTGATTAAAGAAGTACTTTTAATCATTTTTATCCAAAAAGGAATAGTAGATTGTTATACAAGGGATGAAAGTCTAAATAGGTCTTTCGCCCGAGGTAAACACTCTGCTTTTCATTTCGAATGTGAGGAAAGTAAATAAAAACCTGATTAGTTAAACAAACAATATTTTATTAAAACATAAATACAATATTGGTAAAGACAATGGTGCCGATTCTCTTGTAAACCGAACTAAACTATCACTAAAATTTCTAACTTTTGGCTATGAGAATTTTAACGCTATTCTGCAAATAAAATTCTCTAAATTAAAAAATAATTTTGACACGACTAAAACGAATTTGACAATCGCGAATCCACGTGGTACTTACCCGATTTTTTTAGAGCCGGAGGCGCGCAGGGGGTGCAGCCTCGACATATTTTATATGGAATATTTCACTTTTTGTGTGGAAAATATGAAAAAAATATTACCAACATGTTGAGTTTTAGGTGTTTAAGGGTTTCATAAAGGGGGTCGAAATTTTCATTATTTTTGCGATAGGACGCACCATTTTCGAGATATAAGCAAAAGAAAAAATAAATACAGTACTGGTTTTTGCACATGAAATCGAGATGTTGGTGTGAATTTTAGTTCATGACAACTTATTTTACCCCACACCTTTTTAATCGCGATTAAAAATTGTTAGGTTTAGTCTGGTTTGGTCTTTTACAATCAAAATTTTAGGTGAAAAACGTCAAATTCAGAATAGCAAAATTGCCATTTTCACTAAACTAAAAACTCAGTACTATCTTAGTGCTGTCAAACTAAAATATAGTTAAGTTGTGTCACTTTAGTCCATTTCAGAATGGGAAATCGTCGTTTGACAGGATTAAACTAAATTTTAGTGATTTTTAGTTTAGTTTAGAGGCATTTGTGACAAGAGAATCGGCACCACTATCTATTTAAAATTAGTATTAGACTTTGAGCAATTATTAAACGTAAGGAAAAGGTTCTTTCCTGGTATATTAATGTTGGATATTTTTTGCATAACTTGAGTTTCTTGTGTTTCTGCCAATGTTGGAGAAAGCAATATTTTGTCTTTCTGTTTAGTTGGAATAAAAAAAGTTTTTACTTCTCTCCGGGTAGTCTTTGGAAGTAATAGGTTTCGGAGAGAATTCCGAGGAATGTAGATTTATAGTTTTTGTTACTTTACCCACCTTTTTTATTATATTTCTTTATCTGTGGCATTCTACCAGCCAGTATTTTTTATCACTGATGATGGTAAATATTTAGGTCAAATCTATGTTAGTCTAATAATAATTTAGTGAAAAGTAAATAATAAGTACTTACTGATGTTACAAAAGTGTTTTAATTACAATTTTACGCCGCGATATAACAGAGTGGCTGTATAAAAAGTTGCCATGGACACGGCTTGCATAGTTTTAAAAAATTTTGACAGCAGGGAAAATCGATTCCTCGGGACGAAAAGTACCTATTATTTTCATCCCTCTGATTTGAACTTCAAAAGTACTTTCCTATTAAGAGAAATGTAAAAGAGATTTTTTATTTTATATCTGATCTTTTTGATTAGTGGTATCTTTAATAAAAAGTTTATAGTTAGGTGAAGTGATCTGTCTAATTGTCGATAGTGTCAATCCCTTGCATCAGGTGGAATGACAGCTTATTACTTCAAGCTCACTTCTCCTAAGTTTTCACGATGAGATTTATACAGAATAGACAAGCTGTTATATTTATTTTACTCACTGTTACTACAATGATAACGCCTATGTTGTGCTTATCTAGTAAATCTACACTTGAAAGAACACATACATTAATTAGTTGTTGAAACATTTCGTCTACAAAAGATACCAATCTCGAGGTCGGTTTTGATTGAGGAGTAATTAGTGAAAATTCTTTAAAAACCGAAATACTAAATTATAGCCAAAAATATATGTGCATTGTTCTATATAGAACATAAGCACACTATTATAATGAGTTTTTTTAGAATAAGCTCTAACTTTTGGTTTAAATTTTCACAAATAGAAGTCTTTTCAGGCACATTTTCGTAACCCTTTCAATCGCAACAAAAAACATCGGCAAGCTATATTTGTTGGTAGATATTGTTTTTTCTTATAAAATAAAAACATCACCGGCCGGTCGATTCTGTAAAAATATCACCATGAAACTTAGGTGAAGTGAGCGTGAAGTGAGCTGTCAATAGTGTTAATCCCTAGCATCCTGCCGGTCGATTTGTGACAGTTTTCACGTTGATATTTTTACAGAATCGACCGATTGTTGTTCTAAATTAATTCTCCCAACAGAAATATAATTCAAGCAATTTTTAAATAAAAAACACGTCGACATTTAGGTACTACCGTAATTGATAGTAGCAGAATGTTAGATCAAGTTTAATTGTGCGCCTGCGGCCAAATCGGTATTAATGAGACTCTTAAAAGTTTAAATTATGATATGGCTGTTTTATGCAGTAGCTACAAGTACGTACATACTAATCACAAGGAGTATTTATTCCCTCGTTAATAGCAGCTGACTTGTTAATTTCAAACATCTATTATGTATGTAATTGTAATGATTTTAATGTTGTTTTGATAAGATTGCTCTGGTTTTTATTGCGATGATAAAGATTGTAGTTAATCTATTAGAATTGTGTATCTACAAGAGTAGAGTAAGCTGGATTTGCGTCTAAATTAGTATCTAATATGTGTCAGTCTGTAACTGAGTGAAGTGGCGTCCAATGACTGGAAGTATAGGAATGTCGATCGTCTCGCGACGAGATGGGCGGACGACATTGATACCATTTCAGGTTGAACCCGGATGAGACAGGCAAAGGACTGTGGAAACTTGCACAACTAAGGAAAGGACAATGAAAGAGGTCCATAATTTTAAAATACTTCCAGAATAATGAGCAAAGATTGCTGCTCTGTAGGTGTCTGAGGCATCTGGGTGGAATTATTTTTCAAAGTAAAAACGTTGGCGAGAGTATGAATTAGGCTGGCGAAACGCTGACGAGAGGACGGGATTATCTTCTTGGATGCTCGTTTAAAAATTGCTGGCCACAAATATGCGACATAGAAGTATGAAAGAGAAGTATAATTGGAAAAAAATATAAACCATTTTTTATAGGAAACTCTTTAAGTGAAAATCGAGCTCACCTTTTGCATTCCTGTCTTTACTATCTACAGACAAGCGCTACTGCAATTTAATTTTACCTCGACCTCGACTTTTCCTTTACTAAACTTCATCATAAACAAACAGTTTTAGAACAGCCTCCAATTTACCTACAATCTCGGTAAACAATCGTAATCTCTAACTAATCTGCAGCTTAGACATTTTTCGCACCGCTGAGCAGCGAGACAGATAAATAATGATAATACCTAATCAATAGTGTCAGACTGGCATTTGAAGTATTTACCGTCTGACAGTTGCATTTCCAATGGCGATTATAGGTCTGTATTCTGAAATTGTAAGTAATAATTTGTATTTTGTCTCGCTAGATGACTGTATTCTCGTCCTTCATTTTATGTGCAATATGCAGGTCCTTCATTAAACATGGGTAGAGGGGCTTGTGGCTAAGTCATAACACCCACACGGGGCGATTGATCGTGTTAAGCTACGCTTGCCACGGTTGGTCTGTGGATGGGTGATTATCTTTAGGTACATACCAAAACCCCTCCGTGCTTGGAAAGCACGTAAAGCCGTTGGTCCCGGCTGTCATTCGTGGATCTTTGACAGTCGTTACGGGTCGTCAGAAGCCCGAAATTCTGACAACCAGTCTTGCCGAGGGGTATCGTATTAGCCAGTAACTGGGTTGTGGAGGTAAGATAGGCAGCCGCTCCATGTAAAATACTGGTATTCAGGTTTTTCCGGTTAGACTGAAAGCCGATTCCAACATACTTGGGAAAAGCTCATCATCTGCCTAGGATAATATAATGAGTCTATTATACATTAGGTAAAACTCGTTTAACGCCGAGACGCCTGAATAATGTTGCTCAGATTGATTTGAAACTGAACGCGATTAGCACATCTGAACTACGTTCAAGAGCTGTCAGTGTCATCATTTTCGTGGAAGATTGACACTGACAGCTGGGTGCTGTTAGCGTTCAGGTTCAGTGGAGAAATTCGTCCTGAGAGCAACCGGGAAGCGATTTACTGGTCTTGTCACTAAACTTGTCGCAGTAATAAGTATTCTATAATCTAGCAAAGATGGATGAAAAATATCGATGCAAAAGTTACTTTTCTTACAAGGTCAGATTTCAATAAAATTTACTTTAAATACTTCTGGAAAAAGTTCTGTTTCAAAAGCGCAAAACAAAGTTGTTAATACCACCATTCTGTCAATCATGCAATTCATAAAAATAAATCAATATCGTAGATACGTCTATGATCAATATACATTTGTCAAAATCAATCAGGTTGGTAATTAATGGCTACAAGGTAACAGTCCAACATCCATACATCATTCAATTCACAAATACAGACAGTCCAAACAACTATCTCAGGATGGAGAGTATCCGATGTCGGTGTAATTTTGTAGAAGAATATTTTTTTTATTGAAGTACCTGGTAGGTAAATATTAAAGATTTTTCCCATAAAAATGAATGCTTTGTCTATCATTATGTATTTTTCTCTATTAAGTGTTTTGTGTTCATGGCTAAATAATAACAGCCGCACGGGTCGATCTTCAAGGTTAAGCAACGATTGCCGAGGTTGGCCAGTGGATGGGTGACCATTCATTACATACCGAAACTCCTCCGTGCCTCGGAAAGCACGTTAAGCCGTTGGTCCCGGCTGTCATTAGTAGATCTTTGACAGTCGTTACAGGTAGTCAGAAGCCTGAAAGTCTAAAAACCAGTATTACCAAGGGGTATCGTGTTACCCAGTAACTGGGTTGTGGAGGTCCAATAGGCAGTAGCTTCATGTAAAATACTGGTATTCAGCTGCATCCGGTTAGACTGGAAGCCGACCCTAAAATAGTTGGGAAAAGGCTAGGCAGATGATGAGATGACGAAGTGTTTTGTGTCAGTTTAATACCTACTATGAAGGGCGTTTTGTAGTAATCGCATTAGATTCTTCTGCCAAGCAGTAGTTATTACCATGATTGTGATTTAAGCCCTATTAAACGAAAGAAAACATTACTATGTTTATCGCAGTTTATCGTTCAGGAAATCACTGCTCCACCCACTCTCACCTTAACCTTTTTTCAACTTTTTAAGACAAAGAACACAAACATTATTTTAGTTCTAACAAATATTTGCATGTAAATTTTAAAAAAAGAAAGAAGAAAGAAAATACGTTTATTTGCGGTACACATGACGCAAAGAAATAACAATATACGAAAATAAACAATTTGGGGGGAAATATGCGTCACATCCACGCAAAACGGCTATCGCTCAGCATAATACTGCGACCCTATGCGAGACAGAGCCCCAACGCTGGTTTTCAGCGACAGCCGGCGTTGACGTGATGACGTCAACCGGTGCAGCATAAAGTGAAATAACAAAATAAGACAAAAATAAAATGAATAAATACAATACTTAGTCCTTAATGTGTAACAAATACTGTTACTGCACCGTTTGATGAAAAAACACAGGATTTTTCCATCGATGGGAACCAACTTTTATCAAATCGAAAACCCTGGGATTTTTCCGAAGAACCAGAGCGAAGGCATTTTTGCAATGCCTTGTTTAGACGCACCTCGGTCCATGTTGCGATGACCTAGCTTTTGCAGCACCTTGTTGGTAACTGGGATGAGGTTAAGCACGTTTTTGCTTGGGCGGATCAAAGCTATGCGAGATTTGAACTTCGAACGACATAAAATATATGTTTTTGCTGGCAGGCCGCTAGTTACTAAAAACTTTTAACCTCAAGTTATTTTTGAATCGAAAAGAGAACACAACATAACGACTATGTTCCTCAAAGGGTAAGGCAGAGGTGTCATTAAAGTTCACGTCCATTCTGCCAGCTATATAACAGTAATAATAACCAATCGTATTTCTACGTTGACGTCGTGGTGGGGCTTGAGCGCTCCTGAAACCTGGGTCTGTGCTGGTAGAATTGACTTTGAAGAAAACAGGTCTAGGATGAGGAGTCAGACCAAGAGAGATATATAAACCCGCACGGTAGCTAGTGGCAAGCTGTTGGGCAGTAGCGACCCAACAAACCCTATCTCCCGGGAGAAGTCTTGTTCCTCACCTCTAGCTTGCCTTTATTAGCCGGCTGGAGAGAACTCTGACGAGGAACAGAGCTCCCACCTCTCTCTTGCTTTTATTGGTCGCCTTGAGTTGAGATTCGTAAGAGCAAACGTGCTCGGAGGAAGGTAGTATTCCAGTAAGATGCTGTTAGGGATCTTGACCGCACTTCCGGGTTTGTCCTGATACCCGTGGAATACCTCTTCACTCCTCAAGCACCTCAGAAAGTGTTGCCTCCTTGTCGCTACGACTCTTTGTGCTAGCGACCGTTTTCGGGGGCCCATTATTGAGTGTGCAAGTCACCCCTGCCATTTTATCCGTGCATAGCATTAATCAGGCAGGAGACATGGTCCTTCCATAGTTCTAGGTAACCAATCCACTATAGCCACCCAAACCCATAGCCCGATTTGTTTTGTTTCCATGTTCTGCAATACTCCAGCACCAACCGGGGATTGTCCTTGGGTGCATTTGCATAGTGCATACAGGGATAATCGTCGGTTGGGGCCTCAACACTTATAATTGTCTAAGGGGCCTCTGGGAGTTGGCTTCAGCGGGGTCCAGAGTCAAACACATTTAAAATAACAATAACAACTAATACCTAATAGGGGTCGAACAGTGAACTTTATTCCATACCTACCTAGAAAATTGCAATAATTATCTAAACATTGTGTATCAATCAAATTGAATCAATCAATCGGACTAAATCGAAAGTTATAAAAGTATTAGGCAAGAGATCGACAAAAATGGCTTGTTTAATAACAGTAATAGAAATTTAACGTTCTTTTAGCATTGTGCCCTGAAGGTGCGTATGCGCATACCTGTTCTACATGACCGCCATGTTTCTTTACGACAATTAGTTGTGACTTAACGAGACGGCAGTCATTATTACATGTTATGACATGTCATAACATAATGGACACCCGCACATTACCTTCATGAATATTTGAAATCAAATGTTACAATCTACCGTTAATTAGTTTGTCACTTGTCTTAGTCCAACTAGATGCAGAAACCAGTAACTAACTACTTTTGGGTATGGCATGATTAGTAGTTCCCTCTCTCTTGAGCACTAACCATTGGCCGAATGGTACTAAGCCGGGATTCGGTACCTTGTTGTCGTTATTGTTGGTCTCGGTTTTTGGACCGACTGTTTTCAGGTGTAACATAATTCTTTCATACAAGGCAAATGCAGCCATAGCGACCTCTGTGCTGCCTCCGACGATGCCTTGAATGTGGCCAAGTTTTGGGCCAACAAAATTAAATATAATGTCGTGCCATCAACACGACGTAGAAGAACAGAGACAGAGAGAGAGAGGCATATATAATATGCCTACACTAGGGTGAATTGTTAAAGGTATCTGCGATTCTGTCTTAAGTTGAATTTGAATTTATTTTTATAGAGCGGAGATAAATTTTCATTTTCTTTCATTCTTTGAAAGACGAAGATATCAACCACAAAGAAATTCTTGTAGATACCAGATTCCTGACTCTACTTTAGCATGACTTAAAAGTGATTCCTTCAATGGAACCCGCAATATTAAAAAATTCTTACGTTTTTTGCAAATAAATTTTGTATTTCGTGAGCTTTCACCTTAAGTAATCCTAAAGTTGAGTTTGACAAGTTTTCAACTATAAATTCTTAATTTAGAAACCCGTGTTGCGTCAAGTACCTACTTATTGAGTGCTATGCACCAGTTGGCGCCACTTTGACAAGAGGTCTTCCATTTTGACAATGAATATAAGATATGTGATGACGTTCATCATTCGTTTCATTCATTCGTTCATAATTCAGTCACGGCTAAAGAAAATATATGCGCTTTGAGACTTTTGACAGGTGCTCGGACCTGACGTATCAGTGCTGCCACCTAGTGAACGTCTTTTCCAGGTAAACAAATCCGCAGACGACATCTATTTGTCACAAAAGTTCGCGATCTCAGCGTCAACTACAAGTAAAGACAGGCGCTAAGATACCACTCAGAGATAACCAAATTGATTATAACTATTAGCTGGAGGCTGGTACAGTCGTTGATCGATTATTATGATTGATAACAACTCGTTACACTCTGTTATTAACTCACTGATAATGTATCTAGGGTAACTATTTGAGAAATTTATTGTTCCTACACTGCTATGATAACAAATAGTTTTAACTTAAAATTCATAAATTGTACGTTTGTATTCACGTAAAATTACGATGATATTTGGTGATGGATTACGGCCCACTCTCTCCCCGAGAGGAGGCCTGTGTCCCAGCAGTGGAAAAATTTTTGGCTGATTATTCACAGAAGTGGAAGGGGTAGATGTATAGTGCACCCACATTTCACCAGTTATGGTCAAGTGCCATGTAAAAAAGTGTGAGCCTATTGCCATCAACCGGGCACAAATCCAAACTCCGGGCTGGGACTAAGAAATTCCAGATGGAAAAAACCAACGCACCTTGCCTTTTGCCTTGTCATAAACTTTTTATTACTCAGTCATAATTAAATCTCTCTGATCTAAGTACTTTGGTTTTATTATACCTCAATCGTCTAGACTACAAGGACAAGTAAAATAACAACACATCACTTCTGTATTTCCCGAAGAGTGAAGCTTTGTGCAGACCAGCGCGACTTGTCGCGCGACGCGACACCGGTTATTGTTATACCGTCAAGTTTTCTTAGAAATTGTATTGTTCGAGTCGCGTCGCGGCGTCGCGTCGCGCTGGTCTGCACGAAGCTTTAGGCAGAGGTGTACTTAATTAGTACACTCACATTTCGCCAAATATTTTTAAGTGACTTGTGATAGGGGGCGAGCCTATTGCCATCATCCGGGCACAAATCCAGATTCCGGGCTGTGACTATGAAATTCCAGATGGAAAAAACCAATACACCTACCTACCTACCTAGGAATCGAACCCATAAGACTTCTACCTCAGCAGTAGCGCTTGGCACCACTTGACGAACGCAGTAGTCCAAGACAAGGACCAATTCTTATTGCAAAACTTCTTATTGAAACATTATGTATCTGTAACATTTAGTAAACTGTAATATTCATTGAACAACAAGCTCATTGTTCTTTGTACGAATCAGATTTGTACACAAGTAATAAACTATAACCTCGGGCTATTTCGTATTCTCTATACTTTGACTGCGGTCAAGCAAATTAGGGCATTTAAAACGTAATGCAAGATAATCGACGAGGACCTTTTGTATCGCATACCGTTCGAGTGTCTTACTTTGGGCGTTTGAACGCAGAACGGCTAGATCGACGGCTGCGCTGTGGCGATAGACGTAGGCGCACGCATAGCCGCGATGATATTTATAGATGACGATACGGGATCGAGACGATAACGAATCGATACAATATCAGTATCACTCTAAATACTCAAGCATAAAACTCGATTTGCAACTGTCAGTTATCGAACAAATCTGTCATCAAATCTTGTTTTAAATCGTGATTTATGCTTGAGAACCTATCGTTCTTGAATACGGTTTCCTAAGGCTGCGGTGGCCACCACGTAGTGTCCGGAGCAGTGGTGATGAAGTAATTTAGACAAAGTGAAGTGCCTGTCTGGGTTCGAACCCATGAATAATGTGCCTATTACGCAGCACAAATTCCAATAGATCTTGATATAAGGTATTTCCTATTTCATTAGTGTTAAATACTTCCGTTTCGTTACTCTTTCCTCCTACGTTTCGACATTAACAATCGGAGCATGCACTTTATCATTACAACGAATTAATTATGCTTTACTTACATATATTATGGATATTATTAACGGAGGGGTACGCAGAGAGCACAAAAGAGACATACTCGGGCAAAATATTATATACACAGTACAAAACAAAGTCGCTTTTCGTGTTTGTCTTTTTTATCGCTTAAATCTTCGAAACTGCACAATTGATTTTGCTGCGGTTTTCACTATCATTTGGAGCATTTATTCCGGAAGGTTTATTTATGTGTATACATAAATTAACTATACATACATTTAACTAATTATATATACATACATAATACATAATTAATTATACATACATTTAACATAAATGTAGCACAAGAACATCGATGTTCTGACATGTCGCCATTGCACCCATAGTGACTAAATATTTGTTTAGTGCAGTCTGTGGGAATACCTTTTGCTGCTGTTACATGTATAATCATGATTATAGTATTGATGTGATTGTTTGTTCAGCAAATAAATGGCGAATTATCATAAACTAATAATTACCTAACTTTAAAAATAACCTTTTTGCAGTGTTTGACCACCAACTCAAGAAACAAATTACGATCTAATTAAACATTACAATACATACGTTGCTATTTCATTGGACTAGCAATAAAATGTATTAGGTAACACATATCTGGGCTAACTGCGTGGTATGTTGGCTATGTTGTTCGCTCAACATTTGACAACTGCCCCGTCATTGTATTCGTGGAAGTCGAGCTGGTAACTACGGGTCTAACTAACTGGTCTTCCCACAGTTACGGGTAGGCTTTAAGTGGCTTTGTAGTCTACTTAGCTTTGACTTATACACGTATATCTACGACGCGATGTTAAAAATAACAAAAGAAAGGAGAATGCCAAAGTTTCCTACAAGACTCGGCCAGAACCGACAGAGATGAACTATATTTCATAAAAAGGGAAAATAATTATAGAATTTGATAATATAATTAGATTTATATTGGAAGTACACCAAAAAAAGTTATAGTGCTTTAAAGTTGACCACTTAATACTTCTGATTTTAACGATAACATGAAATAAACTATTAAGTGATTAATTAAATGAATGACTTTTAGCAGATTATCGTCGTATATAAATGTTTTTATATTAAAAATATACATAAAAAATACTTAGATTAGAATATATGAAAAAAAAACACAACAACACGCCGATGAAGTGAAGTCAAACATTTTGACAATGACAAGGACCACAGACAAAACACAAGTTGTTTTACATCAAGTGTTGCCACTACTATAATAACATTATAAGGTATTAGGAATAAACTATTCTAAACAGTATCGATCA
Organism: Agrochola circellaris; assembly: GCA_914767755.1. Classification (NCBI taxonomy): domain Eukaryota; kingdom Metazoa; phylum Arthropoda; class Insecta; order Lepidoptera; family Noctuidae; genus Agrochola; species Agrochola circellaris. Next base: position 7,338,393 of record OU611860.1, read on the forward strand.
TCGGATTATTTTTAATAAAATTACTACATCACTTTATAATATTATTCATAAATATATGTAACTAAACGGTATTTATTATTAAAAGAACACACAGGCTCTTTGTCTCCGAACCGGAGACAGTTTGGCAAAACCGTCAAACCCCACCGAATCGACGACGCGACGGTGAGTTACGCGGGTTAGATCTCATACTTATCCACCTTATGTGCGTTTTTTCTTATGCACCTATGGGGTATCATGCGACATTCAAGGATAAATAATAAAAAAAATCTAAAGTGATAAATGACGTTTTTTTCATCAAATGACTTCTCCCGCTCTAGGCGGAGCGGAAGGGCGTGTCAGACTCTTACTGACTAAAACCCACCCGTGTTCCTTCACTTGCCTGTACGTTGACGCTAACGCTAACTTGACAGTTAAAACGTCACAAAAGGGGCAGGACTTTATCTTTATTCATATTTATATTATTGTAATCGATTTGCATATGCAATTTCGTATCGATATTATTTTATTTTGGTATTGGCAACATTTCTTCTTGAAATTGTAGCTATGAAATGTGTTGTTAAATTGACAATTAGTTGAATAACTTTTTAAAATGAGTTTTCAGCGGTGTGCTTCTACAGATTTTATATAAATTGTATAATTGTTACTATTTTCTGTTATGAATTATCATTATTACAGAAAGTCTGTCGGACTCTACATGATTCGAGCCTTTTCTTGTCATTGTCCTTTTACTTTGTATTGAAAGACTATTACTGTCTATTCTCCGTAGAGTCAAGATAGAAGGACAGTCCAGCCATCGAGAGAATGCGTTCTTGACATCTGTCAGTTTCATATTATGTATATATATTTTTATTTATTTCAGATCAGAGATCGATAAGTTGTTAGTACAGAGCTAAGACCTGTAGGTTAAGACCTAATGTTAGTAAAAAAACACACTCTATATACAAAATTGAAACGACTGGCACCTACGTGAGCAGCCGTATCCAGTGAGCCGACTGTCCCACCTATCACACAATATACTCAGGATGCCGTGGGATATATAACATACAACGAATAAAGCTTTGTTCAGACTAGCGCGACGCGACCGGTTATTGTTATACCGTGAAGTTTTCTTAGAAATTGTATTGTTCGAGTCGCGTCGCGGCATCGCGTCGCGCTGGTCTGCACGAGCCTTAAGTGTTTTGCGAATTTGATGGTTATTAGTACTAGAAATAGTTCAACTGACAGGTGTCAGAAACGCAATCTCTCGACGGTCGGACTGTAGTCATGCTACGCGTGCAGCGCCGGCCACGCACCTACTCCCGTCCCAGTATCATATAAAGTGCCTCTGAAACCGCACAAGAACAAGTGAATATCACGCTACTTAGCTTAACGTCTCATTGGATGTTGGGCGTAGTTAGCCGATTTTCTCGCTTGTTATGTATTAAATAACTTAAATATTAAACATTCATGTTGTTTTGATAATCACCTGATCTGTAAGATTGTGTTTATTTATGCTGCAGCGGATTTTCGCACGAGTGGCAGAGGCCGTATTAATGCTTCATTAATATCAGTAATTCGATATACAGCGTGTCAAGAAACAGTGTTGTTACCGCAAAACATTCGGTTTTTGTGGTTGTGGCGAATCATTATTAAGGAGAATCTGGCTCTAGGACATCATCATTTGGCTAGCCTTTTACATTGGGATCGGCTTCCGACTAACCGGATGCAAGTAGGTTCGTATATTATTTGGAGCGACTGCCCCCAGTGCATCACCTTGTTGTGTACTAACACAACAAGGTGATGCACTGGGGGTAGTCGCTCCAAATAATATACGGCGCAGCTAGTGCTGCGCTCCGGGGTTTCACCCGCATAAGTCTCTATTCGGTTGCAATATCTAGATAAATAGTATCCCAGGTCATGGTCTGCCCATGTGCCAAATTTCTTCCAAATCCTTTGAGCTGTTTTAGCGTAACAAACAAACTCACTTTCGTATTTATAATATTAGTTATGATTTTCAGTACCTTCAGTCAACACTTTTTTTTTAGTTTTCATTCTAGGAGGCATCAAAAGTATCTTTCTATTTGGAAAGCAATTACTTTTATGCACTTAAATAATTTCTCTTTTTGTTTCTGTTTGTATGTATTAATAATTTCTACACATTTATTTTAAGGGTGACTCTAAGGGCAACTAACACCCTTTACGATGACCAATTAACTTCATAACCTGTATAACTAAATTTCGAATTTTGTAATGTTTTCTATAATATTTAATGAGGTCGATATTTGCTTAAATAAACCACAAATAACTAGGTAGTGTTTCGTTTTACATTTTGTAACAAATGTAGCCTCTGGGCGAGAACTAATAGTTGTGCCTTATTGCATGTCGTTATACAAATCCTAATACATTGACAGGTAACGCCTATTTAACTTTTATTGATTGACATTTCCAAATATTATAGCTAAGCAAGACACAACGTAAGGAGGGGCTCCGGGCTAAATAATAACAGTCCTTACAGACAACCTTCAGTGAACCCGTGCGGTTCACTGAAGGTTAAGCTACTGTTGCCGCGGTCGGTTCGTGATGGGTGACCATCTATTACATATCGAGACCCCTCCATGAAAGAAAAAAATAAAACCTACCCTTTTCCCAACTATGTTGGGGTCGGCTTACAGTCTAACCAGCTGAATACCAGTATTTTACAAAGAGCGACTGCCTATCTGACCTACACAACCCAGCTACTTGCTTACTTAGACTGGTTTTCAGAATTTCGGGCTTCTGACGATCCGTAACGACTGCCAAAGACCCATGACCGGGACCAACGGCTTAATGTGCTTTCCGAGACACGGAGGGTCTCCGTATGTAAAGAACGTGACCTATTCACGAAACAACCGGAGAACAGCACCACCAGAACTGGATCACAACTATACTGCTTGGCAGCAGAAATAGGCAAGCTGTTTGTTACGGATTGGTTCAGAAAGTCAACGAATTTCAATGTTTAAAAAAGTCTCTCACTTTATCTTAAGTTAAACATACAAACACGCTGTATAACTAGATTATTAGTTCATATTAGTCACAGAACGGCACACAATAGTTACAGATGTTATTATTGCCACACCCACAGACCCGCGCTTAGGTAAATATCATAATTACACACTATTACACTGACTCACAGAAGGTTACTGTACTACTCTATAACCTTAGTTCTAATTTCTATCTACGTCCTACTTGCAGGCTACCGCATGCCTGCACTTGCACTGCACAAAGCAAGGATCCGATTTATGATTGACTAGCTACTGCCGGCGCCTTCGTTCTTCGTCGAATTCTTGTAATAACATAAAATACATCATATAATGACACTCGGCAATACTGTAGCTTCACTTTAGTGAAAGCATTTTCGGAATCGGTTCAGTAGTTTTGAAGATTACCTCCTACATACAAACTCACAAATTTTACCACTTCGTAATATTATTATAGATAGTTTTTTATTTAGGTACAGTAAACCGTACATCAGTAGTAACACTAGCACTAATAACTATTATGACTTGTTTGATGGAATTATTATTTTAATTTTGTCCCCTTATAATTTGACAATTAATTTTAATTTCAATTCTGTGACCCTTATAATTTGTATTGTATTACTCGTTCGTTTATTTTAATTTATTTTGACATTTTTATTTTATTTTAATTCTGTGACCTTTATAATTTGTACCAATTTTAATTGCATTGAAATTTTATTCTATTGTGATTTTTCTGTTGCAGTATTGGGAAATTTTATTTTATGTAATATGGGTCTTGTATGATTTTTTTTTTTTTTACTACGTAGTGCACCCTTATTGTTACTACATAAAGGTGCTGTCAATGTCAAATTATTACCCCTGCTGTGCGGTTGACTGTACAAGCCGCCTCAAGTTTGCTTCCGATATTATTGATTTCTACCATGCATGTTGGCTCGTCTGGTCGCTACAGCACTCTGTTTTAGCAGTCTCCAATTAACCATTTATGAGTAGCTATGTCCGATGGCTTCGTCCGCGTAGTTACCTATCCATAGTTTACAGTTTTCAAAAATTAAAAGTTTTGCTATGAAGACGTCGGTACAGTCGACCGCACGTTAGTTTTACTTTGACCTCGAGCTGGCCTAGTGACGTATGGAGTCTCAATAGAAAACGAGGGCAGTCTTTACTGATTTTGTTACTTCTATCGTATCGTTGACTGTACCGGAAAGTCAGAGCGACAGCCAATATCGCATTTGTAAAGCAAGTGCGGTTTAGGCTGCCTGTCCACTGGAGCGGAGAATAGAGGAGAGGAGCGGAACTGCCTGTATTAACCCATTGAATCTAAACTCCGCTCCAGTGGACAGGCAACCTAAATCTGAGCATGCATGAAGCAATAGACCGAAGAAGAGGCAAATGTACGTAGGTCCATTTTCCTTAAAGAATGAATGAAATGAATGAGTGAACGAAAAGCCAGTCTCACATTAGAGCTAGTAAGTAAAGAACTAGTATACACTTTGCATATTACTCGGTGTTTAATAATTATATAGTTATTTGCATAATCGCTCCTATAAGGATACGTTGAGATCCGGTAAAATTGAATTAAAGTGAGTACTGGGTGCTATGGCGCAACTTAAGTGACGCCTATGTTCAACAGAATTGCAGAAAGGCTGAGAATTTTAAAGGAACTCGTTTGTAGTATTTTAAGATGATTGATAACAGTAACAATTCTAGGTAAAGAAAAAAAACAGTTACACTGTTTATTCGTGAGGATGACACTTTTGCTTCAGTATAAGAAGCCCAATTCCTGTATTAAAAAAACGTTCAAAATCTAATAGCATCTCAGCGTCAATCAATGTTAAAACCTGTCACAAAAAAATAGGTAAACTAGCTGACCCGAAAGACGTCCTGTCCTCAATAATGCATACAAAATTACCATAGAAAACTACTTTCAGTTTTCCAGTTTTCCCGGCATCTTTTAAATTTTTTCTTTCCGTTAGAATTAGATTTGGATTAGGATGCTGGCAATTCGCCCTTTCATTTGATATGTCACACGGCACAGTTGGCAAAACTTTTTTTTAAATTTCTTATTATTCCCCCAAAAGTGACCCCCATATTCAAAAGTCATTTATTTACGTTATACCTTCGTGTATGACGAACCAGCGACGAACAGCATTTTATTTTTGTTATATAGATTAGCGGTATATTTGACAGATTGAAACTGACATTAGAATACGAACGATCTTATAAATACGGGAATTGCCACCCTCTCATCATTTCTAGGTAATAAATGTATTGTAATCGGAACGGAAAAAGTGCTTACCTATACAAAGTTACAACTTGATATTAGGCTAAGAGGAAGTTGTCGATAATCAGCTCGACGCCAGTCATACATATTAGTGAAACTAAATAATTGGCAAAAAGATACTGTCACAAAGCATGTCAAACATGGTATGGCAACATTCTATGACCTTGCACTGAAGCCATTATGGTGTGACCAATTCATTTTCAAAACCTTTTTTTTTACAAACTCCTCCGTCTTTCGAAACCATAGGGCAGGTAGCAAGCCGACAATTTCGAATATTTCCACTTTTTCGTTCGATTATATTTGTGGTCTAGTTAGCAAAATTGGCTAATTACTGACGATTATTGAAACAGATAAGCCATTCGTACGTAATTATCACCAACGGTTTAATTTCAGTAAGTGCTCTGTAATTATTGTTCTGTCTTGCTAAGTGTTTTTAGTTTGTGTATTTGTTGTTTCGTGATTGGCGGTTCCGGCATTTAATAATGACAACTGGAAATTGAGTACTTGTACCTACTTGACTGTGCCCTCCGGAATGCGATTTAGAACTCTTTTGACTGTTAAGATTGGCAACTTATGAGCGTTTATTCTGAAAGTAGGCAACTTCGCAAATAGATGTCAAATGTTTTGCGAATTTGATTAATTTGTCGATATCTACTGACTATGGAAATAGGAAATGTGGCTAACTAGCGAACTAGAATATTAATAATGAATTAATGATAAACCCTCGTAGCAGTCAAAGGAGTTCTAGACCATTTGAAACATCAGTTTTATGTGCAGATAGGTAGGTATGGCTATCATTGATGGACAGTGGGAAAGATGATATGGCTAAAAAGGGAGTGACTACCGAGATGACGACTAATTGAGAAACTGTGTCGAAGAGAAAAAAGTGTTGCGCCGACCTATAAATTGGGATAAAAGCAGCAGGAGAATGGTGACGAACGGCTATAATTATTTCTTAGTTTAAGGAGGTTTCGAGTTTCAAATAGAAACGTTCTGGCGAAAAACAAACAGCAAAAATCATTTTCTGCGTAACCTTTAGCATGTCCTAATTATGCTGGATTAAGACCTTCCCTTATTTTAACCACGATGAACACAATTGTACATCAAATCATCTTCCTTAAAAATGAATGAATGAAAGACACCGGTCCCAGCATTGTTTAACCAGACTCGATAAGTCGAATGAACCTCAAGATTTGCCCATGAAGCCTCATTTTTCATGTTGCTACAGAGGCCATTGCATATCAAGGAGTAGACCAGGTGGCGCGGTAATGGTAGGAAAGACGTGCCCTTAAGCTAAGGAAGGATTTGCGAGCCGTACCTTGCATTGTACGAAATGATCTTTAAGAATCTAAAGAAAGAAATCGGAAGACAGCTTCGCTTTCATTCAACAACATAGGAACATATCTATTTGCAAAATGAATCAAAAAACTGTTGTAACGCTTAAAACTGATTAATAGCTCTTTGATAAATGGAGCGAGAAATCAAAGAGTGCTCACACGCATACAACGGATTGGTACGGCTAGACCGTGAGGCAAACTAAACATGCAGTGCACCCCACACCTAAAACAACTGCATAAGATTGAAAATCGTGTGGAGGTTATGTAAATGGGTTGGTAAATAGATCTGTGACGTATGACGGACGCAATGCCACAGTTGCCAAAGTGCATGTAAGTCGGGTGTGCAACTATGGATACAATTACCGTTCCTTTATAATTAAGATTTTTTAACTATAATCGATTAGACGTGTGGATATTGGAATTTTGGTTTCGTAATAGGTGATATTTTTTTCAGGGTTGATGGAGCTGAAAGAATGGTAGGGGAGACTGACTCAGCAATCGTATTTTGTCATGCCGTGAAAATTTTGGCGGGCCATCAAATTATAGTTTCGCATGATATATGAACAGGCTCAAAGGCCATCCAAACCAAATCATGGTTTGGCTGGCCTTTGAGCCTGTTGAGCACCGAACTAAATGCAAAACAAGAAGTTGAAATTGTACGAAGATTTAATTCACCCATTATATTGGTAATATCGTCATATACAAGCGGTGTAAGCTAACAATTTTTGGCTAACAAACAAGTTTTGGGGTAATTCCCGTGTTTAAAAACGTTCAACATCGAATCACAATCTCATCTCAGTGACAATCAATGTCAAAAGCTTGCCAAAAATTTAGGAAAATTGGGGATATTTTTGACAAATTGAGGCAGAGATTAGAGTGTGACCGTGCGACCGGTCTTAAAATTACGGAAATTGGCCCTTTGACCGTTTTGGAAGTTTGAGTTAGGACGTTGTGTAGTTTTACTTTATTGTCAGTTGGAAGACCTTTGCAAACCCAACGATAGTTGTCGAAGTGGTCAAGGTTGAAGGTTATTAAGGATAAATGGAATCATCGATACGACAAAGAAGACTGGCTTTCAATCAGTTCCTCAGATACTTATCTCATCTGCAAGTTACTTAAATACTTAATTATATTGTTCAGTTTCGTTCGCCTGTGTGCTCAGGATCAGCACCGATTCTTAATTTATATTATTTCCACGCACCGCTTTCATTGCATTTTCTGCTCTATAAAGCCATGAGATGTTTTATCTCACATATGCACTACCAGTTGCGTAAAAACCTATGCAATGGAGTAAACGCTACGGTTTTTAACGTGCTATGAATGACTACTTCCTCTCAGTAATAGGACATTGTGTGACGTAACAGCTCTTATTACGTGCACTGTCAGTAAGTATATATCCGTGTTACATAGCTGCTGAGTTTGTCGTGGGAGCTAGCCTTTAGAAATTATCGTCTGGTTCTGGGCGAGAGTTTAGGACTCTAGGCCTAGTACTAATGAATAGGAAATACTCGTAGAATTATTTAGTTTGCAAGTTAGATTTTGAATCACTTTTACACAAGACAGTTTCATAACGAACAGGCCGACGAAGGTTTTTCTATCTGACTTCCGCTAAGTAGAAATGCCGAAACGTACGTAAGTGACAAAGCAGGTTTTTAAATAAAAATAAACCGGCCAAGTGCGTGTCAGACCATGCACAATGAAGAGTTCCGTAGCTGGGATGAATTTATCCCAAGAACAAACTAAACATTGTAGTTGAAAAACATGTTCTCCCATACGGAATGTATGTGAGATCATGTTTTTCAAACAGCAAAGGAGACGGGGATTTCTGGGCCTGATTGTAATAAGTTGACGTATGGTTAAAAAAAAAGGTTATATTTTTCTATTACAGAATGTGAAATATCAGCCCATTTTACAATCTGGAAATTGAGAAATCCAAAAATTAAGTTATGGCTACGAACAAAATGGAATATCGATTAAATTATAATCGACTATCGTGACCGAGTTAAAAGATGCTTTTACCAGATGATTAATTCAAATACATTAATTATTAGAATTAACGTATTAAACAGTTTAAACAAATTAAATATCTATAAAGATAAATGTTAAAATCGATTCACGTTTGCTAATCGATTATTGTATTTTTTAGTCTATGGTGACATGTCAGTCAGTCACTCGTTTCGTATCGTTTAGTGCGTGTGCGTTTTGAGTGTTTCCTCCCATAGTTTTATTGATATTTTCTTCGACCCCTGCTTTCTTTCTACGGACTTCTGATCTTACTTCTTGTACGACCCTTGCTGCCACCCATGCTCCGTTTAGGCACAAGAGAATGTAATGTTTTCGGAATTTGGTGTTTTACAGCGAACTAACCGCTAGCGGCACTATAGACCTTCTATAATAATAACAGCATCCTATCTTAAAAAAAAACAACTAGGTACCTATCGCACAATGAGGTTATACATCGCACTTCAAAAATCAGCTGTTTTGTTACGTAACCTCACTTTGACAAAATTTCTTTTAACTCGGCTCTCAGATTGCTAAAATCCGCAAAATTTTCAGTGATGGTTTGATAATATAGTAGCTATTAATTGATACCAATTTCATCTCTTTACATCCAGGCCCAAGATTGTATGAAAGCGTATCCGTCTCCTTTAAGTTGGTCGATTATTACTCGGTAACCTGTAAGGTTAACTAGTAATAATCGACCAACTTAAATTTATTGTTTAGCTGTGATAGTTTTTCTTTTAACTTCGTTATATACTACTGCTGTGAATTTTTTCACAAATACAAGTGCAACTATTTAGCTGGCAGGGGGACCCGTGACTCTAACAAAAAATTTGGACTTTAAAGCTTAATATTTCGCAAACGGGTTCCTGAATTGAAAAATGATTTTGAATGTATACCCATGCCAAATAACAGCTTTCTAGTACAAACCGTCTCTGAGCTAAGCCGCGGACAGACAGGCAGACAGACAGTCAGACGTCAGACGGACATGGCGACACTGTTGTTTACTATGGAACCCTACAAAGGTAGGCTTCCCAAATACACCTATCGGAAGGGGCGACTAGAATCAACTCTATTTTTTGTAAATTTTGACGTTTAAATATGTGCCTATTTGAAATAAATGATTAGACTTTGCCTTTGACTTTAAATAAAATGTTTCTACTGCTAAACAACAGTCGGTCGATTCTATAAAAATATCATCGTGAAACTTAGGTGAAGTGAGCATGAAGTGAGCATGAAGTGAGCTGTCACTGTCACAAATCGACTGACAGGATGCTAGAGATTAGCACTATTGACAGCTCACTTCATGCTTACTTCACCTAAGTTTCACGTTGATATTTTTACGGAATCGACCGACAAGAGTCGCAGAATGCTTACTAAACCAAAACCCCACTTTTAAGAAACCTATCATTGCATAGAACGAGACGTAGGAAGACGTTTATTACATTTCCTGAATGATTTGTTAGCAACTGACTTTGATTGCCTCATTGGTCTAGTGGTTGCAAGCGCTACTGCTGAGCATAAGATCCCGGGTTCGATTCAAGGGTCGGGCAATGAGTTATTGTGTTTCTCCATCTGGAGTTTCTCAGTAGCAGTTCAGAGTCAGGATTTGTGCCCGGTTGATGGCAATACGGTCACCCCATATTACATGGGACTTAAACATTTTTGGGACTTAAACTTAAGGGTTTTTGATTGGGCAAATGTTATTGAGTTTTTCCATCTGGAATTTCTCAGTAGCGGCCTGGAGTCTGGATTTGTGCCCGGTTGATGGCAATAGGCTCGCTATTACATGGGAGTATGGGACTTAAACATAACTGGCGAAATGAGGGTGTACTATAGGTACATCTCTGCCCAACCCGTCGGGGAAATACATGCGTGATGTTATGTTATCATTGCATACGGACTAGACGAAGGCAGACATTTTGAAGACATTTCCTGAATGATTTGTTCGCAGCTGTCGCAAATAAAATAACCAAGTTTCCGATTAATTTAGTTCAGTACATAGTGGTGATTCCTTGTTGACCTAAACCCCGAAATATATTCGAAAAGGCAAGGAGAAGCACAAGCTCTTATTAAAATTAATTCAGTCAATACTAAGATGAGCCCGATAAAAAATTACAACTTAATTCCAGCCATCAATTTAATTCGATGGTAAGTTTATAAAGTGTGAAGAATTAATGTAACAGCGGGGTATCAATAATAATTTTGGATATGATGTATGGTGGGGAAACGACTTGCAGACGTGTTCAATCCTTATTTGGATTGTAGCGTCGATTTAAGACGCAGATATATGCCAGTGAACTTGAGTGGTTAGCTTGCGTGTTCTGTACTGAGCTCATGCAACGCGTCATACAAGTAATAGGACTCGCCCATCCAGGAGCGCTGTCCCAAATTAGACGCATTATTAATAAATAAAAAGATCAATAATTAAATTATCTTTAAAATGGTGCAGGTTTCAGAAAAATACGCTTGATGGATATTACGTGATTCTCAGTATTATCCGCGTTAGATATTAACTTAGGAATTAATTTGACCATGTAATATAAACATAATCTAAAATATTCATATAAGTATTAAGTTATTAAGAAAATGCTCTAATTTAATATATATTTTTTCCAAATCATTAACATTACTCGTTTAGACGTGATCTTCAGTATAAAATCATTAGAAGTCGGTTATCGTCGCCTTAATAAGAACTGGCTTTATCCGTGGATTCGTTCGCGCAATTAATATAATATTATTTTGACGTACCTACATAGATACTGAGTCCACTCTTTTTACTTCACCTTTTTTTTAGCCCCGGTTTGAGTATACATAATACCATTTATAATAATAAATAGCCTTTATTTACCTTAACGTTATTTTTTCATTAAAAAATGGTTGCCTGTAAAGTCGGTTTTACGGGCGAAGATTTTACGTGACAACGTCTTTTTATCGGCGGTGACTCATCGTAACAGACGTGAGCGGGCGTTACACTTTTTCATGAGTGACTCCGAGCCGCAACCTAATTTAAGACGTTGTCACGTCAAAAAATCATTTTTCGGTTTACACTCAATTTTATTTAGTTAAGGCCCCGTTGGGGTATAGGCCTCCTCCAACATTTTCCAACTATTTCTCTCCTTCGCTTTCTTTGTCCAGTGTTTTCCGCCAATGTTGGCCTCTTATTCTATTGGAATTCTATGAAACGAAACGGACTACGCTAGGCTAGCTCAAGGGCAAAGCATTACCACCGCGACTGTACATACAACATACCTAATAGAATAACCCAATATCACTTTGACCGACCTGGGAGTCGAACCCAGGACCTCATGCTCGGCAGTTGAGCTAGACCAACGAGGCAGTCTGTACATTGTATTTGAACTGTACATATAAAGTACGGCTTAAAGCCTATATCGAACTACCAATACTACATTGGCGCGTTGCTACCAGATAAGCCCTCAGGGCTCTGTATAAGGGAGTGTAATTATTTCGGTAAGCCGTCTGACCTCCGATTATTGCTATATTACCTACGGAATTTCGTGGCTCATTCATTAGGGTCCAGTGATTCGAAATCCATACAAATTTTATAAATGCGAAAGTTACTCTATCAGCAGTGCTATTCTGTAACCTTCTCACCGTGAAAACTTAGGTGAAGTGAGCGTCGAGTGAGCTGTCATTCCACCTAATTCTAGAGATTGACACTATTGACAGCTCACTCCACGCTCACTTCACGGCGCCCGTTCACGAGCATTGCTTGTACCCAGGAACTACTACCGAGCTCATCAAATAAGTTCTCCCAGGCTATGGCCTCATTACCGGTGAGCCAAATTTTGATTAGCGTGAAAATGTAACCAACAGCAGTGCTATTCTGTAACCTTCTCACCGTGAAAACTTAGGTGAAGTGAGCGTGGAGTGAGCTGTCATTCCACCTAATTCTAGAGATTGACACTATTGACAGCTCACTCCACGCTCACTTCACGGCGCCCGTTCACGAGCATTGCTTGTACCCAGGAACTACTACCGAGCTCATCAAATAAGTTCTCCCAGGCTATGGCCTCATTACCGGTGAGCCAAATTTTGATTAGCGTGAAAATGTAACCAACAGCAGTGCTATTCTGTAACCTTCTCACCGTGAAAACTTAGGTGAAGTGAGCGTGGAGTGAGCTGTCATTCCACCTAATTCTAGAGATTGACACTATTGACAGCTCGGTAGTATGTTCCTGGGTACAAGCAATGCTCGTGAACGGGCGCCGTGAGTAGGGACTGGTCATCTCTTAGCTGCCTCGGCTTATTTTAATTTATTTAAATTTTTGTTTTATTTTTATCTTTTTATTACGGACGCTTTTAACGTGCACGTCTTTCTACATTGTTCTGACATGTATAATTTAAAAATGAGTGATGTTACCAATATTTTGATTTAAGAGAGTGTCCGTGGAGTTTCTTGCCCGTTCTTCTCCATAGGAACCTACTAGGTACGCTTTGAAATGGACAAGTACATAGCTTCATCTTTCTGACTGACCGACCCGTAAGTGCCTGTAATTGGTTTATTTGAAATAAATTCTTTGAGTTTGAGTTTGATAATTTTCGACCTTGACGCGGGCGAAGCTGCGGGCAAAATAAGCGGCCTAAATAAGTTATTTCATTACCTTTTTATAAATGTTTGTTTTGTTTCCCATAGGTTATGCTATGGTGCCATTAGCCTTTATCAAACATAATATTGCAGTTCACTCATATGCAAATTAGGTAGTATTGAATGTAAGTCGTGTAAAGATCGAGATTGAGAACAAGTAAATTAGGATGTGACTTGTATTAACGAGCTATTTGATTGGCAGCAAATATAAGTAGATTTTAATAAGCAATTTTTAATAAAGGGTATGGTTTAATTGTAAAACAAATAATAAAATTTATTAATAAATAAAAATATTATTATAAATAGGTACTAATTTTATTACTTTCGGAAGTCATAAATGCATATAAAACAAAAGAAGATCACGCCAGTATTTCCTGAAGGGTTAGGCAGAGGTTTACCTAATGTACACCCACATTTCACCAGCTATGTTCAAGTCTCATGTAATAGGGGCGACCCTATTAACTTGCCATCAACCGGGCATAAATCCAGACTCCGGGGCTGATACTGAGAAATTCGAAATTCCTTCGGAAGTCGTTGACGAAAAATCAAACAATAATAATTGAAAAAAGAATAGAAAAAATTCCGTGGATGGAATTTAACAAATGATTGAAGTTTTTTTGTCTATCCAAGGTTGGTTTAGTTACAAAACCAACTATAATATTACTTTTAATATTTTCTGTTTTTCCTGATATAAATATTTATTTTTATGCTCTACTTACGTACTTGTCATTATTTCCAGATATTATTCCAACCGGTCACTTCAATCGATAACCCTTGACACTTGCCTCCATTTCAGTCTGTCCCACGATGGGCAGGTGCTCTGAATGTCAACAGTCATGGGCTTATGAACCGCAAGCGCATTCTCCCGACCGAAGGCGAAACCCACCGGTCAATTGTTCTGCCGACCATATCCTTTATGTGAAATAAATATACATTGAGTTAAATAATAAATATCTTATTTGCTATCCGCATCGGACGTTATCGAGGTTCTTGATAAAGATGTTAATTTTGGCATTTTTGTTGGCTTTTGTTTCTGTTAATGTGCATTGTAGTAAGACATACAATTTTATTGTTTCTTAATGCATTACAAAAGGACTCATTTCCTTTAAAAAATGCATTTACGTTTACAATACATTTTCAAGTATTTAGTTAAAATAATAACAAAATATTGTTCAAAAAAGCAGTACAAATTCAAATAGCACTAGCCTCCACATTAGGACACCCTGTGTCGTGAAGACTAGTCTACTTCGTCTTACAACTTTATAACATACAAAGTAGGTTCACATCAAGCTATACAGTTCTAGTTTATGCTGATCTCGCATTGTATAGGATTTCTGTACAATGTGAGGTCAGCTTATACTGGAAATGTATAGCCTGATGTGTAGCCGTGTGTACTATAGGTGGGCACATACGTAACATTGGTCGGTAAGATTTTTGAAGCGACAATAATCGAATGTTATTGCAATACAATAAATTCAACTAAACATATTGTAATAAAATTAGTTGCATTAAAGTGTGTAGTGTATTGTATACGTGTGTGGTGTGGGTGTGTGAATGAGTGAGTGAATGAATTTAACAAAATGTTCAAACAAAAGTTTTTCCTCGAACTCTAATATTGTTCACACGATCTATCGACAACTCTACAACTCGATCAACTTTAAACTTTCAATTTGTCTCCATTGACAGCAAACACTATAGAAATTAGTCGGACGTCTGTTGGCCACTGTAATCGATCAATCGTCCGACAAAACCTATTCACTTGGCTAGCTATCAAAAAAGGAAGGTAAAGTGAGCGAATTATTGTAGACTAGCAAGAAAATAACATAATTGTGAACTGTTTTTAGGGTTTCGTAGTAAACAAGGACTCGCCTTAGCTCGGAGACGGTTAGTACTAGAAAGCTGTAATTTGGCATATGTATACATATTAATCACACCGACAAAGTGGTAAAATAAAATCAAGAAAAACATATTTTTTAAGGTACCTCCCCTACACGTAAAGTGGGGATATTTTTAACACGCTTTTATTAGGTCGACCTGTATGTATGTAACTATGTAATCAAATCTAAGAAAACTATTTTTTTCTCATCTACCCCATGGTATGGGGTATTGTTCGTTCAAAAATATTATGAGTTTGTGAAAACCATTTTTGGATTAAGGGATCCGTTTGCGAAATATTAAGCTTTTAACTGAAATTTTTTGTTAGGGTCAAGTGCCCCCCCTGCCAGCTAAATGGTTGTACTGGGATTTGTGAAAAAATTCACGGCAGTAGTATATATATAACGAAATGAAAAGGAAAACTATCACAGCTATTAACGAGTAATAATCGACCAACTTAGCAGTTTGATAAACATGATCTCCCTATACATTCCGTATGGGAGAAAATGTTTTTCAACTACAATGTTAAGTTTGTTCTTGGGATAAATTCATCCCAACTACGGAACCCTGCAATGTGCGTAGTCCGACATGCACTTGTTTTTATTATATTTTTATAAAAACCCCGGTTTAGATAACAATCGCAGTAATCTTACGTCTATTAATAATTTTATATTTTAGCAGTTACTCATAATATAGTTGTGTAATTTCTGCCATGGCGGAGATTTCAACAATGTTTAAAAAACGTAAAAGACTTTTAAAATATGAAACACCTACCGAGACTCCTATGATTTACCGAAAAAGATAAATTGATGGCATTGAGGATACGAATGGTATATTGATACGGCGGCATCGAGACAACGAAGGGATCGATTTTTTTTCGGTCGGTCTAAGAGGTCATTTCTTTCACCCCCTTCCAGATCTTTTGGACCTAGAGGTCTTAATGTGCGCATAATCAACGGTATGGTGATCAAACTGTAGGTGGTTAGTTTTTCAAACACGGTAAAGAAAAGATGCAGTTATCTTTCCTCTGCCAGGAGTCACCCAACAATGTGTGCTGCAATTTTTAAAGCGACACGCAATTTCTAATTACTTTGTAACTATAAATAAATAGAAACATTTAAAACATTGCATTACAAAACATATTAATAATTTTAAACATTGCAAAAACTTATTACTCATGTACATTTGCAACTTTAAACTACGCGTTAATTTCGATAACGCGTAGAATTAGGTAATAACCGAATTACTTATTCAAGTTTAAACATGTGGTTATTTTTTTTGTTAAAACTAGGAGCTAGATAAGTTAGATTATCTACTAGACAATCAGGTGCATAGCAGTCACGATTTGTGAGAAAACGTTTGACATTTGGAAGCCATTTTGCGTGGAGATCTAGAACGTTCGTATGTAGATGCAATAGAAAAATCAAGGGCGTGTTCGATTTAGAGCAGTCGTGTTCAATAGCTCGCGGGCTGTTAGTATTGTTGTCTAATTATTTGATTTATTTTTTGTGGTGGTTTGAGGAATGCCAAATGTATTGTGTGGTCTCTCGACATCGTATCATTATTATAGGATTTGTTTGTTTGTGTAAGGTGAACATGATTCTAATTAGTTTTACATCGATCGTTGATACATAAAAGTGTGTCTTTAATGGCACTTTTATGGAAATCATTAAGCCATTAGATTAATTAGGTAATTAAGGTTTTATTTCTGTTATACAGCCTTCTACGAAACCTTATACATATGGATAGTTGTAAAAGGATGCATAATTTAAGCTCTATGACGGAATAAGGATTCGAACCATCGACCTTTTAGTCACCAAGTTAACGCCATAAGTGTTTAGTTGGCTTTGTACCAGTTGAACTTTGTGTTCACGGCACTTACTGTATTCAGTTTAAACACTGTATTCAGTTTTATCTAGTAAGACTAAAATTAACTCATGTTCCTGCCAAGAAATTAGGACAGGACCTAATTTGGATATAAGTATAAGTATAATAAGGATGGAATGGAACTCAACCAGCCACAAAAAAAAAAGAACCTACATGGGCACTTATGAAACGTCAGAAGCTAGGTGCACCGTTCCAATTGGTCTTTTCCTATGGAGTCTTGAGCCGGCAAGAAACTTCACGGTTACTCTTTTAAAAATAATTGGCCTTTACTATATTTTCAAATACCAGTATTAATAGGTATGGGAGAACAGTGAAGGTCTTTGAACGAGTACCAGGTGGTTAACAAAATAGAAGATGGACAATAAATCTACAGTCCACTAAGCATACAGTTCTAATGTGGGCGCCCCATAGCAATTTCGAATCTAAAGTAATTCCTAAAAATATAGTTTCCGTTATTGCATCTAGTTTTTTGCCATCAAGTTTTAGATTTAGACCCACTTGAGGTACCATCGAAGAAGTTCATATCTAACCACCGTAAGGACTATTCTTGCTTGCAGCGCTCGGCGACTATAGCACCGGGCCGGTAACAGATGTGGTCATTGTGTTCACGGGATTTTGTTTTGAAACTGGTTAGATATGAACTTCTTTGATGGTACATTTGGTAATGAGAACCTAATACATTTAGTTTTGTTCGCATTGAGAAAAATTATTAGCTGCGAACCATTTCGAAAGAACAGCCAGACTATTGTTATTGTTATTGTTGACATGAAAGACATTAAAATAGATAGAAAAGATACAGATCTTATCTATCTATTTTTAAAATAAGAGAAGTGTCGTCAGCAAATAGAATTATATCCGATAAGTTAGCCCTCATGTAAGGTAGGCCATTTATATAAATAAACTTAAACGTTCGAAGCCGTAACATTTTTTTCTAAGCTAATAGAGAAGTACCGTGGGTCGCCCCGCAGCTAGATGGATCGAGGACCGTAAAATGGTGGCTAGGACAGACTGGATGCGGGAGACGGAAGATAGGGTGTTGTGGCACAGCCTGGGGGAGGCCTATGCCGAGCAATGGACAGCGATAGGCATGAATCAACTTAATTGACTGATAATAGAGAAGTCAGTTGCCATGTTTATAAATTTGGTAATGATTAAAAATAATTATTTTCTCTCACAATGGTTTTGTAGCAGTTAACAGTTTTGGCCAATACGAATTCACATTGTGAGACCTGGTACCTGATGTAAGTTTATGAAAACCTGTGTTACAGGTCACCAGATCATCAATGATGATGGAGATGAATGATCAAGAATATCCATGATAACTGTTTTTCAACATATTTTGCATAGTTATGATAACGATACCAATATAAAGTCTTTAAACTGTCGCCGCAGGGTCGGGCCGCAATAAAACGTAAATAATTACTTTTGCAATAAAAAATATTATCCGTAATACAAGTAATAATGTGAATTATATGGTAATCGTTATCATTTGACATTTGAATTGCGAGGAGTGTCAAATACAACAGGTTTACCTTATAATTCCGGGTACTTCTCAGCAATCCTTCCGGGTATCTTCTGGGTAGCGATCTAATTACCGAAGTTCATAGTAAAAGAAGTGGGTGTTCGTTTTTTGTGGAATGACTTCGAATAAGTCAATGCATCTTGTATCAAGCCGAAAAGGTCAAGTTTTTGCTTGCATGTTTAAAACTTGTCTTGGCGGAAAACTAAATTTTGAAATATGGATCAATGTTCAGAAATGACATGGCATAGACTTAATTTTGCAGAGCATAACGGCTGCATCGTTTGCAAATGAACGAATAAAATGTTCTTTCCCCCTGGAAAATACATGTAAAAGCCAATTAAAAATGAGGAAAAAAAATTGAGGAGATTTTTTTCTACGCCATATTTTAGTTTGTTAATGGTTTTAGTTTAACAAGTAAGTGGGTTCTTATTTTATTAGGTATAAGTTGTGTACATTTTAATCCTGAATTAAAAAAATGAATTCTTTGGTATCATTTATGTTTACACAACTCTCCATACGAAAACTACCTTTTGGAAGGGGCGATTAGAATCAATAATTTTTTTTGTAAACTTTGACGTTCATAAGTGCCTCACAAGGGCCTATTTGAAATAAATGATTTGACTTTGACAGCTGTTTTTTTTTATTTAGGTTTAAAACATCCAAATATGAAATCAAAATAGTGTTGTTCACCTGACCCAATTTTTTCAATAACCTCCTAAAATATAATTTACCATTTTATTTATTTACCATTTCCGTAAACAACAGATCCACTGATAACCAAAAAAACAATTAAACATAAATCAATTAACCTGCCATGTCTCCTTATTGACCTTACTTCACCACAAGCCCGATATCTCGGTGGTTGGACGTACGGTCAACTGTACGCCTGTAACACTTGACCTACAAAAACCGCCCTTACTACGAACGAAATAAAAGCGTTATCAAAATAAGTTATCATGGACTGTTGGATGTGGGTGGACCAAGGCCAGGGAGTGCCGGGGAGTGGCCATCTGTCAGGCGATTGAAATAGTCGGAAGACCGATAAATGCTTTTAATTTCTGACTGGTTCGAAAATAGATTGAGATTATTTTGGCGCAGTCAATCGGCACGAGGAATATTATTGATTTATTTGTTGAATGGATAATTTATAACTATAGATACAGACGATATAAACTTGCCACAATCTAAGAAGTCCGATTTGACAGCTATGAAAATATTTGGTGTGGTGCTGAAAAAAAAATCGGTTGCAGTAAAAACGGATTCTCGATACATATCGATTTATCATACTTAGATAGTTTGTATTCGACGATTTGTTTACATTGCTCAAAACTGATTCTCGAGGCATATCGATATATTACACGTTCGAGTACGAAACGTCAAATCGGACTTCTTAGAATGTCGCGAGTGTAGTTATGTTGAAGTTTCTTCCTCGATTTGTTATGGAAACAAAAACTTGAAGTTTGACTGCTAGGCTTAACGTTTCTTAGCTTTTAATTTAAACCAAAAATAGCACTCCTATTTTTCAAGAATGCTCTACCAGCTTGACATCTAACTAAGCGCGTTTAATTTGACTAGGGCGAACCCGTTTCACGCAAAGCGTTCCTTTCCACGTTCATAAACGTTGACTTTCTTTATGTTTTGATCATATTGACATATCGTTTTTTTTTGACGAATCGGCAATGACAGGTCCCGTGTGAATGAGCTCTTATATATCGTTTTCGTTACTTATCTAGCAATAATCTAACACAATAAATAATTTCTCACAATTACGAGATCATACCAACCACGAGATAGGTCCTAGTCAGTCAATCCCGCGCACAATAGAGCGGAATACCGGCGCATACGCAGGACAATATTAGACTAAATATTTGGGGCCACCCACTCTTGATACGTATCGTGGTCGCACTGTCGCTCGATGAAGGGTACTCAAGGGGCGTGGTCGCAGCTTGTGTAGTCATCGGGAATAACTTGGATTAAATAAATTATATTGTTTGGAGCAAGTGCAATGAAAATATTTTATTGCAAATGGGTCACTTGGTTGTTCGTAAAACAGACTGGCATACTCATCTTAGAGTCTCACTACGTGCATTTAAATTGGCAGTAGTTTCATATAATCAACTTTTCTGTATGAGGTTATACATTTTTACGACCGGAATTCGGTTGCAGCAAAACTCAAACTCAAAGCATTTGTTTCAATTAAACCATTTACAGGGACTTTTGAATTGTAATAGTCGGTCAGTTAGTCAGAAAATTGAAGCAAAAGGTTCTATTCTGAATACTGCTAGAAGTTCTAGTAACCAGTAAGAAATGAGTCAGCCAGTAGCGACTGTTCGTATCTGACTGAAAGAGGTTATGCAGAAGCATAAGTCATAAGCAGTGGGCCTGCAGCGTGCTAACAACAAACACATTTTTCATAAAATTTAAAAAGTTACAATGGAGTATTTTAAATCGGAGTTTAGATATGAAATTGAAAGGGATGTAGGGACGTCCACCCTAATAAAGTAACGATTTATGGAGTCCTAACTATACTCGTAATTATCATAGACACAATTATTTATTTCCTTCACCTAAATATTGAGACTCTATTTTTCTCTAATTGCCATACTAACACGTAATGATATGCAATGTATTCACAGTGCTGGTTCCATTCATCATCATATCATGAATTATTCATATTTTTGTAAAATTTTGTATCAGGCGAAACTATGAATTATATTATGTTGTGATATAATACCTACTTGATATAATTTAAAGTACCTATTTGTTAAGTTCATATCGCTTAGAACCCTACTTGTGACTTCTACTGGGTACTGACCAAAAATGGTTTCGTTACATCAGATCATATGACAGGCAACCGAGGCAGGTCGATTTCTGGAAAACGCTCGGCAGACGGAGTTCAATCACAATTCGATGGAGTCACCATAGAAATATACCAAAATCATCTTATGATAGGTTATTTATTCCTAACGAAGCTATTCATATAATTATGCTCAGGGTGCTCTTTGATCGATAGTTTGATATCAGCTAGAATAAAAAAAATCACAACATTATGATATCTACATCAAGAAATTACAAATTTGATTCGTTTTCAGGATTATAGTAAGTGTCATGTTCGAGAAAGGTTTCTTCAGAATTGTTCCTAAAATTAACTGTCCTCTCACCTGGGAAAAGTCCACTGCTGGACATGTAATATAGCTTAAAAACCATACCTATATTTATCGCAAAGAAGTATCGTTTAAAAAATGAAGATGTGTCGATATTTTAAGCGATAAATCTCAGCTATTCTAATTTCAATTAATTATAAAAAAACGGTTTAATTAAAAATAAATTGATTGCCAATGCAACCGGCCAGCTTGTTACAAAAACATGTACGAAAGACAATAACGTCAGGCGATAAAAAAGACTTTGTTATCTAATAATTATTAGAAAGTATTAATGAGTTAAGTACATGCAATGTTAAGAATGTTTAACACACGATGTATTGCTAAGTAACGCGAAACTAATTAGTGATGGATATTATAGTTACCTTCATCGACTCGACAGATCAAGAAATGGTGGTAATCATGGAGGCAGTCCAGCTGGTGGTAAGTTGTCAAACAATCAATCATATATCGCAGTTCACTGCTGGACATAGGCTTCTCCCAGGCTGCTCCAGAACACACTGTCCTCCGCCTTTCGCATCCACTCAGTCCCAGCTACCTTCTTAAGGTCGTCGATCCCTATACCTGGGGGGTGTTCCACACTTCGGTTGCCGATACGCGGTGTCCACTCCAGGACTCGTCTGCTTCACCGGCAATCGGTCCTTCGACAAACATGGCTAGCCCGCTGCTACTTCAGCTTGCTTGCTGCACGCTATGTCAGTGACTCCTGTTCTTTACCGGATAATTTGAATCCTAATTTTATCGGCGGCTTAAGTGGTCACCGCCACCGAATGCCATTAGCAACACCAGCACGCATAGCATGACAACCATAGAAACTGATTTTCTACGGGTTTTGTCAGAATACACACAATCTGTCATTTTGTCTATTCTTCCGTCGACAAAACCCGTTTCTATTGTGGTCATGCTAAGCGTGCAGAAATATTATGGTGCTATGCCATCCAGAGGCAAGGCTGAAATATCTAAAGTGCCTATAATTAGACTGGCACCCATTCCCTTGCAGAGCCGTGGTGGCCCAGTGGTAACGGCCCCGACTTATGAGTTGTTGGTCGTCTGTTCGAACCCAGGCAGGCGCTATATTTTGTGTAAATAATTTCATCACCACTGCTCTCAAAACGGTGAAGGAAAACATCATGAGGAACCGGCATGTCCTAGAACCAAAGTTCGAAGACATGTGACATCTACCAACCCGCACTGGGCCCGCGTGGTAGATTACAGCCCACTCCCTCTCGGAGAAGGGAGGCCTGTGTGCCAGCAGTGGGAACATTGTAGGCTGATGACCCTTTAAACTGGAAAGCAATAACGCGCTTAGCTGCAGAAATAGTTATAGTGGAAATACTTCCCCGGACGAGCTTCTTCACAAAGATCAGTAAGAACATTTGGTTGATTCCGTCACAATTATATCACAACAAATCTTCTTGATTTTCTGAAAAAATGATCCTTTTTTTCAGTAATACCTACAAGTAAATTAATTCACTACAAAAAAACTTTAAAAGACTGCACCTTCTCTGTTCTGGTTGGTGTCGTAAAATGCAACCAATCCTTGGTTAACGAGAGCCTGTTCAATTAAATCTATTGTTTAATGTCAGGTCAAGTATTTTGATAGGCAGCTAGTTGTTATTTCCGACAGCCAATCATAACAGCTAGCTATTAACTGAACAACGACTTAATCGGCCTTAACTGGGTGTAAGGGATTGTCACAAGAGCTTAGACAACAGTGCACTCTAGACTTACTAAGAAAAATCACCAACCATGTCGTTAAGTGTGGTGATAATGACTTTCCTTCGTAACTTTCTACTATAAAAGGACATAAGAAGACACACTAGGCTTATCCTATATAGACATGATGATGATACATAGTTGTTCTGGAACCGTCTCTCGCTCCATCAATCAATTCGGCCTATCACAATACACTGCTGGACATAGGACTCTCCGGAACTGCGCTACAGCACCTGATTCTCCGTCTTCCAGATACAGTCTTTCCCGGCCACCTTTTAAAAATCATTCATTTAACTTAAACACAGGTCTTAAACATAAAGTAACATGGTATGAAATGTTAACTAACAGTTAACTTAGACACATTTAACAGCGTGTGCCAAGTCTTCATGTAAAATACTGATATTCAGCTGCATCCGATTAGACTGGAAGCCGCCCCCAACATAGTTGGGAAAAGGCTAGGCAGATTGAACAGCGGGTCGCAAACTAAGGCTCAGCCTGTATCTTGGTAACCCAAATACTACACAAAGTTAATAATTTAATGTTTTGTGCTAACGCAAGATTGTAATTCATTAGTTCTTTTCAAGGACGTCGGTCCTTCTAGCTGGCTGTGTCAAGTCACGGTCTCCATTATAGTACTTGTCTGCTCCAATAACGATTGGTCCTTCGATCCAGCATAACAATAACATGATCCGGAATCCTATAAAACACCAGAATTCAATGGATTGTATACTAAATACACGTATAGTCTATTGATGATGTTATCAGACCCATTGTAATAGTGGGCGGGCCAATCACCTATCTATAGGACAAAATTTCATTCCGGACTCCAAATGTCCATTATGTATTAGAAAACTAATTATTAAGGTTTAGGAAACTATGGTTATTTCGTCCATTGTTAAGTTCAGAAAGTAGGCAACGTTGCAAATAGCTGTCATATAATTTTTTAATGCTTTTTTATAAGTCAACTCCAATATTCAGTGTTACGATATTATTTATTGAAATTAATACTAATCTAATATTGTAAATGCGAAAGTGAGTTTGATCGTTTGTTTGTTACGCTTTCACGCTAAAATAGCTAAACGGATTTGGATGAAATTTCGCACATGGGTACACCATGACCTGGGTTAGGACAAAGCTACTTTTAACCCTGGATTGCAGACGAAGTCGTATGCAGCAGCTAGTAATCTATATTTAAGTGCACTACACAGTAATATTTCATAATTTAATTTAGTGAAATTGACAAATTAAACAAAACAGCGATATACACTGACGAGCAATAAAAAACAGCCACTTCAAAAGTGCAAAAAAAATCTAAATATCTCCTAAACCATACAAGTTAAAACTGTTTTTATCCGCTATTAAATAAACTTGAATGCTGTTTTTACTTCAAGAAGTTATCTTGCGTGTTTTATTTATTTAAACTTCACTCATAATAAGGTACAAAGGCGGACTTAATGCCTTAGGAATTCTCTACCAGTCAACCAAGGGTGGTGAAGAGATAAGATGGCAGGTGCTCTGATTGACTACGTATTAAGGAAATAATAATAATAAAATAACACAAAATACGTATAGGTTTCGGAAATATTTCATAATAAGTTAGTGGCTTTTTGATATTACTCGTCAATGTATTTGACAGCTATTGACAACGTTGCCAACATTCGGAATGCCTTCTCTTAAATAATTATCTCGAGATTCCTCTTTGCAAAATATAAACTCTTCGGCGTGTCCAAAAATGTCTCATTACACATATTCAATAATTGTCATTATTATTGAATATGTGTAATGAGACATTTTTGACAACGTTTGTCATTATTATTGAATATGTGTAATGAGACATTTTTGGACACGCCGAAGAAATACTTCTACAAAAAGATCACTTCTTATAGATATAAGAAGTGATCTTTTTGTAGAAGTATTTCTATTAAATATTTTTACATAAGCAAATAGTCGTTATATCATACTTTCCGTTGTATTATTTAGTTATACATACCTCTCATAGCGCGAGACTTATTTACCAGTGGCCGATTTTATTAGAACATGACGTCTTTCATTTGAAATAGCCGTAACAATTACATTCTTTCACAAATATGAGAAGCGACATCTCGACCGTCCACACAATAGGCATAACGGACAGTCCTTTTTGCAGGAAATTCATGGAAGCTGAGGAAACCGTTGCGCATGTGCTCTTTGAATGCACAGGCGTCACCCAGATTAGAACTGAAACCCTCGGGTCACCCAGATCTTTCATGAATGTTCTGAACAGGCCAGGACACTTACTCAAGGGTTCCAACTTCTGGAGGTTGGTGGGCCGGTTGTAATAACCACCGACGACTGCCATGGCCTACGCACAATGATCCACCTGAAGGAGTTCGTGCGGAAACCAAACTCCATAACATAACTTGGCAGTCCCAGGTCCCGACAGGTCCCTTATTAAACTTATTTCTTAGTGGGTAACTCGATATATAAAGTTAAAAGCAATTAGGGAGGCTTTTGCCTTGCATCATCTGTCTAGCGTTTTTCCAGATGCAGCTGAGTACAAGTTACATGGAGCGACTACCTATCTGACCTCCACAACCCAGTAACTGGGTAATAGATTGACCAAAATAGGCTCATAAAAAATCTGGCAGTGCGAGGATTATTAAAAAAAAATCGGATATTTACCGAAACGTCATTAAATCGAGTCTAGTCACCGATAAAAATTAAATGAACAACACCTTTTTGAAATCCATTCGAGTTTTCATCAAAATGTCAACATGAAAAATAACACGTCACATATTCATAGTAAAGACATCAACGCGTGATCTCAAATTGTGTTTTCTTTTGTAAAACGTAACTCGATGATTTTGCTTTCATAAGTAATTCTACGTATTATGTTAACAGAACAAGTACAAAAACATCACGCCTGATTTCCCGGAAGGAATAGGCAGGAAGCGCCAGCCTTATTTTGACAGTTTTTTTTAAGTAATACGGGAAGAGCCTATAAAATATAATAGGCCCAAGTTCAAGCTCCGAAATACTCGTACCTCCGAGATTTTCTTCATTCGTAAATTATAATTAAAGGCCGTTGCAATAATAAAATTATTAAAAACACCTAATAGATTTTTTCCTTGGAGTATCTACGTTCTAAATACCATGACATATCAGAATACATACACGTAATTGGACAGGTATTCAAGTTCAAGTACACCATACTACACTATACTGTACTCTGTGTTATTTCCGGTTCAAATTGAAAACTAGAGTAAAATAATTTACCCAAAGCAGCACTAGCCGAGCTAGTTTTCTGATTTTATCAAAGATGAGTAATTAGTTTGGAAAAAAACAAATTACTTTAGAAGGAGTACAACTATACAAAAAAAATACACTCATTGAATGCATTAAAAACTCAATTAGCTGAATATTTAATCTCAAATAACATCCTTTCTAAAAATTTAATGCTTGGATGGGTATATCATAATTTCTACAGTGACGTCTGTGTCCTGTGCCGAGCAATATATTTATAATTTATTTTAAGACTTTGTGTCTTTTTGAGAATAAATATCTTTAATCCTAAACCAGTATTTCAAAAGGTCCAATTCGTAATAGTACAAAAATGTTCATGAACTTTTCCGACCTAATTTCTCGGAATTTCTTGTTCATAACATTACTAGACTGAAATGTTAGCCGTTAATTTAAAGTATGTGTCGATTACCGTCTACATTGTTACCGCGTTTACCTTGCCTTACCTAGTAAAATAGCCTAATGCCGATAAATTCCACTGATAATTTCCTTAAATAGAACTTACGATACCCTGATAACAATTGCTAAATTTGTCATATTTTTCACCAAACTACTTACTTACCAAATCGATAATTTTGAAAGTATTTCTATCTATAAGAAATATGGGCCAGTACTTAATGTACAATATTGGTTTTAACTACATTTCCTAACCACAAAACGTATCTAGTTGTGTGTAGCAACAACAATATAAACAAGTAACAAATGGCAATATAATAGGGGACTCCCATTATCTTACTCAACGGGTGCTTAAGCCATCCTTTATCTCCATTATATACTTTATTGACAGAACAAATGTATCGAAATAGCAGCTTTAGAAACACCAATGATTGGGACCAACATTGTGCCAAAAAAGCGGATTCAATATCACCCCTTGCTCCATTTCTATTCGATATTTTAAACGCGTTCCGCCGGAAAAACGTATGCCCCATCTTACAATTAAAAATTACAGCATTGCACTTGCTCGCAACTTAATTGTTTCCAATTACGAACCGCCAAAGCGGGGTGTTCCATATATAAAGGGGCGTACTGTGGCCAATCGGCATTCCGACTCGGAAGGTGGTTGCATTCACACGTCGCTTACTTAGGCGAAAATTTCTAGGCGAGTTCTGTCTAACAGTAGCGCTTAAGTTAGTTCGTTTGAGATCTCTAAACCTTAGTAATACACACAGTAATCATGCAGTCTATGGTGAGTGTTTTAATTTAATTTAATTTTTTTTCGCGGTAAAATTTTGCTCGGTTTTTCGAAAATATTTTGTATCTAAGTATGTATTAGAGTAGTTTAACACTTTCTAGTCTCTATCTGTCCTTTAAAAAAATTACTTTGTTGTCCTTTTAGCAATTTTATATCCTTTTATTTATAAGTCCCTTAACGTACTCAAAATCTTATTGTATTCTAAACATTTCCAATAATACATTATCCAAATCTCATTCCTTTAATATTTAAAATAAAAAATACTGTCCTTCACTTAATATGCCATAAAAAAATCTCTCTCTATGAAGAACATAGTCAATTATATCATTTCTGTTCTCATTAATAATTCAATTTTCAATCCCTTTTCTCTTTCATAACTCAAACAACCATAATAAATCTTAAACCAACTAATAAATACATTCAAGGAAACTATTTCTCACCCACTTTCACCCCTCAGAACATTTAAATATCCCTTCCATACGACTTCCCTTCGTTTCGTAATATATAAGATTTATATACGTTATTACTGAGAACAATACTCCGGCACTGCTGCCATTTCCTTGCAAACAATAATTAATTAAGGAAAGTTTGAAATTAACGGAAAAGCAATTGGTTCTACGTTGAATTGTCCATGGTGTGAAAATTTCCGCGTATCGAAGGACCGACTAACGGAAGTAAAACCATTGTCGATGACTAATCTACAATTAATTAAACATACTTTAGAAACTCGTAAAAATATAAGGACAGTGTACATAAAATATAGAAAGCAGAAGTGAAATTAAACGAATAAGAAGTTCCAATCGTAAAAAGATTTTATTTTGTGACAGAAATGCACTAAAAAGAAAATAAAACTGCACTCCAAAGTATCATTTATTGTGTAGTCCGAAACACTTTTTGCAGCTATTACTGAAAATAGTGCAATTACTTTGAGATGTTTAACAGACTTCGAAATAACTGAACGATATTCATTCTTTAATGTCACAATGAGAGAGGAAATACCCAATGGTAATAAGTATATAACACGCTCATCAAAAAGCAATCATAGACTGTTTACCTACGAATACAAAAGCTATTTCATTTATCGACGTAATAAAAACAAAACCGACTCAATTTAATGTTCAGCTTGTCAATCCATCTTCATCTACTATTTGTATGCAAATATCAAAAGTACGTTTAATCAAATTATGTAGTACGCCTTAACAATAGATTAAGCTCTGCCCACTTTATGTATGATACATCCTTGGCTTTTTAATAACAGAAAAACATCGCGACTGTGACCCACAAAATTACTATGGAATATAGTCTTGGAACTAAAACAAAACTAGGTACTGGTTCACCTTCCTAGATCACGTAAAGGCACCATTCCTGTCTTACTTATGATGACAATCTCACTATTATACTCATACTCAAACCAATTAAGATAATTTTGGTCCTTTTCGTATTTGGTCCTACTGTCCAGAACAAAATCAAAACCTTTTTTTAATTTGGTCCTCAAACAACAATGACACTAAAGTTTTGGTCCATTTTGAAAACCGAATGGAACCATAACTTATTATTCGTTTGACAATCGGTACTAAAGAGGTGTTTGAAATAGTTTTAATTATGTCAAGGACCATGTAAAACAATGTAAGTGATGATTAATACAATGTATCCGTTTTCTAAACTCGCCTACGTCAAATATTTGAATATTATTTTGTTGTTCACTGCTTCATTAGCTATCCGATTGTAACACTCGCCGTGTTACAATCGGCTTACGCATAAAAATAATAAGTGTAAAGTTATTAGTAAAAGTGTATTTGTTGATGTTTGTG
The DNA here is from genome assembly GCA_914767755.1 of Agrochola circellaris. Taxonomy (NCBI): domain Eukaryota; kingdom Metazoa; phylum Arthropoda; class Insecta; order Lepidoptera; family Noctuidae; genus Agrochola; species Agrochola circellaris. Next base: position 7,368,060 of record OU611860.1, read on the forward strand.
TTACACTGTAACCGTTTTTAATCATTCAACGATTATAGAAACTGTTATCATAAACATGAAAATGCTTTACAATAATACATTTAAAAACTCGTCAAAACACTGACCACAAGCAATATAGACTCCAAAAAAAGAAGCACATCTTCTGACAGAAGTTTTCGCGCCCAAACAAATGTCAAAGAGACGCGCATGCGCTCTGGGCGGGCGCGCGTCTTCATTCCGCTTTACTAATGAGTGGGCGGGAAGCGCGTCCGATTTATGGCTGCAGTATAACTACCGGTAATCGTCTAGTCTCGGTATATTGGCTGAATCTATGACTTCAATGTATGTAGTACTCTAAGATTGTATTTCAAAATGCACTTTCGATGTTACGCTAACAAAACTGGCTTGACAAAAAAGCCATAATAGCTATGTTTATAACATTTCATAACTCCATACAGTTTACCAGTAAAAAGTTTGACCCAAACATGCGTAACCGCAACAAAAAGTTGTGCGATATCGATAGTTACCCGAGCGCGACAAATTTCTATTTTCAATGTCCCGTTTTTCTATGACCTTCGACCACCATAACACTTCCTCACGCCCACGGCTTCCTCTTGCAACATCTAACTCGCAACAGCCGGTTGTGCACCAGTTCGTCGAATGATAATTCCGATCTATTGCAAAATGGGGCCTTTTGCAACAGAATGCAAAGGCGAGTCGATATGAGACCCACGCCCACAAATTACGGCCGCGCTCGCTTTGTCTGATGTCCTTAAATTTTCTTTAATAACAGAATCTGAGAGACTGTCCGTAAACTAGTTCAGCTATTGCCTGGTGTTATTACCTTTGTCTGTTCCGACGAAACGTAATGCTGTATCATTAAATCCCTTTGCGTTTAAAAAATAAAAGCTTATGTCTGTTACTACTTTTTGAATTCCGAACTTCATTTGAAAAACAAAAAAATATTATGACAATAAACCATTCTGCCAAAACATTCTCAATTCAAATAACTACATGCCTACAAATGGACGCATATCTAAATAATAATAGTTGTTAATCTAGACCTTTCAGCACGAGGGCTGTGGCTCAACATTGCGCAAGAGACGATTGTTTATCAAACAGTTGTAGCTATTTACACTGCCGATCACTTGTCCAACTATTGGGTTGCGCGCGCGAACAAGTGCTGAATTATGACCACATGCATATATTTATCTCGGGTTTAGGTTGATAGAATTAATTATTGTCATGGTTTATTATTGATTCATTGATATTCGTCCTTAATGCTGTTCATGAGCCGAATTAAACGAGGAGGTTTTTCGAAAAAATATTCCTTCTCATAATTTGAAATTTACAGCATTGGGTCTCGGGATTCGTGATCATCTTCAGTCTATTCTCATTTATCTTGTCATTTATTTTCTTCTAACACCTTGGGCATCTTGATAGAATTAATTAAAACAACTAACTTTCCATTTAACACTGCGTCTACATGCCTTTAACTTTTATTACGTGGATAATTAGCACCAAGGTTGATAATTAAATATGAATTGCAATTTTATGCGTTTAGCACTTAGGAAATGGCACTTAATCGTGAAATTGAACTATTAGAATTTATAATTCATTCAAGTATGTGGTGATTATTACCTTAAATTTAAACGGCCGTAGGTACATTAATTCATGAATTCGTTTATAATAAGTATAGTAGGAAAGTGTTTTATAACTGGCTAAACAGGGCGTGGCATTCCGCTAAACACTATTTCAAATTAAAATTATGTTTCATAAGTACTTCGCGTTAATAGTTTCGACCATAGATAATGCAATGAATTACTTACAAGCCATTTATTTTGCATAACCATTTATAATTAGAATGTCATAGACTCGAAAGACCAGAAAAAAACACGCTATTGTTTTTGATAACGCTCGCACTTGCCACTTTCTATTTCGATTTTAAAGAAATATTTTGGATGTAACAAGTTATTAAAGCTGTCTGTGGTTTCATATTTGGTGTCAATATATTGTATTACGTGCGTACTTGTATTATTATCGGTAGAAACGCGATACAGATATGTAAGAACACAGTAAACCACATTCGATCGCGTTTCGGGTTGCGGTTAGAACATTAAAAACTTTGCAATACGTAAACGTATATTTTATTGGTAAGTAGCATTCGGATTTCAAAATTCTTTAAGTATTTATGTGCCCATTTTACTTCTGAAACTAAAGTACTTCACCATTCAGCCTTCTGACTTGATTATAGAGCAAATTGGTTTTGATATTTAAATGTTAAAGTATTAAAGCCGATAAGTTAATACTTTACATTAAAATAAAATACATTCCTATTTATCTAGAATATTTAACTATCAGCAAGTTCATATTTGGATCTGTTTCTTCACATTTGCTTTTACAGGCATTGTATTCCAAAAATGGTATTTCAGTTCCAGATACTACAAGAATGGCTTAATTTTATGTTTTATATTGTTATGTCTAAATTTGGTAAAGGGAAGAAGGAAATTGTTGGCTTTATCGAATGTAATTAATAAATATAGACACAGTGTAATAATTCCTTTGCCTATTATGTCTCTAATATGTCATGTTCGACAAATGATCACTGCAGCCGTGGGACTAATTGAACAAGAGATTTCATTAAAATTCCGTACATAGTCGGATAAAATAGATCACAACTAATGATACAGATCTACTCTAGAATGTAAAGGATTTCAAGAAAGATTAAAAACGTATAGTCTTTAAGACTTAAGCAACCATTGTCTTAAAAAAAAAAACAACACTGGCTGTTGTCTAAATCATAAAATCAACGTTCGATTTTTGAAAAACGAGTACAGCACGCGCGGCCCTTTGTAATGTAATCTATGGTGTTCGATTGCTATCTGTTCTGTAAAGCGCTATTTATAGCTTGTCCGTTTTATTTAAAGCTGTTGTTTATCTGTCATCTGCAATGGCGGCCATAGCCGGTGCGTACCACGCCTTCAATGTTTCGCGTAACTAGTTAGCTTAAAGCAATAGTTTTGCAAAACACCCTGGTTTCTGCAAGCTACTTTACGACTGTGCGCCAGAAATGTTGAGCAGAGCGAATTATATAAAATTAAATAGAGTTTGTGCTTTGCGCCGATGTTACAATAATGTTGGAAACTAATTGGGAATCGATTTAAATTATTTAGGTGAGTTCACGACTACGATATTGTCGTTCGTTCAGGTACTTTTGACATTACTTAAAATATCTACAAAGGGTGTAAATGGACAATATTATTCACAAAGGGACATCGGTGTATTTACATATTGCCTCGATGACAGTGCTGCACACCGGTGTAGCCTCAAACTTACTCCAATTTTTTCGAGTTCATTTAGTTGCATGTTTTTTTAAGTTTCAACGTCGCTGTTTATGCATTATTATACTTCTAAATAGTACAACAGCTAGCATTGCTAAAACATTACTTAAGTACTTAGGTAACACAATAATTTACAAATTCACACGCGTTAATTCGGCATCCATTTTGAAATTAGGTTCACGATGCAACATTGTGATGTCTTGACACTTCTGTGACTGATACAGAATATGAAACTCGTGGGAAATCTGATAAAACAATACTTGAATTAATTTGATACGACTAAAATTTGATGAAATCGTGCAGTAATTGCTCTATAGTATTAGCGACGTAAACTAGGCGAGATAACTTTGTGATTATGATGGATGTTGGATCTTAAAATCTTATTGTGGTTTGAAATTATTCATAGTTTCAATGTAACGCTTTGTTTGTACTGATAAGAGCTTCTAAGAATTATATTAGTTGTAAACAGATGGTTAGAAACTTTTCTAGTCAAGGTTCTGAATTCTGGGTAACTTTCGTCACTCCCCCAAGCCCACATAAATATTTAAAATAACTTCACTTTTCTGAAGACACTAAAATGTCAATCAGTACGTATTGGAACAAGCTAGGGCTTGCTGCAGACCAAACATTCAAAGAAGGAATAAAGTTTTAGAGCCTCATCATAGACAAGATTGACTTTTCAGTTCTAGCATCAGTTGCCGGACTTTCCTTGTCCCCGCAATGGGCCCATTTGATCAACTGTTTACAAATATACATATTAATATTAGAAACTAGTATAATGTCCTTTGGCAACATTACGATAGCCGTCGCTGGTCCGTGTAATAGACATAATAACGACATGTCCAAACTGACTGTTGCCACTTTTTGCGTCGCACTCAGTCAAGCATGAGCTGTAATGGGTCAGCTTGTATGCAATTTGTGCCCCGGAACTGTAGCAGACGTGTTATGACATATATAATTCCAGTGTATTCGATTTATAGGAAAGTTTGATGAGTTGACACTGCAGAACAAGAAGTTTCTTCATAGGAACATTTTGGGAGATAGCATTTTTGACAGTTTTTTTTTTATTTGTGTTCGCAAACCAAGTTATTCTATACAGACATTTAGTCAAAATCCTGCTTGTATGAAGCATCCTTTTCTAGCAGAGATTGCAATATGAAGCTGAAGGCAACAAAACATGTGACTTCTGAAAACAAATGACAATCCTTCTTGCAATGATCTCTTTCGTGTTCAAAAACTGACCCCTACGAACAGCCCTTTGATCGCCCAATTATCCCATAGTTTAATAACGTGAGTTAGCTGTCGTAACCTGTCTAATTACATTCACGTGTGAGTGACTCCGGCGCAGGTGGCTGCGTAAGTGTCTAGGTTTCGGAACGATCGCGTGAAACCGCGAAACTCGTGGTTATGCTCCGATAAATATCTACCGGCAATGTCAGACTGATCAATTTTAATTATATTAGATGCACTTTAGTTGGTTTTTTTCTTGTCCCTACTTAGTGCTGTTTGTTTTTTATTTATAAACTAGAAATATAGGTACTGTGGTACAAGGACAATACAATATTGTTTTCTCAATATTATTGGCCAGCCATTTCATTGTTTATAATATCATATTTTATGACATTCCTAGTTTAATGCTCCAATTAATGCTGAATTCCTTAATTGGTCCTTAATTTTATACACCAATAAATCTAGAATCATAACCCTGACAAGGTAAACCACACCTTTAATCAAGCCTTAACTATACTATGTTCCACCTCGTTTGATAAGCCTACAATTTGATAATTGGGTCTGCGAGACAAGGCTCTAGCGTCCCTTAAGAAGGTAGACCAATAGTAGTACTTTCATAAATAGTTTGCCTAATTAAAACTGCATCAATCTACATATCCAGGGACATATCCTAAGCAACCCAATAGCATCCCATTCTCATGTAGATCAAGCGATTATGTTACCTTTTTTCGAACATCTTTAACCCTGCTCTTCTTTCCAGATTATCCTCGCAGCCACCCTCTGCCTGGCCCAGGCTTCGTACTACGCGGGCCCGCCAGCGCACGTTCAACTGAGCTCTGACGGCAAGTTCCTGCTGGACACGCCCGAGGTAGCCCACGCTAAGGCGGCGCATGCCGCGGCTCACGCGCAAGCTTCCACATCTCACGGCGCGTGGGCGCCCGCCGGAGGATACATTGCCGGACCCGCCTACGGCGCCGGCGCGCATTACGGCGCTCCTGCCGCTGGTAAATATTTTATGAGTAGTACTAGAAACTGAACTGTATGTAGGTTTCAAGTTAACAAATCAACTTGTATTTTTTCGTCTCGGGAGTTTTATTTGTTGTCGTTTTTACATGAGACTAAAGAAAGATGATAATTTAATGAACAAGATTCTAAATTATTTCATGTAGTTTTCGATGTTACAACACATCAACACCATCGTTCACCATTGTAAACTCCATGCTTACTCGTACTTTACCATCTAAAGTCGTCTACTAACCCAACCTTTTCTAAACAGGTCTTCTGAAATACGGCCCCGCCCCCCTGGCCCATGATGGTCGCGTGGTAGACACTCCCGAGGTAGCCCACCTTAAGGCCGCTCACATCGCAGCTCACAGCGCGGCCCACGCTAGCGCAGCCCACGGCGCATACGGCGGCGGATACGGCGGTGGATACGGCGGCGGCCTGGCCCATGGCGCGGCCCTCGCCCCCCTCGCATACGGCGGTCTTGGACATGGAGCGGGTTACGCTGCTGGTTACGGCAAATGGAATGGTCCTCAGGTGATTATTTGGAATTTATGAAACCTTCATGCTATGCGAAGTTGAAACTGTAGAAACATGATGAATTGAGTAACAGGCGATGCCTTGGGCAGCTGCAGCATCTTACCAATAGTAACAATAATCATTCATTCATTCATTCACATAAGTTTGTGAGCGAGATTATCGCATGACATGGCAAAAAAAGAACTCTTCTGTCACAAGCATGATATAACCTAGGAGCTCATCGGTGCAGTTTTCCCTGCTGGATATCAGAGCTGATAATGATATAAGATGTTGCATACATTCATCAACAATTAAAATACCTATGCAAACCTCTAGCTACACCCAACTTCAGCTCATTCTTTATCATCCAACGGTTCTAACCTAACCTTCTGTCTCCCCAGGCTCACATCCAGCTGACCCACGACGGCCAATACGTGGTAGACACCCCTGAGGTGCAGCACGCGCGCGCGGTGCACCTGTCGCAGTACGCGCACGCGGCGCACGCCGCGGCCGCGTCCCCGGAGGAGCCCTGGGGCCACCACGGCGGCTGGCACTAAACCCTACCTCTGACCCAAGCTCAACACTGCCGGACACACTATTTTTTATACAAAACGACCAGAAAAAGCCAAAAAAAATGTTAAACTGTATAAAGTTGAATGTGAACTGTGTATTATAATGCAAACTCTTGTAGAACGAACTTGAAAATGTATTAATAAAAAAATCTAATAATTTTACTTTTGATGTTTTATTACGGATTCTTTTACTTATTTGATTTATTGCTCGTCATCATCGTATGATCAAACGCTCGTACAAAAAATCGCTTCGTCTCAAAACTGTTAGAGAAATCTAAAAAGTGTCATAGTTATTTTACTTTACAACCTACAACTCGAGATATTATTACGACATGGGTTGGTCTTGGTTCCATTACAAATGCAACTAATGCGTTAAGTCAAGCACCAACAGTATACTTACATTAATTTAAAATATACAGACTATAAAATAATTTAATTGGGTATTGATATATTCTACCAAACACAATTAATAGTTTAAATATATTAAACTATTAATTGTGTTTAGTAGAATTTAACCTGAAAGTTTATCAAGTTATTAATTATTATTAAACTATTTAGGGCGTATGTCACAAATGAAACTATACTCGTTCACAGATCCCGCCGCATTCAAGAGCTGTTAGTGGCATCATTGTTGTGGAATATTGACTCACTTTCATTGGTAAAATTCGCACAAAAACGTGTCCATTCATAACCAACAATGTCGAATTTAAGACAGAACTTACAGAACTATGAAAATAAATAAAATAGGCAAAGGCCTGCTGAGCTGAGTCGCCCCCAAATAAATTGGGATAAGGAGGTTAGTCATAAGAACAAAGACTATTTATGGCGGCAGGTCACGGGAACAATCTGCGAATCCTCATTCCCTTTAAACTTAAGGGGAAAATTTATAAAACAATAGTTAGACCTACTACCGTTGAGAATGTTGGGCCACAAAAGGGATGAATTGTGTGTTGTGTGGAAATCAGTTGTCAACGTATGTATGAGCATGAGCATGGAAGAATGAGGGAAATTTCATAAAGAAAGTTTTGAGTCTGAATGTGGATGCCTATAAGAGTAGAGGAAGCCAAAGAAACGATGGGTGGACTGTGTGAAAGATGATATACCTAGAAAGGGAGTGACTAGAGTAGAGGAAGACAAAGTAACGATGCATGGACTCTGTGAAAGATGATATAGCTAGAAAGGGAGTGACTAGATTAGAGGAAGACAAAGTAACGATGCATGGACTGTGTGAAAGATGATATAGCTAGAAAGGGAGTGACTAGATTAGAAAAAGACAAAGAAAACGAAACGATGGATGGACTATGTGAAAGATGATATAGCTAGAAAGCGAGTGACTAGATTAGAGGAAGACAAAGTAACGATGCATGGACTATGTGAAAGATGATATACCTAGAAAGGGAGTGACTAGGTTAGAGGAAGACAAAGAAACGATGGATGGACTCTATGAAAAATGATATACCTAGAAAGGGAGGGACTAGAGTAGAGGAAGACAGAAACGATGGATAGACTGTGTGAAAGATGATATAGCTAGAAAGGGAGTGACTAGATTAGAGGAAGACAAAGAAACGATGGATGGACTCTGTGTAAGATGATATAACTAGAAAGGGAGTGACTAGGTTAGAAAAAGACAAAGAAACGATGGATGGACTGTGTGAAAGATGATTTAGCTAGAAATAGAAAGGGAGTGACTAGATTAGAGGAAGACAAAGAAACGATGGATGGACTCTATGAAAAATGATATACCTAGAAAGGGAGTGACTAGGTTAGAGGAAGACAAAGAAACGATGGATGGACTCTGTGTAAGATGATATACCTAGAAAAGGAGTGACTAGGTTAGAGGACGACAAAGAAACGATTGATAGACTGTGTGAAAGATGATATAGCGAGAAAGGGAGTGACTACCGAGATGACGACTAATATTATAATAAAAGTATGGAAGTAAAAGACATGTTACGTCGACCACAAATAAATTGGGATATGGGCAAGAGAATAATGACTCAGATTTATTTATATAAAAAAAGTATCAATTAGATTTATAACCTTACGATTTTGGCCAGACCAACATAGCTGAACAGTTTGTAATACAAGCTCTGCTACACCTTTACGTCGGTTCCGATAAACTTTACAATGTTATGCATACCTAATGAGAAGTTAAGCGGATCTTATTTTATTAGATCAATCCGGTACTAGGTAATAAATAACTAGATTTAGAGCTAAGGGACATAAAATAACAGTGTAGTTCCCACCAAATTGGAAATGTCTGCCCGTTGGTCATGAGTTTGATAAGGTCACAGTAGATTAAGTATAATAGGCTATAGATATTAATGTCGGAAGGCCATTTTCTATCGACAGTCTAAAGGTAATCTGTAGTTTGGCCTATATTTACGCGACCGTATGCTTGGGAGCATATACCACAAATGGGAATGGGCCTGTACTGAGAGCAGTCGTGGCCCTGTGGTAACGACTGCGACGTACGTGTTGTAGGTCACAAGTTCAAACCCTCACAGGCGCTTTACTTTGTGTAAATTGTTTCATCACCACTGCTCTCAAAACGGTGAAGGAAAACATCGTGAGGAAATCGAAGACATGTGACATTTACCAACCCTGAGACTCTCACTGAGAGGAGACCTGTATCCCAGCATTATAGGCTGATTATGCTTATGCTACAAGGCTGCCAGTGGTGATGATGATGATATTTAATCTTTTGTGTCAAGGCTGCACATTGGCTCATTGTCGTAAAAACATGAGCCCAGTAGCAAAACTGGCTGCAGGGGGCTTACCAACTTAGGTACCATACACTCCTATAAGCAAGTCAAAACGAGACGGAAACTTAAGTGTCATGAGAGGCGTCATGCAATTTTCTATGCGCACCAAATGTTCGGTCACCCTGACCTGCTCTGCCCTGCACAACACTGCAATGATTACGATAGGGCTGACTATCCAAGATCTGCGCCGGGTGTATTCTTACGTTTTAATAACAGTTTTTTTTATCTTATATTATTATTTTGTTTATGTCATTATTTATATTTAAATTATATTTTTAAATAGTATTAGAATACAAAAATATAAAAACATTTAAAAATAGTAGCCCACCGGTATCGGGAACAGGGTCTACGCTATCGGCGGTCAGGGCTCCAGAGAGAGGAACCTAAAAATGCGAGCCGTGTCCACGGGTGCTTTCTGAATCAAGCCCTTAATCCAGTTGCCCAACGAGAGCCTCCTTAGGTGTTGGTCATAACATTATTATTATTTGGTAGTGGCTTTGTGAGAAGGGAAGTGCCACGCGAGGCTCATAACAATAGCAAGTCTGATAAAGCACCTCACATACAAATTCATTATAACTCTCTACTGAATCCGAAGAAACGCAACGAGACCCATATACAAAATGCCAGTCTGTCTGTCACTATTGCTGTTGACATGACCACTGTTAACCCTAACTAAGTCCACCTAGTTTTCATCATCATCATCAATCAGCCGAAAGACATCCATTGCTGAACATAGGCCTCCCATATCGCCACAACGACCGGTCCAGCTTCTCGCGTCCAGCAGATTCCCGCCACTTTCACCAAATCATCTATCCACAAAACTCTAAACCAGTTTTCCGCCACTTTCACCAACAACCACAGCACTCTAAAGAGGGAATGGGAGTACTTATTTGATGCTCATAAGGTTTTATTCGATGATTAGCCGTCCACCCGCATGGGTTACCCGTCGGCAAAAAGAATAAAATTCCATACAAACTTCCATTCCATATTTAACCCACCCTCCCCCTCACCCTCTCTCTCTTTATCACCCTTAAAGTGATGAATTTTCAAAAATCTTTCCTTGGTGGTCACTTTCGTTATATAAGGAACTCTTGTGCACAACATGCTTGTAAACGCAGCAGTTTAAGATTTGCGTTATCTTTCAGAGAATTTTAGAATTTTATTGAGTAGACAAACCGTGTGCCCAATGGCCAATTCCCACCGGCAAAAATGACGAAATTCCATACAAATTTTCATCCCCTATTTAACCCCTTAACGGGTTCAATTTTCCAAAATCCTTCCTTAGTGACTCTTGTGCAAAATGTCATGCTTCTAGACCCAGCGGCTTAGACTGTGCGTTACCTGTCAGTGAATTTAAGGTTTTGTAGATTCTCCGTTTAATAAGTAAAGTTCGAAAACGACATTATCTCTCGAAACTAGTCCTCGACCATAAAGATATTGTCACTAGAACATTACTCAATTGTTTTGTATAACACGACAAACTGCTAACACGTCTCTTCAAAGTTACAAGATTATCTATAAGATATTTGCTATGCAATAAGTTTCCCGCATAGCTGGTTACCTATCTGATAGAGAACAGTGTCTAGTGTTATATAACTTCGAATAGCTTTCCGAATGGGCGTGGCAGTGAAGTAGTTTTAGCTACTTGCCTATTGAACTGGATACCTGACGTAAGTACTATATTATTGAAATAACCCCCTGTAGTTTGACTTGTTGCTTTGGAGCGGCGAAACATTGCTCACTGGTTATTACTCGGCGCTGGCAGTAGCGCCTGCCAAAATGCTCGAGACAATTCCCTTTCTGAAGGTTGCACGACCAGTGATTCTGTTGGAGACGTTATAGAGTCTAAGAACGAACCAGTTTAAATTGTAATAATTTATAATTACACCTTAAGTTTTACCTTCATCTTGTATTTTGATCCTTTCGTCTTGCGCTTTCATGTGCTTATGTTAAAATGCGTAAGTGCAAATAAATAGTGAAAACCAGGCACTTGCTGCCACTGTCGAAATCTTTTACAACATTTTGAAAAAATGTTACAGACAGGTAGGTACTTATAGTTTTAAGGGTTCCGAAGCCGGAGGGTGCCAAACGGAACCCTATTAGTAAGCCTCCGCTGTCCGTCTGTGTGTCAGCGGCCTGTATCTCATGATGTGTATTTCTATGCCTATAGCGGCAACAAATAATATTGTTAAAAATTAAAGGACCCTACAAGAAACGTGTACCTTTGTACTCAAATTATAATTATGTCGTATCTCTATGTATTTTACTGTGTGTACATAAATAATAAATAAACGTGCATTTTTCGGCGTTTTTAACTAAATATTGTACGGTGCTACGGAAACCTTCATGTACGAGTTCAACACGCACTTGGTCGGTTTGGCTTGGAAGTTCATATCTAACCACCGTAAGGACTATTCTTGCTTGCAGCGCTCGGCGGCTATAGCACCGGGCCGGTAACAGATGTGGTCATAGTGTTCACGGGATTTTGTTTTGAAACTGGTGAGGTATGAACTTCTTTGATGGTACCTATTTTGTTTTTTCACCTGCAAGAGATCTCTCGGAGCGTTGCTTTCACTCTTCGAACAACTACAGGCGCATAAGCCCGTGATATTATCTTAACTATTAATCAATCCAAAAAAACCTTTTCAAAGGACACGACCACAAGATACATGACAGTAGTGATAGTTGTCTAAAAGATTTGAGAAAATTATGTTCCCTTTCTGGGAATGAAACACCACAGTCCATTCTAATGTCAATTTAATATAAACTACTCTTCACCAGTAGTGGTGGCCCAGTGGTTACAGCCGCAACTTACAAGTTTTTGATCGTAAGTTTGAACCCAGACAGGCGGTTTACTCTGTGTAAATTATTTCATTACCACCGCTCTCAAAATGGTGAAGGAAAATATCGTGAGGAAACCATAATTTCGTAGAACGAAACATTCGCAGACATGTGACATCTACCAACCCGCACTAGCCGCGGTGGACTACGGTCCACTCCCTCTCACCGAGAAGGGGCCGGTGTCCCAGCAGTGGGAACATTATAGGCTGATTATAATACTATATTATATTATTATACAATAATAATTCACCAGAGCTAAGCATTGGCAACTTCTTTATACATTTGTTTTACTTTAACACTTTCTATTCGACCCACTTTTCATAGAACTCATACACCATGCCGTCATACATATTGGAAGTGAACCCTCCGGGAGGGCCGGCATTACGTTTCCGCTAAAGTTAACCATCGCGGACGGTCAACGGCATTAGGTTTAAAACCGTGTTATATAAAACACTGTAAAACGAAGTAAAATAGTGTACGTAGTATCGAAACTTTAATTTTTTTGGAAATAATTTTAACCGTGAACAAAAATTAAAATGCTTAGATTTTAAAACCCACGCATATTCTAATAAATCTTCTTAAAATATACATCAGATTTGTACTTTCACGGTGTATAATGCTGTATTCGCTAAGAAATACCTATATTTAAAATGAGACCTCCGCAGGGACACCCGGCATTCCATATGCGACTAGGGGAACCCTTCAGGTGGGCTCCCACCACTGAACGTGAAGAAGAAATGGTACAGTGAACTGGTGATGGCGGTGTTGGACATCAACAAACGTTAGTGACCATCAGCATGACCTGCATAAAACCAGATTATCATAAAAGAAGGTGAAGACTTGGTAAAGATAAAGTCTTGTTTTGTTGCAATGAGTGCACTTTATTTATATTTATAAATAAGTAGGTGAATTGAATTGTGAACGAATTGAATGTGATGTGAAAATTGAATGCTGAACCTTATCAACTCGCTTGTTTCCGTCGGATATCCTGTAATTGTAACTTGTCATCTTAATGGCTTTTAACTTGAATATATAACAGAACATCACGCCTGTAATACCTGAAGGGTCGGGCAGAGGTGTACCTACAGTACACCCACATTTCGCCAGTTATGTTTTAAGTCCCATGAAATAGGGGGCGAGCCTATTGCCATCAACCGGGCACAAATCCAGACTCCGGGCTGCTACTGAGAAATTCCAGATGGAAACACCGCGGGGTGCAGCTGAAAGTATATAATTTACGAAGATGATGTTTTATTGTATATGATTGACGTGTACACCTGATAGATAGAAGATAGGTAGAATATTCTTTATTATGTACACCATACAAATTACAGAAATAAATTTCGACATTTTACATAGGGTGACATAATGGGCGATCTTATCGCTAAAAGCGATCTTTTACAGACAACCTTTGGATGGATTTAAAGTGAGAAGGAGATACAATACTGTAATTGGTATTGGGGTAAGAAGTAGGTATTTTACTATCATTATGGCAGGTTCAGATGCAGGTGCAGAGCAATGGTGGCCCAGTGGTATCGACCCCGACTTCGAGTTAGGTCATGGGTGCGAACCCAAGCAGGCGCTTTACTTTGTGTAATTTAATTCATTACTCTCAGAACGGTGAAGTAAACTGGCATGACCTAGAACCAAAAATTCTAAGACATGTGACATCCACCAACCCGCACTGGACGTGGTGGATTACGACCCAGATCCTCTCACAGAGAGGAGGCCTGTGTCTCAACAGTGGGAACATGATAGGCTGATCATGCTTATGCTATGGCAGATTCACTCTTATCAAGGTAAAGATAAGGTGGCCGTTCCCATGGCATGATTCACATTTTGTATTTGCCCTAATAACACACTTGCCCGCATAATATAAAAAGACCTGACATAAAGGACGAATTCATCGGTCTGTCTAGCCGCTAGCCTAAATACCTGTAATATTAGAAAACAATATCTAAGTGGGTGTCTATTATCTAGGTAGGGTGTCGGTTACACTGCCACCGTTCCCACTGTCGGTGTCACCCACATGTTTAGTAGGTCGCCGCGACTACTCCTGAGATACATAGACGAATCTATAATTAATTTATTATCTTGGCTGGTACCTACAGCCGTGGGTTAGCGTGCACTTAAAACTTTTTAATAAATCAGCAGATATTTTGGTTAGCCAGGCAATCGTTGGAGGGCGCAAACTACTTAACTGATTTAATATCGGAAGGGTGGGCGTTTTTGGGGGACTGTCTTATGTAATTTTGACGTTCGAAAAGTGCTGATTCTCAGCCTAGTTTGAATAAAAGACTTTTAATTTGAATTTGACAAAAATTCACTAGTCCGATGCTGATGAAAGTATCGACCGACGAAAAGTCTCAAAAGTACCCTGGCCCTTACCCTTAGAGGACATTAAAGCATATAGAGTATCGCCAACTTCATGGTCACATTAAATTAGCTAGCAAAACTCCGCAGACGTGATGGATATTTATTTATTTATTTATTTATGAAGAACACCAACGGCATATACTCGTACATTCAAAAATTGATTTAAAAATAATAATAATAATTTTGAAAGGTATTACTGCTAATGTATACACAAATGTATAGGTATACAAAAAATTTAAGGAATAAAAACAGACAGAAGCTGCAAATAAACTAAAAGTAAAATTTCAAAATTTAAACAAAGTATCAACAAATAAAATACGACTGAATACATGGCTATTGATAACTAAACATGGTAAAATGAAAACAAATATGATTTGACAGCACGTAGTTAGCAGTATATTTTGTGTAAACTTCACATATACCTACGTGATGATTATCAATCAAAAATCTATACACGACAAAACGAAAAAAAAATACGAATTTTCTAAACTAATACTTCAAGTAACTACAATAACTGACCCAAAAAAAATCAACAGATAATATATTTTATTTCGTTTTATCGTGTCTACGGAGTTTCGCTAGCTAATTTTATTTGACCCTGTAAAAAAGAAAATGTATAGCTAATAATATAACTGTTATTGTGTGTTGCATAAGGTGCACATAAAAAATGCAACACGGTACGACTTGCTTTGATTATTTGTGACATTAATAAAGAACTAGGTTGATAGTTATATCAATCGATATTTATTAAGGTTAATTGAAATACCTAACTTACTTCAACTGATCTCCGATTCTGTAGGTACTAGCTCTCTTATTGCATAATAATCTTTCAATCGCAATCTGAATGATTGTGAAGGATATTGCTTATCCATTGCTTGAAGCCTCGTGCAGACTGTCGCGACGCGACTCTAACAAAAAAATATCCAATAAAATTTCATGGTGCATGACAGGCGGGCGCCTTAAGCTTCGTGCAGACAAGCGCGACGCGACACCGGTTATTGTTATACAGTAAAGTTTTCTTAGAAATTGTATTGTTCGAGTCGCGCCGCACCATCGCGTCGCGTTGGTCTGCACGAGCCTTTAACCAACGGGCCATCCTCGAGCAGCACATACCTACTTACAGGTAATTTAGGAATAGGTATCTCTACATCTAAATGAAACCTCTACTTTTTATATCTACCTTGCCTCTAAATGGCTTTACGGTGATCAAATTTTCTGGATAAACCACAAATTGGCCTACCTTTATGTAGGATCTAATCTAATCTGGGCTTACAATGAAGTATGGCGATGCACTTAAGTGCATTCTAAGAGGCCCATTCAAATGTCAGATCAGATCGGTGAGCGATTTGCAATTAGCTTTTTTGTGCGAATTAGTCGTTTAAGTATGGGTATAATATCATGGGTGTTAAAAGTGATTCACTTTGCTTTTGCCAGACGAAAAATTAAATAAAGTAACCTGTGTATTCGGCCAATTTACTACTAAATATTGGTAGTACCCTCGTTCTAATATGAGACATGGCTCCTCAATCCAGACGCACACTTCAAAAGAGCCTCCTTGAATGACGTTCCATAAATGTACGTTCGGCTCATCCTGGCCACTCAAGCTTTGCTGAATGGCAAATAAATATTATTTTTACTTCTCGGCATGGCAGATTTGGTAATTCGAACCGATACAAGGGAAATATGGAGATACTAGAGACAAGGCATTTTTACATACTATAATCAGCCCATAATGTTCCCACTGCTGGGACACAGGCCTCCTCTCTGTGAGAGGGAGGGGTCCGTAATGCACCACGCGTGCTCAGTGCGGGTCGGTAGATGTCACATGTCTTCGAAGTTTTTGGTTCTAGGTCATGCTGGTTTCCTCACGATGTTTTCCTTCACCGTTTTCAGCTCTAGTGGTGATGAAATTATTTGCACAAAGAAAACGACCTGTCGGGTTCCAAACCTACGACCTGCAACTCGTAAGTCGCGACCGTAAAAGTTATAATAAAAAAAAAAGGTCTAGGAAACTTCTTGGGTACCTATTTAACTCTTTTGTTGAGGGAAATAATGCAGGGTTTTCTGACAATGTCCTTAACTAAATTGGGACTTTGCAGATCCTCAGATAACCTCAATAGCGGTTGATTGTACCAAATTCTTTAAATCTCTCGCAGACAGGCACTACGCGACGGTGCGACCCGATTCTGGTAGAAATTTCAGAATTTCCATGAAGTTTTTATAGAAATTGTTCTACTAGAGTCGCACCTGTCCCTGGGAGCCGGAACAGGTATTTTCCAAGCGACTTCCTCAAAACCGTAAATCAATCAATAGCTCTAGAAGCACACAGTTGCTATAGGAATTCGAACAAATCGTTCAATAAACAAGGACCAAAGAAACAGTTACCCGGAGACCTGTTTCAGAATGAAGAAAACAGGTTGATTTCACGTTTGTCGCTGAACTCCGAAAGTGTACTCGATTGCAATGTGCAACGGTACGAACGTTGCAATAAAAACTGTAGAAATATAAAACTGTGCGGATAAAATATACTTTTAGCACAGCTTTATTTATCCATTTTTGCATAATGTACACTCAGTTACAGGCTAGGCTAAAACTTATGAGTACATGACCCTGTTAGGGAGCAGCAAGAATTACTACTACATTTAACTTACAGACATACACATACTTTAGTACATATTATTTAATTAAATTGGAGGAGGAGCTCGTGACTAAGTAATAACAGCCATAGGTCTATCAGGTTAAGCTACCCTTGCCGGTGTTGGTCCGTGGATGGGTGACCATCTTTACATACCGAGACTCCTCCGTAGCTCAGAAAGCACGTAAAGCCGTTGGTCCCGGGTGTTATTTGTGGATCTTTGACAGTTATGGGTCGTCAGAAGCCCGAAAATCTGGCAACCAGTCTTCCCACTGGGTATCGTATTACCTACCCAGTAACTGGGTTGTGGAGGTCAGGTAGGCAGTCGGTCCATGTAAACATGAGAATATCGGGATAAAATACTGGAATTCAAGTGCATTCGGTTAGACTGGAAGCCGACCCCAACATAGTTGGAAAAAGGCTGGTCAGATTGATTGATTTTTATTGAATTATACAGGGTCGCATTAAATTAGCTAGCGAACTCCGCAGACGTGATCGATATCTAAACACGACGAAACAACAAAAATAATGATTTGATGTTTTTTTTTGGGTCGATGAGAACGATCGCTGGTAGTATATTTACTTAAAGTATGAATCGAGAAAATAAGTTTTTTGTTTTTGTTTTAAGGTGTTTTGATATCGATGCCCATCACGTCTGAGAAGATTACACAAAAAAAAAAATTAAACTGATATTCCAAGTAACTACACTTACTAGGGTCGCTGATACCAAAAATAAATGTTGTTTATCATGTTTAAAATATCGATACCTATTACATCTGCGGAGTTTTACTATATAATTTATGTTAACCTATTAAATTTACTTACTATTACATATTGAATTAGATCATTTTAAAATATAAACTTAGATCTTCTGACTACGTTACGCTCACTGAATTGGCCCGACAACACGAGCCCACCGCGTATTTGTAGCTTCATACCTAAAATACGGAGTGACACAACTTACAGTTACCTACTCGTAAGTTTAAATACGATGATACATCAGATTTTTCCTCATGATTGATGTATGCAAGAGTGTCACGATCAGTCGTGCTGGTTATTCCGATGAAAGAGAAAACTCGTGTGGTTTTCCCAGCTTTTTGCACTATTGTGTTTGCCCGACAAGATTAGCTCGACGCGTACTTGTAGCTTCATACCTAAAATAGGGAGTGAACCATCTGTTTTCATCAGTGACATCACTCTCTTACGTTTAAGGGGACTACAGGACCTAAACGTGCCTAAACGCAAGTTTTATAATGCCTAAAAGAATATGATCCACTGCAGTAAACAAAATCAAAAAAATATATGATATTCTTCAGGATATATGCTAGTATGATAGTGTGTTGAAAACATAATACAACTAATTTGATACGATAGAAAAAAATCATGAAGATACCTCTAAAAATTTCTTTTAACGATTAAAAATCATATTAATTTACATGCAATCATTCTGATTTTTTGTCAGATTATTCCACAAGCTTAGCATAATAGTGTTTTAATTTTCCAGTCCAATCAATAGATTTTCTGTAAATCGCTAACTGCTTCATATTTTGCAATAAATTACCTGCGTCGTGTCATCGCGCTTCTCTTTCATTTCTATGCAGCCCGACAGTGACCGCGCTTTAGCTGTTGTAAGCCTCTTAAATACGATAATAAATCAGATCTTTCCTCGTGTTTATAAGAGTATCACGTTCAGTCGTGCTGGTTATTCCAACGAAAGAGAAAACTAGTGTGGTTTTCCCAGCGTTTTGCACTTCCGTGTAGGGTTAGTCAAACATGTTTCATGACGTAACGTTAGATGAGATAATATTTTTATTATTAACATTAAAATGATTATACACAATTTATTACACAAGGCACTAAATAATAATAAGGATCACATTTGTACGTATTTTTCTGTTCTTTTCTTCTTGTCTATTTTTAAATGTGTGTACATAAATCGATCGATTGAATTGTAATGTACTTATTTTATTTTAATGATGTAATGAATTGTATGTATTCGTGATTAATGTGTTGGCACTTGGTACCTTAATAAATAAATAAATGAGTAAAATATAAAATTAAATAAAGTGTTTATTTATAAACGTTGCTTAAGTTAAGAGATGTTTAAACGTTAATCAATAAACAGTCGCTAATCATTACTTAGTTTTAAGCACCGATTACAGGTTAATAACAAACTAACTTACTGTAGAAATAAGTACAAAAACAGATGAGTTAATTAGATTTATTGTTTATCAGCGGAAGATGATCATAAAGAATCGTAATACTAGTTTTTTCGTCACGATTGTAATTGTATTGCCCGAAGAGATAAGTCATGCCGTCATTATCATCATTATTTTAGACGAGAGCAATCACAATATAACTCAACAACATCATCAATACTTACATATCGCGAAGACGATACGCAGAAGGCTAGTAGGTAAGGTGTTGTGGCGACATACAATATTGAGATAACAATCCTAACTTATTTTATAATATTCCTAGCGGCCCGACGGTTTTTACGACTTGGCAAACCATCAAGATTTCTTAGGTAAACTAACAACGTAACTTTTAATATTCTAGTTCACTAGTTAGCCACATTTCATTTTTCCATACAGTAATATTGCCAAATTAATCAAAACAGCGAAATATTTGACATCTGTCTGCGACGTTGCCCACTTTCAGAATAAATGCTCTCTTTAAGCAACTTTTATAATTAAAAGGGATTATGTCTAGTATTAGACTCGTAAATAGGCTGCTAATTAAATTTAAATATTTATTGTATCCTGGGTTGTGACCTGTATATTTAGTTCGTGGTGGTGACCTTGGAGATTTGTGTAAGATATTTACCTTAAATCTGGTCAAGGAAGTTGTGGTTTTAATAAATTGCATCTATTTTGGGCTAGACGTCTTTAAGAACACATTTAACGAGTTGTACCTACTACCGAGCTACAATTTGAAAACTTGTGAATCGAGCGGAACATGCATCAAATGTCAGTAGGGTAACCATTTTACCAGACTAATTATTAAAATGTTCGTAAATAGGATTTATATTCCATAGGGTTAGGTAGTTCAATAATGGTCGAAAAATCATAAAAAGGGTTTTTATAGGGAACACTTTCTTGTTTAAAAATACGATAAAACAACATTAAATTTATTTTAGACTTTTACAATAGTTTCCTCTTTTATTAATGTGTGTTAAGTTTTATCATGTATACTTAAACTACTCTTCGTAGGTATACTACTTGAGCACAATATTTCAGTTATATAATATTATTATAGAATATTTTGTAATCTGTCTATTGTAAAGAGTCCAAACTCCAAACGTCAACGAATTATAACGTTGCTAAATTGAAGAGTACAACTGTGACGTAGCACGACAACTGTAGTGACAGGTATTACGTTTAGTCGGTTACTTGACAGCTGTTTCATCACGTGGTTTTTTTTTTGTTTACCTTCATTTAACTAAACTTATGGAGTAAAGGTACTTTCTCACGAGTTAATTTTCAACTTGCAGGCAAAAGAATAGAGACAAAAAATAAGATATGAGACGGCTGTATCTATTTTTGTTTTATATTGTAAATAATATTTAACTGCTCTATTTTAAGATTGTTAACCTAGTAGGTGATAGTAAGAAAATGCTGTATTTACCAATAATTGTTTGTTACATTTAGTGCTTAATTTTTTGTTGGTTCTTGTAATTTCAGTAGTGTATACGAAAGATGGTAAAACTAAATAAATAAATTTCAAAGCTGTTGTACAAACATTACAATAGTGTGTGCACCATATTGTATCTCTTCTTCTAATTTATTTAGTGAAAGATATATTTTTGGTCCTTGAGGTAATCATTGGGAGGCAGTGGATGTCTTCCGGCTGAACTGATTACAAAAATTGCCAAAATGCTGTAACACGAAGGAACACCATTAAATCGATTATTCATTTTATTTGAAGCAGAAATTGATGGTGATCCTACAGATATTTTATCACAGTTTTTGTCCAAAATTCCGTGCAATTTGAATAACACATGAAGGCATGTTCGTCACGTGTCATAACGTTACTTAATGAGTCTTTGTCCGACTGTGAATGAATTAGACAGAGTAAATCAGTTGTTTGTATTATTTGGTCAATAAAAACTACAAACAAAATCATTAGGTTACCAGTCTTAATGGTATAGTTTGCTTCCTTTTCATCTAATGGTCATAAAAAATTCTAGAATAGGCAGTTGTAATGTAGCTTTTTAGAGGTGTGAGGAACGGGGTGTAAAGTTCACTCAAGGGAGGATCCTCCGACCAGACGGGTGTCGTGTCTGGCGGGCAGCTGCCCAGAGGTTGAAGTCGGGAGCTTTGATATATGTCCATCGCGCGGTAAACTCTAATTGTGCGATGCAGAGTTTGTGTGACGTCAGGATGCTGTGTGACGTCAGGTCTTTGATGCGTAGTTCACATGTGGCGATGTAGATGCCGCCTCAGCTTTAACAGCTGTCTTTACCCGGTCGTGGATTTTCTCAAAAGCTCCTCCACAAGGAAGGACTGAAAAAATAGGTATGGATGGATTGAATTGCTGTCTAATATAATTCGTTTTAGAATCTCGTTCCTGCTTAAATAGTTTGAGACAGTTTGGCACCAGCTTGTAACTAAGTCGCTTTTAGGAGCTTTGCTCTCCTGGTAATGGTATCTAATAATTAAATATTAGCAAAGACTTAAGGACTCAGATATTATTGTAAAACAAAGAACGTTATGACTGCCCCAATGGTCTTATTGGCTGTCAAGACCTGTACAGCTGACACCAGTAAAAATAAATAAAAAACTGGCCAAGTGCGTCAGACCACGCACAATGAAGGGTTCCGTATGTAATTTGGATGAATTATATATAAAAACCATTGGTTTTTTAGTATATCAATGCGTAAATGGCAGTATCTTTTTATTGCGTTGACTTAGAAGCTTGATTTTTTAGAGCTCTAAGGGACCATAGACCTACGTATTCGGTATTTGGTATTAATTTCAACTTGATAACTCCACGTGTTCCTGAGAAAAAGGGTCTTGATAAACTGACAGACCGACAGACGGACACCGAAGTGACCGTATAAGAGTTCCGTTTTTACCTTTTGAGGTACGGAACCCTAAAAACAAGTTTATATTGCTCATGTGTTATTAATGCGGGCACCAATAAAATAATTTCATTGTATTTTACGATTATTTTTAACGGTCCCAATCTCAATACTTCTGAAGAGAAATATTAACTTTCTCTCAAATAACGACGTTAACATGTAAAATGTTTTATTTTACGTGCGGCGTCCTACAATACTTTTACCGTTACAGCTTGCAAATGGAATTCTTTTGCTTCGAGCAAATGTTACCGTAACATTGGAGACATTGACTTCAAAGTAACTAGGGGTTCTCGAACGAACAAAACTGGTTACATTTTCTTTAAAATTGCAGACTTAATTTTTGGATATTTATTAGAGTCACACTATAAAGAGACAGGTTGTTCTTTTGAAAAGAAAGACATGTTTTTGACTCAGTATTATTCGAAATCAGAATCGTATTTTGATCATCTTCTACCATTGCCAATTTCGAACTTTTTTTTTGTTTTTTTCGCTGTGTTCATTTTGAAGTTTGAGAGTTCTTATTTTAAATGAAACTTCTGTTCCAATAGTAGTACCTACCGTAAAATAATTTGGACAACCATTCGAATGCAAATCGATTCGAGTCACGTTTCCTCTTTGAATAATGAATATTCAGTTTTTACGAATACAAATACACGCAGAATCGATATTTAAAAATCAATGTGTTTTTTCAAGTCTTTTTTGTAAGCTATTATTATTGAACTTGAACTTGACAGTTATAAGTCGGCATCGGCTTGGTTCAAGGCTTTAGATATTACGTATGAATGTTGAATAATTTACATAAATAATTATTCACACGAGGTGTTAATTTTGTGCAAAATCGCTGTTACATGATTACTTCGTTGTTTCCCGCGTGATATGATTCATGACAATGATTTGATATGACGATAATTAACAGGATATCATCTCAACAACTGATACATGACATCAACAAAAACATCAGTAAAATATCGTACCTCCTACACTTGAAATAGACCTCTTCTGATCGAAGAATCCACTTGGCTAGACTTACTAGGACTAGTAGCTTTAAAAATCATGATACCATACTAACGTAGAGACAAATAGGTAAGCGTTTGTTGTTGTAAAGCTGCCTCCCTATTGGAGAGGATAGGTGCCGAGCTGGCACTTGATGTTTGCATCTCTCAGGTGTTCCTCTTCTACCCTATCTTGTTGTTGTAAAGCTGCCTCCCTATTGGAGAGGATAGGTGCCGAGCTGGCACTTGATGTTTGCATCTTTCAGGTGTTCCTCTTCTACCCTATCTTTAACAATCAAGCGGACTTTTTTTAAATCCACAACTGGACTCTTGGCCTGCATGTCACCTGATGGTAAGTCATGATCAGGCCGAAGGTGGAAGCGAGCTTTACCCGGAATCCTCAACCATAGAGGAACTGGCTATCTTACTTCTAATTACCGAAACACAACAATGCTGTTAAAATTGTTGTTATGGCGACAGACTTAGATAAGATGGTGGTAGCTAGGCGGACTTAGAACAAGCCCTACCACCAACCAAACCGAGCAGAAAATTTTGCCCACACTGGGATTGGACCTCTGGGCCTGAGACAGATGGCCTAACCACTAAACCACAGAGACTATTAAATTTACGAATTACAATGCACTACCGGTTACCATTTGAAGGGTCCTGACAAAAACCGGTCACTTTTTTTTTACCGTGTCCAAAAACGCTCTTTGAGGAGAGCGTTATTGGACACGGACACACACCGACTTACTTTCATAAATAACGTTTCAGTGTCCTCATTCGCCGGTAAGTTGCAATATAATACAGGGTCAAATTAAATTGGCTAGCAAAACTCTGCAGACGTGATGGGTAACGGGTAACTAAACACGATAAAGCAAAACAAATTTTTTTTTTTGGTGGTCCATTATACAGGAAAATCAATGAACCTAACCCATGAAATTTTCATTAAACTAACATAGACGAAAATCAATCAATACCTTATACATCATGTAGAAATGACACAGCATTTTAACACCATATTCTGGGGACAACAACCACGGTGATGCGCCATGATAGTCGGAACAGCCATTAGTAATGGTGTTGTATTGTTAACCTATTTATATTTGTGGTAAATCTGGCTTCCGTGTCTATACAAAAGTATGACGGAAATTAAATCGAGTTGTTCCGTGTGATTCCCTGAAAATTGTAAAGCTTTTAATTAATTTTGTTGATTTGTATTAAGTAATAACATAGCGAATATATAAAGAAAAAGTAAGCTGAATATATTTTTTATTATAATTTTTATTCATTTATATTTAACTAGTAACATGTAAGTTGAATTTTTCGTGATTTTTTTTTTTAATTGGAAAGATTTTATCATCATTATTTTATTCAGTTGGTAGAATTTTCGTTAAATAAACGTTAATATTTTTAAATTTGACGGTCAGTGACAGGTTGTATCTCGATCAAAATATTATTCGCGACTATAACAGATATGTATTTACAGAATTAGAATCACAAGTTAGATTTGTTCCATAAGAGATTAACTTAGAGAGATGTATTAATGATTCTAGTTCTGTAAATACATATTTGTTATGGTCGCAAATCATATTTTGATTAAGATACAAACCGACTTGAAATTGCAAAAAACGCAAGGAAATTTGAATTTCGCAGGCTAACAGTGCGGGTCCTCCTTAAGCAGTTAGTTAGAGATTATATTAAGCTGACTTTTGAACGAGGTGCATGGTTACACACAGGTGCCTAAACATCTAGAAAAAGATTAATTAGTGCCACTCCGATACAAAGCTAGCATTTAAGCCTGCTCTACACGTTGGTTCCAACTAAACGCCACTCGTCCAACGTGTGGATCGAGAAAATAGCATTGGCCCAGCGTTTGGACGAGCGTTGGCAAATTGTCGTCCCGTGTCGGATTCGTCATAGGAAATCGGCGCCAACGTTCGCGATCTTCACACTTTAGACACGTTTGTTCAGGTCTTGGAAACTAGGTAGGTAATGGGTAGGTATAGGTATAAAAAGTAATGATTTTAGGTAATATATTCTTCTGATCACTTTTATGATTTCTTGTGTCATACCCCACCATCTCCTTTTGCGCGGTTTAGGTACTCTATTTCTTCTTCATTAAAAAAAATAAAATGATAGGCATACTCAGTAAACTCAGTCTCTACAGTACCGAAAGCAATTTCTCCTCTAATTTACAGTGAAACCCACAGTACAATGTCTACGTCAGATATGATCACATTGGCTCTGCCTAGACTAAACTAACGTTGGGGCTAACGTGTGGATGCTAAGCAAAAATTACAAGAATTCAATTTAAGATTTAGATTACCCAAATTCGTACAAACGGAGCCGGGTTTAGTTTTTATGTTGCACTACCTACCTACATAAGTTTGAAAAAAGAACTACTATTCGGATTGTTTAATCTTCTGAAAACTGAACTGCTGCGGCTCATGCACGTCATAGACATAGAGAATTGGACTGATCGTTAACCTCACAAAAGTGATCACTCTCTAGAAAACGTCAAAGCGACAGTATGGCCAAAGACAAAGCGACTATACGTCCAATACCTGTAGATACATAGTACTACTAAAGAGACAACTAGTAACCGCAAATTCGCTTTGTCTCTCTCGTACTTTTAGATCTGAATTCACTGCACAACTAAATAGTTGCGGGTGTACCTACGACTATTTCTATGTCCTAGGTACACACGCAACGATTTTTATTAGCTGCAGACCATCGCAAGCAGCGCAAGCGGTGCCAAAAATTTGTGTAGACAAGTGATTTTGACATCGCCAGCGAGTCACCTGCGGTCAAAGTCGCTGCGTGTGTATCTAGCATTCGTTCAAGGTCAAAGGGTCGCTCAATCGTGGTTAAGGAAAACATAAGCTGTGCTTTGTAATCGGCTTGCTTTGCTTTGTCTTTGGCTTCGTGTTTTTATGTAAAAATATCAGGTTTTTATGGTCTAGCGTACTAATCCATATTTTTTAGGATAATACCCAGTGGAAATTGGCAGTTACATATACAATAATAGCTTCCTTAGGCCGCTCGCCCACGGCGACTTTTTGTAGCGATGCAGTAGCGATGCTGTCGCGCATGTGTATCGATACAGCCGCGATGCTGTTGCTGAATGTGTACCTTCGCCCAGATTCTGTATCGCTTTTATCGCAATGCTGTCGTCTCCCCAGCACTCCTCCCTCCGTTCTCCACCCGTCGTTCCCCCGATGTCGTCAGAAACGGTCGTAAGTACGTTTTCATCGATACAGCCGCGCGATTGCATCGTTTCTGTCCCACGTTGCAAACGCGACTAACGCGCGATAGTAGCGATGCAGAAGCGCGTTTACAAAACGCGCGACAGCATCGCTACAAAAAGTCGCCGTGGGCGAGCGGCCTTAGATCTGATGAGTCGTAAAAACTATAAAATACCCATAGATTACGCAATAAAATTAGAAATAATGAACGAAATTAATCTTGGGAAATCCATTAAAAGAGGTTTATGAATTTATGATTTATTGAATGAAATTTGGAAAACTATATTATTAGTAGGTAATAAAATACCTATTATTATATTAGATCGATTTCATTTGTCGACTTCCGTGACATAAAACGTAAATTGAAAAAAAAAAGTAGGCTCATAGTTTACCTGCGTACTATTAACCGCCCTTTTAAAAATCACTGCGTGTACAGGATCAGCTCCAAGTTCTTTAGAGAAAAACCGGCCAAGTGCGTGTAGGACCACGCACAATGAAGGGTTTCGTAGTTGGGATGAATTTATTACAAGAACAAACTTAACATTGTAGTTGAAAAACATGTTCTTCCATACGGAATGTATGGGAGAATATGTTTTTGTCACTGCAAATGTAAGTTGATTGAATGTAAGTTGATTTTTATTACTTGTTAACTTGTAGAGCCTACTTAACTGTGATAGTTTTTCTTTTAATTTTGTTATAAATACTATTGCTGTGAATATTTTCACATATATCCATTTAGCTGACAGCGAAGTCAATGGACTCCAAAAAAAATTTGCACTTTAAAGCTTAATATTTCGTTAACGGATCACTGAATCCAAAAATGGTGATCCCTAAAAAAAATGTTTTAGGGTACCTCTTTTTCATGATTTTATTTGACCACTTTATCGGCGTGATTAGTATTATTTCCATGCCAAAGTAACAGCTATCTAGTACTAAGAGTCTCTGAGCTAAGCCGCGGACAGACATGGCAAACAGACAGACGGACATGGCGCTACTTTTGCGCCATCTCACCTTCCCGGCGTGCTGTGCTGGTGCTGCTGCTGCGGCTACAGCAAACCTCAAGCGGCGTATGTATACCCTTACTAGTAATTATATTATAGAGCCGCTTGGGGTTGAAACCCTAGGGGTCCGAGTGCTCATGACCTCTTTAATGAAATCTCGAAACGGCTGGTTGACACTTCCCGTGACCCATGGACTGGCTTTTACCCTGGCCAGAGGCTAAGCATTGCCATACAACGTGGCAATGCCGCCAGTCTCTTGGTTACTAATGTACAGTCGACACCGATGCGTATGAATTTTTCACCGCCATAGTTTAGTTTGTAAATAGTTTTAGTTCAGTTAGTATTTTGTTAAATTGTTATAAGTAGTTATGCACCTATATATTTTTATCATATTAAAGAACAATAAATTACAATGGAGATTAAACCACAAAGTAACAATAGTATTTAAGTAAATTATTGTTACCTTAATAAGCTGTCTTCTGAATTAATGTTTTTAACTAAATCTAAATATAATGTTGCTGTAATTTAGGTTTACCACAGCCTTGGCGAGAATGTATAAAACTACGTGTGAGAAAATTTGTAAATTAAGCATTTTAAAATTTATTTTATTATGTAGTAAATAACGTTTTCTTAGGGCATGTTACCTTATCTTATTTTGTAAAATAAGGGTTGGCGGGTACCTAAGTCAATTGCTCACTTGAACTCTACCTACTTAATTGAATTAAAATTCGTCTTCTTCTTTTGTTGGTGGTAGGTATAGCCAGCTAGCAAGTTTCGTAGAGAGTCTGACTGTTAAGGGTGCGAAAGACGGTCAAACCTACCTATTATCGATTTATTTTAACCTCACCGGGGTGGTAGTTGGGCATTCATGTCACCTGAAGGTAAATAATGATCAGGTCGAATGTGGAAGCGAGCTTCACCCTCCTCAACCACAGAGGAACTGACTATCTTACCTCTAATTGCCGAAACACAACAATGCTGTTAACATTGTTGTTATGGTTAGATAAGATGATGGTAGCTAGCCAGGAGGACTTAGAACAAGCCCTCCCAGCAACCTAAATCGTGTATAGTCGTATAGACAATATGAATAGGTACTTACTTCTTCAATGCAGCACAATTCAACAACCATGATGAGGAAGCTACCTAACTACTTAAGATTTTTTTTTTTCCAATGGACAAACTCATCGGGCTCACTCAAAGCTTGTTTATTTATATTCCGCAACTTTTCTCGACTGTCTGTTCGTGCGTAATACAATAACCACTAAAACCGATTCAGATGTTCGTGGGCCATCCTATATACGTAAGCGGAGCGGTGTGTACTACTATAGAACTGTGATGACACGGCCTCGGACACAAATGAAATTCGTTACTAGGTTCTATAATTATTACTGTACTACGGCTTCATGTAAATAGCAAGTAATTACGCGCTCTGTTTGCTTTTTTATTTGAAAATCGCTTTAGGTCATAACGCTATAGTGATAACATAATATAGGTAGATATTTCGTAGGATGATTTGATAATTCGAATTTTCGCGAAAACCCTAGGGATATTGCGAAAACACGGATAATTAGACAATGGTGAAAACATTTCTCAATCTTACTGGAAAAAGATAGGGTTTTTGCAAAAACACGAGTCGTTCTAGTAATATTGAATATCCTTAACTCTGATTGGCTAGATTTTAGCTAAAGATAAATCGTGAAATAATTGAGTGCATTTGATACCTCTTTTTTGTGTGTGGGAAATTATCAAATAACTTATCCCGCTCTTCTTGTCAGACTCTTACTGACTAAAACCCACCCGTGTTCCTTCAGTTGCCTGTACGTTGCCACGGGCCACGGTATCCCGTTCGGACTTTCCCGCGACCCTGGCAGGCATTGGCCCTAGCGGATCCCGTCAGTTGTGCTGACATCTCTTTGAGGCGCGCGTGGAACACAACGCGCCGTCGACCCGGGCCTGGTTCTTATCGGATGGCGAGCTACCCATTGCTCACCGTCCGCAAGCCCGCGCCTATGCGAAGTTTGCATCTCCCTCACGCATTCCACCTCCTCCTTCGCGAGCATTACTGCTTCGCAGAAGGAGGTGACGGCTTCCCATGTCCTCTTGCTCCGAACCATGGCCTGGACCGAGATCACCGCCGCCGATCGCCTCACGAGGACACGGCGGTGCTCCGCCCAAGCCGGGCAGACCTCCATTTCATTTGATCCCTTGCTGCATTCTTATTACTTAACCTTTAGTTATGCAATTAATATGTAAGATATTTAAGGATTCACTCTAGATATTGTACACTTTAGAAACACGACCACTTTTAGTTTTCTCGATAGAAAAAGATCCAAAGTAAAGTTTTTAATAATAACAAAACTACATACATGTTTTAGATAAGTTATACATTTAAAAAATGTGTATTTTTTTTAACAATACGAAGGAAATATCTAAATTAGCGCGCGAACAGCCCATTCTTTATCCCGCTCTATCCCATTAATTACCGGCAAAAGCTCGGTGCGTCCTTAACTCCATCCGGTCTTAAATGATGTCCTCCAAACACAAGTTTATTTGTTTGATAAACAGACAAACACAGACGTATTTTTCGGAAAACCTGACGCATAGTGAGAGTATGACCAGATTTACGAACGTAAACGAGGCAAAAGGAGTGTGTGAGGATCGTGGCAGGTGGCGTTCTGTAGTCTCTGCCTACCCCTATGAAGTGGGCGTGAGTTTATGTATAAATCGACCTAAACGTCTGTCTGTGAGAAAACGTTTCAGAAACAAGATTAAACCAATAATATATCGGAAGTGTATAGAGTGCCGCCAGCTGTGTAAAGTGTCACCATTTGCGGCATAATAGTGGCGCTGCCTCGGCCCGGCTAAAGTGCCGTAAGCATTTGTCATTGTCACTGTCACTTGTTATTTTGTTTGATTTTTGAGGTTAGTTCACCGCCCTTTGTATTGATTGATCGTATTATTTTGTTTGAAATAATTATATCAAAACAATGACTGAATTTACGAAAAAATAAATAGCAAATAAAAATGGCTGAAAGGTAGGTTAGGTTAGAACTGTGACCACACAATGCACGAGCCGAGCGAGCGGTGCCGTGGTAGCGGCCGGCGAGTGCCATGGTGCGTTAAGGCACAACAGAATTTAATGTAATGTTTTGGAAATGTGGTGTTTTACAGCGAACTAACCTCAACAATCAAACAAAATAACAAGTGACAGTGATTCAGTGACAGTGACAATGACAATGCAATGCTACGGCTCTTTAGCCGGGCCGAAACAGCGCTACTATTATGCCGCTAGCGGCACTTTATCCGTTAGGCATAGAGTGCCGCTAGCGGCATTCTATACACAGCCTAAAATATTTTTGGAAACTGGGAAAACCCAACATTGCAAGTCATGCTATGTTTTTACTACATACATCATCAGATGAATTTTAATAAGTCTGAGAAAGATGACGCGACTGTGTGGCTATGACAAAAAAAAAAATGGTCTTGCGCATAGGTGACTAACTCTAATCTCATTAACATAACTTTATGTCTGATCTTGCTGTAGCTGAATGACTAAACAATAGTTCATGTCGACGGTCATGAATTCATGATAGTTCGTCATGTTGCGATTTCGTGTAGCATGCTTTTGGTCTTAATCCTAGAATCTGATAATACATTTTCAACTAGCTTTTGCCTTGGGCTTCGCTCCCGCGGAGACCGAAAATTACAGCCCCAAACTTTATGGCGGCTCGGAACAGCCCTTATTTCTTTTAGAATATTGTTGATTAATATTATAGTATTATATACTTAAATGGCTTACTGCCATGCTATTCTGTAAACATCTCACCGTGAAAACTTGGGTAAAGTGAGCTGTCAATAGTGTCAATCCCTGTGGAATGACAGCTCACTCCACGCTCACTTCACCTAAGTTTTCACGGTGAGATGGTTACAGAATAGCACTGCTGGTAACTGTTTTTATAGTCTGAAAGAATTTATTGATAAAAAGTAATAGATAAATATGGTTACTGAGTTCTCATTATATTATTACTTTATATACCTATATAATTATTATTGTAAAATTTCAGCAGTGATTGCCTAGTGGTGTGACCGTCAGACTGCCAAGTTATAGATCTCGAGTTCGAACCCATGGCACACACCTCTGACTTTTCGGATTCATGTGCGTATTGTATAATTATCACCTGCTTCTAAAACCATGGAGGAAACCGGCATGCCTGAGAGATATTCCTCGACGGCATGCGAAGCCAAGTCAGAGGCCCATGAGTGGCTTTAAAACTCTGACACCTGCCATGCTATTCTGTTAACATCTCACCGTGAAAACTTGGGTGAAGTGAGCTGTCAATAGTGTCAATCGCTGTGGAATGACAGCTCACTTCACCTAAGTTTTCACGGTGAGATGGTTACAGAATAGCACTGCAGGTAGTCACTAACCACACGAAAAAAAGAAGACCAGTGTTAACTTATTAGACATGTTAGAATATTAATTTTAACAAATTAATGTGTCGTTTAAATTTTTTATATTTAACATGTTTCAATATTTGTATGCCAGCCAGTCCATGTCGAGACATGTAAGATAATAATAATTATATTAACAAGACCTGTTTTAAAGCAAATAAATATATTCTATTCTATTCTATTCAACCTTGGACTCCAACCCAGATCATTAACAAGATGATAACAAGGAAAAGGTTATTATGAATATGTTGGTAGGTAAATAAAATATGCAAATAAACTCTTTCTGTCATGACTAATGAGGGAAATCTTCTGTTATCATAAGTGGGTTGAATGTATATGTAGCAAGGCTTAAGTGATGGGGGCTGGTAGAGTCCAAGGCGGTGTTCTAAAGTGTTGTTCATAGTGGAAATTCCGATAGAATTTTCCCTAAGGATTTTCCCCTCATAAAGGGGTTTCCGAGAAACAATGTACGTAGAAGAAGCAGCAGAGGAAGGAGGAGCCAGGAGGGACGACCTACAGAATATCGTGGGGAAGAACTGGTTGAGACTCGCACAGACCAGGGAAGCATGGAGCAAAAGGGAGGACGCCTATACTCAGCATTGTGTGGATTTTTTTCTGCCCGGTTTTGTTAGTCTGCCTGGCTAGCTACCACCATCTTATCTAAGTCTGTCGCCATAGCAACAATGTTGACAGTATTGTTGTGTTTCGGCTGTAAGAGGTAAGATAGCCAGTTCCTCTGTGGTTGAGGATTCAGGGTGAAGCTCGCTTCCACCTTCGGCCTGATCATCACTTACTATCAGGCGAGATGCAGGCCAAGAGCTTCCCTGTTATGGTTAAAAAAAAATACAAGGCTGCCAATGATGATGATGATGATGCCCTGTAAGCGTCCGTGGACATCCATGGGATTGTTTATTGTGTTTGAAAATATAAATATAATTAGATATCTTATTTTTTTTATGCAGTTTGAGTGTAGTTGGAGGTGAAATTAATTAACCCTAATTCATTATAAAAATTGGTCCTAGATGATTGTTAAATAAATGGGTAAAAGGTAGACACTAGCTTCTGCAACGATACAGACAGTCCACCTCAATCTTTCTTCTTCTTCAAGGGATCAGGAATCTTATCCCTTCATCTGTTCTGTTATATCTCACCCAGCTTTTAATCTTGTAGTTATCTAAGTAAAGCTCACTCTTTCAGCCTTACTGGCAACATCCTTTTTTTTATAAACACCGGTTGGTGCTACACACGTTGTAACGTTATGTATCACCAGTGTGTATCAGCCCTCAGCCCAAGCGGCTCTTCTCCATATAAACAAACCGTGCGCGGTCGCAGTGCGCGTTGTCAACCGCGCATCATCTCACGTGCGCGCATCTTACGCAACATATAAATATTTATTTATTTATTCGTGAATTTTGTGATAGTGTTCTTGTGATATAGTGATAGGAATATTTAAGGTGAATATTAATATTTTAAATTGATATTTAATATTAATTAGGCAATTTTAAATCGATTATAATGTTTCAGTTAAATTCTGTTTAAAGGTGGTTTGGGTCTGATACTCTCATTAGTTAGCGTGATAATAACAAATTAACATAAATTATAAAGTTATTTTTATGAATGGAAACACACAAATTACGCCTGTATTTCCTAAAGGGTTAGACAGAGCAGGTACGCTTCTGTCTTTGTTTTTTGCTATTTCTGACTTTTCTAGAACTCAAACCTCAGTTAGTCCCATAGAGTTTTTTGTTCCTTATCAGAAACAGCATCGATTGGCATCAAAACATTTTATTGTGAAAATTTTGTTGCTGACTGATTTTTATTTTAAAAAAATATCTCAAAAAATTAAGGACAGTCTCCCAAGACCGTTTTCCTGTAGCTACAATAGTTTAGGTAGCAGCCCTTACTGCCCCATCTAAATAATCCACCCTATAAACAGACGTCAAGGGACATAACTCGCTACAAAACTAATGCAAATGTAAATCCGCTAAAGCTAAAAATGGTCAAAGAAAACACAAACTTTCTTGCGTTGATGAATATTTCCTTCCGTACGAATAACCAAAATAAAGAAAACATGGAATGGAAAGTGTCATACCTGAGTAGAATCGTATAAGTAAGTTGAGTAAGCGAAAGTTACTACATATTGTATTAAAGCATAGTGGTCTGCCGCTAATAATAAAAAGTATCTACATAACCATTGAAAATGAAACGGTTTTATCTTTGCCTAGCCTTTTCCCAACTATGTTGGGGTCGGCTTCGTACTATTTTACATGGAGCGACTGCCATCAGACCTCCACAACCCAGTTACTGGGTAACACGATATTCCTTGCTAAGACTGGTTGTCAGACGTTTGTTTTTTTAATGTTATGTCAGTTTTCTAATGTAACGAGTTTATTTCCTCACTAAACTACCGACTAAGATAACAATAAAAGAAGAATGCATATATTCATCACGGATATATGTACATAATATATATCTGCCTAGCCTATTCCCAACTATGTTGCGGTCGGCTTCCAGTCTAACCGGATGCAGCTGAATACCAGTATTTTACATGGAGCGACTGCCTATCTGACCTCCACAACCCAGTAACTGGCTAATACGATACCCCTTGGCAAGACTGGTGGTCAGACTTTCGGGCTTCTGACTACTCGTAACGACTGTCAAAGATCTACGAATGACAGCCGGGACCAACGGCTTAACGTGCTTTCCGAGGCACGTAGTGATCTCAATCAGGATGGCAGGGACATCGACGCGAAAACTGTTGTCATGGAGTCATGGTACAAATTACAATTTAATTTCAACACTTTATTAGTGACTTTTGTGTACATGATAATTATTCAGATTTGTTACAGTTGTAATAGCAATCATGCCATTTAATTTAAAATAGGTTTTTATTTTTATTAATTTATTCATATTTTATATAGATTCTTTCCTATTTTGTGAAGTGAAGCGGGTGAAGCTCCCTTCCACCTTCGGCCTGATCATCACTTACCATCAGCACGTGTAGCATGAAGACCACAGAAACGAGTTTTCTACGGGTTTTGTCGACGGAAGCATAGACAAAATGACAGATTGTGATTGTTTATGTGTCAATTTGTCTATTCTTCCGTCGTCAAAACCCGTTTCTATTGTGGTCATGCTAAGCGTGCGGATGAGATACAGGCCGAAAGCTTCCCCGTAGTGGTAAAAAAAATAACAGTGCAGTGGTGTATTCGCACACCCAAATTTTGTCTGTTTAATCTAGAGTCGAGGCTGCTGGTGAAAAATTCCTAATGGCAAAAACTGTACTTATAGGTAACTCTACCCGACCTAGGAAACGAACCCAGACACTTGGCGTGGTCTTGGTTTGATTTTGCAGCTGCTGGATAAAGAGTATAATTAGTTATTGTCTTATAGTTGGCAAAGGTTTACCTACATTACAAATGTCGTGCGTTGACTTAGAAGCTGAATTTTTTTAAGAGCTCCAAGTGCCCGTAGACTTTGATACCTCCACGCGTTCCTTTGAAAAGGGGTCTTGACAGACAGAAAGACGGACGGACGCACGGACAACGAAGTGATCCTATAAGGGTTCCGTTTTTTCCTTTTGACGCACAGAACCCTAAAAATGATATAGTCAAACACGATAATAGCATTATCATCTAATTAAGCAGCTACTTAGATGTTTTTAGTCCGTTTATGCCTTTCAAGTTTTGCAAAATAATTTTTACAGTTATTCAGACATTGACAACAAATAAATATTTACCGTTTGCTCAGATTCCGGCAGGATATTTAATATTATATTTCTCTCCAATAATAACAGCTGGTTTCTAAGCAATAATCTTGGACCTGTTTCCGTAATGTTACGTTGTCTTGAAGACGTTGAACTTGACTTGTTCTGACATAAAACAACCCCATAATTTGACGTTCTTATTTAAAACTGGTTGTTTTTATTAAATAATATAAATTATAATAAAGATATTGGAGGTTATTTCAAAAATATCAAGTTCTTCGTGGTTTTTTGAATACTGTTATGTTTACATTCATTTAAATATGATGTGTTTTACCAACATTACTGAGGGGACAATGAACCAAGGCATATGTATGTCAGCATAGTCATAATGATAACTTATAATGGCAAAATTACATTATAAAATGTACCGGTTGACTACCTCGCGGATGTACCGTGTGGTGTCATTCATATAACACAATAATTGGTCATGTGGCGCCATCTACATCGCCTCATGCGAACTAACTACGCATCAAAGACCTGTCGTCACACAAATCCTGCATCGCGCAGTTAGAGTTTACCGCGCGAACGACATATTCAAATTCAAAAGTCATTTATTCAAACTAGGCTGAGTATCAGCACTTTTCGAACGTCAAAATTACATAAGACAGTCCCCCAAAACGCCCACCCTTCACCACTTCCTAGTGCTTTAGCTGGGAAGAAGAAGTGGCGCAACAAACTCCCCAGCAGCACTGCTGTCTGTTCAGTTAGTTTTTTTTTTTTTTTGATTCTATTTCATAGTATGCAAAATAATTTACATTACTCAACACAAAACAGTAAATATATTTATTTGCCATAATGACAGCTAGCACACTCCAATATCCCAACAAAACAAATGAAATATACGTATACTCAAGCAAAAATAAAAACCCAAAACATAAACAGAACTTAATACCGGAATAAATGCTTCCAGGTATAAAGGGCGTGCCCGCTTCATATAGCTAATAAAACTTTAACTCGAAGTCATGATAAACTAGGACCATCGAAGTAAAAATAAATAATCAGTTAGGCAAACATAATATATGAACAATTGTCAAGGTCGCTAGCTAACCATATATTGCAATACAACTCATTAAAAAATAAAATTGTAATGAGTAGATTATGTCAATAACAAATGGAAATGAAATAAAATATCAATTGACATATACAGTCAAATAAAATTAAAATAAACAATTATATACGTATAACTCATATAACCTGTCAGTAGGTAAGCTAATTCTGGAGAAAGAACATGAACATTGTCTTGAATTAATCACAGCGACCAACCATTCTTATCGTTTAAGTAAAATATATAAGACTATCCGACATCAATCGTTGGGCAGTTGCCCGCCGGACACAACACCCGTCTGGTCGGAGGATCCTCCCTCCCGATCTTTACACTCTGTTCCTCATACCTCTAAAGACGCAAGCGCGACTGCTGAATGTCAGCCCTGTAATCAGTTCCCAGGTCGGTAAAAAATGTTATTTGCAATGGTTTTTCCACCACGAATTTCTCAATAGTATCCTGGAATCTGGATTTGTGCCCAGTGGTAAGGTTATGGGGTGAACCTTGGAGGTTCGCCCCATAACCTTACCACTGGGCTGTTAAACATACCTGGTGAAATGTGGGTGTAAGTATGTAAATATATAACACTTTTTAGGAAATATAAGCAGAATATGCAAAAATGTAGTGAATGTTCTGATCAATTTGATTCATGAATCGCACTTCAAGTACCAGTCATTTTAGTGAACGCTTGATGAAGTCATTCAGTCATATTTGTTTACACAAATCTTCAAATTATAATTCGTGACGTGCCTAACATTTAAACACTAAGTTATAAATTGAGTTAACATGACTTTTTGTAAATATAGGAAATACTTAGCTTTAAAGTGTTACGTTTACTTAACTTATAAACACACGCACTATTTTGGTATTTTGCTAATTTGTCTGAATCTGCAAAAATATAATTATGACATTTCGGATCATTGGCATTCTCAATGTCATTATTTATTGACGATGACAAGTAGGTACTCACTTCTCTGTTCGGCAGCAGGGTGTGTCGCAAACTATGGTCCCCCTCTTATCATAATCCTCTGTGCCCCAAACAATGCGCTCAAAGTGACCTCTGCGCTGCCACCGTCGACGCCGTGGAAGTAGCGCAGTTTTGGATCATCAAAATTTAAAATTCCGTTGTTTTCTAATCTACTTACTTAGTAAAAATTTGTTTCGACTTATATTCATTGTTTGTTTGCCTGCGATAACAGCCATTTTTTGAGCTAGGTACTTATATTATTTTTGTTACTTACATTAATTTAATCGATCGATGTCCTGAAGGACCAAAAAAAATAATATCTAAAACATACAATTTCAACTTTTTTGTACTACAAAATAGACGAACTGTTTCTGTAATCTTAAACAAATAAGCTATGCAGTATTAAAGGCTCACCTTAAACAAAAGCTTGACCCGTAATTAACCAAGATTATTGTACCACCTACTAAGGTTACCCGTAACGGCAGTACCGTTATTGGTCGGAGAAAAGTTACGTATCGTGGTCGACACGGCGAGCTATCTAATTACGTAACATATTTTCGTAAACG
This sequence comes from Agrochola circellaris, assembly GCA_914767755.1. Lineage (NCBI taxonomy): Eukaryota > Metazoa > Arthropoda > Insecta > Lepidoptera > Noctuidae > Agrochola > Agrochola circellaris. Next base: position 7,406,437 of record OU611860.1, read on the forward strand.
ATTACGATTAATCTATTTCATTTTGACAGTTCAACAACATTCATTGAGTTGTTTACGTTGTTGAGCAGATTTTTTTTCGAACTCATGAAGCAATGGATTAGCAATCTGTTTCAAAACGATTCAGAATCTGATTGATCGTGTATTACGCAATAAGGGTACAGGTCATTGTGGGCAGATCATAAGTCATTTAGATACGCAATCCGTTAGTCTACACCTTTTTTGAAAATTGGTCACATGACAAAGCTGAGAGACTACGAGTACAACATTGTCGAGTCCTTAGGACCGCAAATTTCAGTTCTGACGTAAAGTAAGTCTGTTTTCTAATTTCGAAGACTAATTTGTCATTTCAAGTGTTTGTTTTTTCAATTTGGAGTTTGAGATTTCCACCTGTCAAACTAGTCTACGAGATTAAAAAACAGACTACTTAGTTTGGGGCTCTGCTGATCTTGTGGTCCTGCTTCATTGTTTTATGACAAAGAGATTGGTCTGAAACTATAGATTTATGCCCCGATAGTGGATAAAGGTTACATAATGTCTAAACATACTTGGGGAAATGTAGTCTACAACTCTGCCGTTCCCTTCTGGGAACACAACCAACATGACAACACTGACAATTGCCGAAATGTTGCTTGTGCCTTACTTACTTACATTGTTTAATTCCTATGTAAGCTAGTAAAGTAGGTTCCAAATTCTGCTACTAACCACTTTTTCTAAGTCATGATTCCTCAACGTTAACAGAGCAACGGCAAAGGGGTTCACAGAAAAACAGTATCTAAGTATGTTTGCTTAGATTCTGGATTCCTCTGAAGCGCCCTCTACGCCGGTAATAGGACCCAACACAGACACATAGCCAGTATCTACGCATTCTGTACAGGAAACTAAGCAAAATTTCACAAAAATATTTGCGGCGAAGCGCCTTTTATTTTTGGTGTGAATAATCGCTGTTTACAGTAACGCTGAACGTAACGCTCGCAAAACATTGTGGTTATGGGTGCATGCGAACTTTACAAATTGTTTTCATAAATAAAGTTCTCGTAAAGTTTGAGCTTCAATATCTCTGTAGCCAAAAGGTTCCAGGTATGATCGAGTACAAAAAAATATCACAATGACGAGAAAAACAAGTGACTCTCGGCTTCGTTAACCGTCTTTTTACGCCCGTTAGATATCTACCTATTTCACCAACATGCGTTTGTTTGTATATTATCACCATATAATTAACATGGTCATCGGAAAAATAGGTACAAACAAATAAGTAGATTTTCCATGTGATGTATGGACAGCTCAATCATGGATATTATGTAATTAATGTTAATTTGTATTGTTACAGTGCACAACTTCGCATAAGTCAGCAACATGATTAGGGATCCAGAGGTGAGTTTTTTTTTTAATAAGTTGTAACATGAGTACGTTTCTTCTGTAGTAGTTAATTAGACTACGTTACCTATAGGATTAATTAGTTTATTTTATTAAGTACTAACTTCCGCCGGCGGCTTCGCCCGCGTGATATTAATTTATATAAATTACAGCTTAGTTAATAGAAGGATTTTTTTTAATCGGTCCAGTCGTTTTGAGTTTATTCATTAAGTACAAATAAAATTGTTACGGGCTGTCAGAAGCCCGAAAGTCTGACAACCAGTCTTACCAATGGCTATCGTGTTACCCAGTAGCTCCATGTAAAATACTGGTATTTGTTTGTTTAGAAAATGTTTACTAATGTTTGTAAACATTTTTAACAGCAGGTGTGGGTGCGGGAGCACCATTACAGTAAACACCAAAACGAGCAGCAAGCCAGTATTGTAGGGAAATAGGTAGAAGTGTAGACCCAGGACCTAAACAGGTTGTGGAAGTCAGACAGGCAGTCGCGCCATGTTTTTTTGCAACATTGGTTTTTTTGGCGACTCAGCTTCGACTACGAACTGCCTCCGTCTCACTGAATTCAAGTCTTGTTTGTTCAAGTTTGTTTTTTAAATGTTATGTCAGTTTCCTAATGTAACGTCTTTATTTCCTCACTAAACTACCTCCTAGGAAAACCCTAGAATACATATTCATCACGAATATACAACATGTGGGTAACAAAAACCCTATCCGAGCCGTGAGCCCGTTGTTAGATATCGTGGTAAGAGTCTATTCATGTGGTCATTTTCAAATACAACGCATTTTTTTATGGGCAATTTTACCTGGTTATACATAGGGTGCTGGCGGCCGTAGTGTAGCGGGCGTCGTGTGACCTACAAGTCATAACTTAAGATCATGACCTCTGTTGCAAATTTTTAATGAAATTGGGGTAATTTTGATACTACAAACGTCAATTTTAAATAGCGATATTTTTACTGTTTATTAATAATAATAAAAAAAATTACAATACTTACCTTTGCCTTTTTCGGATCGGTCAGGATTTTTGTTAAATGCCATCTGCCCAGCCTTTTCGCAACTGTGTTGGGGTCGGCTTACAGTCTAACCGAATGCAGCTGGATACCAGTTTTTTACATGGAGCTGCCTATCAGGGGGCTTAAAACGGCCACTTTAGCAATTCTGCTAAAAGCGATTCATTTTCTCCATTTCTCTCTTTTTGGCAATATTTACACCAAATATGATTCAGATATGAATGATTCACATCACGAAAATTAGAGGAATTGCTAATGAATTGCTGGGTATTCAGTAAATGAATCGCTTTTAGCAGAATTGCTAAAGTGGCCGTTTTAGGCCCCCTGACCTCCACAACCCAGTTACTGGGTAACACGAAACCCCTTGGCAAGATTCTCGTTATGACTGTCAAAGATCTACGAATGAAAGCCGGGACCAAATGCTTAACGTGCTTTCCGAGGCAAGCTCGGTATGATAAGGATGGTCATATCCACGAAACAACCTTGGCAAGCGTTACTTAACCTTGAAGATCGACTCGTGTGGCTGTTACCTATTATTTAGCCACGAGCTCCTCATCCTCATTCATCAAAACAAATTTAAAACATGCAATTGATTTGTACCTACTAAGTGATGAGATAAACAAAGATACGTGGGTAATTATAAAGTCATCATGATGGGAACTTGTGGTATCAACAACTTATCATCACGATTTGTACGAGAAACCGCAGTTGCTAACGTTTCGTCACGGAAAATGATTCATCAGTGATTGAACATGAATTGATTATGGTAGGAGGTCCGCAGGTTTGCGCTTCTGCAGACCAGCACGCTAATTGCGTAACACTCGATCAATCACAATCAGTTTAATTTTGACAGTTCAACAACATTCATTGCGTTATTTACGATGCTGAGCAGACAAATTTTTCTAACTTATGAAGCAATGGATTAGCAATACCCTTCAAAATGATTCAGATTATGATTGATCGTGTGTTACGAAATTAGGGTGCTGTTACACCTATACCTAAAGCAACTTTAACAATCTTTAATACCATTTCAATTTCATGCTTTTGGAAATATCGAGTTCCAGGTTCCTTTTCTTTGTCGACAAAAAACACTTTCCTTCATGCTGGGGCCATATCTGCGTCTATCGCGACCATTATCGTCTATCGTCGCGATCGTTCGGGCTGCGTAGCACTTATCGCCCGGGTGGCAGTTAATTAAAGGGTGTTAGCGCGCTAATTAGCGTGGCGCGTGATCGGACTTATAGCGTTGTTACTTTCGACTCTTGTTTCCGGACTGCGTAGACGGTCTGTCGAAATAATGGAGAGCCATCTTAGATTATTGCATAATAATTCGTAAAAATTATGAAGTAGTAATGTACCCATCGCATTAGTGCGATAAGTTTTTAGAGAGCATAACATATGAAACTTCAGCACGCATTGCATTGTCACGATCACGATAGACGCAGGTGCGGCTCCAGCATTAGAATAAGTGCGCGGTTCAAGATTATTCCTTCACCTAACAGTACAATGGAGATGCCAACGTTTTTATTACTATTCAATCATTAAGTAATCGGCTTCTTATGTCAGTACCTACCTACTCCGTAGTAATACTCGTTTACCAGTCAATCAGTAGATGTCATTATATACAATTAACTCTCACTTAACCCTTTGTTTTCATTTCGACACTAAATTCTTCCATTGCGTGTTTATCTGTTTCCTCGTTTGCACACCGATTTCCGTATTTTATTGAGAGGTCAAGGTCATAGATGTATGTTGAAGAGACGTTAAAGTTAATGGTACCTAACTGCCCTTACTTAACTGCCTCTTTTTTCGATCTTATATAACTGTTAGACTTAGGTGTTACGTCACGCTTTTAGGCTGATGGTTAATGATTGCAGCATCCTAACTGATATAATAAATGCGAAAGTGACTTTGTTTATTTATTACGCTTTCACGCTAAAACGGCTGAACGGATTTGGAGGAAATTTGGCATATATATAGACTTTTGTGTGCACCAAATAAACGATTTATCTATCTAGATAAATCGTTTATTTGGTGCACACAAAAGACAGCACAAAATACAAAAACACGATCAAATAATAGCAAAATACATGAATATAGCTATAAGGTGCCAATATACAAAAAAAAAAGAAGAAAATAGACATTGTGATGACTATTGGCTGACACTTTAAAATGGTGAAACATACAAAGTGCGGTGTGCGTCTAAAGGTTGCACCAAATTGGAGTCCAACTCAGCATGTGTCAGGCAAATATACCTGACGGTGATATTCTGCTGGATCCGTGCAGTGACATACGGACGTCGAGCAGATGAGATAATAAATAAGCGAATTATTGGTGTTGTGAAAAGTGAAATGTGCGGAATGAAATTACGTCAGTATACCCGCAATTATATAGGTCGACCATGACCTGGGTTAGAACATAGGATACTTTTTATCCCGATATTCTCACGGGATCGAGACTTATGCGGGTGAAACCGCGGGGCAAAGCTAGTAGTACCATAAATAAATGTTCAACACTGTTCCCTCTTGACATAACTCCTCAGTGATTAGGCACCTCCTTAGTTGCACTTACTAGAAAAAGAAAAGGGTCTAACGTAAACTGCGTTCGCGATTTAGTTTACAAACATGTAAACAAATAGGTACTGTGTTTTTGGAAACGCCTTAAAAACTCACACATAAAGTCCAGCTACAACTACAATTTTTTTATGACTTTTTCAATAGTTTTAATAGTTCTGCCCGAACTTAATTTACACTTGCATGAAGTTGATATTCTTCTAAGTGGAAATAATATCAATTGGAAATACGGAATTGAATAGACTTTAATTTTTTTTTAATCTCTTTCTCAGGCATGCGGCTGCCCCATACGGGAAGTAGGTCCGTCCATGGTATCGGCCTGTCCGAACCAGTTCCTGCTGTTCATGACAATCCTGGAGGCGTACATCAACGGACGCTGCGACCTGGCCGACCCCTGCAACCGGGTCACTAGCAGGGATCAGCCTGATGAGAACTATGACTTCGTGGTGGTTGGTGGAGGGACTGCGGGGTCTGTCATGGCTGCGAGGCTGTCGGAGAATCCTCAGTGGAAGGTATGGAACTTTGAGTTTTAAATCTTGTCTTTGTAAAATACAATACACGTCGTATATTTAGTAACCTAATCCGCAGAGTGGCAACACGTCGTGTCCGGGTTCGTAACAAGTCAATCGTCATCCTGAGGATGCCTCGTTGAGAGGTGAAACACGTCTCGATTTCTTACAGGGTTCTTTATGACTCTTTAAGAACAGTTAAGCGGATTAGGTTACTAAATATTTGTCGTCTATTGTATTTTACAATTAATTTCCCCAAAGTCACGCCTGAGTCAATTAACTTTCTGTCTCTGTGTCTTATCGTTACTAGTAGCAACTCTTCAAATTATTTTTACACGGTTTTTCGGATCTTTCAGTTCTACCATAATAGCGTGCAGTTTCCCCTTAGGTACAAATTTGGTACGCGACCTAGGTTTAGTTAGAATACCTACATAACAATATATTATTCGTCAAACATACAGCGTGCAGTTCTATAAAACCGGTGAATCATTCATCTGCACCAAATCGAGTTTCTAGGCCTTTAGCATCAGAACAATGGACAGACATTGGCGTCGATTTCACGCTAGAACTCATGACTTGCCACCATGCATTGTTGTAAGTCCCGTGGAGTATCAATGCAAGGTCGCCGATCTTTGTCTAAAACTGCGTCTTCCTCGCTTACTATGATTTAGGTAGAGTCGAAGAGATAAAGTCCTTCGATTAGGATGTCCTAGTAATTTATTAAGGTAGGTACCTACTCGGTACCAATACCTTGTTAGTAGGTAGAGACAGCCGAACTATCACTGGACTAAACTCTATCTAAGATCTGGGTGCCTCTAGGTACTCGATATAAACCGATGTAGGTGTGGAGGCATATCTACATCGCCACATTCGAACTACGCATCAAAGACCTGACGTCACACAAAATCCTGCATCGCGCAATTGGAGTTTACTGCGAGATCGACATATTTATAACTTTCCGACATCAATCGTTTGGCAGATGCCCACCAGACACGACACCAGTCCTTGTCGGAGGATCCTCCCTTTTCTATAGAGGATAAGTGAGCTTTACACACTGTTCCTCATACATCTAAATAGGTAGCCTAGCAAAATCTTAACTAATATTATAAATCCGAAAATGAGTTTTTTTGTTTGTTACGCTTTCACGCTAGCTGAATGGATTTAGATGATATTTGACACATCGGTAGACCATGACGTAGGTTGTCCTAACCTAGGTCATGGCCTAACATAGGATACTTTTTATGCCGGCAGTACGTTTCCGTGAGATAATTTTCGACCTACACGCGGGAAAAGCCGCGAGCAAGAACTAGTTATAAAAGCGAGGGTTAGTTATGCCTTACCTTACCTACTCGGTAAGGGCTCGGAAAGAGTGATAAGATCCTATATAGGATAGGTGAATCGAAATGCTATGCGCTAGATAGGTCTAGCGCATAGCAATTCGATGGATTCTCTAAAAGAAAGTTTAGTCTGATGAATGAGGCGTGACCAAACCCAACTATTACCTCCCTGTAGGACTGCAATTATGCGAAAAAGTGTTTCTCATATGGCTCCAATTGTGTACAATAAGTTGCCTAAGAGCTGGAAGGAGATTAATAATATAACACTTGAAAAGAAAACTGAAGACACATTTAGTAAATAAAGCATATTATAACATTAAGGAGTTCCTAGAGGAAAGACATAGTATGTAATAGTTTTTTTTTTTTTCTTGTTTTGTTAATTTTTGGATTTTTATATAATTTTTATTGTAGACAGGATTATTGTATAACTGTCTTATTATCTTATTTTTCTTTTAATGTTCTATATGATTTTTGATATTTTTCCCTTTAACTACTTAATTTATATTCCTTGACATTTGCACGTCACATCATGTGGCAAACATGCCTGTACCTAATAATGTTCTTACCATCTTGCATGCATGTATTTTCTTGTATATACACATGTTTAAGCAAATAAAGAAAGAAAAATGCGTTTATTGGCATTACAAAAAAAAAAAAAACTATTAAAACAGAAAACAAAAATTTAAAAATAATAATTAATTAGAAAATAAATATTATCGTATCTTATCTTAATGTCTCCAAATGTATTATCACGGTTTTACAATCGTTAAGTGGTAGGTATCATCATAATAATATCTAAAACCATATTAAAACTTAAAATATCTACTGCCGGGTTTCCCAGCATCTTCAATGGAGATGCTTCAAAACCTGTTGAGCACAACGGCGATGAGAAAAAATGTAGCAAAAACCCTATCAACTTGAATATGGGCAATTATATAAGGTGGGTGGCGGTAAATAATTTAATTACATAAGACACACAGTAAATAAATACAGCAGAAGGATAAGGTACGATTAACATAACTACAATTTAACACAGGTTTTTCCTAGCATAGGGGTCATTGATCATTGATCAATATTTTGTACCAGGCTATTTCCACGTTTGATTAAGTGTCACTCTGTATGTGTACTTTTTACGTCAAATTAATTAATAATTATTATTATTATTTATAAAACCACCTATGTATAAAGGTACCTACTACCTACCTCGTTGGTCTGCTGAGCAAGAGGTCCTGCCTCTTGCTCAGCAGTTTCGATTCCCAGGTCAGTCGAAGTGTTATTGGGATTTTCCGTCAGGAATTTCTCTGTATCAGCCCGGAGTTTGGATTAATACCCGCATGATGGCAATTGGCCGAACGAAATAATGAAACATAACGGAAAATAAAAAACCTCTCCCGAACCCTTCAGGGAATATACCTAGATAATTATAGTCTAATTTATTAAACAAAAATGTATATACAAACATTGAAATGTGTAAGCAACAAGCAGATATGCGATAGACGATTCCTTTATATTTTTTCGTTGCGTTCTGAACTTCTGAACATAATCATTTTGTTTCTTTACACTGAAGTTTGCGCGGTTACCAAAATGACGTCATTATCTATTAAGGAAACAAAAAAGTAATAATAATTATAATTTTTACATCTTTATTATATAATAACTTGTTTTACATACCTACGTTACGTAAATTAATGTTTTTAATTTTGCGTGAAATTATTAATTAAACTTGGGTAGATATGTGGGATGCTTTTGGCAGTAAACCGAAGCCAAATGTATCAAATTAGGTAGGTAGGTACTTGAAGTAATCGTCAAACATGTTCCACACAGTTAATTTTGCGATTGAAAAGCAGCAAATTCCTTATGCGAGCTTTTGTATGAAGTTCAACTTCATACAAAAGCTCGCATGGAATGTTCCAAGCCTAAAAAAATAATAATGACAATAAGCCTGAAATAGTGGTGATAGATCGATTACCGCGCCGCGCAATGATTATCGATGTTACCATTCCGCATGAAAAACCTCGTGTAAGCTGAGAAAGAAAAACAGATTAAGTATCTCGACTTATCACACGAGGTTGTTGACATGTGCAATGTGAGCTCGGGTATCATCGTGCTGATTGTCGTAACAGCCAATGGCCCGATGGCCGACAGCCTCGATCAACATCTTGCTAGGCTCTCGTTAGGAGGTTAAATCCAAAGCGCGATTCAGAAGACAGCGACTCTTCGATACGGCTCGCAACGTGAGGAGGTTCCGTCCCATCACCGTTAGCTTGGACTTTGCTACCGACACCGGCGGACTACTATTTTTTATCGTTCATATATATATTTTTAAGAAATATTTAAAAATTTATTTTATATGGAAAAGAATGAATAAACGATACTAATAATGGCATTGGTAAATTGCTACAGGGGATTGCCAAATAAAGCTTATGGTGGGCTCTTGCTTCGAGCCGTATTTTTCAACTAAGGCAATAGCTAAACCTACCCTTGTTGTGATTTAACAGAATTGAAGAGCGAGCGAAGCGAGCTTGAAAATTTGAGCAACCTAACGGGGATACTTGTATATGATGTCATTGTGATTTCACTGAGGGAAGAGCTTGAGAATCGGACCACGCATATGGATAGCTTAAAGCCTTTGTAAGCCATAAAGAAATTACGGTGATTTTAATATTTTTAAAGCTGTATTCATTCATTACGGGCTTCTTATCAATAAGAAAGTTAGGTTTTGGATAATATTTTACAATTTTTTGCTTACACACGTCACGTCGGGGTTCCCTGTAGCTTGGGGGCCCCGTGTCATTGATACGGTTAATAGGGCGGTAGTAACGCCCCTGCCACCTATCAAGGTTATCTTTTGAATCTCAAGTCAGTAAAAATCCTCGCTGCCTAAGTAGATACCTACCTACTTGTTAACAACACCGAATCTTTCTCTCCAGGTGCTCCTGTTAGAAGCAGGTGGCGACGAACCGACGCAGTCAGGAGTGCCGTCCTGGGTGACAGCGTACTGGGAGCGAGATGACACGGACTGGCAGTACCACACTGAGAAGCAGGAGAAGGCCTGTCTCGATACCGGTGGAAAGTGCTACTGGCCTAGGGCGAAGATGTTGGGTAAGCTAGCTCTGATCAGTCCTGTATCTACCGTCTTCTCTCACGATTCCATGAAATAAGACGAATAGGTACTACATTGACGAGCATAAAAAAGCCACTCACTTATCATGAAATTTTTCCAAAACCACGCAAGATAGCTTCTTGAAGTAAAAAGCAACATTCAAGTGTATTTAATAGCAATAATAATAAATAATAAAAAACACCTATAAAACTGTTGTCAAGTTTTTTTTTACTTCATGTAGCTAACTTGTGTTATTTAGATCTTTTAGCAATTTGCATGAGGCTCTCTGTTATCTTTGACCCTTAACGTCTGAACGAATTTCGATCAAATTTGGCACATGGATAGACGATGTCCTGTTTTGGGACATATGACCTACTTTTATAGCATAATCAGCCTACAATTTTCCCACTGCTGGGACACAGGCCTGCTCTCGGTGGGAGGGACCTGAACTACTTTAAAATAGGTAATGGTTAATTTCCGACCTCCGCGCGGGCGAATTCGTGGGCAACAGCTTGTAAAAAGCTTTAATACGAGTCGACCCAAATGTATGGGACAGCTGATAATTTTTTCTCGATCACGATGTTGGTCCCCTGGAGAAAGTTGTTCAGTTTGATGGTCTGCGCCACACCCTTAAATTTGACCACACCATTCTGATACATCCTGTATAGGCGATCGACCTCGTACCTAATTGCCTTATCACCGTATGGTTGAGTGTCACTTCCATAATAAAAAAAGATATGGTCTATTTGTCCATGTGACAGATAGTTTCAACCTAAGGCCCTTTCCTAACTGGTCGGTGCGTCAGCGGTGCGGGATCAGCATACCAACTCACCGAGCGCGTATACCAATTTCAATGAGCCTTTCCTGGTTGACTCGATATGCGCGGGAGCGGGGCGGGATCGTTTCGGTATACCGCATCTCGGCAGAAACATCCAATGGGCCCGCTCGGTGTTTTGAGACACGTCACGCATTTTAATTGAGAATATAATGTATAAGATTTTTTTCAATTTACGGATGACGCCAATAGCGCTTTCGTTTTTTTCGTAAACGAAGATAAATATAACACGCCACAACATTTTCATCGCTCGAAGACGACATTTTCTCGCGAGGAATTAAGCGGTACTGCACAAATTATAACGAAAAAATAATGTCAGATCCGTAAATGAAAGCAGTGCGGTATCGTTTCGGTATACACAACAGACTATACCGAAACGATACCGCACTGACCAATGAGGAAACGGCCTAAGGTTTCAATTTAATGGAAATTGGTGTCAAGATAAACAAACGCGGTCGACTAAATACATACTTACAATAACTTACGAACGCCAATCCTTTGGTTAAACGCAGTGATAGCTAAATACCCTCTACAAAACACCAACTTCCTGCCCCAGGTGGATGCTCAGTGATCAACGGCATGATGTACATGCGAGGCCAGCCGGCTGACTACGATGGCTGGGCTGTCAACGGCGCCACGGGCTGGTCCTGGTACGAGGTGCTGCCTTACTTCCTGAGGAGCGAGGATAACAAGGAGATCGGGAACGGAGTGTCGGCGCAGTACCATAGTCGGGGAGGACCACTGCCGGTGCAGAAGGTACCTTTATTTTAATAATATAGGTATTCTCTATCGTTTTGGTCGTAATCATTCATTCATTAATATCTTCATTCATTTATATTTGGTTTTTTTTATTGTTTTATTTATTGTTTAATCCCCTAGTGGGATTTATCTAAGTCCGTAGGTGTGTCCGTGGCATCACAGTGGGCCCTATCAGAATACCAGCGCTGCGGTATTTAAGTTTTTTCTAATATCGCCGCATTATGCTGAGATAGGAGCCTTTTTGGCCTCGCACAGATCGATATTATTTTGTTAGTGTTTAAATGCTTCTTTTTTGTTTTTTATTTTTATTATTACTGTTTGTATTTCCTGTGCGTGTCCCCATCAAATTATTTTTCTTTCTTTCATTCAGAGTTTAGGACTTATCTACTCATCCACCTTCCACTGACAGAGGGTGTTAAAGTTTTAGCATCAAACCTAAGAAAGCTTAGGTTTGATGCTAAAACTTTAACACCCTCTCTAGCAAGGCTTTAAAAAGACATGGGTGCCTTACCTTGATTATTCATGATTATTTATCTTCGAAATTACCTATCTCGTCGTGTGTTAATCAACTCAGTCTATCGTGGTTAAGCCTCTTCCAAGATTCTCAAATCAAAGCAGAGCCGCAACAGTAGCTGTAAGGAATTTTATGAATATTAATCTTATTCTTGTTTTTCTGTGTGCAGTTCCGTCACGCGCCTCAGTTTGCCCACGACGTGGTGTCAGGAGCCATCGAGTTGGGTTACCCGCCGACCAGCGACCTGAACGGGGAGACCAACACCGGCTTCACTATAGCTCAGACTTTGAATGAGTAAGTGTATTGAAAGAGCCTTCTCATATTTTTATACAATGCCTCCCATGGGCATGTGACCGCCTGTAAAATTATGTAAACTTTAAAAGGAAAAAAAAAAAAAAAAAAAAATTATACTTACCCCAAGTATCAATTTCTTTTCTTAGATTTTTTTTCAATGTCCCCCTATGATTTTATGGATACATAGTTGTTTTTTTTTTAACTAAATACAGATTTTTTTTAGAAAAACATCTTTTCATCTCCTTTTATTTTTTCATAGCCGAACAAATTTTTTAGTTAATCCGTTATAATCTCATAAGCTTTTAGAAATTATAAACAGAATCCAAGTCGGGCCAATAACATCGGAGACATGGCAAACGTTACGCAAAAAATTAAAAATTGAATAACATGAAAAATATTTTTTCGAAAATTAACTTTTTAAAGGGTATGTCCTTTTAAAAAGTTAATTTTCGAAAAAAAACATGAATATTCAGAAAAATACAGGTGGTCACATGCCCATGGGCGACATTACGCTACGAGAGGATCGATATAGGGAATGTAGTTGGCAAGCCAGAAAATACAGTGGATTGTGGTGTGATTGTCTGAAACACCCAGGATGTGGTGGATCTAAATACAAAACTTTGTATTGTCACTCGTGGCTGGTCTTTTCATACACTTTTCAGATTCTAGTAGCGACTTTTTATAGACTGTAGGAATGTGAATTTATTCTTTGTTGGATTGCCTACAACGCCAAAAATATGGAATTATGACGTGTTACCTCTAATGGCTGTAGATTGAACATGGTAACGGATGAGGTCTACTGTCCCCACGATCCCCATTTAATTAAGATTTGCCCATTCTAAAGCTTCCTGGTTTTTGCAAGCACAGTCTGTAGTCTGCAGGTAACTGTTGAAAGTATGAAACTGCAGATGCCGATAATAGCTGGACTTCCACTTCCACAAAAAACTTACCCAAGTTTAACCGTGTTAACCATCTTTCCCTCCACAGAGGTGGTACCCGCTACACAACAGCCCGTGCCTACCTCAGGCCCGCTTCGAAACGAGCCAACCTGCACGTGATGCTCAACACACTCGGGTCCCGCGTCATTGTAGACCCTGTCTCCAAGAAGGTCACCGCCGTGGAATACGTGAAGGATGGTGTCACGAAGACTGTTGGAGTTAATAAAGAGGTAACTACATGAACTCTAAAGCCCCATTTAGGCTATGCAAGTTTCTTACCTGTGGCATGCAATAAAATTGAAGCAATTAATTGTTTGCATGGTTAGGCTATTGTTACTTCAACTTTTTTCGCTAATATTAATTTCAGTATATATTTTACCATAATTAAGTCAGCCTATTTTACGTACTGTTTCTCACAAAGCCACGTTTCTATATTTCCAGGCAATCCTCACCGCAGGTACTCTGAACACTCCTCAAATCATGCTGCTCTCCGGCATCGGGCCTAAAGAGACCCTAGACAAGTTCAACATTCCCACTATCAAGAACCTGCCAGGCGTGGGCCAGAACCTTCAGAACCACGTGGGAGTCACCCTGGACTTCACTCTAACTAAGGAACCCAAGATTCCGGACTTGAACTGGGATGTGGCTACTGAGTACTTGTTGAGCAGAACTGGTCCTTTGTCCAGTACTGGGATGTCTCAGGTAAGATAAAAGTATACAATGTTTATTATTTCGTGTACCTTCTTTCATTATTTCCGTCTGTCTATTATTATCTGTTGTTACCCAGTGTAACTACATGGGTTGTGGAGGTCAGATAGACAGTCGCTCCTTGTAAAATACTGGTATTCAGCTGCATCCGGTTAGAATAGAAGCCGACCCCAAAATAGTTGGGAAAAGGCTAGGAAGATGATGAGTTTCATTATACATATATCCAGTAGAGGCTCATCCTTGATGGAGAATGAATTGAGGTGCTTTTAGTGCATGACAAAGTTATTAAGAATTGATTCAAACAACGATTTAAATGTTTGGATTCAACCCATTCTCCGACACCACAAAACGAAGTAGGCGTTCCAGTTTTGGATGGCTGGCTACCATGAGGCAGGTCATTTTTCGTCGTTACGGAGAAAAGCTGAAGCCCATTTCCCGTAATTAAAAACGTTTAAAGATGTCGCAATCGCAAGATAAGAAATGACACAAACTTGTAAAAAAGTATGTAAATTAGAGTTATTTTTGGCAGATTGAGATAGAATGCGAACGTTCTTATAAATACCGGAATTGGCCCTCGGTTGGTCTTAGTTTTTGCTGTCTTTGCGTCCGCTCTCGCTCTATTAATTACTACGGATAGTGTAGCAATTTGATACTATGTCAGCCATCACCTAATTAATATTTTCTATCTACAGTTGACAGGTAAAGTGAACTCTCGGTTGGCATCAGCCGGAGGTCGTCACCCCGACGTGCAGTTCTTCTTCGGAGGATACTACGCGTCATGCGGTAATGGAATCATTGTCGAACCTCAGACATTAGACGATAGCGCAGAAAAGAGGCATATCTCGTGAGTTAAACTTTTTTATGCAACTGTTTTAAGTTAACTCAAATCATTTATTTCACTTATATAACAGACACAAACATTTATTTACAGGCACTTTAGAATTCTCAAGGAGTCGGTCAGTCCGAAATCGGAAGTTAGTTGCCTATTCCAAAGCGTAGTAGGTTCTTATGGAGAAGAACGGGCAAGAAACTCCAATGACACTCTTTTAAATCAAAATATTGTTACAAATATTTTTTCTTTACCACCCAGGATCTCAGCGATAGCGCTACACCCGCGCAGCCGAGGCTACGTCTCCATCCGGTCGGTGGACCCGACGCAACCGCCGGTGATGCAGCCCAACTACTTCTACGAGGACCATGAGCTCGACGTGATCGTTGACGCCGCGAGAATCGCTTACAGACTTGCTAATACAACAGTAAGTTTGTCCATGGTTATTTTCTTTTGTTCAAAGAGCCACTTTTCCAAGAGTTGGTTACGCAAGAGTTGGCCAAGATAAGAATAAGATTTTCACTTTGTAAGTGAAAATCTTATACACCTATCCTATATACCTATTGCATAAAATAAAATTGCTTGAAGTTTAACTTGCGACAGTCAGTTTTTGTACTAAACTGTTGTAGCTACACCTAGGTACTTGTTATGTTGGCACATCAATTGGCATATTTGTTTAAATATATCACGACACGATCATAGCACGACCACAAAATATACCCTTTTTAATTCGCATTAAGTTTCTTTTGAATATGCGAAATAACGCGAATATTTTTACAAATACGAAATCTAAAAATGTGCCTGCTATTTCACCGATCCTCCTCTTTTAACCAGAATAAGTACAAAAAGAATTGTTTATTTCAGATCCTTCGTGAAAAATACGGCATGATACCCACAGTAGGGCACGGCAAGGAGTGTGAGGGCGGAGGCCGGGACCCTTCGGACGAGTTCTTCAAATGTCTGGCGCAGCAGCACACGGCGCCCGAGAACCATCAGGTGGGGACGGCTAAGATGGGGCCCGACTCCGACCCTATGGCGGTTGTGGATATGCAGCTCAAGGTTCACGGGATACAAGGTAATTTTGTTGGTTTAATGTTAAGATTTAAACGAATAATTTACCACTGTACATTTAAAGTTAATCGCCAAGTATTATTGGCCAATGCTTTGAAGCAATAATGAAGCATTGTTCTGAAGCAAAAAATTTATAGATACAGTCACAAAGTGTAAAAAGATAAAATCGTTTCCGTCATACCTACAGCTTTACGGTGTCATGTAGGAAAATTAACGGCAAAAGATGGCTATACTATTGACCTTTAAAGAAAGGTCAACTACTACTAACTACTACTATTTTCAACTTCTTTAGTTGCTAATAAAGATTAGCAACTAAAGAAGTTGAGTTTCTGCACCAGCTTCCTGTAATGTTCGTTACTGTTAGTCTCTTCGATCTTAGAAGAGACTATCCGAGTTTTGTTTTAGTAACGTATATTCTGTTTTGCAGGTCTCCGTGTCGCAGACGGATCTATAATGCCAGCATTGCCTTCTGGTAAGTGTCGCATACTATTTGTTTATGTTGTTGTTTTGTGTATGTTTTTGATCGTTTTATGATTGTTTTACTATCTGTATTTTAGCCTAAGATACAGATAGTAAAACACTCGTGAAAGGAAGGTTACAAGGGAAAAAGTTTTCACAGATCGAATTTTTCAGCAGAACAGCTCACAGTAAATAAACCTATTTCACTTCCCACTTCAGGTAACACAATGGCCCCCATTATAATGATAGCAGAGCGCGGCGCAGAGTTCATAATAACTCGTCATCAGCTATCGAAGACGTCTTCCGGACAGCTGGGCAACAGGTTCGGACCAGACTCGCAGCATTCAGAGGACGTTAGTGGAAACTATGCCAGTCATGAAGGACCTGACAGTCAAGAGCATGGGCAACATGAGTAAGTGTTATTGCTGTAAGTTTCTTGCGTATTACGGTTGTGGTATCAGCATATGTACCACACGTGGCTGCCATGAATGGTCGGCGGTCACAACTAGTGACCAGCTGTCACCACTATTGCCCAGTGGACCCCACTAGTGGCCAGCAGACGCCTCTAGTAGCCAGCGACCAAAACGAGTGGTTAGCAAAGACCAATATTAGCGGTCGAGCCTACGTGGCGTCACGTAGTCAACTGTGAATAAAATAATGATATTTTATTAAACTAGGACTGCACTTACAAACACGACTGTAAAAAACTGAATTTATTAAAGGTGGAGCCACACCGGATGCAGATGCAATGCACAAGCATTACATGCAGCGAGCAGAAGGTCTTGTAATGTATGAAACGCTTTGTGGGATGACGCTCCAAAGCCACCGTATTCCATGCACTGTATTGTACTGCATTTGGTGTGGCACTAGTTTCATATAGTATTTCTGTTCACTGCACGCACTGCATCCACATTCGGCGAAGCCCTGCCAATTCAAACACAATTAATATTAAAACTTACTATTTCTCTTTTCAGTTGGCACCACGGCGACAACAACGGCTACTCCGGCTACCACGGCCCCACCCCTAAGCAGCCAGAGAACCAAACAGACAAGAACTACCGGTGGGAGCATAGATGGAAGCCTTGGGACAAGAACTGGAACCCCGAGTGGCAGAACAAGAACCAAGACTGGCATAAAAACTGGCAACAGAACCATCAGAACGATAAACACCAATCGCGGTAGCTTTATATTTAGAAAATAAAGATTAAGTTAAGAAAAAATTGTGTTTTATTTGCTAATTTAATTATTTATGCTAGGTTATTTCAGACAGATATTTTAGGATAAGACAAAGAAACGCCTTTTTAGAACTTAAGCATATAAAAGCTGGAGTACCACAAGGAAGTGTACTTGGTCCGGTCCTGTATGATGTACTATAAACATGCGATATTCCTGACTAAGAAAATAATTTCATTGCAACATTTATTGACGGCACAGCTATCGTGGCTGTTGGAATTGGTCACGAGGGAGCTGTAGAAAAGGTTGAAGAGGCCCATGAATCATGTCTATGAGTGGACATCAAACATGGCGTATCAAACTGAATTAAAGCAATTCTATCCACATTGACTTCACTAATAAATAGCCAAAATATTTCCCGGTATTCATAAATAATCAACAAATACCATGCGCGAATACTGCTACGTATCTCGTCTCGGCACGTCTCTGGATACAAAACTACGCTGGAAAGAGCAGTGTGACTGACGCTGGCATGGCCACCATCAGGGATTTAACTTTGAAAAATACAAAACATTTGTCGCTAATTAGTCGAAATTTGTCGCCAAATATCAGAATTTGTTCTTTCTTTCTAATTTAAACTAAAATATTCTTAATTTGGTTCAAAAGTTAAAAGGGTTAGTTAATACCCTTTTTACTTTTGAACTAGTGACCGAAAAATTCTGATATTTGGCGAAAATTTTAAACTAATTAGCGACTAATTTTTTGTGAGTGAGAAGAGTTTACGAAAAATCTTTCATTTAGCTGGACTATACCATGGCGAAATAAAAGAGCCGAATTAGATATTCGATACAAAAAATGTATTGCCTACTTGGTACCACTGTCAATATCTAATAAATTGTTGTTATATTAAAAACATTTAAAGCCTAAGCCAGGTATTCAGCTGTGTAAAAACCTACCTGTGAATACCGTAGACCCTATGTATTCAGCTGTGGAGCTCCAACAGCCAAAGAAAACGTCAAACATACAACGTTTTTAAAACAAAGTACTAAGGGATATAGTCAACGCGCCCTGGTAACATCAAAGAAGTTCATATCTAACCAGTTTCAAAACAAAATGCCGTGAACACATGTGTTAGGTACCGGCCCGGTTCTATAGCCGCTGAGCGCTGCAAGCAAGAATAGCCCTTATGGTTGTTAGATATGAACTTCTTCGATGGTACGTTAGAAACAGCGACCTCCACCTCAAGATGGATGTCGTAAACATAATAATACAAGAATATGCAGATGCTCTTATATGTATTTAGAAGCATCTGATTACATCATCTTCATGACATGAATATTTACTTTTTAAAGTATTATATATTTTTAATAATTGTGAATGTGAAGACTATGTGGATCATTCCTTTTTATTTTATTTTCTCATTTAGTTTTATCATGGTCGGGCAGCTTGAGTAATTTATGCGGCCTACCCAAATGTCCTTTCTTTGGTATTGTTCGTCGAATCGTTGAGCTCCTTAAATTATGAGTTGAGCTGCACGGTCACTGACAAATGCGTGCACTGACTGGACAGGTCCACTCAATCTGTGTGGTTCTTTCCTCAATAGACCATTTTTAGACACCAATCTACACAATCTTCACATGATCTGACCAAGATTATGTCTGGACTTTAAAAGAGACTGTGACCTTTTTGGCATTTCTTCTCGGAGTAGTCAGATAGGAAACGCCGACCTCATCTAGTTTAAAAATAATATGTTTGACATGTAAAAGTGTTTTGTACAACCTATTTACAGAAATAAAAATTATTTATCATTTATCATTCATCATCACGTGCATGTCGAGGCGATCCAACTCCTTGACAACACTGAATTAATGCGAAGACTAAAAAGAGTAAAACCTTTTGAGTTAGGTTATTGCAGTGTGAGTGAACTTGAACTGCAGTGCAGGTGCTGACTATTATAAAGAAACGGTGAATCAAGTGGGTAAAGTGAATAGGAAAAGAAGTTATTGAACGATTTCTTCATTTTATAGTTACTTAGCAGTTTAAGGCCGCTCGCCCACGGCGACTTTTTGTAGCGATGCTGTCGCGCGTTTTGTAAACGCGCTTCTGCTACTATCGCGTTTGCAACGTGCGACAGAAAGGATGCAAACGCGCGGTTGTATCGATGCAAACGCACGACCGTTTCTGACGACATCGTGGGAACGAAGGGAGGGGTGCTGGGGAGGCGACAGCATCGCGATAGTAGCGATACAGAATCTGGGCGAAGGTACACAGCCAGCGACAGCATCGTGGCTGTATCGATACACATGCGCGACAGCATCGCTACAAAAAGTCGCCGTGGGCGAGGCCTCTAAATTATATTGACTTATTGGTTAGATTGTAATGTGAATGAAGAATCACCAACAGTGATACTTTATAAAGGGAAGGAAAACAAAAACAAAAAAATTATGAAAATTTGTAGTTTATTTTCTAATTTAATTTATTAATGCTAGCTTATTTCTTTTTGCCGTTTCGTTTGCCCTTTTTCGGTATTTCTGGTTCGGGTTCTGATCTGTAAAAAACAGAACATAATGTAAGATACAGTTCTACGCGATAACTTATAGAAATGATATAGCTATGCCACATCTAAACAAACGAGCCGAGCCTGCAATAATTGCCGAGCTGGTAATACCTATACCCGATTGGAAGACCCTGATACTTGCATTCGCGGCTCGCGTTTTCGCTACCAGAAGCGGCAGTAAACATCAAATGTATGTATCTATAAGGCCTTTACAAGACCAGTAAAGATTACACGTCTTACCTCCGACATGGAAAAAGATATGGTACTTTATATAAGCCACATGGGCGTAGCTTATGCTGCATGCTAAGCTGTACGGTTATAGCGCAAATTATACGCTTTCGTAATACAATAAACCTTTCAGTATTGTATCACGCTCATGCCTGATTGGTAAGGTCACACCCATACCCAAAACCAGAGTAAAGGTTCACGCACACTTGGGCATATGCACGAGCTTTTACTCTGGTTTTGGGTATGATTATAAATATCTATGGTGCTGGCGACGGTTCATACAAAATGTACTAGTGATTTAGGAGGATTATTGCAATGCAATGCGATGCGATGCGGCGCGGCTCGCCCAAATGTGCACGAGCCTCATTGCACAGGAGTGGAAACAGTTCAAATTCTAAATTTGAATCTGTCTGAAACAATTACTTCGGCGCGTAGCGGCCCGTCGCAACCATAATAATATGTGCGCTTAGCTTAATAGAGCGATTTGGAACGCGTTTGAATCAATATTATTATAAGTAAAAAGACGTAGATAGGTTACCTACCTAACATTCGATATTCAAAAATGGTACAATGTTACACTATTATATGACACGTGGAAGTAGGACAGCATGTAATTATCGGGAGCGAAAAAGAGACAAAACGAAAAAAATGTGGCTGGTTAGCCAAATTTTGACGTGCCACTTGCGGAGCGTGTATAACCTATCCACCTCTTTTTACTTATAATAATCATTGGTTCGAACGTGTTTCACTTCTATACGAAGTTTTATTTCTTTTTCTATGCCAGAGCGAAACGAACACAAAGTATTTAAATTTAGAAATAAATGACTTTACTCTTCGCTAGCGTCAGGTGTCTCAGGAATAGTGACGTTTGCTTTAGAATCGCGCCTGGTTTCCGCCAGCTCGCTCGAGTCGTTCAATACTGATTGTACCTGAAATTAAACACATTTTATAAAAGTGGCAGAAACTAAGAACCAATTTTTTGTTCCATGACGATGGAGCAGAGGCACGTTTACCTATCGACTTAGTCGTACTTTAGTTAGGTGGGTCCGGCACTAAAAGTCACTCAAAATAAGTCAACGAAAATACGCATTCGGTTTCACACAATAATGTGCTTTTCGCCACACTACGCAAAATAAGTGCAAGTACGAGATAGAATGTAACGAGCTACGACTCATTTAAATCGTCACAACTTGCGTTTACAAGAAGAAAAACGTTATTTTTCAAGTCGCAATCATCTAGCGACAATAAATGTCAGAAAACCTGTCAAAAATGTATGTACCATCAAAGAAGTTCATATCTAACCAGTTTCAAAACAAAATCCCGTGAACACGATGACCACATCTGTTACCGGCCCGGTGCTATAGCCGCCGAACGCTGCAAGCAAGAATAGCCCTTACAGTGGTTAGATATGAACTTCTTCGATGGTACAGCGCATTCATTATAACATGACGCGTGACATGATTGGTAGCACTGAACTTTTCAGTCATGTGATTGATAGTACTGTTCTGTCAGCCGCCATTTTGAACTCTAGTAGTATTGAAACTAAGACTGCAAAATTCAGTGCTACAAATCGCGACACTCGTCAAGTTATAGTGAACGCACTGTGATTGTATTTTTGGCAGATTGAGACCGAGATTAGAATGCGAAATAATCTTAAGAATACGGGAATTGCCCTTCAGGATCCTTTCATTTAACCTTCCGAAAATAATATCGATGTGCTACATAATTATAAGTTAGATTTTAAAGTACTACTCGTTTACTTGTTGGCCGTTACCTCCCTCGCGCTTCTCCACACCGCCACCTTGTTAACCACCTTTTTAACTTATTAATACCAAAGATTTCAATCGTAGATTTGCCCTGCCGCGTCAAAAGATGGGACTCGCGTTTCTGTTTCGTTTTGACACCTCTGAGACAGACAGTGTCGCAGAGACTTGACTTGGTTGTCATGGAAACGCCATTATTAATGTGTGAGCTCGCTCCTCTCATTGGACGTGCGACTTACTACAGTGAGGGCAAATCTACGATTTAAATCTTTGGTTAATACTACTTTCATGCTTGTATTACAAACTGTTTTAAATTCTTTTAATAATTACAAAAGAATACAACATTTTTTTTATTTTTTTGTCTTCTTTCGATATAGTTTTGTCGTCGTTTTTAACGGTCGAAGACGACCAACTAGAAGTTAACGGCTAGTAAGTCATACTCACAAATTCCTGTTCATAAACGATGGTATGTAGCATGGTGTCATCTGAATCGTCGAGCACTGATCGTGAGGACCCGGCACTGCTGCGTTGTGAACTTACCGAAGAACGTGTCGTGCGGACCGGCTTACTGGGCGCTTTTAAACAATAGAAATATTAAATTAGATATTTGGAAATCTATACCAAAAACAAAACGGTTCATTTATTTATACCATTTCCCCTCTAAAAAGCTTATTTTATTCACTGTTTTCAGTGAATAAAAAGCACTTTTAATCACTATTTTCGTGTTTGAATATAGAACACATCATATATCGACGGTGAAGTATCAATATCTAATAACTATCATCTTGGCGGTTTTCACTTTATTGCAATATGAAAGAGCCCGTATTCGCAAAAACATAAGGTTTTGAATTGTTCAAATTTCTTAGATAATTAAACTAAGAAATTTGAACAATTCAAGACCACCGTCGATATGCGACCTCCATCTCAATGCTATACAACCTCCTTGTGAAAACATACTCGATACACAGGAAATAAATACCGCTTCACAAGTTGATTATTATTAGTAATAATAAGAAAATTACGTTTAATTTAGTAATTCTTCCAATTTTAATGTGCATTTTAATTAATTCAACCTTCCTTTTTTCTTCATTAAATGTCTATTTTCGCTTAAATCTTTCTTTTTCTCGTAGTCATGGTATAAAGTATGGTATGCAACTCTTGAATAAAACGGATTTACTCGCGTCGCTCAGGATTCTAACACTTGAATCACTCCCTATGGTCGTGATTCAGTCGTTAGAATACTTCACTTGCTCGTGATTCATCTATAGCTCTCGCTTTAATTCCGTCCTTTATTCACTAATTGCATAATATACTATTATTTATTTATTTAAACTTCTCGCACATAATAAGGTACAAAGGCGGACTTAATGCCTTAGGCATTCTCTACCAGTCAACCAAGGGTGGTGAAGAGATAAGATGGCAGAGGTGCTCCGATTTAGAGGAGATAATAATAATAAAAAATATTAAAAAGACAACAATGAATTATAAATAAAATAGGTACATAAGTATATATATAGTTGATAAACTTATGATACACGATCGATCATTCATCGATATAAAAAAAAAAAATCTTTTATAGTGTTATTATAACTGTCAGTCTCAAACCTGTGTGTGTCTTTCTAAAAGTTGATGTGTCATGATAATTTAAAATCGGGTAGTATTTGTTTACTATTAAAAATTTACAAAAATGGGCAAGATGTCAAACAAACTAACAACGACAAATCGGTAATGCCTTTCTGCCAGCCTGTTACTGTCCCACTGCAGGGCAAAGGCCTCTTCTTATACAGAGAAGGCATGAGCATTGATCACCACGCTTGCTCAAGGCACATAAATGATCATAATCATTTATTTGTCAGAATATGGTACATTATACGGTCTTAAGATTAGTCAAATGGTATTATTTTTTTGTGATAAGTACAAAAATATACAACCATACTACTAAATGAATACAGATGGGACACTCCGCAGTTTGAGTATGAAGCTACAAGTACGAGGCGGGCCCGTTTTGTCGGGCCAATTCAGTGAGTGTAACATAGTCAGAAGATCTAAGAGTTACGCGATAGAAAGAGAGGCAACTTCAAGGTGAATATAACTGTAGGTCTAATTACCTGAATTGCAGTTTATTGTGTGCAAGAGTCGCTTTTTAGGGTTCCGTAGTAAACAAGGATCCCTTATAGTTTCGCCATGTCCGTCTGTCTGTCCGAGGCCTAGCTCATAGCCGGTTAGTAGTAGAAAGCTGTAATTTGGTATGGGTATACATATGAATAATTTTTTTTTAGGGTACCTCCCCTAGTCGCAAAGAGGGGATGTTTTTTTTTTTTCTCGCCTATCCCAATGTGTAGGTTATCGTTGGAAAGGTCGTTTAAAAATATTGTGGGTGTGTGAAAATCATTTTTTATTTTGGGAATCCGTTTGCGAAATATTCGGCTTTAAAGTGCAAATTTTTGTTAGAGTCAAGTGTCGTCGTCCCCCCCCCCCCACCGTCAGCAACTAACCTGGTTTCTCTTTCTCCTGTGCCTTCTTACTCTTTCCTTTTCGTTTGCCCTTAGACTCGTTAGAGTCCGTACTGGACTCAGACTGAAGACTTCTCACAGACCTTCGCACGGTGATATTGGACACGTCCAGGTCTGAAGGGGGCGATATAAACTCTTGAGGAGAAGGTGGTTTCTGTGGTGACTGGCTGGCTGGCTTCTTGGATTTAGTCGAGATGGTTTTTTCTTTTGAGGATTTTTCTTTGGAAGCCTTCTCTTCGGCGTTGGCTTTAGCTGGTGGAGATATAAGATTTATTAACAGCTGCTTCAGGGGTGTTTTTATTATTTTGTTAAAAACAACGAGTTATCTTAAAATTTGTCTCCTAATTACTGTAAATGTGATAATAAAACAGTATTTTAGAGTAATCTACGTTTCTAAAGTAGTAATAAACGTTTCCATTTCTGCGAGTTTAAAAACCAAGTTACGATGCAATGTTATTCAATTTATTTGTTTATCAAATAAGAGTGTTATCAGTCACACGCGTTTTGCCAGCGTTTTTCCAGCGAGGCGACTTGTGACCATGCTTTCCGCGGGTGCGAAGCGAGCTAGGCACGATCTCGCCACGAGTTCTCCGCACACTCACGTCAATTGCTCTCGTTCCGAAAACGCGGCGTGCTCGCCACGCACACGCAGCGAGCGTGTTAATCAATCGCCTCGCCAGGAACACGCTGGTAAATCGTCAGTGTGATATGGCTATTAAGAGCTTTTAAATTGTTTAAAAATGGCAAACACCGGCAAGAGAATAATGAAGATAACGGTGGTAATCACATAGGCATGTACCATCAAAGAAGTTCATATCTAACCAGTTTCAAAACAAAATCCTGTGAACACGATGACCACATCTGTTACCGGCCCGGTTCTATAGCCGCCGAGCGCTGCAAGCAAGAATAGTTCTTACAGTGGTTAGATATGAACTTCTTCGATGGTACAGCTGAATATAATTATCTGAAAAGGGAGTTACAATTTTGGTTGCAGCTGCATAGACGTCACACTAACAATTAGGCAGTTACTCTGATGAACTTCCCTCTCACCCATTGCAAGTTATGAACATCTTACCTCTCTCAACATCGACTAAGGAACGCTGCGACCTACTTCTCTTGACGCCCTTCTCATTCTCTTCTTTAGCTTCTTTCTTGCCTCTCCCTGGCTTCTCCTTAGCAGGCTTGCTGGAGTCTGAGCCACTGGTTTGTCGCGTTATTGATAGCTTTTTCTTTTTGCCTGAAAAATGTGAAGGTAACACTAAAAATAATACTATTCACCAGAGAAGATCGGACTTTGTGGCGTTGTGGGGAGCTCTATGTCCAGCAGTGGACATATTTCGGTTGATATCTATTATAATACTAACTAGAGGCACACTGCAAATACAAGTTTTGAGTGAACGAAACAAGAGCAATCCATTCGTGACAAATAATTACTAGCTGTTCAATGTGTTTATGGAAAAGGCCCTATTTTTAGGGTTCCGTATCTCTAAAGGAAAAACAGGAACCATTATAGGATCACTTCGTTGTCCGTATGTATGTTAGTCTGTCAAGACCCTTTATCTCAGAAACGCGTAGATGTATCGATTTGAATTACTTATTTACGGTCCCTTGGAGCTCTAAAAAAATCAAGCTTCGAAGTCATCGAATTAATGCGACATATTTTGATGCTCGCAAATAAATCAAAACCTATACTTCCCGTTGACCTAGAATCTTTAAATTGGACACAGGTAAAGAAAAAAGTTGGAAAAATCGTAAATTTGTTGTTCACATAAAAAAATGCGATTACAAACTTACATTTGCAGTTGTAGAATTGACCGTGACTGATTGATTTTGGGATAAATTCATTCCAATTACGGAACCCTATATTGTGCCTGGTCCGACACGCACTGGCCTGTATTTTTGGCCGGGATCGATATGCAGTATTTCCGTTCCAGTAGTAATAAAAGATGTGCGGAACACAGAACACATACCTTTAGTAACCTTAGCTTTCTTGACGGGCGACACACCACTGCTGGTGTCGGATGGAATGTCAGACGGTTCTGCAGTTGGACCCGTGTCGGATGGAATTTCAGACGGTTCTGCAGTTGGACCCGTGTCGGTCTCTGAGGATTCCCGCACTGCTCTACTACTTTCTGCTTGTGGTTGTGCTGTTAAACAGAACAGAGAGTTAAAGCTTTGAATTAAATTAACATATTGAGCCGACTAGTCTTAGTCTTTAAACGTTTCTAGGAACACACCTTAAGAGTATAATACCTCACATTTCTTAGCATGATCCTCTGCTATATCGAAAATACTGCAGCATTCATTTTGAAATAAATATATGGTAAAATTGAGGATTAATATTAAGTATGTATGACGAAAACACGACACTAAAAAAAGCTTTTAAAATCATGCTGCAAGCCCGATCGATAGCTTCAGTGGAAGTGGGTGAAATATTGATTGCAATATTCCAGGGAATTAAAAGCTTTTAAAAAGAAAAAGTAAAATAAAAGCTTTTAATTAAAAACCACTACATAAAATTTTCTCTATAGAAAAAAAAAACCAGTTTCCTCCAAACCGAACAATAAACCGCTGGTATTAAAAAAATACTTCAAATTAGATCATGAATCTGCATAATAACTGAACTAACTATAAAGCAGATACTAAGTTTTTTTTTTATCATTATTTTCGCGGTAAAAAGAAATTACCTAAACTATTGGCGCCATGGAGCCTTCTCCCCGCCGCTCAGTGTTGCTCTCACTCAGTCCGCGAGCAGTATCGTGCGAGAGAGATAAGCAGTGAATTTGAGATAAGGTATTATGGACTCTGAACAAAATTTCTTGAAAAATCCAGAGGAAATTTTTACGTCAAGTGCTTTGATTAGCTGATGATATTTCCACGAACTAACATAAAATTCAAGATCAGATTTACTAATGAGCAGAGATTTCAATCGTAGCTAAACCTTCCCGCGTCAAAAGATGGTCGCGTTTCTGTTTTACTTTTACTTCTTACCTTCAGAGATCCTTGATATGCCGTCTGCAGGGGAAGTTTCATCTATTTCCGGCTCCTCCTCCACCGTTTCATTGATGACCACGTGTGTGCTTCGAGCTATTGGTTGAGCTGAAAAGTATATAAGGTTTAAAATTGAGCAATCGAAACTTATATTCATCTTCAATGTCAACTACAAACTAAACTTGTAAATCTAAAATCTACTTAAGGCGAATGCGTCAGGTTATCCCGCGAAATTCAATTTTTTCTGTCGTCTTTTGCAATTTGCAGATCAGGTTTAAATAAATGTCAGCAATACAACTCTCTAGTTCATAATAATCTTATTGAATGACAATTTCATGAAATCATGACATTTAGAATTATTCTAAATTAAGGAGTTGTATTGCTGATTCTAATTTGTAAAGTCATATTTTTTACGGTCGCGAATCATATTTTAATCAACATACAACCTGATACTGACCTGCAAATCGCAAAAAACTTAAGAAAATTTAAATTTCGCGGGCTACCTTATAGCACCCCCTTAAAAAAAATCTTAAATTCATTCCCTGTCACACATGTTACAGCTGGGTCTAGAAGCATGCAATTCTGCGCAAGAGTTCCTTATACAGGGGTCAAACTAAATTAGCTAGCGAAACTCCGCAGACAGAGTGTATCATTATGTTTTTTTTTTGGGTTCATCAACCGCTAAGGAAGGGTTTTTAACTAAAGTGCTATTGGC
Source organism: Agrochola circellaris (assembly GCA_914767755.1). Taxonomy (NCBI): domain Eukaryota; kingdom Metazoa; phylum Arthropoda; class Insecta; order Lepidoptera; family Noctuidae; genus Agrochola; species Agrochola circellaris. The sequence goes on from OU611860.1 coordinate 7,434,690, forward strand.
AGGGCTAATATGGATGAAAGTTTGAATGGAAGTTCCTTATTTTTTCCGGTCGGAAATCCCACTAGGCACACGGCTTGTTTCGTTTACTATTAAATGAGCAATATTTGTAAGCACGTTCTCGAAAACGGCTCTACGATTTCGATGAAAGTTGCAATATAGGAGTTTACGGGGGTGAAAAATCTATCTAGCTAGGTCTCATATCTGGAAATAATCATTTTCTCTATTTTCACAGCCTCGGGAATGTGATACAACGTTGGTATACCTGGACGATATGTTTATCTATTTGCACCCGAGCAGAGCTTGGTCGACCAGGTATCATACTATAAAAAGGTATTTTTTTTTGTTTATAAGAGGATCTCTGGAAGTTCTGCTTCGATTACAACAATTCTTCCACTTATAGAAAGCTAAACTATTGCCGAGTGTAATACGATATATTATATTTTTCAACGTGGACGAAGTTGCGAGCAGAAGCCAGTTTAGAGTTTTTTTTTTCTTAGACTACGAATAAAAAATACGTTTCATATTTTTACGTTCAGATGGATTTTTTCTTTACTTAAATAAAATTATTAGTGAAGATGTTTTTACGATCGTACATTCGGTATTCAGCATCCCACATTCGCAGTCAGTAGACCCTCGTCTATAAAAGATAATTCTTGTTAAATACATGTTTACTTACGCAAAGACGACGTCATTCTTCCTAGAGTGGCCAGTGAGTCTTCTTGCATTGTCGCACCTTCAGTGACACCTGAATAAAGAAACAAGAAATATTTTAAGATTTGAGGACTAAAGCCCGGATTCTGCAACGAAAAACAACAGAAAATGTTGCTAGCAAATTTGTCAAACTTCCGCTAACTGTGTGGCGGCATCTACATCGCCACAACTATGCACACTGACGTCACGCAAAATCCTGCATCGCGCAAGCAGAATTTACCACGCGACTAGCATAATATACAACGTCCCGACATCAATCGTCGGGCAGTAGCCCACCAGACACAACACCCGTCTGGTCAGACGATCCTCCCTTTTCTATGGAGGATGAGTGAACTTCCCTGTTCCCCATACCTCTATATCTGAATTATCAACAGCTAATCAGATTGGCTTTCGTAAAATTTTAACAGAAACCAGGCGTAAGATCTAATTAAAATTTTAACAGAAACCAGGCGTAAGATCTAATTAAACTTTTAAAAGCCAGGAGATATACAATATGGCGAACAACGTGATAGATAGACAAAATCGTAGTAGAGAATCATCACTACATCACTACAAATTATAAAACAAATCCACGTCTGGTTGTCTGAACGCGATAAACTCAAAAACTACGGAACGGATTTTCATGGACGGAGTGATTCATGAGGAAGGTTTAGTATAATTCATTTAGGTTTTGCGTAAATTGGCTGAAATATGACGATAATTGTTGAAGATGTTGAAAAAAATCATGCTGACTGGTAGCTTTACTGGCGTGCGCGCTACGGTATTACGTTTCCATGGGAAATTCTGACTTCCACACGAGCGGAGCCGCGGACAAAAGCTAGTGAAAAGACATTTGATATACCTGTATGTGACATTTTGTTGAGACTGGCTCGCTCGGCCGCTTCCAAAGCGCCTAAGTACCTCGTCAGGTTACGACATGACTGCTTGTCTGGCAGTTTCTGTAATTGAAAATAATATCATCAGCCCTAAAATTTTCCCAATGCTAAGAAAAGTATCGATCTACTAGTTGCCTACGTGCGCGAGGTGCGCGTCGCGCGGGCTGGCCAGCACGCGGCACGTGGCGGCATGCTGCCTTGTGTACAGATATACTCACTAGACACAGCTCCCTCAGCATGGGCGCCAGCTCGTGCGCGAGGTGCGCGTCGCGCGGGCTGGCCAGCACGCGGCACGTGGCGGCATGCTGCCTTGTGTACAGATATACTCACTAGACACAGCTCCCTCAGCATGGGCGCCAGCTCGTGCGCGAGGTGCGCGTCGCGCGGGCTGGCCAGCACGCGGCACGTGCCGCCATGCTGCCTTGTGTACAGATATACTCACTAGACACAGCTCCCTCAGCATGGGCGCCAGCTCGTGCGCGAGGTGCGCGTCGCGCGGGCTGGCCAGCACGCGGCACGTGGCGCCATGCTGCCTTGTGTACAGATATACTCACTAGACACAGCTCCCTCAGCATGGGCGCCAGCTCGTGCGCGAGGTGCGCGTCGCGCGGGCTGGCCAGCACGCGGCACGTGGCGCCATGCTGCCTTGTGTACAGATATACTCACTAGACACAGCTCCCTCAGCATGGGCGCCAGCTCGTGCGCGAGGTGCGCGTCGCGCGGGCTGGCCAGCACGCGGCACGTGCCGCCATGCTGCCTTGTGTACAGATATACTCACTAGACACAGCTCCCTCAGCATGGGCGCCAGCTCGTGCGCGAGGTGCGCGTCGCGCGGGCTGGCCAGCACGCGGCACGTGGCGCCATGCTGCCTTGTGTACAGATATACTCACTAGACACAGCTCCCTCAGCATGGGCGCCAGCTCGTGCGCGAGGTGCGCGTCGCGCGGGCTGGCCAGCACGCGGCACGTGGCGCCATGCTGCCTTGTGTACAGATATACTCACTAGACACAGCTCCCTCAGCATGGGCGCCAGCTCGTGCGCGAGGTGCGCGTCGCGCGGGCTGGCCAGCACGCGGCACGTGGCGCCATGCTGCCTTGTGTACAGATATACTCACTAGACACAGCTCCCTCAGCATGGGCGCCAGCTCGTGCGCGAGGTGCGCGTCGCGCGGGCTGGCCAGCACGCGGCACGTGGCGCCATGCTGCCTTGTGTACAGATATACTCACTAGACACAGCTCCCTCAGCATGGGCGCCAGCTCGTGCGCGAGGTGCGCGTCGCGCGGGCTGGCCAGCAGCGCCAGCACGCGGCACGCCAGCCCCACCTCGGGCGTGCCCGGGCGCCGCACTATGTACTGGCACAGGACCAGAGCCATGCCTCCTTGACTGTCAGCCAACTAGAGAAAGAATAAATGGAGATAAAAAGATGAGGTGACAATGGTAGATTATTCACTAAGGGGATAAAGCAGTGTCTTATTTCGTGGGCGCTATTTTAAATCTCGAGCGTAACGGTCAGCTTCAATCCCTCGCTGCAGTCAGGATTATCGTCGTAACTCCCTCGTTTCACTCAGGTGTTAACTCTAAACTCCCTCGCTTCAGTCAGGAATTAACTCAGAAGAAAGGCCGCTTTCGGCTCTACTTTCCGGCCACGGCCGCACTGCCAGGGCTGTGCATTGTCCGGCGCTGCACCATCGCTGTCCGCGCGGGACCGATCACCGAGTCCTGGTGCCTCTGTGGCGAAGCGGGCGGTTCTGCGGAGGACCCCGAGGCCGCGACAGCAGCGAGCGCCTCCCGGCATTACCAGCGGCGCGTCGCCTGGCCGCTTGGAGCAGGCAACCCCCAACGTCTACCAGCGGCACAACGCCACACTCTGATACAGGCAACTCACAGTGGTTCCACGGCATATATTGCCTTTGCTTTTCTTGGATCTTCGAATAATTTTACTTTAGTTTTTTTTAATCTCGTATTACCTCATGCATTACCGCCAACAATTTTTTTTTGTCATAGCTTTTTACCAAGTTCAGGTTACTTTGCCTTGTAGAGGTGTGGGTTCATCACGTCAAATTTAAATTACGACCTTAAGGGGACTACAGGACCTAAACGTGCCTAAACGCAAGTTTTATAATGCCTAAAAGAATATGATCCACTGCAGTAAACAAAATCAGAAAAATATATGATATTCTTCAGGATATATGCTAGTATGATAGTGTGTTGAAAACATAATACAACTAATTTGATACGATAGAAAAAAATCATGAAGATACCTCTAAAAATTTCTTTTAACAATTAAAAATCATATTAATTTACATGCAATCATTCTGATTTTTTGTCAGATTATTCTACAAGCTACATATTAGCATAATAGTGTTTTAATTTTCCAGTCCAATCAAAAGATTTTTTGTAAATCGCTAACTGCTTCATATTTTGCAATAAATTGCCTGCGTCGTGTCATCGCGCTTCTCTTTCATTTCTATGCAGTCCGACAGTGACCGCGCTTTAGCTGTTGTAAGCCTCTTAAGCACGGATATACACGGGAGCTATACAAGCGTTGGCCATCGAACATTCAGTCGCGTCACGCAACACAAAACTTGAGATAACTAACGTATCCCGATGGGCCTGTCGTACTTTGCCGACAAAGATAACCACTAAAATTCCTCTAACACTTTCATAATAACCATCTTATCATACGCTGACGGCAATTTTTTTAATCCTTTCTAAATTTTTTACTTGTTTTATATAATTACTACAATACACTTACACCCGAATACTGAAACGCCACTCAAAACTTAAGCGTTACTTATGACTCGTTTAAAGCCTTTTGATTGGTTGAAACTAGTTTTAAGTAACGCTTATGTTTTGAGTGGCGTTTCAGTATTCGGGTGTTAGTGTTCTTCACCTGTATACTGCGTTTCATTATATGACCTATGTCGTGCGGGTTCGACTGCCGGGCGACCATTCGCTCAAATGTAGCAGAAATACATTTTTTTTTTGCTACAATATGTACAGTACATATTACTATTGTTATTTTAAATATATTAGCTTATATTAGTATGTAAATATCAAACCATATAATTATAAAGAATAAAGTCCTTTATTAAAATCAGAGGAGGCTATAAACATAACTTACCTCATGGTTGACTCTGGTGAGTGACACAATAAATTTGACGACTGCCTCTTGATCGATTTCTGCTAGCGGCGAACTGGACGGAGCGTTGGCAAGCGCGCGAAGAGTAGGTAACGTTGCTTTCTGTATACAAAGAGTTTTAGTTTTAAATTAGTATGATATTTAGGATATACCTTTTGTAGACAGCACTCTCTTTGGCTTATACTCCTGAATAAAACGGTCATGACGTGCCATTAGCTGCCGACTATTTCTGTTTTGTGCTCGTTATTGTATTTATTTATTTATTTATATATACCTACTTTATTGTACACCAGATTATACATTACATAAAGAAATAAAAAATATATATTGTTGTCGTTTATTGTTGTTTGTAGTGTATTTATATTGTATTTAAATCTATTCTGTTTCATTTTCTTTATACTCGAGTTTATCATCTTTTTTTTTATGCACGTGTTTCTGTGACAAATAAACTTATTTTTCTTTTCTTTCTTTACTGTGCCTGTCCTCGATAAATAGTTGCAGTTTTAAGTTTTTTCAAATCGTTTCGTAATCAAAAATCAAAGTGCCAGAAAAAATAAACCGTTTTCTTATGGGAAATAACTCCCTCGGCATTTTTTACTATTATACAACTACTAATCCTTCCGGTGCTATTTAAGTTTGAATATACTAAAAATCATATTTTTAATTAAATGTTTCGAGCTACATGACCATTGCAATTTTGAACGAGGGCGTCTATTCGACACAGCAGTTCTGTCGATCGAGTGTTTTTGACAGATTTGTCATACAAAATGAGTAACTTTAATTTTTGGGTACAAAATGTTAACTTGAATTATGTACTTTATTTATTCAATTTGCGTCATCACATTTATTCCTATCATATTTTCTAGCATATTAGAATCGAGAGCATCATCAAAATGTTAGAAAACGTACCTGTATCTGTTCTTGGGCGCCATCCACGCTTATAGGGAACGTTTGGAAGAACACGCCAATAGTTTGTCTCAGCATATCTTCATCAACTGTACGGACAATGAGCATTCATTCAGACACATACGATTAAAATCATTTTCAACTTTAACTTCTCAATGATAAAGTTCCAATTCCGGACATTTTCAGATTAGCGTGTGATAAAGTTATTTTAACCTTAATACTGTTTGTAAATAAAGTTCAATTTAGCATACCTGTGGCTGGGTTGAACCAGAGAAGCAGTAGTCGGCTGAGAATGGCGGGAGACTCGAGGTGTCCTAAGTGTAGAAGGCGACATAGACCTTCCACTATTATTAGTCTGTATGCTGCACACTAGGAACAAAGCATAATAGATATATAAAGGTAGGTTATTTGTGCTGCAGACTGTAGTACTATTATTGCCGAGAATCGTTTACAGTTAAATAACTTTGGTGTACTTACAGTGCTATCCATAATCTTGAGGAGCAGTTCGATGACCGTGCTGTGAGTCGGCGACATTGATATAGCCGACTCCGAAATATTACCTGTAAAAAATAAACAATACAGAATAACTAAGTAATTTCGTCCAGAATACGAACTTCTGTGATAATTTTATGCGTTATAATGCGTTTCATAACCACATAATCCAGCCACTCATGCTAATACTTATGCCAATAAACAATTTTTTTTCTTTATTCTCACTGTATACAGGGTGTCAGGGATATCGACGCGAAAACTGATACCATGGATTCAGTAGACGGGTTTTTTAAGAGTTTCTAAAACAATTGGCTAAAACTAGCATGCAAAATTACATTAACAAGATACATGAAACAAGCTAATAAAATTGGAACATACATCATAGTTATTACATTATAAGAACGTGAATCATTAGTCAAATTATATTAGTAAAATACCAGTGTGAATCTTTAAAGTTTAACCAGCTGGATAACTGGTTAATAATGCTGCTCAGCACGCGTAGCATGATCGCCGTAGAAACGAGTTTTGTCGACGGAAGAATAGACAAAATGACAGATTGTGATTGTTTAACTGTCATTTTGTCTATTCTTCCGTCGACAAAACTCGTTTCTACGGTTACGCGTGCTGTTCTTCAAATAACGACATAATACCTACACGGTTGTAACGAAATACCTAAGACAATATTTAATTTACTAACCATCATCATCAATAACGCTATGAAAAGTGCTGTGTTTCTTTGTGGTGTTGACTGTGGTATCCTCTTGATTGTTCTCATCTTCGAAGAGACGCGCGCCGTGCACACATAGCAAGTCGGCTATACAGCGGAGCACCGTCGATACTGTTCGTTCGTTTGATGTGTCGATAAGCTGAAAAAAAAAAAAGGTAAATACTAAAACCCAGAAAAACAAAACGGCATCACAGACACACAAATTAAAAATTTCATCGGTTTTCCTATAGCCGGAGTCATCGCCAAGGATACCTCGTTCGTCAAAACATGACGAATAGTTTTGGACTTATGAGGGAACAGATGAACATACAGTACAACTATTTTCTTAATATCCCTCGGAAAACTTCGTGTTTCGGCAGTCGTCGGATTTCAATCAGTTGCTCTTTCCACTTGGTAATTATGGTTGACGGCAACGCGGGTGCAGCGGTAGGAGTCAATGCGTACAAGCAACAAGTGCAAAGGGTAACTGATAGAAATCCGACGACTGACGAAACACGAAGTTTGCCGAGGGGCATTAAGAAAATAGTAGTACTCATCACTCAGTAACATAGCCTGTTAAAATTATTTGATTTTGCCGTAGTCAGGTTAAATTAATAACTACGTCCCGACGAAACACGAAGTTTGCCGAAGGACATAAGAAAATAGTTGTACTCATACATAGCCTGTTAAAATTATTTGGCTTTGCCGTAGTCAGGTTAAATTAATAACTACGTCCCTCTCATTTCATAGTCTTTTGATACCTTGAGTGTCGGTAGCACATTCGGTGCACTCTGAGAGCTGTCAAATCTTTACAATGTTTTTTTTTTTTTTAACATTCTTTTAAGAAGCATACCTACCGTAAATATTAAGATGATGTAAAATATTCAATGGTTTTTATTAACAATCCATGTCTTAAAAACAAACAGGATTGGACTGTTTTTAGTTAGAAAGGTTGTTATTGTATGACCTCATCAAATATACTAAATAAAAATCCTATATTCATTAATTCATTCACTGACAGACAATGAACCGGTGACCCTAGAAACATAAAATTATGCACAAGAGTTCATTTAACGAAGGTAAGCATTAAAGAAAAAATTGTGTAAGTCATCCCCTTTTTTTTTTTTTTGAGGATGGTAAATTATCAAATAACTTCTCCCGCTCTGGGTGGAGCGGGAGGGCGTGTCAGACGGCGAGCGACCCATTGCTCACCGTCCGCAAGCCCGCGCCTACGGTGGCCGGAAGTCGGCTCGCGACTCCCGACGCCCGGGGCGTCTCCTGCGGCGACTAGGGGCGCGAGGGCGCGCATCTTGCCTCTCCCTCGCGCGCTCCGCCTCCTCCTTCGCGAGCATTACTGCTTCGCAGAAGGAGGTGACGGCCTCCCATGCACTCTCGCTCCGGACCATGGCCTGAACCAGGGCCGGACGCGAGAGATCGCCGCCGCCGATCGCCTCCGTGAGGACACGGCGGTGCTCCGCACAAGCTGGGCAGACCTCGTAAGTCATCCCCTAAGGGGGTTAAATAGGGGAAATGAAATTTGGTAAAGAAGTTGGTAATTTTTGCCGAAGGAACATCTCATCGGGCACACGGTTTGCAAGTAAATAAAAAAGTATCACTGTTGCTATAAGTACATGTTTAGTATACTCACATTAGCGAAGAAGAAGGCTTTATTTTCTTTAGCGAATTCTTTGTCCAACATTCCAAATAGCGCCACAGTTTCTAGGGCTGTCTCAATTATTTCTGGGTTTTGGAATATGTCCACCTAAAATCAAATAATAATTTGTAATGGCAAAACATACTTCACACTTTAAGTACTGTGATACATAAGCAATACAATCAGCATATAATAATGTCCTCGTCAAGTCCTTTTATCACGTGAGGTTCATAAAGGGGGGGGAAGGTTCAGAAAAAAATTACGATTGATTACGATGGGGGCGGATGGGATAACGTGACAAAATCACGTGTACTTTTTCGTGTGACGAAGAAAATGTAATTTAATGAGTGACGTGTAAAATATTTAATACCAACAATGAAACAGATTGTAAAAATGTATCTGCCGGTCGATTCTGTAAAAATCTCACCGTGAAAACTTAGGTGAAGTGAGGTTAAAGTGAGCTGTCATTTCAGCCGTGGATCCAGTCTGAAAACATCTCGCCGTGAAGAGTGAGGTGAAGTGAGCATGAAGTGAGCTGTCCATAGTGTCAATCCCTAGCTTTAGAATGACAGCTCACATCAAGCTCACTTCACCCATTTTATCACGGTGAGGTGTTTACAGAATAGCACTACTGATGTTTTCAATAATAAAAATTACACATGATGTTGGGAAGAGGGGTAGCCTAAAACCTCACGAAGTATCACCAAGTGGGACGGTGGGGGGGTATAAAGTGGCCTAAAAACCAAACCTGACTAACGGATGGCCTTCCTTCCTGAGGGAGTCGTAATCAATGGTTGGTAGATGGTCTTTGAAGGTCTGGTCTGGTCTTTTAAGCTAATAATTTTTAAAAGAGTAACCGTGGAGTTTCTTGCTGGGTCTTCTCCATAACGACCAATTGGAACCGTGCACCTAGCTTCTGACGTTTGATAAGTGCCCAAGTAGGTTAATGTGATAAAAATAACAATGCATTTTTGAATTTTGAAATTTTAGTTCTAGGACATGCTGATGCTTCCACGTCATCGCGATGGTAACAATATCTCGTTGAAAGAAATGACAATAACTTCAACATTACATAACACCACGACTGTAAACCTTGAAAGGTTAGGCAGAGGTGTACCATCGAAGAACTTCATATCTATACACCGTAAGGACTATTTCTGCTGATTATTTTATTATTTTTTATTTTATATTATTGTTAATGTTAATATTACAATTTTTTTTTTTTTTTTTTTTAAACCTTTGGCTATGTCTATTTAAAAATTTGCACGACTAGAAAGTCGAATATAGTGAAACCATATAAAAAAAATACCATATACAATGTACCTATATTCTGGCAAATAAAGAATTCATTCATTCATTGCTATTGAACCGGGGCGGTAACAGATATGGTCATCGTGTTCACGGGATTTTGTTTTCAAACTGCTTAGATATGAAGTTCTTCGATAGTACCTATAGCACACCCGCATTTCGCTAGTCATGTTTTTTTAAGTCCCATGTGATAGGGGGCGAGCCTATTGCCATCGACCGGGCACAAATCCAGGCTCCAGGCTGCTACTGAGAAATTCCTGATGGAAAACCCAATGACACTTTATCCGACCTGGGAATTGAACCCATCACCACTAGGCGATCAATATCTTCAAATTATTCTGCCCTGCTAAGCCGAAAGGCGGTATCTCAATCGGAGTAAGTTCTGAGAAAATTGACTTTTTGTAAATTGTAATTTAAGGAAACATAAGGATATAAAGAACTTCTGAGTGGTTTTTTTTAATGTTTTAAGTGAGATAGCGGTATGTGGCTTATACCACTAGATGCGAAATTATTATAGCTATTGAATGGTATAAAAAAAAACTAAAAGGGCGTATCTCAGAGATACCGCCTTTCGGCTTAGCAGGGCAGTATTACATAATTATGGTAAACGCAACATACCTCTAACTCGTTGAATATCATCTGCATAATTGGAGTTACAGTCTTTAGTTGTGGTGTGTCCAATGCAGAGTTTAGTATTGTCAAACACTTGTTGAGGGTCGCTGCGTCCGATAGCTTCTCTTTTATAGTCTGTAAAAGAGTTTTATAACGTAGTTTGAATGTTTTGTGGATGGCTATACGAGTAGGGGAAGACCAAAGAAATGATGGATGGACTGTGTAAAAGATGATATGATTAGTAAGGGGTTGACTATCCAAATGACGACTGATAGAGAAGTATGGAAGAAAAGGACATGTGGCACCGACCCCGAATAAATTGGGATAACTGGATAAGGGCAAGATAATGATGAAAAGAGTTTTATCTATTCTCATATCCCTGGATCCCACAACACAGGGAATCCTAGTGCGAGTTCCAGGAATCAATGCATTCGAATGTAATTTCTTATACAATAAAATTATTTTTATTCTTATTCTTATATCGTAAAATTCGAAAGATTAACTTCAAAACGAATTTATATTGACATACTTTATAAACACAATACCGAAATTTTAAAATAGAATCATATTACAACACTTTTTCTGTGACAAAATAATGCTATAAAACAGTTTTTTTACCATTACGATACAGGGCATATATAAGAAGTTAATATCACGAAGGAGTTTCTATCAATAATTTTTAGTAATGGAACGTTTTTAAGTGGCGGGCAGCAGCGCCCTTGCTAGCGCATGCGCGGTGACGTGCTGGCTGCAGGCGCCAGTCATACGTGAACTTGTACTGAATTTCGTGGGAAATTTTTATTCTTGATCTTTAACTTAGATCTTTTAATTAGTAGGACTTTATCTACTCTCATACACACCCAGTGTATGAGAGTAGATAAAGTAGTGTATGAAACTACACATAACTAGGTATTAAAACACTCGTGTGATACTATTAAAAACCTCGCCTACAGCTCGGTTTTTAAACACACACTCGTGTTTTAACACCCCTCACTATGCAACAGTTTCATAAAGTACTATAATAACATAATGACTGCATTATAACATTTAAGCAGGTGAGTTTTTTCTCGGCGTATCCACTAACATTTGTTTTATAAATAAAGTTCCTTTATTTAATTGCCTTTCATTCATCCTCCCAACATGCCCAAAAACATTTTAATTTTTTGACACTTCAGCCTCCTTGGTGTGACTAACTTTTTTTAAATAAATGAGTATATAAACTTACCGGAACTGGTACTGGAGCTGGTACAGGTGCTGCTGGTTGGATGGACAACTCATCTAACTTCTTCTGAATGTCTTCCACCTAAATATAACATCACATTTTCAGTAAAAGTATATTTTTGAGCTCCTTGTGAGAGCACCTTTAAATTTATTAAACAAAGATTATTCAAAATATCTGCATCATATTTTTTGCCGAAAACGAGCTCCATAGCACAATGATGACGACTCGTCATCCCAAATGTCGATATATTAAAAGATTTATTTGTCTTTCGCAGAGATTTTTAACATTAGACAATTATAGTGCATCGTTTTAATCTACGATAAGAGCTCTATTGTTAAATTTAATATGTCATGATTAGAGATCGGATACTCGGATGCATATTTACCTAAAGTAAATTTTTGGCTAAGAAATTGTGGCACTATAAATTTAATAAAATCCGGGAATACACAACTAATCGGATACACGGTATAGGAATGACTTATCAGCCCTTTTATGAAGGTTACTTTTGCAGTGATTACATTGAATGAATGAATGAATGAATTCTTTATTTGCCAGAATATAGGTACATTGTGTATGGTAAATTATTATATGGTTTCACTATATTCGACTTTCTAGTCGTGCAAATTTTTAAATAGACATAGTCAGCTTTAAAAAGTAAATTATTATATCAATTTTTGTCTTCCTACATTAATAACACAAAAAATAATATTAACATTAACAATAATATAAAATAAAAAATAATAAAATAATCACTATGTCAATTACAGTACCTATACAATTAAATATTTTTTTAGTCTTCTTACATTATTAACATAAACAAGAAAAGTAACATTAACAATAATAAAAAATAATAAATAATATGTCAAAAGGATTTCAAATTCACAAAGTCATCTATGGAATAAAAACATCTGTCGCACAGCCAATTAAATAAGGCTCTACTGAATTCTAATTCGTTTAGTTTTCTCATTTTTTCCGGTAGCTTGTTGTATAGCTTAACCGCCATACTGTAGCAGTTCGTGTCGCAAAGTTTTAGTCGATTTCGAGGGACTATCAGAGGCTTTTGTGCTACCTTTCTTTTTAAAGGAGCTTTTTCATCCTTTTCAAAAAGCGAAGGGTGATTTCTAACAAACTTACACATTTCTAGAATGTATAAGGATGGGAGTGTAAGCAGTTTTTTGTTAGTAAACACGGGTCGGCAGGAATCGGTCCATTTAAGGTTATAGATCGATCTGAGGCATTTCTTCTGAACTATAAATGCTCTTTGGGAGTCCGTGGAGTTTCCCCAGACGATTATCCCATATCTCAGTACAGAGCACACGTGGCTGTGGTACACAATTAGAGCTGTTTCTACATTCGTTAACTGTTTTATTTTCCGTAGCGCGTATATAAATTTATTTAATTTCTTACACACCATGTCTATATGTGATTTCCAGTTGCAGTAATTATCAAAATGTATTCCTAAGAATTTTGTAGTATTTACTTTTTCAATTCTGTCATTATTATATTTTATTTGTGTGTCAAATGTGTCGGTTATTTTTTTTTTGTTATTATTATTTGTACAAAATGTCATAAATTTAGTTTTATTTGTGTTTATTTGTAAATTATTTAGGTTTAACCAGTCATGTACATCGTTTAGAGCTTTATTTGTGACATTTATTGCTTGCTCAACAGTAGCCTCTCAGTCTCCTCTCATTTTTTTTATACGTATTAATAATTAACGAAGCTCAGTTGTTTGACGCTATGTGCTATGCCAATTTGGCAACCTACATACTATACAACATTAGCTAGCATTTCTATAGTCAAAAAGTACTAAATTTATCAATTCCGGAATCGCGAGATTTTCGTGATCGATACAAAAGTGCATTCCATTGTAAACAAAACCTGAATGTAAGTAAATATACATTCGATTCTATAATCAGAACTATTGTTGATCCCGGAATACCAGGATTTTCGATACAAAAGTTAATTCCATAATAGCCAACACTTTAGGTAAATATGCATACGAATATCCGATCTCTAGTGATGATAGATCGATCAAGAGCATAGTATTCTTACCTTAGCCTTGCATTCCGCCGCTAGAGAGTAGTTTTGATCCCTGACGGCTTCCTCTTGCGCTTCAATGGCGACGTTCAGTGACACGCGTAGTCGGGCCCTCTACGAAATAATAACACAACTGTTTAATTCAACTGTAGTAAGACCCGCCATGTTTTCTCTGCAACTCTTGACTAGCGAATATGATTATTTAGGTCGACTTATCACGATAGGATGGTTCCCAGTTTTGACGTCACACGTACTTCGTGAATTTTTTTACGACATGACCGATTTGTTTTTTTAAATATAAATTTTGATAATAGTTTAATTCAAAATACAATTTTCGCAATAAACCCAAGCAATTTATCCTATAATGTTTTAACACTATTTTCAGAATTTATATTAAAAATAAAAACTGGTCATGTTGAATTCTGATAACATTTTATATTAATAAAAAGAAAACACGTTTCACAAAAACCCAACAATATTTTTTATATATTTGCGCACATCGTGCAAATTCATTTAGCAGGTGTCGTGAAAACCCTTCCCTGCACGAATACTACTTAATATTATAAACGCGAACGTTTGTGAGGATTGATGGATGTTTGTTAATCTTTCACGCAAAAACTACTGTACGGATTTGGATGAAATTTGGCACATAGACAGTTCATAACCTGGATTAACACATAGGGTACTTTTTATCCCGATATTCCCATGGGATCGAGACTTATGAGAGTGAAACCGCGGGGCGCTGCTAGTAGAATATAATCATTGTAAAGTGATGGCCTGAAACACAGGTTTGAATTAACCTAGATCGGGCGGGTCGCTATCTAACATTGTAATCTCGAACCATCATTACCGACTTGCACCTGTAATAAACATATTTTAGTTTTAGTCTACTTTTAGGCATTATAATTGTTTGAGAAATCTTACTGTTGACTAAATGTACACTTTTTTGTAAATATTTTATTCAAATAAATTTATTATTATTTATTATTATTATTTGTTTTTTTGTCTTTGACATTTCTCGGGACCCTGGGGTCCCGGACCTTTGGAAGGCGTACGAGGGGCCGAAGCCAACTCGCAGAGGCCCGTTAGTTATTATTATTATTATTGATGATAAAGAAATTGGGCTTATTATTAACCTGTAACTTAGCCTCAGTACAATCAACTTGCGGCAGCGGCGGCGGCGGCGGCTGGTCGGGCTCGGGCGGGTCGCGCAGGGAGCCGATGACACCGTTGATCACTTCCATGCGACCCGACACCTCGGGCACGACTAGCTCTAGAGCCGATACGAAGGCACGGATCACATCAGCGTTTAGAAGGCCGTAATCACCTGATCGAGGTAAGAAAAATATATTTAAAAAAATTGAGAGGTGTCAAGGGACACCCGGATGGAACGAAGTTCGAAGAGAGAGAGAGACAGACAGAGAAACATGCGCACGCCGCACAGCTTACTATAGCAAAAAGTGTCGTTACAACTTATCGTGAGATTTTTTTCCGTCTAGCCCCCTTTCACAACGCGCGATAAGGAACTTCGTTCCAATATCACACGTGTGTATTGTACTAAGAGATCGCTGGATGTCCTGCGCGTCCAATATAATAATGCATTCAGAATGTTGTTGAGGCTGCCTCGTTACTGTAGCGCGTCGGAAATGTTTGGGCGAGCCCGCACCAACGGCTTCTATGCAATTATACGCAAAAAAAAACAGCGTCGCTACTCGTTGTCGGCTCTCCGATTGTACAACAGTTTGTGCGGAGGTTGATTTTTACTAACACTAGGCAATAAGTTATTTTTTGTATGTTACTAACACTATGGATATTTGTGTCCGAAATAAAGCGATTCTATTCTATTCTATTCTATTACAAGAAATGTTTAGCCGAGAAGCAACAAAAGCCGAAACGTGCCTTCACGAGATGAAATTTGGCTAATAAGCACACTATATTGACGTCCCATTAAAAGTTTGTTTCCGTCCTTATTCGTTTGTAGTCGCCATTTTTTTTGTTTATTTTTCATCGGTAACTTTTATTATTTTTATTATTTACTCACAACATACAAATATCTTTACAGGACAATCCCAATGCGATATCGTAGCACACTTAAAAATCAACTAATTCCACTGCTTGTACCATAACAAATTCTATAGCTAGCTATTCTTTCAAATTCACCCAGAGCGCAACAAAATATGTCGATGTCATCAGCAATGAGGTTGAGAGTGCGGAGCGCGCTCGTCAGCGGCGCCTCACGCAGCAAGTTAGTTCGCGCGCGCGGTACCGCCAGCAACCGCGGCTGCCGACGACGACCCACATACCCGTCTGGCACGACTAGTTCCACCCTTCGCAATATATCCGCATTGTGTATCTTCCCTCTAATTATCTTAAAGATATAAGTAACCAGTGTGAGTTGCCTCCTGACCCTCAGTTCATTATATCCGACCATACCTAAGATAAATAGTGTTGGATACATCAACGGATAAAATGGATACACCCGTATTCCCTCATATATTTATATCTAATAAATTTATTTTGCACGCGCTCCAACATGAGACTATATTTAGTTTCATGCGGAGCCCAGATAACTGCATTACATTCTAATTGGCTCCTTACTAAAGCATTATACAATGCCGTTATAGCTTTCATATTTGTGAAGCCTTTAACCATTCTCAGGACAAATCCAAGGTTTCTATATGCTTTTTTGCATACCTTAACTATATGCTCACGAAACGTTAGTTCAGTGGTAAAACGGACACCCAAGTCCTTCACTTCAGTGACCCTCGCCATCGATACCCCATCCACCGTATAACTATGTCTAATAGGCGTGCGTGTGCGCGAGAAAGTTATGGTCACACACTTAGATGTGTTAAACTGCAGGCGATTACTCTTGCTCCAAGTTACTACTCTGTCTATATCTCTCTGCAGTCTTTCACAGTCATCCCTGTTTGTTATGGGGAGAGAAAGTTTGAGGTCGTCGGCAAATAATAAGCACTTAGCATCTTGTACCACCCTTGGTAGGTCATTTATCATTAAGAGAAACCCAAGCGGCCCTATATTACTTCCCTGGCTTACTTAACTTACATGAAGTGAATCCTCACTTACCAGTAAGAACGTCAGTGATAAGCGCTTGTAACGCGCTCCTCCCGGCGGGGTCAGTAGCGTCGTACACTCGCAGCATAGTGCCCAGCTCGTGCAGTACATACTGACGGGTACTGAAGCCTACTGGGTCTTCAGTCTCTGATGGACAGGGGGACTCCACGATACTGTAAAAATGTGAAACAGAAGTAATGGCGAATAGAATAAGATTGTGACCCAAGGCAAAAATGTGGTCGTTAGAGTTTTTTGATCCTTGTAAGAAGCAGGGTCGATTGGCATCAAAAAGTTTTTGTTAAAACTGGCTATTTTCTTTCTGACTGTATTTTTTTTTCAAAATCTGTGAATGCGGATCAAAATTTCTCAAAAAGTTTAGGACAGTCTCCTAAGACCGTTTTCCTGTAGCTACAACGGTTAAGGTAGCGGCCCTTACTGCACCATTTAAAAAAATCCACCCTGTATAACAATAGTGGGTCTTGAATAATGTCAGAGTAACTTTAAATCCTTCATAATATTAAACTTTTTATTAGGAAGAAGTATGCTGTATCAGGGGCCTACTCACTAATCACGTAGTCCTTAGTTTCGACCCAAGTTACAAGCGATTCCTACTCGGACATAAAATACAGGGCCCGAACTAAGAATGAATGACTACACGACATGACAGTTAAGGACAACTGTCTCCCGGTGTGACTTTACACATCCGAATTTTTTGATTTTAGCTTTTTTTGACGGTTCAACTACTTTCGGATGAACCCGTAACTTCGTTGACAGACTCCCAGGCAGTTACTTGTTAGCATGTTCTGTTGTTCTTAGTTTTTCTTTTGTATCTGTGCGGACATATGTATGTGGCGGCATCTACATCACCACATGCGAACTACGCATCAAAGAGCTGACGTCACACAACATCCTGACGTCACTCAAATGCTGCATCGCGCAATTAGAGTTTACCGAGTTTACAAGCTCCCGACTTCAACCTCTGGGCAATTGCCCGCCAGACATGACACCCGTCTGGTCGGAGGATCCTCCCTTTTCTATGGGGGATGAGTGAACTTTACACCCTGTTCCTCATACCCCTAAATGTATCAAACCACAGTGCAGCAGGATGATATAATCATCATAATACCTTATTATACAAAATACCCTACAAATAACAAACTCACGCTCTAATATATCCAGTAAGTACAACCAAGTCCGGTAGAATAGTCTCCAGAGTTTCATCATCGTCAATCTTCTGTAGATGCTCCGCTAGATGGCGCCAGTACCACGCTGTCTCCTTGTTCAGCTTCTCAGCTGGTATGAGGCGAAGGGACTTGTCGGTGGGCAGCCATTCTAGCAGCTCCGATATTGGGAGGCGTCTGTAAGAGGAAGGGATTGAATAAGAATGTTAGTTATAAAAATACCTCAAATAAATATGCAAATAATTTAACCCGCTTCCGTACAGACTAAAATGGAGCCGTATCTTCTAACATCTTTCAAGAAAATAATAGGTTGATAATTATGTTAAAAAGACAATGTTAAAGCATTTATTGAGTTCACAGACATTTCTGTAATGTTATACGATGCTATTAGTCAAATAGTGGACGATTCCATGGTGTGATTCCTATCAACGAATAATGTACCATATAGAAAGCCGGTCATCCCGACATGGACCCGAACTTTTACGAAGATTCGACTTCTATCTTCGGAGTTCAAGATGTTTGAACGCAATATTACTTAGTACAACAACAACTTTGATTAACATTGACTCACTTAAACAGCGACTCCAGCAGTTTCCCGGCGACATACTGGGAGTCCTTAGCATCGTGCGCGTTGTCCAACCGTATGGCCTTCAGCAGGTCGACGATGTTACCCTGGAACGTGCTCAGCCAACCAGGAATCAGGATCTCTTCGACCACGCGACGGACGCGGAGACTGCGTTCTGTTAGACCGACCTGAAGACGGAAGAATGATGTTTGAGTTGGAAAGGGATTGTTACTTCATTAATTGTACTCGCCGCAGTCTTTTTCCCGATGGCTATGACTAAAAAGTAAGTCTGAATTCAATAGGTTGATTGTAGGCAAGCGTCAAGCGCACACTATTGTCATTACTTACCATCAGCACAGATTAATACAGTCCGCAAAACCATTTAAATAAAAAGCGACTCTGTCTCCAACACAGTAAAGTGCAATTCAGGTCGTACAGCACTAGTCACCTACAGTTATATTCAGTTATAACCTAGAAGTTTGACATTTTCTATCGCGTGACTCTTAGATCTTCTGACTACTTTACTCTCACTGAATTGGTCCAGCAAGATGGACCTGCCGCGTTCTTGTAGCTTCAAACCTAAACTGCGGAGTGTCCCATCTGTATTCATTTGTGCCATCAGGTGGTGATACTGGTCAAACGCAAGCCTATCAAACAAATAGGATGTATTCAGACCTCCTGTTTCAGAGAGAGAGATCCAAAATGTGCTGTTTAAGCTTATGTTAGTTTTTGATCAAAATAAGAATCAGTTACTGATCAGTTATCAGTTACATACACCGAAACAGAATCATTTCTATAATGTTTATTGACAAGCCAAAGTGCCAGAAAACAACATCCCTCTCTCACACTTTCACCCCCACAGACACTCACAGACACTCACACAAACATTAAAAAAACTCATACAACATAATACCCGCTTTACTAAACTAGCCCTGTAATCTGACATATTTCTTTCTGCTCAATCGCACTCCTACCCCCAAGATACAAGGCCTGCTTAGTTTGGGGGTCAAAGGTCAAACCAAAACATTGTGATGTATACACATAAATGTATCTGTTCTGTGGCTTTTGATATTTTATATGAATAATTTGTAAAGTGGTTTTGTATTTTGTAATGTGCATTTATTTTGTGCAGAATAAATACTTTTTCTTTCTTTTCTTTGTTTCTTTCTTTATCTATGTAAGATCATTATCAACTTTTCCTTTGCTAATAAAACTTTTTGTATTTTTTTTATTTTTTTTTAGTTATAAAACTGTCATGACAATTGATCAGAGATCCTTTTCACTTTTTAAGACCCCTTATACCAATATACCAATTAGTAGAATAAGATACCTTGAGGCACTCTCTGCCTAACAAATCTGAGCTGGGTAATATTTAAGGCAGCGATGTACAGGAAGGCCGCGCGACGCATTGCCTCGTCCACGTCACACAATCGCTCTAGCACGAAAGGCACGTTGCTAGCTATTGTCAGCACTATGGCTATGTAAATGAAGGTCAGTTTACCTTGAGCGTGAGCACTCTCTGCCTAACTCTGAGCTGGGTAACAATGATGGCAGTGATGTACAGGAAGGCAGTGCGACGTATTCCCTCGTCCACGTCACACAGTCGCTCTAACACGAAAGGCACGTTGCTAGCTATTGTCACCACTATGTCAGTATACAGGGTGTCAGGGACATCGACGCGAAGCCGGCTACCATGGATTCAGTACATGATTCTGAACGCCCCTGAGCTGAAATTTTTCGTCGGTTATTTTTTTTTTAATCTGCTGTTTCATAGAAAAGTGCAATACTTACGCGGTCAAAATGTATGGAGCAAGTGTTTTTTTTTTTTTTAATAACCGACAAAAAATTTCAACGCATGGTCGTTCAAAATCATGTACTGAATCCATGGTAACCGGCTTCGCGTTGATATCCCTGACACCCTGTATATAAAGGGCATTTTACCTTAAGCGTTAGCACTCTCTGTCTAACTCTGAGCTGGGTAACATTTATGGCGGTGATGTACAGGAAGGCCGCGCGACGCACTGCCTCGTCCACGTCACACAGTCGCTCTAGCACGAAGGGCACATCGCAAGCTATTGTCACCACTATGTCAGTATATATAAAGGGCATTTTACCTTAAGCGCGAGCACTCTCTGCCGAACTCTGAGCTGGGTAACATTAATGGCAGAGATATAAAGGAAGGCCGCGCGACGCACTGCCTCGTCCACGTCACACAATCGCTCTAGCACGAAGGGAACGTTGCGGCTACATTTAGCGATTGACATCACTATGGCTCTGTGGAAAAACATAATTTAATCAATTCAAACATTTAATTTGGTTTCAAAGAACTTAGAACAGTTTTACATGGCACGTTGATCACAATAAATAATCAAAATCAATTGTATTGCTGTTCCACAGAGAACTTCATCAGTTTGGCTGGCAAGTCAAAAAAATATGTTTCTTCATAGCAAAAAGTAGGTCCGATCAAAGACTTGATAAAAACATACATGAAAAACTAAAGCAAGCACTCACAATCATAAGCAGCAATATTGATGTAGGTCTGAGAAGTTGGATAGTACATTTTCTATAATAGAGCCAGAAGATCAAAAGCTTACTTTTTATTTATTTGATTGTAAGTCAATTTATTTTAATTTTTGTTTTCATTTATTGTTGACATAATCTACTCATTAAAATGTTTTTATTTTATAAGTTGATGGCAATTTGTGGTAATGTAAATTATTTTTGCATTTAAAGCATTATTATATAGAATCAAGTTTTTCCAACTGAACAGACAGCTGTGCTGCTGGGGAGTTTGTTGCGCCACTTCTTCTTCCCAGCTTAAGCACTAGGAAGTGGTGAAGTGTGGGCGTTTTTGGGGGACTGTCTTGTGTAATTTTGACGTTCGAAAAGTGCTGATTCTCAGCCTAGTTTGAATAAATGACTTTTGAATTTACAAGTATGCAGACCAAAGGTTCTACAAATCAAGACAAGCTACTCAGTTCTTACCTCCTGACAGAAGAGCTAGGGTCACAGCTCATGTGAAAGCGGTAAGCTCGAGTGACTTCGTCATCTTGTTCCATTGGGTTCTGCAGTCGTTGTAGAGCGAGGGCGGCGCGACAACGTACTGCTCCACGCGTGTCTTGCAGTCTTTGCATCTAGTGATAGAACAAATGATGTGTAAACATAAGATTAATAATAGTTCCTTGCTATGTTTAACTAAATCAAACACTTATATCATATCTAAGTAGGAGTCTTAGGGTGAGGTTGACAGACAACTCTTTAATTTGCTAAGGTAAGGTTTAATTTGAGTATGATCATTATTCATTTAAGATTAATGTTAATATCCGTATGGAAGTTTATTCACATTCGCTTGTACAAACATGATCCTTATTTAAAAAAAAAATGGTTCTTGGTCGTATGAACCGCCTACTATGCAAAGTAAATTCAAAGTGTGGCCTAGTGGTCATGCAATACAAATTTGGATAATTACCAAAAACACATCAACGAAAAATACTTCACCTAACAAGTGTAGTTCCAACGTAAATATCAATAGTCTTGAAAATGCTAACAGAAAGTGTCTCTAAAACTTACCTGTGATGCCAGCAACTTGTCACAAAGATCGTCATCCAATGAGGCGTCATCTCCAAGAGCAGAAAGTACAGCCGCCAGCACCTGACTGGCTCGGTACCTCACTGACTGACCAGATACACATTGACACTAAAAATGAACATAATATTTAACAGGATAATATATAAAAATACCTGAGGAAACGCATGGTGTGGTGGATTATGGTCTAAAAGAAATAGAACGGTGTATAGGAAACGCATGGGAACAATACTGGAATCTAAAGAGGTCATGAAAAATAAAGAAATTGATATGACCATAAAAAGGAAACTATTTGATACTTGTATTCTACCAGTACTCACTTATGGATGTCAAACCTGGGCAACCACTAAAGCCCATAACAGGAAAGTAGAAACATATTTTTGTCAAGACAATCCCTGTTGGGCCAGCCATGGAATTTGTAAGTACTATTATAATTATGTAGATTTAAGCTCCTTGGGGACAACACTTATTGATATTCGACATTTCACTTTTGACCTTATCGCCATTTCTATTTTCTCGAATTTCTTAAAATTTTGCAGAACTATAAAATTATATTTTTATTCCCACTTGTTGAAATTCTACGTAACCCAAATGAGATGTTTTTCAGAGAATCAAAATGACTACCTGACATTTCTTATAGCTTTAGATTAGTATTCAATAGTGAATCCTATGGAAAAACGCAATGGAAAAGAGTATGTTGGGGAAGAAGCTATCTGATAGAATAAGAACTGCAGATATAAAAAAAACACACAAGAATGTGACTTTAACTATAAGAAATCTGAATTGGAATTGGACCGGACATACCATTAGAGGAAAGGAAAAATGGTCAAAAACAATAATGTACTGATTTACAAGAGACAAGAAGATGAAACGGGGCCGGCCATTCGACGAGAGTCTGGACGTTTGGACGAGAGTCATTAGGGATAGGGAGAAGTGGAAGCCTTTGTCAACGGGGGACATACAGACGGGTATGTCGGGGCAGTTAATTAATTCTAAGTAATATTTATCAAAATTAATATTGTATCAACTAAGCAAAAATATAACCAACTAATGTACTTCTTATACCTGTCTAAATAAAGGCTTATATTATATTTTTATTTATTTATTTATTTCATTTTAAAGAAGGCTTACAGACTAACAAATAAAAATTATATATAAAGTGTAATATATATGCTAACTTGGAGCAACAATAAATGATATTCTATTCTAAATTGGACATTTCCACTAAAAGCTTTATAAAAAGATACTTACATCAAAAATAATATCAAATATGAACAGCAAGAACTCTTCCTCGTCATCAAGAGAGGTGCAGAATGTTGCCACAAACTGTACAACACGGTCCACATTAGCACTGGTGTCTCCAAACGTGAACAAGTATTGTAGAGCATTCTTGAAGCTCTCACGAAAGCTGTCCTCGTCAAGCTGTGAATCAAATATCTGATGTATTAGACTATCAAATGATAGATGAATGTATTTTTAATTTTTATTGTGAAGTTAGAGAAAATTAAATCCATGCATTTTTTACCTTTTGATATTATGTACTATCGACTATTTTTTTATTTTATTGTACTTATGTGATATTTTTCTTTTCTGTTCATGTATTTAATTAATTTAAAATATTGTTTTTTTATAAGTCTTTAATCTAATGACACCTAATGTGTCACTTATAAATTTGTATGTCTTAAATAGGACAAAACATAGCACACCCCCTATGTATGTAAACACCTATGTTTCACAAATAAACTGATTGATTGATTGGATGACAAAACTGTCAGTATGGTTGCCTACCATTCTAAGGCCCGTATTACAGAACCTCATTCAAGACTCAAGCATTACTTAAAACTAGTTTCAACCAATCAAAAGGCTCTAAAAGAGTTTAAAAAAATGCTTGAGTCTTGAGTCAAGTTCTGTAATACGGGCCTAATAGTTTGTTAGATGTGCCTTAGTTGAACTAAGCTATTTATTTTCTATTTACGCGTAAAAACAAATGCTGATCACTTATTATACATAGTTAGTACACTAGTATAGTTATTCCAACTATAACTAATAATAAACAAACTGTTTTATCATTTCTTTGGGGAAGGTATACAAACTATCGTTTGGTTAGACTTAATGTTTGATTTAAAAAAAAGTCTGAAGGTAACATCAACAACAGCCTAACCTAACATCTTGATAATCAAATGAAAATCTTTGCAAACTTACCTTTTTGTATAATTTAATCATTTCCTTCACATATTTCTTGTGTTGAACCACGTTGTATTGTACGTTTTGAAATATTTTGAACATTGTTGGATTGTTCCTAGGGTTTGGTTTTACCGCGGACACTGTCTGCGGCATTTCGGCGTCCGTTGGAGGCATTTTAGCAACAAACTATGATAACTATTGCAACAAAATGAATTATAATAAAATAACAGGCGTATGATAGTAATTTCACAAAGGATAAACAGTAAAACACAAAAACGTACACTTCGCGTTCACAACCGTTTTGCTTTCGAATATTTGAAATATTTGATAATAATAGATTGACATTGACAACTTCGGGTTGAACGCAGTGTTGCCAACATTTTTTTCCCGAGCCCACTAAAGTCACGGCGCGGCGCGCGGCGGTTCTTCAAACCAGCAGAAATACGAGTACACTAGATAGATTAGTCACTAATATTTTACTCCTTTTTTTGGCATAAATTCTACATTCGGTCACTGTATGAAATTTGAGGTTGATGAGCTTCATTTGAAGATTTAAGAATGAAAATAAAACATAAAATAAATAATCATAAAGTCATTTTATTATATTATAATCTTACTATAATATTTATCACAAAATCATTAATGAAAAAGTTTGTGAAGATGTTTGGACGGTTGTTGTAGGTACACAACACAATAATTTATGTAACTTTCTATCCCGATAGTATGTTCCTATGGGATAGTATTTTTTCCAAGTGATGTCGTTTTACGACTTTGGACTTTACCATTATTCGTCATGCCGCATTCTCCAAATCAGCGTTGGAATCCACTGTGGCTGGTGTTGCAATTATTTGTTAGAGGTTTTAGACAAACAATAGAATATGGTATCATGTTATTATAATATTTTCTGAAGTCAGAGTGTGAGTGGTTGATTGTCTTCAATATAATATTGTTTTCTACTAACTGAAGTAAACCACTAGACAAAACCACCAGCTACTAAAAGCAAAATTTCACCACCAGAACGGGTGTCCAAACTCCAAACCACCAGGTTTAGTGGAAACTTCTCCAAATTGGCAACACTGGCAGAATGACAGTTGTTCTCGATGCTGCCAGTAGTAAAATAACGAAAAAATAACGATGATACAACTGGCTCGGTTATATAACGGTATTTACGGTTTCTATAAAAAAAAAGTGTAAGTAGTACATATCGCAAATAACTTTCGCTTTAAATGTGCACAAAAGCAGAAAAAAAAAACAATAAAATGTTTTTATCACGAAAATGAAACAGGGGGGTAGACGAAAAGGCGATGAGATGAAATATTTTTTTAAATCGTTCAAATGAATTTCAGTCGTTGGTCAACAACGACTGATATTCATTTGAACGATTTATAAGTGTCCGACCCAGTTCTCGAAAATGAAAATCTATGGAAAATATGTACCTGCCTACCTACTACCTAGTACTTATAACATTGTACTGTACCTACTACTGATATCATCACTGACAGGACTATTATTTTTATTTTTTGGGTGGGAAATTATCACACAACTTCTCCCGCTCTGGGCGGAGCGGGAGTCTGCGGCGTATAGTCCCAGTCGCCCCCACATGGATTGCCACCAGGTGGCAATTGGGAGAAAAAAATCCCAGTTGCCACCGGGTGGCGACTGGGACCTTATTGCCCCCACTTCAAATCGCTGTACATTGCGGCGTGGATCGCCAAACCCCCTCATCGCGATATTTCTTACGGCCGCGATGACGGGGTTGGCGGTCACATTTCCAATGTGGTTTTATTAGTAGATAAGTGATATTTTTAGGGACATACAAACAAGATTTAAAGATAACCACAAAATATTATCAATAAAACCACACCAATACAAACAATGCACACAATAAACTACCCGACGGATTAATAGACCAGGGTAGAAGCCTTTAAAAATAATAAAAAGTAAAAAAAAATAATAGTAGGATGAAACCCATTAGAAAAGGAGGGGAATATTATAAAAATGAAAGGAAAAATAATTTACGGGCGATCTGAGGTCGGGAAGGGGATGGGGGTGAGTTTTTAAGGGTAAAAAACGGTTTTTCTCGATTTCCGGCAAAACTAAAAGTCCTATCGAAAAAAGTCAAATGGCAAAGTTGTATGTAATAAAAAGATCTAAAACTTTTGTATTTACACTTTTTTCACATAACCTCAAAATGTATGTGAAAAATTCAAAAAACCAAGTTTTTGGTTTTTTATTTTTATCTTTTACAATTTTTTTTTTTTTTTAACGAAATTTGGTGAAAACTTACCTTTTTATGTCCCAAATACGCTGTAATTTATTTGATTAAAAATATTTATTTTTTCACCTTATTTTAAATTAATATCGAAAAAACACCCTAATTTTCAATCGAAAATTCACCCGTCAAAATATCAGATTTTTTCAAAAAGTTGGTATGGTTTCTATTCGTTGAAATCTCTACTTTCCGACGGTGAAAAAAAATATATATGTTACTACAGTAAATCTTATCAGAAAATGCAAAAATTCAAAAAAAACTTGAATTCGATTTTTTTTTTTAATTATTGTAAATAATTTTGAGCTATTTATTAAAATTTACACTTTAATTACTCGAAAAACGTTAGATTACATGTGACATTGATAACAAAAAAATTGCAAATAAAAATATACTACTATAATTAACAAACAAATAAGTTAATAAAATTAATATTTAATAAGACATCTACAATATTTGGAGAAAGTTGTCGAATCTTCTTTAAATTATATGCGTAGATGCCTATTTATAACTATTTTAAGATAAATTATATATACCTGAGTAGATATACCTGAGTGACCTACGAAAAATTGTAGCCCATCAAAAGGTATTTCGTGGAGAAGTGGGGAAGGGGCTAGGCGGGTCTGGGTCTTACTACATACATACCTACTATTATATACTATATATTTCGTAGCAGCTGTTACAACCGTTAGCCTAACCAGTATTCGAAATACAGTACAGTATACAACATCGTTTATAAAAATATACGTGCACGCTGAGTTTCTTGAAGATAATTGTGACAAGTTTACTTAAAAAAACAAAAAAACTTTTCGAATCTGCATAGGAAGGTAAATACTATCTCTATTTTTATCTGTATCAATCAACTCAAACATAAAAATCGTAATATTTTCTTTAAAAAATAGTATGCTTAACGTAACATTACCTAAAGATTGAAATTAAATGATATTTTAGTACAAGATAAAAAAATAATAATCTCCTTAGTTTTGCACAAACAAATTTAGTTAATCCCATGAAAAAAAAAAAAAATTCTAAATACATAAAAAATATATTATAAATCTATTAAAAATGTATAAAATATATATGAAAATCGGCCAAAAGTTTGTTATTAAAAATATATTTACGATATATATTTTATATATTTTTTATAGATTTTTAATATATTTTGAAATTTCATCTACGCATATAATTTAAAGAAGATTCGACAACTTTCTCCAAATATTGTAGATGTCTTATTAAATATTAATTTTATTAACTTATTTGTTTGTTAATTATAGTAGTATATTTTTATTTGCAATTTTTTTGTTATCAATGTCACATGTAATCTAACGTTTTTCGAGTAATTAAAGTGTAAATTTTAATAAATAGCTCAAAATTATTTATAATAATTAAAAAAAAAAATCGAATTCAAGATTTTTTTGAATTTTTGCATTTTCTGAGAAGATTTACTGTAGTAACATATTTTTTTTTTTTCACCGTCGGAAAGTAGAGATTTCAACGAATAGAAACCATACCAACTTTTTGAAAAAATCTGATATTTTGACGGGTGAATTTTCGATTGAAAATTAGGGTGTTTTTTCGATATTAATTTAAAATAAGGTGAAAAAATAAATATTTTTAATCAAATAAATTACAGCGTATTTGGGACAAAAAAAGGTAAGTTTTCACCAAATTTCGTTAAAAAAAAAAAAAAAATTGTAAAAGATAAAAATAAAAAACCAAAAACTTGGTTTTTTGAATTTTTCACATACATTTTGAGGTTATGTGAAAAAAGTGTAAATACAAAAGTTTTAGATCTTTTTATTACATACAACTTTGCCATTTGACTTTTTTCGATAGGACTTTTAGTTTTGCCGGAAATCGAGAAAAACCGTTTTTTACCCTTAAAAACTCACCCCCTTCCCGACCTCAGATCGCCCGTAAATTATTTTTCCTTTCATTTTTATAATATTCCCCTCCTTTTCTAATGGGTTTCATCCTACTATTATTTTTTTTGGTTTTAAAAATTATCGACCCTGGTCTATAAGTCATAAAACACGTGTTTCGTCAAAATGAAGGAGTTAGTTAAAACTTCATGAATGTGATTGTGGTAGGTATAACAATCCTTTTATTTTTGTGTAAACAATCGTAAAAGCTTGTAAAACGTTAGTTTACCTATTGCTATTTTTTGCCGCCTATAGTCGGTATTCATTTGTATTGTTTGAAGCTCTCCAAAACCGACTCAGCGATAAGGAGTACACAAATCACAATAGATGTGTCATTCCCTTCCCCTACCCTTTACCGGCTTTTGCATCTATGACATTGAAATGCAATTTAGTCTATCTATAATCATGTCAGAGCAAAGTGCGTCTTGCAGCTCCGGACAAAGTATACTATATATAAAAAGACGACATGGGACAATTATTCTTCGTGCAGGACATCAGTATAATTTGAAAAGAAAAAACAAAAGTGACGTAGAAACGTGGGAGTGCACCCAAAGGAAAGAAAAATGCAAGGGATTTATAAAGATAAAAGTAAGTCACTAATGCCTATGATTTATCACTTAAGAGCGTGCAGCCGCATGATTCTTATTTTTGAACTAAGATTTTCTGTGATACGAATTTACACCAGGTTTTTATGATTAATAATAATAAGTGATTAAAAGCAACTACAATAAAGAAAATCTTGTTTGTATGTCCCTAAAAAATATCACATATCTACTAATAATACCACATTGGAAATGTGACCGCCAACCCCGTCATCGCGGCCGTAAGAAATATAGCGATGAGGGGGTTTGGCGATCCACGCCGCAATGTACAGCGATTTGAAGTGGGGGCAATAAGGTCCCAGTTGCCACCCGGTGGCAACTGGGATTTTTTTCTCCCAATTGCCACCTGGTGGCAATCCATGTGGGGGCGACTGGGACTATACGGTCTGCGGGAGGGTGTGTCAGACAGACTCTTACTGACTAAGACCCACCCGTGTTCCGTGTATGTTGCTAGGGGCCACGGTATCCCTTCCGGACGAGCTACCCATTGCTCACCGTCCGCAAGCCCGCGCCTACGGTGGCCGGGAATCGGCCTGGGATTCCCGACGCCTAGGGCGTCTCCTGCGCGGCTAGGGGCGTAAGGGCGCTAACTGACAGGACTAAATCAGATTCGTTACAAATAATAAAAAACTAAAATGTATTATTGTGTAAAAGTTTATTGTGTCGTTTGGTAATACAATAGTATACTTTATAAATAATAATTAACTTAAATATATTATGTACAAATCACATGATAGCAAAAATGAGTGAAAAAATAAGTGGATAGGTAAATGTTTATGGTGGTAATTACAATTTAAAATAATTATAAATAAAAATATTAATCATAAAGGAAGAGAGTGTTTAGGAGCAAAGGTTAACATTTTTGATATAATTACAAATATTAATTACAATATTTTGTCAGAAAAAACATCAGCAGTCATTATTTTGCAGATAATATACTTATTAAATGATTAAAAAGCCTTATTGAAATTAATATAAATAATGATAAGGAATCATCAATATAGATATAATTTTACTTCGACTATCTACATAAATAATATGAAAGTTATATTCATTGAACTATCTAAGTAGTTGTGTAACTGTTGTAGGTAAGGTTGCCAGTTTTCCTGTTCCTATTTAAGGCGAAACCGTCAGGGTAGACCGCGAAATTTAAAGGACATGACCAGTTCCTTCTTTGCTTTCGAATAGCCGCTTTATAAGTGCTTGAAAAGCAATGCTTTACAGAATTAGATATGATCATAAAAATCTTCAATGCAACTCTCTCGAGTTCATATTACACTATTGAATGACTATTTCAAGAAATCATGACATTTGAGGCCAATTCTGGAGTTGTATTGCTGATGCTTTTCTAATAATCTTTTTTCGTGTGGTTAGTGACTAACCAGGTTTCAGAGTTTTAAAGCCGCCCATGGGCCTCTGACTTGGCATCACATGCCGTCGAGAAATATCTCTCAGATATGCCGGTTTCCTCACGGTGTTTATTTGTTTATTCTAATGATTATAATTCTGTAAAGCTATATTTGTTACGGTCGAGAATCATATTTTAATCAACATACAATCTGACATTGACCCTGCAAACTGCAAAAAAAAAAAAAACGCGGGTTACCTTAGCATTCCCCCTATATATCGTTCAAGATCAAGATAGTTATGAGATTCGAAAGTGATAAAAAACCAAGCGTTTTTCAGGTTAATCGATAATTGCATTATCATTGATTACTTATCGTAGGTAGGTACTCGACACAGTCGATTAAATCTGACAATCTTGTCAAATCAATTACAAATTACCAATGTTTAGAGATTACCAGAGATTTGACCTGAGACAATTTGTTAATTATTTTATTATAACTAAAGGAGTATGAAATACGAATCGTTTTTTTTTCGACACATGGGAATTTCGACAGACCATAGAAAAAACGATCTTAGAAAACTAAAAACTGAATTCTGTCCGGGTCCCTCAGAAGTAAACAATAGTAAATCCAAATTTTATTTTATCTTACCAACGCCAAATCCAGTCGTAAAAGATAGGCAGTCACGAAAGGTAACTTAGATACCGTTTTCAAGTAATTTTTTCGTGAAATAATGATTGCATAATAATTGTTATGGTTTCGAAAATACTATGTTCTTAAATCGTTTTTGATCTTGCGTACTTAGTAAAAAATCTGACATTTACGTCAGGTTTTTTTTGCTGCTCGAGACTGGTACAGTCAACTGCCTATAATGAAAAAGCTGTAATATATTTTCAATGCAAATATACTGTAAAAAAGAAAGTTATTTATTTATTTCTGAGCCCACAGAAAGTGCTGTCCTATTGTCCCAAAAAAGAAAAAGATTCATGGCCTCATTACTAATACATATTGTTAGAAGTGTAGCGTGTAAAGTATCAAGAGCATTCAATTACTCAAGATCATCAATGAGAGAGTCGAGTTCTTTCTGCAAGGCAACCGATTCTTCCCTTTGCTTCAATACATCGTCTTTCAAACGGTCAACGTTAGCCATGAGGAGTGCGTTGCCCTTCTTCAGCGCGTGGACCCTGGTCTCGTGTCGCTTCATCCTCTTTGTGAGGTTCTCTTTCTTGTTGGGGAGAGGAGCGTCCTGGAAAGAGGAGATATTTTTTGTTAAGGTAAATTTTGGTTTGAACGATAGTAACCTACAGTATGAGGGCGTTGATATGGCAATGCGTTTAACACCTTGCCCTGTCAACAATAATTTCTATATCATAGGGTGTCTGTCTACCTCATCATCATCATTTTCCTCCCTTATCTCAATTTATTTGTGGTTGGCGCAACATGTCTCTTTCTTCCATACTTCTCTATTAATCACTATCTCAGTAGTCACCCCCTCACTAGCCATATCATCTTTTACACAGTCCATCCATCGTTTCTTTAGCCTTTCCCTACTCGTAGGCTGTCTATCTCCACTGCTTTGTTGGTTAGATGATGCATGATAGGTCTGTCCGTCGGATAGGTTACCTAACGGACAGACCCATCATCTAGGTAGATATAGGTAATCGTGTCAAAAAGTTTGTATCGTATTGACAATTAATGTTAGTTACAGAAGTCGGTCCGGGTTATAGAGCCAGACCGACTTCTTGTACATATTCAAATTACCATGTAAATAAATTGTCTTATCGAAATACTTATATGCTCTGTGTTCAACTTTGAATTCAAAAAGACAATCTCGTATTAGTGAAAAAAAATTGTTATCCTAAGTCGGTATTGCAGAACTTGCATTAATGTGCAGAGAATGAGAGTGAATCTTTTACAAATAGATTGCAATGCTCATTTCAACACGATTGGAGATTAGTTCCAGTGCCTTGGCGGTTATCTTCACCCGTTTCTTTCCTGAGAGAGACGAGTCTTTTACCCTTTAGTAGGACAGCCACCAGCTAATATCTAATACTTAGGTACTAACACTTCCATAGTACAAAAATACATTGAAAGCGCCTTTTTTAGCAGCGGTTTTCATATTTGACAGTGCCTACTTATTTACTACTTTTTGTTTTAACTCACCTCAGGTTCACTTTCACTTTCTGTCTCACTTTCCGTGTCCTGTTCTGTCTCAGTCTCAGATTCTTCTTCCTCTGTCTCTGACTTCTTTTCCTCCTCAGATTCTTCTTCTTCCTCATCATCTTCATCATCTGAGCCGCATTCTTTCATCATGGCTGCCATCTTGTCGACCTCGCGTTTTAGCTCCTTGTATTTTCTTTTCGCCTCCCTGAAATTTATAATTTTAGAACAGGTTTTACAGGTTATGTATTGGCATAGGAGTAGGTGCCTACGTAATGGATATAATATTGCATTCTATATATTCTACCTGTAGGAAAAAGCCGCGAGTTGCTTCCAGTGGAATCCCACGACCTTTACCAGCATTGTAATACACTCTCAATAACAACTTGATTGAAAGAAATTCTAAATCCATAGCTTTATAATTTTCATCTGATCAACAACGTAAATAACACAATGAATATTGTCGAATTTCAAAATGTGTGGCTATGTTCATATTGTGAGGTCAGTTGCAATGGTTGAAGGCGGCCCATATCCAGCAGTGGAAGTCTTTTGGCTAGATGGTGATGATGAGGCATCAATTGGTAAGACGTAAAGTAGAAACAGCTACCATGGTCGCTAAGAGTACTACCTACCTACCTAAAAATTCAACAATCAAAACAACCAATTAGCAGTAGGATCTATCTATCAATTTTCATAAACGTGATTGATTATTAGCAGATAATCGTGATTGAGGTAATTAAACACGCAGATAAAGCATTAATTAAACTTAATAATATATACACCCACATTTCGCCAGTTATGTTTAAATCCCATGTATCACCCCGGCGAGCCTATTGCTATCAACCGGGCACAAATCCAGACTCCGGGCTGCTACTGTGAAATTCCAGATGGAAAAACCCAATAATACTTTCCCCGACCAGGAAAACGAACCCAGGACCTCATGCTCAGTAGTAGCGCTTAAGAAATGTTGATACCATAAGGTTTTTGAAAATATAAATGCATTGCTGTTGTAATAAGCAAATTCACATGCAACGCAACGAATTGGCTAGTTGAAGGATTGTTGAGTTTCATCATCATCATTTCAGCTGAAAGCCGTCCACTGCTGAACATAGGCCTCTCACCACTTCGACACACTGTGCTTCAAGTGATAATTATACAATACGCACACGAATCCAAAAAATCAGAGGTGCGTTCCTTGGGTTCGACCTCGAGACCTATGACTTGGCAATCTGACGGTCACACCACTAGGCTATCACTGCTTACTGCTGAACGTGAGCACCTAGATTCGATCCGAAGATCGGAAAAAGTCCTATTGGGTTTTTCCAATAGGAAATTCTTAGTAGAGTCTGGATTTGTGCCCGGCTTATGGCAAGGAAGAGGCTTGCTCCTATTACATGGGACTTAAATATAACTGGCGAAATGTGGTTCTATTATTATGCCTGAGATCTGCTGCGGGAAGATTCAATTAATACAAATAATTTTTATGTTCTGTTCACGTCAATGACATCATCTATATGAAACAAGCTTAAAAACTACGTGACATTAGTTTGTGAGTCTGCACTAGAAATACCTGCTTATCAGATAACCAGAATATGTGATCTAAAGACGATATTATGTTTTAAGACATGATTAAAGTTATTAATTATAACTAACTTGAGCGCTGCTTGTTGGTTCTTCAGCGACATCTTGAAGCCCATGCGCTCCCGTTTCATTTGGTCTTGCTTCTCCTTCAAGTACCGGATCTTGTTCCTCATGTTGCGCACCTCCTTCTCCATTCGTTTCTGCTTCTTCTCTTCGCTTTCCTCCTGAAAGATTAGGTAAAGAGTTGTTAAAAATATGCAAGGACTTTTGTTTGAGAT
Organism: Agrochola circellaris; assembly: GCA_914767755.1. Classification (NCBI taxonomy): domain Eukaryota; kingdom Metazoa; phylum Arthropoda; class Insecta; order Lepidoptera; family Noctuidae; genus Agrochola; species Agrochola circellaris. Next base: position 7,469,106 of record OU611860.1, read on the forward strand.
TGCAAGACCTCTTTTCAACTGCATCAAGTGCGTCAACGTTGCGATAGGCTCTATTTACTAGACTGTAATGAACATATTTAGCAATAAAAGTAGTATTTTCAAAAAGAGCGATCACTTTGAAAAATACTTTTTTTACTACCACAAAATACCCACAAACTTACTTTTATTGCCACACAGAACACACACACATTTGGCTCCAAATTTGAAGCTAACCGCGCCTTTCGTCTTAATGTTCATATTATGTCTATCCTAAGATTGTCTGCCCAAGATGGCTAACAGCTATACCTAATGGCTAACACCCTTCCAATACCTGTTCCTCACCAATTTTATAAGATTGGAATGTACTTTTTTCCTTTTTTCGTATTGTCATAATGAGTATTCTATCTACATCATTAATTCTATCGCATAAAAATAACTTTATAATAAACATTTCAATACCTCTTCGTCATCAGAGTCCTCCTCCTCTTCAAAGCTATCATCCTTGGTAACGGAGAGCTGCTTGATGGCGTGGCTCGAGCGCCGCGAACCTATGCTCGTTGGCATGATGCCCTGCAATGTTTATATACAGTGTTTTATTGGTAACAAAGTATTTTCTGAGTCATAGTTAAAAATACGGCACAGAACAATGCACGTAATTAGAATGTTATCGATTGGAATGCTAGAGAGGACAAGTGTTATTTTTGACAACAATAGGTAATTTTATCATACGGTGGAGGAATTAATTTGAGTTAGTAGTGGAAAAAAACATTGGTATGAGAAGGAATGAGATGAGAGGCATAATGTTAGAGATATGAAAATAATAAAATGAAGGAAAATATAAACAATGTAGTAAAAAAGTAACCAGGATCATGAAAACGTTTGCAAAAATTTTATGTTAACAGCAAAAGATCAAAGTATAAGAAACGTCGTAAAGAAACACAAATCATCATCTGCTTAGTCTTTTTCCAACTACATATGTTAGGGTCGGCTTCCAGTCTAACTGGATGCAGCTGAATACCAGTATTTTACATTGAACGACTGCTTATCTGAGACACACACATGGAAAGCTAATAATGTGCCCAATATTGAGATTAGAGCCTCCTGTGTAGGGAGAAAGGCTGTAATCCATCCAAGCGAGCTTGCTCAGTGCGAGTCTTCCAAATCATTTATTAGTTTACGAAAAGGTGTGTGCTATTTATAAATGTTTATTTGTGATTGTGATATGATAAAGCCATACCTCATCAGCAGGTACGTTAGTATTAGAAGCGTCATTCGTTTTAGCGTCGTTAGTTTTAACATCATTAGTCTTAGCGTCATTAGTTTGAACCTCATTAGATTTAGCTTCATTCGTTTTAGATTCTTTAGCTATAGCTTCATTAGCTCTAGCAAGCTCATTGTTAGCGTCAATTTTCTGTTTTTTTAACTTGTCGGCTTCAGGCGAGTTAACTTCAATATTCAACAATCTGCATTCCTTAGCGAAATCAAGTTGACGCTTTTGGAAAAATGACAAAGGTTCCTGGGATTCTTCTTCTTCGTCCTGCAAATTGTTAGTGAAGCAGTTATCAAGCAAAGCTTTGTTTTAATTTAAAAGTATCAACCAAAATATTCGTTTTAAATTTTAATTTTCAGTTAAGAAGATTAAAACCGGCCCCTTATTATTAATCATGCATGCAAATCAGCAGGTTTCTATGTTGATCAACTCGAAGCCTGTTAATTAATTTAAATAACTATTACTCACCGACATAGCCTGTTCCAATTTCTTCTCTAACTCAGTATTCCTTCTCTTTACTTCTTCCAACTCTGTGAGTGCCGTGTCCCTATCTTCTGCAGCATCTAGGTATTGTTTCTCCAAATGGTCAGCGTTTTGCTTAGTCTTCTCTACCTCACTCTTAAGACTGTTCACTAGTCTTTCGTCGTAAGCGTCAGTAACCGATATGACGGTCTTGTGCTGTTCTTGTCTGATGAAAGCCCTTTCTCTTGCTAACTCGGCTTCTAAGTTCGCTATCCTTGTTAGAAGTCGTTTGTTTTCTCTTTCTTGAGCTTCTTTATTTCTGTGGAATTATGTTAGAGAGAGTATTATTGCATTGATCTAAAATATACTGAATATTGTCCTTAATTGCGTTATTAATTTGAGGAAAAGATATTGTTATTATGTTTTGATTCATAAAATTTGTAATCAATTTTCTTGATACTTTCATTGCTATTGCTGAAGGTATAATTAAATCCGATCATGAACATGCAAATCTTATCTACGTAAGTACCTAGACGAGGTAAAATTATTTGTAATTAATCGGTTATAAGCCCCAATGCGGATTATCATTAAGAGTGATTAGCTTCTTATAATTAGTTAATATCTTCTTAACTGGTCTAAAACTGGAATTCTCCTAATTAAGGGTACTAGGCAGGCATTTTGAAACCATGAAATACCTAAATACCATCATGGACATAAAAAAAAAACAAACAATCTAAATAAATGGTAGTGATGATGGGCTTTGTATGTATGGGCATTAGCGCCCGCGCAATAAGTCGCCAAGATATGCTCAACATTTTGGCTGCACCAGCTCGGTTGCTGCTGTTTATTTTACTAGTGCGCGAGAGCACTTTAATAGTAACTAAATAGCGATTAGTGGTATTTTGTGAATAGTGATTCTTTCTTTTCAGTAGATGACGGTACTAACGGTATTCATATAAACCAAATCGACTCAGCCTTTTTATTTTATTTAGTGACCTCCGGGCCTCCTACCCTGTAGGTAGGCTGTCCTGTATGGACTACAACTATAAATATCTGCTTATTGTAACTTTTATTATAGGCTTTATGTTTTTATATTGATTAAAAACGTCATCGTTTTCGTCAATCACGAAGTTGCTGGTGACTTTGAGATTTAATCAGCAAAACATAACCCTCATTTCTTGGCTTCCCCGCAGTCGGATAAAAAAATAGTCCACTATATTTTAAGTTAATCACTTACATCATCATCGTCGTCGGGGTCAGCTTCCAGTCTAAAGAGCTGAATACCAGTATTTTACAAGGAGCGACTCACTTTTATCTACGTCAATATTGATATTATCGTACCTTAGTTCAATAGCCAGTAACTGCTTGGTAGATTGCAGATCATCTCTGACCTTGTCAATGTCGTCCATTTCATCGATTTCTTCTTCTTCCGTTGGTATAGCACCAGGTATCTGAAACATTTCAGCAAATTATCGTTAAAGGTAATTGTTTTTTATATTATATATATTTTTATATTATTGTATTGATTTTATATGAAATTTATATCTATGATCTTCCATCATTTTTCTTTAGTATACAGGGTGGCAGGATGATCAACGCGAAAACTGTTACCATGGATTCAGTACATGATTCTGAACCCCGTGCGTTGAAATTCGTCGCCGGTTATTTAAAAAAAAAATCTGTTGCTTCATAGAAAAGTGCAATACGCCGCTTACGCTATCAAAATGTATGGAACAAAAAATAACCAATTTAAAATTTCAACACAGGGGATTTTTCAGATTCATGTATTGAATCCATGGTAACAGTTTTCGCCTCGATGTCGGAATGCCACCCTGTATATGTATAACTGATAATTAGTTGTACCAACTCGTTCGTTTATTTTAATTGATTTATGTTTTTTAATTCTAATCTATTATGTTACAATTATTTGAAGTAGGTATATCATTAATTATGTGTTTCTTTTTCAGGTTTCAGTGTAAAAATGAAGTGGTGATTGCACCGATTATTTAATAAATCAAAATCAAAAGTCATTTAATCAAAGAAGGCTGAGAATCAACACTTTTTGAACATCAAAACTAAATAAGACAGTCTCCCAAAACTGCCGCCCTTCACCGCCTCATAGTGCTTTAGTTGGGAAGAAAATGTGGTGCAACCAACTCCCCAGCAGCGCAGCTGTCTGTTAAGTTAGAAGAACTTGATAAAGTCGGTGGATTGAGTCCCAATTTAAATTGTCACATTTTAGCCAGAAGTTTAAAGAGCGTCAAGAGATTTATTGTGAGTATAAAATAAAAACTTTTATCAATTAATTCTGTTCTCTTTCTAAATAAATCGGGTAACTTTCTCTTATTAAATTAATGTAAGTGTAAAAAAGTGTGCAGTGCGATACATACATGAGAACTACTCGCCTCTGCCGAGGCCAAGCCGACTCCTGAGGGCGACGACGCCAGGTTTGCCTGCGACATGCTTTTCTGCACTTGCTCCTCAATCGTCATCTGCCTCCTAAACTTCCTCAAACCTTCCAGATTCGGTTTACTCCTATCATTAGTCTTCGTTTTCTTCAGCCTTATTCCCTTGTTGATCTCTTTTAGCAAATTGTTGTGGGAGTTTGGCTTTTCTGACTCGAATATGAACTGACCCTTGTTCTTTACTACTGCTGATGTTGTTATGATAGGACTTGATCTGAAATACCATAGTAATTTGAATTATTATTTTTGTCGCTATGTTCTGTACCAATAGCGAATTCAATAATATTGTCCATCAGTATTACCAGCTTGGTATATTACTCTCCTTTTGGGCTTCCCGCACCCGCAGGCCGCAGTCGAGTAAAAAGGTCACATACCTGTCATTACAAACAACATGTTTCAGCTTCTTTCCTTCTTCGACCTCCTTCATCATATCAGTCCAGTCTGGTCTCCTCCTGGGCCTGCTGCGAAGCGATTCCAGCCTCTTCAGCTTTGCAGGGTCTACTGGGGCCTTCTTGAATTCAGGGGGAGGGGGCATCTTTGGTGGTAGAGGCGGCGGCATTGGCGGTGGTGTGGGCTTCAGCAAACCTGAATTTAGAAGATATTTAAGAATCTGCCATCATCATCAGCTTAATGCTGTTCACTGGGCACTATATGCCTCTCTTCTCACTCTCTATCGATAATTAATTGTTTATCAATCATTGTTTTGTCAATTTTGGGCTCATTTTCGACAATTTAATTTAGATTCTATCATGTTGATTGATTTGTTAGTATCGGTTCTAAACCTTAATAAAATTAATAGGATTTTTTTGTGTATTTTTTTGTCAATGTAATATAGTTTGACGCAATCGTCGTACAAGTTGGGAGAAACCTATGGCCAACATAGGACTGCGATAGGCTAGTTGATTAATAGAATCATCTATCGCCAATAAAATATTAAATAACTGTTATAAATTAGCCCAGTCAATATCGACACATAAAAATGGTACTCGAAAAACTATGAAATTCTGGCACTTGTTATTGTTGTTTTTTTATATACCTTAAGGACACGTTTTTACCTAAAAACCTCCGTCCTTTTAGAGAAAGTGTTAAACAAGAGAGTTGATGTTGATCCCCTTGCCATATTCCAGAGGGTCTGCGTGACAACAAAACAATCAGATGAATAATTGAAGCAGCATTTTGCGTATGAGCTAGCACCGTATCCTTTGTCCTTGTACACTGAAGAAGGAATGCGCAAGGGCATGAAATCTTCCTTCTACTCAACTACAGCACTATAAGAACTAAAACACTTAAAAAACTTTCTCTAGGATCATTAGTTCAGCTGTACGTGTCTTGATCTTGACAGATGACCCTAAATCGAGAATTTTTTACTTTTTGGAAAAAAATGCCCATCTTTAACTTGCTGTATTTTTCCAACCAATAGACCTCGAGTGCTTGGGTTAGGCTCAGATTATATCCAATTTAGCTTGCTTCACAAAAATATCGTACAAACTTACCATAAAACGCGTCGTTAAGGTATATTTTTGAAAAAAACTGAAACGTGCCACAATTTCGCTGTTATTTGAGCACCATGGGAGTAGCGCAAGATTTTCAGGGTTGCAAACTTGGGTATAAACTACTCTCAGGGGACCTAACAACATATAAACAATTCGTAGTTACATGCGCGTTTGCAATGATTGATGTTGTTATTGACTGGGCTATATATATTGTACAATAATAGTTCAGAAGAGTCTATGATCTTTTCATTAAAACAAAATAGAAAAATATTTGTTTTGATAGATCGCAAACAAAATATACGCAATCTTTGACCATTTTAATTAAATTTTCTAGTAATCAATCAATTTCTAGATAATAAATTAGAATTACTACTCATAACAGTGACTAAACAATTAAAATTTAGTCAACAGTCATCAAAATACGTGTACTTGACTATACGCGACTCAGTTACGCAGCGCGTCATTCAAAATCAAATTGTCGAGTGCAACTAATCAGTAAATACCTTCTGAGTCAGCCATTTTAGTTAATAGAATCACTAATCACTTAGTTAAAAAAAAACACACTAGGCAGAATCGCCTCACAAATATCACAATTTTCCTCAACACAGTTCACAATTTGTCAGGATAGTTCGGAATAGACTTGTGTTGCAGTAAGTGTGCATGTTAACTGAGGTATGGGTGCATTTACACCTGATCTGCGCAGGCGACGCATGCGGAACTGTGCGGTACTATTTTGGGTCGCATTTAGACCACAAACTAGTCTAGCGCACAAGAGATCAAAAGGTAACGATGTTGTTAGAAGCAACACTTGAAAGAGACATTAATGTGGGTATTAATAAAAGGGGAGATTGAGATGGGATCGTTAAGGGCACACCTAATTAAATAAAGGAGAGGAAGATGAACAAGAACATGTTTTAAAGCATAGGAATTCAACTCTGAAACGCAAATGACGCTGATTAATTCAAAAGGATTTATATGTATATTTTAAGTAGTGAGAATAACCGAAATTTGGTAAAGTAATTGAAGCATATAGAAGACTTAGAAAAGAAGTAAAGATTACAAAGAAGTAAATAAAACAGAAATAGTTATTTGAACCATATTATTGAGCTTGGAAACTTTTTACGGTTTTATTTCTAGGCATTGGGGAGTTATGAATGTTTGTGACTTAGGGATGTACTGCCGAAAGAATTCAGTAAAGAATGAGGAAAAAGAGACTGAAAAGTTAAAAAGTTTTCCAACTTGTAGGTATACTCGTAGGTACACCCTATAAACTTATACAAACTATATACTTTATTTTGATAATAAAGAATTACAGAAAGATAAAATTTATACAAACGGCTGTCTTATCGATAAAAGAAATTTCTTCCAGACAATTATTATTCCTTGAATATATCATCGCCAAAGAAAGTATGAATGGTAATTTACAGCATTAATAACAATAAAATCTACGTGTTTTGGTAGCTTTTTCAAAGGAAACAAAAGAGAACGTAATAAAATAATCCTTAAGACTAATAAAATAATATCTGAAAACAATAATCTCATTAGTATCAGACAATGCGCAGTGCCAAAATCGATATAGATTGATGTCACCGCGTTTGCGATCGAATGCGATCCAACTCTCTAATTATACGCAAGGAAGTGCCACTGTGTCAATGTTGATGTCACAACTAAGCAAATAGAAAACTCTTTGTATATTCTATTCTTAATTTAATTGACTCATGAACTAGTCACTTATCATCTATTTTTAATAGAGTGGAGGAAGTCTCTAATAATTATTATATCGCCACTGAGACAAGATTTAAAATGGGCGGCAATCCGGAATTTTAATTACGTAGTCTACGGCTGACCGATAAGGTTGTTTGCTAGCCTAATTAAGAGTAATATTTTGATAAGTAAATTCTAGTAGATATTTATATTTATTCTTTCGTATGTATTTTCCCCGCAGTGCTATCAATTATTCCAAGGCTCAAATTGAAACAATGGATGCTACTGATGACGCCCGAATTTGGGCTGACTACTTTTAGATTACCATCGCTAGGAATATGATTGAAAATTTGTAAATTCTACGCTCACAGTAGCTTTAGTCCTGCTGACTACAAGATTGTGTTATTAAAACGATAGTGCAATAGTACTCACTTCTCAAGCTCTCATTTTTAGTCAGCGTGTGACCCTTAGGCACCTCATTCAGGGTTTTGTCGATGTTGTCCTTGACACGCTCATGCAGGGGATCTCGCCATTTCTTAACTGGCATGTCATCCTTTGACGGTTGCTTTTGAATCGGTGGTTTGCGTGGTGGGAGCTGCAAACAAGACCATGTTAAGAGTTACAAGAAAATCTACAGGAAAAGGCATTAATTCAAAACTAAGAATAACTGAATTAGATAAGGTAGGTTAGTTAGATTAATTATCTGTATCATAAGCAGTAGGTACCTTTGAAGGAGGTGGTTTTGTAGCCATTTCTGTGCTTTCTGATTTTTCTACTGCTTTCTCAGTTGCAGTGGTTTTGGATTCAGCTTTAGAAGCAGGTGAGGGTTTGGCTTCCGCTTTCGTCGGTGTTGGTTTAGTTTCAACTTTTTCAGTAGGCTTTATTACTACCTTTTCAGGAGCCTTGGCAGCCGGTTTCTCGGCTGCAGTCTTAGACGCAGATTTATCGTTGAGTACTTTTGTCGTGGGCTTATTATCTTTACTTGAAACTGTATTCTTATTATCAGATTTGTCATTTACCGTGCTATTTGCTTTAGTGGGACCATTTTTCTCTGGTCTCTTGTCTACTATAGTCACAGATTTCTCTTTGACTTTATCGTCGATAGTCCTGACACTCCTTAGTGGTGGTTTGTCTACTTTGTCATTGCCTTTATCTTCAGATTTTAAGGCACTTTTTAGTGCAGATTTGGTGAATCTTGGTTTTTCGTCTGCTGGCTCTGTGGCTTGATCAGCCTGCTTTGCTGCTGAAGGCTTGACTAGCTTTTCTTCCACAGGGGTCGACACTCCGTTTTCTGCTTTATCTTTGATGGTCGACTGTTTCTTCAATGTGGCTGAAAGTTTAATAAAAACGTGTGTGATTGTATATTCATCAATAAATATAACAAAGTATTTTTTTCTGCAATGATTAATTTGTGTTTTTCCTCTTGCATGAAATTTATCCAAAAACTACCCGCAAAACGCTTTCTAAATTATAATAATTAACAATAAATAGGTACCTTTCATTCCCTTGGTACGTAAATGACCTAACAGCAGTTATTCAAGATAAGTGATCACTTTCATTAGTCATTGGGTATGGTATTGTCATAGATAAACACCTACGACATTAAGAAGTATGACAGAAAACAAAATGTTTAAAGGCTGAAAAACTAAAACATGAAGTAAGAACAGTGAAATTGATTGTAGCACGTGTTTCGGCCCCGACGCGCTGCAGTTTGATGGCATTCGCGGACGTAAATAAACACGGCGTTTGCCAAGATGGCCGGCCTTCGCTATTTTAGCGCGATTACATGTCAAATTCCCCTATTAGATGGCCAAGCGAATACGGAAAATTTATCGTAGGCATAAGATTTAACTAAATACTCCTAAGAGTATTTAGTTAAATCTTATGCTTACGATAAATTTTCCGTCCACAGGATATTTCACCTGTTTCATTGTTTATCACAGCTGCCAACGTTGCGTTGGCGCCAGCTACCCAAGGTCGTGCTAATTGTTTATAGTAACATTTATCTACAAACTTGCAGACTCTTCTTTGTCAGAGGTACCAACATTGCATCCAATATTTGCTGCCAAGCAATTTGATGGAAACCTAGCATGAGCGAAAAATCATCAGCAATTCAGAGCTTTTCAACTTTCTGTACCTATGCTGCACTGTTGACGCATTTTCCATCGCATCATTTCAAAATGAGTAGGTATTCTCATGGTTTTAAATAACGTTCTGATAACCGTAATCTTCTTATAAATCAGCCGCTAACCCCAACATCTACGTTTATTTTGTAAAAAGTCTCTCGTCTCTAAAAATATCGCGGATGGCGGCGCGTGCGCTCGAAATATCTCCTAAACATCGTCGACGAACACGTCACGACAAACGACCGCGCAAGCTTTTTCAATTCCATTTTTATTTAAACTTTTGTGATTAATCGTTTTGTTTTTAAATACATTTACTTAATTTTCTTGAAAAAACTCAAAGCTTCTTTTTCATTGAAAAGCTTTTCAGTTTCGTCATCATCAAGAAATGCATCTACAACATGTTTAGATTGTATTCTATTTTCATTAACAATAAGCAGATCACACAAAAGCTCTATTTTCAAAGAAAATCGATCGTATATGTGACGTTGTCTAGTCGTACGTTTCTTTAACTAGAAGCTTGGCAGGAAATATTCGGAACATTAAAACGTAATACCCGATTTATAGCTCTGTCCAACAGAGAAACTTTTTTATTTTCAATGGCACGATCTTTATTGCACGGTCATGTAAACATGTGAAAAATTTGCCTAGAAGAAGCTAAATGCAGATTTTGATTTACCATTTCAACAGCACTGGACACTATAGAAACTGGAAGATTCGTAAGATCACTTTTCAAGCACAGTTTTCACTAGTCATACAGTAGTAATATTCGGGCGAAATTCGGAAATATACTGTTGTGAAGCGCGTGGTTCTCATCGAACGATCACGTCATTCCGTTTCGAACTCCAGACTAACAAACTTGTGAACGGTTTCGGAGAGTCAATTATTCAGAACCCGTGTCTCCTGCCAAAGTTTCGGTCAGGTGGCTGACGTCATCATATACTTACACATATGTAGCCTACCCACAAATAAACAGTCACAAATATTATGCACTGTGAAATATTGCTTTCTTGTGTAGCGTCTGTAAAAAACGTTGTGGCGAAATGGGAGATTCTTTCTGAAAGATTGGAGCTTTTCGTGTCACGGTTAATGTTGACGATGGTCATCGGAGCATCCTGTCAGGAAGTTCAAGTGTACATTATCCAGGATAACGCCATCCTGGAACTTTTATTTAGGGAAGGTACCTACTTGCAATGCATGATGAGTATATTCCCACACATGGTTGGGTTTTTGGGTCGAACTCTATGACCTAATTTTGCACAAGCGTGCACATGATGAGAAAACTGTTATCTCTGAATACAATTTTTATGTCGCAGTCATACTGAATGATAATCATAAATTTTTATGTTCGTTTGATGCCTAACCTAATAAAACCTTTGTCTCTACTATTAGGTACAACATTGTGTAAGGTAAAAACTATTTTAAAGATGAAATAAAAGTCGCATGAATATGAGCAAGTTTGGAAAAGTAACCATGTCAGAGTTCTCAGATAAAATCAACTCTCCCATCATTCAGTTTAAATAGGCATCTTCACTTATTATTAAACCTACCTCTTACACCTTGAAAGAAGTTAAATAAACAGAATCAGCTGTTAACATCCAGCTGAACGAAACAAAATAAATACAAATATTCTAACCCACATTATCTTGTTTGCAGACGCTACCACACCCACACATACACACACGGGATGTGACGCGACATAAGGCGCCAAATACAGCTTCTGACAGAAAGGAACGGAAGAGATTTTCCATGTTTTGCAGACGTGGCGACATTAAAATATTGTAATTTTTTAATTTATTATAATAGTTTTGCCAAATATTACATTTCTAATAGAAAAATACAGATGTAGCTGCTGTTCATGCTTGTTTAAAGTCAAATGAAGGTTTTGTGTGAGTAAATATAGTTCGAAAAAACATAGATATTGTTCTATCTACTTTATTCTTTTAGATAGGTAGGTACTTTGCTTCGATCGAGGTCTGTTTATCATCAGTAGAAACAGTCGGTGTATTCTGTAAAAATCTGAAGTGAGCTGTCATTCGACTTGATGCTAGGGATTAACACTACTGACAGTTCAATTCACGTAAGTTTTTACCATAGATTTAGGGCTGATTTCACCAATGACACTGAACGCGATCAGCACATCTAAACTGAGTCCAAGAGCTGTCAGTGTCAATATTCCCCAATAAAGATGACACTGACAGCTCATGAGCTCAGTTTAGATGTGTTGATCGCGTTCGGTTTCATTGGGGAAATTCGCCCTTAGTGTATACTACTGTTTTCACAGTGAGATTTTCAGAAGTGACATAAACAAATGACATTCTGGACGATGTCCTACAACTGTTTGTCTGGGCAAGAAGTCGCACGTTCAAAGTCTCGACCCTGACTGCGATTTGTAGGTTGTGACGGCTGCAATATATCTCTATTATGTTCGAGTGCAAACCTAAAGAGATGTTCAGACGGACGACAGGTTGCTATGAGTGGGCGTGTGCGTGAGAGCGCACCAGAGTCTGCTCACACACTTGTGCACTATAATAAATCCTCCCACGCCGAAGGCCGCCCGTTGAGGTTGGCCGCCATGGCCGAAATTCAGTCTGGAGGACTATATATGTATGTGCGACAATATCTGGGTGATGTGTGTTGCTTTTTATCTGTAATTTTGCTGGTTTTGGGTCTCATCATTATTATACATATAAGCCAGCTTCTACAAATGCACTATCTACTTAGGACCTTATGGAATGGAAAAAAAATATCCATATTGCCGGCCATATTAAGGAGGGAGTAATCGAATCCATTGCTACGAATACCCGCTGCAGTAATTCAGTAAATATTTTTCTGTCAAAGTAGATGGTGCTCTGCTACTTTAAGATAGACTCAGTATTCAATGTAGAATATTATGTACACTTAAATGATTACTGACAGTAACATCCGATTACCTCTACTTGATTCTAACTATTTAATATAAATGATATACTCTAGTATTTTATATATAGCTGTTATTTTGACACAACCACGCGTTAATAGGTATGTCACGGAAACATAAGACATGTGGAGACAACAATACGACAATAAATGAAAATATTGGCAATACTAATGCATAAGTGTATTTTGAAAGTAACAAATAAATCCTAACATCTAAATAGCAAAAGTTTCATGTGTCATTGTAATAAATATGTTTAAGTGATGGTTGGACTGTTTTGCCATTCTTTTGACTAGCTATAGTGACTAAACTATTGGATATATTTGGTTAAATCGTTGTATGCAAACAATAATACTTATATATTAACACCTTTGTAACCGCATTTAAAGCAAATAAATGACTTTGACTTTGACTTAGAGACTGGGAACGTCATAAGACATATACAAAGTTTAATTTATTGTCGTAGTGTCGTCTCCACCGTATATACGGTTTGCGCGGTCGCTCCATCTGAACAAGCTCTTAGTCTCAATTTGTTCCGATGCTGGTACCAAGAGTAGTGTGTCCACACATCACGTCCAATCTGTTTGGAACTTTGCCTACACGACCACGGCGTAGGCCACTTTGATACAAATGTATGAATATTTTTTTCCGTAGTAGTTTTCGGAATTTGTTTATGCTTTAGGTTTTCAACGTAATCTCTAAATACATTTGTAAATTAAAGAGGATGACTCAACGAAATATTGGAATTTTGGCAACCAGCATGTACCTATGTGTCTTTAAGAAGCATATGTGTTAAAGTGAGACCTTCATTAGGTATTAGATTAATTGTGTCAAGAAGAAGAGCAGTATCAGTGGCGAACGGCTTATCTTATGACAGATTTCCTTTGGAAGGTACAGCGTGGGAAGGCTGGGTGAACCGATAACCTGGTGAAGGTCGCGGATCTATCTGCTTGATGTGAGCAGCACTGGATCGCTCGATGTGGCGATGCTTGATGGAGATCTTTGTCCAGCAGTGGACGTCTTTTAATTGAATGGTGATGAATATAATAATTATAATAAAGACTACTAGTACTTCTCATAAAATCTATTCTGCGTCCTTACAACATGCAATAAATCAAGAAACTGTAGCTTTCAAGAAAAATATGACAGTCACGGGATGTATTCTATTATTACTGATAATAACTTCATCATGGCGTGGGTGGAGAACATTACGTAGTTTTCAGCGTATGTTGTTGTATTTTTCACTAGGAAACGTCATTCATGGAAGGAAATAGAGTATTAATACGATCCATGATCTTTGGAGGTTATAGTAAGGTCTGAGACAGACATAAATTAGCTCAGTTCGGCATGTGCGTAATTAGGTGGGTAGATAGAACCACTGACGCATATCTCGACTGTCCACTGCTAACGTAGGTTGTGCATGGAGAAGGTCTTATAGCTGCCCGGTTTCCTTGTGTCGTACTTTGAAGATGCTCAACGCCCTTCTGATTCTGATTGCCAAGGCTGAATGTGATGTGTTTGCGGATGAACGGAGTAAAATTATTCGTATATGTCTGGTGTTCTGTGAGAGAATGTATGCAAGGGATCGTCCGCTGTTCCAAGTTAGTTTGAATTAAGATATAAAAAAAAAAATATATTTATATGTGTATATGTTAATTAATGTAATTGTGTTGTACCGTTTAAATTAACTATAAATAAATAAAAATAGTTTGCAAGCCTCGCATCCGTCGCAGTAAACCAACCCGCCTATATTTTCATACAAACTGAAGCTAAGTACACGTGCGTAGCTTAGCCGTGGGCTGCTGTGGAGTAGCACCTTAACTTCTTGTTCTGTTGGTGCATTCTTATGAGTGTTTTTGTATAGGCCTAGCCCGCACTGCGATTGAAAATCGCGCAAATTTTATTGCAATTCTGTAAAACATGGTATATTATATATCGCACCTTTCGTAGAACAAGGGCACAATTGCAGTTTTTGCAATTTTACAGGAGAGTAATTTTAAGATATTTTTTGTACTTAATGTGGTCTAGCTATGTTAATAATGTTCTAAGGTTGTTCTGCTTTGTATGACATAAACTATCTATATTCTTTTAGGTCTCCAGTTCAAAGGGCCTTTTTAAAGCATTTCTGCATATTTAAGTCATTTTGGCAATTTATGACAATTATACCCTTGTTCTACCAAAGGTGCGATATCTAAGTACACGCACTAGCGACTTAAAATTCACGCTGAAACGTACTCCCTACACTGAACATAAACCGAGCGAATAAATTGGCGCGATGCATTTTCGCAGCGCGGCTATGCCTTATGCATTTTATGAATAACGTCAATATAAATAAAAGACGATCACTTCCCTCGATTTAATTCATGAAACTTGCATCATCGTCATCATTATTTTAGGAGAAAGAAGTCCACTGCTAGACAATAGGACGCAAGTGTCGCCTCATCGACCGGTCCTGTGCTTCTGAAATTCACTGGGATTTGTATGAAGAATGAATATTGAATGAATATTATAAAACGTTTACTATGAGAAACGGTTACCAATAATTGAGTCTATAAAAACCTGAAGAAAATGGCAATCCTCTGCGTTTTTCTGCTACACTACAAAGTACCAACAAAGAACTTCATATCTAACCAGTTTCAAAACAAAATCCTGTGAACACGATGACCACATCTGTTACCGGCCCGGTGCTATTGCCGCCGAGCGATGCAAGCAAGAATAGCCCTTACAGTGGTTAGATATGAACTTCTTCGATGGTACCTAATGCGTCAACTGCAGGTTAGCTAGGCTAAAACATTATAAATACTCCGAAAATGCGTAAAATAAATAAGACAAGCTTACGGTATTAACATGCGTTGTGTTCCACGCGCGCCTCAAAGAGATGTCAGCACCAACTGACGGGGTCCGGAAGGGCCAATGCCTGCCGGGGTTGCGGGTTTGTCTGAAAGGGATATCGCGACCTCGGCACACAGGCAACGGAAGGAACACGGGTGGGTTTTAGTCAGTAAAAGTCTGACACGCCCTCCCGCTCCACCCAGAGCGGGAGAAGTTATTTGATAATTTCCCATCCAAAAAAAAAAAAAAAAAAAAAAAAACGGTATTAACATAACAATAAATTATTACTTATGCCTCATTTGCAATTGGCTTTAAGTGCGTTACGGTCGTTTTGCAGTTAGACTTGGCATCAACAAGAAGTTAATGTCACATAAACCGATAATGAGAGATATATTTCAGCAAGATAAAATTAAGAACGATAGAATATTTTAGATCCTTCGTATAAATTATCTCTGATTCCCTAACACCGAAATAATTTAAGAATACCTAGTCGAAAAGGAGTCCAGTTTATATTTAGCGTTTTTCTGATTAAGTATCATAATCGTACCTCACGAAACAGGGGGTCGTAGTTACGGGCTCTTTGATCTCCGTATCACAAACGGACATACTGTAAGTGAGAAAGAGAGCGAAGCGCCCGTAACGACGGTCGAAACTACGGATTTCGCTCAGGGCGTAGGTCCCCAGGTTCTCCGACTAACTAAACAACAGCTGCATACTGTTACGGCAGCTATAACTGGCCATGGGTCATTTAATAAACACCTCTTTGTCATAGGAGTCACAGACAGTCCGTTTTGCAGGGCCTGCATGGAGGACGACGAGACAGCAGCTCATGTGCTGTTAAACTGTCCGGAGGTCGCCACATACAGGGCAAAGTACTTCGGTAACCCAGGTACCCTACGTGAGATTGCCAGTAACATCAAGGCGTTGCTGGCCTACTTTGAGGAGCTGGGGTGGATCGAATAATCGATTTTCCCACCCGTACGCAAAATATGCGCTTTGACGTGGAGTTGCGGATACCAGCCCGTATTACCATATAATTTATTGATTGGTTTCTCCCCACTGTATCCAAATGGATAAAGCAAACCAAACTTCCTTCAAATCCCACTGTATCCATTTGTTAACGGCATGTACACGCGGCTTAAATCACTATTTTTACTGCTAAATAATGGCTAATATCGTCTATGAGCTGTTTCACTCTATGGCCTGACGGATATTCTCCTCAACTAGACCTAAAATAATCAAAAAACTACATACAGGTAACACCAAAAAATTCTGAAAAATGTCGATAGTGACGTAAAGCGCACGTCAATGTCAAACCGCGGGGCTTGAACTATAAAACGTTTCTTTTTTTGGAGGGAAGACAGGTTAAGAACAAAGTTTATTAGAATAAAAGAGAATCCATACATACGTACGACAAGTACGACTTGTGGTCAGGTGTGGTCATTACGACACTCAAACATAAACGGGTGAATTTGCTGCAACTATACCATATTTTGTGGACTGTAACAATAAAATTCCAGGCAGCTGCAATAGGGATGTTGACTGGGAAAAAAAAAAAACTATTTAGTCCGTCAGTCAGATAATAAAAAAATATTAGGCACGTATTTTTTGCTTTATCAAATTTATAAAACTTGGTTTAGATAAAACGCATTAAAGTTTGGGAGTGGGGGCTCGCTACGTCACAAGTCAGTATAAAATCTACCGGCTAGTGACGTCATGCTACATTTTAACGCATTGTCTACTCAATGTATTGCCGTAATCTTTTGATTACGTAAAAAAAGAAAAAATACGTGTCCAATATTTTTTAATAATCTGCCGTACAGACAAAAAATTTTTTTGTCAACATCCATATTTTGCGGCCACCGCCTGACGATATTTTTGGCAGTGTGGTAAACCTTTAAATAAAATAACCAACTCACGTTTCAACGGCTTAGCAGGAGTCACCGCAGCGGCCGGCTCAGCATCCACAGACATCGTCTTAGTGGCGCTTTCCACTGGCTTGAGTTTCTTTTGCATCCAAGATGGCGGCGTCTCGACATCTTTGTCCTTCACCCAGGGAGGCCTGAAGGAGTCCCGGCGAGCCCCGCTGTCTTTGCTGACGTTACCGATCGGCATTGTGAGCTGAAAGGGATGGTTTTTATTGTAGTGATTAGGATTTTTTCATATGTTGTGAGTGTGTTCGTGTATGTATGTTTTGTAAGAAATTAAAACCTAATAACTACCTACCTACTTTTACGAAGGAGGCTATCGATATTTTCCGTCTCTTATGTTAGTATAACTATGGGTTTTATCAAAATGGGAGTTGTTTACGATGCGAATGTGACTGCTAGTTTCATGAATAAATAACTTAGATTCCTAAATGAAATCTTAAATGTTTGTCAACCGTCATGGCTGGTGAAATCATCATAATAGTATATATCGTCGGTCGGAGTCATTACTGGAACATCTCTAAAATTTTGTGTTTTGGACTATGTATGCAGAATGATAAAATTCAAATGGTCTGTACATTTGATTTTTGTTATTCTGCATACTTAGTCCAAAACACAAAATTTTAGAGATGTTCCAGTAATGACACCGACCGACGATATTATGTATAAAAAAATGACACTTTTCCGCCTAACTGTCTCTTCGTTAGTACGTTCAATACCAACCACTTTTTGATCATGCGATATTTTCAATCATAAGCGGACCAGACACTATCAGAAATAATGACATCAATATTATTCTCATTCCTTCCATTATTGACATAAAAATATAAATACTAGCTTCCGCCAGCGGCTTCGCCCGCGTGATATCTTCATAAAATTATGTTAATCAGTGATAATATAGCATTAAACAGGTCAAAGAATTTTATAAATCGGTCCAGTAGTTTTTGAGTTTACTCATTACAAACAAACACATAATTATCTACAAATACATAAAATTAAATCTTTTCTCTTTATTATAATATTAGTTTCGATTTAGATCACATCATCATTCCAACCACCACACTGTCATTATTATTATTATAATGGCTGATAGTGTCTGGTACGCTTTGTATTCTATATTTTATTTTCTCTGGCTAGGTTTTTTGTCTAGTTGGTTGGTAGTATGTACCTGACTTTTATGGCTGCGTCCTATTTAAATCAATCGTCGCGCGAATACGCGATCGTCGCGTCCTTAATGTCACTTTTTGTTCGGTGAACCTGAACGCGTAGTTGCACCGACAGAGGGCGCTTTCCGATTTTCCCAACAAAAAGTGACATATTATGGACGCGAAGGAGGCGGGGTAAGTGGGTAGTGAGTAGGTACAGCTAGTTTTCTATTGAAACATGTAAATAAATGTGTGTAAATGAATAATATGAATGAATGACAAAAAATGTCACTGCCTACGCAGTCAATGACATTTTTTGTCATTCATTTTTATAAAGACACTTGTTGGTAGGTATAATATTAATGCCACCTAAAGTATTAATTACACCTACTGGAAGATAAAATAACAATGAACCAATTACAGAAAGAAGCAGAAAGATCTTAGGTCGAGATTCATAATTAGGTAATTACTTGATCAATCAATATTGACAATAGTACCTATGAGACTTCACATTACCAAGATTAATGAAAACGTATGATTTTAATAAGAGTCATTATCAAAATGATTTCTATCTGAATTATTAGATTAAACCGCCTGCATTTCAGAGGTCGTTTTCGCAGTCTGTTCCAAAAGTATCTGCATGTCCCTTCAAAATGGTTGAGCTGAATCATATAAAAACAACTCTGTGAGCTGAATGATGCTTATCCATGCGTCAGGTTCGTGAACGGGCGCCGTCAGTAGGGACTGGTCATCTCTTATCTGCCACAGCTTATTTGAATTTAATTTAATTTTTTCATTGCTTTTATTAATCTTTTTATTACGGACACTTTTAAAGTTCTGGATCGTTCTCACATGTATAATTTCAACAGGAATTATGTAACCATACATGTGTGTGTACCGTGTGTGTTTTTTGTAACCATATTTTGATTTAAAAGAGTGTCCGAGGAGTTTCTAGCCCGTTCTTCTCCATAGGTACCTACTAGGCTTTGGAATGGGCAACTAGCTTCATCTTTCTGACTGACCAACCTTTGACAACTCAAAAGTGCCTGTAATTGGTTTATTTGAAATAAAAGCTTTGGGTTTGAGTTTGAGTTTCTGATGATAGTGTGAACTAACCCTATTCAGGTTAAATTCTTACGCAATTACTTAGTAATACTTGCATTTGTATTTAGAAGCTTTCATCGTTACGTCCCGCCACTTTTTCCAAAAATAAATTGTTTGAATAACAAAATTAAAAGTTAAATTAATTGCAATTGAACATAACTGGCGAAATTTAGGTATAGTAACACCTTTAACTAACCCTTCGGAGGTTAAAGGCTTGATGTTAAGTTGTGTGTTCATATGTAAACAAAAAAACAAGACAGAGCGCAACAACAACACAGAACAATACAGTGAAGCATGCCAAAACTACAACGCCGCTCTGTGCACACACGCTCACACGCACGCATTTACAACCTTTTACAATGACACTACAATCAAACTACACCACAAAAAGTGCACACATGTTTACGAAACCGGCTTCACTTCACTGTTGTCAGAGCTCTGTATTGGGTTTTTATTTCGTCTGAGGTGTTAGGTTATTTGAAAAATATGGACGAAAATTGAGGTTATAAAAATTAACCCCAATTGTCAAATTAATGTGACATAAATTGGAATTTTTGGTTTAGATATTCAAATAATCAAATCAAAACTCTCAATTTGTAAGTGGCACTACAAATTTGCATCCACATTTTACATTTACATTTTCTGCTCCTTTTGTTTTCATTTTCATCAGATAATTTTGGTATAGAGGGGTGGGGAGGAAGTTTTGGGGGAGCAGTATCGTGTTACCCAGTAACTGGGTTGTGGAGGTCAGATAGACAGTCGCTCCATGTATACTGGTATTCAGCTGCATCCGCATCATCAGAGTCAGAATCATTTTGAAGGATATTGCTTATCCATTGCTTCTTATGTTCGAAAAAATTGTCCGCTCAACAACTTAAATAACAATGAATATTGGTGAAATGTCAAAATGAAACACATTGCTACTTGTTAGTGTGTTACGTAATTACTCCCCAGCGGCTGGTTAGACTGGAAGCCGACCCCACCCCGAAACACTATCATCGTTAGTACAGGCGAGATAGTCTGTAAATACAAGTAATTTTTATTAATTTAGGTAGGTATGATCTACCGATAACAATTAATGAATCAATTATGAAAGTGATAATGAATTCTCATTCTGAATTTCTTTATTCATTAAAATGTTATCTTTCTACGTGCAATTCAATCAATGATAAAATCGAAAAACAAAATGGATTTATAGATTATGTATATTTTATTTTTAGATTTAAATAAAGCTATTCGCTATCTATAACTTTAGAGCTATGAGGAACAGGGTGTAAAGTTCACTCATCCTCTATAGAAAAGGGAGGATCCTCCGACCAGACGGGTGTCGTGTCCAGCGGGGAACTGCCCAATGGTTAATGTCGGATAGTATAACATATGTCGTTCACGCGGTAAACTCTAATTGCGCGATGCAGGATTTGTGTGACGTCAGGTCTTTGATGCGTAGTTCGCATGCGGCGGTGTAGAAGCCACCACAACAGACAGGTGAGGAATAACATTTAACATAGCAACACTAAAATATCAATGAAATTAATACGCAACGAATTTCATTAGCACTTTCGACTCCACCCATTTTCATAGAACTTATACGCCATGCCGCCATACATATTGAAAGTGAACCCTCCGGGTGGGTTGCCGGCATTACGTTGGCGCTAAAGTTAACCATCGCGGACGGTCAACGGCATTAGGTTTAAAACCGTGTTATAAAACTCTGTAAAACGAAGCAAAATTGTGTTTTTTAAGGTTGTATACTACGTATAGCGACAAGACCCCCTGTCTTGTCGCTATACAGCATCATAAAGCACGAAAGTAAAATTTATTAGTATACCTATGCGTTGGTTTTAAAATCCAAGCGACAAGACAGGGGGTCTTGTCGCTATACGTAGTATACAACCTTTTAATTTTTTTGTGAATATTTGTAAGCCTGAGAAAAAAATAAAAAAATGCTTGGATTTTAAAACCAACGCATAGGTATACTAATAAATTTTACTTTCGTGCTTTATGATGCTGTATTCGCTAAGAAAAACCTACATTTAAAATGAGCCCTCCGCGAGGGCTCACGACATCCCATATGCGACTAGGTGAACCTAGAGGTACATCTCTGCCTAACCCTTCGGGGGATACAGGCGTTATGTTATTATTGAATATTGAGTGAAAGACCGTGAGATACAGTTGTAAGGTGTTTAATTTTTATCCCAAACGATACAGGAGCACAATATTCTTTAATATAAACTTTAGCAACAAACCATCTTTTCTTCTTGTAGCAGAGAGAGAGAGCACAGACAAAAGATCTACTAAATGTCAAACGACCATAGGCAATAAACTTTATTTTTTTACTTTTCTTGTGTTGTCATCAATAAAGGAGAATTTTGTAGAATTTGCTACAGGCTCCGCGCTCACTAAATCCGGCACTGTAACTGTGCTTCGGGGTTCCTATGCGGTCCAGCCCTGAAATCGCCAAAAAAAACATCAGCTGCTCCATACGTTTATGATTGCATTAGTACTCGACAAAAAAAGGGAGCATCAGATTTTTTTCGCGATTTCATTGTTATATGATAAATGATTTTATTTCTGTTCGGTTCGGTTTGTACAAACACTTTTACACGTCAATCATATTTTTAATAAAACTAAACGAGGTCGGCATTTCCTATCCGGCTAATCTGAAAATAAAGGCCGATACAAACTCAGAGGTCACAGTCTCTTTTAAACTCCAGACATAATCAAAAAGTTGGTCCCAACTCCGATTGTAACAGTTAAATTGTTCATAGAGTCTATGAACAATTTAACATTTACTGTAATTAAAATTATACAACAACAACAACAAGTAAGTAATGTCTATGACATAGACAATTCTTGTTATTGTTGTTGTTCAATTCTTGTTATTGTTATTTTGTAAAACAACAACAGCAAGCAATGTCTATGTCGTAGACAATACTTGTTGTTGTTGTTGTTGTACAATTTTAATTACAGTAACAGTCAAATTGTTCAATGACATAAACAATTCTTGTTATTGTTGTTGTTGTACAATTTTCAGGTTTGCAGTTATTTAAATTACACTTTGTAGGTTGATTATGTAGGTAGTGATAAGAATATATTTCAAATTATTGTGAAATTAATAGATATGACAAAATTTCTTTTGTAATAAGTGCGTGCGGTCACTCAATCAATCTGCCTAGCCTTTTCCCAACTATGTTGGGGTCGGCTACCGGTCTAACCGGATGCAGCTGAATAGCAGTATTTTATATGGAGCGACTGCCTATCTGACCTACAAAACCCAGCTAGGTACTGGGTAACACGATAGGTATACCCCTTGGTATGACTGGTTGTCAGACTTTTACGATTCTGACGACCCGTAACGACTGTCAAAGATCCACGAATGACAGCCGGGACCAACGGCTGAACGTGCTTTCCGAGGCACGGACGGAAACCTCTCGATATGCAATGGACGGTTACCCATCCACCAACCGTCCGCGGAAAGCTTAGCCTAACCTCCCATCGACCCGTGCGGCTGTTATTGAGATTAAGTAATGCTATGAAATCTTTCAAATTATCGTGAAATAAGTACCTATATAGGTATAAAGTTTCCTTAGTAATACGTGCGGTCACTCACTCATCAGATATAGCTGATAGTGATACGATGCGATACGATATTCAAGACATGACTCTGATAAAATAATATAACTTCCCGTTCCCACTTCTCACTGACGAAATAATGATAAACTTATCTTATCTCACATGTCCTTTACCTTGAAGTGCACTTATTATAGAAATAGTCCATGACTCTTATAATATTTCCTAGAACAGTCGGTCGATTCTGTAAGAATATCACCCTGAAACTTAGGTGAAGTGAGCGTGAAGTGAGCTGTCACTGTTGACAGCTCACTTTACCTAAGTTTCGACATGATATTTTTACAGAATCGACCGGCAGAGATAGAGATTCTATGGCGCACGTGCCACAGATGGCATGCGACAAACAGAAGGCGAATTCTCGTACAGAATCGACCGGCAGAGATAGAGAATCTATGGCACACGTGCCACGGATGGCAAGCGACAAAACAGAAGGCTAATTCTCGGACTTAAAAAACCGGCCAAGTGCGAGTCGAGCTCGCAAACGAACAGTTACGGACCACCGTACAATAATTAGCAAAAATCGCCGAAAATAACACGTATCTTGTATGGGGATAATTTTTACTTTTATTTTATTTTTATTATCTGTTGTTATAGCGACAATAAAAATACACAATCGGTGAAAATTTAAACTTCTAGAGAAAGAAAACAATTATTTAGCACATACTAAAATGCACATAACACAGCATATTGTAACTACAAGTAATAACAAAATTTAAAAAAAAGAAAGAAAACAAATTAAAAGTGTAAAATGCGTTGTAAGATATTAGCAGGAATGTGTGCTTCGCGGCTGCGCCAAATAGGCCCAGTTCAGCAAAAAAGCCAGACAACTAGTTCCTGACGCTGGTTTTCAACTAGACCTGAGTACCTTTTGCGGTTCATGGGATACAGCCCGCTGACAGACATATAGACCGACGGACTGCGGAGGCTTAGTAATAGGGTTCCGTTTGGCACCCTTCTGGTACGAAACCCTAAAAACGTTCAAATTCAATTTGCAATTTCATCTCCGCGACAATCGAAGTCAAAAATTTGTAAATTTATTGTATTTTTGACAGATTAACACCCGAATACTGAAACGCCACTCAAAACTTAAGCGTTACTTATGACTCGTTTAAAGCCTTTTGATTGGTTGAAACTAGTTTTAAGTAACGCTTAAGTTTTGAGTGGCGTTTCAGTATTCGGGTGTGAGACTGAGATTACAATGCGAACGTTCTTAAAAATACGTGAATTATCCCTTCTGGGCACAGTTTTAATTGGAGCATTAAATTGAAATAGGTTTTACTAAATTTTCATTTCCTTTTGTTATTTGGACGTAGTTAAGCAGAAAGGATCCAACACACTCTATGGGCGAAAATGAGTTATGTATACCAAAACACTCTTTGTAGTTAAAACTTTAATTTCACAAAAACAATCCCAACGCATAATGTCATTATGACCATACGTTACCAACCCGTATGTATGGCAGGTCATACGATCACATAACACGATCTGATCTTAAAACTTGAATATCTCAAAACTAACTCTGTGTGGGTTGGATCCCTTTCGTTTAACTACGTCCAATTTAGATCTGATAAATTATTTTATTTCTGTAAGTAGGTTTACTATAGTACAAACACTTTTATACGTCAAACATATTTGAAAGCTAGATGAGCTCGGCGTTTCCTATCTGACTACTCTGAGAAGTAAGGCCGAAACAAACTCAGAGGTCGCAGTCTCTTTTAAAGTCCAGACACAATCTTGGTCCGATCATGTGAAGACTATGTAGATTGGTGTCTGAAATGGCCTTTTGAGGAAAGAACCACACAGATTGAGTGGACCTGTCAAGTGTGAAGTTAGTGAATGCATTTTTCAGTAATCGTGCAGGTCAACTACATTGCATTGCAGGGTTTATATTTCTTCTCTCCGCCGTTCGGCCATTTTCGCGAATTAGGTATTCTACGGATGATATTCACTACTGGCAACACACACCACAAAGGCTTGTTTTCTAACAAAAACAGTAGGTATCGAAATCACAAAATCAAAATGTAAACAAAAGGTGTCCGCCATTATTTAATTTTATTTCTCTAACTTTTTTCAAATACCTGTCCTGCCTGCCTAGCCTATTCCCAACTATGTTGGGGTCGGCTTCCAGTCTGATTGATGATCGATGATTTTTTTTTTTTGCGTGTATGTGACGCATATTTTCCGCCAAATTGTTTATTTTGGTTTTTTGTTCTTTCTTTGCGTCATGTGTACCGCAAATAAACGTATTTTCTTTTCTTTCTTTCTTCTTTCTATCGGATGCAGCTAAATACCAGTACTTTACATGGAGCGACTGTCTATCTGACCTCCACAACCCAGTAACTGGGTAATATGATACGCCTTGATAAGACTGGTGTCAGACTTTCGGGCTTCCGACGACTCATAACGACAGTCAAAGATCCATGAATGACAGCCGGAACCAACGGCTGAACGTGCTTTCCGAGGCACGGAGGAGTCTCGGTATGAAAAGATGGACACTCATTCACGGACCAACCCCGGCAAGCGTAGCTTAACCTGATGGATCGACCCATGTCGCTGTTATTACTTAGCCACGAGCTCCTCAAATACCTAAAAGGAGGTAATAGTGGCAAATCTTGGCAACAACATTTTTAAGTAAAATGATCCGCTAAAGAGATTCGCCATCCCATCCTAGACCATTCGTCACAAATCATAGCTGTATTTAGAGTCAAGTCATCTTGAAAGTCACTTTCCATAACCGATCACCAGGTCACCAGGTGCCAAGTGAGTGACTATGGGGTCTATAAACATCGCTATGGAAAGTTCAGCAATGTAATTATAGGAAGAAGAAGCATTCATAATTGAAATAGCAGGGTGATTAGATACTTTGATAACCTGCCAGAGAACACATTTAGAATACTTAAATTAAGGCATGCAAGAATTCAAGATTACACTGAATTATTTATTATGAAGATAATTAAGGAAGCTGTGTCTTACTGCCGCAACCTACTCCTGGTAACCTAACTGGCTACTGACCAACAGTATTAGATTGTAGGCTAAAGCTGTGACTAAAGAAATATTACTTAAAATATGTTTGTTCTACCATGCATATTATTTTATCTACTTTCATATCGTAATATTCCAATTATAAACTTCAAAACGAGTTTACATTGACATACTTTATAAACACAATACCGAAATTTAAAAATAGCAAATATTCTAACAATTTTTCTCTAACAAAATAATGCTGTAAAACAATTTTTTTTCTATTACGATACAGGGCAAATCCAAGAAGTTGATATTACCAAAGAGTTTCAATCAACTTTTGTAATGGAACGTTAGCGGGTGACAGCAGCACCGCTCTAGCGCATGCGCGGTGATGTGCTGGGTGCAGGCGCCATTCATACGTTTTGTTGTACTGAATTTTGTGGGAATTTTGTTTTCGTGATCTTTAAATCTTGATCTTTTATTTAGTAGGTTCAATCCCAATGTATGAGAGTAGATAAAGTAGTGTATAAAACTGCACATGTAACTAGGTATTAAAACACTTGTGTGATACTACGTTTGAAAAAATCAAGTACGTCAAAAAATCATATATAAATAGTTACATCATCGAGTACAAGAATAATGATATAACGGTTATTCTCGCCATTCCGACGATAATTAAAAGCATTAACTTCACACATTTTTTTTGCAAAAAAAACACAGAAGTTGCTAATTTGCCTACCTGATTGTATCCTATGATATATTGATGCACAATATTGGCTATTAGAAGCCATTTTAAGCAAAAACCGACACTTTAAAATGTAACCTTCTATGTCATTGAGAGCCTTATTTCGATCTACAGTGCGGCCACTACGGTGCCGCTGTATTTAGTCACCCTTGGATTTGTACTGACCTCATGGAGCCGCCAACTGATTGTATCCTATGATATATTTATGCATAATATTGGCTATTAGAAGCCATTTTAAGCAAAAACCGACACTTTAAAATGTAACCTTCTATGTCATTGAGAGCCTTATTTCGATCTACAGTGCGGCCACTACGGTGCCGCTGTATTTAGTCACCCTTGGATTTGTACTGACCTCATGGAGCCGCCAACTGATTGTATCCTATGATATATTTATGCATAATATTGGCTATTAGAAGCCATTTTAAGCAAAAACCGACACTTTAAAATGTAACCTTCTATGTCATTGAGAGCCTTATTTCGATCTACAGTGCGGCCACTACGGTGCCGCTGTATTTAGTCACCCTTGGATTTGTACTGACCTCATGGAGCCGCCAACTGATTGTATCCTATGATATATTTATGCATAATATTGGCTATTAGAAGCCATTTTAAGCAAAAAACGGACACTTTAAAATTTAAGCTCCTATTTCTTCAAGAGCCTTTTTTCGATCCATCGTGCGGCGGCGGTGCCGCTGCCATGTGTAACGGGCTCTTATATCATGAGTTTTTAAAGCATCATTAAATCATAAATGAATTTAATTGACATACAATGCGGCTTCCGGCAAACTATGTTAGCAAGGTCTTCTTTGCAATGAAACTCATTTAAAATTAAATCATTATCAACCGGTAACTTGCTCAAATACCGACTCAGTGCATCCCAAGAGCTTGCTGCACAAACCCTAATCATGTACCTACATATAGTTTCATAAAATAAATCGTACTTATAATACATTGCTGAGAGCTATAAGACACGATAGCAGCTGCTGTAACGCGCCAAACATTGCATCCATTCATTCAACAAGACTAGATATTTTTAACGTGCCCGTCACAAGCTCTACTAGACTTAGGGCCGGTGTAGACGAACCACTTTAGAGCTTCACCAGAGTACTAAATAAAACGCATTTTATTTTAATTGCGACCAACTTATGTATGACGCTGTAAATAAGATTTTTTGTATAATATTGCATGAATCATTTTTTTTCTAACTGAACAGACAGCTGTGCTGCTGATGGGGAGTTTGTTGCGCCACTTCTTCTTCCCAGCACTAGGAAGTGGTGAAGGGCGGGTGTTTTGGGGGACTGTCTTATGTAATTTTAATGTTCGAAAGGTGCTGATTCTTAGCCTAGTTTGACATACATGACTTTTGATTTTTGATAGCAAACAAGCCGACGGCCTACCTGTTGATAAATATTTATCGTCGCCTATGGACCTGCAATAGGTGCCAGAACCATTGCAGATGCATTGCCATCCCAAGGACAAAGCTGAAATGTAGTTATTATGAGCCTGCAAATACTCCGGTACCCACAACCCTTCAAACTGTAATAAATACAGCTACGCTACTTGGCGGCAGAATTAGATTAAAACAACTGATCATTATTTACAGTGATATTTTGGATTTTTATGGTCATAAAATTAATAAACTTACTTTAAAAATTGCTAGTGCTGGTCACGCGAATGGCTTTTCGTTCAAGTGTCGTCATTCTCCGTCCGCAATCACAAGGCAACGTCTCTCTCAAAATAAAGTAAATATCCAGTTTAATAATTTGGTGTTCCGATTTAACAGGGTGTGACCGATGTGACGAACCGCGGTATGCGAAGGTGTGTATCTACACAGTCATCATCTCAATCACCAATAATAAGACTTCTCACCTTGAGATAGCCATCCTAGTTGATAAAAGTGACCCGTGTATAAGATATCATGCAGAATTATCTGATATTTCTAATTTATTGATTTAAATCAATAAAGTCGTGCACTTCCACGAGTATCCTATCTGAGCTGCACCTTGGACAGCCGCTCCCCTAGCTAATCTTAATAAATGTTATGACCGTCATTTCTAGTATTTATTATACGGTCAATAAAGTACGAAAACCATAACCAATTGGTTAA
This sequence comes from Agrochola circellaris, assembly GCA_914767755.1. Lineage (NCBI taxonomy): Eukaryota > Metazoa > Arthropoda > Insecta > Lepidoptera > Noctuidae > Agrochola > Agrochola circellaris. The sequence goes on from OU611860.1 coordinate 7,497,974, forward strand.
GATCTTTATCAAATTGGATAAAGACACTTACCAACATATGACACGGAGGCACTTATGGAGCACATACAATAGCAGATCCACTTTCGCTAACACTCTCTCGTAGGTACTTTGCACAGATATTCACACTCAAATCATACTCTCATATAGATCCTTATTTTGATTAGATATTTTGAGTACCTTTTTGTTACTAGATTATTAAGTAGATAATTTTATTATGCTGTATTATGGAAGAGTGGAGTCCCTTAAATCAGGCAATATTTGCTTAAAAAGAGGAAGGCTCCAAACAGTAAGCCCTTTTTGTGAACTGAAGCATTTAATAAACGAATTATTTATTTTTTAATTTCTTTGACATACCTCGGTAGCCTGAAGTTCCGGACCTTTGGAAGGCGCACTTTGTTATTATTATTAAATTAAATAATCAACTTTACGAAGTAGGCTCTGCGCTGCACACCAAATTGTGTTTTTTTAATGAAATAATTTCATATTTCCTTTCTATCTTAGGACCAGTTCGTAAATGTCTTGGGGATATTATTCTAACTTAATATTATAAATGCGAAAGTGAAATTGTTAGTTTGTTTATTTGTTTGTTACGGTTTTACGCTAAAACGGCTGAACGGATTTAGACATGGCACATGGGTAAACCATGACTACGCGGGTGAAACCAAAATTAAAAAATGTAGTAATATTGCTTGAAGTTCAAGTACCATGTGAAAAACCAATAAAAAAGTAACGCATACATTTATTAAAAATAAAACATGACTCAAAACTCGGAATTTTTAATCTGTGCGTATGTGGGCTTCCAATCTGTTTTGCTTTTTAATCGAATTAACTTACCCACTTATCTTTATATGCACGTGTTTCTGTGACAAATAAACCAATTGTTCTTACTTTCCATAGTGTCTCTCCGTGCTTTCTCTGTCGCTTAAAAGTGGTTCGTCTAAACAGGCCCTTATCGGAACACTTGTTAATATTAAATCTACATTATTATTGTTTCTGTTATTATTTTATACGTTGGTTTATGTGAATGCCAAGACTGTTGAGTCATTGAGCTCTATTTCGGGTATTTGTTTAGAGTATTAGCTAAACAGAAGCTAGTTGAGTGATATCTAGTATTTGGCGTACTGCGATATTTACGAGGGTGACCACTTTTGTATGAATTAAAATTCTATTGCACAAGAAGTTGGAATGTTTAGAAATTATTGTTTTTAATAAGTAGGTATACTTATTGTAATATCAATGGTTATTTATTTTGAAATTCGAAAAGTGTCAACAGAATAAGATAAATGGTTTTAAGATTTCAACACCTTGGATTTAAATCCACAGCTGTGCAAAATATTAAGCCGGCCGCGACGTGACAGCGCGACGGGACTATAATACTTTAAACAATTTCTAAAACTGCACGGTAGAATAATTAGCGGTGTCGCGTCTCGCGTCATGTGCCAGTCTGCACTACCCTTTATGCGTAATAACTTCTTTACGCGTACTAAATTCTACATTTATTATGATTCTTCTATCTCCTTACAACTAGTTGTAAAATAGTACCAAATGTTAGTTTTTAAAGGCTATTGAATTTATAATTAATGTACATTTACAAAAAAAATTAAAAGAGTACCTAACCGTAGAGTTTCTTGCCCATTCTTCTCCATACGAAACTACCTTTTGGAAGGGGCGAATAGAGTCAATTCCATTTTTTTTGTTTTTGACTTTTATGTGCCTATTTGAAATAAATGATTTGACTTTGACTTTGAATCTATTAGCCGTATTAAAAGGTGTCGCTAGTCACACATAGGGCACGTACCCACTATGTCGTGACGATTAATTTATCGTTGGATTTACAGTTAATTTACTGTTAATCGTGTCGTCCTATAAGTGAACACCTCCATTTAAATACACAAGCCACGACGCTTTAAACGACACGATAATTTGTCGTCACGATATAACGGGAACAGGGCCATACAGTTCGGCTGTCCCCTAACAGTCAGACCCACGTCAAGCTGCGGACTATCTTGTGAGTTTTTTTTAATAGTTCATGTGAGAAAATATACAATACCTAATTAATAGGTTCAAATACGATCGTGTTGCGAAAAAGTAACTAACCAGTAACATTTTCTAAAAAACATTACCCTTCTTTTGGGCTCCACCGCATTCGAGTAAAAAGTGCAACAGTGAAGCAAAAAACTGGGCAATTTTTCAAAGAGCTGTCATCGTGTCACTTGCATGAGCTAGAATTTTGACAAGCGACAAACTTGATTAAAATAATTGGAAATTTGAAAACGGAAAATTCTTTTAAAACAGCTGACTGTTGCAAAATGTCCGCTGCTTGCCTGCCATGCTGTCTTCAGTAGTAGCAGTAAATTATAAACGTTTATAAAACAACATTTTGCAATATGTCTCCCTCGTTAGTCTAGTGGTCGGAAGCGCTACTGCTGTGCATTAGGTCCTGGGTTCGATTCCCGGGTCGGGTAAGGTGTTATTAGGTTCTCCATCTGGAATTTCTCAGTAGCAGTCCGGAGTTTGGATTTTGTGCGCGATTGATGGCAATAGGCTCTAGATTAGTCTAGATGGAAAAACCCAATAACACTTTATCCTACCCGGGAAACGAACCCAGGACCTCATGCTCAGTAGTAGCGCTTACGATCTAGACCAACGAGACAGTCAATAATTACAATAATTTTATTATTTGTAATTTAAATATATTATTTGTAATATAAATATATTCTACACATACCTAATCCCGTTAAGCTATACCATTTTTATTTCAACGCGATATTTGAAAATTATACATTTAGTGGGTGTCTTGGCATAGAGTCGTAACCTTTTAGTAGTGATAAATAACAGTCACATTCACGAAACGAGGTGACTTGTAGTTTACTCAACTTTATGAACACACTATATGAAATATTTTAACAACTTTTCGACTTATTTTTAATTTGAAATGTCACATTTTTCGATACGAGTAGTCGAGTTTGTCTTATTAACGTGCACTGCACGTGATCATGTCAATTCATGCACATGTTACACATTAATTCAGGAATTTTGCACTTTCTTTCATTTTTACCTTGCATCAGGATTGGGTAATTTAAAATGAGAAAGTGTCATGAAAACATCTAATGAAAGTGTCAGTTGCCTTAAAATGTCAAATGACAACAAGAGAGAAAACCCATTAGCGGTTGAAAACGTTAGTGAAAAACAGATTCAGTGTTCATGTACCTACAAGTTGACGAGCTGTAGGTCGTAGATTTGAGCCCAGATAGGCACTTTACTTTCTGTAAATTATTTCATCACCACTGCTCTCAAAGCGGTGAAGGAAAACATCGTGAGGAAACCGGCATGTCTGAGTACTAAAAATTTCGAAGACATGTGACATCTACCAACCCGCACTGGGCCCGCGTGGTGGATTACGGCCCACTCCCTCTCACAGAGAGGAGGCCTGTGTCCCAGCAGTGGGAACATTATAAGCTGATTGTACTAATCGGTTTAAAGGTACTAAAAAACGATAAATATGGGAAACAATCTATTGAGGTAATCCTGCTTATAAATTAAGTATGTACAGTACAACTATTTTCCTGTTATTCTTCGGCAAACTTCGTGTTTCGTCAGTCGTCGGATTTCTATCAGTTGCCCTTTGCACTTGGTGCTTGTACGTATTGACTCCTACCTAAATCAAGTATCTTGACTTAGCATACGAGGTTGACGACATGTGGGACGTGGATTCTGCAATCATTGTACCGATAATCGTAGCGGTTAATGGCCTAATAGCGGAGAGCCTCGACCAACATCTCAGGAGGCTCTCATTGCGCGGTTGGGTCAAGGGCTTGATTCAGAAAGCAGCACTCCTAGACACGGCACGCATCGTGAGGAGGTTCGTCTCTCTAGAGCCCTGACCACCGGCACCTTGGACCCTGTTCTTGATGCCGATAGGCCACTATTTTTTATATTTTTAAATGTTTTATTTTATTTTTCATAAAAATATTTAAAAATGTAATTTATATGTATGAAAATGTAGTAAAGGAAAATAATAATCAGATAGGAATTTAAATGATGACTCCATGTAGCTTTCTTTTTTGTAAAAGTAGTTCCAATATCTTATTTACAGAATAAACAATTTCATTTCATTCGGAATCAATCATACATTACGATAACTGCTTATCAGACTTGACCGTCATTAATGTGAATTCCCTGGATTGACGTCATTAGTAATATTCCTTCAATGAAGTAATAAATTTTCATTCAAAAGAAAATCGAGATAACTCAGTTATGATAAAGCTGAGCGAGAAGTCTGTGACAAAAGTTTTAGGAGATTCGAACTTTCAACAATCTCTTAACAGTTTGTAGGCATTGATCTAATTGTTTTAAGTACCTATTGGAACAGGTTCCCATCGCAACACAAGTTTGGAAACTTTGAAAAGAAAGCTTCAAAACACGAGTTCACTTAAAATTTTCCAAGCATCGAGCCCTAGCAATCCTACAGAGCTTTATCACTTCTATTCTAGGTATCTACGTAAATCCCTATTTCTATCTGTTCTTCAAATAGAATAGATTAATAATACTTTCACCAAAATCATGATTTTGTCTTACTTTATAAAATTAACTCCGTGTGTATGTGTAATGTTACTCTAATCACAAATATACGCACTTTAAAATTCGAACACCGAACACTCAATCAACTGATCATATTTTTTTAATTAATACAGTGTGCCTCGGATATTTCGGGGACGCGAAACCGGGAGCGCGTATAGCCCGCGACTAGCATCGGAATTTCATCTGTGAACAATTCCTCTGGAACTTATAAATAGGTGCGACGAAGCGACGTGTACCATGAGTTTTAGTTAACGTACACACTGTCTTAGATGTGAGGTGCACGCGGATTTTGATGCGCTCCATTGATTAGCGGGAAAATCAATCGTCCATACTTTTTTCAAATCGTTCTTTTTTTTCAAATAGTGTCGGTGGCCAGAAACGGATGTTCTTTTTTTTAAATAGCACGCCGGCCTAATGATGCCTTTTTTCATGTTGTATCGTTGGCGGGTGCTGAGTTTTCTTGGCAGCATGAGGGCTCATTATGGATAGTGAAAATCGAGAAACAATAATATTTTTTTAAGTGTAGTAAAATTGTAATACATCTATTCTGATATAAAATGGTATAAAACAAAGTCGATTTTCGTGTCTGTCTGTGTGACCGCCTGGTTCTTCTAAACTACACATTAGAGTTTGATGGGGTTTCCACCATCATCTAGAGATATTCCGGAAGGCTTATATGTATAATATTATATTTATTAGATATGTCGCCACATTCGCAGAAGCAAGGGCGGGCCACTAATGGAACAATACACAATTTTATAAGCATGGTCAATTAAACTGTTATTTTATTTCACCTGAGTTTTCATGACCCTCGTCGCTTGCTGACAGCGTTGAAGGAAGCTGCAGCAGCCATCATGACATGCTGTTGTCTATTGTCACTTCAGTCAGCCGCGCGGAGTTTGTGCCCTCCGGTATGTCCTGGCCTGTAGATTAGTAGAACTAAGTATCTGCCATCCTGTAATAAGGGAAACACACCTATTTACGAGGAGTTCTAAAAGTTAAAGGTGTTTCCAACATATTCATGTTAACCATAGGTTGAAAACAATATAGGCTCGCCTAAATTGATAATGCTTTCTGGCTTACCTACATGGGCACTTATGAAACGTCAGGCTAAAAGTGCCCGATTCCAATTGGTGTTTTCCAATGGAGAAGAGCCAGCAAGAAACTCGACGGTTACTCTTTTAACAATTTATAACTGTGATTAAATAAATAGCTCTAGGTACTTACACTACGCAGTTTAAATATGTAAGAACCTTACCGCCGAGTTTACCGTAGTGTCGATAAGTTGGTACAGCGTCAGGTCGACTTTTCCGCGTATTAGTTACCTTATACGACAGCCGTTAAAGTTGGGGGCTTTCATTTTAATTGTTAACATAATTTTGACAACAACTACCTACCTACTTGTGCGAACCGCTCCGCCCAAATAGCTATATATATATATTTCATTTAATGCGGTTCACACATAAAAGTCACATACAATCCATATAGTATTAGTAACAAAGTCAGAAACTATGTTAGTAAAAACTTACAAACTAACCTAACTACAACTAAAGGCTCGTGCAGACCAGCGCGACGCGACAGAGCGACGCGACACCGGTTATTGTTATACCGTCAAGTTTTCTTAGAAATTGTATTGTTCGAGTCGCGTCGCGGCGTCGCGTCGCGCTGATCTGCACGAAGCTTAATACCTACGTGGCTCAACACATGTTGGCACGTGCCTCCGCATCCAGTGCCTAATAAAGTGGCTGTCCACTTTGTCGGCCAATGTTTTTAGGATGTTGTTGGCGCTTCCGCGCAGCCTACCCATAATTGACGCCGCCCGCTTTTATAAGGGAAAAAAACCTACTGATAGTAAGAGATCACGGACCATGTACCTAAATGAACATCAAATGTGCGCATGACTTCCAAATCAGAATACCGCCCTGCTTGGCGACAGAAATGGTAGGTACCTATGTGGTAGTCTTAGAGTATATTACACTGGAGAAGCCTTACGAAAACTTCCCCCTTTTGTTTTTTTTGTAGTAGCTACCGCGTCCCCCGCCAAAAGTGACAGACATTTTATCATAGGCCGTCAGCAGGGCCGGGTAGAAGTCTTGGTGTGTAATATTAGTACCTACTATTTTTTATTGTGTTTTCAGTATTTGTTGTGTACTCCACATATGAGTTAAGGTTGCTCGAAATATATATATTTTTTTTTTTTTTGTTCGGAATATTGCGCACAAGGCTTCTCCAGTGTTATATACTCTAAGCTGGTAGTACTTCCCCGGACAAAATACGAGCCAAAATGATTTGTAGTGATTACTATACTCAGGTACTTTTACTGTAATTTTAGGCCATTGGTGGCCTTGGATGAAGGCAAACAAGCCGACGGCGCACCTGAAGGTAAGTTGCTACGGACACTTAAGTATGGTTATCTACTTATGGAAATAAACAGAATATCAATAGTTATCGGAAATGTCATATATTATATTATTATGCCAGTTAAGCTAAAGACCAGCCACACAACGGACGCATAAAAATGGCGGCCGCCATAAAAATGATGACACCGAGGTTTGAATTATCGGTGTCAAAAAACGCTCTCTAAGAAAACACACCGAGTTACTTTCATTAACGTTTCATTTATTTAATTATTTAGGATCTCCAACATATGATGTACACAATACATAACACATAATTAAAGGGCAACATCGGGTATTAAGTAAGTGTACTCCTTCACTTATGAGACCACAGCATGCACAATATGGTTAAAAACTAAGCTAACAAAGTTAAAACATTAAATAGGTAAAACTTTTTTTTCCTTTAAAAAATACTTTATAAAGGACATAAAAAAATTAAGAAAATATAACATTTAGAAATACTTAAATAAAATTAAATCTAATAAACACTTATTAACGTGTACACTTATAAAGTTTCATTGACGTCATTCGACGGTAAATTTCGGACGCTATGTGGCGGCTACCGCAGTCTTAGGACACCTTAGCTTTACAAATACACCCGTACCTACCCTTCAGACCGGAACACAGCATCTGCTTGGCGATATTAATGCGTAAGTACGTCTGGTGGTAGTACTTCCCCGGACGAGCCACGAGCCACGAGCCCCTTACATTTGAATTAAGAAAGAAAAGAAAGAAAGAAAAATAAGTTTATTTGTCACAGAGAAACACATGCATAAAAAAAAAGATGATAAACTTGAGTAGAAAATAAGAAAATGAAACAGAATAGATTTAAATACAACAACGAGCACAAAACAGAAATAGTCGGCAGCTGCTGGCACGTCATGACTGTGGCAAGAAGGCTTCCACTCAGCATGAAGCTGTGCTATTTATTAAGCGATATGAAAGGTATACCTAACAATCTCAGGTTCTTTTATTGTAATCTAAGGTTCTTTTATTGTAATCTTAGGCCATGGTAACCCCCTAAGATAAACAAGCATAATTGCCAGATTCTTATCAACGTCACATCAATCATAAGTGAGATTGTATCACAAGTCGACGCCGTTACAAAATCATTCAGAAAAGTACCTGGGTACTAATGAATCATTTATACAATAAAGTCATTAATATGAATGACTTTATTGTATAAATGGTATTAAAATAAAATCGCCATACTATTTCTTTTGGTTTGCTCCCATTGTAAACGTACAGATGTGAGAACAGAGAGACGGAATGATTCCCACTGATGTCATAGTCAAAGTCAAATATTTTTTTCCAAAACATTAGGTACTAATTATTTTTTGAACGTCAAAATTTACAAAAAAATATAATTGATTCTAGTCTCCCCTTCCAAAGGGCAGTTTTGTTTGGAGAAGAATGGGCAAGAAAGTCCACCGTTACCTACCCTTTTAATTGTTTTACAATATTTTGTATACAATACTCTTAGGTAAAGACGATGCACCTAGAATAAAATTAATATATCACAATAAGTAAATAGCATTAAAAATGAACCAATGACAGATAAATTAATTTTATTATGTGATAGATACATGATGCTCACATATTTACAAACATTGTAGAAGTATACGATTTTCCTGTAATAAAAAAGTGTGTGTGAGTTAAAGTAATCACAGAATGTAAAATCAATGTCATAAAGATTTTAAATTATACAATTAAATTAGCAACCTCTTCCCTTACTACTCTACCTACCCAAAAAAACTCATTCAGCTGTCCCCAAACTCGAACGAAATTAATCAAACCTAAAACAATGTACCAAAGCCAATAAATAAATAAAAAACAGACAAATTGTTTATAATTTATCGCTCTATATTTGAATATGAGCATAAATTAATGCGCAAGAGTGTATTCCTGACAATGGCGGCGCGGCGCCTGCCTTCCGGACGACGCGCCTTGGTTGCGTAAGCACCGCTCCCAGATGTTAGGTCAAGTGTGAAATTATTATATGTATGTTTCAAGGGCATCAGTGGACCGGGGAAGGAGGCGTCGAGCTGGCTCCAAGATGACATAGTTCTGAGAAGAAAAAACATAAGTACCTAGATAAGAGCCTGTGCACACGATGGGTTGCGGCGCTGCACCGCAAAGATTTCGCTATATTGTCGGGCAACAATTTTTCTCAGTGACGAAGAAACGTATTTTAGAACAAAAAAATATTTCAGTAATATTGGCCTTAACCATTTCCTTGGTAATATTTCCTATTAATGAAATGATGTAAAATATGAGAAGATAGCTTTGTTCTTCTATTAATTATCACAATTTTGTGTTCAAATGCTCTCCTGTAAAATCATGATTTTGTAGATAACCGTATACACTTTGTGGCCGTGGAGACAACTTTTAGTTGTCAGTGTGATGTTGACAGTTTGGGATAGAAATCTTTCTTCTGAAATAGTCTACATAAAAAAGGACCTAGACAAAGATTGTTAGAAACGAAAGACAAAATGACAGATTGTAGAAAGATTTCTACGGTGCGATTTCAAAACTGGAGAAACAAAATGTCACTTTGTATAGAAAGAGCTGTGTCTATTCTTCGTAGACATAGAAATCTTTATGCTACGCGTGCTGGTCGTATTAAATCTCAATGAAGTGAGGCACTTACCCGACGGCTTTGCAGTGATCTGGCTGTAAGGGACAACAAAGCAAAGCATGCTAGGGATCTTGTATGTACACAAAAATATATCAAATTTTAAGAAAATGTCCGATATTCATAGTTTAAATACCAGGAATAAACAGAACCTTTCACTCGTCTCCACAGAGTAGGTAGGCAATTCGTTCATAGGTCAATGTATACGCTTTTACAACAAACTTCCCATTGACATTCGAAACATACCCATAAAACGATTTAAAAGCTGTATTAAAACCAAACTTTGTAAAAAAGGGTACTATAAAATTTGAAATTATTTAGAAGATAAAAAAGCTTGGGATTGAGCTGCTCACTCTGCTAAGCCTTGTGAAAACCATAAAATTTGACATTTAATTATTCATCACAATAAACCAGTGACATTGTTGAAAATTATATTCAAAATGACACGATTACATATGTACTTTGTAAAGTATTATATTATTTTAATTATTGTGAATGTGAGGACTATGTGGACATTTTTTAATTTATTTTTTATGTAAATTATTTCACCACTGCTCTCAAAACGTTAAAGGAAAACAACGTGAGGAAACCGGAATGTCCTAGAACCAAAAATTCGAAGACATGTGACATCTACCAACTTGCACTGGGCACGAAAATTGTGGGGACTTTCCAAAATCACGATAGGCATCTTAATTAAAAAGATAATAGGTACTTTTTTTAAGAAAAAGTTTTATTGTGACGTCATCGATAAAATAAAGTCCCTAAAGTAGACAATAATTCATTATTTAACGATTTTGAATGGATGATCTCATCTTTTCGTTTTGTAGATAATATTAACTAGAATGTAAACATCATCATCATCATCATTTCAGCCAAAAGACGTCCACTGCTGGACATAGGCCTCCCCCAAACACCCCCACTTCCACCGGTTCTGTGCTTCCCACAGCCGGCGGATTCCTGGACCTTGTGCAGACCGTAGGAACATGCAAAGGACTCACATTTGCCTTTATTGTACAACAAATATTAACAATAACTAAATACGTAAATTGACGGTGTTATCACACACGGTGATTTATTTCAGGCAAATACTACTCAATTAACAGAAAATTTAAGGACGTAACAAGGCGCCAACCACATTTGCATGTAACTTGCAAAATCCATCTATTTAAACTAATCTTAATTATCCTCCCAGCCGACAGACGTCCACTGTTGAACATAGGCCTTCCCAATCAAGCATCGCTACAACGACAGGTACCTTCGCCAGGGCCATATTTTATATCTATACTATTAAACGAGCAATATATATACTATTATCCTATCCTACATATTTATACTATTAATGAAACGAGCAATATTTTTATATATATTTGTTATCACGTTCTCGTAATCGAGTTTACGGGGGCGCAAAATCGATCTCGCTTTTTTTGTTTTGAGCGTGGGAAATTATCAAATAACTTCTCCCGCTCTGGGCGGAGCGGGAGGGCGTGTCAGACTTTTACTGACTAAAACCCACCCGTGTTCCTTCCGTTGCCTGTGTGCCGGGGTCGCGATATCCCTTTCGGATAAACCCGCAACCCCGGCAGGCATTGGCCCTTCCGGACCCCGTCAGTTGGTGCGGACTTCTCTTTGAGGCGCGCGTGGAACACAACGCGCCGTCGACCCGGGCCAGTACCCTAATTACGTAATACACGATCAATCAGAATCTGAAACGTTTTGAAACAGATTGCTAGTCCATTGCTACGTACGTTCGAAAAAAAAATCTGCTCAACAACGTAAATAACACAATGAATGTTGTTGACCTGTCAAATTGAAACAGATTAGTCGGAATTGTCAACGAAAATGTGTTGCGTAATTAGATAGCTGGTCCCTATCGGACGGCGAGCTACCCATTGCTCAACGTCCGCAAGCCCGCGCCTACGGTGGCCGGAAGTCGGCTCGCGACTCCCGACGCCCGGGGCGTCTCCTGCGGCGACTAGGGGCGCGAGGGCGCGCATCTTGCCTCTCCCTCGCGCGCTCCGCCTCCTCCTTCGCGAGCATTACTGCTTCGCAGAAGGAGGTGACGGCCTCCCATGCACTCTCGCTCCGGACCATGGCCTGAACCAGGGCCGGACGCGAGAGATCGCCGCCGCCGATCGCCTCCGTGAGGACACGGCGGTGCTCCGCCCAAGCTGGGCAGACCTCAACCGTATGCTCCACCGTGTCCTCCGGGCGATCCACACAGTGGTGACACCCTGGTGTTTCCTCCCGCTTTATCCTGAACAGGAACCTCCCGAAACAACCATGTCCGGCGAGGACCTGCGTCAGGCGGAAGGTGAGGACGCCGTGGCGCCTCTCTAGCCACTCCTCAAAGAGGGGACTTATCGCCACAATTGTGGCGTGCCCAAAATCGATCTAGCTAGGTTTCATATATGGGAAAATTCGCTTTCTCCGCATTTTCACCCGAGCAGAGTTCGGTCGCCCAAAGCTTAGAACAAGATGGCTACCTTAAAATAATGACATGGCAGAATCAGTAAGTACCTACTATCATGGCAACATGGAATTAGTAAGTAGGTACCTACTATCGTGGCAGTGTGGAATTAGTAAGTACCTACTATCATAGCAGCATGGAATTAGTATGAACTATCCTGTACTATTAAATGTGTGTTCGAAATGAAATGAGTTAATTTTAAACATAAATCTTTTTATTTTCTTATTTTAACAGGGCACAACATGCACCATGACCGAGACAAATTTTCTAAGTACCAAAGATACACGAAGTCTCAAATAAAGTTGCCAGTTTATAAAACTATAGATGTAACATAACAAAACCAATATTGGCTATGGTTATTTAAATGAACTAAGTATAAAACTATAAAGTAACTATATGTTCACATGGACTTGAACAATGAGCATTCTCTTTTTTCGCAAGAGCAGAGGGTCTAGTGTGAGTTTTGTTTAACCATCTCGATTTTACGCATCGACCGCGTTCGGCGCTCTGATTGGCCTTTCACTGGTGATGGGCCAATCGGAGCGCCGAACGCGGTCGATGCGTAAAATCGAGATGGTTAAACAAAACTCACACTAGACCCTCTGAGCTCGGTCGCCCAGGTACTAACTGATAATGCGACATCTTTGTCAAAAAAGCAATGCTGCTGCTACTGCTGCTACTGCTGTTTAATAAACCAGAAAACTAAGTATGAAAAAAACTTACAAAATGTTCAGATTGTCTGATTGTCGCCGCCTTTTAGGGGGCCTATCTACAAGATACTATCTTGCAGGCAAGTTGTAAGTAGGTTGTAGGCAAAATACATGTAATTCACCTATAAATTGAATGGAATGACAAATCATCACCTATTTAATTGAAAATTATTATTTGTCACAAATAAGTCCCTTATTCAATGAACCAATTAGTGTAAGGTCATGACACTTCTGTGAGTCCCCTAACAAACCATTGTTTACTGTTATTGACTATAACAATAACATGTGATATTCTAGGAAATAGGTTATCAGTGGGTGTTGTAGGTTCTGATGTATGGATGTTGACTTTCATAAGGCAAAGTTCACCTCGAACACCACAATGTACCTAATAATAGAATAGAATACTCTACTCTACATTATTTACGTACACCATAAAAATTACAAACAAAAATGTATAAATTTGACACATTTTTTATAAATTTTCATTGATCCCACACAATTCTCAGTCATGCACTGTTAATAAAATGTCCTTAATTAATGTGCTTGAAACTTTTCATTCCTCGACTGTAAGAGCTAAAGTTCGTTTTTAATCCCGTAGACTAATTTGACATTTCAAATAATTGTTGTTTGTTTTTATTTTCAATTTGGAATTTGACATTTGCTCCTGTCAAATTAGTCTACGGGATTAAAAAACGAACAATAGTAGAACTTTATACAGGGTGACAGGGAGCATCAAAAAGGTGTGATTATTTTTTTGCGATTACGATATTGGTCCCATTGAGAAATTTGTTCGGTTTGATGGTCTGTATCACACCCTTAGTTTGACCCCACCTTCCTGATACACCTGTATACCACTGCTGATTCTGACTGGATAAACTTTTCTTTTAAGGTTTGTGCCAACATGAGAGACAATATAGTTTGACACAATCCAAACTATGTTTGATCGGAATGATCAAGCTTAAGAGGCTTAGAACAGCTAAAGCGCCGTCACTGTCGGACTGCATAGAAAAGAAAAAGAAGCGCGATGACACAACGCAGGTAATTTATTGCAAAATATGAAGCAATATCTATTTACAAAAAATCTATTGTTTGGACAAAAAATTAAAACACTATTACGGTATTATGTTGCTTTTAGAATAATCTGACAAAAAATCAGAATGATTGCATGTATATTAATATGATTTTTAATCGTTAAAAGAAATTTTTTGATGTATCTTCGTGATATTAGTTGTATTATGTTTTCAACACACTATCTTACTAGCATAATATCCTGAAGAATTTCATATATTTTTCTGATTTTGTTTACTACAGTGGATCATAAACTTTTAGGAATTATAAAACTTGCCTTTTGACGATTAGGTCCAGTAGGATCTGCTGATAAACTTGAGCATTCACTCGTAATGACCATTCTAGCGAATGTTACATTGCGAGCGTTCTAGCGAGCATTCTAAAGGACAGTAAATTTTCTCTGAGATTTTTGCCAAGCCGAGCCCGTGTCCGTCTATGCATCCCGCACCCCTGTTATATTGACGAGCATTGACTAGAGCGTTCGCTAGAATGATCGTGAAAATGTTCGTAGCGATGTTTGGCTGTACGCTTGGCTCTGTTCGTTGTTCAGTTCGACAAATTTAAAAACGGCGAATGCTTGATGTTCTGTTACAAGTGAATGCTCAAGTTTATCAGCACCTTTAACGATAAGGTTAAATGAACGCCTCTGTAGACATCCCTGTGGTCCATCTTAGACTGATCTCTTATGTTAGGCTAGTATATTTCTCTTACATAACAACATCACTTCTGTTGAGCTCCTTAAATTCTGAGTTGAGCTGCACGGTCACTGACAAATGCGTGCACTGACTGGACAGGTCCACTCAATCTGTGTGGTTCTTTCCTCAAAAGACCATTTTTAGACACCAATCTACATGATCTTCACATGATCTGACCAAGATTATGTCTGGACTTTAAAAGAGACTGTGAACTCTGAGTTTGTTTCGGCCTTTCTTCTCGAAGTAGTCAGATAGGAAACGCCTACCTCATCTAGTTTAAAAATAATATGTTTGACGTGTAAAAGTGTTTTGTACAACCTATTTACAGAAATAAAAATCATTTATCATTTATAACATTACGCCTATTTTCCGGGAAGGCTTAGACAGGTGTAATGTTTTCACGCGGACGAAGTCGCGGGCATAAGCTAGTACACCCGGCTACACAACAAGCTGTATATTTCCAGTTTATGCTGATCTCGCATCGTATAGGATTTCCGTACAAGGACAGGTCAGCTTATACTGGTAATATAAAGCTTGATATGTACCCGTGTTCATAAAGGTTAATACCCGGCCTAAGTCTCATTTAATAATAAACAACAAATATTATTACGTGACAAATCACAGCCGATAAGAGTATCACCGAATTAGGTACTTATCTTGTATGACTCCGATTATCAAGAATATATTAACATATTATATATGTACTTACTGTTCATATAAATACTACAGTGGTTCATTGATAGATCACAGTCGTTTAGTGTTTTGTTTTAAAATTAATTTTGTGAATTTTTAAATTGAATTTTAATTAGGTAAGTCTCCTTGTGTTTATTCGTTTGAAAAACTCATTCTTTAGGTATTTTTTTAAATTTGGTTTAAGTATTTTATAATAAGTTTACATTCAAGCATGAAACCCTTTTTTTACTGATTTTTCCGTTTTTAGTTATTGTAACTATCTATTTGTTCTGAATAAATTAATTTTATGTATTGCTTTGCCGGCACTATTTTCTTTCCGCCACACGGCCGAAAATAATATTTATTTTCCGCTGAGAACGATAATTTCCGAAAATGGATAATTCGCCTGAAAATTGTCGAAAATCAAAAATCAAAACGAAATTCGGTCAAAATCTAGTTATAAGTAAGTATACATATGGAGAACTGATTTTAAGCTGAAGGACAGTGCGCACTCTACTTACAGTCTAATTTTTTTTAAAGGCATTTCAAGGCAGGTTTTTCAGTAGTGCATTTTCCACAGTACATAAGTCTGTCTAATATCTACACAGTCTGCACAGACCCTAAATCATACTTCTTCTGTAACTGTAAAGCAAACTAAGTCTGGCCACTTACATTAACAACTTACAACAGTGCAAATAATTAAGTAAGTTCTTACGTAATTGTGAGTTTTTACTGAAAACCACGAGCGCAAATGTCAATCGAATTAAGAACACGAAAAGCTTGCACGCAAATTAATATTTATTATTGCAAATCACTTTAAAAAATCCAGCGTGGTATCAGAAAGGGTTGAACATATTTAAGGGTGTGGTACTGAACATCCAACTGAACAACTATCTCCAAAAGACCAATATCATAATCGCGAAAAAATTAATAATCATAATCATAATCATAATCATCATTTATTGCATTCAATGTAGTGTAGAAGATGTTACAATAATATTTGTTTCATACATTGACCCTGTCAGGGCACAGCAATATAATTATACATATGTTTTGGCATGCTACAGTACATAATAAATGTAAATGAATGAAATAAACCCACAGTGCAGAAAGACAATAATACATTTTTTAACATAATGATAAAGTATTGGTAAACAGTTATTTGGTCATCATTTCCATTAATAGTTCAAATAAGTTAGACAATTAAAAATAATCAAATAAATTATAACTATAATCATAAAATAACATGTCAACATGGCAATGTCAACAAGAATAATAGTAGTAAGTCAACAATAGTCAGTGATGTATTTAATAAGGATTTGAATGTCAAAAATTATCGATCGTTATCGTCCAAGAATTCCCCTAACAATAATAATAATCATAAAGCTTAATGTCAAACCAGAATAATAGTATTAAGTCAAAAATTGTGAATGATATACCTATTTATATTATGAATTTTAATGTCAAAATTTTATTTACTTATCATTATCGTCAAAGAATTCCTTTAGAGTGTAGTATGATTTTAGTGTAAGGTGTCTTTGAAGGCTGGTTTTGAATTTATTTTCGTACTCTATGTCTTTAATTGAGTTTGGAAGCTTATTATATATTTTTACGCACATGGCTAAAGGTCCTGAATGGAACATACCTAATGTGGAGCTTGGTAGGGCTAATTCATTCTTGTTTTGGCGCCTATCACTGCGACTTTGTGGACGGAGGGTTCTAGTGAGTGGGAATAGTGATTGGTGTTTTCGTACAAATTTACTTACTTCCAATATGTAGATGCCAGTTAGTGTAAGGACCTTATATTTAACAAAGAATGGCCTACAGCTTTCCGTGTTGTCTATATTGGCAAGAATACGTAAACATTTTTTTTGTAGAATAAAGAGCTTTTGTTTGTCTACACTATTTCCCCACACCACTATTCCGTAATTTAACCAGGAGTATGCGTAGGCATAGTATGCTGTTAGAGCAGTTTTAAAATCGGTAGCTCTTTTAAGCTCTCCTAGGGCATATATAAAGCTAGCAAGCTTATTTGCCACTGCATCTATATGAGCCTTCCAGTTTATATTGGTATCTATAGACAAACCCAACAGTTTAAACTCATTTATGCATTGTATCTGTATATTATTATACGAGTAATTTATGTCCAATTTACGCTTTTGATATGGTCTAAATTGCATTATTTTTGTTTTGTCAAAGTTTAATTCTAAGTTATGATCTTTTAACCATGATATTATTTTCGAGAGCTTATCGTCTAGGTTTAAGTTTAAGTTTTCACCACTAGTGTATGGAAAAATTATAGAAATATCGTCAGCAAATAAAATACTTTGAGCGTCAATTTCTTTAGGTAGGTCATTAATATAAATTAGAAATAATAAGCATCCTAAAACGCTGCCTTGAGGTATTGACATTGTTATTTTCTCTTTATCAGATCTTACGCGTGTTATTCGGCCAGTGTGTTGATCCCTATGTTCAACCTCTACGAACTGTTCTCTATTTTGTAGGTACGACGAGAACCACTATTATCGCTACCCTATACATTTGGGTCGAGTAGGTGTGCATTTAAGTTTTGTATGGGATAGCTGATAATCTGTTCGCGATTACAATTTTGGTCCTATACAGAAAGTTGTTTAGTTTGATGGTCTGTACCACAGCCCCTTAAATCCTCCCTTAAATATAATCCCACACCACACATTTCCGATACACTCTGTATTAATTATTATTAATCATTTAATTCTGAATAAATTTACATTGTCAGTAAATACTTAGTACCTACTTATAACTATGTTAGTAAATTATTTATTTATTGTTATTTTACAAACAAGTAAAAAAAGCAAATTAAGTAATAAAACTGGTTATGAGTTTGAATCCATTTAAAATTTAAATTGTTTATTTGACAGAAGCTAGTTTATTGGATTTGCACCTTTGCTAACTAACCTGTTTTTCAATAAGTAAATATTTCTCTTTCTTTCTTATAAAGAAATTCTTTTTTTTTATTTGGTGTTAAACTTAATTGTGGAATTTCGGCTCTTCTCAATAGGATACGACTAATTGGAATCGTGCACCTAGCTTCTGACGTTTCACAAGTGCCCATGCAGGTTGATATGAAATAAAATAATATGAAATAAAATATTATGAAATTCAATTACTTATTTAAAATCTTAGGTTGGTACTTATAAAATGCCGTGGGTTAAGGCTCCCGCAGACGGGCGCGTCGCGACAGTACGACGCGATTCTGGTAGAACAATTTCCATGAAGTTTTCATAGAAATAGTTCTACTAGAGTCGCGTCGCTCCTGTCTGCAGGAGCCTTTAGTCGTAGGTGGGTACTTAACTAGGTACAGGTGCCGTAAAATAGGCAAATCACTTTGCTAATCTCTTATAACAATTTTAATTTTAACTTATCATTATCGGTAATACAACTTAAACTATGTAGTTACCATCGCGGACACTTGCGCATGAGCACTTTTCGACCTTATTGCTTAGGTACATAGGTATCAGATAAAATGTGTTAACCTGTAACGTACGTAGCTAGAGGCTACGAGGCTCTACGACTTAAAACTTTTTGATTTATATCAATTCAATAAATAAATTATTTCGCTAATTGGCTACCAATCGAAATTGTCCGTAGGTATATTGAAATCATAACTGTAATTCCTTGGCAGTTCTATAAAATCAAATTGTTTATTCTGTAAATAGGACATCGGAATAATTTTTACACGTCATATTAAAAAAAATATTAATAATAAGCTAGATGAAGTTGGCGTTTCCTATCTACTCTAAGAAAGCCGAAACAAACTCAGAGGTCGCAGTCTCTTTTAAAGTCCAGACATAATCTTGGTCAGGCCATATGAGGACCATGTGGATTAGTGTCTGAAATGGTCTTTTGAGGAAAGAACCACACAGATTTGAGTGGACCTGTCCAGTCAGTGCAAGCATTTGTCAGTAATCGAGGAGCTCAACTCAGAACTTTAAGGCAGTTATTACGGCTTTTAATGTGCTTTTCGAAGAGGTTCGATACGACCCGTAGATTAGTCATACCTGCGTGCGGGCGTGCCAGCCAAAAAACCTGTTAAAAGGCATAGAATTCTATTGACATATTGATATCATTTTGTAACGTTACATATTGGAAAAATACCCGAAACCCGTAACTAAGGGAACGGTTACTTTCCTTTACGCGGTCACGCATCTGACTCATCAAAACGGCCAATTTTGTAAAAATCTCACCGTGAAAACTTAGGTGAAGTGAGCTTAACTGAATGTATGAATGAATGAAATGCACTGATTCCAGACTCGACAAATCGAATGAACCCCAAGAATCGCACTAGCCCCTGGAGCCTCATGTTTCATGTTGCTACAGAGGCCATTGCATATCTGGGAGTAGACCGGGTGGCGCGGTAATGGTAGGGAAGACGTGCCCGGATATGGAAGGATTGCGAGCCGTACGGAATATAAATCGTTGAATTGGCATAAAGTAAGCATTAATTTCACCTAATGCTAGGGATTGACATAATAACACCGCAGTACCCACTTAGGTGGGCCAAGTTGATTTTCCATGTCCCTCTTCAATTTTACAAATTTTCTACTATCAGATTAGATATCTGGGTACTTGCGAATTTTCCTATTATAGATACGTTAATTGCCTATCCTAGATTGCGTTTTAAAGTATTGGCACGTGGTCTGAAGTGTGCTTGATTCAATGGAAATAAACAATACAGTCTAAATTATATCTACAACGCTACCTCAAATCGGTTCAAATTCAATTTTAAAAGTCATTTATTCAAACCAGGCTGAGAATCATAACACGTCAAAATTACATAAGACAGTCCCCCAAAAACGCCCACCCTTCACCACTTCCTAGTGCATTAGCTGGGTAGAATAAGTGGCGCGACAAACTCCCCAGCAGCACAGCTGTCTGTTCCCAACTATATTGGGGTCGGCTTCCAGTCTAACCGGATGCAGCTGAATACCAGTATTTAATCATTACGCAACACAAAACATTAAATTACTTAAATTATTTTCTGCTAGCACACGCCAATATACCAACCAGGTTCTTTTGGCGCGTGGCAAAAATCGGAACTAACGCCGCATCTTGTTGTATCAATAGAATTTCTGTGACAATTTCACAAATTTTTACTAATAACGCCACAAGGTCCTTGTAGCACTCTATTTACTATTTCGTAACTTAATCGTTGCTTTTTTGCGGATTTAACGTATAATAGTAACATGTTTATACAAGAAAATACCTATTAGGCACCTCCACCACCGCCTACTGAGAAAACATTCACAATGCACGTATACCTAGTGGTCTTCCTAGTGGTCTCCTTTCTTTATTTTTCGTGTGGTTAGTGACTAACCTGCTATCTAATTACGCAACACATTTTCGTTGACAATTCCGACTATTCTGTTTCAATTTGACAGGTCAACAACATTCATTGTGTTATTTACGTTGTTGAGCAGATTTTTTTTTTCGAACGTACGATGCAATGGATTAGCAATCTGTTTCAAAACGATTCAGATTCTGATTGATCGTGTATTACGTAATTAGGGTACTGGTGTCAGAGTTTTAATGCCGCCCATGGGCCTCTGACTAATACTTATAGTGGTATAGAAATCCCTATAAAATACTTACTAGCTGCACCCCGCGGTTTCACCCGCATAAGTCGAAATCCATTGGGAATATCGGAATAAAAAGTATACATGTCCGAACCCAGATCAAGGTCTACCCATTTTTCAAATCTTCATCTAAATCCGTTCAGTCGTTTTAGCGTGAAAGCGTCACAAAAAAAACAAACTCACTTTCGCAATAATATTAATTAGGATTTGGATTTTGTCTAAAACCACACGTGTACCTACTTCTGCTGACCAAGCATTGGCTTTTTCTGAACGTGTTTTGTTAGCAATGGAGTCGCCCCCTATGACAATCAAATGGGTGTACTATTTCTATACCTCCGGGGAATACTGGCGTAACATTATGTAGATAATGATGTTAGGCGAAGGTCCTAAACTCAAGTGGCCCACCTGTCCCTTCCGTTACTTGAGTAGGTACCTACTCAAATAAAGGCAACGTTGAATGCAACGTGATGTTAATTTTATCAATTTATTGGCACGTGCCGACGCGCTTATCGGCTATAAAAGTACTTGGCATATTTAGACACGCTGATCCGATCCAGCCGTCCCTTACTGTCCGTGAAGAGAGCCTTAATCTGAAAAAGGTTTTTTTTTTTGTCAATTGGGGTCTCGTGAATGATTCCACTTGGAAGAGAGATTAATTAGTAAGTAGGTATTTCCAGGGACATTCCCTATTCACAGGTACTTATTATTGAATCTGATCCAGCTTGTCCCTTGCTGTCCTCCCTCAGCGACGCCCTAAGCCGAAGTCCGTACCCCACAGGTGTGCCCTTAGCGTGTAGTAGCTTAGCTTAGTTTTACAGTTTTATGCCCTAGCTGGAGGCCTTAATTTATTTAGACACCCACAGGAAAGTCCGATCTAAGCAGTCAACAACCTCCTAGGTTGACCAGCGAGATGACATTCCCAAAAAAATATATATACACGCACGATTCAGTTTTTTTTCTTTCAATTATGGGTTAAGCGGAAAGCAGCTCTAACCAGAGATAATTTAATAACAATTATTCGACCTTTTTAGAATACATTTTAGATTTGATATTCCTACAAAAAAGCAAGAAGGTGACAGAGCATTTTTCTTAATTTTTCGGTAATTTACGGTAAATATATTGTCATTAAAAAGGGTTTTAACCGTAGCTTAAATGATTTCATACAATACCTATCCCATATCTGCAAAGTAGGTATGACAGAAGTCCTTAGTAGTCATAAAGTAATTTAAGTTCGGGGAATTTGTGAGTTTTACTGCCTATATAAACTTGAGCTTACAAACTTAGCTTCATTGAACAGTTTGAATTCTCACCGATATCAATACGAGACAAGTTTTGCCGGGAATCCGTGTACAACTCGTGAGGTCTATATAGTTCGTAATTCAAATCAATTATGCGAAAAACCTGATTGTAAAAAAAAACCTCTTAATTTATTTTAATCTGTTACGGATATTATAGTAATTTGAATTTAGAAGGTTAAGTGACCAGACACAATAGGACTAGATCACGGTACCTACATTTTTTTAAAAGAATTTTCATAAAACGAACAATAATTTTAACGTAATGAAATTATTAATAGTTTTGTTTGCATGATGGCGTCTTTATTTTTTTTTGTATTAGTTGTCATTTGGATTTCATTTATGATTCTAACCAATTCTTATTTTTATTTCTAGAAACCATGGCCAGTTTAGTCTACATTGTCTTTGCCTGCTTGCTTGCCAGTGTTGCGGCTCTCCCGTCATCCCGTAAAATACGGAGTTCTTACAGTAAGTTTGTGCATTTACGTTTAAGAGCGTTTATTCTGAAAGTTGGCAACGTCGTAAATAGCTGTCAAATATTTACCTGTTTTGATTAATTTGGAAATAATACTGTATGGAAATAAGAAATGTGGCTAACTAAGTTACTAGTATATTGATTATGTTATGCAATTGTAACATTGAATTTGATGTTGTGCCCGTTTTAGGCGTAAAAAATGCATTTGGAAACTTTCCAAATGCTTTTTTTACGCCTAAAACTAAATATTCGGTGTTACAATATTAATTATTGCATATCATAATCAATATTTTAGTAACTTAGTTAGCCACATTTCTTATTTCCATACAGTATTATTTCCAAATTAATCAAAACAGGTAAATATTTGACAGCTATTTACGACGATGCCAACTTTCAGAATAAACGCTCTTATAGACAGCTCATGTTATACCTATCTATCTATCTGTTATTATCACATCGATAACTTGATAAATTTTTATTGTAAAGCCTTTGCCAGGCTTTCCGCAAACGCAAAGAAGGATGGGTAATTTTGACATCATTGGTCATATTTGCTGCCGAATCAAATCTAAGGCCTTTTTCCCCCTGTGTAAGGCCTTTTTTTTTTTTTTTTTTTTTTGAGGATGGGAAATTATCAAATAACTTCTCCCGCTCTGGGTGGAGCGGGAGGGCGTGTCAGACTTTTACTGACTAAAACCCACCCGTGTTCCTTCCGTTGCCTGTGTGCCGAGGTCGCGATATCCCTTTCAGATAAGGCCTAAGGCCTGTGTAAGGCCTAATGTTCATTTCGGTGAGACAATATTTACAAAATATTCGCGAACTCTGTCATAATGTTCGCTCACAACGGCGAACTCTTGAGCACGCATTCAATGAGTTCTTGAAGAGCTAGACTCGTGAAGGCGATCACGTTCTTTCGCCACTCATTCTCGCTTCCGCTGCCGGAGCGAAAACATTACTGTGTGTGAGTGGACTAGAGAAGTCAGAATGAAGTTTCAGCAAACTGGAGGTGAACCTAATGTTAGTGTCTTATTTGTGTGCCACTGTTGGCTTGACAGTAGCTACACGTAGCGTCATCGGTGGGTCGATAAAAGAAAGTGCAGCACAGTCTGCGCCCTCTTAAGGCCCTAACCGCAGCGCGGCACTTAAAACGTTGCCCGAATGTTGCATAACCTTTTCATTCCTCGACGGTACATTAACAAAAACGTAACTTTAACAGATTACCCCTTCAACTTCGTGGCTCGAGAAACGTGGGGCGCGCGTCCCCCTAATGGAGTCACTAGCTTGAGCCTGCCAGTGCCCTACGTCGTCGTGCACCACAGCTACATACCCCCGGACTGCGAGACCAAGGACGCCTGCAAGAGAAATATGAGGCTTATGCAGGACATGCACCAAATCCAAAACGGGTGGCAGGATATTGGATATAAGTGAGTTGAATTTGTTCTAAATGTTCTTGGTTCAAACAGATTCACTCGCATCCTGCTCGGGATGCGGGATACCTAACCTACTAACCTACCTAGTACCTTGGTGGTATTCCCTTGGCTGAGTCCAGCTTTCTTTTTGCAACTACTATTTAATACCCCGTAACACTTCCAGTTCCCTGAATCAATTTCCGTCGCTAGCACTCAAATAGGCGATTCCTAAATTATAGTTAGTGCAACACAAATAACCTTTGTCACTATAATGCTGAAAACAATAACGGCTAGGATAACCCTTTATCAAGTTATTAGCCACTAGCTTCTGCCCGCGACTTCGTTCACTTGGAAGTCGTAACACACCACAATATACTACAATAACAGTTACATTTTTACTAGCCATAAGCTGACTACGTTTCCATAAAGTCGTGTCAGGTGGCCTGTTGGTGGCGTCGACATCGACGCCCAAACTGTCAGTACATGATTCTGGACCCCACTGCATAGAAAATTTTGGTCGGTTATAAAAAAAATTGCTGTCCCATACATGTTGACCGAGTAAAATTGCACTTTTGTATGACACAGCAGGTTTTTTTGATAACCTAGAAAAAATTTCAACGTCGGGGTGTTCAGAATCATATACTGAATCCTTAGCAACAGCACGTCGATGTCCCTGCCATCCTGTACTATTTATAACTAAGATTTTTTTGCGCAATGACACCGATATTACAAAATTTCAAGACCTTTTTATTGCAAAATACATTCTCATCTATTAACAGTCTATGTAGATAGTATATAGCAACTGATAAAATGTTATCATCGATACTTTGAAAGCCGATAGTCATTAGACAGTAAACAGGATGGATATCGAATCAGTGCCAGTAGTATGAGTCGCGTACCTGTGCACTAATTATATCTTACTACCGAGTGAGATCTTGCCAAATAATGACTAAGGCGAAGACTATGAAAGTGCACCTGCACACAAATGTAATATATAAATTAATCCATATAGATTTGTAGCAAACCCACACCTTATATTACAGACGACAATATATCAGTAAAATAATGTAATTAGTCAAAAACTCAAACACACGACAATTTCTTGTTTGCATAAAAAGGCCTACGGTTTGTTTATATAATTATTTATTGTACGCCAAAAAAATACGTAGCAAAAACAACATAAAACATTCAATGGGCGGTCTTATCGTTGTCTGCGATCACTTCCAGTCAACCTTGGAACGGACTAGAAAAATTTTTTAGCACAATTCGGTCAGGCTAGGTTTCAAAAACATTCTGTATTGTCTCTTTGTCTTTGCACCACCCAAACGTTGACTGGTAAAAAATGACTATGGCATTAAGTTCGCATCTGTACATTGGTTTGCTAAAAGTATAATTTTAAAAAGAACGGAATAAATTCCGAACAAGAAAAAAATATATTTAAGGGTAGCGCAACTAGGGGCGGGCCGCGCCGCCCGCACTGCAACGCATTGCGAAATTCCTCCTTCATTACTTTCGTACATTTTCTAAGAACCAGCGCACACTACAAGCGGACCGCGCCGCACTTTTTTGTAGAAATTGCGTTGTGCTGCCGCAGTTTTTTGTAGAAATTGCGTTGTGCTGCGGCCCGTTGCGACTGTGACGATAATAGATAAAATAGATTGATAGTTTATTAGTAATAGCTGCAATAGTTTACTCATACTAATGCGGATATACAATCAGTATTCTTATCACCAGTCCTCAGATGATACCATCCTATAACCTCGTTGTATAAACTAGTAGTAGTTATTAAAGTCAATTTATAGAACGTTCTTCAAATGATACGATTGGAGAGTGCCATGTTTTTCACCGCATGCACTGTGCGCGTGAGTTTATGCGATAGTCTTGAGAGGCACTTCAGTATTTCACTTATTATCATCAGCTTATTTGGATGTTTGTAGTTATTTACTTTAGAAGTACCTAATAGATAAAATGTTTTAGGCAATCAAGGAAGTGTAACAGCTCGTAGTTTTTGATATGTAGCTTAGATAACTCAAAGAATCAATATTTAGTTATCTAGATAAGTCATTACTTACCTATTACCTATTAAGTAACATTACGCCTGGTTTAAGTACATGACTATATAAAAAAAAACTTGTTGAGAATATTAGAGCACCTACCGCGAGACAGTCAGTTTCCGTGACTGTACATTATGTTAAGGGTACTCATGTGTCTTTTTCTTCACAGTTTCGCAGTGGGCGGGGAAGGCTCAGTATATGAGGGCCGCGGTTGGGACGCAGTCGGCGCACACGCAGTGTCATATAACGTGAAGAGTATCGGCATTTGTATGATTGGTGACTTTGTAGGTAAGTGTCTCTCGTCTGTCAAAGCAAAAATAATACTACAAACTTATATAGAGTATGTACATTAAATTAGCTAGCGAAACTCTGCAAACTTGATGAGTATTATACTAATTTAATGTGACCCTGTATTCCTTATATCCAAATCACAACTATAATTATTTGACAGTTGTATGAAATCGCTATAACACGGCAAATTTACGTAGTGTGTCAATTTGCTTAACAATTAATTTCCCTGTCTGTACAGTACCCCGGAGTGTTGGTTGTCACTTTAAAATAAACTGTCACACAGGTATGAGTGACAGAAACGTCGCTATACAAATAGGGTTACCATTTCGAAATTTGAAAAGTCCTAACAAAAAGCCTGACATTTGCAAAAAAAGTAATTTAACTTAATCTTATTTTTTAATGTCAGTAATCATTTATCTTTTTTAAAGAAAATCCCCTTAATTCGAAAAGTCCGGACAAATGAGAAGTCCGGACGTAGTCCTGACGGGGGGCGTAAAAGCCGGACATGTCCGGACAAATCCGGACGTATAAACAAAGCGAAACTGTTCCTACAAAATATTTTATGCGATATTAATTTCAAGTAGGTACTTAAGTATAATCTGTTTTATTGCCGCGCGGATGAACTTTTTATCGTATTAAGTCATTAGGGGGGAACTCCATAACTAGTTTATAAAATCGAATAAAACATTAAAAGCTTGATAAGAATAAAGTCCCAATAAATTGGCACATGGCTGGCTACCAAGAGACGCAAGGCTAAACAAAATCAAAAGAAATTGACATCATTATCAAGTGTTATCTTAATAAACCCCCGATAATAAGTCGGGGGGTGCTAATAAGACACTTCCGTCCTTATTAATAAACAAAGTCTCTATGGGGTTTAACCATAGTGCTTAAATCATCAAGCCATGTTTGAATTTCGAACTTTATTCTAACAAAGTTCTAATCTAATCTATTCTTTATTATGGCAAGCAAAGCCAATGTCGACCATTCTGCCAATGTCTAAAGTGAGTTGGAAAAGCAAGTGTGAGATAAATTACGATAAATTCAAAATTGAAATAAATAAAAATAAAAAAACAAACAGAATGATAAGAATCTTCGATGATAAATAGTTGAAATCTAGATCTTTAGGTTAGTACTGGACTGAAACAAACATAAATATTAAAATTGTTAGAACACCAACAAAGATGAAAAAAGTTCTAAATACAAAAGCTGTCAAATTTTAGACACAGACTGTGAATGGTAGTTATGAGTGACGTCACTTTACTAAATCGGACTATTTTTAAACTATATTTGCCACATTAATGGCTGAGTGCAGAGTAAAGCTGGTGAATTGCTCTAAAACTAAACTCTTTCTCTATTTTTTCCAGAAAACCTTCCCCCAGACACTCAAATTAAGTCCCTCAAGGATCTGATAGCCTCTGGAGTGGAACTAGGCTACATCAGTCCTGACTACAAGCTGATCGGCCATCGCCAAGTCTCCGCGACCGAATGTCCGGGCGAAGCGCTGTTCAATGAAATCTCCACTTGGGATCATTTTGCACCTTCATAAAGATTGAGGACTAAGGCCCACTTGCATCACAAATTACGAAAGCTTCAGTTTCCTAGAGAGCGGTGGCCGCCATATAGCGGCCGTATCATATGACGTGGGGTTTGAATTTACGATGTCAAAAAACGTTATCTAAGAAAACACACCAAGTTCTTTCATAAATAACGTTTCTGTGACGTCATTCGCCGGTAAATTGCGGACGGTATGTGGCGGCCACCACAGTTTTAGGAAAACTTAGCTTTAATGTGTTGTATTGTATATAAAATATCGTTCTGTTTCTGTCAATCGTATGAGAGAGACAAAACGATGATTCAAATTCGTAAATATGTTTAGTACTTAATTTGTGGTGCAAGTGGACCGAATTCGCACCAAAATTGTGATCGAGGCCTAGTATAAGCACAGATTAATACAGATGGGTACCTCCGCAAAATCATTTAAATAAAAAGCGACTCTTGCTGCGACACAATAAAGTGCAAGTTTAGTCGATCCATTCTGTAAACATCTCACCGTGAAGAGTGAGGTAAAGTGAGCATGAAGTGAGCTGTCCATAGGGTCAATCCCAAGCTTTAGGTGCAATGACAGCTCACATCAAGCTCACTTCACCCAAGTTATCACGGTGAGATGTTTACAGAATAGCACGGCAGGTCGCACAGCGCTAATTAACTACAGTTATATTCACCTAGAAATTGCCTCTCTTTCCATCGCGTAACTCTCTTTTTACTTTTACTTACACTACTTCATACTACGTTGAATGGCCCAGCAAGACGGGCCCGCCGCGTACTTGTAGCTTCATACCTAAAATGCGGAGTGCGCCTTCTGTACTATTCTTTGATAAAAACGACCTCGATATTGATTTATTTAGGTACCACTTTCG
Organism: Agrochola circellaris; assembly: GCA_914767755.1. Classification (NCBI taxonomy): domain Eukaryota; kingdom Metazoa; phylum Arthropoda; class Insecta; order Lepidoptera; family Noctuidae; genus Agrochola; species Agrochola circellaris. The sequence goes on from OU611860.1 coordinate 7,526,754, forward strand.
ACATCAATTCCCAGTCATCTGAAACTTCAGTAAGGTTGAAAATATCTAACTGTCGCATAGACAAATAAACCTGTCGTTTCATAACGTGCAAGCAACATTCAACCTTATGGTACACGCAATTCCGAAGTCGAATACACCAATAGGTACCTTTTGTTTGAGGACCACCGACCAATTTGTAAATATTAATTTCGGACCAACTTGTACAAAATACTGTGATTTTTATTGTTTTAGTAAATGACTGTTGTTGTTATATTTCCTTATTTTTATTATTTACCTTAACGAAATTACATAATTCATCACCATCATCTCCCTAACCTTTTCCCAACTAATTAGGTTGGCTTACAGTCTAACCGAATGCAGCTAAATACCAGTATTTTACAAAGAGCAACTGCCTGTCTGACCTCCACGACCCAGTTACTGAGTAACTCCCTTGATTGAAGAAATCACACAATAATTAATTTGTCATTACATGAAATACAATAGGTATTTATTTAACCATTGATCCAGTCTCCAAAGAATCTTGCAATATTTTAACTTTGACTGTTATTTTAATAAATGATCGCGTTACACAATGGCAAATACACAATAGCTAATTTGACAGTTCAATAAGGATTTCCAGAAGACTCATCACTAGGAAAAAAGTCGTCAAAATGAATTTGTCACACAATTGGGTGTTTGTCGCATCGCGGAGGCATAATTAGGTAGGTACCTACTACAGGGTTACTGGTTAAGACGCCGATATATGCCAGTGGCCTTGAGTGGTTAGCTTGCGTGTTCTGTGCTTAGCTCACGCAACGCGTCGTAAGTCGAGCCTAAAAGAACTTAAAACTCAGCTTCATATCGTGGATGTTTTAATCTTTGTGCCTATCTACCCTATTTCGACTAGTAAGGGCGCTGAGACAAAATACTAAACCTATAGGTGTGCCGCGAACTGTAAACGTTTGGGAATTAGACCATAAAGTTCCGGAGTAAGCGTGAAACATTTATGAAAAAAAAAACAACATATATTTTGATTGATCGTGTGTTACGCATTAGGGTAGAGTTTGTATAGTACCTATGATGAATTGATGAGCCATGAAATTATATTCTACATTAACTAAAAAAAAAACTTGTATGAAGATTAATGTGTGTTTTTTACTATTTTCCACAAAATTAGTCACGAATGGACATTGTACATTGAGTGAAGAGCTAAATATACGATACACAGATAAAAACAACAACTAATTACTTTTTTTTTTGTTATGCAAGAAATTTATTTACTTATATTTGAATACTATAAAACACTGAAATATTTATATTATGTAAGTACAAGTTAGTATACTATACGAAGGAAAAAAAAGGGGGAAGTGCTCATTGGGCGTCAACAAATTCGTCCACAGCATGTACCTACTAAAGGTAAGTAAACAAAACTTATTTCCACGATGTACTTTACCTCTTCTCATTTCTGATTACCAGCACGAGCTCATGCTTGTGGAGAAAACGTGAAAGCCAGCGTGTGCGCACGAGTCTTTTGTAGGTATTCCCCGTCATTGTGATCATTTTATTGGAGTGCACCATACCTAGAATCCTTCTGGTTAGGGAGATATTGAAGGTCGAAGTTCTAATACTTAAAAAAATAAATTAAAAATATGGACTCCGACATAAATTTGCACTTTAAAGCTTAATATTTCGCAAACGGATCCCTGAATCGAAAAATTGTTTTCACACACCCGTAATATTTTTGAACGAACTTTTCAACGACACCCCACATCATGGGATAGGCGAAAAAAAACATCCCTACTTTACATGTGTGGTACCCTAAAAAAAACACTTTGTCGGCGTGATGAAATTACAACTTTCTAGTACTAGTCTCTGAGCTAAGCCATGGACGGACAGACAAACAAATAGACATGGCGAAACTATAAGGGTTCAGGTCCTTGTGACCACGGGACCCTAAAAAACAGCTTAGCGCTGCAAATATATCGATTCTTGCGGTTTTCCAATGTTCACAAAAGCAGAATATTTTTAAACGAATTTTAGTTTCGATAGGACTTATTTACCTTTGACCGCCATTGAACTGTGGCACAAATAAAAATCACAATTTATCATCTTTGACTAAGCAGTAAGCAATAAGAAGTTATGTATAAGGTGTTGTGTATTTAGATGTACAGTTGTATTGTGTATTCACATATCTAATTAGCAACTCTAAAAACTAGTCTGTAGTATACGACACTTTGTAAACTATTTCATCACCACTGCTCTCAAAATAGTGTAGGAAAACATCGAGAGGAAACCGGGATGTCCAGAACCGCAAATTCGAAAACACGAGTGACATCTACCAACCCGTCCTGAGGCCCTAGTGTGAGATTATTTTAACCATCTCGACTTTACGCATCGACCGCGTTCGGCGCTCCAATTGGCCCTTCACTGGTGAAGGCCGGCCGGCTACTAATCGGAGCGCCGAACGCGGTCGATGCGTAAAGTCGAGATGGTTAAAAGAATCTCACACTAGGGCCTCTGGGCCCGCGTGGTGGATTACGGCCCACTCGCTCTCAAAGAGAGGAGGCCTAAGAATATTAAAGGATATTCCAGTTGTTATTGCTTGCATGAAGTACTCAGACCCAGACCCTGTATATTGTTCCAAATCCAAGGTTAAATTCTTACTAAATAACTCACTAAAGGGTAAGTAACACATTCATCTGTATGTAAACTCCATTTATTATAGCATTAGACAAATAACGACACTAAGGCTAAGCGTACGCTGTGACGCAGGTGACGCAGCCCAGCACAGTACAGATTTTGCAGGGTAGGGCAGGCGAGGCAGATATAGACCGCGAGCGCATGCTGCGACGCAGCTACACAGACACATTTGCGTCCTAGCAGTGTGACACACAAACACATTTGCGTCCTAGTACAAAGAATCTGTCATTGAAACAAAATTATGAATCAGTGGTAAAAAACAAGTGACGACCTGCACGCGTCGCGCAGAAATCTGTGCCGCGGGACGGACACATGTCTGCGCTGCAGCGTACGCAGCTGTGAGTACGTTCATGCATTACAAAATCTGCCCTGCGTTGCGTGGACCTGCGTCACCTGCATCTCACCATATGCTTAGCCTTATTCTGTCATATTGTTGAAATTACTGCACTTTAGAGTTATTTTGTTTTATCTAAATGTACATTAATACATTACGTTGCTTTGTATTTATCGTGAAATAACGGAGTTTATTATACGTTATATCGAAATAACGAAAGGATGATAACCATTTCTTGTCTAATGTTATAATAAATGGATTATAGAAGGTTTCAATTTTATATACTTCGTTTCATTTCATATCTCACCACTTTTACCAACAATAAAATATTGTTTGAATAACATTATTAAAAAATCATAGACGAAAATTGATGCTATAAAAATAACCTTAAATTATTAAAATGAAAAACTCATCTAAAGTGATTAAAAATTAGAATTTCGGATTTGAGTATTCAAATTGTAAGTGACGCTACAAATTGGCATCCACAGGTACTATCTGTGTTTTCTAATCCATTTGTTTACATTTTTATCAGACACTTTTTGAACCAACCACATGCAGGTACGTCGCGGCGTACGAGTGGTACAGTCATGTGTGGACATTAATCTCGGCCTCAACAGTAATTGCCATGTTCTTCCCCAGAGCAGTGGAGCGCGTTCAACTTTTTGTGCAAGTACACTTGAGTTGCAGAAAATGTGGTTTACCGGACCACATAACATAATATGTACATATTTACTGCGGTCCAATTACATATTTAACATAACATTACGCCTCTATGTCCCCGAAGGGCTAGGCAGTGGTGTACCCCACATATTGCCAATTATGTTTAAGTTCCTAATAGGAGGCGAGCCTATTCCAATCAACCGGGCACAAATCCAGACTCCGCGCTGCTACTGAGAAATTCCGGAAAACCCAATAACACTTTGCCTGACCTGGAAATCGATCCTAGGACCTAATGCATCCTCAAGCAAGGCTTGCGGACGGTGAGCAATGGGTAGCTCGCCGTCCGATATCCCGACCAGCCATGCGATTCTGTAAACATCTCACCGTGAAAACTTGGGTGAAGTGAGCTGTCAATAGTGACAATCCCTGTGGAATGACAGCTCACTCCACGCTCACTTCACCTAAGTTTTCACGGCCCGGGTCGACGGCGCGTTGTGTTCCACGCGCGCCTCAAAGAGATGTCAGCACAACGGAAGGGGTCCGCCAGGACCGATGCCTGCCGGGGTCGCGGGAAAGTCCGAAAGGGATACCGTGACCCCTGGCAATATACAGGCAACTGAAGGAACACGGGTGGGTTTTAGTCAGTAAGAGTCTGACACGCCCTCCCGCTCCGCCCAGAGCGGGAGAAGTTATTTGATAATATCCCACACTAAAAAAAAAAAAAAGCACCTCATCCTCAGCGCTTGCGACCACTAGACCAACAAGGCAGTCAATTACAGATTCGTCGGTACAAATTACAATTTAAAAATAAAATGTATTTTCTTTCTTATAAAAATAATGCCATAATGCCTAAATTTTGGCTTATGGGGTGAAATGAAGATGAAAAGTTGACGGTGGGAAGCGCTGGACTGGTAGTTGTGGCGATGCTTGGGAAACGCCTACTTTTGTCCAGTAGTGGACGTTTTTCGGCTGAATAATGATGGGGTTACACGGGTTAATGTTTGCCGAACTGTCGGTATTTTAACTGCTTAGTAAATCTGGTAAGACTAAAATTGTACGGAAAAATAACATGCTCAACAAATAGGAATCCCGTCTTTTGGGAGACGAAGAGTAGGTATATAGATACGAGTTTCGGAAAGCTGATTGACATCCAGCTGCAACTTCGTAACTGCAGGCAACCTGCATGAACGACCAAGAAACTGGCTACTGGTTACCAAAAATAATTCGTTACAATAACGACCTCTTGGTTTGTCTACACTAATCTAAACGAATAAAGCTTTGTGCAGACTAGTGCGACGCGACAGCGCGACGCGACACCGGTTATTGTTATATCGTGAAGTTTTCTTAGAAATCGTATTGTTCGAGTCGCGTCGCGCTGTCGCGTCGCGCTGGTCTGCACGAGCCTTTATAGGAAGAGAAAAGACTTGATTTTTTGTACCTATATTTGTTTGTTACGCTTCTTTAATTTATAATAATTATGTACTTATAGGTATCTAAGTAGAGTTAAATTAAATTAGCTAGCGAAACCCCGCAGACGTTATGGGTATCGACATCTAAACATAATAAAACTAATAGAAATTATTTTTTTATGGGGTCATCGACCGCAGTTAATGCAATCATTGGAAAAATCAATCCAAAGTTTTTTTTTTTAGTTTCATCGTCACAGACGTGATTGATATCGGTATCTAATCACGATAAAACCAAAGATATTTCCTCAACTCATACTAGAACACTGCCAGCAGTCGTTGACCCCCAAAAAAAAGCATTAAATCTTAATTTTTTTATTTATCGTGTTTAGATATCGATACCAAACACATCTGCGGAGTTTTGCTAGTAAATTTTATTTAACCCTGTGTAGAAAAATATACACATATATTTTTTTTAACCCCATGAATGCTGTATTGAGCGTAGTATATATTTTTTTATTCGATGAATGCTGTATTGAACTTAGTAAAGCGAAATGCTTTAAATACTATGCTAGGCAGATAAATTCACAAATTTTATTATTACTCGTATGTAAGTTATGCAACACTCGTCATTACAACAAGATAAAGTACTATAATTCATTCTCTTTGTTTGTAACTTATTATTCTTACTCTCTAAAAATACATAAAAAACATCACGTCAGTAATCCCCCAAGGGTTGCACAGAGGTGTACCTATAGTACACCCACATTTCGCCAGTTATGTTTAAGTCCCATGTAATAGGGGGCGAGCCTATTGCTATCAGCCGGGAACAAATCCAGACTCCGGGCTGTTACTGAAAAATTCCTGATAGAAAAAACCAATAACAATTTGCCCGACCTGGGAATCGAACCCAGGACCTCATGCGCAGCAGTAGCGCTTGCAACTACTAGAATAAAGCTTCGTACAGACAAGTGCGACGCGGCAGCGCGTCGCGACACCGGCTATTGTTATACCGTGAAGTTTTCTTAGAAATTGTATTGTTCGAGCCGCGTCGCGCTGTCGCGTCGCGCTGGTCTGCACGAGCCTTAACAAGGCAGGTCTCTCTAAAAATCTGGCAATAATATCGAGGAAGCGGCCTACTCTATTCAAATTCTGGTTCTCATTTTCCTCATTGAACCAATAGCCCTGACTCTTTCTCTGAATCCGATTCACTTTGTTGACGAATAACCATTTGGAGTCCCTTATTCCTAAAAGTGTCAAGTGTGTTTCCAATAGGCCACAAATACATGAATCCTCGTATGACCAAGCTCTTATCGGTGAACCGTTGGGAAAGTACCGCGGGATCAAGTCGTATCTTCATATAAAGAACGGGGTTGCGCAAACGCAGCTCACTGGCCAACCAGCTTAGCTCGCATATACATAACACATCGTACAAATTTATTGATTATTTTAATTCGCATATAATGACGTCATTCAAAGTGTTAGTGTCTTTTGTTTTAATGAGTTTTTTATCTGCGTACGCGTCGCCCACATTTGAATTGAAAAGTGAGTTATTTTTTAATTGTTTTAATTTGAAGGTTGGGGTCGTTTTGATATTGTCTGATAGGCCTTTTAAACAGGTTTCAAGTGCATAAGTTTTTTAAAGTTTTTCGTTTAGAATATTTTTATAGAATCATTCTAAATGACAAAGACCTGTCTGCCTTCAAATTCACTAAGCATACCTACTTGATTCATCATTATTCAAACTTGCTGCGTCCCGGGGTTTCACCAGCATAAGTCTCGATCCCATAAGAAAATCGGAATAAAAAGTATCTTATGTCCTAATCTAGGTTATGGTCTACCCACGTGCGAAATTTCATCCAAATTCGTTCAGCCGTTTTAGCGTGAAAGCTTAACAAACAAACAAACGCACTTTCGCATTTACATATAATATTAGTTAGGATGTCTAAAACATATTAAAAAAAAAAGTTTATTGTGTCTCAAATGTTTAAATTTACAAATGTGAATGAAACAGCCCCAGTAAGCAATTAATAATACTTGTGTTGAGGTTGTCTCGCTCCATCCCTTAGTAATAATAATGAATCAATAATTAATCAAGCCACTGTTAGTTTATTAACCAAACCGAAGACATTTAAAAGGTGTGTACGCCTGTGTTAACCTACTTCTTCATTTCAGATGCACACTCCTTCCCGTTCTACAGCAAATCCGATTGGCTTGGCCTCCCATCCACTGACGTTCAACCTCTGAAGTTACCCGTACCTTACGTGGTGATCCACCACACGTACATCCCAGCAGCCTGCTATACGGTGGAAGACTGTTCAGCCAAGATGCGGTCCATGCAGAGATACCATAATAGTCTGGACTGGGGCGATATTGGTTACCAGTAAGTTTTTTTTAAGGTTTTACAATACACAACACGTACTATATTATCACACCTATTTTTCCAAAGGGTTAGGCAGAGGCCCTACCTATATTAACGCATATTTCGCTAGTTTTGACACATAACATTCCCATGAGACCGATACGCCGTCTAAGGGAGGTGAAGCAGCATTTTAAATATTTCAAACTCATTTGGATCAATCTGTATCTCATTTGGATCAATCTGTATCTCATTTAGACCAATATGTATCTCATTTGGACCAATCTGTATCTCATTTGGACCAATCTGTATCTCATTTGGACTAATCTGTATCTCATTTGGACCAATATGGATCAATTTCGACCAATCACAATTACTTACAAAACACAAATCAACCAACATCTAGTGATGGTAACATACTTTCTCTCAAATGTCACTTGGGCGATGTGTTCAATGGTTTTGGCGCTTTAACGTCCTAAGGTTACACGTGTCTTTATGGCGATATGCGAGAGATGATAATTCTTATCAATCATGTATTATTAAGACCTTGTAAACACATGTGATAAGCAATGAAGATTTGAATTGGAATTTTGAATTTGAATATCTCATTTACCCTATCGCGGTTCACATCACCCGGACTTTAGACCTATTCCGCATACTGAGTATTTTTTGTATTTTAATCAATCGGTTTCATCTCCTCGCTAGCACAGAATTATGAAATCATAATATAACCAAAAAAGCCTTTAATTATTTATAAGTCTAGATAGAGTATCGCGCTGCAAAAGAACTAAAACAAACAGCAAAACTTTGTTATGCTGGCGTGCGTGACAGCTAGTCAAACAGTCGCGACACATCATTGTGCTTTTCTAGCGGCATTGTGTGCATTTAGCGGCCAACAGTTGGACGCTATTTTTTTCGACGATTTGACAGCTTTGACTGTCTATGCACACATATTTACATGTTTGGCAAAAATCATCAGACTATTTGATTAACCACCTGAATCTCAGTATCTATCTTATAGATTTTGACAATTACATTGATATTACAAAAGTTTAAAACTTTGTAATTATTATGTAGGTATGAAAAAAGTTTTTTTTTTTTTTTTTTATCGTTACGTTTTCTCCACACGTTCTTGCTAGACTCACTGTAGGTAAAAATACGGTCAAATAAATTAGCTAGCGAAACTCCGCTGACGCGATCGATATCTATAGCATAATCATGCCATATTGTATGCCACATCTAGTAATACATCTAGTTTTGCTTGAGATCCGTGTTTACTCGGTTGGTGATTATTTGTTATAAACTTTTTTTACTGTAATTTTAACGTAAATTTTGTACGCTCATAAACGTTTTATGTCAAAGTTTCTCAGTAAGTGAATTATTTGTTAATTCCTAATAAGGAATAATAAACTTCGTAAACCTTAAAATAAAACGAAAAAAAATACGATTTGATGATATTATTTTGGGGTCATCAACCGCAGGTAGTGCAGTCACTTAAAATATCGGTTAAAAAAAAAAACCTTTTCGGTTTCGATTATCTTAACACGATATAACAAAAAAACAAATATTCTCCACTCATACTTCAATTAATATCACTGCAAGCAGTCATTGACCCAAAAAAAATCACCGAATCTTTTTATTTTATCGTGTTTAGATCGATACCGATCATGTCTGCGTAGTTTCGTTAATGTAATTGAACCCTGTATAGGTGTGCTGTGTAAAATTTCTGTTGTATCTCACATTTGTAAAAGGATAAAATCTCACTAAACGTTGTTTCACATATTGTCGGTCGGATTCATTACTGGAACATCTCTAAAATTTTGTGTTTTGGACTAAGTATGCAGAATGATAAAAAATCAACTGTAATATCATTCTGCATACTTAGTCCAAAACACAAAATTTTAGAGATGTTCCAGTAATGACTCCGACCGACGATTATTGTCTAAATGTCTAGCGATGTATTTACGCACTGGCATTTGGAGACCCAACCACAGATTAGTACAGAGGGTCAGTCCGCAAAATCATTTAAAAATAAAAAGCGACTCTTGCTACGACACAATAAAGTGCAATTCAGGTCGCACAGCGCTAATTACCTACAGTTATATTCAGCTAGAAGTTGCCTCTCTTTCTATCGCGTAACTCTTATATCTTCTGACTACGTGACGCCCACTGAATTCGACAAGTCGAGCATGCCGCGTACTTGTAGCTTCATACCTAAAATGCGGAGTGTCCGATCTGTATTCATGTGCGACTCAACGAGCATTAATTAGGGACTTTCAGTCTACTGATACTTCGATCGGTGTAACAATCAGAATGAGGCTTTATAATTGGAGTGCGCGAATTAAATGTAAGGAGTTCGTATCATACCGATATTTTATTTTATTTATTTGGCACAAAAAACAGTTATACATTACAGCATTTACAAAAAACCACCGACTCCCAAAAAAAGACTAAGTACAAAGCGAAAAATAACTTATTTTCTACTTGAGTATATTATCTTTTTATTATGCACGTGTTTCTGTGACAAATAAACTTATTTTTCTTTATATTTTTTTTTTCCATTGCTTCATAAGTTCGAATAAAAAATCTACTCAACAACGTAAATAACGCAATGAATGTTGTTGAACTGTCAAAATGAAACTGATTTGTCGTAATCGTTTACGAAAATGTGTTACGTAATTAGATAGCTGGTGGTCCTCTTATCATTTTATTTCTGTCCTCCACTTAAAATATTTCATGTCGATTATGTAGGTGCGTCCCCGTAGTGATTTATATGAACGAAGTACCTATGTGAAACGTACAAAACAATTACATATTTTATATTATTTACCTTTCTCTCTACGTAGTGAACGGTGAATAGGGTTGCCAACTTTTTTATATCAAATACAGTAGTTTCGAAGCCATTGCCGTGGCGAAAAAAATAAATTAAAGTATGTACCTTTCAAAAACATTTTATTCCTTAGATATATATTTTTGCTATTAAGAACCTTTATTAACAGGTTTTTTTTAACATATTATAATTATTTTTACACTCTAAATTAAGGTTAAAAAATAATTATAATTCAGTTTTTATGGGATATTGATACTGGTCCTATTGTGATAATTTCGCCATTTTGTATTGAAATAAAAATATGATAACTTAGTTTCGTCCTATGGATTCAGTACATGAGTCTGAACACCACTGGGATGAAATTTTATTTAAAAAAAAAATCAACGTGAAAGTGAGCGTGAAGTGAGCTGTCACTGTCACAAATCGACCGGCGGGATGCTAGGGATTAGCACTATTGACAGCTCACTTCACGCTCACTTCACCTAAGTTTCACGTGAACTGTTGTTTCATAGAAAAGTGCAATACCTACGCAGTCAAAATGTTCGCTGTTTTTATAGTAGGGTTGGCAACCCTACGTGTGACTGATGGGCGGTTTGCCACGTCTTGTTAATAGCCCATTTATCAAGTGCATAGCGTAATGAACAATGGTAGTTATATAATAAATTAATTGCCCAGCGTTATCATCATAACATCACGCCTTCATTCCCCGACGGGTTTGGCAGGGGTGTGTCTACCTAAAGTAGGTATACCTACCCACATTTCGACAGTATTAAGGCGACGATAACCGACTCTTAATGATTTTATACTTAAGATCACGTCTAAATGAGTAGTGTTAATGATTTGGAAAAAATATATGTTATATTAGAGCATTTTTTTAATAAGTTTATATACGAATATTTTAGATTATGTTTATATTACATAGTGAAATTAATTTGTAAAGTTATGTCAAACGCGGTAAAAAAAATGGGAATCACGCAAAATCTATCAAGCGTACTTTTCTGAAACCTTCACCATTTTAATAATTGATCTTTTAGTATACGTATTTTTATTAAAATACCTTTTGATTTATGTATAATAAATTAAAAATCCGTCAACTTGGGGACAGCGCTCTTGGATGGGCGAGTCCTATTACTGGCTGGACGTACGACGCGTTGCGTGAGCTCAGTACAGAACACGCAAGCTAACCACTCAAGGTCACTGGCATATATCTGCGTCTTAAGTCCCATGTAAGAGGGGGTGAGCCTATTAGGTTTCATAATTCTATCATCATTTTCTTGCTGCCCTGATCTCAATTTATTCGGGGTCGGCGCAACATGTTCATTTCTTCCCAATGATATATAAAACTATAGATACGTTGTCCGCACTCTAAAATGACAACATGAAATGAAGCCAATTGGCCACATCGCGCTTAGTTACGCACCAACCTGTCGCGCGACACTACGTTTGTTTTATCTCCCTCTAGCAACAGGCACCCCGTACGGTGTCATATTTTCTTTCCCTTTCTTCACGCGTATAAGTAGCTATCTAGTATTTTCGCCGTTTTTAAGCGCCGAGATGTTGGTTTATGACGTGTCTATATATAATACGTCATTGTTTCTCCCACACTTCTCTATCAGTCGTCATCTCGGTAGTCACCTCCTTTCTACCCCTATCATCTTTCACACACTCCATCCATCGTTTATTTGATCTTCCCCTACTCTTATTCTAATAATAGGTAATATTAGAATCTAATAATTCTAAAGTGTTTACCAAACAATATATTACACACTAATAGATAGTCGTTTGAATGTAGACACGACGGGTTCACGCCATATTTGATTTAGATTATCCTTTTAAAAACTAAAAAACGAATCTACCTACGGGTTTTCTTCATTTCCGTAATTAACCTACTCATGTTTGCATTGCATTATAACTATTCTTGTTTTTCAAAAGACTTCAAGTTCAAAATAGAGGAAAAAATATCAATTTTCCTATATTTACGAGGCCGAATGATTGAAGTTGTCCTCCCTCATTCATACGAGTAGATAAACAGCATATAAGTCCCGGCTCGTACCTACATATTTATGTACACTGTACACACCGCAAAGCAGTTGAATGTCCACACAAATGTCAAAAATGTATGCAATGAGTAACTATTTTTTATTATATCTTGCTTTCGGTAAATGGATATTTTACAGACTTTTACATGTCTATTAATTTGTAGTGTCCAAGCTTTGGATAAAAACGCCGGAAATAATTAAACGGCAACGACTCAGGTTGTCTACCATTTGTTTTCGCCGCTCACCGCTTGCCTTCAGACAGGAGATTAATAATTGGACTCATTTTATTTTTATTATTATTATTTATTTATTTAGAACACCAATATGCTATACATTCAACAAACCGCACTCACCACATTTAGTCGCGCAAAAAAGTCCATACTGAGAAGACTGAGCTCATACAATAATAATCGCGTTTTTATGACAATCAAGTCAAGTTACTGCGTCATTGTATGTATAAGATTCAGAGGTGTAAAAACGATACAGAAACGCGACTTTTTGACACGTTCGACGTTCGGGCGAATCTAACAATTTAAATATATGGGGCAGATTGCATCTTTGTCCATTTTGCATACTGACACACTAAATTCTTTTGCGAACAGTACTCACTCATCAAAGGTCACAATACTACTGAACTTGGCACTACGCAATCTGGTCTTGAAAGTGAATTAAATGTTTTGTTTATAAAACTGCTATCAGAGGTCACGCTAGGGAAGCAGCGCAGCTGTTCAAAACGAAATACTAAATGCAAAAACAATGAGTCATCATCGAACATTGTGGGACTCCCGCGCAGATTCGTATGATTACGATAAAGTAAATAGCACTCGCGGTCAAGTTTTGGACCCGTGCCGTGGCGGTTTTGTACGAACTAGCGACCCGCCCCTGCAGCTGCGCACGGTTTTTAAGACTCAAATACACATAAAGATTTATTTATTATATCTAAGTTAAATATTAATGTAATAAACACATAACCATTCTGGAATAAATTCACTAAAATTTGGTGAAAACTGCATCAAAATCTGTTGCGTAATTTAGGAGAACAACGCGGTAGCCACGAAAAGCGACTTTAATTTATGATTTGTATAAATATAGAAGAATAAGCGAAATAGTCGCGATCAAGTTTGGAACCCGTGGCGGTTATAAACATAAGTAATAATTATGTAAATCACCGTTAATGAGGTATTCGAGATTATGTTATGTAGCTTGACTCATCTCAAATGCTTGTGACGTCTTTTTTTATTTCAAATAGTTTCGAGAATATCCATCCTTAGATTTTAATGACGCACTCTCCTCTGTATTTCGCTTTTTGAATTACCCAGTCGGGTTATTTTTCTACAATTGCAAAGTTTTCCGATTATTCAGCTTCCCTATCTGCCCTCTCAGTAGATAACCCTGATTATAATTTTCTAGGCTAGCAACTTTTATATCAGATCATCTAAGTACATTTTCTAGCTAATAACGTACAGTAGGCCGTAAATACGTCAGTGTTAAAACTTTGACCTTGCGCTGGCCTTAACGTGGAACGGAGTTCTAATGGAACAAAAGGCCAGCCAAAGATATAGATATGTCTAGATCGACAGCCAAAGCTGTCAACTTGTCGAAAAAATAGCGTCCAACTGTTGGCCGCTAAATGCACGCACACTAGAAAAGCACAATGACGTAAGTTGCTGTCACGCACACCAGCGTAATAAAGATGGGCTGTTTGTTTTAGTTAATTTGCAGTGCGACCCTATAACTAGACATATAAGTAATTAAAGAGGCCAGCATATACTATAGGTACTATACTAGGTGGCGCTGTAATCACCTGATTTCCTAAGGCTATATCTTTTTCGTAAATAAGAAAAAATCCTTCTGGTTATTGTTATTTTGTGTCTATTTGGACTTATAATTTTGTTCTGTTTAAGTCGAAAATATTATACCGCAGAATTGACGCACATTTGAGCGCGTTTTAGATCATTTTCCATTTCTGTTCTCAGTACTTTCTGGCAATAGATTAGCCACTTCTTCTACGATGTTCTCTTTTTGTAGAGTATTTATCGAACCATGATTTTACGATGTTTATTTTACATTGTGTACTTCACAAATGTCAAAGTCCCAATGACTAAATACTTATTCCATATTAAAAAATGAGAGCATCTTCAAAAGAGATGCACACTTGCTTTTCCAAATTTACTTTAGACATTGGCGGAATAGTCGACGTCTTCTTTGCTTGCCATAAAAAATATAGAATAGAATAGAATCTTCCAAAGAGGTGATAACTTATGCGCCACCTAGTAGCTACTGGCTTTGTTATCACTGACGTGCGGCCTACCGTAAGTGCTGTCATTTAAGCTGGTTTACTCCATTGATTTAGATTATAGTGAATAATTCTTTAAAATCGTTTCGGATTTGTCAAAGAAATCGTCAGTAGCGCAGAGCAAAGCCAACCTAAGTATTGATAGACCAATGAACTCAATAGTCACAATGTCTCCATTACATTGGAGCTCATTTTTTCGTTAAACTGCAATTAGTTAGGTATGCATTAATCATATAATAGTATTTATAAATGTTTATGAACAACCAATGAGAATTGAACATTGAGCATAAATGTGACGTCATCGCGGAAAACCACGCCCCACAGAGTCCTGTAGGTATTAGTGATAAGTTCTAGAGACAATACCTACTGAGTATGTGTAGGTACTTTGATATTTAATTGCGCGGTTATCGGAAGCAAAATTTTGCGGAAGAGTATTATTACATTACCTACCGTACCGACCCATATTCATTCTAGTTGTTAAAATTCTGAAAGTTGGCAACGTCGCAAATAGATGTCAAATATTTCGCTGTTTTGATTTAATTTGCCAATATTACTCTATGGAAATAATAAATTTGGCCAACTATGAAATGCAATAATTAATATCGTAACACCGAATATTTCGTTTTGAATGTAAAAAAAGTATTTGGAAACTTTCCAAAAGCCTTTTTTACACCTAAAACGGGTACAACATCAAATTTAGTGTTTTAATTGCAATTCATTATTAATATGCTAGTTCGCTAGTTAGCCACATTTCTTATTTCCATACAATAATATTGCCAAATTAATCAAAGCAGGAAAATGTTTGACAGCTATTTCTAACTCACCATGCGCTAGGTTCTGTAGGGTTTTGAATAGTTGCAGCGATCTAATCGATTTCCAAAAATCTAAAATCTTGAGTTGTTTATCAGAGGTGTTGTAAATCATTCATTATTTTGTTACTTTCATAACTTTAGCAATCACATTCTAAACTAAGTCTTTATTTAGGCTACATATTTTTTCTTTATTCATATTTTAAGTTGGCTTGTAAAGTGTACATGTACCTAGGTACATGTACAGTTATTACGATGTTAGACGTTATTTTGATTAAGATGTTAGTGTAAACAATTGTTGGTGAACCAAATAAATAAATAAAAACTTAAAAACTATTGTCCGCGAATTTAATGCCCGTAAAAGTTGCAACTCGCATTACAATAAATAAAAAATTAAATGCTTTGGTTTTAATTGTAATAGCTACTCCACGTATCTCTTTCGTTTTTTGTACATATTCTAAGGTATGTAATGATCTATCTCGTTGTAATAAATACGTTATTTTCTTAGCGGAGCCTGTGGGCATCAAGTACTTAGTCTTAATCCGGCACTGAAAACATGCCTCAAGTTGCAGTGACTGACGCAAAATGGCGTATTATGCTGGAAATTGTATTAAGCGTGATCGTATTAAGCTTGGTTTTACTGTATCTGGTTTCTCGTTGACGCCCCGTTGACGGTGGCGGGTGGACGAACAGTGTTTAAGTCCGGTTCAGGACCCTGATAAGCTACACGCAAAAACGGAAACCCGAATCATTGTAACAAAGAACCCTGTAAGAAATCGACACATGTTTCACCTCTCAACGAGGCTCTCGGCGAGGCGTGTGGACACGTCAAGCGTCGAGAGCAGAGTGCTCTGCTCTCGACGCTTGACTTGTCCACACGTCGGGTCCGGGTTCGCAACAAGTAAAATAAATAAACTTAGACCATTAAAATGTCAAATACTTGCAAAAACTATAAAGTACCGAGGGGAACCACCGGCAAGGTGCAACTATTTATGCCAAACATAAAAAAATATCATTATTATGCTAAATCCGATTCCGTCGGTAAAAAGCGGTTACTGACATTGGCCAAATTATGTTCAGTCAATTTAGTTCTATTTTTAAACTTGTGAACGAAAAAAAGGACGGTGATTTGCAAAAAAGACGGTGTAAATTAAAAACGAGTCTCTAATTAAAGATCATCGAGAGGAGCTTGTGGCTAAATATTAACTGCCGCACGGGTCGATCTATCAGGTTAAGCTACGCTTGCCGGGGGTCTGTGGATGGGTGACCATCTTTACATACCGAGATTCCTCCATGCCTCGGATAGCACGTTAAGCTGCGGGCCTCGGCTGTCATTCTTGGATCTTTAACAGTCCGAAGCCCGAAAGTCTGACAACCAGTCTTACCAAGGGGTTTCGAAAGGGGGGGAAGGGGGGGGGGGAGTCATTTATTTTCTTTCTATCGTATTACCCAGTTACTGGGCTGTGGAGGTCAGATAGGCAGTCGCTCCATCCAGCAAATAACTCATAATTAATCCAATTACTTCAATCTATACAGATCTATACATTCTTTTTTAACCCACTTCCAAAACAAGGAGGTTATCAGTTCGGATGTTTATATATCTTTTTTAATAAATTTTTTATGTTTGTTCGGGCTTTAACACCGTACTCCGTCATATACAGAGGGTGGGAAGGACATCGACGCGAAAACCGAAAACTGATTTAAAAAAATCTGGTCAGAATCATGTAAGTACTAAAAAATGGTATCAGTTTTCGCGTCGATTCCCTGCCACCCCGTTTTTTTTTTTTTAATACAAACATATTTTTATATTGTTTATTTACACAGAATCTCTCTTTGTCTTTAGTTTCTGCGTGGGCAGCGAGGGCGGCGCGTACGAGGGCCGCGGCTGGGACACCTTGGGCATCCACGCCACCATTGCCAACAGACATAGCATCGGCATCTGTCTTATTGGAGACTGGAGAGGTAAGAATATGGATACATAATTATTTAATAGATATTTTTTATAGATAGAAAGTCTATGCACTTGAAACCACTAAGAAAATACCCAAAATAAGATTTGTATAGATCATCTTAAACCCACATTTCGACAGTTAAGTATGTTTATTAAATCCCATGTAATAGGGGGCGAGCCTATTGGGTTTCTTAATTCTATCATTATTCGCTATTATACCAATTTATTTGTAGTCGGCAGAACATGTCTTTTGACCACCGAGATGACGACTAAGAGAGAACTGATAGTCGTAATAAACTACTAGTCGTACTAAACTGGTAGTCACTCCCTTTCTACCCATATCGTCTTTCACACGGTCCATCCATCGTTTCTTTGGTCATCCTCTTCTCTTATATCCATGATACGAGATGTGTATACAATATTTTACAAAAACCCTCTCCAATCCGAAAGGAGCACATAGGTACTGCAATAACATTACCTAAAAGTAATAAAAAACTTATTGCTATTTAAAAATCACATTTTTAGTACCATAATTACCCCAAATCCATTATTAAAAATTGGTAAATTTTCAACAGGGGTCATAAGTTATGAATGGCTTATAGACACCCGGTAAACGACGCACGGCCCGCACCCCATGTAAATAAACCGGTAAAAATTTAAAAAACATTGAAAAAAAAAGTGACGATTTCTTTTTTTTTTTCCTGAAAATTACCTCGTACTCTCAGTACTATACCTAACAACACCCTCACGGATTGGACAAGCTTTTTTTTACATGTTGTACAGGAAGCCTTAATTATATGGACTAAAACAAATCTATAGCTATACTCCTAAAATTTGTTATAAAGATCAGTGATTAATAGAGATGCCTGAATCGCTAAAAACCAGCGTTGGGGCTCTGTCTCGCATAGGGTCGCAGCATTATGCTGTGCGATGGCCGTTTTACGTGGATGTGACGCATATTTTCCCTCAAATTGTTTATTTTCGTGTTTTGTTCTTTCTTTGCGTCATGTGTACATACCGCAAATAAACGTATTTTCTTTCTTTTCTTTCTAGATGAGAAAAATTCAAAGCCATTAGAGATTCAAAGAAATAAGAAATCGATTTTAGAATGGAGTAAAATTGCACTCAATGGTTATCCTAGCCTGTCGGGTCCTATCGTCCTAGCTTTTTTATGAGACAGCATAGCATACCTTAGGTAATCAGTTTATAACGTCCCCACTGCTGGGACACCGGCCTCCTTTCTGTAAGAGGGAGTGGGCCGTTATCCACCACGCGGGCTCATTCCGCGTTGGTATCAGGCAAACTCAAATCCATCTGAATTCAGAATGTATCTAGCACATAATAAGATGTTCTATATCTTTCCAGTGGAAGCACCTACTCCAGAACAGCTGGAAACGACGAAAGCTCTCATCGCGGAAGGAGTAAAGCTAGGCAAGATCAGTTCTGACTACAAACTGATCGGACACAACCAGGTCAGCGCCACCGAGTGTCCAGGAGGAGCTCTCTCCGCCGAGTTCTCCACCTGGGATCACTTCGCACCTGGAAAGCCTGATTTCCCTAAACGTATACCTGCTTTGCCTGCAGTATCGACAGCTGACGTTTTAGTAGAATGATTTTTTGGCTGCTTAAAAGCCATTAGTAACTTAGGGTATTTGCCCACTTATTCCGTATACGGTTCGTTCATAATTGTATGGACGTTTATGCACTCATGCATACAGTATACAAGTAGGGCGTGCAAAGCCGGTTTTCCGGTTTTTAGCAAAACCGGAAACCGGACGAAATTTCGCAATTTTTGAAAACCGGGTTTGAAAGACAAACCCGGTTTTATCTCCGGTTTTTTCGTTATTGAATTATACATTTACATTTTGATTTAAATAAACTTTTTTCGAACGCACTCATCAAATTTCCGAACGCAACCGTTACTACTTAAGCTTCGTGCAGAACAGGGCGACGCGACGCCGCGACGCGGATCGAACAATACAATTTCTAAGAAAACTTGAGGGTATAACAATAACCGGTGTCGCGTCGCGCTGTCGCGTCGCTCAGGTCTGCACGAAGCTTTACACTCATCCTTTCGCGATCCGCGACCCCCGCACCCGCGATGTGAACTACACAGTACACACTTACACACTACACAGTTTAATTGATCTCGTTTTATAGTCAAATATGAATCCTTTTAATAATGTTGTTAAATTGTTAGTAGTTCGTAATTAAAAAGCTCAAGTTTCAAGAAATTGAGACATAGGTATTGTAATTGTGGTTGCGTTTAGTGTCATATGATGATGATGATGGTGTGTTTTGTATGTTTAAAATATATTATTCATGATAACAGAATTGTTAGGTACCTAGTGTACCTACTAAATGTACCACAAACTGATTTGTTGTTGATTTGATCTCAGTTAGTTAATTTTCATATTATTTAAGTTCATGTTATCAAAACTATTAAGGTGGTCTATTTGGTATCGGTTGGCATAAATGGTTGATTATAAAGAGATTTACTTATCGTACAAATCGTTTTATTTTTAGTATTTCTGAGTGTCCAAAAATTTGTTTTCTTGTTAAAATTCTACTATATAAACATTAGAAAATTGTTGCCAAAACCGGGGCTAACACCGGTTTCCGGTTTTGGGCACTCAAAACTGGATTTCAAAACCGGTTTTGAAGACTTTCCGGTTTTGCACGCCCTATATACAAGTACAGTACAGTACAATTAATAGGATGAGCAAACCGGATTAGAAACGAACACGAATCGAATACGAACCGGATACAGATAAGTGGGCAAACGCCCTTAAAGATTTCTTTTCGATTTCAATGACTTTGAGTTCTGTTGGTGATAAGTTTTTTCCGACTGTGTATAGTCTATTTAAAGAAGCCCCACACAAAATGTAAACAATTTTGAATAGCTTAAACCTTAAGGTTTAAGCTATTCAAAATTACGCCTTGCAACGATAATTGTTGATGTTCTTGGTTCAATTCAACTTGTCAGTTTTTTAAACAATATTTTTATTAAAGTCGTATTAAACTTGTAATGTTTACTTTTATGTCTCTTGGCTCTTTGAATGGACTATAGTCAGTTTGTATTGAAGAACGATGCTGCGTTTTGGATCTCGTTTCAATTTGTGACTGATTTTCGATTTACATTTACTATGATTAACCTTTGCTCTAAAACATGGCCATTGAAAGGTGCGCTACAAAACTGAATAACGTGGTGCACAAAACAAAAAAATATATAACATTAAATTGTTTTTTTTCTATTATTTAACAGCGATGTTTTTTTTTGAATAAATTGTAAATAATATCATATCAATTTTTAATTACTATTTCTTTACCTTTTTTTATAAAAAGTACAACTGAAGAAAAATCTGTTTTATTTTCTCTATTCTACAAGTCTGGTTCACCGCAAACCGTAAAATACACAGCTCAAGGTAAATATCTCACAATACAACCGTCTTGTTTTCCCTCGTTCTGTAAATATTTAGATATTTCTTTAATGAATATTAATAAACCTCATAGGGCAGATGCTTAAACGAGCCTAAACTTAGGTCAGTTATTAAGACTGACTTGACGGAAGTCAAGCTGATTTGCAACTGCGTTCATGTACACGGGGTCATTCACGAATCGCATATGAATTCCTATACAAAAATAGACAGACTATTTCGATGCATCTATGAAAAGTTTTTTACGAATCGGATATCGGATGACGACACTCCGTTAACGGATCCAGGTGACTTAATCGCCACCCAATTTAAAGCTTAATATATTATAATCATTAATCACATAAAGCAGTTTGCATTTTCATAATATCCTTCGTCATAAAATGCACTGAATGTCAGCCATTCCTATCAACTGTAATTATTCTGCGTAGTGCCATCTCGGGGAAAACTAGACGCATGGAATTAGTAAGTAGGTAGGTACTGTAAAGACTCCATGAGCTCGACATGATGGTTGATGACTAGAGTGACGTAACGAATGATACAGAAATGCATAACATTGACATCATCGTCATTAACTATAAACACTAAAACGTTTCCGGCAATCATTTCAGTGACCACGTGCCTAGCAAGGAAATCAACCTAAATTATACCTAGTTTATGGAAATATAGAAAATGTTTCAGTTTTTGTAAGAAAAATATGTATGTGTAACCGTAATATACAGCCATACGTACCTAAGTAGCACTAGAATATACAAGGTCACTTTAAACTAGCTAGCGAAACTACACAGACGCAATGGGTATCAATATCTAAACATGATGAAATAAAAAAGAATCATTTGATGATGTCTTTTTTTGGGTCGTCAACGGCGCATTATAGTCACAAATATCAGAAAAATATCAGTTTAATAATCAGAGTTTTTTGTGTAAACTTCACAGACGTGATAGATATCGATATCAAAACACGATAAAACAGCTTTTATCAACTCGCACTTCAAGTAACAACAATACCGACGGTTAATAACCCCAAAAAAACATCTATTTATTTTTATTTTGTTGTGCTTAGATATTGATACCCATCACGTCTGCGGAGTTGCGCTAGCTAATTTAATCTGAACCTGTACATTCTAGGGCTACATAAGTACCTATGGCTATATATACGTAGTTACATATACGTTTTTTACTTACAAAAACTGAAACCTTTTTTAACCTAACCTAACATTGTCGGAACAAAATAACCTCGCGACAGATTTTGATGCACCTTGACCTGAGTAAAGGAAGAAGTAATGTCTTCAAAACTACAGTGGTTTTAACTGTGACGGAGCTGGGTGTATTTTGCCCACAGTCCTTTAACCAGACGAATGTTTACGCAGTCCTAACTAGGATTAGTTTCATAATTTAAACGAAACTCTTAGAAGAAACTAACATAAGTGGGTACAACAAACCCTACACCCCAATTTCGTAACTCACTTTCAATCACAATTCGAAGGATCCATATCGGAACAATTCGTCCGCTACGCAACGTAAATAACGCAATGAAAGTTGTTCAATTGTCAAAATTAATGGAATTGCCATTGGAAGTGCGTTACGCAATAACCCCGCTGATCCTTGTTCAAACAAGCTATGCATTACAGCTGTCGCTTACTCCAGCTATCATTATAATTATGCAAATGAGCTTGATTACACCCTTTAAGGTGGACACACAACGCTGCTTGGTAGCAGCTATAGACAGGGTGGCAGTACTTCCCCGGACGAACCTACACAAACATCTCTACCACCAGCAACCCAGTACTACGACACGATACGATTGGATATACAATTAATATGAACCCCGAGGCGCCTTCTAGACATTCATAATTGGAGAGGGTGTGGCTTCGTGTTGGCTGTGTGATTCGCTCTATCTAAGTCAGAAAATGGGCTTCGAAGGCTACCCAAGGCTACAACCACATCCTCATCGTGAAAGGCTTAATTGGTATGCCTATAGCGACCGCAACAATACTTTATACCTTGTGTGAGTTTTTCTTAGGACAAATTTCACCGCGTTCAAGAGCTGTCAGTGTCAAAATTGTTGTGGAATATTGACACTGACAGCTCTTGAACGCGGTTTAGATGTGTAGATCGCAGTGTCATTGGTGAAAAATCGACGCGCGCTGTCGCGTCCCGCCTTTTTAACCGACTTACAAAAAGGAGGAGGTTATATGTTCGTCGCGAATGTATTTTTTTTTTTTAATGTATGTCCGCCGATTTCTCCGTCAATTGTGGACCGAAAATTGTTTTTTTGTATGAAAGGTACCCAAGTTGGTCCCATATCAATTTTATTAACTTTAATTGGATAGTTTTTGGGTAAGCCTCAATAATACGTATTTTTCCCACTTAGTCTGCGTGGATGATAATTATGATGATAACTTCTTGTCACTGTTATTTACATAGCAGGTAGTGGTATTCAAATTTGTGTTGGGTAGGTACCATAACTAAAAAGTGAAAAATAAAATCTTTTTACAAAAAAAAAACGAGTTCCAAAAAAAAAAACACGGAAGTCGGTGTCTGGTTATGAATTTTCGTTTTTTGCCACCGACTTTCGAAATTAAAGTTATTTTTCACTTTGAAGTGTTTTTTTTTTTGGAAGTAGGCTGTTTTTTTTGTAAAAAGATTTTTTGTATTTACCTTCGCAAAATCCTATCGAAAAATCAACACGTGTCTATTTCAAAATCACTGATTTTATGGAATGGAATAACTGATAGTACGCTTCATTAATCGTTTCGAGCTTATTTATCCGGTAGAAGCTTCAGGTAGTCTCAGGGAATCACCTTATCGAAGAAAATCGAATAAGTTATAATACCTTTCATATCATAATTAGAAGTCATTTATTAAAATAACGTAATCACAGATTACATCACGTAGGTAACTTCAGCGTTCAATAATAAGAACCTGTTAATAGGGAATGTCCTCTTGTCTGATAATAATCAAATGAAATTACCTACTTACTAATTAATCTCTCTCCCAAGTGGAATCATTCACGAGATTCCAATTAACAAAAATAAACTTCTTCACGAAGAGCAGCAAGGGACAGGCTTGAAATTATCAAATAACTTCTCCCGCTCTGGGCGGAGCGGGAGGACGTGTCAGACTTTTACTGACTAAAACCCACCCGTGTTCCTTCCGTTGCCTGTGTGCCGGGGTCGCGATAAGGCTGGATCGGATAAAAAACGGGCGTGTCTAAATATGCCAAGTACTTTTATAGTCGAGATGCGCGTCGGCACGTGCCAATAAATTGATAAAAGTTACATCACGTTGCGTTCAACGTTGCCTTTAGTAGGTACCTACTCAAGTTATGGAAGGGACAGATGGGCCACTTGAGTTTAGGACCTTCGCCTAACATCATTACCTTCATAATGTTACGCCAGTATTCCCCGGAGGGGTAAGTAGAAGTATAGAAATAGTACACCCATTTGATTGTCAAAGGTGGCGACTCCATTGCCATCAAAGCTCGTTCAGAAAAAGCAACTGCTTGGTCAGCAGAAGAAGGTAAAATCCAAACCCTAACTAATATTATAAATGCTAAAGTGAGTTTATTTGTTTGATAAACATTCACGATAAAACGGCTGAACGGATTTGAATGAAATTTGGCATATGGGTAGACCATGATCTGAGTTAGGACATAGGATACTTTTTATCCCGATATTCCCACGTGATTAAGATTTCTGCGGGGGAAACCGTGGTGCGCAGCTACTTATGAATAAAGATGAAGAGAATGTTTTTTGTTTGTTTGTTCCAACGCGCTAATCTTGGAACTAGCTGTCGGATTTGAAAAAAACCATTGCATTTGCTAGCCCAATTCTTGAGGAAGGCTATAAGCTATGTAACATCACGCTACAACCCTTAGGAGCTGAGCAAACACTAATAAAATTCAGAAAGAACGCTAAGCGTAAACGAAGTAATAGCGCGGGTGATGCGATGCGATGCGACGGGGTTGGTCGGGGAACAAGAAATTTCATGCGTACAAGTCGCGGGCAGCAGCTTCTAGTTTATATGACAGCCCTTTACACTACACGTCCAATAATCATCATCATTTCACCCACTCAAAAAAAAAACAACCGCTGCTGGGAATAGGCGTCCCCTTTCTTTCGCCATACTTCCCGATTCCTTGCGTTCAGGTGTTTCCCTCGACTTTGACGATATCGTCAACCCAACGCGCTTTTGCACGGCCCAGCTATCTAATTACGTAACACATTTTCGTAAACGATTACGACTAATCTGTTTCATTTTGACAGTTCAACAACAATCATTGCGTAAATTTACGTCGTAGAGCAGATTTTTTTTTTCAAAATGATTCAAATTGATCGTGTATTACGCAATTAGGGTAGGCGGGTTACTATGGCCTATCCTTGGCCACCATATTCGGTCAAGTACTCCCGACCGTGACGTGTCCATGTTCATTGTGTGTATGAAAACTTCAGTTCTACGTAATGTTGGTATTACGTGGTGTAGGCACCATATGGACGTTCGGCCGGCCGGCTGGGGCGGAACCGCATTCGTGCGAATCTGCTCGGTTAACTACATTACGCGGTATGGTCGGGGTATCGTTTCAAAGTTTACAATACCAGCACGGCATCACCGTATACGAAACCCGTGTGTGAAAATCTATTAGCCATTACAAAGATGTTTTGGATAACTCTGTGTTTTTCGTAATACATAGGTAAGTATTTGTAATACGTATGATCCCTAAAGGTACCATTACGTCATGTCGCTGCAGTCATGCTTCCGAACCCGATCGTAGGCGGCAGCAGCCCGTATTCCAGTCGGTAGATAGAAGATAGAAAAACGTGTTATCGCTCGAGCATTGGCCGCACTACTGATCTGTGGTCGGGCTACACGTATCGTCTGTGGCTCGCCCGTAACTGCAAACCATGGGTCGCTAGCTACGCAAGGTATTTCATAAAAAATCATAGAAACTAGTCGTGTCGCGGCGACACGTCGCGCGTCGCCTGCAGTTGCCTCCTGCGGTCGGCTACGAAATGGTACCTTTAAGCTCAGTTCCTATAAACAAAAACGACTCGTTATGATTACCAATGGTATAACTTTTTATTGCCAAAATGGGCATAATAAAAATTGATTCGTAAGCTAATTTTACCTGTGATATCTACTTCCATATGGGAGGGTCTACTATGCAAAGCTGAGATCTTTGCTTCATTATTGATAAAGATACAAGTCATAATCAAAGTCAAAGTCAAATCATTTATTTCAAACAGGCCCTTGTAAGGCACTTTTGAACGTCAAAAATGAGTAGGAATTTATTTTACAATTTAGGTACTTTTAAAAATATGTCTATTTTCAATGGCGTGTTATCACTATTATCATTGTCAAAGTCAAAGTCAAACAATTTATTTCAATTAGGCACATAAGAGGCACTTTTACACAAAACTGAATTGATTCTAGTCGCCCCTTCCAAAAGGTAGTTTTCGTATGGAGAAGAATGGGCAAGAAACTCCACCGTTACTCTTTTAAAAAGTGTTACAATATTTTGTATATGTAGGTACATTAGTTACATAATTATATGTGAAGACGATGCACCTAAAAAACAAAAAAATAGTTAAACCATTAACGTTCCGTAAATTATAGGAATCGGCCATTAGTAATAATGATGATTATTAAATATCTTATCGCCTATTATTACCTACTAGAATGAATATATTTTATCTATGATGACATGCCGCATATTATTTAATCTCAAATTAATGAGAGAGATCATTTGCAAATAAAAAACCCCCTTGAAATTCGGTATGATGATAACATTTAAGCTTGTTTTTGTATCTTTGATCTTGTTTTGATAAGCGTGCCTGCCTACATTTAGGGGATCCTGCAGAATATCAGCGTCAGGTATATTTGCCTGACACATGCTGACCTGGACTCCCATTAGGTGCAAACATATTTTTTTTTTGGTGGGAAATTATCATATAACTTCTCCCGCTCTGGGCGGAGCGGGAGGGCGTGTCAGACTTTTACTGACTAAAACCCAGCCGTGTTCCTTCCGTTGCCTCTGTGCCGGAGCCACGATATCCCTTTCGGACAAACTCGCAACCCTGTCAGGCATTGGCCCTAACGGACCCCGTCAGTTGGTGCTGACATCTCTTTGAAGCGCGCGTGGAACACAATTCGCCGTCGACCCAGGCCTTGTCCTTATCGGACGGCGAGCTACCCATCGCTCACCGTCCGCAAGCCCGCGCCTACGGTGGCTGGAAATCGGCTTGCGACTCCATTTGGTACAACCGTGAGACGCACACCGCACCTTGTATATTTTAGTTGAAGTATGTCTTATTGTCACTCAATTTCTTTAAATATCTATGCTTTTTCTTTTTTTTGTTTATGGGCATCTCGTTTCTTTTTTGTATATGGGCATCTTGTTCTCTGCAGGACTGTCAATCTCTGCAGAACTTTAAATTTCTGCAGAGATTGATAGTCCTGCAAAGATTGACAGTCCTGCAGGGATTGTCAGTCCTGCTGGGATTGACTGTCCTGCTGGGATTGAGAGTTCTGCAGAGATTGACAGTCCTAAAGAGATGGACAGTCCTGCCGAGATTGACAGTCCTGCTGGGATTACAGTTCTGCAGAGATTGACAGTTCTACTGGGATTAACGTGGGATTTGATAGCTGATTAATTTGAACTAGCTTTCAGATATTGGACGTAGGTAAACTAATTAATTAGTTTTTAAATGGGCTGTTCAAACCTTGTCATTGATTGAAGAAGGCTCACACCGACAGGCGGGACGCGGCTCCAGTAGAACAATGTCCATGATATTTTCATAGAAATTGTTCTACCAGAGTCGCTTCGCGCTTGTCTGTGCGAGCCTTTACGTTACAAAACCAGTTGTACGTTCAAGTACCTACTTATTATTTATATCCAAATTTGTATTGCTGTGTTATAGCTTTTTAGAATTCCGTAAAAACTATTTAAACGCCACCGTACTGTTGTAAATTATACAAGGTGACTTGTAACTTAACATATTCCTTCTAGGACGTGATAGTGTGACCTATTTGCGACTATAAACCGTAGGAAAAAATTTATGGGATTCGAGAAAATCCAATTTTTATGTATTTAAAAAAGAAAAACCCAGTATTCGTCATTAAATAACACTTTTCTTTAAACTTTGTGTTTACACGCAAAATAAGCAACGACGGAACAGTGACCAGCGAGTAGACCGTGAGTCATGTTAAATCTCAAAAGCCGCTCCACGACTTGTGACTTGGTCATGCCTGACGTGTGATGGATTGCTGGGAGGTTAGAAAGTAGTAGGATGACACAAAACTATAATTAATTCGATTATCACATTTTTTTTTTTTTTCAACTATTTCCGAATTTTGCCTTTGCCAGCATTATCGACAGTTTCGTCGGCATCCCTAAAATATTTAGATTAGATAGCTGATTAAATGAAGATGACTTCCTCGTAATTTGTACGCTTAATGCCATTGTAAAATTTTGAGATAACTGGTGTCAAAGTTCAAGTACGTATATGATTTTTGGAAATGGTTAATAAACTTCTTCTTTTATTTCTGAACTGTTTGATATTTTAGAAAAGTTGGTTACATCGAAAGATTTATTAAAGTATTAGGTACCCAATGGACCTGCCAGGGTTGCGAGTTTGTCCGAAAGGGATATCGTCGCCCCGGCACACAGGCAACGGAAGGAACACGGGTGGGTTTTAGTCAGTAAAAGTCTGACACGCCCTCCCACTCCACCCAGAGCGAGAGAAGATATTTGATAATTTCCAACACTAAAAAAAAAGGGTTCCCAATAGAATCGCAATGAAGGCCATTCAATTTGAGAGTTTAGAGAAAAGTGATAATTAGTGACAAATTCTGAGAAAATTTCAGAAATACTTAATAATTGGAAATTCTCGAATCCCATCAATTCTTGTATAGGGTTTATGGGGCGCTTAATGATTGGAAATGGGTCACACTATCCGTCGAAGAAATACGTCAAATTACAAGTCATCCTGTATAGGAAGGTGGATATAACAGCCAATGAATTAAGTAAGTATCTCCTACAGGGTGGCAGGGGCTCGAACAGGTTATGCGTCGATGTGCCTGCTAGCCTGTAGGTATATGTAAGTAGGTACCTATGTACCAACATACAGGCACCACCGAGAGTAACTTTTCTACTAAAGAATTATAATATCTGGGATCCTTTTTACTGAACTACTATTAAAACAAAGATTTAAAAGGACCTGTGCTGAGAGTGCTGTGAGAATGGCGGGCGTAGCCCCCTATGGTAACCCTATAACTAACTTCTAACTTCTTGAAGGTAGACTACGACTTAATTGTGATTTATATTAGTAAGTAAGTAAATAGTTGACACTTTTTACTAAACCCCTATAAGACTACACGATTTCAAGGGCCCTTTTTAGGTCTTTCTTTCCTCTTCTTTTTCGTGTGGTTAGTGACTAACCTTGTGTCAGAGTTTTAAAGCCGCCCATGGGCCTCTGACTTTCACATGCCGTCGAGGAATATCTCCCAGGCATGCCGGTTTCCTCACGATGTTTTCCTTCACCGTTTTTGAAGCAAGTGATATACAAGACGCACAAGTGCGTCTTGTATAGAAATCTTAAATAGATAAACATGACGTCCAGGTATACCAACGTTGTATCACATTCACGTCCCGAGGCTGTGAAAGAAGAGAAAACGAGTTTTCCCAGATATGAGACAGACCTAGCTACATCGACTTTTCACCCCTTTAATCTAACTTTCATCGAAATCGTTAGAGCCGTTTTCGAGAACGTGATTACAAATATATACAAATATTGCTCATTTAATAATATAGGATAATATAAAATTAGCTTTGACATGACATGTCATGTCATACTTATGACCTCCGCTAGTTACTGGGAATTACCCTATCCCCAATTGCAAGCCCAGTTATCAAAACTTCCGAGTTTTAGATTTCCGGGCTACGGACTTTCCACAACTTATTATTAAAATAATAACAATGATGAATGGAGGAAAAGAAAGTCCTCGTCCATAAGTACATATATAAACTTATTACATGGAGAAAGACAATATAAATACCTAAATGCATGCATGCATGCATACTTCGTGTTTTCGGTGTTTCTATTATTTGAAGCCGTAAAAAAGACAGTCAAATTAACAACAAGGGCCTTAACTATTCTTATAAAACATAACAATGGAGAAAATTATTATAATATATTTTTAATAAAAAAAAATCATCGTTTCTCTCAAACAGAGCACCTGCCATCTAATCTCTTCACCACCCCTGGGTTGGTAGGTAGAGAATGCCAAAGGCCGCCTTTGTACCTTTTTAGAGTGTGAAAAGTTTAAATAAATAAAATTACAAAAGATTATAAATACAAACACCGGTGATTGAACGTAATGAGATGCTAAATTATGTAGGTAGGTACTATACCTAATCTTCATCCATTTAAATAAGACAACCACGACAGTTTACCTAACCACAGCTCTTCAAACCAGACCACCAAAATCTCTCCTAATATTTTGTTTAAAAAAAGGATTATCATGAATATAATAAAGAATCAAGTAAATCGGCCCAGGAATTACGGAGAAAACGGTGTTCAGATATAAAATAGAAACTAACCGAATGCGTAACCTTTTTCTTTTGTTTTTTTCTTTTGTTGAAGTCGGTTAAAAATAAAACGTCCTAAATCCTAAAAATAAGACTTCTGCCCAAAAGAAGCGGAACCACACGCTAAACTTGACCGCTGTTTCTCAACGCGCTCAGGGGATTCACCTGCGCTGCGTCCGCGCAAGGAAATGGCTATATAAAACACAGTGTAGGGTGAATTAATACATTTATTCAGCGCTCTAACGTTGTGTTGTGAACTTATGAATACGTGTGCCTTATTAAAAAAATAAAACTAGTTTTACTATAAGGATAATTTGTGGTCAAAAGTGTTTATTGCATCAGTGTTACGATTTAATTGCCAAAGGTGAGTCGATTTTTTTTTTATATACCTACATGTTGTACTTCGGCGTTCATAATAGTTGAAATTATACAAATTTAGGAATTGAGACATTCCTATGAATTCGGATCGTCGTGATCGAGCGCAAGTAGGTATTTGGATAATTTTGATTATATTGACGTTCGGCTAAAGTATAGTTCGTATTATTTCATCAGCACTGCTCTCAAAACGGTGAAGGAAAATATCGAGTGGAAACCGGCATGTCCTAGAACCAAATATTCTAAGACATGTGACATCTACCAACCCGCACTGGACCCGCGTGGTGGATTACGGCCCACTCCCTCTCACCGAGAGGAGGCCTGTGTCCCAGCAGTGGGAACATTAAAGGCTGATTATGTATAGTTCTAGGAAGAGATATAGAGTATCAACCTACTAAACATTATCGTTTATTAGTTTTTGTTATCAACAACAAGAAAAATGTACCAGGAATTTTCTAACATCTTGATTTCAAAAAGTGTCCATAGAGTTTTATTTTATTTTTTTATTTCATTTATTCATTAACAAATAACATTGTGTTGAACATTACATATTAAATAAATTTATCACATGCAGAAACAATACATTTAAAAGGCTGATTAATTTCAATAAATTTCAATTATGTCAATAAATAAATACAATGTCAAATTAATAGCTAATTAATAATAGTTTTTTGCCCGGACAAGGATCTGCATGGACAGATCTATGTCTTGGATCGGACAAATGGCTTTAACTTTCTGACGAAGGCTCTCGACAATTCAAAAGTGCCTGTAATTGGTTTCATTAAAGTACTGTACGTATTTTAAAAAGTTGCTTAACAACATCGCGGGACAAGAATATTCATAGAATCCTAAATTCCTATCATGTTTTGATATCGTTTGTTATGAAGTTGTGAACTTGAAGCGTACATTAGAACGCGTATATAACGAAAAGTGTAACTTGTTTGTAGACCCCTTGAGTTGACCTTTACCCTTATGTCTACAAAATGTTTAATATTTAAATAAATAATTAGAGATTTGTTAAGGTTCAAGGTATGACGCTCGCTAAGTTAGTAGCAAAAAATCAGGAGTTGTGAACTTTACTAAGTACAGCCATGCTATTCTGTAAACATCTCACCGTGAAAATTTGGGTGAAGTGAGCTGTCAATAGTGTCAATCCCTGTGGAATGACAGCTCACTCCACGCTCACTTCACCTAAGTTTTCACGGTGAGATGGTTACAGAATAGCATGGCAGGTAAATTGTATTACAGGTGACTGTACCTACCTGCGTACCTAAATTATAGTTTACCTTGTTTCTATATAAAAAACCGGTCAAGTGCGAGTCGGATTCACGCACGAAGGATTCCGTACCGCCGTACATACAATATTTAGCAAAAAACGCCACAAAAAACCTGTTTCTTGTATGGGGGACCCGCTTTAATTTTTAACTTTATATAATTTTTATTTAGTTGTTATAGCGGCAATAGAAATACACAATCTATGAAAATTTCAACTGTCTACCTATTACATTGTTCATGAGATTCAGCCCGCTGACAGACAGACGGATAGTGGAGGCTTAGTAATAGAGCTCCGTTTGACAGCCTTCGGGTTCGGAATCCTAAAAATAACCCGTTAAAACGAAACATGAATGTATCAATTTATTAATTGATACATAAAGTGAATCATAAATAAACACATATTTGTTGTCAATGTACGGTATTCACATTACTAGTTAGCTTATCGTAACCACACATTCTGTTGTAGTGTGCACGTGACTACATTTCTACGATATACTCGTAGATTCATTACATGAGGCAACGATATAACACTAGAATTTGTTCTTGTTATCCTGTTAAAAATGTGTTTAAGTATATAAATGAAAAATGTGTTTAGGTATCAAAGTATGCCAAAGAATCCCATGGGTCCTTGGGATACTTTGATACCTTTCTCGAAATGACATGACAATTTTCGTCTGCCTTTACCCAACATATTGGAGTCGGCTTCTCATGGATGCAGCTGAATACCAGTACTTTACATGGAGCGACTGCCTATCTGACTCCACAACCCAGTAACTGGGTAATACGATAGGCTTTGGTAAGACTGGTTGTCAGACTTTCGGGCTTCTGACGACCGGTAACGACTGTCAAAGATCCAGCACGAATGACAGCCGGGACCAACGGCTTAACATGCTTTCCGTTGCATGGAGGGGTCTTGGTATGTAAATATGGTCACCCATCCATGAACCAACCGCGGCAAGCGTAGCTTAACCTAATCGAACGAACCGTGCGCATGTTAGTATTTAGGCACAAGCCCCTCAAATGACATGACAATTTTGTACTTGGGTACATCTTTAAAGATACTTATTTATTCACGTCAAGGATTTGGTAGTTTTATAAACAAGGTTCGGGTCGTGGAGCTCCCTAAAATAAGGTTGAGCTACCTATACTACTACAGGGTGCTAGCTAGAATGGTGCTCAACGACCCGGCTTACGACTCTACTAGATCTACAGGATTATGCCTAAATGTATATGGCCAGCAAAACTATGATCGATGTATTTACTTAATACAGAAGCTATTTACCGATCTAGCCCCCCCATTTTGTGACGTTTTAACTGTCAAAGCCCGCGGTTTGACAGTGACGCGCGCTCCACGTCCGTTTTGATATTTTTTTGAAATTTTCATTGTTGCGTATTATGTTTGGAATGATGTAGTTGATTAGTTGACGGGTATATCCGAGTGTTAAGTTAATCCTGTCACTCATCACACAGAACAGAACCGCAAACATTCTAGCATTTATATCATCTTTCATTCATAAGCAAATAAATTAATCAGTTTTCCATTCATCAACAAACCATTCATTTTATAGATTGAATGATTTTAATTGACAAAACTTTAGTGTCGTATTTTGACGGTAAAATCCCGCCGGTATGACCGATTAGGTGTTATTAGGTAGATTTAAAATACCTATAGATTGAGCTGTTCGAGTGAGTCAATGTTGAATGGAAAAGCGTCACCTCATAGGTCACCGCATACATAGAAATATAAAAAATTACTCAAACAGAGGTCATCAACCTTCTGAAAAAAAAACACCTTTTTGAACCTTCTGGAATACACCATTTTATAAAAGCTTCGCTTACAATAAGGACATCATCGTTATACGTGCTTAATTTCTTTATTAAGTCAAAATAGTTTTAGAGAAAACCGCTAGTGACAGGCAGACACATAGACATCGGAGTAATAGGTTATGTCGGGTAATTAATTGTGGAGCAAATTGAACTAAAATAGTCCGTACAGTCAAATCACGACTGTCAATTGACATTTGTCTGATATGGCTATAACACGGCGAATTGACGAAGAGTGTCAATTTACTGAACAATTTATTTACCTGGCTGTACCTACCAAAAGCCTTAAGGCGTCCGCAGACAGGGGCGACACGATTCCGGTAGAATAATTTCCATGAAGTTTTCATACACATTTTTCCACCAGAGTCGCGTCGCGTCTGTCTGTGGAAGCTTTTATGCCGTACACCCGTCTGCGGTAAAGTCCAAAAGGATGGTCATAGTTTTACCAATTTCGGTGCAGAACAGGAAAAATTTATGGGCTCTATGTAATCTGCGTTCGCAATTTAGTTCCCAAACATGTATACAAACACGAGTTTTAGGGAAAAACAACTGTAACACCTACACATACGGTTCAGTTTGCGCTACAACTTCATATTTTTGATGTCTTTTTCAACAGTACTAGTCAGACTAAAATCAACTTTATTTACACTGGGATAAAGTTGATTTTTGTTAAGTGGAAATAACATCAATTGGAAACAAGGTTTTGAATAGACCTTAGACATATTGCCCTCCTCTGAACGTTAAGATGGAGATATTGACCTCTAAACCTGACCTCCTGCCAATGACTCGTAAACTTCGACTTGATGATAGATAATTACGTAAGTATAGATAATAATCGATTCCACGTCACTATGTCGTGTGTATGACACGTAGTCACGACGCTTAAGCGCATGCGTAACTACAACAAATTAATTTTAATTACTAGTTGCGCGTGCGGCTTTGTTTGCGTAGATGTTAAATTGGTTAACATTCAGTGTTGATGACTGTCATTTGGGTTCGAAGAATGTCTTAAAAAAGGGGAATATTATTTGTGAATTGTTATTCTTTATAGTTCAGTGGCCCGGACATCAAGTTCTGGCTAAACTGACGCGAAACCCACACGGGATTAATCAACCTGCCTAGCCTTTTCCCAAATATGTTGGGGTCGTCTTCAGGTATAACCGGATGCAGCTGAATACCAGTATTTTACATGGACCGACTGACTATCTGACTTCCACAACCCTGTTACTCGGTACGCGATACCCCTTGGTAAGACTGGTTGGTTGTCACAATTCCGGGCTTTTGACTACTCGTAAGGAGCGTCAAGGGAGAAATTTAAGATACTATAGGTCGTGTATTTAAATGTTTTGGTGTATTAACTTTAGAAACAGTCTGTCACACAGGCCGTTATGAGCGTCAGCGACGACGCTACGGTCTACAAGAACCTTTTTTAAAACTTGATGAGCCATTTTAAGTATTTACAAACGCGTTTAACCAAATATTTTGTAATTTTGCAAGCATAAGCATAATCAGCCTATAATGTTCCCACTGCTGAGACACAGGCCTCCTCTTTGTGAGAGGGAGTGGGCCGTAATCCACCACGCGGGCCCAGTGCGGGTTAGTAGATGTCAGATGTCTTCGAATTTTTGGTTCAAGTATATGCCGGTTTCGTCACGATGTTTTCCTTCACCGTTTTGAAAGCAGTGATGACGAAATAATTTATACAAAGTAAAGCGGCTGTCTGGGTTCGAACCTAAGAACTACAACTCGTAAGTCGCGGCCGCTACCACTGGGCTCGGCTGCTCCTTTTTTGCAAAACAGAGTAGATACAATTACCAATTGATTTGGTTGTCAAACTTGCCGTGTATTTGATTTGATTTATTCCTGATTCTTTTGCACCTTAAGAGGGCGCCCAATGGTCCAATAAAGCCATTCCTTTAAAAAAATATTATCTAAAAAACGATCTAGGGGAATGTGGCCGCTTTTTTTTAGATCCAATTTTGTTGCTTCGTGACTGAATATGAAACTTTATAAAAGGTATTAGAAAATTCTAGACACATTTACCGATGGTCCTTAGGTACTAGCCGTTATTCATAATTCCTTCTCAGTCACGAGATATTTTTTTTTTAAAGGAGTGGCGCTACTGTTCGCCTGTGCTGTCTGGGCGCCCCTTAAGAATCTGGCAATAATTTCTCAAATCCTATTTCTATCCCTAACCTGCTTCGAACTAACTAGAATAAAATAGAAAAATCGGGTTTAGATGGATACTGTTCTTCATTTTCTTACAAACAAATCTACATTCCCTCGCAATTAATTAGATTGATAAAGCGTCATCAGCGACATGCTTTAGATAAGGAAGCATTGGAACTAAATGAAAAACAACCTACGATCAACATACATGTACTCGTATTAAAGTATATAAACAGAGATAACAAACTTACCGTGTTTTGTTTCAGTGTGTCACGGCGGTCTCATGGGTGTAGTGTCCATCCCTACATAAGCTGATGATGATGTTTTGTGCGCTAGTGTTGAGTTGCGTGTACGCAAGTGTTGTAGCCATGCCGAGTCTTTCTAATACAGGTATATTATGTTTTTTTTTTTTGTTACTTCGACTACTTAAAAACGTTAGTTAAAATTAGCCATCTTCAATCCAGATTTTTTTAATTTAATATGTTGTATGTCAATCACCTAGTTCATTTTTATAATGCGTTTCTCAACAGCGTACTTATCGTTATTTATAACTCATTGATATTAATAAAACATACAAAGCTTTAGATTACTATTAACTACTTATTTGTTAAATAAAAACTGCTTCTTATATTATTCACTTAAGTATTTCACAATGTAAATTAATACAACTGCTAAGAATTTCTTACTGTGTGAAAAAGTTATCAAAACCTGTAAAAAAAAATCGACTATGCAGCTTTCCAAAAAAGTTATCACAACCTGTCAAAAAAATTCGAACAAATTTCAAATTCAAATTTCAATTTCCAAATTTCGAGCTTTCCAAAAAAGCACCAACCTAACAATTACAAAAAAATAATTTCAGCCGAATCCCTAGAGAATGAGGTCCACACCTACAACTTTCCGTTCGTCTCCCGAGAGGAATGGCAGGCCCGGACCCCAAAGAAGACTACCCCACTTGTCATCCCGGTGCCTTTCGTGGTCATCCACCACTCGTACACACCTGCAGCCTGCTATGATAAGGAAAAGTGCTGTTCCGCTATGAGGGACATGCAAGACTATCATATGGATGACCGGGGCTGGTGGGATGTTGGATACCAGTGAGTGTCTTTGCATTTTATTTAATAGGTGTTGGTTAGGTGCCGCTTCGCCTAAACGGCTAAACGGCACCTAAGAATAAATTACCGCCAGCCTAGCCTTATCACAACGATGTTAGGTTACCCATTTGTCAACGTTTGAGGTGGAGTGACTGGGCTACCCAGTCTAGGGACCAGAGGACCTAGATTTGACATTTTATCAGTGATAACGATGTGGAAAAGTCTAAAATGTATGGGACATACATAAGCAACCGAAAATTGTATGTCACACATACCATCATATCATCACGCCTGCATTCCCCGAAGGACTAAGCAGAGGTGCACCTATAGTACACCCATATTTCGCCAGTTATACTTAAGTCCCATGTTACAGGGGGCGATTGCCATCAACCCCGAGCCCTTAGTTGTCAATTTTGACCTTCCAACAATCGGTAATGAGCGTGCTTACGACATTGTATTTATCGTTAACCTTTCATCAGTTTTGGCGTGGGCAGCGACGGTGCAGCATACGAGGGTCGTGGCTGGGAGACACTGGGTGCACATTCACTGCACTTCAACTCTGTCAGCATCGGCATCTGTCTCATCGGTGATTGGAGATGTAAGTGTTTAAATATTTTCAATTACCTACTGTGAACTTTCTTTTCTTTTAATAAGGTCTGAATTAATCGTATAAATACTTTGATCATTTTTTCAAGAGAATTTGTTACAAGGATTTTCCTATTGCCTAGTGGGAGGACCTCTACCTCGCGATAAACCCATTTATCGTCCTGAGAATGAATTTGACGTATAGTGGACGGTGGACGATAGTGTTTTGGTAATTTGGCAAACGCCATACCATTATGACTTCTTTTTAATAAGACTTGAATGCTTCATCCACGGTAACGAACCTTGTATAGACGAAAATTTTACGTGGACCCCAACTAGAATATAAAATAAAATAGAAACACCAAAGCCACTGTTGGACATAGGTCCCCCAAACGTCGCCACATCGACTGGTCCTGTACGTGGTTCTCACCTCAACATACAATAAATCTTCCTTGTCTAAAATCTAAACCCAATTTCTAACAAACTGCCATTATTTCCAGATGAATTACCACCAGCGTCACAACGAAAAACAACAATGGCTTTAATAGCAGCTGGCGTAGAGCTTGGCTACATTAAACCAGACTACAAACTAGTTGGTCACCGCCAAGTGAGGGCCACAGAGTGTCCTGGAGACGCTCTCTTCAACGAAATCAAGACCTGGGACCACTACTCACCCTTCCCAAATTCGCACTTAGATTTGTTAGATGTGGTGGAGATACCGGATTCTGTGAAAGATATTATTAGGGGGAATGGTACTACGATACCTGCCTAATGGGAACGGGTGCTCCGTGTTTTTGTATAGTGTTGTGTATGGATAGACCTACCTCATGATCTGCCATGCTATTCTGTAAACATCTCACCGTGAAAACTTGGGTGAAGTGAGCTGTCAATAGTGTCAATCCCTGTGGAATGACAGCTCACTCCACGCTCACTTCACCTAAGTTTTCACGGTGAGATGGTTACAGAATAGCACTGCTGAACATTATAATGACAGGGAGTAATAGACATTTTTTACAATGAGATTATCTGGCTCGTTGCTTCCCTATCAGACGAGCGGGGTAGTTGCGTAACGCATATACAATGACCATTGATCGCATTGCATTTCATTTTGACAGTTCAC
Source organism: Agrochola circellaris (assembly GCA_914767755.1). Lineage (NCBI taxonomy): Eukaryota > Metazoa > Arthropoda > Insecta > Lepidoptera > Noctuidae > Agrochola > Agrochola circellaris. The sequence goes on from OU611860.1 coordinate 7,565,579, forward strand.
CCACGTCCATTGCGTTATTTACGTTGTTGAGCAGACGAATTGTTCAAACTTATGAAGCAATGGATTAGGAATATCCTTCAAAACCCGCGGATTGTGATTGAAAACGTGTTACGCAATTCGGGTCTCTTCTAAATGAGTGAACAGTATGCTAGTGTAAACCATAGAGATTTAAGCCTGCGCCTGCGTGCACCACCAATGGCTAAATACAATTAACGCTAAAGGTATTTAAAACTTAATTCTGTTTGTCAAGCGATTGTCAGAAACACAACGATGTTTTAAATTTAAGTATTTTAGTTTAATTTTAAATACTTAGTCAAAGCTGTTATTTCGTACATACTAACGAGAAACTCGATAGAAATGGTCGTGATCTTTGCACTCTCAAGTTCCTTTAAATAGATTATTAATTTATTGTTTTTTTTCAACATGGTCGTTTATATATATTTTACTGCCAACATCATAAAATAAATTTTATTTTTATAGAATTCTATTATTCTAAGACTCTGTAAAGCTTGGGTTTTTAAAGATTAGATATTGAAATAACAGGTTTTTAAGATTAATTGTTGCTTTTTTATTTGAAATTGATGATTCTTGGAAGTTTTAATTAAAATAACATATTAGTTATTTTATTTCAATATTAATCTTTACCTAACTACCTAACAAACGAATGGATGTTTAAACGTGATTAATGTTATCTGCAAAACATGATATAAAACGGTGTGTATAAAAATGAGTGTATTATTAAATTGTTATTTTAGTTTACATCATTATATTAGAAACTATGTGATAGGGCTGTGACTATAATAAGTTTTTTATGTCTAAAATGGTTTGAGTTTGAGCTTTTTCTTTTTAATGGCATTAAACGTATGCCCATTTTCACTAACATAGGCATTAATTTCCATGTCACCTAGTGTTAGTCAAAACGGGTATTAGGTATGGATTCATAGATTATTGTGAGTGATAAATCAATGATAACGAGATTTTAATATAGAAATCATATCCATCAGAAATCCATCAAATCACAAGTTTTCATTAAAATATAAATGATTGTAAATATGTAGGTGATAAATAAATGTAAATAAAAAAATATGTTAAGATAATCTATTGTTTAATTTTTAATAATTTACGGGTAACTTAAAAATTCTTCCAGAAACTTTAGTTGTTTACAGAGAGGCAATATAGTTAATATTGCCCTGTTTTCAATCCACGTTTGATGCTGGTCTATTATGAAACGCATGAATTTATTTATACTACTATACCATAATATCGACATCGATATCATATAGGTACATTCCAATAATGAACCAAAAAGGATCAGCTATCTAATTAACTAACATATTTACGTTCCGTTTCATTTTGACAGTTCAACAACATTCATTGCATTATTTACGTTGTTGAACAGTTTTTTTGTAATGGATAGCAATCTGTTTCAAAACGATTCAGATTCTGATTGATCGTGTATTACACAATTAGGGTACTAGATTACGTTACACATCGAGTTAATTGCAACACACTCAAATCGATTTAGTATACCTGATGCGGAAGGGTACAGTTTAAGGGAGCAAAATAGTTACCCACTTGTATCCAAGAAACAGTCAAAGATAGACGGGCAGACCAAAAGGTAGACGGGCAGATAAAAGGTGGGATGATGTGATCAGACAGCCTTCCGCTTCTATATCTCAGATGTGTGTCTTAGCAATCGACGCCGCCCGTACAAGCAGTGGATAATTGACACGTTTGACGGACGCGTGAAGTTTCTTCGTGTGTTTTTCCTTGTTGTGGCGATCGCAGCGTTTTCTAAGATGTTTATGAACTCGTAACACATTTTGTAACACTAAACATCAAACACAAAACAAGTGTTTGACGTTGGTGACGTCATGTCGACCCCGATGGTCAACATGACGTCATGAAAGTGTCGACTGTTCCCGATCACTCTTTGCATGTCGCATGTAAACTAAGGCATATCGCGTGGCTTTCCTGCGAGAAATGCTCGAATCGACATAGCGAGAATAGCTCGACTTGACTTTTACGAGAGAAAATTACGAATCGAGTGACCATTTATCGAATTCGAGATGCGCGAAAATTGTCTTCCAGGTCGCACATGTGGCAAAGTAGCCAAACAGTCAGGAATGGAGAAGGTTGGAGGAGATGAAGACTACACTTTATATTTGTTCAATAAATCCTAATTAAAAATGAATAAATAATCGCTATGGTTTTGTTTTTGACATTTCAAGAAAACTTATAGCATTTACAAATATTCCGTCTATTCGGGAACTAGGTACTTACTTACACCTGTACTATACAGGATGGATTTTTGAGATGGGGCAACTACCTTACCTGTTGTAGCTACAGGAAAACGGTCTTAGGAGACTGTCCTTAACTTTTTGAGCCATTTTTATCTGCATTCACAGATTTTGAAGAAAATGTACAGGCAGCAAGAAAATGAGCAGTTTTCTCAAAAACTTTTTTTGATGCCAATCGATCCTGTTTCATATAAGGATAAAAAACTCTAACAGACCGACTGAGATGTGAGTACTAGAAAAGTCAGAAATCGTAAAAAACTTTCCCATTACATTTCGTGGGAAATGAGATTCCATCCTACTTTTTACGGTGGATAAAATTGTCAAAAATAAACAAAGAAAAATAACTTTGGACTAATACGCGTAATAAAAATAATGAACATAGTACATAATGAACATGATTTTTCATATCGAGCCCTAATTATTGTGCTTACCGGATTGCGCTGATAGATAACTATGGTCCTTGGTATGTCTGGAAAATTTTACTTAGTATAGATAACCCACTGTTTATCATAACAAATATTTCATAATATTAATACAAAAAACTAGGCGTAGAAAAAACGTTGATAACTTCATAATTGGCCATTATTTTTTCGGTTAGGCACTTCTTTTTTATTTTGTATTAAGTGTATTTTAGTTATATTTTATCTGGCACTTCCTCTATTTTGCAATTCTAAAGGCTCGTGCAGACCAGCGCGACGCGACGGCGCGATGCGACTCGAACAATACAATTTCTAAGAACAGTTCACGGAATAACAATAACCGATGTCGCGTCGCTCTGTCGCGTCGCGCTAGTCTCTACAGAGCTTGAATGGCCATATCAACCTATTAGAATAGAATAGAATTATTTTATTTCGGACAAAGTCCATAGGGTGGGGGCGGGTCGGGTCGGGTCGAGTAGGGGGTCAATTGCAAGACATTTTTGCAAGTAGTCTTTTATGTTTTCTACATTACCTTTTGGAGGGGGCGACTAGAAAAAAATTTCTTGTAAATTTTAACGTTCAAAAGTGGGCCTATTTGAAAAAAATGATTTGACTTTGACTTTTAATTTTCGTGAAATAGACATATGAATGGCACCTATGAATACACGTCAAACCAAAATAATTAAAAATAAACTTTTTTTAAGCAGTGGGTACACTCTGACTTAAGTACAAAGTAAACATGTTGATCAAATTTATCTAATAATGTACACGTTGAACTCTAAATGTTATACAATAAAGATAAACGGAATATGTAGGCACATAATACGGCCAAAAAAAAACAACATTTAGATTAAGTTTTGATAATGATCCGTGTATCAAACGTGTTGGTTAATAATAGCAGGTACAGTACGACCTAACTTATATGTACCATCGGCAAAATTCGTAAAACCGATCACCATCCGAACTGAGTGCGTCTTCAAAATCCCCAATCTTTATTACTGCTTTAGGTGAAAATGACCTTTACGAAAACGCAATAACTTGTAAAGTCATATAACTAAATACATTCATCCATAAAAGTTGTGTCGTACCGTATCAACAGATGTTTGATGTGAACAACACAATTTGATGCAGTTTAAAAATGCATGAACCTCATTTGAAACCGGAGCAATGAAGCATAGTAATTTTAATCATGATAGCTACAACAATGTCTATTATCCGTGAAACGTAGCAAATTCACAGTACATGTAATTATTATATTGTTAATAAAAAGCAAGTCAGGTTAAAAAAAAATACGAGCGCATCTCACAGCAGTCACATATGTACCTACAAATGTGTTCTTTAACCACCAATGTTACCACAAAAAATACACATTGGTTACTTAATTGTAGCCACACAATCATAAAGTATTCTGGATAACTGGAACACAAACGGCAGACAATGAAATGAATTCTTGACGAATCTTCTTGAGGGTGAAGGTACCTAAATCAAACATTTGTTTTATTTTAGTTAGATTTCTGGTCTCGAGAAGCACTTTTACGTTTTATGTTATAAGTAATACAATTGGTTTGAAATGTTACGATACATAACATAATTTTTAGTCTTCATATCATGTTTCCTAAGCCCAGCAAAGCCATACAGCCTAAATCCAGCGGTTCACACACATTATGGCTTCCCATTCGTCAAACGAGGAGAATAGCACGCCAGAACACCCAAGTATGTGACTCACATTGAGACACCGGTGCCGTTTGTGGTAACCCACCACACCTTCACGGTACCCAGGTGCTATGACCGGGAAGCGTGCTGTGACTCTATGAGACAGATTCAGGATTATCACATGGATGAGAAAGACTGGTGGGATATTCGGTACAAGTAAGTAAGATTTTTTTTTTCTAGGTGGATGGCCACCAAGGCCTCATACCTACGGGCGATTTCTTATCGCACACTGGATTTTCAACGGACTGCTGAGATGGAGTTGAAAACAAAACAAACAAAAAAAAGTTTAATTGCGGTAAACATGACGCAAAGAAGAACACAAAACAAAAAAGAACGAGTTGAGGGCAAATATGCAACAGTATATTTTTTTGATGCGCTTTTTTTGTTGAGCCGATCATACAGAGTCCAACAGAGCACTCTGTTGGACTCTCAATGATCGATCGATCAACACCGAGTTTAAAATCTAGTGCGCGATAAAAAGTCGTCGTGTTCATAATTGCCCGTCTTAACCTGCAGTCTAATTACGCAATACATTTTATTTCTGATAAAAATTCTGAATCGAAAGCAAGTCCAATTTGCAACGCATGCCATAATTCGAATTACGATAAACATTTTTTGCCAATCGACGGAAAATGGATAGGGTTGTTCTAACCAATTGGCTATTGGCTAGCCAGATGGCATCACCCTGTGATAAAGCCCCGAAAACACACCACTTTCATAGGCACTACAACATAATATTTACAGAAGAACAGTGTGACTACTCAGGCCCGAAAGAGATGAGAGTATACACAGACGGATCGAAGACCGACTTCGGGACTAGGGTTGGAGTCTTCTCACACGACTTTAACATAAAGATATCCAATACGCTGGGAATGTTCAACACCGTCTATCAGGCGGAGTGTGTGGGCATCAAAGCATCAAAGCTCTAAAACTATTAAACGAAAAGATGACGCAGGACTTGAAACTTACGTAAAGAACATAGATTTTGAAAAGATTTTCAGTATGACAGATGTTAACGAAGCAACCAATTTTTTTGTACACTCTCTAGGTCAAGCTATAAATGATAACACAAAACTAATCGCGACTTCTAGACGTAAAATAATTTTGAAGCCTTGGATAACACCGGGCCTATTAAGATGCATGCGAAATCGTGATCAATTACATATTAAAACCATTAAAAATCCAGATAATGAGGTAGCTCTTTGCACTTATAAAAGATACAGGAATTTTTGCAACGATATTTTAAAGAAAGTCAGACAAAATTATGAGCAAGATATCATTAAAAAAGCAGGGAAAAACAACAAAAAACTTTGGGAAGCAATTAAAAATATAACCTATACTAATAAAGCCAAACAACAATCCACACAGCTCATTTCAATAGACAATCCTATTGAATCAATTAATAGAGTAAATTCATTTTTTGCAAACGTAGGTAAAACATTGTCAGAAAAATTACTCTCCCAAAATATAAATTTTCCTAATATAGAACCCGATAGTCAACCAACTAATTCTTCTCAAAACTCCTTTGTTCTTCTTCCTACTGATGAAGAAGAAATACGGTCTTTGATTATTAATTTAAAAAACGAGTGCGCAGTTGGCGTTGATAATATATCAGGATCATTTTTAAAACGATTTGCTGATTTTATTGTCCCATCTCTTACATACATATGCAATCTCTCTTTCTCTGCTGGAATATTTCCAAATGCATTTAAAAAATCCAAAATTATACCCATATTCAAATCCGGAGACAGATACTGTGTCAATAATTATAGACCAATATCCATACTACCAACGTTGTCAAAAATTTTAGAACGATTAGACTTACTAAATTTCTTGAACAAAATTCCCTTTTATCTCCATCACAGTTTGGATTTCGATCTGGCAGGTCAACTGCTGAAGCCGTCCACGAACTAACAGATCACATAGTCAACAAACTAGATAATAAAAAAAAGACCTTAGCCATTTACCTAGATTTAGCTAAAGCATTTGACACAGTATCTGTTCCTATTATGGTAAAAAAAATTGAGAATATGGGAGTAAGAGGTCTACCACTACAACTATTCATAGACTATTTATCACACAGAACACAAACTACTAAAGTAGATAATTGGATTAGCGACGAACTTCCTATTCAGTACGGCGTTCCACAAGGTAGCATCCTCGGTCCAACATTATTCTTAGTTTATATAAACGACCTATGTGACATCAATCTACAAAACGGTAAAATCATCACTTTCGCCGATGATACTGCCTTGATATTCGATGCTAACTCGTGGGATGAGGTTGAAAATTATGCTCAACAAGGTCTTGATACGGTGTATAAATGGTTATATTCCAATTTGCTTACCCTGAATATCGATAAGACAAAATACATGACTTATTCCCTTAGATCCCAGAATCAACCTAACTTCAACTTGAAAGCCCACTCATGTGATTTCATCAACCATTGTTCTTGTCCTGTATTAGTTAAAACGAATTCTATCAAATATCTTGGCATAATCATAGATTACCGTCTCAGCTTCCAACAACACATTGAAACCCTAGTTAAAAGAATCCGAAAATTAATCTTCATATTTAAAAATTTAAGACATATATCTGATACATTAGTTATTAAAACCGTTTACTTTGCACTATGCCAGTCTTTGCTAGTATATTGCATTACCACATGGGGCGGTACCTCTAAAACATATTTGATAAATTTAGAGAGAGCCCAAAGAGCTATATTAAAAGTTAGTTGCTTTTTCCCAATCCTCTATCCAACTTTCGAACTTTACCAACACTGCCAAGTGCTAACGGTTCGACAGTTGTTCATTCTCATGACAGTACTAAAAAAGCACACTGAACTACCCTTAGATCACGATTTACCAACATTAAATAGTCGATCAACAAATGTTTGTTCAATCATCCGTTATAACACTAGTTTCTCCCAAAAGTTTTTCTGTTTTCTTGGCACTTTTCTTTATAATTCAATTAATAAAAAGATATCTATATACACTCATACAAAAGCTATTTGTAAAAGAAAATTACGCTTTTGGCTATTAAACCTGGACTACATTGCCACTGAAAACTTATTAAAACCAATGTCTTAACACCTACACATTTACACTCACACACCTTCACTTAAAAACATTCAATATAAGTACACAACATTTCCCCATTTCCATTCTTCATTTTTTTGTTATGCTCAATAATATTTTATTTTCTTATTCAGATACCTACCTAAGTATGTATTACTAAATAATAATAGGTACGTAATGTACCAAAATAATATCTATATTTCTTTGAACTTTATGTTTACTTGCTTTTCTTTGATTTTGTTTTAATTTTGTTAGTCTTTCAAACTTTTGCTATACCTACCAATAATATCTTGACTCTACTGTTTTGTAAATTAACATGTCCTATCTAAGAGAGCCGGGTGATCTGTAACTCAGGATCCTCCTACCTCAGACACCTTTCTCTATTTAAGATTGTGCATTTTATTAACCAGTGCCTGTAATATGATGTTGAGATAAATAAAGATTTATGATTATGATTATTATGATTATTATCATACAAGCGGTCCACGCCTAAAAGCTAGGAGAGTTACGGACACACACATACGGATACTCTCCGACAGCGCCTCAGTTCTTCACTCCTTACGGAAAAAACATATTACCTCAAAGCTAACACTAGAATGTCACAATGCATTAGAACAAATAACGGTATCAAGCCGCAACACGGTGACACTGCAATGGATAAAAGGACACAGTGGTTCGCTGGGTAACGATGCAGCTGACGAGCTTGCTAGACGAGGATCCAGCATGGCAGTCTGTGGACCCGAGCCCATCGTACCCATCCCCTTCAACCAGATACGCAGGTGGCTACAGGAGTTCGCCCACACTCAAGCCGAGCACTGGTGGACCTCGACACCGGGCTGCAGGCAGTCCAAGGAAGCCATGCCATCTTTGGATACCAGGCTAACCCGGCGTTTACTACGCCTGGATAGGAACGGCCTGCGCCTGGTGACGGGTACCATCACGGGCCACTGCTCGCTAAACAAACACTTTCACACAATAGGCATAACGGACAGTCCTCTGTGCAGGGCGTGCATGGAGGCTGAGGAAAGCGTCACGCACGTGCTTTTTGAATGCACAGGCGTCACCCAGATTAGAACACAGACCCTCGGGACACCCAGATCTTTCACAGATGTTCCGAACAGACCAGGAGATTTAATAAACTTCTGGAGGGAGGTGGGCTGGTTGGAGTAACCACCAACGGCTGCTATGGCCCACGCACAATGGTCCACTGTAGGACTAAGTGCGGAAACCAAACCCCACAACATAGAACCAATTGGCTATAATTCGTTAGCATGATGTGTTTTGTTACAACATATAGGAATGATTAATTTCCAAATTAATGTGCTATAATTTAATTTTGTTTTAATTACAACTGATGCTGTACTAGTGCTTATAAATGAAAATGTACAATCATTGCCAAAAAACTACCATAATTGAAATACGTAACAAAACGTTTTTCTTTTCACGGTTTTGTTATCTGTGGCCAATGACAAAATCGTAGAAAAGCAGTGTTGTGAACTTAATGGGATTTCCACTAAACCCGGGGGTTTGGACACCCCTACTGGCGAAGAAATTTTGCTTTCAGTGGCCGTTGGTTTTGTCTAGTGGTTACTTTATTCAGTTTGTAGAAAATAATACAATCAATTACAAAAACTTTGACTCGAGAAAATATTAAAATAACACGATAATGACATGTTTTATTGTTTGTGTAAAACCTGTCTTAGTGATTTTTCGATTTATTTCTTTCAAATGCCGCGAACCACTGCGTTCGAACGGTGATGTGGAAGGACTGACACAGCATGACGAATATATTAAAGCCACACAGGGGCTCCGCCCGAGTGGAGATCGAAAAACGACGTCATTTAAAAAAAAATAACCCCACTGGAACATACTTCCGGGATAAAAATTCTGCCGTTAAGCCGTTTGAAAACAAACATCTTTTCATTAATTATACTGCGGCTGCCATTTGTCATGCCACCAACGCAATAGAAAATAAAATCGGTTGAATGGACTGTAAAAAAGTTTTATTTAAATGTCTAATCTTATTTTATTAATCGAGTATAGTTTATTTCTGGTAGAACTACCGCTAGTGGACTAGACATGGGCCTTTCTGGATTTTTACGCAAACGGTTAAATATCTATTGATGTCCATAAAGAATCCATTGACATAAAATGCTTCAAACTATATTATAATATAATATTTGTTCTTTCTCTATTATATTTGCTTTTCCATTGAAGTACAAGCTGGACTGGGTTGCTAAGCTTGTGGCTTATGATAAGTTTGTTAGGGTACGAGGTACGAATTTGTCTTTCCAAAATACCTCGTTTGTGAAATATCATATTATACATCTTTAATTTAGGTTGTAAGCACTTGTAACAGAAGAAAACTTTCACAATTATTATTAAAAATCCACCTCGCTGCTTCGACATTTTACAGACCACTAATATTGATTTATCATTGAGGTTTTACACAAAAACACATTCACAATAATTAATGAAGACAACGTTCACTTACATAATTTGTAATAATTAAGGAGATTAAACATGAATGAGTGAGATGAGAGATGAGTAAATCCCAAAAAATATTGTAAAGAAAATTGATTGCGACCAGTAAGCCGCCTTCGCTTTAACTTGACAGCACGAAATCGATTTCATATGCATTTTCAAATGTCAAAATGGTAACGTTATTCGAATAATAGCCTTTTTAGACGATTATCGTTCACTCTTTAGCGTCTGAAACAGAGTGCAGTTGATATCACAGATTTTAGAGTTACGTAATTCGAAAGTTGTCAATTCTAATCAAATCGAAAGCAATTTGACTCAATTGGTTATCGAAAATGTGTTGCGTAATTAGATAGCTGGGCTTATACCATCAAACCACAACACAACATGTTTGAAGAATGGCCGTCATTTAGTTCCAAAATTCTCAGAAACAGCATTGTTTTATTTATTTATTTGCTTTCATGCACATCACACATTTTACAATAGATTACTGTCGGTTTTTGTACATGAACCCATGATTTACTTAATTGGCAAGCATGCTGGGATGCTGGCGTCTCTTGACCAGTTAGCGCCGTTGACGGGCTAATCATTCCACTGGATTTTATACACAGCTATTTTAGTTGTGATCCACGAAAGGCTGACCCAAAATTGAAATAATTATACGACAATTAATCGCTCATATCTTAAATATGTTACAGTTTTGGGGTTGGCAGCGACGGAGCAGTGTACGAGGATCGCGGATGGGATATCCTCAGAGCACAGTCACCACATTTTAATCAGTTTCGGTATCGCTTGCATTGGAAACTGAACTTGTAAGTGTACCAACTATAACTTGATCTTTTTTCAAATCAGGAAGATTTTAGGTACTTGCGATAAGTACAGTAAGTGAGCCAAGCCTCACGAAGGTCATAAGGCATGACCACACGACGCAAATCTATCTTAGCAGGAGAGTCAGGGGTACACCAGATAGGTCACTGTAAATCTAGGTACCTATACCGTAAATATAGCAAGAATGTATGTGTGTATAAACAAATGTACTCACGAAATTGTCTTTGTCCAGCTGTGGATCCAGCACCACCCCCACCACATGATGACTACCTGAGATTCCACTAGTCACTGAACACTTCGCTGTCCTAATGGATTATCGCAATCGAAAACCTCTAATGACAAAAAGTTGACCTACATTTAGCGCGGGCGCAGCTACCAATTCGATAATCGGAAACATCGGTAAATATCGCCAAAATAGCATACACTATTATACCAATGAATTTTAGCAACGGCGTAAAAACTGGCAATGCAGGGCCCGACTGTCCAAATGATCAAACCGGGCACTTTGATTGAATAAAATTAAAATAATATGCTAGTCACATTTCATGTATTTCCAACAGTATCGATAGTGTGTGGTAAAGTGGGTGTTAGGTACAGTTTATCGAATTTTTCAAATGTATTTAGAACTTCAATACAATTACGTTATATGCAATGGAGTATAGCTTATTAAAAAAAAATGAAAACAACTTGTTTTATAAATCTTGATCAATATGTAATAGAATTATTCCATATTTACTATTCAAGGCTCCGAGCAGACAGGCGTGACGCGACGGCGCCACGCGTCACTGTAGAGCATTTTCCAAGTTTTCATTGAAATTGTTCCACTAGAGTCCCGTCGCGCCTGTCTGCATCAAATCCTTGTTTCTAATTGATGTTATTTTCATTCGAAGTGATACCAACTTTATTTTAGAATCACTATTAAGAATTACTATCGAAAATAGTATATTATGCAATTATTGAATAAAAGACGGATTTAAAGCGAGGGCCGTAGATGAATCGACATGATGAGCGTAGCGAGTGATTCAAGTGTTAGAATCCTGAACGACGCGAGTAATTCATGGCCCTCGATATAAATCCGTTTTATTCAAGAGTTGCATACTATACTTTATACCATGACTACGAGAAAAAGAAAGATTTAAGCGAAAATAGACATTTAATGAAGAAAACAGGAAGGTTGAATTAATTAAAATACTCGTTAAAATTGGAACAATTACTAAAATTAAGAGTAATTTTCTTATTATTACTAATAATAATCAACTCGTGAAGCGATATTTATTTCCTGTGTATCGAATATATTTTCGCAAGGAGGTTGTATAGCATTGAGATGGAGGTATGCGACCCCCATCTCAATGCTATACAACCTCCAAAAATATTGATGTGTTCTAAATTCAAACACCAAAATAGTGATTAAAAGTGCTTTTTATTCACTGAAAACAGTGAATAAAATAAGCTTTTTAGAGCGGGAATGGTATAAAATCATAAACAGTTTATGTTTGAACTTGTAGCGCTTTGTGTGTAGGTGTTATTTTTTCAAAAACACTTTCTTGTTCACACGTTTGGAAACTAGATTGCAAACGTAGTATAGTATGTAACGAAATCTTGTATTGTTTCTAGTTGAAGTGCCTCCAGAACGACAACTGAACACTTTGAAGGCCCTCTGCAAAGTGGTGTGGACCTCGGATATGTGGAACCTGACTACACACTCTTTGATGACCGTGATCTCAGGGACGCCCAGTGTCCTGGAGATGCGTTGTATGGAGAGATTCAGGACCTTGCCTCATTATTAACTTGTAAAATATTTGGGGCTAAACCCGCGATTACAAAGGTATAAAATACGAGTATGTCATCTAAATATTTTTTCTTCTGTTTCCGGTTATCATTCACACCTAAAACAAACAAGTTGTAAAGACTAAACTTAGAGAAGACTGCTACAAATTTCACAAATGTGAGCAAAACAAAACATGTTTGAAACAACGTCCATACATGTATGATACATGGTTTTATACGCGACATGTTCTTGAAAAATCTTTTATGAGACTTGTTGAAAACAAGTATGGTACGTGGCTGTAAACGCCGGGTTAGAAGCACCCCAAGAGATGAGCAAATGATTGCATGATTTTAAGGTACGGTTTATAGAAGAGCGGTGGTCGCAACATTACGGCCGCAGCTACGTCTGTCGTTGAAATGGCGGCAGCGGGGTTTGACTTTACGTTGTCAAAAAAACACACGAACTTACTTTTATAAATAACGTTTTACTGACGTTGTTCGCCGGTAAATTGCAGACGCTATGTGGCAGCCACCGCTCCTATAGTTATATGGAAATTAAAATCTTAATAAAAATTATACCTACACTGTTTTCTTTGGAAAAGACACCGCAGTACCTAAATATTAGGTAACTATACCAGTACCTGAACAAAAAAAATCATCACTGTAGGTCATGTCCGATAAGAAATATCAATGAGTACAACACCCGGGAATAGGCCAACATTTAAACCGTTGTCCATGATAACACGCATAGATAAAAAAGTCTACGTAAACATGGCAACAAAACTGTTTAGAACCTTAGTATCAACAATCACTTAAAAAAAATTAGGACGCGTGTTTTTTATCGTGAAGTGATCTGCAAACATAGATAGATTAGACTGCGGAAATTGCGGCAGGTCATGATTATAATACGCCGTCAAGTGGCATAACAATTAAGCCCTTCAAGTAAGTCATAACCCCACATAGCCGACTTCAAACAATCCGAAAAACGACTAACTTGTATATGTAGCCTGCCTGCCAGCCAGCCATTTCCCGACTATGTTGGGGTCGGCTTCCAGTCTAACCGGATGCAGCTGCATACCAGTATTATAAATGGAGAAACTAACTGCCTAGATAGGTTGTGGACCGGAGGGGTATGTAGTGGATGGTCACCTATCCACGAGCCGACTTCAGAAAGCGTAGCTTTTAAACTTCGATCGACCTGTGCAGCTGTTATTATTGAGCCCCGCCCCGAGCCCCTTTATAAAAACTAAGTTTCAGACTGTGCTGTCGGTAAAACTACTTCAGAAACTTTCCGTTGGTGACAGTAAATGGAAGCCAGTTTTATTAGGCTGCGGTTTATCTGACCTCATGCCGACCGCGGCCGACGACGTGTAGCCATCCGTCACTGACGACGACGGCCAAATGCTATGTTCGTAAATACACGGGCGCGGTCTCCCACACACGCTGCCCGCGACGGCCAGTTGTGACGGCCCACGGCGCGGCATCTCGGTCGTCCTTCGTGACGTCACTACACGCTGTCGAAGCTTCTGTCGTTTGTCGATGAATGAATGTTGAGCGATGGAAAACCTTCAAGCGCCGTGCAGACCGGTGCGACGCGACTCTAACAAACAATTTCTAAGAAAACTTCACGGTAGAACAATTGCTGGCGTCGCGTCGCGCGACGCGTCGCGCCATTCTGCACATGCCTTTAAACTAAAAGGTTAATTTTCCTGAAGTATTTTATATTTCTAAACTTTACAAAATTATAAATTAAACGTGATTTTATAAGGTTTTGTTCGTATTGCTATACACCTACCTAATGTAAACATTTTGGTCGTCCACTTTGTATCTATATGTAGAGCTGAGTTGTGTAAATACAAGAAGTTTTATCACTTTATCAGTAAACATTACGGCTTAAAAAACGAACATTTCATAGGATAAAAAACACACCTTTTATATAAACAATCGTGAATTAATGTTGATAATGTGGTCCTTAAAAAAATATGTTGCGTGTGTTCCTGGAGTGTTGGTATTAGATAGGGGTTTTTATCGCGTAATTTCTTGTTAAATAAAAAAAGTAGACAACAATGGATTCATTAGGTAACGCCTAGTCGGTCGAATGTCGCTGACTGATAAACACTAAAATGATAATTATAATTTTTTGTTCGTTCGGTAGCTATTTCCTCATGATAAAGCAATGCACACTGGATAAAAATATTAATTCATTGAACAGTATATGAAAGATGTGAACGAAAATATGCGGCTTATTTTGCTTAGTCGACGAGAATAAATAGCGTCGTCAGGATAAGATTACTGACCTCGTTAGTCTAGTGTATCGCAAGCGCTACTGCTGAAGATAAGGACCTGGATACGATTTCCAGGTCGGGCAAAGTATTATTGGGTATTTCCATCAGGAATTTCCCAGTAGCAGCCCGGAGTCTGGATGTGTGCCCGGTTGATAGCAATAGACTCGTCCCCTATTAAGTGGGACTTAACATAACCATACCTGAACATAACTGGCGAAATGTGGATGTACTATAGTTACCATCGAAGAAGTTCATATCTAACCACCGTAAGGACTAGTCTTGCTTGCAGCGCTCGTTGGCTATAGAACCGGGCCGGTAACAGATGTGGTCATCGTGTTCACGGGATTTTGTTTTGAAACTGGTTAGATATGAACTTCTTTGATGGTACAGCTTTGCCTAACCCTTTGGGGAAATAATAGAATAGATAGAATATTATGTTATGTATAAATTTTGCTTATTAGCCGACGAGAATAAATAACCTAGTTATGATATGATGAGATAACCGTCAAAACAACCAGGTACATCAAATAATGAACTGACCAAGATGTAGAATGCATCGGGACAGATGGGTCAGAGTCGTCAACTCATCACGCAGTGGGAGCCAGGGGGCCTACTCCCTAAGCGAAATCCGTAGTTATGGGCGCTTTGCTCTCTTCCTCACTTACGGTATGTCCGTAAGCCCGACGGAAAAAAAAAAAAAAAAAAGACAAAGCGCCCGTAACGACGACTGAAACTACGGATTTCGCTTAGGGAGTAAGCCCCCAGAGACGGGCGTCGTCGTTGAGGGAGGAAGAGGAAACGTTGGCATGATGACTCGGAGAGCGAACTTTTTTTAAGTAAGCATTTGCCGTCTTTGATTGATAGTTAGAGGCGTTTATGGGAGATTGGCCGGATAAGGTAATACAGAGAGAAGAGTGGAAAGCTGTGGGGAAGACCTACAGTAGTGGAACAAAACAGGTCGACAAAAAAAAAAAAAAATGTGATACCTCGGTCAACGTATCGCGTGACTCATGCTAAGTCGATTGATAACGTTGTTTTAATGTATCCCGCTCCGGGGAAAAACACTAGAAAGATGCCGATTCATTGATACAAAATCATCGGCATTTTTTGATGAAATCATACAGTTTTATCCGATAAGTTTAGTGACCCACTAGATAAATGGATAAGTAAACAAATATTGTGTACCTACATAACACATGATCACGTTTTCGTCCTGGCAACACAAAAATATGTTGCTGAAACTGTGTCTTACAAATCTAATTCCCAATGCATACAGAGCAAACTATGTTGATATCCTGCCTGATTGAACATATACATTTACGTTAGGCCATATACCCGTTCGTGTAATAAAGAATGTAGGTCAATATTTAAAACAAGTGTAGATTTTTTGCTTCCCTCTAACACACAATCAGC
Organism: Agrochola circellaris; assembly: GCA_914767755.1. Taxonomy (NCBI): domain Eukaryota; kingdom Metazoa; phylum Arthropoda; class Insecta; order Lepidoptera; family Noctuidae; genus Agrochola; species Agrochola circellaris. Next base: position 7,581,862 of record OU611860.1, read on the forward strand.
CTATACTGTTCCCACTGCTGGGACACAGGCCTCCTCTCTGTGAGAGTGGGCCATAATTCACCCTGCGGGCCCAGTTTGGTTAGATCCCTCTAATAGCCCCGCAGAATTCTCCTCAAGTCTGTAAGATCCAATTGTAAAGGAATTGTTCTTACAGTTGGAAATGGCTCGGATCCTTATGAACCAACTTCGGGGATTAGGACGTTCAAAGGGTTGTATTAGGTAACACTTCTGTTTTCACAATACATATACAAAGGGGCCTTCTTCATAATAGTTACCTACCTAAAGCGCCTTTTGAGGCTTCATAAAGTTTCAATAAACTCATCACTCCAAATTATTAATGGACCGAATCACTGATACCACATTATCAGTAGCTGGTGCAGTATTTTTATCAATGAAAGTATTAATTTTATTAATGATGACTGACACGTGTAAACTTCGTTAATGAACGGATGATAATACAGTTTTTATGTACTTTTTATTTATCGATATTTTCCGAACTGTCATAATATTATGTTATGATGATGGTGACGCGCTCGCTGTGTGAATACCCTAATCAGGCATCAGAGCCAATCTTTCTTCTAACGCTATCAAATCTATACATATTAAAATTAGTTCCGTGACTAACTGATAAACAAGGTACAGCCTAAGACTTATTGCATAACATCTCGCCTGTCTTCCCCGTAGGGGTAAGCAACTGACGGGGTCCGTTAGGGCCAATGCCTGCCGGGGTTGCAAGTTGTCCGAAAATTGTGGCCCCGGCACACAGGCAACGAAAGGAACACGGGTTGGTTTTAGTCAGTAAAAGTCTGACACGCCCTTCCGCTCCACCCAGAGCGGGAGAAGTTATTTGATAATTTCCCACCCAAAAAAAGGGGTAAGCAGAGATATGCCTATACTATATCATACACACAATTTTTTCCAGATATCTTTTTTTCGACGAAGTGTAACTGTCAGCCAATTACCTACAAGTTTTCACTTTAAAATAATAAATACAAATAATAAATTAATAATATACAAGGTGGCATCGGCGCGAAAACTGTTACCATGAATTTAGTACATGATTCTGAACCCACCTGCGTTGAAATTTTCATCAGTTATTTTAAAAAAAAACTGCTGTTTCATACAATACCTACGCGGTCAAATGTATGGAACAGCAGATTTTTTTTAAATAACAGACTAAAAATTTCAACGGAGCGGGATTCATATTCATGTACTGAATCCATAGTACCAGTTTGTATTGAGCCACCCTGTGTAAAACAATAAATTATACTTAACAAGCGTCTGAAAACCACAACAATAAAGACTGAATAAAAACTGACGAATGTTGACGAATTAATAATACCGCGAGCCCATTGCTAAACCAGACACAAATCGGCTCCGCTGCTACAGACCTAGCGTAGGGACCCCTGAAAAAAACATGAAATGCGGTTGTTATCTCCTGGGAATAAATTCTTTCAAAATTCACTGCTGCGCTGGTCAAACGGATGGTCGACGTCAGAGCTTGAAATATCGGTATTTTTGGGAACCGGTACCAGTAGCTTTGGTGTGATACCGGTACCAGACGAAGTTCCTGTACTATTGGTCTTTCTAATCAGTATGGGCACTGTACTGGTACCAAACAAATATTTCCGTAAATCAGAGTGAAAAAACAGATAAGTATAGTCGGGCCCTATCAGAATACCAGCGCTGCGACATTTATCTTTTAAATGGCGCAGCATCATGCTGAGATAGGAGCCTTTTGGCCTCGCACAGGACCGCTTTAAATTTTAATTTTACTTTGTTTTTTATTGTTTATTCTTTTTTATTTATGTTAAGCGTGTTTTTAGTTTAATTTGTGATTTCCTGTGCGAGTCTCAATAAATACTTTTTCTTTCATTCTTTGTTTCTTCCTAAGTAAAAAGGATATTTTAATAGGCATCAGAAAAATTACTTCAAGGTTGCCGTACGAAGTTCCTCGTACAAATATGGGATTTGTGTGAATTTGATACCGGTACTTGTTAGCTGGAGTACCGGTACCCAGGTAGCGTAATGGCAAGAACTGCTAAGTACCGATACAGAACCTGTACTTTGGTACCGGTTTCAAGCCCTAGTCGACAATGGTACGCGTGAATAAACTAGTAAATAACAGCTATATTCTACACATAGGTGTATAAACTATATACACTCGAGAGCAATGAATCCGGGTCACTTAAAGAATGTTAAAAATCTCGGAAACTAAAAATGATAGGTTAATGCAATAAATTGTATTTAATAGACAATGTAATACTCCTTAAATGAAAGTAAAAAAAATATGAGTCACCATACATTTTATTAACACAAAATTACATAAAGAAAAAAACTGCTGATCTCTCCTTAAAACAAAAATAGGAAACATGAAATTTTTGAACTTTATTACGATTTTCTTGAATTTTAATACTTCGTATTGCCTCCTCGTGCTTCCATTACTGCGTTTACGCGGTTTGGCATGCTGTACACCAAGTTCCTTATACGATTTTGGGGAATATTCTCCCATTCCTCTGTGAGAGCAATTTTGAGCTCACGAAGCGTGATTGGGGGAGGGTTTCGTTGTTTTACGCATCTGCCTAGCTCGTCCCAAGCATGCTCGATCGGGTTGATATCCGGGCTGCGCGCTGGCCACTCCATACGAGTAATGTTCATCTCTTGAAGGTAGTCATTCACAATCCTACCTGTATGAGGTCGGGCATTGTCATGCATAAATATAGCATCCTCACCTAAATTGACCATAAATGGACCAACGTGATCATTGAGGATTTCTTCCACATATCTTACGCTAGTTAAAGAGCCGTTTTCTATGATCACCAGCTCTGTGCGACTTTCAGAAGAAATTCCGGCCCACACAAGTACAGACCCACCACCGTAGGCTACTTTTTCTTCGATGCATGCTTGCTTGAATCTTTCCCCTGGTCTTCGATACACTCTGTGTCTTCCATCGTGCTTGTAGAGCATAAATTTTGATTCGTCGGAGAACATAACTTTTGACCAATCTTCAATACTCCAATTTACGTGGCTCTGGGCATACCTTAGTCTTGAAATACGATGCCCACGCTCCAGTTTAGGGCCGTTTGCAGGTCTAAGGGGTTTTAAGTTAGATTCAGCAAGCTGACGTCTTACTGTCCATGCACTTGGGTTACTTCCTCCGAGGCGTCGAAACTGATTTGTGAGTTCAGTTCCTGTGAGAAAGCGATTTCGAAGCATGGTGTTCACCAAGTATCGGTCTTCTCGTGCTGTGGTACACCTGGTTCTGCCCGTTCCTGGTCTGCGTAGGTTAGAACCAGTTTCTTCGTAACGTCGGAGAACTCTTTGTACTGTTGACAGCGACACACCGACAGTCCTGGCTGTATCGCGCTGACTCCGGCCGGTTTCCAGCATTGTAAGTATTCTGGTGCATTCTTCAGGCGTAAGCGACATAATTTCAGCTTGAATAATGAATATAGAGCACTATCAACATGGTTTATGTACCCACATAAATGACAGATTACAAACAAAAGCAAAACCAAATGCTGTAATTTCGTAGTTCCATCTTCGAAAGTGGCCCTTTTTCAAATTTGATTTTTTTATGATATAACTTTACAATAACTAAGAAGTTTTAATACCTTCATTTAAGGAGTATTACATTGTCTATTAAATACAATTTATTGCATTAACCTAGCATTTTTAGTTTCCGAGATTTTTAGGATTCTTTAAGTGACCCGGATTCATTGCTCTCGAGTGTATAACAGCCATGCTATTCTGTAAACATCTCACCGTGAAAACTTGGGTGAAGTGAGCTGTCAATAGTGTCAATCCCTGTGGAATGACAGCTCACTCCACGCTCACTTCACCTAAGTTTTCACGGTGAGATGGTTACAGAATAGCACTGCTGGAGTCATTGGCACTAGCTCTGACTGATCGTGAGTGATATCAGTCGATGTATTCTGTAAACATCTCACCATGAAGAGTGAGGTGAAGTGAGCATGAAGTGAGCTGTCCACAGTGTCAATCCCTAGCTTTAGGTGCAATGAAAGCTCACATCAAGCTCACTTCACCCAAGTTATCATGGTGAGATGTTTATAGAACAGCCATGCTATTCTGTAAACATCTCACCGTGAAATCTTGGGTGAAGTGAGCTGTCAATAGTGTCAATCCCTGTGGAATGACAGCTCACTCCACGCTCACTTCACCTAAGTTTTCACGGTGAGATGGTTACAGAATAGCACTGCAGTACGGCTGGTGCTATAATGACTGTAAGCGGATCGTACTTATATTGGCGTAGCGTTTTTAGCGTTGGGGCCCTGTCTCGCATAGGGTCGCAGCATTAAGCTGAGCGATGGCCGTTTTGCGTGGATGTGACGCATATTTTCCCCCAAATTGTTTATTTTTGTGTTTTGTTCTTTCTTTGCGTCATGTGTACCGCAAATAAACGTATTTTCTTTCTTCTTTCTTTCTTTCTTATATTATATGTTTAACGGCTATCGTGGTCATTGTGACTATGTTACATGGTCACGGCCAGAGATGAGCAATCTATGATTGCCATGACATAGTCATGTCAATATAGGATGCTGTTTAGTAAAATTGCTGCTATAAAGTTTTATAAATTCCAAAAACACCTTTGATAATTTGGTAAAAAATTACAGATCTGTCATTTTGGTACGCGATAGGTCCTTTTCTTTCTGGACAATTATGGAAAATATCTTGAATAATAAACTGGCGACAAATTAGACACCTTTCATTGATTTCCTTCATATCTAATGGATTCAGAACCGTGTAATGTCTAACTTGGACATGTTTATAATTGAATAGGAAAACTAAACATTCTGGTTAAAATAAAATCATGACTCTTCACTTACTCGGAAGTTGAGTGAAACCACAGACAATTCAACATAATTCTTTATAAATTTAAAGGCAGAATAATTTTATTTCCGCTGCTTTATATATATTTTTTATATTTATCTGTAAATTTTCCTCAATTTACAATCATTTGCAAGTTATTTCGATAAGGGACTTAACCGTTTTTATGGTCCTCGGAACGCGCCACTGTCGGGTTCCCGGATAACGGCAGGAGGGGTTCACATCGGTGTCGAGTCGACGATGAAGTACCTGGGACTCGTCCTCGACAGCCGGTGGAACTTCGTGGAGCACTTCCGACGTTTGGCTCCCAAACTGCAGAGGGCAGGGGCTGCTTTGAAGCGGCTTCTGCCCAATCTAGGGGGTCCAAACGCCTCCTGCCGGAGGCTCTACGCGGGGATCGTGCGGTCCATGGCCCTTTACGGGGCACCGGTGTGGGCGCGTTCATTAAGGCTGCGACCAGCCCAGCGGTTGAACGCGTCCCAAAGGGTCATGGCCATCAGGCTGGTACGAGGATACCGCACGGTCTCCCGTGAGGCGGCGAGCCTCCTTGCCGGACTACCGCCATGGGATCTGGAGGCAAAAGTCCTCGCGCACATGTGGGAGCTGCGCGAGGAGGCGAAACGCCGGGGCGTAACTCCGCTGCCGCGAGAAATCGCGGCACAGCGGACAGAGCTCCGGCGGGATCTCATGGCGGCATGGAGAGTGCGATTGTCGCAACCCAGCGCTGGGCACGCCACAATTGTGGCGATAAGTCCCCTCTTTGAGGAGTGGCTAGAGAGGCGCCACGGCGTCCTCACCTTCCGCCTGACACAGGTCCTCACCGGACATGGTTGTTTCGGGAGGTTCCTGTTCAGAATAAAGCGGGAGGAAACGCCCGGGTGTCACCACTGTGTGGATCGCCCGGAGGACACGGTGGAGCATACGGTGGAGGTCTGCCCAGCTTGGGCGGAGCACCGCCGTGTCCTCACGGAGGCGATCGGCGGCGGCGATCTCTCGCGTCCGGCCCTGGTTCAGGCCATGGTCCGGAGCGAGAGTGCATGGGAGGCCGTCACCTCCTTCTGCGAAGCAGTAATGCTCGCGAAGGAGGAGGCGGAGCGCGCGAGGGAGAGGCAAAATGCGCCCCCTCGCGCCCCTAGTCGCCGCAGGAGACGCCCCGGGCGTCGGGAGTCGCGAGCCGACTTCCGGCCACCGTAGGCGCGGGCTTGCGGACGGTGAGCAATGGGTAGCTCGCCGTCCGATAGGGACCAGGCCCGGGTCGACGGCGCGTTGTGTTCCACGCGCGCCTCAAAGAGATGTCAGCACCAACTGACGGGGTCCGGAAGGGCCAATGCCTGCCGGGGTCGCGGGTTTGTCTGAAAGGGATATCGCGACCTCGGCACACAGGCAACGGGGTGGAGCGGGAGGGCGTGTCAGACTTTTACTGACTAAAACCCACCCGTGTTCCTTCCGTTGCCTGTGGGTTTTAGTCAGTAAAAGTCTGACACGCCCTCCCGCTCCACCCAGAGCGGGAGAAGTTATTTGATAATTTCCCATCCTCAAAAAAAAAAAAAAAAAAAAAAAAAAAACCGTGAGAAAAACAACATTATAAAATGGAAACACATTTTAATGACAAAGATGACTTTCACAAAAATAATTGTTTACTATAAATCGTTCTTAACTACGCTTTAATGATTAGGTTTTCATTTTATTTATTCATAGAATACTATAATTTATTACACATTTAGATTTTTAACTGTGGATTTTTTTTACAGTGGTAACGTAATGAATAGTTTTATTTTTTATTTTATAAAATGTCAGATGAGTTCGTTTTTCAAGAAATCAAGTCGAATAGGAACCATAACTGGCAATAAATAAATTATTATTATTTTTAAATTTTCATGTGGGATAAAATAACATTCAGCATTGGATTGTATTTTTTTTGTTAAAAACATTAGCATACGGTTCACATTACTTTTACAATGGAGATGAAAACGATTAGATACATTTAAAGTTATAAACTCCTTACAGATTTCCACTAAATGCTACAACGACTGTACATTTAATATTTTTGGTAAATAAAATTTCTCAGTTACAAAGTATTAAAAATGGTAATTACATAGATTCGTACAAACATTTATTACTTAACATTAGAACTTCAGGAGCATTTTTTATTTTATTTTGTTTTTTAAACAATTAGCTTAGCTTTTCCTTTCATTTTTTTTTTGTTTATAAACTGACGATGTAGATTTCAACAATTAACAACAGTAAATAATAATAAGACATTTTTGTGCTAAAAATCCTCAAATTAAAAATCCTCCCAAATGTTCGCCAGTTTATAGGTGTAGACATAATTTTATATTCTACTACATTTGACACTAAACGTGTTCATAACACAGATCTGAATGTAAAGCTTGGCTTAATTTGGACTTAGGCCTGTCATATAGTTGATACCTCTAGGATTGTATGTTCACACCAAGGAAAAACTTTTGACAGAGTTACATAAAAAAATATGTCTAATGGCCGTATGCCACATTGTTATAACTACAGAAAACATATCGAAAAAAAAAGTTGTAAGTATAATGTGTGTGTGTTGTGTGTGTGTGTCTGTGTGTGTGTGTGTGTGTTATTGTTGTTGTTGTTATGTATAATTTTAAGATTTATTTTTTATAATTTTTCGTAAAATATCCCTGTATGTTTTTTATCCCTGGTGTGAACCATGAAGGGATATATTAAGCGTATGATAATCACAATAATCTGATTTGATAGACATCGATATTAATAACCGCACAAAACATCTAAGAAGCCTTAACGGTAAAATTACAGTATACATAGAAATTTATTTATAAAGACAATATCAGAATATAGTAGCTACACCCAATAGAAACATTAAATAAATACGCTTTGTTCTCGCTTACATTAATTAGTGTTTATAATTCAAAAAATATTCTTAGAATTCTTAACAAATTTTATTTAATGGATCACTCGACGGTTATAGAAAACGTGCTTTTTTATTACATTTTCGTGGAGTAATCTATTAAATATTACTTAACAATAAACCAACTTTGGAAGCGCTAACTATATTTTTACGAATAAACCTAACATTTGGATTAGATTTAATTAATAGGGCTTATTAATTTGTGAGCTTGTACTTGTAATACGGACGAAATACAAAAAGCGCAGACACAATAAACTTTAGCTTATAATAACAAATAATTATAATATAAATATATTGTAGTCTTTGACTATCTAAAGTGCCCTTTTAGTTTTTTTAACATATTTTCGATCGACGAATGTACTAACTTGCTATCGCATCGAGGTAATACCGAAGTTTTATCAGTTCGACAACTCATATCTAATTAGCATGTAAAAATCCCGAGGATTTGATTAAAAAAATAACTAAATTCACTAGAACCACGTGCACACAGCTACATATCAAGATACACATTTCCAGTATATGCTGATCTCACATTGTTCCCTTCTCGAATTTTCGTACAATCCGGCTGTCGCTGAAAACCAGCGTTGGGGCTCTGTCTCGCATAGGGTCGCAGCATTATGCTGAGCGATGGCCGTTTTGCGTGGATGTGACGCATATTTTCCCCCAAATTGTTTATTTTTGTGTTTTGTTTTTTCTTTGCGTCATGTGTACCGCAAATAAACGTATTTTCTTTCTTTCTATTGCTTGATATGTAGCCATGTGCATGGTTCTGATAAATTCAGTTTTTTTTTTTTTACTTACAACGTCCACTGCGGAGAAATATTAACAGCGTTTATCTTAAAAGTTTATACTAGTGTAAATAAAGTCGATTTTAGATTTACTAGTACTGTTGACAAACTCATAAAAATATGAAGTTGTAGCGCCAACTGAACCTTATGTGTAGGCATTACAGTTGCTATTCCTAAAACTCGTGTTTGTTTACATGTTTCGCAAATAAATTGCGAACGCAGATTAGTCTGAAATGACGAGCCCCACTACCGCATTACCGTTTGCGTAAAATGCGGTAGAGGGGCGCGTCATTTCAGAGTGGACAAGGTATAGGTACTTCATACATTACGCGTACAGAAAAATACTTAGTGCAGATACCAGTCTATCCATTCTGTAAACATCTCACCATAAAGTGAGCTGTCCATAGTGTCAATCCCTAGCTTTAGGTGCAATCACAGCTCACATCAAGCTCACTTCACCCAAGTTATCACGGTGAGATGTTTACAAAATAGCACGGCTGTTCTAGTTAATACGCCTTATGTCTATTCAAGAGAATAGACTGAATTCTTAGATTTGATACAACAGGAAATACCTCAAGATTATTTTCCATTCCCATAAATAGATTGAATATGTATGTTTAGATATAATTATGTCGAACGATTAATAATAATTATTTGATTACGCATTAAAAAACAACTGGTATTTGTGGGTTATTTGTGATATGAAGAAGGCACAAGAGGAAGTGTATAAAAAGGATGAATTTCAAAACCAGTAAAATAGGTATAGATAGAGATACATTAAATACGAAGCTGACGTAAAATACGCGCTTTAGGCTGCGTTTCCACTAGAGATGAGCGAGGATGCGTAGCGAGGAATGTCCGTAAAACTAACCAATAACAACGCTAGCTTAGCTCACACTATGACCGCGAAGCAATATTATTGGTTAGTTTCACACACATGCCTCGCCATGCATCCTCGCTTATCGCTGGTAGAAAAGCAACCAGAACGTGGAGTTGCGGACACCAGCCCGTATTACCTACTAGATTCTGTCCGCGACGTCATCCGAGTGAAATTTCTTGTTGCCCGTCCCACCCCGTCGCATCGCATCGCCCGCCCGCGCTATTACTTCGTTTTCGTTTTGCGTTCTTTCAAAAGATTTTTTGATCGGTTCCTAAGCGTTTTAGCATGATTTTTTCAAATACGACTGGTAGTACCAGAGATTAACGGTTTCAAACAAACAAAAAAAAAAAACAAACTCGTCAGCTTCATTATAAGTATTGAATACTAAAAATACCTATATATTATGTATGCAAATAATATTGTGCTAAATAGGGTGCTGATTGATACACGTTGTAGAATGTTATACAAATCGTTTGTCAAAAGAATGAGTGTGACGTGTTTTGTATTGACGATTGAAGCGTGTTCCCATACTAAGGTTATATTTGTTGAAGTGATATGGTTTATGTATTAGCCCCAGTATTTCTCTCGGAACGAATAATATAGGGGCTGGTTCAATTTACATTTTAAGGTGCGCCCTCACCGGGAGCATGTGCCTGTAATGTCACACATATCCATGATTCGATTTTGAGCATTACGTTACAATACTGCCTCACTGACTGACTAGCATTCGCCTGTACGTAATGTAACAATCCGAGATTCGCTAAGATTGGCATTTCATGTTACAAATTGTATCAGGTGAATGGTCCTGGTTAATGTAATGTTACAAATTGTATCATTACAAGTTGCGCACTTTAATGCTCGGTTCTCCTCACTCACTGATGTAATGCTCGAATCTGAACTATTATATCACAAGCAAATGTTCGCCTTTGAGGTGCTCCCTCATCGGGAGCATTCACCTATAATTCAAGATTCGATTTTGAGCACTACGTTACAATACTGCCTCACTGATTGACGAGCAATCGTCGCTGCCGTCTAGTTCACCGAGCCTGTGCTGTGACATGGTGGTACAAATTGTATCACGGGTTCTCATACTACTGTAATGTTAGACATTGTATCATTACATGTGCACTGTAATGGTCCGTTCTGCTCACTCACTGATGTAATGCTCGAATCTAACCTGTTACATTACAGGCGAATGCTCCCAATGAGGAAGCGCTTTATGTCATGCTAAGTTTTCTCCCTACATGTCGTATTTTTGTTATTTGTAAGTAAAATTGACATTTGTCATGATTTTTGTTCTACATTAATTTGTCGTATTTCAATAGATTTTTCCGCGAAATATCTACATAATTTTTTGAGCACATTCAAAATGTGTGGGTCTTAAATATTTTGGCCTCTCATAGTGTAGGTACTTTTGTAGGCAAGAGTTATAATTATCTATATAGGAATTAACATCGATAAAATGATTTAAAATGTATTTTTTTTGTTAAAGCCTCTTTGATTATATTTTTGATATTAATTATTCTGCAACGATCTAAAAACATGAGCCAGAATGATCTAATAATTTATTTAAAAATTTGATTCACATAAGTAAATAATTTTTATTTCAAGTTTATTTAAATTCTTTCTGGTCTATTTTGACGATATCGATACTATTTTATTCTAATATACAGCCAATATTAAATATTTTGTCTACTTTATAAATTTAAAAATATTTTTTCTATTACATTATTTAAGCCTACATTACTGAATGTCTCGCTCAAAGTGCTATTGACTGTCTCACTGATAGAAAATGCAAGGGAAACAAATTAAATAGTTGAATTCCTGTTATTCAAGGCTTTTTCGTGGCAAAAACTTCCAGAAGACTGTTTATATTAGAAAACCTCTTTTAAATCTTTAAAAACTTATTTATTTTGCAGTCTTGTATATTCTATCAGCAGGCCGGCCAGAGAGATTATCATAGTCTACATAGATGTATTGTTCTAAAGTGATACTTATTTGTTCTCTATTAGAGTCTGAACTTGTAGAACGAGGTCCCGCGCGAGGGATAACACTGCTGATGCGTCGTGTCGCTCTGCCATTTCTGTGAACAAAAAACTATTAAAATGAAAGTCTAAAAAATCTTCTACTAGAGAAGGTTTAAACACTTCATTAATGCATTTTATTTTTGTCCACGGGAAGCTCTTGGCCTACATCTTATCTGACGGTAAGTGATGATCAGGCTGAAGGTGGAAGCGACCTTTACCCGGAATCCTCAACCACAGAGGAACTGGCTATCTTACTTCTAATTACCGAAACACAACAATGCTTCACATTGTTGTTATGGTGACAGACTTAGATAAGATGGTGGTAGCTAGCCAGGCGGACTTAGAACAAGCCCTACCACCAACCAAACTGAGCAAAAAATTTTGCCCACACTGGGAATCGAACCCGGGACCTCTGGCTCAGAGACAGGTGTTCTAACCACTAGACCACAGAGGCGGTTAAAAACCACAACAGATGAGAAACACGGTAACCTATATAAAAGCGACAATAATTGCAACTTTCCTAAAAAGTTTTTGTTATTTTACAACATGGCGCGGTTCCATTCTTGTTTGGAACAAAATTATTCTTATAACTTGCAAATAACTTAAACACACCCAAGTACACTCTCTCATAGGTACCGAGCGAAGGTACTTAATGTTATCTCTTACCCATGTCGGTAAAATGTGGAGAACCTAATTATAAGGAAACAACAACTATGTATTATAAACCAAACCAGACTAAACCTCACAATTTTTAGTCGCCATTAAAAAGGTGTGGGATAAAATAAGTTGTCATGAACTAATAATAATATGTTGTCACACCAACATCTCGACTTCCCGTGCAAAAACAGTTTTTTTTTTTTTTTTGCGTATATCTCGAAAATTGTGCCTCCTATCGCAAAAATAATGAAAATTTCGACCCTTAAAACTCAACAAGTAGGTAATATTTTTTCATTTTTTCCATACAAAAAGAGATTTTTTTTATATAAAACACATCGAGGCTGCAAGCCCTGCGCGCCCCCGGCTCTAAAAAAAATTCACGGGTTAGGGCAAACCACGGGTACCACGTGGAGTCGCGATTGCCAAATTCGATTTTAGTTATGTCAAAACTAGTTTTAAATTTAGAGTTTTGTTTTTGCAGAATAGCTTTAAAATTCTTATACTCAAAAGTAAGGAATTTTAATGATAGTTTAGTTCGTTTAGTTCGGTGTACAAGAAAATCGGCGTCAATATGAACTTAGAGAGTTGTATTTGTATTGATGATTTTTATTATTATAATTCTATAAATAAATATTTGATACGGCCGCGAATTATATTTAGATTAACATACAACATGATACTATCCTGCAAATAGCAAAAAAAACGTGAGAAAATTTGAATTTCGCGGACTTTTCTTTCGCCCTAAATGATATCTAAGTAAAACTGACCGTTGAAAAATTTGATGATATCCGTAAAGTCCATGGTGTTGGCGAGGATGACGTCACGGTAGGTCTCGAGTAGAGCCAGCGCTATGAACAGCACCATGTGTTCTGATGAGACGTGACGGGCTGCCCAGATCAACTCCCAAGCCGAGAATACCTGCAAAAAGGGTATGTAATGTATCCGATAAAATCCATGGGCACCTGACTTGGCTTCACATGCCGCCGAGAAATATCTCTCAGGCATAGCTATTAGCTCCTAGTAAAGCACAAAAAAAAAATTGCTATGTTTTTCTGGTGTACAATAAAGTATATATAAATATAAATAAATATATAATACCTAAGTAATTAACTTTTGTCCAAGGTATACTCACGTCCTGGTAAAGCAGTTCCCTTTTGAAGTCCAGCAGGAACCACCGGTAGCAGAAGTAGAAGTGTGTGTAGTCGCCGTGAGCGTGCATCAGCTCGTACAGCTCACAGTCCAGGATCTGGATCAGGGACCTGTGACGATAATGTATTGGAATTGGATGTTGTAGGTAATGTCGTTTCTTTAATCAACATCGAGGTATCTTTTGGTCTGCATCTCAGCTGATGGTAATTGACGATTAGGCCGAAGGTGACAGCAAGCTTCACCCGGAATCCTCAACCATAGGAGAACTAGCTATGTTACCTCTAACTGCCGAAACACAACTATACTGTTTCAACATTGTCGTTGTGGCGACAGACAGCCGAACAGAACAAGCCGTACCACAAACCAAACCGAGAAGAAAATTTTGCCCCCACTGAGAATCGAACCCCGGACCTCTGGGTCTGAGACAGGTCGTGTAACCATCAGACCACAGAGGCGGCTAAAATAATAATATGACGGTTGGTCCACAAAGTAATTTCTGCCATTTTAAAGGCCCATGGTGTTGAAAATGCGTTTTTTTTTATCAATATGACTCAGAATATTTTCCAGAATAACGGACTCTTAAAGTTTATTTTTATTTCATAAAAATCATCTGCCATTATTTACATTTACAGGTACTTATCAGACCAAACATTTCTTTGGTAAATCTTGATTATTTGCCTACCTCGTAAGAAAAGTCTCACTTTTGAAACTACAAAACTACCCCCCCCCTACTACTACTACTTTTCTGTTTGGTTGAAACTACCAACCAAACAGCAAGGGTATTCTTACCCGACTGCAGCGAAACCAAAAAAAGAAGGTTATGTTTTTGACCTGTATATGTATGTATGTGTATATGTCGATCTCTATGTTCCCTCGTAACTACTAAACGGCTGAACCGATTTTGATGAGTGATATGTCGTTAGATTTGTCTTTATTGCGAAGTTACTGGGTACATTCAAATTATAAAAATCAAAACGGCGATGGATTTTGGCGCTAAAATGTCATCATTCAGCCGAAAGAACGAACACAGAAAATCATAAGAAAAACAAATAACTGAAAAGACCAATAACCTGAAATATGGTGTACTTTGGTTTGTATACGATACTAATTCTATAGATTATAATGATTGTTTTTCTCTTTTATGTGCTTTCCCGGGGCTCCGTATCAAACCATCCTAAAAGCAAATGGTCCTATTAGCAAAAAGACCCATAATTAAAACGACATTTTAAGAAAATGTCCTATTAACAAATCGTAGCCTTAGAGTGAAAAGCTCGGGAATGCAAGTTCAACTTTTTATTTTATTACATTTTAGGAAAAAGAAAACCTCGCAATACACGCAGTTTTGTGGCGGCATCTATATCGCCACATGCGACCTACGCATCATAGTGACGTCACGCAAATTCCTGCATTGCATAAGCAGATTTTACCGCGCGATCAGCATATGATATAACTTCCCAGTTGCCCACCAGTTTTTCGCATAAAAGAGGTTTTCACTCTAAGACAACGAAATGGTCCTATGAGCAAATGGTCCTATTTATCAGAACGTTCTACTTGTAAAGTACAGTTTCCGTTATTATTTTCCGTGTCAGTATTAATCTTACCTCATGTCAGCAAAGTGCGCATCCATGGCCTGTCCTGAAGGGAAGTTGTCAGTGGCGCGTCGCATGAGACTGTTGAACAGCGCATGCGCAGACGCCTCCTCCCTCATCATCACCAGCAGTGGCGCCGCCAGGTCACACATGCCTTGCATGTAACCTGTCTCTAGGTGCTCCCATACGTAACTAGAATATTAAATTAACAAATAAATATCTTTGTTAATGTGATTTGTTTAAGAGCGTGCATTCTGGAAATTGGCAACGTCGCATATTGCTGTCAAATATTTCGCAATTTTGATTAATTTGGCAATATTGCTATATGGAAATATGAAATATGGCTAACTAGTAAACTAATAAAATATTGATTATGAAATGCAAAATTAATATCGTAACACATGCAATATATATATATTTAGTTTTAGATGTAAATAAGTATTTGGAAACTTTCCAAATCCTTTCCCTTTTTATACTACATCAAATTCAGTGTTATAATTGCAATTCATTATACATTTTTTAGTTCACTATACTCCATTTGAAATAAGATTAGACATTTAAATAAACCTATTTTACAGTCCGTTCAACCGATTTTGACTTCTACTGCGTTGGTGGCATGACAAATGGCAGCTGCAGTAAACAGTTGGTATTGTAACCACTTTTTTTCTTTTAATGCCATTCCTATGCCTACGATATAGAAGTCAAAATCGGTTGGACGGACTGTAAAAAAGGTTTATTTAAATCTCTAATCTTATTTCAAATGGAGTTTAGCGAGATTTCATATTTCCATACAGTAATATTGCCAAACTAATCAAAACAGGTAAAAATTTGACAGCTATTTGCGACGTTGCGTTGTCAACTTTTAGAATGAACGCTCTTAAGCCTAAAAGAAGGTGATGGTTACGGCCGACTTCCATCACTCACAGACAGGAGGCCTGTGTCCCAACAGTGGGAACGTAATAGACTGATAATAGCGTTATCAACTATACTGAAAACAGGTAAACCTCAAATTCAGGATCAATGTTACTTTTCATTTCTTGTATATAACATCAAGCCTTTTCCCGAAGGTTTAAGCAGAGATACCATCACATTTCGACAGTTTTGTTTAAGTCACAAATCTAGACGTCGGGCACAAACCCAATAACACTTTGTCCGACCCGGGAATCGAACCTAGGACCTCATGCTCAGCAGTAGCACTTGCGACCACTAGACCAACGAGGCTGTTCTTTTATTATTTGGTCATTAAAGTCTGACCTCCTTCTGAGCATATTTATAGCAAAAAGTCTTGTTAAGAACGTATATTCGTATGTTTGGCCCAAAAGAAGAAAGAAAAAAAAAGAATAATGCTTAATTCAGCACAAACTAAACGCATATTACAAAAAAAAAAATATTCCTTTACAAATTAGCCAAAAGCCTCGTATTCAATATTCAAAACTTACAAAAGTTTGACAAATGTCTATGCTATTGCTTGATGTCGGGCCACAGGCCAAAGACAATTTACAATTATTACGTAATTATAAGTACGTACCTATACCTCGACACAACCTAGATGTAGCATAAATTTGAAAATATGCATTCACACATTTCAATTTTACGAATGTATTTGGTTATATGACAAGTTATTGCGTTTGCGTAAAGATCATTTTTGCTAAAATAAGTAATAAATATTGGTGACTTTGTAGGCGACTCAGTTCGGATGGTGATCGGTTTTACGAACGAATTTTGCCGATGCTACATCCAAGTTGTGTCGTACTGTACCATTACTTACGTGCACATAATATTTCTCAGTTTATCCAAATTCTCGTCTGTGAAGAACGGATAATTTCTGTCACATCTCTGAACGTCCTTCTCTATGCGATGCAGATTTAGAGCGAATGATTCCACCAATTCATTCTGAAATATCGGAGAGGGAAAATTGATGATTAGATAGATTAGACCTCCTATATTTATTTATTTATTTATTTAATACTTCAAGCACAAAAATGTACCGAGGCGGACTTAATGCCATAGGCATTTTCTACCAGTCAACCTTTGGGTGATGGAGAGACAAACAGTGGTAGGTGCAATTACGAAAACTTGAGGAATAAAAATAAAACACTTAAGTAATATTTAAAGATACACATATATCTATTACAAACAATAAACATAATATATATGTCTGATTATATATAAATATAAGCACAAATAAATATACATAAATACACGAATATACTAAATCAAATAAGACAAACAATGGGAAAACATTAACGTTGTGATGATACTGCCAGCTTCTTACGAATGTGCTCGCGACATACATATTGTACTCTGAGAGCAAGCATCAAGATCATAGAGTAATATATAACTAAATCAGGATGGCAAAAATTTGTGATCAGAATTTAATTTTGAGTTCGGGTAAAAATCAATGACGGCAGCGAAAACCCAAATATTAGTTCTAAGACTTATTACACATGGCAACTAAACGGCAATTTACTATAAACTCACAGTTCAACTATATTCAATTGATTTAAGAAACAGTGGTTTTTAGTTTAAAATGTAGCAAAACTCACCGAGTAAACTCCACCATTTGAGCTAGCAGGTGACACACAATTCGATCGATTATCAGGTGCATTTCTATCAGCAGGCTCCAAGGTATCGAAGCTCGCACCAGCTGACTGCGACTCTTCACGCACCACGCCGAGGGGGCTCCGGGCAGGACTCACTGTTGCTGAGACAAATATCTAGATTACCATTTATCTATTCACAAAAAAAAATCTACAAGTAAAAAAAGGAAAACAATGCTAAATAAATAAGTGCATATTAAAAAGATAACATTACGGGAAAAAGATTGATAAATAGATTAATACTCTTTATGATGTACACCTTAATAAATATATATGAAGAAATTGAAAAGAAATGGGATTACTACTTAATTTTTTTTTTATATATAATTAAACGATATAAGACGTCAAAGCTCCTCTAATTGATGATGACAATAATAATTATGGTTTCTGTAAGCTGCCCGTCTAAATGTCCAACATACGCTATAATTCCAACAAATAAGTAATACGATTTTAGTGTTCACGCATTTTGTCAAAATCTATTAGGTACAATTTTTGTACCAAAAATCTAAACTCACCAGTAGTCCCTCCAGAGACAGGAGAGTTCCCAGCCGCCAGATCAACAGACGGATTCGTTATGATAACACTCGTGTGCTGCTGGTGAGGACTCGGCTGACTCTCATCCATCGACGACCTGAATTCATTTCCATTCAATTGGCCACTATCAACACTGCACAATAACCCTCGACCATCGCCTTTCTGCACTATCTCTTCAGCTAGTCTCTTTATCTCTGCTATGCTTTCTCTCCGCATATCAGGGTTTTCGACAACGCTCTTCAAATGCACGTCCTCGTCTTCTAAGTCTTTCAGACTGTCTACATCTACATCCCTACTATCACCGTTCTCAGTCTCTCCGTTCTGTTTCGATTCTTTGTCTCTTTCAGAGTCCAGTTCGATGTTGTCGACCTCGTCTATGCTGGGAGCTCGCGATAAGACGGGCTTGTCCGGTCGTTTCTGTTCGGTATCGCTCGGTTCTGGTGACACGACAGGTGGGTTGTCCGAGATTACGCTGCAGTCATCTTCGAATACCTGTTAAAATTGAACGGATGCATTTAAGAATCGAATATAATGAATTTAATTTAACTATATCACTAAGTTTGTTGTCAACCCATACACGGACCTTTTTGTCCGAAATCAATGAATTTTAATTATGATATATTTATTTATTTATTTATTTAAATTGCAAATATCGTCTTAATATTACAGCCAACCGCACGACTTTCTTTACAATTCGATGTCTACATTAACAGCAACTTTATGTCGTAGCAGTAAAGAACTGTCTTTGTATTTCAAATGTTACAACTAACGTGCTGTTGACTGTCCATAGGTATGTTGTAGTTCAGCGCTGAACAAAGAACTCTCAAAAATGACAGGACCATCAGCAGTTACATTGGAAAAAAGGTTTAGTAGACCAGCATAAAATATTTGGACTACTAAGTTAGTCATAATGGATTCGTTTGAATAATTTGTAAGATGGTTTATGTTACATACCTCACTAGTATCATTATTGTCTGTCGGCTTCAGTTTCCCGGACGCCTCGCTCAGCCTCGCGATGGACGCGGCCGTGGCCTCCCGGTCTCGTTGTCGCACGATGGCTTCCACACACAACCACTCCGACATGGTCGTCTCGTACTGTCTGCGACAGGCTGTGTCTTGTTCCGCTCGCTCCTCTGCTGTAGAACCGAATCTGGGAAAAAACGTATTATGTTAACTTTTAATTGAAGCCGACAAGGATATAAAGGACGTTGTGTGGAGAATATCTATCTTCAGAAAATGTTTTGATCACTAACTTATATCGATTAAAAAAAAAAAAAAAAAAATCTATAAAAGTAATTGATGAAAGTTGGACTAGGAAACCGATTTTAATGGAATTCTCATTTTGGTACAATCAGATCGAATGGCATAAAAATACTATCCGAAATACCAGTAGGCCAATTCTCGTAAAACAATCACATTCGAGTCGCAATCTGTCAAACTTGTCAAAAATGTTGGTAAATTGATTGTATTTTTGACAGATTGCGAATGAGATTAGAATACGAACTTTCTTAAAAATTACGGGAATTGCCCCTCTGAAGGTGTAATGTATGAGAAAAAGTACTTATTCGGCTTTCCCTCTTAGTTATATCGATTTTTTTCAGTAACAGGGTAGTCAAGCACTTATAGCACAGGGTAATTTATTCTCCTATTAATAAAGCTATACTTACTCATAGTATCCGAGCAGATAAGGCCACACATGTCGCCGAATGTCATGTTGTACTCCTCCATAGTACACAAGCCGGTACACTTCGTCTTTATCGTGAATCGCGCCTTTTTCGTCTGTCATTGCTAGCCATCGTTCATCTGTAAGTCCACCATCTGCATTCTCTGCAAAGTTATTGATACACATTGAGGTATTATCAATTTGACAACAGATAGTCAAATTAAATACATTTCCAATGGCAGAGATTTAAAAAAAGTAAAATTATATGGGGCATAAAGTGTAACTGCTGCATTTTTTTCGGGTTACAAAGGTCGTTGTACATACCTCTAGGAATAATATTAGGATGTACGAGGCCGCTTAGATGTGTCCGGACTGTAGACAAGTGGCGACAGTAAGCCAGCCAGCCGTAAAACGCGCGCGAAATTATCTGACGGCGCATTGTACTGCACACTAACTCGATTGAAGCCGACTGGAAACATACAGATGATTTAGTAATAATTTTTGTACAACGTTGTTTTTAATAAATTAATAGATAAAGAATAATTTTATTTAGAGTCCCATGCTGGGCACCATAATTTTGTCATTCCATTTTTTATAATATTTAAGCTCAAAATTATGAAAACTTTAATTGGAAAATTTATATTTAATAGAGTTCCGAATTGGACATACAAACTGACAAAATATTTAAGGATGTTATTGAAAATTGTTAACAAGCACTGACGCCCACCTGGGACTAATTAAAAGTTGATGAGTCCCAGGTGGGCGCCAATTTAAATGTTTACCAGTACATTATAACTTTTTCTCTTATACATCAAGACTTCATAATTTTTTTACTGGTTGAGTTTCTAATTTAAATAGGACTACCTACATCCCAAATTAAAATTTATAAAAAATCATATTGGCGCCCCAACATGGGAATAAATATTCTTTTTGGTCCCGCGTCGGGCGCCAATTTACATGACTAAACTCAAACTATGACTAAACATAATCGTAACTACTATTATATTCCTATTATTACTACCTGTTCTATGGGTTGATGTGGGATCGGAGTCAGTGGCGGTGGTGGGACTCCATTGATTCCGGCTGATGGTGGACAGTCTACTGACATCGTCGAGGAGTCTGATGATGTAGTGGATGTAGAAGCTAGTGGGCGACGTGGCGTACGTGGAGGTGATTGTACTGCACGTTCTAGTAGTGAATGCCGCATTGCTGAAAATAATAATTAATACAATCCTGCACATACATCCTACACCTGCTGAGTTCAATATAAATCTGTGAATGTTGCAGTACTAGGCATCTAAACACGGTTAATAATGCTTTATAGTTTATCAGATCATGAAGAATGTAAAAGCACTATCTAAGATGAACTAAACCAAAATACCTTCTCTATCAGCTATAGCGTTGTTCACGATCCGGAACACGTAGTCTCCGGCAGTTTCTTCCCACTCCGGGTCCTCTGTTTCACCACTCTCACATAGACTTGGTAGCGGTCGCCGTCTTGATTTACCACGACCAAACACCTGCACGAAAATGAACAGTAAGATACGAGAAACCCAAGTAAACGCTCATACATATGAATTTCACGAAAATGAAAAGGTTGCGTCGCGTAGTTGACCCGTCGTCACCACCAGAACTCGTGACTTTCAAAATTGAAAGTTGGATTTTTTTTAAGTACAACCCAATACAAACGTAACTGCACTTGTATGGTGTTGTACGTTTTTTTTAATGCATCTGCTTTTAGCAAAAAGTAATATATTAAAATAAAAAGTATAGTCCCGTACCTTTCCTGTGCCTCTTTGTGACCAGAGTGGAGGGTCTAGTTGACCATGTGGTAGAAGTCCTGTTTCTAAGTTGCTTAGGAAAGAGAGTAGATGGCCTCCTGAAACAAAAGACGTTGATGTTCAGCTTCGTATTGGTGTTAATAAAATATTAAATAGCATCAGAATTCCGACTTGTTTACTGTTACGTAAGTTTTTATGGATATTTTCTTCAACATTTTCCTCGACTTTTCCCTCATTCAAAACAGTCCTCCATTGAATTGGTCCAATTTAAAAATAATAGCAAGCCTTGTCCTTGAAAGCGCACATAATTAAGAAAAGTTCCAGCCCACTTCCGTCGACATTGCCACCATTTATTATTCTTGGAACTCGAGCGCGAATAATTCATGATTTTATTTCCAAACTTCCATTATAATGCTCTTAAATTAAAACGTAACTTAGCAATCTTGAAAGTAACTTTGATTGATATTGAAGCCGTTAGCTCTAAAATATCTCTGAAATCCTATCCAGATGGAACAAGATAAGAGATTAACTGCTTTATGAATACTTCGAATATTGGATAAGTTTCAAAGTAAGTATAGACATTGTGTAAGTTTCGATTTACCTTGTAGAAGACATTATAAGTTTTAGTGAAATCTTGTGCTGTAGGTATTGTAGTGCTTGAAGAGCGCTAGCGGGTAGAGCAACATTGTGTGGGGGCGTAGAATAATAGATCCTCAATTTATATTATATTTATTTTATATTTGTCATCTTATCTCAGAGAAACGTGCACTCTTCTATGCGTCTATTTTAACACTCCCGTTTTTCATAAACAAAACCTATTAATTTTTATTTTTAACTAGATGACCCGGTGAACTTCGTGACACGTAAAACAAAATTTTGATTATTCTCGTTTTTCGGCTATTCCTTTGGGTTTTTCCTAAACAACCTCAGTATTGAGGCTAAAGAAACAAAAAAATCAAATCCGCCGAGCTATTTTCGGGTTTTTTTGCGAGACTAACGCACGGAAATTGATTTGTACATAGATAGATTAATTCCAAATTCACTTGATAAATAATCGAATGCAACCAGAGTTATTTTTCTATCGCCTTTTGCATGGTAACCTTTACAGTATCCAACCATATTGAAACATTCAGGCTAAACACGACACGCTGTTAAAGTGGAACACCATGGTTTAATTATCTAATAATACACCGCGATTTCTTTCAGCAGAAGTCTAACATTACTATATAGATAACTTTTCGTCTTCGAGAGGCATACTCTACACCTATTCATAACCCATGTCATATTCAAAGAATTTCCGCACACCTATCAAAGTGTCGAAAATGTTGCTTAAAAATGGACCTTTTGTGGCGGCACCTACACCGCCACATGCGAACTACGCATCAAAGACTTGACGTCACACAACAGCCTGACGTCACTCAAATCCTGCATCGCGCAATTACAGTTTACCGCGCGGTGGACATATGTACAAGCTCACGACTTCAACCTCTGGGCAATTGCGCGCCAGACATGACACCCGTCTGGTCGGAGGATCCTCCCTTTTCTATGGTGGATGAGTGAACTTTACACCCAATGATCTGAGTAATTACTGATCGAGCTAAAATAACGAAGAGCATTTTCTAGTTGGATACCGAGTGTATTTTCTTACCTTTTGGAAAATGTATGGGTGGTCTCTGGACTCCATCTTGGCCGACCAGTATGAGAGCATCGCTGGCCTGCGATCGGTGCACGTGCACGTACACCACCTCCCAGACGCACACTTGTAGGGACATCGCCCAGTACACACTGGAATATAAAAAATTATACTTAAGTATATGGAATTCGTTCATAGTAAATATCTTAGTTTAGCTCAGCTTAAATTTTGTTCAGAGAATACATTTTAGGATGTCTCAGTTACGATAAAAGTAGAACTTACTCATGTAATACAGATCGTTTATTTTCCCACTTTACGATCTTTGAGGTAAATATCTTAGTTTAGCTCAGCTTAAATTTTGTTCAGAGAATACATTTTAGGATGTCTCAGTTACGATAAAAGTAGAACTTACTCATGTAATACAGATCGTTTATTTTCCCACTTTACGATCTTTGAGGTAAATCATATTTTTGACAAATACAATTTTATCTTAAGAGCTAGTAGACCATGAAACCGAAACCTTACAGACCTTGTTTCCGAAGAAAGCCATTCAATAAGAGCAACATTTTATGATATCCGAAGTAATATCAGTGATTGGCTACTAAAACAGAATTCTCTCAATTAAATGGGTCGTTACTGGAATCCCATCGCTATCCGGTAATGTAGCAGAAATAAATTCATCACAACAACTGCGAGCCATTTTACCCTTTAGGTATCTTCGTGTGTGCATTTATGTAAGAAATCCCGTCATTATGAAGGAAAAAATACACTACTATGTCGTGTTGTGTCGTGTCGCGTTAGAAGCATATCGATTTAATACATTTAGTATGGCTATAAACACATTATCACAGTGTGATGTGTCGATATGCTTCCACGACACAGTAGTGTGTTTATAGCTTTACGTTTGGCAAGTGAGGCAAACGTGGTTTTTGTCAGGTGCTACGCTCTCGAAGTTTACCCGCCTTTTATGACAACCCCATGAAGCAGGTACAGACTTACTAGTTATTATATTTTTGTTTAAATTATTAGATACTTCAATAATAAAAAGTATAACAACTAAGTTGACAAATTTAACCCCTCTTCCTCTCTCCTATTTTGCTGTGCCCGTCAGGGTCCATCTAAGTTCACATGCAATAAATATATTGAGTATTTAAAATCTGGTAATAAAATAAAGAACTTAAAACAACATAAACAAAGCTCACCACACACAAGCACAAAGTAAATACAAACACATACCAATCAATGCACAGAGGGCCGGCACAGCGGCGCCTGTACACTGTGCAGGTGGGCGCCAAGCTGCACAGAACATACGTGTGTTGGCACGCGGAGGCATGCACTAGGTGACAGCGGAGAGCACTACACATAGGCACTACATCGATAAGGCAGTCTACGAAGCGACACAACAAATAATAAACGTGCAAAAGAATAAATAAAACAGATGCACCAATAACTTTGACAAATAATTCGAAAAAACAGTTCGACCACGTTATGCTTCAATATTATGCAGAAAACATCATTTGATAGACAGACACAATGAATAACTATTCAGTAGGTAGGATAGGTATGCATAACGAATATGTTCGATATAAAATTTTCGTACATCAACGTCAAAATTATTCGTGGTAGCTAGTTCTCAATGAAACATTAAAATGAAAAAGATCAGATAGAATCAAGTGTCATTCTGGGAAAACAAAAGAAAAATATTTAATAAAACAACGACTTCCCGGTAATCAGTAGGTATTAACTTTTGCGCAAACAAACTTCAATCACAGTTCTCAGAAAAAAAAACTTATGGCAATTGCATAACAATCGACGAAGGGTTCCGTACTGTATTAAGATCGAGCAAAAATAATCGAAAAAACACGAACAATTATTAACTTTCTTTAATTTATATTTGTTGTTATAGCGGCAATAGAAAAACACAATCTGTGAAAATTTCAACTGTCTAACTATTACGGTTTATGAGATGCCCGCTGACTGACAAACGAACGGACAACGGAGGATTAGGGTTCCGTTAGGCACCCTTCGGCTACGGAATATTAAAAATGAGAAAACAGACAAGTTGAGCAAAGGCTGGAGGTGTTCTAAGTAAAGGTAAAGGAAAATGGTTGGTGACATACAATGGAAGTATAAATAAAGTTGGAAAAGTAACACTTCGACGATAAAAACAGCTACAATAAACTTTTACTTTAAAAGGCTTATTTTAAGAGGTTACGCCTCTTCGGTAATAATGTTTGAAGTAACGAGTACACGACACGGTTTCATGATTCTAGGTCAACGGGAAGTACCCTGTAGGTTTTGATTTATTTGCGAGCATCAAAATATTACGCATAAATGGCTTTTTTTTTGCATTGATTTAGTAGCTTGATTTTTTAAGAGCTCCAAGGGACCATAGACCTACGTATTTGATATTAATTTCAACTTGATACCTTCAGGCGTTCCTGAGAAAAGGGGTCTTGACAGACTGACAGACGGACACCGTCTGTCAGGTTCCGTTTTTTCCTTTTGATGTACAGAACCCTAATAAAATTAAAAGAAACCTGTTTTTTTTATTAAGTAATAAACAAGTATTAAATAATGAACAAAAATAACAAAAAGTAAGTAATAAATTATTTTAATGTGAAAAATTACTGTTTTTACTTTGAACTATCTGTCTGAAGTTTGGAGTAAAGTTGGTGCAAGTGAATTGGTAAATCCTGAAAATGTTTATCGGTAAGTCGAGGTCGAAATTTATTTTCAATTAAGTATTTTGACTGTGACTTTGTATATTAACAAAATAGTTGGTGACTCCTGGGTTACGCCCTTCGAAAAACTAACAGGCGAGAAGTCAGTGTGCATTTTAACTACCTCACAATGACAAAAACACAAAACACACACACACACATCACACATCACAGACACACACAACACATGTGTAAACTATGTGTTAACCATAATTAATTATATTTTGTCAGTATTAACATTGCATAAAAGTGTTTTAACATCCGGACAAACCTATTGAGGTTTTTGTGAAGTTTCTGTTTATATATTGTTTTATTCCTTAATTAATTAACATTGAAAATTTAAAAAAAAACTACGAACAATATCAAAATGCAAATTACCGACTGGCTCTATCTAGTAGCATCAAATCTAGTTTACCTTTTGTCAATTCCCTCGCTCTCGGCATATCCATTCATGAGCTGGTTCGGGGTCCATTTAATGACCAACCCTGCAGCTGTCTGATGTAGACTCAAGTACCCAGGCATCGGCTCCTCAACGTCCTTCTATAATGATAATAGTTCCAAATTCTTCAACGTCAAGTTATTCCCAAGTAGCAAAATAATGATTTCAAATTCTATTTTGAACAAAATTTTATCAATACTTCAATTTCAATTATGTCTCACTAAATTAATATAAAGTTAGGGACATTTATCAGAGGTGGCTCGGCTTTAAAATAATACCGAATTATGAAGATGACAAATAACGGCCCTAAAACACAGTCAATTTAACTTTGTAAGCGACCTTGGAAATATAACACCGTAAAAAAGTTATAAACATTTTCCGTTCCAACGATCAAGAGCGAATTACAATTCTGCCAGTTAAATTATGCGACGAACTCGTACGACGAAACTACGGCGCACAATATTTACACGAACTGAATAAACTATTCGAAATCCAGAACACACGAGTAATTCCAAGTACCCGCTCGTATGATTGGTCCTTTCCCGAAGGACCAGAGTGGATCCGATCCGTATCCCAAATTTAATAAAACTCAACACACATAATAAACTCTGAGCAAATAAATCAGTAGAAAAAAGGTTTTATTCTCACCGGTTGAACCCTAACATTGTTTTTTCCGTACAAAAGTGTGGCTGTAGAGTTCTGGTGTAAGCTCTCAACGTAGTCTTTGGCACTCGAACCGGCCGCTTTGCCTGTACCTAAGGTAAAAGTTTCACCTTTTAAGCTTCTCTTAGAAGAAAAGTAGATACAAAAATGTAGGGACGTGCTTTGCAGGAAAAACTTGGATGAAAATATATAGAGAGGTGTATTATTTATTCATCAGTAAGAGTTAGATGCAAAGGAATCTTGTTTTAAAAGTAGATAAGTTTACCTGGATTATTTGAGCTCCCATCATCGGATGAAGCGTTCAAACTTCGCTTAAAATTCAATATTGGCCTTCGAACAGAAGGCGGTGTTGTGGTTCCCGCAGACATTCTATGTCTTTGCACCTGTTATTTTAATAAGTCATAATTACTTTTAACGTAGGCTAAAATAAACAACGGGAAAATGCCATGTTCAATTGTTCATTAAAAATTATCTACACGCCACTATAAAATGATATCGGTAATACAACCATATTAGTCGGCCTGGTAACAGATTTGATTGAAAAGATAGGGTTTTTTGAAACTACTTGAACAGCACGGTCATTCGCTTCGTTCAAATTGTAACAAGAGTATACTCACCAGTTCGTCTGCAGGTGGATCCGTCCAGAAACAAGCAGGTGGTTTAGCCTTGGAGTACTCCAAGGCACAAGGACCAACCAGTAAGGAGCTTAGGATGCTCCCGTAATCTGGGTCTGCAACCAATGCGTCCCGTTCGTAGTAGCGGTTCGCGTTGCTGACCAGATGCTCGATGATCTTCGCCAGCTGACGCTCGAATAACGCTATGCGAATCCAAAGGTATCTGTGGACAAAATAAGGTTTGATAGTTTACAAGAGATGATTTTTTCATGGGTGGTGAGGAGCACACTAGTTTTGCTTCGATATTCGTACGTCACGTCACGTCAAATTCATGTAGTGTCTTTGTTTTAATGAAATCCTATGTACAGCGTGAGTAGATATCATTATTATGTAGCAACGCTGCCAAGTATTGGATTTTTAAACAAAGAAGGATTAGAGTTTAGGTACAACACCCGTCAACCGTCGTTACCCTGAATTCTAAGTACGTATAATATATTATGTATTAGGTAAACGAACAAGGCCAGAACACATAAATCTTGTCACATATTCCTAAGCGTAAACTCTCACAAGAAATGGTAATATATTTCTTTTCTTTTGCGACGGAGAAATCAAAGAAATATGAGAGAGAAATGGAACCTTTCAGTGTCCGTCCTAAGCCTCAGGAGGCAGCCATTAATAAAGATCGCTGAGAAACACTGACTCATCAATATCTTCTTTTATTTTTTGCTTTGAATTCCGTCAGACTTTTCTTATCCTTTGACGAGTCTTAAATGGGAACCAAAAGTTTTTTATAATAATAAAAGAGACAGACAAAAGATGATTGACTTGTGGGATAGATAATACGGCTGGAAAGTAAGTGAACATGGATAAGGGGGGTAAGGAGGAAAAAGACGTAGGTACAGCTCCGACTACAAATAAATTGAGATACGGGCGGGAGGGAGAAGATGAATAACATCTAACATCTATCTAATATTTGTCAATCAACAAACAGGACGTTTTAGTAGCACAGTTTTGGAAATTTTTCTCAAAGAGCTCTTTTCCTGAACACGCAAATGGATGCCATAACCATTCTGTTTGATAGCAAACCGGTGAACGCAGATGCGCAGTCTTAGCCGCCTTTCACGATGCTACAGAATGGCATATATAACATACTCATAAAACAAAGAAATCGAACGATCGGGTTCCTCGATTTCTTTCTTTTAAGAGTAGTTTTGCTACTGAATGTCTTTTTAAAAAGGTGCTTGCATCTTTATTGACGAAGTTTTAAATGTCTGAGTAACTAAATCGATTATCTTTTTATTCCAATGAACTTGGAGTCTCCTTTAGGAAAACCAACAAACAAACAAAGGACAAAAGGACTAAGGTAATGTTATGTTAATGTATCACACCCACAAAACGCCGAATACGGGAGCAATCTAATCACACATTTATCAGTAGTTCCAATCCTTTCGGGATTTCAGAGGTTCTTTTTAAATTGTTTTCTTTATTCACCCTTTGATTAAAATCTAAATACGTAGATTTTTTTAATAAGAAGGATGGTTTAGGATCTCCTCGACAAGATGCATACCATTCTTTTCATACTTTCATTCTTCATAATTATCATTAAAAAATATCTATTCCAATTAAACATCATGAAGAAAACTTGCCTTATAGTTCATATAGATAAGTCTGACATCGCAAACCCATCTTGAGCAAGCGTGGTGATCAATGTTTGTGCCTTCTCTATATAAGAAGAGGCTTTGCTCTGCAGTGGGCAATAATATGTACTTATTTAACATAGTAAAAAAGCATAGCATAGTTCAAACATAGCATTTAATATAGTATAAAAGTACTATATCAAATGCGGTTTACCAATATGCATTGAGGCCGAACACATTACACCTTTAATATGTGTGTTTTGAAGGAGATTTTGACAATTGACCCGTCTATAATCCATGATGGTCTACCAGAGATGTAGGACCTACTTTACTCAATCCTAATAGGCTAACAGTACACCTAAACTTTGTTGATTTAGGTCCAATATGGGACGGCACGAGCCCATTATTATTTATCGAGGAAAATTACAACGACGTCTCTAGAGAAACATTTGAGAATTCGGTAACAGGAAAAACCCAACCCCACTTATGGGATAATGATCACACTAGACTCATGTGTTGTTTGTTGTGTCTCGTTCCATCGTAGACTACATCCATCGTTTTCCACCAGGCTAGATCGAGGTCAAGAGAAAACTAAATACTGGTAAGTTTATACGAGTGATAGAGATGGCGCTCTACAAAGCTAAAGTTTAACTAAAGCTCCATAACTAAAGCTCCAAAGCTGCCACCCAACTCCCGGCCAGTATAGCATATTATGCTATACTGGCCGGGAGTTGGGTGGCAGGCGTGGTTTTGACACCTCCATGAGCACAATTTTCCCTAGGTTTTTTTGTTTTAGGTCGTGTTGTTTTGACCCCTGCCACGTGTAAGCTGTACTGTTTTAGGGAAATTGTGTGTTCTACCCCTTTTTGCCAGGGTTCAAGTAAAATTGGTTATCCCTAAAACATAGTGACGCTCTCTGTATCTACGGACTATCGAAGACCTTCATATCTAATGCGTTGATCAATGAAACAAAAAAATACATAGCAATATTTAGTCGTTTTTGTTGTTCGTGTGGTTTGTAGGGTCTGTTCAATGATCAAAGGTGAAATTTTAAGTTATGAAATTAAATGTGAATGTATCACTATGGTATCTTTGAAGCTGTAAGCTGAATAAAATAGGGTCTTGGCTTCGTGAATAGATTTATGTCGAAACGGTAAAAATAAATCCGCAGTACCCACCCACCGCTTAAGCCGAATTTACATTACGAAACTATTTGCGCAAACATTGTTATTTATTGATAGTTTATAAATCCGGCTTTAGCTTCTATCTTATAGATATTTAGATACCTATTTGCAGAAATCGTTTCCATACATCTAAAGGATCAATCGATTTACCTGAAGAAAGAATTGCCAAAATGTTGGTAACATACTGGTTTTTATTACGGACCTTTGTCTACAACATTTGGATAAAACATCAATTTATTAAAGTTAATAAAGGACCAGACACTAAATGTAGCATAATTCATATCATTCCTTTGTTTTGCAGCCCCCCAGTTGGTTGAAACACAAAAGAATGAAGCCTCATAACTTTGAATAAGCACCTGAACAACCTTCTGAAGGACAAAATTCATTTGTAATGTTATAAAAACTGTGTACCTTAGTAATGTTCCTTCTTTACGAGATTTTTTCTGGTTTATGACGTCATCTTATATCCTATAGATGTACATCATTATTTTGTTGTAGCTTTAAGTCTTATATCGGGGTGATAAAGTGGCTTTTTCATCGTCGTAAAAAGTATGGTTTTCCTAGACAGACCATTTTTATAGGCGGTTTATGTTGGCTCGTAACTAAGACTATAATGAGCATTTTTATTGGATTTTTGAGTAGTATCGTTTGATTAGAGGCAATATTTTTGCTAGGTATAGTTATAATCGATTTCTCTAGTCACTAGAGAAGGTCTACGATGAAACGAGCAAACCCAGAAGGTGTCTGTTCACTCTTGCTTTGAGAACGCTCGATCCATTCTGTAAACATCTCACCGTGATGAGCGAGGTGAAGTGAGCATGAAGTGAACTGTCCATAGTGTCAATCCCTAGCTTTAGGTGCAATGACAGCTCACATCAAGCTCACTTCACCCAAGTTATCACGGTGAGATGTTTACAGAATAGCACGGCGGGTTATACGTGGAAAGGAACACGGACGCTACAAGAGAGTGTCACACTTTGAGAAGCGCTGACTACGACTAGTCGGTATATCCAACCAGTGCGGATGGTACGTCTGGTAGTCCAATAATGAAAGGGAATATGGTGGGATCAGCACTCTAATTGCGTAATGCACGATTAATCACAATCTATATCATTTTGAAAGAAATTGCTAATCCATAGCTTCAAAAGTTCGAAAAAAAGTTCAAGAGATTAATCTTAAGGCTCGTGAAGACCAGCGCAATGCGACGGGGCGACGCGACTCGAACAATACAATTTCTAAGAAAACTTCACGGTATAACAATAAGCGGTGTCGCGTCGTGCTAGTCTGCACGAAGCTTTTATCGTTTACCGAAAATGTTTACGCAATTAGTTAGCAGGTCGTGGACCTGGTTAGGCAGTCTTAACTTCTACCAACTCTAGCTGCCAACATCTTATAGGGTCCACAAAGTTTTGGACAGAAATAAATTCAAGGCACGTATCTGAATATTTCGCATGGTAAATTGGCAGACTGTGTTTTGAAGTTTTAAACAGTTCTCAAGCGTAACATGAACTAAATACAATTTTACACCCGCTTAATTCAATGATCGCACGCTTCGTAAATGGTTTTTATCGTGGAGTGAATAGCTTATGGGCTTTTCATCTTTATTGACAATAATAATCACTTTACTTTTGATATAAAACTTTTGTAACCTATTTAATATTCTTCCTCAGTATTTTTTCTGTAATTTTCTTTAAATTTCCCACTTATATTAATATCCATCTACTTTTGTGGTACGACACTACCTACTTAAAAGTAAAAAAGTTTAAAGGTAAAAAATTAATAGTTTAAAAAACACTAAAAAGCACGCTTTTACGTGCACCTATAAGTTCCATTTCATATCTTCCGGCTCCATCATCAGATCAGCTCGACAGTACCATATTATTGTATTCAGACCTTGAAACCTAATCATGGTCAACGTTCATTACAAGACCTTTCTAACAAGTCCAAACACGGCTATGATACGATCATCCATCATGAAGTTCCAGTTCATATCTTCCGGCTCCATCATCAGATCAGCTCGACAGTACCATGTTATTGTATTGTCATCAAAATCACATACAACTGCCAATTTTCATAACGCTACGATCTTTAGAAGATGGTTAAATTAGTTTTCTTAGATTTGATTACATAGTTACATACATACAGGTCGACCTCATAAAAGCGTGTTAAAAAATTGATTTTAACACTTGGTGATACCACTTCTAAATTGTATCGTTTTGAATTAAACGTGGGATTAGGAAAACGGTAAATAAAAAAGAACACACGCATTAATTACTTTACATTTCTGGGCTAACACAAAGGCTGTGGTCCACAGAGAAAGGTGCGCTTTCCGGTATAAACCGAGTCTTTAATGAGTTTATCATGTGAAAATCCTCACTGTTCAAACGCCGGTAGAAGACCTTTGATTTTTACGTTTATAATGAAAGAGAACCAAAAACCATTTAGCTTGTCAAATGCCGGTTTTGATAGAATTTAAAAAACATTACATCGTATTTCCTAAGGCGCGGGACATTCACAAGTAGCGACCGGCGCGGGCGTGGCGACGGTGTGGTGTTTCATATTTCATACAAAATGTATGGCGCGGAACATACACACAACTCCCACGCCGCACCGTCGCCTCGCCCGCACCACGCCTCATGGGTATGTTCCGCGCCAGGTCGTTCCTACACATTTTGTATGAAATATGAAACGCGTGGCACAACGACCGCGCCACACCGGCACCACGCCTGCGCCACTAGCCACTTGTGTATGTCCCGCGCTAAATAAATAAAAAAGAAAAGGATTAGATGTTCTTTTTTTGGAACCATCGACGGCTGAAAGTTAAGTTACTTCAAGTATGAGTTGAGAAAACCTGTTTTCTTTTATTTTATCGGGTTAGATACCGAAATCTTTGACGTGTACACAAAAGAAACTGATTTTTTAGACTGATATTTCAAGTGACTACATTAACTTCGGTCGATGACCCCACAAAAAAATCATCAAATTAATTTATGTTTTGGTTCATCATGTTAAGATATCGATACCCATCGCGTCTGTGGAGTTTCGCTAGCTAATTTGACCCTGCTAGGTCACTTTCATTTCGCCAGTAGATATATATGCCAATGGCCTTGAGTGGCTAGCTTGCGTGTTCTGTATTGAGCTCACGCAACGTGTCGTACGTCCAGCCAGTAATAGGACTCGCCCATCAAGGAGCGCTGTCCCAAATTAAACGCATTATTAGTTTATTACTCGTACACATAAAATAAAAAGTATTTTAAATAAAACACGTATACTAAAAGATAAATATTTGAATTATCTTTAAAATGGTGAAGCTTTTAGAAAAATTCGCTTGATAGTTTTTGCGTGATTCTCAGATTTTTATCCGCGTTAGACATAACTTTACAAATTAATTACACTATGTAATATAAACATAATCTTAAATATTCACTGATTAAGTTATTAAAAAAATACTCTTATTTAACATATTATATTTTTTTCAAATCGTTAACACTACTCGTTTAGACGTTTATCTTCCGTATAAAATCTTTAAAAGTCGATTAGTGTCCCCTTAAGTCCCATGTTATAGGGTGTGAGTATGTTAACATCACAGATTGTCATTTACCGGGCACAAAGCCTGCTACTGAGAAATTAATATTGGAAAACCGAATAATTGATTTCATGACCTGTTAAATCTTCTGCTCGATAAATTTTACCTCACTAATGAGTCCCGAAGTTATACCTTGTTGTACTAATTGGGATCACCTATGAGTAAAGCTGACACTATGAGATATATGTTACATCTCAAGATATCAATTAATATCGCTTACCGTACTTCTAACTGGAACTTTTTACACTGAGATCTAATATTATATTACATCTCTCTTCTGTTATCTCGAGATATAATATATATTATATCTCATAGTAAGAAGTCAGGTTTAACTTCATAGATGGGCCCAATTATTACTAGGTCGGCTCCCTTACCTCGGTAGACTCGTAACGGGTACCCAATTATACATAACGCGATACCATAGATATCTAAATAATACATCTATGCTCGATACTAATAAACTGTATACTAATCAATTGATGTCTGTAAGCTTGAGTTATTTAAGATGGGTATTTGGGGTAAATTTTTGTTTGCAGGGTAACAATCTCAGCCGATATTCAGTCTACCTAACTAGCTTGTATTGTCTCACCCACTGCAGCGCAAAAGCCTCCGTCTTCTGTCTACACACAATTCTGTGTTTTGCTAGTCCGGCCAGTCCTTTCGGTAGGAGTCAAGCTCGTCTTGCCATTTTCGCCTTGGCCTGCCGCGATATCGTCCTGCGTTTAGTGGGACCCAGCAATCGGTAGTTATTTTTTTACAAGCTTTTATTTAACTTGGAATGTTTGTTTGTTTAGGCCAAATCTTGCAAGCTGATTAAAGCCACTTCCTCATATCCTACAGAGTTGATATTTTACATGTTGCTGTAGTTCCATAGACAATGCATTTTTTTAAATTCAATTTTCGTCGAAAGATATTAAAACACACATGGGTATGTACCTAAATTATATTAATTATCTGGATATAACGCCTGTAAAAAGAGGTTTATCGAAAGGCACTTGTTCTTCCCATCATTTTGATATTTTTTTTATACCTGAGAACCTCCTGATTACGGAGATATTGAAGGTCAAAGTTCCAACTACGTACTTGTAGTTTTTTTACGAAAACAGATTTTGAATGTAGCTTTAAATACCCTTACGACCTAATTAATGTATGCACCCATAGGAGCAATTGTTTTGCGTGCGTTATATTACGCCTTTGCGTAAACAGCGATTTTTCGGACTAAATATAAAAGTAGTGCCCAGTATACCAAATAAAAAAACCAAGACAGAGCGCTGCGAACAATACAGTGAAGGTTGCCAAAACTACTCCTCCGCTCTGTGCACACACGCTCACACGCACACATTTACAACCTTTTACAATGACACTACAATCAAACTGCACCACACAAAGTGCACACATGTTTACGAAACAGGCTTCACTTCACTGTTGACAGCGCTCTGTCTTGGTTTTTTATTCGGTCTGAGTTCCCAGCAATAATTATTTCTGTACAATGGTTCAAAGATGGTGATGGTGGTGTGATGGTTGATGTGTAATGCGTAGACGACGGCTATTTGATGGGTCTTTTTACACCCTGTAAGTACATCTATACTAATAATAAAGCTGAAGAGTTTGTGTTTTTGTTTGTATGTTTGAACGCATTAATCTCAGAAACTGCCAGTCGGATTTGAAAAAATCTATTTGCATTTGATAGCCCAATTCATGAGGAAGGTAATAGGTTATTTTAAACCAAACTATACACTAAGGAGCCGAGAAAAAATATAAAAATCAGAAAGAACGTGAAAAAAAAAAAACACGAGCGAAAGGATGCGACGCGGTGGGTCGGGCCCGAAATTTCATTCATTCATTCATTCATTTATTTATTGTTTATCACAGGTAAATAGTCAGATGTTACAATAGTATTAATGAATCACTGTAACATACCCATGGGGTGTACAATATTTATATTAATAAGTAGGTAGGTATATCAATGTTGTTGGTTATGTTACTGTTTTAGTCAACCTCATTTTACATTAATTCTTACACAATTATTAGGGACATACAATTTAGTTTAATAAGTCAAAAAGTAAAAATAGAAAAATATGTTTACCATGTCAATTTTGCGTCAACATCATCAGACATTATTAATAGACATAATTATTTTGGTCATGCGATTTACATTAGATAAGTACAAAAAAGTAAATTAAATAAAATAAGTTTAACATGTCAAGTTTTAGTCAACCTCGTACTAACATTAATTAGAAGACATAATTATTACGGTTGTATATTTCACATTAAATAAGTGAAAAACAAGTTTAGTCAATAATTCGGTCTGTTAGAAATTCATTAATTGAATAATATGTTTTACTTAGGAGAAATTCTTTTAGCTTTAATTTAAACACTTTTAATGAAGAGATATTCTTGATACAGTTTGGTAGCTTGTTATAGATTTTAACTCCAACACCAAATACACTCGATTTAAATTTAACTGTTCTACATTGAATGCCTTTAAGTTCAGTTTTGTGTCTCGCACTTCTCAACGCTTCATACTTATCTATATCGCATTTTATCATCCTTGCCGCTTCAAATATGTATAGTGAAGGTGGGGTTAAGATTTTCAACCTTTTGAAAACTGGTCTACATGATTCACGCGAACGAAGTCGCGGGCAGAAGCTAGTATTTTATAAAGCCACTGGGAAAATATACCTAAATCTAAATAATTTGAATAGTCCGTAGTATCACTGTACTTTTAAAGCCTTAAATACTGCAGTGCTGCTTAATTACCAACTTGGTGACGTGACATAAAATAAGAATGGTGGCGATATTCCGAGGACCAACCATTTTACAAGGCGATCCACTTCTGCTACAATTTCATCATCATCCTATAGCAGTACACTGCTGGACATAGGCCTCGTCAATTGGACGCCAATCAGCTATATTATCGGCAACTCTCATCCAGCTTCTACCAGCCATCCTGCGAAGATCGCTGTTCCATCTAGCCCGAGGCCGTCCTACCTTACAATACGGTCCCGGTCGATATAACTTGGCAGTTCCGAACTTCGCGCAGAAGGCTGCGCAGTAATATTTTTTAGGAATCAAATGGTGACACGAGGCGAGTGTGAGTGAGAGAACATGCGTGAAAGTTCGTAGTTCCTAGGTTCAGAACTGTCAAGTCATATCGGCCATATTGTACGTTTGCCGTTTCGCGGTCACACTCAAGTACACGTCTACTCAACGGTCATCGGTTCTACTTCAGTTTGGTTATTCTGTTAGCTATATCGACAACTTTGCTACAATTTAGTTAGCTTTAATTCAGTTACATTTTCGTACAAGATAAACATCGCGAGTCATCTCTTGAATGTTTGTTTAATATATAAACCACAACACATCAACACAGCCCACAAATGTACCTACTAACAATTATGTAATGTAAGTATCAAAGGCATCTATCTAATCATTAACACGAACAAGCTTACTCGTTTCAGTTTCAAACCAAAAACCTCGTTTAAACACACATTTACAACTACTTCAAGAACTTGAAATTGTAGGTGTAACTGGAGCTATTCACTTATTAAGTTGGAAGTTTGATAATATCAGCTATTTAAAAAATAATCATTACTCACTGGTCTAGTGGTCGCAAGCACTACTGCAAAGTGGTATTGGGTTTTTCTATAGATCTATAATTTCTAACTAGCAGCCCGGAGTCTGGATTTGTGCCCGGTTGATGCCAATAGGGTCGCCGCCTATTACATGGGACTTCAACATAACTGGCGAAATGTGGGTGTACTATAGGTACACCTCTGTCCAACCCTTCTGGGAACACAGGCGTGATGTTATGTATGTTATGTTAAAAAAAAACTGTGGGTATTTTCACAACAGTTAACAAGTCCAGTCAGTCAAGTCAGTTTGGCTGTGTCCAAATAAACATTATTCTTTCTTTCTTTTTCTTTTAGTTACTGTAGTAACTAGTAAGACTCTCATGCCCATGCCATTTCTATCTGATGCCCAGCATGGCTTTCGCCAAGGTCGCTCAGTTAATTCGAATCTGATGTTTCACGTTGACTACATTTCTGGGGTTTTGGACAGTGGGGGGCAAGTGGATGTCCTCTATTTCGATTTTCGCAAGGCGTTCGACAGGGTTGACAATGACGTGCTCTTGATGAAATTGGAGGCATCAGGTTTCTCGTCGGAGTTTCTGAATTTCTTTGCGGACTATCTGCGAGGCCGCAGGCAGTTTGTTAGGCATGGTTGCTTTGAGTCTGAAACTTATAATACCCGCTCAGGCGTGAGTCTGGGATCCGTGCTTGGCCCACTGCTTTTCCTTATAATGATAAATGATCTTATAAGTAAGGTTAGTTTCGCAAAATGCTTGCTCTACGCTGATGACCTAAAACTATTAGTTCAAATTGATACGGTCGCGGATTGCATACTCCTACAAAAAGACATTGATGCTATATATGAATGGAGCATGGAC
Organism: Agrochola circellaris; assembly: GCA_914767755.1. NCBI lineage: Eukaryota > Metazoa > Arthropoda > Insecta > Lepidoptera > Noctuidae > Agrochola > Agrochola circellaris. Next base: position 7,620,221 of record OU611860.1, read on the forward strand.
AATAAACTCTTTTTTAATACTAGTAAGTGTTACGTCATGACGTACAGTCGAAAACGTCAACCACTCCACCATAACTACAGATTGGGTAGCGAAGTAATAAGTCGTGTCACCAAAATAATGGACCTCGGCGTGACCTTTGACACTGGTCTGACATTTAGAGATCATGTCTCCACTCTTGCCAAGGAATCTTTTAGGCGTTTGGGTTTTGTTTTGCGGAATGCCCGTGATTTTCACAACCCAAATGTAATTAAGCTTCTGTACACCACTTTGGTTCGTAGTAAACTTGAGGCTGGTGCTTGTATCTGGCATCCCTACACTGCGACTCATACATTAGCGCTGGAAAAGGTACAGAAAACTTTCCTGAGATTTCTGTATAAAAAAACATTTCACGTCTTTCCTTTCATGTACCCTACTAACTACCTCCTGGGAGTTTTGGGCCTCAACTCGTTGGAGGTTAGACGAGGCCTTCTACAGCTCGCAGTAGCCTGCAAAACTCTACGAGGACGCATCGACAGTCCGGAACTCCACGATCTTTTCTGTCGACTATTTGTTCCCGACAATTACATCGGACATCGCCAAAGCCGTCGGCGCAATCTATTTGCGCCACCGTTATCCAAAACTGTCGCCAGAGCTGAGTCCCCTGTGTGTCGTACCTTAAGGATGCTTAACGCCCTCCTGACCACCAATCCTGAGTGTGATGTGTTTGCTGATGAATGGAGCAGAATTATGCGTGTATGTCTGACGTTTTGCGAGAGTAAGTATGCTAGGTTTTCCTCTATTATATGTTAGTTTTTAAGATATTTCTGTTCACAACTGTTAAATTTCTGTGTTAATTAATGTAATTGGTGTTACCGTTTTAATTAACAATAAACAATTAAACAATGCCAACATCGATATGAGATTTTTATTGCCAAAATAGTCTGATCTCAATTTTCAATATAATTATACATAATTAATGTATACAAAATATTGTAAAAACATTTTAAAAGAGTAACGGTGGAGTTTCTTGCCCATTCTTCTCCATACGAGAACTACATTTTGAAAGGGGCGACTAGAATCAATTCTATTTTGTGTAAAATTGACGTTCAAAAGTGCCTCTTATATGCCTAAAAAGAAAAACAATTTATTTCAAATAAATTGTTATAGCCAATTCATTTTTCTACAAACAACGACGAATAATCTGTACTTACGTAAACATTATACAAAAGCATGTCTCGAATAATTTACGTTACATAATACAAGGACATATTTAAGACGGTTTCCAAATTAAAGCAGAAACCATAATAATACCCAATCTTTCGATTACCAACAGAGCAATTCTGAATTATATTGTTCGATTAATCGGAACGTAATAAAAAAGCTACGGAGACACGGCAGTACCTAATACGATTACGAAATAATAGGATTGCATGATATTATGAACATTTGCATTTTAATAACATTGTTTGTCAGTGCTCAAAGTCACAAACCGGTGAATAGAAGGAAAACATCGTGAAATTCAAAATTCAAATCATTTATTCAAACTAGGCTGAGAATCAGCACTTTCGAACGTCAAAATTACATAAGACGGTCTCCCAAAACGCCCACCCTTCACCACTTCCTAGTGCGTGAAGAAACCGACATCAAGAGCCGAAGACATGAATATGACATCTACCAACCCGCACTGGGCCTGCGTGATGGACTAACAGCCCCACTCCCTCTCAAAGAGAGAAGGCCTGTGTACCAGCAGTAGGCCCAATAAAGGCTGACATGCAAAGCCAGAGATTTGCATGAAGAAACGGGCTTCTGATTTGAATAGTAACATGAAAAGAAATAAAAAAATCTATTAGGTAGGTACTTACTGGATAAAAAAGCTATTAAGTATTTGTCTTTCTTGTACCTACTTAGTTATTGAATATATTTTGTTAGCTTTGCAAAACGATTTCAGGATAATATAGGTACAATGGGTACAATAAATCGATTTTCTGTTTAAAAGCTTTTCTGCCCAAAAATATAAGCCAGATATTTTTCTTACAAAAATTCCCGGCATATCTTTAGATATTTTTTTCATTCACGTCGGTTTAATCAAAATATTTTATTTCACTTATAAAACGTGAGAAGCTAGGTGCACGGTTCCAATTGGTCGTTTTCTATGGAGAACAGCCGGCAAGAAACTCCACGGTTACTTTTTTAATAATATTACTTGGCTTTTACAATATAACAGTGTTAATAGGTATGTAGGTCATGGGTCCCTTATCTTAAATTATTATGTTTTACGACTTATTTTTCCTCCCTTCAAAATATTATGTTAGGTGTGTCTCTCTGGACTATTATAACTTTTAACCAATTTCCTGAGAGGTCATACATTTGCGCTACAAGACAAGATAGGAGCTAATGTTAAAGCCGTAACAGCCCTTCAGCGTATAGTCCATTAATTCAAATTTTTTACGAATTTTATTGAAAGTTGAACTTTTACGCGTTAAAAGTGTGCACGTACCTAGTAGGTATTAGGTACATTTTCAATGGAAAAATCAACATGTTTTTCTTACAAACTGAAATTGTTCAACACTAGGATAAACCGTAAGCTTAGAATCGTTGTGTTTCTCATCAAATTATTTTCCCTACCCATACAAAACCAATAGCAAAACTTTCAATTCAATTCTCAAGATGATAATCCTTCGAACATTGAAGCAAGAATTTCTCAGAATCGACGGCTTCCAATTAATCGGTGGCCTGTGTTATGCAAATCTATTTATGTAAACAGAGAACTTCTGTTTACTTTTAAAACTTTAAGTAGCTTTAGTAAAGTCAATAAACACAAGTTTACACAAATTATTTTGAGAAGGAAGTTGCATCATCAAAGTTAACGTTAAACTGTTAATGTAAAATCAAATCAAAATGGCAAAATCAATATGCCTAGCCTTTTCCCAACTATGTTGGGGTCGGTTTCCGGTCTAACCGGATGTAGCTGAATACCGGTATTTTACATGGAGCGACTACCTATCTGACCTCCACCACCCAGTTACTGGGTAACACGATACCCCTTGGGTGTTATATAATCTAAGCCCCTTAGTAAGACTGGCTGTCAGACTTTCGGGCTTTTGACGACCATTAAGGACTGCCAAAGATCCAAGAATGACAGCGGGGACCAACGGCTTATCGTGGGGTTGGAGGGGTCTCAATATGTTAGGATGTTCACCCATCTATGGACTGACCGCGGCAAGCGTAGCTTAACCTGATCGATCGACCCGTGTGGCTGTTCTTACTTAGCCATGAGCCCCTCAACTTACTGTTATGTAATACGTTGATTGATAAATGGATGATCCAGAATATTTTATATTTACCTAGTAACCGTAAGTAGGGAGACTAGCATTGTTCCCGGATAATCATTAGTGGCAATATTATTAAATGAGATGTAAACATGAAACTGGCAACTGCCCACCTCATCGGAGAATAAGTACAAACGTGATGCCATGTTATGTGTTCACTCTCACATCACTGTGCGTTTGCACTGGCGAAAGATTCACAAGAAAACATTTTGAAATCTCTAGTTCCTGTCAAACATTGACATAAAGTAAAGATTTCAACATGTTTAGTTGTGAACGTTTCCCCCAGAATGATTTCATTGTGTAGACTCTCTTAAATATAGTAGTAACCTACTTAAACCTAATAATATCATTAGAAAAGGCTTTCATAATAGGCAAACTTTTCCTTCCCCAACTCACATTATTATGTGCCTTCAGAAACATTAGAAAGTAAATTAGGGTGGAAGTCGCATAATACCTAGGGATGAAAGAACTTTCAACTTTTTCTTTCGAAGTTATAAATCATTGTCATAAAATAATATACATTGAAAGTATGGCAGTTTCTTTAATCAAGATTTACCGGGTGGAAAAGTGGTTTTATTGGAATATCTTAGCCTTCATTCATTGGTTGCCTTAAAAATAATCATAGCCAAGGGGGTCCTGACTAGGCGGGAGGAAACGACCAGGTGTCACCACTGTGTGGATCGCCTGGAGGACACGGTGGAGCATACGGTGGAGGTCTGCCCGACTTGGGCGGGGCACCGCCGTGTCCTCGTGGACACGATCGGCGGCAGTGATCCCTCGCGTCCGGCCTTGGTCCAGGCCATGGTACGGAGCGAGAGGGCGTGGGAAGCCGTCACCTCCTTCTGCGAAGCAGTAATACTCGCGAAGGAGGAGGTGGAACGCGTGAGGGAGAGGCAAATTTCGCGCCCTCACGCCCCTAGCCGCCGCAGGAGACGCCCTGGACATCGGGAATTGCAGGCCGATTTCCGGGCACAGTGGGCGCGGGCTTGCGGACGGTGAGCAATGGGTAGCTCGCCGTCCAATAAGGACCAGGGCCGGGTTGACGGCGCCTTGTGTTCCACGCGCGCCTCAAAGAGATGTCACCACAACTGACGGGGTCCGCCAGGACCGATGCCTGCCGGGGTCGCGGGAAAGTCCGAAAGAGATACCGTGGCCCCTGGCAACGTACAGGCAACTGAAGGGACACGGGTGGGTTTTAGTCAGTACGAGTCTGACACGCCCTCCTGCTCCGCCCAGAGCGGGAGAAGTTATTTGATAACTTTCCACCAAAAAAAAAAAAGGTGTCCTGACCAGAGAAACCAAATGCAGACTTCTGAACATCATGGTTACTAAGGCACCTTTACTGGTAAATAAAACGATTTAATTATGAAAAAAGAAACCATAGATAAGAGTCGACTTTTGCGAGAAACACAAACTCACAAAAATAAACTATATCTTACGTTTCTCTCAATAAAATCTCATCTCTTTGAAGATATCTTTGCTTTTACAACAATTCATAAAAACTTAAAGGTGTCTCTAGCTCTTTGAGGTATGGTTGGCTGAATGGAATTAATGAGGTTTCCGAGATAGAAACGGTAAAATTCTTTGAGTCCCCGCGAGGGATAGGTAGATAAGAATCACCGCAAACCAACTAAGTATAATACGTTCGTCCACAAAATGAGAAAACTGTTACGCAGATATTCTCAGATTTGCTGCATCTGACAGAATTGGAAAGCTTAGCTGATCTGGAATAATGCTGCAAAAGTATTTGGAAGAGACTCCATAATGAGCTAGATTTGATCCTGGTACCACTCCAAAAAAACTCCAAGACATGGTAAACAATCTGCCTAGCCTTTTCATAACTATGTTGGAGTCAGCTTTCAGTCTAACCGGATGCAGCTGAATACCAGTATTTTACATGAAGCGACTGCCTATCTGACCTCCCCAACCCAGTAACTGGGTAATACAATACCCCTAGGTAAGACTGGTTTTAGACTTTCGGGCTTCTGACGACCTTTAACGACTGTCAAAGATCAACGAATGACAACCGGGACCAACGGCTTAACTTGCTTTCCGACTCACGGAGGTGTACTCCAAGACATTATAAACGTTCCACAAAAATGAACAACAGTTTTCCTTACATTGTCTAAATCTAACCAGATTTTTCACGAAGGGATTGTCATCTGCTAGCTTCAGCAACCTAGCTAGCAATACTAATTATCTATATACTATATTATATTTATAATACTATATTGGCAATAGCAATAATAATAATTTCACAGTAATTTGGGCTCCTGAATACCCATAACATCTTACGCATGTTAATGTTTGACAACCGGGATCATTACTTATGAGATCAAAGTTTAGTTGCTCCACTATTAGGCACTCGAGAACATAATAATAATCACTCCTTTAAATCCATGCAAAACGCATGAATAAATTGGTACCTACCTGTGTGTCGTTTTATCACGGTCACACATACGAGCCCATAGCTGCTAGCTTGCTACCCTATACAACTACAGCATCATTCGCGTGCTCTCGTGTAGTTGTGGCTCCTATTGTTTCTGATGTGAGCCACCCTTTGTGCTAGACTTCATTATGATCCTGTGTCCCCCTTTTAGTACAAAACTAACTTTTACTTTCACTATGCGTACACGTGTCACCTTGGTTACTTCATAGCTTTTTGAAATACAAACCAATATGAGTTTGGAAACTTTGATGGAAAATACACCTGTTTTGCCAAATTATTTATTTTCAGAGGTTCGGGGAGGTTTCGTATGTCATTTTACCCAGGATTTTGTAATATCTATATTTAAAAGAGTGTCCTTGGCGTTTCTTGCCTGTTCTTCTCCATAGATATCTACGTTTTGGAATGGGCAACTAGCTTCAACTTTCTGACTAACTTACCGACTCTTTGACAGTTAAAAAGTGCCTGTAAATGGTTTATTTGAAATAAATGGTTTGAGTTTGAAATGCATCAGTTAGCTGTGAGGGGATTATTGTACTTTATAATCACCATTCTTTGCCAAAGCGGATTGATTATTCAAAACACAGAAGGGCGCTCTAAGGAGCATCGACGAAGGACAATGGTGCAATTTGGTACTCCAAATAATGGGCTTTTCCCATCGATTCCCTTGGACGAGTCTAATATAAATACTGGGTTAATATTTTCGATAAAATCGAAAACATATTATGTATAGAAGTATCAAATACTAAACCCGTAAAAGTCAGAGTGGACCCTCAGAAACCATTACAGACTAACTATAACTGACATAACTAAGTTGGCGCAAATTGACAGATCAGTAGTAACCGCGCCCGCGCTGGTAACTAAGTTAACTGCTTGCTCGATAACGATAAGTAGCAATAACTGCGTTTAACTTGATAGAGGTATGTTTGTATTACATTTCCGTGTTTCGAGGAAGAAGTGTTTAGATTAAGCTACGATAAGGAACGCTGGTAGGTATCTCTTTCAACTGTCTGTTAATTCATCTATTAGTCGCAAACATGACTGCTAGGCGTGTGGGAGATCAATTTCATTGGAGCAGTATTATCACTACGAAAAATAACTAGATATCCTTCTTTTAAATTAGGACTGATATAGCTCCATTTTGGCCTGCTTTTAGGCTGTGTAAGATAGTCCCCTGACCAGACTTTCCAAAAGGCTTGTCCGATTCCCAAGCTAGGCAGCGCTTTTGAGTTTACCCATCACCAATTTGTCAGCACCAGCATTTAGTTTAGAGTTTAGATTGTGCCTGGTTAATGGCATAGCGTCAGTGAAGTTCTAACAATGCGTAAGTCATTTTATGAGTGTTTTACTGGCAGCACTGCGAAATTCAACAAATTCCTTCACTGGAAAAGATTATTGGGATTTTCACGGGTTCAAATCATCACAGAGTTCATTTGTTTTAATAATTGAACACAATAAGGGCTTAAGCGTAAGTTACATTCATTTCATACAGTTTTTTCACTCTCCTGTAAAGTAGCAATTTTTGACTTACGTACAGTTAGAACTTCACTGACGATAGGTACAACTCGTATTACTGTAATATAACCTCCGCTTTTCCCTTTGGAGAATATACGCTTAATGTTGTGTTAACAACGCTACCTTGGTCTTAAAACCTTTCTTCAAAAGTAAAACGTTTGTAATATGATATTAATTAATTATGAAAGTTGTAACGACGTTGGACGAACCCTCTAAGCCTTAGAGGGTTGGCTCCTTAGAGTCTAAGGATTAGCTAATTATAGCACCGTAAGACGTTACTAACTATCCCTACGATATGAACCTAAGTACCTCTCTTACAAACCAACAAAAACATGCAAGATCTTTGACTAACTCATTTCTCTTAATTAGCTACAGTAACTTAATCAACATAATAAACATGGTCCTAAGGATGATTCGGCACAGCCGGGCGGAAAGATCGAATATACATACCATGTAGATGTATGTTCGGAAAAATAATAAAATAATAAATAATAAATAAAATAGTTAAGCCGCTCGGCTTAACTCGAATTATGCCGAACCGACCTTAACTCAAACTCAAAGCATTTATTTCAAATAAACCATTTACACGCACTTTTGAGTTGTCAAGGAGTCGGTCAGTCAGAAAAATGATGAAGATGGCAATAAACTCCACGGACACTCTTTTAAATCAAAAAATTGTTACAAAAAATTGGTTACATCATTCATGTTGAAATTATACATGTGGTGACAATGTAGAAAGACGTCACGACGAAAGCGTCCATAATAAAAAGATAAAACAAAGAACAATTCAAAAATTTAAATAAGCCATGACAGCTAAGAGATGACCCGTCTATACTGACAGTGCCCGTTAATGAACATGACGCATGGATCAGCACCATTCAGCTCAACCATTTTGAAGGGAACTAAATGATCCAACACACGCGCCACCATCAGCGAGACATCTGAGTGAGCATGACATACTCATATATATATTTTGTATGTATGTATTTATGTATCTATTATTTAGGATATGTATCTGTGTATCTATTCTAGTATATTGTATACATATTATTTGCACCAACGACAGCCCCATTTTTATGTCCAGGCAAATCACTGTCCATTCTAAGGTTGCCTAGAAGAGATCGCAGAAAGCGATAAGGTCGCCCATTGTATATTTTGTAGTGCTTAATTATTATTTCTTGTTATGTATTTTTGTGGTGTACAATAAAGTATATATAAATAGATAAATAATACTCACAGCCGCCAGGGCACACTCAAGTCAATGCAAGACATATTACCCGGTAGGTAAATGGTAGCTCTTTAGTACGTAATACCTGTGCTATGCAATAACATAATACAAAGGAGTTTAAGTTTATACAATACAAAGATGGTCTTACAATCTTCAGCAGCTCCAACAGTATTTCTAAATGTTATAAGGGAGAGTAGATACCGACGAACTTTGCCGATGGGCACAAGTCAAATAAAAACCGAATATGTGTAGTAATTGCTTCGGGTCGGCTTTGATGTTGAACAAATACTGTCGAATCGAATGTGCCGACCCGAGCACCCCTCAGTTACAAGCTGTGTAGTTAATATCCTCGCATTTACCCTCGGACGTTGAAATGGAGGGCTATAAAGTAACAAGCGGACCGCGGCGGCGGCACATTAGTTGGTTGAAAGAATTCAGGACATTGTGTGTGTGTGTATTGCTCAGAACGAAGCGACATGTGACTGTGTTGTAGTGAACTTATAGCTGTTTATGCGATCCTAGTACCTCTCGGAGCAACTGTTATGTAAACATTTGCACGCTGCTTTTCTGCAATTCGTTTTCATAATACCTCACGCGCTTGTTGCAAAATATATTGCCAAGGAATGAATATATGGAGGACTATCATTCATTTACATTAATGCCATTAGCAAAGCGGGTAGCGTTGCGGCAGATAACACGGGAGTGTAGGGCTGTCACGTAGCTGAGGATAGATCAACAAAGCAGGTGTTATTATTTAGCCACAATTAAGTACACGTTCGTGTTATCGGTAGAACTCAAGGCTAGAATAATCGCATAAAAGACATGCCCATGAGAACGTGTTAAAACCCTTGCACCACTAGGGTATTTCGTTAAGGTGTCCTTAGGAAATGGCCTAGTAGGATTCCAGTGAAGTAAAGTTTTTTAACACGGATCAATGTACTGCAAGCAATTACTGTCTTTTTCTGTTATTTCAACACTCGTATAAGATGTTTTTTGGATCGACAGTTTCACACATTGTATGTATAAGTAAGTATTTTATCAGTAAGATACAATAGCACATTAATTTATTATACTAACTAAACAACGTAAAAAAACCCTGTCCGATCCATGAGGGTGTTGTTAAGCACTGAGAGTCTATTTATGTGGTAATTTTCAGGAAAAAAAGAAAAAATTATTGCCACATTTTTTTCAATGGGGAATTTTGCCGGGGTTTTGCAAGGGGCGCGGGCGACTGTCGTTTAGCGGGTGGCTAAAAATCATAATTTATGAATCCTGTTGATTTGCAAATTTGTTATGGATTTGCCGCAATTTTGGAAATAAAAATGTGAATTTTAAATGGCAATTATTTTCAATTTTTTTTTTTTTTTAAGCTATTGCATAGCTTTTATCGGAGACTCTGAGCGCGGCGACCGAATGTAGAAATTCCGTAACGAAAAAAAAAACCTGACGCGAAAGTTTGTGAGGATGGATGGATGGATGTTTGTTACTCTTTCACGCAAAAACTACCGAACGGATTTTAATGAAACTTTACAGTAATGTGGCTTATATATCAGAATAACACATAGGCTACAATTTATAAAGATTTTATGTGATTTAGCCATAATATAACGATAAGTATCCAGTAAGTCGGAAAAAATCCTGCCCTCTGAGATCTATCTTTGCGTGCGCTGCCTAAACCGCTGGAGTTACATGAAAAGAATGTATTGTGGGGTTGTTTGTCTTAAAGAGTTCTAAATAAAAGTCCGCGACAGCATATATCTACCTTTTATGTGGAAGCCATTATAGCCAAAATAGTGAGCTATAAATACATTTAAATTGAATACTTTTTTTAAGTTGCATATTTTAGAGTATTTAGTTAATTCGTATCAAAATAAATACCTTCATCGCTTTCGGTATTTAATGTAGATAAAATTTGTCTTTTACGCTAAGTAATTTGGACTAATATTTTAAAAGTTAGAACGATAAGAATGACCTGCGATGAGTCGACGGCGGGCGCGCAGAACGAGGGTGGAGGGGCGGGTTAGGCAATGACGCGCGATCGCCGAGTGCGCGACCCGAACGCGGGCAGACGCGTGAGGGCAGACGTCATTGACGGTTGTGTAAATTCTGCGATTTAGGGGGGGGGGGGTATAGGGGTATTTTTTAAAAAAAATATTTTAAATCAACAATATTATCTTCTTATTTTTGAATATATGCTATGCAATAGCTTTACCGCGGCAGTCCTCGAGTGCCACACGTATTTTTCTATTTATATGTTTTTTTTTTTCAATAACAATAAGATTTTATATTACTTTTTGGTAATTTTATTGCATTACCTATTCCCCCTTGCGGATCGGATAGGTTTTTTTTTACATATTATACATATTATACGCAAATAGTTAGTTGTTTATGTTAGATTTGTTAATGATTTTAGACAGTCATATACTCGTATAAAGAATTATATTTGATTATTTATTACCATTCCCTCTGGCAGCCCTAACAGTAACCCAGGAAATATAATCGTGACGGATTTTTCCGAGCGCCACGGCTCGGTCTCTAGGCGACAATTTAATTCTCCTTAATTCTTCCTGATCTGAGCCGAACGTCAAATATAAACGAATAAACATATTATAATATTAAACATGGACTGTTGTTTGTTTTGGACCCTTCATTCAGCTGTTGTTCATTATTATAATTTGACAGATGCAGTAATTGTTCCGGTGTTCTGTTTTTCACGGATATTGAAGTGATAAACAATAAATAAGGGACTGATAATGTTTTTTTAAGCGAATCTCAGATAGATTCAAGTACCAATTGAACAAATTGAACTAACACGTTTAGAATTACTTTTCTTTATGATTCTGAACGCGTTCAAAATCGTGATAAATAGGTACATGAAGATCCAAAAAATCATCCGCTTCCGCCTCTGTACATTTGTGTTTGAAATATGAATTAAAACCATCTAAATAATAACAATAAATCAATAATAATGAAATACTGTTGGAATCATTTGAAAATGGGTAATTTTTTGTTTAATTAGTCCGAATTAGATTTTGAAGGAAACAAAAATGTTCGGGTGTGTATGCTTTTAAGAAACAATTTTGGGGCATATTTGTATGATACTTTGAACCAGTCACAGTTGTATCTTGACTGTTTGAACTTTCATTTGTTTTCTACGCAGTCGCTGTCGCAAGACGCGTTTCGCATGAGCATGTAGCCCGTGGCTACAGGGTAAGCTGGCTGCTTAGGGGCATTTGAAACACACCCAGTGTCGACCAAAGTATTGCATCTTCCATTGCAACACACAAGGCTGTTTTTCATTTCATAATTTCAGCCGAAAGACGTGCATGGACATTGGCCTCCACCAAGCATAGCAACTTCGACCTTCTATGCTTCTCGCATCCAGTAGATTCCTACGGTGTTCACAAGGTCATCGGTCCACCTTGTGCGAGGCCTTCCATCGCTACCTTCCGGTACGCGTAACCTTTCGGCCCTATCGGCCATCTGTTCTGCGAGCAATGTGCCCACTGCCATTTAAGTTTGACAAATCTTTAGGCTATGTCGGTTACCTTGATTATCCTACGGATCTCTTCATTTCTGATTCGATCACGAAGGGAAACTCCAAGCATAGCCCTCTCCACTGCCCGTTCAGTGACTTTCAGCCTTCTAATCAGGCCCATTGTGAGCGACCACGTTTCAGCTCCATAGGTTAGCACTAGCAACACACGCTAGCCAAAGACTTCCCATTTTCATTTGTTTTTTGTATATTGCATTCGTTTTATCGTGTAGCCTTGATGCATTCAAGCAACCTGAGTCGAAATATCGGTACGCCTAACAAATCTTAGGCTACTTTTCCACACGACATATGAAAACCGATTCCGATACTAGTCGAGCAGAATACCAAGAAATAAAATATTATCTAACACCACATTGCTATCGCTCGTGTATAAATCGTTTAGTTACGTTTGTGTTGTACAAGCTCATGGTTTTATAACGTAATTAGTAGCTACACAGTTGCAATTCAGTTTAACTTTAATCCATTGTACATGAATATGATTATAATTCTCTACGGAATAAGCAAAGTTGCTAGCTGTTTGAACAACCCGTTATTAAAAACATGTCAATTTGCCTTTGGAAAACATTTGCTTAATGTTTGCTTATTAACTGTATGTGTATATATAGCACTGATAGCCTAGTGATGTGACCGTCGAACTGCCAAGTCATAGGTCTCGAGTTCGAACCCAAGGCACGCACGTTTAACTTTTCGGATTCAAGTGCGTATTGTATAATTATCACTTCAAATTATAATTATTGCTTCAAAAACGGTGAAGGAAAACATCGTGAGGAAACCGGCATGCCTAAGAGATACTTCGCGACGGCATGTGAAACCAAGACAGAAGCCCATAGGCGGCATAAAAACTCTGACACCACGTTAGTCTGTACGTGTAACTGTACCTATGTGTAAGCGATTTTATGAAGCTAGTAGATGATTCTAAGGGAATGGGCAGTGGTGTGCTTTAATTTGCCAATAACTACTGCGAGGATCAAGTTTAAATACTCTTTTGCCGTTTATTCGGGGTCCAAAAATTAAACGGCTTTTAATATAAATAAAAAAGTTTTTACTCTGATGGTGGTACTTTTAACTAGGAAGTCACCATACAAGATTGTGAAAAGCATTTTATTAACGTATGACTAGTCCAAAATAATCGGATAAAATATTATAGCATTCTAAGTGACAGCTTTTCCGCTGCCTCGATATTTATTATTGGAAGAACGAAGCGGTAGGCGTAAACTGACAGAAAACGTCACGTAACAAAAAAGCGTTATGCCCTGTTGGACCCCATTTTAAACTTGAGACCCTCCTAGATGGCGTTTACATAATATACAGCAAAAGTAACATTGTTCCAACCACGACACGTCCCCGACTTTTTCAACAATATTTTTTCCTGAACACACTTACACTCCACGCCATTTCCCTTCTAAAATCAGGTCATCGTGAAGCAATCTCTATACGAAGTGCGAAAATTATAACTTCGAGCAACATCCTGTATAAAACGTTCCCGTACAAACTTTTCAATCTAGACTGGAAAACTAACCATATTAAAACTTCGCACGTCAAACCCCTTCAGGTAATGTAGATAGTCTTCTAGAGTAGAACGCAGAACTTTCTGCTAGTCTGCGTGAACACACACACAAGCTTTACAAGTACAAGTGTGTGTGGGTTTGTCTACGAAACGCTACGCCGTAGTCTCGCTAGTGAGCTACGAGTCTACGAAGCTACAAGTATTATAGATATAATGGCTATGTAGTTATAACTTTCTGAGAGTTGTTAGTGTTTTCTTTAGAATCTAATGAGATTGGAATGTGAACATCTATCTAGCAGATTTTGTCTACGAAATGCTACGGCGTAGTCTCGTTAGTGAAAACGCTACGAAGTATGAATATTATAACTAGTTATAAAGGCAACGTTTACACTTTTCGAGGAAATACTGGAATATTCATTTGAATCTAGTAATGAGAAACATTAAACAGGCTTCTAACTCGTTTTTCACTGTCACGTATTTTTTAAGCTTGCTTTAAATTATTTATTATAGTTAATTGGCTCAGGCGTGACTTTACGAAAATCCATGATAAAATACAATAGACGACTTTTATTTAGTAACCTAATCCGCTTAACTGTTCCTAAAGAGTCGTAGAGGAACCCTGTAAGAAATCGACACTTATTTCAAATCTCAACGAGGCATCCTCAGAATAACGATTGAATTGTTACGAACCCGGACATGACGTGTTGCCACGCCAAGCGCCGAACGCAGAAAAAATAAATTATTTGAATTTATTTGTACTCATGCTATACTAGGAAATTTCACTTGGCAAGAAAATAAAAATGATATGCTGTTCATTGATAAGCGCATCACTTAAGAATGGCTGGACAGATTTGGCAATTTTTTTGTTTCAAAATGTTTGTAATACTCCGAATTAAGTTTTTATGGAAAGAAAAATTGCAAAAGTTACCATAAAATTTTCAAATACGTGAACAAATTATGTATGAACTCAAGACGATCACAAACAATATTCAAAGGTCAGCCATGCTTTTCTGTAAACATCTCACTGTGAAAACTTGGGTGAAGTGAGCTGTCAATAGTGTCAATCCCTGTGGAATGACAGCTCACTCCACGCTCACTTCACCTAAGTTTTCACGGTGAGATGGTTACAGAATAGCACTGCTGGACAACGTCGGGTCACGTAGTGAGATATAAAGAAAATCCATTATATGGAGAAGAACGGGCAAGAAACTTACCTGGACGTAGGCGGTGACCCTGACAGCAGGGATCCTGACCCCCTCTTGCACAACGGAGGTCTGGGAGCCGACGGTCTTCGCTCCACTCCTGACGCGGAGCGGGTGGCCGGGGCACCTTCAGCCGCTAACACCCTCGCTGACACCAGTGCTGCCTCAGGGCAGTGCTGCAAAGAGGTTCTTATATCAGTATGCGATAGATAAATAAACAGTTGTAGGTTAATCTGCAATGGAAGAAGAATCAAACGAAAATAAGAAAGAAAGAAAGAAATTTTATTTGCTCGGACATGTGTATACATACAGAATTAAAATAATACATACATGCAAGATCTTAAAATAAGAGTGGCTCACGACATGTCTGCCATTTTTCATGGCGTGCAAATATTCAGTACAAATTATTATTATTGAATTGATTAATAACTTTTACTCTTATACATTAAACAATAATAACAGTTTAATAAATTTATTCTATTCAATCATTTACATTATCCAATTATTTATTATTATTTTTCATTGTCTATTAAGAGCGTTTATTCTGAAAGTTGGCAACGTCGTAAATAGCTGTCAAATATTTAGCTGTTTTGATTAATTTGGAAATAATACTGTATGGAAATAAGAAATGTGGCTAACTAAGTTACTAGAATATTGATTATGATATGCAATAATTAATATTGTAACACCGAATATTTCGTTTTAGGCGTAAAAAAAGCATTTGGAAAATTTCCAAATTCTAGTAACTTAGTTAGCCACATTTCTTATTTCCATACAGTATTATTTCCAAATTAATCAAAACATGTAAATATTTGACAGCTATTTACGACGTTGCCAACTTTCAGAATAAACGCTCTACAATTATCGCAATGACAGAGTATTCAGGTGACTTTTATAATTGGACGGTATACCTAATATGCATACAAATTAGCACCCCATAAGGTCTAGCTAGGCGAAAATTCATAAATATCCAGAAATTACTAAGTATATACCTACCCTGTATTTCTATAGTTCCAATGTCGGCTATGTACATTTAATTATGAAGAAATATTATAGAAATTAACTATCAGATCTGTAAATAACATTTAAAAGAATTCTATTATTGTTATATTTATGTAGATTTCGGATCAACACCAGCAGTGCTATTCTGTAACCATCTCACCGTGAAGAGTGAGGTGAAGTGAGCATGAAGTGAGGTGAAGTGAGCATGAAGTGAGCTGTCCATAGTGTCAATCCCTAGCTTTAGGTGCAATGACAGCTCACATCAAGCTCACTTCAGCTAAGTTTTCACGGTGAGATTTTTACAGAATCGACCGGCTGTTCTTTTTTCGTGAAAGCCATAGAAGTCAACCAAACGAACAGAAAAGATTTAGAAACTGGCAGAAGCTTTTATTTTCCTTATCCATACTGCTATGACCAACCCATTTGCTAATCGGAGCGATAATGATATCTCACAATAATCAACTGTAGGTGTCAATAATTGGTTATTGTATGACAGGTAACTACTTAGACGTTTCCGAGCTCAGAATAATAGAATTAGGAAACAAACAGCCAAGCCCACGCTCTGAACAATATGTAGGCCGTACAAATACTCACAGGAACATTTGCTTTGGGTTGATAAATAAATAACATAGACAGTTGGAAAGTAATTAAATATCAATCTAAACAAATTTTATAGGGAGAAGAGAGGTTTGTTTGTTACGCTTTCACGCTAAAACGGCTAAACAGTTTTGGATGAAATTTGGCACATGGGTAGAGAATGACCTGGGTTAGGACATAGACTACTTTTCAACCTGGATCACAGACGAAGTAGCGGGCAACAGCTAGTCATTTATAAATATTATAACTAGTTGTGCCCACGACTCGTCCACGTGGATGTTGAAAATCAACATACCATCATCATCCTTACGATTTTCCTGCTCTAGTTACTTACTGGGGTCGGTGCAACACGACTTCTTCCGTTCTCCCTTGTCAACCTCACGCTATGATTTAGTCCCTTTGCTGTCCACGTGGATGTTGAAAATCAACATACCATCATCATCATTACCATTTTCCTCCTCTTGTCTCATGTTACTTACTGGGGTCGGCGCAACACGACTTCTTCCGTTTTCCGTTGTCAACCTCACGCTATGATTTACTCCCTTTGGTTTTGATATCATTCCTCATATACTTAAATGTTGTTTTATCACGGAAAAAAAAGATCGCGGCGACCCCTCGTCTAAACACAGCACCCGCAACTGACAGCACCGCAACAATCACTTTGGGGTCTCGTCAACGAGCGTGTCTGTCCGAGTGTGCCATTTCGAACGTTTACTACGTAGTTTCTGTACTGTCCATATTTATACTGTGGCCATGTGCCGGCAAAAACTTTTAACAAAGCGTGATTTGTGTTATATAATTATAGATATGTATCAGAGTGGTGTGGTCATATTTAAGGGATTGACATCGTACTTAATCGCGAAAAAAATTCAACAGTCCCATACTAAACATCAATACCACACATACCACCATCCATCATCAATACCATATCTACTCGACCCAAATGTATGGGACGGCTGGTTATTGACCATACCTTTCTGAAACATGCCGTATATGTCGTGACCATGATCTGACCAGCGTTAATACTCAACGTTTGACGATATGAAACAGTTAAACGCACGACTACTTCATGATGTGGCCAAACATTAGTGATCATATCGTAAAATAGTTAGATTATCCACCGGTAGAGGCGTTCATGTCGCTTTGTTTTTGTTGTGCATCATGGCGGCTGCATACAACAAATCAAACAAAGTAGGATGACCACGCAAAATAAGTGGATGGACTTTTATTGTTTTTTCAAATATGATATTAAGGAAAGCGATAACTTGGAAGTAGCGCTCGAAATGCAACATAGCACTTAAAATTAGTTTAAAAAATATATAGGTAAATTTACGCCGCTTATGTGGCACCCCGACCAAATGGGTTAGGTTAGGTTAGAACAGCTGTGACCAACCGCGCGCGAGCCGAACGAGCGAGCGGAGCGAGCGTTGCCACGGCTGCGGCTTGCGAGCGCTACTTCCAAGTTCGTCGCAGTTACTTAGCTATCTTTACTACATCTTAACCACGGATATCCTACATGAATGATACCTATGGCCAAACGTCGACTGACATATCATTATACGTTGACGTTTAAGCGATATGGTGAATTTTAGCTGGCCATTTCATGAAATGGTCAATTCTAAGATATGTAGTGCTATTCTCTAAAAATCTCACCGTGAAGAGTAAGGTGAAGTGAGCATGAAGTGAGCTGTCCATAGTGTCACTCCCTAGCTTTAGGTGCAATGACAGCTCACATCAAGCTCACTTCACCCAAGTTATCACGGTGAGATGTTTACAGAATAGCACGGCTGGTCTACATAAACAATGATTGAACCTCAAAGTGACAGGTATCCCATTAGGAATAATTGCTGGCTCCCGACATATTAATGGAGATGAGTTTATGCATCGTCTGGAGTTAACAATAAGTAATTCAGCTACAAACCGATATCAGACGTAGTTTACAATATTGCGTCCCCAAGAAATACGAAATACACTCGTAATTAAACTGGAAGAGATTTCAACGCTTGTAGAATTCCAAATTACAAACTAACAAGTCTGGTTTGGATTACCATAAAGATTTAGGTAGTTCATGGTAATCAATATGCGCTCCTTAAAATATGTTAAGTAATTCAACAACAAATGCTATTTATCAAACTGTAAGTAATTCCGCCAGCAACTTGAAATGTTTGCTTATTCACATTTTCTTCACAAACTTCTCGAAATGTTCACGATACGGCGCGGCACCGAGCGAAATCGCATAAAAGAATTTCCTTTTAAACTTTTGTTATGTAATTTTAATGATCGCGTAAAAATGCCTTTCTTTGTACCCAGTACTTTCATTATGCAAACTTTTCGCTGCCAAAAATAAATTTATTCATAACTTTCGTAATTTGAAATTCTCCAAATTCGAATTCATTTAATTCTGTCACTATTGTCAAGTTCGCAATTAAAACTTTTTCATTTGCGCCTCGTTAATTTTTGTGAAACACGTTCGAAAACGATCAATACCTTTTAATCTACTGGGACCTTCACGAAACATTCAGCAGAATCGTTTAACATCATCTTGTAACAACAATCAATTTTCAACAACCAAAGTCCTATAGATCGCGTTTGAATTTTCCATTTATTAAATAAATTGAAACCTTTCAGAATTAAAATCTAGTGCTTTGTTCACTAGGCCTTGTAACAAAGGAAGGAAAATAATAATACCTAAGTAAATGTAGGAACATACCTACTTTGGTACGACGTTGTGTATCTAGCTCGGAGGCGTTGTCAACTAAAAGCGACTTAAACAAAGGTAAACATAAGCTTAATTTCGAAGCTTGTACTAGATTCGACCTTGGCATTTAGAAATGAACAAGAACAAAATTCCATGTTATTTATTATACGCCATATTCCCGCGACCTCGCTTCTTTGCGACAGTACCTACATGAGTGCCATCAAAATCCGGAGAGCAGTTCTTTTGTTGTTGATAAAGAGGCGGGCAAATGAGAAATAGACAGAAAACTGTACCAACAATGAGCCACAGAATTAACTTGCTTTAACTTTACTACAATGTGTAACTGAATGAATGCACATTATGAAAGTAGTTTGTTCAAAATCGTTTACTGAATCGACTTCTGTCATTTTTTATACCTATACGTCATTTTTAATCCCAAAAAAGACTATGTAAATTACAGTCACACTGTACAGTCTAAACATCCAAAATGGACGAAGCGCCTACTACGCTAGCCACTCATATGCCTTATACGTATTCGATTTGAAAGTTTTATTGGGTTTTTCCATTAGGAATTTCCTAATAACAGCCCGGAGTTTGGCGGTGTGATACCCCCGTGCCTCGGAAAGCACGTTAAGCCGAAGGTCCTGCGCCTGATCTCTTTCCGGTCGTGTCGTATTGTGAGCCGTCCCATCGGACTATCAGAGTGAGGGAAGAGAGTGCACTTGTGTCTGCGCACACACTCGTACACTATAATATATCCCGCGCCGAAGGCTAATCTCCGTTGAGATTGGCCGCCATGGCCGAAGTACAGTCTGGAGGAGTATATACGTGTGCGACTGTGTGCGTGCGTATTATAGATTTGTAATGTGACCGCAATTTTCCCCTATTATACAATAAGCATAAGGGCTCGTGTACACGGCACCACCGCCGCGCCGCACGGTGGATCGAAAATCGGCTGTAGAATACATAGGATCTCGATGTCTTAAATGTTATTTTTTTTGCTGGAATGACTTCTGCCGATCATTAATGTTCTATAAAATGTCATATGAAGTAATTGTGTGCACAAATGGAAGAGTTATAATTTTTATAAGAAAAAAATGTATGGAGCTGACATGAAAAATGAGGATATCTCTGGAATCGCTAGGATTACCTTGCACACTGTTATATCCTTGCACACTGTTATAGTACTATTTATTTGTGAATTTTTGACATACTTAATATTGCGGCATCACTTGCGATTTTTTTTTTTTTTATCCTCAAAATTAAAAAATTATAAATGTTTATGATATGTACATTTTAATGCTTAAATATGGCTATACCAAGTGTAACTTACAATATTTTTTATGCTTAGACCAAAACATTCTAATAAATCACAAAGTCGTATTATCTACTTATTTGAAATGACATGGTAATTATGAATTACATAATATGTAATCTTGTCTAATGCCTCAAGTCCACATTAGCTAATGATTAATAAAACTTAATACCTATATACCTGTTAAAAGGATACGTACCATAATGAGGGTAATTAGATAAACGTGATCATTAGTCAATAACAATAAATGGTAAACTATTGTATGATTAAAAATAAAAGCAATTAAGTATTATAATTCGTCATCATTTCACACTCGCTTTATCATAGACCTCTAGCTATCGCTATATATCGCTTTCCATCAGGCGACATCGACGTCCAGAGCATTCCCACACTGCATTTTTTTTTTGTCTTGACAGACCATTAACCCATTCACAGATTAAAAATCAAATGATTTAATTCAATCAATCCAAATGGATTAACCTAATTAATTGACGGAGTAAGTGCTTATAAATTAAGCACTTATTTGATAAGTTTCGTAAAATTACGAAGCAGAGCCTTTAGTGGTCGGCGACATTACGCCGTCACCGCGCCGTCACCGTGCCGTCACCGCGCCGCCACCACGCCGTCACCGTGCCGTCACCGCGCCGCCGCCGTGTATATGCAACGTTGCATTCCATCGCTGGCCGCTTGCAAAAATGCACGCGCTTCATAAGTGATATGGCAAAATCAAGCGGGGACAGCGCGGTGACAGAGCGGCGGCAGTGCGGCGGCCACGCGGCTGCGGTGCCGTGTACACGAGCCCTTATAGTTTAACAAGCAAATTACAACTATAGTGTGCATTCATGCTTACATGAACGCACACATAGTTGACATAATATGATATAGGTAACCATACAATAACTACTATGTATGATCTAAGATGGTAAAATGATAATTAAAAACGAAGCTTGGCAATACAAAGACGCGATCCTCAAGGTCGAGTGCCTAGTACAAGTATCGATTGTAGTTAGTTGTTTGTGTCAATACTCTGGGGCTATCAAGCGAGAGATACAAACGATTCTATACAAAATGTTTACATTAACAATGCGTTTTGACAATAGAGTTTTGTATCTTTTGTTTTGAAAATTGAGAGCTTTCATTTAAAACTGTTTTCAGTTAAAAGTGCGAGTCGGACTTTAAAAAATACACTAAAAATATTGGTTACCCAATGCCATTTATTATTTTAGGTCAAAATAAAAACACTTGAATCTGTGTTTTTTTTGCTTGGATATCTTTGGTTAGACGTACTGAACGCTGTGTTAAAATTTGTCCATCTATTTTAATGGGACCTTGTATATTATGTAAAGATAATCTTGTTTAAAAATGAAATGTTGGACCATGTTTTAACCTTTAGATTTCATACAATATCGGTCAGTTTTCGAGCTTTAGTTTAATTAAGAGCATATTAATTGCGATCTCCTGTAGCCTGACGTTAGCACTCGGTGTACCATAGATACCATGCAATCTCTGAGCTAACAGATTGGCTAATAGAATATGCATGTCAACAGGAATATAAATTACTACTAAATAACATAACATCACGCGAGTATTCCCCAAAGGGGACGGGCAGAGGTGTATGGGTACCCGTACACTTCCATTTCAGATATTGCCATCAACCGGACAAGTTCTAGGGCATGCCGGTCTCTTCACGATGTTTTTCTTAACCGTTTTGAGAGCATTGGTGATAAAATAATTTACACAAAGTAAAGTGCTTGCTTGGGTACGAACCCACGACCTACAACTTGTAAGTCACGGCCGTTAGCTCTTAGCTGCCACGGCTTATTTTAATTTAATTTAATTTTTTGGATTGTTTTTTTTTTTTTTTCTGTTACGGACGCTTTTCATGTTTTGCATCGTTCTCACATGTATAACTTCAACATGAATGATGTAACCAATATTTTGTAACCATATCATGTTTTAAAAGAGTGTCCGTGGAGTTTCTTGCCCGTTCTTCTCCATAGGTACCTACTACGCTTTGGAATGGGCATCTAGCTTCATCTTTCTGACTGACTGACCCCCTTGACAATTCAAAAGTGCCTGTAATTGGTTTATTTGAAATAAATGCTTTGAGTTGAGTTTGAGTTACCACTGGGCTACCACTGCTCCAGTACTTTCAGGGGCGAAATGTCCAACGGTGTCAAAATGTCCAAATCCCAAAATGTCCAATTGTCGAAATGTCCATTTGTCAAAATGTCCAATAGTCAATAGTTCTGAAGATTACCCTCTACATACAAACTCACTGACCTCTTAATAATATTAGTATAGATTTGGGAATTTCTCAATAGCATCCCAGATTCAGGATTTGTGCCTGGTTGATGGCAATAGGCTCGCCCCCTTAATAGGGGGCCGTAGGGTGCTGTAGTACAACCTCATGTCGCCAGGTAACCCTGGCGACATGAGGTTGTACTACAGATACAACTCTGACTAACCCTTCGAGGAACGAGGCGTGATGTTATGCTATGTTACAAAAAACCACGGTCTAGCAACCCTATTCCAGATTAAAATAAATAATTTACTAAACTGCAACACAGACAGACTGGCCGTCTGACAAAAGCGAAATCCTCTTTACAGCCAGACAGGTAAATCCCTGGAGATAAAGTGGTCGTCTGGATGTTGGAAAATACCCTAGAAAACAAGGTGACAAATGCGGGGGATTCCCCTTTGTTGGATTAAAGAGTCAACGTACAGGTCAAGTGGATAGTAAATATTGTGCATAGAAAGGTTTACAGGTTTTTGTTTGAACTATAAATGGCTAGCTTTTGCTCGAGACTTCGCCCACGTGGAAGTCGGAAATTATCCCTCGGGAACTTACTACCGGGATAAAAAACGTATATTTTGTCCTAACCTCGGCCATGGTTTACCCGTCTGACATATTTTGTCAAAATTCGGTCAGCTCTTAAGAGCGTTAATTCTAAAGTTCTCAACGTCGCCAATAGCTACCATTTTTTTATCTGTTTTCATTAATTTGCCATTATTACTGTATGGAAATCTGACTCTTTACTGAGGACCTCGTGGCTAAGTAATAACAGCCGCACGGGTCGATCCATCAGGTTAAGCTACGCTTGCGGGTTTGTCCGTGGATGTGTGACCATCTTTACATACCGAGACTCCTCCGTGCCTTAGGAAGCACGTTAAGCCGTTGGTCCCGGCTGTCATTCGTGGATTGTTGACAGTCGTTACAAGTCATCAGAAGCCCGAAAGTCTGACAACCAGTCTTACCAAAGGGTATTGTGTTACTCAGTAACTGGGTTGTAGAGGTCAAATTGGCAGTCGCTCCATATAAAATACTGGTACTCAACTGCATCCGGTTAGACTGGATGCCGACCCCAACATAGCTAGGAAAAGGCTAGGCAGATTGACTGTATGGAAATATGAAATATCGATAAATGCCGAACATTTACACATTATAACATGCCAGATTTTTAAAACTAAATCATATATCAAGAGCGATCCTTATTTAAATAATATATTTTTTACTGAAATCAAATTAATTCACCTTCCTACGTAACTTCATAATAATTTCATTATGTATAACATAACTTCATTGAAAACACCCCCTTTTCTCATAAATATGTAGATGTTTTGAAATGTATGCAAACTCATTTTACACGTAACCACAGATTGGTACCAATTCACTCCGCAAAATCATTTAAATAAAAAGCGACTCTTGCTATGACACAATAAAGTGCAATTCAGGTCGCACAGCGAATTACCTACAGTTATATTCACCAAGAAGTTGCGTCTTTTTCTATCGCGTAACTCATATATCTTCTGACTACGTTACGCCCACTGAATTCGTCAAATCGTGCCCGCCGCGTACCTACTTGTAGCTTCATACCTAAAATGCGGAGTGTCCCCATCTGTATTCACCTGTGAAGTAACTATTATCAAGAGAACTACCTGCCGATCGATTCTGTAAAAATATCACCGTGAAACTTAGGTGAAGTGAGCTGTCACTAGTGTTAATCCCTAGCATCCTGCCGGTCGATTTGTGACAGTGACAGCTCACTTCAGCTAAGTTTCACGATCTTTTTACAGAATCGACCGACAGTTATTGTATTATGTACTACTTGTAATATGTTATCTGATTTATATGTTATAGTTAGTTAGTCAGTCATTTAATTTAGTGTTAGATTGTATACCTATTGTATAAATGATTTGTCATCTATGGTTATAATAAAAATGCAAAAAAATACTAATTGTGAATTAAATAATAAGTAACTATGTATTTCTACCTTAAACAGTCATTCCCTCTTACTAATTGATCGCTGTGTATTGGTTATAGTGTAAATAGCTATTCTAGTTCTCTAGTTAGTCATATTTCTTATTTCCATACAGTAATATTTCCAAATTAATTAAAACAGGTAAATATTTGACAGTTATTTGCAACGTTGCCAACTTTTTGGATGTTACATCCCAAGCTTAAAAAAGAATTATAAATAAAAAAGAAATCTCTTTGGAGAAAAAATATTCAACAAAAAGGTCCTTTGTTTCATATACAAAATCCTACTTATATAAACAGATTGAATATGAAAATGAAGTAAAAAACAATTTTATAGAACGGCGTACGTGTCTAGTGAATGCGAAATACTCAATTAATATTCCTATTTCAAGAGTTATTAATCCTGTCTGAGCCCTGTAAATGAGATCACAGCACACTCGCTTGGAAACTAATATCAAATTCAATATCAAGTGAAAATTATCACGCAGCCGACGCGGATAAATTAATCTTTTAATAAACTTATTATGCTCTGTTAATTTTCCGCTGAATTAATGTTTTTCCAAAAAAAATCCCTATACAGAATATACAAAGCGTTATTACTGTAGAGGAAAATTTAATAAGCTATACGTTCTAGAGAAGCTGCGAGACTTTATAAAAATACTAGCGGTTACTCTCGGCTTCACTCGCATCATTTTACCTAAAAGGATAAAAAAGTATCTTATATAATCCAAACTAGACTTAACCAACTTTTTTACTTACTAAGCTTCTATTACAAAACTGAAGCTTCAATCAAAAGCTCCCTTGGCCGGTCATTCCTTACAGCTGTCAACAGGCTTTCAAACTATCATCAGCTAATTAACATCTACTGCTGAAGATAGGTCCGTTATCGTTGCAATGAACGGTCATCAGGGGATCTTCATGTCATTAACTTCATCATTATTCACCATTATCTTCTTTCATAATCACCACGCATGGAGAATGAGTGATTGGTTGGTTATTGGTTAACTCTAGTTGGACTATCTGTGTGTCTTTCAGCTAAATCCGTTCAGCCGTTTACGTGTGATGGAGTAACAAGCTCACAAACATCCAATCTTACACTTTTGTTAGAATAACTGCGTGACAGACGGACAAACCACAATCGATACCAGGGATCACCAATTAGTTTCATTGGGGGTCCGTTTTAAAAATAATATGTCTGTCACGATCCGTTTGGTAGACGATTACTAGCATAGCAACCAATTTATTTTTATTTTTATTAAGTCAGTAATAAACAAATATTATATGTAATCAACAAAAATAACAAAGTAGGGAATTAATATTAATGGGTTTGTTTTTTTGTTACTTGGTAGGGACTCCGTGGGACACACTGAAAGTTCTTAGAAAATAAAAAACTGAATGAACGTCGCATTCGATGGAACCACTGAGTTACAGACCAAACGTTCGCGCCGTTTCACGGTGTTTTTGGTCTTCGGTCAAATTATGGGATATCCATCTAGTGTATAGCTTCCTGACACTTACAATACGGCCAACGTAACTTGGCGGGTCTGAACATAGGCACAACGAACTTTCGCGCAAGTTCTCTTACTCACACTCGCCTTATGTCACCATTACGTTCCTAAAAAACGTTATTGCGCAACCTTCTGCGCGAAGTTCTCACCCGCCAAGTTACGTTGGCCGTATTGTAAATGCACATGTAAGATTGTTTTACCTGACTCATGCCGCCTAAGCTTGCCCAAATCTGTTGGTAGGTCACTCTCTTATCAGCCCTTAACATGCGCCGCTCAGTAATGATGTTATCGTGATTTGTCGCCGTTGCAGGACGTCTCTCACGCAGGTCATCAGTAACATTCCTACGACCACGCTTAAACTCATTGAACGAGTTGTAAACACTGGCACGTAATGCGGCTTCATCATGAAAGGCTAATCGAAGTCTATCATAACTTTGTTGTAGACTAAAACTACAACAAAAGTCCTAATAAAACATAGAGCGAAAATTTTCTCGCGCTAAATTCGTTTTTACGCGTCACACGCACTTTTCAAATTGCCGCCAATTTATAGAAATAAAATGACAGATGAATTCAATATGCCTATTACCAAAGAATTCGAAATTCAAATGATTTTTGAATTGCATTTGTTTCTAATTAGTCAGTTCTAAAAACCTTGTATCTGTCTGAAGACGAAAAAAAAAAAAAGTTTATGCAAGAGTCGACGGCAGAAAATACAAAGCGCGGGCTAAATTATATTACAAAACAATTTTAGATGAAGTTTTAGTTATTTTTATTGTTTATTAAGGTCCGCATAAAATAGGTCGGTGATTCGCATCCGGACCACGATCCGTCATTTGGAGCTCCTGATTTAAACCATTGAAGATAGAAAAAGCATAGAAGATAATATTCCTTAGAGGATGTAGAAGTGCACTTCTAAAGAATGTGACAAATTTAGAAGCTCCCGGGAACTAAAGTTTGTATAAGAAAATCAACAAAAAAGTTTATATCTTGAATCAAGCTGGCAAACCGCTCTTCTGGGAAACCATAGTTGTAAGCTTACAGAGCTTACAACTATGGTTTCCCAGAAGAGCGGTTCCGTCATATTAGAACGGCCGTCATGAAAAACTGTCATTTTCACCCGTGTTTGACATGAAGCTGTCAAAAAACGTTCTGTATTTGGACAGCCGTCATTGTGTGGCCGTTCACCGCTTTCATAGGAAACCAAAGCTTTACACGCTCTCAAAAAACTTGCTTTTCGACTGAAAATGATGTTCAAACCTGGAATTACAATTACTAAACAGTACTCGAGGTCGCGGAATCCGCAACAGAATACAGGTAAGGCAGGTAAGTATCTATTGAAACTAAGATGAAAGAAAAATGTTGAGATTAAAATTTGTATAGGTTTTCGTAAAGAAAATGTTGAAAATTTATGCTTACAATCCTTTTCAGGCTACACATGGTGATTCTCTTTCGAACTATACAGAGACTAGATAACATAAAATCGTAACTTTATGCGACAGCAATTAGAATGCAGTTACTCATTTTTCATACTACCTTATTAATTTTTTCTTCCATCTCAAAAGCGTATCTATTCAATTAAAATCTATCAAAGCGCAATAAATTAATCATTTCCTTTTACTCAAGGATCAAATCACAAAATTTCCGCGGAACGGAATGGCAGCGAATTTCTTTGTACAAAGCATAATGAACTTTATGTAACTTACAAACTAGACACGACCCAAACAACAGGTCGCGCGTTTTCTGGGATTCAGCAACCGTTCTCCTAAGACTGCTGGGGAAACGGAAAAAAATGAATCATCCTGTCGACGAACAGTCCAATGGCGAATCGGTCTTAGGAGAACGGTTGCTGAATCGTTTTCTGGAGAATTCTCGCGCATTCTCGGTAATTCCCGCAGCAACATGCTCGTGTCTACTTTGCCAGTGACATAAAGTTCATTTTGCTTTGTACAATATCGTTACAAAAGCTCACTTCCATTCCGTTCCGTGGCAATGTAAATTGAGCCTTAAAGCTCTCTCGCGGAGGAGAAGCACTTTAAAGGCTTAAGTCTATAAAAAACAGCTTGCTGAAGAAAAACGTGTAACCTTCAAGATGGCACTGGTACACGATAAATTAAATGGAACGACCTACAAAAGATTGATAGCAATAATAAATTTATCAAGGGACCGAATGGTACCTTTTGGTAAAACAAACTGCCTCGCGGTGGTACAATCACAATAAAAGAGGGAGACAACTATTATCGATTTGACGTAGGTACGATGGATAGGTACAGTCAGCCTCAAAAAAATGTATATGTCACACATAATGGACTTTGTTAGCTAATAATCTATCGGTATTATTTCTGTTCGATTAGAAACTGTCGAAAAATTGAGAACTGTAACTAATCTGTCCATGAGAAACTGATACATTGTGAACTGGTATCTAACTTGTTTGCAACGTAACGAACCTTGAGCTAATACTAAATAGCCTGTCTAGCTGCGAGCAACTTAGAAGTAGTGCTCGCCGGCCGCTGCAGCGGCACAGTTCTAACCTAACCCAACCCATTTCACCCAAGTTCACAATTTTTCGACAGTTTATAATCGAACGGAAATAATACCGAAAGATTATAAACTAACAGTTCTCACAATATTATACGGTGAAATATAGATACGTCAACAAGAATTCATTCGATTGTCTACAGTTTGTGTTCCATAATACCGTAGCAACGTGTATATAGCTACAATTAAGTACCAAATGTGGCTATGCTTTGTGGCTACACATTAATACAACATTCAACCTGCCTAGCCTTTTCCCAACTATGTCGGGGTCGGCTTCCAGTCTAACTGGATGCAGCTGAATACCAGTATTTAACATGGAGCGACTGCCTATCTGACCTCCACAACCCAGTAACTGGGTAATACGATACCCCTTGGTAAGACTGGTTGTTAGACTTTCTGACTACACGTGACGACTGTCAAAGATCCAAGAATGACAGCCGGGACCAACGGCTTAACGTGCGTTCCGAAGCACGGAGGAATCTCGTTATGTAAAGATGGCCACCCATCCACGGACCAACCCCGGCAAGCGTAACTTAACCTGATCGATCGACTCGTGCAGCTGTTATTACTTAGCCACGAGCTCCTCACATTGATACAATATTATGGAACAAAAATTGTAGACAACTAAATAAATTCTGTCGATGTATACTATATACATCTTTTTGAAGCTGACTATGACTCATACCTACCATCCTATTCTTTTTTATTCCACTACTGTTCGCGAATACAACTAGCCTCGGGTGTTTGGTCTTTCGGTACCAACAGTACCAGTTTTGGGAAATTACTTTGTGCCAGTTTCATTCTAGCAAGTCATTTCAGTGTCATTAAGTGTTAATTTACTTTTATCACCAGGTTTTTCAGTTGGATACCTATTGTACCTAAATAAAAAAAATCCAATATACAGGGCAGCAGGAACATCGACGCGCATACTGTAACCATTATTCAGCATATGATTCTAGACCTCCTAGCGTTGAATGTTGCGTCAGTAATGAAAAAACATCTGCTGTTTCATAGAAAAGTGCAATACCTACGAGTTCAAAATATGTGGAACGGCTAATTTATTTTTAATAACCGAAGAAAAACTCAACGCAAGAGCTGTCAGAATCATGTACTGAACCCATGGTATGATGAGCTTGTACGTCGATGTCCCTGCATACAGTATAGGAATACTGGGTATAAAGTATTAAAAAAACCTAGCCATAAATGTTGAGGTAATATTTATTTAAACTTTTCGCACTCAAAAAAGTACAAAGGCGGACTAATATCAGATGTCTGAAAACACTATTCTCTTAACTGCCACGGCTTATTTTAATTTAATATAGTTTTTCTTTTTTTTTCTTTTTTTCTTTTACGGACGCTTTTAACGTTTAGCATCGTTCTCATACATATAATTCCACATGAATGATGTAAACAATATGTTTTAACCATATCTTGATTTAAAAGTGTCCGTGCAGTTTCTCGCCCGTTCTTCTCCATAGGTATATCTACTACGCTTTGGAATGGGCATCAAGCTTCATCTTTCCGACTAACCTCCTGACCTGACCTCTTGACAATGCAAAAGTGCCTGTAATTGTTTTATTTGAAATAAATGCTTTGAGTTTGAGTTTGACTAATGGTGGTAAATCTGTGAAAGTAAACACAAAATATTTTCAGAATATAACTTGCTTGAAAAATGAACGAATATTTTCTATTTCGCGTAAACGGCTTAAAAAAATATAAATCTATGAAACCCATGTCAAATATAATAACGTCCATAAGGTCCTAAACATACATCAAAATATTAAAGAAAGTAATGGATATTGGACGTCCCTCCAAAATAAAATTGTATTAGATAAACATTTTATACAAATCCCAAAATAATTTCCGAACAATATTGTTTCTGAAATAATATTTTATGAAAAGTATTTGAAACACAAATAATAAAAAAATTGTAACGAAGAATTTTTGTCAGTTTGTCTGAATGCATGTTCCGGAATGGTGCAAAAACGGCTGAACGGATTTGTATAAAATTTGGCACACCGATAGTTTATAAACTGGATTAACAAATAGGGTACTTTTAATCCCGGTAGTACGAGTATATTTCTGTGGGATATATTCCGACATCCACACGGGCAAAGCCTGCGGGCAAAAGCTAGTTAAGAATAAAGTTTTATTTTGGATATAAAAAAGATAAAAGGCCTTTCAGACGTCTGCTATGTCCATATTTTCATAACATTGGAATGGAGAGCCCGCGGCAACACGGCGCGGTCATGGCAAGGGCTTAAGGATCAGCGTGTAGGTTTTAAAGCTCGTAGTCTATTCAGGCATAGACCGAATTTTTCATTATTTTTTGTCCATATTTTTTATAGATATATATTTTTGGCGACATGGTGCGGTCAAGGGCCTTACGAACTGTGCGTAGATTTTAAAGCTTATAGTCTATTCAAGCATAGACCAATCTATAATTTTTCCACAATTTTAAAACAACATATACAGGTTGAAATTGAATTCATGGGCATCCTCTTAAGGGGTCATTGTACTCATCATTATGAACAACTTTTACTATGGGTCCAAGCTTGAAATCGGTCAAAAAAATCAGCTGTTCCCTACATTTATGTTTGCATAGCTTGTCAAAATGTAGGGAACAGTAGATTCTTTTTCGCAATTTCGGGCTTGGTTCCGTCATAATGAAAGTTATTCATAATGATAAGTACAAATGAATTCATGGGCATCCTCTTAAAAGGGGTCATCCTTTTAAGAGGATGCCCATGAATTCAAGTTCACCCTGTATGTGTACCGCAAATAAACGTATTTTCTTTCTTTCTTTCTTCTTCTGTATACGTGTCAAGTCTTTTTGAAAAGCCCACAGTCTAAACTAAACAAAATTAACTTCTGGTTTCATTCATTATTATTGTGTGCCATAACCTCGGTCAAATAAATTTATGTTCTATCTTTTTCTTTCATTATTCTGATGAATCAATATAGGTGTGTAATTTTTATTTCAAACATTGATGAATTACGTCTACTTTCTAGCCACCCTGTATATAAACAAATAAACCGATAAAGCAATCTCCTTCCGCCTTCAGAATATAGAATAGCCACCACAAATCCTCAATGCGGGTAAAATATATAGAAAATATCGCTTAGTGTTATCATAAGGAGAAATCGAAGTTTCACATTAGATTGCCCAGCTTTTGAAGCAACCCGCAAGGCGCTCTCGATATCCGACCGTTTGACCGGTATCGGTATCCGTACGATCTTCTATATCTATACACAGATTAAAATAGTCATCATCGGCCTTTTCCTAACTATTTTGTGGTCGGCTTCCATTCTAACCAGATGCAGCTGGATAATAAATCAGTAACGAAGTCAAAACTGTACCTACATTGAATATAAAAAAGTCATAATAATATTTTTTAGAATTTATATCCTTTTGTCTGGATTTATCTTCCGGATTTGCACAAAAACGGCTGAACGGATTTGGATGGAATATGGCACACAGATACTTTATAACCAGCAGTGCTATTCTGTAACCATCTCACCGTGAAAACTTAGGTGAAGTGAGCGTGGAGTGAGCTGTTATTCCACAGGGATTGACACTATTGACAGCTCACTTCACCCAAGTTGTCACGGTGAGATGTTTACAGAATAGCATGGCAGTACCCTAATAACGTAATACACGATCAATCAGAATCTGAATTGTTTTGAAACAGATTGGTAATGCATTGCTCCACAAACTAAAAAAAAAAATCTGCTCAACAACGTTACCAACGCACTGAATGTTGATAAACTGTCAAAATGAAACAGATTAGTCGTAATCGTTTACGAAAACGTGTTAAGTAATTAGATAGCTGGATTAACACATAGGGTGCTTCGATTAATCCAGGTAGTACGTACCCAATCCCTTGGGATATTTTCCGCCCTCCGCGCGGGCGAAGCCGCGGACAAAAGAACGAAAAAGGATGCCTTGAAATATGTACGTGACGTATTGGGAAATTTTATGAAAGCACGTAACGTATTTGTTCGTTTCGCATTAAAAACCGTTACCCAATCCATCTACAAGATGTATCTAAAATTATTATTAAGATTGCAAATCTGATTGACATTGTATACCTACTTACAATATTCTATATTTTTTATTAAATTTGATTTGTTATAGCTGTAGTGGCAACCATTGTCATTTGTATTAAATAGGTTTTTATTTTTATTACTTTATTTATCTTTTATATAGATTATTTTCTTTAAAATTTTGTGATTGTGAGAACGTTGTAGACATAACAGACTGTAGATCTGTGGACCATTTTATATTTTGCTAAGTACCTGGTACATGTTGATGGGCCTACACTGTCCTCTCATACCTTTTAACACTGTAATTTGGAAACATTGTAAAAACTATTTACTTTTAAAAGAGTAACCGTGGAGTTTCTTGCCGGCTCTTCTCCATATGAAACGACCAATTGGAACCGTGCACCTAGCTTCTGACGTTTCATAAGTGCCCTTGTAGGTTTATGTGAAATAAAATATTTTGAATTTTGATTGCCAAAATGAGATACTAGTTTCAGCCCGTGAAATTTTGTTGTCTCTAAATATTATAAAACAAAGTCACTTTTCGCGTTTGTCTGCGTGACCGCGTTGTTCTTCTAAACTACGCAACGGATTGCGTGTGGTTTTCGCCATCATTTAGAGGATTTATTCCGGAAAGTTTAATGTGTATAGCACATTAATATTTAACCAAGATATAATAAAAACATCTCGATGTTTTGTCTAGTCGTCAAAACTGTGCGAATCAGGACGGGTCGCTAGTAGGTACATTATAAAATATGATGTTGACGTAAACTTTAGCAAAAAGTATTCGTCACCGTCAGAGAGAGTAACCAAGTAATTCTAGCAATTTTCTTGAAAAATCTTATAAACCTTAACTCATCTTGTCACATTGGATGAAAACTTGCTAAAGTTTCATTTCTGTAATGTACTATAATATTTTTTGTTATATTCAGTGCTGATTCATGTTACTAAGGTAGGTACTACTTTTTATTCTGTATAATGTATAAAAAGAAGTATTAGGTAGGAAAGTATAAATACCAAGTAAGTATTTAGTAATGATGGATTTATGTTCCATAGAAAGAAAGAAAAGAAAGAAAAATAAGTTTATTTGTCACAGAAACACGTGCATAAAAAAAAAGATGATAAACTCGAGTAAATAATAAAGAAAATGAAACAGAATAGATTTAAATACAGTAACGAGCACAAAACAGAAATAGTCGGCAGCTGCTGGCACGTCATGACTGTGACAAGAAGGCTTCCACTCAGCATGATGCTGTGCTATGGAGACCCACAGCACAGCGCTGATTTTCAGTGGTCACCCGAAAGAGACGTACGGAGACCAAGTCAGGTTTAATGAATTTACATAAATATACAATAAAACAAATAGTACATAAAATAGTCAATATACAACCAATAGTGTGAACAAATACATAACATAACATATAAATAATTAAGGCATAATCATCCTATAACGTTCCCACTGCTGGGACACAGGCCTCCTCTCGGTGAGTGCGGTTAGTGGATGTCCAATATGTTCTTTGAATGTTTCGGTTCTAGGTCATGCCGGTTTCCTTAAGACGCCGATATTGCCAGTGGCCTTAAGTAGTTAGCTTGCGTGTTCTGTGCTGAGTTCACCGCAACGCGTTCTACGTCCAGCCAGTAATAGGAGTCGCTCATCAAGGAGCGCTGTCCCAAATTAGACGCATTATTAATTGACTATACATACATATAAAGACATTTAAATAAAAACACGTATACTAAAATATTAATTTAATTATGTTTAAAATAGTGAAGGTTTCAGAAAAATACCCTCGATAGTTTTTGCGTGAATCTCAGTTTTTTATCCGCGTTAGACATAACGTTACAAATTAATTATGTAATTTGTACATAATCTAAAATATTCACAGATTAAGTTATTAAGAAAATGCTCTAATTTAAGTTATATTTTTTCCAAATCATTAACACTCCTCGTTTAGACGTGATCTTCAGTATAAAATCATTAAAAGTCGGTTATCGTCGCCTTAAGATGTTTTCCTTCACTTTTGCGTTGACATAAGTGCCATACCGTACGTGACCTAAAATATAAAATATTAGTCTGTCATTTAGTCACTTCTCTTATGTTGTTATAACGTTGTATCCTGTCCTAAGCTTAATAAAATATATACCTACATAATATTTGTATGAAATATAAATTAAAGCTTCACGTTCCACCCCTATATTTCATTTTTTTATGCCAGATACTAATTTGACAGGTGCAAATGTCAAACTCCAAATTGAAAAAAACAATTATCAAAGATTTGAAATGTCAAATTGCTATCTGGGATTAAAAAACGAACTTTATGTATCTACCTACATCAAGAGTTGACTAACTAAAATAAATCAACAAAACATTGAATTACAAATCCCATTTCGTGTTTTAATTAAAAAACCTTCTTCATTTTCATACGAAACCGGTATGAATTTCATCCCCTACTCATATTGTCGAGTGCCTACTCGTACAGAAAACATTATTATAAAACTGGGTTCAGATATACCTCCATTTTATACGTATTTTAACTAGGCTATCTCTCGCGTTCATGAAATATGGCCGATGTAATAATAAAATATTTTATTAGCTACCGTTGCTATACGAACTACCTCACCCTTTATGAATTTTCCATTAGTGAAAATGTAGGCAACTAAGCTTTTTAAACAAATTAAGCCTTAATCCCATACATAAAGGGTATACCGTTATCAGGTTAACTATTAAAATAAGATAAATATGAAATAAAATTCTGGTACTGTACGGTACGGGTTTTTGAATGTCAAAGTTCAGGATAGTCAAAGTACATCCGAGAAGATACATATATATTTTAGGTAACTTCATGACACTTACTTAAAAGTACACTTTGTAAACAAGCATAATTACAAATTAGAAGATTATATCCAAGATAAGAATGCTTGGAAATATGCTGGTCCTGCTCCATAGGATAATGTACAATCTAGACAAAATCAAACTGGTTGCTACTTTAAGTTGTATAAATTATAATTTTTATTATATGACATTGATTTTACATTCTGTGAGTACTTCCTCACACACTGACTTATTAATTGTAAAATTTTAAGAAAATCGTCTACTTTTGCAATGTTTGTGAATATGTGAGAACCATGCATCTATCACATAAGTAATTAATGTATCTTTTGTTGCTTCATTTTTATTAATTCTTCTTTTTACCAATTGTTGTAACGTTTTTTTTTTTTAGGAGTTTCGTTTCACCTATAATTATGTAACTAATGTACCTACATATACAAAATATTGTAACACTTTTTAAAAGAGTAACGGTGGAGTTTCTTGCCCATTCTTCTCCGTACGAAAACTACCTTTTGGAAGGGGCGACTAGAATCAATTCAATTTTTTGTAAACTTTGACGTTCAAAAGTGCCTTACAAGGGCCTACTTGAAATAAATGATTTGACTTTGACTTAACGCAATGAACCTCTGTAAACTGAGGTGTTTCAGGTACTTACAGTGTTTTGTAGAAAAATGTAAAAAAAAGGTTTTATAAAAGTTTAGTCATGAAAACGCGGTCGTATGTATCTGAGGTGCTCTTAAGAAAGATCCGTAAACGTAGCCCGCGAAATTCAAATTTGTATCAATGGAATGACTTTTTCATAAAATCATGACATTTGAGATCAAATCTAACTTAGAGAGATGTATTAATGATTCTAATGATTATAACTCTGTAAATATATATTTATTATGGTCGCGAATCATAATATATTTTGATCAAGATACAACAGACTTGTAAATTGTTGAATTTCGCGAGCTACCTTTGCGGATCCGAAATAAATGGAGTTTATCTAAGATACATATTTTGACACAAAGTTTTTCTGAACATTTACCTATTAAATTAAATCAAATCAATACGTAATTTAGGTAACTCATCATCATCTCCCTACCGTTGTCCTATGTTACTTGGAGACGGCGCAACACGTTTTCTTCTTCAATAGGGAACTATTGAGAGTAAAGATATAAGTCAAAACTTTGAACTAGTCGAAAAAAATGGCGTCCAACTGTTGGCCGCAAAATGCACGCACACTAGAAATGCACAATGACAGCCAGGTGACATGGCGGGTGTGTAGACATAGCTGTCACGCACACCAGCATTACAAAGTTGGGCTGTTTGTTTTAGTTCTTTTGCAGCGCGACACTATCTATGTAAACATATAAATAAGCTTTAATGAAATCTTGAAAATCATTAAAGCTGTCAAAAAATCCTGTCTTCTTCAAAGAGCCAACCACTTAATTAAGACTTTCAGTTAAATTCATAAGAACTAAGAACTGTTGACAATAAAACAATCTATCCTCTGCAACGACCTCATTTCCTGCTACAATTCTTTCTTTCACTCTTTGTTACCGCATCCGATTGCTCGGTAAACCCCTTTAATTGCTTTGTCACGGGGGAAACACTACAAAACAATGACAAGGAAACGGGAAAGACTTAGGAGTAAATAAATATATTTGCCTTATAATGGTGCAGCCACACCGCAGATTTGTTTAAAATTTTTGTAGAACAATATTTTCGAGTAAAAGTTGGCAACGTTTTATTCAGAAAGTTATGTAGGTATTGTTAATCTGATTACCTAGTTAGGGAGAGTGTGCATGAAAGAGCCAGTCTTAAAAAGTATGTTTATACCATTCCCCCTCTAAAAAGCTTATTTTATTCACTGAAAACAGTGAATAAAAAGCTCTTTTAATCACTGTTTTGGTGTTTGAATTTAGAACACATCTATATATGCGACCTCCATCTCAATGCTATACAACCTCCTTGCGAAAACATACTCTATACACAGGAAATAAATATCGTTTCACAAGTTGATTGTTATTAGTAATAATAAGAAAATTACTTTTGATTTTAGTAATTGTTCCAATTTTAATGTGCATTTTAATTAAAGCCCCTTGCAGAGTAGCGCGACGCGACAGCGCGACGACACCGGTCATTGTTATACCGTGAAGTTTTCTTTGAAATTGTTTTGTTAGAATCGCGTCGCGCTGTCGCGTCGCACCAGTCTGCACGAAGCTTAATTCAACCTTCCTTTTTTCTTCAATAAATGTCTATTTTCGCTTAAATCTTTATTTTTCTCGTAGTCATGGTATAAAGTATAGTATGCAACTCTTGAATAAAACGGATTTATATCGAGGGCCATGAATTACTCGCGTCGCTCAGGATTCTAAAACTTGAATCACTCGCTACGCTCGTGATTCAATCGTCATGAATCACTCCCTACGGTCGTGATTCAGTCGTTAGAATCCTTCACTTGCTCGTGATTCATCTATGGCCCTCGCTTTAAATCCGTCTTTTATTCACTAATTGCATAATATACTATTATACCATTCCCCCTCTAAAAAGCTTATTTTATTCACTGTTTTCAGTGAACAAAAAGCACTTTTAATCACTGTTTTGATGTTTGAATTTAGAACACATCTATATATGAGACCTCCATCTCAATGCTATACAACCTCCTTGCGAAAACATACTGGATACACAGGAAATAAATATCACTTCACAAGTTGATTATTATTAGTAATAATAAGAAAATTATTTTTAATTTTAGTAATTTTTCCAATTTTAATGTGCATTTTAATTAATTCAACCTTCCTTTTTTCTTCAGTAAGTGTCTATTTTCGCTTAAATCTTTATTTTTCTCGTAGTCATGGTATAAAGTATAGTATCCGATTCTTGAATAAAACGGATTTATATCGAGGGCCATGAACTACTCGGGTCGCTCAGGATTCTAACACTTGTCATGAATCACTCCCTACTGTCGTGATGCAGTCGTTAGAATCCTTCACTTGCTCGTGATTCATCTATGGCCTTTGCTTTAAATCCGTCTTTTATTCACTAATTGCATAATATACTTTTTTTTTTTTTTTAAGCTGATTGCTTTTAAATCAAAATACTGTATTTCAATAATCTGTTTAATAGTTATGGTACTCAAATTAATAAAATTAGGTAACAATATCAGAAATCTGAAATATGTACTTAAAAAAAAGGGATATCGGCTCTTTCAAAACACTGTCAACGAGGTTATATTTTTTAATGCGAAATATTTTTAAACAATAATTGTCAAGTGTCAAACAATTGTAATTGCCAATTGTCGAGTCTATGAAAGCGCCAAGACGAATGGTACCAGTGCAAAATATGTGGAGACATGATTCTTGTGGTAACAAAGGAGTGATTAATTTATTCTGCCAAAAATGTTTTTAATTGTTATATCCGAGTTTCAACATTATTTGAGACTGATTTTTATAAAAGTATTATGAATGATTAAGATCATTATTTGAGACTGATCTGAAGCTGTGATTTTCCCTTATGTTTAATTTTGATTCGATTTTTGAATCTATTAGGAGATTTTAATTCATGAAAAACTAGTTTGTTTCTACAAAATAGAATCTGGCTCTTTCATACACACTCTCCTAACTAACATTGCCTAACATTTGATAACTTGCGGTAAAATTTGCTACAGTTCAACATCACCACAACACAGCAACTATAAACGCATTTTTTTTTTGTTTTCTTACTCTCTGTAAGCATTTATTTTACTCGGATTACGGATGCTTGAAGACGATGCTCAAGCAGCAATGTTATAAGTAGAAACTGTTGTTTGTGAACGTTATTAGTCTACTAAATAGTGATGTAGGATACGGAACGCATCCGTCAGAATGACATTGACGTTTGTGACAGTAGATTGATTACCGCGCTTTTTCCGGGAGCGTCGTAGAAAAACGTCTCCTGTGATATGCTTCATGCTTGCTGCTAGCTCAAGGTAAAAAACTTCGATTTCACTAATGTACGGTTATCGTGTTGTAAAATGTTGCTTGACAAAGATTAACCGCGGTGTGGACGCACCTTTAAGTTAAAAAAGCCTTTTTCCGGCTTATTAACTAGACCTTGTTTCGAGTTGCTTGCAAGACTGCATGCAGCTCTGAAATATGATCGCAGCTAGATTAAATTAATTTTGCAAGGATTTTGCACTTTATTTGCATCGTCGGGCCTGGAATTCAATTTGCAAGTCGAGTGAAAGCATAATGAGTTTTTATTCTTGGGAAAATGTTACATGCAAGCAGTGAATTAAGTTAAGGCGACGATAACCGACTTTTAATGTTTTATACGGAAGATCACGTCTAAAGTTAATGATTTGCAAAAAATATATTTTAAATTAGAGCATTTTCTTAATAGCATAATATAGGAATATTTTAGATTATGTTTAAATATTATATAGTGAAATTATTTTTTATGGATATGTCTAACGCGGATAAAAAAAACTGAGTATCACGCAAAATCTATCAATCATATTTATCTGAAACTTTCACCATTTTAAAGATAATTTAATTATTGATCTTTTAGTATACGTGTTTTATTAAAATACCTTTTTTTATGTATAATAAATTAATAATGCGTCTTATTTGGGACAGCGCTCCTTGATGGGCCAGTCCTATTACTGGCTGGACGTACGACGCGTTGCGTGAGCTCAGTACAGAACGCGCTAGCTAACCACTCAAGGTCACTGGCATATATATGCGTTTTAAATATGAACAGTTTTGCCTTGAAGATATCGATTTCATAAGGTCTTGCAGTAATAGGTACCTGATACTATTAATAACACACACACACACACAACATCACGCCTGTATACCCCAAACGGTTAGGCAGAGGTTAGTAGTAGGTACTCTCATAAAGTGAACTTAATTATAGTAAGTTAATGTGGCTTAGGTTAAGCGCATTTTTTTGTTCATTGTACTGATGTTAAATAAAGATATTCGAAAATGAAAATGAATTTATGTACAGTACAACAAACATTATAAAATTTTGTCAAGTTTATGTTAGTAGATCAACACGCCTGTTTGTGCTTACCTACTTCAATAAATCAACGTAGAACTGTATCGAACATTGAGTACCTACTCCACTCGGTCAAAAGTAATCAACTGACAAAAATTTGGTGCTTAGTTAATTGTTCCAAAGTACCTAATGGATTGATCCCCACGGGGTGAGCATTTTGGTACTAGAGAGTATATCCAGAGCATGTCGTTACTCTTATTCTGACAGTGGGCAACGTCGCAAATAGATGTCAAATATTAAACTAGTGAACTGTAATATTAATAATGAATTGCAATAACACTGAATTAGATGTTGTAACCGTTTTAGGTGTAAAAAAGGCATTTAGAAAGTTTCTAAATCCTTTTTTTACATCAAAAACTAAATATTCGGTGTTACGATATTAATTATTACATTTCATTATCAATATTTTAGTTCACTAGTTAGCCACATTTCATATTTCCATACAGTATTATTGCCAAATTAATCACAAAATACAGGTAAATATTTGACAGCTATATTTGCGACGTTGCCAACTTTTAGGACAAGCCCTCTTAACTCCACTGACTTACATAAGTACGTTGAAAGCATAGTGAGAAAAACTTGACAAAATGGATGCCACTGCCAACAAAAAAAAACTGGCCATGTGCTAGTCAAACTCACACACGTTCGAAGATCGAAAAAAAACGCCGAAAAAACACATTTCTTGAATGGTACTATACTATAGCGGTAATAGAAAT
Source organism: Agrochola circellaris (assembly GCA_914767755.1). Taxonomy (NCBI): domain Eukaryota; kingdom Metazoa; phylum Arthropoda; class Insecta; order Lepidoptera; family Noctuidae; genus Agrochola; species Agrochola circellaris. Next base: position 7,661,517 of record OU611860.1, read on the forward strand.
ACACAGTCTGTGGAAATTTCAACTGTCTACCTATTACGGTTCATGAGATACAGCCTGCTGACAGACAGACGGACAGCGGAGGCTTAGTAACAGGCTTCCCTTTGGCACCCTTCTGATACTGAATCCTAAAAAGTAGTGTTATTTTGCTATCGACGCTGAGAAGAAGCTACCGTGGTGATAAATGTTTGTTTTCTTTCTGGTTTTGCGCGCTAGGAACATAATTATAGACTAGTATTAAATAAATAAATAAGCCTTTTATTTTCTAATTTTTCCATGCAATTATACAATATTAGTTAGCATTTTTCAATTTTAATAGGTGCCTGGCATATTTTAAATTTTATATATTATTTTTAATTATTGTTGATTTTATTTGACTTTTAATTTATTGTTACTTAATAATATTTCATTTGAATGACAATGGGACCAACCCCGAAATCGCGAAAAAAAAATCAGCTGTTCCATACATTTATGTTCGCATAGCTCACTATAATGTATGGAACAGCTGATTTTTTTTCGCGATTTCAGGGATGACCCCATCGTGAAAGTTGTTCATAATGAGGAGTACAATGACCCCTTAAGAGGATGCAAACGAATCAAATTTCACATTGTATAGACTAGTACTATAACTTGTAATTGATAGGTATAGATCGATTCATGCTAGCTCTATTGTCCTTTTGTCGAGAATCGCCTCCAAATCACAACAGAAAGTGCATAGACAAAGCTAATGCAATCAGGCTAAAAGTTTCCAGAACATTCCATTTAGTCCCTCAATAATAACTCCGTGAGCGAAGTCTTTACAAACTCCTTACACTGCACTATTACTTTTAAAACTTAACAAAAGTCACTAATCCACAAATGAAGAAAATATTAAGTAGGAAAACTTAACTCATTAAGTGAGGTACACTTAGTAATCTTTAGGTTAACTTGCTACAATGCATTTAACGGCTTTCTAACTTTAACTTACAAATTATAAATACACAGTGCAAATCACTCGAGTAACTTCACTCGAGTAAAAATCTTTAAGTTTTGAATTAAAGCTCACATGTTAACTTATGTACAGTACGACACAACTTAGATGTATCATTTGAAAATTTGCACACATTCTTTTAAATACTGAAAACCAGTTGTATATTTTAACAAGATTTCAATCCTAATGCCGATGACACTCCTCGAGGGTTAACTTTAGCGCAATCGTAATGCCGATGACCCTCCTGGAGTCAACTTGCAATATGTACCTATGACGGCATGGCGTAATGAGCTCTATGAAAAATGGGTGGAGTCAAAAGAAAACGGTCTGAGGAGACTGTCCTTAACTTTTTGAGACATTTTGATCAGAACTCACAGATTTTGAAAAAAAAATACAGTCAGCAAGAAAATGGGCAGTTCTCACAAAAACATTTTTTGATACCAATCGATCCTGTTCGACTCGATTCTAACAAGGATCAAAAAACTCTATTGGACCAACTAAGGTTTGAGAACTAGAAAAGTCAGAAATCGCAAACAACTTTTTCGTAGGAAAAAAACTTCAACGTACCACCAGTAATTTTTAAGTCCCATCAACCGGGCACAAAACTACTAAATGAATACACAAAATTGCATTTCCTTTTTCATAATTAAGTTATTATTCAAAATTCATGCATTTATTTATTCACTGAAACACAACAAACAGCGTAAAAGCCTTTCTCTTTCATCATCAAGTTAGTTTGGGAGTTCGTCATTTTTGCCGATAACAAAATCTCATTGGCTACACGGCTTCTTAGATATAAATAAACAAACAGACAAACAAACCATCACATTCTAAAGATCACAGTTTCGGCCACTTATTAATAAATTGTTCCACCGAACCGCACTTGAAAAAAAAAAAAAAAAAAAAAAAATGTAAAAATGTTAAAATTGTTAAAATTTTGTTTCAGTGCAATTAGAGCCGATTTTTTAATCCTCAGTTAAATCGTTAAATAGTTATCTAGTGAATAAAATTATCTGGCTGTTTATCAGACGAATAAATATTTTCCATTTTTCAATCGTATAATAACGGAAGAATAGTTATCTGTGGTCTTTGTTAACCAAATGCACACTATAATGTGCAAGCGAGACGCACAGATACAGTATTAAAAGTGTTAGACAAGAATAGAAACAAAACGTATATTTCACGAGATTTCTGAAGTTTTGTTTAGATCCACAGATGGTCAGCAATTGAGGCGACCTTTTTTATCGTGTTTAGCTAATTTTATAGAAAGTTTATAGAAGTGGGCATGTATTTAGCTAAAAAGGATCCGTTACGAACAAATTTTCTGTGTGTTAACTGTGTTTTCGACTTGTTACTAAAAGTTGAGCCTAGTGGTTTTAAATTGTTAAAATATTGTCGTCCCGAAAACGTAAGTAAAGGGGTATTTAAGATATTTAAAAAAACTATCGTCAGTTGAATAAAAACATCCATGTTTTCATCAACACAAGAGCATGAAAACACGCAGAGGCAAAGCACATTCAAACGCCAAACAAACCAAAGGTCAAAACATTATTTATTCCCTAGAATAACGTACTAACTGGGGCTTGAAGGGACAGTTAACTTTATTCCCCAGCTACGGGCTTTAATCGTCAGATACTGACTATCTGACTATTGAAAAATCCAGAATCATGCTAGCTATGGAATAAACGCTATTCGATTCTTTATCTGAGGATTGAAAACTCGGCCCTTAGTAGAACAGCTTAGGTGCCGTTCGATCAAGTGCCGTTGAAATCAGTGCTCTCTAGTTAAAAGCCATGGACCCGATTAATCCGTCATTGTCCCCATCTCATAGAGTCGAGTGCTCAATTCTTTAATCTTATGACTGAAAGTCGCTTTTAAGTTCGCGTGTGACCGCGTTGTTCTGAACTACTTAACGGATGTTGATGATTTCACCTTCATTTTAGAGAATATATTCCGGAAGCTACTACTAACATATAAAAAAGAAATCTGTTTTTTCAAGTCGTGAAAACCAAGCGAAGTAGGGGCTTGCACATTTTGAAACCTTTTATTTCAGGCTTTCAATGAAAATGGTTTTCCAACATTGTATTTACGAATGTTATCTATTATTTGCTACAGGCGCGTTTTTCACATCGATGCTCGCGACCTTTTGTGTCACTTTTAGACGAGCTGTTATGCATAATATTCAGATTATTCAATGCTTTATACATTTTATTTACTGTACGTTATCATGAAACACGTACGTAGTAACGGGTAGTCGGAAAACCAAAAGTCTGACAACCAGTCTTACCAAGAGGTATCGTGTTATCCAGTGGTTGGGTTGTGGAGGTCAGATAGGCAGTCGCTCCATTTTAAATACTGAAATTCAGCTGCATTCGGTTAGACTGGAAGCTGACCCCAAAATAATTAGGAAAGGGCTTCGCAGATTGATTTAATATGAAAAACATGTTTCATTTCGAAGCACATCCAAAACTGTTCTGTGTTCAGCAAAAAGTAGATCAAACCAAACTCTGCCTCTAAATACCTATTGTGTCATAATCCCTTAAAGCGTGTTATGTAAGGGATTATCTCAGTTGGACCCGTTTATCACAAGTTGTGATTTAAGGTAATCCTCACCCGACTAGACAACTAAGAACGCTTCATATCTAGCTCTGGATTTGGCTCGTGAATTCCAGTTGTATCAATAATTATTTCTAACAAATGACATAATCAGCCTAAGTATCCAACTAATGTGATTCAGACTCCACTCTAAGAGAAGTAGACCATAATAATCAAAAGTACTAATTATGCCTCCAATCGTAGACCTATTCATCGGTATTAATCATTTTAAGAGCGGGCAATATTACTGTATGGAAATAAGAAATGTGGCTAACTAGCGAACTAGAATAATTATAACATTAAATTTGATGTTTTAGGTGTAAAAGAGGCATTTGGAACGTTTCCAAATACTTTTTTTACATCTACAACTAAATTGTCGGTGTTACGATATTAATTATTGCATTTCATAATCAATATTCTAGTTCGCTAGTTAGCCACATTTCTTATTTCCATTCCAGTAATATTGCCAAATCAATAAAAACAGCGAAATTTTTGACATCTATTTGCGAGGTTGCCCACTTTCAGAATAAAGTAGCATAATGATTTTACTTTCATTTTCAGAAGCACATAACTGGCGAAATGTGGGATGTTATTTTATGGGTTTTTTTTACCACATTGGGGAAGCTCTTGTCCTTCATGGTGTCCTTACCTGATGGTAAGTGATGATCAGGCCGAAGTTGAAAGCGAGCTTCACCCGCAATCCTCAACCACAGAGGAACTGACTATTTTACTTCTACCTGCCAAAACTCAACAATACTGATAACATTGTTGATATGGCGATATGATTTAGATAAGACGGTGGTAGCTAGCCAGGCAGACTTAGAAAAAACCCGACCACCAACCAAACCGAGCAGAAAATTATAAATTACTAGCTACGCCCCGCAGTTCACCCGCATAAGTCTCGATCCCGCGGGAAGTTTGGGATAAATAGTACCCTATGTCCTAACGCAGGTCATGGTTTACTTATGTGCCAAATTTCATCTAAATCTGTTAAGCCGTTTTAGCGTGAAAGCGTTACAAACAAACTTACAAAAAAACAAATATTTTCTCTTCATTTATAATATTAGATTAGATATGCGTGTAATTATAAATTATATGTATGTTTCATAAGGCAACGTAGCCCTTCCCCTACAATATGGTCCTCCCTATAAACGGCTCTAATAAAGACAGTTTATACCCCGTACTGCCATAATCACGCCGCGTGCCAGCTGGATTGCCAATCGCCATTATCACTTACTCACAGAGCTATAAAACTAGATGTTTATGACTGACAATCTTCTAATTAAACCCTTATTATTATTTTTCTTCAACATTTATTTTCTTCGACCTACAACTGATGGCACGGCCAATTGTCCATCAGTGGCGTTAAGTATACTATTATTATAACCCGTTTGTAGCTCAGCTGCAGGTCAAAGGCCTCCCTTCCCTCCTACCACTTATTCCTATCTATTGAATCTAAGAGAATGTGGCTAATCTTTAAAAAAAAAGTCGGGTTCATCCCGCCATTTCCTCCTGGGCCTGCTGCGTTGCCAATTTTAAGAAAATAAATAAATAAAATTTCAGAATTAAAAGGGCAAACCATTTATTCTATTTATTTTAAAATACTAGCAGATGGTTAATATTAACTCAGGCGTGACTTTACGGAAATCCATTATAGAATACAATAGACGACATATATTTATTTATTTACTAAATATACGTCGTCTAGTGTATGTTATACTAGTAGAATAAAACACACGACAAATACTATTTCATTCTCGTTATTTAAAATTAATGAATGCACCCCACAATGCAATTTTATTCTCTGTCATTATATTCACAGACTGCAAATTAATATCAGACAGTCGTTTGTCTATCGGGCTTGTGTGCACTTTGAATATAGAATAGAGTTTCAACTGCTATGTTTTTCTTTTTATGCCAGTTTTAATAACGGTTTTCTCTTGAGTGCGCTTTTGTATTTCAAATAGAGAATCTGTTTTTTTATAAAAATAAATATTAAAGGAAAGGATGTGACTACCGAGATGACGACTAATAGAGAAGTATGGAAGAAAAGAACATGTTGTGCCGACCAGAAATAAATTGGGGTAATGGGACTCCTCCAATGATGATGATTAAATATTAAGTCGCGTAATTAAGAGGAAACAGGGCCTGCGAGGAATTAAAAAAATTGGTATTTGAAGAAACTATTGCCGTTGTCTTACCTCAAGTCTGTCTCCGTAGAGTGCGATGCGGACAGCTGCAGCTCAGACCGATTATATCACAAAAAAGTTGACAAGATCGACGTTTCGTATCTCCTTTTTTGTCCTCGAAAACTGAGCCGATTCAATTATTTTTTTCGAATTTGTGTGGTAGTCCGCTGATCATGCCGGTAAAAATGGGGCATATTTGTAATTTTTGGAGGGTCATATTTTCTTTACCAAGAAAAAAAATAACAGGGACATGTCTACAGCAGACCTTGATTTTATGAAAAAAAAAAGTTTGCTTTAGAGGTATTTATTCAGGAAGTAAAAGAGGAATACATTTGTATGTAAAATCGCAGGCCTTGCCTCCTAAAGAATCCGACTCTATCGCTAGACCTTTTAGCTTTGGTTCGACAAAAACATTCGACAAAAAATAATACCTATTGGATGTGCGCCAAAAATATCTATAGTCCAATTTTCAGACTGTCACCAACAGGAAATTGGTTTAGTCAGAATAATAGAGTTTTGTCAAACTGACCTTTAACACTGCTACTGAAAATAAAAACAAAAATAAATATCAAAAATAATTTTCTCATGTCACCAACACGGCAGGATAATACTACCAAACAAAATAGAGTAAAAAAATGTCAACAAATCCAATTACGTATGAAAGCATTTTTCGACACCTGATATTTTGCACAAAGGCCTAGGACACACAAAGGGATCTGAACGCTACCAAAAACGGTCTTCACATGGGATTAAAACACATCGGTGTTGATAAGATTTCTACGTGTTACATTTCAAATCGGATGAGCAAATGAATTAATGAATATTGCAAACAATAGGAGCGAAGACCATTGTTCGGTACGACAGAGGAGCCCCTCTGTCGTAAAAAACAATGGTCTTCGCTCCTAATGGTCTCCGCGCTTAAACACGCGCAAGAAATAATATGTGTGCCTTTATTGCTGTTTCCTTCTTACAATAAATAAATGCCTACTTACTAAAATACTTAATTTATTTTATCATAATTCTAACTTGCATTTGAAATATCGGCAACTGGTTGTTTGTGTGGAACAGCTTGTCTGTCGACAAAGGCCTTCTCTAAAAAAATCCACGTATTCCTGTCTCTTGCTAAACAGGTCTATACCGGACCAGCTATTTTCTTGAAGTCATCTTCCCATCTTTTGTATTTTCTCCCTCTATTTGTTTAGCTATATCTTGAAATAGACCAAGTTAATAACAGTATGGTATCATTCTGTTACTTACTTAGTCTATTTCTCTTTAAGAGAAGGTAAAGAAAATAAAGTCTGTGTATAACTACCCTTAAATGACAAATTTTAGTATTTATATTTAAATACATGTGTTAAGAAAAACGACTGTTTAATAAAATGTTGCACATACCTTCAAGGACTTAGAACTTAAATCAACTGTTACTGCTATAATCACTTTTCCTTGTTAATACTCATAACTATTCCCTGTTCTAAATAACTGTACTCACAACAACACAAAGTTGCGTCGAAGAAAATCGATAAGGAAAAGGGGTCGCATTTTATCTAGTGACACTTCTCAACCCAAGCAACTGGCCGCCATTATCGTTCACACAATAAGGCTAGCGTACACAGCCGGACGGAACGGCAGAGGAAATTATTTATTTTTTATTTTTGATGTGTAAGTGTTTTTATAAACCTACTTACGGAAATAAAATCTTTTGTAATTTATGCTCGAGCAGATAGACCTTGGAATCGGACTATCGTGGAGCCACACTCTACGAGAACATTTTTTTTTTTGATGGTGAACAACCACACTGCCCATCTGAAGGTCACTGCCGCCTTTGAATATTTATTAATATAATAATATGTTTTAATATTTTTTTTTATTAAAATTAATTTATTTCAGGTCATATAACCCATATTAAAAATCTTTAAATCAATCAATCAATCAATATTTACAATACCAGAGGCTTTGGAGATGCGTTGCCTTCCCAGAGACAAAGCTAAAATGTCTCATGTGCCTCATGTGCACGTAATTACGCTAGCACACATACACTTCAAATCAGATACAGAAAGGCTGCTTGGCGGCAGAAATAAGTATGGTGGCAATACTTCTTCGGACGAGCTCCTTCAATAAAATAATGCTTAATTACGTAAGTATAGCACAATTTATACTCGTAAACTCGTAAACCTTAATAAACCATCTAGATAGGTATTGTATTCTGTATTTCAATCACATTATATTGATATATTTAAGTTAATATGCCTGCCGTACCGTCCGCCATTGTGCACGAACCCTAACTCAATACAAGTTACTGTTTGATACCGGGAACTGTGATCGCATTGGCTTATGGGAACATTTCGATATTACCTTTTCTTTTACGGTTTAGTAAGTAGGTAAGTTGGAACTCGGAGATCTTTTAACTAGATTACAGCCTTCGAAAGGGTTTTCCACACATTACACAATGCTGGTATTTTACAGTAAAGGTGTGAGTTTATTAAGAGTGAAACTATGTTGAACATATACTCGTAGTTTCGTTCAGTTAAAAATCCAAAATGGGCGCCAATGGCTTTTAAGAGTATTAGTAAAATTTTCTTGCTATTTTAGATTTTTTTGTTTTCTACTGATCTGTTAAAAAGAAAACTTAAACTTAGATCTATTCTTCGTTTCGGAATAAGTAGTTTTAACACTCACAAATCTACATGGAAAACCAAGGTAACCGACATAGCCCGAAGAATTGCCAAAGTTAAGTGGCAGTGGGCAAGGCACAGAGCTCGCAGAACAGATGGCCGATGGGGCCGAAAGGTTCTGGAGTGGCGACCGCGTACCGGAAGACGTAGCGCTGGAAGGCCTCCCACAAGGTGGACCGATGACCTTGTGAAGGGCGCAGAAATCCGCTGAATGCGGGAAGCACAGAACCGGTCGAAGTGGCGGTGCTTGGGGGAGGCGTATTTCCAGCAGTGGACGGCTTTCGGGTGAAATGATGACGATTAATCTACATGGTCTTCACATGATCTGACCAAGATTATGTCAGGACTTAAAAAAGAGACTGTGCCCTCTGATTTTTTTCCGGTCATTCTTCTCAAAGAAGTCGGATAGGAAACACCGAACTCATCTAGTTTTAAAAACATAATTAATTTTTGACGTGTTTGTATGTACAAACCTACTAACAGAAATAAAATCTACTATACAGGGAATCTATTCTCACGCCTCCCCCTTAAAACCTAGGCCAAATATTTATTAATATTCAGGTAGGTCTTGACCTAAAGAGGTGCCATAAAGAATAAGAATTAAAAATCTCGACTTAAGGTATCATTCCGTAGCCGACCGCAGGTGGCAACTGCAAGCAACGTGTCACCGCGACACGTCTGGTGTCTATGATTTTTTATGAAATACCTCCGTAGCTAACGACACGCCGCCTTCATAGACATACATAAGAATACGTAGAACCAGTCGTGTCGCCTGCAGTTGCCGACTGCGGTCGGCCACGGAATTGTACCTTAATTTAAATGTTATACAACAACGCGAAATTCTCAGGTATTCTGGTCATTTAACATTATAAGTAAAGATTCTAAAGACGCCACTCGCCGATGACTGCAAAAATAGGGTAATTTTATATTTTAGAAAAAAAATGAAATAGTATATAGTTTATTGTCCAAGTAATACAGTAAGCAGGTTTACAGGTTAGAGGACGACATGAGTAGCTAAAAATATTAGCTATCTTAGCCGCAAACTAGACAGTTACCCTCTTATTTATAAACGTATAAACGTCAAAAATGTATGATTTATCACTACACTTTATGCAGCGTTTATGAATAAGGCTGTATCTTGCTTGAGGCAAAGTTCAAATGGAATTCGCACCCCGGGACGAATTCCATTTTAACTATTAGTGTTTCATTTAATAACCAATTACATCAAAGGTCATGGTATTAGCAATCAGTTATGTATACTACAAGGAACGGTTTCTGTATCACATCTCTTCGTCGTGAAATTTCTTAATTAAAAGCGGAAGCCATAGCAACACTCTGGTTAAGTGGTTTTCGTGATTAACTAGAGCCAACATTCTGCTATCCATTTGAACTGTAAAATTACTTATTTTCATGTTGTTTCTCAAAATAAGTGTGAGGAGTAAGGTACAGCATCGCGTAGTTTTTCTAGATAATAATGAGTTATGGAATGTTGAGCTATGTTGTAAAAACAAGTCAATGCTGTGCAAGGTCAAGTTATTTTTATAATTTTTTTTTTGCAACTTCTTTAAGAGTAGAGAGAGTCCACCCACCATACAGCGTGTATCAGGAAAGTGTGGTCATTTTTAAGGATGTGGTACTGACAATCAAACTGAACAACTTTCTCGAGGGGACAAACATCGTAATGGCGAATACCTAAATAATCAGCTGTTCAATACATTTGGGTAGAGTAGGTATTGAAGTTTTGTTTAATTGTTTTATTTGTTCAGTTTCATGGTATGTAGGTACTATAACCTTAAATATGACCACATATTTCTGATACACGCTGTATTGACAAGACACCCGAAAAATAAAAAATGAAAAATGAAAATCGTTTATTAACTAATTAAAATATTTTTACATTTCCTCAAAACGAATACAAGTAAATTACTCCTAAAAATCGCAAAAACCAACTATGTTTGAAATAATACACCCAATCAGTATATAAATATCATATTCAACTACAAATCGAATAGACGACTACTTAATTACAAAAAAAAAACTATAATCATTGATAAAAGAAATGCAATCCAAATCATAGCTCCTAAGAAAACAAAATACCAACATCGCCTCGCAAAATCACTTCCTGAAGCGATACATTCAAAATGACGTAATAAATGACGTCACTACTGAACTGAGTGACTCGTAATGAACTAATGAGAATTCATCGCGAAATGGCAACGCACTCCGAAGAAATGTGCCGGCCGGTCAATGACCCTATTTACATAGGGGTGTTGTTATGCGCACGAGTATACCTACATGCGTTTGTTTACTATTCGGTAGGTATTCGTAATGAAAAAGCAAAATGGGAATTATTGAACACTCTAATATAATGAATGCGCCTCTTTTTATGAACCTCTATTAATTCTTTTGGGTTCTAAAAATAATAATAGCCAAGTAATTGCGTCCAACTGTGAGAAAAGGCTAGAAATTAAAAAATAAGCTCATTTATTTAAAAAAGCGTCCATTATCAGTTCCCCGAAATTACAGGTTCATTAATTTTAAAAAGTGTGCATCTTTAGAAGGTCAACAAGTTTTTAGCTAATTTACTTTTCACTTTAGTACCTAGGTAACTACCACTGCCTATTTAATTATAGTGAGATCGGATTATATATGTCTTTAAAGCTCCTGAAGAATTAAGATTATATAACCTACTCAGTTTACTGTCAAATTATAACGCAACTACGTATTATTAAATACATTAAATTACACTCCAAATCATCTTGGAATTCTCAAGTAATGTTCGCTCAAAGTTACCCAAGGCTTTCACGCGAAGGAAAATTCCGTGTGAAGTAGAGTGGAACCGACATGGCTTGTGAAGCCTTGCGATCCAAGTGTGAAGCCTGTACCGAAACTTATTAGTACTGTCGTATCTCGTGAACAAGAACGAGACGTACGGAAGAAATCTTTTCTAAAGCGCTTCTTTATCATTGCAAATGAAGAAAATCCTGGAAGTTTTATTACTGAGAACCGAGCGATTTATTAAAATTGGAAAGGAAATGGCATAGAAAGTTTTGACGCTATCATTTTAAAAACGAGAAAAATTTTATGGGAAATACTCCTCACAAGCTAAAAGTTACTTACAATGAAAATAATGATTAATTGAATATTTACTCATTAAATAATTATTTTTATCTACTGTATGTTACTATAACAACTCGTTAATAAGCTTATTCACTCTCATACTTCCAACAATTGTACTGTTTGAACACGTTAGCATTTTACGGCAACTGAGAACCAGTAAATACAAATCATGTTCTGAATTTACAAAACATTCCACGGTAGGTACCTACTACATAAGATTCCAATAGCTACGCTGTACTGGCAATTCGAATATTTGCAGAGCAGCGATGTCGGTCGCCCGCAGCGGATACATTCTGCATACGTCCACTACACAGTGTGATATCGAAAAATTTTTGCACTTAAAGCATTTGCACACGAGCGACGAACGAGATATTTTTATGAAGATTGAACGACAAAAATTTTACACGTTCCTAAAATTTTGCAGTGATCGATGAACGTTTTTACGACGTTTCGTCAATTAACATCAATCATCATCAATCAGTATGATGAAAACACTGAAAAGCCATCTACGACTATTATCAAAACGCTTCAATCCTACCGTTGTAAAGAAATCAATAGCTTGTCGCCCATACCGTCTTGAGCTAAGAACTTTCTTAACTTGATCAATCTCATCCTTTTCCCAAGTAGGTATGTTGTGGTCGGCTTCCAGTCTAAGCGGATGCAACTAAATTTTACATGGAGAGTCGCTCCATGTAAAATTCAGTTGCATCCGCTTATCTGACCTCTACAACCTGTGCAACTTAAATTGTGGGTAATACGATACTTACATACCCCTTAGTAAGATTGGTTGTCAGACTTTTCGGCATCTGGCTACCTGTAACGACTGTCAAAGATCTAAGAATGTCACTGAATGTCAACGCCGCGCCGGGACTAACAGCTTAACGTGCTTTCCGAGACACGGAGGGATCTCTGTAGCCTTTCCAATCTTGAGCAAAGAATTTTCATGACTATAAAATATTTAAAACATATTCTTTGCTACAATATGTATATTGTTACCTTTGACATTTCGCTGCGAGCGAACGAACGCATACGATTGCTTCGATGGCTTGTTAAATCGACTGAATAACGGAGTAAATAAATTGCCATTCCTTTTGAGTCTGGAAATGTTCTAGTGTTACTCCTAATATGATTTTTATTGGCAAGTATACCTACTATGTCTTGACTTTAACGACTGCAGCTTTACTTTAAGACTGAGATCTATAAACGTTACGTAGTACGTGTTTTGAGTTAGATATGATCCCGTCTCTATTTTGCATTTGTAGATTAACAGTAGTGAGACATTGACAGGAATAACGCTTAGCCAAAGTTCGTGCTAATGAACATTTATAGATCTCGGCCTCAACTTTAAGGTTGGCAACACATCAGTAAACCAATCGCAATCTATGTACATCAGAGTAGTTACCGTAACGTATAGACATCTGCAATCCTCATTGCAGACATTTATGTATTACAGTCACCAATCTCCAAAGCAAAATATTATTCAATTTCTAGAATAAAATAGAGTATCAACTATATATTATAACAGCGTATCAATTTTCACGCCTCCCCCTTACGACCTAGGCCAAATATTTTATGATATTCGGATAGCTCATAATCTAAAGAGGTGCCATAAAAAATATGAACTAAAAATCTAAAAACCAAAACGCAAAATTTCGCGGGTTGAAGCTATTATCTGTACAAGAATCTTACGCCGCCATCTTGTTTTTTCAATACAATATTCACCAAAAACGCGGGACCCTGTCAAAATTATTCAGGCGCCAACAGATCCTTGTAGCACTCTAGGTACTTTTAAAAGTCATTTTCAAAATGACAAAAGTGACGTCTCTATTTTCGTCTTTACATTTTTTCTAAAATACTACTGTATGGAGTCTGCCCACTACACCGTACCATACTATGACCGTGCTATGAACGTATCAGACGCGGAAAGAAACATTGTTCGGGTTACTATACCCGCTCGCTATAAATGTTCTCATCAACAATTATTTTTGACGCTCCGTGCATGGCACGCGACGGTGTTGGTCGATGACGGAACGGTCTAGTGGGCATAGTCTCATACTTTTCAATACAAAGAATATGTTTTTGCCTGACACGTTCCTAGCTCGGTCATGGTATGGTGTAGTGGGCATTTAACTATTAAATACAATAGGTAACAAATAACCTGCCAAGCCATCACTTCCGGCCAACCAACTAACCTATACGACATGTCCATGACATGCACGTAGGCGGAGAAAGTAGGCAGCTCGTAACCGACACCAACCATTTGTATCTCTTCCATTTCAACTAATGGAACACTTTTATATGAAAGAACACTGGTTTGTGCTGTTAACCATATTATTAAACGGAGTAACCTCACCTTGAAGCTTTATTAGTCTAAACCTGTTTAGGGTAGTTATCGGCTATTATTACACCAAGTAAAAATAATTAGCGTAATTGCCTAGTGGTGTGACCATCGGACTGCCAAGTCATAGGTCTCGAGTTCTAACCCAAGGCACGCACCTCTGACTTTTCGGATTCATGTGCGTATTGTATAATTATCACTTGCTTCAAAAACGGTGAAGGAAAACATCGTGAGGAAACCAGCATGCCTGTGAGATATTTCTCGACGGCATGTGAAGCCAAGTCAGAGGCCCATGGGCGGCTTAAACTCTGGCACTAGGTTAGTCACTAACCACATGAAAAAAAGAAGACCAAGTAATTAAACTTTTATTCTACATGTTGTTTCTACTATTTTCATTTAATCGTTTACACCTAAAAGGAGTTGTAAAAAGTAGTTGTATAGAAGAAAACTTTTAAAAAACTTGTAAAAATGTCAAACAGGTAAACTAGATAAGTAGCAACACATGTCTGGAACAACATGAATATGTGGCAGATGGATTGTCTAATCCGCTGTTTTACATAACCGCTAGCTGTTTCACAAAACAGCTCCGTTCTGTAAAACAGCTGCGTTCAGCTAAAAAAAAAGAAAAAAAAGTTCAGTAATTATGAAAAATCGCCAAATGTCGTTACATTTGGCGATTTTTCATAATTACTGAACTTTAACGCGCGGAATTGCATAAACGTTTTGCATTTATCAAAGCAGCGGGTCGACGATGAGAGGTTATGTAAAACAGCGTGAAATGAAACGTCAGCTTGTACATTTTAGTTTTGAATTTTGTCACCCTGTACAGGGTGACGGTTGCACAGAGAGCCATGGAGCGGTCCATGCTTGGCATAAGGCTAATAGACCGAGTCCCAAACGTCAAGATCCAGAGATGTACGAAGGTTTTCGATATCGGAAAACGAGTTATGGAACTTAAATGGCGTTGGGCAAGACACCTAGCAAGGCTCAGTAATGACTGGTGGAGTAAGGCAGTGACCGAGTGGCGTCCAATGGCTGGAAGACTAAATGTCGGCGTCCGGCGACGTGATGCGGACGACATTTGTTACCATCGCGACTAGAACATGGATGAGCCTGGCACAGAAGAGTGAGGCCTATGCTCATCAGTGTATGATGTAAGTCGGGCTGTGGATAATAATGATGGCTTATAAATTTTATTGCTATGAATACTATCAGTCTATTTTCAAGTTGTCCGGGAAGATTATCTTTCATCTCTCGAGAGCCCTCTATTAAAAAGGTTGGTTAACTCCCGAAAGGAATCTTTCTGAAGGTCCTATTTCGAAAATATGAAGCAGAAAATGTAATAACCATCCAACTTAATGTAGGAATTTCATTATAACTTAGCCAGTTTATAAACAAAACGAATAGAGGGTCGACAATATGGAATCAACTTGTTGCTATGATCGTCAAACTCTTGAACTTCTGCCATGAAAGTACCGATCGTAATCTATAGAAGAGCCTTGGAAATTTATTTGATAGGTAATCTTTTGTTGTGATAAAAAAGTTAGTTGATTTCAACATGCTATTCTATTAGGAGTAATATTCAGTTCTAAAGAAAATTAAATCATTAAAAGAGAGGTCATTGAATTGTAAATCACACCCTCTGTAAGTTAAAGCTATTTCTTGTTAATTCATACATTCAATTGTAAATTTTTCCAGTTTATGGATAAAACATATGTATACATTTTATTAATCAACATTTAACATTAGTCAAAAAACGGGTTAAGAAAATTAATGTATTTATGTTTGAAGCCGTTATAGATCCCGCCGTTTATGGATTCTGTCATGATACTGATGTCATTTAAGGCGCGATTTTATACTGATGATCATGTCTAAACGAGTAGTTTTAATGATTTGGAAAAAAAAATGTGTTAAATTAGAGCATTTACTTAATAAATTTATCTGTGAATATTTTAGATTATGTTTATATTACATAAATTAATTAATTTGTAAAGTTATGTCTAACGCGGATAAAAAACTGAGAATCACACAAAATCTTTCAAGCATATTTTTCTGAAACCTTCACCATTTTAAAGATAATTTTATTATTGATCTTTTAGTATACGTGTTTTATTAAAATACCTTTTTTTACGTATAATAAATGAATAATGCGTTTAATTTGCGACAGCGGTCCTTGATGGGCGAGTCCTATTACTGGCTGGACATACGACACGTTGCGTGAGCTCAGAGCAGAACACGTAAGCTAACCAACCACTCAAGGTCACTAGCATATATCTGCGTCTTAAAACATCGACAGTAGAAAATCTAGTAGAAAAACATAGGTATGGTATCTTGTTGGTTTTGTCCTTGAAAAAGCTCAGGTGCGGTAGGGCTCACAACCGGTGAACCGGCTCGCTTCGATGATATTGAAGCGAAAGGTTTGTTGCAGATTGTTTAGATTCTATATATGGGTAACAAAAATGCGTTCGTGAACCTACCTTTATGTATGTTTAATAATTACTTAAGGGTATACTGGCGCATCCTGACTAATATTATAAATGGGAAAGTGAGTTTGTTTGTTCATTTGTTTGCTACGCTTTCACGCTAAAACTACTAAACGGATTTGGATGAAATTTGGCACATAGGTAGACCATGACATATGTGAGGACAAAATATATTTTCATCCCGATATTCCCACAGAATCGAGACTTATGCGAGTGAAACTGCGGGGCATGGCTAGTATTAAATAATTTAAATTACTAACCTAAATTATTCTCTCTCTAAAAATTAACCCTTAGTAAACACATTTTAAGTACCTCTAAATATCAAAAATCCTCTTTCTACCACAAAAAAAAATGTCTACCAAAAATACTCTTTCTGAACCGCTCTAATACCTAAACTTACGCGGTACAAAATTTAATTAAACTACGCCCGATGATACAAAAGGAACAAGTTAACACTTTCGCAACGTATAGTGCACGTCACCCGCACGCCATGTGGCACACAAAATCGATACACTGCGATACTGTGTATAGGAAAGGCAGAAAACCCATTCTGAATAACGTACGATCGGTTGACAGGGTATCCACTCTACCTTACTTGACTTGGTAACAGGAATTGGGACTATTCTATACCAAACTTACTGACTAAGACAAAACACTGGATAGTTAGAATAATATTCTGTTTCTTTAAGTGGCAAAATCCCCCAAGAATGTAGTAAAGTGAAGTTAAAACGATATGCGAAAAGAACAAACTTTCCCCAACGGCGTAGCTGCTACGACGCTACGATATTTTCGTAGCGCAGAACATTCAAGTTCGTAGCACGTTACATACACTTTCATAGCGTAATTATGACATGGACAAGTGCCATGTGTGTGCCCGATGGACCATCGTCAAAAATTTATGAACTACCATACAAATTTTCATCCCCTATTTAATCCTTCTAAATCGTTCCCTAGTGCTCACCTTCGTTATAAAAGGAACTCTTTTGTAAAATGTCTTTCTGCAGACCCAGTGGTTGAGGCTGTGCGTTGTCATGTCAGTGAATTCAAGCAAATAACACAGCACATACATACACACATAGTATTTACGTACGCATAATTTATGCGGCTTACCCAAATCTCCGTTCTTTGGTATTGTTCGTCGAATCGTTGAGCTCATTAAGTTCTGAGTTGAGCTGCACGATTACTGACAAATGCGTGCATTGACTGGACAAGTCCACTCAATCTGAGTGATTCTTTCTTCAAAAGACCATTTCAGACACTAATCTACATGGTCTGACCAAGATTATGTATTTAAAAGAGACTGCGACCTATGAGTTTGTTTCGGCCTTACTTCTCAGAGTAGTCGGATAGGAAACGCCGACCGCATCTAGTTTAAAAATATGTTTGACGTGTAAAAGTGTTTGCACAAACCTACTTACAGAAATAAAATAATTTATCATAAATATTTACGTTATTTATTTATTTACAAACAAACACTTCGTAGCACAAAACATTCAAGTAGCCTTCGTCGTTAGCCTCGCCTCTCACTGCTACACAAACAATAAACATAAGCACAGCCAGTTGATATTCTGAGTCGACACTCCGATAGTCGCTTGTTAGCACTTTGTTATTCCATCTATTGTAACGATGTCGGTCTAGATGGGAGATAGTAGTTTGTACTCAGTGGTAGTTGGAGAGCTCTCTACGCTCCCATGCATTCACGAACACGTCTGTGCCAGCATATAGTTGGATAACAGTTTATACGGTTTTAGTTTAAACAGAATAGGTAATAGGAATTGCCTCGTTGGTCTAGTGGACGCAAACGCTGCTGCTGAGCATGTTGCCGGGCAGTGTTATTTAGTTTTTCCATCTGAAATTTCTCAGCAGCAGCCCGGATTCGGGATTTGTGCCCGGTTGATGGGCTCGCCCCCTATTTCATGGGACTTAAACATAACTGGTAAAATATGTATGTACTAAAGATACACCTCTGCCCAACCCTTCAGGGGATACAGGCGTGATGTTTGTGTATGTATGTTGAATAGGTTGAAGTAGTTTTGAAAGTTGACTTTATTCCAATAGAGAGTAAAATTCGGTGCCTTAAACCCGTTTTCACCGACACCTAAGTGACACAATGAATCCCTAAATAAAGGTACACTGTTGGATTTGGAACTCTCAGCGCTAAGCATAGCGTTGAAAATCCAACAGTGCACTTTTATTTAGGGATTCATAAGTGTAACTTACTGAAAGTAAAAACGGGCATTATTAATTTAATTAGATCTATTGAAGTGATTTAGTGATTCGCTGTCGCCAAAGGTTTTTATCACCTAAAGGTGATTTTTAGAATAACTTTTTTTAAGAGGGCTAGAACTAAATGGTGTTTTATACTAGCTTTTGCACTCGGTTTCGCCCGCGTGGAGGTAGTAAATTATCCCATGGGAACGTACCTACTGCCGGGATAAAAATTATCCTTTTTTTTTTTTTTTTTTTTTTTTGTTTTTTTTTTTTTCCCGGGGTGGAAAATCCTCATGGATGTCCTCCGCCCTGGGGCGGGCGGAGGGGTCTGTCAGACTCTTACTGACTAAAAACCACCCCGGTGTTCCGACTCACACCTACGCCGGGGGTCGCGGGAACGAAAGAATCTTCCGCAACCACCGGCCGGTGCCGGCCCGCCACTGCGGGCCTCCTCTCGGGTCAGGGGGGGGAGTGAGGTGTTTGACTCCCCCCGCGACGTCTCAGAGGGGCGCGCGTGGAACACTACGCGCCGCCACCTCGGGTCCTGATGTGTGGGGGGCGACGGACGTCCCCGAGTCCGTCGCCCCTGGACCCATTTGGGATAAAAATTATCCTATCTTAACCTGTCCAATGACCATGGTGTGCTAAACATCAAAATCCGTTCAGACGTTAAGGCGTGAAAAGGTAATAGAAAGATAGACAGACAGGCAGACAGGCTATCTATCGCATTTATATAATATTATACAGGCTGTTTAGGCGGACGGTTGAACATACGTAAATGGCGGACCCGTGGGGCCGTCTGCTACGTGTTTAGGCCCAATAACAAGACCCAGGCCACGCGGATTCTTAAATGACTTTAAAAAAAAAAACGTATTTCGACATTGGTCAAACTTCTAATGTCAATAATTTCGTTTAAAAATAACGAAACTGGCAGCATATTTTTTTATTGTAGTCTTCCTTATCGATTTCGACAACGGCGACTCTTTGAAATTATTATATCCTAGCGTGTGATCCTAATATGACTCGCCAGACCGAATTTAGTTTTAAATACCTACCCGGTCACAACTCATGCAATATATTGGGTTCCCACCTATTTTTTTTTTTTTTTTGAGTGTTGTAAATTATCAAATAACTTCTCCCGCTCTGGGCGTAACGGTAGGGCGTGTCAGACTTTTACTGACTAAAACCCACCCGTGTTCCTTCCGTTGCCTCTGTGCCGGAGTCGCGATATCCGTTTCGGACAAACTCGCAACCCCGGCAGGCATTGGCCCTTCCGGACCCCGTCAGTTGGTGCTGACATCTCTTTGAGGCGCGCGTGGAACACAACGCGCCGTCGACCCGGGCCTGGTCCCTATCGGACGGCGAGCTACCCGTCGAGCAACATCGATTATTACCTATATATTGGGTTCCCACCTATGAAATTGGCGTTTTTTTCTCACAAATAGAGAACCTCGTCACTTCTATGATTTAAAATATTCATCAATTGCTTGGTATTATATCGAATAATGACTATCATAGACAACTACCAATAGTAAAAAAAACATTATTACTTATATTTTTCTAAACATAAAAAATACCTTAAAAATGACTCCTCATTTTGTTAGCAGAAATGACCACTATTTGTTTTAACTTAGCCAAAACTTATTTTTGTCGCTTAATCTAAGTGGCATATTACGTTATCTTAGTTTTTAAACATTAGTGCATAAAAGTTTTAAAACATGAGTGTTCATGGTCGATTTATAAATTAAGAAAATGTTAGTATGAAAAATGCAACTTCTTTAAAATTCTCCACACAAAACGCTGATTTCATAGGTGGCGAGACCTAATAGATGGCCGACAGAGTTAAAGGTATAGGTATAAGACGGGTTAGGTCTTCCCTTACGTATGCTCATTAATATATGAAGGTAGGTAGCGAGGAATTTAGAACCTTACGCCGTACGTCCTCAGCTCAAAAGAGCTGTCTCCAATGCTATACTTTTCTTTATTACTATTGTAGCTGTGGTCACAGTCAAAGCCAACGAACATGGGATCGAGTGGTAATGAGACCGCATTTAATTAATGTTAATTCTCTTTACCGCAGAACGCGGTAGGTACCTACGTTGTTAATACTTTGCGAGCTTAGCCGGCGGCTAATCAAGGGTTTTTGTTAGGTCTCCTAAATGAAAATAAAACGTAAAATGTGGTAATAAAAAATGTCTCTGAATATTCCATAGAATTCAAAATTAATTCCTGTAGTGTGCAGGTATAGTTGAGGAACAAAAATATTAAGAGCCAAATATAAAATATGAAATTTAATTTAGAACCATTTTCAAGTGAAGAACTACTACTAAATATTGGTAGTACCCGCGTTTAAATATGAGACATGGCTCCTCAACCCATACGGACACCCCATGTGCCCCTTGCGGATCGGACAGGGTTTTTTACATATTGTAAAGTCAATAAATTGCAATACCAAGAATAAATATAAGTAGCAAAATTGAAATATTAGGTATTTTGAAAGTTTACACAAAAGGAAAAAATTATGTAGGTATTTTTGATCAACGATCAAAAGTCACGAGGGAAACTCATTTTCCACAAGTGAAAAAAAAAGTGATAGCGTCTGTTCCTAAAACCAGACGGCAGATAATAACAAATATATCTAAAACCATTTTTAATAATGAAATTTAAAACAGTTGACATTAGGTATCGCTACATGAAAATAAAAAAAATAAACTGTTTAGGTATCAAACCGCTTTCCAAGCTCGCAATTACACTGAAAGCAGTAAACCCATTTTCCCTATCCTTATTTATTTTCCCCATTCCCTCGCAGACCTCATTTCATCGCCTACCTGTACAAATACCGTACGTTACCTCGGCTGTGTACTTTGACGTTACTCTGTTTGTGTATCGACTTGGGTGCTGAACCTTATTGATTAGCCGGTAAAATAGAGAGATCCTCTCAAAGATATACTGGCTCATTGCGTTTGCTGAGTGAAATTGACGGGTTTAAGTTTGTATTTTGAGTACTTACTTATATATAACCTAGTACAGTGGTCGGCAAACTGCGGCTAGTGAGCCGCATGCAGCTCTATACAAATGTCGATGAGTGCGAGTGTAGATACGCGCGGGGGTCGGTTTTAATAAGTTTTATTCATAATTCAAACTATATTTCAATCATTTATTTCCAAAGTATTTTCACCAAAAATTAAAAAGACATCGAAAATTAATCATTTACTGTACCTTTCAAAGTTTTCCAAGGGTAACTTGTGTTTAGTATTTAGTGGTTAGTTTCGAAACATAACTGGCGAAATGTAGTTGTACAATAGGCTACACCTCTGTCTAACCCTTGAAGGATTCCCGGCGTGATGTTATGTATATTCGTTTCCAATAGTTTTGTATTGATAAATATGACGAAAGCAAATAATCATACCACGGTTTGCAAATGGATTTGTAATTGCAATAATATCTACATTCAAATCAGCCACCCACAACCCCACAAACCCACTGCGGTACGCCTAACTTATATCCGGGAGTTATAATACCAATTAATAATTCTATCTCAACGTTCGAAAATTGTCCAAATATTCGTCTATACCTCGCTCGCTAACGCAAAAACTTCGCCCGATCAATTTCCCAGAGTTTATTAAATATCTATAGAAGATAGAACAACTTAGTTCATAGTAATAATCGGTGGGTCTCAACTATAATCCTGAGTTACTGGGAATTCAATATCGGGGCGTAAATCCACTCTGAAACTACTTTCCTAGAAACTATAAAGTATCTCGATATTGAACTTGGTATGGCGTACTAAAGAATGGTTTACGGTTATCTATCGAGTATTTATTTTATGATTATTTTCTCATACTTTGCGTTGTTCACTCACAATTCTATTGTAACAATCGTATAGTTTAGTAAGCTCCTCATATAAGCTGCTTTGACGTAACCATAAAGCTCTAAGCACACAGGCCCGTGTCGTCGACGCGCATATGGCTACGCGCGGCAAACGTTGCTTTTTTAAGGTAGATGACGCGCGTTACTTGGAACGCGGTTATAAAAAAGCAGTGATAAAGCCCTAAGATTTTCCTGAAGATAATAATAATCCCTTGCCAATGCACAACCACAAAACTGATAGGATTTTATCTGCTTAACATACAAACAGTTAGTGTTTAAATTATACTACCTACTAGATAGTATAATAACACCTAATTCGTCTTTAATATCAACATCTTCATCAACTTTTCAGCCGAAAGACGTCTTCAGCTGGACATAAGTCTTAGCAATGCCATAGGCATTGGAGTACCAAGCGCTGCCACTTCGTCCGGCATATAATATAATAAGCGTTAATCTTACGTTGTAAAAAATAAACTAAAGGTAGAAAAAAAAAATTGGTTTAAGTACTTGTCACACAAACACGTGTTTAAAAAAAAGATAAATGAATCAATCAATCTGTCTAGCCTTTTCCCAACATGTTGGGGTCGGCTTCCAGGCTAACCGGATGCAGCTGAATACCAATATTTTACATGGAGCGACTGCCTATCTGACTTCCACAAGTCAGTAACTGGGTAATACGATACCACTTGGTAAGACTGGTTGTCAGACTTTCGGGCTTCTGACAACCCGTTACGACTGTCAAAGATCCACGAATGACAGCCGGCACCAACGGCTCAACGTGCTTTCCGAGGCACGGAGGAGTCTCGGTATGTAAAGATGGTCACCCATCCACGGACAAACCCCGGCAAGCGTAGCTTAACCTGATGGACCGACCCGTGCGGCTGTTAAAATAAACTCTAAAGGATACATGTTGATATGATGATGTATTACTTATTTATTAGCTATTAATACTTACAGACATACGATGTATCAACCGCTCATTCTAAACATGCCAATACACTAGAACTCAAAACGATCTATCTCAGTTAATATTTAATACCCACTGAGACGAGGTGAACTGAACCGAGTTTACCGCAGAACGTTCATCGGTTTAAACTGGCAACTTGTGAAACTACGTGCAAATAATAATGTGAATCCATATTCCAATATGAAATTAATGTCCTCTCTGCAGGGACTTAAATGGATAGGTAGCTACTGTATATGCGTGATGGGTCGTAATGTCTTTAATGTAATGTCTTTGGGTGTAGGTCCCCCATAGCACAACATCATTCTGACTGGAAGCCTTTTTGTCAGTCCCGACAGACGTGCAGATACTGACTACTTTTTCTTTTTGTGCTTTATATTACGACTTCGGGACTTCGTTCGCGTGAAAGTCGAAAAAGTACAGCCCATTTTACTCGCTGATAATGTAGCTTTCTATAGGTGAACAAATTTTTCTCTTTAAAATATTAGTTTAACTTCTGTTTTTTGCACACTTTTTTCTCTCTTTCTAATTCGTTACTGCAAAACGATGTTGTCAATTCCCTTGAAGTTCTTGTTCAAAGAGACGTAGCTTACTCTATTCTAAGAAATACATTACTATACCACAATAGTAAGGTTACTGAAGGAAACTGAAGCAGATATCTCGACGACACGTCTGGCGAAGAATGACGAGGGAGCCGACCCCAAATTAAATGGGGTAAGGTGACGAAATCTTGTCGAACAATTTCCATCCTAGTGCAGGTGTTCGTCAGGGTTGCATAATATCACCACTTCTTTTCAATGTTTATACCAAACTCATCATGCGCATTACTCTGGAAGACTGGACAGACGGTGTCTCAATCGGTGGCTACAGAATAGCAAATCTGCGATACGCTGATGACACCATGCTATTTGCTACTAGCGCAAGTATTCTAGAGGAATTACTTCGTAAGATGGAGAGTACGAGCCTCGAATTCGGACTAAAGATTAACTGGCAAAAAAACGAAGGTGATGATTGTTGACCGCGCTAAGAAAAACTCGCCCAAAGTCTCTAAGATTGCAAACTGCGACGTAGTCCAGTCCTACATGTATCTTGGAGCGTTAATCTCAAAAGGGGGTGGTTGCATGGGTGAAATTAAGAGACGTATGGCGATAACTAAATGGACAAACTGAAAAAAGTCTGGAGAAACAGAGATATTACAAAAGCCACTAAGATCCGGCTTGTTCAAAAACTGTTTTTCCTATGTTCCTTTATGCTGCTGAGCCATAGACGCTGCGTGACATCGATAAGAATAAGATAGACGTTCTGGAAATGTGATGCTGGAGAAAAATGCTTGGGGTATCGTGAATGGAGTTTCACACCAACACCTGCCATGCTATTCTGTAAATATGTAGATGTTTTGAAATGTATGCAAACTCATTTTACACGTAACCACAGATTGGTACAGATTCACTCCGCATAATCATTTAAA
This sequence comes from Agrochola circellaris, assembly GCA_914767755.1. NCBI lineage: Eukaryota > Metazoa > Arthropoda > Insecta > Lepidoptera > Noctuidae > Agrochola > Agrochola circellaris. The sequence goes on from OU611860.1 coordinate 7,686,394, forward strand.
TAAAAAGCGACTCTTGCTACATTAAAGTGCAATTCAGCCATGCTATTCTGTAACCATCTCACCGTGAAAACTTGGGTGAAGTGAGCTGTCAATAGTGTCAGTCCCTGTGGAATGACAGCTCACTCCAAGCTCACTTCACCTAAGTTTTCACGGTGAGATGGTTACAGAATAGCACTGCTGTATATGTCAAAAACTCGGCATCAAAAAGAGTATTTCTGTTCTTTTCCAAACGCGCATCCCTAAATACTTCAGACACGTCTCGAGGTGTGAGGGTGACTCTATAGAGCGCCTTGTCGTGCAGGGTAGAGTGGAGGGCACTAGACCACGCGGACGCTCGCCCATTAGATTGACTGATCAAATTAAATCTACAGTGGGCGAACCCGTGTATGAGTGCACTAAAAACACCTAAAATCAGAGTAGATCGAGAAATCGTGAAGCGAATCACATCAGACCCTGGACAATAAACTACATGAAGATCACGGCCGCGCTGTCAAGAGTTCTACGAAGAAGAAGAAGATTAGGCAGAAAGTTTAGTAAAGCAATAGTTGTTATGAATAGTAAACCCCAAAAATATCCCACTAAACTACAGTTTAATAAATCATCATCTTCCTGCCGCTAGTCCATGTTACTTGGGTTCGGTGCAACACGGTTTTTTCTTCCATTCTCAGCTGTCAGCCGTCACTCACACCTATCATTCACTCATTTTCATTCAAAAAGAGATGATATCACACATACCATACCATTCATCTTTCCCATGGTCTTTCTCACCCTCTCCATCCATTAACATTTATATTCATCACTCTTTTAGTGACATGCGCTACATCATTCTAACATTTTGTGTGAAAAGAATTACCCACTAACCGGTAAATCGATTTGTCCTTGATCCGAGAAACCGTTTGACTTACATAAGTATGCATGCATGACAATGAAACTATTGATAACAGCCCACAACGGAAGACTACGTAATGACGGATAGTGAGTAAACTAGAACAGACTATCGCAGTCGAACTTGTTACCAATATCTATGAGTACTAACGCGATAGTAATACAACATAAAATCGCCCCTGTATTCGTCGAACGGGAAGGCGAACTGCTGTCGACTGGATACAATTCTTCGTGACTTTAAGTAGCATTACAAAGAGCTCATACAACGGTGATATTTATTTTCACATCGAGATCATTTCGGGCCCTGAAAAGCACGTTAAACTGCCTGACTAAAATGCGACAAATCTCAACACACTGTGACGTAGTGACCTCCTGTAATCTACATCACTGCTAGATACATCCTGAACAACCTACTCCAAATCTTCAAGCTGTCTCCGTGAGATCTCCTTCCCATAGAACTTGCTAAGGGCTTAGAGCAATTCACCGGGACAATACTATACCTACATTGTTCTTCTTCTTTTTTCTCCCGGCCATTATCCCAATTTATTCGGGGTCAGCCCTCCTAGTACTTCTGCGCCACATCGTTGTGGGTTGTCTCATTTGTTGTGTTGCTCGTCATGATATCGTTTTTTATTGTTCTTAGCCAAGTCATTGGTGGTCGTCCACGGCCTCTCTTTCCGTCTTCTATATTCATGGCTCTTTTAGTCATATGGTCTTCAACTCGCCTCATCACATGTCCGTACCAACGCACACTACACACACACACTTAGCGTACACTATACATAGTTACTTTAACTTAATAATTCAATCGAAGCGAACCAGACAGATCGATAGTGTTACGACTTTAGTCTAAATTCAGGTGGAGCAATGCGTGAAAAAGTTCTTATGTTTTGCCTTTAAACCTTTTAAAGCCTGACCTTTGTGCGTGATTGGAAACGATTACGACGATTCTCTTCATTCACAGAAAATATGTGATTTATTTATATATCTAAACTTTTCACGCTCAAAAAAGTACAAAGGCGGCCTTAATGCCTTAGGCATTCTCTACCAGTCAACCAAGGGTGGTGAAGAGATTACATGGGAGGTGCTCTATTTGAGAGGAACAAAGGAAAAATAAAAAATAATACTTCTAATGCATTATAACTAAAATAGGTATAACAATACATAAATAGGTTGCAAACTACATACACATACATACATATTTACTATAATATATACCTATATTATATATATATATATATATACAAATTCAAGGGAGAAAGGAGTTGAGATGACTACTCTATACTCTACTCTCTCTGTTCTCTCTCTCTCTATATTTCATTCAACAGCATGACACTTATTGGTTGTGCGGTAAAAATATAGGCAGACTTAGCGCCCTAATTTTAACGTCTTACCTACAGCCATTTGGACAGACGACTTTGCAAGGAGGATTTATTTAACAGACACTAATTTAACTATGCTATCAGAACTCAAAGGCAGAACTTTGTACGAGCATATTTTTAACTCAAAAACGTTATTATCATCTTGGCTATTATCAATCTTCTTGCAAACATTAGCAATGAACGCAATCTTTTATGGTCATGTACGTAATGCATGACAAAAATAACAATGCCAAGTAATCACAATTCAAAAACGAAATCTATAAGTAAACCAAAACTTCTTTATGAGCATTTCATTTTCTCAAGCTAGTTTTTCTAGCAAAAAGGAACATAATAAAAGCAAATGCCGCCAACCTCTAAACGAGTTTGCATGAAGTTGAGAGCTATTTAAATATCCATCTCGCATCAAACCGTGTTATATGAGAAAATATTAGGTGAGGCTATTTTTGAAAATGGTTTCTGGAGGCTCAACATGGATAATAACATGGATAAGTTGCTGGCAGAACTTCTGCTGTAAAAATAAGTAAAAATCCACAACTCAAAGGTCAGGACACGACATATCATTCTTAACTTATCTACATACATTTTTTAACTTTAGGTCTAGCCAACGTAGTAAGCGTCATCATCGTATTTTTGAATTGCCTACATCCACCTTGAATACATCATTTAATAGCCCCCTTACACGCATGGCAAGGCAATATAATGAAAGGTCCAACTTGACGGACTACCCTATTGATATTTTCTCCATGAGTTATGCTTCATACAGACGCTCCCTATTTAAGCAGTGCGACGAGTCTATCTAGCTCAAATTGTTTTGTTTTGTAGTGTTCTAGATTTAGGTCTACTAGAGACACTTTTTATTTTTCTCATTTGTCTCTAATTTTTTCATACTTCAATGTCATGCATACCTGTTATTTGCATGGTTACTGAAATGCTAATTTTTAGATTATATTTTATTTGAATTGTAAGTGACTATGCTGTTGGTGTGCTTATGATAAATAAATAGCTGATTATTACATAATCATACAAGAAAACTTATAACAACTTTTACTTAGTAAGGTTTTTTACATGTTACTCAAACATGAAGTCCAAACGTGAATCGAGTTTCATAATCATAATCATTGATTTGCTTTGAAAGTAGGTACATAATTAAAGGTGTTTACAAAATGTTGAGATCCCTGTACAATCTACCAATTAGGCATGCAAATTATAGAATTTAAAGCTAGCTTAATAAGAATAATAATAAAGAAATACAATGTCAATAATTAAATCTAAAGAGTCGGGTCATTTAAAAAATCATTAATTGAATAATAACACTTCAAGTATAGGTATCTATCAAGTAATAGGGCTGTCAGTTTCTTTTTAAATACCAGTACCAACTATCAACGAGTTTCAACTATCTCCAATTAACTACTAAAATACACATTTTAAAAAGAACAATAAAATAGTAAATTTAATTTAATCTAACAACATACTAAATTTTGGCGTCGAAAAATTCCTCCACATCGCTATAAGCTGGTGGTGTGACCAAAGCTAACTGAACGTAAACTATTCTCCAATAGTTCATGCAGATACAAGAGAATACTACCAAATCCATTGACGTAATAAATCGAAGCATAGCTCTAAGAAACCTTCAAGCTCTTCATGATTACCACGAGCGAACAGACAGACTAGTTTACGAGTTCTTCTGGCACTGACACTTGATTTACATAATGCTTTATGGAAAATACTGATGCAAGTCGTAACACAGTCCTTTTATACGGTTTAAGACATTTATTTTTCAAAAAGAATACATTTCACTTATCATGAGAAATACACGTTAATCTTAATACTAAATACACGAACTTATGAAGAACGGTAGGTACTCTTAAATAATCACACAAAGAGTAGATGCACAAGAAGCATTTTTTGTGGGGAAAAAAGTGAGTGCACTGTTACATATTGCTTCTCGATGACAAGTCAATAGCAATTATACATTGTTAATAGTAGCAAACTCAATATTATAATGTTAGGATCAGTATACGAGTAGGTAACTAGATATTCACCTATTTATTAAATACTTCATTGTACTTACACCACGTATATAAAAAGGACAAACATATACAATGTGAAATTTAATTCGTTTGCATCCTCTTAAGGGGTCATTGTACTCATCATTATGAACAACTTTCACTAAGGGGCCAACCCTGAAATGGCGAAAAAAGAATCAGCTATTCCCTGCATTATAACGAGCTATGCGAACATAAATGTATGGAACGGCAGATTTCTTTTCGCGATTTCAAGGTTGGCCCCATAGTGAAAGTTGTTCATAATGATGAATACAATGACCCTTTAAGAGGATGCAAACGAATTAAATTTCACATTGTATATAACAGCTAAATACGTCGTATTTTAACTGTACTGTTTATTTATTTTTTATATATATTTATGTTAAGTATATCAGTATTTTTTTTTTACTTTCTTATTATGCGCTTATATATAGGAATGTATTCAAGATCCAAATATAGCTGTACCAGGAAAACAAAAAATGAGAGAACGGAACGTTTTCCCTTACTTACTAAATAAATCAGTCCAAGGACGTTTCAGCCAATTACGAATCTCGCTTCCAAATTGGCATTACAAACAGAAACGGAAATAAAAATCAAAGGCAGGGGATGGCTAAACGAAATCAAAGACTTTGAAATTAGATAAACTAGCTGAAGTAGACAGTTTGATTAGTTTTTAATGGCTGGTGGGAGGACCGAAGCTAGGGTTGTAAAAGATCTCCATTACAAAGGATTTTTTAACGACGGTGGAACTTTGAGTTTCTTTTACGTGAAAATGGCAGCATTTACTTAAGCAAACGATTCTACTGCTGGACACAGCGCTCCTCCAAGTATCGTCAAAAGGACCAGTCCTGAACTTCTCGCGTCGGATTATCTTTACCTTTTAAGAGGGTCCATTCTGAAAGTGGGCAATGTCGCAAATAGATGTCAAATATTTCACTGTTTTGATTAATTTGACAATAATTATGTATTACTGTATGGAAATAAGAAACGTGGCTAACTAGCGAACTAGAATATTCATTATGAAATGCAATAATTAATATCTTAACACTGAATATTTTTATTTAGATGTAAATAAAGTATTTGAAAACGTTCTAAATGTATTTTTTACACCTAAAACGGGTACAACATCAAATTCAATGTTATAATTGCAATTCATTATTAATATTCCAGTTCGGTAGTTAGCCACATTTCTTATTTCCATACAATAATAATGCAAAATTAATCAAAACAGGTAAATTTTTGATAGCTATTTGCGGCGTTTCCCACTTTTAAGATAAACGCTCTTAATTTCTAATCATCTTCTTTCATATCCAAATGTGGGGTTCCTTCATAATAATTGTAAGGATATTTTCAATTCACCAATATCATTGAAGCTTTTATATTAGAGGCAAAGTTTAATGTCTGTACGATGTGTTTGTGACCCTGTCAAATGTTCAATTCGTTAATTTCCGTATCTTCTTCCTCATCTACAAACTTCACTTTCACATCCCCGTCCTCATTATCCTCAGCCACAAAATCATCCATTTCATCCCTAGACTAAATAGAATATCTTGAACTACGTCTGAACTTCAATCTGCGGCCATCGGGCCATGACTCCCTCGACAGAAACAAATCTAACTAGTCTGGTCCCTCGGGGAGGGTATTAACTCAGCACAGAATTATTAGAAAACTTTATTAAAATAAAAACAGGGAGACTGTGACGTACTATGCTGTTGCCAGCTGCTGTTGGTGGAGAAAAAGGTTTTAATCAAACTGTGATTTATGTCCTTTTTAGGGTTCCGTACGTTCGAATGAAAACACGTAGCCCTTACAGGCCCTTACTTCACTCGTGTGCTTATTTAGCTCCGAATCTACTGGACCGATTAAGTTGAAATTAGGTACACATATGAATAACTCTTACCCAAACACGGATGTGTTACGAAAATAAATGAATTTTAAATATAGGGTTTACTTTAGGGGGGTAAAGAAGAAAAAAAGTTTTGCAAACTGTAGCGTGTGACATATCAAATAAAAGGGCTTGTTGTAAAGCTTTCAAATATTTATTTTTTTACAATTTAAAAAGTTATGAACATAGATGAAAATTGGCCATTCACTCCCTAATATTTCTCATATAAAATGATGACATGAGTTCTCATAGACAGGAAAACCTGTAAGAAGTCGAGTCTAATATTCTTAAAAATAGAAAGACTTGGCAACATGGCAAGAGAATCTACATTCTACGTACAATAAAACCTACCTAATATAAGCGCTGCGCTTTATTTAATTAGGACTATTTCAAAAAGTAGATTTTATTCTTATGTGATTATGTTGCCGTGTGATGGCCAAGACATTATTTTTATTAAAGAAATAAAAATGACAAATAGATAGGTACTGAATAAATCAACAAACATTTTTCTTTTTTTTTTGTGTGGGAAATTATCAAAGAGAGTGTGTCAGACTTTTACTGACTAAAACCCACCCGTGTTCCTTCCGTTGCCTGCGTGCCGCGGTCACGATATCCCTTTCGGACAAACTCGCAACCCTGGCAGGAAATTAACAGACTTGGTTTTACATCTCATATCTTTTTGCGGTAGAAGAACTGCATTGCGAGACTTGCATTTTTTACATGATAAGTTTTTGTTGGGATTATTTTACCTCTGACAGGAACCCAAGGATCAACCCGCTTGCAACCTTATTGCAAGGACAATAAAGATCAGTGTAACTTTGAAATAAATGTGAAATTCTTTATTTAACAAGATTTGATTTAAAGTTGATATGGTAACAATTTTCATAATAAAAGTACTTCAAAACGAATAAATCATTCCTAACTGTTAGGAATTATTTATTAATCCTAAATGGGCTACTTGATACTCAGATATTACCACTTAAATGTCAAGTACAATACTCCTGGTTAATAACCTCTTCAGAATCGTTTGGAAACTCAACAACTCCAAGAAATTCGAAGAAAATTACGACAAAGCCCTCAGTAACTTTGATGATAAAATATTGAGAACTCTTCAGTTATAAGTATATCAACAAACGTAATAAGTTACATATTAAAAATAAAGGAGACTGGATTCCGTAATAAAGGAGGTAACTTCAAATAAGGTATTGCTATAGGAAAAATAACTTATAATGATTTAAGGCTGTTGAAAAAAGAATTGCATTGAAAAATGTCGCATGTGACTGAAAGCAGTGCTACTTTCAGTCGGATGCGACATTTTTGAATCCAATAAAAATATTTTTATGAAAGTGCAATACGCGGTCGGTTTTTTTTTATAACCGACGAAAAATTTCAATCGTTCATATGATGTCCCTTTACGTCCCTATTTCGATGTATACAGGGTGGCAACACCCTGTAAATTATTTTTGTAGGTAGTTAGTTAGTTAGTCTTTTAATTTAATACATTGTGTAAGTAGTTAGTTGTGTTATATCTACACATATTATAAAACTAAGTCGCTTTTCGCGTTCGTCTGTATGTTCGCGTTGTTCTTCTGAACCACGCAACAGATTTTGATGAGGTTTTCACCATCGTTTAGAGAATTTATTCCGGAAGGTTTATGTGTATAATACGTTAATATTAGACTTACGTTTACCTAAGAAATCTCGATGTTTTGTCAAGCCGTAAAAACCGTGCAAAGCAGAAGCGGGTCAGTTGTGCTGTTTAAAAAAATTAAATATAAAATTCTCACAAATAAAATGCATAAAAGATCTTAAATCGCTATTAGAGTTCAATCCGCTTTAAGCCTGACACGCTTTACTCAACTTAGCCTTATTAGTAAATACCTACTTATATCAAGTTTCAACACTGAACGCGTCGCTAAATTCAGTAGAAAATGCAAACAATTCCACATATAATCTACACACCCAATCCTACGCTGTAAAAATACGCTTAGGCACGTGTCCCACCGGCGTTTAACGAGAAGCGCGTAGAGCTAGCAACTAAAAACGGTTTGGCAAGCAACGAGCAGCGAGTACCCGACGGCGACGAGCGATTAGTCGCTGATATGCGTATGTACCAAGCGTAAGTCCCTCAGCGAGTGTTCTGCCCGCCAAGCGAGCGTCGCTGAGCGAGTAATCTCTTGTCGCTGCGACAAACGAGTACTCGACAGGTTGTGAACAGTCAGCGATCAACTATTAATATATATATCTCTTTTACTTACACGGGATCTTCCATCTTTTGTACGTTTCATGAGCGAGGAAATTATTGATAGCTATGTCGCTTCCTCATCGGTGGTGGGACAGGAGTGTTACCCATACATTTCAGTCTATTCTCTAGCAGAATATAATGGAGAGCATGGCAGCCCTAACTGAAAGCCCAACAATTTCTCTGAGAAAGCCACGTGGTCGGACATTTTGAATTAATTCAATACTTTAGAACCCAATGGCTTGGCACGTGACGATGGGAAGAGGCCAGACGGAATGACCATAATGCCTTGGAAGTTGGGTAGGCCTTTGGTGTGGGACGCAACCTGTGTCGATACCCTCGCGCCATCCCATCTTCCTAGCACGGCGGGCTGTGCCGGGGCGGCTGCTGCAGGTGCAGAAAACCTCAAACGGCGCAAATATAACAACCTTATTGGTAGCTATATTTTTGAGCCGTTTGGGGTTGAAACACTAGGGCCGTGGGGTCCGAGTGCTCATCGAGTATTTCGGGACATCGCCAAGCGGTTGGTCGACTCCTCACGTGACCAGAGGGCTGGCCAATTTTTAGGTCAAAGAATCAGCATTGCCATCCAACGTGGCAATGCCTCCAGCCTTTTGGGCACTTTTCCCACTGACAGCGACGCCGACGAATTTTTTGATGCCCAATGAGCCTTTATTGTTTATAATTTATATATTTTAGTGTTAGTTGTATATTTTAATCTTAATGTTATTTTAATTTTATTTGTAAATTAGTAGCATTCAATACTGCGCTCACTGAGAGCAGATTGGTCAATATTTGTTGGTACCAGTAATGTGCGAAAATGTACCGACATTTAGGAAATGTTATGTTACATTATGTGAGTAAACCACATTTTGGCGTGTTGTGTGGGAAAAGTCAAAATAAATTATGTGAGTAAACCTCTGTTTCTGGTGTATGAAAAAAGTGGAGTACAATTTATGCTACAAATTATACCTACTTAAACATCAAGTTTCAAAACGGAACGCGTCGCAAAATTCATTAGAAGATTCGAACATAATTCTACAAATAATCCATTCATCTAATCCTATTACGCTTAGCCCAATATTTCAGGCAGAATATAATCAGGTGTAGGTATGGTAGCCCTAACTGAAAGCTCGACAATTTCTCTGAAACTCGCTGAAACCCGCTAAAAGCGCCACGGTGCCAGTCATTTTGAATTAATTTAATACTGTACTCGCTGAGAGCAGATTGGATAATGCTTGTTGGTGCCAGTAATGTGCGAAAATGTACCAACATTTAGGAAATGTCATGTTACAATATGTGAGTAAACTATAATATAATTGTTGGTGTATTGTATGGGCAAAGTCAGGTAAAGTGGATAATGTCAAAAATAAATTATGTGAGTAAACATGTAAAAAAAAATTGTTGTATATGGTTCAGGAGACCCTCTAGAACCCCCAAATAACCCCACATTCGAAAGAATGTGAGGTTATTTGGGGGTTCAGAAACGTGCCGCCTCGCTAGAAATAGCGAGGCGGCACGTTTCTGAACTTTAACCAGTAGGTAACAGTAATGTGCGCAAATTTACAGACATTTAGGAAATGTCATGTTACATTATGTGTGTATGGTGGTGTGTTGTGCGGGCAAATTAAGAATGATTTATGTTAACATGACATAATCCTTAATGATAGATATCCTAATATGGCCAAACGTTTTGGTAACTCGTCATGCAATGTTACCATAGACCTTACACCAGTAATACGTACAGGCTGATGCAAAGTAGCACCTTACATATGAATAAACACTCTAAGGCCGTTTGTACACGGCATGGTTTCCAAACACGCACTGTAGAAAAAACATGTCTATCAACAAGCTTCCACACTGATCCATACAACACTGACGACCGTGCCTACACACAACATATAAACCGTAATTTAAAGGCCTTTTTCTTTTGAGGGTGGTAAATTATCAAATAACTTCTCCCGCTCTGGGTGGAGCGTGAGGGCGTGTCAGACTTTTACTGACTAAAACCCAACCGTGTTCCTTCTGTTGCCTGTGTGCCGGGGTCGCGATATCCCTTTCGGACAAACTCGCAACCCCGGCAGGCATTGGCCCTTCCGGACCCCGTCAGTTGGAGCTGACATCTCTTTGAGGCGCACGTGGAACACAACGCACCGTCGACCCGGGCCTGGTCCCTATCGGACGGCGAGCTACCCATTGCTCAACGTCCGCAAGCCCGCGCCTACGGTGGCCGGAAGTCGGCTCGCGACTCCCGACGCCCGGGGCGTCTCCTGCGGCGACTAGGGGCGCGAGGGCGCGACTCTTGCCTCTCCCTCGCGCGCTCCGCCTCCTCCTTCGCGAGCATTACTGCTTCGCAGAAGGAGGTGACGGCCTCCCATGCACTCTCGCTTCGGAAATTTAAAGGCCTAACAGTCAAAAACTATAAATAAAATACTGGGTTCATATGCATTGTCCTCGGAGACAAGGTCCTAGTAGATTTGGTGAACATAAGCGGCATAATCTTGTCCATCTTGTTGTAATCTTGTCAACAATGTTTGCAACAATTACAACAGTTTGTGACAATTACTACATTATAGCCAATCATACTGATACCACATCTAGAAAGAGCATGTGAGGTCTACAGTCTACGTCATAGGTAGGTAACTTTTATTCCATCGACATTCTCGTATCTATCATTATCTATAAATACCTGCTCTGTCATTAGTTAACTTTTCGGGGCACATCAATTATGTCATTATTCGCTGACATTAACTATTCGTAATGCGTGTATCTACAGTCGGGGGATGTAAAGGTTTGGCAATTTTCAAATTCAGTCTAATCCCGCATAGCTGTCACATTACATTTGAATTCATAATGGCGGCAAGTAGTCGGATAAGTCACAAGCACTGTGCAATTACTCTCAAGCTTCGTTCGCATTAACCCAACCCCAGTATTAGTTTCACTTAGGTACCTACCTACAGACTCATGAATTCGTATAAGTCACAAGCACTTTGAAATTAAACATTGCCCTGAAGTGTAGATGATTAACCTTTTCATTCCTCCGCTGTACAGTGTACTCAATGGATTTAAAGTAGGTACGCACAAAACGTACGGGTATGAAACACAGTCGTTTGCAGACAAATAGCGGTATAACGTGTGCTCGGAATACTGTTTTCATTTATATTACTGTTGTAAACGGTAGCTGTACGTTTCGTAAAGCGCAGGTAAAGCCACGCCATTTTTCTAGCTTAGGACGCCATTTTAGATTTGTTTATTTTTTGTTTTTAGTTCGTAGAATTATTTTGGTGCTATTTATTTAGCAAAGCGATAAAACTGCTGCATCTAGGAAAATGTACCTCTAGAAGGTACTTTGAGTTTATGATTTACGAGGTCGCATTATCAAAGTACTAAGTAATAAATTAAGATATCTTCCAAACACACTATAATCTAACAGAGCAAACTCACGATACTACAACAGTGCGTGTCTATCTGTAACCGCAAAATAATATAAACACACGAAAGATCTTGAAACATTCTTCGATGATGCTTCAAGTCCCCCCGCCTTTTCCGTTACGTACATTTTCTCAACGGTCCACTTACCGAAATAGAAATAACGTACGACAAGGGACGACATTATTCTCCATTTTAGTCGAAACCAACGGAATCTTGGGTCAGGCACGTCCAGACAAACGCACGGGATTGCCTGGGTAATGTTGATTTTATTCACTACGTATACAGTCATTTTATTCTCCAAATATCATTTCGAATTTCGAACAGTGTCGAGGGGTAAATCCGCGGTGGTGAAATGAAGAATCCAGGAGATAAATCCTGAAGAATCCAGGGCCTTAATAATATATGTGACATACAATCACCATATTTGTAAACAACTTACGAATTGTCACAATTTTACGACACGGCGCTATTTAATAAAACAGAAAAGTATGAAAATATCTCATAAAATTGTCGGATTGTCAGATTGCCGCTTGTCACCTGGTCGTTTTTATTAAATAGACTAAAGATTACACTATTTGGGTCTAAGATTAAAGATAATATGGCACGGGTTTTGCCTTTTCTGCACGTTTTCTTTCTAATATTACATCACAAGTTATCTAAGCACTTACCTTAGCAATCTTATGCAGCAGAGCAGTAGTGGAGCTTGTCTTGAAGAGCCCTAGGGCTCTGCGCCTCAGGCCTTGTCCGAGGCACGACTCGACAGCACCACAAAGAGCAGTCACGCCACCACTTTCTTCATGCACGAATTTTCGCGTAACAGCCTGGACAAAAGTGATTAAGTTTAACTGTTGAAGACACAAAGCACGGAATCGTTTCGCCAGGAACATCTAGATACGGCAGTACTAACAAAGTTCGTGTTGCCAATCGTGCATTTATTCACAGATGGGTGACTCCGCAAAATCATTTAAATAAAAAGCGACTATACGAGTAGCTACGACACAAAAAAGTGCAATTCAGGTCGCACAGCGCTAATTACCTACAGTTATATTCACCTAGAAGTTGCCTCTCTTTCTATTGCGTAACTCTTAGATCTTCTGACTACTTACACTCACTGAATTGGCCCAGCAAGACGGGCCCGCCGCGTACTTGTAGCTTCATACCTAAACTACGGAGCGGCCCATCTGTATTTATTTGTGGTTGAGCGCACAACTTTTGTCGCGGCAGAACCCATTGAAACCCGCCAGTTTTTAGTGTCGTCCTAGTACGGGAAAACGGAGACAAGCTTAGAAGTATGGAAAGTGATATCCATGGAATTAGTAGGTACTATTAATGATATCCGAACTCATTTGATAGGCTGTCCTATATGAATTACTTTTTTCGGTTTAATCGTCTTTAAAGTAGAACAGTTTTATCGGGCCCCGCAAAACAACGATACCCAGATTACGGTCTCAAGAAGTATCCAACTGGATCCAATTCCGAGTCGAGAACAATCTACCTACAAAACCACATCAAGGAAAAGTTACTTAGATTATTTTGTAAAAGATAATGCACTGCTCTACATATTCACAAATGAACCCTAGGCAGCCTAGCACCTACAATACCAAGAAATTATCGACTGTTTCCATGTTTCCATCAAACAGTTCCCTCCAGCAGATTGTTTGCGACTGTACCCGCTAATGCAGTTCACATAATTTAATATTTGGATCGCTCGATAGTAGTTCCAAGAACCGATACCGAGGATTAGCAAGTTACATCACTATTCACTTGAAACCGTTCTCGATATTATGACCTTCGCCGGCAATATTAACAAGGAGAACTCTCCCTTTTCTTAACTCGCGCTAAATGACTGATCTTTTTATAATGAGCAGAAAGTGAACAAAAGGTGCTGAAACCTGATCAGAAAAGATGAATGTCTCGCAAATTAAAGCCGATATCAGAGCTTAGAAAGAAAATTCTGTTGAAATTGAAAAGTGATTTTTAGCTGACTTGGTCGGAATGAGGAGTAAAAATTTTTTTTGCAAGGTTGCCTTACTATGAGTCATTTTGTACGTCGCGCGTCGTAGGTATAGTAACACCCAGGCAACAAGGAGTTATTGTATAATATGGTTAACGGTAGTGTTTAGAAACTTTTGATAATTTGCGATGTACTTGGAAATACCTAAATGTTTTGAAAATTGACCGAGATTCAAAATACTTTTAACGGAAATATCTTTAATTATTGGAAATAGTTAAACTGATGTTCTCTTTTGCATGAGAACTTGAGATTATTATGTGGGAGGGGCTTGTTCCTATGTAATAATAGCCGCACGGGTCGAATGCTCAGGTTAAGCTACGCTTGCCGCGGTCAGTCCGTGAATGGGTGACCATCTTAACATACCGAGACCCCTCTGTGTCTCGGAATCAGGTTAAACCGTTGGTCCCGGCTGTCATTCTTGGATCTTTGACAGTCGTATAGGTCGTCAGAAACCCTAAAGTCTGACAACCAGTCTTACCAAGGGGTATCGTGTTACCGAGTAACTGGGTTGTGAAGGTCAGATGGGTGTCGCTCCGAGTTACATACTGGTATTCAGCTGCATCCGGTTAGCCTGGAAGCCGACCCCAACATAGTTGGGAAAAGGCTGTACAGATTGAATTAGGATAGTTGTGATGGTAGTCATTATCAAGAAGGCAAAATTAGGCACAGAAAATGGATCCTAAAGAAAGACAGGAGACACCACGGTTGGTAGAATAGGGAGATAATTATTGTCCATAGTTTTTCCACTTAAACATCTCCAGGGCTCCCATTTTAGAAAAGTAAGTACGAGAGGTCACTTATTAAAACCTTAACACTACGTAATTTAAGTCTAAAACGAACCTTCTAGGTTGTTTAAATGTATTTAATTGACTAACCTGAAATTAGTTTAAATTAACATTTTAAAATATAGGTCTGTAGGTCGGACCTCAACAGAATATTAATGTTTTACTCCCAAATTGTATAACTTGAATTAATAAGTAAAGCAAAAGGATTTTACTTAAAGTTAAATAAACTCTTACAATTGAAAGGGTCTTAGTTTTTAGAACGTTAAAATTTGTTAGAATTGAATATTCTTCCAAGGTCGTGGGAAATTATTTTGTAAATGGATGCTGTAACTTAATGCTGCTTACTCAAGACTTTGTCTACCTTCATTAGTGTCAAATCTGTCTACAAGCTTTTACCACTCAGCCATACTTGAATATATTCATATTCTCTGTAGTTAACAGTAATTCTCTATAGCTATTGTTATGAAGACGTTAGGTAGGGACTCTCGTTTATAATCTGCCTAGCCTTTTCCCAACTATATTGGGGTCAGCTTCCAGTCTAACCGGATGCAGCTGAATACCAGTATTTTACAGGGAGTGATTGCTTATCTGACTTCCACAACTCACTTACTGGGTAATACGATACCCCTTGGTAAGATTGGTTGTCAGACTTTCGGGCTTCTGATGACCCTTAACAACTGCTAGACGCCTGCTGTCTAAGAATATTATCTTAGATTGGGGCAGATTCAGGCTGATATAAAAACGCGGCGCGCGGCGGGTGTAAAAACACGCTTAACAAAGCCAAGAGTCACTTGTACTCCCCGACATGTTTATATATTTTTTGTTCTAGACAATACTGGCAACTTTCTGTACGGAAATATTGAAGGTCCAAAGATCCAACTTTTTTACTTATTTTAACTAAACTAGTTTTAAATGTTAAATTTAAATACCCCACAACTCCTGTACCGTTGCATACACCCATAAGCAATGTTTTGTGTGCGGATAATTGCGCGCTGCCGTAAAATGCAATTTTACACACTAATAATTAAAGCCGTTTCCCAGCAATTATTTTTTGTCCAATGTTACGTAGTTTGATGTACAGAATTCATAGATAACGGCTATTTGATGGGTTTTTACGCCCTGTAATGAATACTTAAATCTAATGACGAAGAATAATTAATGTTAGTTAGTTACCTCTTCCATCAACTGCTTGACCTCCTTCTTGACGGCCGCGATGAGCCGTTCCTTCTGCTCTGCGCTGGGGTCCGTCGCGGTAGCCGCCGGCATCTCCTCCGACCCTCCCTCGACTACAACAACAGTACTATTGCTTTTATTAACACCTACAATTTAAATCAAACTTAAAGCATTCGTTTCAATTAGCCTTTCGAGACTTGAGACCCGCCTACTCCCAAAAGCAACAATTATATTTACTGGATACCCGGCTAACTTTACTTATCAAAGTCCGTGTGACTTATTTGTTAATACAGACTTTGATAAGTTAAGTTAATGTTTCATATGAATATAAATCTTATAAGCGAATAAGAAGTATGGAAGAAAAACACAAGTTGCGTCGAACCCAAAAAGAGAATGAATATGATTCGTATGAAACGCTTGCTCATATTCACTTTTAATACGAACATGATAATTTCTTAGCATATTTTCGTGTGAAACGCAAACTTTACTCAGCAAAGTGAAATCAAAGTGCGATCTGTAAATCTTGACCTTAGAAAAAGTCCGGCATAAAACGTGTCGTATTGTGTGTGAAAAATTGTGTAAAGAAGCTCTATATTGTGCTTTATTAAGGGGGATGCGCTAAGGTAGCCCGCGAGATTCAAATTTTCTTGAGTTTTTTCCATTTTGCAGGTCAGTGTCAGGTTGTATGTTGATTAAATATGATTCGCGACCGTAACAAATATGGCTTTACATAGTTATAATCATTACAATCAGCAATACAACTCCATAAGTTAGCATAATTGTCAAATGTCATGATTTCATGAAATAGTCATTCAATGAGATTACATGAACTTAGAGAGTTGTGTTGATCATTGTATGTTTATAATTCTATCATTAAACATTTGATACGGCCGCGAATCATATTTAGATCAACATAGAACATGATACTGACCTGCAAATTGCAAAAAACGTAAGAAAATTTGAATTTCGTGGGCTACCTTGACGCTTTCGCCTTAAGGCCACGTACTGTAATTATACGCAGGAATCCGCTGGATGCGGGAAGCACAGAACCGGTTGAAGAGCCGGCGCTTGGGGGAGGCCTATGTCCAGCAGTGGACGTCTTTCGGCTGAAATTATGATGATAATGATAACTATAATTATTATGTAAGTGGGTATAATACCATTTACAGTAAGAGTCAGAAAGTTTAAGCTAGTTGCTCGTTTCAAAACTAGGAACGTATGTAGTCTCCTATAGAGAACGGGCAAAAAACTCTATGATTCTCTATTTTGAACATGATTTAAGTTCTTAATCCCTAATTTCGGCTTGGCTAGGTAAATAGAGAAATTATTGATTTTCCGACAATATAATCCCTCGGATTAGGATTGTCGAGCATTCAACGGATCGCTTCGAAATCCAGCTACATATCAGATCTTCTGGAGACGTAGGTAAGCCTATAAGTAATATGTATTTGGATGGAAAAAACAAGTAATTTCCTTCCAATAAGTCCATAAAAAAATACTTGTAAGATTCTAATGAAGGTAAAAACAATTTACTGAATGAAAAATTAATATCATTGCCATTAATTACTTTTGTACTATTAAATTCTTATGCAACATACCTACCTACTTTGTAGTTATAAGCAATAAACAATATTATTCGTAAAAGAGCAACATTTTATAATATAGCCATCTTGATAAAACGTTATATCTAAATCTCTTGAGAAAACCATTCCATAAGGACGTCAATTTAAATTTGCTCTGGAATTTTCATATAAAATTGATATAATTTTCCAGTCAAGGACCTTTTCTGAGGTATGACCTCAGGAATATTTACTACTTAGTTAAAACACTAAAGGGTATGTTTTATTTATAATAGACATTCTTGGGACTCTCAAGAGGGTAACAATGTGTGGTTTATTCTTTATTATAATATTTAACTAGCGACCCGCCCCGGCTTCGCACGGGTGCGCTATACATGTGAAGACGGTATTCTGTTCATGACACGTAGTGCAAAAGTTCTGACCTAACAAATAGCATGAATTCAAGAGAGTATTCATTTATTTATTAATTTATATTATTTATGTACACACAGTAAAATAGATACAGATACGACATAATCATAATTATGAGTACAAAGATACTGCTTATTTCTTAAGAAATTTCTTCCAGCAGACCTGCGAAAGGAGAAATGTAGACAATAGTGTATGAGAACAAAAAGAGCGACATAGAATAATATATGTTTGTTATAAATATGCGGTAATAATAACTAGTGGTCGCCCAGAGGTCGAAATTCGACCATAATTCATTTAAATGTCATGATTCTAAGGTGATCTTGTGTCAAACGCATGGTAAGTAGTGTAATTTTATTTTATTAATTTCTAATGTATATTATACTAAAATATTAGCTTTCTGCACTCCTTCTCCATATAAACTTTAACTGTGCCAAATTTCACAAAACAAAGTTTTTGCTTCACGTGTTAATATATTCTTCTTATTTTCGTGTGTTTAATGACTAACGTGGTGCCAGAGTTTTAAAGCCGCATACGTATTAATATAATATTTATATATAAATATGCGAAGTCTTAAACTAAAATATTGAAATAAACCTACACGTATAACGTTAAAGAAAAGAAAGAAAGAAAAAGTGTTTATTCTGCACAAACTAGACGCACATTACAAAAAAAAAAAAAACAATACCACTTTACAAATTAGCCAAAAGCCTCGTATCCATTATTGACACAGAAAAGTTTGACAAATTGTATTTTCGTTAGTATTATTAAGTACTTCTTTTTTATTTAGTTACATAATATTTACAGCCCCACGGCCCAGCAGCCCAGCGGCTTTTTTGCTTTTTTTTGTTTTTAACCTATGTCCATCTGGAATAAAGTACCTTTAAAATGGTGAAAGAAAATATTCCAAATAGGAGCTGTGGTTCCGGAGATTACCCTCCACATATATTCACAAAATCACAAAATTCGCTCGGTCTCTTTAACTAAGATGAAAAGGTTTTCTGGGATAATATTACTTGTTGTTACATTTTTATTTACATATTTTACCATGTAAAATAGGTATTACTCGTCTGGCATTATTTAATGAAATTTTTTAAGATATCAGACTACACTAAAGTCTGAATCCATTTATCAAACGACTTAAAAGGGAGAAAGATAAACATACCTAAATGTTTGTTACCTGACACAAGGAGAAAAAAAAGGCTTATATAAACTAAATTCACTCTCTGAAATTTCTGTATACTGCCGTGCTATTCTGTAAACATCTCACCGTGATAACTTGGGTGAAGTGAGTTTGATGTGAGCTGTCATTGCACCTAAAGCTAGGGATTGACACTATGGACAGCTCACTTCATGCTCACTTCACCTCACTCTTCACGGTGAGATGTTTACAGAATGGATCGACTGTTCTCTGGGACTGGGCAAAAGGGTGTTAATGCAAATACCAAATGAACATATTGTTGAAGCTCTTTATTTAATAGGGAGTTGCCTGTTTAAGAATCAATTTTAAATAGTGAAATTACTGTATTACTGTCTTGAAAAAAATATATGTCATAGATACTCCTTGTTTGTTATAGGGAAATTAACGGTTTTAAACAAGATAAATTGTTATTTGCTAGATAAAAAAAACAGATAAAGGGTCGATTTCAGAACCATTTTTCGTTTCAATTTCTAATTACAGCACAAAATTAAATGCGACATGTGAAGCCAAGTCAGGGGCTAGTCACTAATCACACGAAAAAGGAAGGAAACCAAAAAATAATATGAAAATTTCATGTTGGTACCATGAGGTAATCGTATATTACAAACTTCGTGGTGAAGAGATTTCGTATCTCTGAACAGAATTCCCGAAACCAATTCAGTGGTCAAGGTTACTCTTTTATTGTCCAGACATTTCTCAAGAGTCAATAAAAATGTGTGACGATTCCGATTGATGGCTTATCTTACATATATGTATAAATCCGGGCAAAAACGCGTCACCCTTATTGCGTAACACACTTTCAATCACAATCCGTGAGTTTTGAAGGATATTGCAAATCCATTACTTCATATGTTTGAAAAATTCATCCGCTCAACAACGTAAATAACGCCATGAACGTGGGTTAACTGTCAAAATGCAATCCATTTCGATCAATTGTAGCTTAATGTGTGATACGGAATTACGATACGCGCCTTGTCCAGAAGTACCGCTTTCTGGATCAAGCCATTGATCCAGCTGGCTAACAAAGTCAAAGTCAAATCATTTATTTCAAATAGGCCCTTGTAAGGCACTTTTGAACGTTTACAAAAAAATTGAATTGATTCTAGTCGCCCCTTCCAAAAGGGAGTTTTCGTATGGAGAAGAATGGGCAAGAAACTCCACAGTTACTCTTTTCAAAAGTGTTACAATATTTTGTATATGTAGGGACATATTAGTTACATAATTATATGTCAAAACGATGCACCTATAAAAAAAAATACGTTACCACAATAGGTAAAAAAAGAATTAATAAAAATGAAGCAACGAAAGATAAATTAATTACTTATGTGATAGATGCACGGTTCTCACATATTTACAAACATTGTAAAAGTAGACGATTTTCTTAAAAATGTTACAGTTAATAAGTCACAAGAAAGTCACGTAACGAGAGCCTGTTCAGATGTTGGTATTATTATTATATCCCTAACCAATCGTAAGTATTCGTGTGTTGAAGCGTACGTATCAATTTCTGTCCTACTACGTTTTTCTATACAAACGTCTTCAAAGTACAAAATAATCTCTAGAAATCGTTCATAACATTTATTTTTTGTGCTCAATTTCTGTATTCGTTCATTCCTTTCATAATAACTTGCCTATTCATCTTCATTTGTTAGAAGCATTATTATAGCGGATTTCCGAAGATAAATATCAGACGGATAGATTAATTAATATATTATTACGAATATGATGTATGGGGAAAGGAATTGGTTCATATGATTGTGTAAATATGTACTTATAATATAATACACATACTTATACCATCGTCTGATATGTCGATGAAATGTTTAATGTTGTCAAGGGACCAGCCGATGGGACTATCAATATCAATTCTATTTCCATAGAATAAATAGTTCTTTCTAGATTTAATACTTAGGGTATTGACATGTAATTACGCTGCTTTTGAGGTCAAGAGTTCGTTGACTAGTGGGTTGATGTACTCAAATATAAGATAAGAAAATAGTAAAATCAAACCTTAATTTTAAGTAATGACAAACAATTTTATTTGTATTGTATGTTTCACACATAATTTTATTTTATAAACTAAAATTGTTTGTCATTTTTATTTTAAAAATAAAATTGTATGTTCATTGAAAAGCCCAATAAAGATAAAATTAATGGTTTTCCTATAAATTATTATGCTATTTATTACGTAAAATTGTATTGTATGTTTGACAAATAATTTTATTTGGAAAACTAAAATTGTTTGTCGTTTTTATTTTAAAAATAAAATTGTTTTCTCATCGAAAAGCCTAATAAGCATATAGTTTATGGTTTTCCTATAAATGATTATGTTATTTAATTACGTACAGAAAGTTTTAAAACATTTAACAAAATAACCAACACTGACAAAAACAGCTATCAAAGCATATCGCTTATTAAAATCTGCTACCGTTTTCGACCCATACATAATATGGAAAAAAACTTAGCTATCGAAAAAATCCCTTCTTAAAACCCTCTACGGACGACCTTGAACTGGTTTGACACGACAAGACAGTTCAATAAGGAATAAGGAAGTCTGGTATAGCGTAAGACCTTTTTCTTTGAATACAAAGTTCAAGGTCAAACCGGGCTTCCCATATATACCCACGCCTATACCGTAAGGATTAATTCGATCAAAACTGTAGCTAGTATCAATTAATCGATGAGGTATTTATGAAACCCTGTTATTCAATGTTACACCTTCGTAGCAGCGTAGCGCTACGGCGTAGCGGGTGCTACAGGTTAATACAAAGTAATCGCAGAACAAGATTATCACTGTACCCTAGTTATGCTTTTTAGGGTTCTGTACCTCAAGGGTGCCAAACGGATCCCTATTACTAAGCCTCCATTTTCTGTATGTCTGTCTGTCTGTCAGCGGGCTGTATCTCATTAAACGTAATAGGTAGACAGTTGAAATATTTTCACAGATTCTATTGCCGCTATAACAACAAACTCGTTCATGGGTCAATGTATACGCTTTTACAACAAACTTCCCATTGACATCCGAAACTTACCCATTAAACGATTTAAAAACTGTATTAAAACCAAACTTTGTAAAAAAGGGTACTATATAATTTCAGATTATTTAGAAGATAAAAAAGCTTGGGATTGAGCTGCTCGCTCTGCTAAGCCTTGTGAAAACCATAAAACTTAACATTTTAATTATTCATCACAATAAACCAGTTTTATATACATATTGACATTGTTGAAAATTATATTCAAACTGCACACGATTACTTTGTAAAGTATTACATTATTTTAATTATTGTGAATGTGAGGACTATGTGGATATTTTATTTTTATTTTTTCTCTTTCATTATTTTTTCTTTCTCAGTTAGTTTTAATGAGGGTCTGGCAGTTTGAGTAGTTTATGCGGCCTACCCAAATATCCTTTCTTTGGTATTGTTCGTCGAGTTGAGCTCCTTCAGTTTTGAGTTGAGCTCCACGATTACTGACAAATGCTTGCACTGACTGGACAGGTCCACTCAAATCTGTGTGGTTCTTTCCTCAAAAGACCATTTCAGACACTAATCCACATGGTCCTCATATGACTTGACCAAGATTATGTCTGGACTTTAAAAGAGACTACGACCTCTGAGTTTGTTTCGGCCTTTCTTCTCAGAGTAGTCAGATAGGAAACACCGACCCCATCTAGCTTATTTTTAATATTTTTTTATATGACGTGTAAAAGTGATTCCGATATCCTATTTACAGAATAAACAATTTCATTTCACAAATAATACAAAATAATAATTAAAAGGGCAAAATAAAAAACGCCAAAAAACCCGTTTTTTGTTTCTTGTATAAACGTTTTATTGGCGTGTTTTCGCTAAATATTGTACGGAGGTACGGAACCGTTCGAGTGCGAGTCCGACTTGCACTTGGCAGGCTATTTATTCTTATAATTGATATTGTATATACCTAAATTAATAAAAATAGATTTTCCATATTTTCTCATAATAATACTAATAATCAATAAGCTATCACGAACTCCATGAACCACCTCTAATAAAATTGAATTACCTTAATTAAAGTTCAATTATATCAATAACAAACCAAAGTACCCATAACGACTTTGGCCCCCATCAATAGGGATGTCGACTAAAAATTGCTGTCCGTCAGGTATGTTATAAAAAAATATTGGTTATTTACATATTGTATGATACGGTAGATTTTATATTGACTTGTGACGTAGCGAGCTCCCCAACTTTAATGCGTTTTATCTAAACCAAAGCAATCTGCCTAGCTTTTTCCCAACTATGTTGGGGTCGGCTTCCAGTTTAACCGGATGCAGCTGAATACCAGTGTTTTACATGGAGCGACTGCCTATCTGAGCTCCACAACCCAGTAACTGGGTAATACGATACCCCTTGGTAAGACTGGTTGCCAGACTTTCGGGCTTCTGACGACCCGTAACGACTGTCAAAGATCCACGAATGACAGCCGGGACCAAAGGCATAACGTGCTTTCCGAGGCACGGAGGAGTCTCGGTATGTAAAGATGGTCACCCATCCACGGACCAACCCCGGCAAGCGTAGCTTAACCTGATGAATCGATCCGTGCGGCTGTTATTACTTAGCCATGAGCGTTTTATCTAAACCATTTTTTATTAATATGATGGAGCAAAAAATACGTGCCTAATAAGAAATATTGAGATATTATTATCTGACTGGCGGACTAAATAGATTTTTTTCCCCCAGTCAACATCCCTATTGAAGTAAATATCCCTTACTATGGCTTTTTTATAAATGGTAAAATACTCGCAATTTCTCTCTTTGAATGTTTCAGAAAAACCTTTACAACAATGAAAAAAAAATCTCTTTCACTAAAATAAAAGCTTGTAATTAGCTCATTAATTTATGAAAACAATACTCGACACCTCGAACAAAAGAACTTTAATGGCTAATTTAATTTAATTTGTCTTTGTTGCCAACGTCACTCAGGGCTTTGTAAGAACTTTTCTATTATGAGGCACTTCGTTTGGCGAAGTCCGAGAAATACGGCGTGTAATGAAGCGATAAATATAAATTAATGGAACTTTTATTACTATATGACTAGGTACTGCGTTGGTCAGGACCCTGTTTAATAAAACTTACAAATTGTAAATTGTAGATGACAGGCTAAAATTTTACAAGTTTCTGTTTAATAAAAATTACAAGTTACAAATTTGTCACGGTGAAAAATTTACAAAATTGTAAAATTGGACCTATAATTTTACATATTTTGTAAATTATAGTATAATTCTGACTGGTGGTCTCATGTTGTGTCAAAACTTTACAATTTTGTGCCTCAACTAAAGAAATTAAAATATTATATGCAATAAAATGTTTCTAACAACGAATAGTGAAAGTAATGATGTTAGTGTGATTGAACGGCAACGGCGAATTTTTCGTAAAATGATACATTTTACTTTTAATGTGAGAAATTTTATGATTAACGAAAAGTTTCGGGTATAACATAACAAAAATAGGGCATTTACTTGCACAATACGAAGAGAAATGTAGCCCTTACACCAATCGAGCAAATTTTAAAGCTTACATTTTATGTAAATTGTACAACTACTTATTTGTAAATACAATATTGTCATCGAAATCTACAGGCGTTTTCTACATATGTAAATGTTTATTAAACACCATTTACAATTGTGATAATTGTAAGCTATTTACTTGTAACTTTCTTACATATTTGTAAGGTTTATTAAACAGGGCCCTGGTGGTAGCAAGTGTTACTGCTGAGTGCTGAACATGATCCTGGGTAAGATTCCCAGGTTGTGCAAAGTCTTATTAGGATTTTCAATTCAGAAATTCTTAGTAGCAGTCCGACTGTGAATTTGAACCCGGTTGATGAAAATAGACTCAACCCTTATTAAATGGTGCCAGGCTTACCCCGCGTCCTATGTCGCGCGAATACACAATCGTTCGAACTTTTTGCTCGGTGAACCTGAACGCGTGGTCGCGCCGACAGAGGGCGCTGTCCGGTTTTCCGAATAAAACCAGACGCGACCGATCGCTTTTAAATAGGACACATTCTTAAACATTACTGGTGAAATGTGACTGTAAGTCCTAAACACATCTGCCTTACACTTCGTGGAACACAGGCGTGATGTTTTGAAAGGTTTATTTACATAAATTCTTGGGTTAAGTGCAGTTTTCAAGCAAGAGTTTTAACGTCAGGCACTTTTGCCGCGCCCTTGACCTGCAATTCAGTATGAAAAGCACCGTGGAGCATGGTCACTTATGGAAAGTGTTGCTAGGTTTATACTCCGTACTCTTGTTTTTCCAGAATTTGTGACAAACTTTTGCTTACTTTTACGTGTTATAATGTCGTGTAAAAGACTGGTATTCAGCTGCATCTGTTTAGACTAGAAGCTGACCCCAACATAGTTGGGAAAAGGCTAGGCAGATGATGGGCTCAAATATCATTGTCCCCAGATCATTATTTTATATATATACATATTATAAAACAAAGTCCCTAGTCGTGTCTGTCTGTGTGGCCGCTTAGTACTTCTAAACAAATTTATTCTGGAAGGTTTAGTGTATAAAACTTTCGTATTAGCACAGAAATCTCGACATTTTGATATGTCACCACATCAGTAGATTTGTGGCGGCATCTATATCGCCACATGCGAACTGCACATCACATTGACGTCACGCAAAATCCTGCATCTCGCAAGGTGAGTTTACCACGCGATACAACACCCGTCTGGTCGGAAGATTTTTTGATATTTTCGATGAACGTACATATTCAAGAAAAAAACATACAGCCCATAGAACATCCTACTTTTTTGAAGTTAGTCAAAATACGCGAACGCAGCAACAATATGAAACTAAGTATGGAAAACATGTGCGGGGGAAATTTCAGATTTGCCCCCCCCTGGGCCAAAACCTGGGTACGCCCATGTCCTCAAGGCATTGCCACATTGCAAAATTTTTATACACCGTGACATTTTAGTCGCCTTACAAAAGCAGCCCACTTCATGTATCCTATGACTACTAAACATTAATTAAAAAATAATTGATAAATTGTAACAATTTTTTTATTGCTCCTAGAGGTATTTTATGTCGGGTACATTGAGTGGCCCTTTGTAAGACGACTAAATTGTTACGGTGTTTAATTTTTTTTTCGTAATGAATGTTTAGTAGACATTGGATACATGAAGTGGGCTGCTTTTGTAAGCCGACTAAAATGTCACGGTAAATTTGTAGGTAGGTATACAAAAATTTTGCTGACTAGGAGTTTAGAGTTGCCAAATATTATAAAACCACAAAAATGGCGCTGAATACATTCCAATTTCGAACACCATGCAGATATTTTCTAACGAACTTTTCCGTTACCCTTCCAAGGCTCGTGACACAAATATATAGAGTAAGGCTACATGATTGATGTCTTCAGGCAATTTGGTAGGCTTTTTGCAAACTGTGCGCCACAAAATTGCTAGTAGCCTGTCGTCCGCCAGTTTGAGACAATTAATCTTGCCTCTTTCAAGTACCTACAGTTCTATACTACCAATGTATTTTTGAACGTAAGCGTTTTTTTCTTGCTAGCCACTTGTCTAAAAGTGTTAATAGGTTTTCATGACTCAATCAATTTGCCTAGCCTTTTCCCAACTACACTCGAGAGCAATGAATCCGGGTCACTTAAAGAATGTTAAAAATCTCGGAAACTAAAAATGATAGGTTAATGCAATAAATTGTATTTAATAGACAATGTAATACTCCTTAAATGAAAGTAAAAAAAATATGAGTCACCATACATTTTATTAACACAAAATTACATAAAGAAAAAAACTGCTGATCTCTCCTTAAAACAAAAATAGGAAACATGAAATTTTTGAACTTTATTACGATTTTCTTGAATTTTAATACTTCGTATTGCCTCCTCGTGCTTCCATTACTGCGTTTACGCGGTTTGGCATGCTGTACACCAAGTTCCTTATACGATTTTGGGGAATATTCTCCCATTCCTCTGTGAGAGCAATTTTGAGCTCACGAAGCGTGATTGGGGGAGGGTTTCGTTGTTTTACGCATCTGCCTAGCTCGTCCCAAGCATGCTCGATCGGGTTGATATCCGGGCTGCGCGCTGGCCACTCCATACGAGTAATGTTCATCTCTTGAAGGTAGTCATTCACAATCCTACCTGTATGAGGTCGGGCATTGTCATGCATAAATATAGCATCCTCACCTAAATTGACCATAAATGGACCAACGTGATCATTGAGGATTTCTTCCACATATCTTACGCTAGTTAAAGAGCCGTTTTCTATGATCACCAGCTCTGTGCGACTTTCAGAAGAAATTCCGGCCCACACAAGTACAGACCCACCACCGTAGGCTACTTTTTCTTCGATGCATGCTTGCTTGAAACTTTCCCCTGGTCTTCGATACACTCTGTGTCTTCCATCGTGCTTGTAGAGCATAAATTTTGATTCGTCGGAGAACATAACTTTTGACCAATCTTCAATACTCCAATTTACGTGGCTCTGGGCATATCTTAGTCTTGAAATACGATGCCCACGCTCCAGTTTAGGGCCGTTTGCAGGTCTAAGGGGTTTTAAGTTAGATTCAGCAAGCCGACGTCTTACTGTCCATGCACTTGGGTTACTTCCTCCGAGGCGTCGAAACTGATTTGTGAGTTCAGTTCCTGTGAGAAAGCGATTTCGAAGCATGGTGTTCACCAAGTATCGGTCTTCTCGTGCTGTGGTACACCTGGTTCTGCCCGTTCCTGGTCTGCGTAGGTTAGAACCAGTTTCTTCGTAACGTCGGAGAACTCTTTGTACTGTTGACAGCGACACACCGACAGTCCTAGCTGTATCGCGCTGACTCCGGCCGGTTTCCAGCATTGTAAGTATTCTGGTGCATTCTTCAGGCGTAAGCGACATAATTTCAGCTTGAATAATGAATATAGAGCACTATCAACATGGTTTATGTACCCACATAAATGACAGATTACAAACAAAAGCAAAACCAAATGCTGTAATTTCGTAGTTCCATCTTCGAAAGTGGCCCTTTTTCAAATTTGATTTTTTTATGATATAACTTTACAATAACTAAGAAGTTTTAATACCTTCATTTAAGGAGTATTACATTGTCTATTAAATACAATTTATTGCATTAACCTAGCATTTTTAGTTTCCGAGATTTTTAGGATTCTTTAAGTGACCCGGATTCATTGCTCTCGAGTGTATATTGGGGTCGGCTTTCAGTCCACCCAGATGCAGCTGAATACCAGTATTTTACATGGAGCGACTGCTTATCTGACCTCCACAACCCAGTAACTGGGTAATACGATACCCTTTGGTAAGACTGGTTGTCAGACTTCGGGCTTCTGACGACCCGTAACGACTGTCAAAGATCCACGAATGACAGCGGCTTAACGTGCTTTCCGAGGCCGGAGGAGTCTCGGTATATACAGATGGTCACCCATCCACAGACCAACCCCGGCAAGCGTAGCTTAACCTGATGGATCGACCCGTGCGGCAGTTACTACCTAGCCACCAGCTCCTCAAATACCTAATAGGTTTTCTTGACTGCTAGGATAAATAGTCGCTTAACGTAGAGAAGTATTTGCCTCGGCTTTTCAAATGTCAACCTCTCGTGAACGTATTTATGCGGCCGTACATAAATATGGATATATAGGGAATAGTTTGTGTTTGTAAACTTTTTTAAATTTCGAAAAAGCGGTTTTTTTTTTTTTGAATTTTCTGTTTCACCCCTTTATATGCATGACCTTCATAGCGGGTTTCAAGTTTAATCCCTACAGAAAATGTTGACGAAACAAACATTTCAAGTAAACAAGGTAGAGCGTAAGTAGCGGTAGGTTATATACTAAGTACCTACATAAACCCGTCGCGTACTAAGTTTAATATCCTTTAATAGGAAGCAGACTGAATACCTATTCAAACTAACTTGGTGTAGAGACTTAGCTCTCAACGTTGCGTTGACTTCTATTTTAAAGCCGTGAATATGCAGAGCCTCATATTACTATAAGCCTCCATAGTCGGCTTATCTACTCCTTTGAGCAAGGCACAAAGCAATTCTGGAAATATTCCACGAAGCTAGAATTTACATAGGGTTTTACCAGCAATATAAACAGAAAAATCACAGATTCACAATAAATATTGAAATAACGGAACTGTAACTGAAAACAAATAAAAAACGGCTTCGGCTTCGATGGAAAATTAAAAGCTTTTGCCTGCGTAAATAAAAAAAAGTAAATAACCAGAGAGTTCGCTGGGTTCGATATTTAAATATAGTGCCAAGCCGAATTAAATCTACATTGAGAATGACAGCTCTGAGTTTTATTTAATTTGATCGAATTTCGTTGTAATTAAATTGTGTGATGAGATTGGAGGTAGATAGAGTGAGATTACTGATGATTGTGTGATTTACTTTGGCATTTCTCCAAATAAATAATTTATATACTTGGCCAACTGCGTTGGTACTTACTTTCTACTTAGTTATTCCTCGGGGTGTTCTTTCGGCGGAGAGAATAAAGTGAAATCGATTAGTTTTTGAGTGTTGGTAGATATAGAGCAGTTTGAATTTATAGCTGTACTTATGTAGGTATTTGGT
Source organism: Agrochola circellaris (assembly GCA_914767755.1). Classification (NCBI taxonomy): domain Eukaryota; kingdom Metazoa; phylum Arthropoda; class Insecta; order Lepidoptera; family Noctuidae; genus Agrochola; species Agrochola circellaris. Next base: position 7,716,015 of record OU611860.1, read on the forward strand.
ATATCGGCAATAATATTCTTGTTTATATTACATCTTACATTACCAATATTCGTTTTTATTGTAATGAATAATATTTTTTTGAGCGGTGTGAAATGTGTAAAATTATTCCTCCAAAGACCATTTCAGACACATGGAAGACCATGTGTCTGAAATGGTCTTTTGAGAAATAAAGAAATTGTAATATTAAAAAATAGACGACTATGAAAACGAAAAAAAATCGTTCGCCCTCACACCCCTAGCCGCCGCAGCAGACGCCCTGGGCGTCGGTACTCGCATGCCAATTCCCGGCTATCGTAGACGCGGGCGTGCGAACGGTGAGCAATGGGTAGCTCGCCGTCCGATAAGGACCAGGCCCGGGTACGCGGTGCGTTGTGTTCCACGCGCGCCTCAAAGAGATGTCAGCACAACTGACGGGGTCCGCTAGGACCGATGCCTGCCGGGGTCGCGGGAAAGTCCGAAAGGGATACCGTGGCCCCTGGCAACGTGCAGGCATCTGAAGGAACACGGGTGGGTTGTAGTCAGTAACGCCTCCCGCTCGGGAGAAGGCATTTGATAATTTCCCACACAAAAAAAGACCTACATGTTTATTTTGACCTACTTACGTATGAAGAAATTCAACAAGGCCCGTCCTTTACAGAATTGACAACCCTCGTTTGCGTCATAAAAGATATCCCAGGCACATTTGTGATTCTTTCTCCCTAGTCCAATTTTACGGACCATATGAGGTCCAGTTAGTAAATGTGTCTAAATATAGAGTGTATTAGACACCTAAGTAAGTACGGCCTCATAAAACAGGTAGGTATTTTCCCCTAAGGTCACGTAATACAATGGAGGAAATTCTTGGGTTTTCTGCGACACCTGCCTCTCTAATGCAAAAAGGGTCGGTTTATTGCACTTAAGTATGCATAAGACTCAAGTTTATTTAGGCGTGTTGACCTTAAATGGGATTTGATGTGATTCCTTTGAGATGGAATACAGGGTGTCGGGGAAATCGACGCGAAAACTGTTACCATGGATTCAGTACATGATTCTGAAAACGCCGTTGAAAATTTTCTTCGGTTATTTAGAAAAACACACACACACGTACACTTTTCTATGAAAACAATTGTTATTTTTTTTTCTCGTCTTTGTCCCTTCCACCCTGTATAACTAATTTAAGGTCTTTAAACTTTATTTAATAAAGACTAATTGATATCCCGTCCAATCGTACTCGGCGCTTCTCCTCCACATTTGTAATGCGCACAGCCAAATGATAAATGATTTTTATTTCTGTAAATAGGTTTACAAAACACTTTTACACGTCAAACATAATTATCATTTTTAAACTAGATGAGGTCGGCGTTTCCCATCTGACTACTCCGAGAAGAAACGCCGAAACAAAGTCAGAGGTCACAGTCTCTTTTAAAGTCCAGACATAATCTTGGTCAGATCATGTGAAGATCATGTAGATTGGTGTCTAAAAATGGTCTTTTGAGGAAAGAACCACACAGATTGAGTGGACCTGTCCAGTAAGTGCACGCATTTGTCAGTGACCGTGCAGCTCAGCTCAGAATTTAAGGAGCTCAACGATTCGACGAACAATACCAAAGAAAGGACATTTGGGTAGGCCGCATAAAGTACTCAAACTGACCCACATAGTCCTCACGTTCACAATAATAAAAAATAATAATGATATTATACTTCACAAAGTAAATATTCATATTGTTGCGCATATGATTAAAAAATTAAAAAATTCAAAGTTCTGACTGTAAAAAATAAATAATAAATAAATTGGAGCAACTTAATCCCAGGCCTTTTTGTCCTCAACGTAATCTTTAATGGTACGAGTATAAAACGCTTTCTCGCGTGTGGAACTCTCAGCCAGCGTCTGTGTTCCCTGCCACATATAACCCGTCTGCCTTCAAAGCAAGACTGACCTCTTCTGGGCAAACTCGATTCATCGTAGCCCTCATCCATCGCTTTCCAGCAGGCGAGATCGAGGTCAAGAGCAGACCCAAAATGCAATAAAAAAAAATCTGCTGTTCGTGCCCGGCGTCGCCCGAGTTTTATGTTTCTATCTCTCTATCCAAACCGACTTTTCCGATGGACTTTCCAAAAATCTTCTTTCTTACAAACCCTATCCTGACAATTACGAAATAATAAAAATAAAAAAAAACCTGATCGATCGAGTCACTTGTCGAAGTTTTGCGAGACTAACGCAAGGCAATTGATTTTTATATAGATTACTAGCTGTGCCGTAGGAATATCGGGGTAAAAAGTATCCTATGTCCTACGTCAACCTACCCATGTGCCAAATTTCATCCAAATCCGTTCAGTCGTTTTAGCGTGAAAGCGTAGCAAACAAACAAACAAAAAATCTAATCATTTCTCTTTATAATATTCGTTTAGATAAACATAAAGAAAATGAAAAGCATTATTCTGGTCCTTTAGAAATTATCAACGGTCCGACATATCTGTATCGTAAGTACCTACCTATTTCATTAAGCCGCTGAACTCATATTTAATTATGTAAGTACTAGTTTCTTTTCAGGAATTTTAATTTCTGCGACCAACTTGGTTGAAATAGGTTAGGTTAGAACTGTGACAAAACGCGCGCGAGCCGAGCGAGCGTAGCGAGCGATGTCGCGATAACGCACTATGGAAAATAGAGGTCTGTTTCGGATCAAAAATCGATAACTTTTTTATTTACGTTGCTGCCCTTTAATTACGTTGTGAAAATTTTCAGAAATATAAACTAGTAGTATATATGGCTTCAAATAGGATTATATTTTAATATGATTTAATTTAATACAATACATTAAAAAAATAAAACAAATTCAAAAGCATCAAAAATTTTCTTTTTTTTTTTACTATCAATGTAAATTATTATGTCTGCAAATACCAATTATCGTAGGTATACTAAATCCTAAAATACAAATCAACATATAATAAAAACAAAAAATAAGAAAAATATTATGTTAATTTTTTTAATATAGATTACCTAATTAATTAATTGTATAAAGATTAATGCTTACTTTATGCTATATTATACTTGGATGATAATTTTCTTCCAAAACGGTTGGTAATGCATCAAATGTTTTCCTCCTCCATTTAGGAAAGTATTATTTCACGTTTAGAACAGTTGAAAGTGGACATTTTCAACAGTTTACAAAACACGTAAGTATATTGTATTCGTAACAATTAAACGTCTGTTTATTTATCACTATTTTGTTATATAGAAATAAATGTAACAACAAATTTTTCAAATAGTATATAAAGATACTATTTGAAAAATTTGGGTAGTATGCATCTTGTTGATGAAATTTTTCAAACGCAAAATTAGTGCAAACATGATAAACGCCCTAATATTAATGAATTGATGTTAGTAAATTACAAAACATACCGCTAACTATTAATATAAAAAGTCTACATTTGAAACCGCAACAGATAGCGGTTTTCCATTTTCTGACTTTAATCACATATTTATAAATTACTTCGAAAATCGCAAATATCCGCAGCCGATTTTTATGAATAGCTAGGCTACAATTCAACATTAAATGTAAAGCAGAGGTATACCTGGGTAACTCTCAAAAGTCTCAATGAAATGAATAGTTAGAAAAACTTGTTTTTGACCTTGTTTTATTTTGCGATTATTTTAACATAACATTATAAATATATTAGTTGATCTAAAATCTTCAGAAAATTAGCTTTTCAGAAATATATAATACTTTATATCTATTCCTACAAAGTTTAACATTAAAATCGCTTTGAAAATCATGAAGTGAACAGGCTTGACATGGACATCCGTCAAAACTATAAAGATTGTGGCATTGTAAAAAAAAATATTTTATATTTAAAATAAAATAAAAATACATTTTAATTTACTTTGATCCTTAAACTATTAAATAAATTTTAAAAAGTATGTCAGTAGCGACATTGGTAAAACCATTTTTGATATGCCGTTCTACCATTGTCCATAGTGCAGCGCTAATTCCAAGTTGCTCGCAGTAATATTTTCACCATTTTCTAATCATCCGTGTGTCCGCAATATCCCTAGGGTTTTCGCGAAAATTCGAATTACCAAATCATCCTATGACATAAAAGAATCAAGTTTATTTAGGTATGTTTAAACGTGTTTCCCTTAAGTAGAATTTTATGTTATTCCTTTGAGATGGAATTAACGTTAACATAAAAACATATTTAAAGATTTTAACAGTTAAAAGAATAAATGTAATACTTTTTCTAGTCTCGTTCACATCTTACCAAAGAACAGAAAGAGTTTTGATAAGTACAACTTATTGATTTTTTTTCAGGAATTTAAATGAGGAGATTTTTTTTAAATAAAATTAGAACAAGATATTTCCATCTTCGTTGTCCACGAGGTATATTTTTTTACCATAATTAAAAATCTTGCTGAATACCTGGTATAATAAAAATAAAATGTATAAAAGGAGTATTTTCTTTTCATTACAGAGAAATACCTACAGGTTTATAACCCAATAAGAAAATGCTAGCCAAAGATGTATTTTCTTTTAATTTTTAATCAACAAAATGCTCGCAAAAATATCTCATCACCTTATCTTGCAAAACCCACAGTAATTAAAATAGCGGCTGAGTGCGAGTTTGAATCGCAAACGAAGGGTTCTGTATGTAAGGGTCACTACTTTTTTATGCTTTTATACCTAGCAAAAACACGTTTCTTGTAAGAGGTTTAATTTTTAACTTTTTATTTTTATTTTTTGAAATAGCGGCCATAAGCATTTAGTACGCACTCTGTGAAAAATAATCAAATGTCTACCTATAACGGTTCAAAAGATACAACCCTGTGACAGACGGACGGACGGAGCCTTAGTAATAAGGTCCCGTTGGCACCACTTGGGTACGGAACCCTAAAAATCTTCTTGATAGCCTTTGATCCGCGATCAGATAGGGTTAATGTTTTTGCTTTAAAGGCGGAACTGTGTTTAGGACTGATCTGATCGGATTCTTCTTGGTCTATTAATTACAAATAAGTTTAAAATGCTTCGTTGATCTTGTGGTCTTAAGCGCTACTGCTGAGCATGAGGTCCTGGAATCGATTTCCAGGTCGGGCAAATTGTCATTGATTTTTTTCTACAATTTCTCAGTAGTAGCCCGGATTCTGGATTTGTGCCCGGTGGGCGGCAATAGGGTCGCACCCTATTACATGGGACTTAAACATAACTGGCGAAATGTAGGTGTACACCACATTATTTCTTTGATTAGGTAATAGAAAGCCAACTATTGCCGAGTGTTTTAGGATATTTATTTTATGTTAAATCAAGAAGTTTCACGCGGACAAAGTCACGGGCAGAACTTAAGAACCGTGCATGCATCGACTGATTTTGAACAGTTTTGTTCATTAATTTTGAGAAAGGGAAAAAATATTTTTAAAACAAAGCTATTTGTGATTTGTCGAAAGTCGAGTTCTTTGTTTTGTTTTGATGAAATGGATTTTTCAAATAAGTTAAGTTTCGTTCATGAAAATTACAAATATTCGCAACAAGTTTTCCGAAAAATGACGCGGGACTGACGTTTGATCACTTTTTTACAAGAAACTATTTTTGATTTTAAACATTTAAAAGTATCATCAATATCGTTATATGGTCTACTTGCATGTGGCTGAACCACTTTTTCAACTTCGATACAAAACAGCAGAAAAATAATGTTGAAAAAAACATTTTCTTTTTTAAATCCTTTCAATAATGTACTTTTTCCTATTATTTAGCAAACCATATCAAATTTAAAAATCACACATCAGTCTTCAGCTATCCTTGAAATAAAATCAAAATTTTATTTTATGATTAAAGAATATCTTCATTAAGTAAATCAAAGGCGAAATAACCCATATTTTCGAGAGCGCAAAAGTGATGCAACTATTAACAGGTGCTGTGACTGACAAAATGAATGGGAATGGTTTAGCACCACGAAAATTTTACTTTTATAGTTATACAGACTTAATGTTTCAATTATTTCAAGCTTTCTTACAATTAGATAAATTATTGACGGAAAAGGCCCCGTGGACCCTAATTCTTTTTCTTAAATAAAAGTAGCCTTAGTTACTCCTTATAACAACAACTATCTGCCAGTCAAAATGCCATCAAAATCGGTCCAGCTGTTTTGGAGAATAGCCTGTACAAACAGACAGACAAACAAAAAAAAAAAATTATTAATGTTCCGTATTGTCCTAAAAAAGAAAAAACGTCTCAATACTAGTACGTACTGATCCGTAGGTGCCATTTGTGGAATAAATGTTTAAATAACAAATTATTCCACTACGAAAAATATCGATAAGTGCCGTATGTGGAATACCTCAGGTGCCATTTGCTCAGGTCCCGTTTAAGCGGGTGCCCAATGTGGAATACGTCAAGAAGTTTCACGCGGACGAAGTCGCGGAGTTATTATTATATTGGATTTTAGATTTTCACTTTTTCTCATTAACTGGATTAAATCCAACGAGCTTTAAACTAACTCTTCTATCCTAAATCGCTTAAATATTATAATTTCCAATGACGTTTGTATTACAAACACAAAACTCACAAACACCTACACTTCGAACTAATATCTGTTGGGCATACAAATATTAATATTAGATCCAAAGGGGATTGAAACGTGCTGTTTACCCAGTCGGAATATTATATTATACGATTAGGCGTCGTTAATTTCTTAGTGGAAAATTCTCTATTAAGTAACAGAATATATATATTCGAAGTTTATATAATAATAACTAGCTGCGCCCCGCGGTTTCACCCGCTTAAGTCTCGATCCCATGGGAATATCAAGATAAAAAGTACTTATTTGGCTGCAGTCAGCCTCGATGAGACCCACAATGGATCGGGATCCTGCAAACAGAGGCTCATGTTTTCACATTCATTCTTATTCCCATCAAAGTATAGCAGAAAATGCCAGACGAATTCATTTTGAGTGTCCATTATTCTGTCTCGTATAGCAGGGAATGTTTCCAAATGCCCGGGATGCGCCAACACGTCAGCTGGCCTTAAATGAATGTCCTAACCCAGATCATGGTCTACCCATCTGCCAATCCGATCAGCTGTTTCAGCGTGAAAGGGTAACAAACAAACCATGGCCATACCCGGCTTTTAGCCCAGGAGGGGGCAAATCTGAAATTTCCCCCGCACATGTATGTATGTAAACATACTTAGTTTCATATTGCTGCTGCGTTCGCGTATTTTGACTGACTTCAAAAAAGGAGGATGTTCTATGGTCGTCTGTATGTTTTTTTTTTTTAATATGTATGTTCTTTGATATTGTCATCAGTTGTGGACCGATAATGGTTTTTATTTTTCAAAAGAAAGTAGAATTTTCATAATTGGTCCACAATTGACGAAAAGGTCGATGAACATTGTAAACAAAAAAAAATACAAAAAACAGTCGAACATAAAACCTCCTTTTTTAAAAGTCGGTTATGTATATGGTAGAACATGAAAGGCCGCGCAGCGCGGTTTTTTATAAAAATGAATGCATATATATATTGTAATTCTAAAGTAAGTCTTAAGCTTCGTGCAGACCAGCGCGACGCGACACCGGTTATTGTTATACCGTCAAGTTTTCTTAGAAATTGTATTGTTCGAGTCGGGTCGCGCTGGTCTGCACGAAGCTTTAACGTGACTGTAACACAACTTTTATCGACAACAGTAATTAGGCATACAAAATCCAGGAAGGGGCAGCCGCCCTCCCCTCCCCCCCTGGGTACGCCCATGCTTGAGGATAAATAGTATTGATTCATTCCTGTGATGAAATCATATCAATTGCATAGATATTGAATCTACACATGAATATCAATAAAATACAGGGTGGCAGGGAGGGACATCGACGCGAAAACTGTCACCATGAATTCAGCACATGATTCTGGTAGGTACTGAAGAAATTTATCGCCGGTTACAAAAACTACTGTTTTGTTTCATACAAAAGTGGACCTACGCGGTCAACATGTATAGACAATATCATAAATAAATATCATTTATCATTTGGAGCTCGTGGCTAAATAATAACAGCCGCACGGGTCGATTGAAGATAAGTAAATGATGATCAACATCTGCCTAGCCTTTTCCAACTTTGTTGGAGTCGATTTCCAGTCTAACCGGATGCAGCTGAATACCAGTATTTTTACATAGAGCGCTTGCCTATCTGACCTCCATAACCCAGTTACTGGGTAACATAATACCCATGGTAAGACTGGCTGTCATTTTTGGAGTTCTGACCACCTGTAACGACTGTTAAAGATATAAGTAGTAGGTAGGTACAATAAATATTAAATATGTATTTTTTAGCTTCACTAGAACTATCCTAGAGATACGTAGGTAAGTAGGTAAGAAAATTATTATTTCCTATAGTAGATCTACATAGGTAGATATTCTCTTCAATCAAAGCTTCAAACCACCATTAAGAGTACAAGATAGATAAGTACCAACCTACCTACCTATCATGAAAGCACAAAGATAGCTGTGTAGGTAGGTATGTACATACTATTATATAGGTATAATAATAAAACATTGATTGGATACTTTCACGGTCACCCACAGAGCAAAGCGGGAACGTGACAGAAGAGGCAGAATCTATTCCGACAAAATAAACCTATGTGCATCAACGTGAAATGGAAATCTTCTATTCTATGCATCCTCAATGTACAATTCATTTGCTACTACTATTCAGTTTAATTTAAACCCGAAAATCATGTTGTTCGTGACCATCACACATTTTTAAACTCTATTAAACTATTTGAGGCTATAATATCTAAGATAAAACGAGCTTACTTAACTAGTCTTTACGATCAATTTTCTTGTTTTGAATTAAGTAGGTACCAAATTTTTTCCAGACAGCATTTTCCATTTCTCGGTCACGGATGGAAAACTTCCACGTTATCATCACATGTCTTATGTACCTACTTAGTTCTATCTTTTTCATGAATACATGCCTACAGGTTCGACCCTGAAACTTCGAAACCCGCCCTTATCTCCACCCGGTATAAAAACAAGATTGCAAACAACTCACATGGCCGACATTCGCCTACGCTCTGTGTTATCGTAACTAACTTCAAAACGACAATATCAATAAATTCAACGCCGAACTAAATATTTGTGTAAACAAGCAAAATCACCAATCAAAACAGCTTAAAAGTATCTTCAGTAATAAAAAAATAAGATGAATAGTTCTAAAGACACGTATTAATTTTATTTTTCAGGAAAAATCTGCGTGAAACATGCCTACCTTTATTTTGGGCGGCCATTGTAGTTTTCTGCCCACGGGGAGTGGCGCATTATTTTCCTTCAAAACTTTCACATTTCACAACGTTAATCATTCGTATTACCACGTCTGCGAGCGTCACTTGTTTATGAAACGTGTTTACAATACAACTGATGGTTGGAAATGGCTTGTTGGTGGAAAAATCGATGCGACGCCGCGCGCAGTGAGCCGCTACACACGAATGATAAGAGGCAAGAGCCGCGCCAGCCACAGCCTCGTAGCTATCCTGTCCTGTCTACATATATACTTACAGGCTTTAATAGCTATGTACTTATCGAAGTTTCTTTATGGTTATATTTAATACCAGCTGATTCGAGAGTTATGAGGATAGCTGCACGTATCTATCGTTAATTCGTGAAAATGGCGGGATACTAATGTAAATTACGTACTATTGCGGTCGAAGTAGATATATACCTTTAAAGTATTTGTTTTTGTGATTTAACAGTACCTACTTACTAAGGAGCAGCCTTTCAGATAGCTAATATTTATAAAAACTAGCACAATTTCTTCAAAGCGATTCTAACGCTGATAAAATTAATGTAACTGACTATGTACCTATCTACTACTTAGAACACTTAGAAAACTGTATAAATTAATTAATTAAAATCAATAAACTTTCCTACAAACAACTAGCGAAAAAAAACTGCATTCAAATCTTGCCGCAATTTAATTATAAGGTGTTGCCATTTGTTGTTATTTTTGTAGAGGTCCTAAACTTAAAACCTTATTTCGAAACAGTGATAAACTAATAAGTACTAGATATCCAGAATCCAGAAACTCCGTCCCCAAATCAATCAATCTCTACGCTGGACAAGAGAATATTCCATGTAGTTATCCTTGCATCATCAATCAAACTGCAGTAAAAAAAAATCTGTGCGTTCCCTAGCCCTTCCCCATCACGATTCTCTTTCTTTGCCTGGTAACGAAGAAAACCCCTTTGCTACTTCATTTTCATGCTAAAGATTTACTATCAGTAAAACTAAACTTCGAGTTTGACATTGACAGTATGATTTGACATGATAGTGACAGTTGACAGCAAAATAACAACAAAGTTGTCTACCCGTTCGTGATTCAGAAGAAAATTAAACAAAAATACAGTAAAATGCGTGAAACAAAGATGAGTACGCATTTGTCTGGTGGCAGACTAAACGTTGCATTAGTCCAAGAGTCAATGAGGACTGAATTACTTAATTTACTACAGCCTTACAAAGGTCCTAAAGTATGTATCCTTCTATTAAATCTACACACACATTGGTTTTCCTCATGATAAAGCAAATTAAATTGTAAACCCGGGCACTTGCCCTTCCTTCTCTTCTGTACTTTGTAGCATGAAGCTCATTTAAACCATCGTGATCCCTTAGCGTAATATTTGAAACCCATTGAATGAAAGCCTCTATGCACAGTTATTACAGTTAAATCTTTACAGATCATATACATTAGAAGCACCATTCATTCTCATTATTTAAGCACGAAAAGAAAATATCAATCTTTAAATATAGTAAACCATATTTCCTTATTTCCTCTTTAGGTCACTATATGGGACGAATGGCTAGCTGGTCCAGTAGGGCTAGTGGCCCAGTACTCTCTGCTAAAAGAGCATGGAGTGACAGAGATGTTCCCGCTAAAGCCTGGCAGTCTGCCTACCATCTCGGTGAAGCATATAGTGTTTATATCAAGACCTAAACCAGCTCTAATGGACTTAATAGCTGATTATGTTCTGTCACTTAGGTAAGTAGCTAAGTATGCGACTGAAATATATTTTTTATCATTGTTGTGATAATAAACATAAGTATTCATAAACATACACATACCACACAAGCCACATGAGATTAATTTCTCTTAGAGATCTGTATAGCTCTAATGCAGTAGAACTTACTAATTTGTGAAAAATTAACAACACATAAGCTCTTCAAGTAAGTTAGAAGTAAGTATGTAGTTTTATAAAAATCTTAAATCTGCTAATATGCCAGGAAAACCCACATTTACAAATGTTATCTTAGTCAAAACTTTTTATACAACTCTAGAAAACAATTTGAGAGCAGTCTATTTCATCATAAAAAAAATTGTTGGGGTCCCATTTCCTACTAAATGTATGGACTTTTTTTTGCAATTTCTTACTTTTTTAGTACTCAAACCTCAGTAGGTCCTATAGTGTTTTTTGATCCTTGTAAGAAACAGGATTGATTGGCATAAAAAAAAAAGTTTCATGAAAATGGCCCATTTTCTTGCCGACTCAAAATCTGCGAAAGCAGAACAAAGTATCTCAAAAAGTTAAGGACAGTCTCTTAAGACTGTTTTCCTGTACCTACAACGATTAAGGTACCCTACCCTTAATGCCGCGTCTCAAAAATCCACCCTGTATAGAGGAAGTCTGAAAGTGACACCAGTGACTGAATAGTTATGTGGGGTAACCACACAACTATTCAGACACTGGTGTCACATTAGTTGTCATGATAATGGGCATATGATGCAAAGGAATGAGGGAAAAATCGTCAGGAAAGGTTTGAGTATGAATGTGGATGGCTATACGAGTAGGGGAAGACCAAAGAAACGATGGATGGACTGTGTGGCAGATGATATATGGGTAGAAAGGGAGTGACTACCGAGTTGACGAATAATAGAAAAGTATGGAAGAAATAGACATGTTGCATGAAAAGAGGGCAAGAGAATGATTACTTATTTAAGGATTACAAGCGAGAGATACATAACAGTTATCTTCTACAAAATTAAAACTTGTACATGTACAGTATACATTTCCCTGTAATGCACACTCAGTCACAGGCAACCACAGCTTACTCATTACAGTACACATGCTCTGAATACATAATTAAATTAGGAACTCAAACCATTTATTTAAAATAAACCAAGTACAGGCACTTTTGAATTGTCAAGGGGGTCGGTCAGTCAGAAAGATGAAGCTAGATGGAATACATTAAATTAAGCATTTACAAACTATTATTAAAGATTAAAATGACTGGAATACAATACAATAAAACAAAACCTTATGTTGTGTTGTGTAAGTTGACCATAAAATGAGTTTTTTTATCAACAGATCCAAGCAGACCACACCAGTGGAGTTCCACCTATTCTTTGTGCCTCGCAAGAGTGAGTTCTGCAAGAATCTCCTGACCAACCGAGGGGTGATAGCCAACCTGACCATCCAAGAGTTCAAGTGTGACATCTTCCCCTTTGAGAGTGATGTCATGTCTTTAGAGCTGCAGAATGATTTCAGGTAAAAACTAAAACTATTTTTATTTTTGTACTAGCTTTTGCCAGCGCCTTTGCCCGCGAGTGTCAGACATTATTCCACGGGAACGTACTACCAGAATAAAAAGTACCTTATGCGTATCTAAAAAGTTGGCAACGTCGCAAATAGCTGTCAAATATTTACCTGTTTTAATTAATTTGGCAATATTAGTGTATGGAAATACGAAATATGGCTAACTAGTGAACTAGAATATTAAAAATGAATAAAAAAAAAACTATTGTGCAAATAAAGAACTTTTCTATTCTATTCTGTGTGCCAAATTTCATCCAAATCGGTTCAGCCGTTTTTGCGTGATTGAATAACAAACATCCAAACATACAAACTTTCACATTTATAATGTTATATATACAGGTCACTTGTAATTTGACGTATTCCTTCTAGGACGTAATGTGACCCATTTGCAACAATTAAGCACCCCATAAAGCCTAGGCTATAATTATATAATTCATGGGATTCGAGAAAACCCTATTTAATGTTTTTTTTTTTTTTAATCCCAGAATTCGTCCCTAAATTTCACTTTTCTATAAACTCGCAAAATGAACGACCTTGCCTTTTTATTGGGTACGTAATGTGACCCATTTGCAACAATTAATGGGTGCCATAAAGCCTTGGCAATAAGTTAATTGTTGTTTGGTATTTAATTGTTTTAGAAAATTTGGTTACATCAAAAGTTTTGTTAAAGTATTAGGTACCGCACCGAAAGATAATGAAGGCCAATTTGGAGGTTCAGAGAAAAGTGAATTCAGAGCAAATGAGTCACACGTCGTGGTGACTTGTAATTTAACTTGTAGTTAAACTCTTGTTTGCGTGTGTTTGCGTGACGTGTGTTGGCGACGAATGGACGACGCATCGTCGCAGTCGAACACTTTAAATGTTACTTTCATCATCGCCATTCTAGGCCCTTATCCCAATTTATTTCCGGTAGGCAACATGTCTGTTTCTTCCATTTAGATGTTACTCTACGGAACACTAAATAAAGCTCACAATTCAATGCCTTACTTTTAGTTGAGTTGGTGGTGAGTAGTTACAGTTGGTGACGGCCTATAGTACGCTTATAAAGAAAGAAAATAAAGAAAAAAGAAAGAAAAATAAGTTTATTTGACACAGAAACACGTGCATAAAAAAAAAGATGATAAACTCGAGTAAAAATAAGCAAAAGAAACAGAATAGATTTAAATACAATAGTGAGGACAAAACAGAAATAGTCGGCGGCTTATAAAAAAAAATAAGTTTGATTTTTTATTAACATTATAAAAGGTTTGGAATCTGAGTTGCAAAATACAAAAATCATCATTTATTGTGCACTTACGATAATATTATGTACTAATGAGCATTATCAATACCTACTAATGTAGTCGTGGGCGTAGTACACTTAGATTAGGTCCGATTACCTACTTTATGACGCGTTAACATAAATAAATGGGTGAAAAATAACTAGGATTATATTTGTTAGATTTTGATCCTTCAATTCAAGGAATTGCCTCGTTGGTATAGTTGTCGCAAGCGGTACTGCTGCGCATGAGGTCTTGGTTTCGATTCCCAGGTCGAGCAAAGTGTCTGGACTCGAGATACGAATTCTGTCCCAAAAACACGACCTTTCCTAGTGTTATAACGTGATTATTTTAAAAAGTCGCAAAACATAATCTATTTTCTTTACTTTCGGTTATCATCTTAAGGTTAAGGGACTATTTATTATTACAGAGAGAACTATCTGGAAGGCGATCCGACGTGCGTGTACAACGCGGCGCAGGCGCTGCGGACTATACAACAAATGTACGGGATCATACCGAGGGTGTTCGGTAAAGGAGTCGCTGCCAAGCAGGTAAATATATACGCAGAATTAAGAATTATTATGAAGCACAGAACCGGTCCAAAAAGCGGGGCTTGCGGAGGCCTATGTCCAGCAGCAAGGGCGGTTCCAGGGGGAGGGGCACGTAGCCCAGAGGTCTGCTAAGCCAACAATGCGCCGGCCTAGAGCCTCAGTCGGCGAGAGGATTTCAGCATAAAAGTTAGCGCAGTCCAAATTTTTTACAGTTTTCTTCAACTCAAGAACAATATTTAGCTAATACAATGAATGGTCCTAATATTATTTTACGTATACGACCCCGCGGCATGTACGTAAAATGCGGTAGTGGGGCGCGTCATTTCAGACTGTACAAAATATACCTATATCAACAAAATAACTCTTATTTCTGTATATGGTCAAAAGAAAATCAGCTATCCTATCCGAGTCAGGGTGCTAAAACTGTATTAATTTTTGTAGTTATTCTTATATTGAAAAGAATGAATCCCTAAAACAGCATAGTGCAATACTAGATATGAAAGACTTTTCTTATCTGTCGGGCCCATGAGCCCTTCCCAGAAATAAATTGCCAGCAGTGGACGTCTTTCAGCTAAAATGATGATGATTTTTATAAATCCTGTATATTTCATGCATTTAAACTTTAGTAGGGAAAGCTTTGTTTGAACTAATTAGTAAATAGTATTCGCGGTTCCACTCGATTACTAATTTCCTAGATAAACTTGTATCTTTAAAATCATAAGTGTCCTTTATTTTAATCCTGGTCATAATATAACTGAGTGCCAAATTGCATCCAAAACTGCTCAGCCGTTAAAGCGTGATGGAGTTACAAACATACAACTTAGTTGAGATTAAATCCTTATTAGACTGAGCCAAACCGCAATCTTGATTTACTTTTATTAACTGTCCATACCACGAGCCTTATTAAAATCCTTCTTCTTTGGCTTACCAGGTATGGGACCTCCTGTGTCGCCTGAACAAAGAGGAGCAAGGCCAGGGTCCGAAGGGCGCCGCGACGTCGTGCATAGACCAGTTGCTACTGCTCGACAGAGCGGTGGACTTCACCAGCGTCATGGTCACACAGCTCACCTATGAGGGACTTATTGGTAAGTGAGATTATTACTACCTTTAGCTACGGGACCGAAGAGTATTGACCTGCTGACATGAGCTCGATAGTCTGTTAGCCAATTTTTAACAGAAACCAGTCGATACATTCTGTAAACATCTCACCGTGAAGAGTGAGGTGAAGTGAGCATGAAGTGAGCTGTCCATAGTGTCAATCCCAAGCTTTAGGTGCAATGACAGCTCACATCAAGCTCACTTCACCCAAGTTATCACGGTGAGATGTTTACAGAATAGCACGGCTGTTGTAAAAACTTTTCACAAAACCTATCGAACTTTACTTTACTTTTTTTTTTAATGGCTGAAGGACTTCATTGAGGAATAATTTTACGTGTAGTTTTCTTTTTTTTTTGAGCCTTTTTGTCAATAGAAGTCTAACCCCAAATATTGAAAATGGGGCTTTTAAACACCACGATACTTCCACATCTGCCCATCCATAGATGAATATCACCCGTCTCTCCACTGGTCCATTACCTACTCAAAGATACATATCCGGTACGGCTCGCAAATCCTTCCATATCCTAAGGGCACGTCTTCCTTACCATTACCGCGCCCCCCGGTCTACTCCTTGATATGCAATGGCCTCTGAGCCCCATGCAACATGAGGCTTCAGGGGCTAGTGCAAATCTTGGGGTTCATTCGATTTATCTAGTTTGATTCCACCACGCTGGGATCGGTGCATTTCATTCATTCATTAATAAGATTATTTTCTTTATTTACACTCCAAAGTCACAAACATCTGTGTAGCTCTTGTACTAGGAGATTCTGTATCACAAGAGCCAAACATTAATTCATACTATCTCCCTCTAACATTGCAGACGAACTCTACGGCATAAAGAGCTCAACAGCCACATTCCCGGGACACAAGTTCGTGAGCCCCGATGACGCGAGCCCCGAGGTCACCGCGCGGGAGAAGAAACGCATCATACTCAACTCTAGTGAGGAGCTGTTCGCAGAGATCAGGGACTGTAGCTTTACAACGGTGAGTTAGCTATGAAGTTAGCATGATCAGCCTATAACGTTCCACTAGTCCTCTCCGTGAGAGGGAGACGGCCATAGTCCACCACGCGGGCCCAGTGTGAATTGGTAGATGTCACGTGTTTTCGAATTTTTGGTTCTAGTACCTACATACCTACTGTTTTCCTTACGATGATTTCCTTCAACGCTTTGAGAGCAGTGGGGATGAAATAAATTACACAGAATTACTGCCTATTTTTTTTCTGTGGTTTGAACCCACGGCTTACGACACGTAGAAAATATTTATTTAAATTATACCTACAATGTAATCTGCGTTCGCAATTTATTTGCTAAACATGTAAACAAACACGAGTTTTAGGAAAAACAACTGTAATGCCTACACATAAGGTTCAGTTTGCGCTACAACTTCATATTTTTATGACGTTTTCAACAGTACTAGTCAGTCTAAAATCAAGTTTACTGAGTTAAAAAAATTCTTGTCTTCTATATCTCCAAACATAATAAAGACTCCTGAAGACAGGCGCGACGCAACGGTGCGATGCGATTCTGGTAGAACAATTTCCATGAAGCTTTCATAGAAATTATTCTACTAGAGTCGAGTCGTGAATCGTGTCGCGCCTGGCTGCCTTAACGATTTCAAAAGCGAGTTGAACAGTAGACAAAGACAAAGACATTTATTCGTCGGATATGGTACGTACAAGTTGGTTAGGTATAGTTATGTTCAGGACACATCCGCCGCTAAAAGCGGCATATGAATATTTACATTTACATGGTTATAAAACCTAACTTATTACTACATAAACTCTAATAACAATACAAAAAACTTAGACGATAGACATAACATTTAGACTCTATTATAATATAAAATTAAGATAAAACACACCAACAACAATTTTTGTACGTATTATAAAACTAAATAAATCTATAGTGTAGACGTACGTATGTCAGTATGAAAGATGTACGTATGTCAGTACGTATGTCAGTACGTATGTCAGTACGTACATATGTCAGTACGTATGTCAGTACGTATGTCAGTACGTACATATGTCAGTACGTATGTCAGTACGTATGTCAGTACGTATGTCAGTACGTATGTCAGTACGTATGTCAGTACGTACATATGTCAGTACGTATGTCAGTACGTATGTCAGTACGTATGTCAGTACGTACATATGTCAGTACGTATGTCAGTACGTATGTCAGTACGTATGTCAGTACGTATGTCAGTACGTATGTCAGTACGTACATATGTCAGTACGTATGTCAGTACGTATGTCAGTACGTATGTCAGTACGTACATATGTCAGTACGTATGTCAGTACGTATGTCAGTACGTACATATGTCAGTACGTATGTCAGTACGTACATATGTCAGTACGTATGTCAGTACGTATGTCAGTACGTATGTCAGTACGTATGTCAGTACGTATGTCAGTACGTATGTCAGTACGTATGTCAGTACGTATGTCAGTACGTATGTCAGTACGTATGTCAGTACGTATGTCAGTACGTATGTCAGTACGTATGTCAGTACGTATGTCAGTACGTATGTCAGTACGTATGTCAGTACGTATGTCAGTACGTATGTCAGTACGTATGTCAGTACGTATGTCAGTACGTATGTCAGTACGTATGTCAGTACGTATGTCAGTACGTATGTCAGTACGTATGTCAGTACGTATGTCAGTACGTATGTCAGTACGTATGTCAGTACGTATGTCAGTACGTATGTCAGTACGTATGTCAGTACGTATGTCAGTACGTATGTCAGTACGTATGTCAGTACGTATGTCAGTACGTATGTCAGTACGTATGTCAGTACGTATGTCAGTACGTATGTCAGTACGTATGTCAGTACGTATGTCAGTACGTATGTCAGTACGTATGTCAGTACGTATGTCAGTACGTATGTCAGTACGTACATATGTCAGTACGTACATATGTCAGTACGTATGTCAGTACGTATGTCAGTACGTATGTCAGTACGTATGTCAGTACGTATGTCAGTACGTACATATGTCAGTACGTATGTCAGTACGTATGTCAGTACGTATGTCAGTACGTATGTCAGTACGTATGTCAGTACGTATGTCAGTACGTATGTCAGTACGTATGTCAGTACGTATGTCAGTACGTATGTCAGTACGTACATATGTCAGTACGTATGTCAGTACGTATGTCAGTACGTACATATGTCAGTACGTATGTCAGTACGTACATATGTCAGTACGTATGTCAGTACGTATGTCAGTACGTACATATGTCAGTACGTATGTCAGTACGTATGTCAGTACGTATGTCAGTACGTATGTCAGTACGTATGTCAGTACGTATGTCAGTACGTATGTCAGTACGTATGTCAGTACGTATGTCAGTACGTATGTCAGTACGTATGTCAGTACGTATGTCAGTACGTATGTCAGTACGTATGTCAGTACGTATGTCAGTACGTATGTCAGTACGTATGTCAGTACGTATGTCAGTACGTATGTCAGTACGTATGTCAGTACGTATGTCAGTACGTATGTCAGTACGTATGTCAGTACGTATGTCAGTACGTATGTCAGTACGTATGTCAGTACGTATGTCAGTACGTATGTCAGTACGTATGTCAGTACGTATGTCAGTACGTATGTCAGTACGTATGTCAGTACGTATGTCAGTACGTATGTCAGTACGTATGTCAGTACGTATGTCAGTACGTATGTCAGTACGTATGTCAGTACGTATGTCAGTACGTATGTCAGTACGTATGTCAGTACGTATGTCAGTACGTATGTCAGTACGTATGTCAGTACGTATGTCAGTACGTATGTCAGTACGTATGTCAGTACGTATGTCAGTACGTATGTCAGTACGTATGTCAGTACGTATGTCAGTACGTATGTCAGTACGTATGTCAGTACGTATGTCAGTACGTATGTCAGTACGTATGTCAGTACGTATGTCAGTACGTATGTCAGTACGTATGTCAGTACGTATGTCAGTACGTATGTCAGTACGTATGTCAGTACGTATGTCAGTACGTACATATGTCAGTACGTATGTCAGTACGTATGTCAGTACGTATGTCAGTACGTACATATGTCAGTACGTATGTCAGTACGTATGTCAGTACGTATGTCAGTACGTACATATGTCAGTACGTATGTCAGTACGTATGTCAGTACGTATGTCAGTACGTACATATGTCAGTACGTATGTCAGTACGTATGTCAGTACGTATGTCAGTACGTACATATGTCAGTACGTATGTCAGTACGTATGTCAGTACGTATGTCAGTACGTACATATGTCAGTACGTATGTCAGTACGTATGTCAGTACGTATGTCAGTACGTACATATGTCAGTACGTATGTCAGTACGTATGTCAGTACGTATGTCAGTACGTACATATGTCAGTACGTATGTCAGTACGTATGTCAGTACGTATGTCAGTACGTATGTCAGTACGTATGTCAGTACGTATGTCAGTACGTATGTCAGTACGTATGTCAGTACGTATGTCAGTACGTATGTCAGTACGTATGTCAGTACGTATGTCAGTACGTATGTCAGTAGACGTACGTATGTCAGTATGAAAGTTGACAGTGTCTTTATGTCGTTAGAAATAAGGACAGTTTTCGTATTCTGTCTACCCCTATGGACGTAGCAGAGAATTCCTACAAAATAATTAAAGCCCACTTTTTTAATACGCGCCATCTAGTGTTATAAACGTAGGGAATACGTCTATGTGTAAAAGACTGTATATTCAAAGGCAGATGTTATTTTGCACTTATGTGTCGAATTGGTGGGATTTTGAGGCATTGTTATGCCCAAGTTCAATAAAGCGTAATGGCCGAGTACCGCGTCAACTACTCCTGCGACTTATTAATGCCACAATTTCACATTAAAAAAAAAACTAAAAATGTTGACTTCAGCGCCATCTAGCGGGAAAATGGCCTGGAACAGACCGTATAATCCGCCTTAAGTGCCAACTGACTTGCGATTGACTGTACTTGTTTCTATAAGGTATGTGATATGAGAGGGTGTTCAATATATACAAATGGAGAAAAGGAATTAATTTTATTCGGACATTTTTGCACATGCTAAGACATCAGTTTATTGACAACTGTTTAAAAAGAACTAAAAGGTCTACTTGACATATGTAGACAATGAGGTTTTAATCACAACACTACCCCTTAAACTATTGTCTTATAAAAACACAAATGTAACTAGTTAATTATTACTAAAATATTATAAGAAATATTACATTACATAGTAATAATTAGAATAACAATATTACACTGATAAAAGAGACAAACAGAACTTAACATGTTTCTCTTTAGTCAGCGGTTTAGTGAGCAAGTCAGCTACCATGTCACCTGTAGGCATATAACAGACATCAATTAGTTTATGAATTACAATATCCCTTATAAAATGGTGTCTAATATCTATATGCTTGGTACGAGCATGAAACATTGAGTTAGAGCATAGTTTTTGTGCCGACTGATTGTCATTGTATAAATTTACCTTACAATGAACTTGAAGACATTCATTCAAGAAAGTACGTAAAAACAACGCTTCTTTGCAAGCATCTGAAATAGCCATGTACTCTGCTTCAGTACTCGAGAGAGCCACAGTCCTCTGCTTACGGCTTTCCCAAGATATAATAGAATCACCTAATTTAAATACATACCCTGTATATGAACGACGGTCAACCTCATTGGATGCCCAATCAGCATCCGTGTAGCCATTTATGACCAATCCGCTCTTAACATACTTAAGAAAGTAATGACTTGTACCTTTGAGGTATCGCAGGACCCTTTTCGCAGCTTTCCAATGTGTTTCATCGAAGCATTCGTTAAATTGGCTCAAAACACCTATTGCATGCGAGATATCTGGTCTGGAACAAACTGAAATATACATTAAGCAACCTATGAGATTTCTGTAGTCGTAACGAATATCCTTGACTTCACTTTTCTTCAGTTTCGATCCTACTTCCATAGGGGTCGGAGACGGTTTGCATTCAGTCATATTAAATTTACGTAGAACAGTTTCAATATAATGTGACTGATCTAAAGTAATCGATTCCTTATTCCTGCATACTCTCATGCCTAATATTTGATGAGCAGGCCCCAAATCCTTCATCTCAAACTCTGACATGAGTTTTTCTTTCATTATATCTCTTTCTTTGGATATTGGTGAAGAAAATAACATAATGTCGTCGACATAAAGAGCAATTATAACCATTTCCCCCTTTTGTCCTTTATAATAGACACATGGTTCTGAAGGCATCCTATTGAAATGGAGTTTGTTTATTAATACTCCATTAATCTTTTCATACCATGACTTTGCAGCCTGTTTTAATCCATAAACAGCTTTCTCCAACTTATACACCTTATGTTCTTGTCCTTTCTTTACAAAACCTTGTGGTTGTTCTATTAGCACATGCTCTTTAAGATCACCATTCAAAAAGGCTGTTTTGACGTCTAGGTGATTTATTTCCAGATCATATTCTGCAGCTAGTGCTAACAACAAACGGATAGTAGAGTAACGGACGACAGGCGAAAAAGTTTCATCATAGTCAATGCCATACCTTTGAGTGAATCCCTTAGCCACCAGCCGTGCCTTGTATTTGAGGAGACTGCCATCTAAATTCCTCTTTTTCTTAAAGATCCATTTGCATTTTATTGCTTTTTGATCTTTTGTAGATCCACAAGGCGCCAGACTTTATTGGTGATAAACGATTTATACTCATCCTCCATGGCTTCCTTCCATTCTTTAGCTTCATTGCCACCAAGTGCTTCCTTAACAGTCTCCGGATCGTCAAGATCCCTGTACTGTTGTGCTACCAGTTGTGCATAAAGATCTTCATTTACAGCATCAGTGAAGTCTGTAGACGTCGAGTCTTCACTTGAACTCCCTGGAATATAGGTTTCATCCGACGAGTTATCTGCTTCAGATGAAATACTACTGTCATTGATACTAAATACTGTGTCCCTGTTCCTATTTCCGTCATCAGAAGGACAATTTTCAGACACACCCTGTGGAATTTCATCCCCAGTGTTTTCGTCTGACCTACATGTCTGTTCTGTATGTGAAACAACATGAACCACTTGGTTAGCATCATCATCTGACAGATCCTTTTTCCAGAAACGATCTTCTAAGAACCTCACATGGCGTGCTCTAATGCAATGCTCAGGGTTCTCCGGATCAATGAGTCTGTAACCCTTTGTATCGTTGCAGTAACCTACAAATATATATTCCTTTGCCTTCGAATCCAGTTTCTTGTGATTTGAAGTCAAAGCATAAGCCAAACAACCAAATGTACGAAGATGACTTACGTTTGTCTTTGTGTTAGTCCATTTCTCCAGTGGTGTCATGCCCATGACAGCTTTTGTGGGTGAGCGGTTCTTCAAATACACTGAAGTGTTTACGGCCTCTGCCCAAAAACGTTTGTCAAGACCAGCATCTTCCAGCATGCAGCGAGCTTTGTCCATGATGGTACGGTTTGCTCTTTCTGCCACACCATTCTGTTGACTACAATGCGGGACAGTCGTTTGGTGACGGATTCCTTGCTGTTGCAGAAACTCCTGAAATTTTTTATTAATATATTCGCCACCGTTGTCGCTACGAATACATTTTATTTTCTTATCAGTTTCATTTTCAACAAGCTTCTTGAATATTTTAAACTTTTCAAAAACTTCACTCTTTGTTTTCAAAAAATAAATAAATGTTTTTCTTGAACAGTCATCAATGAAAGTAAGAAAATAACAAGCACCACCAAATGACTTCTTTTGCATTGGACCACATAAATCTGTATGTATTAAGCCTAAAATCTCCTTAGATCTACTATGAGACACTTTTGGAAAAGCTAATTTTGTAAGTTTTCCTTTAATACAGGCAATACATGATTGAAAACGAGTACTATCATATTTAACACCAAAGACCATACCTTGTCTCATGATATTCATGCTCCTAGCGTTGAGGTGCCCCAGCCTGCGATGCCATACTTCCTGTGACACCAAGCTGCTCTGCTCTTGCTCTGACACATCACAGTCCAGTAGTGTTTTACTGCTGCTGTCAGACACCATGCATTGAGGCTGCACTCCAACATCAGCTCTGCTGCTATTCCCTATAGAATCTAATTGAAAAATACCATTCACATAACTAGCAGTAGCTATGGTTTCATGCCCGTCCATTATTCTACAGGTTTTAGAATTAAAATTGACTTTATAACCTTTTCTTGTTAACTCACTCACTGATAAAAGGTTAGTTGACAGTTGAGGAACCAAATAAACATTAGTTATTGTTCTAAAAACGCCGTCTAACTTAATTCTAACTTTACCTAATCCTGCAGTACATAATTGATCACCATTTGCAATGTTCACAGAGAGGTCCTTAGTTGATTTGAACTCCAACATAACACTCTTGTCGTTGCACATATGGCTGGTTGCACCAGAGTCCACGTACCAGACATCCTTCTTGAGATTTACCGACAATGCTGACAATAACACCTTCTTCTTGTCCTTGACATTACTCACTGGAGTCGTAGAAGCAGCATTCTTCGGGCAATTCTTCTTTGTGTGTCCTGGTTTCTTACATCGGTAGCATTTGATCTTCTTAATGGTAGTCAAAGCCGATGCAGTCTCTGTCTTATCATCTCTTCTGTAAAACTCCTGTAATAATTTCGTTTTTACAGTTTCACTTACAAGCTTGTCACTGGAATTCTCCAACGCCATAATGAGCGGGTCGTAATCGGATGTGAGTCCGCTCAACATGATGACTGCTATGAAGTCATCGTCTAGTGGAGAACCTATGTCATTCAATTGTTGTGCAATTTCCGTTATTTTCGTAATGTAAGTTTCCATGTTACAAGCATTCTCTTCGAGCTTAGTTCCAAAAAGCAATCGCAGTAATCCTAAGCGTCTGCACAGACCCTTGTCCTCATAAGCCTTTTGTAAACTTGTCCATGCTTCATAAGCTGATTTTGCGTTACGCACAAGCGAAAAAGCATTGGGATGCACAGATAGACAAATTTTAGCAAGCGCGCGCTGATTCTTTCTAATATCTTTGCTTCCGTCGGTGGACTCGATACATTCGAGTAGGTCCTCGTGCATCAGGAGCATCTTCATGGAAAATTTCCAGTTATTATAATTTTCCATGCCCTGCAGCTTTTCGATTGGAATTCCTGTCGAACTATGTGCTTCGCTGGTCATTTTTAATTAGTTTAAACCAGATAGAAAAAACTCATGGAAAAGAAAAAAAAAAAAACATGTGCCGATCTGCCGATCGTTTTTTTTTCTTCTTACTTAAAATAACTTTTGTCTCGAAATGAATCAAAAAACCTTACTTGAGTAAGTCTGCTGGTCCCATAACCTGATATGAGAGGGTGTTCAATATATACAAATGGAGAAAAGGAATTAATTTTATTCGGACATTTTTGCACATGCTAAGACATCAGTTTATTGACAACTGTTTAAAAAGAACTAAAAGGTCTACTTGACATATGTAGACAATGAGGTTTTAATCACAACAGTATGGACATCAAGTATTTTGCTTCTGTAAATAAACCATTTATTTTTATAACCTCAGGTGGGAGCAGCCCTCTCAAAGAAAGCGCGCGTGATCAAGACGCAGCTAGACGAGCGACACCGCGACAAGTCGGTGCAAGAGATCAAGCTGTTTGTGTCGCGTCTGCCGCAGATGTTGGCCAACAAACAGTCGCTGGCAACTCACACCGGCATCGCTGAGTATATCAAAGAGGTAATCTAAGTTATACGATGTTTTCTCGCCTCGAAGGTACCATCAAAGAAGTTCATATCTAACCAGTTTGAAAAAAAAATCCCGTGAACACGATGACCACATCTGTTACCGGCCCGGTTCTATAGTCGCCGAGCGCTGCAAGCAAGAATAGTCCTTACGGTGGTTAGTTATGAAGTTCTTTGGTGGTACTTACAATGCTCACATGTCGAAAGGCGACAAGCGCCTAGGGTTTTAAATTGTACGTAGTCGTGCAAACAAAAAATGCCTTTATTTAGAATTTTCCGAGTTTGCAATTGCCCTTTTTTTTTTTTATGGTGGGAATTTATCAAATAACTTCTCCCGCTCTGGGCGGAGCGGGAGGCCGTGTCAGACTTTTAATGACTAAAACCCACCCGTGTTCCTTCCGTTGCCTGTGTGCCGGGGTCGCGATATCCCTTTCGGACAAACTCGCAACCCCGGCAGTTAGAAATTGCCTGACAATTGTCTCTGAAATAATCGCAGGTGTCTCGATTGAAAGTAACCACCGATCTAGTATTCAGACCATCTGTCTCAGACCAAGAGGTGGGTTCGATACCCAGTGGGGGCAAAATTCTGCTCCGTTTGATTGGTGGTAGGGCTTGTTCTAAGTCCGCCAGGCTAGCTACCACCAACTTATCTAAGTCTGTCGCCATAACAACAATGTTAACAGCAGTGTTGTGTTTCGGCAGTTAGATGTAAGATAGCAATTCCTCTGGTGTAGGATTCCGGGTGAAGCTCGCTTCCACCTTCGGCCTGACCATCACTTACCATCAGGTGACATGCGGGCCAAGAACTTACCATTTGGAGTAAATAAAAAAACGTGATTGTAATTACATTCTCGCCCCTGAATAGGCGAAAAACTTTCCCCTTGTGAATGGGTTTTTTATGTAAATGATTATTGTTTGTTTTAGATAACAGACGGTTTCGAGTTTCACGACATGATCCAGTGTGAGGAGGACTTTCTAAATTGCGTAGACAATGAAAAAGTGTGCCCCTACATCGAAGATCTCATCGCACAGAAAGAACCACTTACCAAGGTATGTGGTAATATTTTTTATTTACTCATCAACGTGTGGGTAAATGAACATTCAACACGCACAGTTTTGTTGGTGTTATTGAATAACCAAGAAAAATTGCTTTTGCATATAATATTCATTGGTCGCCGAAATTGTACTTTACATTTAAGAGCGTTTATTCTGAAAGTTGGCAACGTCGCAAATACGAGTAGATGTCAATTATTACGCAGTTTTTATTAATTTGGCAATATTACTGTATGGAAATAAGAAATGTGGCTAACTAGCGAACGAGAATATTGATTATGAAATGCAATAATTAATATCGTAACACCTAATATTTAGTTTTAGATGTAAAAAAAACAATTTCGAAACTTTCCAAATGCCTTTTTTACAAATAAACGGTTAGTTACAACATCAAATTCAGTGTTATAATTGCAAACCATTGTTAATATTCTAGTTCGCTAGTTAGCCACATTTCATATTTACATTCAGTAATTAGTGCCAAATTAATCAATACAGCGAAATATTTGACATCTATTTGCGACGTTGTCCACTTTCAGAATAAACCCTCATAAGTAAGTATGTTCACTGAACACATTGAATCAGCACTGAGTGAAACTAGTTGAAAAAATGTTCTCCCATACATCGATATGACGTATATCGATGTATGGGAGAACATTTTTTCAACTAAATGGTTCTTTCAGGTCAATTTTCATTTTCATGATTCGAGGTCAACGGGAAGTTCCCTATAGGTTTTGATTTATTTGCGAGTACCAAAATATGTCGCAAAAAGGGCCGTATTTTTTTATTGCGTTGACTTAGAAATTAGATTTTTTTTTATGAGCTCTAAGGGACCGTAGACCTACGTGTTTGATATTAATTTCAACTTGATACCTCCACACGTGTCTGGGAAAAAGGGTATTGACAGACTGAAAGACGGATAACGAAGTTATAAGGGTTCTGTTTTTATTTTCTTTCGAGGCACGGAACCCCAAAAATTAGTCATATTAAGTGGGTAATTAAATAAATATTAAGCAGTAAAATGGCTTAACGGCAGTTACGTGTGGGCAGTTAACAAATTGGTCGGAATTAATCGGTAACAAATATAAATATAACAATAACTTGGAAGTAGCGCACGCCGCCCGCTGCCGCAGCACCGCTCGCTCGGCTCGCGCGCTGTTCATAGTTCTAACCTAACCCATTTGGTCAGGGTGCCCTAGCTTGATTACTGCGACCAATTGGGCTCGCGCGTGGTTGGTCACAGTTCCAACCTAACCTATGAACTGCCGAATTGATTACCATCCATTCATCAGTCCATTGGATCCATTCCAACATTTTTACTGACCATCCTGATTATTGCTGTATTTTATGTACTGACATTATAAGATGAAATAAACGACCAATTTTCTTTTTATTAGTTCATGTTTCACTGTTAAAATTGACCAACCGCCGAAAGAGTAAAATGACTGCCCGTAATTTTTCCAACTGATCATAATAACCTCACTAATGTTTAAATAACCGTCGTAATACTTTTTACCCCATTTTATCTAAGCTAGTGTCGCGAATAAAAAGTTATGTCTACCTACGTATTTATTTCGTATTTTCTTAGCCCTGTGCTCATCACGCGGCAAAGACGCAAGTCGACCTAAAAATGTTGTAAAACCCCGAAATAGTTATATATTATAGTTATATTTGTATAATTAGGTGTTTTTATTTAATGTATTTTATTTTCTCTTCTACTCTTACACACGTTGTCTACATCTCTTTAACTACTTTCCTATCGCAGGTATGCTGGAAGAGATTTCTTTAGAAATAAGCATCACCTTTGTACGTATTTTTCTGTTCCTTTTTTTCTTGTCTGTTTATATGTGTACATAAACCGTTAAAAAAAAAAATTGTTATATACGCAAGTGAAAAACATAACCAGACATGAATATGTCTCACAAAATACACAATGATTGTAAAAAGAACAATTTTTTTTTTCCCATAGGTCCTCCGCCTTATCTGCCTCCAATGCGTCACAGGATCTGGTCTGAAGCCGAAAGTTCTAGAATACTACAAGAAAGAGTTAGTTCAAGTGTACGGTCTGAACACCTGGCTCACTCTCTGTAACCTGGAGAAGTGTGGCCTGCTCAAACCGCAGCAGGGAACCAGGCAGTATGCTGTGCTGCGGAAGGTCAGATATACCTATAAATATTTACTTAAAGTTGACGGCACAAGCTTAATTTTTGTTTATACTAAACCTTTGAAGGAGGCGTTGTACTCATCATTATGAACAGCTTTTACTAAGAGACCAACCTTAATGGCGGCCGTACACTCTCGCTGAGGCACACCGAGACAGGCCGACTGCAAGAATGTAGATGAGAGCGCTCGGCCCGCCTCGGTGTGTTTCGGCTTTCCTCGCTCGCTCTCCGTCCCGTGTCGGTTTTTTGTGCCCGAATCAAAGGATCTCGCGGCAGTTGCGAGTGCGTCACTGTACACTCTCGTGTCGCCAGTGTTGCTTGTTGATGGCACATAGAGCAACGGTAGCAGCTATATCAATGTCTGCGTCCATCCTCTCTGGGTTCACAACTTCAACTGAACTAGGCGAAAGTTTACATGGCCGCTCTCGGCTTGAGAATTTTTCGCACGACCTAACGAGAGCACTCGGACAGGAGTGTACAGCCGCCATAAAATGTAATACAAAAAAAAACGAAGGTCCTATAGTAAACGCAAGCTTAGCTCCGGTCATTAAACGCATAAGCGAGATGACACTAGTAACACATAATTACATTCCGCACATTCCACTTTTCACAACACCAATAATTCGCATATTTATTATTTCATCTGCTCGACGTCCGTATGTCACTGCACGGATCCAGCAGAATATCAGCGTCAGGTGTATTTGCCTGACACATGCTGAGTTGGACTCCCATTTTTGCAACCTTGAGACGCACTCCGCACTTTGTATGTTTCACTATTTTAAAGTGTCTTAGCCAATAGTGTCATCACAATGTCTTGTTTTCTTCTTTATTTTTTTTTTGTATATTGGCACCTTGTAGCTATATTCATGTATTTAGTTATTATTTAATCGTGTTTTTGTATTTTGTGATATGACTTTGTGTGCACCAAATAGACGACCAGACCAGAGCTGATGTCACTCAAATCCTGCAACGCGCAATTAGAGTTTACCGCGCGGCCGACATATATACAAGCTCCCGACTTCAACCTCTGGGCATTTGCCCGCCAGACATGACACCCGTCTGGTCGGAGGATCCTCCCTTTTCTATGGTGGATGAGTGAACTTTACACCCTGTTCCTCATACCCCTAAATATCTATCTATGTACTAGACTCAAGTCCAGATTTTTTTGAGATCCCATGCTAAGAATTCACCGTCCTCCTTTCACATTTTATGACCGTGACTGCCATGTCTTTATCTTAGCAAAACGAGTCTTCAAGCAATAGTAATGTAAGTAAATTATAATCAACAGACGCTTCACCTCACTATGGACGAGACTGAGATAAACGCAAAAGATAAGGGTTACCTGTGTAACAAGTACACGCCGCTCACCGTGCGCCTCAGCGAACATATCGCTAAGAACAAGGGATGGACGGGTGAGATACCACATTATTGCAGGCTTAGGTGGTAAACATTTACACGGTGGAGCATACGGTGGAGGTCTGCCCAGCTTGGGCGGAGCACCGCCGTGTCCTCACGGAGGCGATCGGCGGCGGCGATCTCTCGCGTCCGGCCCTGGTTCAGGCCATGGTCCGGAGCGAGAGTGCATGGGAGGCCGTCACCTCCTTCTGCGAAGCAGTAATGCTCGCGAAGGAGGAGGCGGAGCGCGCGAGGGAGAGGCAAAATGCGCCCCCTCGCGCCCCTAGTCGCCGCAGGAGACGCCCCGGGCGTCGGGAGTCGAGAGCCGACTTCCGGCCACCGTAGGCGCGGGCTTGCGGACGGTGAGCAATGGGTAGCTCGCCGTCCGATAGGGACCAGGCCCGGGTCGACGGCGCGTTGTGTTCCACGCGCGCCTCAAAGAGATGTCAGCACCAACTGACGGGGTCCGGAAGGGCCAATGCCTGCCGGGGTCGCGGGTTTGTCTGAAAGGGATATCGCGACCTCGGCACACAGGCAACGGAAGGAACACGGGTGGGTTTTAGTCAGTAAAAGTCTGACACGCCCTCCCGCTCCACCCAGAGCGGGAGAAGTTATTTGATAATTTCCCATCCAAAAAAAAAAAAAAAAAAAAAAAAAAAAAAAAAAAAAAAAAAAAAAAAAAAAAAAAAAAAAAAAAAGGTGGTAAACATTTATTTGGTAGGTAACAATCGTGGACCCTTGCTGTGCCCGACAGGGTCCACGATTGTTACCTACCAAATAAATGTTTACCACCTAAGCCTACATTGTGGAATGCAATAAAGAATTGAGTATTGAGTATTGCTATGCTTCTGACCACTGCTCTAAAACGTCGTGATGAAACTGGCATGCACTAGAAACAAAAAATCAAAGACATGTAAGAGGGCCATATCATAATCAGCCTATAACGTTCCTACTGCTGAGTCTTTAAATAATTACTCTTGCTTCATTATTGATGCAAGAGATCGGCCCGCTATGACGCCCGTTTCTATTTTAGGAACTATCTATTTTAAATTATGGCGATGGGAGAAGAGTTACGAGTAACTATTGTTAAATAACGTGGTGTACCTCAAGGGTGTATTCTCGAGCCCGATCAAAATTAAATACGAAAAGATATATATAGATACAAGTCGTCTATAAGTTGGATGGTCTTGTCATCCGTTTCCATCGATACGTCGGTATATAGTGTTTTTTTTTATTTCTCTAAATAAGTACCTCTTTTTTTATTTTTTGTTTTCCTTTAGCATGTGTTCGTTTTCATACTCCGATATCATTTCGTGGACAATAGTGTGGGTTATACGTTTTTTCGACTGTAATATAACTACTGTAATGTATAACTGTTTTTTGTCCCAAATAAAATAAATAAATAAGAGGGTCGACCTAAAATAACAATGTAGATCCTACATACAGCCTATAATGTACCCACTGCTGGGACACAGGCCTCCTCTCTTCGAGAGGGAGGGGGCTGTAATCTACCACGCGGGCCCAGTGCGGGTTGGTAGAGGTCACATGTTTACATTTTTTGATTCTGGGACATACCGGTTTCCTCACTATGTTTTTCTTCACCGTTTTGAGAGCAGTGGTGATGAAATAATTCACATAAAGTAAAGCGCCTACCTGGGTTCGAGCCCACGACCTACCTATCCGTAAGTCGGAGCCGTTACCACCGGGCCACCACTGCTATAAGGGAGTATTCACGTAGAAAGCTGGTAAACTGGACAATCAGCGCTTATCGGCGCCGACAAGCGCTGATTGTCAACGCTGGTTAGTCTTCATAATTCTTCGCGCGAGCCGTCGCTGATAAGCGCCAACAAGTTCCTATTAGAATTAGCCGACATTATATGATAGTAGGTAGGTTTAGTCAGTGGTGGCTGAGGAGTCGATAAATATCCCCTAATGATTTTTAGAAATAATCTCAGTTAATGTAACTAAGAAAATGGGCATAAGCATATTAATTTCATCCATAATGAATATGATGATGATTAGGTATTGATGGTCGTCCATTTACAGCAAATTGAATGCAGAGCAACATCCTACGTACTACCTACTTAAAATTAAATTACAATAACAGCTCAAAATGAAAATATTAGGTATCAATATTACACAAATCATAATTATCAAAAACACACTCCCGTCAGAATGAATCATTTTTAGATAACAAAAATACATTTATTTATCAGCCAGGCAGGCAGGCTACGCGTTACGTATGCTAATAATGTAGATACCTACCTCCCATATTAACACTCCGCCATTGAGCCAATTAGCCTAACGCTGACCTAATCAACTTCCTTATTTTGCTATTTTTGGTCCAACAATGCTATGCGCCATTTCGGATAGATTCTTGTACAATAAATGAATGATTGCCGTAACGAATGCTCTCTGATCGCATGATTTGTGAATATAATTCGAGATTCTAATCGATTTTTATTGTAATTTGGGCGAAGTATTCATTTAGATTTAGAAATTTTGTTGGCTGCACTATTTATTAGAGAATTCTTCTAAATTTTAATGTTTATACAGTCATGTTATCATTTGTCCATTTAATTTTACATGTGTGTTATTTCCCTATGACTGTTCAGGGTAAACATTTACACAATACATGGTTGGCAGTCACAAACTGATAAATACACCGATCAAAGACACTGAACTAAGTCCTGCCCAAATTGCCCCATTTACAAACACATATTTTAATCAAAATCAAATCATTACAATCAAAATCAATCAATCAACTCCACCAATTGCATGAGCATAGTGAAGTCAATTCTAATAAGACAAATTGTACATCTATTACAGGTATCCAAGATGTCTTAGGCCTCCCAGGGCCTACAGTAGATGAACTACAAACTTTACAACCGCGCATGGCGCGTCGCAACTCCATATCGAGTGAAAACTCATCGTCCATGGAGAACCCCCGCGTTATCCTCGTATTCTTTATCGGAGGATGCACGTATCAAGAGATATCAGCACTAAGGACCATCAGCCAGCAAGAAGACTCAAATGTAGAATTTGTTATATTGACCACTAAACTGATTAATGGAACTACATTTATAGAATCTTTGATGGAAAATGAATAAATTAATCTAGTATCAAAATACTGTGTATATCTCAGTATATCTCAATAAAGTATAATATTATTCCATCTATTATAAGTTTGTGTGTACCTTTGTATATTATTGTATTTAATAAAAGCAAAATAATAGTTTAAATAATCTTTTAATTCTCATGACTCCACACATTTCATGAATACGGAATAAAATTAAACATGAACCATAAATCTTGGTTTATTAAAATTTCATATTCATAACTTGCATATAATATAAACTTCAATTTGATCAGTTTTTTCTTTAAATAAACTTACAAAATCCTGCACGCTTACCATCTATATATTACAATTTTAAAGCTTTCAGCATAATAAAAATAATTTCGTACACCAACATACATACAAGTGTAATCTAATGACTATTCTCATAAATATTCGTTACTCGTGTATTTTGTGATGTTGGATTTCTTTGGCGGTGCTATGTAGACACCAAACTTCTTGGCTAGACTCACCAGCTTCTCGTTATCGTAGCCGACTTCCTCCTTGTAACATCTGAGCATTAAAGGCATCACTGTGTCTAAAATAAACTTAAAATTCTTCTGAGCGTAACTAGAGTCGTTGCCTAAGGAGAGCATAAGGCGAGAGTTGAATACAGCGTGGATGCACTCATCCAACACCTCCATCATGTCCTTGGTGACCAGCTGTAGTCCAACCTTCTGTATTGTTATGACAGACTGCGCAAACCATATTGTACTACTTGATAAGTCCACCCATGTTTCATTTATTATGTACTTAGCTAAGATAAGGCCCAAATTTTCCATCTGTATTAAGAATTTATTGACTCCAGCTTTAGTGTGCATATTCACAGGGGTCCACTTGTCTTCTGTGACTTTACTCTTCATAGAATCCATAATCTTCTCCCTGTACTCTCTCAGAGCTTTTACTATTGGAGCTCTTAAACAGCTGTTCATCTGAAATCTCAAATCAAGACCAAAGTCACAGAACAGAGTACACTGATCCCTCAAACTCTGCACACAGTCTAACACAGAATCCAACGCACACTGCGGAGTGAACACTTGTTTAATAATTTGACTCATTAACATTCTAAGTTGCATGCTAGCCCACACTACAAAAGCACTAACTTTATTCTTAGGAAATAGTGTAATGAACTCTGTTAAGGCATCGCTGAGTGAGCAGAAGAAAACCTCACCTACTTGCTTTACATAAGTATTGATGGATCCTTCTAGTTGGACCCCTTTCACATGAACCTTTACGGTATGACTGCATATTGCTAGAAATAACTCACATGCCTGACTGGTCATGTTAAACTTATTGAGTATGTGTACAGGCTGTCTAGATGATTGCAGTCCGCCCCTTGGACTCCAATTATGAGTAACATCAAGTTCTTTCAACAATATTTCAATCAACACTTTCTGTTTCAGTTCAATTCTCTTCAATAAATCAGTTCTCAGTGGATGGCTTTTATTTTCTTCAGTGTCTAGTGCCTTTTGGGCTGACACCATCAGTTCATAAGTTTTTTGAAAATGTCGTTCTACAATTAGTACATCTAACTCCTCTGTTACATCAGCCAACCACTCCGGCAGGGGAGCCACTTGGGGGGAAGGTAATTCTTCAACAGAGAGACTGGGGGACTCAAGTAACTCTGGCTTAGGCTTATCTAGACCATCTTTTTTCTTCTGCTTAGAATTCTCTTTTTCAATGTACAATTTTTTTGCAACATCAAACTTATCTAGCCAATCTTTCTTGATGGCAAAACTATTGCACTGAAACACTCTTGTATCGGGGAAGGCTAACACTTTGAAAGCTTGTTTCACACTTCCCAAGTCTCTTACGTTCACTACTGCTAGAGTACTAATAGGATAGCTAGCTTGAAACTTATATCTATTAGGACCTCTACGGTTTGATATCCAAGATGTCAGCATAAGGCAGTCATTGAATAAATATACATGCATTCTCTGCAGGGCAGTGTTCTCCTCGGCATCTATCTCTAATAGGTCGCCTTCGTGAAGCAAAGTTCGATCTGGGACGTCTAATAAATTCATGCAACCTTCCACTTTCTCAGATATAAGGTTGAGCTTATTCTTGCGTTGTTCCTCGGCCCGCTCTGCTTCGACGTCGTGGTTGTCGAGTGATTCGCGGGATATCGCGTTTTCGTTACCGAGAACAGACGCGTGGGAGAGAGTCGTGAGCACAGTTCGCTGCTCGCTCAGCAGGTGGGACAGCTTGTACATCTCAGCTTCTAGGTGGGATATCTCCGTCGCAGTCTCGATGAACTGCATATAGTTCTCGTACACATTCTTCTTGAGGGCACTGGCGGTCTCTTCAGCTAACGACTGTATCTTATCCTTCTGTTGTTGGAGCTCCTCCCCTCCGACACAGGACTTGGCCAGCTCCTTCACGTAACGCTCGGGCACAAACTCTGGCACTGCGAACTTCTCCATGTTGATGTCGGACATCGTTATATTATAGTATTTACAGTTTCTACTCGTAATTATTAGTTAAAAACACTGGCTCACTCATCATTCGATAATCGAACGACAGGACGTATCAACCCATCAAATTCAAATGTCAGAATTGCGTTCCGTTACTTCTTAGAGCTATTTTAGGCGTTTACATAATTAAACGTTTAGTTATTATGCGCACATTTGTGATGAGAAACCTCCTTCTAAAAATTCTTGTAGTCATTTTACTTTATAATCATATTAAATAATTTTTTAAATGATTATATAAATCAGTGGTAATTTCTAATGTTATCAGTTAATTTATTTCAATCTTTTAGATCCGCAAATATATTGCAATTTGTGTGATGGAAAATTAAGATAATTTAATAGGTTATACCTACTGACTTACCATTTTACTTCAGATTGGACCCAGGTTACATAAAACAGTAATAATCTTATTTATCCCACCTCCGTAATATCTTTACGTTGATGTCGTGGTGGGGCTTGCGCATTCCGAACTCTAGGTCTATGCTGGTAGAGTTAATTATTTAAACTACTTACCTACTTATTAAACTATAGGCACAAGTAAAAAAAAAACACCGTACAAAGGTGAACGTAATGCCTGAGGCATTTTCTACCATTCAACCTTACGGTGATGCAGAAACAAAACATGGCAGGTGCAACATAAGGGAGTGATACATAAACCCCCCGGAAGCCTGTGGCGAGCTATTGAGCAGTAGCGACCCCACGGACCCCTATATTGGCCTGCTTGAGTGGAGATTCGCAAGAGCATATGTGCTCGGAGGAAAGAAGTATTCCAGTAAGATGCTAGTAGGGATCTTGACCGGGATTATCCTGATAGCCGTGAAATACCGCTGGCTCCACTGTACTTTTCCACACGCGCGTGCGAAGCTTCAAATTTTTTTTGGGTATATATGTCTTCATGTAAAACACTTTCGCAAAATTTCACACTGCGCAAACGCCTAGCTTTTGAGAAAAAAAAATCTAAAGTTTAAAAAAATTTGACATTTTACCACAGATATTGTAGGTACAAGTCGGGGCGCCCCAAGTCCCGAGTTCGCTTCGGTCGGGATTTGGGGCACCCCGACTCGGACAGGTTAGGTTAGAAGGGGATGCGAAGCGAGCGAACAAAGACACCGCTATCCCCTTCGTGGCTTTTTTTTTTTAACTATTCAGAAATAGGAGCCCGCGAAGCGGGCTCCGTCGACTACGCTTTATGCTTGGAAACAAATTTAGACCTGCCATGTGATTTTCCCCGCCCCTACTACTCTCACTATCCCACCAAAACCGAAAGAAACTTTGGGGCGACTTTTTTCTCGCTTTGCGCACTTTGGGGTTTTCTAATAAACACTACAAAGGGTCTATTCTATCCAAAAAAAAATTGCTACTATAAAAAAGCGACGGGTGTAAAAGTACAGTGGTTCCATACCGCTCTTTATAAGCACCTCAGGCAGAGGCGGATTATCCCTAAGGCAAACTAGGAACGTCCCTAGGAGCGGGAGGTTACAAGGGGGGAGCGCGCGGAAACATTAAAAACCATAAAAAAATATTGTAAAGTATGCAAATATAGTAAAGTATGCACCTACTTACACAATATAAAAGTTTATTTAATTTTATAGAGATGTAGACCGAAGCGTGCTCCACCTTCTACACGTGCCCTGACCTACCTAATTATGCCTACTAATATGTATTATATAACAGGGAAAGCGCACGTGTGTATAGGTATATTTTACTTCTTCATGCAAAAAACTACTGAACCGATTGTGATAAAACTTGATAAATTTTATCCCGAACATGGGCTCCGCCGCCGGAAACGGGGCGCAAGAAGGTACTTGCACCTTTCTGGCTTCAAAATAAAATATAGGTACCTGAAAACATTCAGAACTAAAGATATCTCCAAAAACGCCTAACACAATAATAGAGAACTTAACCTATTCGAGGCAAGCTCGCTTCTGTTGCTCTTGCATTTTGCAATCTCTCAATTCTAAAGCTTAAGTGCCTTATCCGAGAAAGTACCGAATTCCGATTTTCGAAAAAAAAATCGGCCCTAGGTATACTTGCATTATCAAGCTTCCTTCGCTCGCTCTTGCCTGGCATCCTACTCTACCATAATATCTTAATTCTTAAGCTTCTTTGTATAAATCGACACAGTTA
This sequence comes from Agrochola circellaris, assembly GCA_914767755.1. Classification (NCBI taxonomy): domain Eukaryota; kingdom Metazoa; phylum Arthropoda; class Insecta; order Lepidoptera; family Noctuidae; genus Agrochola; species Agrochola circellaris. The sequence continues at coordinate 7,753,519 of OU611860.1, forward strand.
GTTCTCTTTCTCTATGAATGGACAAAATAAAACTTATCCCATTCGAGGCGAGATGCTAAAATTATCGAGCTCGCTTCGCTCGCTCTTGAATCCTTAAATCTTGAATTTGTTAAGCTTTTCTGCTGATAAACCTGTCGGCGCACTGTGGATAGAAAAAAGGCTTTCGAAGAAATAGGAGCTTAAATTTTAAAGTGTCACCCCCTGCCATTTTATCTGTGTACATAAAACATTGGTCAGACAAGGGCCATAGCCTTTCCATAGTTTTAGGTAACCAGTTCACTTTAGCCACCCAAACCAATATCTTTGTTTTCAAATCCCACAATAGTCCTACACCAACCGAGGGTTGTCCTTGGGTGCACTTGCATCCTACTGCGAACAGGGATAATCGTCGGCTGGTGCCTTATTAAAACACATCTAAAGGGCCTCTGCGAGTTGTTCCAAAGGTTTGGAACCCCAGGGTCCGGAGCAAGGTCAAGATCATAATTAGCCTGCTGTAGTACGTACCTACCTAGTACAATCTTTTGCGCATATATATTGGTTGTCGTAGGCGTTAAAGAATGATAAATCGACAAATAATATAACGGAAGTTGAATCTTTCAACCAATGCTTCATATTTTTAATTATTTCTAACTAGCTTTTGCCCGCGGCTTCGCCCGCGTGGATATCGTAAATTATCCCACAAGAACGTGCTACCGGGATTCAGAGTATCCTATGTGCTAACCCAGGTCTGCCTTTCATCTAAAGCCGTTCAGCCCTTACGGCATGAAAAGGTGACAGGCAGATAATAATACTCTTTTTTTTTCTTTTTTTTTTTCCTGGCTTCTAAATGAAAAATTTAAACCCTTAAAGGATGACTTCGTTGTCTGTCGAGACCCTTTTTCTCAGGAAACCGAGGCATCAAGCAAGTTGAAATAGATATCAAAAACTTAGGTCTACGGTCTCTTGACCTGACAGACAGACAGATGGACAGCGGAGGCTTAGTAACCCAAAAACTGATACTGACTACTGAAACTGGTTCATGTTAATTGTAGATGATACAAATAAGGCCTCGACACATTTTGCGGTGTTTTTGTGTTTCCTCTTTTTTAGAAGCAAAATATAAAGCCCGAAATAATTAATTGTACACATACATAAACTCACGCCATTTTTCCGTGTGGGTTAGGCAGAACCTATAGACCGCCGCTAGCTACAATCCTCTCTCTCTCTCTCTCTTTCTCCCTCTCTCTCTCTCTCTTTCTCCCTCTCACTCTCTCTCTCTCATTCTCCCTCTCTTTCTCCCTCTCTCTCATTCTCCCTTTCTCTCTCTTTCTCCCTCTCTCTCATTCTCCCTCTCTCTCTTTCTCCCTCTCTCTCTCTTTCTCCCTCTCTCTCTCTTTCTCCCTCTCTCTCTAATTCTCCCTCTATCTCTTTCTCTCTCTTTCTCCCTCTCTCTCTCTTTCTCTCTCTCTTTCTACTTCTCTCTCTCATTTTCTCCCTTTCTCTCTATCGAATTAGAAGAAGGCAATCAGAATGTGTGAACGCTTTTCCGCGTGCTTTCACCATTCTCCCTCTCTCTTTCTCTCTTTCTTTTTGCCTCTCCCTCTTTCTCAGTCCGTGTCTCGGTGTTGACTTGGACCATTCGGAATTATGAAAATCGGTATTTTGAAATTCGTATTTGTGACTGACGGAATAAAGTTTTTCGTATTTATGTAGTGTACCCACATAAAAGGATGACGCAAATTCAGACCTGCGGCACAGGATTTAACGTCACATTTTAATTTTTGCCGACTATGCAGTATGTAGAGCAGTGGTGGTCCAGTGGTAGCGGCCCCGACACGAGTTGTAGGTCATGGGTTCGAAGCCAGCCAGGCGCTCTTTGTAAATAATTTCATCACCACTACTCTCAAAACGTTGACAATTCCGACTAATCTGTTTCAATTTGACAGGTCAACAACATTCATAGTGATATTTACGTTGTTGAGCAGATTTTTTTTTCGAACGTACGAAGCAATGGATTAGCAATCTGTTTCAAAACGATTCAGATTCTGATTGATCGTGTATTGCGTAATTAGGGTACCTGCTCGAGAATACACCCTTGAGGTACACCACGTTATTTAACAATAGTTACTCGTAGCTCTTCTCCCACCAGCATACGGTGGAGGTCTGCCCAGCTTGGGCGGAGCACCGCCGTGTCCTCACGGAGGCGATCGGCGGCGGCGATCTCTCGCGTCCGGCCCTGGTTCAGGCCATGGTCCGGAGCGAGAGTGCATGGGAGTCCGTCACCTCCTTCTGCGAAGCAGTAATGCTCGCGAAGGAGGAGGCGGAGCGCGCGAGGGAGAGGCAAAATGCGCCCCCTCGCGCCCCTAGTCGCCGCAGGAGACGCCCCGGGCGTCGGAAGTCGCGAGCCGACTTCCGGCCACCGTAGGCGCGGGCTTGCGGACGGTGAGCAATGGGTAGCTCGCCGTCCGATAGGGACCAGGCCCGGGTCGACGGCGCGTTGTGTTCCACGCGCGCCTCAAAGAGATGTCAGCACCAACTGACGGGGTCCGGAAGGGCCAATGCCTGCCGGGGTTGCGGGTTTGTCTGAAAGGGATATCGCGACCTCGGCACACAGGCAACGGAAGGAACACGGGTGGGTTTTAGTCAGTAAAAGTCTGACACGCCCTCCCGCTCCACCCAGAGCGGGAGAAGTTATTTGATAATTTCCCATACTCAAAAAAAAAAAAAAAAAAAGCTCTTCTCCCACCGCCGTAATTTAAAATAAATATGAAAGAAAGGATTAGAAAATACTATAGACGACGTATATTTAGTAACTTAATCCGCGTAACTGTTCTTAAAGAGTCATAAAGAACCCTGTAAGAAATCTAGTAACTTAATTCGCGTAACTGTTCTTAAAGAGTCATAAAGTCACTGTGAATTAATGTGAATTGTTTCTGAATCAATTAACTAGAAAGGATTGGTATGATGCTAAACGGTATCAAAGGCGTCAGAAAAGTCATAGATGAAAACGAGACTCTACATCTGTTCACTTCGGACTTCTGGTCGAATCATAAGTAAAAAGAAAAACGCAAAAATAATAGCGACAATTTTATTAGAATTGGCAGTATTTACTTATTAGTAACCATAATTAACCAACAAAATAACAGCTTTTATCATCTTTATCGATTGGATTTCGACTTAAAACAAAAAGAGAGCATGATTGTTCAACAGTCGGAGTTAACTGGCAAAACATTAAAAAGCCTAGTTCAAACTTTCAATTCAATATAAGCACAATATTATTGCCTCTTCTTTTTGTTTCATTGAACGATAGAAAAAGAGAGCATTGTTCATATTGGAGCACTTGTTTCTTCCGTTGATTTCATTTTTTCTGATAAAACAATTTACAACTTATAAAAATAAGCTTATATTTATTATTAACAAGTTTTCACATTATCGAATTGAAAGTTTAAATTAATAATTTCGGAAAATCCATTTAAATATAGTAGTAGATAATGAAAGCGCGGGCGAGAACACTTTTTTATTAATTAATTATTCCATGGCACTGGCACTAAAACATACATCGTGTCAATATGACATGAGTGATTTATTATTATCAGTCCGCGCTTTCATTACGATACTTTTTAGTCAGTTGTTCGGTTTTTTTATTCTTTCTTCTCTTCTACTTTCGTTTCAGTTTTGGCTTCCTTGAGCTCTGTGATGACGACGACGGGAGCTTCGGGGTTTTTAGGTGCTTCGGTTTCAGGCTGGCTGGAGTAGTTGCCGTCGCGTTTAAATCTGTAGTAGGAACGACCAGTAGCTACAACTGACTGAGAGTCGTAGCAGTTCACTAGAGCATCACCGTTGCGTCCTGATAGAAAAAACAAAAATTGTGTTAAATAATCGAGAAAATCATATTTTGGTTAGATTAATAATCTCAACACGGTCTTGCACGAGTTGTGCCGATGCTTTCATTAAGCAAAGCATACCAACGCCATATGTACAAAGATAGTAACAATAGGTAATCACGAATTACATTACTGTGCAAAATACGTCTCATAAATGCACAACATTCTTAATGGAAAGTAAATAATTAATCGATTAAGTTATTAAATTATTACAATATTACCAATCACATTAAATTGATACGTAATAAAATAAAATACTTAATGCTTTATTTAATAAGTAAAATTAGACAAAAAGATTTAAATTCCGTACCATTTTGACAAGTGCAGACAGCAATATGTCTACGGGCCATGCACACGGCTCCAGAGCCGCACTGAGTGTTGCCGAGGCAGGGGTCCACGCAATTGTAGCCGACGCAAGCCAAGTGGTCGGAACACTGGGAGTCCAGCTCGCATTCACCCTGCGTAAGACAAACACAATTAATTTTTCATGTATTAAAAAGGTGTATCAACGATTAACTAAACTCGACCGTTAATATGACACATTGAGATTCGTAAAAAGTTTGTCGTTAAAACCGTATGTGATAGTCTGTTTTTAAAACACAATGTCTTATGCATAAACTATAAACGTCCGGATAGCATAAATAACATTAACAACATAAATAACTTTTACGAGATGAATATTGTGTGGAAATATTACAAATAACAAAAATTTCTAAGAAATGTTAATAACTTACACGTTCGCAAGATACGAGAGCGTTGCCGATGTATCCAGTGGGGCAGGTGCAGACGGGACGCTCGGCGCCGGTGCGGTCGTGTCCGGGAGTGCACTTGGCGTTAGCACCGCAAGGGTTGGGGTCGCAAAGGTCACCTGACAATAAAATAACATAAATGTAGAGTTAAAATTGTAGGACCGAGTATGGTGCCTTGAAGGACACCAGTCATGTTCATAACATATTTTTACTCAAAAGTTAACAATATCATGAAAAATATTTTCTTTAAAATACTCCGTTTATATAGCCTTCATGTCCTTTCATAAAATAAGCACAGTCACTATGGAGGAACCTAGGCAAACATGTCAAATGCTTTCGCCAAATCATCAATTTATTATTTGAACAACTTACGGGCTTCGAAAGGTCTGCAGTAGGAGAAGGGATCTCCGGTCATGTTTCTGGGGCAAGAGCAGACGGGTGTAAGACCACGGAGGTGGCACTCAGCGTTGGTTCCGCAGGCGTTGATGCAAGGGTCGATGCACGCGTTGTAGACGCAGGCTGGCTTGTAACTGGGGCACTCGCCGTCAGATGTGCATTCAGCAGAGCAGATCCTGTAGGGATCGCCGTGATAACCCTGTTGATGATAAAAGTAAATTTTATGAGATTTTGAAATCACCAAGACTTGATGAAACTGGACATGTTAATAATCTTTTAATGTTATTTAATTTTAAAACGAATTCTGAACGTTCTATTCAACATTCTCAAACACTTTGAGGTAACTGGGGATGAAATTTAAAGTTTTATAGTCAGCCTTGTTCCAGTGCGAGAAAGAGCATACAAGCTACATATGATGATTGATTACCTTCTCTGTTGCTCGCACTGAATCACTTCAACAATTCTGTTAAAGTGTTGGATGGAAAAGGCAATAAGCCATCCAACTCTTATAGGTATCACTGAAGGCTGTTAAATGGTACTTACTCTTGGGCACTTGCAGACAGCACGATGAGCGGCAACAGTCTCGCAGTCAGCGTTGACTCCGCAATCTCCACAAGGACTGATGCACTTGAAGTCCCGACACGACTGCTGGATGTTGCACTCGCCGTCAGTCTCGCATTCGTGGCGGCAGCCGCTCAGAGGACTACCCTGTACGAAACAATAGAGTAAAGAAAGAATAACATTTAATTGAAGAAACAAGAACATACAAATTTAATGTGAAATGCTTTATAAACAACAATGTGTGCCACGTGTTCTAATTTGTGTTTTTAGAGAACCTATAGCATAACATCGAATCGAACTCTCATTGATAAACAGCTTCTATAAAAGTAGATAATCATGGGGGAGAGGTCTTGACTCAGCAGTTGCGTGATGTAGGCTGTTGCCAGTAACAGTAATGATCGTGTTAATCTAAAGTAACAATATTATAGGCGACTGTTACATACCCTGTATCCTGGTAGACAAGTACAAATAGCCTGGTTGTTGGCGACGTGGCACTTAGTGTTAGCACCGCAGGGGGATGGGTGGCAAGCCTCCTCTGTGGGCAACAACAAACAATAATGAAGAAAGATCTAATACAGAACATTACGATAGTGAAGAATCGGTTAAATGTTGATAGTGAAGAATATTGTAGTAATCATACCTGGGTCTGCGATTCTGCAAGAGCTGAAAGGACTGCCAGTGTAGCCAGGTGGGCAAGAGCACACCGGAATGTGGTTACGAACCTGTTGAACAAAATATAATATGGAAACTTTAAGACCATAATATTGTATATGGTTGAAGAATATGGTACCAATATCACTATAGTGAGAGTTTCTATTATTTTGTAAATAGGTAGATTTGAGGAAGACATGTATCGAAACTAGGTATGGAAGGTTACAAAATGGTTGATTCAATGAAAATGGACATATGTTTTCTTACATCGCAATTAGCGTTGGCGCCGCATGCTCCGGCGCAGGGGTCGATACAGTGCTGGTTCACACAGCTCTGGTGGCTGCGGCACTCGCTGTTGTCTAATAAAAACAGAATTGATTACATATTTATTGAGCAATTAGATGGAGCTGCTTCTCAAATATTTAGGGAAATATGTAGTAACGAACTTGAGGATGAATGCTCAACATTTTGCTGGAGAAACGGGAATCCAAAAATACGGATATAGTCAATGATAAATGTCTAATTCTATCTTCAATGGATCCACGTTACTTACCAATGCACTCTATCTTGACGCACTGTGTCAGCGCATCTCCGGAGTACCCTGGCAGGCAAGCGCAGACGGGCCGCACACTGCCGTGGATGCAGTGGGCCCCTACGCCGCAGGTGTGGGGCCCGCAGGTAACCAGGTTGTCGGAGATCGAGCGTCCGTGCTCATACAGGTCGCGGCCCAGATAGTTCCGGGCATAGTAGTTTTGGTAGCGTTGACCTGGAAGAAATAAGACAGTTGTACTATTTATAACATAAGTACTAATATTGATGTTCCAAAATATCTCGGACAAAAAGATCAATTTTTGCTTTTGGGAACAGAGTGTCTTACTAAAGCTATCAATGCCATTTTGACATTGAAAATATCTTCGGAGCGTATATTGTCATATTAGGCACCTATAACGCCCAATATCGGTGAACTAGTTCCAAAACAATAACAATGAAAAGCCAGAAAAGGTAAATGACGTAATTTACTTGAATTAAGAACCTATTCATGTCAAACCACACGTCAATAGAATGAATAATGTTAAAATTATACGAAAATTAGTCATAAAGGAAGTAGGCTCACAAATAGATCACAGACTTAACAACAACATGATTAAGAAACAAAACAAACATATGGGGCAAAAAGTATTTAACCCCCACGCGTACCTAATCAATTTGCATGATGCTGGCAATCAAGCAAAATTATCATTAGGACCAATAAAAAACCATAGAGGGGCCTTGGCAACGATCCATATGTGTGGAAGGCTCCGCCTACACGAGACCTATCGTCCTTGCCAACGTGCTATGACGGATTTACATTACCTACATTGTTATACTTAGACCCAGCTCATGTTAGGAATACTAAGTGTCTGTCTTTTTGTTCGTCGCCTATAACTAAATTCTGCAATTTCACACGCATTGTATATTATATGTCAGGTATGGAAAATTGGCTGTACGCTGTTACAAATTGCACTCGTGCAGTAATTAAAGTTCTACTGAAAATGTATTCTCAAATTTTGTACTACCTATGCAACTGGTTGTTAAGTATTTACCCGTGCTTCTTAAAATTAAGTCCGTACCAAAAGGCCATCATGATATGATTGATCATAATTAGTACGAGGTAAAACATGGCACAGCTGATTGGATTTTTATCAGAAAGTAAATTACACAGTGCTAATATGTGTAATGTACCCAAGTACACAATTAGCGAAATAGAACAGCAATTTCCAGATTTTGAATGAAAAATCGAAATAGCATACAGACCATGTCTATTAGTACCTCTACCTCGATATGTGCTAGAAGGTAAAAACTGCACCTCACGATCTCAGTCCAACAAATCCTACTTAGCCCAGCTATCTAATTACGCAACACATTTTCGTTGAAAATTCCGACTAATCTGTTTCAATTTGACAGGTCAACAACATTCATTGTGTTGTTTACGTTGTTGAGCAGTTTTTTTTTTTCGAACGTACGAAGCAATGGATTAGCAATCTGTTTCAAAACGATTCAGATTCTGAGATCGTGTATTACGTAATTAGGGTACAGGGTAACTGCATAACAAACTAACAATTTGCAATCCCTTTCATTTTACAGTTCCACAACATTCATTGCGTTATTAACATTGGTAAGCAGACGAACATTTTCGTCTGCTTACCAATGTGACCAATGCAATTGTCAAAGATAACCGCTATTGAATTTCGCTAAGTGCCCAGCTTCGCTAAACAGAACCGAATGCTTCTCCTAGCTAGTAATGTTATGCACGTTGAAGAGGGCTGTGGGTGTACTATTCCGCGTGGTCAGTGAGTCTCGAGCTGCTTAACCTTCATGGACTCGATGACATAACAATAGATTCATTATAGTTTATTATTTTTATATTAGTTACGGCTGCGATTTATGAGTCATTGCATCTTTAATTAATTTTGGACACGGCCCGAATTTGGAGCCGAGGATATACCTACCTACTCTCAATTTAATTTGAAATATTATCATAGTTTATAAATGTTATCCTCATTTCTCCATTTTTCGTCAATAATATTGTGCCAAAAAGTATTTAAATAATGCAAATAGTTTTAAAAAGTGTCGTTAGAGTTCCTTGAACTTTTTAACTCATGGCCTTGCGTTAGCCAATTTCCAAAATAAGTATTACGTCACAATTACGTTAAGATTCTACGAACTTCCTTCTATGGCGGTCACGATAGGGATCATAACACCAAATTCAAAACAGGTTTAAAAGATTTAACGAAGAAGGATAAAGCTCGATTAAAAGATTCAACTACTAACTAGAGAAGATAATGAAGCAGCGATAATTAGTTCTAATGGTAGACCAAAACAAATGGTAGAAAAAGTTGTATCACGAAATAATAAAGAAAATAAAGACTGGCAATTAAATTGGTAACTATTACCTACGAGCTGTCACAGAACATTTTTTTATAAAATATTAAAATATTAGAACAAGATATGTACTTAGTGAATTTTCATTCAGAAAGATGATGGTACCTTTTCGTATTTAGTTATGCAAGAAGTATTATTAAGGTACTTTGCTATAATCACTTTTGAATTGTAGTAGGTAAGTAGATATATCAAGTAAGATACATCTTCAACGACTGGTACTGGAAATCAAAGGTCACATTGGTCGGAGGTCGTCTTCAATGGGTTGAATGTCACACAATGTCCTGATTGCAACACACTTGGCTCCCCAACTTGCGGAATATTTATTGGCAGTCATTATGGTGTTTGATATTTTACTTTTATTTTATTGGAAACACGAAAAAATTGCAAGGCATGCTATATTCTAAGGTACAGTTTAAGGGAAAGAGTGACTGCCCTACAAGAGGCAAGAGGTGAGGAGGGAGTGTATTATTGGTCTCTATTTTTGCACCCCCTTCACAAAGAACCCACGGCTTGATGAACCAGGACCTGAGACTGACTGGATGCAGAGCGCAGAGTACCGCGTGTTGTGGCGCCACTTGGGATAGGCGTATGGCCAACAGTAAACTGTGATATTCTAACGGCTTTAATATTTTCATGAAAGTCATATTGGAGATCTTACCTTCAACGCTTCCTAAAATGAGCAGCACCAGCGGCGCCAAAAGCAACACCTTCTCGCCCATCTAGAAGAATTACAGGAATCCCACATTAACTCTATTCCATTATTATTGTTACCACCACTTTTTATATTAGCTTTATCATTATTAATAATTTTATAACCGCCACAATTTACGTAAACATTATTGGTTGCTTTTAATTTGTCAAAAAATACACCAGAGTTTACGTAGAGTTTTGCTGACAGGCTGTTAAAATTCTCTTTGATTTACAACTTGGAAAAATGTAGTTAAGTATTTTTTTGTTTTATTTTAATTAAATAATAATTTTTAAAAAAATCCTTGATAAATATTACGTCATTCTCCCCAGCAACCCCATCACCTGTTTTTCGATTTATAAGTTAATAATACGGTCATACCCAATATGTACTCAATTTGTACTTACATACTTTAAAAAAAAAGTACATGCTTTGCAAGGTTAAGAGTACAGACACCTCAATTTTATTACGCTGTAGAGCATCTCTCCAGAAACCCCAAGTTAAAATATAAGAAAACTTACGTAGATGCTTATTGTATTAACATAGAATATGGTTATGAGCAGAGAGGTATAGGTACATTACTTAATAAAGCGATACTGTACAGCTAAGATTATTAGTGTTAAATAATAAACTATAATTTGAAAATGGTTTCAAGTTATTTTCCTAACTTTACGTCGGTTCTGCTATGCCAAATATAAATTCATCGTAAAACTCGTCATCGTATCATCATTGTAGTGAACAAAAGATTACTGAATGAGTTACTACCTCAATGAAGGTTGTATGTGGTGCACTGAGTCATAAAGTAAATATAAATAAGTACGAATGAATGACCCCCACATTTTCTTCTACAGGCAAAACGACGAGTCGATTACAATCTTGTGCAATTTACTTCTCATTCACAAAAAATAAAATGATGCAGTTTATTCAAACGAATTTAACTTAAAGTTACTTATAAGGCTTACTGGAGTTCGTGCATTAATAGTAATTAATTACCTACCTAGTTGTATCTTTAATTTAAGAAATTGGACGACTAGGTAGGTTTTTCCCCCTTTATTTATAAACGTTGCTTAAAGTTAGTAGTTTGTAGCGACTGTTTAACCATACATTTTTGACGTTTTAACGTCTTAACCCCTTATTTAATCATTTTATCTCTTTTGTTCGTCATAGTTTAATATGACCCAAGCTTGAATTTCTTGTTCAAAAAAATTTATATTAAATCAAACATTTATTTGCTAGAAATACCTACATTGTTAACATCATTAGCGATCGATGCAGAAAATAATATATACAATAAAATAAATATTCTAACTACAGTTTCGTGGACGACATTACAATAGCTACGTAAACCTAAGTCGTTACTAAAGATTAGGTACTAAGGCAAGCATAGGTAAGTAAGCACCTGGATATTTAAGTAGGAACAACTACAGACACGCAAAACCTATGATTCACGAACAAATAATGTTTACATTATACCAAGTTTACATAACCATTACCAAAATGTTAGTATCCAGCATATTGTTATTAACAATCCAGTATCACTCACTGCACTGTCGAAAATTAATAATTTAAATATAATTTTTTTTTTAATTTAACTTTTTTTCACTATTATTATTTAACAAAGGCTCGCCACAGCTGACACTTACGTCTGTTTCGTGTATTTTCTCGCGGTGAGATAACAGTCCGTGTCGCATGTGGACTGACCTTATACTGTTGGAAGCGCCTACGCCGCCGCCTGTAGATGCGAACTTTTTATACAGATGTAAAATTATGCAGAATTTGTGTACTAAGAAGTTGTGACGGATTATAGACAGGCGTTGAACCCGGCTGTAGGAGGAAGTTGGGCCTGCTGTCTTAGTAGAAAGAAACGTCAGTTGCAGCTCATTAGTTCTGGGCCCCCCATCATCATCATCGTCATCCAGCTGGACCCCATGGGGTTTATTTATAAACGTTGCTTAAAGTTAAGTAATGATTAGTATAACCATACATTTTTGAACTTTGAACGTCACTTAACGTTAAGTAAACCCCTAAAGGTCTCTTAACACGGTCAGTGCCGGGAGCACTCCTGAAGGGTTCACCTAGTCGCATAAGGGATGCCGCGAGCCCTCGCGGATGGCTCATTTGAAATGTAGGTTTTTCTTAGCGAATACCGCATTATAAACCGTGGAAATAAAATCTGATGTATATTTTAACAAGATATACAAGGCGGCAGGGACGTCGACGCGAAAACTGATACCATGGATTCAGTAAATGATTCTGAACCCCGCTGCGTTGAAATTTTCGCGTCGATGTCCCTGACACCCTCTATTATCTATAGTATATGCGTTTGTTTTAAAATCCAAGCATTTTTTTTTTCACGGTTAAAAGTATTCACAAATAATTTAAAAGGTTGGAAACTACGTATAGTGACAAGACCCCCTGAAAACACAATTTTACTTCGTTTTACAGTGTTTTAGAGCATGGTTTCAAACCTAATGCCGTTGCGCAAATGTAATGCCGGTAACCCTCCCGGGGGGTTCACTTCCAGTATGTATGGCGGCATGGCGTATAACTTCTATGAAAAGTGGGTGGAGTCGAAAATGTTAAACATCACCTCAATTACCGGTCCGGACCAATCTAGGGAATTCGAGAAATACCGGAAAAGTAAATCATTCATCCCTCCCCTGGCTTTTCTCTATGGCAATGGCGCCATTTTAAAACCCCTTCCATTTGGTGTTGGCATGCATTTCAATAACGACACACTAATTGAAACAAAACAACGAACAGGTGGCTAACAAAAAAAAATCTGCGAACTTCCGTACAGCCTACTGCATGTTAAAATATGACAAGTTCGCTCGTACCTAGACCAAATTACAACAATGAGCGATCAATGTGGGCTCATTAACGAACTTAGGCACCTACTTCCTAACTTGCACATAAGTACCTATAGAAAACTTAAGTAACAAAACAACTTCACACCTGAATATTCCGAAAGGATAAGCTGACGGGGTCCGTAAGGGCCAGTGCCTGCCAGGATTGTGAGTTTGTCCGAAAGGGATATCGCGACCCCGGCACACAGGCAACGGAAGGAACACGGGTGGGTTTTAGTCAATAAAATTCTGACACACCCTCCCGCTCCGCCCAGAGCGGGAGAAGTTATTAGACAATTTCCCAACCTCAAAAAAAAAAAAAAAAAAAGGGTTGTATACAGGGTGGCAGGGTCATCGACGCGAAAACTGTTACCATGGATTCAGTACATGATTATGAACCCCGCTACGTTGACATTTTTCGTCGGATATTAAAAAAAAACAGTTGTTTCATACGAAACTACAATATCTACGCGGTCTAAATAGGAACAGCTGTTTTTTAGGGTTCCGTACCTCAAAAGGAACAAACGGAACCCTTATAGGAACACTTTGTTGTCCGTCCGTCTGTCAGACTCATATCAAATACTCCAGTCTACTGGCCCCTGGAGCTGTGAAAAAATCAAATTTCTAAGCCAACGCAATCAAAAGATACAGCCATTTATACTGCAAATTTTCGACACTCGCAAGGGAATCAAAACCTACAGGGTACTTCCCGTGAACTCAGAATCATGAAATTTGGTACGAAGTAACGTCTTATAGCACAGATAAAGGAAAAATTGCGAAAGTATACATTTTTTGTTACATCATATAACAAAAATATTTTGAATAATTTTAAACTTACTACCCCTTTCCTCATGAACGCGTCTCGATGTCTCAAGTTGAAATTCATATCAAAAACTTAGGTCTAATTGCCTTTAGGCTGTGAAAAAAAAACAAATTTCTAAATCAAAGCAAAAACGCAAAACGCAATGGTACAACCATTTATACCGCATATTTTGAAACTCGCAACTACTCGCAAGGGAATCAAAATCTAAAGGCTACTTCCCGTTGACAAAGAATCTTGAAACCTCAGCAGCTCCGCGCCTTCAACCACTAAACGGACTAAACCAAAGAGGCAGTCCTTCAGTCCAACAGGCCCTTCTCTTAAAATGGCCCACGTAGTTTCAACAAAGACGAGTGGATTATTTTTGCGATCTCCAAACTGAGATTGTCATTGTTGACGTAAGAATTAATTAAAAGACAAGGCAACTTTATTATTATCTACATATTGAAATTTAAAGGGTTAGCAACTCTATATACAGGGTGTCAGGGACAGCGACGCGAAAACTTTTACCATGGATGTTGTAGTACATGATTCTGAACCCCCCTGAGTAGAAATTTTTCGTCGGTTATTAAAAAAATATCGGCTGTTTTATAGAAAAGTGCAGTACATATTATACGGTCAAAATATATGGAACAGCTGATATATTGTAGGACTGAATCCATGGTAACAGTTTTTGCGTCGATGTCCCTGGCACTCTGTATACTTGTAATACAATCTAGGCAACTAAAATAAAATATAAGTTCACAGTTCTTATTTTTCAAGTAACAACTTGAGATCACATCTTTCAATTTTTTTTCTTAAATCCTAAAATATTTTCTCTTAATTTCTAAAACATAAATGTTGTCGAAAAATGATTGTTCCCATTCCCAGTAAAATAAAGTATCACTACAATAGATTTTAGGTCGATACCCCAATGTGTAGAAGTGGACTTTTTTGGGCTATTATGAATGAAATAATCAGAGCATGTCGATCCATGTCTTTGTACTAAACTCCATGCCCTTTTTCACAGTGAAAGAGCCCAATTCTGATTCAAATGATAAAACTATGAACCTATAATATCCAGCAAGCGGAACGTGGCATAGAATCTAGTCTTTATTTGAAATCACGGTTGTTTCCAACGACTTTTCTTTCGCGCCATATTTGGTGCGCGCGAACTTCGACGGCCATGATCGTGAGTGCTACAAATCCCCAGAGCAATGATGTCATTTCTACATTCTACTAACTTACTAAGTAGTTATTTAGAAATATTTGTTTATAATGGTCACTGGACTTTTTTTTTTTTTTTTTTTGGATGGGAAATTATCAAATAACTTCTCCCGCTCTGGGTGGAGCGGGAGGGCGTGTCAGACTTTTACTGACTAAAACCCACCCGTGTTCCTTCCGTTGCCTGTGTGCCGAGGTCGCGATATCCCTTTCAGACAAACCCGCAACCCCGGCAGGCATGGTCACTGGACTTGGGTTTTCCTTTCCTTCACTCGTTATACTAGATATTTTTATCTACTAATATTATAAATGAGAAAGTGAGTTTGTTTCTTTATTTGTTTGTTACGCTTTCACGTTAAACTTAAACGGCTGATCGGATTAGGATGAAATTTGCCACATGGTGCCAAAATGCTAGACCATGAAAAAATTATCCCATGTCCTAACCCAGGTGGTTAGGACATGGGATAATTTTATCCCGATATTCCCACGGGATCGAGACTTATGCGGGTGAACCCGCGGGGTTCAGCTAGTTGTTGATAATTTTATTTTAAGGTATTTTTTGCATGCTGAAATAAGTAAGTAAAATACGTTAAACTATTTATATTTCAGACCTTTTATTTGATGTACCAAATTTTACACAAATAAAGATATTGTTCTATTCTGTTCTAAGTATGTCTCTTTCGCCTCTTACTCTTTTTCTTCGCTCTTTGACGTCATAAACACATTTTTGTTTGATCTTACTCGTCAACTTATTTCAAAGAAAACAATCTTTGGATTACCCATAAATATATCCGCAATGGTAAAGGTAAAATCAAGAACTAAAAAAAACACCATAAATAATGGTTTATGGTGTTTTAGTAGTAAATAATTATTTTCTTTTCCATAATCAGCGTCACTTTGAAAAGAAACCAATGAAAAATCTCCAAATCAATCTTCAAATCACGCCAATCCTACGAAAAGACGCCTAGTAACAAAATAAAAATATAAAGTTCCATCAATGGCAAACCATAACAAACATTAAATAATAAAATCTTCTCAATTATCAGCTATATCCTGAAGATTCGGAAAACATAATAAGATTTAAATATCAACTTTAGCATATGTTTTTGGCAACGGACTAAACAGTCGTAACTGAGTCAGTTTCAGCCCACACGATGATATAATATTGTTTGGCTTTGCTCATACACCTGATCCTATGGGTTTTTTTTATCTGAAAATAGTCATATCGTGTACTTATAGGCCACCTCTATTTAAGGTCAATATATAACATTTAGGGTACTTAAACTATTTATTAGCTATTGTTTGCTTATAAGTCTGTACTTAATAAGTTCGAAAAAAAAATCTACTCAACTAAGTACGTAAATAACACAATGAATGTTATTGAACTGTCAAAATGAAACAGATTAGTCGTAATCGTTTCCAAACAGGGAAATAATAAAGCTTCCGAAAAACAAATTAACTTCCTGCAGCGATCTGTGGTTGACTGTAATACTATAATTATGCTGTGTTAAAATGAATTACCGAAAAAAATACCAAACTTCCGAAAAAAATACTAAGTTTCCGGAAACATAATATGTTCTACTAAAATACTAGAAATCAGCTTAATTTCTACTATTGGATAAAGAATAACTTTTTTAACTCTTAATTTTAATGAAAATAACTACTTAATGGTACTTAGTTGCGTTCGGGTGCAGAGGTGAAAAATAATAATAATAATAACCCCACCGCCGCGGCGCCGAATCTCTACGTTGACGTCGTGGTGGGGCTTGCGCGCTCCAAACTCTGGGTCTGTTCCGGCAGAGTTTACTTTGCTGGAACAGGTCTAGGATGAGGAGCCAGACCAAGAGAGATACAGAAACCCGCAGGGCAGCATGTGGCGAGCTGTTGGGCAGTAGCGACCCCACGGACCCTATCTCCCGGGAGAAATCTTGTTCCTCATCTCTGGCTTGCCTTTATTGGCCAGCTGGAGTGAACACTGACGAGGAACAGAGCTCCCACCTCATTCTTGCCTTAATTGGCCGGCTTGAGTGGAGATTCGCAAGAGCAAACGTGCTCGGAGGAAGGAAGTATTTCAGTAAGTGCTCGTAGGGATCTTGACCATCTTCCGGGCTCTGGGATTGTTCTGAAAGCCGTGGAATACCTCTCCACTCCTCAAGCACCTCAAGACATGTTGCCCCCTTGTCGCTACGTCACTATGTGCTAGCGACAGTTTTCAGGGGCCCATTATTGAGTGTGCAAGTCACCCCCTGCCATTTTATCCGTGTACATATAAAACATTGATCAGGCAGGGGCCATAGTCCTTCCATAGTTCCAGGTCACCAGTCAACTTTAGCCACCCAAACCCATAGTCCAATATCTTTGTTTCCATATCCTGCAATAGTCCTACACCAACCGGGGGTTGTCCTTGGGTGCACTTGCATAGTGCATACAGGGATAACCGTCGGTTGGTGCCTCATTTCATTAAAACGCCTAACGGGCCTCTGCAAGTTGGCTTCGGCCCCTCGTACGCCTTCCAAAGGTCCGGGACCCCAGGGTCCCGAGAAATGTCAAAGACCAATAAATAATAATAATATAATAATAATATCTTTATTTCCAAAAATACAGATAGAGAACATTAACATATAACATTTGGATGCTGCAGAAATCTGTACACAATAGATTAACCTCTGTCTCTTAAACTAGGGTATCCTGTATCTTAAGAGACAGGGATTCGCAATGAGGTTCCAATTGATAATATGTATGAGTGGACTGTGTCAAGTTACATTCAGAAGGGAAAAAAGAAGTACTTATAGTTTACGTTACAGTTTTAAATTTTTGTGTGAGTATGTGAGAGTGTGAGTGTGAGGGTATGTGAGATTAAATGAATGTGATTAAAGGTGTGCAGGTGTGTGTAAGTGGGGGTAAGTAGTGGGGGAGTTGTATGAGCGAATGTGAATGAAAGCGATGATAGAGGTATTCGTGCGATGGAAATGATTGTGTGCTTATTATTAGGCGATGTAGGTCAGTAAAGTCTCCGTTGCGGCATAGTCCTGTTTAAGTAGCCATTCTGTCACTTTTAATTTTAGGTTGTGTTTGTTGAGGTCTAAGATATTCAGTTTTATATGAATCTTTTTGTAAATATAGGCGCTAATTACATAATACTGATGCTCCGCGAACGTGGTCCTGTGTTGGGTTCCTGCGGGAAGGTTTGTGCGCTTATTTGGATTAGACGGGGAAAGGCTGCTGTGTTTCCTGAGAACAGATAGAAGCACAAAGAGCTGACGGACTGTAAGAACCTTGCAGTCTGCATACAGTTGTGTTGTTGGGTATCTATGGGGCTTCTTTGTCATTACTTTTAGTACGGCTCTTTGTGCTCTCTCTGCCCTCAGGAGGCAACCCTTCGTTGCAGCACCCCACACAGAAATGCAGTATCCTATGACCGATTGGCATAGTGCAAAATATACCATTTTCAAAATATCGGCATTAGCAGAATTTCGGAGGGATTTAAATATGTGAATGAGGCGCAAAGTTCTAGTCGTGACAGCGTCAAGTTGTTTTTTCCATGTAAGTCCGTCATCTATGTGAACACCTAAGTACTTTACGCTGTCACTTCTAGTTAGTGCTAGACAACGGCATGGTGCCGATCGGTTTGAGCATGAATGGGCAGTAATTGCAAAACTGTGAGACGGTGCGGTCATTCGCCTAATTGCAAATGGGATGTAGCAGGATTTATCTATGTTTAAGGTAAGGAGATTAAAATTGAGCCATTTCATTATTTCCGCTAATGCCGATTCTGCTGTAGATTTAATAGTATCCCAAGTAGGTCCATGAACTAAGATCGCGGTGTCATCAGCGTATGTATATATCTTAGTGTTCGGGAGGTTCATTTTGCAAAAAGTGGGTGAACTAGGTTAGGTTAGGTTAGAACTGTGACAAACCGCGCGCGAGCCGAGCGAGCGTAGCGAGCGGTGCTGGGGCAGCGGCCGGCGAGCGCTACTTCCAAGTTGCTCGCAGAATTTTTTTCACCATTTTCGAATCCGGGTTTTGGGATGAAAATTACTAACTGTTCGTTAAAACGCCATTTAAGCTGGTGAAAAAATATTACGTCAGCAAATGCTGTATTAGTTTTTCGGAATTTTCTGTATTTTATTCGTTTGTTTCTTTATTTGCATTCGCATATAAGTTGTGGGAAAATTAGTTATATATAAAGCAGTAAATTTTATATTTTGAGTATGTCCATATTTTAATTTTTTTTGCGGAGCTTTATTACTACCCTTACAAAAATATGTTACGTAAATAGATAGCTGGCCTTTGTTTTATCGATAAACGTGCAACAGCGATCTCGCTCTTTGAATGAAGTCTACGTTGGATCGAACGAGCGCTTCATTTGAGGGTTGACGGTGGTGAAGATTTGAAGGTGGTGAAAACAGACGCGGACAGACTACGATACTTCGCTGTGCTCATTATGAAGGTAAGCACAGAAAAAACGCTAAGTGCGACTTATATCTTATACCTAGGGATATACTTGTAGGCTCTACCACCACAAATTTTCCTGATACGCTAGATTTAATCGAATGAAACTGTAGGTAGTAACTCAAATTAACATTAATAAAAACATTTTACTTTAAACATAGTCCAAGGATATCTCCAATTCCTCCTATTATTATTACTATTATTCTGATAAACGATCGTCAAATAAATTAATAATATAAGAAACGACTTCACATTACCATATAAAAGAAATGACTCTCATTAACACGGACCATCACGGATTGTATCATCCTACGTAAAAATTAACATATAAAATACCTAATCTATTAAGTACATCTGTAAAGGAATGGGAGCACTCCTTTTTTGGAGACCACAATACATCTATTGATTGTCATTTATATTACAGTCCTTTTGTTCATTCAAGTACTCGCAAGTTATTCGTATTTAATTATCATAATAACCTATGTATGTGGGATTACGTATCATTACACAGTTTTCATTATCATTTACTATGCGGTAATGATAATGACATGACATATCCGCATTAGCCATCCCCATTAGGAGTAGGTACATTTATAGCAATAATACATTCACTAAACAGTCCCCCAATCAACAGTCTGATCATTAAATTGTAAATTATTGATAAAATAGTGAGGTCGGTAACGTAACGTAACGTAATTTAGTGATATGAGGAACAGGGTGTAAAATTCACTCATCCACCATAGAAAAGGGAGGATCCTCCGACCAGACGGGTGTTGTGTCTGGCGGGCAACTGCCCAGAGGTTGAAGTCGGGAGCTTGTATATCCACCGCGCGGTAAACTCTAATTGCGCGATGCAGGATTTGAGTGACGTCAGCATGTTGTGTGACGTCATGTCTTTGATGCGTAGTTCCCATGTGGCGATGTAGATGCCGCCAAATACTTATCATTGTCCTGCCTTATCCCAATTTATTTCTGGTCGGCACAACATGTCTTTTTCTTCCATACTTCTCTATTAGTCGTCATCTCGGTAGTCCTTTCTAGCCACATCATATTTCTCAAAGTCCAGCCATGGTTTTCCTGGTCTTCTCCTAATCTAATAGTGATATCCATCCACATTCATAGGTACTCAAAACTGTCCTCACAACATTTTCCTCATTCCTCCGCATCACACGCCCCATACCATGACAATCGATTTCCACACAATTCTTCAGTCACCGGTGCCACTTTCAGACTTCCTCTTATATCGGGTGTAAAAAGACACTTTCCGAAGCCGAAAGCCACATATTCTACCCATTATTTGCATCATTTTTTTCCACTAGACCATACCTGGGAATCCACTGGTTCTGGATATATTGAAGGTCAAAGTCGCATTTTTTTTTTTTACTTTTTCACGAAAATGAATTCTATGCGATAATACGAAACTTTTTTCCAAACAAACATTACCTGAATTTTAGATTTATCTTAACAGATTACGCATTTGAAGTTATAAAAATGCAATGAACAACAAGTACCTACCTACGTAGCGTAGGGGCGGAGCTTAACTAACACTGAATCCGTTCATTCAAGCGTGGGTTCGCGTTACATTGCGCGCAATAAAAACTTGTTGTTTTTTATTTATTTTTTTAAATTACGGTTCCCAGCAATAATTTTTGCACAAAGCTACTTAGCTATACGTACAGTATGCGTAGTTTACGGCTTTGTGATGTGTCTTTTTACACCCTGTATACTCGTTTCTTATTCGTTCCATTTGCGTAACACCACACCTCCCTCTTGGCATCCTCATCTCAGTTACATCTATCCCTTTTGTGCCCCAACCTTCTGAGTAACGTACTACTGGGACAAAAAAAGTACCTATCCTCTGTCCTAACCCAGGTGATGGTCTACCTGTGTGCCTTTCATCGAAATCCGTGCCGTGCAGCGGTAAAGACGAAAAAATGGAATATGGAATTTGGAATTCTGGGTATTGTATAAATGGATAGAAACATTGCTCAAGTAAATAAGTCTACCAAAAGCTGAAAATTGTTGCCCTGGATTACCTGAGGTAGCATGCCATATAGGTTGCGAATCAGGGGCGTAGCTGCCGCCCTATCAGCCGTATCAATGATACGGGGCCCTCAAGCTACAGGGGCCCCCAGGTGTGTAAGCAAAAATTCGTACAGTATTATCCAAAACCTCATATTCTTATTGACTTGGCCCCTAAATGAATGAATACCTAATGAAAATTAACGTAATTTAATTATGGCTTACTAAGGCTTCAAGCTAAAGGCACGGTTCAACTGTCAAGCTCTTACATGAATTGAGTAAAATAACACAGACAATCTAACCTACGAGAGTGCTCCAATTTTCGAGCTCGCTCTTACATTCCCAGTTAAATCACGATGACAGCTTAACCTATCCGGGACAACACAATTTTTTTAAATCAAACTATAATGATTTCTGATAAGATTTCACTTGTCTTTCTTCTGATATGACTAAAATAATACCAATCAATCTGTCTAGCCTTTTCCCAACTGTGTTAGGGTCGGCTTCCAGTCTAACCGGATGCAGCTAGATACCAGTATTTTACATGGAGCGACTGCCTATCTGACCTCCACAACCCAGTAGAAACTGGGTAGGTATTACGATACCTCTTGGCAAGACTGGTTGTCAGACTTTCGGGCTTCTGACGACCCGTAACGACTGTCAAAGATACACGGACCAACGCCGGCAACCGTAGCTTTATCAGATGGATCGACCTATGCGGCTATTGTTACTTAGCCACAAGCTCCTCCTGGTAAAATAATACCATTCGTAAAAATATAATATTCATAAAGTTTTGTAGTCATTTAGTTTTGAGCAATGTAGTTTTGGAACGTGCCTCTACGCGTTTGGTTCATTGCATTCAATGTTAATCACACCAAATCGCAGTCAAGGAGTTTAAATAAAAAAATACCTGCGGAAAACCCCTAAAACAGTAGAGATCGTTACACAAGCCGTTCGTTACTTTACATTTATTATCTTTTGGGCAACATTTTGATTTTGTTTTAACCACGTAGAGTTTTTATATTCTGTGGTTGTAACCTTCAAAATAACACGTCGGTCTGTCACTGTCAACCTGTGCTGTCAATGTGACAGCAAACAGCTGACCATCCCGAAAAACCCTTGTTGACATTTCTCATTCAGTTTCAGTCATTCTCAACCAAAATGTATTGACAACGAGTAATCTTAACAGAGAAATCAAAAACGATTTCATAAATAAAACTTGTCAGTGAAACAGGCCATAGCCGTCCGGGTCACAAAACATGTCGGCTAGTAGGTTAGATGCTGTGTACAGAAGTATACTTCTGACCAAGTTCTTTACTAAAGGATGGGGTAAGCCAGAGAACTTACGAAGGTCAGTTAATGTGATAGTACATGTGGAGTAGCTGTTGTGTAATAAGTTTTCCACCAAGCAGTAAAGTGGTGTGGTTCTGTGACATTTTGTGTTTGTTTACAAACTGTTTCAATGTTATGTTTTAAGGTTATTCGAGTTCAGGAAAGTCGTATCGAACCGGGAGGAATGCTTCAAATTAGTGGAAAGAGACTATCCTGTTACGATTACCAAGGTAAATGGTGCATTTGATAATATTTTCCTTGATTTATATTTTTGTTTTGGTACTTTTTGAGTGATAAATATAGAGATAGTGCAGCATGAGTCACCTCACCTTACTTTGAATTTATTGTTGTCATACCTCCAAGAAAAATACTGGTCAGAAGTGAGGTCATTGAAGGTGAAAGGAATTAA
The DNA here is from genome assembly GCA_914767755.1 of Agrochola circellaris. NCBI lineage: Eukaryota > Metazoa > Arthropoda > Insecta > Lepidoptera > Noctuidae > Agrochola > Agrochola circellaris. Next base: position 7,776,433 of record OU611860.1, read on the forward strand.
AAACTGAAAATATTTGAAAATTTAACAATTTTTTTTTTTGTTTAGTTTTTTTTTTGTTATTTACTCTTGGAAAGTTCTAGAACTGCATATAAAAAACTGCACTCTTAACATAATTACCAAAATACGTAATTCATTTCTTAAGATTATTTAAGAAATAAATTATTTTGGTAATTATTTATTATTAAGGATAGATAATAATTTTCTTAGCAAATTATTATCGGTCATAATAATCAACCTAATTTTTAATGCCCACTCAAAATATGTAACTATACATAACTGTTGATGTAATCATTGCAGCAACAAACGCTATCAGACTGCAAGCTCTACGAAGGCTACTTCATAACTCCTCTGGAGCGGTACTTACCCGGCATAGTGCCCAAGATAGCCCGAACGGCTCATTTCCAAGCATTGCTGCCACTCCACTGGCCTGAGAAGAATTGCAAGCCTGTGTGTTTACATCTAGCTGGTACTGGTGACCATGTAAGTAAATCCTAATTATTTATTTAAGAGCTTAACTTCGGTCTAGAAATAACTTTTAATTTTGGTAGTTTTTCTATACAATAACATGTGAAAAAACTATTTTGTTGCTTGAATAAAAGTTATCTGACAATGTTAAAACCTGCCCTTTAGAAGGTATAAAGCTCCTGAGTTTTTTAACTTAACTGTAACTTAAAATACAATTTCTCTCATTATAGTTGATTTCCTAGTGAAATTGCCTTTTAATTTTAACAGGTTGTGTAACTTAAACATCGTAAATTATTGCATGTCTACTTGTTTTAAGACAAGTGGTTTATTATCAATTAAGTGTTATGAAATTGAAAAGTAAGCATTTCATAACAATGCAATGCAGAAAAGAAAGAAAATTGGACCTTATACTGATAAACATAGGAGTCACAATTCATATTACTATTCTATAACAATTGACACCTAACTTATTGTATGTCTTATGAATGAATTTCACATAAAACAATTCAATCACATTGTTTTAAAAGTATGTAGGTAAACTTTTTATAAGTTCTAGATATGTATGTTGCCAGTATGTATTCCATTTTGCAATCAAACCATACCTACAATGCCATCAGACAAAAAGCCATATATACAGGGTGGAATTTTGAGAAGGGGCGGTAAGGGGAGGTACCTTAACCATCATATATACCTATAGGAAAATGGCCATTTTGATCTGCATTACGGATTTCGAAAAAATTGTACAGTCAGCAGGAAAATGTTTTTGTTTTATGTATTTTATTTTCTCTTCTACTCTTACACACGTTGTCTACATCTCTTTAACTACTTTCCTATCGCAGATATGCTGGAAGTGATTTCTTTAGAAATAAGCATCACCTTTGTACGTATTTTTCTGTTCCTTTCTTCTTGTCTGTTTATATGTGTGTACATAAACCGTTAAATAAATAAATAAAATGGGCAGTTTTCAAAAAAACATTTTTTGATGCCAATCCATCCTGTTTCTTATAAGGATCAAAAAACTGTATTGGACCAACTGAAGTTTGAGTACTAGAAACGTCAGAAACTGAAAAAACCTTTTCCACAATATAAACAACATATTAATGAGTACTGTGACTGGTAAAAGTGAAAGCATTAGGTATATAATTAATGCTGTAAAATATATTAATAATTCACTCGCTCTACGTGTCGCAAAACGGAAGATAAAATCCTATGACATCAGAGATTAGGTACTATGCATAATTGGACATTGATATATCACTATTATCGCCCAAACTAGTGCTTACGATGTAAACAAAAACAAGTATTTATTCCGAAGGCGTTGGCACGATAATGAAAGGATGTACCTATACGTCATGTGTTTGCGACGCCAGTGAACCAATGACGAGAACGTAATGCTGTTCCACGTTCACATTATCATCGTAGGTACGATAAAACTTAGTTGATAAGGGAGATTGATCTGAAGCCTTTGAAAGGAAAGACACTGTATCTCCTGTACTGTACCCATAATAATATGTCAAACATACCGAGGTGTACTGCCTTACCCGTGGGGGGAAAAAGCTTGATGTTATATTATAACATAATATAACTTCACATCGTTGCAGACACGCTCACCTCAAAGATCACCAGAAATCTTTTCACGGGTACTGTGTAAGAGAGAGTTGGCCTAGCAAATGGTCACACAAATTTATGTATCTGTTTATTTAGGTGTGCTTTATTTATGTACCATCGAAGAAGTTCATATGTAACCACCGTAAGGACTATTCTTGCTTGCAGCACTCGGCGGCTATAGCACCGGGCCGGTAACAGATGTGGTCATCGCGTTCACGGGATTTTGTTTTGAAACTGGTTAGATATGAACTTCTTTGATGGTACATGCAAAACATTACAAAATGAAGAAACCCGAAGAGGCGAATTCTGGGCCGTTAGATTTCTAGATTGGAAAAATTGTTAAGTAATTAGTTTTATTCGTCAGTAACAAGTCTAGTCTAGATTTGAGCGCGGTTAGGGGCAACAGACTCGCCTCCTATTACGTGGAACTGCTAATATCTTGGTATACTATACGTCTTCTCTTTTCGGCCAGTCTTCTTCTTCTTTTCGTAAGGTTAGTGCCTAAACTGGTGTCAGAGTTTTAAAGCCGCCCCTGGGGATCTGACTTGGCTTCACATGCCGTCGAGAAATATCTCTCAGGCCGGTTTCCGTTTTACGGTTTACGCTCGGGCAGTTACAGGCTTAATGTTATGTTATGGTAAACAAGGTTATCGTGTGAATAGGTACCAAATATAGTCGGTAGGTGTCATAGCTAGAAAGACCGGCAGCTAGTCTTGAGAAGTGTTCAGCAAACAACTGCATTGCCAGAGGTCAGGACATTCGCGTGACTCAATAATCAATGTAGATATTTAGCTACACGATGCGGAAGTTGACCCCAAGATAGTTGGCAAAAGACTAGGTCTACAATAGACATGACGATATAGACGGCAGCCCTTCATTCTAATAGCTGTCATCTTATCGCTTACTTATCTCTCTGTTAGCCTGTCGTAAGCAAAATACGTGGACTTTGGACGTGGAGTTGAAAACACCAGCCTGATATATATAATACATTACTGTTAGCCTGCATCATCGCACAGCCGGGCAAAGACCACTTTTCGTGAATTCTCTTTCGATCCAAGGGTAATGTGGAGCACTGGTCATTGTTTTGTCGAGCTGGTCCTGCTTTCTTTTACTAATCTAGCGCGCTAAAAATTAAAATGACTTTACTCTTTTCATACTCAACGCTATCTATTTTAGCCGACGATTTTTTTCCCCCAACATTCTGTATAGGGCAAACTGGCCGGAAATCGTAGTGGGAACTGGGGCATCGGTTGTGTAATAATAGCTGCGCTGCATTCTCCTCTACAAAAACCAAATATAAACTAATATCTCGACGAAACTTTGCGCAGAGGCAATATCGTAACCAACTAGGTTAACCCGAGGTGCGATTATTGCTAGTTGAATATCTCGACGAAAAAGCACGGGGCGCATTTGCAGCTACAGTTTGCATGACTTTGGACACAATAATTATAGTAATTACTTATTTGTTTCACGTACTGTAAACTGTAAAGCAGTGCAACAAAACGCCGATTTATTTTTCCTCGGTTCGGAAGTCCAAAGTCTACCTATAAAAATACATTATTTTATTTATCAACTTTGTAATATCTTATCAGTGTATCACAACATGTAATTCAGAGATAACCCGACGATAGATGACCACCAATATCGACTATTTTATCAATGAGGACCGGCTAATGACCTACAATCGTCAATGTTGCAGACAAAAATTAAAGACTTTAAAAATCATCATTTATGTAGGTATGCTTCGGGCCAACAAACACAGCTCAAGCCTTGTTTTTGTTGACTTGGTAAACGACTTATAAGTTTTCGTGTGGGGTTAAAATGTTGGAAATGTGCCCAAAGATTATTTATTAAGACAAGCGCCTACGTCTATTATATTGGGACTAATCTGTTACAATTAAAGGAATTTAGGTATGCTAGACTGTCTGGCCCAAACCGATGCGCGGATGCGTAATGCACTATGTTACGTTTATTTTTGAACGTTAGTGACGTGAATACCTTATTGTGCAGCGTAGTACCCACTCCCAACACGTTACCTGTTAATTCATACAAATTGCTCGTGCCTGGCTCGCCCCAGCCGCGGCGTGGCAATTCATCTCCAACAATGCGCTCTAGGTACCTACCGGCTATACCTACTTCATTATTAGTAAACCATAAACTCGAACTCTAAGCATTTATTTCAATTAAACAATTTACAAAGGTTAATTGTCAAGAAGTCCGTCATTCAGAAAACTGAAAGCTAGTTGCTTATTCCAAAGCGTAGTAGGTTCCTATGGAGAAGAACGGGCAAGAAACTCCAAGGTATACTATAATACACAAACTTTCTTACAATGTAATAATTACATAAAATAACATCAAAATTATAGCTTTAAATCAGCGCAGAAGTATTGAGACCAGCATGCGTAGTATGACCACCATAGAAACGAGTTTTGTCGACAGAAGAATAGACAAAATGACATTTAAACAATTACAATCTGTCATTTTGTCTATTCTTCCGTCGACAAAAGCCGTTTCTACGGTGGTCGTGCTGCGCATTCAAGAATCCTGAATCCTAACTGCACTGATTTTCAAGGGGCATTTTTGTAGGAAGAGATGCTACATAGGTACCTACAAATGTGATCAATGTTTCCGGAAGGTGAGTGTATTGTAGTTCTTATTTTTATTTTTTTTACTTTTCTATTGTTGTCCACAGTTTTTCTGGCGACGGCGGAACCTCATGGTAAAACCGTTGTTGAAGGAAGCCGGTATCGGTGGCATCATTCTGGAGAACCCATTCTACGGACTACGCAAGCCGACTGACCAAGTGTAAGTACTTTATGACATAACCGGCTTTTATAACGTTCTCGTCATGAGGGACAGAGATATCAACAATCATTTTATAGGCCCCTCGACGATCATATATCGGGCTTACGTAATCTGGGACGTGCAGATGACCCAATGTTTCGACACCAACTTGTTCACGAAAAATACACGTTATTAGGTATATTAACACCGCCTCGTGTAGAGCGATAGAGCTTGAGAACTCTGAGATTAATCTAGTATAGAAATAGAATAACGGGCGTACCCCTTGGGCAGGGGAGGGCAGCTGCCCCCACCCTAGAAAATTTACTTTACAATTACAATATGTATGTACAAAGGCTTTTCGAAAAATGAATGCATAATGCATTAATTTTTAGAAAAAGTCGCGCTGCGCCGCCTTTGTACATTTTATTAGCAATGCCTTATTCTACGACTATAATTAAATGGTCATTCAGTACCTACAATTCACAGACGCGTTAAAAATGGCTGATATCAACAATGATCGAAGCCAGGTTAAATGGGCTTGGCTCTGTCAGTCTTTGGTCAGTGTCAGGTTGTATCTTGATCAAAATATGATTCGCGACCATAACAAATATGTATTTACAGAATTGTAATCATTAATACATCTCTATGAGTTAAATTTGTTCCATTTTATAACTGTTTCATGAAATCATGACATTTGAGAACTTTCACCTTAAGAAATTTCTGATATGCCCTGAAATCGCGAAAAAAAAATCTGCTGTTCCATACATTTATGTTCGCATAGCTCGTTATAATGTAGGGAACAGCAGATTTTTTTTTCGCGGTTTCAGAGTTGGCCCCTTAGTGAAAGTTTTTCGTAATGATGAGTGCAATGACCCCTTAAGAGGATGCAAACGAATTAAATTTCACATTGTATAACTGGAAATAGAAATACTGAAAAGTAAAATGTCCGAACTTTTTTGGGAATGTCCGGCTGTTTGTCAGGACTTTTCAAATTTAGAAATGGCAACCCTAGTTGCGTGGGACATACAGACGTACAGTCGGGGTATGAAACAGAGAAGCACCTTAAGGAAGCAATCTATTTGACAATTGCTTATACTTTTAAGTGGTTAAGTGCACACCACTATACATCTAATTCTATACCTACTCTTGAAGACAAATTTAATTAATACTAATAGCTTTTTTTTAACCGTGTGTCATGTTTTAATATTCATTACCTCAGCCGTTCGTCCCTACACAACGTGTCGGATATCTTCGTTATGGGCGGCTGCTTGATCCTGGAGTCGCTGGTGCTGTTCCACTGGTGCGAGCGCAATGGACTCGGCCCGCTCGGCGTCACCGGACTCTCCATGGGCGGACATGTTAGTATCAACCAACTATTTTACCTCTACGGTCTTATTAAGGCTAGTGTAGAGATAGGGCGGCCGCAACGCATTGCAAAAATCCTCGTTCATCACTTTCGTACAATTTCTATGAACTGACGCACACTTTAGGTGCGCCACACCGCACTTTTGTCTGAAAGTACGTTGCGCTGCGGCTGTAATGTGCGCTAAGCCTAACACTTACTACTTTTACAAATCTACTGCGAAATATTTAATAAAAATCGGAACAGAAGTAAAATTAAAAGAATATTAACTCTTAGAATATGAAATGCATGTTCAAATACATCGAATTATTTTGTGTCAATTTTGATGATGTGTACAACTAGCAATGTTAATCGACTGTTGTCGCTGACCATACCACCACTATCAACCTTGGGCTGTCCATCTTATTGAGCTGAAGATAGTTTATGTAAATTACTATCGTTACTAACACACACATTGAGAAAATACCTATAAATATCAGCCTATTATTGCCCCAGTGTAGAGCAGAAGCCTCTTGTACAAAGTTATTATTAATTAGCCAGCATTATATTTGGCAAAATATTAATTGGTGGGTGGGACTTTGCAAATTTAAATATCATGAAAAACAAAATCTGTGGTCACTTCTCAAGAACATCGACAAAATCATTTATAAGGTAATTTGTTGATTCTACATCTGTTCGACAGATGGCGTCACTGGCAGCTACAAACTGGCCGAAGCCTCTAGTACTAGTCCCGTGCCTTTCTTGGTCGACAGCCTCTGCGGTGTTTTTACAGGTTAGTCGCTTAATTTGGCTCAAAATATGTAATACCAATTATGAACTCTATGTTCCTAAGTTTAAGGTGATAGATAGATAGATAAATCGTTTATTTGGTGCACACAAAAGACAGCATAAAATACAAAAACACGATTAAATAATAACTAAATACATGAATATAAGGTGCCAATATACAAAAAAATAAAATAAAGAAGAAAATAAAGACATTGTGATGACTATTGGCTAACACACTTTAAAATTGTGAAACATACAAAGGGCGGTGCGCTTCTCTAGGTTGCACCAAACGGGAATATAAAAAAAAAAGAAGGGAAATGCAATATCGAATACTTTAAATCCTACAAGTTATCCTCAATTTCCAGGGCGTAATGTCGCATTCAATAAACTGGGACTTGCTAGAGGACCAGTACCTATCTGACGGCGAGTACAGAGAGAAACTGTCCAAAATGGTGACCATAGTGGACGAAGCCTTCCTCGCCGGCAAGAAGTTCGCACGCACCTACTCCGATACCATCGAGATACCACCAACGGAAAAAACAATAGACACCAACAACAGTGAAACGAAAAAGGAATTAGATATAACGTACAAAGAAAATGGTGCCGAAACTCCACAAAACATAATAGACGTAAATAGAAATATACTAGGAATACAAAACGAAGTGCCTAAAAATGTTGTGAAGTCTGAAACTTTAGCTCAAATCAAGAATTTACATAAAGAGTTGAAAAAATTAATGGAGGAAAATAAAATTAGTGTCGAGTTGTACAATAAGCTGACTTCGAACGAGAAGTTTGTGCTGGAGCCGGCAGACATCGACGACATCAACGACTTGAGTGAACAGAGGATCAAGGAAGTGTTGCTGAAATGTAAAGTTGGTAAGTCTACATTTGTCATTAACAATTATTGTATGTCCTGAAGGAGAACGCAAACGACCGAAAATTTATGAGAATAGAAAAAATCTGTCATACCTAAAAACGTTAGTGAAAAATCGGTCACCGAAAATAAGTGGCATATCCACGCATCTACAACTGTACCTTTAAAACCGATATACACGAGTTAAAAGCCATGATTTTATCACGAAAAATTCGCACAGCTGTATCATAGTCCGAATATTAAGGTACGCTTTATTGGATCTGGTATTGAATTACGTAACTCATTTTCGTAAACGATTACGAATAATCTGTTTCATTTTGACAGTTCAACAACATTCATTGCGTTATTTACGTTGTTGAGCAGATATTTTTTTTTCGAAGTTTTGGAGCAATGGATTAGCAATCTGTTTCAGAACGATTCAGATTCTGATTGATCGTGTATTACGCAATTAGGGTACTATTTTAGATGCGTGAATGCAAAATCCACCGTTACAGGTAAGTTACAACAACAGACAACACTACTTGAACTTCTTTTGGCAAAATTGTAGTCAGTCAAAATGTGAGATATCGTCCTCATCAACTTCTTCGCTGGGATCAATACAATCCCCGCCTCCCCTTGCGAGGACAATGTGACCTCACAGACAAATTATGACTATAACTGTGATGTCTTCTTTATACCTTTTTATTTGGCTTTTTTTTATCGTAGTTGGCTTTTACTTTTTACATTTTTTACACCTATATATTATTATGTTTTAAATATGCTAATTAAGCCCTTTCCTTTGATAACCAACAAAAAAACATCATTTTAAGTCTTCTAGAGGGCGCCATATTCAATTTAATGTGACGTAGCCTATAGTATAAGATATATGATCGATATCGATCGATGAGATGGATATCGATCGATTGATCGATCGAGACGATCAAGATGCATCCAACGATACCTAAATTTGTCAAAGTATGATGAGCAGTGTAGAAGTTATCGAGGAACAGATGAATATACATACCCACATACAAACATACATACATACATACCGGTTAAAATCATAACCCTTCGCCGTAGTCGGGTAAAAAAAAACCGCCAAACCGTCGCAAAAGTTTTAACTCTCGCAAACAGTGTAACAGAACTTTATGACAGAACCATTCAAAGATTTATCTCACCAAAGTTATTTATGAAATAAAACATTAAACCAGTCAACTCAAAATATATATTTTTTCTTCCAGCCGACCTGCAAGACTTATTACTAACGATACAGAAACAGGCCGAAGAAAACTCATCAGCAACCAAAGACCACACAGAAAAATGTGTCAGCAACCATCCTACAGTGATAAACAGGCCGACACCTCACACAGACACTCCGATACCTAACAAAGAGTTAATAAAAGTCGTAGAGGCGCCAAAGAAAATTATAATAAGAAAAGAGAAAACATGGAACATATCCGAGTTTACTTCAGATCTATGGGTGAACCTGCCCTTCCTGAGATCGAGTGCTAAAAGTGGGAAGAAGATAGATATAACTAAAATACACTGGAGGGACAGAGAAACGCTACAGTTTATGAGAGGGATCATGGATGAATGCACACATCTTAGTAATTTCTCGATGCCGTTTGACACATCTTTGATTATTGGTAAGTTTTTATGATGATACCAGCCTGGAACTGTCCCACTGCAGGGCAAAGGCCTCTTGTCATATAGACACAGCATTACCACACTTTTTCAAGCCATATTAGCGATTGCAGACTTTCCGCGTAAAATTTCTTGTTCCTTCGCATCGCCGCCTGCGCTGTCACTTCGTTTTCTTCGCGCTCTTTCTAGCTTTTTACTTTTGCTCGGCTTCTAGGGCGTGATCAACCTTGATTATGAAACTATTTAGTGGGATAAGGACTTACATCATGATACGAATATCATCATCTTTCGATTCTACCCGTGTTTTGATTGACTAATTTGAACACAAACTGGTTATTGAGACTTAACTATAATAGTTAGACATATAGCTTCGCGGACTTTTTTGTGGGTAATGATGAGTACTATAAATATATAGTACATTATTTTATGTATCATCAATAGTTTTCGCTACGCACGCCAAATAATGACATTTATGGGCAAATTTTTGATACCTTTGGTTACATAATTGCAGTTTTCGCACGGATCACTATTATTTTTGAAAAATATTATACGCCCGTGTTACTTGCTGACAATGTAGCAATTCTATAGGTGAAAGATTTTTTTTTATCGGTTAACTATTTTTTTATTTTATCCTTTACAAACAAACAAACATGTCTCACGATGTTTACTTTCACAGACGTGAGTTTATATAATATGACTTTTATTATTGGTCCGAATTTTTAAGGACTCGGTATGACAAAAAAGGGCGCTATCAAACTCATAGGCGTTTTCTCAGTAAATCTTAGATATCATTGGTGCTGAAAGTAAACAGTATGGGCTCCAAATGTGCACAAACGCATATATCGTATCTTCCTGAAATTAAATGCATAATTTATCGTACACCAAAGACAAGTTTTTAAGAGCGTTTATTCTGAAAGTGGGCAACGTCGCAAATAGATCTCAAATATTTCGCTGTTTTGATTCATTTGGCTATAATTACTGTATGGAAATAAGAAATGTGGCTAACTAGCGAACTAGAATATTAATAATGAATTGCAATTATAACATTGAATTTGTAACCGTTTTTAAAACGAAATATTCGGTGTTACGATATTAATTATTGCATTTCGTAATCAATATTTTAGTTCACTTGTTACCCATATTTCATATTTCCATACAGTAAGTAATATTGCCAAATTAATCAAAACAGTGAAATATTTGACATCTATTTGCGACGTTGCCCACTTTCAGAATGCACGCTCTTAAACTAAGGGCCTTCTAACAACATACTAAATACCCTACAATAAAGAATTAACGTAGGAAAGGATATAAAATATCGTTTCTCAAAAAAAGATTTATTCATGGTTGCAATATTTCCTAAGATGGCACATGTTGGCATCAGTGAAATACACGTGTAACAAGACTAGCCTAGATACATTATTATTTGTGCTTACAGTAGATATAATAATAAAATATTTTAGTCACACCTGAATGTGCATTATACAGGGTGTCTTAGAAATCATTGGCATTCTTCCAGGGGGCAGAAAATATTCATGAATATGAAGTTTTTTTATGAAAAAAACTCTGTAAAACCGAAAGAAGCATGTCTTTCATACGTTTTGATAGGTATTGCATTTTTGTATCTACAATCTTTTTCTATTTTTCATAATTGGCCCCAGAATCACAGTACTTTCTGTTGTAAAGTACTTTAATCCCCTGAAAGGATGCCTATAATTTCAATAACGCCCTGTATACAGAGCGGCATACAGGCAGCGAGGTATACAGAGCGGCAGGGACATCGACGCGTGCACCTACCTTCTGACGTTTCATAAGTGATATTTTGAATTGGAATTTGAACTGATACCATGGATTCAGTACATAGATAGATAGATAGATAAATCGTTTATTTGGTGCACACAAAAGACAGCATAAAATACAAAAACACGATTAAATAATAACTAAATACATGAATATAGCTATAAGGTGCCAATATACAAAAAAACCACACACACACTACATGACCACCACATGATTCTGAACCACTCTGCGTTGAAATTTTTCGAAGGTTATTAAAAAAAAAACTGCTGTTTCATACCTACGCGGTCGAAATGTATGGAACAGCAGATTAAAAAAAAAATAACCGACGATATTGTTTAACGCAGCGGGTTCAGACTCGTGTACTCAATCCATGGTAACAGTTTTCGCGTCGATGCCATCCTGTATAGTAGTGTCTTACATGCCGTTCTAAGTTATATTTATAACTCAAACATATTTTGGCAGCTCCTTCACATTATTAGCATTGTATGAAAGTAACGTGTGCATGTGTGATCAACTTTCAAGTGTGATTTACGTGTCCTTCAAGATGGCCGGTCACTTCATGAGAAACACTTCGAAATGGTTCTTAAAAATTGCTACCTAATTGCTACTATTTGCAACCTATTGTTAAATATTGACACTTATTATTTAATCAAGTTCTAAATTGTAAATAGTGGAATAAAGGGTGTTTCATTCATGCGTAGTGACCGGCCATCCTGACGGACACTGATTTCCGGTGACTATGTGGCTTCAGAACGTATCTATTATGGAAAAGCGAAGTAGATTTATTAAGTCGATTATTTGAAGTGGATAGGCAGAGTTATTATCCCGGAATCAAAGTCGTTTGCCAAATGCAATGAGTTATGTGTAGAGGTCGGATATTCAGATGCATAATTGCCTAAATTTGAGCTGTTGGCTATTATGGGATGCACTTTTGTATCGAAAAAATCCTGTGATTCCGGGATCGACAAATTTAGAGTTCTGATTATAGAACCGAATGTATATTTACTTACGTTCAGCACGCGTAGCATGACCACAATAGAAACGGGTTTTGTCGACGGAAGAATAGACAAAATGACAGATAAGCAATTACAATCTCTGGTGTTGGCTATTGGACTGCACTTTTATATCGATCGCAAAAATTTTGCGATTCCGGAATTGATAAATTTAGTACTTTTTGTCTATAGAAATGCTAGCCTGCTAATGTTGTAAAGTAGTTTACCAAATTGCACACAGCGACAAACAACTCGGTGCCTTGAGTTTCGTTATAAAATGTTTATAGTAGGTATAATTTTTTATGTTAATACCGCATAACTAATCATAAGAGCTATCCGATTAGTTGTGCATTCCCGGATTTTATAGACTTCCGCGATTTATATTAAGAAAAATTATAACTAAGAAGCCAGTTAATATCTTAGCCAAAAATTAACTTGTAAATATGCATCCGAATATCCGACCTCTGGACGTATGTAGTAATAATTTTAACGACTATCCAGTGTTAAACTGATTAAGCAATTGTTAGCAGTGACAAACCGAGCTGATAGAATTAAATACACCTACCCGGTTGGCTGGGATGTACCATCGAAGAAGTTCATATCTAACCACCGTAAGGACTATTCTTGCTTGCCGCGCTCGGCGGCAATAGCACCGGGCCGGTAACAGATGTGGTCATCGTGTTCACGGGATTTTGTTTTGAAACTGGTTAGATATGAACTTCTTTGATGGTACAGTACATCCACTTGTCGCCAGTTATTTTCAATTACCATAAAATGATGGGGCATTTATGTCATTACTGCGACGGAACCCGAACTTCGCGCTGCTATTATGAAATTTCTGATGATTATAACTTTAATTCAACAGCGGTATGCGCGAAGCACGACGCGTACGTGCCGCGCGACGACGTTGGCACGCTGGAGGAGATCTGGCCCGGCGCAGAAGTGCGCTACGTGGACGCGGGACACGTGTCCGCCTACATACTGCACCAGTCATTGTTTAGGTAAGCGCTTGGCCACTTTTCATCTTATACTCTAAACCAGCTATAAGTGTATTGCACCCTAAGGATCAGCACGGACAGCAGCAATATTCTCGAGCATCTTTTTTGCAAGTCTTTTGAGTCAAAATATACACGAGGGACTTATGTAGTCACAGGGAATAATTTCTTGCACGCAAAATTTTACTCGTACCATCGACAACGGAGAAGAAATACAGACTTGTACTGGCTATCTACAGATAAATAGAAGTCTGAAATAGATGCAATAGCTTATAGCAATGCGATGATTCTATCTTAATTCTTTTTCCACAGAGCCTGCATCAAAGAAGCATTCGAGCGCTCAAAGAAGCGGTGGAAGGACGGCGCACATATTTACTGACAATAGCTTTTATTTTAGCACTAGTACGACGTTCCTTTAAATTAAGATACTCAAAGTATAAGCTCAACGGATGAAACACGGCTGTCTTTGAAAGTCAAGCCACGTGCACGTGGCTACCCCCTCAGGTCCTGGTGACCTGGAGCTAGTTCAAGGGGGCTCATATCCAAAGTGCCAACCCCTTAGATCCACTCTGTTATGTTTTATCATGCTTTGTCAAAGGTATTAACAAAAAAATACTAATAATACTTTTTATATCGATATATAAATAAAAACCTTGCCATTTTCTAAAAATGACAGTGCCATTGTTGTAGTGTATGTATTTAGCACAAACTTTACAAATAGGAGCAAACCTCTGAAACTCTGGACACTTCTTAACTTTTATTTGAAGTAGGTGTCGTAGTGATAGACCTTCGAACATTCAAAATATTTGGGTAACGAACAAGTAATATGTGATACATAATATTATGAAGTTTATCGCCTTATAGACTAAGTCGCAAGCGCAACTGTCTAGCGTTATTATTCGAGAAACGATTATACTGGATATGTCACACTATACACGAAGATATAAAGCCATAGGATTTCTAGTATAAACTGGCCTCGAATTGTATAGGCTTTCCGTACAATAAATTGAATTATATTGAAAATTTAGGTACCTACTTAATTATGTCGTGCATACAGGCCACGCCAATGCATTCAAAAGGTATGCATAATATCCTCATTGGCAGACTGGGAATGTATAATATACGACAGTAACCATTACCTTAAGACCCTTCTAAGGATCTAAGGCGCTATGTGAAACATATCACAGCTTCTTTTATGTTAGACAAAGTACAAAGTTCATTTTTGAGTGTATTGTTTAGAGTATAATTTCCAGTTATGCGATGCTTTTATAGTTATTTATTGTAGACGATTCTCGATGTATATAAGAAGAAATTATATATTTCTCTATTGAGATTGTAAAGAGTAAATTGTATTTTTATAAATAAATGTTTTTATTATAAAATCTTTGTTTCTTTGCAACGTAAACGAATCAATAAAATGCCTTGTGATGGGATGCCAATTCTAAAAAAACGTTTTTTTAGAATTGGGAGTATTTTACATAAATACCAGTACTGGGTGGTCAAAAATTTGATATTTTTATATTAACGTCGTGGAAACTTTTTACCACCGCGCCTCACGTGTTCAAATATTATTTTTTGGTTTAATGTGCGCTTCAAAAACCCACACCGAATGGTAAAGTTGAAATGTGTCATCGAACTTTGATCAATTACCCAAACGCCCGGGCCTCACATGTGTTCAAATATTGTTGCTATGTCTAGCGCCGGCTTTGGGGCATACAATCTTATTCGTTTTCTCCTCTACCGATCGTTATTTCTCCTGACAAAGCTTATTTTGTTTATATGTATGTATGGATTCATGTATTGGTATTTATTCTCGTATTTTATAGTTATTTCAGAGCTATGTATCACTTATGTTGCACCTGCCATGTTTTGTCTCTGCATCACCCTAAGGTTGAAAAAAACGCCTCAGGTATTAACTCCGCCTTCATACAATATTTTTTTACTTGTGCATAAAGTTAAAATAAATAAAAAACATTGATATACCAGTAAAACAACGGAATACAACAAAACGCATTTATTCTGAATCATTCTTCGTCCGCAATCACACTGCAACGTAAAACTCCGAATACAAAACAAATCAGTTTATTAAAAACAAAAAATAATTAGATGTTACGGTGTCACAGTGCCTGAGTAAATATCGCTACACACATTGTTGATACATCATCATTTACATATTATAAGTCACGTTAAACTAACGCTTTATTATTATGAAGTTGTGTCTATGATTGAATCACATAACATCACTAAAATTCGCATTAAACATCTATGGAATGAATGCGTGAAAACACAAAATTGAACAATCCGATGTGGGATGTTGCTAAGAGGTCTATAATCTGAATGGTTTACTATTAAAAAAGGTAGGCGTTAAAAATCAATTGCGGAGGTTGTATAAAATTGACGTGCCCTTGCAATATTAATACATTCGAATGATTACAGTACCCTGCTTCCAAACTTCGACATAACAACGAATTCTTGTTTCGTGTGGTTTGTGAACTGGTGTCAGCGTTTTTATGCGGCCCATGGGCCTCTGACTTGATCAACGAATTACTTCTCCTATATCCTTATATCAAACAGGAATAAAAAACAGTTTTTTATATAAACTCTTGCCTTTAAGACAGGCATTTAGTAATCATACATAACAAAAGAATGACAAGATTTAATCCCATACGTATTTTCCTCTATACAAATCAAACGCTGCAAAGACACGTCAATTCCCAATATATACTCAAAAACAGACACAGATCGAATTAATAACAATTAAAAAACAAAAACTGTAATTTTAATTTGTACAATAAAATACTCTAATAAAAAAATGGAGAAGCTTGGTGATTATATATTTATTATTTATTGAGATATTTTCTCACAAATAAGTACCATTTTTGGTCTCAAAGTCCCCTTTCTAATATACCCGGGTTTTATACAGTGTTTTAATAAGTATAGCTGTACAAGAATCTTTTGGCGTATGGCCAAAGTCGGTACTAACGCAGCCATCTTGTTTTTCAATATATTTCGCAAAACAATGTTTACCAACAGCGCCTCCCGGTCGACGTCATTCGAGCGCCAAAAGATCCTTGAAGAATTGTTTAAAAGGCTCGTTGCCGTGAAATATATAAGGGTACTTATGCACTAGCTTTCGTCGCCTTAAAGACTTGGGGCCACCATACAAAAGGGGTTTGTTTTTGATCTGGATAAGCTATTACCATAGACTAGCTCTAGATAGTAAATTCATCCTTCTGGCATTAATTCTTCGAAGGGAAATACGTCATTAATGGTACGGATTTCCACGTAAGACTCATATATGGCGGCTTTTAGAGATGTACTGAATTATTATTAAATTCGATAAATCGAGTATGAGTTTAGAAATTCAATGGTCATTTTATCAGTTATGTATTTCAGGTGGAATGGTTTTAGAAGCCATTCTGTCGAGCGTCTTTTCTAATATTAGAAAATGCCCATAGTTTTTCCTCAAAATAGTCGGTACACCTCTAAAATGAGAAATATCGACACTAATGAGTTTGAAGTTCCACTGTTACCTAACGCGACCGACTTTCGACTCTATTTACAAGGACTAACTTGACTTGACAATCTATTGTTTCTTGAGCAAGAGGCTCCTGAAGTCGCTGTTGCTGAGTGGTCGCTTGTCGTCGCCGTTGCTATGGTCACCGTTGGGCTGGTCGCTACTGGCTGAGGAGCCATTGGCCTCGCTTGTGGTTGGTCGCGGTGCGCTGGTCGACGCCTTTTGAAGGACACTCGGGATGAAACTGCTGAGTTGTGTTCGTCGCCTGAAAAGGTAATAGAAAGAATATGTTTAGTATTTTTCACACGGACACCCAGTTTCTGAATGCCTAAAGGCTTCCTGTACAAGACGCCGGAGCCGCACCGACGCCGGGCTGCATGTTTGGTTGGCAATGGTTTACTGAACTGTGATCGCTGCTTTTATTTATTATTTACTAGCTGCCCGCCCAGGCTTCGCTCGAGTAGCACTAAGTACTTATCTACGGCGCACCTACCTCCCTACTAAAAAGTGTAATTTTATTTTAACACGACTTTCTTTTATATATATAGATTTACATATACTTTATTGTACACCAGATTACATAAAGAGAAATTAATACACTATAAAATATACAATGGGCGGCCTTATCGCTTTTATTATTTAACTACGCATCTGTATGCATGATGTTAGTGTAGACGCGGTTCTGGTGTGGCGAATTTGCGATGTTCATTCGTATACACAAACTTGCGGTCCGGCGCCGGTGCGGCTCCGGCGTCATGTACTGGAAGCCTAACTGAAGGAACAACAGCGAATCAAATAACTTGACCGAGTTGGACAGTCCGTCAGTCTGTGAACATTAGTGGTTACCTTCACGGAAAACTGGCTTCACTTCACCATGGGTGGACTTTAATTAAAATTACCCATTTGTTATGTTTATAAATGTTTAAAAATATCCTTAATCAATACTGCTATTTTTTTTATCTGAGCCTTTCTCGTCGTCCTGTAAATGTAACAATTTAATTGCGAGACTCATACACGAATAAGACTTGTAGGTCAAAGACATCTAAGACTTGACGTCACACAACATCCTGACGTCACTCAAATCCTGCATCGCGCAATTAGAGTTTACCGCGCGGTGGACATATATACAAGCTCCCGACTTCAACCTCTGGGCAGTTGCCCGCCAGACATGACACCCGTCTGGTTGGAGGATCCTCCCTTTTCTATGGTGGATGAGTGAACTTTACACTCTGTTCCTCATACCCCTAAAGACTTAAGTGCGACTCGCCGCATAAAAAGGACTGAGCGCACAAAGAGACTCGAGCTCTCATGTCACATTCAAGAGCTCGTAGAGAAGTTAGTCCTGTTGTAATGAGCTGAGTCTTGTAATTCATCATCCGAGTTCGTTTATATAAGATTCGAAGAGTCGAGTTCTTTGCAACACTACTGGCAACACGCACAGGTAAAAGACTCGTCTTGAGACACTGCGGTATGTGGGACGAGAAGATATTACGTAGCGCGTGTTAAAATAGAAGCTACTTACTTGACTCGGGATATTAACTTGATTCGAATTAGAATCAATGTGGTGAGATACATTTATTACGAAGACATAAGTGTCGTTTCAGTATTCGTTGGTAAAAATACTATAATCAATTCATTTATATTCCAAATTCAAATAATTGTTTCCAATTAATTTTATTTCTGCTTAAATAAATAACATATTTCAGAATTGGTTGGACTACTGAAAAAGTCATAAAAATGTTTAGAAGTTGTAGCGCAAAATGAACTTTATAATTGGCTGTTAAAGTATTTTTTTCCAAAAACCATTTGTTTACTTACATGCCACCCCCCGTGTCCCTCTTGGCCAGTCCCAACACCGGCATGTCCGCTGACGTGGACTGTCGCGGCGGCGGCGCGCTGAGCGCGACGTCCAGCTTCCTGTCTGCTAACATCATGCCGTGCACCTTGGACACAGCTTCTGAAGCAGCTGATTCGTCCTCGTACTCTATGTAGGCTAGGCCTTTTGGTTTGCCGTCTCTGTGAAGGGAAGTTAAGTTACCATTGCAACTACTAGACTAATGAAGTAATACGATTTTGAAACGTGCGCAATTTTGATTTGTTTGGCAATGAATCACACAGTTTGACTTTTGACCGGTAAGGTGTATAAAAATATCTAATACATAACAATCTATAAGGTTCTGAGGTAGATACCGAGGTTAGCACACTGGTATTGGATTTTCCATCAGGAATTTCACAAAGCATCTAGGAGTCTAGATTTATGGTCAATTGATGGCAATAGGCTCGTCTCCTATCACAATGGATTTTTTTGTCGAATTCTATCAATCCGCCTAACCTTTTCCCAACTATATTGGAGTCGGCTTCCAGTCTAACCGGATGCAGCTGAATACCAGTATTTTACATGTAGCGACTGCCTATCTGACCTCCACAACCCAGTAGCTGGGTAATACGATACCCCTTGGTAAGACTGGTTATCAGACTTTTGGGCTTCTGACGACCCGTAACGACTGTCAAAGATCCACGAATGACAGCCAGGACCAACGGCTTAACGTGCTTTCCGAGGTACGGAGGAGTCTCGGTATGTAAAGATGGTCAATCATCCACGGACCAATCCCGGCAAGCGTAGCTTAACCTGATAGATCGACCCGTCCGGCTGTTATTACTTAGCCACGACCTCCTCCTTTTTTTTACTCCAATTTTTTTTGTCGAAACCTGGTATATACGCCTGTGCCTCCCCTTTTACGGACGTGATGATGTTATTTTAACTCCAAAACATAGTTTTCAGCACTTACTTATGAGTCACAACCCGTACATCCTTCAGCTTCCCGTACTTATCGAACACTTCGGCCAGCGCATCCTTGGTGCAGTGCGTGAAAGGCAAATTCTTCACGAACAGCTTGTTTTTCTCTGCTTCCGTCGAGTATTTGAAGGTAGGCTTGGACTTCTTGGCTGAATATCGTGAGAGGAACATTGGACGGCCATCTAGAGGCATCCTGTCGTGTTTGATGGCTTCGTCTACTGCTTCCTAAAATAATATAGAAGTAATATTTAGGCCAGTTCACAAATTAAGATTAAAATAATTTATTATGTTTACTTTTGTATTTACAATCAATTGCATGTTAGTAAAAACGCTTGAATAACAAAAACCGCTTTTAATGCTTACGAAATAAAAACGCTGTGGACATCTATCTGTTTATATTAACAAGTTTATTTATTTGAAGCTAATTTTATTCCGTTATCATATTACAGAATTCTGCGTTTAAAGAAACCACCACAAGTGACGTTTTAAGTATTTCCATCCTGCACCCTAATTACGTAACACCTGATTTTGAAAGATATTGCGAATCCATTGCTTCATATGTTCGAAAAATGTGTCTGCTCAACAACGTAAATAACGCAATGAATCTTGTTGAACTGTCAAAATGAAAGTCATTGCTACTGTTAATGTGTTACGCATTGCCCCGCTGGGCAACTGCCCAACTAACTAGCCCAACTAATTTTGCATTGTTGATTAACTTTAATTTTTACTAAGACACGTTCCATTCGCATATAGCTGTGTTCAAAACAATATACTTACCGGAGTTTTATACTGACAATAACAGATGGATCCGCCAAAAGCTTTGACCCCCTTCCGGACCCGCAGTGAGATGATATCGCCGTATTGTGACATTTTGTCGCGAAGATTCTGCTCGTCCACTCTATAATAATAGGAAGAACGTTGTAGTTATAGATAGTTAATTGAGTCAGGCGTGACTGCGGAAATCCGTTATAAAATACAATAGACGACGTATACAGGGTGTAAAAAGACACATCACAAAGCCGTAAACTACGCATACTGTACGTATAGCTAAGTAGCTTTGCGCAAAAATTATTGCTGGGAACCGTATTTTTTTTTTTTAATAAAAAAAAACAAGTTTTTATTGCGCGCAATGTAACGCGAACCCACGCTTGAATGAACGGATTCAGTGTTAGTTAAGCTCCGCCCCTACGCTACGTAGGTAGGTACTTGTTGTTCATTGCGTTTTTGTAACTTCAAATGCGTAATCTGTTAAGATAAATCTAAAATTCAGGTAATGTTTGTTTGGAAAAAATTTTCGTATTATCGCATAGAATTCATTTTCGTGAAAAAGTAAAAAAAAAAATGCGACTTTGACCTTCAATATCTCCAGAACCAGTGGATTCCCAGGTATGGTCTAGTGGAAAAAAATGATGCAAATAATGGGTAGAGTATGTGGCTTTCGGCTTCGGAAAGTGTCTTTTTACACCCGATATTTAGTAACTTAATCCGCGTAACTGTTCTTAATGAGTCATAAAGAACAGTTACGCGGATTAAGTTACTAAATATACGTCGTCTATTGTATTTTTTAGTTATAGATAGACTGAGATATTGGAAAAGAAATGATACTACTACTTTCATAGACGCGAGACGGGGCGTAACATACGCCCCGAAACTGTTTTAGTATCTTATTTTGTGATTGTTCGTAGTTTTATTTTATTCCTTTTGAGTGCCTCCTTGGTCTAGTGGTCGCAAACGCTACTGCTGTGCATGATGTCCTGGGTTCGATTCCCAGGTCGTGTAAAATATTAATAGGTTGTCCAACAGGAATTTCTCAGTAGCCGCCCGGAGTCTGGATTTGTGCCCGGTTGATGGCAAAAGACTCGCCGCCTATTACATGGGAATTAAAAGATAACTGGAGAATTTTGGGTACTATACTATACTGCCCTGCTAAGCCGAAAGGCGGTATCTCAATCGGAGAAGTTTTGAGATAATTGACTTTTTGTTAATTGTAATTTAAGGAAACGTATGGATATAAAAAACTTCTGAGTGGTTTTTTAAAATGTTTTAAGTTAGATAGCGATATTTGGCTTATACCATTAGATGCGAAATTGTTATAGCTATTGAATGGTATTTAAAAACTAAAAGAGCGTATCTCTGAGATAGCGCCTTTTAGCTTAGCAGGGCAGTATAGGTACACCTCTGCCCAACACTTCGGCGAAACAAGGCGTGATGTATGTTATTTCCTTTTCTGTGATTATAATTAACAAATCTGCTATTACAATTCATGTGTCAAATCATTTGACCACAGATTACTCAGAAGCTTGGGATTCATAGTTTTTATCTTCTGCTTGATATGCGCACAAGTAACGATACGAGAGGATTATAAAAAAAAGTGGAGGCAATGGTGAAGGTAAGCCCGCACAACGAAAAATAACTGCCAACAGAAATGAAAACTTAAAACTGGTAATAGCGCCATCTACATTTGAGGTTACAGCACTACGGCGCGCGGTGACGCGAATCCATAAGTTTACCCCCTAACAAGAATAGCTCAACGCGCCTAAAGAAGTTTTCACTTCAAAATTGATTCGAAGAAGAGTATGCTATTTTTGTGTGCGTGTGTATTATGCCTTTAGGGTTGTGTGTACGGAGAGAAATCAAATGCTGCGGAGTTCTATTATTACTTTACTTATAACTCGTTATTAATAGTACACATGAGTAGTTAATTAGGTTGGGAGCGCGTCCACAGCTTACGGTGGTTACGGGCGAACTTGTGTCGCCGAGCGCCACACGTACAACGAATACAATACTGATGTGTCAGCGCTCCTACACTATTAAAAAAATCGCTCTGCAACATCATTTCACATTTTCGTATGATTTTTAAATAGCATTTTAGGGGTATGAGGAACAGGGTGTAAATATCACTCATCCTTTTTTAGAAAAGGGAGGATCCTCCGACCAGACGGTTGTCGTGTCTGGCGGGCAACTGCCTAACGAATGATGTCGGATAGTCTTCGCGCGGTAAACTCTAATTAGACGTAGTTAAACAGAAAGGATCCAACCCACACAGAGTTAGTTTTCAGATATTCAAGTTTTAAGATCAGATCGTGTTATGTGATTGTATGACCTGCCATACATACGGGTTGGTAACGTATGGTCATAATGACATGGTGCGTTGGGATTGTTTTTGCGATATTAAAGTTTTGACTACAAAGAGTGTTTTGGTATACGTAACTCATTTTCGCCCATACTGTGGGTTGGATCCTTTCTGCTTAAGAGGCTTACAACAGCTAAAGCGCGGTCACTGTCGGACTGCATAGAAATGAAAGAGAAGCGCGATGACGCGACGCAGGTAATTTATTGCAAAATATGAAGCAGTTAGCGATTTACAAAAAATCTATTGATTGGATTGGAAAATTAAAACACTATTATGCTAATATGTAGCTTGTAGAACAATCTGACAAAAAATCAGAATTATTGCATGTAAATTAATATGATTTTTATTCGTTAAAAGAAATTTTTAGAGGTACCTTCATGATTTTTTTCTATCGTATCAAATTAGTTGTATTATGTTTTCAACACACTATCATACTAGCATATATCCTGAAGAATATCATATATTTTTCTGATTTTGTTTACTGCAGTGGATCATATTCTTTAAGGCATTATAAAACTTGCGTTTAGGCACGTTTAGGTCCTGTAGTCCCCTTAACTACGTCCAATTGCGCGATGCAGGCGATGCGTGCTAAGCATGTTTTCGGATTATTATACAGTAACGAAAAGAAATGAGTAAATAAATAAGTATATGCGTTGATTAGGACCATGCTCACTTGAATTCTAGGTTGCTGATGAAGAGCGTGCAGGCATCGCGCGTGCCGAGCCGGTGCGGGCTCGTACTGTCTGTGCGCTGACGCTTGCTCTCTCCAACTGTACGGAAACATTAATTATTATTACACAAACATAATTAACAAGATAATGGACTATAAATCACTAGCTTGTTCGGCGCGTCGTAACAAGTTTCAACGTCAGCGAAAATAATCGACATAATTTGTGATTGGTTGGGGGTCGTCTATTAATCACGTGTTGTTTTGTAATGGCCAAGTGCGAGTCGGATTTGCACGCAAAGGGTTCCGTACCACCGTTTCCTGTAATAAAGTTAAAAATTATAGGGAGGTGCCCCTTAAATTATTAACTATATTTTATTTTTATTATTTGTTGTTATAGCACGTTTATGAGATACAGCCTGCAGACAGACGGACGGATAGCGGAGGCTTAGTAATAGAGTTCCGTTAGGCACCCTTCGGGTACAGAACTTTAAAAACTACATATCAAAATGTTACTCAACACTTCTAAAAACGAACGAAAGGTATCATACCATTATCCTCTTCATCATCATGAGTCCTCTTGACTCCTCCCGCGCTATCCTCTTCCTTCTGATCGACTTCCATCTCGACATCCTTCTTCCGCTTCCCCTTAGTCCCCTCGTCACTCCCGTCCGACTTGCGCTTCCCTTTGCTCTTGTCTTTGGCATCCTCTTTAGTCTTTTTCTTGTCGAACTTGGACTTTTTATTGTCTTGTTTGCCCTTTTGTTTCTTATTACCGATCATTTTGTCTTTCATCGCTTGGTAGCTGTCGCGCCATTCTTTTGTTTTTGCCTTGAAAAAAAAAAAAATAGTATACATCCTAATTTTGGCAACCAAGGTTACTGGGTTCAAAGTAATTAGAAAATATTTTCCCAACTAATATCATAAATGCGAAGGTGAGTTAGTTTGTTACGCTATCACGCTAAAACGGCTGAACGGATTTGGATGAAATTTGGCACAGTGACCTTGACCTTAAGAAGGACATGCTACTTTTCTCCTGGATCGCAGACGAAGTCGCGGGCAACAACTAGTATTCTAATATTTTTAGCATTAATCGATCTAGAAGAATGATTAACTACTAACTTGCGCCTGCGGCTTTGCCCGCGTGATGTCATTATAAATTATAGCCCATGTTACTCAGTGATAATAAAGCAACCTAACGGTGATAGCATTTAATCATTTAAGCGTCGTTTCGTGAGATAAAAATACTATACTAAATATTTAGTGTCCTACTCGCACTTTTTATTATGACCGCGACTGCCACTAGCGTTGGCGTCATCATCTTCCTGGCGGGAACACCCAAATACTCCGAAATATTTTATTCCGAATTTCGATGTTCCGATTTTCAAAAGTCCGAATTTCATAATACCTAAGAATTGTAATGTCTATTATTAAAAATCACGAAATTTATTTTACCTAAAGTCGTAAATGCGATTTGTTAGTTTTCCGATTTTCATACGTTCGAAGAATCAATTGCTCGAAGGGTTCTCGGTCCGAAAAACGACATTCCGATTTTCAATTCTTCGAATAAACTAAAAGTCAACATGTTGTGCTACAAAATTTTGTGACAGAAACGAATCGCTGCAAAACCGACTTCACGCGGTCTTGTCTGCCCTACCCTTAGAGTGTAACTTAAGCCCGCGTAGGCGCGAAGGGGTGGGGCGGCCCGCGAGCTGAGGAGCAGGTGGTCTGAAGGCCCGGCGCCGCGGCTGAGGCTGGCCGGCTTAGCCGGGCAGCAAGCCGAAGCTGCGATGGTGAGCGTTAAACCCATCTGCGACGATAAGCTCACGTGGGGCCGCCCAAACCCCGCAGCGCCGGAGCCGTGACAGAAACAGTGCTTGCTGCATGTTGCATGCCTGCTTGCATGCTGCATGCCTGTTTGCATGTTGCATGCCTGCTTGCATGTTGCATGATTGCTAGCATGCTGCATGTCTGCTTGCACGCTGCATCTGCTTGCAACTTAATATTCGATACGTTCTTTCGACTAAATCATTATTAGTCTAGTGAAACATTAGTTTAAATAAAATTAGTGCATTTGAAAATTCGGTCAAATGACATTATTTCAAAGAAATAAAAATGCTAAATAAAAATCTACCAATCAATTATTTGGTCAAATGAATAATTATATGAAATGACTTTATTGTAACTAAAATTAGCCAGAGCGATTTTCGACAAAACGTTGTTATACCAAACAAGGGTGACAACCTAAATAAACTGTTTTGTAAGAATATTTTGATTTAAAAGAGTGTCCGTGAAGTTTCTTGCCCGTTCTTCTCCATAGGAACCTACTACGCTTTGGAATGGGCATCTAGCTTCATCTTTCTGACTGACCGACCCCCTTGACAATTCAAAAGTGCCTGTAATTGGTTTATTTGAAATAAATGCTTTGAGTTTGAGTTAAATAAATAAATAAACAAACAAACATAAAGTCACGCCTGTAATCTCCAAAGTGTTAAGAAAGAAAGAAAACTTCTTTCTTTTTCTAATCTCCGAAGTGTTAGGCAGAAGTGTACCTACAGTACAACATTTTACATTTCGCCAGTTATCGGCTCGCCCCTATTACATGCGCCTTACAACAAAAAAACATGAATTTGCTCTATAACTGTTCGCCCATACCTCGCACGCGTCCAAGCACTCGCGCAGCGTGCTCAGGTGGCCGTGGTCGCGCTCGTAGTCGGTCCACAGGCGCGCCACGGCCGGCGGGTAGTCCAGCACGGCGCGCAGGGCGCGGCGCAGCAGGTCGCGCAGTTTGTTCTCAGACGGTGGAGGAGAACGGTTGCTTTCTAACGTTATGAGAGCTTCCCAGTATTTTGACATCGTTTTGTTGTCGCCGTATTCTGTGGAACAGTTAAATGTTGAGTGTAATAGTCGAAACGTCAAGATTCGAGGCAGCAGCGGTCATAGAATGTTAGAGCGAAATGACACGGGACTCAGTATAAAATCCTGTAGTAAATATTCGCCGCCCCACTAGCACGTTTTATGACCGCAACTGTCTTGGCGTCTAAAAGGTGTATTAAAAAAAAAGTACAAAAGATTTTTGAAAAATAAGTTCTAAGCTTTAAGAACTTATTTTTCAAATCATCAAAAAAAAAAAAAAAACAATCAGTTTTTTCGTATGTAAAAATCTAGTGATAACTTACTGAATATTTCCTCGAAGATCATTTTGCCTTGCTTGGGATCGTTCAAGACCTTGTACTCGAGTCGAGCCCAATACAGGGGTACTTCACAATCGTTCGCCTCTTCACCCCAAGCCTGTTACAATGTTACAGACAGAGTTATATTAACTTGGATGTCAGTAGCAGAAATAATAATGATATTACGTGATATGATCTGTTCCAAAAGTATCTGATAAAAACCTAAACAAACCCTGTTCAAGTTAAATTCTCACGCAATCACTCACTAATGAATTAGTAACACATTCACCTGCATTTAGAAAGTTGCAACTGTACTCTCACTGCTTTTCCAACAATTATTGTATGAACAACATTATGAAATTGTAGTTGAAATATCATCAACAAAAATTGAGGTTATAAGAACCTCAATCGTCAAATAATAATAATAATTATATTCAAATAATCAAATCAAAACACTCAATTTGTAAGTGGTACTACAAATCAGCATCCACAGGTACATTTTCTGATCCATTTATTTACATTTTCATCAGATAATTTTGGAACAAAGTATAGTAAGTGAACTTTTAATCGAAAATACAACAGTCCTACTGTCTTATTACATTTTAGTTTAATTTATGCTACATGCACTCTGTGTATCATATAGATAAACAAGGTCAAATAAAATTGACTGGCGAAACAGACGTGGTAACTATCGATTTCAAATGACGATAAAAAAAACAAAAAAAATAAAAAACTATATATATAATGACGATTAACCAGCGGACATTGACCTCGTAATCGGCTATATTTAGTTGTGTCGTACCTCAGCAAGTGAATCCCAAGCGAGTCTGAAGGTGCGCCGGAGTTTCTCCACGTCATCTTCATTATCCAACTCGGTGCGGCGTCGAGTGTACTCGAGGTAGCCCATCCATAGAGCCTCGTTCTGTTTGTACGTCTCCATGCCTTTGGATAGCGCCGTCTCGAATATTGACTTGACCTGGAAATGTAAATTGGTATTACTATTAGACACTAATGGGCGTTTTCACTATCCGGACACCTGCAGTGCTATTCTGTAACCATCTCACCGTGAAAACTTAGGTGAAGTGAGCGTGGAGTGAGCTGTCATTCCACAAGGATTGACACTATTGACAGCTCACTTCACCCAAGTTTTCACGGTGAGATGTTTACAGAATAGCATGGCAGTATGAATAAAAATCAATGTTTGTTTGTTGTCCTCTATGGACTCCGAAAGGGCTGGACCGATTTTAATTAAACTTTGATAGGGTGTTCTGAGGACACCCGCGAGGGTTTCTAGCCCAAAAAATATATAAAAAAGTGACATAGCAACGCATCCGACTACAGCTAGTGGTATATAAAAGCGCGCTATTGGATTTTCAACTTCGGGCGCTGAGCCGAGCGCGAGCGAGTAAATTCTATTAACAGGAAGAGTGATACAAAAGGTGGTTTTGAATTTGTGAAACACATCATAATTCATTATTATTTATTAAGTGTGCCCATAGGCATATTGTCCCACTGTCGGGCAAAGACTCCTTTCTACTTTTTACGACTGTTTGCTGTTGCGTAAACTACGGCTGGGTATTTCATGGCGTTGCTTTTCCTCCTTTAACAACCATTCAGATAATAATTTTGACACGCGAATTAGTTAGGTCGGTTAAAAGATTTGCCAGCATTCACATAAATAATTTAATTTTCTGCAAACGTTTCGTCGAGCGCTACTTTGTTTGTTAAGACAAAAACTGATGATCATGACTAAGGAAGGGTTCCGCCTTAGGGATGATCATCAGTTTTTTGTCTTATGTACCATCGAAGAAGTTCATATCTAACCACCGTAAGGACTATTCTTGCTTGCAGCGCTCAGTGGCTATAGAACCGGGCCGGTAACAGATATGGTCATCGTGTCACGGGATTTTGTTTTGAAACTGGTTAGATATGAACTTCTCTGATGGTACACCTCGGATCTTTGTGTACAAGAATGAATATCGCC
The DNA here is from genome assembly GCA_914767755.1 of Agrochola circellaris. Classification (NCBI taxonomy): domain Eukaryota; kingdom Metazoa; phylum Arthropoda; class Insecta; order Lepidoptera; family Noctuidae; genus Agrochola; species Agrochola circellaris. The sequence goes on from OU611860.1 coordinate 7,804,973, forward strand.
CATGCGCCGCACTGCCGCCGCACCGGCCCGCGTAGTTTTTAGGCTCATTCTGAGATATTCTGATTTCTTTTCATCTTGCAGTCCGGCGGCGATGCGGCTTCGGCGTCGTGTACAGGAAGCCTCAATGTACGTAGCTATACCTCCTCAAACTTCTTCCCGTCGTGCTCGGCCTGCTGCATGCTGAGCACCCAGAAGGCGGCGCGGCGCGGGCAGCGGCGCGCGCACGCGTGCAGCACGCGCGCGTACGTGCTGCGCGACGAGTAGCTCTGCGCGTGCCGCCCGAACGACACCAGCAGCTCGTACGACGACTCGCAGGTTATGCAGTCTGTCGTTGCGCGGTCGTACAGTACCTGGTGGGCAGAATCAATCAATGTATAGTATACATTATAACAGCGGATCAATTTTCACGCCTCCCCCATAAAACCTCTTTTTGTACCTCATGACCTAAAGAGGTACCATAAAGAACATGAATAAAAAATCTAAATCGCGAAATTTCGCGGGTATTCTGGCGAGTATACATAAAAAGTATTATTATAAAAATATAATTATTGGATCTTTCAACAAACATTGATCACATGAAACACTGTCTCAAATAAATCATCGTAAAATGTTCTTCTTGACTTGTTTCGGAAACAAGAAGTCATCTGTCATTTAAACAGCAACAGTTTGTTTCAATTATAGAGGTATCAGGAACAGGGTGTAAAGTTCACTCATCCTCCATAAAAAAGGGAGGATCCTTGGACCGGACGACTGTTGTATTTGGTGGGCAACTGCCCGACTATTGATGTCGGGACGTTGTACATATGCTGGTCGCGCGGGAAACTGCTTGCACGACGCAGGATTTTGCGTGACCTCGGTAAGATGCGTAGTTCGCATGCCGATGTACAGTTATGCATTTATTTAAACACTTACCCTTAATATTCCATTAGCATCGCACTCAGCATACTTTTCCTCTTGAGACAGATCCTTCACCACATCTATGTACTCCTGGTACACTTGACATTTAAGAACTGGATCCCTGAACACATGAACGTAATATAAAAATATCGTAAATGCAATAAACTGAATGTAAGTCAAAATATAAGTAACTAGCTGCCCGTCCCGGCTTCGCACGGGTAGCACTATGTACTTATCTACGGCGCACTTACCTACCTACCCTACCCTACCTACCCTACCCTACCTGCCCTATCTACCCTACCCTACCTGCCTTACCTACTCTACCCTCCCTACCTACCCTACCTACCTATCTACCTACCTACCCTGCTCTGCTAAATTCACATTCATCAAATGCGTTAACTTTCCAACGCGCGAAGATAAAATAGTCGTTAAGTTTTGTGAAATTTTCCGTTTCTGCGCAATTTTCTTATTTTTTTCTTTCATAAGATTCTTCTCCTGACAATAACGAACACAACAAAAAAAAAATTGTGAAATCGGTCCAGCCATTCACGCGTGATGGCGTTACCAAGGGAAATAGGGATTCATTTTTATATATATAGATTTATATATATAGATAGACGAGTCAAGCAATTAATATATTTGCAATGCCTCGACAAATTTAATTTAATGCGTGTGTCGTCTATACATATTCTACATTAAAGTCGTTTTTTGTGTCTGCCAGTATCACCACGTTATTCGCCTAAAATACGCATCGGATTTTGATGCGGCTTTCACTATCATTTAGAGAACTTATTCCGTAAGGTTTATGGTTTACTAGCTACGCCCCGCGGTTTCACCCGAATAGGTCTCGATCCCGTAGGAGTATCGGGATAAAAAGTATCCTATGTCCTAACTCAGTTCATGGTCTATCCATGTGCAAAATTTAATCCGAATCCGTTCAGCCGTTTTGGCGTGAAAGCGTAACAAACAAACTCACTTTCGCAGTAATAATATAAAAAAATACAATAGACGACGTATATTTAGTAACCTAATCCGCTTAACTGTTCTTAAAGAGTCATAAAGAACCCTGTAAGAAATCGACACGTGTTTCACATCTCAACGAGGCATCCTCAGGATGACTATTGACTTGATGCGAACCCGAACACGACGTGTTGCGTCGAGAGTAGTGTGAAAATACACACTTAACACTCACACTGTCTATTGTATTTTATAATGGATTTACGAAAAGTCACGCCTGACTCAATTAAATACCTTTTATAATATTAGTCAGGATAATGCATTAATATTAAACTGATATACAGGGTCATCATGTTTAGATAACGATACCCATCACGTCTGCGGAGTTTAGCTAGCTAATTTAATTTTGTTTGTTTCTTCAAATCGTAAAACCCGTGCGAAGCAGGGCGGTTCGCTTGTTTTGAACACACACTCAAACAATGCATAAAAAAATCACGAATTATTCAACTTACTCTAAAGTCAACAACTTGTCCTCGAACGGTGTTATTTTGTGTAAGAAGTCTGCTGCTGACTCATGTTGCTTCTTTACCTGAAACAAAAATAATGTTACTTCAGTAAGCCCTCACGTTTCCTAAGACTGCGGTGGCCGCCTCAAAGCGTCCGCCATTTAGCGTCGAAGGACGTCTCTGAAACGGTATTAATGAAAGTAAAGTCCGTAAGGTCAAAGCCCGCGGTCATCATTTTTATAAAAGCCGTCACTGCTGCCGTTATGTGGCGCCCGCCGCTCTTCTAGGAGCCCGTAGCTTTACGGAGCTATTAACCCAACTGGGTCGCCAACTCGCCAGTAAATATTAATAATCCGAGGAAACATGAGTGTGTATCATTAAGGAATATAAACATTTTGGTTTGTCCTGGAATAAACCTTGTCTTAGAGACTGGGGCAAGGTATATCGCGCCCCTAGGGTTTGGGCTGGAATGTGTTATATTTATGGTATTATATTATATGTTTATTACGTTATCTATGTATTGTGTGTATTTATTGAAAGCTGTATGTGGATTTATATCTGGACATTAAAAGATTTCATTTAATTTATCCTTTTAATACTCTAAACTAATGAGACATACTTATGTTTACTCGCATCATCTTAGAGCAAATAAATTATGTCAATTAGGTAAACAATTTACAGGTACGTTTGAACTGTCAAGGAGTTTGACAGAAAGTTGAAGTTAGTTGTAAAGAGGTTGTATACCTTATCGACATACTCTTGATCGTGCATCGCAAGTGCGAGGTTCTCCATCTGCTGTAACGCGTTTTCGCCTCTCAGTAGAGGCCGTGACACTGTTTCCTCGAGGCACCAAAGAACGCGTTCTTGCTGTGCCTTGTATTCTTCAGTGTCTTCCTTCCTGATGAACAAATTATTATTTCAATATAACATTATCCGTCTCATTAAATAATAACAGCTGCACGGGTCGATAGAAAGTTAAGCTACGCTTGCCGCGGTCGGTTCGAGGATGGGTGATCATCCATTACATATTGACACCCCTAAGCTCCGTGCCTCGGAAAGCACGTTAAGTTGTTACACGTAGTCAGAAGCCCAAAGTCAGACAACTAGTGCTACCAATGATGGTCGCTTCATGTAAATTACTGGTATTCAGCTGCAACCGGTTAGACTGGAAGCCTACCCCAACATTGTTGGGAAAAGGCTAGGCAGATTGACATTATCTGTCTCATATACAGGGTGTAAAAAGACACATCACAAAGCCGTAAACTACGCATACTGTACGTATAGCTAAGTAGCTTTGCGCAAAAATTATTGCTGGGAACCGTATTTTTTTTTTTTTTTATAAAAAAAAACAAGTTTTTATTGCGCGCAATGTAACGCGAACCCACGCTTGAATGAACGGATTCAGTGTTAGTTAAGCTCCGCCCCTACGCTACGTAGGTAGGTACTTGTTGTTTATTGCGTTTTTGTAACTTCAAATGCGTAATCTGTTAAGACAAATCTAAAATTCAGGTAATGTTTGTTTGGAAAAAAGTTTCGTATTATCGCATAGAATTCATTTTCGTGAAAAAGTAAAAAAAAAAAAATGCGACTTTGACCTTCTATATCTCCAGAACCAGTGGATTCCCAGGTATGGTCTAGTGGAAAAAAATTATGCAAATAATGGGTAGAATATGTGGCTTTCGGCTTCGGAAAGTGTCTTTTTACACCCGACATAACATACTTAATACCACTGCTGGGACTAGGCCTTCTCTCGGTGAGAGGGAGTGGGCCGTAATCTACCACGCGGGCCCAGTGCGGGTTGGTAGATGTCTTCGAATTTTTGGTTCTAGGACATGTCGGTTTCCTCACGATGTTTTCCTTCACCGGTGAAGGAAAACATCGTGAGGAAACCGTGAGCTAAGGGTCTATTCTGTAAAAATCACACACTTAAGTGAAGTGAAAATTTAGGTGAAGCGAGCTGTCAATAGTGGTGCCGATTCTCTTGTACACCGAACTAAACTGACTAAAATTCCTTACTTTTGGCTATGAGAATCTTAGAGCTATTCTGCAAATAAAATTGTCTAAAAATAATTTTGACACAACTAAAATCGAATTTGACAATCGCGAATCCACGTGGTACCCGTGGTTTGCCGCAACACGTGATTTTTTTAGAGCCGGAGGCGCGCTGGGGATGCAGCCTCGAAGTGTTTTATATGGAATTTTTCACTTTTTGAACGGAAAAAAAGAAAAAATTTTACCTACATGTTGAGTGTAGGTGTTTAAAGGTTCTATAAAGGGGGTAAAAATTTTCATTATTTTTGCGATAAGACGCACCATTTCCGAGATATAAGCAAAAGAAAAAATAAATACAGTACTGTTTTTGCACGTGAAGTCGAGATGTTGGTGTGAATTTTAGTTCATGACAACTTATTTTATCCCACACCTTTTTAATCGCGATTAAGAATTGTCAGTTTTTAGTCTGGTTTGGTTTTTACAATCAAAATTTTAGGTGAAAAGCGTCAAATTCAGAATAGCAAAATTGCCATTTTCACTAAACTAAAAACTCAGTACCTACTATCTTAGTGCTGTCAAACTAAAATATAGTTAAGTTGTGTCACTTTAGTCTATTTCAAATGGGAAATCGTCGTTTGACAGGAATAAACTAAATTTTAGTGATTTTTAGTCTAGTTTAGAGGTTTTTGTGACAAGTGAATCGGCACCAGTGTCAGCCAATCCCTAGCATCAAGTGGAATGATAGCTCACTTCACCAAAGTTTTCACGGTGAACTTTTTACAGCAAGATCGAACCCAAATAGGCGCAGTAAGCCTCGTGCACACTGGCGCGACACGACGGCGCGACGCGACGCGACGGCGGTAATTGTTCTACCGTTAAGTTTTCTTAGAAATTGTTTAGTTAGCGTCGCGTCGCGCCAGTCTGCACGAGGCTTTACTTTGTGGGCTGATATAAAAGTAAGCAAAACAAATTAGTCGTATTTCTGTTTTTTTTCTGTGTTTCCTGAATATTGCAAAATGCGCGGAATACCTCGTACAAAGAAATGAGATAGGCGGCTATCGCTGAACACCATCGCTGGGGCTCTGTCTCGTATAGGGTCGCAGCATTATGCTGAGCGATGGCTGTTTTGCGTGGATGTGACGCAGATGGATCCCCAAATTGTTAATAAAAAAAATTATTATATATTATTCTACAAACCTGATAGTCTCTAGATGCGCCTTCTCCAACTCGTACTTAGCGTCCCAGAAGATCTTGCCGCTAAAGGGGTCAGCGCCTGCGCGTCGGAGCACTTCATCTAGCTGCGCGCGCGCTTTGTCAGCCTCGCCAACCGTCAGTGAGAATGAACACCACTCGCTCAGGATTGGGATAGCTGTGTATTAAATAAACTAGTTTTTATTTTCATGTCTATACCATAGAGGTGGAATCATTTACATCAGAGACAGAATAATTTTCATTCATTCAATTTATGTAGTTGAGATCTGAATCATTGTAAAGGAAGATAAATTCAAATGTAGGTCAAGCAAGGTGAAGTCCTGTCTGAATTTGTTGAAAGTCTCGATGCGTCAATCGTCTCACAGGAACCTAATATTCGCCGAGCTTGTATCAATAGGGATGTAGACAAGGGAAAAAAAATACTATTAAGTGCGTCAGTCAGAAAAAAAAAATGATTTAAAACGCATTGAAAGTTGGGGAGTGGGGGCTCGCTACGTCGAAATTCGGAATAAAATCAACCGGAGAGTGATGTCATGCCACATTTTAACTCAATGTATTGCCGTAATCTTTTGATTACATTGATGAAAAAATACGTGTCCAATATTTTTTAATAATATATGACGGAAAAAAAAATTGTTGACATTCCTATTGTATGAATGCGTTGCAAATTGGTAATGGGCAGGGCAGTCAGTCCTCCAGCAGCTACTAAACAAGGTCAAATTAAAAAATCAGGCGAAATTTCAGACATCAGATCTGAAATTTCAGACGTAATGGCTATCAATACCTAACAACAACTTTCAAACTTATTATTTCCCAGAAAAAAAACTAAAATGGCGAAACTATAACGGTTCCTTGTTTACTACGGAAACCTAAAAAATCGTAGTTACATGCGCATTTGCAGTGTTTGATGTTGTTATTGACTGGGCTATTGGTACTACTTACAGTAACAATCCAGTGCAGCTTTTTGAAACAGGTTCGCCACACGTTCGCGCGATATATCCGTATGTGCCAGGGACACTTCAGTCTGCAGACGCAGCAGCCAGTGCTCGGCCCGCAGTGATGACAACTGCTGTAGGCGCTCGTAGGCGGACCGCCAGCGCTCCAGTGAGGATAGGCCCCTATAAACTCAAGTTTTTATGAAAATGCTCTGTTATTGCATTAATACTATCTAGCAATATAATATAAAAGAATGTCGTGTTAGTTACACCATATATAACTCAAGAACGGCTAGACCGATTTTTAAGATTTTCGATTCGTTGGATTTGACTCTGCCCCGAACAGCAAAATAACTATTAAAACATTGGAATAAATCACGAAAAAAAAAAAGATATTAAATAATAAATTTTGCATCCTAACAAAAAGTAGACTTACATGAATTCACGACAGTATTAAAATTTTTGGAAAATCCAATGGAAAAGTAGATATCTAACAAGACCGTTTTGAGCAGTAACCTAACAAAAAGTATTAGGCTTGCATGAATTCACGATAGTATTCAATCATTATGTTATCCTACTATGTTATATGTATGTTTCCATGGGATAATTTCCGCCTTCGACATGAGCAAAGCTGCTGGAAAAAGCTAGTTTTGTTATAACTTAAGAATATTTTATAGGTATCTTTTTGGTTCTTGAACTTTTTACAGTCTTTTTGTATGTGGCAACAGTTTTATACAATGCTGCATTTTTGGTGAATAGAATCTTTCTTTGTTTTTTTAGGAATTTGTAATGTTAGGAACATTACAAATTCCTAAAAAACAAAGAAAGATTCTATCTGTTCTTTAGGTGTTTGTGCGAAGCTAAAGCTATTCCAAGCTATTTTATTGTATTTTTTGTTATTACTTATTATTGTTAAAATTTTGTATTTTCCTTATGGATCATGTGATCTGAAATAAAGATTTTTATTATTTTTTTAACCTGCTGAGCTGATTTTGAACAATATTGGTATAGAGCTACCTGGAACCCTGAAAATGGTTCCTTGAACTGGTGAAACAGTTGAAGTGTGTAAGGAAAGGGGTATCTCTTTAACAAATTGTGGGCTTAGAACTAGTATTTTATAAAGCAAAGGTAGGCTTACCACAAAGCTTGAATAAGGTCAATATGTTCATCATAGTTGTAAGGATCTTCCGCAATACGCCGTTCCAGTTCTGTCACTTTCCTCTCCAAGATCATATCTTCATCTTCATCCTGATAACAAAATGTTATGTTCTTTGTATGACGCCAAAATGTTGTTCTTGAGTTACAAACAAAATAAATCGAATGAAAACTATCTACTTTGTGGAAGCTGTGGGCCTTCTAAGAGACTCCGATGAATTACTAGATTTGTGAAAGGTCAAATCTTTTAACCATTAAGGCACAAAAGATAAATAAGAAAAGTTAAATGTACTGTGAGTTCTTCATGTGTTTAACCTGTCAAACAATCGGCTTTCACAACTATATTTTTTGTTGTTTCGAGAGTATCTTTCTTATAGCAATCTTATATACAAGCCCTGGTTCATACAACATTTGCCGTGTTAAATATCATTAACAAAACCTCTTCAAATATCAAAACTCATGAAAACACTTCTATAACCGTCCGTCCGTTCTAAGGTCCGTATTACAGAACCTGACTCAAAACTCAAGCATTACTTAAAACTCGTTTAAAGCCCTTTGATTGGTTGACACTAGTTTTAAGTAATGCTTGAGTCTTGAGTGATGTTCTGTAATATGTGCCTTACAGTTACTTTGATTTGATTCTAATATATCTGGATGACTATGACCTACTAAAAATTAATACACAAAAATAAAATGTACATATTGACAACATCTTACTATTATATTGTATTCTATTACGCTGTTACTCTTTATAGACGAAGGAGTAATCCAATGTTGACAATAGGATTAAGATTATTGATCTTAAGACAGTCAGTTTCAGTTTTTATTTACTTGTCAAAGGTCACTTTGAAAACTTTGAAATTAATACCTTTATCACCACCGGTAGCACCTGAATGATAACTTTACTTAGTTTAGTATGTTTCTTTCATTATTAAGGTGTTGCGTTCAAGTTTAGTAAGTGTATTTATAAAATGTTTACTCTCTGCACTATTTATATTCGCAGACATTTCACATTGTATCAAACAACAACAAATGACTATTATTAGGTTTAATACGAAAATGGGTAGGTAACTTTGATATATCTCAAACATAAAAGGCATTTATTGACCAATATAAGTATACGCAACCGCTAGGGTTTAAATAAGTGAGCAAAATCTATCACAAACGCTGTTTGGGCAAACTGCAAATGTTACAAAGGATCCCATAATATTAGACGCAATTCACTCGTGACATGATAACATTCGACTGTCTAATTAGAATTAGCTCAACCCACCATCAATAAACAGTGAATTCTCAACAAATAATTAATATTTTCTAGAAAAAGAAGTAAGATATGTGCCAAATGTTGGATCGTACGGGCGTGCATACATCAGAGTCGTCGGTATCTTCCGGTACATCAGCCTCGTCCTCCTCCACTACCACTTCTATTTCGTTTTCTTCTTCCGATTCATTTCTTACTTCGTCCTCAACGATAGCCATTATTCACTACAAAACTATAAACACTCGGGTTTTGTTCTCCTGCTGTTTGATAACAAATTTCGCAAACGATTATGGCGGACGAAAGCATTTGCTTGCCAGTTTTCTGTCAAACTTTTTTAGGGATGTCATGCAAGGTTGATCAAACTATTTATGGATAAAATCGCCTAAAATAAAAATAAAAAAGTAAAGTAAGAGATTCTTTTTTTATTCAAACAGCATTCGCAAATAAATTATAATAATAAAATTGGTTTTGTTCGTGTGTATATTCTGTATATTTTATTAAAATAAGTACTTAGTATAATGTAAAATTAATTTGCATTCCTTATACAGGCAAAATATGTACTGTAGGTACTTAAACCACCAACTTTTACAACGGGTAACACTTGCATTTTCTGCAAATAAATTATTCGTATTCTTATTATGCCTTAATATATAAAAAAGTACTCTGTGGCCTTAATTATATTGAATACGGAGAATGCCACGGGTACGAGTAATGTTACGATGGTTCTATTTGCTTGGTTATGACCTGCTAACCAATTTAGGCCCAAGGTAATGTAATACAATAGAAGTATATGTTAAAATGGAAGATGGATGCTCGTCTCAAACTTTTCTAATAGCTGTTTACAAGAATATGTTTATTGTAACTAACGTCGCAAACTTGGTCATCGCCTGATTCGGACAGTATACAGAATGATGCGACCTTAAGTACAACTTTCAACGGCCGGCAAGGTTGCGCCGAAACGCGTCGTAGCGGCAGCCGCCGGCAAAAATCTGTTGGAACCGGGGCGCGTTCGTGAGCGGTGAGCCGGACAGAGTAAATAAAAAAGACTTCTTGAAATAACCATCAAATTGTCACCAATCCAATAGAAAAACTTCGTCCGCAGCATACGTGGCATCACTTTAAGAGGCAGGCAGTTAAATCCCAGCAGCTGCCTTGCCTTGCTTTTGTTAAATAAGGCTGGCAATCTTCTGAAAAGGGCTTAAAGCAAACGTGCAGGTGGTATGAAATAAACACAGGTTGGTATGATTCGTTTATATTTACTATAAAAAATATGATTACATAGAAGTTTCTTTTACATAAAAATTACACGGGAACCTAGTAATAACTCATAATCAAAAAATCCAGAAACTATTAGCTTTTAAATTAATGATTTTTAATATAATATTTCGAAACTTTGGCACCAATTTAACTTCTAGGATTTATTAGATTTATATTCGATTCATCAATTAGTTTACAATAATGGGTAGTTATCAATATCATTAAAGTACAAAATAAATGCACCAACGTGGCAATAAATTCTAAATATACGAGATACTAAGAATTTTAAGTACCTACTAAAATAATAATTTGATCATTCAATTCAGTTACTTTCCAAGAAGCATTTTCAGCCTTCTATTCGATACAATCATTCCAATAATTCCTTAAAAATAATAATATATTTTCATGCAACTATCTAGTAGGACATACTATTCTAATCTCATAATATTAAAGAGTAAATTGACAATACAAAAAATGGAATACTCAAATAAAATATAATGTCAGTCATCAAAGTAAAAATAATACTTTTGTCATGAGTGAGAAATGCATGGAGAGTATCAACTTCTCAATAAGAAAATATCGCAAATTCAATAGTTTTTCAAACATTGTATTACTGGTATTGAATCACTGAATCTATAGTTTAGTTATTATAACACAAGAGTCTTAGGTATGTTACACTAACTTCGGACAGTTTGCTAATTGACAAAACTGAATAGTACGAGATTTATTTAACAAGGTGTATTAAATCATATTAAGAACGAAATGGCACAGAGCAATAATAATAAATGCATGTCAGATCAATATCTTGAGGCCATTATTGACAACCTATCATTACATATTCAACGTGGGGCATTAGTTTCGTAATAGACCAAAATCTAGAGCTAAGTCTGCGTAAAAGTTATTATGCTGCATGTAAGTTTTATCTGAGGAATAAAAATTGCAGTTTGACAGATTTATAGTAAAGCGCAGACCATATCCCAAACCGCCATATTTATTCTTCAGATACTTATGGTACAGGGAAGCCCGCGAAATTCAAATATTCTTGTTTTTTGCAATTTGCAGGTCAACTTTAAGTTCAGATAACTCTATTGAATGACTATGTCATGAAATCCTGAAATTTTAGGCCAATTCTTACTAGAGTTGTATCGATGACTTTAATTATTTTAATTCTTATAAATACACATTAGTTACGGTCGCGAATCGTATTTTGATCAACATACAACCTGACACTGACCTGCAAATTGCAAAAACCGTAAGAAAATTTGAATTTCACGGGCTACCTTACCGCACCGTACTTAAAGAAAGATTGAAAATTCGACCCTGAACCGAATAAATACATATCATGTTAAGCATTTAACATTGCATCCCTTCATAATAGTTTAAATGTGTCTTGGAATTCCTAAAGATATAATTACCTAACGCAGACGTAGACATAGTGAGATTCCGCAAAGTATTCCATAGTAATTTTCAGGCGTTCAATCGACTACTCATCAAATAATTCTGTAGTCGATTTATAGTGGTCCATTTGATCTCTATTACTTATACATTTAGATTGATGTGCACTTTTTTTAAATTAAGAATGGAATACTTCTTCACTGTGTAAATATTGCATTTATCTTAATACTATTATAGAGAGATAAAACATTCTATAGTCTATAGATATGGATAACCCTATAATAAAATCGTCATATAAAATAATATAAAAAGGAAAATAATATTTGAGTTACAAAGATAATACTTAATTCTGTAATGTTCACAAAAATACATAGCTACGAATGCTTTATGAGTATTGCACGTAACTATTGTATACTAATTTTAACTATAACTGACGGAATTTCTAGGAGACCTCACATGGTTTATTAACCTAAGGATGACGTCGCACTAAAGTTCGTCCAGGCTCACGAATTACAATGTCCGAGACTGGTCGGACGCTAATGGGAAACACCCTAATAGTTTACATGGCAACACTCATTTCTAGTGATGGGAACAGCTACTACGACTAAGCTAAAGTCTATTTAGGCGATTTTATAATAATAATCTCAACACATCTAATTTATCATTTCACGAGTTTTTTTTTTTTTTAATGTTTATTGCGAGCGATATATTTGTATGAACGTTACAGGACGTACGACAATTACATCAGTTACATCTAGTTGGAAGTAACGCAATAGGGGATGGCGCGAAGTATCGAGTTGACGAGGTCACACGTAGCCGGCAGTTGGACAGTCGTACTAATGTCCAACTATGGAATGAAAAAATTATATTATAGTATCGATAAGAGCGACAAAAGGCATTAAAAACAAACACATTATCAATTATCGCCCCCAATATTGTCAGCGTCCCAATAATAACGACACTGTCAGTCAAAACATGGAAGAAATGTACAGTCACAGCCAAAATACGTTCGTCACCACAATTTTTTTTTGTCTGCTCATTGCACATTGATTGAGTCTGCTTTACCGACTCAGTATTATTATATTGCGTTCATCGCAGTCATCTTCTTTACATGTTAGACCGAAGTAACAACGTGACACTAGCAGACTCTGACAAAAAAAAAAGATTTATATTTTTTTAACGGTTAGGCCATTAAAAAGGTCAATTCGACATTGGTCAAAGGTGTCTGTTATTTTGATCTTTGTTATGAAGTAATTAATTAGCTTTCTATACAAAAGTCAACTCAGTGACGTAGCTTCAAAAGGTATTATGTACCTACCTGAGCAGATAAAGGAAAGAATTTGAAAACTGACGAAGATATAAATGACTTGACTGTACCAGGGACACATGCTCGCAGGACGTGTCAAGATGCCACGCTACCTGTGCGGTGCGCGCGCACTATGCGGTGCTGGTGGTGCTGGCCCCGCCGGCCTGCAGGTTCATCTGGCGCTGCATCTGGTCCAGCATCTCTTGCATGCGACGCAGTTCAGCCTCCTGCAATGTTAGCATGCGGTTTAGGATCTACTGCTTTGATACTAAAGTCTGCTTTCAGAAACCTGGAGAAAGTCTTGTCCTCAATATTTAGTCCGAGTTTAATAAGGGGGATTAGTATTTCTGACCAGAAGCACCATACTCTCGACCAGACAGCCTTCGTTCTAAAGGGCAATATGACCTATAATTATGTATATCTCTGTGATTTTTCAAACTCAAACTCAAAGCATTTATTTCAATTAAACCATTTACAGGCTCTTTTGAATTGTCAAGGAATCGGTCAGTCAGAAAGATGAAGCTAGTTGCCCATTCCAAGCGAAGAACCAACTATTCGGAACGGGCAACTAGTTTCACCTTTCTGACCAATTCCTTGACAAATTGTTTAATTTAAATGTTTTGAGTTTGAGTTGTGTAGCCTTACATTTAATTGAAAGAAAGAAGAAAGAAAGAAAAAGTATTTATTGAGACTCGCACAGGAAATCACACATTAAACTTAAAACACACTAAACATAAATAAAAAAGTAACATTAAAATTTAAAGAATGAAGTCCCGTACGAGGCCAAAAGGCTCCTATCTCAGCATGATGCCGCGACATGTTAAAATGTCGCAGCGCTGGTATTCTGATAGGGCCCACATAATTGGAGTTATGTCATTCGAGACAACCCGTAAGGCCCTTTATACACACGTTTTTGTTGCTGTGAAAAACTATACGGTTTATTCGCCGTTGGTAAGCACGGTCGTCACTGTTGTATGGTCTATGGTCTATGGTACAGAAGGTTTTTTCTACGGCGCGGTTTATACGCCGTACCGTAAAGAAAAAAAAGGGCCTATCTATGTTTTTTTTTTTTTAAGTAATTGACTTACCTTTTCACGGAGCACGCGATCGCGGTCGCCCGTGGCTTCAGATCCGTTCATCATTCCGTTGGAGTCAACCTCGCTCAGTCCGCTCTCATTCGACCTATAGACAGAAAGAGTAATCTTTAGTGTAAAAGTAGAACCAGAGAAAAAGGTATAGTAAACAAATCAATCAATCTGTCTAGCCTTTTCCCAATTATGTTGGGGTCGGCTTCCAGTCTAACCTGAGTACCGTATTTTACATGGAGCGACTGCCTATCTCACCTCCACAACCCAGTAACTGGGTAACACAATGCCCCTTGGTAAGACTGGTTGTCAGACTTTCGGGCTTCTGACGACCCGTAACGACTGTCAAAGATCCACGAATGACAGCCGGGACCAACGGCTTAACGTACTTTCCGAGGCACGGAAGAGTCTCGGTATGTTAAGATGCTCACCGATCCACAGACCAACCCCGGCAAGCGTAGCGTAACTTGATGGATCGAACCGTGCGGCTGTTTTTACTCACCCACGAGCTCCTCTATAGTAAACAAATACAGTAAAAAAAAAACAGTAATACAGTAGAATGAAAGGTCTCATTTCAAAAGCAATGCTTATGGAGAACCAATGGATAGGAATGTTTTTATAACAATCTATAAACTCAGCCATTGAATAAAGATTTATTTATTCATTCATAAGATGGGCATTAAGAAAAATTCGAAACGAAGTAGTTTATTCTAAAGAATGACCTAAGAATGCTAAGATTCATAAGCATAATTAAGCAGCTTATTTTTATTAATTAATATGGTCCTATTGCCTATACAATACTTCAGAAAAGCTACGTATTTCATAAACATTAAAATCGTAAAATTTCATCAACATCTCGCACAATTTATGCAGTCAAGACATGGATACTTTACATCATCACCTTGGCACCAATTTAACTCAATTAACAGTTAAATTAATTCAATACGAGAACAGAAACAATGTACAGTTGAACAAGCTATTTGGTATTCAGGCAGGTAATGAAGAATGTTACTAGGTATGCCAAATCGCTTGAAATTTTGTCTCAGTAAAGCCTGTACGTATACAAATACATTAGTTTTTGTTGTAGTCAAAAATACCTAGTAGTTTTGATTTTATAGGCTTTCAAAGTTTCGAAAAATACCGAGTCCCGCTAACAGCCACGTGACCGCTTGTGACGTCATGTCACAACGCGCCGCCCGGGCCGCGCTCCGCTTAGTATCAAATCGCCAGCGGTTATAGTAGGTGTAGTAGCTTGCGCAGTAGTTTTTTGTGTTTTCGTACGCGTATTATGTTACTAGTCTAATAATATAGTAAATATTATTCGATTCATAAAATGGATGAAGGATTCGAAAAAGGGCAATCGGATAATCTACCTATAATAGATGGATTAATGGTTGCGCATTATTTATCAACAAAATAAATAGTGATTTCGTTGCTGCCGAAATGCGAGGAATAAAAATGCAAAGGTAAGTAAACTTTACTTGCTTACTAGTTATGCATAGTTTATCTGTTCTAAATTGTTTTATCAAAACAAAATACCCAACTAATGTCGTAATGGAAGAATGCAACTCAAATAGTAGAAGTTCCTACCTACCATTAATTTTTTACGTTAAAGACAACAAACATGTATTATAGTTTTGTAGCTATAGGTTATAAGGAGGAGGTCATTAAAATAAATACATACCTACATTGATTTATTGCAAACTTTTATTTTATTTCAAACTATTTCAGATCGGCAAGAGACAGCTATGGCGATGATGCTATTGGTTATGTTCAAGTAAAAAGAGTAGGTGATGTATGTACGGTTAAATGTAGAATCACGCCAGAACACCGCGTACGTACCACACCTTATCATTGCAGTTTAGAATGCAATGAAAAGGATCAAGAAGTTTTAAATGTAACCTGCGAAGATTGTGCCGCCAGCAGAGGTGGCTGTAAACGTACTATAGCATTTTTAATGTGGCTACATCGTCGAAGCGAGGAGCCTTCAACGACTGCTACCAAGTGTTATTGGAAAAAATCTAAGCTCTCCGGTATTGGTACCACATTGAAAATGATTAAAGCTAAAGATTTTGGTATAAGTGGTATATAATAAACTGTACTTTTATCTCCAAATGGATCTAACCTCTTCATAGTTTTTTTCCATTTTTTTCGCATTTTAACGTCCTTTGGAACAATAAAAAACAACTTTTCCGGCGAATTGGTAGTTGTATTTTTACATTTAGGCACAACACATGATTTCCTAGTATTTGGATTTGACATTTTTAAAAGTATTTAGGTATAATTTCGACGGTACGGGCGCGCGACCGCTAGCGGACTAAGCGAGCCAGCTGAGCGTGTTGTGCGATGACGTCACACTGTCACCGGCAGACCGCGTCGTGCGGTTACTACTTGTTTTACTTATAAATCGGAAACTAATTGACGGATCCAAGTAATTCTTTCACAAGTATTTTTTATTTTTGACAGAGAATATGGAGTGCTAGTAATCAAAATTAGTTAACATTCTTCATTACCCGACTGCGCATCAGCAAAGACAAGGTTATGTTTTTCACGCCTATCTTTGTATGTGGGATTCTTTATACCCTCGAAACATCCTAACGGGTGCATGCATTTTCATACAATTTCTATTGACTCGTCTAGACTAGATTTTGTTTCTATAAAATTCAAATGGCGGATTTAAACATCAATACCAAGTCTTGAAAAAATAAGTTGTACCATGACCATGTAGAGTATCAAAATAAAGGGCTTGAGGAGACGATTCCAAAAATACAACACTAAAAGATTGAAAATTAAAACAAAAAACCAAATTAAGCTATCCAAAATAATCAATATGACAAAATATTTAGTAAGCTAGTTTTTTTTAAATATTGTACCGTGTTTTTTTTCTGAACTGAAAATATTTTTTTGTTTTACCTTACTTTGCTACAAAGCAATAGACAAGTATTATTATTTTAGCTGGAATATTAATTGCCATATACGAAGAAATACATAGTTTACCTCGCATAAGATAAAAAAAATATTACGCACACAATAAAAATGAATATTGGCAGTGTAGTGGCAACATGAATATTTTAGCCTGTATACCAACTAGCTGGTTCGACTATAGACAAATACAATGCACGCAAATTTCAAAGAATGTTGCTTCGATTAACATCATTTACTCAATCGCCTGGTTAACTTTCTCTGCATTGCATTCCTTTTTCATACAGACTACTGTGATTCGATTCGCGAACCATTCATGCATGTAATTTGTCATGCAATTGAGTAAAAAACTGGCGAGATAGTGAGATTTGTATGGCCATAACACACGCTGACTTTTATGCCTTAAGAAATGTTTTATACGATTTTGGTTTTTATCTTGAAGTAACTGCGAAATTGAAAATCGATTGTCACTTGGTTTTACGCCAATTGGTTTGCAAGTCAGTTCAGCAGTCTACTGTTAGGCAATTAGGCATACTTTGTACAAGTACTGTACTCGTCAGATTTTATTTCTCCTACTTTCATATCGTCATGAACTTAAGTATTATAATTAAGTCCTTGTATGCAATGTATTTCATTGCCACTAACGAATATCAACTTTATGCACGTATAAATTAAGTTCGTTTCAGAACTACTTTGTTTGGTTTTACAGTTATTTTTCCAAAACCAAATATTTGTTTACATGTTTGGAAAAGAAATCGCGAACATAGTATACTATGAGGGTGTGTTATGCCGTGATAAAAATATATGTGCATGTTAACCAATCAGCAAGGTGAAAGCGAAGTTGGGTTTTTTATAATTTCTGCTCGCTTTTGACCGTTATCAGAAAATATGCGGACGACAAAACTACACACTTATTTAGAAGTAACCTATTCACTCTAGACTCGAAGACTCCCAATTTATAACTATCGGGAAAGCCATCCAGTTCACCTGTCAAAGTAAATCCTGTAAAGTATATACTCACGTGTGTCGCTTGGGTACTTGCCCGCTGCGCGCGAGTCGCTCGGACCTGTAGTTCTCGTAGTGGACCTCTTGAGTCACCTCTTGCAGGTCTTGCATGTGGGTGCTGTAAAGAATAGTCAAGTCATTGTATAATAAGCCATTTTTATTCTGAACATCTTTACGTTGTGGAATTTTCAGTAGTTAACAGAATGTCTCTTAGTTAAGTGTGCCTTTTGGCAAAGGCCTCCTCTAACAACTTCCTATCTCCCCAATTTGGACCCGCGGTAAGCTTCAATTCGGCTTCCCATCTTTTATATTGTCTTCCCGTGTTCCTTTTGCCATCTCTGGGGTACCATTCTGTCACAAGTTTACTCCACTTGTCTTGAATGCCTATTACCATGTGGTCTGACCATCTCCACTTTTGTTGGTTTATTTTGGTAAGAACATCGGTCAGATTATAGTACCCAGACGTAAATGTGACACATTGTAGAAAGAGACAGTCATTCAGCTATGAGTGAGAGAGACGACGCTCTACGTAGCTGAGCTTTTTCGAAAATCTGACAACCAGTCTCACCAAGGAGTATCGTGAATTCGTGATACTCAGTAACTAGGTAGTGGAGGTCAGATAGGCAGTCGCACTATCTAAACAACAGGGTAACCATGTAACAAAGCTTTAAGCTTTGTGCAGACTAGCGCGACGCGACAGCGCAACGCGACACCGGTTATTGTTATACCGTCAAGTTTCTTAGAAATTGTATTCTTCGAGTCGCGTCGCGCCGTCGCGTCGTGCTGGTCTGAACGAGCCTTTACACTTACAAGTTACAATTTACAAATTTATGAATCGTACAAGTGCGTGTACCACAATACTCCAAGCCGTACAATAGGGATGTTGACGAAAATGTCCGTCATGTAGATTATTAAAAAATATTGGACACGTATTTTTTCTTTTTTTACGTAATCAAAAGATTACGGCAATACATTGAGTAAGCAATGCGCTAAAATGTGGCATGACGTCACTGGCCGGTAGATTTTATACTGACTTGTGACGTAGCGAGTCCCAACCCGCCAACTTTAATGCGTTTTATCTAAACCATTTTTATTAATATGATAAAGCAAAAAATACGTGTCTAATATTTTTTTAATAACTGACTGACGGACTAAATAGTTTTTTTTTCCCAGTCAACATCCCTATTGTAACGGAAAATCCTTACAATAAATTAATTATAGTTAAGTTGAATTGTAGTTGACAAGTCTGTAATTTACATATTTGTAATTTCTGTGTTACAGTACGACACAACTGAGATATAGCATCGGCAAAATTCGTAAAACCATCACATTCACACCATCTGAACTGAGTGCGCCTTCAAAATCACCAATCTATATTACTGCTTTAGGTGAAAATGATCTTTATGCAAACGCAATAACTTGTGAAGTCATATAACCAAATACATTCGTAAAATGAATGAATGTAAATTTTCAAATTTATGCTACATCTAAGTTGTGTCGTACTGTACGCAGCTACAGTTGTAGAATTGTAAACTTATAAAGTTTACAATTCTAGTATTCGCCTGCATCCGGTTAGACTGGAAGCCGATCATAACATTGTTATAAAAAGGCATATAATGAAGAAGCGAAATTTTATAAAACCGCGCTATTTGCCTTGGGGGCGTATGTTGCGCCCAGTTTTGCGCCAATACGAAGAATTACTTCTTTTCTATGGGTAAGGTTCTGCGCTAATACCCTTTTTCACTTACACTAGGCGTCGCCTATAAATAATGCTAGACAAACATTTATGTGTCACCTAGTATTAATGTAAACGGGCATAAGAGTAGCAATAAACTGCATGAAATAAAATAATATTAGCATACCAGCATGTGAGATTATTATTTGTAAATTCAGTGGCTGTAAATATCGGTCAAATTGTTACTGTGTAATTTTAAACACGCCAGCAGCCTAACTAGGAAAGTTATTCCGCTATTTACCGTTTGTCATGACTTCATTGTTTGCCTACCTATTACGTGTAGTGAATAATTATGTTAAAATAGTTAACTTATAACTTGCTAACTTATTCTTTGCTCTGTTTGTGTTTCCTTTGCGTCAAGATTTACCGCAAATAAAGCTATTTTCTTTCTTAAGGCCACGTTTACACGGCGATAATCAGTATGATATTTTACTGTATCATTTTGGGATCACATGGCAGCTTAATATTGCATTTATTTTTCCGTATGAACAGTGAAATGTTGACGCGTGATACCGTAAAATATCGTAACAGTACAGCGTTGTGTGAACGGCCGCTATCTGTACATTATACTGTTTAAACAGTAATGGTGCCGAAAAAAGAATCAGCTTTTCCATACATTTTGACCGCGTAGGTACTGCATTTTTCTATGAAACGGCAGATTTTTTTTTAAATAACCGACGATCAGAGCCTGGTGGTTTAGAATCATGTACTGAATCCATGGTAACAGTTTTCGCGTAGATGTCCCTGCCACCCTGTATTGTGTACATAATAAATAGTGTTCTATTCTAAGGCTCAAATGTCATGATTTCATGAAATAGTCATCCAGTAATAAGTAATTTGAACTATGAGAGTTGTATTGATGATTTTAATTATTATAATTATGTAAATACATCAGTTAAAACGCGAATCAAATTTTGATCAACAAAAAAACTGATACTAATCTGGAAATTGCAAAGACGTAAGAAAATTTGAACTGCAGCTACCCTGGCGCTTTCGCCTTAAATAAGTAAATGATACTCACATGAGCATAGTCCTGAGCTTGATAAAGTCGCAGTGCTCGGGGTTCTCAACTTCAACCACCCCCCAGGGGTACAGGCGGCCGCGCACTCGGCGCCCGCGCACCTCCAGCTGTTGTCCTGCGCCGCACACGGCAAATGGAACCGCTGCTTTTAATTGACGGACCTAGGCGACAAATACAAGGTTTAGTTGACCGTACCATACTAATATTATAAATGCGATAGTATTTTCGTCTGTGAGTCTGTTACCTTTTCACGCCTAAAACACCGAACCGATCGTTATGAAATATGTCAGATAGGACCTGGTGAAGGGCATTATGGGGGGTTGTGCATACGGCTGTTTTAAGGAAGAATGCAATTAACGTTTATTTGGATACAGTTCGTTTCGTTCGTTCATGTTTCATTTGTGACATCGTTTCCATGATTACTGGGTCCATTCTATTACCGATACTATTTATGTGATTTCAAGAATCACGCAAATCACCCTCGAATGCATAACCTCCTTCGTTTTTGAAGTCGGACGTGCGGTTAATTTTACCTAAATATAAAGTAGTAAATCTGAGTGAAATGAAATGAAATGAAATGAAATTGTTTATTCTGTAAATAGGATATCGGAATCACTTTTATACGTCATATAAAAAAATATTAAAAATAAGCTAGATGAGGTCGGTGTTTCCTATCTGACTACTCTGAGAAGAAAGGCCGAAACAAACTCAGAGGTCGTAGTCTCTTTTAAAGTCCAGACATAATCTTGGTCAAGTCATATGAGGACCATGTATGAGGATCAGTGTCTGAAATGGTCTTTTGAGGAAAGAACCACACAGATTTGAGTGGACCTGTCCAGTCAGTGCAAGCATTTGTCAGTAATCGTGGAGCTAAACTCGACGAACAATACCAAAGAAAGGATATTTGGGTAGGCCGCATCAACTACTCAAACTGCCAGACCATCATTAAAACTAAATGAGAAAGAAAAAATAAATGAAAGAGAAAAAATAAAAATCAAATATCCACATAGTCCTCACATTCACAATAATTAAAATAATATAATACTTTACAAAGTAATCGTGTGCAGTTTGAATATAATTTTCAACAATGTCAATATGTATATAAAACTGGTTTATTGTGATGAATAAGCAAAATGTCAAGTTTTATGGTTTTCACAAGGCTTAGCAGAGCGAGCAGCTCAATCCCAAGCTTTTTTATCTTCTAAATAATCTGAAATTTTATAGTACCCTTTTTTACAAAGTTTGGTTTTAATACAGTTTTTAAATCGTTTAATGGGTAAGTTTCTAATGTCAATGGGAAGTTTGTTGTAAAAGCGTATACATTGACCCATGAACGAGTTGCCTACTCTGTGGAGACGTGTGCGATGTACAGCAAGGTTGTGTTTATTCCTGGTATTTAAACTATGAATATCGGACATTTTCTTAAAATTTGATATATTTTTGTGTACATACAATAGGTTTTCAAAAATATATTGTGAGGCTACAGTCAGAATATTTATTTCTCTGAATTTCTCCCGAAGGGAATCTCTTGGACCGAGGTTGTAAATGGCTCGAACAGCCCTTTTCTGTAGAACAAAGATAGTATTAATGTCCGCACAGGTTCCCCAGAGAAGAATCCCATAAGACATAAGACTATGAAAATAACTAAAATAAACAATTCTAGCTGTATCTACGTCAGTTATCTGTCTAATTTTTTTAACAGCATAGGCGGCGGAACTGAGCCTACCTGACAATTTTTCTATGTGTGGGCCCCATTGTAATTTACCGTCAATAGTTATTCCAAGAAAAACTGTTGACTCAACAGGGTCCAACTCTATTCCATTAACTTGAACATTGGTAGTTAGCTGCCTGACATTTGGCGTTGAAAATTTGATGAGTTTAGTCTTTTTTTCGTTCAGGAGAAGATTATTTACATTAAACCAATGCACAACTTTAGAGAGTGCATCGTTGACTTGTTCAAAGTTGACTAACTGACGTTTGATTTTAAAAATGAGGGAAGTGTCATCCGCGAATAATACGATCTTGTGATTATCCCTTATGTGGTAAGGCGTCATTTATATAAATTAGAGTAAATTTCCTATCTGTTTCACACTAATTCTGAGTGAGCACACCAAGCTGTGATATGGCAGATGCGTACTAATCGCTCAGTTGACTCACTGTTCCTACTTACACATGTGGTTACAATTAGGTCAACATCCTACTGATATTATAAATGCAAAGATTTAAATCGTTAGATTTGCCCACACCGTACTTATGTCGCGATAAACTGTCCACACTGAGAAGAATGAACTCACACATTCCGTATATGGCGTTTCCATGGCGACTGCGACATTGTGTGTCAGAGATGTCAAAACGATACAGAAACACGACCATCTAACGACGCGGTAGGGCGAATCTAATGATTTACATCTATGTATAAATGTAAAAGTTTCGACGTTTAATACTCAATCGGGGGTGCTATACATGTTCGGGTCGGCATGATACGGCACAGGACGGGCGGCGAAATATATTGCCGCCCGGCTGTGCCGAATCATACCGACCCGAACATGCACGCCGCGTAGCGCGCCTAGCTCTTTAACGTCTGCCGATTGGGTAATACTTCGCACACAGGTGTACTATGCTAAGACCTGGATTAATATAGATTTCCTTCTTTTTATCCAAGTACTTACATTTAAAACTTAGTTTTCCTAAAAGTAAAATATTAAAAAATCAGAGCCTTTATTTTCTGCTAAGCGTAAAGCTAAAAGAATTTTAAGCATCGTTCAGTTTCTGTCAATTGTTTAAAGATGACAAAAGCAGAATTATGTTTAAATAGCAGGGCTCGGAAACGTTATTTAAAATAACGTTTTGAAAACGTTTCGAACAGTTCTTTGTACAACCAGTACAACATTTTGTTCGGAACAAAAACGAAATGAGAACATTGTCAAAAACCGGTTTATTCCGCAGCCGCAGGGCGCAGTCACGCACGGCGCGTTCACCATGAAGTTGTTTAGTTAAATTGTACCTTATCTTCATTTCATTACATCATTGATAACAATGGTTAAAAACGTTTTATTAACCGAGAACCTTATAATAACGTTCCGTTCGAACGTAACTGAAACAAATCGTTTCTAAGGTTTTTAAGACGAAACCGTTTCGAAAAATACACCGTTATCCGAGCCTTGTTAAATATGTTTAGTGTTAAGAGCGCTTATGCTAAAAGTTAGCAACGTCGCAAATAGCTGTCAAATATTGACCTGTTTTGATTAATTTGACAATATTACTGTATGGAAATATGACATCTGGCTAACTAACTTACTAAAAAAAGATTGATTATAAAATGCAATAATTAATATCGTTACACCGAATATTTAGTTTTAGATGTAAAAAAAGTATTTGGAAACTTTGCAAATGCCTTTTAAACACCTAAAACGGTTTCACTTTCAGAATGCACGCTCCTAAACGCATTTAGTGATTTGAGGTGCAAGCAGGACAGAAATATTTTTGAGAAAAAGGAGAAACTCGTCAGTCAGCGTTCATTCTAAAAGTTGGCAACGTCGCAAATATCCGTCAAATATTATACTGTATGGAAATATGAAATATCGCTAACTAGTGAACTAGAACATGAATAATGAATTGCAATTATAACACTGAATTGTTGTAACCGTTTTAGGTGCAAAAAAAAGTTTGCGGATGAATTTTTTGATGCCCTATGATTGTCCCCCTCCCCCTCCCCCTGCTTATATTTGTATAGTTAGTGAATAATTTAAGTATATATATTTTAGTGTTAGCTTGTATACTATAATTAAGTTTATATTTTAGTTCAATATTTAGCCATACTTCATATTGCCACATTAGTCAAAACAGCGAAATATTTGACATCTATTTGCGACCTACTTTCAGAATGCACGCTCTTAATCCAGTGACTAGATAAAAGTATCCCTTATAGTCTATGGTAACCTACCTGTTCTTTATAATCTTCGTCTTCATCGCTGTCACAATCAGGCAGCGGGTAGATCTTGATCCCTTCGCGCTCGATTTCTTCCATAACCTTTAGAATTAAATTACTTTTACAATTTATCATAAAAACATCGGATTTACTGCGTCCAAAGTTCTGAAACATTTCTTAAATATTCAGTTCAGTTATACTCAACTTTATACTTTAGTGTTATGTATTCTAAGTTGATTATACAGGGACCAATATAATCGAAAAGTCTCAAAAAAACATCTGTTGCAATGGAATTTGATTTTTGTTATGTATGTAGTCTGGATTTGTGCCTGACTAATGGAAACAGGCCGTAATTACATGGGTATTTTTAACATATTTAGCGAAATATTACGAAAACGTTAATCTTGTGAACGTCGTCACATTAAACTCGTTCATTAACACGTCACATTTTAGACGACGTCATTTTCATAGTATAACATGACATATCTATATTCTATATCTATTATTTCTATTATATCTATATATATAAAAGAAAGTCGTGTTTGTTACAACACTTATAACTCGAGATCTGCTGGACCAATTTTCATGGTTTTTGATTCGTTGGATTTGTCTCCACCCCGAATAGCAGAATACAAACAATGACAAGGTAGGGTAGGTAGGGTAGGCAGGTAGGTGCGCCTTAGATAAGTACTTAGTGCTACTGGAGCGAAGCCGGGGCGGGCAGCTAGTTTCTAAATAAGGTAAAGTCGACAGTACTAAACATGTATGCCTATTCCCTCGGGGAATGCAGGCGTGATGCTAGTTCGGTTCTAATTACCCTGGTTTTCAACCTCTGCACTTCCTTCTTAGTGAGACAGTCGGCTTTAGCGATGACCGGCACGATGTTCACTTTGTTGTGCAGTTGCTTCATGAACTCAATGTCCAGTGGTTTCAACCTGGCAGTTGGAAGGTAAAAATTTGTAATAGTAATGGTCCTGTTTAAAAAAAAAATTTACGAAAGTGTAACTCTGTCTACATTATGTCGCACCATCGGTGGAACAAGGGCACAACTAACAAAACATCTGAAAATGAGTTAAGTGTGTTACTAGGGTCATAATTACAAAATTATTTAAATTTTGGTGCAAAAAGGGCCAAACTGCACATCAAAAATATTATTTCTTTAAATTATAGTACAAATAATAAGTATTTTACTCCCGTAAAGTAAATACGTAAATTCGCAAAAGTGTAAGGCTTATTTCACCCAAAAAAAATATAGTACTTAAAATCGATATAAGCAGAAAAACTCTATTTTATTCTACAAAAATCATAAAAAATGTCTCTAGTGGAAAATAACAAAACGTGCAGTTGTGCCCTTGTTCCGCCGATGGTGCGATGTGTTAAAACAGCTTCATTCTTTACGATGCATTATAGTTACATTCTACGTGTTATTTTTTCGACTTTGTTGGAACAATTTATAATTTATTTTCTATAATAATTTATTTTCCGATGAATACCATAATGCACAATTTTCAAATATTTTTAGTAAATAATTTGTAATCCTCAGCTAGATTGCACACAATATTTGTACGCCTACTGGCATAACATAGCGCTCTGTTCACCAAACATAAGATCTGTATTTCTTTAGCTAAATTAACAAATAAATAAAAAAAATGAAATAAAGTTCCTTAGCGCGTCTTGCGGTATAAGTTGACTGGTGATAATCGTCACGTAAGGAAAAAGCTCTCTCTCTCTCTCTCTTCCTATTCTATACGAGTGTGTGTGTGTGTGCGAGTATTGCATAAGGAACTTCGTTCCTGACAGGGGTCCCCGACCGCACACGTGTTTTTATTTTCGCCGTTTTTGGTCACCTCACTGGCTAGGAAGGTGGTAAACCGCATCCATTTGCAATGTAACTCCTAAGTTTTCACTCAATGGGAAGAAGTATTCGGGGCTAGTAAACTAACAAACTGCTAATTTTGTGAATGAGAGAAAGTTGTAGACATAACAGACTGTAGATCTGTGGACCATTTTATATTTTGCTAAGTACCTGGTACTTGTTGATGGGCCTACACTGTCCTCTCATACCTTTTAACACTGTAATTTGGAAACATTGTAAAAACCATTTACTTTTAAAAGAGTAACCGTGGAGTTTCTTACCGGCTCTTCTCCATAAGAAACGACCAATTGGAACCGTGCACCTAGCTTCTGACGTTTCATAAGTGCCCTTGTAAGTTTATGTGAAAAAAAATATTTTGAATTCTGAATTTTTTGTTTTTTTTTTTTTTAATGTGAAGAAGAGTCCAGCTTGTGCAGAACTTCGTTGCTTTTAAAGTTAATTTCTTACCTAGTTAAGTCAAAAGTAAATAGAGTTCTAAAATAGGATAATAATTAAAATTAAATAATTACCCATGTCCGAACGGCGATATGAAGTAAAAACAGCAATGTATACGGTTATCCACAATGTTACGTCGGTTGAGACCGCTCTCGTCACGCAGGAACCGCTCAAATTGTTCGTCGATGTATTGAATTATCGACTGTAAACAAACAAACGTATTTCCACATTTTTTCACCTACCATTACATACACATTTTTTTGGATATGATAAGAATGTCAATTAGAATTTATAAACTTTTTGGTAGAAAGTGAGATGATTTTTTCATCTAAACGATTGGGGAATGAACCTACAGTACAGGGTACTTATTTAGTCACCTGCAATCGGTAAGGGGCTAAGGGGTGATTCTACCCAGCGTTGTGCGTCATACATCATATTAATTATAATTTATAATTTATGAACATCTTTTCCTGTGATAAGATTCGTGAAAAAAAAGCAACTCATATACAAACAAAAACAGATTACAAGTATGAAACGTTTTACGAGGGCTGCACTAAAAGTATCGGGAATGGAATATTTCCACTGTTCCTGTCATATTAAAATCTTTTTAATTGAAAACTCCTTGGTTTTAAAAATCGAATACCATTTATTTATTTAAAAAAAGATTCTCGGTCTTGTCACAAGGTTTTGTCAAACTTGTTTAGTCGTTGAGAAAATGGAATTGACTCGAGAAAATTCAAGAGCGATGATTTATTATGACTTTCGAAGTGGTTTAACACAAAAACAGTGTGTTGACCGGATGATTTCTGCATTTGGTGATGAAGCCCCATCCAAAACCACAATTTATCGCTGGTTTGCTGAATTTCAACGTGGACGTGTCAAGCTCAGTGATGATCCCCGTCAAGGTCGTCCAAAAACTGCAGTCACCCAAGAAAACGTTGATGCTGTGCGTAAGCTGATTGAGGAAGATCGACATGTGACATACCGCGAAATTCAGGCAACTTTAGACATTGGCATGAGTCAAATACAAATAATCTTGAATGAACAATTAGGTGTAAAAAAGTTGTTTTCCCGATGGATACCGCATTCGCTCTGTGAAGAGCAAAAAGCGGCTCGCGTTACTTGGTGCGTCAGAACTCTCGAAAGATTCCACGCAGGATCCTCAAATGCTGTATACAACATTGTATCAGGTGACGAATCCTGGATATACGCGTACGAACCCGAAACAAAAAACCAGTCACGAGTTTGGGTGTTCAAAAATGAGTTAAAGCCAACAAAAATTATTCGTTCACGGAGTGTTGCAAAAAAAATGGTGGCCACGTTTGTCTCCAAAATCGGCCATGTTACGACTATTCCTCTTGAGGGACAAAGAACGGTTAATGCAGAATGGTATGCTAGCATTTGTTTGCCACAGGTCGTTTCTGAACTCCGTAAAGAGAACTGCAACAGCCGCATCATCCTCCATCACGACAATGCGAGTTCTCACACCGCGCACAGAACAAAAGAGTTTTTAGAGCAAGAAAACATAGAATTATTAGACCATCCGCCGTACAGCCCCGACCTAAGCCCTAATGATTTCTATACTTTCCCTAAAATAAATAATAAATTGCGTGGACAGAGATTTTCATCACCTGAAGAAGCTGTGGACGCCTACAAAACGGCCATTTTGGAGACCCCAACTTCCGAATGGAATGGTTTCTTCAATGATTGGTTCCATCGTATGGAAAAATGTGTCAAATTTCGCGGAGAATACTTCGAAAAGCAATAAATACATTTTTAAATAGTAATGTTGTGTCACTTCCTTGATTCCCGAAATTTTCAGTGCCGCCCTCGTATATTTTATGAATCCGATGTGTCATAAGAAAAGTTGTTCAGTATGAAAGGTGTAACATGAAGATTTTTGATCTCGACTGTAGGGATATTTATTACAGATTACTTAGCATAATCTTTATTTTCGGAATTTCGATTCGTCTCGTGTCTCCAGAAGTCACGCGACGTCGCCTAAACACGACATTTTTCGTCGTTTTCCACGAACATCCATACCTAGTAGTGCAAAAAAGGGCGACCTCGCGCAACATCTCTGCAGTAAATTGTCGCGGGACATTTGTCCCCTACAGAATGCATGGAAAGTCAATGGAAAACATTTCAAAGTTGTTAGCAAAGCCCGAACAAAAATCTATACTAGGTACCTAATATTTATAAAATGCAAAAGTAACTCTGTCTGTGACCTTTTCATGACTAGTCTTAACGACTGAACGGATTCGAATGAATGTAGCACACGGATAGGCTATGACCACTTTTTTTTTTTTTTTTTTTGAGCGTGGGAAATTATCAAATAACTTCTCCCACTCTGGGCGGAGCGGGAGGGCGTGTCAGACTTTTACTGACTAAAACCCACCCGTGTTCCTTCCGTTGCCTGTGTGCCGGGGTCGCGATATCCTTTTCGGACAAACTCGCAACCCCGGCAGGCATTGGCCCTCCCTGACCCCGTTAGTTGGTGCTGACATCTCTTTGAGGCGCGCGTGGAACACAACGCGCGAACGGCGAGCTACCCATTGCTCACCGTCCGCAAGCCCGCGCCTACGGTAGACTATGACCCCTGGGTGAGGATATAGGAGACTTTTTGTCCCGGCAGTCGTTCCCGTGGAATAATTTCCGACCTCCACGCGGGTAATAACAGTAATTTATATTGTAAACTTACCCGGAAACAGTCGGTGTTATCAATAGCGTCTCCATAGCCGGGAGTGTCGACCACGGTCAGGCGCAGCTTCACTCCGCGCTCTTCGATCTCCACCGTCGACGCGTCCAGTTTCACCGTCTGATTGGTCTTCTCTGTAAACGTTATATTGCTTTATATTTTTCATTTACAGAATATGTTGTTGTTGTTATTGTTGTTACTGATAACCTCCTCCATTTGGATGTCGTTAAAAATGATATTTTGTCTTTGGGTTCCGTGCCCATAGGGACTACATATTACTAAGCTATGTATTACAATATCTTATTTAAGGTATTAATTTACGCGTAACGACACACGTGTAGTAGAAGCATAACAGGTAAAATGAACCTTAATAACGAGTTCAATACATGTATTTCCTTGTTATACTTAATATTAATTTATCATGTTATTATTTATGTACAAAACATTATTTAATAAATAAATCTTACAGGCTCATGCATAAAGCTAAGGGCCAATTTACACAGTAAAAACGGAAAATAAAAAGGTTTTCAGCTTATAATACACCATTTTGTATTACCCTTTGACATTTAAAGAAAAGGATGAGTATATTTTAAAACTTTATTAGTGTCATATTTTTATAAATAAGGGATAATCTTCAGATATTTGTCGATCAAAAAAACACATCAGTTACTTGTGCAAAGTAGAATAGATACTAATATGTTGATTAATGTTATTCATAATCATCATAATCAGCTTATAATGTCCCCACTGCTGGGATACAGGCCTGCTCTCTTCGAGTGGGCTGGTAATCTACCACGCGGGCCCAGTGCGGGTTGGTAGATGTCACGTTTTCGAATTTTTTGGTTCTAGGATATCGGTTTCCTCACAATGCTTTCCGAGCAGTGGTAATGAATTATTTACACAAAGTAAAGCGCCTGACTGGGTTCGAATCCACGACCTACAACTCGTAAGTCAGGGCAGTTACCACTGGGCACGCCACAATTGTGGCGATAAGTCCCCTCTTTGAGGAGTGGCTAGAGAGGCGCCACGGCGTCCTCACCTTCCGCCTGACACAGGTCCTCACCGGACATGGTTGTTTCGGGAGGTTCCTGTTCAGGATAAAGCGGGAGGAAACGCCCGGGTGTCACCACTGTGTGGATCGCCCGGAGGACACGGTGGAGCATACGATGGAGGTCTGCCCAGCTTGGGCGGAGCACCGCCGTGTCCTCACGGAGGCGATCGGCGGAGGCGATCTCTCGCGTCCGGCCCTGGTTCAGGCCATGGTCCGGAGCGAGAGTGCATGGGAGGCCGTCACCTCCTTCTGCGAAGCAGTAATGCTCGCGAAGGAGGAGGCGGAGCGCGCGAGGGAGAGGCAAAATGCGCCCCCTCGCGCCCCTAGTCGCCGCAGGAGACGCTCCGGGCGTCGGGAGTCGCGAACCGACTTCCGGCCACCGTAGGCGCGGGCTTGCGGACGGTGAGCAATGGGTAGCTCGCCGTCCGATAGGGACCAGGCCCGGGTCGACGGCGCGTTGTGTTCCACGCGCGCCTCAAAGAGATGTCAGCACCAACTGACGGGGTCCGGAAGGGCCAATGCCTGCCGGGGTTGCGGGTTTGTCTGAAAGGGATATCGCGACCCCGGCACACAGGCAACGGAAGGAACACGGGTGGGTTTTAGTCAGTAAAAGTCTGACACACCCTCCCGCTCCGCCCAGAGCGGGAGAAGTTATTTGATAATTTCCCACCCTCAAAAAAAAAAAAAAAAAAAGGGCAGTTACCACTGCATGATATTTACTCAATCACGCAAAACGGCTGAACGGATTTGGATGTTATTGGGCACACATATAGTTTATAACCTGGATTAACACATAGGATATATTTCTTTCCACGCAAACTAAGTCGCTAGTTAAAGAAATAAAGTTTAAGCTACGCAGCTGAGAATAAGCATGCTCTTATGTATGCCAGCCTACCGGGGCCTATTCCTAATGCTTTACTGGTAATATTATCAGGCTGTTGGTTAACAATCACTTGACCGGCTGACTCTCACCAATCTTCTCCATAATCTGATCGTAGAGTAAAGGTACAGTCGCCCACAGATATATTGTAGCAGACAAGGTGACCAAATACTTCTGAACAATTTAAAATATCAATATGTACCATACACTACAAGTTACCATTAATATCTGAACATTCATTACTTCATAAATATCTGAGCAAATGCTTGTCAATAATTTCTATACACACAACTAGTCAAAAATATCTGAACATGTATAACGTCAAGTGCATCTACGCAGATGGGGTGGCCTTAAAACTTCCGAAATGTAAGTTATTTATCACTTTGTAGCGTTTTTTTGGAAGTCGTTTTTTTTTTTTTTTTTTTGTATGAATGTTTTTATTTCTCGCTTTCTAGTGAGTCAGTCTAATGTCAACTGCTCATCACCTTTTACAAATTATTGCTTTTCCCGATGCAGGGATAATTGTTGAGGAGTTCTCCTGGTACTTCACCATCAGCTCCACTTCTCCGTATGCATTGTGACGAGCATAAATTGCTTTCCGAGAGTAATTGCACGAGTTACTATAAAAAATAACCAAATCGCTATTGGTGTGCCTATAATATTTGAAGAGTCCCTCGATACCAGTCGAGTCGCGGCGATACGTCGCCTGCAGTTGCCTCCTGCGGTCGGGTACGGAATGGTACCTTAACTGTTTTTATTTTATTTATAGCCTTATTTCAGAGTAATAGTTGTAGTACAAAACACGTTTAATATCAGTTCTGACTCTCTGTTTGCCCTTTGGCAAAGGCCCTCTCCAACCCCTTCCATTCTCCCTGTTCCTGCCTTCCTGCCATCTTTCCAAGTGTTTTCCTTTCTTCTCTTTTGTGTAACTATAAGTGTAACTATTTAATCTAATGTTAAACTTACCAATAGCATCAGGTATAACACGTTCAGGATACAAGTCAGTCAAGAACAATGAATTGACAAGTGTAGACTTGCCCAGTCCACTCTCACCAACCACCATTAGAGTAAATTCAAAACCTTTCTTAACCGATTTACGGTGCACCTGGTTGGGTAGGTTGGCGAATCCAACATACCCTGGAGTTTCCAGGTTGGAGAACTGAAACAAAAGAGGAGATGAAAATTGATAGTTGACTAAAAGGTTGAATGCCACTTCCAAGTCATAAAACAACACAGACTATTTATCTTGGTGACGATTAGATGGTTTCGACGCTAGTAACGTTTTAATTTAGTGGGAATTATTGACAAATGTGGTAAAGCAATAAGGTCGACTATACTGATATTATGCATTGATCACGAAGCAATACTTCGAAATCCTAACTTAATTTTATAAATGCGAATGTGAGTTTGTGTTTGTTACGCTTGCACGCTAAAACGGCCGTAAGGATTTAGATAAAATTTGGCATATGGATAGCCCATGATTTGGAATAGGACATAGGACACTTTTTATTCTGGTCGTACGTTTCCGTGGGATAATTTCCGACCACCACGCGGGCGAAGCCAGAGGCAAAAGCTACTTTAAAAAAAAAATGCTGGAATACCAATGATCGGTAAAAATAAGCTTAAATGTTTATTTAAGCTTATTTTTACCGATCATTGGTTTTCCTACACTTCAGTATCATTTGAGTTGTGTTTTTTAGATTAGAAAAAGTGAAAGCACATTATGGATAGATATGTAAAGAGTATAAATAATAGAATTCATTCAAAAATTGTTAAATTGTCTGTTAAATCTTTTCTCTATTCATTTTAGACTACCAGTGTCAATGAACTTGTATATTATGGTATATTCTGTAGCTGTACCTACTTAAGAGAGTGTATTCTGAAAGTGGGCAACGTCGTAAATAGATGTCAAATATTTCGCTGGTTTTATCAATTTGGCATTATTACTGTATGGAAATAAGAAATGTGGCTAACTAGCGAACTAGAATATTTATTATGAAATGCAATAATTAATATCATAACATGGATTATTTCGTTTTAGATTTATTCATATTAATGAATCTAAAAATCCTCCAGATCAAAGTTTGTGGAAAACGTTAGCAAAATTCAAAAATTCTACCCCCGTTTTAAAGAGAGTTCCCCGGGGCGCGAGAAGGTCCGTTACACTGAGTTTGGCGCGATGTCTCCGTCTTGCGACCCAGGAAAACTCACAAAGTGCCTGGGAGCAATTACTCACATTCCCTTATAGGATTCTGCATGTGCAAAAAAATACGGCGACCAAAAAAACCTTAACAAACCAAATTAAAGATAATTGCAACAATTCGACTCTTATTTTAGATCCAAAATTACCTGTTTCCAATAACCTCTCACGAAGAGGCTTAAGTTCACATGTAGAATTCAAACTAAGTGAAGGTGACATGATGAGCCGCTCTGTAGGTTGGTACGGAATAACCTCATTAATACGTCCACCAACACTGCTGAGCGTGCCCGCCTATTGGCTGTGGGAGAATGGGAATCGGGCCTCTGGTTTCAGGCACTACCTTCACCCAACGGCACTTTGCTGGGTGACACCACTTTCCGGCTCGCTACAAGTTTGCGATTGGGCGCTCCTTGCGGGGCTCCGCATAGTTGTCAGTGCGGTGAAGCAGTCGGCCGCATCGGACACAATGGCCTTTCCTGCAGCAAGAGCGCTGGTCGTTTGGCACGGCACGCAAGCATTAATGACATCATCCGTCGGGCTCTTATCACCGCCGGGGTGCCAGCTGTTTTAGAACCCAATGGCTTGGCACGTGACGATGGGAAGAGGCCACACGGAATGACCATAATGCCTTGGAAGTTGGGTAGGCCTTTGGTGGGTGACGCAACCTGTTTCGACACCCTCACGGCGCAAATATAACAACCTTATTGGTAGCTATATTTTTTGAGCCCTTTGGGGTTGAAACACTAGGGCCGTGGGGTCCGAGTGCTCATCCAGTATTTCGGGACATCGCCAAGCGGTTGGTCGACTCTTCACGTGACCAGAGGGCTGGCCAATTTTTAGGTCAAAGAATCAGCATTGCCATCCAGCGTGGCAATGCTGCCAGCCTTGGCACTCTTCCCACTGACAGCGATGCCGACGAATTTTTTGATGCCCAATGAGCTCTTCCTTTATTTATTTTTTGCCTCTTTATACTTGTTTATAATTTATATATTTTAGTGTTATTGTATATTAGATCTAAGATTGTGTATATATTTTGAATTGCCCTGTAAATAAATAATAAACAATTCTCTTTAATCAAGTTAAAACAAACAAGTTTGGTATACAACCAAAAAAAAAAATCTAAAACTAAACTAGACAATTCAATATTAATATTCTAGTTCACTAGTTAGCCACATTTCTTATTTCCATACAGTAATATTGCCAAATTAATCAAAACGTAAAAATTTTACAGCTATTTGCGACGTTGCCAACTTTTAGGTTAAACACTCTAAATTTAAAATGACATACTTATTTATTATAGCTGTATCTCCACATTAGTGGTCCCTCCCTTGGGGACCACTAATGCCTCCAGTCATACTTAAACAATATCTTTACCATCGCTACAATCCATCTGTGTTCTAAACTTAACACTAATGTTCAATAATACAATAGATTAGCACAATAGCCATCCACAAATAGCTTTGATTTTTGATATATATAAGAAAAATAAACACAAGACCTTGCTGAGGAAGCAGACTAATTAACATAAGTACCATACCAACATTTTCCCTAATCACAGGACTTGATAAGCAAGTGACGCCGGTCAAACATCAACAATCGTTACCTCGAATAGGCACAAATATTAGATAAATATAAAATGCAGTGACACATTCACAGAAAGTCACAAGTTAGATATTCAGTTCACGTTCTCACCGACACACTTTCACGACATAAATATCAACATCAACTGCCTTAAAATTACATGAAAATCAACACAAACAGGATATTGTTGCAAATACACCTTTTATAATGCGTAACAAGCTCGTTTCCTTCGGTAAAAATCACAACATTATTTGACTACGCTTTGTCGTGATATTACGAAAACCATTACTTACGTTCTTGTTAGCTGTTTCACTGGACATTTTACTGCTTTCAGTGCAAGAATGTTGTTATAGGTTTTCCTGCACTTTTTGTTTAGTATTGTTATTCACTTTTATTTTTCTATGGAATCGGAATCTTATACATGTCCTAAAAAACACCTTCTTTCTACCTCTTATTTTTTTTAATGGATTTGACGTATGTATAGGTACGGATCACAGAGATCACAATATCCAGGGCACTCAATCCACAGAACATATATCTCACAGAGCACTTTATAACATACTGAAATTGAGACCGATTTCTTGTTCCGTGCAACGGGGTCGTTTGCGTTCGTAAAGAAACTAGCGCCATTTGATATTAATAATTAGAACTACACCTTTGGATAGGACACCAGTATATTTATAGCTATTTATAAGTGTATATAGATTTTATTCTGTAGTATTTTAGTGTTCATTTCAAGGATTGCTTAATGAAATACAATTTAGTAATCATATTTTTATTAATAATTACCAAAGTAATTATAATATGTAAAGACGTAAAACTTATGTAAAGATTCATAGTATGGTAGAATTTTACAAAATTAGTTAATGTTGGTAATATTTTTTCATATTTTCCATACAAAAAGTGAAAAATTCCATATAAAACACGTCGAGGCTACACGCCCTTAACGCCTCCGGCTCTAAAAAAAATCACGGGCTATGGGAAACCACGGGTACCACATGAATTCGCGATTGTCAAATTCGATTTTAGTCGTGTTAAAATTATTTTTTAATTATGTTTTTTGTTATGAAACAAATAATTTGAACTTGAACTTGCTTTATGACGTTACTTCGTACCAAATTTCAAGATTCTGAGTTCACGGGAAGTACACTGTGGTTTTGATTCCCTTGCGAGTGTCGAAAATTTGCAGCATAAACGGCTGTATCGTTTGATTGCGTTGGCTTAGAAGTTTAGTTTGATACCTCCACGCGTTCCTGAGAAAAAGGGTCTTGCCTGACAGACAGACAGACGGACAACAAACTGATCCTATAAGGGTTCCGTTTTTCCTTTTGAGGTACGGAACCCTAAAAACGGAATAAATTCATAACTCGCTCTGGAATATTTTGACGCAGCAGTCTATTATAAGACACGGACAAAATGTATTTCCTTTAAACCTGATGATGATATGCTAAAAAAAATTAATCAAAACATTTACAAAAGTAAGGTGATTTTGGTGTCAGATCACAGACTACATAATATATTCAACGTTTGATTTTGATCAGTGAATTGAGTGAAATAAATGACAATGACATTGAAAGTGAACGTCAAAGTGTTCCCCGCAGCGTTCAGGAGTTATTAAAAAATAAGAAATATTTTAGTGTGTTGTCTAAATATATTTGTAATACGGTAGATTTTTTTTAATTCATTTTGTACATAAGTCAATTAATTGTAATTCAAATTAGTATAAAAACAATTATATCACTGAGATGTATCACTCAACCCGAAAGGGTGGCATGTTGATAATTTATGTAATCTTCTATTGTACTACTATAGATATGTTAACCTATTTAAGTTTATGACTGAAATAGGTTACTTGTATCATGAACAAAAATAAAAATTGGGTCATGTTGTGTATGTTTGGGTTGGTTGGGTCATGAATAAAAATGATTTAAAAAAAAAAACTGTGAGATGCTATGTAGTCTGTGTCAGTGACTGTCAGTGAGTGACAGACTGACAGTGAGTCAGTACTGTAAAGAGAATAGAGAGTATTTTTTAACATACTGAAACGCTACCGGCTAAACGTGAACAATCAACAATGAATTCGCCGCAAGAAAGTTATGGTAACCACTTTACTTTTTGTATTTTTTTGTACTGTGAAAGTGAAACTCCGAACAAATTATTTTTATACGGAATGGAAGTTGGAACCTTTAGCCGTCGTGTGTCATTCAGAAACACGGCCGTCACTGTGCGTTCGCACTGCCGAAACATCGCAACAAAACATGTTGAAAATCTTTAGATCCTGTTAAAAATTGTATGGAAAATTGACAGTAAGTAAAGATTCCAACATGTTTTGTTGTGAATGTTTCGCCAGTGCAAACGCATAGTCAGATTGACATGATGACATTACATCCGAAGTGCTCGTAAACACGTCTGCCTTCGCGCGAGTATTATTGTTTGTGTTGTGATTTTTCTGTTATTTTTCCTTTTTCTGTAAGATTTCGGTATATAACATATAAGAATAATTGACAGTGACTCTAAGTTTGTGAACCATCATGGGCAAGGTTCACAGAACATGTGAAGTTATAAAGGGGGCCTGGCATACTCTAAATAAGTTCCAAGTTTCCACTGGATCCAAACTGGTGAGTACCGATATTTATTTCTAAGACGCCCCTAAGACGACCCACTGCGAATGGTCTCCACAAGTGAAGTTGTTTCCTATTAGCCATTAAGCTTTTCTCATATGATGATGTTACAAACAAATGACAGACAGAGAAAGAAATTCCCAAAATAGATAGAGTTAATTTGAGCTCTATTACTCATTTTAAATAGAAATGATCCCTGTGTTTCATATGCAGAGAAATGTTTACAAGTCTCATCGAAAATTATGCTTATATTTAATTATCTTCACAGATTTAACACCAAGGGAAAATCAGTTGATGGCAAAATTACAAAAACTAAATGCAGCTAAGACGCAGTGCCAATCTCTTGGAAAAATTTGAGTCAGGAGTGCTAAAAGAAATTGTGACGTTGGTGCAAACAATAAAAAAAGGAAGCCATTTTGGCCTGATCCGATGTTGCTTGCTCATTTATATAAATTAATAAAAACTCAAATCATAATAATAAATATGTGTTTTATTTTACCAAATTTTCAAGATAAATTAGTTTGCATGTTTGTTGATTTCTATAAGTTCCCTCCCTTTGACAGTTCTGCCCTTCAAGGACATGATTGTCAAGTTTGTCAGTGCTACTTAGAATTTTCATGTTGGTAGCTATGGTTTTCCTATGTGGTTGACTAAAGAAGGTCACAAATTCTCACAAACTGAATGTTCTAAGTTCTGCCTCTTTTTACATACTCTGTGATTTAATGATGTGTTGAAAATATTGAAACATGTTCTTGTTTTTCACTGCATTTCTTGTCTCCTCTCAGCTTGTCTATGATGCAGAGATAACGCAAGCTTAGCGCTTCTCGGGCTTGATGTCTGGATGGAGACCACTTTGTATTGTTCTCTCATTGGTGTACATCATTTTCATATGTTTTAGGTAAAAGGAGTGACAATCGCATAAATGGTATATTGCTAGGCATAGCAATATTTGGTCTGTTATTTTCTATAGTGGGAATAATATTGCTGTCTAATTATATAACGGTAAGCAACAAAAAAAAAAAAGAATGTAACAATATGTTTTTTGAATTTAACAGAACACACTAATATTATCTCCTATGATTACAATATAAAGAATTCTAAAATTAAGCTTTTTGTTCCAGTATGACGGCTATGAAATTGTTAAAGATTACACTGACTGCACACCCACAGTGATACCACCTAATCAAACAAAATGTAAGGACACATTAAACTCTACGGGGGAAGAATGCTCTTGTTATATAGAAATAGAAGTAAAAGAACTAATGAAAGCGCCTGTGACCGTTTTCTACGAGTTGGATTCTTATGATCAAGTTAGCAGCAGTTATGCTCAATCAAGGTAAGAAGTATTAAGATCAGTTTTTTTGTTTAGTGTGTAAGATTACAGCCCCAATGATATCACACAGTGCTAAGCTGGGCTGAGGAACGCACCAGATTGGCGATTGTCCATTAATCACGTGAGCTCGAAAGGGGGGGAGGGGTTCGGAAAAAAACATGCAATATCACAAGGTGGAGGAGGGTGTCGTGAGATATCAAGTGAATTTATTTTCAAATTTTATTATACCTGTATTTAAAGATAAATATTCAGATTTTTTTAAGATACTTTGTACCAAATAAATACACGTGATTTTGGGTAGGGGGGGGGGGGGGTAGTAGTCTAAAAAGTTGCTAAAAACATCACGTGATTAATGTTCAGCCCCTAGGAGAGACAGGTGTTTTCCTCATGTAAAAGCAGGTTTAAGTATGTACATCACAAACAGTATTTCTTAAGTCTGAATAAAAATAATTCCAGTGATTAGCCTTCACTTGGATTTGTTTCAAGGAGCCATTTTGGCCAAAAAAAAACCAGTGTCGATTAATAAAACTTTACTTATTATTTTAATAACAAATGTAACATTTTAACACATATGCGTCCAGAATTGTGTGCTGAATCCATGGCAACAGGTTGTGCGTGGATGTCCCTGCCATCCTGTACCCTAATTACGTAATACACGATCAATCAGAATCTGAATCGTTTTGAAACAGATTGCTAATCCATTGCTTCATTAGGTCGAAATAAATTCTGCTCAACAACGTAAATAACGCAATGAATGTTGTTGAACTTTCAAAATGAAAC
The DNA here is from genome assembly GCA_914767755.1 of Agrochola circellaris. NCBI lineage: Eukaryota > Metazoa > Arthropoda > Insecta > Lepidoptera > Noctuidae > Agrochola > Agrochola circellaris. Next base: position 7,844,997 of record OU611860.1, read on the forward strand.
AGATTAGTCGTAACGAAAATATGTTACGTAATTAGATAGCTGTTTACTATATACTGCTAAACAACTTTATTTATATGCAGAGAGCAAGAAAATCATTATTATTAAATATTACTAGTCAACCTTGGTGAGAATTGTTTAAGAAAGTAATTTAATTTTTTTATCGACTCCTGGGTTTTACTTATTTTCCTGGACTATGACGCAAACATAAGGATAATACGTGAATAACTAATTTCGCATTCAAATATGTAATGTGTTGTAGTGAGTAACGACATTTTGGTACTTAATATCGTATGCCTTGTGTAATTTCACCATTCATACGATAGCATAATCAGCCTGGGACACAGGTCACACAGGCCTCCTCTTTCTGTGAGAAGGAGTGGGCCATAATCCACCACGCAGGCCCAGTGCGGGTTGGTGCACCGTATGCACCAACCCGCACTGGGCCTGCGTATATTAGGTATTTACCAATTGAAAATGATAACTTTGTAGTCGCCTAGTACAGTCAACCGCCCATCAGTGGTAATAATTTGACATTGACAGCGCCTGTATGTCGTAGAAGTAAGGGTGATTTTCGCAGTGCAAGTGCTACCACTGATTTTCGATGGCTGTACAGTTATTTTACCTCTGACAGCAACCCAACAGCAACCTTATAATAACGAGAATAAAGAACACTGTGATTTTGACAGTGATGCTAAATCAAAGGTAAAAAACAGTGTAAGTACTGTATTGTGGCCGTGCAGTGAAAATCTTGTAAAGATTATGAAAGAGATTGCTAATCTATTGCTTCATAAGAACCTCTAACACACCCTAACAAAAGTTGTATAAAAAAATTTTTTGTCCGTCTTTGAGATAATAAAAAAATATAGGACACTTTTTTTTTTTTACATAATCTAAAGATTACGGCCATACATTGATGTAAAATGTGCCGTGACCTCACGAGTATGTAGATTTTATACATACTAGTGACGTAGCGGCCTCCACTCCCCATCTTAAAATGCGTTTTATCTAAGTAATTTTTTATTAATATATATAAATCAAAAATACGTGTCTAATATTTTTTTATTATCTGACTGACGGACTAATTAGATTTTTTTTTTTTTTACCCAGGCATCATCCCTATTGTATTATAGGGCTTTGTCGCTGCGGATAATCACTGACTCCTGAGTCACAGTAACCTACACCTAGTTGAAGAGTCAGAGTATTTAAATATTGACCTTTGTATTAAGCCTTTTTATGTTTTAGTTAAGGATATTGTTAAGGGCTGTTTGGTGTAATAACGAATTAAAGAATTTTCGGTCTTAAAAAGCAATGGAAAATCAAATGGAGCAATCCTTCATAATCGTTCAGATAGTGATTGAAAATGTGTTACGCAATGAGGGTGCTGGTCATACACGGATGCCGGTTGCGAGTCGGTACTATACCTCCTAATTGGTGAACAATACATTCTGCACATTAGTAATTTAAGCACATACATTTTGGCTTTGTTCTGTCACAGTATAATAAAGTAACTGTTCTGTATTGTGTCTCGGCACTGCCGAGACATAATACCTTGAAATAATTAAGTATCTACGGCCAGTCGGTAGATAAAGCGTTGTGCAGACTGGCGCGACGCAACTCAGACGCAACAATTTCTAAGAAAACTTCACGTTAGAAAAACTAACGGTGTCGCGCCAGTCCAAACGAGGCTTAATTCTGCCGCGCATTCGAGACAGTTGCGTACACTCTGAGATTTCGAAGCGTGTCGTTTCTATGAAGACATATTTAGACTGTAGTTTTGTTATCATTGTAATGTGGGTAACGTGGTCGATTTTATCGATTCGTATTTCCCTAACTTGTCGTTTGGAATTTCCAATGTTGAAATATTTAGCATTATTTCCTGCTACCGAATAGGTAACCTTGATGTTTTGTTTATTACTGCGATAAGCTTGGTCCTATACAGTGTGCTCCATAGAAGCCTCACTCCCTAGCAATGTAAAAAACAATGCAAGGGTGTGACATGACTCCGGAGACGCACCGGCGCGGCGCCGGACCGCTAGTTTGTGTATACGAATGAATACCGCATATGTACTGCACCGCAATTTTCTTACAAAGGTGTGTGGCGGCATCTACATCGCCACATGCGAACTACGCATCAAAGACCTGAATTAGTCAAGCAGCGCATTCACGATAAAGTATGTTTTAGAATGATTGCCATGAGTTTGATGAAAACACTCAGCATTTAATCTAATTTATACCTTACTTTACCGAGATTACCTGACTGCCTCATTGGTCTAGTAGTCGCAAGTGCTACTGCTGAGCAACGACACCTGCGTTCGTTTCCCGGGTTGGGCAGTGTTTTTGAGTTTATCCATCTGGAATTTCTCAGTAGCAGCCCGGAGTCTGGATTTGCCCCCCGTTGGTGCTGGTAGGCTCGCCCCCTATTACATGGGCCTCAAACATAACTGGCGTGCTAAAGATACGTCCATGTCTGCCCGAATTATTCTACTTTGCCCCACCAAGCCGCCCCACTGCACGCTCAGCATGACCACAAAACCCGCAGCCTAATTACGTAATGCACGATCAATAATAAATTGAAACAAATTGCTAGTCCATTGCTTCATAAGTTCGAAAAAAAAATCTGCTCAATTTTTTTTTCGAACTTATGAAGCAATGGACTAGCAATTTCTTTCAATTTATTATTGATGGTGCATTACGTAATTAGGCTGCTGTTTCTATGGTTGTCATGCTACGCGTGCTGGTGGGGCTAAGTGGGGCAGAATCCAGCAAGATTTTAAACTACTGGAATCTGCCCCATCAAATTGAACTAGTGGGGAACATTCCACTGCAAAATTGCATTCGACTTTGCAACACCAGAGGGGCGCCGGCGTGGTGGGGAAAAGTGTAATAATTCCTCTGCCCAACCCTTTGGGGAATATAGCCGTAATGATATGTTATGTTATATGCTTACCGAGATAAAAGTCACATTGCAATATTCCTAATGGTTTTCCGTCGATCTTGAATGTCCTACCTGACTAACTCCACAACTCTCTCTGGCAGGGACGACAATCAGCTGGCAGGCCATCTCTCCCTGGTACCGTCGGCTAGCTGTGGTGCATACACTTACGCCAACATCACCCCCACGGAGAAGAAGCCCATAGCCCCATGCGGACAGCTCGCCGACGCTATGTTTAATGGTACAGTAACTTCTTTAGGTTCTCCAAACCTCTAATGATTATTAGTGCCGCGAATCTGCGATGGACTTGAAAGAAGCAACTCGAATTGTTGGCCGAAATCGGTGGTGATATAATACGTTCGGGACAGCCGCGCCACTCAGCCAGGGATGAAGAGATGACTTAAAATCGGAGACTTTTGCCGTCTGTGGCGTGTGATAGTTATTCTGGCGAGCACGTGCCTCAGACCTCTGAAGGGGTCGATTATTGCGAGGCAATACTTGTGGGAAGCAGACAAAGGTACGAGACCTGTGAATATCTAAACACAAAAGTCATTTATTTAAATTCAGCTGAGAATCAGCACTTTTGAACGTCAAAATTACACAAGCAAGACAGTTCACCGAAACGCTCGCCTTTCACCAGTTCCTAGCTCGGCATTCATAATCATAATATATGGTCCATCCATACGTACGTGTTGGGAGTGGGATGAAGGTGGTTTGACTCGTTGAATGTGGCGGTTGTATTGTGATTCAACACCGTTAACATTACTAAGCCCATATTTGTCTAGGAGTATCTAAGGCAAAGTAGTACGTACGTTCGCTAACACGTTTTTGATTCTGTGAGCCTACCACGAACGCGCGGAGTAAACTTAATGTAAGATAGAACGATTTCAAATTTGAAAATACTCGTTTCGCTCTATATTCATATCTAGGGTGAAACGAAACTATGCTTTTCGCTAGACATACTTGTTTTTTTTTTTTTTTTTTTCGAATAGTTCTAATTTACTTTAGGTTTATGTTGCGCGCGCTAGGGTCTCACAGCGACTGGTGCACGCGAGCGCAAGAAATATACTGGATCTTCAAGTGACAGCAGTGACTCAACTCCTTCATTCCACGCACAGGGCCGGACTCAGGAATTTATGATGATGTTGATATGCCACATTTTCTCACGGCTAGCGCTAATGGTGGATCCGCCGGCGAAGCGCTGTTTACCTTGCGAAACGGATATCAATCGTTGCGTCTCCTACAATAAAATTGAAAACAATTAATCTTATGGGGGTTATCAATAATAATAAATTCCAAATTTTAATAACTTTCATAGGTACCTAACCTACCTATGAAAGTTACGACGTTATCCACGCGGACGAAACCTAGCCTAGCCCTCATTAGCGTACCTACGCTAATGAGGGCTAGGCTAGGTTTCGTCCACGTGGATTTCAGACTTCCGCGACAAACTTCAACGTCCATTTAACGCCTATTGTGTTTGTTTATTGTAACGAGAGATGTCACTCATATCGGAATTTCCAGTAATTCACACCTCCAAGCGATGATAAAAAGGTTTACGCAGGAAAAAAAAATGTACCTACGATGATTAAAATGGTTATTGTTTTTCATTACAGATACGTTTAATTTACAAAGGAACAACAAGTATATTGATAAAATACATTATGGGTTAATATCAGAAGATGATAAGAAACAATATCACAATCCGTCTGGAAACCTCTCGCAAGGTTGGTATTCTTTATCTACAATGTAAACAAGGTGTACTTCATTAGAATAAATTAAAACCAGAAAAGGGCTCGTAATTGCGTAAAACAGTAAGACCTCATTTACGACCTTGCCGCGGTGAGCGACGGCTAAGCGCGGGGCGGCGAGCGGTAAGAACAAAAGTATGAAAATGTTTGAAGCACGCCACGAGTCGCCGCTCATAGCGAAAACGCGCGCGGTTTTGTCGGAGCGGATCGCTGCAGCGGCGCGCGGTGCGGGGAGCGGCGAGATCAAAAGCACTCATTCGCTTGTACAAGCGGATGAGTGCGACGCCACGAAACAGAGCGGCGCGGATAGCGGTGTAGGTGTGACGGACTCGGCGGCGAACTTATAAACAAAAAATTATAGCCATAATTTTGAGCACGTTCTGACTACCTAAATACGTCCACCTCGGCCGCTGCCGCTAGCCGCTACTGAGGGTACGTGGCGTGGAAAACGCACCGCTTGCCGCCGCCGCCACGCCTGCCGCGCCGCTCGCCGCTAAGACCGAAGTCGTGAATGGGCCGTAACAGTAGCAATGGCTTTTATTTCGACAGTTCAACAACATTCATTGCGTTATTAACGATGTTGGGCAGAGAAATTTTTCTAACTTATGAAGCAATGGATTATTATGTTACGGCGTGGCACACAGTTTTATATGTAGGTATTAATATAATATTTTGTAATCTGTCTATTATAAAGAGCCCAAACTCAACGTTGCTAAATCGAAGAGTACAGCTATGAAGTAGCATGACAACTGAAGTGATAGGTATAACGTTTAGTCGGTTACTTGACAGCTGTCTCGTCACGTGGTTTTTTTTGTTTACCTTTGTTTAACTACTTAAACCAATGGAGTATAGACTGCGTGTTTGTGAGCCACTGCTGCAAGGATAGGTTTGACCTATGACCTTGTAGTCGCACTTTTGTAAATAAATTATTATCCTATTTACTAAAATAGTTCAAAGTAACTTCATTGTTCAAATCAAATCAATTCAATTAATTTATTTGCATAATACATGTTAAAAAGGTGTTACAGGTATAAAAGGTACATTGTATTATAACCTAATGAGATGTACAAATTAATATCTCATGCAAATAATTACAATCGCAACATTAAACATACAGAATAAATTTAAAGCAAAAATAAAAAGTCTAATCAAAATTGCAATAATCATTACACTTGTGGTGCCATTTCAGATAAAATCAGTCATCTTTCATTTAAATAGTCATTAATTGAATAGTAACATTTTGCAACTAGGAATTCGTGCAAACCTAATTTAAATTGGTCCATTTTGTGTAGGTCTGTGATAACTTTTGGCAACTTATTGTATATTTTGGGTGCCATGCCCAAAATGTTTTTATTAAATACTTACTGCTTTTTTATGACGTCTTACGCATATTTTATTTTTGTGTCGTGTGCTTCTTGGATGTATTAAGTTGCAGATTCGCTTTGACAAAGATCGCCATTTCATATAAAGACACGGAAATTTCAATAGCTGGAACTGTTGAAAATGTGGCTTACAAGTTTCTGTGCGTTGTATGCCACACATTGCCCTTATGCACTGTTTCTGGGCTTTGAACGCCATTTCTCTGTCTGGCGAGTTCCCCCAAAATATAAGTCCGTAGCGTAAAGTAGATGTTGTTACTACAAGTGTCAAGGAAGTTAGGAGTTATTATCTTGATATTTGAAAATATATAAAAGAAAGTCGTGTTTGTTACAACACTTATAACCCGAGATTTGCTGGACCAATTTTCATGGTTTTTGATTCATTGGATTTGTCTCCGCCCCGAATAGCAGAATACATCTTAAAAACAATGAAAAGGTAGGGTAGGTAGGGTCGGTAGGGTAGGTAGGGTAGGTAGGGTCGGTAGGGTAGGTAGGGTAGGCAGGTGGGTGCGCCGTAGATAAGTACTTAGTGCTACTCGAGCGAAGCCGGGGCGGACAGCTAGTTTGAAAATAAATTATTGTTTTTATATTTTTGAGACTTCGAGGACCGGTAATAATTAGTATAAATTTTTATTTTTTATTTTAGCGTTTCAAAATTTCTCGAAGCCAATAAACTGGAGGACAAATGTGTGGGAGTTGAATATTAAGAATCCTGAAAATAATGGATTTCAGGTATGTTTATTGTGGACTCTCACCCTTGTGATTGTCGTATGGTTGTGTTATTGTTAGTTGTTCTGAGTGGCTCGTGGATAAGTAACAGCCGCACGGGTCGATCGATCATGGTTAAACAACGCTTGCCAACGTCGGCCCGTGGATGATTCCTTTCATGCCGAGACTACGCCCGTGCCTCGGAATGGTCGTTAAGCCACCGGTCCCAGCTATCATTCCACCATGTGATCAGGAGCCCGAAAGTCAGACATAGTCTTACCAAGGGGTATCGTGTTACCCAGTAAGGGCGTGGAGGTCAGTCGCTCTATGTTAATTACTGGTGTTCAGCTGCACCCGGTTAGACTAGAAGCCGACCTCATTATAGTTAGGAAAACGCTAAGCAGATGGCGATGACGTAGTTGATTGTTGACGTCCCTTTGTGCCCAGCTCTATACTGACTCCTGCTTGATATGGAGGAAGTGGAAATTATAGTATTTCTAACTCCACCGCTGTTCTCTCCTGAGAGAAAGAATCTACAGTGGCGAGCACCGAGGCAATGAAGGTCAACGAGTCCCGGAGAAAAGATTCAACTGTCATTGAACCCGCAACAAAATAATCTATGTTTTTAATTTTGTTGCGGGTTCAAGCCTGTGTTCCCCAAAAGTTTAGGCAGAGGTGACCTACAGTACACCCACATTTCGCCAGTTATGTTTTTAAGTCCCATGTAATAGGGGGCGAGCGTATTGCCATCAACCGGGCACAAATCGAGGCACCGGGCTACTACTGAGAAATTCCTGGTGGAAATCATAATAACACTTTGCCCGAAGACCTCATGCTCTGCAGTAGCGCGACCACTAGACCAACGAGGCAGTCAAACAAAGAAAATAGAGCTAGTGCGCACGAGTGACTTTTGTTACTCTTGACTGGTTGGTGGGTTTGTATGGAGATTCGCGCACATTACGACGTGACAATCTATCGTGATAAATCGTGAGACTTCGTCCGCCGACCCGCGAACAACACGTGACATAAATTCACCACGCCGCGCCGCCAGGTTTCATTAGACGCGCGCGCACGGCTGAATAAATTGTCACTCTCCGCGCATCCCTTGCGTTCCCGCCGCCCGCTCTCCACTAGCTTTCCAACTATCGACAAGATAACACGCAAACATAGCGTCAGCGTCTTCTTACAGCGTGGGTGGTAACAGCATGACTTGTTATGATTGTTAGGTGCCATTTTAATGTGGATTCAATCTGTTCAATCCTAGATTTTCCCAACTATGTTCGGGTCGGCTTCCAGGCGAACCGGGTGCAGCTGAATACCAGTATTTTACATGGAGCGACTGCCTATCTGACCTCTACAACCCAGTAACTGGGTAATACGATACCCCTTGGTAAGACTGGTGTCAGATTTTCGGGCTTCTGCTTAACGACTGCCAAAGATCCACGATTGACAGGCGGGACCAACGGCCGAGCCACGGAGGAGTCTCTGTATGTAAAGATGGTCACCCAGCCACGGAGCAACCCAGACAAGCTTAGCTTAACCTGATGGATCGACCCGTGCGGCTGTTATTACTTCTCCATTTTAATGTGGATTGCTTGAGATAATAAATGGCAGACGTGATATCTATACGTAAAATTGCCCGGCAGTAAACAGAGCAAGTACAATTTTGGCGTTATATTTTTACCAACCTATTTTTGTGACTCACAAAATCTGCCAACATTAACCTTGTGAAAACGATGCCAATGCGGAAAATGTAAATAATTAAATGTTCTTTCCGTTAACGTGTCCCATTTTTAACTGTTTACAATTATTACACAACTAAAACGATAGTTTCAAATTAATGCTTTTACAGAATGAGGCGTTTATAATATGGATGAAAACGGATTTGAAACGGAAACCTGCTTGGCGTGTTAATCACACAGACTCGTACGCAGACGGAGTGATCCCAGCCAACTACACCCTACGAGTTTTATATGGTATGTGTATACACTTTTCACCCGACCACGGCAAAGCCAAAAAAGAAGGCTTATTATTTTAACAGGCTATGTATGTATTTATGTTCATTTGTTACCTTATAACTCCAAAACTACTCGTCGTATCTTGACAAACGAGGTATTTATTCCGCGGGTATGACGTCACATAGTGGTATAGTGTTTAGTGTCCCTCAGTGAGTTCCATTTATACGTTTGAGGTCATTGACCCGAAATAGCTGTTCCATAACACCGGTATCGAGATGACGCAGACGCCCAAACACTCGCTGATAACGAAAAGTAAATAAAAGTATAGCAACACGTTTTTTATGGGTGACCAGTGTTTATTAGATAAGACGGATCATCCGCCTACCGCCTGTCGCTGAAAACTACCGCTGTGGCTCTCTCTCGCGTGTAGTCACAGCATTATGCTGAGCGATGGCTGTTTTGCGTGGATGTGACTCTCTATGCGTGCTGCGGCAGCGGCCGGCGAGAGTTATATCGAAATCGAAGTTGGTCACAGATTAATAATTCCCATTTTGTTGTCCCAAAATACTTAATACCCAAGTATTTTGGGACAACAAAATGGGAATTATTTGGGGTTCGATTCGATTATGCCCTTCAACGTTATCTTTCCAATAGCAAAATATTAGGCTTTTTTACCCGACTGCGGTGAAGCCAAAAAAGGAGGGTTATGTGTTTGACCTGTCCGTCTCTATGTTCCCTCGTAACTACTTATAAAAACCCAAAAGCCCAACCTTCCAGCCAGACCAGCCTTTGCCCTGTGTCCCAAATGAAATATTTTTCTTTTCTTTTTTTTTTTATAGGCTGAACCGATTTTGATGAATGATAGGTCGTTAGATTTGTTTCAATGTCACTGGGTATACACACCGCTACAATGTATGTTAAAAAAAGAACTTCCTAATCTATCGACTGCGGTATTAAATAAAGGGTTTTAAAAGGTGATTACCAAAATATATACAGATTATATGTTTAAATGTAATTTGTAATGAGATGTAATAAAAACTAAAAAACCCTACTGCAAAAACACATATTATAATGCTTGTGTCTTCAAGCATTATAATCTATAGAATTTTGGTATCGCAGGCGGGAACAAAAATTACACCATATTTCAGGTTAGGGGCCGTTCAAATATTACGTAAGCAGATTTATTACAATTATTTACCCCCCCATCCCCCTTGTCAGCAAAAGTAAGCAAAGCTCTTACCCCCCTCCCCCCATGCTTACGTAAACATTTTTCAATTATAAATGTATTTTTTTAGACAAGTGAATAGCGCGCGGTAATTCCCCTAATCGGTTCTAAAGCGAGTGCCTACACGTATGCATTATTTGCGGGAGTCCCCGAAAATGCGTTTCGTTTTCAAGCATAGACAATGTGAGGGGTGCCATTCGTGTAAAAAAGTAAATAACTACCGATGACGTAATCATCATCTAGACTCCCCTACCCCCCATGTCATCCAAAATAAGCAAAACATAGACCCCCCCACCCCCCATAGTGCTTACGTAATACTTGAACGGCCCCTTATTGCTATGTCCCCCGCCTGCTATACCAAAATTCTATTGATTATAATGCTTGTTTATCTCTTTTTAACCGACTTAAAAAAGGAGGAGTTTCTCAATTCGGATGTTTTTTAAAAAAATGTAAGTTTGGTCATAACTCCGTCTTACATGTATGGTTTGCAAAATTATTGTTTTGTTTGAAAGGGTATGCTCAAACAAAAACTATCCAAGCAAAGATAATCAACTGTATATGGGACCACCTCGATGAAAAATTTAATTGTCTTTGCTTGGATAGTATTTGAGTTAGCTTCAATAATACGTATTTTTCCCACTTAGTCTATGTGGATGATATGATGATAAGTTCCTGTCACTGTTATTTACATAGCAGGAAGTGGTATTCGAATTTGTGAAAAAACGAAACCCTTATAGGATCACTTGTGTGTCTGTTTGTCTGTCTGGCCGTCTGGCTGTCCGTCCGTCTGTCAGAGCCAATTTGCTCCGAATCTACTAGACCAATTTACTTGAAATTTGGTACACATCTGAATTTCTGTGACCTAAACACTGAAGTGTAGGTGTAACGTAAATAAATGAATTTTGAATATGGAGGTCACTTTTCGGGGGCAAATTGGAAAATTTAAGAAAAAGTCTTACAACCTGTGTCGTGTGACATATCAAATGAAAGGGCTTGCTGTGGGGATCTCAAATAGAAAATGGTTCTTTACTCATAGATTACAGGAAACCCTATAAGAAGTCTTAAAATAACGTGGTAAATCGCTCAATACGATCTCGAATCTCTCTGTGCGTACAAACTTACATTTGCCGTTGGAATGTATAAGAGAATATGTTTTTCAACTACAATGTTAAGTTTGTTCTTGGGATAAATTCATCCCAACTACGGAACCCTTCATTGTGCGTAATCTGACACTCACCTGGCCGGTATTTTTTTCAAGTCGTTAGTCTTTTTTTCTGTTATAGGTTTTTTAGTTTTTTTTATTCCTTTTTTACAACCTTATCTTTAACTTTTCTTACGTTTGGCAAAAAAAATGCTTTATGTGATGGGAATCCACATCTATAAAAATTTCATTATTTGTTAGTTTTGATGTTCCTTTTTTATTTTTTGTATTGCGTGTCCCAAATATAATATTTTACTTTTCGTTTTATTCAATAATCACAAGAAATATGTAGAAGATCATAATGATTAATTTCAAGTAGGTAACAGCACGTGACCCAGTCATCAGCTGTTTACAAAAAAAAAACACGAGCTTAGGCAATCGTGTATTATTGTTTTAAGGTACCGATAACGTGTATGAAGTTTCGCCACTTTATTTGAAAAGGCTTTGTATGGGTATTGTAGGTATCTTGATATGCCCGGTTCCTATACTCGCGAAACGATTCGTTTCGTTCACGGTTGGTAAAAGTTTGTACGAGACGTAACTATATAATAATAGGTACGTAATGTACCTAAATACTATCTATATTTCTTTGAACTTTATGTTTACTTGCTTTTCTTTGATCTTGTTAGTCTTTCAAACTTTTGCTATACCAATAATATCTTGACTCTACTGTTTTGTAAATTAACATGTCCTATCTATGAGCGCCGGGTGATCTGTAACTCAGGATCCTCCTACCTCAGACACCTTTCTCTGTTTAAGATTGTGCAGTTTATTAACCAGTGCCTGTAATATGATGTTGAGATAAATAAAGATTTATTATTATCTCAAAAGTGTTCCTTTAAAAAACGTTTCGTAAGGGAAGCAACCGTTGCCGTTGGCTTGTTATCTACGGATGGAAGGGCTACGAATAACGGATACTAGGGTTACGTATATGTATGGAGATGACAGCTTGTAGTGTTTCTATAAAAAAATTGGAACTTTAACCAGCTGTCAGCTGTGGCTGTGTGTCAGCTGTGTTTTTTTATTATATTTTTTTTTATTCTGTATATATCCGTGACATCACTGCGGGCCCTATCAGAATACCAGCGCTGCGACATTTTAATTTTTTTAATGTCGCGGCATCATGCTGAGATAGGAGCCTTTTGGCCTCGTACGGGACTTCATTCTAATTTTGTTACTTTGGTTTTTATTTATGTTTAGTGTGTTTTAGTTTAATGTGTGATTTCCTGTGCGAGTCTCAATAAATACTTTTTCTTTCTTTCTTTCTTTTCTGTCGAAGTTACTAGAAGTATGTGATTTCGTTACCGCCCGAAATTGGTCGGTTGAGTACTAAAGTTTTACGTTTTTTCGATATTATCGTTAAAATGTATCATTCGGATAATAGATTTAGTGATCCAGAAATGTTATCCGGCTGGAATAGCTCAGATTCCGATGATGAACGTGGTATTAATCGTAGGAATTACCAAATGATAGTTGTTATAAAACAACCATGACCTCATCACGGTCTCTTTGCAGCCACGCCTTGGTGACCAATTTAAAATTAGTAGACACCAAGGTCAGTCAGTAAATTTTTAGCATGTATTGTAATGAACTATTCTCACATAATGTAGTAAATACCGATACGAGTGATAAAATAATGTAATACCTATTATTATTCATAACCACAGTTCAACGCGTATCAACTAATGGCCATTGTGGTAAATGGCTTCATTATTTTAGGGTTTTGCGCTGGTGCATTTTCCTTAAAACTTACTAGGTAGGTACCTATTTTAGCTCATGTTACGCATTACAGAGTTACTTTTTAATTTAATTTATAAAATTTATTTTACCAATGTGCAAGTAAAATAATATACTTATATAATTGAATTGAAGCTGAGCAGCATTATTCATAACCATTCGACTGTCTTCCGGGTCGAAAATAACACTTTTTCGGTTACCTGACTTGCCTTGTCCCCGACAGCAAACAGCTGGCGAAAGAAGAGCGATAGCCTATTTGGTTTAAACAGTTAAAATTTTCGGGTCAAAATGTTCTTATATGTGAACAACGTTTAGAGGTCTACTTCGATAACATTGATGGATATTCGATTCGGACGAAAACGCATCGAATGGTTGTGAATAGCTTACTTATGCTGGTTTGTTTTGATGTGAAAATTTGGATTTATTCAAATTAACTAAGATCTCTAAACCACTCTGCAACTCTTCTGAAATCTACATTAACATCTTTTAAGAAATATCTAAATAGCATCCTAATAAGCCGAATACTTTATTATACATTAGTAAGGTATGGTGTAGGTATCCATAAATAAGCGGCCAACTACGAATCGTACTCGCAGCGGGTTCCGTACCACCGTATAATATTTTCCATGATCAAAATCGAGCAAAACACGCCGAAACATCGTTTTTTGTAGGTATGGGAACCCCCTTTAATTTTTACCCGACTAGGGCGAAGCGAAAAGGAGGGTTATGATTTTGACCGGTATGTATGTTCATCTGTTCCCTCGTAACTTCTAAATTGCTCATCATAATTTGACAAAAAACTTATTACAAAAAAAAAAACACTATAAAGTAAAGTGAAAAATGAAGTGTCTGTGGTTTCGAATTTTCGTTTTTTGCCACCGACTTCCGAAATTAAAGTTATTTTTCACTGTGTAGTGTTTTTTTTTTGTAAAAAGTTTTTATTTTTCACTTTTAAGTTGTGGTACCTACCCCACACAAATTCGAACACCACTACCTGCTATGTAAATAACAGTGACAGGAAGTTATCATCATATCGTCCACATACACTAAGTCGGAAAAATACGTATTATTGAAGCTAACTGAAAAACTATCCAAGCAAAGTTAATAAAATTTATATGGGACCAACTTGAGAGCAAACCATTTCATACAACAAAAGAATTTTCAAAATCAGTCCACAATTGACGGTAAAATCGATGGACATACATAAAAAAAAAAAATATATACAATGTGAAATTTAATTCGTTTGCATCCTCTAAAGGGGTCATTGTACTCATCATTATGAACAACTTTCACTATGGGGCCAAACCAGAAATCGCGAAAAAAAAAAATCTGCTGTTCACTTCATTATGACGAGCTATGCGAACATAAATGTATGGAACAGCTGATTTTTTTTCGCGATTTCTGGGTTGGCCCCATAGTGAAAGTTGTAGAACCTCCTCCTTTTTGGAAGTCGGTTAACAATGAGGTATCGTTGGAAGCGTATTGATCGTCCGCTGGTTATGTGACATCACATTTAATTGAATATGGCGCCCTCCAAAGGTTATAAAGTCATGAACTAAAGAAACATTTATTTCTAGTTGGAAATATTTCATATTTCCATACAATAATGTTGCCAAATTAATCAAAACAGCGAAATATTTGACAGCTATTTGCGACGCTGCCAACTTTTAAAATGAACGCTCATAACAGCTTGTGAACATAGTAGAGCTGCACAATTCTACACCTACAATCATGTTATTTTTAATGCGAACGTGATGTAAGTGTAACCAATTTTAAATGAATGGCCAATTCCATGGAGTTCTTTGCCTGTTCTTCTCCATAGGAACCTACTACGCATTGGAATAGGAACTAGCTTCATCTTTCTGACTGACCGATTCCTTGAAAAAAAAGAAAAATAAAGAAAAAGTGTTTATTCTTCACAAACCAAACGCACAACAAAAAAAAAACAAAATAATACCACTTTACAGATGAGCCAAAAGCCTCGTATCAATTATTGACACAGAAAAGTGCCAACACAAAAGACAATTGAAAATTCAAAAGTGCCTGTAAATGGTTTACCACTTATAATCGAGGGCAAACTAATTGACATTGGTGCCGATTCTCTTGTCACAAATGCCTCTAAACTAAACTAAAAATCACTAAAATTTAGTTTATTCCTGTCAAACGACGATTTCCTATTCTGAAATAGACTAAAGTGACACAACTTAACTATATTTTAGTTTGACAGCGCTAAGATAGTACTGAGTTTTTAGTTTAGTGAAAATGGCAATTTTGCTATTCTGAATATGACGTTTTTCACCTAAAATTTTGGTTGTAAAAGACCAAATCAGACTAAACCTGACAAATTTTAATCGCGATTAAAATGGTGTGGTATAAAATAAGTTGTTATGAACTAAAATTCACACCAACATCTCGACTTCACGTGCAAAAATAGTACTGTATTTATTTTTTCTTTTGCTTATATCTCGAAAATGGTGCGTCGTATCGCAAAAATAATGAAAATTTCGACCCCCTTTATAAAACCCTTAAACACCTAACACTCAACACGTAGGTAATATTTTTTTCATATTTTCCATACAAAAAAATAAAAATTCCATATAAAGCACGTCGAGGCTACACCACATGCGCACCACCGGCTCTAAAAAAAATCACCGGTTAGGGCAAACCACGGGTACCACGTGGATTCACGATTGTCAAATTCTATTTTAGTTGTGACAAAATTATTTTTTAGTTTAGAGAATTTTATTTGCAGAATAGCTCTAAGATTCTCATAGCCAAAAGTAAGTAATTTTAGTCTTAGTTTAAGTTAGTTTAGTTCGGTGTACAAGAGAATCGGCACCAATATTTAGTATCGTAGCCAGTACAGTCATTAAACACGATTCATTTGAAACATTTTTTGGGTATTGTTAGTCATACATAGTGTTCACTCCAGCTGGTTTAAGTTGGTCTATTATTACTCGTTAACCTGTACAGCTTACTTAGCTGTGATAGATTTCCTTTTAATTTCGATATAAATACTACTACTGTGATTTTTTTCACAAATCCAAGTACAACCATTTAGCTGGCATGCACTTGACTCTAACAAAAATTTGCAGTTAAAAGCTTAATATCTCGCAAACGGATCCCTGAATTCAAAAATGGGTTTCGCAAATTCACAATATGTTTGAACGAACTTTCTAACGATACCCCACACCATGTGATAGATGAGAAAAAAACATCCCCAATTTACGAGTAGGGGAGGTAACATAAAAAAAAAAAATGATTTTATTTTACCACTTTGTCGGGGTGATTAATATGTATACCCATGCCAAATTACAGCTTTCTAGTACTAACCGTCTCTGAGCTAAGGCGCTGACAAACAGACAGACGGACATGGCGAAACAATAAGGGTTCCTTGTTTACTACGGAACCCTAAAAACGGTAAAAACTTACAATTCAAACATAATTCAGGTGGTGCTTTAACCTTTTGAACGCCAGAGCGTAAACGCATCGGCGCCCCTGCTACGCCAAGCCACAAATTCAGCGCAAAAACCTACAAAAAAAATAGGGATTCCAACATCTTATCGATAAGTTATCGATAACCAATTAATCATTGCTTTTCGTTCCATATTTTTAAAATAAAATATTACTCGTTGCATTATTCTTTTATTTAATTCGACCCTATTTGGTATCATACTATCATTAAACACCAGTGACAAAGTTCTAAACAACCTAAAAGCACACATTAAAACTACAAACGAGTAAATCAAATAATAATAAGGTACATCACTAATCTCGTTCATGACGTCATCCGCTGTCGGGAAGACCCGACTCTGGCGTGGCTGGCACGACTTTTGACAACTTTCTCGCATGCGAGTAGGGATGTGATATTGTGGGACATAATAAATAATAATCATATAGTGTTTAAAACAATTTAATCAATTTACTTATAATTATTACTCCGAATCTTCGTAACTTGGCAAACATGTCATCCAAGTCCTTTTGCTGTCGTACTTTTCTAATAACGTTCAATATATTTACATAAGTTACTGAACGTTTTTCTTCTGGCACTCGATCCAGTTCAAAAGCGAACAAACTCATCAAAGCTAGTCAATGCAGGCACGTGTGGTACTGAAGTCCACTGGTAGGACGGCTCGGTTTGTCTTCGACGGGGTCACGGCGGGATGTTGATGATGATGCAGATGTCGAGGCCCAATTGTTTATTCCGTATTCGCACAATAATAATACCGTTACAAATATTACCACCGATTATAATAATAAATGTAGGAAATCACTAGCAGTCTCCCGTAGCGCTAATGACGTCACCGCTTGACGTCTATTCCCGACTGTGGCGTACAGGTTACTGTTTATGCGCTTTTGCGTAGGGATGCGCGAGAGTGGACAGTAAACTATCGATCTATGGATATCAATTATGATTTTTTTCCACAATTTTACAAATATTATATATTGGGAATATTCAGATACGAATAGTTGTCATTAAAAAATAATTGTCGAAGTAATAGTAAGCTACTTTTAATAAAATATTTCATAAATTTAAAATATAAGTTACTTTATTTTCCCATCACTAGCTGTCGTGTCTTGACGACTTGTGGCGTGAGGAAGAACACTTTTTTACGAATTACGATTAGCAATTTTTGATTATTGTTTTTTCTAGTGAAATGTAAGTAAAGAATATATCTTTGTGCTATTTTACAATATTTCATTAATGTACACTCGAGAGCAATGAATCCGGGTCACTTAAAGAATGTTAAAAATCTCGGAAACTAAAAATGATAGGTTAATGCAATAAATTGTATTTAATAGACAATGTAATACTCCTTAAATGAAAGTAAAAAAAATATGAGTCACCATACATTTTATTTACACAACATTACATAAAGAAAAAAACTGCTGATCTCTCCTTAAAACAAAAATAGGAAACATGAAATTTTTGAACTTTATTACGATTTTCTTGAATTTTAATACTTCGTATTGCCTCCTCGTGCTTCCATTACTGCATTTACGCGGTTTGGCATGCTGTACACCAAGTTCCTTATACGATTTTGGGGAATATTCTCCCATTCCTCTGTGAGAGCAATTTTGAGCTCACGAAGCGTGATTGGGGGAGGGTTTCGTTGTTTTACGCATCTGCCTAGCTCGTCCCAAGCATGCTCGATCGGGTTGATATCCGGGCTGCGCGCTGGCCACTCCATACGAGTAATGTTCATCTCTTGAAGGTAGTCATTCACAATCCTACCTGTATGAGGTCGGGCATTGTCATGCATAAATATAGCATCCTCACCTAAATTGACCATAAATGGACCAACGTGATCATTGAGGATTTCTTCCACATATCTTACGCTAGTTAAAGAGCCGTTTTCTATGATCACCAGCTCTGTGCGACTTTCAGAAGAAATTCCGGCCCACACAGACCCACCACCGTAGGCTACTTTTTCTTCGATGCATGCTTGCTTGAATCTTTCCCCTGGTCTTCGATACACTCTGTGTCTTCCATCGTGCTTGTAGAGCATAAATTTTGATTCGTCGGAGAACATAACTTTTGACCAATCTTCAATACTCCAATTTACGTGGCTCTGGGCATATCTTAGTCTTGAAATACGATGCCCACGCTCCAGTTTAGGGCCGTTTGCAGGTCTAAGGGGTTTTAAGTTAGATTCAGCAAGCCGACGTCTTACTGTCCATGCACTTGGGTTACTTCCTCCGAGGCGTCGAAACTGATTTGTGAGTTCAGTTCCTGTGAGAAAGCGATTTCGAAGCATGGTGTTCACCAAGTATCGGTCTTCTCGTGCTGTGGTACACCTGGTTCTGCCCGTTCCTGGTCTGCGTAGGTTAGAACCAGTTTCTTCGTAACGTCAGAGAACTCTTTGTACTGTTGACAGCGACACACCGACAGTCCTGGCTGTATCGCGCTGACTCCAGCCGGTTTCCAGCATTGTAAGTATTCTGGTGCATTCTTCAGGCGTAAGCGACATAATTTCAGCTTGAATAATGAATATAGAGCACTATCAACATGGTTTATGTACCCACATAAATGACAGATTACAAACAAAAGCAAAACCAAATGCTGTAATTTCGTAGTTCCATCTTCGAAAGTGGCCCTTTTCAAATTTGATTTTTTTATGATATAACTTTACAATAACTAAGAAGTTTTAATACCTTCATTTAAGGAGTATTACATTGTCTATTAAATACAATTTATTGCATTAACCTAGCATTTTTAGTTTCCGAGATTTTTAGGATTCTTTAAGTGACCCGGATTCATTGCTCTCGAGTGTAGTTTTCAATAATAGGAAATAGAAACACAGAAAACTTAGTTTAGTATATTTATTTTGTACTTCAAAAATGTCGTATTCTTGACGGCTGTAGACGACGGTGGCGTGTTTGGCACGTTTTCGTTTGTCGGCTATATCCGACCATGGCGTTCAAAAGGTTAATAGCCTTTTAAAAGTTGCAAGTGATTTCGATTCAAACTCAAACTCAAAGCATTTATTTCAAATAAACCAATTACAGGCACTTTTGAATTGTCAAGGGGTCGGTCAGTCAGAAAGATGAAGCTAGTTGCCCATTCCAAAGCGTAGTAGGTTCCTATGGAGAAGAACGGGCAAGAAACTCCACGGACACTCTTTTAAATCAAAATATTCTTACAAAATAATAGTTACATCATTCATGTTTAAATTATACATGTGAGAACAATGTAGAAAGACGTGCACGTTAAAAGCGTCCAGCGAAAAGATAATAAACAAATTCAAAAATTAACATACATTAAAATAAGCCATGGAAGCTAAGAGATGACCAGTCCCTACTGACAGCGCCCGTTCACGAACATGACGCATGGAATTCCTTAATTACTTTAGGTATAGAGTTATAGAGTCGTTCTTACATAGTATGTACGTAGTTGTATCAGTTTACGTATGTGTGTATTACAGATATACGTTAACTCACGCCCTCTTCGCCTCTTCTCTATGGGGCTGGGCAGATACTACAGAACGCCACCTAGTTACGATCCTTACCTACTCCTCCTCCCGTGTTTTTAGTCACGATGAGCTTAAATAGATTCTTCCTCTTTTTTTTTTTTGTTAAAACTTTTATATTTTTGTTGTCATGCGTCTAATTTTACCCATTGTTTACAGGATACCCACCATCGCGCTACGACGGTCCACGGAAATTTATAATTAGCTCTATTCATCCGATCGTTAATTCATTAAAATATTGGTTTGGTGTCGCCCTGTTGGTCATCGGCCTGTTGTGTATTGTGTTTGCTGGAGCATTATTATATATAAGAAGATCTACTATCAGCTGGCAACGGTAGAGACGTCATCGATTAAGAACAGCGCAATACGACAACGCAAATAACGCAATGAATATTGTTGAATTGGGCATTTGGATTGTGGGTGTATTATGCAATTGCCCCGATGGAATTCTAACTGGGAGATAGTTTGCATTGTTCCAATTCATCTCGAAACGAACTAACTGAAGGGTTAAGCCTAACGCCGTAGTCTCGGCGGCGCAGCGGGCAGCGGAGCGGTGGAGACAGCGGTGCGTTCAAATGCATAGTTTTATATTAAGGGGACTACAGGACCTAAACGTGCCTAAACGCAAGTTTTATAATGCATAAAAGAATATGATCCACTGCAGTAAACAAAATCAGAAAAATATATGATATTCTTCAGGATATATGCTAGTATGATAGTGTGTTGAAAACAAAATACAACTAATTTGATATGATAGAAAAAAATCATGAAGATACCTCTAAAAATTTCTTTTAACGATTAAAAATCATATTAATTTACATGCAATCATTCAGATTTTTTGTCAGATTATTCTACAAGCTACATATTAGCATAATAGTGTTTTAATTTTACAGTCCAATCAATAGATTTTCTGTAAATCGCTAACTGCTTCATAATTTGCAATAAATTACCTGCGTCGTGTCATCCCGCTTCTCTTTCATTTCTATGCAGTCCGACAGTGACCGCGCTTTAGTTGTTGTAAGCCTCTTAAGGAAATTCTCGCTCCCCGCGCCGCTGCCATAGGGAACAGTTCCATATAAAACTATGCATCTGATGGCGCCGCTGTCTCCACCGCTCCGCTGCCCCGCCGAGACTACCGTCGTCTAAGGCTTCCTGTAAACTTTGAGGTTTCCTGTACACGACGCCGGAGCCGCACCGCATATTCAGATATTTTTTTCATTTTGCGGTCCGACGCTGCCGTCATGTACAGGAATCCTCGAAGTTTCACTCAGATCATAGAAAAAAAACAATCATTATGTTTTGTCTTTTCAAACACTTTTTGGTCTTTTTGGCTTTGGTCCAAGCTCAATTAAACCTTTCAGTTCACCTTTCGAACCTTATTTTGAACGACGTAAAGTTCTTAATACAAGATAACTTAAACTCTGATTTTAAATCAGCTTTGGTATTTAGAACGATAACGGGATAAAGTCCGCGATTCAAAAATGGCTGGATGGGTTAAACATAGATCTAAGATTCAAGATTTTATGCTTCAGCGCCCCCCGCCGGTCCAGTTGGGGTGATTGGGGATCGTGTCAATTGACTAACCTTTGATTACCTATTACAAAGTTTGGTGCAGTTGATAAGACGAGGTAAATTCGGTTATTCAAATACAACCTGTTAACGTTTTCCGTTTCTCAAACAGACCGTAACGTAGCTGTCACAGTCACAGAAGTTGCCGTCTGAGTTCATGGGTTCACAACCGTTGTACTCCGTCGTGTCTGTTTGTTTCTATGATCTGAGTGGTTATATTAATATTGCATGGTCAGTGCCTCTGCTTCGCATGGTTTTTACGCGTAAATATAAGTATATAACGTAAGTATAAATGTATAACACACGTAAACCTTCCGGAACAAATTTTCTAAATGATGGTAAAGTCTAGAAGGACTAAGTGGTCATATAGACAGGCTAGATGCGACTCTGGTGGAAGAATTTCTATGAAAAGTTCTCGGAAATTGTTTTAGCGGTGTCGGGCCACGCCTTTAGCCTTTAAACTTCCGCCGGTCTATTCTACAAGAATCTTACCGTGATAACTTAGATGAAGTGAGCCTAGGGATTAAGGCGCGGGACATACACAAGCGGCGCGGGCGTGGTGACGGCGTGGCGCGGGCGTTGCGCCGCCCGTTTCATATTTCATACGAACTGTATAGGAACGACGTGGCGCGGAACACACACACAGCGCCCGCAGCGCACCGCGCGCCACGTCGTTCCTATACATTTTGTATGAAATAGGCGGCGCAACGCCCGCGCCACGCCCTCGCCACTTGTGTATGTCCCGCGCCTAACACTAATGACAGCTCACTTCACCTAAGTTTTTACGGTGAGAATTTTGCAGTTTAGGTCGGCAGGCTACTGTTGTTTTTGCTGGGGTCAGCTCACTGCACCGCACGCACTTAACGCATACCTGGCTTATCGCGTCTATAAAATCAGTCTCACTCGGTAAACACAATATTATTTATTTATTATATTTTAACTCACACGCAGTTCTTAACCAAACAAGTAACAAAATAAAATAAACTAACAGAAGACTTTTGATAGATTTAACAGCGGGTCCCAAACTAGGCACAGCAATATCCGTAATTTCTATTGGTGTAAAGGACGTTTTGGCGAATTCAGAATTTGAACTCTACTGTATTGATTAGTAATTTTGTTTTTTTACACTAAAAGAAAATATATTGGGTATCGATAATATATAGGTAATAATCGATGTTTGTAACACGTTGCGGAACACTAAACGCCTGTAGACGTAATAAAAATAAAACTTCTATTGTGTCTCATTCAGTGTCTATCTACCGATTAAGAATGATCAATAATTATCTATTTATGAAAGACGTAAATTGTTTTTACCCGATTGCGGTGGAGGGTTAGGATTTTGACCGGTATGTATGTATATCTCTTCCCTCATAACTTCTAAACTGCTCATCATAATTTGACAAATGAGGTATAAGTAGTTGGAAGCGTCTTCATCGTCCACTGGTAATTTTTTATTAAAAATGGGTAAAATGCGCATTTAACCAATTTTTAATAAAAAATTACACTGTAAAAAGTTAAGGAAGTGGTGAAACTAGAAGAAAACAAAAAAAAATTTTTTACATATCCAGGGGGCCAGAGCCAAATAAATTAGGGCTGAGTAAGTAGCAGATGACCCCACCTATCCACCATTTTCGTATGTTCAACGTTCTGCCAAACACCCTGTATGTATCGTGTGCCAATTGTCCCATTTATCCAATTCCGTTCAGCCGTAGGCGTGAAAGGTAACAGACGTTCAAACTTAGTCACAAACGCATTTATAATATTATAGTAGGGAAGTAGGTATGGATTATTATAATTATATTGTTAACTTAATTAAGGTTACTTATCATTTTATTATGAGAGCAGTTTGCTATGCACCTAATCTTCCCCGCCCTTAGATATAAGAAGGAGATAGGCCCGATAGTTGAAAATGTATTGAAACCCAATGTCTCCACTTCATCCCCACTTCCTCGCCAAAACTACACATGCAGATCAGCCATGCTATTCTGTAAACATCTCACCGTGGAAAACTTGGGTGAAGTGAGCTGTCAATAGTGTCAATCCCTGTGGAATGACAGCTCACTCCACGCTCACTTCACCTAAGTTTTCACGGTGAGATGGTTACAGAATAGCACTGCAGTAAACCCAATAAATACGAGGTCGCGCTCGCAATTGCAATGTATAAATCCGAACGTACTACACAAGAAATTATAAACCTTATCCCATCAAATCGCCATGCTACATACTTCTCCTGTTATTTATATTTCGCGTGTAGAGATCCAACTGGTCAAAACTAAAATGGCCACTCTTATTTTCATTTAAGTGCAATTTCATTTATGTGTCGTGAGCCTGAATCGCCCGTACGAGCAGTCAAGAGGCCATATAGTCATTGATGTAAATAGTAATAATAATAATTAATAATAAGAGCTAAGAAACAAAATTTGTTTACCAAAATAATAATAATGTCTTTTAAATAGTTCATGTGTGTCGGTCCATAGACACACCTATGTGTCATCAGATTTTGGCCAACACTGGTTACAATAAAATATTGCATTGCATTTTTTTTTTTTAATAAGATATTTTGCATTGCCAACGCACCAGTCAATGCTAAATAAAGGACCTAACTGTCCTGAAATGTTGTAAGTACTGTAATTTGTCTTTTCATGTAAAGGCCAAACGATCAATCAGTAGTAAGTTTATCCGAAAACGTATTGTCGACTTTTCGAATTTAATTAAGGCCATGTTTTATTTATTTATTTTGTCTAAGGCTGATAATTAATATTAGCATAAGTACCTATTCTATATCTTCTAATCTAATGTAATTTTTTTTTCGGCTTTTTGAAAATTAAAACAAACAATGGAACATTGTTTGAATTCGGTTTCCTCTTAAGGCGAAAGCGTCAGGGTAACCCGCGTAATAGAAATTTTCTTACGTTTTTATGCAATTTGCAGTATCAGGTTGTATGTTGATCTAAATTTGATTCGTGGCCGTATAATAAATATTTATGTACAAAATTACAATCACTAAAATCATCAATACAACTCCCTAAGTTCGTATTAATACCCTATTGAATGACTATTTCATGAATTCATGATATTTGAAGCCAATTCTAACATAATGAGTTGTATTGCTGATTCTAATGATTATAATTCTGTAAAGCCATATTTGTTACGGTCGCGAATCATATTTTAATCAACATACAAACTGACACTGACCTGCAAATTGCAAAAAACGTAAGAAAATTAGATTTTCGCAAGTCGCCTTAGCGCATCCCCCATAATGTTGTTTTAGGGCTTAGCCAGACCTATCCGCTATAACACTTTTCTTAACTCTATCCCTTTCTGTCGCTCGGAAATATGCTTTGCTAGACCGAAGGGGAACTGTCTCATAAAAGAGTTTCGGAGAGAAGGTAATCTGGGCGGATAGGTAAGTATGTCTGGCTCAGCCCTTAGACTTACGAATCAAAATGAATGCCGCATAGCTATGAAACCCTTTACTGGTTTTCTAACTTCTGTGTGTTATACTCACAGAAGTTAGAAAACTGTACGTAGCACGTATGCATGATGTAATTTTAATATAAATTTTATTATTTATAATTTTAATATAAATATAAATTTTATTAGTTACAGCTGAGTATTGTTGTTATTAGGTAGCATGTTTGTATGAATGCACATTTTTTGTTTCGCTGGATATTGTAGTTAGTAGGTATATAACCATATTATTTTGTATTGTTTTTTTTTATTTTGTTTTTTGCTTTATGTAATAGTCTATACTATGGACCACAACAAAACCTTCGGTTCCCCAGAGAGGTCACCGAAACGAGGCTACGGAAAAAGCGTCCGCGAAGCTCTTTTCTCTGCCATACCTCTACAGGCTTGCGCTTGCGCCAGTTCTCTCTAGAAGAGCGGGGTGAGGCCCCCTTATTATTATGATAGTACCTGGGCGATTAACCTCTGCTCGAGTGAAAATAGAGAAAACAAAATTTCCCAGATATGCATGAGACCTAGATAGATCGATTTTTCGCCCCCGTAAACCTCTATAATGCAAGTTTCATCGAAATCGTTAGAGCCGTTTTCGAGAACGTGATTACAAATATAAATACGATAACAATTATAGGATTATGAGCCCTTATGGTCCCAATGCAGGGCAAACTCCTCTCTACTCTCCACTTCTCTCGATATAAGGCGACTTGGAACCAGCATTTGTTGAAGGAGTCCAGCTCATCCCACTATCTCCGTCTGGACCTGCTGCGATCGCGAGTCTTCAGGCGCCTATTATTCGTTTGACATGCGGCAGATGTGTCCAGCACAATTCATTTTTTTCTTCTTATTATTTCTTTCTCAAAAAGCCATCGTTTTCGCAGACTGAGTCGTAAAATATATTCTAGAAAAACACCTACCGTGCTAAAATGTTTGCTTCGTACTGAGTGCTTGTGTGTTAATGTTGTGTCGTGTTTTTAATAATATTTTCACAAATTATATAGGTACTTAAGTCAGATTTGTATTTTCATAAAACATTATCACATTTCGTGAATAAGAACCAATGAAAACCAGAGTACCTCCATATTGCATATTTTTTGTCAATACCTGTTGTCAATAACTGTTGATGATATATTTAATGACCTTATTTTATCGACGCCAAAATAATATTGAATTGGTGATCGCTGTTTCAAGTTCTGATTGTTTCGATTTTTGTACATGCTTCGGTACTGTAGAGGAATCTATCATAAATAGTAACCGCCTGCCGGTCCCGGCTAAAGCCACAAACAGTATAATAAAGAAACAGTATTATATCTCTATTATATGATCAAGCTAGAATGGAAGATGACCGATGGACGAGTCGTGCCATCTTAGTATGGGAGGGACCCAATGAAAAAAGAAACCGAGGAAGGCCATCAAGAAGATGGGCCGAGTCGACGATATCATAGTTAAAGCTGGAGATAAATGGCAAACAAAAGCGGGAGATAGAAAACAATGGATAAAAAACCGGCTAAGCCGAAAAGTTAAAAGCTTAATATCTCGCCAACGGATCCCTGAATCCAAAAATGGTTTCCACAAACTCACAATATTTTTGAACGGCCTTTCTAACGATACCTCACAACATGGGGTAGATGAGAAAACAAAAAAATATCCCCACTTTACGAGTAGGGGACGTACCCTAAAAAAAATTATTCTTGATTTTAGTTTACTACTGTTTATGTAGGTATACATATGCCAAATTACAGCTTTCTAGCCGTCTCTGAGCTAAGCCGCGGACAGACAGACAGACGGACATGGCGAAACTATAAGGGTTCCTTGTTTACTACGAAACCCTAAAAATGGAGAAGGCCTTTTAAATATTATGTTATTAGAATTGATTAATAATTAACTTTGTTGCATGCCAACAAATATTGTAAAACTGCATGGAAAAATAAAGGACTTATTTATTATTACTATTAAATTTCCCGCGTCCGGGCGTAACTGCCGCACCGAGTGTGCGGCAGTTACGCCCGGACGCGGGAAATTTATCTACCGGGCGGCCGTAGGTGATTACTGTTGCCGGTTGCTGGGTATCAACAATGAGATTTCGAAGCGAATCGTTTCGGCCGTTTCTATAAAGACATAATACTGTTACTAATTTATACTGTGCTAGGCAAGGCTATTACGTAATTACGTATCAACAACTATGAAGCGGACGCGGTATACCACAGAATGGTAAACTATATATGTAAACCTACCTGCTGACAGATTATTTTTGCGTCGTAATTTTATATTTTTTTGTATCAACTTGATAATAATATACAATGTGAAATTTAATTCATTTGCATCCTCTTAAGGGGTCATTGTACTCATCATAATGAACAACTTTCATTATGGGGTTATTTTTTTTTATTGTTCAATGTTTTATAACTTTTATATGTCCATTGAAGTGGACTGGAATTTATATGTATATATATATTTTTTTTAACTTTACCTAGTTTATTATTGAGATTACTTACTTATTACAAATTTAGTTACTTTTATTTAATTGTAGTTATTTTCTCTTCGTATTAAAATGTAACTATTTTATGCAACAGCTGTTTTATTTCATGGATTCAAGCAAAATTCCGAATGAATATCGATATCGATAAATAAAAATTAATCGTATGGACTTCTCTTTCCGGGCGAGCGGCTTTAGCTACCGCGTCCCCGCTAAAAGTGACAGATTTTTTTGTTCAGAATATTGTGCTTATGGCTTCTCCAGTGTTTTATACTCTAGTCGCCTTTCAAAATGTAGTTTTCGTATGGAGAAGAATGGGCAAGCAAGCAAGCAGTTAAGACAAAAGACTAGACATTTATTCGTATGAATATGCTTTTTGTTACGGCACCTTACGAGTTGGGAATGAATCGAAATACAGCATGAAACGAGTTAAGAAAACTACCTAGAGCCACCTAAACTATCAGTTCTAGGGAAATAGATCGTAAACTTTTTTGCATAATCGACTATGTACTTAAATGTGTTAAATTTTTACTGCATGCTACTCTAGATTGTGACATTTCAACAATGACACAACGAAATTGATGTTGCCACCTTCATTCTACGTTTCATTACCCGCTAAAGTTGGTAACAACTTTTTTATCAACAGCAAAGTTAAGATATAATTATTAATATTCTCAGGCTTTTTTGAAGGGTTACCTTTGAAATGAATCTTATTTTGGTTTGATGTTAATTCTGTGGCACACCTTAAATGCAATATTACACTTCTTTGATTAGATATTCGGGTTTTATTCGTTCTTGGACTGGGAGTCTGGGAAGTATTTATGTATTAGTTGGTAACACTACGGAAATATACAGTGATTTGATTGTGTGATGTGTTCGTAATTTTTAATTTTAGCTTGGATTACTTACGAAAAATTATAGTTTGATACGATGGCGACGTCCAGCGAAGCGTCTGATCAAAATGTGAAATCCAGGCGTCCTGCTGGTAAGGTTTTATTTGGCACACCTATAAAATGGCCTTGTGGTATCGATTGGGGAATTCGACTGATTCAATTACTGTTTTGATTGTAGAGTCTGCGTTCAAGCAGCAGCGCCTGCCTGCTTGGCAGCCGATCCTGACTGCGGGGACAGTCCTGCCGACATTCTTCGTCATTGGCATTGCTTTCATACCTGTCGGTATAGGCCTACTATACTTCTCTGATGAGGTGCGCCCATAAGTTGACTAATGTTAAGTTAATTTAATAATTACTCGTCGAATTACTCACCTAATATCTAATAAATAAACAGTCTTTGTAGCTGTGGTTTGTTACAAAGAGCTAAGGCTTTTTGAGAAATATTAGTTAATAACTAACAAGTTGCTATTTAATATGAAATAGTTGTTACTTCCTTCCTACTGGCTATTATCTTTGTAGTTTCGTTATTTATCCATAGCTGCTATGCTGTGTCGCGCAGTAACCAAAAACTGAATGATTGGTTAAGCACTGAAATATTATTTATGTGTGACCTCCTTTTAGGTCAAAGAACATGTCATAGACTACACAAACTGCTTGAAAGAGGATGAAAAAACCCCTTGTGCGGACTACATCAAACAGAATTCCATGGATAAATGCATTTGCCGCCTCGCTTTCAACTTGACTGAGGATTTCAAAGGAGATGTGTACTTCTACTATGGACTCAGCAACTACTATCAGAACCATCGACGATATGTCAAGTCTAGGTAATGAGCTTATGACTATACCCTTATAATGCTAAACATATACTCAGTAAATAACAAAATGAAGAATGAGAAATGAATCAATCTGCCTAGCCTTTTCCTAACTTTATTGGGGATGGCTTCTAGTCTAACCAGAAGCAGCTGAATACCAGTATTTTACATGGAGCGACTGACTATCTGACCCCCACAACTGGGTAACATGATACTCCTTGGTAAGACTGGTTTTCAGATTTTTGGGCTTCTGACGTAATGACTGTCAAGGATCTGTGAATGACAGCCAGGAACAACGGCTTATTGTGCTTTCCGAGACACAGAGTGGTCTTAATTTAAATATTTTGTTCTATTCTTATTTTGGCAGGGATGACAGTCAACTTCTTGGTCGCCTGTCGTTGACACCTTCATCTGACTGCTTGCCATTCGCTTTTGCGGTAGAAGATGGAAAGCCAAAACCTGTGGCACCATGTGGGGCTATAGCTAACTCTTTATTCAATGGTAAGGCTTTTTTAAATTCTGCTTTTTTTCTGTTCTTTCTTTGAAGAAAGAACCTTTATAATGTTATAAAGAGATTAAAAGAAAACTAGCAACTTGTGCTTTGCACAGTGTTTACGATTTGACAAATTATTGAGATTTCTTTATTGTATGTAAGTTTAATATTATGTATTTTCTCCTGTCTGAAAACTCATGTCTGTTGTGTAATTTGAAAATGGAACCAACTTTTTACTTTGACATACGGCAACCTAGCAGGTAACTTATAAAAGAAAAAAATATATATATATTAGGCTTGCAAATAGAGCTGTTTAAAGTAAAGAAGAAACAAATCAACATCTTGGAGCATGAAAAATTATCGTTGTGTCATCAATTCTGGAATTTATAATTAATTTACTGAATTTGAATTTACGCACTGTATTTGAGAAAAGTAAGTACTTTAAAAGCCTTGGCCGCAACCAGGCATTTATGGACTCATTTATGTGTGCCTCGATTTTGCCTCGGCCCACATTTGCCCATCAATGCCCCTGTTGTTGTTTAAAAGAATAACGCAGTCACACAGACAGACACAAAAAGCGACTTTCATTTATAATATGTCAAATTCAAATTCAAATTCAAAAGTCATTTATTCAAACTAGGCTGATAATCAGCACTTTTCGAACGTCAAAATTACATAAGACAGTCCCCCAAAACGCCCACCCTTCACCACTTCCTAGTGCGTTAGCTGGGAAGAAGAAGTGGCGCAACAAACTCCCCAGCAGCACAGCTGTCTGTTCAGTTAGAAAGAAAAAAAAATGACTCTATATAATAGTATTCAACATAATTTAACCTAATTTAAATTATTATCCATATGTTAGCTAGCACACGCCAATATACCAAACAAAATCATCGAGAACTATACTCGGGCAGAAATAAAAACTAAATGTAAACAAAAACTTAACGTCTTAATAAAAGCCTCCAGGCAGAAAGGGCGTGCCCGCTTACATAAAGCTGTAACTGGAAGTTATAAATGATAAACTAGGACCATCGAGGTAAAATAAAAAAATAGTTAATTACTAATAACAATAAATAATATGATCTATTGTCGAGGTCACTAGTTACATATTGCAATACAACTCATTAAAAAAAACATTGTAATGAGTAGATTATGTCAACAATAAATTAAAATAAACAATTATATGAACTCATATAACCTGTCAGTAGGTAAGCTAATTCTGGTGAAAGAACATAAACATTGTCTTGAGTTAATCACAGCGACCAACCATTCTTATCATTTAAGTAGTCGTTGATAGAATAGTATGCCTTTGAACAAATAGTATGCCTATGTAAATAGATTATGAAAGGTTCTGAAAAAAGATATGAAAGCTAAACTCAAAACTCAAACTCAAGCAATTATTTCAATTAAACCGTTTACAGGCACTTTTGAATTGTCAAGGAATCGGTCAGTCAGAAACATGAAGCTAGTCGCCCATTCCAAAGCGTAGTAGGTACCTATGGAGAAGAACAGGCAAGAAACTCCACGGACACTCTTTTAAATACAAATAAAATATTGTTACAAAAATGCTATACATGATTATTTGTTTCACCAGATACATTGACAGTCCGCTCACAGGATCTCAACAAGGATGTGCCCGTAATTCGCACGGGGATTGCATGGGACTCGGACAAGGAAATCAAGTTTAGAAATCCACCCGGAGACCTCAAGACTGGTATGTAACTATGTACTGCTTCAAATAGTGTCCGACCGAAACACGATTTGCAGCCGAAACAAGATTCAAGATTTATTTATTGTTTGTCACAGGTGGAAATTCAGCTCTTAAAATTAGTATTATAACAAAGTATCACTGTAACATACCCATGGGGTGTACAATCTTTAAAATTTACAATTACATGTCAAAAGAAAAACAAAATAGTTCTAAATTAGTTTTCGCGATGCTTTACAAAAGGCAAAGTTACTCAATTAAACACTTTATTACAGCATTCGCAAACTTCACGAAACCAGAGAACTGGCGGCTCCATGTTTGGGAGTTGGATCCTGAAAACGCAGATAACAACGGCTTTCAGGTAACTGATCCCTAGTAAACATACCATCACGCCCACATTCCCTAAATGGGTAGGCAGAAGTGGCGGCGGCTGTACTAAAAGTACACCCACCACCACCATCACCAAAAACCAGCCACCGTCAAAAATATAGAGACGACTAGCTTTTGCCCGCGGCTTCATTCGCTTGGAGGTCGGAAATTAACTCACGGGAACTTACTACTGGGGTTAAAAGCATTCTCAGTCCTAACCCAGTTCACGGTCAATCGCTGTGCCCAACCAAATCTGTCCAGACGTTAACGACGTGAAACGTAAAAGACAGACATAGTTACTTTCGCATTTATTGACCGAGCTAGCGTCTATGCTTCAAGTCTGACAAAATTTGCTTTCGTGTGTCAGTTTGTTGGTACTCCTCTACAGGTCGTATTTTACAATCGATCAGCACGCGTAGCATGACCACCATAGAATCGGGTTTTGTCGACGGTAGAATAGACAAAATGACAGATTGTGATTGTTTAACTGTCATTTTGTCTACTCTTCCGTCGATAAAACTCATTTCTACGGTATCATGCTACGCGTGCTGGACGAAACTTGGTTTACAGGTTCTGGACTTTATAGATTTTTTATGTCGTCGGGAATTTTTGTTTGGAGGGGTACTTCTTCCTAAAAGGGGCAAAAGGCGGGCTACTGGATATCTACCGCCTTATGAGATCCGATTTCGCCGATTCTTTTTTATTTGAAAGGTAGTAAGTTGGTCTCATAAACATTTGGTGAAGTGATCTGATGAGGATCTTCGGCGTGATGAGCAGAATAACTCCTCAAAATGCAGTAAATTGCTCTCTTTTAGATTTCAACCAGTGGAATCGGCCCTTTAAGTACTGGTTAGGGATTGGGGCTTTAAAACCAATATTAATGTTAGTTTTGCAATAAGGTCACTAGATAGCGCTACTGTGCATCGCTAGATCGCGCCGTTGTTGTCGCTCGCCAAATGGTTAGGTCCCGTCGAACATTTTGTGTGACTGCTTTTTGTTAAGTATAAAGTAGCTTCAAAAGTCTCGTGTCTTTACTGATAGTAGTTTGTATTCCCAAAACTTGATAATTCTCTGAGATTCTGAATTCAAATACATTTGATATAGTTACCGCGCGTCAGTCATAGCAAATTAAACCTTATTTCAACCGTATAAGAATGACACGCTTCCACTTTCAGAACGAAGACCTCATAGTATGGATGCGCACGGCCGCGCTGCCTACCTTCCGCAAGCTGTACCGCCGAGTGGATCACTCTCAGGTCGGCTTTAGCACCGGACTCGTCAAGGGACCCTACATTCTTACTGTGGAATATAGTGAGTTTTTAGCGACCTAATTCATTTGTTGACAACGTTGGTAGGCCTCCAACAAGGTAGTCCGATGACCTCGTGAAGGTTGCGGAATCCACTGGATACAAGAAGCACAGGATCGGTCGATATTGCGACGCTTGGACGAGGCCTATTTCTAGCAGAGGACCTCGTATTTCAGGTCTTTTTATGCTATTGATTCGTCGCCTACATGTTTGCCACATGTAGGCGACGAATCTGCCCTAGTAAAAAACTGCATATTTTTGTTGTTATACATTATGTGCCCCATTCGTGGTACTCGCTCGTTTTATGACCGCAACTGCCAGGTCTTGGAGTTTAGCGGTAATTCGATATTACATAGGTTTATTTAATTTTACTGAGTAGCAAATAAGCAGGCGTCCGACCGTGTGGTAAGTCCTCACTGCTGCCTATACAGAGTGTACCAGAAAAGTGTTGTCAAATTTAAAGGTGTGGTACAGACCATCAAATTGAACAACTTTCTCCATGGGACCGACATCGTAATCGCGATAAAATTATCAGGCGTCCCACAGAAAACTTCAATCGCTCCGTCTCTGAATATCATATTCTCAAAATATCATAATCTCAAAACACTACATTCGCAAAACAACATTCTTAATACATCATTTTCGTATTTTATAACATTTTCTTACCTCGTGTACTGTTATTATCAGAATTATTTGTGTAACCTCTTTTTAGAAAATCATCCTGGCCGGATTATTTCCTCCTATGACTAATAATATCAATGTCACCTGTTGTGACTAATAAACACAATTCAAGTTTTATTGCACTAGTATTTCATGTGAGACAGATTCTGAAAATTGATCAACCCAGTTGTGTATAGAAAAACAAAAAAAAAAAATTGTTTCAGAATAATCTCATTGCTTGTTTTGTAATTTAGTTAAAAAAAAAAAAAACAAATGAAAACTCCAAAATTTTATTTTGAGAAATTACCTCTATGCTGAGGACTACGAATGTGGTATCATAAGAATGTTGTGTTTTGCGATTGCGGTGTTTTGAGATTATGATAGTTTGAGAATATGATGTTGTGATAATGTGATGATTTGATGATTTGCGATTATGGTGTTTTGAGAATATGATATTCAGAGACGGAGCGACTTCAATAACTACTCGACGCAAATGTATGGGACGGCTGATTTTTTTCTTGATTACGATGTTGGTCCCATTGAGAAAGTTCTTCAGTTTGATGGTCAGTACCCATCAAGTTGACCACACCTTTCTGCTTCATCCTGTAGGCATACCAGAGGCATAGTAGGTGCGAGACTAAGACGGAGAGCTTTACGTGCCCACATTATGGACACCATTTTGAATATACCTGGTGGACGTCACGTAAAAGACTTGTTGAAAACATTGTGTGTATAAAACATGTATCATATTTGTATCGACGTTGTTTCAGACATGTTTTGCTAACCGTTTTGTTGACCTTATAATATTTTTGACCATTTTTCAATATTTTTTAGATATGTAGTCTTTTCAACCTTGGTGTAAAAGCTCTGAAACAAAGCCTAGAACAAAACAATAATTTGTACTCACATTAAAACCAAAATTATTCCACAGACTACCCCGTAACTGACTTCGACGGTACCAAGTCATTCGTTATATCGACGACATCGCTGTTGGGTGGCAAGAATCCCTTCTTAGGCGTGGCCTACGTGGTGGTCGGTACTCTGTGCCTTTTGCTCGGAATTGTGCTGCTCGTCATACATGTCAAGTGCTCCAAGAGGTACGTATGGATGTAGAAAACTTGCATTAACCGTTTGTTAGAATATAATTGATGTTATCGCGGATATGCGCGGTAGCAGCATAAGCCATGTCGCTATAGCTGTTGAATCTGCAATGCGTATGGCCATCGCACACCTTAAGCCCGCTTGTATACGTCAGATTTTTCTTCGTAAAAAGAACCTTGGTTTTCACCGGATTTGCCGACGTGGTTAGGTTATAATTAGAGATCGGATATTCGGATGCATATTTACCTAAAGTTAATTTTTGGCTAACAAATTCTGGAAGTGGCTTCTTAATTTAAAACAATCTTAGTTTAAATCCCGGAATTCTATAAAATCCGGGAATGCACAACTAATGGAATACATGGTATGGAAACGACTAATCAGGCCTCTTATGAAGGTTACTTTTGCGGTGTTAATATACCTACTGTAAACATTTTTTAACGAAACTCAAGGTACCCAGTTGTTTGTCGTTATGTGCTATGCCAATTTGGCAACCTGCTTTACAACATTAGCTAAAATTTCTATAGACAAAAAGTATAAAATTTATCAATTCTGGAATCGCGAGATTTTTGCGATCGATACAAAAGTACATTCCATATTAGCCAACACCTGATCGTAAGTAAATATACACTCGATTCTCTAATCAGAACTCAAAATTTTTCAATCCCGGAATTTTTACGATACGAAAGTGCTTTCCATAATAGCCAACACCTCAACTTTATTTAAATATGTATCCGAATATCCGATCTCTAGTGATAATAGAAGTGCGTACGCACGACCAGTGTGAACATACGTATGTGCGGTGGAACCAAGGACGTCTACAAGTGGCCTTACTACTTCACCAGCTCGACTAAAAAGTAAAGCATTAAAATGTAAGGTTCATATTGAGTGATATAAAGTAATATTCCTATAATTAAATTCAGAACCTTAGATGATTTAAATCATAATACCACTTATTCGACGTTAGCACATAACTATATATTTTGTAATTATGATTTTTAAGTGAAAATTTGTTATAAAAGGTCTTACATACATTTTGGTGGCATTGAAATTTGAACTTTGTCGCGTATGACATTAAGTTGGTGGTTCCAGTTGATAAATATCTAAGATTTTGTTTTCAAGTTTCTACGATGACACGCTGACAATACGTCATCAACTCATCAATCACTGTCACGTAATAGGGATGATGACTAAAAATATTTTTTTGTCAGTCAGTCATATTATAAAAATTATTGGATCCGTATTTTTCTTTTTTAGGTAATTAAAAGATACATTGGGTTAAAATGTGGTATGACGTCACGTCTATGTAGATTTTATACTTAGTTGTGACGTAGTGAGCCCCCCACTCCTCAACTTTAATGCGTTTTGTCTAAGTAATTTGTAATTAATATGATAAAGCAAAAACTACGAGTCTAATATTGTTTTATTATCTGACTGACGGACTGAATATTTTTTTGTTTTGCCACGCTTCGTCCCTATTTTGCTATAGTCACTGTACGTGACTCAGTATAAACCTCATATTAAAATACTTTATTTGAGTTGAGTTGTTTCGAAAGGTGACTATAATGACAGAAGCACTAAGACTGACGCTCATGTCTGAACTCACCATCACCCAGTTAGCAAGGCGATCTTGTTAATAATTCCTAAACATATGAGAAGAGGCCTTAACCCTGCAGTGGAGTACCCCCAGATACAGTACCCGGCCGTAAAAAAAAACGACAATATTAAAGTAGGTACGGCTTTGTAGAGCGGTCTCGCTTTCACTCATACCTATGTGACTAGGGTTACCATCTGACAGGCATTTGCCGCATTTGACAGGCATTTTACGGTTAAGACAGGCGTGCGGCCGGCGCTAAGCTGAGACAGGCATTTTTCAATCTTCTTACTAAGTACATACGAAAGGAATCGCCTGACAGTAGAGTCGGTAAAAGCGTTATTAGTAACTCAAGAAAACTTTAAAAACGATTCGTGAGAAGATGTTTAGATGTTTAAAATTATCTGTTGCGTATTTACAGCTTTTTTTTACAATAGACATAGACAGGCATTTCTCTGAAAAATCAGGCATTTTGTACATCCTAGACAGGCATCCTCCCTTACATAGATGGTAACCCTATATGTGACGATCTCTTTCTACTGCTCGTTGTGTCGACGTGACGATCGGGTACTGTTCTGAATAGTTAAGACGACAGTTGCGCCATTGAAACAGTTTTGTGTGACGTAGTTTAAAGGTAATTTCATAAGACAATAGGGAATATACAAGTAATATTTTTTTTCACTGAATCCATAAACGACAATAATTAAAATCCAAGAAAAGTATATAAAGTTAAAATCAGCTACTACTTTTTGGTAAAAAAAAAAATGTTTCTACTAAATGGAATTTGTTTCTTGACTCCTATACAATGTATATATAAACAATGAATTAATTTTGAATTACGTGCATATTTCCTATTTTACAATCGCTAAACGAAATGGTTAAGCAATCCTATCCTAACTAATATTGTAAATGCGTAAGTGAGTATTTTTGTTTATTTGTTTGTTACGCTTTCCCGCTAAAACGGCTAAACGAATTTGGATGAAATTTGGCACACGGGAAGACCATGACCAGTACCCTAATTACGTAATACACGATCAATCAAATCGTTTTGAAACAGATTGCTAACCCATTGCTTCGTACGTTCGAAAAAAAAATCTGCTCAACAACGTAAATAACACAATGAATGTTGTTGACCTGTCAAATTGAAACAGATTAGTCGGAATTGTCAACGAAAATGTGTTGCGTAATTAGATAGCTGGGTTAGGACAAAGGATACTTTTTATCCGGATATTCCCACGGGAGAGTTATGCGGGTGAAGCCGCGGGGCGCAGCTAGCTTTCGAATAAACTCATTCATGTCCTGTATAGCTAACATTTTCATTCATGGTGTTGGCAGCAGGTATTCGAAAAAAATACTTACGCACTGTACAAGTAACAATAAATTGATCTGAAGGTGCTTAACCTTTTCATTCCCGACTGTCGTGTTACAATGTCCAACAATCACGTAATTACACTATCCGGGCGTTAATATTGCACATCGGGTTAAGTAAGAGACCGTCAATCAGAGTCACACATTAAAGCTTCGTTT
Source organism: Agrochola circellaris (assembly GCA_914767755.1). NCBI lineage: Eukaryota > Metazoa > Arthropoda > Insecta > Lepidoptera > Noctuidae > Agrochola > Agrochola circellaris. The sequence goes on from OU611860.1 coordinate 7,882,824, forward strand.
CTTAGAAGAGCGGTCGCCGCCACATAGCGGCAGTTTACGAGCGAATGACGCCACTGAAACTTTTTTTTATTAAAGTAAGTCGGTGTGTTTTCCTAGAGAGCGTTTTCGACACCGTTTGAGTCAAACCCCGCTGCACAATGAATTAAATCGGTAGATTTGCCCTCACCGTGCCTAACTGAGAAGAGTGAGCTCACAAATGATTAAATTGCGTGTCCAGGGCAATCAAATCAAGGCACTGCGTCATTGTCCTTTGTCAGAGGTGTCAAAATGAAACTAACATGCGACTATCTTTTCAAGCGGTAGGACGAATCTAACGATTTAAATCTTTGCCACTGTCATAATTTTCATGACAGCCATCACTAAGTGCGGCCAGCGCCCTTCTAGGAAACCGTAGCTTAAGAGCGTTTATACTGAAAGTAACATACCAAATAGCTATCAAATATTTCGCTATTTTGATAAATTTTGCAATATTACTTTATGGAAATAAGAAATATGGCTAACTAGTGAACTAAAATATTAATTATGAAATGCAATAATTAATATCGTTACACCGAATATTGAGTTTTAGATGTAAATAAATTATTTGGAAACTTTCCAAATGCCTTTTTTACACCTAAAACGGTTAGAACATCAAATTCAGTGTTTTAATTGCAATTCATGATTAATATTCTAGTTCACTAGTTAGCTATATTTCTTATTTCCATACAGTAATATTGCCAAATTAATCAAAACAGCGAATATTTGACAGCTTTTTGCGACGTTGTCCACTTTTAGTATAAACGCTATTAAGAGTGGCATGCAGAGCGGACGCTTAACAAAGTCGAGCTTTGTCTTGACCCCTATGTGCCATATTAACGGCGGCGTACTGTACCTACTTGCATGTGACATCAGACACATCCCTCCTATCCAATCCACATACTTCCTACACGGGGAGCCCGTGATAGAAGCGCCCACTCCGTAAGTCTTTATTTTACGTTTTTTGTTTAAATCATTATAAGAATATAGTTTTTTATCCCACTAAGATGTCATGGCGAAGTCGCCAACAGCAATAAAATTATACGACAAGTATGTGGCGTGGTCGCCAGGCCAGAATTACCCACATTGCGCTAGCGCAATAAAATATGCCCCTTTTTCATTAGTATAAAATTAAGAGCACTGATAATTTTGAAAATGACGAGCAAACCGGATGCGGCCAAATAGTATAAAATCATAATTTTAAGTAAAACGATTCTATCTGACCTTTAACAACCCAGTTTGGGTCAGCACGAACAGGGTAACGTATTACTCGTGCGTGTTTTTTACTGCCACACGCCAAAGGGCACATATCTTGCACGCTATTTTGAACTCTATTCGAGTTTTGATTACGTTCATTATCAATTTGTCAATGGAAAACGCTGACCTTTACGATGCAATGCCGAAATTTAAACCAGTTGGCAGACGACGGCTGTGACTAGCCCGTAACATCTTTCATAGATTCGTTTCTCTCTGTAATGTGCTCTCCGAAGCATGGGTCACCGTTACTAGGGAATATAGAATAGGCTGGCAACCCTCAGTCGCGTAGCTGCGGGCGAAGTCACCAAGGCATCCTTCGTTACCGGAATGTTTGCCTTAACGATCCTGAAAGTCCTGTACAATCAAGTTATACTCGGGCTAAAAACTCATTCAATTTTGCGGTGTAATAAAATGTGGGAGCGGGACAACCTATAGTGCGTGTACGTCATAGACTCTACGATAAGATAGAGAAGCGCAATTCTGTTATCGATCATTTGTTATTATATTGTTTTTATCGATAACATTGCGGCATACGTGTCCATCACTAGGGCCGCACAGTGACGGACTGTTGGAGCCGTCGTAGTTTCGGTGTAAGAGAGATAGAGCTACACCGTACAAAGAACGTATAGCACCATCCCTTTTTCGAAACGGAATATTGATGGCTTAGACATTTCAACTATAAAATGTCATAGCATTTTCGACCCCTGTTTTTAGGAAAGTGAGTTGCTGGCCCGAGCATAAAGAGTAGGTAATAGTGCATCAACACTTGAAACAAATTGTTGTAGCGAGATGTGGAAACAGTACTCGGATCAGGTTGCGGTCAGTAGCTCGAACGAAGAACGAAAGAAAATCGAGAACAACGTGTACGTACGAATTTATGGTCTTAAAATGTAGTTTTTTCTTTTGTTTTTTACTTCAGGGCTCTTCCTTTTTATCCCTCCTTTCCTTTCCATCACTGACATACATGATTCATATGAATAAAATACAGCGCTACAAGGATCTTTTGGCGCTCCAATGAAGTTGACAGGGGGGCGCTGTCAGTAAACATTTGAGCAATTGTTTTGTGAAATGTATTGACAAAACAAGATTGCGGCGTTAGCTCCGATTTTGCCCACGAGCCGAAAGTTCCTTGTACTACTATAATTTGCGACGTGATTTGCGTAGCGGTGCAACTAGATTGCAGCCGATCGTTAATATCGACTGTTCAGATCGATCCAATATGGTGTATGGCTTTTACTCGACGTCGATCGATGGTGTGACATTGAGCAAACCATACAGTATGTTCCAAAAGTATCTGATGAAGGTTCAAACATCCAAATTACCGTTTTGAAGCGATTAATATCGACTGAATTCGACTGGACCAAAATTGTATTTCAGTTGAAACGTACCTAGTGCCACCATTTTATATAATTAGTTGATAATTGTTGTTTTATATTTCAGTACTACCGAGATGATCAACGTGAACCCTCGCACGCCCTACTCTTAGGCAGTGACGTCACCAACAGGTGAATACTAATCTTACTAGTTACGAGATTACTTATGTTTATGATATTTTGTTGTTGTCGACCACAGAGCACGGAAACGCCGCGCCGGCAGCGTCTAGAATCGGCAGTACTAAGAAAATTCTTGGTGCCGAAAGTGTTTTGAGCGCACAAGTTTCTATACGCCATTTGTGTCATAGTGCTAGTACAGAACGTTCACTATAACTTTGCCCTTGACGTCATGTTGGCACCATTGCTTGTCAAGCTTAGTTTCAATACTATGTTATCAGCAGTGATAGGAATAGGTAGTGCCTATTTGCCTAAACTTCGAAGAACAGAGACAAGAAACGGAGACTTCCTTAGGACTAAATTTTTTCCGGGACATCTGTCCCGAAATTCGGGAGAACACTTTTAAATACATTAAAAAAATATGTTATTTGGAATAAGTAATTCGTCTATATACCTAAAGTTTGCGACTCCAAAAAAAAAATTCAGAAAATTTTATGGTTGTAACGACTGTGAGTGTTATTTATTATGTTATGTCTAGTCGCAAAATTTAGGTACATATAGACGAATTACTTATTCCCTAATACTAATTTTTTTCCGGGACATCTGTCCCGAATTTCGGGACAGATGTCCCGGAAAAAAATTAGTCCTAAGGAAGTCTCGTCTCTGTTCTTCGAAGTTTAGGCAAATAGGCACTACCTATTCCTATCACTGGTTATCAGCCTATAACGTTCCCACTGCTGGGACACAGGCCACCTCTTTTTGAGAGGGAGTGGTCTGTCATCCACCACGCGGGCCCAGTGCGGGTTGGTAGATGTCACATGTCTTTGAATTTTTGGTTCTAGGACATGCCGGTTTCCTCACGATGTTTTCCTTCACCGTTTTGAGAGCAGTGGTGATGACATAAATTACACAAAGTAAAGCCTGTCTGGGTTCAAACCCACGACCTACAACTTGTAAGTCGGGGCCGTTACCATTGGGCCACCACTGCTCATTAGTTTCAATACTAATGCAGTTCAAAATAACGACTGACAGAACAGCCATGCTATTCTGTAAACATCTCACTGTGAAAACTTGGGTGAAGTGAGCTGTCAATAGTGTCAATCCCTGTGCAATGACAGCTCACTCCACGCTCACTTCACCTAAGTTTTCACGGTGAGATGGTTACAGAATAGCACTGCAGTGTTACCAATCGCGTCATGGGTCAAGTTATAATGAACGGACAGTAATCGGTGTCACGCTGGGCATGTGTTGACAAAGCCGCCTCCAGCAGCGGCGAGCGTGGCGTCTCCGTGCTATGTGACAACTTTGCAGGAAAAAGTTATGATTTTCTTTAAGTTAAAAAGGAACGTAGATTTTGTTTCGCCGTATTTCTGCAGATTGTATTCTTGGCTTTAAAATTGTTTAAAAATCCACCATGCTATTAACAATTCTTTTAATATTTTTTTACAAGCAATTTTCTCGGACTTACAATGCAAATACCCTGCTGTGTAATCGAATAAATGTTATAAGATATTATATTTATATAACTTGCCCAAATCGAGTCTATGTAGAATGATTTTTATGTGATAAAATATTGTTAATTATTCCGTTATGTGTTAATGTTATTAATTTCAAAATCTTTAGCTGTGTTGTAGTGAATAACAAACTTCGTAGAGATAGTATTAATCTACTTTTGAATATTTTTATTATTATTAATGTATTTTTTCAAAAAACCTTCATCACTTTGAATAAAGATACAAAATGGGTAAACAAAAATGTTCAAGAAACGTATATTGTATTCGTGTTAAAAATAAGACCATTTTACAAAGTGTAAATAATCTGCGTTCGCAATTCATTTGCTAAACATGTAAACAAACACGAGTTGTAGGAAAAACAACTGTAATGCCTACACATAAGGATCAGTTTGCGCTACAACTTCATATTTTTTATGACTCTTTCACACAGAACAGTTCGAAACAGTTCGTTTGTTCGTTCGTTCGTTCGTTCAGTTTGTTGTTCTTGGTAACAGTACCAGTCTGTCTAAAGTCAACTTTATTTACACTTGCATAAAGTTGATGTTTGTCTTAGTGGAAAACTCGTGTTTGGCAAATAAATTGCGAACGCAGATTAAGTATAAAATGTTGTGTTTTGGATTATCGTTTTTAACATAATTATTGGGTTTTTTTCCCCACCTATGAAATTGGCGTTTTTTTTCTCACAAATAGAGAACCTCGCACTTCTATGATTTAAAATATTCATCAATTGTTTGGTATTATATCGAATAATGACCATCATAGACAACTACCAATAGTAAAAAAACCTTATTAAGTACTTATAGTTTTCTAAACATAAAAAATACCTTAAAAATGACTCCTCATTTTGTGAGCAGGAATTACCACTATTTGTTTTAACTTAGCCAAAACTTATTTTTGTCGCTTAATCTAAGTGGCATATTAAGTTATCTTAGTTTTTAAACATTAGTACATAAAAGTTTTAAAACATTAGTGTTCATGGTTGTTATATAAATTAAGAAAATGTTAGTATGAAAAATGCAACTTCTTTAAAATTCTCCATACAAACGCTGATTTCATAGGTGGGGACCTAATATAAAAACGTCTAAACAAACAACAAAAAACAGTTTCAGCGTCCTATCCTCTTGAATAAGTAGGCATTCTTCCTTAAGACATTATTAATAACTTGAAGAAATCAACTGTAGGCATATATAACACACCTCCGTGATAGAAGCATTCTGTTTGCGGATGCTTGTTGTTCTCACATCAATAAATCAACTCATTATCAATAGTTTTAGAGCGCAATTCGATCGACACATTAATTTATAACGACCACAGAACATTCATCGACTGATTACTTTATTTCATATTAAGGCTATTGCTGACAGGAGGGACGCGACTCTGCTGGATTTTTTTTAATGAAAACTTCTCAGAAATTGTTCTACGGGTGTCGCGTCGCGTCTGTCTGCGAGAGTCTTTTATATTGAACAAATTAAAGGTAAACGTTGTTGAGCTAGCATGATTAATTAGTTTTAAAAACAACTAATGGATGTGGTAGGTACATACAGTTAAAAAGTTTCATATAAAACAAAACAGATCTCAAAGTAATAATTTTTCAAATGATTTTGAATCAAGTTCTACTTAGGACACGAGAATATTAATTTAGGGGTTATTCTACGAAATCTGTATATTACGATCAATATCTCCTTGTTTATAATTAAAGTAATGCCAAATAAAACCAGCCAATGTCTAAATATTCAGGCTTATACTTTTGTCAATCGCTTTGTGTAAGAGATGGCAGAACACTGAGTAATTTTTAACGCCTAAAATACAATTCAATGTTTTGTATCTGTTTCTTTGTCTTATGAGCACTCTCAAGGACATCGTCTTCATTCTCAGCATGGCTTGCCTGACAATGGAATATTGAAAAATTGACTTTAAGCTGTCATAAAGGATTTTTTTTAATCTGCGAATTTCTGTTGATGTTGATAAGGATTGGACACCGCCGTGATGACGCACCTTCCAGTCGAGAAATAAGTACCTATATATTTTTAAATCTTTCTGTGAATAGCACACAGTATACAGGGTGGCAGGGACATCAACGCGAAGCCTGTTACCATGGATTCAGTACATGATTATGAACCCCCCTGAGTAGAAATTTTTCGTCGTTTTTTTTTTTTTTAAACAGCTGTTCCATACATTTTCACCGCGAATGTATTACACTTTTCCATGAAACTGCAGATTTTTGTTTTAATAACCGACGAAAAATTTGTACTGAATCCATGGTAACAGTTTTCGCATCGATGTCCCTGACACCCTGTATTTTATAACTCTGGTCCGTTTTTCAATATTCTGCTTGAATGTTGGTCTGTTCGACGAAATAATTAAAATATAATCCTAGTTGCAGGTTCAACCTATAACTTAATATATAAGTAATTATTGTTAGTAATGGAATTCTAAGGAATTCATGTTCGCCTGTGCTAACTGGTAGTTTTATTATTAACAAAGTGCCTTTATATGAATAATTAGACGCTTTTGTATCTCGTTGTCGCTACTTTAAAGTATTTAATATTATCTCACTTAAGTATTATGCTATTTATTATTGTAAGGAACTGTTTACGCTGCGTGAATGTTAAAAAAAGAGAATTAAAATGACTTAAGAACTTTTAATAGAATTGTAAATTACCTATTTATAGAGTTCAGACTTGGTTTCTCGTTTGTGATCTTAAAGGAATAAACCTTAAATTTAAAAAAAATTACATCTCTGCTTAGACCTTCGGGGATTACCGGAGTGCTGTTGTTTTGTTAAAAAGATATTTACATTACTACGTTTTTGTACAACGTAACATTTGCGCAGCCGCGACAATATTCATAATGATCACATATTCGAGTTAAATTTTAAACAAAATATAACAGAAGCTACTACAATTTTTTTCTAGAGAAGATTTTTCGGAAATGACTCGAGATGAATAAACGTAACTTAGACTTAGCATGTCCTTTGGCTAAGCATTATTCCTGTCACTGTCGCATAACTGTCAGTCTACAAGTGCAAGAAAGAGACGGGAACATGTCTGAGTCAAACCACGTGCTAATTTACGTTTATTATCCCGGTTTAAGGCCCGTATTACAGAACTTCACTCGAACTCAAGCATTGCTTAAAACTCGTTGAAAGTCTTTTGATTGGTTGAAACTACTTTTACTTTTAATTAATGCTTGTCTTGAGTGAGGTTCTGTAATACGGGCCCTGACTGTCCGCTGGAGCGGAGAGGAGAGGAGCGGAGTGGAGCGGTGCCAATATTAACTAATGGATCGCTTCAGTGGGGATTTGCGAACTAGTTTAAAAATTCATACAATACCGGGAAGCGGAAAAACCCGGCCGCGGGGTATTTCAGCCCGCTCAAATTTCTCTTCGCGTGAACTCGTCCTAGTTCCGCACAGTCCGCAACTCCGCTCCGCGCTACCTCGCTCCGCATCAATGTACAGACACAGTCCGCAACTCCGCTCCGCTGCCTCGCTCCGCATCAATTGACAGGGAGCCTTAGTTTGGGTAATAACAGTGCTATATTTTAGTATGGTAGAAGAAATAAATGGCGTTAGGCTGTGAGCACACCATGGCTTAGATACCGCTGCGGTACACGACATCAGTCTCACTGTGTAAACTAAGGTGAAGTGAGCTGTCAATAGTGTGAAATTGTCAATCCCTAGCATCAGCCAGCAGTGACAGTTCACTTCACCTACGTTTTCTTGCTGAGATTTTTACAAAATAGACCTGGAGGTGTCAATACCGCTCCGATTAATTTTAAAAGAGTACTTAATTTAAAAAAAAGGTGCAGTAGGTGTTGCACTACAAATATCGTCTTCTTATGCTTGTATAATTAACATTGCATTTAATTATCTTATCTATCTATATTCACTTATTTAATAAGTATTTTAGAGAAATAGATCATTCTTTGTACGAAAGCACGAAATTTTTAAATGTGATCCTAGTTATGTAGTTAAATAAATGTATAAAATAATAATTGTTTTTTTCCTTGTAGCATAATCAGCCTATAATGTTCCCACTGCTGGGACTCAGCAGGCCTCGTCTTTCTGTGAGAGGGAGTGGGCCCAGTGCGGGTTGGTGGATATTGTTCCTTTGTGAATCGCCCTTAATATTTTCTTAATAGCCAATGATTATTAATTTAAAACAGCTACTAAGATTAGTCGATACTGTTGTAAGATTATTAATTATATCGTGAAATATTGAATGTATAATTCGTATTATCGTTATCACTATCCACGCGCTTAACATCAATAATATAATCGTTCGTAGGTAAAGCATGTTTTCCTACCTATAATTACACGCCCTATGCGATTTGAATAAAGATTGTATGTTAAATTATATGTAAGGCCGTTAATTGAATGATAATATTAGATTTCAATCTTTTGAATGTTTATCTCTTTGTTTCTGCATTTCGCAAGACGGCATAACTTTTTTTTTTTCGCGGAGCTTCCCACTTATCACAATATGAGCGCGACTGTTGGCCGGTGAACCAAATTTCGGTTAACAGCGAGCGTTTGCTCTTATGTGCGGCGCGCCTGCCCCGCCCACAAGGCCCTTCTAACCTCTTTTAACTGTTCTGTGATTAGAATAATCAATACGACTTTCTAAGTTAGACTAAGGTCTCACTGCTCACATAATGGTGCCGATTCTCTTGTACACCGAACTAAACTAACTTAAACTAATACTAAAATTACTTACTTTTGGCTATGAGAATCTTAGAGCTATTCTGCAAATAAAATTCTCTAAACTAAAAAATAATTTTGACACAACTAAAATAGAATTTGAAAATCGTGAATCCACGTGGTACCTGTGGTTTGCCCTAACCGGTGATTTTTTTTAGAGCCGGTGGTGCGCATGTGGTGTAGCCTCGACGTGCTTTATATGGAATTTTTATTTTTTTGTATGGAAAATATGAAAAAAATATTACCTACGTGTTGAGTGTTAGGTGTTTAAGGGTTTTATAAAGGGGGTCGAAATTTTCATTATTTTTGCGATACGACTCACCATTTTCGAGATATAAGCAAAAGAAAAAATAAATACAGTACTGTTTTTGCACGTGAAGTCGAGATGTTGGTGTGAATTTTAGTTCATAACAACTTATTTTATACCACACCATTTTAATCGCGATTAAAATTTGTCAGGTTTAGTCTGATTTGGTCTTTTACAACCAAAATTTTAGGTGAAAAACGTCATATTCAGAATAGCAAAATTGCCATTTTCACTAAACTAAAAACTCAGTACTATCTTAGCGCTGTCAAACTAAAATATAGTTAAGTTGTGTCACTTTAGTCTATTTCAGAATAGGAAATCGTCGTTTGACAGGAATAAACTAAATTTTAGTGATTTTTAGTTTAGTTTAGAGGCATTTGTGACAAGAGAATCGGCACCAATATCATAATTTCATAAAATATTCATATACGTCGACAGAGGCACTCAAGAAATCAATCGAACCGATTTATCAAAACGAAATATATTTAAAAAAAAAAGCAAACTCGCGAAACCATCAGGAAATTAGACAATCTTAGACGATCGAATCGATAATGTAATCTGGTATTATTTGATACGCAACTTTTCGTGGTGGTCGCTCGGCCACTGGCGGAGTGTGCTGTGACTGCTAGACCAACATGGTGCAAATTCTGTGGGTGCTGACGTTGCTGGCCACCTCAGTGCTGGCTCAAGACAGTGGACTGTTCGAGCTTAATATAGTGCATTACAATGACTTCCACGCGCAGTGAGTATTATTTTCTTTTTATTATTTTAGGAACCTCATGATAACTAACAGGGGGTCAATACAAGTAAATTAGGCCAAGTTATTTCCTCTCTGAGGCACACATACGTGAATCCATCAATGCCTGGTTGCGGCCAAGGCGTGTATAGTACTTTTCTCAAATAATGCGCGAAAAATCAAATAAGTAAATTAATTATAAATTCCAGAATCAATGACGAACAACGATAATTGTTCACGCGCCAATACCTATGTTCATTTGTTTCTTCTTTACTTAAACAGCTCTATTTGCAAGCCAAATCGAAATTTAAATAAAACCTTTGATAAGTTACCTCCTTGGTGGCCTTGCTATGTGTTGAAGTAAAAAGTTCGTTCCATTTTTAAATAACAAGACAGATATGAGTTTTCATAGTAATTTATTCGGCCGCGAAACACGTAAGATGTGGATTTTTATACAAATACTAGCTGCCCGCCCCGGCTTCGCTCGAGTAGCACTAAGTACTTATCTACGGCGCACCTACCTGCCTACCCTACATACCCTACCTACCCTACCTACTCTACATACCCTACCTACCATACCTACACTACCTTTTCATTGTTTTTAAGATGTATTCTGCTATTCGGGGCGGAGACAAATCCAACGAATCAAAAACCATGAAAATTGGTCCAGCAGATCTCGAGTTATAAGTGTTGTAACAAACACGACTTTCTTTTATATATATAGATTGCCGGCCGTGCGCTCGCATGTATTCGACCTACAGAAATTTTGATTTATCTCAAAGAAAGTTGTCGAAATATTGCTCGATTTTCCAAGCATATTTGAGAAAACTCTTTAACACAGGAGATCTTTGTTGACTGAATTTTGATACAGGCGTGATGTCTCACGCCGGTATTGGCTGTAGGTACCTATACCCCGAATGGTTATGCAGTGTTCTTACCTATTAGTACATTTTGCCAGTTACATATGTATGTTTAAGTTCCATGTAGCAGTGAACAAGCCTATTGCCATCAACCGGGCACAAATCCAGACTCCGGGCTGCTACTGAGAAATTCCAGATGGATAAATTCAATAACACGGAATTGAAACCATGCAGGAATATTGGCGTGCCGTAACCAAACCGACCTTAGTAGGATTATGTTTGATGTGTTATAATAATACTTCGTAATAATCAGATTATCCGCTATTGCTTACTGATATCATTAGCATTTAAATTGTTTTATGACTTTTGATTAGAAGTTGAATCGAGTCGTGACATTGAAGATAATGAGAGATAAGAAGTTTTACAGAGAAAACTTAATCAATGCTCATATGATCCGAAGTAGGACTTACCTTCACCCATCTGTTTACCGGAAGAAAAGTATGTTTTATGTTTAAAACTATATTGCAAAATACAAATATACTTTTTTTACTGACTGCTATTGAAAGTATAAACCATAGAGAACAGTTAGGATGCCTATTTTATTCAGTACTCTAATTGCGTAATACACGATCAATCAGAATCTGAATACTTTTGAAATAGATTGCTAATCCATGCATTGCTTCGTATGTTCGGAAAAAAATCTGCTCAACAACATAAATAACGCAATGAATGTTGTTGAACTGTCAAAATGACACAGATTAATCGTAATCCTTTACGAAAATGTGTTGCGTAATTAGATAGCAGCCGGTCGATTCTGTAAAAATATGAACGTGAAACTTAGGTGAAGTGAGCTGTCACTGTCACAAATCGACCGGCAGGGTGCTAGGGATTAGCACTATTGACAGCTCACTTCACGCTCACTTCACCTAAGTTTCACGGTGATGTTTTTACAGAATCGACCGGCTGGTCCTAACCTAACTCACCTGTTTATACCTGGCAACCCTTTATTAGCCACCTGCACAAAGTTCTATATTTACAGGCTTAAGAATTATAATCTATTGAGATAATGCACAAGAGAATGCTTAGTTAAAATAATTTACCTTTTCCCCCAGTTTCGATGAGGTGAGTCCACAAGGCACAGTATGCGTCCCCGCAGAGAACCCCTGCATTGGGGGCTTCGCCCGCCTGTACACGGCTATCGAACAGGCCTTTGAGGCGGAACCTGAATCCATACTGCTGAACGGTGGGGACACCTTCCAGGGCACCATCTGGTACAACTTCCTGCGGTGGAATGTCAGTCAACACTTCATGAATATGCTGCCGCATGATGCCCATGTAAGTGACGTCAGACACAGAGATATACTCTTTTTCACTAACACTAGAAAACACGTAAATGAATGTTGAAATAAAAGTGTTCTATTAGATTTTCAACGCTAAACTTAGCGCCGATAGTTGAAAATCCAAAAGCGCGCATGTCGCCGAGCGTTAGTAAAACGCGCAATCGTTTTGTAATAATGTTTAAGTGGCTCCCAATGTGATTATGCTGTTGGACTAACTGCCGAGTATGTATCAAACCTGAATGCGAGGTTTGATTAAACAGTCGTTTACACGAGTCCGAAGCGCTCCGACCCCAAAAAAAATTGATAACGGCAAGGTAATGTTTTTATTTTTGCCTTAATGCATTCATCTTTCGTTGTTCCCTCCAGGTGCTGGGTAACCACGAATTCGACCATGGCGTGGCCGGCTTGGTACCATATCTGACCCGTCTGGAGTCGCCCATGCTGGGCGCTAACGTCAACACCACGTTCGAGCCCAGCATGACGCCCTATATCAAGAACCACACCATCGTGACGCGGCAGGGCAGGAGAATCGGGATCATTGGCGTGCTGCTGAGGACGGTAAGATATCCTATAATTTATAATATTTGTAAGCTATCATAAATATTACACCACCCCTATAATCCCCAAAGGGGTAAGCAGAAGTCCTATGTAACAGGGCACGTGCCATTTACCGGGTACACATCCAGACTCCGGGCTGTGACTGAAAAATTCCTGATGAAGAATCCAGCACCACTACATCCGATCTTGGAGTCGGACTCAGGACCCCACACCCACGTTCAGCGTTCGTGCTTGAAACTACTATAGCCACGAAGCCTACCTACGTCAACGAGAAAGTGAAATTAATATAATTGTTTCAGTTTTCAGCGCCAATCGGTCAAGTGATAATGGAAGATGAGTTGGAGGCAGTGAACCGCGAGGCGGCGCTACTGACGTCTATGGGCATCGACATCATCATAGTGCTGTCCCACATCGGGTACACCAGTGATTTGTGAGTATCTACTTATTCCGGCTTATTACAAATAAGTTCTAACTTTAGTCCAAGCCCAAACCTTCAGCCATTTTGAACTTTAATCTCACGAGCGTAAAGTTCTTAATACAAAATTGACAACTAAGACGCGGATCTAAAATCAGTTTTTATATCAACAATTTTACTGACAATGGCCCCTCCGCACAATGCGCGGTGTGGCCGCCGGCATTGTGTGGAGGAGCTTTTAGAAGGGGAGAACGATGGATAAATCGATGCGATGGTCAAGCGGCCGCAAGTGTGGCTGCTAAGAGTCCTGTGTTCTACTGGTACCTACTAACTCTCTTACCCCCTTCAGGGAATACAACCGTGATAATTTTTTTTTTATTATTAACACGCTTTTATTATTAACACGCTTTTTTAATAACACGCTTTTTACCTGTATCTATGTCACGAAATCTTTCAACGTAATTTTCACCAACTTCTAAATTGTCGTATCGAAATGAAACTTTGTATGTAGTTTCGATGACAATACTATAATTTAGTGTCTTCGATCGATCTGATGATGGAGCCAGAAGGTAGGTAGTGGAACTGTTCAGTGGCTACTATTAAATTTCTCGAGTTTGGGCGTATATATGATTCCAATAGATTGGGCTTGGTTAACGAGGATCTCTGATCTGATCAGCCAACGAAAGTGTGAAGCGCTTTGTTTAAATAAATTAAAAATACACAACCAAAAAGTACTGCACGCTTTTTGAATTAATCATTTAAACTAATATTATATAGAAAAGATTAGATTTTTTGTGTTTGTTTGTAATGAATAAACTCAAAAACTACTGGACCTATTTTAATAATTCTTTCATCAGTAGAATGCTATTTTATCACTGAGTAACATAGGTTATAATTTATAAAGATATCATGCGGGCGAAGTCGCTGCCGGAAGCTAGTCGGATATAAAAGAAGTGACAAGCTGCATAGGTAATAATAATAATAATAATAAACTTTATTTATCCAAAAAACATACAGAGTTTGAAAAACAGTTTGATATTTGGTTTAGAAATAAATGCATTTAAAGGTAGTTTAAGTTACAAAATCTGTACAAGAATAATACTCTACCTCTTAAGCTAGGGTATACCTGTATTTTAAGAGGTAGTTTACGGTCATTAGTTAACAAAAACTTATCTCAAGTGGACTGTGTCATTCTACTGTATGTTAAAACAAGAGTGGAATTGTATGTTGTGTGTGAGTGGTGTGTGTGCAGGTGTGAGTGTAGGTGTATGTGAGTGGTGTGTGTGTGTAGGTGTGTGTGAGGTACTTATATATAAGTGTAAATTATGTATAAATGTTTAAAAAAAGGAGCTACGTGTGCCAACAAACTACTGTGCAGTTTGGCAGAGGTAATATAATATCATGTTAAATAAAATATTTCTGTGAATAAACAGGTTTTTTTTTTTGAAAATTTACCAAGGCAACGTTATTTTATAATTTTTTGTGTGTAATAAAAGCGGGTAGTTTTGTTTTTTTTTTATTTCTCCGTATTGTGATTTCAAAGTCTTTAAGAGCGCTAATTTCGGTCCTATACAAAGCATTGTTTCTTTTTCTATAAATGTACCTAAAAACTGTTGTTTTCAGACAACTAGCACAGCGCGTATCCCCGACAGTGGACATAATAGTGGGCGCTCACTCCCACACGCTGCTGTTCACCGGGGACACGCCCAACGGCGACACCGCGCTGGGAGAGTACCCCACCGTCGTCACACGCGCGGACGGACATAGGGTAAGGCCGTTTGTCCACCGCCAGGTCGACGGGACGTCAACGAGAACGAGATGACGGCACCGAAGTAGCCATACACACATTTACTATGGCCGCGTGTCCAACAGGGACGTCACGTTCGGTTCGAATAATCTCGTTTCTCGTTGAAGTCCCGTTGACGTTGTGCGGAGGACAAACAGTGTAAGAACCTTCCAATAAAACTGAGTGAAATGTTCATCAAAATTGGTTCAGTAGTTTGTGAGAAATCACGCAGACCCATGCATACGTACCTTCAGGTCAAAAGGCTGATATCGATGTTGAAGAAATGTTATGAAATGTTATACTGTAACTGTACGCTGTGCCATACTATCTGAGTAATAAGGTTCATTTTACAGAAACAATTGTTCATTATATAATATCAATACGTTCTGCACGCTAAAAAAGACCGTGTGAGTTGACCATCGTCTATGAGCCGACATATGGTATACTTTTTTCTTCATTTAATATTTTTGACGTGACAACGTTTTAAATTAGGTTGCGGCTCGGAGTCACTCATGAAAAAGTGTAACGGCCGCACACGTCTGTTACGATGAGTCACCGCCGATAAAAAGACGTTGTCACGTAAAATCTTCGCCCGTAAAACCGACTTTACAGGCAACCATTTTTTTCATCATTAATATTGTTTTTCATCAGTAATAATGGGGCTCACGGCTTGTGTCAAATAAATTCTTAAATAAATATAAAACCCACAGATCCCGATAGTGCAAGCGTCGTGCTACACGCGGTACCTCGGCAACATCAAGTTCTACATCAACGAGCAGGGCGTGGTGGAGGACTGGAGGGGAGAGCCCGTCTTCTTGGGCAGTTCTATTGTGCAAGGTAATAATAACTGCATAATAAATAAATTCCATGTGATTTAGGGGAGTGACACACGTTTTCAGGGATTCAGCAGAATATCGGCGTCAGGTATATTTGCCTGGCACATGCTGAGCTGGACTCCATTTGGTGCAATATCTTGAGACGCACTTTTTAAGTTCGTTGATCTATGATTTAAAATGTGTCAAAATAGCCAATAGTGCCATCACAATGTCTTGTTTTCTTCATCTTTTTTTGTTTGTATATTTGCACCTTGCAACTATTTTCTAATATTTATGTAATAGTTATTATACTATCGTGCTTTTGTATTTTGTGTGCACCAAATAAATGATTTATTTATCAATCTATGTTCGGGTTTGGCAGCAGGGCGGCAAAATTGATATGTAGAAGATATAATTAAGTTCGGGAAAAAGTCGCTCGGCTTAGCTCGAATTGGGTTTAGCCGACCCGAACATGATTGAGCAAGAGGAGATGCCGAACGAATTTTGTGAGCCGAATGAAGGTCGAATATGTGTAGTAATTTCTTCAGGTCGGCTTTGATGTTCCACAAATACTGTGCCCAAACATGTGTGTAGCACCCCTTAAACTAAAATTACCATACAACCTTAGTTTTTGTTTACCCTAAACCTCTTAAGGGGTCATTATACTCATCATTATGAATAACTTTCACTATGGGACCGACGTTGAACTCGCGAAAAAAAAATTTGCTGTTCCATACATTTCGACGAGATAGACGAACATAAATGTAGGGAACAGCTGATTTTTTTTCGCGATTTCAGCGTTGTTCCCATAGTGAAAATTGTTCATAATAATGAGTATAATGACCCCTAAAAAAAAACTAAGGTTGTATAGATAAGTACTATGTTGTAACATAGCGCGGGCTATATTTTTGCTAATAAATCGCCAGCAATATCTTCATTATGGCCAGAGTAGGCCGAAAATATGAATCGAATTTCTGTTGCTTTTAACGTTGGAGAGGGACGACACGACGCGTTTTTGTTTTATTCTATATTAGCTGTAGCTCGCGACTCCGTCTGCGATTCAGAATAAAAAGTAGCCTATGTCATAGTTTCGCCATTTCGTCAGTGAAGTTCTAACAGTACGTAAGTCAAAAATGGCTACTTTACAGGAGAGTGTAAAAACTGTATGAAATGAATGTAACTTACGCTTAAGGCCTTATTGTGTTCAATTATTAATACAAATTAACTCTGTGATGATTTGAACCCGTGAAAATCGCAATAATCTTTTCCATTGAAGAATTTGGTGAATTTTGCAGTGTTGCCAGTAAAACACTCATAAAATGACTTACGCACTGTTAGAACTTCACTGACGATTTGCCAAATTTCATCCAAATCCGTTCAGCCGTTATTGCATGATTGAGTAACAAACATCAAAACATACAAACTTTCACATTTATAATATTAGTAGGATTATATTTATATATATAGTTAGGATCACTAGTTCAGTCATGACTATAGTTCATGGTATAGAAGACATAGACAAGATTATCCATCCGTCGACGACTCTACAAAGAAACCTTGCCATTTCGAAAGCGCCTTAAAGAGATTTTCCCTATTTGATACTGTAGTGGTATTGACCAATGTATTTTTTTTTTTACCAAATGTGTTTAGTTTTAAGCATCCATTATATGTGTAGTTTTGTTTTTATACACATTCTTAATGCCTCATGTTAGCTTAATGTCTTATTGTATAATGTAAGAGTTAAGTATAGTTAGTAGTTATATGTACACTTTTACACCAAACCATTTTGTTATTTGCAATATTTTTACAATTATTTTGACAATTTGCTCATTGTTGTTTTGATAATTATTTTTTTACTTTTTTATTAAATTATCTTTATCAAAGGGGGGAGGACATGTAGTGGTATGTAACCTACGCATGCACACAACCTGCGAACTCAAGTTCTTAAGACGTCGTCGTCTCTAAGTTCAGGCAGTTCGAATTACAGTTCCAAAACGACACGTCACATAAGCAGTCACTATCTGGGTCCCGCGTCATTCGCGTTATTTTATATTATCCTACCTAATCTAAGTTACTTGTTTATAAACCATGTTTAGTTATATTAACTTCATATTAAATTCATTGTGTTAAACTGAATGAAGAATTTCATTTCATATACTATAGAACCTCTAACAAAAGTTCTATAATACTATTCCATTTAACTACAGACCCCAGGATAATGGCGCTATTAGAACCATGGCGTGAGGAGGTGGACGCAGTGGGTAAGGAGGTGCTGGGCGTGTCGCGCGTCACTCTCAACCGCTCGTGGTGCTCGCGCGGAGAGTGCAACATGGGCAGCTGGGCCTGCGACGGATTCCTCGATGAGGTAAGAAAGAAACATCGATGACTAATTTATTTAATACATCATTCTCTCTGACATCTTTAACACGTTCAACGTTCAGTGCCGGGAACCCTCTTGGAGGGTTCACCTAGTCGCATATGGGATGCCGGGAGCACTCGCGGAGGGCTCATTTGATATATAGGTTTTTCTTTGCGAATACATCATTCTAAACCGAGAAAATAAAATCGGATGTATATTTTAACAAGATTTATTAGTATATACTTACGTTAGTTTTTAAACCCAAGCATTTTAATTTGAAAAATATTTTTTGTTCACGGTTACAAATATTCACAAAAAATTTATAAGGTTAGAAACTACAGCGACGCCGACGATACCCTCTGAAAACACAATTTTACAGTGTTTTATACCACGGTTTTAAACCTAATGCCGTTGACCATCCGCGATGGTTAACTTTAGCGCAAACGTCATGCCGGTAACCGTTTAGCGTTGTATGTTTTACGTTTAGCGGTAAAGGGTACCGCATACAGCCGCACCAGGCTGCAACGAATCGCATTCCAAAAGTTTCATTTGTCATACCAAATGCTGTAGGTAGGAAGATTTACGAAGAGAAGCGTTACGGCGGCATCGCGTCCGTCTAAATGTGTAGCTTTCCTTATAGATCATAGTTAAGTCAAGGATATCAAAATAGCCCCCACGAGTAAGATACCTAAACTATGGGATAGCTTTAGCTTATGTCGCTTACTATAGTTTGACCGAAACCGCTATACCGCGCCTTAGGAATGCTCGGCGAGGCGTGCGCGGGGCGGGACACCGTGAGCATTGACGAATGAGCGGCCTGCACTGCCCCCCGTGAGCCGCGCTCATACCCAAGTTGCGGTACAGCGGTACCGGTCAAACTACAGCTAGCCTAGCCGATTGCATCTGCGGTTTTAACCTTACCTTGCGGTTTAAATAAACCTTACCTAAGTTACCTTAGCTCACGGTGTACCCTATGCTTAATAATTTTAAGATTAATTAAAGTAATAAGATAAATAAAATAGCTCGTGTAGTTAATGAAACCGGTTTGTAAGTTGAACGTTGCATTGCAGATGGTACCTCTAGCAAAAGGCACGGCATGGAACAACGCGCAAGTTTGTCTGATCAACACCGGTGGACTGAGAGTGCAGATCAACCCAGGAGGTGAGCTTACTTCTGTTATAATGATAATTTCGTTGTTAAGTAATTCATTATTTTAATAATATCTAACGTTAAATTACTCCAAATACGTATGGATCGCTATATAATATACCGGTCAACATTGCTTCGGAATTAACAATTAAATTATCAAATTCTGAAAGATAAAAATAGTCAATCTGCCTAGCCTTTTCCCAACTATGTTGGGTTAGGAAAGATACATATGGTAAAAATTAAAAATGGTTGGTCATCCTTAAAAGTTTTTAAGATACGAATCTATGTAGAACATTAATTTTATGTAGGTACCTATCACTTAAGGTTAACGCGGTGTACGCCAATAAAGCTCTTAGTCGGCATGACATTTTCCGACACCTTCAACAATAATCGTCATATTTCAGCCAATTTTCACAAAACTTTAATTAACTACACACCTAAACCTTTCTCATGAATCACTCCGTCCATTGCTGAAAATCCGTTCAGTAGTTTTTGAGTTAATCGCGTTCAGAAAGACGCGCCGGGGAGTTTGTTTTATAATATGTAAATAAGGATAACAAGCTCGAAGGTTTGCGCTTGGAATAAAGTTAGAACTCGTTTTTTATAAGATGGTATGTATGTGCTATAATATATTGATGTACCAACTTTTAAGAAGGTAAGAAAATTACGATTGAAACGTATACACACGAGAGTTTTTGAATTCGGTAGAGGTACAAAATGTAGAATCAACTGTCGATCCATTCAGTAAACATCTCACCGTGAAGAGTGAGGTGAAGTGAGCTGTCCATAGTGTCAATCCCTAGCTTTAGGTGCAATGACAGCTCACATCAAGCTCACTTCACCCAAGTTATCACGGTGAGATGTTTGCAGAATAGCACGGCTGGTGTAAAAAAGGCGTTTTTGACAAAAGTTTCACTTAAGAGGTCTTAAAGTCGCAACGAGGATATCAACGGCCACGTACTGTAACTACAATATTATTAATTGTTTGTTCCATCTCCTGCATTACAGAAGTGACAACAGAAGCCCTATTAATGGCGATGCCGTTCGAGAACTACGTGCAGGTGTATGATCTCTCGGGGCAGCACCTATTGGAGGCGCTCGAGTTCTCCATCGGGGTGTCCTGGAGTGAAAGCTTCTCCAGCGCACGGATGCTGCAGATCGGAGGTACGGTACTACTAATAATGTTCCCACTGCTGGGACACAGGCCTCCACTCTGTGAGAGGGATGAGTCCCACTACTCAAGCCCAAGTTTCTTTTTATTTAGCTAATCGAGCGGCGATTCCGCTTAAGTATAAGTTACTAGTTTCTGCCCGCGACTTTGTCGTTGAGCTATAAGCTTCCAATCTGACTGGTAGTTTCGGAGATTACCCCTACATACAAACCATATAAATATACAAACTTGCAAAGAAACAAATTTTACCTCTTTATAATATTATTAGTATGAGTATAGATGAGTTTTGAATAGACTTGACTTAATCGAATTCAGTAGCTTGACAGTTGGAGGGATACCAGCAGTGCTATTCTGTAACCATCTCAGTGAAAACTTAGGTGAAGTGAGCGTGGAGTGAGCTGTCATTCCACAGGGATTGACACTATTGACAGCTCACTTCACCGAAGTTTTCACGGTGAGATGTTTACAGAATAGCATGGATACCAGCAGTGCCGGATTAACCACGTAGCAAGAGTAGCAATTGCTACGGGCCCCGCGCTAAAGGGGGCCTCCGCCTGAGCATAATTTTTTGAGTGAAACTTATTAAGAAGTGGTATATTGAATTTACTTTGATGTCTCAAAAACGTGATACGTACTACCTTTGTCGACTAAGACGTCAGAATATGGGTAATACAATTTCTAGAAGTTGATTGCAAATAGACGTATTGAGTATTGTTTTTTTTTTTACCACTTTATACATAAGAACCCATAGCAGATCAAGGGCCCGTCTATAAAATTTGCTACGGGCCCCGCGCTTGCTTAATCCGGCACTGGATACCAGTTGCTGACAAAAAAGGGTAGCGAGGTGAGGAAAAGAAAGAGAGTTATGTTTTTGTGTTTCTATCAACAGGTATGCGCAACACATACAACGCGTCGCAGCCGGTCGGCTCCCGGGTGACGGCGACGGTGCGCTGCGTCGAGTGCGACGTGCCGCGCTACTTGCCGCTCGACGTCAGCGCCACCTACCGCGTGCTGTCGCAGAACTACATCGGTGACGGCGGCGGCGGATACACGGTATGTCTCCTTACATTTATTTAGAGACCAATAATCAAACGGATCGAAGCTACAATATCCAAAAATCGATATAAAAAATTCTTCGAAAAACTGACTCATAGGTCTGTGACAGAGATTACGCTTTACTAAGCCGTACTTTTTCTAAAAGGCGATGTGCCATGTTTATATGTCTAATAAACAAGAGGCTTCTTGGATCTCTTTTGGCCTCTAGAGCTCTGGCCATGACACTACTCCACGAGCCAAAAAAATTATTATGGCACACCGAAACAACGTACAATTATGTACAATTGTAACTAACACCAACAATATGAACACAATGCAAGTAAGCAGACGACTGCTTTTAACTCGGTTGTCTTTTTTATTAGGTACCAATTTTTGTGTGACGTAGACGTTCTATTCTTAAACTTTGTTTTCCTAGGAAAGCGGTTCATAATTTAACGGCCGCCATGAAAATTAAGTCAAACCCCGCTGCACAAATGTCTACATCGCTAGATTTGTGCTCACCACACATAGTCACGCAAGTGCCCATACTGAGACATACTGCACATATACAGACTCACGTTCATTATCATTTCCATGACAATCAATTTAAGAGCGTTTATCCTAAAAGTTGGCAACGTCGCAAATAACTGTCAAATATTTACCTGTTTTGATTAATTTGGCAATAATACTGTATGGAAATATGAAATGTGGCTAACACTAGTGAACTAAAATACTTACCCACTTTCAGAATAAACGCATATGTCACTGCATCATTGTGTGTCAGAGGTGTCAACACGAAACAGTAACGCGACCATAGATGTATTAAGTATAACAACGCGACCATCTTTTGACGCGGTAGGGCGAATCGTAAAGCGATCGTCGTTCGAACTTTTTGTTCGGTGAACATGAACGCGTGGTCGCACCGACAGAGGGCTCTTTCCGGTTTTCCGAACAAAAAATGACATATGTGACAGATTTTTTGCGATCATTTGCGTTCTGCCATACATCGCGTCGACAGTGCACTGTATTCATATTAATGTGCTATAAATTTTTCCAGATGATATCTGACAACAGAGAGAACTTGGAAAGTTATGAAGTAGACTACGTAATGCTGCAAAATTACATGCGGAGACAACGCATCGTCACTCAGGACCTCGACGGAAGAATACAAATAGTTTACTGAGGCTTTTATATTTATTATGTATTTCTCAATAAAATATAAAGTGCAATAGTTTTTATTTTATTTTATACGAGGAGAGGTAAAGCAGAAAAGTGTCTATTTCAATAATCAGGTGCTTACCAAAAAAGGGGTGACTAAAGACCGCAACAAAAAACTTAAGTACCTACAACTCGATATATTCGAGTTGTAGGTACTTAAGTTTAATTTCATCCCAAATTTTCACCCTTTAGGGAAAGAATTTTCAGAAATCCCTAGTGCTTACCTTCGTTACAAAAGGTACTCTTCTGCAAAATTTCATGCTTCTAGATCCAGCGGCAGCGGTAAAGGCTGTGCAATGTCTGTGAGTGAATTCAAATTTTTATTAAGACGCTGACAACAGCGGTCACTGTCGGACTGCATAGAAAAGAAAGAGAAGCGTGATGACACAACGCTTGTAATTTATTGCAAAATATGAAGCAATTATTCAAAAATGAGTTGAGTAATCGAAAATAAAAAACAACCAAGTTCTGCATTCAAATAAGACGTTCTTGTTATTAATTAAAATACCAAACGTACGTTTTGATATTTATACTGATACTTTGGATTAGAACTCAAGGTAAAAGGTTAGTTTACCGTTAATTTGTATCGAGATTTTTTTTTCAATACCTGTTTTGGTAACAGGCTTAAGTTCCGAGAAATATGTTCAAGATTAACATACATTTTTCCCGCTATCACAAACTATATAGACTTGGCAATTTTTTTGTTTAAGTCAAGCCTACTGTTACCGATTCCCTGTTGTCAGCGCCTTAAGTAGAAGATTGAAAACAGAACTGAGAAAAGTAGAAACTGAAGTATAGGGTATCAAGTAAAATACAAACATTTGAGTCCTATTAAGACTATTTATTTAACTATTAATCAATTTGACAGTCATTCTTTATTTCATAATTACTTTACGAAATGCAAGATATTGTAGTTTTGTTTCCGCGATGGTGAGCAGAAGTTTAAGTACAATATTTACAATCAGTTACATATTTTATATAATTTGCTGTTTTTTTTTAATGTTTTTATTACGTATCTATTTTTTATATATACAATATAGGTATTAGTACCTAACGCCTTAATTACACTGTTATTTCTAATACAATAAAGTAACCTTTACGGGGTCAAACTTAATTAGCTAGCGTAACGAAACGAACCAAAAAATAAATAAAAAGATTTGTTTTTTTTTTGGGGTCAGACACCGCTGGTAGTTTTGTTATGAAGTGTGAGTTGATATTCCGCATCCTGCATATTCTTTCTATTAGAAAAATATAATTGATGGAAACTCCTTGGAGATATTAACTTCTTGGATTTGTCCTGTATCATATTGAAAAAGAATTGTTTTATAACATTATTTTGTTAGAGAAAAAGTGTTATTTACTAGAATCATATTCTATTAAATTTCGGTATTGTGTTTAAACATATATAGTATGTCAATATAAACTCGTTTTGAAGTTTATAATTGGAATTTTACGTTATGAGAGTAGATACAATTTGAGAAGTTTACAATTAAACGGTTTTCGAACACTACGACGGTTGATGACCGCAAAAAAAAAACATAACATAAATTTATTTTTTGTTTTAATATGCTAACTTATCGTTACCCATCACAACTGCGGAGCTTCGTTAGTAAATTTTATTTGACCCTGTATAAAGGATAGGCATGATATTAACATTATAGTATTCTGTACATAGCTTTGGTAGAGATGTAACAAGCCAAGCATGCCAAGTAATATCATTGGAAACATTATTATGCTATCTATTTAACTATTTCAACTGTTTCCGCGTGTATTTGCTTGTTCTCTGGTATCTAGGCACACACACAGCTTGCGAATAGTTTCACTTAGGGTCACAGCAGAGTAGCTACTATTAACATCGGCGATCGGCGATTTAGCCGCTTTTTAGAAGCTAAATGCGTCGATACAGTCGCAAAATCGCCGATCAACGATGCTAAAAGTAGCTAGTCTGCTGTACTGCCCTGCTAAGCCGAAAGGCCGTATCTCAATCGGAGTAAGTTTTGAGAAAATTTACTTTTTTAAATTGTTATTTAAGGAAACATAAGGATATAAAGAACTTCTGAGTGGTTTTTTTAAATGTTTTAAGTTAGATAGAAGTATTTGGCTTATACCATTAGATGCGAAATTATTATAGCTATTGAATGGTATAAAAAAAACTAAATGGGTGTATTTCAGAGATACCGCCTTTCGGCTTAGCAGGGCAGTGTAGCCCTTAGGCGATGTCCTTATAAAACGTGATCAACGCGAGTGCGCTCGAGTTTCGTTCATCCGAAAACGTAATTAAACGTACAACTGTCGAATAGGTGTCTTATGAATGGTCGTGTATTCGCGTTCTATTAAGAGAGCGCCTTAAGCTGGCTGCAGATTACGTGGAAGCAGCGGGACGGTGTCAAAATAAGTAGAAAGAGGCTCGAAGAGCTAATTTCTCCAAAAACATCCACCGGACGCATATCGTCACATATTGTCATGTAAATATCCCTGTGAGACATATTCATATACAAAACTTTTCAAAGTAATTCATTACGTATATAAAATCTGAATTTGTTATCTTTCTTAAAACCGAAGTGAAAAAGAAAAGATAAAGTCGATTGATAAAATATAAGAAAATTGTGACATTGGACGGAATTAACAGTGAAAAAAAAAATAGAAACAATAAAATCTTAAATATCGATATACGTCGAGTGGTTGTATGTAAACGTACTAAAGTAGTGAGAATAATGATAATCCCTAAGCAGGGACCGAAACCATCAGTAGGGGTATTTTTCGGTTACAACATTTATATTTTTTACAGGTATTTTTAAAGGTTACCTTACATTGAATAGATCCAGTATTAATACCGGTTACTGAAACAAAAATAGAGATGTTGACAAAAAAATATCTGTCTTCAGCTTGATATCTTAAAGAATATTGGACACGTATTTTTCTTTTTTCACGTAATCAAAAGATTTCGGAATTGAGTAGGCAATACGTTAAAATGTGGCATGACGTCACTCCCCGGTAGATTTTATACTGACTTGAGCCGTAGCGAGCCCCCATTCCCCAACTTTAATGCGTTTTATCTAAACCATTTTGTATTAATATGATAAAGCAAAAAATACGTGTCTAATATTTTCTTTTTTATGTGACTGACGGACTAAATCATTTTTTTATTTCCCCAGTCAACATCCCTATTACCTGTATCTTTCACGAGCCCTCGGCATTAGTCAAATGACGTGCATCGCCTGTGTGTGTAACCGGTATTAAAACGGTAACCTAAATGAGGTAACATGTTTTTTCTTAGTTACCCAGATAGCGGTAACCTTAATCGTAGAAGTAACCAAAATTCTCCGATACCTGTACTGTAATTTTAAGGTTTGCGGTCCCTGCTAGTAAGCATCGATCAAACACGCACAAAAATAAATGCCAATTAGTAATACGCTTTATGACGCGACGTTGCCGATCATCCAATGAGAGACGATCTCTTACACATCTACAAAAGCGGTGACTGTGATTGGTCAAGACACACACGATGTGATTAAAATAGGGGATGCTCGTTTGATATTTATTGCGATATATATCGGATGCCAAAATAATTTCAGTTGACCCGCGTAGGAGAAGATTTTCCGACTCAACTTTATTACTCTTTAGGCCAAGTTCTTTTCTGGAGTTTTCCTGAAGTAAGTACTTCAGGAAAACTCCTTCTTGGTGGTCAATAGCACCCGGTTTCTAAAAGCCTCTTATATTAGACGCCAACGTTCGTTTCGAGCTCGGGTATAAAACATTAGAGCGAGTTGACACGAGAGTCAGTATAGGTTTCAATATTCACCGTCCTCGCACGTTTTATGACCTTCACTTCAACGAATCCTGGCAATCTTAATTAAATGTGTTAAAACTCATCGCTGTTGTGATTGGCGAAACAAACAGCCAATCAAATCAATGGAATATGACGACAGATTAAATATACGCTCTTCGTAACCGGGTCTTAGTACCTCAGCACTGTCCTAGATTGATCTTAGGAACGTGTATGTACGGCAGCTCGGCCTTAAAAGTGTTGATATCACGAATAAAGTCCGCGTTATTTTCGCTAGTGTCTCCGATTGGCTGGCTCGCGTCTAAGTAAGTTAGTTCATAGTGTTTCTTCGCGACGGTGTCTGGGGAAGTCACGTTGCTTGATTTGTGGCCCATTATCTGGGGAAGAGAAATTATCAAATTAACGGGTGATTGGGGTAGGGCAGGTGGGAAAATATTCGTGTAGTAAAGTGATTATTTATTTATTTATTTATTCAGTTTGTATAACAATATGGTTCAATTTGTTAGTAAAATACCTTATCACTAGTGTTAGTAGTACACAAAACAAGGATAAGAATAGCTGGTGACTGCGGCAGGATCTGCAGAGAACGATAAAGCAAGGAATATGTTACCTGACCATTCTCCCCACATAGTGCCTCAGAAAAGGGGGGTAATGGCTCTCCACCACTATTTCCAGGATGCTATTGTGACTGACACGCGTTCTACGCATCAGTGATGCGCCTTTTTTGCGAATCACTGCATGGAAGCCGTCAATACGGTTCTGAGCAAACATCTCCGATGCGCTACAGAAACGGGGCAGTCTCAACAGCATCCTAAAAACATTATTGTATTGGATGCGTAAGACATTTAGCGACCTTTTGGTGTAGCTGACCCATAGACCCGGGGCATACAGACCTTGACAAAACGCCTTGAACAGGGTGATTTAGACTTGGTCTGAACAACGAGAGAACCTACGGGCCAACATGTTCCCTCGGACCGCCAGTGCCCTGCGTTCCCTTTCGATGTCTGCATTACGAGTATCTTTAAGTAATAGTATGATTGTTAATACAATCAGGCCGCTACCTAAATAAAAGCGATGGTCGCGAGAATATGCGATCGTCGCGCTCATATGTTACTTTTTATTCGATGAACCTGAACGTGTGGTCGCGCCGGCAGAGGGCGCCAGTTCTCCGAACGAAAAGTGACATAAGCACGCGACGCTCGTGTATTCGCGCGACGATCCCTTTCAAACAGGACGGGGGTCATAGTTCTTTCTGCTTCTTAGCATAGCTATGTTCTTGTTAAGAGGTCAGGGAAGCTTGTAAAATGGTGTAGGTGAGACTATTCAAAGAAAGTTCTTAAATAAAGCAACGTTTATAGTATGCGGCCGTATATATGACACAGTTTTGAAAAAAGTTCGGCTTTGTAGTCACCCGTCAAATATCGTTGTCTCAGATAGATTTTTTTTTGATATGCTGAGATTTTTTTAATGTTAGCCCACATTTGTTGGCCAATTTCTTTGACAAAGTCACATTGGAGAAAAAATATTTGACCAGTGGCATACGACCTATATTACGCGGTGTTCGTGCGGAGTGACCGTACTACGACCGAGTACGGTAACTCCGCACGATCACCGCGTGCGCTCCGTGCCTCGGAAAGCACGTAAAGCCGTTGGTCCCGGCTGTCATTCGTGGATCTTTGACAGTCGTTACGGGTAGTCAGAAGCCCGAAAGTCTGACAACCAGTCTTACCAAGGGGTATCGTGTTATCCAGTAACTGGGTTATGGAGGTCAGATAGGCAGTCGCTCCATGTAAAATACTGGTATCAGGTTAGACTGGAAGCTAACCCCAACATCGTTGGGAAACGGCTAGGCAGATGATGACAGTAAGTTCTCAGAAAATTCGTTACATACCTGTACAGACAGTTTCCTGAACTTGGACTTGTTGCCGGTCGGGAAGTGGTCCTCGACCCAGCTCTTGATGTCCGCCAGCCTTATATTCTCGATGGCGCCAGCCTACAAACGGTATCACAATTATAATATCAGCCTATTATTGTCCGACTGCTGGGTAAATGCCTCTTCTCACACAGAGGAGGCACGAGCATTGATCACCACGCTGGCTTGGTGACGAGTTGGCGATTTAAAACTTTTATTAACTTACTAGTTTCTGCCAGCGACTTCGTCCGCGTGAAATTTCGGCCCCGACCCACCGCATCGCCCGCCCGCGCTATTACTTACATCGTTTTCGCTTAGCGTTCTTTCATTTTTTTTTATTTTTGCTCGGCTCCTAAGAGTCGTAGCGTGATGTTAAATAGCCTATAACCTTCCTCAGGAATTGGACTATCAATACAAAACAAAAAAAAAACATGCCCGTTTGGTTGTTCCGGAGATTACCCCCTACATACAAATTTACAAACAAAAAAATTTACATCTTTTATTTATATATACTTTATTGTACACCACAAAAATACATAACAAAAAAAAAAAAAATAAGCAATACAAAATATACAATGGGCGACCTTATTTTACATCTTTATCATTATCTTATCTTATTCTTATCTTTTTTCACTGATACAGTAATGTCCAAGATAAACTCAGAAAGTACCACAATTAATATCATTATTTCTTGATGTTTTTTTTTTAAGTCTTCGTTGCACTCGTAGGTGACTATGGCAGCCTTGGCGGTAAAAATATCATAGCAGAATCAATAGCATGCAGCCTGCACTGGCCGCCAGTGTGCTACCAATTCCACCATACTAGCACCCACTTACATCTATTTTAATCTCCTATTAATAATATTATCCACCTCACCCTCAGATACTCTCATTTCTTACTTTCATACATAGTTTTCGGGAATTTATACATACAATTGCACTCTTCAGAGAAAGGTAATGAATTGATTAATTAATATCATCATAATCGTTTAGTCGAAAGACTTCCACTGCTGAACATAGGCCTTCTACAAGGGTTTCCACATGCACCATCCTGTGCTTATCGCATCCAGCGGATACCCGCGACCTTCACCATAACATCATAACAACATATAAACGCAACATAATCAGCCGGCTTTAAAAACTCTGACACCATTCGATCCATTCTGTAAACATCTCACCATGAAGAGTGAGGTGAAGTGAGCATGAAGTGAGCTGTCAATTGTGTCAATTCCTAGCTTCAGCTGCAATGACAGCTCGCATCAATCTCACTTCACCTAAGTTTCACGGTGATATTTTTACAGAATCGACCGGCAGGTCAGTCACTAACCACACGAAAAGAAGAAAGAAGATCAGCCTATTATATTCCGACTGTTGGGACTTAGGCCTCTCTGTGGGAATGGGCCGTAATCCACCGCGCGGGCTCAGTGCGGGTTGGTGAATGAGTCACGTTTACGATTTTTTTAGTTCTATCACATGGCAATTCCCCGCGATGTTTTGGAAGCAGTGGCAGATAAATTGCAAGTACATGCTTATCTGGGTTTGAACCCACGACATTCGTAAGGCGGTGTTACAAAGGCCACCACTGCTCTTTAGAATTTCAATTTGAATTTCAGACTCCCACAACAAATTATTTTTTATCGGGAACAAGACTATTGATACGCTAAAAACAAAAGACTTTTAGGCCGTATTACAGAACGTCGCTCAAAACTCAAACATTACTTAAAACTAGTTTCAACCAATCGAAATGCTTTAAACGAGTTTTGAGTGAGGTTCAGTTATACGGGCCTTAGTTATAAATATTATTTAACAATATGGCGTTTTACCTCTAAGAACAGCCGGTGGAACATGTATTCCCTGCTTGTAATCTCTCGCCAGTTCCTCTCAACCTGTAACATATTTTATAGTCAAGTTTATTACCCGACTGCAGCGAAGCCAAAAAAGGAGGGTTATGTATTTGACCTGTATGTATTTATGTATATCCGTCTCTATGTTCCCTCGTAACTACTAAACGGCTGAACCGATTTTGATGAATGAAATGTCGTTAGATTCGTCTTTATTGCGCGAGTGTCACTGGGTATATTAAAATTATAAAAATCAAAACAGCGGTTGTCTGGCGCCAAAAATAAATCTCGTCTTCGTCAAACATAGTACTTAACATTAATCCTCAACTTTACCATATATTTATATCAAAATTAATGCTGCAGTATTTTAGATATAGCGGAAGATTATATTCTAAGCAATTTGAGGTATTATATGTTGACACTTAAGGCCAGCCGGTCTATACTGTCAAAATCTCACCCATTGCCATTCCACCCCAGCTGTAATTCCACCTTATGTTAGGGACTGACACTTTTGACAGCTCACTTCAGCAATATTATCATGGTGAGATTTTTACAGAATAGTACAACAGTAGTGTTATTCTCTGAACATCACTACGAAATTCGAACGGTGTCTCCTTGTGAATCTGCGATGATTCACTTCAAAAATAAATGAATTCGCCTTCGAATTGTGTGCGCTCACTTGAGTGAGGTTCCAAGTGAACTTTACAGAATAGCACTCCTGGTGCCGTATTATGAAGTATTAATGCCACCATTTTTCCAGTGTGAGAGAGAGCCGGAGCTATACAAGGCCGATAGCACCATCCCGTTTTCGCAATGGTATAATGACGGCATTGATACTTCATAGTACTACCCCTGGTACTGTTTGTCACTTACCTCCTCTTTGAGCTCGTAGTCGGTGGTGTATTTGAGCTGCACGAGCGACAGCTTAGTCGCAGACAACGTCTTCTCCGTGAGGCGCTTCATATCTCGCGTGAACTTCTTAAGGAATTCCTCAACGCGCGCGTCTACGTACGATACGCTGAGGAAAGTAAGAAAACATATGTTTCATTAGAATCTGAAATAATTAACAAGTTTTTAAACAAAAAACTCTATGTCATACATGATTAAGCTCAAAATACATTGCAACCAAAAAAAAATTTGGAGCTTTTAGAATGTTGACTTAAAATCAACTTAGAATACATAACACTAAAATAGATAGTTGAGTAAATGTCGATGGAATAATAATAATAATAATTTTTATTTAAAAACGTTTACAAAAAATGTATATTTAGCCACAGTAGTATTATTTCCCATACATTGGTTTATTAGTGCTAACTAAAATATATTTAATACAGTTGCCAGTAATAATAGTTCGGAATTAGAATGTGAGGCTGCCCGAACGAGGTTAATTCAAACTTGTGTAAATGATCTCAGATAATAAATCATGTATAGGCACAGTACAGATCGGCCACGCCGCAGTTTAGGTATGAAGCTACAAGTACGCGGCGGGCCCGTCTTGCTGGGCCAATTCAGTGAGTGTAACGTAATCAGAAGATCTAAGAGTCACGCGATAGAAAGAGAGGCAACTTCTAGGTGAATATAACTGTAGGTGATTAGCGCTGTGCGACCTGAATTGCACTTTATTGTGTCGTAGCAAGAGTCGATTTTTATTTAAATGATTTTTCGGTGTGTTCCATCTGTATTAATCTGTGGTATAGGTTAAAGCTTCGTCTACAGGAGGAGACTTTCGCGACTGTCGAGAGGCGAGAAAGATCAAGCGAATATCCTAAAAGTTGGCAACGTCGCAAATAGTTGTCAAATATTTACCTGTTTTGATTAATTTGGCAATATTACTGTATGGAAATATGAAATGTGGCTAACTAGTGAACTAAAATATTGATTATGAAATGCAATAATTAATATCGTAACACCGAATATTTAGATGTAGATGTAAAAAAAGGATTTGGAAACTATCCAAATGCTTTTTTTACACCTAAAAGAGTTACAACATCAAATTCAGTGTTATAATTGCAATTCATTATTAATATTCTAGTTCGCTTGTTAGCCACGTTTCTTATGTCCATACAGTAATATTGGCAAATTATTAAAAATACCGAAATATTTGATATCTATTTGCGACGTTGCCCACTTTCAGAATAAACGCTCTTAAACCCTTTCGTTTGGTTGACACACATAACATAACATCAAGCCTGAATACCCAGTAGGGTTAAGCAGAGGAGTACTAAGATGTGCGCCAGTTATGTTTTAGTCCCATGTAATAGGGGGCGAGTCTGTTGCCATTAATCTGGCACGAATCCAGACTGCAGGCTGGCGGGCGTCCGGGCGTCGGGAGACGCGAGCCGACTTCCGGCCACCGTAGGCGCGGGCTTGCGGACGGTGAGCAATGGGTAGCTCGCCGTCCGATAGGGACCAGGCCCGGGTCGACGGCGCGTTGTGTTCCACGCGCGCCTCAAAGAGATGTCAGCACCAACTGACGGGGTCCGGAAGGGCCAATGCCTGCCGGGGTTGCGGGTTTGTCCGAAAGGGATATCACGACCCCGGCACACAGGCAACGGAAGGAACACGGGTTGGTTTTAGTCAGTAAAAGTCTGACACACCCTCCCGCTCCGCCCAGAGCGGGAGAAGTTATTTGAAAAATTCCCACACACAAAAAAATAAAGGGCTGGCGGGCGTTTAGTTGAATCGACTTTTAAGTAGTTTACAGATTGAGTATCGTTCTGTAATACGGGTCCGTATTACAGAATTACTATTACTCATGAATACGATTATGTCATAATGAAGCTGCCCAGCGATTTGCACGACAGCTATTTTTTTTTGAATTTTCTCTCTTTTTTTTTTATTAACCTTTGTTACATCTCACTGCTGGGCAAAGGCCTGCACTTTTTCCTGCCAAATCTCTCCGTTTTGATAGGTAATTTGATAAAATATCTTTTATTTTATTTAGTTGATGTTACTGTACTGCCAATCATATCATTGATCATAGGGTTCGGTGGCCGAGCCCGTACCGTACGTGCGCGATACGACCATATTGTACTTTACTTTAGTCGTGTTTTTGCGTTGATTATTTTTTTAATTAATATGAAATACTATACCTGAACTTGTCCACCTGCGTGTTGACGGTGATAGAGAAGCCTAGCACGCCGAACGTGTAGCGCATCATACTGAACACGCTGTAGCCCAGCTGCTCCTTAGTGCGCAGGTTGTCGAATACCGGCTCTTCCATCAGTAACTATTATATAAACAACAGATTGATAATGTAGCAGTCAGAGTCCGTGAAATATTGGAACTAATAATTGATTCTTTTCAAAACTTGATTTTTCCACTTATTTTTTTTTTTTCTGAATTTGAGATAATAATTTTTAGGAATGAATTTCGAAGTGGACTGAACTACTTTTGATGAAATCATGCGTTTTTGTTTTTTTCTGCTGGATCACTCACGTTTTGAAAAACTTTTGTTTTCGCTGCATGTCAATTTGAATGTTACGAACCAAAAATTGTGTTCTGTCGAAATTGAAATAGTCAAGTTTTGAAAAGAACCTCTCAATTAGCCATAATTATTCAGATTGGAAATCGACGTATCTATAAACGTAAATAACATAAATATATATCTCCTTCCAGTATTCAGTACTGGAAGGGAATAGGCAGAGTCTGCAGATTCCAGAATTTATAAATTCTGCATGTCTTGTTAACATAACAATAAGGAACAAAATAGCATGTATGTCCTTACCATAAGCACTTCAAGCGTGGCGGTATCCTTGGAGTTGGTAGCTTCTCCCTGGTAGTAGTTGGTGATGATGCTGTTGGTGGAAGCCTCATTCAGGCTCAGCACGCGGATCTTACGCTCGCCCAGAGGCAGCTGGTGGACTTTCACCTGCATTCGTTAGGACAGTTGCTTAACACATCCAATGCTTAATTATTGGATTTCCTAAAAAGCGGTACAGCCACATAAGGTCTTGACGGCGTTGATATTGAAAGCGTTTTTTTTTTTTTTTCAATTTTAATATCAAACGCCCACCGTATTTTTTTATGACTGCCGTCATTTTAGCAACCCGTGTATACATACATTACCACTTTCTTAGTAAACCCAAGCTTTAGGGCACTTATTTAGCATACATATACGTTGGCACAACCTACACAGAACGCCGAAATAAATGAACTCGCCAGAGAAAAGGGATACCGTGGCCCCTGGCAACGTACAGGCAACTGAAGGAACACGGGTGGGTTTTAGTCAGTAAGAGTTTGACACGCCCTTCCGCTCCGCCCAGAGCGGGAGAAGTTATATGATAATTTCCCATCCAAAAAAAAGGCATCCTCCCCCAACACTGTTTAAAAATGTAAATGATACCGCGAGTGTATATGAATTGGACGTAGTTAAACAGAAAGGATCCAACCCACACAGAGTTAGTTTTGAGATATTCAAGTTTTAAGATCTGCCATGCTATTCTGTAAACATCTCACCGGAAAAACTTGGGTGAAGTGAGCTGTCAATAGTGTCCATCCCTGTGGAATGACAGCTCACTTCACCTAAGTTTTCACGGTGAGATAGTTACAGAATAGCATGGCAGATCGTGTTATGTGATTGTATGACCTGCCATACATACGGGTTGGTAATGTATGGTCATAATGACATGATGCGTTGGGATTGTATTGGTGATATTAAAGGTTTGACTACAAAGAGTGTTTTGGTATACATAACTCATTTCCGCCCATAGTGTGGGTTGGATCCTTTCTGCTTAACTACGTCCAATTATAAGCCTCATTGTAACCTAAAAAGACCATATCTCTCTCTCTCTCGCTCTCATACGATTGTGATGACCATTTTACCTGAAATATCAGTGGAAAACAATGTTAAATAACGATACTTACATCCGGGAACTCTTTTTCGGTGAGCGCTTCCCACTTAATGTTAGCATGCACGTTCTCCGCTATTCTGATAGCTTCGTGCCACGGCAGGTTACCTTGCATGAGTATCTGACAACAAAAATAAACAATATTAATTTAATAATGAGTATTTCTAGTTATAAAAAAAAAATAACACATTAGTTCTCTCAGCTCTTGGCACGATGAGACACTCCGCAAAATCATTCAAATAAAAAGCGACTATTACTACGACACAATAAAGTGCAATTCAGGTCACATATATCACCTAAAGTAATATTCACCTAGAAGTTGCCTCTCTTTTTATCGCGTGACTCTTAGATCTTCTGACTACGTTACACTCACTGAATTGGCCCAGCAAGACGGGCCCACCGCGTACTTGTAGCTTCAGACCTAAACTGCGGGGTGTCCCATCTGTATTCATCTGGCCTCTTGGTTGGATCAAGTTAGCACTTAGTAAGAGTTTGCACAAGTAATAGTATCAATGTATTCATATTAGTGACAGTGGGAATTGTTCGCATAACGGTTGGTCAATACGATTAAAAATTTCATGAGTAGTCACCGCGAACAGGCAGCCTACATGTTAAGTCGATGACCGGCGGAGTAATTGCGCGACAACCTTCGATCAACAATAGCACTAGGTTAACACATAGGTAAACACATTGCTCAAGTGGCCACGATTGCATATAACTTGATTACAAACCTTAACACTCAAACATAAAGTTTATTATCGTTTGCAATACATTTACTACTTCGATTGAAAAGTAAACTTATTTGTAAAATAAGAACAAAAAAATATTTATGGAAAAATAAAACGTAATTTCCAAGCAATAAGGTTGAAAAAACTACGTTGCAAAATAAGACCACGTTGCATTATAGAATGCGGGAAGCTGATACTTGGGAGGAGCCTATGTTCAGCAGTGGACGTGTTTCGGCTGAATGAAGATGATGACGTCACAAACCTGACAGTACATCTTGCTGAGCAGCCGGTCGCTGTACTCCTGCAGCTCGGCCAGCGTGATGTTGTGGATGATGGCGGCCTTCTCGCGGGGAGAGATGTACGGCATCAGCAGGATGTTCATCCGGACGTCTCTGCGAAGAGTAATAGCAGAAATAAACTAAACTGAAAATCTTGGTTAGTCATCATGTTTTGTAATCAAAATTAATGTCCCACATGTGACATGATAAACTGCAAATGCTATCGTACCTAAATATATTTTATAATTTTTATGGTAATAATCAACTTGGAATACAGAACGCTAATGGCCTGGGCAGACTGGCGGACGGGACGACAGAGGATGTTAAATTTATCAATTGAATTTAATACTTATGCAATCGAAATAAGGTATATATTTCAATGCTCGATGATCGACCCTGGAGTATCGCAGCGCAGTTTTCTCTGGAGCATCGAGCATTGAAATATATAACTTATTTCGATTGGATAAGTATTAAATTCATATCCTCTGCCGTCCCGTCCGCCAGTCTGCGCACGTCATTAATTAGAAGTAGTAATAAATGAAAATTAATTAAGATTCTAAATCCAAGTAAAGGACGCTTACGCATAGCTTGTATTACGAGATAGTTTCAATTTCACAGGAGCTGTACCAGACCTACCCGTCCGGATTCGCATTTTCATGAATATGATGATACGACACTCACTTGGCGAGTTTGTGCGGTTTAATAAGCACGTTGTGGTACGTGCGCGCGCGCACCTCGCGCACCGCCTCGAACATCGCGCTCGTTAGGTTCTGTGTTGAAGACCGCATCTCTCGAGTGATTAGCTCCACTAGTAACTGTGGAAACAAATGTAGTGTGAAACATACAAAGTAATCTATTAAAAATTAATAAAAAAATAGAAAATATTTATTATTCGATAGGGACTTACAGATAACACTATGCAAACGTAACAGATTAAAAGGAAATAATAAAGGAACTACAGCAGTAAACAAACCAATCATAACATGTATATAATAATATGGCGCTGAGCATATCGAAAGGGTCACTAACTTAGCATTTAATGCAATTAGCTGTATTGTTTACTAGCTGCACCCCGATCCCGTGGGAATATCGGGATAAAAAGTATCCTATGTCCTATTCCAGGTCATGGTGTACCTATGTGCCAATTTTCATCCAAATCTGTTCAGCCGTTTTAGCGTGAAAGCGTAAAAAACAAACTCACTTTCGCATTTATAATATTAACTAGCTGCGCCCCGCGGTTTCACCCGCATAAGTCTCAATCCCGTAGGAATATCGGGATAAAAAGTATCATATTTGTTAATCCAGGCTATAAACTATCTGTGTGCCAAATTTCATCCAAATCCGTTAAGTAGTTTTTGCGTGAAAGAGTAACAAACATCCATCCATCCATTCTCACAAACTTTTACGTTTATAATATTAGTAGGATTAGTATTCAAAAATACTTGTTTTATAGGGGATACTTAACATGTGCCTTTATAAAAAGTATCCCACCTATGTTTTAAATCCAGGATTTATAGATCGTCAGGTTGGTGTTGCCAGTGTGAAGTAAAATGTGCTTGATAAAGTTTTAGCCTACTAACTTCTCTTTTTTATCATGCTACAAACGGGAAAAAAATCTCTATTATGCGAGTGAAACTAGCAGCTAGCATATACAACATTGTAGGGAGAGTAGGCATGTTGCATGAACACGCGCATCGAGCTCTTCTAGCGAGAGTATTTCTGTGTTTTGTATTGGTCTGAATGATTATCTTGCGTAGTTTTCGTTTGCAGCACTGTATTTTCAATTCATTCGCCCTACAACATGTAGAAAAAAAGCTGTCCGATCCGTGAGTGTGTAATATTGTACTGAGAATCTATGTATGTAGTAATTTTCATGAAAAAAGAAAAAACGTTTTTCACCTCTCAACGAGGCATCCTCAGGATGACGATTGACTTGTTACGAACCCAGACAAGACGTGTTGCCCCGTCGAACGCATTGTGTACTCACGTGTAAGTTCTGACTGTAGCCAGTCACTTTCATTGTGAGTCCTTTGTCACCAACATACAGAGAGTGAGACAGGTCCGCCATATTAGCTGGGTACACTTCTTCCTGTAAACAAGGTTTATCATGAGCAATGCCAATTTATTTTAGACTTTATATTAACGTACCCAATGTTGATATTTCATTAGGCTATGTAAACATAAAAGTATTTGATCGACTATTACCTTTAGCCCTTGCTGTAACACGTCCGTCCAAAGATCGAGAAGACACGAACTGTGAACCAAGCACTGAATTGTTTTTATTGTTATAAAACTTACAGGGGGTATCAGAAAGGTGTGGTACAGACCATCAAACTGAACCACTTTCTCCATGGGACCAGCATCGAAATCGGGAAAAAATTATCAGCCGTCCCATTTAGGTCGAGTAGATTTTAAAGCTTTGTACGAGACAGGTGATATTTTTTTTCTCAATTATGATTTCTGATACGGGCTGTATTCTAGTTTTAAAAAAAATACCCAATAATAATGATGTTATATTATATAACTTTCTCAGCCATACAGAAGGCCAATTCTCGTACTTTATAGTGTTCAAATTCAAGTCGCAATCTTATCTCGACAATTTTGGTATATTAGAGATATTTTTGCAGATTGAAACTGTGATTAGAGGGCGAACATTCTTGAAAATACAGGAATTGCCCCTCAAGATTTAAATGTAGTATAATTTGGCTCATTCACTAGAGGATCGTTCCCAGTCCGTCGGGGCAAGAATGTCTGTTCCTGCGAGTCTCCTAGGAAAGACTCGCCAGGTGATTATCGCAAGATGCGTTTACACTCAAGCGGGCGTCTCTTTGACTGTGAGTCGAAACTATAATACATTTTTTCTCCTTTCGCTAATTACTTATTCGTGGTGATAAGCTCTCCTCTTGATAATGAACCATTAAGTTAAGACAACACGTGTTATTGCGCAAGTTCACACTTCAACCTATATGATGGATCTGCGCGAATGACGGTTTTCTGAAATTACGTCCACTAGGTGGCAGCACTGAGACGCCAGATCCGGGCACCTATCAAGGGTCAAAGCACCTTTAATTTCTTTAGTCGTCCCTGAATGCTGAACGAATGAATGAAACGAATGATGAAAGTCATCATATATTAGGTCCCCACCTATGAAATCAGCGTTTTGTATGGAGAATTTTAAAGAAGTTGCATTTTTCATACTAACATTTTCTTAATTTATATAACAACCATGAATGCTAATGTTTTAAAACTTTTATACACTAATGTTTAAAAATTAAGATAATTTAATATGCGACAAAAATAAGTGTTGGCTAGGTTAAAACAGATAGTGGTCATTTCTGCTAACAAAACGAGGGGTCATTTTTAAGGTATTTTTTTGTTTGGAAAACTATAAGTAATAAGGTTTTTTTACTATTGGTAGTTGTCTATGATGGTCATTATTCGATATAATACCAAGCAATTGATGAATATTTTAAATCATACAAGTGGCGAGGTTCTCTATTTGTGAGAAAAAAAACGCCAATTTCATAGGTGGGAACCCAATATTTTATATTTATTGTCGGAATGGAAGACGTCTTGTCAAAGTGGTGCCAACTGGTAAACTGAATTTCCATGAAAACTCTCAATCGCTAATAAGCCCGTCTATACAAATGGATGGAAGTATACTCACTCTCTGGGCGATTTGAGACTTAGCGGCGAGATGAAGTAGAAGTACAGCAACGCGGTGGGGAACCGGAACTTGAAATCTGGTTTGTACCATAGCTCCATGTGGCGGTTCTTACGGATCAGGTTAGGCTGGTCCAGTCTGTGGAAGAAATTGGATTTATTAGATATGCAAACACTTGTAGACCTATAAGACCGCCTATTGTAACACCCTATGAAACTGTCAAACTTCTTAACTGTAATTCGTTATGCTATACAATACAGAGTATTCTGAATATCTATCGATCTAATGCTTCATTCGATATCGTCAGTTAACCTATTGACCGTTGGTTTTATATCAATTGCAGTGCCCCCAGCGCCCAGCTCATAAATCGACAAATAAATACCTACGACTAATAGGGTCGTGCAATGACACAAAAAACGAACATTATAAGTTTTCAGTCGTATAAAGGCTCCTACAAACAGGCGCGACACGCGACGCAACACAGAGACACCGCACGTCGCGCGCCGAGCGGTGTCTTTGTGTCGCGTCGCGTGTCGTGCTTGTTTGTAGGAGCCTTAAATACGAATGATGCGGCGGCACGGGCACGAAAATATTCGTCGTATTAATCCGACTGTCGGTCAATAGGTTAATGTTGACTGTGATAGGTACACCATAGCATTCGGTCAAAAGATACACGATGCTGAACGTCAGCACACACTGAGTAGTAAACTGCAGTGCTATTCTGTAACCATCTCACCGTGAAAACTTAGGTGAAGTGAGCGTGGAGTGAGCTGTCATTCCACAGGGATTGACACTATTGACAGCTCACTTTACCCAAGTTTTCACTTTGAGATGTTTACAGAATATCACGGCAGTACTACGTCCTTGCTGACTGATAAATATTTTTACCTTTTTTTTTATCGCCCTTAAGTATAGTATAAGTATATTTATTTTCTCTTCACAAATGTAGTACCCAGTATAGTAATGCTTAAAACTAGGATTGTTTACATTTGTGAGAGACTGGGGCTTGAAATAGGCATTGCAAGCAACGCCTGTGGTACAAGTCACCAGGGCCCCACGATCATATGTACAAGCTTACATACGTGTTTTTATGAAACAGAAGAGAATTAAAATAAAAAATACAAAAATTATAAAAAAACAACGTAACGTAATTAAAATAACATAACAACAATGGATGGAGGAATTCACTCTTTTAGGTTTACAAGAGTGAATTTGACTGAGTTGTGTGCATGTGTAAGTGTGAGTGGATTTGTGTATGTGTTGTTTGTAATTTTATGTGAGATAATGTGTAAGTAAAACTGTTAAGATATAGGAATCAATAGCCTCCTTAGGGTAACCTTTATAGTTATGTTAGTTAGAGTTTTATTTTCCAAGGTCAGCCCATCTGGATAAAATTTGATGAACTGATAAAAGATACCCAAAAATAAACCAAAACATTCGACTACGTTAAATGATTGACAGTAAGGTCACCGTGGCTCAATATCTTAGCGGCATTTTATTTGGTAGTTTCGACTTTTCTATGTATATAATTAAAAGATCTATGCCCAGCTCATGGGCTGTCTCTATACACTGTCAAATTAAATAAGCTAGCAAAACTCCAGAAGTGATGAGTACCGACTGTCGATATTTAAACATGATCACCTAAACTCATACTTCAAGTAACTACAATATTTTTTGTTGTTTGTTTTTTGTTGTTCGGCTGTGGAGTTTAGCTAGCTAATTTAATTTGACCTTGTATAAGCTGGTTCCAGTAGGTATAAAATATATCAAATATAGAAAAAAACATACCGAAAATGATTGACAGTAGCAATAAGGTCACCGTGGCTTAAAATCTTTGTAGATTCCTTATTAGCAGCTTCGACTTTCCTATGTATATCTTTAGGAGAGCTCCTGAGATCTATTCCCAGTTCTTGCGCGGTCTCGGTATATACGGGGTCCGGTTGGATCAGGCTGAAGTTTGTGGTTATGTAAACGTTCTTCTCCGGAAGGAAGAAATTGTTGTATGGGCCCACGTTGAGCCAACGGTCAAGCCATTTGCCGGGGATTTCTGTGGGAGTGAAAAGGTGGTTAGTATCGGTGTATAGTGAGGGAATCTTATAAAGCGCAATCGCGAAATACGGAGAATTTCATTGACACCGAAATCAACGAATTTTATCCATGTGAGCGGGACGGCAATATTATTACACGGGAGTGACAGAAACACTTAGCAGAGTAACGAAATTCTCCGTCCGTATTCTATGACCGCACTTTAGATATAAACTTGATGATACTTGCCCCAATTAATGTTGTATATTTCTAAAGGTATGGATAAATATTTCTTATTTACAGGTAGAAGTAAATACAATTTGCTTTGATTAAAGGATAATAGAGACACATTAATGTTCACTTTAAAACTTAATATTAATAACTTACTGACTTTTTCTGAAATGCCAATAACTAATGGTGACTAGAACTAGTTATGTTTCAATAAGCCACCTTATAACAAAACAACATAAGGTTTATTTTCCCTTGTTATAACAAAACTCACCCATTTTCTTGTATTCAGTTCCGAACCATTTTTCTTTGGAGTCGTAGTTGATAGGTGTGGAATGCTTGTTGGATAGGATCATGATGTTCACTGTGTCGGCGCGCATGCAGTCCAATAGCTCTGTTATACCCTGACAGAGGAAATAAGGTAGCATTAGTAGCTAATAAAACTTGACCTTAGGATAGTTGACACCTTGAATAGTCAAATAGAGGGGTAATTTGTTTGCCAAACATGTAAACAAATACGAGTTTTAGAAAAACAACTGTAATGCCTACACATAAGGTTCAGTTTGCGCTACAACTTCATATTTTTTATGACTCCTTCAACAGTCAGTCTAAAATCAATTTTATTTACAGTTGCATAAAGTTGATGTTTGTTTAACTGTTAATAACATCAATTGGAAACAATGTTATAAATAGAACTAACTTCATTCTGCATATCAGACTACAGTGCGTTCATTATAACTTGAGCCGTGACGCGATTGGTATTACTTAATGCGCCATGTTATAATTATTACGTAACCACTACATAACCAATATGTCAAAACTTGACATTTTGACATATTGGTTATGTCAACACATAGTTTTTATGACAGCTGCGCGCACAGACTGCATTAAGACCGCGGCGCGTGAGTCACCGACGGTATGAAATGTTACCATTTTAAATATTATATTTTATATAAACATTTATAACTAAGTATTGTATTTATTCATTTTATTTTTGTCTTATTTTGTTATTTCACTATATGCTGCACCGGTTGACGCTGAAAACCAGCGTTGGGGCCCTGTCTCGCATAGGGTCGCAGCATTAAGCTGAGCGATGGCCGTTTTGCGTGGATGTGACGCATATTTTCCCCCAAATTGTTTATTTTTGTGTTTTGTTCTTTCTTTGCGTCATGTGTACCGCAAATAAACGTATTTTCTTTCTTTCTTTATTTTCTCATTGGTAGCACAAAATTTTGCAGTCATGTGATTGGTAGTACTGTATTGTCAGTCGCCATTTTGAACTCTATTAGTATTGAAACTCAAAATCAATCTGCCTAGCCTTTTCCCAACTATTTTGGGGTCGGCTTCCAGTCTAATCGGATGCAGCTAAATACCGCTATTTTACATGGAGCGACTGCCTGTCTGACCTCCACAACCCAGTAACTGAGTCATACGATACCCCTTGGTAAGACTGATTGTCAGACTTTCGGGCTTCTGACGACCCGTACCGACTGTCAAAGATCCACGAATGACAGCCGGGACCAACAGCATTACGTGCTTTCTGAGGCACGGAGGAGTCTCGGTATGTAAAGATGGTCACCCAACCACGGCCCAACCCCGGCAAGCGTAGCTTAACATGATGGATCGATCCGTGCGGCTGTTATTACTTAGTCACGAGCTCACGAGTTTCTCTATTAGTATTGAAAGTAAGACTGCAAAATTCAGTACTAGCAATCGCGTCACGGGTCAAATTATAATGAATGTGATGTAAGTAACATTGAAGAAAATTGCAGAGAAAGACCTTTTATATATATATATATAAAAGATTGTGCTCATGGGTGGACCATTTAATATTTTGCTAAGTACCTGGTACTTGTTGATGGGCCTACACTGTCCTCTCATACCTTTTAACACTGTAACTTGGAAACATTGTAAAAACCATTTAATTTTAAAAGAGTAACCGTGGAGTTTCTTGCCGGCTCTTCTCCATAGGAAACGACCAATTGGAACCGTGCACCTAGCTTCTGACGTTTCATAAGTGCCCTTGTAGGTTTATGTGAAATAAAAATATTTTGAATTGAATTGAATTGGTGCACGCAACGGTACAGGAGTCGTGGCAGTATTTAAAGTCCAGTTATAACATTTAAACCTTGTTTTCGTAAAATGATGTCAAAAAATGTTGGAATTTTCACCTGCATAACCAAAAGGTTCCCAGGTATAGTCCACTACAAAACAAATGATCACAATGACGGGAAGAACAAGTGACTCTCGGCTTCGTTAAGCTTCCTCTTACACAGTGTAATTCTGCCGTCATTCTGTACCTTTTAAAGTCTTTAAATCAAGTATAAAGGTCCATTTACACTAGGAGAACGTTGAGAGGCGAGAATGTTCACGCAATCTCATGTTTTTACAATCAAGCGAGATGAAAAACCCGTCTACGATATCGAGTCAGGCAATTTGTTTTTTTTTTACGCGGATGCTCCATTATTTTCAAATCGAAGCGAACCTCGCCTTTCGTCACACGAGTACCTTTAATATTGTTTAAACGAGTCAACTTTTTGATCTCTTTTCAATAAAGGCCTATTCGATGACAGATACTTTACTCTTGTAATGAATTCTCATGAAAATTCACGCCACCAGTTGGCGCCACTTTAACAACAGGCCTTCCATATCGACAATGAATATAAAATAATGATGACTTTCATCATTTGTTTCATTCATTCGTTCATCATTCAGTCACGACTACAGAAAATATAGACGTTTTGACACTTTTGACAGGTGTCAGACTCAGTGCTGCTACCTAGTGAACGTAATTTCA
Organism: Agrochola circellaris; assembly: GCA_914767755.1. NCBI lineage: Eukaryota > Metazoa > Arthropoda > Insecta > Lepidoptera > Noctuidae > Agrochola > Agrochola circellaris. The sequence continues at coordinate 7,927,659 of OU611860.1, forward strand.
TAAAACACTCATTGCACAAAATTGTAGTTATGTATATTATATACTTATAAAAATACAGTGACTGTTACCTTAGGATCATACTTGTAGTAGAGTCGGTCGCCAGTTATATAGTGCTGTGGCGGGTAGAAGTGCATGTTCTCTGATAACGTCTCTACATAGTCCGCCGGCTGAGACTCTTCCTCGAAGCGGAAACTCGTTTCTTCTATTGTCTGTTGAAAGAAATAAGTTGATAAGTATATCTAGTTTCTGCCCGCGACTTCGTCTGCGTGAAATTTCGCGTTCTTTCTCACTGTTTTTCTGTTTGGTTGGCTCCTAAGGGTCAATTCCAAAGAATCTTTCAAATTCGTCTAGTAGTTCCAGAGATCAGCGCGTTCAAACAAAATCTTCAGCTTTATTATATTCTGGATTCCGCCAGCGGCTTAGCCCGCATGATATCTTTATGAATTACTGGCTGCGCCCGGTTTCACCCGTATACGTCTCGATTCCGTGGGCAATATCGGGATAAAAGGTATCCCATGTCCTTGTCTAGGTCATAGTCTACCCATGTGCCAAATTTCATCCAAATCTTTTCACCCGTTTTGGCGTGAAAGCGTAACAAACAAACTTAATTTCGCATTTATAATATTAGTATGGATAGCCGTTGTTACTCAGTGATAATACAGGGTGGCAGGGACATCGACGCGAAGCCGGTTACCATGGATTCAGTACATGATTCTGAGCCACCCCGCGTCGTCGTCGGTTATTTAAAAAAAAAACAGCTGCTCCATACATTTTGACCGCGTAGGTATTGCACTTTTCTATGAAACAGCAGATTTTTTTTTTAATACTCCACGAAAAATTTCAACGCAGTGAGGCTCAGAATCATGTACTGACCCCATGGTAACCGGCTTCACGTCGATGTTCCTGTCACCCTGTATAGCATTCTACTGGTGAAAGAATTTTTTAAATCAGTCCAGTAGTATTTGAGTTTATTAATTACAAACAAAAAAACAAATCTTTGCTTTTTATACTACTAGTGTATAGATAAGTCTAAGTGCGGCCCACCAAGTTTTAGAGAAAGTTTGGATTTGCCCAAATTTTCTCTTTCTAAACTAAACTACTGACTACTACTGACAGTGATGACGCTTTTATACTTCAAAAAACCCAAGTAGGAAAAAAGTCAACTAAAAAGGTTGTTCATCAAGACATCACAGACAGACAAATTAAAAATCCGAAGTCGCACAGATTACGTGTGACTCTTGTATTTTTAGTTTGGCTGTTTGTGATGTCTTGTTTATAACTTTTTAGATGACTTTTTGTCGTAGTTGGGTTTTACTTTTATTTAATTATTTTAGGGTTATAATATATATATATATTTGAAATTTGATACCCAACATGTTTTTTTTGTTATTCATTTTGTCCTCTAGTACGCGCTAAATTCAATGTGACGTTTGTCACGCCTATATCCAGCGGATGATCAAGACCCTTCCAACGATACCTCATTTTTCAAAATATGATGAGTAGTTTAGAAGTTATGAGGGAACCGATGAACATACATACCGGTCAAAATCATAACCCTCCTTTTTGCTTCGCCGTAGTCGGGTAAAAGAGCGACATCTATTTCAACAGACTCTTTTCAAAGTTCAATGTGTCATAATAACCAGGTATTGTAAACCTTTGATCGCCAGTTACTTTCAATTTAATACCAAATTATTTGTCAAAGGGTAAAAGTAGATAAACGTAAAATGTAATTTACCTTTATTTCTTCGAATATTCTTTCTGTAGGTCCAATTTGTTTGAGCATGTTTATGTATGAGAAAATGGCTTCTAGCACCTGGAAACAAACATTATTCACGTTTTTATATAAATCCTCAAAAATGATAGAGCCGTTGTAAGTAAGTACAGATAACCGACACAAGATACTCTCGAAATGTGATTTTTTCTTATGTTATGCAAACTGCTGTTTAAAATATTTTTTTCACAGCCACTTGTAGGGTCTTGACCTGCATCTCACCAGATGGTAGGTGATGATCAGGCCAAATGTGGAGGCGAGCTTCACCGGGAATCCACAACCACAGAGGAACTGGCTATCTTACCTCTAACTGCAGAAACACAACAATGCTGTTAACATTGTTGTTATGGCGACAGACTTAGATAAGATGGTGGTAGCTAGCCAGGCGGACTTAGAACAAGACCTACCACCGACCAAACCGAGTAGAAAATTTTTGCCCGCAATGGGGAACCCGGGACCTCTGAGTCTGAGACAGGTGGTCTAAAGGTATGTTTCCGATCTCCGCAGCACGCGGCAGTGCTTCCGCAGCAGTTCTGCCGCGTAAATGGTCCCCATATATTTACTATAAGTTTATATGAGATTACATTCCGAGCATGGCCGCAATAAATGTATGATTCCGAGCGCCGCGGCAGCACATACCTTGAAACATCGGGTCGTAACGCCTGTATTTTATGAAATTACCCCCTACTTATAGGTTCATTAGAAAACCAGCGTCAGACAGCACCTGTCTAACATTAATGCTGAAATGAACCTTTTTGGCGCAGCCGTGAGGCACACACTATTATTGTTAAAATGTTCATTTTTATTTTTCGTTTTTGTGTTTCACGAACTGTGTCCAAATAAACATTATTCTTTCTTTCTTTCTAAATTAGACCAGTTCCAATAAAGGATAACTTAATGAAATTTTTTGATGATTACAGTACTTTGCAAAATAAAATTAATTTCGCAGCCAAAAATAATCAATTTTTCTTTGCTTCTTTACCTTACAGCAGTAATACTCAAAGTGTGCTCCGCAAAAACTCTGTGGTTTCGTGGCCCCGTGAAAATATTTGCCTATGGCCTATGTCCAGCAGTCGTTGCTTTGTGGTATTTTAACTGCTTCAGAATTATGATAATCTCGTATGAATAGTTTCAATCTTTTATTATTAAAACTGTTTTATTTTCGCCATAATATACAGGTTGGCAGGGACATCGACTCGAAAACTGATAACATGGATTCAGTACATGATTCTGAACACCCTTACGTTGAAAATTTTCGTCTGTTATTAAAAAAAAAAACAGCTGTTCCATAGAAAAGTGCAATAGCTACGCGATCAAAATTTATGGAACGGCAATTTAAAAAAAATAACCGACGAAGAGTTTCAACGCAGGGATGTTCAGAATCATGTACTGGATCCATGGTATCGCGTCAATGGCCCTGCCACCCTGTATTATTAAATCCAACAGTACCAGCCCTAGTGGGAAAAAGTGAACTCAGAGTTTATGTGAGTGTTATTTGCCCCACCAGAATCAATTAGTGGGACACAGTGGACGACAAAACTGTGAACAATCCACTTTATCCCACTGGTGGGACAGAGTGGAATAATCCATAGAACGCAGTTTTTAATCACCAAAAAAAAAACAGCAAACCCACCTCATCAACATGATCCAATCCTTCCTTAGTGAGCACAACTTGCGTGGAGAACAGACTGTACATCGAAGTGTAGTCGATACCGCTTTCTGAGTTACCCGTGTATATGCCGAGAGCCCACACCCTGGAGATGATCAAATAATTGTATTATTCATCTATAGTTTATACGGAAATAAGTGAAACAGATTGTTGTCAAACACCAAAACAATATCACAGCAACATGGCGAACTTTATATCGTGTATGACAACGCGTCCTTCAGTCATCAGCAACTACAGTCAAATCATTAAAAAAATGTCTCTACACCACACAACATAAAGTTCACATTTCAATGGTGTGCGGCCATTACAATGACAACATTCCAGTTCCTAAGGAGTTGGACATTTTCCTGAATGATGTGTTTTTGTTACGGTGTGCGGCGATAAACATAAAATTAAATGTACCGTTTCATCATCATCATTTCAACCGAAAGCCGTCCACTGCTGGACATAGGCCTCCCCTAAACACCGCCACTTCGACCGGTTCTGTGCTTCCCGCATCCAGCGGATTCCTGCGGCCTTCGCAAGGTCATCGGTCTATCTTGTGGGAGGCCTTCCAACGTTACGTCTACCGGTAAGCGGTCGCCACTCCAGAACCTTTCGGCCCTATCGGCCATCTGTTCTCCTTGCAACGTGCCCTGCCCACTGCCACTTAAGTTTGGCAATTCTTCGGGCTACCATGTACCGTAAAAAAATACAAATTGAATAGGTAACTCACTTTTTCCTGAGATAGGACAGCAGGCTGCCTTTCCCCTCGTGACCTAGCAGGTATGAGATGTACTGATGCGGCTTGGACTCGTATTCAGACAGCAATGACCTCATGCACCATGTCAAATGAACCTGGGGAATACAACATAATGCCGTTGATCATAATGAAACCACATCAGAAAAACTAATAATTTTTCTGGTGTAGTTTCGAGAATAAAGTTGACCTCGTAATTTCTTTGCCACTTAAGACAAAACTCTCAGTTTATTGAATTTTTTTTCAGATTGTAACTATCTGTAACTTGGCAGCTGCCGACTATTTCTGTTTTATACTCGTGATTATAATATGTAGATCTATTTTGCTTGTTTAATTTTTCTGATTATCTTTTTGTCTGCACTTATTTCTGTGACAAATAAACCTACTTTTCTTTTTTTTCTTTGGTCTTGAAACAAAAATAGACCTTGACGTATTATATCGTGCATGTGACATACAACCGTAGGGTGGTAAAGCAATTACGAGGACGACCATATCTACACATTTTTTTTTAAATGTACAGTACAGCCTAATCACAAAATTCTAAGTAGACAAAAAGTGAACCAGACACGAATATGTTTTGGATAATTTCTTCCAGAAGAATCAGAGAGTCTCCCTCCCTCTCTGCTTTTTAATCTAATGTATGATGAGAATACCAACCTCAGTGGTATCGCCCACAGGCTTGACGTAGTAGATGCTCCTGAACTCGGGGGTGACGGTGTCGGCCTTGAAGCTGAACTGACTGAAGTCTGAGGAAGGCAGCTTGTTGGTGGGAATGTGGCCGAAGGTGTTAGTCACGTAGTCTTCGAGGGCGGATAGGTCCATTCGCGCCTGGGAAGAAACGTAGGATTATTGTAATAAAAAATTCTTCGCGGAACAGCTTTTAGTGATCGATTCTAAACAGTTTACTAGAATCTTAAAACACTGTCATGTAGCCTGTAGGTATACAACCTCCATCAAGTATAAATGAGCGGAAGGACAAAATAACGTAAAGCCCCAATCGCTTAACATTATTTCTCTTAAGGCAAATAAATATTCTATTCTATTCTATTCTATTCTATTCTATTCTATTCTTAATACCAAATATTAATGTTGTTCTTTTGTTTACCATGAAGGCGTATCTTTTAGCCCGCAACATTCCATGTGAACAATGTTGCGCAACGTTGGTCCCAATGTCTATGGGGTTTAACACACTGGGAACAACCTTAATTTTCATGTTGACATTTCAAAAATATTCTTGACCTTCGAGCAAACGAATTTTTGATGTACATCAAGCAGATTTATTTTGGTTGGAAAAGGTATTTAAAAAAAATATATATAACTAGTGGGTGCACGCACTTATTATGTTTAAGAAAATATAAAAATAAATATAATATAGTAAGCCCTTTGGCTATTCACCAATCTGATTACAAGTCTGTTTACAAATAAATATTTATAGATTTGTTTTTATATGATTTGTTTTTGTTTTGCCTCGTATCTTTATTGTTCTATCGTATGTTTGACCAGGTCATGCTAATATGAAATATTATCAAACTGGTAACGTAATATTCTTGAATGATCTAACACATGCTATTGTTTTTTTAATCTCCAAATGATGGACAATAAGAATTGTTTTATTTGAAACAGAACGCTTTCTCTATAATACAATTGTTATCATGATTGTTAAAACACAGTCGATTGCTAAAAGATAAACAACGCATTTTCGCATTAAGTAGACTTGTGGCGGCATCTATATCGCCACATGCGAACTACGTATCAAAGACCTGACGTCACACAACATCCTGACGTCACTCAAATCCTGCATCGCGCAATTAGAGTTTGCCGCGCGGTGGACATAATATACAAGCTCCCGACTTCAACCTCTGGGCAATTGCCCGCCAGTCATGACACCCGTCTGGTCGGAGGATCTTCCCTTTTCTATGGTGGATGAGTGAACTTTACACCCTGTTCCTCATACCCCTAAATTGATGACCCCGAGTATGAACGTGAACGCAGCCTTCGTGCAGCGTGACGTCATCATCATCGTCACTCCCGCAAGCTTGCCGCCACAGACTTGTAGAGACTAACGCTATATGCTACTAATGTTGAATGCTCCTTTAGTTTCGTTTACGTTCATACATCATAGTATGTATGAACGTAACGTAACGTATGATGCAGTCCAATGACTACTAACCATTCATAAAAATAAAATAAAAACAAATTCTTAATCGCTCCTAGAGGTATTTTATGTCGGGTACATTGAGTCGCCCTTTGTAAGACGACTAAAATGTCGGACGACAGCGATGCGGACGAATACTTCGACGCCTAAGTGTCCGTTTGTTTTTTGTATTTATTTGTATAGTTTGTTATTGTATTTAGTACCTAGTGTAAATAGTTATTTGTGTTAAGTATTGTAAAGCGAATTGGTTTCTTAAAATTAAATAAAATATTTCATAATTTGCAAAAACAATAAAACTAAAATGTCACGGGCGTATATATTTTTTTTTTCAATGAATGTTTAGTAGTGATTGGATAAATGAAGTGGGTTGCTTTTGTAAGACGACTAAAAGGTTACGGGTGTATATCCGGGCCTTATTTAATGTATCCGGCAATGCAACATATTTGACATAACAGTCACATTTTCGCCACAGATGCTGTGTTCCATAAAACAGAAAATGTATGAAAGAAACTATTAAGATTGTCGGATTGTCTGATTGTCGCCTGTCAGTGTTATTAAATAGGCCCCATAGGTCATACACGCACACGTTTCAGAGTACTTGACCTTGTTGAAGGACTCACAAGGTCGGAGTCGGTTTATGTTCTAAAAAGGCCCTTCTGGTGTTTCCACTAGCATCAATAAAAAAATTTATTCCAACTTTCTACAATTCCCAGGTCGGCTAAACTGTTATTAGATTTTCAAACAGGATTCTTTTTTTTTTTTTTTTTTTTTTGAGGATGGGAAATTATCAAATAACTTCTCCCGCTCTGGGTGGAGCGGGAGGGCGTGTCAGACTTTTACTGTTCAGTATCAGCCTGGAGTTCGAATTTGTGCAAGACTCATCTCCTATTACATGGGACTTCAACATAACTGGGTCATTTTCACAAAAAGTGTACATTCCAGTTTGGGTGTGTCCCACAACTTTTGTATTTTTTTTAAAGCATAATATTTACATATAAGAAAAAAAAACACTAACGCTTTGGATCTGTGGTCAGTTTTTAACAATATTGTATAATATTGCTGCTTATAAAAGCAGCAATATTATCATAATTTTCAAAAATGAAGATAGAAGGTATCTATTTTAGCGCTGTCCCACTACCATTTTCATTAATATAACGTAACTTTAAGAATTTTGTTGACGTATATATAATAAATTGTTTGATATTTTGGAAAGTATAGTTATGCACGATTTGTTAAACAATTATAGAAATAATCTAATGTCGCTTAAAATATTTTAAATAAATTAATCTCTGTGAGGACACAAACTAGTTCAAATGGAAATTTCCCTTCCGAAACCGCAATTTTTGCGATATGATGCTATCAAAACTACCGTTTACGCGTATTTTTTTTCGATCGGCAACATTCTTAATGCTGTCAACGGGTGAAAACAAGTATTTCGACCATTTTGACGGCGGCCGGCGGACGAACAACATTACTTCAGGTAGCGGTCCAGTTTTGCTTTTCCAGAGCCGCGACCAATTTCAAAGTAAGTTTACAAGTTTATTTCTTGCAAATTGTTTTGATATCTTCATTAGCATTCAGTGAACTTAAATTGATACCAAGCTTGTTGATTAGATGTGTTAGTTTTAAATAATTAAAACAAAAGTGTTTAAAGTCAGACTTCCGATACTTCCGTTCCGTAACCAAAACGCAGGTAACGTAGAAATGGAATTGAAAAGTTTCGGAATGGAATTCTTAGGAAGATGATACATTATATTCGTAGTATCGATTTTAAATAATAAAAAAAGAGAAGACTTCCAAATCTAATTCGTAACGTTCTTACGGTGTCACTTTGTAAAAAATAACAAATATTAATATATTATTTATTGTAACAAAACAATTTTGAGATTTTGCTAAATAGTGTTATGTGACAATAAGTGTTTTTTTATTTTGTTTTGATAAATATTATAATATATTGTTGAAATTAATGTACTCAAAATGACACACGTTCTAGTAAAATGTATTCATTTTCATAATAATTATTATTTTAATTGGTTGACTATGTAGCATGAATATTTTTTTCAGGTACTTTATCTACCCAGTAAGAATGGTTGTCCTAGCAGACGTTGATAAATTTATAAACAAAAATGATTTTTTATTATTGCACGAATCAATATGGCCATGGTTAATCACTCATTTCCGAATTGCGGAAAAATGCCAGCCGAGAAGATGAAAAGATATCGGGAAAAACTAAAGAAAGACCCCGAAAGGTATGAAGAGTATAAGAAAAAAGATTTGAATAGAATAAAATGAAAGAATAAGAACTTTTTTTCACTTTGTTCAACATAATAAATTAATAATACACCCCGTGTTGAACAAGGTGTAAAATTTGAGTTGTGTTCAATTTTATATTAGAATATTTATAATAATTTGATCTCATTTTCTTGATAATGTGCAATAGTCTTAAGAATTCTATTCCGTTATAGGAACAGTCAATTCCGTGACTGTCCTATTTTATATTTTGTTTTAAATATTATTTTTAGAGCGAAACGCTATTTAATTGGTATTAGCTTTTGTTACCTTAGAGTGTAATCATTTGATTTATGTAATTATAAAAAGAGTTTCTAAGTTGTATCCTAATTGAGAAACATACCAGAAAGTATTGAACTAATTTGGTCCAAAGAGTAACGTAATGGAAATTAAAATGGTGTTAAGTATGTTTGCTATTGTTGATTTTATGTTTTATCTATTTTGTATTAAAGTAAAAAACATTGTTATCCAATTATACTATTTGATTAAATCCAAACGAGTTTTATTTTATTTCTTTAGCTGAAAGCCATTAGTTTCGGAATGGAATAAATTTTGTTCCCCAGGGGCAATAAATTAATTGTATTTCAGTAAATAATCTTGATTATGAGGTTTTGTTATAATTTTCATATAGTGAAAATAATAACAATTGTAAAATAAATTTAAAATAACGAATTACAATAAATAAATAAATTTCGGCATATTTTTAATAGTGTACACTTTTTCTGAAAATGACCCAACTGCCAAAATGTTGGTGCACTAACTCCAGTGCCTACCCCAGCGGGGACTTAAGGCGTGATGTAAAATTTACCTGCACAGCAACAGTCATCCTATGGGCGCTGTAATGCCTCTTCCTAAAGGCATGCGCGGCGAGGTGCAGTCGCTCGTCGTCATCGATGTCGTCCTTCAGACTGCGCAGGTTGCCCCACGTGAAGGTACGCGCGGGGTGACCTTCGGGGAACAGGCTGGAGAGCAGCTGATCCTTGCGGTTCGAGTCCGATGGAGAGGCGATTGCGAATTCTGTAAACAAGATTAATTTAGGCGGGTGAAATTCTAACTACAGGTACAGCAGCTTTATTAGACGAAAGCGCCAGGAAAGCCCGCGATTTTAATGATTATTATTCTGTAAATACTTGTTACGATCGCGAATCATATTTTAATCAACATAAAACCTAATACTGATCTGCAAATTGGAAAAAACGTAAGAACGTGAATTTCGCGGGCTGTCTTAGCGCATCCCCCTTAACAGAAACGGTAATCGCGTGAGCAATCAATGCCAGTGGTACATAATCAGCCAATAATGTTCCCACTGCTGGGACTCAGGCCTCCTCTTTGTGAGACGGTGCGAGCCATCATCCACCACACGGACCCATTGCATGTTGGTGGATTTCACATTTCTTTAAAAAAATTGATCTACGACATGCCAGTTTCAACACGATGTTTTCTTTTAATGTTTACGAGTCTAGAGTCTTATCTATTTGTTGAGTATTACACCACAAGCAGGAAGTAATCTAGTAGACCGTATGAAGCTAAAACCACAAGCAATAAATGGTTTGTACTCATTCATTACTATTGATGAAGCGTTTCGTAAAGCCTTTTATGCATAGTTACGTGTTGAGCTTACAAATAGATTTTTGTTTGAACTTGTTTATTTTTCACTATTGTATAAAGGTCCGACTCAAATATATATATACTCTTATCGATTCCGGCTACCTGTATTTAACTCATAATTTATGCTAACACTTTGATTATCAGCGAGGCAAACGCAGGGGAATAAATTTAGGGGAAAAAATATGGTTAAAGCAACGTTCATAAATAAATCCCACCATGGTTCGTCGTGGAGAACCCACGACGAGCCATAACAAAAGTTGGTCGGTCAAAGATAAGTTCTATTACTTTCTTAACTTTTTTTCTGCTTTTTTTAACCATGGTGGGATTTATTTATGAACGTTGCTTTAACCATATTTTTTCCCCTAAATTTATTCCCCTGCGTTTGCCTCGCTGATAATCAAAGTGTTAGCATAAATTATGAGTTAAATACAGGTAGCCGGAATCGATTCGTCGAATAGTATTTACCGATGTAAATCGATGGTATTTATACAATAATTACGTGAGTAACATTGCAAATGACACGCGGTGCTGAGTATCGTCATTCTTTCATAATTAAATCAATGAAGGAAACCGCAGTGCTGACCAACTGTCAGTACTATCGGATATCAATGCAGAAATGTTACCAAATACTTTACGCAGAAGTCTTCCTGGCCTAGAATATGCGGTCAACGACTGTTTATAATTTCGGAGAGTGTGGCTTATTTTACTACTAGCTGCGCCCCGTGGTTTCACCCGTATAAGTTTCGATCCCGTGGGAATATCGGGATAAAAAGTATCCTATAAATATCCTACCCCGATAAAATGTCCTACCCCGGGTCATATTCTACCCATGTGCCAAATTTCATCCAAGTCCGTTCAGCCGTTTTAGCGTGAAAGCGTAACAAACAAACTCACTTTCGCACAAAAACTTATAATATTAGTTAAGATTACTTCATTTTAAGCATAAGTAACTCGAAGATTCAGAGGCTTAACTTCACCCACCGCAGAATAGTAGCTTTGAGATTTGCATATTCAAAATGCTTATAGGTATTATAAGTCCAATACGAACCTTTGGAAAAGAATGTCAATGGTTAATCTATAATATTATAAAGAGGTAAAATCTGTTTGTTTGGTTGGTTGTTTGTTTGTAAGTTTGTATGTAGGGGGTAATGTCCGGAACTACCAGGCGGAGTTGAAAAAAAAATATTGCGTTGGATAGCCCAGTTTCATTGTTTAGAAACTGTAGCAATATTTAAAAGCATTATCTTATTACAAATATTGTAATCGTGAAAAACTTCTTCTACGATTTCTCTTGATCAATTAATTACTAATCCTTCATTCGGCAGTTTCCAAACGAGCCGATATAAGCCCAATCCCGTGTGGATATGACCTTTCACTTATCTATTGGATTTATAATAACTTATAAGTTTTCTTTAGAACATAATCGGCGCAACCATTCAAGTGCGAAACACATTCAGTAAATAAATAATATGAGATAAATAAATAATAAACGTTTTATAAACAGTGCTGCATCATGGCTGAATCAAAAGCACTGTTCAACACTTCTTTTATAACCGTAAACCCCTTTAATAGGGATGATGACTAAAATTATTTTTTTAGTCCGTCTTCGAGATTATTAAAAAATATTGGACACGTATTTTTTTACGTAATCTTAAGATTACGGCGATACATTGAGTTAAATGCGCCATGACGTCACGAGTATGTCGATTTTATACTTACTTGTGACGTAACTACCCGCAATCCCCAACTTAAAATGCGTTTTATCTAAGTATTTTGTTATTAATATGATAAAGCAAAAAATACGTGTCTAATTTTTATTTATTATCTGACTGACGGACTAATTAGATTTTTTTTACACAGGCATTTTCCCTATTATAAACGTCGCATAAAGCTAAGAGACGTTTAAATATCAAAAAATGAATGGTTAAGCAGACTCTTATCATTACGTAACTCTAAGGAACGTTTATAAATAAGGGGGAAAATAGCCATATATTTTCAATATATTTTTTCTCTAGCCCATAGTACCCATATTATTCCCCCTACTCGGCAAAAGCCTATAAATTCATATAATTATGAGGGTCGCTTAAGCAAAGTATATTTAATGAAGTACCACAAATAAACTGTACGCAATCATTATTTACTCTATTTTCGGAGAATATGGCTTTATGTTTAACGAAACTGACCATTGTGACCAAACAACACTTACACCCGAATACTGAAACACCACTCAAAACTTAAGCGTTACTTATGACTCGTTTAAAGCCTTTTGATTGGTTGAAACTAGTTTTAAGTAACGCTTAAGTTTTGAGTGGCGTTTCAGTATTCGGGTGTTAGGCACGTATTACAGAACGTCACTCAAGACTCAAGCATTACTTAAAACTAGTTTCAACCAATCAAAAGGCTTTAAACGAGTCATAAGTAACGCTTAAGTTTTGAGTGAGGTTCGGGCCTTAGTAGCATGTAAATTACCTGTTGATGCGTCAATAATTTGGGCAGTTAGTGTAAGTGGATTACTTTCGTCTGATCACCTAATCCGTAACAAAACCACTTGTGCTCAACGTCTTATTGGTTTATAATTAATCAGTAAAATGAGGTACATGTTAAACAAAGGAAGTCTAATATTTCTAGAATTATTTAGTTTCATTGAACTACACTCCGGCCGATGAGAGAATGTGTTCCTGAAACCTGTCAGCTGAGTACAAAAGAATACGTGTTTTCCGAATTTAAGAGCGTTTATCCTTAAAGTTGTCAACGTCGCAAATAGCTGTCAGAAATTTATCTCTTTTTTGTGCCAAGTTTCAAGTTTTATTAACTCAACAAGGAATAAGATTTGTCATAAAAACGAAATCCCCCCATTTTCGCCCCCTTAAAGGTGCAATTTTCAAACACCCCTACTTAGTGCTCCCCTACATTTATAAAAGGAAGCTGTTTGCAAAAGTTCACGTTCCTAGTCCCAGTAGTTTCAGCTCTGCGTTGATATGTCAGTCAGTCAGTTTCTCCTTTTATATATATAGATAGATATTCTAGTTCGCTAGTTAGCCACATTTCTTATTTCCATACAATAATATTGCCAAAGTAATCAAAACAGCGAAATATTTGACATCTATTTGCGATGTTGCCCACTTTCAGAATAAACGCTCTAAAACTTTATTAGTTCCTAATCTGTCTGGTCTTAGAAACGCATTCTCTCGGTGGCCGGAATATAGGTGGACCGAAACCTTATGTTCTGCCGAAAACCATTCGATATAAAACGAATATATTGACTGCCTCGTTGGTTCAGCGAGTGAACCCCCCTATTACATAACTGGCGAAATGTGGGTGTAGTAATAGTACACTCCCGCCTTTTTCGTCGAGAAATAGAGGCGTTATGCTGTCAATGCTCTCAAAGTTTCGAAATATCTAGGACAGCTCGAGGGTTACATTTATATGAATAATTGATAATAACTTTCAAAGTACCATTTTATACATAATATGTATATACACTTTTAGTTCTAATTGACCTATTCAATCGATTTTCGATCAATCTTCTCGGTGGAAGGTCGTACCCACCATTACATGAAAAGTTTATATTCTACCCACATAACATTTACCATAGCAACGAAAACAAAAACAATAGCCGTGCATCTATGTAGAATTTAATAAAGTTTAACAATACGTATTAAAGAAATAATGTACTTTAACAATACGCAATAAAATACAATAGACGACGTATATTTAATAACCTAATCCGTTTAATTGTTCTTAAGGAATCATCAAGAACCCTGTAAGAAATCGGCACGTGTTTCACCTCTTAACGAGGCATCCTAAGGATGACGATTGACTTGTTGCGATCCCGGACACGACGTGTTGCCACGTCAAGCGTCGAGCGCAGTGTGAGCCACAGGGTTTTTTTTTTTTTTCGTTTGTCATCTTGCTTGTCAACCTAGGAGGTTGTTGGCTGCGTCGACTGCCGGGAGGACACGGCGCGGCACACGCTGGCAGAGTGTGCCGCTTGGGAGGAGCCGCGCCGTGCCCTCATCTCAGAAGTAGGCAGTGACTTGTCGCTGCCGGCCGTAGTGAACGCTATGGTCGGCGGCGCCGAGTCCTGGGACGCGGTGGTCGCCTTCTGCGAGACAGTCGTCTCGCAGAAGGAGGCTGCGGAAAGGGAGAGGGAGATCTCGTCCACTCACCCTGCCTGCAGCAGGCGCACCGGGCGTCGGCGGAGGGCGGACAACGCCCTCTTCCGGCCCCCCTAAATGGGTCCAGGGGCGACGGACTCGGGGACGTCCGTCGCCCCCCACACATCAGGACCCGAGGTGGCGGCGCGTAGTGTTCCACGCGCGCCCCTCTGAGACGTCGCGGGGGGAGTCAAACACCTCACTCCCCCCCCTGACCCGAGAGGAGGCCCGCGGTGGCGGGCCGGCACCGGCCGGGGGTTGCGGAAGATTCTTTCGTTCCCGCGACCCCCGGCGTAGGTGTGAGTCGGAACACCGGGGTGGTTTTTAGTCAGTAAGAGTCTGACAGACCCCTCCGCCCGCCCCAGGGCGGAGGACATCCATGAGGATTTTCCACCCCGGAACAAAAAAAAAAAAAAAAAAAAAAAAGGAGGTTGTTGGCTGCTTAACCGGAACTTTCTGTGGCTGCCTCAATAAATTAAGGCCTCCAGACAGGGCCTAAAACTTAGAAACTAAGCGACTACACGCTAAGCGCATCCCCTGTGGGGTTCGGACGTCGGCTTAGGGCGTCGCTGCGGGAGGACAGCAAGGGACAGGCTGAATCGGATTAATATTATTATTAGCAGAATTTAAAGCTACAAGCTCAGCGGTGCGGGCTGGCTCGAACGGGGGTCGGGGCCTGGATGGACAGGGACGTCGCGGCGGGCCTCGAATAAAGCCAACTTTTTATTTTTGGGAATGTCACTGGTGAACAGCGTGAAGATGAGGGGAGTTAGCACGGATTCTTGAGGGACTCCCACGCGAATGAGCTGAGGGGAGGAGCAGAGTGTACCCTCTATACAATAGCTGAAAATACGATCTGACAAAAAGTCTCGTAAGATACGCACGAGGCGGTCAGGGACTCCGAGTTGGTACAACTTATATAATAAGCCGTTGTGCCAGACTGTGTCGAATGCTTTCGCTATGTCGGAGAACAATACCCCTGTCATCGAGTTACGCTGGAAACCAGAGTTTAAGTGCTCTACGATGCGATCAACTTGTTGGATGCACGAGTGTTGGGTTCGGAAACGAAACTGCTCGTTGGAGATGAGGCTCTTTGCCTCGACTTAGTCTTTGAGCCGCTTATAAATAAGCCTCTCGTAGATTTTCTTGAAGACATTGAGTAGACTGATGTGGCGGTAACTAGTGGGCTCAGAATTTAGCTTGCCTGGCTTGGGGATACCGATAACGGTGGCCTTTTTCCATGGTTGCGGAAAGATGTTATTGCTCAGTGCGCTATTGAAGATGGCGGTCATGAGCATAATGAGAGGAGTAGGGAGGAGTTTGCACCTTGTTGATGATACCGTCCGAGCCGGGGGCTAGAGGGCTAGAGGGGGCGGTAACTGGCCCAGAAAAAATTGGGGGCTGTTGAAGTGGTTTGGGGGGCGATGGCTGATTTATAATTTCAGCTACTTAATATTTTAAAATTCACTGAAATTAATACCTACCTACTACACAACATCGATTATTTAGTTCATATAGATTTTTAGAGCTTTTGTAGGATAGCCCGTGAGCAATCAAGTTTTAACAAGTTTCTGTTAAATAACGCGGTGGGGGTGAGCCACATCGCCCGACAACCCCACTTATATAGAATTACTGCTCGGTCCACGTCAGCTAGGATAGTTATCAGCGCGATAAGGGGGTGCGAATAATAGCAACAAAGGTGACCTTGGAATACTCGTATTTAATTCGTTCAAATAATAAAAGAAATAATTCGTTCGTGATAATGGATGTCCGCAAACTCACGCCTGAGTCAATTAACTATATATTATGTGTTGTTTTTATATCAAAAAACCGGAACGTGATATAATGCCGTGAAAATTATGCGATATATCATAATTAGATCATTATTGTGGTTAACCGGTTGACTGACGCTGATGGTACTAGGAAATTATCTAATAGTTATGTTAGTATCAAGTAATTCTGGGTTTCTTTGACGAAACCCAGTACCTGTTGTTGTGACTTAGTTTAGCTTCAAAAGGCAGGGTATTCATTTCCCGTTCCATAATTCATAGGACTTAGAGCTGCATGTTTTTAGGCTCTCAATTAAATGTATTATTTGTTCATAAATATAGCTACAAAAATATTTCATTTAATTGCAACGAATACTGATCTTTGGCGAAAACAAATTCATCAAATAAAACGCAGCTGTGTCAGTTATTAAAATAAATTATTTGAACTTCTGCCTGCAGAAATAAAAACCTCCATGATTTTGATAGGTAGTTCTTAATTGTAATTGTTTTAATGATGCTATTTCCAACAACATAGAAAAATACGCTGCCCCATAAATTTTGATCATGTAGGTATTGCACTTTTGTATAGAAAACGGTTTTTTTTTTCGTGAAAATGAATGCCCATGTGTTTTGAGGACTGCCTCGTTGGCCTAGTGGTTGCAAGCGGTACTGCTGAGCATGAGGTCTTGGGTTTTATTCCCAGGATTTGAAGGTTTAATACTGACCTGACTCAATAGCCTCCCGTTCTCTCTGCATGGCCTCCTTGTTCATGAGGGGGCTGACGAAGAACTGACTGAACATATCCATGGCCTTAGGTAGATGCTTCTCCTGGATCTCGAAGTAGAACGTGGTCACCTCGCAGTCCGTTGACGCGTTGTCGGAACCACCTTTTTTCTGGACAAGATATTGAGTTTGAGTTGTCAGTTTATATATATCTAATATAATTATGCTACACCATGCTAAATCTTAGAGGCTAGCAATCTGTTACAAAACTTCAAACTTTTCTGTAGTAAACAACGCGAAAAAAAAATCAGATGTTCCCTTACCCCTCTTTTTTTTTTTTTTAGTTGCATCGTCTTCACATATAATTATGTAACTAATGTACGTACATATACAAAATATTGTAACACTTTTTAAAAGAGTAACGGTGGAGTTTCTTACCCATTCTTCTCCATACGAAAACTACCTTTTGAAAGGGGCGACTAGAATCAATTCAATTTTTTTTTGTAAACTTTGACGTTCAAAAGTGCCTTACAAGGACCTATTTGACTTTGACTTTGTATATCTCGTCCAAATGTACAACAGGTGATTTTTTTTCGCGATTTCGGCCTTGGTCCCATAGTGAAAGTTGTTCATAATAATGAGTACAATGACCCCTTAAGAGGTTTAGGGTAAACAAAAACTAAGGTTATATAGGAAAAGGTATTGTTTGTAATTTTTTTATTAAGTTAGCTCTGTAAAACCCCACCCTATGATAACAAGATGGGGACTAATGGGGAGAAGCATCCTATACGTCTGCCAAGCTTAGTGATCATGTCACTTCATTAGCCAGCCCATGTTCAGCTAGGGCTGAGCCAGGTGGTCTACTCGTGAGACGGAGTACGAAGCGCCCGTAACTTCGCCCGAAACTACGGATTACGCTTAGGGTGTAGACCCCCTGGCCTATCCGCCTGTATTCGCATTTTATCGTTATCTCATCCCTTTATGTCGCAAAAAAACATCCATATCACAGAAAGGGATAGAGTTACGAGAACATGCCAATCCGTATGCATATCTGATACAACCCTTAGCAGTATTAAATGAAATGAAATGAAAGGAAATAAATTTATTTGCTTTGAATGCAGGTATTTACAATTTGGTGTTAGAATATTATTTACAGGGCCTTGTAAAGGGCTGGTATTACATCGAATAACATACGAAGTCAAATAATTGGTTTGTTTCTGTTTACTTTCGATTACTGCGCACTTTGGCGTCCAATGTTTGCCGCGACATGCAACATTATTTACTATACAAATAATTGCTTATTTGTGTTGTGCCGGTCCACTTACAAAACAATACTTGTTTTACTTGTTACATATTTAGAATAACTTCAAGTGAAAACAAGAAGAGTTTGAATAAAAATATCTCAAACATGAACCTCACTGGCGTATTGCGCAAATGTTCTGCTTTCACCACTTTCAGAAACGTTGTATTACGGTTATCTTATAGTTGACATCAATGTTGAGCAGTTTTCATATCTCATACCACAGCGGGCTCCTTGACTGTATGCTTAACATAAATTGAGGTTATCGCCCAGGATCTTTTTTTTTTTCATTTTTGGGAATTGCATCTCGTAGGTCAACCTAGGAACTTGTCGGCTACTTAAAAGAACTTTCCTGTGGGTTCCTCATTAAATTAAGGCCTCCAGCTAGGGCATAAAACTTATAAACTACGCGACTACACGCTAAGGGCACCCCTTGTGAGGTACAAACCTCGGCTTAGGGCTTTGTTGAGAGAGCAAGGGACAGGCTGGATCGGATTTAGCCTAGGCTCTCGGCCTACACACGACATAAGTACCTATAGATATATAATGGGATAACCCCTTCCTAAGAAGTGTAAGATATCTTCTACGGAATCAATCTATAATTTTCTTACTCCTGCGATCCTGAATCGGCCTCTTCTCTGTTAGAGGTTAACGATCTTCATTAATCTTACCTTGATAAAAGAATCAAATTCATTCTCCTTGGGGTATTTCTCGCTGCCCATGAAGACCATGTGTTCGACGAAATGCGCCAGTCCCTGGATGTCCGCAGGGTCGCTGTAGCTGCCCACGCCGACGCATAACGCGCACGCTGCCTGTGCCAAGGAAATAACGAGGTTTAATGAAAGGGCGCGTTTGGCCCAAGCCGGCGGAACACGGGCGAGAAATGGGAAGTTTATTTATATATATACTTTATTGTACACCAGAAAATACATAGCAAGTAATAAATTTAACACTACAAAACATACAATCGGCGGCCTTATCGCTTTCTGCGATCTCTTCCAGGCAACCTTGGAATGGACAGTGATTGCGTGGACATAAAAATGGGGTTGTCACATCACACTGAGCTAGAACATAACCTTTGTTGCATAATTATAAGATCACCTTCCTATCATTATCCCAATGTACATATTTGGGGTAGGTGCAACATGTCTTCTTTATACCTTCATGTATATAACGCGTAAGTACGGTCATTAATTTATGTTCGTAATACATATATATTATACAGGTAGTTTGGTAGAAGAACCGATTTTTTTGGAGGGATTGGTGTTGTCATTTGCTAGCACAAAATTGTTTTTAATTTCTTTCTTAATATTAATTTAAAATTTGAACTTTTTCGTACCTTAGCTCAATTTTAAGGCTTATGAAGCACAAAGGTCAAAGTATACATAAGTGTCATTGCCGATGACATAAAAAAATATTGCGTTCTGTTACAACCACAAACAAGAAAGATGTGACAATATTTCGGGTAATATTTTTTTTTTAATTAAATATATTATCTCCATTACCTACATATCGTGACACCTAAGACTCAGGGTTTATGGTTGAAAACGAGGATATGACGCTCCCTATCCCTAAGAAAATTGTGTCGGTCCTTCTACCAAACATTCTGTATAGATACATAAATAAAATTAGGCAATTTTCCCACCGGGGTAGGCACAACCCGTGGTGCCTTTAGAATGTCACTTGCTAAGTGCAGACATGTGTATCAATATAAAGAATCTTTACTCTTTTCATCAGACATAGTCGCTTTAAAGACGTTACAGGTGAAAGAAAAACTTATTTTTCTATAAAATTGAAATGGCATTTTGAACTCTACTGCATGTGAAGTCGTACTTTCTCCTTTCACGCGAATAAGAGAGAGGATCTTGTTAGGAAATATTTAACCACAGTCTCGATCAAGTTAATAACATAACCACATATGTAACCAAACCGGTTCGGATATTAATAAAGTAAGCACGTAGAGATCATCTTAAGGTGTGTCCAAACATTGAGCGGCAACGCGGCGTTTGCAGGACACATTTCTGCCGCGCTCTAGTTAGGACCAAACCGACGAATGTTCGCGCGGCAGTACTGCGCGGCACATCCGAGACACGCCGCGCACTTCAGTTGGCAATATTGTGGCGGCATCTACACCGCCACATGCGAACTACGCATCAAAGACTTGACGTCACACAACATCCTGACGACACTCAAATCCTGCATCGCGCAATTAGAGTTTACCGCGCGGTGGACATATATACAAGCTCACGACTTCAAATCTCTGGGCAATTGCCCGCCAGACATGACACCCGTCTGGTCGGAGGATCCTCCCTTTTCTATGGGGGATGAGTGAACTTTACAGCCTGTTCCTCATACCCCTAAAATATCAATATGCCTAGCCTTTAATACGTACAGACACAATTAGTGACGAATGTTTCCTAAAAATGTTTATGCGCGGCAGGTAGACAGAAACGTTCTCGCGCAGCAGTCGTCCAAACACAGCGCGGCAGGCCTCGCGCGGCAGCCGCGCACCATTGCCGCTCAATGCTTTGAGACAACTTTATAACATTGAGTAGATTTCATAATAATATTATATCTCATACTAGACTTCGTATTATTAGGTCTTGTTTGTGGGTGACTTGTTTGCTGGGAGATGGATAGATGTGCTTCATGAATGTTTATGTTTTTGTGAGAAGATGGATGAAAGTATTTTTTTTCTCTTGATAGCAGTTTGTTTATGCAAGGATTATTTTGTTTGTTCTCGTGTTTACACAATACACAGTGGCAGGGACATCGACGAAAAAACGAAAACTGTTACCATGGACTCAGTACATGATTCTGGTCGAAATTTTTCGTCATTATAAAACAAAATCTGCTGATCCATACATTTTGACCGCGTAGGCATTGCACTTTTCTATGAAACAGCAGATTTTTTTTTAAATAACGTCCGATAAATTTCAACACTCTCTGTGTTGAATGTTTTTTTCAGGATCATGTACCTACTGAATCAATGGTATCAGTTTTCGCGTCGATGTCCCTGATATGTATTTATGTTTTTCTTTTTTTGTATTTTACCTAACTTGTTTACGTAGGTATGTGGGTCACTTTTTAGTCTGTATATGGTTCTGTACAACGCCTTGGGATTATATTCTGTAATGTTGAGCATGAAAACTTAAATAAATAACTGTTCCTCGATAGGGCTTTAAGATAAAGAAGGAATCATACATCCGTACTAATGAAATGCAACTCTGTCCCTGTCTGTTATTTAAACGCCTCAACGGCTGAACGAATTTGGATGAAATTTGGCACACGGATAGACTATGGCCTGGATTAGGATATTATGATACTTTTTATCTTTATAGTACCTACGTTCACATGGGATAATTCCCGACCTCCACGCGGGCGAAATCGTGAGCAAAAGCTAATCATTCATAAATGTATTTCGAAATAAAACCTGTAAGTTGTTCCAATCTCTTGTTCCAGTTACTTTTAGCTCGACTTGGCAGTGAGAGCCCCCACATATATAAACTTTTCTTAGAGAGAAAGTTATGCCCGTTTTCACCGACAACTAAGTGACACTTAAATGAATCCCTAAATAAAAGTGCACTGTTGGATTTTCAACTCTCATCGCTGAGCCTAGAGTTGAAAATCCAACAGTGCATCAAACTGTCCACATATTACGACAGGATGTTGGTTTAATGATTTTGGTTTTATTTCAGTATGAATGAGTGAATTTGGTTAGTAAAATTATATTTTTATGACGAACTGTAAAAAGAAAAAGTTGAACACATGAAAGATTTGCTTTCACATAGGTACTCGTATGTGAAAAAAATCTGCAAATGACGTTTTCTTTTAAAGAGAACACTTGTATTTTGACCGAATAACATAACATTACGCCTGTATTCCCCGAGAGGTTGGGCAGAGTTGTATGGTCGCACCCCCATTTCACAGTTCTATATAATCCGGAGCGAGCCTATGGCCATGAACTGGGCACAAACACAGACTCCGGTCTGCTACTGAAAATAATTGTAATGGAAAAACCCAATAACACTTTGCCCGTACACTAGACTTAAAGGCAGTTTCAACTGGAAATTAACATCCTGGAAATCCACATACGTAAGGGTATATAAATTAAAACAAAACAGCAACTGTCCATAACTTAGTAAATGTTTAATTTTACATCTATTTTGTTCATCTTACTATTAAGTCTCATTTACACTGCACAAGCTTCTTGCCCGTGGCACACAAGAACAATGAAACAACAAATGACTTGCACCGTCTAAACAGTGCAATGCAACTTTTATTGTTGCTTCATTATGGCAACACAATTAAATGTCACCGTATAAATCAGTCTTTAGACTAACTCCTGGCCTACCTGTACCATAGATTAGTAAAGATGGTTCACTCCACAAAATCGTTTAAATAAAAAGCGACTCTTGCTACGACGCAAGAAAGTGCAATTCAGGTCGCACAGCGCTAATTACCTACAGTTATATTTACCTCCGTAGGTGGACGTGTGCATTCTGCCCCCCCTCACCTACGGACCGCAAACATGGTCTCTTACAAAGTGTCAAAAGTCCACACTTGGGAGTCTACCAACGGGCTATGGAACAAAGTATACTAGGTGTCAAACTCACAGACCGCAAGGAACTTTAGACTTCGTTCCAAAATACAAATAGCGGATGCTGGCCGCACAGTTGCTGGACTAAAGTGGAACTGGGCTGGCCACATCTGTCGCACGTCGGCATCCGCAAGAATCACAACTCACCACTGAGTTGTGATTCTTGCGTATGCCTCAGTGGATCCTAAATAGCAGGAAACGACTACGCGGCAGGCCCAGAAAGATATGGCGGGATAAGCTGGAGTCCTTAAAGGAATGGCCCGCAATAGCAGTAGACCGGGAAAAGTGGAAACAGGGAAGGGAGGCCTTTGCCCTGCAGTGGAACAGCACAGGCTTATAATAATATATATTCACCTAGAAGTTGCCTCTCTTTCTATCGCGTAACTCTTATATCTTCTGACCACGTTACGCCCACTGAATTCGACACGTCAAGCCTGCCGCGTACCAAAAATGCGGAGTGACCCATGTATTTATCTGTGCCTATACTACCGACTGGAGCTGGAATTCTACCCACCTAACTACTGAATACTGATACGTCCTACCAACTAATAGAAAGCGATACATGTTATTTAAAGATACAACTTGTTACTAGGCATGTAGGCATATCGTACCGTTTCGAGTGAAAGTTCATTCATAAAAATCTTGCATCGCTTTCTTATAGCTATTTTCTCGTACGCGTTCTTCAACATTCTAAGCAAATTTCGTTTGGTGTGACCGATGCCCTGTCGAAAGCATATTGTATTAGTAAGTACTATATTTGTACTAGTAATATGATTTAAAAGAGTATCCATGAAATTTCTTGTCCGTTCTCCCCATAGGAACCTAATAAGTTTTTGGATGGGCAACT
The DNA here is from genome assembly GCA_914767755.1 of Agrochola circellaris. Classification (NCBI taxonomy): domain Eukaryota; kingdom Metazoa; phylum Arthropoda; class Insecta; order Lepidoptera; family Noctuidae; genus Agrochola; species Agrochola circellaris. Next base: position 7,951,286 of record OU611860.1, read on the forward strand.
AGCTTCATCTTTCTGACTGACCGACTCCTTGGCAATCAAAAGTGCTTCTAAATGGTTGAATTGAGTTGTCTTTCATGGCTCGCAAAGAGATAGCATCAGCTATGGCGACACAAAGTTGTGACAAACTTCAGGACAAGAAGTTGAAGTTCTTCACGGGTTTGCCGACGGAGAAATAGACAAAATGACAGATTGTCATTGTTTATTTGTCATTTTGTCAATTCTTCCGTCGACAAAACCCGTTTCTATTGTGGTCATGTTAAGCGCGCTGGAGTAACTTCTCCAAATGATGGTGAAAACCGCATTAAAATCCATTTCCAAGTTTAGAAGAACAACGGCTAATCAAACGGACACGAGGAGAGTATTTTTAATATGTATAATATAGATATAGAAATAGATAGTAGATGCTTTTATATTCGAGTAAGTTACATCCAAATAACAGCGATTTCACCAAAATCTTGCAACAGAACTGGAGACTGTGATGCATTCATTTTAATTTGAAACGTGCCAAACGACATCATTCACTGATAGTGAATGTGAGGAGTTGAGGCACAGTGATTTGTCACGTCTTCACCGACCTTTTATATAATAATATGATTGTTTTATCCCACCAATGTTATGTAAAATTATCAAAGAAAGGCAGAGCCAATAGAAGTAAAGATCATTTTCGTATTGGTAACGGTTTTTATACCAGTTTCAGAAATGTGTGCAATAATTGACAGGTAAAGGGAAGCTCTCACAACTTGTTTACATGACAAAAAGCGTTTCGTAGTGTGTCCACGAATTATTTTTTCGTACGGTCAACGTCAAAGAAATAGGAAAGAACAGTCGGTGCAAAATTGACAGACAATATCCTTAGTTTTTCTGATCATCCTTGATTGAACAATTCGTTCATATATTTTTGACGCTGACTGTATCTAACCACAATTATTTCTGTATCAATAACTTTGGATTTTTTATTTGTAAAGCGGTTTTGCAGGAAACTTCATGAATACATAACGAACAGGTGACTCGATGGGTTCAGTAAGCAAGTATTAAATAATAGTATCGTTCTACATCGCAAACAGAGTGTAAAACTATTCAACTGTTCTATCGTGAATATAATTTCGACAGACTGACGCAATTGAATTGATGCAAGACTTAATAATACTGTGGGGACTATGATTTGAGCGTAGATTCACTTGGACAAAGCACTCGAGGCAAGGTCGTCTGCACTATCTGTTTGTTTTAGTAATTGAAAAGTATACGATGTTTTATGCATCTTAATTGAGGAAGGTCGTTTCTTTTTAGAATCTGATAGCTGCATGCGTAGCATAACGTCGACGAAAGAATAGACAAAATGACAGATTGTGATTGTTTAACCGTCATTTTGTCTATTCTTCCGTCGACAAAACCCGTTTCTACGGTGGTCATACTACGCGTGCAGAATAGAGAATATTGAAAGTTACAGTTAGATACTTGGCTAGACGTGGTGGTGTCAGGCGGTGTAGAGACCTAACGGAATGGTTGCCGAGAGTAGAGTTGCCCACCATACTTAACAATAAAGTATCCTACTTTATTTTCGATAAATTACTTTATACTTTTGCATAAAAATAAAGTATGCGGAAATACTTTATTTGTAATCTTTACTGTGATACGTAAAACGATACCTACACTCATAGCGGTAGTTACTGAACTATTTATCGATTATTATAGGTAAAAAAATAATCTTGTAGGTACGTACTTAACAATGATAAAGAATTTTCATAGAAAAATACTGTTGGCAAATGGCAATACTTATATTAGGTACTACTTATATTCTTAAAAAATCATATGATGGCTAAGCAAATGTAAAAAGAATCTTATTTACTCTTCGTTCCCGCCATCGATTTACATCGAGTTCCCGCAACTTCGACTTTCACTGAGAGTATTTTCGGTAATGAATCAGAAATGGCGAGAAGAAACAGATCGTCCATAAATTTAATAATAAAACGATTTATTTATTGAAATCAAAATTTCTTTTGTATGTATAGCTTTGATAGTTTCAAAGACAACAAAAACTGTTAACCTATGCTAAAAGCACAAAAAAAATGTATTAAGCCAATAAAAATATTAGAAAAATATATATTGTTTATTCAAAATTTATTTTTCTTTTTCTTAGAATTTAATATTTTATTTTTCTCTAAAAATGTTGGCAACACTACGAGAGACGGTAGAAGGACCGTTGGCAGGCCAACAGCCAGATAGATGGGTGGACGCCCTACAGAAGACTAAGGGGAAGACCTAGATGAGACTAGAACTGGCCAGGGAAGCATGGCACAAAAGGGAGAACGGCTATACTGCCCTGCTAAGCCGAAAGGCGCTATCTCTGTGATACGCCCTTTTAGTTTTTTTTTATACCTTTCAATTGCTATAATAATTTCGCATCTAATGGTATAAGCCACATACCGCTATCTCAGTTAAAACATTAAAAAAAACCACTCAAGAGTTCTTTATATCCTTATGTTTCCTTAAATTACAATTTACAAAAAGTCAATTTTCTCAAAACTTACTCCGATTGAGATAGCGCCTTTCGGCTTAGCAGGGCAGTATACTCACCAGTGTGTCGTACAAGGCTGCCAATGAAGATGATGATGGAAGATGACAGTTGGAGATCTTTGTTAAAGACTAGAAAAACGTATTTTTTTTCTGATATTGACCAATTTAATTTATGTCTCTAGGTGTATATTTTTTTTCGAAAAGGCATATTTAAATCAAAAATACCAATTATTCATGCAAATTATGGCATTTCAATTGTCATCACAACGTTGAATTACTCGCGTTTTCAAGGTCTGTATGCTTCTTGTTATAATCCAAGCTGTTGTCGTTTATGTGACTGCTATTCATGGTTTAAAAGCATTCAAGTAATTCAGATATAATTTGATGCACAGACGTGCATTGTTAAATAACCTTGGCAGTGGTGTTAATCTTTTTTTTTGCAATTTGCAGTTCAGTATCAAGTTGTATGTTGATCTAAATGTATTTATAGAATTAGAATCATTAAAATCACCAATACAACTCTTTCTAACTATATAGCAGAGGTGATGGTAGGAGTGAGACAAAACACTGAATATTCTTGTAGGTTTAACAATAATTATATATTAGGTGGGTACATTTTTTATGCACGCATGGTGATGCCTGCGGATATTTTTTGATGTTTTTGAATCATATTTATTCATATGATTGATTGTATAGTAGTTCATTATATTCTAAGTACTGTTTATTTTATTTTGTTACCCATTTATGTATAATTCATTAAACCTGACTTGGTTTTCGTTCGTCTTTTTCGGGTGACCACTGAAAGTGACACAGCGCTGTGTGCTGTCGTCCCCATAGCACAGCATCGTGCTGAGTAGAAGCCTTCTTATCAAAGTCATGACGTGCCAGCTGCCGCCAACTATTTCGGTTTTGTGCTCGTGATTATTTTTAAATCTATTGTGTTTTATTTTATTGTTCTACTCGAGGTAATTATCTTTTTTTATGCACGTGTTTCTGTGACAAATAAAGGAACATGTACACAATTTAGTTGGATTATGGAACGTGTAAGTAGGTCCTATTATGACTTACTATACTAAGTATAGTAATTCATAATATAACTATCGTAAGTCATAATAAGGGTCTGTTAAACCAAACTAAATATTATAAAACTATAAAAGAATTGTTCAAATGTAATCAATCACGTATGTTTTGACTAACCTGAGTACCTAAATGTCCTATTCGCATTGTACAATGTCTTAAAATAATATGTAAATTCTATGCATATGTTAGTCATAATAAATTGGTTACACAGCTATGTAAAATAATGAGTTTACTGTTACCAATAGTTACTTACTAGGTACTTTATGTAATACTAAAACGTTTTAAAATCAATACTGTTACAATTGCTGAAAACCAACGCTAAAATCGCGAAAAAAAATCTGCTGTTCCCTACATTTCGACGAGATATACGAACATAAATGTAAGGAACAGCTGATTTTTTTTTCGCGATTTCAGCGTTGGTCCCATAGTGAAAGTTGTTCATAATAATGAGTACAATGACCCCTTAAGAGGTTTAGGGTAAACAAAAACTAAGGTTGTATAGTCTATTTATAACCTTGTTTCCAATTGATGTTATTTACACTTAAACAAACATCAACTTTATTGAAGTGTGAATAAAGTTGATTTTAGACAGACTGGTACTGTTGAAAAAGTCATAAAAAATATGAAGTTGTAGCGCCAACTGAACCTTATGTGTGCCTACAGTTGTTTTTCCCTAAAACTCGTGTTTGTTTACATGTTTGGCAAATAAATTTTGAACGCAGGAGCAAAGCCCACTCTTCTTCTGAGCGTGTCGATGGCAATCTAAATGGACTCGGCCCAGAATTCGGCTACGTGTTTGGCGCCATCACTAGCGTCCATCAGTTCCTGTAACGTGCAGCTGACCGACACGCAGGACACGACATTAAGTGTCCCATCGTTTGTGGAACAGCACCACATTTACACTCCAAGGCGGAGTGGTCTATGAATCTCCACCTGAACAGAATTTCCTTGCTCCGGCCAACCTGGGTCAGGAGTCTGTCTATAGACTTCCAGGCTACCCAAGGCAACTCATGTCCAGGCGCGAGATCTTCAGTAGGTGGAACGAATGGTTTGGGTAAGGAAGCACTGTCTCACCACAACTTCAGTCTCTCTTTTGGTCGTCCGTCAGTGAGTGGGACTTTAAAAAACTGTTTCGGCTTTTCAGCCTTTGTGGTATAAGAATTTTGTCGTGCAAAGGGTGTCGTGTGTCGGATATCATTTTGGATCTTTCGCTGGAGCTTGCCACCGCTCTGCGTTCTACTGGTGGCGCTATTCCTGCTAGTGGATACAGCATTTGAACCGGAGTCGGGTTTCGGAAACCAGTGATAATCCGTTACGTTTCATTCAAAGCTGTATCCACCAACTTTGCATGGGCAGAACGACTCCACACGGGGCACGCGAATTCATCCGCAGAAAAAGATAGAACGTCAGGCGAAGCACCCCACTTCGATGAGACTATTCGCTGAAGAAGACTGTTGCGAGAGTGCACCTTCTGCTTGATATTTTTGCAGTTTTTGCTGAATGTTAAAGAGTAACACCAAGATATTTAGAGGAGTTGCTGTAGGGTGAAGCCCACTGTAGGGTAGGGAATCACTGTGATAGGGATTTGGGCTACTGATTATGGATATGGAGTAATTGGGCTAAGCTGAAAATGTTATTGAGTGCATGTTTTGGTTCCAGTCAATGGCCGCAGTATTTTCAATGGACCACACAAATTACTCAATATACATACAATCGTTGTAAAAGCGGCGTATACACTTGTGCAAATATATGCACTTCATGGTTACTTAATTATGCTTTGTATTCAACTTCATTGAAAATTGGCCTCTATAGCGCACACAAAACATTATTATTTATTACACAATAGAACCGTATCGTGAGAAAATGTTCTTTTTCATAGAAAACGTAAAAAGTATCTAACCACGCTAGTCACATCAAAGTCAATCGATTAGAATCAATGTTTAAAATCGATCGTAAAACGCGATAGTTCAGAAAAAGAATACGTTTTTTGTCACGTAATTTTAAGTCATTTGTATTACCTACGGAAAATGATAATTATGGTAATTTAATTACTATAACTGGTGGTTGACGTAGGTAATTAACTTTCTTTGCAACATAGAAGTAAAACACAGTACTTATTTACTATTTACACCGATTATTATTCTACGGGAAGGTACTATTATCAGCATAAAAAAGTATCCTATGTCTTAACACAGATTATGGTCTACCTGTGTGCAAAATTTCATCGAAATCCGTTCAGCCGTTAAGGCTTGAATAGGTATAGTAGACAGACAGACGGGTTTCCTAGAATACATATTTAAATAACAGTATGGAACTTTGGATTAATGCTTCGACAGTAGAGCTACAAAAATACGGATTTTTTTTTAAAATTCCGATCCTTGAGAACAGCTGCATACTTACTAGTATGAATCTTGTGTTAGGATTCACTTTCTAACAGACACAAGGCCGGAGATACTCGTATCTAGCACTTTATCCCACTGATTGCTTTCGATGTTGAATCTGGGACTAGATGAGTTCCCCTTTACAACCGTATATCTCCCGAGTTCCTGACCTATATTCAATGTAGGATTGTAGGTCATTGTTGACCATTAAACCGGCATTAAGAGCTTTTATTCTGAAAGTGGGCAACGTCGCAAACAGCTGTCAAATATTTCGCTGTTTTGATAAATTTGGCAATATTTCTGTATGGAAATAAGAAATGTGGCTAACTAGCGAACTAGAATATTGATTATGAAATGCAATAATTAATATCGGAACACTGAATATTTAGTTTTAGAAGTAAAAAAAGTATTTGGAAACTTTCCAAATGCCTTTTTTACACCTAAAACGGGTACAATATCAAATTCAATGTTAGAATTGCAATTCATTATTAATATTCGAGTTCGCTAGTTAGCCACATTTCTTAATTCCATACAGTAATATTGCCAAATTAATCAAAACAGGTAAATTTTGGACAGCTATTTGCGACCGACGTTGCAAACTTTTAGGATAATAAACGCTCTTAAGTTTCCGCAGATACAGGCGTATGTTCACGTAGAAGTTTATAAAAACCATTTTTCTCAGCCCGAAGGTGCTGCTAAACTAGACTAGTTAAAAAATTCACTAGACTGCTAAGTAAGGTTGATCGAAACATTTTCGTTGAAATTTTTTCAATCATAAATTAAGCAATGGATTAGCAATATCCTTCAGAATCATTGAGATTGTGATTAAAGGTGTAAAACGCAATTAAGGTAGTGGTGTTGTATCTGGTAGACTACTGCGCAACGGTTGATCCATCTTTGAGTTTAGCAATCTTGCAGCTAAATGACAGCATACTTTTGCTGGCAGCCAGTTATTTTGTTGTTAATTAGCAACATAGAAAAAACGCAATTCACGTGTTAACTGTTCGCTCAGCCGTGAACCGGGAGGTTTCACATCTCACTGCTGAAGTAAATATGTACTCTGTAGGTACGTTGTATATCATTACTATTGCTGCCGTAAATATTCTACGTTATGACAAGCTAATTGTACGTTAGCAGACGGAAACCCCAGGTTTTCAATTATTCGGAAGTTGTATGGATCAAGTCAAAGACGAATTTATCGGATTATCAGACCTCATAGATATCTTCCACAAATAACGCTCGTATAGACCCACACTAGTAATGCACAAACTAGGCAATAAGGCAAGGTTGGTAACTGAGAGGTGGTTGCTTGTGGTATGCCTTGAAAAATCAACCTTTTTCCAAACTAGCTGAATACCAAGTTTTTTCACGAAAAGCCAAAAGCGTCTATTCTTCAGTAGATTATCATCTGCCTAGCTTTTTCCGAACTATGTTGGGGTCGACTTGCTGTCTAATCGGATGCAGCTGAATACCAGTATTTTACATGGAGCAACTGCCTATCTCACCTCGACGACCCAGATACTGGGTAACATGATATCGCTTGGCAAGACTGGTTATCAGACTTTCGGGCTTCTGACGACCAGAAACGACTGTCGAAGATCTACGAATGACAGAAGGGACCAACTGCTTAACGTACTTTCCGATGCACGGAGGGGTCTCGGTATATTATGGATGGTTGGTTACCCATCCATGGACCGGCAAGCGTTGCTTAACCTTGAAGATCAACCGATAAAAACGATAGGTATCTCGTCATCACTAACCTCCTGTCTTTATCCGAACTGAACTACTCATCCTAGAAAGACCCATGTCAATTGACCGTGTCATTTAAATCGCCGATAAAACTAGTCCTATCCAGAAATGTAGCATGTGCTTCAATGCAATTACCAATTTATTTCGCACTTGACACAGAATTAATTGAAGAAGTCATGACAAGGTTCACAGAAATGCATTTGTCGTGGGTGGCGTGGTCGCTGATGGATGGAAATTGATTAACTATCTCTGCGATCTTTTCCTTATGGGTTTGTAAGTAGCTTGAGTAAAGCTACAGTTTCCTAGAATAGCAGTTCCGTCATATTATAACTGCCGCACCGTCGTTCTGTCATTTTCATCAGTATTTGACATTAACACATAAAGAAAAGTAATTTGGACAGCCGATATTGTGTGACCGTTCACCGCTTTCTTACAGTCCCACCGTCAAAAGAATGCGTTCTTGACACCTGTCAGTGTCATACTAACGATTAAGTGTTTAAAAAAGTGGACCCATATTTCTACTAACAATTGTCCAACTGAAAGGTGTCCGGAACGCATTCTCTTGATGGCAGGTCTGTACGAAACCAAAGCTTATTTTTTTTTCTTTTTTTTTGCGTGGGAATCATCAAATAACTTTTCCCGCTCTGGCCTGAGCGGGAGGGCGTGTCAGACTCTTACTGACTAAAACCCACTCGAGTTCCTTCATTGCCTATACGTTGCCAGGGACCACGGTATCCCTTTCGGACTTTCCCGCGACCCCGGACCTTTTCACGCCCTAAAGTTTCATATTGAGACACGACGCAACAAAATACGATCTAGAGGCATGTGGCCGCTTTTGTTTAGATCGAATTTTGATGCTTCATATTAAACTTTAACTTTTTTTTTAACTGTATATTAAACTTTATAAAAGGTATTAGAAAATTCTAGACACATTTACCGAGGGTCCTTACTAGCTGTTATTCATAATTCCTTGTCCGTCACGAGGTAATATTTTTTTAAAGGAGTGGCGCTAGTGGACCTTTGGGACCCTTAACGGCTGAACGGATTTGGATGAAATTTGGCACACGGATAGACATAACCTAGTTTAGGACATAGGATATTTTTATCCCAGTAGTACATTCCCGTGGGATAGTTACCGACCTCCATGCGGGCGAAGCCGCGGGCAAAAGCTAGTTATTATTTAAGCAAGAATGCTATTTTAAGACGTTGGATTGTTTATAAAAATAATGTAGGCATCTGTTCAGTATAATTATATAAACTTAAAAAGACTATAGGAACAAATTAGCCATTTTCTATACCTATTGCATAAAACCTTGTATTATTCAAGTTTAGTGAAACTTTCCAGCTTTCCAGTAAAAAAAATAAACAACGCTAAGGACACACGATAAGCTAATACAATTGATCTGAATCAAGGCCAAACAGCGGCGTCGTATTATGATGCAAGTTTCCAACTCAAGGTCTGAAGCCAAGGTTGTCAAATGAGTTTATTTTTATACATAACACTACAATCAAATGCTATTTATAATTACACCATAAATGACTTTAAAATAGCGTGGGTTTTTATATGTTTTTCTTTTGTAATTTTTTAGGGTTCCGTATCGCATGAACCGTAATAGGTAGACAGTTGAAATTTCCACTGATTTTGTATTTCTATTGCCGTTATAAGAAGAAATAATAACAAATTAAATAATATTAAAAATTAAAGGGGTCTTCATACACGGAACGTGTTTTTGTCGGCGTTTTTTGCTAAATATTATACAATGGTACTGAATACTTCGCGTGCGAGTATGACTCGCACTTGGCCGGTTTTTAGTTTACAAGAGGTATCTTTATGGCTAAACACAGTCAAAAAAGTTATAAAAACTAAAACCCAACTACGATAAAAACGCCAACTAAAAAGGTTTACTAAACAAGACATGACAGACAGACTAATCATAAATCCGTCGTGTTAGGACATACATCGAACAGATTACATGTGCCGGCTTTTTAATTTGTTGGGTTTTAGTTTTTATAACTTTTATTTTTATTATTTTGGGGTTATTATATACATATATTTTTGAAATGTGCTAATTAAGCCCTTTCATTTGATTGGGTGTCAAATGAAATGGCTTAATAAGCATTTTTTTTTCATTTGTCATTTTATGATAATTAGTTTAGAAGTTTTGAGGGAACAGATGAACCGGTCAATACCATAACCCTCCTTTTTGCTTTGTCGTAATTGGGTTAAAAGAAGTCCATTCACAGTGTTATTGTTTTTTTTTTTAATGTAATTTTTATTTAATATAGGTACTTTACATTTTATCAAAACCTACACAAAATTATTCGATAAACTGCTTTTTAGCTTTTCGTTTAATAGATATGAGTTAATATTTTTCAAAATTTAAATCTTTTCAGAGTTTAATTAAATATTTTTCTCAATAATATAGATTTAATAAGCTGAATTGTTCATTGAGTTTTGTTGCAGACTGCACCTATTAAGTTTTGTAGTTTATAGGGTATTGGCCTGTTTTTGTTTATTAAGATAGATTTTCCTATACAGGAAAATAAACAAAAACAGGTAAACAGTAGTTTACTATTTAATGAGATTATAACAAAAGCAAATGTAAGATAAATTCTTATTCATTTGTAACTGTTAAAATACTTAACAAATTAAAAAAAAATTAAATCGTTTCAAACTAGATTCTAATTAGATTGAGTAATTTTATACCAGTTTTAAATGATTTGAAGTACTTATCTGAATTTTACCTCTACATGCATTAAGACCAACGAAAAAGTTTCATAGAAAAGTGCAATACGTACGCGGTCATAATGTATGGGACAGCAGATACCTATTTTTTTTAAATAACCAATGAAAAATTTCATGTACTGATAACAGTTTTTGCATCTATGTCCCTGCCAGCCTGTATACCAATATAGGTTTATTAACCTTTGTAAGATGGTAAAAAAAAATACTTTGTACTTTTTTAGGTATTTAGCTTTTCTGAAATACAGTTTATTTTTTTCCACATAATCTTATTATTATAAAAATGTTTCTCCTATTCAGAAAGATAGTAAAGAAAAAGGGTATTAAAAGATGCTGATTATGTTGCAGAAAAACAAACAAATAATGAGTCACATGTATAGTGAAACCTACTTAATAACTTATATTGATTTGCCTCATAGATTCATATAACTCTAGAAATTATTTTAAACTTACATAACTGCAAGCATTCTTGACCCAAACATTCGTTTTACGAAATATTTAACTTATTAACATTATTTATGGACAGTTGCAGGTGAAAACCAAGGAAAGAAATAATGTGAATGATTTGTGATTTTAAAGCATAATACTGACCAGTTTCTCCTCGTCGTATTCGCCGCGTCTCTTCGAGGCATGGTGGTCGCTGGCCGCAGATTGTGTCGACTTCCCACTCTCACTCTCAGGGTCTGTGCTGGTCTCGTCAGAACCACTGCTCTCTTCCTCACTGGAGCTAGTCTCGTTACCCACCGCTGGACGGCTCGGGTCTGATATCAGAAGAGCTGTTAGACCATTCTGCAAGCGTATAGTCCTGCAGAAACGTTCCAAAATGTTTTATTTGGTTATCATTTGGTAAATAAACGTACCACGTATTTATTTATATCTCACGGCCCATACAGTATTTAAAGTGAGTACAATATTTTTTTCTATTAATTTAATAAATGCTACTCACTTGTAAAGCTTTTTATCAGCATCTGATTTGATAGGTTCAAGCAACACATCAGCTTTCTCTGGCCGTAGCGACATGTTCATCGCTGTTTTGGGTTTATTATTGATCACCTTCACTTCGGGCTTAAACTTAGGAGTTTTGTGGAAACTACTTCTCTTAGACATCGCAAGTAATATGTGATTTGTGCCCAGATAACCAGATGTTTTTTGAATAAAAATGGACAAGAATTTTGACATTTATTGGCGCATGTGCTGGTGTTACTACTTACAAGATATCTTTTCAAAAAACTACCAATTGACGACCTACTGCTATTTTACATGGTAGAAAATTTTCAAACCATCACAAATTCAACGCAAAACGGTTTTGTAGTTCCTTATATAATTGAAATGATTTTATACCTGTAAGTAGGTTTGAACAAATACTTTTACTCGTCAATATTATTTTAAAAAATAGACGAGGTCGCTGTTTCCTATCCGATTACTTTGAGAAGAAACACCTCAACAAACCTAGAGAAACAAAACGGAAGATAACGAGACGGTGGACCTAAAATTTTGAAATCGCTCGCTAATGAATGAGTCGCCAGTGATGAAAGTAGTTGCGTGTGAATCTAGCATAAGGAAAATTGAAACATCACGCTTGCGATCTTGCGATGTATCACTCGTTTGTGCGTTTGTAGCTTAGGACAAGTGCATAGCGTGTGAAGCCACTTTTTGACTGCAGCCGTAAATTACCTTTGTGTTTATCTGCCGTTAACTTTCATCATCAATAAGTTGGTAACACACGTTTTGTTGTTTAGTAGCTGTCAAAGTTGACAATTTTCAAAAACTTTGTGACGCTGTGTGTTATCGTTATTTTTTTTGTATTTTTGTGTTTGTTTCTAATGATGTATTGACAAACTTACAATAATGGATGAAACATACTCAGAGAGTGACGTGTCGCTCTCTCCCTCACAAATATTGGAACGTTTGCAAGTGTTGCGGCAACTTCAATTACTACAGCGCGGGAAGCTACAAAAACAACGATTGGAATATAAAGAAACCTCGGAAACTTCATCAAGTATCACTGAAATTGTCAGTCATTTCAGTAACAACACCAGTTATAATACATTTCGTAGTTTGCTGCAGTCATCTAATGATATTTCGAATGAGGGTACACCGCGACCCAACACCAGCGATTTATCGCATAAAGTGCATGAAAGAGACCTAATAGAAGGTGTTTCAGTTCTAAACCTTTCTCAGGAAGCAGAGTTTATTGCCAGTTCTCCTTTATCAAGCAGAAGCAGAGCATCACCTTCATCCAGGAATCAAGTAGTTATTCAAGAACTTGATGAAGCACCCCCATCAGAATCATCTCAAAACGCAAGTAACAAAACGTCTGTAAACTCTTCTATGAACAAGAATTCATTACTTAAAAAACAAATATCACTTTATGAAATGCCTATTATAACTTCTAAAAGAGATTTTGAGACATTGTTGTTAGAAAAATTACAGAATGAAAAGAATGTTGCTAAACCAAAAAGCCCAGAGTGCAATAATTCTACTAAAGCTCATAACAAAAGACCTTTTCTAAGACGTGGTGAAGGAATTGCCCGATTTGGGCTTAAGAAAAATGACTTTGTAATACAGAACACTAAATCTCTGCCATGGAAGAAGAAAACTTTCGAGAATGAAACTGAATCACCTTTCAAATTAAACCTAAAACTTAAGGAAAAAAGCAATGATGTTCAGAAGGTCAAAATTAATAGTGTTCAGAAGAACAATAATAATAATGTTCAGAAGGACAACACTAATAATGTTCAGATGGACAATACTAATCATGTTCAAAAGAATGTCACCAATAACGTTCAAAAGAATGTTTCCAATAATGTTCAAAGGGTAATAAATAATAATGTACAAATGATTACAAATACTGATGCGCAGATGTCTGAACCTTCATTGATAACAAATGATATAAGGCAAGCTAAATTAACCAGAAAGAGTCAACCTACACACAGGGTTTCAGATAATTATGATGAACCCTCCGAAACTATCAGCACTAATACAGAAAAACAACAAACTTTTGATTCTGAAAGCACAAAAAGTAGTCATGTTCAAACTGCAAATAAACCAGCACTAAGACCCGAATTCCCGAAAAATAAACACCCATTAGTGGTCAACAAAGGCAAATCATGGGCCGCAGTCTTAACTAAAGAACAAAATGACTTTCTTAGCCAACTGAAACAGAGTGACTATTACAAAAACTTTGCTTCACCTTCAAAAAGTGTTGTTTCAGACATGACGAGCTGTGACGAGACAATGACAAGGTTAAGGTATGAGAGAGAAACAGCTGAACAAAACATGTTCGAACTGCTGGAAAACAAAGTCACTCATGATAGCTTTAATTTAGAGAACTCATTCTTCAACCGCTTCCTTCGTAGTAACTTAGAATGCTCGGGAGAAAGCACTCCTTTGGTATTGCAAAAGTGTATTTCCCAAAATCCTGATTTGAGACATATTTTACCTGGATACAATGGTAAAGTCAGAAATGAGAATTCTCACAGTGATGCTGAAACTTGTTGCAGTAACTATACCGACTGCTGCAGTGACGCATGCTCTTCAGTGTCATGCTGTTCCTGCAAAACTGTTGAACAAACCAAGGATTCGCCACAAAATCGGAATAATTCTAAAGAGAAGAAAAGAAAGAGTTTAGAACCAAAGAGTAAAGTAGTCAAAATAAATCAAAAGGAGGTTGAGAACACAGAATGTCATGATGACACAATGACAGAAACTGATGCCATGAAAGCGAATATTGCAGAAATGAATGCCAAGCTAATTTCCACAAGTGAACTGTTAAAAGATAGATTATGTGAATTAGAAGACGAAATAGAAACATTTAGAAAAGAAAATGCCAGTTTGGCCAAATTACGCGAACAAGTTGATCAAGACAGGCAAAAGTTTTATGAAGAAAAGTCAGCATTCGAACAGAAGTTCAATGAAGAAAAAGTTCTTTCGGAATACTATCTAGCAGAAGAAAAAGAGAAACTAAATAAGCAGAAGCAAATGTACGAAAGATATGTGAGGGAAATGAGAGGCAGACTGAACAAGAAAGATAAAGATGAAGTTGTTAATTTGAAGAAGGAAATAAATGACTTTAAAGATGAGATAAGACTCAAAGACGCAAAGTCGACCTCCACAATAGCCAGACTTCGGAACCAAATCAAAATTATGGAAAAAGATAAGAAAGACTTGCTGGAGGAGGTTGAGAAACTAAAGAAGCAAAACAGACGAATCCAACACAGCAATGAAGTTACAAGAAGATTGACAAATATAAAGTATCTTGAAGAAATAAATAAAAAGTTAACTAATATGTCCAACAAAGACTCACGGACGGAAGTAAGCGTAGACCGCGACGTGAAATATAAAGCTTATGAGATTGAAAGACAGAGCAGAAGCAGAAGAGTTGAGCCTGTTAATAAAGGCATCATAAGACCTAGAGCTAAGAGTGTTCCCAATCTGAATATCACTTCTAGATATGCTAAATATTTTAGTCAAAGAGACACTATCAGCCATATGGACAACAACAAACCGGCAAATGTGGAAAGGTTTGATCATTCTGATGAAGAAAACTTGGGAGCAGACAATGACACTATTTCTAATGAATCCCTAATTGACGATGATGACAGAAATGAAAATAATAATAATTTAGAAAAGATATACATTGAAAGATTTAGAACATCACCTAAAAGCAATAGATCTAGCAGGTCTAGTGGTTCAAGCTTCAACTTTGAACTTAATTTAAATGATAAACCAATCATGAATGAGAATGCTAAAGGCTTCTTCATTCAAAATTCCAGCTCAGGATCGTCAAGAAACTCCAAATCTCCGAAAAGAACAATATCGCCTTGTTTCAATAAAAATGAAACAAATATAAATAGATCTAAGTCTCCAGTTTCTATAATGAGCAAAAGAACAACTACCAACAAATCACCTGCTTCACGAAATTCTGTGGAGTACTTATCCAATCATTCTGGATTTAACATGTCACAGAACAGGTCCAAGTCTCCAACATCTGCCTTCAACCATTCCTCTCTAAAATCTGTAACTGTCATCCACAATGAACAGTACAGAGATAAACTGCTGACTTTGAGTCCAGAACCTTCTGTTAGTAAGACTAGTTTTACTAGAACCAGTCTGAATCCTACAGAAGTCAAGAAACCGGATGGTTCTAGAGAATTGAGGTTTCCAAATGGGAACATAAAGTACATATCTTCGGATGGAAAGTATAGCAAGTTTGTGTACTATAATGGAGACATAAAGGAGAACTTTTACAGTGAGGGTAGAATAAAGTATTTTTATGCTGAGACTAAAACTTACCACACTACTCATGCCGATGGATTGGAAGTTTTGGAGTTTCCTGAGTAAGTATCCAATTTTAACATAATTTTTCGGTCTATTCATGATTACTTTTTGTCTCTTCTATCTTACTGAAGATTTGGCAAGGGTTGATCATGCATGATATAGCAAAAATCATCTGAATAGTAGTCCACATTATAATATTGCTTAGCAACCCTGCATGGCGGTTACCAGGCAATATGTGCTCTCTATACATTCAAACAATCTGACGCCTTTTTCAATTTGTGAAGGTAGGAACTACAGAACAGAAACTACAATGATCCTAACTACATCCTGCCCTCTATAGTTATAATTATTTTTGTTTATATAAACAGCTGAACCCATTATCAAAAATACATCTCAGACACTGATCTGCATGGTCTTCATATGGCCTGACCAAGATTATGTCTGGACTTATAAAAGAGACTGTGACTTCTCAGGGCAGTCGGATAGAAAACGCCGGACCCAAAACTAGTTTTCAAACATAATTTATTTTAAACGGTTCAAAGTAAACCAATTTACAGAAATTAGTATCATTTATTTATCACCATCGTCTTTCACAGTGGCCAAGTAGAAAAGCGCTACAAAGACGGTTCGTCGGAGATCCGGTTACCGAACGGCAGCGTCCGGTACTTCGATCCGAAGAACGAGCACGTTCGCGAAGAGTGGCGGTTTCCGGACGGTGCGGCGCTCACCGTGGCGGCCAGTGGCGAACAGCGCATTGTGTTCAGTAATGGGCAGGTTGAAGTGCACGCTAAGGATCATAAGGTGAAGAAATGATTATTTTTATTTAAATTAGGGACCTACTTAAAATTACGCCTGTATTCTTCAAAGAAGTATGTAGCTAGTGGTGTACCTATAGCACACCTACATTTCTATTGTCTGGAACGGGGCGAGAAATTCCCGACTAGGAAAACGCTGCCCGACCTAGAAATCGAACCCAGGACCGCACATCTAGCAGTTGCACTGAACACAGCAGTACAATTTTCGAGTCCATTTGTGCTATCTATACATAAAGGCTGGCACGTGAAAATAGGTCCAAAGAAACATTTTAAAAGCCTCTGTTCAAGGACTTCCCGAAACACCCCCCATTATGTTCCGCGATTTTTTATAGTTCAGTTTAGCTAGACGGTTTTCAATATTTTTTTGTCGAATTGAGTTTGGGCTTTTTTATTTTTCTCTTTCTGTCGCATTTTTGTTAAATATTCAAATTTGTACACCGACTTGTCTAACTTTAAGGTCGATTTTTGATTGATAAAAATTAAGACTAGTCAACTACCGTTTCTGCCCTATACAGGGTTAAATTATGGTCTACGATCGATAAACATATTCAGCTTTATTTCCCCTTTGAGCAAGATTTTGGTTACTTTGGGGGATGTTTAGACATAGTATTTCTTATCGATAGTAGACCATAATTTATCTCATCATTTATTGCGCGCGCGCAACATCGTACACGTGATAGAAGTGAAAATTCTTTAAAAATTAAGACTAAGAGAGATAGAGACAGGTATATTTTTCTTCTCTCTAAAACGACATGTGCCAAAACGTGACGCGTCCATGAAATTTCACTCACTCATAAATAATCACGGAACATACATGGACACCCCTACTTCGGGAAGCTCTTGAAGAGAGGCTTCTAAAATTTTTCGTTGGACCTTACACGGGCCACCCTGTATTATAAAGTATAGTGCGACAATCTGTTGTTCTTCTGAACTACGCAATGGAACGCATCGATTCCATTGCGTCTTCACTATCATTTAGATAATTTATGCGGGGGTTTATATTTTTATACATAAATAATAAACAACATATAATAAAGAAATCACAATGTTTTGTCAAGTCAAAACCGTGCGAAGCAGGGATGGGTCGCTAGTATACTATAATGTTAGATGGAAACAATTCTCCTCACTTCAATAATAAATTCACCACTACATTTAAATGTCATAATCACTTAAATTTTGAATCTCTTTTCAGCGTCGCGAGTTCCCCGACGGCACAGTGAAGCTAGTCTACAACGACGGGACGTCTGAAACACGGTACGCGTCTGGACGCGTGCGTATTAAGGACAAACATGGCAACCTGATCATGGACTCAGCCCCCGGATGCAGATAGGTGAATTTGTACCTTATTGTCTGTTGATTAATGTTGATATTGTAATGAAGTGCCTTGGAACGTAACTTTTAAACTGTTAGCACTATATAATGAATGAATGTTTGGATTTAATTGATTCTTCTATTTTAGCCACATTTCTAGACGTTTTTTTTTTCTTTTCAGATCTTTACTCTATTTTATATTGAATGAAATCTTTTATATCTTGTTTAGAAACCTCTACTATATTCTTTAGTTTTCTTTCAATATTCTGTAGTACGCTATATGGTGCGAGTGACATTTTTAACAGTTTAATTGTTAATAAGTAGCTACAACTTGTTTATATGATTACTTTTAAATGATCAGTGTTAAAAGTTGTTTATAGGGAAATTTTATTTAAGTTGTAAATGTTTATAATCATAACTTTTGTAAGGAAAATGTCGGATTTAATAAAGAATGTTATATTTTTACATGTGTTTCATAGCTTATTGACTTATTTTTTAAGTGTCTTGCTCGACTATTTCTTCATAACTTATTGGCATCAGAAAGTCAAAATTATTCACCGTCATTTTTTGCCCGTTATGTGACCCCTGATGTTAGGAAACGCAAGCTATGGAGCATCTACCAGTAAAATATCAAGAAAAGAAACAATAAATTTAAATAATATACAACTTTAATCCTAATTCTACATTACAATAAAGGTCTAATTCAACTGGCAGATATCTGGTAGCGCGTTTGTGAGGTTGGCTTGGGTATGCCCTCTAGTTTGAAGTTGATTGGTTTCATGTGGTCTTCGGTACCGAAGATCTTCTTGAGTGCTTCTCTTGCAGCCATCTCTTTTGCGATAGCTACTGATTCGCCGAAACCTGGAATTTTGTTTAGAGAATTTAATGCTGGAGAAAAGAAAATAACAAATCACAGTTTTCGTTAATATAATAAGAAAGGGTTAAAAACTGAACAACAAAACAAGGAAGTGGTGGACAAATTCCAAGGGTTATTCTTCAGTCGTATTGGAGTAAACTGTTTTTTTTTTTTAAAGTTCATGCAATGGTAAAAATATTATCCAGTCAGTAAGGTGGTAGTAGAGCTGGCTGCGCAAGGTAGGCTAGTAGAAAAAATATCGATGTATCGATTTTTTTTTGATACGTTTTGTTTTTTGCGATATTTATTATTTCGATATAAAATATCAAGTATCGAAAATGTATGAAATAGGATATATTTCCAATAGCAACACCGTGGTCGCCACTTACTAAAACCGAGCCGAAAAAGTACTTATTTTTATCAATGTTTCATTAATATAAGATTTCACATCAGAAATGTTCCTAGGTTGGTATTTATATGATGAAAAAACCAAAAAAATAAGCCTCTCCCTCACCTGAAGACACCATTTTCTTGTCTACATAGAGCCCAACTCTGTAACAAGCCAGCAAGGTGTTCTTGCCAGTCTCGCCAATCAGCCGGGGTTCTATTTGACCACCATCCTTCTGCACTATTGTTGTCAGCATTGACCAAGGATCCTCTATTGGCAGGTATTCATTGACATCTTGACCTGAAACATTGGCAGGCAAAATGATGAGCTGTGGTTTCTTGTAAACGTATTATTGATTTAAATTCTGTTCCCTAGAAGCAAGCTCGTTGTTGTTAACATATGTAACCCGTGAGAGCCTGCGCGCTATGAGCAATTTGCTCATGTAACAACTGATTGCAATTTTTTCTGACGTCATAGTGACTCAAGCGCCTAGGTACCTTCCTAACTATTCCCCACTCTCTCTTGACGCATCTCATGTGCCGCTCCGTACAGCGACCACGCAGCAAAAACGTTTGTGGAGGCCGTGTACCATCGCGCGCCTATCCGCGTAAGTAATTTTTTTGGTATCGATAATTGTTTTTAGTACTTTAATTGTGTCACCTATTTATAGTGATTTTTTAATCAGTTGATAAGTCCGCTCTTTGAAGAGTGGCTAGAGAGGCGCCACGGCGTCCTCACCTTCCGCCTGACGCAGGTCCTCATCGGACATGGTTGTTTCGGGAGGTTCCTGTTCAGGATAAAGCGGGAGGAAACGCCCGGGTGTCACCACTGTGTGAATCGCCCGGAGGACACGGTGGAGCATACGGTGGAGGTCTGCCCGGCTTGGGCGGGGCACCGCCGTGTCCTCACGGAGGCGATCGGCGGCGGCGATCTCTCGCGTCCGGCCCTGGTTCAGGCCATGGTTCGGAGCGAGAGTGCATAGGAGGCCGTCACTTCGTTGTAGTGTAGTAATGCTCGCGAAGGAGGAGGCGGAACGCGTGAGGGTGAGGCAAGATTCGCGCCCTCGTGCCCCTATAGTCGCCGTAGGAGACGCCCCGGGCGCCGGGACTCGCAAGCCGATTTCCAACCACCGTAGGTGCGGGCTTGTGGATGGTAGGCGATGGGTAGCTCGCCGTTGTGTTCCACGCGCGTCTCAAAGAGATGTCAGCACCAACTGACGGGGTCCGTTAGGGCCGATGCCTGCCAGGGTTGCGAGTTTGTCCGAAAGGGATATCGTGGCCACACAGGCAACGGAAGGAACACGGGTGGGTTTTAGTCAGTAAAAGTCTGACACGCCCTCCCGCTCCACCCAGAGCGGGAGAAGTTATTTGATAATTTTCCACCCAAAAAAAAAAAGAATAAAACTCGTTTTATCTATATAAAATGGTTTTGTCCTTGATTTGCATCTTTGTCTAGTTGGGTTAGAGTAGACCAAACACGCGACTGCTCATTTTTTCCCCACTCTATTAAATTATCTTTGAGAATAGAAAAAGTGGATTCTTTTGTAATTCTATCGGTATAAATAGTTTCTTGATATTTTAATATTAAAAAGTACCATTCCGTAGCCGACCGCAGGTGGCAGCAGCAGGCGACTGGTTTCTATGCATTTCTGTGAAACCCACGTGTAGCTATCTACGGAAGGTATTTCACATCGCTTGCCGTCTCCCCCGTGCGGTCGGCTACGGAATGTTACCTTTACTCTAGTTCCATGTTCCTTTGGTTCATATGTATTTGAGAACAAACCTTGTAATTGTGTGATGACAAAGTCTCTAACAAAGTGTGCAGCTCTGTCTTCTCCCGAGGAGTCCAGCAGGGCACCAACCACAGCCTTGAATGTGTTTGCTAAAATAAAATTGTCTACTGGATATTCCTGGAAACAAAATAAATATAATTAATCATAATATGTCCACAATAAACTCCGATTTACACCATTGGATTTAATTGCCTGTGACATACACTAAGTAGAAGCAATTGTAACTCCGGATTCATATTACTGTGTTGTGTCTTGTCGTGACGCCTCCTGTGTGTTAGGTTACTCTCTAAACTCGTTGTGATTTGACATACTCATAGTTTTTGTCGTGATGCAGGTGACACCAATCAGTCGAATCTGTTGAGGACTATGTGTCGGTGGTTTAAAAGTTACTCTGTCTAAACAGTGTTTGGATGGTGCAACTATTGCAATTATTGCTCTAATTGTATTCTATGCCACGGGCAAGAAACTAGCGTCGTGTAAAGGGGGCTAAGCAGATGAGGCCAGTGGACACAGCTGGGGCCATATAAGTGACAAAATAATCATTGTTCCATTGTAAAAATGGATAAAGCTATGCAGCAACCATTTTTGCACATAGGAAGCAATAATGCACTTGTTTGTTTTGCAAGGCATATATGTTTCAATATACTCGCAAAATTGGACTTGCACAAGTATACATTAACGTGAATGGGATGAATTTGCAGAAGTATCCAAGCCATTCTGTGTTGCGCAGAGTTGTGCAAGTATATCGTTACAGGTATGGCTAACATTAGAAATACGATTTCTTTAAGAAATGCTAAAAAAATTAATAGAGGACATTTGTTACTATTCCTGTCACTACAACATCTGTTTTTACCATGGTTCCCTATGTAGTGATTTTCCTTTCTATCCGTCTGCTAATGTTATCAGAGGACCTAGACAAACTAATGTTCTATCAGTGATAACTATGACGGAAAAGTCACAAATGTATGTTACTGCCATAGGATGTCGAAAAGATTTTCAATCTTGTTGAAATATGAAACGCTTTGAAAGCGATTGCCACTTGTCTACACCCTCAGGTTAACTTTTATCATCCTTCTCTTGCTCTAACTCTAATTTACTAGATGTTGCTTCAATCTTCCATACATCTGCTGGGGAGTTTGTTGCGCCACTTTTTACCGGCTAAAGCACTAGTAAGTGGTAATGGGATGTCGATTTAGGGGACTGTCTTATGTAGTTTTGATGTTCAAAAAGTTTTGATTCTCAGCCTAATTACCAGGTTAATAATATTGTCATCAATCATAATACTTACAGCAGCTAGAATAATATCTTTGGTGCCTAAATGCAGGGATATATTTGCTAATGTGGCCTCACTGGTAAGGAACCTTCGGACTCCCTTCACACCTTCTATAGGGAATTTTGGCAGCACCGTCTCTAGGTAATTCTGAATGTAGGCATTTATAAACTGGTCTCCTGAAAGTAAAAATATATTATTTGAAAATGGAGCCTCGTATTATTATTATTGCGTGTGACTATGGCAATAGAAATCATCACAAATACCTAACATGTTTAGTAAGTATATTCATGAAACAGAAATTACTTTCACAACGGTAGAGTAAGTCTCACAAATAGTAAGCAGGACATTATACATATATTTCATCCTGACCATTATCTCTGTTCATAGTACTTAAAAGTTTTAAAAGATTATTTTACCTATCTCTACTAGCTCCCTGTTGTCCTTCATTTTTATATCAAACTCCATTTCTTTTTGTTTCATCTCTTCCTTTATAACGTAAGATCTGTCTGTAAATGCCTGCAGTAGCAAGTCCGCATCAAAATCTTCATTCAATCGCTGCGCAAATGCGTATAGTTCAGCTTCTAAGTTCCATTCAAGAAAGGTATTTCTTGGGTTGATCTTCTTCCCACCAAGCTTGTCTTCACGACGTTTGAGGTCCATCAATGTTGGAGCCACCCATCGATGTATCTTTTGAGCTAAAATACATCAATTAAATTATAAAATTCTTAAATAAGTGTTAAGTAACACGAACTTACAATGTACAACAAAACTTACCTTGCGAGGTTACGGGATGAATTTTAACAACTTTCGCAAAAAGCGGCACGCAACGTCTAATAAGAGCCATATTCATTTAAAAGGAATTATCAATATAATTATATCAAAATATTTAAATTCAAAACATCGCAAGCAAGATTCACAAAACAGAAAACAAACGTCAGATTTTTGAGGTTAGTTTTTTTTTTTTTTTGTTTGGGTTGCTAGCTCCAACGACTTGATATTTGGTAGAAAAACATTACGATTCTGATGCGTATTTCATTCTACTACCATGCATTGTGATTCAGATCGGTTTTATTGTTTCCAATAGTTTGGACCAGTAAACATGTAATCGGAAGTGTTGCTAGACATAAGCGGTTGTGAGTGAGTGATGGTCGCTCCACAGGGGTAGAGTATAAATTCTATGGTAGAGTCAATGTTGTCATTCGAGTGGTTGATTTAGATACGTTACGTTTCAATACTTTTTAGTGAATTTGCAGAGACTTTCTACTTAATTTCTGTCCACTAACTTCTTTAGGCTCTAGGTGTGAAACCTAAAAATCGGCCCATAATATCCACTGCGGAAGTAAATAATATTTTATGGCTGGGACATAGCGTCTCTTTGGGAGAAGGGAGGAGGCGACCGTCAGTGCTGAACGCCACAGTATGTTTTTAATTTTTCCTGGGTAAACCACGAATCTACGACTCGTAAGTCGAGGCCGTAACCAGCGGGGCGCTGGGCGCTGATATTACTTAATACTTAATTCTTTATTGCATTCCATATGTATTACATAGATGGTATAACAAAGTAAAATATCAATATGGGGGTGTCGGGCACAGCAAAATTAGGAGAGAGGAAGAGGGCTAAGTATCAATTCAAGCAATTCAATATTATTATATGTGTATAATGGGGTGTATAAATTATGTATATATATACAGGCTGTTTGGCAGAACGTTGAACATACGAAAATGGTGGATAGGTGGGGTCATCTGCTACTTACTCAGCCCTAATTTATTTGGCTCTGGCCCCCTGGATATGTAAAAATTTTTTTTTTGTTTTCTTCTAGTTTCACCACTTCCTTAACTTTACAGTGTAATTTTTTATTAAAAATGGGTAAAACAAGTATTTTACCCATTTTTAATAAAAAATTACACTGTAATTGATTGATGAGGTGGTGAAACTAGAAGAAAACAAAAAATTTTTTTTTTCGTATGTTCAACGTTCTGCCAAACACCCTGTATATGTTTATATGTATATCTTAGAATTATGTTTTCTGAAAAAATTACATAATTCTAAGTTAAATAAACAGGGAAGTGTGAGTATTTTGTGTTTTCGTAAGTGTGGTTTGCAGCTATCTGTTTGTTCTATGTTGGTTATTATTCGAATTAACTTCTTTTATAAAATAAATATAGTTTGTGAATCCGTACTGTTTCCCCACAGCATGACCCCATGCGGAGCCATGCCTGAGCATATGCATAGTAAGTGACAAGTGCAGTTTGCTGGTTGGTAGTTCTTTTAATTTCGCGTAGGGCACATGAAAATATGAAAAAATGGGGATTTTTGATGGGGATGAAAGTAATTAATTTTGTTTTGGTGAATTTAATTTCCAGATTATGGTTATACATCCAGTTTACAGCTGTAGAAAGGGAGTTTAATTTAGCGTTTATATTGTCATTGTTCTGGCATGAGGTGAGCAGAGAGATATCGTCCGCAAATAGAACACATGGACCGTTTGTAATTAAATAATTAACATATATAATTAACTTAATTATGTATAGTTAAAGAAACAATATAAAAGTAAGTCTTTAAATATACTTTTCATAATAAAACAGTAGACAATCACATGGAAGAATACGAGTTCATTCATGTGTAACAAAGTACCTATCAAAATAAAAACTCATAAAAACATTACAGCATCAGCTTTTCCGGTTGGTGAGGAAACCTCTTACTGAGCTGAAGAATCCTCTTTTTATTTTGCTGTTAACTGGAAGGATTGTGTGGTTGCTGTAGAAGGAAGCTGACGTGTCGTAGATCGACGAACTTACTTCCACAGCCTGAAAGAAACAAATAGTACCTACTTTGAAAGAGTTACAAGAGATGGTTTTTTCAAGATACCAATTACTACCGTCCGGATTTGTCCGGACATTTCGGCATAAGATTTTTTGGAAAATGAATGTTTTTTTTTATTTGTTGTTACTATAGGTGTAACTCAGTCGAACCCTTCGGGCGTGATGTTACAGTAACGAAGATTTTTCATAAAATAAAAAAAGGTTATTGAGTCCTGAAAAAACAAAGACAAAAACTTTTGGGCAAATGTTCGGCTATTTCTCAGGACTTTAGAGGTATGAGGAACAGGGTGTAAAGTTCACTCATCCTCTTTAGAAAAGGGAGGATCCTCTGACCAGACGGATGTCGTGTCTGGCGGGCAACTGCCCAACGGTTGATGTCAGATAGATTTAAACATGACTTTTAATAATCAAAAAGTAAAAAAATTACATATGAAGGTACTCTTCGGTTGAAGTGTAAGGAACAAAGTGCGCGGTGCATATTGGGTTGGGGGAGGGGGGGATACTTCACTCGGAAGCTGCAGTCACTGGCCATCGTAGCTGCGTAGTTCGCCATTAGAACGCTACTACTCACGATAAAGCCGATTCCTGCAGCTAATTTTGTTTTTCTGTGATATTTTATAAGTTTCAATTTGTACGACTGCCCCGTTGATCTCGTGGTCGCAAGCTCGACGGTCGGTCAACTGCTGTGTGGGATCCGATTCCCAGGTCAGGCAAAGTGTTATTGGGTTTTTCCATTAGGAATTTCTTAGTAACAGCCCGGAGTTTGGCGGTGTGATACCCCCGTGCCTCGGAAAGCACGTAAAGCCGTTGGTCCTGCGCCTGATCTCTCCGGTCGTGTCGTATTGTGAGCCGTCCCATCGGACTGTGAGAGTGAGGGAAGAGAGAGTGCACCTCGCTCCGAAGGCTAGTCTCCCTTGAGATTGGCCGCCATGGCCGAAATACAAGCTACACACTCGTAGCATGACATCCATATAAACGGGTTTTCTATGGATTTTGTCGACGGAAGTATTCTTCCGTCGACAAAATCCATAGAAAACCCGTGTGTCTATTGACAAAATGACAGATTGTGACTGATTATCTGTCATTTTGTCGATTCTTTCGTCGACAAAACCCGTTTCTATTGTGGTCATGCTGCGCGTGCTGGAGGACTATAATACACCTTATTAATAAAATACTCACACCAAGTGAAGTACTGATGTGATATGAATCAATAGAACTATTGACGCTAGGCAGATCAGGTGCGGGCCCAATCGGTAGTTTTATGTCAGAGTTTCTGGTCGATCTCATGACTAAGCATGACATAAGTCTCCTCAAAAATGGCTTCTTGGGTTTCGAATCCTGCGGCTCCAACTTAGCACATTTATTTTCTGAGTTGTGCACGTCTTCTGAATATAATGAGTAGGCTGAAGTTCCTAGATTTGGTGTTGCGCATTTTCTGTGCCCTGAAAGAGAGCAAATAATGGGAATAAATTTGAAAAATAATCAAAAATTTAAGAATAATTTGTAATTGTATTAAATGTGCAAAAAGTAGGTACAAAGGGGTGATCAATCCAATTTTCTCAATCGTCTGGCGTAATACTTAGTCAAAGCTAGTAAGACGTCCTTCCAAGGCAAATGTCGGGGAACTAGCTTTATGACCACGTTTCATTTCGCGCTTCAAAATACCGAACGCGTGTATATGCGTGCGTTGTCGCACAAAAGAGTAAGACTGTCAATATCAATATAGATTCAATACAATACAAGCTTATAGTGAATCTAGCACGTAGGAGATGAGCATATGACAAAAGCGCGCATTTATGAGTAGGTACACAAAACGTGCTTATACACGCAGAAAACGCTAGTGCGTAGGTACGCTGTAAGGAGGGCCTTTGTCCGAATGCCAAATTTTTTATACGCACCTCTGAATAAAGTATGAAATGAGTTCAAATGACCTATACTCGAGTCGGACAGGGCTGCTACATCCGTCGACGAATATGCTACCTGCTTCATAAAAGCACCACTCGCGTAACGTATCTCCACCGAAGACACTGTTTTTCTAGTATGGGCAACATGGTCTGCTTCTTCAGCGTTTTTTAAATTGTCTCTGGTATTTTCAGCATTAAACAAAACATAAGTTTTAACTTCAGTTTCGTTCCGTACCTCGGCATCTTGGCATACGCAGCATACAGAACAGTTTTTCGTTGGACTCAATCGTTTTATGCTCCCCACCTTTCCTTCGCCTACTCCTACATCATTCTCCGGATGGTGTTTATTTTTTAGTTTTGTGTCTTGTTTTTTCTTATCTTTCTTTGTTTTCACATGATCGATTTCACGTGATTTAGTTTTTAGTTCTAGGTCTTGTTTGTTTTTATCTTTCTTTGTTTTCTTTGGCTTAGCCTTATCACGACCGAGGCTTTGGTCTGAGGAGCAGTCGCATGTTATATAGGTATTTGCTTTTGGTTTCCGAGTTTTGTTTCTCCGTTCAATATTAGCCAAATGTTTACAATTTTGTTTACTGCAGATCTGGGGCTCAGTTTGTGCTCCTTTTTCATGTTTTAATTCCTGGCTTGTTTCTGTTGTTGCTGGACTCTGGTCCTCCGTCTTTTGTCGCGGCATTCCAGGCCATTTAGACTTTTGTTGAGGCGACTCAGTGTCCTTAACCCTTTGTTGGTGCGGCTCAACGGCGGCGTCCTTAACCTTTTTGGTTCTTACTTCCCCGATAGATATTTCACTACTAGAATGCTTTGTGAACAATGACTTTCGTTTATTGTGAGCACTTTTCTTCGTATTTATGGTCTTTTGGATCGTTTTCTTTACCTTGTCGTATTGTTGGCGAGAAAGGATGATAGGCTTTTGCTTCGAGAACTGCTCCACTTGCAGGAACACTTGAATGTTTCGGTTTAGTATTAATTGTTGATAGATAGCAGATTTATTTTCGTCTTTCATTTCTCCTACAGTATTATTAACAAAACGTAAACCTTCTTCTTTCGGGGTTTTTTGGCGAGATGTTTTCTTTTGAACCTGTATAGACACAGCGCTGGCCTTATCGTTCGAATGACTTGTTTTGAAACAAGGGCATAGTTTATGAAACTCATAATTAATTTCAGTAACTTGGCTTTCCTTACTAAAAAAAAAGGAAGATTTATTTAATATAATTTGAACAAACAAAAACATTGCAAAAAAAAAAAAAAAATTAAACCATTTTTGCCGGTAGATACACTGATACGGAATTCCGACACCGTTTTCACAAAAACGCCCCTAAAAAAAAAAAGAGATTATTGTAGGTAGCTTTATAAAAACTAAAAATAAAAAACCGGCCAAGTACGTGTCGGAGCACGCACAGTGAAGGGTTCCGTAGTGAATGAATAGTTATTAAGCATGCACAGTATTGATTTTACTGACCGCAAAAATAAATTTGTATCTCGTAGTATTTCTCGAAAAAACTATGAAAAACAAAGTTATTTCTGAGGTTGTAACTGAAAACATGCCATATCTCACAAACTATTGACTTAATTATCATAATCTTTTAATTATGGGATCCAATGATACCCCACACGCTTATTTGCATTGTTTTTTTTTTATCCCTCGGTTACATGTAAGTATAATTACCCTACTCATATAATTTATTATTTCATAAAATCCAAAGATGTAAACAACAATGGCCGCTCGAAATTGTCTATGGTTTAATGATGGTAGTATGAATTTTATGTTCAGGTGATAGCGGAATTATAAAATTTCAACGCATAGAGTAGATTAAATTATTTAAATTTTGATAGTTTTCTGTTAGACTTTATTACGAAAAGTAGTCTTCAAACAAGTAGTTTTTATGTAAAAAAAATATGTTTAGTAAAAATTTAATTAAAAAAATTCACGCCAATTTCAACGTTCTTCTATTATACGTTCTTTCCTCCTTTTAGCCTCTTTTTTCAGCCACTAAAATAGTCTCGTAAGTTTCGTACTACTTAGGTACTACATTATATTTTTTTTCAATAAATGTTTATTAAATAATCTTTGCTTTACATTAATGTCGATAATTATTAGGAAGTGCCTCAGCTGCCAGCGCCGTGTCCCGAATTGGCTGCCAGCGCCGGTTTCTGAATTGGCTGCCGGCGCTGACTTTACAAAAAAGGGGTTGGCAATTTCGTGTAACGAGTAGGAAGATAGGCGGGGTAGGCATAATTAAATAATAATTAACATGTATTACGACGTTTTTTTTTTTTTTTTCCTGTGATCAAGTACCTACTACCCGGAACCGAACTAGTTAGATTTGGTTAATTATTTATATTCGCAAACAAAGGTTAGGTTCCCCCAAAAACGACTAGAATATAGAGAAAATAATACTTTAGTTAGGGTTAGTTAGGGTTGGGGTTCTGAATACGGGAAGGGTTTCCATAAACGCCGCGCAACCGGTGTCCATTATGGCAACCGATGTTTTTAATCTCGACTGTCGTACTACTGTGTGTGCACTGCCGGTTCCCAACGGCGTTATTTTTGGGAGCCGGCGCCGGCAGCGGACGCTCTCCATAATTATTATGTCATGTCACATATTTAAATGACAAAAAATTTCGACGAGACAATAAGGAGTAATTATAATTAGTTTTGTGGTAATCCACAGAATGAATAAGTGATTGTGATAATATGTGTGCCTATGCTATTAGGCGCGTATTTAATAACCGACGCACAGATATCTTGTTCTATTCCCTAACAAGTTCAATGTCCACCACCTCGGGTTTAGGGGGCAACTAATGGGGTGCCACCTCTAATTGTAATTTGTACCTTGTAATTTTTTGAATAAAATATTATTATTATTATCTTTGACATTTCTCGGGACCCTGGGGTCCCGGACCTTTGGAAGGCGTACGAGGGGCCGAAGCCAACTCGCAGAGGCCCGTTAGGCGTTTTAATGAAATGAGGCACCAACCGACGATTATCCCTGTGTGCACTATGCAAGAGCACCCAAGGACAACCCCCGGTTGGCGTAGGACTATTGCAGGAAATGGAAACAAAGATATTGGACTATAGGTTTGGGTGGCTAAAGTTGACTGGTGACCTGGAACTATGGAAGGACTATGGCCCCTGCCTGATCAATGTCTTATATGTACACGGATAAAATGGCAGGGGGTGACTTGCACACTCAATAATGGGCCCCCGGAAACTGTCGCTAGCACATAGTGACGTAGCGACAAGGGGGCAACACGTCCTGAGGTGCTTGAGGAGTGGAGAGGTATTCCACGGCTTTCAGAACAATCCCAGAGCCCGGAAGATGGTCAAGATCCCTACGAGCACTTACTGAAATACTTCCTTCCTCCGAGCACGTTTTTTCTTGCGAATCTCCACTCAAGCCGGCCAATTAAGGCAAGAATGAGGTGGGAGCTCTGTTCCTCGTCAGTGTTCACTCCAGCCGGCCAATAAAGGCAAGCCAGAGATGAGGAACAAGATTTCTCCCAGGAGATAGGGTCCGTGGGGTCGCTACTGCCCAACAGCTCGCCACATGCTGCCCTGCGGGTTTCTGTATCTCTCTTGGTCTGACTCCTCATCCTAGACCTGTTCCGGCAAAGTAAGCTCTACCGGCACAGACCTAGAGTTTGGAGCGCGCAAGCCCCACCACGACGTCAACGTAGAGATACGGCGGTGGGGTTATTATTATTATTATTATAATTATATTTTTCGTAATTACACCATTGTTTAGCAGTGCACAGAATAAAACTTCTTTCCAAATTTCACAGATATAGAGACAAAAAAAAAATTGCTGGCTGGCTTCCGACGACCGGACGGACGGACAGACGGACGTGACGAAATTATAAAGAGTCCGTTTTTGCCACTTGGCTACGGAACCCTAAAGTCGTGCCGTACAAACTTACTAAAAAGCAAGGAAATAGTCTACGCTAGCTGTCTGTAAAATATATATAGATTAGGTAGGTACATTTATTATTACACGCTTTATATTAGCTTCACCTGTATGTTTGTTTGTATGTTTGTTTGTAACCGACTTCTTTGTGCGCGATTTTGACCCACTTTAAACTGCCAGATTTCGTTCAAACTTTGTAGATTTATTGAGGACCGATGACAATACACTAATTTGATAAAATTATTCCATTTTTCAATTTGCAAAATATGATTTTTGTTAATTTATATAATTTTCATCTATACCCCACGCTTTTTTTATATTTCATATAAAAAAAGCGTGGGGTGCTTTTTAAGATATTATCGAAATGATAATCACTCTACTCATATCTGTCAATAAAATATTTATAACTATTGACACCATGCACCCCACGCTTTTTTTAAAATAAAATATTTTTTTTTTTATTCACACTATTATTAATTTATATTCATTGAAATTTTTAACACTATTTTCTTTATTTAAATTCATTAAAATTTATTTTCTATTTTTTAGTTCGGTTTTCTATAAAAAGCGTGTTTTTTAGTTTTTTTAAACTATTTTTTTTTTTACTATAAGTAATATTTACGAACGAGTACTATAATACTCGTATATACGAAAGCGTCAGGGTAGCCCGCGAAATTCAAATTTTATTACGATTTTTGCAATTTACAGGTCAGTATCAGGTTATACTCGTATTGTATGTTGATCTAAATATGATTCGCCTTTTGGCGTCGTACAGGACTTCCTGTTTTTATTTTTATTTTACTTTGTTTTTTTTATTGCTTTTTAATTTTTATTTATGTTTAGTGTGTTTTTAGTTTAATTTCCTATTGCGAGTTTCAATAAATACTTTTTCTTTTTACTTTCCTATATTGTTTATTTTTGTGTAAGATGTTTTTACATAAAATATTACTTTTAACTGACCTGACTTGTTATAGAGTAATTGGCTTTGACTTTGTCCACACCAAGAAGTTCCCGGATCTGTTTATCTCTCTCAATAGGATCAACTATGGAACAATCATCACCAGTGAAGTGCTTGATTGGGGCTGCAAAATAATTATATAAACTATTTTATTGTACCGTATAAATTAATAAGCTTTGCACGCAGACAAATCACTAAATAATAATAATTATGAGACAAGGACACACTTATTAAATGCAGTGGTAAGAGTAAACGAGACAAGTATATTTTCTATATCTCCGCGTATGCAAACTTCTCATCTGATCCCTTAAGTCTGTTGTTAGCCAACAACCTACTGGGGCCCAGCAATACGATACGACCAACGATTTTTTTGGAAAGTTTTACCCGACTACACTATATAAGTAGTATCAGATCAGCCATGCTATTCTGTTACCATCTCACCGTGATAACTTGGGTGAAGTGAGCTTGATGTGAGCTGTCATTGCACCTAATGCTAGGGATTGACACTATGGACAGCTCACTTCATGCTCACTTCACCTCACTCTTCACGGTGAGATGTTTACAGAATGGATCGACTGTTCACAAGTGAAAGACTGCAATTTTATTTTTAAAAAACGAACGAGCCTTACAATGTGTAACATCTGACATCTCACCTTGGTAATAAGCAATATTAAAGGGGCGGGGATTCCTCAAGGTCGTTTCTGATGGCCATCTATAGCACCGCGCGCGCTCGTTGGTCAAATCAAATAGCACGCGCTTCCCTGGCTTCCTATTACACACTTCCGTCCCATTTCAGTAAATCACTCCCACAGATTTGATTTTGATTGCAGAAAAGCGAGAGGATAGATGTTACACATAAAAAACAAAACAAGTTTCTGTCTGTCGATGAGTGTCTTTGGTCTGTCTGTCGATGAGCAAAGACTGGATATTTTTTTTTTTATGTTTTCAAAGTATCCACTGTTGGATCTTCAAGTTATAATTTATTGTTCCTATCCGATCTTATCTAAGATACGGCTATGTTCAAAGAGGTAATAAATTCTACGAAAAATTAATATCACCTAGGAATTCCGATTCATCTGGACCGATATTGGCAAGCTGAGCCCTAAAACAAGTTTGTGTGTTCTTTAAATTATTATTACTTTTATTATCTTCACGCCTGGAAAAAATAAGGTCAGAATTTAGACAATAGGTAAATTATGTAATTATAGTTTGACCAAGACCGCTGTTGCGCGTAAAGGTGCGTCCACATTGCCAGCGGTAACCTAGCGCAGTTGCGACGATGAGCGCGAAGTATCAAACATATGAAAACGCCGCCGTGACGCGCGCCGTTTGCATCCATAATAGAGAGTTTTACATAAAATAAAACTTACCTATTATTTTTTCATCAATATCCGGAATCCATCTTGAGTCAAGCACCCGTTTTTCAGCCTGTTGTCAGCATTTCCTTTGCCTCTCCGCTGGTGGCGCCCTCTATACTTACCGTTGTACTAGTATTTTAAGCGCGCATCGGGTGATGGCCCGATTTACCGTCATTATGGAACTCATGATGCACCAGGTAGACCTTACCTGGATTCCGGATATTGATGAAAAAATAATAGGTAAGTTTTATTTTATGTACAACTCTCTATTATTTGTTTTGTATCAATATCCGGAATCCATCTTGAGTGATGTGTTTGTTATCACCTGGTGCGCTTAACCCAAAGACGCTATAATGTGTACAAGGAAGTAAGAAGAAATTGGGTTAATAAAAATAACAATGCATAATTATGTAAATGTATTACAATAATTAATCAAATACATACTGCTTGCAGCCGCATTATATAACAAGATAAATAACTAACGAAAAATTATGGTAATCTTTCAATGAACAGGATCAAAATAATTAGATAAAGATACAGAATGTTTGGGAATATTCGAATCATTTTGCAATTCCCTTTGATAATAATTTTGGAAGGTATGAATCATTTTCCAGTTACCAGTTGCAAGAATTTGATCAATCGGAAAATTTTCTACAAAATTGAGAGAAGCTACTGCAGATCTTACTGATCCTGGAGTTGCATCAATACCACTAGCTTTTAAGAGAGACCTCACCCATCCGCCAATAACAGTTCTAGATGCAGGTTTTATATTGCTTTTAACTGTAATAAACAAATGTTTTATATTTCCTCGACGGTTTAGAGTAATATCTAATAATTGTCTCAACCAATAAATCAAATTAAATTTTTTATCAGGATGTTCCCTAAGCCTCCATCCAGACTGCCTATGGTTATGGTTGTCTGTCTTAGAACCAAATGCTGGCCACAATACAATAGAGGTATCTTCATCAACTAAACTAGTGCTATCAATTCGTAACAATGTAAGATCGTGAACCCTGCGGCCTGATGCTAGCAGTAAGAGAGTAGCAACATGTCTCGATACATGAAATATATTATTTTCATCAAAACTGTAAGTACTCATGTATTGCAATAAAACTTTAGGGTTCCAAATAGGTGGTTTAGCAGATTTATCTCTTGCGACAGCAATAGCTTTTAATATATGTTTTATAAAGAAATTTGACGACAAATCAATATTTGATGTTAAGTGTGTGAAAGTTGAAATAACAGATTTGTGTACCAAAATAGTTCTATAAGCAAGACCAATGTCACAGTGTAAATGTGCTAAATATCGAGCTACTTGATCCGCATTAGGATATTTGTAATTAATTGAATGCGACTCACACCATCGCTTCCATCTGCGCCACGCTGGTCTGTAGGTATTGATTGTGGAGCCTCTCCAGCTTGACATAAGAAGTTTTTGTTCTTGATCTGTCCAGTCCGTCAAAATATCTGGCCACCCGAAATCAGCCATGCCTCCAAGTGTAGGTCTTGCACTTGCGGCGGGTGCATCCCTGTTCTGGTGTCTATCAGAGTGCGGGCTAGATCTGGAATCAGAAAAGGGGGATGTCGCGCTCGCCCTTGAACATCTGCCTGCCAAAATACCTTGTTCCACTTCGGGGCAATCAATATGTAGTTTCCGCTGGCTTGGTTTAAGTGTCTGAGAACCCTGGGAATCAGATTTGGTGGCGGAAACAACCAAGCTAGGTCGTAGTGCCACTGATGACAAAATGCGTTGTGGTGTTGTGCTTCCTGATCGTTCACGTCCAATGATGCGTACCTTGGGACTATATGAGCTGTTCTCGATGCGAAGAGGTCTATCTCCGGCGTGCCCCACATTTGAAAGATTTGTGTCGTTGCTGTCCTCGTGAGGTGCCACTCCGGGCAAGCCTTCTGCCGAGAAAGAGCATCTACCTCCGCATTGAATCTGCCCGGAAAATAATGTGCTGTCAGATGAATGTTCTGATTGTCTAGAACAGCAAGAAGTTGTCGGGTTTGTTGGAGAAGTTTCTTGGATTTTGTGCCACCCTCCTTGTTTATATACGACACTACTGTCCGATTGTCGGTTTGCAGTAGTATCTGTGCATTTTGGAGTTGCTGTTGGTTCTGTCGTAAAGCTGCGTAAACAGCGAACATTTCTTTTTTGTTGGCATGCCATGTCTTTTGTGAATTTGTCCAAGTTCCCACAATATTTGTATCGCTGAGTTGTGCCCCCCATCCGATGTCTGATGCGTCTGTAGTCAATAGGTGTGTCACCGAACTCAAGTGGATCGGCATCGACTTTCCTATAGCTTGACACCACCACTCCATCTCTGACCGAGCTGGTTGTGGGATAGGTATCAGCCGGTACGGGTGTTTCACCGACAGCTGTCGACTGTAGTATTGCAGAGTGCGACAGTGAAGGCGACCTCTCGGAGTCACGAACGTTGCAAAGTTGAATCTCCCCATTAGAGTTTGGTACTGTTTGAGGGACCACTTGCTTGCCTTGAGCTGTTGGTGAAGTGCTTTGCGTAGCGATAGGCACTTCGGCTCCGACAGGGACTTTGCGTTGCGTTTTGTGTCCCATGTTATGCCGAGAAACTCGAGGCATTGCGTCGGAGCCAGTACAGACTTTTCGAAGTTGATTGTCCAGCCCAGTAAATGCCGAATCTTTATCGTGAATGCGATGTCGTCTTCCAACTGCGATTTTGACTGGTTTGCTAGAAGGAAATCGTCCAAGTACACGACGCACCTGATGTTGTGACTCCTCAGGAATTCCGCCACCCAATTGGTTATTGAGGCAAACGTTCTGGGTGCCGATGAAAGGCCGAACGGCAAACAAGTCATTTGAAGTAGCTGATGCTGATGTAAATCTTGATAATTTAATCTCAGGAACCTGCGATGCTGCTGTGCGATAGCCACGTGGAAATATGCTTGACTCAGATCTAGTTTGGCCATCCAATCTTGTTGTTGCAAAAAATTTGGAACACGGAAGTGACTGAATAGTTGAAATGGTTTGGCTACTACGAACTGGTTCAGTTGCTTCAGATTGAAGATAGGGCGGAAGGTCTGATCTGACTTCGGTACCAGAAAGAAAGTGGAAAGGTAGCTGGGCGTCCGTTCTGCAGGTTCTAGTACACCTGACTCTAACAATGTTTGAATCTGTATGGTCATATTGGGAGATGTTTTGGTTCTGTAACATTTGAGAACCGTGGGACTCGGAAATATTAGCGGCGGTTTCAGTATGAAGGGTATGCGTGCACCGTTTAACAGCCGGCATATTTTGTCTGGCGCACCTAGATTGCTCCAAGCATACTGAAATTGCTTTAGACAACCGC
The DNA here is from genome assembly GCA_914767755.1 of Agrochola circellaris. NCBI lineage: Eukaryota > Metazoa > Arthropoda > Insecta > Lepidoptera > Noctuidae > Agrochola > Agrochola circellaris. Next base: position 7,987,766 of record OU611860.1, read on the forward strand.
CTTGAAATGTCCGACAGTCATTCGCGACGCTTGTGTTTAGTAAATGCCTGCGATTGCGATTTCTTTCCCCTAGGTTTGGCTCGATGGTTACTTGATCGGTTTTTGTTCTGTTGTGGAGCGTGTGAGCCATGTTTTTGTCTTTTATTGAAACTGTCTCGACGAAAAAATCTATCTTCAGCTTGCTTACTAGTCGATGGTTTTTGATTTTGATAAAAAAAATCTTTAGAATAAGTTTGAGGTACTGATTTTGTTGATACAGTTAATTTATCCACCCCACCAATTTTTTGAAGGTAGGTTTGAACTGCCTCGTCATTAAAAAGTGATTCTGTACTAGGAGGAATTTTATGTAATACATCGCGATGAAAACCTTCGGAAATCTGGCGCAATATAGCCTCGCGACGTATATTTATTAAATCGGCTCTACGACCGCACACTATTTGTAACAAGTCGTCAGTAACTGTACTATACGCGGATCCTTTCGAAAATAATGTCTCCACTTTTTCGAATAACGTGTTGGGTGTCAACGTTTCTCTAGACTCATTTGACCAATCCACCAATGATTGTAATGTTTTATGCAATTCGTCTTTTTGAGTAAGTAAAGCATTCGTTAATCCAGCAAAAGATCGTTCTAATAAATATGAACGTGAATCTTCTTTTAAAATGTCCGATTCAAAACGCTTTAATTCGTCGTTAACATTTAACTCGACAAAACCGGGGGTAGCTGAATATTTCTTTTGTGCCTCCGAAAACCGAACGGCATACCAATCGTCACATTTAAAACGTTGTAGTTCCGTTAATTTTTTGAGAAATGCTTCATTCGCCTTAGGATAAATCGGATCTTTTACCGTTGTACTGACTTCCGACAAAATCTGAAGTTTGTTATTTTCAGGTCGTCGTAAGTTTAACACATTTGTGGAAACGGCCGTATTGTTTTTAGCACTAGAATTCGTATTTTCAAAGTCGGAATTTTTCGATATAAGATTTGTTAAATAGGCCACTTGTTGTGATAAGAACTCAAATTGTGCATAACTCACGGTTTGAGTGTCCGTTCTTGCTCTGCGTTTCTCAGGGCTGGGACCACTACTCGTAGAAGAATCACTTTCACTCTCTTTTGTACTTGGTGTCGGAGAACGAACCCGTTTACGCGATAATGACCCGTCATTAACACCTTCTGACTCTAAATTATTATTAAAATTTTCCATAATAACAACGGAGAGGTAAAAAATTTCACGAATCCAAAACTGAAATGGTTTTACCAAACTTTTAAATGAATAAAATAGGTAGAATTATTTCGCGAAGTCTGAAATAACGCTAACAACTAAACGGCGCGAAAAACGACGCTATAATGACGGTAAATCGGGCCATCACCCGATGCGCGCTTAAAATACTAGTACAACGGTAAGTATAGAGGGCGCCACCAGCGGAGAGGCAAAGGAAATGCTGACAACAGGCTGAAAAACGGGTGCTTGACTCAAGATGGATTCCGGATATTGATACAAAACAAATAATGTAATAATAGTGACTAAGGCGGGCGCCTAGCGCGAGGGGCTCGAGCGAGATAGTGCGCATAGTTTTCAAACGTTCCTATCTGCGCGGTATGTCGCGTCGCGCTAGTCTGCACGAAGCTTAATGCGCGGGTCGCGGGGGTATGAAACCAGTTCAGTCTTGACTCTTGACCCTCGGCGTTGCGTCTGCAAACATTTTTTTGGTAAAATGGTGGTAAATACTGAAGTGTTTGTAAGTGCAATTCAGTCTACACCAGCTAAATACTCTATGGCAAAATAAACATCCACACAAAGAATTTTGTAGGGTACAATTTCAATACTTCATAGAAGTTCAAAAATTCACCATTTATTTCTGTGTTTTTATTTATTTTGTGCACACCGTCTCTTGTGTTCAACACCTCCCATCTAACCATCACCTGAAATACGTCTTTAGCGCTGCAACCGCTCGCACGTCAGTGTGGCCACCGAACGCCCCCGCTATTGCGCCCGCCTCAGGTCCTAGTCACCGCGCATTCACTGTGGACGCACACTTAGGAATGCGCGGCGAGGCGGGGGGCACGTTGCCGAATGAGCGGCAGGCGGGACGCCGAGCGCCTTAAGCGTTGATGAATGAGCGGCCTGCACTGCCTCCCGTCTCGCCGCGCACATACCTAAAGCGTGGAGCGTGGTCCCGGTCAAACTATACACGGGTAAATTTGATTTGACAAATGGTCAGGTGAGGAGAACACGCGAAAAACAATAAAAAATAAACTACCTGTGACAAATCTCTAGACTATCTCGTATGGTAATTCTTGAAACATGTTTCGTTAATGGTAACTCATCTTCTGAAGGCTGAAACCAAAAAGCAAGAGGTTTGGAAATAATTGTTATGAAACGCCTGAAACTTTGCTAAGGCCGGTTACAGTGCTTCACCGACCGTTGTCGGTGCGTAACGGCGGTCCTGACGACACGCATTGACCGACCGTCGGTTTGTAGCATTCAGTGTTCTCCTGACCGACAAACAGGGCCAACTTGTACAGTCGTTTACACAATGGACGTAGGTATACGTACGGTCAGTTCACCGGTAGGCTAGGTGCAGCACTGAAAGCACTCATTATTTTCATAGCGCGTCGTTTGATCGACGTACGGCAAGCGAAAGCGCTCGACCGACCGCGATGGTCCTCGTACGCAGTGCGCAGCATCGTGCACTTGTATATAGTCAGTGTAGCACTGTAATGTTTAATAATAATCCATATAAAGGCTCCCGCAGACAGGCACGGAAATTCGTTCTACCAGTGTCGCGTCGCGCTTGTCTGCGGCAGGTTTCAGTGACAAACGCGACCGATGACGCACGATATTTGATGTTACGAGTAGACGATATTACGAAGAGTACGTAGATATATGCCACGTGCTATATGGTACGTGTATGCCAGCGAAGTGGACGATTACAGATCATTACGATGTTCGTCTTCCAACTTATGAATACTTACGTTGTAAAGCACAATTGAGGGACATCTCGTCGGCGATTTAATATCAGACTCAAACGCTCCTTTTTCTAGCACGCAATCGGGTAAATGCAACAAACTTCCCAACAATGGTTCATCGATACACTTTTGGGAGCCCATATCTTTTAATATCTTTCGATTAAACAACACATCGTAGTACTCTCTGTCGCCTTCTATATTTATAGTGACCTTAGAATTGTCAAACCTGGCAGGAATATACTGTCTCTGATTCATTTGTTCAGTCAGTTTCTTTGTATAAGTGTCTACTAAGGCTTTTTTTGCCAGAGCATGATCTGTATTAGTTCCGGATTCAGCCTTTGTTTTTGAATTAAGTGTCGTGGCTTTTTCGTTTTTGAAAACTTGGGCTGGTTTAGCAATAAAAGTTTCTTGATTTTTAGCCATCCGCGGTGTCATAACATTTGGATAATTTTTCGAGACCTGTGCCGCACAAGAAATCATTAAAGGGTCACTTTTAGTTACTTGCGTTGCATGATTCGAATAGAGTTGTTGAATTTTAGGTACCTGCGTTGCTTGAGACACCTGCGTCCTGAGATATTTAACAGGCGGAGACTTGTGTTTTGGATATTTTTGAGACGCCATTGCTTCATTAATCGAATGTTTAATAGGAGCTATGTCCTGCAGACTATCAAAAGTTTCCTCACATTGCGTTGCATAGGAAGTTGTGACACTTTCCGCCTCATTAGAATATTGAGTGCCATTGGACGCAATACTTATTTTTATTTTTTTTGCGTAGGCCTGTGTTCCATTAGATATATTGTTAATTTGATGATTTTTGTTAGACATTTGTGTAGCATGAGACGCAGTACCTTGATTTCTTTTAGATACTTGTGTTGCATTCGATACAGTTAGATTCTTAAGGTTTTTGGAGACCTGTGTTGCACTAGGCATATTAAATTTTAATGGTAGTTTTCGTGAAACAGCGTCCTGCTTCAATTTATCTTTTTCTCGTATCTTTTCTTTTATAGCTCTTAGCGCTTTTTGACGATCAGGACTTCTCTTTTCGCTGACTGGAGGCTTCAGCAAGTCGTCTGGAACTTTTGATCTTGATAACTTTCTTATAGGTGATGGTGAACGACTTATTCGGGAACTTTTGTAATTTCTTCTTGTATCAATTTTATTTGAAGCTTTCTCTGTTTTTAAAACGTTACTCGTGTTCGTTCTCAGTCCCGCCGGTGACGTACTTCGTGCATTTACGGCAGGATAATGATTAGATTTCGTTAAATCATCCGGACTTGATTTAGGGTAAACAGATATGATGACCATAGGGCTTTGACAATCTTTAAGAGTGTTATGTTGCGACCTGTTGCCACAACAATTGCACTGAACCTTCTTGTCTGAAAATGTAGCACACCTCCTTTTGTCCACACCAACTTGGATATCAAAGTTGACTTGAGTTCCTTGTGATTCCTTGCTGGAATCAAACGCAATTTTGACATAACTTTATCAATACTTAAGGTGTTTATTATAATCTTAGTAATTATATTTTTACCTTACTACTTCCTTCACTGGTGGCTTTTCCACGTCGAGGTCATAGTTATAGTCAGCTTGTAGACCAGAGTCTTGTTGTAGCCTGTAGAAATAATTAATAAAAAAAATGTGTGATGACCAATATTTTTTAACAATTTATTTTATTTAAAAGAGTGTCCGTGGAGTTTCTTGCCCGAACTTCCCCATAGGTACCTAGTTACTACGCTTTGGAATGGGCAACTAGCTTCACATTTCTGACCGATTCCTTGACGATTCAAAAGTGCCTGTGTGCCTGTGCCTGTGCCTGGTTTAATTGAAATAAATGCTTTGAGTTTGAGCTTAAAAACATCCTCATGCAATCGGAGTATATAGGGATCGATTTACTGATTCCAAAATAAAGGTAAACCGTACCTATGATTCCGACGGCGAACCTAAACGAAACCTAAAATCAGGTATGCGAAATATGCGATATGCATGGTTTAGTGAATATTTATCTATTTTTTTATATATAATAGGAAAAACTGACTGATTGACTGACTGACATATTGACGCACAGCCGAAGCTACTGGGACTAGGAACGTGAAAATTCGCACATGGCTTCCTTTTATAATGTACGACTTGACCAAGATTATGTCTGGACTTTAAAAGAGACTACGACCTCTGAGTTTGTTTCGGCCTTTCTTCTCAGAGTAGTCAGATAGGAAACACCGACCTCATCTAGCTTATTTTTAATATTTTTTTTATATGACGTGTAAAAGTGATTCCGATATCCTATTTACTGAATAAACAATTTCATTTCATTTCATTTTGTAGGGAAGCACTAAGAAGGGGTGTTTGGAAATTAGACCTTTATGGTGGTGACAAGGGGGATTTATTATGTATGATAAATCTTATTCCTTCGAGTTAATAAACTTGAAACTTAGCACGAACACTTATCAAAGTAAATTATAATGTTTGTCTTTTTTTTTTAAATAAAATAAAACCTTTTGGGGGTGTCAAAGTGTGTATGGAAGAGTTTTAACGCGCGGATCAACTCGAAACTCAGTATTTATACTTAGAACCAAAAATAAAGAATAACGTGTGTCAGGGTTTTTTGGAACTCTATCCATAAGGGGGTGAAAAGGGGTAATTTACCTGGCTTAATTAACTTGAAAATTGGTATAAATACTCTTTGAGTCACGTTACAGAAACATACCAAACGATTTTGCAAAATTACACCAAAACAAAATTCAATTTCAAAACAAAATTAAAAAAGTATGTGTTTCAGGGTTCTTCAGAAATGAACTACTAACTGCGAAAGGGTAATAAAGTTTATTAAGGGATGGATTATACTGCTTGCTTAAATTAACTTGAAAATGGGTATAAATAATGTTTAGGACATACAATGGAAACGTACCAAACGGTTTTTTAAAAACAAGTCCTGACGTGGTGAAAAGGGAGAACAGTTTATTTGAAATAGATTCCTTTGATCTATAAATTTAAAAATTGGCCCGAATACTTATTAATCAAATTATATATTAAAAATCATAATTATTAATTTTCGAAAACTATCACTCAAAGGGGCCACCCCTTTTGGGGGTGTTGAAATTTTAAGAGGAAAGTATGAAATCCACGCGGACGAAGTCACGGGCAAAGTGCTAGTTTCGAATAAAAGCAGCGTAGCTTGATGCATCCGCCATCTTATTGCATAATCAGTCTATAATGTTCCCATTTCTGGGACACAGTTCACTGTGAGAGGAAGTAGGCCGTAATCCACCACACTAGCCTAGTGCGGGTTGGTAGATGTCACTTGTCTTCGAAGTTTTTGGTTCTTGGACAAGCCGATGTTTTCCGTCACCGTTTTGAGAGCAGTGGTGATGGAATAATGTACACAAAGTAAAGCGCCTGTCAGGGTTCGACCGAACCTACGACCTACAACTCGTAAGCTGCGACCGTTACCACTGGACCACCACTGCTCCATCTTCATATCTCTAACTTATTATTCTAACTCAACAGAAAGCTGTGCTGCTGAAGAGGTTATTGCGCTTCCCAGCTAAAGGCTTAGCAATAGGTTATTTTTAAATTAAATTATTTGTGTTTTTTTTGTTGTTTTTTTTTTAAATTCCTATATCAACACTGTCTAAAAACTAATATGCGCCGTCTTTTACATTGCAGAAATTAAGCCCAAAACGTATAATTATTGCGGACTAAGGGCTGATTTCACCAATTAAACTGAACGCGATCAGCATTTCTAAAACGCGTCAGTGTCAAAATTGTTATTGTTTAATTATTTTATGTTGTTATTGTAAAATAAAAGTGTTATGTTATTGCTGGGGAGTTTGTTGCGCCACTTCTTCTTCCCAGCTAAAGCACTAGGAAGTGGTGAAGGGCGGGTGGTTTGGAGGACCGTCTTATGAAATTTTGACGTTAAAAAAGTGCTGATTCTCAGCCTAGTTTGAATAAATGAATTTTGATCGTAATCGGACTTATCGTCCGCAAAGGAGGCGATGAAAAGTTTCTAACTACAAAATTATATAATTATAGTAGAATCTTACGCTGACTGTTCTTCAGTACTCTCGTTTGAAGTTTGGGCAATAACAGGGGAAAAGTCGCGGGTCAACTGAGCCACATCTGACATAACTGTAAAATGAAGACACGGTTTGAATGAGTTAGTGTGCATATTGTAAAACTGGCTAGAAGTTGGGTAGAAATCAAAACTCTTAAAAAATTATCGCGAGGTAAAACACCAGCTGGAAACGTAATTGCTCTAAATCTGAATACGCTTGTTTAATGCTTGTGAGCAACGAGTAGATCATGCTGGTTAAGGCGACGGTAACCGACTTTTAATGATTTTATACTGAAGATCACATCTAAACGAGTAGTGTTAATGATTTGGAAAAAATGTATGGAACAGCTGATTAAAAAAAAAAAAACTAAGAAAAATTTCAACGCAGGGGGGGTTCAGAATCATGTACTGAATCCATGGTATCAGTTTTCGCATCGATGTCCCTGCCATCCCGTATATCTGCTGCGTCTTAGGGGTTTGTCCACCGCCGCCGTCGCCGAGAACGAGATGACGGCGCCGAAGTAGCGATACATACATTTACTATGGTCGCGTGCGCACCGCACGTCCGTCACCCGAACGCCATTATCCCAGCCGCCGAAGTTTCGAGTAGTTCGGCGCGACAGGTGAACTCGGCCCAAGATTGTGACAGGCCGATGTGCCGGTGATAAAAACCAACTTTGATCTTGTCCACACAATGCCGTCGCACCGTGCTTTTCGCCCGGCTTTTGTTTTGTCTATCATGCCGAGTTCGGTCGCGATGGACACACGATTGCCGTCACCAAGAGGTCACGTTCAATTCCAATAATCTCGTTTCTCGGCGGAGTGACGGCGGCGGTCAACAAACGCTTTACATCTATATATTATAATGACTATTATATCTATTTCTAATTCGTTTATGGGTTGTAGGATTGCCTGTCCGATTTTAACTTGAGTAACGCTAATAATTTAATTGTTTTCTTTTTTGCTTTTTTTACTCGCAGCAATGCCTCACAATGTTTGTTTGTACAAATATTCTTAATACCTTGTTTATCGTTAACAGTAGCTCCATATCGCAGTACATATTTGTCGTCTTCGGAAATACCAAACTGGCCGAATATTCGGACGCGACTTTTTGTAGGCGCCTCCTTTTGTTCATTCACACAGATGCAGTTTTTGCCCTTTGGGAAATAATTCCAGTCCACTCCACTCATCTGCTGCACGTTCGAGGTGTCCGCCGCCACCGGAGCCTTCTTCTCTTTCTTCTTCTTCCTTTCCATGTTCAGAGACTGGATCAGATGTTTGAAATTTGAGAGTTCTGTTAGGGGTATCTCCTCATTTTTCGTGTAACTATCGTGGTCGGTGGAAAGTTTTGCGCTGCCCGTGGTCTTGATCTCATAAATTTTCTCTCTTCTTCGTCCCGCAACTATTAAATAAACGTTCTTCGTTTGTATGGAATTCTCGTGATTTGACGTAGTACTCTGAATTTTTTTTGGTATATATCTCCGTCTTCTAAGTAGTTTTGCGGCTTGTACTTGATCCGTTTTCGGTATGACTGTAACTTTTATGAGTGGTTTCTCAGAAGTATATGGCTTTTTTTCTGATTTTGGTAAGGACGAAATATTATTGTCTGGTTGATGTAAGCTCGGGAAACTTACAAATGAATACTTCTGCCTTAGAATCTGTTGGAAATAGGAAGGAATTAAATAGTAACAATCTGATTATGAACTTAATGAAGTAATCCACAATTTCACTAATAATGAAATGGTCTGACCTGTCCCTCCGATGTTTTCTTCAGTACCAACGACGTAGAAGATTCAGAATTTTTGACAGCTATAGCTTTAGGGTTTTTTGTGGAGCCGATTGCTAGTTGGGCGAACTTATTGCGGAAACCCCGTAACAAGTGCACGTCATTTGCGTCCGTGTTATATGAACTACTAAACGCCTGCCTGCTGCTGCTGATCCTTTTCACTGGTGGACTTAAAAAGTCCAGTGATTCTAAACGAACAAAAAATATAAATAAATGTGCAGAACAAAAAACGTATAATTTTGAATCGAATAAAACAAAAATTAAATCAAACCGATAAATTCAGACTCAGCGCTGTAACAGTCCATATTGAATTTCGAGGCTGCATTAATTATTAATTAATATTAAATACAAATATCGCTACGAAACAACATTTTTCGGGAATAAAATTTTGACAATGATCATACTTTGACATCCCAACTGGCATTAGTTGTTCTCGTTTTTATTGACAATATGTCGGAGAATTTCCGAAGGTTTTATTGAAAATACCTCGATGCTTAGTGACATGTTTACTGTCATGGAGTGGCATTTTTTATCAATATCGATCACTGATTTCTACAGCTGGCAAAGAGTATAGTACAGTAATCTTTATAAAGGAGACTGTTGGTTTAGATCAACTCAACCAAACATGCTTATTCAAAATTTATAATATTAGACACAATACAGTTTATTTAAAGCATCCGTGTTCAAAGCAAATGAGTATCTCAACAATAACTTTGGTACCATCTACCAAACTTCATGAAATACAAACTTTACTGTTCGACATTCTAAGTGGAATACAGTAAGTAAAGCAAAATGTCTGAGGTTATCGACGAGAAGAAGCTGACGACGACGATTAGCCTGCCGGAAAGGGTGAGAACAGGCATGATAATCCCGGTGTCGAAAGAAACGTTTTTTAATACCCAGTGGAAGGCAAAGGCAGCTCCTCTATGTGCCTACGACATGCTATACCACCCCCCTGACTATAACCCTAAGGCTGCACGCACTGATCGGCAGCAACCGCAGATCATACGACAGAATATTTGGGACCAAGTAATTTCATTCTTTGTTTGTAATAAGGCAGGGTCTTTAATTTCCTGTGGTCGATAGTCTCTTCATCAATCATCAATTCATCATAGTCTTTGTTATCTCTGCGTATATTATAAACAAGATAAGAATCAACAATCTGCCTAGTCTTTCTCCAATTATTTTGGGTCGGCTTCCAGTCTAACCGGAGGAAGCAGAATTTTTATGGAGCGACTGCCTATCTGAACTCCACAACCCAGTTACTGGATAACACGATTGCGCTTGGTAAGATTGGTGGTCAGACTTTTGGGCTTCTGACTGGTAACGAACTAACGCCTGTCAAAGGTCTACGAATGACAGCCGGAACCAACGGCTTAACGTGGTTTCCGAGGCACAGAGGGGTCTCGATATGTACTGGATGTTCAGCCATCCACGAATCGACCGCAAGCGTAGCTTATTAGCTTTCCATCGACCCGTGCGGCTGTTATCATTTAGCCACGAGCCCCCTTAAATAAAAGCTAACATCATCCCTGTATCCTCGAAAGGGTTAGAAGAGAGACCACCCACATTGTTTACCCATGACTAATATATCAATGTCTCTGGGACAGCAACGCATCTGCGATACCTCTGATATTACAGATGTATACGCGATGGTGATCAGATAGAAAATATGTTTATTCGTGCAGACATCATAATCATAATAACTCACCATTCGGTCGACCGTTCGGCTTGGGCACTGCACATTTGCGTGTCATTTGCCTTTATACATTAACTATTTTGTAACAGGAATTTCACAAGGGCATACCATCAACTACTCACTTTACCCATGGAAGGCCCAAGTGGCCCATCCTAGATCGGCCTACCAAGGAGTTCGTGAGGGTTGTAGGTAAGAAATAAATAAATAAACATAGTTTCTATGTTACAGCAGCGAAAACTATTACAACGTAAAGAAGCGACACTGAGGCCGCGTCCTCCTAAACGAAAGCTAATGTCGCGCGAGTACACGACCGTCGCGTTAGTTTTTATGAATATGACATCCTCGCGCGATCAACCAGTCGCATAGTACGTCATTACTTATTCATGTATACAATCGCGTATTCACGCGACAGTCGCTTTCGGTTAGGACGCAGGGTCACACCTGCAACGCGACGTGCCTGGTCGCGACGTAGCAGTAGGCCTGGCAGTAGTGCCATGCCGTGATTGGCTTAGCACAGCCCAGACAGGTAACTACTGTTTGGGAGGTGCTAACACACACTCTTAATGTGTCGTGTGGTATTACTGTTCCGTCGGATTATGAGTGAGGGACTGCACCCTTACTGCACCGGCGTTGGCGCACAGACTTGTGCAATATAATCTACTTCTTCTATGCCGTGTCAATGGCAGGATAGTTTATTAAATGTTGGTCCAAAACTTTGCCCAAAAAGGGGGTGAGGAAGTGGAGTTGTGTCGCAAACCATATCCTGCTTTCTGTCCCCCAAAACATTCACCCAAAATGACCTCTGCGCTGCCACCGACGACGTCGTGCACTATAATATCTTCTGATAACTTGGCTAGTCTTTGTTGAGATCGGTCGCCGTGACCGAAATTCGATCGGGATGATATTAACTGTGTTGTTTATTTTTCAGTTAAAAACGAGAATCCCCATATGCGTCTGTACCACGTGTTCGAATGGGCTGCGCTGTCCAGCGACGGAATGATGAGTACCTGCGACTAGTATGTAGATCCCTCAAGATGTGTAGAAAATTATCTGCATCATCATCATCTTCATTGGCAGCCTTGTTCCAACCACTGCTGAGTATCCTGCCTCCTGCTATTTTTGTGATCCTACCATGGTCTGTGCGAGTCTCATCCAGGGGGTCTACCGCCACCTCTAAAGCAGTATTATTTTAATATTACTTTAATGTGGGAAAGAGATGAAGCTCTTACAAGACGTCCATCACTTTCCGCCACTGAAGTAAGATTAAAATAATACTCCGTTAGAGGTGGTGGTAGGCCCCCAGGTCTTCCCCGCGCTCTTCTGTAGTAAATAACTTCTTATAATCCAATCAAACAACCGTCTACATGCACTAACAGTATAAAGCCGTAAATCCCTGATGTACCTATCGATAAGTTATTGAAGTCTCCCTTAGCAATAGGTTATTTTTTAATTAAATTATTTGTGTTTTTTTTTTGTTTTTTTTAATGTAATTCCTATATCAACACTGTCTAAAAACTAATATGCGCCGACTTTTATATTGCAGAAATTAAGCCCAAAACGTATAATTATTGCGGACTAAGGGCTGATTTCACCAATGAAACTGAACGCGAAATTTTAACGTTCGAAAAGTGCTGATTCAAAGTCAAAGTCAAATCATTTATTTCAAATAGGCCCCTGTAAGGCACTTTTGAATGTCAAAGTTTACAAAAAAATTGAATTGATTCTAGTCGCCCCTTCCAAAAGGTAGTTTTCGTATGGAGAAGAATGGGCAAGAAACTCCACCGTTACTCTTTTAAAATGTGTTACAATATTTTGCATATGTACGTACATTAGTTACATAATTATATGTGAAGACGATGCAACTAAAAACAAAAAAAAAAATACGTTACCACAATAGGTAAAAAGAAGAATTAATAAAAATGAAGCAATGAAAGATAAATTAATTACTTATGTGATAGATGCATGGTCCTCACATATTTACAAACATTGTAAAAGTAGACGATTTTCTTAAAATTTTACAATTAATAAGTCAGTGTGTGAGGAAGTAATCACAGAATGTAAAATCAATGTCATATAATAAAAATAATAATTCATACAACTTAAATTAGCAACCAGTTTGATATTGTCTAGATTCTAGATTATCTTATGGAGCAGGACCAGCATGTTTCCAAGCATTCTTATCTTGGATATAATCCTCTAATTTGTAATATGCTTGTTTACAAAGTGTACTTTTAATATGAGTTTTAAATTTTCTTTCATTTAATTGTAATATATCACAAGGTATTTTGTTGTAACATTTAACACAGTACCCCATAAAAGATGAAGATACTTTAGATAATCTGAAAAATGGTTGATCTATTTTGTCTTTATTTCTAGTATTAAAATTATGTCTATCGCTTATTTTATTAAAAATATGTAGATTTTTTCTTACATACATAATATTTTCATAAATGAATTGGCAAGGTACTGTCATAATATTAATCCTTTTAAATAGTTCCCTGAGAGATTCGCGACGATGTAGATTATAAATGGCTCTGACAGCTCTCTTTTGTAAAATAAATATAGATTCAATGTCAGCAGCCCGACCCCACAGTAAAATGCCATACGACATGATACTGTGGAAGTAGCTAAAATAGACCAAACGCGCGGTTTCTACATCTGTTAACTGTCTTATCTTTCTAACAGCAAAAGCGGCAGAGCTTAGCCGCCCCGCAAGAGATGTTATATGAGGTCCCCATTGTAATTTCTCGTCTAGCGTGATTCCTAGGAAAACTGTTTGATTAATATATTCTAGCTTTTCTCCATTCAATAAGATGTCACATTCGCTACTTCTAACATTAGGTAATTTAAATCTAATGCATTTGTTTTTTTTTTTATTTAGTACCAAATTATTTACCGTAAACCAATCTTGGACCTGAAGAATAGAGGTATTCACGTCGTCAAGATTTTGTGACCGTCAGTGTTCATTCTCAGCCTAATTTGAATAAATGACTTTTGTATTTTTGAATATTGTTATGGAATATTGTACACTGACAGGTCTTGAACGCGTTTAGATGTGCTGAACGCGTTCGATTTCATTGGTGAAATCCGCACTAAATATTATAAACCAACTATTCGGTGTTACGATATTAATGATTGCATTTCATAATCAATGTTCTAGTTAGCCACATTTCTTATTTCCATACAGTAGTATAAACGCTCTTAAAAGCGTTTATTCTGAAAGTTGGCAACGTCGCAAATAGATGTCAAATATTTCGCTGTTTTGATTAATTTGGCAATATTACTGTATGGAAATATGGCTAACTTGTGAACTAAAAATATTGAATAAGAAATGCAATAATTAATACCGTAACACCAAATATTTAGTTTTAATTGTAAAAAAAGTATTTGGAAACTTTCCAAATGCCTTTTTTACACCTAAAACGGTTACAACATCAAATTCAGTGTTATATATAATTACAATTCATTATAAATATTCTAGTACTTCTAGCTATTTGCGACGTTGCTAACTTTTAGAATAAACGCTCCCACAAACCTACAAGCCCAGTTATGAAATGTCAGAAGCTAGGTGCACTACGAAACTCGACGAAAATAATTTGCTTTTACAATGTATTCAAACACGGCATTAAAATCGGTTTGGTAAGAAAATTCGAAATCTACATATTTAGTACTCTTGTAAGCCTACATAATGTTCTCTGTAGTTCCGGATAAGGTAGGTATCCTTCAGGAACTACGCTAAACGGCTGGCTATTAACGATTGTCTAGGTTTGGTGTCAGTGTTCAGTAGTTAATTATTCGGAAACCAATTAGTTACATGACAGCTTAACAGCTCTGTACAGTAAACAACAGAAGTACACTAACACTGTTGCGTATGCATGTGATCTAAAAGACCCTAAACAAGCGCGGATATACCGTTGTGGGCACGGTGGGCATGCCCACAACCCTGCATGTTCACACACATTACGCGTCAAAAAAAAAAAAAAATTGTTTGTTTTGTTTGTTAAAATATTATTCTCTTTTTTTTCTTTTTTTTTGTGTTTTCTTTCTTTATGTGCGAGCATATAATCTCACAAAGGAGACTGGGCAAAAGTGGTCTATGGACTTATAGCAATATGGTTTTGATATTTAATGTATCGATTGTGACCGACACCTAATCCAACGTGACCACAACCACCACGCGGGCCCAGTGCGGGTTGGTAGATGTCACATGTCTTCGAAATTATGATTCTAGGACATGCCGGTTTCCTTGCGATGTTTTCCTTCACCGTTTTGAGAGCAGTGGTGATGAAATAATTTGCACTAAGTAAAGCGCCTGTCTGGGTTCGAACCTACGCCCTACAACTCATAAGTCGCGGCCGTTATCACTGGGCCACCACTGCTCACTGTACCCAATCGATATGACAACAAATACTTACGGAAAATGCTTATTAATTTTATCGCTGAAAGATAGATACACAGTTTCAAACAGGTATTTACATGTTCGAAAAACTCGAGCTTGTAGAACAAGGAACAATTATCTAATCGACGTGGCATACATAATGTGACATGATGGGGCGGATAATTTACGCATTTGGAAACCTTTTAGGTCTAGAAGGCAATGCGTATGCGCATGCCATTTTCAATTAAAAAGGTGTCCTTTTATTTCAATTTCAAGGCTTCAGAAGAATTTGTATTGATGTGAGTAATATTAAATACAACTTTTATAACAGCTTAAAATTTTGCTTATTTAGGGTCAAATTTAAATAGCTAGCGAAACTCCACTGACGATATGGGTTTCGATAGCTAAATATGATAACGATTTTTCAAGTGACTACACTACCTGCGGTCGATGACCCCAAATAAAAAAAAACGAATTAATTGACTTTTGTTTCATAGAAAAAAAAAGTAAAAGTATTCTGCAAAAACTAAATGCACATTCATCGTGTTTAGTTATCGATACCCACTAAACTTCGGGGGGTTCTGCTAGCTAGTTTAATTTGACCCTGTATATGAAATATCACTGTGAAATCTTTCATTCAGCGTACGGTTTGGCGGCTTCAGTAAAACGATCTGCATATACAGGGTGGATTTTTGAGATGGGGCAGTAAGGGCAGCTACCTTAACCGTTGTAGCTACAGGAAAACGGTCTTAGGAGACTGTTCTTAACTTTTTGAAACATTTTGATCTGCAGTCACAGATTTTGAAAAAAGTGTACAGTCAGCAAGAAAATAGGCTTAAAACTTTTCCCATAGATTTCGTGGGAAATGAGAGAAAGTCACTTTTGTACGTCAAAATTTACAAAAAGTAGAATTGATTCTAGTCGCCCCTTCGAAAAGGAAGTTTTCGTATGGAGAAGAATGAGCAAGAAACTCCACCGTTACTCTTTTAAAATGTTTTCACAATATTTTGTATACATTAATTATATAATTATATGTGCAGACGATGCACCTGGAATAAGTTTACTATACCACAATACATAGGTAAAAAGAATAAAAAATGAAGCAATGATAGATAAATTAATTATGTGATAGATACTAGATAATTTTACAATGTGCTCACATATTTACAAACATTGTAAAATTATACGATATTCCTAACATTTTAACAAGTAATACTAATAAGTCAGTGTGTGAGTTCAAGTAATCACAGAATGTAAAATCAATGTTAAAAAAAAAAAAAAATTATACAATTAATTTAGCAACCAGTTAGATTTTATCTAGACTCTAAATTGTCTTATGGAGCAGGACCAGCATGTTTCCAAGCATTCTTCATCATCATCATGTCAGCCAAAAGACGTCCACTGCTGTATATAGGTCCAAG
Organism: Agrochola circellaris; assembly: GCA_914767755.1. Taxonomy (NCBI): domain Eukaryota; kingdom Metazoa; phylum Arthropoda; class Insecta; order Lepidoptera; family Noctuidae; genus Agrochola; species Agrochola circellaris. The sequence goes on from OU611860.1 coordinate 8,004,072, forward strand.
CACCGCCACTTCGACCGATTCTGGGCTGCCCGTATCTAGCAGATTCCTGCGGCCTTCACTAGGTCATCGGTTTATCTTATGGGCCTTCCAACGCATTTTCTTCCGGTACGCGGTCGCCACTCCAGAACCTTTCGGCCCCATCGGCCATCTGTTCTACGAGCAATGTGCCCTGCTCATTGGAAAGACCTTAGTTAGGTTGTTTCTCGTTTTAAACATCAATGTAATGCTCGAAACATTTTAACAAAAATTGATTTTTTGTATTTTCAAACTTAAATAGCAGCGGAAGGGTTAATTGTACACTCTCATTGTAATAGTAAAAAATGTTGAGGGTTTTATTTTCCATAAGAAAACCGTACTTTTTTATTTGATTTTTTTCAACTTTAGTTTTTGGGTACAAAATGTTCGAAACTTGAATGATGTCCTTTTCTGAACTGTTGTGAATATCCCATCCACCTCCACTTTACCCCATTTGCCAATGGACCACTACGTTTAAGACACTCTGTATATTTCTGAAATGTGTTAATTAAGCCCATTCATTCGATACCCAAAATGGCACCATAGTAAAAAAAAAAATTACGACATGACTATGTTCTCTAGAGAGCGCCATATTCAATTTAATGTGACGTCACATATAACCAGCGGTCGATCAGGAGGCTTCCAACGCCGTTTGTCAAATTATGATGAGTAGAGTAGTTTAGAAGTTATGAGGGACAGATAAAAAACATGCATACAAAAAAAATCCATGGAGTTTCTTTTCCATAGGAGGGTCATATTCAAAATAATTGTAAGTAACAGATATGAAACGGATATGAATATTATTTGATTGTAACAGAGAAATAACAGAAAGGAATTATTAGGGCATGTTTAAATAGCACACGTTTTTTAAATAAATAATTAACGTTGCGCTAACCTATTACAGTTCATCTACTTAGGTTAGGTATAACAGTGATAGTGCTGCTAGACGAGGTGGGCAAGCTGTTCGAGCGAGTAATCGCAGCCCGCCTCGTCGGCCACTTGTGCAGAGAGGGGCCGGACCTGGACGACAGTCAGTTTGGGTTTCGGCATGGGCGCTCCACGATACATGCTGTGTCGCGGGTTAGAGTCCTGGCGGAGGAAGCGGTGTCTCGGGGCGGGGTGATGTTGGCGGTGTCCTTGGACATATCCAACGCCTTCAACACCCTGCCCTGGAGTTGTATTCGGGAGGCACTGCGCTATCATGGTGTGCCTCCCTACCTCCGCCGCATCGTTGGGGCTTATCTGTCGGAGAGGTGTGTCACCTACGTGGGACGTGATGGCGGAAACCAGCGCCGCATGTCGTGCGGTGTTCCACAGGGCTCGGTCTTAGGGCCGCTGCTGTGGAACATCGGGTACGACTGGGTGCTGAGGGGCGAGCTCAGGCCGGGGGTAGACCTGACGTGTTATGCGGACGACACGCTGGTCACTGCCCGGGGGAGCTCGCACAGGGAAGCAGCGTTGCTGGCGACGGCTGCGGTCTCACAGGTGGTGAGCCGCATACGTCGCCTAGGCCTGGAGGTGGCCCTCAGCAAGTCGGAGGCCATGGTGTTCCATGGCCCCCGGCGGGCGCCGTCACCCGGCTCACATATCGTGGTCGGGGGGGCTCGGATCGCTGTCGAGGGTACCATGAAGTACCTAGGATTGGTCCTCGACAGCCGGTGGGACTTCGGGCCCCACTTCCGACGGCTGGCGCCCAAGTTGCTGGGCGCTGCTGGAGCGCTCTCAACGCTGCTTCCCAATCTGGGGGGCCCGAGCGCCGCTTGTAGGCGGCTCTACGTGGGGATCGTGCGATCGATGGCCCTTTACGGGGCCCCGATCTGGGCGGCTGACCTGACGGCCGGGAGCATCGCCGTCATGCGGAGACCGCAGAGGGCGATGGCCGTCAGAGTCATCCGGGGGTATCGCACGATCTCCTACGAGGCGGCTTGTGCACTGGCCGGATCCCCGCCCTGGGACCTGGAGGCGAAAGTACTCGCGTCATCGTATCGGTGGCGCGAGGAAGCGCGGGCGCGGGGCGAGCGACCGATGCAGCGACACGTGGAGCTGCATCGGTCTCAGCTTCGCGAGGTCCTGGTGGTGGAATGGCGGGACAGGCTTTCGCGCCCTACCGCCGGCCTCGACGTCGTCGAGGCGGTCCGGCCGGTGCTCGACCGCTGGCTCGGGAGGAGGCACGGCTCCCTGTCGTTTCGGGTGACGCAGGTGCTCTCGGGGCATGGTTGCTTCGGGAAGTACCTGTGTCGCATAAACAGGGAGCCGGACGCCCGGTGTCACCACTGCGTCGACTGCCGGGAGGACACGGCGCGGCACACGCTGGCAGAGTGTGCCGCTTGGGAGGAGCCGCGCCGTGCCCTCATCTCAGAAGTAGGCAGTGACTTGTCGCTGCCGGCCGTAGTGAACGCTATGGTCGGCGGTGCCGAGTCCTGGGACGCGGTGGTCGCCTTCTGCGAGACGGTCGTCTCGCAGAAGGAGGCTGCGGAAAGGGAGAGGGAGATCTCGTCCACTCACCCGGCCCGCAGCAGGCGCACCGGGCGTCGGCGGAGGGCGGATAACGCCCTCTTCCGGCCCCCCTAAATGGGTCCAGGGGCGACGGACTCGGGGACGTCCGTCGCCCCCCACACATCAGGACCTGAGGTGGCGGCGCGTAGTGTTCCACGCGCGCCCCTCTGAGACGTCGCGGGGGGAGTCAAACACCTCACTCCCCCCCCTGACCCGAGAGGAGGCCCGCGGTGGCGGGCCGGCACCGGCCGGGGGTTGCGGAAGATTCTTTCGTTCCCGCGACCCCCGGCGTAGGTGTGAGTCGGAACACCGGGGTGGTTTTTAGTCAGTAAGAGTCTGACAGACCCCTCCGCCCGCCCCAGGGCGGAGGACATCCATGAGGATTTTCCACCCCGGAACAAAAAAAAAAAAAAAAAAGGTATAACAGTGATACTAGTGCAAAGCCGGGGCGGGTCGCTAGGTACCTAGTACAATGAAACAACATTTTGGTGATCATATTTTAGTATAATTGTCCGAAATCATTGAACAATTCGTAAAGCAGTTCAAATTTCTGCACGATTAAAATAATTAGAGTTTTGTATGAATGTTATTTTTCGAACGGTAGCCAACTTTTTTGCTGGCTGACGAAGCACTTACAATAGGTATTAACAATTTAGTTTTTATGTTTTTAAATTTTTCATTTGAGTGAAAAAGAGTTTCTCAGATAGAAATTTAAAAAATACTCATAAAATTCAACTGTTCATGCAAGTTTTGTTTCTTTTTTTTATGAGTACCAAAAAGTTTATTTGTTAGGTTACCTTTTGAGAAATGGCCTGATCAAATACTTAGTGACAACAAAACTAGAAAAAAGGCATTGATTTGATCAGATTGACATAAGCAGTTTTGTATTTTTATTGTATTTTTTGAGTCGGTACCTCTTTAAATACTCACCAAATGGCGGATAATTCAATAAAACGTAGTTTTTTTAGCTATTGGTCTAGTAAAAATTAAATAGGAACGTGATTCTGTGATCGCGATAATAATAGTAAAAACCTTTAAATGTTGTAATAAGTACCTATTCAATTAGGTTCAAATATTTTGGTTAATTTTAAAGCATTTACGACAAAGTCAAGTCATTAAAAACTACGTTTTATTGAATTACTCGCCATAGTGGGTCAAAACCACTTTACCTTAGTAAAAATAACGGCCTAGACTCTAGGCTAATTAAAAAAATATTTATTGCTTCTTTTTTCTGCCTTTCTTCCCATATTTCAGGCTTATTCGCTTTTAGGCACTCTCTATAATTGCGCTGTCGTTCGGCTGGTGTTAAAGGCATATTTTCTAAAACAAACAAGATTCAGCTTGAAGCTAGCAATTGCTGATGTATTATATAGTAACACATCAGTTGTTAGTTTTGGCAGCAATCATTTAAAGCGAATGCTATGATAGCCCGCGAAATTCAAACGTTCTTACGTTTTTAGGGTTGCCGCATGGCCGAATGAAAAAACGGATCCCTTATAGGATCACTCGTGTGTTTTTCTATCTGTCTGTCTGTCCGTCCGTCATAGCCATTTTGCTCCGAATTTTAATGGACCGATTAAGTTGAAATTTGGTAGAAATAAACTACGATAAAATGGCGCGCCCCGCCAAAATTCTACACGGTTGAAAGTGTTTGTGAAATGTATTTACAAAGCGCCACCAAGACTCACAACGCATTGTGTGCGTACTGAGACGACCATCAAACAAAAATAAATCCGAGGATTTATTTATTCGTAAGGATGTGACTAGAGTCTAGTCACTAGACCCATTGAAACAGTAAAGTGGAGGGGCGCGCCATGTTATCGTAGTTTATCTCTACACGTACAATTAAATTTTGATAAGAGGAGTCACTTTTGGGGGATAAATAAGAAAACAAAAAAAAAGATTTTGCACACTGTACCGTGTGACATATCAAATGAAAAGGCTTACTGTGAGAATTTCAAGTACTATATATATTTTTATAATTTTAAAATAAACTGTTATAGCTATTAAATATTAAAGGTATTATTATTTTCATTAATTCATACATGAGACAATATGAATACCGCCTAATTATTCATATCTGTTACGTAACAGAAAAAAGTAACAGATAAAATAACGTATATGAATTAATTGCATGTGTCTAACCTACAAATCTATTTATTTCCACACCAATTCACATGATATACGAATGTGTTATATTTATAGCAAATATCGCAATACAAAGCCATTCCCTAGTGTGAGTAATAGAACAGTAAGTACTTACCGCTATTTTAAACGTCGCACAGTGAATATAACTTTTAGATGTCAAATTTTCGTTACGCAACGAAACTGTCCGAAAAACTGTATTAAACAAAATGGCCGAGCATTTATTTTTACGTCATGTTTTATGACAGCTAGTGAACGAATTTTGCCAGTATATTAAATTTCTTTATTACCATGGAAATAATGTTAAAATAGCATAACAGAGAAGAATAACAGATATGTGTAAAATCAGGACACTCATTAATAAATTAAATTATAAGAAAAATAAATTATTTTTTAGACTTTATTTACCGTAGTGATAAAGCTTAAACAATATTCTCTGAATAATATTTTTTTTTTCTTCATTTGTGTCATTGTTTAAAGAAAAAATATTTTTTTTAGTTTGCTGTCTACGACGTGGACATTGAATACTTGTATGTAACGGAACCTACGCAATGTCTGGTTTGATTATTTTTTTATGAATTGTTTAGCTGTATCAAATGTTTCATTGTTTTTTATTCAGCTTAAATAAACATTTAATCTGTTTGTTTAGGAAATTCTAGTCAGTTGTATCTCATTATAAAAATAATTGGGTTGGACAAGTAAAAATACAATTATTTTGAATATGACCCAGGAACCTACTACGGTTTGTAATGGGCAACTAGCTACATCTTTCTGAATGACCGACTCCTTTGACAAAAAGTGCCTGTAAAATGTCTAATTGAAATAAATGCTTTGAGTTTGAGAATAATGTAGAACAGCACGTAGCGTTGAACGGCGTAGAACGGTGAAGACAGCGTAGCACGTCGTACTACAGCGTAGCGCGTCGTAAAACACCGTAGCACGTCGTAGAGTTGCGTAGCACGGTATAAAACAGCGTAGTACAGCATGACCTTGTAAGCGTAGCGCGTCCTAGAACATTCTAGCCTCGAACGGCGTAGCATTGTGTAGAACAGCGCGTAGCCTTCAAAAGCGTAGCACGTCGTAGAATAGCGTAGCAAAGCATGGCCATGAAAAACAATTAATTTCAACAATACGTTGATAAGTTACTAAGAGAAACAATGAGAAATTTTCTGTTACTTGTATTATATATGTCTTAGTATGCTAATTAAAATAAAAAATGTACTACGTAACTTTAATAAGCATATTAATCAGCGGCGACCACTGCACTGCAAATTATCAGTTTGCGACGGTTAAAAAAACCAACGACCCTATTATCATGTATATTAGGTTTATCTACACCGCCATTTGTATTTTAAGTAGTAACAGTTGACACGCAAATAATAATAAAAAAATCGAAAAAAAGCCCCATTCAAAAAGGCTCGAAAAAAAGTCGTAATGCGTGTGCGCACGAACGAACAAGAACATGGTGAACACGAACATCAAACATTTTGTTTGCATGAGCGTACCACTAACGAACATCACACACTGTGTTCGTCAAAAATGTTCGTGGCGATCCAATTTCTTGCGATAGAATCCATGGCTACTAAAGAGAGCGAGGCGGTTGAGCGAGAATTGTGTTCGTGTTCGCTTTGCTAATTTACGTCCACACGTACGAACGAAATGTTTCGTGTTCGATGTTCGTCTTCAGCATCTTTTTTTATTTCTGACTGATTTTCGATTTTATTATACAAAATTCTTGCGTCCGAATAGGTAATCTTTTGTTCTTTTAATTAAAACAGAATAATATTGTTAATTCGATGGTAAATAATATATAAATCAATCAAATATACGTCGGTTGAATCGAGAACTACACACTGTCAAAAAAAAGTTGCTTTTTATCCATTTTGTTATCAGATGAACTACCATGATTGAGACGTTTCGAATTCTGATTAACTTCTATTGTGGCAAAGTAAAATGATTAATTTGGTTAATTATACACTCATCAGTGTACATGTACCTACACGAGATGATTAAACGGCAAAATGCGTGTTGCACATAGATGACCTTTGGGTTCTGCGTTCTGCGTTTCATCCGCGGGATGCCAGATTGATTGTTTAGTTAATGGAATTATGATTTAAAAAAACATGTTTTAGGATTCCGTTCTTTAACTATTTTCTTTTTGTTTTTGTAACATTTGATACCACTTATCCCTTCCCCCCCTTACCTTTTTATTTCTGTTATTGAATACCGAGTTGTTTTTACAGTTTCGGGCCTATTTCATCGTTACAATAAAAATGAAATGGGGCTTCTGGGATTACTGGCGTGATGTTAATAAAATGGCACAATTTCTTTTTAACCGACTTCAAAAAAGAAGAAGGTTCTGTTCGTCAGTATGTATTTTTTTGTTTTTGGATTATTATTTTTTCATTTGGTAGAGGAAGCTTGCGAAAACAAAAAAAAAGCATACTGATGAACAGAACCTCCTTCTTTTTGGGTAACTTTGCTTGGGTAGTTTTTGAGTTAGCTGTAATAATAGGTATTTTTCCCATTTAGTCTATATGGATGATTGTTATAGCAACTTCCTGTCACTGCTATTTACATAGCAGGTAGTGGATTCGAAAAAAACGTTTTTTACTCCCACTGTTCGCATGGCAGGAAGCGTTAAGGTTCAATTCGAAATTCCTCAAATGTCTAAACTGCATTAAAACGATAGGCACAGATTACATATCTTTTGTTAAAATTCTTTAGATGCACGCGTCTCGTTAATTGCTACTTCGGCAGTAACTCATCCATCATTTTTACCCACAGATTCAAAACTTTTCAATGAAGGAACCATAAAAAATTTAATTCCACACACACACTCGTAATTCAGATTATGAATGGTCAAGCGATTCGCATCGTATTTAAGGAGGGTAATTACCTATTTCAGTTCGTTCTCATAAAAGTTAAGTATCTGTGCATTGAGCACTTCGTCTACTTGCTTGTATAAATTGCCATAAAAGTATAAATAAATAAAATAGTGCAATGTTCTATGGACTGGGGGAATAAAGATAGTATACGTAAACGTTAGGTATGTACTAAACCTGTAGTAATTTTTAAAGCTGAAAGTTCATTTATTTTTATACAAGTAAGAATACTAAGGCCTCGAAATCTTAGAGAAACCTACTAATTTTTATTCTTAAACTTTGCTCCTCTCCTGCCCTCTTGGAATTTCTTCCGTAAAGCTTTGTGCAGACTAGCGCGACGCGACAGTGCGACGCGACAGCGGTTATTGTTATACCGTGAAGTTTTCTTAGAAATTGTATTGTTACGACTCGCGCCGCGCCGTCGCGTCGCGCTGGACTGCACGAGCCTTTACGTAGGGTGCGTTTACAAACATAAATCCTCACAGAATACAAACTGCCAGGCTCGGAACTACTAAGCGTAGACCATAGGAATGTTTGTTTCGTGCGGGAATCCAACTCCCGACAAGCAGCGCAGTAGCCAATCGCTCAACCACTGCGCTCTAATAAGTGATACTTGCATGAACAGTCGGCCTCAAAAAGATATATACATCGACAGGAATTCATTTGATTGTCTACATTAATTTGTGTTCCATATTAATCAATGTGTGTGTAGCTACAATCTATGTATAGGCTATCTATCGCTGATGCCCATTTGGCATTATAATCTTTGTTTTGTTTCAAAGAAAGAAAGAAAGAAAGATTGAAAAGAAAGAAAAATGCTTGTGTTGGCATTACAACAGAAATATACACCTTAAAATTATTTTAAAGTATATTTTGAGCAGCCTGGATATATGCCCGGTTGACGGGAGGCTGCCCCCTACTATACAACCTTAGTTTTTGTTTACAATAAACCTCTTAAGGGGTCATTGTACTCATCATTATAAATAACTTTCACTATGGGTACGACGCTGAAATCGCGAAAAAAATTTTTTTCGCGATTTCATCGTCGGTAAGGTTGTATATGGGACTTGAACATTACTGGTGAAATGGAGGTACACCTCTGCTTAGCCCTTAGGAGAATACAGGCGTGATGATTTTGAGCCACATAATACGGGGAGCATTCGCTTGTAATGTAACATTCCAGATTCGATTTGGAGCATTAAGTTACAATACTGCCTCCCTGACTAACGAGCATTCGCTTACAGTAATGTAACATTCCAGATTCGATTTAGAGCATTACGTTGTATCAAAATATTACAGACATTGCGCACTGTAATGCCCATTCTCCTCCCTCAATCACTGACGTAATGCTTTAATTGTATCTTTAGAGATTGCAAAAAATTTCAATATTCAAAATATTTTATTTCACATAAACTTACAAGGGCACTTATGAAAGTGCCACTGCAAGCACTCGTCAGAAGCTAGGTTCACTGAGAACTGTAATGCTCGGTTCGTCTCCCTAACTGATCTAATGCTTGAATCTGAACTGTTACATTGAGGTGAGGGGAGCACCTTTAGGTATATTCGCAAAAAAGTATTATACCTACTCAGACATCTCTCTACGAAAACAAATGTCATTTTTTATTTTGTTTTTGTTGCGCAGTTTATAAAATTATACAACCGTACTAATAAAAACAACAGATAATATCTAGATAGGTAAAGGTGGGCAATGACTAGGGACATTCAAAATGTGATAATTAAAGTTAATTATCCGTATATCGCACCCGCGACCATTGTTGCTACGTCAAATGACCGGTGAAGCAGTCACATCCAGAATGGACCACAGCCGACGTCTTCCGTAAATAAAAAACTCACCGTGAAGACTTAGGTGCAGTGAGCTGTCAATAGTGTCAATCTCTAGCATTAGTTGGAATGACAGCTCACTCCACGCTCACTTCACCTAAGTTTTCACGGTGAGATGGTTACAGAATAGCACTGCTGTTTTTAAGATCGAAAATTGATTTACAAGTTTTATTAATAAGCTAATCAAAATCAAAACACATTTTCTAATTACTTTGCATAATGCAAAGTAATTAACATTACGAAACACAAAACATTAAATTAAATTATTTGTCAGCTGGTTCATTGGTTGTCAGACTACGCGTCACGACTGACGAAGATCTACGAATAACAGCCGGGATCAACGGGTTAACTTACTTTCCGAGGCACAGAGGGGTCTCGATGTGTAATGGATGGTCACCCATCCACGAACCGACCGCGCAAACGTAGCTTAACCGTCGAACGACCCGTGCAGCTACACGAGCCCTAGATAAATAATGGCCTTAATTAATGAAGACATGACTTAATGAAGTAAGTTCGCATTCATTGGTTCGGTGTTTGAGCAGCATAAGATTTAAACAATAATGATGTTATTCCCAGGCCTTGATTTTGAACATTAGCACGTAAATAACGTATATTTTTGTACAATTAGTAATTACCTTATTGTAAAGAAGAATACCTTCAAACTTAAAGGATTTAGTAAGGTTATATGGCATTGCCTGGGTAGAATAAAATTTACAAACGTAGAATTACATTTAAACTACCGAAGTAAGACGTTGTGTTTCGGTTGTTTATCCGCGGTGTGGCCACTCGATTTATTTAGTGAAAGAAGTAAAAAAAAAATCGTTAAAGTTAAAAGTGACATTTTAGTAAGAAAATAATTGTTTGTAACGCCGGTAGCTGACCTCCGTCGCGAAACCATAGCAGCGAAACCGCAGTAATTCAATGGAACTGACTCGTGTCATGTTCCGCTACTCGCATCCGATTCGAGTAGCGGAACATGACGCGAGTCAGTTGAATTGAACAGCTGCGGTTTAGCTACTATGGTTTCACGGTGGAGGTGTGTTACCGTCGTAAAGGATCTCTGCGAAAGAATCTATTGGGTACCACCATATCTACTTAACTGCCCCCATACAGTGTTGCTGAGAAGGGTGTATGGGCCCCGGTGTAGTTACAGGCCCACGAGACATTGAGAGAGAGAGCTTTCTCTGGGATGGCAACGAATTTGCGATGGTTCCGGTAAAGCTAATTCCCATGTGCGGCGGTGACAATCTACCATCAGGTGTGCCAGCTATGCTTGTTTCCACCGACAACATAACAAAGTTGAAAGGCTGAAGTGGACTCGTTTGGAGCTGAAGAGAACATTAGGTTAGTTCTGTTCAGTTTCACGTTAAGTGAGTACTTGACTCCTTTCCTCAATTATCGCCTCAACGACTGGTCCAGAGTTTCCAGGCTCCTGATAATTATACTGGACGTTAGTCAGACTACTGTGGCGCACAATCTACCCTTGTGGCGCTTTCCTGTACGCGGTCGTCACTAGTGAACTTTTTGGCCCCATCGCTCATCGTTCTGCGAGCAATATATAGGTACATAACGGTGAGGGGTATGTGTCTCTTTTTCTTATTATCTGCCATATTTTAACTACTGTGGGCGTACTGCGGGTAGTGTTGGTTATTGCGCAATAGAAAAGCCGTTTACAGTTCAGATCAAATTAATCACACTAGCAATTCACATACTGTAGGTACACGACACAACGATTCGGAATGCGCGACAGTTTCTAAACGTGTTCGCTGCTTGATCGGCACCGATGAACTCTGCTTAGCTCCGGCCGGTCCGAGAGTTATGTTGTAGACTCTGTCGAGCGCTGCTGGGCGGCGCTGGCACCCCAAATTAGTCAACTCAATAATCTATTTCCGACATACGAATGTAAGGGACTTCGACGCCCAAACTGTCACTATGAATACTGCTCACTTCACACGATTCTAGCTCTACACCATTTTGACAATTTTCGTCGGTTATTAAGAAAAAAAACTTTACGCTACAATCTTAAATCTAACCGACGAAAAATTTCAACGGTGGTGGGTCTAGAATCAGGTACTGAATTCATGGTACTTAACATTTTGCGCGTCAATGTCCCTTATGAACACTGTGATGCGGAAACACGGCCAATGTAGGTTGATTTATGCTGAGTAGAAGATGGACAATTTGGAATCGTATGGAAATCCCTTTTGCCATTCGTGCTCGTTAAATATCCATACGATATCGAATTGTCCGCGGACAAATTATCCATCGTCTCATCAGCGCCGATTTATGCTCCCAATCTAATGCCGCCTATCGTAGTTCCTGTCCCGTCCGCCTTGGTAACGAACTGTACACAATTTTTGCTACATCATGGGCTCACGTTAGCACGTACCTAAATTTTCTGTGTGCAAAACAATTACTTAATTACGAAGAAACAAAACCAACACAGTCTGCAAATAAACATTTCAGTTATGTATAATCATGATGTAGGTACTCATAATTCAGTTATTAAACAGTAGATAACGTTATCTTAAAGCCAGGTGAAAATAAAGATGAGATTGTAAAAATTTACTACCATCATAAATCTTTTAAACACAGTACCTACCTATTTGATTTTGTAATCGATAATCGAACACATTGAGCTTCTTTGGGTAAGATTAACATCCACCTTCCACCTTTTCATATAAAGGCTCGTGCAGACCAGCGCGACGCGACGGCGTGACGCAACTCGAACAATACGATTTCTAAGAAAACTTCACGGTATAACAAAACCGGTGTCGCGTCGCGCTGTCGCGTCGCGCTAGTCTGCATAAAGCTTAACAGTTTCTACTCCACCCACTTTTCAGAGAGCTCATACGCCATACCGCCATATATATTGGAAGTTAACCCTCGCGGACGGTCAACGGCATTAGGTTTAAGCGTGTTATAAAACATTGTAAAACGAAGTAAAATTTTGTTTTCAGGAGTTCTGGTCGCTATACGTAGTATGTCTGGAGGTATTTTCATGTACATCGAAGAACTTCATATCTAAGCAGTTTGAAAACAAAATCCCGTGAACACGATGACCACATCTGTTACCGCCCCGGTCCTATAGCCGCCGAGCGCTGCAAGCAAGAATAGTCCTTACGGTGTATAGATATGAAGTTCTTCGATGGTACTAGTGAGGTGGGGACGTGAAAGAATAAAAAAATTAAGAAAAGTATAATAAGTCGCTCTGATCCCGAGACAGGGTCTCCAACCTTTCTTTGTGAATATTTGTAACGGTGAAAATGGTTTTTCACCCCTGAAATACAGGCCTCCTGAGGCATTTTTTTTTTCTAATAAAACTTCTTATATTTTAAAACCAACGCTTATACTAATAAATCTTGTTTAAATGACAACAGATTTTATTTTCATAGTTTATAATGCTTTATTCCGCGAGCGCTCCCGGCTTACCATATCGCACCCCCGCCCCGCCCCGCCCCGGTGCGAGACTGTCACTTATGCAAAAATTACAATAATGAGTTAAATATGTAATAACTGTCCTAAAGCAATACAATATTGAGTGGTCATTATTAATTCAATAGTAAGTTAAAAGTTGACGTTGTAGTAAAATCTATTCATCTTGTTTTATATTGTTGTTGTATTTTTTTTTTAAATGTCAGTTTTAAATGCTTCTCCTGAAAAATTGCATTTTTGCATAAGTGACAGTCTCGCACCGGGGCCGCGGGGGTGCGATATGCGTTTTTATTATTTCGAAGATGGAACAGTATTTCACTCACACTACTTATTACCAGCCATGCGATTCTGTAAACATCTCACCGTGAAAACTTGGGTGAAGTGAGCTGTCAATAGTGTCAATCCCTGTGGAATGACAGCTCACTCCACGCTCACTTCACCTAAGTTTTCACGGTGAGATGGTTACAGAATAGCACTGCAGATTTATTATTAAAAAGTCTCACCGCGGAAACGTAGGTGAAGTGAGTCACACACACAGCCACAAGCCCCACTCCAAACACACACACCACACGCCACAGCATGGGTTCCACTGGATATTATGATACGGAGAAACAAAAAAAAAAAGTAGAAAAATCAAAGATATGTGTGATGTGCATGAGAGCAAATAAATAAATATAAATATATTGACTGACTTAGCTCACTTTCACAAGTGCGATTTTAACAGCATAGATAACTAGGTTGCTCAACCTTAAGTCGAGACAAAGTTTCAGAACCTTGAACATCGCATCGCTGCAAATGTTGCAATCCATAGCTGTAAAACAACCTACTCTATTAACCCTCTCATAACGCAGAACTCGACCACTTAACCATTTATGTTTATTTATTATTTATTTATATATACTTTATTGTACACCAGATTATAGATTACATATAGAAAAAGTAATACACTACAAAATATACAAATGGGCGGCCTACTGCAATCTCTTCCAGGCAACCTCGGAATGGACAGTGATTTTCTGGACATAAAATGGTGCAAATAAAAGGTATATAAGTACAATATACTATAATAGATACACAGATAAATGCTATATAATAGATACATACATACTAACTATATAAGCAACGAAAATAAATGATGAATATTATTACAGCTAACGATAAGAACAAAATTATAACGACAAGTAGGTAATTTTCTTTCACGAGTCTATATGTTCTTCCCTGATGCTATAAGGATGTGGTCAGGAAATGCTAATACATCACCTGGTAGTTTGTACAGATATATACGTCAGACTGAATCGAAGATAAAAACTTAAAAAAAAAAAAAACAATCGACTTCCAAGGTAAAACTAACTTTAATTTCGGAACTGTATCTTTGCTTTTGTATTTTCGTTTTTTCCCACCGACTTTTTTATTTTTCAGTTTTTAGTTACACAAATTCGCACACAAATTCGAATACTACTTGCTATTTATTTATTTATTCAGTTCGGACAACAATATGGTCCAATTTGTTAGTAAAATACCTTATCACTAGTGTTAGTAGTACACAAAACAAGGATAAGAATAGCTGGTGACTGCGGCAGGATGAACGAGAATGAATGAGAACGATAAAGCAAGGAATATGTTACCTGACCATTCTCCCCACATAGTGCCTCAGAAAAGGGGGGTAAGGGCTCTCCACCACTGTTTTCTATAGAAGTTATTATTATAACATCATTCATAGGTGGGAAAAATATTATTGAAGCTAACTCATAAACTACGCAAGCAAAGTAAATAAAGTTTATATGGAACCACCGCGCAAACTTTCTCTACCAAATGAAAATACCAGAATTTACAAAATCATTAATTCATTCACACAGTAGACGAAAATATCGATCAATATACAGGGTGTCAGGGACACCGACGCGAAAACTGTTACCATGGATTCAGTACATGATTCTGAACGCCCCTGAGTTAAAAATTTTCGTCAGTTATAAAAAAAAAAACAGCTTTTTCATAGAAAAGTGCAATACCTACGCGGTCAAAATGTATGGAACAACTGTTTTTTTTTAATATCCTACGAAAAAATTCAATGCAGGGGTGTTCAAAATCATGTACTGAATCCATGCTAACAGGCTTTGGGCACGCCACAATTGTGGCGATAAGTCCCCTCTTTGAGGAGTGGCTAGAGAGGCGCCACGGCGTCCTCACCTTCCGCCTGACGCAGGTCCTCACCGGACATGGTTGTTTCGGGAGGTTCCTGTTCAGGATAAAGCGGGAGGAAACGCCCGGGTGTCACCACTGTGCGGATCGCCCGGAGGACACGGTGGAGCATACGGTGGAGGTCTGCCCAGCTTGGGCGGAGCACCGCCGTGTCCTCACGGAGGCGATCGGCGGCGGCGATCTCTCGCGACCGGCCCTGGTTCAGGCCATGGTCCGGAGCGAGAGTGCATGGGAGGCCGTCACCTCCTTCTGCGAAGCAGTAATGCTTGCGAAGGAGGAGGCGGAGCGCGCGAGGGACAGGCAAAATGCGCGCCCTCGCGCCCCTAGTCGCCGCAGGAGACGCCCCGGGCGTCGGGAGTCGCGAGCTGACTTCCGGCCACCGTTGGCGCGGGCTTGCGGACGGTGAGCAATGGGTAGCTCGCCGTCCGATAGGGACCAGGCCCGGGTCGACGGCGCGTTGTGTTCCACGCGCGCCTCAAAGAGATGTCAGCACCAACTGACGGGGTCCGGAAGGGCCAATGCCTGCCGGGGTTGCGGATTTGTCTGAAAGGGATATCGCGACCTCGGCACACAGGCAACGGAAGGAACACGGGTGGGTTTTAGTCAGTAAAAGTCTGACACGCCCTCCCGCTCCACCCAGAGCGGGAGAAGTTATTTGATAATTTCCCACCCTCAAAAAAAAAAAAAAAAAATGGTAACAGGCTTCGCGTCGATGTCCCTGCCACCCTGTATAATAAAAAAACACAGACGAATTGAGAACCTCTTCCTCGAAGTCGGCTAAAAATTAAAAAAACGAAAGGAGAATTTAAATTAGTCATGCTATCAATGCTTTACGTACTGCTTATTGGTAGTACACACGGCTACACATCAAGCTTTAAATTTCCAGTATAAGCTGACCTCGCATTGTACAGAAATCCTACACAACGCGAGATCAGCATAAACTGGAATATTATAGTTTGATGTGTAGCCGTGTGTACCATGGCCCCTCGTCACTATATTTATTATGTATGAATAATGATATGATTAGCCAGTCATTATGACAAATCGTGTGTATTTTTTTATTGACGATTATTTGCTAACCATACATACTTAATTTTTTAAGATTATTTTGAAAGATATCCTTAAGGATTACACAATATGTATCATATTAAGCCTATCTTATCTTTATAGTACTACTAGATATTTTTTTATGGTTATTCGGAATATCTTCAAGTCATTTTATTTTGCACTCTTGTAGTTTGTATAAAGGAACCAAACAAGGAGAAATAAAATCATTTTGAGTAAGTACGGGGTGGGTGCAGTCAGAATAAAAACCGTTTTTAAAGTGGAAATTGAGTTCAAGATTCATAATATTTTAAGGAAAAGGTGATTTTATAATTATCTTATTTTGTAGTTATAACTAATAATCGGCATTTTATCCCTACAGCCCATTTATTTAGAACTCTTAGGATGATTCCTTTTTCAAGAGGATTTTTGTGAAATTAACCTTCGTATAAGTAGATTTAGTCCACTGCCTAGCGGGCCAGTCCTTTCGGTAGGAGTCGTAGAAAGGGGAAAGGGAGGCCTTTGCCCAGCAATGGGACTAAGCAAACAGGCTAAATAAATAGAGAGTCCAACATGTTATGACCCTAAGCCATTACTGGGCAGAATTTATAGCTATGAAAGATCGCAAACGAAATAAACTCAATAAATAAGATCAACCTAAAATAAAATATAACTTTATTTGTTCATTCATATATTCCTCTTTATTTGCTGATAACTGCTACTGAGGTGTAAAAGTCTACATATTCGTTAAAGAAAATAAAAGGAATAAAGAAATGTTGCAGTTCGACTACAAATTCGGCTGTTTATAAGGACAGATTTTTACGAGTTTGCAAATAATTGGTACCGTAGTGGAACTACTAGGCTAGCAGAATGTTAATTAGTAGTTCATAGTGCAATGTCAAGTTGAACCTGCGATCTTACTACCAACGTTTGTGAGCACGAATAAGAGCCTCGTACCCGTACCCACGGCCGATTTTTTATCGCGCACTTCTTTTTCAACGCACTATTTAGCGCCGAGAGTGGAAAATCGAACAGTGAATTTTTTTGACGCGCTGTTATACACTCTGTGGTGGAGGACAGTGGTGGCCCAGTGGTAACGGCCGCGACTTACGAGTTGTACGTCGTAGGTTCGAACCTAGACAGGCACTTTACTTACTGTAAATTATTTGATCACCACTGCTCTCAAAACGGTGCAGGAAAACATCGTGAGGAAACCGGCAAGTCCTAGAACCAACAATTCGAAGTCATGTGACATCTGCCACCCGCACTGGGCCCGCGTGGTGGAATATAGCCCACTCATAGACTGATTATGTTATACACTGTTTGATTCACAATGCTCGGCTCAACACCAGGAGTTGAAAAAACAGGGTGCGATAAAAAAAAACATATCAAAAATCCCGTGCGTACTTGGGCCAAACTGGGCTTACCTATGCTTCCCGTGGCATCATGAGCTACCTACTTATCTGTGGTATGGTGGTATATATATAATGGTAACGAAGCTGACTGTCCATGGGGTGCATTTGCACCCTCAGAGTACTGAATTACTTACTTTAGAAACTAAGGAAAAAAAATAACAAAGTCGTCACTAATAGTAGACAAACACAATAAAGATTAAATAGGTTTCTTTGTCTATCCATGTCATTTAATCGATATCATATCAGCTGTTATCGATCTGCTATGATTAGGTAGAAGTTCCTAGTCATTTTACGATTTGCCTATATTCATTGCGGACTGCAACTTTAGTGGATTTACCATATAAATTTTGAGATATCAATTGTTTTATAAATGATTCTCTTCAATTTTATTTTTTAGTTCTACCGCAAGGAGTTCGGGTGGATAATTGTTTTAATTATTAAACTTTTATTGTCTAGGTTTTCTGGAGCAACACCAACGTTGTAAATACCAACATGGTTTTAGCCCCCCAGGTGAGTGAAAGTTATTACGTATTTTGAAAGTTATTTCATATTTAGAGAACCCTGAACCCGTTGCTTACGCTAAAGGAGAAACAACAGAATCATTATTAGGTTCAGTTCGTTCATAAGTAGCTATGAAAGGTATAGGTAAAAAAAACTACTTAGTACTTGGGTTTTGTTCTGTTATTTAATTATCTTCCTAAGTATTTCTGTCGAGAACAAACTTTGATGTATACAAAGTTTGTTCTAGCCTACGATTCACAAGCAAATTTTCAGCTCAGAGTGGCCGTAGCGCTACTGCCGATGCCGACTGAAAAGCTTGCATGTAGTGTAAGTTCTTCCTCTTATTATTATTGCAACCAGGTTTGTGGGTGCCCGATCATAGAAGAAGGACCAAGTCTAGTCAACTCCCCGGTATGCAGCGGTAACTTCCTTTTCATGGTACTCCTGCAAGGGTACCTGTGGGGACGCTGCGACATCTCCACGCCGTGCAAGAGGATCGAGTCGGTGGATGAGACAAATGATGAATACGACTTCATCGTAGTGGGCGCTGGGTCTGCGGGGTCCATTGTGGCCGGAAGACTGACTGAAAATACTACTTGTAATGTAAGTGAATTACTTTTTAGGGTTTCGTAGTAAACAAGGAACCCTTATACTTTCGCCATGTCCGTCTGCCTGTCTGTCCGCGGCTTAGCTCAGAGACGGCTAGTACTAAAAAGCTGTAATTTGGCATGGGTATACAATACATATTAATTACGCCCACAAAGTGGTAAAAAAAATGTGGGTTGTCGTTGGAAAGTTCGTTCAAAAATATTGAGGGTGTGTTAGTCATTTTTCAATTTAGGGATCCGTTTGCGAAATGTTAAGCATTAAATTGCAAATTTTTGTAAGAGTCAAGTGTCCCCCCCCCCCCCTGCCAGCTAAATGGTTATACTTACTAGGATTTGTGAAAAAATTCTCAGCAGTAGTATAAACGAAGTTAAAATAACTATCACAGCTAAGTAGGCTTTACAGGTTAGCGAGTAATAATCGACCAACTTACATTTTCAGTTTGAAAAACATGATCACCCAACCGTATGGGAGAAAATGTTTTTCAACTACAATGTTAAGTTTATTCTTGGGATAAATTCGTCCCAACTTTTTAAACTTGCGGTCACTCGCTGGTTGAAAACCAATGAGCTGGATAGAATATAATTTATTTCCTACACTGTGACAATGAATTTCAATGTCCAATAGGTTTCTATTTTTTTTTAATCCATTGTGACTTAACGTGTTGATGCGGTAACATCTTTTGGAGATTACTCCTTAAAAATCGATTTTCATAAATAAGGCCCCCGGTATGGAGTTTTTATGAGGAGTGAAATTAATACAATCGTTTTAACTTTATGTTTTATTCGTAAACTTGCCGCGCTCTGCGGTTGCACCCGCATAAAGCTTCGTACAGACAAGCGCGACGCGACAGCGCGGCGCGACACCGGCTATTGTTATAACGTGAAGTTTTCTTAGAAATTCTATTGTTCGAGTCGTGTCGCGCCGTCGCGTCGCGCTGGCCTGCACGAGCCTTTAGTCTCGATCCCGTGAGAATATCGAGATAAAAAGTATCACTATGTCCAGATCATGGTCTACCCATGTGCCAAATTTCATCCAAATCTGTTCAGCCGTTTTAGCGGGAAAACGTACTCGTAACAAACAAACTCGCTGTCGCATTTGTAATATTATTATTTGTAAATAACACGGATTAAAATGTTGAAAAAAACGTAAGTACCTATCTATTACATATTTCACACTTCGATCTAGATATTTTGGCCGTGCCATCCACGATTACTTGCACTTTACTGCATCCAATTAAATCGCGGAGACTAGTCAAAATTATGATCGAATTATTGTTTCATTTGAGTTATATTACGGTGGGAGGGATTGTATGTATACTTCTATAGGACATGCGTTTATTCACCTTCTTTGCCTATTACATATTCAAAGACTATCATATTAACTCTAGTCGTGTTTTTTAATTAACTTATAAATATCGTGATAACATCCGCCACCACGCAACCATGACGATTTTATCGTTACACGTTTATTTAATTAAACTATTTCTCTTTCTAGATCAACATGGCGTCAATTGTTGATGATAAGGCCGGTTTCTGAAAGCTATTATAGTCCGATCAAACGTACCACATGGTTGCCATTATAATAGGTACTTTTACTAATCCGGGGATTAGTAAGTCATTATTCTAAGTTAGCTATCTTGTTCTAAACTTTGGGCGACCAAGCTCTGCTCAGGTGAAAATACGGAGAAAAAAATTTTCCCAGATATAAGACCTAACTAGATCGATTCTTTGCCCCCGTAAACCCCTAGGTATATTGCAACTTTCATCGAAATCGTTAGAGCCGTTTTCGAGAACGTGATTACAATAGTACATTATGATACAAGTGTGCTGTGTGATCAATGCACACGCGTTTCATACGACATTTTTCAACAAACTTGCGAGGAAAAAAACAGACTTGTTCTAGGAACTTATGCTACAATAACGTAACTATAGTGATGATAACTTAAGATTTATAAAGTTCAACTGCCCTTTGTTGCCTGTGTTGCCACTGTCAATCCGGAGATTTTTTTAAAAACTTTTGTACGTCGGTATGTGACAATACTTTAGATTTCGTATTTTTTATAATAACAAAACGAAAACGATAACAAATATTTATGGAAAATGGCGCGCTGGTTTTGTTTTTTTGTTACAAAAAGCACAAATCTCTGCTCGGGTGAAAATAGAGAATGCTCATTTAATAGTAAGTATAGGATAGTTCATACTAGTTCCATGTATTCAAAGTCAATTTCTATATATATAAATTCCATGCTGCAATGATAGTACTTACTAATTCCATACTGCCATGTTGCGTTTCAAAATTTGGCAACAATGGCCGCTAGAAATTGTCTATGGTTTAGTGATGCGATATTATGATCTTTAAGTTTTGGTGCTATCGATGTTATGATTCTTTTAGTAGTATTTCATCTGTATTTTTTATATTGAGTAACTTTCAATTAAAAACAATTCCATTGAAATATGTTCTTCTGTAAACCGTGAAACAGAACAAGATATGAATACAATCAAATTTTGCACTCGTCGCAAAACGTGTAGTTACAAACTATAATAGAAATAAATTTGATAAAAATATTGAAGACTTAAAAAACATTAGCACGCACGGGTACCTACGTACGTTTGGTATGTAGAAGATTAGAAAAAATTGCATAAGCTAATCAAATATCTACCTGACAAATAATACGAGACGTGCTTACAGTAGCTCAGGAGTCACCAAATGGCGGACCGCGGTCCGGATCCGGACCGCCTATTTTGTGCGGACTTTAAGTAAACAGTAAAATTTATAACAACAGCCTAATTTTTTTTTTGAGTAATCAAATTAAGCCCACGCTTTGTATTTTCTGCCATCGACACGAACGGACGACGCGAGACGCAAGCCGCAAATGAAGCTGCAAATGTTTTCAGGAGTAATAGACCTTGGTAGATACTATACAGATCGAAATGATCGATTTCCAAAAAACACAAAAAGATGCAAGGTCCTTGAACATCTTTTAATCTTGGTTGCTAGGTTGGTAGTAGGTAACGTCGTCCAAACGGACGCGAGTCATATTTTTATTTTATATGGACCCTAAATAAAACTAATTGGTGATCCCTGGTGTAGCTCATGGTATCTGCTCGTACTTCCCTGGGACATGTTGAATGTCAAAGACAAAACATTATAGAATATTTCGAAAAGTAACGATATATTGTATTCCTCTAGTTAGCTCAAAGGATCTATGATCACTTGGGGGGTTGCTATTTGTTAATCCAGCCATGCTATTCTGTAAACATCTCACGGTGAGATGGTTACAGAATAGCACTGCAGGTCATAAACTATCTGAGTGCCAAATTTCATCGAAATTCTTTCAGCCGTTTTTGCGTCATTCTTTTTATTTTTTATTTCTTTCTAATATTATAGTAGGGTAGGGTGTAGTTTCCTTTATTTGAGAAGGCATCATCGCTCGTGAACATATTTTCATGTGAACAAAATACAGCAGATTGTTTCCTTCAGGTGCTATTACTAGAAGCAGGTGGACAAGAACCAATAGGGGGGCGGATCCCTGGATTCTACAGATCGTTCTGGGGTAACGAAGCAGTGGACTGGCGCATTCGCACCGTACCTGCTGATTACTGCCTCGATCAAGACGGACAAGGATGCCAATGGCCGCTTGGAAAAGGCTTAGGTAAGATATCAGGATGATTTAAACGAATGAAGGCTTCCGCCGATAGACGTGACGCGACTGTAGTAGAACAATTTCTATGAATCCTTCATGGAATTTTTTATACCAGAATCGCACCGCCGTGCGTTATCGCGTCGCACAACAGAAGTGCCCATTTTTCACCCAAACTACGTAGGTACTACTACTTACTTGACTTGATGGACCTTATGGTGAACTTTGGTTCCTCTAAAAACTCAATATTGATCTTCTAATGGTGATCGCCTTTTTAGATCCTCTAAAAACTATTCGGTCTTCTAAAAATGATCGCCTTTTCTAAATAAAAAGACACTTTTTACATCATGGCGGCTTTGTGTAAAGTGGTCGCAGGAAATTAAGCAAGGGCACCCACGCCAATTGGGTTAGGTTAGGTTAGAACTGTGAGCAACCACGCGGTAACCGGCATTTTTCATCCTGACAGAAAAAGCCTGTACCAACAGTAGGACCTTCTCCATTCCATTCTGTTGAAACACACAGATAACAACCACGACAGTCACATATAGATAGCAAACTACAGCTGGCTGGCAAAAACCACTAGAATGACGGTCGTAAAACACACTCCCGTTTTTCCAAAATAAGGAGGATCAAGTCAACTGAACGGCATGATGTACCACCGAGGCCACGCCGCAGACTTCGACGATTGGGTGGCAGCAGGAGCCGAGGGGTGGTCCTGGGACGAAGTCCGGCCTTTCATGGACATGGCAGAAGGCAACAAGCAAGTTGGGACACTCGTGAGTGCGGAGTACCACTCGGATACTGGAAAAATGCCTATTCAAAGAGTAAGTAGTTGTTCAGTGTTGCAAGTATTTTAGCCCTCCTTTAAATAACTCCTCTGTACATCCTCATGGATGTCCTCCGCCCTGGGGCTGGTGAAGGGGCCTGTTAGATTCTTAAGCGTTGGTTTCCTGAGAAAGCGGTGAACGGTCACACAATGAAGGCTGTCCAAATACAGAGCGTTTTTTTGACAGCTTAATGTCAAATGCTACGGCTACCGCTCTTCTAGAAAACCATAGCTTTACTTATAATAAACCACACGGTGTTCTGGAGGAACGCTTGCGCAGTTCGTCACGCTCCCCCAGCCAGGAAGCTTTTTAGGCTGTGTATGTCTTGTCATGGTATTTCTAAGGGACAATAATCGACATGGCTCTACGCTCTCGTAGATACTTGAAGGGGAAATTATGAACTTGACAATAATTTTGTAAGCAGACAAGAGAAAATTGCCGGATTCTGTCGATTTCTTTCTTTTCTTTGTTACGAGTGCGAAATCTAGTAGTGGGAAAGGAGTGGCCGTGGACAATTTATATTACTTTTGGTATTGGGAGTTATAATAGACGCGTTACAAACATGGTTTAAAGTTTTTTCAATACTATACACGGTAAAAGTGTAGAGGTATGAGGTACAGGGTGTAAAGTTCACTCATCCTCTATAGAAAAGGGAGGATCCTCCGACCAGACGGGTGTCGTGTCTGAAGTCGGGAAGTGTTGATCGCGCGGTAAACATTGCTTGCACGATGCAGGATGTTGTGTGACGTCAGGTCTTTGATGCGTAGTTCGCATGTGGCGATGTATATGCCGCCACAAAAGTGGAGACAAATTAGATAACAATGTGTCTCTTCTCATCCAGTTCCGCTACCAGCCCGAGCAGCTAAATGATCTGATCGAAGCCATCAACCAGACAGGTTTCCCGATCATAACGGACATGAACGACCCACGCACTCCAGACGGTTTCACCATAGCACAAGCTTTCAATGAGTGAGTATTGCTATAGTACATTATGATACGAGTGCACTGTGTTGGTCAAAAAATGAAAACCGTAATTTTACCGGATAAGTTTTACACTAAATATGTGTCACCATAGAGGAATTGCTGGGAATTCAGAAAATGAATTGCTTTAGAGGAATATGGACGATGCCTGGGTAAAAAAAATGAAATTCTAATTAGTCCGTCAGTCAAATAATAAAAAAATATTAGACACGTATTTTTTTGCTTTATCATATTAATAAAAATGATTTAAATAAAACGCATTTTAAGTTGAGGAGTGGGGGTCGCTACGTCACTAGTATGTATAAAATCTACATACTCGTGACGTCATGGCACTTTTCACCTCAATATATAGCCGTAATCTTTAGATTACGGCTATATATTTTACGGCAATATTTTTTTATAATCTCAAAGACGGACTGAAAAAAATAATTTTAGTCCATCATCCTTATTGCTTAATATGGCCGTTTCTGGCCCCCAGACCGTCATTTCATTTCTTTTATTTGAATCCGATGTATTCCCCAAACGGTCTAAGTCCCATGATAAAGGGAGCGAGCCTATTTTCAGTAAAAGACACGGGGTAGAGCGTGTCACGTTTCCCATCAAAGCTTTTTTTTTTTTTAACCTTTTTTTGGCACAAATAAGAGCCAGTGACACCTACGCGCAAATCTTATTTATTTGTTTATACAAACAGACACGAAGAAAAGAACAGAAAAACACATGTCGTGGTGATGCTTATTTTCTAAAGAAATCTCTTTCAGCATACCTGCGATCTTTCTTTTTTTCCTTTTCGTGTGGTTACTGTGGTTAGTGACTAACCTGCCATGCGATTCTGTAAACAACTCACCGTGAAAACTTGGGTGAAGTGAGCTGTCAATAGTGTCAATCCCTGTAGAATGACAGCTCACTCCACGCTCACTTCACCTAAGTTTTCACGGTGAGATGGTTACAGAATACCACTGCTGGTGGTATATGCTGCCCATGGGCCTCTGACTTGGCTTCACACGGCGTCGAGAAATATCTTTCAGGCATGCCTGTTTCCTCACGATGTTTTCCTTCACCGTTTTTGAAGCAAGTGATAATTATACAATACGCACATGAATCTTAAAAATCAGGTGCGTGGCTTGGGTTCGAACTCGAGACCTATGACTTGACGTTGGCAGTCAGACGGGCACAGCACTAGGCTCTCACTGCTATTTTACCTGTGTTAAGGCTCGTGCAGACCAGCGCGACGCGACGGCGCGGCGCGGCGCGACTCTAACAATACAATTTCTAAGAAAAATTCACGGTTAACAATAACTGGTGTCGCGTCGCGCTAGTCTGCACGAAGCTTTAGGAAAGTAAATAAAAAGAGATGTAAACATAGACACCGTCAATAATAATAATTATTGTAGAGTCGTGTGTAATTTTAATTACACACGACTCTACAATAATTATTATGATATAGGTAGACTTCACATCATAATTTTATTATGTGTGATTAAATACATATTAAGTAATCCAGTATAAGATAGACTCACAAATAGAGCTACAGACAATAATAATAGATTATATTAATTACCCTAGCTACAAAAATTAAGGAAATAAAACTGACTGTAGATTTTTATCAGATTCGATAACAATTTATTTTTATTACCATAATTATTTGCTTAGTCTTATTTAAGTAAATCTACGACATAATTTTAACTCTTATTTTTTAGTGCCTACAGCGTCACTTGTTTTGAAAGTTTAATGTATTGTTGTTTCATCACATATAGTTTTCTTTGTATAATTACAGTTAATTAAACATTTGTCAAAACTATACCAAAGATCACATGAAAAACCTACCATTTAAACATGGTTTATAAAATGGAACTACGTCATAGATTCATCATACAACAAATCATAGATACATCTGCTACGATTTTGCCTGACGAATTGCCCTGATTAACGATACACTTTTATCATTCACACCACCATTTCTTCGGTTGCTTAGGAGTATTTACAGACTTAGAACAACAATCTGTTAATTTTCTAGCGGTAGTCGAACCCGCGACCAGAATAGACGCTAATAGCTAAGCTATACTGCTCTAGTCAATCGATATCGAGGGAATTGTTTCCTGCGGTGATCAAACCTACGGCACTTAGATACTACCTATCTCAATACCTCAGCTTTATAATAGGGTAAACAAAGAGATATACATATACACTAAACAACCACATGAATGTAAAAAAATGCTAACAAATTGGATCAAACCATTTACTTATGAATATACTGAGGCGCTCTTGCAACACATAGAACTCACCAGTTATTCTCTACACACACTCACCTACACACACACGCATGCACAAAACACACACAAACCCTCCCCATCCCCATACACATATACACAATCACGTGAATAAATGTAATAATGTAATTCTGTTCTTTCTGTAACATGATCTAGATATGAAAGAGCGGAGTCTCCTAATAAAGGCATTTTTTGCTTAAAGGAGGCTCCAATCATCAACTTGTTGTCTTGATTTGGTTAAGAAATAAACATTTATTTTTATTACTTAGCGGTAAATAAATTTGTTTCAACAAAGTACAATGCTGTTTGTTTTATCATCAGTATAATGTACCTGGGCTTGAAATACCGGTATTTTTGGGAACCGGTACCATTGGCCTTAGTGTTATACCGGTACTCGACGTAATACCTATTCATCAGTACCGGTACCAGACGTAGTACCCGTACTATTGGGTATTTCTTATCAGCATGGTATTGTACCGGTACCAAACAAATATTTCCGTAAGTTAAGAGTGAAAATAGTTATTTGTTATACAAGAGTGCAAAGTTGCTTTTTAACCGCGTGTTCAATTTTGATGACCGAGCAAGCGAAGGATTCTAAAATTGAATCACGAGCGCAGCGAGTGATTCAAAATTAGAATCCTGAGCGTTAGCGAGGGAATCAAAAGAGCACGAGGTGAAAAATCTTTGCACTCGAGTGCAACACGTAACTTTTCATTCCACCTCAGCGAGGAAATGACTAAATGCAAAAAAAAAAACGTTTACAATCACAAGATAGGTACACTTTTATTTCAGTTTAGGTATTAATTACCACATTATAACAGGTAAGTATTACAGAATAATCTTTAAATTATAACAAAATAATAGGTACTAAGGTATAATTAAGAAAATTTTAAAGTAACGTTGCTACAGTTATTTAAATTGAGTGTAATATTTTTGTTTGGTACTGTAATATTGGTGTTAGTCACTTGTGTACTGTTTTTCGGTAAACTATCTGTCATACTTAATAGTTGTACCGATTCATCGGATTCCCTTGGCGTGAATGTTGGAGAGAGAGGGAGATGGTTAGGTGTTTCATAACGGCTTATTTTTGATGTAGAAGGGCCAGTCCAAGGATCCGATTGAGGCTCTTTCAGTGTAATGGCTCCTACGATGCCTTCACATATTTTAGACTTATTTTGGATGGAATCCTCTATGTATCCCTCTACAACTGCATTGGACTTCCAGCCTCCGTGGCGCTTAAGGGACAGGAGATCAGCTCCGGAATCAGCCAAAAGTGTGGCTGAAGTTCGTCGGAAACAATGACCCGTGTACAACAGGGGTTCTGGAAGTTCAAGAAATGTTGCTATTTCTCGTGGGATACTGCCAATTTTATTAGTACCCATAGGCTGTCTAACACACTTTCCATTGCGATACTGTAGAAAAAATCGATTGATTGGAGTGTTAGGCGGGCGTAAGGCTTAATATTTCTCAACAATCGTTACGTATTCCTTGCGAATGACGAAGTTGCGGTCTCTTTTTGTCTTTGTATTAGGTAAATTAATTAATAGTAAGTCATCTGAATGTTTCTCAATGTTTTTGACATTAAGTTGTGTTAGTTCATTAGTTCGACATGCTCCGTTTATTCCAATAATAAGAACAACCTGTAACGTAAAGAGTATTGTAGTAGATAAATGAATAAAATTGATATGAACGCATAATTATGCCTATCAACATCTACTACATAAGTATACTATTCAATTGAGATTAATATACTTAAGTACTATACTGAATGTGCAACTGACTTACTTTTGCCGCCAAATATACGGAATCGGGTGCTTCGTTAAGAAACTTTTCAATATCAGATACTGTGAAAACCTTCGATTTTTTTGGTTGATGACCAGATGAGGCTCTTTTTAAAAATGCCACTAATTTAGGATAGGTATCGATATGTTTGTCTTTTTCATCTTTATTGTTGCTTTTAGCATCGAATACGTACTCCATAGAGTGCTTGCTTTCTTGTTCTCGGATAATTCTATAAAATATGCCAGCAAAACGTTTTCTGAGAAAGTTTTGGCTCCTTTTGCTAGTCGCCACGTGTTGAACATATCGTACTGTTTTAAATACTTCTCGCGTGATTGTTGAGGGAGAAAGCTCATTTGCGCATTATTAACAGTTTCAGTCAATTCTGTTGGCGTCAAGCAAACTTCCTCGTCGCTAGAATCACTCATTTTAGTTTTTTCACTTGTTTTCAAGTTTCTTGTTTTTAATATAAGGTTTAACAGTGACGTGAAAAAATGCCGCGTAAAGAACCGCGTACAAAGCAAATTGAAAAAAGAACACCAAGAAGGTTCCGAGTCTGAGTTTTTAACAAATTAAAAAAAAGTTTTATGATATATTCGGCACCATAGAGGTAGCAGTAAATAGGTTTAATGTTTTTTTAAATTCACAAACTTAGTGCACACGATGTTCTAAATTCAATTTACTTTATCCTCTAGAGAATAAAAACGGCTTTTCCACTCAGATATTGAAGATTAAAAATACTCTTTCCGAGATGGTGGGATGAAAAATATATTATATAGTAGGTACCTAAGTAAAAAGGATAGTTAGAGTAAAATAACTTCAAGGTTGCCAATAACGTACGAGGGTCTTTGTACAATTATGAGATTTGTGGCACGCGCCGGGTACCTGAATTTGGTACCGGTACTTGTTAGGTGGAGTACCGGTATCCGTCTGGAACGGGTATAAATTCAGAACCTGTACTTTTGGTACCGGTTTCAAGCCCTGACTGCAGGAAACCTACTTTTACATACTCCGTTTTAATGCGCTTATTTAGTTTTTAACACTTTTTGAAAACTTTTTTCGTTCTTATTTAACACTTTCGACTTCACCCACTTTTCATTGAACTCATACACCATGCTGCCATACATTTTAGAGAACCCTCCGGGAGGGTTGCTGCCATTACATTTGCGCCAAAGTTAATCATAGTGGACGCTCAACGGTATTAGGTTTAAAACCGTGTTAACAAACACTGTAAACGAAGTAAAATAGTGTTTTCGGGGGTCTTGTTGTTTAGTTTCCCACCTTTTTTTGTGAATATTTGTAATCGTAAAAATAACAAAATACTTGGATTTTAAAACCTATCTAATAAATATTGTTCAAATATACATCAAATTTTATTTTCACTGTTTATAATGCTGTATTCACTAAGAAAAACCTATATTTTAAATGGACCCTCCGCGAGGGCTACCGGCATCCCATATGCGACTAGGTGAACCCTCCAGGAGGGTATCCGGTATTAAACGTGCTAAGGCGCCACCTTCACAAACGAGAGAATCGCGACGAAATCACGCTGTCTTCAAATCAATATATCGCCGCGACGATATCGCCGTCGTGAGGAGATAGATTCATAGAGTTTCTATTGAAATTGATGGCACCGCGAGACTATTAGCGCGATTTTGTCGTCCGTGGAGATGGCGCCTGTTTATGGTCCTCCATTTTTTTTTTTATATACAACCTTAGTTTTTGTTTACCCTAAACCTCTTAAGGGGTCATAGTACTCATTATTATGAACAATTTTCACTATGGGACCAACGCTGAAATCGCGAAAAAAATCAGCTGTTCCCTACATTTATGTTCGTATATCTCGTCGAAATGTAGGGAACAGCTGATTTCTTTTTTTCTTTTTCAACAACTTTCACAAGTTGTTCATAATAATGAATACAATGACCCCTTAAGAGGTTTAGCGTAAACAAAAACTAAGGTTGTATAAGTTAACTTCTGTAGGATTCCCGAACAGAATAGAAATCATTTATTTGCATATAATGTAGGTATACAGACAAGATGTAAAGAAAAGGATCATACATGCAACGAAAGCTCTTACCGTTCTTTCTTCTGGTTACCTACCAAAACCGCTAATTTAGCTTAATATCCTATCTTATACCCTTCAGAAATGGCCAACGTTACACCACAGCTCGTGTCTACCTACCTCCGAAGTCGGAGCGACCCAACCTTAACGTAAAGCTCTTTGCCCACGTGACTAAGGTCCTTTTCGACGGCACAAGAGCCTATGGAGTTGAGTACGTGGACGCTACAGGCCACACAAAGACTGTTAACGCTACTAAAGAGGTAAGAGGCATTTTGTATTTTGATGAAACCCTTGACTCTGCACCCCAGTTGCGAAACTCACTTTCAATTACAATCAGAAGGATTTTGAAGATAATTCCTAAAAAAAACATCGTCTGCTCGACGATGTTGTTAAACTGTCAAAATGAATGACTTTGCCATTGTAAGTGTGTAAAACAATTACCCCGCTGATTAAGTCTCATACCTATTCGTAAGTTAGGTATAAGGTTGCATTGCATTCAGTAGGTACATGAATCAATCAAAATAATTTATAAAATTTGTATTTGCTGCCTGTATATCCAGGTACTTGCAGTTCGCGTCAAATAACTTTGCCGCTCTTAAGTTGGGTTGCGCATGTGCGCTGTCAATAACTAAGATTGACTTCTGCGCAGTCATTTGTAGCCTACTTCAGAGCGGCAAACTTATTTGACGCGAACTGTACTTAGAATTAGAATTTATTTATTTGTGAGGATTTTGCTTTTTTCACATAAGAGTATGATGTTAATAATTTTATAAGTTCTGTACATTCTATCACACACAACATGATGGTGTACAAGTATTCATATAGTTAATTGATTCAGTCGTGACCTTGCGGAAATCAATTATAAAATACTATAGACGTAGATATATTTAGTAACCTATTCCGCTTAAATATTCCTAGAGTCATCAAGAACCCTGTAAAAAATCGACACGTGTTTCACCTCTCAACGAGGCATGCTCAGGATGACGAGTGACTTGTCGCGAACCCGAACAGTTTGTGTTGCCACGCGCTCTGGCGCTCAGCGTGGTTACTAAATAAATCTAGGTTACTACATATATCTACGTCTATAGTATTCAGTACATGATTATAAACACCCCTGTGTTGAAGTTTTTTGTCGGTTATTTAAAAAAAAATCTGCTGTTTCATAGAAAAGTGCAATACCTACGCGGTCAAAATGTATGGAACAGCTGTTTTTTTTTTTAATAACCGACGAAAAATTTCAGCTCAGAATCATGTACTGAATCCATGGTAACCGGCTTCGCGTTGATGTCCCTGCCACCCTGTATAAAGTATTCATATGTCATTCTTAATTACATAAGTAAGTACAATTATTACATATATGAGTAGGTATCTACGTTACGTTGACGCTACGCGATTACTCAAGGACCTTTGAGAAATTTCTTCTCCCTGAATACATTGACATTTGACTACACATAATTATTACCATTTACACAAGGATTAAAATTAATTCTGATCTGATTTGAATTTCCAGGTAATCCTCAGCGCAGGACCCTTAACCAGCCCCAAAATCCTGATGCACTCCGGAGTAGGACCGAAAGAGGTCCTGGAGCCATTGGGGATCCCTGTGTTAGTCGACCTTCCCGTCGGCAAGAGCCTGAAGAACCATTGCGGAGCCACGTTGTACTTCATACTGACCGCAGTGAATAACACCGAAGCCCTGGACTGGAATGCCTTGACTCAATTCCTGTTGTCGAATGAAGGGCCTATGACTTCTACTGGACTAACTCAGGTAACCTACCTGGTACTTTTGACGCCGGTAGATAGCACACGTACCATCAAAGAAGTTCATATCTAATCAGTTTCAAAACAAAATCCCGTGAACACGATGACCACATCTGTTACCGGGCTGGTTCTATAGTATGCTCGCGAAGGAGGAGACGGAGCGCGTGAGGGTGAGGCAAATGTCGCGCCCTCACGCCCCTAGCCGCCGCAGGAGACGCTCTGGGCGTCGGGAATCGCAGGCCGATTCCCGGCCACCGTAGGCGCGGGCTTGCGGACGGTGAGCAATGGGTAGCTCGCCGTCCAATAAGGACCAGGCCCGGGTCGACAGTGCGTTGTGTTCCACGCGCGCCTCAAAGAGATGTCAGCACAGCGGAAGGGGTCCGCTAGGACCGATGCCTGCTGGGGTCGCGGGAAAGTCCGAAAGGGGTACCGTGGCCCCTGGCAATGTACACGCAACTGAAGGAACACGGGTGGGTTTTAGTCAGTAAGAGTCTGACACGCCCTTCCGCTCCGCCCAGAGCGGGGGAAGTTATTTGATAAAATCCCACCCGAATTCCCACCCTAAGTACCTACTATTACGGCAGCATGGAATTAGTATGAACTATCCTATACTATTAAATGAACATTCTCTATTATCACCCGAGCAGCGCTCGGATGGCTAGGTACTATTTAATTTAATTATATTCAAACACTTTGTAACCCCAGTTATTCCTGCATTTTTTCTTAGTACAAACCTTCATAATTAGGTATCATCGTTCGTTACGAAGTAGACGAACATGAACTTAACACAATTTTTCCACTATCCTCAGCTCACGGGCCTCCTATACTCAAGCTACGCCGATAAGAGTCTCAAGCAGCCTGACCTACAGTTCTTCTTCAACGGTCTTTATGCTGAATGCTCAAAAACTGGTGTCATTGGTGCGCCAGCTGGAGACTGTCCTAGCTCTGGCTACAACGTTTCGTAAGTAGATTGTTTATAAAGCTTATTTTAAACCCAATCAAAGGATCTCAACGGCATTCCAGCAATGTCGGAAACTTAGAATTGATCGCTTCTCCACTGTTGGGTAACTACTATACTTAGTTCCATTCACGAAGACGCCCCCCACTCTTCTTCCTATTCGCTTACAGTACAAGTGTGCAACATACCGCTAGTATTTTAGTAGTCGTGTTTAATAATTAACAGACTCCTTATAAATATTATTTTTGATGTGTAACATCTCCTCTCGCATTCCTGCAATCAAAATCTAAATCTAAATAATCTAATCTGTGGGAGTGATATCGCGAAAAGGGACGGAAGTGTATCACAGGAAGCTGGGGAAGCGCACGTTATTTGATTTGACCAAAAATCGCGCTCAGTGCTGGAGTTGAATGTCGTTTGTTACCTTAATGTTGTTAATTATCAAGGTGAGACGACTACTGTAAGGCTCGCTCGTTTTATTAAAGTAGTGCCTTTTAACACCACCGTACTGATCACACTTACAGTAGCAATGGCTTTTATTTTGACAGTTCAACAACATTCTTTACGTTATTTGCGTTGGTGCAGACAAATTTTTCCAACATATGAAGCAATGGATTAGCAATAGTCTTCAAAATCATTTAGATTGTGATTGGAAGTGTGGTATACAGTGTGCAGAAAAACTAGAGATATCAAACTCCCTCTTCAAATACTAATGAAAAGGTACGGCAGGCGGAAGTCATGAGTAATTGTAGCATTCGCAAGCTAATCCCGCACTCGTCGCTCATGGTAACAGGAGAAACACCGTGGAGTTTGTACAACTCAAAGTGGATACCCGAATTCCGAAAATCTTCAATTCCATAAGGATTTCCAGGAAAAAAACGACAGTGGGTTGCGAACTTTTCTTTGGCACGACATAACACAATATAATTCTCGTTTCCAGAGCGAACGCAGTGGCCCTACTCCCGCGCAGTACAGGCTGGATGACGATCAACTCCACCGACCCCTTCGAGCAGGCGCTCTTCTACCCCAACTTCTTCGCACACCCTGACGACATGGAGATGATCAAGGAAGGCCTCCAAAACTTACGCAAAATATTTAATAGTGAGGTAAACTGATACATCACCATTTCCTTTTGACTTTTTAACCGACTTCAAAAAAAGAAAAGGTTTATCTTCTTCTGTACTCTATGGTTTTTTTTTTATGTATGTTCTTCGTTTTCTCCGTGATTACTGGGTCGATTTACGTGGTTCGTTTTCATTTGGTAGACGAAACTCACGCGGTGGTCCCATATAGATACTTAAATTTTTATTAAAGTAACTTTGTTTTGGTATCTTTTGAGTAAGCTTCAATAATACGTTTCTAAATTCCACTTTGTATATGTTCATGATTTTATAAAACTTACTGACAATATTGTTTACATAGCAAGTAGTGGTATACGACTTTTTGTGGGATATGTATATGTACCTATAGGAGAAAACAAAAAGCATTTTCACAAAAAAAACAACCGACTTTAAAAAAAACACTACAAAGCGAAAAGTTACTTATTAAAGCTATCGACTTTTTGAAAGTGGGTTTTTTTTTTTTTTGTGAAAATGTTTTTTATTCACCATATTTTTCTTCGATCCGTTGCAACTTGCAACCACTATTTGATCTGTTGACGGTTCTGAGCTAGATACTAGGAAGGTACACCTACGTGATCGAAAATGGCCCTGAATTACGAGTTGTAGATCGTGGATTGGATCCCAGCGGGCATCACTTTACTTTGCACAATTTATTTAGGTACATAGCGTACAAAATGGTGAGGAAACCGGCATGTCCTAGAACCACAAATTCGAAGTCTTCATGTGACAGCCATCAACCCGCACTGCGACGGCGTAGTGGATTAGAGAGAAGGCCGGCGTCCTAGCACTGCCTAGCAGTGGGAATGTCATCTTAGGCTGATTATGATCGTGTGGGTAATATCACCCTTACTACCTAGTGCTTACGATAGCTTTTGTAATATAATCTTTTCTCTTTAAACACTTCGACAGCCTCTAGTCTTGAGTATTTTTTCTGGCTAGGACTATGCATTGACCTCATTGAACTATTTTAGAAGTACCTATGAATAAAATAAAATTATTTACTCAATACTATCTTTCTATAGTATCACCCAGTTACTGGGATGTGGAGGTCAGATAGGCATTCGCTCCATGTAAAATACTAGTTTTCAGCTGTATCAGGTTAGACTGGAAGCCGACCCCAGCATAGTTCGGAAAAGGCTAGGCAGATTGATTGACTATCTTTTTACGTAACAGATACTACAAAACAAATACAAGGTGGAGTTAGACCCGGAATACACGAAGCAATGTGATAAGAAAGCGGAAGCCTGGTCTGACGCCTGGATGGAGTGCATGATTCGAGTGCACACTGACCCGCAGAACCACCAGCTCGCTACCTGTGCCATCGGCAAGGTCATTGACCCACAACTTAGGGTGTACAACCTTACGGGTAAGTTCATAACAAAATTATTTACGCTTGCTTGAAGTAATTCTGCAGAACTATCCCTCCTAAAAGGGAGGGCCTCTCTTGGTCTATGCAATTTATCCTATAGTACCTGGGCGACCAAGCTCTGCTCTGGTGAAAATAGAGAATACTCATTTAATAGTTTAAGAAAGTTCATACTAATTCCATGTATAGTAAGTAACATACTAATTCTTATTAATTCCTAATACTTACTAATTCCATGCTGCCACGATAGTTGGTACTTACTAATTCCATGCTGCAATGTCATTATCTAAGGTAGCTATCATAACTAAACTTTGGGCGACCAAGCTACCTACTATCATGGCAGCATGGCATTAATATGTACTATACATGGAATTAGTATGAACTATCTTAAACTATTAAATGAGCATTCTCTATTTTCATCAGAGCAGAGCTCGGTCGCCCAATTACTTTATAAGTACACTAACAGCTTATGCGAGTAAGTACCTACATATAACAAATTGACAATGATTGTATAAGTCATCTCTGAAAATGATACAGCTCCAACTCTCCAAGTCCTAAAATACAACATGACGCCTGTAATTCCCGAAGGGTAAGCAGATATCTCCTGTTAAGCCAATTTCAAACATTTTTATCTCAGTGCACCTCTGCACCGGGGCTTAGAATATTTTATCCAATATATTTCTATCTTCAGTCAAGCTGTGAATTGTCTGTCAGTCGATTATTCACAAAACTCACGGAACCACCAAGTTATTATTGATTTATTTCTTCCAGATATACGAGTATGTGACGGTGGCTCCATGCCCTCACAACCGACCGGCAACCCTCAAGGTGCCATCATGGCTGTCGCCGAAAGATGCGCACACCTCATTAAAGAAAGATGGCAATAAACTTATACCTGAAGATTTACCTGACTTTATCTGATGCAACTTTATCTCATTAAATAATACATACTTGTATTGTACATTATTGTTACTTGTAACTTTGTGAATAAAATGTTGAATATTCATGAATTTATTTTTGCTGTTTGTTTTTTATTGGGACTCCCTTATTTTTTGGATCGAACGGTCTATCTCAAGCGAGCCGATGATTAGTTACAACTTATTTTTAATACGCAACACCAAGAGTTTGCCAACCTTACAAGGCAAAGTTCAGGTCGGCAGTTAAACCTTTAAAGGCGAATGGTCCTGGTGAGGGAGCGATTTGCCTGTAATGTTACCTTTACCACGACCTGGCCGTGTTTCTTCTACCTATGTAATTATATGTACCTATCCTGCTGGTTAAAATGATTATCTACACTACGTAGCAGTTGACGGCCTGCGCAGTCTACTCGCAAAGCCCTCAGCGTTTCTATGTCGCCTGAAATAAATGGTATTGTGGCAGCATCTACATCGCCACAAGCGAACTAAACATCGCATCAAAGAGCCGACGCCACATAAATCCTGCATCGCGCAATTAGAGTTTACCACGCGATCGACATATATGCAAGCTCCCGACTTCAACAATTGGGCAGTTGCCCGCTAGACACGACACCCGTCTGGTCGAAGGATCCTCCCTTTTCTATAGAGAATGAGTGAACTTTACACCCTGTTCCTTATACCTCTAAGTTGGTGACCCCGAGTAAGCTTTCGTGGGGCGAGTCACACAACCAGCCAGCACCCATTATTATCGTCACAGTAGAATCTTGGATTGTTACATTACAGGCGAATGCTCCTGGTAAGGGAACGACTTTATAAAAGTTTAAAAACAGATAGAGCAATACGAATACAGTGCCGGTACTAGTTATGGTAGCACTAGTGAAACGCCGCCTGTTAGGAATACTTTCATTCCCAATTCTGCCCTGCTAAGCCGAAAGGCGGTATCTCAATCAGAGTAAGTTTTGAGAAAATTGACTTTTTGTAAATTGTAATTTAAGGAAACATAAGGATATAAAGAACTTCTGACTGTTTTTTTTTAATGTTTTAAGTTAGATAGCGGTATGTGGCTTATACCACTAGATGCGAATTATTATAGCTATTGAATGGTATTTAAAAAAACTAAAAGGGCGTATCTCAGAGCCTTTCGGCTTAGCAGGGCAGAGTTACTCACTAAGAAATTTCTTTCCCATCTTTTTATTTTCGGCTAATAGAATCCTTATTAATTCAGTTTTCATAATGGTAGTTAGGTCTATGAAAGAAAACAAAAAAATGAGAGATAATAAAAATTTATAATGTAAATAAATGAAAACAAATACATACATACATGATTACACAACTTATACACACATTATGTTAATACTATAAGTTAATTTTATTGAAACCTAAGACTAAACAATTCATAATTTAAAAACAAATAGCTTTGTCATTTAAACTTTTAAAAAAACTTCATTTTTGAAAGAAGAATGTATCTAATTCAAGGAATGATATATTAATACTTCGCCAATTAAATTTGAAATGGCAACACCGACTGTAATAAAGACTGGTCACACATGGAAAACATTAACAAACAACTATTATCCTTTTCTTTTAGTGTGGGTGTGTACCGTTGTTATTTGTTCTAAATATTTTATGTAACACAAATTTTATTATAATACATTCAATAAATGCAAACATGGAATAATATTGCACTCATGAGCTAGTATTTAATACCTAATTCACATTTATGAATAAATTTTTAAATACAATTTTTACACATCAGAATGCATTATTTTAAATATGACAAATAACAGTGTTGCCAGATATACTAACAATTTGAATTAAAACTAAATTCTGAATACGTGAATAAAGTATAAGAAAAATTAACACAAGCCAAACTTAAACTTACGATGGTCCATTAATATGGAATTACAATTTTCATTATAAAATGCGTTATTGGAAATGCAAAATTCGTAAGAACTAGGGTATATTTAGCACCTCAGTATCTTTAAGAGATTATTCTGAAATCCATATCAATCTAACTTATAAATCTACTGATTTATCTTACCAATTTTTTAGTTTGGCAATATAGTATAATTATTTAAAATGGCGTCTGGTAAGGCGGGTATCGTACTTCAGTCAGAGAATAAGGACCAATCACAAAATCATAAGAACCTACTTCATATACCTCTGACTGACATCAGAGAAAATCTATAAACATGTAGTCCTAAAATTGGGGCTTTTAAAAATTTAAGTAGGTACATACGAAACTGTAGCCTCAGCTTAATATTGTCACCCAGTCAATGAAATTTCAAATCTTTAGTCTACATTATTGCTTGAATAATTAGATTCTTACTGGTATAAGCCACTGTTATTAAGCGTTTTTTATGAACATTAAGATTATACATTTATGTTTTTTTTTTTCTTATGAAATGCTACTGTTCTTAGCTTGAGTCAAGTCAAAGTTCGCTCTATAGATGTATCTGAACAGATAAGTAATCCTAATAGGTACTTTCATCTCAAAGTTTAGTTTAGAGGTTTTGTTTGTGTATACCAATACTTAACTACATTTGAAACTGGAAGCCAATTTAACAGACCGACTAAATAGGATGATATAATGATTTCGTTAATCCAATATAGTTTTTACACTTGCTACATGGTTAACAATCACTCTCTAATGTTGCAACCCACCCTATTTTTAATTTCTTACTGCTCATCCTTGTCCTTGGCTCCATGTTTGAGAATGCGTGTGAACTCGACATAGTCGAAGAGCCCGCCTCGGATCGGTGCTTCGCGTAACATCTCGTCGACGTCATCGTCTGTGAACCGGTCGCCCATGGTGGTCAGGAGCTCACGGAGACGTTCCTCATTGATGACGCCTTGATTTTCTTCGTCGAAACATCTGGAGGATACAGTTTGTAAATGAGTGTTCAATATTCAATCTTAAAAAATTTCGTAGATAGAATATAACAATAGACAAGTCACTAAATAAAAATAATTGACAGAGCGAGCGAAACGCAAATACGGAAATGACCCTTTTTCTAAACGTGCGTCAAAGCTCGTTTTACGTGCCGATGTGAGAGTAAGAGGAAGTGCAACAAAGCTTGGCACAAAGGCACAAGCTCTGCATCTGATAAAACAAATTCTGAATTGAAACAGTGAATGTAAAAGACATGTTTTTGGTGACAGGAACAAGAAATGTTAGGCGTGCTCCAAATGTTTGGGTGGACACGATTCGGCTCAGCCAGGCAGAGTAAAACAGTATAACCCGAGAACGCTGTGAAGTCACTCGTACATCGTACTCGGACGCCGCATTCCAGCGAGGTGCCTATAATTAATTCCTAATGATTGTATATTCCGGTATGTATATTCCGATTAGACCCGAACATGTGTATAGCACCTCTTATGTTATAGCATTTCTTTAATGCTCTCTTATTCAGCTGTTTCAAACCAGCCACCAAGGCTGGTTTGAAACAGCTGAATAAGAGAAACAGAGGATTGTGTACAATGGCGTGCGATTGGAGCTGCCTATCTGCAGCAGTGGACTGCTAAAGCAGATCTGATAATGATGGTAATTCCATACACATGCTACTCTGTGTTAAACTTGAAGCATGAGTTGTTGAAACAGGGTGTGTTGTATAAATAAATACTTCAGTGTAGTATGTATGCTAAGTTAAACCATTGTTATCTACTCAACAACAAGGAAAAAATAAATTATCATAGATTATGTCATGGCTATTTGCCTATACGTAAGTATTTTGTAGCATAACATTCCATGTCATCATTGCAATTTACCGAGAAGCAAAGAGAGAAAGAAGGAAGTGCAGTGAAACAACATATTAAGCATATTAAAACAATTACAAATAATTCAATTTTAATTTATGACCAATCCGTGAATAAGTGCTTGTCGTACTCACCCAAATGCATTCTTGATGACATCCTCAGGGTCCGTTCCTTGCAAACGCTCACCGAAGAGGGTAAGGAACATCGTAAAGTTGATAGGACCGGGAGCTTCATTCATCATAGCCTCCAAGTAGTCCTCCGTTGGATTCTTACCTAAAACAATAAAAGTAATACTGTTATTTATAGGAAAAGATTGCATTTAAAAGCATAACCGTCCTTTTAGGCTCTACAAGAGTCGTTCAAATAAGGATTTGTCATTCAAATAACACACCTTTATTGAACAAGTTTTATGAAACTCATAATACTGAGAAATAATGTTATTATCATTTCAAGTTCATAGTAAGGAGGAGGAGCTCGTGGCTAAGTAACAATAGCCGCACGGGTAGATCCATCTAGTTAAGCTACGCTTGCCGCGGTTGGTCCGTGGATGGGTGACCATCTTTACATACTGAGACTCCTCCGTGCCTCGGAAGGCACGTTAAGCCATTGGTCCCGGCTGTCATTCGTGGATCTTTGACAGTCGTTACGGGTCGTCAGAAGGGCGAAAGTCAGACAACCAGCCTTACCTATGGGTAGTGTGTTACCCAGTTACTGCTTGTGGAGGTCAGATAGGCAGTCCCTGCATGTATAATACTGGTAATCAGCTGCATCCGGGTATAATGGAAGCCGACCCCAACATAGTCGGGAAAAGGCTAGGCAGATTGATTGAGTTATTTTCATAGTAAACATGACATGTTTGTTATGTACAAACATGTCAAGTTTACTATGAAAATAACTCAAACAGGATAATATAAAATCTTTGAGGTAAACATTTATATTTCATTACTATTACTGCATGTAGGTACCCTAATATTTTTTTTAAGTAAAAGTAGAGTTACTCCAAATAACATCAGCTATCTGCCAGTGAGTCTTGACAAAATCAGTCCAGCCGTTTCAGAGACTAGCCAGAACAAACAATCACACAGACAGATAGGCAAAAATTTTGAAAATTGATCGTTTTGGTATGAGTACCGTATATACTTTCATGAGCATTTCGTAAAAAGATGTTATTTTGACATTACAAACAGACCCTTCTATTTTATTTATTTGTATAGATTTTTAAAGGAAAGTAGTTCGTGACACGTGATTTTTTAAAATTAGATCCAGAACCTAATAGAAAAACATGTACTCACCAAGGGAAGCTAACATATCATGAAGATCATCTTTGTCCACAAATCCATCTCTGTTCTGATCTATCATGTTGAAGGCCTCCTTGAACTCTGCAATCTGGGCCTGGTCGAACATAGCGAAGACATTGGAAGTGGCACGCTGGGCACGCTTCTTGTTAGTGCCACGGCGACCAGCTGTCTTGCGAGACGACATTTTGATATCTAAAAATATAAATATAAATAATCCCTGTATTAAATGGAAACAGATGGTCAAACTTTTAAAACATTGGACATGACTCACAGTTTTTCGACCTTAAAGAGAAATTGATACAAAAACCAATATGTTATACCTATTTAGTTACGAGAATAAACTTCCGTTTGTAACGTAAACGCTGATAAGCCAGGTAGCGAACGCTTGACTGCGAACACTTTTCGTGCACCAAAGAATAAAAGTTTATAAATAAAATTTTAATGAAGTTGAGGTGTCACTCAGCTTATCGTCAATTCGTCAGTTTCTTGCGCTAACGAGAAAGTGACTCATTGCCAAAACCGCCTTCCAGTATTAGTAACGAAGTTTATCTAGGGCACACGGTGTCAACACCAAGGAGGCAAGGACTTCCATAAATGGACATGAATTTTCCACATAACATCTGCTTGAAAATACGAAATAATAGGAACTGCTTTACTTCAAAATTAAACTTACCTGTATTTTTAGATTACACACAACAGGAAACAACGGTTCCTAACTGAAATAATACGATTTTAGCATATATTTTACTCGGTGACTAATTTATTTGACGTCAGATAAGTGCTTTCAAAAACTTAATAAAAATAAAAAAAACACGTACAGACTGTTTGAAAATGACAAAAAGTCGTTCTCAGAAATTAATTTCTAATAGATTTTTTCCATTCTTTGCGTAGTAATGTGGTAACTATATGAAATTATAAATACTCAATAAACGAGAAAACTATCGCCTTGAGCTTGATTTATTGTTTATTAGTATAATTTATACCACATAGGTTTTGAACGCATATTTTGAATTGCCAGTTGACAAAAACTGGACATGACATCTAGTTGTAAAATAAATTGTGGGGTGATAAACTGAAAGCTAGCTTATCATAGGTGGCAGCACTGTTCGTCGTCTACAAACCGCCATTGTTTTGTTTACTTTTGTTCGATCACAAATTAAACGAAAACTACTATGTGCGACTTGGAGTGTAGGACTATTAAAAGATGAGCTAAGGAAAATAGAAGCGTCTACACATGGATTCTTATTACTGTGTTGTGTCGTGTCGTGACGACTTCTGACGCAATGGTAGCCAATCAAAACCCGTTGAGATTTATCGTAGTCAAGAGATTCATTTGATTGGTGTAACTGTGCGTTTGCACTGGCGAAACATTCACAACAAAAGATGTTGAAATCTCTATTTTCTCTCAATGTTCCATACAATGTTTGACAGGAACTAGAGATTTCAAAATGTTTTGT
The DNA here is from genome assembly GCA_914767755.1 of Agrochola circellaris. NCBI lineage: Eukaryota > Metazoa > Arthropoda > Insecta > Lepidoptera > Noctuidae > Agrochola > Agrochola circellaris. The sequence continues at coordinate 8,046,851 of OU611860.1, forward strand.
TGTGTTGTTTCGCCAGTACAAAGGCACAGTTAGTATCCACGTCACGAACTCACGACACAGTAATGTGTCGGTGGCTTGCCACTGGTAATAAATTAGCCTGTAGTGGAAAAGTAAATATTTATTTTATTTTTTTATAGGTTATTTTATGATTGTTGACTTCAAGTTATTTTTTTGTTAAAGAATGGATGCGTACACAACAACATTGACAGGAATAACCAGATCGGAATTGAAAACCAACTTGAGGATGATCTACCGGACAGAAAAACTTTAGAGATGTTAATTCTAGCATTGATTAACACACACACACACCTTAGCTGTGCGTTAGCATTGGCGAAACATTCACAACAAAACATGTTGAAATCTCTAGTTCCTGTCAAACATTATATGGAACATTGACAGAAAGTAAAGATTTCAACATGTTTTTTTGTCAATGTTTCGCCAGTGCCAGTGCTGTGAAACAAGTGCAAACGCACAGGGGCAGTACTATGACGTGATTGTTCAGTTATAATTGTTCCAGTGTCAGAAAGAGATGGAGCTATACAGGACGAATAGCATTATCCCTTTTTCACATTAGAATAATGATAGCTTTAACACGCCATAGTATGGGAGCAACGGAATTATGCGTAAAAGACGTCTCTTTTTTACAAAAAAAATATGGATGGACGCTGGATAGTAGCGACATCTGAAGTGAGCAACAGGCAGTTTTTGTCCCCATGGTTTTTATTTTTTAATATCTCAGGCGGGTTACACAAACGCATGAGATTTTGGATTATTTACAAGCTTACATTTTTAGTAAATAGTTTATTAATTAAAATTAATTTAAAAAGCAAGTAGTTTTTTTGTAAACAGATTACATAATGTTTTCTTACCAGATTCTGACTGATTGAATTGATGACATTTGTTTGTTTGACTATTTGACCCAATTTGACCACATTTGACGGGAGATATTTTTCAGTTTACGTTAATTAAACCAGTTCTTTAGCTAAATATTATTTCCGCAGTTTAATGCCTTTTAGTGCATTCCAAAGATTTATTAAAAACAATTATTGTAGTTGAGCCAGTAAGTAAATCACATTGTTTGTCATTTACTGTACTTGGCGGTAGACTTGAACTTCACTTTAATCAATGTATTTTTTAAGATGCGCTTCTATATCTCATCGAGCCTGGCGTGTGGCGTAACTGGCGTAGTTCGGTCGCTGAGCACGTCGCCGCCTCGATACGGCTCCAACCACTATGACGTACTTGGAATCACTCCTAAAGCGACACAAGGCGATATCAAATCTGCTTATTACAAATTATCAAAGATTTACCACCCGGATAAATCTAATAACGTAAGCTCTTAGTCCTCACGTAGGGTGGATAAAACATCCATACATAAGAAAGTAGCAGGCATGCTACTAGTATTATATTTATTTAAAACTGACTTCATGTAACATTGAAAAACTGCATTTTCAGGATGAAGCAGCAGCAAAAAAGTTCAGAGCTATTTCCGAAGCATATGAGGTGTTAGGAAATATACAATTAAAAAGGATGTATGATAAAGGTTGGTTTTCACTAGAAACTTAATTGGTTAATACATTATTCCAAACATGGAGTATAAAATACATATATTTATAATTTTCAGTCACAATAGTACTTAATTATAGTTAGCTAGCTTCAATGTAATGAAAAGTTGCCCTTGAATCATTTATATATGAGTATGAAATATAAATCAAATGATTGCCATTGCCAAAAAACTCATTACATAACAGGCAGCCGTAATACAACATTCATCCTTGTCTATTCCAGGGTTCCTAGGAGGAGGGGTTATTAGGTCAAGAGTAGAATATCAGCCAGAGCCCGAACCAACAGATCCTACACTGAAGTTCTATAAGTCTCGCACACACCGCAAGACCGTGCCAACCATGGATGGCAGACAACCTATTTATGACTTTGATACATGGTATGTTTTGTACCCAAAACTTAACACTTTCAGGGACACTAACCACCCATAGGTGTATTAAGTAACAATAAAACTTCTATTGTGTCTTGTTCAGTGTCCTTCAACCTATTAAGAGCGTTTATTCTGAAAATTGGCAACGTCGCAAATAGATGTCCAATATTACTGTTGTCTGAAATGTGGCTAACTAGTGAGCTAGAATATTAATAATAAATTGCAATTATAACACTGAATTTGATGTTGTCACCGTTGTAGGTGTAAAAACTAATTATTCGGTGTTACGATATTAATAATTACCTTTGATAATCAATATTTTAGTTTGCTAGTTAGCCTCATTTCATATTTCCATACAGTAATATTGCCAAATTAATCAAAACAAGTCAATATTTGATCACTATTTGCAACGTTGCCAACTTTTAGGACAAAACCATGCCCACCACAGTATAGACTCGACCCTGAGTGGCTGGATCACCAACATGCTCAAACTGAACTGGCTGTACAAGTCACAGTAAATGACACTACGAGAGCTATCGTTGCGAAGGGCTGCCCGCAAGGGGGAGTCCTCTCGCCACTTCTATGGAACCTGGTAGTACACAGCCTCATCAAAACACTCAATAACAAAGGTTATTTCACCGTAGGCTACGCCGATGACATAACCATAATAATCAACGGGACCCACGAAAACACTATGCAACCTCATGCGTCAAGCCCTGAAAATAGTAGAGGAATGGTGCAACGGGCACCTACTCTCAGTGAACCCTTCAAAAACCGAACTGATGGTCTTCACAAAGAAGAGAAAACTGACCACACTACAATTACCACGATTCTTTGGAACAACCCCAAGCCTCTCAATTGAAACCAAATACCTGCATCTTTTAGGACAAACAACTGAACTGGACAAAGTACTCGAACTATATCATTACAAAAGCCAGCGTATCCCTGTGGCAGTGCGACTGCTTGGCAGGAATTGGGGGATTAGCCCCAAGATCACCCACTGGTTATACACCACAGTCATCCGACCAATTATCACATACGGCTCACAGGTCTGGTGGCCCAGGACAGACTTGAGCACAGCCCAGAGAGATCTCGAAAAACTGCAGCGGTTTGCTTGTGTCGCAATCACTAGCAGTATAAGAACTACACCCACCGCCGCCCTACAGGCAATGCTGGGACTGCCGCCTCTGCACCCCATCGTGCTGGAGGAGGCGGCCCTGGCCGCCTCTAGGCTCTATTTATTAGGAACCCTAAGCGACTACTAAATGACTCCAGAGTTAAGTAAACGCGTATAAAGGAAGATGCGATCAAACGAAAGCCAATGATGGCATCACCCTGCGAGAAAGCCCCGAAATCACACCACTCTCAAAGTCACTACAAAATAATACTTACAGAAGAACAGTGTGACTACTCAGGCCCGAAAGAGATGAGAGTATACACCGACAGATCGAAGACCGACTCCGGTACTGGAGTCTTCTCACACGAACTCAACATAAATATTCCCAGACCGCTGGGAATGTTCAACACCGTCTATCAGACGGAGTGTTTGGGCATCATAAAAGCGGTCCTAGAAGTTCTAGACCCAGGAGAGTTACGGACACCCACATACGTATACTCTCCGACCGCGCCTCGTTCTCCAATCCTTACGGAAAAAATATATTACCTTGAAGGTAACACTAGAATGTCACAATGCACTAGAACAAGAATGGTATCTAGCCGCAACACGGTGACACTGCAATAGATAACAGACGCAGGGGATCGCTAGGTAACGTCGCAGCTGACGACCTTGCTAGACGAGGATCCAGCACGGCAGTCTATGGACCCGAGCCTATCGTACCCATCCCCTTCAACCAAATACGCAGGTGGCTACAGGAGTTCACCCACACACAAGGGGAGTACTGGTGGACCTCGACACCGGGCTGCAGGCAGTCCAAGGAAGCTATGCCATCCTTTTTTTTTTTTTTTTTTGAGGGTGGGAAATTATCAAATAACTTCTCCCGCTCTGGGCGGAGCGGGAGGGCGTGTCAGACTTTTACTGACTAAAACCCACCCGTGTTCCTTCCGTTGCCTGTGTGCCAAGGTCGCGATATCCCTTTCAGACAAACCCGCAACCCCGGCAGGCATTGGCCCTTCCGGACCCCGTCAGTTGGTGCTGACATCTCTTTGAGGCGCGCGTGGAACACAACGCGCCGTCGACCCGGGCCTGGTCCCTATCGGACGGCGAGCTACCCATTGCCCACCGTCCGCAAGCCCGCGCCTACGGTGGCCGGAAGTCGGCTCGCGACTCCCGACGCCCTGGGCGTCTCCTGCGGCGAATAGGGGCGCGAGGGCGCGAATCTTGCCTCTCCCTCGCGCGCTCCGCGTCCTCCTTCGCGAGCATTACTGCTACGCAGAAGGAGGTGACGGCCTCCCATGCACTCTCGCTCCGGACCATGGCCTGAACCAGGGCCGGACGCGAGAGATCGCCGCCGCCGATCGCCTCAGTGAGGATACGGCGGTGCTCCGCCCAAGCTGGGCAGACCTCCACCGTATGCTCCACCGTGTCCTCCGGGCGATCCACACAGTGGTGACACCCGGGCGTTTCCTCCCGCTTTATCCTGAACAGGAACCTCCCGAAACAACCATGTCCGGTGAGGACCTGTGTCAGGCGGAAGGTGAGGACGCCGTGGCGCCTCTCTAGCTACTCCTCAAAGAGGGGACTTATCGCCACAATTGTGGCGTGCCCAGCGCTGGGTTGCGACAATCGCACTCTCCATGCCGCCATGAGATCCCGCCGGAGCTCTGTCCGCTGTGCCGCGATTTCTCTCGGCAGCGGAGTTACGCCCCGGCGTTTCGCCTCCTCGCGCAACTCCCACATGTGCGCGAGGACTTTTGCCTCCAGATCCCATGGCGGTAGTCCGGCAAGGAGGCTCGCCGCCTCACGGGAGACCGTGCGGTATCCTCGGACCAGCCTAATGGCCATGACCCTTTGGGACGCGTTCAACCGCTGGGCCGGTCGCAGCCTCAACGAACGCGTTTATTACGCCTGGATAGGAACGGCCTGACCCTGGTGACGGGGACCACCACGGGACACTGCTCGCTAATCAAACATTTCCAAACAATAGGCATAACGGACAGTCCTCTGTGCCGGGTGTGCATGGAGGCTGAAGAGACCGTTGCGAACGTGCTCTTTGAATGCACGGGCGTCACCCAGATTAGAACAGAAACCCTCGGATCACCCAGATCCTACACAGATGTTCTGAACAGACCAGGAGGTTTAATTATCTACTGGAGGGAGGTGGGCTGGTTAGAATAACCACCAAACGGCCGCTATGGCCCACGCACAATGGTCCACCCGACGGACTAAGTGCGGAAATCAAACCCTTTATAATAGAAGCGGTAAAAGTTTTCAATAGGTTGTAATTTTTGTGAAATATAGAGTATTAATTGCAAACTACAATAATTTAAATTTAAATCTTTTAATTTACATAGGGGATTAAAACTATTATTGTCTGTCTTATTGTTAAAGCTACGGTTTCCTAGAAGAACGGTGGTCACCACCACAGAGCATGTAACTATAGCCACCACATAGCGTCTGCATTAAACCGGTAAAAAATTAATATACATGAATGTCTGTTGTCTGTTCACCTCAGTCAGTCATTCATTCCTAATTTCCTACCTTTATACAATCTATCTTATCGGTCATTCTCACTCGCGTTTGAATGAGCGCGGGTACATTCAAATTAAAGAAACGATAGTTAAGTAAGTAGGTAATCATTTCCTTACCTATTCAATCTGTGATTGTAGATATAATTTCGTTGTGTTTTTTTTTTTTTTTTTGACGAATGTGTGTGTTTTTTAAATTGAAGATTGATTTAGTAGTTTCATGTTTAGTCAATATTTTCAACTTTAGGTATAGATAATTGCTTATTTAAAATACTATTTATATTTGCATGCCAAAATATGGCGAAATGTGTCATCGCACAAGAATACATATTTAATAACACCTTTATACTACCGCATTTAAAGCAAATAAATGACTTTGACTTTGACGGTAAATGATGTCACTGAAACGCAGAATACCCGCGAAATTGCGAATTGTGTGTCAGAGGTGTCAAAACGAAACAATCTTTTAACGTCGTAAAGCGAATCTAACGATTTAAATCTTTGCCGCTGCCATCATTATCATGACAGTCGTCAATGCGGCTGCCGTTCTTCTAGGAAACCGTAGTTTAAAAGAAAAGCGAAATTTCTACTTAATTCTCTTTATAAAATTGTAACTCTACTAATGGTTCCGTGTGGTGCCAGACGTAAAGAATAGTACCATCCCATTTCTTCCTGTGGGTGTAGCAAAAGGCGACTAAGGGACTTATTAGAGAATGGGCAGCAGCGTTCTTTATGCATTTTAACACCATACTGCGATCGCCAACCCGCCAAGCGCCAAGCGTGGCGATTATGGCAAACCCCCCCATTTGGGGGAGGCCTATGTCCAGTGGTGGACGTTTTTCGGCTGATATGATGACTAATGATAATATTAGATATTTCATGTTTTAGGTCTAAGAGCCACTATGGAGATTTATTTGAAAAGGCTAAATATGAAAAAGAATTTCTGAGGAGACAACGTGAGAAGCAAAAAGATGTAGAGCACGCTAATATGCAAGAAATTTTCGTGTACTGTATGATGGGTCTAGTAGGCCTGTTTCTATTTCTGATAGCTAAAGGCACCGACGATTATGATTTAGACAAAACTGGACTAAAACACAAGGAATCAGACACGCAAACACAACCGAAGGACTAGAGATATTATAATTGTTGAAGCAGTTTTATCTTAAATCAGATAACTGCTTGTAATTTAATAGAAAATTCATAGTTAGCATAAGAAAATAAATTTTTGTGGTAATTGTACCATTCAAATATTCAGCTATATTTTTTCATATGTATTGTATATAATGTACATAAATTATTTATGCAAAAACCACAGTAAGTTGTAGATAAAATGTGATGATGTAGATTTAAAAATATACTACAATCAAATTCATTGTATTTTTTTTTATAATCACCTGTTTATAGAATTAACGCAGAGCCCGGATTTTTGCCCGCACAGGTGCAAAAACAAGAAGATTGGATAATTGCGCAACAATCGCGTTTGTTAGGACGAGGCTTAAGGTTTCTAGTACATGACGCCGCGTCGGACCGCAAGATGTAAAAATTTCAGTACATCTCGGAATGAAAATGTAAAATCTACGCGGAGCATGGACAATATTCATCCGTATACAACATGCGGTGCGGCTCCGGCGTCATGTTAACCTCTATGATGAATGTTGTCATTATTTTGACAATCTTCTGAACCTTCTAGGAAAGCCGACCTTTCCGCGCTACTTGAATAGGCACCAGCAAAATTGCATGTAAGTAATTTCATTGCTGGTGAGTTTTAGCCACCAGCAATTTCCTTTAAAATATACACACATCCAACACTGTCTAGGGATATTTCAGGTTTAGTATCATAACATTCATAACTTTAAAAGTACTGGCCATATAAAAGAGATACGGCAATTTGATCCTGGCACATTTCTCTTCTGTGTTCCAAATACAAATATTAAAAAAATTATGACTGAGGCGGTAAAGTTAAATTAACTTTATCACGACAAATTTTCGTCTTGGTGTGTTTAATGACACACACAATGCCAGCGGCATGGCTTTTGCCGAGGGGCACGTGCCCCTGGCTTTTGCGCCTCCATTTCCTTTGCAATCCTTTGTGCGGCAGGGCCGGGTACGCCGCGACTTGCCCGGCGGCAGTGCCGCCGGCCATTTTTTTTTTTTTTTTTTGAGGGTGGGGAATTATCAAATAACTTCTCCCGCTCTGGGTGGAGCGGGAGGGCGTGTCAGACTTTTACTGACTAAAAGGCCATGCCGCAGGCATTGTGTAAAGACTAAATTGTTTTTAATTCAAATTTTAATTTTCTCACAAGTTTGATAATTAAATTCAAACTGTTGGTTTTTCCTTTACCATGGAACACCGACATTTAACCAGAGAAAAGTCGACGAAGTTTGTCGACTTTGCTTAGGTTCGCACGGCCCATTTTTTCTGCGGCGATTTTTTTTCGTGCACTCGATTTTCAACGTTTTGCTTAGCGCCGAGAGTTGAAAATCCAACAGTGTGTTTTTTCAACGCGCTGGGACAAGAGTGCGTCCCAGCGCCTTGGATTCTCAACACTCGGCTCAAGAGCGAGAGTTGAAAATCGCGATAAAATCCCGCCGCGATATTTTTCGTCCGTGGGAACGTGGGCTTATGCAGAAAAGTTTGAGAGTTGGAAGAATATGGAATTCAAAAGCGAGCAAAGCGAACTCGAATGTTTTAGCACACCGTCCTGTGTAGGTAAGAATTTTTTTTAGTCATAAGTACCTACATAAATAAATAGGAGTCCCTTTGCCGACGTATGCGAATGTAGACAGTAGCGAGCGAAGCGAGCTCGACAATTTTCATCTTCAGCCTCCGATCTAAACTGCTTCTTACTGAATATAATATTGACCGCGATTGGGATATCATTAAAAACTACTTAAGGCGGATGCATAGATGATCTCACTGCCATTTTGTCGCTAGATGGCGACACATCCACAATTTCGAACATTTTCAATTTTTACACCTAACATAGAATTTTTTAATAAACAACTTTATTATAAGCGGAACCTAGGGCATTAACTTGATTTTTTTAGATCATCACTGTGCTTGTTAACTGGTATCATACAAAGATTAGAACAGTTTAATGATTTAGCCGCATGAATTTACTCTTTACACACACATGCAAAGTAAATAGTAGTAACTTCCGACTCCACTAGATGTCGTTTTATTAAAACATGGTTGGAAATTAAAATGTCCAGATGGCGTTAATTTAAAGAAAGAGGACCAAATTATTTATAAGATGAATATCCTTACATTATAGCAAAAACTGAAAACAAATATTAATTTACTAATTAAGCATACTTTAAATTACTAGAGGATTGTAATGTTCCAATCTATTTCTTAATAATATAATTATTGGGATATGCATACTTTTGTTTCTAGGCTCGATATCAGATACCTTTTCACCATAACAAATTATTTAGATAAATTATTTTGGGTAATAAAGGTACGAGTATATTGTACCTATATAGGTTGTTGTAATGTGACTGAACCTAAATAGTACCTAACGTGTAAATAAATTGTGACCTGTACTAAATAAATAAAAGATTATGTATTCAATTGTAAAGCGTTTTATTGTATCTTACTATAAATTAATAATATTTATCTATGGTTAATATTTTCATATAAATATCGTTTTATTTACTCTCACTGCATTTACCTAAATATTTTTTGGTTGGATTCGAACCGTCGACTCGTAGGTACCACCACACAAAGATAACATAAGTACTTTTTTCAATATTTTGATATTACAATAATTATGATTCTGAATTTAGTATTAGAATGAATTATGTACGTAGAATTATTACGTACGTAATTACAAGTCAAGATTTTTTAAATTTAGTTTCCAATTTATGTGATTTCGGAAAAATTACAATTTCTACATGGTGTACTTTCGGCTGCAACACGTTTTTATGGCCTTTTTATGAGTAGGTAGGAGCTTACGTAGTTATCATTTTGAAATCATCTTAATTTACAAACCCGTAAATTTGACTACATAATACACCATTTGAAATAAGATTAGACATTTAAACAAAACTTTTTTACAGTCCGTTCAACCGATTCTGACTTCTGTACCGTAGGAATAAGGATGGCCTCAAAAGCAAAACAGTGGTGACAAAACCAACTGCTTACTGCAGCTGCCGTGTCATGCCATCAACGCAATAGAAGTCAAAATCGGTTAAACGAACAGTAAAAAAGGTTTAGTTAAATGTCTAATCTTATTTCAAATGGAGTATAGGTACGCTTGGGTAGATATATTGGAAGTATTGGAACTAACCTAGGTAGGTACCTACTTACTTTTAATTTACTTACCAAACTAATTCCGTAAGTACCTACCTATCTCCGAGAATCTTCTCTAATAAAATTGTGTTCAATAAGTATAATAGGTAGGTACCACAGATGAATAAATACGCATAACTGGTGAAATACGGGTGTACTATAGGTAGGTACACATCAAGCTATACATTTCCAGTTTATACAGACCTCGCATTGTACGGAAATCCTATACAATGCGAGATCAGCATAAACTGGAAATGTAAAGCTTGATGTCATGTGTAGCCGTATGTACCTACACCTCTGCCTAATCCTTTGGGATGACAGGCGTGATGTTTAAGAAATACTCTGATGTTTAAGAAATGCTCGATGATAACTTCTAATGATAATGAGTGATCCAATTATATGTAAGTAGGTGCGCCCCGCGGTTTCACCCGCATAAGTCTCGATCCCGTATATATATCCTATGTCCTAGTCTAGCTCATGGTCTACCCATGCGCCATATTTCATCCAAATCCATTCAGCCGTTTTATCGTGAAGGCGTAACAAACAAGTTCACTTTCAAATCATATTTATAATATTAGTTAGGATAGTAGGTAACTACTAACAAACAGCCTCGTTGGTCTAGTGGTTACAAGTAGGTACCTACAACTGCGCGTGAGGTCTTGAATGTAGGGAACGCGCTGCGAACAGTACAGTGAAGCATGCCAAAACTACACCGCCGCTCTGTGCATCATACATAATGTGTTTGACTCAGGTGTGCCAGCTAGATAGAAACATAATGTCAAAATCCGCGAATAATATAGGTACCTGGTACCTAGGTGGCAGTGGCGACTCGAGTGCGGCGCGGCCGCTACAAAAGGTCCTTTGACCACGCCGCCGCGTGCCGCCAAAACCATTAGTAAGTCAGTGCAATGTAATTCTTAAGTAATGGCGATAAGGTATAAATTAGAATGATTGACATTTGCGAGGAGTTTTTTAGTTGGAAATAGAGAAATGATAATTTTTTTGTAAAGGAAGTCAATCATCCTGATTTATACCTTAAAACAATGAGAAAAGAGTCACATTGCAATGACTTACTATTTTGCTTATGATTTTATTTCACTTTGGAATAGTCTGTCAGTCTGCCTAGCCCTTTCCCAATTGTGTTGGGGTCGGTGTCCTGCAGCTGAATACCAGTATTATACATGAAGTGACTGCCTATCTGACCTCTACAACCCAGTAACTGGGTAATACGATAGGTACCCCTTGGTAAGACTGGTGGTCACTTTCGGGCTTCTGACGACCCGTAACGACTGTCAAAGATCCACGAATACTAAGAAATATGCTCCTCTGTAAAGCTTCGTGCAGACCAGCGCGACGCGACACCAGCTATTGTTATACCGTCAAGTTTTCTTAGAAATTGTATTGTTCGAGTCGCGTCGCGGCGTCGCGTCGCTCTGATCTGCACGAAGCTTTATTCGGGTTTCGCATCACGTGACGCGAATTATCTGTGTCGCGGCGCTACAGGTCGCCCCTGTGTGAAGTGTCGCGCGCGTTTTCATAGAAATTGTTCTACGGATAAAATATCGCAATATCGCGTAGCGCGACAAGTCGCGCTGGTCTGCACAAGCCTTTACTCACTAAAAATCATTAGAAGAATTGTCATGATGTCTTTTCAATGTTGCTTGCACTTTTTTCCGCGATTTTCGCGGCCCTGAATACATATGTCGTATATAGGCAAGTTTATTAGTCGGATTCATCTTAGGCAGAGTTGCAATTCAATCTGTAATCAAAAAGAATAATTAAACACAACAGCAAAAGTATCGTAATTATGAAATGCTTCAAGAAATTTGTATTAGTCAGAAATAACACCACCATTTGTCACCATCAATCAAGCTGTCAAGCTGTGTGTGTGTGTGTGAAAATTTGCAAAACAACTGACAGAACATGAGAAACAGACCAAATAGAGATGTCAATCTGAGATCGATTGAGCAAAGAATCGATTTTTTGGAACAAATAAAAACGTTTTTTCAAATCGATATCTAGTACTGAATCGATACAGGGAATCGATATTTCACCCTAGAACATCAGTTTTTTGTTTGTTTGAATTGTTAAGAATTGTGGTGGCGGGAAAATTACGAAGCATATCCAGTGCAAATCCTTTTGCGTAAAAATACGGATTTTTTCCAGATATGAGACTAGTTAAATTCTTTTCGCTCATCGATCGTTTTTTCGCCCTCGTAAACGTGTACGTTACCCTAGCAGGAATCGTTTTTCGGTTTTTTTTTCAAAACGACAAGGGGCACCAATTTTTTATGTAGGGGCACATTTACAGCAGATTAGGCACCAACTATACGTTCCACTCACTCATATAACTATAGGAGACACTTTCTTGCTAGGGTAACGTACACCCCGTAAACCCCTACATTGCGAATTTCATCGAAAACGAATGATTGATTTTTGGAAAATCATTTCTTTATTTGTGAATCGATTTTTCATATTTCCTTTCGAATCAAATCAGTAACGGATCTTTTTCAGAGAGTTTTTTTTTGGTTCCTTTCGTTCCTCTGGGACAGGCAAAGTGAGTTTTTAGAGAGAATAATAATTGACGTCCCTATTAGGGTGAAATATTTGAAATTTAGAGTAGGTAGGTATGTGATGTGATGACAATCAACGAGTGTTGCTAACGTTTGATTTTGTATTTCCTCTTCTAAATCTTACACTATTTTAAGTTTTAAGGGTAATTACTATTATAATATAACTCTGTATCACCTTCAAGCAGAAAAGCATCCTTTGGACATAAAAATAACACTTACCGTCAATAAAACACAAAAACACTTCACTTTTAAATAAAAACTCATTACTTAGCTGTTCAGACGAGCGAAATTGGAACTACAGCTACCATTTTGAGAACGTCATTTCGCTGACAGTTAAAAACCCCGAAACCATAAATGAATGATGTATGTACCTATATCATTCATCGTTTTAAATATCAGAACATCCTACAACTTACTACTAAAATACTGCCCTATGTTTTATTTCCCCTTTTTCTTGGTAAACTTCTTAGATGGCAAGACCAATTTATCTAGACGCACTTTGACGTGTGCTAATAATACTAAAATGTGCAATTGTTATGAAAAATCAATGTGGTTTGTCTGTGTATTCACTTATCTTGATGGTTTCACATAAATTAAATATGATTCAATCAATAGATGTAAGTAGTACCTACGTGTCACCATTGCGTAGGTAGGTAATTAGAAAAAAAATAGGTAAATTTGCCTACGCTGATCGCCTGATTTAGGTATACCCTAAGTTTACATGAACTTCTATTCTCTGGTTTTATTCAAACCAAACCAATGAATTAGTACCTAACCGTGTCAGAAAATGTATTATCAGTACCTACTTACATACAGTAGAAAGATTTTTAAATCTTTAGGTACTTTATATTTAAAGTAGATATTACAATAATTACATTAGTATTGTATCTGTGTGAACCAAATGCAGATCGCAGATATTTTTTTTCACTTTCTAGCATTCTTTCTCATTCCCTAATAAAAAACATTTTATCAATCATAAAATGTAAAACCCGCGGGCAAACCCGCGCGCCGGCGCTAACTTTCTAGAAACACAATTTTGGAAACGATTAGCAAGTTGTCAAGACAATCACGCATGTACTGACTGGAGAAATTTGGCAACAACGCGGGGTGCGTCTTGAATGGCAACGTCGCCCGTTGCATCGCCGCGTCATTCGACGTGTAACCTTCGTTACGTTCGAATTTTCGAACCAGCGCCATCTATTATAAATGTTTACCGAACGAAAACTCGTAACACAATGTAAATAACTCTTTCTCCGTGGTTCTTTAAATTTCTGTTAGATGGCGCGATTCAGGTCACTCACACATGTAAAGATTTTTCGTTTTTTATTGGGTCTAATTCTCCTAGAAATACAGTTTTTTTTATAAAATTTTGGCGTTAGGCGAACATAATACATTATAAAGTCTCATTATACTTGCTTTTATTCTGCAGAAACCGTTTATTTACGGAGATTAGAACGCCTGAAAAATGTATGGCGAGGCCTGTCTATACATCCACCTTAATTACTTATTAAGATTGCGGGGGCCCGGGGCGGTTTTTCTTCACACTATTTTGCGGTATTTAATTTCTACGTGTAGTTGGTAGCTTCAGATAAACCTACATGGGCAGTACTTATGAAACGCAGAAGCTAGCGGCACGGTTCCCTTAGGAACGACCAAGGGGAACCGTGCCCCTAGCTTCTACGTTTCTTATGGAGAAGAACCGGCAAGAAACTCCACGGTCCATCATCATATTATTATAATTATAATAACAGCACATTGTCTCATTATGCGTGTCGTTCGCGCATGTGTGGCACACACATATCTACGTGGCAACGTCACTATGTCGACACACGTCCACAGTAATATGTCTTATGGCATTTTACTGAGGGGTCGGGCTGCTGACATTGAATACTGTGATTGAATCCATCTTTATTTTACAGCTAAAAGAGAGCTGTCAGAGCCATTTATAATACTACATCGTCGCGAATCTCTCAGGCACAGATTACCAGATAAAGCACTCCATACAAAATGTTCAATTCAATGCTATAATAGCCCACACCTTCGAGTCGCTAGAAGCTGCGAACGAAAATGGACCTAACGTGAGAAACACGACCTGTGAGTTTTGCTTTGTAGCTGCGCGCCGCCGCGTGGTTATTGTGAATTGCCAGGGTTACCTCTTTCGATACAGCAGTGCTATTCTGTAACCATCTCACCGTGAAAACTTAGATGAAGTGAGCGTGGAGTGAGCTGTCGTTCCACAGGGATTGACGCTATTGACAGCTCACTTCACCCAAGTTTTCACGGTGAGATGTTTACAGAATAGCGTGGCAGATGTAAGTAGGTAGGTGAGTTGTAGTTGTAGTACACTCTAAGAAATACCTAAAATAAAATGCTTTTTAGCATGTAAAATTTTTGTTAAACGTCATTTTCAAATGACAGTTGACAAATGGAGGTAAAACCGCGCTGCGCGGCCAGTCATGCTGTATGTATCATGCAAAATACGAGAATGTAGCTAGCGTCGAACCCTAGAATATGACGAATCCACGAATCAGTCGAGTAGCGAATCTGCCGAACTAACTAATCTGTCCAATCCAAGAATCTGTCCAGTACCGAACAAAGGGCAAGCACCGCCAAGCCAACCGCAGAGGCCGACAGTTTTGAAGGAGCCAAATATTCAATCTATAATCATATCAAACTACGTAAAACATGCGCGGGGGACCCGAAACTTCTGACCCCCCCCCCCTGTGCCAATAGCTGGGTACGCCCATGCCTCCAACTAAAAACTGCCTTTTACTTACTGATCATATTTTGGCCTTTTTGGGATTCCCCGACATTTGGGGGCCCTTCAGGAGCGGGGACTCGGGGCGCCTCTAGTCCCCTTATTTCGCCAGTGAGGTTCGTTCCTAAAACAATCTAATTACGGTATTTCTAGATATTTTTATTTTTATTAGAAAACTATCGATTTGTCTTAGTCTTTACTCTGTGTATGGTCTATGGTCGTAATATTATTAATCTGTGGTGACTAAAGTCATAGGCAAAAAATGATAGACCAGGATAGAACAGTCAACAGACATTGTCAATTATTTTATTTTCCTCGATATTTTCACTTCTGAAGCTAAATTATATTTTTACTTTGTGATTTGGCTTAGACTATTAATTCACACAACATATAGTGCCAGAATTAACAAGGAATAGCCATGGATTGTCTTGTTGGTTACGGTAGCGAAGATGAGAATGAATCGGAGCGCTATGGAAGCCAACAATCATCGGTAAGTTTTGGCGTCCTTGACAATATTTTTCTAAATGTAATTTTTTTATTGCTTAAGTTTTTTGAGTGTTTTTTTTAGTATGTTATGATGCAAATTGTATGAGAATCATGGATATTAACCTGCGTTCTCTGCTTGACAATAGAATGATATTATAGGTGGCAGCGGGTGGCGCTGGAGGCCGCCGCAGAGACAGCGATACCAACTACGATGACGTCAACATGGACATGAGCGAGGTAACTGTCCCATAAGTACGTCTACCACCATCACATATGCTAGCACAGTGAGAGCCCCAGTCAGTCCACTTGGTAACAGTTCATCTGATGGGGTCCTTCACTGTTATACTCTCCTTGTTTATGTGATGAAGCTAAACAGTAGAAATATTGTTAACTAAGTAGTCTATTCTTCATCTATATTAGGGCATATAGCCAAAATCCTTCACAGCATTCAAAATAGTTTTAATTTCTCATAACAGTAACTAAATAATTATCATAATAGTAGACTTTTTATAAATAGAGTCAAATAAACAAGCAACTTTGCATTATGCTGTTTTCAACGATGATATTAACACTTTTATTATTTTATATGTTACCCATTTGTAAATTGACACAAAACAAAAGTCAAATACCCCTTGAGTACGTGCCGAGGCTTCAAGATGACCGACCGAGTCCATGCACACTGCGACCCTTTAACTACAAGCTCACGTGAGTACATAGCTGTAAGATAACCCAAACTATTTGGCATCATGATTTACTCATATCCATGATTATTATTTTCTTTTAGAACAGTTTCAAAATTTAATAAGAGCAGTATGTAATTTTACAGAACAATATCGATTATGAAATGTTTCATAAGATCCTTATATCATATTTATTTTGTATATTAAGTCATATACTTTCTACGGAATTTATAACTTATAATTATTATAACAATACAGGTTCTCTGCTTTACTGTTCCCTTATTTTTTTGTATAAACTTTTTATATTTATGGCAATAAAGTGACAAGTCATCAGATTATAAATCTTTTATAGTAATCGATATAATAACTTTCCTCCACATATTTTCCCCCCTTATTATTAAAATACGGAACTATAGCAGAATTACTCTTGAGTGTATCCAAGAGTAATGATATTTTCATTTATGTGCTGAAAACTTGTTATAATTTTACTCTGAATTTATTAATAAGGGGGTTTATTTATACTATACATTGACTTATCATTGTTTTAGTAACTTATGTAATAAGAACATGGGATAAGGGTAAGATTATGATGATGTATGATGTAATAACATCAAAGCCATCAAAAACAAGGCTTGAAACAAATTGTCACAACAAAAAAACATAAAAATGAAATCTGTGAGTGGTTAAAAAGAACCCTAACTTAACACAAGCAGCAGCATTTAAAAAATCCTGCATTACTGGTTTAATTTTCAGATACATGCTACTAATTATAAGTTTCAAAACATGTAGTTTTGAATGCGGTTTTGAAGCAAAGCACTGACTGTTTTGAAGCAGGAGTAGGTATGCAACAAGCTATAGAAAAAATGGGTGTGCTCAACGATTTTACTGCAGGCTTCATAGCCCGATTGGCCCAGCAGTCAAAAAGTCCGAAGAATCTCTCAGACGCGCCTTTGTGTGTTTATATCACTACAGCTCCATTCCTCCCTTAACATATATTGCAGACATATTATCTCGTTTTACCCCAGAGGGGTAGGCAGAGACTTCACAATGCTTTCATGTTCTGTTTACCAGAATCTGAAATATATGTACTTATACCAAACGGGAACATAATTATTTGGTTATCGTAACCTAGTCAAAATAACCAGAAAAAACTAAACCCAAATTATTTCATCAAAATTGTATTATTCACCCATACTGCACTACAATAAATATGGTTGAGATAGGCTGATATAATAAAAATTATAATAACATTTTGAAATTGCACTATAACTAGAATTTCAGAACAATTTTTGTGGAAACACTTAAGGGAAATAAAACTTCAAACTTTCCTTATCTTTGACTCAAAGTGTAAAGCAATATTACATCATTGAAACATGACTGTTTCAATTTAACGAAAACAAATTAAACAGTTCACATTTCGTGATACCATCATGTATGGTACAAAATACAATGACTCTATATAAATAGTTAAAAGTGATAATGTAGTGTAAGTCTTGTGTTTTTTGTCGCAGGATTCGCAAGCCGAGTCGGAGCCCGAATTGCCGCCGGCGGAGCCTACGCCCCCGCCACAGTCATCGCGGGATGACCGCAGATCTAGTAAGTTTTTTAATACATGTTTGCTAGCGCCCCGCCTCTGCTTAGCACGGTTTTTATGGCTTGACAAAACATCAAGATTTCTTTATTATATGTAAGTTAAATATTAATGTATTATACGCATAAACCTTCTGGAATAAATTCTCTAGATGATGGTAAAAACCGAATCAAGATACGTTGCGTAGTTAAGAAGAATAACGCAGTCAAATAGAGAGATACGATATGCGACTATATACAGCCCGATTCTAACGTAATGGCGGCTCTTAACATGAGGCGAGTCACTGCGCAGTAACGAATTCATGTGTCAGCGGGGGGGTGAGGGCTGCGGTACTGCGCAGCGAGTAGAAATATCGGGATAAAGGGTATCCTATGTAACCCTAACCTAACCCAGGTCATAGTCTACCCATGTCCAAAATTTCATCCAAATCCGTTCAGCCGTTTTAACAAACTCACTTTCGCATTTATAATATTAGTACTTATATTTTGTCGTTTAAATATTCGTTTATACTATAGACGCATTTTCTTATTAAAAATTGTGTTTTTAAATAAATGTATTAATTTTGTCTTCTTTTTTTATTAATTCAGGTAGTTTGCTATATACATGTATTTTTATGAAAGAAAGAAAAATATTTTATTTGGGACACGCACAGGAAATACAAACAGTAATAATAAAAAACGAAAAAGGAGCATTTAAAAACTAACAAAATATTAACGACCTGTGTGAGACCAAAAAGTCTCCTATCTCAGCATAAACATTATTCCTGTGTTGTGCTATTGTGTGTGTTTATTCGTTTTTGTTTTTATGGATCTTGCACGCCTGTAATTATACCGTAACCCATACCTTTGAAACGAGAACACAGCTAATCTGGGTTCGCAATTTATTTGCCAAACATGTAAACAAACACGAGTTTTGGGAAAAGCAACTGCAATGCCTACACATAAGGTTCAGTTTGCACTACAACTTCATCTTTTCATGACTTTTTCGACAGTACTAGTCTGTCTCAAATCAACTTTACACTTGCAAACTTCACACTTGCATGAAGTTGATGTTTGTTTAAGTAGAAATAACATCAATTGGAAAAAAACATTTGAATAGACCATACGTTGCTTGGCGGTACATTGACTTATTAATTGTAAAATTTTAGGAAAATCGTCTACTTTTACAATGTTTGTAAATATGTGACTATCACATAAGTACATAATTAATTTATCTGTTGGTGCTTCAATTTAAATTCTTTTTACCTATTGCGGTACAGTATTTTTTTCTAAGTGCATCTTCACATATAACTAATGTACCATACAAAATATTTTAAACGGTTTTAAAAGAGTAACGGTGGAGTTTCCTGCCCATTCTTCTCCATACGAAAACTACCTTTTGGAACGGGCGACGATATAGAATCAATTCAATTTTTTTTGTAAATATTTATGTTTAAAAGTGCCTTACAACAAGGGCCTATTTGAAATAAATGATTTGACTTTGACTTTGCATGATGGTATAGCACTATCCCAGACAAACTCCAGTCGATACATTCATATACAATTGAATGGTCTGGCGGGTTTGAAGTAAGGTTTGAATTAGAATATGACACATCAATTTAAATTTAGTTTGGCCCAATTCAAGGCCTCACTTATTTTTATTGCATAGTAAAACATATATAAATAAACTTGGTGCTAAGAATTTTTTGCTCAGCTTTTCTATTCATTTGTAATTATTACTTACATGATTATTACTCTGCAATGCAAATGCTAATTAGCGAATAGCTTCTATTTAAATTTGTACCTTACTACCGGGCATATATTATATATTTTAAATGGTATGAGAAAACGCAATTATTTACCTTTCAAGGCGAACCGCCCAAATCGAAATGTCACGATATCGTTTCATTCCATGTTCCACACTACTTTGTAATCTAATTGAATTCACAACAGTTGAATGCATTAAATTATCAACGGGTCGTAAAATGTTGCATGTTCAATCGCAATTTGTGATTAGGACTGAAATTAATGGCATAGGAACTACGAAGTTAGAACGTAAGTATTTTATCGTGACAATAATCTATTTAAATGATTAGGTTTGTTATCAAAAGTCTGAAACACGGCCCTTAACTTCCTTACAAAAAAATACAATACCCTTTATTATTTATGCATAAACTCGATAAAAAATAGCATATTTCAAAACGATACTTTGTTCACAGATGACAGTCGTGAACGTGACCGCGAGCGGGAGCGCGAACGCGACCGCGACCGCGGTGACCGCGAGTTCGACCGACGGGACAAACGCCGCGACTCGCCCGTGCGTGCACGCAGCGATAGAGAACGCTCAGATAAACGGTCACCGCGCAGGGATGAAAAATACAGGTACTGTTGAATTATTCCTAATTTTTAAACTTCTTCTTTCAGTGCCTCTTCAATTACTGAAGGTCATCAACTCTGAATTTTGCTCCTTGTCCATTGCGAGGTGGACGTCTAAGGCACGTAAAGATGACTATTTCTTCGTTGGTCTTCTCGCAAGCTTATACAGCAGCTGGTCATGACACGGGTTAGCCGCAATTAGCAGTAGCAGCCCGGAATTATGAATGCTGTGTGACACCCCCGTGCCTCACTAATGTACAAGTGACGACAAGACGCTCTACGTAATGCTAAGTAGTTCCTGCCGCCTATAGACCTCTGTAATACCATATTCATCGCAGATACTACGTGCTACATCTGTTTAACTTTTTATGCAGGCGTAAAGAGACCATAACCTCTGAGCGAAACTCAGAGGTTATGGGCATTTCTTCTCAGAGATCAGTCAGCTAGGAAATGTCGGCGCCATCTATTTTCAAATATTGACCAAGCATTGACGTGTAAAAGCGTCAATGATCTGCTTACAGAAATAAATATCATGTAATTTCCAAGATAAATACATAGTATATTTGAACTGCGGTTTAACACTATGGTTCCTATCACAGGTCCGACCGTGACCGCGACCGCGGGCGCGCACACGAGCCCGTTCGCCGCGGTCTGCTTGGCGACCGGCCCGATGACCGCGAGAAAGTGCCCGCGCTGATGGACCTCAAGCCTTACGCCAGTGAGGTCCCTCCACCAGCTGATAAGAGGTCCCAAGATGCTAGGGATGCCGTGACGCCCAGGTACCGTATTCAATATCAAAGTCAAATATTGACATTATTTCAAGTAGGCTATTTTGAACGTCAAAATTTACAAGAAAATAGAATTGATTCTAGATGCCTTTCAAAAGGTAGTTTCATATGGAGAAGAATGTGCAAGAAACTCTATATTTACTCTTTTAAATTGTTTTACAATATTTTGTATAAATTAATTATATTTACATAAACAGGATGGGCTACGAAACGTAGTTTAGAGAATAAATTCAGAAGCCTCCCTTGAAGGGTTTCTCGAAACACCCCCATGTATGTTCAGCGATTATTTATAAATTAGGAGCTAGTCTGCTTTAATCTTTTTTTGGGAAATTCTCTTTTGACTTCAATTTTTTTTTCTTTTTCTCTTTCTGTGTCGCATTCCTTATAAATATCGTGTAGCGTCTACTGCGCAAGTCAAACCACGTGGTGTGTAAAGTTTCATTATGGTGGCATATATTGTACCACAGTTGAACTATTGTATTCTCAGTAATTATCAGTGCGTGCTAGATAAATAATTGAATTAACTTCATTTAATCATAGCCTTTATTTTGTTTTAGATTCATAGACCGCGAGCGTCGCGATAAGGAAAAGGACAGAGAACGCGAACGCGACAGAGATCGCCACGGCAGACGCTCCGAGGAAAAACGGTGAGCATAAATTAGGAAAACCTCTGCTCCACATTTTGGAAAACAAAAACAACAAGAATTCAACTTTTATTTGGATACATTATAGGCTGATTATGCTAAATAAAATCATTAAACTGTGTTTAATCCCCGGTGGGAAGAAACGCATGGTTTATTATATTTCTATACATTGCCTTCTTAGGAAGGAGCTTATGATTTGTCTGATGTTATAATAAAGAGACCTATTCAGCCTATGGTTTGTGCCAAAAGTATCTGAAGAAAATGTAGACAAATGGATTAATAATGTACCTGTACCCTGTGAATGCCAATTTGTAGAGCCTTGCCACTTACAAATTGAGTGATTTGATTGGATACTTACTAACCTCAATTGTCGACAATGATTCTTGAATTACAACCTAATAATGTTATTCAAAAAATTATTGTTAGAAATTGTGGTGAGATATAAAGTTCCAACCTTCTGAATAGGTAGGTACCTACTGATGAATGTGGTACTGACTGACTGCCCTTTAGTGAATGTGAGTGCTTGCATAAAAATTTACACCCGAACAGCACACTAATTACGTAATACACGATCTATCACAATCTGTTTCATTTTGACAGTTCAACAACATTCATTGCGTTATTTACGTTGTTGAGCAGACAAATTTTTCGAACATTATAAAGCAATGGATTAGCAATATCCTTCAAAATGATTCAGATTGTGATTGATCGTTTGGTACGCAATTAGGTTGCAGGGTTTGTTTACACTATCATTAGATACTTTTGTAACAGACAATACAATTAGAATTTTTTAAAGAAATAAAAATAAACATTTAGAGTATACAATACTAAAGTCATCCTATTTTCGCTGTCTTAGGTCATCAAGCCACCGCCACGACCGCCGCGACCGCTCGCGCTCCAAGTCCCGCGGGGCGCCGTACCCGGCCGGCCACTCGGCGGAGCGCCGCGCCTCGCCGCCCTCGGCCGACTACCGGCCTTCGTCCTACAAGGTCAACAAGAAACTAGAGGTTATGGAGAAGATGGGTTAGTATAATAATATTGTGTTGTATATGTAGAAAATTAGAAATGCTGTTCAGTCACCTTCATCAAAAAACGAAATTATCCAGTGATAATATATTTATAGTTTGTAATAGGTATATGTGTATCTTTATATATTACTTAAATTTTTTTTTTATTCCTCAATTTTTCGTAATTGCATCTACCACTGTTTGTCTCTCCATCACCCAAAGGTTTACTAGTAGAAAATGCCTATGGCATTAAGTAGGCTCTGTACATTTCTGTTCTTGAAGTATTAAATAAATAAATAATAATACTTCAGATGTCTGTTGTGAAATGTTCATCTTTCTTATCGGCACGAACTATATTGGAAGATGGGTAAGAATAGCTTACGCAAAAGTATTAGCTTGCCAGTAATTAATCAGTAAGTTAGGTAGCAAGACTGATTGTCCAGAGACCGCCACACGTACTTTTAAGAATCGCCACTTGCACCCGTCATTTTTCTTCAACAAGCGTTTAAGCCACCAACCCGCACTGGGCCCGCGTGGTGGATAACGGCCCACTCCCTCTCACAGAGAGGCCAGTATGGGCTGATTATGCTATGCGCTAAGCGTTTATGTCCTATAGAGGTATGGTGAACAGGGTGTAAAGTTCACTCATCCTCTATCGAAAAGGGAAGATCCTCTGACCAGAAGGATGTCGTGTCCTGCGGGCAACTGCCCGACGATTGATGTTGAGACGTTGTATATATACTCGTCGCGCGGTAAGCTCTGACGGCGCTGCGGCGTTGTAGATCGCCACAGACATACAACTTTTATTTTCATTCAAATCATAAAGAAGTACAATACGGCCGATATAACTTGGCAGTTCCGAATTTCGCGCAGAAGGCTGCGCAATAACATTTATTAGGAACCAAATGGTGAGATGAGGCGAGTGTGAGTGAGAGAACATGCGCGAAAGTTCGAAGTGCCTATGTTCAGAACTGCCAAGTTATATCGGCCATACTGTATTACTAAATTATTTTTCAAAATGGGCTTCAATACATGTCTTAATCTTAATATCTGTCCTATAGGTCTTCAGATCAAGACACCAGACGGCTCGATGGCCACAGCGCAGCAACTTCGCGCGGCGGCCTGCGAAGTACCGCCTCCGGGGTCACACCTCCCTTCATACTACAACCCCACCGCTGTCAATGCTAACAAGATTATGGACCAGGTTTGTAATTAATGTTACAGTACTGAAAGAGAAAGGAATATTATTTATAAGCCAAACATAGGTGAGCACAAGACATACTCCATTTATGTATCTGTGTGCAAAACACGATGTCGCCTGAATTATAGCTGTCGGTCGATTCTGTAAAAAGATCAACGTGAAACTTAGGTGAAGTGAGCGTGAAGTGAGATGTCACTGTCACAAATCGACCGGGAGAATGCTAGGGATTAACACTATTGACAGCTCACTTCACCTAAGTTTCACGGTGATATTTTTACAGAATCAATCGGCTTTATAGCAATCAAAAAAATACTTCTTTTTTTCTCGAAAACAAAATCCTCTGAGCCATCGTGATCATGGGCAATTCATTATTATGAGAGATCAATCTAATATGAGTTCTACCGAATTTTGTTTTCAGTTTTCGTTAATAAATATACAAGGTGGCAGGGACATCGACGCGAAAACTGTTGCCATGGACTTAGTATATGATTCTGAACCCCCATGTGGTGAAATGTATCGTCGGTTATTCAAAAAAAAATCTGCTGTTTCATAGTAAAGTGCAATACTTACGTGGGCAAAATGTATGGAACAGCTGTTTTTTTCTAATAGCCGACGAAAAATTTTAACGCTTTCAGAATCATGTATTGAATCCATGGTAACAGGCTTCACGTCGATGTCCCTGCCTCCCTGTATTTTGGGCGATTTTTTTTTTCAATTAATTTAAATAAACGTACAATATTTTCGTGTGATACTGTGATTTAAGTTTAAACGGTTATATATAATGATGAAATTGAAACTACATTCCTTTTACTTTTACCAAAGTAAACTTATTGAAAAACAAAAAAGGTTTCGGGCGAAAATTCAAATCAGGCCGAATTTCGTTTACTTCAGAGGTTTTGTAACGATCGTCTTTCGTCAGGTACAAAAGCGTAAGTTGTTGTGGTCCAACAAGAACAAGTCGGAAGCTGAGGAGGCTGCCAAATGGAGCGGCACGCGGTTTGCCCAGGACAACGACGGCAAGCAGGTGTCCAAGTTCATGAGGCTTATGGGCATCAAGGAGCCAGGTGATTGCCACTTATTATTGTTTTATTATTTGATTTTCGTCATAGCCCTTCTATTGTTCTAGTCTGGGTATAAAACCAGTACTCTAATTGCATAATACACGATCAATCAGAATCTGAATCGATTTCAAACAGATTGCTAATCCATTGCTTCATAAGTTACAACGTAAATAACGCAATGAATGTTGTTGTACTGTCAAAATGAAACAGATTAGTCGTAACTGTTTACGAAAATGTGTTACGTAATTAGATAGCTGGTCTCTCCGACAATCAACTAAGCCTATTTCAGTCTAAAGCTGGACATAGGTCTATCTAAAATAGTTCTTTCCATCAATCAACTCAGACTGTGTTGACCAAAGCCCACTGCTGAGCACGCCTCTTCCAATTTGCCATCCATCATCCCATTATCCAACAGTAAGATGGATGCCCCGTAAAGGCGGCTAGGACAGACTGGATGCCGAAAACAAATCTCCTATCCTTTGTATTGTTAAAATAAAAATGTAATCATAAAATACCTTGGTAAGGTGACAGATGACATACATCAGTAATAAGCAGATTTTTAAACTGCTGGTTTTTTGCTTACCAACCTCATAAATCCCTTCTTCTTTCTTTTTCGTGTGCGTAGTGACTAACCATACTAGACGTCATGAAATGGTAGCCCATTTTAGCTAATTCTCATTTTAATCCAAGATTCTGACAAACAATTCACTCATCAATATAATATCTATTCCAACAGCTGCAGTCAAGCCTGAGCCTCCAGAAAAAGCGGTAGACCCAATCAAAAAGCAAGAGGAACTATTTCAAGCGATGCAAGCACAGTACGAAGTCGCCAGAGCGACCACCCACACCATGCGCGGTGTAGGACTGGGCTTCCAACGGGGACAGTACTAAAGTCCAGTACTGTCTAATAACTAACTTCATAGTGATAGTGCCTAGTGTTGTGACGTCATATGTGCGAATTGAGTTTGCCTAGTGCGATGGAAAGGAGAACGAAACAGTGCGGTGGTGTTATAGTGAGCTCTGCAGATGAGGTAGTGTCTTGTCATAGATTATGTTGATTTTCTACCTAAATTGTACTGTAATAAGTAATAGATTATAGAGCTCTGTCTTCGATGTGTGTATTTGTGACATGCATTTGCAATAGAACTGGTTTTCCATTTCAACAGTGCTTTTTGATTTGATTCTGCTTGCATAAATTGTGTCTTTTTCCTTAAGTAAATTATGTTACTGCCATTGGTACTCGCCTAAGCCATGTCTCTTTAGAGAGCTCAACAACCTGTTGACCTATGCAATTGATCTTATGAATGTTCATACTTATGTATGTTTGTGTATTTCATACTTAGGGATGTTTTGCTAGAGGAATCAGAAAAGGGGATGTATGTAAAAGAATTGTTGTAGTTTGTAAAATATTAGGGTACTGGAATGCACTAACTAGAGATTAGAAAGGCTACCTACTTGCAAGTAGTTAAGATTCTGTAATCCATGTAGCAATGGATTGGGAACAATCAATTTTAGCAAGCAGCAAAAAGGTCTTGGAATGAAAAAGCTACATCAAAAATATCATATTTTTACCTATATATAGCTTTAATACTTACACGAAAAAATATGTAAATTATATTGACGAAAACAGAAGAAATGTCCATAAAGTAAATAAAACTAAATATATAGCTGATCTGGCATTGGAATTATTAGATAAATGAATTGAAAATTGTAAATAGCCATGACATGGTATTGTGAGTAGGCGGTCTCACATTATAAAACTTGTGAAGAGTATCATGTAGCAAGATGAATTATATTTTCAAAGTAAATTTGGAAATGCGTCACGCAATCCCGTGGGTTTTGTGAGTGGGTGAAGAATTACAAAATGTACTGTGAAGTTCTATAGCTACTGAAACCATATCAAGAATTGTAAAATACTGTATTATAGACGAGCTGTCACAGATTAATACAGGGATTTAAAAAAAAGGGACTCTTGCTACGACATAATAAAGTGCAATTCAGGTCGCACAGCGCTAATTACCTACAGTTATATTCACCCAGAAGTTGCCTCTCTTCCTATCGCGTAACTCTTCTTACTTCTGACTACGTTACGCTCACTGAATTGGCCCGAAAAAACGAGCTTGTCGTGTACTTGTAGCATCAAACCTCAAATGCAGGGTGCATCTTCTGTACGGTTCTGTGGCCGGTCCAGGTGAATTACATGTCTCTATCTCCAGTTTTATTGAACTATCTTAATATCCGAGATTGTCCTGAACTGAGTAAAAAAAAAAGAAGCGCTTAATCGGTCAAGCCCTTCTCAAATGATGGTCTTTCATACATGCGGCAGTTAATTTTTTGTAGATATAGGATGATTGAAAACAAAAGGCTATCTTTGTAAAAGGCTGTCTGTAATGTCTTTAATCAGGCTGCCACTTCATTTTATATGATAAAGAATTGATTACTGTAAAATTGGTATAGGTAAATCCCCATTTTGTAATGGAATTTAATCTAGTGTTAAATCACAAATCAAGTGATGTGAGTGTAATTACAACACCCCTTGGCTAAGTAATAATAGCCGCACGGGTCGATCGATCAGGTTAAGATACACGGTATAGTTGCCCGATAGGTAGTAGACTCCACCTGCATCTGAAAGCACGTTAAACCGTTGGTCCCGGCTGTCATTCCTGGACCTTTGACAGTTGTTACAGGTCGTCAGAACCCTGAAAGTCTGACAACCAGTCTTACCAAGGAGTATCATGTTGCCAGATAGGCAGTCGCTCCATG
Source organism: Agrochola circellaris (assembly GCA_914767755.1). Taxonomy (NCBI): domain Eukaryota; kingdom Metazoa; phylum Arthropoda; class Insecta; order Lepidoptera; family Noctuidae; genus Agrochola; species Agrochola circellaris. Next base: position 8,074,629 of record OU611860.1, read on the forward strand.
TAAAATACTGGTATTCAGCTGCATCCAGTTATACTAGAATCCGACTTCAACATAGTTGGGAAAAGGATAGGCTCATATTTTTTATTTACCGTTACAAATATTGCAAGCTTTGATCTGAGATACTTGAAGACACATTCTCATAGTGGTTTCAAATGGCTATAGAACTCAATCATTCTTATTATAAGTTCTAGATATACTGCTATGTGTGATATAATGTTATTCAATTAACTAGTTATGATGAAAATAATGAATAATGTGTGGAAAACATTTTATCCATTGAGATCTTCCTCTATGTTCCTAAGTTTTATTGAAATAGATTGCAATTAAGTAGAATAGTGTTCTTTTGTAGTGAATTATCCATGCAATGTTTATTATTTTTATTGTTGTTTAAGTAATAAAAGATTACTAAAATAATGGAATTTTTATTTTTTCATTATTGACTAGGAATTATGGGGGAGACTACCGAGATGACGACTAATAGAGAAGTATGGAAGAAAAATACATGTTTTGCCGACCACAAACATATTGGGATTTGGGCAAGGTAATGATCTGGGTCTTCATTAGAAATTGCCCGGAGTCTGGATTTGTGCCTGATTGATGGCAAAAGACTAATTAGAAAAAAAGGGACTAAATCAGGTGAAATGAAATGTGGGTGTAGGTACTTTGCACCCATAGAGTATAGTAATTTTGCACCTCCGCCTGCCCTTTCTGGGAATTGCATGATGCTATAATTAATTGCCATGTGTATGTGACAATGGCGTTCAAAAGGTTAAGCTTTGGCTACACTGAGGCAAATCCCTCGCGGGAAGGTCGGTCAAAGCTAATAATAGATGGCGTGACTAATCTAAATTAATATTATAGAGAGAAAAGATTAGATTTTTTGTATGTTTGTTTGTAATTAATAAACTCAAAAACTACTGGATCTATTAAAAAAAATGTTTCTGTTGAATGCTATATAATCATCACTGAGTAACATAGAAACATGTTGAAATCTCTATTTTCTGTCAAACATTTTAAGGAACATTGACAGAAAATAGAAATTTCAACATGGTTTTACGAGAATATTTCGCGAGTGCAAACGCACAGTTAGTTTGTTCACGGAACTAGCTAACAGCTACCACAGAATATATATACCTTAGCTACGACAGCGCCATTTTGACAGTTGCCTTCATCATTTTTTAACGATTAGAAAGTCTCGCGGACTCTCGCGACTTTGAAAGTCAGATTGAACGGCTCCATACAATGCTGGTTAGTTGGCACAATCGACGCAAGCGAATGTCGTCCCACATCCCGCACGGGATTCACTTCGGCTTGGCCAGAGCCTTATGAATTACAAACATCTAACTTCATGTGCTTGTAGGAGTAAAAAAAAGTGAGGGCCTGCCATACTAACGCGTTAGTAGAGCGTTATGGGAGTGGTCGTCACGGCAATTCACGTCTATCGAAAACGTAACAAGATGGTCAGCGGCCAGCATATCAGTCACAATATAATTTAGGATGATGAAGTCGCGGAGACAGAAGTCAGTCGTAAACAACATATTAACTGTTTTATCGGTCTGATAGCCAGGAAATACATATAAAGTATAATTATGTGTGTACTTATTCATTATATTATTCAGTACGGTTGCGGAGCAACAATCATCTCATTCATCATATAGTATATTCAGTGCCGGATTAAGCAAGCGTGGGGCCCGTAGCAAATTTTATAGACGGGCCCTTGATCTGCTATGGGTTCTTATGTATAAAGTGGTAAAAAAAAAATCCTCAATACGTCTATTTGCAATCAACTTTTAGAAATTGTATTACCCATATTCTGACGTCTTAGTCGTCAAAGGTAGTACGTATCACGTTTTTGAGACATCAAGTAAATTCAATATACCACTTCTTAATAAGTTTCACTCAAAAAATTATGCTCAGGCGGAAGTGGGGCCCGGGTTCGAATACGCGGCGCCCCCTTTAGCGCGGGGCCCGTAGCAATTGCTACTCTTGCTACGTGGTTAATCCGGCACTGAGTATATTTGAAAGTATCCCACGATTCCTGGGCAGACAAGGATCAAAAGTCAAAGACTATTAATTTCTCCTGTCAAGTAAGGGAAAGTCTCATAATTAATGCTAAAAACACAAAATGCGGCTGTAAAACCAATATAGGTAAGTGCACTAGCTCCGCGAAAGCTACGTAAAGTACAAACATTATGGAATGATTACTATTTTTAGCAAAATAGTCAGGAATGATCGTGTCGTTTCCGCCTTTGATAAAAAACGCAATGGGAGGTTAAATCGGCACCCTAATTGCTGAATCATTTTGAAAGAGATTGCTTATCCATTGCCTCATAAGCTCGAAAAATAAAACTGCTCAACAACGTAAATAACGCAATGAATGTTATTGAACTGTCAAAATGAAATAGATTAGTCCTAATCATTTACGAAAATGTGTTACGGAATTAGACAGTGGAACTGTGTGGGAGGGACTTTATAATGCCATCGATTTTACACCACCAATAATATGATTGGACATCACTATCACTCTGAACAGCGCTGAACAGTTAACATCTGTCTCTGATCTGTCTCTGTCAGTCCTGCTGTCAAAGACATGAGTGAAGTTGGCAGCGCTCGCTATTATTAAAATAGTATAGTCTGTGGTTATGGGATTCACCGAAAAGTGTTCACAAAAAATGTTTTTATTTCAAATCAGTAGATAAGGTCGATTATTAAATTATCTAACATTCAACAGTTGAGGCCTAACTACCACCGCAATAGTGCGAAATAAAAACTCATCCACGGTAAATTGTGAAATAGGTTAAAATTGCAATTTGTTACAGTGCGTATGTAAGTCTAAATAGATATAAAATAAAGGATGAATCGCGAAATGGAAGACGTCGAAACAAAACTGTGTGAGAATTGGTAAGTTGTATGTGCAATATGCGTGTATGTTGTCAATATTAGTTCTATTTTAGAGTACACACGTTAGCCGGCTATTTTTAGATTATTTGGAGCATTGCGAACATCGCAGCTGTCTCGAGATCGTTTGTTGTTTACCTTACATCGGAATTATTGTTATGAAAAACTTCCTTACACTCATTGTTTATTTGTTTAGCCTCAAGGGAGATCTTGTAGGCATAGAATTGATTGTGAAAAATAGTAATTATTTTTTTGTTGGTATTTTATTGTATTGTATAATAATATTTAGTTTTTACCTGTGTAGCGATTAGGATCGATGATCTTTATGACCTATTTTGCCTTGGACGACCTAATTGCAAACTACAAAATCCATTAAGCACTCGGTGGGGGATGAATTCCAGCAAATGTCTGGTGCCGAGATGAGCCGGGTCGCGCATTGTTAGGCTTTAATACAATGCATTTTATTTTCTAATAACTACCTACGTATAGATAGTATAGATTTTATAACTAGGGTAAAAGTATTTTATAGCTAGCTAACCACCTTAGAATAATTCTTAATCAAAGCTACACAAATTATAAAAATTTTGCGTAGGGCTTCCCGCCTAAACGCTATTTGATTTGTTTGATAATCGTAAACGTATTAGCTAATAAAAAATACGACACATAAATCCGCTACGCGAAATTAGTTACGAAGTAAGTAGGTAGGTACTTGAAATCATTATGTCTTGTAATACCTATGCTATAAGTTTTGCGAAAATTATCCACACGACAAACACTTCGTGAATAAATAGGTACAATAGAAAAGGTAGGACTTGAAACAAGTTTTCATAAGTACATTTGAATTATTTCAATTGTTTTGATTTAAATCTAATAATCTATGATAGTCATTTGTCACCATTTATGTTCACGATTCATTACCTATTATTTATCTTCCCGGAGCCAATTTTTTAAATTACTTTTTCGCAATTTCACTACGCCCGACCAAAAATACGTCAAACTTGGTTGATCCCGGGACGCACGCAATCATCTCATTCGTACCTACGTACCTACCATTAGCCATCCTAACTAATAATAAAAATGCGAAAGTGAGTTTGTTACCCTTTCACGCTAAAACGGCTGATCGGATTTGGATTAAATTTGGGACATGGGTAGATCATCACCTGGGTTAGGACATAGAATACTTTTTATCCCGGCAGTACTCTCCCGTGGTACCATTTCCGACATGCATGCGGGCAAAGCCCCAGCGGCATCGCCCGCGTGCATGTCGCAAAAGCTAGTAACTCATAAATAATCTCCCTACCATCCATTGCTGTTTTTATAATGTGTATCATTCACATTATTATCTCCTTTATTTAATTATATACATAATTATATTTTTAAATATTAGAATAAAAGAATATAAAAACATTTAAAAATATAAAAAATAGTAGCGCACCGGTATCGGGAACGTTATGTTGACAAAGTAACTCAGGGGCGTAGTGATTTTAAAAGAAAGAAAGTTTGGGAACCCCTGGATTCATCTAGCCAGCCCGGTCCCCAGTTTAAACCAAACCGGTTATGATTTAGAAGGCAACTTTATATCTCACCAGTTTTCCAACAATTGCTTTTGAATAACATAAGTAATTAAATTGTAATTGAAAAATCATCGACGAAAATTGAGGTTATTCAATTAACCTCAATTTATTGTTAAATGAAAAAACATCTAAGCTGATATAAAGTAGAATTCCGGGTTAAGAATCAAATGAAAGCACTCAATTTGGAAGTGACATTACAAATTGGCATCCACAGTTACGTTTTCTGATCCTATGTTTACATTTTCATCGGATATTTTTTTAACAGAGCATAGCTGCGTAGCATAACTCTAGGCCGAGTGAAGTCGGATTTGTTGCTTGCACATACGAGGCTCGATCAAACCACCTGGGACTAGGATACGGACATTTATGTATGAATTACCTAGATATAGCGTTGGTCATTTACCTACGTTGCGCCAATCATCAGCGTCTTACATCCCGGCCCGGACGAGCAAAATTGTACGTGACGTAATGTATCAGCGCCTCGGCATGGTCTTTCATGAAACGTGCCTACTACTAAGACCAGACATTATAAGATATGGATATGAAACCAATAAGATATACCTAAAGGATATTGGTACCGAGAACCATCTGCAACGGTAGCATCGTGAAATTGTATTTACACCTAGTATCCGCGCTTATTCGTACCGTGTCAGGGACGTAGGTGGGCCGTGACCTTTTGTTGATATTTACGGAAGCTCCGGAGCCGATATTCACAAGGACGTGTGTGAAAAACGTCATATAAAATGGACGCACCGATTCTGTTTTATCCCCAGGGACGACTTGCTCGCGTCCTTCAGAATGACGATTCAGGAATCGGATTCCTTAGCAGTACGCAAAATAAATGTGTACTCGAATCGTTTACAAATGTTCTGCTTCTCTACAACTGCACACCACAAACGTGTAGGTTCTTCCAGTGGCGAAGTACCAACACTATCAAGATTCCTAATGTTGGATCTTCTTGAAATCAATTCACCTTCGCTTCTGGTAATCGAAGGTTTGATTCTCTCAACACTAACCCATCAAGATCATACCTAAAAGTTGAGGCATGTCGAACTGTAGTTTGAGACGAACGGTCCCAAACGGTAATGATTATAATTACCAGTTCTGAACAGCCTAACAAAGGTCCATCAATTCCAAGACCTTTGCTAGTATGTTTGCTACTCATCTGCGATCAACGCTCTCAGGTGTTCTTGAGTTCTAATTTCCCTTTTGATAGATAATCTATTTGTATCTGGTGCTGTCCTGAACGACTGACCTAAAAATAACAAAACTTGCCTGACATTCGGCCTTATCGGAAGTTCAATTTGTTTTATTTCGGTATACTAACCTGATTTCTATAGGACAGAGTGCGCTGTCGCCTAGCCGACTGTGGAGGTCAAAAATGTAGTGCTATATGTATTTAGCACGTATTATGGTTTTCTGATAGAGTTTCACAAGTAGAAATGTAATTTAGTGGCAGTGAAAGCCTAGTGGTGTGACCATCGGACTGCTAAGTCAGGTGTCGAGTTCGAATCTTTGGATTCACCCACCACCTACCTCTGACTTTTCGGATTCATGTGCGTATTGTATAATTATCACTTGCTTCGAAAACGGTGAAGGAAAACATCGTGAGGAAACCGGCATGTCTGAGACCTATGTGAACCTGGCACCCTACTTAAAAAAATCGTTTTTTTTTTTGCGCATTCTTGTAGAGCTTCGTATGTAGTTGATTGTAGTGATAAAATTTTTGTTTGTAGTTTGACCAAAAAAAAATTATGGGTCACCGAAAAATAGCCATCCCCCGGAATTAAAGAAATTCAATTCTAACGGTTGATTTGTATGGGAAATCGTTAGTAGTTGTTTGTAGTGAACGAATTTCCGTTTGTAGTTATTTGGTTTTTTTTTTTTTTAATTTTTAACATTTTTTTTTTTAATTTTTTTTTTTTTGCGCATTCTTGTAGAGCTTCGTATGTAGTTGATTGTAGTGATAAAATTTTTGTTTGTAGTTTGACCAAAAAAAAAATATGGGTCACCGAAAAATAGCCATCCCCGGAATTAAAGAAATTCAATTCTAACAGTTGATTTCTATGGGAAATCGTTAGTAGTTGTTTGTAGTGAACGAATTTCCGTTTGCAGTCATTTGGTTTTTTTTTTTAATTGTTAGTCCTCACTCCCTTGTAAAAATCACTTTGATACATTCTACTAATTCTAGGTTTGGATTCAGAAGATTTTTCTCATTTTAAGTTCTTTAACTATCAACAACAAACGGTTACTTCTGCAGGAACCGTTTAGAACACTTTGGAGTATCATTTTTTCGTTTGTAGTTCCTCATAAATCGCTTTGAACCGGTTGACTAGCTCTAGAAGTATTTGGAGTCGTTTGTAGGGCAGTTTTTTAGATTATAGTTCTTGGAAAATTCACTACAAACGTCTTACTAGCTTAAAAACCATTTATAATCGTTTGTAGTTCATAAAAAATCGCTTTAAACCGGTTGACTAGCTCTAAAAGTATTTGGAGTCGTTTGTAGTGCAGTTTTTTTCGATTGTAGTTCCTCGAAAATTCACTACAAACGTCTTACTAGCTTAAAAACCATTTATAATCGTTTGTAGTTCATAAAAATCGCTTTAAACCGGTTGACTAGCTCTAGAAGTATTCGGAGTCGTTTGTAGTGCAGTTTTTTTCGATTGTAGTTCCTCGAAAATTCACTACAAACGTCTTACTAGCTTGAAAACCATCTATAATCGTTTGTAGTTCATACAAAATCGCTTTAAACCGGTTGACTAGCTCTAGAAGTATTCGGAGTCGTTTGTAGTGCAGTTTTTTTCGATTGTAGTTCCTCGAAAATTCACTACAAACGTCTTACTAGCTTAAAAACCATTTATAATCGTTTGTAGTTCATAAAAATCGCTTTAAACCGGTTGACTAGCTCTAGAAGTATTCGGAGTCGTTTGTAGTGCAGTTTTTTTCGATTGTAGTTCCTCGAAAATTCACTACAATCGTCTTACTAGCTTGAAAACCATTTATAAACGTATGTAGTTCATAAAAAATCGCTTTAAACCGGTTGACTAGCTCTAGAAGTATTCGGAGTCGTTTGTAGTGCAGTTTTTTTCGATTGTAGTTCCTCGAAAATTCACTACAAACGTCTTACTAGCTTAAAAACCATTTATAATCGTTTGTAGTTCATAAAAATCGCTTTAAACCGGTTGACTAGCTCTAGAAGTATTCGGAGTCGTTTGTAGTGCAGTTTTTTTCGATTGTAGTTCCTCGAAAATTCACTACAAACGTCTTACTAGCTTGAAAACCATCTATAATCGTTTGTAGTTCATACAAAATCGCTTTAAACCGGTTGACTAGCTCTAGAAGTATTCGGAGTCGTTTGTAGTGCAGTTTTTTTCGATTGTAGTTCCTCGAAAATTCACTACAAACGTCTTACTAGCTTAAAAACCATTTATAATCGTTTGTAGTTCATAAAAAATCGCTTTAAACCGGTTGACTAGCTCTAGAAGTATTTGGAGTCGTTTGTAGGGCAATTTTTTAGATTATAGTTCTTGGAAAATTCACTACAAACGTCTTACTAGCTTGAAAACCATTCATAATCGTTTGTAGTTCATAAAAATCGCTTTAAACCGGTTGACTAGCTCTAGAAGTATTCGGAGTCGTTTGTAGTGCAGTTTTTTTCGATTGTAGTTCCTCGAAAATTCACTACAAACGTCTTACTAGCTTGAAAACCATCTATAATCGTTTGTAGTTCATACAAAATCGCTTTAAACCGGTTGACTAGCTCTAGAAGTATTCGGAGTCGTTTGTAGTGCAGTTTGGTGGTTTGGTGGTGGTAGGACTTATCCTACTTGTTGATGCATAAAAATAAAACTGATTAAAATTAATCATTAGTGCTTGTATTTGAACCTCTAATAGACGTTTAGTTAGTAGGATAAGTCCTCATAGCAAGATCTTCTTTTCCCAAAAATCGCCTGTTTTGAGTTAAGTCAGTATTCCATTAAGCATGCGTATGATCAGCTTTGGAGTTTATACTGGAGCAATCCAGAATAGGCCGCGCCACGGGGGGGCGCGGCGGCGCCTTTTCTATATCTATGACTTTTTAAATTCGTAATATCTATTGAATGGAATAGCCGATTTGAACAATTCAAAAAGTAATCTACAGGAATTGAAACAGTCTTTAAATCAATATGATTTATTTGGATAAGGATTTAAACAGAAGTATGAATAACATGGTCTAATTTTGTTCAGTATCTCTATCAACTTTTAAATGTAAAAAGTGGTTATTGTGACATAACGATAATAGTTGGACATATAGTATCGCAAAGTTTTTTTGTAGTTATTGATATGTTCTTTAATACTGTAGAACATACTTTCGTTCTATCATCAATACTTTCCGCAGCGCATGCGACGAAAGATGTTTTATGGCATTTTTTTTACACCTTGGGTTACGTTACTAAAGTTTTAGTAAGGTTCCCTAATCTTTTCTAGCAATAAATATAGCCTATGTTACTCAGGGTGAATGTAGCTTCCTAAAAAAAAAAAAAAAAAAGAATTTTTGAAATCGGTGCAGTCGTTTTTGAGTTTATTCATTACAAACATACACACAAAAATACAAATCTTTCCTCTTTATAATATTAGTGTAGATGTAGACTAATCATTTTAGTAAATATTGTCGTCTTAAAAGTTAGGATTTTTTTTTAGATTAATAGAGTATTTGTGAAGTCTATCTAGATAACTGAACAGAGTGTTTAGGTTAAAACAGCAAACGAAACTAAAGCGATCAATATTAATTCAGTACAGGGCAATTAGTACCCACTAGCTCGATAGATGGCGTTGGCGTCAAATTAGAAGTCGCTATGGTTTCGTTACCGCTCCTAGTATATAGGTTGGAATAAAAATTTCACACATTCACAGAGATTTTGATAATTTTGCTTCGAGCGTCTAGATATCTTAAATCACCGAACAACCTAACTAACGATATTTTTTATCTAACTACAAAGACTTAGGAAACAACGTAGTCAAAAAAATAATTTGTTTTGATCCATTTGAGAGAATGTTTTTTTGACCAATATATCTTCCATATTTTAATATAATAATGGGATAATGGGTTACTGTAATAGAAGAACATCTTAATAACTTGCAATTTAAAATTTTAACTAAATAAGTTCTATTATTTTTAGTAATATTTTAAGACGGCTATAAAACTCCACGCGCAAATCATTTCATATTAATCCGCCGTGAGGCCTTCCAGAGAGTGGACGTGTCGCCCAGCGCTCTGCCTGGCCGCTGTTGTATGATCGCCAAATCTTGTACTTAGTAAATAAAATAAGTTGTACTTAGTAAATAAAATAAGTAGAATAATAAGTAAAATATTTAAGCAAGTAAGTAAAATATTTAAGTACGTAAGTAAGTAAAATATATTATTGAAGTGAAAACTAATTTAGGGTACTAAAGTCGTCACTATCGACTTTCAAAGTTGTCACTGGCGCCGACTTCTAGTTTCGAACTAAACTATCACTAAAATTCGACATACAGCACTCATCTCCAGCAAGCGAACAATAAACAAAAATGCCACGAGCGGCGGCGAATCCACCGCATATCATTTATGAAGCCCTTAAAAATTTACGGTTTATCAATGATAAAGGCAATCTTTTGCCATGGAGCGATGATGTTTGGCGAACTGCGGTCATTGCGATGAACGGAAAGATGTCGTTGGATTACATCTATCTCTACATGTCTCAAAACAGGAACGATGTATTCAACAGAATCCATGGGATTGAAACGTTAGAGTATATTAACAAAGACAGTAATATCGATGACACGGCTGACGATTCACGAGAATATCTGAATTGGTCTATGGGCGAAACAGAGTGCGAACTGCCTGCTTTACGCAAATCCATAGATCTTTCGGGAATTGAATGGGCTGCGCTCAAGTCGCGTATTGCAGAATATAAGGAACGTGAATATGAGGTTCTCGTTATCGGCTGGACGGACGCGCTATATGATATTTTATGGACTCATTTAAAATTGCCTTGCCCTTTCTCGTTCAAAAACGCGAAAATCAATCGAAATCCAGGAGAGATTTATTTGACCGTTAAAGGCAGTTGCTCGGAATGTGGTTCGAAAATCCACATTCATTGTCTGAGCGAACCGACCGACAACGGCACAACGTTGCACGTTTCCAGTTTCGATTCTCGTGGAGTAGCACATAAAAAAAAAAGACAAGTAAGTGGAGGAAGACGGTTGCGAATTGGCAAAGAGTTGCAAGGCAAATCAACTTATGCTTGGCGACGGGATGAAGCGAAAAAAGGGATGGAGTTTGGAGATGTTGTTCCCGCTAACTTACCTTCGGAAGAAGTTGTTCGGAAGATCAAGCAGGAAGCTCGCGACAAGTACTAGAGTTGACTGGTGTCGAACGACTGACAGTAAGCCTTGAACAAAGTTATTTTAACTTGGTTGGAGCAGTGAGAAAAGCGTCCACCCAACATGTTCCTTCGACATGCGATACAGCGCCTCTGTCGTTCCAGATCAGCATCATCTGCTAAATCATCCTTAATTTATGTGACCAAGTTTTTTAAACTTAGTAACAATATCAGTTGTTTGTTGGTTGTTGTTTGTTGTTGTTATTAGTGTCTTAGTAATAATTGACTTCAAATGCTTATTTGTTTTCGAACCGTTTGTAGTTGTTTGTAGTGCAATTTTTTTCGTTCGGGTTTCCTTAAAAAACAACTACAATTATTTTGACAGTCTTCATCTGTCCTAACAGAGATTTGGTAAAACGATCTCTCGTAACTTTTTTTTGTTTGCAATTACTCGTATTTGCCGTAACGTTTATTCCGCTCTCTGCATTACCCAAAACCGACGACGAGGACGTGGCGAAAATCCGGTTTCATTGTTTCTATTTATTTATTTTTGTAATAGTTTTTTTTTTTCGTTTTTGTAATTTGTTTTAATTTTTTTTCGTTTTTATAATTTAAGTTTTTTTTTTTTTCTTGTTTTTTTTAATTGTTTTCTAATATATTTTTTTTCTTGTTTTTGTATATTGTTTTTTATGCTTTTTTTTAGTCTTATATTTATTTACTCGCTACTTCACTGCCGTATAAATATATTTTTCGGGCCGGCAGAACAAAATACCGTTGGAAACTGGGTTTGCGTTCTCATGCGTGGTTTAAAGTTAATAAAATATCCTAGATAGTGTCACTTTTATTTCTAAATTCGAACGTAGAATAGTAAGGGGATCCGACGTTGTTTCAGCACTTCTCGTTTCGTCATCGGCATGACTCGTCGCGACGAACAAAGATCGTTATATTCCTCCCACCTACCAGACGCACGTTTTATGCAAGCGAAATAATGCCCGGCAAGGAAAACGATCGCCGAAACCATTCTATACTGACAATCACAGTAGTCCAATTTTTCTGGGATTTCCGAAAGAGTAAATTGCTTCCTGCAGTTCTGTAGACCACGTCGTGCAGCAATCAATCCGATTTCGGCAGCCTCAATATTAAGGAAAATATGTTTTCCTCCGAAAAACGTCTTCGTAACATTACTTCCCTTGCAGAAACTACACTTACTCTGAGTCTTAGATACGTACGATCTAGCGGACTGACTTACAGCTTCTTGTAAACCCCTCATTGCTTGTCTAAAAATTGGGTCTGGATTGAGATCGAGAACTGGAATGTTGGTCGTTTTTTCAAATTGACAATCACTGCAATGGATTTTTATTTCGAGGGACGGCGTATCCGGTAAAAGGTACCTCTCTATCAGGGTAGCGACGTTAATCTCACAATCCAATACCCCATTTTTAATTTCATTTGTGTATTTTAAAATGTCACCTCGTTCGTCGTACAGCTTCGAACCTATACCAGACTTTGACAGCGTCTCTACAAAATAATGTACAGCAATCTTCGACTCTGCAATATGCTCGTTATACGGAGCAAAGTCGTGGTATGCAGCTAGCATACTCTGTATGATAGAGTCAAATGCGCAAGTGTTGTACACAGTGATCATTCGATTGGCGATTTTCGCAGGGCCTAAACCGTTACCATTCACAAGAAGTGGCAACGTTAGTCCGAATTTCGGCCGCTGTCGAAGTATCTCTATATCAGGACATGGTGTCAGATATTTTCCTCGTTTTTTTGGGTCATCTTTTTTTTGATTGATCGGTTCTTCTTTTTTTGTGAGGCCACGCCAATCTTCTTTCTCATTGAGAAAATCCATTGGACATTCTTTCGTTTCGTTCGAAGTATCGAAATCGATCACCGATGTACCATTTTGTTCGTCTTCTTTTTGTTGCGGATCGCGTTCATCTTCGTCGTCATCTTCATATCTACGTTTAAGGTCTAGTCCGCTTTTGCCTTCACTATCATTTTCGTGATCAAGGTCGTGTTCCAGATGAAGTTTACATTCTTGTTCTTGTTCCGACTCGACTTGTAATGAGAGATCCAAGCTTTCCTCATTAAATACGCTTTCGACTCTCGAATCCAGAGACTCGGCAATCAAATTCTCGGATAATTCCTGAAGCAGAGCGGGTACTCGAGGCGTTGAATGTACGATCTTGGATTTCTTTGTGTTAGTTTTCTTTATTTCGGCATTCAACAAAATAGTAGTGCCTGCGAGGTTCCTCAAGTGGATAACAAGAAATTTGTCGATCCTTATCGATTTCTCTTTTTTAAAGACGAGATTTTTCAGCTCTCGGAAATATTCTTCGCTGCGAGCTGAGCTAGAAACAAGACGTACGTCATTTTCATTTGCTAACTCTACGAGAGTTGAGCTATTCGGATCATCGAAAACCATAACGGCAGTCCACAGAACAAATTGTTTTGCCAATTTCAACAGCTGCGTACCGAACGCAGAGCACTCATACGGATTCAATCGTCCATGTTTGAGGTCACTCCTACTATCTGATTTGATTTTTTTCAAAATAGCTTCGATTGCAGCACTCGTATCTAGTTCGGTCCCTTCTTCAACATCATTGAAGCGTTCCAACAAACTCTTCTCATTGTCGTAGTTATCGTCGAGTTTGTTACTAACGTCATCGGGCGGGCTGTATGACTTCAATCGGTCTAAAACTCGTTTCTGTGCTGCGAAACAATGACTTTGTTTGTCGTCAATATCTTCATGCGTCGCAAAAGCAATCGATAACACGTCGGTACACAACCGAATAAAATCATTTATTTTCGTACATGTAGTTAGCAGACCCACACATCGGAGATAGAAATCTTTTTTCTCAGCACGCTCGTGATTGAAGCAGCTCCAACGTGCCACCATGTGCACTAAGTGCGAAATGTCGAGACGAATTTTACAGCGTGGCGGGTTAACACGCACAGAGGAACTATTCTTGTCGAAAACAATACATCTTTCGATGTATGTTTTCAGATCGGTGTTATTAAACGCGAGAGAAGTCGCGTTGAGGAGTGCCAGTGAGTAGTCCGTAACTACTTGTTTCGGACACACCCCACCAGAACGCAACCACTCTCGAATCCAATACGTCAAGGTATTAGTGTCGTGCTTCTCAGATATCAATTGGAACAACGGTAGTATTTTTTGACGATATCCGCAAACAGCTTGGTATAGGTAAACAACACGCTTTGAACCATCTGGTTTTGGTAGTTGCTTTATCAAGCTGCCCGTTGCGTCGATGCTTATGCTTGCAACGTCATCTTCTTTGATAAACTTATTATACAAAAATAACTGTGTGGGACTCCAGTACATCAAATAGAATTTATCCAGACCAATCTCGTGAATGCATCCGTTAAACTCCAATCCGTATTTCATGTCCCATACAGAGGCGAGAGCTGACTTTACTTTGAATACTCCTAAATCTTTGTCGCGAGCTTCCTGCTTGATCTTCCGAACAACTTCTTCCGAAGGTAAGTTAGCGGGAACAACATCTCCAAACTCCATCCCTTTTTTCGCTTCATCCCGTCGCCAAGCATAAGTTGATTTGCCTTGCAACTCTTTGCCAATTCGCAACCGTCTTCCTCCACTTACTTGTCTTTTTTTTTTATGTGCTACTCCACGAGAATCGAAACTGGAAACGTGCAACGTTGTGCCGTTGTCGGTCGGTTCGCTCAGACAATGAATGTGGATTTTCGAACCACATTCCGAGCAACTGCCTTTAACGGTCAAATAAATCTCTCCTGGATTTCGATTGATTTTCGCGTTTTTGAACGAGAAAGGGCAAGGCAATTTTAAATGAGTCCATAAAATATCATATAGCGCGTCCGTCCAGCCGATAACGAGAACCTCATATTCACGTTCCTTATATTCTGCAATACGCGACTTGAGCGCAGCCCATTCAATTCCCGAAAGATCTATGGATTTGCGTAAAGCAGGCAGTTCGCACTCTGTTTCGCCCATAGACCAATTCAGATATTCTCGTGAATCGTCAGCCGTGTCATCGATATTACTGTCTTTGTTAATATACTCTAACGTTTCAATCCCATGGATTCTGTTGAATACATCGTTCCTGTTTTGAGACATGTAGAGATAGATGTAATCCAACGACATCTTTCCGTTCATCGCAATGACCGCAGTTCGCCAAACATCATCGCTCCATGGCAAAAGATTGCCTTTATCATTGATAAACCGTAAATTTTTAAGGGCTTCATAAATGATATGCGGTGGATTCGCCGCCGCTCGTGGCATTTTTGTTTATTGTTCGCTTGCTGGAGATGAGTGCTGTATGTCGAATTTTAGTGATAGTTTAGTTCGAAACTAGAAGTCGGCGCCAGTGACAACTTTGAAAGTCGATAGTGACGACTTTAGTACCCTAAATTAGTTTTCACTTCAATAATATATTTTACTTACTTACGTACTTAAATATTTTACTTACTTGCTTAAATATTTTACTTATTATTCTACTTATTTTATTTACTAAGTACAACTTATTTTATTTACTAAGTACAAGATTTGGCGATCATACAACAGCGGCCAGGCAGAGCGCTGGGCGACACGTCCACTCTCTGGAAGGCCTCACGGCGGATTAATATGAAATGATTTGCGCGTGGAGTTTTATAGCCGTCTTAAAATATTACTAAAAATAATAGAACTTATTTAGTTAAAATTTTAAATTGCAAGTTATTAAGATGTTCTTCTATTACAGTAACCCATTATCCCATTATTATATTAAAATATGGAAGATATATTGGTCAAAAAAACATTCTCTCAAATGGATCAAAACAAATTATTTTTTTGACTACGTTGTTTCCTAAGTCTTTGTAGTTAGATAAAAAATATCGTTAGTTAGGTTGTTCGGTGATTTAAGATATCTAGACGCTCGAAGCAAAATTATCAAAATCTCTGTGAATGTGTGAAATTTTTATTCCAACCTATATACTAGGAGCGGTAACGAAACCATAGCGACTTCTAATTTGACGCCAACGCCATCTATCGAGCTAGTGGGTACTAATTGCCCTGTACTGAATTAATATTGATCGCTTTAGTTTCGTTTGCTGTTTTAACCTAAACACTCTGTTCAGTTATCTAGATAGACTTCACAAATACTCTATTAATCTAAAAAAAAATCCTAACTTTTAAGACGACAATATTTACTAAAATGATTAGTCTACATCTACACTAATATTATAAAGAGGAAAGATTTGTATTTTTGTGTGTATGTTTGTAATGAATAAACTCAAAAACGACTGCGCCGATTTCAAAAATTCTTTTTTTTTTTTTTTTTTAGGAAGCTACATTCACCCTGAGTAACATAGGCTATATTTATTGCTAGAAAAGATTAGGGAACCTTACTAAAACTTTAGTAACGTAACCCAAGGTGTAAAAAAAATGCCATAAAACATCTTTCGTCGCAAGCGCTGCGGAAAGTATTGATGATAGAACGAAAGTATGTTCTACAGTATTAAAGAACATATCAATAACTACAAAAAAACTTTGCGATACTATATGTCCAACTATTATCGTTATGTCACAATAACCACTTTTTACATTTAAAAGTTGATAGAGATACTGAACAAAATTAGACCATGTTATTCATACTTCTGTTTAAATCCTTATCCAAATAAATCATATTGATTTAAAGACTGTTTCAATTCCTGTAGATTACTTTTTGAATTGTTCAAATCGGCTATTCCATTCAATAGATATTACGAATTTAAAAAGTCATAGATATAGAAAAGGCGCCGCCGCGCCCCCCCGTGGCGCGGCCTATTCTGGATTGCTCCAGTATAAACTCCAAAGCTGATCATACGCATGCTTAATGGAATACTGACTTAACTCAAAACAGGCGATTTTTGGGAAAAGAAGATCTTGCTATGAGGACTTATCCTACTAACTAAACGTCTATTAGAGGTTCAAATACAAGCACTAATGATTAATTTTAATCAGTTTTATTTTTATGCATCAACAAGTAGGATAAGTCCTACCACCACCAAACCACCAAACTGCACTACAAACGACTCCGAATACTTCTAGAGCTAGTCAACCGGTTTAAAGCGATTTTGTATGAACTACAAACGATTATAGATGGTTTTCAAGCTAGTAAGACGTTTGTAGTGAATTTTCGAGGAACTACAATCGAAAAAAACTGCACTACAAACGACTCCGAATACTTCTAGAGCTAGTCAACCGGTTTAAAGCGATTTTTATGAACTACAAACGATTATGAATGGTTTTCAAGCTAGTAAGACGTTTGTAGTGAATTTTCCAAGAACTATAATCTAAAAAATTGCCCTACAAACGACTCCAAATACTTCTAGAGCTAGTCAACCGGTTTAAAGCGATTTTTTATGAACTACAAACGATTATAAATGGTTTTTAAGCTAGTAAGACGTTTGTAGTGAATTTTCGAGGAACTACAATCGAAAAAAACTGCACTACAAACGACTCCGAATACTTCTAGAGCTAGTCAACCGGTTTAAAGCGATTTTGTATGAACTACAAACGATTATAGATGGTTTTCAAGCTAGTAAGACGTTTGTAGTGAATTTTCGAGGAACTACAATCGAAAAAAACTGCACTACAAACGACTCCGAATACTTCTAGAGCTAGTCAACCGGTTTAAAGCGATTTTTATGAACTACAAACGATTATAAATGGTTTTTAAGCTAGTAAGACGTTTGTAGTGAATTTTCGAGGAACTACAATCGAAAAAAACTGCACTACAAACGACTCCGAATACTTCTAGAGCTAGTCAACCGGTTTAAAGCGATTTTTTATGAACTACATACGTTTATAAATGGTTTTCAAGCTAGTAAGACGATTGTAGTGAATTTTCGAGGAACTACAATCGAAAAAAACTGCACTACAAACGACTCCGAATACTTCTAGAGCTAGTCAACCGGTTTAAAGCGATTTTTATGAACTACAAACGATTATAAATGGTTTTTAAGCTAGTAAGACGTTTGTAGTGAATTTTCGAGGAACTACAATCGAAAAAAACTGCACTACAAACGACTCCGAATACTTCTAGAGCTAGTCAACCGGTTTAAAGCGATTTTGTATGAACTACAAACGATTATAGATGGTTTTCAAGCTAGTAAGACGTTTGTAGTGAATTTTCGAGGAACTACAATCGAAAAAAACTGCACTACAAACGACTCCGAATACTTCTAGAGCTAGTCAACCGGTTTAAAGCGATTTTTATGAACTACAAACGATTATAAATGGTTTTTAAGCTAGTAAGACGTTTGTAGTGAATTTTCGAGGAACTACAATCGAAAAAAACTGCACTACAAACGACTCCAAATACTTTTAGAGCTAGTCAACCGGTTTAAAGCGATTTTTTATGAACTACAAACGATTATAAATGGTTTTTAAGCTAGTAAGACGTTTGTAGTGAATTTTCCAAGAACTATAATCTAAAAAACTGCCCTACAAACGACTCCAAATACTTCTAGAGCTAGTCAACCGGTTCAAAGCGATTTATGAGGAACTACAAACGAAAAAATGATACTCCAAAGTGTTCTAAACGGTTCCTGCAGAAGTAACCGTTTGTTGTTGATAGTTAAAGAACTTAAAATGAGAAAAATCTTCTGAATCCAAACCTAGAATTAGTAGAATGTATCAAAGTGATTTTTACAAGGGAGTGAGGACTAACAATAAAAAAAAAAAACCAAATGACTGCAAACGGAAATTCGTTCACTACAAACAACTACTAACGATTTCCCATAGAAATCAACTGTTAGAATTGAATTTCTTTAATTCCGGGGATGGCTATTTTTCGGTGACCCATATTTTTTTTTTGGTCAAACTACAAACAAAAATTTTATCACTACAATCAACTACATACGAAGCTCTACAAGAATGCGCAAAAAAAAGAAAAATTAAAAAAAAAAATGTTAAAAATTAAAAAAAAAAAAAACCAAATAACTACAAACGGAAATTCGTTCACTACAAACAACTACTAACGATTTCCCATACAAATCAACCGTTAGAATTGAATTTCTTTAATTCCGGGGGATGGCTATTTTTCGGTGACCCATAATTTTTTTTTGGTCAAACTACAAACAAAAATTTTATCACTACAATCAACTACATACGAAGCTCTACAAGAATGCGCAAAAAAAAAAACGATTTTTTTAAGTAGGGTGCCAGGTTCACATAGGTCATGTCTGAGAGATATTTCTCGACGGTATGTGAAGCCAATTCAGAGGCCCATGGGCGGCTTTAAAACTCTGACACCAGGCTAGTCAATAACCACACGAAAAGGAGAAGAAAAAGAAGACAAGTAGAAATGTGCTACAGACCACGACGCAAGTTCTTTTTATAAGTCTTCATTCGTAAGTTTATTATCCAAAGGGCGGGCCTGTTTCCAGAAAATTCACAAATGGGGCCGAATTTCTATTAAATTATGTGGAAATCTTCGTAGTCACCATCAGAGGAGCGGCCTGCTACAAGCAGGTCACTCCTCTAATGGTGGTAAGCATACGAGTAGCATAATCAGCCTATAATCATCCCACTACCTCCTATAATGTGCTTGTACCAGCACACAGGCCTCCTCTTGGTCAGAGGGAGTGGGCTGTAATCCGCTACGTAGGCCCCGTGCAGATAGGTAGATGACAGACACACATGTCTTCGAACTTTTGGTTCGATTCAGGATTGAGGAGATTTGTTTCCTCATTATTATTTTCTTCACCGTTTTGAGAGCACAGATAGAGTGATGCTGATGAGAGTGGCGAAATAAATCCATTCACACATCCACGACTTACACGCTAGAACTGGGCCACCACTGCTCTCGACCGCTTGCTTGATTTCTTCCAAATTATATAAAAAAGCATAAATACCTTGATCAAAGTTTACTGCCCTTTTATTGTACTTGATTTGTTTCCTTGCGCAGTAAACGCGAGATCCCGACGGTGAACTTCACGATCCACAATGTGCATTGCGCCCGCAACATCCGTGTGTGCCCCGTCTGTAAGGAGCCCGTGCTGTACGCTGAGCTCAAGGAACACCACGAGAAGCTGCACAAACTACGTAAGTACCAACCCATCACAGTATCTTATACAAAACTTTTAAGTTTTTCTGTTTTTTTGTGTGAATAGGACTAAATGACTGCGTGGATGACTTACTAACAGACAAAACATGCACGTTGACAAACCGATAAAGATACTGCATGGTTTATGATCTGTCAATAAAAAATCTGCCTAGTTCATAAATAAATTGCTGTTAACTTAGTTCTAGGCCGACGGCAGTCAAGGCAATTTTTGGATCCTCGTGAATTTTCTCCCAGTTCGTCTATTAGGTACTGAAATCGTTCTTTCGAACCACCGAAGATGAAATGTCCCTTATAAAGTGTAAACATAAACAAGCACAAAGAAAGAATTTCTCAAAACTCCGACCCTAATATGCAAATCGGGGATTTAAGTTTGTATGCCACGAAGTCGAGTTATTGCATCTAATCTACGATTAAGACGCAATTACTGATAGCGATAGGACGTCCTCGAAGTAGCACGGATGCACCGCGTCGCACCATCACGCTACGTTGTCCATGTGTCACGATACTATGATTATGTCCGCCAATTTTAGGTATGGCTTGCGTAGTTGTGTTGCCGGTACCTACTCGCTAGAAATTTGCTTCTATAACATGGACTTAGGGCGAATTTCACCAATGAAACTGAACGCGATCAACACATCTAAAACGCGATCAAAAGCTGTCCGAGTCATCATTGTCACGCAATATTGATATAGACATCATTCTCTTGTACGCGGTTAAGCTGTTGTAACAGAATTATACTCCATTTGAAATAAGATTAGACATTTAAATAAACCTTTTTTACAGTCCGTCAACCGATTCAGACTTTATACCGTAGGCATAAGGATGGCATTAAAAGCAAAAAAGTGGTTACAATACCAACTGTTTACTGCAGCTGCCATTTGTCATGCCACTAACGCAGTAGAAGTCAAAATCGGTTGGACTGTAAAAAGGGTTTAGTTAAATGTTTAATCTTATTTCAAATGAAGTATAGCGAAACGCGGGTGTACAATACAACTCCTCTGCTCATCTCTGTAGGTAATACAGGCGTGATCATCTAGCACTCTAATACAAAGGCATGACAGTCCGTCCGTCGCCTGTCGTCAAAATAACAAGTGTAATCAAAACAGATGAAATTACTGTTATAATTATCTAGACTCTAGATAGTACGCACATGATTCAATCTTTCGTTTGGCAACACTAACGGAGCTATTTGTGGCTTCTAGAACAAAATATTTCACTGGCTTTTAATCTAGGGATCAGACCTGATCCCGGCAGAGAAATACCTCAGATCCGTTTTTGGAGTTTATAGAGAACACATTTTAGAAGGCCGAAGTCATCTTGCGTACATGAGTACGTAATCGTTGTTTTTTTTTTGCCCCAAATCACATCTACAGACAGGATTGGTCCGCACTAGCTCAAGATAGAGATGACACTCATCTCTGTCAAAAGCAGACAAAAGAGAGCACTGTGCCCGGCAGTGGGACAACATAGACTAAAAATAAATAATAAATCACAAACTACCGCTTGCCATTCTACCATGGCAAGCGGTAGTTTGTGATATAGTATTGCAGTGTAAAAATCACATTGTAGTGTGAATTTTACACTGAATATGGTAGCGCAGATCAAAAAAATCCATAACGCAAATAACGGTACGTAGGTTAACAATACACCCCTGGGGGAAATTACTTCAGTGTGATGAAGCTGTGGCGGCATCTACATCGCCTCATGCGATCGACACATCAAAGACCTGGATGTCACACAAATCCCGCGCAAGTAGAGTTTACCGCGCGACCGACATAATATAAGACTATCCGATATCAATCTTTGGGCAGTTGCCCGCCAGACACAACACTCGTCTGGTCGAAGGATCCTCCCTTTTCTATAGATAGAGGATGAGTGAACTTTCCACCCTGTTTCTCATGCCTCTAAAAAGCTATCAACCACTCGTCCTCTTACTCACACTGAAGTAAGATTAAAATAATACCTACTGCTACTAGAGGGGGTGGTAGGCTGGTAGGCCCCTGGTCTCCAAGGAGCCTAGGCATAGTGAGATCCAAGATAAGGAATAATAATAATAATAAGGTCCGGGACCCCAGGGTCTCGAGAAATGTCAAAGACCAAATAATAATAATTTTATAAATTGTTTTTATAAAAATATTTAAAAATGTAAATTATATGTATATAAATGAAATAATAATAATAAAAACGTTTATTTATAAAGTATAAGTAAAGTAGGTAGATCTGGATTCGGAAGCCGTGAACAAGCGCTGATATTAGTTGGTTTGAGGGGTGGGGACTAAGTGTATGTTTGTTTGTCACCAGAACCATGTCAGAAATGCGGGGAGAGTGTGTGCGGCACTGACTTGGAGGATCACATTCGGGACTCTTGCGCACATACTATCAAGTCATGCAGGTCAGTTCAATTTTCTTACTTCAGGAGAAGGTTCGCAAGTGCTTTATGTATGTTACGATGAAAGTAAATCAGTTGCTGTACGCAACATTGATTATTATCGAACAATATAAATTTTATAGACTTAGGGCCGATTTTTCAGTCGCCAGCTATCTTATATTTGAAGAATAAAAATAGCGTATTGACATATTTTCTACACACACGCTGACAGCTGTCATATTATTTACGTATTCCTCAGATAGGTTTTATCTAAAGATTAAAAAATCAACCATTATGGACGATCCGCAGTGGTAGCCCACAAAATTCCAATTTTCTTAAGTATTTTGCAATTTGCAGGCGTTAGTATGTATCTTGCTCAAAACATGATTCGCGACCATAACAAATAGGTATTATAATATAAACATAAGTCTGTATTATATATTAGAATCATTAATACATAGATTTGTTGTCAACTTCTCAAATGTCATCATTTCATGAAAATGCCATTCAGTGGAACAAATCTAATTACAGAGATTAGGGTCATAAATAAATGCCCGAAAAACATTAGTTAGAGCTTTTTGCTACACTGCAAGATTGTGTACTGTTTGCTATCAGGATTGTACAAATACCTATTATCATGAAATATGAATGCAACTACATATTATAATGTTAACAACAACGTACTGTACTGTTCATTGTGTTCTTGATAGCAGGGTTCATGTGTTCGGAATTCCAAGACTCATTTCATTATACGTACTAAAAATATTAGCCATTCAGCCAGCAAGATGGCTGGATAAGCACTATCTACCAATACTTAAATAAAAAACGAAACAGAATTTGTATAAAATTAATCGCCGGACTGGTTTATCGAAACTTATCAGAAACTGGTGAAGGCCATCAAAGTATTTCTTGTTCCTTTTTCTTGCTATTATAATACTACGTCAAGGTTTAAAATATTATGCGCCTCATTTTAAACTAAGGCCCGTATTACAGAACCTCACTCAAGACTCAAGCATTACTTAAAACTAGTTTCAACCAATCAAAAGGCTTTAAACGTAATACTTACTCAAAAATTCAACAACGATTTTATCATGAAAATATTATGTGGTGTGGTGTATCTGTCGCGGATGGATTGCTTAATTAGCGGTTTTACAAAACAGCTCCGTTATGTAAAACAGCGTTCAGCTGGCTTGTCATTGAGAACGTTTAACAAAAGTGCTACCCACGCGTTTAGACGTAATGCAGAATGGCTTATCTGCAGTCACAATAAATGTTAGGGGTCACAGTAACTAAGCTAGGGCACCCTGACCATTTGTTTTAGGTTAGAACTGTGACCTGCGCGAGCTTAGCAAGCGAACAGAGCGGTGCCGGGGCAGCGGTCGACGAGCGCTAATTCCAAGTTGGTCGCAATTACTCTGATAACTTTTTATTAAAATGGTCCTTAAAATCACTGTTTTCATTAGAGTTAGGGTCATTTTCACTGATATTACTCGTTTATTAATTTCTGTTTCGGACGCCATTATTATTGTTATGACACACAGAGCCACGAGTTAAAAAATTACAAACTGAAATCTACAATCTGACGCTGTTTTACATAACCTCTAATTGTTGACCCACTGCATTGATAAATGCAAAACGTTTATGCAGTTATACGTGTTAGTTTAGTAGATAGGTAAAGTTGCTAAGGTCGATCAGCTGTTTTACAAACGGAGCTGTTTCGTAAAACAGCTAGCGGTTATGTAAAATAGCGGTTTGATAATCCATCTGCGACATATTTATTTATGCATCTTCATACACATATTTTTGTAAACAAATGGATCAAAAAACGTACTTGTGAATGTCAATTTGTAGTGCGACTTACAAATTGAGATCTTTGATATGATTATTTGAATACTTAAACCGGAAATTATAATTTTGAATCAACTGAGGACATGCCACACCGTCGCCACGTCCGCGCCAAGCCCACGCCACGCTCGCGCCATTCGTCACTTGTGTATGTCCCGCGCCTAAGGTGCGGGTGAGGCGACGGTGCGGCGCGGGCGTTGTGTGTATGTTCCGCGCCACGTCGTTGTCGTTCCTATCCATTTTGTATGAAATATGAAACGGGTGGCGCAGGGCCCGCGCCATACCGTCGCCACGCCCGCGCCTCTCTCCACTTGTATATGAACCGCGCCTTAAGATTTTTCTCATTTGACAATTTAGGTTAATGTTATAATCTCAATTTTCGTCGATGATTTTTCAATTAAGATTTAATTATGTTATTCAAACAATAATTATTGGATGAATCGGTGAGATATAAAGTGGAAACCTTCTAAATACATATGAATGTGTTACAAATTCCCTTTAGTGAGTGATTGTTTAAGAATTTAACCTGAACAGTTTGTTTACACCATCATTATATACTTTTGGAACAGAATATAACTAATGTGTCTCATTTCAAAACGAACACCGATCAATCTATGAGAACTCACATCAAATTTTTGCCTTTGATTTAAGGCTTAATTTGACTAGTAGTTTAATTTCCGCTTGTTACAATACAAAGGTTCTGCGAGCTGGAACTGCCACGCCGCGACCTGCCGGCTCACGAGAACTACTGCGGAGTGCGCACGGAGCAGTGCCCGGACTGCCGTGAGTGGGTCATGATCAAGTACCGGCAGCTGCACGTCGACTCCAACCACGGCTTCATTAGGCTGGACGACGGTAAGCATACAGGATGTCGATGGAGATTTTTGCCCTGTCTTCCCCATAGAGATCTACGTTTACGAAATAAATTATTTGACTTTGAACAAAACCGTTACAGATCCCGCCCCTGCACCAAAGAAGGAGCTACCAAAGAGCCCAGCAAAGCCGATGGTCAACAAGATAACGAACATCAACGCTGTCGCCGTGAATACCAACATGCCTTCCACGAGTAACAACGGGTTGTCGAGACCAACCACTTCCAACGTCAACAACGGTTTCTCTCGGCCAACTAGCTCCAACATCAATAATAGACCTAATGGCTTGAAGAATATTAACTTGCCGAGGAGTGATGTGCCTAGGAGTGGTCCTGTAGATACAAGGTAAGTAAGTTACATAAGAATTGAAGATCTTTATTTCCATGAAAATATGGTCCATCCGTACTAGCTTACGTCTGATATTGAGTGTGAATCAAATTGAAATTGATTCTCATAATTGACGACAATTATCCGATTCAAATTCGATTCGATTACAAACGTTTCGATGTAATAATTGAAAGTACCAATAATTTATTCCGAAAGTTTTATGTGTATGTGTGTATGTGTGTATACATAACTAAATTTATATTTATAATTTAAAAAAAATACGATGTTTTCTCAAGTCGTAGAAACCCTGCGAGCTGTCATCCGGGCTAGTATAAATACAAGATACAATATACCTAATACGGCCAATACATAAACCCATAATTATTTATTCAAAGCTACTACAGCAGTGGAAGTTCAAGCTCATCTTCTTCGTCACTAATCGGTGAGGGCGCGTCCACTGATTGGAGGAATGTCCAGGCCGCGTTAGCCAATGGATCGAGGAAGAGGACCAATGACCAGCCGCAGATTAACACTAACGTGGAAGCTACTAACAAAGTGGAGAAGGATTTGTAAGTATATTATTATTAGCTGGACCCACGGCTTCAGTTCACCGGAATTAACCGGGAGAATAGGTTCCTACTTATAGGTTGTCCAAGTATAGTATAAATCTATTTGTTAATTTTATTTTGTGGAATTTTAGGTGATTGGGCTCAAAGCGGTCATATTTTCTCCCTGCTTTAATTATTATTTTTCACCATAACCTTCAAAGGACCTCTTTCCCTGCAGGAGCATTTCCCGCGGCGCTGTGAAGAAGCGGCCGGCTCCCAAGCCGCCGAGCCGCGACCCGCCGCCCGCCTCCCCGCAGCGCGACCTGCCGTACTACAGCGCGCTACAGCGGCAACAGAGAGAGGAGCGAGCGAGACAGGAACAGACTGCTTATAACTTGTCTGTGGGTGAGTTACACGTACAGAATCGTTTTATACTGAGGTAAAGAAACGTTACTGAGAACATGCTTTAGATAATAATAATACCAGCCTATTATTGTCCCTCCAAGATAAAGTCCATATCAATGGAAAAAGTTCTTTGGTACTTGCCCGAATTTGAACCCACCCACAAGGCCACAATCGCGTGCATGAGGGGCAAGGCCTTAACAACTGGGCCATCACAGCCAACATGCTGTTGCTAATGAATATTTGTGTCACTGTCGCCCAACTTTCAAACTGCAACAGAAAGACAGAGATATAATATCTTAGCCAAAGCACATGCTCATTAATGTTTATTTATCGCCCCCTCACTACACCTACCACAAAAGGTAATTGAAGTTTTCTTCGATTTCTGCAAAGCCTTTAATTGTGTACATCATGACACGCTTTTACGTAAACTACATCATAATAGTGTCCAAAACGTTAAACTACTAACGTAATTGGTTCTTAATTATATAATTGGTTTCAATGTGTAGATATGAATGGCGAGTGGAGAGATCTTACGGGATACTAGTGCAGTTAGGTGTACCCCAAGGCTCAATACTGGGTCCATTCTTATTCCTGTTTTGTATTAATGTCTTAACATATTATTTAAAGGAGTTTTATGACGTATTGTTTGCAGATGATACCTGACGGCTAAATTCTATCTAAGTTTTAGCGCTTATTTTAAACCTAAACAGCCTTAATACAAAACTAGGATTATCTTGAAACCTCGTTCGTTCGTCGTTCTTCGTTACTATCGAACCATTTTTTTATTTCGAACTTAAGGACAAAATTAAAGCTATGATTACAATAACTGAATTTTTACCCGAGCCTAAGTTATCAGTTTTGTATTTAACAACTTTACGCTTGTACCGAGTAAAATTACTGTCTCGAAAGTTTAGACTTGGACTAAAGTTAGAACTCGTTTTATAATGAGACAGTATCTCTTTTAATCTTAACTTTACGATTTTGTCATGCCCATTCCAGGTCTACCACCAGTCTTAAGCGCAGCAGCGAAGGTCGAGAAACTTCGCAAGATGGACGCCCTCCAAAACCCTGAATCCTTCGTAGACTACAAGAATCGTGTGCAGGGTCGCATGAGCAGAAG
Source organism: Agrochola circellaris (assembly GCA_914767755.1). Taxonomy (NCBI): domain Eukaryota; kingdom Metazoa; phylum Arthropoda; class Insecta; order Lepidoptera; family Noctuidae; genus Agrochola; species Agrochola circellaris. The sequence continues at coordinate 8,102,019 of OU611860.1, forward strand.
CCCAGAGAATCATGTCGAACCTGGTCACGTGCTAGGCGCTGCAGCGAATGAAGACCCTGAGAGGCGACGGCAGGAGTTCAGGAACTTGAAACCGATGACTCCTCAAGAATTCCTGGAGAGGTTCAATGAAATGCAACTGAGGAAAGACGAGGATATGAGGGGGAACAGCGGGCAGGAGTTGGGGAGGAAGAGCGGGGATCGGTTCAGTGAGATCAAGTCCTCGCTCAGGGAGTTGAGGAGGGGATTGAATGAGGTGAGCTGGTTGTCAACTGTTTTTTTTTTTAGAGATGTTGTTGAGTTAACTTAGCGACACATCTGCCGAAAAATAGGCGACTGCTAAGTATCCACATCAGTAGATTGCACCCGTCTGAAGCAGGGGCGGGTCGCTAGGCTCATCTTAAATACTAGCTCTACTTACCAGTTTGTGAATACTAGACGTCCTTGTCATTCTCATATCAATGATTTAGTTACCTGTAAGATGTGTATGAGTACGGAGCATTACCGCCGGTGTCTGAGAGCCTATACCGCATGACTTTTTTTACCGTATCGAAAAAAATTGGGTATAATAGGTGAACGGAGTAGAAGCCTATGGCATAGAAATTTTAATGTTTTAATTTTTTTCAATAACCTAGAATGAAATTGATTTATCGATAAATACCAAGCATATAAAGTGAACTTTTCATTCCAGAACATTAAAAATAGAAAATAAAAAAGAACCCTACCCTCATACGCACCCTACTAGATGCGCGGAATTTATCATGATATATGATGGATAGTTTTCATGTTTTTTTAAGGATATTTGGAACTTTTTTTTATTGAAAAAAATTAAAACATTAAATTTTCTATGCCATAGGCTTCTACTCCGTTCACCTATAATACTTTATTTTTTTCGAGACGGTAAAAAAAGTCATGCGGTATATTTTAGTCTATTGTCTTTCACCAGAATATCCAGTTCTTTTTTAGATTCATATTCTTTATGCAATGACTTCATGAGCTATCTGAATATCAAAAATATTTGGTATAAGGCGCGGAACATACACAAATGGCACTTGTGTATTTCCCGCGCCTAAGGGGGACGCTTCAAAATTGATTCGCTGTTAAAATGTATTGTAGATGTCAAGTGATTTGTTTGACTTACTATTTCGGTCCAATCACACCTTTATGATCTTTGACAGCGAGTTGTTTGTTTTTTCTGTTGACTTTCAAAAAGCGGGTGTAAAAGTTTGATAGGTTTTAATAATAATGCTCTTTGTGCATGTGTTTCAGGTGACTGCTCCATACCATTCGAATCCGAACATTAGCGCCAATCCAAACAACAACAACAATAATAACAACGGGTAAGTGTATTTTGTGCAGATTTTTTTTAACCAAACTGCGTAAGCTCAACGGCTCAAAGTTCCAAGCAGTCAATATTTTTGGCGTACCTAAACGAAACAGGTTAACCAGATCATTATATCTGCCTTCCTTACCTTTCCCAACCATGTTGGGGTCGGCTTCCAGTTTAACCGGATGCAGCTGAATACCAGTTTTTATTACATGGTTCGACTGCCGATCTAACCCCTACAACCCAGTCACTGGGTATCACGATACGCGAGTCTTAAGAGCGTTTATTCTGAAAGTTGGCAACGTCGTAAATAGCTGTCAAATATTTACCTGTTTTGATTAATTTGGAAATAATATTGTACAACATGTATGCATTGTATAACATAATCAATATTCTAGTAACTTAGTTAGCCACATTTCTTATTTCCATACAGTATTATTTCCAAATTAATCAAAACAGGTAAATATTTGACAGCTATTTACGACGTTGCCAACTTTCAGAATAAACGCTCTTAAAGTTTTAGTGGTATGAGGAACAGGGTGTAAAGTTCACTCATCCTCTATAGAAAAGGGAGGATCCTCCGACCAGACGGGTGTCGTGTCTGGCGGGCAACTGCCCGAAAGTTGATGTCGGATAGTCTTATATTTATGTCGTTCGCGCAATTAACTCTAATTGCGCGATGCAGGATTTGTGTGACGTCATGTCTTTGTACGTGTACGTGTAAAGTAATAATGCCATAAATTTTACAATACGAGAGAGAGGCGGAGCTATACATGATCGATAGCACCATCCCTTTTTCGCAACGAAATCATGATGGCATTCATATTTCTTATACTACTTTACATGGATCGACTGGCTATCTGACCTCCACAATCCAGTTACTCGGTAAAACGATACTCCTGGGTAAGACTGGTGGTCGGATTTAAGATATTCAAAGATGTATCATATTTAGTGATGTATCGACTAGTCGCCGACTAGTGGGCCCATTTTTTACTCGTGTTAATAATAATGCGTGATTTCTTCTTCAACATGATGCAAACAATTTCAATAAGGTAGTTCCACTACTAATAAAATAATATACACTGTTTTAGCTACGTAATTCAACTTTGTTTTAAATTAAAACACCAAGAGCTGAAATCGTAGTCACGAACATTGCCGATGTCACCCGAACTCAACCGAAAGTAATGATCGGCTTGGCCGACTAGTCGGCCAAAGTCATAGTCAGCCCATTTCTAATCATATTTTAGGAACGAACGCGGCGGCCGTGCCTCGCCCGCTAACGAAGACGTGCGACTTCCATGCGAGTTCTGTAACTCGCTCATACCGGCAAACAACCTTGTGCAGCATCAGGTAATACTACACATTAATACATACTTTTATATCTTACCCATACACAGGGCGTACCAACACCCTTCACGATGCCGTCATCTACGAATTTTTTATATCTAACAAAGTAACATTGTGCAAAAATTATTGCTGGGAAACAACTTTTATTTTTGGTGTTTACCGTAGTGCACAACGTAACGCACGCAAGCCCTTGTGCGTCTGGGTGCGTGCAACTTTACAGGGATCGTGGGACTATGTACAAAACTTGATATTATCTCAAATTGTGAATTCAAATACACGGTGGCAGGGACTTCGAAACGAAAACTTTCGCCAGGGATTCAGTACTTGACCAGACCACTCGGCGTTGTTTTTCTAAATAATTTGAGCGTATTCCTTGATTGATTTTAACAAATCAATCAAGGTGTCGTGTAGATTTCTTACAGGGTTCTTTATGACTCTTTAAGACCAGTTAAGCGGATTAAGTTATTAAATATACGTCGTCTATTGTATTTTAAATGAGCTATCATTAAATTTGTCCTGACCCCATGACACTGCTTTACGAATTAGAAAAAATAATAATAGTGGATGCCGCACCGTACATGTGATAGAAATGAAACTTCTTAAGAATAAAGAATAAGACAGATTTAGTGTGAGAGACAGAGAGAGTTATATCTTGCTTCTCTCTCATGTAACGAAATGTGCCTAAACGTGACGCGTCCTTGAAATTTCACTCTCAATACTCGTCTAATTATCGAATCGCCGCCTAAGAAGTTTCACGTCAAAAATCCTTACATATTATAAAATAAAGACCCCGCGACGTCTGTCTGTCTGGACGCGATAAAGTGATATAAGTTCTGGTTGCGAATTATATTTGTTGAACAAACCTAATATTGACTTGCACATTGCAAAAAACGTAGCATAAAAAACGAACTACACTGGCGCTTTCATCTTATAATAGTCGTGCTATACGAGGTGGTGCTCGGCCTCTTGTTCTATCAGCAGACCGGCTGCCGGTGTCAGTCTTGATGACTTTTGTCGATTGTCTTTTTCGTTACGATGTCGATTCTACCGCGTATATGTAGCATGACTCATTGGACCCTGTTCCTTAGGCAACTCAAACTCAAACTCAAATCATTTATTTCAATTAAACCATTACAGGCACTTTTGAATTGTCAAGGAATCGGTCAGTCAAAAATATGAAGCTAGTTGCCCATTCCAAAGCGTAGTAGGTACCTATGGAGAAGAACGGGCAAGAAACTCCAGGCAGACCGTATATCTAGCACGACCCATTGGACCCTGCTTCTTCGGCAGACCGTATATCTAGCATGACCCATTGGACCCTGCTCCATCGGCAGACCGTATATCTAGCATGACTCATTGGACCCTGCTCCTTCTGCAGACCGTATATCTAGCATGAGCCATTGGACCCTGCTCCTTCTGCAGACTATATCTAGCATGACCCATTGGAATCTGCTCCTTGTGCAGACGGTATATCTAGCATGAGATATTGGACCCTGCTCCTTCTGCAGACCGTATATCCAGCATGACCCATTGGACTCTGCTCCTTCTGCAGATCGTATATCTAGCATGACTCATTGGACCCTGCTCCTTCTGCAGACCGTATATCTAGCATGAGCCATTGGACCCTGCTCCTTCGGCAGACCGTATATCTAGCATGACTCAATGGACCCTGCTCCTTCCGCAGACCGTATATCTAGCATAACCCATTGGACCCTGCTGCTTCTGCAGACCGTATATCCAGCATGACCCATTGGACCCTGCTCCTTCGGCAGACCGTATATCTAGCATGACCCATTGGACCCTGCTGCTTCTGCAGACCGTATATCCAGCATGACCCATTGGACCCTGCTCCATCGGCAGACCGTATATCTAGCATGACTCAATGGACCCTGCTCCTTCCGCAGACCGTATATCTAGCATGACCCATTGGACCCTGCTCCTTCTGCAGACCGTATATCTAGCATGACCCATTGGACCCTGCTCCTTCGGCAGACCGTATATCTAGCATGACCCATTGGATCTCCTTCGGCAGACCGGCTGCCGGCCCGACCTGGCTCAGCTGCGGCCGCGCAGCACGTCGCCGGCGGGCGCTGCCGCGCTCTCACCTGCGCCGGCGCACGAGCCCGAGCCCGTCATCCCGTGCGAGTTCTGTGCGCAGTCGCTGCCCGTCTACCTTATCAGCGAGCATCAGGTAACTAACAACAAACTAGACGGTCAAAGCTCGTCGAAAAATACAGCGTCCAACAGTTGGCCGCTAAATGCACGCACACTAGAAAAGCACAATGACGCGTATAGTCCCAGTCGCCCCCACATGGATTGCCACCAGGTGGCAATTGGGAGAAAAAAATCCCAGTTGCCACCGGGTGGCGACTGGGACCTTATTGCCCCCACTTCAAATCGCTGTACATTGCGGCGTGGATCGCCAAACCCCCTCATCGCTATATTTCTTACGGCCGCGATGACGGGGTTGGCGGTCACATTTCCAATGTGGTTTTATTAGTAGATAAGTGATATTTTTAGGGACATACAAACAAGATTTAAAGAAAACCACAAAATATTATCAATAAAACCACACCAATACAAACAATGCACACAATAAACTACCCGACGGATTAAGTCATAAAACACGTGTTTCGTCAAAATGAAGGAGTTAGTTAAAACTTCATGAATGTGATTGTGGTAGGTATAACAATCCTTTTATTTTTGTGTAAACAATCGTAAAAGCTTGTAAAACGTTAGTTTACCTATTGCTATTTTTTGCCGCCTATAGTCGGTATTCATTTGTATTGTTTGAAGCTCTCCAAAACCGACTCAGCGATAAGGAGTACACAAATCACAATAGATGTGTCATGCCCTTCCCCTACCCTTTACCGGCTTTTGCATCTATGACATTGAAATGCAATTTAGTCTATCTATAATCATGTCAGAGCAAAGTGCGTCTTGCAGCTCCGGACAAAGTATACTATATATAAAAGACGACATGGAACAATTATTCTTCGTGCAGGACATCAGTATAATTTGAAAAGAAAAAACAAAAGTGACGTAGAAACGTGGGAGTGCACCCAAAGGAAAGAAAAATGCAAGGGATTTATAAAGATAAAAGTAAGTCACTAACGCCTATGATTTATCACTTAAGAGCGTGCAGCCGCATGATTCTTATTTTTGAACTAAGATTTTCTGTGATACGAATTTACACCAGGTTTTTATGATTAATAATAATAAGTGATTAAAAGCAACTACAATAAAGAAAATCTTGTTTGTATGTCCCTAAAAAATATCACATATCTACTAATAATACCACATTGGAAATGTGACCGCCAACCCCGTCATCGCGGCCGTAAGAAATATAGCGATGAGGTTTGGCGATCCACGCCGCAATGTACAGCGATTTGAAGTGGGGGCAATAAGGTCCCAGTCGCCACCCGGTGGCAACTGGGATTTTTTTCTCCCAATTGCCACCTGGTGGCAATCCATGTGGGGGCGACTGGGACTATACGCAATGACGTGGTGCGAGTGTGTGACGTACCTGCACAAAAAACACCAGCATAAAAAAGTTGGCTTGTTTGTTTTAGTTCTTTTGCAGCGAAATAACCCTCATTTAGAGATATAAATCATCAAAGCATATGACCTACGAGTACTATAACAAAATCGTGGTTGCGGTACTAGGTGTAATGTCTTAATGTTTTTCAGGAGCGCTGCGGCAGGGAGGCCAATCTGCTGTACCCCGACTGAACTAGTCTTCCTAAAGTATTAACCATTTTTATAAATTAGCTATAATAACTTTTAGTTCATTCTTACGACAATTTTATTAAATTGTCTCTCCATGGCCAACGTTCTGAAAATCCAAATATGTGTTGCACTTCTGATATTTTTTGTTGACAACCAAAGTTTCAATAAATTATTTTGTCTTTGTATAGAAAAATACAGTTATATTTTAGCATTTTTCTCGTTCTGCAAGTTCTAGAATCTAATACTTGAACATTTCATACTATTCCTTAAAATACTTTTATAATTTATGTTCTTGTTTCAATAACTCTGTTTCTAATTCGATTCGAATACTGCATTTCTATTGGCTACGTCGCGAGCCAATCAAAATGAATCTGTATCTGCGCAAGTAATGATTCTATTTTTGAAATTGACTTTTCCTGTACAAAGACGATTTGATCTCTAAAAATTAATTTGAAAGGAATCGAGGTAGTTAGAATAAGAAGTAAATAATTGGACGTCCTATAGATAAGAATAAACAATGAAAGAATGAAGAATAATAAGAGTGAATACATAGACTTGAAAGAAGTGACTTATTAAAATGCTCTTAAGAATGGCTAAGTATACGACCCCGGTGGTTATAAAAGAATTTCTTGTACTAGGTATGCTGAGCATAACGTTACTGAGAAAAAAGGGAAATCTGAAAGATGTATTTAATTTTTCTGTAGAATTTACGAGCTTAACGCCAAAAACTTAGTTAATAACGTCAACCCTAAAAATTCGCAAAGGTTGGTACACATACTCCGTTGGTTTAGGTAGTTAACTAAAGGTAAACAAAAAAAAAACATGACGATTAAGCTGTCAAGTAACCGACTAGAGTCCGCGCCACCACTCAAGTCCGATAGACGCGGCGCTAGTGTCTATGTCAATGCATCAAATTGCATTTAAAAACTATTTTGTTCCACAATTTTCCGCCGGACTTCAGTGGTGGCGCTGTCTTTAAACGTAACACTTCAGTGGTCATGCTACGTCACAGTTGTACTCTTCAATTTAGCAACGTTATAATTCGTTGACGTTAAGAAAACCTGTCTTTTTGGGCTCTTTACAGTAGACAGGTTACAAAATATTATATTATTATTGTAAATGTAACAAAAAAAATGTGCTCCAGCACACATCGAATAAATGATAAAGTAATAAAATTAATAAAAGAGGAAATTATCGTAATAATCGAAAATAAATTGAATTTGGTTATGTTATAACGTATTTTTAAATAAGAAAGTGTCATCAATTAAACCCTTTTTAGGAATTGTTTACCTTGAGTTAATTACCTAAACCAATGGAGCATACTTACCTACATTTGACAACTGTTTAAGAATGATAAGAGATGATTTGGCAACTGTGATTGGCAGTCGTATTTCAGTAGCTGTTACTGTGCGTTTGCACTGGCGAAACATTCACAACAAAACATGTTGGAATCTCTATTTTCTGTCAACGTTCCATACAAATTTTGACAGGAACTAGAGATTTCAACATGTTTTGTTGCGATGTTTCGCCAGTGCAAACACAGTTAGAACAAGTTCAAAATGTTACCACGCTAGCACACTAAGAAACAAAACAAGGTTGATTACAAAACAAGGTTTTTACTTTAACATGGCTTACACCATCGAGCCAGTTTTTTTTACAGCAACGTAAACTGTGATTGAAATAGTTCCAATACGGCCGATGAATACTGGCCGGTCTGAACATAGGCTCTCCGAAATTTCGCGCAACTTCTCTCCCTCACACTCACCTTATGTCACCATTTGGTTTCCACAAAATGTTATTGCGCAGACTTCTGCGCAAAGTTCGGACAGGCCATGGTTCATCGGCCGTATTGACAGTTCTAAATTCAAAACTTTGACAGTTTTGAATTATTTGAGTTTTTAATCGGTACTAAGCTGTCAGTTTTTTTTATTAAGAACTGTACCGTTGTTGGAATAAAGTTCAAAATACAAAAATGGCTTCAACGTTTAACCCTGATTCTGCAGATAAGTATTGTTTTATACAGACGTAACATGTTAAGTGCTAAGATGTTAGTGCCAAAACTGCTGATAACAGGTGATACAGGAGTATTTGATTTTCCTTAGGAGTTGATAGTATTATTAAGTTTGACAATAAAGCAAAGCTCAATTTTAGATCTATTATTATTCTTTTTTTTTATTATGATTTGTATGAAACTATATCAAATCGACTCTCTAATGTTACATTGAGCTAAAGCTCATAAAATGTTTGTAGTGTAATGAACTATAAGATACGTAATCGATTTTCGCCAAACAATAGGCTGTTTGATATAAGTGTAATAAATGTGTATATGGTCGTAAATGTCTTGCGCCTGCGCAAAAGATCGAATTCTAAAATAAACTGTGGCCTACTGGCGTCATATATTATGTAAAGCAGTTTAATTGATCGGTTGCGCAGGCGCGCAAGGTGCCACTCTTGAATAGGAGCAAAAGTCATATAATGCCCATATTTTGCCTGTTGGAAAAATCTAGAAGCTTTCACGAAAGCGCTGGGCTTGTATTTTAAAATATTTTATGCAAAATTAACAATACTTTAAACGTCATGTTATTGCTTTATTATCTTTAAGTTTCGCTGTTTCATTTATTTGTATTAACCATAGACAATTGAAGTGGCACCTTCAATGGTAAATGTGTAGGTAGCTTTATAAATACTTTTTATACATGTAAAACTTTAATGTCTGAACGTAAGGTGTAAGATTAAGTGAGTTTAAATTTTTAAAGCTATGAGCGTTCAAGCATTTAAAAATATTTTCGAAAATTTATGTAAAATTTATCCTATATAAAAAATTTGTTGTAATGATTTTATTTTTCGCTACCTCGAATCTCATACATTTATCTATATTTTTTATTTATTTATATTAACTCTGAAATTTTATTAATTAAAATATTATAATACATGCCATACGAAGTTAATACATGTTTTTACTCTCAATGTTAATATAAATATCTATGTGAAAAATAATTAAAAAACGAAGAAAATAAAATAGTATACGTATTATTGTATTCTAATATGTGTTAGTCTAAAGGTGCTGATAGACTTGAGCATTCACTTGTAATGAGCATTCTAGCGAATGTTACATTATAGAAAAACAAACTGGAGCGTTTTAAAGAGCATTCTAGCAAGCATTCTAGCGAAAGGACAGTAAATTTCTTAAGAAATAAGCAGTACCTTTGTACTCAAATTATAATTATGTCGTAACTCTATGTATTTTACTGTGTGTACATAAATAATAAAATAAATTTGCTTCGAGCTTTTTGCCGAGCCGAGCCATTCTGTCATTGTTCCGCCGCCGTCCCTCTATGCCTAGAGCGTTCGCTAGAATGATCGTGAAAATGTTCGTAGCGATGTTTGGCTCTATGCTTGGCTCTGTTCGTTGTTCAGTTCGATACAATTAAAAACGGCGAATGCTCGATGTTCTGTTACGAATGAATGCTCAAGTATATCAGCATTTTAAAAGGGAAGCGTACCGAAGTCTAAAGCATTTGTCCTTACTCATACCCACTTATACAATGTGAAATTTAATTCGTTTGCATCCTCTTAAGGGGTCATTTTACTCATCATTACAAACAACTTTCACTATGGGGCTAATGCTGAAATCTCGAAAAAAAAATCAGCTGTTCCATACATTTATGTTCGCATAGCTCGTTATAATGTAGGGAACAGCTGATTTTTTTTCGGCCGAAGCCTCATGTTATTCATAGTGTCATTGTGTGCATAATGTTGGCGTGCTATAAGCAGCTAGCGAAGCCCCAGCCTGTGTGGCTTCGGCCTTAAGAGCGTTTATTCTAAAAGTGGGCGACGTTGCAAATAGATGTCAAATATTTCGCTGTTTTGAGTAATTTGGCAATATTACTGTATGGAAATTCGAAACTAGAATATTAATAATCACCATCAAGGGGGTGATTTTACCCGTCTTACTAAATATCATCTGTATGTATTTTATATTGGCTTTGATTGACATGTGTATGTACTCGTATCTGATTTGAATTAATTGAATGTTTGAGTATTATTTTATTGTGTATGTGTTTTTTTAATTTAACGAAATGTAATGTGATGTAATAGACTTTATCTGATAATAAATAAATTAATAATATTAAACGAGTTTCGCTATGAAACTCATATCTCTCCTTACGAGTCGAAAAAAAACTTTTCATACATGCATCGATAGTCTGTCTACGGTTGCATAGAAATTGTTTTTTTTTTTTTTTTTCAAGAATCGTTTGGAGTTTCATAGCGAAAGTTTTTTATGTAGTATAAGTTGTATGGCGGGTAGAATCACCTCCTTGACGGATGTAAGTGACTAAATCGCCACCCTGTATTCAATTTTGCAGCCCGGCTGTTTGCCGATTAATGCCGACCCGAAGCAAGTCTCGCTTTACTCTACTTGTATTGACATTTTTGTATTTTTGAAGTGAAAACTACTAAAGGAGCTTTGCGGTCTTTCTGAACCGTCACGATCGGGTCGGTGTTGCTGAATCGGGTATACTCGGTGTCAGTCGGTCGGTGACGCTGAATCGCGTATACTCTGCTCCAGTCGTAAGTTTTCACTTCTATCGTGTAGTCGTCACAAAAACCATTTTTTTTTTTTAAATTCCGCTTTATAGTCGAGCCCGTCTTATGTTCCTATTTCTGTTACGTGCTATGGCTAATTCGGTACATGGCATCGATAAAATAGATCAGTAAAATTTCAGTGTGTATATTAATTTAAATAAAGAAGTTAAGATGATTTAGGCTTACTGTACACGACACCGGAGCCGCACCGGCGCCGGACCGCATGCTTGTGTATGTATACGAATGAATATCGCCCATGCGCCGCACCGGCGCCGCGCAGATTTTACATTTTCATTCTGAGATAATCTGAATTTTTTTCATCTTGCGGTCCGGCGTCATGTACAAGAAGCCTTACACCCGAATACTGAAACGCCACTCAAAACTTAAGCGTTACTTATGACTCGTTTAAAGCCTTTTGATTGGTTGAAACTAGTTTTAAGTAACGCTTAAGTTTTGAGTGGCGTTTCAGTATTCGGGTGTTACTCTGTTAATTTTATAATTATGATAATGACACATGACATGCTAAATGTTTTTTATTAATTGGGATAAGAGCAACATAATGATCATCTTCCTGCACGCGCAGCATGACAACCATAGAAACGGGTTTTATCGACGGGAGAATAGAAAATGACAGATATTTATCAGAATTTAAAATGACAGATTGTTTACCTGTCATTTTGTCTATTCTACCGTCGACAAAACCCGTTTCTATTGTGGTCATGGTAAGCGTGCTGCCCTTGTCAGTTGACCCACGTTACTTGCGTGTCGGCGAAACACGTTTTCTTCCGTTCTCCCTGTCAACCGTCACGCTATCATTCACTCCCTTTTCTTTAATATCATTCCTCATACAATCCATCCATCTTTTCTTTGATGAATGGTGAATTATTATTATGTTATAATATACTTACATTGAGTGTTGGTTACCTAATCGATTATAGATTCTTCAAAAGATGTGTCATCTTAAAATGAACGGATTTTAATGACGTAAGCATGCTTAGTTGATAGTGGATGTTTATATTCTTCTAGGACAATGACTGTTTATGTAACGTTGTATATTTTTGTGATAACTCGTAATTCTATATATCTACTATGACGAATTAAATTGTGTAAATTCTCAATTTCGTCTTATTTAACATTTTATTTAACTTTTTTATTTATTCGTTCGTTCGAAGAATGTTTTATTTTACCACGGATTTTACTGACTTTGAAAAAAGTGTCCATGGAGCTTCTGAGTTTCTTGGCCGTTCTTCTCCATAGGAACCTACTACGCTTTGGAATGGGCAACTTATCATCTTTTTGACTGACCATTGACCAGAAAATTCAATTGAAATAAATGCTTTGAGTCTTGAGTTTTGGCATCTGGGGTCAAAGAAAAATTACTGCCGGTTCCCCGACTACAGTAGGTTTCCGCAGAATACGATATGAACTGATATTAAACAAACTCTTTTAAAACTAATCCATACATAATTTACACGGTTATTTTCGAATAGTTAGTCGCGTACATAATTTCTGTTCGAATAAAATTATGAAAATCAGAGATTCTGGTCAATTCAACCACAATCGCTGCAGCAGTTACTCTGTCGCGCAGACGAATTTTTCAAACGTATGCGGCAATGGATTAGTAATCAAAATCCTTCGGAATGTGATTGAAAGTGTGTTACGCAAATGCAATTGCGGGTGCTGGTTCTTAATTAGCAGATAAATGAAACAAAATTAATTTGAACGTATTTATTTCACTCGCAAAACAGAGGAAACGTGATCTTTTCAACGAAATCCATACTTATCTAAAAATAAAAACTAAGTAGTGACAAGCTATTTGCTATACTTATTGGCCAACATTTTCATCTTTCCACTACACTGCAAATGTTCATAATTATTGTATGCCCAATTGGGTCAATCAACTATTTTACCCACACTACTGTTGAGATGACATTATTTTAAATATGATGATCGAAAATAATGTGTCGGGAACAGCAAAGTGTGAGTAAAATTGTTGATTGACCCAATTACTTTTAAGCTTACGGCGTACATAAGAGCCGCACAGACCGATTGAAGGATAAGCTACGCTTGCAGAGGTCGGTCCGTGCATGGGTGACCATCAAAGAGTAGAATAAGTGGTGACCATCTGTTACATATCGAGACCCCTCTGCCCTACGTGCCTCGGAAAACACGTTAAACCGTTGTTCCCGGCTATCATTTGCGTTTCATTTGACAGTCGTTACAGGTAGTCAGAAACCCGAAAGTCTGACAAACAGTCCTACCAAGGGGTATAGTACCTAGTAACTAGGTTATGGAGGTCAGATAGGCAGTCGCTCCATATAAAATACTGGTATTCAGCTGCATTCGGTTAGAGTGGATGCCGACCCCAACATAGTTGGGGAAAGGATGATGATGCAGATGATGATGGCGTACTTATGAGAGTGATTTAAAACAATTGACTACTCAGCATTGTTTATAGTTTGACCGGGAGCTCTGCTCCGCGCCATAGGTTGCCATAGGTCATGTACGCGGCGAGACGGGGGGCAGCGCACTGCGCAGGCCGCTTATTCGTCAACATTGCTCCCGTTTCGTCGCGCTTTTCTAAGGCGGTCCCGGTCAAACTATTACCTAGTACGTCATGCTCCTCACACCCCATCACCTCTTTTTCCATTATAAGTTTATTATACTTTTGGACCTAATATGTACCTACTCAATTTGTACATACCTTAAAAAAAAGTAGGTACCTTGAAAGATTAAGAGTACAAACAGCAAAAGCTTTACGAGAAAAGTCTGAAAAGTACTGATGTTTTTATTACTATTAAGTAAGCAAGCTGTGACAAGTCATGTGACATGTCAAGTTAAATTTTCTCGGGCTATTGATATAAGCGCCTGAGCAAAAATACATAGCAAAGTGTATAAACAGGCGTTGTAACAGGCAATAATTATCCCTAAGGTTTTTGCGAAAACTCGAATTATCAAATGATCCTACGACATATACTTAATATCAGAAAGGAAATGTAACTAGCATGCGCCAAACCCCTTTAAAGAATATTTTCAATAACCATGAGTTAATTCCTAACAGATTTGTCCATTAGAAAATTCATAACATCCTTAATAACGGGGACGCATAATATTGCGACTCAACGCCTAGAGCGCTGGTTCATGCACAGATATTGGCTTCACGCGGACGGGACCCAGGCGCGTCTCTTTTCCATCTGCGTACTATTTTCGTCCTCGTCTCACGTCACTTCTGCGGGTGGGGCCCTCGCATAGGGGAGGTTGGATCGCGAGTAGGTACCTATCCAATAAATAATGAATCGAATTCGTAAATATTATACTGGACTAAAAACCTGCATCAACTTTAAATCATTAATTAATTTTATTAAAGAAAACTTACAAACTAATAACAACTTATGTAGCATATACAAGCTTCCACATTAATACATAAAATAAGTTACAAAGTGATGTTCGTTAATTCACACTTATTTGTACAAACAAAGAAGCTGTTCAGTAGCATTTAAAATAAACAAGTTTAAAAAAGCTTGAAATAAGGACTGTAAGGATTTCTGTTGAGTTGTGCAATTTAATTAGGTACACTTAAGATTTATTCGAAAAATATTGTAATAGGGCTCCCCCGCAGAAAGGTGCGACGCGACCCTAGTCTAAAAATGTATATGCAAACCTTGTGGAAATTGTTCTACTGGAGTCGCGTCGCGCCTGTCTGCGGGAGCCTATCTTCCATGAGTAACAACAATGCTATTAGTAGCTAGAACAAGCATACAAGTAGGCAACCACACTATTCAACTTCTTTACAAAATAAATGGATTGAAGAGACGACAAAAATTCACCTAACACACTAAACGGTTTAAAAAAAAATGCAACTGTAACGTTAAAAAGAAAATCACTTTTCAATTGGCTTGTGGTAGTTATCTCTGATTTGATGCCATCCACTGCATCAGTCAATAGGCTTGAAAAGTGAATTTATTTTGAACTTTTTAGTTGCAGTCGGGATTTTTGATAACTACAACTTAGTCGCTAGTCTGCACGAAGCTTTACACAAACTGTAAATAAAACTGTAGGTAATAAAGCTCTGGCCGCACTGATTCGAATCCCGCGCGAAATATGCGGCTACCTGCGTCGATTTTAATGATTAGTGTACGAAGTCGACTATTCGTTTGCGTTTTAGTTTGAACACCTCCATACTATGCAAGTTAGTTGACACAATCGGCACGAGTGAATTTCGTCCAGCATCCCTCGCGAATTTCGCTTCAGTATGGCCAAAGCATAATACCATATTATTGTAACCTGCCATGCTATTCTGTAAACATCTCACCGTGAAAACTTGGGTGAAGTGAGCTGTCAATAGTGTCAATCCCTATGTAATGACAGCTCACTCCACGCTCACTTCACCTACGTTTTCACGGTGAGATGGTTACAGAATAGCATTGCTGTACCTATCAAAGGTCAGATTTATTGTCTGTTCTCTTTATTGAGAATATAGGTAACCTGTACCTAATAATTTAATTATGTGTATTTTGTACAACCGCTTACTAGCTGTTACTATTACACTGCGTTCGTATTTTTTTTCTCTCTTCCTCACCGGGAGCATTCGCCTGTAATGGAACAACCCAAGATTCAATTTTGAGCATTAATTATATTACCATTACCTCGGTTATCCTCACTCACTGATGATATGCTCGAATCTGAACTGTTACATTACAGGCGAATACTATATGAGGGAGCGTCTTTAGACGATCCTGATTGTATCAAATTAGCATATATTGCTAAAAAGTTCGGTGGGTTTATCACGAAATTTCCAAAATTATGGACACTCATTTTGTCTATAAACAACACATGAACATCTCCTCTGGACATCTTGGTACACTTATTTGTAGTTTCGCACAGTTCTGTATCTTGGCACATCTACACCGAGATCGGAACCTCCTCTTTCCGGGGTGTGCGATTAGATTTTGCGAAAATGATCCGAAGGTAGACTTTTCAAAGTAACTTAGTTTCGCCAATTGCCTCGGGGTCGGCGCTTTCGTTGTTTCCTCATCAGCTACGGTAGTAACTGTCGTCTCTTCCTCGTATTTCTCGGTGACAAGCTCGTCGCTCTGTGTAGCGTCTGCGTCAGAATTAAGTCCTGTGTTATCAATTGTTGCGACTCTATCATTGAGGATGCTTTCAGCGGGCACAATTTCAGAATTATTAGTTTCAGTGAGAATATCGTCGAAATTATTGCTTTCAGTTTCTTGAACTTCTTCGGTTGATGAGTTCTTTTCTGTACTGGTATTAGTTTTAGGTTTCGTCTTGATAGAATATATTCGGTCCGAGTAGTTGTAAGTAGGTTGGCTGTTATTTGTCTGTGCAGTCTTCGTAGTTTCTTTGTTTCTGTTAGTGTTTGCAGTAGGTTCTTTGTCGAGATTGCCCGGTATGACGAGCGGTATCTTTTCTATTCTAGATTCCCTCTCTACGGGCTTCAGTTCGGGCTGTGAATATTCCAGAGCGAGTTGCCGCTTGACATATGTAATGTTACTGTTCTGCTGAGGCGCTGGCAATACCGCGCTTGCGCACAGTAGCAACGGAATCAAAGTTCTGAAACACAGAAGAAAAATATTCTATATAAGTTTTCAACACACTTGCTCGTAAAGTGGCTCTTATTGAACCACTTTAAGGTTCATAATGCAATATATTAAACACGCATGGTTTTTACTTTATATTACCCACATAACTATTTACTAGTCGGAGTAATGACCTGGCAGTATCGAATTAGTAAGTACTAGCTATCGCCGGAGGACCAAAGCAGAAATAGCGAAAAAAAAAACAGCTGTTCCGTACATTTATGTTCGTATGTCTCGTCGAAATGTAGGGAACAGCTGATTTTTTTTTCGCGATTTCAGTGTCGTCGATCCCATAGTGAAAGTTTTTCATCATAATGAGTACACTGACCCCTTAAGAGGTTTAGGGTAAACAAAAACTAAGGTTGTATAAACCAACCGACGCACATAGGAGTATTTGTACTAAAAACCTGGCCAATATTATTTCGTGACATTTGTGACGTGGAAACTATTAAATAAATAAAGTAAGATAGTTTTCAAACATTTATTTAATAATATTAATAGTTAATATAATAAACCAAAAAAAACCATCATCGAAATCAGATTCATCGTTTTCATCTGTTGCTGTTGTATTGTGTTCTTCGTCACTGCTTTCTATTGTTGCATTTTCAGCGTCAGGGAGCAAATGACTTATGGTTTCCGAACAGAATGGGTTACTTTTCTTCCGTGGTGTTTTTCTAGTACTACTTAAAAATGGGTCTGACGTTAGTAACAGTCGATTTAAAATGTCCCTATTACATTTTATTCCGTCAAATTTTCGCGAGAAGTTTTGCCTGTAGAGAGAGCCTGAAGTGCTTATTTCTAGCTTCTTTTCTTCTTCAGTACAGCTGTATATTACGTTCTGTCAAGTCTCTGTAACTCTCATTGATTGTTCCACTGGATAGCAATCGGTTTTTGCTTTTTTTTATCAAAGAATAGCAAGGGTATATATTTTTATTTGCGCTGTGTAAAATTTCCCACTGTCTTCTACTAAAATCTCCTTCGACGAAAATAGCTAAGGCTTCAGATGGTGAATGCTTTTTTAATTTACTTTGATTCTTTGAAGAAATTACTTTTCGAAACTTTGTAGCTCTTGTTGGAGTCAAAGTGATGTCTTTTATTATTTTAGATGCATCCTTATTTCCTCCGGCACGTTGACTCATTTGAGCAGCATAAGTCAACTCATCTGTCGATACAGTATCTCGTAGACCTTTTGTTTTTCTTCGCTTGCATCTATCACTGGATTCCTCGAATTCCTTTGAAGCACGACTCGGTTTTCCTATAGTCCAGAGCGAATTTGAGAGTATTTTGAAGCCAAAGTTCTTTTTTTTTTAGAAAGCGGTCGTGCTTTGTAGTTTGCTGCTACCCATTTTCGTTTAAATTCACATTTGAAATGGCTCAACGTATGTTTTAATGTCTCCAGCTCACTTTCTGGACATTTTGTTATCTGTATAATTTTTTTTTCCAAAAAGAGCATCTTTGCATCAATTTTCTTGTCAGGGCTTTTCTTGCACGATATCATATAATTGCTTATTTGACATGTTCTTGAAATTCCCAATGGAATCTAAAAATAAAAAGAGAATTTACTGTAAATAATCTTGTTTTAAATTAATTTTCCATTTTGTTTGAATGTGTGCTAAACAAAATGGCGGAACAAAGCGGAATATTTTCTTTCACGATTCTCTTTAGGAAAGTCTAAACTTGATTTAAAATAATAGTTCATTACTCGGAAATGCTCGGAACACATACAAAACCGCTTCTGATTTTTTTTTTTTTAATAGACTAAGGTATTATTTTAGTATCCTTTGCGAAATTAAAAAAAAAACATTTATGAGTCTATAACTTAAATGAAATGATATTATTTATGTTGTTACATACCTTGAACTTCCATATTCGTCGTGTTTATCCCACCAACTACTAACATAACGACTAAAACAGCAAATGTTAGGAGCACAAAAAATAAGGTTATCGAGAAAACAATGGACCGCACTGGACGACGACTGAGTTCCGACTACCCGTGTGCCGCGCGGTGAAGGGATAAGGGAGCGGGGGGTGCGGTACGTTATGAACAGGTTATTTAGCTGTCAGAAAGTGATGGTTGTATTGAGTTAAGCCACACTTTGAATATTCGACTTATGGCCAGGTTTTTAATGCCAATACTCGTATGTGCGACGTAGAAAAGTTTTTAAATGAAGCTCCGGATGAGTAGGTACCTGGCAACAAAGGTCAGTTGAACTTAACAAATCTAAATGTATCATCTCTATAGTTACGTTATTGTACCATAAGTTCTTAAAACAAATCTGTATTTTTCCTCGCAAGTGTGTTGAAAAACGTCGTATGAAACGCGTGTGCATTGATCATTACACTCGAGGCGATATTATTCGCACGAGCCGTAGGCGAGCGCGATAATGTAGCCGAGTGTGCGACCAACACAGCACACTTTATCATAATGTGCCATTTTATGTTATCTACTTGTTGGCTATGCATCGGGCAGTTTAGTAAAGATTGCGTGTGTTCATTTTTAACCGACTTCCAAAAAGGAGGGTTCTATATTCTTAGCGTATGTGTTATTTTTTTTATGTATGTCCACCGATTTCTCCGTCGATTGTGGACCGATTAAAAAATATATGTTTTTGTATGAAAGGGTATGCTCTCAAGTTGGTCCCATATAAATTTAAGTTAGTGCCAGGTAGTGGTATTCGAATTTATGTGGGGTAGGTACCACTCGATACATTCTGTAAACATCTCAACGTGAAGAGTGAGGTGAAGTGAGCATGAAGTGAGCTGTCCATAGTGGCAATCCCTAGCTTTAGGTGCAATGACAGTTCACATCAAGCTCACTTCACCCAAGTTATCACGGTGAGATGTTTGCAGAATAGCACGGCACAACTAAAAAGTGTTTTTTTTTTTTTTAATATTATATTAAAAAAAAAAAAAAATCGTCTTTCACAACAGTCGGTGTCTTTGGTTTTGAATTCTCGTTTTTTGCAATCGACTTCCGAAATTAAAGTTATTAACACGCTTTTATTAGGTCGACCTGTATGTATGTAACTATGTAATCAAATCTAAGAAAACTAATTTAACCATCTTCTAAAGATCGTAGCGTTATGAAAATTGGCAGTTGTATGAGATTTTGATGACAATACAATAACATGGTACTGTCGAGCTGATCTGATGATGGAGCCGGAAAATATGAACTGGAACTTCATGATGGATGATCGTATCATAGCCGTGTTTGGACTTGTTAGAAAGGTCTTGTAATGAACGTTGATCATGATTAGGTTTCAAGGTCTGATGATGAAGCTGGAAGATAGGCACTAGCATTCCATGATGAAATATCGTATCATAGCCGTGTTTGGACTTGTTAGAAAGGTCTTGTAATGAACATTGACCACGATTAGGTTTCTAGGTCTGAATACGCCTATAGGTGCACGTAAAACCTAAAAAAACGTAAAAGCGTGTTTTTTAGTGTTTTTTAAACTATTAATATTATTTTTCACTTTGTAGTGTTTTTTTTTCGGAATTCGGTTGTTTTTTTTTTGTTAAAAGTTTTATTTGCCGTAGATTGTAGGTATGTGCCTTGCTTTGTCAGGTTATAGCGGAACACCTTTGAAATGTCCATTTATTGAGTGAAATATCTGAACCTTAGACACTTCATTAGTATGACTTGAGAGCGTTAACCGGACAGAGTGATCATCGTGATTTAAATGCTGCATTATAATGAACACATCAATTTGCAACTAATCTAGTGACACGTCGCTTCGGTTGGGTGACCAGCTAATGTATTCAAACAACTGGTTGTCTTTCTGTTTGCAATTAGTTATCGACAAAAATATAATTCTTGGCTATATAACATGTTGGCTAATGTCATCCGTTATATTAATTACATTCGGTAAATAATATTGGATTTAGTTTTGGGAGTTATTCCAGCGATAAGAGGTAATGGGAAGTTCTAAAGTTATTAATGAACTTTCATTCATCAGAACTTACGTTCATTTCACTCCCTTTGTGTAGCTACTTATATACAATGTCGCCTATGGGCATGTGACGATGATGATCCTCGAAAGCTTCTTTTTTTAATTAATTGTTTTGTATATTTTAAACAGTTTACTTTTGTTTGAATTATTTATTATGTAAACATAACTCTAATGTTGTTTTGTCACAACCTGTATTTTATTCATAATAAGTACAAGATTTATTCAGCGAGGCGCTCGTGGCTAAGTGGTAACAGCCGCACGGGTCGATCTATCAGTGTAAACTACGCTTACTGGGGTTGGCTCGTGGAAGGGTGACCATCGTTGCGTACCGAGACTACTCCGTGCCTCGGAAAGCTCGCTAAGCCGTTGGTCTCGGCTGTCATTCGTGGATCTTCGACAGTCGTTACGGGTCGTCGGAAGCCCGAAAGTCTGAAAATCAGTTTTACCAAGAGGTATCGTATTACCCAGTTACTGGGTTGTGGAGGTCAGATAGGCAGTTGCTCCATGTAATATACTGGTATTCAGCTGCATCCGGTTAGACTGGAAGCCGACCCGAAGAAAGTTGGGAAAAGGCTAGGCAGATTGATTGATACAAGATTTATTCATGTATCTACGCGTTATTTTATTAGAGTCGCGTCGCGACAGCCTGCACGAAGCTTGAGGCTCCAGGTTGAGAAGCAAATAGTGAACAGTGTTTGTTGTACGCTTGCTTCTACTCGGGTGTGAAAACTTGATTACTAACGGGCTATCTACGAAATCTATGTTAAATATTTTTAGTTTTTATACAATCAAACAGGGCAGAAATATGAACTAAATAATCGATGTTGTGTAGTAGGTACTTAGATTTAATTTCAGTGAATTTTAAAATATTAAATAAGTAGATGAAATTACAATACAACCATCGCCCCCCTAAACCACTTCAACACCCCCCATTTTTTCTGCGCCCCTTACCGCCCCCATCTAGGCCTCCAGCGCCCACAAGGGGCCTTATCGCCCACTTTGAGAAACACTGACTTAGAACGTCTGTGATAGATCTGGGTGACCCGAGGGTTTCTGTTCTACTCTGGGTGATGCCTGTGCATTCAAAGAGCACGTGCGTGACGGTTTCCTCAGCCTCCATACGGAACCATTAAGAGGCTTACAACAGCTAAAGCGCGGTCACTGTCGGACTGCATAGAAATGAAAGAGAAGCGCGATGACACGACGCAGGTAATTTATTGCAAAATATGAAGCAGTTAGCGATTTACAAAAAATCTATTGATTGAACTGGAAAATTAAAACACTATTATGCTAATATGTAGCTTGTAGAATAATCTGACAAAAAATCAGAATGATTGCATGTAAATTAATATGATTTTTAATCGTTAAAAGAAATTTTTAGAGGTATCTTCATGATTTTTTTCTATCGTATTAAATTTGTTGTATTATGTTTTCAACACACTATCATACTAGCATATATCCTGAAGAATATCATATATTTTTCTGGTTTTGTTTACTGCAGTGGATCATATACTTTTACGCATTATAAAACTTGCGTTTAGGCACGTTTAGGTCCTGTAGTCCCCTTAATTGTGCGTGGTCCGACACGCACGTGGCCGGTTAAAATTTTTCGTTTTCATAACGATACTGACTAAACCCGTCAGCCCGTTCCGAAAGCATTAGGTAATAGCAAATGGAAATAACAAATGTTTTATCTTAATTAAATCAGTAGGTAATTGTAAGTGGGTATTAGAATGTAGGTAATAAATTATTTATAGCATTCTAAACTTTGTGAAATAGCACAATTTGGTAGATATGTATTATTGGGCTTTAGGAAGATGCAAGGGCGTCAGAAGATAAAAAAAGAATTGATTATACTATCTTTAATATTGAGTAAGTAAAGTAATAATTATTTTTCACAAAATCTGCTGTTTCATAGAAATATGCAATTCCTACGCGGTCAAAATGTATGGAACAGCAGATTTTTTACATAGCGCTATGTCTTGGTTTTTACACAGCTACATACAGCGCTATGTCTTGTTTTTTTTTTTGGTTTGAGTACTGGAATTGGCAAACCACGTCTGTAACCACCACCATTATCTTGAAACAATAGTGGTAACAAATATTAGCTCACCACAATAACTTTAGTAAAGCGGAATCTAATTTTAAATTCATTTTCATCATAAAACCCAATTAGATTTCCTGCATCTCGTTAATAGCTTCGTGATACGTAGGTATATTATATATATATAGGTATATAATTGTATGAATTATCGTACAAATATTCAATAAACTCTTCAAAAGACATTACGAAAATCGGATAAAATACTCTTGTTTAGGTTAAAAACTTTCTCAAGCTAGATCGGACGTACCTACCTTATATTTGACATTTGGTTCCTCGACTCAAACTCACCTCGACTGAGGAAATTCTTTAAGATGAGGAGCGAAATTGCAACTATGAATATCAAATTACCTTAGTGAGGTTGAGTCGAATCGAGGAAATCATGAGGTTTTGCCTTAGAATGCTTTTGTGTCGCTACGGAGCGCGATAACGACATCGCTTATCTGAACAGGCCTTTATGTGAATATTGCAATCATCTATCTATACATAGGTAATCCTAAATGAGTATTTAACGAAGTCAAAATTGTACATTGATAATTTTTGGAAAAAATTTGCTACGAGCTGTGAGAGCGATTCTGATGCCGAAAACATAGTTTTTACATTTTTTGTCCGTCTGTCTGTTCTCCCATACGGAATGTATGGGAGAACATGTGTTTCAACTACAATGTTAAGTTTGTTCTTGGGATAAATTCATCCCAACTACGGAACCCTTCATTGTGCTTGGTCCGACACGCACTTGGCAGGTTTTCAGATTATTTACATTTCTCTGCACTTCATAATCTGGGCATTCTCATAGCTACCTCACCTCAGACCTACTAATTACTATATCTTGGTATCTAATTGTAAGGTGCTCGAGCGCAGAAGCCTCCTCCTGCGACAAAGTCATGATTCGAACTGGTCTATTAATAAATGCTCAACGGCCTTTTTTATTTTTTATATGGAAAAAATAACCGCAGTTACCTAATTCGTTGTTTACAGTTACAACATTACTATGGAGTATAGACTTCGCCGATGCAAAAAACGGCAAATGGAAACCGGGAATTGAAAATTTCAGAAGATTTCCCATTGACAAAACATCGCAACATGACGGAAGAATGCCACCTGGCAAAACAATACAAAAACACATTGACAGAACATTGCAAAACGACAAAAGAATTGCAACTGGCAAAGTAATACAAAATGGCAGCGGATTACAGATTGACGGAAACATGCAAAATGATAGAAGAATTTCCATTAACAGAACATTACAAAATGACGGAAGTATTTCAACTGGCAAAACAATACAAAATGATAGCAGAATGCATACCGACAGAGAAATGGAAAACAAAAGATTAATGCAATATAACAAAAGAGTACATAGTGCCAGAACAAATCCAACTGATGGAATCATGCCGGAAAACAGAAGAATAAGAATAAACAGAATCTTGGAAAATGACCGGTTACGCGAAAATGAGTTACAAAAGAAAATTGTCAGTTTAACGCAAAACAAAAATATGCAAAAAGATGAAATAGTTCTAGATGGCAGAAGAGTGCTAAATGTAAGAATGCAGAATGATAGAAAAACACAAAATGATTTAAAAGTGGGGAACCAAATAATGGTAAATGCTAGCAGAACGCGAAATGACAATACAACGTGGGCCGCTGCCGCTGGCCCTCTCCGGCACGGCATCGCACAGCTAGACAACAAGTATATGAATAAAACATTACCCGTCAAGAAGATAGGTGAGTCCTAAACGATCAATTAATTATATTGCACAATAGCATAATTTGCTCAATGTTTTTGACCGTTTAGGGTTAATATTGAAGATTGTGCAATGATTGAATCATTGAACAAAAGTTTGAGCTAGTTTCATTTTAATTGCACCATATTATTTTAATTGTGCCGTATAGGAGAAGTATTGCACAGGTCTTGATTACGCGAAAACATTGAAGCTTTTGGGCCATCGATGTTATTGCATGAAAATAATGCATCGTTTGAGTGCAAGGGCTCATCCAAACATATTGCGCAAACTTATTGTAAGCATTACTGTTACAACCATAGATATAAGAAAGAATCAGATATGCCCGGTAGTTGAAAATGTATTGAAACCCAATGTCTTCACTGGATCCCCTCTACTTTGCCACAACTACACATGCGAGGTCGCGCTCACACTTGCAATTTATAAATCAGAACGTACTACACAATCAATTATAAACCTTATCCCATCAAACACAGCGTGCATTTACCATGCACCGTAGGTACAACTCACTCACACAAAAAACATCGATCGCTATCGTTGTGCTGTGCAAAAGCCATTTATTTTACATATAAGTACGCTAGTAATTGACAAAATCGGAAAGTTATAGATTCTCCCATTTATTATTGTAAGTATTAAAAAATTTGGGAGTTCCTGAAAAAATAATAAATAAAAAACGATATACATATAATAAGATGATATAAATAAACAAAACGTGGCAAAAAAAAAACCTAAATCAATAATTTCAAGATTATGAGAAAATCTAAATGAGTATAAAACAAGATTTCACATCGGTCTTCCAATCAGGCTATACTTAACTGTTGACAAATTGAAAAATAAACTTTAATTGTAATATATTTTAAAGTCGGCTCTCGGCGGGTAGCTCTGTTGCTAGGTAATAATTTATATTAAATACTCAATACTCAATTCTTTATTGCATTCCACAATGTAGGCTTAGGTGGTAAACATTTATTTGGTAGGTAACAATCGTGGACCCTGTCGGGCACAGCAAAAGATATAATAAATAAATGTGGAGAGGACTTATCATTATTACAATACAACTTATTCTAAAAACATAGACATAACATGAACACACACACACACACATTCACAACACACACACACACACACACACACACACACACACATACGAACACGACACACGTTCACATTATGAACTTATGAGTTGTGAATAGTTATAAGCTTACAATTGTTTCAGACTACAGAAACGTGAAAAAAGAGACGAGCACATGGGGTTCCTTCTTTGGCTTTCTGTCTCACTCATTGGCTCAGTTACACGAAGAGAGGCCTTCAGGACACAGCTTTATGACAACCAGGGTTTGCCACGTTATTGCAACTACATACATCAGCGCGTGAGCCTTATTTGACATCTTTAAAGTTATATTTTGTTTACGGTATATCCGAATGAATAGGGTTAATTATATTCATCACTAGGTTAGTAGTTCCCGAATTTGAAGACTTTCCGGGCAACGTTTCTACTTTTTATTACCATAAAAACATAATTTGGACTATTACGAACATAAGAATGCAAAAAAAAATGCCAAATCGGACCAGTCGATGATGCGCTTGCCAACGAACAACATTTAATTTGTATTATATAGAATAGATAGAATGTATCAACAACTATTACTAAGGAAGTGTGGACACTCGCCTATTGAGTCAAGTATTGAAAATTCAATATTAACGGGGAAAAGAAAGCTGGTCCGCGCCGCCCATGCGTAGTGACAAGTTGACAACCTCTAGCGCAGGACACAGAAGGGACGTGATCACGTGACACGAGGACGGGACGCAGACGCCGCGAGGCGGCGCGGCGTCCCTTTCACGTATACTTCATAAAAAATGACAAATTTTCTTACGTTATGTGCAATTTGCAGGTCAGTGTCAGGTTGTATCTTGATCAAAATATGATTTGCGACTATATTAGTTAGGTATTAACAGAATTATAATCATTAATGCATCTATAGATCTGAGATGGATTTTTTCTATAAGAACTTTTAAGTACACTAGCGCCAGTGGCGAGCGCGTCACGAGATAATATTTTTTCAAAGGAAGGGCGTAGTGCCACTCTTACTTCATAATTCCTTCTCATTCACGAGATAATATTTTATCAAAGGAGTGGCGCTAGTGTACCGTTGGGCGCCCTCTTATCACGATCTGGCACAAAACATACAGAAAGGACAAGACGCCCCGCCCCGCCCGCGCGTCGCAATAATAAACAGCAGCCTAATTACGTAATGCACGATCAATAATAAATTGAAATGAATTGAAACAGACTGCTGGTCCATTGCTTCATAAGTTCGAAAAAAAAATTGAGCAGGTTTTTTTTTCGAACTTATGAAGCAATGGACTAGCAATCTGTTAGGTACGTAATTAGGCTGCTGATGGAAAACCATCTGTTTATTATTGCCGCGTCTGCGTCCGTCCGTCTTCATCTCACTTGTCTTCTGTGTGGCCCGCGCCTAACCGCTACTCACACAGCCACACCGCTCCACTTATGTACCTAATAAATCCCTTATTTTACAGGGTTACAGATTATAAACGATATTACGAGCTAAAATATTTCTATCAAAATAATTTAGAGTACGAAATCGGATATTTAGTAAGCGAAATAGTATTCAAATATCAAAGAATGTTAGAAATATATGAAATGGCAACAAAATATTTTTACGAGCATCAAGAAAAATCATATGCTACTAGTCCCTACGTTCTGTATTTGTACACGAATGTATTGGAACTGGGAACGGCCATAACACACTTGTGTAATATGCTAAGTGTGATGGAAGATAAGTATAAATTTATCCCTGTCAATCAGACAGGCTTCGACGATTACGAGTTGACTAAGAAACGTGAGTTGGTAAAAGGAATAATATTATTACTGATTAATAATAGTCAGACCCCGCGTTCTATTTAAAAGCGATCTTCACGCGAATGCACGATTGTTCGAACTTTTTGTTCGGTGAACCTGAAAGCGTGGTCGCGCCGACAGACGGCGCTTTCCGGGTTTCCGCTTTTAAATGTGACGCGGCCAGAGATGTTACACGACACACGACGCAAGTTGACGCAACGTCGTGACATTCCACGACGTGACCGACGCCGACGCCATCATTGTCGACGTCGTCGACGCGTTTTTAGATATAAGCCAGATTCATTTAGACCATAGATATAAGAAAGAAGGAGATATGCCCGGTAGTTGAAAATGTATTGAAACCCAATGTCTTCACTAGATACCCTCTACCTTGCCACAACTACACATGCAGATCAGTAAACCCAATAAATACGAGGTCGCGCACACACTTGCAATTTATAAATCAGAATGCGTACTACACAATCAATTATAAACCTTATCCCACCAAACACAGCATGCATTTACCATGCACCGTACAACTCACTCACACGAAAACATCGATCGCTATCGTTGTGCTGTGCAAAAGCCATTTATTTTACATATACGCTAGTGATTGATTAAATCGGAAAGTTATCGATTCTCTCATTTATTATTGTAAGTATTAAAATGTTTGGGAGTTCCTGAAAATAATAAATGTGGCTAAAAAAATATATTTTGTAAATGAAAAATTTCAACATTATGAGAAAATCTAAATGAGTATAAAACAAGATTTCACATCGGTCTTCCAATCAGGCTATGACTTGACTTAAATTTAAATCAGGCTATAAATTGAAGAATAAACTATAATAGTAATATAAATACATACGACAATCGACATTGTTGTCGATAGCCTACGTTAGTGGATCTGCACAATCACATCAATAACTCGTCGCAAGACACTGGCTAAAGAAAATATCGTTTTGTGATTTTTACATTGCTTGTCCAGTCACTTACCAACATACTTAGGTAGTGGTAAAGAATCAATGTATTTACTGCAATAATAGTACAGTCGATATGAAAACTAAAGGCAAAAAGTATTTTACGATTTGTTGTTTTTCATGATTTTCAACACAAATATAGTAAAATACTTGTGCTAATATATAATAAGTGGTTCTATGATTTATAAAGTTTCTAGTTTGGCTGCGATACAAGAAACCACTGAACAACACGATATATCGTGTTGTTCAGTGGTTTCTTGTAGTATTCCAATTTCCATTACGCCGCTGTTGTCATGCTGAAACGCGACAACTATAATCTCGGCGTGTTAACTTGGGTTAAGACGATAATTTTGTTACTAGCTTTTGCCCGCGGCTTTGCCCGCGTAGATGTCGGAAGATATCCCACGGGAACGTACTACCGGGATTAAAAGTTGCACCCATGTGTTAATCCAGGTTATAAACTATCTGAGTGACAAATTTCATGCAAATCCGTTCAGAATATACATCCAGACACACAGACAAACGGACAAAAATTCTAATAAAAACTATTTAAATATTCGATGTACAGTTTTGACTTCGATACTATTTCATTATATGTATAGTTGATGAATCTATGATACGAACTGCCCCCTTTTGAATAAGAAACAGCCATGCTATTCTGTAAACATCTCACCGTGAAAACTTGGGTGAAGTGAGCTGTCAATAGTGTCAATCCCTGTGGAATGACAGCTCACTCCACGCTCACTTCACCTAAGTTTTCACGGTGAGATGGTTACAGAATAGCACTGCAGTTGTTACCGGTACGCACGACCGATTTTTTCACGCGGCGATTTGTTTTCGTGCACTTGATTTTCAACAGCTCTGCTTAGCGCCGAGAGTTCAAAATCCAACAGTGTGTTTTTTCAACCCGCTGCCTGGGACGACAGTGCGTCCCAGCGCGTTGGATTCACAACGCTCGGCTCAACACCTGAGACTTGAGTGTCCAGTGCACGACAAAATTCCGCTCTCCCTACTACCATGATCAACTTTCCATACGTTGGGGAGATTTGAACCACAAATCGTTTATTTAGTTATGTTATCAGCTCAAGTTAATGAATAAGTAGTAACTTTGACATTAGAAAGTGATACCTATCTACCAGAGCTTTGAATGTTCTTGAGCTGTCAATTTTCAAGTCATAGTTACAATTTTATACTTATGTCATGATAAAATAAAAGGGGGTTCAACTCCCCCGCACGACTTTATCACCTACACGGAAAGACTTGTCGCAGACAGGCGCGACGCGACTCTGGTGGAACAATTTCTATGATTTCTTTACCTAGCCTTTAGAAGCCTAAATACGAAACACGTCTGCTAATTTCTTCATCCAAACATATGGAGTAGGTACCTATTTCTCAATATTTCCCAATCACTCTAGGGAGGCCATAAAACATCACATTCGCTGCGTGGGAGAAAGTTAAGTAATACTAATGTTATAGTGATTAAATACTTAATTATGTTACTGTTTAGAATCAAAATTAAACGTCGCAGAAGCAAATCACGAGGCTGCATTAGCCTTGCGATTAGCACGATACGAGAAAGAGCTGGAGAGGATCAAGAGGGCTGCGAGAAAAGCAAGGAAAAGGGACCGAATCAAGAACTTGCTAAAGAACACGATGCCACCTACTCCGGACAGAAGACCCAAGGTCCGGTGAGTAGCCATGCACTCATTTACGCCCGCTCTGGGAGTCTAAAACGGCCACATTAAGCAATTTCTCTAAAAGTAATTCATTGTCTGAATAGGGATGATGACAAATATATTTTTTTAGTCCGTCATTGATGTTATTAAAAAATATTGGACACGTATTTTTAATATTTTTACGTAATGTAAAGATTACGGCGCTACATGGAGTTAAAATGTGCCAAGACGTCACGAGTAATAATGTTTTTTGGAAGTCGGTTGTTTTTTTTTTGTAAAAAGTTTTTATTTTTCACTTTTTAGTTGTGGTACCCACCCCACAAAAATTCGAATACCACTACCTGCTATGTAAATAACAGCGAAAAGAAGTTATCATCATATCATCCACAAATACCTACTAAGTGGGGAAAAATACGTATTATTGAAGCTTACTCAAAAAATATCCAAGCAAAGTTAATAAAATATGGGACCATACCCTTTCATACAAAACAAGAATTTTCAAAATTTGCAAAATCGGTGGACACACATTAAAAAAAAAACATACATACGCGACGTACATATAATCTCCTCCTTTTTGGAAGTCGGTTAAAAATATAATTCGCGCCCGTAGCAAATATGGCTCATGAAATTTCATGAAATAGTCATTCAATGGGATTACATGAACTTAGAGAGTTGTATTGACCATTTTTATGATTATAATTAAACATTTGATACGGCCGCGAATCATATTTAGATCAACATAGAATGATATTGACCTGCAAATTGCAAAAAACGTAAAAAATATTGAATTTCGCGGGCTGCCTCGACGCTTTCGCCTTAATCAACATATGGGTCGCAACCGTACCAATTATGTATTTACTCTAAGTTAGAATTTACCTCAAATGTCATGATTTCATGAATAATCATTCAACAGGGTAATTTCAACTAGAGAATTGTATTAATCATAGTAACTTTTTAAATACGGTAAAAACAAGTTACGGTCGCGAATCTAATTTCGATCAACATACAATCTGACACTGATCTGAAAATTTGAATTTTGCGGGCTACTTTAGCGGCTATCGAGAATTCTAGCCTAATCGTTCATAAGTTTTACCTCCCCAAGTGGCCTTCTCACCATAAGATTGAATGCCAGTTGTACTGATAGTTTGTCAAAAGTGGTAAAGCAATTGCGAGGAGTCGGACTACGCACGCGCATAATCAGCTCCGCCATCCCGCAGACTGGCTAATATTTTAATTGCGTAATATCTAATTGTTTTTTCCGGAAAGAAGAATGTAGTAAAAGTTGTTTACAGTTTACTGTTTTTTTTTTACAGTGCCTGGCCCTTAGTCTATGGCTGGTCGATCGAAGAGAATTTATGGTGATCCGCAATGATTATTTACATAGCCAAGGGCAATTTCGAATACACCACCTACAAGGCAGAAATAAAATACATCTAATAATATATGTTTTTACCTTCAGACACCTACACGTCCTACAAAAACAGACCTACACCCATGTCTGTCGTCCCTGGTTGTGTGGTGGCCGCCATTTATCGGGCGCAGTGACAGCTGTCATGAAAATTAAGGCGGCGGGGTTTGACTTTACGGTGTCAAAAAACGCTCTCAAGGAAAACACACCAGCTTACTTTCATAAATAACGTTTCACTGTTGTCATTCTCCGGTAAATGGTGGCCACCGCTCTTCTAGAAAACCGTATCTTAAGAGGGCGCCTAAAGGTCCACTAGCGCCACTCTTTAAAAAAAAAATTATTTCGTGACTGAGAAGGAATTATGAATAACGGCTAATAAGGACCCTCGGTAAGTGTGTCTAGAATTTTCTAATACCTTTTATAAAGCTTTATATTGAGACACGAAGCAACAAAATACGATCTAAAGAAAAGCGGCCACATTCCTCTAGATCGTATTTTGTTGCTCCGTGTCTCAATATGAAACTTTATAAAAGGTATTAGAAAATTCTAGACACACTTACCGAGGGTCCTTACTAGCCGTTATTAATAATTCCTTCTCAGTCACGAGATAATATTTTTTTTAAAGAGTGGCGCTAGTGGACCTTTAGGCGCCCTCTTAAGCACAGCACAGTATAAATTAGTAACAGTATTACGTATTCATAGAAAACGGCCGAAACGACGCGCTTCGAAATCTGTGTATACCAGAGTACACGGAAGGTGTATCCACCGTTCGGCTGTAGGTAATTATTTCACTGCCGAGACGTAATACTGTTACTTTATTATATTGTGGCTTCCGAGTACAGGGGTAAGCCGCCGCCGCCGCTGTTAGCCGTGGGTCCTGCGCTTTATCTCTCTCCAGTCGTGACGGATTGCCGTCCCATCGGACTATGAGAGAGAGTGAGAGCACCTGTGTCTGCGCACACACTTGTGCACTATAATATCTCCCGCGCTGAAGGCTGGTTGAGATTGGTCGCCATGGCCGAAATACGGTCTGGAGGACTATACTGTGGCTTAAGCTGGGTGGTCGGCCCGCCCGTAAGCCCAGCTACGCACGATTATTTAACACGACGATGTTTTATTGCGCACTTAAGGCGACGATAACCGATTTTTAATGATTTTATACTGAAGATCAGGCCTAAACGCATAGTGAAAAAAAAAAGAAATTAAATGAGAGCATTTTTTAATAACTTATTAAAGGAATATTTTAGATTATGGTATGATGGTGATTATGGTATGGTATTAATGTTACATAGTGACATTAATTTGTAAAGTTATGTCTATCGCGGATAAAAAACTGAGAATCAGGCAAATCTATCAAGCGTATTTTTCTGAAACCTTCACCGTTAATTATAGATTTTTTTGTATACGTGTTTATTCAAATACCTTTTGTTTTATGTATAATAAATTAATAATGCGTCTAATTGGGGACAGCGCTCCTTGATGGGCGAGTCCTATTACTGACTGGACGTACGACGCGTTACGTGAGCTCAGTACAGAACACGCTAGCTAACCACTCAAGGACACTGGCATATATCGGAGTCTTAATTGTCAACTCTCGTTGTTGAACCGAGCATGGAGAAGCCAACAGAGTGCACCCCAGCGCGTCAAAAATACACTTTTGTATTTTCAACTCTAGGCGATACCTATGCAGTGCGTAGAAAATCAAGTTCGCGATAAAAAATCGCTCGTGGGGACGAGGGCAAAGCGTGGTAACCCCTCGGGCATAATATAAATATAGACAGTATGGAAACTACGCCTATTTGTTGAAATAATTTACTATATTCATAAAAAGATCACGTCGACCGCTCATCTCGACACAGCACCAGCAACTGACAGCACCGCGACAGCGACAATCGCTTAGGGTCTCGCCAATGAGCGTGCGTCTGTTGAGTGTGCCGTTTCGAACATTTAGTACGTAGTTTCTGTACTGTCCATATTTATACACACATCAAATGGCAATAACTTTCATGTTCATGTGTTTTTGCAGACGAACTTTATAAGAAGCAACGAATGTCACTATGAAAAGCATTGCGATCGATTGCATATTATGTGTCGTACGCTTGCTGTACCGTAATTGCGTAATACACGATCAATCAGAATCCGAATCATTTTGAAACAGATTGCTAATCTATTGCTTCATATGTTTGAGAAAAAATATCTGCTCAACAACGTAAATAACGCAATGAATGTTGT
Organism: Agrochola circellaris; assembly: GCA_914767755.1. Classification (NCBI taxonomy): domain Eukaryota; kingdom Metazoa; phylum Arthropoda; class Insecta; order Lepidoptera; family Noctuidae; genus Agrochola; species Agrochola circellaris. The sequence continues at coordinate 8,135,555 of OU611860.1, forward strand.
TGAACTGTCAAAATGAAACAGATTAGTCATAATCGTTTACGAAAATATGTTGTTTAATTAGATAGCTATTGTTTATATTTCTATGGTTGACGACGAGCCGATGAGGTGAGGTGATGCCGACTCCGTGACTTTTATGTCACTCAGAAATTCAGTAGTCACTATTAGTATAAAATGGCCATGATACTGGTCACAAATCTGTTAAACATACATGTATCAAGACCAATAATTGATTTACACCTGTTTACTAAAGGTTATGCAAAATAATATTATTGATGTCATATTAGGTACCAGTCGATCCATTCTGTAAACATCTCACCGTGAAGAGTGAGGTGAAGTGAGCATGAAGTGAGCTGTCCATAGTGCCAATCCCTAGCTTTAGGTGCAATGACAGCTCACATCAAGCTCACTTCACCCAAGTTATCTCGGTGAGATGTTTGCAGAATAGCACGTCTGATGTAATTTCATGACGTCATGTTTCAGAGTTGCAAAATTTCAATGACATTGACATGATATAAGTACATTATATAATGTTCAAGGTTTTATGTAAATTATAATCTTAGTGCCAGCGCAAACTGTGCGTCTTGACGCTGCGTTTAGTCGCTGCGACTAGACGCAGAGCTGTTGTTTGCGTCTGTGACTAATCGTTGCAAAAACATGTGCAGGATGCGATCATTTTGAGTATTCGACGCGCTTCGACAACGTATCCATTTTGAGATTTGGAATACAAACACGTGCACCTTCCTCAGCGCTTACAGCAACACTGACGCAGACCATGCGACAGACTAGTAATGGAATAATTAGCATTAGCATATTAATTAGCATGCGATTTCATGATTAGCAATAATTCAATTAATTGAAGTTGCGAAATTTCGTGAATGCTAAAATTCTAAGCCTGGAAAAGTATGAAGGAAAGTTCATTAATTAAGTAAAATTAAATTAAATACCTACATCAAACAATTTTATTGAAGTCAAATTAAATTTATATTAAAGTCACAACACTAACGATTTATTAAACTACATGTTTCATAAAATAATCATTTTCATGGTTTGCATAGCATTCACGATTTCGCAATTTAATTTATTCGCTGTTTCTCTTCTTATATTTGATGAAATTTCATATTAGCATAGCAATAGCACTTAGCATGCTAAGCTGTGGAATTTAGCATGTTAATTAAATTAACGAAAAATAGCAATTAATAATAATTTCATATTAGCAATAATTGCCATTACTACGACAGACGTCCTGTGCGCGCGTGCACCGTGTGTCTAGTCGCTGCGACAAGTAGCGAGAGCACGTTAATCCCCTAACCTGTCATAGCGACTCTGTCGACTAGTCGCCGACCTGTCGTAGTCACATGTCGCATAGTGTGCGCCATGTCGAATAGATTTCAAGACAAAATTAAGGCGCTGACACGAGACAAAATCCAATTCCAAAAGGCTTGTTAAATTATTATTTTTTTGCAAAACCTATTCCGTCATATTACAAACAAGGTTTATCTACAGACCCGGGTTTAAACCATGGAGTAATTTTTGAATTTCGAACTTTGTTCCGATTACTGCAAAACTGACAGCTTAGCACCGGGCTATATTGTCAGCGACTTTAATTGATGATAATGTATAGATGTATACTCCATAGGTTTAGGTAGGTAGTTAAATAAAGGTAAGTAAACAAATCGTAAAAAGGGTTTTTATAGATGACACTAAATCGTGTCCGTTACCCAGGCCAGATGTTGTCGAAAATGGTCATTTGAATCTTATAGATAATTAGTTGTGCGGCTTCTGTAAATGTTGCGCACATTTTTAAATTTGTTGCGCTTATAGTTTTTTAATTATTTCACAAAAACATTTCCTGCTGGCGTAACGTTACCACAGCCAGACCTTTTTCTTTCTAATGGGAATATTTAAATAAATACTAGCTATAGAATTAGTTGTCTAGATGAAGTAAATGTTGTGCCTTATTTTGTATTTGTTCTTTCATCGGTTGCGAAGTTATTCGAGATTTTGCTGGGGTAACGTTTTTGGTTTTGCTAGATCTTTGAAACGGTTAAGCGGATTCTTATCATATTTTGTACAAGACTTTTTAGGAATTAGTTTAAATTTGTTCTGCAATAAAAATACCAAAAAAATGCATAGCTTAAAGGTTATTTCATTAAATAGAAAAACACTTCAATTGGTCCCAGCACTCTCAATAAGAGGTCTAAAGACTTACTTTAAACGTTATTTTAAAGCTTGTAACTGCCTTCAAATGTATGTGAAGTTTCATTAGTATCCTGTAAGTATTTAAAAAGATATGATGATATTCAGTTCTTCACGAGCACGGTCTTGATGCGGGCGGTGTTATTTGGCCACTGGATTGGATATATGAACTGAATGTTATGTCAATTATTAGTTGTTTAGTTCAGTTGTATATCAGTAAAATTTCAGCGTAGTACATTGGATAATTAATGAGATAATACGATTAAAGTCATTAGGAAGTGAATGATCGAGGTAACCCGACCAAGTTTAGGTGGTTACGAAAAAGCGAAAACTCAGAACATTATGCTATCTTTTGAAATTTTCAGTATAATACACCTTACAATTTCGCTACAGACGCGTACACTGTTAAATACATAATAATATCTGTACTATGAAAACATTATTATTATCTTCCAGTTGCACATACTTATCAAAAATCACCGATATAACATGTCGTTCGGTGGGACGCGGGAGGGGTGGGGTGAAGGGGTAATTAATTGTTTGATTTATTCCCTTTATGTCGAGTCCCGTTAAGTCGAGCCGAAAACCTTGTCTCGCTTCTATTACCCCTATGTCGAGTTTAGTTTTCTGTCCCGTTTCTATTCCCTTTATGTCGAGTTTATTTACCACGCTTTTATTACCTTTATGTCGAGTTTAATAATATCATATTTTAGAAGTACAGTCACGTCCAATGAAATGTATACACGCACATAATTTAGAATCAATTTTTACACAAAAAAGAATTTAAAAATAACTAATGACTTTAACCTTACAGTACTATGTACTATTATATTTCTAATTAACCATCAAAGTATGTCATAATTTCAGTGTATTTTTTTTAATATTCGAAATTATGTGCATGATGAAAAAGTACCTATCTTTTAAAATATTAAGTTCATTTATTATAAATGAATTAATAATGCAAATGTAACTATTACGTTAGTACCTACCTACATATCAAAATATAAACAATCAAAATACATAAAACACAGTATAAAAATACATAAATACGTAATGATACAATGCACATGTTTTCAATTTATGGTTCAAAATATATAGGTAAGTAGTACCTACCTAATAAATTTCGAATAATATAATCGTTATAAAGTATAGCTATTAATCGAAATCCAAAGCCGAAAAGACCCCACGTTCAAATGCTTTTAATTTACATCTCTGACTGTACCTGTTCACCAAACTCGACATAAAGGTAATAGAAAGCGTAAAATATCAATACTTTGGAGAACAATAGACTTCCAGGCTCGATATAACGGGACTCGACATAAAGGGAATAAATCCATTGTTTGCATAACGCACTAAACATCTATAATAAAAGGTAATAGAAAATTTCAAAATAGCAAAATTACTATCTGTAATTTTAATCTGTGATTATTTTTAAGTATAAGTTTATAATACTTTAAAAGTTCAATTGAAATGATTATTTTACCTGTTAATAAAAATTCTTTAATAAACATGTAGTTTTTTTTAAAACTTGTGTACATGTCTGTACTAAATTTGTAACACTATCCTACATATTTTAGAAGGTACCATAATGTTCTGAGTTTTCGCTTTTTCGTAACCACCTAAACTTGGTCGGGTTACCTCGGTCATTCACTTCCTAATGACTTTAATCGTATTATCTCATTAATTATCCAATGTACTACGCTGAAATTTTACTGATATACAACTGAACTAAACAACTAATACTTAATTAACATAACATTCAGTTCATATATCCAATCCAGTGGCCAAATAACACCGCGCGCATCAAGACCGTGCTCGTGAAGAACTGAATATCATCATATCTTTTTAAATACTTACAGGATACTAATGAAACTTCACATACATTTGAAGGCAGTTACAAGCTTTAAAATAACGTTTAAAGTAAGTCTTTAGACCTCTTATTGAGAGTGCTGGGACCAATTGAAGTGTTTTTCTATTTAATGAAATAACCTTTAAGCTATGCATTTTTTTGGTATTTTTATTGCAGAACAAATTTAAACTAATTCCTAAAAAGTCTTGTACAAAATATGATAAGAATCCGCTTAACCGTTTCAAAGATCTAGCAAAACCAAAAACGTTACCCCAGCAAAATCTCGAATAACTTCGCAACCGATGAAAGAACAAATACAAAATAAGGCACAACATTTACTTCATCTAGACAACTAATTCTATAGCTAGTATTTATTTAAATATTCCCATTAGAAAGAAAAAGGTCTGGCTGTGGTAACGTTACGCCAGCAGGAAATGTTTTTGTGAAATAATTAAAAAACTATAAGCGCAACAAATTTAAAAATGTGCGCAACATTTACAGAAGCCGCACAACTAATTATCTATAAGATTCAAATGACCATTTTCGACAACATCTGGCCTGGGTAACGGACACCACTAAATCCGATAAAATCAGATTAAATTACATTTTAGATTTTTACAATAGTTTCCTCTTTTATTAATGTAAGTATGTTAAACTTTATCATTTATTTTTAAACTACTCTTCTTGATGTAACTGTTCGAGCATAACTTTTTATTTAGATTTATGCCGTATCTCTACGTTGACGTCGTGGTGGGGCTTGCGCACTCCAAACTCTGGTCTGTGCCGGTAGTTTACTTTGCCGGAACAGGTCTAGGATCAGGAGCCAGACCAAGAGAGATACAGAGACCCGCAGGGCAGCATGTGGCGAGCTGTTGGGCAGTAGCGACCCCACGGACCCTATCTCCCGGGAGAAATCTTGTTCCTCATCTCTGGCTTGCTTTTATTGGCCGACTGGAGTGAACATTGACGAGGAAAGGAACTCCCACCTCATTCTTTAAGGCAAGAATGAGGTGGGAGCATTGGTCCGCTTGAGTGGAGATTCGCTAGAGCAAACGTGCTCGGAGGAAGGAAGTATTCCAGTAACTGATCGTAGGGATCTTGACCATCTTCCGGGCTCTGGGATTGTTCTGAAAGCCGTGGAATACCTCGCCACTCCTCAAGCACCTCAGGACATGTTGCCCCCTTGTCCCTAAATCACTATGTGCTAGCGACAGTTTTCGGGGGCCCATTATTGAGTGTGCAAGTCACCCTCTGCCATTTTTTCCGTGTACATTTAAAACATTGATCAGGCAGTAGTCCTTCCATAGTTCAACGGCATTAGGTTTAAAACCGTATAAAACACTGTAAAACGAAGGAAAGTAGTGATTGTCGCTTTAAGTAGTTTCCAACCTTTTAATTTTTTTGTGAATATTTGTGACCGTGAACAAAAAATAAATACCTAATAAATAAAAATGCTTGGATTTTAAAACCAACGCATAGGTACTAAATAATAAATCTTGTTAAAATATACGTCAGATTTTATTTCCACGGTTTATAATGCTGTATTCGCTAAGAAAAACCTACATTTAAAATTAGCCCTCCGCGAGGGCTCCCGGCGCCCCATATGCGACTAGGTGAACCCTCCAGGAGGGCTCCCGGCAGGGAATTTGTTAAAAGTGCTTCTTGCACAATCAACGCCTCAATGAATGAAATTGAATGAATGACAGTTCTTGTTTCTGTTGAGAAATGACCTAAGTAGGTGTGGGTATCTCCTAAAACAATGGCTACTGTTGGGCTCGCTTCAATGACTGCAGATGGACTAGATTGATGAAAGTCTTCTATGAATTAATGGCTATACAGGATGTATTAGAAACGTGTGGTCATATTTAAGGGTGTGGTACAGACCACCAAACGCGGAAAAATAATCAACCGTCCCATACATTTGGGTGGATATTGAAATTTTGTATGGGACAGTTGATAATTTTTTCCCGATTACGATATTGCTACCATGGAAAAAGTTGTTCAGTCCCCTTATTGCGTAATACACGATCAATCAGTATCTGAATCGTTTTGAAACAGATTGCTAAACCATAGCTTCATAAGTTCGAAAAAACAAACTGCTCAACAAAGTAAATATCGCAATGAGTGTTGTTGAACTGTCAAAATGAAACAGATTAGTCGTAATCGTTTACGAAAATGTGTTGCGTAATTAGATAGCTGATTTATTATTATTTATATTTAAATTATATTAATACGTGAAGCAAAAACTTTGTACCCCTTTTTACGTACCAAACTACGCGGACGGAGGAGTATGAAATTTGGCACAGTTAAAGTTTATTTGGAGAAGGAGTGCAGAAAGCAATTTTTTTTTAATATAATATACATTAGAAATAAATTAAATTAATAAAAAAAAACATTACACACTCTACCATGCGTTTGACACAAGATGATCTTAGAATCATGACATTTAAATGAATTATGGTCGAATTTCGACCTCTGGGCGACCACTAGTAAACTTAAATGACGCAAAAGCAGTACCATGTATTATAGTAGGTAGGTGGCGTTCTGTAGTTTTTGCCTACCCCTATGTGTAGTTAATTGAATTAGGCGTGACTTTGCGGAAATCCATTATAAAATACAATGGACGACGTATATTTAGTAACCTAATCCGCTTAACTGTTCTTAAAGAGTCATAAAGAACCCTGTAAGAACCCGACGTGTTGACACGACGAGCGTCTCTGCTCTCGACGCTTGACGTGTCAACACGTCGGGTCCGGGTTCGCAACAAGTCAATCGTCATCCTGAGGATGCCTCGTTGAGAGGTGAAACACGTGTCGATTTCTTGCAGGTTTCTTTATGACTCTTTAAGAACAGTTACATGGGTTAGGTTACTAAATGTACGACGTCTATTGTATTTTACCCCTATGGGAAGTGAGTCTATATATGTACATATGTATTTTATTTTAGTGACGTTAGTGTAAACAAAGTAATGTAATAAGTACAAGGTGTTATGGTCAGGTATAATTTAAATCTTTGAAGACTGGCACAGCTTCAATAAATATGAAAAGTTCAGAAACATTGGTGGGCTTAAAATATATTCTTCTAATCTAACCGAATGCAGCTGAATAGGTACCAGCCTATCTGACCGCCACAACCCAGTTACTGGGTAATATGCTTCTCCTTGTTAAGTTTCGGGCTTCTGCGTACCCGTAATGACTGTCACACATTTACAAATGACAGCCGGGGCCAACGACGTAACGTGCTAAAATGATTAGTGTTATATTATATATCATAGGTATTATTGAAGGTCCATTATTATTTTTATTTTACGACGCTCATGCTGGTCCACAAACGTGGCAAAGTTAACATAGTTTTATGTAATATTTAACAACAATTTGAGGCTACAGTAGTCTTAAATCATTTTTATCTTACTTAACCTTGCATTGTCCACAAAATGTACAGCATACTGTGTGTGAGACGTGATCGTAACAGATTATACAATAGTTCAAGAAAATATTCAATGAAGTTCATTTTACGTACATTTAAAACAATACCTACATGTAGGAGCTCGTGGCTAAATGATAACAGCTGCACTGGTCGATCGCCGATTAAGCTACACTTGCCGCGGTCGGTGACCATCTATTAGAGATCTTGACCCCTCCGTGACTCGGATAGCACGTTAAGTGGTTGGTCCTGGTCAGGTAGTCAGAAGCTAAAAAGTCTGACAACCAGTCTTACCAAGGAGTAACGTGTTACGCAGTAACTGGGTTGTGAAGGTCAGATAGGCAGTCGCTCCATGTAAAATTGTATTTAGCTGCATCGGGTTCGACTGGAAGCCGATCCTAAAATAGTTGAATAGGCAGATTTTTTTAAAAGAATACCCCATTTAAAACGCGAAGAATGCGATCGTATTTAATGATATACTAGTTGCTACAGCAAATTGAAATCATGCTTATCATACTTCATTATTACCTTTTTTTATTGTTTATTAATCAAAACAAAAAAACAGTTTACATACATTTAGAATTTCACAACAAAATTCAAATTCAAAATATTTTGAATTTGAATTTGAATTTTGGAGAGGTTTCTGAAAACACCTTTCATAGTTTGTCTCAACGGGTCACCCGGCAAAAAATTCAGTGACAAAACTTACAGTCCGGTCGAAGAGAAAATGCGTTCTTGACACCTGTCAGTTTCGTACCGACGAAAAGAAAACCTAACATATTCGAGGCGGGTGGCAATAGGTTAAAGCTTTGTGCAGACCAGCGCGACTTGTCGCGCGACGCGACACCGGTTATTGTTATACCGTCAAGTTTTCTTAGAAATTGTATTGTTCGAGTCGCGTCGCGGCGTCGCGTCGCGTTGGTGTGCACGAAGCTTAAGACGGCCCTGTTTTCGGTCAAGATTCCAAAGCGGTAGGAAGACAAACAGGACTACGTCGTTTGCGAATTTGATCCTCATTACTATGTACTAGAAATTGTCCAACTGACAGGTGTCAGAAACGCATTCTCTCGACGGCCGGACTGTAGGTGAAGTGAGTTTGAAATGAGCTGTCAATCCCTAATGTCAGATGGGGTGACAGTTCACTTCAAGGTGGCATAACCTACAATTTTCACAAATTTTACTTAGTTGAATAGAATGGCAATTATCTTTCAACAGTAGGTATCAATTTTGAGCTTCAAAAGCCTTGCGGAGTTTTTTGGTAAATAAGTACTTAATTACAGTAAATTACCGATCTGCGAATAACCAGGAAAATTAACATTGATTTCCTGTTAGCATAAGCTTAATCAACCTATAATGTTCCCACTGCTGGGAGGTGGGACAGATACCTCCTCTCGGTGAGAGGGAGTGGGCCGTAATCCATCACGCGGGCCCAGTGCGGGTTGGTATATGTTACATGTGTTCGAATTTTTTGGTTCTAGATCATCCCGGTGTCCTCACGATGTTTTCCTTCACCGTTTTGAGAGCAGTGGTGATGAAATAATTTACCCAAAGTAAAGCGCCTGTCAGGGTTCGAACCTACGACCTACAACGCGTAAGTCGCGGTATCCACTGGGCCACGGTTACGTCTGTTATTCAGGATCGAAATAAAGGCTCCTGCTTTCCTTGAAACTTCACGGAAATTGTTCTACCAGAATCGCGTCGCGACTGTCTGTGAGAACCTTAAACCTGTCTCTACCACCCAGTGGCGCTCGAACCCTGAAGTTGTATCTACAAATCAGTAAGTTAATCATTCCGTCTGTTTTTAATTGCCGCATAATGCCATTCCCCTTGTATTGTCTGAATAACAATGAATAGTTTTTACTAATACAATCATGTTGGGTTTTATCGCTTCTAAGCAGTGAATGCGTGTTTTTAATTGTACCTAGCTACAGAAGTACGTGTAGGGAAACTGATTAGAGGTCAGTTAGGTTAGGCAGCATTTATAGGGGGGATCCCCCACAGCGCATACTTCCACGTAGTATCCCCTGGGCAACGCCGTGTCTGACCACCGTAACGGAGTGGCAGACCGGCGGCTAAAGTGTGCTGTGAATTTTAACTTGCGAATACTGTTGCGGACGTTCGTGATCATGACAGGAAAGCCGGCACGCGATGCGTCCGGCCGTTTTATCCCGAGTCGCTCTCCCCAGGGCGACTCAAACGGCCCTTCTCAGGGCCAACCCAACGGCCCTTCTCAGGGCCACCCCAACGGCCCTTCTCAGGGCCAACCCAACGGCCCTTCTCAGGGCCACCCCAACGGCCCTTCTCAGGGCCACCCCAACGGCCCTTCTCAGGGCCACCCCAATGGCCCTTCTCAGGGCCACGCCGGCGGCGTTCTGACGCCGAGACAAGCTGACCGCCCACGATCCGCGGCCAGCTTGTTCCGAAGGCCGGGCGAGTCTTCGGACTCGGACACAGAGTCCAATATGGACACATCGGCGGCCGAAAGCGGCGACCGCTTCAAGCGGAAGCGGTCCGAGGGCTCCTCGGAGTCCACCGCAAGCCGCAGCAAGGCGAAGAAGAAGTCGAAGCCCAAAAAGGCTCCGACTTCTTCTCCGACGGCCTCTACCCATGACGTGGGCTTAGTGGACGCAGAGCGCCAACTTAATTTGGCGAAACGGGTGCAGCTCCAGCAGGACCTGGAGGAGAGGGTCGCTGCCAAGGAGCAGCAAGCTGCCAGGTCGAGGGCCGGGTATGGGGCATGTCACGTGCTCTATGCCGACCACTCCCTGGCAGAGCTGGCGCGCATGGCGGAGGAGGACAAGGAGGAGGTCCTGGAGGTCGCCTCCAAATCCTCCAACCTTAAGGGGACCTTTCAGAAGGCCCTCAAATGCCGTGCCGCCAGCATGCACGGCATCGTCACGGAGCTGGTGAAGCGCACGGCCACCGAGGAGACGCGGCAGCTGCAGGCGAAAGTGGATCGCCTGCAGGCGGAGGTAAGCCAGCTTCACCAGAAGCTGGCTGAAGCCACGGCCCTGCCTGCCCCAGCTCTGGGAGGCTCCTCCTCCACCCCTGCCGGCCTCGAGGCAGCCTTGAGGCAGGTTGTGCAGGAGGAGAGGGCCTTCATAAGGGCCTGCTTCGCAGGCATCGAGGACCGGCTCCTGCCGGAAAAGCGGCTCCGCCCACCGCTAGCGGCGGACAAGAGTCGCCAACCGAGGGAGCCGGAACCTGCGCCTCAAGCAGGCCCGGCATCGGAGGTGCAGCCCTCAAAGGGCAAGGGCAAGGGCAAGAGGACCAAGGCGGCTCCTCAAACCCCCACCACGAGCGCGGGGGGAGCGTCAGGGTCCTCTGCCGCTCCAGCAGCCCCGGCCCCAGCCCAGATCTCGCTGGAGGAAGACGCCCTTCTTCCCTCCACCACCCCGTCCAACCAGTCGTGGACGGAAGTGGTCAAGAGAGGGAAGAAGGGCAAGAAGCCGGGCCCCAAGCCCGCTGCGGCTGCTCCTGCAGCCAAACGGGCTCCAGCCGGCGGGAGGAAGCTGGTTCCTCCCAAAACCGCGGCCGTCGTGGTGACCATCACCCCGGAGGCCGCGGAGCGGGGCGAGACGTACGAGTCCGTACTGAGACGGGCTCGTACGAATGCTGATCCCTCCCAGCTGGGGATCAGCAAAATAACGTGCCGCCGAACTCTCACGGGAGCTCGAATTTTCGAGTTCTCGGGGGAGCAGCGCGGCACGAACGCGGACCTCTTCGCAGCGAAGCTGCAAGAGGTCATCGCGTCGGATGTGGCCAAGGTCGCAAGGCCCGTTAAGACCACAGCCTTGGAGGTGGCCGATTTGGACGACTCGGTCGCCAAAGAGGATGTGGTCGCGGCCGTCGCAGCGGCTGGAGGCTGCGACGCTGGCGCGGTGAAGGCAGGAGTCATCAGGCTCGGCCGCCGCGGCATGGGCATCATCCGCGTGGAGTGCCCGGTCGCCGCGGCCGGGGCCGTCCTTGCTGCGACCAAGGGACGGTTGCTGATAGGCTTCAGCTCGGCTGTGGTCCGGCCACTTGAGGCACAGCCTGCGCGGTGCTTCAAGTGCTGCGCGTTCGGCCACACCCGAGCCACGTGTCCCTCCAAGTCCGATTGGAGGGAAACCTGCTTCCAATGCGGGAAGGAGGGACACGGGTGGGCCGCGTGCACCGCCACCGCGCCACACTGCGCGGCGTGTGCCGCCAGTGGCCGCCCCGCGGGCCACCGGATGACGGGCAGGAGCTGTAAGCCCCCCGTCAAGAAGGGCGTGGTGCCGGCACAGGTTCGCCCTGTTGCCACCACCGCCGCCGCCGTCGTCGCCGCTGTAGCTCCAGCGGCGGCGGCGGCGGCTGAGGAGGGTGCGATGTCGGAATAATAATTTCCGACCTCCGCATCCTCCAGACGAACGCCAACCACTGCAGAGCGGCCCAGGACCTGGTGGTACAGGTCATGGCCGAGTGGTTGGTGAACGTAGCGGTGGTCGCCGAGCCCTACTTCGTCCCCGGCAGCTGGCTGGGTGACGAGGACGGCTTGGTGGCACTAGCGGCGCGGTCTTCCACAGACTCCCCTCCCCTCTCGCTATTAGAGAGGGGACCGGGATACGTGGCCGCCGCGTGGGGAGAACTCGCCCTCGTGGGCGTGTATTTCTCCCCAAACCGCCCTCTCCAGGACTTCGAGAACTATCTCGGAGTCCTGGCCGCCGTGGTCGGCAGGGCGGCGCCGCGTCAGGTCTCCGTGCTGGGAGACCTGAACGCCAAGTCGGTGACCTGGGGCAACCCGGCCACCGACGCCCGCGGGCGGGCAGTCGAGCTGTGGGCTGCCTCCTCTGGACTCTGCCTCTTGAACAGAGGCAGCGTCCAGACATGCGTACGGCGGCAGGGTGGCTCAGTGGTGGACGTCACTTTCGCCACCCCTGCGTTAGCCGCGCGCGTGCTGAACTGGCGGGTGAGCCTGGTGGAGACCATGTCGGACCACCGCTACGTGCGGTTCGACATCTCCACCAGTCGCCCCGGAGAGACGCGGACTCTCCCGGGGCGATCACCGTTCCCACGGTGGGCCCTCGCCCGCCTGGACAGGGAGGCAGCGCGGGAGGCGGCGTTCGTCCAGGACTGGCTTTCGCCGCCTTCCGCCAGCCGGCTGCCGGATGTGGACACCGTGGCGGGGCAACTGAGGGAGTCTCTGACCGAGGTATGCAACTCGAGCATGCCTCGGTCTGGCCGACCACCACCCAAACGGGCCGTGTACTGGTGGTCGGCGGAGCTGGCGGGGCTTCGAGCAGCCTGTGTGGAGGCAAGGAGGGCTTACACGCGGAGTCGGCGGCGGCGTCGACGGGACCAGGCCGTCGGGGACCACCTCTACGAGGTGTACCTGGCGGCAAAACTGGTCCTCGATCGGGCTATCACCGCCGCCAGAGACTCTGCGAGAGCAGAAATGCTGGAGGGTCTCGACGCGGACCCCTACGGGAGACCGTATAAGGCGGCGCGGAACAAACTGCGCCCCTTTGGTCCCCCGGTGGCCGAGACCCTGGAGCCCTCCTTTCTGGATGGGGTGGTTCAGTCCCTGTTCCCGTGCAGGGGCGACTTCACCCCACCAGCGATGGCCCCACCAGCCCCGCCAGCTGATGATGATGAAGAGGAGACCCCTCCCGTCACGGAGTCGGAACTCGGCGCGGCTATTCTCCATATCCGCGCCAAGAAGACGGCTCCGGGCCCCGACGGTGTCCCGGCGAGAGTGGTGGCGATCGCCGCCACCCAAATGGAGGAGCGGTTTCGGGACCTCTTCAGCGCATGCCTTGCGTCTGGAAGGTTCCCGAAACCGTGGAAGGAGGGACAGTTGTGCCTCCTTCGCAAGGAGGGCCGCCCGGCAGACTCCCCCTCGGCATACCGGCCCATCGTTCTGCTCGATGAGGTCGGTAAGATGTTCGAGGGGATAATCGCTGCCCGCCTGAAGAGCCATCTGCGGTGCATCGGGCCGGACTTGTCGGACGCTCAGTACGGCTTTCGGGCTGAGCGTTCGACGGTGGACGCGCTGGCCTGCCTCAAGGGGCAGGTGAAGGATGCGATGGAGGTGAGGGACGGGTTGTTGGCCGTGTCGTTCGACATTGCCAACGCCTTCAACTCCGTTCCCCACTCCACCATCCTAGAGGCGCTCCGATTCCACGGAGTGCCTCGCTACATGCGCGTGCTGCTGGCCAGCTACCTGGAGGATCGGGTGATCCTCCTGGTCAACAGGGCTGGCCAGGTCCGGCGGTACGCCGTTGAAGCCGGCGTTCCACAGGGGTCAGTCTTAGGACCTCTCCTCTGGAACGTCGGCTACGATTGGCTCTTGCGGGGAACTCTCCTCCGAGGCACGAGTGTCGTCTGCTACGCGGATGACACTCTCCTCACCGCCCGGGGGGAGAGTTTCAGGGAGGCGGCCAACTTGGCCTCGGCGGGCGGATCCTTGGTCGCAGGGAGGATCCGCCGCCTAGGGTTGACGGTGGCGCTGCAGAAGACCGAGGCCGTCTTCTTCTACGGTCCCCGGCAGCGCCCCCCGCCACCTGGCGCCCACATCTTCGTGGAGGGCGTCAGGATTGAGGTGAAGGCCCAGATGAAATATCTGGGCCTTGTACTCGACAGCAGGTGGCGCTTCGGCCCGCATTTCAGCGGGCTGTCGTCGCGCCTGCTGAAGACCGCGGGCGCTCTCTCGTGGCTCCTTCCCAACTTGGGGGGGCCCAGCTCGCGATGCCGGCAACTCTACGCCGGCATCCTGAGGAGCATGGCCCTCTACGGGGCCCCCATCTGGGAGGAGTCCCTCCACAGACGGGAGAACGCCGCGGCCTTGCGGGCACCTCAAAGGGCGATAGCCCAGCGGGTGGCGCGGGCTCACCGCACGGTGAGCTTCGCCGGGGCATGCGCTCTGGCCAGCACCCCTCCTTGGGAACTCGAGGCGTGGGTGCTCGCCAGAGTGTACGAGTGGAAGGCGGGGCGGAGGGCTTCAGGTCAGCCCTTCGCCCCGGAAGAGCGGGAGGCCGTCCGGCGGGAGGCGAGGGACGCCATCGTCGTCCACTGGACGACGGACCTCGCCGCCACAGTCTTCGGCCGCCGAACCCTCGACGCGATCGGGCCGGTCCTGCGGGACTGGCTCGAGCGGCCGCACGGGTTCCTCTCGTTCCGTCTGGTGCAGGTGCTGTCCGGACACGGTTGTTTCGGATCGTACCTGCATCGGATCGGACGGGAGGAGACGCCGTCATGCCACCACTGTGGCGCGGCGGAGGACACGGCGCAGCACACTCTCGAGGTGTGCCCGTCGTGGTCCGAGCCGCGCCGCAGTCTCGTCGCGGCGATCGGGGTGGACCTCTCGCTCCCCGGCGTGGTGGGCGCCATGCTGAGGGACGAGAGGTCCTGGGCGGCAGTCGCCTCCTTCTGCGAGCACGTCATGTCCCAGAAGGAGGCGGCGGAGCGCGTGCGGGAGGACGATCCCGACGCGGCACCGCTCCGAAGGCGGAGGAGGGGTCGAAGGAGACGTCAGTTCGACAGTCATCTCCGACTCCTCCTCCCAGGTGGAGGCCAGCAGGCAACGGGTGCGGGGGCACCCTCGCCTGCATCGCACAGGCCTCCACCAGTGCCGGACGGGAATGGCCAGGTGCACCCGGCCATTCCCGTAGCCCCCCACCACCCAGGTGGGGGGCATGTGGGGCCCGCCACCTAGGCGGGCATGCGCCGGGAGGGCTGTGGATGTAAAGGCTGAGCCGGTTTCCCATGGCCCTCCCATCACGGCGATGCGGGAGCACCGCTGAGTTTTAGTGGGTATACTGCACTTAGACAGGAGTCCCACATACCCCGACTCGTCCCCCACGAGCCGGGGATGCGTAACGCATTTCTCAGCGAAAAAAAAAAAAAAAAAAAAAAAAAAAGGCAGCATTTATAGGATAGTGCGTAATGGCCAAAGTATTGGAGTTATTCAAGCCTGCGTAGCTATTCAATAACAATCATTCGGGAGGGTCCCGAATCGAAACTGACACGAGTTACGGTTACCATATTTGCCTGGGGCGGCTGTCTCGACATAGATAGCGATCGCTTTACGACCGAATTCGGTCGCAAAGTCCTAATGGCGTCCCTCGACGGACAAAATTGCTTGACAAGCACGAAAAAATCACGTGCTTGTCAAGCACGTCGCGCGCGTCTATGGACGCCCTTACGACTTTACGACCGAATTCGGTCGTATAGCGATCGCTATCTATGTCGAGACTGCCGCCCCTGGTCCCCGCGAGTGCAACGTTCGTTTAGCCCGCGCCATAAGCGCATAGATGTTCTCAGTTTGACTACCAGCCAAACTGTTTCGCCGCGTAGAAACACTGCATCTTGTTTGGTTATATTGACATAGTAAATGTGATGGACTATACTTATTATTTATAATATTAAGAAGTAAAATCTGTTTGTTTGTTTGTTTGTAACTTTGTATGTAGGGGGTAATCTCCGGAACCAACAGTCCGACTTCAAAAAATATTTTTCTATTGGATAGCCCAATTCTTGTGCAAGGTTTATAGGCTCACAGACGAAAACGCGGGCAGAAACTAGTCGGATATAAATTGACACTTGTACTGTACCTACTTCCTGGGAAGAATTTTTAAAAGAGCATAGGAATTGAAGGTAATTAAGTTTAGTTACCTAGGTATATTGATTGACTGATTCGTGACCACTGTGGAAACAAATTGAAATATGGCATTAAGTCCGCCTCTGTACATTTGTGTGCTTAAAGTGTTAAATAAATAAATATGGTAACCATTGTAAGTACCGACCTATTTAATAGTCGCAAAAATGAAGTTAGTTAATTATTTATGTGTTAAAACCTAGTTAAATTAAATAGGAAAAATGTTTTTGAGCTCTTCATTGTGCAGTCTGATTTAGGCTTTATAACTTTCTTAGAACTAATAATTATAAGAAAGTTATATGTGTAATGATAAATTATACACAACATAACATAACATCACGCCTGTAATCCCCAAAAGGTTAGGCAGAGGTGTAGGTACCTATAGTAAGTACGCGTGCATATTTCGCCAGTTATGTTCAAGTCCCATGTAATAGGGGGCGAGCCTAATTGCCATCAACCGGGCACGAATCGAGACTTCGGGCTGCAACTGAGATATTTCAGATAGAAAGAACCATTAACACTTTGCCCGACTTGGGAACCGAACCCAGGACCTCATGCTCAGCAGTAAAGCTTACGACCACTAGACCAACGAGGCAGTGACAATTATACAAAATACATATGTATAATTTTGTAGTATATTTATATCGAATTCCTGCTATCGTACCCAGTAATTTTAATTACTTAAGATAAATAATAGCTTAGGTAAACTAATTAACTACAATGCTTAACTTTACCTATTTATATAGGTAGTAATTTAAATCATTTGCAGAATACTAATGAGAATTACTACGCAATTACATAAATAATATCGGTGTTCATTATAAATGTATAATTCATAACCGAACAGCCATAGCTTGGGTATTCTTATTTGTTTAAAACACAAAACTGGTTGGGGATTGTCATGGGTGTACCATTTTTCGAAATCCTTTATTAATAGTTGATCGAGATACATCTAGGTGGATAACTAAAAGATACATAAAAGATAAGAAATTAAATACCTGGTGAAATGGTTATTTTATTATTTATATGATTTAGTTAATATGAGTCTAAGCATCTGATTTTTAAAGTATCTTTTTCGATATGTCTTAAAATGAGTGAAAAAAAAACAACTGTCACTGATAAATCACCAAACTTTGAACTTGAACTCAATCAATCAATTAAAAAATCACTGATAACTTATAAATAAAATTAAAAAGCTGCACTAACCGGTACATAGTGTCGGTCTTCGGACAACGACGATACTCCCGTGCGAGTCACCGTAAACAACGCGAAGAGATGCGCTACACACCTTATAAACAACCTATTTATACAAAACGACACTGTAAAATACCCAATGTGCGGACCACGGAGTGCGTATGTTTTTTTCGCGCCAAACGGTAAACGACTGAAGGCAGCCGTCCGTACAGCCTCTAGAAGCAAAATGGTTGGGCGTGGGATGGAATTTTATCTATCAATGATAAGTTGATTCGTATTTTAGACTTCTTAACTGAAATTAATGGGCTTCCATCCGACTTATGATTCTTTTTGTGGTAGGCTTTGAGATTGTTTTCAATGCCAGCGGAATTAAAACGTGATTACTTATTAATTTAATTAAATAGTTACTAGTAACTTTATCGGACAAAAGCTTTTAAATAATGGGTATCTGACAATATTCTACTATTATTTAGTGCACAAAGTGATACAAAAGATAAATACACTTATCATAAAAGTTGGCAACGTCGCAAATAGCTGTCTAATATTTACCTGTTTTGATTAATTTGGCCATAATATTGTATGGAAATTTGAAATGTGGTTACCTAGCGAACTAGAATATCAATAATTAAATGTACGTAATACTTAACATCGTTACTTAAAAAACTATTTGGAAGTTTAAAACGGTTAAAACATCAAATTCAGTGTTATAATTGCAATTCATTATTCATATTCTAGTTCGCTAGTTAGCCATATTTCTTATTTTCATACAGTAATATTGCCAAATTAATCAAAACAGCGAATTATTTGACATCTATTTGCGACGTTGCCCACTTTTAGAATAAACGCTCTTTTATGCTTGAGTTACTATTTCTTTTTCTTGAAATTAATAAAATACTACAAAAATATGACCTGCAGATGTTATGGAATATGTAAGTACTTACATAAAGTAGCGTGTTACTGCTAACACACATGGCTTTGAATTGTGGTTTCGTCCTAACAGCACTTAAGTAATAGTTATTGAGCAAACAGTGCTAAAAGAGCACGTTTTTATGTTACAACTTTTTCATATTTTTGAGTATACCGTCGTTGATTTCCATTACCTGTAGAAAGTTGAGATGCCTCTCATCTCAACTTCTTGTAGTTTTTCAAGATTAGGGAAGTTGGTTGGTGACATAGTGATTTTTTAATGAGTTAATTACATACCATTACGCACTGGGTGTGAAATTGAGACATCCGAGACTTAAAGTTAGTGACTTATAGCACAGTCAGTCAGTCATCCCAAGAAAAAATGAAGGTGAAGGCAAAAATGGAAGGCCACGAACAAAACCAATGTTTCTGCTGTATTATTTAACGCATTCTTTGAGAAATGCTAAAAGGGGTATCGTGTTACTCAGTAACTGGGTTCGGAAAGTTAGATAGGCAGTGCTCCATATAAAATACTGGTATTCAGCTGCATCCGGGTAGACTGGGAGTCGACCTTAACATAATTGCTTTTCAAAAAAATATTGTAAATGCTTTTTGTTTTCAAATAGCACTAGTATGAAACGACTAAGTAGGTACCCTATCAATATATACAACCTTAGTTTTTGTTTACCCTAAACCTCTTAAGGGGATTTTTTTTTCGCGATTTCAGTGTTGTTCCCACAGTGAAAGTTGTTCATAATAATGAGTACAATGACCCCTTAAGAGGTTTAGGGTAAACAAAAACTTAGGTTGTATATATCTTTTTTTTTTCTATACCATATAGGCAGGCTTCGTGGCTAAACAATACAAGCCTACAATTAACAATTCTCGTTAACTTGCTGTACTTAAAATTAACTAAATAAATACGGAACCCGAGCTGCTAGTTTAACATGTCATTGTATTTTATTTATTACTAGCTGTGCCCGCGACTTCGTTCGCGTGGTTGTCGAGAACAAAACAACGTCGTTTAGATAAGAGTACCTATATCACCTTTTTGATGATTTAGATAAGAGTCCTGACTTCGGTATAGTTGATTACGTTAATGCTATATACTATGTTAGCAGTGGAATTACCCGGAGCATATACAAAAAGGTTGTTTGGGTTGCTAACACGTGATAGAGAAACATAGAGTTGGCCGTGTGAAAAACAATCAAAAGTAAGGTCTACACCCGCAACGGATAACGTCTGGCCTTGGGCTTTATTAATAGTCATAGCGTAACAGAGGCTTACAGGAAATTGCACACGTTTGAAAGTAAACGGAAAGTCGCGGTCCGAGTTCTTTGCGAACTTAAGCGCGACTCCCTTTCTGTGAATGTCTCTGACTCACGTGAGAGAGAGTGGCGCTCCCGATCAGCAGACAGCCGGACTTCGCGTTCCTGCATACTCTCTTGAGACCGCAAAGTCGCGGTCCGTGTTCTTTGTGAACTTAAACGTGACTCGCTTTCGGTGAACGTTTCCGATTCACGTGAAAGAGCGATGTGCTCTCGGTTAGCAGATAACCATGCTTCACGATCTTCTTCCGATTCCTGAGACCTACAAAGTCTCATCCTTTTCGTATTCCGGCTACGCAGCGAAAGGTTAGTTTTTTTTCTTTGAGGCATTATTTTCAAGGAAAATTAAAGCAATAAACAAAACCAACAACACTTATGACTGAATAGCCTACATACAAACTTAAAAGAACGGTGCATCGAACAGTCTAGTGTGACAACGTATCGTCTGTTCGTGGTCGTGACTCAACGAATTGGCAACACTAACTTACTGTATAACGATTGGCACTATTGGATTCAAACTACGAAGTAAATAAAATTCAATCTTTACTTCGTACTTCAAACCAATGACCATAGTTTACCAAACGAAACCAATAAGATAAGCCAATACTTTTTTTCGACCAATTTAGAAAATCGATAAACCAAGCAACCAAAGAACTTTTACGACACACGCAAGAACTTTTAAGACACCTAACGAAACCCACCCAGTAAACACGGTGGACCTCATTCTCGCGCGGAAAATCTTAACACCGCGATTCAGAAAATGACGTCATTTGCACAACGCCATCTATCGGATTTGGATTTAAACTATCAACATTAGTTCTATTTTTTAGTCTTAAGATGTCGTTGCAAGTACTATACTGAATTGCGTAACGTAATATTTTACTTCTTGAACTCACTAAATTAATCATATCTTTTGATAGAGTGAACCGATTTCGATGAAACAAAAACTAAGTTAAACCTCAAGTTGCGTATAATTTTTGTATATAAACATTGTCAGCATTGAATTCGTAGATTTTACGTGATGTGCGCACAAACAAACAGACAAACAGACAAACAGACAAAAATTTCAAAAATGATGGAAATGGGTTCTGTTACTTATCTTTTCACACGCTGGCTATTTTTTGTTTCAATTTCTTCAATGTACAAAAATGACTTTTCTACAGATTTATTATATGTATAGATAATAATTGCTTGAACTTGAAGTAAACTTCCCATCACTGAGAATGTTGTTGTGGAAACATGAATATGTTTGAGATGCCGGACGTTGCATAACATAGTAGTAAGTATATTTTAAGTAGGTAGGTACTTATTTAACTTCTGACCGTGGTGATAATATCGCTATGATAAGACACCAATGGCATTTTGAGTGGATAGTTCGTCCAATATGGAATTTCATATTCAAAATATTGTATTTCACATAAAGCCTCGTACAGACCAGCGCGACGCGACGGCGCGACGCGACTCGGACAATACAATTTCTAAGAAAACTTGACGGTATAACAATAACCGGTGTCGCGTCGCGCTAGTCTGCACAAAGCTTTAACCTACACGGGCATTTATGAAACGTTAGAAGCTAGGAGCACGATTCCAATTCGTCGTTTCTTATGGAGAAGAGCCGGCGAGAAACTCCACGGTAAAACTCTTTTTTATAAAAATAATTGTATATTACAAAGTTTTCAAATTACTTTGTTTTAAATAGGTACGGGAGGACAGTGTGGGGCTGTCAATAAGTACAACAAAATAGAAACTGGTCAACAAATCGAAGAAATGTTGTGTCTGATTGATGTCGGGCTATTGAATAATGCAGAAAGATTTCGGTAAACTTTGCTTGCGCGATGCAGGATTTGTGTGACCGCAGATGTATTGCGTAGTTCGTAAGTGGTGATTTAGATGTCGCTACAGAGAGATGTGGAATGCGGAATTGCAATTTTTTTTTTCTAAATGTAACCAAGTCCTGCACAAACCCCTTCTTTGCATGATTGCAGGACTTTATTGGTTGGTCGCCTCCCACCTCTGTAGATTATACCTGACAGTAGTTGCAGTGATCGGGAATACTCACGGTCCTTTCACAGTGACCTCTGAAAGCAGCACGCCAACAGCAACCTTATATTAATGAGAATAGGGATGTTGACAAAAAAAAAAAAATTTTGTACTTCGGATAGGTTATTAAAAAATACACACGTACCTACCTACACGTATTTTTTCTTTTTTACGTACCTAATCAAAAGATTACGGCAATACGTTGAGTTAATGTGGCATGCCGCTTTCCGGTTCATTTTATACTGACTTCGGACGTAGCGAGCCCCCAACCCCCCCCCCCCCCCAACTTTAATGCGTTTTATATAAATCATTTTGTATTACTATGATAAAGCAACCAATACGTGTCTAATATTTTTTTATTATCTGACTGACGGACTAAATAGTTCTTTTTTTTCCAGTCAACATACCTATAAAGATCACTGATTTGACAGGCCTTTTAGTGGCAGCAATCCAACAGCAACCTTATTGTAATTGGAATAAAGATCACTGTGATTTTGAAAGAGATGCAAAACCAGAGGTAAAATACTGTAGTGTCAGAACGAGAGATCGGAATAGGTAGAGTATTTTTACCTAAACTCCGAGGGAGTAAGTGACATAGAGTGGATAATACCTCCTCTAAAGTCCCGGAATGATGATAATGATGTTTTTATCCCGGGATTTAAAAATCGCGAATTATTTATTAGATCTTACATATAATTGCAAATTATTGGTTTGAAGAATCATATTATTTTTTTTGGGTTCCGTACTATAATTGTGTGAAATTCAAAGGTTTTAGATAACAAATACCTTTATTTCACAAAAATACAGATTTAACATATTTTAAATAAACATAACGTTTTGTTTTAAGTATGTATAATAAAATAAAATAAAAAAATGTTGATCTATTTCAATTCTCTACAGCAAAAAGTTACGAACTCTGACTCCAACACCGAAGATAATGATTATGTTTCTATATGATTTTAATTTGTATCAACTAAAAATAATAAATAAAAAAGAACACTTGTTTATTTTTTCATGGTAAATGTTACGAGCATTTATATTTTTACCTAATGGACGGCGCGACAGCAAAAACAAGTTATTTTTGTTCTACATTTTTAAAGGGTATATAACTACTTTAATCTGGCTCTTTTTGTAGTGTTAACAAAAGGTTTGTAATTGTACGTAAATATATATTGATTTGATTAGAAATCTTGCTTTTTATTTTTAATATACCCTTTTTATCGCAATATAGCTAACTTTTCAAGAATTTATTTTCCTATATGTAAAGCAAAGCACTTTAATTTAACAGTTTTAGTTCGAAACCCAAAAAACAATTTAAAAAATAATAATAATAAGTTGTTACAAATATAATGAAAGTGCAATAAATCGTCATGTTTTTGAGTCCGGGATTTTAGAGGAGGTATTATCCACTCTATGTTACTCACCTCCTCGAAGTTTAGGTAAAAAATATACTCAACCTATTTCGATCTCTGGTCAGGACAGACAAACTTGGTTTTTCCAAAATATATCTTTCTTTATTCTTGACAGGATAGTCTGTTATTTTCCTTTTAAAGGACTCTAGTGGATCATTTGTAAAATGTGTTAATGTAAATCTTAATATTGCACGGTATAATTAGCTAGGGTAATTATTGCCAGCTAAGGGATCTCACTTACACTATTAAGTAGGTGCAAGCCTTTATTTAAATGTCTGCAATCTGGTAGGGATTCTTTTTACGAAGATTTGGTACTAGAAGGATCAATAGAGGTATAGACACCATAAGAAGATGCCAGATGAAAATTGAATATTCTAACACTACAATCTGGTTTTACCTTCTAACTAGTGTATCGGGTTGTCTTATCAAGAGTACAACGCACCGCATATGGAACGTATCGAATTTTCAACATTCTGACTACTTTATAACATTCGATACTCGTAATGTAAGTTTTATTAAGTATCCGACGACGCTACGACAACTCTACGACGCTGCTATGACAATGCTACGACGCCGCTTCAACAACGCTACGACGACGCTGCTACGACGACGCTGCTACGAAGCCGCTACGACGAACCTACGACGATTCTACGATAATACTACGACGTCGCTACGACGCCGCTTCGACAACGCTACGACGCTGATACGAATCCGCTACGACAACGCTACGACGAACCTACGACGATGCTACGATAATACTACGATTTCGCTACGACGATGCTACGATAAAACTACGACGTCGCTACGAGGCCGCTACGACAGTGCTACGACGACGCTACGAAAAAATGTTGTTACTATGGGTTTTCTTTGAATAAATGAAATGTAAATACTAATTTATCGCAGCTTAATTTCATTCGGCCACAGCCGAAAATAATAACAAATTTTCGGTTTGGCCGAAAATTTGCAGAAAACCGTTAACGAAATTCGACCTTATACTGGTGTTATTACCACTGGCGTGCGGCCTACTTTATACTTTATCATTATTAATAATTAATATATTTTTTTATAAATATTATAATAATTATTTTGGAAAAAAGTCTCGCTACTTGTGATCGTCGTAGAGACGAATCCCAACGGTTCTAGTCCATATATTTATATGGAATAGAAACGTACATATTGTCGTGTCTGTCTGTGTACGTGTCTACGGAACCGATTTGGATGCGGATCCCATCGCTTAGATAATTTATTCCGGAAGGTTTATTCGTATATACAGAAGAAATCTCGATGTTTGGTAAAGTCGTAAAAATATGCAAAGCAGGGGCGAAAAGCGACTGTGAAAATCCGTAGAGTAGTTTAGAAGAACAACGCGATCACACAGACAGACACGAAAAGCGACTCGTCTTGTATACTATTTAGCGACCCGCTAAAACACACTCGTTTTTCGTGTCTGTCTGTGTGATCGCGTTGTTCTTCTAAACTACTCTACGGATTTTGATACGGTGTTCACCATCGCAAAGAAAATTTACTCCGAAAGGTTTATTTAAAGTAAAATTAATTAATTATTTAACTTAGCACAGCAATCTCTATGTTTTGACATGTCGCCATTGCACCAGTGGGAAGCAGGGGCGGGTCGCTAGTTTATTCTATAAAGTGTACCTACAACAGTTATCAGTTGGACTTGTTCCAGTGGAACGGAACTGCAAGACACAGCCGACGGAGTTGGCACTCGAGTGTAACGGGCCCTTAGATTGATGACACTGCGAGTGACGTATCTAGCACATGTGTGAGCACTATGTACCTACTTTAAAGCTACCATTTACTGGGTACATCTTTCATTGACTTGAATGTGCCCTGGCGGCTCAGAGTATGTCATGCGCACTCAATGTCTCGCTGGTGGTGGCGCGTGTGTTGGATCATTAAGTTCCCTTCAAAATGGTTGAGCTAAATGGTGCTGATCCATGTATTATGTTCGTGAACGGGCGCCGTCTGTGGGGACTGGTCATCTCTTAGGTGCCATATATGGCTTATTTTAAATTTTTCACTCGCACTTTACACCCATGTACTATGGGTACACCTCTGACGAACCCTTCCGGGAAATAAAGCGTGATGTTTTGTTATGTATAAAGCCTCGTGCAGACTGGCGCGACACAACAGCACGACGCAACTCTAACAAAACAATTTCTAAGAAAACTTCACGGTAGAACAATTACCGGAGTCGCGCCGCGCCGTCGTCGCGTCGCGTCGCGCCTCGGTTTTCGCGATACGAAACCCTTAGTATCTACGCAGGCGCGCAATAATTTTTTTTAAGTCTCTCGGAATTATTTTTATCCTACTGCAGTTCCGAAAACTAAAATAATATAAAAAAATCCCGTTCCTCCGAAACAGTTAATAAGTAAGTATTTTCATCAAAACTAAAATATTGCTTGCTAGGTTTACCATAGCACTATAATTTACGGTCCAACCCATAAAATTATTTTTTTGTATGGGCTCAACGCAAGGCCGTAAGTGGAATAATATCGTATGGTCAATGGCCATCGTAAATTGCGCACGGGCATTATTTGCATATAGTCAGGGGTGATAACTCCTTTTGGAACTGAGGGAGATGATTGTGCGAGGAGCCAGACCTTGGAAATAACTGTGTGTAAACATAGCCTCACTAAAGAAGATACAGAACTCCATAGAATGAAAAAAAAAAACTTGTTGATATTCTGAGCACAGATAACGAAGAACAACTTGTGAGCTTGTCAGAAACTGAAATGTCAAAACAACGCTCAAAGATGGCTCAAAGTGAACACTTTTTGTCCAGATAATGAATAATATTTTAACGCTATTTCATATTTAATAGAAATACCCTAAATTAAAGAAAAGCAATGTAGTAACGAAACATGAAGACCAAACAGTAGTTGTGGAAATGATGCGAAAGTAATGAAGATGTCAAGAGGTCGTGGGATAAGCGGTAGAAAAAAATTAAAATGCCTTTTTATTGTCCTAAACCAAATATTAAACCTTGCCTAAAAACTGGGTCAAAAGCTGCATCGAAAATCTCGGTTAAAACCAAAACTTTTTTGAAAAACATTTCCGTCAAAGAGAAAATTAGTTTTATCTCCGCCCTCCGGCATGCCATAGGCACTTCCCCCATCGCTATACAGACTCCCAGCAGCGCCATACGCGTTTCCCACGACGCCATAACATCAACCTCATCATGGAAAAGGATTAGAGACTGCGGGGGATTGAAGGCGGGGGCGGCGGAAGGAGCGTCTTGGAGCTGCGCATCCAAGGTGTATGCGTTACTAGGCATACTGGCCTTGTTCATTTGGTTCCTGTTCAAGAAATCTTGCAGGAGACGCTTTCGATGTGGACAATGTGAACGGTGTGGACGCACCATAAAATAATTTCCTCCCGAAATAAGTTATATACGCTCACATAAAGCTGTTATATTTTTATGACACAATAAATAACGGTGAATACTTTATATCTATTTATTTCGTGCTAAGTACTAATTTGTTTTCATGAATCTACTTAAAATGTAAATACAGCAAAAGAGCGAAAATGTTAAGGCGAGGTGACCCCGAAAAACGTCATCTTATATTGTATTTTATTCGTAGATAAAACGGATTAAAATTTTGAAAAAAACATATGATATATTTCACACTTCGATCTAGGTATTTCGGCCGTCCGATACACGATTACGTGCACTTTACTGCATCCAATTAAATCGCAAAGACACGTCTAAATTATGGTCTAATTATCATTTTATTTGAGTTATATTAGGCTTTGAATAATAAAACTTATACCATAATAAAGGTCGTAAAAAATGTGATAGAAAACGGCCGTCATAATGTGAAATATGAAAATACTTATACCACTAATTCCAAAATCAAGCGTTTTCATCTTTTCATGCGCTCGCCCCGTGTCATTTAGTCCCGAGCGGAACGTCTTGGAGGTCGGACGTATGCCAATTTTTGCGAACCCGCCACCCCCGCTAAGTTCTGTTACCGGCTGAGCCAAAAATGTATTGTAAATTTGTAAATAATTATAGGTACCTGTATAATTATAGTTTAATTTTTAAATAGTGTTTTTTTAGGTAGGTACTTCTTAGTTATTTTATTTAAAAAAATTGGCAATTAAAAAAAAAATGTTGTCGTCGCTGGGTCTACGAAGGCTGAATAAATAAAAAAAGTAAGGATGCTTTGACAATATTACCATAGGTACCTATATTATATAAATGTATAATATTTTACTTTATTAACTAGGTAAGTACCTACGCGGAATAGATTTACATACCGCAAATATGTGTGTAAAACAGTTGAATTTAAACCCTATGCCAATGTAAATAAAGACGCCACGCGCGCAAAAGTTATAATGGTTTATTTTTCTCCCGGAATAGATTTACCAACCGCATCAAGTGTGTAAAATAGTTGAATTTGAACCCTATATCACAGAGCATAAAGCCGCCACGCGTACAAATGTTATAATGTTTTACTATTTTCAAATATCAAATAGTTCATCCCGCTGAGTTGGTCCGGGTGGTTTTTATAATGTTTATTAGCCTAGGTAAGTAGGTATTGTATTGTCTACCACACGTCACGCGTCTGTGGTAAGTGATAACACTATGACCTTGAGGTGGCCCAACGTACGGAGTTTCATTAGAATAAGAGACCAGCTTGACACTGCTTTTGCCACCACAACACAAAAAATAATAATATTTTATGGTGTCTGCAACGTTTGTGTAGGTCTCGTCTATGCCATGTACCTAATACGCGCAACACACTCGTGCCATAGTGTAGAAATGTACAGTATGACCGTTTCCTACAAAAATATGATTTATTATTTTCGGTAAGGTTTAGGCACAAATTCGTTTATGCGAAGTACACTCCTTACTAAAAACACTGTATCAAGTTATGAAAAGCTTATAAATAAAATAAAAGTACATATACAGGGTGGCAGGGATATCGACGCGAAAACTGTGGCTAAGTTTTAGATTAACATCCCTCGAGTTGGGAGTCCATATTTTTTTTACAGAAATATTATATTATTAGAAGCCTCCACGCAAAGTTTTAAGTTGCGGAGATAAATGGTTTACGAGAAAAAAAAAAACAAAATCGAAGAAATTTGGCATTATTTAGTCACTTTTGACATTTTGTCTCGACATTGAACGTTTCGTTTTACGAAAAATCAACACACTAAAATGTTGTACTTTATAATAATTATGAAATAAATACGTATATTTATGATTTAGATACTTTTTAAGCATATTTCATTATATTACCTATATTTTGCTGATTTAAATGAGTGCTATTAAATTAACACTTAAAATAATTTACCGACTATTGCCGTATTTGAAACCAAACGTATAACGACGCCATTTTGTGTTGTTACTAATACTTCACTTAATCTGTTACTCTGCTGTCAAGCTCAAGCTTGGCAGGGATGCTCCAAGTCCCGACACATCTCGACTTAGTCAAAAAGCAATGGGAAGGTAGGCTGCAAGAGCGAGCCAAGCGAGCTCGGGACTTGGGGCACACCGACATGGACAGGTTAGGTTAGAAGGGGATGGCGGGGTCTTTAGACCCCGCCATCCTCTTTGTGGTTATTTTTTTTTAAACCACCCAGAAATAGGAGCCCCGCCAAGCGGGGCTCTGTCGACTACGCCTGACAAAAAAAAAAAAAACCTGTCAGATAGCCATAAAGTACAGTGCTTCCTCAAACAAATCATCAAAATAAGATCGCAAAATATTTAGTTAAAAAAAACAATGCGTTAACTATACTTGCCCCATGACGGGGGTATCTCCTACTCCCCTCCACAAATATATGTACCCTTATACAAAAAGTCCTTCCGAAAATTCGAAGGTTAGGTTAGAATATTAAAAAATCATATCTCAAAAAGGGGGGGGGCTCCGAAATTTTTCCTTCACCGGGGGGGTTGTACACTGTAACTTCGCTTGAAATGTTTACGTCGGTTTTCAATGTTTTAGAGCAATGCAGTTGCAGGCTAAGGGCAGAGCGTATGTATCAACTAATGATTCGGTGGATAACGAGTAAGTTTTTAGGGTTCCGAAGTAAACAAGGAACCCTTATAGTTTCACCATGTCCGTCTGTCTGTCTGTCCGTCCGTCTGTCTGTCCGCGGCTTAGCTCGGAGACGGTTCGTACTAGAAAGCTGTAATTTGGCATATGTATACATATTAAACACGAAGACAAAGAGGTAAAATAAAATCAAGAAAAATATTATTTTTTAGGGTGCCTAGGGGAGGCACCCTAAAAAATAATATTTTTACACGTAAAGTGGGGATTTTTTTTTTTCTCATCTACCCCATGGTATGGGGTATCTTTAGAAAGGTCGTTCAAAAATATTGTGAGTTTGTGAAAACCATTTTTGGATTAAGGGATCCGTTTGCGAAATATTAAGCTTTTAACTGAAATGTTTTGTTAGAGTCAACTGTCGTCGTCCCTGCCAGCTAAATGATTGTACTTGGATTTGTGAAAAAAATTACAGCAGTAGTACATATAACGAGTAATAACCGACCAACTTAAATTTGCAGTTTGATAAACATGATCTCCCCATACATTCCGTATGGGAGAAAATGTTTTTCAACTACAATGTTAAGTTTGTTCTTGGGATAAATTCATCCCAACTACGGAACCCTTCATTGTGCGTGGTCCGACATGCACCTGGCCGGTTTTTTAAATATCATCTCACTCGTTATTGTAACACCATAAAAAATACATAAATTAATTAAATACACGCCCCACCTACCCCAATACAATCTTGATATTGTTATTCAAAAATTGTAATAAAATTCTCCTAAATTAAATGTGCCTAAATACTACTTGATTTTATAGACTGTAGCACGAAGATGTCGCAGCAAAGTCGAAGTTCGAAAGTCGAATAGCGCGCTGCGCGCACTTTTGAATCGTACCCGTATTCATGATCTTCGTGTCAGTCAGATTTTAAATCCACCTTATTCACAAAAATTATAAGTACCTACTTATACCTATTTTTAATTATTATTCATTTAGTTAAAGTTTATATAATACATACCTAATCTATCTACAACCTTAAAAAATACTTAATAAAAAAATAAACTTATAATAATCAATACAAGTTGATCTACTGCATTGCTCTATTCTGTGACCTACTCGAGTTCATGAACTTATGAGCGGTGCGCCTGGCGCGCGGGTCCCCCGCGCTTCGTAATTTATTTCGTATCGCTACTCGTTGCGGGGGCTGGGGTAAGCGTTGAATACCTACTGCGTTCGGGTTCACCCGGCCTTAAGCAGTTTCAGACAATCTTTATATATGCAGCGGGTGCAGGATGCATGTCACCTCTTCGTACTGCCATTTGCACAGACAGTGTTCTCAACTGTAGGCAGTACAGTACGGCACAACCACAGTTAATCTATATCTATATATATAAAAGAAAGTCGTGTTTGTTACAACACTTATAACTCGAGATCTGCTGGACCAATTTTCATGGTTTTTGGTTGGATTTGTCTCCGCCCCGAATAGCAGAATACATCTTAAAAACAATGAAAAGGTAGGGTAGGTAGGGTATGCAGGTAGGTGCGCCGCCGCCGTAGATAAGTACTAAGTAGGTACTACTCGAGCGAAGCCGGGGCGGGCAGCTAGTATAGATATAAATAGCACACTTAGATGTAGCATCGACAAAATTCGTAAAACCGATTACATCCGAACTGAGTGCGCCTTCAAAATCACCAATCTTTGTTACTGCTTTAGGCGAAAGTGATCTTTACGCAAACGCAATAACTTGTAAAGTAAAATTGATGCCTAGATTTTGTCGATGCTACATCTAAGTTGTGTCGTACTGAACCACATAACTGAACATAAACATAGGTTTAGGTTGATATATAAGGTAAACATAAAAACCACGTGGCAAGGCAGCTGTCGAGTAACCGACTAAACGTAATACCTGTCACTTCAGTTATCATACTACGTCAATTGTACTCTTCAATTTAGCAACGTTATAATTCGTTGACGTTTAGAGTTTGGGCTCTTTACAATAGACAGACTAAAAAATAATATAAATTATTATTATAAATCTAACAAAAAATTGTGATCAAGCATATACTTCGAATAGTCGTTTAAGAATAAATGATAAAGTTTAACATACTGATATTAATAAAAGAGGAAACTATTGTAAAAACCTTTTTTACGATTTCTTTACCTTTATTTAACTACCTAAACCTATATGGTACCTGTATAGGTATGTAGTCGAAATAATAATGAGTCGTAAAGGCCAATAAAAAAAAATACCTTAAGCATTGAATAATAATTCTAATCCTTAGATGCTGAACCTTTTCATTTCTTAACTGTACATATCTACTTACTTATATTAAAGACGGACAGACACTGATGGGTGTCTACTACTGAATAAAAGTTTATATTTAGGACGCTTCTAATTATGAGTTTCTATTTATGAAGTTTCTTTTTATGACGCTTCTATTTATGACGCTTCCATTTATGAAGTTTCTTTATAAGACGCTTCTAATTATGACGCTTCTATTTATGACGCTTCCATTTATGACGCTTCCATTTATGAAGTTTCTTTATAAGACGCTTCTAATTATGACGCTTCTATTTATGACGCCTTCATTTGTGACGCTTCCATTTATGAAGTTTCTTTATAAGACGCTTCTAATTATGACGTTTCTATTTATGACGCTTCCATTTATGACGCTTCCATTTATGAAGTTTCTTTATAAGACGCTTCTAATTATGACGTTTCTATTTATGACGCTTCCATTTATGAAGTTTCTTTATAAGACGCTTCTAATTATGACGCTTCTATTTATGACGCCTTCATTTGTGACGCTTCCATTTATGAAGTTTCTTTATAAGACGCTTCTAATTATGACGTTTCTATTTATGACGCTTCCATTTATGACGCTTCCATTTATGAAGTTTCTTTATAAGACGCTTCTAATTATGACGTTTCTATTTATGACGCTTCCATTTATGACGCTTCCATTTATGAAGTTTCTTTATAAGACGCTTCTAATTATGACGTTTCTATTTATGACGCTTCCATTTATGACGCTTCCATTTATGAAGTTTCTTTATAAGACGCTTCTAATTATGACGTTTCTATTTATGACGCTTCCATTTATGACGCTTCCATTTATGAAGTTTCTTTATAAGACGCTTCTAATTATGACGCTTCTATTTATGACGCCTTCATTTGTGACGCTTCCATTTATGAAGTTTCTTTATAAGACGCTTCTAATTATGACGCTACTATTTATGACGCTTCGATTTGTGACGCTTCCATTTATGAAGTTTCTTTATAAGACGCGTCTAATTATGACGCTTCCATTTATGCAGTTTCTTTTTATGACGCTTCTATTTATGTAGTTTTTATTTATGATCTTATTATCACGCCTGTATTCCTCGAAGGGTTAGGCAGCGACAGATATTGCCCGTTATGCTTAGTCCCATGTAATAGGGGATGAGTCTATTGCTATCAACCGTGCACAAATCCAAACTCCGGGCTGCTACTGGGAAATTCCTGATGGATCCAATCACAATTTTCTAACCTATAAATATGATGATGTTCTAGTTTTGTATTTGCATTTACTTAAGTTATATTAACCTATCGGATACACCATAGACCCATAGACTCAATAAAATGTATGAGTATGATACTCTCTTAGAATAATAACTAAAGTACTCTGCAGAATAACGGTGAATACAGATAGTAAACAAGAAGTCAAAATGTCAAAACAGACTTTTCCAATCATGAATAAATATCTATATTTATTTTAATAGAAAGACCGTTACATTATGTAACTAAAAATAATTAAAAGCAACATTCTTTAAAATGGTGTGAAAGATATAGTGCCTTCTAGGGTCGGGAGAAAGCATGCCGTCAAAAAAAAGTGTGGATTTCATAGATAGAAAAAAACCAATGGTTGGTTTGTTAAAAAGAGCTCATGAAGTCAGAGACTCGGTCTGCACCTGGTGCGATGGCTTATGGAAGCAGACGGACCATATGATATGTCCAACATTAACAGTCTTGCTTATTCTATTGTTGCTGTTGCTTTTGATTTTGATCATAAGATTGCTGCGTCAAGGGCAACGTTCGTCCTCTCCTCCCCTCCCACGTAGCCGGAAATATTGCAAAAGACGATACAAATCCTCCGTAAGACGGCGTCGCGGGACTCTGCGGTGACTACTACAGACAGAGAGAACTCAACTAGTAAAAGTATAAATTGGTCGACGCAGCATAAAAGGTACTATTTCGTACTCGACCGCAGGCGGTAACTGCAGGCGTCGTGTCGCGGCGTCATGATTCCGAACCCGACCGCTGGCGGCAGCAGCCCGTATTCCAATCGGTATATAAAAGATAGAAAAACGTGTTATCGCTCGCCCTATCATGACCTATGCGAGCGCCGTTTTTACACAAGCCCATAATGTCCATAAATTGCAGGTCCTCCAAAATAGATTCTTTCGTAAGGCCACGGGAGGCCTTTGGTACTGTAGGAACCAGACTCTTCATCTCGACCTTAGACTCCCCTAGTTTCTCAAACGCAATTCCAAGCATTTCTGTGATTCCGCCGCCACCCATCGCAACCCTCTGGTTGTCGAGGCCGCCAGTTATGTCCCAAGTAATATCAGTAAGATCCGCCGCCCGAGGCTAATCCTTTCCGACCCAGACGATCCCATATCTCCAGGAGAGCAATAGTGAAACCAGTACAGTGATAAAACATACACACCGACACACTTTCCGACCTCGCCGCCGAGGTCCGCGATCGCGACCCTCCCGAGTAAATAATACTTAACCCCGACCCTTGCTCGACGATGCGCCAGCCCGCGTCGATGCTGAGTCTGTAGCTTTAAAGTCTCTGACTAATAATAATTATATATGTTTGATTCAGCCTGTCCCATCTTGCTGTCCTCCCCCCAGCGGCGCCCTAAGCCGAGGTTCGTACTCCACAGGGGGTGCCCTTAGCGAGCGCTCGCCTAGTTTTAATTAGCATAGTTTTGCCCCTGACTGGAGGCTTTGAGTGTAGTAGCTTAAGGCCACAGGAAAGCCCGGTTAAGTAGTCATGACCTCAGAGGTCAGCTACGAAACGGGCTAAACAAAAAAAAAAAAAAAGTGTTATCGCTCGAGCGTCGACGACACTATTGGTCTGCGGTTTGGCTGCACGTGTCGCCTGTCGCTCGCCCGTAGCTGCCAACGACGTGTCGCGAGCTACAGAAGGTATTTCATAGAAACCAGTCGTGTCGCGGCGACACGTCGCCTGCAGTTGCCGCCTGCGGTCGGGTACGGAACTTAATATATTCAGTCATAAAGCTTCTAAGATTGATATAAGTACCTTTACTTAAATTACGGTTGTGTTGTACCTACCTACTAAGTCGTTTAGAGACGGTTTTACAAGTTTAATAAAATCTAACAAAAAAAAAACTCATTTCAGGAAAGATGCGTGGAATCAGGAAAAAAATCGAAATCGAATCATGGAGTCTTCAGATTTAAGACGAGAACTTGTAATAGTCCGAATACAAAGGAAATATTGTGTTTCTGTAGAAACGAAAATGATCATTTATTTATCAAGTGATTTATACCAAGATAACAATAAACCATTAAGTAATTTAATAGTAGATTGTTTGCCTAGGGAGCAAACAACTATTTTAAAGACGAGAGTGTTTCTTTGAACCCAGAGTGGAGCGAAGGATTCTAGATTATATAGCAGCGAGGGATTCAAAGTACGTCGCACGAGCTTAAAATAGTGTTGCTTCCGAGGTGGACACTCTTTATCACCCTCTCTGAGAAAATAAATAAGTGCAACTTATGAATAACTTAAAGAATAGTACATTTACATAATTATGTTGATTGGTTTGGAGCTGGCCACTGGAAAGCTTCTGGGCCCGTCTGGTCACTAGGATTGGGAGCGAAGATCCGGACACTGCAGCGCAACCTGATGCCCTACTAGAAACGTTAATGTATTGAACCTACATGTATGTAGTTCTGTATGTGTATCCTAAAAGTGATCTCTATTTTATGAAAAAATAATAGAAGAATAGAAGAAAAGAAGAAAGAATAACGAATAATTGTATGTTTTTTTTTATATACTAGCACTATACTATACTAACACTCGGATTCGCCCGCGTTGGGGTCAGAAACTATCCCACGGGAACGTACTAGTGGGATAAAAAACGTATCCTATGTCCTAGGACATAGGATACTTAAGACGCAGATATATGCCAGTGACCTTGAGTAGTTAGCTTGCGTGTTCTGTACTGAGCTCACGCAACGCGTCGTACAGCCAGTAATAGGACCCGCCCCTCAAGGAGCGATTGATATCCGTGATTCTTAGTTTTTTATCCGCGTTAAACATAACTTTACAAATTAATTTCACTATGTAATATAAACATAATCAAACATAATCCATGGTATCAGTTTTCGCGTCGATGTCCCTGCCACCCAGTATATTTTTTCCAAATCATTATCTAATCCATTGCTTCGTAGGTTGGAAAATTTTTGCTCACCAACGTAAATAACGCAATGAACGTGGGTGAACTGTCAAAATGAAACCCATTGCGATCAATTGTCATTTTAGGTGTGTTACGCCGCACTGGGCAAACGCCATCATTATAAAGAAATGTTTTATTAAATAAATCAATCTTCCGGCAACGAAGTACAATACACCACTAATTTTATCCATTTGTTCATTTTGCATTTTTCCTCTTGGGTTCTTGCACTAGTACTTAAATATTTACATTGAAACTTTCCATTTGAGCCGACATCGGGTCGCTTTATCGATTTGGAATTTATACCTAACTGAGCTACGGAACTGAGCTTCATATAAAAACAGACGGAACCCCGGTCGGGCAAAGTAATACTGGGTTTTTCTATAGATCTAGAATTTCTCAGTAGCAGCCCGGAGTCTAGATCTGTGCCCGGTTGAACGCAATAGGCTCGCCCCCTATTACATGAGACTTAAACATAACTGTCGAAATGTGGGTGTAGTATAGGTGCACCTTTGCCCAACCCTTCGAGGAAACAAGGCGTGATATTATGTTATGTGTTACACGGTAATCTGAAGAAGACAAGTTTACTGAAGTTTAACCCTTGGCCCTCGCACTCTCTCCGCGCTCAACGCTCTCTTGGTCGCTATTCTTATCATATATCGTTACATCCTTTACATCCTTACCCTTACATCCAAACAAAGTCCCCCGCCGCGTCTGTCTGTCTGTCTGTCTATCTGTCTGAACGCGATAACCTCAAAAACTACCGAACGGATTTTCAAACGATTTTCACCAATGGACGGAGTGATTTATAAGGATGTCTATCTTCCCTCGTCACATGCCTGTACCTACACCTACAAAATTATAATGGCATGCGACGACGGCTTTAAGGCTCGTTCAGACCAGCGCGACGCGACGGCGGCGCTACGCGACTCGAACAATACAATTTCTAAGAAACTTGACGGTATAACAATAACCGGTGTCGCGTTGCGCTGTCGCGTCGCGCTAGTCTGCACAAAGCTTTACCTGGCCCATTTTTATACCTAAGCTATGTCTTGATTTCTGTCTGAAATGTTTTCTTGTTTCATACCTACTTTTTAGAGCGTGATTTTTCTGTAGTCGTGTTTCAGTTTTTGAACTAACTTTTTATTAAAGTAGATACGTAGTTACATCCATTTCTGATGTGTTGTGGAGAAGCACATTGTCGTGAATTAAAGTCCTTGCTGTCCTTGGTGTTGAACTTCTCTGGCATTGAGTCGGGTTCTCGTGTACAGGTTATAACAAGATGCCTTGCCTTGAACTTGCTAGCCAATTTTCGAATATATTACTTTAGGTACTGGTCGATATAACATGGAAACCGGTAATATGGCCGTGGCCACTGCTTGAGAATAGCGGTCATTGTGCTTTTTTTCCCAATATCTCTTCGTAGGAACACCAAATAAACTATGTAAAGTATTTCATTCAAAAGTCATTTATTCAAAACTAGCTGCCCGCCCCGGCTTCGCTCGAGTAGCACTAAGTACGTATCTACGGCGCACCTACCTGCCTACCCTACCTACCCTACCGACCCTACCGACCCTACCTACCCTACCTACCCTACCTACCCTACCTACCCTACCTACCCTACCTACCCTACCTACCCTACCTACCCTACCTACCCTACCTACCCTACCTACCCTACCTACCCTACCTACCCTACCTACCCTACCTACCCTACCTACCCTACCTACCCTACCTACCCTACCTACCCTACCTACCCTACCTACCCTACCTACCCTACCTACCCTACCTACCCTACCTACCCTACCTACCCTACCTACCCTACCTACCCTACCTACCCTACCTACCCTACCTACCCTACCTACCCTACCTACCCTACCTACCCTACCTACCCTACCTACCCTACCTACCCTACCTACCCTACCTACCCTACCTACCCTACCTACCCTACCTACCCTACCTACCCTACCTACCCTACCTACCCTACCTACCCTACCTACCCTACCTACCCTACCTACCCTACCTACCCTACCTACCCTACCTACCCTACCTACCCTACCTACCCTACCTACCCTACCTACCCTACCTACCCTACCTACCCTACCTACCCTACCTACCCTACCTACCCTACCTACCCTACCTACCCTACCTACCCTACCTACCCTACCTACCCTACTAAAAAGTATCCTATGTCCGTCTCCTGGTTCTAAGCTACCTCCCCACCAATTTTCAGCCAAATCGGTTCAGCCGTTCTTGAGTTATAAGTGGTGTAACTAACACGACTTTCTTTTATATATATAGATAGGCTGAGAGTCAGCACTTTTCGAACGTCAAAATTACATAAGACAGTCCCCTAAAACGCCCACTTCCTAATGCTTTAGCTGGGAAGAAGAAGTGACGCAACAAACTCCCCAGCGGCACAGTTTTGGAACAACACAATTCTGTAAAAATGTTGACTCTCTATAGATCTGTATCGATTGAGGAAAAGGACGTCATTGAATAATGCTAGAATCTGTCTGCCGGGTTAATGATGTTCATTGCCATGGCTAAAATACACCAAATATTCCTACTAGCCCAACTAGGAGGCTTAGGACAGAGAGGAAAAAAAATCTACTGTTCCATACACGTTTCTATGAAACAGCTGATTAAAAAAAAAAATACGTGTGGCACTCGAGGACTGCCGCGGTAAAGCTATTGCATAGCATATATTCAAAAATAAGAAGATAATATTGTTGATTTAAATTTTTTTTTTTTTTAAATACCCCTATACCCCCCCCCTAAATCGCAGAATTTACACAACCGTCAATGACGTCTGCCCTCACGCGTCTGCCCGCGTTCGGGTCGCGCACTCGGCGATCGCGCGTCATTGCCTATCCCGCCCCTCCACCCTCGTTCTGCGCGCCCGCCGTCGACTCATCGCAGGTCATTCTTATCGTTCTAACTTTTAAAATATTAGTCCAAATTACTTAGTGTAAAAGACAAATTTTATCTACATTAAATACCAAAAGCGATGAAGGTATTTATTTTGATACGAATTAACTAAATACTCTAAAATATGCAACTTAAAAAAAGTATTCAATTTAAATGTATTTATAGCTCACTATTTTGGCTATAATGGCTTCCACATAAAAGGTAGATATATGCTGTCGCGGACTTTTATTCAGAACTCTTTAAGACAAACAACCCCACAATACATTCTTTTCATGTAACTCCAGCGGTTTAGGCAGCGCACGCAAAGATAGATCTCAGAGGGCAGGATTTTTTCCGACTTACTGGATACTTATCGTTATATTATGGCTAAATCACATAAAATCTTTATAAATTGTAGCCTATGTGTTATTCTGATATATAAGCCACATTACTGTAAAGTTTCATTAAAATCCGTTCGGTAGTTTTTGCGTGAAAGAGTAACAAACATCCATCCATCCATCCTCACAAACTTTCGCGTCAGGTTTTTTTTTCGTTACGGAATTTCTACATTCGGTCGCCGCGCTCAGAGTCTCCGATAAAAGCTATGCAATAGCTTAAAAAAAATTGCCGACGAAAAATTTCAACGCAGGGGTTTCAGAATCATGTACTGAATCCGTAGTATTAGTTTTCGCGTCAATGCCACTGACACCCTGTATATTGTATATGTAGGTATGTTATAAAGAAGGTAATTAAACGGTTAAATGTATGACTTCATTTTGATCCATACCTACTTTATTTATAGATTAATGCACACATAGAAATAGCGTCAACAGGAAAAATACACAAAAAAGAAATAAAGTCGAAAAAGTTCTATATGTTTCGCATTATTTTTTCAACTTGGACACAATTGATTAATGTTCTAAAATTGTGTTTAGAATTTAATGACCATTCGCGAGTCGAACGAACTTATAAAAAAAAATACCGTATTTTCCTTACCATTTAATTAATACATATTATACAATATAACCAGTCTTTACTTAATATTATACCTATTTATGTAATACGGAATATTTAGACAAATATGTGATGTCATATTTAACTGTATCGCAAATTTAGAGGTCAATCACTTGTTCTAAAGTCTAGACCTTCGGTTTTAGAAGCTATTATATTTGATTATAACGGCAATATTCTAAGTATTGTTAAGATTAAGATGTGAATGAACTATTGATAACACTATTTTTATAAGTATCAGCTACTTTTCTATCATTTTGTGACGCCTACAGATTAATATCAGCTGCTTCGACGCAGAAGACTTTTAATTCTGGGTTTGTTTTAATATAACAGGAAATTCCATCAAACTAGTTTCATTTTTTTATGATTGTCAGAAATAAGAGTCTCCAGCAAATGGCGTGATGTGACCGAACAAAAATATTAAGAATGGTCCTAAAATGAACCCTTGTGGCATTCCCGGTTCACGTTATATATACAGAATATTATGCAGGGTTAAAAACTTATCCATTATCTGACCTACCACTGAAACATCTATGTCAAACTCATACTATTTTAGTTACTTTATTGGCTTAGATTCTGAGTAACGCATGAGGAGCTCAGTCGAAAGCTTCAGCCAGATCTCACACCAATGAAAGCGTGAATTGCTAATTAACGCATTGTATTAATTGCTAACATATGGTTATGGGCACTGACGTGGTCATTCGTATTAAGCAGCGGTACCTAATCTAAGGAAAAAATAAATGAAATGCTTCTAACATAGTCTTATAAAAGATAAAAGCCTTATTTATTAACACAAGTACAAACAAGACTTGTGTTAATAAACAAGGCTTTTATCAAAAATTCTTTTATTTTTAGCAATTATAAAACTATTCTGTTTTGGATAAGGGCCCGTGTCGATTAAAATAAATGGATTATTATTAATTATCTCTTATGTCTACGTAGGTGTTGGCTGCTATTACAAACTTATGCATTCGATTTTATTTTATTTTTTATCCTTGTCGTGCATTATTATTTTTGTTATCCAATATTATGATGAAAAAAAGCAGTTTTTCTAACAGTTCAGCTTATCGTGCAACTTGCAACGGCCGTCCTGATATCGTCATATCGTCTACGTCATTTCGTACCTACTCGTTATAATGGAACGTATGATAACAAGTAATTTACACAAAAACGTGGGTTAAATCATAACTCCGTTATACGTTAGAATAGAATAGAAAATGATTATTTGCATAGAATGTAGGCAATACGTGGAATGTAGGTAGGTAGGAATGGAGAAGCTTGTGGCTAAATAATAACAGCCGCACGGGTAGATCCATCAGGTTAAGCTACGCTTGCCGGGGTTGGTCCGTGGATGGGTGACCATCTTTACAAATCGAGACTCATCTGTGCCTCGGAAAGCACGTTAAGGTCGCTGGTCCCGGCTGTCATTCGTGGATCTTTGACAGTCGTTCCGATTCATCAGAAGCCCGAAAGTCTGACAGCCAGTCTTGCCAAGGGGTATTGTGTTACCCAGTAACTGGGTTGTGGAGGTCAGATGGGCATTCGCTCCATGTAATATACTGGTACTCAGCTCCAGTTAAACTGGAAGCCGACCCCAACATAGTTGGGAAAAGGCTAGGCAGATTGATTGCATACAATGTAGGCACACAGGTGAGTTTTTACAAAATTTCACGCGTTATAGAACTTACGATCATGACTCTTGTACCTATGGGAATTTCCCCTCACCCAATAGCCATATGATATACGTAAGTACATATGGGGTAATTTTGATACAACTTATACGTTAACTTAAACGTACTTAACTTGTAAGTTGAAAGAGTGTCCGTGGAGTTTCTTGCCTATTCTTCTCCATAGGTACTACTACGCTTTGGAATGGGCAACTAGTTTCATATTTCTGACTAACCGACTCCTTGACAATTCAAAACTGCCTGTGAATGGTTTAATTGAAATAAATGTTTTGAGTTTTAGTTTATCAATATTGTTTTGTTAGTCAGTTCGAGCTCAGAATAACAGAGCCCTAAACAACAAACGTGACTATCTAATTAGAACCTTGGGTATCTTTGAATAAAAGAATGCTTTACAAACATATGTCATTATTTATTGGCAAATATTAATTAATACAATATTTACACCTTATGGCACATCCTCAAAATACAGAAGAAACCAGAAGGCGTTACGTTGTTAATTGGTTCCCGCACTGTGTCCTAACTGAGCTATCGAGATCATCAGAAATGATAATTCTTCATGTCGCACTAGGTAATGTCGAGCTTCAGCGTGTCGCACAAGCGTGCATTCGAACTATGGTGAATCGCACATCCATTTGTCGCGCTCACGTAGTACACTCGTCCTGTGCAACCACGAAGTGAGAACAATTCAGCTTACGAAATAGTTCATTATAACCACCTAATTAATCTCTTTAATCTCTTCATAGTAGCTTTCTTTGCAGAAGTTCTTGGGTCCGTGGTCCTCTGCGACATAGTAAATGCAAGTAAAAGCCTTTTTACCTACATCTACTGATGCGACGAAAATGAAGTTTGTCTGAAAATGGAGGAAATAAAGTATCACATAATTGTGTGACGTAGGTAGGTACGTAAAGTTAGGGAAATAAATTGTGAAGTCAATCGACTACCAACTTCAATTGTTCGTAGATCATAATAATTATCATTCTTTGACATGTTGTTGTTGTTGCATGAAATAATGGCTGTACAGGTTGGCCGGGACATCGACGCGAAAACTGTTATCATGGATTCAGTACATGATTCTGAACACCAGTCGAACTTTTTCGTCGGTTATTAAAAATAAATAAGTATCTGGTATTTCGTAGAAAAGTGTATAATACCTACGCAGTCAAAATGTGTGGAACAGTAGTTTTTTTTTTAAATCCCCGACGAAAAATTTCAACGCAGGTGGTTCAAAATCACGTACTGAATGGTAACAATTTTCGCGTCAATGTCCCTGCCACCCTGTATTATCACGGAAAATTGGCGTTAGGTGACAATTTGCTAAATATAGTGCGTTTCACCAAATAGTTCCTTTGCCGTAATGTTAGCTCACTGTTAAACTTTAAATGCCGGGCATAGGAATAACTATTTGATGAAACGCACTCTAGTTCATTTCTGTGACAGTACCTATTTTTAACCGACTTCCAAAAAGGAGGAGGTTATATGTTCGTCGCGTATGTATGTTTTTTTTTCATTTATGTCCACCGATTTCTCCGTCAATTGTGGACCGATTTTGAAAATTATTTTTTTTGTTTGAAACGGTATGCTTCCAAATTGGTCCCATATAAACTTTGCTTGGATAGTTTTTGAGTAAGCTCCAATAATAGTTATACGTATTTTTCCCATTTTGTATATGTGGATGATATGATGATAATTTCCTGTCAATGTTATTTACATAGCAGGTAGTGGTATTCGAATTTGTGTGGGGTACCACAACAAAAAGTGAAAAAAAATATTAAGTCGTGACTTAATTTTCGTTTTTTGTCACCGACTTCCGAAATTAAAGTTATTTTTCACTTTGTAGTGTTTGTTTATGGAAGTCAGTTGTTTTTTTTTTTGTAAAAAGTTTTTTTATACAGAGAATTCGGGAAACTGTGTTTCCCGAATTCTCTGTATAAAAAAACTTTTTGACTGCGGGGTAATTGCTTAACACACGTAAAATGACAATTGATCGCAATGGGTTTAATTTTGACATTTCACCCACGTCCATTGCGTTATTTACGTTGTCGAACAGACGAATTTTTCAAGCTTAAGAAGCAATGGATTAGCACTATGCTTCAAAACTCTCGGATTGTGATTAAAGGGTGTTACGCAATTAGAGTGCTTGGGGGAGGCTTAAATCCAGCAATGGACGTCTTTCGGCTGAAAATGTAGATGATGCTGATGATAGCAGAGTGGTGGAAGTAATAACACTGCTATCGATGAAACGGATATATTTTAAAATCGAAAAGTTCTGCACCTTAGCGTCACACACTTTCAATCACAATCTGAATGTTTTTTGAAGGATATTTCTAATCCATTGCTTCATATGTTCGAAAAATTTGTCTGCTCAACAACGTAAATAACACAATGAATGATGTTACAGTTTAAAATGAAACCCATTGCTACTGTGAGTGTGTTACGCAATTGCTCCGCTGATTTGTGTTTAAGGAACCTACTTCATTTTCAAATGTTAAAGGCTCGTGCAGACTAGCCCGACTTGTCGCCCGACGCGACACCGGGAATTGTTCTACCGTGAAGTTTTCTTAGAAATTGTTTTGTTAGAGTCGCGCCGGTCTGCACGACGCTTCATGCTTGGGCACCGATACCTACCAAAGCCTGTTCCTTTTTAGGGTTCCGTACACGAAGGGTGCCAAACGGAACCCTATTACTAAGCCTCCGCTGTTCGTCTGTCTGACAGCGGGCTGTATCTCATGAACCGTAATAGGTAGACAGTTGAAATTTCCACAGATTGTGTATTTCTATTTGCTGCTTTAACAACAAATAAAAAAAATGTATAAAGTTAAAAATTAAAGTGGGTCCTCATACAATAAACATTTGATTTAGAAGAAAAAAAATACCTACCCTGGCCTGTGGGGTGGGTATAATATTTATTTATTTTTATCTTCAATAATGAATAAATAGGGGGCCGTTAAAGTTGTCAGTTTTAGACCATTTTTGAACGAGCTCTATCGCAACAACTCAACAAGTTAAGAATTTGAAACTTCTGTGTATCATGTACCTTATACTCTATATAATCAACAAATACTAAAAACGCCGATTCAAAAAGTATTTTATTTAAATATGGGTGATTTCTGCAACTGCAAAAAGTTTGTATTTCATAATGATACTATGCATTACAAAGTTATTTAACTTTGTAATTCATAGTATCATTATGAAATACAAAATATTGTACGGTGGTATGGAACCGTGTGTGAGTCTGACTCGCACTTGGCCGGTTTTTATTTAAAAGTTATTAAGTATGGTAAAAAATTCTTAAAATAAGTTACTACTTAATAACACCATACGTACTTAATCGCGACCCGACTCCCAAGCGAGCCACAAACAATGGATAGGTAATTCATTTTGTCTCACTATTCGACGCTTGATTAATTCTCTTAGACCGTGTTTACACTAGGGCATAAATATGTATTTGTTGTGTCTTGTCTACTTTGTTGTGTCTTGCTGTTTACGTTACTTTATTGTTTTATTTTATTTCGGCAAATAAACAATTACACATTACAATATTATGGTATAGAACTTAAAACTAAAATGGGTGTATAAATGTGTAGCCAACAACATTTTCCACATAATATAAAAAAGTTAAACAAACACGAACGACGTGCGATATAAATAACATTGATTTTATAGAGTATGATTAAATACAAAAATAAAACCAATCTTGTTTAAACCTAAAACAAGTTGGAGACTAAATT
This sequence comes from Agrochola circellaris, assembly GCA_914767755.1. Taxonomy (NCBI): domain Eukaryota; kingdom Metazoa; phylum Arthropoda; class Insecta; order Lepidoptera; family Noctuidae; genus Agrochola; species Agrochola circellaris. The sequence goes on from OU611860.1 coordinate 8,180,343, forward strand.
AATGTAATCCCTCCGTATCAAACATTTCTAAAAGCAAATGGTCCTAGTAGGAAAACGACCTATAATCAAAACCATAGTTTAGCTACATTTCCTATTAACTAATCTTTATTTTTTCGATTAATTTTCCCTATTAACAGAACGTTCTATTTAGACTAATTATGTACCTTGGCACCTAAAACTTGTAAAAGTTGTCAAAAACGTGAACAAAATAGTTAACAAAACATGTCTGAAACACAAACAACATCAATGCCTGCTTACTTATTGTATGATACATGTTTTAAACACGACTTGTTTAAAAAAAGTCTTTTAAAAGACTTGTTGCAAACAAGTATCCAACTTGTTTAAGAGCGTATAGGTATTCTAAAAGTAGGGAACGTCGCAAATAGATGTCGAATATTTCGCTGTTTTGATTAATTTGGCAATATGGAAATAAGAAATGTGGTTAACTAGCGAACTAGAATATTAATAATGAATTGCAATTATAACACTGAATTTGATGTTGTAACCGTTTTAGGTGTTAAAAAGGCATTTGGAAAGATTCCAAATACTTTTTTACATCTAAAACTAAATATTCGGTGTTACGATATTAATTATATTGCATTTCATTAGCAATATTTTAGTTCACTAGCTAGCCACATTTCAAATTTCCATACAGTAATATTACCAAATTAATCAAAATAGGTAAATATTTGACAGCTATTTGCGACGTTGCCTACTTTTAGGATATGCGCTCTTAAAAGGGTGTCTTATTGTAAACGCGGGTTCACAAGTAGGTACCTAAATGTTAACGATTGTTTGGCAAATGCTTATAGGTACCTACACGTATACGTTCTTACAAACTAAACACCTTAATTTATAAAGATATTCCGCCATCAGTTCCGAATCTTCTTCTATCTGCTTTCGACGAACCGTAGATCAACTCAGTCATTTGTTGCCCTTCGCTAGGCAGCTGGCAATAATACACAGCAAACTGCCATACGATGAGCCGCAACCGACAAGAGTTTTGACGACATCTTCTTGTTTCTATTTGGTTCCCAGGTTTTTTCCCCGGTTGGGTAAATTGTTATTCGGTTTTTCCATCAGGAAGTACTCAGCCCGGAGCTTCAATTTGTGCCTGGTTGATGGTAATAGGCTCGCCCCCTATTACGTGGGACTTAAACATAACTGGCGAAACGTGGGTGTACTTTAGGTGCACCCACGTTTCGTGTAATGTTACGTGGCAATGTTACAGTAAACCGTGATCTATCAAACTTAAAGTTACACTATACTAGAGATACCGAACGTAGGTACAGTCAGACAACTTGTTTGTTGAGCAAGCAGTTCTACACACGCCGTTAAACACCCATGACAAAGAATGAGTTGTGATTGAATTTACGGACACTTTAAGTTGATTTGCATTACAACCAAGTTTCCTGACATTACATGAAAAGTGAGACACATCCCAACTTAGGAGCGTTTATTCTAAAAGTTGGCAACCTCGCAAATAGCTGTCAAATATTTACCTGTTTTGATTAATTTGGTAGTATGGAAATATGAAATGGCTACTAGTTCCAGAATAAACGCTCTTAAAAACGAACCTTTTTAAAGAAAATATAGAGGATGGATACATACTAATAAGTAAATTAAGAAGCACATCAGAGAAACATTCAAATCAAAATTCCAGCTAATCAACCGTTCCCATCACGAACTCGACCGTTATTTAAATTTCGAAGCATCCATATTTCGTTTGATCGTGTATTTATGACCAAGCCAAACGTTGCACGATAACATAAAACAAAATGTTTCGATGCTTTAAAACTTAAAATTAACATAATCAATTAGTTATTATTTTTGTTAGTGGTTAATGTTAAAACAATTTTACAAATAAAGTAGAAGAGACAATTTTCAACATTTCATGGACGACTAATATTAAAATTGTTATAAAATATTCAGTTGTACTCACCCGTAACATGGAGGGCACAGACGACACTGCTGACCAAAACAATGGATCACTATAACAAATTTTCCCGTCGACCGTTGTTAATAAACGATATTTTATCTATAAGGAAAGCCGCGTATTTATTATAGGGAGCCAATTAACGTATTTCATGACCACTACTGTAACAGGACAAGTAACTAATACTGTACAAAAATGGTGGCCGTAGTGATGTGTTCGTGAACGATCCCGGAAAAAGTCCCTGGATTTAGGTACCTACTAATTAGTTGCGAAGGAAGGTTAGAGAATTATGCCGTTGATGGGATGTTAATTTGCCAATTAATAAAGGATTCGGCTTGAAATTCGTAGATTTCGTTACGAAAGACTTAGGTAGGTATGTTCCATTATCGATATTCGGCAAGTTTTAATCTACACCAGTACCCTAATTATGTAATACACGATCAATCAGAATCTGAATCGTTTTGAAACAGATTGCTAATCCATTGCTTCATAAGTTCGAAAAAAAATCTGGTCAACAACTTAAATAACGCAATGAATGTTGTTGAACTGTCAAAATGAAACAGATTAGTCGTAATCGTTTACGAAATATATTTTTTATTTTTTTATTTGGACTCAATAATATATAGTCTAATAACTGTATTAGACTATAATTTATTGAGTATCGATTACGACTAATCTGCTTAATGTTGTTAATATGTTACGTAATTAGATAGATGGCGTTTTTTTTTTGTTTTGCCTTATTTATAGTCATGTTAAGTGGAAGCAAATTGAATCATTACATTCTGACATTATTTGCGAGTAAAATTGTGGTTGAAACCGACTGTAGTATAGAAGGTGCTATAACCACAACTGACTAATTCAATTGAATGCAATTGATTGACGTTTTAGGCTCAGTTACTGAGTCACCATACATTTTAAGTACCTATTTAAAATCCCTACCATTCTATTTATCTACAATACCTCGTTTCTTTGATCATTAAATTGTCACTTTTAAAATGTTCTGTTCAGAAAACATTTTAAAAGTGACAATTTAATGGAAGAAGGATTATGTCAATACTTTTCCAGAGTCTGTGTGTTGGTCACAAGCAGTCAAATCAAACTGCTGAACAAGAAATTTCCCTAAATGTACCTACATAAGTTATTAAGATTGACTATGATCGGACCAGTGGGCGGTATCGTTATGAAAACAAAAAGAAACTCATACAAATCCACTAGCAATATCAGCAATCTTGTAACTGGCCATCTTTTACAAACTGTTATTGCATACTCAAATATACTAGCTGTAAGTTTTCCAAAAATTAATAAATATAGGTATAAATAGATAATCAGCAAAATTGAAATCCCGCTTTTTCCCCTCACTAATCCAGCAACGAACACAATTCGTTATCAAATACACAGGAAATGTGACAGGAAGACTGGACCGTGGCCGATATAGAACAACTCCCTAACACATTACAAATAATCGTATTTTACCCTAATCTAATTGGTATATATTTTGACATAGCAACCGGTAGACGAAAGCTTAATATTTAGGTTCTGCCAAATTCATGGGTTTTCCCTAAAGCCACATAAGTAGGCTAAGCGACATCACGAGAGCGTGGATTAAAGGTGCACTAGTCAACGGCTTGAACTCGTTGGTGGGCTTGACTAATATGCATGCTGATTAGTTTAATTATTTCGCTTTATTTATTTATCTATTTACTTATTTATTTAGTGAAATAGACGATGATTTATAACGAAAACGAGCGCGTACAATTTCATGAGCAGACCTTTGGGCGTATAGATATTATGGAAAAACTACTGGATGTATTTACTCAAAATAAAATTGTTTGAATTTTGAATAAATTATCTATCCCTGTACAGTTTCTATTTTGCCATTTTTTAACTACATCAGTTATTTTGTTACGCCCAAAGCAGAGTTATAATTAGTGTTGAATTATGGAAGTTTCAACGCTCATAACTTCCAAACCAATCATTTTTTTCCAACTCTGCTTCCATACAGGGAAGACTAGATAATGACAAGACAAAATTATATAAATTCTAGTTTTGAACGTACACAGTCAAACAGACGAGTAATCACCATACTACGTTTGTATGGAAGAATGACCGACTAGCATACCCTTAAAGAGAGAAAATGTTACATCATGAACTTTTGCAACGATATTCTAATCTTATCTGCCTCATTGGTCTAGTGGTCACTAGTGCAGAAGATCCTGGGTTCGATTCCCGGGTCGGCCCAAGTTTTACTGAGTTTTTCCATCAAGAATTTCTCATTAGCAGTCCGGAATCTGGATTTGTACCTGATTGGTTGATGGCAATAAGTTCGCCCCTTGTTGATCTTATATTTTTTATATAAAATAATTAGGTACCTACCTAGTTCTAGATTAACTACCAAAAATACTTAATACCTATCCATTGTTCCACACGACAACGTAATGTAGATATAGGTAGGTCCTGTAGGCTGAACCTACACAAGTACAGTAGCCGCTCGGTAATCAGGCGATCACTAATCCGACACGTCCAATAGTCAATTTTCTAACGTATCTCTCTAACTATAGATATCCGTCTCCTACTCTGTAATCCGGCAGGTTTAATACAAAAGTGCCGGGTTAACGAGCGCGCGCATCGATTGCTGTCGTTCTGCAGTCCGGCCTGATTCTACGAGTAGGTAATACGTAAACTAATAAAGATATTTTACATTGTAAATCTGTGTTGAAATTATTTCTTACTAGCTAGTTGAATTTTCCTATAGAAAGTCAGTGATCGGGCGTTTCAGATAAAATAAAAATTGGCGAAAACAAAGGGTGCCAGGTTACCGAGTGCCTACTGTTAGTAGTTATGTAGACTGGGCTGGATACACCTCTTCAGCTTTATATTTCAATCGTAGTAGGTCGATACTTTCATTGTACCCTCTGTCAAAGCAGTAGGTGCTGATGCTGCACAAAATCAATAGGTTAGGTAGGTAGGTTTGGTCTTGCCTACATCTACCGATCGTTTCTGTAAAAATCTCATCGGACTTCTGTGAGATGAGCTTGAAGTGAGCGTCAAGCCTCGTGCAAAACAATTTCTAAGAAAACTTCACGGTAGAACAATTACCGTTGTCGCATCGCGCGTGTCTGTACGAGGCTTCATTGCACCTGATGGCTCTATTGTCAGCTCTTTTTAGAGAATAGACCCCGGCCAATGATCTGACCGTGACCATTAGGTACCTACCTACTTCTTGGGATAGTTGGAAAGATACGGACAGTACCTTGATCCCTAGAATAGATCGTTTCCTACCATCGGAAAAATGTACGAGATAGCTGGCGTGTTACTTAATGTGTCCTCTCCTTTTCTGTTAGTTTGTAAAAATAAAAATAGGTGCAAGTAAAAATGTATCTACCTTCAGGCACAGATTAATACAGATGGTTCATACCGCAAAATTATTTAAATAAAAAGCGACTGTTGCTACGACACAATAAAGTGCAATTCAGGTCGCGCAGCGCTAATCACCTACAGCTATATTCAGGAAGAAGTTGCCTCTCTTCCTATCGCGTAACTCTTAGAACTTCTGACTACGTGACACTCATTAAATTGGCCAGTCGAGCCTGCCACGTATTTGTAGCTTCATACCTAAAATGCGGAATGAACTATTTGTGTTAAATTGTGCTTTAGTAGTTTTCATTTCATTTCTTGTGTGAAGTGTGGTACCTCTACGAAATGACTAAAAATGTCGAATAGATACCTAGGAAGGATATAGGTACAATAGATGAGGTTTTGAATCTAAGTATTGAATTAACCACACAATATTAAAACTAATTAAGTTATTTTAAGGATATACTGTACTGAAACAAAGATTAGGTAGGTACCTACATACCTAACAATAAAGCCACGTCACCTCATGATAGGTACCTACCTATTACATAAATAATAACATAATTTCCTATAAATACCAGTTAATTAAATATATTAATATAGCTATCCATATTATTATTAATTGTGTGCCCTACAATAACAAAATGAGTTCGAAGGCCATAATTTAATTTATCATCGTGAGGAAAACCACAATTTGAAACTATTGTACTTACAATGTTTTGGAAAATCCCGTTAGGGAAAATGGTGTTACTTACAATAATTTCATGCTATGTTAACATATTTTAGTTTTATTTAATGAATACCTTACTTTTCTAGTTTGTAGGCTCAGAAAAGGCTTATAAAAGCTGCTGTTGTGTAAACCACACAGACTTTTAGCCTAGGTACCTACGCACGGCCGTATTTTTCCGCACCGATTCTTTTTCTTGCACTGGATTTTCAACGCTCTGCTTAGCGCCGAGAGTTGAAAATCCAACAGTGTGTTTATTTAAAGCGCTGGGACGAGAGTGCGTCCCAGGCTGGAACTCCCAGCGCGTGATTCTCAACGCTCTGCTTAGCGCCGAGAGTTGAAAATCCAACAGTGTGTTTATTTAAAGCGCTGGGACGAGAGTGCGTCCCAGGCTGGAACTCCCAGCGCGTGATTCTCAACGCTCGGCTTAGCGCCGGGAGTTGAAAATCCAACAGTGTGTTTATTTAAAGCGCTGGGACGAGAGTGCGTCCCAGGCTGGAACTCCCAGCGCGTGATTCTCAACGCTCGGCTTAGCGCCGGGAGTTGAAAATCCAACAGTGTGTTTATTTAAAGCGCTGGGACGAGAGTGCGTCCCAGGCTGGAACTCCCAGCGCGTGATTCTCAACGCTCGGCTTAGCGCCGGGAGTTGAAAATCCAACAGTGTGTTTATTTAAAGCGCTGGGACGAGAGTGCGTCCCAGGCTGGAACTCCCAGCGCGGGATTCTCAACGCTCGGCTTAGCGCCGGGAGTTGAAAATCCAACAGTGTGTTTATTTAAAGCGCTGGGACGAGAGTGCGTCCCAGGCTGGAACTCCCAGCGCGTGATTCTCACCGCTCTGCTTAGCGCCGAGAGTTGAAAATCCAACAGTGTGTTTATTTAAAGCGCTGGGACGAGAGTGCGTCCCAGGCTGGAACTCCCAGCGCGTGATTCTCAACGCTCTGCTTAGCGCCGAGAGTTGAAAATCCAACAGTGTGTTTATTTAAAGCGCTGGGACGAGAGTGCGTCCCAGGCTGGAACTCCCAGCGCGTGATTCTCAACGCTCTGCTTAGCGCCGAGAGTTGAAAATCCAACAGTGTGTTTATTTAAAGCGCTGGGACGAGAGTGCGTCCCAGGCTGGAACTCCCAGCGCGTGATTCTCAACGCTCGGCTTAGCGCCGAGAGTTGAAAATCCAACAGTGTGTTTATTTAAAGCGCTGGGACGAGAGTGCGTCCCAGGCTGGAACTCCCAGCGCGTGATTCTCAACGCTCGGCTTAGCGCCGAGAGTTGAAAATCCAACAGTGTGTTTATTTAAAGCGCTGGGACGAGAGTGCGTCCCAGGCTGGAACTCCCAGCGCGTGATTCTCAACGCTCTGCTTAGCGCCGAGAGTTGAAAATCCAACAGTGTGTTTATTTAAAGCGCTGGGACGAGAGTGCGTCCCAGGCTGGAACTCCCAGCGCGTGATTCTCAACGCTCTGCTTAGCGCCGAGAGTTGAAAATCCAACAGTGTGTTTATTTAAAGCGCTGGGACGAGAGTGCGTCCCAGGCTGGAACTCCCAGCGCGTGATTCTCAACGCTCGGCTTAGCGCCGGGAGTTGAAAATCCAACAGTGTGTTTATTTAAAGCGCTGGGACGAGAGTGCGTCCCAGGCTGGAACTCCCAGCGCGTGATTCTCAACGCTCGGCTTAGCGCCGAGAGTTGAAAATCCAACAGTGTGTTTATTTAAAGCGCTGGGACGAGAGTGCGTCCCAGGCTGGAACTCCCAGCGCGTGATTCTCAACGCTCGGCTTAGCGCCGGGAGTTGAAAATCCAACAGTGTGTTTATTTAAAGCGCTGGGACGAGAGTGCGTCCCAGGCTGGAACTCCCAGCGCGTGATTCTCAACGCTCGGCTTAGCGCCGGGAGTTGAAAATCCAACAGTGTGTTTATTTAAAGCGCTGGGACGAGAGTGCGTCCCAGGCTGGAACTCCCAGCGCGTGATTCTCAACGCTCCGCTTAGCGCCGGGAGTTGAAAATCCAACAGTGTGTTTATTTAAAGCGCTGGGACGAGAGTGCGTCCCAGGCTGGAACTCCCAGCGCGTGATTCTCAACGCTCGGCTTAGCGCCGGGAGTTGAAAATCCAACAGTGTGTTTATTTAAAGCGCTGGGACGAGAGTGCGTCCCAGGCTGGAACTCCCAGCGCGTGATTCTCAACGCTCTGCTTAGCGCCGAGAGTTGAAAATCCAACAGTGTGTTTATTTAAAGCGCTGGGACGAGAGTGCGTCCCAGGCTGGAACTCCCAGCGCGTGATTCTCAACGCTCGGCTTAGCGCCGGGAGTTGAAAATCCAACAGTGTGTTTATTTAAAGCGCTGGGACGAGAGTGCGTCCCAGGCTGGAACTCCCAGCGCGTGATTCTCAACGCTCGGCTTAGCGCCGGGAGTTGAAAATCCAACAGTGTGTTTATTTAAAGCGCTGGGACGAGAGTGCGTCCCAGGCTGGAACTCCCAGCGCGTGATTCTCAACGCTCTGCTTAGCGCCGAGAGTTGAAAATCCAACAGTGTGTTTATTTAAAGCGCTGGGACGAGAGTGCGTCCCAGGCTGGAACTCCCAGCGCGTGATTCTCAACGCTCGGCTTAGCGCCGAGAGTTGAAAATCCAACAGTGTGTTTATTTAAAGCGCTGGGACGAGAGTGCGTCCCAGGCTGGAACTCCCAGCGCGTGATTCTCAACGCTCTGCTTAGCGCCGAGAGTTGAAAATCCAACAGTGTGTTTATTTAAAGCGCTGGGACGAGAGTGCGTCCCAGGCTGGAACTCCCAGCGCGTGATTCTCAACGCTCGGCTTAGCGCCGAGAGTTGAAAATCCAACAGTGTGTTTATTTAAAGCGCTGGGACGAGAGTGCGTCCCAGGCTGGAACTCCCAGCGCGTGATTCTCAACGCTCTGCTTAGCGCCGAGAGTTGAAAATCCAACAGTGTGTTTATTTAAAGCGCTGGGACGAGAGTGCGTCCCAGGCTGGAACTCCCAGCGCGTGATTCTCAACGCTCGGCTTAGCGCCGGGAGTTGAAAATCCAACAGTGTGTTTATTTAAAGCGCTGGGACGAGAGTGCGTCCCAGGCTGGAACTCCCAGCGCGTGATTCTCAACGCTCGGCTTAGCGCCGGGAGTTGAAAATCCAACAGTGTGTTTATTTAAAGCGCTGGGACGAGAGTGCGTCCCAGGCTGGAACTCCCAGCGCGTGATTCTCAACGCTCGGCTTAGCGCCGGGAGTTGAAAATCCAACAGTGTGTTTATTTAAAGCGCTGGGACGAGAGTGCGTCCCAGGCTGGACCTCCCAGCGCGTGATTCTCAACGCTCGGCTCAACAGGGACTTCAAAATCCAGTGCGCGATAAAATCCCACCGCGATATTTTTAATTGTTTACGTCCGTGCGTACGTGGGCTTACAAACTCCATGCTCCTTTGTAATAAAATTAACGGTGACTAATTTATCTTGGTAGGTACACCTCTGCCTACCTCTTCCGGGAATAAGGGTGTGCTGTTACGCTAAGTTTAAAATTATCTTGTAGGAATAAAGAATAAAGCTCAGCGCACATTACAGCGTATCGCATTTCGATAAAAAAGCGCGGTGCGGACCGCTTGTCTGTAGTGTGCGATGGTTCATCTTACGCAGTATGAACAATTGAACATCATACAAAATATACATGATGGTGACCTAGGAGGATTATGCAATGCGATGCGGCCCGTCCATATCTGCGTCAGCCTTAAATGGACAGTAGAGCAGATTTTCTCCTGCAAATACACGACGGTATCGCTCAAGCTAGCTGTCGGGATAAGGTCATCTCTGGCAGTCGAGATAGGTCATCTCTGACCGTCCAGATAAGTGAGCTCTGGCCGTCCAGATAGGTCATCTCTGGCAGTCGAGCTAGGTCATCTCTGCAGTCGAGATAGGTCATCAAATCATCAATTACAGCCTACTGGGGCCTGTGTTGATTGTAGATTTGGCAGGTCTTGACTCTTGTGGACAATGCGCAAGTTATTATTTCAAGAACTCTATTGAGCATTGTAAACTCGTATACCTACGTCTATTAGGTTAGCTTATCTTATTATTTCCAAATTTTATTTCGATCGGCTGTATTATCCGATCATCCACAAAACAAGCTTTTGGTTGGTTATGACAAAAATAACATGCAGGCTATTAGGTATTTATATAGGACAGACTTAGGTAGGTAGGTAATGTACAAATTCGCGCCTTTTCCTTATATACCTATGGAGCTACTAATATAGCTAATATTATTGTTTAAATAGACAGCATTATCGTTCCTTCTTTAATAGTTGTTCCAGAAATATTCTTCAGCTCACCAATGTAGGTACAATCAAACAAGGAAACCGCTCACCGATAAAGTCCAATGCAACACATTACATTACCTTCTCAAAATCTCGGTCAAGGTCACTTTTCATCCGGAACGTAGTAGATTCCCATTTGCTCCTTATTATATCGATTTTACTTTCCAAAGACACCAATTAACACTCAAGCTAAATAAAAATGACACGGAATAGTGTTTTGTATAAAAGGTTTTTGTTTATAAAAGCAAGGATGCTAGGATAGCTGTGGGTCACTGGTGGATGTCAAGTTCTAGGTGAAGGCCAGTTCAGGACCTGCGCAGACGGGAACAGGGGAATGTTGCCAATGTGCGCGGAAAGCGCCTGAATTCTTTGTATAGCAATATGTTGAGGTTCTGAGATTTTTTATAGCTATGTTGAAGATTAAAGGTGTTAAGAAATCTTTTGCGATGTCTTTGTTTCTATTTTGTTAATTTGATTCGCCTACCTTTTGTGAGGGACAAATATTAGTTAAGTAAATCTTAAATTATTCTTCTTATTAAACCGTGAATAGTGAATAATATTTTTTTTATATTTCTTCGAGCCCATGTTATGCTTTATCGACTTCTTTATTTGCGTTAAATTCTGTCACCCATCCACGGACCAACCGCGGCAAGCGTAGCTTAACCTGTTCGATCGAACCGTGCAGCTGTTGTTACTTAGCCACAAGCCCCTCTATACCGATACATAACCCATCGTAACTAATATTTTTATAATATTAATTAGGATGGGTAATGTATCGGTATAAAGTGAGTTTGTTTGTTTGTTTACGCTTTCACGCTAAAACGGCTGAACAGATTTGGATGAAATTTGGCACACGGTTAGACCATGACCTGGAATAGTACATTGGATACTTTTTATCCCGATATTCCCACGGGATCGAGACTTTTGCGGGTGAAACCGCGGGGCGCAGCTAGTAACATATTCAAACATCTCACCTGGATTCCCCGAAGGGGTCTACAGACGTGTTGAGTGCACCAATATTCCCCATGTTGAAGTGTTTATAGGGTGTCGCCATCGGATGTAAATCCAAACTCCGGCTAACACTTTGCCACATATGGGGATCAAACCCATGAACTGACCACGCTCAGAAGGCACGATTGCGACCTACACCAGTGAGTCAGTTATCATTGTCATTTTATTTTATAAATAGACATTTATTATGTTATTTACCGTAATGGAAGGTTGAATATAAAAATAAAACACACTTCGTAAATATATAATGTATAATGCTATAATAATCTAAGTAAAATAACGTAGTAATAAAATCAAATAGTACATAAATGGAGGTCACAAAAAAAAAACAAATATAATATTTTACACGGGGCGGATTACACCATACTTAACGATCGCTTAACGTAAGTTTAAGTCGGTGGATAAGTTTACACTTTCCTTTTCACGTAGCAGCAATATTAATTACATTTTTGAAACCCCAAGATAATACGAATAAGAAAATATAATAAAAACAACCAGCTTGTGAACTTAAAACAATCATAACATTAGTAAGTTGCAGTGCCTAAGTCGCAGACATCGGGATTTATTCGCAATTTGATACATCTTTCATTACATTATAGGTTTAACAGCTCGAAATATTACATGACGTGGACGTTAATATTTACAAAGCATTGAATATATTCATTAACCACATTCAATAGCGTTTGTGAGCTAATTAATTTATCCAGATGCCTGCGACATCTACTAAGTTAAAGTAAAATGTAATAAATAATCATTTTTACTATGTTAACTTTCGCATGGTGCAATCCGCCTATACCAGCGATCAGCTGCCTTTAAACAAGTAATGGTGAGCGATAATGTCTAACATTTTATTATGTAAATTAATAATAAGACCGTTTGCACACAACGCTAGGCAAGTCTCAAATTCCTGACAACTTAGGACCCTTGGTGGAAAGATCCTGTCCGATCCGTGAGGGTGTTGCTAAGTATCGTACTGATAGTCTATTTATGTAGTAATTTTAAGGAAAAATGAAAAAAATATTCATCACATTTTTTTTTTATGGGGAATTTTACTGAGCTATTACATGGGGCGAGGGCGGCTGTCGTTTATCAGGTGTCTACAAGTCATGAAATATGACCCAGTTGATAAAATTTGCTATAATTTTGGGGTAATTTTGGTACAAAAAATATGAATTTTAACAACAAAAAAAATTGCAATTACTTACTTTTTTATTTTCAATAATAATAAGATTTTTAATACTTTTGGTAATGTTATTGCAGTAACTATGTGTCCCTTTCGGATTGGACAGTTTTTTTTACATATTATATATTATCTCTAATATTTTTTTCTGGTTAACCAATCATAGAGATTTGACAGCAGTGATTTCATCAAGCGTCTAAAAACCAGGAGTCAGTCTCTGCGACCATAAACAAGAAGGATGCCACGAAACTTACCCATATTTGAATTCAGAATCTGATATAATATTTTTTTTGGAACAACGAACTCAATGTCGTCGCGACAAAGTTCAAATTCCATTGTCACCAATGTTCATGGAACTTTTTTATTATAACGAACAATCAATAATCATCTTAGTATTAATGACGCTAAAGTAGATAGTTGAGTAACGCTGAGATTACTAACTCAAATAAAAATGGACGAGTATGGGAGACTTATCTACTGTTGTGTACTTTTACGAAAATGTTACATATCGGGTCGCAACACCAACGTATTAACTAAATCCATTAGGCCGTTTATATAGCAAAACAATATGGCGTGTTGGTAGCCAACTATAAATTCTAGAGAGTAGGTATGCGATGTCCGATACTAAATTATGAAACACGACGTTTTGAACGAAAGAAAACTTAACTTTCTGGGACCTCTAGTTTCATAGATATTTTTTTAATTTGCGTATTTTATTTATGGTATAATGAAGTACTTTAATTATGGTATAATTATTGCAACACTGATAGAAGATTTATTTCCACTTTTATTGAAATATTCAAAAAAATCTCAACAGGAATTTATCATTCAGCATTCAAGTGCTTTAAAAAACTCAAGAATTGTAATATCGATAGTAACACCTAAAACACAATATCAATTAGGTAAATATCAAACTAACTCCAAATCACGAGATTATCGGCAAAAGTAAGGTAATTAAGCAAGAAATTGAGCTTATAAACTTAATTTTTTTAAGCTCTGGCACACATTAAAAAGCCTCATCAGCATGTGTAGCATGACAACCGTAGAAACGGGGTTTCTACGGGTTTTATCTACCGAAGAATAGACAAAATGACATATTGTGATTGTTTATCTGTCATTATGTCTATTCTTCCGTCGACAAAACCCGTTTCTATTGTGGTCATGCTACGCGTGCAGCAAGACACATCATTTCTTTGCAAGATATTCTAAAACGCTCGTGTTTCATACTCTAGTATTAGACGCGGTAAGCAATAGGGACCTTTTACCCTGATCACACACAGTCGGCTCGACAGTCTCACTTAAGCATTGTATGTATCATGCTGGCGCACATCTGGCGAGGCGCAACGCAGTGCATTCGTCACTGCCAAACAAATATCGACCTTGCTTAAGTTGAAATAAAGTTGAAAATAAATAAACTTCCATTAGCTCGAGATCGCGTCTAAGGTTATTTATTCTCAGCTTTGTTTTTAGGTGGGCAACGTTGATATTTGTTTGTCGTGTGCCGGCCGGCCCTTACGTTATGAAAGATCCAAAATTGTATACAAGCTTCTGATAATGTCAACATGGTTGATTACATCGTCACGGAAAGAAGTCTATAGGTACTTAGTCTTACTACAAGAGATATTTTATCTAAAAAATTCTCATCATCCTATCCTAGGCTAAAATGGTCGTAGCTTCGCATAATTATGTATTACAAAACAACAAACTACTTTTTTTTTTTTTGTATTTTATCACCTTTTCTACATCACAGCATGTCGATACGAACGTTATTTGATATTTCTAGTTTATTTCGTACTGGCAGGCCACGCAATTGATATATTCAGCGTTCTCGTGGCGACGATCTCAAAATGGGCGGGACACATAGCTTTTTAAACCCTGCGCGGTTTATTGTAATACTCTATTATACGTCGTTCCGTAACTGTGCCAGAAATCAACAGACTACCGCCCAGGTCATCTGTCCGACTTCCCGGCGTTGTGTAAATGATTCGGCGCGTCCGCGAATGCGAATTTCAGCCTATACGCCTCAGCTACCAACACACTTATATTCGAATCGGTCCAGTTCTGAGTGGGAACATTTTGTAGGAGTATCATGAGCCCTTGGAAGTCTCTTTCTAGCATGAGTCTTTCCCGCCAATGGAGTAAGAAAGCCGCGCAGACGTATAGTTGGAAGGTGGCGAACCCGTCTGATTCGGCGAGGTAAGTGTCCCACAGGCGTATGGTGCAGGGAAGAGGTATTTCTCTAGTGAGGAGGTTGTTCATCCATCTAAATGAGAACTGGAGGTAGTCTACGCCGTGAGTCTGCAGGTGCTCGTGGAGAGGTAAATCTATGCGACGTATGAGCTCCTTCAGTTGATTCACCTGCAAGCAAACAATATAATGTGAAATCGGTTTTTTAAACATGGAAAATGAAACCCAATTCATTCTGTACGTGTTTCATATTACGGAAATATTCTACAGAGAATATAAGAACAATGAATGGCCACTTAATATTGGGTCTACCATTCCAGAACAATCCTAAAATCCTAAAAGTGCTGCTCCGAGCTGCCTATGGATGTGCCTGTTAGTTATTAAAACAAGAAATTAGCAGTGTATTGGGTGGCAGGGACATCGACGCGAAAACCGTTACGTGAAATTTTTTTAGTCGGTTATTTAAAAAAAAAACAGCTGTTCCATACATTTTGACCGCATAGGTATTGCAGTTTTCTATGAAACAGTAGATTTTTTTTTAATAACCGACGAAAAATTTCATCGCGTTGGGGTTCAGAATCATGTACTGAATCCATGGTAACAGGCTTCGCGTCACTGTCCCTGCCACCCTGTATATTATCCTGTTTATTTCTGAAGCCAACGGCCGTTACGATACCCTATTAAAATACCACAATGCAATTACATGCCACATTTACCTGTTTGGCAGGTCTATTTTTGGTGCTATCATTTTCCTGAGTACAGAAGCTCTACTTAATTGTTATTATTGAAACAAATGGCGCATAATATTCAGAGAGGGAACAACAAGCGCAGTTGTGGTTAGTGATAGTGGCCAATTAGAGCCGTATGTGGTAGGGAAAAGATTATTATTAATGTGTCTGTTTCCTTGTTCGGTAGGTAAACACGTGGTTGGATGGTATTCAGTGCACGTGCGCTTGATAAATTGTTTGAGAATGTTCTGGTACGAATTGTTTTGGTAGTACCTAATCGCCTCCTGCCCTGCCAAACGGCTCTTTCGCAGAGGTACCTACCTTGGTAGGTGCATAATGCCTATTCCTGGCGCTAAAAAGCGTAATATTAAAGCATGTACTACACTATTCGCGAAGTTGATCGAAGTTAAGCGGAAACGAGAGTGTAGAAGGGCGCTTCGGTTCGCTTCGTGCAATCTCCGCTCGCATCGGCCGACTTCCAATCGTCGAGTCAAAGGAATTAAGGCGTTCTGTAGTTCTTCGCACGAGTGTAGTGACGTACTTCGGTCAACTTCGACGAAAAAACTTCGCGAGTAGTGTAGTGGGGGTTTAAAAGGTGGATGCCGGTGAATTTACAAGCATATTAGACTTTCCGACCAAAGAAACGATGGATGGACTGTGTCAAAGATGTTATGGCTAGAAAGGGGGTGACTACCGAGATGACGACTAATAGAGAAGATGGAGCGACTGCCTATCTGACCTCCACAACCTAATAACTGGGTAATACGATACCCCTTAATAAGACTGGTGTCAGACTTCCGAGCTTCTGACTAATAGAGAAGTATGGAAGAAAATTGAGATAAGGGCAGGAGAATGCCGTTGATGCGACTTACCGACTATCTACGGTTGGGACTTTTGAGAGCGGATCTGCAGTTTGTTTCTGTTGGGTTTAAAATCGGCCCACCCTCAGACAAAAAAAAACCAAGACAGAGCGCTGTCAACAGTGAAGTGAAGCCGGTTTCGTAAACATGTGTGCAATTTCTGTGGTGTAGTTTAATTGTAGTGTAATTGAAAAGGTTGTAAATCTGTGCGTGTGTGCACAGAGCGGCGGTGTAGTTTTGGCATGCTTCACTGTATTGCTCGCAGCGTTTTGTCTTGGTTTTTTTTTGGTCTGAGGGCCCACCATATTGTGCAACGGCACATAGGCAGTGGCTCCATGTAAAATACTGGTAGTCAGCCGCATCCGTTTAGACTGGAAGCCGACCCCAACATAGTTGCGGAAAGGCTAGGCAGATAATGATGACCCTTGGTACTTAAAAGCTGTAATTTGGCATGATCCATGATTATAATCACACCTAGTCTTAGCTTTGTTCTTACTTTAAGAAGCTTACAGCAGCTAAAGCGTAGTCACTGTCGAACTGCATAAAAAAGATTAAGCAATTTTCCAAGGACTCTGTTATTATTGGACAACCCTAGGCAATACAATGGTGTTGTTTCCTTATCTCGGCGCAATGTCGGTTCACATTGTTTTGCCTGTAATCTGCGTAAATCTGTATATTGCTTCAGTAGAAGCAATTATATATTTACAAAAAATCTATTGATTGGACTAAAACAATTACTATAACGGTAACATGTTGCTTGTAGTATAATCTGACAAAAAATCAAGATGATTGCATGTATACAGGGTGGCAGGGACATCGACGCGAAAACTGA
This sequence comes from Agrochola circellaris, assembly GCA_914767755.1. Lineage (NCBI taxonomy): Eukaryota > Metazoa > Arthropoda > Insecta > Lepidoptera > Noctuidae > Agrochola > Agrochola circellaris. The sequence goes on from OU611860.1 coordinate 8,197,454, forward strand.
TACCATTGATTCAGTACATCATTCTGTCTGAACCCACTGCGGTGAATTTTTCGTCGGTTATGAGTATCAGTTTTCGCGTCAGTGTCCCTGCCACCCTGTATTAATATGGTCTTTAATCGTTAAAAGAAATTTTTAGAAGTATCTTCGTGATTTTTTTATATCGTATCAAATTAGTTGTATCATGTTTTCAACACACTATCTAACTAGCATTATATACAGAAGAATATCATATATGTTTCTGATTTTGTTTACTGCAGTGGATCATATACTTTTAGGAATGCCATAACTTGCGTTTACCTCCTGTAGTCCCCTTAATAATGGTTTGGTCTTGAGGGGGATTGAATTTTTCTTACGTTTTATTGCAATTTGCAGGTCAGTGTCCGGTTCTATGTTGATTAAAATATGATTCGCGACGGTAACAAATATGGCTTTACAGAATTATAATCATTTGAATCAGCAATACAACTCCTTAAGTTAGAATTGGCGTCAAATGTCATGATTTCATTAAATCAGTCTTTTAATAGGGTAATATGAACTTAAAGAGTTGTATTGATGATCTTTATGATTATATAATAAAATAATATGTAAAAAAAAACGTTACCGATTCGAAAGGGGCGCACATATAGGCACTGCAATAACATTATCTAACAGTATTTTTTTTTTTAATTATTGTCGAAAATAAAATAGTTATTGCTATTTAAAAATCACCTTTTTAGTACCAAATTTACCCCAAATCCATTAAACATTTTCAACAGGGGTCATAAGTACTTAGACACGTACGTAGACACCCGCTAAACGACGACTGCTCGCGCCCCAAGGAAAATTCCCCATTGAAAAAAAATTGTGACGATTTTTTTTTTCTTTTTCCTGAATATTATCACATAAATAGACTTTTAGTACCATACCTAACAACCCCCTCATGGATCCAACAGGGTTCTTTTTTATTTTTTACATGTTGTATACGACGACGGCTGGATGGCGTATAATGGTTGGTATGCAAACCTATTTATCAGTTACAAAACTAACCGATGAATAGTCACGTCCAGGTGACTAAAGTAGGTATTCAAATGAGTATATTCTTTGTTTTAATAAGATTGGCGTGCGGGTATTACGTACATTATAAATATTGTTAGTACCACTTTATAATTATATTATTTAAAATAAAATAAATCTAGTCCATAGGTAGAGATAGTAATTTAGCGATAAAACCGCCCATTGTACAATTTTTCACAACACAACACACCATCATACACATTGTACAAAAACAATATGTTGTCTAAATTTTTGTTTAGACAACATATTGTTTTTTTGTTTCTCATTTTCATTGTACATGATTGTGTTTGTATTATAATTGTGTTAAAATTAATAGTTTTTATGCTTATTTGTGAGTAGAAAAGACAAGAAAAGAAGAAATAGATTAATATTTTTATTTTAGCGTTGCCTTTAACTTATCGGTGAAACGGCGAATAAGCTTGACGATTATTATAGAAGTTTTACGAACCTAATAAAATTCATTTTTTTTTATTTAGGTATGGGGACATATCAGAAATTGTAGCAAAAAAAAAACCCACTTCCGAAAAAAAAAACCCTACAAAGCGAAAAATAACTTTAATTTCGGAAGAAAAACGAAAAATCAAAACCAAAGACACCGACTTCCGAAATTAAAGTAAGTAAATAGTTTTTAATTTAAAAAAAAAAAAAACGGGTACCACGAGCTGCTCTGTAAATATAACAGTGACAGAAACTTATTTCATCATCCACATAGGCTAAGTGGGAAAAATACGTATTATTGAAGCGAACACAAGCAAAGTTAATAAAATTTATATGGGACCACCGCGCAAACTTAACTCTACCAAACAAAAAAACAAATTTTCTAAATTCGTCCACAATTGACAAATACATCAATGGACATACAGTAGCCGCTCGGTAATCCGGCGCTCACTAATCCAACATGTCCAATAGTCCGGTGTTTTCTAACTTAGCTCTCCTACCACCTACCTACATTCGTCTCCTATTCTGTAATCCAAAAGTGGTTTAATAAATAAAAATAAATTTTAATAAAAAAGGTTTAATACAAAAATGCCGGATTACAGAGCGAGAGAGAATATAAGCTCCTCCTTTTAGGAAGTCGGTTAACAAGTTAAACAGTCTGTTTATTATCTAAAAATTTCACCATGACAACTTAGGTGAGGTGAGCTGTCATTCCGTCGGAAGCAAGGGATTTACAAAATTGACAGCTCAGTTCATGCTCACATCACCTAAGTTTACAGGGTGAGATTTATACAGATAAGATAGATATCAATGTTTTATCGATTATCAAAATTTTCTCTCGATTATTTTGATCTTTACGAAAACTTGTAAAGTAAGGTTAAAACTTTCACGTTTTTCTTGATAATACAGGAAATGTAATATTGCTATTGTAATATTGCGATCAACCAGTAACAATAGAGTGTAAACCTACAGTGCGGAAATCAATTTACTTTGCTCGCGTATAATCAGTTGTGTTGCTACGGTCATATTTTATTTATTTAACGGCACACTTTGACGAAACGTAATCTTTGTATATAATTACTACATGTAGTTACTTACTTGGTTTTCCTTTAAAATAATGGGGTCGATTCGAATATTTTTACAGTGCACGTTTTTATCACTTTTTTATTTGTTTTACTTGTAGTTAAATGATACAGCCGCAAGGGACGATCGAAGGTTAAGCTACGCTTGCCGCGGTCGGTTCGTGGATGGGTGATCATCCATTACATTACTTATCGTGACTCCTCCGTGCCTCGGAAAGCACGTTAAGCCGTTGGTCCCTGCTGTCATTCGTAGATCTTTGTAGTAGCCCAAGAGTCTGACGACCAGTCTTACCAAGGGGTATCGTGTTGTCCAGTAACTGGGTTGTGGAGGTCAGAATTTTATTTGTTTTGCTTGCCGTAGCCCAGGGCTGGAGAAGCAAGATAAAAGGCATGTGGTAATAATTAACTGCTTTGGTTAAGCATCATAAATGATTAACAAAGTCTCTGTTTGGCGTGATCTAATATCATGCTTGTCAATTAAAACTCTGATCAATCTGGCCTATTTTAGTTTAGTATATTAATTTGAGAGAGCAATGGTGGCCCAGTGATAGCGGCCGCGGCTTACGATTTGTAGGTCGTAGGTTCGAACCCAGGCAGGCACTTTACTTTGTGTAAATGATTTCATCACCACTGTTCTCGAAACGGTGAAGGAAAATATCGTGAGAAAACCGGCATGTCCTAGATCCAAAAATTCGAAGACACGTGACATCTACCAACTCGCACTGGGCCCGCGTGGTGGATTACGTCCCACTCCCTCTCACAGAGAGGAGGCCTGTGTCCCAGCAGTGGGAACATTATAGGCTGATTATGCTATTATGCTTATGCTATATTAATTTACCGTGATGGCCCAATGGTTAAGGCCTCGACTCTCATGCACGAGGTTGTGTGACTTTTTCAATTCATATGTACTTTCTGAGTTTATCTGGCACATTACTGACATCGGTGAAGGAAAACACCGTGAGGAAACCTGGACTTATAGTTAATATAAGTCTGAAATCACCAACCCGTCTTGAGCAAGCGTGGTGATCAATGCTCGTGCCTTCTCTGTATGAGAAGAGGCCTTTGCCCTGCAGTGGGACAGTAACAGGCTGGTATTATTATTAATAATTTACCGTCATACTGTTTGAATCTTAATGCTGGGCCGTGAAAAAACGGATGAAAAACGATTGCATGTAGCAGATGAAAATGTCGAGATTGATGTATGGAGTGACGAAAATGATACAAGTAAGAAATCAGTATTTATGGGGAAGTTTAAAAGTGGCGCCAGTGACAGAAAAAATGAAAGGAAATCGCTTGGATCCCGAGGAGACGATGTGACTATAAGAGTGACGAGTATAAATGTTGATGGATGGAGCGAGGAAGCCCAAAGAAAAGATGGACGGATCATGTGAGGAATGATGGTTTTAGTTTTACAACTTTATTTTTTTAAAGATTTTTTATAGCATAAATGTAATGTATGTCATGTGGCTGTGCTTTTTAGAAATAAATAAACTGAGGCGAACTCGCGGGATGGGGGCTAAATTCGTTCGCGCCAATTGCTGCCTGCCTGCTTAGCCTTTCCCTGACAAGTTGGGGTCGGCTTCCAGTCAAACCGGATGCAGCTGAATACCAGCATTCTAAATGAACGTCTACCGCTAATCGCTCGCGCAGATTGTGTGTCAACTAATTTGTACGGAGGTGTCAAACTGGCGCGAACAGTTGCGTAAATTCCATTAAAATAAAACAATCGACGTACACAATGGCATATTGCGCGGGACTCGCATCAGTGTAGTCAGAGCTTTATTACAGTTTTATTTACAAAGATCCTCCCTAGTCGTTAAAATAATCGACGCGCGCAGTTGCGTCCCGCGTCCAGCGCCAGGGAATCGCCTCAGCAAACTGAGGACTGTACAAAAACAGTCCTTAAAACTAATGACTGTTTTATTAGTAAGCGACATTTCTGAATGTGTCAGTGAATCTGTTGTCAAACCTCAAACTTATTGTAATTGGTTGCCCTAATTAACAATAGCAAATCGAATTACTTGATATGACAACTGATTAAAGTAAATAAGCATTCCGAAATCAGAGGCAATTACTAATCCCTTGCTTGAGCCGAAGACCTAATGGCTAAGGCGCGTCCACACCAGCGCAAGCGCAGCCCACGCGCACGACCCGTGTACGCTAGGCGCCTCGAATGGACGCGTCACATTCTACGCGCGCATGTTACAAACGGTTCGCGTGCAAGGATCTATATATAGGATGCGCAATTGAAGCTCACGCGCACAAACCGTGAAGTGAAGGTGTCCATACTATATTCCTGAGACTAAGATGCAAGCAAACCGTATTGTTCGCGTCCGCGAGAGGACATTAAGCTTCGTGCATACTCGAGCGACGCGACACCGGTTATTGTTATACCGTAAAGTTTTAGTTAGAAATTGTATTGTTCGAGTTACGTCGCGTCGCACTGTGGATGTCATATACGGCACTTAATCTTAAAAAGACAAGTACGTCAAAAAGTCATAAATAAATAGTTACATCACCCTGTGCAAGGATATAAAGGTTATTCTCTCCGTTCCGGGGATATAAGCTTTAGCTGCATACATTTTTATTGCAAAAAAAATACAAGTTGCCAATTTGCCTACCAGATTGTATCCTGATATATTTATGCATAATATTGGCTATTAGAAGCCTTTTCAAGCAAAAAACCGACACTTTAAAATTAAGCTCCAATGTCTTCGAGAGCCTTTTTTCGTTCCACAGTGCGCCGTCGCGTCGCGCTAGTCTGCACGAGGCTGTAAAGTTGCACGTGAACTACTCGCTAACCGGTCGCGAACATGTCCAAAAGTGCACAAACTATGTTCCTAAGATGCACGAAAACCGCACAGTTCGTGCGCGTGCGCAGGTGTGGACCCGCCACAAAATATCAGTTTCTACGCAATAATACAAACATCGTTTAGTTACAATCAGTGCTTATCAATTATTTGATTAGCTGTCGCTGACACAGATAGCTCTATTTTTATGATAATTTCAAGTGGTTACATTACACTCATAAGTCATAAATGATAGTATCTATAAATCTATCGACGATTTGAAATTGTCTTATGTAGAATTTCGCGCTTAGCATAGCATATTGGTACTAAGTAATCCTAATAACATAATATCACGCCTTCTTTTTCGGAAGGGTTGGGCAGGTACCTACAGTATACCCACATCGTAGTTGCGTTTGGTTCATATTTTTTTAAGATCTCGATGAGTTTAGTATATGCAGTAAGCCAGGTGACCACTGAAAATCAGCGCTGTGCTGTGGGTCTCCATAGCACAGCATCATGCTGAGTGGAAGCCTTCTTGTCACAGTCATGACGTGCCAGCAGCTGCCGACTATTTCTGTTTTTGTGCTCGTTATTGTATGTAAAACTATTCTGTTTCATTTTCTTATTTTCTACTCGAGTTTATAATCTTTTTTTTTATGCACGTGTTTTTGTGACAAATAAACTTATTTTATTTCTTTCTTTCTTTCAAATTGCTCCGTTTTTGTAATTTGTCGATGGAGATTTCCATAAACAAGGACAGTCTCGGAAGCAATCTATAAAATCATTACTCCGAGTTCGCAGATCCATAAAAAAAAAGATACGCGTATGCTGTCGCCGAAAACAGCCGAATCGGCTCGCCAATCGTGATCGACGTACGGTCTAGTGCGGCGAGCCGAGTAAAAAATAAAACATACTGACGAACCGCGAGCCATGCACGTCGGTATATAAAACCACGGTATTGTATCGGTACACCGCTGCACTGGCGAGCTTTACCGACGAGCCAGAGAACCGCGGTCTTACTCGCCCGTCGATCAGGGCTTTACACGTGAAAAAATATTTGTTTAACTAGATGAAGTCAGTGTTTCCTATAAGATTACTGACTATACAGTTAGTATGTTACTAACGTGCGGTTGACTGTCCGGCGTTAAATCATGCCCCAATTACTAATTTCTGCTTTTTTTAAACCAGACCATTGTTTAAAAAAAGCAGAAATTTTAAAAAAGCAAAGTTCAAAAACAAAAATCTTCCACTTACCTTATATTGAATACCGAGTTGAGCAAATATATAATTATCCTGGATGCTGTCCAGGAACTTGGAGAGGCACCAGAAGGAGTCAGCCTCAATAATATCCCTCTGTTCCTCCGTCAGCTTGTCCAGGGGAAAGTTGTCCAACTCTTGGCCCGGAGCCGCCTCCTGCAGGAAGACCATGAAGAACGGCGTCACCAAGTCGTTGATGCCTTGCACGTAGCCTGAGGCCGGGTGCCTGATCGCCCAGATGTACAGGATGCGTTCGAACATCACCTGGAATGAGGACAAAAAGTTAATTTGGCGACTGTCTCAAAAAAATAGTGCAGCAGCACTGGTGGCCCAGTGGTATTGACCGCGACTTACGTGTTGAGGTCGTAGGTTCGAACCCTGACAGGCAAAGCGCCTGTCAGGGTCCGAACCTACGACATTGTGTTAATTATTTCATCACCACTGCTCTCAAAACGGTGAAGGTAAACATCGTGAGGAAACCGGCATGTCTTAAAACCAGAAATTCGAAGACATGTGACATCTACCAACCCATACTGGGCCCGCGTGGTGGATTACGGCCTACCCCCCTCACAGAGAGGAGGCCTGTGTCCCAGCAGTGGGAACATTATAGGCTGACGACGCTAATGCTTATGCAAAAAAAAATTGAGGTTGTGTGTTATAGGGCAACAAAAGAGAGGCCTGTGTCTTCAAATCATCAAACAACATATTTGTTTATGCTTTTCTTAAGATGATTGTCGTTGTTTGAAGCTAGTTAACGTATTTTTACTTTCATAGTATTGAATTGGTATATTATTGTCAGTCAAGGTGGACCGATGACCTCGCCTAGCCTTCTTGTGAAGGCTGCAGGAATGCGGGAAGCACAGAACCGGTCGAAGTGTCAGTGCTTGGGGGAGGCCTATGTCCAGCAGTGGACGTCTTTCGGCTGAAATTATGATGATGATAATAATGATGATTATGATAATAATGCAACCACTCTCGCACCAATAGCCTTGACATCTTCTCCAACACGCTGGCTCAATTTCGCAATCATCTTTTACGCCATCTTGTGGATTTATAATTTCTGACAATTAATTATCGTATAATTCCATCATTCATAATATCGTTCTGCATTTTATTGTTACATGTTACATCTGAAACTTTTTAATTACCTATTATAATTATTTAACTTAATTTGATTCATTGATTGTATTTTTAGTGCGCACCGATTCCATATAAAAATTGTCCATTTTACGATTTAGGTTGTATCTTTGTTGATATGGATTTTTTTTCAATGTTTCGAATGATAAATATTATGAATTTTGGGTTCAAATGCTGTGTACCTGTATCACCAATCACGTAATTTTACGGGTACTAGGGATGGGCTAATTCGATAAATACTTTATAGATTGCCTAGGAATAAACAAGGCACTATTGAAATTACACCCACTTTCATTACAAAATAACCATATTGTTACCCTATTACAAGTATGTTTTTACAATAACATGCATTAAAGTTTGAAATGTCGTATTTTTACGATGAAAAATATAGAAATCTTGATAACGCAAAACCTCACTAGTGCAGTCAGTCACCGGTCGCCGCCACCGTAATTTTACGTGCGTTTCAAAGAGAGTCAAGGTCAAATCGCCATATTGTCAGTTGCCTTCGCGCCGACGTGTTTATTTTATTTATTCGGGAAGACAAACAATTGTACAGTGAGGATTCCATAATTATAAAATTAAATTAAATTAAATCTAAGGATGGTTAAAGTACAATCTACTACGTTTCCACGGATAACATCGTATACTCTAATTGCAAAAAAAATTTGGAAGACAGAATTATTAAGTATTTTGTAATCGAATTATGAATTACTACGTGGCGACACTTCCACAGATAGTGATGTTGATTCGATAAGTTTCATTTTATGTATTTAATTCGATATTTCGATAAGAAGTTGGGTTTAATTAATATACCTACATCATGGATATTAACCAAAATTAAAAAAAGTTAATTGATTGAAGACTGATTTAAATATTGAAAGATTAAAAATAATAAAACATTAATGATGTTTCCGACTTTTATTTTTGTTAATAAATAAATAATAATGAATCGATATTAGAAATTCCCAACACTGTTCCAAACTTCCAACCTAAAGTGACGTGTCGCTGGCGGTATGTTAAAACTATCAAATCTTGGCGGTTAATGGGTTAAATTATAAACTTTATTTAAATTTCATTATTTGTTGTTAAAGCGGCAATAGAAATACACAATCTGAGAGAATTTCAGCTGTCTAACTATTACGGTTCTTGAGATACAGTCTGCTGACAGACAGATGGACGGACGGACAGACAGCGGAGGCTAAGTAATACGGTTCCGTTTGACACCCTTCGGGTACGGAATCGTAAAAACCATAAACCTTCTAAGAAATTCTTAGATTTCTGTATGAGAAGAGGCCCCTCTTGCCCTGCAGTAAGCAATTGACAGACCGATATTATATACAACCCCTAAGACGAATACCAAACAACCCACCTGCACAGTAATCTGTTGGAACAAAGCCACTAGCGGGCTCATTCGCGGTATGTCTATATGGATCTGCCGGTAAGTATCGTCGTCTCGCTCTGCGTCGTAGTATTGTCGTACTAAATGCTTGTAGTCGGCTCTCTTTCGCTCCAGGGTCTCTACTCGCCGCTCTGCGTTGGGGGGTAGGTAGCCGGCCAGGAGACGCCATGTTATAGCTCTTGCCTGAGGACAGAAGCATATGTATGGTTACATTTTGTTTCTGGTTCCTGGAAAAAATACAACTTTTTCCTGTTGAGCAGTATATTGAGTTTTTCCTTATGGTATTTTTTTAGTAGCAAGCCCCTTATTATTACACGGATGGGACTTAAATATACTTGACGCAAAATGGCGGCACTTCTGACTACCCCTCTGACCTATACAGGTGTGATGAAGAGAGAAATATAAAAAAAACCGGCCATGTGCGTGTCGGACCACGCACAATAAAGGGTTCCGTAGTTGGGATGAATTTAACCCAAGAAAAAACTTAACATTGTAGTTGAAAAACATGTTCTCCCATAATAAATGTATGGGAGATCTGTTTTTCAAACTGCAAATTTAAGTTGGTCGATTATTACTCGTTAACCTGTAAGGCCTATTTAGCTGTGATAGTTTTCCTTTTAAATTCGTTATATAATACTACTGTTGTGAATTTTTTCACAAATCCAAGTACAACCATTTAGCTGGCAGGGGGGGGACACTTGATTCTAACAAAAATTAGCACTTTAAAGCCTAATATTTCGCAAACGGATGAATTGAAAAATGATTTTCACACACCCACAATATTTTGAAACGGCCTTTCCAACCATACCCCACACTTTAGGATAGGCGAGAAAAATAAAAAACATCCCCTCTTTACGTGTAGGGGAGGAAAAACAATATTTTTCTTGATATTATTTTACCACTTTGTCGGCATTATTAATATGTATACCCATACCAAATTACAGCTTTCAACTATTAACCAGCTCTGAGCTAACCCTCGGACAGACAGACGGAAACGAAACTGGCGAAACTATAAGGGGAGCCCTTATAGTTTCGCCATGTCCGTTGTTTACTACGGAACCCTAAAAATGGTCCACACGTAACATGTTGGCATCTCACTTAACATAATAATGTTTAATAACAAGTCTAACCAGTAATAAAAATAGACTGCGTCATGCAAATGTTGCGTTGAATTTAATTAGAAATCAAACTATTATTGGACTTGTTTTGTTTGTTTCTTATCAAGAAATATTATTATTTATGCAGTTAAATTTAATTAAAACCACATTTGCAAGGCAAAACAGGATCTGGTCAATACATTCTTGTTAGATTCTTCATTTTTCCAAAGATGTTTACTTCTCTTTATTCAAATACTACAACAACGACAAAAAAGTCAACTGAAAAGGTATAAACAAGACATCATAGACAGACAAAATAAAAAATCCGGAGTCATCTAAGGGTACAAATCGAACAGATTACGTATTGTATGTTGACTTTTTTGTCATTATTGGGTTTTAGTATTTATAACTTTTATTTTTATTTAAATTATTCTGGGGTTATAATATATATGTGTAATGTGCTAATTAAGCCCTTTCATTTGATACACAACATGGAAATAATAAAAAAAAAACACATGGAAACATTAAAAAAAAATACATGACTTTATGTACTCTAGAGGGCGCCATATTCAATTGAATGTGACGCCACATAGCCTATAACCACCAGACGCTTCCAGCGATAACTCATTTATCAAACTATGATGAGTAGTTTAGAAGTTATGAAGCAACAGATGAACATACATACATGCATAATGGTCAAAATCATAACCCTCCTTTTTGCTTCGCCGTAGTCGGGTAAATAGGTACAAGTCCTATTTACAAATCATGCAATTTTCCATCATGTTTTGTCATGAGGTTTGCATGAAATGTTACCTATGACGTTTAGTTATCTGATAAAGCTATATATATATATAGATATTTTATCTATCTGTCTATTAGTTCTCTTATAAGTTGAGAACCACTTATCTAATTTACACCATCGTTTTAAATTCATATAGCTCTACAATGTTCTTTGGTTAGGTTAGGTTTACCTCTTTTAGACCACAACAAAGCCAGAGCTGTGGGCACAGCTATTTATTTATTTATTATTTAGTTTTAGCCTGTGTTGTCTCAAAGCTAATTTTAAAATAAAATAAGAATTATAATCGTCATCCAGCTGCAGACCGAATTTCGGCCATGGCGACGAATCTCAGCAGAGACCAGCCTTCGGCGCGACAGATGTTACTGCACAAGTGTGTACAGACACAGGTACACTCTCATAGTCCGATGAGAGGGCAATTTGAAACAACCAGAGAGACCAGGAGCAGGTCCAACGGCTTAGCGTGCTTTCCGAGGCACTGGCGAGACGTTCGCGGTGTGATACCCATATAATAAATTATGTAAAAAAACAGAAATTTTTAAACCTTGTGTAAGAAAAAAATATGGTTTGTTGTTGAGATGGTAGTGACAAAAGTGTTAAAAGTATATTACCATGAGAAACATGAGACTATTATGTTTTGCACACAAGGTTGTGTTAATACCTGTTGAATTAATTAAGTTTTAATTAAGTTCGCCCTACCAAATGTTAGAAATCTAGGACCCAACATCGTCTTAGATAAAGAGGTGCTTGAATCTGTAAATTCGGCAGTTTTTCTGGGCATAACAGTAGATGCCAAACTTCAGTGGGGCCCACATATATCGAGCCTAGCGGGAAGGCTCAGTTCTGCCGCCTACGCCGTCAGGAAAGTAAGACAATACACTGACGTCGATACAGCTCGATTAGTCTATTTTAGTTATTTTCATAGCGTTATGTCCTACGGTCTTCTGCTGTGGGGCAAAGCTGCTGATATTCAAAATATATTTGTCCTTCAAAAACGAGCTGTTCGAGCTATTTACCAGCTAGGCCCCAGAGTTTCTCTGAGAGATTTTTTCAAAGATATTGGTATCCTCACAGTGGCATCTCAATTCATTTTCGCCAACATCTTATATATTAGGCAAAATATACATTTATACAGTAAGAACAGTGATTTTCACAATGTTAACACTAGAAATAAGGAAAAACTAAGAGTTCCTTTTCACCGGCTTCATAAGGTTCATAACTCATTTGTTGGGCTTGGTATAACCTTTTATAACAAGTTACCCTCTTCTTTGCTAGATTTGCCTTTTAATGCGTTTAAAACGAAAGTAAAATCCAACCTTTGTTCAAAGGCATACTATTCTATCAACGACTACTTAAATGATAAGAATAGTTGGTCGCTGTGATTAACTCAAGACAATTTTTATGTTCTTTCACCAGAATTAGCTTACCTACTGACAGGTTATATGAGTTCATATAATTGTTTATTTTAATTTAATTTTAATTTATTGTTGACATAATCTACTCATTACAATGTTTTTTTTTAATGAGTTGTATTGCAATATGTAACTAGTGACCTCGACAATAGATCATATTATTTATTGTTATTAGTAATTAACTGTTTATTTATTTTACCTCGATGGTCCTAGTTTATCATTTATAACTTCCAGTTACAGCTTTATGTAAGCGGGCACGCCCTTTATGCCTGGAGGCTTTTATTAAGACGTTAAGTTTTGTTTACGTTTAGTTTTTATTTCTGCCCGAGTATAGTTCTCGATGATTTTGTTTGGTATATTGGCGTGTGTTAGCTAACATATGGATAATAATTTAAATTAGGTTAATTAAGTATGTTGAATACTATTATATAGAGTCATTTTTTTTTCTTTCTAACTGAACTGACAGCTGTGCTGCTGGGGAGTTTGTTGCGCCACTTCTTCTTCCCAGCTAACGCACTAGGAAGTGGTGAAGGGTGGGCGTTTTGGGGGACTGTCTTATGTAATTTTGACGTTCGAAAAGTGCTGATTATCAGCCTAGTTTGAATAAATGACTTTTGAATTTGAATTTGAATTAAATGCAGTAATAAGTAACATCTGATGTAATAAACAAAACAATAATAATTACTGTTTGCCTCATTATATTCTATTGTTGAAAATGAGGTTACATTCTTTTTAAACAACAAATATTCCTATTCCTATGGCAATATAAAAATGTCTGATATATGCAACAAAGATAAAAAAGTTGAGTTTTCATTTTGTTTTCTTGAAATTACGTTATTGTCTTTATTGTGAATGGTGTGTATACCTGCAATAGGCGTACATACCAGCACTTTTATTTTATTATTGTTTTCTATTAATTCCTTATGCAATGAAGTTGGCGTACCATATAAATAGTTTGTTGGAGTTTCTTGCCCGTTCTTCTCCATAGAAATCTGCGTTTTGGAATGAGCAATTGGCTTCAACTTTCTGAATAACTGCCTGACTCCTTGAAAACTCAAAAGTGGCTGTCTATGACTTAATTGAAATAAATGGTTTGAGTTTGAATAAATAAATACCCACTCCCCGTTTTCTTAGATTTGACTAAAACCAAGCTGACATCAAAATGCAAATCACCAAACAAAGGGATGTTTGAGATACTAGTCATCCATGTTACATGAACAGGCTGATAATGAGATAATTACCAATAAGAAATGCGATAATTATTATTATTGGGTTATTTATTGTTCATGATTTACTGCTTTAACGGTTAACATTACACAAAAACTATAAAATGGTTACAGACACCACCTTGTTTGTATTACTACAAAGCATCTCAAGCCTAAATGGTACCCCGACAAAGTAGGCAGATATATCCATATTTGACCTGTTATGGTTAGGTATGTTATAATAGGGGGCAAGTTTATTGTCATAAATAGGGCACAAATCGAGACTCCAGGGTGCTCATGTATGTTATTTTTTATTCATGCTTGTTTTGACAAATATTTACATCATCTTCATACATAATTATGATGCAAACATCTATATTTTAGCAATATTAGTAACATGGCTGACTGATGATTATGAATATGATAACATACTAAAGTAATCTCCAGTCAGGCCATCCAAAATTACAATAACAACACAGACTTGTCAATGCCATGCCTGAAACAATAGTCACAAAAACAACAAAGCATAACCAATCAAAATAATAGCTAGTGACTCATCCGAAACAGACACCAATTAAGACTTACTTTGACTGGGATGCCAGACCAACTGATCTGCTTGAGGTCATCCAGGTCTATCACAGTGCTATCATGCATTTGTTGGAACCTTTCAAGTTTCGATTCACTGCTCTCTTCTCGAGAGGTCAATGCTGACAGCCTCACGGCCCGCGGCCGCCCAGGATAGTGCCGCATAGGCCCCGAGCTCCCAGCACCCACCCTACGGACCTCATTCTTCTTCACTTCCACCGCCTCAGCCTTTGGCTTCACAATCTCACTCTCAACCTTTACGTCATTTTTGTTTACGTTCCTACTACTATTCCTATGCGAATTTATCACGTTCAAAGCAGCAGTTTGCGATATGGCCTTCGATATTTTAGTTTCGGCGATTCCAGATATGATGTCGTCGTCTCCCAGGTCCCAGGCGTCATTCACAGACGCCTGGAACTGTTGATACGATGACCCAGACATAACCTCGGTCCGTTTGACCGTCTGAAAAGGTCTCCCCGGGATCGCGCGCTGTGGTGTCCTCCAGAAAGTGTCAGACAATAATCCGTTCTTGTCATATTCGGGTTGGTAGCTTTCCATAATAAAATACAGCCGTGAACATTCTAAATAACTTTGTTGGACAACAAAATATTACAGTGAAAATGTTGTTGATATGACATATCACTAGACTGATCAAAGACAATTTGCATTCCAACCTACATAATTATTCTACTTTTGCTTGTGACGTGCCCGGTACATCTCTCTTTTTCCGAACACTTGAAATAGAAAGAGACAAACTATAAAACATTCCGTTTTAGTATGCCAAGCATGTGAGTTCAAACGTGTCAGTTTTTAACACTATGAATTTCGCTTTGAACCAAGATGTTTATTTTGTGATAATAATGGTATTTTATAATTTAGCACCAGATAAATTCCCAGAAAAATCTCATTTTATTCATTGATCACCCATATAATTAATCGCATTTTGAGTTTTTACTAAAAGTGTAGCAACATTGGTTTGTAACCAATGTTGCTAGTACTTAATAAAACTGGAAGCTCATTTTTTACAGGTTAGAGGTCAATGAGATCCTGTGAACTCAACAAAATCACAAATAATTATTAATAATTGCTAACAATAATTATTTTTAATAATAATTGTGTGGCAGTAAAGAACACAAAATATATCACCATGTTTTATTAAAAAAGAATGCTAGGATGTCCACTAATCTGACTTTTAAAAAATCGCATGTCGTTTAACTAGTCTGGCCCAATGAAATCGATACCTACCAGTCACTTAGGATTGCCCCGAAAAGAAACGATTTGGAGAGGGAATGGCGAAACCTTAATCTAGCTCCGATTATGTCGATTATCATCATATTCATGATCATTGTAGTTTTCTTCCTTATCTACTTACTTACTTCTCTATTATCTCGGTAGACACCCCCTTTCTAGCCATATCATCGAATATGTCGATTAAATTCATATAAATAAATATACCTAATATGTAGTAAGAAAGCTATGAATAGGTAAGCTAGATTTGTTAATTATTCTTTCTGTCCTACTCAGTACTCATAAAGTAAGTTTTTTGTGAGTTTTTGATAAGTTTAATAAGATATTTCAAACAAAACGGTGGACCCCTTCCACGTTTTGTTTGTGCAGAATAAACAAATTTTCTTTCTTTTTTTCTTTCACGAACCATCCTTTGAGTCAACGACAATAACAAGTATTTCTGAAAAAAAAAATGTGTCAAGCCATTTTAGCCAATAATATAATTAACTAATTAGGTTATGCCGGATTTTTTTTGGTTTTGTAATTACTGCAAATATTCCTACTTTTTGTGTTATAAGCAACATCAGTTTATTTTAAATTGCTCGTAGTCTTCACAAAAAAAATATTATTTATTTTACTTTCGCAACCAATTCTATTTTTTATGTTCGTTTCCAAAAGTTAACAGCATCGATTTATATCTCTGGTAACCAGTCAATAAATTGATAACAAACTGCGGTTTCTAGGAGGCTTATTAGATCGATGAACACATGAAATTCTCAGTCAAATATAGGTAAAGCGTGAATACCGTGATTCAAAATGAACCAACGCCCTGAACCCGATTCTATGTTTATGCAAAAAGGAGATGGACCGAGAAACAGAAGCCCCATAAGGTCCGAACCTTCGTCGCGAAGAAATTCGTCACCCAAGAAAATCGATTCAGCTGAAACGATTACCGTCAAAGATTTTTTTGATTTTATGAAAACTGCTTATCAAGTTTACGAGCACTTGGAGGGCGACGATGATGAAACCAAGATAGACTGGGAAGAACTGACAAAACTGACGGTTATCAACCATGTTATCGAACAGCAAGAGCGAGATCTCCTCTATCAGACCGCTTTCGCTGAATCTAAGGCGTCGGTTAGCAAGAGCGAGTGTACCGTTGAACCAAAGAACAACGAAGATCGACTTGAAAAGAGGTTTAGTTGCAGTGAACTTGAAGGTAATGTTTTCACAGAGAGTCATCTATAAAACCAACTCGAAGTGATCCTCCCTTCAGAGCTATGCTCATCGTGATAGTTCCTACTGCGTGTACCTATTGTGACTGCCCGTTTATCTGCTCTGCTCATAATATCTCTGTTAGGCTACTATCTGTAAGGCAAATTGCCTTCTCCTGAGCGAGACCCATCCGTCTTTTTTGGGCATAAGTCATAACTAAACTCTCAATTCCCTTCTGAGGGCCTAGTGTGAGATAAGATAAGATAAGCCTTCACTGGTGAAGGCCTAATCGGAGCGCCGAACATGGTCGATGCGTAAAATCGAGATGGTTAAAAGAAATCATAAACTCACACTAGGGCCTCAGTTGACAAATTAAATTTAATAGTGCTACTACTGCCATCTAGTTTCGGTCAGGATAACTATTTACATCCTACAGTTTATATTATTTTATCAGGAAAATTCGGACGACGGCGGTCATTGCCTCCTGAAGCGAGAGTTGAAATGCTTGGTATTTGGACTGAAGCAAACTTGAATTGTAAACTTAACGATGTAAGTCAGAATAAATCAAAGAAAATAATGAATAATAACATTTACAACACCGTTGTTTTGTTGTAATTCATCATAATTATTTTAGACGTTTACTAAGAGTAGGTACTAATAGATGGCGCTAAAACAAGTTTTCATTTTAGGTAGTAAACGAAGGAATTCTGGATTCTATTCTGCCTTACCTTGTTGGATATAAAAAGCCTTCTAAAACAGCGAGTGTTTATACTCCAATAATCAAGAAGGCGTCATCAGGAACAACTGTTGAAATCAAGAAACAAGCTAGTTTTGGAGGTAACAACATAGCAACCACGTAAACTAATTACCTGTCTTTACTTGCAAAATAAAAGTTAAAACCAGCCAATCTTCATTCGTAAATATTTCAAGGTTTTGTGGATGAAAAAGAATCGAGGGATCGCCTGGGGAGGCGCAAATCTTCAGTAACCTTAGCTCAAGAACGCAATAATACAAAACAAGAGTAAGTAAAATGTGTGTTGTCGTATCGATCTTTTAAAAAAATAATCTTTCTTTGTAATCGGGTAAAAGAAGTAATGTTGTTAGTAATTGTTACAAAATAAAAATTACACTGTGTTTAAAAACAACAATTTCGTGCGTTTAAGTATCATCCGATATGGTCTAGTGGCTAGGATACCTGGCTCTCACCCAGGAGGCTCGGGTTCGATTCCCGGTATCGGAAAATTCTTTTTGTATTTTTTTTACATTTGAAATGTATTTATTTTCAGTGGAGACGTTGAAATTCACGTTTGCGATGAAGTGAAAGGCCTAAAGAAAGATTTTAGATGCCCGCAGAAGTTGTTGGTATCCAAGATGGGATACTTCGCCGATGTTACAGCCGGCCAGAGATTGGAAGATATGGATATATCTGTACATTGCGATATACAGGTAATTTACTATGAAATGGTTAAATAAAACGATTTCATCCAAAATAAAATTGGTCCTGACATTCACATTTAATTGGTCCTTTAGTTCGCAAAAAAATGTGTAGGTATTAATTAGTCCCCGGAAATCCTATTTTCCTAACTAAGCAAAAGTATTAGTTAATGTCAATGATAGTTACGGATTTATTAATTAACGAACAATTAGTGACATTATGGCGAAAAATCTAACTAGCTACAGCTCACGCTTGAAACATTTCAAACTTATGAGTCTGGAAAATCGCCGTATGTTCCTGGATCATCTGTTCTTATACAAAATAATGAACACTCATTTTGATTGTCCGCGGTTGCTGAGTCAAATAAATCTTAATGCGCCTTACAAACTTGCTCGTGGGTCTAGATATCGGTTGCTCCGCGCTAAGGGCTTTAAAACCAATCTGGGTCATTTTTCCACCATGAACAGAATGCAGATCCAATTTTGTCGCCTGTCACGCTCACCCAGCGTAGATATTGATAAGTATGTCTTACTCTTTGCACAAGTTCAAGGCTGTATTGCTTAGGGTATTACGATAAAAGTGAAAATTTTATATTGTATTTTTTATTTATATCGAAATAAGTAAAAGAACAATGTTTTGTTTTGTAACTTTATTCTTTTTTTGTAACTGTTTTGTAACTACATTTCCTACTCCTATATTCAATGCATGCCGTGGCAGCCTTTAATTAAGGCTACACTACAAAATGTAATACTAGTATGTGTATTTTAACATGTATTTTTGGTGTATGCTTTGTTGGTTGTCCTTAAATAAATAAATACATTATTAATTTTTCCTCTTCAGATTTTCGACTGGTTAATGCGCTGGGTGAAACGGGATTCTATTTTGGTCGCCGACTGGCCTCTGCTCGACCCTCACAATGTGGTACCAATCCTGGTGTCAGCATCATTTCTACAGGTAAAGTCATCATCATGAACTTAATATACTTAAAACAATAAAGACATCGGCTAACTGAAGCAGAGTGCGTTTTAAGAAAAACTTTGGTAATCTTGGTCCTCTGAGACAGAAGCAGCGCCGGCCCTAGCCCTTGGTCAGAGTAGAGCGAGATTTACTTTCGGCGCCCTTTGATCGACGCTTTCACTTCACAAAATTCTACTTCGGCTACTTTACATGTAAAATTTAAAAAAATCTACTTTTATGCAAATATCAACACTTATATATATAGATCTACTTCATTTAAATTTAAATGAAGTAGATCTAATTAGGAGCTATACTCCTGCTTCTTTAACATTAAGAAAATGTAATAAGTATTTGGTGTTAATTTCAATCAGTCACTAAATAATAAAATGCTGCCGCGCGCCTCTCAAAAGGCACCTTAAAATTTGATGTTGTGCTGGATATTGTTTTTCGCATTTGGCTTTTTGGCGCGTCTTGCCATTTGGAGCCTAGAGCGACCGCTCCACTCGCTCTACCTCAAGGCCGGCGCTGGACAGAAGGACTCAAACTCAAAGGACTGAAATTAAATAAAGAATGTTTACCTACAGATGGAGCCACTATTGCACGACTGCCTCATTTACTGCCACGCTCACATAAATGACATCGTGAAGACCTCCACCAACTTGGCGTGTCTAAGCGACGCGTTGCTTACCAGGTACGCATTGCTACATTAATTAATTAGTAGGTACCTACTTAGGAGGTGAAACGTGCTGGACTAATCCTAGGGGGGCAAGAGAAGACAGAAAAAAGAATTTATTTATTTATTTCATTTTATTTTGTATGAAGGTAAGTTAGTTTGAATGAAAAAACAAAATAGACCTATAATCACGAGCACACAATAGACATAGGTAGTCGGCAGAGGCACGTCGGTCGCCGTGACTGTGACAAGAATGCTTCCACTCAGCATGATACTGGGCACAGACTGTGACGCTGGACAACATTCTAGGGAACTGTAAAGTCTGTCTTCCATATCTGCCGTAAAGGCAGAGCCGCCCTGTAACCTGTAAACACAGTTCCCTACGTACTAACGTACGACAAACAAGGTAATCCCCCCATTAGTGATTAGTGGAATTAACCCTTTCCTTGTTTAGCGTGGTGATACCCGACGACTGTCGACTTATTGTATCTCAATCTGCGTACCTAATCACCTGTAATTACAGTGCGTATAAATAAGAACGTTATAAGTGAACTTGACAAAAACTACTGCTGTGCTTTGGTAATCACCTAATTAGTGATTAGGGAACATTAGTGTGTTATTTTTAATTCGCCATTATATACCTACACTCTCTTCTGTGGTCAGTTAGTCAGTATCTGCACTCCTCTAGTTATTTTTACTCTCTTCTGTGATCAGTTAGTCAGTATCTGCATTTCGCTGGTTATTTTTACTGTCTTCTGTGGTCAGTCAGTCATTAGTAGCACTGCGCCTGCCGGCAATAGAAGTCTGCAAACCCAATGTTTGCATACGTAGTAGTGCCTCCAACCGCAAACTCGACTTTACATGAAAGAAAATTCGAAGACCCTCTTCCACAAGAGCTTCCCCGAGTCTGACACTGATTCAATCAACCCAGCTTCAAAAGCCTAGTAAAAATTGGAAATAAATCACATTTTGAAAATAAAAACATCAATATAGAACAATTCCACCCAGGTTATCAGCCATGTACACGAACGCTGAGCTGGAAGCCATCAGGGACCGCAAGGATAAGATCCAGTCTCGCCTGTACTGCAAGATGATCCTGTCTCTCGCCGAGACGGTGCCCGAGACTCTCAGGGGACACTACTCCAGCCTCGCCACGCTCTTTAAGTGCATTAAGTACGTATTTTTAAAAGACTATTGGACAAAGTAGGTAGTAACGTTTCTTTACCCACTTATGTATGATACAATCTCAAGTAACACACGATCAATCATAAACCGAATCATTTTGAATGATATTGCTAATCCATTGCTTCATATGTTCGAAAAATTGGTCTGCTCAACAACATAAATAACGCAATGAATGTTTTTGAACTGTCAAAATGATACAAATGACATTGATCGTGTGTTACGCAATTAGGATGCGCCATCCGTCACTGTCAATCAGTGTACCTTAATTAAGGTAGGTCCCTACTTATTGTGTGTGGATCTTGACATGACAATAATATTATAATTTACCATTAGACTATGCCGTGGACACAAGGACCAGAATTTTATCTCCATATTTTACTCCTTCATCTTTGTTTTCTTTGACAATAGATGCAACAAGCTACTAGGACGCCATATTGCTGAGCAAGTGCCGTGTCAGCCCGCTAGTATGCGGATAGATCGACGAGGCAACGTAGTTTCGTCTCATACCAAGTAAGTTCATTCACACTAAGCAGTGTAATAGTAAAAATGCATGCAGCATCATTTCTGGCCTTGGTTTTGTGGCACTCTGATTTCATTTGGTAGATAATTCCCTTTCATCTGCGTTTTTTATATTTAAGGGGACTACAGGACCTAAACGTGCCTAAACGCAAGTTTTATAATGCGTAAAAGAATATGATCCACTGCAGTAAACAAAATCAGAAAAATATATATATTCTTCAGGATATATGCTAGTATGATAGTGTGTTGAAAACATAATACAACTAATTTGATACGATAGAAAAAAAACATGAAGATACCTCCTAAAAATTTCTTTTAACGATTAAAAATCATATTACATGCAATCATTCTGATTTTTTGTCAGATTATTCTACAAGCTACATATTAGCATAATAGTGTTTTAATTTTCCAGTCCAATCAATAGATTTTTGTAAATCGCTAACTGCTTCATATTTTGCAATAAATTACCTGCGTCGTGTCATCGCGCTTCTCTTTCATTTCTATGCAGTCCGACAGTGACCGCGCTTTAGCTGTTGTAAGCCTCTTAACCGATTAGTTGCTGGATTTTCCCCACAAAACTTCGCTAATACTGTGGTGCATACCCTAGGGACCAATCGTGGAGTCTGAATGACTACATAACCTGGTTGTACGGGGAGCTGCGTTCATGGCGGCGCGTGTACTGGCGCCTGTGGGCCGACTGCCACTTTCTGCGCTGTCAGCTCTGTGACAGCTACTTCCCGGCTTATCAGGTAAGTTTTAAAGTCCTTATATCAAGATTTGTTTTATACCTTGTGAAACCGACTAGGTCCATCCATCAGGCTTCATTAACACTTTCGACTCCACCCACTTTTCATAGAACTCATTCGCCATGCCGCCATACATTTTGCAGGTGAAGGTGGGTTACCGGCATTACTTTTGCGCTAAAGTTAACCATCGCGGGCGGTCAACGGCATTAGGTTTAAAACCGTGTTATAAAACACTATAAAAATAAGTAAATTTGTGTTTTCGGGGGGATCTTGTCGTTATACGTGGTTTCCAACCTTTTATTTTTTTTGTGTATATTTGTAACCGTGAACAATATATTTAAAAAAAAAAATTAAGTCCTTGGATTTTAAAACCAACGCATATACTTACCTAATAATAAATCATGGCAAAATATACATCAGATTTTATTTTCACGGTTTATAATGTTGTATTCGCTAAGAAAAACTTACATTTAAAATGAGCCCACTGCGAGGGCTCCCGGCATCCCATATTCGACTAGTTAAACCCCCCAGCACGCGTAGCATGACCAGTCCACCACCATAAATAGACAAAATGGCAGATTGTAATTGTGAATCTGTCATTTTGTGTATTCTTTCGTCGACAAAACCTGTTTCTATGGTAGTCATGCTACGCGTGCTGGAGGGCTCCCAGCACTGAACGTGGTAACGTTCGGTTTCTGGAACGAACATCAACACAGAATGAACAACACAACAACATGAACTGAACTTAACCTCTACCATATTTTAATTAGGTAAGTTATCCTTACATCTGTATCACGAATCTCGATGAGAATCTCGCTCAGAATCTCAATGATTAACATTCGGAATTTTTTCATTCGTCGTAGCAAGATTTCAAAGTTCCGTACATCGCGATTATGAACATTCCCAATTAAGTAATTCGTTATGGCGTACCTTCTAGCTCACGTTATTCGTACTTTTAAACTTTATGAATACAGTACCTACATCTATATCAGTCGCTTATGACTTATCTAATAACACTTAATTTACCCGAAGATAGCAGGGACCCGAGGGTGGCAGGGACATCGACGCGAAAACTGATACCATGGATTCAGTACATGATACTAAACAAAAAAAATCTGCTGTTTCATAGAAAAGTGCAATACCTACGCGGTCAATGTATGGAATAGCAGATTTTTTTTAAAATAACCGACGAAAAATTTCAACGCAGGGGCGTTCAGAATCATGTACTGAATCGAATCCATAGTACTTATCAGTTTTCGCGTCGATGTCCCTGCCACCCTGTATAGCCCAGTCAATATCGACACAAAAAAATACAAACGTCGCTAATGCGCATGTAACTAAGATTTGTTTATATGTTGTTAGGTCCCCTCCCCTATGAATAGTTTATACGGTATATCTAAGGTTGCAACCCTAAAAACCTTGTGCTACTCCCATGGTGCTCGAAAAACTGCGAAATTCTGGCACTTGCTTCAATTTTTTTAGGTATCCTTGTTCTAAGTATATTTTTGTGAAGCAAGCTAAATTTGATACCATCTGTGCGCCCAACCCCAGCATGGTTGCGAACATTATTTATATTTCTATGGTTGGGAAGACAAAGCTAGTCAAAGATGAGCATTTTTTCCAAAAAGTGAATAATTATCTATTTAGGGTCATTTGCCAAGACACCCGGCTGAACTAATGGCCCTAGAGAAAACATATTTATTCAAAAATAAAAGTTATAAAAACCTACGACAAAAACGATACTTCCCTTATCAAATTAGGATAAGTAGGTAGTTATAAATTATGAGGGAACAGATGAACATATATACATATACCGGTCAAAATCATAAACCTACTTTTTGCTTTTCCGTAGTCGGGTAAAAATAAAAACATGGGTTTTAAACAATATTATGTATTACAGATTTACAGCTAAAACATTTTTGTTTTCTTATAATTGAACACAAGAGCAATTTCCAGTCTTCCACTAGGCTAGGCCTATCCCGCATGAACCATATAAAATATCTTTTACTGTCGCGAAATTTTGATAAACATACTGTTGAGACCATCTCAACATCGCCGCGCGCTGGCGGCAGTGAACGAGGGGTGCGGGACGTCGGCAAGAAGCCGGCCGCACGGCGGTCTGCGAGCGGGCGCGTCACAGCAGTCAGCTGTTGCACGCCTCCACGCACGGCTGCGCTTACGCGTCTTTTCAAATTCAGATTCAGATTCATATTCAAACCTTTCTTTTTCTTAATACACATATTTACATGTTATACAGTCCACTAGCGTTTCATTTAACTTCACCACGACCTATCGTCGCGATCACATACAATAATAAGTCTGCACCCTAATTGCGTAATACACGATCAATGATAATCTAAATCATTGTTTGAAGGATATTGCTAATCCATTGCTTCATATATTCGAAAAATTTGTCTGCTCAACAACGTAAATAACGCAATGAATGTTGCTGATTTCATTGGTAGGACATAGAGCTCGACTAAAATGTATACATAAGACCTTTATTGTAATACCTGTGTTCACGAATAAATATTGATTGATTGATTGATTGATTGAACTGTCAAAATGAAACAGATTGTGATTGATCGTGGGTTACGCTAATAGGGCGCTGGTCAGTATCAGGTTGTATAATGTTGATTCGCGACCGTAATAATGTATTTGTAACCGTAACATTTACAGAATTATGGTCGTTAAAATCATCAATAAGTACCTACAACTCTGTCAAGTGCTTGCCTTCATTTAAAATTGCATTACAATATCTTCTATGATCGTCCAGATGGAGTGGTGTTCCCACCACGAGCAGCCGGCTCATATGTTCACGCTGGAAGGGCGGCCCTCGCTACCGGCTGGTCGGTACCCCTGCTGCGGAGAGAGGGCCTATCGCTTCGAAACACTCACCAGAAACACAGTGAGTAGGAACTGCTGTAATGATACTTCTCGATCAAAAAAATCGCGAAGGTTTAGAACTGTCTAAATTATTTTGTAAGTAAATGGAGTTAAAAAAATATCCAGATCGATCCATAATACATGTCGTCTTCTTAAACAAAACAAAAGCGCGCTTTACGAAAAAAAATCATAGTTACGGTTACGGTTTGCTAGTCGGCAGGAAAATAGCTCATGTCATACTTAACGGACCGGGAGCAGTGACTGTCGATTATAATCCGCGCGCGACTGCTAGTCACCTCCTGAGGTATGTGAGCGGTGAGACGGGGGAGGGTTCCATTGGCAGACTGAGTTAGCCTGGCCCTGAAATCGGTTAAAAAAACTGAAGTGTTAATCGACTTTTGTCCATAACTTTATGTGCACTGGACGTACCTTGATTGTCCGATACTTAATTAAAGGTCCTTATGGACAAAAGACCTCATCAGTTTTTGCTATAGCCCTTATACAAACTTCTTGATACACAACCAGGGTTGTCAATTCCGTGAGCACGTGCCGGATGAGCGGCTGACAATGGACTCCTCAGTCATGGAGCTTTATAACCAGTTCCGGGACATCATCTCCATGAGACCGCCGCAGCTCATGTTCCCGGAGAGACTCACCAGGCTCGTCAGCAGAGGTACGCACGATGTACAGTAACTTAGGTAGTATTTTGATTTCCCTGGGTTCAACGGTCTCCTGTTTTTGTAGTTGATGTGAGGCACAGTTGTAATAAGTCTTTATTTTAAGTCAATGTGAAGTCAAAGTTAGGTGTATGGATGATGGTACACTGTCTGCTGTGTTATCTTAATGTTTTGATTTCTAGTAGATGGACATAACAATAACACTGATTGTAAATAGCACCAAACCTTCTAACTTTGTAATTATATAGCACCAAAATCCTTCTAACTTTGTACTTAAAAATCACCAAAATCTTTCTAAGTATACATATTAACGGAGACTGCACTATGAAGATACACCTACCTAGGAGTTGAAGCTTCCTTGAAAACACGTTGAACCGAAGCAGATCTTGTCCATCAATAGTCTATCATTAAACAATTACTAATTTTCTCGCAATTGTACATAAGGCCAGCTTCTAAGTTTCGCCCTAGAACCAGGCGAGGACAGCAACGGTCGGCTGCAGTGCAAGGAAGTTTTCTGGTGGGAGGGCGTAATGCTGGTGCCTCCTCGTCCCCCACTGGGCCTGCTCGGCAAGTTGTACACCAGCAACAACAAGTTCAATCGTGAGACTCGCACGTTTTTAATGAGTAGAAAGCGGGGTGGTGCAGTGACGTGTGGGACTATGTTGTAAGGGGTTTGAAGATCTGTATTTAAGCCCTTACTGACGGAGCAAAGTCTCATTTATGTATTTTGCGTGGTATCAGTCAACGTGCTAAAATGTGGTTGAACCATCCAAAAGATAAATAGAATCTGACTTAAAGAGTTTAACAAAACTATTTAATTTTCTATTTACCTCATTTCTAAGTTTTTACTCAAGAGTTTAGAGGGGGCGAATGCTTTTATTTGATCTTTCACGAGACACTTCGCTGCACCACAAGGGAATAACCGCTGTAAATACGCTGAAACAATTGGCAATACATGTAGCGGCCATGGGGACACGCTTGCAAAATTATAGGGACCGCAATTGGCAACAGAAAATATAGTTCAGTACCCTAATTGCATAATACACGATCAATCAGAATCTGAATCATTTTGAAACAGATTGCTAATCCATTGTTTCGAAGCAGCATTGTTTATAAGTTCGAAAAAAAAATTGCTCATCAACGTAAATAACGCAATGAATGTTGTTGAACTGTCAAAATGAAACAAATTAGTCGTAATCATTTACGAAAATGTGTTGCGTAATTAGATAGCTGAACAGTAACTAATGTAAATACACAAAATTCCGTCATTTCATGTTCTTTGGCTCAAAAGACCAGTATTTAAAGAAGATGTCTGTGCGCAAGGTTCGCCCACCATGTTTAATTTTACGAAAGCTGAATTATTACCTCATCCACTAAAAAGAGCCAAAGAATCAAATATTATGTCTGTGTAGTAGCACCGACATTTTGGTTTTGTCATTTTTGTTTGAAGGTCTGCAAAGATGTGGTCAGCGATTAGACATCGTTTATTATATCGGTAACTTTATATCATAAGTACTAACACAATACTTTCGTTACCTCAGTACAATATTAACCCAGTCATTTCTGCCTCGTTTATCGATGTTACACAGAAAACTTTGTAAAACCTACATTAGTCAACACACATGATGGGAATGTACGAGACAGGGGGAATAGTAACAGAAATACATTCCAAAACGACGCATACACAGCCAACGTGAGACCTGGTTCGCCCGCACTGGGCACAAGCCATGTGTCTCCGCAGTCACTCGCCGCGAACTGCTCCACCGGCACCGTGGTCGCGGCTGAGAAAGATGTCAAGACCCCGAAACCCCTCCCCGTGAAAGAGTCGAAGGAAGAGACCCATAAGACCAAGGTAAGCCTCGAAGGACCAAAACCAATGCGACTGGGGGAGCCACGAGACCTTCCGGTACTGAAGGTTCTGCTACCTACTGTTTGTGATGGGAATTAGTTAGTGGGTACTTATAGAGAAATGTAGTGTGTAGCAGTAGTGCTGTAGTTAGTATAGAATGGCATGGTATATTTAGTTAGGTAATTTTGCATGCTATTTATACCTAAGTTGTTGAATAGTTTAGAAAAGCAATAGGTATATACTTAAGATACTTACTATTCTTCTTAGTATTTTTAATATTAATTAGGTACTTTCTCTTTAAAAATACTCTACATACTTATATACTTAAAAATTCTTCTCATACTGACCTATTTACCTATAACTCTATCTCTAGTTACTTTCTTCTGTCGTAGTTAGCACTAATTAGTTAATTATTTATTTTAAATGTTATAACTTCAAAGAGCTCCTCTGTAGATAGTATTCTGTAAAAGAGAAGCTATTGCTATTCCTAATTAGATTTATTTGTAATTTAAAAGGTGTCAGTTTTTTTCTACTTTACACATAATGGCTTGATTACAAATATTACAATACCCACAAGAAGAAATAATGATTTTTTTAAAGATTTTTTTTTATTTTTGAATTATCTAAAGCCAGTTTCACTATTGGCTCTAATGTTCAGAATAACTGTTAAAGCTTTGTCAAATTGGCTGTTTTCGTTATTCTACTAGAGGTAATGGCACTTAACTGTCAAACCCATCTGGTGGTTATTCAAGAATATTATATCATGTGGTAAATCAGGCTCTTAGGTCATAAGCAGTGCGATCCTACGACCCGTCGCAATGGACGATGTTGACGGATTAGTAGGCATCCTAAACCGATACTAAATGCTACATTGAAATTCAACCATTAAACCTTAAACCGTGATGGAGAGCAAAAGCATGATTTCCAGCATCGCAAGAAATCCTGCAAAGTTTCACAAAAACGGGAGATGCCTACTATCACTCGTAAAATCGCACTGTTTACGGCCTTACCTAGACGTAAATGACAAATTCTGCTGGTATACAAAGAAAGGCGCCCCGGGAGGCGGCGATTCGGCGGGCGAGTCGGACGGAGAGCAGTCGAGCTCGTCCGACGAGAGTGAGCAGAGCTCGGCGAGCGCGCCCAGTGATGAGGAGTGCGCG
Source organism: Agrochola circellaris (assembly GCA_914767755.1). NCBI lineage: Eukaryota > Metazoa > Arthropoda > Insecta > Lepidoptera > Noctuidae > Agrochola > Agrochola circellaris. The sequence goes on from OU611860.1 coordinate 8,226,236, forward strand.
TCCAGACGCACGACGCGCCGTGCCGCCAGGAAACACACGCATTCACACACTAATACCGCCACTAAGTGAGTACCCACAGATAGCTGACAATGCTCGGCAATTCTGGTCCGTCGAGATAAGGAACTTCGATTCTGCCATGCGATTCTGTAAACATCTCACCGTGAAAACTTGGGTGAAGTGAGCTGTCAATAGTGTCAATCCCAGTGGAATGACAGCTCACTCCACGCTCACTTCACCTAAGTTTTCACGGTGAGATGGTTACAGAATAGCACTGCTGGTCTTTAGGTCCTTATCGGCCCAGCAATCTTTCTTGCTCTATTGAAGGTTGTTTCCGAGAGACAGAATGGGGAAAATGTCCGGGCAATTAGGACAGACCTATCCGCCCGGACATTTTCCCCATTTTGTCAGGCAGCCCTAAACTTGAATGTTCACCTCTCGATCCTATACATTTTCTCTTTGGATTCAAGCCTCTACATAAACGGTATAAAGTGAAGTCTGAAATCCATATTACAAGGACACCTTTGCCGGTTATTGAACGCTACAAAACCTTGCCGGATGCCTCGTGTTCACAGATCTAAAATCGATTGTTCCGCCATATCTTTTTGGGACTTGAGGGTAGTTACTACCAATTCCGCAAACAAAACTGTTTTCTTCTAAACTTTCACATATTTATTTCTCTCCTAGGAGGACACGCGTGCTGGGTCGTCAGTGGATCTCATGCCTGTCAGCGCGTAGCAACCAGGACGGACAGCGACGGTTCGAGGAGCGCGCCGGCCGACAGATGCGGTCTGCCCTCGCCAAGACTGCCGTCCTGCAGCAGCATACCAAATCCAAGTTGCCACCAGGTCAGGATACTTTAATTCGCCAGCGGTTAAAACATGTTTTTTTTAACATAGGTACTTGCTCCAAAAGTGGCTCTTATCGCACTGCTTTAAGGTTCAAAATGCACTGTATTTTAACACACGTGCTTTTTAGGGTTTCGTAGTAAACAAGGAACCCTTATAGTTTCGCCATGTCCGTCTGTCTGTCTGTCCGTGGCTCAGCTCAGAGACAGTTAGTACTAGAAAGCTGTAATTGGCATGGGTAATACATATTAATCACGCCGGCAAAGTGGTAAAATAAAAACAATAAAACAATTTTTTTTAGCGTACCCTTCACGTAAAGTGGGGATGGTTTTATTTTCTCGTGTGGGGTGTCGTTAAAAAATATTGTGGGTGTGAGGAAACCATTTTTGAATTCACCCCGGCACACAGGCAACGGAAGGAACACGGGTGGGTTTTAGTCAGTAAAAGTCTGACACGCCTTCCCGCTCCGCCCAGAGCGGGAGAAGTAATTTGATAATTTCCCATCCTCAAAAAAAAAAAAAAAGGGATCCGTTTGCGAACTATTAAGCTTTAAAGTGCAAATTTTTGTTCTGCCAGCTAAAAGTCCCCCCTCTGCCAGCTAAATGGTTGTACCTACTTAGATTTATGAAAAAAATTACTGCAGTAGTAAATAACGAAGTTAAAAGGAAAACTATCACAGCACAACTATTACAGGTTAACGAGTAATAATCGACTAAATTAAATTTACAGTTTGAAAAACTTGTTTTCCCATACATTCCGTGTTATGTTTGTTCTTGGGATAAAATCATCCCAACTACGGAACCCTTCATTGTGCGTGGTCCGACACGCACTTGGCCGGTTTTTTTTATTTTGTATTCCCGCAGTAGTGTTATGCTGCGGCCACATCTGCGTCTATCGCGACAAAGCAATTCGTGCCGAAGCTTCGTATGTTTTGTTCGCTAAAAAGTTATTGTGCTAATGCGGTGGTCCCATTAGCGGCTTCGCGACGTTTATTATGTACCGCCACTCGGGCGATAAGTGCTATCACAAATAAATACTACATATGTTTATGAGATTACATTTATTTATCCCTCGCAAGTGTGTTAAAAAAAGTTATTTGAAACGCGTTATTCCACCAAATTGTACCTACTATTAAATATTTATACCCTGTTACCTGAACAGTGACGGATTCAATCCAACCTAAAGCTCAGAAGCACCTGATCCCCGTCGTGTCCAGCATGCTCAACTTATTATGTTGTTGTCGTCTACAGGCTTTGAGTTACACAGTTATCTATTCCACTACTGGCCAAACGCCTGTTGATAATATCTGAGCAATACCTTACAACGCTAAAGGTGAGATACACAGAGCACACCAAAGAAAAATTATATGCTCTTTGAAGCGCACTTACGCTTTACTTTGATATGTAAATGGTTCATTTAGCAACTACTTCGTATGCCACGGTTACTTACTTTTAGTATAGTAAACTCCAAGTTCGATCTGTGAATTTTTACCTACCTGTGCTATAACTTGTCCCTTTCCGTCATGTTGGCACCATTACTTGTCAAGATGTGCATCTGGACTGAGGGCCCATTTTTTTTTGTTGTGAAACATCTTTTGTCTCACAGGGTTAGTTAAAAATAGTAAATTTTTAACTAACCCTGTGAGACAAAAGATGTTTCTAAACTAAACTTAAAGCAAAGTCCATAAATTTCCTAAACGTGAAATAAATATTATATGAACAAATGACTTGGGCTCTCAATCCAGACGCTTGCATAAAATGGCATTGCATAAATCTCAGAAAGTACCATCTCTGTGTTAATAATTTTTATTTTAGAAATTAAATCTTTTAAGAAATTTCTAACTTGCTAGAATGTAACGTTACAGATTTATGGCGGTTTAACTGGGTCCCTCAGTCTGTACTAAGGAATATTCAAAACATGAGTTAGCTGTAGAAATATATAAATATGCCTATTACATATATTAAAAAAATGAATAGTGGCTCAAAAAATATTGGATGAAAAGTAAATGAAAGTCGAATTTTCTTAAAACGTTTGAACTGAAAGCCCAATATTTGTCTTATCGTTCATTGTTCTAAATGGCATACTTTAAGAGAAAAAGCATTTAAAATTATTGTATAGGAGTAAATTTGGTAGAGTGACCCGACGTAAATCGATGGAGTGACCATAATGTCATTTTTTCCCCTCTAAGACTCAATTTGTACCAGACGAAAGAAAAAAATGGGGCCTCAGTCCAGTTGCACATCTTGTCAAGCCATTTTGAACACTATTAGTATTGAAACTAAGGTTGTCAAGCAATGGTGCCAACCTGACGGCAAGGAAAAAGTTATAGTGGACGGTCTGTACAGTACAGTAGCTTAGGTAAAGATACATCATTTGATATGCGTTTCAGAACATTGTATATTAAGAGGGCGCCTAAAGGTCCACTAGCGCCACTGTTTAAAAAAAAAATATCTCGTGACTGAGAAGGAATTATGAATAACGGCTAGACAGGACCCTCGGTAAGTGTGTCTAGAATTTTCTAATACCTTTTATAAAGCTTTATATTGAGACACGAAGCAACAAAATACGATCTAAAGAAAAGCGGCCACATTCCTCTAGATCGTATTTTGTTGCTCCGTGTCTCAATATGAAACTTTATAAAAGGTATTAGAAAATTCTAGACACACTTACCGAGGGTCCTTACTAGCCGTTATTCATAATTCCTTCTCAGTCACGAGATAATATTTTTTTTAAAGAGTGGCGCTAGTGGACCTTTAGGCGCCCTCTCAATGTGATACATGCATCTTCTTGTTCCTAGGTGGCGTATACGCCCGCCTGGAATCAGAATGGCGCGAGCGGCACGGCCAGCGATCACGCAACGCTGTGTCCGCGCGCCCGCGGCCTCACCAGCCCGCCAACAAGTACAAGTGAAAAACGAATAAACATTTGCATCCACAAGCATTGTTTTATTTGCCGAATAGTAATTTATTCCGAATTTGTCGAAATAAATAATTATGTAGAATCATATCAAATTAATCTTTGATTTAATTCTTTTCCTTTAATTGTATTTCTAGACGAACAATAAATAGGGATTTCGACAAAAAAAAATTTTTTGTCCCTCATGTAGTTGTAGATTATTAAAAAATATTTTTTCTTTTTTTACGTAGTTAAAAGATTACGGCAATACATTGGCAATGCGGTAAAATGTGGCATGACGTCACTGGCCGGTAGATTTTATATCGACCAGTGACCTAGCGAGCCCCACTCCCCAACTTTAATGCGTTTTATCTAAACCATTTTTTATTAATATGATAAAGCAAAAAATCCGTGTAATATTTTTTTATTATCTTACTAACGGACTAAATAGATTTTTTTTTCTCCAGTCAACATCCCTAATCTAAATAAATATAAAAACTTATTTTACTACTAATTAGATGGATCCCTTTCCCACACAAGTCTGTTCGTCCCTCCATCTTAGTCTTGGTCTGCCGCGATGTCGCCTAGCATTAAATGGGATCCAACCACTGGTTTTTTTAGCCCACAGGTCATACACACAAGATTTGCAGCTTTCCGGGTAACATCCGTGTTTTTGGATTAGCGCAGTAGTTCCTTACACGGCACGATATTCGAACCCCCAGGCTACTATGCTCCATGGCTCGCTGACAAACCAGGCAGCAGCATAGTCAGCATTGTATTCACTAGGGGCGTCCCGCGAGGCCGCGACACGTGTTGCCTCATGTATGGGCTCTGGAAGGTTTGCCCCATAGTGAATGAAGTGTGTGTGTGTGTTGGTGTGTGTGAAGCACATGAAATTGTTTACAAACGCAACGTAACGCGTTGTTCCAAATCACTTCCGACGATTTTAATGTTTGGGAAAAATAAGCTAATAAATAAAAGTCAAGTGTTAGTCACAGATGTTTATTTTGTCTTACAAACTAGAATTGCATCCTGTGGGGGAACTGGCTGGAGCGGAGGCCGAACGACGACTTGAGGTAGCCTCGCAGCACCTTCTTGTCGGCGCGCTTGCCTATCGCCTTGACCACGGCCTCATCGACTGACTTCTGGTCAGTCTTGCGCTGCTCTGATGGAACGTATTTCTGGAGAGAAAAAAACAGTTCACTTTCAATGTTGATTTGTATGTTGGTAGTCATTTCTCGGCTTCATGGTATTGTCATATTTTATGTTGTTATATAGATGTCAACTTCGTAATACGACTGGAAACAAGTTATTTACCTTCATACTTAGCATGAAGGTGGAAAATACAAATGATTTAATTTCTCTTATACCAAAATCTTCTGATAATAATTTTCATACTCTGAAATCATAGTCATCTGGAATCATAGAAGCGATTGCTGAGTGTTGCACACTCAGCAATCGCTTTATATTAACTTGAACTAGAGCCTGGTTTTAACTTGCACACACTGAGAATAGATTCTCAAATTGATGAAGGCCCCTGGGCGTAGATAAAAGTTTAATTTGTTTTTTGACATCTAAAATTAGCAGATTCTCAGCCTAATATAAACAATGATTTTGATTTATCATAAGTACCAACTAAACAGGTACAAGGCAAATCTCTGAGTAGTATAAAACAAAACCACTTTTTGTGTGGATTTTTATGTTTGTCACCATCGCTAAAGGAAATTATTCCAGAAGGTTTATGTGCATTATTATACAACTTAATGTATTACAGAAATGTTGATGATATAACATAGTGTGAAGCAGGGGCGGGTTGCTAGTTATATTAAAGAAGACTACATACCTCTTTCTTGGAGGCAAAGATGTCCTCGCCCTGCTTGCGTTTGACGCTGCGCTTGGCGCTCTTCTTGTTCTTCTTGAAGTACTCATCATTCAGGTGCTCGGGGAGCTTGAAGTCGCCCAGGTCCAGCTTGGTGGACGTGCCGATGACGTAGCGCTGGGGAATGCGCCTCAGGGGGCACGAGTTGAACTGGAAATAGAAGGGTTTGGTTATTAGTTATCGGCTGTTTCATGATTATGCTGAAGTAATGTCTAGTTGAGAGGATTTATTTCTTTGAAACTGGTATTAAATTAAACTTTAAATAATGGGACCTATAGATTTTCAACAATTTTGCTGTGCTTAATTATAATTTATTGTTCCTATAAAATCTATAGGAAAATTACAATGATTTTATTAGTAGGGGATCTTGCGCAGTAGGCCACTACCATGACCAGGGGTCACAGCGATCATGTAAATTATATAAACCGATACGAATTACGAAATTGGTCGCAACAGCCAACTAGCTGACATGATTTTATAGGAACAATAAATTCGTGGTCGTAGCCGTCTAGTGTGCAAGATCCCTTAGGCCAGTCATGTTGTCAGTCTTCAACTTGGTTTATTCCAAATTTACTGCTTAGCTGTGTTTAGGTTCACGATGCATAAACTGTCGTGACGCGTCTTGCTCATTTATCTTCAATATCAAAATAAAACAATAGGTACTTCTAGAATAAGAATTCCAATTTCTGAACATCAAGCAATATTAAGCCAACATTGGCAAATGCTCGCATTTAACAAAAGCAAACAATTGAACTATTTCGCTATTTATCCCTAGATTACTAAATTATCGTGAAAATTACGATTCCTAGAAAACACAGTTCGCGTCTTTCCCGCTTCACTGTACCTTCCTAATTAATTCCATCAGTGTGCCACAAACTATTATTGTGGTTGGGTGCATTCTGTGTATAATATAGCAAGCAATGTGCCTTGTGCCCGTCAACATCAAGAAAAATGACAACGAACTTTTGCATGAAATGCAAAAGAGCCATATCTAGCTCTGCACATAAATATGTGTTGGAATATATACCATTTATTTAATTAATATGGTGATCTTTTAAACCCAAAGAATGTAACTTCTAAAATAATTAAAGTTTAATTATTCTTCAATTTATTCTGTTTTATTTCCATGTCCTATTTCTTACAAATGTTTAGTAACGTCACCTGCAGTATAGTTTAGTAATCTAGGGTTAAATGCAGATCTTTTGTTCCATCATAAATGCTTACCGAGAAGGGTCCAGTGACGAGCAGCAGTCCGCTGGGCAGTACACCTACAAGCACGACACGCTTGCCAGCGTGGCGACCAGCGAGCAAGATGCACACTGTACCAGGGGTGAGGGTTGGCCTCGTCCTGCGGATGTGCTTGCTGAACGTCTTGTGGTGGGGACGAGTGCGGATCCTGGGGAAGGAAGGTTGTGTTAGCATGATTTTAGATTGAATTTCGCGTCTTCATAGATTTTGTTGTAGTAATCAAACCAAATGCTTGCTTACAACCAGTTTGTCATGTACTGAGGTAGGTGGAATTGGTTATTTGTCGTTTAGCAATAGGTTATACATTTTTTTTTTTTAAGATTTAGAAAAATCTCTGTAGATGCTACACCAGAATGTTGTCAGAATGAGACATTTCCTCTTTGTTCGTTTTTCCAGCATAAAGCCAATGGTAGTGAACATTTTGAGCAAATTGTGGAGATGATTCACAAAACTCCTTGAAAGTTCTATAATACACTGTTTACTTATATGTATGGTAACATCAAAACATGTCATCAATGACCAAATTCATTGTTAATCCTTAGTAAGTCAAACAAATCCTCACCCTTCTAAACTCTTATTGAAGAATATAAACTAATACTACTGGCATATCTTTTTCTTCATTTCATAAGCTCTTTCTATTTGAAATAGAGCACACTTACTTGTCCTGAGTGGGGTAGAAGGACTTTCTGCGGCGCAGCAGCACAGTACGGGTTCCTCCGTTCTTCTCACCACCGATCTGCTTGACAGCCACAGAGGGCTTCTTGGGCTTTTCTGGCTTGGGGTTCTTTTTGCCCACAAACCTGTACTTAGCCTGGAAATGGAGGAAAGGGGTTTGAGTTCATTTGAGACAGAAAATTATGATTAAAATTAAAAAGTAAATAATTATTGGGCTTGAAATGAATAACTGTGAATTTAAAAAAAATTGTGTTAAACATGCTAACATCTACTGATATGGATATCTCAGATCAATATACTACTCTCAATATTGAAGGCGCAATTTTACCAGACCTTACAACTTAGCTACAAAGAAATAACATTGCACAACAGAGAAGTTGACCTGCCAGTGCCAATGTACACAAAGACTTGTAGCCATTTATAAGATGACTCCATGATGAACATAGGTAATGTATGCCATAGCCATGCACCAGGTTGTGAGACAAAAAATTTCACACATGGGCAGTTTTTGTTGTTACTGCATATTATTTACTATGTCTAAATGCCATTATGTTATCTACTAGATGCTTAGGCCAATGGTATGTCAAGGAAACCAGCTCACCTTCTTGTGGAACATCTTTGACTTGGAGAAGCGAACTACTCCATTTCCCAGGTCGTAATTCCTTGGTTTGCCAACTTTGGCCTTGGATACGCCGCCCGCGGGCGCCGCAGCGGGCTTGGCCGCCGCCTTAGGCTGTGGTGGAGCCATTTAGAATCTGCACAAACAGAAACACAACCTTTAACAACAAACTCACCACCTGACTTCCAACTTTGAGGTTATAAATGTTTCAGCACTTCTCCATACAAACAAGTGATTTAGACACGATTCATAAGCTTTTGCACTGCGGAACTGTTACAAGTTAACACGAATACCTATCCGTTCACTGTTTTATCACAATCACTTGGGGAACGTCAAAACTTTCGATGAAAATTTCAAAGATGTTGAGTTAGGATAAAACAAAAATATAACACACAATCACTTGTTTGCAGGATACTTTTCTTAATTCTTACATGGAATGGAGAAAATTAGTTAAATATAAATCTATTCCTTTGGATTTATTTTCATCGAAAACAACATCAACTCACATTCCAACCGGGATCAAGAAAAAAAGAAATTGTCATAGAAGAATTTGTCTATGGCGGTTGTAGAGTATACAAAATTACAAACTAAAGATTGACTACCGAACTTTTGGCCTGACACTATTGTTAAGTTTGTCGACTGTGTTGCTGGGCTTTTGTTGTTTTAGCTTACACTTCAATTGCTGAGCTGGTTTGGACAGGATGGAAGGAAAGAATCAAAGGATTAAATTAAAATCCACAACAACTAAGCAACAACAGTTGACAAACTCAACAATCGGGTGTCGCTTAATTTTGCTGTTATAGGATGCTCGGAATTAAGGGCTTGGAATCATGAAAAAATGGTTCTGTTAGATTTACGCTTATTATTTCACAGTACATTTTTTAATTCACAAGTTAGTGGAAAGCATGAAAAAATATTGTCTTTGGTTGAGAAATAATTAAACGAACGCGATCACACAGAACGCGCCGATAATTGAATGTCAAATTAAGTAAATGTCAAAAAAATTCAGTGTTGAAAAATGGCTTCTTTGAGGAGCCCGTCTTCGCCGTCCGACGGTTATAAAAGGTTCAGTGATGATTTCGCAAACACCAGCATCAACAATTACGGCTCGAACGTCACAAGTAAACGAGAAGCTATGATTTTTATATGCACAGTAGCCGCAAAATTATGTGTACGCTTTTGTTTTATTAACAATACATTTTGTAATTCATTTAACATTTTGTTTTAATTTATTTCACCTTGTTTTGAGCAATAACTGTTATATATCCATCCATATGCGGTCCAGCGAGATCGATTAACTGTTATACTGATGCCAAATCTGATAAATGACGCATTAGAATGACTCATAAAGCTGCCTAAACACTAACCTATGCATAAAATAAACAGTAAGATGCTATAAGCTTACTCCAAATACGTAGATTTCAAAGCTTTTGTCTTCTGTTCCTATTCTAACACTTTTGCACTTAGTAAGTAAGATGTAGATGCTTGTTTGCATGGCGATAATTTTTCTATCAACAATATTGTAAGATATTATTTCAAAATCTAGATCTTTTATTACTAACTAAACCGGTTCGTATTTACGTGTTTTTTTCCAATTATATTAAATTACCTATAAAAAACGGTATCTAATAATTATTAGTATCATGTATGGAAGAAGGAAGCTCTTTGCAAATGTAAGTGGCTTAGCCTGTTTGTTGTAGTGGTGTCCCCAGACAAAGTTATCTAGATAATCTATCTAGTTCCATCCAGTTGCAATGCTACTGATTGGCTAAACTGGTGTGATCCTATTTGTACCTCTATCAATACAATAAACATTTGCTTCTATGATAACAAGCTAGTGCTAAAAACCGAATACTGCAGGAATTTATTATGACAACAAGATCATTTGATTTGTGTGTTTTCATCTAACTGGAGCTCTAATTGTTATGTTCCAAATGGAATAACTATTACTAGGTTGCAAAGAATTTGGCTGTTTCTTTGGGTAGGCTGACTCGAAAATGTGGCCAAAAAAAGCAGTGAGTGCAGATTAATTTGCTCTTTTTTAAATGGGCTTATTTTTGTCTGTTACTTATTTGATCAATTCTAATTTATTTTAACCGGTAAAGCCCTGATAAACAACTAATTAACGTGCTAATTGACGTGCTTGAGGGTCACCCAGGGCTTTACCGGTTAAATAGATTTAAAATAAATTAATGTTTTATATAAAAAAACCTAAGCATTGCACTGTTTTTGTAACTGACAGTGTGTAGACATCTAATCAACACTATCAAATATGAGGTGTTCATCACAATAGATATTTTATTTATCAATGTTATCATTATTGACAGCTTTTTATCAACCAGTGGTGTTCAACTCTTGGTTATTAAAGAGTGTAAGTACTGTGATGTTGGCTCATAAAATAAATAGTTATCTAAATGAATTTAAAAATAATCTTATGGCTATCTGTGATTATTATGTGGTCAGTGTTTTAATTAAAAACAGTTATTCTGAACATCAACCAAGCTGTGAGATTTATTATCTATGGCCTTATTTTAAATGAAATAGTCTTGATAAGCCAAAACGCATTAAATGTTTCTAACCACTGGCTTCATTATCAGTCTGTATTTCATTCCCATTATGATTCAGTTAGAAATCGCGGAATAAAAATGACTGTTATTTATTAGTCAATTACTGAAATAAATTATAAAATCAATACATAGCAGTGTTGTGTGATAAAAATGTCGAAAGCTGTGAGAAATGTGACTGACACAGTGTATTATAGCATCAGATACCAGTGGTACAGATTGAAGTCATGTGAGTTTCATTACTTTCAATAAATAGGTACAATTCACGCCACCTGAAGGACTTAAGTGCGGAAACCAAACCCCATAACATAGAATATAGGGTACAATTCTAGACCTCCAGCACGCGTAGCATGACAACCATAGAAACGGGCTTACTACGGATTTTGTCGACGGAAGAATAGACAAAATGACAGATAAACAATTACAATCTGTAATTTTGTCTATTCTTCTGTCGACAAAACCCGTTTCTATTGTGGTCATGCTAAGCGTACTGAAGAGTAACTAAAAGGTTCGGTCAATTTTTGGGTCAAGGTCTAGATAGGAGTAGGAACAATAACCAAGTAGGTACTATAAGAACAGTCACCATTTTTGGAGAAGAATAAATTATCATAACAAAAAGACTTTTTTTACGTTCCGAAAGTTTCTGCTCTTTGCTTCTACGTCACTCATTGGTCGCGCGTTTGATATCGGTACGAAGCAAATAATTGGTATGAAGTGCAGAACTATCTATTTGACTGCATACTAATGTTTAGGGGTGAGAGAAAATAAATAAATCACAACATACCATGTAGATAGAAACATACTAAGTAGGACCTAGTACGTACCTACATGGTATGTCAATCATTCTTATTTATAGGTACTCCAAAAGAAATAGAATGATTAGTTAAAGATAGATAACTGAATACCTAAACATTTTTGTAGGCATGTATGTCTTTTTGGCGTCGACCCAGCAAGGGGTCGAATACTAGTCTAGAAAGGATATCAGACTGCGATATCTAAATGCATAGCAACAGCAAAACAAATAATGAACGTCTCAAAAAAAAAAAAGCAATGCTATAGGAAATATTGAAAAACTAACGACAGGACCTATTTTCTCCAACGCTTGTGGCTTATTTACACTCTCTTTCAGCTTAGAATTAACAATTTGTCCAGTCTCTGGCTATTGACCCATCGCCCTTCCGGAGTTCCGGATCAATTCTCTACGCTAAATTCGTTTTAAGGCAACTTCAATAGCCAGTCCAATGACCCACACGGCTCGTATAATATGCCAATTAATTTCAAAAGCGAAAACATCGTAATCCATAAAATTTAACACGGTTTCAGTCTAACAAATCCGTTCTGGACGCGTAGTGACTTTTGCGCAAAAATTAGCTTTTAGTCAGTTTTTTTTGTCTTCCTGTCCATGCTACGGTGGTATAGCTATCAGTGATAAGACCACTATTGTAGGGTACCTACTGTAATAATTTTTCGGATTTTGTTGAAGAGAAATAGGGTTAGAATGTTCTATTTCTTACCTATTTGGGTTTTAATATTTCAATGTCTATTAGTTTGTGGTCTTTGGGTACGAATGTCAAATAATTTCGTGAAAGATAAGAAATAAGCAGACAGATAGGTGCGTACGAGCAGTAGCAAGCCTGAATGATGAGCCTAGTTTATTGCCCAAAATGACAGATTGTTTAACTGTCATTTTGTTTATTCTTCTGTCGCCAAAACTCGTTTCTACGGTTGACCACCGTAGAAACGAGTGCTTAGCGTGCAGATCGGGAAAAGTATATTGGGTTTATCAATCAGGAATTTCTCAGTAGCCTGGACTCTGGATTTCTGTCAAGCAATAGGATTACCCTCTTTTACATAAGAATAGGACATAACGTGGATATACTAAAAACCTCTCACTTACCCTTTTATCTATCACTGCAATGATCTAAATTTAGCGTGAAACTGTGTTAAGTACAGCTCAATCAATATAGGTACGTACTTAGGTAGTTCTATTGCGAAATCCATTGTTTGCAATGAACACCCGCATTGATCAAGAAATGCGCCGACAAGGTCGCGCGGACAATCTGTGAAAGCGTTTGTGCATAGATACACAATTACTGGTTTGTGGCTTCTATAAACGATGCCTCACGATGGCCAATGATTGGCATATTGATAGGCTGCCTTGATTAACGTCAGTCTGTCGAGAAATGGAATAGTGTGGGGCGGTGGCGTTAGTTTGAAAAATATTTTTCACCTCACAACCTCTGAAAGATTCTGTGTAGCATTCGAAATCTGAGTGCAAAAGTGCATTTTATCCGCAAGCGTGGAAAGAGTTTTTAAAATTCGAATCATTCTATTCAGTAATTTTCTATACCGCCAGTCCTCTGAAAATGCATTAATACTTATTTCATGTCAGTGCGCCAACCTCATTTTTAGAATAATCGCACGTGCCTGCAAGACTGCGTAAAAAAAAAAGTTTTATTTTTTCTTTATTCAATTCACTTTCGATTGTTTTTTGATAAAATCGTAAGCATTATAAAATATGAGCGTTAAATATGATGATACATTCAACCCCTGCAGAGTTAGTGCAGTCGGTACATAATGCCGAATTGAGTTTTCAAATTTTAAGCTGTTTTTCTTGCACCTAACATTTTCCTCGCTGTAGTGAGGTGAAAAGTTGTGTGTTTCGCTCGGCAGCAAAGTTATTCTGCGTCTCATTCCTTTGAAACCCTTGCTACGGTCAGGATTCTATATTTGAACGCCTCGCTTCGCGCGTGGTTCAATCCTAGAATCCTTCGCTTGTTCAGGCTTCAATACAAGTACTCGCGCCATAATTACGAGTATATTTATTTATTTATATATACTTTATTGTACACCACAGAAATACATAACAAGAAATAATAATTATGCACTACAAAATATACAATGGGCGACCTTATCGCTATAAGCGATCTCTTCCAGGCAACCTTAGAATGGACAGTGATTTGCCTGGACATAAAATGGGGCTGTCGTTGGTGCAAATAATATGTATACAATATACTAGAATAGATACACAGATAAATACATATCCTAAATAATAGATACATAAATACATACATACTAAATATATAAGCAACGAAAATAAATGAAGACTATAGATAATTACATTTACGAGAACAAGATCACAACGACAAGTAATGTTCCTTCACGAGTCTCTTAAACACATGTAACGATTATATATACCGACTTAAAAACATACCAAAAGTAGTTTTCCTTAGCGCTTATGATATCTGAGCATCAGCTGCTGCAGTAGTGGACCCGGGAGACCAAAGTTAGAGCATGTCAAAGTTGTAAAAAAAAACTTTAATAAAAAGGCATTTCATACCGCGCCAAAACTTTATGGGATCGATTTTGAGACCATGGACAACCCAAAAAAAAAAAACCGCTCCGTATGCCGGGGAAAAGAAGTCGGTTAAAAAAAACTGCTGCATTATGTGGGGGAATATATATGTATTATGTCAGTCGCATAGATGAACATGATTGTTGTTAAGGCACATTAGGCTAAATTCTGATAGTAGGACAAAGTGGTCAAAGGAACCATATGATCTTGAAGGAAAAAAAAACTGCATTTTTTTTTTAAATTCTGTCTGTCTGGCGGAACCAGGAATCAAACCCGTTGACATTTATTCCGCCCACTTCTATGCAGCTGACTATTTTAACGTAACCCTTGGGTGCGGTGAGGGACTCTCACATTCATGATTATTGAACTACATTTATTCCTATAAAATTGGTCGCAAAAACAAACAGTAAATCCCTTATTAGATCGGTTATAATACCCACACAAAGGGTTTATGTTCCATTCAAGACGTCAAATTCTTGACTCCAAGTTTCCTATCGGATAAATATTTGCAAGGACTTCCAATACGAACCGAAAACATTATCAGTCTTAATAACTCAAGCGTCGTCGACTAATGAGACAATCAATTCCTTGTGAGACTCCCGGGGGCCTGCGTCGTCGCTTTGAGCACTGAAATTCCCAAACGGCTCAAAATAAATGCTTACATACCAGATATATTGTCTTTAATACTAACGCGTTCTTCATCATTTTGAGGTTCACCGGATGTTCTACTAGTGCAAACAGAAGCACAGTCACTGCACACAGAAATGAGAGATTCCCACCTTATCTGCAAATACAATATAATTATCACTCACGTGAAATGAATCATATTTCCTCATAATATTATTATAATGTTACATTTCTATGTCCTCTCCAAAAGCACTCGGTCTCTTTGCATGGTAGCTATAAAATATTCAGCAGCGTTTTATGACGCAGCGTTTCGTTAACCTGAGTATTTGCAAAGTGGGTCTGTTTTTATATGAATTCTGTTCCTACCTTACTTATGTCGTATCTGATAAATAAATTCATACTACTTTCACTCTCATAATCTACGAAAAGAATAAGTAGGTACCAGAGTTTACCGAATGCTTTACGTACTTACCGAAATTTAATGCGGAATAGAATTCAGTCCCATGTCATTACTCATTACATAATATATGGAGAATTTCCTGTAGTTTAAAAATGCCCGACCCTGGAGTGGAACCTAAGACAACCTCACTAACGACTGCTCGACCTATTCCAGCGCCAGCTAATGTGGTCCACTCCTTACCATTACCTCGTCCATCATCATCTGCCTAACTTTTTCCCAACTATGTTGAGGTCAGCTTCCAGTCTAAATGGATGCAGCTGAATACCAGCCATGCTATTCTGTAAACATCAGACCGTGAAAACTTGGGTGAAGTGAGCTGTCAATAGTGTTAATCCCTGTGGAATGACAGCTCACTCCACGCTCACTTCACCTAAGTTTTCACGGTGAGATGGTTACAGAATAGCACTGCAGTATTTAACATGGAGCAACTGCCACGGGCAAAGGGGGCAGCTTCCGCACCCTAGAGATTAAAAATATTTTTGACAAACGCAAGGCATTTTAATGTAAAGAAACTACATATCTATAGAGCCAATTTTGTATTTTGGACGACTTTTATTTGGTTTTTTAAAGTTCCATATCTCTTAAACGGGATCCAATCCGGAGTCCCGGGACATAATATTCGTATCTATCTGTGTAAGTGGTAGGCCCAGTTATAATACCTATGGCTTCAGCTTTACAGTTTTGGGAAAAACGACCACAAAATGTCCGTCTCCAATCCATACATTGAAAATGGAAATTATTATTTTTCTCAGTTCCTATCGGGACTACGGATTTGTCAAAAATCAAATGTCCACCAGCGATTTTGGCCTCATTGTGCGCCGTAGAGGTAAGACTCGCACTACAAGTGTAAAGCTTCATGTGCTCTTGACTGTACCTACCTACAAATCATACGTTTCCCTTCCTCCATATATCAACTTGCCCCCACCCCCTTGGCGACTGCCTATCTCACCTCCACAACCCAGTTACTTGGTAATACGATACCTACCCCTTAGCAAGATTGCTCAGATATTTTCAAAGATCTACAAATGACAGCCGGGTTCAACGGAATAACGTGCTTTCCGAGGAAAGGAGGGATCTCGTTAAGTAATGGATGGTCACCCATCCACGGACCCGGCAAGCGAAGTTTAACCTTCGATCGACCCGTGCGGCTGCTATTATTTAGCCAGGATCCCTGTTCATGAAACATTTAAACAAAAAATATATATTTTGGAAAGCGTCAATGATGAAATCACCACTTCCGTTCAATGACCGATGCATGATGTCATCAATATTACTGCATTTGTTTATCCCTGACCTTAGTTTCGACTCGCAGCATTCACCGGACGTAAAATACCTTATGTTAAAGTTTGTGGAGTTGTGACGCAACCACGCATAACGGCTACACGGATGACATTTGGCTGGTACAAACACAGACCATACATTTTCCCTTGGATGCGAATTTTATCGGGTACATGAAGCAGCACGCGTAGCATGACAACCATAGATAGAAACAGATTTACTACGGGTTTTGTCGACGGAAGAATAGACAAAATGACAGATTTTGATTGTTTATCTGTCATTTTCTCTATTCTTCCGTCAACAAAACCCGTTTCTATTATGGTCATAATAAGCGTGCTGGCCATCGTTTTAGACTATAATAACTCGTACCAGTTTCTGTCCAAGGCAAGGGTATGTGTAGGCAATGCGAATGCCATAAAATTTAATTATAAATCAAACTACGGTATGACAATATAGTCTACAACTTAATTGAAATCAATTAGCGTACAACAAGTCTAATATAACTATAGCCAACGCACTTAATTAGCCAGTGAAAGAATTAGCCGACATTGCTCGGAGTCGGCGCAAGTTCGCGATATTAAATCGGCTCGAGGCAGACCGCTGAATAGCTATGACCTCGGAGTTACCCCACGCCAAACAATGATTTTAATAGTTTCTGTTCTAAGCCCCGCTTAGACAGAATTAGCTAGTGGATGCGTATGATAGGTAATATGTTTTTAAGTGAACATTTAATTTATTTATTTATTGCCTTTTATTTCGCATGAATGCAATCATTAATTAGGTAGGTAAACCATCATGTACCTACCTCATGAACGTAAACGAAGCAAAAGGAGTACCCACCAACCAACCCACCCACCAACCAAGACACCCACCAACCAACCTACCCACCCACCAACCAAGACACCCACCAACCAACTCATCCACCAACCAACCTATCCACCAACAAACCTACCCACCAACTAACCTACCCACCAAACAACCTAAGAAAATACTTTTGCCAAGTTTGTTTACGTATTTTTTTCATAGTCGATAAATTTTAATAAAAAATGTTAGTTAATCCGATAATATAACTCATAAGCTTTTAGAAATAATTAACAGAATCCAAATCGAGCCAATAACATCGGAGATATGGCAAAAGAAACAAAAAAAAAAAAAAAATGCCATGTAAAATTTTAAATGAGAAGACCTTTTGAAAACCTTTTAAAATTATTTTGGATAATTTTTCAGAAAAATACGGGCGGTCATATTCCCATGGGCGACATTGTATATTATGTAACATTATTTTTGGCTCAAATAAAATCGACATTATTCAAAAAACTTTCCCAAAATGTCTATCACTGTCTGTTGAATTTATTTACACTTTAGTATCAATTTGAGGTATTAAGTATATACTCTTAATAAGTAATCCAACTGCACATCGTTGCATTGATTCTGTAGAGTAAAAATAAATCTGCCACCATGCTCGTAACCGTTGACCTTCACTCAGAATAGACTAAGTAGATGCTAATTGTGCCTGATTAATATTTATCCTATCTCGGATTAGTCATAACGTAGGTACTGTATTGATTTCCATTTTCTAAACTTGCTTACTTGTTTTTGTTGACTCGTTTCCTGTTCTAGATGAGCAAATAACAAATGGTTTGAAATGCATGCACAAACGTTTTGTGCAAGGTTATATGAACACCAGTGGCTTTGTCCTAAGGCCCAGTAGGCCCAGGCCTAAGGCGGCCGGGTATTAGATGCGGCCAATTGTGACAAAACATTCACTGATGATAACAAGAAATAACTCAACGAACCTATATATTCTAAACGTTCGCGCACATTATGGCGGGCCGCACTGCACCGCTTCGTATAACAATAATAACTTAAAACCATTTAAAAATATGTCCTGCAGGACTACAGGTAGCAATAATGCCCAACATTGGTGACCCCGACGTGATGTCCGTGCAGTGACGT
This sequence comes from Agrochola circellaris, assembly GCA_914767755.1. Classification (NCBI taxonomy): domain Eukaryota; kingdom Metazoa; phylum Arthropoda; class Insecta; order Lepidoptera; family Noctuidae; genus Agrochola; species Agrochola circellaris. The sequence continues at coordinate 8,244,637 of OU611860.1, forward strand.
AGGCAAAGGACCTACACTCCACAACCATGTCTCTAAGATGACGTCGGGGTCACCGATGTTGGGACCATGAGTATCGTGGTCGGAGAAGGAGAGTAAATGAAATTCAGGTGAACAAGATAAAGTCTATTCAGATGACCATGAATATTAAGCACAATGACGCTTCTTATTCTACACGGTACACAAGTTATTGCCACGGCGCACAGTGGTCTGAAAATCAAGCTCCATACTCATAGAAACTTAATGTCAGAAATTAATAAATAAAAATATGTTTTGTGTTTAGTATACCTCCCTATGTTTTACTAATATAGTATGAAGGGTATGAGTAGCTCCATGCGTGAGAAAAAAAATATTTTAATTTTTTTTGTATGGAATGAAACACTTAAAGTGCTTTTTTTCAAAACTGAATAGAACTGATAGGCTGGTATTCACATGAGCTATTGCACCATACACGGCGATCAAGATGACATACAATTCTTGTGCCTTTCGGTGCCGCTTTGCATGTAGCAAGCTTTGGAAATTTTGAATTTACAGTTGGTGATCTTTCAAATCTTTGATGGTATTTTGTGAAGTTACATATTGCTTTGAATATGAAAATTGTATGTAAACTAATACTCATGCAAGAAGAGACAAACATACACACACACACACCATCACACACTCACAAACTTTCGCCTTTATAATCTTAGTGTGATTATAAAGGCGAAACTTTGTGTGTGTGTGTGTATGTTTGTCTCTTCTTCACGCTCAAACAGCTGAACGGATTTGGATGAAATTTAGCACACATAATAGTTTATAACCGGGAATAACACATAGGTTACTATTTATCTCGATATTCCCACGGAATCGAGACTTATGCGGATGAAACCGCGGGGTGCAGCTGGTAAGGAATAAATATGTACTAAGGATATTTTTATTTTTAAATATATGGTTAAAAGTGAAGAAAGATAAAAACATGTATTAAATAGTTAATGTATAATACGTTTGGGGGAGCTGTTAATGAAATAGTTAATACTAATACATTACAACAAAAATTATGTGCAAGAAAGGCAATAACAATAAAAGTAACGTCAAAATTGTCAATTTAAGACTACAACAACTATTTACAGCTCCTATAACTATGATATATTAAATATTACTGTTTAATTATATTACTAATTAATTATATTAATTAATTTAATTATATTCTTATTATTATTTTATTATAATTATTTGCTATAACTACTTATACAAAAACGATTAGCAGAGAGTATCTTTGCTGTCGTCAGTCCTCTAAATCCGAGTCCAGCATTGACGCGTTAATATCAATAAATTCAACATTCTCTTTGTCTAGATCTGCATCGTCACCAATAAGAAGAGATTTCATATCATCAGTAATAGGTGTATTTACTGATTTTCTCAGCACAGGTCTTATGCTGGACAGGTAGGGATCTGACGAGACAAGGAGACCATTGAAAATGTCTTCGTTTGTCGCTTTTCGACAAAATTTGCGCGAATGCTGTTCTCGGATTTTCTTGAAGTCTTTGTTTCTGGCTTCCGATGCCTCTTCAGATAATTTGCCAATGGGCATAATATTGAAGTGTTTAATAACTTCAGCACCGTGCAGTAAAAGTTTGTGGACACTCGAAGGCATGTAATACCAGCCATAGAGCTCCACATATAATTCTGCTGTTTGGCGCGCAAAGTTTTTAAACGCCTCAACATTTATGGGCTCCCCACAGGCCATCACACGCAAAAGTGTTGCAAATCTTTGGATCAAACTAGGATCCAAGCCTGTAATAGCTGCAGTATTGGCAGGATTACCAAAAAATTTCCTCGCTGTGTTTCCATCGTTTGTGGTTCCGGAACCTGAAAATTATAAATGAATCAAAACTAATCCACAACTTTGTAAAGAATAAATAGAACTAACGTTATTTGAAAAAATAAGATTTAAGAACAACGACTGTTATCATAACTCACCTTGTTTAACGATGTCTACTAGGAGGCCCATTTCATCACGAAACTTCTGCTGTATAGTTTTTTTTCTACTCTTCAATGACTCTTTGCTGTCTGCATCTCTGGCTTGCCATGTTTTGAAGTCTAGTCTATACGAAATATGGAGTAGGCACTCCATACATCTAATCCAAGCATGAAGTGTAGACAAACCATACTGATATATATCTGTTGAAACAGGTTTTCTGGAAAGAAAGCGAATTAATTAATAAAAAGATACACAGCATTACGGTAATCTGAAATATAACAAATTATTCAAAACTTACTCTGAAATCTTCTCTAACTTATTCATTTCCGAAGGGGTAGCTTTACAGATGTCACAAGTCTGCGTTGAAGTATTTGACAGTTGCGAAGTGATTTTACCATCTATCATGGTCATAAGCATTGAGTGCTTAACAGTATGAATTCCCATAATAGACGGCTCCAGTGCTGCAATCTCAGCTTCAATCAAAGCCTGTTCTTCCTTAATATTTAATTTGTTTTCATTTGCAAATTTAAAATAGAGCGGTCTGCAGAACATTGTGGAAGATGGCTTTGGATTCTCCCATAACTTTTCTTCACCACAAACTAAGCGCAGAGGCACAAAAGAACACATAAAATTGCTTGAATCATCTTCACCCGCCATAGTTTGTTTGTACAAACTTTGCCCTGAAGCACCGTCAAAGCCCCACTTGCATATCAATGTTAGCTCTTTGCCATCTAGCGAAGATTCCAAACGTAGGAATTTCCCAAATCTAGCAACAGTTTTGTCCAAAATCGCTTGAAGCTTTACTTTTACCCCTCTTTCGGTAATTTCTATGGTGTCTTTTGGTGGGTAACAGTCCTTTTTCGCCTCTAAGATAGCAGTATATGAAGGATATAGTAGTATTCCTTCTTCTTTTGCACAAGCTCTTAATATTGTATACTGCCATTTTGAAAGCTTCAATGAAGTCAGAATTCCTAAAGCTTTATCAGCGGAATATATGGGCATAGCTTTCTTGGACTTCAACAATTCCTTTATCTTTGTAGCCTCTTCGGGATGCTCTGTGATCAATTTTATTATATCTGCTACATTTTTGTTATCTGCACTTAAACCAGTTGCATAAGCAAGGCTTTCGGTGCTATGCGTGAGGAGCTCTTTCACTCTTCTTCTCTTCTGTAGCGGGCTTAGCTCCGAGAACACTTTTCTTGGACTCACAACAGTTGATGTTCCAACACTGTACGTCTCCGGTTTGTATGATGTTGATGCACCCTCATTTACACCGAAGTCAAAACTGGAACATGGTTGCTGCTCTTCTAACATTAAACAAGGTGTCATCTTGTCCTTCATGAACTCAGGCCATTTTATGTCTTCTTGCAGCCATGTCTCATACTTTTTTATGAAAGTATGTCTCGTGCGATTACACGAGATCCATTTGTTCCTCAACGAACACACACGAGTCTGACAGAATTGTTTCAATTCTTTATTTTCGATTTCTGACAAATCAACGGCATTGACAAAAACTTCATATAATACACTGGGCTGTGAGAAACAGCTATTGTTAGCCACAAACATAAAAATATCCAAATTGGTACTAAAAGCTTCCATCATAACACGAAAACAAATCGAACGTAATAAGTATAGTAAAGCACAAGTGCAAAGAGCTACTGAGTGAAGTTAGTTTAAATGTCCTATTTATATTATAACTACCCTCATTAACACTCGCTGTCCCATAATGCTTATTAAATTAAAATTCAACAATAATGACGGTGATTAACAAATGAGTTATTTCGTGAAATTAATTTTGTAGTAAAATGTAAATAATCTACATCGTTTTCTAATATTTTCATTATAAAAGTCATTAGCAGGTTATTAACTAACGACAATATCAGTTATGTGGTTGGTTACTTCATTTAATTATATACCTGTGTGTTGTTAAATATATTACCTATGTGTTATTCCCGGTTATAAACTATTATGTGTGCTAAATTTCATCCAAATCCGTTCAGCTGTTTGAGCGTGAAGAAGAGACAAACATACACACACACACACAAAGTTTCGCCTTTATAATCACACTAAGATTATAAAGGCGAAAGTTTGTGAGTGTGTGAGGGTGTGTGTGTGTGTATGTTTGTCTCTTCTTGCATGAGTATTAGTTTACATACTATTTTCATATTCAAAGCAATATGTAGCTTCACAAAATACCATCAAAGATTTGAAAGATCACCGACTGTAAATTCAAAATTTCCAAAGCTTGCTACATGCAAAGCGGCACCGAAAGGCTCAAGAATTGTATGTCATCTTGATCGCCGTGTATGGTGCAATAGCTCATGTGAATACTAGCCCATCAGTTCTATTCAGTTTTGAAAAAAAGCACTTTAAGTGTTTTATTCCATACAAAAAAAAAGAAAAAAAAAAATTTCTCACGCATGGAGCTACTCATACCCTTCATACTATATTAGTAAAACAAAGGGAGGTATATTAAACACAAAACATATTTTTATTTATTAATTTCTGACGTTAAGTTTCTATGAGTATGGAGCTTGATTTTCAGACCACTGTGCGGCGCTGGCAAAACGACTGGCCGCTATATTCTATGCGCGGGGAACATTGCGTTTTTCACCGCTGGCATTATTGCTACCAGCACGCGTAGCATGACCACCGTAGAAACGAGTTTTGTCGACGGAAAAATAGACAAAATGGCAGTTAAACAATCACAATCTGTCATTTTGTCTATTCTTCCGTCGACAAAACTCGTTTCTACGGTGGTCATGCTACGCGTGCTGTATTCTCTATATGTCCAAATAACGAATTGAAACGCGTCATAGAATTTCACGGCGCCAATCCGACTCATAGTTAACTAAATTTCTGAACAGATTTCGATAAAAGTTGGCAATAAAGTAAATTCATTATGTAGTCTATATGATGGGTGGGTGCTGAGAAAGGGGCGGCTAATACTTACTTCATGGCCTGGGGCCTAGGGCGGCCAAGACTGCAAATACGCCACTGATGAACACCTACAGATCGAGACCTACATACTTTCCGAGTTTCCGTACTCGCTTCACAAGTGCGAACTCTTCAGCAGGCTGTGACCTTTGGGGTTATGTATGGCTACTTGTGGTCGGTTACGAAGTCTCAAAATGGGTGTCAGGTACCACTTAGTCCTATTATCCTTCGTTTCTACTGTCAGCTGCGAGTGACTTTATGAGTAAGTAACACGATTAATCTTTCTACACAATACACATTATATTTCCCTAGAGAGTAAACAAAGGCAGCCTATATTCGATACAGCGGTACGCCAGTGAAAGTTAGCCCACAGGCTCTCTGGAAACTTTCGGAAACTGTCCGGATAAAGCATTGTTGCAATGCAATATCTATCAAACTTATATGGCATATGCCACGAACACGTTTTTACTTTTGAAAAATGTATCGGTGAATCTCCGTAAACAGTTTTGAACATCTAGGTCCCCTAAGTGGTAGGTAACGCACTGCACTAGTAGATACATGTTAAGTTCCTTAGGTCATAAGTTCCATCGAAGCGTGAGGGGAACCCAATTATCTACCTACCGTTACCAAGCCATAGAAGCCATACCGTTCTAAGTTTCAGCATTTTGTTAATGCCTCTTTTTCTCGCTCGAGGTCGTTAAAGGAACCCCTCCGGTAATACCGAGAAGTGACTTATTGCTATAGCCTATCGCCTAATAAATAATCATAATGTCTATCCATTGAAAAGAGCGCTAAAGTAAAAGTATATTACTCGCCAAATATCAAGTCCATGACCTTGAAACATGAACTCTCTTTGTGTAAGGTTTCACCCAAATACCGTTTTGTTCAGAAAATTAATTATTTTAGCAAAACTTGTCTTATATGCTTATGGGCGAATTTCACCAATAAAACTGAACGCGATCAGCACATAAACCACGTTTAAGAGATGTCAGTGTCAGTAATTTCTTTGGAATATTGACACTAACCTGACAGCTCTTGAACTCGGTTTAGATGTGCTGATCGCGTTCAGGGTCATTGGTGAAATTCGCACTTAGTTTCATACGAAAACGGTGAACGGACACATAATAACGGCTGTGCAAATACAGAGCGTTTTTTGACACACTACTGTCAAATTCTAGTGAAAATTGCAGATTTTCATGACGGAACTGCTTTCCTAGAAACCCAAGCTTCACTGTATTACAGTATTTCTCACGAAGCGACGCGCGCTTTACTTGTGGTAACTAAGTGTACACACGCTGTGAACGTGTGCGTGAAGACGAGTAGTGTCACCACATAACGCACACATACACGCCAGTGGCGATACCTTCGTAGAAGCCAAAAAGCCCGGCTTGCCGTAATAAAATCATGATTCACAAGAACAAACCTACCAATAAAAAAAAAAATAAAAAAAAACAGTCTATGAACTGGAACTCAATCATGCATGTCATAGGAATAATCTAATTTCGAAATCGACGCTAGTGTTAATCCCTAGCATCCTGCCGGTCGATTTGTGAGAGTGACAGCACACTTCACACTCGGTCGATTCTGTAAAAATATCAACGTGAAACTATTCACGTTGATATTTTTACAGAATCGACCGACTGAAGTAAAACACACGTCGCTTCTTAAGATAAAAATACTGTTCCGGATAAGAAAGAAAATATCGAAAGAACATGAGTCATATTGAATTATGTTGCAGTAATTACTTCGAACGCAGCATCTAAGTAATCTTATCGATAAAGGCAAAATTCCGATATAGCATTTTAGGTTTTTTTTTATTTTTTTTTATAATAATTACGGTCCCTTGATTTAGATAAAGTAACTCAAGTAAATCAAATAGGTATTATAGGTATATAGTTGTACCGTTGCATGGTGTCTAGTACAATTAAACCAACCCATCACATCTCCCGCGGGACTTATAAAAGGCCACTTAGTAGATTGCGACAGTACAAACGGGCCTGGGAGTTACTTAGGCCGCTAGAGGAAAGGACGAAGACTGATGTTTTTCTGATACTTTTATCTGTTGAATCATTTATCATACGAATAGATTTATTTATCACTAGCCTCTACCCGCGACTCCGTCCGCGTGGAAGCCAACTATATACCATTAAAATATATCCTGCTAGTTGTGCCCCTCGGTTTCACCCGCATACGTCTCGATCCCGTAGGAATATCGGGATAAAAAGTGTCCTATTCCAGCCATGCTATTCTGTAAACATCTCACCGTGAAAACTTGGGTGAAGTGAGCTGTCAATAGTGTCAATCCCTGTGGAATGACAGCTCACTCCACGCTCACTTCACCTAAGTTTTCACGGTGAGATGGTTACAGAATAGCACTGCAGGTCATGTGTGCCCAATTTCATCCAAATCTATTCAGCCGTTTTAGCATGAAAGCGTAACAAACAAACAAACTCACTTTCACATTAATAATATTAGTTAGGATAGCACTCGACAATAGTGTAGCTGTCTATCAAATCTGTGAAATAATGTTGAAATCAGATGAGTCGTTTCGGAGATTGCCTCCTACATCCAAACTTACAAACTTTATCTCTATATAATTATTAGTGTACCTAGTTAGAATATCTTTCGGCTCTCTTTAATAAGATGGGGGAGACAAGATCATGCCAATTCTAAACTGCACCCTTCATAGGTTTGAAAAATTCGTCTTTTCAACAGCGTTAATAACACAATGAAAGTGGGTGAACTATCAAAATTAAACCCATTGCGATCAATTGTCATTTTATGTGTGTTACGCATTATCCCGCGGGTTCCGACGCACATTCTCTCATTTTCTCCCAAACCAAGAAGGTAGGTAGGGACCTACACACGATTACACATCAAGGTATACATTTCCAGTATAACTTTTTTTTTTTTTTTTTGAGGATGGGAAATTATCAAATAACTTCTCCCGCTCTGGGTGGAGCGGGAGGGCGTGTCAGACTTTTACTGACTAAAACCCACCCGTGTTCCTTCCGTTGCCTGTGTGCCGAGGTCGCGATATCCCTTTCAGACAAACCCGCAACCCCGGGTTTCCAGTATACCTAAGCTAATCTTGCATTGCACGGAAATCTTATACAATGCCAGATCAGCGTATAGCTTGATCTGTAGCCGTGTGCATCTACTAAGGTAAAATTATTCGCTGACAAATTTTATCTATTGCACATTTTAGAGCATTAGATAAAGCCTTGACTGGACCGTACCTCGACCTGGTCAGAATGTCAAACATCCGTGCAGCAATTTCCAATTTATAGGCCATTTGGTCGCGCCGGTCCTCGTCTAATCAAGTATTTGCACTTCCCAGCAATGGCTTCCCATTGTCTTGTCTCCCTCGCTCGCAGTACATTGTGGAAGGCGTGACGGAGCCGAGTCACGGTCACCACCATTCAATGCGCAGCCGCATAGTATGAGTATTATTGTATATTAAAATGTAGGTGTATGAGTAATCAGCATTTAGGTATGTGCAATTGTGCATAAGTAAATACCTACTGGTTGATATTAGAAGGCTTAATACTCAGAGGGTGGCGATTTAGTGACCTGCATTCGCCAAGGAGGTGATTTTACCTGTGATATATCGTATCATATGACATTTTACACTTTACATTCTGTGATTACTTCCTCACACACTGACTAATTAATTGTAATTAATTTTAGGAAAATTTTCTACTTTTACAATGTTTGTAAATATTATGTGAGCACCATGTATCTATCACATAATTAATTTATCTGTTGTTCCTTCATTTTTAATTCTTTTAACCTATTCTGGTATAGTAATTTTATTCTACGTGCATCGTCTTCACATATACCTAATTATATAACTAATGTAACTATACAAAATATTTTGAACGATTTTAAAAGAGTAACGGTGGATTTTCCTGCCCATTCTTCTGCATACGAAAACAACCTTTTGGAACGGGCGACGATATAGAATCAATTCACAGGGGCCTATTTGAAATAAATGATTTGACTAGGTACTTAAAAAAAAAATACTTTTCATACATGAATCAAAATAGTGTGTTTATTGTTGTATAGGAATTTGTTTTTTTTTTCACGAATGGTATATGAGTTTCATAGTGAAAGTTGTTTCATAGTGAAACAGCAGATTTTTTTTAAAATAACCTCAGATAAATTTCAACTCAGGGGCGTTCAGAATCATGTATTTAATCCATGGTATCAGTTTTGGCGTCGATGTCCCTGACACGTATTATTATTAAATTTAAATGATAGAGACAGAATTTTAAATTAATTCTAAGTCTATAAATTGAATTTACACAAGTTTGCATGCAGTTCAGTGTCATCGTAATCTACTTCCGCTCTGGCGTGATTGTGCCATAGACAATAGAGTAGACTGTCGCCTGTCCTACCCGCCATCTGTCCACCGCCGCTCTGTCGTGCTAACCTTATTCTTTCAGTTATCCACGTAAAAGGCTTCAGAATACTTTGTGTATTTGCTAAGTGGGTTATTTTCATTATGAAGTAACATAAATATATTTTTTTTTACATTATTTAGTTCCTTGTATACAAATATGTCTATAGGCGTTTTTGCACTGTTTATTAGTTTATAAAACCCAAATGTACAAAACATATATATTCCTATAACTGTCTGCAGCCTGAAATAACGTTAATTACTCCCTAATGACCGCTCACCCGAATGAATAACTGAAAGCTGAAACGCTGTAATATAATCAGGAAACACGGACTCCGGTTTGAAAGGGATCGTCATTCCCTTCGTGTCGGTTTTATAGCCCATACAGACGTCATGTGCTCCGTCAGAATTGTCACCATGTAAAAATGTCTTTCAATGTATCTTTCTGCATTTTTTCCCCGTATGGACTTGAAACCGAACCTGACAACAATGTTTATTTATTTTAATACTAGCAGTTCGTGCCCAGCGTCGACCGGGTGAATTTCTTGTCTCCATCTCCTGTCCAGTGGTTTAGGCTATGCGTTATCTTTAAAAAAAAAAAAAAATATCCACCGACCTTTCGGGTGGATTTTCCGGAAAAATTCTTTCATACAAACCTTGTCCTGACAAATACGAATACAACACAAAAAAAAAAACAACCATATTGGTGATGATCTTTCATACATGCAGCAATTGATTTTTATATTTATTTAAAGAACTTTTGTGAGGGTGTGTTAGAAGTTCTATAGTGGAGGAAATTAAATGTTCATTCAATATTACACTATGAATTTAATGATGAAGTTAGGTACTATAACTAAACACGGTTTATAAACAATAATAAGAGTAGGTAGGATAGTATAAAATGACGCGAATGACGCGAGACGCGGTTAGTAACCGACTAGCGACTGTGTGTGACCTGTGTGTCGTTTTGATTGCTGAATTCGAACTGTCTCTGAACTCACAGACGTTCGACGTCTTAAGCGTCGTGCAGACTAGCGCGATGCGACAGCGCGACGCGACACCGGTTATTGTTATACCGTGAAGTTTTCTTAGAAATTGTATTGTTCAAGTCGCGTCGCGCCGTCGCGTCGCGCTGGTCTGCACGGGCCTTTAAGTACTTGAGATCCAAGTTTGTGTGCATGTGTGGATTACATACCACTACATATATGTAACTAGATTCACGGAAATGCCTCCAGCAAACTCTTATCTGTATTTTAATTATTATAGCCTATAAAATCAAGTTGCACGTTATTATTTTTAATCGGACTACGCGTAGTTTCATCTCCTCGTTATCATCATAATAAATTATCTTGCAACACATAGATAACACTACAAAGTAGGCTTTATTAAGTAAACTGCACCACTAAATTATTGTCGCCATTTTGGATGTACGGGTAGAAGAAAAAGGAGAATTAATTTTTGGTATTAAAAAATAATAAAATCAGAAACTTTTCCTAGCGTGAGTCTCGAGCTTTACTTTAGTTAAACATTATAGCTTTCGCCCGCGGCTTCGCTCTTCACGTGGTGGTCGGAAATTATACTGTTATAATACTTATAATTGGATAGTTGATTGACTCAAGTGTGACTTTGCGTAAATCCATTATAAAATACAATAGACGACGTATATTTAGTATCCTAATCCGCATAACTGTGCTTAAAGAATCATAAAGAATTCTGTAAGAAATCGAAACGTGTTTGACCTCTCGACGAGGCATCATCAGGATGACGATTGACCCGTTGCGAACCCGGACACGACGTGTTGCCACGTCAAGCGACAGAACGCAGCCACACCGTCCGACAATTTGCGATTTCTTCCCCATTGATTTGATTTGATTTTGTCACTCTTTGTCATTGTCACCTACGGCCGATAAAAGGAATTTGTAGAACCACAAAAAAAAATGCAATCAAGTTGAGAACCAGCGTTCTCATCCTGTTTTGAAGCCGATTAAGATTAAGCTCAGATGTTTTGGGGAGCTTTTAACTGATCAATAGGTTACGGCCATTTTGTTTTGTGACTTTGAAAATCGAAACAAGAGGTCAATGACCCGTCAATTCAATGTTGAATTGGATATGTATTGCAAGCAATTTTCTCATTTTGTACTCGTCATGTTCATACGTTCGTTAGATCTATGCTTGATTATAAAACAAACGCGTGCTTTCTGATCCTAACTATCTCTCGTATTACAAATGCGAAAGTGAGTTTGTTTTTTACGTTTTCACGGTAAAACGGCTGAGCGGATTTAGATGAAATTTGGCAAATGGGTAGACCGTGACCTGGAGAAGGACAAAGGCTCCTTTTCAACCTGGATCGCAGACTAAGTCGCGGACGAGCCAGACCCAGACTTAGAGACCCTGGACCCCTAGGCACTTCGAATTTTGAGGAAATATTAGCCCCCCCCATTCCGAAGCCATTTTGGAAATTTAGTAAATAAAATGCACTAGTACAGGAAGTAAAAAAAAAAAGAAAAGATGACTTTAATGAAGTACTTACTATAAATAAACATCAGATATAATGCAGTCTATGCTAAGTATGTCACTATTCTAGAGTCAAGCTACCGCTAGCTTACAAGCTACCGCAAGCTAGCTAGGTCGGGTTAGCTGAGTGGGCTGGGTCCCTAGGCCGGCTGGAACCCCTAGGCCGGCTGGACCCCAGGCTAGTGCCTTCTGTGCCTAGGCGTAAATCCGGGGTTGGGAACAGCTAGTCTGGTATAATTTACATTATAGTCAAAGAAATGACTTAGATAATTGTGTATCTAATTGACTTCCAATACCAACTGAAATTGTCCTTAAATCACAACCGTCATTCTTTGAGGGCTGTGTGGAATGGCTATTTATATCAAGCCAAAATGACGTGTCTCAATTCGATAAATAACTAATTTCTTTGACTGTACATATATGGATGTACCTACCTAGGTAGTGTAGGTATCTAAGTACTGAAGAAGTCACTCTTTTCTGATAATTTCTACCTAATTCCCTGTTATTTAAAAATATCAAAAACTAACGTACGTACCTACTCTAAGTAGGTACATAGGTTCTACGAAAGGGTTGAAAAGTAAACTACGTAACGCACGCAACCTATATGAGCACTTTCCGGTCGTCCTAGAATCAGTTTGAAGCCTGATATGGCACCGCGCCACCTAATGACATCAGTCTGGATCGATAGCGTCACCTTTTCACGACTGCTCCACTGTCCGGGCACATATAGTACGTTGTTCAGATTTGGCATTTATAAATTACTAGCTGCGCCTCGCGGTTTCATCAGCAGAAGTCTCGATCCTATCCCATGGGAAATATCTGGATACAATACTCAATACTCAATTCTTTATTGGATAAAAGGTATCCTATGTCCTTTTCCAGGTCATGGTTTATCCATGTGCTTAATTTTATCCAGATCCGTTCAGCCGTTTTAGCATGAAAGCGTAACAAACAGACAACAAATAAAGAAACAAAATCACTTTCGCATTTTTAATATTAGTTAGGATGAACCGTGCGGTTAGTATTTCACATCGGCAAAAATGACGCATTCCATACAAACTTTTATCCCCTATTTTAACCCTTTAAGAGATGAATTTTCAAAAATCCCTCATTACTGCTCACTCACCTTCATTTTATAAGAAACTTTTGTGCAAAATTTCATGCTTCTAAACTCAGCGGTTTGGGCAGTGCGTTGTCTGTAAGAATTTAAGATTTGTATTATGTACATTCTTCTTTTTTTGATATTACTATATGAAAGATAACTATAGCGTAGTACTGGCCTACCTACCCAGTACTTCTTGAAAAAAGACCATCTCTAAAGCTACCGTTTTCAAGAAGAGCGGTGGCCGCCACGTAACGGCCGGAGTGATGGCTGTCATAAAAATGAGGGCAGCGGGGTTTGACTTTACGGTGTCAAAAAAACACTAGGAAAACACACCAACTTATTTTCATAAATATCGTGTCAGTGACATCATTCGCCGGTATATTGCAGACGTTATGTGGCGGCTTCTGCTCTTCTAGGAACCGGTAACTAAAGGCAAATCTAACGTAAAATAAATGGTGATAGGATTATGCTAAAACAAGGACGGTAGCTAATTCGCCAATAGCATCTTCCCTCAAGTTTGTTTTTTATTTATTAAAACTTTATGTAAATATAAAATACCGTACAAAGGCGGACTTAATACCTGAGGCATTTTCTACCAGACAACACATGATGGTGATGCAGAAACAAAACATGGCAGGTGCAACATAAGGAATAGATAACACGAAAATAACTATAAATTACAAGAATACATTAATTTAAATAGAATAAACATTATCAGGAGAAATAAAAATAAATAACGATCAGTAGAGGAGAAAACGAATCCAGAAAATCAGCGGTGGGATGTTTCTGCCAACTTTCGTACAGTTCGATTCAAATTTAATGGCGGCTCGGAAGTGCGCTACCTACTCGCTGCGCAGTACCCCACCCCTCACCCCTCACCCCCGCTGAGCCGTGAATTCGTTACTGCGCAGCGACTCGCCTCATGTTCAGAGCCGCCATTAAATTTGAATCGGGGTGTATTATGCTCAGGCCTTCCCTTTAAAAGACAGCCCTGAAGAAAGCCCTGTAGCTATGTAATTAATAACAACCACAGCAGTTAATACTTAATACCACTACACTACAAAGTAACTACAATTTCCACTTGGGACCAGCTGTCATGTCATCAAATCACTACAACGTAGTTGAATCTCTCTTGCTTAGAAAAGCGAGTTTTAACTTAGAACTAACTTGGTGCAAAGGGAATAACTTAACCCTATTACCGAGATAAGGATATAGTTTGCAAGTTCACTGTTTTTGAACCAAGTGATAATTATACAATACGCACATGAATCCTAAAAGTCAGAGGTGCGTGCCTTGGATTCGAACTCGAGACATTATCTTGGCAGTCCGACGGCCACACCACTAGCCTATAACTGTAACCGTGATACCTACTTACTATACTATATATTTAAATGTCAGATCTTAATTTGTTGTTTTTTTCTTTATTCTTGATTTAGACCTTGATCTCTTTCCGGTCAAAACGGATTGCCGTCCCATCGGACTATGAGAGTGAGAGTGAACCTGTGCCTGCGCACACACTTGTGCACAATAATATCTCCCCCGTCAATTGGCTAGTCTCCGTTGAGATTGGCCGCCATGGCAGAAATTCGGTTCGGAGGAGAATCCATCATCAACATTAAGTCTAGAATTATTCGATGCTCTAAGTCCCATGATCGAAAAATAAAAAATATTACTTAATACTATGTACTTTAATAAACTGAAAACATTTGGTAACGGGTTCAGTCTCTGAACCAACTCCCTGAGGAAACCACTTCATGTTAAATAATTTTCGATTTATTTCTCTCTGATAATAGGGATGATGCCTGGGTTAAAAGTTAATTTAGTCCGTCAGTGAGATAATAAAAAAATATTAGACTCGTATTTTTTGCTTTATCATATTAATAAAACATGACTTAGACAAAACGCATTAAAGTTGGGGAGTGGGGGTCGCTACGTCACAAGTAAGTATCAAATCTACTTACTCGTGACGTCATGGCACATTTTAACTCAATGTATCGCCGTAATTCTTTTTACAACGTAAAAAAAGAAAAAATACGTGTAGTTACGTTATTTTTTCATAATCTAAGTACCTACATGACGGACAAAAAACATTTTTTTAGTCATCATCCCTATTGTCTTCATTCCTATCCATTTTACTTTAGTAATTATAAGTGCAATTGTAAGTTGTTTTGCTATCCGTACACCAGCACCTACATTTCACTATTATCTTGTGACAACTTTGCAAACACTACCTGCTTCGAATGTGCCCATTAATTCAGTTCATATCTTGCTTGATTTGCGTCCGGTGACTTTTCATAATAAATTATTATTACCAAAAATTTATTTTATTAAATGTAATAATGAAGATTGATAGATTTGTGAGCAGTGTTAGAAGTGTTTCTCGGAACGTTTATTTGACTGTTAATGATTTTATAGGTAAGTTTTCACTTACGGTACTTTTAGTATCAGCCTATAATGTTTCCACTGCTGGGATACAGGCCTCCTCTCGGTGAGAGGGGGTGGGCCTGGGCCGTAATCCACCTCGCGGGCCAAGTGCGGGTTGGTAGATGTCACCTGTCTTCGAATTTTTGGTTCTAGGACATGTCGGTTTCCTCTCGATGTTTTTCTTCGCCACGGTGCTTAGTTCTATGTACTTAACACTTTCGATTCCACCCACTTTTCATAAATAACTCATACTCCTTGCATAGTGGAAGTGAACCCACCGGGAGGGTTACCGGAATTATGTTTGCGCTAAAGTTAACCATCGCGGACTGTCAACGGCATTAGGTTTAAAACCGTAGTTTCCAACCTTTTCAATTTTTACTGAGTATTTGTAACCGTGAACAAAAAACAAATTAAGTACTTCGATTTTAAAACCAACACATTACTAATAATATTGTTAAAATATACATCAGAGTTTATTTTCACGGTTTATAATGTTGTATTCGCCAAGAAAAACCTACATTTCAAATGAGCCCTCCGCGAGGGCTTCCGGCATCATATACGACTAGGTGAACCCTCCAGGAGGGCTCCCGGCACTGAAGTTAAAAGTTAAAACCATTATGCAGACTCCTAGTCGAAAGTTAACAACTGCCGATCTGTAGTGAAACATTATTTTGCCTTTATACAGGGTTACTGGTAACTCGACGTATTCCTTGCACGACGTCATAGTAGGGTTAAAATGCAACAAATTAAGCCACCAAATGTTCTACCGAAGTTCAGTAGTTTTTGAGCTAGTTACATTTTCAGTTTTTTTATGAAAAATCCCAGATTAAATCATTTGGAGCCAATTTAAAAATGATTTACAGCGCGACTGTACTGAAATTTAAGTTAATATCATAGTTGATGCCGTAGCAGATCTTTGTTCATAATTAAAAGTTCAAAAATGCCAGAAACCTTGGCAAATATCACTAAAAAAACATTTATTTCTTTGTGATTGTTGCTGTTACTTCATACAAAATGTTGTCTAGTGAAAAAAAAAAATACTACGCCTTATGTACAAATTACTAGGAAAATATCCTTGTCTTATCAGCTATCCAAAAAGGTATGAAAGTTAATACAAAGTTATGGACTACATTATGTGCGTCTCACTAAAAGGTGATTATTCGGAAAATCAAATAAAACAATTTCGTAAATATTAGCATTATTTTTAATCAATATCAGTTTAAAAACTTTAATTACACTTTCACACGTCTTGTTCGATGTGCTGCCCTCGGTTTCGAATACATGTTCTTATTCGATAAAAAAAAATGGGGAACTTTATGAAGATTTCCTAAGAAATCATTTAACACCACTGCTCATGGATGTACCGGAAGACAGAAGAGCAAACATGATCTATCAACATGACGGATGTCCAGCCCACTTCCGAATCACAATTCGACAATTGCTGGCTGAAACCTATCCAAACCGATGGATAGGGCGCGGTGGGCCGATTCCGTGGCCTGCACGAAGCCCTGATCTTACGCCGCTAGACTTTTACGTCTGCATATGAAAGACCTAGTTTATGTGACCCCAGTAAATTCAATTAACGAACTAAGGGAGGGAATAACAGATGCGGCGGACCAGATGAGGGCAACAATCACATCAAGAATCACAAAAACTGAAGTGAGGAAGCGAATAAGAACATGTATTCGAAACCGAGGGCAGCACATCGAACAAGACGTGTGAAAGTGTAATTAAAGTTTTTAAACTGATATTTGCTAATATTCACGAAATTGTTTTATTTGATTTTCGGAATAATCACCTTTTTGTGAAACGCACATAATGTAGTCCATAACTTTGTATTAACTTTCATACCTTTTTGGATAGCTGATAAGATAAGGATATTTTCCTAGTAATTTGTACATAAGGCGTAGTATTTTTTTTTTCACTAGACAACATTTTGTATGAAGTAACAGCAAAAATCACAAAAAAATAAATGTTTGTTTAGTGATATTTGCCAAGTTTTCTGGCATTTTTGAACTTTTAATTATGAACAAAGATCTACTACGGCATCAACTATGATATTAACTTAAATTTCAGTACAGTCGCGCTGTAAATCATTTTTAAATTGGCTCCAAATGATTTAATCTGGGATTTTTCATAAAAAAACTGAAAATGTAACTAGCTCAAAAACTACTGAACTTCGGTAGAACATTTGGTGGCTTAATTTGTTGCATTTTAACTCTACTATGACGTCGTGCAAGGAATACGTCGAGTTACCAGTAACCCTGTAGACAGACTTTTCGTCTGTTGCCCGACTTGTCAAAACCGTGAGGATAATGTCAGTGAACTAAGAATTACTTACGCTACTGAAAGTGGATTTATTAGCACAGTAAGGACCCTTTAGGGTCCTCAGGGAACTTCGGGAGAGCTCAAAGGTATAAACCATGTTATTTTTTTGTAGGGGCATCGTTTTCAACACCCTCGAGGACCATTGGAGCTTTTAAAAATGTAGATTTTCTTTGAACATTATAAGAATTTCCCTGTGTAGCTGCAGGCACATCACCCTTGTGTTTCTTTGATTAAAAATTTTAATTAAAAAATTAACCAGATAATTAATCTAACTTTTTTAAAGCGACTCCTCCCTTAAATAAAAAGTTTAATTAATTTAAAGGGACGAGAGTAAGTGTGGGTACGAAATTGATAAAAATATTCGAAGGGCTATATTAATTAGGTACGTCTTTTTTATTTTATTTTTTTATCGCTGAATGGGCTTGGTCTTGACCTCGATCTCGCCTGACGGAAAGCGATGGATGAGGTTGAATGCCTGTTCATTCTTGCTTCAAAGGCACATGAGTTATATGTGGAATGGAACACAGATGCTGGCACAGAATAACGTTATCATCATTTTCAATTACTTATTTCTGTTTACACGATATGTCTTTGTATCAAAGCTTTATTGTTTCTTGAATTGTATCTCCTCTCATTACCAAAACCGTAAAATCCAAGTAAAACAAACGTTTGGCCCTTTCATAGAGAGGTCCATAAGGCCTTAGGTACGGATGTGTTGTAAAAAGCGGCCAAGTGCGAGTCGAACTGGCATACGAAGGGTTCCGTAACACCGTACAATATTTAACACAACATACCTATTTAAAAAAAAAACTTTTTTTTTGTATGGCTTTAAATTGTGTCATTAATTATTTATTGTTATACCGGCCAACGGCCACCTACACTGTGAAAATTTCAAGTGTCGACCTATTACGGTTCAAAAGATACAGCCTTGTGACGAGGGACGGACGGACGGACAGCGAAGCCGTAGTAATAGGGTCTTTGGCACCCTTTGGATACGGAACCTTAGAAAACTGGTCCTTTGTGCCGCGGATTAGTCACACACCCTTTGACCTTTAAATACGTAATGGCACCTAATAAAAGCTTTTGTGCCAATGCTTTCCAAAGCTCAGCTATCTAACTGCGTAAGCTTAACACAATGATTATGACTAATCAGTACCCTAATTGCGGAGTACACGATCAATCAGAATCTGAATCGTTTTTAAACAGATTGCTAATCTATTGCTTCATAAGTTCGAAAAAAGAATCTGCTCAACAACGTAATTATCGCAATTAATGTCAAATGAAACAGAGAACTAAATAAGTAACACATTTTTGTAAACGATTACGACTAATCTGTTTCATTTTGACAGTTCAAAAATATTCATTGATTATTTACGTTGTTGAGCAGATTTTTTTTTCGAACTTATGAAGCAATAGATTAGCAATCTAAGTATTTCAAAATGATTCAGATTGTGATTGATCGTGTATTACGTAATGAGGGTGCTGGTCATATTCAGCTTCAGCACTAAAAAAATCAATCAAAGTGTTTGAAAAAGACTGATCTAGAAATCTAGAAACTGTATAGGTACCTACAACAAAATAAAAATAATCCCCAGGAATTTCCGTTACCTTACATATCTTAACTTGTTTACGGAACATATAGAAAGCGTCGTGGCTTTACTTGTTAAAGCGACGACGCTCTGCCAAGATTCCAATACTTGAAAGAATTCCTCATATCGTGAAACTCGGGAAATTTTATAGCTAAGGCATGAAGACTATTCCAACTAGTTCAGGAACTTGTTCCTTCATATCAAACAGTGGAATTACGCTCACTCGACATCTTTGAGTACTGAATCGAATAGAATTTAATTCAATCATAGTCCAACTATATAACATCAAACCCATAATCCAATATCTTTATTTCCATATCCTGCAATAGTCCTTTTTTTTTTTTTTTTTTTTTTTTTTCGCTGAGAAATGCGTTACGCATCCCCGGCTCGTGGGGGACGAGTCGGGGTATGTGGGACTCCTGTCTAAGTGCAGTATACCCACTAAAACTCAGCGGTGCTCCCGCATCGCCGTGATGGGAGGGCCATGGGAAACCGGCTCAGCCTTTACATCCACAGCCCTCCCGGCGCATGCCCGCCTAGGTGGCGGGCCCCACATGCCCCCCACCTGGGTGGTGGGGGGCTACGGGAATGGCCGGGTGCACCTGGCCATTCCCGTCCGGCACTGGTGGAGGCCTGTGCGATGCAGGCGAGGGTGCCCCCGCACCCGTTGCCTGCTGGCCTCCACCTGGGAGGAGGAGTCGGAGATGACTGTCGAACTGACGTCTCCTTCGACCCCTCCTCCGCCTTCGGAGCGGTGCCGCGTCGGGATCGTCCTCCCGCACGCGCTCCGCCGCCTCCTTCTGGGACATGACGTGCTCGCAGAAGGAGGCGACTGCCGCCCAGGACCTCTCGTCCCTCAGCATGGCGCCCACCACGCCGGGGAGCGAGAGGTCCACCCCGATCGCCGCGACGAGACTGCGGCGCGGCTCGGACCACGACGGGCACACCTCGAGAGTGTGCTGCGCCGTGTCCTCCGCCGCGCCACAGTGGTGGCACGACGGCGTCTCCTCCCGTCCGATCCGATGCAGGTACGATCCGAAACAACCGTGTCCGGACAGCACCTGCACCAGACGGAACGAGAGGAACCCGTGCGGCCGCTCGAGCCAGTCCCGCAGGACCGGCCCGATCGCGTCGAGGGTTCGGCGGCCGAAGACTGCGGCGGCGAGGTCCGTCGTCCAGTGGACGACGATGGCGTCCCTCGCCTCCCGCCGGACGGCCTCCCGCTCTTCCGGGGCGAAGGGCTGACCTGAAGCCCTCCGCCCCGCCTTCCACTCGTACACTCTGGCGAGCACCCACGCCTCGAGTTCCCAAGGAGGGGTGCTGGCCAGAGCGCATGCCCCGGCGAAGCTCACCGTGCGGTGAGCCCGCGCCACCCGCTGGGCTATCGCCCTTTGAGGTGCCCGCAAGGCCGCGGCGTTCTCCCGTCTGTGGAGGGACTCCTCCCAGATGGGGGCCCCGTAGAGGGCCATGCTCCTCAGGATGCCGGCGTAGAGTTGCCGGCATCGCGAGCTGGGCCCCCCCAAGTTGGGAAGGAGCCACGAGAGAGCGCCCGCGGTCTTCAGCAGGCGCGACGACAGCCCGCTGAAATGCGGGCCGAAGCGCCACCTGCTGTCGAGTACAAGGCCCAGATATTTCATCTGGGCCTTCACCTCAATCCTGACGCCCTCCACGAAGATGTGGGCGCCAGGTGGCGGGGGGCGCTGCCGGGGACCGTAGAAGAAGACGGCCTCGGTCTTCTGCAGCGCCACCGTCAACCCTAGGCGGCGGATCCTCCCTGCGACCAAGGATCCGCCCGCCGAGGCCAAGTTGGCCGCCTCCCTGAAACTCTCCCCCCGGGCGGTGAGGAGAGTGTCATCCGCGTAGCAGACGACACTCGTGCCTCGGAGGAGAGTTCCCCGCAAGAGCCAATCGTAGCCGACGTTCCAGAGGAGAGGTCCTAAGACTGACCCCTGTGGAACGCCGGCTTCAACGGCGTACCGCCGGACCTGGCCAGCCCTGTTGACCAGGAGGATCACCCGATCCTCCAGGTAGCTGGCCAGCAGCACGCGCATGTAGCGAGGCACTCCGTGGAATCGGAGCGCCTCTAGGATGGTGGAGTGGGGAACGGAGTTGAAGGCGTTGGCAATGTCGAACGACACGGCCAACAACCCGTCCCCCACCTCCATCGCATCCTTCACCTGCCCCTTGAGGCAGGCCAGCGCGTCCACCGTCGAACGCTCAGCCCGAAAGCCGTACTGAGCGTCCGACAAGTCCGGCCCGATGCACCGCATATGGCTCTTCAGGCGGGCAGCGATTATCCCCTCGAACATCTTACCGACCTCATCGAGCAGAACGATGGGCCGGTATGCCGAGGGGGAGTCTGCCGGGCGGCCCTCCTTGCGAAGGAGGCACAACTGTCCCTCCTTCCACGGTTTCGGGAACCTTCCAGACGCAAGGCATGCGCTGAAGAGGTCCCGAAACCGCTCCTCCATTTGGGTGGCGGCGATCGCCACCACTCTCGCCGGGACACCGTCGGGGCCCGGAGCCGTCTTCTTGGCGCGGATATGGAGAATAGCCGCGCCGAGTTCCGACTCCGTGACGGGAGGGGTCTCCTCTTCATCATCATCAGCTGGCGGGGCTGGTGGGGCCATCGCTGGTGGGGTGAAGTCGCCCCTGCACGGGAACAGGGACTGAACCACCCCATCCAGAAAGGAGGGCTCCAGGGTCTCGGCCACCGGGGGACCAAAGGGGCGCAGTTTGTTCCGCGCCGCCTTATACGGTCTCCCGTAGGGGTCCGCGTCGAGACCCTCCAGCATTTCTGCTCTCGCAGAGTCTCTGGCGGCGGTGATAGCCCGATCGAGGACCAGTTTTGCCGCCAGGTACACCTCGTAGAGGTGGTCCCCGA
This sequence comes from Agrochola circellaris, assembly GCA_914767755.1. Classification (NCBI taxonomy): domain Eukaryota; kingdom Metazoa; phylum Arthropoda; class Insecta; order Lepidoptera; family Noctuidae; genus Agrochola; species Agrochola circellaris. Next base: position 8,266,777 of record OU611860.1, read on the forward strand.
CGGCCTGGTCCCGTCGACGCCGCCGCCGACTCCGCGTGTAAGCCCTCCTTGCCTCCACACAGGCTGCTCGAAGCCCCGCCAGCTCCGCCGACCACCAGTACACGGCCCGTTTGGGTGGTGGTCGGCCAGACCGAGGCATGCTCGAGTTGCATACCTCGGTCAGAGACTCCCTCAGTTGCCCCGCCACGGTGTCCACATCCGGCAGCCGGCTGGCGGAAGGCGGCGAAAGCCAGTCCTGGACGAACGCCGCCTCCCGCGCTGCCTCCCTGTCCAGGCGGGCGAGGGCCCACCGTGGGAACGGTGATCGCCCCGGGAGAGTCCGCGTCTCTCCGGGGCGACTGGTGGAGATGTCGAACCGCACGTAGCGGTGGTCCGACATGGTCTCCACCAGGCTCACCCGCCAGTTCAGCACGCGCGCGGCTAACGCAGGGGTGGCGAAAGTGACGTCCACCACTGAGCCACCCTGCCGCCGCACGCATGTCTGGACGCTGCCTCTGTTCAAGAGGCAGAGTCCAGAGGAGGCAGCCCACAGCTCGACTGCCCGCCCGCGGGCGTCGGTGGCCGGGTTGCCCCAGGTCACCGACTTGGCGTTCAGGTCTCCCAGCACGGAGACCTGACGCGGCGCCGCCCTGCCGACCACGGCGGCCAGGACTCCGAGATAGTTCTCGAAGTCCTGGAGAGGGCGGTTTGGGGAGAAATACACGCCCACGAGGGCGAGTTCTCCCCACGCGGCGGCCACGTATCCCGGTCCCCTCTCTAATAGCGAGAGGGGAGGGGAGTCTGTGGAAGACCGCGCCGCTAGTGCCACCAAGCCGTCCTCGTCACCCAGCCAGCTGCCGGGGACGAAGTAGGGCTCGGCGACCACCGCTACGTTCACCAACCACTCGGCCATGACCTGTACCACCAGGTCCTGGGCCGCTCTGCAGTGGTTGGCGTTCGTCTGGAGGATGCGGAGGTCGGAAATTATTATTCCGACATCGCACCCTCCTCAGCCGCCGCCGCCGCCGCTGGAGCTACAGCGGCGACGACGGCGGCGGCGGTGGTGGCAACAGGGCGAACCTGTGCCGGCACCACGCCCTTCTTGACGGGGGGCTTACAGCTCCTGCCCGTCATCCGGTGGCCCGCGGGGCGGCCACTGGCGGCACACGCCGCGCAGTGTGGCGCGGTGGCGGTGCACGCGGCCCACCCGTGTCCCTCCTTCCCGCATTGGAAGCAGGTTTCCCTCCAATCGGACTTGGAGGGACACGTGGCTCGGGTGTGGCCGAACGCGCAGCACTTGAAGCACCGCGCAGGCTGTGCCTCAAGTGGCCGGACCACAGCCGAGCTGAAGCCTATCAGCAACCGTCCCTTGGTCGCAGCAAGGACGGCCCCGGCCGCGGCGACCGGGCACTCCACGCGGATGATGCCCATGCCGCGGCGGCCGAGCCTGATGACTCCTGCCTTCACCGCGCCAGCGTCGCAGCCTCCAGCCGCTGCGACGGCCGCGACCACATCCTCTTTGGCGACCGAGTCGTCCAAATCGGCCACCTCCAAGGCTGTGGTCTTAACGGGCCTTGCGACCTTGGCCACATCCGACGCGATGACCTCTTGCAGCTTCGCTGCGAAGAGGTCCGCGTTCGTGCCGCGCTGCTCCCCCGAGAACTCGAAAATTCGAGCTCCCGTGAGAGTTCGGCGGCACGTTATTTTGCTGATCCCCAGCTGGGAGGGATCAGCATTCGTACGAGCCCGTCTCAGTACGGACTCGTACGTCTCGCCCCGCTCCGCGGCCTCCGGGGTGATGGTCACCACGACGGCCGCGGTTTTGGGAGGAACCAGCTTCCTCCCGCCGGCTGGAGCCCGTTTGGCTGCAGGAGCAGCCGCAGCGGGCTTGGGGCCCGGCTTCTTGCCCTTCTTCCCTCTCTTGACCACTTCCGTCCACGACTGGTTGGACGGGGTGGTGGAGGGAAGAAGGGCGTCTTCCTCCAGCGAGATCTGGGCTGGGGCCGGGGCTGCTGGAGCGGCAGAGGACCCTGACGCTCCCCCCGCGCTCGTGGTGGGGGTTTGAGGAGCCGCCTTGGTCCTCTTGCCCTTGCCCTTGCCCTTTGAGGGCTGCACCTCCGATGCCGGGCCTGCTTGAGGCGCAGGTTCCGGCTCCCTCGGTTGGCGACTCTTGTCCGCCGCTAGCGGTGGGCGGAGCCGCTTTTCCGGCAGGAGCCGGTCCTCGATGCCTGCGAAGCAGGCCCTTATGAAGGCCCTCTCCTCCTGCACAACCTGCCTCAAGGCTGCCTCGAGGCCGGCAGGGGTGGAGGAGGAGCCTCCCAGAGCTGGGGCAGGCAGGGCCGTGGCTTCAGCCAGCTTCTGGTGAAGCTGGCTTACCTCCGCCTGCAGGCGATCCACTTTCGCCTGCAGCTGCCGCGTCTCCTCGGTGGCCGTGCGCTTCACCAGCTCCGTGACGATGCCGTGCATGCTGGCGGCACGGCATTTGAGGGCCTTCTGAAAGGTCCCCTTAAGGTTGGAGGATTTGGAGGCGACCTCCAGGACCTCCTCCTTGTCCTCCTCCGCCATGCGCGCCAGCTCTGCCAGGGAGTGGTCGGCATAGAGCACGTGAGATGCCCCATACCCGGCCCTCGACCTGGCAGCTTGCTGCTCCTTGGCAGCGACCCTCTCCTCCAGGTCCTGCTGGAGCTGCACCCGTTTCGCCAAATTAAGTTGGCGCTCTGCGTCCACTAAGCCCACGTCATGGGTAGAGGCCGTCGGAGAAGAAGTCGGAGCCTTTTTGGGCTTCGACTTCTTCTTCGCCTTGCTGCGGCTTGCGGTGGACTCCGAGGAGCCCTCGGACCGCTTCCGCTTGAAGCGGTCGCCGCTTTCGGCCGCCGATGTGTCCATATTGGACTCTGTGTCCGAGTCCGAAGACTCGCCCGGCCTTCGGAACAAGCTGGCCGCGGATCGTGGGCGGTCAGCTTGTCTCGGCGTCAGAACGCCGCCGGCGTGGCCCTGAGAAGGGCCATTGGGGTGGCCCTGAGAAGGGCCGTTGGGGTGGCCCTGAGAAGGGCCGTTGGGGTGGCCCTGAGAAGGGCCGTTGGGTTGGCCCTGAGAAGGGCCGTTGGGGTGGCCCTGAGAAGGGCCGTTGGGTTGGCCCTGAGAAGGGCCGTTTGAGTCGCCCTGGGGAGAGCGACTCGGGATAAAACGGCCGGACGCATCGCGTGCCGGCTTTCCTGTCATGATCACGAACGTCCGCAACAGTATTCGCAAGTTAAAATTCACAGCACACTTTAGCCGCCGGTCTGCCACTCCGTTACGGTGGTCAGACACGGCGTTGCCCAGGGGATACTACGTGGAAGTATGCGCTGTGGGGGATCCCCCAATCCTGCAATAGTCCTACACCAACCGGGGGTTGTCCTTAGCTGCACTTGCATAGTGCGAACAGGGATAATCGTCGGTTGGTGCCTCATTTAATTAAAAACGTCTAACGGGCCTCTGTGAGTTGGCTTCGGCACCTCGTACGCCTTTCAAAGGTCCGGGACCCCAGGGTCCCGAGATATGCGAAAGACATTTTATTTTATTTTTTATATATTTATTTTCACCAACGAATTACACATAGGTACTTAAATGCTAGTAGGTAATTGTACTCGTACACCCACATTTCGCCAGTTATGTTTTAGTCCCATGTAATAGGAGGCGAGTCTATTGCCATCAACCGGGCACAAATGCAGACTCCGGACTGCTACTGAGAAATTCCAGATAGAAAAACCCAATATCACTTTTCCCGAACCGGGAATCGAACCCAGAACCTTATGGTCAGCAATAGCGCTTCAGACTAATGAAACTAGTAATATGCCATGCCACTCATGGGCATGTAACCGCCAGTATTTTTCTGAATATTCATGAAAAATCTATCTTTCATATTTTTCATGTTATTCAATTTAAATTTTTTGAGTAGAGTTTGTGACCTTGCTTTACATTTTTTGCCATATCTCCGATGTTATTGGCTCGATTTGGATTCTGTTTATTTTATCTAAAAGCTTATTTCAGCTTATTTTAATCGAATTTGACATGCAACTCAAATTCGATTTGATTCAAGTCGAGAATGTACCGACGGAATTAACCTAAAGGACTTTAATAGCTTCAAACAAGTTCCAAAGGCTTTTGAGCTTAAGATGAATGCATTTCTAGGAACTCTTAATTAATCTCTGTTTGGCTTGGATAAACTAAACCCCTCTTACCCCCGGATTCACAAACGTCTCTTTAAAACGTTCTTAAAATCCGTTCGGTCCCTACAGGGGGCCTACCACCACCTCTAAAGCAGTATTATTTTAATATTACTTTAGTGTGGGAAAGAGATGAAGTTCTACAGGACGTATAGCTCAATCTCTTTCCCCCACTGAAGTAAGATTAAAATAATACTGCTTTTAGGTGGCACTAAGGTAGCCAGCGATTTTTTTTTTTCCCTTTTTTTTTTCAATTTGCATGTCAGTGACAACCTGACACTGACCTGACCGAAATGTTATTTTTTTTACGTTAATTTTTTTCAAATTGCAGGTCTGTGACAACCTGACACTGACCTGTTGATCGAAAGACGATTCGCGACCATGACAAATATGTATTTACAGAATTATAGTCATTAAAATCATCAATACAACTCTTTCGATCAACATACGTACGAGTACAAGCTAATACTGTCTTGAAAATGGCAAAAAACGTAACAAAATTTGAATTTCACAGGCTGCGCTGGCGCTTTCAACTTAGGTGACGCAGAATTTTACGGCGACTAGAAATTGAGTTGCTTTTGCGAATTCGGCCATTAATATTGTGTAACTTATACACTCGGATTCATAATTGCCGGAAACACAACAATTATAAATCATAATGTTGCTAGTTCAAATATTTTTATTGCACTATACTGTTGCCGAAATGTGGTAGAACGAACAATGATGGACTGTAAATTGGCTATTGTAATTTTCTGTTGCGTGTTGCAATATAGGTAGCGCAACCGATGAGTGTGTGGTCTACGGTTCGATGCACGGGTCAGACCAAGTGTTTTTTAGGTTTTTCCGAATCTCTCGACAGAGCTGCTAGAATCCTTTATTTGTGCCCGATTATGGAAATAGAATCGATTCTTATTTTATGGGACTTTAAACATAACTGGCGTATTGTGGGAGTAGCCCCCTTTGGAGAATAGATGGTACAGGCCTTACGATAAGTACCTACCTACTAATACCTAGTATTGTCGCTCCTTCTCACTTTAATCCATCCAAAGGTTGTCTGTATAACATCGCTTTTAGCGATAAGACCGCCCACTGTGTCACCCTATGTAAAAATTCTAAATTTATTTCTGTAATTTGTATGGTGTGCATAATAAAGAACATTCTATCTATCTACCTACTAATATCTAAAGGCAAAGCAAAACTTGCGTTTTGCTAACTATAGCTAATTGAGTTTTTAGAGGTATGAGGAACAGGGTGTAAAGTTCACTCATCCTCATTAGAAAAGGGAGGATCCTCCGACAACTGCTCAAAAGTTGATGTCATGTCGTTGGCGCGGTAAACTCTAATTGCGCGATGCAGGATTTGTGTGACGTCATGTCTTTGATGCGTAGTTTATGTGGCGGTGCAACCGCTACAAGTTCGTCACAAGAGAGCTTTATAAAAACTGCAGAACTGAAATAAAATTCATTTCAATAGTAAACTTTTCAGTGATGGTTCCCGCTCCCATTACAGTAACAATAGGTGACTGATAACTGTGTAGATAGAGTCCTAGATAACCCTATCGTATTCATAACCAATTGGACATGGTCGATTGAATCGATCTACCGACCGTGATATTTATGTCAATATTCCTTGTGGATTGTATGTGTGTAATAGAAGTGCATGAGTGCGTTTGATATTGTTGATTCGACTGTTTAGTGTTTACTCAGCCATTAAGACCATGTCAGTTTGTATGTATAGTTTTAACATAATATCACGCGGAATCACGCTTGTATTTCCCAAAGATTTAGACAGAGGTGCACCTACTATACTCCTATAATACACCCACCATGAGCGCCGGCAGGTTTATTTTCAGGGCGATGCATCTTCAGCTCCACGAAGCGAGCTCTATCATTTTTGCAGTTCTCCTCGCATATTAGGTTATCGTTTATCCATTAATACAAAGAGTATTTTTGTCGACTTATGCAGAAAAGCTTAAAATAATAAGAGATTTTTCCATCTCGCCTCGAATGAGATAGGTTTTGTTTTGTTCATTCATACAGAAAGAGGACTAACTGTTCGACTTATAGAAAGAAGCTTAAGAATTAAGATAGAGTAGGATGCAAGAGCGAGCGAAGCAAGCTCGATAATGTTAGCACCCCGCCTAGGGCCGATTCGATTTTCAGAAATAGAAGTTCGGTACTTTGTCGACTAATATACAGAAGCTTTAGAATTCATATATTGCATAATGCAAGACCGAGTGAAGCGAGCTCGAAAACGTAAAGATCTCGCCTCAAATAGGATATTTTCTCTATTATTGTGTTAGGCGTTTTCAGTTATCTCTTTAATTCTGAATGTTTTTACATCTATATTTTATTTTGGGTGCAAGTGCACCCCCTTGCGCCCCCCTCCCGGTGCCCATGACACCCACATATTATTTCGCTAGTTATGTTTAAGGCCCAAATAATAGGGACGGGCCTATTGCCATTAACCGGGCACAAACCCAGACTCCGGGCTGCTACTGAGAAATTCCAGATGGAAAAACCTAATAACACTTTGCCCAACTCGGGAATCGAACCGCTTGCGACCACTAGACCAACGACGCAGTCAGTATGTTTAATTGTATTTATGACTAATATACAATCAACTGGTAAAAGTATAATACAGGTACCTAGAATGTGTGTCCAGAGTGGAATACCTACTACTGCACTCCGTGCGAAGGCACGGGAAAATTCGAAAACCTAGCGGATGAAGATCCGCTAGGTTTTCGAATTTTCCCATAGATAGGCACAAACTTTAACACCCTATTTGACTTACTTCTTCAAGGAATAAGGTCTCTTTACCATATCGGTTCAGCAGTTTAGCTGAAACACGTAACAAACAGACAAACAAACACACTTTCAAGAAGTTCAAATATACATCAGAAATTCAGAAAACACTGTGAGTTTAGGTACTGTATCAGAATGGCATAAGCATTATTATTATTAATAATTACAGTATGGATTAATTGTAAAAAAACAATGCACATGTGAGAATAACGATACTTCCAAACACGATCAAGGAAGCTAGGAACTAATGTTCTAGCCAGATCATGACTACAATTTTACATTTAATTGCAAGAACCTTGATTCTTGGTATTATCTAACAATGAATCGGACTCATTAATTGCGGTTTCCTGCTTTAAAATAATATTTTCACTGACATAAGGCCAACGTAACTCGTGTTAAACTTGATAATAGGGCTGTCATACTAAATTAATTTTTAACTTGTTGTTAAATGATAAATTAAATTTTCCGTGTGGTGCCGGACGTAAAGAATAATACCTTCCCATTTCTTCCCGTGGGTGTCGTAAAAGGCGACTAAGGGACTTATTAGAGAATGGGCAGCAGCGTTCTGTATGCATTTTAACACCATATTGCGACCGCCAACCCGCCTACCAAGCGTGGCGATTATGGCAAACCCCCATTTAGGGGAGGCCTATGGCTATGTCCAGCAGTGGACGTCTTTCGGCTGAAATGATGATGATGATGAAATTAAATTTAATTCTGTACACATACTTAATTAATATACATTATAACACCACGGGTATAGTACAAATATTATTTCACCAGTTAGGTTTTTAAATCCCATGTAAAAGGGGGCGAGCCTATTGCCATCAACTAGGTACAAATCCATACTCCAGGCTGCTAGTGAGATATTCCTGACGGAGAAACCCAATAACATTTTGCCCGACATGGGAATCGAACCCAGGACCTCGTGCTCAGCAGTAGCGCTTGTAACCACTAGACCAACGAGGCAGTCTATTTCTATAAACTGGTTTTTAAAAAAACGAGCGAGCCTTACAGTAGTGGCATATTATGATGTGTAACATCTAACATCTCAACAGTACCATCCTCTCGGAAAATGTGTTGATACCATCAGGCGGCCAACTCTAGCACCGCGCGCGCTCATTAGTCAAATCAAATAACGCGCGCTTCCCCGGCTTCCTGTTACACACTTCCGTTCCTTTTCACGAAATCACTCCCACAGTTTGCACGAAAGCGAGAGGAAAAATAATACACATCAAAACCCTTAAAAAACACTTTAATACGTCATAAGTAAGTTATGTTTTAAAACTAGATAAGTTCGGTGTTCCCTATCCGATGACTCTGTCCAGACGTTACCTTGGGCAGGCTATATGAGGACCATGCAGATTAGTGTTTGAGATGGGTTGTTAAAAGGAGTATTTTGTGTTGCCAACGCGAGCGTAAAATGGGCCTCGGACTCTGGGTGTGTGTCGTGAAAATAACAGCAAGGAGATTTTCAGAAAGGTGATCGCCCAACACCTTGAAAAGTACTAATTTAGCACGACGGTTTTAGGTTATACTTATTTCCCGGCAGGACTCTTTTGGGCTTTGGTTTTTTTAAATTTAATTTTCATTAACATCCGAGACCAAAAACTCTTTATTTCAAAGAGGTCTGAAAATAAATAAGTTCTCTTAATTGAAAAAGTACTAACGCACGCAAGTAGGTACAGTGTGGCTGGCTTGTTTATATTCCTTGTGTTGATCGTAAAACCGGACAATGGGGTTACGACTGGCACTGCGCTTGTTGACCATGTGCTAATATTACCTTTACGCGCGCATTTCGGGCATAGACATCCTAAATATTTAACGTGGCCCACGCTGTGTTGTTTGGTTTTTAAAAGTTTGAAATAATGCTCGAAGGACCAACATTTTGGGTGTGTATGTGTATCAAGGGTTGGCATGAAAACTAAATGAAATGAATTTAACGAACTTCCATGAATGAAGTCGCTGATAATTACGTATCGGTGTACAGTCAGCCCGGCTAGGTACCTTGCTACACACTATCTTGTAGACTTTTCTCCAAAGTAAGTGCACAGACTAGAGCAGACTATAAGCTTCATACTAACCCCGTTCGCGGGAACACTACCTGATATGCGCGATTCTCATCAAAAAGCTAATGCTGTCATGAGAGTTAAATAAGTAACTTATTACGAAGCTTTTTTTTTCCAATTAGACATTTAAATTTCCAAAAGAAGGTTAACAAAGTTATGAAATAGAGGTATCTTTTAGTCCAATTCATGTTACAATCGCTAATTTTAGAAAAGAGATTGTTGGAAAACATTTTAATCAAGTTTGAGATATGATGTTTCACGGGGGCCACGAAAATCCGGCAAAATATTACTTATATTGCCACGGTGTCAAAAAGCTTTTAGGCATAGAAATTGAAATTGAAACAGCGCCATGTGAGCTTTTTTGGTACTAAACAAGTATCGAAATCAAAAAGATATTATGTAAATTTGACAAATTGGAATTCATTCAAAATATTTTTTTTCAAATCGCTTCCTATCGAACACTCCACAACTGTGCTGTAACGTTACGCAGATTCTATTAGTTCCGTTAGTTAGCGCGACCGTTGTCTCGTGACAGCCCTGGCTCACAGTCGTATCGTAAGTCGGTTAGTAGGTTCAGTAGAGCGATGCATTCCGTTTCCATGCCAGCTGAGTGCCGCGTGTGATATGTACAGCACTCATGGATAAACAAATCGAGACAGGTACGAAAATTATTAAATTAGTAATAGGGACAGTTGTAGAACAGTGCGTGAAAGATAGTTCATACTGAAGTTAATCCTTTCCTTATTTTTCCGTTTTTAATTTGTCAGTGTTGGAACCACAATTCTCAGTGGCGGGGATTGGATATAAATAGCTAAATCGATTATGAAAATAGAAAAATATTAATTTTAAAACGGTATAGCCTTATAATGATCTACCTAAGTAGGTCGTCCATAAAATTATTAATACCTTAGTGCAGCTAAACTTTAATCACCCAGTTTCGAAAGTTTCTCTAAGGCGTTGAGCCGAGTCTGAACGTCTGTATTTTTAATCCGATCGAAACCAGTCCGCCTCCCACCTCTTCCGTTCACACGGAGTCGGAATACAACAATCAGTGAAGTCAGCTCCAAGTTTACTGTGTATTATTTCATTCTGTGTGAGCTAAGGACCGCGTTACTGCTTAAAAACTCCATAAAAAAAATCGGAACACTCTAGTTCTAACGATTTACGAAGTGACTCTGTGTGACTCAGCGGTCACTAACCTTAGTGTTGTGACCTAGCATAAAACCTATTTGCACAAAGCCTGAGTTTGTGCAAAAAGTCTTAATTCGTGTTGCCATTTCGAAATCCGGATCGAAGGACCAGAAACTTTTTTACACTGGATGTTAAATAACGGGATTTAATCATGTGTCGTGCAGATACCCGGACTGGCACAGATGGCGCTGGCGACTCCGGCACCCTGGACATGGGCAGCCGGTCCTCACTGCACACCGGCCTCAACATGTCGGAAGATGAGCATTGGGAGATGAACTACCATGAGGCTGCTATTTACTTAGAGGTAAGTGTAGAAAGACGCTAGACGAAGTCAAAGTCGTTGTGATAAAAAAAAATACCGGACCGTGCCTGGGACCCTCTTGGTTACGGAAATATTGTAGGTCAAGGTTCCAATTTTTTTCACGAAAACTAATTTCAAATGTACACACCGGGAATAATGCCACAACCGTTGCATGCTATAAGTAAAATGTTTTACGTGCGTTCCATTGCGCGCTCCCGCAAACATCGATTTTCCATACCAAATTCAAATTCAAAATATTTACTACACTAAATATTTACTTATAAAACGTCACAAATAACAATTGTACTTAGTTTGATGTACAGAATGCGTAGATAACGACTATGTGATGGGACTTTTTACTCCCTGTTTAAATAAACAATAATTAATGATTACAGTTGGTCAGTTAAAATTAACTGACCACCTGTAATCATTCATTATTAGGTACAGCAGGCATTTATTAATTGAAACCTGAAACGATAAATACTTTACGGGCTGTTGTTTCCAGTGAATGTAGTAATTAAGCCTCGTTTTGTTTCGTAATTTCGCCAAACTAAAGTGTGCTAACAGTGATTATTTCATGCCAGGATTTTTGTGAATTTAGAAACTTTTCATGACATAATAAATAGCGTAAAAAGATTTCACAAAGAATAAACTCCACATTCTATTTCACCAATGCAAATAACCTTCTTAAAGTTGGCGTAGATACTAGAGTATGCTTGCATCGCACCTAATATTCTACCTGCCTACCTAAAGTTAAACCTGCCGGTTATTAGATTTTCGTATTTTCGGGACAAATAAATTCAATCGACACTGATAAATTAGGAAGGTAATGACGAGCCATTAATTTGGCAGTAGATTAAGTACTTTTAGCCACGCAGTTTGAGGCAGCCATCAATAAAATAACTCTGAATTCAATGGAAACAACACAAAAGACCAGCTCCGTAAACAAGGACACGTAAATAATAGTCTTATTATTTCACACTATTGTTTGAAATGGTAATAACCTACTTTTCAAAGTCGTGTTTCTGTGAGAGTTGTGTGTATTGCAAATTGCGGTTACAGGCCATGATTCTGAGGTGGATCAGGTGATCAGATGGTTCAACATAGTATTTGGTGTCATCCCTAAGAACATTCACAGTGAGATCGCTTTCTTAAGACGCTATCTAAAAGACACTAGTTAAATACTAACTCAGATTGATCTGAGTAATCTTCTAAGTAATCACGCGGCTCTCTTATACAGGACATGTTAATTTATAAAACAGAAGAGTCTAGATATTAAGTGTAGAATATTTGAAGAAAGGAAGAAAAATCTTTTATTCGGTTTCGATTTGCTTTCCTATGTTTTTTTTTTTTAATTTTCGCTATAGCGTGACCTTATGAAACTCATGGAATAGGGATTTCCATGAGTTTCATAAGGTCAGGGAGTCATTAAACATGTTATCATCGCAATCCACTGCTGATTATGATAAGCGCCTCAACCACCTTGTCCGCTAAAGGTCATCAGCTAGCCTTGCAATCCCAAAAGGATATGCAGAGCGAGATGCAAGACAGTAACATCATGTTCTTCTCTTTCTAGGAAGGTTTAAACAATGAGAAGTTCGACTCTCACCCGTCGAGTCCTGAAGAGTTGCCAGCTTACCTGAGAGTCCACAACCCCTGGTACCATGGACTGGACCTGCTGGCTTCCCTAGTGCTCATCCTCTTAGCTTTTACTGAAGATCCCGCTGTGCCTACATTTGAGGTAAACATATTGATTAAATATTTATATATCTACTTTAGAGACTGTTTGACTAATATTCTGCATGCGTAACATGACCACCGTAGAAATGGAAGAAACGATTTTTTTTAAAACATTGTAAAAATTAACAAAAGAAATGTCACTGTCTATAGAAAGAGATATGTCTATTCTTCGTAAAGTAGAGATAGAAGTGATCATGCTACGTTTGGCCTAACAGCAGTGGTGGCCCGGTGGTAACGGCCGCGACTTACCTGTTGTAGGTCGTAGATTCGAATGTAGTCAGGCGCTTTACTTTGTGCAAATTATTTCATCACCACTGCTCTCAAAACGGTGAAGGAAGTCTTCGTGAGGAAACCGGCATATCCTGAAACCAAAAAGTTCGAAGACATCTACCAACCCGCCCTGGGTCCGCGTGGTGGCTTCCGGCCCACTCCCTCTCACTGAGAGGGGTGGAGGCCTGTGTCCCACTCCCAGCAGTAGGAACATTATAGGCGGATTATGCTACGATTGCTAGGCGCAAATATGACACATCGAACTTCAAAAAGAGGCTACCACACAAGTACGAGTGACAGAGATGACGCTCCAAAAATCCAACTTTTTCTTCAAGGTGAATCGGCAGTTGTATAACGCGAAATTCAAATTTTCTTAATAAGGTTTTTTGCAATTTGGCGGTCAGTGTAAGGTTATATCTTGATCAAAATATGATTCGCGACTATAACAGATATGTATTTACAGAATTATAATCATTGGAATCATGAATACATCTCTCTTAGTTAGATTTGTTCAATAAGAACTTTTCCATAAAAAAATTGTTCTTATGGAACAAATTTAACTACAACGTCGACATCCATCTTAAACTCCATGTACCATCAGCCGAATACTGTACCAAGTGTTTGAAACTCCTAATAAATAGATGTCCTGTTCTCATTCCAGTTACCAGTATGGGCACACGGCACGGTAGAATTACTGGCACTGACAGTGATTGGCGTGGAACTGCACTTGAAGCTGAAGTGGATCGGTTGGGGCACCATACTCAAACACAAGAGGACGATGATTAAGGTGCGTGTCTTTACCGACGGCTTATTGGATCATTGGACAGTTGGACAGGGGGCCTACCACCACATTTAAAACAGTATTATTTTAATCTTAGTTTATTGTGGGAAAGAGATGAAGCTATACAGGACGTTTAGCTCCATCTCTTTCCCCCACTGAAGTAAGATTAAAATAATACTGCTTTGTTGTCTATATCTTGTTTAATTAATTCATTTAATATTAACAAGGCGTGAAGGGCGGTTTCGGTGTGAAGATCATTTTATCACTGGATTTTAAACTAAATTTGGTTTCACTGCTAAATCCAATAGGTTCTTACTGAAATAGAAAGATACCAAGACTTGTATTGTTGATCTCGTGCTGCTGAGAGAACTGTGGAATGGAAAGCTACTTACGAATTTACGATGGGCCCAATATTAAAATAGTTATAATATGTACGTAAAATACAATAGACGACGTATATTTAGTGACCTAATCCGCTTAACTATTATTAAAGAGTCATAAAGAACCCTGTAAGAAATCGACACGTGTTTCACCTCTCAACGAGGCATCCTCAGTATGACGATTGACTTGTTGCGAACCCGGACACGACATGTTGCCACGTCAAGCGCTGAACGCAGTGTGAGCCACATACTCCGCCGTTTGTATTTTGTAATGGATTTCCGCAAAGTCACGCTTGAGTCAATTAAATAGTTATAATACGTGACATTACAACACCATTTAATCAGTTTTCACTTTCTATAAAAGTTTTATCTTCTTTATTCAGCTTATTGACGTCTCATTTCCTGTTCCGTTAATTTCAGGGTATAACATTACTGATAATGGTGCTCGAAGCCGTAGTGGTGCTGTGCCGACAGTCGTCCCACTTCCGCGTCACCAGGGCGCTGCGACCCATATTCTTGGTGGACACCAGGCATTGTGGAGGGGTCAGGAGGTTCATCAGACAGATTCTGCAGTCGCTTCCACCAATTATTGATATGTTAGGTAAGCTTGAAAACAAGGATTGTGAGTCTAGAAAAAAATGCAGAGGAAAGATATAATCATTTTGTCTATCTTTTCTGAAAATATACTATTCGTGATTGCAAATTCTGTTTGGCTTGATACCACAATTTCTACTTCACCTCAAATGGACCCAACTTTCTTACTACAAGTAAGCTGAATATAAACTTCCTTACTAAAATAGTTCCTTCTCATTCCAGGTTTACTGATGTTCTTCGTGGCAACATACTCGCTTCTCGGTTACTACTTGTTCTCTGAACACGTGGACAACGGACACTTCCAGACTATTAGCGATTCTTTCGTCAGTATGTTCGTCTTGCTTACTACCGCAAAGTAAGTGTATTTTTATTTGAGTACCTCTCTTTATACTTTTGAAATTTATCTAATTTAACTTTTTCTGCATATTAATAATAATATTATGTAACGGTGATGGAAAACATCGTGAGGAAACCGGCATGCCTGAAAGATATTTCTCGACGGCGTGTGAAGCCGTCAGAGGCCCATGAGCGGCATAAAAACTCTGACACCAGATTAGGCACTAACCAAACGAAAAAGACAGAAAAATGTACTTAATGTTTAAACACAATGTGAATTGTTTTATGAAGAAATCGACTGTTGTGATGATTTATGATGTTTTTAAAAGCGTATTAAATTTTATCCGTTGACGAATCTAATGTGAACTTGACATGATCGGTTCTAGTTATTTTGTTAAACGAAGCTCAAATCACTTCTTCATCAAAAGCAAACTTTTTTATCGCTTCGATGACATGAATCTAAATATAAACCCATCTAAAGGTCACTGGTTGATGTAATAAAATTGTAATGTTTATTTGCAGTTTCCCTGATGTCATGATGCCATCATACGCCAAGTCTAAATGGTACGCGGTGTTCTTCATACTGTACATCATTACAGTTCTCTACGTACTTATGAATTTGGTAAGTACACCTACAATCAAGTAAACACAAAAAAGGGCCTAAGTACGTTATAATTTCATCCATGCGGCTCGAAGGACCAAAAAATGTTTTTCTGTTACCTTAAACAGCTGGGTTCCTACTTTAAACTCCGGCTGGCCTGAATGATAGATATTGAAACGGGATAAAAAATAAGGCTATAGTTATGATGCAAGCAAGTTGTTGATACAGTACGCACCTTTTCCAGATGTTAGCCGTAGTATATGAGACATTTACTCGCATCGAACGTGAGAAGTGTCGCGCCCTCCTACTGCATAGACGTCGCGCCGCGCGGCATGCCTTCAGATTGCTTGTGTCAAGACGAGCGCCACATGCCGTCAGGCTGAGGCACTTTGCTGGGCTGATGAGGCATTATGCCCCACACTATAGTAAGTATTAACTACTTTAAACATATCGCAGACCATCAACAAGATCTCGCAGACCATCAACAAGATCGTTCAAGCTCGTGGTCGTTATTCCTAAATTAGCTTGCACGGCTTGAATAATTCACCTGGCTTTGACAATCTAAACACCAAACTACGATTTATTACGGATTATCAAATAAATAGGAGGATTCTGGATACAAGACCTGCTTAAAAATATTATGTTCTAGCAAAAATGCGACTTAAATCCTATATCTAAACTAAAAGCAAAAGAAGACGATGAACAGAAGAACGGAATGATATAGAAGTGAGCTGAAGTCGTAACATCTACATTCTTCTTCCCCAGGTGGTCTCGACGTGTACTTGATGTTCAAGCAGCTAAACCAGTCCTCCTCAGGCGGTCTCTCCCGCAGCGAGTTCGCCAACTTGTACGAAGTGTTTGCGTTACGATGGGCTGGTCAGCAGTCCAGGGCTCCGTGGTACTCGCAGTCACCGCTGGAGCCGATTGGAAGGGCTGCTGCAGCGGCGGTGCGGTGGCCTTATTTCGAATATCTTATCTGTAAGTTTATAAGTATTGTTTTGTGACATCAACCTTTACTTATGATCAGGGTGCTATGGATCAGTCGTTTCGATGGAAGGCACGAGGGTTGTAGCTGCACTCTTCATTATGGACCCTTTGTGCTCCCAACTACCGTTTGAACCGCTAAGGTTAATCGGAGTTCTGCAGCCATTAAATAGTTTGAGCACATAACTTTTGATGAAACAGTTTCACCGTATAATTTTTTCGACACTTTTCCACTTGAAGCTAACAGCCCGTTCTAAAAATACACGTATCTATTTCAGATGCTCTGATAATCGGTAATGGAGTGGCAATGGTACTCCGCGTGTGTGAAGCGGCAGGCGACCTGCAGGACAGTGCTCGTCTTCTCTGCGCATCCTGGGACACCTGGCTATTTCTTACATGTAAGTGTAGTTTTCAGTAGCAGTAGTGGACCAGCGGTAACGGTCCCGACATATGAGTTGTGAGATAAAAAAGAAAAGGAGAGAACTGGCATAATTATTTCCCTAGAATCCAAAATTTGAAAAAATCTACCATCATAACCTGCCCTGGGCCTGCGTGGTCGATAACTGCTCGCTCCGTTTCACAGAGAAGCGCCAGTCCTAACACAGTGCAAATAATAAATGATAATAATCTTAAGGCTGCACAAAAGACTCCACCAAAGTCTTCCACGTCTACAATAACCCTTAAAATCATGTTCCTCCTCAGTGTTCCTCATGGAAGCAGCACTCCGCATGATGGCATCAGGTCTGCAAGTGTACCTGGAGAGCGGCTGGAACGTGTTCGATCTGAGCGTGACGCTGCTGGCTCTAATGGGCGCCGTGCTGCTCAGCATCGCGCCAAAACTTTTCATCGTTGTTATCTTTAGACCCCTGAGGTATGTGCTGGCTAGCTTCTATTGTTACGTCTAAATCTGATCCTTCAAGTCTTTGGTAGTGTTACCAAAGACTTGAAACTTAGTCGTTGGTAGCAACAAAACTCTAGTTCTCTCTTAGAGTGGGGCGTGTCTTCGTAGATGGCACTATCTAAATAAAGTCTACAATTATTTACAGCTGGTAAATTAACAAAAGCAAGGACTATGCAATTCCACACTGTCTAAAAGCTACTTTTGATTCTCATACCTATGCAGCCTAAAAGTCCTTTAAATCCATACCTTTTTTCATAGTTTTTCTTTCTTAAAACTCTATCTTCACCCACTTTCTTCTCTTCCAGATTAATGCGCCTATACAAGTTGAAGAAGCGTTACCGCGACGTGTTCGGCACCCTGGTCCTGCTGTCTCCCCTCATGTCTTCCGCTGGATGCGTGATGCTGGTCATGTACTACTTCTTCGCCATCATTGGAATGGAGCTATTCGCTGGTTATGATCTTAGGAACTGCTGTGTGTGAGTATACTTTGAACTCTTTGAAGTAACTTCGGGATCAATTCATAATCTTCAAACTCCAGATACAGATCACTTCAAGACGGTTTGGGTGCTTCAAAAGAGTGGTTAGTCTCTGGACAACTTTGCAGTGTTTGTGTTACCACAGCATGGCAAAACTATCTTATTTTCTTACCAATTTAATTAAATAACTTTCTGTATCAACCATCGTCTATGGCCATAACAACTAGAAAAAGACATTACCTACCTTATTATATTTGTAAGTAACAACAACAACATTGTACACTTAGTTCGCAATAAACGTTTTTGACTTTGACTTTAAGTAAAATAAATTTTCAATATGAATATAATATATCACCAAGATTGTATGGTATGTTACGGACTATGGAAGTTATCTCATTTTTATCGACCATTACTGTAGACCTACAGCAGTGGTGGCCAAGTGGTAACTGCCGCGACTGACGAGTTGTAGGTCGTAGGTTCGAACCCAGACGCGTTTTACTTTGTGTGAATTATTTCATCACCACTGCTCTCAAAACGGTGAAGGAAAACATCGTGAGGAAACCGGCATGTCCTAGAACCAAAAATTCGAAGACATGTGACATCTAACAACCCGCACTGGGCCCGCGTGGTGGATTACGCCCCACTCTCTCTCACCGAAAGGAGGCCTGTGTCCCAGCAGTGGGAACATTATAGGCTGATTGAGAAATTCCAAAACTTCAAAAAAAATTACTCTAAACTGGTGTAGATATTCATTCTCTTTGTCTTCCTTACATTATTTCTTCTTTCTCTTTTCTAGCAATACAACCGTAGAAGACTTCTACAAGTACTCCCTGAACAGCTCCACGGCCCTTGGCTACTACTACCTGAACAACTTCGAGAACATAGTGACCAGCGGCGTCACACTCTTCGAGCTGACCGTCGTCAACAACTGGTTCATTCTCATGAACGCGTATGCCACCGTCGCGGGGCAGTTTAGCAGGATTTATTTTATGGTGAGATATCTATACAGAAACTTTATCTAGGTAGGAAGTGAGGTCTGCAACATAGTTAGATGTTTCGATATATGGTGTTGAGTATGATCCGGACATTTAAAAATGTGTTGAGCTAATGGCGACGAAAACCAAAACGCAAGATAAAGTAAAATGGTTCTGCAATCGCTCTAGTATCTACTGTTTGTACAGTATAGTAGTTCCTTTTATACAACAAGCATCAACAAATTTGGAGAATCCTAGCAGCATATGACGTGGCTTTGAGGAGCAGCTCGTGGCTAACTAATAATAACACCCTCACGGGTCGATCCATCAGTTAAGTTACGCTTGCCGGGGTTGGTCCGTGGATGGGTGGTCACCCATCCACGGACCAACCCCGGCAAGCGTAACTTTACATACCGAAACTCCTCCGTGCCTCGGCAAGCCGTTGGTCCCGAACGTCATTAATTACTGGTCGTCTGACAACTAGTCTTACCAAGGGGTATCATATTACCCAGTTGCTGGGTTGTGGTGGTCAGATAGGCAGCCGCTCCATATAAAATACTGGTATTCAGCTGCATCCGGTTAGACTGGAAGCCGACCCTAACATAGTTGGGAAGGCTAGGCAGATATATATGACGTGGCTTTGTATCTGATCCTACTTCATATATTTTAATACAATCGTGTCGGTCCAAAACCACATTTAAGTATTGTTTATATGCAATTGGCTTGGTTTCCAGGTATTCTATCTATTCACAATGGTGGTGCTGACGATCGTGGTAGCGAGCGTGCTGGAGGCCTTCAGATTCAGGATACAATACAAACGCAGCACAACCAAAAGAGACGGTAAGAATATTACTGTATCAAAATAATCTCAGTCTACCCATTTAGAAAGCCGTATTCATAAGACGCTGCTGAAAATCAGTACATTCAGGAATGTAGGCCTACAATAATATTGTTTTTTTTTTTTCTATTTTTTTTTATGCTCTTGGTCTCTAAAGTATATTTCCGGCGCTTTTCGTGTTTAGTCATTTTTCACTCTAAGTGAAACGTCTAAACACAAAATGAATCAAAAGTGAAAAATGATAATCAGCTTTTTAGGAGCTTGACGAACAGATACAATCTAGCCTTACAACATAGTTATTGTAGAAGGGAATTAATTCAAATATTTTAAAATTAACAGAGGAGAAGCTACTACATGAAGAAGTGCACACAAGTTGGGAAGAAGCACAAAGGTTGGGCGCCAATGGGGACCTGGCTGATGAGCTGAGGCCAAATCTACCACCTGGGGTAAGACAAACTGGTTTATTATTTTTGATTTTATATTCAAAATGCAAAAGTCATTTATTCAAACTAGGCTGAGAATCAGCACTTATCGAACGTCAAAATTACATAAAACAATCCCCCAAAAACGCCCACCATTTTTAGCTGAGAAGAAGGGGCGCAACAAACTCCCCATCAGGAATTCAGCTACAGATAAGCCAAGACCTGCAATTCTTCCCATCTATTGCCGATCTGTGAAGACAACAAGACCAAGTCCCACCGGCCTTTTCGTCAACGCAAAAACGCATCTTCCACGATTCAGCTCTCAAGCTTATTCGGCAGACGGGAAAGAGAAGACATATGAAAGACTTGGACTGAAACCGAACCCACCAAACTTATATGTAAAGTATTTTGGCTCAATGTGTAAAATATTATTCAAACTTTGCAGGTGGAGGTAACGTTCATCGGGTCTCGACCGCGTACGAAGGAAGTACTACAAAGGAGAATGTATCAGACTGACATACAGAAGTGGCTCGCAGAGGAAGATGATAATGAAGGTCAGTATACCAACTACTACTGTTCGAAATAACTTTATCAGGATCAGGAGGCTATTTGGATGGGTAAAGCACCCATCAATATGTCCCGATCATACGATACAAGTAGAAACCGTAATAATGTTTTTGAAGCTGTTTCACTTGAAGTCGATGGTAAACTAGGATCCCTTTTATGTCTCCAGGTGTACCACCCTCAACGACAATAACATCAAGCGAGGACCCCCTCGCCCCACCTCTTATCCACCAGCCCGATAGCGAGAATAACCACCAGGTGAGAACAGGCTACCAATTGTAGAACATAATACAATTAGCTCTGTACCACAGGCTAATGTTCATCTGGGATGCACTCAAGAGCTTATGATGGGCCTTCTGAGGATGGGCCCTGAGCTGGCTTCACGCTTGACCAAGGGTACAGGACGCTGAACAAACTTAACTGTCGCGATACGGGAAAAAAAACTTTTGTTTATGGATTTGACGTTTAATGCAGTGATTTGTTTGTGAATGTATCCGAACGAACTATTCCATAGTTTTATAGTTTTTAATTCTAATCGAACAAAAAAGGTATTTTATAAAGCTGAATCAAGTGAATGGAATACCAAATAAATTCCATTTTTAATGTTAAATAATCAAAGATTAAGTGATCATTTATATTTATGTGTACTCCAAATTGTTGTTTAAGATTTTTCTCGTAGGAATTCTATGTAAAATGCGTACCTAATTGTTGTAGTTATATGCATCCCTTACCCGCCAGCTATTAATAATACTCTGCCAGTTAGGACATTATTACCGAGTAGTATACTAAATTAATAATTAATATATTCTGAGAGTTAGTTTAACATCTGTGATAGAATTTTATGAAATTAATTATGAGGGTGTAATTCGACTGTGTACAGGCAGATAAATGTGTGAATAGACAAACTAGAGTTTCTCATTTAGTCTAGAAATATTTCTGGTAGAATGTGTAAAATGTAAAAATGACCTGGCTTTGTGACAATATCGATTAACAAACACGTTGATTTTATAGAAATGGCAGCTTTCCTATTCGCCTCTCACTCTCACATATCTTGTATGAGTGAAAGGCTAATAACAGTAGAGCCACAGACTATATCGAATAAAGAATACAGATAGGATTTGACTAATTACGAACGTTAAGTTTATTTTAATAATATTTATTATTTTGGGGTTGTGTTATTTTTGGTTGTATTCGTTTACCAAATGAACCAAGCATAATTTTGCGAAAGTACACTTTATGTAATTTAATTGTTTTACATCTTTTACTAACCCAATATCTACCCATGTTGATTATTAAGTTAATTAATAAATAATCGTCATGTTACAATGACTTTATTATAATAAATTGTGGAGTCCACAATTTAATGATATTATGAATGAATCGCCTTCGTAGGTTAGGTAGAAATGTATTAAAAATGGTCAGCTCCTGAAAAAAAATCTGTAAAGGCATAAAATTATGAAAAGTCTACCAATAATGAAATATGATGATGATTTATTTTAATTATTTATGTTTGATGATTATTATGGTTTGAACGCTAGTATTAAAGTTGGCAATGTAAAAATAACGAAGTTAAAAGAGATCAAATTATTTATACAGTAGTTAGGTACAGTATTATAAGTACCTAGGTCTTTATAGATGAGTAGGTATTGCCAAAGAGGTTTAAAGCCATTTTGTTTCATTTGCCATTATGTATTGAACAAATAAGTAAGAACAGAGTAACTGATTATTAGATTATGAAACAGTAGTGGCATTAAATATATTTATTCCCTAAGATATCTTCCATCAAACTGTAACTAATATACACTGTTTCATAAATATTACAGACGCCACGGGCGGTAGCAAAGGCAGACTAACCTTTTACCTTCGAATTTTCATAGATAGACTTATTTCGAAATTAAAAAGTAATTTCGGAATAATAATAATTTGTGATTCGAAAATGATTAAGAGTAGTGCCGCTTGCGCTTTAGGCCCCATTTCTTAAACCTTGAAGAGTTGTAAATAAAATAGAGAAATAGTCATTTAGTATGATAACTAAAAATATGGACCATAAATCGAATTATTTATACGCTTTACCTAATTTATTTTATTTACCTTTTGACCAAATATTTCATTGTGATTTTTCCTTTATTTTGGCTGCTCAGTATTAATTATTAGAGTTTTTTTTTTTTCTATTTTTGGTGTGTACAATATTTTATTTTTATTCTTATTTATGATAAATTAAGCGAAAATGTAATAACTAAAATCGATATATTATTTTTAAGTATTAATCAATTGAATGTCTAATATTGATTGCGCAAAACTATTATTATAAAGAAAAACAATAGTAAATCCGAATTTCAGATTAATTATATGGATAATAAATGTCTACCGATAAAAAAAATACTTTGATTCTATGATAATATAAATACGAGTAAAAAAAAAAGAATACGTACGTTACAAATCACTAAAATTATATTATACAATTAGAGTAAAGGCACATGTTAAAGGAGGTACATGCTTACCACTTATTATTTTGACCAACCCTTGACCATTGTCAGCAAGTCGTCCGAGGTCGATGTGATTAGTATTTTTCAAAGAACACATACAAAGTAACGTACGTTGATCATCTCACTCCTTTTTACATCCAGATGTGTCTTCACCCTAATGCCGCAAGATAAGAAATCTCTGTAAATATTGAAATAATGTTACCTATAAGCGTAATAGAAACCTATTGCCCCCTCATCCAAAACTAGAACTTTCGAAGATAATTCTGTTTTGGGGCCTGTTTCACCACCTTCGGAAAAGTTTCGGTTAACATAAATGGCATTGGCAGATAACTCAAGACCACACCCACATTTCGGCCGTTAACTTATAAATGATTTTATTTTTGATAAATTTATTTTTATTTATGATCATATTTTAAAAACTAGATGAGGTCGGCGTTTATCTATTCGACTTCTCTTAGAACAATTTAAAAAAAAGGAAAACCGTGAAGTTTCTTGCCGGCTCTTCTTCATAGGAAACAACCAATTAGAACCGTGCACCTAGCTTCTGACGTTTCTTAAGCCCATGTAAGTTTATGTGAAATAAAGATTTAGATTTATAATTTTAATGGCCGAAACAAACTCAGAAACCACAGTCTCTTTTAAAGTCCAGACATAGTTTTGCTCAAATCATGTGATGACCATGTAGATTGGTGGCCTCAATGGTCTTTTGAGGAAAGAACCACGCAGACATGAGATAATTAGAAGTCCGAAACTGGTTCCATATTTGAATTTATCTGGTACATACTGCCTATTCGGGATATCACAGGTGGCGAAACAGACCCTTAATATATTATTAGCTCATAAATTATTACTTTAGACACTATAGTGACGCGAAGGAGATATGATATTAAATGGTGCTTTCGCTTGGATGTTCAATTTCGGAGTTAGCTAGACAATTAATAGTTTAATGTTAGATTAAGCGTTAAAGTCTGCTACTTCGCTTATTATTTGGATGTTTTGGTCAGCTTTGGCGAATATTCATGGCATTACGTTATCAGATTTTAATTTTCCCAATGCTGGGACTCAGGACTTTTCTCTGTAAGCCTAGGTACGCTCAGGCGGTTTTATCCCGACGATTTTTTATCGTGTACTGAATTTTTAACTCTTGGTGCTATGCTGAGCATTGACAATCCAACAGAGTGCATAAGCTGAGCATTGACAATCCAACAAAGTGCATCCCAGCGCGTCAAAAAAATACACTGGTGGATTTTCAACTTTCGACACTAAGCAGTGCGTTGAAAATTCAGTGGGCGGTAGGAATCGCCCGTGGGAATGGGGGCTGAGAGGGAGTAGGCCAATTGATTTATATAGTACGTGGGCCCAGTACAGGTTCTGCAAAAATGTACCTGTTACCCATATTTATCGCGATAATATTCGCCAAAGCTTTGAATCTGAACTTCTTTTGTGAAAAACTGAACTTGTTTTGTATTTTCTGGATATTTCCCTCTTGTATAAAAAACACAGAGGGAGCTACTATCCCATGTCCTGTCTTCATTACTTACGTACATAAATAATCGTGATCTGATATTTTATTGATGCTCATTGATTGTCCAAGTCCATTTAAAATAGAATCGTACGTAGAAAAAGTTGCAGTATATTTAGGTTTTATTATCTAGCAACACAAGTAGATGGCCAGTCGAAAATTATTAAGTTTTCGTTACATGCTGTATTAGAATGTAGGAGATGCAGGGTTTATTAGTCAAACGTATTTCTCGCTTTATGTTCGAATACTTTATCATTTCATAATATTTCTGATCATTCATTCCATTCTATTCCGCCGAGACAAAGTTTATTTATATGTTTCAAAATAATAGGTCACGAAAGTAAGACCAAAACCTCTTTTCTTAGTTTTTTTTGTCGTCCATTTATTTACAAAATGTTCCAATCACTCTTCAGATACTTTTGTCGTAAATTAAGTATGTTGCTTTGAGATTAGAACTGTGATCGAACTATAAAATATTAGTTTTGAATTGAGTCGCCATCGTGAAATAATTTAAGTCAGAGTGAAGTCTTATTTGTATGGCGACAAGGTTCAATTTCGTCTAGCAGTATTAATGGATGAGTTTGCGACACCGGCTTTATAGTAATGTTTTAGAACTCACTTTGTTGACATGCAACTGTAGTTGTAAAGATGTGTTAATTTATTATGAATAAATGCACTTTTAAGTACATGCCTTGCTTTTTATTTGACGCTCATGCTGGATGCATCTGTATGTGGTAGATGGAAATGTATGCATTTCGTTTTTTTTTTACCCTTGACTCCTGAAGTAGGGAAAAGTGTGTAAGAAGATCTGTCGGTCGATTCTGTAAAAATATCAACGTAAAACTTAGGTGAAGTGAGCTGTCACTGTCACAAATCGACCGGCAGGATGCTAGGGATTAACACTATTGACAGCTCACTTCACGCTCACTTCACCTAAGTTTCACGGTGATATTTTTACAGTATCAACCGGCTGATGTGTAGTTGATGTTGATATAGTTATAAATAAAAGACTGTATAATATTCAAACATTTTATTCTGTTTCCAAAATTACTAAACTTTTTATTTACTCAACTTTTCTAAAATACATTTTTCATTATTTTATTCAGCACCAATTAACACTAAATTATTGAGCGCGACAATATAAACACATACCTACTTAATATAATTAAATAATAACTATTATGAAACGCTAATACCCAAGATTTAAATCTTTCGATATTTTAGGAATGTCCTATTGTGAGAGTGTTGCCAAGTAATTTTCCAAGAAACCAATTGCGATCAATTAAAACAAAATAAAAAAACGCGGGAAGAATGAGACTTTTTGCAGATAGCAACACTGGCCCCGTACCAAAGAGGTTTTACATAAGTCAGTGAAAACAATCAGATATATTATTTTTATCACAAATACACTGGAATAATAACAAATAAGCAGTCTCATGGAAGACAGGCGTACATAAATGTATACAGATTTTAATTAAATCCCGATTGACACACATGCATACACTGAGATAATGTTTATATTAAGATTTTATAGAAGCTTTATTAAACTTAAATACTTTTTTTTATTGCGATGTGTGCATCATTTAATAAATAGATCAGACTGTTTTCCGGCGTTGAGGAAATTATAATTTGGTCGCGTTAGCACTTGCAGTTAATAAAATAATTTCAGACATTTTTGAAGATAACATAATTAAATAGCAACAGAAAAAAATAATCATGCAATACTGGGATTGTTAAAAAATATGCCAAACTTTTGAGTTTTTTTTTCCATTATTCTAATGTCATTTATAAATAACGACAGATATGATATTAAATTATTATTCGATTTTATTTACAAATAATCCATCTTCATTTAATTTTAATGTAGTATAATAATAAGGACACCATTTATATGACAATATATTCAGAAATGACCACTAACATGTAAAATGATTTAATTTGTGGATTCAGAAAGCCATTTTTACTCATCACAAATTCAATAAAAATATTTTAAATCATGGAGTAAGAAGAAAAAAAAAAGGATTTTGATAACAACAGATGTTATAAATTATTAAAACAGCACGTTAAATAATAATCTAATAGCTATTTGAGTCCACAAACATTCGACATAAACACCCGTAATAATAAATTATGCGAAGAAAAAAGGTGGGTACTATATAGAGAATTAAACTAATATAATTATTATTCTATAATAAATATAATATTATAATATAATTTATAATCATAATTAATAATAATTGGAACCGAAGTATTTCGACGTAAAGTCAAAATTGCCACGAATTAGAAAATGCGTTGGATTCATTACATACTCCCGGACTCCTAAATCGAGCTACCGTGCATATTTACATGTATATGTAATAAGATGATGTAATAATTCGAATTTTCGCAAAATCCCTAGGGATATTGCGAAAACATGTATAACCAGAAAATGGTGAAAACATTTCTGCGAGTAACTTGGAAGTAGCGCTCGCTCGGCTCGCGCGCGATTGGTCACAGTTCTAACCTTACCTAACTTATTTCAACCAAGTTTCATTTTCTAATTATCCGTGTTTTCGCAATATCCCTAGGGTTTCCGCGAAAATTGGAATTATTAAATCATCCTACGACATATTAATCAGGAGCTCATGGCTAAGTAATAACAGCCGCACGGATCGAATGAACAGCGAATGTGAAGCTACGCTTGTCGGGGTTGGTCCGTGGATGGGTGACCATCTTTACATACCCACTTCTCCGTGCCTCGGAAAGGAATTCAGAAAATAATCTAAAAAGTGACAGAATTTTATACAAAAAAATGCGGTTGGCTCGACTGAACTGTCCGGAAGTGTGTATTTTAGTAAGTACCTTGTGTGAATCAAACCATATCTCAGACATTTTTATAATAAATATTGTTGGTATTTTTAGAAGATTTTACTTTTCTCTCATTTACTTTTGTTATTGAAAATAATAATTATCCTTTTTTAAATTGATTATAATGTATACAAAGGAGTTCATTCTCAGTAAAAAACTTTAATTGAACAAAATCCACGTACCTATCGAAGTAATATATTTATAATGCCGATTTTATAAAAAAGAAATTACGATCAAACGGTAATAATATTTCGATGATAATTCAAGTCTTGGCAGTGACAATTTTGACGTATTATAAAAATAATGACGTATTGTACTGTGTACCTAAATATTACATAAATACAACCTGTCGATAGATATAACAACAATATTTTAGAGTCAATAAGACATGTTAATTCTCTTGAAACTTGTAATAAGTTCAAATGCAAGATGTTAAGGGCTTATGCAAACATTTTTCGGACGCCAACAGTTGCGCTACAGTTGTCTAAATGTGCAAAAAAATATTCACCCTTTTCTTATACGCAGATCCCCGCAATCAAAAATATTAAAAGAAAAAAGAGGTAGATAGTTTATATGCGTGCAAGTGGCACATTAAAACTCGGCTAGTTAGAACACATGAACTCAGTTAAGTCCGATCCAGCCCGTCCCTTGCTGCCCTCCCCCAGCGACGCCCTAAGCCAAGGTTAGTGCCCCACAGGGGGTGCCCTTAACTTGTAGTCGCTTAGTTTATAAGTATTATGCCCTGGCTGGAGGCCTTAATTTATTGAGGCCGACACAGGAAAGTCCGGTTAAGCAGCCGACAACCTCCTAGGTTGACCTGCGAGATGCGATTCTCCAAAAACAAATCACACATGAACTCAGTGTCGCGCCGGCGTCAACGGCAGCGACAAATGCTTCTCTTTTTCACTCCCGACAATTACGACATGCCGTCCTACTTCCACGTGTCATATATAGTGTGAAAATATAGTATTACGTTTTTAGTATGCCGTTTTTGAATATGGAATATTGCATATCTACCTCTTTTTACATAAAATATAATTTCCTGCAATGGAGTGTTGCGCAACTGTAGCGACACAAAAAAAAATAGTGTGCACAAGCCCTAAAAAAAGTTTTGGAGGTAGAAAATATCATGCATGATAGTTTACACACACCTTTGAATGACCACATTAGTCAAACTGCGTATTTTCCATCATAAACTGGAAATACACAAATCGTACACACATCCAGTTTTTCAATTCACTCTCATTTGAGTTTGTAAACTCGCAGTGTTGAATTAAATATTAATTCTATAAAGGCTATAACAGAATAGCCGATTTCATTGATTCAAGCGTTAGTTTTTATTTTCCCTTGAATCTACAAAAGAGATTACTTCATGAGGAATACAACAGTCACTCATCATTGCACATTGGAACACTATAACCCTCTTCCCGACCTTCTCCTGTCAATAATACTGTAGTTGTAGTGACTACAAACATTCTAAACGTACCCAGGTACATGACGAAAACCAAACCCCTTCCCTTCCCTCCCTCCCCATCCCTATGTTCAGTCCAGCAGTTGTTATAACAAGCAATAACTTGATTATACAACTTGGTTACTTAACACTAAAACTACTAATCGCTGCCATAAGCAAAGCAAGTGTCGCACGAGAATCGTTGAAAAATCGCGCGACTCTGGCGCAACTGTCGTGCGACACTTGTTTGTTTTTTAAATAATATAGCATAAAGAGTGTGACCGTGGCTATGAGATGCGCGGGCGCTTGCCGGGCGCGCGACGTCACATCTCTATGGAGACGCCGGAGCCGCCGAGGCGCGTCTCTTTCACTCGGAAGCCATTTTCCAAGAGTTCGCCACAGAGGGAGTCTACTATGTTGCGAGGCGTCGTCGGCGGGATTAATACCATTGCGTATCTGTAACAAAGATGGTATAGTTTAAAACATCTATACTTATGAAATAGTTGACAGACAAAGTAACAAAGCCTTATCAATTGAAGATTAATTGCACTAATAGCCAGTTGCAGGAACGAACTTTAACTTTTAAAGCTGTCATTAAACTCGATTTTAATGAAATTAATTAAATCATTAGCGTTAATAATCCATTACGTAATGGGGCATTAATGTTTGCCTTTGTGTAAGTGGGTGTAAGAGGAATTTCTCCCTAAACAGGTTAAACAGTTGATGTTTGTTTTCGAACGGATTCACGGGCAACAGCTGGTCGCTAATACATTTCAGTGACGCAGCAGTTAAATGTGGTGAATTGTTTGAATATAGGATGAAAACCGCAGATCGACCACCTTAAATAAGGTTTTGCAAATAATTTACGAAATTGTGATAAGAGAACGTAAACCTTTTCGAAATGCCTTCATCTTAATTAAAAACTTGAAATAATCGAAACGGTCAGTACTTTGTGAATCTTTATGATTTTCATTAAAGCCAAGGTGAAAAAATGCTCAATAAATAACATAAAAGTCTGAGAAAATCATAAATTTCATAATATTTACAAAATAAATACTTCTCAACCAAGAATGGATTTTTATATCCGTGTTTAACTTGTTTACATAAAGAATTCGAGTTTTGTGTGAGACTGGTCGAGTGACTTTCGCGAGTTCATTCAACTTGGATTGAGGCATTTATGAAGGATTATTCGATGTCTAGACAATGATGGTCAATTCCTGAAAGAATTACCTCCCAACAAGACGGGTCATGTGCAGAAGTACACCGTACGGCGATTCTTTCACTCAACGGGCAAACTGTCACAGATTAATATAGATGGGACACGCCGTAAAATCATTTAAATAAAAAGCGACTCTTGCTACAACAGAATAAAGTGCAATTCACCTAGAAGTTGCCTCTCTTTCTATCGCGTGACTCTTAGATCTTCTGACTACTTTACACTCACTGAATTGGCCCAGCAAGACGGACCTGCTGGGTACTTGTAGCTTCATACCTAAACTGCGGAGTGTTCCGTCTTTATTCATCTATGACACTGTACGCCTGGTGCACTTAGAACCTTCAGCCCTTCCTGACAATAATTAATATGGGCATGGGCTATTGCTGCTTATGTAGTAAGTACTGGCCCAACTGCATTTTCGCGCTTTTTCCTAAAGCAGTAAAACGCATAATGATTCCGATCCTTCAAAAATATTGCTTATATTATGTTAATATTTATTTTGTACTAGCTTTTGCCAGTGGGTTCGCCTGCGTGGAAGTTTCAAATTATCCCACGGGAACGTACTATCGGAATAAATATTCTATGTTTTAACCCTGGTCATGGTCTACCTGCGTGCCAAATTTCATTGAAATCCGTTCAGCCGTTAAGGTGTGAAAAGGTAACGGACAGACAGAGATACTTTTGCATTAATAATATTGGTATGGACATCATTTTGTATATCTTACCCGCCCCCACCGGCGCCGGTGAGCTTGCAGGCGAGTCCCCGGGCGCGCGCGGCGGCGCGGATCACCTCCAGAGCCGGGTGAGACACCCCCAGAGCTGACAGCAGGCAGTGGTTCATTTCCCATAGTTCCTGGAACAATGGGCAGTTAGGTTATACGATGGAACGTAAGTGCTTGCTCTAAGAGACGTCTGTGCAGATAACGAATCTACGAAATCAATCTGTCTCGGGAATTTGAGTGTTTGCTTGATTGATGTACATTCCATAGATCTATTGCTTTATTTATAGTGTAGAAGGAGGTAAGGAATTGCTATTCTAGCTGTTGATTAGGGATTAGATAGTAATAATAATAATAAAAATATATGTTTATTAATGTGATAAAAAAAAGAAGCCAATAGTTCTTTTTTTTTTCAAAAGATTTGTTGATATTTGTTCTAACTTTCTAATAGACGACAACATAATTTTCTAAACCATTAGGTATAAGAATGATCTGTGTGTCAGTTTTACACATTTTTGAGAAAAAAACGCCGATGAATGATGACCCCTCATGTTTATTTAAAACCTGAGTAGGCATAGAAACTAACGAGAAATCCATACAAGCGACGCGGAAAATAACAGCAGATTTGTCATAATCCACAAACAACAACACAGCTATTTTAGTTACTATAGTCACTATGCGCTTACGCACGCAATGTTACAAAATTAAATATAGAATGTAGGCAATAAATATTTCGCATCGTAATAGAAAAGTAATAACAAAGTGACGGTGATCATCGCAATACGTTTATTTAGATGCGTCGACAAAACATTTTTTTGTACTGTATTTCACAACGAAGATTTGCGAGTGCGGCTGACGTCACTTAGTTTACTTTAGGTTGTAAAAATAGGTATAAAAATTTTCATCATTCATCTTGCTATCGACCCATAAATGTCAGGTGTTCCTGTTTTGGAAATTTCCCATAGATTGGTTTAGCACGATTGTGTGGGATGTTACCGTGATTCATACCGTACCAGGTAGAAGGTATTATTTCAAATGCGGCTCGTTTAATAAATATGCTGACTTCCGAAGAAGTGCTATTGAGTTTAATGCCTTTTTTTATTTGTCCATTAGAAGCTATTGAATCGAGGGGGAAATTTATGGAAAAATTATTATTTAAGAGTAAACGCAGAACGCCACCTAAGGGTAGAGGAGATGATTTCATTGTCTAAAGACAAAAGGTACTTACTGCTAAATGCTGGTATTCTGCTTCAGAATCAATTTCACACTTGCCACTGGAGAGTTTTTCCAAAACCTAGAAATAAATAAGACATGTTTTAATACACGACGAAAGATTTCAACGCAGGCGGGTCTAGAATCATGTAGGTACTGAATCCGTGTTAACAGGTTGCGCTTCGATGGTCCTACCACCGACTGCAAGCTTTCCGAAGAATAAATAAATAAGAAGTTAGTAAGACAGTAGGACAGCGACCAACCTCATCCACGAGCCCATTGAATATAAACTATTTTGATTGATTCATTCATTTGCACGCACAAGTTAGAATTGTAAACAAGTAGCACAAATAGGGTTATTTGGATAGTAATCTAACAAGCCGGTCCTAGGATTAAAATAGCCCAGAGTGTGTCAATGTTTACGGCAGGCACTACGCAAGTTGTATCTGACTGAGGGGAACGGGTTGTTTGCGAGGCAAGCAACCTGTCCATGCAATACTTAGGTATTCATATATCAGAGAATTACGCTCTGTCATTTTGACTTATAGAAATAGTCGTTTGGACAAGTGTTTTACTATTAAACGTACGATTTATATTCAAGATATTCTACATATTTTATCGACTTTGATATTGCAAGTCTTGAATGACAGCATAATGAAACTCTGGACATTGTATACTGACATGATATGCAAAGAACCGTGTTGAAAGTTAGGGGCGCCACTTCTTCGCAGCTGAAACGATGGGAATTAGTGGAGTGTTAAGGCGTCGAATCAGAACAAAGGGATTCGCAGGAGAATCCGAAGATTTGTCAATATTAAGTGGGCGAAGCACATTGCTCGAAGTGCAATTAACCGAACGCTTATCGCGAGTATAGACATGGTGAAGGTCGTGGGAAGCACGGGACGAGGTTGAGGCGATGCTATGGGATCTTTCGAATGTATAATGATCGGATGATAATAATGTACGTTTGGGGCCTGTCTTGTTTTTTTAACTTGTATATTTAGTAACCTAAAAACCACAGCTCTCTCTATTGTTCTCTGCTCGAGCAGTAATCCTATATAAGTGGGGTTACCGGGCGATATGGCTCTCACTGCGCTCGGCGCTTGACGTAGCAACACGTCAATCATCCTGAGGATGCCTCGTTGAGAGGTAAAACACGTGTCGATTAAAAAAAAATATGATTATATCTATCGCTTAGCAAAAAACAACTAAAACCCAATACAAAACCTTAATGAAACCAACCTGCGTGGCTGTATGAGCAACATGATCACATGCATCCATTATATGGTCCACTGCGGCCGTGTTCCTCTGCCTCAAGGCGGCGACCTTCACCACCAGGGCTCTGGTCTCCCTGGAGACGCGAGAGTCCACCAGCAGGACCCGCAGGTCCATCTTTATGTCTAAGTGACGAGGCTTGCTGCCCTTCTTGAAGGAAACCAGAGAGCCGAAGGTACAGGTGGCGTTGTCTATGCCTGTGAAGAGAAAAAAGTTGATTGAGTCTATGATGTCATTGTAAATGGACGGAAAAGTTGACCGTTTAGCATAAGAATAAACTGTACTTGCAGATGTCATTTTAATAATTTACGTTACTAAAAACTCATGACAGGGTGTCATTATGGTCACGCTAAGCCAAGAGTGTTTATAGATTATCTACTATTTGCATTTTGTTATTCATTATTACGTCCTGATAGTCAGGTAGGACACCCACACAATTTCTGGAGCTCATTTTCATTTCGAATAACACGAAAAAACCAAACAAGTCTGGGAGTGGGAAATTGACGAAACATCTGGTTTTTTTGTGTACATGTTCAATTAGTACATATGGTAGTGTAGTGGGTAAACAAATCTGAAGCTCACTACGTCATATTGCTTTGAGCGTGTTAAAATGTTGGACCGAAATGGGAGACCCGAGGGGCTGTTTATTCCTATGATGTAGTTCTGTGAAAACTTTTCGTATATTTGAACGAACAACATAGTCGGTCACCTAGGATAAGGTACCTATCGTGCATTCGCAAATTTGTTTCCAAAAATATAAACAAATATGTTTTTGGAAGAATTACTTTAACACCCACTAAAGTATAGTAAGCGCTACAACTTCAACAAGTATTATGTCTTTTGAAATAGTACTAGTCATTCTAAATTAAACATAACTTCACTATCATAAAGTTGATATTTGTTGTGGAAATAAAATCAATTGGAAGCAAGGATTTAAATTATGAGATATGCATAACTCATCATCAGGTCGTTGTATTTAATTACCTATGACGGTTCTACACACCCACTACTCAAGTATTATGTCAAGAAATGTAAAAAATAATAATTAACATATTCATATTAAAAGATGCATTATGTATTCAATACAGGGTTGTATAATATTTTATAAACCAATATAATTATACACATAATGAAGTAGATCGTAAACCCACGATATATTTGTATAAATATAAAAATGTGGTAATTACACAAACTAAAATAATAATCAAAAGGGATCCGGTGTCATAATGATATTAGTTTTGTTATAATTATTTAACGTATTTGAAGTCAATATTTATAATGTGTAATTTCAATATATTCAATGTTGGAAGGTTGCCATGCTGCCGTGCTTTACATATGAATAATGTATAAAGACGTAAATAATTTGTTCACACTTTAAATTCATTCATGTTCATATTATCTTCTCTTTAATGTAATCGACAATATAATATCCTAACCTAACTAAAAATATTAACAAACTAAAATATGTCGTCGAAAAATTCCTCCGCATCGCTGTCGACTGGTAATGTAATGGACTGGCGGGATTGCCACGTTGTATGGCAATGCTTAGCCTCTGGCCCAGGTAAAAGCCAGCCCTTGGGTCACGGGAAGTGTCAACCAGTCGTTTGGAGATTTCATTGAACAAACCATTCATACCTATACTAATTTACAAGTCCAAACGTTCAACTATGCCGAATCTTAACAAATATTTGCAGAAAATAATTTGGGGAAATCCTTGCTTTAGCAACTGAATCAGATTCGAAGATATAAAATCACGCCTGTAATTCTCAAAGGGTGGGCATAGTACGTACACCCACATTTCGCCAAATATGTTTAAGTCCCAAGTAATAGGCGAGCCCATTGCCACCGACCGGGACAATTACACACTCCAGGTTGCTACTGAGAAATCCCTAATGAAAAAGCCAATTACACTTTGCTCGACCTGGAAATCGAACCCAGGGCCTCATGCTCAGCCGTAACGCTTGCGACCACTAGACCAACGAGGCAGTCAGAATAGAAGTCAGATTCGACGAGAATCCATTTATCTACTTTAAAGGTCGTTTAAGACCAAAAAAAAGAACTACGTTCAGTTAATAATAGAGATAATGAGATAACAAGTCAAGGGCTGCCTTGAGGATGGACCACTTAGCAATGTTTATCTTGGTGTCAATGTTTGTCTTATCTAGTTCATTAAACAATGTGGGGAGCGGCGCCTTCAAAACAATCGTAACGACTGTCAAAGATCCACGAATGATAGCCGGGACCAACGGCTTAACGTGACTTCCGTGAGCACTAAGGGTCTTGATATATAAAGATGTTCATCCATCCACGTACCAACCGCGGCAAGCGTAGCTTAACCGGATTGATCGCCCGTGCCAACCGTGTTATTACTTAGCCACAAGCCCCTCCGCTCGGCGCCTTAAAACAACGGATCAATAAAGGCCCAAGGGACATAGGAACAGTTGTTCTATGAAAGATTTCTCCGTAATAGTAGTAGACGTAATTTAACGCACGAAATAAAAATACCACTTTAGTTGCCATTGGTTCATCAATAGTACCATTTGGTCCTTCGACTCGGATTCAGAATTTGAGAAAGGCTCAGAAATTCCCACGGAATCACTTTTATCCGACTTCAGTTGTTTTTTTTCATGTTTTGGATTCAACAGTCTACTCTAACAATCGTGAGTGCATTCTACAACCACATATTGGTCAGTGGTACCAAAGTGTGTCAAGGTCTGTGTCACTTTCTATCGACGCCGACCGGAGGGATATGAGGATGTCCAAGCCGCGAACTTGTCCTACTTCACTAAATAGATCCAGTTGATCCGTGGATGGTAAACACGAGACTTTCAATTGGGACTGAGGGCAAAGACTAAGTACTTGTAGAGGAAAGTTTTGACTGTGTGTTGACACGAAAACTGTTTCATACGATTGACTGTAAATATCAGTCAATGAAAATTTACGAATAGCAAAGTCTGGTGTGTTTAAAAATCGTTAGAGGAAAATATTGAACTGATCGGAGGAGAATTATCGTCGACATCGTCTCATCCTAATATCGGGATAAAAGCCAATTATAACAAATAAGAACTGATACAATTTTACAATGTTTAAGAAAGCAGATAAAGAAAGAAAATTAATCATTCAAAATTCGGTGGACTTGACATTTATCGTCTCAAGGAGCTCAAATAACTTTACATCTTTTTTGAGGTCAATGCAGACACCTAATCTCTTGAATATAGCCAAGGTACATCTCAAGCGGTCAAGGTTCTCGTACTTCAAACATTAAAATTACTAGCTTTTTGGTCTTATAAAAGATGTTAGAAAAGTTGCTTTAGAAACTTTACGAAGTGCTTTAGACCATCGAACTGCGCTACTAAAATCGCGAAAAAGGAATCCGCTGTCCCATACAGTTTAGAACAGTAGATATTAAACTTTACTATGGAACAGCGGACTTTTTTTCGCGATTTCAAAGTTGTTCCCATAGTAAAAGTTATTCAGTTAGATGGTCTAAAATACCTATTTTTCTAAAGCAAATTTTTTAAAACCTTATATGTATAATATTTCGGCCATAAATAAACAATTCTAGTTTGGACTTAGGAATTCATATCCTCGGGAAGTTGAGACCTTGCTACATACATCTTCGGCAAAGTCGAGGTCAGTGATTTACATCAGCGAAACTAAGATCTGCAAGAAAGTAAATGGTCCTTAGGTCCGCAGAGAATTGAGTCTGCGTCTTCGATAATCCATATTTTAAACGCAATTTTATCTCATTGAGCGTAGAATCTTGATTTCCAACATTTAGATGACCAGGTAATTTTGTATTGGGAAACGTTAACCATTCTGACAAAAAATGGTTTGTGGCATTTTAAAGTAAATTAAAAGCTCGTGTTTTGAACACTATTTCAGCAAGATTATAGTGGTCCAATCATTATTAACGGCAATAGGACACAGATTAGTTTCTGAGTTTCAGGGGTCATAGGTTCAATGAGCGATAAAATTTTTAAATTAAAAATGTTTAGGTAGAAACACGATGTTTTCAAAATTAAACAAAACCTTATTAACGGGATAAAAACGAACTCGTTAAACTTTTCGAACCACCTAATAACTCTTCATTTTAATGCCTAAAGGAAATCGAGTAATAAATTGTATGTATCAGCTCTTACAAAGTATTCGAGGTTCTCGATAGCTCCTCTGACGTCATTAAAAACTTTCTGTATACTGTAGAATATACTAATATCGACGCAGCCAGTGAAACCAAAACACTGGAGATGAAAGATTTACCAATGATTTCTAAGTTTTATTTACCAGACAGACTAAACGATCAACACATTTGGATTTAGACAGCTTCATATACGTTTTACAACAGAAATACTATAGTATATGCAAATACAAACATGGAAGCTTTTAAATTGACCGTTCTATATATAATTGAGGTCACCTAAGGTTAACGCAGGTAAAAATTGTATGTTCTCTGATAATTTGCGAGCTTATCGAGCAGTTTTGTTACAAATGGTTGATGATACTATTTATAAAATGTCGATTATGTCGCGATTGCGAGTAAGGGCAAAAGCTTTTCTTTGTTACTAGATTAGAAATGTTTAGGTAAACTACTGAAAACGATTAGGAAAATGGATTATGGATAACTCACCTGAAGGAGACCCGTGCATTATCCTTTCGCAGTTAAACGCCCATTCCGATATAATTTCTCTCTCAGTCATACTAAAATCTTCACTGGTCTGATCGTAGAACGCGTCAAATGACGTCGTACTCTTCAATTTGAGGAGCTGGATCAGGGCACCCGCTAAACACACAGCAAAGGACGCCGAACTGCCAGTTCCTGCCCCAATAGTTAGTTCAGATCCTAATGAGATCTCCAACGATCTGACAGGAAGATTGGTACTTCCAAATATTCCGGAATAGACGTATAGGAAACTGCGTAAGGAATTCTTTTGGTTACTTTGTAATGCGTCGAAGTTTGGCTTGATAAGATGCAGGAACTCGTCAACTCTTCGCAAATGGTTGTCGTGGTCCAGTTTGTCAGGTAATCTCCAGGAGAATTTTCCTGTGATGCCTGGCGCCAACTTCGGATGGAAGAGGCTTTTGACTGTAGGTTCCAGCGGTAGAGTTTCTTCTAAACCGACACATGGTAGGTGGATCCGTATCGTGGGATCCACGTGATAGTTTACTTCCTGTAAAGGAGGAAAATTTTGGTTTAATTTTACAAAGCTTTGATGATAATATTTAAGTTGGGTTTAAAAATCAGCTGGTGGCTTTGTGACTTTCAATTACATTATTATCTAATGACTACCGTCATAGGAAATAGGTACTTTTGTGTAAGTAGTTCCTAAATGTCACGTTTGTTATAAAGAGTGTAAAATATTGCAGTTCAAAGAGATTTATCCTCGTAAAAAGATTATTTCCATGAAGTATATTCAAT
This sequence comes from Agrochola circellaris, assembly GCA_914767755.1. Lineage (NCBI taxonomy): Eukaryota > Metazoa > Arthropoda > Insecta > Lepidoptera > Noctuidae > Agrochola > Agrochola circellaris. The sequence continues at coordinate 8,305,333 of OU611860.1, forward strand.
TCATAATGGAACATTATTTCTCTAACATTTTACATATTCATAACTCATAATTCTTGTGGTTATTTGCTAACGTACATCGTCATATTTTAATATTAAAAGGGACATTTAGTAAAAATTACCATCAATTTATTTGACTAAGTGCCTTATAATTATACAAAATCAATTGTTTACGTTAAATAAATAGCTTCTGAAGTTATTAAATATACTACATAGCTATTAAATTAAATATTCATGTATGAAGGTATTATGAACTTAACATAAGTTAGGTTTAAAATGAGGATTTTTTTTATAACATAATATATCATTACGCCTGTACTCCCTGATGGGTTAGTCAGAGGTGTACCCTACAACCTAAATGTGGGTATTCTACGCACATTTCGCCAGTTATGTTTAAGTCCCATATAACAGGGGGCGAGCCTAATGCCATCAATCGGACACAAATCCAGACTCCGGGCTGCTACTACTAGTACATATATTATGTTTATTCTTTGTGAAGCACAAAACGCGATATTGAACAGTTTTCCCAGTCAAATATTTCGGAATTAATATAATACAGGGTGGCAGGGACATCGACGCAAAGCCGGTTACCAGGGATTCAGTACATGATTCCGAGCCCCCCAGCTTTGAAATTTTTCGTCGGTTATTAAAAAAAAAACAGCTGCTCCATACATTTTGACCGCGTAGGTATTGCACTTTTCTATGAAACAGCAGTTTTTTTTTTAATAACCGACGAAAATTTTCAACGCAGGGGGGTTCAGAATCATAAACCGGCTTCACGTCGATGTCCCTGACACCCTGTATATTGGAAAATATTTCATCTATAGAAATAGAAACAAAAAAAACTATGTATTCTATAACTTGATTTTGAGTTATTATTTCTATCAATAAATTTATTTAAAACCAATTCTGGTTTTCTCAGTTTTTTATCTACCTACCTGACTTATCAATAAAAATGTCTTCCTTCCTAAATAACTATCAGTCACTAACGCACCTAGGTATTGCCAAAATCAGCTTTCTAAGTAACGATGTAGGCTATGCAACTAACAGCTTTATGAGCCAATACATTGGTAATATTTAGACGCCATGTAGGGACAACTTACACACGACCAGTAATCGTATTACTACACACAAGCGGCGGTGTTAGTCTAGCAAGGTTTCGGAAACGTTTTAAACTTCCTTAAAATCTTCACAGGTAAATATATATTTCTTCACTCTGACTAGAATTTCTAAATATGCAGCTATGTTATAAGATGGAATCTTCCCAAAAAAATATTAAATACTGGCATACCAGAAACAAGGCAGACTTTTCTAGGTATATGGAATGTACAAAAACTACCGCAAAGCCAAAATCTACGCATGCTGTGAATACAAAAAAGTAACAAAGACCTAAAATTGCATACCAATAGTAAAACAAAAGAAGCCAAAAATTCAACAACAAAAAAAACCTAAGATCAAATAAAATTATTAAATAAAAATAAATAAAATGATTACCTTAACAACAATCGAGCTCCTGAGTCCCAGACTGACAGCCACCGCAGTCTTCCCGTACACAACCGAATGCTCCCCATGCAGGATCACTTTACCGGGAGCAGACACACTTACTGTGTACATATTATCTATTCCGTTCAACATTTTTAATAACAGTCTTTTTACACGCAAGGAACCAATAAAAACAACAAGTATTTTGTTCTACTTCATTATTATTTCCAAGTTACATTTCAAGACTTTTGTGCATTCCACTGTTCTACCGTCAGCGTCTTTTGCGTGAATGCGTGTATACTCTTCAGTTCTTCTTGAAGCACTGCGTTCACCAATCTGAGGAGCGAATTATTATACTATAATAAATATAATAGATCGATTGTTATTCTAATGGGGACGTTTGTACGTGTTAGTTGGAGATAGCAATCTTGGTGAATACAAAACGGCTTTGTCATCTTATCGTGCGGGACTTTGGGTGTTAGATTTTTATGAATGTATTTTCCGCATCTCATTGACTTTTCAACCCTTAGTATTTTTGTGCGCTGTTTCAGTTGCAAGCGTCAGTCAAGGGTTACGTATTGTTAGTTCTAACTTATTTGAATGTTAAAAAGATGTGCTCTGAATTTTTATGACAAGTTCTTTGTCTAAAAGTGCACAGTGTCTGATGACGTCTAAGATAGGAACTTATTTGTATTCTCTTTGAAATTATATTTAGTAAGATTATCTTTGAATTTTTGCGTTGGGTTTCCTCAACAGGTCTTAAGAGTAAGTGGTTATGATACTGATTTAGTAGTTTAATTAGTGCGCCGGGTTAAATTATCCATTATCATTATGAAAATGCTGAAGGCAAGAAACCTGAGCTTGTCAGTCTGGCTGGACATACCTATTTGAATGCAATTTTATGATTTTATCAATTCTTAGGCATTTTTTGAAAACCTTTCTTTTCTTTGAGAATATGCATTTTCGCAACCGATATTTGCATACCAGAATAATAAGTTTTCTTTTTTTACACTTTCGCTAGACGTTGAGACTTGCGCAGTCAGCATTCTTACAAAACCCGATGCATTAAGCTGTACTTCGACTAGGATTGCGTATAGACCGTCGCTATCACACATGCATACATACATTGTATCCATTTTGTCAACTCTTGGCATTCAGCCACGGTTTTTATTGCAATTTTTGCACGCACGTAGTATGCACAATGACCTTCTCATGGTCTCATTACGACTCAATATCAGTAACAATGCAACTATTATGCGATATTGTTTGATTGTATATGACTAGGGACACGTAGTCGGGTTATAAAGTGGTCCTCTTGGGAATACCAGCGTGTTATAATCGAATTTATTGTACCAGGAAAATGAAGCGAAAATATACGATAAAGATTTGTGCCTTGTGCATCCCACGCCCATTCACGATATCGTTAAAAAGCGATAAGCAAATTGCAACCTTCAACCTTTCTTCAGTTCTGTGTATATATTTTTTTATGGTCAGATTTACGAGCAAAGTGCACAAGAGCTTTCGCGAGTGGCACAAAAGGAATACCTTAGGTAATGTATCTAAAGGATGAGCAGTATCCTATGTGCGAAGAAATAATGATTAAACAACACATAATAAGGATTAATCTAGCAAACCCATAGTAACGCTATTATGACTAGAACTGGGGAAATGGATTTTCCAATTAATGTTTTTAATGGCTTCGATGACGGGTGCCATCCTGCCAAGATTGCCAACGTAGTTTAATTACATACTGTTTGCTAATTTTGAACCAGATACGTACATGGATCAAAATTCCCGATGCAAATACTGTTTATAGCTTCGGCGCTTCGTTCAAAAGGGAACAAATGAATCACTGAATGATTTGATCCCGGTGTTCGTGTTACAATCAGTGCACCGCTATTGAGCTCTAATTTGCGTTCATGGTCTGTGCACTTCAAAGTTATTGTTTTATTAATGCTTTGCTGATATTTTATAGGGTCAATTATCGCCTACACGTGACTTTCGCTTATGTTTGTTATCTGTGTTTTATTAATGGGTGTAAATGTCCCCTAGAGACGCCTTAGATGCGCATTATGTACCCAGAAATTATGAATTCAAATGTTTGTTGTGTGGACGCGAAAAACAATAGTTCAAGAAAAACATGCACAGCAAAATCTATTGTTTAAGCGTAATGACCAATGACACTGGTTTCGACTATAAATCGGAGAAACACGTGCTTAGAGCACACCACAAACTAGACACTTGCAACTGAAACTTGCGACAGACCATGTAAGTCTTATTTCGAAGCTCTAAAGAGCAGTCTTACATTAATATTGTAAATATTTTCCTCATAAAATCTGCGATTGCAATCTATCATAGGAACAATAGGCCAAAGATCTTTAAGACACAACGTGTGGGTTTTGACAGTTCTCAATTTTTTGGGGAATCGACTTAGATACAGGAAAACTTAACGTTAAAATGTTCTCATAGTTTGTAGAAATAACATTTGGGACTCACCTATGCCTGGCAAGCAGCGGTTTCCCCTGGAACTTATCAGACACGATAAGCACAGAAAACTTCGCGCCACAGCCGTCGCTATCATCCGTCACCTCCTGTTGGCAAAGAGACAGACCGTCAGCATTATGTCACACACAAATCACACAATACGTTGCGTCATGCATGGGCCGTTAGACTAAACACGATTATTTCATAAGATACCGACAGAATCATCCCTTCAATTAGTCATCTTGTATATAGAAGTAGGTAAAGAATGACCGTCGTTGTAGGAAAGGACTCCGAGGGGTTCCTACATAAAGTACCACTACTCCTATTTCTGCCATCAAGCAGAATTGCTGCTGTATTCTGCTGTGGAGGGCACGAGGGCTGTTAAAATTATGGGCAACTAACTCCATGAGCCATTTTAACTTTTTTTTCAGACTAACGTATCGCTAAACTTCCTGGTATAGGAGATGCATTCAGGTCCAGTTGAAAACCAGCGTCAGGCACTTCTAGTTGTCTGGCATTTTTGCTGAACAACACACAAACACTACCCTAATACTTTCTTACATAACATTTTACACTTTTTTTTTGTTTTTTTTTTAATCTTCTGTATGAATTGGGTGCTTTTTAGTCTGTGTTAAATAAATGTATTTTCTTTCTTCTTTTTTACATTTGATACCCATAAGGCGGCGCTAGCCAATCTCCATCAGGTGTCAAGAGAATGTCATCAATGCATAATCAGGTCATAAAATTCAACCAAAATAGACTCATTTTACAACACACGTTGGATAATATGAATGGCGCCAACTTTGTTCATGAGATAGGAGTAAGGCAACTATCTTGCATGAATAGTCTGCTTTCATAATAATGTCCAAGAAAAGCGTTTAAGCTGTCGAGTATTCACAGTCATGTAAATTGAGCTGTCTTCTATGAGGATACTAAATAAAACCGCACCTACATACTATTTGTTTGGCATGACTTCCTACGCAACTCCTAATGGAGGAACGAGTTAGGTTGCGCGGGAAAACGGGCTAGACACGTCGCCATACTTGTGAAATATTTACCTACGTCAGTTATAGAATTATTTAACAGAAATGGCAGACAGGCACCGCACGTGAGAATTCCTTGTATCGTGAGTGCATTAGCGGAAATGGAACAAACATCAATCTCTCGAACTCAAAAACCGCAATCTTGTGTAGGCGTATAAGGAATGATGAGGTCGTAGACCTCTTTAAAAAAATAAACTGATGATATGGTAACTAATGAGGGTGACGCCACACAATTCTAATACAACAAAAGATTTTTTTACAACACATCATAACAACAACACGCCCTCTACAGAGGACAAGCAACATCATCCCAGATTTAACGTTACTCTACAACGGTCTGAGACTAGACTAAAGCTGAGCATACATAGTATATATTACGGGAGACCCTGACATTGATTGGTGCCGAGACAAGAGAAATTGAGGTGAATTGACCACAATTGCCCCGGAAGAGTGTTTCCTCATGGATATACTAGTAATTGTAGCAAATGTAGATCGAACTTCAAGTATTCAGTCCTTAAGTGTTAATTTAATAAATCAAAGGTAGGCTCATTGGCAGCTTTTAATTCTTTTTTTCTTTTTTCATCATTCAAGAAACGTGACTGCAAGGAAATGCAGGAGTATTATTTGCAACTAAGGATTGAACCAATTAAAAAGGTTAGGTTAGGTTGGAATGTTGGATGTGCTCATGTTAAAGTGAAAATAGAGGATTGGCCGGAAGAACAACTCAGTCTTAAATATTGTTTGTTACAAACTGCACCAAATTAATAAGAAAAGCTCCAGTTCCTATCTATTAAACATCCGTAAATAAAAGAATGATGTAAACATCCTTTCCAAAGAAGCCCATAAATCAAATAACGAATCCATTAGAAGATTACCCATCCGAATCTAACACGTAGTTACGGATTAATTACCTATAATTATTACAATATTTTACAATTACGTAGATTGATGATCATCCAAAAGCGGTTCAGTTCAAACCACACATGCATACTCATTTCGGTACCAAATCTTGTTTACTTGTAGTCGCATGGTCGGAAAAATTCTCACCATCTGTCTTTCTTTATCCGGTCTTTAGAGGTTACTAACTCCACTGTTAATATGAGGCGATCCGTGTCTCCCAGCTAGATGCAGATAATCTGGACACAGAAGCTTAAGCTTTAGGGTTCCGAGTTCTATTTATATTCAAAGAAGCTTCAATATTGGGAGGACACAAAACTTGATCAGTATAAAGTTCCTCCTTTCAGGCAGCGTTGTTACCTTTAACGTTGAAGGCACCTCCATTATTGTCATAATCGAGGTTTGTTTAACCATCCCTAACTTTATCTTGACTGACAGTGTATCTTAAAAAAATGGTAGGTATCCATAGCTTCTTGTTATTACAGATCAAGCAATTAAGCAATCATACGAGGTTTTTGAAAATGATACCCTCACCTACGGTGAGATTACAAAACTTTTATCAGTAGGTACTTGGCTAGGTCCTGATATTTTGAAACGTGGCGAGCATGCTTGTAGGCTATATATTAATCACTTTGTTTTACACTAATTCCGATTACTATCCTCATGTGCGAATGAAGAAAAAACAGATAGTGTCTGCCTTCCCACGCTGAAACCGTCAACTGAGATAAATGGATATAGTGCAAATTAGCTCTTAAACAAATCACTGTTTCATGAACTGCATCCACAATTCCACTTACATTATGTAGAATTTAGGTAATATCTGCTGTGAATAAAAAGAAGTTGCAGTTTATGGTTTAGGATTAATTTTATTTAGTCCTGCACCATTAATAATTGCTGTTGAAGCATTATCCTGAAAGGTTCCCAGGTCATCATCTAAATCTTTTCCAGCTGCAATAACATAATATCCTTATTTAATTTCTTTGAGAAACATGAATGAGTCGATCTACAAAGGAAAATTCATTATATCAATCATAATTTTCCGACTCGTGTTTTCCAATGAACAAGGCGACATTTTACGTTTGACACATCCCAATTAAATTAAAATCTAACCTTCATTCCGCGACATTGGTCTGTCATAACGACCGGCAGAGCGATCGAAGTTATTTCATATTGACCACACCATTGTAAGGTTAATCGTGCTTTCGTACCTAACCTTGAATAATATTTAGGTGAACAAAGATTACAGTAGCATAATTAATATTACGATACATTTGAATTAAACGGATACGCTCTTGACCGAAATGATCATATATAATCACGCAATTTATTATATGCAAGCAGAGACTTAGCTAAATATTTACCGAAGTCTATAAAATGGAATAATTCAAAACCTTCATGGACATAAACGACTGTACAAAACATGGGAAACAATTTAAGAAAAATAAACAATCTACGTGCAGCCTTCGGAATACGCAACACGTAAATAAGGATTCGTCTTTCCGCCTCTTACAAAAACATGACGTATTTAACTAAAAATCATTTTCGGATATACTATCTCTTTGATTATTTAATTACTTGCATAATAAAACTACTGCTGTAGAACTGACAAAATTATTATCTCATTGTTTCATGATATATGCTGATCATGTTTTTGATTTGGCAGCATTTCAGTCTACATAACAGTGACGATATCTGGGTGCCTAATAGATTTGCACTTTGCCTATCATAGCCCAGCAAATAATATGTACAGCCGTGCGTGATCTTATGTTGCACGGAAATATTGCAAAGTTTTGGGTCAAATGGAACGGAACAAATCGACATGTAAATAAAAAAGAAGTTTTATTTCAGAATCCATACAGCAATGTACTAAGTACAAGTGCGATGGTACTGCTAGCTTACATGCAAGACAAACAGTCAACATGTTAATATGACAAGTCTATCCTGTCCATTAAAAAAACAAGTTTTTTAAATTCACTATCATTATAAAATAACCGCATAAATGACATTAGGTAGCTACAAGCAAATAAAGAAGAATGTAATTTATTGCCCAAACAATTAATATAAGTAATATTACATGCAAACTTATTATGACCCCATTAGGAAGGTCGTGTACAACCTCATTCAACTAATATGGTGAATCTACTGTTCAAACCAGCCATTAGTATAATTAGGATTCATTAGAATGATACACTTGCATCACGCATTACTGATATTTTAATCAAACTAACAAGATTTACACGTTGTTTATGATTATAGCAGAAGAGTTTTCGTGAAACAGAAACAAAGGAGTTTGGATACACATAAAGATACTCTTTGGAGCCATGTTTTTTTTATTTTTATGGTGAATCTGTTGTCTATTACAGGTTGATCAGACAAGGGACTGCAGATTAGCAATGAGATGAATGAAGTGCATTGGAACCAGATAAGTACTCAAGTATTCAAATAATTCAAGTTACCTAAAACGATGACCAACGGGAGGTTACGCTAAGGTCGGATATCAATTTATCGTTATGCTTAAAGTTGCATGTGATTTAAATAATAATCCTTTAGCTTTTTATTTTATTACTGCAAATGGCAAAGATTAATTTTTTGGGTGAAGAATATACTGTTTATTTATGAGAGATATATATGTATAAGTGTTTCTTGCGAGGAAATATTGTACTAGTCTCAAAAAGTCGAAGTAAGTCAAGAAAGTGGGAACAGCAATTTGTATTAATGTATCTAAGTGTTTGTCAAGTGAGCAGGTTATAGTGAGTGACCTGTTTCGTCTCCCTGTCGACTTTTACTCGTACAATCCACGCAATCATGCTAGCAATTCGGATGCACTGGTCTACATGTATTTTATTTAGCGTAATTTTTATTTGATAGGTCTTTATTGCTGGGCAGTACTAAACCGTCGAAATGTCGAGGACTCCCAAAATCTTTTGATCAATTCAATTCTGATAAAGAACCATAAGACATCAGCATGAATGGTTCTCGATAAAAATCTAGATTACTTTTCTGTAAGCATTTATATAAACTTCCACAGGTAAAAACAACGTCCCACAAGAAATTCGTCGCGGAATTGTTCGGCCCAGTTGAGGTAAAATCCGTGTAATTTGCTCATTAGCCGGTACAGATGAAACGTGAAACGATGCCGTTTTTTTTAACCCAATGTTCTCGTAAATCATTTTACAGTCCATTACAGCGTGCATTATAAAAGGATGTTGGAGAAAAAACAAGAAATGCGAGATGCTTCAGGCAATAAGCACTGTGACTGTTTATTTTGATTTTGGAGATGGTGAAATAGAGAAAACGCTGCTTTTACTTATACGTTATAAATCTTGTGATATGTCTGATCTTAATGCCAAATGCAAAGTACCTATATCTAGAAGAAACTACTGAACAGTAGGAAATGTGTTCAAGCGCAGTGCTCCAGAAAGCTGACAAGGACTGATTGAGACGATACATCGAGTGCATTAGCAGTAGCAATTCAGTCATGATACAACCGACTACGGAAGAGCATGACTAACATGTAACCTATATGGCTTCGAATGTCGACCTACTAAACTTTCGAACCGTCTGTAAACGTGAAGATGATACACGCGAGAAACAATTTCATTTGCGCCTACGAAAGAGGATACATTTTTATCAACTTTCTCTTTGGCCAAGTATAACTGGAAACTATGCTAGCTTTGATTATAACCACTACAAAGTGTTGTTGGTATGAAGAAAAATGTTTACAGTTCATAGTATTGTGTACATTGAGGTTGATACTCGCTTCAATGCTCATTCAGCGCAAAGACAATCCATATTGTTATAATTTCAAATGACTATAAAAGTATTGTCGGCAATGCTACCAAATTAATATATGGATGACTCTATCAGTTAATGTTTCAACCGGAAACACTCCTTAAAAACCTTCAGCAATAATAATATAAGTCTCAGCAAGACAAACGGATGTTTTCTTTTAGAAAATAAACTTTCGAAGTAAACATAGATCTAAAGTATTAGCAGTTTGTACGGCAGACATCGATCGTGTACACGCAGTGAAAGCCGGACTTTAGAAATCACTAAACTCCAGTTTTTGGAATAATTATTATTTATTTATAATTTCTCTGTCAAAAGCTAATTTTGAAACTTTTACTTTTATTTAAGCTTTCCGATTTGGCAGACAGAGATAGTTAACTTTACTGTATTTGCTCTGTTTTATTTTAATGTAAGAAATATATTAAACTTATAAGTAGGTAGGTATCGATACTTCTGATTACTGAAATATAGAAAAATAGCTTTTTCCAAGGTAATGTGTAGTTGTATGTTTCAGTCTCCGGCGCGATTAATTAAGCGACCATAGGTCATCAATAACACTTCATTGCTCAATAGCTGACTAAATAAACCGTTAATAATATTTAAATTATCAATAATTTAAATATTAACCACAACCTTACTGAAGTTATTGATCATAAACCTTGACAGCGAACAACCGATAAATAATTAGAAAAAAAAAAACATAAGCGTTGATTACACTGAGGCCAACGACACGTAAAACAATCTTAAAATACACGTACCTAATTCTTATCACTTAAAAAAATAACTTCACTCATAAATCACGGAACACTTTGTCTATAGTACGAGTTTTTTTTTTAAGAACGCGTTCGGATAATACGTGCAGCGGCGTGCACCGACCGCGGCCCGCTAAATCCACCGACTGACTTCCCGCGCTAGTCGCGGATGCGGCTGAATGACCGGCTGCGCGATTGTGGGCGTCTTGTTGGCTCGTAAATCATCAGCTACGGTGAAGACGAGCCGTCTAGTTTTCGAGTAGGTCTCACTTGGGCTATTACGTGGCATTGGATGACGGGACTGACCCCACATATGTATAACGATCTTGTCATGTTTCTTATTCTATATGTTTGCACTTGTACATACGCGCATCAGTTGAAAAGAATGACGGTTGAAAGTTTAGCAAAAAAAATACGTGTGGCACTCGAGGACTGCCGCGGTAAAGCTATTGCATAGCATATATTCAAAAATAAGAAGATAATATTGTTGATTTAAAATATTTTTTTAAAAAAATACCCCTATACCCCCCCCCTAAATCGCAGAATTTACACAACCGTCAATGACGTCTGCCCTCACGCGTCTGCCCGCGTTCGGGTCGCGCACTCGGCGATCGCGCGTCATTGCCTATCCCGCCCCTCCACCCTCGTTCTGCGCGCCCGCCGTCGACTCATCGCAGGTCATTCTTATCGTTCTAACTTTTAAAATATTAGTCCAAATTACTTAGTGTAAAAGACAAATTTTATCTACATTAAATACCGAAAGCGATGAAGGTATTTATTTTGATACGAATTAACTAAATACTCTAAAATATGCAACTTAAAAAAAGTATTCAATTTAAATGTATTTATAGCTCACTATTTTGGCTATAATGGCTTCCACATAAAAGGTAGATATATGCTGTCGCGGACTTTTATTTAGAACTCTTTAAGACAAACAACCCCACAATACATTCTTTTCATGTAACTCCAGCGGTTTAGGCAGCGCACGCAAAGATAGATCTCAGAGGGCAGGATTTTTTCCGACTTACTGGATACTTATCGTTATATTATGGCTAAATCACATAAAATCTTTATAAATTGTAGCCTATGTGTTATTCTGATATATAAGCCACATTACTGTAAAGTTTCATTAAAATCCGTTCGGTAGTTTTTGCGTGAAAGAGTAACAAACATCCATCCATCCATCCTCACAAACTTTCGCGTCAGGTTTTTTTTTTCGTTACGGAATTTCTACATTCGGTCGCCGCGCTCAGAGTCTCCGATAAAAGCTATGCAATAGCTTAAAAAAAAAATCCTACCAACAGATTCATTCTTCAGACGTGTACGTTTTACTCCTGCTTCTGCATCACCTTGATAGTTTTGCCAGAAAAAATAGGAAAACAAGGACGTGCCGTTCTCAATTTATTCATTTCGGCGCTCAAGGGCCAAACTGTGCAAATATATCTTGCGTCACAAAAACTCGTTACAAAAAGTGTGGATTCTGAGTAGAGTACATTAACCAAAATCAACATTAGTAGCACGCACGCAACGCATTGACAGGAAAGTGTGCTCGCACGCACGGAAAATGATCAAACATCCTCATTTGTGGGCCGGAGGAAAACCGATTAGATTACTTCGTATTAGGATTTAATTTGTTTAGTAACGCAAACAATCCGAAATTGGAGACTACCGACGTTTCAAAACACGATACATGAGAGCTTTGACTGAAGTATTTACATAAATCCTCTTCACTAACAAAGCCATGCCTCTTTTTATTTTATTAATAATGTATTTTGTAATAATATCATTTAAAAGAGTGTCCATGGGGTTTCTTGGCCGTTCTTCTCCATAAGAACCTACTACTCTGGAATGGGCAACGAGCTTCATCTTTCTGAATGACCGACTCATTTGACAATTCAAAAGTAAATGGTTTTATTGAAGTAAATACTTTGAGTTTGCCATATGTCATCTCTTCTAAATGCTCCGTCTAATATCGATTTGCCCAGACACGATTCTGTTAAATAACGATTTCTTTGATAATGTTTACGCTGATGTAGAGAAACCAATCTAACGATCTCCAGAACGAATGACGTCTCTAAAACAAATTGCAGTGTATTGATATAAATCAGTTTCCAAATAGTGTTCTTGGCACCGCGCAGGTGTTCCAAGATTATTTCAGGATTACTCGGAACTTAACCATACTATTAGATACTCAAGGGCGTAAATTGGATGAAGCGGATGCGATTCGGATAGTGGCATCTGCCGTTCTAGTTCAAATTGTAGGTGACGTTAACAAAACCAATTATGTTTCAGCTCCTTGAACCACCACATTTCGCAATCTATTACCTGATGGTCATTAAACCACATACCATAAAACCAATTCATTTGTAAAACAAACACATTAATTTGGAAGTTGTCGCGCGGTTTCATAATACGTTATAATATGCCGGGACCTTGCCGCAATACCGGTGTTGATATTGCGCAACGCAAAGACGCGTATTTTAGCATACACTTGATGTTGACTCTACTACTTAGCTCTTTTGTTTGCTCTAGGACGCCAGATAAACGTGACATTGGCATCTGTGCCGATCCATCATTCTTTTATATATATGTTTATTTTCTATGATGTTTCGTAGAAAGCCATGTGCTGTTTGAGAATACACAATATGCAGTCCTGACTCATAGCGAGTCAAAGTGTCATCGTGACTTTCAGCTACCCTAATTAGCATATTAGTCATTTACAACTGCAGATACGTTATTTCGTTTACACTATCCGTATCGGCTTTAGCGATTAAAATAAGCTTAGAAACTCATATTGCAAGTAAAGCTGAAATTACAAAGGCACTTATGATAGGCACTCCTACTTAATGTCTTGACCTAGATACTACTTAATTATATAGATCGATTTCAAGTTTTTGTAGCAAAATATTTGTTATGAACTAACTAACAGAACCTGTCAAACAATTGCGTAAAGCTTTAGCATTATTACAATTCGGAAAAACTGGCATGGCGACGGCATTTTACTTCATTAAAGACTGATATAAAATGGTATTGTTTGTACATTATTTATCGCCATATTGTAATTAAGTTCATATCGGTCTGTCCTAACTCCTACTGCTCTTATAGGGACCGAAACTATCAACATGTTTGGTTCGCAGCCAAAAATATCTTCATCACATGATGAACTTTACTAAACCCAGGTTGCTAACAGGTTGTTCGAAAACAAAGCTGCAGTAATAATTATACCTCTACAATTCGTATGACTCAACACGGATTCAAGTGTTAAAAATCCCAAGCCCTTTGCACAATGTAAAAAGAAATTTTCTCATAGATGTTACATAAAACGAAAATTTTTACGCGCCTCCGCACTGCGCTGGTCAAGGCCTACTGACGTCGTACGATAAGAAGCGGTTACGTTATGCCAAGTTCTTATGACCGATACCAGACGCCAATCAATCATTCGGCCTAATAGATAACGTGTATATGAATGGATTATCCACTTTCTCGATGCCATGCTGATGCAAGAAAATATTACTTTTCAGTAAGGTAAGACTGAAGCTGTGGCGAGACAGTGCTTCCTTACTCGTGCCATTTGTTCGACTTGCTGAGGATCGCTCACCTGGACACGAGTTGCCTTGGCTAACCTGGAAGTCTTTAAACAGACTCCGGACACAGGTTTGCCGAAGCAAGGAAAACCTGTTCAGATGGAGATTCATAGACGACTTCGTCTTGGAGTGCAAATGCGGTGCTGTTCCACAAACGATGGGACACTTAATGTCGTGCCCTGCGTGTGCTGTCGTCTGCACATAACAGGTACTGATGTACGCCAGTGATGGCGCCAAACACGTAGCCGTAGTCGGGGCCGAGTCAATTTAGATTGCCATCGACACGCTAAGAAGAAGATAATCATTTCAAGAAGTAAGGTAATCATTTGAATGAATGAATGAATGAATGAAATGCACCGACCCCAGCGTGGTTTAACCAGACTCGATAAATCGAATGAACCCCAAGATTTGCACTAGCCCATGAAGCCTCATGTTTCATGGGACTTCAAAGGCTATTGCATATCAAGGAGTAGACCGGGGGGCGCGGAATAAAAAATTAATATGTCAATTATTGAAGCAACCGAGTATGCATATCTAGCAAACGTACCAGACATTATGAAGAGTTTTGCTTAAAGCCACTACTAGTATGACCAAAGAGCAGAATATGCAACAAAGGCAACAAAAGGGCACGGATTATGATTCAACCTCGCATCCAGCTGGGATGTACGTGAGTAGATAGTACGTGAATTTATTGAAATAATTCGAGACCTTGGGTTCTACGATAACAGTTCATTTAAGTGCGTAACATGGTGGGATTGCATTGTTTATTGTACTTTATATTGCGAGATTATTTAATAATTAATCCGGCCCGTTATGCTCCCACCGCATCGCAAAACGATTAAAACAATCAATGGCAAGATTTTACCAGTTATGTTTAATTTAAATAATGTTATAGTTACTTTGTTATAAGGTTAGCATCACAAAGGGGATAGGCAGAGATGTATAATCTAGTGTGGCACATTTTACCAGCTATGTTGAAATAATGGGGCGAGCCTATGGCGATTAATAGGGCATATATTATCTAGACACCAGGCTACTAATAAGAATTCCTAACGGGAAAAACCTGATGTATTATATCGGAGTAAAGAATATTATAAATTGATACGAATGTTGCAGCTTCAACCGGTCGATGATCAATTTCATATCTGAATTTTCTCTGTGATCTATCATAATGGTTTTCCTCAAAATAATTATTTTATTTTATACATTAGGGACAAAAAGCAGTCAACTGACTAATTTATAAATACCTATTTATCTAGCAAAGTTTCTAGAACTTTCTTCAATGTCTGATATCAAAACTATTGTAATAAGATTGTAATAGAAAAAAGGTCGGTATCTAGAGGCTAAGTTTCTATCGAATATTTGGCAATCTATGACCTTGACGAAATGATTACACGTTACCTTGTTTTTACAGTATCTAATAGTTAATTTATGATTGTAGGGCTGGACTTTGTAACGTTAAGGCCCACTTGCGCGTTCATGGGTTAGCTAAATAACTCGGAATTAAACAGCTAAATCAGGGTTAATCAAACGAGAAATATTGGATTAACCCTGACTTAGCTGTTAACGCGCAAGTGGGCCTAAGAGAATTATCAAAACATGTGAAAGTGAGGAGGTATGTCGCTCTCCTTTTTCAACAGTGAAAGGAGATTTGGGGCAAATTCTTAATGCGTAATTACTTTGTCTATGTTGCGTAGCAGTAGTCAGACTGAGATGGCAAAAACATCTAGCTTTCCATTTAAATCTTCATGCCTATTACCTACGTTTGTTTGTATTAGATCCAACCGATTGACCAGTAAAAACAAATCAATCAATCTGCCTAGCCTTATCTCAACTATGTTGGAGTCGGCTTCCAGTCTAACCGGATGCAACTGAATACCAGTATTTTACATGGAGCGATTGCCTATCTGACCTCCACAACCCAGTTAGTTACTGACCAGTAGAAACGATCAAAGTTATAATAAGGTTTTCAATTTTCAGTACCTATCTTGGACTGTTGAACCTATGAAGTTGACGTTCATAAAAGTGGTAACTGCTATCTAATTACGTAATACATTTTCATAAACAATTACAACTAATCTGTTTCATTTTGACAGTTCAACAACATTCATTGCGCTATTTACGTTGTTGAGCAGATTTTTTTTCGAACTTATAAATCAATGGATTAGCAATCTGTTTCAAAACGAATTCAGATTCTGATTGATCGTGTATTACGCAATTAGAGTACTGGTCATCAGCCTGGTATTCCCGTTCACTAACATTAAATACGTTTGTTAGATCAATTAATAAATCTGAAAAAATGTGGAAACTTGCGAAAGGCATTTAATATTTGTATGTGATGTTGCCTACTTAGCAGCTGTCGTGATTTAAATGGACACTAATTCATTGAGTAAATATTCTTGTACTTAATCTACCAATTTCATAAATCGTAATTATTTGAGATAAGAATAATTAAAATTTTCATATCAGTTCTCTTTTCTTTTAGAGTTGCTGTTCTAATGAAATTCTTTAATCTTAAATTGATGCGATTCACGATATTTCGAAAGTGGACTTTCTTGTTGTTTACATAATTCAATTACAAGAATGATTATAATATTAATTGCCAAGATGTAATAAAATGTTCCATGGCTATTGTTTGATTCAGAAAAATAACAAAATAATTATTCTTAAATACACGCATATGATTGCGGTGTTCTACGTTGTACTGTTTGCTAGTACTTCAGCCAATGTTTGTGTTGCTGCAAATGCAGTGACTCAACAAGAAATGACATATGAAAGTAAGGTCAATTGTTGAGTAAGAAAGCTGCCACAGTTAAACTTCAGATAGAGCAAAAGCAAAACACAAAAGAACCAATATAAACCATTGAAATCATAAAGCTACTGATTCAATCAGGCTACATCGTATTCATTTTCCAATTACAATTCAAGGCAGTACAAAGGCTGACAAGACCGATCTAGCTAAATTAGACACTTAATATGCGCACTTTATATGAGTTCTAATTTGAAAGACGACTGGAAATAGCAATTACAATGTTGAATGTACATGACATATATAAGTTAGATTCACATAGCAAGACGAACCGGATAGGCTTTGATCCTATTAGCAAATCTGATGGGCGCGGGAAACGCGACAAGAAAGTTAGTACGGAAGACAACATCGCAAGTTAGTAAGGCCTTGGAGATATCGTTGACGACCTAGATAATGGTTGGCCGAATGAGAGATATCAAAGCCAATGAACTTGGCGATAACTTTGGCACAGTTCAATGAAAGAATCGGCGAATATTGAAAGGGAAAGTTTTCACTTTCTTACGTTTTATAAACATAAGACAGTCATCGATATGGAGATGAGTGTTTGGCGCAATCAGTTTCATCGATTACCTCTTTCTATTTTGTTTGACTTCATCAATGATACGAATTTTTGACAAAACCTTGTTTTGGAAATAATTAATGTTTAGTTATGTTTTATGTAAATAACTTCTTGCAACAATAATGTGCATTTTGAATGACGCTAGATAAAGCATCTACGTCAGCACCTTTTCAAATATTATTTAACACATATTTTATGTCATTGTCATTGACACCACACCATGCACACCATTTTCATTGTCATCAATAACCACAAGATCCTGCATGACCAAATATTTGGTTATCATATTATTTGCAGATCGTTTTATGAAGAAATTTTATGGTTGAACTTTCTTGAAGTAATTTAATTGCACGGTTGCAAAAACCTACATTATAGTTTTGAGGTCAAAGCCAAAGACGCTCTCTTTCTATAGTTAATCATTTTTATATGTACTTTTATTATATCACAAGAGATTAAAAGTGTAGTTTTCAAAAAGCGAAGTTTCAACAAGAATGAGTTCGAAAATCAACTGAGTGTTATTTTTTACTGCGATGAGTGCAAAACTGCATTAAATCTGTCTGATGATGAAACTGCAATTATGACTAAATCTTGACATTACACGTCAGACAAAAACTTCTAAAACATTTAAGCCGTTATGAAAATATTAATAATACTTATCTAAATCGTCAGGTAGCCGCAAACTGTTTCGTAATTGGTTGCAAGACGTCCATTGTCTCTGGACAAATGTAATGGCCGTCGATGTGTGCACATTAGGATAACTGTAAGCGTGGTAAGCATGTAGCACATGTGCAATTCTGTTGAAGGTTAGCCTAAGTAGACCAACATATTATTGTATCTGTTTTTATCGCTGCAGTTTTCTTTGCGTATTCAGCAGTTTTATGAAGTATCTAGGCGAGATATACCGGTGTCGCTTGATGGAGCGTACGGTAACTAAGTCTACATTTGTGATGGATAGCCTGTACTGTACACTTATGCTATTGGAAAAATCACAATTTACAAACAATCCCAACGCAATACTGACGCAATACACAGCTGTCAAAAGACAGTCAAGTGTAGCGTTTAGAGCACGCCAAGCCCGATCCCGACTCCACTTAGTTCCCAAAATGGACACGCAATTTGAAACCAATTTGGCGCTAGGGTCGATCTCAAAAGTACGAAACGTCAAAATTCCAATGTCGATAGATCGGAATTAAAGTAAAGAGTAACTGTACCGTAACCCGGTTCTTACTACTACAGTAGTTTATGAGATAATCAGCTGAGGAAAAGGACTACCACTAAATAAAAAGGTAAAGTGAAATGTTTCTAAGATGGTAGTCGTAGTTATCCTTCATTTTATACTGAACTGAGAGTGAAAGAAGTGCAGACCATCGATACTGTTTATTTTGAAATGGGAATGTTTTGTAGGTGAGCCAGAACTCGCATATTATTTACCTACTTTTTATAAACAATTTACAAAAGTAAATCACGTTTTCTGATTCTACCAAAGACACGTGAATTGTTAGATAACAATAAATAACTTGTGGGGCTTGTGGCTAAGTAATAACAGCCGCACGGGTCGATCGATCAGGTTAAGCTACGTTTGCCGCGGTTGGTCCGTAGATGGGTGAATCTTTATATACCAAGACCCCTCCGTGCCTCGGAAAGAACGTTATCCTGTTGGTCCCGGCTGTCATTCGTGGATCTTTGACAGTCGTTACGGGTCGTCAGAAGCCCGAAAGTCTGACAACCAGTCATACAAGGATAAGGGGTATTGTATCATATTACCTAGTTGCTGGGTTGTGAAGGTCAGATAGGCAGTCGCTCCATTTAATATACTGGTATTCAGCTGCATCCGGTTAGACTGGACGCCAACCACAAAATAATTAGTCAGATGATGAAATAAATTACAACAAAATACCGATAATGACATAATTAATGTTAATATTATTCAGGAGTATAAAATTTCATAGAACCTTTTCATAACAAATTGTTACAATTAATCATAGTTACGAAATGAAAATACTGAAAAATAAGATATTGCAAATTTCAAAGCCCAAAGACAAGGTTTTGCAAAAGAAATATATGAAAAATGACGATTTCAATCATGTATGTGCAGGTAGGTATTTCGAAATTTTGGAATTTTCATTTAATTTCGCCACAAAGGGAATCACCGATGAGCTGACCACCTTGCAAGAGACCAGTTCCTTTTAAGCTGGTGACCTTCGCGGGTACTCAATCAACTTAACTCTTAAGAATTATGTCGAAAGTAAAACCTTTACAGTTTTTTTGGATTGGCAATACTTGCGGGATTAAAACGACATTTCACAAACAGGTATATAATATGCCTACTTTTCGCTCCTTGATTTAACTACCTTAATACACCTGACAGATTCTTTGACACTACGACTACGACCACTACTGGCGTATCATTGGAACTTGTTCGGACTATGAAAAATAAATACATCGATCTGACTTTACCCAACTTTGTTAGGGTCGGCTTCCAGTCTACCCGTATGTAGCTGAATACCAGTATTTCACATGGAGCGACTGAATCAACAACCCAGTTACTATGAAAATGATAAAATATTTCAAGAATATGTATACCAGATACGTCGAATTCTTGAAAAACGTGAAACCCATCAATATTTCAATCAACCAACAACAAACGAATACAAACCGTCTTAGGGCGAATTTCACCAATACTGTAACTGAACGCGATCAGCACATCTAAACCGGGTTCAAGAACTATCAATCTCATTATTGTGACAGCTCTTGAAGATTTTGATTTCCTGATCGCGTTCAGTTTCTTTGCTAAAATACACCCTTAGTTCTCAAAACAGCGTAAGCAAATAAGGAAAGTCAATATTCATGATTATGAGAATGAATAATTAGCACCATTACAATTTTCTGGAGCGTAGTAGTCATCGGAACATTGAAATTAGCAGAGATTTCTTGGAAGCTATTAACTCACTATCTTATGTCATCATCGTAATCAGAACGACTTGGTATTGCCCCATCTGCATACGTGAGACACAGCATAGATTATAAAGTCAGCGAATTGTGCGAAATGGTCTGCTGTCAAGGAAAGAATCGTTATCTCCCGAATTTGTGAGGTGATAAATAAAAAGGATTCTTTAAAAAACATTACAGACTGTCGCAGCCCACAGACTTTGGTGGACATATAGGTAACCTGAAATATAAACAACAAAAATATCTCTGTTTGCTTGGCCTTCTATGTAAGGATTTTCCTCATCTGAATCGATACGCCTCATGCATAAGGCACTGATATGAATAATTTAGACCACCTGGTGACGTCAGCTTTGAGTTCTCATTTAATTATAATGGGTGTCATTATCTTAGGTATAACAAGAAAGAAAGAACAAAAAATGCGTTTATTGGCATTACAGCAGAAAAATACACCTTAAAACTATAAAAACAGAAAACAATTATTATAATGCCGAAAGGGCCAGCTCAGCATAATGTCAGATGACAACACGACCTGACGCTGATTATCAGCTGCAACCCACGAGTTCCATACGCTAGAATAATAAACACATAGGGAAGTACCTATGTGTACGTTTTTAATAAATAAATTAAAAGAATAAATTATAGGTAATATAAGATGGGATTATATAAAAAAAGCTCATACAAATGTTGTGATATACATGTGTGTGTGTGCGTTGTGTTTTATTAATGAGAAACTAAAATAATACCCAATAACTGTGTATTACCTTCATTAAAATAATAAATCTATCATCTATTAATAGAAAGTACCTTCAAGGCAAAATCGTGTGACTTCGGTGTTCGTAGTACTGACTAGTTGCAATGACGGGGGTTTCGTAAAACATTTTCGCAGTCTTTTTCTTAGCGTGTCGATGCGATGGCAATCTAAATAGACTCGGCCCAGAATTCGGCTACGTGTTTGGCGCCATCACTAGCGTCCATCAGTTCCTGTAACGTGCAGCTGACCGACACGCAGGACACGACATTAAGTGTCCCATCGTTTGTAGAACAGCACCACATTTACACTCCAAGGCGGAGTGGTTTATGAATCTCCACCTGAACTGATTTGATCCTTGCTTCGGCCAACCTGTGTCCGGAGTCTGTCTAAAGACTTCCAGGCTACCCAAGGCAACTCATGTCCAGGCGGAAGATCTTCAGCAAGTGGAACGAATGGTTTAGGTAAGGAAGCACCGCCACAGCTTCAGTCTCTCTTTTTGTTCGGTAGTGTTAGACGACACACTTTAAAAAACAGTTTTTCTGCCTATTGGGGCACAAGGATGTTGTCGTGAGTCGAAAATGATTTTGGATCTTTCGCTGAAGCTTGCCACCGCTCTGCGAACTACTGGTGGCGCTATTCCTGCTAGTGGATATAGCATTTGAACCGGGATCGGTTTTAGGAAACCAGTGATGATCTGAGCTGTATCCACTAACTTTGCATGAGCAGAACGACTCCACATGGAGCACGAGAATTCACCCGCAGTAAAGATATGATTTTTGCAGTAATGAAAATCAAATCAGTTGATGGATCAAAGAAAGAAGAAATGGATGGATTATGTAAGACATAATCTGCATGTAAAGGGATTAAATGCTGACAAGATGACGCGAATAATGACGTGATGGCTGACAGAGGAGAATGAAAGGAACTTTTAGCACCTATCGACCCCAAGTAACATGGGACAAGGCAGAAAAAGATACTGAATCTACCTACAAACAAAGAGGACCTAACTTGGATTCGAAAGCATTTACCTTAACCTAAACTGAAGCCGATCGATATTTAGCCCGCACCAAGACTCGTACGAGCCTAGAATTATTTGTCACCAATACGGTGTTACGTCAGCTTGTTACTTCGCTTATATTTTCAGCGTTTATTTGTAACTTAAACTGCGTTACATATTATTTAAACATTCATTACGCGTTGCGGTCAACTCTGCGGAATCGATTCGAGTATTGAATTAAAATTAAATAATTGTGGTTTAGGTTTTTTTACGAATATTAAAAGGAATGATTCATTAACCACCTCATTAATATCTGTCTGTCGGTTTATTAGTAATGTCTCAATGTTGTTCGATGTTTACTCGAAAACATCTGGCTTCAGAATTCTGAGTTATTGGACGAAAATACTGTGGACGTTTGATGTTGGATTTAAAATGTTCAATCGTATGGATGTCTTTTACATCGGATTATTTGTTTTTATTGCAACAGCTGTAGCTATTGCTTGGTCGTCATACTACTAATTGATACCTATGAAGATATTGACGGATGGATCATACTCCATTGAGATGTATTTAGATATGACGTTCCTTTCCAAGACCATCAATTTCGACATCAAAGTATGTATTAACATTGAGCATGACTATCTTGATTAATCTTGAATATTGCAATATTGATCAATCCAATTTTCATGACTCATCTAATTGAAATATCGATGAATTACCTACGTGTACGAGAAGAATTTGTGCACAGTCATAACCTCTCAAGAAACCATGTACGGACATTGAAACAAAATTGTTTAACATCTTCAAGGTTTAAAAGACCGACGGACAAGTATTTACAAAAGGAGTCTAGGGAAAGGGAATGTCATGTTTGATAAGGTTAAATGTTCTGTTGAAAAATTATAGTGGAACAAAACTGGTGGAACTTGTTATGAGTGCCCGGGTAACTACAATAATCATAAAACTCCATTATGACCACCAGGTTCTGCCATTTCACGTCACTTTGCATTTCAAGTTGGTAAAATACCATTGCTGTGAACAGAGCCGATCAAAATTTGACGATCTCTTAACGAAATGCGTTTCTAACCACATATTGGCACAGATTCGTCCAAGAAAGCCAATTACTTTATTAATATCGACGATAAAATACAGGACCAAATTGGATCAATCAAATTTTATTGTAGCTCGGTATTAGTAACAACGTACAAAGAACAATTTAAGTGACGCAGACGCCACTTATAGAGAAGTAAAAGAGCAATAAGAATAATGAAACGGGTACAGTAACGGGCAACAATAAAAATGCTTTCAAAAGATTTCAAGTATCGAAACTTAAAAATCGTTTAAAACATAAATGGATCACTCGCATCGCTCCATTGATGTATCAGCATCGGCCATCTCTTTCTTACGACATACTAACGAAAAAGGAGTACGGATGGGTTATTTATAAATCAACACACGTACACACAAATTTGTTCCATTGTTCTGGTGGCCGATTTGTCTATCGTGAGTCAAACATTCCTGGGACTCCCAGAAATGATTCCCATTGTATCATGATCATCATACGATATTGTTTCTTAGTAAGAGTGGGTGACGCAAGTTTGGCAGTATTAACTCCTACTACGGCATAACGGCACGCTTCAATGAATCCTTTTGGGGAATTTTGGACAGCAGTGACAAAGTTCGCCTTATGATGTAACTATTAGCTTTAAGTAACTGTAACGGAAATACAGTGACACATCTGATCACGAGATGTAGATCACGTAAAGCTGTTCTTTTAGTTGGACTTTTAGACAAAAGAGTCATACTATTCTCAGTACTGTAGTTACCTCAGCGCTTCGATTTCCCACATTCATGCATGAACCCGATTATTTTAGTATCAGGACTTCAATATAGGTAGTTCAAAAGTGCGAAAATATTGTTTTACAGTTCGTATTAATTGGTATTATATATTTGTTGTTTTCCTTCCGGTGTTGTGGAATGCCTGGCACTCTATGTATAATCTACAATGCGCCGGTAGTTCAGGGTGTGTACACGCTATAGGTACATCAATAACGTATGTAATATATGTATCCTTTCTGTTTTCCTTCACGTTTGATTTGAATCTAGCCATTAATTTTGTATTATGCGTCTACAAGTTTGTACTATGACGCTTACGTCCGATTCTCATTACCACTGCCCTACATCACCGCTTCAGATAGTCAGGGCGAGTTTGTGTATCTGTTTAGAATGCAGAAATAGTTCAATGTAACTAAGATTAGCATTCATGATAACAGTAGTGACACTTTAATTAAGTGTATGACTACTGTAGCAGAATTTATATCCTGGTTGTCATTATGCTTGCTGGTTTGCTTTACATTTTGTATCGCTTTTCCAGTGCTAAGGCCCCTCGCCCAAGGAGACTTTGTAGCGATGCTGTCGCGCGTTTTGTAAACGCGCTTCTGCATCTACTAACGCGTGTTAGACGCATTTGCAACGCGCTACAGAAGCGATGCCAACGCGCTAAGCATCGCGACTGTATCGATGCTATCGCGCGACCGTGTCGGACGACATCGGGGAGAGAACGGAGGGAGGGTGGTGCGTGAGTGGAGAACCGAGCGTCAGTGCAACACAGACAGGTCGAGAGTGCTGTTGTCCATCACATGCAAAATGGAGTCGTTCGACAGAAGCGCGACAGTATCGCGTTTGCATCGCGACTGAATCTGGGCCCGTGGGCGAGGGCACACAGCTAGCGACCGCTTCGCGACTGTATCGCTACTATCGCGCGTTGGTCGTGTTTGTAACGTGCGACAGAAGCGATGCAAACGCGCGGCTGTATCGATGCAAAGGCGCGACCGTTTCTGACGACATCGGGGGAACGAAGGGTGAAGAACGGAGGGTGCTGGGAAAGTGTCCTGAAGCGCGCTCGACAGCATCGCGATAGTAGTGATACAGAATCTGGGCGAAGGAACACAGCCAGCGACAGCATCGCGGCAGTATCGATACACATGCGCGACAGCATCGCTACAAAAAGTCGCCGTGGGCGAGGCCTCTAAAGCTCCGTTCAAAACTCTGGCAATCGCAGTCCACTTATAGACGTCAGATATAGACCTCTCCCATACTGGGAGCGCCACTTTTTTAAGCTTATCTGAAGTACCATTGAAATAGAATCAACGATTTTAGTGATAAAACTGCACTGATAGATCGATTTCTACGATTTTGTAAATGAATCGGATAACAACAATGACACATGCATCCAAGCAGATAGATGTAAAGCCAAGATAATCAAAGACAAATCGGCTATTATAATGCTATTGTTAACATGCAGATAATTACTAACAGCAATGATCAGTAGGTGCACTGACCGACAGTTAACAGTTAATTTCTCTACCTAATTATGAAGAACCGAAGGATGAAGCTAACCACAGCGTCAGTCCTAATATCTCCAATTTACTCGTAATGGTTGCCCCTCCTCATTAGCCTAGCTAACGCGGCGCGACGCAAGCGCATCGTTATGGTGGCTATTCTCACACGCACACCGGTGTAATGATGCGAATTTGCTTCAGTGGTGTGCTTTGAATATGATATTTTTAATGACATTAATTTATAGCTCAGCTTACAATTGAAATGGAATTAGTTGGTTTTGAGGTTTTAACAATAATTTCATGTCATTAAAGCACTTTTCGTTTTGCATAGTTTCAGTATTTCAAGGATTTACCTTGCGCGCAACTTATTTTGGAATCTATGGATAACTTGGAGGTCTTGATAAAATTTTGCATGATCCTTTATAGAAACTATTTACAATAGACAATCTGAATCGTGAAAAGTATTCCGATAATAAGATTTGATATAATGCATTGGATATTTGGTGCAACTGCGGTTTCTGTTTAGTTTTAATATTTCTGACAGTTGTCGACGTCCATGTAATTCGGATGAGTTGACGTCGTTGAACCAAACGCAAACCAGTCTTCTATATAACATCACACTACTCCCGTAGATTTTTTTTCTTATCTAACGATTGACAAATGGGCAAGTAAATTGATTCACATCACTGTTCGGGCACGTGCATGCCCAGTGAAATCATGCGTCAAATTATGCAACGCACAGTGAAAACAGCACGCAGGCCGCATACCGAGCATTTGTGGGTTAGATTTGTGACAGTATTCCCTGTGGCATACTGGCCAAAAGTCGCCCAGGCCAAACATGAATTTAATTATGTCTAAATAATTAAGTGACAGCCCGAACTTCGCTAAACCGGTGAAGACGGTAGGAAGTCTCTTTGATTGAGTTACGATGTTCATTGTAATCTGGGTCACATTGTTTTAACTTTCTTTTACGTTTAGAAATGGAAAATCTGGTGACCTGTATTTTATTTTACTTTCATATAAAACACAACTGGGTAAGCAATTTCTGTTCTGAGGGGCAATTCCCGTATTTTTTCAAACGTTCGCATTCTTCCCTCACTCTCAATCTGTCAACAATTCGTCTAATTTTACACTTTTGACAAGTTTTTAACATTGATTGTCGCCTAGATGAGCTTGCGAGTAGTAATGTTTTAACGTTTTTTATTACGGAAATTTGTTTTCAGTCATATTCTGCCGAACAAGTGCTGCTGCAAATTGGCAGAGCTAAAACTATACCTGTTGCATCGTCCAGTAATTCCTTCTTGTTCACCCAAGATCGATAGTCTACGATAAAAATTCGGTCATTCGCTCCCCTTTTCAGATCATATTACTGTTCTTAAAATAGAAGTCTTTGGTAACAGTCCCGAGACTTTGTTTTACAATAAACTATTATATTTGTATGTACTATACATGTATCACGAGGTGCTCCTAATATTCTCATTTGCTCTTATACATTCCACACTTTCATTCAAACTTTTATTTTTATTTACATAATGGCTGTATTGTGTGAACTTGGCCTCATTTTCGGTCACAATTTTTTTCTCTTCATAATTATAATCAGTGTGAGTTCAACAAACTTTCTCGGCTCGCTTATTAAACTGAGTAATGTACATTGCATTGTACTGTACATTTTAGAAATACTAGATAATGAATTTAAAAAAATATTATTATGCCTACTGCTAATGCGAACTGGGTGAATCCATCTCATCAGAAATATAGAGCCGTAGAGCCAGATTGATTCTTTTCTTCATTGAGTAAACTAATTAATTCATAGCGGCCTTATCGTCTTTTAGTCGAAGGTTTAACTTAGTAACAGCCAGTTGCAGAACCGAACTTTAGCTTTTAAAGCTGTCATTAAATACTAATTCTCCATTAACATGTTGCAGAGACCAACATTAGACTCGATTTTAATGGTTCTTTGATGAAATTATTAGCGTTCATGATCCACTACGTAATGGGGCATTAATGTTTTGTCTTCTTCTTTTCGTGTGGTTAGTGACTAACCTGGTGTCAGAGTTGTAACCCGCCCATGGGCCTCTGACTTGGCTTCACGTGCAGTCGAGAAATATCTCTCAGGCCGATTTCCTCACGATGTTTTCCTTCACCGTTTTCGAAGCAAGTGATAGCTATACAATATGCACATGAATCGGAAAACTCAGAGGTGCGTGTCTTGGGTTTTACCCGAGACCTATGACTTGCAAGTCTGACGGTCACCACACTAGGCTATCACTGCTCTCGAATATGCGCGCAATAAGTATACGTTTTATTATAATTATGTGACAGACAAGACAAGGAAATCCCGGTTAAATGTAATAAGATTATTAATTTATCAATTTCTTGAGCACTTTCACCATTTTTGCATGCGGAAGAAAAACGAGTCAGAGTATTCCCTGCAGTATTAAAATTGATTGCAGACATGAAACATTTCACCAAGCTTTGCAGTTATTACAATATCAGTCGATTTCTTACTGTTATTATGATTTACTTACTACGAGTACCTACTATTATAACGATGACCTTAACCTTCGTGGTGATAAGTTCTGAGTAATGTCTCGAACATAGTGACATTGCCTATTAATTACGAATACACGGCAGTGAATTTGTACCCGGGTTATTATAAGCTGAACGAGTTGCTATTAATAATAGTGTAAATATCTATACCCTAGTATTTAAGGAATATACACTTTATTTTTTACCCGACTACGGCAAAGCCAAAAGAAGGGTTATGATTTTAGCAGTTTATGTGTTTTTCAAGTTTTGTTTGACTCATGGGCTCTTTCCTATGATCTTATTGTGCTCAACTTATAATAAGGTGTCATATCTTTGATCAAAGATATAATGAAATAGTTAAATAGACATAATTATGGGTATATCTCCTCAGGTTGATATAACACTAACATTAGAAAGAAAGAAAGAAAAATAAGTTTATTTGTCACAGAAACACGTGATTAAAAAAAAAAAAGTTGATAAACTCGAGTAAATAATAAAGAAAATGAAACAGAATAGATTTAAATACAGTAACGAGCACAAAACAGAAATAGTCGGCAGCTGCTGGCACGTCATGACTGTGACAAGAAGGCTTCCACATTATTATATATAAAGCTCACAAACCCATAATATGTATATTTTACAATTTCTTTATAACTTTGATCTAAAATCTTCGATCAAAGATCTTTGATCAAAAATCTTTGATCAAAGATATGATAGTGCCTACCTAAGACCCTTGTGAGGCTCCTACCTCAAACTTCAGAGATCACGTGGTCGAAATCTACATGGTGATATGATTGAACACCTTTCAACTTTTCGCCCCATACCTCATGAAGACGACAAGCAGCAAGCAGCAGGTATGTGCGAAGTTGATTCAACAGTATCAATTCGCATATATTTAATCCCGCTGGACTAAGACATGTAAAAACCAAAGAAATTAATTAATTTCTTTCGTTTTTACCTGCCTTTTAGCACTTGTCTAGATATAGATACAACAGTCCAAGCATAATACAGACATTTTACAAGAAAAAACAATTTGCAAGTTCCATCGACAGGAAGGTAAGCAAAGCCCTTGACGTAGAGGAAATCAAATCGAGTAGGATAGTAGGTAACTTTAATCAAGGCGCTAATTGATATTACGTAGAGATATAAATGATTCAACTTTAGTCACTAAAGTATATGAAGCGTTTCCTGAAAAAGATCCGGCTGTCATTTCGTCAGACATCGATGGCTATCAATGTAGTCATAAAGTTAAGATATCAAACAGGAACATGCAGAAGGTTCACTAGGACTTTTGATGAGGACCCTATGATAACAAGTCAGTCTACTGTTGGTCCGTTGGTCGGCGAGAATGCTGAGCATGAGATCTTGGAAATCAAGTCCAAGATCTCATGCTCAGCATTCACGTTCAGGTCGAGTTCTTCAGTATTACCCAGTGTTTGAATTTGTGCCCAGATAATGGTAAAATTATCGCCCTCTATTACCTATATGGTACTTTAAAGATAACCGGCAGGTGAACTATGTAAATCATCTGCGACTTACTTTGTCGACGGAAGAATAGACAAAATGACAGATTATGATTATGAATCTGTCATTTTACCTATTCTTCCGTCGACAAAACCCGTTTCTATTGTGGTCATTCTACGGGTGCTGTAGTCCCCGAAAGGTAAGTCGGAGGTGATTTATGTAGTTAGTATAGGCGTGATATTATATTATGGTAACATCAGTGATGGTCAAATGGAAGACTCCTAATTATTTAGTTGTATTTGTCTTGATACAAATACGGTCGCTGTTTCGGCGTCTATGAGCCGACTTTTTATCTAGACCTTCTACCTATCTATGTTGTGGTGAATTCGTACAGCAATATTATCTAATGCTGCTGTAGAACTATGACGTCATGGCACGTTGTAGGTCAGCAGTGATTGGAAAGTCATACACCTTGGCCAATGGTTCTAATTAGTAGTTACCTACTAAAGTTATCTAACGGCCCTTATACATTACATACTGACCTTATGTGACTTATCTATGTTTGTCAAGTGGTCTTGCAGGTTTAAAGTTAAATATAATGTTTTATTAATAAAGGTAGGGTAAAGGAAAACCATATTTGTGCAATCTACTAATTTGTTAAAATCTTTATTGGAATGTAATTTAAAATAAATGTACTACTTTCAGTATTGGGTACTATAATACCCAAAGATTAGTATACTAATCTTTGTTTACTTAAAACAAACAAAACAGAATTATAAGTTACTATTAAATACAAGCAATAATTAAAATAGTAAGGAACATTAAAAAGTGTATGAAAAAGTACAGAATATTAAAACCTCTAAATATATTGTAGTAAGTTTAAAAAGGTTAAGATTTAAAACCCATAACTAAGGCAGTTTAATTGCTAAGCTTTATTTTCTACTTTTTTTTTTGCTTAGCTACAGTAATACAAGGCAAGCACACTGGAAGAGAAAACTGTTGGTAATAGAAATAGCAGAAAAAGAAGAGGAAATGTCCACAGGAGTATGCTGATATCAGTAGCGGGAACAGATCAGGTAACTGTGGAGGGGGCTTCACAAACACAGTGCCCACAGTCAACAGGATCATACCAACCACAGATATCACAAAAATAAGACTCACAAACGTCAAAAATGGAGAGGAATCTTTCTTATTTGGCTGCAGAATCTTAGCCACGCGGTTGGCATTAAAAATTGAGAAAAAACCTGAGTTTGGTTGTGACAACTTTAAGCAAATGCTGTAGAAAGATGTGTAGATCAGAGTGGTGGCAATGAAAGGTATAAGAAGACCATCCTTCATCAACAATGGAAGCATACTGAAGGTGGACACCAGCAAGAACCAGAAACACATGAAAGGATCTTCAGGGAAATGTAGAGCAACTGGTATAGCCACTAACAAAATAGTCTTCTCATGGACTTGGAATGAGAACAAAAAGAACGCCAGAGAAACATTAATCAAGCACAGAACAAACTTTTTAATGTTTATCCTGAAGAAAATATCTGCACATGCTGGCCCTGCAGCCATTGCAGTGATCAACAGACATGTTTTTGCCATCTCTTGGTTACTGTAAATCGTCTTGAGTTTTATGAAAACATTGACCATACACCACACGTTTGAAACCTTATCTTCGAAAATTCCTCTATTTAATGGAAACATTCTGTGTACAACTTGGAATACATTATCCCATCCTTTTAAGAATGGATACCAAATAATAACAAAGCAAGCAATAACGGCTATAGCGAGTTTGTTGAAACAGCGGATAAAGTGAGAGAACTTGCCTCTCCCCAGCGGCATACCTACGAAACATTTTCTCAATAAATAAAAGAAAAATGGCAAAGCATGATACAGTTCCATTTGTTTATAATTTAGAGCACAAATAAAAAATATTGTAGCTAACGTATCATTCCTAATGGCTATTATAAAGAAACAAGCCCATAAAAAGAAACCAAGAGACACACAGTTGTATTGAAAGTGACCGTAGTCTATCAACATGATGCCGGGGTACAATAAAAATAGAGTTGTTGAAATGTCCGTTCTTTTGAGAACACACTTTGGTTCTTTAGGTTCTTTACCCAGCACTCTTTCGGCATCAATACATATGCACAGCACTGCAGTCACATATAAATAAATGTCACTTAGGAAAACAGTCCACCTCATGAAGGTTTTATGCGCGTCGCTTTCGTAACCTCTGGACGCAAAGAGACGCACCGACTCTGGCTCGAGCCAGTCCGCAACCAGTCCCATGAGTAAGCTGTGGTATGCAGAGAGCGGCGGATAGTCCAAACCCCAGTACTGAAGATCATTTTGCGTCGTATTATGATACCATTTATTGACAGGCGTGTGCACTGTTATTTCTTGCCAATGTCTTTGCGCTTCATAATCGCCGTACATTGGTGGTTTTTTATATCCGGAATACGGATAAGCAGCCACGCACCATCTCACAAGCAAAGAGAATAATAAACCGGGAAGTAACGCTTGTTTTGTCACGGTGAATTTATCCGGATCTGCCCTTCTCGTCATTGTGACCGTTTAGGAGTTATTAATTCGATACGGACACTTCTTTTCATTCAAAAATTAAATGAAAACTACAACGCGGCACAGGTTGTTCGATAAAATTTTGACAGATTACTTACGACGTGAACGGCGTCCAAATCCTTGGTCAGCTTCTCCTTCAAATATCCCTCTGTATACACCATATTTTTTGATAAAAATCCATTTAACGTGAAACAAATACCATGCACGGTTCACGAAAATTATTTAACACTTCTATGGAATTTACGACAAACAGAAACTGGTTTGATTCACACAAGTAATGAATTTTTTCGAAAGTGACAAAACGAGAAAGCGCCTCACGAAAGTGAAATTGCGGTCGCCGAACTGACGAATTTCACATCGGGCGAGTTCCCAGGCGTGTAAACCTACAAAATTAGATCATCTCTATTCGCTGGTCAAAGTTCATGAAACATGAGGGTAATAGAATTTAGTAGCTTAGCCGTGACCTTGACCACTACTACATTCAAATAATCGGATTATTCGATAACACGATTTTTTTTACCGATTATCTGTTGACTCGACAAGAGATATATATATCGAGGGGTGAAAGGCTATTTGGTTGAAGCGACATCTTGGGCGATATTGAGTTATAAACATCATCCGACGGAGAAAAAATTGCTGATTCCGAATATGTATATAACTCAATATCGCCCAAGATGTCGCTTCAACCAAATAGCCTTTCACCCCTCGATATATATATATAATAATTAGTAATCAAACTACTATTCAAGAAACTTTGAGTGTTTTATTTGTAATATGCAGTACCTAATGAATTTTAATAATCTTCGCACAATATATAAAAAGTAAAACTCTCCTTTTGAAAATTTACACGAATGTGAGAATGTCTGCTTGCTAAGTCCTGTGTACGAGAATGTCTTCCACGAAAAACAAAATGGTGATGCTAAAGCGCTCCATTCATGCCAAGATTTTTTTCAGTAGGTTGCGGAAAGAAAACGTTTGGTGAAGAGTTTGCATTATCTTACATTGTCTATAGTTTAACCATAGACTAATAAATGGCGGTTCATTCAATCTTTTCTGATTCGTGATGTATTTTTTCATGTTTTCTTTTATTCGTTCTCAATAAGTAGGTTAATAATTTCGCTATGAAAATGGAGGGAGAAAGTTCTCCATTGAAGAGAAATTTGACCGAGTGGAGATTCAGTCAATATCCAAAATATATTTTGTTACCGATTGATGAAAATCATGACCAAATTAGATCCAATATAAAGAACGTAGTTTTTTCCGAGGTTACTATATTATTTAGCACAGCGCAAAGGTTTAGTTTTATGCTTAATTATCGATTAAGCATAAAACTAAACCTTTGCGCACCTAATAGGCTGACAGAAATATTTGTGACTGCTTATATTATTTTTGAATATCAGAAGGTAATCTATGCAGTATTCCAATCTGATAACATTTTAAAAAAAACTATGATTACCAGGTAACTCCTCGGCCTCTAGAACGGAACATAAGGCTGGTATGCACGTCACAAGATGCCTTGACCAATATCTTGGACATGGATCCAGACATGGTGAACCGCGAAGAATTTGCAGAATTCATTGCAGGACGGAAACTGCCATACGGAGCTTTGCCTGTTGCACATAGGTAAATTAAATATACTTACAACTTCTGAATACACTTCACTATCTCTCCATTTAAAACAAAAAAACTAATGTCGATATTATTCTAGATACGGTGGACATCAGTATGGACTGTGGGTAGGTCAACTTGGTGATGGCAGAGCTCATATTCTTGGAGAATACGTTAACAGGTAAGATTCCTCAGGCTGCACTCACGCACTATATGATTTTACTGTAGGTATCTTTTGCTTCTAATAATTCAGGGTTCTGAATTCTGATGACCGTACACCTCAAGAACGTGAACTCTGTAAGGCTACATTTGTCACAAGAACATTGCGTCGCCTTAGAGTGAAAAGCTTGGGAAAGCAACTTTGACTTTTTATTTTATGACATTTTTGGAAAAAAAAATCCCGCAACACACGCAGTTTTGTGGCGGCATCTATATCGCCACATGCGACCTACGCATCATAGTGACGTCACGCAAATTCCTGCATTGCATAAGCAGATTTTACCGCGCGATCAGCATATTATGATATAACTGTTGCCCACCAGTTTTTCGCATATAAAAGGTTTTCACTCTAAGACGACGAATTTGGCTCTGCGAATGTCACCTTGCCTGCGCACATTATTATCAATATCAGAAGAAACAAGATAATTACTAGCCAATAATGAAATGTTCTACAGGCCAATAATGTCATTTTAGACGCGGTGAAAGATGGCAGATCCAGCTGAAGGGTTCTGGACAAACGCCGTATGCGCGCGTCCACGATGGCCGCACTGTATTGCGGTCTGCTATCAGAGAGATGATAGCAAGTGAAGCCTGTTACTTCCTAGGCATACCTACCACGAGAACTGTGGGACTAGTAGGTAAGTTCAACCTTGAACGCCTCAAACAATCTTCAAAATGCTGTTGTTCTTCAAATTAGGCCTGTCTTCTATTAACTTTTTTTGCCACTTTAGAATATTCCATATTTAGTTTTCCATTGTTTCATTGTTGTCTAGGCGTTATAATTATTGTAATGAATCCGGTGCACAATTGACAAGGACGCGGACATAGACATATCCATCATTATCAACCTTACACTAATTCATTAAGTCTAACTCACTATGTCCAATTACCAAAAGGAACTCGGTGTTTTTCGACGACGAATAAAAAACTTCAATTACAGTGAGCGACGAAGCTATCATCAGGGACGTATACTACAACGGATGTCCTCGTCGAGAACGGGCGGCGGTCATACTCCGCTTGTCTCCGAATTGGTTCCGCTTCGGATCCTTAGAGATCCTTTCTAGGACTGGAGAGATCGCTGTATTGAGGCAGCTCTCCGATTTTATCATAAAGGTCGGTCAAGTAACCCATGTTACCACCTCATCTCTAGTACTACGAAGCACATTTTCAGTTATATGTTGTAATGATTTCTAGGAGTATTTCCCTGACATCCAGCTGACTGATGAGAATCGTTTCATTAGAATGTTCTCGGAAATTGCACATAAGACATTGGATCTCGTTGCTAAGTGGCAAGGTAAGCTACGATTATTTATTTATTATCATTTTGGACTCTTCTGCTGGGATTTGACTGAAGTTATGCACTACAGCACGGCACATAATTATTTAGGTACTAATTAAATATTGGTAGTGTATAGAGCTAGCTAGAGCCGCTAGCGGCACTCTATACCTATCGGATAAAGTGCCGCAAGCGGCATCATAGTGGCGCTGCCTCAGCCCGGCTAAAGTGCCGTAAGCATGGCGTTGTCATTATCACTGTCACTGAGTCACTGTCACTTGTTATTTTGTGAAACATTCCCAAAATATTACAATACTTAAATAATAATATAATATAAAGGATTATTCGCAAAAAAAAAACACATTATCTTGTGCGTAAACGGACCTTGGCGTTGTGTGATCACAGTTCTAACCTAACTTAACCTACCTTTCAGCCATTTTCACTTGCTACTTAATTTTTCGTAAATACAGTAATTGTCACTTTTGATATAATTATCTAAAAAAAATACGATCAATCAACACAAAGGGCGGCGAACTAACACTCAACTCAACAATCAAACAAAATAACAAGTGACAATGCAATGCTTACGGCACTTTAGCCGGGCCGAGGCAGCGCCACTATTATGCCGGAAATAGCGGCACTTTATCCGATAGGGATAAATAATAGATAATGGGGTGCCGCTAGCGGCACTCTAAACACTGCCAATATTAAATTAGTACCTAAGTAAATTTGTTTATAGCGAAGCCTTAATATAATGCAGGTCTTGGTTTCACCCATGGTCTCCTGAACACGGACAATATGAGTCTTCTGGGCCTGACTGTGGACTTCGGACCTTTCGGATTCGTGGACTCTTACGACGGTGGTTTTGTTCCCAATTGCTCAGACGGAGAGGGGAGATATGCACTAGCCAAGCAACCTGATGTGAGATGCTTAATCCCTAAAATTAGAAGTGATTTATTATCTAACTTACCGAGAATGTATCTAAATCACGGCATTTTAGGTGGTGGTGTGGAACATAAGCCAGCTCGCAAATGCTCTGAAGCCTCTTCTGTCTTCCTCGCAACAGGTCCACATGTCACATATCCTGAAAACCTTGGATACTTACTGCAAAAACAAGATATTGTTAGTAATAACTATTCATAATTTTAGGACCTATGATCCTTGTAATCGTTCAGGGTCAAACTGGCCAATTCTCAAAATGTCCAACGGTGTCAAAATGTCCAAATCCCAAAATGTCCAATTCTCAAAATGTCCAACGGTGTCAAAATGTCCAAATCCCAAAATGTCCAATTCTCAAAATGTCCAACTCCCAAAACTCCCAAAATGTCCAATTCCCAAAAACAAGTAGCAAGAAGACCACTGAAATCACTATTTTTGTCATAACGTAATATAAAAAACACAATAATCAAATTCATAATTTTTATAATTATAAATTCAAACAAAGTTTTATTTATAACCAAGGTAAGACATAAAAAATACTTTATGTCCTACATATATACCACATTACGTTTTAGTATCAATATATTTTTTATTTATATTGATAGTAAAACGTAATGTGGTATATTATATTATTATTACATAATTCATAAAAATAATTAGGTATGTTGATTATTAACATAATAATAAAAAAAATGCTTGTTGATTATAAATAAAAATTATAATGATTAGTAAGCAAGGTAGGACATAAAGTATTTTTAATGTCTTACCTTGGTTATAAATAAAAACTTCTTCTTGATTGTTTCAGTATTTTGTATTTATTGTTTGTCATAAGTATTTAAAAAGCGCTTTGATGGGTTATTGAACAAATTTACTACATTCTCAAAGATTGGACAGTTTGGGAATTGGACATTTTGGGAGGTGGACATTTTGGGACTTGGGACATTTTGAGAATTGGACATTTTGGGAATTGGACATTTTTACCCTGAACGCCCTTTCGTTCTAATATCGCTCCTATATCGATAAGTTCGATAACATACATAAAATCCTTTAGGGAAACATTCCTCATGAAGATAGGCTTGAAAGAAGAACGCTGGGGCGACGAGCAGCTGGTAGAAAAGCTATTGGACATGATGCAGCAGACAGGAGCCGACTTCACTGCTACATTTAGACAACTTGGTGAAGTAAGTGATATAGCCAATAGCACCTATATGGTGAAAAATGTTTTTTCGTAG
Organism: Agrochola circellaris; assembly: GCA_914767755.1. Lineage (NCBI taxonomy): Eukaryota > Metazoa > Arthropoda > Insecta > Lepidoptera > Noctuidae > Agrochola > Agrochola circellaris. The sequence continues at coordinate 8,342,605 of OU611860.1, forward strand.
CCCACTCATTTTCTGATTAATTTCATAGTGAGGTCTAAGAAAACGAAAATATTCCGACTTTTTATGATTCAGCTGGAACCCTGTGAGATGGTAAGCGAGATCAAATTGGAGGAAAAGTGGTCGTTGAAGCGTCTGTCATCTCACGCGTCATGGGGCTGCTGGCTGGACCAGTACCGTGAGAGACTCGACAAGGAAGCCGGTGAGGAATCGCAAGTAGATATTTTTACTTGGGCCCCTTTTGAAATTAAACTAATGGAGTGTTATCTGACTACTTCTAACCTATTAACAAATGTATCCTTTTCAGCTGTTCAATCCAAAAAGATTCTCAATACATAAACAAGTGTAATTTTATTTTGTCCCTGCATCGCACGTGCGCAATCTACTGATGCTATAAATTGTAGTGACTACAATTTATACACAGCCCTCATGCTTTATTTGTGTTATGCTTTTAAAAATGTGAAGGAATTGTTGATTGTAAATTGTAACTCTTTATGTACATATTTGTAATTTTTGTGTTAACCATTTTTTTCTACAATTTAACAATTTTGTTGAAATGTTGACTTGTAAATGTTTTGTGGTATGGGGCCCAGGTGCTTTCAGCTCAGAAAGTCTTGAGACACCACAGAATTCGATCACTCCAAAATTTGAACGATCATCCATCCCTTTTGGCTTAGGAGTTCTTCCCGTGAACAGTCGTGATTGTGGCGTAGCTGCAGTGGATGCGAGCTCTTCGGGCTTGTTCGAGGATGAGCGGCGCCGACGCATGTTGAGCGCCAACCCTGTCTACGTGCCTAGGAACTGGCTGCTGCATGAGGCCATTGTTGATGCTGAGCAGGATGATTATCAGAAGGTTTAAGATTTAAATAATTATAGGTTCAGGTTTTCAGGGTTTGATTCATATAAACGTTTCAGGGCTCAAAAACCAACCGCTTCCTGTGACTGCAATGGTGACTGGTCTAGTCACACACAATCTTGAACCAAATCTGTTATTAATTAACGTATTATTGTGAATTTGTGTTGTGATCTTATTATCTTTCAGGTACGTTTTCTGCTGGACGTGCTTAAGAAACCGTTTGAAGTTCAGGCCGAGGCTGAAAAGCGTGGTTTTTCTGCACAGCCGCCTCAGTGGGCGTACGCTCTCAAGATTAGCTGCTCTAGTTAAATGTTTTTGTCTTAAATAAATATTTATTTATTTTTCATTTTTGTAGTCTGTTTATTTTATTTATAATTGTATTTATTAAAATAGGGTCTGCAAATTATCGTCGAATGACACTGTCCCTGAAACGTTATTTAATTAGGAAGTATTGTAAGTTGTAGACTGTTTTTGACCGCCACCGCTGGTCTAGGAAACCGTAGTTTACGGCACATCATGAATTTCTAGAACGGTCTATGTTATCAAGGTTAGCGCTACTTTTTTCGAATAAACCTGAAGACCTGAAGAACCCTGCTGGGGGTCTACTCTGAAATGACACATACGAATGTGATAAACCTGAAGATTATCTTATAACAGAACAACAAGCATTCGGCCATTCGCCGAATTAAACAGTTATCGAACATCTAGAGGCAAACGACGATATGCTATACTATATCAGATACCGTCGATCATTAATCGTTGTTCAGAGAAAGGGTGACCCGCGGACCCTGCGGTGGCTGGCGGGTAGTTTTAACTAGTAATTTACATAACGCTTATTTTATACGCAGCTATTCAACCACACGTCCACCACCGCGTCCTCTACCACCACTGCGTCTGTCTGAACTACTCATTATATCGAACGCTAAAACCGCTGAAATATAGATCAAATAAAGCATGCTTGCTAGTCACTTACGACACATAAAAAAATGCACCGAGGCTAATTTACACGAAAAGGTTTTATCACCTTGAGAAGATATAAAGTTGACTCGTGTAAAGAGTACGCACGAAATGTCAATGTCTAATGTCAATTCTCTTGTCATGATGACTGGCAAATGACAGATAATCTTTATTTTTCTTAATGGCAATGGGAAAATCAACTTTATTTTCTAAGGCCTAAAGCTAAATATAACGTGCAAAATTTTCAGCACAACACTTGTTTACAATAATACAGAACTGATTAATATTTCGCAATAATTACACAAAACAAGATTGGAGAACGTAGTTTTATAAAATTTGCTTGATGAAGCGAGCTTTCTGTGTGTTAGCAGCTCTTATGAACGAACAGAAGCCTAGTTTAGTTGGAAAAATGAAGCCAGTGACTAACTTTAAAGACTGGAAGTTCAGGGACACCCCGAACTACGCCGCGCTACCCATTGATGAGAATCCGGAGTATAATGTGCCGACGGCTGTAAAGGATGCTGTGTTTTCTAAGGTAGGAATCTGCCTGTATGGTTTTGTACCTATAGTAGGTAGGTACTTACCTATATCATATAATAAGTGTTGTCTTGGTCAGAGGGTCATATTGTAAGTCGAGATTTGGGTCGAAAATGACACTATTCAGTGTGTTCAAACTATTTATTTGTATAGGTACCAACAGAGCCTCTAGCTGGTAAACTACACCTAGTATGTGCTTCTGATGATGCTCTCAAAGATTTGCTAGACATGGACCCTGCTGTGGCGGAGACGGAGGAGTTTATCAACTTTGTTGCTGGCAGGTACCTGCCTGATGGGGGCCTGACTGTTTCACACAGGTATCACTATTATATTGTTAATATTTATGATAATCCAAATGACTTTGTGTATTCAATCTTCTGATTACATAATACATCAGTTAAAAAAAAAAATATTTTGTAAACTGTGCCTCCATAACATTATCCTAATTAACAATAATTTAATCCTATCTCTATAATCTATTTCCTTCTGTTAATAGAACCATCAGTTCTCTTGTTCGTCCGCTTAGTAAAAAACCAAAATGAAAGCAACATACTTTAAAATTATTTAATCAAAATATTGCAATTAGGTCAAAGACTCAGCATTGCCATCCAACGTGGCAATGCTGCGAGCCTTTTGGGCACTTTTCCCACTGACAGCGATGCCGACGAATTTTTTGATGCCCAATGAGCTCTTCCTTTATTTATTTTTTTTTCATCTTTATACTTGTTTATAATTTATATATTTTAGTGTTAGTTGTATATTAGATCTAAAATTATGTATATATTTTGAATTGCCCTGTAAATAAATAAATATTGCAAGACTAACTTCAGGAGTTTCTTGCCTATTCTTCTCCACACGAAACTACCTTTTGGAAGGGGCATGAACAATCACTTGGCTAAAATCTATTTTATTTTCTTGTAAATGTTCATGTCAACGTTGCGTTTATGGACTACATGAAATAAATTATTTGACATTGAATAATGCAATTTTTCAGATATGGCGGTTATCAATTTGGACATTGGGCTGACCAACTGGGCGATGGAAGAGCTCATACCCTTGGAGAATATGTTAACAGGTGTTTGATTTGCATATTTACAAAACAGCTGGTTGCCTAGAAAGAGTATGAATTTATAATAAAAACAATGTTTCCCTCTTCATCACTGCAATTATTTTATAGAGATTTTTGTATTCCATTGTCTCTTTCATTAAAAGTCATTTATTTGTAGTGAACCAAAAAGCCAAACCTAAGCAATTTATATTTTTCCTACAGCAAAGGTGAATCTTGGCAGCCACAATTAAAAGGCTCCGGTGAGACCCCGTACTCTCGCTTCGGCGACGGTCGCGCGGTGCTGCGGTCTTCAATCAGAGAGATGATCGCGTCTGAAGCGTGCTACTACCTCGGGATGCCAACTACTAGGGCTGCAGCTTTGGTGGGTAAGAAGGCTTGATTTTGTGTTTGTTTTTACTTATATATATAGATTTTTAGTTCAAATTTGAATTTGTATCAGTGTTTTCTTTTGTTATTCTATAGTCTGATACTGTGTCCGACTGCTGGGCAAATGCCTCCCCTATGCCATCTGTCCATATTTTATTTTTTTCTACTTCTGTTACTTGTGAATATTATTATGACTATGTTAGTTACGGCATTTGAGCTGATTACTGAAGTATGCGTATTATTTTCTTAAGGTATCTCTGAAACTGTTACAAAAATCAATCACAGAGCCTTGTAGCGATATTAGTCCACCTGATTAAGGTGGAAGCAGCAGTATACTCTGTAAAAGAAGAGATTGACAGCTTATGTCTAAAGAAATGTGGTGATACATGTAGGTAGAGGTTCGTCTAATTTTACATTGCACGCCCCTCCACTGCTTGTTGCATGCACATTTCAAATGTTTATAGATATTCAAATTTTTGTGGAGGTTTGTGCAATTTTAAATGAAACGATCTCTACCTACATTTGAAACATGCTGAGCGTTTCGCCTTGCTAATAGAGATACTACCTTGCTGAGCAATATTTTTATTTTTTCTCAGTGAGCGACGACCACAAAGTTTGGCGAGACAAAACCTACAGCGGTCGAGCGAAACAAGAACGTGCCGCCGTAGTGATGCGCCTAGCAAACGCGTGGTATCGCATAGGATCCCTAGAGATACTGGTGAAGCGACGGGAGCCGCACACTTTGAAGACGCTAACGGATTTTATTATAAAGGTAAGTTATTAGTTAAAGTGATGCGCCTAGCCAACGCGTTGTACCGCATCGGATCGCTAAAGATACTGGTGAAGCAACGGGAGCTGCAATAATTTGCACGTCCGCTTCCGTTTTGCGAAGTAAGTTTATTTAATACTAGCCGTGGGCAAAACCCGGGGCTTCGCCCGCGTTGAAGTCGAGAATTATCTCATGGGAACGTTCCCAGGGCACAGAATGCTTTTTTTTATCCCACTAGTACGTACTAGTGGGATAAAAAAAAGCATTCTGTGCCCTATCCTACCCAGACCATGGTCTACCTGAATCGATTCAGACTGAGAGAGGTTTACTTTTGCATTTTTTATGATGGCTTGTTACTGAAATTATATTGTTATTTTCATTTACAGCACCATTTCCCTGAAATTGAGAGCTCTGGTGAAGACAAATACGTCAAGTGGTTTTCAGAAGTGGCACATAGGAATCTTGATATGGTGGCGACCTGGCAAGGTAAGTAAATACGTGATTAATCTGTCTTTTATAAGTAAACAAAACAATTAGTAACATTCTAAGGTTGCCTGGAAGGGATCGCGGAAAGCGATAAGGTCGCCCATTTTATATTTTGTAGTGCATAATTATTATTTTTTGTTATGTATTTTTATGGTGTACATTAAAATATATATAAATAAATAAACAGTTTAAAAAAAAATCGGCATCTAAAACAATATCTATAATTTTCGTTTTTAGGTGTAGGTTTCACGCACGGCGTCTTAAACACGGACAATGTGAGCCTGTTAGGCCTGACCATAGACTATGGTCCGTATGGGTTCATAGACCATTACTACCACCATTATGTGCCCAACAGTTCGGATGATATGGGGCGATACGCGTTTAACAGGCAACCCGAGGTAAGTCCAAAGTATTACTAAATTATTGCTATAGCAATAGTTTTACTCTAAAAAAAACACATCTCATCACATACAAGCATATCATCACGCCAGAATTTCCCCGAAGGGTGAGACAGAAGTGTCCATCCACATTTCGCCAGTGTGACAGGCGGCAAGCCTATTGCCACCAACCGGGCACAAATCCAGACTACGGGCTGCTACTGAGAAATTTCATATAGAAAAACCCAATAAAACTTTGACCGACCTGGGAATCGAACCCAGGACCTCGTGCTCCGCAGTAGCACTTGCGACTACTAGACCAACGAGGCTGTTACATACAATTCATTAAAAAATTATTATATTGCAAATTCTAAATTGTACAAGTTAACACCCTACTGTGACCACTTGCTACTTGAGCAGTGATAGCCTAATGCTGTGACCGTCGGAATGCCAAGTCATAGGTCTCGAGTTCGAACCCAAAGGCACGCTCCTCTGACTTTTCGGATTCACGTGCGTATTGTAAAATTATCACTTGCTTCAAAAACGGTGAAGGAAAACATCGTGAGGAAACGCATGCCTGAGAGATGTTTCTCGACGGCATGTGAAACCAAATCAGAGGCTCTTGGGCGGTTTGAAAATTCTGACACCAGGTTAGTCACTAACAACAGAAAAAGAAGAAGATCCCACATTTGTAATAATATCTCCTGTATCGGGGTTGAAACAGACACACACCTGGCATCCAAAATCCACCGCCACCGTTCTTACGAAACCATAGCTTCGGCGGCATGTGAATATGTACTGACCGTACTTTATTGAAAATGGGCTTATTGCAGATTCTTATATGGAACTTGGACAAGTTCGCTCAAGCTCTGGAACCTATTCTATCGGAGCAGCAGAAGCAAGAGATCAAAGACATTCAAGCTACCCTCGAAGAATACGTTAAAACTAAAGTCTTGTAAGTTTATCATTTCGCGAAATAATCTTTATTAAAATGGACATAGGGTATATTTTGTGTTGTCACGTGAAGTGCCTGCATTAAGGATGTCGAAACCTTCATGCATATAATTTTAAATGTTATTTTTCAGAAAAACATATCTACTAAAGCTTGGACTCAAAGAAATTAAAGATGGCGACGAGAAATTGGTGGAAGATCTGCTTGAAATGATGCAGTTGAAAATGGCAGACTTTACAGCTACTTTCAGGCAACTTGCTGAGGTACCTAACTAATCTGCGTTCGGAATTTATTTGCCAAACATGTAAACAAACACGAGTTTTAGGAAAAACAACCGTAATGCCTACACGTAAGGTTCAGTTTGCGCTACAACTGCATATTTTTTATGACTTTTTCAACAGTACTAGTCAGTCTAAAATCAACTTTATTTACACTAGCATGAAGTTGATGTTTGTTTAAGTGGAAATAACATCAATTGGAAACAAGTAGTTACAATACTACATAACATAACATGACGCCTTGTTCCCCCGAAGGGTTGGGCAGAGGTGTACCATCGAAGAAGTTCATATCTATACACCGTAAGGACTATTCTTGCTTGCAGCACTCGACGTCTATAGAACCGGGCCGGTAACAGATGTGGTCGTCGTGTTCACGGGATTTTGTTTTGGAACTGGTTACATATATATGAACTTCTTTGATGGTACCTATAGTACACCCATATTCCACCAGCTATCTAATTACGCAACACATTTTCGTTGACAATTCCGACTAATCTGTTTCAATTTGACAGGTCAACAACATTCATTGTGTTATTTACGTTGTTGAGCAGATTTTTTTTCGAACGCACGAAGCAATGGATTAGCAATCTGTTTCAAAACGATTCAGATTCTGATTGATCGTGTATTACGTAATTAGGGTACAGGTGTTATAATACTTTGCTTGCATAATCGCATTCGATTATTTCGCAGAGTTTGACAGTCTATGAGCAAATTTTTCATCGTAAAGTCGCGTATTCATTGAATACAATGTTGAGAAACAGTTTCACAACAATATTGCCTGCAACTTTTGTTTTAATTGAATACGGAATATTAGCATTACACAATCCCCCTCGAAGGGATAGTCCGCGTTCTAACCAAAAGCGATCGTCGCGGTAGTATGCGATGGTCGCGCTCTAATATGAATATCACATCGTCGCGCCATCAATCAAGTCGTGTTTGTAAAAAAATCACACCTATACACGATCGCGTCGTTCGCGTATTCGCACGACGAATATTAGCATGTTCCTAGCAGAACTGCATCATTCCATGTTGCCAGCAACACGTTTCCCGCAAATCAAAAACATGTTGCTATGAAATAATGTTGCGCAACTCACACATTACGGCCGCAACGGGCCGCAGCGCAACGCATTTTTATATATTTAAAAAAAAGTGCGGTGCGGCCCGTGTGTAGTGTGCGTTGGTTTCTTAGAAAATGTACTAAAGTGATCTAGAAAGATTATTGCAAGACGCTGAGCGGACAATTTAGAATAGTATGGAAATCTCGGCATTATTTCCTACATGCGTGTTAGCCAAATTACCCATCGTCTTGAACATACCTTACGGTCTTACGGTCATTTTAAAATCTGTTTTAATTTCAGGTAACGCCAAACAAGTTGACAGATAAGACAGTACTAGAGGCGAAGTGGTCTCTCAATAAGTTAAGCGAGGCGCCAAATTGGGAGAAGTGGGCGGATGTATATAATACTAGACTGAAGAAAGAGAATGGTAAGCACATTTATGGGTATGAGGAACAGGGTGTAAAGTTCACTCATCCACATAGAAAAGGGAGGATCCTCCGACCAGACGGGTGTCATGTCTGGCGGGCAATTGCCCAGAGGTTTGAAGTCGTGAGCTTGTATATATGTCCACCGCGCGGTAAACTCTAATTGCGCGATGCAGGATTTGAGTGACGTCAGGATGTTGTGTGACGTCAGGTCTTTGATGCGTAGTTCGCATGTGGCGATGTAGATGCCGCCACACACATATATTTCTTTATGCGTACTAACCGGTAGTAGTGATAGGTATCGACTCAATGGAAGGTTGCTTGTTTTTGTATTATAGTGCGAAAGTCCTCAAAAATAGCAAGGCAAACATTACATTATTTTGTCTTTAAAAGATGTCTTTATCAAAGAGTGGCCTTGGAGTTTCTTGCCCGTTCTTCTCCATAGAGATCTACGTTTTGGAATGGGCAACTAGCTTCAATTTTCTGTCTAACTGACCCACTCTTTGGTTAAAAAGTGCCTGTAAATGGTTTAATTGAAATAAATGCTACCGTCTTATTACAAAATGATGAGTTTGAAACAGAAAATCAGCCAAAAGACGTTTTCTGAATTAACAGTTTGTAGTCGGTGATTTTTTCGTTACTCATTTATAACATTATTTATTACTTGGGCTGTTCATATTTTGTAAGTCCATTATTTTAACTTATTTACAGTGTCTGAAGATGAGCGAATCGAGCGAATGGTCAAAGTAAATCCAGTTTATGTGCCGAGAAATTGGATCCTAGAGGATGCTATTAAAGATGCTGAGAACAATGACTTTGAAAAGGTATTACGTGTATTAAATTAATTTGTATAGCGTCTCCTGCAAACTTACAACAAAAAAAACTTATTTCCTAAACATTGAAAGAAACTGCGGCACATTGGATTACCTGTGGACTACGAAACCCTAATCTAGCTAACTTTTAAGCAGGGACCGAAAACCTTTATAAATTTACGGTATCGAAGAATTTTGGTTAGGTACTTGTTACCTCATTTAGGTTACCGTTTTAATACCGGTTACACACACACAGGCGATGCGCGCCCTTTGACTAATGCCGACGGCACGTGTAAGATGGAGGTAATTTTTATTTCGGTAACCGGTATTAATACCTGTTGTATTCAATAAAAGGTACTTAACATTTAAAAATACCTGTAAAAATATAAATGTTGTAATCGCAAAAATACCCGTATTGATCATACCGGTTTCGGTCCCTGCTTTTAAGAGCAGTCCATTTAACTGTTATTTTCTTGATAAATATCCATTCATTTCAGGTACGATTTTTGCTGAAACTCTTCAAAAACCCGTTTGAAGTGAACGAGGAAGCCGAAAAGCGAGGATATTCAGCAGAACCACCGAGCTGGGCTTATGGACTTAAGCTTAGCTGTTCCAGTTAAATATAAAATACTACTAAAGCACATACTAGTCTCGTGAAACGATGCTACGTAAATTAGGCATGGATTAATCAAAAACAATAATATCAAAACTTTGCATAGATATAAGATTTTCCCTAATGGCTGAGCCACTCCAAATGCTCCTATAGCGAGAAGCAATTTTAGCACATAAGGGCGCGTCCATTAATAACGGGAGGCGATTATGGCACTTTTTCGACATCTGCTCCCCCCTTGGTGATTTATTTATTTATTTAAATAGAACGGCCGAAGCCAATTACACTATTTATACATAATTTATTTAACACAGTCATGCATTCTTCTCACAAAAATTCAAACATTCTGACAGCATCATCTTCCATTCATCCGCAAACATATCAATATCTGTGTTTGAGTTCAGGAGAGCGTTAATAGCGGCTAATGTCCGAGGAATAGGTGACTTGGAGTGTGCAACAGTACGGCAAGTTGGAACAGCCAGTAAGCGGTGTTTCCTGCCACGACAGTAATTGTCTGGGACAAATAGATTGCAGATTTCGTTATGCAGATCAGGAACATCAATAATCCCCCTAAGAATTTTAAATATTACAGTCATCTGATCGCGCGACCGTCTTACTTCTAGAGAATTGAAACTTAAGCAACCCAACAGGAATTTAGTGGGATACAAGACAGGATAAAACCCGTACAAGTGCTTGTAAAGGTATCTAAGGAATGATATTTGGCTCGATCCCCTACCCCTAACACTACGTGAGATTTTACAAAATCCGTATTTTTTACGTTAATCTGTTGTTGATTGCGTTGGATTTATTAAAAATAAATATACTTAATTTGCATTTTTTATAATTAGAACTTGTTTTTATAATCATTACCCAGTTTTATCGCAATTTTACACTTTCTTGCAGAAATGAATAATTTGGTGATATTTACCGCCTCCCTTCCCTCTCGTGAGATTTGGCTCGACCCCTTCCCTCTCCCGCCCCCCTAAACGCCTCACGTAATAAATGGACGCCCCCTAAAGAAGTGGTTACAATTTGATGGAAGCAATATCTTGAAAGATATTAGAATAAGATGGTTCTTTATAAAAGTAAGGATCACAGTTAATTATTTCATTTAGTATGTCTCTAATTTATTATTTTTGTAAAAAATTATTGGATAATATAATTATGCTGTTATGTTATAATTTCTGCTTTTAATTTACCCCAATTATAATCCAAGGAATTATCTTTAAAAAAAAAAAACCCATGTTGGTGACAGTTGGTACGACTGGTTCAAAGCAGTAGAGGAGTTCAAACAAAACAAGACATACAAAAAATACTGTAATTAAAGATTCTTTCCATAATGTAGGCATTTAAACTTAAAGCAAAACATAATATTTACAATCAACATAATTACCTCTCTGGTATAAAAATGACCAGCATTAAATATTCACTTGTAATCTTCATCTCCACTATCATCAGGTTCAGAATAATCTTCATCAATTTCTACCTTCCTTCTTTTAGGTTCTGGAACATTCTCTTTCTCTGCTTCTAGTGCCTTCTGGGCTTCTGTTTGGGCAGATCTATGGTGGAAAACAAAAGAAATGGTCTTTGCTAAGTCCCAACATTGTTTTAGGACTAAATCGGCTAAGTTTTTCTTGTCTGCACAATGGTACCAGTTGGACAAATCTGATGTGCAGTCTGAATTTTCCGGGGGAATTGTAATTTGGATGTTGTTGACACATCTTTTGCATTTGAACTTACTGTGTGTGTCTGATAATGTGTTTTCTTCTAATCTAAACAGGTCTTTCAAGTCATCAGAAGTGAAGTGTCTAAGAGATTCCTCATTTTGATCAACAACTGTGTCACTTAATGCCTTTTTGTGTGCTTGTCTTTGAAATATCTTTTCCTCAATAGTTCCTGTTGCTAGTAGCCGGTATATGTAGCAAGGTTTCTTCTGTCCATCACGCCACACTCTTGCCATGGCTTGGTCATCATTGGCAGGGTTCCAGTCAGGGTCAAACATGATTAACCGGTTTGCTCCAATAAGGTTGAGACCACAACCACCAGCTTTCGAACTCAGCATGAATATCCATTCTTTATTCTCCTTGTTGTTGAAACTCTCAACTACCTTAGCTCGTTTCTTGATTGTCATGGAACCATCAAGTCTCACATATAAATAAGATCTCTTTCTACATAGTTTCTCAAATAAATCTAAAGTCTGTGTATAATTAGAAACCAGTACAATTTTGTCATCAGTATTGGTTTTCAAGTTAGCCAGGATACAATCTAAGATCATGAGCTTTCCTGACAATTCTGGCTTCACATCTTTGATGTCATAATTGCTTGGTAACAGGCTCAGAGCCTTTTCAAAACCTTCAGATCTTTCCAATATCTTGTCATAAACTAAATCAGGATGGTTACAGAGTTTCTTAAGAGTAGTGATGCTAGAAAGAGCACTAAGGGTGTTCTTGTCTCCATTGCCACTGAACTTATTGCGGATAGCATCAGAATTGATGAAGTTTTTGTACAGTTGTGTCTGAAGGGGAGTCATCTTCACACATATGACTTGTTCAAACTTAACAGGCAGGTATTTAGTGAGTAGACTGCTTGTTCTGCGGATCATACATTTGTTGACAATAGAGGTTAAAATTGCCAGACATTCCTGTGCTTTTTCTCTTTCTGAAGCAGTTGCTAAAGCATCTTGCCCTCTTAGAATTGCATTTTCATATTTCTTCTTGAATTCATGTGCTGTGCCCAGGATACCTTCATTGACAAAATGTACTAAACTGAAGTATTCAGTCAAATCATTCTGGATTGGAGTTCCTGATATCAAAATTCTTCTTTTAGCCTTCAAACCCATTAAAGCTTGGTATGTTTGGTTCTCAGAGTTCTTCAGTCTATGGCCTTCATCACATAGGACTAATCCCACTTCAGATGAATGGAGAATATTGGTGTAAATTCTAAATGTTTCATATGAGATGATAAGAACTGGGGTGGCTACTCGAGTTGTAGTAAATGTGTTCATATATTGCTGTAGTTTTAAAGTAATGTCAGCTTTAGAACCTCCATCCATGGCCAAAGCATTGATTCTTTGCCCTAGCCATTTATGTATCTCATTGTACCAATTCTTGACTAAACTGCTTGGGCAGACAATAATTGCCTTACAAATTGTAGGTTTACAGTCAGGCCCTTGCCTCAGAAGTGTCCATAACAGAGTAATACACTGTAAAGTCTTTCCTAACCCCATTTCATCAGCCATAATGCAGCCAAAGGCGTTCTCTATCTGTTGTCCAGTGATGCAGTCATACATAAACTTGACTCCTTCTCTCTGATGAGGTCGTAAGACGTTCCCCAGCACTGGATCTACGACCACGGCCACTCTGATGTCACTAGGACTCATTTTCATCTTTTCATGTTCAGGGATGTAAGGCGGGCGATACAATACCAAAGCATTCGGTTCATCAGGATCGTGTAAGGCTCGTCTAACCTGTGTCCGCTTTAGACCCAAGCTTTTACCACAAAACGAGGATACATAGTTCGGTATGGGAACCTTGAAAGGCTTGTTCAATATCTGCTTGATTAAATTCTCGTGTTCAGAAGCAGTTAATGCTTGAGAAGCAGATTTCTGAGTCAGTGGTATCTTCGTACATTCCCGGCGTTTATTTCGTTTAGATTCTAGTAGTGGGCTTTTGAAGACATTGTCGTTGGAGCCGACCTGGCTCGGCGCTAGGCTGCGCCGCATTTCTTCTTACAACATTTAAAACACAAAAATTAAACAAAACAAGACGCACACCTGTTAAAACTTGTTTTGAAAATTAAGAAAATTCGGGATTTTTGACATGACATTGACGTTTAACTTTATTTATTGTTGCAATATAAAAAAATTACGCATCGTTCTTTTTGGATCTAAAGGCATACATACACGAGATGCCTTTTCAACAGTTTGATTTTATGGTCTGTGGTACGGTCAGCAAAGCAAGTCGATGAACACTTCATACAATAGGCGCTCGGTAATAAGGCATCCCTTTTTTTTCGGCAATGCCGGATTATCGGAAACGCCGGATTACTGGATTTCTATAGGAAATTTCAGCTAGCTAACAGTAAGAAATAATTTTAACCGATTTGCAAAGAATAAAAATAGGCGCAGTTCGAGCCCGCGCCGCATAGTTTCGTCAAAACGTGTGGTGAAATAATAATAAATTTCTCTATCGATGTTATTCACCATGAATTACAAAAAGTAATGTTTATTACATACCTAATGATAATGATGCAAGCTTTCATCGATTGTGATTACAGAGTAGGTGACGGATATCTAAGTTAGAAAACGGTAAAGCGTCTGCGGATAAATAGTCTTAGCTATATTACATGAAATGCTACCAAGTAGTCCCTATAGGTAAAATTCTAGTATGTGCAAGCAGTGTAATAATAATTCGGCGATGTTTGTTTCAAGGTCATTAATTTGGCCATGTAATGTGGTTCTTAGTGGTTAGAATCGGCTTTAGTCTAACCAAATGCGGGCTGAATATTTTATTTTACATGGAGCGGCTGCCATTTGACCTACACAAGGAAATACTGATATTCCCGGCATTTTTGGCAGATAAAGAGTATGCGTAAAACTTGGCACCATCTTTTTTAAATCCGGGTAGCAAGTGCCAGAAAATCAGCATTACTGTAGAATTCAGTTTATCAGCCATAAGCAGCGTAGAAATCGGTGAAATAAAACAAAACAAAGGTTACAAAAATACTTAGTATTAAAATGAAAACATTTAACAAAAACTTTCTCTTACTTTTTAAGTTATAATCGGTACCTATCGATGTGTCACATCAATACTGTACTATAGTTTGACCGAAACCGCTGTACCGCAGTTTAGGTAAGTGCGCGGTGAGACGGGGAGGCAGTGCAGGTCGCTCATTCATAAACGCTCACGGTCCCTCCTTCCCACCTTGCCATACATTCCTAACGCGCGGTACAGCCGTTTCGGTCAAACTATAGCACGATTCATCACAGACAATTTACTAACTTAAAGCATATTGTAGCTGATTTTAAGTCCGAGAAATAGTATGGGGACATGCGATTATAGCTTTCGAAAATGTTAAATAATTTTAATAACCTCTTTGCATCAGAAATCGATGAACGTGATTAATTATAAAGTTTATAAAACTTAAGACACACAAAACAACGCATATGAGCGAATACCTGAATACATTTTAATTTTAAACACAACAATAGTAACTTAAGAAGTAAACCTTCATCAAAATTATAAAATTAGAATCAATCATTTATTGATTAGTAAAAAAAAGTAAGTCCTCATTTTCGGACATGCAAGTAGTAAATTATGTCTAACAGTGGACTAAGATAGCCTTTACGGCATGATTTATTATTAAAAATATGTTTGTGCGATAACTGGTTTATATTTTGGCTATTCAAAGTAATTACAAGGCATTATTTTTTATTGCATTTTTGTTGACATTAAGTTCCATTAGACAGAATTATATTATAAGAAGATTTTTCGACAGATCCTTATTTTTTGAAGCCCATTGACATAAACAAACACCGTGTATTATGACGTCACGTGAAAGTACTCGGGTGTTAGAATGGCACATCGAGTATTACAAAGAAAATGTAATGGTGGCATTTTACATCGTGTAGAAGGCCGAGTAACTCGAACATACAGTCATGAACAAGAATAATATTCAAGAATATTTTTGTTATCATTTTGCTAATGTGAACGCAAAGATGGACGTGTTGACGGCAGCAGCGACTTATTATTTCCTGTGCTAATTAGCAATACATGTTATGCGTACATAAAACACCGCACTCTACTGAGCAAGCCATGTCCTTTGATATGTGACCAAAAACCGACAACCCGGCGGACACGGGTGTTCGTGTATTTGCGTATTCGTGAAATATAGGCGAATAGAGTAACTACACATCGTCGTATTTGGGAAAATTCGAAAAATACGCGAACACGAATAACTATGTGAAGTGCCACCATTACAATTCGATCCAAAACTTTATGGGGTCTCGGAACATGAGGGAGTCCCTGCGCAGTAAAAAATTCACGTGTGAGCAGGGGCGAGGGGTGCGGTACTGCGCACCGAGCAGCGCACTTCAGAGCCGCCATTAAGTTTGACGGTGATTATACACAGATATGAGTGACAGAGACAATGCTCTACAAAGCAAACTTTTGAAGTGAACATTTCTGCAGGCGCACTTTGAGCTCTTTTCGAATAGTGAACGAAATTGAACCGTCACGCTCGGGTTGGTAACGTTTACTCGGTTCCAGTCAGTCGGTGTCGCTGAATCGGGTATACGCTCTCCAGTCGGTCGATGACGCTGAGTCGTGTTAGAATTGTTTCGTCAGAATGGCTCCACTCGGTCCGTGACACTAAATCGCGTATACTCGGCTTGTCCGTCGGTGACGCTGAATCGCGTATACTCGGGTCCAGTTGGTCGGTGACGCTGAATCGTGTATACTCGGCTCCACTCGGTTCGTAACACTGAATCGGGTAAACTCGGCTCGTCGGTCGGTGACGCTGAAACTCGTATACTCAGCTCCAGTTGGTCGATGACGCTGAGTCGTGTATACTCGGCTCCACTCGGTCCGTAACACTAAATCGCGTATACTCGGCTCGTCGGTCGGTGACGCTGAAATTCGTATACTCGGCTCCAGTTGGTCGGTGACGCTGAATCGTGTATACTCGGCTCCACTCGGTCCGTAACACTGAATCGCGTATACCCGGCTCGTCGGTCAGTGACGCTGAAACTCGTATACTCGGCTCCAGTTGGTCGGTGACGCTGAATGGCGTATACTCGGTTCCAGTCGGTAGGTGACGCTGAATCGGTTATACTCTCTCTAGTCGGTCGATGACGCTGAATCGTGTATACTCGGCTCCACTCGGTCCGTAACACTGAATCGCGTATACCCGGCTCGTCGGTCAGTGACGCTGAAACTCGTATACTCGGCTCCAGTTGGTCGGTGACGCTGAATGGCGTATACTCGGTTCCAGTCGGTAGGTGACGCTGAATCGGTTATACTCTCTCTAGTCGGTCGGTGACGCTGAATCGTGTATACTCGGCTCCACTCGGTCCGTAACACTGAATCGCGTATACTCGGCTTCAGTCGGTCGGTGACGCTGAATCGGGTATACTCGGCTCCGGTCGGTCGGTACCGCTGAATCGCGTATACTCGGCTCAGGCGTAACTTTATCACTACTATCATGTGGTCATCATAAGCACAAACAGTCTATTGTATATTTTTCAACGGTTTTTTCCTAATACTCGAGGTGCCATAGTAATGGCAGCATACCTTAAGTCAATGGAACTAGTCTTTCGCATCTTCCTTCAATGATTTCTCGGCAATGGTGTTCAGATAAGTAACATAGTAGAATTACTTCTTGTTATTACGTACAACCTTAATGTTAGTGCCTTCGAAGACGCAGTCAGTTCGTGATGGATACACGTTCTTGAGGTTACCTTCAGGATCGACTACTTTCACCTGGAGAAAAAAATAAGTTGAGTTTAAAAAAGTGGAATAGCGCTCCTGTTACTAAAGGCATTGATTTGTTTCGGCTTATTTGGGGCCTTGGAAATGATATCATCCAGATATCATAAGTAAATACCATATAATTTACGTTTAAACTACAATTGAGAGGTAGTTGTTAAACCTAATGTAACATTACGCCCGTATTTCCCGAAGGGATGGGCAGACATAGTACACGGACAGTTTGTCAGTAATGTTGTATTATCTCAGTAAACTTTCACATAAAACATTATCAGCATTTCGTATAATAGTTTACGAGTTTGAGTTATTTTATTTTATTATCACTTCTAAGTTAAAAAAAAAATACAATTTAAATAATATGATAATAAAAAGATTTTCGTTATTGACTATGTTATCATTTCAGCCAAGAGATGCCCATTGCTGGACATAAGCTACCCACAGCATCGGCACAGCAGCCGTACTATATTAATGCACAGAATAGTACTGAAGGCGCACTCCGCATTTTAGGAATGAAGCCATTCAGGTAGGCCAATTCAGTGAGCGTAACGTAGTCAGAAGATCTAAGAGTTACGCGATAGAAAGAGAGGCAACTTCTAATAACTGTAGGTAGGTTAGCGCTGTGCGACCTGAATTGCACTTTATTGTGCAAGAGTCGTTTTTTATTTGAATGATTTTGTGAAGTGAACCATTTGTATTTTATCCGTGGTATTTGCTACCATTTTACATCATTCTGTTACCTGCTGCACAGTGAGGGTGTGATAGGCAGCTTCAGGGTCCTGGGGTCCTATTCCTAGCAGGAGGCACTCTTGCAGCAGCTTGTTCATCACAGTCTTGCAGGCGCCGAGCGACGTGTGTGACGTCACTTCTACAAACATTGACTTGGTTTCTTGAGACATCTGAGGAAAATTGTATTGTTTTAGTCATGGATATTTTGTTCTGAAAGTTCTACAAAAGCTAAAGTTATTGGGTGCCTCTTCATTATGAAATATTTAAAAAGATACGGATTTTTAATTTTATCTTTTTCTGGTTTTGGTCTACTCTTCGCTTTGCTACGCCGCGTCCTAAGCAAAAGCCGAGCGTCGCGCGAGTAAGCGATCATTTATATGTATTATGACGTACAAACGCGACTTGGTTGATCGCGCCAATATTGTGTCTTATTCATACTGGCGAAGAGAAAGAGGAGACCAAAATCAGAAAAAGATAAAATTAAAAATCTTTATCCTTTAAGTATTTCATAATAAAGAGACACCAACTATAACTTTTATAGGACTTTTGATACAAAATAATTTCAGTGAAGTTTGATTTGAAATTAATCAAGTCAAATTTCTGTTCACAAAATTATTATTAACTTATTAAAAGAAAGTAGGCAATGTCACAAATGGCTCTCAAATCGTGTAGAGTGAACTAAAGTACCTATTGATTATGAAATGCAATCATTAATATCGTAACGCCGAAAATTTAGTTTTAGATGTAAAAAAAGTATTTGGAAACTTTCTAAATAGGTACCTTTTTTACACTTAAAACAGTTACAACATCAATTTCAGTGTTATAATTGCAATACATTTTTAATATTCTAGTTCACTCAGCCATATTTCTCATTTCCATACAGTAATTTTGCCAAATATTAATAAAAACAAGTAAATATTTGACAGCTATTTGCGAGGTTGCCAACTTTTTGGATGAATGCTCTTAATTCTATATTATAATCAAATTCATCAACACAGTGTAAATACCTTAGTATCCTCTGAGTTAGTAATTGGGGGGAAGCTTATGACCTTCCCGCTGGCGTCTTGCAGACATGGGTACACTGGCTTGCCTTCCAGTAAGTACAAGTATCTATAACAACACAATAAATTATGTTAAAACAGTTTTAATTATCCATTTATTAACCAGATGAAAACAGATGGTTCAATCTAGGTTCACGGGCGTCTTGTCGGTCCAATTCAGTGAGTGTAACGTAGTCAGAAGATAGAAGAGTTACGCGATAGAAAGAGAGGCAACTTCTAGGTGAATATAACTGTAGGTAATTAGCGCTGTGCGACCTGAATTGTACTTTATTGTGTCGTAGCAAGAGTCGCTTTTTATTTAAATGATTTTCCGGATTGAACCATCTGTGTTCATCTGTACCACAGGTTGGATATGGAATTAAACTGGCTGCAACTAAAACTTATTGCAGTTTATTTATACAGCTCAAGGTAAAATGAAACATTTGAAACTATAATCATTAACTCTTCAAAAAGTAAAAACATGATTTTGTTCTGTTTTGTTGAACTTTGCATGTTACAAAAATTTTCTGGTTAAGAACAACCTTCTGCCTTTAAAATTTAACATTTCGGTGTCTGTCTGTCTGTCTCCTACGCAATCATGACAAAGATTTTCCATAGATAAAAATCTCTATGCACATACTTGTGTATCCCAGAGTAGACATTCCTCTTCTTCTCCTTGCGCAGAGCCTCAGCCTCTGCCGTAAGCTGCTGGAACAGTTGCTCGCCGGAGTAGGGTCGCAGCCTCGACAGCGGGATCAGTTTCAGGGCTGCTGGGGCCTTTGCTGTATACATTAGGTCACCTGGGAATTTTAAGAATGATTTGAGTTGACTAGTGGCTTAGATTAGTGCTATATTACTGCTAGAAGAGTTTCTAAAGATATGTGTAGGCTGAAGTAAACACAGTATTTCTGTTAGTGCTATACAGCATGGTGCTTTTTACGGATTTACGTTTTGTTTTTATGAAGATATTTTAATTTAATTAAACAATACA
Organism: Agrochola circellaris; assembly: GCA_914767755.1. Taxonomy (NCBI): domain Eukaryota; kingdom Metazoa; phylum Arthropoda; class Insecta; order Lepidoptera; family Noctuidae; genus Agrochola; species Agrochola circellaris. Next base: position 8,362,395 of record OU611860.1, read on the forward strand.
CAATTTTCTAAAATAGCATCTTGGAGCAACGTGTTCATAAAAACTGTAGTGCAGAGATCATTTACTGGGGTCACGGATCGCAACAATTAAAATAAAATGAATAACGTGCAAGGAGAAGGCGAATTGAAGGAAAGGGAGAGCCCTACGTCAGCAAGTTTTTGTTTTTTTTTTTTCTATTTTTTATTTAAGATTACTTACTGGCTTAGTGGCCAGTAATCTAGGGCTCTTCCTTTCCTTTAATTCGCCTTCTCTACCAGTGTGTTAACTTAATCCCTTCCCCTTGGACCACGAAAGTGAACAGACGTGTGACCGCAGTATCTTAGTACAATAAATATTAAAATATTAATAATATATCCATTACAAAAATCAATTTAAAATAGTGACAAAAAGCAAGCAAGTACCAGGGGAGCAAAAGCTGCAGGAGCTCACAACGAGACACGTGAGTACTGTGTTTACTGACTCATTGCGCCAGCACACACTACCGACGAGCGCCCATTCATCGCATCACGCGCACGACTTTGTGACCGCGCGATACACACATACGTGCCAGTATCGCTGATCTCGTCGCACACGCCGCTGTCTCGCACGCCACTGCCGCCGCGCGCCGCTTCTGCCTTGTAAGCGCACAAACTCCCGCACAGTTATAACTGCCTGGTACTATGAGTCCCTTACCTATTAAGTCTGGCTCGGACTCTGCCTTAAACTTTCATAGTTTAGAAAAAACACCCCCACCTGCTGCGTTTGTGAGCCAACGGATTAAACGCCGATTAGAGGAAATTACTAGAGCAGACTTTGATGAATTTAAAGATGAAATTCGTAAAATGCTTGCCTCCTTCAAGACCAATTACGATAATATAGAACATACCTTATCAAATATCGAAAAGAACATTACATTTAGTTCCCAGCAACAGGACGAGATGCGAGTAAAGATAAAGTCATTAGAAGAGGAGTGTAAAATTAACAATTCCAACATTATCTCTTTACAAGAAAAGGTCGAAGATCTGCAAAGGTGCTCCAAATTGACAACTATAGAACTGAGGAATATTCCAAAAAGGCCTAAGGAAAATAAACAAGATCTCCTGTCCTATGTTTCCAATATCTGCAAAAAACTCAATGTTGAGCTTCACAACTCAAATGTACGTGATATTTATCGTGTTCCCGGAAAACCTGACACCAAGAAACCGGTTATCGTCCAATTGTCAGACTTGTATTTGAGAAATACTCTACTTAGCGCCGTGAAAACCTACAACACTACTAACCCATCCAATAAACTAAATATGAGTCATCTAGGTCTTGAGGGTAGGGACCCTATCTACCTGGCCGAAAATTTGACCGCTAACGCAGGGAAACTTTATTTTCATGCTCGAGAGCTCAGAAAATGTAACAAAATTAAGTATTGTTGGATCTCAGATGGGAAAGTTCTAATAAAGAAAGCGGATGGTGATTCATCTATACTCATAAAAACATTATCACAGCTGGAGCATTTTAAAACCACAGATTGACTACCTGTAGTTGCTGATACTTGGTTCTTTTGCATGCATTTATGTTTTTGCTTTTTATTTCAATATTCTATTATTTTGTTAACGCTTAATTTGTGTTTTTGCCGTTTATACCAACAATTTACCTTATTATTACCTGTTAAAACTTTTGTAGTATTCGGAAAACAACTTTATATGCATAAATCTACAAACCTCACTTACCTCTCACAAAACATTCATCAATATACACAATCAAACATTCTCTTGCACACAAATTACTCTTACCTACCTATATACAACTTCATTACTATATCAACTCACCTGCCATCTTCTGCTCGGTCCGTTCTCTATGATGATGTGTTTATAAATGAAATGACCCCAATTCTGACCCTTATAATTCGATAACTTTTTTAATATAAATGATAGTATCGATACATTTTCTGTATCACTAAGTCATAGCTGTAGCCCTGATGACTGTAATTCTTCCATAAAAAATCCTAATGAACACTTTAAAATCCTTACCCAGAATATAAGATCCATCAATCGCAATTACCATAGTTTTATTACCCTCTTACATAGAATTAACATAGATTGTGAAGCGATTATTTTAACGGAGTGTTGGCTTAAAAACAACATAACGATACCTAACATAGATAGTTACTTAATGTACCATACCACAAAGCCTAAAAACCAGAATGATGGCATAGTTGTTTACCTCAAAGACCATCTTGAACACACAGTCACTGAGATAGACTTCATGGAAGGCACTTGTATGGTATTAAAAATAGGTAACGATATAGCAATCATCTGTATATACCGGTCACCCTCCTATAATAATACGGCAAACTTCTTGTCTTCCCTTGACGTAGTTCTAAATACCCTATCCTCATTCAAAAATGTTACAATAATTGGTGATATCAATATTGACATCGTTCATACTCAAAATGATACTCATGCCTCAGAGTACCTCAACCTAATAGCCAGTCATGGGCTACTGCCTGCCCATACGTTTCCTACGCGTGGCCCTAATTGCCTAGACCATGTGATGCTCAAGTCTAACTACGAAGCGTTAACTTTAGTGCTTGATTCATCTGTCACGGACCATAACAGTGTGCTACTGTGCCTTGGAAACAAAAGAAAATCTTCTAAAGCTTCCAATCGCCCTACACTCAATAAAATAAACTATAAAACCCTTGACCTGGAGATGAACGATATCAATTTTGATCAGATCTACTGTATAACAAACGCAGATTATGCTGCTACTCAGTTAGTTAATACCCTAAAGTGTGCTATAGAAAACAACTCAACCATAGTTAAGATACCGAATCGTAAACTTATACTAAAACCGTGGGTGACACCTGGTTTACTTCGATGCATGAGAAATCGAGACAATATGCACAAAGAAACCATTCTAAATCCGAACAATGACATCCTAAAGTTAACCTATATAAGATACAGAAATTTTTGTCACAAAATACTAAAAAAAGTTAAGAGAGACTATGATCGGAGAGAGCTAGCAGACGCTGGCACGGATAATAAGCGAATCTGGCAGGTAATAAAACGCGTAACTAACTGTGTTAAATCTAAAACTGCTCCTACTGATTTACTACATACCTCTACATCCCCTGAACATTCTGTCAATCAAGTAAACGAATACTTCGCGAACATTGGCAAAAATCTAGCAACCAAAATAAAATCTCCAAACCCCCATTCAAAATTCCAGGTACATGTCCCCGACAACTCCTCCTGTGGCTCTTTTGTTATTTTACCAACCGACTGCAACGAGGTTGAATCAATCCTATTATCCTTAAGATCTGACTGTGCTGTAGGATGGGATAACATCCCTACAGCGCTACTCAAGCGATATAAAAACCTCCTCATCCCCGTCATAACTCATGTTTTTAACCTCTGCCTCGAATCAAATACTTTCCCCTCGTGTTTTAAAAAGTCACTTATTCATCCCATTCACAAGAGTGGGGGTAAAGACTGTGTCGCCAATTACCGTCCGATCGCCGTACTGACTATACTATCCAAGATCCTTGAGCGAATAATTAATAAACGACTGATAACATTCCTGGAAGACAAGAACTTATTGTCACCCGCTCAGTATGGCTTTAGACGAAATAGATCCACCTCTAATGCAGTCCTGGATCTTACTAACCACATTGTCAAAAACCTAGACGAAAAGAAAAAGGTCCTCACTATCTTCCTAGATCTGGCTAAGGCGTTTGACACAGTCTCTACTCCCCTCCTGCTTCATAAGCTGGAGAAAATTGGCGTGAGAGGTGATTCTATTCTAAGGGACTATCTATATAACCGAACCCAATGTGTAAAAATTAATAACTATGTGAGTGATGAGCTGCCAATAACATACGGAGTTCCGCAGGGGAGTGTGATCGGGCCGACTCTTTTCCTCGTATACCTAAACGATCTTTGCCAGATTAAGTTAAATGACACCAAGATAACGGCGTTCGCAGACGACACTGCACTTTCATTCATTGGTGACACATGGCCAGAAGTCTTTAACAAAGCTCAATATGGTTTTAACATAATTAAGGAATGGTTGGCTAGAAACTCACTGACACTCAATACTGACAAAACCAACTACATGACTTTCTCACTCCGTCAAACCACCCAACCTCCACCCTCCCTATACATTGTCGCACATTCGTGCTCTATTCCCGACAACCAGTTCTGTAGCTGTCCCAAATTAGCTCAAGTGACCAATACCAAATATCTTGGCGTAACCCTAGACAATGGTCTCTCTTTCTCACTTCACATTGAGTTATTGCAGAATAGAGTTAGGAAACTTATTTATGTTTTTAAAACTCTTCGTCACGTAGCTGATACACGATTGCTGAAACAGGTCTATTTTGCGCTTTGCCAATCGTTATTGAGTTATTGCATATCGACCTGGGGAGGTGCGCCTAAAACAAGGTTGTTAAAATTAGAAAGAGCTCAGAGAGCTATCTTAAAAGTCAGCAACTTTAAAAATTATATGTTTCCAACTGCCGAACTTTATAAAAGTTGTCAAGTGTTGACCGTGAGACAACTCTTCATAGCAAGAACTGTCCTAATTCAGCACTCTGCGACACCATACAAAGAGATCTCCAAAAGGCGAAAAGATATAGTTTGTGTAACTAGGAAAAGTAACCTTACCCATTTGAGTAGGTTCAATTATTTTCTTGCACCTACATTGTACAACAAATTGAATAAAATACTCCCTATTTACCAACTATCCAGCCGCGATTGTAAAAATCGAATTACAAAATGGCTTCAAGGGCTAACCTACCAAGAGACGGAAAACCTCTTATGTACAATGGTGTAGTATAAATAATTATACTAAAATATACATCTACATATCACACACACACACCCACACACACACTCACACACACACATACACATATACACACACACACACACACACATATACACATATCTAAACGCAATTACACCCACACTTACACACACCTCTTTTAACGCTCGCGCACGCATAAAAGAAAATTTTCCATTCGTTTTTAATTATTTTTGTTTTTATTTTACTTTTGTTTTTCTCACATTGTTAAGTAATTCTAGAAATTATAAGTGCTTGGAATCTGGTGTGATATTTTTAGTTTTTATAGGGGAATGGGACTGGTATCTTTAACACAGGTTACTCTGTAATCTAGCTAAGATGCCAGTTGCGATACGTACTGTGACTATAAAATCACGATCACTGTTAATCTGTAACATTCTAGTCTTAAGGTTTTATACTGTGAGAACCAATAAAGCTTATTATTATTATTATTATTATTAATGTCACCATTGTAGCGGCATGTTGTATATCCTATCGTAAATGATTGAGGTAAGCTACAACTTGGGAGCTTTTATGTTTTTGAAACACTCTTTCAAAATTTGAAAGGAGAAAAGCTTCACAATAACATACCATTATCCCTGTATTTTCCCGAAGTGTTAGGCAGAGGTGTGACACCCACATTTCGCCATAAGCAAGGGCAACACTATTGCCATCAATCCAGCACAAATCCAGACTTGCTACTGAGAAATTCCAGATAGAAAACCAAATAACACTGCCCGACCCGGGAATCGAACCCCGTAGTAGTAGCACTTGCACCTACTAGACTAACAGACAACCAACTGCCTCAAAAACATTACCCTCCTTCAAGGGCAGTTGGTTAAAAAGCTTCATGATCTTGCCCCAAATATGCTACACAAGTAAATCTTTTGTATAAAATGAACACACTGAATTTATAGCTGGGATAGAAGTAATAAAAACCAACCTGGTGCAATCTTATTCAAGTCATGAGTAGCGATTGTAGCAATATTTCTCTTATCACAGACGGTGTCATGCAACTTCGTCTGCAGCTGTATAAACTTCTTGAAAGACGTCTCGTTGAAGGACAGGTCATTCACAATACAACACAGGATATACGGACGGACCACAGCAACTTGGGATTCAATAATTTTAACTCGTTGAGTATCATCTTCGACGTGTAGTATATTCAAACAATGACAGAGATCGCTCTCCGTTTCTTCAGGCATGGGTTCTTCCTTCTTGCCCTTTTTTCCTTTACCCTTGCCTGCAGGCTGGGTTTGGTCAGCCTTTGGGCAGTGGTCACGGATGTAGTCCAATATTTGCTTGGTACGACACTGATCAACGAGCTTCATGAATCTTTTGTCAGTGAATTTGTTGCCTTTAAGGTTAATTTCTGAAAGAAACACACAATGTGAGTCATTCTGAAGTTTGCTTTGTTGCGCAATACTTTTATGCAATAAGAATTTATAGATCCCCAGGTTTGCCACCTGTGGTGCAATCAATTGTTCAACATACATTTTAGTATTTTTTATAACAGTAATATCAACATCTATAAGAAATAACAATATTACATATTATGTATGCAGTATAATAAATGATTTACCTTTCAACTTAGCCATGTTGGCTACTTCCCCAGGAACAGTCTTCAGTTGATTGTCTCCAATGTCGAAGTTCTTCAAAGATGGCAGGCTACGGACAATGTAGCTAGGCAACACCTCAATAGCATTCCCTTTAATCTTCAGATCAGTCACATGAAGCAGGACAGCATTCTCCAAGTCCAAGAAACTCGTCAATTTGTTATTTGATAAATCAACAGTAAGCAAACTGGGAAAATCAGTGAATTTCGGCATTTCTTCTATTTCATTAGAACTTAAATTGATGCTAGTCAACTCTTTCATGTCGTTCAGACTCTCCGGAATACTCTTCAGCTGGTTTCTTGACAAATCAAGAACTTTCAATTTTTTCAAAGAGGTTATGTTTTTATTGAAATCTGTTATTTTGTTACCGAACAACAGCAAGGATTGCAGGTTTACTAGACGACTTATATCGTCTGGTATAGCTGATAGACATGTGTCACTGATATTGAGAAGGTTAATATTTGTTAATTGAAATATACCTTTGTCTAAACCACTTTCCGAAATACGTTTCGAAATAGCCGCACCCGCCAATTTGATTTCATGGCGATTTTCCGACTTTGCAGTCGTAACTTCAGGCCATGCACTCATTTTTGTAATAAAATTATAATTTGGAGTATCGTCTACGCAGTTAAATAGGTATCAAATAAGAGTTTAATTAGAAAAAACGCGCGCCACGACGGTTGCAAACAGAAAACATGAGAGAAAATCAAATGAAATGAAAGTATGACTTTTGTTTGACAATTGTGACAACTGACAATGACAAACGTAGAGCTGTGCTGCCAACATATATTTTGGAAATCCCCTAAATAAATGTATAAAATATAGCAGTTTTTGGAAATAGTTTGTAAACTTCAATTGATAGAAGTCTGCAAGTCAACCCAACATGTACCATTATTTGATCTTACAATCGAATCGATAGACAAATAACGGTAAATCATATTGGTTGATTATTCAAACAACAATTATACCGACAAACGGGGTTTATTTTGCTAGTTGGCAATGCACTTTGTAATTGTCATTTACATTATTCACATTTTAAATTTGTTGGACGCGACGGGAGGGCGTGTCAGACTTTTACTGACTAAAACCCACCCGTGTTCCTTCCGTTGCCTGTGTGCCGGGGTCGCGATATCCCTTTCGGACAAACTCGCAACCCCAGCAGGCATTGACCCTTCCGGACCCCGTCAGTTGGTGCTGACATCTCTTTGAGGCGCGCGTGGAACACAACGCGCCGTCGACCCGGGCCTGGTCCCTATCGGACGGCGAGCTACCCATTGCTCACCGTCCGCAAGCCCGCGCTTACGGTGGCCGGAAGTTGGCTCGCGACTCCCGACGCCCGGGGCGTCTCCTGCGGAAAATGAGGAAATGAGGCTAAGTTCGTTTATATTCGCTCATGTAGCTACCGCGTCTTTTCATACTTCGGTTTACAGTTCGCGGTGTGAACCGAAGTATGCAAACACGCGGTAGCTACATGAGTGAAGATAAACGAACTTAGCTTTGTTTCCAGTTTGACCTGCGCTTAACGCTTGATTCTCTAACCAAATGTTTCGCAACAATGACTATACAAAATTCACAGATTAGGTACTATCGAAGAAGGTCATATCTAACCACCGTAAGGACTATTCTTGCTTGCAGCGCTTGGTGGCTATAGAGCCGCGCCGGTAACAGATGTAGTCATCGTGTTCACGGGATTTTGTTTTGAAACTGGTTAGATATGAACTTCTTTGATGGTACATTAGGTCTCACTACAGACGCAGATAATAATGCAGCGAATATAATATCTTACCATGATAAACAACGCTATCATTTAAAGATTATTTCTTAATTATTATTGATTGATTAATTACTTTGCAGTCATGTGGGGTGCGGTCGTGATTTTAGCAATAGTAGCCGGGATTTCGGTAGTAATTATATTTTATAAAAATATTTGGCGTTAATTCGTCAAGATCCTAGGTACAAGTTGCCCATTTGTGTGGTCACAAGTAGGCCAACCTACCCGTCGGTAATCAGGCACATTTTTACTTACCTAATATTATAAATCTTTGCATTTCAGGCATCTGCCGATGTTCTACAGGCGTCTCCGGAAGTACCACAACATGGTAAAGTACCTACACATGCATAACGTCACTAACGTCACTCCTTTATCGTAGCTACTACGACTCTTAAAAAAAGAAACGGGCCCACCCTGACCTCTTCCACGATCAATATTGTTTATCAATAACATTAGCAAACTTTTTAGAAGTTGACTTATTCACGTTATTCATCCTACTGTGGCGGTATCTACATTGCCACATGCGAACTACGCATCAAAGACGCGCCACACTACATCCTGACGTCACTCAAATCCTGCATCGCGTAATTAGAGTTTACCGCGCGGTGGACATATATACAAGCTCCCGTATTCAACCTCTGGGCAATTGCCCGCCAGACATGACACCCGTGTGGTCGGAGGATCCTCCCTTTTCTATGGTGGATGAGTGAACTTTACACCCTGTTCCTCATACCCCTAAACTACTATCAAATATCGAGTATCCACATCCTTATTATCATCTACAACCCGACTTAACACACTTGGTTATACGTGTAGTATAAATCTCTCTTTTCTTTGCTTGTGCCAATCCACACGCTCCTGTGCCAATCTAATCCAGGTTTTACCCCCATGACAACCAATTTCGTATAGTATCAAGCTATTGGAGAGGTCTGTCTATAAATTAGGTATCTAATACTCTTATACTGTGGACTACGGTCTATAGGCTGCTGGTGATACGACACCATTTATTGCATCGTAGACTCGCGCATAGTATCAGGATGGGAGGCGCGGGAGGGTCAGTTCCCGTACATGCTGTGGCTGCGCACGGTGAGGTGGACCGGCGACATCACAGCCTGTGGAGGGTCCATCATACATCGCAGCTGGGGTCTTACCTCCGCAAGATGTACTGCTCAGTAAGTATTCTACGATAAGAGGTAGTAGGTACGAAAATTGTTAATTAAAGTCCTGTCTGCAGGGCCAGCATCCTAATTGCATAGCTGAATTCTGTAAAAATATCACCGTGAAACTTAGGTGAAGTGAGCGTGAAGTGAGCTGTCAATAGTGCTAATCCCTAGCATCCTGCGGGTCGATTTGTGACAGTGACAGCTCACTTCACCTAAGTTTCACGTTGATATTTTTACAGAATCGACCGACTGATCTGTTTCATTTTGACATTCATTGCGTTATTTTCGTTGTTGAGCAGACAAATGACTCGAACATAATGAAGCAATGGGTTAACAATATCCTTCAAAATGATTCAGATTATGATTGTGAGTTACACAATTATTAGATTGGTAGTTAAGTATTTCGTTGATTTTTAATGTAGACGATTCCTGTTTATCACTAATCGCGATCATGATTTGGAGATATGGGGACGTAGACCGCTTATTTGCATCTCTTGCAGGCTCATTTTACTTAGTATGGAAATATACTGAAAATAATTGTCGTCTTTTGTGAACAGGTAATTTTCTAGGCTTCTTCTGCGTACTTCATATTTATTTTTACAGGCGCATCGAGATCATAATCCACGCCGGCAGCGTGAACCGCAACACTCCTCTAGTGACCATGCAGGCCCGCGAGTCCTTCAGGCCACCTGGCTACGAAGACGCCCTGCAGCCAATCACCCAGCCGAACGATATTAGTCTCATGAGGTTCAGCCAGGACCTCACGTTTAACAGTAAGACATATTTGAATAAGAGTTTTGAGTAACGGATTTTTTTTGCTTTTCTATGAGAATTTAAAAGTAGGTCCAACAAATCACTCTTCCTTGTCCACCGCACTGAAATTACAGCGATATCATAATGTACATATCACGTATACAAGTGGATTCACGATGGTAACTTTTTGTTATATGAGAAAAGACGGAATTGCTACTGAAAAAATCTCATTCATCTTTTATTATGAAATCATGCATGCTTACTACAATGCATGCTTACTACAATTTTCAGACAACATCCAACCGATTAGGATTCAGCACTCGGCTGACCGGGATCGTGACTACACCAGCGTGGTGATGACCACCAGCGGCTGGGGCACCACCTGGACTTGCACCGAACTTGACTGTAAGTTATGGGGCAGTTTTATTTGGAACTGACCCTATGGTATTTAGTCAAAGACTGAGCGTCGACACTCTTACGCACAACATCAGTCGATCCATTCTGTAAACATCTCACCGTGAAGAGTGAGGTGAAGTTAGCATGAAGTGAGCTGTCCATAGTGTCAATCCCTAGCTTTAGGTGCAATGACAGCTCACATCAAGCTCACTTCGCCCTAGTTATCACGGTGAGATGTTTACTGAATAGCACGGCTGGTGCGATCAGCAACAAAAATCAATAAACACATTTTTTTAATATTATCAATTGAGCATAATAATCATGCTATAACGTTTCCACTACTGAGTTCACAGGCCTCCTCATTGTGAGAGGTAGTGGCATTAAAAGAATATTAACTCTTAGCTATTAGTTAAATGAAATTCTAAAAAGCAGTTGATCAAGTCGTTTTGTGTCAATTTTGTTTATGTACCTATCTGTATACGCGACAGTGTTCAGGTCAGCGCTCATTATAACAGCACCGCTCCGACACGACAAATAAGTTGTCATTCAAGTTAGGATTTTAAATCAAGTGTTTTAAAGTCTATTTTACGATGACTATACAGAATAGTGGACGGCTCGCGGGCCGCTCACTGCTCGCGTGCCGTCACACGTAAAATAGACTTTAATACATTTGATTTAAAATCTTGAATGACAAGTTATTTGCCGTGTCGGAGCGGTGCGGTTATAATGAGCGATGTCCTTTAATGATCTTCTGTTGCTGACCGTACCTACCTAAGTGCGTCGATCAATAGCTTTGAATGTTAATTTTTTTTACACTTACAGTTGTAAAGCCACAATATTAGACTCAATAAAATGTAAGCTCAACTGTACAAAAGTTTACTCAAACCTTCTTCGTTCGTATTCTCAAACTTTCCTCTTAAAACCTTCGCTCAAACCTTTTTCTCCGTTTCCTTAACCTCAAGCTCAAATCTCTCTTTTAACGTTCCAGGTCCTACTCCCGTGATCCTGAACTGGGTACACCTGACAGGGATATCGAACTTCATGTGCCTGCTGCTCTTCAACTCCAACTACCTCGTCAGACCAACCACCATCTGCGCCGGACCTTACAACGTCACCAGCCAGTCTATATGCGCGGTCAGAACAAAGACTAGGAATTGACGATCCAACCTAACACTTATCGTCATGCGTTTATTTCCCGAAGGGTCCCCACGAAAGGCTGCAACATTTTCGCGTTATTATTTTTTTAAATGTCGCGGCATCATGCTGAGATAGGAGCCTTTTGGCCTCGTACGGGACTTCATTCTTTAAATTTTAATGTTACTTTGTTTTTTATTTATGTTTAGTGTGTTTTTAGTTTAATGTGTGATTTCCTGTGCGAGTCTCAATAAATACTTTTTCTTTCAAAGGGAGGAAGGGGTGTATAGTACACCCACATTTCAACAGTTATGTTCAAGTCCCATGGTGATCCTGTCTGAAATTACTTTATACTGAAGAAACAACAGTTAAACTTATTTGTAATACTTAGGATAATCTGAAATATTCCTTTCTTCATTTTTATTGCTTGCTCAGTTAACTCTAAGAAAGAAAAACTCTGTTTTTAGAGATGTGAACTGCCATTTTATAATTACCAAGGATTTCTAAGGAGGAGCAGTGGTAACGGCCATGGGCAATTTCACCCCGCACGTGTTTTACAGTTTGATATTGCTGCTACGTTCGCATATTTTTAACCGGCTTTAAAAAAGGAGGAGGTTCTATGTACGTCTGTTTTTTTTATATGTAAGTATGTTCATCGATACTTTCGTCAATTCTGAACTGAGTTTAAATTTTTTTTCATATAAAAAATAATTTTCAAAATTGGTCCACAATTGACGAAAATATCGATGAACATTGTAAACAAAAAACACCAGAACATAAACCCTCCTCCTTTTTTAAAGTCTGTTATGCATGATAGGAACAACAAGAAAGGCCGCCAAGCGCGGTTTTTTCTCAAATTAATACATCATTCAATAGGCATGCGAAATACAGGGGGGGGCAACCGCCCTCTCACGCCCCCGGCCCCGACTTACGAGTTGTAGGGCGTGAGTTCGAACCCAGATAGGCGCTTTACTTTGTGTAAATAATTTCATCACCACTGCTCTCAAAACGGTGAAGGAAAACATCGTGAGGAAACCGGCATGTCTTTGAGAACTAAAAGTTCGTAGACACGTGACATCTACCAACCTGCACTGGGCCCGTGTCGTAGATTATAGCCAACTCTCTCTCGAAGAGAGAAGGCCTGTGTCCCACCAGTGGGAACATTTTAGGCTGATTATGCTAAGGAGTTATGAGAAATAATGTATTTTTTTTGGGTCCAGGGTGACAGCGGCGTACCACTGACTGCAGTCGAGGCTGACGGAGTGGCGACTCAAATCGGAATCGGGTCATTTGCGTCATCTTGGGGGTGCCACGTTGGTATGCCTGGAGGTGAGTCTGCCAGTAACGAATCTTCGTGTTAAATACATAGCAAACCAGCCTGCACCATAATATGGATGTTGACTGGGGAAAAAATAAATAAAACTATTTAGTCCGTCAGTCAGATAATAAGAAACTATTACACACATATTTTTTGCTTTATCATATTAAACGTTGGGGAGTGGGTCTCGCTACGTCACAAGTCGGTATAAAATCTATCGGGCAGTGACGTCATGCCACATTTTAACGTATTGCAAATGTTTAAATGTGGCAAAAATTGCGTAATCTTTTGATTACGTAAAAAAATAAAAAATACGTGTCCAATTTTTTTTCGTAATCTACCTGACGGATATTTTTTTTTTTTGCCAGTTTCCTTATTGTGTAAAACACTCAATCACAATCTGTAAGATTCTGAAGAAAATTGCTAAGCCATTGCTCCTTTAGTTTGAAGCATTCGTTCGCTCAACAAAGTAAAAACGCAATGAATATTGTTGAACTGTCAATATGAAAGGCATTGCCATTGTAAAAGCACCTACAAGTCCGTAGTTGGCAGCGGCAGCAGGCGACGACGTGTCGTCGTGACACCACTGGTTTCTAGTATTTCTATGAAATACCGTGTCGCTAGCTACGGAAGGTATTTCATTGAAATACATAGAAACCAACAGTGTCGCGGCGACACGTCGGTCGTCGACTGCTGCTGCTACCTGCAGTCGGTTACGGACTTATACCTTAAGTGTGTTACACATTTACCCCGTAGGTTAAAGCTTTGTTCAGACTAGCGCGACGCGACACCGTTTATTGTTATACCGTGAAGTTTTCTTAGAAATTGTATTGTTCGAGTCGCGTCGCGCCGTCGCGTCGCGCCGTCGCGTCGCGCCGTCGCGTCGCGCTGGTTTGCACGAGCCTTAATACGCCCAGGCCACGCAGGCTGTTTAAAAAGGCAATTTTTAAAACTCGAAAAATAAACATCGGTACCCAGGTATTTTGTGGTGTGGGTTAAGTATTAGGTACACTAACTACTAAGGAATGAATGAAGAATATTACTATTGAATTGCAATTATAATACGGAATTTGCTTTTGTAACCGTTTTAGGTGTAAAAAGGCATTTGAAAAGTTTCCAAATACTTTTTTCTTACATCTCAAACTAAATATTCGGTGTTACGATATTAATGATTGCATTTCATAATCAATATTTTAGTTTACTAGTTAGCCATATTTCTTATTTCTCTACAGTAATATTGCCAAATTAATCAACACAGCGAAATATTTGACACGTATTGGCGACGTTGCCCACTTTCAGTACAAATGCTCTTAATTTAACACCGTATGCATTTAAGTTTCGACTGCGAATAATATACAAATTATAATTAAATCATCATATTATGTTCAATAAAATTAAAATTGTAATACATAATCGATACCTGCCTATAATAATAACATGTTTATGTCCAGGTTTCACCCGCCCCGGCCACTACCAAGATTGGATCCGCCAGGTGACCGGCATCAACTTCGACCAGCGTTCGTCAGTAGCTGAAGCTGACGATGCCCTGACAGATACGGACGCAGAACCATTGTCAATATCTCTACCAAAAGAAACAATAACCATGTAATTAAAGTCATTTGGAAAACCAAGAAAGAGGTCCGTGACCTTATTGAGTTTCTATAATATTCAATTCTTACTTCTATTAAATGATCAAAACAAAAATATTGCAGTGGTCCCTTAATTTGAAACGTCTAGTAAATCGCCACTTGCTGATCGTTCCTTGACTGTGCATAGGTATAGGTACCTACTTACTTGATGTGATTGCACAAGTACCTGCTTAGTTTCTTAGATACCTATCCTCTTTAAAATCTTCTAAGAATTTAAATGTAAATAAATATAAATCATACTAATTTTATGATTTTTATAACAATGTGTCATAAGCCTTACATCATACGACACGTCGTAATAGTAAATACCTACTTCAAACGACTGTCGGTCCTTTAAAATATCCAGGTAAAGAGTATCTTTATTTTCTGGACAGTTTCCTGCCTTTTTATCTCGTTGAGAATGTAAAATTCCAAATAGGAGAAATTGTAAACGCTTTAAAGTATTAAGGTGCCGGGAGCATTCGCCTGTAATGTAACGTTCACAACCGAGCATTACAGTGCGCATCGCAACCAGAATGATACAATTCGAGCATTCCTACATAAGTAAGGGAGGAGAACCGAGAATTACAGTGCCGAATGTCAGTATTATTTAATCTGAAATGTTACATTACAGGCGAATGGTCGTCAGTCAGGGAGGCAGTATTGTAACGTTATGCTCCAAATTGAATTTGTAACGTTACATTACAGGCGAATGCTCCCTGTGAGGGAGCACGTTTAAAGATAAGATTTATTTCTTTGTTTTAAACTTTAAAGCTTAAACAACTTCTAAAGAAGCAAAAGTTTGTTGTTGTTTCTGAGTATTATTATAATAATCCGTATCTCTACGTTGACGTCGTGGTGGGGCTTGCGCGCTCCGAACTCTAGGTCTGTGCCGGTAGAGTTTACTTTACCGGAACAGGTCTAGCATGAGGAGCCAGACCAAGAGAGATACAGAAACCCGCAGGGCAGCATGTGGCGAGCTGTTAGGCAGTAGCGACCTCACGGATCCTATCTCAGATATACAGGTATAAATAAACATTTGCCTCATTTACAGAGTCTTCCATTAATAGAGGTGACAAGAGAGGTTATTTCAGTTATAGAGGTGCGAAAATAAAGTATTTTGAAGGTAGACTAAGAATGAGTAACAAAACGTTTTTTTTGCAATAAAGTTCGATTGAAGAGGTAATAAATTGACGTTATCTCATTTACAGAGGTCAATAAATATATAATTCAAAGAAAACAATTTAACAAAATAATTCTTTAAAATATAGTCTCAGTAAAAGAGACAAAATACGCTCGCTGTCGTCAATTAAAGAGGTAATTATGACGATAAGAGCAAAATAACTAATCCTATATATAGAGGTTTGTTTTGTCCCTCTAACAGAGGTAATTCAGTGCTAAAGTCTCGGGACCTCAGCATGAGGTCCAGCTATGGAGGTTTCTCACTTATCCAGGTCCCACAAAACCAAGTTTTACTGTGTATATATATGTATATATACAGGGTGTTTGGCAGAACGTTGAACATACGAAAATGGTGGATAGGTGGGGTCATCTGCTACTTACTCAGCCCTAATTTATTTGGCTCTGGCCCCTGGATATGTAAAAAAAAATTTTTTGTTTTCTTCTAGTTTCACCACTTCCTTAACTTTACAGTAATTTTTTATTAAAAATGGGTAAATATTTATTTGTAATGACGTTCTCGAAAACGGCTCTAACGATTTCGATGAAAGTTACGGGGGCGAAAAATCGATCTAGCTAGGTATATCTGAGAAAATTAGTTTTCTCCGTATTTTCACCCGAGCAGAGCTCGGTCGCCCAAAGTTTAGAACAAGATATAAGAACCTTAGAATAATGACATGGCAGCACGGAATTAGTATGTACTATACATGGAATTTGTATGAAATATCCTATACTATTAAATGAGCATTCTCTATTTTCCCACGAGCAGAGCTCGGTCGACCAGCTACTGAATTTGTAAATCGTGTGCAGGTGTTAAAGTAATAAACACAGGTAGACTTGACTCGAGATTAAAATGATTAAAAATACCTTAATTAGTAATCCTAATTTAAATTGACTTAGTGGATAAGCACTAAAATGATTGGGTGTTTTAACCTATTCTTATCAGAGCATGTTATCAAAGGAAATTATTTATCTTTTAATGCCTTGTAATCTATAAAATATTTGAACACGAGTTTCATAGAAATAAAACCATAATCTAGACTAGACTAGATCAGGATTGTGATCTAGTTTTAGGAATGATCGATGTTACTTACTTCAAGCTGAATCATTTGGTTGAACATCATGTACGTCTACCCTTTCACCCAAATGCCTATTTACTATTAATAATATTAGTTAGGATTATTGTTTTATTTGAGTTATATTAGGGTGGGGGGAGGCGGTTTTATGTTTATTGTTCTTGGTATACAGGGGGGGGGGAGGGTTTTTATTTATTTAAGGGATGCGTTTATTTCCCCTCTTTACTATTGCATATTCAAATACAATCGTAATAAGGTGTAAACTCCAGTCGTGCGTCGCCCTATTTTTTTACGAATGTTCCCAATTAATAACACCATCTGTCAATCGGCGCAATGCTTCTACAATTCTTTGCATTGATACTTCACGACATAACTGGAGTCACAAACTCTGGTGAAGTCAACGCGTGATGTGTGAATTTACCCTGCAACCCAATTATCTTAGCGTTCGGTTGATTATCGCCCATGCTAAAAATCGCCAATCATCGATGCTACAAAAAATCGCCAATCATCTTACCTAACGTAGTAATTTAAGTGTCTACTACTAAGTGTCTGCTATGAGTCGGCACTTCGTGTTCGTCTAGCAACAGAATACAACTTTAGCCCTAATTATTACGGGATTTTTGTAGGACCATACTTCTTCTTAGCGTGTCGATGGGAATTTAGAAGAGTCAGTCCAGAATTTGGCTACGAGTTTGGCTACCTTAGTAGCGTCCATCAGCTCCTGCATCGTGCAGGCGACAGGACACGCGCGCTAGACACGATATCAAGTGTCTAGCGTGCTTAAATGTGGTGCCGTCCCATATTTGTGGGACAGCACCACATTTACTCCCAAGGTCGAAGTCATCTGTGAATCCCCACCTGAGCAGGTTTTCCTTGCTTCGACCCATCTGGGTCCGGACTCTATTTAACACGTTCAGTGCCGGGAGACTTCCTGGAGGGTTCACCTAGTCTCATATGGGACGCCTGGATCCCTCGCGGAGGGCTTATTTTAAATCTAGGTTTTTCTTAGCGAATACAGCATTATAGCCCGTGAAAATTAAATCTGATGTATATTTTAACAAGATTTATTAGTAAGTATGTATATGCGTTGGTTTTAAAATCCAAGCATTTTTTTTGTTACGGTTAGGTACTTATATTCACAAAAAAATTAAAAGGTTGAAACTAAGTACAGCGACAAGACCTCCTGAAAAAACTATTTTACTTCGTTTTACAGTGTTTTATAACAAGGTTTTAAATGCTAGGAAAACCTGCTCAGGTGGGGATTCACAGATGACTTCGACCTTGGGTGTAAATGTGCTGCTGTCCCACAAATAACGGGGCACTTGATATCGTGTGTAGCGTGCGTGTCCTGTCGCCTGCACGATGCAGGAGCTGATGGACGCTACTAAGGGTGCCAAACTCGTAGCCAAATTCTGGACTGACTCTTCTAAATTAACATCGACACGCTAAGAAGAAGTATGGTCCTACAAAAATCCCGTAATAATTAGGGCTAAAGTTGTATTCTGTTGCTAGACGAACACGAAGTGCCGACTCATAGCAGACACTTACTACGTAGGTACTTAGTACTACGTAGCACCGATGATTGGCGATTTTTAGCGTGAAGTATCAATGCAAAGAACTGTACAAGCATTGCGCCGATTGACAGATGGTGTTACTGATCGTGAACATTCGTAAAAAAAGTGTGTGTTGCAGCTCCGACGCACGACTGGAGTTTACACCTATTACGATTGTATTGGTTGCATGGGTTGGGTAAGGAAGCACTGTCTGTCCTTTTCCTTTTTTCTTAGGTCACACTTCAAGAAGCTGTTGCGGCTTTTTAGCTTCAGGGCCGTATTTAGAATGTGGGTAGTGAATATTTGCGACGAAAACTGTGTGATTGTGTGATCAAGTCAGCGAAATGTAGGTTAGTGAAAGAAAATGGGGGCTTTTGTTGCATGGAATTTAAAGAGGCTTATCCGATTTATTGCTAATTGATACCTTTATCGGACGGCTTAGTGTGACTTAGCCAACATTCATAAGTAAGGTAAAACTGTAATTAAACTTGCAGAAAACCCAACACAACAAATTATTCGGGACTTCCTGTTTGTAAGTAATTAAGTGTGAAGAAAGAAGGCCAATAGAAGGTTTATCATAAAAATAGTGTTCGGCGTCCTCTTGGACACGAAGCCTGATTTTGCGGTTGAATGAAACATTTCATGGAAAAATACAACAGCAGTAGTGATAGCCCAGTGGAGTGACCGTCGGACTGCCAAGTCATATTCTCGAGTTCCTCTGACTTTTGCTGACTGACTGCTTAAAAAAAAAATATGGTGAAGTAAAACATCACGAGGAAACCAGCATGCCTGAGAGATATTTCTCGACGGCATGTTTCAGAGGCCCATGGGCGGCATAACAACTCTGACATCAGTCGGTCGATTCTGTAAAAATATCATAGTGAAAGTTAGGTGAAGTGAGCTGTCACTGTCACAAATCGACCGGCAGGATGCTAGGGATTAGCACTATTGACAGCTCACTTCACCTAAGTTTCACGGTGATATTTTTACAGAATCGACCGGCTGTACCCGAATTACGTAATACACGATCAATCCGTTGCATCATAAGTTCGAAAAAAAAACTGCTCAACCAGGAAAATAACGCAATGAATGTTGTTGAACTGTCAAAATGAAGCAGATTAGTCGTAATCGCTTACAAAAATGTATCACGTAATTAGATACTGCTATCTAATTACGCTACACATTTTTGTAAACGATTACGACTAATTTAATTAATCTAATTACGTAACATATTTTAATTTTTTCGAACTTTTGAAGCAATGAATTAGCAATCTGTTTCAAAACGATTCAGATTGTGATTGATCGTGTATTACGCAATTAAGTACAGGTAAGTTATTTTAACCACACGAAAAAGAAAGATGGAAAAATATTGACAAAACATAACTAAGTAGGTAAGTACCTACATAACTGGATAATGAAGGACAAAATTGGATGATGGCTAAAACTTAAAATTAAGTTGGCAACCCTAACTGCAAAGTTAGGGTTGGCAACTTTTTTTACAAGAAATAAAGTATATTATGGTCAAAGTGGGAAAATAAACAGTACCTACCCAATTTCAGAAAAACAAATAGTATCTCGGAAAAAAAAAACATGTTACAAAAAAAAAGCAACCGTTTAAAAAAAAAAACTCTACAAAGTGAAAAATAGGTAGGTAGCTTTAATTTCGGAAGTCGGTGCCTTTGGTTTTGTATTTTCATTTTTTGCTACCGATTTCCTTTTTATTCAGGTACCTATAGCTCTGGATATCAGTGAAAACAGTATATTCATACCTATACTTTATTTTTGTTGAACAGTAAGAGTGAAAAACAGTAAGTATAAAGGCTTGTGCAGACTAGCGCGACTTGTCACGCGACGCGACACCGGTAATTGATCTACCGTGAAGTTTTCTTAGGAGTCGCGTCGCGCCGGTCTACACGATTAATACTGTTTTTAACAGTATGGCTGGCAACCCTAGTTGCAGTGTCTGTAGGCGATCAGCTAAAACCTGATGAAGGCAAAAGATCACTCCAAGGGTGATTAATTATTTAGATATTGACAAATATTCTCGATCTGTAGTTTCTGCATATTACTATGTGGGTAGGCGTGGGTTTATGTATGTAACTATTGCCTATTATAATTGTAATAAAACTTCCATTTAAGGATTAAAACATTATCATATTAGGAAAGGCCGTTTGACGTCATATTGATTTTGTATTTTCGATGTAGGTATTATCGCCTTATCTTTGAATAGATATTTGTCATATGTTACACGAATTATTTTACCCACACACAATCTACGTATCCAAATAGGCTACCTTACTGGCCTACTTCTATACACTTATAAATAAAGTCACTTTTCGTGTCTTTCTGTGTGACCGCGTTGTTCTTCTAAACTACGCAACTAATTTTGATGCGTTTTTCACCATCATCTAGAGATTTTCTGGAATATTTGTATATGTATATGTCGCAGTCATCTGGTTAAATTAGCCAGCTAATTGGACGCCTAGGCTGTTGATTAAACGGCATCCAATTAAATAGCTGAAGGACAACTAGCCAAGTCATTGAGCGCAACGTTTAACCAGATGGCTGAATGTCGTATACTTAGTCATTTAGTTAAACTGGGTGAAATGGGTGAGGTTAAGTTAGAGCTCTGACCAACCGCGCGCGACTCGAACAAGCGCTATTTTCCAAGTTACTCGCAGACATTTTTTCACCATTTAAATCACTTGGTAGAGTCTTGGTCAGTCATCTTCAAAGGGCTGACTTTCAATGCGCCAAGTTGTTAAACTTTGAATGATTCTAGTTCAATTAACTATCGCTTTATGCATACAATTGGATGCAGGCGTTTAATGAACGCCTTAGGTGTCCAATTAGCTAGCTAATTTAACGAAATGGCTGCGACATAATCTTACATATAGTATATTTATATAAAAAAGAAATGTTGTTCTCTCAAATCGTCAAAACCGTGCGAAGCAGAGGCAGGCCTTGTCCAAACTAATAATATAAGAGGGAGAGAAATAATTTTTTAAAATGTTATGTGGAGGGTAATCTCCGGAACCGCAGCTCCTACTTGAAAAATTCTTTCACCATTTGAAAGATACATTATTGCTGATGGACAAAGGCTTTAAATTATGGAAATATAAACAAAAAGAAGTTCTTAATAATTCTAATGAAATACTATCTTGAATTTATGCAAGCCTTACCTGTAACTTGTCGTTAGGTTACTGCTCAGAAAGCACAACGTGTCGAGAACAGAATACCGTCCGCTTTTAAATATAAATAGCACCCATACGACGCCGGGAGGGGGCGCTAGTGTTTTAATAAATTGGTATGAAGGCAGATCGAGCTGTGTGTTAAGAAGAGAACCTTTTTCTTCAGTGGTGTATTTTCTTCCCCTAATGTTGTACAGGAAATAATTGTTAGATTTCAGCATCTTCTTTGATTAGCACTCCCTGAACGAAACGACAGCACTGATAAAGTGATAGGTAGAAGTATTCTTTTAGCTCAGTCAATAACAACATCAAACATCGCAAACGCGTATGTATCTAACTACGATTCTTTTATATGTTGTTAGGTCCTCTGAGAGTAGTTTATACCCAAGTTTGATAATCCCATGGTGCTCAAAAAACAGCGAAATTCTGGCATATGTTTCAGTTTTTTTGAAAAATATACCTCACGGACGTGATTTTTGTATCTTTGTTCAATACATGTTTGTGAAGCAAGCTAATTTCGATATAATCTAAGCCCAACCCAAGCACTTCTATTGGTTGCGAAGATACAGCTCGTCAAAGAAGGGCATTTTTTTCCAAAAAGTGAAAGATATTCGCCAAGACACGTACCGGCTGAACTTATGGTCCTAGAGAAAGTGTTGTAGTTCTTGTAGTGCTCTGGTAGAGTAGAAGAAAGATTTCGTGCCCTTGCGCATTCCTTCTTCAGTCAACAAGGACATTACGGTTTTAGGATAATTTCATAGATGTAACACTGTTTATCCTAATTAGGTACATATTTTAAATCACGATTTTCATAATCAACTGGATTATGAGTAATAACATCCGTGATCCCCATTTGATATCTCTTAGATATTAGAACAGCGACAGCGTAGATAATTGGTTTTAAAGTATTGCCTGCAAAATTGTTTTTTTTATTTTTATTTATTATTACTTGGGTACGACACACTAGCAGCTTATTAGCTGATGCGTGTGTATCAAATAGCTTGGAGATGTTTTTAATCTGTCCAGTCGATCCTTGAAAGCAGTTCAGTGAGGGAGCCGTCGGAACATTATTCATTATATTTTATTTATTGCCTATTCCATGCTGTTACCACTCGGTTAGATAAGAATTGCTTCAAAGGCTTTTTCTTTGATGGATTTTCGCATAACTTTAGGGAACGCCCATGCAAATGATTATGGCATTCAGAGTGTATAACTCAAACTCAAACTCAAAGCATTTATTTCAATTAAACCATTTACAGGCACTTTTGAATTGTCAAATAGTCGGTCAGTTAGTCAGAAAGTTGAAGCTAGTTGCCCAGTTCCAAAACGTAGATCTTCATGGAGAAGAACGGGCAAGAAACTCCAAGGACACTCTTTTAAATATAGAAAATTACACAATCCTGGGTACATTATTCTTGTTGCTTCTATATGTGAGAACAATGTACAATAAAAAAATTAAAACAATTCAAAATATAACATTAAAAATAAGCCCTGGCAGATAAGAGATGACCAGTCACAACTGACGGCGCCCGTTCACGAACATGACGCGTGGATCAGCACCATCCAGCTCAACCATTTTGTAGGGAACCGAATGATCCAACACACTCGCCACCATCAGCGAGACATTTAAGTGGGCATGACAAACTCTCAACTGCCGTGCTCTTTCAAGTCAACAAACATCTTAATAACATAAAATACGGCTCCATGGTACTCACATTCACAAAAATTGAAAAAATGCTTCTAAATTATACAAAACTATAGTATGCAATGTATTTGAGAGATTAATATAATGATACTACCTTACTACCTATAAAGGTCTTGACACTTGGTAGTGATCTGTTAGTATGTTGTACGTCTCAATGAGCCTACCCCATTGTCTACGCTTTGTATGCAGGTATATATAATGTCTCTTTTAGGGCAGTCTACGAAGCATATCGTAACGGTAACAGCTAGTATTTCTAGTAAATTGCATGTACCGGTGACTTTATGATCTACTAGGTGCTGCCCGTGGATTCGCTCTCGTGGACCCTATATATTTTTCTAAAATAAATGTAGCCTAAGTTACTGCTTATAACATCCGCTATCCAGTGAAAGTCCCGTGAAAATTGGTCCAGCCGTTGCAAAGAGCCGGAACGAACAGACAGACAGATACAAATTTAACAATTTTTTTTTGTTATAAGTACCGTATATGCTTTCATACGTTTTTGTTTATGCTTTTAGCCGCACGGGTCGATCCATCAGACTAAGCTACACTTGCCGGGATTGGTCCTTGGATGGGTGACCATCTTTACATACCGAGACTCCTCCGTGCCTCAGAAAGCACGTTAAGCCGTTGACCCCGGCTGTCATTCGTTGATCTTTGACAGTCGTTACGAGTCGTCAGAAGCCCGACAGTCTGACAACCAGTCTTACCAAGGGGTATTGTGTTAACCACTAACTGGGTTGTGGAGGTCAGATAGGCAGTCGCTCCATGTAAAATAATGGTACTCAGCTGCATCCGGTTAGACTGGAAGCCGACCCCAACAAAGTTTGGAAAAGGCTAGGCAGATTGATATACTTTCATACGCTTTTAGTAAAAGGTTGTAATTTTGACATTACAAACAGGCAATGTTATTTATTTGTATTGTATGTATGTATGTATATGTATAGATAACATTAAATAATATCACGCCTGTTTTCCCCGCAAGGCTAAGCAGAGGTGTACCTCATAGTACACCCAGATTTCGCCAGTTATGTTTAAGTTCCATGTAATAGGTGGCGCGCCTATTGCCATCAACCGGGCACATATCCAGACTCCAGGTTTCTAATGAGAAATTCCATAAGGAAAAATCTATTAACGCTTTGTCCGACCTAGAACCCAGGACCTCATACTCAGCAGTAGCGGTTGCGACCACTACACCAACGAGGCATGATCTACAGGGTCAGGGTCAAACTAAAGTATCTAGCGAAATTCCGCAGACATGATGGGTAATATATAGATATGTAAACACGATTAAAAAAAAAAAAAGTTGATGAATTTTTTTTTGGGCTCAGGGCCCCTGGTAGTTTTGTTACGAGTACTACTTGAAGTGTGAGTTGATAAAATCAATTTTATCGTTTTGAGATATTGATACACCAGGTCTGTGAAGTTTACAAAAAAAAAAAAAAAAATGATATTTCGCAGTGGCTACCTAGTGGTTGATGACTCAAAAAAAACATAATCAAATAAATTATTTTTGTTTTGTTTTATAATGTTTAGATTCCGACCACGTCTGCGGAGTTTTGCTAGCTAATTTATTTTGACCCTGTATCTATACTATACCAATACTAGCTATGTAATGCAACGAATTCTGTCGATAAGGGCATCATCATCGGTAAGGGTTTCCAGCCCTTTCAAGAGGGTCCTCGTATAACATCACTTGAATCGCGTTCCTTAAGAAACTTTAACATTGTAATATTTTATTTTAGTAAAAACTGGACATGGGCAATACAAATATTATTTATTAGCTACGATCAAAGAATATGTTGTAAAGAGAACGAGGTGCAGAATCAAAATTTTCCAATTGCGAACATAAATACACACATTACAACAACAATAACAACGGCAACACATGAATACAACAACACTACATTTTAATTTTTGATTTTGATTTTAATTATAATTTGAAGTTTGAATTTTGATTTTAATTTTAATTTTTGTTATTTTTCGTTTGTCCGTGTATTTTTTTTTATCGTGTTTTTTTAATTTTATTTATTTATATATAAAATTAAAGGAACAGTACTTAATAGAAGGTACTGTAAATAGTCTACTAAAGCCGACCTTACGTCGTACAGGCTGATAGAATTAAAGATAACTCTGGTTGCATTCAGTTGTATTTCAGTACCTACAAATGTAAGTGGGTTCCTCGGGACTTCTTACTGTTCGAAGGATGAACTTAGTATAAACTTAGTTATTCTAATTGTAAATCGTATTGTAGATTGTAAAAAGGAACCACTACACTCTCCTTTACACTAGGTGATAAAAAATGGAAGAATATGACGCTGGCGCAGCAGCGAAGACCACTTCGTAAACCGAATTCTACCCGCTGTTGAGATTGACACCAGCAGTGCTATTCTGTAACCATCTCACCGTGAAAACTTAGGTGAATTCCACCTAATGCTAGAGATTGACACTATTGACAGCTCACTCCACGCTCACTTCACCTAAGTTTTCACGGTGAGATGGTTACAGAATAGCACTGCTGGGCTTCAAGTGGAATGAATTGTTTAATAACAATGAGGGTTTTCTTGAAAATACACGCCACCAGTTGATGCCACTTTGACAAGAGGTCTTCCATTTGAACAATATAAAATATATGATGACGTCCATCGTTCGTTTCATTCATTCGTTCATCATTCATCTAGTGAACGTCATTATTCGTCAACAACCAACAGTTTAATAACATGCGGGCAGTAAGACGAAAGAGGTTCCAAAATTGAGAAAGGAGTGTCAAAATACGGATTTCATGAGGGTTCGATGACATGAATGATTATTTAACCCTTACAAAACTTCCATTCAAGGATTAATATTATCATATTAGAGGAAAGGCCTTATGACGTCATTTCCATTACTTATTTACTACTTTATCACCTTATCATTAGATAGAGAATAGTAAGATAAAAATATTAATTGATTAGGCTAGATTAACATTCTACTTAACCAAATAAACAATGCCTACTCGTTTGATGTAAATCGGTTTGAGGAGTTGCATGCAGAGAACCTGTACTAAAGCTAGGCGCTTACCTGTTGTACAAACAATGATTCTTTAATCATTCCAGCTGAAAAATCTTTCATCAAATTTTGGGATGCACATTTGCACGTTTTAGGTCATTTGCATCACTATTTTCAGTACCTACTTCTGGCAAAAGACTCGAAGCTTTTTTTCTTGTATTCTATAATTGTCAATTGTAATAACAGCCGGTCGATTCTGTAAAAATATCACCATGAAACTTAGGTGAAGTGAGCGTGAAGTGAGCTATCAATAGTGTTAATCCCTAGCATCCTGCCGGTCGATTTGTGACAGTGACAGCTCACTTCACGCTCACTTCACCTAAGTTTCACGTTGATATTTTTACAGAATCGACCGACTGATACAGAGGGTCATTGGTATCTAAAGGAATGGGTAAACCCTCAGAAAATTGGTAAAACCTTAATTAATACCAACGGAACAGATAATACAATAAATTATCGGCTAATTGTTTAATTAATCGTAAAATATCACAAAAAAAAAATTATATAAGATGAAGCTGTCGCAATTTTTAATCAGTTAAGTGACTGTGAAAAGCTATGTGGGCTGTATTTTTTTTGGCCGTTGCTGGGACGGTAAATACATATAATATTTGTATTAATTATACTTGCGACCCGCCCCTGCTCCGCACTAAACATCTAGTTTTCTTTGCAATATCTAAGTTAAATATTATTGTATTACATGTAAACATTCCGGAATAAATGCTCGAAATGATGATGAGAATCACACTGCAGGAGAAGCCCTGGGCGTTGGGAATCCCAGGCCAATTCCCGCCTACGGTGGCAATGGGTAGCTCGCCGTCCGATAAGGACCAGGCTTGTGTCCCAAGCGCGCCTCAAAGAGATGTCAGCACAACTGACGGGGTCCGCTAAGACAGATGCTCGCCGTTGTCGCGGGAAAGTCCAAAAGGGATACCGTGGCCCCTAGCAACACACATAGTCAATTAAAGGAACACGGCTGGGTTTTAGTCAGTAGTCGCCCTGCCGCTCCGGCCAGAGCGGAATAAGTAATTTGATAATACTCCACCCAAAAAAAAAAAAAAATGGGCCACATCAAAATCCATTGTGTCCGTTACACAAATTATGTCCGTTAGGGGTCATTTTAATCTGGTCTTCTTACTAGAGAAGGAACACCTACATACCTAATGCATTTATGTACAATAGGGCCGATGAATCATGGCTGGTCTGAACATACGCTCTCCCAGAGATGTACAAGTTACCTCAAAAAAAGTATCTGGAATACAAGATGCAAAATACCTATAAGTAATGTATTTGAAATAACAGATACAAGATACTTTTGGAAATAGTATTTGAAATACAAGATACTTAAATACGTATCTGCTAAATACTTTTTTAAGATATAAGAGATAACGATAAAAAGTATTTACAGTTCCATACATTTTGACCGCGTAGATATTGCACTTTTAAAAAAAAACAGCTGTTTTTTTTTTAATAACCGACTAAAAATTTCAACGCAGGCGGATTCAAAATCGTGTACTGCATCCATGGTAACAGTTTTCGCGTCGATGTCCCTGCAACCCTGTACCATATTCATGGTATAAACGAGCGCGATGATCGCGTACTCGCGCGGCAGTCGCTTACGGTTAGGACACGGCCATACCCTGATTATATGTAGATGTACCATCAAAGAAGTTCATATCTAACCAGTTTCAAAACAAAATCCCGTGACCACGATGACCACATCTGTTACCGGCCCGGTTCTATATTCGCCGAGCGCTGCAAGCAAGAATAGTCCTTACGGTGGTTAGATATGAACTTCTTCGATGGTACATAACACCACGCCTGTATTCCTCGAAGGGTTAGGCAGAGGTCTACCTATACTAAGTAGGTATACCCACATTTCGACAGTTATGTTTAAGTCCCATGTAATAGGGGCCATTGTAGATGTAAAGTCAGTAAATTGTTTATTTTTTCATTACAGGCGTTTGCCGACCCCCAGTTTATTTTCCCTGAAGATGCAAGAAGTAAGTAAATCAAAGAAGTACAACTGCACCAAAAGTCTGTGATACCTTACATATCACTGCATATTATAAAACAAACACCTTCCGCCGCGTCTGTTTGTCTGAACGCTATAAACTCAAAAACTGCCGAGCGAATTTTCATAAGGTTTTCATCAACGGAAGGAGTGATTCATGGGGTTAGTTATAGGCTACTTAAGGGGACTACAGGACCTAAACGTGCCTAAACGCAAGTTTTATAATGCGTAAAAGAATATGATCCACTGCAGTAAACAAAATCAGAAAAATATATGATATTCTTCAAGATATATGCTAGTATTATAGTGTGTTGAAAACATAATAGGTACAACTAATTTGATACGATAGAAAAAAATCATGAAGATAGCTCTAAAAATTTCTTTTAACGATTAAAAATCATATTAATTTACATGCAATCAATCTGATTTTTGTCAGATTATTCTACAAGCTACATATTAGCATAATAGTGTTTTAATTTTCCAGTCCAATCAATAGATTTTTTGTAAATCGCTAACTGCTTCATATTTTGCAATAAATTACCTGCGTCGTGTCATCGCGCTTCTCTTTCATTTCTATGCAGTCCGACAGTGACCGCGCTTTGGCTGTTGTAAGCCTCTTAACATCACGCTACGACCCTTAGGAGCCGAGCAAAAATACAAAGAATCAGCGTGGGCGGGCGATGCGACGCGGTAGGTCACGGGCCGAAGGACTTTTATAAAAATATGGCTGTTATTTTAGTACATCTTACGACGTCCACGCGGACGTAGTAGCAGGCAGAAGCTATAGTTATAATTATTTGAACAGCTGATCAGGAAAGAACGTTGACTTTTTAAGCTTCCAGTTCCAATACATTGCTAGTTACGTTTGGTTAGCCCAGCGCCGGCCCTTGTTCAGGATAGAGCGAGATTGTCTTTCAGCGCCCTTTGATCAACGCTTTCACTTCACTTTCATGTTAAATCTATACATATTATAAAACAAAGTCACTTTTCGCGTTTGTCTGTATGTCCGCGTTGTTCTTCTAAACCACGCAACAGATTTTGATGAGGTTTTCATGATCGTTTAGGGAATTTATTCCGGAAGGTTTATGTGTATAATACTTTACGTTTACTTAAGAAATCTCGATGTTTTGTCAAGTCATAATAACTGTGCGAAAAGAGCGGGCCGCTAGTAAATAATAATTCCCAAATTTTCAAAAATCAATATGGAAATATTAACACTTATTGAATTTAAATTAAATTCCTGCTTCATTAACATTAAGAAAGCTTCTACTGCTATATAATTAAATATTAGTATTTGGTGTTAGTTTCAATCAGTCACTGAACTACGGCCAAATGCATTTGGCTTTTCGGCGCCCCTTACTATCTGACGCATACAGCGACCGCTCCATTCGCTCCACCCCAGGGCCGGCGCTGTTAGCCTTTTTGAGATGAAAAGTTTGAAAAAACGTTGACTAATGACTGTAATCGTTGACTAGTAGAGAATACCTCATTCCATTATATCAGCCGTGTTTAACATCAATGTACATAACAGTTTGCAGCCGAGCAAGCAGGCAGAGAAGAATAGATTTAAATGTCAATTCAGTCAGTCAATCAATTCGTGCATGTATGATCGTCACTTGAGGACGGCTCGACCGATTAGGCAGTTTTTTCTTTTTCGTTTGTGTCAGGACAAGGTTTGTACAAAAGAAAATGTTTGGAAAATCCACCGGAAAAGTCGGAGCCGAAATTTCACGCCGACGATTCGCGGGCAAAAGCTAGTTCACATATAAAGATAATAATAAGTACTTCGTACATAAACTGGGCGTATCATATGCGTTGCTGCTGCTTGACTAAAATATGACTTTTCAACAGTGTCGGGATCCCGTATCGTGTCAGGATGGGACGCGACGCCGGGCCAGTTCCCTCACCAGCTAGGACTCCGTATGGTGAACCCAGCTGGAAGCGTCTTCGGCTGCGGCGGATCTATCCTCAGCCCTGAGTGGGGCCTTACTGCTGCTCATTGTACCGCTGCGTGGGTTATTTTTCTTTGGCATATAATATATCAAAAATTACTGGCCCCACGTGATGAATTCTGGCCTCACTGAGAGGAGGCGGGAGTTCCTCCACCAGTGTATCATATTCGCACACGTATGGCATGTATGCTATCAAATACGATGTGTATAAAAAAATATAAACCGTACTCATTGCATTGTGTCTTGCTAATGCACACGAGTTTCACACTTTTAGTATGGAGAAAATAAAGTTCTGGCCTGGACGAATCTTTCGGTGTATTTTGGGGTGTTAAGTAAGTGATTCAGGGCTATACTGCCCTGCTAAGCCGAAAGGCGGTATCTCTGAGATACGCCCTTTTAGTTTTTTTTTATACCATTCAATAGCTATAATAATTTCGCATCTAATACACTCGAGAGCAATGAATCCGGGTCACTTAAAGAATCCTAAAAATCTCGGAAACTAAAAATGCTAGGTTAATGCAATAAATTGTATTTAATAGACAATGTAATACTCCTTAAATGAAGGTATTAAAACTTCTTAGTTATTGTAAAGTTATATCATAAAAAAATCAAATTTGAAAAAGGGCCACTTTCGAAGATGGAACTACGAAATTACAGCATTTGGTTTTGCTTTTGTTTGTAATCTGTCATTTATGTGGGTACATAAACCATGTTGATAGTGCTCTATATTCATTATTCAAGCTGAAATTATGTCGCTTACGCCTGAAGAATGCACCAGAATACTTACAATGCTGGAAACCGGCCGGAGTCAGCGCGATACAGCCAGGACTGTCGGTGTGTCGCTGTCAACAGTACAAAGAGTTCTCCGACGTTACGAAGAAACTGGTTCTAACCTACGCAGACCAGGAACGGGCAGAACCAGGTGTACCACAGCACGAGAAGACCGATACTTGGTGAACACCATGCTTCGAAATCGCTTTCTCACAGGAACTGAACTCACAAATCAGTTTCGACGCCTCGGAGGAAGTAACCCAAGTGCATGGACAGTAAGACGTCGGCTTGCTGAATCTAACTTAAAACCCCTTAGACCTGCAAACGGCCCTAAATTGGAGCGTGGGCATCGTATTTCAAGACTAAGATATGCCCAGAGCCACGTAAATTGGAGTATTGAAGATTGGTCAAAAGTTATGTTCTCCGACGAATCAAAATTTATGCTCTACAAGCACGATGGAAGACACAGAGTGTATCGAAGACCAGGGGAAAGATTCAAGCAAGCATGCATCGAAGAAAAAGTAGCCTACGGTGGTGGGTCTGTACTTGTGTGGGCCGGAATTTCTTCTGAAAGTCGCACAGAGCTGGTGATCATAGAAAACGGCTCTTTAACTAGCGTAAGATATGTGGAAGAAATCCTCAATGATCACGTTGGTCCATTTATGGTCAATTTAGGTGAGGATGCTATATTTATGCATGACAATGCCCGACCTCATACAGGTAGGATTGTGAATGACTACCTTCAAGAGATGAACATTACTCGTATGGAGTAGCCAGCGCGCAGCCCGGATATCAACCCGATCGAGCATGCTTGGGCCGAGCTAGGCAGATGCGTAAAACAACGAAACCCTCCCCCAATCACGCTTCGTGAGCTCAAAATTGCTCTCACAGAGGAATGGGAGAATATTCCCCAAAATCGTATAAGGAACTTGGTGTACAGCATGCCAAACCGCGTAAACGCAGTAATGGAAGCACGAGGAGGCGATACGAAGTATTAAAATTCAAGAAAATCGTAATAAAGTTCAAAAATTTCATGTTTCCTATTTTTGTTTTAAGGAGAGATCAGCAGTTTTTTTCTTTATGTAATTTTGTGTTAATAAAATGTATGGTGACTCATATTTTTTTTACTTTCATTTAAGGAGTATTACATTGTCTATTAAATACAATTTATTGCATTAACCTATCATTTTTAGTTTCCGAGATTTTTAACATTCTTTAAGTGACCCGGATTCATTGCTCTCGAGTGTAGTATAAGCCACATACCGCTATCTAACGTAAAACATTTTAAAAAACCACTCAGAAGTTCTTTATATCCTTATGTTTCCTTAAATAACAATTTACAAAAAGCCAATTTTCTCAAAACTTACTCCGATTGAGATACCGCCTTTCGGCTTAGCAGGGCAGACTTTGATTACTCTTATATAACCCTCAATCATATAAGCCACAAGACCGATCATTCTCATCATTTTCATTCAACTGAAGGACGTTCAACGCTGAAAAAGCCAAGCATTGCCACCAACTTGTCCTGTGCTTCCCGCATTTAGCTCCCACAATTTGCACCGACGCTATTAGAAGTTGAAAAATAATTAGATTTTTTTCCCTACAGCCGTGTGACCATTGTCATTCGCGTTGGTACTACCAACCAGACTCACCCGGCCGCGATCTTCGAGACCACCAAGTACTATAACCATCCCGATTACAACGAGGCTATCGCTGGCATCGTCCAGCCCAATGACATTGGTCTGCTGGAGTTCGGCAGGTCCATCACTTTTAGCGGTAAGACCCAGTTTTAGATCCAATACACTTTCTTAAAACTAATGTATAACCAAACAGCTTTGTATTTTGTTTTATGTATGTATCTTTTTTTGTATTTGGACCAATGTCAAAATATCTTTTCGAGCATTTTTTTATCAAGAATCCAGGTTCGAGAGATTTATGAACTGGTCTTTAGTTAATTAAATTGTTTTACTTTATAGAACTTATTCAGCCAATCAGGATCCAGCGTTCTTCTGCTAAGGACCAGAACTATGCAGGTGTTCAAGCGATCGCCAGCGGCTGGGGTAACACCTGGACTCAAGGTAAGTGTTATGAAATCTAGGAATACTGGGGCAATGCCTGAGGAATAAGAGAGAGGGAGAGGAATGATTATTACCTATGTTTTGCCGTAAACAAACTTGATATGTTTCTAAGACACGTTTAATTACCAGGTACCTCTCCTGAAATCTTGAACTGGGTATACCTGCGGCTCGTTGCCAACGAGGAATGTCGGGCGGCCTACGGTGGCAGCTCTATCATCGCTGACTCCACCATCTGCACCAGGGGATACAGTGACCCCACACAATCTACATGTCAGGTAAGACGGTTCAGAATGAAGATGAAATGGTATTTTGGCAAGTTAACGAAATGAAGAATCTCGAACTTGTCGTAAGTAAAAAGTCATCTTCTTGTTTTCCTAGACTCCAACAGTTTTTTTGGGACTGTAGACCCAAAAAAATTGTTTTACACTTTATGCTTGGATGTTTAAAAATCACTATACAGGGTGGACTTTTGAGATGGGGCAGTAAAGCAGCTATCTTAACCGTTGTAGCTACAGGAAAACGGTCTAAGGAGACTGTCCTTAACTTTCTGAAACATTTTGATCTGCATTCACAGATTTTGAAAAAAATGTACAGTCAGCAAGAAAATGGGCAGTTTTGACAAAAACTTTTTTTGATGCTTATCGACCCTGTTTCTTATAAGGATCAAAAAAATCTATCGGACCAACTGAGGTTTGAGTACTAGAAAAGTCTTAAATCGCAAAAAAACTTTAGAAGTTAAGGACAGTCTCCTACGACTATTTTCTTGTAGCTACAACGGTTAAGGTACCTGCACTTAATACCCCATCTCAAAAATCCACCCGGTATAGATCACTCGGTTTTCTTAAGGTTACTGCGGTTGGTGATTAATCCTTAATACATCGAAACGTGTTCGTAGCTCGTTAAATCCCATATCATCGACTATTATACTTTTTACAAGCAGTCTCGAGATAGGCCAGTCGGTCGATTCTGTAAAAATATCACCGTGAAACTTAATTGAAGTGAGCTGTCACTGTCACAAATCGACCGGCAGGATGCTAGGGATTAACACTATTGACAGCTCACTTCACGCTCACTTCACCTAAGTTTCAAGGTGATATTTTTACAGAATCGACCGGCTGGATCTCTAACAGTATACATTTTGTACAGGGTGACAGCGGTGGCCCCTTGACCATCACTGATGATGACGGCGCCCTCACACAGGTTGGTGTGACCTCCTTCGTCT
The DNA here is from genome assembly GCA_914767755.1 of Agrochola circellaris. Classification (NCBI taxonomy): domain Eukaryota; kingdom Metazoa; phylum Arthropoda; class Insecta; order Lepidoptera; family Noctuidae; genus Agrochola; species Agrochola circellaris. The sequence continues at coordinate 8,396,772 of OU611860.1, forward strand.
CTGGATTAGGATGCCACGTTGGCGTACCCTCTGGTAAGTGTAACTCGAAGGAATTTACCCCTGCCACGGGCTTAAAAAAATCTTTCTTTTTCTCGTAGTCATGGTATAAAGTAATAGTATGCAACTCTTGAATAAAGCGGATTTATATCGAGGGCCATGAATTACTCGCGTCGCTCAGGATTCTAACACTTGAATCAATCGTCATGAATTACTCCCTACGGTCGTGATTCAGTCGTTAGAATCCTTCACTTGCTCGTGATTCATCTATGGCCCTCGCTTTAAATCCGTCCTTTATTCACTAATTGCATAATATACTATTTGTTGAAGTTTATAATCACGTAGTGACCGTTTTATACATAGATGTAGGAGGCACTCTTTGAGGTCTGAAAAAACTAGTAACAGTAATTGAGGCCGTGGAAATGAAATCTCATTACTTTGGATTTGAAGTAGACTACCGTGTGAGATGCTTCGATTAAGTATTTTATTGCCAGCGGCACTGTTAGATAAGAGATATTATGTATAAAACTAAGAACTACATTCTCGTTATCAGCCGGATTATAGCATAATATCACGTAACTTCTGCAAAAACAAGCTATAATTACATTACAGCTGGAACCATTTTTAACAATCTTTAATTTTATTTCAGGATTCATCCGTCCCGGTTTCTATCATGAATGGTTTACACAGATAACTGGCGTCAATTTCGACTGGGAATATGAATATATCACTGTCGCTCCTGAACCTGATACCACTGTTGCTTCTGAGGAAAATATCACTGATGCCTCTGACGAAGATACCACTGCGCCTTCAATAGAATCTGCTGAATCTAATGAATCGTCTGAATCTAGTCAATCCTCTAATTCATCCGACTCTTCAGATTAAAAACAACCGTACAAGCCAGTGCAGTCTCATCCACTCAAGAGGATGAATAAACATCTTTTGTTACAGTGCTGAACACGTCATTAAGAAGATTTATTTATTAAATAAAATTGACTAGTTTTATTAAAGTTCTGGTTTTTATTTTATCTTTCGTTATTTATGGGTGATCAGCAAAAACTGAGTCATTGCTTTCTATGAGTAAAAATACTTTAGTTGGATTTGGGCATTCCAATAAGGATAATCAGCCTACAACGTTATTTCTGCTGAGACACAGGCCGAGTCCCTCTCACAGGAAGGAGTAAGAGGGACTCGTCCGAAATGGGTGGATTGTAGTACAGTATGGTGATACGGGCCCGGTGCGGGTTGGTGAATGTCACATGTCTTCAAATTTTTCTATGTCAAATTTCTTTATATCCAAAAATATTCCCAGACACTTCTGGTCACCATCCATATTTATGTAGTTGCTTTTTCAGAGAAAGCTACAACCGCATCTTCAGAAAAAATACCAGGTCTAAAGCTGTATTGACTGCCTGAAAGAATATTATTTACACGCAGATAGCCAAGTAAATGATTGTTAATGATCTTCTCCAAAATCTTAGAGATAGTTGGTAAAACGGAAATTGGTCTGTAATTGTTAAAATTATCGCTGTTCCCTCCTTTATGGATTGGATGAACGAGTGCTATTTTAAAGGTGTCGGGGAAAATACCACTTGAAATTGCTAGATTGCAAATGTGAGTGATGCAAGGGACTAAAAGCAAAATTTTGATGGAGATACCGTCAATTCCCACTGCTAAAGGACATGAAATGTAATGATTTAATGATACTGGAGATGGAGTGGATTTGGTATTCGTTATTAATAACTAGAACTATGCTGGTGTTCAAGCCATCGCCAGCGGCTGGGGTAACACCTGGAGTCAAGGTATGTGTTATGAAACCTAGGAATATTTGGGAAATGCCTGAGGAATAAGAGAGAGGAGAGGAATGATTATTATTTTTGCCGTAAACAAACTTGATATGTTTCTAGGTAACGTTTATTTATCAGGTTCCTCTCCTGAAAACTTGAGTGAGTTGAGAAACTCCGTTGACGCGATGGGTATCGATATCTAAATATTATAAAACAAAAAAATAATTATGTTTTTTTGTGGGGTTACCTATCGACCGCGGTTATTGTAGTCACTTGAAATATGCGACTAAAGGACATCGCTCATTATAGCAGCACGGCTCCGACACGGCAAATAACTTGTCATTCAAGTCAGGATGTTAAGTCTAATGTATTAAAGTCAATTTTACAATGGCTGTACAGAACAGTGGAGTGGTGAAGCGCGCCGACAGCACGCTTCAAGCGAGGAGCCCGCTCTCTAGCGAAGAATCGCCTGCAGGTGGTATGCATGCCGGCGCGGGCGCCTCGCCGCCTTCCGCGCGGTGACGCCTCGCCGGCCGCACGGTGACGCCTCGCTTGTGAATGAACAACAAGCTGTCATCTCACCGATGGCGTGCCCGCCACGAGCGGTCGCCTTGCTGACGGCGCGTTGGCGATTAGCGGTCGCCTTGTTTACGGCGCGTTGGCGACTATAGGTCGCCTTGCTTACGGCGCGTTAGCGTCTACATTTTTTGAGGCGGTGCCGGAGCGTTACGGCGATGTGCTTAAAACATCACTTTTTTTTTGTAATCTTCAGAAACATGATGGGTAACAAAACAAAAGACAACAGATTTTCTCAACTTTTGCTTCTATCGCTGACTCCCAAAAAAACATTGAATCTTTTTTATTTTATCGGGTTTATACAGCGTGTAACAAAAGCCCTGTCCGCTCCGTGAGGGTATTGTTAAGAATCATACTGAGAGTCTACTGATGTGGCTATTCTAAGAAAAGAAAAAAACGGGTTATTACATGGGGCACGGCGACCATAGCTTAGCGGGTGTCTTCAAGTCATAACTTATTACCTCTAGAAAATTTGCAAAATCATGAATTTCATAGAGCAATAACTTTTTGATTATTATTTTTAAATCATTTTTCGTAATGTTATTGCGGTACCTATGTGCCCCCTTTCAGATCGGACAGGGTTTATGTTATATGCTGTATATCGACACCCATCGCGCTAATTTAATTCGACCCTTTATATCTCAAACTCAAAGCATTTATTTCAATTAAACCAGGCACTTTTGAATTGTCAAATAGTCGGTCAGTTAGTCAGAAAGTTGAAGCTAGTTGCCCATTCCAAAACGTAGATCTTTATGGAGAAGAACAGACAAGAAACTCCAAGGACACTCTTTTAAATATAGATATTACAAAATTCTGGGTACATTATTCTTGTTGCTTCTATATATCAAATTTAATTTAAAGGGAGTCGCATACATTGGGAAAGTCGCATAGTATATGAATTTTAACTTTTAAATATTTACCTACTTATTTAAAATCATCTAAATAAACAGAATTACACACATTACAATTCGACAACTACTAATTTTTCTGGCCAGTGGATTATCCTTTACAAGTGCTACAAAATACATCATAATCTGATTAATCCTTAAAATAAAATATCAGTTACGAATGCAAAACGTAGGATTATGAAGATTAGACTTAATGCATTTAATAAATATATTTTATCAATTAATTCCCAGCCCTGAATTAATATAAGGTAACGGAAATAAAATTTTTGTTAGTTTGAGAATAAAATGGCGATGTGGGGTGCAGTATTTTTGTTGGCTGTTGCTGGGACGTCGGTAAATATAGACTAGTTGATAATTTTAAGGGTTGTGCGGGTAGTGGAATGTGGATTATGGTGACAGTCCAGTGCAAAATTCTGCTAGATCGTGCAATTTTTGGATCGATTTTGACGAGTAAAAATTCTTGAATCCAAAACACTCCTGATTGTCCTATAATATAGGAATGGGTTTCATTTACTTATTTACTCAACGGTTTTTATTTTTAAACATAATATTACCGTAATATAAAATACTTAAAATAATAATAGTAATATGTACATGTGTATAAAAAAGGGGGATCATAAAATTCGTCCGCATCGCTGTCAACATAAAAAGTGCACAATAGGCTGGCAGCATTGCCACGTTGTATGCTGATTCTTTGATCCAAAAATAGGCCGGCCCTCTAATCATGTGAAGAGTCGACCAACCGCTTGGCGATTCAACCCCAAACGGCTCGAACATATATCGCCCAATAAGAATTAAAAAAATATTTGCGCCGTTTACATAAGTCACTTACATATTTAATTGCAATTTAATCCAGTAGTATGAAACATTTAATTTAGAGCCCAGTGAATAATGGGGAAGTTATGAATAGTAGATTGTTTGCCAAGGGAGCATACAACTATTTTTAAGGCGAGAGTGTTTCTTTGAATCCAGAGCGGAGCGTAGGATTCTAGAGTAGAATCCTTAGCAGCGAGGGATTCAAAGTACGTCACTCGAGCTTAAAATAGTGTTGCTCCCGAGGTGAACACTCTAGTTTTTATCACCCTCTATGAGAAAAAAAAAGTGTGCATTCCGACGCCCATCAGGAACGACGTTCCTTCTCATGTATAATTTAAAACAAAAACAAAATGTTCGCAGCCACCGTCTTGGATTTAAATTTTTAAGGGTGGGCGTTTTTGGGGGACTGTCTTATGTAATTTGGACGTTCAAAAAGTGCTGATTATCAGCCTAGTTTGAATAAATGACTTTTGAATTTGAATATTGAATTTTGACCTCACTATCGACTTTAGCACCTTCGAAAACTATGAAAACGATATCGATGATGAAAAATTTGAAAATTTACGAAGCTGCCATCTTGGATTTACATTTTGACCTCACTATCGGCTTTAGCACCATCGAAAACTTTGAAAACGACACCAATGACGAAAAATTTGAACCATTTCTCAACCACCATCTTGAATTTTCATTTTGACCAAATTCACACTTTGTCTCTCTCTTGCCAGCCTGTTACTTGTTCATACAATGTTCGTGATTGATCTCTTTGGAGATTTCAACTTTTACTAACAATATCCACATTCCAAATTCAAATCACTTTTAGTCCCTAGGGATTAAACAGCTATTTTGGTACTAAGAATAAACTAGCTCTTTTTGAATAGATGTGATAAAAATGATATTATTTACTACTATTTCGCACATTTCAGGTTCTCACCGATCCCAGTCTAACCTTCCCTGAATTAGCGAGAGGTAAGCTAATCAAAAAAACGTACTAAGTATGGGTACTTGCATAAAGCAGCAGGTTTTCCGGTACAGATGCTGCAGGTCGATCTACGGAGACAAACATACGCAATGTTTTACCTGTTTTTTTTCCCCACTCTGATCGGTACCGACTTGTCTACCTTGCAAACCTGTCTTCCTGTCTTGGAAACCTGTGCCCTTATGCTAGCACCCAATCTTTGTAGTATTCACTATTCGAAAAATACAGCAAATTAGATGCTTTCTATTTAATTAGGCGTAGTGGAGCTCGTGGCTAAGTAATAATATCCATCAGGTTAAGCTACGGTTGCCGGGGTTGGTCTTTGGAAGGGTGCCTCGGAAAGCACGTTAAGCAGTTGGTCCCGGCTGTCATTAGGATCTTTGACAGTCGTTACGGGTTGTCAGAAGCCCGAAAGTCTGACAACCAGTCTTACCAAGGGGTATCGTATTACTCCGTTACTGGGTTGTGGAAGTCAGATAGGCAATTGCTCCATGTAAAATACTGGTACTCAGCTGCATCCGGTTAGACTGGAAGCCGACCCCAATATAGTTGGGAAAAGGGTAGGCAGATTGATTGAGTGGCTCACGAAAAAAGGGCTTATCTATGGTATAGTTTGACCGATACAACTGTACGGGGAGCGGGACGCCGTGAGTGTTGACGAATAAGTGGCCTGCACTGGCCTCCCGTCTCGTCGCGCCATACCTAAGGTGCGGAACAGCGGTACCGGTCAAACTAAACCAACCAACCTAACCAATGGCCTAACTAATGGTACCTGAAGATTAAGAGGAATTATAATTATGACAAAAGCAAGGAGGATTACAACTCTGACAATACAAGTGACAATTGCTTTGAAAGCGTTTTTTAATTTTACAACGATTTCCAACAGGATTGACATAAGCTTCTCGGTAGTTTATTTCAATCCCATACATTTTGGACTCTTCTATCATGTTAGAATGTCACCTTGTCTAGGTCATCAGATCAGAGCCACAGTTTTATAATAAAGCTGTGCCAGAGCCTCAACACAAAGTTATTTTATAAAAATTTACATTTCGCGACATTATCAAAACCTTCTTTATTTCTTTTGACTGTTACAAAACAGGTGCTGCGCGTATCGTGTCAGGATGGGAGGCAGAGGAGGGACAGTTACCTCACCAGATCTCTCTCCGTATGGTGAGCCCTTCCGGAGGTGTCTCCTCCTGTGGTGGAACCATCATCCACTCTGCCTGGGGTCTCACCGCCGCCCACTGCACTGCTGGGTAAGTGTTCACTTCCAATACTAGCGCTCTTTTTAGGCAAAACTATTTAAGTAATAAACTGCCTCATTGGTATATTTTTCGCAAGCATGACTACCGTGTTTGGAGTTGTTGGTTCGATTGCGAGTTTGGGCTTTATCACAGAGCATAGAGACGCCTCGGCTGCCGTTGTAAGAGGCATTGTGAACACTTTCTTACAACATTACAATCAATCGTGTCGCCGTTTACTCGCATTACTACTCGAATGACGTATACAAACTGACGGCTTTGAATGGTGTCCGCGATAGAGTTGTGCTTTCAGCGAATGTTATTAGTACTGCCGTCTCTAGACTCCGTAAGCAAATACAATTTGTATTTATTTGAGTTTTTCCGCTATTTATAAGGTGTTAAAAAATGAACTTATGTTTTAAGACCTGCTTTAGACCATCAAACTGAATAACTTTTACTATGGAAACAACATTGAAACCGCGAAAAATCTGCTAGTAAAGTAGTCTGCATAGTAAAGTTTAATACCTACTGTTCTAAACTGTATGGGACAGCTGTCGTTTTTTGCGATGTTTAAGTTAGTCCCATAGTTAAAGTTCGGTCTAATGCACCTCTTAAAGTTTCTAAGGTTACTTTTTTAACTCCTTATACAGCGTGAAACAAAAACCATGTCCGATCCGTGAAGTTGTTGTTAAGAATCATACTGAGATTATTTTCAGGAAAAAGAAAAATAAATTCGCCGCATTTTTTTTTTCAGTGGGGAATTTTAGCGGTACTCGGGCGGCTGTCGTTTAGCGGGTGCCTACAAGTACATAACTTATGACCCCTGTTGAAAATTTACCAATTTTTTATGGAATTGGGATAATTTTGGTACTAAAAACGTAAATTTTAAATAGCAATAACTTTTTTATTTTGACTGATGATTTAGATTTAGATTTTAACCTATGTTGTCCCACTACAGGGCAAAGGCCTGCCTTTCTTTCTTCCACTCCTCTCTGTCTTGAGCTAGTGTGGACCAATCCTGTCTGTAGGCGTCAAGCTCGTCTCGCCATCTTCTCTTGGGTCTGCCTCGATGTCGACGGACGTGTTTTGGGACCTATATCGTGGTAGATTTGGCCCATGACTCATTCGACATGCGGCTGACGTGTCCGGTCCAGTCCCACTTAACCTTGGCTGCTTTTTGGGTGACGTCGGCGATTTGTGTTTTGGAGCGCAACACTGTGTTCCTAACACGGTCCGTTAATCTGACTCCAAGACTGCTGCCTTCCATTGCTCGCTGGCAAATTTCAAGCTTGGACCTCTTCTAAACCGTCAAAGACCAGGTTTGAGAGCCGTATGTGAGGATAGGAAGTATGCACATGTCCATTAATTTACGTTTATGGCAAATTGGTAGGCAGAGGCCTACCAATTTGATTTTAATAAAAATCTCATGAAAAGAGTTTCATGAGATTTTTATCGACCAATAAATAGCTCTTCCAGGCGTTTTCGGTGCGTCTAGCAACTTGTTTTTCTTGTCTCACCTGGAATGAGACTATTTGGCCGAGGTAGATGTATTCTGGAACATATGCAACCTCCACAGATCTAAATACAGTTTATGTTGGACGCTGTTTGTCATGAGTTTGGTCTTTGACATATTCATACGAAGTCCAATCTCGAGGCTTGCCTTATTTAGGTCACTTAGCATTTGGCTTAAATCAGCTGCCCAAAAAGAAAAAAGAACGATATCATCGGCGAAACCCAGGTTTGTCAACCTTTTTTCGCCGACGGCTATGCCTTTATCTACCCAGGAGTCAGATAGACTTTTAAAAACCTCTTCAAGGGTGGCAGTGAACAGCTTAGGGGACAGCGGGTCTCCTTGCTTGACACCTCTCTCAATAGAGAACGATGGTCCTGTGGTGTTAATTTTTAAAGCTGCTGTACTATTGCGGTATATGGTTTTCATAAGATTTACATAGAGGTTTGTATGTTTTGATTCAGGAATGCCTTAAATAACGAATCATGGTGAATGCTGTCAAACGCTTTGGCGTAGGCAACGAATGCTAGATACAGAGGGATTTTGAATTTCATAAAAAACTTTTTTTGATGCCTATCGATCCTGTTTCTTTTACAGAGCAAAAAACTTTTCCCATACATTTCGTAGGAATTGACAGTCTCCAAGTTCTCCAACCTAGTTTTCACAATAGAAAGACTGGCCGAAAAAAAACAAAAAAAAAAATGGAATTTCAAATTTTAAACGTTAGAATTTTACTTGATTTTGATAGTTAGAGCGTTTATTCAGAAAGTTGGCAACGTTGTAAATAGCTGTCAAATATTTACATGTTTTGATTAATTTGGAAATAATACTGTATGGAAATAAGAAATGTGGCTAACTAAGTTACTAGAATATTGATTATGTTATACAATTGTAACATTGAATTTGATGTTGTACCCGTTTTAGGCGTAAAAAAAGCATTTGGAAACTTTTCAAACGCTTTTTTTACGCCTAAAACGAAATATTCGGTGTTACAATATTAATTATTGCATATCATAATCAATATTCTAGTAACTTAGCCACATTTCTTATTTCCATACAGAATTATTTCCAAATTAATGAAAACAGGTAATTTATATTTGACAGCTATTTACGACGTTGCCAACTTTCAGAATAAACGCTCTTAAGCTTTTGAATAAACTTTTTCCATACCGAGGCTTTTTGCGATTTCTGAATTTTGTAGCGGACAGTCTTTTTAATTTTTAATTTGTGTGAATACAAGTCTGAAAATTCACAATTATTTGAGGTAATTTTTTTGTCAGAACTTTGGAAATCACGAGCAACAAACTATCAAGGAAATAAAATTATAACGCGCATTCGTTCGATGTTTAATTTTTTTGTTTATTTTCGGTCCATCATCAAAAGGAAGTTGGAGTGTTTTTCCTACAGTATGGGAAAAGTTTTTTTGCGACTTTTGACTTTTCTAGTACTCAAACCTCAGTTGGTTTATATTAGTTTTTTGATCTTTATATATACAGGATCGATTGGAATCAAACAAGTTTTTATGAAAACTGCCTATTTTCTTGCTGAATGTCCATGTTTTTGCAAAATCTGTGAATCTTAAAAAGTTAAGGACAGTCTCCTAAGACCGTTTTCCTTAAGTACAACTGTTAAGGTGCCCTTACTGCCCCATATCAAAAATCCACCCTGTATACTGGGTCAAATTAAATTAGCTAGCGTAACTTTTCAGACGTGATGGGTATAGATATTTAAACACAATAATATTTTTAAAAAAAGGCAAGTTTTTTTTTGTTACGTACCTACTTAAAGTATGAGTTGAGAAAATCTGTTTTCATTCATTTTATCGTGGTTAGGTATAGATACCAATGGCGTTTGTGAGGTTTTTATAAGTATATGTATACATTACGTATGTATACAGGGTGGCAGGGACATCGACGCGAAATCTGATACCATGGATCAGTACATGATTCTGAACCTGAAAAAAAAATTGCTGTTTCATAGAAAAGTGCAATACCTACGCGGTCAAAATGTATGGAACTGCAGATTTTGTTTTTAAATAATTGTCGAAAATTTTTAACTCACGGGTGTTCATAAACATGTACTGAATCCATGGTATCCCTTTTTTTTTTTTTTTGAGTGTGGGAAATTATCAAATAACTTCTCCCGCTCTGGGCAGAGCGGGAGGGCGTGTCAGACTTTTACTGACTAAAACCCACCCGTGTTCCTTCCGTTGCCTGTGTGCCGGGGTCGCGATATCCCTTTCAGACAAACCCGCAACCCCGGCAGGCATTGGCCCTTCCGGACCCCGTCAATTGGTGCTGACATCTCTTTGAGGCGCGCGTGGAACACAACGCACCGTCGACCCGGGCCTGGTCCCTATCGGACGGCGAGCTACCCATTGCTCACCGTCCGCAAGCCCGCGCCTACGGTGGCCGGAAGTCGGCTCCGACTCCCGACGCCCTGGGCGTCTCCTGCGGCGACTAGGGGGGCGAGGGCGCGCATTTATCCATGGTATCCCTGACACCCTGTATATGTATACCAGTCATGACTGGCAAAATCTGGGTGTATGTACTATCGAAGAACTTCATATCTAAGCAGTTTGAAAACAAAATCCCGTGAACATGATGACCACATCTGTTACCGCCCCGGTTCTACAGCGGCCGAGCGCTGCAAGCAGAAATAGTCCTTACGGTGTATAGATATGAACTTCTTCGATGGTACACGGAGAATACAAGTATGAAGTAAGTTTTTTTTACAGTTTCTTAAAAATCCTCTTTCTGCCACAGCCGAGTGACTCTCGTCATCCGCGTTGGTACCGTTAACCTGACCCTGCCGACAGCCATCTTTGAGACCACCAAGTACTTCAACCATCCTCTGTACGACAACACCTTGCCGTCCGTTGTTCAGCCCCATGACATCGGTCTTATTGACTTCGAGAGGCAACTTGTGTTCAGCGGTAAGAAATTTTTATTAAAGTTCATCATTATTTAGCTGAAAGACATCCTCTGGTAGACTTAAGCCTCCCCAAGAATCACTACATCTACCGATCCTGTGTTTCTTAGTGTCACGAGTTGCCGCAATGTCCACTAGATCATCGGTCGACCATATTGTAGCCATGCTAAACCACTAATATGTATACAATGTCGCCCATGGGCATGTGCCCGCCCTTATTTTTCTGAATACTCATGACAAATTATCGAAAATAAACTTAAAAAGGGGGATCTATCGTTACATTTAAAAAAAAAAAAATTTTTTTTTTTTTTTTTCAATATTCCGCTATGATTTTATGGACTAAACTTGTGTTTTTTTTTTTTAAATACAGATTTTTTTAGAAAAAAATGTCTTCACTTCCGTTTTTGTTCATAGTCGACAAATTTTACTAAAAAATGTTAGTTAATCCGATAAAATAACTCATAAGCTTTTAGAAATAATAAACAGAATCCTAATCGACCCAATAACATAGGAGATATGGCAAACCCTACTAAAAAAATAAAAATTGAATAGCAAAAAAATATTAAAGATAGACCCCCCTTTTAAAGTTAATTTTCCACAATTTTTCATGAATATTCAGAATAATACGGGCGGGTACATGCCCATGGGCGACATTGTATACATATTAGTGGTTTAGCATGGCTAGCCGTGATCTAGTTACATCCCCAGGGACATAGCTATACACTGTAATATAGTTATATGAAAGCGGTTCATTACCTGTCAGTGTGCCCTAATTTTGTTACTGCGACCGATTTCGACGTAGCGCTCTCGCCGGCCGCTGCCGCGGCCCCGGTCGCGCGTAGTTGGTCAAAGTTCTAATCTAACCTAACCTATTTGGTCGGGAGGCCCTAATAGATATATTACTAGATCGTGTTCGTATCATAGTTATATTCCTAGTAAAGAAAGTTATAATTTAAAAGCGAGTTTCAGACTCTAAACTTTTATTTGTAAACCATAAGTAGGAACAATCTGCGAATAAGATTTATTTGTTCAAAACATAAGTATACACACATTGCATGCAAGATGTTACATTAAATTATAGCACAGTCATGTTTTGCCTTAACGGCGTAAAAATATAAACAGATAGGTTATTTTTATTAATAGGATATAAACCTCAAATACTTATTTATTTTGTCCATTATTCAAAGCAATTAACATAACAAATTAAAACTGCATCAATCAAATTATAATAATAATACTACAGAATAGTGTCACAAACTCGTCATCGAAATGTATAACAAAACAAAACAGTCAAGAGTCAAAGTAATTATGAATATAAATTTACATATTATTATTACACACAAGTCAGATTTATTTATTTAATATTATACATAATGTCAATAACGAAACACAAAACAAGAAAAAATAATAATATTAAAATAAAATGTAAATCAAAAATAAAACTATATCAATACTTTGTCTTTTAAAAACTCGGAAATCCTATAATAGGCATTCCCCTTATACTTAACGGGAAGATATATAAAGCTATTAGACCTGCTGTCTCTTATGGATCAGAATGTTGGGCCACAAAGGGGATGAATGAAAGGTAATTACATACAGCTGAGATGAGAATTCAAAGAGGGGTGATTGTGTGGTGTCACGAATGACTAGAACAAGAAATGAGTACATATGGTAGTAAGTCTGAAAGTGGCACCGGTGACAACAGCCAGGATGGTTTGGTACTGGCGCGCAACCTGCCGAGCGCCGCGGTGCATGGCTTGCGGATCACGGCGTAGAAGCCGTCAACTTCTGCGTTCGCTGACATGCCCTTCGCAGTGCACCAGCGCGGCAGCTCTAACAACGCCCTGAACGGATTGTTATATTGGACGCGCAGGGCGCTGAATGATCTTTGCGTATAGTGAGCAGCACGTGTATAGTGATGAACAATGCACTCTGAACAACGTTATTTTCACTTGAGCATTACAACGTTTAATCCCGTGGGCTACCATGTTCGCTATGCTTTAAACTTTCAACCTTTCTTTTCTAGCCACCATCCAACCTATCAGGCTCCAGCGGTCCAGTGCAAGGGATCAGAACTACGCCGGAGTTCAGTCCATCGCCAGTGGGTGGGGACGCACCTGGACTAATGGTAAAGCTTTACTTCCTTATTTATTAAATTTAATTAAAACGGTTAAAAACCAATTACAATAATTAAAGACACATGTGAAAGACAAAATATAAAATTACAACGTTAAAACATAAAAAGTTAACAATACTTTCATGAATCCCTCTCATACTTCTCACAGTACTTATGCCAATAAAATCATCGTCCATCCATCTGCAAACGCGCATTGGATGGTTGGACTTACGTTTTTGTATTTTAATGTGCCGTTAATTACAATATGAATAAACTAGAAAAATTGGACCAGCCTTTCAAAAATAAAGCAGGAGTGGGTCTGTTTTGTTAAAAAACTTAGAATACCTATGCTGAAAACAGAATGAGTGAGTCGGCGTAGCTACTGAGCAAGGGAACTGGTGAACTATGCATCAAACGCACAATGAACCACGATCAAAATGCACAACCCTTTCATTTTTAACTTTCTGAATGCAGGTGCTTCTCCCGAGAACTTGAACTGGGTATACCTGTCCCTCACCTCCAACGTCGAGTGCTTGTTCGCATTCGGTGGCAGCTCCATCATCCAAGCATCCACCATCTGTGCCAGAGGCTACAACGTCACCAGCCAGTCTACCTGCCAGGTACGGAGAACAAATAACTTTGCCAAGACATTTTTTTAAAGCTGATATACAAATATAGAGGAGGGTAAGTGATGCTAGATTTGCAAATGACTGGTACTTATGTTTATCAAGCAAATTAAATAAGATTTGAATTAGATTCCTATTAAAAATACTGGTCTTAGATGACCGTAGACAGGAACAGGTTGAAGTATCAAGCCTTGGACTTGCAGTGGGAACATATAGGTAAATTGCAAAAAAGCTATTGGCAATAGTATGACTCCATGGTGCTGCAAGCAGGGTTGAAACTTTCCTATAATTAAATAAAAGTTCTAGATGGGAAGCAGTCCATAGATTCAAGATTTCCACAAAAATGCCCTCGTCCTTAATAACACGAAAACTGATGTCGATCCACAGGGTGACAGCGGTGGCCCTCTGACCACCATCGACGGCGACGGTGCCATCACCCAGGTTGGAGTAGCCTCATTCGTTTCTTCCTCTGGATGCCACACTGATTTCCCAGCTGGTAAGTAAAGAATTGGTGAATTTTAATCTATAAACGGAAAGCCTACGGTACTAGCTTTTAAAGTCATGCGTTTTTTTAATAACAACTTCTAATAGTATATGTTACAGTCCCACAAATTATTATTATCTATATAAATATGTATATGACGGATCATCAGGATGGTTTGAGCTACGATCTGCCATCAGGCAGGTTTACGGGGGTAACGTAGGACAGTTCCGAAGCGTCTTCACTGCTCGATTACCAGGATAAGGAATGCCCCGACTTGGAGCTCTTCAACCTCGTAACCGACTGGAAACGCCCCGACTACTAGGCGCGCCAATTCTAGTTCTGATAGTTGCCGCTAGGTGGCGTGCCTTGTTTTCTTGTTAACGTCAATTGTCGGATGCGAAATATATTTATAAATAAAAATGAAATGTTCGTCGGAAAGCGCATCACTTTAGAGCGGCTGGACCGACTTGGATATTTTTTTGTCTTAAAATGTTCGTAATTGTAGTTGGAAAAGATTCAAGGAAATTTTTCAAATTCGTGCAAAACTGAACGTCCTTCTTACCCGACTGCGGCAAAGCCAAAAAACGAGGGTTTATGTGTTTGAGCTGTATTCTATGTACATGTATGTCAGTCTCTATGTTCCCTCGTAGCTACTAAAAGGCTGAATTGATGAATAAAATGTCGTTAGATTCGCCTTTATTGCGAGTATGACTAGCTATATAAAAAATCAAAATGGCTGTATAAAAAGACAAAATGGTATTTTGGCGCCAAAATGGACGCTTTAAAAAAAAAGTCTCGCAACCCTAGATGAGTTCAAAATGAAGAGTTTTGAAAGGTGATTTCAAAAATATATACAAATTATATACATATATTAATGAAAAAAATGTGAAATGATAAAGCTAAAAAACTAAAAATAAAGAGTTAAAAACAACTTAAAAACCCGACTGCAAAATACATAACTGAATATAAGACACTTTTTACAAAAAAAAAACAACCGACTTCCATTTTTTTGGAAGTTAATTGTTTTTTTTTTTGGAAAAAGTTTTTATTTTTCACTTTTGTGTCCTTTGTGGTACCTACCTGACACAAATTCGAATACCACTACAAAAAATAAAAACAAGCATTATAATCTATAGAATTTTGGTGTTGCAGGCGGGACATACAAAAGTTACACCATATTTTAGATTATTGGTTTATAAATTTTTTCTCTAGGATTTTTGTGTGAACTCTAGATCATATTTAAATTTTGACAGGACAACGTCTAGTGGGTCAGCTAGAAAAATTCATTTATTATTTATTATTAAAATTTACAATTTTAGGGTTAATCGAACGTCCTTTTTTCAATGATGTTTTTGTATTTTGCACAGAACAACGTCTGTCCGGTCAGCTAGTTAATTATATTTTATATTTTCAGGTTTTATCCGTCCTGGCTTCTACCACGACTGGTACACAGACGTGACCGGCATCGATTTCGACTGGGAGTACGTCCCAGACACTACTGTGGCCCCCGAACCGGAAACCACTGTGGCTCCCGAACCGGAAACCACTGTGGCTCCCGAACCGGAAACCACAGTGGCTCCCGAACCGGAAACCACCGTGGCTCCCGAAGAATCTAATGAATCAAGTTCGTCTTCAGATTCTAGCTCATCATCGAGCTCATCGTCTTCCGGCTCATCTTCAAGCTCGTCTTCCAGCTCGTCTTCCGAATCTAGCTCATCGTCTGAATCTACTGACTAAAAACTTCTGCCCTCTAAGGCTGATGATTAAGCAACAGACTTAAATATCACTAAAATGTCCTGTTGGAATTAAATCAATCTATGTTTAACACATGATATATTATTATTTAACGAATAAACAATCACAATCTGTAATTTGTTCTATTCTTCTGTCTACAAAATCCGTAGAAAACCCCTATCAACATCATGCCACTAGCATGTCTGGTTGTCATGCTACTAGTGCTGGTATTAAATAACTTTTCTATACTTAAAATACGTTTGATTTGCAGATTTGAAAATAAATACTTCATACGTAATAAGTCATTCGTCACACGTCATACGTCACACGTTATCTGTCAGACGTCACGTCATACGTCACGTAACACGCCATTTGTCACACGTCACACGTCATTTGTCGGATGTCACACGTCATTTGTTAGACGTCACGCGTCATTTGTCACACGTCATTTGTCGGATGTCACACGTCATTTCTTAGACGTCACGCGTCTTTTGTCACACGTCATTCATCACACGTCACGTCATTTATCAGACGACACGTCATTCGTCACATGTCATTCGTCACACGTCACACGTCATTTATCAGACGTCACGTCATTCGTCACACGTCACGTCATTTGTCAGACGTCACTCGTCATTTGTCAGACGTCAAACGTCATTTGTCAGACGTCACACGTCATTTGTCAGACGTCACGTCATTCGTCAGACGTCACACGTCACGTCATTCGTCACACGTCACGTCATTCGTCACACGTCACGTCATTTATCAGACCTCACGTCATTCGTCACACGTCACACGTCATTTGTCAGACGTCACGTCATTCGTCACACGTCGCACGTCACGTCATTCGTCACACGTCATTCATCACACGTCACGTCATTCGTCAGACGTCACATGTTATTCGTCACACGTCATTTATCAGACGTCATGTCATTCGTCACACGTCACACGTCATTCTTCACACGTCACACGTCATTTATCAGACGTCACGTCATTCGCCACACGTCACGTCATTCGTCACACGTCATTCGTCACACGTCATTCGTCACACGTCATTCGTCACACGTCATTTATCAGACGTCACGTCATTCGTCACACAGCATTTGTCAGACGTCACACGTCATTTGTCACGCGTCATTCGTCACACGACATTTGTCAGACGTCACACGTCATTTGTCAGAATCACACATACTTGACGTATAAGTTTTTTTTTTAACCGGTCCTTTGGTACGTATACGATTTCTGATTACGGTCATTTCGGCCGTTCAGACTAAATATTGACTACTACACATTCCAATTCGACAACTACTACATTTTGTGCCCAGTGGATTTTCCTTAATTAATCAAGTGCTACAATTACATCATAATCTGAGTAAATCCTTAAAATGAAATATCAGTTACGAAAACAAAACGTAGGATTATGAAGATTAGACTTAATGCGTTATCATTTAATCATTATATTTTATCAACTAATTCCCAGCCCTGAATTAATATAAGGTAACAGAAATACAATTTTAGTTAGTTTGAGACTAAAATGGCGATGTGGGGTGCAGTATTTTTGTTGGCTGTTGCTGGGACGACGGTAAATATAGATTAGTTGACATTTTTAAGGGTCCGTTGTGCGGGTAGTGGAACGTGGATTATGGTGAAAGTCCAGTGCGAAATTCTGCTAGATTTTTGGATCGATGTTTGTTTTGATTGTTCTATATTATAGGAATGGTTTTCATTTACTTTTTTCTTAACTACTTTAAGTTATATAAAATACTTAAAATAATAATAGTAATATGTACCTACATGTGTATAAAAAAGGGGGATCAAAAAATTCGTCCGCATTGCTGTCAACATAAAAGTGCCCAATAGGCTGGCAGCATTGCCACGTTGTATGCTGATTCTTTGATCCTAAAATAGGCCGGCCCCCCGTTCATGTGAAGAGTCGACCAACCGTTTGGCGATTCAACCCCAAACGGCTCGAACATATATCGTCCAATAAGAATTAAAAAATATTTGCACCGTTTACTTAAATATTTAATTGCAATTTACTCCAGTAGTACGTACTGGACCTTTAATCTAGTACCCAGTGAATAATGGGGAAGTTATGAAATGATATTATTTACTACTATTTTCAGGTTCTCGCCGATCCCAGTCTAACGTTCCCTGAACTAGCGAGAGGTAAGCTAATAAAAAAAACGTACTTTATGGTTACTTGCATAAAGCAGTAGGTTTTCCGGGACAGATGCTGCAGGTTGATCTACGGAAACAAACTTAGCAACGTTTTACCAATTTTTTTTCCCCGCTCTGATCGGTACCGACTTGTCTTAACCGGAAACCTGTGCCCTTAAGCTAGCACCCAATATGTGTAGTATTCACCACTTTTCTCGAAAAAGACAGCTAATTAGTTGCTTTCTATTAAATTAAGCGTAGTGGAACTCGTGGCTAAGTAATAACATCCATCAGGTTAAGCTACGCTTGCCGGGGTTGGTCTGCGGATGGGTGACCATCTTTAAGGCTCGTGCAGACCAGCGCGACGCGACGGTGCGACGCGACTCGAACAATACAATTTCTAAGAAAACTTGACAGTATAACAATAACCGGTGTCGCGTCGCGCTGTCGCGTCGCGCTAGTCTGCACAAAGCTTTACCCTACTATCAGTGGAATTAGAAAGTTGCTCTCCATTTGTGAACGATATGCCGAACAGCATGGGCTAAAATATAATCCTACAAAGAGTGAGCTGTTGGTATTTCGTGGTAGGAATAAAGGTCCTACATTTGTCCCTCCTGTGAAACTGAATGGTTCACTTTTGCAGAGAGTTACCCATTTTAAATATTTAGGCCATATTGTCACCGAAGAGTTAAAAGACGACTTGGATATGGAAAGGGAGCGCAGGGCACTGGCTGTGAGGGGAAATATGATATGCAGAAGGTTTTATGGCTGTTCAGTTCCTGTAAAACTAACTCTTTTTAAGGCCTACTGCCAAACTTTTTACACCAGCAACCTTTGGGATAATCATACCCTAAAAGCAGACAATGCCCTGCGCATTCAATACAACAATGCCTTCAGGGCGCTGTTGAGGCTTCCACTTTACTGTAGTGCGTCAGGTATGTTCGCCGATGCGCATACTGACGATTACTTTGCGATAATGCGGAAGAAAGTTGCCTCAGTAATATCTCGAGTGAGGGGAAGCAGCAACAGCATTCTGAAGGTATTTGCAGAGAGGCTGGATGGGCCTACAATGGGGAGGTTTACTAAGCTACATGTTGGCAACAAAGCTTGTTAAACCTTCCTGTGATTGTGATTTTTCTTTTATTTTATTTTGTTTTATTTTATTTTTTATTTTTCCTGCATGTTACTAATATAGTCTTTAAGGAAGATGTAACTAACACCCTATGGGCCTAGATGCCTGACAATAAAATATTTTTATTTTTTATTTATTTATTTACATACCGAGATTCCTCCGTGCCTTGGAAAGCAAATTAAGCCGCCGCCGCCGGTCCCGGCTGTCATTCGTGGATTATTAAAACCTTCTTAATTCTTTTGACTGTTACAAAACAGGTGCTGCGCGTATCGTGTCAGGATGGGAGGCAGAGGAGGGACAGTTACCTCACCAGATCTCTCTCCGTATGGTGAGCCCTTCCGGAGGTGTCTCCTCCTGTGGTGGAACCATCATCCACTCTGCCTGGGGTCTCACCGCCGCCCACTGCACTGCTGGGTAAGTGTTCACTTCCAATACTAGCGCTCTTTTTAGGCAAAACTATTTAAGTAATTAACTGCCTCATTGGTATATTTTTCGCAAACATGACTACCGTGTTTGGAGTAGTTGGTTCGATTGCCGGGTTAGGCCTAATCACAGAGCACGGGGACGCCTCGGCTGCCGTTGTAAGAGGCATTGTGAACACTTTCTTACAACATTACAATCAATCGTGTCGCCGTTTAATCGCATTACTACTCGAATGACGTATAGACACTACGGCTTTGAATGATGTCCGCGATAGAGTTGTGCTTTCAGCGAATGTTATTAGTACTGCCGTCTCTAGACGCTGGCGGCGCGACAATTCCATGCTGCGTGAAGCAAATACAATTTATATTTATTTGAGTTTTCCCGCTCTAGGTATTTATAAGGTGTTAAAAAATTAAGTTAAAAAACTTTAAGAGGTGCTTTAGACCATCGAACTGAATAACTTTTACTATGAGACCAAAATTGAAATCCCGAAAAATTCTGCTGTTCCATAGTAAAGATGTCCAGTTCGGTCTAATGCACCTGTGGCGGCATCTACACCGCCACATGCGAACTACGCATCAAAGACTTGACGTCACACAACATCCTGACGTCACTCAAATCCTGCATCGCGCAATTAGAGTTTACCGCGCGGTGGATATATATATAAGCTCACGACTTCAACCTCTGGGCAATTGCCCGCCAGACATGACATCCGTCTGGTCGCATCCCTTTTCTATGGGGGATGAGTGAACTTTACACTCTGTTCCTCATACCTCTAAACACCTCTTAAAATGTCTAAATTTAGTTTTTGAACACCTTATACAGCGTGTAACAAAAACCCTGTCCGATCCGTGAGGGTGTTGTTAAGAATCATACTGAGAGTCCATATCTGGAAAAAAAAAAAGTCGCTTTTTTTTCAGTGGGGAATTTTAGCTGGTTAATGGGGCGCGGCAAGCCGTCGTTTAGCGGGTGCCTACAAGTCATAACTTATGACCCCTGTTGAAAATTTATCAATCTTTTATGTAATTGGGATAATTTTGATACAAAAAACGTGAATTTTCAATAGCAATAACTTTTTTATTTTCAATTACATTGTTTTTTTATTATTTTTTGCTAATGTTATTGCAGTACATATGTGCCCTTTTCGGATCGGACAGGGTTTTTGTAACACATTGGGGTGGATTTTTGACATGGAGCAATAAGGACAAGAACTTCAACCGTTGTCCCTACGAGAAAACGGTCCTAGGAGACTGTACTTAACTCACAGGTTTTGAAGAAAAATTACAGTCAGCAACAAAATGGGCAGTTTTCACAAAAACTTTTTTTGATGCCAATCGATCCTGTTTATTATAAGGATCAAAAACCTGTATTAGATCAACTGAGGTTTGAGTACCTACTAGACAAGTCAGAAATCGCAAAAAAACTTTTCCCATACATTTCGTAGGAAATGAGACTGTAGTATTTTCACTTGAAGTATGAGTTGCGAAAATCTGTTTTTATCGTGGTTAAGTATCGATACCAATGACGTCTGTTAGGTTTCGCTAGCTAATATAAGAACATGACTGGCGAAATCTGGGTGTACTGTACATGGAGAATACCAGTATGAAGTAAGTATTTTTACTCAGTTTCATGAAAATCCTCTTTCTGCCACAGCCGAGTGACTCTCGTCATCCGCGCTGGTACCGTTAACCTGACCCTGCCGACAGCCATCTTTGAGACCACCAAGTACTTCAACCATCCTCTGTACGACAACACCTTGGCGTCCGTTGTTCAGCCCAATGACATCGGTCTTATAGAGTTCGAGAGGCAACTTGAGTTCAGCGGTAAGAATTTTTGATTAAAGTTCATCATCATTTAGCTGAAAGACATCCTCTGCTAGACTTAGACCTCTCCAAGAATCGCTACCGATCCTGTGTTTCTAAGTCTAACGAATTCCCGCAAGGTCCACTAGATCATCGGTCGACCATGTGGTAGCCATGCTAAACCACTAATATGTATATTTCGCAGTAATATGGTTATAGCCGTGATATTGTTATATCCCTAGGGATATAGCTATATACTGTAATATAGTTATATGAAGGCGGTTCATTAATGTCGGAGTAGGTACCCTAATTTTGTTATTGCGACCGATTTTGGCGTAGCGCTCGCCGGCCGCTGCCGCGGCCCCGCTCGCGTGTTCCTATCATAGTTATATTCCTAGTAAAGAAAGTTATAATTTAAAAGCGAGTTTCAAACTCAAATCATTGCATATAATGAGCCTACAAGCAGCACGTTTATTGCGATGAACAATGCTCTATGAACAGTGTTATTTTCACTAGAACATCAACGAATAAATCATGTTCACTCTACTTTAAACCTTTCTTTTGTAGCCACCATCCAACCTATCAGGCTCCAGCGCTCCAGCGCAAGGGATCAGAACTACGCCGGAGTTCAGTCCATCGCCAGTGGGTGGGGACGCAGCTGGACTAATGGTAAAGCTTTCCTTCCTTATTTATTCAATTTAATTAAAACGGTTAAAAACCAATTACAATAATAAAAGTAAGTTGACAACACTTTCATGAATCCCTCTGATACTTCTCAGAGTACTTCTGACAAGCCAATAATATCATCGTCCATTCATCCTATAGTGCGCATTATGTGATTGGATGGTTGAACGTACATTTATGTATTTTAATGTGCCATTACTTACAATATGAATAAACTAGAAATATGGGACAAGCCTCTCAAAAATAAAGCAGGAGTGGGTCTGTTTTGTTAAGAAACTTGGAATACCTACGCTGAAAACAGAATGAGTGAGTCGCCGTAGCTACTGGGCAAGAGAACTGGTGAACTATGCATCAAACGTACAATGAACCACGAACAAAATGCACAACCCTTTCATTTTTAACTTTCTGAATGCAGGTGCTTCTCCCGAGAACTTGAACTGGGTATACCTGTCCATCACCTCCAACTTCGAGTGCTTGCTCGCATTCGGTGGCAGCTCCATCATCCAGGCATCCACCATCTGTGCCAGAGGCTACAACGTCACCAGCCAGTCTACCTGCCAGGTACGGAGAACAAGCTCTGCCTATCTTTTTTTTTAAAGCTGATATACAAATGTAGAGAAAATTGTAAGTGATGCTAGATTTGCAAATGGCTGGTACTTATGTTCATCAAGCAAATTTGACTCCTATTTAAAAGACTGGTCTTAGATGGCCGTAGAGAGGGACAAGTTGAAGTAAGAAAGCCTTGGACTTGCAGGGGGAAAATATAGGCAAATTGCAAAAAAACAATTAAAAACAGCTGTTCCTTACATTTTGACGAGCTATGCGAACATAAATGCAGGAAACAGCGGATTTTTTTAAATTTATGTTCATTCTGTATATGGCCTTAAGATTTGTTAAACTTATTTTTATCCATATAAATAATGACTCCATGGTACAAACAGGGTTGAAACTTTCCTATAATTAAGAAAAAGTTCTAGTTGGGAAGCAGTCCATGGATTTAAGATTTTCACGAAAATGCCCTCGTGAGGACGAGGGCATTTTTGTGGAAATCTAATAACAATAAAAAACTGATGTCGATCCACAGGGTGACAGCGGTGGCCCTCTGACCATCATCGACGTCGACGGTGCCATCACCCAGGTTGGAGTAACCTCATTCGTTTCTTCCTCTGGATGCCACACTGATATCCCAGCTGGTAAGTAACGAATTGGAGAATTTTATTCTATATTCTATCCCGCGGCTTAGCTCGCGTGGAAGTCGGAAATTATCCCATGGAAACGTACTACCGGGATAAAAAGTATCCTATGTGTTAATCCAGGTTATAAACTATCTGTCTGCCTCATCCAAATCCTATGAGTAGCATAACATAATGATTGAATACTATCGTGAATTCATGCAAGCCTAGTACTTTTTGTTAGGTTACTGCTCAGAAATTGTGAACAACGTGTAATGATTGAAATACTATCTTGAATTCAAGCAAACCTAGTTAGTACTTTATGTGTCAAGTTACAAGTTTATTAACTCAAGGAATCACGTTGTCCCATACTAACTTTGCCCCCCCTTTTCACCCCCTTAGGCTTAGAATTTCGGAAAATCCTTTCTTATCGGATGCCTACGTCATACAAAGGACACACCCTCCAAGTTTCAGGTCTCTACGATCAGCGGTTTAGGTTGTGCGTTGATCCGTCAGTCAGTCAGTCATACAGGACACAGCATTTTATATGTATAGATAAACC
This sequence comes from Agrochola circellaris, assembly GCA_914767755.1. NCBI lineage: Eukaryota > Metazoa > Arthropoda > Insecta > Lepidoptera > Noctuidae > Agrochola > Agrochola circellaris. The sequence continues at coordinate 8,420,409 of OU611860.1, forward strand.
GAAAGCCTACGGTACTAGCTTTTAAAGTCGTGCTTTTTTTAATAACAACTTCTAATAGTGCACAAATTATTACTATCTACTTATATAAATATAAATAAAAATGAAATGCTGTGCGTTGGTAAGTTCATCACTTTAGAACGGCTGGACCGACTTGGCAATTTTTTTGTCTTAAAATGTTTGTAATAGTGGTAAAAGTTCGTAAAAGTATCAAGGAAAATGTTCAAATTCGTGCAGAACTGAACGTCCTTCTTACACGACTGCGGCCAAAAAAGGACGGTAATGTGTTTGATCTGTATTGCATGTATGTACGTCTCTATGTTCCCTCGAAACTACTAAACGGCTAGATCTATTTGGTTGTTTTTTTTTGTAATGTTTGTCTGCATTAGGTTTTAGTAGAAAGAAAAATTCATTTATTATTAAAATTTACAATTTCGGGGTTAATCGAACGTGCTTTTTTCAATGAGGTTTTTGTATTTTGGACAGAACAACGTCTGTCCGGTCAGCTAGTTAATAATATTTTATATTTTCAGGTTTCATCCGTCCTGGCTTCTACCACGACTGGTACACAGCGGTGACCGGCATCGATTTCGACTGGGAGTACGTCCCAGAAACCACTGTGGCTCCCGAGCCGGAAACCACTGTGGCTCCCGAGCCGGAAACCACTGTGGCTCCCGAACCGGAAACCACTGTGGCTCCCGAACCGGAAACCACTGTGGCTCCCGAACCGGAAACCACTGTGGCTCCCGAACCGGAAACCACTCTGGCTCCCGAACCGGAAACCACTGTGGCTCCCGAACCGGAAACCACCGTGGCTCCCGAACCGGAATCCACCGTGGCTCCCGAACCAGATACCACCGTAGCTCCCGAACCGGAAACCACTGTGGCTCCCGAACCTGAAACCACTGTGGCTCCCGAAGAATCGAATGAATCAAGTTCGTCTTCCGATTCTAGCTCATCATCGAGCTCGTCGTCTTCCAGCTCATCTTCAAGCTCGTCTTCCAGCTCGTCTTCCGAATCTAGCTCATCGTCTGAATCTACTGACTAAAAACTTCTGCTTTCTAAGGCTGATGATTCAGCAACATACTTAAAGATCACTAAAGTGTCCTGTTGGAATTAAATCAATCTTTGTTTACACACACAATAGAAACGGGTACAATACACATGATATTATTATTTATCGAATAAAAAGTAACAATATTTTTATATCCCGTTATTTTATTTTACTTTAAGAGACAATATCGTCTGTCGTAGCCAGCAGGCTTAGCATGGATAAACAATCACAATCTGTCATTTTTTCTATTCTTCTGTCTACAAAACCCGTAGATAACCCCTATCAATGGTTGTCATGCCATGCTACTCGTGCTGGTATAAAATAACTTTTCTATACTTAAAATACGATCGTACGCAAAGCTAAGTGATTCATCAATACGCAGATTTGAGTTTACCTACCCCTTGATTCCAAAGCTTAGTTCCCAAAGCTGTTACCATAATGCATAATTGAATAGCTTTGCAAACCAGCGATCAAACATCACAGATCTTGAGGTCATCACAGGTCGCTGTCCTGTTTCCTGTGACACTTTTGTGACCTATATTTCTAACCGCCGGCGCCGGTTCTTGGAAGCCTATTCAACTGAATGCTTTATTATTTCGGATACCCAAACAAAGCAGATTTACTGATTAAGCTTTCAAAAACTGTGTGTAAGATAATATAATTTTTAGAAGGCAAAGACAACCGCTAAACTTAACCGGTATTCCTTGTTGTGCAGTCTTTATGGAAATACAAAGTGTCTGGTAAACTCCTAACCTTACCCCTCATAATTGCCGACACCGGTCGAGATCGATTGTAACGCCTAGGGGTGCTATGAATCGAAAGCCTTGTAAAGTTTGAGTTATCACAGACAGGACGATGTAAATAAGGCAGATTGAATGAAGAAATGTCGTAGAAAATTATGGTTTTGTAAAAATTGAAGTACTTTATGTAACTTTCCATGGTTTTCTTGTAAGGTTTCGGAAGCTCGCCAACGCAGGTGCGAGTCGCCGGTCGCATGTAGCGACGACAAATCGCACGGAAATAAAAATAGGCGCATGGTGCTACAGCGTCGTATTGCAGTGGCGAGCGACAGCGCATGCGTCGAAGTGTTGCCGAGGGGAGGAACGAGTTTACCCTCGAGTTTTATATTTTTATTTGTTTTATAAGAAAATAAGGTATTGTTGTTTTGGTACAATATGTGAGAGTTCTTATACTTACAAATGCAATGGTGTAGAATTACAGAAGTGTTTCACTTCAGCATGCCGAAGGAGGCAGGTGGGTACTCTAACGGTGTTCACAACTCCGACACAAACCCTAAAATTTTGTTATTTTAAATCAAATATAGACGACCGGTATACTTTGGACAGTTATTTGTTGTCGGGGGCAAGATAAATCAGGTAAGTAAGACATGGCAGCCTGTCCAATGGTTGTGAATAGCTTTTTTTTTTTTTTTTTTTTTGAGGGTGGGAAATTATCAAATAACTTCTCCCGCTCTGGGTGGAGCGGGAGGGCGTGTCAGACTTTTACTGACTAAAACCCACCCGTGTTCCTTCCGTTGCCTGTGTGCCGAGGTCGCGATATCCCTTTCAGACAAACCCGCGACCCCGGCAGGCATTGGCCCTTCCGGACCCCGTCAGTTGGTGCTGACATCTCTTTGAGGCGCGCGTGGAACACAACGCGCCGTCGACCCGGGCCTGGTCCCTATCGGACGGCGAGCTACCCATTGCTCACCGTCCGCAAGCCCGCGCCTACGGTGGCCGGAAGTCGGCTCGCGACTCCCGACGCCCGGGGCGTCTCCTGCGGCGACTAGGGGCGCGAGGGGGCGCATTTTGCCTCTCCCTCACGCGCTCCGCCTCCTCCTTCGCGAGCATTACTGCTTCGCAGAAGGAGGTGACGGCCTCCCATGCACTCTCGCTCCGGACCATGGCCTGAACCAGGGCCGGACGCGAGAGATCGCCGCCGCCGATCGCCTCCGTGAGGACACGGCGGTGCTCCGCCCAAGCTGGGCAGACCTCCACCGTATGCTCCACCGTGTCCTCCGGGCGATCCACACAGTGGTGACACCCGGGCGTTTCCTCCCGCTTTATCCTGAACAGGAACCTCCCGAAACAACCATGTCCGGTGAGGACCTGTGTCAGGCGGAAGGTGAGGACGCCGTGGCGCCTCTCTAGCCACTCCTCAAAGAGGGGACTTATCGCCACAATTGTGGCGTGCCCAGGTTGTGAATAGCTATATAAAAGACAAACACATTTAGGGAAATTATAATATCGAACAGGTTTTTAAACCAGAGCTATTTCGCAATGAATTTGATTTTGGGCATGAGTCAGAAATCGGTTCATTTCAGATAAGATACCTTTAATAAGTGGAAACCAGAAAAGCGTGGCAACACACGATTGCATTTGGCGCGCGCGCGAATCGCCCTTCCAAATCAACATGGCGAACGCTCGAGGAGCGCGCCTCGTCTCATAAAATAACCGGATAATCTCATTCTCAGTTCACCACACGTAATTATTATTTCTACCAATCGTTCTTGGATAAGATGTTATAGTGTCCGGTCTACGGGTGTGAATAGTGAATTCTTTTGTGTATCAGTGAGTTATTGTTTATTGCATGAGTGGCGCTCATGGGGTGGCTGACGTACGGGACGAGGGACGCGATTCACCTGCCAGCACCGAACAGCTAACGTAAGAATATTAAATGAAAATCAAATATTTAACGAAACCTTCGCAAGCGGAACTACTTCGTCTCTCCGATCGAATTCGCTGTACTTAATACTCTTTTGTGGGTAACTGTTGAGTACTATGCGTATTGAAGGTCTACCGCACCCCTAATGGCAGCCTTCCTTTGGAATAAATGTGATTCTATAGATAGCACTCGTTTGTGCTTCGTAATTGGTGGAAAATGTTGACAATGCTTTGCAATTTAATGGATTCGTAAGGCTTCGGGGAAAATTCGTCATTTTTTGTGATTTTGTCAGATTGTGAAAATTTGTTGGCATGCGGATGTGAATCAATGAAATATATTGTGTTTTAATGTAGATCTTACTAAGAATTCATACGTTGAGTAAATTTCTAAGCTTTTCTGAACTTATCTGTTTCCGTCGCATTTTGTGAAAACAAATTAAAAGTCAGTTACCTACCAACCTTAGTTTTATCTTGTATTCTTAAAGTTGTGAAGTCGTTGACGCACTTTACTTTTCGACACAGGGAAAAGTAAAGTGCGTCACCGACCTCACAACTTTAAATTCGGGGAAATCTGTTTTTTTTAAACCATTTGTAGAGTTATTGACCGGGTTTGGGCGTACATTTTTATATGGAGTCCAAGGTGCTGCAGGGTGCAATGCTTGCAACTTTAATAAAATGTGCTACTTTTTGTATGAAATGCATGACTATTATATTTTTGATGAAATACACTCATTATCATATTACTAACAAGTACCATGAAATCATTCTAGAGATGCGTTGAAAGCCATTTCGTGCGTTCGACAAGCCGCCGGCTGTCAACAGGATTGTCTATACAAACTAAAACAACTTGTCACGAAATGTCTTAGACACATTTAATAGCTACTCACATATTGTAGATGAGAAATTCTATATCTTTGTTGATTTAATAAAGGGGAGATTTTGAGATGGGACTTCAGGACGAAAACCGAGAACGAAAAAAAGGGTTCAAAGCTCAGAAAAAAATAAACTATTAATGTAGTTTTATGGTTTCTCCAAAATCATATCCTTGGCTTTTAATATTCATTTTTCTTACACCAGCAGACCCTAAAGACTATGAATGATGTAGGTAGGAAGGTACTTCTTAGTAATTTTGCAACAGTTTGTATTTCATTACCACACCAAAAACGAACACTATATAAAAAGTCCTTGAGCCCCCAAAGACACGAAGACGGAGGACATAATTTTTCCGAAAAGATTAACCTCCTATTCGTGACATCTAGTTGTTCCCATAAAACATTGTTGTTGGACGAATTCAGCCAGTGTGTCAGTCAGGTTGGCTCAATGCCAGGAAGACGGTGGTTACGCCTCAGACGGAGTCTACGTCATCTTTGCGTAAAAATCCATACGTATTGTGTAACGCGTAAAGTTGTCAGCTTCTAGCGTCACTGCGATTCGGAGCTATCGTCACATAAAGTACCGATATCACAAATAACATATTACATCCCTACGAAATGTGTTGGAATGGGTAGCAAAATAAAAGATTGTTACAAGCCTTGACATGTAAGTTAATAAGTCAATTTAATTTTTAAGCCATGGAATATTTTAATAGATAATAATTTTGCATTGTAAGATGACTTCTTACAATGCAAAATTATTATCTCAAATTACTCCAATGTATGAGGTCTGCGATGGCCATTAGCATTAACTATCTTTAAATTCAAGAGTTTATACGGAAGAGCGACTTTTTTGAGATTGCGCCAATTTGGCAACATGGATCTATAATGTGTCGCCCAACATTAGATCTCTGATCATTCGATCTAGCTTCTCTTTGTTTACCAAAAATCCAGAAATACAATTAGGTACAACTACAAACTATCTGTGTATTATCTAAGTACTATCCTCTTGGATATCATTATTGTAGTTGTTCTAAAAGCATTTTATAAGAGACTCATTATGCCAAGTCAGTTTTTAGACTCAACTCTGGGGTAGAGCTCATTATAATGATTATAATTGTTTGTGTACGGGCATTCTTGTTGTACCGGGTGTATGTAACTACTTACCTTAAGATAGATACATACGTATTAAGTATCTGATTTAGATTCTTAATTATTTCTGTTGTTATTGTTGAGACCTCGAGTTCAGTTACGTACTCTATTTCACAAATCAGTGCTCACGAAATCTTTTACACTAGCTACCTACACTAAATGCTTCGCTATTCATTTTTTATGTGCTATAAAAATGAGGTAATTGGAATTATAAATAAACTAAGCTATGTTATTCGCTGTCAGTATAATTTTTTTTACACTAGTTGGTTGAGACTAATAAAGTTGTTGAATTATTCGTTTGTTACAAGGGCACCACGAGCTTTACATTACTCAACAAAATGTAATATCAGTTCAATGAAACATTGTAATCACGTTATTTATCAGGCATTATTTCTAAATCTTCAGGCTTTTCCGTTCTTGATGCATTTTACACCTTTCTCTCTCACATTGTAGTAAATAAACCTATTCTGTGTATTTATGAGAGAAACTATATATAAATCAGTTTATTTCAGTAACAATAACGGTATATTTAGTTCCGAGCTATTTATATTGGATCCCAGTTGACCGTGAGCGACTAGCGGGTGGCTTGTGGTCGTCAAAATAAGCTGGAATAACGACTTCCAGTTTTGTATTTGTGTCGTTCTTCAAGGATATTGGTATTTCAATATGTTATCTGTAGGAAGGTCTATTGAGCATGATGCTGATGATTTATGAAATCTCTGTAATCAATCACTCACTCAAAGAGGTTTAAAGTTTGTGTGTGGACTAATACTATTTTTTTGGTATGTGGTTAATTTTTTGGGTGTATTAGGTATTTAATGTATGTAGCCGCGAATGATGAAGAAACAAGTCGATATATTTTGTGCATTGCGTGATATTAAAATTAGGTCTATAACATTGGTATTGGTTTTGCTCATAATGGGGTTCTCTTCGTTCTACCGATCAACTATCGGTTTGCATGGAAAGTGATATAGCAGTTTTTCACAGAATATTTTGTGCATTGCGTGATATTAAAATTAGGTCTATAACATTGGTATTGGTTTTGTTCATAATGGGGTTCTCGTTGTTCTACCGATCAAATATCGGTTTGCATGGAAAGTGATATAGCAGTTTTTCACAGAAAGAAATTAATGTGTACCTACAGTTCATTTGAATTCTTATGCATACAACATTGTTAATTTTTTGTAAAATAAAAAAGGTCTTTGTGTAAAATATGAGTGACAAACCGGTGATAAACCGGCATGCCTGATAGATATTTCTCGACGACATGTGAAGCCAAATCAAAGGCCCATGGGCGGCTTTAAAACTCCGACACCAGAGGGGCAATTTCCGTAATGTTTAAGAACGTTCGCATTCTAATTTCATTCGCAATCTGTCAAAAATACAATCAATTTACCAACATTTTTGACAAGTTTGACAGATTGCGACTTGAATGTGAACGTTTCTTAAGTACGAGAATTGGCCTTCAGGTTAGTCACTAACCACACGAAAGGAACAAGATTAGAAAATTTCCGCAACTGAAAATTTGTCAAACAGGATCGAAGACAGATCCAAAACAAATTCATAAACTTTTATTGCCATTACAGTTGACACAAATATTATTATAAAGATTTAACCCACGTCTCGGATAGAGATAAATAAAACTGTACTGGGTTACTGAGTCGGGACACATGCCAAGGCATACGAACGAACCTATATACTTTATGCACGAGTTTTGTTCGACGCCGACATGTCTGAGAGCGCTTAAAAGAAAAGTTTGCCTTGTAAATGAATTATGAACCTTCAGCGCTCGTAACAAAGCCTTTTATGACGATTTCAAGGACAATTGTCAGTTGTTACTCATAAAGGAATAAGGAAGCATTTTCCTATTGGCGCCCACCGTGAGACATGTGTAGACATTTGGCGCCCAACGTGGGACAGGTATATTCTTCATACTCTAATTCGTCTGCAAAGTACGAGCAATTAAAATGTTATTTTAGCTTTTAAAAGTCGGTTATAATGGCTTATAAAATAAAAACACATTTTGTTAATACCAATCTGGGAACCCTCTAATATGTATATTACTTTACCAGAATTATCCAAGGTTCATGCTATTATCATATTCAATTACTGAACATATTTTATCGTTTACAGAATCCACAATTTCTTTATTTTAAATACTAAATCACTGTTCAGCAATGCCCTTCAAGATCTTTACTTTTGTAGGCATCCATTTCTTTAACCATTACCATTTAAATTCTAAAATCATTCAGCAATCAGTAAGCCCGCAATCTTAACGGCCATCATTACTTCGCCTAACAGCCCGGCCGTGGGGACTAATTTCAGCTCAACACCCACTACCCTACTTTGGTGTTTACTCCCGACCCTCGCTTACGGCTTCAGACGTAACGTCACTCATTTAAATGTCAATTAACTTGTAAGTTTCGCGAACATTCTCGTTAATTAGTTCAGTAATTATGACACTGGGATGTTTTGGAAAAGTTTTGCTTGGAAGGAGGTTGAAAGGTAGCCTAGTAACCTAGCTAAAGTTTAGCGTTTTAGTTTTGCAAAGTGCGAAGTTATGTCGGATGGTTTTTTAGGGTTTTACAGAATAATATTTTATATGGCCGATGTTTCAACGAACAAAATGGCTGCTGTTATAAAAGTAAAAACAAAGTTTGCGATTTTGGAATGGCCATTGTCAGAAGTTATTGTGTTATCCATGACTTCAATCCTACAACTTAACTTAAAACCCCTATCAGACTTACAAAGCAGCCATTTGCTGAACATGCTCTCTTCAACTTCGATACTGTACAACCAGCTGATGAAAGTCAATCAATCTGCCTAGCTTTTTCCCAACTATATAGGGGTCAGCTTCCAGTCTAACCGGATGCAGCTGAATACCAGTATTTTACATGGAGCGACTGAACCAGCTGATGAAAGTAAACGAAGCAAAAAGACTATGTAAGAATCATAAAACGTGGCGTTCTGTAGTTTCTGCCTACCCCCCATGGGAAGAAGGCGCGAGTTTATTTATGTATGTGTAACCGGTACAGTTTTTAAGAAACGGTTACCAGTTACTTTAGACGTGATATCTGTGCTTAATATCAAGTAGCCTTCAAAATTCTGGCCGCCATTGTCCCTCAAAAATGTCCCCTCTCCAACTGGGGAGGGTCGTACTCGTTGTTATAAAAGAGGACCTTGGCATTTATTTTTACAAAGCTGTTAAACATAATAGAATAATACCGGCTTCCGAACAATTCACGCTTTTGTTAGGTAACTCTTGCGATAGGGTTGACTTGTATTTATTTAAATTAATAACTATTGTACATTAGGTATAAACCAATGTCGGAAAATTGTTTTTTTTTTTTTAAAGATAATCAACCGTATCATTTCCTGAAAAAATCCTACCTAGAATCAACATGGATGGACTTAGTAATATCTTGTTTAAGGTTGAAAAAATGGTTTGAGGGTCGAGGTTGGCGAAATGTAGGCGTACTGTATACGCCTAAGCCTTCGGGGATAACACATGTGGTGTTATTTTATGTTAAAATTAAAGTATAGGACCATAGGTTTAGTTGAAATAACTGTCTAAAATCCTCTACTTGGAACACTGTTACTTTTTACGATACCCAAGAGATAGAGTAGCCTAGACTTCTTAGTTATGTATCAATAACCCCACAATGTAATATCACGTTTAGCAGTTTAGCTTCCAACTACATAATAATCATTATTATGAAATATTTCTATGCGACACTATAACTTATACAAAAATCTATAGCTACCACTTACCATAATTATCGAAGCTAGTTAAAATAATAAGCCAGTAGGGTGGAAAAGCGTTTAGACTACACAGATAAGTTACGCTCGACTGGATTTATTGTTATCAGCTGTAACGCTAGGCGCATGATAAACAGGTAGGTACACAGTGGAACGAATACAGTGGACCAAGTTTCGATAAATTTTGGCTTTACGAGACTTGGGTAAATTAATAACAGTCTGTCCCACAGCAGGGGAAAGTATGGAAAGAAGTATCATACAGAAAACGCACGAGCCTTCTCTGTAAGACTTCTTCTTGTATGAAGCCAACATAGTTGAAGCCCAATCAATACTCGTGTATTGATTCACCATTGTTGCTCAAGACGGGTTTGCGAATTCAAACGTATAGTAGGAAACTATAAGTCCAGGCTTCCTCACGATGTTTTTCTTCACCTAAGTCATAATGTCCAAGATGAATACAGAAAGTACATCATTATCTGCCTAGCGTTTTCCCAACTATGTTGGGGTCGGCTTCCTGTCTAACCAGATGCAGCTGAATAAGTATTAGTATTTTACATGGGGCAACTGCGTATCTGACGTCCACAACCCAGGTACTGGGTAATACGATACCCCAATGGCAAGACTGGATATCAGACTTTCGGGCTTCTGACTACCCGTAACGACTATCGAAGATTTACAAATGACAGCCGGGACCAAGGGCTTACTGTGCTTTCCGAGACACGCAGGGGTCTCGATATGAAATGGATGGTCACTGATCCATGAACCGACCACGGTAGGCGTAGCTTAACCTTCGAATAACCCGTTCGGCTGCCATTATTTGGTCACGAGCCCCTCTCAGAACTCAGAAAGTACATATGAATTGTAAATTGCTTTTTTATTTGTCGTATATGTACCTGGTCGACCGAGTTCTGGGCGACCGAGCTCTGCTCGGGTGAAAATAGATAAACATATCGTCAACATTTTATCACATTCCCGAGGCTGTGAAAATAGAGAAAACGGATTTTCCCCAGATATGAGCCTAGCTAGATCGATTTTTTACCCCCGAAAACCCTATTTCAACTTTCATCGAAATCGTTAGAGCCGTTTTCGAGAACGTGATTACTGCAGTGCTATTCTGTAACCATCTCACCGTGAAAACTTAGGTGAAGTGAGCGTGGAGTGAGCTGTCATTCCACAGGGACTGACACTATTGACAGCTCACTTCACCCAAGTTTTCACGGTGAGATGATTACAGAATAGCATGGCTGATATATATGTACATATATACAAATATTGCTCGTTTAATAGTATAGGATATAAACCTTATTTTTGGCTGTATGTTATATTTCTTTCGTTTTCTACAATGAAAGTTACAAAATTAATTACTTAATATAAATCCCAAAAATATGTTTGTAATGAGTTGCAATTTTAAGATATTTGTTCATGTTTGTAGAAGCTACGGTAATTACGTTATTAGAGGTTAATAACATTTATGAAAGGTTATTCACACAATAATGTAGTAATTAAATTAGAAATATTATAGCCCTTAAATATTATATTGCCTCGTTTATGCATATTACAAATGAAATACGTTCATTCCTAACTCGTAGGTATTTTAACGTAATTCCGCTGGAGGCACTGAACTGGGTTCTAAAAATAGATGAAAGTGATAAAGCTAATCGTGATTTGGAGTCGCGATACTTAGTAAATGGTAGCTTTAGGTTGTATTGTTAAATACGAGTTCTTGGTAGGAAAGTAGTTATTTTGTGGCTTATACAATTTCATAGAAATATATATATATGTGACTCTATTATTTTTCTAGGGACAATATAAGCTCATGATAGCATTTCAGTTGTTAAGGTCGTAGTAATTAATTTATGAAAAAATATATCGTTTACAATATCTTTGAACGTTACGTATGACGTTCTTAACGTAAACTAAAGTTCATCCATAATGTTTAGTAGGAATACTCGTAGAAATTTGAGTTGATACTGATGACCATTTCATTCGTCAGCTGGTACTTTTTCATCTACATAAGTAGTAAATACCATTTCAAGAAATACTTAGATAGCTGATATTCTGATCTTAATTTTCATCATTAACTTGCCTTATACTTATTTACATATTTGATCGAAGTTGAGTTACTGTTTCACCATGGACATTGGCACCAAAATGTAACGCGCGACGCACACTGACTCACAGCGACCTTTCAGGCTATCGATTTTGTACACCAAGTGAACGCCACAGCTTGTTTTAACTGATCACCGTCTTTATAGACCTGCCTTGACATTATCTTGACAATCGGGGGCCAATAAACTTGGGGGAATGGAAGTAAGATGTCGATGTTTTTAAAGCGATGTAGCACGATGGCTAGGGCTTGAAAATAGCCTACATAATGTTGTCTTGTTATGGGGTAGGGTACCAGTTCGAGTTTGTCTTTCCTATCTACATAGTACGCAACAAGGGTTAATTAATTTTATACTTAGAACGCATATCGAGCGGATACAATAAATGGAAATCTGCGTTCTTCTATTGTCGAGTGGAACTGTTAAAATAGGTATAAAAAATCTTCTGAATTCTGTTATCGAGTACCTACGTCAGATGAGTAAGGACCATCAAAATTGACATTTATTTGACCCTTGCGTTATTCCAATGTTTTGAAAGCGGGAAACCTATACATACACAAATGGACCTGTCACTTCCAGATAGTCTATTGTGACATTTCATCCAAAATGCTAAATGCGACGCTTTTGGCGACCTACGCAATTACCGCTGATAATATCCGTGTCGTGGGCGAATCTCGTTGCATACGTCAGCAGGAGCGGTTGGCATAACACTAATAGACGACATTCATGACGTAGCTAGTAGACGAAACCCGTGTTTAACTTTTTTTTCAGTTTAATGTTTCACGTGATACGGCTTCTTTGATGAAGCAACGACGCGAAGCGTTGAGGAAGCGCCAGCCACATAATTAATTTATATACTTATTCAAATAGTAACATGCAATAGCTCTGAAGTTAAGATTTCGAACAAGATAGGTATTACGAGTTGTTAGCGACTATACCGTCGTTAAATTGGGAGACAACTAGTTTATGATTTAATGGTGACACATAGTGTCCAGCATTGAACTTGAAAGGTAATGTATTCTAGGGACATCGTTTAGATGAGTTTCATATCAATTATCTGAGTTTGTTCAATAAATTGCTACAAAAACTCATTAAAGGATGGCCTTTTTGTGGTAAGAAATTAATCTAGATATCTCCGCTAGCGTCTAAAAGCCAATTTAAATTTACATCTTTTGAAAAACATGGGCTCTTGTTTTTCTGGACGTAATCAAAGAGCCATTAAGGTTTTATGAGCCCTCGTAAGCGACTGTAATGAAACATAGTAGGTTCTTCCTTCTTTGACAGTCGTTACGGAAACCCGAAAGTCTGACTACCAGTCCTACCCAGCAACTGGGTGGTGTATGTCAGATAGGCAGTCGCTCTATGTAAAATACTGGTATTCAGCTGCATCCGACCCCAACATAGTTGGGAAAAGGCTAGGGAGATACCTACCTAATGATAGTAGGTACCTATCCATTTTCATGATTTTCTAACTTACACCCACACTACCTAACCTTGTAAAGATAGACCCTTTGAGATAACTGTGAAAGCCAACATTTGTAATGAAAACATGTTTACGTTTCGTTAGCCGGGTCTAATGTTATTGTTTTACTGTTATTCTCTGTTTTATTGTAATTATTCTAAAAGTTGGTCTATAAAACTGGTTAGATATAATAATATACCTATAATAATAACTTTATTAATAAGATAAAATTACAGTTTACTAGTTACCTACATCGGTTTTCGTCCAAAAATCATTTAGGATAGGTGCAATTTTTGTAGCTTTGTAGGTAGTTAGACTATTTTTTTTTTGTTACTGCCTTTTGTAGTGATAAGAACTTCACAAATTGCCTACAGTAAGGTTTCATGACGCAAGTAAGATAACTACGTCTCAAACAAGGCTTTTATATGAAAACCAGTAACTATCGTCTGTTTTTCCAAGTTCAGCAATTTTTCACATTTGAAGGTAGTTGTAACTTTTAGTAATGGGAAGATGTCCTAGGACGACTGATTTTCCTATTATACCAAACATTACAATAAAATTAAAACTTATTTAATTAGCTTGATTGATGTAGCGTCAGAAACGTTGAAGTTTCAAAACAATGTCAGTTTTAATTAAGTTTAAAATCATTAGTGGCGCCCACCGTGGGACAAAATTACAATTTATATTACATAACTTAAAACCTTAATTAAAATCTTGAAATACCTTATTAATTACTTTTTTAGCACTAACCCTTTTTCACTAGTCATTTTAGAATGTCTTAAAGCTAGTTATTATAATAGTGATACTGGTTCTGTTAATAATGTTTTTTTAGTAAGAAAGAAATGAAAACATGCAGTTATCATACAAATACTAACTATTCTCGTTAATATTCCGTTTTTATTCAAGTAAATATTAAAATTATTATACTTAAATGATTTTTGGTTGGAGGGATAGTTCCTCCAATATTGGGTAAAAAAATCGGATCTCATAATGCGGAGATATCCAGTAGCCACTGGATATCTCCGCCTTATGAGATCCGATTATGCGACCCCGCGTGACTAATAGTGTAGTATAATTTTGTTAAATAAGTTTACCTAATTAAAATTGTGTTTATTTTTTATTTTTATATGTACACTTATGTTTGTATGCGAGGTTTAATGATAGAAAAACGAAAACCAAGTGTGCAACCATCACACTAAACTTTGTGATAGTGCCAATTAATTTAAAAAAATATTTAAATACCGTTATATAAACACTATATATATAATTACAAGTTTATATTATGTTGTTGCTAGAAGCCCTATATTTTAGTTATGTTAAAATATGAAATAAATATTTGCCCTTATTTTATGTTTCTTTTTCACAAATAAAGTCTGGGGTCCGCACAGACCCCACACTACAAATAGTGTGATTATTTTGGCGCGACTAGCTAAAGGTTAATTGTTGCCAAAAAGTTTGTGCTCACGAGGTCTACTGTTCGTAGAACTACTAGTTTATAATTGGGGCTATTATTTCAGACATTATTGTAACTCATCATTTCAGCCGAAAAACGTCTACTGCAGGTCTCCCCCAAGCACCGCCACTTCGACCGATTCTGTGCTTCGCAATTTAGCTAGATTGACCCGACACTACCGAAGACATCCCGGACGTTAGCTTATACAAGATTAGGATGGTTCTGAAGCAGCTTAAGGCCGAACTCCTGAAGGCCGTTGGAAACCCCGTTCTTAAGGCCCACCTGAAGCTTTTCGATTCCGTCATACTCGAGAGTGAAACGCCACAGGCATGGAACAGACACCATACTGCGATCGCCAACCCGCCTGCCAACCGTGGCGATTATGGCATACCCCTCCCCCCAAAATGACAAGCACCAAAAAGAAAAGAAATTATAGATTAATAACTACAAACAATAAATTTTTCATGCCGGTATAAATTGTGCATTCATCACAAAATCATTGTAAAATATCTCTCTCCATCCCGTGAGAATATCGGGATAAAAAGTATCCTATGTCCTAACCTATGTAATGATCTACCCATGTGCCAAATATCATCCAAATCTGTTCAGCCGTTTTAGCGTGAAAGCATAGCAAACGTATAAACAAACACAAGTAATCAAACTCACTTTCGCATTTTTAATATTAATAGATAAGTATATAGTTAGGATTTTTTTTTTTTTTGGGATGGGAAATTATCATATAACTTCTCCCGTTCTGGGCGGAGCGGGAGGGCGTGTCACACTTTTACTGACTAAAACCCACCCGTGTTCCTTCCGTGGCCTGTGTGCCGGGGTCGCGATATCCCTTTCGGACAAACTCGCAACCCCGGCAGGACCATAGTTAGGATGATGCCCGTCGTTCTAATTACATTAACTTTTCAAAGCCCCCTAACCGACGCTAATGATCACTGTTATGAATGAAACTGAAATCGATATCTAATTGTATTAATATATTACTTTCATATAGCATACCTATACACCCACGCCGAGACTAAATGGTACCGTGTAGGTATAATTTATTGTTATAGCCTTTAACTTTTAAAAGCCTCCATTAATAATTTTATTGTATTTAATATAGGTTGTTGAAGTAATATTTTGTGTGTAATATTTTCTTATGTTATTCATTCAATATATTTATTATTTATATCATAACTATTTACACTAGACAGGCTCGTGACTAAATGATATTGGGTACACGGGTCGATTGAAGGTTAAGTTACCCTTGCCGCGGTCGGATGGTGGATGGGTTTCCATTCCATATCGAGACCCTTCGTGCCTTGGAAAACACGTTAAGCTGTTAAAATACTGGTATTCAGCTGCATCCGGTTAGACAGGAAGCCGACCCCAACGTAGTTGGGAAAAAGATTTTTGATCTAACAATTTCCACTAGATATAGTAACTCATACTATTCATACAATAGTACCTGGGCGACCGAGCTCTGCTCTGGTGAAAATATAGAATGCTCATTTAATAATATTGGAAAGTTCATACTAATTCCATGAATAATAAGTAATTCCATGTATAATAAGTAATTCCATGTATAATAAGTAATTCGATGTATAATAAGTAATTCCATGTATAATAAGTAATTCCATGTATAAAAAGTAATTCCATGCTGCCATGATAGTAGGTAGGTACTTACTAATTCCATACTGCCATGTCATTATTCTAAGGTCTTGTTCTAAACTTTGGGCAACCGAGCTCTGTTCGGGAGAAAATACAGAGAAAACGAATTTTTCCAGATATTAGACCTACCTAGATCGACTTTTCGCCCCCGTAAACCTTTATATTGCAACTTTCATCGAGATCGTTTTCAAGAACGTGATTACAAATACTATATTTATACTATAAACAAATATGTATTGCTCATTTATTAATATAGGATATAAACAAAAACAAAAGCCGTCCGTCCATATGCGTCGAAGTACTCCGCAACATCGCTGTCATTCGGAAACGTGCCCAGAAGTCTGACAGCATTGAGGAGGATTTGTCTGTACATACTTATAGCCTTCCTCCTTAGAATACATTCTTGAGAATGTAATAAAATGGTACAATTTTTTTTTTATTAAAGACAAAACCGTACCTGCTGCCGTACTGGCTGTCGCTGAAAACCAGCGTTGGGACTCTGTCTCGCATAGGGTCGCAGCATTATGCTGAGCGATGGCCGTTTTGCGTGGATGTGACGCATATTTTCCCCCAAATTGTTTATTTTTGTGTTTTGTTCTTTCTTTGCGTCATGTGTACCGCAAATAAACGTATTTTCTTTTTTTCTTTTCTTTCTTACCTTAGCCTCTACTATCATCCTGCCGGGGTTTCGGGTTTGTCCGAAAGGGATATCGTGACCCCGGCACACAGGCAACGGAAGGAACACGGGTGGGTTTTAGTCAGTAAAAGTCTGACACGCCCTCCCGCTCCGCCCAGAGCGGGAGAAGTTATTTGATAATTTCCCACCCTCAAAAAAAAAAAAAAAAGCCTCTACTATCATACCTCTATCATTCTTATCATCATGATCATGTTCCAATTTATTTAGAGTCGACTCAGACGCAGCCTCATTTTTTTCCAAACACGTCTATGAGTCGTCGCCTCCGTGTTCATAGCTCTATATCCAATTCTAATCTCTAATGTAGCATAAAAAAGTCGTTTGTCTGTGT
This sequence comes from Agrochola circellaris, assembly GCA_914767755.1. Classification (NCBI taxonomy): domain Eukaryota; kingdom Metazoa; phylum Arthropoda; class Insecta; order Lepidoptera; family Noctuidae; genus Agrochola; species Agrochola circellaris. Next base: position 8,437,616 of record OU611860.1, read on the forward strand.
ATTCACTTTTTGACGGATTTTGATGTGGGTTTCATAATCATTTAGACAATTTCTTGAGGAAGGTTGTACCTTCATCAATATTTGTCAGCGTGGGCCACATTATTAAATTGCATCCGTGCAAAGCCTATTAAGATATCTTATCTAAGCTTCCACAGCATGATAAGCTTATTGATTTGTTTATTACGTCAAACACACATAAGTAGGAACGAAAGGTCCTATGAACTGCAGTACCTACCTTTAGTTTTAAATTGAAGTATGGCTGATGGCGTTGCGTTAGTTTTTGTTTAATAAATATTGTAACTCATCTAAGTTGATATGTGTGGCGGAATCTACAACGCCACATGCGAACTACGCATCACACTGACGTCACGCAAAATCAAAAGCAGCGTTTACGGCGCGACAAGTATATATACAACATCTCGACATCAATCGTCGGGCAGTTGCCCACCAGACACAACTGGTCGGAGGATCCTCCCTTTTTTAGAGGATGAGTGAACTTTACCGTTAGTAGGTACTATTATTTCTTCTGTGCCTTTTCACCCTGTTCCTCATACCTTATGTTTATTGATTTATATATTACGAAATGAATCAAATACTGTAATTAAATAAAATTGTTAATATTAAAAAAAAAAATGAAGCTAGATTGAATCGACATTTCCTCTATGACTACCCCAGAAAAGAAATGGCGAAACAAACTCGGTGGTCAACATTCAAAAAAGTCCAGAAATTGTCTTGGTCAGGCCATACGAGGACCATGTGAATTAATCTCTGAGATGGTCTGAGTCTGTGTGACAGTCACTTTATTAAGCTGTGGTCCTGTAAACGCCTTGATACTGTACTTACTTACCAATGAGCGAACTGCAGAAGGTACCTACCTACAGTTTATTACACTTCCTATTGCATAATCCAAGCAAGGCTGATGGCGTTTCGTTTATAGCCTTGACCGCAGGGTGCAGCGGGCGCGCCTTACTCGGACTCCATAGAAATACCATAAAACCACAAGTCGCTGCGTCATATAAAGTTCAGTGCCAAATTACTGATCAGTGGGTCAGGGACGAGCAGGACTGATCAGAATACTGGAACATCAGCAATACTATATCCTATTCCTAATAATACCTACTTCGATACCTACCATAAAAGCCATAAGTACCTCTACCTAACGATAAATTTCTGCGACATACGGCGGCTGTGCCAAATTACTGATCAGTGGGTCAGGGACGAGCAGGACTGATCATAAAGATAGAATAGATTGGTATAGGTACTGGAAGATCAGCAGTGCTATCCAATTAGCAAAAAAAACTTCGATTTCATGGAAATTCCATATAAGCATAAATTTCTGCGTCAAACGGCGTTTAGTTGCCAAGTTACTGATGAGTGGGTCAGAGACGAGCAGGACTGATCAGAAAGATATAATAAATTGGAATATTGGGAGAAAAGCAGCACATAAACATTCATCACCAATTTCTTTTTGGCATCATTGATAGATAGATAAAATACCTAATATTTATTATACACTATATAAAAGCCAAGTGGTCACTAAAAGCGATATAAAACTCACCTGTTCATGGGCCCTCCCACGTTCCCTCGTTCAGTTGTTCATAGATATTTGGAAACCTCCACTCACAGCCTCCACTATTTAATAAAATGTTATCGACCTCGACGTAAGTACTCAGCGCTGGTATAGATAAATTCATTGTTTTTAAATATAAATGTTTATTCGCAACCTATTCGTAGATATCCGAAAATTATTATAATATCATGGAAGAGCCGACTGTGTTCCTTTAGGTATCTAAATATTCATAACAACATCACTATTACATTAATGGTGTTGTTATGAATATACCTACACCAGCACAGCACGCTTAGCAAGACCACAATAGAAACCAGTTTTGTCGACAGAAGAATAGACAAAATGACAGATAAACAATCACAATCTGTCATTTTGTCTATTCTTCGGTCGACAAAACCCGTAGTAAACCTGTTTCTATGGTTGTCATGTTACGCGTGCAGCACCGATCGGTTTAATATAGGAACCATTAGCACCCATTATGAATGACTAGCCTATGTCAGCGGTTTCGCCCGCGTGGGTGTCGGAAATTATCCCACGGGAACTTGCTAGCGGGATAAAAAGTCCTATGTGTTAGTGAAGGCTAAATAAAGACTGTGTGCCAAATTTCATCTAAATCCGTTTAGTCGTTTTTGCGTGATTGAGTAACAAATATACAGACTTTTACATTTTTACCACTACTAGCTGTAGCCTGCGACTTCGTCTGCGGACCAGGATGAAAAGTAGCCTATGTCCTTCTCCAGGTCATGATCTACACTTATGTGGCAAATTTTATCCAAATCCGTTCAGCCATTTTAGCGTGAAAGCGTAACAAACAAACTCACTTTCGCATGTATAATATTATTAAGTAAGGATTAGTTAGGATAAATATAAATAAATATATTTATAATAATTTAAATAAATAAACATATATATTTATCATATCATCAATTATAATAACGTTCCTGGCACCCCACGTGATTAGAAGGGAAATCTTTCAGTTAAACACTGATATTAATGTGTATGACGTCTGCCAATACCAGCTGTATCCCTAACCTTTTGTGAAGGGCTATCGTAATGTACTCGAATAGCGAAGAGCTCTCAGCTTATTAAATTTTCACCGGTGCAAGGCGATGAAACCTCTGTGAGCTACATGTGTACGTGGTCAATATTATCGAATGCTTTTACATAGATCAGGTTCGTAGGTACCTATTGAAGTTTTATTTACGTTCAAGAACTGGAAATAGACAAAACTACTTCCGTAATTAATTGTATTTCGGTGTGACACGTGTCCGTTCAGTGATGTTTTTTATAGTCATGGTCAGTTGGAGGTTTTCAGTTAAACCGTAAAACTGCCTCACTAGAAATAAGTGTTGTCTAAAACTTCATTAAATATTTCGGCGAGTCACTTAATATGTTGTATAGATAATTACTGAAAAAAAAACCTATCGGATCAGTGAGGGTGTTGTTAAGTATCGTACTGAGAGTCTCTATATACCTACTTAACGGGAAATTTTCAGAAATAAGAAAAAAAAATCGCCACATTTTTTTTACCCCATTGTAAAAAAAATTGACGATTTTTTTTTTCTTACGCCGTTTGTTTGGTTAAGTATTGTACTGAAAGTCTTTAAACTTAACGGGAAATTTTCTGAAAAAAGAAAAAATAAGCGCCATATTTTTTTACGATGGCGAATTTTACGGGGTTTTTACACTGCGCGCGGGCGGCCATATTTTAGCGGGTGTCTATTTAGTAGGATGATTTGTAATTTGCAAAAACACGGGTAATTAGAAAATGGTGAAAAAATTTTTGCAAGCAACTTGGTTGAAATAGGTACCTTCCGGATCGGATGAGGTTTTTTTTACATATTGTATTATTATATTCTCTAAACGTAGGTAAATCGTTAAACATTAAAGTGGTACTAACCTACGTTTGCGTAGTATTTTCTATTTTAAGTGTTTTAGCTGTACCACTTTACACGTTATATGTATTATAGATTAACAAATGAAATATTTAGGGTTTTATTTAAAAACGTTGCTTATACTTAAGTAGGTAAATAATGATTAGGACTGTTTATCCATACATTTTTGACGTTAAACGTCTTTTAACGTTTTTAAATAAAGGGGTTACTTACTTATAATTTGTTATAAGCAATAATGACTTATTGCTCAAAAACTCGTAATACAAACACTGAGAAATGCCACAAACAACACAGTCTAGTCTAGTAAAGGTATACAATTATGGTGGGCGCTATATTAGTTCATTCTCAGTAAACGGTGCGCAGTCTGGCATACCTAGTTTTACGTGGAAGCCCGTTCTAGACACATTCCAGACTTAGCTCGTTAACCTTTGTGCCGGCGGAGTGGATTCCTTCTACCTGTAGATATTTGATACCATGTAGGCACTTAGTTCAGTATGAAGGAAAAGTGAATATTCTTAGTCTAGAGTACCTCAATCAGCCTTTTCCCAACTATTTTGGGGTCGGCTTCAAGTCTAACCGGATGCAGCTGAATACCAAACCAGTTACAGACGTCACAGAAGTGTCTGAATTATTCACTCTCTCGTAGATACGATGAAGTAAATGTCTGAAATGTTCTCTTTATTATTATGATACTCGGACTAAATAAAAAACCAAGACAGAGCGCTATCAATGGTGACGTGAAGCCGGTTTCGTACACTGTGTGCACTTTGAGTGGTGTAGTCATTGTAAAAGGTTGTAAATGTGTGCGTGTGAGCGTGTATGCACAGAGCGGCGGTGTAGTTTTGGCATGCTTCACTGTATTGTTCGCAGCGCTCTGTCTTGGTTTTTTATTTGGTCTGAGTTACGATATTGTATTATGTTGCATGTCTAGCTAGTGCCGGAAAACTGCCCACTACCCATTTTACGTAGAGACAGACACGACAGTGTCACTCGTCATGATGCAATTATAGTATCATGTGCACGTTTTGAGCGAATTTTGACTTCCATCGTAGTAGACTAAGGCTCTTTGTACACACGCCACTTGGAAAGCACGTTAAGAGCATTCTGAAAGTGGGCAAAGTCGCAAATAGATATCAAATATTTCCCTTTTGACAATATTATGTATGTCAGTATGGAAATGAGAAATGTGGCTAACTAGCGAACTTGAACATAAGATTATGAAATGCAATAATTAATATCGTAACACCTAATATTTCGTTTTAGATGTATAAAAAGTATTTGGAAACTTTCCAAATGCCGTTTTATATATATACCTACTCTTACAACATCAAACTCAATGTTATAATGCAATTCATTATTAATATTCTAGTTCGGTAGTTAGCCACATTTCTTATTTCCATACGGTAAATATTGCCAAATTGAAAAAAACAGGTAAATTTTTGACAGCTATTTGTGACGTTGCCAACTTTTAAGAAAAACGCTCTTAAGCGGTGGACCCTGTACCTGCAGATTTCTCTCCAGGCGTGTTAGAATGCCGTCACATCGGACTATGAGAGTGTGGGAAGAGAGAGTGCATCTGTGTCTGCGCACAAGCTTGTGCACTATAATATCTCCCACCCAGAAGGTCTCTGCTGGTCTCCGCTGAGATTGGTCGCCATGGCCGTATTTCGGTCTAGAGGTGGACTATTCACCCGGTAATATGTCCTACACAGAATGCATCCTTCTTCTTCCGTGAACCTTTTATTGCCATTCACATTATTTTTCTTTCGTTAGTTCCTACCTCAGAAGATATAGGGATATGTATAGATGGAAATTTATTCGTAGTATATCTTTTACAATATTTGACACACTAGGTACTAATTAAATGAACTAACTATACAAATATAAGAAGGGGGTGGGGGGGGGGGGGACATTCACAGGGTATCAAAAAATTCGTCCGCATCGCTGTCAACAGGAAAAGTGCCCAAAAGGCTGGCAGCATTGCCACGTTGTATGGCAATGGTGATTCTCTGGCCGAAGAATAGGCCAGCCTTCTGGTCACATGAAGAGTCGACCAACCGCTTTGCGATATGTTCATTTACCTAGACGTCGTGAAAATCTAGTATCCAAACTATTTTAATGAAGTCATAATAAAGTAACGTTGTTTGCATACGTATCTAATAAAAGTCGACAAGTTACGTAATAAAAGTTTGAAGAGACGAAGCTAATTACGTTTATATGTGTGGCCTATAAAGTAAGTGTGCTCTGCATTTTAAGTGGTAAGTAATTGCTTAACCCACAAGGCAGAATGAGAGGGATGATATTATGGAAATAAATTACAAAACCTCTTGCGTGAGATAATTAGCGTACACTTCGTGGCTAAGTTATAACAGCCGCACGGATCGATGCATGAGTTTGTCGGAGTTGGTTCGTGGATGGGTGACCATCTTTACATACCGAGACTCCTCCGTGCCTCGGAAAGCACGTTAAGCCGTTGGTCCCGGCTGTCATTCGTCGACCTTTGACAGTCTTTACGGGTCGTCAGAAGCCTGAAAGTCTAACAACCAATCTTACCAAGGGGTATCGTATTAGGTACCCAGTTACAGGGTTACTTTAACTTACTTTTGTAGTGTTAAATTTATTTTTTGCTATGTATTTTCTGGTGTACAATAAAGTAGTTATATGACGGAGGAGTACGTGTAACTTTCATTATTATCGTCCGTATTTTAACTACTGTGGGCGTACTGTGGGAAGTGTTAGTTATTGCACAATAGAAAAACCGTTTTGCAGTTCAGATAAAATTATTATTCACAACCAAATTAATCACACTAGCAATTCACACACTACACGGAACGCACGACAGTTTCAAAACGTATTCACTGCTTGACCGCCACCGACGAACTCTGCTTAGCTCCGGCCGGTCCGAGCATTATGTTGTAGACTCTGTCGAGCGGTACTAGGCAGCGCTAGCGCTCCGATTAGCCAAATCATGACGTATTTCCGACATATATATACTTAAATAAAGTTTCGGAAAAGACCTAAAATAAGAAATTATGACCACTATTAACGTAGGCACGCGGGGTTTCCCACCAGGTCAAGGCGTGACAGTTTAATTCTCATTAGGAAGACAGGCAGGGTGCGTCATATAAGTCGCTGAAATGAAGGGAGCTTTGATTCCCCTGGATATCGGTCAAACTCATTTGGATCGTCGCTAATTAGAACGTAAATAATCTTTTACCGTTTCTGGGTGAGGCATGTGCCCGATATAATATATGGCATGCTCTAAAAGCTATAGAAATATGAGAAATATGAGTGACGCGTGGTTTCCGATTCATAAAAGGCTGCACTCTCAGACCAAATAACAAACCAAGACAGATCGCTGTCAAAAGTGTCGTGAAGCCGGTTGTGTAAACGTGTGCCCTTTGTGTGGTGTAGTTTGATTGTAGTGTCATTGTAAAAGGTTGTAAATGTGTGCGTGTGAGCGTGTATGCACAGAGCGGCGGTGTAGTTTTGGCATGCTTCACTGTATTGTTCGCAGCGGTATGTCTTGGTTTTTTATTTGGTCTGAGGCCGGACTATACAATGTGGAGAGGACAATACGACAATAAATGAAACCACTGACAATAACCAATCCAGTGCATTAGGCATTGGATTGTTTTGAAACTATCAAATAAATCATAGCTTCGAAATAAAAAAAGTGATATTTTTACACAAAAGCTACATACTTATAGTGATAGAATAGAATACAATAGAATAGTTCTTTATTTGCACAGAAAGTAGGTATAAGTTACAGATGTTAAGTTTAAAATGATAACTAAGGCATGCAAACAGTTTTAGCAATAATAATAAAGACTCACTCAATATATATTTTTCATACATTCAATCAAATCAATACAAGGTTACCATGTCAAGATGAAATTCAGTAAATAATTTGAAATAGGCAATAAAATACAAATGGGATTATATTGTGATATGCCGGCTATGGGTTTCACCAATCTTTGAATAGCTATAGCGACTAAACTATTGGATAAATTTGATTGAATTTTTAAATGCGGACTGGGAACATCATTAGATATACGAAGTTTAATTTACTAGCTGCGCCCCGCGGCTTCACCCGTATGTCTCAATCCCGTGGGAATATCTGGATAAAAGGTATCCTATGTCCTGTCTCGATCCCATGAGAATATTGGGATAAAAAGTATCCTATGTGCTAATCCAGGTCATGGTCTACTCATGTGCAAAATTTCATACAAATCTGTGCAGCCGTTTAGGGTGAAAGGGTAACAAACAAACTCACTTTCGCTTTTACAATATTAGTTAAGATAAGTCGTCGACCTTGTAAGTATAAACTTCTAACAACTTTCAGTTTAACATCTAACAACACATTTAAAATTCCTTGATGGTTGCGAGCTCTATCTCGACTGTAACTTCTTTTTTTCAGAAGTCCGGTTGCTTGTTTACAAGCCTTTTTTTTTTTTTTTTTTTTTGATGGTGGGAAATTATCAAATAACTTCTCCCGCTCTGGGTGGAGCGGGAGGGCGTGTCAGACTTTTACTGACTAAAACCCACCCGTGTTCCTTCCGTTGCCTGTGTGCCGAGGTCGCGATATCCCTTTCAGACAAACCCGCAACCCCGGCAGGCATTGGCCCTTCCGGACCCCGTCAGTTGGTGCTGACATCTCTTTGAGGCGCGCGTGGAACACAACGCGCCGTCGACCCGGGCCTGGTCCCTATCGGACGGCGAGCTACCCATTGCTCACCGTCCGCAAGCCCGCGCCTACGGTGGCCGGAAGTCGGCTCGCGACTCCCGACGCCCGGGGCGTCTCCTGCGGCGACTAGGGGCGCGAGGGCGCGCATTTTGCCTCTCCCTCGCGCGCTCCGCCTGCTCCTTCGAGCATTACTGCTTCGCAGAAGGAGGTGACGGCCTCCCATGCACTCTCGCTCCGGACCATGGCCTGAACCAGGGCCGGACGCGAGAGATCGCCGCCGCCGATCGCCTCCGCGAGGACACGGCGGTGCTCCGCCCAAGCTGGGCAGACCTCCACCGTATGCTCCACCGTGTCCTCCGGGCGATCCACACAGTGGTGACACCCGGGCGTTTCCTCCCGCTTTATCCTGAACAGGAACCTCCCGAAACAACCATGTCCGGTGAGGACCTGTGTCAGGCGGAAGGTGAGGACGCCGTGGCGCCTCTCTAGCCACTCCTCAAAGAGGGGACTTATCGCCACAATTGTGGCGTGCCCACCTGTTTACAAGCCTTTTTTTTTTTTTTTTTTTTGGATGGGAAATTATCAAATAACTTCTCCCGCTCTGGGTGGAGCGGGAGGGCATGTCAGACTTTTACTGACTAAAACCCACCCGTGTTCCTTCCGTTGCCTGTGTGCCGAGGTCGCGATATCCCTTTCAGACAAACCCGCAACCCCGGCAGGCATTGGCCCTTCCGGACCCCGTCAGTTGGTGCTGACATCTCTTTGAGGCGCGCGTGGAACACAACGCGCCGTCGACCCGGGCCTGGTCCCTATCGGACGGCGAGCTACCCATTGCTCACCGTCCGCAAGCCCGCGCCTACGGTGGCCGGAAGTCGGCTCTCGACTCCCGACGCCCGGGGCGTCTCCTGCGGCGACTAGGGGCGCGAGGGGGCGCATTTTGCCTCTCCCTCGCGCGCTCCGCCTCCTCCTTCGCGAGCATTACTGCTTCGCAGAAGGAGGTGACGGCCTCCCATGCACTCTCGCTCCGGACCATGGCCTGAACCAGGGCCGGACGCGAGAGATCGCCGCCGCCGATCGCCTCCGTGAGGACACGGCGGTGCTCCGCCCAAGCTGGGCAGACCTCCACCGTATGCTCCACCGTGTCCTCCGGGCGATCCACACAGTGGTGACACCCGGGCGTTTCCTCCCGCTTTATTCTGAACAGGAACCTCCCGAAACAACCATGTCCGGTGAGGACCTGTGTCAGGCGGAAGGTGAGGACGCCGTGGCGCCTCTCTAGCCACTCCTCAAAGAGGGGACTTATCGCCACAATTGTGGCGTGCCCAACCTGTTTACAAGCCTAAACTGTAAAATATGAAAGAAATTCTGATTTTCTTTTACCGTTAATCTCAACCAATAAGCACACACAGATATTCACAAAAAAAAAAAAAAAAGTTAAAAGTAAGTAATATCTGTGTTGTTCTCTATCTATTTTTCAACGATTAAAATGACCAGAAAATCATAACAACAAGGATTTTTTGCAAGAAAATTCAAAGGAACCATTAAATAACCTTTGAGTCTTTACCAACTTGAACAAGGAGCTTAACGTTTCTATTAAAGTTTGCAATAGCCGGCTTTTTACGGAGAATATATTAAAAAGCTGACTGGAACAGAGCCTTGGGCTTTGCATTATTAACAGTTCCTATTACTGTAGGTAGGTACACTTACGGCAGATTCTTGTAACTTATCTATTGGCAAATGGTTCTATTAGTTCAGAAGCAGAACTCTGTAGTAATTGTTGATTGGTGTCCGATTTGGCCAAAGATTTTACACACTGTTCTATAACATATTCAAGATTGATAAATACTATAAAATGTGAGGTAATATCTCAGACCAAATAAAAAACCAAGACAGAGCGCTGCGAACAATACAGTGAAGCATGCCAAAACTACACCGCCGCTCTATGCATACACGCTCACACGCACACATTTACAACCTTTTACAATGATACTACATTCAAACTACTGGCTTCAGTTCATTGTTGATAGCGCTCTGTCTTGGTTTTTTATTTGTTCTGAGGTTATTATAAAATTTGTTACGATGTATACGAGAAAAGGTAATGATGTGGTGAAAAAAATTGCCAGTCAGCAAGGTTGGGTCATTGCCCCGGTTTTGCGCAACATAACTACTTCAGTTTTAAATAGAAGCTCCCTTAAAAAAACCCCATTCGATTATAAAAATACAACCAAAACCAACCAGTCCCAATGCGACAGTGCTATCGAAATACAAAGCTTAAAAAAATCGTGTGAACTCGCCAATACGCGTACCAGAAATTTCTGACTTATCAGAACTAATTAACTAATCAATAAGCAGGGGGGTAGTGCATGGCAACAGTTTTAAGCAGCCCCTACAAGAACCCCTTGCAATACAATATGCAGCGACTTCCGGGCGCCGCGCGCACCCCTCTGTTTCGCGGGCTTGCGGCCCTACCCTGCCGTCGACCTGCTATTTCCGGTGAAATTTAAACATGGAACAAAATAAACAGATTGTTTTTTATTAACATAATAAGTAGGTAGGTAGTATCAGGATACCATTTTGGTCAGACGCGCCCTTAAAAAGGAACTCGGCACTTCAGCATTATACTGAGTTTAATTTTGAAGGGTGCTCGTGAAAATGCACGTCTATCTCGTAAGACCTAAAGAGCAATGCATGATAAGTTCATTTTAACAAATCTGTGGCGACATCGCCACATGCGAACTACGTATCAAAGACGTCACACAAATCATGCATCGCGCAATTAGAGTTTACCGCGCGATCGACATATATACAAGCTCCCGACTTCAACTATTCGGCAGCTGCCCGCCAGACACAACACCCGTGTGGTCGGAGGATCCTCCCTTTAGAGGATGAGTGAACTTTACACCCTGTTCCTCATACCTCTATAAATCTAAACAAAACCAACGGCTGAGGTAGAGCGAAGAGCTTTTCAAAACAAATAGGCACACTAAACATGTTCTATTTTTAATGTAGGACCTATAACCTTTGCTTCCCCTAAAGGGAGAGTCTTTAGGGGAAGTAGACAAGCGCGACGCGACTCTGATGGAACAATTTCTATGAAAACTTCATGAGAATTGCGAAGGCTGAGAGAACTGCTTACGCGGTAGCTACATGATATAAACGAACTTAGCCTCATTTCCTCATTTTCCGCAGGAGACGCCCCGGGCGTCGGGAGTCGCGAGCCGACTTCCGGCCACCGTAGGCGCGGGCTTGCGGACGGTGAGCAATGGGTAGCTCGCCGTCCGATAGGGACCAGGCCCGGGTCGACGGCGCGTTGTGTTCCACGCGCGCCTCAAAGAGATGTCTGCACCAACTGACGGGGTCCGGAAGGGCCAATGCCTGCCGGGGTTGCGGGTTTGTCCGAAAGGGATATCGCGACCCCGGCACACAGGCAACGGAAGGAACACGGGTGGGTTTTAGTCAGTAAAAGTCTGACACGCCCTTCCGCTCCGCCCAGAGCGGGAGAAGTTATTTGATAATTTCCCACCCTAAAAAAAAAAAAAAAAAAAACATGCTTGCACTTTCGCAGTCATAGCCAATAGCAACACACATCACTGTCTGTCATCAGTTAGTTCATCACCTTTTCTTTTTGCCAATAAAACTTTTTGTATTTTGTATTTTTGTTGTACCTATATGATAAGTAGCTAAGACATGAAGACACTAGAGCTTAAGTTTCAAAAGCAAGAGGGATTAAATTATTTTCCGTCTCTAAGCGTGAATAATGTACGAAGCAGCGTAATAAAATGAATAAACAACACGATAAAACAATTTAGCAAACTGCTTTACGTTTAGCCTCGGAAAAGGGAAAACTAAGCCATAATGTATACAGCTCTAAAAATACTAGCTGTATTTTCAAGCACTATATTTTTTGAAGTCATGAATACCGAATGAGATTGAAAAATGTTCATTTATGCGGCGGCACGCAAGCTATAAGCTAGAAGGGAGATCTTGCTTAGGACAGTAAAATATGAAGTTCATATTTTCGAAGTCACAACATATATAACATGACGCTTGTATTCATCAAAGGGTTAAGCAGAGGTGTACTATCGAAGAACTTCATATCTAAGCAGTTTGAAAACAAAATCCCGTGAACACGATGACCACAACTGTTACCGCCCCGGTTCTATAACGGCCGAGCGCTGCAAAGAGAAATAGTCCTTACGGTGTATAGATATGAACTTCTTCGATGGTACCTATACAACACCCACACTTCGCCAGTTATGTTGTGTTGTTGTTAGTTGTGTTCATGTTAATATTTTCTGTTGTTTTTATGTTTTAGTTTTGAACTCGTTTTCAGTAAACTCACACAAAACCAAAGCTAGGCACATTAAAGGGGGTTTTAACATTTAAATTAGAGCCTTATTTTCCACAGTTTTCCAAAAACATATCGAGATCATATTAGATGTTGTTTCACGAAATCTTAATTACAACGCTCAACTGAACTGAGGAAAGCGCACTTTCTTTGAAAATTATAATATCTTTTAAATATATCATATCGTTAGTCTCTGTCAGTCCGTTTTTCGGTCCGTCTACGTCAGCACACTTGAAATAAACAAACAGCTGTTCTCACAATGACGACACCTCATAGAGGCGTTTCTTCAACACCATTCTAAAAATGCTGCCAATTATTTGTGGATTTTACTCCATTTTGTCATGTGACGGTCATTACTCCCACAGAACATCTGATCCGACAGTGATGCTTAATTGTTTTGTCTTTTGGCGGTATCTACATCGCCACATGCGAACTACGCGTCAGTATTTTGTGTGACCTGACGTCACACAAAATCCTGACGTAACATAAATCCTGCATAGTCCAATGTCGCCATGGGCACGTGACCACCCGTATTTTTCTGAATATTCATGAAAAATTAACGAAAATTAACTTTAAAAGGGGGTCTTTAATATTATTCATGTTATTCAATTATTTATTTTTTTAGCGTTTGCCATATCTCCGATGTTATTGGATCGATTTGGATTCTGTTTATTATTTCTAAAAGCTTATGACTTATTTTATTGGATTAACTAACATTTTTTATTAAAAGGAGATCATTCACCGTCCATACATTTTTAGGCTAAATATGAATGCTATTACTATAATTAGATTACTGTTATTCTTTTAACTAAAACATACTGAAAACAGTATTTCACAAACTCGTATAACAGCGCAGGGAATCACCCTACAGATTTGGTCCCATAGTGAAAAGAGAAGACAATAACATGTTCTAACTGATCATAACTTTTTTTGTTTGGTTGTGCAGTTTCATAATTTAGCCCAAAATAATGATGCCTTTTTCGACTACGAAAAAAAAAACGGTGGGAAGACAATTTTTCAAAAAAAAATCTGTATTTATTAAAAAAAGACACAATAAGTGTTCCATAAAATCATATAATGATTTAGAAAAAAAGGTTGATTTAAAAATGTTTTTTTTTTTTTTAACTTCCCCCTTATCAATCGTTGGGCAGTTGCCCGCCAGACACGACAGCCATCTGATAGGAGCATCCTCCCCTTTTCTAAAGAGGATGAGTGAACTTTACACCCTGTTCCTCATACCTCTAAATTCAGTCTGTTTTTAATGAACTTTAATCATTCAGGCACGGCTTTGAACAAATTGTATTTCTGACTTGTAGAAGCTGATGAAAGACACATGATTCGCTGTAGAGTGTAGATTATGGAAAAATAGACTTTGGATAGGAATATAATTCGATATTTAATATAAATTTTGATACTTTGCGGATGGTAATGTAAATTCCTGATAACTTTTAAAAATGTTTTGGAAGGGTACGTCGCCACCGGCATACCGGTTACACCGGCAGGTGTCATTGAACAGGTACCATCAAAGAAGTTCATATCTAACCAATAACAAAACAAAATCCCGTGAACACTATGACCACATCTGTTACCGGCCCAGTTCTATAGTCGCCGAGCGCTGCAAGCAGAAATAGCCCTTACGGTGGTTAGATATGAACTTCTTCGATGGTACATGAGACATTTCAGTGTTGTCTCTCCACAACTCCACATCTGAGATGCCTCTAATATTGGAGATATCTATAGACGGCAAATTTTATTACGGCTAACATAAAATGAATGTACGTTAGCGAAAAGAGTATGTAAGCATCGTAGCAGGCGTTCTGTAGTTTTGGCATACCCCCATATTGAAACGGCGTAAGTTATGTACATGTATGTGTCGGACATACGTTAATGATTTGACTAATCGGAGTGCCAGCGCCGCCTAGCGGCGTTCGACAGAGTCTACAACATAACGCTCGGACCGGCCGGAGTTAAGCAGAGTTCGTGGGTGGCGGTCAAGCAGTGAAGACGTTAAGTGATCGTGATCCGTATAGTTGTGTCGTGTTCCTACAGTGTGTGAATTGCTAGTGTGATTAATTTGATCTGAACTGCAAACGGTTTTTCTATTGTGCAATAATCAGCACTACCCACAGTACGCCCACAGTAATTAAATATGGCTGATAATAACGAAAGACTCATGTACCCTCTTCGTCATATGTAATGTAGCGTAGAGTATCTATTGAATGGCTTACTTGTCCGCAAATATTGCAAACTTCTGCCCGTTAACAAGCTTAACAAAGTCTTTATCTATGCCCTAATTAATAATACCAAGCAACATCAGCTATTTAGCATTGTAGCCATACTGAAGCAAACAAACTCGGCAGTTCAGGAGCAGTAGTTTATCTTCATAAAACAATATTTGTTTTTAATTACTACAGCTCTGTGGACAGTGATAAGCTCGCTCAGCGGAGCATTACATTTTCTGATTCCAATTAAGATTTTGGGCGTCTACTAGTTTTATTTCATCATAACTTTGGTGTCATGATTGTTTTATTAATCACTACTTATATGCTTAACTTTCTACTACCATCGGACTATGAGATAAGACTAAGGGAACAGAGAGTGCATTTGTGTAATTTGTGTATGCGCCCGCACTCGTGCACTTCTCTCTTCTCTCTTCTCTTCTCCTACGTATCTTCTACCTACCTGACTATAATCTTCGTTGAGATTGGCCTCCTTGACCGAAACTCGGTGAGGAGGATATTATTATATGCGGAAAAATTCCACTGAATATGGGTATCTTCTTTCGGTCTTACATGTTGCTCAGAACATAAAACATCAGCTGTGATGCCCGGAAGTCTTGGCAATGGCAAAGGTGTAAGAGATGTATATTTTTAAATACAGGGTTTTTAGATTACAGTTCACGAATTGTTCAAACCCGGCCGAAAATCCTGATAGAAAAACTTACCTAATTGTAAGGTTCATCTTAGTATCAACAATCGCACTCGAGTTTAGTAACTATACCAATTTGGAGACAAGAGCTATTTTTCCTAATATCCTTTTACCTCTTTACAATGATTCCTAACCAATACTTCTTATCTACAGGAAATGCGGAGAGAAGGAGGTGAGCGACCAGGACTGCGTGGCGATAGGTAGCCGGCTGCGGGGCGCGATGGGGACCCGCCGCCCGGCCAAGTTCTGGCCGCAGCTATGGGCCACCGTCGTCAGGAACCTCCTCCTCAAGAAACGGGATACCAGGAAGACTCTTGCCGTGTGTATTCATCAGTTCTACTAATAGCTTTACCTAGTTTTGCAGCTCAGCTACCTTTATTTGATTCAAGTGCAGAATCATCTGGACATTAGTTACGGTACCATTACGACACCTTATAATATGGTCGATCTATTCCCGTACTTCTTTTATCGAGCTTTTTTCTTTTCAATTTTATATTCAGATGCTCAATTTAATTCCAACATCCTTGTTATCCAAATCAAAACACATATTTGTTGGAACAACAACAATCTTCTTTTACATCGTCTTTTTACAAACTGTTTCTTATCCAACTCTCAGGTCTGCTGTAAGAAAATTTCTGTTGAAATAAGGAGTACGTTTGGTGTGTCTCTGGATTGAGGAGCCATGTCTCATATCGGAACGAGGTTACTACCAATATTTAGTAGTAAATTAGCCGATTTTGTAGGCCGGATCCTGGAATTTGTAGTAAAACCCTTAAAAAGTTATACGACGTTAAAGGTGGCTCCTCAATCCTGACGTCTGGATTGAGGAGCCACCTTAGAACCCGAAAACTAGCCAACGGATATTTTTGAAAATTTTGTAGGATTTATGCGTAATCTCTACAAAAAAAATGGGGTTTGTACGGTCGAATTTGAGATAGCTACAACGTTTTGATTTTTCATAAAAAAACATAAATTTCACCGCGCTGTATCTCGGAAAGTTATCAACTAATTACAATATATTTTTAGTAAGATTTAGTAGTAAATGTGCTCGAATTTGTAGAATAAAAATAAAACGGAAAAGCTATATAATTTCGGTCTATAGAAATGATATGTACGTAGCTACTAAAGTAGTTGATCAAATCGGATAACAATAACACCAATATTTAGTAGAAATTTCTACTAAATATTGGCGTAATCCAACATCCTGCGCAATCAGTATTTCAAAAGATATTAATAAAATAAACATTCCTTAACAAATTAGTGAATAGGGTGACCATAAATAATTCAAACTATGATCATAAACAGAGTTTTACTTACACATGAATAATTCTTCACCAATCAGTACTTAAATTATGAACACAATATTAACACCAAGAATAAAAAAAAGAAAAAAAAACTAAAAGAGCAAATATCCCATAGAATAAATAAACAAATACCAAGAATAAAAAAAGAAATCACAAAGAATTTTCAGCATCAGCATTAACTCCGAGCGACGCTCTAAAGAGATTCCAGCCCAAACTATAACTTATCTACTGCCAACCGGCAATTTTTCCTCAAAACAAGCTGGAATAAAATCTACCCCTGGCCGTCTGTAGACTCTTCGCCGCCCGTCACTTGCACACAGCATAAATATGGATTCGTCAGAAAATATTACTCTTGCCCATTCTTCGTCTCCCCATTGTGCGTGTTCGCGGGCGTAACGTAATCTTGCTACCCGATATTCCCTTAAAATTTTGGACCATTTGCATCTATTAGCTTGTAGGAGTCGCCGCCTTACAAATTTTTTTTACGTTGACAAAGATTCAGGGTTACTCACGCAATAAAGAAGAATCTAACGACAAATCATTCATGTAAATCGGTTCAGCCGTTTAGTAGTAGCCGTTGGAACATAGGGACGGACATACATAGATAAACATTCAGGTCAAACACATAACACTCCTTTTTTGGCTTCGCCAAAGTTTATACAGACTATGCTTTAAACGCACACTATGCTGCCAAGCATATTATAAATTGGGGGATTACATCGCTGACAAAAATGCTTGGCTCAACGCTGGTCCAGCTCCACAGGGCGCATAAACTAGCACTACTAGCACTTGATTAGCATTGAAAATAATGTTGCGAGCTGCTGAAGATTGCAAAAAAATATCTTTGCATTGTATAAATTCAATCTCTTAGTATTGTATAATTGCATAGCACATGTGTGAGCACTGTGACCATTACCATTTACTGGGTAAGTCTTTCATTGACTTGAATGAGCCCTGGCGGCTGAGAGTATGTCATGCTCACTCAAATGTCTCGCTGGTGGTGGCGTGTGTGTTGGATCATTAAGTTCCCTTCAAAATGGTTGAGCTGAATGGTGCTGATCCATGCGTCATGTTCGTGAACGGGCGCCGTCAGTAGGGACTGGTCATCTCTTAGCTTCCATGGCTTATTTTAATGTATAATAATTTTTGAATTTGTTTATTATCTTTTCATTGCGGACGCTTTTAACGTGCACGTCTTTCTACATTGTTCTCACATGTATAATTTAAACATGAATGATGTAACCATTATTTTGTAAGAATATTTTGATTTAAAAGAGTGTCCGTGTTATAGGCGTCGGTGTTATAGGCGTCGGCGTAAGGCGTCGGTGTTATAGGCGTCGGTGTTATAGGCGTCGGCGTAAGGCGTCGGTGTTATAGGCGTCGGCGTAAGGCGTCGGTGCTATAGGCGTCAATGTTATAGGCTTCGGTGCTATAGGCGTCGGCGTAAGGCGTCGATGTTATAGGCGTCGGCGATAGGCGTCGGCGTAAGGCGTCGGCGTAAGGCGTCGGTGTTATAGGCGTCGGCGTAAGGCGTCGGTGTTATAGGCGTCGGTGTTATAGGCGTCGGTGTTATAGGCGTCGGTGTTATAGGCGTCGGCGTTAGGCGTCGGCGTAAGGCGTCGGTGCTATAGGCGTCGGTGTTAGGCGTCGGTGTTATAGGCGTTGGTGTTATAGGCGTCGGCGTTAGGCGTCGGTGTTATAGGCGTCGGCGTAAGGCGTCGGTGTTATAGGCGTCGGCGTAAGGCGTCGGTGTTATAGGCGTCGGTGTTATAGGCGTCGGTGTTAGGCGTCGGTGTTATAGGCGTTGGTGTTATAGGCGTCGGCGTTAGGCGTCGGTGTTATAGGCGTCGGCGTAAGGCGTCGGTGTTATAGGCGTCGGCGTAAGGCGTCGGTGTTATAGGCGTCGGTGTTATAGGCGTCGGCGTAAGGCGTCGGTGTTATAGGCGTCGGTGTTATCGGCGTCGGTGTTATAGGCGTCGGCGTTAGGCGTCGGCGTAAGGCGTCGGTGTTATAGGCGTCGGCGTAAGGCGTCGGTGTTATAGGCGTCGGCGTAAGGCGTCGGCGTAAGGCGTCGGTGCTACAGGCGTCGGTGTTATAGGCGTCGGCGATAGGCGTCGGCGTAAGGCGTCGGTGTTATAGGCGTCGGCGTAAGGCGTCGGTGCTACAGGCGTCGGTGTTATAGGCGTCGGCGATAAGCGTCGGCGTAAGGCGTCGGTGTTATAAGCGTCGGCGTAAGGCGTCGGTGTTATAGGCGTCGGTGTTATAGGCGTCGGTGTTATAGGCGTCGGCGTAAGGCGTCGGTGTTATAGGCGTCGGTGTTATCGGCGTCGGTGTTATAGGCGTCGGCGTTAGGCGTCGGCGTAAGGCGTCGGTGTTATAGGCGTCGGCGTAAGGCGTCGGTGTTATAGGCGTCGGCGTAAGGCGTCGGTGCTACAGGCGTCGGTGTTATAGGCGTCGGCGATAGGCGTCGGCGTAAGGCGTCGGTGTTATAGGCGTCGGCGTAGGGCGTCGGTGTTATAGGCGTCGGCGATAGGCGTCGGCGTAAGGCGTCGGTGTTATAGGCGTCGGCGTAAGGCGTCGGTGTTATAGGCGTCGGCGTAAGGCGTCGGTGTTATATGCGTCGGTGTTATAGGCGTCGGCGTAAGTCGTCGGTGTTATAGGCGTCGGCGTAAGGCGTCGGTGTTATAGGCGTCGGCGTAAGGCGTCGGTGTTATAGGCGTCGGCGTAAGGCGTCGGTGATATAGGCGTCGGTGTTATAGGCGTCGGTGCTATAGGCGTCGGTGTTATAGGCGTCGGTGTTATAGGCGTCGGCGATAGGCGTCGGCGTAAGGCGTCGGTGTTATAGGCGTCGGCGTAAGGCGTCGGTGCTACAGGCGTCGGTGTTATAGGCGTCGGCGATAGGCGTCGGCGTAAGGCGTCGGTGTCATAGGCGTCGGCGTAAGGCGTCGGTGTTATAGGCGTCGGCGTAAGGCGTCGGTGTTATAGGCGTCGGCGTAAGGCGTCGGTGTTATAGGCGTCGGTGTTATAGGCGTCGGCGTAAGGCGTCGGTGTTATAGGCGTCGGTGTTATCGGCGTCGGTGTTATAGGCGTCGGCGTTAGGCGTCGGCGTAAGGCGTCGGTGTTATAGGCGTCGGCGTAAGGCGTCGGTGTTATAGGCGTCGGCGTAAGGCGTCGGCGTAAGGCGTCGGTGCTACAGGCGTCGGTGTTATAGGCGTCGGCGATAGGCGTCGGCGTAAGGCGTCGGTGTTATAGGCGTCGGCGTAAGGCGTCGGTGCTACAGGCGTCGGTGTTATAGGCGTCGGCGATAGGCGTCGGCGTAAGGCGTCGGTGTTATAAGCGTCGGCGTAAGGCGTCGGTGTTATAGGCGTCGGTGTTATAGGCGTCGGTGTTATAGGCGTCGGCGTAAGGCGTCGGTGTTATAGGCGTCGGTGTTATCGGCGTCGGTGTTATAGGCGTCGGCGTTAGGCGTCGGCGTAAGGCGTCGGTGTTATAGGCGTCGGCGTAAGGCGTCGGTGTTATAGGCGTCGGCGTAAGGCGTCGGTGCTACAGGCGTCGGTGTTATAGGCGTCGGCGATAGGCGTCGGCGTAAGGCGTCGGTGTTATAGGCGTCGGCGTAAGGCGTCGGTGTTATAGGCGTCGGTGTTATAGGCGTCGGCGTAAGTCGTCGGTGTTATAGGCGTCGGCGTAAGGCGTCGGTGTTATAGGCGTCGGCGTAAGGCGTCGGTGTTATAGGCGTCGGCGTAAGGCGTCGGTGATATAGGCGTCGGTGTTATAGGCGTCGGTGCTATAGGCGTCGGTGTTATAGGCGTCGGTGTTATAGGCGTCGGTGTTATAGGCGTCGGTGTTATAGGCGTCGATGTTATAGGCGTCGGGGATAGGCGTCGGCGTAAGGCGTCGGTGTTATAGGCGTCGGCGTTAGGCGTCGGCGTAAGGCGTCGGTGTTATAGGCGTCGGCGTAAGGCGTCGGTGCTACAGGCGTCGGTGTTATAGGCGTCGGCGATAGGCGTCGGCGTAAGGCGTCGGTGTTATAGGCGTCGGCGTAAGGCGTCGGTGTTATAGGCGTCGGCGTTAGGCGTCGGCGTTAGGCGTCGGCGTAAGGCGTCGGTGTTATAGGCGTCGGTGTTATAGGCGTTGGCGTAAGGCGTCGGCGTAAGGCGTCGGTGTTATAGGCGTCGGCGTAAGGCGTCGGTGTTATAGGCGTCGGCGTAAGGCGTCGGTGTTATAGGCGTAGGTGTTATAGGCGTCGGCGTACGGCGTCGGTGTTATAGGCGTCGGTGTTATAGGCGTCGGCGATAGGCGTCGGCGAAAGGCGTCGGCGTAAGGCGTCGGCGTAAGGC
Organism: Agrochola circellaris; assembly: GCA_914767755.1. Classification (NCBI taxonomy): domain Eukaryota; kingdom Metazoa; phylum Arthropoda; class Insecta; order Lepidoptera; family Noctuidae; genus Agrochola; species Agrochola circellaris. Next base: position 8,458,685 of record OU611860.1, read on the forward strand.
GTCGGTGTTATAGGCGTCGGCGTAAGGCGTCGGCGTAAGGCGTCGGTGTTATAGGCGTCGGTGTTATAGGCGTCGGTGTTAGGCGTCGGTGTTATAGGCGTCGGTGTTATAGGCGTCGGTGTTATAGGCGTCGGTGTTATAGGCGTCGGCGATAGGCGTCGGTGCTATAGGCGTCGGTGTTATAGGCATCGGCGTTATAGGCGTCGGTGTTATAGGCGTCGGCGTAAGGCGTCGGTGTTATAGGCGTCGGTGTTATCGGCGTCGGTGTTATAGGCGTCGGCGTTAGGCGTCGGCGTAAGGCGTCGGTGTTATAGGCGTCGGCGTAAGGCGTCGGTGTTATAGGCGTCGGCGTAAGGCGTCGGTGCTACAGGCGTCGGTGTTATAGGCGTCGGCGATAGGCGTCGGCGTAAGGCGTCGGTGTTATAGGCGTCGGCGTAAGGCGTCGGTGCTACAGGCGTCGGTGTTATAGGCGTCGGTGATATAGGCGTCGGTGTTATAGGCGTCGGTGTTATAGGCGTCGGTGTTATAGGCGTCGGTGTTATAGGCGTCGGTGTTATAGGCGTCGGTGTTATAGGCGTCGGGGATAGGCGTCGGCGTAAGGCGTCGGTGTTATAGGCGTCGGCGTTAGGCGTCGGCGTAAGGCGTCGGTGCTATAGGCGTCGGTGTTATAGGCATCGGCGTTAGGCGTTGGCGTAAGGCGTCGGTGTTATAGGCGTCGGCGATAGGCGTCGGCGTAAGGCGTCGGTGTTATAGGCGTCGGTGTTATAGGCGTCGGTGTTATAGGAGTCGGTGTTATAGGCGTCGGGGATAGGTGTCGGCGTAAGGCGTCGGTGTTATAGGCGTCGGCGTTAGGCGTCGGCGTAAGGCGTCGGTGCTATAGGCGTCGGTGTTATAGGCATCGGCGTTAGGCGTCGGCGTAAGGCGTCGGTGTTATAGGCGTCGGCGTAAGGCGTCGGTGTTATAGGCGTCGGTGTTATAGGCGTCGGCGTAAGGCGTCGGTGTTATAGGCGTCGGTGTTATAGGCGTCCGCGTTAGGCGTCGGTGTAAGGCGTCGGTGTTATAGGCGTCGGTGTTATAGGCGTCGGTGTTATAGGCGTCGGCGTTAGGCGTCGGCGTTAGGCGTCGGCGTAAGGCGTCGGTGTTATAGGCGTCGGTGTTATAGGCGTCGGCGTAAGGCGTCGGCGTAAGGCGTCGGCGTAAGGCGTCGGTGTTATAGGCGTCGGCGTAAGGCGTCGGTGTTATAGGCGTCGGCGTAAGGCGTCGGTGTTATAGGCGTCGGCGATAGGCGTCGGCGTAAGGCGTCGGCGTACGGCGTCGGTGTTATAGGCGTCGGCGTAAGGCGTCGGCGTAAGGCGTCGGTGTTATAGGCGTCGGTGTTATAGGCGTCGGTGTTAGGCGTCGGTGTTATAGGCGTCGGTGTTATAGGCGTCGGTGTTATAGGCGTCGGTGTTATAGGCGTCGGTGTTATAGGCGTCGGTGTTATAGGCGTCGGCGATAGGCGTCGGCGTAAGGCGTCGGTGTTATAGGCGTCGGCGTAAGGCGTCGGTGTTATAGGCGTCGGCGTAAGGCGTCGGTGTTATAGGCGTCGGTGTTATAGGCGTCGGCGTAAGGCGTCGGTGTTATAGGCGTCGGTGTTATAGGCGTCGGTGTTATAGGCGTCGGCGTAAGGCGTCGGTGTTATAGGCGTCGGCGTAAGGCGTCGGTGTTATAGGCGTCGGCGTTAGGCGTCGGCGTTAGGCGTCGGCGTAAGGCGTCGGTGTTATAGGCGTCGGTGTTATAGGCGTTGGCGTAAGGCGTCGGCGTAAGGCGTCGGTGTTATAGGCGTCGGCGTAAGGCGTCGGTGTTATAGGCGTCGGCGTAAGGCGTCGGTGTTATAGGCGTAGGTGTTATAGGCGTCGGCGTACGGCGTCGGTGTTATAGGCGTCGGTGTTATAGGCGTCGGCGATAGGCGTCGGCGAAAGGCGTCGGCGTAAGGCGTCGGCGTAAGGCGTCGGTGTTATAGGCGTCGGCGTAAGGCGTCGGCGTAAGGCGTCGGTGTTATAGGCGTCGGTGTTATAGGCGTCGGTGTTAGGCGTCGGTGTTATAGGCGTCGGTGTTATAGGCGTCGGTGTTATAGGCGTCGGTGTTATAGGCGTCGGCGATAGGCGTCGGCGTAAGGCGTCGGTGTTATAGGCGTCGGCGTAAGGCGTCGGTGTTATAGGCGTCGGCGTAAGGCGTCGGTGTTATAGGCGTCGGTGTTATAGGCGTCGGCGTAAGGCGACGGTGTTATAGGCGTCGGCGTAAGGCGTCGGTGTTATAGGCGTCGGTGTTATAGGCGTCGGTGTTATAGGCGTCGGTGTTATAGGCGTCGGCGTTAGGCGTCGGCGTAAGGCATCGGTGTTATAGGCGTCGGTGTTATAGGCGTCGGTGTTATAGGCGTCGGGGATAGGCGTCGGCGTAAGGCGTCGGTGTTATAGGCGTCGGCGTTAGGCGTCGGTGTTATCCCCGACGCCTATAACACCGACGCCTATGCGTCGGTGTTATAGGCGTCGGGGATAGGCGTCGGCGTAAGGCGTCGGTGTTATAGGCGATTTACCTAATTACTTATTTACATATCCGTATTTTCATATACAGTAGGTAGGTACCTACCTATTTCATACCTAACTTAGTCCTTTTCTATTTATTTTCACTCTTGTGCAATACTTATTTTTTATAAAACACGATACACAAGTGAAGTAGGCACGTCCATCACGGGAATCGGATCTCAGATATTTGATCTTCTGTTTTATGTCTCTCAAAATTAGTCCCTGTTAAGGAATGTTTATTTTATTAATATCTTTTGAAATACTGATTGCGCAGGATGTTGGATTACGCCAATATTTAGTAGAAATTTCTACTAAATATTGGTGTTATTGTTATCCGATTTGATCAACTACTTTAGTAGCTACGTACATATCATTTCTATAGACCGAAATTATATAGCTTTTCCGTTTTATTTTTATTGTACAAATTCGAGCACATTTACTACTAAATCATACTAAAAATATGTTGTAATTGGTTGATAACTTTCCGAGATACAGCGCGGTGAAATTTATGGTTTTTTATGAAAAATCAAAACGTTGTAGCTATCTCAAATTCGACCGTACAAACCCAATTTTTTTTTGTAGAGATTACGCATAAGTACTTCTAAATCCTACAAAATTTTCAAAAATATCCGTTGGCTAGTTTTCGGGTTCTAAGGTGGCTCCTCAATCCAGACGTCAGGATTGAGGAGCCACCTTCAACGTCGTATAACTTTTTAAGGGTTTTACTACAAATTCCAGGATCCGGCCTACAAAATCGGCTAATTTACTACTAAATATTGGTAGTAACCTCGTTCCGATATGAGACATGGCTCCTCAATCCAGACACACACGTACGTTTGTGCTCTTCTATCTTTATGTATTTTTCTCTATTAAGTTATTTGATCTGTGCACTGCTTAAGTAAAACACTTGCAACAACACTTTATCTTGGACCGATTGGAAGGAAATTGGACGTTCTCACTAAAATAGATTATTTAAAGAATTTGAGTTAACATCGCTTAAATTCAGTTATCTATAGAGGTCAGTCCTAAGTCCTTCCTCATTTTCTATAACCAGGAGGTGCTGGTCCCGCTGTACTCTCTGGGGGTGCTGATCTTCCTGAAGATGTTGGTGCCGAACCCCAACTTCCCGGAAGTGCGGAAACCAGGCCGACTACTGAGGATACACCACGACGCCTTCCCGGAGAATCATTCCGTTGCTGTTGCTGCTGACTGGCTCAATGCCAATGGGACTATGGTATGAAAAACAATTCTTCGAATGTTTTTACTTTATCTACACTTCGATCCAATTTTAAATCTCGATCTAGACTCACGGTCATGATGAAAATAGGTTTCCTGAACATTATTTTACATTTATAATAAGTATTTCACAAGGTCTTTATGACATCTCGTCTAGTCTAGATTTGTATGCATCTCGAATTTTCGACGACCCATATGATTTTGGTTCCGTTTTGGCCTAAATCCAAAGCTGAGTAGTTACTACTGATGAAGAAATATGTGTAGAACTTTATTTTGTTAATCTTCTACATCCCTATTCTATTGCAGGGTTTCCTGGAGGAGATAAATTCGTTGTTAGCGGAGTCTCACCAACACCCGATCCATTGGATCAAGTACAACAACAACACGGAGCTGAACGACGCGTACCACAACGACGCCAAGAACTTCCCCATTGCCGTCATCTTTCATACTGATCCTACATCTAATACTGAAGCCCTTAGGTAAGGGAACATTTTGAGGATTCAAATTGTGGCGTAGACACTAATTACAATTAGAAAGAAGATTAGTTCTCCTCGGCACCTGTCGGTATGGATTAGGTGATGATATAGCTTGCACGGTGCTGTGGTTAAATACAATAGCCAGCCAGAAAGGTTTATATTAGGGGTTAAACACCCAAAGTGTGGAACAGCCACAAATGCATATTGGAATGTATTAACGTTTTACGTAGGTACCTCATAAAAGTTCCCAAATATATTGTATCAGGATCCCAAAAAAGGGAAAAATTGGGTTGAACCCAAAATATTGTTTCCGAAGTGATTATTATGTTAATTAGAAATTGCATTGTATATAACGCCTATGACTGACTACAATGAAGCAAGTAACCACTCCAAATTACTACACCATTATTCGTATCAATCAACAATCGTTCAATTGATAAAAGATGCACTTTATGCATTGATTACTTTCAACAATAAAGAACGGATGCCAATCACCCAACTACGCAAAAAGTTCATATTACGTGGGAAAATGGCGCAGTGTTGAAATTGCTTATTTATCTGATGTAGATTTTGTACAAGTAACTTCTCTATCCATAAACACAGATTAATACCGATAGGACACTCCTCAAAATCATTTAAATAAAAAACGACTCTTGCTACGACACAATAAAGTGCATTTTAGGTCGCACAGCGTTATTACCTACAGTTATATTCACCTAGAAGTTGCCTCTCTTTCTAACACGTTACTTTTAGATCTTCTGACTACGTTACACTCACTGAATTGGCCCAGCAAGACGGGCCCGCCGCGTACTTCTAGCTTCATAACTAAACTGCGAAGTGTCCCATCTGTGCCATAAATAAAAATGGCGCGTGCCCTTAGGTCTTTTCGATAATATAGACAAAGCGTAGGTTGGACATGAAAACCATTAGCACTGGAATGGACAATGTTGCTAATGCCAAGAACGCTGTTTTCAGTGTGGTGATGACTCAAGTTATGTAGGCGACGATAAGTTTAGACTTAATAGTAACAGATGTTATAATAAACACTCTATAAATATCGTCAGTGCCGGATTAAGCAAGCGCGGGGCCCGTAGCAAATTTTATAGACGGGCTCTTGATCTGCTATGGGTTCTTATGTATAAATTATAAAGTGGTAAAAAAAAAACAATACTCAATACGTCTATTTGCAATCAACTTTTAGAAATTGTATTACCCATATTCTGACGTCTTAGTCGGCAAAGGTAGTACGTATCACGTTTTTGAGACATCAAGTAAATTCAATATACCACTTCTTAATAAGTTTCACTCAAAAAATTATGCTCAGGCGGAGGTGGGGCCCGGGTTTGAATACGCGGGGCCCCCTTTAGCGCGGGGCCCGTAGCAATTGCTACTCTTGCTACGTGGTTAATCCGGCACTGAATATCATATGTCATATTTTGACCCGACTTCGACTGCTACTGTTTTCTTATATCTGGTGACACGTGGTCATCCCAGTTATTGAGTTCAACTCCATCTAAAGGGTCAGACTTCCAATACACCATGCCTTTTCCTCAGATACACCATCCGGACCAACCCATCTCACATAGGCACACCGTCCACTCGAGCCCTGACGACCTCTCCAGCCAAATGTCGGGAGAGAACTGCCTCCAAAGACTGGTCTTCTGATTGGTCGCGAGGGGGCCAGCTCATACCGCTGTCGGAGATGCATGGGGAAGACACATGTCCTGTGCTGCAATATTACTACTCTGGGTTCCTGGCTTTGCAGACGCTCATCGATTATATTAAGATTAAGGTATGTAAGGGTTCATGTTTTAGTCATACAAAAAATAAGTAAGTAATAATAAAATTATATAATTAATTCATAAGTACACTAATTACATATTTGTAATAGAAAAACCGGCCAAGAGCGTGTCAGACCACGCACAATGAAGAGTTCCGTAGTTGGGATGAATTTATCCCAAAAACAAACTTAACATTGAAGTTGAAAAACATGTTCTCCAATACGGCTTGTATGGGAGGACATGTTTTTCAAACTGCAAATTTAAGTTATTACTCGTTAACCGTAAAGCTTTCTTAGTTGTGATAGTTTTCCTTTTAACTTAGTTATTTATACTACTGCTGTGGTTTGTTTTATAAATCCAAGTACATCTACACTTTACGTGTAGGGGAGGTACTTACCCTAAAAAAATTGATTTTCCTGTTTTTATTTTACCACTTTGTCGGCGTGATTAATATGTATCCATGCCTAATTACAGCTTTCTAGTACTAACAATATCTGAGCTAAGCCGCGGACTAAACTATAAGAGTTCCTTGTTTACTACGGAACCCTAGAAATGAATGATTAATGTTAGAAAAATTTAATTACGAGTTTAATAGATATTTGAACACCTGTTATGGTTGGATGTGGTTTAAAGAACTTTTGTTATAAATACCACTTCAAGTAGGTTTTACGCATATTCAAGCAAATAAATGATTTGATTTGTCAATACTTAAGGTGAGGTTTTAGACATAGGTAATGACGTCACGGCTGTGGTTGTGTTTGAGAGAGAACATCGAGATGTAAAGTTGATCATTTCTTGCACGCACCCATAATCCTTGGTATAAAGTAATATGATATTGGTTCAGAGCAACTGGTATAATTAAACAATATTACTTTTTTTTTGTTTGAGAATGTTTTCTGGTCCTTTTATTCATTGGCTGATGAGGCTGGGGGAAGGAAGGTCGGTATTGGGGGTCAGTTCCAATCACAATGTAAGCGTGATTGGAACCGGCCTAAGGCGCGGTACATACACAAATGGCGAGTGGCGCGGGCGTGGCGTCGGTGTGGCGCGGGCATGGCGACGGAATGGCGAGGTAGTTGCGCCGCCCGTTTCATATTTCATACAAAATGTATAGAAACGACGTGACGCGGAACATACACAACGCCCGCGCCGCACCGTCGCCGTCGCCTCGCCCGCTCCACGCCTCTTGTGTATGTTCTGCGCCACGTCGTTCCTATAAATTTTATATGAAATATGAAACGGGCTGCGCAACGCCTGTGCTAGACCGTAGCCACGCCCTTCCTTCGCCCGCGCCCATGGCCACTTGTGTATGTCCCACGCCTAAGAGATGCACCTTAGCTTTTCACAAGTTCCTAGTTATTTCTCTAGTCTACATATTCTCGAACACTTTATCATTATCTGTCAATAATCACCACTTAACACTTCAGCAAGTCATAACTTTATAAAAAATAAACCTTCTGCCCCACAGTTTGACACAGACGCAGCAATCCCACCGCCCCGAATAGACCTCCGACAGTTCCCGAAACGCCAGCACACCGGCGATTGGTTGGTCATCTTCAGGGTCATCATGCCCATGTACATGGTGATGACGCTGTCGCAGTTCATCACCTACCTGCTGATGTTCGTCGTTGGGGAAAAGGAGAAGAAGATCAGGGAAGGAATGAGGATTATGGGGTTGAAGGAATCGGTGTACTGGTTAGTTGAGACTCTTTGGTGACTTGCAATGTTTATAAGGGTTGCCCGGAAAAAAGGATGATGGGTTTGAAATTATATTTTGGTTCACTTTCCGCGGCTGATATATTAATCAAGCTATTTGCTTTTCCTCCATATTCAGTTAGCGAGATCAGATCAACATATTTTTAATCGATCTAGATAAAAGTTATTAGCCGTAATCAATGACTAATATTTTGTTCTGGTTATGAAGACCGTGGAATATAAGTCTGTTTCATATAGTTTGTGTACTTATGTTTTATTTTTGTTTTCAGGGGATCCTGGTTCCTAATATACGCTGTCTTCGTTACAATATTATCCATCGTCAGTACCGTACTACTTTTCACCCTAAAGGTAAAACATGTTTAATATTATCCCAGCCTAAATAAAATTAACCCATGCTTCCAAATCATCGCGGCAGCAACACGTGGCGTTTGCAGGACCACGCGTTCTAGATAGGAATAAACCAACGAATTTTCTCGCGGCAGTCGTCCAATCACAGGGCGGCAGGCAGCGCGAGGCAGCCGCTCAATATCTGGACACACCTTTATGATCCATATTCGGTACAAGAAAAGAGTTTCGATATCATTTACAAAGTTGATAAATAATGCTGGCCGGAAAAAAGTGCTGAGTAATATTTTTTATGTCGCTTCGCAAAACAAATGACGGCTAGCAGTAAATTAATTTTAAATGCTCCTCGCGTTTACGTAAATTAAATCGAAAAAAGAAAGAAAATCAAAAAACACTTGTGAAGATTTCTGATTTTTAATTATATTTATTTTATTTCAGGTGTTCCAGCATTCATCTTACATCTTGATATTTCTACTGATGCTGTTGTTTGGCTTCACGATTATTACCTTCGCTTTCATGCTGACTCCATTCTTCGATAGAGCCAGGGTAAGGATATTTTAAAAATTCATAAATAATTTCCTGTCAAAATGCAACTCTGTTGTATCGAAAAGTGAGTAGACTACACCTGAAATAATTTCTTCATTCTTTTAAATTCATTATTTTCCACTAGACTGCTGGCATCCTGGGCAGTTTCGCAGTGAACCTAATGAGTGGCTTGTACTTCATCCAAGTCTTCGTCTCCAACGCAGACTCGCTCGCCTTCTGGTTTGTGTCCCTCATCAGTTCCAGCTGTTACGCACTCGCTATGGACAAGGTAAGGTTTAGAATTATTCTTCTTTTCGTATGGTTAGTGACTAACCTGGTGCCAGAGTTTAAAAGCCGACCATGGACCTCTGACTTGGCTTCACATGCCGTCGAGAAAATATATTTTAGGCATGCCGGTTTCCTCACGATGTTTTTCTTCACCGTTTTTGAAGCAAGGGATATGAATATTGAGTATTGAATCCAAAATTTCAGACGTGCGTGCCTTTAAATTTTTTTGTATGTTTGATAGATAGATATATCGTTTATTTGGTGCACACAAAAGATATAGCACAAAATACAAAAACACGATTAAATAATAACTAAATACATGAATATAGGTGTCAATATACAAAAAAAAATAAAGAAGAAAATAAAGACATTGTGATGACTATTGGCTAAGACACTTTAAAATAGTGAAACATACAAAGTGCGGTGTTCGTCTCAAGGTTGCACCAAGTGGGAGTCCAACTCAGCATGTGTCAGGCAAATATACCTGACGCTGATATTCTGCTGGATCCCTCAGCATGTGTCAGGCAAATATACCTGACGCTGATATTCTGCTGGATCCCTCAGCATGTGTCAGGCAAATATAGGTACCTGACGCTGATATTCTGCTGGATCCCTCAGCATGTGTTAGGCAAATATAGGTACCTGACGCTGATATTCTGCTGGATCCCTCAGCATGTGTCAGGCAAATATAGGTACCTGACGCTGATATTCTGCTGGATCCCTCAGCATGTGTCAGGCAAATATACCTGACGCTGATATTCTGCTGGGTCCCTCAGCATGTGTCAGGCAAATATACCTGACGCTGATATTCTGCTGGATCCCTCAGCATGTGTCAGGCAAATATACCTGACGCTGATATTCTGCTGGGTCCCTCAGCATGTGTCAGGCAAATATACCTGACGCTGATATTCTGCTGGATCCCTCAGCATGTGTCAGGCAAATATAGGTACCTGACGCTGATATTCTGCTGGATCCCTCAGCATGTGTCAGGCAAATATAGGTACCTGACGCTGATATTCTGCTGGATCCCTCAGCATGTGTCAGGAAAATATACCTGACGCTGATATTCTGCTGGATCCCTGCAGTGACATACGGACGTCGAGTACGTATGGACGTGACTAAAAGTAAAAATGTCCTTCAAAATAACTGAGGTGCTGAATACAGCCAGATAATAACTCAGTAGCCCATGTAATAAGCTACTGTTTATACGAAACCACCAACATTAATTACTCAGATGAATATGATTAATTCAATACTGAATGTATTTCTTTCCATAGGCTTTAGTCCTGGACATGGCAGGTGTCGGGGTGACATGGGACAACCTGTGGAGTGGTCCAGGAGTTCCGTTCGGAGGCAGCCTCATCATGATGGCCATAGATACGGTGCTGTACGGCTTGGCCGCGTATTGGCTGGATGCTGTTATACCTAGTAAGTCGGGAAATATACTAGATTATTATTATTTCTTTGGCCCTATTTCAACAGAAAAATTGCATATTCTGTAATGGAAAGTATGTTGATAATGAAGGTTTAAAAGCACTTCAAGTCTTACAACATACTTAGCTATCTTAAACTTAACCTAAAACTCTTATTGCAGCTACTAAAATCTAATTAGAGAAATAAATATAACTTCATTTCTTAAAGTTAAATCTTTCTATCTTGTAACAATTTCTATCGATATTTTGTGTAAGATGATATAGATAGAAAGGAAGTGATTACTGAGATGTCAGCTAATAGAGGTAGGGATGAACAAAAGACATGCTACGCCGACCCCAAACCAATTGAGATAAGGGTGGAAGATGATGATCATGATTTTCTCAAATCAAGTACCCAAAGCAGTTCAAAATCGATCACACATCTGCCTAGCCTTTTCCCAACTATGTTTGGGTCGACTTCCAGTCCAACCGGATGCAGCTGAATACCAGTATTTTACATGGAGCGACTGCCTATCTGACCATCACAACCCAGTAACTGGGTACTACGACATCCCTTGGTAAGACTGGTTGTCACACCTTCGGGCTTCTGACGACCCGTAACGACTATCAAAGATCCACGAATGACAACCGAAACCAACGGCTTAACGTGCTTTCCGAGGCAAAGTTGTCCAAAAACGATGCTAACCTTAATCAACTTCTTTCCAGGCGAGTACGGAATCAAGCAGAAGCCATGGTTCTGCTTACTACCATCGTTCTGGATCGGCAGCAGACGAGGCAGGGTGTCCGCAGTTCACTTCCATTCCAACGGCGAGGCGGCATCTCATAACAAGGATATAGAACCAGTTCCCAGGTATGTAGAAGCAAATTCCTATTACCGGAATTACTATTAAGATCCAGTTGCAACAAGAATGCATAGCTATCAAGATTTGGAAAAGAGTGTAAGGTCCTGGACAAACCGGAGCAGCCCGCAGTCTTTGCGTGAGCGTAGTGACAATATGCTCGCTACCTATTACATGGAACTGAAACGTATCTGGCGAAATGTAGGTGTGTCTACGTCCTTAGGCACCTATGATTAAATATTCGGGGATTACAGTGGATCCATTCTGTAAACATCTCACCGTGAAGGGTGAGTTGAAGTGAGCATGAAGTGAGCTGTCCATTGTGTCAATCCGTAGCTTTAGGTGCAATGACAGCTCATATCACGCTCACTTCACCCAAGTTATCACGGTGAGATGTTTACAGAATAGCACGGCTGGTGTGATGTTATATTATATACTTCTTAAGTCGATATGACAAAGCATGTTTTTTGTGAGTGTGAATCAAAACAAAACAAAAACATCGTCGTCGTATTTACAATCAATTACAAGGCGTATGTAGCTGTAGATGCTGTCGATTGGGCTTTCTGCCAAATTGTTGAAGCGCCATTGCCCATAGCATTAGAACTAAGTGCCAAAGCGCCATTAAGTGACTCGTCTTGCTCTTGCTATGATTAGATACAAATAATTTACTATCATCGAATGGGGCTCAGAGAATAGTTTGCGACATTTCTTCTTATACTATTTTAAATGGATTGACAAAGTCCATTTCCGATTGAAGAGTATTACAAAAATTCAAATGACAAATGGATCGAATAGTTTTATGATTATTTCCGTAGTCGATGTGCATTCTAGTCTTTCAATCAATGCGATCGACCGAGTAGTTGGATTGATCTAAATTCTACGCCATCACTAGTACAACCCTAACACACCAATTATCCAGGTATTTCCAACGGGATCTTCTGAGTAGCAGCTATGAGTCTGGAACCAAATTCTTGATAGCCAGACACATCCGCCCATATAATTTCAAAAGAAATGTTTTAGGTAGGTAATACTCACAACAGTCGTGAATAAACACATTACTTTTTCTGCAGGGAGCTTCAAGACAAGGAGGCCATCAGAATCGTTGGCCTACAAAAAAGCTTCCGGCACTGTCGCAAGCCTGAAATCAAAGCCATTGATAACATCGACCTGAGCATCTATGAAGGCCAGATTACAGCAGTGCTGGGCCACAATGGCGCGGGCAAGTCCACGCTCTTCAACATCCTGACGGGTCTGACGGCTCCCACTAATGGAACTGCCTATGTTTATGGACTTGATGTTAGGTAAGTGACTGTTTCATCCAACAATTGGATCGGTGGTCCAATCTAATTAAAACTATGGTTACTTGTACGTTTGTTTTTTAGTCAATTTGATATATGATTTTACAGCATAGAATTTAACAGGTTTCCGAAAGCCGAGATGACAAAGTCGTGACTTTGCGAAAATCCATTATAAAATACAATAGACGACGTAAATTAAGTGACCCAATTCACTTAACTGTTCTTGAAGAGTCTTGAAGAACCCTGTAAGAAATCGACACGTTGATGATTTGACGTGGCATCACGTCGTGTCCGGGTTCGCAACAAGTCAATCGTCATCCTGAGGATGCCTCGTTGAGAGGTGAAACACGTGTCGATTTCTTACAGGGTTCTTTATGACTCTTTAAGAACAGTTAAGCGGATTAGGTTACTAAATATACGTCGACTATTGTATTTTATCATTTACAGTGGTTAGTGGCAATGGAACTTTGACATTACAAATTATGTCCCAAAATGGTATACTGCTGTTTCGCTCGGGTTCCTTCCTCTCGGACTATTGCTCTGCAAAAACGCTTGCGTTGACAGAGTTAGCAGCTAATATAGGCGACTGTGGTACAATAGTGGGTACTCTTAACTATCGTTTTCGCCTATCAAAATGTCCATAAACATAGTGTTCTCGATGCAATCCAGGGATCCCAACGATATGCACGAGATCCGGCAGATGATCGGCGTGTGTCCTCAACAAGACGTGCTCTTCGACCTGCTGTCTGTCAAGGAGCATCTGCAGTTCTTTGCTGCTGTTAAGGTTAGTTACATAAGGAAATTATGTTTTACTGTGTGTAAATATTGTGTTTGCTTCGTTCATGTAATGGTCACTAGCGTGACTGCTGAGCATCCGTAGACCAGAACTCAGATAACGGTATATTTTTCGAAACGTTTTCGTCTTAAAACCTAAAGAACAATTTTTTTCGGTTACGTTCGAACGGAACGTTTTAAAACAGTTTTGAAGAAGAACAAAATTTAAATCGTTCTCGGTTAGTAAAACGTTTTTGGGTTAATCGATAGGAAACTCACAACACAACCCCAATCAATACGTAAAGCAGCAAGCGCGTGGAGTTAATGATGTAATGAAAAGAAGATAAGTTACAATTTAACTAAACAAGTTCATGTTTATGCCGCGCACGCACCGTCCTGCGGAATGAACCGGTTTTTGAAAATGTTCTCATTTCGTTTTCATTCCGAACAAAATTTTGTACAAAGAAGAACGAGAACTGTTAGAAACGTTTTAAAAAAAACGTTATTTAAATAACGTTTCCGAGCCCTGCCGCAGACAAATAAAATTACTGTTGTATTTTATACGCCAATTCTTAGTCGCAGTCCAGGGTCCGGTTTTGTGCCCGGTTAGTGACCCTATAAGTTCGCCTCCAATAACATGGGCCATGGTTGGGAACTTGGAACCTATGGCAAAATGTGGGTTCATGATTTACCTTTGCCTACCCTTAGAGTAATAAAAGGCATGATGTTTTATTAATGTCTCGCTGCTGGCGGCGAGTGTGTAGGATCATTCGGTTCTATACAAAATGGTTTAGTTGGATGGTGCTGATCCACGCGTCATGTTCGTGAACGGGCGCAGTCAGTTGAGACCTCCTCATCTCTTATCTGCCAGGGCTTATTTTGAATTGTTTTGATTCTTTTTTTAACACTGTTCTCACATAATAGAAGCAACAAGAATAATGTACCCAGGATTTTGTAATATTTAAAAGAGTGTCCTTGGAGTTTCTTGCCCGTTCTTCTCCATAGAGATCTACGTTTTGGAATGGGCAACTAGCTTCAACTTTCTGACTAACTGACCGACTATTTGACAATTCAAAAGTGCCTGTAAATGGTTTAATTGTAATAAATGCTTCTATTTTGTCTCGTATTTTAAGTATTTGTTTCTACTTCAGGGTATTCCTCGTAAAAGGCTGCCGGAAGAGATACACAAAGCTCTGGCTGACGTCGGTTTACTCGACCAAACGAATGTGTTTGCGAAGCATCTGTCAGGAGGGCAGAAGAGGAAACTTAGCATTGCCATCGCCTTTATTGGGGACCCTAAGGTGAGCTAATTAACGAAGTTAATAAATCTGTTTTCAGACTGTTCATATAAAGACGTTCAACGACGCTCTTCTTGGACCTAACTACCACTTTTTTGTGATCTCCACAAAACAGTTTAAGATCAAAGATTAATTGTAAAAAAAACATAATTTCCCTGATAGACGTTTCACCACACCACAAAGTACAATGCTGGATAGTAGAAATTCAATTTATTTATTAATTACTACCCCTTACATTTGTTTTTACAGGTGGGAACCCAATACAATAATATAGTCACAATTTCCAAACTCAGAGACGTCACCCAAAAACCAATTAAATACCACCACCAACAAAAATGAAGTCTTTTTAAACTGTCCTCTTTTGACTGACAGGGTCCAAATTTATATCTGTTGACTAACGTGGATAATATACTCAACAGCATAGATCTCTCCAGTCGCACATCAGTTAACTCGATCCTTGAATTCTATTATCCAGCTGCTATCAGCCTCCCTGTGAAATTCGTCCGGCCACCTTCCAGTTTATTATAAGATACTAATATTCTCTACTTCCAGATAATAATCCTGGACGAGCCAACAGCGGGAGTGGACCCAGTGTCCCGCAGACAAACATGGCGGATCCTACAGCGAGCTCGACACGGCAAGGTGTTACTATTGACGACACACTTCATGGACGAGGCAGACATACTGGGGGATAGGAAAGCTGTCATCAGTAAAGGCAGAGTGAGTTCTTGACTATCTCATTCTGAAAAACGAAACGAAAAGTACAGTTTAGACGTTCGATTTAGATTCTTCTGGACTTCTCCATAGAGAAACAGAATTGGCACACTTGTAAAATAAAATATTTGAAGAGTTATGCATGTCGGAAATTATCCCACGGGAACGTATCACCGGGATAAAAAGTATCCTATGTCCTATTCCAGGTCGTGGTCTACCCATGTAACATATCTAAATCCGTTCAGCCGTTTTAGCGCGAAAGCGTAACAAACAAAGAAACTCTCTTTCGCATTTATAATATTAGTTAGGATAAAATTTTAATTTTGTTCTGCAGGTACGTTGTGCTGGCACTTCACTGTTCTTAAAAAACAAATTCGGAATCGGATATCATCTAACTTTAGTGTTGGACGGTAAGCATTTTTGAGTAATCTAGCACAACATGGTATACTGGCAACTTCGGAGCTACCACAAACTGATCTGATCGCCTTTCGCGACGATCTTCGCTGAGTTGCTGGAAAGAGTAAAAGAGAAAAGAGTAGCTGAGGATCGAGCTGAATGGCATGCGATTGGAAAGGCCTATACCTGTCAGTGGACTGCTCATTATCTGTCTAGCCTTTTCCCAAGAATGTTGCGGTTGGCTTTTAGTCTAACCAGATGCAACTAAATACCAGTATTTTACATGAACCGACAGACTTCCACAACCCAGTTTATCAGACTGATAATGATGACGTGGCCATCAGCACTTCAACTATTTTAATTTTAAATTAATTATTACAACTTTTCTTAATCAAGAATCCTCTCCATTCAGGAGTATGTCGTGAGCACCAGATAACCCGCCTGGTGCGGGGCCACGTGCCCCGCGCGGAGAAGGCGCGTCGTCACGGCAGAGAACTGTCCTACATCCTGCCGCACTACGCCGTGCATCTGTTCCCGCCGCTCTTCAACGCGATAGAACACGAGGTCAAGGAGAAGACCAATAGACTTGGTGAGTTGTACAAAGAAATGGAGAAAATTGTATGTTGCAGTAGGATAGGAATGAGTTTCAGAGCTTCATGTGAAGGAACTCGGCTTAGGAGGTATTACTGTGGCCAAGGATCGTTGCGTGGTTTTTAGTTTAATGAATTTCCGTTGTAATTAAAGGCACATGAGCCGTTTGAACTTTGATTTTCGGGTGGACAACGCACATTCTGCCAGATGTCTATAGACTGCGGTCACCACTTACCATCAGATGGACCGCCTTATTTAAACCACCACAACCAATAAGGATTAATAACTGTCCAAAACTGGAACTGTCAATAACTGGAGCAGTGGTGGCCCAGTGGTAACGGCCGTGACTTACGAGTTGTAGATCGTAGGTTCAAACCTAGACAGGCGCTTTACTTTGTATAAATTATTTCATCACCACCGCTCTCAAAACGGTGAAGGAAAACATCGTAAGGAAACCGGCATGTCCTAGAACAAAAAATTCGAAGACATGTGACATCCACTACCCACACTGGGTCCGCGTGGTGGGTTAAGGTCCACTTCCTCTCACCGAGGGAAGGCCTGTGTCCCAGCAGTGGGAACACGAGAGGCTGATTATGCATACAACTGTCCAAGATGGCATGTGTGTGCAGCAAATCTTCTTTATGTTATTAAACATTATTTCTCTTTTGACTAGATATGATAGGCTAATAAAAGTAGCTTGTCAAAATAGAAGCGTTTCTGAAGACCAGCCTATTTCTACCAACCGTGTTGTAGATTCATAGTTCTGTCTTTAACTAAGATGTGCTTCTTCAAACTCCCTAGGTATCACTAGCTACGGTGTATCAATGACGACTCTAGAGGAGGTGTTCCTCAGTTTGGAAGGTGAGAACGCTGAAGAGACGGAGGCAGTTGAGGGTGTGTCCTCAGTGAAGCTGGTGAGGGCTCGAGCCCTGTCCAGGAGTCTGTCGTTGCAGAGCAAGACATTGAGTTACCAGGTACGTTGTCTATACTTTTAAAGTTATCGCTGTCTTTCTAATGGTCTAACTTGACTGCTAAGAGTTATCCTGGGTTAGATCTTCCGGGTTGAGCAGTGTTTTTTTCGTCAATAATTTCTCAGGAGCAGTTCTGTGTCCAAATTTGTGCCCCCTTTGGGCAAAATGCTTGCCAATATTATATGGAACTTAAACATTAACCCCTTATTATTAAACGCGAAGTAAGATACATCCAGTATTGTCTTCAGAGTAACCATAAATTCGAGATTTTAGTTTGGCATAACTTTACTCCGCATTTATGAATAGGGGGCAGAGCATACAGCCACGATATTTGTTATGATATCTAAATACAGTTGTTTTCCTAGGAGCTAAACGACAAGGACGGGCAGAAGGCAACATCCCTGCCGACACCACCTGCGTCACACGCGCTACATTCCACCACCCACGGCGTTGAACATGTCAAGGTAATTTCATTGTTCAAATTAATATTAATAATTAAAGAAAGGGCTCCTAATTTGCTTGAACAGGAGGATATTACAGAAATCATGTTTTCTTATATTATATATTTTATTTATTTATTTATCAATTATTTTATGTACCCTTTATTTTTATTTTTCCTCTAGCCATTGCTGACCCAGTGCTGGGCAATGACCTCCAAGCCCTTTCAGGTACTCTTTTCACTCGCGTCTCGAACTCGAACCAGGCCTAGCGGTACCTGCACGTCCAAATCATCTCGCCATCTCTTTCTGCGCCTGCCGTAATGGCCCTCCATCTTACATCTTCATTGTGTAGAGATTCTAGCCCAGCGGTCATTGTATTATATTCATACTGGCGACTCACCCCTTCCTCGCCCAGTTTCTATCTATTGATGTTACGAAATCAAGATTTGTGTGCTACAAACACATAAACCTTCCGAAAGAAATTATCTAAATGATGGTGAAAGCAATATCAAACTCAAACTGAAAGCATTTATTTCAATTAAGTCATTTACAGGAACTTTAGAACTGTCAAATATTCGGTCAATTAGTCAGAAAATTTAAACTAGTTGCCCATTCCGAAATGTAGATCTCTATGGAGAAGAACGGAAAGAAACTCTCCAAGGACACTCTTTTAAATATAGATATTACAAAATCCTTGTATACATTATTCTTGTTGCTTCTATATGTACAAAAAATAATAGTAAAAAAACAAAATATAAGATTAAGAATAAGCCCTGGCAGATAAGATGACCAGTCACAACTGACGGCGCCCGTTCACGAACATGACGCGTGGATCAGCACCATCCAGCTCAACCAGTTTGTAGGGAACCGAATGAAATGCACGTTGACATCAATATCCATGATTCCATGGTGTAGTTTAGAAGAGCTAAGCACACACTAAGGAGCCATCTCCACGGATTAGAGAATCGCGGCGATAGTCACGCTGTGCCTTCCAATTATCGTCGCGATGATATCGCCGTGTGGAGATAGAGTTTTTATTGAATTTGATGGCATGGCGAGATTATCGCGATTTTCTTGCCCGTGGAGATGGCGCCATAGAAAGCCACAAAAAGTGACTTTATTTTATACTAATTATTGATTTAGATTTCATTTTATTCCTTAATCTAAAAGTCAGCTTTAAACTCAAGCTTCTATCTCCAGGTTGCTCCCGAGGTTCCGATATCAGTAGACGCTCTCGGCGAGACGGTGAAGACCAACCCTTCTTGTTGGAGAACGTTCTGCGCGCTGGTCTACATCCGGATGGTGCGGATGATCAGAGACCCCTACAAGCTGTGGGTCATGATCTTGATGCCTATCAGTAAGTATTTGTTTGCTGATAGTAGAAAAATGCTGACACATCACATAAATATTATTTCGTTTAAAAATAAATATTTAACCTTTTCTGCATACTTTGCAGTATCCTGCGCCCTGGGTCTCTACATGAAGTCTCGCCAGATCGTCTTCTTTCGGATGCAGCCGCTCAAGCTGGACCCCAACGCGTACTTCAACAAGACCCCAATAGCCGTATACAGTGAACAGGACAATCCCAAAGAAATAACTGACCTTAGGGACTCCCTGGAGTCTTTAGGAGCCTTCCCAATAATAGACTTTGATGGGAATTTCTCAAGTCTTCTGGATATGGAGAATTTTGGAGCGTTCAGTCTGAGAGATAGTTTGATACCCTATGGAAAGTTCATGGCCTATTACAATAGTACTTATACGCACAGTTTGCCTATCATCGTTAATTTATTGGATAATAGTGTTTACAGGTGAGTTGGACTAACAAAATAATTACATGTTTCATAATTACATTAGTCTATTGGAGACCCTCCTTCTTCTTTCACATTGTTTTCCATTTTGTCTAGATCTTTAACGTAATTATAAGCAACGATTACATTGTAAGATGACTTTCATCTAATGACTATCCATAATAATGGATAATTGGTAATTCCATCGTATATTAATACGATGGAATTACATTGTTGTTAAGCCGTTGGTCCCGGCTGTCATTCGTGGATCTTGGACAGTCGTGACGGGTCGTCGGAAGCCCGAAAGTCTGACAACCAGTCTTACCAAGGGGTAATAGTATCATCCAGTTTCTGGGTTGTGGAGGTCAGATAGGCAGTCGCTCCGTGTAGTTTTCGCTCGCTGCATCCGGTTAGACTGGAAGGAAGCCGACCCCGATATAGTTGGGAAAAGGCTAGGCAGATTGATTTGAGTTACATTGTTATTTTCATTGTCATCTACCAGATATGCAGTGCTATTCTGTAACCATCTCACCGTGAAAACTTAGGTGAAGTGAGCGTGGAGTGAGCTGTCAATAGTGTCAATCTCTAGCATTAGGTGGAATGACAGCTCACTCCACGCTCACTTCACCTAAGTTTACACGGTGAGATGGTTACAGAATAGCACTGCTGTTCTTTGTTTTGCATTTATAAGAACCTTTGCAAATCAATCTTTTGAACTTTGCACTTAAAGACTCTTCCAAAATTCTAAAGTTACATATAAAAGAACTAAGAATTCCACCATTTCTTCCCAGGGTCCTAATGTCAGCATCAGGTCTAATAGAAAGCTTCAAGCCTATCGAGGTGCTAGCCCACCCGTTCCAGCAGACGGAACAACAGGAGGAGTTTAACCTGGGCAACGTGGTCTGTGCCATCTTCATGGGCATGATCTTCGCGTTGGTACCTGTTACCTTGGCTGTGGATATCGTGTATGATCGAGAGGTAAGTTAGAATTTGGATAGGAAACTGAGTTTTGGGACATATGTAATTAACATAATCTAAAAATGAGAAAAATATTAATAGCTTTGTGTCGTTTTTTTGAGGATAGTTTGGTCTGACTGTAGACAGTGTCGCACGTATTTGTTTCCGGATGCACGGCAAGTTTCAACCTTGGCCGGATCTCTTCGTTTAGCCCAGGTACGCACGGGCGATTTTTGTCCCACGGCAATTATTTTTTCCTGCACTGGATTCTCAACGCTCGGCTCAACACCGAGAATTGAAAATCCAGTGCGCGACAAAATCCCGCCGCGATATTTTTACGTCTGTGCGAACATGGGCCTAAGGTTGATACTAACCGCTCAGATATATGAAAAAAAAAAGTTGTCCGAAGTTATTAGCATGAAAATTGCTGCTTTCAAATTATCGTCGCGGTCTAAGGTACCTTCATAATAAATGTGTCGTATTAGTACCTAGGATTAATGGAATCAAACTTTTTCCACTTCAGATAAAAGCCAAGAACCAGTTGCGAGTGAACGGGCTATCAATGAGCATGTACTTTCTGACTTACTTCACGGTGCTGATCTTCATCATGGTGCTCACCAGCATCGGAGTACTCGTGTTGGTGAGTATAACTTTATCACAGTACTCATCCAATACCTGGTCGACCGAGCTCTGCTCGGGTAAAAAATGTAAACGTATACCACGTGACGAGACAGCTGGCAAGTAACCAACTAAACGTAATACCCGTCACTTAAGTTGTCATGCTACGTCACAGTTGTACTCTTCAATTTAGCAACGTTATAATTTGTTGACGTTTAGGCTCTTTACAATAGACAGTTCTTTTTTTAAATATTATTATAAATCTAACAGAAAAATTGTGCTCAAGCAGTTACATCTATGAAGAGTAGTTTAAGAATAAATGATAAAATTTAACATACATTAATAAAAGAGGAAACTATACTAAACTATTTTTAAACAATAAAGTTTCGTCTATAAAAACCCTTTTTACGATTTGTTTACAATAACTACCTAAACCTATTGAGTTTAACTAGATCGATTTTTCGCACCCGTAAACCATTATATTGCAACTTTCATCGAAATCGTCAAAACCGTTTTCTGGAACGTGATTAGAATTACATAATCAAATATTGTTCATTTTTAATATTAAAGGATAGATTGTGATGACATGTATAAATACGATAAAACTTTCATAATGTTTGAATACATTCGTTTAATTTCACTGTATTTAGGTTTGTTAAATAAAACGTGTCTAATTATCCCTCGGTTTCTGGAAACCCATTCCATTCATCATTTGTGACCTACATTTGATATATACCTATATTTGTTTTGTTATACAATAGATTTAACCTCAAATTTACTGATCAGCACCCGAATTGCGAATTAAGATTAAAATGACTCCCTGATAGGATCAAAACCAAGTTTAAGTAAAATGTTCTCCAATCACAGACGTGTATTTTACTCATTCGCAGGTCATCCTCAACGACATCCCGAGCCTGACCAACGGCTCAGCGATCACGATGCTCTCGGGCCTCCTCCTCCTCTACAGTCCGTCCGCCATCTTGTTCAACACGTGCCTGTCCTACATCTTCGACAAGATGGACTCCGCGCAGAGTATCATGCCGAATATTACCACCTGGGTTGGAGTAATACCGTTCATATTGGTTGCGGTTCTGGATACTTTTAAATGGGGTAAGTTGTGTCCCAGTGTGGTGTGTATGTTTTAACTTTTTTACACTTCCATATTATGGACGGTCGTCTTGAGGTCACGTTCAGCCGTGCTATTCTGTAAACATCTCACTGTGAAAACTTAGCTAGATGTGAGCTGTCATTGCACCTAATGCTAGGGATTGACATTATTGACAGCTCACTTCACCTCACTGTTCACGGTGACATTTTTACAGAATGGATCGACAGGTCATTTGCAAAAGTTTAATTGGGCTATTTTGGCGATTTCCAAACATATAGTCATTTTGTAAATTCACATAAACACCACTGAATTAAGGTGAAGGAAAAAATCACTACATAAGTGAAAATCTTGAGTACTTGTCTGAAATCGTCGAGGTTTGTCTTCTTGGGAGTTGAATTATGCCTTTTGTTTGCAGGTAGCGACATCGCGTTCTACTTGCACCTGGCGTTCAGTTTCCTGGACGTGATGTACATACCTTACGCAATCATTTACTACGTTGATAGGTATGTCTCTTTCTTGATGCAGTCTTCATTCATTCAACCTTTACTGCTTTTTTTTTTTTTTTTAATTTTATGCTGCACCGGTCGATGATATAACGTCAACGCCGGCTGTCGCTGAAAACCAGCCTTGGGGCTCTGTCTCGCATAGGGTCGCAGCATTATGCTGAGCGATGGCCGTTTTGCGTGGATGTGACGCATATTTTCCGTCAATTTTTTATTTTGTGTTCTTTTTTTTGCGTCATGTTTACCGCAAATAAACGTTTTTTCTTTATTTTCTTTCTTTACAAATCTCGTGACTGTCATCCACAGAGTGTATCTAACCTGTAACCTCCGCGACCTGTGCACGACGCCGCCGCTCAGCAGTTACTTCACGGCGGAGGTGTGGGTGTTGGTGGCGGCCATGTTGTTTCATGTGCCCGTCTCTGGCGCCGCACTGCTCGCTGCTGACCGACTCAAGTCTGGTGGCAGGATTTGTCCGGTGAGTGACAGTAGTAATCAAATAGAAAATGAAACCGAACGTTAAAGTTAGCCGAGTTCTAAAAAGAGGCTGTCCCAGGTGTGATTGAATGAGAAGACGCTTTACAAAGTCCAACGTTTTTTAAAACTCCATGTGCCATTTTATTTATTTATTTATATAACAATTACTTGCAATTACTTTATTATTTTAAAGCCAGCGCAACTATTTTCTTAATGTCCCTCGGCAAACTTCATGTTTCGTCAGTCATTTCTATCAGTTGCCCTTTGCACTTGGTGCTTGTGCGTGTTGACTCCTACCGCTGCGCCCGCGTTGCCGTCAACCATAATTACCAAGCGCAAAGGGCAACTGATAGAAATCCGACGACTGACGAAACACGACGACGACTGGCGGACTTTTAGAAAATAGTTGTACTCTACTTCGCACGTGATGAATTTGTATAATGACAACATCAAATATATCTTTTGACCTGGCATCTTCGTCTGACTCATTTTAGACGGATCAGGGGGCCTAGACAAAATCCCTTTTCTGCAAGCGTTAACGCCAACGGAAAGATCAAATTGTACGGAGTTGACTGACATTAACTTTAGAGATGTCACGTGACTGCTGCTAAATTGGTAGACAAAGTCAATATTCCTCATGCGGAAAGGAACGTTGAAGTGACCGTGACGTATAGACGTATAGACAGAGTCCCATCTCCCAATAGCCCCTTTTTCTGTCAGAAATTACTGCTTCGTTGTAGCGTTTTTCAAGTGGATATTGGGAAAGAAGCTCTAAATCTTCCTTTCCCTCTTCCCAGCGCAAGAAAAGCACTTCAGAGAGTAGCGGTGACGCGGAGCAGGAGGTGGGCGGCGAGGCGTGCGAGGACGAGGACGTGCGGCGCGAGCGACGTCGCGTGCACACCATACTGCAGCAGCCCACGCACAGCGCGCCGCCCTTAGTGGTTCATGTACGTCAAATACAATAATAATATATTTATTAATTAGTTAGACAACTATTTGGTAACGGTGAAGGAAAACATCGTGAGGAAACCGGCATGTCCTAGAACCAAAAATTCGAAGATATGTGACATCCACCAACCCGCACTGGGCCCGCGTGGTGGGTTACGGCCCGCTCTCTCTCACAGAGAGGAGACCTGTATCCCAGCAGTGGGAACATTATAGACTGATAATGCTCATGCTAGACAACAATTTTGATCCACAATAGGTGTTTTAATAATAATACCAGCCTATGATTGTCCAACTGCAGGGCAAAGGCTCCTCTTACAGAGAAGGTACGAGCATTGATCACCACGCTTGCTCAAGGCGGGTGTATGTCCAAGTTTCCTCACAATATTTTCTTTCACCGATGTCATTAATGTTCAAAAGAAACTCGGAAAGTACATATGAATTCAAATTCAAAATATTTTATTTCACATAAACCTACAAGGGCATTTATGAAACGTCAGAAGCTTGGTGCACGGTTCCAATTGGTCGTTTCCTATGGAGAAGAGCCGGCAAGAAACTCCACGGTTACTCTTTTAAAAGTAAATGGTTTTTACAATGTTTCCAAATTACAGTGTTAATTAATTATTGTGTTTAGTGGTATGAGAGGACAGTGTAGGCCCATCAACGAGTACCAGGTACTTAGCAAAATATTAAATGGTCCACAGATTTACAGTCTGACATGTCTACAACGAACGTTCTCTCATTCACAAAATTTAAAAGAAAATAATAATCTACATAAAAGATAAATTAAATAATAAAAATAAAAACCTATTTAAACCAAATGACAATGGTTGCCACTACAATTTGAAAAAGACACATTGGTACTTGTGTGCGGATTTGAACCCTCAACTTTGTGCATGAGAGGCGACGCCTTAATTAACCTCTGGGTGTTATTGGCACTTAATACTATGTTATTCCTTATACTTATGCCTACCAAAATATGAAATTAAAATCTCTCCATTAAATCAATTACTAAATTATTAAATAATAAAAAATAATGATGATTCAAAGTAGACATTTCTACATTTCCGTTATCTTGTATATGGAGAAATCAACTTCGAAGGGAGACAAAAATCTACGGAGTAACTCGAAGTGTTAGCCTGATTGAATACTGAACACGTCCTGAATTACGACGAAAAGTAAATGGGTACCAGTCCAATTGCTCTTAGTTCGGAACCACGTAGCAGCTTCACGGTTCACCGCTGGGTTGAAACTGTGTTCTACAGTTCTTCATTTCATTCCAGTCTTTTTGTCCAGTCCAGGAAAACATATTTTCAAATCAGAGTAGCCTATCACTGTTGATCTCTTAACAATGTTTATGACTAACGAAACATTTTGTTTCCAGAACTTGCGCAAAGAATACAAAGTGCGAGGTACGGGCAGTGGTGGTACGTGCTGGTCGCAACAAGAAGAAACAGCATCCCACGTGCGGTCTCGCTTCGTGGGGCTGGCGCGACTCAGCCTGGCCGTGGAGGGGGGGGAGGTGTTCGGCCTGCTCGGACACAACGGCGCGGGGAAGACCACCACTATGAAGATCATCACGGCAGAGGAGAGGCCCACACATGGCAGTGTAAGCATTTTGTCATAGTTTTGAAACAAGATGGCAGTTAACTGTGGCTTATGGATTAGCATATTTTTATCTGTAAAAGTTTGTGTTAAGCTTTCGCCTTCGCACAGGGGACGTTTAGTCTCTGGTTATCTAGTTGATGTTTCCTTGTGCCATGCAGACTGGTTGCCACAAGAAGAACCTCCAGGTCTTAGATCCCTGCATATATAATAGCACTAGATACATGGGCGTACCCAGGGGGGGGCAGGGGAGGGCAGCTGCCCCCCCTGGATTTTGTATTCCTAAGTACTGTTGTCGATAAAAGTTAGAATTACAATATATTATGCATTAATTTTAGAAAAAAACCGCGCTGCTCGGCCTTTCATGTTTTATTTATTTATTGTACCTAACATGCATTTAAAGAAGGAGGGTTTACTTCGTTCGACTGTTTTTTTTCTTTACAATTTTCATCGATATTTTCGTCTATTGTGGACCAATTTTAGAAATACTTTTTTAATTTAAAAAAAATTGTATTCATAATCGGTCCACAATTGAAAAGAATATGGATGAACAAATATACTTTAAAAAAAACATCTAGTCGACTATAGAACCTCTTTCTTTTTTTGAAGTCGGTTAAAAATACGCGAACGCGACAGCAATATCAAACAATGTAAAACATGTGCGGGGGGAAATTTCTGATTTGCCCGCCCTGGGCCAGAAGCTGGGTAGGTACGCCCATGACTAGATAATGGAAAGTAGTTTTGAGTTCTCAATTTATTTACCATGTGTTTCTTGCAGGTAATGCTGGGCAGTCAGAACATCGACGACTCGCAGACGTCCGCGTTCATGATGCTGGGCTACTGCCCGCAGCACGACGCGCTCTGGAAGAACGTCACCATCCGCGAGCACATCGAGTGCTACGCCGCCATCCGGGGCGTCAGCAAGGCGGACACCCCTCGGTTAGTGGACTGGGTCCTTGACTTGAGACGCAGAAATCTTTAAGAGAATAAGGTTGCTGAGTTATGGTGGTTCTTGAGCTGAATATAAGTTGTACGGGAGTTCTGGAGGGCATATATATAGTTTTTTTTTCTCACGTATCACTTGATTAAAAAACGGTGAAGGAAAAAACATCGTGAAGAAACCGGCATGCTTTAGAGATATTTCTCGCCGGCATGTGAAGCCAAGTGAGAGGCCCATGAGCGGATTTTTTTCTCACACGTTAGTTTGGCTGGTACATTATTTGTGTGTGGAAAAAAATATTATCATTTGAACCTATACATATTTTAAATTAAAGTCGCTTTTCGTGTTTGTCTGTATGTCCGCGTTGTTGTGTTGTCCGTGTTGTAAATAGAAAGAAAGAAAAAGAAAGAAAAATGCGTTTATTGGCATTATAAAAAATTTAAAATTAAATACACCTTAAAACTATAAAAACAGAAAACAAATTAAATCAAATAGGTACACCAGTACATGCCATTGCATTGTTTAACAGACACAATCTCCCCTTAACTTCAACTACATATGATCCGTCTCATCCATCTGTAGGCGAGAATCACTGCGTTAATCAAGCCTTCCAACCTTGACCAGTCTATTAACTGAAATACAATAGACGACGTTTATTTAATAACCTAATCTGCTTAACTGTTCTTAAAGAGTCATAATGAACCCTGTAAGATATTAGATCGAGAGCAGTGTGACACTAATCTCGACGCTTGACGTGTCAACACGTGGGGTCCGGGTTCGCAATAAGTCAATCGTCATCCTGAGGATGCCTCGTTGAGAGGTGAAACACGTGTCGATGTCTTACAGAGTTCTTTATGACTCTTTAAGAACAGTATGCGGATTAGGTTACTAAATATACGTCGTCTGTTGTATTTTATCATGGATTTCCGCAAAGTCTCGCCTGAGTCAATTAACTATCAGTCTATTAACTATCCAATTCCGTTACAGGATAGTAGACGCGTACCTAAACGGTCTACAGATAATGGAGCACGCGAGTAAGAACGCGGACGAGTGCTCGGGCGGCACGCGCCGCAAGCTGTCGTTCGCGCTGGCCATGGTGGGCAGCCCGCGCGTCGTGCTGCTGGACGAGCCCTCCACCGGCATGGACCCGAGGAGCAAGAGGTTCCTCTGGGACACCATCCTGGCTAGCTTCCAGGTGAGACAGAGACATGAGCAGTCTTGGCTCTGAAGAAATAACCTGGCCTAAGTAGTTTTTTCTTCTCTTGTATCAGCATGAAATATTTGGGAATAACTCATTATATGTTGTGGTAAAATTACAAGTCAGACAAAGTTGGTAACAGAGATGAAAATCTTCGAATTGCAACCGATGTGTTTCCTATATACGTGCCCTATACCATTTTAAGTAAATTTCAGGCAAAAATCGTCAACAGCCTTTGACTGTCCCTATTAAAATCCGTGTGGTGAACTAAGTTATTGACTGTTGCAGGGCAAAAAAGGTGCTATACTAACGACACATTCCATGGAAGAGGCTGATGCATTATGTTCCAGAGTCGGCATCATGGTCAAAGGTGGCCTAAGGTAACCACGCAATCATTTGATTTGATTAATATGTGTGTGTTCCAAAGTGAGGAGCACCTGGCTAAGTAATAACAGCCGCACGTGTCAATCCGTCAGGTTAAGCTACTCTTGCCAGGGTTGGTCCATGGATGGGTGACCATCTTTACATACTGAGACTCCTCCGTGCCTCTGAAAGCACGTTAAGCCGTTGGTTCCGGCTGTCATTCGTGGATATTTGACAGGCGTTACGGGTCGTCAGAAGCCCGAAAGTCTGACAACCAGTCTTACCAAGGGGTATCGTCTTACCCAGTAACTGGGTAGTGGAGATCAGATAGGCAGTCGCTCCAAGTAAAATACTAATATTCAGCTGCATCCGGTTAGACTGGAAGCCGACCCCAACATAGTTGGGAAAAGGCTGGGCAGATTGATTGTGTTCCTATTATGAGTATATGTTACCTGAATTAAATTATTTGAATTCTAATTCGATTAGTGACCCTCTATCCCAAAAACAACTAAAATATTGCTTTTCTTTTTGTTCAGATGTATTGGCTCAACACAACACTTGAAGAATTTGTACGGTGCGGGATACACGTTGGAGATGAAGATCGGGCAAAGTAATCAAAAGCAGGTAAGTAACATTAACAAACTGAAGGCCAATTCTCGTACTTGTTCACATTCTAGTTGCAATCTGTCAAACTTGTCAAAAATGTTGGTAAATTGATTGTATTTTAGACAGAATGCGAATGCGATCTCATGATTATTGACATTTTTCTTGGTAGAATGGTGCCCATACCAGAGCCCCAAGAAAAATTGAGAGGTAGTATTACTGTAATGTTGTATACACGAAACTATTCGATAAAATACATAAGTAATACAGTTTTGCATCGGAGAATGTTTTCTCTTAGTAGGCAGGTCCCACGATGGGCGCCAGTACGTGGAGTACTGGCGCCCATCGTGGGACCTGCCTTCAATATTGTAACAATTTATTTTCCTTTATATTTCTCGCCTCATGGCTAAATAATAACACCACGGGTTGATCAAAGGTTAAGCTGCGCTTGCCGCGGTCGGTTCGTGGAGTGGTGACCATCCATTTCATATCGGGGACCCACCGTGCATCGGAAAGCACGTTAAGCCCGTGGTCTCGAATTTCATTCGTAGATCTTTGACAGTCGTTACGAGTAGTCAGAAGACCAAAGGTCTGACCAACAGTCTTACCAAGGGGTTTCGTGTTACTCAGTCACTGGGTTGTAGAGGCAGTCACTCCATGTTAAATACTAGTATTCAACTGCAGCTGTGGTTATACTAGAACTCAACGCCAACATAGATGGGAAAAGGCTAGTTAGATTGATTTTGATTTTTTTCTCCAAAAATAATTATTGTTTGTTTCGATAATCAGATGATGGAGTCAGAGTCAATGTCACCATCACCGCTCAGATCGAATGAAAACTCGCCATCTTTAGGAGAAGCAGATGAGGGTAAGTTGCATTTTCTTTCTTCTCTGCAAAAACAATGCCTGCAAAAAACCAAGTACATACATAATGAAAAACTCTAAATCTCTTCCTAGAAATTGCTATCGCCAAAATTTTCGCTAAATCAAAAAAGCCTTGGGAAACCATTGCATTCATTGAAGAACAGTAGACCGATGTTCAGGAATACCGTCTCATTGACTCGTTCTCTCGGCAGCTGGTTCGGGTGCGGGCTCAGTGTGCGCGGAAGCAGACGGGGAGGCGGAGGCGGTGGACGCTAGTATACACACGCCACTTGTAGCCGGCACGCCGCCGCCGCCGAGACTGCAGCATCACCGGTACCTATAACGTACATTTATACATGCCGATTAGGGTTGCCAACCATACTGCCAAAAACAGTATTATACTTTTTTCACTCTTAAATACTGTTTACTGTTCAACAAAAATAAAGTATGTGAATATACTGTTTTCACTGACAGAGCTATAACTAAATAAAAAGTTTCATCTACTACGTAGATCATCGTGCACCTGGGCATAACCCCAGTGATTTAGAAAACCTTAATTTTAGAATTAAAACTGTTAATGTCTCGTTTTTTCGGGACCAATAAAATACACCTTTTAAATAGTAGTATTATACAATAGTTAGGTCTGCGATCTGAGTTTTCACAGAATGAGTGTTTTCAGTGACGAATGCTAAGTGATGGGACTACAGACATAGAGCTTCAATACATTCAATAAAAAAAATCCTCCTCGTCTATTTAGTGAGGCGAAAAAAGTATATTATGGTCAAAGAGGGAAATTAAACTGTATCTCGAAAATTGATGAGTTGCGTTACCAGCAGTAATGAATTATGTATCTATTTAAATCATTAAAGAAAATATTTAAAATACTGTATATTTTTCGAGATACAGTTTAATTTCCCTCTTTGACCATAATATACTTTATTTCTTGTACAAAAAGTTGGCAACCCTAATACTGATACCAATATCTAGTATCAGGCTAGGTTAGAGGCATAATTATGGAATTTAAGATGATAAGGTGTCACGAAGTAATCATAATTATGACGAAGTTATTTCGGACGCTTTTAATCAATTATTTGACTTCCATTTTTTTCTTCAAATATATTTTTCAACAGCTAGGTGCTATTAAGGTATGCACGCATATTAAGGTATCGTAACTTACAAATCTATTTCTCACAGGACGGAGTCCGGTGGTGGCAGCGCGAATTCCGAAGCGGTGATAGCTCTAGTTGGCCACATATTCCCGGCAGCAGTTCTAGAAGAAAGCTTCGCGGAGAGGCTAGTGTTCTCCGTGCCGCAGTCTGCTGTATCCAGCCTCGCCAGGTGTTTCCAGCAGATTGAGGACGGTAAGTTTTACTACTGTTCTCATGTTGGGCGCCAAATCACAATGTTACTCAAGTTTGTCAGTAGTATGGAAGAGAGGTTAGTGAATGCTGTGGCTCTTCATTAGCGTTTGTTTCAAGCTCCACAGCAGGTAAAAGATGGTCAGCTAATCTAATAGTCCCATGCTGGGCGCCAAAAAGAATTTATCTCTAGTTGGTCAGCAGGAATGAGAAAGAAGATACTTGAATGGTGAAGTTCTTCATAGATAAGTCTATTGGTTCGCCACTTGCAAGTTTTTCTAACAGATTGACATTGGACAGTTGGATTATGCAACGGTCCCATGCTGGGCGCCATTAGTGCTCTGATTGGCCGTGACAGTGGAGAAGAGATTTCTCTTTCTTTTGCAGGAAAGAGTAATTGTACAAGTTACATGTAAAGGACTATACATTATAATATAACATCACATTTAAGTATTATAATTGTTTTATTTACAGCGAAAGAAAAACTAAACATAGTAGAGTACAGCTTCAGTCAAACGACATTGGAGCAAGTGTTCCTGAAATTCGCACAAACTGAGAACGTAGATTCATCAGACTAAGAAAATTAAACCGTTGATAGTATTGTAAGTATTACGTCACTGTTCTGACTTCGCTTCACTTGAAAGGTAGAAAAAAAGAGTAGATATGAGAAAAAAAAGGTTAATGTTTGACCTTTTATGGCTTGGCGTGTTTGTAATTTGCTATTAAAAATCTTTGACAAGCAAAAATGTTATTGAATAGGAACTAATTCAATTCTCATTCCCTGGCTAGTTTAGTTGATTAACGTATTGAGCTAAGTATATCAAAGATATATTTTTGACTTGTTAACTGTTACAATGTTATAAGATTCTCCTAAATATGGCAGCTAATAATAACTTAGAAAGACATTAATGCTAAAGCATTTTTGGTTGTGAAGGACGGCCAAGTCAAAACAGTGAAGTATTTTGTGCTTTTTTGAAAAGAAAATGTAAAATAAGAATCGCTTCTGATATTACAATATTGTGTAGTTATTTTAGTTGAATTTTGTTTATAGCCTAAGAACTGATGGGGAACTTTTGGTGCGAGTTTGATATTCTGGATGCATTCATCTTTCCTCGTTTAAACGTAACAAATAATAATTATTGCCTTAATAACACAATTAAATACTTTCTGCTACAGCCTAAAATTTTATTAACGCGACGATAACCGACTTTTAATGATTTTATACTGAAGATCCCGTCTAAACCAGTTGTGTTAATGAAATAAACTTTATATAAGAATATTATAGATTATGTTTATATTACATAGTGAAATTAATTTGTAAAGTTATGTCTAACGCGGCTAAAAAACTTAGAATCACGCAAAATCTATCAAGCGTATTTTACTGAAACCTTCACCATTTTAAAGAAAATTTAATTATTGGTCTTTTAGTAGTTGGTAGTAAATTTAATTATTGGTTTCAGTAGTAGTAGTAGTGCTTTATTAAAATACCTTTTGTTTTATGTATAATAAATGAATAATATGTCTAATTTGGGACAGCATTCATTTATGGGCGAGTCAACGCGTTGCGTGAGCTCCGTACAGAACACGCAAGCTAACCACTCAAGGTCACTGGCATATATCTGCGTCTTAAGTAGGCGATTACAAAGTTATTCGTTTAAAAAATACTTTTACAGGCGAAATGAATTTTCCCCTGTCAAAAGACCGCACCAAAAGTTTCCAATCACGTCAAGGCAAGCTTTGTAATATTTCCGATCGATGAGAGAATATTACCTAGGTGAGTAGACATAGGACATGTTGACTGTGTGACGTTTCATAATGATTTGATACGTTTATTAGCCAGTTTTATATTATATTAGGTACGCGGTATGGTAAGCATTGTGTTGGTTGTTCAAAACCTTCCTATTCCTACTTGAAACGTTTTTTTGGCGCGATAATTATAGGAAATCTTCTTTTCTTGGAATAGAATCAAAATCAAAAGTCATTTAGTCAAACTAAGCTGAGAATCTGCACTTTTCGAACGTCAAAATTGCATAATACAGTCCCCCAAAACGCCCACCCTTCACCACTTCCTAGTGCTTTAGCTGGGAAGAAGAAGTGGCGCAACAAACTCCCCAGCAGCACAGCTGTCTGTTCAGTTAGAAAAAAAATATTCTATACAATAGTATGCAAAATAATTTAGATTACGCAAATCAATATTTTAAAGTACCGACTTAGGTACGTAAATATCAAATGGGTCTAACTTGACCCACTACGATTTCGGTTAATTTAAACATCAACACGTAATAATTTAACATTGTACAATTTCAAAACATTACATACGCCAGCAGTTTTACATTTAACCTACCTACTCTAGTAACATTATAATCCTATTCTGCCTATAACCGGAGAATTGTATTATTTACTGAGTAGTTTAGTATAACATAACATCAAACCTATATTGTTCACCCAAATTTCGCCAGATAGTTAATTTATCATATTTATTACTAGCTTCTGCACGCGACTTCTTTCGCGTGGAAGTCGATAAAATATAGCCTACGCTACTCGCTGATAATGTAGCTTTCTAAAGGCGAAAGTTTTTTTTAAATTGGTTAAGTATTTTTTGAGCTTATCCATTACAAACAAACAAACAAAAAATCAAATCTTTTCTCTTTATAATATTTCATGTATCATATATATTATATTCAATTATTACTATTCTTTAATCAGCTTGATTCGGTTGACCAACAAACACAATGCTTGCGACCTTAAATAGTATAAAATCATTCACTGCATACGGTCTAACAGTGCCTAAAAACATATAGCTGTCTAACCAAATGTGAAAGTTTAAATCTTAACAACAAAATATGTGATTTTTAGTTTTAGAAGGAACTTTTGTGATTGATTTTCTAGTCGGCAACACTGTCTGCTTCATTTTGTATTTGGAAAGAAAAAAAAAAAAGTATAAGTTTGACTTTACACTGTCAGTTGTTTGTAAAAATAACTAATAAAATATAAGTAGTGATGCCTACATCGTAGACAAGCTAGGTAGAGTGAAATTGTGACCTTGTAAAAAGTCCGTCATTTTGTATTACCTATAGGTACCTAAGAAATGTTATGATCTGACAATGTAGTCATTCCCCTGTCAAATTAAAATCTAAAAAATATTATCATCGCCATTATCATGTTATTTATTTTGATCTTAATAATCGCCAGGGAAGTGACTTAAGGCTCCTGCAGACAGGCGCAACGCGACTCTGGTGGAACGCGTTCTACTGGAGTCGCAGCGCGTCTGCAAGAGCCTTTAAAAAGTCAACAGCAAAAACCCAAATACAAAATGACGTAAACATAAAAAAGTTAGATTAATTTATAGAATTTTACAATTTCATAATATGTTGCTATGTTTCATAATGTCGAAACTACGTATATTATACTGCGATTGTTGACAAGTTGTCTAAAAACCTAGTCTTAAAGTAATACGGACTATAAAGTATATTATAATCAGTTTCGATTACATTCGCCGTGTCGGGTGAGGTTATTGTAGCGTTGGCTGGAGACTGGTATGGCCGGGTAACCTGAACAAAATTAGATCGGTTGATCTACATTATCCTTTAAATTATGAATGGGAAGCGGCTGTAATCATGCAGACGGAAAAGGGGACTATCTTAAAGGTTTTGGTTAAGGAGAAAAGATATCGCAAAATTAATTCGACAAAGTGTCAAACGCGCGTAAACTGCTGTAATTGGTTGAATTAAATTGCGAATGAAAGCGGCTGTAATCATGCAGAGGGAAAAGGGGACTATTGGAAAGGTTTAGGTTAAGGAGAAAAATAATCGTAAAATTGACAAGCGCGCGTAAACTGCTGTAAGTAATTGGTTGAATTAAATTGTTAATGAAAAGCCTTTGTAATCATTCAGAGGGAAAAGTAGACTATCGGAAAGGTTTTGGTTAAGGAATAAGGAGCATTTAACCCTAAATTTATTTAAAACATCATGCCGTCTCTGTCGTCTTTAAACAATCAATCTGCCTGCCTTTTCCCAACTATGTTGGGGTCAGCTTCCAGTCTAACCGGATGCAGCTGATTACCAGTATTTTACATGGAGCGACTGCCTATCCGACCTCCACAACCCAGTTATTAGGTAATACGATACGCCTGGGTAAGACAGGTTGTCAGACTTTCGGGCTTCTGACGACCCGTAACGACTGTCAAAGATCCACGAATGACAGCCGGGACCAACGGCTTAACGTGCTTTCCGAAGCACGGAGGAGTCTCGGTATATAAAGATGGTCACTCATCCACGGACCGACCCCGGCAAGCATATCGTAACCTGATGGATCGACCCGTGCGGCTGTTATTACTTAGCCACGAGCTACTCTGTCGTCTTTAAACTATTGACAGAAATAGAATGATGCATTAATTTCGTTTAGCGCTAAATGCAATTTGTGATGAAATATAAATTCATAGAAATGAAGCCCAGCCTCGTAATTTAATGTGTTCAAGGATACATCAATGTAAGTGCATTTATGCTCATCTTCATTTAATAAGTAATGTTTAATCCAATCTTTTTCTTGAATGTCACATTAAAAATCAAGAAAAAAAAACATAAAACCTTTTCTAACTATATAAATCTTAAACTTACAGCACAACAATCCAATATTACTGACTGCGAAGAATAACTTAAAGAATAGAGTATTGAATACATATATACCGAATTTGATTCGTACGGACTTATCCCAACGCTGATTTTACCCCAAAATATATATATACACTACAATAACAAGGTACGCTCCCATACTTTTGTCTTGGACTGCCAGTTCCAGCGAATTAAAACAACTAAACCAACCAGCTACTAATTCATAAAACACTGACACATTTTTCCTTAAAATTATATATTGAATCGAACCTTTAATAATTCCCATTTTGCGTTCGATAAAAAACACCAATATAAGGGTTGCGCCTCTTTTTGTGATCTTCAAATATTCCGATTTTGGGGGCTAAATAGCCCAGTTACTGCAACTGTCAGAAAAGGCCAGAAAGTTAAAAAGAGGCTCAATTATTTAAAAAAGTTTGCATTATTAGAAGCGCAAAAACCTTTTAGAGGTTCTTTAATTTTAAAAAGTGTCCATCTTTAGAAGGTTAAGTATAAAAAAAATCAGTTAAATAATTCTCCAAATCAACTTCAACAGTAGATTTATGATACCCAGTTATAACAATCTCCCAGCCAACGAATACTTATAGCTATTTTAATATTCTGTTAAATATAATGAATGGACATGTAAATGTTCGGACAAACGTTACTCCAAGGAATGAGTTTAATATTACTGTTGATAGGTTAAACATTCTAGGGTTAATATCAGTATTAGGTTAAGATCGCTTTTGTATAATTTATTTTCGAACAAACTCTACATTAAAATCAAATCTTTTATTTTTTGCTGCTTTTATTGCTGTAGGTATTTATATAATTTTTATGTAAGCGACATCACAGAGTAATACAGATAGTTCAGTCCGCAAAATCATTTAAATAAAGAGCGACTCATGCTACGACACAATAAAGTGCAATTCAGGTCGCACGGCGCTAATTACCTACAATTATATTCACCTAGAAGTTGCCTCTCTTTCTATCGCGTGACTCTTAGATCTTCTGACTACGTTACGCTCACTGAATTGGCCCAGCAAGACGGGCCCGCCGCGTACTTGCAGCTTCATAAAATGCGGTGTGGACCATCTGTATGCATTTGTGGCGACATTTTCAATCGGTTATCAAAATGTAAGGTGCCTACTTTTTTCCCGCATAGAAAAATCAAATAAATTTTTCACAGACAATAAACAACTATTGAAAGTTTGTTAGTAAACCTCTTTGTTATATCATTATTGATCATAAACAAAGTATATTTTCGCTTACAAAGCCAGAGGAATTAATATTGTTCATAACATGGTTATTGTGTTTTTCTTTACCCATTCAAGAGCCGTGTTTAGTGATGGATCTAAAAGCAAGCGTATTGTAATCTCAAAAACAACACGTGTGTCCATTCGTTTACCTAAGAGAGGAAGTAGTCAAAATATCATATTTTATGATTGTAAAGGGTTATTTAATCATGTATATACTTTGATAGTGACAGAAAACAAATATGTGTAAGATAACTAACCGTTTTCTTCAAACGGAACGCGTTAAATTAACTAAATATTTATAGAATTTCAGTAAAATATTTTTCTCTAGAATTGTTCCTCTGTATCCTAACTAGCTGATTAAAACTTTACATCGTCAAACAAGTTAATCACTTCTGTCCATTTCAGGTAACTTAGCGACTTACCTAGAATTAAGTTCCTCAAACCAGTGTTATAGTATAATACAACATAATGTTAGTTTTAATTAAGATCATTTTACTCTATCAAACTCTGAAACCTCATTATGAAATTTCCTCTTGGCTTTAAGCATTTCATATCATTTAACATTTAGTTTTCCTAAAGTAGGTAATGGTACAAACATAATATCAGATATGTTAAAGATTTGATGTTAAGAGAAAGTGTTAAAAGACTACAATTTGATGTGTGATTTTAGCTTTCGAAGCTGGACGAGCTAGAAGTTGTTTACGCTTATTTTAATGTGAACATTTAACAATTAACATTAAGACAGAGTCAATCAATTTTACTGCAAAACCAGGGTCAAATTGGTTCTGTAAAAGGTAATCTGTCAAATAAGGGTAATGATTACTGTCATTGCTAAGAAACTGAGAAACGTACAATTCGTTGTAAAACAAGTAATATCTAAAACGTGGACGCCAGTTGAACAATCATATTTTAAGACAGTTTTACTATCTCTTTGATTTGCATCAATTGTCTTCAGGGAAAACCTTGAAATCTGATTGTAATCTTTACCTACGTATAACATCGTAGATCAGATTCAATTCATGACATCAAACTAGAAGTTACATAATTTCTCGAATATCTTCAATGACTTTTTATTACGCCTTCTCAACGTTAATTGTTAAATCGTTCATAAAAATATATTGGTATTTTTATTTTCGCATATAAATAGAAAATGTAACCTGAGATTGGCAAATCTGTGAGGTTTTAATTAAAACATTGACATTTATCTGAGACTGGATAGATGACCTCAAAATATTCAGATGATAAATATCAGAAAGCAGCAGAATTTTTCTTTAAAAATGTTACCATGAAAAACTTAATTTAGGTTTCCTTCGGCCTTCACAAGGTTATCAGTCCATCATGTGGGAGGCCTTCCAACGCTAACGTCTTCCGGTACGCGGTCGCCACTCCAGAACCTTTCGGCCTCATCGGCCATCTGTTCTGCGAGCAATGTGCCCTGCCCATGTGAAGGCCACAGGAAACCGCTGGATGTGGGAAGCACAGAACCGGTCGAAGTGGCGGTGCTTAGGGGAGGTCTATGTCCAGCAGTGGACATCTTTCGGCTGAAATGATGATGATGGTCATGTATGTAGGTTTAATTTTCACAGAATCGATGGGCAGGTTCGAGAATGAAAAATAAAGTAAAGCTAAAGATCTACTCGTGGAGTCAGTAAAAATTATGTACTCGGGATGATTCAAAGTTAATGGCGACTCGGAACACGACGCGAGTATAGACGAATTCATGGGTCAGCGGGGGTGAGGGGTGCGGTACTGCGCAGAGATCAGCGCACTTCCGAGCCGCCATTAAGTTTGAATCGAACTGTACAAGTGGTTACATTAGTTAATTAAGTAAAAAAAAAAAAAAATGCTGTAAAGTATCGTGAATTTGCTTTGGCTATGTGTCATATCATTTATAAAATATTTATTTACAAGATCGTCAAGTGTGATTTTTTGTAAATTTATTTGTCAAATTATATTCTTATCATTAGTGTTATGGACGAACAATTACAATTTATAAATTAAATTGTGGAGTTAATTAAGTTTTAGGTAACCTTTAAAGATCAAAGAAAAATATATTTTGTGTGTTGGGTAGTGTAGTGGAAACCTTTTCAGCTAATGCGAAAATAAAAATATTCATAATAATTATATTAAGAGAGCCAAGTCGGGCAGTCTGTAAGTACATACGTGCTGTTACCTTTTAATTTTGTTTGTTAGTGAATTTTAGTCAATTAATTTAGTACAGAATAAAACATCCGACACGATTAAACGATTTTTATTTTATTTACATAATTAACATTTATTTTAACTAGCCTTATACAATATGTTAAAAAAACCCTGTCCAATCCGCAAGGGGCACATAGGTACTGCAATAACATTCCAAAAACTTTTTTTAAATTATTATTGATGAAAATAAAAAGTTACTGCTATTTAAATTCACATTTTGCGTACTAAAATTACCCCAAATCCCAAATTTCCCTATTTTTCAACAGGGGTCATAAGTTACGTCTTGTAGACACCCGCTGAACGACGGCCGCCCGAGCCCCATGTCAAACCCGATAAAATTCCCAATTGAAAAAAAAGTGGAGACCTTTTTTTTCTTTTCCTGATAATTTCCACATAAATATAGTCTCAGTAACCTAACAACACCCTCACGGATCGGATAGGGTTTCTTTTTAATGTTGTAGATTTAACTCTGTTTTTCAACAAAGGCAGAAAATGCGCAGGTATTGATTATTGCATATAGGAATTTAATTACAAAACAATACATTAACACGCATAGTCGTGTCCATGGCCCCAATTAACAGCATCAGTTGTTGCTGATTTATTCAACCAGGAAAAAGATATATTCTTTGTTATAATTCCCCCTATCTAGTTCGGCGGGGCAATCATTATACGAAGGTAGTATTTTTTTTAAGATTTTTTTTTGTTCTAGTAAGTATTGTCAAAAAGTTATGTACTAGATGCTGAAACCATTAAATTATTATAGTATATAGATAGTTTTAGAATAATGATAACGGGCTTGAAAGTATTCAAAGGATATTCATTGACTTAAAAAAAAAATCACTAATTAATTCTTGCTTAATAGAATACGACAAACTTTTCTTTATTCTTAACTAGTTGCGCCCCGCGGTTTCACCGCATAAGTCTCGATCCCGTGACTTTCTGGATAAAAATTAAAATATCCTATGTGCTAACCATAGAAATATAAATAACAGGAGAAGTGGCATGGGGGCATGTCTGTGTCCGCGCGTCGTGCTCACAATGCTCATGTCTCAAGCAAATGGCCGTCTCCGCTAGCTAGTGCGCTTTCGAACGCGATCGTGATAACATTTAAAAATACTGTTTTGTTCAGTGGTTGCTTGTAAAAATCGAAGCCTAACTAGAAACTTTATAAATCATAGAACCACTTATCATATATCAGCACAAGTATTTTACTATATTTGTGTTTAAAATCAAGAAAAACACAAATCATTAAAAAAAAATTGCCTTTACTACATTATTTTCGTTTTCATATATCACAGCGACTGTACTATTATTGCAGTAAATACATTGCTTCTTAACCACTACCTAAGTATGTGGCTAAGTGACTGGACAAGCAATGTAAAAATTAAAAAACGATATTTTCTTTAAGCGGTTGCATCGCGTAGTACGGCCGCTGTAACTTGCGACGAGTTAGTGATGTGGTTGTGCACATCCACTAACCTAGGCTATCGACAACAATGTCGATTGTCGTATGAATTTATATTACTAAATAAAAATCAAATAATAAGTGTAAAGTGCGATGTACGAAATTAGCAGAGGAGTCTCACGGCTGCGCCAAAAAGGCCAAGTTCAGCAAAAATGCCAGACAACTATATGTGCCTGACACCCTGTTCCTCATACCTTTACAGATTTTTGATGTGGGCCAAATTCCAAATCACCCAAATAAGTTACCTATTTGGGTGATTCGGAATTTACGCAGCCAACCCTATTATAACAAAGCTATTTATTTTAAATCAATTATTACTCTCTCAATGATTGCGTAAATGTAATGTTTTTCATTCCTATCTCGCTTGGTAGCTAGTAAATCAAAATATTATAGGTATTTACGTAAGACCATTGAAGACGCAACAGATGCCTCCGCGCCACGATTACTTTTAAAACAAATCAAGAAGGACTGTCTGCACCCTAATTGCATAACTAAATAATTATAACTGAATAATTTTGAAAGATATTGCAAATCCATTGATTCATATGTTCGAAAAGTCTGCTCAACAACGTATATAACGCAATGAATATTGTTGAACTGTCAAAATTAAACAGAATGTGATTGATCGTGTGTTTAGCAATTAGGATGCAGATGGCTATAAGCTGCTCTAGTGATCCCTTACCTAAACGTAATTGAAATTTGAAGGTATAAGTGGACGATAAGAAAAATGAATATATTCAATACCCGCTTGATCACAGTCCCCAAAAATCCTTCGTGACCAAAACCCCTAGAGGAACATATCTATATTATTTATCCAAGTTTTCCGTATCGCGGAGCAAACATATGAGAAAACCGGAAACAAAAACTATATAACATTAACATACCGCCCGAAGGTTTATGTTGGAATCTCAACACTAAATGTTACTAAATAAATACGAACATCACTAGCATGCGCTCGCCGCTCTCAGTAGCCATCTACATATATTTGAATGCTCGTTCACTTCCTCACGGATCGGGTTCGCGATAGGTCGACGTTTCCTCAACGTGCTCTTGCCTAGTTTCTACTCGATTGATGGTGATTGAAATATATCTGCGTAAAAGATCTGGCTGGTTTTATTTACTGGAAGTACCTCCACTAACACACACACATTCCCACAGTTTAGGCAGAGGTGTACACACAACCCCTATTTCGCCAGTTATGTTTAAGTCCCATGTAATAAGGGTCGAG
This sequence comes from Agrochola circellaris, assembly GCA_914767755.1. Lineage (NCBI taxonomy): Eukaryota > Metazoa > Arthropoda > Insecta > Lepidoptera > Noctuidae > Agrochola > Agrochola circellaris. The sequence continues at coordinate 8,500,454 of OU611860.1, forward strand.
CCTATTGTTATCAACCGAGCACAAATCCAGACCGCTACTGAGTAATTCCAGATGGAAAAACGAAATATCAATATGCCCGACAGCATATGCCCTATACTAACGAGCCAGTCAACCTCATAAACTAGTTAAATATTAAACAGTAGATATACGTAACTTAAAGAACACATTAAGTACCTACCTAAGTAATTGTTTTCTTTTGAGGTGAAAGAGGAATTCCTTGTTTTAATAAGGCACGCTTCAATTCATACACACCTCGCAGACGATAATCAAAAAAATAGTATCGTCGATCAGTCGACTTCAGCCGGTCAGGCTAAAGTCGACTGATCGACGATAGCATTTTGTGAAAATTTCATAAACTAAGATCAAGTGGAGCTTTATGTGAGCTATCATTCCATCTGATGCTAGGGATTGACACTCTTGACAGCTCACTTCACCTAAGGCCCGGACTCTACCAAAACGGAGGCGAGCTGACCGGCGGTACAGAGAAAAGATGTGAGCTGTGCCTCGCAAGCTGGCGACGGCGCGTAGCAGAGACGAGAAGAGATGTGCGTTCATCTCAACATCCAACGCTCGCCGCACGCAGCACACGTATCAGCTCTAGCTGTCAAATTAGTCTCTGGGACTAAAAAACAAACTTTAGTCGTAATCTAAAAAGTAGCCAGAAGTAGCTAGATTAATTTTGGAGGCGAAAATAGTTTATTTTTTGGCTAAATCCGTCGAAAATCCGCTAGATCTAGCCACAAAATGGTTAAAACAGCAACACCAGAATATATCGGTAAGTAGTTGTTTAAAAATATCGGCCATCAATCGGTCTAGCATGTTTAAAGAGGGTCAAAATAAATTAGTCAGTGAAAGCCCGCACACGTAGATAATCGATATCTAATGACGATAAAACAAAAAACTAAACTCTGAAATGAAGAGTTTTTTTTTGTTTCATATTAGTCATTTCATTTCAGTTGGTAACTACCCACACTACTAACCACAGTTGACTACGGGGTCAACGGCCACTAGTTACTTGAAATTATGAGTTTAAGTACATAATTCTTTTCTTTATTGTTTTATCGACATTGGATATCGATATCCAACGCATCTGGGGAGTATTGCTAGCTAATTTAATTTGACCCTTTATGAATAAGGTACGGTCTATTTAAATCCTTGTTTCCTATTGCTTTTATTTCCACTTAAACGATCATCAACTTTATAGGAGTGCAAATAAAGTTGATTTTAGACTGACTGTTGAAAAAGTCATAAAAAATATGAAGTTTTAGCGCAAACTGAAACTTATGTGTAGGCATTACAGTTATGACGCAAGATTGGAGAGGCTTATGTGCCGCAGTGGACTGGTTAAGGGTTATGATGAAGAAATCAGAGCGTTGAGCAGTAGTTGACATTAACACTTTCGACTACACTCACATTTCATTTTTAAAAAAAAGTCATTTATACAAACTAGGCTGAGAATCAGCACTTTTCGAACGTCAAAAATACATAAGACAGTCCCCCAAAACGCCCACCCTCCACCACTTCCTAGTGCGTTAGCTGGGAAGAAGTAGCGCAACAAACTCCCCATAGAACTCATACACGACATGCTGCCATACATATTGGAAGTGAATCCTCCGGGCTTTACCGGCATTACGTTTGCGCTAAAGTTAACCATCGCGGACGGTCAACGGCATTAGGTTTAAAACCGTGTTATAAAATACTGTAAAACGAAGTAAAATTGTTTTATATTATTATTATTATTATATAGCGTGGCGACGCGTCGCCACGGCATGCGTCGCCACGCCAGAAATTTTTTCACGGTTTTACGTGCGGCTATAGATGTTTCACATCAAAAATGCTTGGATTTTAAATCCAACGCATAAACTAATAAATCCTGTTAAAATATACATCAGAACTTATTTTCACGGTTTATAATGCTGTATTCGCTAAGAAAAGCCTACATTTAATCAAGTAAGCCGTCCGGGCTCCCGGCACCCCATATGCGACTGGGTGAACCCTCCAGCCTCCTGGAGGGTTCACCCAGTCGCATATGGGGTGCCGGGAGCCCGGACGGCTTACTTAAAATCATTCTATACGTTCAGTGCCAGGACCCCTCGGTCCTGGCACTGAACGTATAGAATGATTTTCTAAGGGTTTTCACGACAGTTTATCTGTGATAGAGTGTTTTGCAGCAACTTTGTATTATTGTATAATTGAGCAGAAATATGTCAGTAATTCTGAATCGAATTCCTTCGAAAGGTGCCTCTTATACACGCGAAATCGTGATTCTATCTGAAATAATACAAAGTTTCATCATCATAAATATTTACTTTACTTACGTAAGTCAAACTCTTACGTCTGCTAAAAATTAAAGATAAAACTTATTGTCTTACTTGTCTGAACTGTATGATGCTACCTAGATAAATAAGCACGTCACTCTAGTTGCTAAGAAGTAATCTTTTTATTTATGTATACATAATCCCTGAACTAATATGCATGGACAGCATACAGAAATTACCGAGTATTCGAACAGATATTTACCACTGAAACTTCAGAAGATACCATTATTTACCCAACCCTGTTTTATTACGGCGAAGCAAAAAGGAGGGTTATGGTTTTGACCGGTATGTATGTATGTTCATCTGTTCTCTCATAACTTCTAAATTCCTTATTATAATTTTTTAAATGAGTTATCGTTGGAAGTGTCTTAATCGTCCGCTAGTTATAGGCTATATGATGTAACATTAAATTGAATATGGCGCCCTCTAAAGGGACATAAAGTCATGTTTTTTTTAATGGTTTGTATGTTTCGTCTCAAAAGAAAGGGCTTAATTAGCACATTTCAAAAATATACATATTATATTATAACCCCAAAATAATTTAAATTATTTTTATTAAAACGAAAACCCAACGACGACAAAAAAGCCTAATAAAAAGGTATACAAGACAGACACACAAATGAAAAATCCGGAGTCACATGTAATCTGTTCGATTTATGACACGTGTGACTCCGGATTTTTAATTTGTCTGTCTTTAATGTCTGCCTGTCATCTACAATTTACAATTTGTTTTATTAAACAAGGCCCTGGTTTATACCTTTTAGATGACTTTTTTGTATTATTTGGGTTTTAGTTTTAAAACTTTTATTAAAAACATAATAATAAAATAGTAACGAAGTCCGAACTGTAAATTGAATATTTTTGAAAAAAGTAATTGCTTTGAGGTGTGAAAACAAGTCTGACGCCGAAAATATCGTTTTTAGAAATTTGTCCGTTTGTTGGTCTGGACGTATTTTCCGGATTGGCGCAAAAAGAACTGAACGGATTTGGATGAAATTTGGCACACAGATAGTTTATAACCTGACTTAACACACACGGTAGTACGAAGCCACGGGCAAAAACTAGTTGAAAATAAATCTAAAACAAAAATATTTTCTCTTGTGTCATCATTAAAGATATTTATGACCTGAAACAATACTTGTCTCGTTCATTTTATGTGGAATGACATGTTTTTCCCGCGCGATTACAACAATGAAGTAATTTTAAACCGTCATTAGTAATATTTTATTCCTACAATTTATAATAAATATTACCGAATGGCTTCGGTAACACGTGTAAATATTTCAGGAGATAATACTTATCAAGACTTAATGTCATGTACCTGAATATGTCGTTAGGATGATTTGGTCATTCGGATTTTTGCGAAAACCCTAGGGATATTACGAATACACGGATAATTAGAAAACGGTGAAAATGTTTCTGCGAGCAACTTGGTTGAAATAGGTTACGTTAGAACCGTGACCAACCGAGCGCTAGCCGAGCGAGCGAAGCGAACGTTGCCGCGGCAGCGCCGGGCGAGCGCTACTTCCAAGTTGCTCGCAGAAATGTTTTCACCATTTTCTAATTATCCGTGTTTTCACAATATCACTAGGATTTTCGTGAAAATTCGAATGATCAAATCATGCTACGACATTTACATTAACAGTGGTAGCATAACAATAGTTAGGTTAGTTCTACGGTCAACCCAGATACAACAATTTTAGGCTTTCTGTGGCAGTGTTGGCGCCGACCCTATCTGTAGAAATAGAACAGAACAACAAAATTACCCGTGTAATATTTTCTAATCACATCACCGCGCAAGCCTGTACCTCTAGCAGAAATTGCATCTCAAATCAAAAAATGAACTAAAACCACCATCATTACATAAAGCGTTCATTAAGGAAATTCGTGATAATTCATTGCTCTCACGTCACTCAGATTTACAAGCTAATGCTCCTTATCAAAATTCACACACAACGTAGAGTTGTATACAGTAGATACACAGTCAACAATCATACAAGTTGACAAATCATTTTATAGGACGTTACATATCACATGGCCTTCTGTTCTAACAACAACAGTGGCAGAAGGTTAGATTACATTGTTTATAGTGCCATTTCTCCACGCGTTTTACAAAACAAACAAATAAAACACGTTCATTTTCACGTAGTCAGCCTTATTAATAATATCCCTCTACTGGAAAAATTCCTCTCTCTTCTCCATTTTCTACGATAGGTCATGTCTACCAAATATACAACCAGATCGTAACACCATCTTCGTTCATTGAGTGAGAATCTTTGTCCGTATATCTAGATAACCTACGACTTGGACCTGCCGGCCATTCTAACTTCAGCCTACCTGTTTTATTTCTAACATACAATACTTGAGTTGAAAGTAATTAATACAAAGGTATATACTAATTAAGTTAGTTCTTAAAACAAGGTGCAATCACCTAGTAGATCCCTATCCCTAGCCCGGGTCTCCACTGTCTAATTACGTAACATATTTTCGTAAACGATTACAACTAATCTGCTGCACTGGATTGCTAATCCATTGCTTCATACGTTCGAAAAAGAAACGGTTTCAAAATGATTCAAATACTGATTGATCATGTATTACGCAATAAGGGTACAGGTCCGCAACAAACGGAAGGCGACAGTGACAGCCTAACTCTACTCTTTCAAATGATAAGATTTAGAAAGATAATAATACTTAGTTTGTCTCCTAAATATATTCCGTGCGATATAGGCTATCTTGAATTCTTGACTTAAACTATAAATAAACTCCTTACACTGATTTCGGCCTAGGATTGTAAAGATTAGGATTGAACAATGAATCTGCGTCATGTTGATGGATAGGGGGGAAAAGAGGGACCAAAGAAAATAAGTAAATAGATGGATAGTATGGGGGATAGTATTAATTAAAAAAGAGTGGATGATTATGTGACACCTTTTTTTTTTTTTTTTTTTTATTGGAAATTATCAAATAACTTCTCCCGCTCTGGGTGGAGCGGGAGGGCGTGTCAGACTTTTACTGACTAAAACCCACCCGTGTTCCTTCCGTTGCCTGTGTGCCGAGGTCGCGATATCCCTTTCAGACAAACCCGCAACCCCGGCAGGCATTGGCCCTTCCGGACCCCGTCAGTTGGTGCTGACATCTCTTTGAGGCGCGCGTGGAACACAACGCGCCGTCGACCCGGGCCTGGTCCCTATCGGACGGCGAGCTACCCATTGCTCACCGTCCGCAAGCCCGCGCCTACGGCGGCCGGAAGTCGGCTCTCGACTCCATTATGTGACACCTAACAGTGGAGAATGGTTGAAGAAAACATTTTGCGACAACCCGACCGAAGCAAAAAATTTGAACAAGAAGATGAATTGGATGTGTACAAAATTATGCAGAAATCAGACGAAAATTGTATTGCAAAAAACAGTTTACCTAATACAGTAGGCTTTTAGAATCGATCAATAAAACCTTGTTCGTTCAAGGTCCATCTCAGGATTTAAGGATTCTTCACTTCCGTGCCACGATACTTCAACTGCAAAATTCGGGACCTGAGTTCCTGACTTCACCACTTAAGGAGCACGTGATTTTTATGAAGCACTCAGGGGAATCCAGTTTTAGAGAGGCATGAAACCCGAATAATAAAATAAGAAAGCTACTGAAGTCGTACACTTGAAATTTCCCCATCAGCACTGGTTAATTTAGTCTAACATACAATAAAATGAAACTCCTATACAATCGTAAAACAATCTTTGAGCCAATCCAGTATTCAATGACCCTCAATAACCCTGCAGTTTTGCTAACGAAAATAATAATTAATACGATAATGCACCAATATCAAGGCTATTAGAAATGCCCGGTGTTCTGCGGTGAAGGGAGTGGCAGTGAACTTGCTAAACCCTTGCACTAGGCCACTTTATGTAACGGAACTTAGGCTACAGTGCAAATGAATTATTAGAGCGATATATACTGTATGTCTTCCAGTATAATTCAAGTATAGGTTCTTCACTCTGTTCTTTCTCTACTTAGACAGTAGGTAGTGGTACATAACTATGAACTGTCTATCTAAACGAGTACAAACCGGTACAAACTTAATAGCGGCTCTGAAGTGGGCAGTCGCTGTGCAGTACCACCCCTCACCCCCGTGCTCACATGAATTTCTTGCTGAACAGCTACTCGCCTCGTGTTCAGATCAAGCCGCCATAAAGTTTGCATCGAGCTGTACCTATCAATTAACGGTGGGTTATCTGTATTTGCCTGTTTTAGCATCAATCATCGTAAATAAATACGTCGCTGTACATTTGGGGAGGCGGAGGTAACGTTTCAAAGGCCTACAGGCTCGTAAAACCTCGCCTTAAGTAAGTACTAACATAATTTATTATGTGTTGGTGACGAATCTTATGCTACGATAAAAAGCAATGTAATTAAAACATCGTATTGATGAGGAACGTTAATTTCATTAATGTTTTATTTCAGCGTACGAGTAGCCTCGTAAAGCAACGGTTGATCGACTGTTTTTAAATAATGGCTAAAGGTATATGGTTAAAGTAAGGAGTTAATTAAGCCTCTTGCGCTTTCCATTGCTGAGCGTATAAGTAAATACAAAATCTGAACCACCCTTGTCATATTTAGTAAAAACTCATTCGTATTTACAGAACCCTATTCGGACCGCACCCAATAGTAAATCACCCATTGATAAAATTCACAATGTACCTAACGAATGTTTACTAGAAATCGCTCCGCTCTTGTCTTACGCCAAGTGCTATCACCTATCACAGCAGCCGGGCGCCACACATCGGCGGCCACACAGTAAAGAAACGCAACAGGGCGTGCGCACGCGCAGACGTTATATAAAACACTAATAAAAAAAACACGCAAAATATTTTCTGTTAAAAATGACTGTTTAGTTAGTGAAGTGCTATTGAAGTGATATTGAGTTACTTTGATAAATTAAAACAGGTTTGTGTTTTTCAATTACTTACTAATGTATTCCCCCTTCGTAGGTAATTTTGTTAATCTACTGTCTACACACATAATTTTATTGATTTCAGAATTTAGGTATAGTATTTTTGCTGAAAATTCTGGTAGTTATTTTCTTTTCTTTTATAGTCTTATTTTTATGTGTGATTATGTTGATAATGGTTGCGACTACCGGTCGAATTTCTACGTCCAGATTTCAGGAAGTCTTGGATATAATTATTTACTGCATATCTTATTTCTGTGGATTAGAAATATAGTTAAAAGTTAAGTTGGAATCCAGGACAGTTCCAACATTCCTGCTACCTACTGTAGACACTTTGGTAATCTACGGTATCGGGATGAATAAAACACTTATAGATCAAGCATAGAATAATTACTCGTATTCCTAAAATCGGAGCTACGTTTTATATTATTTTAATTTATAACCGCCCGTTTGACAGCCCAAGGGGGGACTGTCTCCCTTTTTTCTATTCTACTTCTGAATGAAATTTTTATCTCGTATTCAAGGCATCTATCTGAACTCGCGGAGGTTGGATCTAAAACGATATGGAGTAAAGCCTCTACTGTACATAATTCATTTTGTTTAAAGGTTAAGGAAATCTAGTGGGACCGGAACTTTAATTTCAATGGGGGATTATTATTAAAACAGAATAGAATGCCCTATGCTTTATAAAATATCTACCTCTAGGCTAAGAGAAACAATGCTGGAACCATAAATTCGAAGACGTCACTTCCCGCAATGGGCCCGCTGGGTGGATTACGACCCACGTTTCTAAGTAGAGATCCTAAGAGTATCCAAATTGTAGAGGCTACGTTGATACTTGTCATAGAGAAGTGACGGATGTTATACAGAGTCGAAAGCTTATGTTAAATCGACGCAGCGTACCCCAAGGGTCTGTACTACATTCTTCTATTTTTTCCCCCGTAGAATTAGGAACCTTAAAATGTGTTATTAAAACGTAGTGAATAATCAAATTCAAGTTCAATCTTGAATTGCTTATGTTCAATAGGGATTTTTTTGTCCCTCAGGTAGATTATTTAAAAATATTGGACACGTATTTTTTTCTTTTTTTACGTAATCAATAGATTACGACAATTCATTAAGTTAAAATGTGGCATGACGTCACTTCCCGTAGATATTATACTAACTTGTGACGTAACGAACCCCACTCCCCAAATTTAATGCGTTTTATCTAAACCATTTTTTATTAATATGATAAAGCAAAAGTACGTGTCTAATATTTTTTATTATCTGACTGACGAACTAAATAGTATTTTTTTTCCCTGTCAACATCCCTATTGATATTGTTTTCAATTCCATCTCTTTCAATAATTCGCCATGCGTTGGTTTGTCAATAGCGTGAATCGTGTTTCGTCAACAATAACATTATATTAATGGTATTATCATTCCTATATCTATGTGGGATATTTAGAAGCATACTGTCAGGACTTGAAAATAATAACAAATTGTTGTTCGAACAAACCGTTCGTTATTCGCAAGTCGGATTTATGGTTTTAGAACTATAGCCTCGAGATTCGAGTGTGCAGATTCCTTGACATCTTGAACATTCACAGCTGTAGTATTATAGTCACTGATCATAGAAAAAGGCAGATGTGTTAAAGTTCTTTTATACTTCAATTGTAGTAGTAATGATAATTCATTCTTAAAAACAACGTGTTTTTGGCGCATGCTAGAAGAAGCAGAAAAGAACATAATTTAGTGTTTTATATGTGAATGTAGGTATCGAGATAACCTATATTGTTTTATTTTCATTCCATCTTTATTTTACCTGAATATTCTTCTGATAACCTATCTGTGATTAATAATTATCACCCACACAAAGGCTTTCTTCTTTTCGACAAATCTCAATACTCTAATCACTTGGAGACGTGCCTAGACAAATGACAATGTGACTAATGTGTTTCACATTTCTACAACGAATTTCAACAGGATTGACATAAGCTTTTCGGTAGCATAAGTTATGTCAATCCAATAAATTTTTGACTTTTCTATCACCGTTAAAGCTGATAGAATGTCAATTCGTCTACGTTCTCTGATCTCAACCACTTATTTCTTTGATCTGCGGTAAAAATAATTAGTAACGGATATGTCACGCAAGTTAGCATGATGCCCGTCCACTGTTCCCCGCTTTTTATTACTAGCCCGTAACCATTCATTGTTTAGAAGTTTTGAATTATTCAGATTTGTTTGATTGTCTACTAAGATGAGTCAGATGTCAGTGTAGACAGGCGCAAAATGTCGCGCGACGCGACTCCGTAATTATTGTTCTACCGTGAAATTTTCTTAGAAATGTTTTGTTAGAGTCGCGTCGCGCCTGCTAGCTAGCCTTCACGTCCTCCACAGGGTTACCATATCTCAGGATTTGTCCTGAGTTTTCAGGATTTTTAGTCTCCTGACAGGATTGCGGCCGGATTTAGGAAATCACATCTTTAATTGTAAAGTTACAATCAACATAAACAAAAATATAATCTTCTTTGGCTACTATCACAACACAAATCAATGTAATTAACATCAAAATCGATAAACACATTAAAATCTAATTTACCCACTTTGGTTTTATGAATCAACTTTTATTAAATGAATTGACCAAATTAAAAAATAGGGCAGGCCGGGCCTGCGGTGCAGTGCGTGGCATGAATTGTTTTGTGATTGTTAATTTTTTTGCGACATCTCAGTTCTTTTTTAATGGAAATATTGCTTTTTTTCAGGACTTGTCAATTTTCCATAATGTAACCCTATCCACAGATTAATTAAACAGTCAACTTGCTTTAATGAACACAATACCATAATATCACATCACACATGTAATGTATTACCAAAAGGGCGTAGGCAGAGGTGCACCATAGTACCACATTTCGCCAGTTATGTTGTTTGAGCCCAACATTGTAATAATAGAGGGCGAGCCATCAACCGGGGACAAATCCAGACAGAAAGTCTAGATGGAAAAACCCAATAAAACTTTGCCCAACCCAGGAATCAAATCCAGGAGCAGCAGCTCAGCAGTAAGCGCTTGGAACCACTAGACCAACGAGGCAGTCGCAATTTAATTTAAATACATATAAACAAATTTAGCAGTCGCGTAGAAGTCCAATGTACAATCCCAAATTTGTCAGAACTTTCCAATTAGGAAATTTTAGGCTGCCTAGAGCATGGATTTGTGGTCAAACGTTAATGTAGGTAATACCTCCATAAACCCAGAAGTCGACTCTGAACTGCTTCTGAGAAGTTTCTAACGGAAAGACCAAATAACAGTTACCCTAACTGGGATGCTAACCTAGAACCGCTACGCACAGCAGCCACACTTTCGACCTCTAGACCAGCAAGGCTTCTATACCCATAAGCCATACGTACGATCAATATGCCTAGTCTTTTCTCAACTATGTTGGGGTCGGCTTCCAGTCCAAACGGATGCAACCAAATACCAGTATTTTACATGGAACAACTGCCTATCTGACCTCCACAACCAAGTAACTGGGCAACACGATACCCCTTGGTAAGACTGGTTGTTAGAATACCTGTCAAAGATCCACGAAAGACAGCCGCGACCAACGGCTTAACGTGATTTCCGAGGCACGAAGGGGTCTGGATATGTAATGAATGATCTCCCATCCACGAACTGACCGCGGCAAGCCATACATACGTACATTATTACATAGTAAATTGTACTCAGGTACTTAAGAGTTGAGACGATTATATAAACTCATTGCTATCTCTAATCAGCCTATAATGTTCCCACTGCTGGGACACAGCCGACACAGGCGTCCTCTTTGTGAGGGGAGGGTAGCTCATTGTTATAGAATATTAATAAAATAAAATATATTACGCACGCCAGTTGTTATAACCTCAAGGTTAATGATACTATGCTCATGCCAGATTATTTGCGATTGTTTAAGAACACTAAATAAATACTCATAAACAGTTGGTTATGTATTATGAATATGACCTTATTATGACGCATTTATTTCTAAGACCTGGGCGACCGAGCTCTACTCTGGTGAAAATAGAGAATGTTCATTTAATAGTATAGGAAAGTTCATACTAATTCCATGTTTACCTACATACTAATTCCATGCTGCTGTGATAGTAGGTATTTACTAATTCCATGCTGCCATGATAGTAGGTACTTACTAATTCCATGTCTGTCAATTATTGTCAATTGTTAAATGTCAATAATTCTGAGGTAGCCACCTTGTTCTAAACTATGAGCGAGCGAGCTCTGCTCGGGTGAAAATACGGAGAAAACGAATTTTCCCAGATATGAGACGTAGGTAGCTAGATCGATTTTTCGCCCCCGTGAACCGCTATATTGCAACTTTCATCGTAACCGTTAGAGCCGTTTGCGAGAACGTGATTACAAATATATATATATATATATATATATACAAATATTGCTCATTAAATAGTATAGGGATTTTATTAAATCTGTCAATATTTATATTATATACCAACCTAATTCGTACGGTTCTGTAACGTCGGCTGCTGAGTTTGCTTCGCTACCGGGTGGTTCGATTCCTGCCGACTGAGTCTGAGATCGGATAGCTTTAAAAATCTTGGTATCCTCTCACTCCCGCTGGTCATTAATGTGATTTGAATTTGGAACATAAAGTAGAAATCGCATACGAACATATACGATAAGTAGTAGGTACATATTAATTCCATGCATTCAGCATTTGCTGTTAAACTCGGAGGTGACACACTTCCACACGGAACAACAGCTTAGTACCTTGGCGTACACCTCGACAAGAAACGAACGTGGAGATACCATATAGAGAAAAAACGTGACGAGCTTAACATCCTGCTCCGAAAACTGAACTGGCTCACAAGAAGAACATCACACGTATCACTAGAAAACAAAATACTCATCTACAAAGCAGTATTAAAGCCTTTCTGGACATACGGAATCGAGCTGTGAAAATTCTCCAGCGATTTCAAAATAAAGCTCTCAGAATAATATCAAATGCTCCATGGTTAATGAAGACCTCAGAATTACATGAGCATCTACAAATCAGAACTGTTAAAGAGGAAATAGAACAAAGCGTGCATTCTTACAAACATCGAATAACGTCACATACCTTGACCTTAGCCATAGCACTGAGTGAATAACAATGAAAAGGCTCAAACGCCACCACCGACTTAACTAAATAAAGCAATTTTGAAAGGCAGATTCTTCGCTGGAAGAATGGACCTCAGCAGTCAATATCCCACAAAAAATCTGCTAAAGGCTTATAACTGATTGCAAGAGAAACATTGAAGAAAAAAAAAACTCATTCGCTATTATGATCTGCACTAAAAAATTAATCGTTCGAAAATCGAACTGGCCACCACGAGTAAAATATAAATAAAAGAAAAATAGAACACAAATTAAAAAGGGGCGCGAATACCGAAAATTGCTTTGCTTTGTTATACAACAAATTACTTAAAACTACATACAAATTTTCACAAAAATGTCGAGACGATAGTGATTTGACTCCGGAGTACATTAAATCCGAAGCCATTGGCATTGCCAACAATCTACTCTCAGAAAAGTCCAAGGAATCGTACATTAAAGCCTACGACGATTTTTAAATGGAAAACTACCAAAGCCGTCAAGTTTGTATCTGAATCAGTGTTTTTAGTCTACTTTAAATAGGTCTGCTAACTGTAATTGTAATTTTAATAAATACTTTTATTCTAGTACTATTGCTTTTTATTGTCTCGTAGATGGTGTGAGAAGTAGAGTATTCTCCTCGGGGATAAGACCTAGGAACCTAAGACCTAGGAAACGAAGACCTAAGACGAAGGCACCTGCCTTCGTCTTAGGCGAACTTGAATCCCACGCTGCACTCAGGATTCTTGTCTTAACTTCGTCGCTTTGCTCAGGAGTTAACTTTAGAATCCTTCGTTTTGCTCGGGATTCAATACGGCGCCCGCTACATAAGACACTATTTTATCCCCTTAGTACATAATCTACTATCAAATGTTTTACTTACTTATGTTTTTTTAATAAAATATAATTCATAATTATTTAAATGAAATAAAGGAGATAGTAAATAAATAAGAACCGAACCTGCTATCATAAAATTTGACAGGTACTTTTTTTTTTACCTATTTTATACCAGTGCTCGGCAAAGGTCTCCCCCTTACTCTTGCAATTCTCTTTATCTCTCGCCTTTACGGGTCAATCGGTCAGAAACGATTCCAAATCGTCACGCCAGTTTTTCTTAAGCCTGGCCCGGTGGCATAAATACAAAGGTGGATGCAACACAGACACCAGTAAGGTCTGTACTGCAAATGGCTTAAAGCAGTAATAGTCCGTCCAAACCCAGTTGCAACATAGCGGTTTTTAGTGCAGCCGCATTTGTTTGTATAAGGCCATGAAAAGGCGGATTCAACGCAGACACCCATAGTATTATTTCCGTTAGATTATAAACTGTCGAAATATTGTGAAGGTGAAATGGGTTAGGTTAGAACTGTGACCAATCTACTTCCAAGTTGCTCGCAGCTAGGCAGGCTATTTAGTATTAACGCAAGATGCCGTACGACGCAAGCGATACCTGCAGCGAAGACAGAGCGTGTAGGTACTTATAAGCTGTTTAATATATATATCTTAACGAGCCGATCACATTGCAGACAGTTTTCAAATGTCTGTGGTGTAATCGTGTTTGTAATTTTTTTATTCATACGGACGCGACTGCGTTACAGAACATATACTGTCTGTGTTGCATCCGCCTTTGTATTTACGCGACCAAGTGACGACGCCTGATTTCAGCCCCCCACTGTGTAAATAGTAACTAGATACTTAAATAAATATTGTTATAATTAATTAATGACCGATTGAATAGGTAAATGATGTTTTAATGCTAATAAGGACCAGCCAACTGAATATATTAAGAGACCAGACCGTTTGTTTTATTGTCAAAGTTATTTTTAATAATTAAATAATTAAAGAATTTCAAAGCATAAAAATGACGGAAATTTATTTCAGAAATCGACAACTAGCTCAATGTGCCGTAGATACACATAATAAAACGTATAAATTTTTTATTTTTAATCCTTAAAATAAATAAATAAATATATGGTAGTTCGCATTAGGCATAAAATAGCACATAAGGCAGAAGCAGGGTTACCATCCGTCCGGATTTGTCCGGAAATGTGCAGCTCTGTAGTCCCCTGTCCGGAGTTCCGGACTTTTTCATTTGCCGGACTTTTCAACACAATGAGATTTTTTTGAAAATAATAACTGTTGATGAGTAGGTAGGTATGTACTGAAAAATTAAAGATTAAAAGTAGGACGATCCGATCTTTTTTTGAAAAAGTCCGGCTTTTCGTCAGCATTACTTTTCAACGAAATGTATAGAAAATGATGTGGAATTTTCCCAAATTGGAAGAAAACAGGTAGGTACCTACAGTAGCACTATTCTCTAAGTTTTTACGAATAGCCCTAAATCCCAGATTCGGCACAACCTTTATTCATAAACAGGAAGTGTCCGACCGAAAAAGTCGTGCTATTCTGTAAACATCTCACCGTGAATACTTGGGTGAAGTGAGCTGTCAAAAGTGTCAATCCCTGTCATTCCACAGGGATTGACACTTTTGACAGCTCACTCCACGCTCACTTCACCTAAGTTTTCACGGTGAGATGGTTACAGAATACCACTGCAGGACTTTCTACCGAAACCGAATCTTCGGTACCTATCTATCTCTGTTTCGGCCGAAACCGAAACTTTTTAAAACATGTTAAAAATCTAGTGTTTACTGAAATTTGGCTTATTTTTAACATGCTTTTATTAGGTCGACCTGTATGTATGTAACTATGTAATCAAATCTAAGAAAACTAATTTTACACATATACAGACAGTTAACACGTGTTGAATGAAATAAAAAACAATAATTGAAGTATGTTTGTCTGTTTTTTTTTTTGAAAATCCAAAATTACCTATAAAAATTAACAAAACATGTTAATTTTTTGTACCTGGTCGACCGTGCTCTGCTCGGGTGAAAATAGAGAAAGCTCATTTTAGTATAGGATAGTTCATACTAATTCCATGCTGCCATGATCGTCGTTACATACTAATTCCATGCTGCCATGATAATAGGGTAGGTACTTACCTACTATCTTGGCAGCATGGAATTAATAGTCTCTATCTTGTTTTAAACTTTGGGCGACCGATTTCTGCTCGGGTTTATCCCAGTTATGAGACCTAGCTAGATCGACTTTTCGCCCCGTAAACCCCTTTATTGCAACTTTCATCGAAATCGTTAGAGCCGTTTTCAAGAACGTGATTAAAAATATAAAAAGGCCTTTTACGGGGCAATTAGGTAAGTATTTCATATTTCAACCTCTCAATAAAGTGCTACAAATTATTAACAATTTTAACATTGATTTGGAAATTGCGTTCAGCTAAAATAAACTTTTGTCCTCAGCCTTGCCCACACGGTGTACCTACCTACCTATTAAAAATAAAAATTCCACCGGTTTTGTAATCTGATCCTGACTAAACAGTCTTACTGATTATAATAATTTTAATGACATTAATTAATACAAATAGATATTAAAAATCAACAGAGAAAAGGTGGTTTTTCTACAAAATATTGCCAGTTTTTTAAATTAGCGCAGGTGAATATTTATAAGCAGTCAGGCAGATTGGCGCCAGAAGTACATGAATAGGCATTAGTGTCTTAGGAAATAAGTAGCGAATTACTGATCAATATCAAACATAGATACAAATATGTACTACCTCCCCGCAAACTCCGACTGAATGAAACGAAATGTAATTCTTGTATACTCGTATAATATGCTGCCAAGCATAATATTATAAGTTGGGGGATTAGATCGCTGACAAATATGCTTGGCTCAACGCTGGTCCTGTGGATCCATTCTGTAAACATCTCACCGTGAAGAGTGAGGTGAAGTGAGCATGAAGTGAGCTGTCCATAGTGTCAATCCCTAGCTATAGGTGCAATGACAGCTCACTTCACCCAAGTTATCACGGTGAGATGTTTACAGAATTGCACGGCAGTTCCACAAGAGCGCATTTATAATTGATTAGCATTCGAAAATATTGTTGAAGCTGCTGAAAATTGTACACTATCTTTACATTGTATAAATTCAATCTCTTAGTATTATATAATTGCATAGCACATGTGTGAGCACTATGTACCTACTTTAAAGCTACCATTTACTGGGTACGTCTTTCATTGACTTGAATGTGCCCTGGCGGCTGATGAGAGTATGTCATGCTCGCTCAAATGTCTTGCTGTTGGTGGCGTGTGTGTTGGATCATTAAGTTCCCTTCAAAATGGTTGAGCAGAATGGTACTGATCCATGCGTCATCTTAGTAAACGGGCGCCGTCAGTAGGGACTGGTCAACTCATAGCTGCCACGGCTTATTTTATTTTGTCTTTTTATTTAATTTTTATTATGGACGCTTTTATCGTGCACGTCTTTCTACATTGTTCTCACACGTATAATTTCAATATGAATGATGTAATAAACATTTTGATTTAAAAGAGTGTCCGTGGAGTTTCTTGGCCGTACTTCTCCATAGGAACCTACTACGCTTTGGAATGGGCAACTAGCTTCATCTTTCTGACTGAGCGACCCCTTGACAATTCAAAAGTACCTGTAAAAGGTCAATTTGAAATAAATGCTTTGAGTTTGAGTTGACTAAACAGACTGAGCTGTACCTACCTATAGGTAATCCATGTAAATGTTCGATTAACAACGCATTTTTATTACTCGCAAAAGATTCTACTGGTGGTTCTGGTTCTGGGTGTAGGTAGGTACTACAGGTGCAGCTCTACCTAATCCTTCGAGAAATTCAGGCGTGATGTTATAAAAGGTTCTCAAAGCGCAGAAGTCGGCGAAATTCTGTTTACTTAGATTACAAAATCTCCGAAGATCAACGATTACGACTAATCTGTTTCATTTTGACAGTTCGACAACATTCATTGCGTTATTTACGTTGGTAATCAGATTTTATTTTCGAATTTGTGATGTAATGGATTAGCAATCTGTTTCAAAACGATTCAGATTCTGATTGATCGTGTATTATGCAATGAGGGTACAGGTCCTATTCAATGCAATACATAGATCTCTATTGTCGTTGTCCTAAAAATAACAACCGTGAAGTATCCATGTTTATTTAAATCAATCAGCGGACGACAGCACCAAGATTTCCTCCGGCTTATCGATAAAATTGCAATAGACAAGACAATGACAGCGACTTAATTCGATCAAGAATGATTATTGAATCAGTGAAGGTCGGTAGAGATGTTCCCTAAATCAATATTATGAGGCAGATTATCTCAGGGAAACCATCTTTTCTGGTTATAAAGTTTATTGGAATGTAAAACATTAGTTGCAAGTTTAAAACACAAATAACATCACAAGATTATGTTTCCCCCTGGATTCTGAAAGCCTATTAAAATTAAGTTGGTAGGTAATCTGTGGACTGTGGTCAAATCTTAAATCACGTGATTTGATTGGTTATTGTTCTTTCGATCAACCACTCACATATTTAACACTGGTTTCTGCCTGCGACTTCGTCTACGTGAAATTTCTTATTTCCCCGACTCATCACGTCGCATCGCATCGCCCCGCCGCGCCATAGCTTCGTTTTCGCTTAACGTTCTTTCTGACTTTCTTCTTTTTGCTCGGCTCCGAAGGGTC
Organism: Agrochola circellaris; assembly: GCA_914767755.1. Lineage (NCBI taxonomy): Eukaryota > Metazoa > Arthropoda > Insecta > Lepidoptera > Noctuidae > Agrochola > Agrochola circellaris. The sequence goes on from OU611860.1 coordinate 8,518,404, forward strand.
TTAGCTTGATGTTAAATAGCCTATAGCCTTCCTCAAGTTATGGCTATAAAATGCAAAATGATTTTTTTAAATACGATTGGATGTTCCAGAGATTAGCACATTGAAACAAAATCATAATCATTTAGTATTAGTAGATATAGATGAGTTTCGACTGGGTTAGTTAATTTAATTTGTGTTGAGCAGCAGAAACTGGGTGTAAAACTCAGGTAGTTAGGTAAATTTTCGTACCTACGAATTCCGATACGTAGGTTGGAGCATGTATGATGTAGGTAATAGGGATGTTTACTAAACATTATTTTTTGTCCATCAGATAGATTATCAAAAAACATTGGACACATATTATTTTCTTTTTTTACGTAATCAAAAGATTACGGCAATACATGAGTTAAAATGTAGCATGACGTCACTCTCTGGTAAATTTTATACCGACTTTTGACGTCCCGAGCCCACTCTCCCCAACTTTAATGTGTTTTATCTAAATCATAAAGCAAAAAATACGTGAGTAATATTTTTGTCTGCAAATGAATTTCTAGAATGTTTGAAGGGTTAAAACTTTATAAGCCTTTTTACATCGAGATATAAGTACTAACGTACTAGAGAAGACACCGTAAATTCCTACTTTGTCTCGTTCAACTGCGGCGATTGCGCCGCAGTTGTCGAAGAAAATGCGTAAGTGCCGTGATTTACATGGCGCTTAAGACCTTTTTGCCGAGAATAAATACACTTCCGCAGCAAATCTAGCGCTGTGGTAAATTAGTTACGGTTTAGACGAATTGTTATTATTTTAGCTCTGCAGCGAACTAAAGATTCAAATTACGAAGAATAGGACAATTCAGTTATTTGACGTAGCTTCTCTAGTACGTTAGTACTTATATCTCAATGCCTTTTTAATATTTTTTTAATTTCGAAATGTCTCGTTGGTCTAGTGGTCGCAAACGCTACTGCTAAGCATGAGGTCCTGCCAAACTATTCTGTAAACATCTCACCGTGAAAACTTGGGTGAAGTGAGCTGTCAATAGTGTCAATCCCTGTGGAATGAGAGATGGTTACAGAATAGCACTGCTGGGCTCGATTTCCAGGTCGGGCAAAGTGTTATTCGGTTTTCCATCTGGAATTTCTCAGTAGCAGCCCGGAGTCTAGATCTGTGCCCGGTTGATGGCAATAGGCTCGCCTCCTGTTACATGGGACTCAAAATATAACTGTCGTAAGTACTATAGGTGCACAATAAGTACGTTTAGCGTTAAATGGAAGTAGTGATTGGATCTGGTTGCATCACATCACATCATGCGAGTGGATCTTAAACTTGAACTAATCACCACTAAATCGAATATACACATAGCCTCGAACGTTATTTAATTTTGTGCAAATGTAATTGTGTGACTTTAACCCACTCACAAATTCTGCTGACGCAAAATCATATCTTGTGTTTTAACTAGGCTATAAAGTGTAAAAACTATAATACGCAAACTAAATAACAAATTACGTATTTCACACTTTTCAGATAAAATAATGAATTATGAAATTCAATTTTGTCATTCATTTCAAGACTTGTAATGTTAAATATTGTTAAGAATTTTATTGTCCTACAATTACCATAAAGTGTGAGCTCATGCCGCCTATGATACAGGTTTATCCTAGTACAGCCGGTCGATTCTGTAAAAATATCACCGTGAAACTTAGGTGAAGTGAGCTGTCAATAGTGCTAATACCTAGCATCCTGCTGGTCGATTTGTGACAGTGACAGCTCACTTCACGCTCACTTCACCTAAGTTTCACGTAGATATTTTTACAGAATCGACCGACAGGCATCTAACAATATAATACCTTTATAAATTACGTTACGTTATTAATATTATACCAATTTTAATACTGAATTAATAATTATTATTTATTTCTTTATTAAAAGATTGGCAAAGCCTGATCTAATCAGATACCTACAATCATCCAGGTTTCATGGATGATGGACTGATCATACGATTGCTAACGAGTGCATGCTAAGTAGGTGAAACGGATGTTAACATAAGTACCAAGATAATCTTCAGCCTTGTTGATCTACTAAGTCTAGTGGTCTCAAGACTGTCTGCTGAACGTGCACTACGGGTTTGATTCATGAAAATGTTTTTGGGTTTTTAAAATAAAATTCTAAACGGGCACGGGGCCGGCAGTCTCGACATTGATAGCGATCGCTATACCACCGAATTCGGTCGCAAAGTGCTAATAGCGTACCTGGCGTGCACGACGCGCGACGTGCTTGACAAGCAATTTTGACCGTCGAGGGACGCCATTAGGACTTTGCGACCGAATTCGGTCGTAAAGCGATCGCTACCTACCTATGTCGAGACCGGACTGTGCATCATGCGTCAGGCCGGACTGTGCATGGGTTCCCAGCTAATGACTGTACTAGACTTCGTATGTGACTTATTGTAAGATAACTGCAGGCTTAAAACGGCCGCTTTGGCAGAATAGATAATACGAGTATAATTATGAATCACACAAATTGTCAAAAACTGACAATTCATAATATTATCTGCGTTCAATTCATATTACGCAATTCATCTGTTTGACAGTTTTATATTATAATGAAATAGAAATAAAATATAAAAATCTCATTTGATTAATAAAAACTGTAAAGAAAAATTATCCGGTAAAATTACGGTCTTAATTTTCTTGGTATGAATTGAATTGAATATGATTCAGGTAAAATATGTGTCACCATAGAGGAATTGCTGGGATTTTAGAAAATGAATTGCTTAACGTGGCCGTTTTACGCCCCCTGGTGAGATGTAGGTAGGTACTTACATCTCTGATCACCCGTTTGAGGAATAGGCGCGATGTTGTTTCAATGTTTATTCTTGCCTGCGAACCATTTTCTTATACCTATGTGTGGCTAGCCTATTAAACAATATTAATGCCCGTTTTCACTAACGCTAGATGACGCATAAATGAATGGCAAAAAAAAAAACCTCGTTGGATTTTCAACTCTCGGCTTAACGCAAAGAGTTGAAAATCCAACAGCGTGCTTTAGGCATTCACTAAGGTATAATGTTAGTGGAAACGGCCATAAATAAAATAATGTGTACTTATCTAGGTACGGCTGTGCAAATGTCGATAAATACGTAAATATCATACAACAGGTGTTTACGAATGCGTCGCTCGTGAGAACCAAACGGACTCGAAACATTGTATTGCTTTTCTTAAAAAACAAAGCCGGTAATGAATAGGTTGTTAATACATAATAGTAGTGTATCGTGTATTTCACTTCCTCTTACCTACTTGCAAATGTAAGGAACAATATCCTATATTGTCATCACAACTATGACTTTGTAATAATTGGTAGGTATTTAAATTCGTCAATTTGTAAAAATGTGGAATAATTTGGGACGGGATTAAAATTTTGGATTATAAGAATCTCAATCAAACTTGGATTTGATATGTGAGTTTTATATAGTTATTCTGACCGTAATAGCTAAAAATAAAAAATTACGTAGCGCCTAGCAAATTTCAATAGCTAAAAGTTGCAAGAAATAAATTCGCTTGGTAATCTAACGCAGTGAAAAGACAACTCTTTTTTTTTTTGAGGGTGGGAAATTATCAAATACCTTCTCCCGCTCTGGGTGGAACGGGAGGGCGTGTCAGACTTTTACTGACTAAAACCCACCCGTGTTCCTTCCGTTGCCTGTGTGCCGGGGTCGCGATATTTCGGACAAACTCGCCAACCCGGCAGGTATTGGCCCTTCCGGACCCCGTCAGTTGGTGCTGACATCCCTTCGAGGCGCGCGTGGATCACAACGCGCCGTCGACCCGCTGGTCCCTATCGGAGGGCGAGCAACCCATTGCACACCGTCCGCAAGCCCGCGCCTACGGTAGCCGGAAGTCGGCTCGCGATCCCGACGCCCGGGGCGTCTCCTGCGGCGACTAGGGGCGCGAGGGCGCGAATATTGCCTCTCCCGCGCGCGCTCCGCCTCCTCCTTCGCGAGCATTACTGCTTCGCAGAAGGAAGTGACGGCCTCCCATGCACTCTCGCTCTGGACCATGGCCTGAACCAGGGCCGGACGCGAGAGATCGCCGCCGCCGATCGCCTCCGTGAGGACACGGCGGTGCCCCGCCCAAGCCGGGCAGACCTCCACCGTATGCTCCACCGTGTCCTCTGGGCGATCCACGCAGTGGTGACACCCGGGCGTTTCCTCCCGCCTTATGCGGAACAGGAACCTCCCGAAACAGCCGTGTCCGGTGAGGACCTGCGTCAGGCGGAAGGTGAGGACCAGCGGAGTGCCCAGCGCTGAGTTGCGACAATCGCACTCTCCATGCCGCCATGAGGCTGAAGGCTCGCCGCCTCGCGGGAGACCGTGCGGTATCCTCGGACCAGCCTAATGGCCATGACCCTTTGGGACGCGTTCAATCGGCGGGCTGGTCGCAGCCTTAAGGAACGCGCCCACACTTGGTAAAGGGCCAAGGACCGCACGACCCCCGCGTAGAGCCTCCGGCAGGAGGCGTTTGGACCCCCTAGATTGGGCAGAAGCCGCTTCAGAGCAGCCCCAGCCCTTTCCAGTTTGGGAGCCAAACGACGGAAGTGCTCCACGAAGTTCCACCGGCAGTCGAGGACGAGTCCCAGGTACTGCATCGTCGACTCGACACCGGTGTGAACCCCTCCTGCCGTTATCTGGGAACCCGAAAGTGGCGCATAAGCTTTCCTGTAACAAAAATAAAACAACAACCATAGACATAATTCAGATTTTATTTAACAGTTAACAAGAGCTATAAATAATAAATAACAGCATTCATTTACTAATTCAAATAAACAAAAACATAAGTTATTATATCACTAATACCAACAAAAATAAACTTTAGTTTCGTCAAAATAAAAGACTATGAAGATTCTCTAATTAGTACCTATACTTTGGAATTGTATATCACAGACTATAAAAACGTATCTAATAAGTAAATAAGCATTTGTATTGAATTTTACTGGTATTTTTAGAGCACGGGTTTGCAATAAACATCTTAAGCCATGCGAGATGCGACCGACATAGCAGATCTGCAAATATCTTGCATAACATAACTAGGTAAACTGTACTTAAACGGGAAATATTTTAACTGATCCTCTAAAAACTTATTGAGCTTCTAATGATAAACAGTTTTTTAAATTAATGAACCTCTAATAAAGTATTTGGGCTTCTGCGGCCGGGGAGCTCTGCATCCAAGTTTGTCGCAGTTAGTTGGCTGTTTAGTATTTTAAGGTCCTCAAAATAGGAATTATTAAAGGTTCACAAGCGGCGCAATCATTATATTAGAGTGTTCAATAATATTTTTAGGAGTGCAAAATGGGAACATTAAGGTGTGTCCAAATAGGGTTGCCAACCATACTCTAAAATAGAGTATTGTACTCTTTTTCTTGTAGGTGTACTTTATAATCTATAACACTAATAGAGTACACTAAAATACTTTTTTTTACATAATATGTAAAAAAAAGTATTTTAGTGTACTCTAAGTCAGCATATTATGCTGACTTATGTCAGCTATATGTATACTCTCAGTTCCCACCACTTCAGCATTCACCGAGAATCTTTTCGGTCATGAATGTGAAGTGGCGACAAGAATGGAACAGGGCTTCATTAAAATTGATAAAAAAATGAGCTCCTGGATTTATATTGACTACTTTTTTATTTTTATAAATGGAACTCTTTTTTACCCTCTTTGAAATCAGATATAATCTACTCCTACTAGAAAAAGTTGGCAACCCTAGTCCAAACATTGAGCGGCAATCATGCGCGGCTGCCACGCTGTATTTGGACGACTGCGCGCGAACGCTTCTGTCTACCTGCCGCGCACAAACATTTTTAGGAAACATTCGTTCACTTATTGTGTCTGGACGTATTAAAGGCTAGGCAGATTGATATTGCCAACTTAAGTGCGCGGCGTGTCTCAGATGTACCGCGCAGTACTGCCGCGCAAACATTCGTAGGTTTGGTCCTAACTAGAGCGCGCGTTGTTGCTGCCGCGCTATTGTTTGGACACACCTTTAGACGTTCGATTAAATACATGCCACTGTAAACTCCACATGTTAAATAGGACGAGATTACAAATCCAATTAATTTTCAAATGCTCTCCAAAAACACTTAATTGTAAAACATTTAACTTATTTTAAGGACACTTTACAGATCCTTTGTCCGCCATTAATCAAACATTATTGCAAAGCTTTGCTAATAACTATCGCCTTTCCAATATAATTATTAGACTAATAATACTGCCAGAATTATTATAACATTATTCGTCTTTGTAACATTATAAATCTAAAAACAGTTCTATAAAAATCGACCTTATAAGGTGAATTAATTCATACAATATGTTGTTATAATTGTACGTTTTCCAATTGCAAAGGATCACGATTTCATCAGTGTTGCCATGTAGTAGGTATATTCACTGATAAAATCAATTTCCTTTTCTAAATAAAATCTAATTTGGTGTAATATTTGGTGCCTTTTAAAGCTTTATTTCTAACACATAAACATCAAGTTATAAATGTTATTATCTACAGTCATAATTTGCATGAACACTGTTCTAATTGATAACCACTACAAACGTTACCTATGCTTTCTATTCGTGATCCCAAACATATGCAAGAACTAAGAGTGTGATTCAATTGGGTAACCCGCGAAATTCAAATTTCCTTACGTTTTTTGCAATTTGCAGGTCAGTGTCAGGTTCTACGTTGATCTAAATATGATTCGCGACCGTATCAAATATTTATTTATAGAATCATAAAAATCATCAATACAACTCTCTAAGTTCATATAATATTGAATAACTATTTCATGAAATCATGGCCTTTTAGGATTATTCTAACGTAAGGAGTTGTATTGCTGATTGTAATGATTACAACTCTGTAAACCCATGTTAGTTACGATCGCGAATCATATTTTAATCAAAACAAAACCTGACTGATCTGCAAATTGCAAAAAACGTACGAAAATTTGAATTTCGCGGGGTCCCTTACCGCATCCCCCTTAACAAGAAGAAACCAACAAAAAATCTCGTTGTCATCATTGATACTTTACGTTTCTCTAGGCGATATGACTGGGACCAGACTAAGGTCCGGACTCCAAAACGGAGACAAGACGAGATGAGAGATGTTTTAAACAACCAATAGAATTCCGTTATTTACACATCTCGTCTCCACTCAGCTTCAGAGGATACCACTGAGCGGAGATGTATCATATTTGTATGGCGCCATCGAAGTGGAGATGTAAGCTGTGCCTTGCCGACAGCTGGGCGACGGTACAATACGGAGATGAGAGCTGTGCCTCGCAAGCTGAAGGCGGCGCGCAGCGGATACGAGAAGGATTTGAGCGGCGTGTAGTGAGCGGCGCCGTAACACTTCCGCTCTAGCCAGCACACATCTCCGTTCTATCTAGCACACATCTCCGCAGTCCGCTGCAGTCTAAACAGTACGCATCTCCGCAGCTTCGGTGGATACGGGTGTATTGACCAAAGCTGCACTGAAAAAAAAACAACTGAAAAACATCTCTTCTCCGCTTCGGACATCTCCGCACATCTCCGAGATTGAGCTGGGCGGCGGTACAAAGCGGAGAAGTGAGCTGTGCCTCAAAAGATGGCAACGGCGCGCAGAGGAGACGAGAAGAGAAGTGAGCGGGGTGGAGGGAGCGGCGCCGCTAGTTCCCCCAGTGTCAGATCACACACATCTCCGCTCCAGTCTAGACAGTATCCATCTCCGCACAACAACACCCTAGCTGAAAAACATCTCTTCTCGTGTTGCTTCGGACATCTCCGCACATCTCCGCTTTGGAGGAGTCCGTGCCTATGAAGCTATAACAGTTGTGAAGGACTTCACCTTCTTTCTATCCTAAATTCCAGATCTTGCTAACAGATTCACACATTATCATATTACAGGTCATTGTATTACATACATTCTTATTTTAGCCGCACCTTTCCAACTATCGCTTGAGCGATAAAATAGCTCGGATTCTTTATAAGTTCCTGAAGCAATCCACCAACTGCTAGGCCGCACAAAGTCTGTACAAACGCGAAGGCTATCGCAAATCGTGTAAGCAACTAAAGGCTCGGGCGCCGTAAACATTTAATTGCAACTGCTAGCTTGCGTTTATGTGCAGTACCCGTTCAAAATCGAGTTAAGCAAAAGGCCTTAAACTAGCCAATGTGCGGCCAGCCTTGTACACCTAATCGTTAATATACTAATTGCAGGCGTTCAGTGGCGTTCTTAATTAGCTGTAGTGCACACCTATACGATAATAGGTATTACAAACACAGCGACTATGTCCTAATGTGTGATGTCCGCTCTTAGAGCTCATTCCGTTAAACATCATCACCTGCCTAGCCTTTCCCCAACCATGTTGGGGTCGGCTTCCAGTCTAACCGGATGCAGCTGAATACCAGTATTTTACATGGAGCGATACCCCTTGGTACAACTGGTTGTAAGACTTTCGCTTCTGACTACCCGTAACGACTGACAAAGATCTACAAATGACAGCCGGGACCAACGGATTAACGTGCTTTCCGAGGCACAGGGGTCTCGAACCGACCTCGGCAAGCATAGCTTAACCTTGGTCGATTGAACCGTGCGGCTGGTAACCACGAGCCCTTCTGAGCTCATTGGTATAGCATAACATAAATATAGGAAGTTATGTACAATAAGTAAATAGTACTTACTTTATATATCTGGCAGTATGTTGTAGGCAGTACTTATTGTAAATATTTACTGCTGGAAAACATTATTTGGACACTGGCATAAATGGAAGAATATGTATAGAAAAATGTAAAATACTTCTCATAGAAGCGAAACTGGGCATGTCCAGTGGCGGATTAGACTTAAGGCCGACTACGCCCAGGCCGGCCAGATATTAGGGGCGGTCAATCTGCGCGATATGTGCTCGGTAACAGTGAGAACTAACTACAGAGTTACTGAGCGATACAGCTCGTAAATGATGCGGGGCGCGGCGGCGATTTCTAAGATCGTCACGCCACACGCTTCACGCCCGCCGCCATCGCCCCTTTGAACTGGCTGGCCAGATCACCAGTTCTGACGGCGCCGTACTAACTTAACTCAGCTCAAAACTCAATGACAATCTTTTCCATAATATAATAATAATATTATACCGAATGCAATGGTTATTTATAAATAATACTGATTTATAGATTAATTGCACATTTCTACACCGCTAAATTAGTAGAAATTAAGGGGCGGCTGGTACTAAACGGCCTTGGTCGACCAACATTGCTAGTCCGGCTCTGGATATGCCATTGTCGTTGAACGCTTTCAGAGCAGGGTTATAACTTCTATACCTAAGTTGCATTACTCATTGCGTATGGAATAGGTTGAGATTCCGGCAGAGAAGCAGAAAAGGGAAGATGGGTAATCTCATAGAAATATCACTTTACTTATTTCCGTCACGTAGTCTAACAAGCCCTTCTTCCCGTATTTCTTGCTGCTAGGGGCAAGCGTCACAGATCGCATCGCTTGCTTATACGAATATGAACATTAAATGCGTAAGAATAAGGTTAATATTCGTATGAACCGCTTACTTTAATTAGCAAAGTCAAATTGCGCTCTATGAATCTTGCCCGGGACACAATGCGGAACTTTGATCACATAAGCACATAAGTATCAAAATATCTTTATGGCATCCCACAAACTTATTAGCTGCTGCACATAAAACTAAAGACTTCTTGCACCACAAATCACTAACCGAATTTAGCGCTAAATGAATTAAAATAGTATATTATGCAATTAGTGAATAAAGGACGGATTTAAAGCGAGGGCCATAGATGAATCACGAGCAAGTGAAGGATTCTAACGACTGAATCACGACCGTAGGGAGTGATTCATGACGATTGAATCACGAGCGTTGCGAGTGATTCAAGTGTTAGAATCCTGAGCGACGCGAGTAATTCACGGCCCTCGATATAAATCCGTTTTATTCAAGAGTTGCATACTATACTTTATACCATGACTACATGATTTAAGCGAAAATAGACATTTAATGAAGAAAAAAGGAAGGTTGAATTAATTAAAATGCACATTAAAATTGGAACAATTACTAAAATTAAAAGTAATTTTCTTATTATTACTAATAATAATCAACTTGTGAAGCGATATTTATTTCCTGTGTATCGAGTATGTTTTCGCAAGGAGGTTGTATAGCATTGAGATGGAGGTCGCATATATAGATGTGTTCTAAATTCAAACACCAAAATAGTGATTAAAAGTGCTTTTTATTCACTGAAAACAGTGAATAAAATAAGCTTTTTAGAGGGGGAATGGTATAAACATGATTAGATGCGGATTTTTTTACATCCGCGGGTGCGCATTATTGGTGGCTCACATCCGCGGATGCGGAACTCAAGTTTTTTAAGGGATCCGTTAAAGCGGCAAGACGAAATTCAAAATCTCTTTCGCATTTTCCAAATTGCTGTTTCATTGTATATTGATCATTCAATTCGCGGCAATTACTTTAAACAATTACTAAATTATAATCATTTAAAAATCTAGCTCTCGAAATTATATTATGTGTTTAATAGAAAATGAAAAGAAATAATTTATTGCGTTGTGCATTTATTTGCGGTTTGATGGATATAAGACTGCTTCGTGGAAATGAGAGTTATATTAATGATTAAATTATTATTATTTCTATTTAGTTGATTTTTTTTTAAATTATATTCACCCTTTTCCACCCACATCTGCATCCGCATGAGCTCCGCATTGATTAATGCGGATGCGGAAGTCTATATAAATGCGGAAGCTCCGCAATTGCGGAATGCGATACATCACTAGTTTGAAGATTACACAGACAGAATTATGTTTTATATTCGTTTAGCGTTAGTGATTTATGGTACAAGTGGGCCTAAAAGTTTGAAAAATAATATTAAAAGTCTTAAATAAACAGACTCAACTATTCAGTGTCCCTTGAAAACTCGTCGGTACGTAACATCCATTAACCACGTGGTGCCGTCATCTATAGGTTTAACTATGAAGGGAATGGAAGCCAGGCCCACGCCCACAGCGACCCAGTTCCTAGTCTTGAGCGGCACCTTAGTGTACTTTCTTAAAACTTCTGTGGAGAAGAAGCATAACCTGAAACGTAGGTAAAAAGGGTCCAGTTAAACAAATTATCGAAGTCTTCTGGAAATTTTGGTGTGAGTTTTTGGGTTTTTGTACATAAAGTTGTATTTGTTTTGTTTAATAGGTAGATAATATGTATAATGCATACCTGACAAAACATCGATATTTCTTTACTTATTATTTGTTATAAGTATAAGTAGTATAAGTATAAGTTTGAATAATGAAAAAAAAAAAATAAACAAAATGAAAAATAAACAATACAGGACATTATGATTTGGGATGTATTTTGACGTTGAGTTTAATGGGTGAAAAGGTGTTTGGGTGACAGTAAATGACGTGTGCTAGGGGTGTTAGTGGTGTTTGTAGCATGTGTGTGGTTTTGTCGGGATATGTGAGGGAGTGATGAGTATTTTCCACTTCTACGAATTTCTCTGTTTCATCATAATTTTGTATAGATTTACCTGTTAATAATATATCCGGGAATAACCACAGACGCCAGTGTCTGCCATATCAGCGCGTCTCCTGCCTCCACCACCACCATTTCTGGTCGCGCATCTCTCTACAATCATAAATTTTTTCATCAATAAAACTGCCTCATTTTCTAGGGTTCTGTACCCGAAGGGTGTCAAACGGAACCCTATTACTAAGCCTCCGCTGTCCGTCTGTCTGTCAGCGGGCTGTATCTCATGACCCGTCACAAGTAGACAGTTGAAATTTTTACAGATTGCGTATTTCTATTGCCGTTATAACAATGGATAATAAAAATAAAATAAAGTTAAAAATTTAAAGCAGTCCCCATACAAGAAACGTGTTTTGTTTCGGCGTTTTTTGCGAAATATTGTACGGTGGTACCGTGGTACGGAACCCTTCATGTGGGACTCCACGCTAAACAGTGGAACATGTGTCCACTATGTAGGTTTTTTTTAAATTAAGCTGAATATTGCTATAATGTCTTAGGCTATCACTACCAGACAACCAAGGGTGGTGGACAGTTAAGCCCGTATTACAGAACCTCACTCAAAACTCAAGCATTACTTAAAACTCGTTTAAAGCCCTTTGATTGGTTGAAACTAGTTTTAAGTAATGCTTGAGTCTTGAGTGACGTTCTGTCATACGTGCCTTAATATGGCAGATACATCATTAACATCGTACAATAAAAAGAAAAAAAAAAACATCTTTAAATAAAATAGGTACACAAGTACACATAAAGGCCTGTTCAGATATAAGCAATATCGCTGTTGCGCTCGGTAGCGATACTGGTCCTCTTTCTGGTTAGTCACTTTGGACCAGGGGCTGCAGTCTCGACATAGATAGCGATCGCTAAACGACCGAATTCGGTCGCAAAGACCTAATGGCGTCCTTCGACAGTCAAAACTGCTTGACTAGCAAGTCACGCGCGTCTTCGGACGCCATAAGGACTTTGCGACCGAATTCGCTCGTATAGCGATCGCTAGCTACGTCGAGACTGCCGCCCCTGGGCCAGTATCGCTACCGAACGCGATATCGAAATTGCGTATATCTGAATAGGCCTTTCAGTAGGTATACATAATAGACATGTCTATAATGCCTACACTTTTAATCATAAACTTTTATAATAGAGCTATTTAGTACCTTACTGTGTAAATGTAGGAAACAATAAGTGGGTTGTGTTATTAATACAAATAAAAAGTAAATGATTATGCCTACATACTTTATATGATTTATAACTTTTGTCCGCAGTATCAGCAATCGTATAACCAATAGCTACTGCATAGGAGGCCCGTACAACATTTCTGGAGAATATCGGGCGGAAGGACTCCCCCACCTCGTTGGCATAACCTGAAACATGGACCTGTTCAGTGACCGATACATAACGCGGGATGAAGGGTGAGTACAAGTACATTTTTAGGTTTTATTTCAAGCTTTTCTTAGCCCATAAATTTCGGTAATTGGTCCTGAACAATGGTCTAAGAATTGACAATAGTAAATACTTCTTCTGTGGCAGACAGACCAAAAAAATATAATATACTAGCTGCACCCTGCGGTTTTTCCCACATAAGTCCCGATCCCATGGGAATAATGGGATAAAAAGTATCCTATGTCCTAACACAGATCACGTTCTACCCATGTGCCAAGTTTCATCCAAATCTGTTCAGCCGTTTTACCATGAAAGCGTTATAAACAAACAAACTCACTATCTCATTTATATTATTAATTAGGTTTTAAAAGTTTTTTTTTTTTTATTAAGTTTGGTACCTTAAAGATATATCAATAAAATAGTTAGTTATGGAGTTACAGTAGGTACTGAAGAAAATAACAATATTAAGAGCGTTTATTCTGAAAGTTGGCAACGTCGTAAATAGCTGTCAAATATTGACCTGTTTTGATTAATTTGGAAATAATACTGTATGGAAATAAGAAATGTGGCTAACTAAGTTACTAGAATATTGATTATGATATGCAATAATTAATATTGTAACACCGAATATGGGTACAACATCAAATTCAATGTTACAATTGCATATCATAATCAATATTCTAGTAACTTAGTTAGCCACATTTCTTATTTCCATACAGTATTATTTCCAAATTAATCAAAACAGGTAAATATTTGACAGCTATTTACGACGTTGCCAACTTTCAGAATAAACGCTCTTAAGTACATTGTGGAAAATTAATAGACTTGATACAAATTTGCCCTTGAGAAACTGTTCCCTTTAAGTGCTTCAATTGAGCAGTAATACTGCACCTAGTTTCAACTAACAACTAGGTACATCATGGAATAGTTTAAGTATTATTACTGCTTACCTTTTAAAATCTCTTAGGCCACGATATATAGGTAATAGAAAATAAGTCAAACTGTCTCAAGTTCTTATTGATGAGGGTCTTCAAGTTTTTCAAAGAAATTAAATATTTAATTATTATATTTACCTAGGTATCGCACCCATGTGTCTCTCCAGATATCCCTTTCAACTGGTTCGGCCATAATTAGTGCAATTTACCGACTTTTCTGACTCAAAACAATTACGTTACGTATTTTATTTCATCGTATAAATAAAAAACCACTATACATTAAAGTACCTTGTAAAGAAATACATAGGACTACGCTTGTATTTTCGATAAATTCACAGGTCGCTAATTGGACATACGGAAGTAATAATATATAAATAAAACTATTAGGTAACAATGTAGGTTATGGCAGATCTTACGGCGACTACATTAAATGGAATGTTTTACGTTTCCATCTGATAAATTAACTGTTTCAACATAATATTCTGTATCTTCGTCCCATTATCATAACAATAAAATGTGCAGCTCTGCTTTTAATTTTGAAAAAAACACTGATTAGCACTCACAAAGTCACAACTGACACTAGCCCACTTAACTATTGATTATTTTGACATTGAATTACTGACACAATTCCTAGCATTTGACATTGAGTACTGACTGTCAGTAGTGACAGTGATGATTGGGGCTGCCAGCATTTAACCTGTGAATCCCCACGTTTCTTAAAGCAAAACTTTCCGCTCATGAAGATTTTGGCAAATTGATCCTTTTACAAAAACTTAGTTCAGTGGTGAAGTGAAGTGTATTAAATAAATCAAACGCAACTCAAAAATGTGATCATTCTTATCTTATATAAATTACTAGCTTCCGCCAGCGGCTTCGCCCGCATGATATATTTATAAATTATAGCCTGTGTTACGCAGTAATAAAATAGCATTCCATTGTTGACAGAATTTTTAAAATCGGTGCAGTAATTTTTGAGTTTATTACATAAGTTGATTGTTACAAACAAACAAACAAACAATCATACAGACATACAAAAAATCTAATATTTTCTCTTTATAATATTAGTTTAGATGAATAATGTTAAACATCGAAGGTCTCCATAATATTTTTAATTTCAAGATTCATGACAATCGTGACTGAAACGATAGGAAATAAACGAACAAGAAGTACTAAGGAATGATCCTCATTAATTGAAATTCACTCAATTCTGGGGTAATTAAAAATAATAACGTAGTAATACAAAAGTTGAGTAAAGTTGCCATACGTGAAAATATAACATTTTTTACTTTGTCATCCACCTCAATCATCAAAACCTTTTTCATATCAGCTGATGAGATTAAAAAAAATGAAATAAACAGAAGATAACCGCTCACGACTATAAGATAATAATGTTTCAGACAGGAGATTTTACTGTTTGTAGTCTCTGTGATCAAATATCAAACTCACACTATAACTCATCATCGGCAATTTATGCAACAATGATTACCAATGCCTGAAAGCGATTACTCAGGAATTTATAAATCACCTGAAATAATGATTATTTGCTTTTCTCGAGAGGTTCTACCTATTTATTTAAAGGTCTTTAGTTGAATAGATCTATTAA
This sequence comes from Agrochola circellaris, assembly GCA_914767755.1. Taxonomy (NCBI): domain Eukaryota; kingdom Metazoa; phylum Arthropoda; class Insecta; order Lepidoptera; family Noctuidae; genus Agrochola; species Agrochola circellaris. The sequence continues at coordinate 8,533,874 of OU611860.1, forward strand.
AAATTCTATTTATATTGCTTTTATTAAACTTTCAATGTCAAGACTGGTGGTTAATTGGCAAAGTACCGTAGTTAACAAAGTACAGTCGTGCAGAAATGTAGACAACGTAAAGTGACATGAGGCGCTAGCTTACTTCAAATACTTCACAATCAGCTGTTCACTCACACTGAGTGAAGTAGGACGTGTATTTAGGTTAAGTATTTCTTTGTCAATAGCAACAAACAATAAAATTCTGTGGTGAAGTGTACTAAATGTGAAGAAAGTTAAAAGTGGACAAGGACATTAATCGTGTCGTGTGCTTAGTCTTGTGTTTTCCCGTAATTGCCATCACAATATTTTCAATTTGGTGTGCTGTGTGCTGTTTGCTGTCTCTAACAAGATATTGGTATAAATAACTCTGTTGTTTTGTTTCTGAAAAAAGCAATGTAAAAATAAAATTGCCAAAATCAACCTTCCGTAGTGATGTGACATTGACGACTTAGATTTGGAATAATTTGTAGGTATGCGATAGTATTTTTGTCTTAGAATATAAAATCAACTCATTTCTTTATGTAATTACTTTTACTTTTTTTTATTTTACTTGCCAAATTATTCCAATAATCCTAGCGGAAAGTTTGGGCCTATGGGCCAAAAATAGTGTCCTACCTACCTACAAACCGGAGGCGTACCTACAGATTTGCAAAAAAAAACTTAATAATATGTATGGAAAAAAAAACAAAGTAAAAAGTAACTCTCCGTACCTCTGCGGTGTATTGTTTAACCATTGAACATAGTTAGTGATGCATTTGAGCGATTTATTTATAAATCTCATCTAGTTATTTCACACGTACAAACCTACCATAAAAAACGCCGCGTCCTCGAAAACGCAGCAAGTTAATTTTAAACGAAACTAGCTACATAATTATTATTTAACTAATTGCGTAGGTTCTCATAGATCTAAAATTATTTTATTAAGTAGAGTAACTACTAATGCTCAACTCAACAGGCGATAGTATGCGACGAGGTATATCATAACAACATGCTTGTATAAAAGTACGTGACATGGTCTTACTGGTCAAACCCTCATAATACTCCACCCACTGCAGGGAATAAGGCCTCTTTTTAACCAATTTCCAAAGGAGTAGCCTGTCATATCGGATGTTTTTTTTTTTTTTTGGCTGTGCCAATCACTAGGCTTCGGTGCCTTCCTCATACACAAAGTTCGGCTCAAGATCCGACCATCCAGCCGCCGGACGACCGGCAATCCTATTTCCACTCTTTGGACGCCAGTCTATCACCCTACCCCACCTGAATTCCAGATTATTTGTTCTGCCTAAATCCACTTCTGTTCCATTACTTATTCCTCATCGTCCAAGATCTTTGTGCGTCTTGAAATCTCGACATTTGGTGCTGGGTCACCTAGCATCCTCTGCGCTATAGAACTAAACAGTCCTTGATGTTTTCCTGTCAGTCATATCCTTGTTTTTCATAAACAACAGACACCCAGAAGGCTAGAAGGAGGTGAAACTCACGCTGGCGATGATATTGCCAATTTTTTTATGGGATAGGTTTGCTTTAATCCATTTCTCGTCTGATGCAATCGACGACGGATGGTACAGGATTACCAAAAAGGCAAATAGTGTATTCACTCGAAACATGAACACTTATAAAATTCATATCTTTTATTCAAATTACATAGGCATCTAATCTGCATATTTTGATTGTCAAATGTTACAAAAGAAAGCCCCCAAAATGCCCACACTTCAACACTGACTACAAACTCCATAGCAGGTTTGAGACATACGGAAACTAAAAATCCGGGAAGGAGTTCCACTCTAACGTATGATAAAATGCATTAACGCAATATTCGCGAAGTACCTACTTGTCGAACTTAACATACATTTGCATAAAAAACGGCAGCAAGCCCGAGAACGGCATTCCCAATGCCAATTTTAGTGATAGTAACCGATGTAGATATGTCTTTTTTCTCTAAGTTCACTTGCTTACTGTGCGTTTGCACTGGCGAAACATCGCAACAAAACATGTTGAAATCTCTAGTTCCTGTCAAAAATTGTATGGAACATTGACAGAAAATATAGACTCCAACATCTTTTGTTGTGAATGTTTCGCCAGTGCAAACGATTAGTTACTGTCTTATTTCTTAGCCATAACATCGTTCACACAACCTTCTATTAGTCCGCCTCTTTTCATTTCATGAAACCATCTACATGACCATTGGCACAGAAATCTTTATTATCTGTTAATGTCTGTTACCTATGTTATTATCTACTTATTATACTATTCAGCTGGTGTAAAATTTCAAACATTATTCTTTTTGTCATGTAAATAATAATTGACAATACTGAATACAGTGTACCAGTAATTCATGCATATCTTGCTAAATAATATCGTTTATGAATAACAAAGTACTTTATGTTTCCTGGATCTGGTGGCCGGCCATGTGTCCGTTTGTATGTAGTTTTGTCTTCATATACGGACAGACAATAGCCAATGTATGCATATTCTGGGAATGGAAAGTACAATTACCGTTTGTAGGGCTTGCATTATTCGCGGCGTTAAAGAAGTAAGAGGTTGTGTGCTGTTGCTGTTCATTCAACATTTTTGTAGTCTCTGCAACAAGTAGGTAGGTATTTATCGGCCAGCATTCTGTCATCTAAGGAGCAGTGGTGGCAGTGGTACCGGCCGCGACTTACGAGTTGCAGGTCGTAGGTTCGAACCCTGACAGGCGCTTTACTTTGTGTAAATTATTTCATCACTACTGCTCTCAAAAACGGTGAAGGAAAAAATCGTGAGGAAACCGGCATATCCTAGAACGAAAAATTTGAAGACATATGACATAATGTACCAACCCGCACCGGGCCCGCGTGGTGGATTACGGCCCACTACCTCTAACAGAGAGGAGGCCTGTGGCCCAGCAGTGGGAAAATTATAGGCTGATAGGTCATGGTCACGTCATAAGTCTCGAGTTCGAACCCAAGGCACGCAACTCTGACTTTTCGGATTCATGTGCGTATTGTATAATTATCACTTGCTTCAAAAACGGTGAAGGAAAACATCGTGAGGTAACCGGCATGCCTGAGAGATATTTCTCGACGGCATGTGAAGCCAAGTCAGAGGCCCACGGGCGGCTTTAAGACTCTGACACCAGGTTAGTCACTAACCACACGCAAAGAAGAAGAAGCAGATGCTGTTTATGCTATTCTGTCATCTTGGGTAATTTGTCATAGAAATAGACTGTCCTTAGAATTACTTTCTAACAGCCCCGGAGCGGATGCTAAGGAAGCTAAACAGGTTACTTCTAATTTTGCCTGTTAATCTTGTATAGTTTATTTACTTCTAGCAGTATACGCCTCAACCAGCAGCATTGACGTACCAGCTGCTCTCCATAGCCTGAAAAGTCTTAAGAAAATATTCCGAACTCCGGATTAGTCCGGAATTTGAGTTCAGAATAATTTCTATATGAAAAGCTTTTAAGGAGTTTCGTTTTATCGACACGCCACGGCACATCACTGGCTCTAATCAAAAGTAACAAAGTTAAATTATATGTACAGGGGGCCTACTCCCTAAGCAAAATCCATAGTTTCGGCGGCGGTCGTTACGGGCGCTTTTTGATATCCCTCTCACTTACGGACATACCGTAAGTGAGAAAGAGAGCAAAGTACCGACATTATTCTTACGGTGCACTCTGTGCTATCTTCGTACACGATTTTATCGGGAATTTGCATTATTGCATATAACTACGTAATTTATATGTGATGATGAAACTACTCGTATAATGAAACTACTCATATCATATTCTCTATGTGTCAGACTCATTCTCCTAGCTAAATGTTATCAATGTGATACAAGTAGGTTAAAACCATACAGGCTTTATGGCTTTATACACGTAGGTTGTTTACTTTTCCTCGTAATTATGTATCTATGGTAGTTATGTGTCATATATATTTCCACATTCCATAAACTAGAGGTACCTACTTATTGTAATGAGCTGCATTTTCCCATTTGCTTGGTGACAGCACACTCAGTACGAGTTATACTTACGTACATTTATTATCTTATCTCGTGGTTTAAAGATCATTTAGGCAAGTCAGCAAGAATGTTATATCTCACTGTCCACAACCACGCGTTCAAACATACTTGTAGTTTTACATAATACAATAATATGTAGATACCCCAGTCCCCATGCAAGGTCAACAAGTAAGTAATGCTAAAATCAAGCAAAAAATCACGATAAAAAGTTTTACCAAGATGAGTATTTATTTATTCTTCTGAGGGGCGTAAAAAGCAGTCATAAAGATTATTAGAGTAGATATTTTTCCTTATGTAATTATGGAAGACGGAACACATGAATACAATATAATAAATTACTTGCATAAAGTCATTACGTGTAGAACACGGATCTTATGAGAATTAGGCGCTAAGAAGACTATTTAGCATTATTCTAATAAGTCAAGTTCTACGGAGACTAATACAAGTGTTGTATGCTAACATTTACATAGTTATCTATTCGCGTAACAAATGCCGTTTCGTTTTTTTCGGCCGTCAATAAATCGAGTTTATGATCAAAGTCCAGCAGTGCTATTCTGTAACCATCTCACCGGGAAAACTTAGGTGAATTGAGCGTGGAGTGAGCTGTCATTCCACAGGGATTGACACTATTGACAGCTCACTCTACCCAAGTTTTCACGGTGAGATGTTTACAGAATAGCATAGCAGATTATGAGCCTTTTATTGATGCGCGTTTGTAATCATTCTAAAAACTTTGCTAAACACTTTGTTTCATAGTAGACCCCTTGAATTCCCCGAGGGAAAATATTCTTTAGTCGTGAACACATGCCTTCTAAATATCCCTTTTTGATTATGAAACACCAGTCAATAAAAGCCATATAAAAGCAGCATTATAAATTTCCTTCACCTTCGTGCTGTCTTATTATGACATTTAAAAAAAGTAACGGTGGAGTTTCTTGCCCATTCTTCTCCATACGAAAACTCACTCAAATCTATTTTTTTGTAAATTTTGACGTTCCACAGTGATTTTGAAATAAATGACTTTATCTTTACAACATTGACCCTGTTTCAAGTATAACCTCAAATACAAGGAAAGTGTCGATAACATTTCATTTTTATCTGTTTCCCAACACTATCAACCTGACTCAAGGGCTTTCAAAAATTATTTTGGGTCTTTTGTTCATTATCATCACGATTCTCCTGCCCATAACTCAATTTATTTGGTGTCGTGGCCACATGTCTTTTTCTACCAATGTACTTCTCGTCATCTGGGTAATTTCTTGTTCGTTGTAGTCTTGTTAAATTTTATTCATTTGTAGCGTATGTTTTTTTTTTACGTCGTATACCGACGACGTAAACCGACGTGTCCACCGATTTCTCCGTCAATTGTGGACCGGTATAAAATTTTTTTTTGACTGAAAGGATGTTCAATAAAATTGAATGAACGGGTAAGCTCTGAAGTTGGTCCCTTTAAATTTTTATAAACTTTGCTTCGATCGTTTTTTTGAGTTAGCTTCAATAATACATATTTTTCCCACTATGGATATGATGGATATATGGACATATGTGGATATGATGATAACTTTCTGTCACTGTTATTTACATGGTATTCGAATTTGTGTCGGGTAGGTACCACAAGTAAAAAGTGAAAAAAACTTTTACAAAAAAAAAAATTGTCTTTGGTTTTGAATTTTCGGTTTTTGCCACCGACTTCCAAAATTAAAGTTATTTTTCACTTTGAAGTGTTTTTTTTTTAAGTCTGTTGTTTTTTGATCAATGTCCCTATACCACAAAACTTAAAAATGACAATGTACACGCACTCGTAAGATACAAGGCCGTATACCACAAAATAAGTTTTATGATAATATCATAAAACTTATTTTAAACAAACAAACAAATGGATAAGGGCAGGTCCCCATATTATGGGGACCTGCCCTTATCAATTTGTTTTTGAGGTGGTCACAGACTGCCTCTTATTCACATAAGAATCTCAGCGTTCACATTCTTCCTAACAATACCATCTTTCACACAATCCATCCATTTACCTACTACTTACCTATTAATAGTCTTACTTACTCCAATAGAATTTCCTTGAAAAAGTAGGAAGAATAGCAGAAACTGTTCATTACACACGCAAATATTGACCGTGAAAGCTTTTCCTTAAATTGTCGCCTTTTACAGGGTCTAGAAATTGTAAATTGCAAATAACCCTGTACCTAGCAGGTATGAGATTTTTTGAAATCACAATATAACCTTCGTGAATTAAAATCGCTTTTCTTATTCGTTTTCTAATGCATTCCTATCTTATACTTACCTAGCTTCCGCTAGCGGCTTCGCCCGCATGATATCTTTATAAATTATAGCATTTGTTACTCGGTGATAATATAGCATTCAACTGGTGAATAGTAGATTATACAACAAGTGACAAAAAGGGAATGTAATTCGAGGGACTAAGTTGGATCCCGAGAGCAGCGAAATGACTCTAGAGTAAAATCCCGAGCGTAGCGAGGAATTCTAGATTAGAATCCTGAGCGGAGCGAGGGATACAAGAACCGAGATAATTTTATTTTTCACGAGTTGTGTACCCTCTTTTCCATTGACTGCGAGAAAATACATTTTGGCGACAACAAAATTATCTATTATAATTGCTACTTTAGAACGAAATGATTCCAGAGTCAGTGTCTCAGTTTCGTCACAGGAAGAACTCGTTATAGTATAATTATATTAATATACTTTCCAATTACAACAAAACTGGCGGGATATTTTTTATTTATTTATTTGTATACGCACGTTTTATTTATTTTTTGTATATAATTCGTGATTGTTCCAAATTGAAATGTGTTTATTCACTCAGTGACAAAAAAAATGTTTTATTCACTGTTATCGATGAATCAAGTGCCCCTTTTTCGAATGGCAATGGTAAAATAGTATATTATGTAATTAGTGAATAAAGGACGGATTTAAAGCGAGGGCCATAGATGAATCACGAGCAAGTGAAGGATCCTAACTATTGAATCACGAGCGAAGCGAGTGATTTAAAAAAAAAAAATGTGTTTATTATCTTAAATCTAGATACAATTAAGCTGCCGGGGCTTCCCAGAAAGTAATCCGAAGATACATTGTGATGGGATATTCAAGTGTTAGAATCCTGAGCAACGCGAGTAATTCATGGCCCTCGATATAAATCCGTTTTATTCAAGAGTTGCATACTATACTTTATACCATGACTACGAGAAAAATAAAGATTTAAGCGAAAATAGACATTTAATGAAGAAAACAGGAAGGTTTAATTAATTAAAATGCACATTAAAATTGGAACAATTACTTAAATTAAAAGTAATTTTCTTATTATTACTTTAATAATAATCAACTTGTGAAGCGATATTTATTTCCTGTGTATCGAGTATGTTTTCGCAAGGAGGTTGTATAGCATTGAGATGGAGGTCGCATTAAGATGTGTTCTAAATTCAAACACCAAAATAGTGATTAAAAGTGCTTTTTATTCACTAAAAACAGTGAATAAAATAAGATTTTAGAGGGGGAATGGTATAATAGTATATTATGCAATTAGTGAATAAAGGACGGATTTAAAGCGAGGGCCATAGATGAATCACGAGCAAGTGAAGGATTCTAACGACTGAATCACGACCGAAGGGAGTGATTCATGATGATTGAATCACGAGCGTAGCGAGTGATTCAAGTGTTAGAATCCTGAACGACGCGAGTGATTTATGGCCCTCGATATAAATCCGTTTTATTCATGAGTTGCATACTATACTTTATACCATGACTACGAGAAAAATAAAGATTTAAGCGAAAATAGACATTTAATTAAGAAAAAAAACTGGCCAAGTGCATGTCGTACCACGCACATTGAAGGGTTCCGTAGTTGAAATGAATTTATCCCAAGAAAAAACTTAACAATGTAAGTAGTTGAAAAACATTTTCTCCCATACGGAATGTATAGGAAGATCATGTTTACCAAACTGCAAATTGAAGTTGGTCGATTATTACTCGTTAACCTATAAAGCCTAATTAGCAGTGATAGTTTTCCTTTTAATTTCGTTATATATACTACTGCTATGATTTTTTTCACAAATCCAAGTACAACCATTTAGCTGGCAGGGGGGGGACACTTGACTCTAACAAAAAATTTCAGTTAAAACCTTACTATTTCGCAAACGGATCCCTTAATTAAAAAATGATTTTCACAAACTTACAATATTTTTGAACGACCTTTCCAACAATACCCCATACCACGGGGTAAATGAGAAAAAAAAAATATCTCCACTTTACGTGTAGGGGAGGTACCTTAAAAAAATCTTTTTTTTCTTGATTTTATTTCACCACTTTCTTGGCGTGATTAATATGTATACATATGCCAAATTACAGCTTTCTAGTACTAACCGTCTCCGAGCTAAGCCGCAGACAGACAGGCGGACATGGCGAAACTATAAGGGTTCCTTGTTTACTACGGAACCCTAAAAAAAAGGTTAAATTAATTAAAATGTACATTACAATTGAAACAATTACTAAAATTAAGAGTAATTTTCTTATTATTGTTATTCGGCTGGTCAACTTGTGAAGCGCTATAAATATATTTCCTGTGTATCGAGTATTTATTCGCAAGGAGGTTGTATAGCATTTAGATGGAGGTCGAATATATTGGTGTGTTCTAAATTCAAACACCAAAACAGTGATTAAAAGAGCTTTTTATTCACTGTTTTCAGTGAATAAAATAAGCTTTTTAGAGGGGGAATGGTATAAAGAATGTTTTAAATCGGCCCATACAGTACCTAGTTTTAAAATGTATTCATTACAAACAAAAATACAAATCTTTTCTCTTTATATTATTAGTGTAGATATTAATATAGATAGGTATCTCATTCATTCATTCACTGACTGACAATGATACCGCCTAAACCGCTGGGTCTAAAAGCATGACATTTTGCATAATTATGAATTCCATAGATACTTAGGTATAAGTTTATAACCTAAAAAAACTGAGCACTAAGGATGGATTTGTGAAAATACACCATTCTTGAAAGTTCATCATTCACCGATGAGAAATCTCATTGCATGGGCTTGCGAAGTTGACATAACACTTTAAAAAAAAACTACTTCGTCTTTTTTTATTTTTCATTTATTAGTTGTGGTACCTACCCCACACAAATTCAAATACTACTACCTGCAGTGCTATTCTGTAACCATCTCACCGTGAAAACTTAGGTGAAGTGAGCGTGGAGTGAGCTGTCATTCCACAGGGATTGACACTATTGACAGCTCACTTCACCCAAGTTTTCACGGTGAGATGTTTACAGAATAGCATAGCAGCTATGTAAATAACAGTGACAGGAAGTTAGGTATTATAACATCATCCACATAGACTAAGCGGGAAAAATACGTATTATTGAAGCTAACTCAAAAACTACCCAAGCAAAATTAATAAAATTTACAACGGACCAGCGCTCAAACTTCCAAAAGAAAATTTTCAAAATCGGTTCACAGTTGTCCAAAATATCGATGAACATATAATAAAGAAAAATACATACAGACAAACATAGAACCTTCTCCTTTTTTAAATTTATCAGGTAATGTAGATTTAGTGCATTACGCAAGTACCCTACCTACTAGACAAGCTATATTTGAATAGCTACTCTGCTAAAAAACTATTCAAATAAGTACCACAAACGTTTATTCGACGTATTTCCCCGTACGTAGATGATAATACATGGGTAGTCACTTACCAAAAATAAGACGAGGAAAACTCAATTCATGTTATGACGTACGAAGTTCATAATAGTTACCCCATTATGAACGTCGCCGCGACAGCAATAAATTATTTGTCGGTCATTGAACCAGCAGTGCAGCGCGTTGCAATTAGCAATCTTATTTTTGGGAATCCTATCACTTAGGGGTCGTCCATGAGTCACGTGACGCTGGAAAGGGGTTCGAAAAAATAACGAAATATCATAAGGGGGAGAGGGGTGTACTGAGATATCACGTGTAGGTATTTATTTTTTAGTTTTACGCGCATTACTAAAATGACGCGGCCCCCAAATAAAATAGTTTTATTTCTTTATTTGTTTCTATTTAAAGATAAGTAAAATATTCTGTAATTTTTTAAGATAGTTTGCACCAAAAAATACACGTGACTTTGGACACATAGGTAGGTAGCTACAAGACTTTTTAGTTTACGCCCGACGAAAAAAAATTCACGTTCATCCATCAATGCTCCTGTTGCAGGCCGCGACAGTAATGTACTAATATTATGAATAACATTATTGAAATGAATTTAAAATTAGAATGTCAATAATCAAATCAAAGCACTCAATTTGTAACTTCACTACAAATTGACATCGGTTTGGTTTATATTTTGATCGCAACTTTTGATACAGACCATATAAATGAAAATTACCGACATTGTGAGTAGTATCTTTCCACAAAGGTCAGAGTTGTCTCGAGAGCTCTGCGCGCGGGCAGGGCAACCCGCTGTAATAATCATTATGATTGCTCTCGACTCGACCACGCGTGTTCCCCGCAATGTCACATACGATTTCACACGTGATATCGAGAAGATATCAGCGGCTTCCGTACTACGAATAAAAGGAACTATAATTGTCAAGCTGTAAAATAAAAATGAAATCGCGCGAGCTTTTAAAACCGTGCGGAAATGCTATCCTAAAATAATATAATTAACTACTCATACTCGTACTATAAAATTTTGCGAAAGTGAGTTTGTTTGTAACGCTAAAACGGCTGAACGGATTTGGATGAAATTTGGATTAGGACAGAGGATACTTTTTGTTCCGATATTCCAATGGGTTCGAGACTTATGCGGGTGAATCCGCGGGGCGCAGCTAGTCGCATTAAGAATTTGAATTTAAATAATGTAAAATTACGTAAATTCTACTTTATAATAAACACTACCGGATTATAAACATCGAATCGTATCAAGATTATTGATATAATAACCTAGCCACGTTAAAAAAACACCTTTTTCGCAAAGATAAGATTTAGACAAGTGTCAATGATAGATAAGACGAATACACGAAGACACGTGCCTGTAACTGTAAATGACAGTTATCGAAACGTTGGACTTGCAGCACGTTTCTTTACTCATGAGCTTGTAAATCAAAATAAAAAACAAGTTTCGACCTTGTCAAGTAATATTATACAATTGTACCTACCTAAAGTTATTGCAACTGCAACGTAGGTACAATCTGAAGTAGTACTTATAATAATACTAGCGACTCGCCCCTACTTCGTATTACTCGACAAAACATCGAGATTTTCTTTATTATACCATGTCCCGCCCGTATTTTTCTGGATATACATGACAAATGATCGAAAATTAACTTAAAAAGGGGGGTAATCTTAATTTTTTTTAGTTATTTTTTCTTTGTCCCGCTATTATTGTATGGAATTGTGTTTTTTTAAATAACTACTGTTTTTTTTTAGAAAAAAATGCCTTCGTTTTTTTTCATAGTCGACAAATTTTATGAAAAAATATTAGTTGATCCGATAAAATAACTCATAAGCTGTTAGAAATCATAAACAGAATCCAAATCGAGCCAATAACATAGGAGATATGGCAAACGCCACTAAAAAAAATAAAAAAAATATATCTTGAAAAATATTTAAGATAGACCCCCCCTTTTAAAGTTAATTTTCGATAATTTTTCTTGAATATTCAGGTAAATATGGGCGGGCACATGCGACATTGTATACATATAAGTTAAATATACTCTTAGACCATACGGAATAAATTCTCTAGATAAATGATGGTGAAAACCGCATCAGAATCCGTTGCTTAGTTTAGAACAAGTACGCGGTCACACAGCCACAAAAAGCGTCTTTTAATTTATAATTTACTAGCTTTTGCCCGCAGCTTCATGCCCGCGTGGATGGCGGCAAAATATCCTACGGTAACGTCCTACGGAGTACGGTCCTACCGGCATTATAAGGAAGCGAAGCGATGATCGCATCCCTAATAGCCGAGAAAAGCGCTGCGCCGCACGCCGGTTCTTTTAATGATATGAATGATATGATATTTTATATTTAAATTAGATGCCCAATTTAAATAACATGTTTTGGTCAAAATAGCTTCGGAAATAACAATGAAGTTTTTATTAAATTCTGAAAAATAAAAATGGTTATTGTGGGTCATCCTTAGAAGATAGATATATGCCATTGCGGACGTTTTTGTTGAACTTTTTAAGATATACAACGGCTTACACGGCGCACGCCAGTAAAGCTCACAGACGGCATGATTTTTTCCTACATCTTCAACAATAATCGCCATATTTCAGCCAATTTACACAAAACCCTAATGAAATACACTAAAACCTTCCCCATGAATCACTCCGTCTACCTATTGGTGAAAACCGTTTGAAAATCTGTTTGGTAGTTTTTGAGTTTATCGCGTTCAGACAGACAGGCAGACACGGTAGGGGTCTTTGTTTTATAATATGTAAGGATAAAGATGTATAGTATAGAAGATATGATTTGGTAAGACATACCGTACAGTTTAGGGCATTTTTTGGCAGTAGGTATTGATATACCTACCTAAAAAAGTGCAATACCTACGCGGTCATAATGTATGAAACAGCAGATTTTTTTTTCAAATAACCGGCGAAATATGTAACAGGTGACAGGCCATGGTAACAGGCTTCGCGTCGAAGTCCTTGCCACCCTGTATATGATTGATTATTGACTATACTTAAATGTAATAATTTAATGTCTTAGTTGACTATCAAATGATTTGCTTAATATCCCATCGTGTAAGAACGTAATTATTATTTGACTACGCTTGCGCAATGCACATAGAATCTATTGACCTGTCAATATCTGTTAGTCATGAGTTCATGACAAAAAAGGGTCATAAAGGCGACAATGCACGGTTCAACCAAATTGCTTCAAATAAAAAGACGTAGACTATTAACACGATTCAATTTGGTTGATTCATCCAAAGACAATAATAGCGTAAAAATAATGCAATAAAATTGTTCCTGATTTTAAATTTTATTTTAAAAAGTTCTTAAACTAATGATAATATTTTTACTTTTTTTAAACTATAAGAAGCTTTTTTAATTGAAACCTACGTGTGAAGATGTAACTACAACCTCTTAAAAAGGGCTACCTAGACGGTACGGGGCAGCAGGATGTCGATGTGTAGCTGTGGCAGAAACAAAGTCCCACCTCTCCTGCTCTCTGTGCCCCAAAAAATGCAGCCGTTGCGACCTCTGCGCTGCCACCGACAGTCCGACAATGCCGATGAACTGGCGAAGTTTTGGGCCAACAAAATCTAGTTCACTGTCGTGCCATCGACACGACGACGTAGAAGAATTGAAACCACTAGGTATTCTAGGTAGTGTTTTATCCATTTCGTTTTGTGACAGCTAGTTATTTCCTTTATTCTTGATTCTTCAATATCACGAACATACATAATGACTTATCCGGCTGATGATAGATACATTATGGATACATTACATCACTATAGTTATAGTAATGATGATGTATTTTGTAAATACTGTTTTATGTTATAACTTATAAACATTTGGCCTTCAAAGAAGATATATCAGACGTCTTATGAGAAACTTGGAGCCATTAAATCTTGATCTTGAAAGGTATATACGGGACATCGTTAACGCGCTCACGCTAATTCGGTACGCGTATTAGCAAGCTCAAATCGATTACAGCCTAACTCGGAACGCAGTCTATGCAGTCAGGTTTTTTTATATTCTTTATTCAGTAGACCACTAGCATGGATAGGTGGTGTAGGAGTCTTTGTATTTATCTGCTACGGATATTTTTTTAGGAATATGCTAATTGAGCCCAGGTACGCACGGGCGTTATTTTTCCGCGGCGAGTTTTTCCCGCGGCGATTTTATCAACGCGCTGGGATGAGAATGCATTCCAGCGCGTTCGATTTTCAACGCTCGGCTCAACACGAGAGTTCAAAATAAAATCCCGCCGCGATATTTTTACGTCAGTGCGAACGTGGACTTAATGACAGTGACAGGTATCTTAAGGTCTTGGCTTGAAATCGAAATGTGTCCATAAATAATGTTTGTTTCACACATTCCTAAATACAGAGTTCGCACCGACGAAGATAAAAAGTAAATATTCCAGCAGAGTGTTAATTTATTAAAATCTGAAAGCCTTGATAAGCCATTTTACGTCACTTCTGACAGTTCACCAATGATTTTTGTGTGAAATTATCAGTTAGGATAATGTTATCGGGTGATCAGTATCACGCTCGACAAAGTCTAGTCACTTCACACGTGATAATCGAGTTACGTGTTATCACATTTAACGTTTATTGACGCGTTGACGACAAAACTCATGATATTATACTGTAGTAGGTACACTATGGAAAATATTACGATACTTTTCGCGGGCAGAGGCAGCAAGGACTCCAGCGATCGGTGAATTTCGCTGTTGTCAATCTGCAATACCTACATACTAAGAAATATGAGGTAGGTACCTACTCACATAAACCTAATTAGGTACGTACTTGCCTTAATCATAATAGTTCGACTGATCACAATGTTATGCTAGTTACCTTTAAGCAAATTGTCAGAGGTTGCTATTTTACATGCCAAAAGAAATATTTATTATTTATTTCAGGACTCGGATAACGGTATATTTTTCGAAACGTCGTCTTAAAAACCTAAGGAACGATTTATTTCGGTTACGTTTGAACGGAACGTTATTAAAACGTTTTTGAAAAAGAACAAAATTAAAATCGTTCTTTGTTAATAAAACGTTTTCAACCATTTTTGGGTTGATCGAAACACGCAACATAACCCTAATCAATACGTAAGCGGCAAGTGCATTGGAATCAATAATGTAATGTAATGTAATATAATGAAGATGGGTACAATTTAACTAAACAAGTTCATGCTTCGTTCCGAAGAAAATGTTGTACAAAAAAAAAACGAGAACTGTTAGAAACGTTTTAAAAACGTTATTTTAAATAACGTTTTCGAGCCATTAATTTGGCCTCATCCTACTAGGTAACCCCTCCCGGGAACCCGTACCTTTTCAGAGAAAAACGGAATACTTGAAACCATTACCTACCTAGTGCTCTTTGCTCAGTAGTGTGTCTTTTGCGTATCAGTATAATATTGTTTGTGAATAGGCTTGTGTAGTACATGTACTATGTACTATTAAGAATTCATTCACGACACTGTACTAGAATGAACTATTCCGTAAGCTTAATAGTACTTCGGTCATTTAGTACTTCGTTTCGATCACGTTCCGTCCGACTTGGATCCGCAGACTAAGGACGTTGATCACGCATATTCTCGATTCATGGATCGCGCGGGAAACAGACCGGTCGCCAGGGAGCGAGGAACGAGACGCACTCTTCACTTCTGTTGTACTCTCAAACTTACAATTTCATAACTCTGATTTGCCAAGGTGTTTAGATCTAATAGGTACGAAAATAGTTTCTGTATTTTGCCTTATTTCTTACGAAACTTATAGGTATGCGAAGTTACCGATTTTTTAAATTATTTTCTGATTTCTTAAAATAATAAGTACCTACTTTCCACTTCCAGTTAGTTTCGATTTTGTATTTAGTACACTGCTATTATTCTCTGTGACTGATAGTAGATATGATTTATTGTTCATTTAAAATTTTGTTTTTCGGTGTAAACACCTATGAGCCTGTGCTACCCTACCATCCAAGCACTCGTAAAACTCTTCATTCAGTTAGTGTACTAATAGTACTAGAAGGCCGAACTAGTACATTTCACAGATTGTACTAGATCGGAGCGATCCGTTCAGTGACCGAGCAAGAACAAGTCTATTTGTGAATAAGTTTTTTTTTTTACTTTTTTTTGTTTTTTTTTTGCATGTAGGTATGTACGCTATTCTTTTGCGGGTTAACGGGACCGCCCTTTGTTAGTTAACGTACCTACTGTATTTTGCTTGCTTATCAATATCAAAAACGCGTACTTAGGTATCTCCCGACCTTCGCCATGCAGAATGGCCAGTAATCGATCAACTATTGATTTACGTCGACGCGTCGCGTGAACGACTGTGTCGCCGAAAAGTAATCGGTGTTTTCGCGCGCAATTTTTCGCGAATTCGCGATAGTACCTAGAATTCTAAAGTTGTCATAAGTTTACTTTGAGTTATAATATTATAAGGTTTAAAACAATCATAGTATACAAGTGGGTATAATTTTGCAGCGTAATAAAATTTAAAAATTAACAAAATTGACTTTGACAGGTACTGAATGCGGTGAAAAGTGTTATGTTATTTATTATTAGGTTCCGCCAGCGGCTTCACCCGCGTGATACCTTTATAAATTATTACTCAGTGATTAGCATTCTACTGGTGAAATATTTTTTTAAATCAGTTCAGTCGTTTTTGAGTTTATCCATTATAAACACACAAACAAACATAGAAAAAATCAAATCTTTTCTCTTTATTATATTAGTTTAGAATTATGCACCTGTTTCTCAAGCACAGGTATGGTATTATTGCCAATGCCAAACAAAGGAAATAATGGTTTATCGGAAAGATAAAATTGAACTTACAATAGCCGATTCTGTGACTGTGTCGAATACCTACACTCTGCATTGTTAAAATAACAACATCATGTAACTTGAGACAATCAGTGTTCTGATTTGTAAATAAAACGTTCTATATTAGGGGCTTCATAAGCAATAGGGAAGATGGCAAAAAAAAAAATTGTCCGTCATGGAGTTTATAAAAAAATATTGGACACATATTTTTTCTTTTTTTACGTAATCTAAAGATTACGGCGATACATTGAGTTAAAATGTGCCATGACGTCACAAGTATGTAGATTTTGTACTTACTTTTGACGTAGCGACCCCCACACCCCAACTTAAAATGTGTTTTATCTAAGTATTTTTTCATTAATATGATTAAGCAAAAAATACGTGTCTAATATTTATTTATTATCTGACTGACGGACTAATTAGAATTTCTTTTTTTTTTACCCAGGCATCATCCGTATTATAACATGACAACAATAGAATCTCATAAATGCTAATGTAACTTAATATCTCCGATACACCATATAAAATATTTGTCTGAAAAAAAATACTGTCAAAGGTGTACTTAACAAAAAACATAAGTTTTTGACACTTGTGCAATGAGCGCTTAATTTAGATTGGCTGTACCACGACGGAATAGATCAATTTTATCTGTTCTGTGGTCTATATCACGCACTTGCTTGTTGCGGTTGTGTGTACACGACCCTTAAGGAGTAGAGATCCAGCCAAATATTTCCAGCAACCCCATAGTAATGTTAATGAAGTAATATAGTATAGGATTGCTACTTTATATTCCGCAGCTTACTGCGGAATATAAAGTAGCAATCCTATACTATATATTAATTTGGGCGGTTATGCCCACGATACTTATATCGTGGGCATAGCCGCCCAAATTAATGTGGGTACACAATAGGTAAGCCTCTGCATAACCCTTCGGGAAACACGGGCGTAAATCGTGATGTTTTGTTATGTTATCTCGGGCAACATTTTCCAATATGAATGTCTAAACTCCCATGGGAAAAATCTAAATACCTAGGCATTGTTACAAATTCCTCTTGACCCTTTCCATTTTTTTGTAATAATATTGACGACTTTTATGCACATATTAAGCACGTAGGTATTTATAATAAATCATAAATAATAAATTAAAAATTATTGAAACGTTGGCAAAAATGCATCTTATGAGCAGTTAGCGGATTAGGCTACTAAATATACGTCGTCTATTGTGTTTTTTTTAAATGCATTCTAGTTTATAATTTATTACAGTTTGGCACTATATTAGCATTCGAGCCGGATAAAAAATAAAGTTCATTGAACTTAAAAATGTTAATTGTAAAATGCACACAACACGGTATCATCGCCATAATTCTATTCTTGAAGTAGATGAGCAGGTTAAAATCTTATCTTTTAACCACGGTAAAATTATTTTGAACTCTACTCGGGTTAAAATTAAGTTTAGTTTCGCAAGAGACATCTTTTAATATTTTTACGGTTACCTTGTTTCGCGATTGCCAATAAAATAAATTAAATAACACATTAGGTACCTACCAAAGTTACTTTTATTTAGTTGAAGGCTATATTGAGATTCTTGTCTTTTTCGTTACCAACCTAGATCATTGCACAAGTTTCAAAGATGGTTTAAAAAGTAAGGTAAAGAAAACTTGTATTAAATAAGGTATTTTTTGTTACAAATAATTTAAGTACCTATATATTTTATAATTATGTATATTTACCGAGACGAATTTCGTAAAACAATTAATAGACCAGGTACGCACGGGCGATTTTTTCCCGCGGCGATTTTTTTTCGTGCACTGTATATTCAACGTTCTGCCTAGCGCCGAGAGTTGAAAATCCAGTACGAGATAAAATCCCGCCGCGATATTTTAACGTCCGTGGGAACGTGGGCTAAAGACAGCACAAAGACTATCCCTGGGGCGGCAGTCTCGACATAGATAGCGATCGCTATAGGACCGATATCGGTCGCAAAGTCCTAATGGCGTCCCTCGACAGTTAAAGTTGCTTGACAAGCACGAAAAAATCACGAGCTTGTGAAGCACGTCGCGCGCGTCTAGTGCCGCCCTATAGACTTTGAGACCGAATTCGGTGGTATAGCGATCGCTATCTATGTCGAGACTGCCGCCCCAGGTTGGCACGCGACGGGCATATTTTTATCGCGGCGGTTTTTTTCGCGTATTGAATTTTCGTCGCTCTGCTAAGCGCCGAGAGTTGAATATCCAACAGTGTGTTTTCTTGACGCGCTGGGATACACACTGCATGCGCTCTGTTGGATTCTCAACGCTCGGCCAAGGATTGAAAATCCAGTATGGAAAAAAAAGCGCCGCGATTTTAACACGTCCGTGCGTACGTAGGCTTAGTTGCTGTAAAAAATGTAAAAAAATCTGTGTAATATTTAAAAATTACTTTAATTGTTTACATGGCGTCTACCATAGTTTTGAAACATGCTCTTAAAGGGCTTATCTTATTCTTATATCTATTTGTATTTTTCAAGTATTTGTTCAAAAGATAATGTCAAGCTAGTATAATCCCGCGCCATTACCTTTTATCTTGCCAGTCTGTTTCTGAACAAAGTAATTAGTGCCGCTAAGTCACGCTAAGCGTTGTGTTTAAAATTAATTAAGTTGTTTTGTTACTAAAGATTGTTATAGTTTTCTTAGCGTAAGGTATAAATTAACATTTGAATTATGTGAATACAGTAAGATTTCACAGTTTCGGTGCGGTGTTAGCGAAATTATTCACAGTAGGTACTGTTTTGGTAAAGCAGTGTATTAAAATTGCATAATATTACTAAAATCAGAAGGCTTAAGCCTCAGCGATAGATAAATCATTGTGTGTTAGAATTGAGATGCAAAATTTTTGTATCTTTTATTTATTCATAAACTCAAACTCAAACGATTTATTTCAAATAAACCAATTACAGGTACTTTGCAATTGTCAAGGGGTCGGTCAGTCAGAAAGATGAAGCTAGTTGCCCATTCCAAAGCGTAGTAGGTTCCTATGGAGAAGAACGGGCAAGAAACTCCACGGGCATTCTTTTAAATCAAAAATATTCTTACAAAATTTTGGTTACATCATTCATGTTGAAATGATACATGTGAGAACTATGTAGAAAGACGTGCGCGTTAAAAACGTCCGCAATGAAAAGATAATAAACAAATTCAAAAATTAAAATACATTTAAATAAGCCATTCCCTAGACCAGTCCCTACTGACGGCGCCCGTTCACTAACATGACGCATGGATCAGCACCATTCAGCTCAACCATTTTGAAGGGAACTTAATGATCCAACACACATTCTCCATCGCCATAACGACTAGTTTCGCAACCTCCCAACTGTCTGATTCATTACTTTTGTCCCCTTTGGTTTAGATTTGTTGAACTTGTTGAACTATGTTAAATAAACACTGATGTTTATGACAATGAAAATACTAGGCCATGCTACGTAACGTTTATCGGAATTTGTTCTAAAACAATAACCTAGTTAGATAGGTAGGTACATAATAGACAACTTTTGTAAAATTGCTAAAATGGCGAGAACGAGACTGTAAAATTGCTAAAATGGAGAGAAAGGTCTAGTTTTAATGACGCGAATACAAATAAATAGGCTGCCATAAGTAAAACCTTTGTGATAAATACCTACATTGATGATGATGAATGCCGATGACAAAATATTTTCCTTATCTTGGCTTAAAAATGTCGAAATATCTAAAACACAAGTCACTTTTCAACTTACTCCTAAATAAAACGGTTCTCTTTTGCGAATTTGGTAGAATCTACCAAACTTTATTTCAATATTTCCAAGATAATATCTACATACTTAATATCTAAGCTTAAAATAATAATATGTACAAGTACCCAATTTTAATCGTGTAGGTAAACAAAAACAATTTGGTTGAACCGTGCAACATAGACTTTACTAACTTCAACCAATTTGAATTTTAAAGCTTATATTTAAATAAATAAACAACAGAGTTACTTTTTATACTTATACTTATTGTGAATGAACAAAGTGATGGTTAATTTATGAGCTCTATTTGCTTAAAAGTTAATATTTTTAAGCGTCATGAGTGACAATGTAGCGGATCTTTAGAGTGAAAATAAATAAGTGATAAAAACATGAGGAGCGGTGATAAAGGAGCTGATTGGGAGAATGAGAAGCTGGACCCTAATGGATGGTGAGTTTTAGAGGATAAAGTTTATTTTAAACAGCATTTCTTTCGACTGCTACTGCTACATAATCACAAACAGATATTTTATGCCAATAGGCCTATTACATGGGACTTAAAAATAACTAGCGAAATGTTACCCTAACCTTTCGGGGATAACAGGCTGCTATGATATGTTAGATATTTTATTTCTGACTTATTTCCGAGTTCTGACTAGCTGACCCGTCAGACGTTGTCCTGTCAAAATTTCGATTTCGATTTTTCGACAGTTCCTTTGGGTTTTTCTTAATTTTCGTTTCTTCCTAAACCACCCCAGGATTCAGGCGAACAAAACAAAAAAAAAAAGAAAAGTTTTGCGAGACTAATGCACGGCAATAGATTTTTATATATACTGGGTGTCAGGGACATCGACACGAAAACTGTTACCGTGGTTTCAGTACATGATTCTGAAAACCCTTGCGTTGAAATGCTTCGCCGGTTATTTAAAAAAAAATACTGCTGTTTCATAGTAACAACGACATAAAAAAAAAAAAACTTTGGGCGACCGAGCTCTGCTCGGGTGAAAATACGGAGAAAACGAACTTTAACAGATATGAGACCTAACTACATAGATCGATTTTAGCCCCGTAAGCCCCTATATTGCAATTTTTATCGAAATCGTTAGAGCCGTTTTCGAGAACGTGATTACAAATATAAATATTATGATATGCACTTATTTTGCACTTATGAACATAAGTACCGGTTCTATTTACAAAATAATTGCTTCTACTGACGTCCATATGGACGTCCGTCGTTCGTATCGTCGTGAGTGTCGTGACGTCGTTATCTCATTGTTAATATCACATCGTTCTAATATTATTGGCTGTAGCTTGAGTAAGTCACTTGCTCAAGCTACAGCCAATAATATTAGATAAAGATGCCAAATTGATCAGCCAAAATTTTGGTAAACCAATATGACATGGACGATAATTATCAGGTAGGTGACTAGTAGAGTCGCAGGTCTAGAAACCTTCGAGAACAGTTATGTATTTACCTTTGCTTTCGCAAATAACACGATTAGAGCTAAAATGTGCCAATGCGAAACTACAATAAAAACGTTTGTTTGTTTGTTACGTGTTCACGCTAAAACGGCTAAACATAACCAGCCGACGTATTCTGTAAATAAAAAACTCACCGTGAAGACTTAGGTGAAGTGAGCTGTCAATAGTGTCAATCTCTAGCATTAGGTGGAATGACAGCTCACTCCACGCTCACTTCACCTAAGTTTTCACGGTGAGATGGTTACAGAATAGCACTGCAGCTATCTAATTACGCAACATATTTCGTTGACAATTCCGACTAATCTGTTTCAATTTGACAGGTCAACAACATTCATTGTGTTATTTACGTTGTTGAGCAGATTTTTTTTTCGAACGTACGAAGCAATGGATTAGCAATCTGTTTCAAAACGATTCAGATTCTGATTGATCGTGTATTACGTAATTAGGGTACTGGAAACCTTCGAGAACAGTTATGTATTTACCTTTACTTTAGCAAATAACACCATTAGAGCTAAAATGTGCCAATGCGAAACTACAATAAAACGTTTGTTTGTTTGTTACGTTTTCACGCTAAAACGGTTAAACATAACCTGGATTAGCACATAGGATACTTTTTATCCCGATATTCCTACGGGATTGACACTTAAGCGGGTGAAATCGCGGGGCGCAGGTACTTTCTTATTCAATGCACTTCAGTGCCACTGGCCCCTACCGTGAACCTCAGCAGGCTGCAGTGAAATATAACGGGTGTAATAACTTCTTTTTTATGGTTCCGTAGGTCCGAATGAAAAAAGGAAACCCTTATAGAATCATTCGTGTTCTGGTGTGTCTGTCTGTCCGTCACAGCCAATTTGCTCCGAAACTAATGGACCCATTAAGTTGAAATTTGGTACACATAATATGAATTTCTGTAACCCAAACACAAACTTGTAACGTGAATAAATTAATTTTGAATAAGGAGGTCACTTTTGGGAGGCATATAAGAAAAAAAATATACTAATTCTAGGTAAGTAAACGTGACATATCAAGCTGGCTTTCCGTGACGGTCCCAAAAATATATCTTTTTATAATTTTTAAATAAATCGTTTTATAGTTATTTAAGAAAATTGATCCAAATTGACGGGGCCTTATCTCTGAAACTACTGAGACTAGTTTTTTTTTTAATTCATCGAAATATAGATTACAGGAAAACCTACTAACCTGAAAGTCAAAGTAACCAGCAATAATTTTTGCTCAATGCTACTTAGTTTGATGTAAGAATGCGTAAATAACTGCTATTATATAACTCAATAGAAATAATATTAAATTAAGACGCAGATATATGCCAGTGACCTTGAGTGGTTAGATTGCGTGTTCTGTACCGAGCTCATGCAATGCGTCGTACGTCCAACTAGTAAAAGGACTCGCCCATCAAGGAGCGCTGTTTCAAATTAGACGCATTATTAATTTATTATACATAAAAAAGGTATTTTAATAAAACACGAATACTAAAAAGTCAATAATTAAATTATTTTTAAAATGGTGAAGACTTCAGAGACATACGCTTGATAGATTTTGCGTGATTCTCAATTTTTTATCCACGTTAGACAGCTTTACAAATTAATTTCACTATGTAATATAAACATAATCTAAAATATTCCTATATTAAGAAAATGCTCTAATTTAACAAAAAAAAATCCAAACCATTAACACTACATACTCGTTTAGACGTGATCTTCAGTATTTAAATCATTATAAGTCGGTTATCGTCGCTTTAAGTAATAGTTTAGTCGGCACGTAACTTGGCAAGGTTTTGGCGAAGTGGGAGTAAGTTTGCGCATGTACACTTGCGTGCGACAAAAAATGTACACTATTATTGCTTGTGGTGGCATAATATTTTTTCAACTTTTTTTTTAAGAATCTTTTTTTTCGCATCTTGCCAAATTACGTGCAACGTCTATATACCTATGCTTACATGCACGTTTATTCTGGCTAAGATAATAACATCGGCTTCATGAGTTCAACAGTGCCACGACTGTCTGTGTAGATTTATTTAAACGTTATCGTTTGAGATTCTTACTATATACTTTGTCGATCGATAATTTAATCAAATGCTGAGAGCCAGTACTTAAAGGAAATGAAGAAATTAAAGTTTAATAGAATACCATAATTTGCTTTTGCATGTCACAGGTGGACAGGCCACAATAAAATAGTGAATAAATGAAAGTGTACCAATGCAAATGCAGGAGCTAACAGCTGTGACATGCAGGAATATTTTATGCTTTGTTACTTTAACAAGTGACTTGCTGAATGGCAATTGGTTTCATTTTTACGGCATAATTGAGGCATCCCAGTGAACGAAAAAAACATTTGTTTTTTTCGTTCACTGAGGCATCCAGAACCAGATATTTTCGGAACCCTTCGTGTACGAGTCCAACTCGCACTTGGCCGGTTTTTTTTCAAACATTTCAACTAGTGAAGCTATGATGTTAAATAAAATGAGGACTAAATATCATAATATTTGTTTAATTATTTACCTAGAGGACTTTTTTTTACAACATTAAAAATATGTGTCATGAAGTGACATTCGCTTTTTTCGTTTTGTCTATGGAAGTTCCTTATAGCTTTACCTTCATTAGGTATGTTGTGAATTGTGACTGTAATGTAAGTGATTTACGAAATCAGGGTGCTGGGTTGGGAATAGTTGGGATAGCACGTCCACGAAGAAAAACAGTAGTAACTGTAAAAGATCAAAGTCAAAGATACCATCTAAAACAAAATAAATAACAGTAGCAAGACTCACAAGATTCACAATGTATACGATAATGATAAAATAATCAATACGCGTCTGTTATCAGTAAGTGGCTACCTTTGATAGCTGACTGTGGGTACAGAATCTGTACTGTGGATAACCTCGTATTTTACATCTTTATCAGGACAAGTACGGTCAAGTACCTGCTTGTTGAACGAGTGAGGTTGAATTTTAATTACTTACATTTTCCTGGCCAGAGGAAATATGGTGAAGCCATTGATCGTGAAAGTCCTAGTTAGTACCTACTCTACCAACACCATCAATCACAGCTCACAAAAAATAAATGCGAGACGATGCGAGCGACTTGTTAGGTACTTTATCCTCAAAAAGGACTAGTATTAAGATCACTCGTAAGAAAGAATATTATATGTGAATTAAAAAATCGGATTCTTTCCTCATGCGAGCAGCTAACCTAAACTTCACAACACCAAATCAACCAACAAACCATCGAATTGAGAGGTAGCCGGACGTTTTATTTATTTATAAATTTATTTCCTTTGGAAGACTTACAGCTAAACAAACACACAGAGAACTTGAAAATTGACAGCCAATTATAAGTCTTCACATATATAATTAACAGAATAATACTAATAATAAAATAAATCTGTGAACCAAGTACTGCCAACAAAAACAATAAACCGCCAAAGCCAAAACTATACATATGAATCTAACACAACAATACATTTTAAATGGTAAAAATAAGCTACTCCGGCTAACATAATTTGAGCAATACGCCTGATAAAATTATCATAGCAGCGGCGTGTAAAATATTGCTCTTGCAGTTAACGAAGGCGCATTTATATTTGATATTATAAACGGTCAGGCGCTACGGTGCTCACATCGCTCAGGGCTAGGTGGAAGATCCATAAGGCGAAGTTGATAAATATAAAGTTTCTGAAGTAAGGCAACCAACATTTGAAGAAAGCTTACCATAACAATTTAAACCTTCACAGTCTACACAAATTAAGAGAATGTTTGCATAAATAACGTAGTTAATCTGACTGGAGTTAAATAATATTATAATAACTTACACAATGGACCATTGTACATCGTCACTGGTTTCATAATATTTGTTCAATTTTATTAATCGAAAAGATAACTTGTGAATACATATAGTCCTTTGTTGTTATGATAATAGGGAATATGCATGTATTTTTTTTATATTTTAATTCAATACTTTACATCGCCAAATAATAGTTTAAAAAAATTCAACGCCAAAAAAGCAATTGAAACTACTTTAAAAAAAAGTTAAAAATAACCATCCGACTCGGGCTATTTAAACGCCATTTTGGCGCGCTTGGTGTGGTGACGTCACAGTTCACAACAAACAAACAAGTGTCAAGTGAACTATTGTGCTCTGCTGCAAATATACAGTGTTTTCTATTTTCGACTAATCCATCATCATGGAACCAACTTCTCGCTGAATCGCCGTATGAGAGAATTTAAAGGTTCCTTGATCAATTAAAAAAAAAAAAAAGTATGTAATTCTAATTATAACCAAATTACATGTAATTTCGTTGTGCTCAGGATTAACATCTCATACAATAATTCCGAAATGTTTTCATTATCCTATCCTATTATGACAACATTCTATAACACAATCTAGATTTCGATATTTTGCGAAGCTATGTTATTTTATTTGTTTTAGGTTATGTTGTTTTATAAAACTAATTTATTCCAGAAAAGGTGTGGAAGATAAAATAAACATTATATGTTATACTTAATTACCTTAAAGCTTCCACTCACTCCTTTTATTTCAACAGACGTGAAATCGGTATTTGATGTAAAAAATGTGGTTATCATGAATACATCAACTTTCGGCAAATTATCCGATTGGACTTTCACAAATCCGCTTTCAGTCATTGTCGAAAGAGTCTTTCGTGTACTCCTTCCAAAACAAATGTATTTTTACTTCTAAATGTCTCACAATCACAATAAAACTGACTAAATCGCAAAAATTCCTATTGTTGTCATGCATTGTTACGTCACATTCGCTCTGACCAATAGCGTCCGTTTTCAAGTATTTGAATTTCCCACAGTTTTTTGTACTTTTTAAAAATTAATTTCTTGCTCATTATTAAATTATAATAAAAAATATTGATGGAGGCATACTTCTGAAGTAATATAGTTTATAAAAAAAAAAAATTGACCCTTATTTGAATCTCATGCATATTCCCTATTATCACATCTTTAACAGGATTCTGCTTCTCTTACCGTATCGTCGTAATCGCTTTTAAGGCTAATTAGCCTATTACAGATAGTGCCATTCACGAAGACGCGTACAGCTTACAGAACAGTATTCGCGTGTAGGAAGAAGAGCGGGGCGCGTCTTCGTGGATAGCACTATCTATAGTCATTGTTACGGCCCGCCACCGCTAGGTGGCGCACGGTGGGACTTACTATAGCCATGCCGCTGCGCCAGCCTGTGCTCTTCGCGCCGTCAGGGGCGCCACGAGTTTTTAAAAAAAGGAAGAAAAGAAGTCTAGAACAGAGATCACATGACGGACTTACGCATGACGTATTGCTTTTCAGATTATTCCGAAAAAAATTACAGATTCATCAAATACTAGGCCTAGTTCTTTATTTTCGTAGATTCACAGCGGCAACAGCCGGAACAGTGATTATTCACCAGGCATTAACCATTAGCCACCGTCAGCCATTTATTCCTATTTCAATTTATTCTAATTGAATCAAAGACATTAAATTATTTACTTAAAATATTGAATGAATATAGGCGGTATTCTTTCTCCATTGTTATTCTCCATCTTCATTAATTTTATAACTCACTGTCTTCGGTGTTCGTATCATCTTTATGCCGATGATCTTCAATTATATACAGCTGAGCGGGTTGAGGGTTTATCGGACGCTATAGCAGATGTAAACCGAGATTTAGATGCCATCAAAAAGTGGTCTGACAGTTTTGGTGTGTCAGTAAACCCCTCTAAATGTCAGGCCATTGTAATTGGAAGCTCGCGCATGATGGGTAGGGTGGCACTTAGCTCTCTTCCTCCTCTTATTTTTAATGATACCGTCATACCTATTACCCCTACGGTGAAAGATCTCGGTTTGCATCTTGACTCGACACTTAGCTGGCAACGCCAGGTCTCTAGTGTTAGTCAAAGGGTCAACGGTACTCTGCGATCCCTGTATCGTCTGAGAAACTTTTTGCCTGCTAAGACGAAAACTATGCTTGTGCAGACTTTGATTTTCCCTATCGTCGACTATGGTGACGTGTGCTACTTTGACTTGAATGCGATTTTGCTGGATAAGCTCGACAGACTGCTCAACAATTGTATCCGGTTTATTTTCAACCTCAGAAAATATGACCATGTGTCTAGCTATAGATCTGAGCTCAAATGGATGTCCATTCGCCAAAGGAGAAGTTTACGCGCTTTGACCACGCTTTTCTCCCTTCCCAACTCTCCCACTCCTCCTTCTTATCTTGTGTCTCACTTCCAATATCTATGTTCTTCTCACACTAAGAATCTGCGTTCTTCTAACAATCTTCTCCTTCTCTGCCCTTCTCATACTTCTGACTTTGTTCATTCTTCCTTTCATATTCAGTCCATTCTTCTTTGGAATGCGCTTCCTCTTGATATCAGGACGGCCACCAGTCGGTATGCATTTAAGCGGAAACTGTGGAGTTATTTTCAAAATAAATAGAGTAGAGTCATCTCAACACCCCTCTCCCTTGATTTCGTATATTTGTATATATATTTAATATAGGTATATATTATAGTAAATATGTATGTATGTATGGGTATGTAGTTTGTAATCTATTTATGTATTGTTGTATCTATTTTAGTTATAAGTCATTAGAATATTTTTTTTCTTTGTTCCTCTCAATTAGAGCACCTGCCATCTAATCTCTTCACCACCCTTGGTTGACTGGTAGAGAATGCCTAAGGCATTAAGTCCGCCTTTGTACTTTTTTGAGTGTGAAAAGTTTTAATAAATAAATAAATAAATAAATGAATAAAAAATGGGGGTAAATGGTCGGAAATCTGAAAAGTTTAGATGGGAGAAAATACTCCAATAGGTAACTAAGCACAATACACATAATTATTTCCTCTTGCCCTATAATATTCCTAGGCCTTTATTACCTACTACGGCGAGAGATGGAATAAGTAGGTCATCAGCTGCCTCGCCTTTTCCCAACTATGTTAGGGTCGGCTTTCAGTCAGACCACAAGCAGCTGAATACCAGTATTTTGCATGAAGCGACTGCCCAGATAGGCAGTCGCTTCACACCTAGTAACTGGGTAACACGATATGTGAATGTATCGCCAGTTACGACTGCCAAATATCTACTCTACAAAAGACAGCCCGGTCCAACGGTTTAAAACGTGTTTTCCGATGAGGCACGGAGGCGTCTCGAGGAAGTATGTCCTACCTTTTCTCTTTTCAAAAACCCTATTGGGCTGAAGACCACTCTCCCATAGGTACAAGGTCCAAATCTCATCACGTGAAAGTTATTATACCCAAAATATAATGAATAATGACGTCACATAATTGATTGATAAAAGCTGCGCAAACGTCACTCTAGAATTTGTGTGATGTGATCATGTGACTTGATGTGACCCTTATTATCTGTGAACTCAGTATCAAATCGTGTCAGTGGGATAGTGCAGTGGACTCCCTGAAATTGCATTTGTTTGATGCATTGGAAAATTTAATGCGACATTATCCTGGATGCGTCGTTGGTCGCAAGAAGCCAGGACCTCATGGTCAGTGGTAGTGACTACTGAGCATGAGGTCCTGGGTTCGATTTCTAGGTTGGGCAAAGTGTTATTGGGTTTTTCATCAGGAATTTCCCAGTAGCAGCCCGGAGTCCCCCGGATGTGTCCCCGGTTGATAGCAATAGGCTCGCCCTCTTATTGCAATCAATCTGCCTAGCCTTTTCCCAACTTAGTATCTTCTTATAAGGTGTGATAAAACATGCTCTCGTATCCCCCTATTTTAACCAACGCTGCCATAGGGCTTAGGGTCATTACACTATAAATAAATAAAGCTCGATATCACAAACATCACATGACTATCCAGAAGTAAGTGATAACGGGTCAGGGACACCGCACCTAGCTGCTCATATTATCGTATTTTGTTTTAATTGTAGCCGTGGTATTTTATTAATGGGGATTTTTATTGATGTGTACCTTTTCGCCAACCGGCAGATGACGAAAAGGCGCTTACCTATAC
Organism: Agrochola circellaris; assembly: GCA_914767755.1. Classification (NCBI taxonomy): domain Eukaryota; kingdom Metazoa; phylum Arthropoda; class Insecta; order Lepidoptera; family Noctuidae; genus Agrochola; species Agrochola circellaris. Next base: position 8,563,631 of record OU611860.1, read on the forward strand.
ACGATCAATCAGAATCTGAATCGTTTTGAAACAGATTGCTAATCCATTGCTTCATAAGTTCGAAAAAAAATCTGCTGAACAACGTAAATAACTCAATGAATGTTGTTGAACTGTCAAAAGGAAACAAATTAATCGTAAATGTTTACGAAAATGTGTTGCGTAATTAGATAGCAGCGGGTCAATTATGTAAAAATATCTCCGTGAAACTTAGGCGTAGTGAGCGTGAAGTGAGCTGTCAGTAGAGCTAATCCCTAGCATCCTGCCGGTCGATTTGTGACAGTGACAGCTCACTTCACGCTCACTTCACCTAAGTTTCGCGTTAATATTTTTACAGAATCGACCAACTGTTCCTCAAGACCATACACTGTGTGGTAATTAAAGCTGTCAATTGCCACTTTACGTTTAACACGGCCTGGTGAATCGCATATGTGTGGTAACAATTTGACATTAACGGCATCTTTATGTCGTAGTGGTAAGGGTGATTTTCGTTGTAAAAGTGTTGCCACTGATGTGCAATTCGCAGTACATACTCATAGGGTTTCCACTCTTGCTGGCTTTACTAGCTACGGGTATTCCAGAGGTTTTCAAATGTTGGTACTCCGAGGTGTATATGAACACAAAAAATAATCCACAAAAAAATGAGTTCCTACGTAATACTCGTAAGAAGTTTAATGCGATCATGCAAACTAGAGCACAACGTTACATCAGCAATAGATTGTTGTTAAATTAAAACTATTGTTAATTCTCTCCTTCATATATCAAGTAAAAGGCATGCACATTCTTATATGCAATTAGTCAATGTTGTAATTTCATCTTACAATTCAATTCAATTCAAAATTCAATTCAAAATATTTTTATTTCACATAAACCTACAAGGGCACTTATGAAACGTCAGAAGCTAGGTGCACGGTTCCAATTGGTCGTTTCCTATGGAGAAGAGCCGGCAAGAAACTCCACGGTTACTCTTTTAAAAGTAAATGGTTTTTACAATGATTCCAAGTTACAGTGTTAAAAGGTATGAGAGGACAGTGTAGGCCCATCAACAAGTACCAGGTACTTAGCAAAAAATTAAATGGTCCACCGATCTACAGTCTGTTAAGTCTACAACGTTCTCTCATTCACAAAATTTAAAAGAAAATAAGCTTATGTATATGTATATATATAATAAGCAATGAAGGTAAATTCATCGTAAGAGCAAGCTACATTTTTACAGAACTGAGTTCTGACGCTTATGCTTTTTAAGTTACCCTTATAAAACCCAATTCACATTACCTACTCAGATTGTTCAATAAAAATATATTAATATGTTAGCTTTTAAAAAAAATCTTGTTTTAACATAAATTAGTCATATTATGACACTCGGCAAATCTCTGTAGCTTCTCATTAGTGAAAGAATTTTTGGATTCGGATCTAGTTTATAAGATTAGCTTCTACATACAAACTCACAAATACCTATAATATTAGTATAGATAACTATTCTGAAACTTTTGCCACTAAATAATTTCATCAGTGCGAGGTCATTTTCAAATGAATTTCTCTAATAAGTGCTCAATCGTTGGGCGCCCAGCCATGTCCGCTTGCGTTATCTCAACCAGCTAGGCTCAGTTCGAAACTAACCGATTAGCTTACTAAACGTACGCCAAGTTATTATTAATAAACATTTTTAACAGGACAATAATAATTATTACAAAAATTTAGACAAAACTGTTGTTACGATTTGAAAATAGAGATGGGAAAAGTGTATCTGAAAAAAGTGTGGATTCATTTGTTTGCTAAAATAAAATAGTTTTTTTGAAAAGTGGTGTTAGTAGCAGTCAATAATTAAGAATTACGAGTGATATTTGTTAATTAACTTTCGTGTGGATTTGTTAAAAGTTATCCTGTTCCGGCTTTGCTTGTTGATATTTTAAATAATACGATATTTGATTGTTTTTAATGGGTTAACTGTGCTGTTGTGGACACAACAATTATCTTATGTGACAGTTTCTGTCTGGGTAAAAACTAAGAATGCGTATGAAAAAGACGTTTCTGATATTCGACCAAGATTTTGAACTTAATGATGAACAAGAACCTCTTCTAAATGACGATGACGACGATGTCAATGAGAACTGGCAAGTTTTTCTTATAAATAATATTTCAGTGTAAAAAATTCGAAAACTGTTAAGCTTGTTTTAGGCAACTTTTAATTTTTAGTGAGCTACTTTATTTTCAAGCTGGAGCTTGTTTAGCTTGGTCGAGCTTGGTTGTAATACAAATAATTCATTATTCAGAATAAGTACTTAGTAGCTGATGAAAACTTTCCATCAACAGGAAAATTATACACAAACATGGGTCAGCAGGTCGTCCTAGGTGCATGTTGACTGGGGGATCCCCCACAGCGCATACTTCCACGTAGTATCCCCTGGGCAACGCCGTGTCTGACCACCGTAACGGAGTGGCAGACCGGTGGCTAAAGTGCGCTGTGACTTTTTAAATCGTGATTTTAATTTTATGCGGACATTTGCGAGTATGTCAGGTAAGCCGGCACGCGATGCGTCCGGCCGTTTTGTGCCGAGTCGCTCTCCCCAGGGCGACCCAAACGGCCCTTCTCAGGGCCAACCCAGCGGCCCTTCTCAGGGCCAACCCAACGGCCCTTCTCAGGGCCACCCCAACGGCCCTTCTCAGGGCCACCCCAACGGCCCTTCTCAGGGCCACCCCAACGGCCCTTCTCAGGGCCACCCCAACGGCCCTTCTCAGGGCCACCCCAACGGCCCTTCTCAGGGCCACCCCAACGGCCCTTCTCAGGGCCCCGCCAGCGGCGTTTCGACGCCGAGAGCAGACCGCTCGAGATCAGGGAGCCTGTTTAGAAGGCCCAATGATACGTCGGACGACGAGTCCAACATGGACACGTCTGCTGCGGAAAGCGGCGACCGCTTCAAGCGGAAGCGGTCCGAGGGCTCCTCGGAGTCCACCGCAAGCCGCAGCAAGGCGAAGAAGAAGTCGAAGCTCAAAAAGGCTTCGACTTCTTCTCCTCCGACTCACGACGTGGGTCTGGTGGAGGCCGAGCGCCAGCTGAGCTTGGCGAAACGGGCGCAGCTCCAGCAGGACCTGGAGGAGAAGGTCGCTGCCAAGGAGCAGCAAGCTGCCAGGTCGAGGGCTGGCTACGGTGCATCCCATGTGCTGTATGCCGACCACTCCCTGGCAGAGCTGGCGCGCATGGCGGAGGAGGACAGGGAGGAGGTCCTGGAGGTCGCCTCAAAATCCTCCAACCTGAAGGGGACCTTCCAGAAGGCCCTCAAATGCCGTGCCGCCAGCATGCACGGCATTGTCCTGGAGCTGGTCAAGCGGACGGCCACGGACGAGACGCGGCAGCTGCAGGCGAAGGTGGATCGCCTGCAGGCGGAGGTCAGCCAGCTTCACCAGAAGCTGGCTGAAGCCACGGCCCTGCCTGCCCCGGCTCCAGTGACAGGAGGCCCCTCCTCCTCCTCCTCCTCCCCCTCCTCCTCCACCCCTGCCAGCCTCGAGGCAGCCTTGAGGCAGGTAGTGATGGAGGAGAGGGCGTTTATTAGGGCCTGCTTCGCAGGCATCGAGGACCGGCTCCTGCCGGAAAAGCGGCTCCGCCCACCGCTAGCGGCGGACAAGAGTCGCCAACCGAGGGAGCCGGAACCTGCGCCTCAAGCAGGCCCTGTACTGGAAGGGCAGCCCTCAAAGGGAAAGGGCAAGGGCAAGGGCAAGAGGACCACGGCGGCTCCTCAGACCCCCACCACGAGCGCGGTGGGAGTGCCAGGGTCCTCTGCCGCTCCAGCAGCCCCGGCCCCAGCCCAGATCAGTCAGGAGGAAGACGCCCTTCTTCCCTCCACCACCCCGTCCAACCAGTCGTGGACGGAAGTCGTCAAGAGGGGGAAGAAGGCAAAGAAGCCGGACCCCAAGCCCGCTGCGGCTGCTCCTGCAGCCAAACGGGCTCCAGCTGGTGGGAGGAAGCTGGTTCCTCCCAAAACCGCGGCCGTCGTGGTGACCATCACCCCGGAGGCCGCGGAGCGGGGCGAGACGTACGAGTCCGTACTGAGACGGGCTCGTACGAATGCTGATCCCTCCCAGCTGGGGATCAGCAAAATAACGTGCCGCCGAACTCTCACGGGAGCTCGAATTTTCGAGTTCTCGGGGGAGCAGCGCGGCACGAACGCGGACCTCTTCGCAGCGAAGCTGCGGGAGGTCGTCGCGGATGTGGCCAAGGTCGCCAGGCCAGAAAAGACCACAGCCCTCGAGGTGGCCGATCTTGATGACTCGGTCGCCAAAGAGGATGTGGTCGCAGCCGTCGCAGCACCTGGAGGCTGCGACGCCGGCGCGGTGAAGGCTGGAGTCGTCAGGCTCGGCCGCCGCGGCATGGGCATCATCCGCGTGGAGTGCCCGGTCGCCGCGGCCGGGGCCGTCCTTGCGGCGACCAAAGGACGGCTGCTGATCGGCTTCAGCTCGGCGGTGGTCCGGCCACTTGAGGCACAGCCTGCGCGGTGCTTCAAGTGCTGCGCGTTCGGCCACACCCGAGCCACGTGTCCCTCCAAGTCCGATTGGAGGGAGACGTGCTTCCAATGCGGGAAGGAGGGACACGGGTGGGCCGCGTGCACCGCCACCGCGCCACACTGCGCGGCGTGTGCCGCCAGTGGCCGCCCCGCGGGCCACCGGATGACGGGCAGGAGCTGTAAGCCCCCCGTCAAGAAGGGCGTGGTGCCGGCGCAGGTTCGCCCTGTTGCCACCACCGCCGCCGCCGTCGTCGCCGCTGTAGCTACAGCGGCGACGACGGCGGCTGAGGAGGGTGCGATGTCGGAATAATAATTTCCGACCTCCGCATCCTCCAGACGAACGCCAACCACTGCAGAGCGGCCCAGGACCTGGTGGTGCAGGTCATGGCCGAGTGGTTGGTGAACGTAGCGGTGGTCGCCGAGCCCTACTTCGTCCCCGGCAGCTGGCTGGGTGACGAGGACGGCTTGGTGGCACTAGCGGCGCGGTCTTCCACAGACTCCCCTCCCCTCTCGCTATTAGAGAGGGGACCGGGATACGTGGCCGCCGCGTGGGGAGAACTCGCCCTCGTGGGCGTGTATTTCTCCCCAAACCGCCCTCTCCAGGACTTCGAGAACTATCTCGGAGTCCTGGCCGCCGTGGTCGGCAGGGCGGCGCCGCGTCAGGTCTCCGTGCTGGGAGACCTGAACGCCAAGTCGGTGACCTGGGGCAACCCGGCCACCGACGCCCGCGGGCGGGCAGTCGAGCTGTGGGCTGCCTCCTCTGGACTCTGCCTCTTGAACAGAGGCAGCGTCCAGACATGCGTGCGGCGGCAGGGTGGCTCAGTGGTGGACGTCACTTTCGCCACCCCTACGTTAGCCGCGCGCGTGCTGAACTGGCGGGTGAGCCTGGTGGAGACCATGTCGGACCACCGCTACGTGCGGTTCGACATCTCCACCAGTCGCCCCGGAGAGACGCGGACTCTCCCGGGGCGATCACCGTTCCCACGGTGGGCCCTCGCCCGCCTGGACAGGGAGGCAGCGCGGGAGGCGGCGTTCGTCCAGGACTGGCTTTCGCCGCCTTCCGCCAGCCGGCTGCCGGATGTGGACACCGTGGCGGGGCAACTGAGGGAGTCTCTGACCGAGGTATGCAACTCGAGCATGCCTCGGTCTGGCCGACCACCACCCAAACGGGCCGTGTACTGGTGGTCGGCGGAGCTGGCGGGGCTTCGAGCAGCCTGTGTGGAGGCAAGGAGGGCTTACACGCGGAGTCGGCGGCGGCGTCGACGGGACCAGGCCGTCGGGGACCACCTCTACGAGGTGTACCTGGCGGCAAAACTGGTCCTCGATCGGGCTATCACCGCCGCCAGAGACTCTGCGAGAGCAGAAATGCTGGAGGGTCTCGACGCGGACCCCTACGGGAGACCATATAAGGCGGCGCGGAACAAACTGCGCCCCTTCGGTCCCCCGGTGGCCGAGACCCTGGAGCCCTCCTTTCTGGATGGGGTGGTTCAGTCCCTGTTCCCGTGCAGGGACGACTTCACCCCACCAGCGATGGCCCCTCCGCAGAGGACAGCTCCGCCAGCTGACGAGGAAGAAGAAGAGACCCCTCCCGTCACGGAGTCGGAACTCGGCGCGGCTATTCTCCATATCCGCGCCAAGAAGACGGCTCCGGGCCCCGACGGTGTCCCGGCGAGGGTGGTGGCGATCGCCGCCACCCAAATGGAGGAGCGGTTTCGGGACCTCTTCAGTGCATGCCTTGCGTCTGGAAGGTTCCCGAAACCGTGGAAGGAGGGACAGTTGTGCCTCCTTCGCAAGGAGGGCCGCCCGGCAGACTCCCCCTCGGCATACCGGCCCATCGTTCTGCTCGATGAGGTCGGTAAGATGTTCGAGGGGATAATCGCTGCCCGCCTCAAGAGCCATCTGCGGTGCATCGGGCCGGACTTGTCGGACGCTCAGTACGGCTTTCGGGCTGAGCGTTCGACGGTGGACGCGCTGGCCTGCCTCAAGGGGCAGGTGAAGGATGCGATGGAGGCGGGGGACGGGTTGTTGGCCGTGTCGTTCGACATTGCCAACGCCTTCAACTCCGTTCCCCACTGCACCATCCTAGAGGCGCTCCGATTCCACGGAGTGCCTCGCTACATGCGCGTGCTGCTGGCCAGCTACCTGGAGGATCGGGCGATCGTCCTGGTGAACAGGGCTGGCCGAGTCCGGCGGTACGCCGCGGAAGCCGGCGTTCCACAGGGGTCAGTCTTAGGACCTCTCCTCTGGAACGTCGGCTACGATTGGCTCTTGCGGGGAACTCTCCTCCGAGGCACGAGTGTCGTCTGCTACGCGGATGACACTCTCCTCACCGCCCGGGGGGAGAGTTTCAGGGAGGCGGCCTCCTTGGCCTCGGCGGGCGGATCCTTGGTCGCAGGGAGGATCCGCCGTCTAGGGTTGACGGTGGCGCTGCATAAGACCGAGGCCGTCTTCTTCCACGGTCCCCGGCAGCGCCCCCCGCCACCTGGCGCCCACATCTTCGTGGAGGGCGTCAGGATTGAGGTGAAGGCCCAGATGAAATATCTGGGCCTTGTACTCGACAGCAGGTGGCGCTTCGGCCCGCATTTCAGCGGGCTGTCGTCGCGCCTGCTGAAGACCGCGGGCGCTCTCTCGTGGCTCCTTCCCAACTTGGGGGGGCCCAGCGCGCGATGCCGGCAACTCTACGCCGGCATCTTGAGGAGCATGGCCCTCTACGGGGCCCCCATTTGGGAGGAGTCCCTCCACAGACGAGAGAACGCCGCGGCCTTGCGGGCACCTCAACGGGCGATAGCCCAGCGGGTGGCGCGGGCTCACCGCACGGTGAGCTTCGCCGGGGCATGCGCTCTGGCCAGCACCCCTCCTTGGGAACTCGAGGCGTGGGTGCTCGCCAGAGTGTACGAGTGGAAGGCGAGGCGGAGGGCGGCGGGTCAGCCCTTCGCCCCGGAACAGCGGGAGGCCGTCCGGCGGGAGGCGAGGGACGCCATCGTCGTCCACTGGACGACGGACCTCGCCTCCGCAGTCTTCGGCCGCCGAACCCTCGACGCGATCGGGCCGGTCCTGCGGGACTGGCTCGAGCGGCCGCACGGGTTCCTCTCGTTCCGCCTGGTGCAGGTGCTGTCCGGACACGGTTGTTTCGGATCGTACCTGCATCGGATCGGGCGGGAGGAGACGCCGTCGTGCCACGACTGTGGCGCGGCGGAGGACACGGCGCAGCACACTCTCGAGGTGTGCCCGTCGTGGTCCGAGCCGCGCCGCAGTCTCGTCGCGGCGATCGGGTTGGACCTCTCGCTCCCCGGCGTGGTGGGCGCCATGCTGAGGGACGAGGGGTCCTGGGCGGCGGTCGCCTCCTTCTGCGAACACGTCATGTCCCAGAAGGAGGCGGCGGAGCGCGTGCGGGAGGACGATCCCGACGCGGCACCGCTCCGAAGGCGGAGGAGGGGTCGAAGGAGACGTCAGTTCGACGGTCATCTCCGACTCCTCCTCCCAGGTGGAGGCCAGCAGGCAACGGGTGCGGGGGCACCCTCGCCTGCATCGCACAGGCCTCCACCAGTGCCGGACGGGAATGGCCAAGTGCTCCCGGTCATTCCCGTAGCCCCCCGCCACGCAGGTGGGGGGCCTGTGGGGCCCGCCAGCTAGGCGGGCATGCGCCGGGAGGGCTGTGGACGTAAAGGCTGAGCCGGATTCCCATGGCCCTCCCATCACGGCGATGCGGGAGCACCGCTGAGTTTTAGTGGGTATACTGTATTTTACACAGGAGTCCCACATACCCCGACTCGTCCCCCACGAGCCGGGGATGCATAAAGCATTTCTCAGCGAAAAAAAAAAAAAAAAAAAAAAAAAGGTGCATGTTGACTAGGTAGTGTCCCATCACTAAGTTACTATATTTTTTGTAAAAGTTGAAAGTTGTAAAAGTGGCTGTGTTTTATGTGTGTTATTTGAGTAGTTACCTACTCAAATAATGTATATACCAGTCGCGCGGTAAACACTGCTTGCGCGATGCAGGATTTTGCGTGACGTCAGTGAGATGCGTAAATCATTTCTTCAACTCAAAACGCTGAAGAAAATCTGAGGAAACCGGTATGTTCTAGAATCAAACATTCGAAGACTTGTGACCTCTACCAACCCGCACTGGGCCCCATGTTGTAGATTACAGCCCACTCCCTCTCGAAGAGAGGAGGCCTATGCCCCAGCAGTGGGAACATTATAGGCTGATTATGATGATACGACACCGCTTGTTCCTAAATAAATCGAAAGGTCTGATGACATAATAAAAGATCAGTAAAAATAAATAAGTCGTAGATTTAAATAAACTTCATGTTTTGCTTGAGTGAGTCTGCAATAGCCCTAACTAAGCGTGGCATAGAAGTATGTCGCAAATCATTGCAATCAGCAGCAAAACCTATCTCTAGCAGATAAAACAAGGTTTCATGGTTGAAATTGCCCGATAGGCTGATAATAACTCGGCTTTATATCTTTGAGCAGCGGTGGCCCAGTGGTTTCGACTAGAGTTGCAATGAATAGTGTTTTGACCGGATACTGGATTACCGGCGACTGCCGAATTGGATAGCCGGATATACGGCCGAAGCGACCGTCATGTATGTTAAAGAAATACTTTTTTCCGGAGCTGGTTTGGTATACGAGAATAAACGAAAGCGCTTATTATTATCTTAAAGGCCGAAAATTTTGTTTTCATACATCACGATTTGCCTTTAGTAGATTTCCAATATTAATTATAACTAGTGGTCGCCCAGAGGTCGAAATTCGACCATAAATCATTTAAATGTCATGATTCTAAGGTAGCCCATCTTGTGTCAAAGGCATGGTAGTATGTGTAATGTTTTTTTTATTAATTTAATTTATTTCTAATGTATATTATATAAAAATATTAGCTTTCTGCACTCCTTCTCCATATAAACTTTAACTGTACCAAATTTCATACTCCTCCGTCCGCATAATTCTCGTAAAAAGGGGTACAAAGTTTTTGCTTCACGTATTAATATAATTATAATAATAATTAGGAACCATAAGTGCTTACAGACCAAAAATTTATATTTTTTTTTTTAAATAACAAGGTTTGTTTTCAAAAATAGTAGTATTATTTACATTTTATTACTGAAATAAAACCAAGTATCCGGTTAGCCCGATATCCGGCACAAGATGACAATCCGGCCGTGCACAGGATAGTAAAAATACATACCGGTCAAAATAACCCTCCTTTTTGCTTCGCCGTAGTCAGGTAAAAATGGCCAAATAGGCCGGATACCGGATAGTGGCCGGATATCCGTTGCAACTCTCGTTCGACCCCGACGTACGAGTTCTTAGGTCGTGGGTTCGAACGCAAGCTGGTACTTCACTGTGTCAAAATTATTTCATCACCACTGCTCTCAAAACGGTGAATGGAAGACAGAAGATAAGGGTTCCGTTTTTTCATTCGGACGTACGGAACCCGAAAATATGTGATATCCACGAACCCGCACTAGGCCCGCGTGGTAGATTATCTACGGCTTACTGCCTCTCACAGAGAGAAGAACTGTGACCTTGCAGAAGAACATTTTATTCATCTGATAACTTATTGGCCTGATGGTTCTTGTCCTTAATCAACTTAATTTCTACCCTTACCATAGATATCCGTGACCCTTACCTACCTAGACCCACGAGTATTGTGACCACCTTTGCTCTGCCTGATTACCTTGTCTCTGCTTTGCTCTGGGTCACATTCTATCTTCCGTTATCTCGTCCCGGACTTTATCGTATTGTCTGTTCCAAAAGTTTCTGATAAAAGTGTAAACAAATCCAGTCAGGTTAAATTCTTACGCAATCACTTAGTAAAGGGAATTAGTAACACATTTATCTGTATTTAGATGGTTTATATCTCACCACTTGTTCCAACAATTATTATATGTAGTTTAAATTAAATTGTAAATAAAAAAACATCGACAAAAATTGAGGTTATTAAATTAAGCCAACCGTCTCATGAAAAATATCTTTAAGGTGATTTAAAATTAGAATTAAGGGCGTATTCTATTAATCAAATCAAAGCACTAAATTTATAATCGGCACTACAAAATGGGCATCCACAAGTACGTTTTCTGATCCATTTATTTACATTTTCATGAGATACTTTAGGAACAGACCATAAGCATATTAAACACAATAAGGTCCAAATATAATAGACAAATCTATGCATAATCTACTTAATAACGCAACGTAACTATATATCGTGCAACAATCTGTGGCGCTGCAGTTGCTGTCAAGTCAACGCCAAGTATTCCAGTTGCAGCGATGTGTCCCCTGTAAACAATAAACAAATTGCATGTCTGTAACATTTTATGAATTAATCAACTTATTATTTAGATTCAAATCAGCACTAAAATATATGTTTTACCATAAGACGAGGGCTAATGTAAAGTATTTTGAATTATGGATCAAAAAACATTGTGATTTCGTAGATTTTTTTTGTGGTATCATCTTCGGGTTTTCCAAATCAGTGGTATAGTATTTTATGATACTTTCTGATCTTAATACAAGTTCTCATATTGATGTTTTAATGAAACAGTATCTTTCATAGCTTCTAGGACTTCTTAGACAAGTAAAGCAATCTGACTGTTCTGTAATTCGAATGGTGTATTTATAATAATGATCATTCTATTCTATGCATCATTCGAAGTAGTGGTGGTCCAGTGACTTCCAGAAGGTAGTCTCGAGGTGTCGCTAGCTACGGAAGGTATTTCATAGAAAGCAATAGTGTCGCGACGACACGTCGTCTGCTGCTGTTGCCTGCAGTCGGCTACGGACTTGTACTCATTATTGTGTAATCTTAATACCTACATTTATATTAAACTAGCTGCAACCCGCAGTTTCACACGCATAAGTTTGGATCCCGTGGGAATATCGGGATGAAAAGTATCATATGTCCTAGCCCAGGTCATGGTCTACACATGTGCCAAATTTCATACACATGACCTTATTGCCTAGTGGTCTCCGACCATCGGAGACCACTAGGCAATAAGGTCGAATAAGGTCGACCCACAAATTATTACTTTGTACGTAACTGTGAGAATTCAGCAATGTGCTAAACTAACAAATTGGAATGTTTGGTAATGGTATTCACTCATTTAAAATATTTCCACTGAAACGTAAACAATTAACGCAATAACTTGAGTTCTATCTTAGACAAAACCATGATTTATGAGCACAAAGACCTCATGGCTAGGTCGCCATTCCAGTAGCCAAGACTTTATGATCTTCACCCTGCGATTCAATCTTGAAAACTCCTGAATAACCTTGAATGTGATGTTTTTTCACAGGGCCCAGCCTCTTCCCAAGAGCAGTTTGCAGCAACTCAACATAGTCAGGCGCGTGTACCATCAGGATACCCTCAATAAAGATGCAGACTATAAATTACCTGACAAGCCGCGTAAGTTTCCTTTAACATTTATCCTCTCGTTTCCGTGCGAACCATATTAGTTCGGACCACAGAGCTCGGAGACGCTTCGACAGCAGTCGGTCGATTCTGTAAAAAGATCATCGTGAAACTTAGGTGAAGTGAGCTGTCACTGTCACAAATCGACCGGCAGGATGCTAGGGATTAACACTATTGACAGCTCACTTCACGCTCACTTCACATAAGTTTCACGGTGATATTTATACAGAATCGATCGGCTCCTGTCAGAGGAAACATTGTCAAAAGTTTCCATACAAACCAAGCCTGTCACTGTTTGCTCGCACTATCTATGACATGACGAATAGAACTGATTGATTTGTACCCGCGAGAGAAGTTGTGCGCTCAACACACTTTCGGCGCCACGAATTTTATTAGTAGGTACTGCCGTCTCTAGACGAGGGGATCCTGGCTAAATACTAACAGCTGCACGGGTCGATCGAGGTTAAGCTACGCTACGCGGGTGACCATCTTAACATACCGAGACCCCTCCGTGCCTCGGAAAGCACGCTAAGCCGTTGGTCCCGGCTGTCATTCGTGGATCTTTGACAGTCGTTACGGATCGTCAGAAACACGAAAGTCTGACAACCAGTCTTACCAAGCGTTACTGCGGAGCATGAGGTCATGTACCCTAATTGCGTAATACACGATCAATCAGAATCTGAATCGTTTTGAAACAGATTGCCAATGCATTGCGCCATAAGTTCGAAAAAAAAAATCTCTTCAACAACGTAAATAACGCAATGAATGTTATTTAACTTGCAAAATGAAACAGATAAGTCGTAATCGTTTACAAATATGTATTCCGTAATTAGATAGCTGGGTTCGATTCCCAGTTAGGGCTAAGTGTTATTGAGTTTTTCCGTCCGGAATCAGCCGCAGCCAGTTGTCTGGACTTGTGCCAGAGTGATGGCAATAGGGCAATAAGTCCTATAATAGGGATATTACAACAGAACTTAAACATAACTGGCGAAATGTAGGTATGGATGTTATGTCATTTGTAACAGAAATGATTCATTTGTCCGTTATCCTTGTTCACAGTGAGCCAGCAATGCAAAAAAATTATAAGGGATTGTGGTTTTGGAGAATGCCTGCTGAACTCAATCCCGTTGATGCGATGGCTTCCAAAGTACAGTTTCCAGAAAAACATGGTTGGCGACCTGGTGTCAGGCGCTACCACGGCCGTCATGCACATACCACAAGGTAAGGGATTTAACACGTTCAGTGCCGGGTACGCTCCTGAAGGGTTTACCTAGTCGCATATGATATGCCAGCAGCCCTCGCGGAGGGCGGGTTTGAATGTAGGTTTTTGTTAGCGAATACAGCATTATAACTGTGAAAATAAAATCTGATGTATATTTTAACAAGATTTATGCGTTGGTTTTAAAATCCAAGCGTTTTTCTTTTATTTTTTTATTCACGGTTACAAATATTCACAAAAAATGTAAAAGGTTGGAAACTACGTATAGCAACAAGAACCCCTGAAAACACTATTTTACTTCGTTTTATAATGTTTTATAACACAGTTTTAAACGCAATGCCGTTGACTGTCCGCGATGGTTAACTTTAGCGCAAACGTAATGCCGGCAACCCTCCCGGAGGGTTCACTTTCGATATGTATGGCGGCATGGGGTATGAGTTCTATGAAAATTGGGTGGAGTCGTAAGTGTGCGAAGTGCTAATGACCGTGAAGCTGTTCTAAATGTGGTTCTGCTGCCTTTCTAACTTGACCAGGCCAAAGATCAAATATTCGAGCCTTTTCATACAATAGATTTCATTTTACTCAATAGGGCAAAACAATCCAGTTTCCTACCTTATGGGAATTTTTTATCTTAATATTATATTTCATAAAAACTTACATGAGGCACTTATGCAACGTCAGAAGCTAGGTCACAGCTGTACGGTTCCAATTAGTTGCTTCCTATGGAGAAGAACCGGCAAGAAACGTTTAAAAATAATTGGCTTTTACAATCTTTTCAAATTACAGTGTTACTATAGGTAACAAGTATGGGAGGGCAGTGTAGGCCTGTCAACGAAGCCACACTGTGGGAACACTTTTTGTAAAATCTATTTTGCAAAAAAATAGGCAGTGTATAGAGTGCCGCTAGCGGCACTCTATCCCTCTCGGACAAAGTGCCGCGACCGGCATAATAGTTGCGCTGCCTCCGCCAGGCTAAAGTGCCGTAAGCATTGCATTGTAATTGTCACTGAGTCACGGTCACTTGTTATTTTGTTTGACTGTTGAGGTTAGTTCGCTGTAAAACACAATATTCCCAAAACATTACATTCTCTTGTGCCTAAACGGACCCTGGCACTCGCCGGCCGCTGCCGCGGCACCGCTCGCTTCGCGTTGTGTGGTCACAGTTCTAACCTAACCTACCTTTCAGCCATTTTCTTTTGCTAAGTACTTCATTTTTCGTAAATGCAGTCATTGGAGTGACTTTTGATATAATTATCTAAGACAAATATGATCCATCAATACAAAGGGCGGCGAACTTACGTCAACAATCAAACGAAATAACAAGTGACAGTAACTCAGTGACAATGACAATGCAATGCTTACGGCACTTTAGCGGGGCCGAGACAGCGCCACTAATACTACAAATAGCGACACTTTATCCGCTAGCGGCACTCTATACACTTCCTAAAAAATATCTTATCAACGACATGAATGTTTCCAGGCATGGCCTACGCGCTCCTAGCAGAAGTACCACCTATAGTGGGACTGTACATGGCATTCTTCCCGGTCCTCATCTACGTCATACTCGGAACTTCTCCTCACGTGTCCATGGGCACCTTCGCGGTAGCCTGTCTCATGGCTGGAAAGGTAAATATCAGTTTTTTTGCCACTTTTAAAGTGGATGTCCAACGGTACACTAGCGTCGCCCTTTAAAAAAAATATCTCGTGACTGAGTATGAATTATGAATAACGGTTAGTAAGGACCATCGGTAAGTGTGTCTAGAATTTTCTAATACCTTTTATAAAGTTTCATATTGAGACACGAAGCAACAAAATTCGATCTAAAGAAAAGCGGCCACATTCCTCTAGACTAGAAGGTATTTTGTTATAGGATCTTTTCGCCCGCGACTTCGTCCGCGTCAGTTTCGTATTTTCCCTTGGAACTTCATCGCCCCCTCAACTCCCTATAAAGGGTAGCCAAAATTATGATTACGATCTTCATTATTTTCTTTATTTTGTGCCAAGTTGGACACAAACTGTATTCCCCGTTTTCACCCCTAAGGAGGCTGATTTTTGAAAAATCGTTTGTTATGTTTCTAGAGCAGTGGTGGCCCAGTGCTTTGTGTAAATTATTTCATCACCACTGCTCTCAAAACAGTGAAGGAAAACATTGTGGGGAAACCGGCATGTCCTAGAACCAAAAATTCGAGGACATTGTGACATCCACCAACCCGCACTGGGCCGTGTATATGGTCGACAGAGAGGAGGCCTGTGTCCCAGCAGTGGGAACATTATAGGCTTATTATGTTTGGTATATTTCTATTATTTGATCCTAAATGATTTAGTCCAATTTCTAGTTAAACTAAGCAAATAGTAAAATCCTTCCGTAAAAACATGATTACCAGTTTTCATCCAGTTAGGGGTCGATTTTCGAGAAATCCAAATACACATAATTCTGAATTTTTTGTCAAGTTACAAATTAATTGGACCGCCCGGTTTTTCAAACCAAACGAGCGAATGCTCATTCTAGTCTCACGCGATCACATTCACTTGGTTTAAACAGACACAAAGCATTCTTTCGTCGTTCTATCGTTGTTCGGAATGGAATTTAAGGGGGCGATAAATCACGTGATATTTTTAGCAACCCAACAGCAACTTTTATTCCCCCGTCATTTTGTATATTCTTCCGTCGACAAAACCTGTTTCTACAGTGGTCATGCTACGCGTGCTGGTGGTACGTAGTGAGGTTTGAAACTAACCCCTCTCCCCCTACCCAAAGTCACGTGTATTTTTTTGATGCAAAGTATCTAAAAAAAATGTACAGAATATTTTATCTTTAAATAGAAAGAAACAAAGGAAATTACTTTATTTGGGGAGCCGCTTTTCGATTTAGAAATGCACGTTCAACGAATTAATACACGTGATATCTCACTGCACCCCCCCTCCCCGTTGTGATATTTCGTGACTTTCTCCGAATCCCCTCCCCCCTTTCGTGTCTCACGTGATTTATGGACGCCCCCTTGGAATGTTCTTCTGAATGCTCGCTCGCATGGTGTAAACGGCGCAGAATTTAGGCCCTGTTGATTGATCGAAGGCACAGAGCTGTCCTATTCAAGAACATTGTTAGAGCCTTAGAGCTGAGCCTAATCGAAAAACATATTATTTATCTGTTATTTCCAGGTGGTGACACAATACGCGACGCCTGTAGATGTACCAGTAACTAATGCGACTGTTTTGTCAGGTATGTGGCCTTTCATTGATTATAATATAAATACTGTCAGGAAAATTGATTGTTAAGCCCTACGTCAGTTTGCCGTGTTATAGGCTTATAGCCATTTCCTACAAATATCTAAGTATGAATGACAGTTGTGACTTGATTATACGGACAACTTAAGTGAATTTGCTTAAAAATTAATTTCCCTGACTTTCAAACACGCTGTTATACACCCACATTTCACTACTAATGTTATAATAAGTTCAATGAAAATTATGTGACTATAAAGGGGGTGAATACTGGGATGCCGGCTGATAGAGATATATGGGTACGTGGCGAGCTTATAGACTAACTCCCCTCTATCCAAATCACGTGTATTTTTTGGTACAAAGTATCTTAAAAAAAAACCAGAATATTCGTTGCCTGGCAACGGCGAGTCAAGGCCTAAGGTATTTCGTGATTTCTTCCGAACCCCTCCCCTCCTTTCGAGCCTCACGTGATTAATAGACGATCCCTATGGAAGAAGACTTTTGCGCCGACCCTTTTATCTGGGATAAGGGCAGAACGACGGAGGTTCAGGGGCAATCCTACTGCCGGCTACTAACCATCTCTTTGCTTCTATGAAAGAACGACAGTGCGTTTATTGGCATAACGGTCTTATCAAACTGGCGATTTGCGACCGTGTTTCCAGGGAGGCATTTTTCAATGCACTCGCTGCGTGTGCGTAGCGAGCACGCCACGTATGCGCAATGTATTCGCCGTGTTTGCGCATCGAAATGGGTTGACGTGAGTGTACAAGAGCGAGTGAGACGAACGAGTGTACAAGTTTGTGAAAACGCGGACAACACGCTGAGTAGTCGCGGCTAGCTCACTGCGCACTCGCCCAGAGCATGCTCGCAAATCGCCTCGCTAGAAACACGCTGTCAAATCGTCAGTGTGATAACGCTCTAAATATTTACAAATAAAATACGTTGAAAGTAATTATTTAAAAAAATACTTCTGCCAAAAGCCTCAGCTCAGCATAATGTCAGATGGCAACACTGACGCTGATTTTCAGCTGCAGCCCACAATTGCCATACGCTCGAATACGTTTAACAATTTCATAATATAAACAACTTGAAAATGTTCCTTTAAGGTTTCTTAAATAGATTATTTTTGTTTTTCAGTTGCCGCATTAATACCAGGGGCAGAGGATCCTGTATACACGCCTTTACAAGTGCTAAGTGCAGTGTGCTTAAGCGTGGGAATATTTCAGGTAACTATTATTTTTAACCGACTTCAAAAAAGGAGGAGGTTCGCAAACCGCCATCATGTATAATAAAAATTATCGATTTCTTTCCTCGAATTGTGGACTGATTATGTTTTTTTTTTTTTTCAAAAACTGGTAGAGGAAGCTTACGCGGTGGTCCCATATAAATTTTATTAACTTTGTTTGTGTAGTTTTTGAGTTTGACTTAGTCTATGTGGATGATCTTCTAATAATAATACTTACAGTGACAGGAAGGTTATTTGTTTTTTTTATTTTTATTGTTTATGGTGTACCACAACTAAAAGTATGAAAGTGAAAAATAAAAAAGATTTCCAAAAAAGAAATAACAAACTAAACACTACAAAGTTATAAAAAAATAATTAATAAGTAATAGCTTTAATTTCGGTTTTTTTTTTTGGAAGAAAGTTTTATAAGCTGGTGTTTTCTTAGCTTTTCAGAGATAAAGTATCTATGGTAGGTCTTTGGCAAAAAATTTGAACGAAATTTTGTATTTTAACTAGCACTTGCTCGATTGCACTTTGTATATTTTCCTAAAAACTTCAAGGAATGTGTACTGCTGGGTAAAGACGTTGAAACAAATTCACCTAGTTGTTCTGTTGCATTTCATTAATTTGGACAGCTCCATTTCATGTTACATTTCACTAATCTGTTCCTTTATATATAACGTAGTTTTGAAAAAAGAATAATGATTAAGGCGCCATCTCCACGAGCGAGAGAATCGCGGCTATAGTATACCCGCGACATCAAATTCTCGCCGCGATGATAATAATAATATCGCCGTGTGGAGATTGCTCCATACAGTTTCTATAGAATTTGATGTCACGGTGAGACTATCGCCGCGATACTCTCGTCCGTGTAGATGGTGCCTAACTTAGATGAGTATTCGTGCCGAGATGCAAGTGTCCTACTAAAAGAACATCACAATTCGTTCCCCCAGGTGTTAATGTGGATGCTCCGGCTAGGTTGCGTGTCCACACTGCTGTCGGAGCCGCTGGTATCTGGGTTCACCACGGCAGCCTCCTTCAACGTGCTGGCCTCGCAACTTAAGGACCTGTTCGGAATTAAGCTGGTCAAGCTGTCCGGAAACTTTAAAGTTATATATGTGAGTACGGACTGAAGTTTTCGAATTAGAAGCGTAACGTAGTATCGAGCTCGAAAATTTTAGCTATACAGGGTGGCAACTCCAAACTGCCTCTTACTTAGTGCTCATGGTACCTACTCAATCGGGACGTTGCTAACGCGTCGGCGGCTGCCGTCGACGCGTTTACGACTGCCGCCGACCAGTGTCGACGGCTGCAGTTGCCTCTGCCGTTGGCAAGATGCCGCTCGTGTATATGAGCACTTACTTTTCTAGAGATATTTGAAGAAAATACTCTTTTCTTGCAAATACTTTTAATCCACACAACTGTACTCTTTCACAATCCAACGACGACTGACTCTGCACTACAGTTTTCCATTTTGGATGACTCTTGCCCCACCCAGAAATAACGATATTATCATAACCATTATTTATGAGTGTTGCCACAGTAAAATAATACATACGAGTTGCCATAGTGAAAATACACTTAAAACATTGTTATAATATTAATAATTTTACAGTTTGATTTAAGAAAAACTTCTCAAGATTTGGAGGCCCCCCAGGACCGGAGGCCAGGGGGCTTTCACTCCTTTACACATTCCACCTTCCTTCATTAAGAGCGTTATTTTTTTGTTTTCAGACATTTATAGAAGTGTGCAAGAACTTGCCGAATCTCAACTGGGGAGCGTTCGTGATATCCGTCATCACCTGCCTTATAATCGCACTCAATAACGAAAGGCTAAAGGTAATAGAAAACATATTGTTTACCCCCATCGTATACGTAGGTCTGGGTTTTTTATAAGAAAGATTCTTTTTTTTTAATCCACTACGTGGTAGCTCTTGGCCTTCATCTCACCTGATGTTAAGTGATGATCAGGCCGAAGGTGGAAGCGAGCTTCACCCGGAATCCTCAACCACAGAAGAACTGGCCATCTTACCTCTAACTGCCGAAATACAACAATGCTGTTGACATTGTTGTTATGGCGACAGACTTAGAAAAACTTCTCTTCAAACTTTACTTCTCTTTTTTGGAAGAACGCAGATTTTATTCCTTAAACCTTATCCTTGAAGGCCCGAAAGGACCAAAAAGCTTAAAAGTATGCTCATTAATCCAGTGCAGCAATCTAATGATGCTGGAAGGCTGATTTACATTGATAGTAGCTGCTCTGGCGCAGCCGTAAGGCAAAAGTTCCTACTTTTTTTTGTTAATCTGAATACATTTCATTTTTATTTCGCAGAATATATTGTGTGCCTTTTAGAATGATGTGATACAAAATGTATCTACTTTATTTTTATTTTTTTATTTATTCAAATGCACGCTCCATTCTGGATGCTAGACTGGATTGAATAGTTTTACTTTAGACTTGACTGATGGCTGATTTACATTGATCCAGTCGATACAAGTGCAAGGATAAATCAGCCTTTAAGCAAAGAACGCGGTTCTACACCCCTCTTCATCTTCTTCTTCCTACACTTGTCCCCTTTTTCTTTCATACCATCCCATACACAATCCAAACCAACATATGCGTTTCATCCCTCCTCATCACATTACACAGTTACAAGTCATGCCATTAAGACCAGGCACTCTAAAGACGATTTCCACGCAAGCTCTGCCCCCACGCACTCCGCTACTCACTATGCGGTAAACGCTAACACATCAGTAATAAAGTTGAATATCGCGTGCGCTCTTTGATCGTGTTCGAGCACGGAACTAAATGGCGTAAATCTCAATTCTTATTTCGTTTATAACTAAACTAATAATTGATCTAGAGAAAAAATATCTTGTGGTTGGATAATAAACTATATTATTTTACTGTGAATACTAATTTTTTAGATATAAAAGCCCAGTTTTTGATTTTATTTAAATAATCCTTTAAAAAAGACATGATTTTCGAATAAAAAATGAATCGAGCGAAAATGTTACAATTACGTAACTGTCTTGTACATGGAAAGAAAAAGATCCAATAAATCATATACTAAAGTTCCAGTTTGATTGTATGCGTGACTGTTTCAGAATATTAATGCAAATTAACATACAATTTAGGGAGCCTCCTCTTAAAGTTGACACTTGCCCGCGCCTCCCGCCGCTCTTTCCGCCGCCCCGATGACGCCCCGGTGGGGACCACTTACCGCTAAAAAGACCCATAAATCATCTACTGCGCAAGTCAAACCACGTGGTGCGTCAAGTCTCAACTTTAAGGCGAAAGCGTCAAGGTAGCCCACGAAATTCAAATAATCTTACGTTTTTTGCAATTTGCAGGTCAGTATCATGTTCTATGTTGATCTAAATATAATTCGCGGTCGTATCAAATGTTTAATTATAGAATTGTAATCATAAAAATGATAAATACAACTCTCTAAGTTCATGTCCATTTAATAACTATTTCATGAAATCATGACATTTGACAATTATGCTAACTTATGGAGTTGTATTGCTGATTGTAATGATTATAATTATGTAAACCCATATTTGTTACGATCGCGAATCATATTTTAATCAACATACACCTGACACTGACCTGCAAAATGGAAAATACTCCAGAAAATTTGAATCTCGCGGGCTACCTTAGCGCATCCCCCTTAATGGCACACAAACGAAACCATTTCAATACAACGCGATTCTACACCCTTAAAAATACCTTAAAACGATTTCTTTCTTTTTCAGCCGTGGGTAAGCAAGCGGTCCCGAGTGCCGGTCCCCATAGAATTACTCGCCATTGTCATCGGTACATGTGCCTCCAGATTCGGACAGCTGCATGAGACGTTCGGCATCAGCCTGGTTGGGGAAATACCTACCGGGTTAGTTAGTTCCTTTTATGTAAAGGTCTCTGGACATTATAAACCTGCCCTAGGTATCCTGCCAAGTAAAAACCACACTTTCATTCGGTAGAAATGCTTTTTTGGTCTAGTGTACCAGGAGTGGACTGCGAGAGAGCTCGCAGTCCACTACTTGCGGTTAATTAGCGGCAAAAATTGGTCAAGTATTTTTATTTTTCAAATTTTTTATAGTCCGTGTCACTTGTTGGATCAAGAAAAATATAACGATACCTGTTTTCTTAAAATTATTTAAAGAACTACAATTTTTATTGAGCTATATTACGGCGAAGCCACAAAAGAGGACAAAAGTTCAGCTAATCTGCCTATAATACTTACTTGCGTACTGGCGTACTTCTGTAAAGGCTTGTACAGACCAGCGCGACGCGACGGCGCGACGCGACTCGAACAATACAATTTCTAAGAAAACTTGACGGTATAACAATAACCGGTGTGCGTCGCGCTGTCGCGCCGCGCTAGTCTGCACAAAGCTTAATGGCGACATTAATTTAACACACGTTACGGTTTCGTGTTTTTGTTTTATGAAGATATTTTAATTTTATTAAACATATATTTACAATTCGGAGCAACATTTACTTAAAGAACTGTAGCGCAGATGTCATTTGCCGGGGTCACGGATCATAACATCGGATAAATGAAATTAAAACGAATAACGTGCAAAAAGTAGGCGCATTGAAGGCAAGAGAGAGCCCTATGTCGGCGAGTCCTTGTTTTTATTTTAATTTACGAATTATATTATCTTAATAATTTTAATGATTACTGGCCAATAACCCTACCCCTGTGTTAAATTAATGTCGCCATTGTATCGGCACGTTGTATAACGTACCGATAAAAGAACGGTTCTCTTCAGCCGACGAAAAGAAGGAGGTTCTCAAGTCGACGCATAATTTAATTATAATATTTTAATTGGTATTATTTTTATGTTTTCAGAGTCCCCGAGCCACAACTCCCTCCCTTGGAACTACTGCCAGAGATCGCGATAGACGCGTTCACGATCACCATGGTAACGTACACCATAACAATGTCGATGGCGCTCATCTTCGCGGGCAAAGACAAGTACGAGATCAATGCCAACCAGGAACTGTTGGCCATGGTGAGTTGAGTTGAGACCTATTGATGAAATATAGCTGGATATGACATATAGTCTGTTCCAAAAGTATCTGATTAGAATGTAAACAAATTGATCAGAAAACGTTCCTGTGGATGCCAATTTGAAGTGTCACTTACCGTGGGGCGCAGCTAGTAACAAATATAATTAAATTGTGTTTGACCTTAATATAAGATTGATAAAAATATTATGATAACAACGTCTCTTTATTTCAGGGCGCTAGCAATATTTTCGGTTCATTCTTCACCTGTGCACCTTTCTGCGCCAGTCTGTCGCGATCCTACATACAGTACCAGGTGAGTTCCAGTTTACACTAGAAAAATACACAAAGTAACTATATATACACAATAAATTCAATGAAATGTATTGGAGTTTGTATACGAGTGACTTTTTCTCATTTAAGTAATTTCTTGCATTACGAAAGATAGATTTTAATGATTCTTTATTGCTATAGTTTAACTTTAGATAATGGCAATACTGTACTGACTATGGCAACATTGTTTCCTGTTTTCCTTCCTGAGCGTAGATAGAGTATTGTATAGATTAGCTATAGTTTGACCGCTTTGCTCCGCGCCCTAGGTATGTGCGCGGCGGGACGAGGGGGGCAGCGCAGGCCGCTCATTCTTCACGGCGCGCGGCATCCCACCCACTGCTCATTCGTCAACACTGGGACGCCTCGCCGCGCATTCTTAAGGCGTGGAACAGCGGTTCCGGTCAAACTATATCAGCATATACCTTATGATATAGCCATAATCTTTGACCGTCACTTGTAGAATAGTACTATCGAATGTAGTCAAAATAAAATTCTGTCTCGTTTACTCTTACTACTGGATCTAATAATAATGTCCTTGTCTCATTATTATTTTGTGACTTGTCTATTGCTATAATTTGCTATACTTTGTCTACGTGCCCGAGCAACATGCGCGCGTACGCCTATAACGTGACGCGTCCATAGCCATCCGAGGCGCCTCGCGTGCGTTGGTGTGGGCGCATTTAAGCTCAATCTGACATTAAGTTCGGGTACTCTAGAACGTCCCTCGGTGTGTTGTAGACGGGCGCTAAGACCGGTATAACGTCTGTGGTGAGTGCGGTCCTGATCCTGTTCGTCCTGCTGTGGATCGGGCCATTCTTCGAGCAGCTGCCGCGCTCTGTGCTCGCCTCCATCATCGTCGTTTCGCTTAAAGGCATGTTTATGCAGATCAAGGAGCTTAACAAGTTAGTATTATCATGTACTTTTTTTGGTTAAGTAAAACTCATGAAAGTTTGCTTTAGACTACTCTCCTTTGTAACCTACCCTTTTCGACCAAATTAGTAAAATTCGAACTTAATATACATTTTTCTCAATGTTTTTTGTAATTAAGTAAATACCACATAGTGGTATTAACTCCTTTAAAAAAAATGAAATGAAATGAATGAATGTAAAAATTATATTTATTCAACTAATGGGTACTAGGCACTACCAGAGGTCCCCCCAAACAAAAGAAGGTCTAAAGATTTTTTCTTTCTCATCCCATCCCGTCTGTGGAGTTTCGCTAGGTAATTTCATTTGACCTTGTGGAATAATCTACCATATCACGTCGTATCAATTCCGCGTAGCGTGTGGACACAGTCCTGCCTGTGTAAACAGTGCTAATTTTGTCTCAAGAGAAGTACTCTTAAAATTCGTTTATTTGTTCCAGGTTCTGGAGGCTCAGTAAATTGGATGCCATGGTGTGGATCGTGACCTTCCTGGTCACGCTTTTGATCAATATTGATATCGGGTAAGTTTATCTTCGGGTAGTTTGATGCGTTAGGCGGAAGCCAGAGTGTTGTGGCACTTGAGGCGTAGCCTGGGAGAGGCATATGTCCAGCAGTGGACTGCGATAAGTTGAGTTAATTGATTTAAGTTTAAATAATACACTGGTTAAATGAAATGAGAAGGTAGACCAACTTAGAAGCATGAAAAAAAGCAGAAGTGCAGAAAGAGATAAGGCCACTTTTTTATGTTTTGTAGTGTAAAATTTATTTTTTGCCATGTATTTTCTGATGTACAATAAAGTATAAATAAATAAAATAAATAACTAAATG
Source organism: Agrochola circellaris (assembly GCA_914767755.1). NCBI lineage: Eukaryota > Metazoa > Arthropoda > Insecta > Lepidoptera > Noctuidae > Agrochola > Agrochola circellaris. The sequence goes on from OU611860.1 coordinate 8,588,317, forward strand.
ATGGACATCTCACGCGAAACATTTTATTTACGAATGTGGGTGGCTTTATAAAACTCAAAAAAAAAACTCAAAGCATTTTTTTCAATTAAACCATTTACAGGCATTTTTGAATTGTCAAATAGTCGGTCAGTTAGTCAGAAAGTTGAAGCTAGTTAACCTTAGGAAACCTTAGGAAGACCAAAGAAAATATAAAGGATTTTATGAAACATATGACTTGCCTAGAAATGGGGTGAATACTGAAGTGACGGCTGTTTGTATTTCCATACAGTAATAAACGCCAAATTAATCAAAACAGCGAAATGTTTGACATGTATTTGCGACGTTGCCTACTTTCAGAATAAAAAACCATAAGCTTAAAAAAAACAAAATATGAAAACGCAAATAAATGAATAGGTTTTCAATCGGAGATAAAAGGGTTAAAATTGTAGTGTTGGTAGTGTTTCTAATCAACACGTTGCCATTTCCTTTCAGACTAGGCGCTGGTCTGCTTGCAAGCCTGGGCGCGCTGTTCATTAGCTCACAGAACCCGTACGTGTGCCTCCTGGGCAAAGTGTTGGACACTGACCTTTACCTGGACATCAAGAGATACAGAGCTGTAAGTACTTCTTCTTTTTTCGTATCTGTACGTATACCTATGTACTTTATGACCCCGTCTCCTATTTAAGAGGAGGCTCCCTAAATTGTACGTTAATTTGCATGAATATTCTGAAATACATACACATACAATCAAAATGGGGGATTATACTCATCATTATGAATAACTTTCACTATAGGACCGACGATGAAATCGCGAAAAAAAAAATCAGCTGCTCCCTACATTTCGACGAGTTAAGCTTTATGCAGACTAGCGCGACGCGACACCGGTTATTGTTATACCGTGAAGTTTTCTTAGAAATCGTATTGTTCGAGTCGCGTCGCGCCGTCGCGTCGCGCTGGTCTGCACGAGCCTTCATACGAACATAAATGTAGGGAATAGCTGATTTTTTTTTCTCGATTTCAGCGTTTGTCCCATAGTTAAAGTTGTTCATAATAATGAGTACAATGACGCCTTAAGAGGTTTAGGGTAAACAAAAACTAAGGTTGTATATGTGTGGAGGTCTGAGTCCCACCGGTGGGAAAATAATAATGCTGACTATGATAAGCCCAATTCCTTGAGTTAAGCTCTTATATCTTGCTCTTAAGGGGACTACAGGACCTAAACGTGCCTAAACGCAAGTTTTATAATGCATAAAAGAATATGATCCACTGCAGTAAACAAAATCAGAAAAATATATGATATTCTTCAGGATATATGCTAGTATGATAGTGTGTTGAAAACATAATACAACTAATTTGATACCATAGAAAAAAATCATGAAGATACCTCAAAAAATTTCTTTTAACGATTAAAAATCATATTAATTTACATGCAATCATTCTGATTTTTTGTCAGATTATTCTACAAGCTACATATTAGCATAATAGTGTTTTAATTTTCCAGTCCAATCAATAGATTTTCTGTAAATCGCTAACTGCTTCATATTTTGCAATAAATTACCTGAGTCGTGTCATCGCGCTTCTCTTTCATTTCTATGCAGTCCGACAGTGACCGCGCTTTAGCTGTTGTAAGCCTCTTAACTATAAAGTGTAAAATAAAACAACAAGAAATACATTTCAATACTGTCTGTATGTCTTTTGATAAATAAAATCACTTGTCAAGCCGAGCTCGGCACACACCCAGCAATAGTAATACATGGTCGTCAATTGTTCACACTGGACAGCATCCCATGAGTAGCCATGTCTATTTCATGGTTGTACATAGCAAGGATTATGAACTGGGCGAAGCACATAACCACTATGTAGAACAGCGTGAATAGGATCCATTTCACAAAGTCGCATAAACCGATGTCGTAGGTTGTAGCGAATGGGTACAATTTGTCCGAGCACAGTCTCATTTTATAACCCTCCTATTTTGGAAGAAAGGGTAGGAAGCGCCCGTGTACCATTTTATTTAGTTTTGTTGTAGATTCATCTTGAGAGTTTGTTACTTTCTTTTCTGAGACATCTGTAGTGTAGTGACAGGACTGTTGACGTGATGGTGTTTTTTTACATGATTTTGTTTTTTTTGGTTTCGATAGAACCGTTTTGGAGATCGAAAAAGGTCTTGCATTTAATTTTCTATTTCATTAGTTTGAAAAAATCGTATTTTCAATCGTAATATAAAACGGCCGATGGCCAATTACATTAGTTAAGTTAAAGGTTACACACACTCTTAAAAATGAACGGTGCCCTAATGTATTTGCTTTATCCCATGATTATCAATATTACCCTTCGTTAACGAATTTTACCCTTCGATCAAACATGTTGTTGTCTTTAGATCTAATGTTTCCTAAAATTCTTAAAAAATGCATTACTATCCTTACAGGCTGAAGAACTCCCAGGCATAAAAATCTTCCATTACTGCGGCGGCCTCAACTTCGCCACCAAGAATCTGTTTAGAACGAAGCTGTTCCGTAAGATCGGGTACCTGAAGCCTTCCGATCCGACCCACGACGAGGACAACAACCTCACCAAAAACGAGTCCTTCGAGTGGGACCCTAATCTTAGTCAAAGAGTAAGTACATGTTGCGACAGAATATATTAACGTAAACGAGTTAAGCCATCTTCTAAGTAGAATTCACTGAGACACAGATATGGGCTGCGTTCCGAGTTACGCTGTAATTGATTTAAGCATGCTTACACCTATACCGAACTAGCGTGAGCGCGATAACGAAACACGGCACACCGTGAATCGTCATAGATGACGTCATGACATGCGCTATCTTGCGATAACGCTGACTATGCCATAGTTTAATATCACCGTGAACGTTGTCAAAAATGAGCAGCTGTGCTGTTTTGTTTTGAGTCGCATCATAGCTTTAAACTAACGTTGCATTTTCGTAATTGTACTTCTGGCCACCGTTCGCCACCTAACCAAAGAAGAAGAAGAAATTTGTGTTAAATACACAAAGAAATATGCAAGTTTTGATGTTGACCGAGCATTGTGTGCGCGTTCGCGAGCGTTCCGAATTGTTGACAGCCCTTAGCTGCCATAATCGTGATGTCTAAATCGGAACGCAAATTATTGATGTCAGCGCTGTGAGCGATTATGTTCTAATTTGGAAAGCGGCCAAAGACGTAATGAGCGAAGAACGCATGCTACCCTGTCCTCAAATAATGTAGGATAAGGGCCGGTGGATAATGACGAAGTGAAAAAAGCTACGTTACAATAAGCGGTCTAAAGTGGCCGGACTAGCCATGTAGATAGAAAAAAGAAAGGACACCATCATACCAGCCAGAAATCTATGGATGGAGGTTCCTATTGCAAGCCTCTAGGATCCATCCTCGGCCACACCACTTTGCCAGCAATTCTTATCTTCTTCGCTTCTCTCTTGACAGAGCGGTGGTGGTCACGAAGAATTCTATCCAATCGCAGGAGTAGTCGTTCCTCGCCTCACGATCTCTCTCCATCAGCACGCGTAGCATGAAAACCATAGAAACGGGTTTCCTACGGGTTTTGTCGACGGAAGAATAGACAAAATGACTGATTATTTATCTGTCATTTTGTCTATTCTTCCGTCGACAAAACCCGGTTCTATTGTGGTCATGCTAAGTGTGCTGGTTATGTTAGATGACAGTCTGGCGCATTTATTAATAGGGCCTCCAACCGCGGATTTAATATGATCGGTCCACGTTATCGGTGACCCTGCCAGCAATAACCGGCTGGTAATTAAGCAAAGATTATAGTTCCATCTAACCTTCGCTGATTCGCGGTCTCCACTCAAGGACATGTCTACTCCAACGGTGGCCGGTTCTATTCTACTGGCCCATTGTCCTATAAGTACCTATGAGGTTCTGAGCTTGTTCGACGACTGGGTCTCTGTCAAATAGATCTAGAAAAGTAATTGGTCTGATTAATTGTTTGATTGTTATCATTCTGTTTCCAGGTACAATGTGTGATAATAGATATGACAGCCCTATCCTACGTGGACGCGCCGGGCATCAAGAGTTTAGTCGCCATAAAAAAGGAGCTGGTGTCCAGCCATATTTCTGTGCTACTATCGGGAGCTAATGGTAAATATAAACGCAGATTTTCTGCAGCCTAATTACGTAATGCACGATCAATAATAAATTGAAATGAATTGAAACAGATTGCTAGTCCATTGCTTCATAAGTTCGAAAAAAAAATTGAGCAGATTTTTTTTTCCAACTTATGAAGCAATGGACTAGCAATATGTTTCACTACGTAATTAGGCTGCTGATCTTTATAAATTTGTTTCAATCTGTATATTGCCCATATTTTAGTTTTTACATGATCTCAGAGTTCGCCTTTTAGTAAAAGCTTAATTTTTTCATAATACCTATCACATTTTTTTTTTATTTAATTGTTTACTGATTTATTTTATTTCTCAACTTGTTGAAGTGAAAACTTCTTTAGGCGCGTTGACTTATATTTGGTAGGAGATAAACTTATGGATTCTCGTCACCGACGCGCCGTAGTGCTTTACCATAGAATATAGATGGCGCTAATACCAGTTTTAAATTTTCGCTTCTGTCTGTCATGAACTCGATGACTGCCTGAATTTCTTTTTGATGAATACCCACTTTTTTTTTAAATTTAATCTCAAAATGCTGATTTTTTTTTTCTTTTTTCCGTAGGTCCAGTACTAGAAATGATAGACAGGTACAACTCCTTAGAGACAGACCAACTGCAGATGGAGACGTTCCCGACAGTGCACGACGCCGTCGTATACTACAAATATTTAGAATCTAAGAAACATGTGGTCACTGTGACTACGTGAGACCGAATCACCTCCCCCTTAGGGGATTTTGTAGTATTCAAATACCAAGAAAGCCTTAGTAATGTAAGGTCGTATAGCTCTATCATATTTCACCCTTTTTATTTTTAAATTACCCTGATTTTTTTTCTTCATGGGCTGACGTCGCGTCATATTACAATTGCCAGACGGCCAACGAGCTGTTAAAATATAGCGTTTGCGTGCTACCTACCGTAACAGCGGTTTTTCCGCCAATAATAAAAGCCTAAAATGTTACTTTTGATGTGCAGCTATGTAAATGACGGCTTGGAATGCACGCCATGTATACTTGGCACACTGTATTTCTAACAATAAAAATATCCCGTAAAATCCAAATTTTTAGGCAGTGTGTCAGACAGTGCGACAGTTAGCTGTTCCTATTTTGGATACACTGTTTTTTATAATACTTACAATATTTTTTTAATAAGAAAAACGCAGGGTAAATATAAAAATAAAATGTAAAACAAACCTATTTATGTATGTTTATGAATATCGTCAATATAATTAATTAGCTGAACTTGGCTAAGCTTAATTATTATATTAATAACATGAAATAACTATACTTTTATCTTTAAAAGATAAGATGTTACAAAGTTGACTTGACAGTGATATTAAGGCATTAGATCACTTTTTTATTTTATTTAGTATTTATATTTAATTCTCAGCCCCATTTAATATATTGTACTTATTAAATAGTTTAGCAAATATCAAGTACTTAAGGTACTTAATCGCTTTAAAGATTTTAGTTAATTATTTAAGAAAAGCTCACTTGAATCAACATTTTGTTGATATTATACATAATTTTATCAGTCCTATTATCAATTTAATTGTACAATTTCTAGTGTCATAATTTAATAATAATCTAAAATTACTTGCAATAAACTGCACACAGTATATACTAGTTACTTTTTAAATTTGTATGGTTTTTTTTAAATGTAAGGTATTTTTTTTTTATATTATCGCTCAATGCAATATACAGGTTTACATGTTTGAATTTTTTCAAAGAACTAGTCTCGTCTACATAAACATTTTTTTTTTTTCTTTGTGTTCTCTGCCACCACCACTGTACTTATTATAGTTTCGGTCTTAGCCCCGAAGTCTCATCTTTATCAAAATTCACGTTGTAAAAAGGTCATAAAAATACCTAAATACCTGGCTATGTTATTCAAAGCAATGCACTCGTACCTAATTGGTTTTAAAAAACAGTTTAATATTAGCAAGGGGGAAGCCAATCTTAACATAATTAGGAAAAACAACATTTTTATCCGCCTAGGATAATTTAGGAACAGTTACAAATATAAGTACCTACCTATTTTCCCGATAGACTATAAAAGACAATAATTATCATCATAATTATTGCAAAATTTTGTATTTACAAAAACATTTATTTATTTATTTATAGTTAATTAAAACGGCACAGGTCCAATTACATGAATTAACATAGAATTATAAAAAATAAATTAAAATAAGCATTCAAATAACATACAATACAAAAATTAAATTCAAAGATATACAATTCGTGGATAAAATTATTAATAATTATTTGAGTAAATGGTTCAATAAATTAGATACATCAATAAACTAACATGCAATAGTGGACACCCTCGCATATTGTCCCTCACAAAACAACAAACATGTACGTGTGTGCACTTTTTTGCCAGTAAATGTTTTTATTTCTAAAATCTGTTGTGATATTTAGAACGTAATGCGATTGTACAGAATGTACTTAGAATAAAATATAATGTTGAATATATTTTACATTTTGTTTTTTATTCCCTACCTTAAAGTGATGAACCTCATCATTCCCTGATCCTCATTACTGACTCTATCGATTATTTTTTTACAAAATTCTTGTAGGCTCTATTTATTTATTGAAATCAAATTAAATCGAGCCGACAAGAACCTAAAACCTTTTTTTTTAAATAATAACATTATTTGTCCTTTGCTTATGGCTATCGTCAATATTTAAGGTCCCTCTACTAAATAACTAAAAGAATGGAGTTGTCAAAGTCAAAGTGATGGTCTGTACCACACGTATAGACAATTAATGATAAATGATTTTTATTTCTGTAAGTAGGTTGTACAAAACACTTTTACACGTCAATCATATTATTTTAAAACTAGATGAGGTCGGCGTTTCCTATCTGACTGCTCCGAGAAGAAAGGCCGAAACAAACTCAGAGGTCACAGTCTCTTTTAAAGTCCAGACATAATCTTGGTCAGATCAATTAAGGTCTATACGTGTGGTACAGACCATCACTTTGACCACATCTTTCTGATACATCCTGTATACCTATAGCTCAGTTAACTCTTTCAACATTCAAGCTTCGCATTTCTATACTGATTTGGCTCAGAAAGGACACTGCGCACAAAACAGAGTTATACTTGCGTACAGTCACAAGTACTAATATTATTACGCTTAGCAATTTTTGAATGTTATTTTCTCCAACAGTTTTGATTGTTATTTTACGTTATACGAACATAATATTATGGATACTATTATGAAATGCCACCTCGTACTGCCTCGGTCTAGTGGTCGCAAGAGCTACTCAGCACACCAGTTACAGAATAACGAAAAAGATATATAATTAAGAATTAATAAGTATTTTAAATGTACTTACTTTGCTCGGGCTCCAAAATTGTAGCAAAAAAAAATGTATTTCTGCTACATTTGAGTGAAACGTCGCCCGGGCGTCGAACCCGGCACGACATAGGTCATATAATGAAACGCAGTATCCAGATGAAGAACACAAAGTATATTGTAGTAATTATATAAGTAAAACAACAAGAAAAAAAATTGCAAAGGGTTAAAAAATTGCCGTGAGCGTATGATTGGATGGTTATTATTGAAGTGTTAGAGGAATTATAATTAGTGGTTATTATTTTTTTCGGCCAAGAACGGCCCAGGCCCCAACGGTATACATTTTTTTTCCGTCACTTGGTTGAACGTACGATAGCCAACGCTCGTAAAGCTCTCATGTATATCCGTGCCTAAAATCGTAATTTTAATTCGACGCGATGAGCCCACGCCTCTACAAGGCAAAGTATCCTGAATTTGGTTTAAAACTATGACAAAAACAATTTAGTTGGCGGTAATACTTGAGGTAATACGAGATTAAAGAAAACTAAAGGAAAATTATTCGAGGATTAGCGAAAAGGCGATGTATGTCGTGGAACCGCTGTGAGTTGTCAGAGTGTGGCGTTGCGCCGCTGGTAGACGTTGGGGGTTGCCTGCTCCAGGCGGCAAGGCGACGCGCCGCTGGTAGTGCCGGGAGGCGCTCGCTGCTGTCGCTGCCTCGGGGTCCTCGGCAGAACCGCCCGCTTCGCCTCAGAGGCACCAGGACGCGGTAGTCGGTCCCGCGCGGACAGCGACAGTGCAGCCTGGCAATGCACAGCCCTGACAGTGGGGCCGTAGCCATAAGGTAGGGCCAAAACCGGCCTTTTATGTTGGTACGGAAAATACTATCACAGCTAAGTAGGCTTTACAGGTTAACGAGTAATAATCGACCAACTTAAATTTCCAGTTTGATAAACATGATCTCTCTTATATTCCATGTGGGAGAATATGTTTTTCAACTGCAATGTTAAGTTTGTTCCTGGGATAAATTCATCCCAACTACGGAACCCTTAATTGTGCGTGGTCCGACACGCACTTGTTTTTATTTCTGAACATATTTCCGGCCGTTATGACACGATACATGAAATTATTTTACAATTGGACGTAGTTAAACAGAAACGATCCAACCCACACAGTTAGTTTTGAGATATTAAAGTTTTAAGATCAGATCGTGTTATGTGATTGTATGACCTGTCATACATACGGGTTGGTAACGTATGGTCATAATTACATGATGCGTTGGGATTGTTTTTGTGATATTAAAGTTTTGACTACAAAGAGTGTTTTGGTATACATAACTCATTTTCGCCCATAGTGTGGGTTGGATCCTTTCTGCTTAACTACGTCCAATTGTCAACTGCATATGCATTTGTAACCATATTTGGCGAAATATTTTTGTTGTATCACTTTAGGTCCTGGTAGTCCTTTGTACATTCTCGGCAACGACATCAGAATCACCGTTCTAGCTGAACACGTTTTTGCAGTATACGATTTGAAATTTTGACATATAGTAAAAAATAGAGGGTCGCGCGCATGCGCCTGCCTTCGCGGTGTGATAACATAGGCAAGTTATATCTTGCCTCAAAATTGTTATAAATATGACCTAACTTTTGCGTGCTCAACCATAATATTACTCTATCAATAAAAGTCTCGTGGTTATTAGCGATTGAAATCTTACATGATTTTTCCGGTCAGAAATATTGAACTTACTACCAGTACCACGAGAGAAAAGACGTTTTCACGTCAATAATATTTCCCCACAAAGAGAAGTTCGATCAGTCAAAAAGTTAATTCGTTGAATTAAAACAATATAACTATGTAAATTGGGTGTAGGGCACCCAACTTATTATATAACTATCTAAGGATTCAGAAATATGATAAGTTAAAGATATGGTGCTAATCTACAAGATTAATGATTTCGCCATTAGGTGCAATAACAATAAATTATTCTGCTGTATCATAGGCAATCAACTGAACTAGACATCATGATTATTTAGTTCGTAGTACCTACTAGTTAAAGTACCGAACAACTTAATTAACTATCTATTAATGACTTTACGGAAGTGAATATTCCAATACGCCTTATTTCATGAACTATGTAGGTAGATCCCTACACCTACCTAAGAATCTCATGCCGCTGCCTTGGTTAACATTTTCGCTAATCGCTAGCCAACAATAAGTTTGTAGAATAGAAATCAAAGTGATGTTCATTTCTGTAATGCTGGCGCTTGTAATGTTGTGGACAACATAATAATGTGAATTTGGTACGGAGCATGTGGTCTTGCGCATACCGCGCGTTACCATCACATCTACAGCAATCCAAACTTATATATATATCCGTATTACAGAAGATAATAGAGAAGAAGAATATATATATCCGTATTACAACTCAAAACTCAAGCATTACTTAAAACTCGGTTTAAAGCCCTTTGATTGGTTGAAATGCTTCAGTCTTGAGTGAGGTTCTGTAATACGGGCCTTATAGTAGCAAGATGAACAACGCGGCGTTTAGGTAGGAGTCCGAAATAGCAATCTATTCTGGTTTTCCCTACGAGAAGAAAAGGGAAGTATGTAAATTACAACCTCGAACCGAGGTTACAGTCTACTACTACTTATAACGACAATTACAATTAAATTAAACGTCGATGAAAATTCATGTTCAAAAGCAATGTTAATAGACTAACACAGCTGCGTGCAGTTACAGCAGCCACAACTGGCCACGGGTCATATAATAAACGCCTCTCCGTCATAGGATTCACAGACAGTCCACTGTGCAAGGCCTGCATGGAAGAAGACGAGACAGCAGCTCATGTGCTTCTAAACTGCCACATACAGGACAAAGTACTTTGGAAACCCAGGTGTGTGATTGTCAGTAACACCAAGGCGTTGCTGGCCTTCGATCGATTCTTCCACCCGTACGCAAAATACGCGCTTGGACATGGAGTTGCCGACACCAGCCCGTTACTACCTACCACTACTTGACTAACATGAAGAAATACATATTTGTTGTATGTACCATCAAAGAAGTTCATATCTAACCAGTTTCAAAACAAAATCCCGTGAACACGATGACCACATCTGTTACCGGCCCGGTTCTATAGCCGCCGAGCGCTGCAAGCAAGAATAGTTCTTACGGTGCGGTGGTTAGATATTATGAACTTCTTCGATGGTACGTTACGGGTATACGACAAATAACGGCACGTATTTATCCATTTGCCTATTGGGAAAAACACAACTAGGTATTGTGTTTGAGGTGTTGTGTCGGAGCTGGGTAAATCCAGTGTTCGTTCCAGACACTGATAGCTATCGATAGCACTGTGCGCAAGCGTTATATCCGGTGTAATCCAATTATCTATTTATTTTATTAACACAATGACGCAGCGTAGAGCACCATGGCTTGTGAATTATTTGGGATCAGTCCTCACTTTTGATCAAGCTGTATCCGATGTTACTTCTATTGAAAGTTAGTGCCTTTCATTAGCAAGATTTTAGTATGGAAAACGCTTCTTTTTAATGACGATGTATTTAATATCTTATTTCCTTAACACGTTCAGTTCCGACAGCCCTCCTGGAGGGCTTACTTTAGCGCAAACGTAATGCCGGCGGCCCCACTGGAGGGTCCACAGGCTGTCCACTATATATGGCAGATAATGTCGGCATGGCTTATGAGCTCTATGAAAAGTGGACTCGAATGGGTTAAAGCTTGTAAAAATCCATTACTGGAACGCAATTAACAGTGAAGTGTCCATATATTTATCTTAAAGTGTCAAATATTTGTGAAATTAAAGACGGCTGAAGACCGCGACAAGATTAAGAAGGCTGCTAGAGAGAGCTATAAGAAACCTGAAACGGATGGTAGCCAGACGAAGACAATGGAAACAGCAACGCAAAGCACAGCATAGCAGTGTCATAGAAAAGAGTCGAGAAAGCAATTAACCCTGCCAAAAGATGCACCGGTGAAACTGGACGCGAACCAATCAAGCGGCGACGTCGTTTAAAGATGCCCATACATAGATAAATATTACCCGTCTCTCCACTAGTCCATTGCCTACTCATGGATGCATATCCGGTATGGCTATATGCAATGGCTTCTGTAGTCCCATGCAACATGAGGCTCCAGGGGCTAGTGCAAATCCTGGGGTTCATTCGATTTATCAAGTCTGGTTAAACCACGCTGGGATCGGTGCATTTCATTCATTCAATAGCAATAACAAATCCATGATCAGCATAACGACCAGTCATCCCGACGCTACCGCACGCAGTGACATCTAAGGGAGCATGACGAAATTGCTGCCGGTTGCTCAGGCAAAAAAATAAATTATGATCAATTGTCGAGGTCACCAGCTAACCACATATTGCAATACAACTCATAAAAAAAAACATTGTAGATTATGTCAACTATAAATTAAAATTAAATTAAAATAACTTGACTTGTAAAGTCAAATAAAATAAATTATTTAAAAAAAACAAGATGGCAGCGTCAGTTCCTTTTCTGGCCGCGTGCCAAATGAAGCTTGTAGCGTTGTAAGTATTGTGTGCCACAAAAATGGAATAGGTACCTAGTTAATATTTTTCATACCATGCAAGGTATTCCTCAATCCTACTCAAAGTTTGGTAATCCTAACAATGCTGAAATACCCAAATGTACCTACCTACCATAAAAATCCTAATTAATTATTGATATCATTATCCCAGATAATGAGAAAATATTATCATTTAATTCTAATGTTCGATACAGATAGATTATTAATATAGTAATTAAGTCTATGCAAGTCACTCGCAAGGCGTTCGTTCAAGATGGCGGCCGCGTACCTGTTGGGACTTTTCTTCGTTTTGGGCTTTGTGCAGGTAAGAACTTTGAAACATTAGATAAATAAATAACGTTCCTAATCATTACAATTTTTTATGTCATCTGTAGGTACTTTTTGAGAAAATCGCAAACATACATACTTACGGGTCGAATACAGAACCTCTTTTTACCCGACTATGGCAAAGCCAAAAGGAAGCTAGGCTTCTGTTTTAGCAGTCTCTTTATTTTAATTTTTTTTAATTTTTCTTTATTTACATATGTTCCAAATATATTATATAAGTATTAAATAAAATTAAAAATTAAAAAAAAAAAACATTGATTTTGATAACGCCTAAACTCAAACTCAACTCAAAGCATTAAGTAATTTCAATTAAACCATTACAGGCACTTTTGAATTGTCAAGGAAACGGTCAGTCAAAAATATGAAGCTAGACCTAAACTACTCATTCGATTTTGATGAATGAGGTGTCAATAGATTCGTTATTACCGATTTGATATTATGGTTCGGTGACTTAAGAGGGCGCCTAAAGGTCCACTAGCGCCACTCTTTAAAAAAAATATTATCTCGTGACTGAGAAGGAATTATGAATAACGGCTAGACAGGACCCTCGGTAAGTGTGTCTAGAATTTTCTAATACCTTTTATAAAGTTTCATATTGAGACACGAAGCAACAAAATACGATCTAAAGAAAAGCGGCCACATTCCTCTAGATCGTATTTTGTTGCTCCGTGTCTCAATATGAAACTTTATAAAAGGTATTAGAAAATTCTAGACACACTTACCGAGGGTCCTGTCTAGCCGTTATTCATAATTCCTTCTCAGTCACGAGATAATATTTTTTTTAAAGCGTGGCGCTAGTGGACCTTTAGGCGCCCTCTTAAGCTAATTGTATATGAATAAAATCAATAGGTACGACGGATGTTACAAACAAAAACAAAAAAAAAATAAGAAAATAAGATTAACATATCGTGATTGGTATCTAATTAATGATCTTACGGAGAACATTCTGAAAATATATTGGTTATCTATAATTATACATACATATACCCCACATAAGAATAAAACAAGTATTTTTCACTCTCTCAATAACACTCAAAACTAGTGACCCATATTTCTTATTTACATACCTACAGTAATATCGCCAAAGTAACAGCGAAATATTTGACAGCTATTTGCGACGTTGCCAACTTTCGGTATAAAACGCTCCAAAGGTATCAAATTCAATTTGCTACCTACCCTCAATGATCCATAACCCCTAAATAATTGAAATAAAAAACAATTAGTTATAATTGTACAGATTACTCAGTTACAGTATGACTCCGTCTGTATGAAAACCGAAGTTATTTTGCTACGATTTATTTTTAGTAGGCGATTTTGTTGTAGTTGGGTTTTTAAAATTCGTAGTGGACAGTAGGTATCTGCACGCTATTTAAATTATGAAAATAGGTTTGAGACGACATTAAATTCTGAAAAATTATTAATTAATTTAGTAATCGCTAGGTGACTGCCTCATTTCATATTATACATACTAGAATTATAAATATGAAATACTACACTACAAAAGCGAATTTCCCTTATTTTAGGGAGGTGTCCTCAATCCCGAGCCGGCCATTATCGAGGACTTGGGTAAGTGAATGTTATCAATTTGATAAGTAGGTACTTTACTGAAAAAGTGACAAAAATGAAAATTAAACAATTTAGGAACCTGGACAAGGGAAAACATTTACTTCATTTTCATTGCATTACTTTTCTGTCGTGCTGGCGAAATTAAATTGTGTTGTATTCCGTATGCACGGAAACACACCTCCAGTTAGACTTCGTTCTGATACCCTACCACACACAGATTGTGTCAATTGTCTTGGCTTCCACTTGGATAGGCGCCTATGCCATGGAAACATCACACTAAAAATAAAACGGACGAGTTCTGCAACCTGTATTGACTCATAAGAAGAAACTGTGTTCTCTGTAGACAACAAACTCCTCATCTTCAACTGGGTCCTTAAGCCAATATGGATCTACGGGATCCAATTATGGGGCATTACCAGCAAAGCCAACATACTCTGCCTGCAGAGAGTCCAAAATAGTATCTTAAGATCGAATGCAACTTGGTTTGCTAGGAACGACGAAATCCACGACTACCTATAAATGCCAGTAAACTCTGAATACGATACAAAAAACAACACAAGCCACGCCTAACCATGCATCCAAACCCACTAGTTACGGAACTGTTAAACCCAACAACGGTGTATAAAGGCTGAAGAGGCCTTCTATAAGTGGGAGGCCCAGCACTGGCTGCTCCCCGTCAACGCCATTTGACATGGAACGAATTCGCTTATGGTCCAACGACCGATTGCAATAGGATAAAATATATATATATGTATATATAACTCTCTTCGGATATCGTATAAAATAGTTTTAATATGCTTATGCCGTAGCCATGCGATAGCGCTCTGTGCTACTGGAAACAAAACAGCCGGTCGATTCTGTAAAAATCTCACCGTGAAAACTTAGGTGAAGTGAGCTGCAGTTGCTAGGGATTGACACTATTGACAGCTCACTTCACCTAAGTTTTGACGGTGAGATTTTTACAGAATAGCACTACTGGAACCAGGGTGTACCTGCTATGGCGTAGCGCTACGCTGCTACGGCGTAGCGCTACGCGGCTACGATATCACGAAGTTTGAAAATGAACTTTTTTTTCACCTTCCTCCCTTAGCTGACTTCCAAGCATCAAGGATCGTAGCTGGCTGGCCTGCAGAGGAAGGCCAGATCCCGTACCAGCTTAGTGTGCGTATGGTGAGCAGCACTGGTGGCGTCAGCTCCTGTGGTGGCTCGCTCATCCACGACAAGTGGGTGCTCACCGCCGCCCACTGCCTGGCTAAGTAAGTACTAGGTCTTGAGAATTATTTTCTATACTAAATTATTTCCTAACTCCGAAATTCTTGAAATTGGCTGTAGGTAAGGCTTAAACTTAGATACCTAGATAGTCTTTAGATACAATAACACATATAACACATTGGATACTAAATTGTAACTACGCATTGATAGAGTATTATGAAACAAAAATTGTAGATACTTTTTTTTTTTTTTTTTAATTGATGTCATCATCTTTTTAAGGCTGACTATACCTAATCATAACATAATAGGCAGCCGTAGGCATAGTCGTTAGTTCACATTGTGCTTAAGAGTGCGTACAACGGTACTCCTTTAAAATAATATGGGTAGTAATAAAAGCTCCGAAAAAAAATTAAAATATATATGCTCAAAATATGAAATTTACTGCTTTAAATACTAATTTTCCGACAACTTATATACGAATGCAAATACAGAAACGAACGAATAAAATACTGAAAATTCCGAAAAACCAATACAGCATTTGCTGACGTAATATTTTTCCACCAGCTTAAATTAACAAAAACTACAGTTACGCATTTTCATCCCAAAACCCGGATTAGAAAATGGTGAAAAAAAATAATTCTGCGAGCAACTTGGAAGTAGCGCTCGCCGGCCGCTGCCGCGGTACTCGGTACTCGCTACGCTCGCTGGGCTCGCGCGCGGTTGGTCACAGTTCTAACCTAACCAATTTCACTCACTTTGTCACCTCTGCACCCGAACGCGAAAATAACTACCGGTAGGTAGTTATTTTCATTAAAATTGAGAGTTAAAAAAGTTATTCTTTATCTAATCGTAGAAATTAAGCTGGTTTCTATAGAGCTTAAGAAAACGATTATTTTCAGAATCAGAATCAGAATCAGAAATCATTTATTTGCAAAGAATGTAGGTAACACAACATATAGTTTCGATGGTGTAAAAAAAGAAAAACAAAAGATCCAGTACATTCTACCGTATGGCATGCAACATTAAGCACTATCATAATCATAATTATTGCAAATTCACAGAAAGTTTTTTTTTTGTTCTTTTTTTTTTGTTTCTGTTTTTTTTAATAATTTTCGCAGAAGATAATTATGTTTTCGGAAACTCAGTATTTTTTTCGGAAGTTTGGTATTTTTTTCGGTAATTCATTTTAACACAGCTTATATAGTATTACAGTCAACCACAGATAGCTGGAACTTAATTTGTTTTTCGGAAGCTTTATTATTTCCCAAATTATATTATCTCGTGACTGAGAAGGAATTATGAACAACGGCTAATAAGGACCCTCGGTAAGCCCATGTACGCACGGGCGATCTATTTTCGTGCACTGGATTTTCAACGTTCTGCTCAGCTCTGCTCGAATCCAACATTGTGATTTTTCAACGCACTGGGACGAGAGTGCGTCCCAGCCCGTTGGATTCTTAACGTTCGGCTCAACACCGAGAGATGAAAATCCAATGCGCGACCAAATCCGTACGTGCGTCCGGCTTAGTGTCATAAAATTTTTGTAATACCTTTTATAATTTTTTATAATGAGACACGAAGCAACAAAATACAATCTAGAGCAATGTGGCCGCTTTTCTTCAGATCGAATTTTGCTGCTTCGTGCAGACTAGTTTTTATTATCTGACTGGACCCGTTTTTCTTCAGAACAATGACTGACACATGGCTGATTCTGTTGTGGATCACCTTAACTAAAAGAATATTTCCACGTTTTTTCCCGATAGCCGTATCACGTTCGTCGTCCGCTTCGGGCTGACCAACCTGACCCGACCTGAGGCCATCGCGGAGTCCACCGATAAGCACATCCATCCCGAATACGATGAGATCAGGGCTGGAGTCCAGACTGCTGACCTTGCCCTCCTCGGGCTTGACAAAGCAATCCCCTTCTCCGGTTAGTCAGAACAATGTTTCTTTTGTATCTATTCATTATATTTAAGAACTTAAGGCAGGGTAGCCCGCGACATTCTATTTTTCTTTCGTTATTTGAAAAAATATTATGTATTTACAAAATTATAATCATCAAATCATCAATACAACTCTCTTAGCGCATACCCCTTAAGGGACAGAGTCTTAAACCCTTCATAATCTCTAGAAAAATACCGGGTAAGTTATCTGCCACTAGGCATTAAAATCCTCATTACATCAAATTACATAGAACTTAACTTCCAGTCGAATTCGATGGCAGATCACTGTGTGTACATACACGCCTACCATCTATCCCATTTCTAACCCAACAACCTACAACCAACTTTATTTGTTTACCAATTACAGCAACAATAAACAATATTCTATCCTACTAAAGCATTTTTCGTTATGTATGTTGCTAAATATAGTCAAGGCCTACTAGGTTACGCCAATTGTTATTTAAATCGAAATGCGATACTGAACTAATTGTGTAAAAACGCCTGACAGAAAATACTTAGCAATCAATCGTTTTTTGAAGTGTAACGAGCTGATGAGCTGTTTGCCAGGAAAAGTATTTTTTTTGTTAATAACAAAAAATATATATACAAAAGAATGCTCTCTAAATTAAAATAGAGGATTTTTTTCAAAATCTAGGTCTAAATCTGCGTCCAGATATGTTTTTTTGTCCGTACCGTACCTCCTCAAGAACGCTGGTTTGGACGCCCGATCAGTGAGACGCTGTACCACCGTACCGGACCAAACGGGCGACCAAACTAGTGTTTTTGGATCGCGACGCTGATAAAAAACTGGAGGTACGGTACGGACAAAAGTTCATATCCGACCGCAGCTTAATGTGCTTTTAAACACCTTGTGTAAATACGCACTGGTCGACCATATTGATACAGACTACAATAAGGGCCCATGTACTCACGACTCAGTTTCATTATCATCGTTTTCTTTATCACAGCCAACGTGCAGCCGGTCCGTCTCATGAGCAGCGCTCAGAAGAACATCAACTTCGCTGGAATCCAATTGATCGTCAGCGGATTTGGACGTACCGACGATCTCTGGAACGGTCAGTATCTTATAGAACCAATCTATCTATCTATCTAACTAGCCTGTATTGTCCTACTGCAGGGCAAAGGCCTCCGTCTCCCTTATCCGCATAATTCTGTCTTTTGCCAGTCCTTTCGGTAGGAGTCAAGCTCGTCCCGCCAACATCGTCCCAGCCTGTCGCAATTTTATCGTGCGTTTAGTGGGACCCAATCGGCCAATCGGTGGTTCTCTTAGCCCCCTTTCATCTGACATGTGGCAGACATGCGGCTTTCTGGGTAACTTCCGTGATCTTGGTTCCTTACAGTGCTCTTACACGAGCCACACAATTGCGCAATTCTTGGCAATTTCTGTTCAACATTGGTTGTAAATTGATCAATTTGTTTATAATGTCTGAAATTTAAGCCCCCAATAAAATGCGCTCCATGGCTCGCTAGCAAACCTCGAGCAGTGTCAAAGCAAAGACCAGGGGGCCTAAAACGGCCACTTTAGCACTTATGCTAAAAGCGATTCATTTCCTCAATTCCCAGCAATTCATTAGCAATTCCTCTAATTTTTGTGAAATGGTGACACATTAGCTGAATAATATCTCAATTCAAGTCATATCTGAATCATATTTGGTGTAAATATTGCCAATATTAGAGGAAATGAACCGCGTTTAGCAGAATTGCTAAAGTGGCTATTTAGGGCCCCAGCAGTGCTATTCTGTAACCATCTCACCGTGAAAACTTAGGTGAAGTGAGCGTGGAGTGAGCTGTCATTCCACCTAATGCTAGAGATTGACACTATTGACAGCTCACTCCACGCTCACTTCACCTAAGTTTTCACGGTGAGATGGTTACAGAATAGCACTGCTGGTGTCAGCACCATATGTGAGAATGGGGAGAATACACATGTCCATAATTCTCTGTTTGAAACACTCTATTATATTCATAACAGTTAACAAGCTAAAGGTTCTCCTCAAAACAGTAGTTATGTGTTTATTTTTAGAATTTCTTTCAGTAGAGAGAAATTAAGACTTCTCGCACATTCCGACACATTGTTGAAAAAGCTCGTTGTCTGTCACTCGCCCGAAGACGAAGGCGTGAAATGATGGTTACAGATTTTCTTAGAGCGTTCATCCAAAAAGTTGGCAACGTCGCAAATAGCTATCAAATATTTACCTGTTTTGATTAATTTGGTAATATTACTGAATGGAAATAAGAAATATGGCTAACTAGTGAACTAGAATATTAAAACTGAATTGCAATCATAACACTGAATTTGATGTTGTAACCATTTTAGGTGTAAAAAAGGCATTTGTAAAGTTTCCAAATACTTTTTTACATCTAAAACTAAATACACTTTCGGTGTTACTATATTAATAAAATTATTGCATTTCATAATCAATATTTTAGTTGACTAGTTACCCATATTTCT
Source organism: Agrochola circellaris (assembly GCA_914767755.1). Lineage (NCBI taxonomy): Eukaryota > Metazoa > Arthropoda > Insecta > Lepidoptera > Noctuidae > Agrochola > Agrochola circellaris. Next base: position 8,607,834 of record OU611860.1, read on the forward strand.
TATATCGCCAAATTAATCCAAATAGCAAAATATTTGACAGCTATTTGCGACGCTGCCCACTTTCTGTTAAACGCTCTTAAGTCTATATTTATCACCTTACAATATTGTACTAATTCCCCAGGTGGTGCTGCCTCCGAGATCCTCCTGTGGGTGTGGCAGCGAGGAGTGTCTAACGAGGATTGTTTGAGCTGGTACCCCACCAGCCAGGTTATCAAGGAACAGACCATCTGCGCAGGATACTACGACAACCCCTCTCAGTCCTCTTGCCAGGTAAAAATTTAAAACTTTATAATGGGGGCTGGCAGGGGTGGTCTGCCCCGGGGAACCTCCAAATCTCTATTCTTTTTAATAAAATCCCAAACTTGGCCAAAATGTGTTCAGAAAGAAAAAGGCAGTTTGTATTTGGTACGTTTGTAGTTATACCTACGCAAAATACAGGGTGTCTCAAACGTAGTGGTCCAAAGGCAAATGGTGTAAAGCGGAGGTGGCCACCTATCACTTAAAAACTTTAACAAATCTTTCTAAGCACAGATTTAAAAAATACTACTGAGTAAGTTTCGCAAAAGTTTAATCATAAGTTAGAAATGACAACTAAAAATAAAATCTGAATCGTTGCAGAGCCACACTGAACATAAATAGGAACATAATCTTGTACCTACACTATCAAGGCATCTCCCAGTCAGATTTAAACTCGCTACGTCGAAAATTTTGTTCACAGGGTCGAAAAATCCAACTGAAAGTAAAATTTCTTGAAAATTATTAAGTTTGCAATATTTTCTGAACTGTTGAGAATATTCAAACTTTGACATTTTTAAATGGTAGGTGGCCACCTCCGCTTTACTCCTGCCTTTGGACCACTATGTTTGAGACATGCTGTATAAACGTAGTTTGCTAAAATGTTCTTCCACCTATTTGCATAAGTCGACTAAGTAACTCCTATTTCTGTATTAATGGTCAACAGGTAAGGAAACCGTACCAATCCGAGGCGGGGTGCTAAAATTTTCGAGCTCGCTTCGCTCAATTTTCGAGCTCGCTTCGCTCAATTTTGTATCCTATGTACAGGAGAATGTACTCATTCTCCTACTTTTCACACTTTTGTGCATACGGGGCCGAGGCAGGCTCAGTCCGCCACGGATTCAGACCTTATTATTAGGTACAGTAAAGCGAACCTGCGAACGTTAATATATGACACATCGAGTTCTGGACTTTCGGCTTTGTAGAGCGTCGTGTCATCTGTGTGACTTGACCCCTTAATTTTTATTTAAATTTACTTGATTGTTTTATCCTTCAGGGTGACAGCGGTGGCCCCTTGACCTTCGTAGACGCTGACGGTACAAACACCCAGGTTGGTATTGTGAGCTTCGGATCTAGCGCTGGATGCAACAGCCCCTGGCCTTCTGGTAAGCAATCTTCTTTGATATCAGCATGAAACCTAAAGCAAAACTCACGACGTGGTTGAAGGATTAGCCAATTAACAAAGTTAATAGATAGATCGTGACATGCATGAACATTCTTCTTGTATTTTCTTGCGTCGATAAACTTAAAAATCTGGCTGAATAGGAACCTTCTTTAGGGTTTCAGCACCTATATAAGTTCCCTATTCAGCACCAAATGGAATAATACCAGATTATTTAAAGTGTGAAAAAAGCACAGATATTCCAAATCTAAACTTGGTACATTATTGACAAAAAAAAATTGAAGCTGGGTGGAAAATCTCGGTAGAGTTAGTCGCGTATCTTTTCAACGAGGTTATTTCTACTTCGTCAGTGGTGTGTCACATGTTTGGTGTACTTGTATACGACATCCTCTTCCTTGAAACCCTGACAGGCCTACTCGGCACAATTTTCATAATAGCATGGGCCCCACCCCTGTTTAAAAAGAAATTATGTTAACAAAACAAGATAGCGAGGTTGTCGAACCTTGTAGCGTTGTAGCTATTTTATGACGATACGATGATAAAACAGATGCCCTAGAAACTACTCAGCAAAGAACATCAAACTCATTGTCTAAACCTCGTTCCTCAGGTTACGTCCGTCCCGGCCACTACCACGACTGGTTCACAGAGGTGACCGGTATCAACTTTGACTGGGACAGCGATGCTATTATTAAGCCCGACTCTGAGGAGAACACTGACAGTCCCTCATCCGAGGATGCCAGTGACGAGAGCAATTCCTCTGAGAGCGCTGACAGCAGCGAGGAAGCTCAGAAAGTGCATGTTGTCAACTACTAAGTTGATGTGGAGGAAATAAAAGTTTTTTTGATGACTTCAAACACTTAGTCTTTTTTTATTTGAGACCTGCCGGCCTATTCTGTCATAATCACACCGTGGAAACTCAGTTGAAGTGAGCTGCCATTCCACCTAATGCTAGGAATTTTTACTATTGACAGCTCACTTCACTTATGATTTCACGGGAGATTTTTACAGAATATATCGGCAGGGCTTCCACTTGTACCATTTTCTAGATTACAGCCATGTTATTCTGTAAACATCTCACCGTGAAAACTTAGGTGAAGTGAGCGTGGAGTGAGCTGTCATTCCATAGGGATTGACACTATTGACAGCTCACTTCACCCACGCTCACTTCACCTAAGTTTTCACGGTGAGATGGTTACAGAATAGCACTGCTGGTATCAATAGTATAGGTACAGTACAGTGCGTTCATTATAACTTGATGCGTGACGCGATTGGTAGCACTGAATTTTGCAGTCATGTTTGTGATTGGTAGTACTGTTCCGTCAGTCGCCATTTTGAACTTTATTAGTATTGAATTAAGACTGCAACATTCAGTGCTACCAATCGCGTCGCGGGTCAAGTTATACTGAACGCACTGTACTATCCCCGTATCAGCCACATGTCGTTCCTTCAGCCATCTATAAACTCGCTTTAAAATCGGGTCTCGAGCCGGGAAAAGTTAGGCTCGTACAGACTAATGCGACTTGTCACGCAACGCGACACCGGCAATTGTTCTACCGTGAAGTTTTCTTAGAAATTGTTTTGTTAGACTCGCGTCGCGCTGTCGCATATCGCCGGTCTGCACGACGCTTAATAGGTATAATAAACTGGTTATAACTATAACGATAACTAAATGTTGGTTTTAAAATAAAAAAACGAAAATAATGTATAACTTAAAACTTTATTATTATTCACATTATTAAGTTGTTACTGTTTTATGTGTGTAGGTTATAGTTACATTATTGTGTATACATAATAATTATGTAGTCCAGAGACAAACATTTTGTGTTTGTGCGCTTCTGCGCGTTGTATTTGAACCAGAAATTACTAATAAAACAAAAGCAATGACCCACGCACACATTAATTAGCCCGGGTACGCATGAGCAACTTTTTAACGCGACGATTTTTGAGAGAGAGCATTGAGAATCCAACAGATGAGTACATCCCATCGCGTCAAAGAAATACACGTTGGATTTTCAACTTTCGGCGCTAACCAGTTCGTCGAAAATGCAGTACGCGATAAAAAAGTCGCCCTTGGGTACGAGGGCATACGCAAAGCATATTGGAAGGACTTAATAAATGCAAATTATTGTGCAAACACTGACTGTAGACCACCACCAGCATCTTGGCCCAATGGCCAAGCAGCACGCGTAACATGACCATTAAATCATTTATTAAACAGAAACTATGTCAAAAAGGTTTCTATAAAGTTAAAGATTACTTGGACGACTAAAAGGCTTGGGACTAATTAAGCTACTCCAATGTACAACGAGCAACAAACAAGTGTTTTTAGAATCAAAGACTACATGATACTATATGAGCTCATATAATTGTTTGGATTATTTTATTTGACTGTAAGTCAATTTATTTTAAATTTTGTTTTCACTTATTGTTGACATAATCTACTCATTAAAATGTTTTTATTTTATGAGTTGATTGCAATTTGTGCTTATGTAAATTATTTTTGCATTAAAGCATTATTATATAGAATCAAGTTTTTCTAACTGAACAGACAGCTGTGCTGCTGGGGAGTTTGTTGCGCCACTTCTTCTTCCCAGCTTAAGCACTAGGAAGTGGTGAAGGGTGGGCGTATTTGGGGGACTGTCTTATGTAATTTTGACGTTCGAAAAGTGCTGATTCTCAGCCTAGTTTGAATAAATGACTTTTGAATTTTTTGAATTTTGACCACATTAGAAACGGGTTTTGTCGACGAAAGAATAGACGAAATGAAAGATAAACAAACACAATCTGTCATTTTGTCTATTCTTCCGTCGACAAAACCCGTAGAAAACCCATCCATGATTGTCATGCTCCGCGTGCTACTGGGTCAACCTGTAGAGATCTACTTGGCGTATGTTGGTAGTTGGCTACCAACACTGGCCGGCCAACCAAATAGTGTCGATTTTTCATGCACACATCAATGAATCTTGGCGCGTTCTGCAGTGAGTCACACGTTGGCGTCTTATTACATTTTCACGTACCGTACCGTATAATGTTTTAAGGGGGCGGCGCTAAGGCACCCCGCGAAATTCAAATTTTCTTACGTTTTTTTGCAATTTGCAAGTCAGTGTCAGGTTGTACCTTGATTAAAATATGATTCGCGACCGTAACAAATATGGCTATACATAATTATAAGCATTAAGAATCAGCAATACAATTCCATAAGTTAGAATAATGCTAAAATGTCCTGATTTCATGAAATAGTCATTCAATAGGATTATATGAACTTAGAGAGTTGTATTGATGTTATTCTATAAATAAACATTTGATACCCGACCTGCAAATTGCAAAAAAACGTAAGAAAATTTGAATTTCGCGGGCTAACCTGACGCTTCCGCCTTAATGTTATCATGATTCAAGTGCTAGAGCGAGACGAAGCTATACATGACCTATAGCACCATCCCTTTTTCGGACAGAAATCATGATGGCATTACTACTTCATAATACGACCCCTGGTAGACACAAACGGTTAAAACAAAATTTGCTATCAGGTACTTATATAGGCAGTTAAAAGCAGATTACATAATATTAGCTAAAGTTTGAAATGTAAACAAAACTACACCAAAAGCATTATTAGGACATTAATTTGTAAATACATAAGTACTATTGTAAATTAATTGTCACATAATAGTTATATCTTATAATAGTTATAATATTATGTCCATATTAATAACTCGTTATCACCATTTTCATTTATTTTAACTTATCAATAATAAACTCTCAATGCATGACCAAGATCATACTTTAGAGTTTAGAAGGTCCAGCCTGCCAGGGCGGTAACAACTGGACCATCGCGGAAAGCCATAACTAACCACCGAAAGGACTATTCTTGCTTGCAGCGGCCGCTATAAAACCGGAGCGGTAACAGATGTGGTCATAGTGTTCACAGGATTTTGTCTTCAAACTGGTTAGATATGAATTTCTTTGATAGTACCTACTGGTTTAATCCTGCTTCACCAACGTCGATCGCCTTCGCCATTTATATGGAAATTTATTAAACGTTACAGTGCTACACGTAACAGTTCGTATTGTTTGTCGGTCAGGAGAGCACAATGCTACAAACTGCCGGTAGGTGAAGCGGCCTTATATTTTTACTCCAGCATGAGCCTATCTCGTGTCGAAACAATAGAAAAACAATCAAATCCACGAGCGAGAGAGATAAAGAGAGGTTTTGGGCCTACGCACACGACTTTTATGCCCGGTTTAACGATTTTCAACCCTCGGCTCAGCACTGAAAGCTGAAAATCCAACAGCGCGCTTTTATTTAGGTGTCGCTTATAGTTAGTGAAAACGTGCATTTATCGCGTATCTGCGCAGTTTAACTTGAGAAAACAATACTATAGTACTAGGGTTATGAACAGAGTCGTCGGGCCAAAAATGTCAGTAGCAATAGAAATCGCTGCCTTAGAGTGAAAAGCTCGGGAATGCAACTTTCGACTTTTTAATTTTATTACATTTTTGAAAAAAAAAAACCTCGCAATACACGCAGTTTTGTGGCGGCATCTATATCGTCACATGCGACCTACGCATCATACTGACGTCACGCAAAATCATGCATCGCGTAAGCAGATTTTACCGCGCGATCAGCATATAATATAAATTCCCAGTTGCCCACCAGTTTTTCGCATATAAGAGGTTTTCACTCTAAGACGACGAAAGGTGCCTTGCGTCTTATCCATAGTTACCTGCTCCATAAGTGCGAGGGAGACAGACTGATAACAATGATTTATGGCCCGTGGACTCAGTTTCTTAACGCAGCGACTATGGACGCTGTAGCAACACGCTTGCGCTTTTTTTGCGTTGAAACGCGTGTCGTTGGTGCGTACCAGAGGTGTGTGTAGACCTTATTGACACAGACCACAGGCCACAGTTAATCATTTCGACAGCTATTACAATGCAAACATGATGGCGGCTCTGATTAAGGTACCGTACCCGGCCGCAGGCAGCGACGTGTCGCGGCGTCATGTCGCTGCAGTCATGATTCAGAACCCGACCGCAGAAGGCAGCAGCCCGTATTCCAGTCGGTAGATAGAAGACAGAAAAAGGTGTTATCGCTCGCTCGAGCGTTTGCGGCACTACTGCCGATCGATTCTGTAAAAATATCACCGTGAAACTTAGGTGAAGTGAGCGTGAAGTGAGCTATCAATAGTGTTAATCCCTAGCATCCTGCCGGTCGATTTGTGACAGTGACAGCTCACTTCACCTAAGTTTTCACGGAGAGATTTTTACAGAATCGACCGGCTAGTCTGCGGTCGGGCTACACGTGTCGCCTGTCACTCGCCCGTAGCTGCCAACGACGTGTCGCTAGCTACGGAATGTATTTCATAGAAATTCCTAGAAACCAGTCGTGTCGCGGCGACACGTCGCCTGTCGTTGCCTCGTGCGGTCAGGTACGGAATGGTACCTTTAAAGGCAATATTCGACAATTGAACACTCTAGCATTACTTTTTATTCTACGATCATTTACACGTGCAAAATTGTATTTACAAATAAAGAAAATGTCTCTTCTCCCTACTAAATTATATTAAAATGTACAACAGATTTAAATATTTATATCATTGCACATTGGTATTGCAAGTTACACTAACCATTCTCGATCATTTTATATTCTTTTAAAACAGTTTGTAATTCTACAATAGAACTGTGATGTGCCATATAATAAATAACACAAATTAACATCACGCCGTTTCCCCGAAGAGTTGGGCAGAGGTGTATCTGTAGCAGTTACACCCACACTTCGCCAGTTATGTTTCAGTCCCATATAATAACGGGCGACCCTATTGCCATCAACCGGGCACAAATCCAGACTCCGGCTTGCTACTGAGCAATTCAAGATAGAAAAACCCAATAACACTTTGCCCGACCCGGGAATCGAACCCAGGACCTCATGCTCAGCTGTAGCGCTTGCGACCGACGAGGCAGTAAATACAGGTATTTAATAAATACAGGGTCAAATTAATTTAGTTAGCAAAACTCCGCAGAAACTTATCATGGTTACATATCGATACTCATCAGGGTATCATCCGCTGGAAGTGTGGAGTTACCTACTTAAAGTATGAGTTGAAAAAATCAGTTAGATTCAGAACATGAATATTTTTTTAGGGTAGCGTACCTCAAAAGGAAAAAAACGGAACCCTTATCGAGGTGTCTGTCTGACTGTCCGACTGTCACAAACAATTTGCTCCGAATCTACCCGAACAATTTAGTTTAAACTTGGTACACATATGAATTTCTCCGCATTAAGTCCGCCTTTGTACTTTTTTGAGGGTGAAAAGTTTAAATAAATAAATAATAAATAAATTTCTGTGACCCAAACACGTGTGACGGAAATAAATGAATTTTGAATATGGGGGTCACTCTTCGGAGGCAAATTGGGAAAAAAATCTAATTGAAAAGTTTTGCAAACTGTACTGTGTGGCATATCAAATGAAAGGGCATGTTGTGAGAATCTCAACATTTTTTTATGACTTTTATATAAAATCTTTAAAATATATTTAAGAAAATAGATGAAAATTCACCATTCCACCCCCTTATCTCCGAAACTACTGAGCCTAAAGAGAAGAGAATGGTTCTTTACTCATAGATCAGGAAAACCTACAAGAAGTCTATGGTCCTAAAATAACATGTTAAATCTTTACGGAACACGTCATTGTGCGTGTGCCGACAATTTTTTTTTTTTTTTGTTTATTCTTGTTTTGTTATCGATCAATACGGGTCATCATATCGGCGGAGTTTCGCTAGCTAATTTATTTAGACCTTCTATAATTTAGTAAGGAAAAGAGATCACAAGTAACCGTGTTATCACTACCTATCTGCTTCCTCCACATTAACATGCCTAATTGACGGGTTACTCATAGTCATAATCATACGGGTTGCAAATATATTAAATAACAGATCCTGACAATACTCCTTCTCTTCTAAAAACCGATCATCACTTAGTTCTGGTCTCTTGAGGTGATCTTGTAGAACATTCTTCAGGTTATACCTCGGGTCCCGACACAGTCGCAAGATGGCGGGGTCCTTGGTGCTCACTAGTACATGCAATATGCACAGCAGATGTTCTGTGCTGTCGTCTCTTCCGGCTTGAAGATCTCCTGCTATTACCTTCACGATGTTCAGTCTTACGAATTGTTCTGAAAATATAACGAAATGGTATTTGAACATACTCTATGTAGTATTTGATCTCTATTAGAAGGAGTTTAGTAGTAAGGGAGTAATGGTGAAGAGTGGTAACGGCCCCGACTTACCAGTTGTAGGTCGTGGGTTCAAACCCAAGCAGGCGTTTTACAATACGGCCAACGTAACTTGGCGGGTGAGAACTTCGCGCAAAAGGTTGCGCAATAACGTTTTTTAGGAACGTAATGGTGACATAAGGCGAGTGTGAGTGAGAGAACTTGCGCTAAAGTTCGTTGTGCCTATGTTCAGACCCGCCAAGTTACGTTGGCCGTATTGTACTTTGTGTAAATAAATCCATCACCACTGCTCTCAAAACGGTGAAGGAAAACATCGTGAGGAAACCGGCAAGGATATCACATGTCTTCGAATTTTTGATTCTAGAACATGTCGGTTTCCTCACGATGTTTTCCTTCACCGTTTTGAGAGTATTGGTGATGATATAAATTACACAAAGTAAAGTGCCTGCCTGGGTTCGAGCCCACGACCTATAACTCGGATCTGTGGAACTGTGTATCTTACGACTTCCACGCGAACGAACTCGCGGGCAGAAGCTAGTTATAACATTAAAGTCGCTTTTCGTGTCTGTCTGTGTGACCACGTTGTTCTTCTAAACTTCTCAACAGATCAGATTCAGACAGAAACTGTTAGTGGAGGAAGCTGTACCTACCTGGCTTCCTCCGATCAAAAGATATTGTCGCAGGGCTAACCTAACCTCGGTCGGTGAGCAATGGGTAGCTCGCCGTCCGATTGGGACCAGGCCCGGGTCGACGGCGCGTTGTGTTCCACGCGCGCCTCAAAGAGCTGTCAGAACCAACTGACGGGGTCCGGAAGGGCCAATGCCTGCCGGGGTTGCGAGTTTGTCCGAAAGGGATATCGCGACCCCGGCACACAGGCAACGGAAGGAACACGGGTGGGTTTTAGTAAAAAAAGTAAAAGTCTGACACGCCCTCCCGCTCCGCCCAGAGCGGGAGAAGTTATATGATAATTTCCCACCCCAAAAAAAAAAAAATAAGGTCTAACCAAATCTAATCCTAAACCGAAACCTAAAGTTAATATAATATTAACTCACATACTAATTCCACACTCACCATTACACACGCACACACCCTCATACACACACACATTCAAAACTTATTCACATACAACACACAAATGCGCTCCTTGTTGTATTTTTGTTTTTAATTTATTTTTCTTTTTCTTCTGTTTTGGTTTTTCAATTGCTTACCTGTTATTATGTTAAATAGAAGAGCGGAGTCACCTAACACAAACATTTCCTTGCTCAAAAGGTGATCTCCAACTCAGGTGTGTTAAGAATTCGTATAAATGCAACAAACATTAAAAAAAAAAAAGATTCTGATGCTGTTTTCACTACCATTTAGAGAATTCATTCCAGAAGGTTTATGTGTACAGTACAATAATAGAAATCTGGAGTCGTATATAGGGTGGTATGACATCGACGCGAAAACTAATACCATGGTTTCAGTACATGATTCTGAACCGTTCTGTTTCATAGAAAAGTGCAATACCTACGCGGTCAAAATGTATAGAACAGCAGATTCTTTTTTAAATAACCGACGAAAAATTTCAACGCAGGGGTGTTCAGAATCATGTACTGAATCCATGGTAACAGTTTTCGCGTCGGTGTCCCTACCTGTATGTTTATTGTTCTACGTCACTTAAAATTACTATATTTTCCATTTCTTAAATGAGACCAGGTAGGACTAGCTAGACCGATTTTTCGCTCCCGTAAATCCCTATTTTGCAACTTTCATCGAAATCGTTAGAGCCGTTTTCCAGAACGTGATTACAAATATATAAATATACAAATATTGCTGGTTTAATGGTATAGGATAATGATAATAAACTTACTTCTAGAGGCAACGAAATTCTGGCAGAAATGTCTGATGAGAAAAGCCGCTTTCGTCTTGGCAGATGGCTCTTGGGAAGTCAGTAGTTCAACAAGGACTGGACAGCCTCCCTGGTTGATCAGCTCTAGGGAAGCTGGGTCGTACCCGCGAGACATACCTGCAGGGATAGATAATTATATTATTTACTACTAGCTTTTGCCAGCAGCTTCGCCCACGTAGACGTCGGAAGATATCCCACGGGAACGTACTTACTACGGGATTAAAAGTACCCTATTTGTTAATCCAGGTAATAAACTATCTGTGTGCCAAATTTCGTCCAAATCCGTTCAGCCGTTTTTGCACCCATCCGAAACATACAGCCAGATAAACAGACAAAAATTCTAAAACTATATTTTCTGCATCAGACTAGTTCGCACACCTCGTAACAATTACTTTTTTTTCAAAAATATTCAATGCACAGTTTTGACTCTGTTACTATTTTTTTTTTATGTATCCTAAATATCCTAAAGGATATAGGCTACTTTCCATCCTGGATTGCAGACGAAGTCGCGGACAACAGCTAGTAGACTATAATATAAAAGAGAAAGTAAGAAAATAACGCTATGCTAAACGGGAAGACCAAAATATTACTTTATAAGCACATCTGATGCACATCGATCTAATATCAATGTTTATTTTTTAATCGTGTTGGATTCTATCACTCAGCCATTTCAATGCATGTTTTATAGATTTTACCAAAAAAATTAAAAATGTTTTGTGAAAAAAAATAATTTGGGCAGATTTTTTGGGTTCCGTACCCGAAGGGTGCTAAACGGAACCCTATTACTAAAGCCTCTGCTGTTCGTCCATCTGTCTGTTAGCGGGCTGTATCTCATAAACCGTAATAGGTAAACGGTTGACCTTTTCACAGATTGTATATTCCTATTGTCGCTATAACAACAAATAATAAGTTAAAAATTAAATGTCCCGTTCAAGAAATGCCTTTTTATTCGGGTTTTTTGCTAAATATTGTATGGTGGTACGGAACCCTTCTAGTGCGACTCGCACTTGGCCGGTTTTTCAATAATCAGGTAACTTTTGTCTGAAGAATAAATACGGCGTTTTGATTTATTTATATATATATATATATATATTTCCTTTATAAAACCTGTCAAACCATTAAATTTATTTCTCAATTAATACTTATCAAAAAATTTATGAATTTGAACATACTGCTAATGTTAGCTGCAGTCTACTAACATTGCCGGTACTCACATGATAAAGCATACAGACACTTGGTAAGTGCGGTCCCATGTTCCGTCTGTACCAAACTGAGCAGCACCGGCAGCAGCCCACTGTTCAGAGCCTTCTCTTGGCAGAACGGGTTGTTCTGACACGCCGTGCCCAGAACCGAGCTGGCACGAGCTCGCAAGTCCTCATTCTGACTGCTGTAGCACAATGGGAAAATAGCGAAACCACCCATTTTGTAGAAGTCTGGAATAAGTTTAAATTAAGAATTAAAAATAAACTTTGGTTAGATATGACAACGTCACTTATTCATCCCTGCGGATGATCAAATGAATCCGATGGCCCTCCACCTGATCTCTCTCTGGTTGTAGAGTCTCTCTCTAGAGTGAGGGAAAAGTCAGTGCACCTGTCTCACTTCGGCACTATAATAGCATAGATGGCTAGTCTCCGTTAAGAGTGGCTGCCATGGCCGAAATTCGGTCGGGAGGACTATTTTGTAATCTAAACTAATATAAAAATTTTGTGGCTCAGAACATGAACATGTTGCGGTGCAGTAACAAATTCACGTGTCAGCAGGGGTGAGGGGTACAGCACAACGAGTAGCACACTTCAGAGCCACTATAAAATTTGATGCGTACTATACTTGAATCATTAATACATTACGCCATCAAATTAGGACTATAATCCTATGTAAATTAGAACAGTAAAGATGTTTTTCTTACCATTGGCCACATCTAGGTCATCAACATGATCCAGAAGTACAGTGAATGAATTCCTCACTTCATCGGGCAACTCGTCACCCTCTTTTATACTATCCAACACTTCCCTGTTCGTCAGTACTTTGATAGCGTTATCCAGCACTTCTGACACATTCACGGTTAAGCTCCGCAGTGCTTCTTCAAGGAATCTACGCCTCTGAAATGTTACGATGTAATGTTTAAAAAAAATGCAAAGGTATCCTTCTTCTTTTTGTGTGTTTAGTGACTAACATAGTGTCAGAGTTTTATAGCTGCCCACGCCCGTGGGCAGCTATAAAACTCTGGCATTGACTTGGCTTCACATGCGGTTGAGAAATATATCTCTGGTTTCCTCACAAGTTTTCCTTCACCGTTTTGAAGCAAGTGATAATTATACAATACACACATGAATCTGAAAGTCAAAGGTGTGCTTTGGGTTCGAACTTGAGACCTATGATTTGGCAGTCTGACGGTCACACCTCATAAATTAAAATATTATTAAAGTCATGTTCAATGTGATGTTGCTAGTATTTTATTTTGACTTTTATTTGTACAACACAGTATTCATAAATATAAATAATTTGCATTTTAAAATTATTAATTTGCATGACAAAATCATGTTTAGCATCCGTTTTTACGAACCTGATCATCCAGAGGGGCTCTATCTACAGTCCGTGGAGCGTCTTCCGCTTGCGTTGCTTCCATGGCAAACTTCAACAGACTCTGAAACCACCACACAGAACATAGCATTATGTAAGTGCTAAAACAACCTTCTGAAAATATGGTAAACAAATGCCTGTTTTCACCAACAACTAAGTGACACCTAAATGAATCCCTAAATAAAAGTGCACTGTTGGATTTTCAACTCTCAATGCTAAGCCTAGTGTTGAAAATCAGGCATATTACTTGTTATTTCGTCACTTACCTGTAAATTTTTAGGTTGTCTTCGGTTCATAGAAACCGGACTGCTATCCGGTAATGTTACCAAAGATCCACTAGCAAGCGACAAACTTTCATCTTGTGTATTTTGCTGATTGTTGGCAGCAGAAAAAGTCAATGCACCAGCAATTGCAGCTTGCACCGGTTGGGCATTATCCTGACCATTAGCGGGAATGGCAACCGTCTTTCCAGGGGGATTATTTGAACTCATTTTGAATAACCAAAAGTTATCTTACACGAGTTTAAAATTCACTTTATTAACTAACGACAAGTCACTCGATAGATTAATGTTACACTACTAACAATGTACACACAGACCAACAGGCTTTTATTGAACGCGATGAATCACTTAGAGGACTACAACTTCTAGAAAATTACGATTACGAATTATCGAGAAGCAAACGCAGCAAACACATAACCACATTCACATTGAACAAACGTCATTATGAAATGAATGACTGACAGTTACGCTGTCACGCTCAGTGTTGCCAACTGTACTATAATCTCTGTAGCTAGAATTTACTAAAAGAAGAATTAGAATTTCTTTATTATGCATAAAATATGGTACAGAATAGGTCTTAACTTAAATATAAGGAGTTCCACATATTTTGCTTACTTACTATTTCAGCATGCAAAAAAATATCTTATAATAAAATTATATACAAAAAACACTACTATAGAACTACTAATGTGTGTAATGATTATGAATAACTTTACTTTCGTAAATTCATAATATATTTACAGGTACATATTTATGGTAAACTTAATTTAGGGAAGATGATATAGATGGTTGTGCATCCTGAGAATCCAGTGATTTTACATATTTCTCCACGGTTCCCATTTGTAGGTGAACTGTTGAAGGTAAAGTACAGTTGCTATAATTTTTAGCTACAATTTTTTTTTAATTGTAGCTTACAGAGATGCAAAAATAGCTAGATCTAGCTATAAACTAAGTTTATGGCAAAATATTCTATGGTAGGAAACACTGACTGTCAAGCTGACACTGATGACACTTGGCTTAAATCATAAACTAAAATGTTGGTTGTTTATATTATAGAGCATAGTCTTTTGCTTAACAAATATATAAAATGTTTTTTATTCAATGATACATTGACGTCATCGACTTTAGTTTAACATCCATCGATTTAAGGGGTGGGAGTGGGGGAGGAGGATGGTTGTGTACAACTGCCACTGTGAAGGAAAAGTAGCGGAAAAAATCATATCTCAAAAAGGGGCCGGCCCTTTTTGAGATATGATTTTTTTAATAATCTAACCTAACTCGAATTTTTGGAAGGACTTTTATATAAGGGTACATATAAAATTTATATATTTGTGGAGAGGGGTAGGAGATCTCCCCCGTCATGGGGGAAGTTTAGGAAACGCGTAGTTTTTTTAAAATAAATATTTTTAGATCAGTAGGTAGGTAGGAGGTAAGGTAGGTAGGTAGGGTAGGTAGGGTAGGTAGGGTCGGTAGGGTAGGTAGGATAGGTAGGGTAGGTAGAGTAGGTAGGGTAGGTAGGGCAGGTAGGGTAGGTAGGGTAGGTAGGGTAGGTAGGGTAGGTAGGGTAGGTAGGGTAGGTAGGGTAGGTAGCGTAAGTGCACCGTAGATAAGTTCATAGTGCTACCCGTGCGAAGCCGGGACGGGCAGCTAGTCATTAATATAAAGTAAAACATTTTAGTGCGTACTTTACGTAAAATCGAAACTAGGGCACTCCTCGCGTAATTTCTCTCGCTACCACGGCAGGTATCGGCTGTCACTCTTTGCAGCCGTCACCTAACGGTCGCATTTCCTCTTGAGAGACACCAGTTGGATTACCCTATAGCGACCGGAGGTCACTGAACACCCTCCGGTGCCTGGCTCTTTTACTTGGGTATAGGGAAAGATGTTATAGCCTCACGCTCTCTTTCAGCCCCCTACTTTGCGACCATCTCCACTCCCGCTCCCGACCATGAACTGAACCACGACAGAAAGCGTCGTCCTTTAAATCATAAATAGATATTGATACCTGTAAAGTTTTGCCAGTCAATTTAATTTAACCCTGTATTGTTTATTTACATATCATCACGCCTATCTTCCCCGAAGGGTTAGGCAGAAGTGTACCTTTAGTACCTACACTCACATGTCTCCAGTTATGTTGAAGTCCCATGTAATAGGGGGCAAGCCTATTGCCATCAACCGGGCACAAATCCAGACTCCGGGCTGCTACTGAGCAATTCCAGATGGAAAACCCCAATAACACTTGGCCTGACCCGGGTATTGAACCCAGGACCTCATGCTCAGCAGTAGCGCTTGCGGCCACAAGACCAACGAGGTAGTTGTTAGTTAATTGTTTTCCAAAAATTACAGAATACAACAGTAATCCGTATTTGCCAAACTGCAAAACAGTTGCTCCAATCCAAATTCAATCCTCAATCCTGACCCCGTCGGCGACAGAAAAAAGAGCCAGAAAAGACAGAAAAACACAAAACAAAGACAAAAAAACAAAGCGACAGAGAGGGCCTATGGTATTTCCTTGGATTGTCTCTATCTGTTTGTACTTATGTGCTTTACTCTCATTTAGGCATAGCCCAACTTACCTTATACATTGTCCTCCGTGACTTTCAAATCGAGATAAAACATTATGATCATTCAACAAGTCTATCTCAACACTCAGCAAGTTATTGAAAGTCGTTACTATGATAATAAAACGCCTGGATTATTTGCTGCCTAGTATGATAAATATCACTTCAGATAACTTATCACAAAGATAATGCTAAGCGAAGTAACATGTTTTCACAAATGTTTTCACAATAACATCCCACGCAGCGGGAGATCCCACGAAACATTTTATTGTTTTAGAAATTAACATTTCAAATAATTTTTGCGGTGAAATTTTATAACGTGTGGGGTGTTTTTATTATTATTACTCTTTGTACTTAATTACGTTCATCAAGCTATAAGTTGGTCGAAAGTATCGTCGTAATTAGTTGAACTAATTAATTATCGCAAACAGGTAAGTGATCACATGATTTGTTTTATTTTTATCCGAATACAGTAATTTAAGTAAGTACAGTGGGCTCCACAGAAACCTCACCCCCTAGCAATTAAAAAACAATGCAAGGGGTGAGGTTTCTCTGGAGCCCGCTGTACCTATATTCAGAAATGATTAGTATAAACTAGTATAAAGACACCTTAAAGAATTTTTGGATAGGTAGATATTAGAAGGACTTCCCTATTAAAATAAAAAAGAATTAGTCTTTTTTTTTTAAATAAGTTAGGCTCGTACAGACTAGCGCGACGCGACACCGGTAATTTTCTACCGTGTAGTTTTCTTAGAAATTATTTTGTTAGAGTCGGGTCGCGCCGGTCTGCACGACGCTTAATCTAATAAATAACGGATTTGAGCCAACAAACGGGACTCAAACGATTATTTTGCTTCTTATTCCAAATCTTATTAAAAAAAATAACAACGAAAATATTAAACAACAGCGTAGGTAGGTAGCGACATTATTGATAAATTGATAAGATAACAACATGATACGATGCTTATTTTAGAATGGTACTTAAAATCATTACAAAAAAAATCGTGATCTGAAAGAAATGGCTGCCTAGAATAATTTCATTCTCGTTATTCATGTATGTAACTGTAATTTGTAGGTATTCCTACATTAAGTGGACTATCAATATTTACAGCCGACTAAGCAAAGGGACTTCTTACCAGGGTTGCCAACTTTTTGTACAAGAAATAAAGTATATTATGGTAGTATGGTAAGTGGGAAAATAAACAGAATTTCTGAAAATAAACAGTATGTACCTCGAAAATAAAAACTTTTTTACAATAACAAAACAACTGACTTCCAAAAGAACACTACAAAGTGAAAAATTGTTAACCCACATTTCGGAAATGGCTGTCTTTGGTATTGTATTTTCGTTTATTGCCACCGACTTTTTTTAAATTTAGGTATAGCTCTGGATATCAGTGAAAACAGTATATTCATATACTTACTTTATTTTTGTTGAACAGTACCTAAACAGGATTTTAGAGTGGAAAACAGTATACTTTATACTGTTTTTAACAGTATGGTTGGCAACCCTACTTCTTACTGTTCACTGTACATGACTATTTATAATAAAGCTTCGTGCACACCAGCGCGACGCGACGCCGCGACGCGACTCGAACAATACAATTTCTAAGAAAACTTGACGGTATAACAATAACCGGTGTCGCGTCGCGCTGGTCTGCACGAAGCTTAAAGCTGAAGATTTTGTTTGTTTGTTTGAACGCGCTAATCTCTGGAACTACCAGTGGGATTTGAAAAATTCTTTCTCTTAACATCATGCTAGGACTCTTAGGAGCTGAGCAACAAGAAAAAAAGTCAGAATGAACGCTATAGGCGAAAACGAAGTAATAGCGCGGGCGGGCGATGCGATGCGATGCGATGGGTTGAGTCGGGGGAAAAAGGAATTTCACGCGGATGAAGTCGCGGGAACAATTTAGTTTCTAATACCCAGTGCCGGATTAACCACGTAGCAAGAGTAGCAATTGCTACGGGCCCCGCGCTAAAGGGGGCCCCGCGTATTCAAACCCGTGTAATTTTTTGAGTGAAACTTATTAAGATGTGGTACTTACCTATATTGAATTAATTTACTTGATGTCTCAAAAACGTGATACTTACGTACTACCTTGCCGACTAAGACGTCAGAATATGGGTAATACAATTTCTAAAAGTTGATTGCAAATAGACGTATTGAGTATTGTTTTTTTTACCACTTTATACATAAGAACCCATAGCAATCAAGGGCCCGTCTATGAAATTTGCTACGGGCCCCGCGCTTGCTTAATCCGGCACTGCTAATACCTATAACTTTAAATCGATATAAACCCATTCATCAAAATTATACGACAGACCCCCAATCATACCAGTATGTTACTTATATATAAATAAAAAACCACGAGATAGGTGTCAACAGTGACGTGAAGCTGGTTTCGTAAACATGTGTGCACTTAGTAAGCACTGTAGTTTGATTGTAAAAGGTTGTAAACGTGTGCGTGTGAGCGTGTATGCACAGAGCGGAGAGCGGAGGTGTAGTTTTGGCATGCTTCATTCACTGTTTTGTTCGCAGCGCTATGTAGTGTCTTGGTTTTTGATTTGGTCTGAGGTCAGCGCGTATTCCGCATCGTTACCCATGTAAAAACCGATAACACAATACCTATAAATCAAATAAAGAACAATGATTTTCGCATCGCTTGCTCTGTGAGAGAATAAAGTATAATTTAACGTTCGTCGCTCAAGTACGACCCTCCTTATCGGATAAAATTATCATGTATCATAAATGCGATTCGATAACGCGAATAAACAGTTTCAGTTACCTACGTTATCATATAAATATTATAACGAAAAACCACAGCCAGTTACTCCTGTTTACCCATTTTCTATAACGAGGAATATGTTTTAAAAAAAGTGTGCGTTCGGATCCACGTGATTTTTACCAGTCAACTCATACCGAAAGTCGCCAAGGGGGTGCGCTAACAGCGCGCTTAATAAAATAAAATCTTACGTTTTTTTGCAATTTGCAGGTCAGTGTCAGGTTGTTTTGTTGTTCATGAAAAAGTCATTCATTAGGGTAATATGAACTTAGAGAGTTGTATTGATGAATTTTATGATTATGTATAATTCTATAAATAAGTATTTGATACGGCCGCAAATTATATTTAGATCAAGAAACAACCTGCCACCGGCAAATTGCAAAAAACGTGAGAAAATTTGAATTTCGTGGGCTAACCTTACGCTTTCGCGAATTTCGTTCCAAAAAACCCCAAAGTTCCATTTATCTTTGTTAACAATGTTGGGTTTTTTCCTTTACTAACTAGTTCATCAATCGATTTCCAGCGATGGCGCCTCGGCAAGACACCGGACCCCAGCCACAGCCGATCAGAATAGAGCAGGGGAGGCAGCCCCCACCCCCGCCGAGGCCCGGCCGCCTCCAGAGACCCCCGCACGACAACCCCACCGTCTACATAAACAGGCCCACGAATATACCTCGCAACAATGTCAACACCAGTGAAATCGCTCGCACGTAGGATAACATAGTGAATGTAAACAAAATTGTATTTTCAGGCTAGTCTGTGCCATTATTCGTTTTTTTTTCAAATGAACGCTACACATAAAGAAATGGCGGCTAAAAGGCTCATATCTCAATATCGTTAATTTGTTTTTTTGTTTTTTTGCATTCGTTTTTATCACATGATGAAAAGTTCTTTTGGTTTTGATTTTTGTTCTGATCGTTTGCGGTATTTTGAATACCTTAGTCGCGGAACGAAAACATTGATTTTTTGTAGCATAAGTTCACTGTACTGTTTCTAGGTTATCAGATCCGAGTTACCTAGACAGCTGTAGACAGATACCTACCTTCTCAATTGAGGGGTGGGATTTCCCACCTATAAATTGGGAGTTGTTGAAAACCTACATTCGGATTTAATACGTACTAGCCTACCTATTAGAAATCCATCATGTTACATAAAATAAATGCCTAAGATTTTATTTTTTTATAAATTTGTCTAAAATATGTATACTTACCTTATTATTTTTGTGTTAGCGTTAGTTAATACGTAGAAACATATCATGTAAGTAGAAATAATACCTAAAATATTTTAATATTTGTATGATTAGTAGTTTTTCATTATTTCATTAGTCAGGCAGATACCTAATGAACCTTGAGTTTAGTTTATAAGCATTATAGTGTAAATACCTACCTAATGTAGATTCTGTATACGGTACTAGATTAAATTTTACCAGACCAAATATAATGTAATTATTCATTCTTATGGTTTTAATCAATTATCTATTAGTATTCCACGTCCTATAGTAACAGTATAGGTCAGTGGTCGCTTGCGGCTAATGATTTTGTACCGATGATCACGTCTAAACGTGATTTGGAAAAAATATATGTTATATTAGAGCATTTTCTTAATATCTTAATATAGGATCATAGGTCAATCATTTACTCTAGTCTACTTATGCTATTCAACAGCAGGGTACCCACGTATTTAAAATCATTGGCATGCATTAATCCAACATAAAGGTTGCCGCAAACGCGATTCTGGTAAAGCTTCGTGCAGGCCAGCGCGACGCGACAGCGCGATGCGACACCGGTTATTGTTATACCGTCAAGTTTTCTTAGAAATTGTATTGCTCGTGTCGCGGCGCGGCGCGGCGTCGCGTCGCGCTGGTCTGTACGAGCTTTAAAACAACTTCCAGTTTTCATTGAAATTGTTGTACTAGAGTCGCGTCGCGCTTTCGCGTCGTGCCTGACTGCGGTTTGTGAACATGATTACCTATGCTAATAATCCTCACAATGATTATCACGATTATTTCATGAAGATCCAGAAATTTTATGAAGTACCTACCTAGTACTTACACCTACATCATTCCTACATTACCTATTTAAAATTGCAATGAGGTGAATGCTCTTAGTTACCTTTATTACCCGACTACGGCGAAGCAAATAGGAGGGTTATGAACTTTAACCTATTTTCTTTATCTTTACGTAGGCATACCTAATAAAAAACAGTCTTCATAGTTCTTTTTATAAAATAGATAGTAATATCTAAGTCTCGGTTTCTTTTTAAAAGTCTGTAGTTAACAGACTAAATGAACTAGAAGAAAAATTCCTGGAAAAGAGCTTAAAACTTATAAAAGCTGAAAAAGATAAATAAAATTATAAAATGGCCGATACTATCGATCGGCCCTATAGGTTATTTATAGTGATTCCATTTTCAAATAAAGCATTCGTTCGTTCTCAGAATGCTACAAGCTGAAGTGGCAGTAGGCCGGCCATGTTTGCCGAAGGCCCGATGGCCGGTGGAGCAGACGAGTCCTGGAGTGCAGACCGTGTATCGGCAAGCGTAGTGTGGGACGCCCCCCAGCTAGATGGACCGACGACCTTTTAGCTGGGCTGGGACAGACTGGATACGAAAGGCGGAGGATAGGGTGTTGTTGCGCAGCTTGGGAGAGGCCTGCGATAAGCTGAGTTGATTGAATGATCTCTATATAGATACTCCTAACTCCATTGGTATACTAATTATCTAAAGGTACACAAAAATTCCAAATTGATTTTTGAAAACGGAATTCCGTTGTAAACCTCAACGAATTATAACGTTACTAAAATGAAGAGTACAACAGTGGCGTACCATTACCACTGAAGTGACAGGTATATTACGTTTAGTCGGTTAACCACGTCCACACGTACAATAAAGTCTACGAATTTATTGCGTTGTTGAGGGCTTTTAATCATTAATTATTATTCAGGAGTCTACATTTTTTAAGGTCCCTGTTGACGTTGAAAGGTAAGTGGGTCGGCTTCCAGTCTGACCAGATGCTGCTGAGTACCAGTATCTTACTGGAAGCGACTGCATATCTGACCTCCACAACCACAACCCTACCGAGCTGCTGACTACCCGTAACGACCGTCTGTGATCTACAATTGACAGCCGGGGCCAACGGTATACCGTGCTTTTTGAGGCACGGAGGCATCCGGATATGAAATAGATTGCCACCCATCCACGAATCGACCTCGGCAAGCGTAGCTTCCGCTCCGATCGACCCGTGAGGCTGTTATTATTTAGCCACGACTCGAGCTCCTCCACGCCCTTAACGAACATAACCGTAGATACCACGACCACACTGGTCACTGACCACGCTCGGCAAAGGGATTGAGTAGGGAAACAAAACGCAGCATATAAGACAAGGACTAATAATTTAATAACGTTTAAGTTGTAAAACTAAAATCAAAATAATGATAATGGTGCCGATTCTCTTCTACACACGGCTACATATCAACTTTCCAGTTTATGCTGATCTCGTATTGTATACGATTACCGTACAATGCGAGGTCAACTTATACTAGAAATGGATAGCTTGATGTGTAGCCATGTGTTCACCGAACTAAACTATCACTAAAATTCCTTAGGTACTTTTCTTATGAGAATCTTACAGCTATTCTGCAAAAAAAAACTCTAAACTTTAAAATAATTTTGACACAACTCAAATCGAATTTGTCAACTGCTACTCCACGTGGTACTTGTTTGCTCTACCCCGTGAATTTTTTTAAAGCCGCAGGCGCTCTGGGGGAAGCCTCGACGTAATGGAATTTTTCACTCTTTGTATGAAAAATATGAAAAATTATCACCTACATGTTGAGTTTTAGGGGTTTATGGGTATCATATAGGGGGCCGACATTTTCATTATTTTTGCGATAGGAAATACCATTTTCGAGATAAGGGCAAAAGAAAAGAAAAAGATGATACAGTACAACTGTATTTGCACCTGAAGTCGAGGTGTTGGTGTAAATTTTAGTTCATGACAACTAATTGTATTCCACACCATTTTTAATCGCGATAAAAAATTGTCGGATTTAGTTAGACAATTAACATTTTAGGTGTAAAACGTTAGTAAAAAGTTCAGAATAGCAAAAATTGGCATTTTCACTAAATTAATAACTCACTGCCATCTTAGTGCTGTCAAACTAAAATATAGTTAAGTTGTGTCACTTTAGTCTATTACAGAATGGGAAATCGTCGTTTGACAGGAATTAATG
This sequence comes from Agrochola circellaris, assembly GCA_914767755.1. Taxonomy (NCBI): domain Eukaryota; kingdom Metazoa; phylum Arthropoda; class Insecta; order Lepidoptera; family Noctuidae; genus Agrochola; species Agrochola circellaris. Next base: position 8,630,811 of record OU611860.1, read on the forward strand.
AAATTTTGGTGATTTTTAGTCTAGTTTAGAGGCATTTGTGACAAGAGAATCAGCACCAATGTTTAATTTTTGCCAAAAAAAGTGCTTTACATTTCCTTATAGTGTACATTAATAGCGATTAAGCGAGGTTTGAATTCTTTTTAATAATACACAAAGGAAGTATTACTTATGAACTCCACACTAGGTCGAGCCTATCTCGTATGGTGTTGATGAATGACTGCTGTTAAATAGAGATTGTTTTGTTATAACTTCGAAAGTTTACAAGTTTGCAACAGAAAAACATTTCTTTGCAGATCGATGTTTGCTAAACTCCTCATTATTATATTTGACTGTGATGTAAATTCTGATCCTAATGAACAATTTTTTGGCGTAGTTATTCGGAAAACATGAACACGGAGGAACGTAAATTATTTGATTCATGCTTTCGAAAATAGATTTAGCAATCTTACAGTTTATATAAACGTTATTGAAGAAGCTCTGATAATGCCTTTCCATCTGTTCTACAAAATTTACGAAGTCTTCCGGTGGAATAAATTGAATTTTAGAAGCTTCGTTGTTCGCCAAACCGTCCTCATCCAAGTTAACTATTTCAATTTTATCATCGGGAAATAAACACGCTTTAAACTGATGACAATCTCCGTGCAAGCTCGTACATTTGTTAAACAAGTAACCACTAATGTATCTCAATTTGTTATCTTCCGGTAATTCAATTTTACAATAATCTGAACTGGAGATTGAAGGAGAACTAGATTCTATGATTGTTTCATTGTAATCTTCTTCCATTCGTAAATTCTCTTCTGTTTCAGTGCTCAACATAAATCCAAATTTTTCTGTATTTACAAGTAATTGTGTCAAGTCCCCTGAACCTTTTCCTTGTTTACCGGGTTTTATTATGTTGGTAAAGAAAATTTTCCTAAATGCTGAGACAAACTGTCTAGTGGTGGGCTTTTTCCTCTTGCTTCGGACTTGTCCAAAGAAAATGTCTGTAACATCTTGATTTAACCGTCTGGTTAGTAGATTGTTGTACCCCTCCACCCTGAGGTCATCAAACAAAAGCAGAATAGATGTTATCGTAATTTGATACCCCGTAATAAACTTAGCAGTTGACGTCACATCACGCCCTGTCGTTGAACTAATTAGTCTCAATGATTTAAAAAACTGAAGCATTTCATTCATAAATGTTATCTGTGTAACACTTCCACAGAACGCCTGCTGGTATTCGCATGTCGAGTGGGCGGATGAAGAATTTAAAATGTCGAACAAGTCATTTATCAGTTTGATGAACTTTACAGTTTCTTTCGCGGATTCATGTATAGCCTGAAAATCTATATAGCATGATATAGCTGTTGCTACAGTATGGCTTAATAGTTCTGTAGCAAACTGGACCTGAAGTTTATCAAAACTTGTCGGTTTAATGTGACTCTCTGTTAACTTTGGAGCCAGTCTTAACGTTTTGTTCTTCTCACTTTCATAAAATTGCAAAATATGTTCGTATTTTGCAACTGATCCATGAAAATAGAAATCATTCGTCATTACATTGTTTCTCAATGATTTAATCAAGTGCAGAGCGTCAATTATGTAGAATATTTTTCTGTTGTTAATGAAAAAGTAAGGTCTTTCAGTCGAAATCATATTCCGTTTTTCTTTACCTAACAGATCCGATCCAAGATCAGAAACGAATGTTCTGATATCTAGTCCGACGTCGATAAGTTTTCCTAATAATTGCTCAATCCAGTTAGATATGTCATCGCTGTTTTTGGATTCCCCTAGGAGTGCAAACCCAATAGGCTGTTGCCAGTTTCCAAATATGCCCCTTATTATAACTACTAAAGCCTTTTTTGCCAGCACAGGAGTTTGAAGTCCGTTCACCTCTTGCAGTCCAATGATTTTGTCCAAGTTTATATTGTAAAATAGACTAGTTTTCAAACGAATGGTATCAACTATGACGGAGCAAACTTTTTCGGAATTCGTCATGTTATTGACTTTCACTTTCAGGGTCGTCATCAGATGCTCATTGACTTCCGTGCTGATTGGTAATGAGTGTCTGGCTAAAGTTGTAGCGTTTGGCAGGCACAGAGCTTGCTCCAGTAATTTGTACGCCTGTGGGCTTGTATAGTACAAATTAATACAAAATTGTTTATACTTTGGCGAGTACCTATTCCCTTTGCCGTGAAATTTCAATTTTGTCTGTGCTTTTACAATTTCTGCTAAGGGTTTTGTCAGGAACTTGTCGCAAAGCTTGTGAAACGTGTCTTTGGTGAGGCTGCTTGATGCGGCTGACTTCATCTGTTTCTTGCACATTATAAGTTCTTCCTTCAGTTTTTTCACAGATGGAAGGGACGTTGTAAGAAAATTCGCCGTTTGCGCTCCTTTTTCTATTTTCAATACATAAAAGTCTGTTTGTGCAAATTTGTTAAGTTTTTCTTTTATTTCAGTTTGTGTATGTTTGACTAGAGACCGTTTGGCAGGTAACTTTACGGAGGGTACAGAGAATCTCCTCAATCTCTTTCGTTCGGGCGTCCCTTGAATGCTGCCAGGGTCGAAATGTTCTTCACAGACTACATAGCTGTGAGCCTGCTTGTCCTGCAACTCCTCTCGTGAAATTAAGTGCAGCCAAATGGCACGTCTGAAAAATATAATAAAAATCATGAGTTTAATTTAGGCGATACTTAAACGGCTTATTTACTTAAGGATATTGACAGCTGTCTTTAATATACGTCTTTACGTTCTTCTGCCTTGATGATGATTTGTTGGTCGTACCAGGCTTCCGTCAATAACTTGTAATATATATAGTAGTATAATACCCTGTGTTTCGGCAGCAAACCACAGGAGACTTATTGGCAAAGGCAATCAGAATATCGTCATCACGACTTTCTGACTTTCAAGATATCCACAGCGGATGTGATCTACCCAGGTATTTATTGACGACTGCCATTATTAAAAACGAAAACGATTAAACACGTAGTAGACAACTAAGCAGACACACTGGAATACAGATTGGATATCAAGAAATCCAATTACGGTATTGAGTTAAACAAACAAAAAATACGTAATATTATTATATAAGTAAATCTGTATAACTGATGTTTATATTACAAAAAATTACGCCCAATCATGCACATTGCATGTATAATATTACTATACATTGTACGGTTGGATTAGGTTAGGTTAAATCTAAAACTAACCTATCGTAGAGAGATAAAAGATAGACTGATAAAGACTAACAGTATCAGAATATTAACAATAGGGCCTTCTACACGTCAAATTGAAGATTCTAACGGATTTGCCGTCTTCTCCGAAACCGTGAAATGAGACACCCGAACCCCGACCTCCTGCGCGAAGAACTGTACTTCTACTGAAACCGTCGATGAAACGCCTGGCTTAGGTACTAATCTGTATTAGTACCTTCCATCGACGGTACGCAGCGACAGCACTTTGTACGTAGATACAGAAACCTAGAAACGAAATGAAAATAAACCGAATGCGGTCTGTCTGGTGCAGCAGTCTCTATAGTCTATAGTACAAAATATACAAGTATATCATCGATATATATCTATGCGTATGTATTGTAAAATGGCTGGCACGTCACGCCAGTGAGGCGACCCCTCCGTCCGCCGCGCCGCCTATCGTGTAGTGTAAAGCGAGCGACGTGTATGTAACGTGTGCTGAACGATATAATGTAGGCAGACGAGTGTTCATAAGTAATTAAATAAGTACAGAAGGTAAATTGCATACATATAGCTTGAGATCGGATACTGACGGGTGCGTATACTGCGAATTTCAAAGAATTAGACAAAATGAGTAGTGATTCTAGTGAGTGGTTACCATTTCGAAATTTGAACAGTCCTGACAAAAAACCGGATGTTATACTTTTATTCTTTCTTTTTTCAGTAGGTAGACAATGAACTTTTCTATTTTCTAAATAAAACCTTCTAAAAGTCCGATATTTATGTAAAAACAAGGCCGGACAAAGTTCGCACGGGAGGCCAAAAAGCCGGACATGTCCGGAGCAATACGGACGGATGGTAACCCTAGTAGTAACTGACTGAAAAATTGTAGGTACCTAAATCTACCTACCTGTCATCTTCAGAGGGCAGCGAAAAAAACGATATCTTGGGCTTGTTAACATTTGTGTTGCTGCAGCCAAACACGGAACAAACTTTTTTCGCCATTTTAACTCGCTACCGTACGTTCATAGCAAGCAAAGTTCCTGACGCGACTGGATTCCCCCCGCTATATTCCGTGTATACGAAGAGTTGTGTATGTGTGCGTGACAAGCTTTAGCCACACAAGTGCAGCGATTCTAGTTTCAAATATTTTTACGCAAAAGGAAACCACAATCTGTGACCACAGTTCCAGTTTATGCAATAATTTTTCTTTTACCTATTGTTTTTAAATTATGTTTTGTCAAACATCTGAATGATATTTTTTATATACAAAGCCCAAGTCAAAGTCAGCCATGTCAGCCATGATTAATAAAATTAAGGAAGTGTATAGAGTGCCGCTAATGCGGCATACTAGTAGCGCTGCCTCGGCCCGGCTAAAGTGCCGTCAGCATTGCATTGTCAATGTCATTGTCACTGTCACTGTCACTCTCACTGTCACTTGTTATTTTGTTTGATTGTTGAGGTTAGTTCGCTGCCCGTTGTATTGATTGATCGGTGCCGCGGCAGCGGCCGGCGAGTGTTAGGGTCCGTTTAGGCACAAGAGATTGTAATGTTTTGGGAATGTGGTGTTTTACATTCTCTTGTGCCTAAACCTGATGCGTTGTGTGGTCACAGTTCTAACTTTACCTAACCTACCTTTCAGCCATTTTCATTTGCTACTGCATTTTTAGCCAAGGGGTTACGACACTTAAGTTCCCTGTCGTACCGTTCTATGTTACCCATTGCGTCTTTTAAAAATAATGTAGGTACTAGTATGTCGCAAACTGACATACTATACACAGCCTAAAATTAAAAGGGACTCAACATCAACATGAAAAATGCGAATTAGTGATGTGAACCGGTTTCATAAAAACCTAAAAAAAAACGGTTTTCTGACAAAACCGATAATCACCGATTCTCATTGAAAAACCGATTACAATCACAAAACATGTAAGTATCCGAGTCTTTGACATGTATTAGAGGTTTGCACCGGAGCAATGAGCACCGGAGAATCACCGGTTATTTTCTCTAGAAGTTATTTTCTTTTTTTCCTCTAGAAGGAGCAGGTTGCAAGCAGATTCTGTGGACCAAATTTGTTTCATAAATATCAGAACTATAATTTGTTAGAAACAGGCAAAGAATAAAATTTTAATTTCCTGGTTATTTGTGATCTGTTTGATGACCACTTTCTTTTTGTGACTGTACCTAATCATTTTAAGAAAAGTCGGTAAAAATAAATACTAAGCCATAATTAAATACCGTTTTTTTTTTTTTTAAACCTAAAAAAAACGGTTTGAATAAATAACTAATCGGTATAAACCGGTGTTAAAAATTCTAATCGGTTAATATTGCCATTGTAATAAAAGAATTTCCCTAAAATTAGGGTAGTTTTAATTAAATCAGCATTATTTTTTTGTATTTTGTCTATTTATATCTATTCTAATCATGAACCTATATGCATAAAGATCTGGCTCAACATTTAAAATGGGTTTCGTAGTAAAAATACGTATTTGACGCCAGAAATATAATAGGTACAGATTTTGGATTTTTTACCATAGACTACGTATCGGTGTCTATGTTGTCGGTGACCAACTGACGAGGTTATGGTTATTCTGCAGAAGCGTTGAAAGGTCATCGTAACAATATTATGTGGAGAGAAGAATATTTATCTATGCAAGTCATGACTGTGACTGTATTGTCATCAGCCTTGGCTTGACTGAGGACAATCAACCACATACAAGTATGTCATGTACATAGACTATCTATGAGCTACGATTCCCAGAAATCTGACAATGTCAATAGGTTATTAGTGGTACCTAAGTAAGTAAATCATTATTGTACCTACCCCATTTTGGTCAGGCTAGAAGATTACTGTTTCTAATTCTAACTTCATCTACCTGGTCGATCGAGCTCTGCTCGGGTGAAAACAGATAAACATATCGTCCAGGCATACCAACGTTGTATCACAATCCCGAGGCTGTGAAAATAGAGAAAACGAATTTTCCCAGATATGAGACCTTAGCTAGATCGATTTGTCGTCCCCGTAAACCCCTAAATTGCAACTTTCATCAAAATCATTAGAGCCGTTTTCGAGAACGTGATAAGAAAAATATATACATACAAATATTGCTCATTTAATAGTATAGAATATATACCTACCTACATTGTCTATTAAGGCTCGTGCAGACTTGGGCGTGAAAACGATTATTTTTCTGTTAATCTCATTGAGAGTAGAGAGGTTACTATGTAACTAGGCAGGTGTCATTATTCCTTCATAATAATTGATTGGCAACAATAAAAATAAACAGTAAGTGTTGCGGAGCGGGCGGCGGGCCCGGCCACAGAGCGGCAACGTCGCACGATCGATCGACGGACGCCGCGTTTAAGGCCAACAGGAGTTTCCCCGTACGAGAAATACACTCGGAGTTTCTTTACAATCAGACTTCTTTCGTTGAGTGTTACATAAATACCTACTTATTTGCTGAGAAAACATTTCTTAGCAATTCTGGACAAGTTCGAAGTTAGTCGAAAACATTTAATTGAAGAGACGTGGAGGGGAATAGAGGAGTCTTTTATACGCCGTCGTTGAAACACTTCAAGTGCCAACATATCAAACTGTGAGCTCAATGATTGTTGATTTCTACATGTAAAAGATACGAGAGTACTTGATCTTTAATTAAAGCATTTAATAAGTAACTCCGTCATACTATCTAGTAAAATCCAAGCCACTCATTAAAATTAGCACTGCGATTCAAATTGTTGTTCATAGGTACCTACCTACTTAATAACTCTGGGCTTCCTTCAGTATCAGTCTACCAATATTCATCTCGAATTTTGCACGGTACAAAGTGCTCAATTTCAATTCGTTGGATAGCCTGGATAAAATTAGCTAGGGGGAATATTGCAAAATTCTGCTCGCTACATAAAATGTTTCAATGGGCTAAAATGGCGAACATAACAACTTTATAATGTGGCGTGGACGTCGAAGAAATCCGTCATTCATTATTCTGTCGTAGATAAATAACTCGCCCACGTTATGGACGGTTCATTCAATTACGGGCTGTGAAAAAAATAAGTCGTTATCAAGAAAATGTCGGATATTATGGCGCATGAATTGCTAGGTTGGAATTTTTCCTGGCTTCAATTTTCTAACGTTAGGTAAATGAAACGTTTTGAATGTCATGCAGTGTGAGTTGAGAAGGCAGACATTTTCTGGTATATATTTTCGATCAGCTTTTAGCACATGGTAGGTTTACTCAACAAAGCTGTCAGACCGGAGTCAGTTGCAAGTCTTGCAAGTCACAAGCTGTTATTAATTATACATAGATAAAGACTGCTAGGTGTCTAATTACAAATTAAATCTTGTACTTACACTGTTCATACTCTGAATTTGCGTTATGTATGCCTATGCATAAAAAACTAATCAGGTAATAATTTACAGAATCTATTGAAGAATCTCAGCTTGTACATTAAAACAGAAGAATAAAAGGCCTTCGTTTTTTAGAAATTACCAAAACATTTCATGACCTCCAATCAAAGAGCACGCATGAGACGAGATCAATAAATGTGCATAACGAAAGGAGGTATGCACGCCGTAAGAGGCCGCAAGGACAGAGCCAACTGTTGTTCCCTTCTCTACCTGCGACAGATCTAAAGTGTTAGTAACAACGGTAGCCCATGTTGTCGTTAGACGATAGCTAACGTTCCTTGTAATGCGCCCATATCGACAATTTTGCACCGACAACTGGTTGTAACTTCCAGTGGGAAGCTGGTAGGTGAAAGTTACGTACCTATCTCTACAGTTAGTAGAAGGAAATAAAACAGACATTATAAGCGAAAGAATGAGATTATTTGAATCCATTGTTTCCATTCACAACATTGTGACGTCAAATGGAGAATTAATGAGAGTAAATAACTACCTGAATCCTACGCCTAAAATCATTTCCATAATGATAAAGACTACACAATTAGTGTGTCTATGCAGTCATTTAAAAATAACATTAGGAAATGACTCATCGATTGCCATCTACCGATCACAAATTGCTTTTGAGGCGAGAAACAGAAAAAAAAACTGATTCGTTGACGAAATTACAGTTTAACCCGAGATGACGTGGCTTAAAGATAGAAGGTATCCTGGTGCTGACTGCAACGGAGCAGGGCTTTAATTGCCACTGGTCCAGATCCCCTTTTGTCGTTCGCAATGACAGGTGATCCTGTTGCTGTGGACACATTTTTTCTTTTACCACACAATATCTGCAACGAATGCCAAAATATTATATTTATCTAATGCCATGGCCTATATATTCAAAGGATCTGCATAATATTATCGTTTTATATGCTGTGCCATGAACACTATCACATAGATTGTATGGAGATATAAGGTCATTGCGGCGTGTCACGGCTTCGCGAATATGCAGTTATGTGATGGATACTGATGAAATTGGGAACACAAGATAGTTTATGGGATATTCCGATTTCGACGCGCCCAGCAGCAGTTTCTGTTTTCTTGAATGGACTCATTTATATTGATTTAAGCAATGAAATCCAGTTGAGGGATATGAATAGTTTAGAAGTCAGTCCAACCCAGGCGTCATCCAGTACATAAATGTAAAAAATGAAAAGCGTCTTGTCAGGCCGAAGATTATCTTGGCAGTTATGAACCACCCACCTATTTATACCGCGTTGTGTCGGTCGCCGCGACGTTGCCAGCTCGCACCCGCTGCCGAGCACTTTGAATTTCGAACGTGAACCGGTATTATTGCTAGCGCGCAGAACTTGCCCATTTTAAGAGAAAACGTACAGATAGGTATACATTTTGTAGGCGTTTCTATTTTTTTTTTTTGTTTAGTAAAAGAATAGAAAATATCAATCCTTTCTGAATATATCTGTACAAAACCTATATGTATGTGGGGCTATATATGTGTTTTATTAAAAAGGTAATTAGAATAAGGTCGAACCATTTATGCTTTGACGATGTTGTGGTAAAAATAGATATACTTACTACGCAATAAGAAGAAAATGAAACGTAATGGAGTAAATGAAATAGCTGAAAAAGGACGTCAAGAAATTCCACAGATAAAAGACGATATAGTGATATTAGGGAGACGATAAAGTTTTACCTGTAATAGCATTTCCTTTCAAACATGAGAATTTACAAATCCCAAAATAAGAGCATAACGGGACAATATGCCATGTCAATAAGACTGCAATAAGATGATGATGATGAAGATGCTGATGATTTCATGGTATCTAGCATTGATTGAAGCGTTGTGTCGTGCACACGCGACTCTAACAGTACAATAGCTAAGTTAAACTTCACAATAGAACAATTGCCGATGTTGCGACGCGCCGTCGTGTCACGCCAGTCTGCACTAGGCTTCACGGTGTTCATATATTTTTTATTTCAATCTATAATTACGTACCACTAAAACCCCAATAACAGGGTCTATAAATCTTGCAATCCGATTGACATGAGTACCTAAATATTTTTATTTAATTTCTGGGGAGATTTATCTTTGACCTGGCAGCCCCGACATTCTTGTGCCGAGTTCGCTCGGCCAGCACTCGGCGCGCGGGCCTAGATGTAGCAGCGCGTATGCTTGCTCCATTCCACGACACAATTTTAGTCGCGTATTTTTTTACGATAAATAGCATTGTACTTTGAAACATGAATCTCGGATCGAGGTGTATAATTTCTGAAATGTATTTTAGCGTTCATTTGTCTGCAGTATCGCTGTCTGAAGTCTATTCTAATGATTTAAAAATAAACAGTTGAACAAATGAGATGCCTGCATTCATTTGCAACCAACCACACATTGCTACGAGTATACTCCGTTGGTATCTACTGTGGGAACCTAATTCATTATCTTGAGCTCTTTAGTTTATTTTTATTGCAAAGAGGTAACAAAAACTGCTATGTACCGGAGATATAAAGGTATAAAGGAAATACACATAGGAACAAATAGATAGCTGTCTTTTACTTTTAAAGGATTGCTGAACAAATTGCAGTTACATTTGAAGCATTCACGTTGTTTTAAAACGTTTAGGTACCTAAGACTAAGTTGGAAGATTGGTAGGCACTGCTAATATTCTGAGCAATCCTACCAAGGGCTAGGTTGTGAAGGGATTTCTCTAGCTTGGTGATATCGAAGTCGGAATGCTTCGTTTAATTCCGCCTGCTGTTACGATTAAATCTGAAATTGGTTCTCGGACGCTCGGTAGGCAACATCAGCTCTAAGGTCATTTTGTTTTCGGTTAGGTATTTGCACAATACTATCACATACAGGACCTGCACCCTAATTGCGTACCACACGAACAATCACATCTTTTTCATTTTGACAGCTCAACAACATTCATTGCGAATATTTACGTTGTTGAGCAGAGAAATTTCTCGAACATATGGAGCAATGGAGCATTGAATTAGCAATATCCTTCAAAATGATTCAGAGCACTTACAGAGTGCAAATTTAAAAAAATCTAAATATATCAAAGCCTGAAGAGTCATATACCTATAGTTTGAAGTGTTAAATAGGTATACGAGTTGTACTTACCTCATGAAGTAGATAGATACGTACGTACCACAGAAATACAGGGTCACATTAAATTAGAGAGCGAAACTCTGCAGATGTGATGGGTATCGATATAAACACGATAAAAAAAAAAAAAATGATGATTATTTTCTGGGGTCAACGACCGCTAGTATAATTTCAGAAAATCTTTTAATTTTATCGTGTTAAGATATCGATACCCAATACGTCTGCGGAGTTTACACAAAAAATATGTACTTACATTCCAAGTAACTAGCACTACACAAAGAAGTTCGTTAACCCAAAAGTTTTGCTAGCGAATTGGATTTGATCTGATTATAGGTAGGGTTGCCAACTTATTGTAAAAAAAAGAGCTGTTTCTTAGAAAAGTGCAATACCTACGCGGTCAAAATGTATGGAACAGCTGTTTTATTATTAAATAACCGACGAAACATTGCAACGCAGGGGTTTAGATTCATGTACTGAATCCATGGTAACAGTTTTCGCATCGATGTCCCTGCCACTCTGTATAGTAGATTTGGCAACCCTAATTATAGGTAGGTACCATAAACATCTACTCTGACGTAACACATAGACATCCTAGACGTTCTGATCAGAATTAAAAACCTAACTTTAGCGTCAGTGTGGAACATAAACCGCTGGAATCAACTCAAATGGGTCACTGTTCGGTGTATTCTGAAATCAATAAACTGGTTGCGTTACTGCTGCATGTGACCGGCCACTAACAATATACTACGTATTGTTATGGCTGCGTTGTCAATGTTCCTAGTAGCTAGTGTGGCTACGTTCTATGGCACTTCTAGGCGCGGTAACGATAAGGCGGATGCATAGATGATCTCACTGCCATTTTGTCGCTAGATGGCGACACATCCACAATTTCGAACATTTTCAATTTTTACACCTAACATAGAAATTTTTAATAAACAACTTTATTATAAGCGGAACCTAGGGCATTAACTTGATTTTTTTAGATCATCACTGTGCTTGTTAACTGGTATCATACAAAGATTAGAACAGTTTAATGATTTAGCCGCATGAATTTACTCTTTACACACACATGCAAAGTAAATAGTAGTAACTTCCGACTCCACTAGATGTCGTTTTATTAAAACATGGTTGGAAATTAAAATGTCCAGATGGCGTTAATTTAAAGAAAGAGGACCAAATTATTTATAAGATGAATATCCTTACATTATAGCAAAAACTGAAAACAAATATTAATTTACTAATTAAGCATACTTTAAATTACTAGAGGATTGTTATGTTCCAATCTATTTCTTAATAATATAATTACTTATTGGGATATGCATACTTTTGTTTCTAGGCTCGATATCAGATAGGTACCTTTTCACCATAACAAATTATTCAGATAAATTATTTTGGGTAATAAAGGTACGAGTATATTGTACCTATATAGGTTGTTGTAATGTGACTGAACCTAAATTGTAAATAAATTGTGACCTGTACTAAATAAATAAAAGATTATGTATTCAATATTGTAAAGCGTTTTATTGTATCTTACTATAAATTAATAATATTTATCTATGGTTAATATTTTCATACAAATATCGTTTTATTTACTCTCACTGCATTTACCTAAATATTTTTTGGTTGGATTCGAACCGTCGACTCGTAGGTACCACCACACAAAGATAACATATGAATGAATGAATGAATGAAATGCACCGATCCCAGCATGGTTTAACCAGACTCGATAAATCGAATGAACCCCAAGATTTGCACTAGCCCATGAAGCCTCATGTTTCATGGGACTTCAAAGGCTATTGCAAATCGAGGAGTAGACCGGGGGGCGCGGGTAATGGTAAGGAAGACCGTGCCCTTAGGATAAGGAAGGATTTGAGAGCCATACCGGATATGCATCCTAGAGTAAGCCTTGGAATAGTGGAGAGACGGGTGTTAATTATCTATGGATGGGCATCTTTTGCGACGTCGTCGTTATCTTCACCGGTGAATTTTGAGACGGGGTTACGCTGGTTTCTCGGCTTTTTCCTATATTGCTGCTGAGCTGTGTTACATTTTGCTGTGTCTGTGTCTTCGTCAGAATGCTCGCTGCTATCCGTTTCAGGTTTCTTGTAGATCTCGCTGGCGGACTTCATGATCTTGTATCGGTCTGTAGCCTTGTCCATCCAAAAATTTAATTCCTTGTCGAAATAAGTCGAGTCCTGTTTAAGATTGTCGTTCCATATGTAAATAGGACGGCCTACTTTCTTGGATTTGGCCTTATACTGCATTTCTTCGTGTAAAAGGTGTGGTTTGCCGCGCCTGTGGGCGTGTGCGAGATAGCACATCATGTGATTCTTGATGCGTTTGGTTACTGTTTTCCCATCTAAGATTTCGTGCATCTACTTTTGTTTTGGTTTATTTCTGGCGTGGTTAATCAAGTCTCTCATGATGACTCTCTCATATCTTCTCAGTCTAGATCTGTTAGCTTTAGTGATTGCCGATGCTTTCAATCCGTATATCATACAAGGTACGATCACCATTCGATACACGAGTCGAACAAAAATTCTAATTAGAGACCCAAGTCTCTAATTAGAATTTCTGTTCCAGTTTCGTTTATTTGTAGGCCGACGCCACCTAGTAGGGGTTTAATATGGTATACAATTCCTTCTAACCCTTTTAGATCGTCTATAATGAAGATGAGGTCGTCCGCGAATGATAACACCAGGGGGAGTGAGATTTTAAGGTCTTGGTCTAATTTGATTAAATGAGTTTCCTCTTTGAGGGTTCTAAGGATCCATGGATCCATGACCAGTGTAGAGAGGAGGGCAACCCAGTTTGATTCCCTTTCCTTTGATAATCCAATTACTTTGCTGGCCACACCATTTGATGTGTACAATTTTTAGTGGAAATATGTGAGCATCTGTAGATCTGTTGTTTAAAAAAGCCGCTTGGTAGTTGCCCAATTCTTTTATTGTTTCGTAATTTTTTTTAAAAACGTTGGAGGCGTAAATTCTGTGGCCCGTATTGCAAACCTATAATCGTCGATAGTCATTTGAATTTTTAGGGTTGTTTTTCTTCGGAATTGGTACCTGCATTGTTTCAAGCCGGGTGCTTTATTTTGTGTCCACGCTTTGTTCATGTGCTTGGTGACGGCTTCCTGTAATATTTGCGGCACCGCTTTGGATGGGCATCTTTTGCGACGTCGTCGTTATGTTGGTTCGAGTCGATCTTCACTGATGAATTTTGACGGGGTTACGCTGCTTTCTCGACTATTTTCTATGACACTACTATGCTGTGTTACACGTTGCTGTTTCCATTGTCTTCGTCTGGCTACTATCCGTTTCAGGTTTCTTATAACTCTCGCTAGCCTTCTTGATCTTGTCGCGGTCTTAAGCAGTCTTCAGCTTCACTAATATTTACTTAAATATACTCAAACATTTCTTTACACAATTATTTTTACCACCCAAATAAACACAAAACTACACTTGGCTTCGAAGTTATAGGGTTTAAAATCCAATGTCAGAGTCAAGAGCAATAATATCTAAAAGGAATGCTTTGATGGTAAACAACTAACTACCTGCGACCCTAAACTCACTCCAAATATTAAAAAAAGGATGCGCACTCGCAAAAAACAAAGCATATTGAAACACTGCACTGCACAAATAATCACACACGTATTATAGTTTAAAGTTAGTCGAACAAATTGTAAATACAGCATATAAGATGTATGGATTTATAATGAGATCCACTCATGACTTTAGGTGGACTTCTTCAGCGATCCCTGAAAGATGGAAAGACCTCACCAGATTCGCTGCGGCAGGTATACCCTCGTACTTATGCATGCACTGAACCGTTCGCCTGAGATCAGGAGCGCTTATTTCACCCACTATTGTACTGTTTTAGTGTATTTTTGGCGACCTAAAGTCACAACCACAGCAAAACAAAAACACTTCGATTTCGACGCCCGGCTTGTAGCTAAAACTTGCAACATGTGGTGTGCACATTTCACTAATCAGTAAAAAACTTTGGTGGAGCACACTTAGGAGCGTCTATGCGCTGCAACGTCCGACGACCGAATCCCACCACACAAAGATAACATAAGTACTTTTTTCAATATTTTGATATTACAATAATTATGATTCTGAATTTAGTATTAGAATGAATTATGTACGTAGAATTATTACGTACGTAATTACAAGTCAAGATTTTTTAAATTTAGTTTCCAATTTATGTGATTTCGGAAAAATTACAATTTCTACATGGTGTACTTTCGGCTGCAACACGTTTTTATGGCCTTTTTATGAGTAGGTAGGAGCTTACGTAGTTATCATTTTGAAATCATCTTAATTTACAAACCCGTAAATTTGACTACATAATACACCATTTGAAATAAGATTAGACATTTAAACAAAACTTTTTTACAGTCCGTTCAACCGATTCTGACTTCTGTACCGTAGGAATAAGGATGGCCTCAAAAGCAAAACAGTGGTGACAAAACCAACTGCTTACTGCAGCTGCCGTGTCATGCCATCAACGCAATAGAAGTCAAAATCGGTTAAACGAACAGTAAAAAAGGTTTAGTTAAATGTCTAATCTTATTTCAAATGGAGTATAGGTACGCTTGGGTAGATATATTGGAAGTATTGGAACTAACCTAGGTAGGTACCTACTTACTTTTAATTTACTTACCAAACTAATTCCGTAAGTACCTACCTATCTCCGAGAATCTTCTCTAATAAAATTGTGTTCAATAAGTATAATAGGTAGGTACCACAGATGAATAAATACGCATAACTGGTGAAATACGGGTGTACTATAGGTAGGTACACATCAAGCTATACATTTCCAGTTTATACAGACCTCGCATTGTACGGAAATCCTATACAATGCGAGATCAGCATAAACTGGAAATGTAAAGCTTGATGTCATGTGTAGCCGTATGTACCTACACCTCTGCCTAATCCTTTGGGATGACAGGCGTGATGTTTAAGAAATACTCTGATGTTTAAGAAATGCTCGATGATAACTTCTAATGATAATGAGTGATCCAATTATATGTAAGTAGGTGCGCCCCGCGGTTTCACCCGCATAAGTCTCGATCCCGTATATATATCCTATGTCCTAGTCTAGCTCATGGTCTACCCATGCGCCAAATTTCATCCAAATCCATTCAGCCGTTTTATCGTGAAGGCGTAACAAACAAGTTCACTTTCAAATCATATTTATAATATTAGTTAGGATAGTAGGTAACTACTAACAAACAGCCTCGTTGGTCTAGTGGTTACAAGTAGGTACCTACAACTGCGCGTGAGGTCTTGAATGTAGGGAACGCGCTGCGAACAGTACAGTGAAGCATGCCAAAACTACACCGCCGCTCTGTGCATCATACATAATGTGTTTGACTCAGGTGTGCCAGCTAGATAGAAACATAATGTCAAAATCCGCGAATAATATAGGTACCTGGTACCTAGGTGGCAGTGGCGACTCGAGTGCGGCGCGGCCGCTACAAAAGGTCCTTTGACCACGCCGCCGCGTGCCGCCAAAACCATTAGTAAGTCAGTGCAATGTAATTCTTAAGTAATGGCGATAAGGTATAAATTAGAATGATTGACATTTGCGAGGAGTTTTTTAGTTGGAAATAGAGAAATGATAATTTTTTTGTAAAGGAAGTCAATCATCCTGATTTATACCTTAAAACAATGAGAAAAGAGTCACATTGCAATGACTTACTATTTTGCTTATGATTTTATTTCACTTTGGAATAGTCTGTCAGTCTGCCTAGCCCTTTCCCAATTGTGTTGGGGTCGGTGTCCTGCAGCTGAATACCAGTATTATACATGAAGTGACTGCCTATCTGACCTCTACAACCCAGTAACTGGGTAATACGATAGGTACCCCTTGGTAAGACTGGTGGTCACTTTCGGGCTTCTGACGACCCGTAACGACTGTCAAAGATCCACGAATACTAAGAAATATGCTCCTTTGTTGATGCCGCTCTGTAAAGCTTCGTGCAGACCAGCGCGACGCGACAGCGCGACGCGACACCAGCTATTGTTATACCGTCAAGTTTTCTTAGAAATTGTATTGTTCGAGTCGCGTCGCGGCGTCGCGTCGCTCTGATCTGCACGAAGCTTTATTCGGGTTTCGCATCACGTGACGCGAATTATCTGTGTCGCGGCGCTACAGGTCGCCCCTGTGTGAAGTGTCGCGCGCGTTTTCATAGAAATTGTTCTACGGATAAAATATCGCAATATCGCGTAGCGCGACAAGTCGCGCTGGTCTGCACAAGCCTTTACTCACTAAAAATCATTAGAAGAATTGTCATGATGTCTTTTCAATGTTGCTTGCACTTTTTTCCGCGATTTTCGCGGCCTTGAATACATATGTCGTATATAGGCAAGTTTATTAGTCGGATTCATCTTAGGCAGAGTTGCAATTCAATCTGTAATCAAAAAGAATAATTAAACACAACAGCAAAAGTATCGTAATTATGAAATGCTTCAAGAAATTTGTATTAGTCAGAAATAACACCACCATTTGTCACCATCAATCAAGCTGTCAAGCTGTGTGTGTGTGTGAAAATTTGCAAAACAACTGACAGAACATGAGAAACAGACCAAATAGAGATGTCAATCTGAGATCGATTGAGCAAAGAATCGATTTTTTGGAACAAATAAAAACGTTTTTTCAAATCGATATCTAGTACTGAATCGATACAGGGAATCGATATTTCACCCTAGAACATCAGTTTTTTGTTTGTTTGAATTGTTAAGAATTGTGGTGGCGGGAAAATTACGAAGCATATCCAGTGCAAATCCTTTTGCGTAAAAATACGGATTTTTTCCAGTTATGAGACTAGTTAAATTCTTTTCGCTCATCGATCGTTTTTTCGCCCTCGTAAACGTGTACGTTACCCTAGCAGGAATCGTTTTTCGGTTTTTTTTTCAAAACGACAAGGGGCACCAATTTTTTATGTAGGGGCACATTTACAGCAGATTAGGCACCAACTATACGTTCCACTCACTCATATAACTATAGGAGACACTTTCTTGCTAGGGTAATGTACACCCCGTAAACCCCTACATTGCGAATTTCATCGAAAACGAATGATTGATTTTTGGAAAATCATTTCTTTATTTGTGAATCGATTTTTCATATTTCCTTTCGAATCAAATCAGTAACGGATCTTTTTCAGAGAGTTTTTTTTTGGTTCCTTTCGTTCCTCTGGGACAGGCAAAGTGAGTTTTTAGAGAGAATAATAATTGACGTCCCTATTAGGGTGAAATATTTGAAATTTAGAGTAGGTAGGTATGTGATGTGATGACAATCAACGAGTGTTGCTAACGTTTGATTTTGTATTTCCTCTTCTAAATCTTACACTATTTTAAGTTTTAAGGGTAATTACTATTATAATATAACTCTGTATCACCTTCAAGCAGAAAAGCATCCTTTCGACATAAAAATAACACTTACCGTCAATAAAACACAAAAACACTTCACTTTTAAATAAAAACTCATTACTTAGCTGTTCAGACGAGCGAAATTGGAACTACAGCTACCATTTTGAGAACGTCATTTCGCTGACAGTTAAAAACCCCGAAACCATAAATGAATGATGTAT
Organism: Agrochola circellaris; assembly: GCA_914767755.1. Classification (NCBI taxonomy): domain Eukaryota; kingdom Metazoa; phylum Arthropoda; class Insecta; order Lepidoptera; family Noctuidae; genus Agrochola; species Agrochola circellaris. The sequence continues at coordinate 8,649,089 of OU611860.1, forward strand.
GTACCTATATCATTCATCGTTTTAAATATCAGAACATCCTACAACTTACTACTAAAATACTGCCCTATGTTTTATTTCCCCTTTTTCTTGGTAAACTTCTTAGATGGCAAGACCAATTTATCTAGACGCACTTTGACGTGTGCTAATAATACTAAAATGTGCAATTGTTATGAAAAATCAATGTGGTTTGTCTGTGTATTCACTTATCTTGATGGTTTCACATAAATTAAATATGATTCAATCAATAGATGTAAGTAGTACCTACGTGTCACCATTGCGTAGGTAGGTAATTAGAAAAAAAATAGGTAAATTTGCCTACGCTGATCGCCTGATTTAGGTATACCCTAAGTTTACATGAACTTCAATTCTCTGGTTTTATTCAAACCAAACCAATGAATTAGTACCTAACCGTATCAGAAAATGTATTATCAGTACCTACTTACATACAGTAGAAAGATTTTTAAATCTTTAGGTACTTTATATTTAAAGTAGATATTACAATAATTACATTAGTATTGTATCTGTGTGAACCAAATGCAGATCGCAGATATTTTTTTTCACTTTCTAGCATTCTTTCTCATTCCCTAATAAAAAACATTTTATCAATCATAAAATGTAAAACCCGCGGGCAAACCCGCGCGCCGGCGCTAACTTTCTAGAAACACAATTTTGGAAACGATTAGCAAGTTGTCAAGACAATCACGCATGTACTGACTGGAGAAATTTGGCAACAACGCGGGGTGCGTCTTGAATGGCAACGTCGCCCGTTGCATCGCCGCGTCATTCGACGTGTAACCTTCGTTACGTTCGAATTTTCGAACCAGCGCCATCTATTATAAATGTTTACCGAACGAAAACTCGTAACACAATGTAAATAACTCTTTCTCCGTGGTTCTTTAAATTTCTGTTAGATGGCGCGATTCAGGTCACTCACACATGTAAAGATTTTTCGTTTTTTATTGGGTCTAATTCTCCTAGAAATACAGTTTTTTTTATAAAATTTTGGCGTTAGGCGAACATAATACATTATAAAGTCTCATTATACTTGCTTTTATTCTGCAGAAACCGTTTATTTACGGAGATTAGAACGCCTGAAAAATGTATAGCGAGGCCTGTCTATACATCCACCAGTGGATTTACGAAGTGTCATTTTGTTTTCTTTGAATAGCGCGCTAATATGTAGACCATAGATTTTGCTACATACTTTAACCTGGACAACAGAATATAATAATATAATAGTACAAGCATGGACCCCGGTTTGTTTGACCAAAAAAACCGAGGCCAAGTGCGTGTCGGACCACGCACAATGAAGGGTTCCGTAGTTGGGATGAATTTATCCTAAGAACAAACTTAACATTGTAGTTGAAAAATATGGTCTCTCATACATTCCAACTGCAAATGTAAGTTTGTACGCACAATATTGAGAGATTTACCAAGTTATTTTAAGACCATAGACAACTTCATAGGTTTTCCTGTAATATAGGTAGGTATGATAAAAGAACCATTCTATTTTGGTTCTGTAGTTTCGGAGATAAGGGGGGGAAATGGACAATTTTTTATCTATTTCCTTAAATATCTTCAAAAGCATTTTTTTTCTATCAATGCCTTGCAAAAAGCCCTTTCATTTCATATATCACAAGTTACAGTTAGCAAAACTTTTTAAATTTTCCTGTTTGCCCGCGAAAAGTGACCCCCATATTCAAAATTTAACACGTTACACGTCAGTGTTGGGGTCACAGAAATTCATATGTGTACCAAATTTCCTCTAAATTGGTCCAGTAGATTCGGAGCAAATTGGCTGTTACAGAAGGCCAGACAGCCAGCCAGGCAGACACACGAGTGATCCTATAAGGGTTCCGTTTTTTTTTTGACGTACGGAACCCAAAAGAGGAAGAAACGACCGCCTCAATAATGCTGTCATATATGAACCACTCATACACGAACTCGAGTCTTAGCTTAGGCTTCGGTTCTGATTCTTTTTTATGAATCTTACAGGCTATCAGTAGATCCTTTCCAAAAAGTTATGAAGAAAAAAAAAATCACAAAAGAAAACAGCACTAACATAAACTGCTACACTACAAACAAGGATCTTCTGGTGCTGAAATGACGTTGACAGGGGGGGCTGTTGGTAAACATTTGAGAAATGTATTGAAAAAACAAGATGGCGGCGTTAGTTCCGATTATGGCCACGCGCCAAAAGAGCCTTGTACAGCTACACAAAATTTATAAAACAAAGTCTCGCCGCGTCTGTCTGACTGAATGCGATAAACTAAAAAACTTTCATAAGGATTTTCATACGGTTTTCACTAATGGACGGAGTGATTCATGAGGTAGGTTGAGGTGTTTAATTCATTACGGTTTTGTGTAAATTGGTTGAAATATGACGATGATTGTTGAAGGACGACTTAAGGACGACGTGCGCCGCGTAGACATTGGATGAATTTTGGCACACAGATAGTTAATAACCTGAATTAACACATACGGTAATTTAAATCCCAGGAGTACGTTCCCGTGGCATATTTTCCGACATCCACGCGGGCGGAGCCGCGAGCAAAATCTAGTAGCTACACTACATTGAGAAGAAGAAAAGAGGCTATAGGATGCGTCAGTCGTCAGTCTTCCCACGAAGCCACAAAGGTGATGGTGGAGGGCACCAGGATGATGACTTCCTTTATAACAAGAGGTTCACGTGGCCGTCGGAGGAAAGGCTACAGTAGATAGAAAACGAATAATAGCTTCCTTTAATTAAAACAAAGTTCTTTGCAAGACTTTTCCAGGATATTTAATCAGTTTTATTTATTATTTTATTAGGACGCCGGACGCTAGGATTAAGGCTCGTGCAGAGCAGCGCGACGCGACGGCGCGACGCGACTCGAACAATACAATTTCTAAGAAAACTTCACGGAATAACAATAACCGGTGTCGCGTCGCGCTAGTCTGCACGGAGCTTTAGGCTTTGGATATTTATGGAGAGTTGAATACCAATGTTTAAGAAGTCAAGAAGTTGATGGAACTGGAATGGAGTGGAGGAGGATGGAATGGAGTCATAAAACAATTGAAGCTGCAATAAGTCAGATTTTTAAAAAGCGAATTCGACCGTACCTACTGTCATTTTGGGAGGAGGGATTCTCTGTATTCTGTGGTTCCCCACTACAAACTCACAAAGGGGAGATCTGAGTCTCTGCAGTGGGAACACTGTAGGCCTAAGTTACAGGCTGATTAAATTATGTAAGTTATAAGCGAGTTCAATTCTATCTGTACCTACGTTATTGATTTTGGTGCTTGGCAAGATAAAATCAATACCTAGTGACAGCTAGCTGTCAGCAAATCCGAAGCATGATATGATAAGGACCAGGACGTACCTACCTACCACTAATTATTATAAGTAATTAAGTACCTCAGACCAAATAAAAAAACCAAGACAGAGCGCTACGAACAATACAGTGAAGCATGCCATGTAAAATCTAATTACACCACATAAAGTGCACACATGTTTACGAAACCGGATTCATGTCACTGTTGACAGCGCTATATCTTGGTTTTTTATTTGGTCTAAGGTAAGTATCTAACTACCTACTTTTATTTATAAAGTTATTGGTTCCTGAAAGCGACTAAGTTAAGGCCGGATTCCTGAAAAACGCTTATAATTTATAACTGCGTGTCTTAGTTATCTTCCTCTAGCTAGGACTACTACACCATAAAAACCTAGGGATGATTTTACGTCTACGTAACTTAAATAAGTACCAACTTAGTTTACACAAAAGTCGTAGGTAACAAAATTTCGCCTTTAGGTACTCACAAGCAAAAAAACTCCGAATAGAATTGAATGCATGAAGAGAAAGATGTTTTGCTAAGATTTACAAAGCAAGACTGACGATTAAATGCGAAAGTACTAAACAGTTTCTTCAATCATTTTACGGTTCGCCGCGCTCAGTTCTGGCATGGCGTCACCAGAATTTATTTCCAAAATGGCGCGCCTGTCAGTGCCTTGAAATTCGAACACGCCTCTCCTGCCTTCGCTCGCTACGTTGCACACATTTCACTTTTCACAATGAAACAAGTGTCGTGTACATGAAATAAAAGGGCTCAATAATTACATCTAATTATGATATTTAAATGACTGTAAAATGCTCCCCTATTGACACATAAAAAAACAGGAAGTTCTTTCCATGACAGCGTTCTTTCGACACAAAAGGTAGTGTTTTCAATGTATTTCGAAAGCTGTACCCTAATTACGTAATACACGATCCATCAGAATCTGAATCGTTTTGAAACAGATTGCTAATCCATTGCTTCAAAAGTTCGAAAAAAAATCTGCTCAATAACGTAAATAACGCAATGAATGTTGTTGAACTGTCAAAATGAAACAGATTAGTCGGAATTGTTTACGAAAATGTATTACGTAATTAGATAGCTGTTCCAAAATAGCTGCCAAATACGTTATAAAAGATTTTTTCTTGAAAATGTTAAAATTTGAGGCTGCATTTTCGTTTCATATCATAGTAGAATAACCCTCGGCGAGTCGAGAATGTTCTACCCTTTTTCATCCCAGTGATCCCCTTCGCTATTTAATCAACCTGTATCCACCCGCCCGAGCCGCTAGTTATAGGTCTCCGCTCTCCACGCTTGCCTGAATAACTCGGTTGGTATATCGATATTTTTAGTATGAAGTAAAAGCCTTATTTCAATAACCGATATTCAGGGACCCTTTCCCGAGAAAGGGAGGAAGGGTCGCTATTATAAAACACATCCCCTTAATATCGGGCCCTAAATATCGTGCAGTGTGTAATAAGGGTTTTACTAAAGAATTAGATCCATGATTCTGACGAAACCTAAAACTTCAGCACCGGCCGAATATAAAAAGTTAGGTAAGTACAAAACTACTTACACAATTTTAGATATTTATTTTATTTAGTAGACATCTCAAAAGCTCCATTCCATTTGATTCCATTACTTATTACTTACTAAAATAATCTTGTGAACCCTGCTGTGCTAGGTGGATTAAAATGATTAGGTACAGTCATCGATATACTCGTAAGAAAGAATTCTATGGGTACAGTAGATGGTAGGTACCTAGTTTCGGAAATGAACCGTTACCGACCGACATCCGACATGTGACACCCGTTTTCTGGGAAACCTAGCCGAGATACTTACCTACTTACGTAAAAAAAAAAAGTTCTCCATCACGAACGGGTTGCGTAAATTCTAAAGGACAGCTATTCGTTTGTTTATTTTACAAATAAAAGCACCTTCCAGTTTCCACACCCCGGGCTCGGCTACTGTAACCATGCTACTGTTTTTCTGCGGACATTTTTTGTGTTTCTAACTCGATCATAAAAATACGATGAGGAAATATGTAATACCGTAGATAATTAGATTGAGTAACAAGAACATTTTCATTGTTATAATTCTCTTTTATTGATTTTAACACCTTATCAATATACTCGTTATGACGTAAACAAATCCCTAGTTAAGACCTTCAAAACTCCCGTTCAATGTTTCGAGCTTTAAATTACACGGCGCAAATCCACGTGTCATGTTAGTCTTAACGTATACGTGAATGTTGGTGAGTCTAGTGTGGTATGGGGGTGAAAGAGGGGCGATGCGGGGCTTGCGGGGCGGGCGAGGCGCGGCCTGGTGTGGGGCGGCCCGGGGTGACGACCTTCGCGGAAGTCCTACTCGCAGCTGTAATTACTGAAACGGCCTCAGCAGCCCTCCAACTCAATTTTCTTTGGGCTACATTGATTTTCCAACGCGAGCGACACGTACTACTTTTACGCTCGTGACTCGTGCCCTGTTGATCTTTGCAGAAGAATGAGGAAAACAGCTGGTAAGTTTTCACGTGAATTGTTTTTGAAATAAAACTTAGTTATGATTTCGCAACTTTCATCATAAAACTTATGATTTAGGTATTCGCGTGGATGAAAATTCTGATGTAACAGTTGCATTTTAAAGCAACCGTTACGTAAATATGCGGTATGGCTGCTGCCATTACCAATTAAAAGAAATAAGTTAACTTGTTTAGGCTTGGCAAGAGTATGCCTATGGCTTCGGTACTATATTAAATGGTTGGAAACGTACCAAAGAGAGCAACATTCGTGGCCAAGCGAAAACTAGCCTTTTAGCTAAGTTGGATCCAGCCAATGTTTGAACTTACTGGGAACCTTCCACGAGTAAAAGCAAATAAACTGGCCACTTGAAGAATAAATAAAACTGCTTGTCCGTTGTGCGATAAAATCTCTGTTTTTTAAACAGGCTATGTGCACACATGGGCATGTATCTATGTGTGGTGTTCTTGTATGTAATTGAATATACAATACCGCATCCAACTCAGCGTGAAGATGTGATAACGTTTCCGTACACCTAATTGGTCTTGCAGTTACATACAATTAACTATACATGCTTTATTATGTTCAGCAGTTTCTAGACTCGACGAGTTATAAGCTGTAGTTACTTTTAAATATATACTTATGAGTGGAATTGAAAGGAGTGCTAGCTTACCATAGACAATTACGCATGCTTTGTGGTTAGTTTCTATGGTCTATGGAAACATGCAACTGCGATAGTTCGGACTGTGTTCGTAATTAATGTAATTATTTATGAAAATAGAAAGCACTGACGAGTATTCTAGCGACATACAGTCTTCTCATTATATTTATGTTTTAATTTCTGCAGAACAGTCTCTTGAACTGTAAATATGTATGCTTTAGGTTAGAAAATCAAAAACCTTGATAGTTGGCAGGAACAAAACAACATGAAATCCGACAAGAGCCAAAATCTAATCGTTGAGGATGCCAAAAACAAGTGAACTAGAGATAAGTGGATAACTTAGTAGGAAGGCAGATCTGGCAACGGCGTGTGTGTGGACTGTGGACAACTATAGAAAAAATAAGCAAGAGTGCAACAAAAAACGTAGAAGTCTAGAATGAATTCAACAGGATTTCCAGGGCTCCATATTCAACGCAATCAAGAAGAAGAATTCAATAAAAGTAGTACTTAATAAAAGTCAATGGGTTTTTGGACACTTGCCTGTATTAATCACAGACACAAAATATCTATTGCATATTAGAATTGAACACGTCAATTAAATCAATCAACCTGCCATCAATAGCCTTTTCCCAACGATGTTGGGGTCGGCTTCCAGTCTAACCGGATGCAGCTGAATACCAGTATTTTACATGGAGCGACTGCCTATCTGTCACCACAACCCAGAGGTAAAACGATACCCCTTGGTAAGACTGGTGTCAGACTTTCGGGTTTCTGACGACTCTTAACGACTCTCAAAGATCCACGAATGGCAGCCGGGACCAACGGCTTAACGTGCTTTCCGAGGCACGTTTACGACCATCTTTACATATCGAGACTCCTCGTCTCGATATGTAAAGATGGTCACCCATCCACAGACCAACCCCGGCAAGCGTAGCTTAACCTGATGGATCAACCCATGAAGCCGTTATTACTTAGACACAAGCTAACACGTAAATTAATATACTCGACTATATTTATTTACTCCAATGTTGGACATGGCTGTGACACCAAAACATTATTTTATTTTTACGACTGCATATAAAAAATAATAAAGTGCAAGGCGTCTCCTATCCTCACACGGTAACACCCCAGTTACACGAGATCTTTTATAAAGCTTCGTGCAGACCAGCGCGACGCGACAGCGCGACGCGACACCGGTTATTGTTATACCGTCAAGCTTTCTTAGAAATTGTATTGTTCGAGTCGCGTCGCGGCGTCGCGTCGCGCTGATCTGCACGAAGCTTTATTAGTGGTAATACAAGATACAAGTCATACAAGCTACCGATGTCTTTTCTATTTGTATTTCCAGCTTCTGTTTTGATATAACAATAAAACACGATTGTATGTATGTCTATAAACAGCATACATTACTAAGAGCGTTCGCCTGGTCGACAGTAAACAAAGGACTAATATAATTACGGCATGCTGGCTGTTGCTTTGACTTCGCCCGCGTTGTGTTCAGTTAACGAGGAGTTTAGATAAGAAGAAAAAGTTAAATAAAGCTAGCTCTGTTAGAACGTGAAGTTCTGGCTATGTTAGACCGGTTTTCAGAGTTTAGATAAAGCAGGTTGCTGATTTCAACTGATGATAGGCCCCTAAACTTTCTCATGTTTTGTCCGTTCTCTGTTGTTCTGTTTTAGATTTACCGGTTTACTTAGCTACGTATATGAGTATTGCTCTAATGGCCAACAGCAACTCCATCAGAGTCGTCGCGTTGTCGGCAAGTTAGGCTATTCTAGATAGCCGGTATAAAATAATAACAAGCACTGTCTAGTTTTTGCTCTTTACTCTTTACACAAGCGATACCGAGACAGATCACAAAAAGATAGCACAATCTTATTTATTTGTGCATACAGATAGGGACACAACGCTCTGGATACAAGCCAACTCGTTTGAATTGTATTAGATATGGTTTTATTGCAACATTGTAATTAATATCAGTCGTAGAAATGGTACGCAATATTTCGTAACGAAGAATAATCGAGCTGTTTGTGCCAATAGGTAGATGGCGCTAGTCGGTTTAATTTGTTATGCATATGACGGCTCACATTGAATTTCTCGGAATTAATGGCTAATTTCAAGATCAAGATTACAGGAAATTCAATTTACATAGGAATGATCACAAAAAAATTTTTTTAGGCCCTCTTTGATATTATAAAAAAATATTGGACATGTATTTTTTCTTTTTTTACGTAATCTAAAGATAACGGCGATACATTCAGGTAAAATGTGCCATGACGTCACGAGTATGTAGATTTTATACATACTAGTGACGTAGCGACCCCCACTCCCAAACTTACACTTTGGGAGCGGGGGTCGCTAGCAAAAAAAAATACGTGTCTAATATTGTTTTATTATCTGATTATCGGACTAATTAGACTTTTTTTTATCCAGGCATCATCCCTATTAAGCAGTAATAAAGTCAAGTCAAGTAAGTAGTGTCTCTAGTTTATTTTTGAGCATAAAATTCATAATAATTTTGTAACAGGATTGTCTAACATCATTCTTAGTGTTCAGATAATTAATTCATGTACGCATTGCGACATTTTAATTACTAAGATAGCAACTAGGTACTTAGACATTTTCCATATTTCCTATTTTACTTTCAAACACAAATATGTATATATTTCATTCGCGACAGAACGCGTGTAAGCAGGAAATCGAAACGCTTCGAACGTCAGTTTGAATGTCATACTGTCTGGCAGACAGAACGCGGGATGTCCATCAATTCCGATACAGGCCTGTCTCGTGGCTACCCTAATCAAAACTCAAAACGGACGAGAAAAACGCGCACTTTTAATTTCATATTTTTATTTACATTTTGTGTTTTATGTAATGGTATACACGCGCTGTTTTATTTTATGTACCTACTTATTTAAATGAGAACCTACTGCCATATAATGGAACATTTCATTTAAAAAAGTTGAGATTTCAGCCATCTTTAAACCTTCAAGCCCTCAAGTTCTTTTTCTCGTTATATATACGTTGATAGGGATACAGAGCTTAGTTAGGTACCTACTTCACATCGCATAGATCGATGAGATCTTTAAAAATGCGGATAACATAAAGATGATTCTGACAGCATCAAGTAATGACCACATAAAGAAAATGCTGGCAACATCTATTTCCTCAATACTCATGGTCGCTTCTAGCAACACAATATGAAGCATATGACTGTTCTACTTTAAGGCGCCCGCAGACAGGCGCGACGCGACGGTGCGACGCGATTCTGATAAAACAATTTCCATGAAGTTTTCTTCGAAATCGTTCTACTAGAGTCGCGTCGCGACTGGCTGCAGTATCCTTTATGACTACTACAATGTGATGTCTATGGTTGATCTTTGGTTTTAACGACCCAGCTGGTGCCAGCTTTTCCGTGAAAATCGTGTGTGGTCTGCTGCTCTTACAAGAATAGCCTATCCTGACACTTTTAGTGTCAGCGCTGCAGTCATGCATGCACTGAAATAACGTTATGAAATGAACTAGTGTACCTATTTATTGTGTAGGTAGGCCTACACAATAAATAGATAGGTAGGTACCTACCCTTATCTACACAGCAGTAAAGTTATGGAAATTAATTGTTAAGCTAATTGAATACCATTTTAAATTTTCCGTATAGGCATGGCTTGGGTGGGTTGGTGGGTTGGGTGGTTTAGCGTACCCACGGTGGGGCAAGGTCCATCTGCCCCACCCTGACACCTCACTCAAAACTAAAACTTTAGGTTTATTAAGTAACAAAATTAATTATTAATTTGGTAAAATTCAAAATGCCCACGCGAAACATTGCAGTATCGATGAATCGAGCGCGCATGCGTAGTTATCGAGTTTAATCGAGAGAAATTCCTACTACATAATGTATAGTTTATTTACTGCTTCCCCAGCAGTAAAAAAAAGCTGGGTACGCCATGCGTATAGTTAGGTACTCAAATCACAACTGTCATTCTTTGACAGTTGTGGTACGGCAAATTTCAATTTGCTTAACAGTTCTTTCCCTGACTGTACTTTTTATATATTTATATAAACAGAACGACATCAGGGGCTTGTGGAAGTGGCTTAGTAATAACAGCCGCACAGGTCAATCGATCAGGTTAAGTAAGCTACGCGTGCCGCGGTTGGTGGATGGGTCACCATCTGGCTGGCTTCCAGTCTAACCGGATGCAACTGAATACCAGTGGGCACCCATCCACGGACCAACCGCGGCAAGCGTAGCTTAACCATTAATCGACCCGGGCGGCTGTTATTACTTAGCCACAAGCCCCCCTAACCTACCCTAACTCGTGACTAATCTACCTAGGTACTAAATATATTAAAAAGAGGTATTTGTGAGTTTGTAGGTATAAATATGTAGGGGATAAATTTCGGAACTACTGATTCGATTCTGAAAATTATTTCACCAATGGGAAGCTACAGTATTGCTGAATTTCATAGGATATAATATTTTATGTTCAAACAAGAAATTTAACGCGGCCGAAGTCGCGGGCAGAAGCTAGTCATAAATACATACTTTCCTGTACAATACAGGAAACTGGCACAACTGGCATACAGGGTTGCCAACTTTCATTTTCTATTTTCTTTGATTTTTTGCCTATAAGCAGATGACATAAAAACCAGTAAGTACAAGAATTTTGGTAAAGATGGCGTTTACTTTAGGAATGTAAACGACAGTGTGGAAAGTTTTTACTAAAATAACTGGGCAATGGTGCCGATTCTCTTGTACACCGAACTAAACTAACTTAAACTAAGACTAAAATTACTTACTTTTGGCTATGAGAATCTTAGAGCTATTCTGCAAATAAAATTCTCTAAACTAAAAAATAATTTTGACACAACTAAAATAGAATTTGACAATCGTGAATCCACGTGGTACCCGTGGTTTGCCCTAACCGGTGATTTTTTTTAGAGCCGGAGGTGCGTATGTGGTGTAGCCTCGACGTGCTTTATATGGAATTTTTATTTTTTTGTACGGAAAATATGAAAAAAATATTACCTACGTGTTGAGTGTTAGGTGTTTAAGGGTTTTATAAAGGGGGTCGAAATTTTCATTATTTTTGCGATAGGATGCACCATTTTCGAGATATAAGCAAAAGAAAAAATAAATACAGTACTGTTGTTGCACGTGAAGTCGAGATGTTGGTGTGAATTTTAGTTCATAACAACTTATTTTATACCACACCATTTTAATCGCGATTAAAATTTGTCAGGTTTAGTCTGATTTGGTCTTTTACAACCAAAATTTTAGGTGAAAAACGTCATATTCAGAATAGCGAAATTGCCATTTTCACTAAACTAAAAACTCAGTACTATCTTAGCGCTGTCAAACTAAAATATAGTTAAGTTGTGTCACTTTAGTCTATTTCAGAATAGGAAATCGTCGTTTGACAGGAATAAACTAAATTTTAGTGATTTTTAGTTTAGTTTAGAGGCATTTGTGACAAGAGAATCGGCACCAATGTTTACCTTGCACTAAAATTTGCCTGCAAAAACACGCACCTCATTCGACGAGATAGTCAGTATTGCCATACACATAACCTATTTTTCACCTAAGCCAGTTAATATTGCCATAATATTAAAATATTCGCACATCAAAGATACTATGCTTGTAAATGGTTCTTCGGGCAGTTTCCCTTGGGGTCAATGTTGGCATATTTCACGGTATTCATGCTTATACTTTATTTTTGTTGAACAGTAAACAGTATTTTAGAGTGAAAAACAGTATAATACTGTTTTTAACAGTATGGTTGGCAACCCTACTGGCACGGCATATCTGTCTACCTACGCACCTTCTTGTCATTCTTTGACTCATCCTTGTTTCAAGGAAAGACTATCAATAATAATTAAATAAGTTCACATCTGTGCTGCTGAGCAAAAATTGAATTAACAGTCTTCATTTATCACAAAGAAATCATATTTTTATCTATTAATTCTATTACGTCATCTGTTATTGCATATTTCGCTTGTTATCTCTACGATTACAATAGTTTACTCGTAGTCTTATCTACCGATAATATTACTTAGGTATGTACCTACCTACGTTCAAATAGGTACCTACCTACGGTAGGTATCTAGGTGAGTCCACATAACACAATATTCAATGATTAACACCTGTGCCTGTGTTCGACACAATACTTTATCAAAGCTCTTGTGTAGTGCGCTCCACCTACGAGTATACTATACAATGTGGAGTGCCCCCTTCGCTAACAGCTCTCTAGATCCAACCATTACGCTCATAAAATATTACCAACTGATTTAAAGCTAAGTGAGCACGTTCCATACACAAAGTTCTTCGTGAGCACTGCTGTTAAAACGTTTATAAATACCTATAGTATGGCTCGGCAAAACGTTAATGGCTAGGTACCTACGGCGCAATAGCACATAGGGACTTTATACCTACCTAACCCGGCTTACTAAGCACAGACTGCTGCATTGAAGCTACCTAATTCCTCCCTGGGGTGTCCTATTTCGCAAAAATTGTGAAACCTGGAACGGCGCCATAGGGGGTAAGCCATCGTAATAACTCTCATTTTGCACCATTCGCATGGAAGTTACCAAGTAAAGTCGAAGTGGCTGCGTGTTGTGTAACGCCGACCGTTTGCTTGTCTATATTATGTAGGTTAGCGCATGGCTTCGCGTGTCTAGGGCTAGGTTCGTTAGGCAGGTATCAAAGGGCCACGGGGATTTCGCCGACTTTCGTAATCTGTGGAAACGTGGGCTCGAATGCCGCAGCGAGTTGGCAACGTCGCGCGCTCGACCGACGACCTCGCGTTATCGCCCGCGGTGACGCGATACGCTGAAAAGGTCACCAGTCGCCACTCTACTCGCCACCATCCGCTAATGTCTTCGCCATCTAAACAGTTGCAGTTTCGACATAGAATCCCATAAGTACCTACACCGTGAAAAAAATATTGTTGCGACGTGGCGTCGTGGTGCGTAGCGGCGTCTCGCTCGCGCGCCCGCCGCGTCCCGCTCGGCTCCGCCCCCCTCCGACCGCAGCGCCGCGTAGCGGCCGCGCCGCGCAATGTACACGTCGCCTATACAGCGTTGCCATTCCGTACCTATAATTTCGCTGGACGTAAATTTCAACCGAAACAGTTCAATGGACTTTTCAAAAACTCTAAACGTGTCATTTTACGTAAAAAGTCCTGTGTTACATAGATTATTGTAGGGAGTGGTGTGTGACCGTCTGTTTGGTTTCTATCTTGTGATATTTGAGTGTGAGTTGCGTGTCCGTGCTTGTAATCCGTGAACAAAGTCCCGTTGGGAGCTCACACGTCTGTTTTCGGCTCTAAGGTGAGTACTAGAACGTTATTTTTATAATACACAGCTTAGGTTTCATGCACATTGACCGTTAGACGTGGTAGAATCTGGTGAAAACTATCTCAAAGTTCCCCTACTTTTCCTATTCCGTCATCGAAATCAAGTTTCTAGGTAACTGCGCAAATAACCGCGGCGTCAGTTTTCTCTTGTAAAGTGTAGTTACATAAATGAGTGAGGTACGGCGTGGTACCTTGGTGGTGCACGTGCTGGCTCCAGCTTATGTAAGCCATGATAAGCTTAAGATAAGTTGTCGCGACAGCCGCCGGTGGTCGCGCATCGTTATTTTTATCTTGGAATGCCCTTTGGCCAAACATTAAAATAGCTGTGCATCCGACACCAGCACCATGTGTCGATCAGTAGTACGTGTGTAATTGGGTTGTGGTGTTAACGGCCAGCCTCGACCGCTGCCGTAGGCCTATATCTGTTCAGGGCTCGCGGAGTCGCGGCGCCAACGACAAACGACATGCTAGCACTTGCCCATTCCTAATATAAATCTGCTGAGTAGTCCTCGAACTGCGATACTAAAATGTCTGGCCAGTTAGAAATTAAATAGTGAAAAGAAAACAAAGAAAGTAACGAACATGAAAATAGGTTGAGAAAATTAGTTTCTAAACACAACACCCACTCATAAAACAGCCAGTGTTGTCAAGATCATGCCAGGTTATTTTCGTTCATGCGTAAATTACTCTGAGATAGTGCTCGGTGGCAGACAAAACCCCTTTCTTCTCAGTGCAAATAGCACTCGTAAATAGATTTCCTATTAAAAGTGACGTGGCTAAAAGTGCTATCTCGTGAAATCAAGTAAGTCGGCTTATCGTAGCCTGATACAGATAGGTACCTATATTCATATCTCGACCTCGCCTCATTGTCGGTCACCCATCCGCATAACAGTACCTACTCAGTACCTATCAATACCTAATTCATAATACCTACCTTTAACGTCGTCACAAAGCCTATCATAGTATATACTAAGTTACTCTGTTCTCTGTGCTCGCCATATTCACCAAGTTAGGCTAGTTAGATAAATAAAATAATAATGAACAAAGTCAGTAGCTACCTCCTACCTAACATAGGTACCTACTAGCTACTCTTCTAAATACGCCACATAGTAGGTACTAGGTACAGTCAGTAGACAGTACATGGTTTGTTCACGGTTATTCCTCATGAGAGCAAAAGTTTTTTATTTTTCCTGTGACCATCAGGCGATTGCTATTTGCCAGTTGACGTCACAACTTTTCTCAATTTCTAAGTTACTTAGTTGATATCTTCATTATGGAATTTATTTTGACTGAAATAACAACCATATTCTCACAAAGAAGCTAAGTAGTACCTACTAAACATTCAATAAAAAAAATATAGTGATGGTTTCCGTATGTATACTAAACACACGTATGTAACCTCTCACCTAAAATTATCATCATTAAATCATGGTGAAAGTTATTGACTCCGATAATACCTTGGTACCTAGGTTTCTACAAGAAGCTATGATCTATTTTCGATTTTTTTATTCTGGACATTCGAAAATCGAAATAAACCGTTATTCATAACTTTTAACAGCAAAATGTGAACTTAACAAATTCGATGTGCAATCAAATTACCTGGAAAACTTCAGCATACAAAATTCCTGAGACCGATATTTTTTGGTACGAGTAAGTATTTTGCATATTTTGATGGGTAACATGTGACCATAAATTACACGTAATAATAAATACCGATTTAAAGCATCCTACATAACATACTAGTCATACTACGTAGGTAGTTAGGTACCTACCGTATTGCGCAGTGTTATATAAATCCGTCTATATATAGTTACTAGATTCAGTTTCCCAAACTGCTTTTGTTGTTCTGAAGTCCCCCCTGCCTCCCTTACAATTATTCTACAAGTGGGATGACGTACGCAAAATTTTCGACCATTAAGATGGAGAACTGGTTTCCTATGTTGTAAACTCTGACAATAATCCACGATAAATTAAAGTCGGTTTACATACCCCTGTGTCGCCATTCGGCCATCTTTTATAATGTTAATAAGATGAATATAATGTGTGCAACCGCCATTCATCATCGTCACCCGTTGCAGTGCAGTCACCAGGCTGTAACGAATTGGTAATCCCTCAAGTCCCCTCAAAACTTGATATTATGAAGGCAAAATAATCAGTTATTATTGTGAGTCTTGCCGCTGAAATAGTTTGTATACCTATGCCATGCATGACCACTAAAAATGTTATGAAAATAAAGACGTAATTCGTTTACCTATGGGCGACTGCCAAGCGCAGTTGTTGCGAAATCACCTTACAACCGTTTATGATAACTATGTTATGGGTGAGCGTGACCCCAGGCTACTTCTGGGTGTATTCGGGTGATGAATATGGGTACTTTCTGCTATCTATTTACCCTGATTCCAGGAACCGGAAGTCGACATATTTATCTATGCTTAATGTTTGCATGAAGTTTTTTATTTGAATTATGTAAAAGTCAAATCATATAATTCAAATAGGCCTTTGTATGGCACTTTTGAATGTTAATAATTACAAAAAAAATAGAACTGATTCTAGTCGCCCCTTCGAAAAGGTAGTTTTCGTATGGCGAAGAATGGGCAAGAAACTCCACCGTTATTATTTTAAAATGTTTTACAATATTATTTTTAGGTACATTATACAGTAGTATATGTGAACACGATGCACCTTGAATAAAATTACTATACCACAATAGGTAAAAAGAATTAAAAATGGAGCAACAACAGATAAATTAATTATGTGATAGATACATGGTGCTCACATAATTATTTACACACATTGTAAAAGTAGACAATATTCCTAAAAATTTTTTCAGTGTGTGGGGAAGTAATCATAGAATGTAAAATTAATGTCATATAATAAAAAATAAAATAAAAATTATACAATTAAATTAGCAACCAATTTGATTTTCTCTAGATTCTAGATTATCCTATTGATCAGGACCAGCATGTTTCCAAGCATTCTTATCTTTGATATAATCCTCTAATTTGTTTACAAAGTGTACTTTTAATGAGTTTTAAATTTTCTTTAATTAATTGCAATATATCACAAGGTATTTTAATTTAATAAAAGAAGTACATATATGTACTTTAAATAATCTGAAAAATGGTTTATCAATTTTATCTTTACTTCTAGTATTAAAATTATGACTATCACTTATTTTATTAAAAAGCATAGATTTTTTCTTATAATTTGAAAAATGTATGACCTATTTTATCTTTATTTCTAGTAAGTATTAAAATTATGTCTATCACTTATTTTATTAAAAAGATGTAGATTTTTTCTTACATACATAATATTTTCAAAAATGAATTGGCAAGGTATCGTCATAATATTAATCTTTTTAAATAGTTCCCTGAGACATTTGTTCATATGTTTTTGACTTGCTGCACTCTTTGGTGACAAGTGTAAGTGCAGCAAGCAATTTTTGTATAAATAAATATATTGGAGCACAGCGGGTAATCAAATGTAGTGGTTGCTTTCTCTGGACCTCTCCGATTCTCATTGCCTCAATGAACAAGCAGTCTGTAGGATAACGATGGCTGATGATACAGCTGTGCCTTGCCCCTAGGGATTACAGGATTGTGTAATGTAACACTAAATTAATGATATCCCCCGAGATTCACCACTAGTGATTGCAATCTATTGAACTATATACAATTATCTCTGTAATTAGAGTACTTAGTTAATAGTTAATGGTATACACCATGTATATCATTATTACATCCTGATTTCTGCTAGATTATGTCAGGGTGCAACCACATCATGCTCTGTTCCTGCCTCCATGTGAGCTTAGTGTTTTGTTCATAATTACTTCTGTATGAACGCCTCAATTCTCAAGGAAACCAGGTGTTGGCAATAGACCTAGTATACAATAAAGCAGGGGAAAAGTTCTTTTACTGGAAAGAATACCTTTGTCACTCCTCATGATAGTCATGGGAACAGAACTGCCCTAAACAACTTACCAGACAATGTCGTGATTCCAAAATGGCTGATTAGTCATGGGCCTAGGATGTTCTCTGGCGGCTATATGCCTCCCTAATTCCTCGTATATGGCTCTTAGGAACTTTCATCTAAAAATTTAATACGCAGTACGACTTTTGCCAGTTCTTACACTTCTATCTACTGACTGAGATAGTAGACTTAAAACTTACTTAGCCAAATGGTCAATTCTGCGCAAAACGAGCGTGTAGATACGTGATCCATTTCCCCAATTACCTGGCTACAAATAAAAATATAGTTTGTAGGTATACCGTATGACCTAGTTTCCGTCTGAGACCTATATTTTATATCCAACCAGCCATTATTGGTGTGCTATAGCTGTTATTCAACAACTTCGTTATTTTAGCACCGGGATTATATGGATCGGATTCTATAAACGTTTCAGCAGTAGTTCTCTTTCGGTCCATTTCGTCGGCACGGTTCCGTTGGTAATTTCGTTTAGGCATAAGGCACAGGCTCACAGAATCTTTGATCGAGTGAACGTCTTAAACATATGTAGACCCTTGAAAATGTGGTTATTCGGCAAAAATAGGGTTTGCTATGCTCTAAAGATGACAAAGAAACAGCAGTATGACCATCATTGGATAGTCAATGAACATGACGCTACTGATATACGTAACTGAATTTACCCTGATTACGCTGTCATTCGGAAACAACGTCCATGATTAATCCTACTGGGACCGCCGCAATCCATGTTTCCTGTCGTAATGACTTTGTTTATAATTTTATACCCGAGGGCACGTCAGCAGACAACCATTAGTATTAAACACGCTCACCTTTCTGTCTAATGGGCGACATACAAACTCGACAGCAGCAAAATGACCTGCAAACATGTGGCCAAACGACACCACTGGTTTTTGTAATTGGATTGTCAAAGTGTCGCCTTGCGGAATGTCAGTGTCGTAGTAATGCATAGTCCTCTAATCGTGATGTGAATCACGTCTTTGTATGATAGTTGTAGAATTATAGTATAAGGAATGAGGCCTCATCCTTGTTTTGGTCCAACAGAATCCAAGTCTGATCAGGTTTTGGGTCTGCCTTCCTACCTAAATTTTTCTGATTATGAAATATATTTGTTTCGAAAAATCATAAAAGCATAAGCTTTTGACAACACTGATTCAGATCTCAAAATAATATGTATTGAGAAGAGAGGTAACGCTTTTATATGGTTACCAAGGTGATACACGACTGCCGTTATTTTACCGTTACGATTAACGTGCTTCTAATACTAAAAATACTCGCGCCAACTGCGTCCTATCTATTCTCTCCCCACCTGCCCCACATAGGCGGTGTTTTAGCGTCCATCGACACTGATGGTATTAATACCATAGATAAGGGGAAATGGTTTAACAAACGGAACAAACGTTGCACTTTACGAAAAGATTTGTACCCATTCTCACAAAACATGCACACTGATGATCACACATCCCGAATCCCTTCCGGAGTACGCCCACGATTCGTTCCTTAAAATTTTCCCAAGCTTTGAGTGCACACCAAAAAACTGCCAGTTTTTTAAGGCTTTTTTTAGCACTTACAAACCTGATTGTTGGAACTTGGAAGCGTCTCGACTTCGACATTCAGGTGTCATCTAAAAATATCAAACCAATTTGGTATGAGTCATCCGAGAGGGAAATCTTCAATAATAGTTTTTAAAAGACCCAGGTTTTTAGAGTTTGAATTATGTTTAATCCAGCTACTTTGCTGGCCACACCATTTGATGTGTGTTCGTTCATTCAAGCAAACTTTGATTATCCTGTTGGTTAGTGATTTGTTAGATCTTTGTATTAAAATGTCTCGCAGTGCTTGGAGGCTGACGTTGTCAAAAGCTTTTTCTATATCCAGAGCGAGTACATAGACTCTTTTACCTGCACGCCATTCTTCGTCCAGAACCCTTTTTAGTGTAAATATGTGATCATCTGTTGATCTGTTGTTTAAAAAAGCCGCTTGGTAGTTGCCCAATTCTTTTATTGTTTCGTCTAATTTTTTTAAAACGTAGGAGGCGTAGATTCTGTAGCCCGTATTGCAAACCGATATTCGTCGATAGTCATTTGAATCTTTTGGGTTGTTTTTCTTCGGAATACACTATCGTACGAAATAATCACTAGACATGTTGAACCGTTTCTGAAAAGAGAAATCTACAATACCTAAATGGATGATTCTCCCGGATTTCTGGTTTAGCCAACCCCTACTGCATTTATAAATCTGGCTGGGCACGTCCCACACTTTATTCTCGGTTTATTATTTATATTAGGACCTTGCTATATTGTTACCTTACTAAACAGAACTCCCTCGAGGGTCCAAAGACCTTTTATTTTATAAATAAAGGGCATGTAAGGCCCTCATAAGTCACTGTAGACATCTCATTGAAAAGTTTTTGACATGGCGCCGCCTCATCTGTCTAGTGATCGATGCTTGGCTGTCAAACTGAACTTCTGAGTTCAATCCCCAGGTGTAATTGATTTAGGAAAGATGTATTGGCCTTTCGAGTGATTCTGTACTGTGCTGGGGGGAAAGAGTCACCTCTAAGGTCGTAAATGGGACTGAAAAGACCTTGTACAGTTTCTTGAGGTGTAAAAAAACTTTTGTTTTTTTGATTGTCGTATTTTGTCTTCTGAAATGAAACTTTTGGAAAGATGTATCGGCCTATCATGTTATTCGGTATCAGCAATGTGCTGGGGGTGTTCAGCCATCTTCATAGCATCAATAGGACTGAAAGGACCTTGTAAAATTTCTGGATACGTAGAAAAATCTTTGGCTTTTATGAATGTCGTGTTTGGTCTTCTGAAATGAAGCTTTAGGAAATATGTATCGGCTTATCGTGTTATTCGGTATCAGTACTATGCAGGGGGGTTTGGGCTATCTTCATATCATTAATAGGACTGAAAGGACCTTGTACTGTTTCCAGGATGTTTTCATTAATGTTTTTTATCGTCGTGTTCTGTCTTCTGCTTTGGGACAGTGTTGTGTTCTGGGGGTTTACCTCCGTGTACCTATCATAAACTGACAGGACCTTGTACAGTTTCTGGAGATGTAAACTTTGGTTTTGCTTTCTGACATGTTTCTTTTGTCGGCAGGTTATCGGTGCAGTGTCGTCGGTCGTGTCGGTCGTGTGCAGTGGTGTGTCGTGTGCATCCGTGTTTGTGTGTGTTGTGCGAGGTAGCGCCGGTATGGCGCGTAGCTAGCGAGCCGCGCCTGCCGCGGCATGCGCGCCGCCTAGCCATGCCTGCTGTGCAACACGAGACATGGCGCAGTACTCGCAACGGACACAGCCAATGCACAGGTACATAGTCATAGATTGCGAAGCTAGAACACCTAATGGCAGTTAAGACTGAAACCCAGAGGGACCATAGTCTTCATCCTAGGTTATAACTTATAAGTTAGACCTAATGTGACGACCTTTGTTGTCAAGACCACTTTTTCCCTTAGGACAGCAGAAGTCCTTCCTTCCATCTCCTGATGTTGCAAAAATGTAAATGAAACAACTTTAGTATGCATTCAGAAACGTATATGACGTTAAGTACAGTCACGGTCCGATCGAATCGAACGAAAATTGGTTCCGTTCAATTTTGCTCCATTGAAAATTGTGTCCATTTTCGTATTATCTCCACGTGTAAGTACGGTTAATGGTATTCCTTTGAATACGTTCTCTTTAAAAACGATGCGCAGAATATCTGAATAATCAGGCATACCTGACTTTTCATCGACAGTATCTAGAAAATTCTTTGCGTTAATCATTACTGTACCGGCAGATTAATAACGGTTGACGTGCAGAGTTAACTGGCATGCCATATTGAATTTCAATTAAACAATAATGTTCTCGTTGGTTGGTTCATCTGTCGATCTCAGTTTTACTGCTAGCTAGCCGCCAAGTATTGGAAAGAACAGTAAAACCGGTGCGTTGAGCCGGACTGGCATTGTTGCGAAGTTGCGACGCGGGTCCGCACCCATACCGCGTCAAGGCTCTCGCAGACAGTCGAAAGGTGACAGTGCGTCGCGATTCTGGTAGAAAAATTACCATGAAGTTTTCTTAGAAATTATTTTATTAGAGTCGCGTCACGCCTGTTTGCTGAGCCTTCATAGTTTGAGAGGGATCACAAATTGAATACTCTTTTATATCGGGAATCTCTCCTCAAGTACAAGTATTGCCATCGAATTATTTTATAACGTCAGATATATTGACCTTGGGACGAAATCGTGGTCCGCAACCGTTTAGCAACTTGCTAAAACCTTTGGTGTACGTTTCATATCCTTATCCTTTTATATTCCAGATCATGAAATCCTGAAGATCCCCCATCCCAAGATCCTTGACGAATGTTATGAAGGTTCATTGAAGGAGTCCGAACTTGCCAAATTATTGTTTTTTTTTTTTTGTAGACCGTAACATTATACGGGGTGACCTAATAAAAACCGAAAAAAATTGCTGAACTAACAAAGTGAAATTAAGAAACATTTTATTTTTCTTTTTTTTTTTGCTGCTGGCTGGACGTTCGGCCAAAAACAAATAAATCCTCAGACAAAAACGTGAACGTTTTTTCTTCAACTTTTTGTATTACATAATGTTAACGTTATGTACGCAATAAAATATTTATTTATGATTATTATATTTTAATGCAATTTGCTTGGACAGCTAATTTGACGTGCAGGGTTGGTCCTAGGTGCTCGCCGTCCATTGTTTCCGAGCAGCTGTCAATTATTATGGTGTAGTAATAAAAGTAGCACGCGATATTTTAATGTCTTCATTATAGTTGGCGATATGAACTGACGGCGTAAAAGGCAGGTGATTCGTTACGTCACCACCAGTAGTAAGTAGTGTTTGTTATAACAACAACACATGCCATTTAATCAATACGAAATATGTAGAAAGGTCTTGATTAAAGAATGGTTCATGTATTTAAGTATCGAAATATATTTTAACTTGTTTCTATCAAAACTTAGATCTAATTTGAGATCCTGCGTATCAGTGATGCGCATTTTATTATTTCTGAAACAATATGTTATCCTACTAATATAATAAACTAGTTTCCGCCAGTGGCTTCGTCTGCGTGATATCTTTATAAATTATAGCCTATGTTACTTAGTGATAATATACCTTTCTACTGGTGAAATATTTTTTTTATCGGTCCAGTATTTTTGAGTTTATCCATTACAAACGAACAACAGTACAAATCTTTTCCCTTTATAATATTAGTGTAGATGTGAAAGTTTGTATGTTTGGATATTTTTTACTTAATCACGCAAAAACGGTTGCACGGCTGAAATTTGACAGATTGGTAGTCTGGGACCTGGAGAAGGACAAAGGCAAATTTTTATCCTGGATCGTAGACGAAGTCGCGGGCCACAGCCAGTAATAAAATAATAATACAACCCAGATGACACGTAATCGATACGTACTTACATACGTTTATTAAAAAAACATGCTCATTCTGTAAATAACTTACCATTATTCAATATCATAATGATTTGTTTTGAATCGAATATACACATTACGTACGCCATATTTCCCTACATTGCGTTACCCACGTAGGTATCTACGTACTTTTCTGCACGATGATTTAATTTAATTAATATGAGCAGATAAATATGTACCTACTTACTTACTAGAGGAAGTTAATTAATCTTGTTGTAATAACATAAAATTTAATTTTTCGTTGTTATTATTTTAATTGATTAATTATTGAATTTTATGGGCTCGTGTTTTATTTTTTCGCAATCATGGTGAATCATGCGAAATGACAAATTAAAGTGAATACATACGGTTTATCCTTTTAGATTTGATGAACACGTTGAAAAATACATAGTAGGATGAAACCTCAAAATCTTGGAAATTTAAAGATAGGTACAAAAATTGAGAATAACGCACCACGTGTTTTGACTTGCGCAGTAGACGATTTATGGGTCGCTTTAGCGGTATGAGGTCCGCTGCGCCGGGGCGTCATCGGGGCGGGGGAGCGAGCGGCGGGAAGCGCGGTCAAGTCTCAACTTTAATGGCACGACCTTTGTACCCAAAGAGTGTTGCAAAAAGGAGACACGAAAACATCAGGAAAATTGGTGAAGTGAGCATGATATGAGCAGTCATTCCACCTGATGCTAGGGATCCACACTATTGACAGCTCACTTCAAGCTCACCTCACCTAAGTTTTCACGGAATTTTTACAGAATAGACCGGCTGTTCTGTGTTTAAATTGAGTCTGATAGAATTTCCGATAAGCCTTTCTTCGTTCTACTTTCAAAATTGTCATTCGTCAGTTCATCACCATTTCAACTACAACGCAACGTTTTTATCTCATATTTTGTAAACATTACACTATGTCTGGCTGACTAGCTACACTAGTTAGGGTAAACATTCGTTCGTTGACCCTACGTGACATGATCACATGACGACATAAAGGCAAGTGCCATTTTGGATCAGTTTAACCGAAAAAACATGCTTTTTGCTTGTAAAGTCTTGGTAAGTACAATATTTATTATGTATTTTGAGTGTATGCCAAATATTGATAGGTACTAAATAATTTCTGTGAAAAGGGATGTTTATAAGACTTTATGTCATGCGAAATAAATAACTAACACGGACAATTTTGATAAGCAGAAATGTAAGTACGGACCGGGAAATTAATTATTACTTTACTTAAATATGAAGTAGGTATGAACTGTGAATGCAATTGCCAAAAATATACATTCTGTATATTCACTACTTATTTACCATTTTATCAGAATAAAACCGTTCGGGTAATGGTTTCCGGCGAGTGGTACCAACAAATCGTTGAATTATAACTTCCATTAATTTTCGTTTCACGCAGAAATTGGAACGGTGCTCAAACTGTCTCTCATTAGTAGGTAGAAGGTAGGTAGGTATTATCTATGCAAGGCTGAATCAAATTTGGTAATAATTTATTTTTAATTGTATAAAAAATACGTAGGTGTCGATTTCTTGTGGCGTTGAATAAACATGGATTGGATCGTTCATTACTTGTATTTCACACGGCACAAAGCACATTTTTACACCTTGTATGTATGGTACATTTGACCATATTCCAGATCAACAAAACTACCCTTCTCGCCCTTCTGACGTAGTAAACATTCCCATAGACACGGCTTCCGACAGCTACCTGTATTTGAAAAATTGAGAGGCTGTCATACATCATACACAGCACGTGGCGTGCTATGGGGATGTCTATGGTTCTTATTCCGATGACGCATTTCGTATGAAATCTACGTCACTAAATTCCACTAGTTTAGAAAACCGAAGAGTTGTCGGCTCGACGACGAATCTGACGACGGCATTACGAACCAACAACGGACGCCCGCTGGGTTGATGTGAAGAGACGAAACTATATTTAATAATCCAGAACTAGAAATGACAGCATAAAATAAAATAAGTCCTTTTCTGTACGTATTATCATATTCTCCGTTATTTTAACTGCACTGAGGAGTGTACTTACGTACGACTGCCGATTTGCTTTTCTATCAGAACAAAGAAGAATTATCTAAGCATAGTTTAGTTGTACTAACTAAAAAATCCATAAACTCTGCTAAGAATATTGAACAGACTCGACAAAATGAAGTAGGAAACTTATCTGCAATATTTAATGATAAACAGCAAGTACACTTAATCTGGTTTTATCATCTGAATTAACAATATCAAACAAACGAGACATTTTCCAACCAAATGAATAAATACATCGAAGTTTAAAAATAACTGCCCTTACACTTTTTAATAAACGACAAGGTTGAGTGAAAGTGAACTACATAAATACTATGACCGCTACAGTTCTGCAACAAATATCCGCCGTCAAAGGAAATCGTCCCTATATGACGATCTGGCAACGTCGCTTTGTACCGAAGGTAGACGAAGCTATCCGAAGCCTTGAACGCGACGGGCGGCAGCGAGTGCCGCGACGCGACGTGGCGGGGCGGTGCGGGACGCTAGCGTGAGCGTCACAGTTAGCTCGTAGAGTGCGGGATACGCGCATCGTCTGTCGTATACAACACAATTACGATTTCCCGCCAAAAATGATTGATATAGAACGACTAATTGAACTTGTCAAAAAGAACGAGTTCCTATACGACATAAGTCATAAGAATTACAAAAACCCTAGCCTTAAAACTGCGACATGGGAATTTATTGCAAGAGAGTTGAATGGAACAAGTAAGTGCACATTTTATGTCAAACAGTGTATTTAACCCCCAGTCCTACCTAGATACCATGTGTCAGAAAAAAATACATTACTTAGGTACGAACTAGGAGGAAGACTGCTTTCTATCTTATGGTGCATCCGAAGTTGTAGCTTGTAGCCCGCGAAATTCAGATTTGTTCCAAAGAGAGATTGTTCTTATGGAACAAATCTATCTTAGAGAGATGTATTAATGATTTATAATTCTGTAAATACATATCTGTTACAGTCGCGAATCATATTTTGATCCAGATTCAACCTGACACTGACCTGCAAATTGCAAAAAACGTAAGAAAAATTGAATTTCGCGGACTACCACTGCGGATCCACTCTAAAAAACTTTTCCAAACAGTTATTTTCTACACCGACTTTGTTCTGTTCCTGGCTTGATCAGGACCATCATTTATCATGTTATCCGTATTTTTTTCAGTTGAGATTTGTAGACTCAAATGGAAGACCGTCAGAGATAGCTATATCAAGTACAAAAAGCTGTTAAAAAAATCAAATGGTACAAAAGAGATCCACTATATCTGGAGTGGAAATTTGAAATTTTTAGATGATCACAATGTTACCCGGAGAAGTTTTTATCATACAGCTAGTAACCGGAAAGCTGAGGCGTCATTACAGGTTCGCGATGAATTAACATATGAATCATCGGCTTCACCACCACCTCTAGCACCGTTGGGATCGTTAACCATGGCGGAAATTAGCTCTGCATCATTTCAATCTAATCAAGATTTACGAATCAATAAGGGCGATCAATTAACAAAATTTAAGGAAATTGACGCCACTGACCTTCTATTCCTGAGTTACTCGGGAACATTCAAGAAGTTCCCAGCGAGACAGCAAACCTTTATGAAGTTAGAACTTGCGAAGTTATTTGCAAACGCAGAACTGCAACAATTGGATGATGCGGAACAATCTAGTGTAGAAACTGCAGAAAGTTTACCTGTCATTATTAAAACGGAATATACTGACAAAGGCGAATTAGCAATGTCGGGAGAATTCAGTGATGATGATGTCACAGAAGTGAACCGGGCTAAACGCAAGCGGCGTAGTTCTAAGCCACAGAAGTGAAACCTACATATTGTTATACAGCGTTTTTAGGTTAGAATTTTAGGTTATACGTGAACATAATGTAACGATAGCAGTAATTATGTACTTTCGAAATAAGAATGCCACTTCTGACTTCAGGACTTCGGATTCAAACTAAGAAATTGTTCTTTGGTATGTTTAAAATAGAATTTTACTGAAACTTGGATGCTGTTAACTGTGAATGATCGGAAGGTCTCTACTTGAGTGAGTTTCGATGTTGAAACGAGTAATTAATCCGTTGAGAACTGTGTAGAGAAATATTTTTCTTTGATTTTTAAACTGTAAGTAAGTGTAGTATCTAAGTATCCTCAATATTGAAATTGATAAAAGACTATATTTTTAATAAAGAAAACGATCATGTTATTAGATTGTCTTATTTCGACTTGTCGCTATGATTCTTTCTAAGAACTCTGCTATGAGACAATCCACACGCTTTACAAATATGATCGCTGTGGGAGAGAGTTCTACAAACTATATTATTTGTTTGGCTCACTAGCTCTCAGGTAGCTATGACATCAGTAAGTCGCCAGGTACTCTGATGATATTATTATAATAGGTAACTGCTTTGTCCGAAGCCCGTCCACTATCTGCTCGACTTTGTTTGTAGCAATCGAAATTCTTGATTTTATCTACATATATAACTTTCCTAGTCACTGCGAAGTTATACTAATATGTACATGGTTTTTGTTATCTTAAAAGTATTATAACATTAAAAAAAAAAACAGACACGATAATATAAGATTATGTACAAGCCAAAAAAAAAACTAAACTAAAATCAATATTTAAAACTTTTTATATTTTTGGGTTGTACGCCAAAAGTAGTAAATTAAAAATACAAAATGTAAATATATATGTCAAGAAAATAATATGCATAAAAGGAAATTGAAATACCTTGACATCGTTACGACTGTCATGGCAACGTTCCCTCGATCGCCAGCTATCGAAAATACGGATTGGACGAATAAAAACTCAGAAATGTTCGAAGAATTTAAAGTAGGAAGTTTCTATGCCAGCCACAAATGAAGCCGCGTCTAAAATGAAGTCTAGACTAATTTCACGAACGAAATAATACATAAATGTTTATTATCAGTTACACAACAGCGATTTCTATTGAGCAGCGCGCCCGGCCATGACTCCGGACGACTGTCAAGGTTTCACTCATTGAAACTTTTGCTAAGATTCAAGTTAACACGTGATTTGTTTAAATGTTCCGCGTGGTAGTTACTTTTCCTATACATATAGAAATTGTTATTAAAACACACTGGAAGTTGATTAGGCTGAAGTGTTTGTGTTTTGCAGAATCAGAAATTGCTAATTAAGAAACGAGTTTCGAGCAAAATTGCCAAACTTATTAAGATAATTTATGAAGTATAATTTAATCGTGGAAGCCTTAGCAGAGTCGTCAACGAGCGCGACGAAATGTTTGACACACGTTGAGCCGCGTGGCGCGTACGATTGCTTTGATAAAAATTCTAAACATGTTTCTGACGTCACGGGTGACGGTATCAGAATCGATATAAACGAACGCCTTCATATTTTATAAGGACGTCTCGCACGTAATAAATTCATAATAAGGTAAGGTTGGGATCTATCTTTTTATAACTTTTAAAGCAGTTACGTAATTGTAGAGGTTAGTTGAAAAAATAACCTGTATATTCATTTCCATTAGACAGAACTGAAGCCCAAAAACGAGAATGTCAACCATCATAGGCAGTTACAGCCTTCATGAAAATCTAACTTCGTCACCAACTCATAATAAAGTTTCGCAAACCATTGTGCTTATTAATTGCATACTTAATTTATATATTTCCTGCTGCAATAAAGCTTTAAGTATTAACTATGAACTCGTGACATTTGCCGAGTGTAATCAGTGATCGCTGAAACATTGTTTTTTCCTCGCATTCGCTTCTCGTGCCTATGGCATGACGCCCAACTTCCGTGCCAACGCCAGGCGCTACGATGTTCGTATTAACTAACTACATTTGAGTGACAGATTCCGACTTGCTATATTAATGTGGCCTGACTTCTTTGATGATTTTTTTAGTTCTATAAGTACATACCTACTCCCTTTTGAATGTGGCGTATTTTTGGCAGTCCTGTCTGAATTCGTCTATCTTGGTCTTGGATCTGGTCTTGTACGTTAAAATATCCTTATGGCTGAAGCCGCAGGTTCCATATTTGAAATCAACGTAATCGGATTTCATAAGTCTACCTTATGTTAATTTA
The DNA here is from genome assembly GCA_914767755.1 of Agrochola circellaris. Lineage (NCBI taxonomy): Eukaryota > Metazoa > Arthropoda > Insecta > Lepidoptera > Noctuidae > Agrochola > Agrochola circellaris. Next base: position 8,678,439 of record OU611860.1, read on the forward strand.
TAATCTGATTAATGTCTGCTTGTTTATACTACATTCCTTCAAGGCTATGGAACTGTAAATAACAACAACAATCTAGTGTTGTTGTCCTCGGCCCTAATACCAAACTATTGGATTTTCATTAAGTACCTAATAGAATATTGTGACCTGTCGGTCGATTCTTTAAAAATATCACCGTGAAACTTAGGTGAAGTGAGCTGTCACTGTCACAAATCGACCGGCAGGGTGCTAGGGATTAGCACTATTGACAGCTCACTTCACGCTCACTTCACCTAAGTTACACGTTGATATTTTTAAAGAATCGACCGGCTGGTCTTATTTCTATTTTGTGTTGCCTGCACTATGTTACGACCCGATGTGACCTGATGGCCAGAAATAAAAAGTGAAAGGTACTTACAGTACGAAAAACGAACTTACAGTAATGGAAATTAATTGCTGATCAGATTGCCACACTCCGTAAATTGGCCGTGTTATAATATAGCCATTTCATACGACTAGGCAGAAATTACACTTATTAGGAAATACCGTCAATTTAAGACAGATTTATGCCAGCGGCCTTGAGTGGTTAGCTTGCGTGTTCTGTGCTGAGCAAAAATTGTGAAATGGGTTAGGTTAGCTTAGAAGTGAACTGTGACCTGTTACCAACCGAGTACCTACCAGCCGAGCGAGCGAAGCGAGGGGTGCCGCGGCCGGTGAGCGCTACTTCTAAGTTGCTCGCAGCTAGGCAGGCTATTTAGTATTAGCACAAGGTGCAATACGTCGCTAGCAAGTGATACCAGTTCACAATTTTTCGACAGTTTATAATCTAACGGAAATAATACCGATACATTATAAACTAACGAAGTTCATAATTATACCTACGGTGACACAGTACTGCATACAAGGAGAGACTACGACGTATTATAATACCAAAACTATACAGTTCAGTCTATTAATTGCATAAATAATCAAAAGGAAACAAAGAAACCACCCTAATTTCCGTCTCTCAATAATTTATAATATAAATCTATGAAGGCGGTACTTATCTACGACGTTACGCGAAAAGTTCAAAAGGTATCTATAGGTTACATAGATAGCAGAGCAATTCTGCATAGAAATAAACCAGTCTTGCTTGTCTGCCGGGTGTCAGGTCACCAGTATTTATGGACCAACCACCAACTGAATGGATATCGATTTTGAATTAAAATAAACTGGGCAGCATTCGTCGCAGTGTGCGCTCGTAAAATAGAACGGTCTAGAACATATTGAACCAGGCTTTGGAGTTTCAAGCAAGCAAAGATATTTCTGGTATAGTGAAATGGATCGTCTATTTGTTTTGATCGCACGATCACAGTCCCATACAATGTTAAAAAACATTACCTACCTACTGCTGAGGCAGTTGGGTAAAATGTATATAAGTAGTTTACTTTAAGATCCGGTGAAGCTGGACCTGAACGAACCTGGCAACGATGCTGGCTGGCTGGAAGATGAGGCACCTGTAATTATCACCCGTCTCTCCACAATTCCATTGCCTACCTTAGGATGAAATGGAATGCATATCCGCTACGGCTCTAATAATCCTTCCATATCTTACGGGCACGTCTTCCCTACCATTATCGCGCCCCCCGGTCTACTCCTTGATATGCAATGGTCTCTGTAGCCCCATGAAACGTGAGGCTCCAGGAGCTAGTGCAAATCTTTGGGTTCAATCGATTAATCGAGTCTGGTCATACCACGCTGGGGTCGGTGCATTTCATTCATTCAGCTTACTTTAAAACGGTCTCGATGATTGCACTTTGCACCAATCGAATAAAACCGAATCATGCAAAGGTGTCTGTGTGAATTTTTGAGTTACTATACTCTCCATGGTGGATTACGGCCCACTCCTCTGACAGAGAAGGGCCTGTGTCCCAGCAGTGGGAACTTTTTAGGCTAATTATCATTCGTAGGCCTATAGCCTCCATGAGAGGCGAAATATTTTAAGTTGTAAGAATCTATAGTTTTAAATACCGTTACCTAGGTACGGTTTATCTTTCCTCAGTTTCTTCTATTCTCCTGAACAGCGAAAACTGCTTTTCTGCGGGCTTTTGGGCAACGAAATAAGATACGAGAAGACCCTGTTGCCATCTTGATAACTAGTAGTTAATATTTATTTTTAGCATAGGATATTAGCTGACCATTTTATATTCAGACATAGGAGGATAATATAGTAAATAGACATAAACCTTCGTCGATTTTTCATGAAATAACTCAAAAATTTATTCCTCAAAACATTTTCCTCCGCCACAAAATAAATACACAGGTATAGTACAGAAGACCAGCTCTATACAAAGAGCGAAAACAGGCGAACGGACAGAGAATAGATGCGCACGTGCAGTACCAACAGCGATCTCTCAAACTCAAACGAATGCCAGAAGTCCAGATTCCAGAGCAATGCTTACGTAGCGTAGAGGAATGTTTGCGTGCTTTTTCGCTTCTTGTATGGAGTCGGCCTTCTGTACGTATTTATTTTGTGGCTAGATGCGATAGCACGATCGTGTCGTCGCGCGTCGGCCGTTCGTCGGCGAGGCGCTTGAAACCGCTTCACAATCTCGCCAACACCCGGCAGTATTGATCGCGAGCTCGTCGCGTTCGTACGTACGTGCAGCTCGAGCGACACCATGACTCCTAAATTAAAGAACAGTCGCTTAGGACTAGAGGACACCGTTTTAATTAAAGTTTTGAAAAAGTATAAAAACAATCCTTGTTTGTGGGACACCACACATAAATATTACCATAATAAACCAGTCAAAAACGAAGCTTGGGACTCATTATTACAATTATGGCGGAAATGCCAGCCAAGCGCAACACTGCACGATGTAAAAATTAAAATATTTCATATGCGGACGAATTACACACGGCAGAGAAGAAAAGTAAGTGAAACTTTTTATTTTTATTTAATTTAAAAACAATGTTGTATGTCATTTATTCATTTTTATACATTCCTAAGCAAAGTCAGGGATATTAATTATTATACAAATTGGCTACCAACTTAAATTGTCCGTAGGCATTCCGTAGGTATATTCAGAGCGTAACTGCCATCTTTGACAGTTTTCTGAAATGTAACCAATGGTTACCAATAACCTATAGTCACAGTATGTACTATAAATAGTTATATACAATAGTACATACTAATTCCAGGGCTGTAAGGCCAGGTACGCACTGGCGGTACAATGTTGCGCGATAAAAAAATCGATCGTGGGTGCGACGAGGGGTAACACGGCAAATTGACGTATGGTGATAGGGGTGTCAATTTGCTTAACAATTAATTTCCCTGACCGTACATGTCTTTATTTTTTTATATTTCTATACATTATCTTCTATCATATTCATAACATATTACTATATGTTATGAATATGATATTTTTTCCTATCAGTGGAAATTACAGATTAAGTAATTATTTACACACACTTTTACACACAATTACTTAATCTGTAATTTCCACTGATAGGAAAAAACGAGTAATATCATTATCATCGGATAACTGTGAAAAAGAAAAATCATTACGTGTTTAGACTACTGCATTTCTGTGTAGGTACTTAATTTTATTTTATCGAGTTGAATAAAACCCAGATTGGCTTATTTACATATCGGCGTGCGCTGACCCAACGGTTTGATATTATAGGTTAAAAATAGTTTAAGACAAAGTCGCTTTTCGTGTTTGTGTGTCCTTAGTTCTTTTAAATACGAAATAGATTTTCATGCGGTTTCTGGAATTTATTCCGGAAGGTTTATGACTTTATTAAAATTTTATATTATATAAAGTATGTTGTTTATTTAACACTTTTGAAGTGAATCTTCTGAGCCGGCGATTCGATAATTGGACGAGAATTGAGGGTGAAATTTCAAGGACGCGTCACGTTTCGGCACATTTCGTTACATGAGAGAGAAAAAAGATATAACTCCGACGCCCCGGGAGTGGAGCAACAGAGAGCGACGTATACACTCAATACAAAGCGATATAATAAGATAGTGTCGCGCATGCGCGCGTTGTAAATGAACGCGTCAGATGCTTTTGGATGAACAGCTGAGGTACCACGCGTTGTGTCAATAATATTTATCATTTGTTTATTTACGTTTTTTTAGGTTTGTGTCCTGTGATTGTTTGATTATATCAGTGAAGTTATTAAGTAAGTACCTACTTATATTTAAACTATGTTTTTTTTTATAAATAATGACTGACGTTTCTAAGCCAATATTGCGTCAAATTAATATAAACAGTTGATTTACGCCACCTGTTTGATCACAGATAGTCCATGACCATAAAGCCTCATACACACTGGTGCGACGCGACACCGCTAATGGTTCTACCGTGAAGTTTTCTTAGAAATTGTATTGTTAGAGCCGCGTCGCACTGTCGCGTCACGCCAGTCTGCATAAGGCTTTACTACAAGGTAGAAGTTACAACGCATCAGTAGGTGAGAGAGGCGTTATTACATTAAAAAAAAATATCTTCTATCTATACATACCTATATATTATTATATGTATAACACTAATATACAGCGTAGAAGTACGGGAAAGTAGGTACTTCAGTCAGAAAATCTGTGGATTACTAGGTAATTTTCCCGTTGGTCCCATGTGTTCAATGTTACGAGTTTACCCGTAAATCGAGGTTCTAGTTTGCAGCTATACATCTATCTATACAAATAATATACACATGACAAAAAAAAACTTTTTTTTTTAAATTTTGTCTCGGTCTTCTGTTCCGGCTAATCTCCTAAACGGCTGGACCGATTTTGACGGGACTTTCGCTGGCAGATAGGATAGCTGATACTATAGTAGAAAGTAACTTTAATCTACTTTTAGAAATAGAATTAGGATCCATGCGGGCGAAGCCGCGGTCAGCAGTTTTATACATTATGTACAATAGATTTGTTTGTAAAAAGATGTTTTTTTTTTTTTTCAATAAATCATTTCAGTCGAAAGATGCTCACTGCTGGACATAGGCCTCCGTCAAGCACCGCCACTTCTACCGGTTCAGTGCTTAACGCATCCATTCCTGGCCTTCACAAGGTCACCTACAAATCTTATTCAATTCAAATTGCTTGAATGGTTTACCTACACATACCTATCGGTAATTTTAGTGTTTCCGACTTTCCGTGACAGTACTGCCTACCTAAATAGGTAGGCACATATGCAAGGGGACATTCCTACCTACCTATCTGTTTAATCGGGCGGCCGGCAGGCGGCGCTGCATATGTCGCGGTGCGGTGTGCCTATGTGTATGGTGGAGACTGTCTGAATATACGTGTGTGCGTGCGTAAACGGCAGGCGTGACTGTGTGTGTGTGACGGAGACTGGGTGCCCATGCGTAAGGCCGCCGCAGACAGGCGCGACGCGACGGCACGTCGAGTCATCGGTAGAACAATTTCCTTGAAATTTTCATAAAAATTGTTTCATCAGAGTCGCGTCGCACCTGTGCGCGAGCCTTAATGGTCGCGTAGTATGGAGTCAAGAAAAATTATGAATTCGTTTGTAAGGAAACGTAAACTTCTACATCATAAAAGTTTTGAAACTTCGCGACACATGCAGTAGTATTCCTAGGACCACAATTTACCTATACAATTCGTGATGTACTTTCCCGTGATTCCACACTGTATATAACATACGATTAAATGACATAACTTTACATGCGTCTTTCTACTCCACAGATTTCGCCATGTCAAAAAAAAATCTAACCGAACGATCCCAAGGGAGTAAAGAAGTAAAAAATGTCCCGAAGGTGAGAAAAGTAGCGAAAACAGGAGCAGAGCGCATTCGTGCATACAGAGCGCGAATAATGGCTCTCGAGAATGCAGCCGCGGCTGGATCTGCGACTACTGTTGAGGGTACGGCAATTCAAACATCATCTCCACAAAATTTCGAAGACAACCAACTTCATATGCTTGGAACTCAACGTTCGCTGCTTTACGAGGCCCTCAGTCGACAAAACAGCCAAGTTGACAAGGAAGCAGGAAACAATCGTCGACAATGTGTCGTTCAAGTTGATGTACATCCACAAGTTTTGCCTTTGCTTTCGGAGGCTCCATTTACTAGTACTATAAAGTTGAGGAGACATACGAAAACTGCTAGAACACCAGCAGAACGTGCTCGCGCTTATAGGGAACGGAAAAAAGCTTTAAAGAATGCAACCAATCAACAACTCATGATCGAGACTACTCATGCACAAGTCGAAGAAATAATTGTGCCTGACGAAGTATGTCAAGAAGCAATCAACGTAGGAACATCAAATGCACGCAGTCGACAATGCGGACCGCTGAAACGACCATACGAACATGTTGCCGAATCACTATCCAGTCCATCCACTTCCGGATCTTCAAACAGTGTGGTATATAATGACAGTTGTTTGATACATCGTGAAACATCTCTCTTTAGGTTGACTTATCAAAATCCTACAAACAACACCAACAATAGTGTAATGTCATTGGTAGTTGCGAAAAAAAACCATCGAAATTTGTAGCAATTTGTGTCGCGATAACGATAACGACCCTAGTGAACCAGAAGTACAGATTGTAGCCAGGAGATGTCCTGAACCTAACCCATTCCAGCGATATAATGATTCAAATTCAGATGCGAATGTAGACATTCGTTTGGCTTCATTATCATTAAATAAGCTTGGACCCTTCGCGGAGAACAGAGAAAATGTTATGGCTAATGCAGAATTTTGTAAATTGATGAGACTGGCAAACGAGAAGCAAAGGGACCTTCTTCGACACGTAATATATCTATTGTCGTTGGAAGTTTCTCCATTTCAAATATTTCTGACTGCTCCAGCTGGATGTGGCTAAACTTTCGTCATAAAACTCATTATAGACATCTGTACCCTAATTACGTAATACACGATCAATCAGAATCTGAATCGTTTTGAAACAGATTGCTAATCCATTACGTCGTACGTTCGAAAAAAAAATCTGCTCAACAACGTAAATAACACAATGAATGTTGTCGACCTGTCAAATTGAAAGAGATTAGTCGGAATTGTCAACGAAAATGTGTTGCGTAATTAGATAGCTGTTATCGTTTCACAAATAGCTATGGTCACTGGAATGCATATTACTAGCTTCTGTCCGCGACTTCGTTCGCGTGGAAGTCAGGTTACTCGCTGATAATGTAGCTTTCTATAGGTGAAAGAATGTTTAAAATCGGTTAAGCACTTTTTGAGTTTATCCATTACAAACTACAAACAAACATACAAAAAATTTAAACATTCCAAGGGGAAAGTGGTACCATATCGATGGTTTCAGCTGGTTAACGTGGAGAGGCGCATGTTATGATCAAAATTAATATTATAAAGGTATAATATTAATTTTGATCATAACATGCGCCTCTCCACGTTAACCAGCTGAAACCATCGATATGGTACCACTTTGCATACAGCATTGAACATTTCAAACAGCCACATCAAAATTATTGCCATTATCAATCCAAGTACCTCGTCAATATCATACTTATAATTCTTGATTATTGATTAAATAAGCATGATTAGGGCTGATTTACCTGCACAGATTGATGCCCGTCTTAAACAAATTACTGGTGATAAGACACAATTTTTTTTTTTTAATATTGCTGTTTTAATGGTATTATAGGATATACGCAAGGGAAAATTCATTTCCAGCGATGCGTGCAGGTACGGTGGGGGAAGGTGGGTCTCCTACAACTGCAAGATAGTTCTCGCGCAGTCGGCCTCTCACGCAAAGCTTGTCACCAAAGTTCTTTTCATAAAAATAATTTAGGTAAAGTTATATGAAAATGCGCATAATTGTGATGATTAGTGACAACGACATTATGCCCCAGACCAGTAGAAAAAAATCAAGACTTTCTTCTTATCCGTCAACCAAAGCGCATTTAGGACTAAATTACTTACGCGAAATGAGAGAGTCTTCCTCCGAGAGAGAACAGCTTCTGGCAGATGGAAGAGAGTACATGAGGGAAGTAGGTACCTTCTAGAGAAACTAGAACTGAACGCTTTAGTACATGAGGGAAGTACCTTTTAGAGAAACTAGAACTGATCGCTCTGCAGCCTAGCTCGAGCAAGATAATTTATCTCTGCTGCACGTGCTCGCAAGTTTTACAACGAACGCTTACAGCGACTGAATAGTCAGGACAAGTACGAGACCAGCCGTGCTCGAGCTAGAGAATCAAGCGCTGAACGGTCACAGCGGAATGCTTTTGTAAATTCCACCGGAATACCTACTTTCGAATCAGACCAAAAATCTTCTGATGTAGAGTGAAAAGAGTGTATCTCTTTAAAATAATGGCTTCTGTGAGAATCCCGCTGCGGGTGGTACCGCGGGGCGCAGCTAGAATAACTGTTCAGTTAGTTATCTGTATTGAGGTTATGTATGTGTACAGATAAACGTCTGCTTCCGGGATAGGCAGAAGAGTATTGGAATTCATAAATCATACATCGGTATACGAGAAAAAGTCACGATCCTAGAAAATAAAAAACGCTTGCGTGCGTCGCCGCCGTACGTAGGGGCGCCGTTACACGTTGATCGAATGCGAAACGTTTAGTCCCCGATGTCGCCCGAGTCGCCCGACTCGCCAGTTCCACGCCAGCGCTTCCGTCAGCTTGACGCGTCGAGCGCCGCGCGCCGTATTGATAGAGCAAAGCTGTTTGTGCTACTAAGATATGCGCGATACGTTAAGTAAACCAAAAAAACGAGAACTTATATATAAATTCGTTAAACAGTTCAAAAAATCACAGTGCTTGTGGAATCCTGAAAATATTTACTATTATCATAAACCTGCAAGGGAAGACGCTCTCTTAGTTTTATTAAAACTATGGAATAATTATGAGTATTTGACATTACAAGGTCTAAGAGTAAAAATTCAGGGTATACGGTCACTTTATCGAAGAGAAAGGAAAAAAGTGAGTGATACCTATTCAAAACTTTCTTGTAGCGGATTGAAAATATTTTTGCATAATTACAATGATTAAAATAAATTATTAATTAATCAATCATCATGTTTTCTTTCATTGATAAAACGTTTCATGCCCCCCGCAAACAGGCGCGACACTTGTAGATCAATTTCCGTGAAGTTTTCATAGAAATTGTTCTATCATAGTCACGTCGCGCCTGTCTGCGGAGCCGTAAGATCCTTGGAGACTGCTCCAATGCAGGAATTAAAGGTATTTCGAATTTCAGCTTTTTATCTCCGCAGTATCTGCGCCTTGTGGAACTACGACCATTCATATTTTTTTATTAGAATAGTGAAGTCATGTTTAACTGAAAGTACTGAAACATGCCATACACCATAATTACCTATCAAAATGTTGGATCAGCAGCAATAAAAAACCGCAAAACTACAAGTTAAAGAGTGTAGTATTCTGAACTAGCGACTCGCCACTGCTCCACATGGTTTTTATAATTTGACAAAACATATTTTTCTTATGAAATGTAGTTTAAGGAGAGTGTGAGTGGAGCGTGACTAATATGTATGCTAATTAGTCTAATTATTCAGTTTTATTTATTTAGTATTTATTGATCTAGGATTTATTTATTTATCTAGATTTATTTATTTATATATTTAATGAAATAGATGATGATTTATAACGAAAACGACGTATAGATAGTATGGTTCCATACACGGCTAGATAATGACAAGACAAATTGATATAATTTTTAGTTTTGAACGTACTTTGAAAGTACACCGTCAAACAGACGAGTAAACACCATACTACGTTTGTATGGAAGAATGACCGACTAGCGTACCCTTAATATTAATGTATGTATTGTGTATGTAAGTAATGTATTAGTGTATGTCATATTAATCTACACATAAACCTTCCGGAATAAATTATCTAAATGGTGATGAAAACAGCATCAATATCCATTGCGTAGTTTAAAAAAACAACGCGATCACACAGACAGACACGAAAAGCGGCTTTAATTTATAATATGTATAGATAAGGAATATTAAGAACTAGAAAGGCTACTTTAATCCTTGAAAGATCATCAATATTCGTATAGAATACTGATTTATATTTTCTTTTTAGGTTGAATCGAGTGCTGCAGCTTCTATTCACTACAAACCAACATTATGGTATTATAAGCATCTGAACTTCCTGTCTGGCAACAAGGATCCTGATTCGGACGAATCTGATTCAGATCATAATGACGTAAGTAGTACAGTAACATGTAACGTAGATCAAGTATTTTGTGGCGTTTAAAGCAACCAATGTGAGGAATAAACCAGAAAATCGAGGGATATAGTTTAAGCTTCGTGCAGACCAGCGCGACGCGACAGCGCGACGCGACACCGGTTATTGTTATACCGTCAAGTTTTCTTAGAAATTGTATTGTTCGTGTCGCGGCGCGGCGTCGCGTCGCGCTGGTCTGTACGAGCTTTTATATGGTCTAAGTAAACTCAACATCCAAAATTCAATTCAATTACACAACTCGATAAGGTAGCAAAGAATACAAAAATAGTCTGCGGAATCCATTGAGTTATAATGTATACGTAAGTACATTATAAATCAATGGCAGGATCTGTCATTTGCATTGACTCACTGATAACGTAGTCAGCGTAAAAAATCCCAAGTTTGTCTAACAATGTAGATATGGAGTAAACAGTCGGTTTAATGTTGCCCTGTTAGTAGACGGTTCGATAGGAGAAAACCTAAAAGATCTGCTATCTACCGTACCTTTGCCAAGGCTTGTGATGTATTTGTCTGTTTCGTTTTACAAATAATTACCTCGCATATCATTTTCAGAACACCGTATATGTGCAACTTCCACGTGGTCAGAAAAGACCAGCATCAACATCAGTCGCCCAGGAAGCAGAATCAGATACATCGACAGACGCATCCGCAGCAGCATTCGGAAGATCAGTAGGAGCTCAACTGCACCACTTGTCCAAAATGCAGAGGTGCATCGCAGAAAAACTTATCTCCGACGTCATCTACCACGCGAAAATGGAGCAGTTGTCGTTGGACACAACCATTGATGTAAAAGAAACGGCAGATGATCAAGTTAATGTCTTGATCCCTAAAGCAGGGCCATCTTGGTATGACACAGATACAGCTCTCGATACCGGTGGACAAGAATCTTCGTCTAGCTGCAAATTACTCGATACCACGGAAGATCTCGTTAAAAAAGAAATAGCGGAAACAGAAAGTGCAGTGAGTTTTATTAAAATGGAGAGAGACGTAACAGAAAACTATTGTTTTCAAGATGATGAGGATGAACAAAACGATGCCATAGATATTATTAAAGAGGAATTAATGTAGCTCTAGCATTTCATTAAGCATATTTTTAAGCCAATTCAGTCAGTTTCAAATAAATCTTTTCTTGAAGTAGAATGGTTTTACTGAACCTTTTTTTTTTTTTTTTTTTGAGGGTGGGAAATTATCAAATAACTTCGCCCACTCTGGGCGGAGCGGGAGGGTGTGTCAGACTTTTACTGAACCTAAGTATAGATTATCCACTCTGAAATGACGCGCCCCACTACAGCATTTACGTACACGGTAAAAACTCGTGCAGACCAGCGCGACGTGACTCGCACAATACTATTTCTAAGAAAACTTCACGGTATAACAATACCCAGTGCGTTGCGCTGGTCTCCACGAGCCTTAATGCGGATTTCTATGAGTAAAGCTCAGTGCAGACTAGCGCGACGCGATAGTGCGGTAGTGCGGCACGTCATTTCAGAGTGGACAAGCTATACTCCATAGAATACTAGAAATAATATTTTCACGATACATTTGAGAATAGGTCACTCGTGGTATAATGTGTTGATTGTTTGTTCGCCAATCAGCAAGATGGTAGCGAAAATTACTGGCAGACGAAGTAGGCCACATCCATAGAATTATAATAATTTAATCAAATCTGACAACCAGCCTTACCTTGGGGTATCGTATTATCCAGTAACTGGGTTGTGTCTGGTCAGATAGGCAGTCGCTCCATGTAAAATACTGGTATTCAGCTGCTTCCGGTTAGATTAGAAGCCGACCCCAACATAGTTGGGAAAAGGCTACGCAGATGATGATATATTATTAATCAAATGTTAATAACAATGTTAACATTAAATTTATATTATCATCTGTAGGTACACTTAAAATTGTTGATGGTGTAGATCAAGCCTTAGCTGGCTATTTACTTTAGAATAAATTTCGACAAGAATGTGACCAACTTTCATTGTTTTCTATGAACAATGCCAGTTTTACCTGCAGTTGTGCATCGTCTGTATTGGTCATCTGTTACCGTATGCGTTGGTTCATGTTCCAACATTTTCTACATACTCACGTTAAAGGCGACAGGCGCGCAGCGACGACGACGACGCGACGCGGTGCGGCGTGACTCTGGTGGAACAATTTCTATGAATACTTCATAGAAATTGTTCTACCGTTGACGCGCTTGTCTGCGGGAGCCTTAAAACCACCTGACTGTTTCCACGCTTCATTTCATATATGCGGAACATTTTGGCAATTTCCATCGTCAAATAACCCCTGCTATTCTGTAAACATCTCACCGTGATAACTTGGGTGAAGTGAGCTTGATGTGAGCTGTCATTGCACCTAAAGCTAGGGATTGACACTATGGACAGTCGGTCGATTCTGTAAAAATATCAACGTGAAACTTAGGTGAAGTGAGCTGTCACTGTCACAGAATCGACCGGCAGGTACCTACATTCCGTTCGGCAAATAATTCACGTTGAAATATACGCAGCGCAGAGGTTATTTATTAAATTGAAATGTCCATTATATATGTCCATAAAAACTCATTTTAGAATATAGAATGATGTCCATTTAGACAGAAATGATCGAAGTTCAAAATTATAGGTCAGAGTGTGTAAGGTCACCAATATCGTTTTAATAAAAACTAAAGCATTACAGCAGTTACTCCTCTGTAGTTTTAAGCGAACCAAGCTTTTAGCAACGAAAACATTAATCTCACTCGCTTATGTACCTTCCCTGCCCCGAGCCCCGAGCGGAATCCCAACAAAACAGAATCCAGTCCTAACGCACACAAACAAATATGCATAATACATAACTTGTACGCGCGCTGTATTTATAGTAAACACACACAGACGCAAGGTACAGCTGATCTCGCCCGATCACTTCGAGACGGGTAGCGAAATAACTTTGTGCGGCGTTGCCACACCGTGCGCCCTAACGTTGCCGCTCCGCACACGACACAACACAAGTAAATATTCGAAATTCGAACTTGGATGGCATTGCGAATTGGATAACGTGCAAACTGGTGTAAGTATGTAGGTATATGTGTATATTAAGTAGGTATTCAATAACGGTTCCCTGCCAATTAAATGGGCCGAAACTGGTTTTAATTTTGGGCGTTTGTTAATTGGACGGTAAAGAGAAAAACATCTGACGTGAATGCGTTTTAATGAGGTTTTTTTATACTCAGCTCCTGCAGTATCTCTTGTAAGTTTTTTAAAAGATTCGGTACTTTCATGGCATAAAATGCAAGATCATTAAATTGTGATCAGATATTTTATGGCAAGCCAACTCTTTACCATGACCGGACCACCTCGACTGGTTATTTTTTAAGTTTTCGATGCCTCGTGTCCAAATTGACTAACTGGTTATCATTTATTTATTATTTTTCTAGCTGAATCTCCAGTACTTACTACTTTTTAGAATCGACTGCCAACAGTTAAAGCTTCGTGCAGACTAGCGCGACGCGACACCGGTTATTGTTATACCGTGAAGTTTTCTTAGAAATTGTATTGTTTGAGTCGCGTCGCGCTGGTCTGCACGAGCCTTAAAGCTGTTTGGATTATCGGCCCGTTTGTTTAATTTTGAGGTCCTTGAGCATCCCCAGCGTTCATATTTGAACTTTCGGAGTAAGTAAACGCGTTTGGTGCCTTGATTTCTGCTTAGTATTCGTTTTTACTAGCTGTTCACACTGCGGCATATCTCTCAGCTATGATTTAAGTATAAACTATCCTGTCATCTAGGTAAAAATCTCCTTTGTTATCTACACTAAATTCTATTTAAATATCGACTAGGTAAAAAGCTCCTTCGGTGTCTACCTACACTAAATTATATATTTAAATATCGACCTTTTAGACGACATGAATGCTAAAGGGATTACTTTTTTTTTTACATACATTCTTGGTTAGCCATAAAATAGGTCCTCTGAACGACCTTAGCCGTGGTGACTCATAAGTTTAGAAAGTGCGCAGAACTTAGTCAAGGTTGTTGTCAATTCATATTAACAATAACAATATGGTCACGTGGTTATAAGCAGCTGTCGCTAATCGTGACTTTGAGCTTGTAATGGACAAATAGTTGTACTTACTTACTACAAACGAACCTTCCCCTTTCATTAAAGTCGGAACTAATAAGACTGGAATTATTGAAACTTTTGACTGTGCGTCATTTGACTTTGTGGATAGTCTCGTCCACTAACTCAAATCTCACATGCTTAACAATGATGCTGGGAAAATCATAGAGAAAAAATTCTCCCCAATTGTAACTATAGAAGGTCCGGTATTAAATCAAATAGAATAAAATCAAGAAGATTATAGAATTGCACAAATATCATGATTTTCCTGCACTGACATGATGACTTCTTCCATTCTCCTCTGTCAAGCGTCACGCTCTATTATGACTCCTTTTTCTTTCATTATCATTCCTCATACAATCCAACTATCTTTTCTTTGGTCATCCTCTCCTTAGATATAACCAGATAACATAGATACACTACAAATTACGTAAAAACAAATATATACCTACATCTACATATTATATAACAACTTTACCATAATACTTGGCATCGTCCTCATTCTTGAATGTGCCTGCCGGGAAAACGCAAGAATGACTGATGAATTCCTTGCAAAAGTCCAAAGCGAGCCTACGCTTATGGGAACAAGTCAGGCTCACATTTGTTATCGGAGCCATCACACGAATAGTCCCTTCATCTATGAACTCCATGATATGGCAAGATTTTCAATGTGTGTGCGTGTCGATCTCGAATCCTCTAAGAAGAGATTGATTTTGAATGTTCGTTGAGTGCGAGTGAACTGAAACTTGGGAGGGTCTTACCTTGTAGCTGCGAAAATAGAAAGGACAAGATCAAAAAGGCCTTAAAACTATTTTAGCCAATATCTAGACGAGGATTCAAACTGTAACGTAATTGGAGAGAATTAAAGAAAGCGTCTAGCTATGAGGATGTCTAAGCTATCAAGATTCCAATTATGTCTAAAGATGCATTTAGAAATTAAAAATAGAGCGATTGAAGTAAAGTAGTGCCGGTGCCAGCCTGAAGTAACAAAAGTGGACTGAAATAAAAGTGCTCGTTTACAATCGACTTGAGCATTCGAGCAAAAATAGCCTACTTTCTTGTACTGGTAACTGTTATTTAGTACCTACTCTATTTTCTTTCAACCACAAAGATGTTTCTTCTAAACATGAAGTGGAAGCTGAAGCGTGTGATAGTATTCGCACATCGCAGTCGGGCAAGCCTGAAGCCGGGCTGGCCGACAAAACAAAGTTGAAGCCAGCCGATAAACGTGGCGCGGCATCGATCGGCGACGTTGCCGCTCCTCCAACGCTGCGCGTTGCCGCTCCGCGCGCCTATTATTATTTATTATGTTACGCGCGGCCGCTGCACGGCTTGCGTCACTCGTGCATTGCCCGAACTCGAGTGTTTTATGCTAGTGTCTTCAGAAAAGAGGATGATGGAAAACTTCTACATGTAGAACTTGGAGGGATAGTCCCTACAGCAAATCCTAGACATGACTCAGTCCACAGCGACCTAGATCTGTTAGAAACAACAGTATAAACAAGACGACGTCTAGCCGTCCTAGAAGCCAAAACTTTATTGTTTCGACCAGCAGAATTCGTTTGAAATCGTCCGCTGAAAGGCTTCAAATAATCGTTTCCATTTGCAGCAGACATATTTTTTTGTAGTCAACAACGATGAAAAACATTCTAATATAACTTTCACTTTTGTCCAACGAAAATTATTACCTATTGTGAACGATTTGAGACTTGGTGTGTTTTCAATCAAGGCTACGTGTATTGTTTGATTTCACATTGGAAAATATAATCTCGTGGAGGTTTATTGATTTCCAGTCTGTATCAGGCCCTCTCTAAGCTCGCTTTATCGGTTCGGATTTGGGAAGCAGAATTAGCGTAGGACGACTGGAGAACCAATCATCTTCGATGTAAGTGCATCTTAGAATCCGTCAATAACCTGATCATTGATCAGTAATGAGATATCTATTTTTAAATTGTTTAAATGATTAGTCATTGAGTTTATGGCACATAATTTCAAGTAATTTTGCGCCAGTGCAATGTTCAACCGAAGAATCCAATGAAATCATGAGTGCCGGAAATATTCTTCTCTAAAATTTATCAGAAATTCTTCGCTATCGTCGTACGAGCGACGCCAAATGAATTGGGATTCCATTCGCGAATCATATCGTCGAGGTAAAACAAGTTTTACAAGTCGAACACAAAGAATAATAATAGCGCCAGTTGGCAACAAAAGACACCTCATTCAATACAATATTACCTGCGTTGAAAAAAGAGAACATTTGTGTGTAAGAATACACCCCAAAGAATTTGTAAGACTGGAATTGGATACATTGAAGGCAAATCTCGTAAAAAATTATATGGGTTTGACGATTTCTTGCTTCAAAATCTCAATTATCAACATCTACATCTCTTAAAACTTGTCACACTTACATCATCATATTTTTTCTCGGAATTCGACAGTCTGTCTTTGTTAGAAGAGACAAACACGGCAATTTGGTGTGACCTTGCATACCTCCCTCGCTTAGTCTTCATCCATTAATCTCTATTCGGTAGCAGTCGGCGTAGATAGATTTTTAACAAATATAAACTGGTTTGATCTTGTTGTTTTAGGTCTAAAAAATCCATTTTCTACAATATTTCATTAAAAAACCGGGGTATTGTCTGTAGCACCTTTTCGGTATCTGCCTCTAATGAAACGTAAACAGCACTGAACTTTTTGATTATAAAACGTGCTAGAAGGTTATTGTATTACAAATGATTTCAACACTTGATTGGTAGTTAATAATACATCACAGGCGCTGGTCTATCAATCAGAGGATGTCGATAATGGCTAGTGTTGTTCTTAATGTAAATTAATATCAGAGAACTTAGAAGCAGTAATTTTTTATCTGATATCTAATCGGGATTGACATAAATGACCTAGGACAGCAAGAAAATAATCTAATAGCAAAATATGGTAAGAGAGAATCAAATTCGACATGTTATTTTACTTCATTGTTGCTTTTCATTTTGTAGATGATAAAAACTACAGTGAAAGATGTAGATTCGTTATAAATGGCATATCATTGGAGATTCCATCTAGCTGAAGTAATGTGTTCAGACAAAAACCCGATGCCAGTGGTTTTGTCTGAACACATTACTTTGAACGTTAAAGAAGTTTAAGTTATGAACCGCTACGTCCAGTCTCCTTTGCATGTCAATAAAACTCAAGCGGTGCCAAAAGAAATTAGCGATGAAAACCATGAAACGAATTACGAATAGAATAAGTCTATAGCAGAAGAAGTTTCTCGAATTTATGGTGGATTGGATGTTCCTCAGCGACAGGGAGTCTGGCTAATTTCGAGCTATTCAAACCGACCACTAGCTGCTTGTTAGTGACCAATCACTTGGTGCTTGTTATTTTTGCACAAAAACTGATCATTATATATTTCTACAACACTTCTTTGGGAAACATACAATCTTATATCGTTAGAAGACGTTTTATTAATCATTAAAATGAACATAAATAACAACGTATACCTAATTAATAAATAAAAATATCAATCCTAACTTAACTAGATTAGGTACAAAATACAAGTAAAGAAAATGATCAAGGAATATGCTCACGGACAGTTGCTTCCAAAATTTTCACATAAAATGTTAAAATTTTTGCTTCAGACTTACTCGTAGAACGAATCTGCTTTGAATATTTGAACAGAAAAGACTTGACAAGACAATAAAAATTGTATATGCGAAATTGACCTTGTTTGCAAGATTTTGTCTGCTAAGACAATATTTATATTTTGTCGGGATATTGCAAAACATGTGGTGATTGGTACCTGTCTTTAACAGCATTATTTCCTATAGTGCTGGCAGTTGTTTCTGAAGTAACCATAATACCTAATACGGGATAAAGATAACCAGTACAAGGATAATCTGTAATAGGTTCCAACAAAAATTTTGAAAGGGCCACTAATTCATAGCAGAAAGGATAAAATAAATGGATGCATTATAGTGTTTACCTGCAAAATTACATTGTGTTGTAGCTTGATCCCTAATCCGCCATTAGGAATGCTGGTAACTGTAAAGTCTTCACCTGTTCGCAACGTTTTATTACTGGGCTCTTAAACCGGATGTTCCACGCCCGGTGAACATAAAAAAGTCTAGGGCGATCTCCGAATAAAAAATACATCCTACTTATTACGCAGCTGCGCTGAACACCCTGCCTGCCTGTTGTGGTGTGGCAAACAAAGCGCTAAGTGGCAGGTCCTATCGTGTCCTCGGAGGGTGACGGACGACCAGCCCAGCGCGCTATAAACATTATAGATTTTCTGCCTCGCCCGAGATCTAGTCCAGGCGCACCCAGTTTGTTGTCCTTTTACTCGTGCCTCGCTTACGGCTGCGTACATATCCGCGAACGTTTTGTGCAGCTCGATTTTAGCTAGAATTTCTGTACGAACCTACTGCTATACTTGTTTACTTACATATAAGAAATAGAATTATGTACCAGCTGTTATTTCATTTCATTTGCCATTGCCAGAGCATGCAACTTGCCGGCCGGTTCTAGCGAAAAAAATCCAAGAATTATTTATTAACTTTTTAAAACACCTGCGCAATCTTATAATTGCTGAACCCGTTAAAGCACGTACGGTGTAATCAGCTGTGCGGTGCAATGTTTCACGGGAAAAGGTTTTATTATAAGCAACCTTATTGATTGAGCACTCTCACGCGATACTGACATCAAGTTTTATGTGACTCATGGACTACATAAGGTTCCTTGCCACTGCAATAGAGGCGAGGCCGTAATATGCCGCCTGTCTCGTAAAGGCCTTCGCGTCATTTGGGCTAGAGTAATGTATGTTTATGTCACACGACCTTTTTTCATAAACAAAGCAGCCATAGACTAGCGAGTGGTTACTGTATCAATTTTCTAGTATTGCGCATATCGGGTGCCTAGGTTTGACTGTACTGATTGCTCTGCTAAAACGAATTAGTAGAGCAATTCATTAGCAGCTTTTAACCTGATTAGTAATTAGTTAGAGCTCGAACTACCTGTTTGTCCTATAGAACATGTTTCTGGTTTGTAAACAAGAAATAATCCCTGAGTACTTTTGTAATTATCTTCTAAACTACTTCGTCATTTGTTTCTAAGAGGTATATTTTCAACTCTCATTCATTAAACGTTAATGAGGCCTTAATGGCCCTGATTCGTGGAACGACACGTTTCATCAAACGATTTTAATTCCAGAAATCAAGGGTCTTCTTTAATTAGTAGTACATTTTTGCATGTAGCAGTGTTGAAGCGAGAAATACAGTAAGTAATAGGCTGTGAGTTCAGATAAAAAAATTAAAGATGATGTTATGATCGTAGGGAATGACGGAAGCCCAATTATAACAATTTAGTATATGCTTTTATAATTTCGAAAATTATGACTCCTTTCGGCACAATACATAATTTTAAGGTGTCCCTCTATGATATACGTAAATACCAGCAAAAATAAAACACTTTATTATTGAAATTAATTTAAATCGAGGTTCACTGTTGTTTGTAGTTTCTTCTACTCTTCATGCAATATCAGCCGTGACATTGCCAAAGCTTCTTAGTTCAGCATTCCAATGTATTTGTCTTTAGACCTTCCAACTTATTGTCAAGAAATTTTATTTGTTTAACCTTCTGAATCAGCTACAGTTTCTCTGTCAATAACTACGTAATACCAAAAAAACGAGTTTGAAAAAATCTGGCAATAGTCGTTGTTTATGTTGATGATTTCATCATTCCTGAAACTCTTCGTTCAACAAAATTGTGTTTCGAAGTGTAATAAAAAAGGTGAAAATTTTGAAGAGTTAATCTATTCTAATCTATACGACTTAACAGCAGATAAAAGTAGATTGTTTATTGTAATTATATGTATTTTGAAAATCAGATTCTACTTCAGGAAAATCAAACGATAATGAACGATAAATGTGTAGGTCCCTTTTACAAAGACGGGGCCTGTGTTGCAGCATTGGAAAAATTATAGACTGATTAAAAAAAAATGCGTAGGTTTAAGTATTTATTGATGAAGAAAAAAATAGACGGCATCATTTAGAGATGTCGCATTCCGCCTCCATGATAACCCGTTGGCTGCACGTTCGATGTCAACCAAACACGTGCTTCAGTACGCTCAATGATATAGTATACGCAGTAGGTATGTGGTTGTCGGAAGGGTCAGCCGCCCCGCGCTGCGCCGCTCCCCCGCGTTCTATCGATCGCGCCACGTTGCCGCCCCGCTACTTTCCCCGCGACGTTGCCAGCTCGCGGTTACTATTTAGACAGATTATTGTAACAAGACTGACTGGTGTATCATTACTTGTTGCCTGTTGCCGGCGCTCCTCGCTGTGATCCTACGTTAGAACTGGCCCAGGCATCCCTCGGATATTTACCACGTTCAAATTAGCTATACTTTGTAAGCTAACCTCCATCTTGGCCTTTTTTGCCCGTCTGTGTTTAAATTTCTCCTAGTCCCGGGCATTTTTGTATTACAATTTTGTTATTAAATTAGGGATCTGTTTAGCTTTTCAGCGATAGAACGACTAACGGGCAACGTTATTTCACTTGCTCGAAATATTTAGGTATCGTCAGTGCTCTATTTATACATCCTGATGTTTATAAACTCGTTTCATTCATCTTTATACTTTCGTATTGAACTGTACTTACCTGAACAGATGGTATGTGTATCTATTTTAGCATTTCAACTTGACTGATTTGTTATTCTAAAGCAATTTTGCTTTCATATTTGAAATATCTGACTAGATACCTACATTTAGTAAGTTATGGAGTCGAATATTATGTAATTTTTAAAATTTAATTGTGAACGTAAGGTTCGTAGCAGATGGTGTTCTGTGGTTTCAACCCATCCCCACGGGAAGAAGGCGTAAGTATATGTATGTAATTGTGTAACATTGTTCAGAGCGAGATTATAATTAAAACAGATGAATTACATAAGGATGAAGTAAGTAATGCTGATGATGGGCAGCGTTGAAGAAATTAAGAGAAACACATGCTGCTCCAAATAAATTGGTATAAGGGAAAGGGGAGGAGATGATGATGTCAATGACATTATTACTATCAGCGCCCCGCGGTTTCACCCACATAAATCTCGATTCCTTGTGAATATCGGATAAAATGCATCGTATGTCCTTCTCCAGGTTATGGTCTACCCATGTGCCAAATTTCATCCAAATCGGTTCAGCCATTTTTGCGTGATTGAGGAACAAACATACAAACTTTCACATTTATAATATTAGTAGGATTAGTTAGGATTGTAGTCGTGTCGTGTTTCTCACAACTGGACATTCCTTTGTACTCTCTTTCCACTTCTCTTCGTTTATAAAGTTACTAAGAAGTAATGACCAGTCTTTTTTAGAGGAGTTCCACCATTTCTGTCAAAGAATACAACAATTTATGCAAAAAATTACGTTTATTTATTATAAAAAATGGAATGATGAAGCAACAGAACATCGGTTATGAGAAATCACCTGTAGATGGGTCTAACTTTATATAGTTCCGTTTACCGTTAGACGACCTTAAACTTTTAATTAAACACAGCACATCACTTCTAAATTCTAGTTTTTGGTCCATATTAAACTCCCTAACTGCAGGTAATAAAGATTCGAAGAAAGACCTGTCTTCATCCTCAGCAGGAGTATTAAAACTAACTGTAGCGTCCGGGAATGGCGTATCTACATACTCTATATCGGTATCCTGCTTCGTGGGCCTTTTTCTTTTTAAATTCTCTATAGTCGACGGAGAATCTTCCGGGTCACTACCCCAGATGCTCGAGTCATTTAACAAATCGAATTTTCTCGTTTTAACACCAATTTTTTTCAGCTTAGGATCTTCTTCCTCGCTTTGGTCGTCGTTATCGCAGTCCACGTCGCTTCCCGACTGACTGTTCTTATTATTGTACAAGTCAGTAAGAAACGACAAATATTTCGCGTACACGTAACCCTTTTTGCCATATTTCCTTTTACGATGTCGCACGAATGAGTCCCTTATATTTCTCCATTTTCCATGCAGTTTACGATCTGGAAAGTGGAATATTTATATTTTATATTAGTAGATCTCTTTCTCGTTTTTGATACGATAAAATATGTTAATAGGTAGATAATAAAGTTTAATTTTTTTGTTAAGATTTCCCCTCACACATATTATTATAACATTCGCTAGGTTTTATTTATATACATACGAGTATGTATACATTCACAGTCACTTTGGTAAAAATTAGAACAGAACACTTAAACCTCAAATGAACCAGTCTTGTCTAGGCGTGAAAAGATGAATAAAATCGTAACGTTACTCATCGAGAAGACTCGGCTGCAAACAATCAGTTTAACACGCGTAATCTAGGTAACTAATCAAGAGAGATTAGCAAACAACCAATATACCTACTGCAATAAAAAATTTGTTACTGCGCTAATGCTCTTATCGAAAATGCTACCCAAAAATACTCCATATCTGAACAAGACGGTTCAAAAATATCTGTCCAATGAACCGAAACGAGGATTGCTTTTGCTATACTCATTTGACCCATTTGATTCGTCTACTGAAAAGAGTCAACCTAGCCGAAAATAAGTCGAAACGGTTTTAGGCTTAGTGTCACAATTGACTATATTGAAAAGCTTACTTCTACTGGAGAAAATATTATATGCTCACAATGTTTTTTCTAGCATAGAAATATTTCCAGAATAATTTCCTATCACCATTTGTTAGTGTTATTTTTATCGCTTGGAAATCTACGTTTATCATCTTGTATGCATTCGACTCTTTCTCTTCGAAGGTCTATTACTGGATGAAAATTACCTATGTAGTTGTATTTCTGCTTCACGAGAACATGGAAAATCCCCAAACTCCTAGAATTAGACTTGTTGTGTTTGGATCTGGTAACCGTACTAGGCTGATGGTAGAAGGCGAGGATATACTGTATAGGGATTGAAAACTTAACTAAAGCCTTGAATACTGTCCTTTATGAAGTTGTACAAGTCAAGAGTGACTCATGAACTACATTTTATTAAAACTGTAACGCATTTCTTTAATCCTCGAACACTCATCAAAGCAACAAACGTTGTAGAAGCATATATTCAAAGTTACCGTGTAAGTATTTTCCTTATTGTAAGCACCGAGAAATAACCTAAAGTGAATGGATGCTTTGAAGTTACTTTGCACGGCGAAAGGCAATTGCTCCGGAGCGACCACGAACGTGATCGGTCGGTCGACTAGTTGCCCAACCGCGAGTCGCGACCTCTGCTTTCAAGGTGACGCATTTCACAGGTATACGTTGGATCGCGCACGTTGTTTTTATGTAAATAAAGTATCGAGATTGCCTATTCACCACTAGACCTTTCTGAATATTGACGCCACTAAGCTATGTAGTGTAGATTGTCGATTATTCTTAAAATGTTTTTATGGTTAGGAACTTTTTAGTTCGTCAATATTCAATGACGTGATAAAACATTTTTACTTTAGCTAATTTTAAACTTCAACAAAACTTTTTTCAAAACTGTGCCGTTACTAAGACTTAAACCTACATAATGTATCACTATCTTATCTAGCTACTTTGTTATTTGTTACACTTCTTGAAGAGCTGATAAATATGTATATTCTATATGATTTGTATGCGTATTGTATTCGTGGAAAGTGTCGTCATACTTACAAACATCGATTTTTTCGTTATCGGGTATTTCTTCAAAATCAGATATAAATACCCGAGCTATCTCCGCCCACGCGTTCTGCTTCTTACTCTTGAATCGATGGTCTTCACTGTTTATGTCCCATATTTCTGGGTACTTCTTCACTTCACATATAAACGATTCAACGTCAAGACAGTATGAGCTCATGATTGGCACTTGGAAAAACGCCGCGATTTTACTGCGACAAACAAACACGGCAGCCGGTACGAACGATCGACGCGGAATGACGCAGCGGGGTCGCAGCGGCCCGCCGCCACGCCGCACCTCAGCTGCGTTTCGTGCACGATCTGGCAACGTCGCACGCTCGCACGCCGTCGTCGGCCGGTCGTCCTCAGTTTTTGTTTTAATTTATTGTAATTTATTTGTTTACCGTATTGTCTAGTAGTAATCTGAATGACGTAGGTAATTTAAGTCATTGTTATTACGTGATATAATCAAATGAATCAATTAGCTTGCAAAGGTTTATTTTTATCTCCGTGATTATAATTCCTCGTGTGTCAGTCTCATGATTCCCTACGGCCATATTGGTATTAATGTTATGTACAGTTATTCCACTGTCAATGTCGGCCGCCACTGTGGATATGTGCTGTATTACGTACATAAAGCTACGATACAAGCAGGCAACGTCGGAAACATCAAAGGAAATACCTACCTATGTAAGGACCAGGTCATGTTCAATTGCTATTTTTATAAATATTACATAACTATCTTGTGTCTTGTGATCTTGTCTAGGTCAGTTTATTCTATTATTTTCATGACGATATGTTGACGATGGTTATTTTCCAACCTTGCCGCTTTTTCTATAGGTTTACCGGATTCGTTCAAGGTTTATACTATAGGTACCTACTTACAGTCCGATACATTTAAAAGAGTAATATATATACATATAAGAATCTACTTACAAATATTGCCACAAAATACGCGAGATGCTAGGCTACTAGTTTTATCTTCTACAAAAACAAATATAAACCATCGATTTTTATAATTTAAATAAAACGAGGCACTTAATTTTAATTTAATTACTTTAAATGGGGCTTTGACAAGGTGCATGATGATCTCCTTTTAAAAAGTCAAAATAACGCAGAATTATGGAGCTACGTTGTCATTGATTTACAAAACCTAATTTTTCTGAAAGGTTATTTCAAGCAAAAGAAACTGTCGACCTCAACCTTCAGCAGCATTTAAGCAGGCGTACCTCGGGGATCTATTTTAGGACCAATGTTAAAGACCGGACGTAATGATCCGGTTTTCGAACTCTCCTTGTCCTAATTTTATGCACTTACAATATGGTACGTAGCCTTGCCTGATAAAGCATACATGCCTAGCATAAGTTACTTCTTAACTAGGTACACCTCCACTCCGTGGGTGGTCTTGTTTAATTGAATAACTCCGAGACACGTAAAATATTACCTATTCCATTAACTGCGGTTTAGTCTACGAATCTATTTGTGTCACGTAAGATTTAAGAGTTGCAATGGTTATTAAATATTCTTGTTTTTCCTTTTACTGGGTCGAAATGATTTACGCATAAGGTTTGAACAGTTGTGCGCAGTATTAGCTTGCGTGTTCTGTACTGAGCTCACGCAATGCGTCGTACGTCACCAGTAATAGGACTCGCCCATCCAGGGGCGCTGTCCCAAAAGGTTTTTTAATAAAACGCGTATACTGAAAGATCAATAATTAAACTATCTTAAAATGGTGAAGGTTTCAGAAAATACGCTTGATGGATTCTGCGTGATTCTCAGTTTTTTATCCGCGTTAGACATAACTTTACAAATTAATTTCACTGTGTAATATAAAGATAATCTAAAATATTCATATATTAAGTTATTAAGAAAATGCTCTAATTTAACATATATTTTTTCCAAATCTTTAACACTACTCGTTTAGATGTGATCTTTAGTATAAAATCATTAAAAGTCGGTTATCGTCGCTTTAATTTGGTAAGTGAGGTAAATAAAGGTGTGTTTCCAGATATGTGCCAAAGTTTTAATAAATCTACATATATCAGGCACCTATTGTAAACAAGCACAAGGAAAAACGTGTAAGTACTTACTAAACTTGATGAAATTGGGTACCTAATTATATGATTTTAGTATTTAACATACTCAAAACTTTAACGATGGATCGTTCTGGTTCATTGTTTAAAAGAGCAAGCTGGAAAATGAATAAGAGGAATTTCACATTATATCAAATATGTTTAGGGTTCTTTTTGTGCAAAGCATATCGATGTGGTGGAGTTTGAGACCAAACCATTTGACCAGCAGATGAATGGAGATGTTACAAATATGAATTTGAGTTCTGACCAATTTCAGCTTAGTTAGTTGCTTCTAATTTTTGACAGCTAAAAGACCAGTGCTTCCAGTCTCTTCCTCACTAGAAGAGGTGCAAAAGATGCTTCAGCAGACGCGTTAACCGCAAATATAGCGTTAGGGAAATGAGAATATCCCACTAATGTATAACCCAAAGCGCACAACTCTAGGAATTATTGCGAAACTTTAGAATAATCGCACAACTTTACAATTTAGGGCGCCAACTTCCTGCGAACTGTGTTTCAAACGCGAAGTTTTGCATTTCGCCAAAAGATAAGGCGGAAGCTAGAAAAACTCTGGCCGCGTTTTCATAACTTTTTCTCACTTATAGTGCCAACTCCGCTTTGTTCGAGGATTTCCTAGTACTTTTTTTGTGGTTTTGTTTTATTTCTCTGGTTCGCTTTGAATTGAACTGTGTACCTATTTACTTATCTAGATAATATCTACATATACAAATAATAAAGAAAACTCGATGTTTGGTCAGGTCGTAAAAACCGTGCGGCGCAGGTCGCTAGTCATTTGATAACAAATGCCTATTGTATACTAATGCTAACATGACCTTCCTACATCAATTGTTAAAAAAAAATGCAAAATAAACTAACGTATGCTATTTTTGTTACAGGTAATAAACCCATGAAATGGTCGTCAATCGTGTGTTACATTGAGGTAAAATAATACAGCGTTGTTTGAATAATCCGATAACATTTATTAGGTAGGTAAACAGGAAA
Source organism: Agrochola circellaris (assembly GCA_914767755.1). Classification (NCBI taxonomy): domain Eukaryota; kingdom Metazoa; phylum Arthropoda; class Insecta; order Lepidoptera; family Noctuidae; genus Agrochola; species Agrochola circellaris. The sequence continues at coordinate 8,705,434 of OU611860.1, forward strand.
CAAGGATATGAAAAAGTATTACAGTATTATAGGCAGGACCTAATTTAACTGAGGAAAATTACCGGGTTATTATAACTGTAGTTTTCGTGACTAATGTTTTGTCACACAAACAAGGCTAGAAAAAAAAAACAGATAGCTATTATGCTTTATGAAGCAAGCAATGCTGGATAATCTGGAAGCAGATTCTTTTAAAACCTCTAAGCGAAAACCAGACATTTGTCTTGTTAATTGTTGAATCCCTAATAATATATTTTTCATTTATGTATAACTATATAACTAGACTAGAAAACGCAATATCCTTAACTTATTCCTGGAATTACATCAAAACAATAGATACTCATTACTAAACGATAAGTAACTTATTTCAGTTATTAATCATCTACTTCTGACTGTAACTTTTGGTAACTTGACTTCGTTACAAAACAATAGATAAAGTACTAAAAACGTCAACATCTTACAAACTAAAATGGATGGACAATCCAATACTAAAATGCCACAGTCAGACACTGCAGTCATAGACAAAATAACATCTAAATGTTTTATACCGCAGTATTAAACCATAGCAAAACATGTTTTTTTTGACCCATTGCCAAAAATGGGTCCGTTTATATTAGCGTAACTAATAACAAAACAAAGCAACACTCGTAAACTCTCTGTTTTTGCCAACAGTCTTGGATATTGTCCATAATATATCAGTTGTATATTTTTATTTTGAACTTGGCGAACTGTTATGGGAATAATGTAGTAGTTTGCATGATACATCGTCCTATGGACCTATATTTTCTTGCACATAATGTAAAACAATGATTACATATTACATTGAATACTAGTACTTTGGAACAAGAACTACTAAGAACAGTTATTCAATCTGTGTCCAAGTAATCAATGGAAATATACTATGACCTGAACCTTTTTTCTATGAAATTTGTCACAAGTTTAACTAATCAACGTATTTTTTCATACTCGAAAACCTTTACCATCTATCTAAGACCAGCCTCAAAAATACCAACAAAAATATATTTCAGAAACTTAAACAAAAAACAATTATTTCTGACAGGAGCACCAATAAAACTATTTAGGTGAATCCGAAGACTATTCCGTACTATCATGCCTTTGCCGTTTGATGTCAATAAAGTTTTTATCCCCTGAAGTTCCCGGCCTGGTGTTGTTATAATGGCAGGAGACTGCTTCCTGCATGACGTTGGCTATCTGGGCCCTCACCCACATCTTTATATTGATCGGTAGCTGCCTCATTTCAGGAAGAAAGGATAGTAGGAATAGTCTATCGCTGTCCGTCTCACTCTCAGCCATTTCCACGGGGAACATTGGTATCTCCAACTCCTCTGGAGGATGGTGACTGATTTCACTGGACGCCCGTTTCCTCTTTTTCCTTTTAACCTTCTTTACTTTGACAGGCTCAATGTGTATTTCTTCTTCTGGGTTTGGCCCCTCTAAGATGTCTTCATCCAGCTCCCTAGTGACAAGAGAAATTAATTACTACAAAGTTCCACGTTTCTTTGTCGATAAGGTTAACCTTGAATATTAGCAGTATGAAGGGCATTCATTTTTAAATGATTCCTTAAGACTACAGGCTAAGGTCGATTATAATAAATTTTGGCTAAGACATATTGCCGTCTCTATTTTGCACTTGTAGTGACAGTTGTGCGACAGTGACAGGAAAAATTATTTACGACTAGGCCTTAGAATTTGCGTTAATGAAGGATGAACCAACTTTTTATTCGGAAGAAAGTCAACATACTCGTCCTCGCTGAGACTTCCCTCGAATCCTCCGAGGAAGCTCATCCTCTTGAAGTAGCGGTACACCCGCCTGTTGACCCTGATGCCAGAGCGGCGCGCGCGCAGCTCTCGGTTGTACGCATCCCTCAAAGACCGCCATTTCCTTTGTAACTGTAAAACTTTGTTTAAGAAAATTGTGGGAATTAGGAGCTAGAAAACTTTAGAATTCATACTGTTACTATCTTATCTTAAGCTATGTAACATCTAATACGTTTATTTTTTCATAGAGCCAAGACGCCCTGCGACTCTGCGACTGAACGTGTTGTCGCCATTTCAAGACCATTTTGTCTTGAATATTTTATCGCAGACTCGCAGTGTGCCAGATACTCGTTTCTCTCAGTATATTTAAACCAGTCCCAGAACCTATATAGTCTGGTTGTCGCAAGTGCGAGAGCGTAGCGTAAGGCTCTTCGTTCCAGGGGGCCTACTCCCTAAGCGAAATCCGTAGTTTCGGCCGTCGTTACGGGCGCTTCGTTCTCCTTCTGACTTATGGTATGTCTGTAAGTGAGACGGTGAACGAAGCGCCCGCTTAGGGTGTAGTCCCCCAGGCCCGGGATACCTACCTAGTGTCATAATTGTGTTTTTCCATTATGATTTTCTCTGTAGCACAGCTGATAGCAAGCCGTGGGATTTAAACCCAAGAGTTTACTGTTATTGTCAGTCATGCTATCTGACATGAAGGCCATGTTATTAGTTATAAAGCCTAAATAAACATGGTATTGAAAAGCTAAAAAAACCGCATCATTACATAAATCAAAGTGCTGGCTACAACCATACTATAACTAGAAATTTCCGCCATCATCTGGCCGTACTGAACATTGTGATTCATACTAAATGGCGTAACATACTGCGTTCATATTGACGAACTTCACTCGTTTCGCACACGCGTCACGGCATGCAAATTACATGTGTTTGTTGTAGGCACCCATTATTATAATGTACGCCAACTATTTTAATGCGGTCAAATACCTGAACATCGTAATGTTAAGCAATTTCTTTATGACAGTAATTAACTCGAATAATAATTAATAATGATAGATGAATGTTAAATATGCTCATAAAATACTGTACTTATGTAAAATAGTAGAAAGTTCAGTGTCATCGCCATGAGAGGAGTATTAATGACGTTCTTTTATTTATGTTTATTATTATGGTGATAAACTTGCAATTGCGTTTCATTCTCATGAAACGTACCAATACAGAAGCGACATGATAATAAGAATTGTTATTATGATGTACGTTACATTATTTCCTTATTGAGTTTGTTATTAAATTGTAACAACAAGGGCAAAAGGGCGGGAAACGAATAACGGAATGCGGTTATCATTAATCGCGACGCGACGCCTCGCTGCATGCGAGACATTGAACGACTGAGTGACTATACCAAACGTCAGTGCTGTCACTGCGTAATTCGACTATAATAATATTCTTAAATTTTTCTTTTTCAGAATAAAGTTAGCTTTTAAACATTAGGCGTTCCTTCTACTAACATCATTATTTAAACACAAGCTATTACAAACCGAGTTAAAAAACGATTAGAAAATACGAAAATAGTGTTGAGTCATTTCGCGTTCAAAGTTATTCTCAGTCTTGACATTGACATAACAGAGGTTAGGGTCGTGTATTTTCCAATACTAACCTCTGTCATACGCTGTCGCCTTGTTGAAGTTTTCCCAACCATGGTAAATAACCGATCCTATTTCCTTCCATAACGCCAACTTCTCCTCACGATCGGCAGGATGGTCAGCTTTGTACAACCCCGGTCGCTTTTTGACTTCATCTATCAATTGAACAGGATTAAAGATTGACATTTTGACAAATCACTTCAATCGTCGATGTAAAGGCGTAGTTACGATTGCGACGAAAAAAACGCGCCACCTCCGCAGCGGGGCGCGATGCGACTGACGCATTATCGCGCGTTTGTGCGCACGCTCGACTCTCGTGATTGGCCGCGTTGCGACTCCGCTGACAGAATGCCCGCCCACTGCGACTGGCGTGTCGCCGTGTCGTAAACTTTGTCGAATCGATTCATTTTAACACGATAAGAACTTATGTTATTTTCGTTTATAGTTATTGTTAATTTATATTATTGTTTCATACCTCGCACGACAGATGTCCGTGAAAAATAAATAAATGCTCGCATGTGTTGGTAAACAATGAAACTCCATCATTTAATTTAGTAAGTACCTACTTACATTACTTTTAAACAAGAATTACCTACTTGTAAATATTAAATAAAGCCAAGCCTTTGTTTTTTTTTACTACATATAATGTGATTTGATGAAAGCTGACGCTTCACTCCATGGCTTATTTTCAATTTCGTAATTTCCATTATCTATTTTTTCTGATATTTCTATCAGAAACTTTCAGTTTGAAAACAAACAAATTTCTAAACGATAAGATTCCAACTACCTCTACCCACCCACCTGCCTTAAACCTGGAATGTGAGCTATTCATATGTCCATGTTGCAGGTATTTATAAAAACATTTAAAATAACCCTTTTGTGGCTCGGCACGACTCACGAAGCAACCGCAACGCGTCTTGTGTTTGCAGCCAGTCAGCGTGCTGCCGGGTCGTGCGACGTTGCCAAATCGTGCACGCACGGTCCACGGACCGCTTTAGTGTTTTTTTTTGTTTTTAATTTGATGCACTTTTCATGTTTTCACGCTAAACCTTCGACGCGCTAAATATTACACAAAGGATGTTGTTTTTCGGAACATAAAAGTATTTAGTTTGCTTAATTTTAATTTGACGTCTAGATTAATTACGTTTTATCTGTAGAGCTATTTCGTATGAGTAAACAGATGAGTTATTGCGCTTTGTTGTATTTTTTTGCTAAGATAATATTTGACTAAGTACGTAATTCTGTAATAGAAATTCGAGGGTTTTTGCAATAAAAATCGGGAAAATAGTATATTTGAATAGTACTAATTGTTCAATAATTTCCAAAGTATACTGGAGAGATCTGAAGACACTCAGCGCTGAATTCTATCATCTACGTTCAGTTTGCCTAGCCGTCGAACCGGAACACTTCTCACCTACAAACAAGTATCGATTCGGTCGACTCTTGCCGCGTGAACGGACATGCTGCAGACATTCCTTGTTTCTATTCTTATTATGTTTCTCTTTTAACACATGAAAGAGTAAAGCAGAAATAGAATGTTTACGTGTAGTAACGTTACCATTATTCTAGGAATTGCCACGAAATGTGTTGTTTTTACATTCATGAGCTTTGAACGATAGTTGAGTGTCTTGTAGGAATCTAAAATGGCGTTTGAGATCATTGGGCAGCTTTTTTGCAATATATTCCGTACAAATTTTGTCCGATCTCGTAGGTACCTACTTGTCTTCTCTTCAACCAGCTTCGTCAAAGCTTATTACTAAGTATCAAGTTTAATTGCCCAGTCTTAGTTTGAGGCCCTTCGACCTCGCACTTCCAACAAAATTTACTAGTTTTACTAAGCTCTGTTTTACGACTTTGATGTTTTGGTATGTATAAGCAGAGCCCTATACATGCAGACCAGTAAGTACCAAAAACATCTATTTATGTGTGGTAACTGCAAAAAGTTCTAAAAGTCTGAAATCTTTCGACGAACCTTGGACAGCGAGCCCTCGGTAACGCAAAGTTTTTGTTGTGTAATCCTTTTATCACGATGATCATATACCTACATCCAAAATTCTGTTCACCCACACTAAATATTCTTTTGCGTCGTCAACAGCCGTTCTTAAACACCTAAAGATTAATTACTTCATGAACTACTCTTTTCATCACGATAACCAAACAGCCAAAATTAGAGGACTCAACCTAACGAAGAATTCTTCTCAAGGTCATTATCTCAGCCTCAGACGACATTCGTATAAATCAGTATAAAGCCAAGAAGAGAAAGATTAAGAACACTCGACATAATTCAGCCCCAGGCCTAGCTTACCTGCAATTCCTGCAAAGAGGTGCGTCAAAACATTTACCGTCACCTCTAACGACTAGCATCAGGATTCCAAATTGCTTTTTAAGTGTAAGCACAGGTAAGTTTCCATGTTACATCAAATAATTACGATTCTAGTCATTATTTGGTGTTTGGTTTGTAATCGTGTGAGTGTTTATTAGATCGTTTTTATTACTTGCAGATGCAGTAATAGGCGTGAATTGCTATGATTTGTAGTGACGTGAATTGCTAAAGTAATTTATAGTCACAGCCCGTCCTATTTAACTACATATTACTCACACATAAATTAGATAGGTATAATACATCCATTAGGTAGGTGTGTAGTATTTGAGTTCAGCAAATACATTTTCACGTACTGGTGAAGGTAAATGTGTCTCGGCTTTTTAATGCAACCATTTTTGTCAGTAGATACAAGATACAAAAAAAAAACATTCAGCAGGATGATTGATTAGCACCGACTGTTCTAAAGAATCTGCATAAATGTTGTTGAATTGCTCCCCTTTACTTGAATGTATTGAGCCCGAATTTATTGACGATACATGTGGCAGTGCTGCACCACGCGGCGTTGCCATTCCGCGGCCGGTACCGCTATGCGACGTTGCCGCCTCGACCCACTTCCAAGGCGGCAACAGGCGCACTTTTTTCACTCGCCAAAATGTCGGAGTTTATATTATAGTTTTAATTGCTTGCAATTTTTAGATATCAAAGTTATGTTTAGTAGCAAAGCTAAGGCATCGATATTCGTGACCTTTACTTTTCCTTTTTTTGTTTACGTCGTCGTGAGCGCAAGTAATTCAGATTGAAACGCTTTTAGATTATTTAGAATTGGGACTAGTTTCGCAGTTTATTATTATTACCATTCTAAAATTATTAATGGTGACGCTATAGACGGTGCTACATAATATCCCGTACTTTGTCATAATAATTAGATACAGGCCTGAACCTTTTACCTATAGTATTTATCATCACTTGGAATGATATATCTTTTTGGGAGAAATGAGCGAGTACCCTGCATAATTTGCTAACAGGACAAAAATAATATGAGCTGGGTTGATTTGCCACTAGAGATATTTCTATTATATTTGGCGTGGTTTACCAACCGTATATTACCTTAAATATTTCTGATTCGGTATTCTTCTATGAATAGTCTCTAGTTCTTAGTCCCCTACCTGCTTATTTTAGTAATAGGTATATCTACCTAGAAATATACAGTACCTTTATCATGTATACCTACGAACTTATCCCGTCTGATAGAATCGCTGATCAAACGCTGTATCGTCGTGGTGGTAGGGATTAATATTGTAATGTTGTTCATGCGTAAGCGCCCTTACTTTTTTCTACAAAACTTACGTTCTTGGATAAAAAAGCAGCCGTTCTTTACCCCAAGTTCGCAACAATAATAAATTGAAATTTTTGTTCAACTTATCAAACTTGGATCTCTTACTCAAAATACAAAGGTACGGAAAATTGATCAGCACGAAATAACCAAGAAGCAAAACAGAAAGTGGTAGTAAAAACATCTGCCATCAACTCCGGCTAAATTTTGATTATCACACAACGGTAGACAAAATTATCAAAAGGCTACACTATTTAATATCCTTAATTCCTTACTATTTAAACAGGCGTGCGACACTATTGGTTACTCAAGTTTGTTCTCGGAGTTTCTTATAATAATCCAACTTTCTTTGAAACAAGTCTGACGGGATATGGCAACGGATTCGAAGCCACAAGCGGTAAGATACATACAACATCCCAGCTTCGCCCGTCATCGCCCCAGGCTCGTAAGTACCGCCTCCGCCGTCTCACGTAGAAAGATATCTACATCTCAATTCGATCATTTGAGCGCCGACAAAAGTGACAGATCGGATTAAAAACTGGAATTGAGAGATATTGGCGGTGCGGTGGTGCCATTTCGATTTCTTGTTCTCGAATCTGTTAAGTACTTACTTGAAGATCTGGATTTGTTACTTTCGGCCAAACATAATTCAGTCCAAATCGACGAAACTTTAAAGTTTGTTTGAATTTTCTATAGTAGTGCTATGGAAAAAGTAATGCAAAGGATAAATTCCATAAAGACATCGATAGAATAAATGAATCACTGAGGAATGATAATTTGTAAAAGCTACTGTGCAGAAAGATGTAGCTACGGGCTTTTGGTGCGTTTACCTAGATGATATGCTTATTTCTACAAAAACTTTATAGTGAGTTTGATTTCTAAATACCTTATAGGATCTTAGGGTCCTAAAAGGTATATATATATATATAATCCTGTATTAAACGATTATGTGAAGATGTGCCATATTAAGGATTACCCAATTCGCTTTTCAGTCACATGGATATTGGGGTCTCCCATCCAGGTGACTGAGTAGCGAAATTCTGTTAATTAAAATCCGAAAGATGACAATAAAGTACATGTCTACTGACTACTTTTATTGCCTAGTTCTCACTAGTTGACCAACGTATATTTACCATCGTCGGCTCCAGCATAAAACGAGGAGATATTATCTTAAATTAATGTCTGCGCAAAATCACATAGTAAATTACATCGTGAGGCTAAATAAATTGCCTGGGGCAAAAAACACCATGGTGCCTCATTGGTGAGTCATTAGGCAAACCTATATTGTTAAAAAAGTGCTAGGTAAACAGTTCATTATTAAATTACTGTCGGTAATAGACAGGCAGAGTAGAAACAGCCTGGCAGTGAAGCTAAGCCTTTATTAACAACATTTAAGTTCACCCATCCTGTGTCTTTTTATATTTTTCATGCATAACTCGTATCGGAATCCCGGGAATTATGCTTAACCGACGCAAATGTGTAGTTGTATGCAGAGCCCATACAATTGAACAACCGGATACATCAGTTCCTAGAACCCAGCAGATGTTAACAGCTCAAGGATTTCTTTAACTTCTTTTTGAAGCTTAGTACTTACTTTGATTAATAGTTTCACATTCATCGTTTTGATAGAGAGATGTAAAATAGCGATAAATTACATCAGAATTAACTTTTATTTTCGAACCCAAATCGAGAGCTCGTAATTTATTTAAATCTTCAATCGAATCTTCGGTTAGTTTATGCATAACATTAGCGATATCTACGGAAGAATTTGATTTGAATGTTTGTCTACATCTTCGTGTACTGCAGACATCGCAGAATGCAACATTAGTTTAGCAATATGCAAGTGCATATTCTGCATGTGTGCGGCGTTTTTGTGTTAGCATCAGTTGCGGCCACAATGGACATCCGGTGCATTGTCGGTGCCACACAGATCTGCATCTTTATGCTCCCTAGCATATGCAAGCGTAGGACGGCCACTTGCCATGAAGCGTTTGCATCGTTATTTTTAGAATAGAACTTAGATTTTATGGACATTTGAAATAGAACAGACAAACATTCAGGAAAAGCTAAAGAACAAAACAATAAAGCCATTATTTCAACTGTAGATTCGCTAATTTAATAATATTATGTGCCAAGAGCATGGGAAGAGAACCCCGCCAGCCAAGACGTGTTTTAATCCAAATTATTTCATCGATTTTCAATCAGACACATTACAATCCTTTATTGCAGAAACACTGAATTGAGCTCAGGTGGAAGAACCACCCAAATCCAGTCCAGAATGGATCTCTTTGCCTCTTTACTTTCTTTTATCCCAAAAGATGAGATACTTAGACGAAGACCATCTCCATGTATAAAAGTCTAGCCTAGCCAGGTGTAAATGAATTTCTAAAAGATGGAAGTATCCTCTAATCTCTGACCATTTCCCTATAATCTTGGTCGTGTGTTGTAGCGTAGCACAGCACAGGTCAATGTGGTCGAGCGCCAGTCTACTACTCATCAACGCCAGTAATTGGATTCGTGAACGTGCAGTAAATTGGATTACGTAAGTCCACAGGCTTTTAAAAAGCATTCAAGGACTTGTGCAGCTTCAGTTCTCAATGCTCTCTAAATAGAAAGTTGCTTTCGAAAAGAAATTGCAAAAAATACTATGATTTATAAAATACATTTTTTTCTAGATTGTGTGGTGTGCGGTTAGGTTTGATATTCTATTGATTTCCAAGCACTCAACGATATTAACCATTACTTGTTTACGATAAACAATTAGCTTGAGTACTTATTTATTTAATTAGCTAAATGCAGACAAACCACTTGACTTTTTTTCTGATGCATTTGGTCCATGATCAAAATTCCTCGCAATAGGTACTAGTTTTGGTAAGTATGACAAATGCGTTACTTTGTTGCTATCTGATTCTATCAAAATTGAAGACATCATTAATCAATTTTATGACTTTTGCTACGCCCAAAAATGTTATCTTTGAAGCGGCGAACATGTTTACTCGGCAAACGACATTGACCTTCACCAGTAAGAATGTCTGCCTGCCTACGTAGATGGTATTATAGTTACTCTTTATCTGAACTACCTAACAACTAGGATGAAGATACGATGCTAATTGAATTACCAAGGGACATGCAAATGGAATTAGCTTTGAGTTCTCGGTACTGGTTGTGAAATTCGCAATTTTGCGCTGTATTCTAGGTAATGATCAAAGAAATCCAGTTTGAAATACGGTATCTCATAAATATTTTAAGTCAACGTGTAAATTGGCAGTCTGGAACTATAGAGTAATGGAGTGTGTCAGTTACAGAGAGGTTTAAAGCGACAAAGAACGGAGGAGAGGAGGACGCATTTACAATGCGGAAAATCAGAATAATATGAACATAAAAAGAAACTTAACTATCTCGATACGAAAATGAAAAAAAAGGTTAATTTAACTTTTATCACAGTTAACCCCAAACCACACTATTGCATAACTGGGGTTTGGCCTTAGGCTGCTTAGCTTATTCTGGTTTTTCAATTTCATGTCAACCGTTAACCGACTCTTAAGTGCCTGGTGGGCGAAAAAGTAATCACGTGAGACAAAATTTGAAAAAATTGAGCAATAACGCTTTTGGTACCTACTTTAGTTGTTGGTGTTGATTACCTATTTACGCAATTTTTTGCGGAAACGAAGTCATAAAACATAGGTAGGTACTTACTTATGCTATTTTGAAATTCAATCGGTGCAGGAAAACTATAACATGCAATAACGCATGTCGAATAGTCGAAGCTGCGATCGCGAATACATAACGTTGCATGAAAGATCTGAGTCATGCTGAGAACAATAGGTTTTAAAAAGGAATGACGATTTGTAGTAACTCAATTAGTCGATACGTAAACAGGTTACAGATAATACTGTCTATAGAAAAATCTGTATTGGGTTCAACGTGTCCCGAAATATCGACGCAAAAAAAAAAACACGCTGTATTTTTTATGTAATTCCACGTTTTTGCTTTTTTTTATTTTATCATTTGAATTCAAAATGAAGGAAAGTTTCAAATTTGGTAGGTAGGTACAGAAGCATTTTGTTTACACAATCGAGCAAAGTTGTTTTTTTTAAACTAGACAGAACTGCCAAAATCTGCGCACCGAATGCCTACGTGACAATCGACAATGAGAATTCTGACATTTTGTTCGAGTTTAGGTCAGGCTGCTTTCCTACAGTCTGTACAGTTTTTAACTAGCTGAGTTAGGCGGAGGCCGACATCTTTGGTAACAGAAAACTAGAGAAAACAAATAAAATATTCGGCAGTTAGCCCCCCTGACTTGAAATCTGTAAATATTGAACTCTCTCTCTAAATGATAACATCGATTACTCAACTATCAATATCTATATAACCTTCATCAACATCCTTCAAATCCCTTGAAATTAAAACAACAACTTCTATACAAATCGATGCTATCTCTCCGTTGAATGTTAACTGCTGAATCAGTGCGAGACGTTGCCGTTCTGCGGCGCGCGTTGCCGCTCTGACGGATACGAGGCGCCACGTTGCCAGCTCGCACGGTGCGGGCGGGCGCCACGCGCCGTTGCCGTTCAGCGCGGTATAAACCGTAAAATACCATTCATTCAATTAGTGTGTAGCAATAGCAACACCAAACTTTTAATGAATTCACAAAAGTTACATGCGAATGTCAGAACGCGTTATGTTAATGTAATCAAGTGCGTTTTAGTTGTGCGTACTATTAGGGAAAAAAATTAAAATAACTTTATCATGGGCATTCGTTCTACGGTTCAAGTGTATCGCCAAGTCCATTACAAATCATCGATAAGAATAAACAAACATTTGTTTAACAACACGCGATTGTGACGTGTCTTATCCGAATTCATTTACTTGTAAAAGTACAAGAGCTGTCGTTAACTTTCGCTTCCATCGAACTGTGCCGACTACAGTCACGAATATTTACATCTTTGAAATAATTGCAGTTGGCGATCAACCAAAGCTCGAGTGATTTTCATAATTTTATTTTAAATTTTATCGTCTCCGACTCAGGTTTTACCCCGTTATCACCATCAGTATCTCAAAAGCGTGCACACTGGGCGCACAGTAAAATCAATAGGAGCTACTACCTGGAAAATTTCAAAAGATTTTCCAGCTTCAAGGCTTCTACAAACAGGCGCGACACGCGACGCGACACAAAGACACCGCACGTCGCGCGCCGAGCGGTGTCTTTGAGTCGCGTCGCGTGTCGCGCCTGTTTGTAGGATCCTTTAGTGTTGCTGGTTAGACGTGGTTCGAGAATCGAGAGTTCGAGACCAATCGTAGCGTTAATGGCCCGGGATTTCGTTGATTGCGCGATTTCCGTACCCCTTCGTCCCGTTTTATCTCCGTTCTAAATCCTTTCGCCCTTACATAGGACGCTAGCCGGTTCAAGCCTGATTTTAGCTGGATTATTCCTATTTGTGTCAGCGGAAGGGTTTATGCCCATTCCAAAATCCATTCACCCAACCCTCTCGGCCAGTCTCTGCGCTCCATATCGTCGCAAAATCATTTCACCCTCTATTACATACATAAAAACTTTATTTTTGCTTCTAAGGATTTTATCAAGCCAAAACGGGATTTTTTCGACATAGAAATAGAACTATATTGTTCGAGTTTCCAAGAAGGATATCATACCTTCAGTGTTTTTACGGCGTCACGGCATACATATTTCATTATTTGCGCTGATACACGACACAACTATGCTGGAGCGAGCATAAAATCTTAATAAAGCTGAAGTACACACTGGTAGCAATTTATGACGCAAATTTAAATATCCCTTGCCTTGCCACGTTTGCGCTCGGGGTGAAATTTATTCACATATTGCGGTATTTTTGCGTTGATTCCAAGCTATTAGCCAAACTGGCGGCGTTGCAGGCTTGCAACACACGCCAAGCCTTATTACATAACATGCAGAGATTGCAGTTAGGCACTATTTGTAGTCAACCGAATAAAGTTAACTGACGATAACCCGAAGATCTTCGAGAAATTTAGTTTACGACAATGTGTCAATGCACATACTATAGTTGAATCTGTAAATTAAAAAGCCTTTACTTTTTCAATTAACTTGTTTCTTTAAATATTGGAGATAGCCTTGCATAAAAATTACATGCCAATTGGTTACGTAGAGTTGATGGAGGTTTTAATTTGTTTTGTTTTGTTTGAGTTGCCATGCAATCGCCCTATGGGCTGTTCTCTAATGAAAAACCATTAACCATTATACCATGTTTAACTAACATAGGTAAAAAATCTTTATTTCTTTTCACCAATCCACTATGGATATTACTTATCCTAAATAAAGTTTATTCTATGTATACTTCGTTAGCATCAGACGTGCAAGGCTGCCAGTAATAGTAATACTATAAGTATAGGTAGGTATATAATAATGTTTATTTCAGTTACTGCGGCCATGCCAGAATATATAAAGATCAGTTCAGATCGAGTGTTGGCAGAGGCTCCATGTTTATAACAAATAACTAAAGCTCTTATTCCTGGCACATATCCACCATGCGGCTTACTATGCCATGGTCTGTTACAATATTTCCGTTTCATTCATTTTTACCGAGTCTGCCTTTTTTAAATTGGCATTCTTTGCCAAAGGAAAGAAATGAAAGTATTCGTTCGGAACATTAAGCTTTTGCAGCATTGCTTTTGCTCTTTTTATTTTTTTAACTTACTGTTTTCAGCTATTACTTTTATTTTGCTTGTAGTGGCTTCATCATCATCATTGGCAGCCTTGTTACACCCACTGAGTATACGCCTCCTCCATTTTGTGTTAAGCTTCGTGCAGACCAGCGCGACACCGGTTATTGTTATACCGTCAAGTTTTCTTAGAAATTGTATTGTTCGAGTCGCGTCGCGGCGTCGCGTCGCGCTGGTCTGCACGAAGCTTTATGGTCTGTGCGAGTCTTATCCAGGTCTTCCCCGCAATCTTCTGCAGGTCGTCCATCCACCTGGCCATTGATCTGCCAACGCTCCTACCTTTTTCTCTTCTCCTTGTAGTTGCTTATGTGCTTAAAATTAAATTGTTTCTAATAGCGAAATTTGGTAGTGAATATATTAGTTTTACAGTCGCAAAATATGTCTGCCTTACGAATTATTCTTCGCAATTAAATCATAGGTTATGTACAAGTTAACGATTTTTATATTCATGAAAATATTGCATGTATGTGTGAATTTCGCATGGCTTCGTGAAAGTCTATACGTCCGTTGGGCGGTGCGCCTGCAGAAACCTGATCTGCCGACCGCGACTAGAATGGCTCGCAGCAACTAAACAAGTTACATGTAGACATGCAACTTACCTATAGACTACAAACTGTGTAATTGAATATAGCCATATCCCGTAAGATTTTCGAGAAGAAAAATCCTTATCTCAACGGGCAAAAATCCATGCTAGAACCCCAAATAAATTGGGATAAGGGCACGAGGACTATGACGTTGACTTAAAACTTTATTAGGATGAAAAAATATTACGTAGGTAGGTACGGTATTAGATTTCTCTAAAGTAACTGCGTAGTTTCTGTGCATCAAGAACTTGGCCTTGCACTGCCACGCCCTCGAAGTGATAGTTGGTTACGAACTTAAGAATTTAGCACAATGGCTATTTGAATAAGTATAATAAAAGACTAGATGAATATAGAAGAATAACGAATGAATTCCTTTATCATTTTGTATCCTATTCTTAATTCTTACTTGAATCGTCTGCATTGTCTGTAATCGTGAGAATGTAGACTTCGTTTTTACATGTAAAGCTGCTCCTTAGTACTAGGCAGGTGATTTCTATGTGATCATTAATAGTTTTATATGTCTTAATGATCGGGGGGTTACAAACAAAGTAAGATATAAATTGATATAGGTACATAATACTTCTAGTTTCGTCTGGGAAGGATGTAATCTCCGTTTGAGAAGGAATACAATGTTGCTAATTATAATTCTGTACTTATCAACTACTCCATATTTTATTATCTATCTTTAGTTTTCATACAATGTCAACTAAATGTTTTATGAGCAGTAGCAATGTGTCGTGCGAAAAATATTACGACGTAATTAATTATTTCATAAGTCAAACAGAAGTGCAATGACGCGAGACTGATTATATTAGCAATACACATTAGATCCGCCATAATTTATTACTAAAACATTGTTTTTATTTTGAGAGTGTGTGGCGTAACAAGTTAACAACTGACTAGCTCTCATCTGAATTGCAAATGGCCGCCGGCGTGGCGACGCGGCAACGTCGCACGGGTGGGTTGTTGCGGAGCGGCAACGTTGTCTCGTGCGTATTTTTATCAAAGCAACAATCGCAGAGTTATCTGTTATCAAGAGGTATTGTAGTGTTCGTCTCGGTCGGTCGAATGGTGGCCGGTCCTACCGTAGTATGTACCTACCTACCTACATCAGTGTATACGATTCGTACCCCAATTACTCTTGGCACAGTTTAAGCAAAAATATGTTTAGTGGAAAATAACAACAAAGTGGCGGGACTGGCTGACTCAGTTACATAAATGATAAAACGGATGTTATTAGATTTATGCGAATTTTACGACGTTGTAAAGAAAGTTCTTGGATGAATGTGATAGTAGGTATTATCTTGGCATCTAGATAAAATGAAACAATAAAAAAAGAGTCGACTTTTGTTTGAACCTGGCACGGGTGTTAGTCTAACTTAAAAAAAAAAATCTTTGGCACTAACAATTTTTGTCTCTACTTGTTTAAAAAAAGAACTACCTACTGTGCATACTCGTAACTGCATACCTACAGTGTCACGTTGTAATAAATAAAAGAAGAATAGGTTGCAGATATAAATTAATTTTAATTATTTAGAATAATCAATCTATCTTATTTTAATCATTTGTCCACATGAATATTATTACTATTAGGTAATAATATTAGTATTACCTTTTACACACCGCAATATTTTCCAATAGTTCTCCAATCCATCAACAAATAGTGCCCATAAACATTTATTTCTTTGTTCATACAAGTTTGTCGACGAACTCGGCCGGTTTAGAGCGAGACAGGCGAGGGTAAAGGGCGCGGGGGGCCAGGGGTGCTAAATTAGATTTCTCCCGGGGTGCCGGGGTGCGCCTTCCCGGGACCTTGAGGCGACTCCGTGCCACAAAATCAGCTGTTCATATACCCCGCTGAGTCTCACCTTTATATTGGTAGGTAGTTAAATATAAAAATCGCACGTGTAAGGGATTGTGGAATTCGTTCGGGTTGTGAAAGATTTCGACTTTGTTCGCATAACTTAAATGGCAGTGAAGTAAATTGTCGGTAGGTACATAAAATAAAATGTAGGTAACTGTAAAATGGGTGAGCCTTGTACACACGGTTACACATCAAGCTATACATTTCCAGATTATACTGATCTCGCATTTTATATGATTTCCGTACCTACAATGCGAGGTCAGTTTATACTGGAAATGTATAGCTTGGTGTGTAGCCCATGCATATACATTATTGACTGAAATCATTATTTTATAACCCTCCTTTTTTGGCATCGCACCATTCGGGTAAAAACGAGTAATTATGACAAAATTAAATTATTTAAGGTACTTACCTATTAACCTACCCTAGGTTTTTTTTGTTGACCTATTAATAGTTAAAATAATAGTCGGCATGGAGTACATTCATAGTATAAAACATTAGATATGGTTAGTATTAGAACACCACAAAAAATTTGGATTTATAGATGAAAAGCTGCTCTTGTGATTAGTCATTTTCTACTGCAATCTTTTTAATCTAAATGCTAAACTCCCTAAGTTTAATTTGCCAACATTGTAATGAAGCATAATATTAACAGCTGGATACAGGTAAAAAAAAAAAAACAACTAGGTACCTACTAATAGGTAGATGCAGATAATTATTACAATTACAAAGTGTAAGTATTGAAATATCTGCTTACTAGGTACCTTTTTATGATACTTAGGTGTCGTCGTCGTCCTTCATTTTTGCAGTGTGTCTGCACCCTAATTGCGTAACACACTTTAAATCACAATCAGAATAATTTTTAAGGAAATTGCTAATCCATTGCTTCATAATGTTCGAAAAATTTGTCTGCTCAACAACGTAAATAACGAAATTAATGTTCTTGAACTGTCAAAAAGAAAACCATTGCAACTGTAAATGTGTTACCTACGTATTTACCCCACCGCTTAGAAATTAACATTTAATTTGAATAAATTAATCACATAATAGAAACCGGTTTTTGTTTTAATAGATAGTAATACCCACTACCTACATATTTTAATACAGTAGGTAGACTTTAAAAACATTAAAGAATGAATAAAAAGTCACACCCACGTTGGGTCGACAAAGCCCTACCCTAAATCATAGGCTGGCAACACTGGTTGCTAAGCAACGGTCGCCCTCAGAGGACGCGCCCTCCCAACGCAATTAATCGCGAACCCTCCAGGAATACGGCCGACCTTGCTTGCCCTGCTGGTTTCATTGCGACCGTTATTTGTGGCGCTAAATGGTTGTGATATGAAGATTTTTTCTTCTGTGACTTCATTAGACTCAGCTTAGTGTGTGGTTCTTACTGCCAAAAGAAACGATAACCAGGTCCATTAATTTTTTTATTCGAAAAAAAAAAAGTGCATCGTATATCGCTTTTCATTTAAATTTCGAACTGATAGCTTATTTCACCAATGAGCAGTAGTTTTTCTTTCTTGAACAGCATCTTTTGTCTATGAACGTAAAGATACATGATTCTAATTTAGAAGACCGCACTTAGTTATTTGATCAAAACTAACCATTGAGCTCTATTTAGATCTAAAACAAACCGTATACATGTGAAGTAGGTATTGGAATGTGTCTGGTAGTTATCAAATTATGTTTATAGTCAGACAACAAATTCTTCAGTCCAGCACTAAACTCAAAACAGAAAATATTACGTCATCGGTGGCAGCTAGAATTATTATTTAACTGAAAGTTTTATACCAACTGTCAATAAACAAATGATTCGACTAACCAAGAAAAATTCTTGAGGTCCAAATAACAATAAAGCCATTAAAATAGAACATTATGTCTCGTAACGGTGGTTATAAAAGTATTAATAAAGTGTTCGGCTGCGCATTGTCGCATAGCAGCCATATTAGAGCATTTAAACCGCTGTAAACGAATTTAATTTAGATTGATTAAAGGTTATAATTGAAATGGTGTTATCATGTTTTAGGGGTGTTTAGCTCTTTCAAAACCCCAAGTTCGTGAAGTGTTTGCTAAACGTTAAATACAATCAAACTCGGAATACAACTCATTTTGTTTCGTAAGGTCTATTTCCGTAGAAGAGTAAAAACTCATACCCAAACCAATATTGCTTGCATAAATAAACTCAATCTATACCGCAAACTTATTTGCTGCAGTCAATATCCCAGATATTGAATAATGCAAATGTCCAGCATAATTGCAGATAGCTAGTAAGGAAAACGTCATTTACTGAGAGCGATGCCTTAAACAGGAAAAGTTTGTTTTGCATCGCATACGGATTGGATGCACGAGTGTGTGTTGTGCGCACTTTCGTTTTGCGCGTGTGTGCGTTAGTGCGCAACGCCCTCATGCGCCCGCGCTCGCCAGACGCTCACGTTATCTCGCATTCCACAGATACTATACACCTACATTGTAGCCACCTACACATACATACATACATAATTGTAACCCAAATAGATATAGCGAGTTAAATTCGACATTTATTCGTATTTGTCGTGGACTTGTCCTCAAGGGCATGCTTATGAGAATCTCGGAGGCTTGGAGCACGTAGAAGATAGAAATGGTCATGCAATGCATGTTTTATCTCAACATTTTCTGGCCTATTGCCAGAGTCGGTTTGTTGAGAGGAACTGCGCTTATTAGCAAGCACATGGCTACTTTGTTTTTGTGGCCATGATACAGTTAGTTTCTAGCTTTAGGAACTCAACTCCTAACAGCTTGGAGATATTATAAGTTCTTTGATGTAAGGACATAATCTATTAGTATTGCTCGCTACATCCACATGATAATACGTTATAACTCAGTGTGGCCTCTCTAATCTCGACCTATGATCAGACCTAGTCGTTGGAACTATTCTTAGCTGAGGATCACGATTTAAATGTCACATCGTGCATGTTTATTTAGAGTAAACCTGAAAGGCGAGATCTCTCATTTTGAAATTCCTTTGGCCTGCGTTGAAATGATACGCTAGCACTTAAAGATCTCGGAGGCGGTTTTCGATAATTTATATTCTTGTTTACCGCTGGTTAAGTTGATCGAAAGCGTAATAGGTTGAATTCGTAAAAGAGGGAACTCTTATAATTTCATCACGTCGGGCATCCGTCCGACAGCAACTTTCTATTTCTTGGTTGGTGTTCTGTTAACCAGGTTGACTTTCTGGGACTATTGCCACATGTTGTGTAAAATCTGTACCCACGTATTCTACGTACATTAAATTCATTGGTTAGTTATCCCTCGTTGCATCAGCTTCGTTGTCAGTTTCCACAAACTCAGCTACATAAATGTGTATGTCCCAGAACTCCCAGATCAGGTTCTCTTGTTTAACTATAAGGTATATATTATTATTACGACGTTAATCGATGTGGGCCTTCCTAAAAGACTTGAGACCCTTCTGGATTTGGTCAATGCTTCAGTGGCGCAGGCTGCATTAGAGCAACTCTTACATTCTGTTCATCTGTTATTGGACGACACTCCAAGTCATCGAGTGTCGGTCGGTCGTAAACATATGACGTCTAACTGGATTTATAGCAAATGTCTGTAAGTGTTTTCTTATATTCTTGCTACTTTGTTCTATTTTTGTTGAACCTTTTACCGTTTCTGTGTAACTAAAGTCTACATTGTAGATAGATACGTATTTGTTGACACTTCTAACTAATTTAGGAATATAACCTTTTAGCTTTTTTACTCTGCCTAAATACAACCATCTAAAGGTGTGGCACGCGACGGTGTCTAAAATTATTTCTGATAATGTTTTAGCCATACTTACGTTGAAGATCGGTTCAAAGCTGCCAGCTGCTACGAAACGACAAAATACACACCCAGTAAAGGAAAAATTGTAAAACCCATTTATTAAAAAAAAAAAAAAACTGTGTACCTATATTATATTTAATTTATCTTTTGATTCAGGTAATTATTCATCCAGATAAAAAAAGATATCTAGTTCAGATAAGATTCACCATGTTGCTATGCAACAAAATATAATCAGGAAATTATAGGACTGCTATAAAGCTACTGAACTTATAAATATTCCACGTGAAAATCTATCCTCGGTTGTTGTTTACACACGATTTGTAGTTTAATTCAATGAGTTGAGTGCTGAGCACTATCAACTTCTATTGCCTACATAGGAATTTGGCTATAAATTAATCTTGAAAAATTAATTGAAATCGACAAAAAACTCGTAAGATATTACTCGTGGTATGTACCTATATATTATTTTTATTTATTTTATTTTGAAAGCACATTTTCACTAAGTATATTTCTAGGTTATGTTTATTGATTAGCAGAAAATTTGATTTTCTTTGTTGATGTTCAAAACTGTTATTGTATGTAAATAAGCTAAGGTAACTTCTGGCCTTGGCAAAAGCAATAAGTAAAGGTCGACTGAAAATTAGTATGTCACACGTGTTAGTCAGAAAATTATGGTAGCATTGTTTATGTTTCCAAAAAATCACTGTTTTCACGATTTACCAATACTCATGAATTTATTTTGATTGTTTCAGGTACAAGTTAAATATTGCTGCTGTCACTGAATTCTCGTTGGAAAGGTACCGTTTATTCACTTGAATATTTGGACCAAACAGACTGGAACTATCAGAATATTTGCGACAAATTATAATATGCAAAGACACGTTGCCAACACATGTAACTCACTAATTATATTTTCTTCAATTTTCACCTTTTTTCTTTTTTTCGGCGTGTTGATACTTTATTTTTAGGTTACGTTTTGATTTTTTTCTTAATTTTTTTACCTTAAATCTACAGCACTACTGTATTCGTAGCGATTACATCGATTATAATAAATTATTTAGCTTCAAGAGGTCACTGGACACTCCGAACACATCCTCGAAAGCTTCAATCATCCTTTGTCTATGTTGTATCGAACACTTTCAACACGTTCGACATCCGCAACACGACTGCCGCGAAATCCATTCAACAGGCCGACAGGATGTGGGCGGGGCGTGCGGGACGCGGCGTCATTGGGCGAACTCGCGACTCGCAGTGATGGCCGCCGTCGCATTCAACCAATGAGCGGCGCGCGAGCCGAACGCGCGTCCGTCCGGCGAACGTGCGACGTTGCCAGCTTTTACCAGAAAAAAAAATACCAGATTCGACCTTCTTAGGACCCCCGGTTTTTTTTTGTTTGGCCGCGTTATCATTCGGGAACGTATATTGAGGTCCTTATCCGTTTGTGAGATGGTTCTGCGCAGGTGGATGTGTTGTGTTGTGTTTTAGTTTATTATGGTGTGGTCTACGCAAACTGGCGAAGTGTTGATAGACATCGTAACGAGGTACTGTACATACATAATTCGTTATATTTTTATTGTGTACATAAAACACGGCTGAGTCATGTGACATTACAATTACCTCATTCACTAAACTGCGTGAGCATTATCACGGCTAGTGACTGTTTATCGGTTAATTCGATGTTTTGAATAAATAAAGTTAGTGATAAGTATCGTTTATTGGTGTAACTACGCATCAAAGGTTATTGACGTTTGTTTCACAATCTCATTTGAGATGGGACATGAAGTTGCATCCTCATGTTGTATTCTTGCATCGTAGAGGTCGTTGACATCATCAGTGCATCTAGCATAGTGTTGTAACATGAACTTTGAAACCAACAACAACCAACAACAACAACAATAAAGTACAATATAGGATCATAGCTAGAATGCTATTGGCCAGTAAGGAATGTTATCTCTGCATCTTCAATTTGCCTTTAGTCAGATATCTATTACAGATTAGCCAGTCTGCAGTTTCAGTATCCAATGACACTGTTCCAGGACTGAACGTACCTACCATAGCTACCATACCTACCCTCAAGGTAAGTAGGTACTTGGTGTATTAACTTGCATTGAGAAATATCTGCGTCAAAGGACCTACCACAAGCTATAACATTCCTTCCTAATCCAATAATTGGAAGTTAGAAACGAGATCAAAGTTCGTTTGATCTCGTTGGCAATAGGTACCTACTTTGATCTTATAGGATTAACGGTATGATAAAATATTACACTGAAATACCACCTACAATACCTACTCTCTTCTTCTTTTCGTGTGATTAGTGACTCTGGTGTCAGAGTTTTAAAGCCGCCCATGTGCTTCTGACTTGGCTTCACATGCCGTCGAGAAATATCTCTCAAACATCCTCACGATGTTTTCCTTCACCGTTTTTGAAGCAAGTGATAATTATACAATACGCACATGAATCCGAAAAGTCAGCTCAGAGGTGCGTGCCTTGGGTTCGAACTCGAGACCTATAACCTACCTAATACCTTCTAATTGAGATAGTACTAGCTACGACACATTTTTAAAAGATGCTTTGCTTGTGCTATACAAGCAAAGCATCACTTACAGCTGATAAAAGAGTTTTGACTTTATAACGCTTCTAGTAATAAAACATTTTTTTTTAGTTAGGTACTACACCACCATAAAACTTCAATAATCGTAGTCTTAAGATGTGTGAGTGGCATAAATGATTTTAACATGACATTGAAACGACATTCTATATCTTCAGTGAGTTATTCAGATGAAAAGTTGACAGTTCGTCAATACGTCATCGCTATCATAGAGTAATTTTTGTGACTTCCTAAGTATACTGGGTGTAGCTGCCAGTATGCCTAGGTAAATGGTACGACTACTTTCTGTATCAAGAATTCATGACATCAGCTATTTTATTCAGACTAAATCCTGTACCCTAATTTCGTAATCCACGATCAATCAGAATCTGAATCGTTTTGAAACAGATTGCTAATACATTGGGTCACAAGTTCGAAAACAAAATCTGCTCCACAACGTAAATAACGCAATGAATGTTGTTGAACTGTCAAAATGAAACAGATTAGTCGTAATCGTTTACGAAAATGTATTGCGTAATTAAACTTCTGTCCTCTTGACACTAGATTGTATACTAAGCAACGCCATGTAGTAAGTATTAAGTACGCAATAAGTACCAAATATTACATACATATACAATTTGCGACTCAGTATGCAGCGCAGAGTATGATTGAAAACGTTCTTACCAACATAAGATTATCACAAAAAAAAAAACAGAAGTGAAATTTTTGTGATCCTCAGGATGGCTGGGTCAAGCGAAATTATTATTCGAATTTTATAGTAGAGTTCATTCTGTATCTAGTTACTATATTCATAGAAAGTATTTAAGATAAAAGTTTATTTATTTCCTAAAAACATTGACGTAAAAAAATATGGTTCACAGTAGGTATACACCATCGTAACTAACCTACTTATTGGAGCCTCGTTGTCAGCACTATTATTATTTATGCTGTGGCCATGTGCTGCAAACAGACATTTCATGAGGCCGATATTGGTTACAGGATTACGTCACCACACTTTATGGTCAATTTAACTAAAATACACAAAGAACTAGGTAAGTATGTACTCGAACCTAAAAGTGAGATGCCTTCTACTGATGAGTGACCTCAAGGAGTATTGAAACAAATTGCGTAACACACTTTTTATCACACACACACACGGAAATCTCTAATCCATTGTCTCAGATGTTTGTAAAATCCGTCTGCTCGACAACGTAAATGACGCAGTGAATGTTTTCGAATTGTCAAAATGAAAGACATTGCAATTTTTTGTGTGTTACGCAATTACCCCGTTGATATTTTCAGACTTAGTTTATAAAATCACAATCATTCTATCAACATAATTTAGATGGCTTAATTAATTTTAATTAACAGCATTTGTTTTGGAAGCCATCTTGTCGAATGTGGAGGATTTAGATTCTAGAACTGTTAGTTGGCTAGAATACTGTTGAAATATATAGATTAAGTACAGCAATTCCAAGATCATTAGGTTGTAGGTACCTAACTTAGAAAAGGATTCGGTCCAGCTTTAGACTGTGATAGGAAACTTTGCTAATTGAATGGTGCCATCTACGAGAGATGATCAGACAGAGATAGCAAGCACGATCGTATCAGGATTTAATTTACTGATTATAGCTGTTGCCCGCGCCTGCGTCTGCTATCCAGGATGAAAAGTAGCCTATGTACTAACCCAGGTCATGGTCTACCCATGTGCCTTATTTCATCGAAATCCGTTCAGCCGTTTTAGCGTGAAAGCAACAAACTCACTATCACATTTATAATATAATATTTTAGCTGATATCGTCATATTAGCCCAAACAATGCTTAGGACCAAAACTAAGTAAGACCATTGCTAGACAATAGACGCTTCTTGTTTCCGACACAATAGCTTCAATCCAGTCTAAATACCAGACTTTAGCGGGTCATTAGATCATCAAGCTGCTACACTATACTTGATTTAACTTACTCAAATCGTATCCAAACAAACACGAACATAATTACGTCATTATACAAAGTGTGTTGTAATAATTTCCAATATTTATCGAATTACCTACTGCTCGAACGTGCAAAACAGCAGCTGATAACAACGCACAACGTTTCTATTCACAAACGCGTTATCAACATAACATTTGGTCTTTTAATTAAAATATTGCTTCTTTCGACAAAGGAAGGTGACCCTAGCTAATTCTACCTGTTTATGAAGTCTAGGCACTGAAGGTTATTTCGGGCTGACCAGTCGACCGTCACTTTACTGTGACACTATGCCCTTGGTAGGTATATCGCGATAAACTAACCGAATTATATGTGCTTGCACGTCTGCGCTGACGGATTTAGCTTTAAATAAAGAACAGGTCTCCCATTTTGAATGTCGAACAGTCTGGAAGGAAAACATAACTAATACCTTCGTGGTATAGGAAAACCATAACTTATATAAACCTGCCATGTTAGTCTATGGAAATGAGCAGACAATATTATTTATGTTGAAAATATTTGTACTTTAATTTTCCCTATAAGTGTATACATGGCGGAATGGGAAACTGGTTCTACTAAACTACTTGGTTATTAATGTCGCGATTTATTAATAGGACTAGAATTAGCATTTCTAGCGGTTTACGTACTAAAACCAGGCAGTGGAAGCAATTTAGGGCATGTATGTAATAAAATATGATTCATTCTGTTGATATAGTGTCTTTGTTAAAGTCTAGTGGATCGAAAGTAAACATTTGCTGATACGAATTTTGGCTTTATTGAAGGTCCTATCAGTCATTTCAACCGTGACGCATGTAATACAGCAATTTAGTAGCGGATGGCTTCAAAAAAGCGGAATAAAAAATAAAAAAATCGCATTCATCAAAGTTCACAATGACGGGGTCCATATTAAATAAATATTTTTCAAAATGAACCTACATTTCAAAACATCTGAGTGGCCAATATTTTTTAACATGCTCTTTGCTTGTATTAGCAGGAGGCAGAAATTGCGTGATACTGTTGCAGCCCAACGGTCCCTAGAGAAATTCCTGGGAAATTAAATTGAATTGACTGCGCAACTTTATTCCTAGGCTGAATTGCACGGTCACATAACATGTCGTGTATGTACAAGAACTGTAATATGCAGCAGTTTTTATAAATAGATAACCTAGATTTTGCTGCTAAAAAAGGGGAATTAAACAGCTTCTATACGACTAACACCCTGCAACGTGCAAGATAACCTGTATAAGAATGTTTGAACTTCTTAGTGCTATTAGATTAAAGTGCATCTTATACAGCATTAAAATGGCACATATTATCATGCTTTAATGACCTTAATTGATATAAATAGAGCGCACACCTCGAGGCTTATCGTATCACGTAAAACTTGCCCTTACAAACAGAAATATACTTAGCTACAGAATACAGATAACCCCTTTCTAGTAGACTTAGATACATTGTACATAGGTTTATGTAATGTTTACAGTTTGCCGATAAGCTCGTCCTCTAGCCATTAGTACATAGGAACTTAATACCACGGGGTACCTATGTATAGATGTATGATACTACTAACTGTTGCCTGTATCCCTTGGAAACTACTATAAATACCCCGATTAAAAATATCCTATGTTTTAATACAAGTCATAACCTACCAATGTGCTAAATTTCATCCAAATCGGTTCAGCCGCTTAGGCGTGATTGAGTTACAAACATACATAGTATTTTTCCTACATAAATGCGAATTATGTAGGAAAAATACTAGGTGTCTTTGCCAGTCTCCAGCACGCTTAGCATGACCGTAATAGAAACGGGTTTTGTCGACGGAAGAATAAGACAAAATGACACATAAACAATCTGTCATTTTGTCTATTCTTCCGTAGACAAAACCCGTAGAAAACACGTTTCTATGGTTGTCAAGCTACGCGTGTAGGACAGAGGAGTTCTGAAAATAATAAAAAATATTATAAATTATAATGTAATAAATATTCATAAAGCCGTATAATTAAAACACAGTTATTGCTTACTAATTGTAATATAATAATGCTATACAAAGTCCAACCACGCGCCTCGGTGGCGCAGTGTCGATGACTCATCGATCAACTTGAAATGAGGTTCTCTAATCGTCTGTGACCTCACAATTATTACACCTTTGGTAACTACTAGAGAAGTATATCCTGGATGGATGAACTGTGAGCCCAGAAGGCCTTGAAAATACCATAAAGCATAATATAGTCACTAGTTGTACTGGCTTCGCTTGCGTGAAGAGTTATATTCTCTGAAATGAAACTGTCCTGACTTTCTAGTTCCACGCCTTTGCCAAATCTCATCGAACTAAGTTCTGCAGTTAAGCTGTAAAGACGACTCACTTTCTCAGTATCATATTAGGGTGCTATAAAAGGTTTATGGTATTTGGTGCCTGTTCCAAGAACTGTTACTAAGGACCAGGGTAGCAAGAAACCCCACAAATACTTTATTGAAATTGCTTGAAAATAACGTGTTTTCAACTTTCGAGAGTACCTCCATCTAATTTTAGAACCCAGATTCAAAGGACCTTTCCTCGTAGTTTCTTGGAAATGGAGTACGTAAAACGTGAATTCATGGAAAAATTTAAAAAATCTTGAGTTTTCAGAACTGTTGCCGTAACGACCGATTTAATTGCTTTTTTTTGTTGAGTCATCATCATGCATGACAGTATTTATGTTCAATGTTGGCCATGGGCTTATCCCATAACCCACGTCTATGACGGGTTGAATCATTAAGGCGCCTGGCTACTAAAGTATTAGATGACGCTGCTGATCCTATAAAGTTCTCATAAGCAGCCATATTTGACTTATTTGAATTTGGAACACGAACGCCACTAAAATTTGGAGAAAAGTTTTGACGAAGCAAAGAAGATATTTATACAAATCGTTATATCTTCCAAAAAAGATACAGATTCCAGCCATCCATAGTTCTGTTTGGGGGAGGCCTTTGTCCAGCAGTGGACGTCTTTCGGCTGAAATGATGATCATGATAGTTCTGTTGGGTCCGTTGTCAACTGTTTTTGACTATTTGGAGGCACTATAGCAATAGCTTGTGTGTTTGCTGAAGTGATAGCCTTCGATATGTACTTGACATTTTCCAAGTACATAGCGTTCTTGTGTAAAGTAAATTGTATAGACAATCTACAGTACTATCTGTGGGGATTTAGAGTGGTCTATTTCGAGGCAACGTTAGCCAATCACAGTAGAAAGCTGAAAGTAAATAAAATAAAGTTACAAGTGTTGATACTATGTATAACAGGTATGTTGTAGTTGATGAATACGTCATCAATGAAAGTAAAACCAGCAGGATGCACGTTGCACGGCGTTGCTCAGAACTATGCGATTATTGACCGCCCGGCCCGCTTCCTGTAAACACTGACTATGCGTTGCTATGCAACCAGTACCTACTGTCTGTAAGCCTAGCTCAGCTCTAGATATCAATATCACCGTAGTACGCCTACCTACGTATATCTACATAGATTGATTCACTACATGTCTGCTTCGTGGCGTTCGTCGCGGGAATCAAAATATTTATTAAAGAAGTTATTGTTATGAAGAATAATCGTTATGACGTGAATGTTGGATTGGAACTCTGTTATGAAACGAGTAGTGTTTCCACGTAGATTCTGTTTTTATACGAGTCGCACATTAATGTCAATCTGATAGGAAAAAGAGAAATACTATGTTTTTCCACGCGCCAGTCTCACGAAAGAATGTTTTGATTGCGTTACTGAGTTACGTGTGGTTTCCTGCGAAAGTTGATTAGTTTGTAAATTTATCGGTTGATGATTGGTTGAGCTTGTAGACTGTCCAGTTTTATTGGTTTTGCTATCTTCAGATACAAGCTTTGGATAGATATAAGAAAAACAGCGCTATCTTTAACTGTAATCAATTTCTGTTATATGACTGAAATAGGCTTCTTGGTACCGAAACAATTATTTTCTTCTTTATCTCTGTAATTGAAAACTATTATATAAAATATAATAATATATAAAAAGGTTCTTAAGAACGACATAAAACCTCATGTCTTTACTGAGAACTACGGATGTTATTGAGAGAACTGAACAAGCCACGTTTACACGACCTCAATACGACTGTATTCTGTAAGCATTTTCGCATGCATTTGCATGAGACCGTTAACAACATGAAAACGGCACAAAAGCTGAGCTATTGACTTTAAAACGGTCTGCTAGGGTTGCCAGTAACGGCATTCTATTGTTTTTGGGGATTTTATTAGATCTTTCAACTGAACATACTAAGATCTTATCGTAAGTGGTTTCACATTCACCTTAAAAAAATGTGATTGCACAATTTTAAGCAATGTTTTTGCGGCTTATTCTTTCTTTAGTAAGTAAATACAAACAGAGATTGTAAAGTCGTTAAATCGTTTAATGTGTTCTGAGAAAAGCGTATTTATAATGCTCAAAAAATTCCATTACAAATCTTATTCTATTAAAATCTGCTTTGTACGCTGATGATTGGCTCGGCATGCATGAACATCTTTAAAAACAATGTTTTCAAGATGCTCGATATGGAATACCTGAAATATTTTTAGTCCGATGAGAAACTGACTGAATGTCCATACTATACCAGCTCATATTTGGTCAACCCTATACAGTTTCCTGTTTTTAGGTAACAAACAAACCAAAATTCAACAAAACTTCGGGTAACTGTCCACGTTCACGACGGCGACGGCGGTACCGATTTCCAATTTCGGCAAGAAATACCAATTAAATGGAAGTTTACAATAAAAGTAAAGGAAACAAGTTTACTGAAAAAGGTGCAAATCTTTATTTTTATTGTCAACGAGGCCATGATATGAGCTACATTGTGGTTTACAAATATTATAATAACGATTTTTATGATTTTTTTTGAAGGATCCTATAGTTTATTCGGTCTATTCCTTGACTAACTAAATCTCTGGGATGGGCCCAGACATTTAACTTTCAAAAAACCTAAAAAACAAGCTTAATTTAAGACCCAAGCCAGGTTTTCAGAATAAGATTTTGTGATACTGTCGATAACTAAACTTCTAAATCTGTCAATAGGCAATACATAATCAGCCTATATGTTCCCACTGCTGGGACACAAGCCTGAAGCCTCCTCTCAGTGAGAGGGAGTGGGCGGTAATCCACCACGCAGGCTCAGTGCGGGTTGGTGGATGTCACATGTCTTCGAGTTTTTAGCTCTAGGACATGCCGGTTTCCTCACGATGTTTTCCTTAGTAAAATAGGCATTACTATTCTATAATTAAGATCCATTCGTTGAAGACCATGGTCAACATTGTTAATTCATTTATTCATTGTGTTGACATATTTTTTCAATTTTATTATGGTTCGGTATTCACCGGTTGAATTGAGGAATGTTTACAGTAAGCTTCCAATATTTGCGTCACTAGAATGACTAGCCACAGAGAAATTACGAATACTTTGAGATGAATCATTATAAAACAAAAAATAAATTATTTTGCACGTGGGTTCTCTGCGGGATACATATTTAATTACGCAGACATTTACGACAACTGTGAAATTATTATTTGTAGAAGCTCTCTGGTATCCGTGTGTCTAACGGAGGACAGATAAGTATAGATACATCCCTCGTTACAATGTTATCGATCTCTCAAAATTCTATTTATAATAAAATTATAGTTTATTAATTAATTTAGAAGTATTCAGGATAACATAAAAGTTTATTTATTTCCGAAAAACACTGACATAAAATACGGATTAAAATTGCGCAGCCTGAATCTTGGACGACCAATAGGGATTTTCTCCATTGATTTTATAGGTAACTACATAGTTACAGATTCAGAGTCCTAGATCTAACTTTCCGTATTAAGCCTACCACAGACAGGCACGACGCGACAGCGCGTCACGACTCTAGTAAAATAATTTTTTTGAAAACTTCATGGAAATTCTTCTATTAGAGTCGCGTCGCGCCTGTCTGCAGGAGCCTTTAAGACTCCATGTTAAACAGCAAGTACGTGTGTACTATATACCAGTATAAGCTGACCTCTTATTGTACGAAAATCCTATACAATGCGAGATTAGCTTATACTCGAAATTATAGCTTGATATGTACCCGTGTGTACAACAACCATTTTAAAATTATCTCTGGTTCTCAAGGACAGAATAAATTCTCAGAAAGTATTTGATTAATTGTAAACAAGAAAGACTAAGGATTAAATATATTCCATTATATGCTAATTTGTGTTTCGTAATGTCTTTAATGGGCATGTTATTTAAATATAGAGTCGGGAGGTGCTTGTTCTAAATTACTTGACAATTGATCAATGCGGGTTATTTATCGCGTTTTCTTTGTGTAAAAAACACTTACGTTTGTAGGAAAAGATTAATTGGAACATTTAGCCTTCCGCAGAATAGTTTAAAGCGTCGTCCAGACCGGCGCGACGTGCCTCTAACAAAACAATTTCTAAGAAAATATCACGGTAGAACAATAAACCGCTGTCGCGTCGCGCGACAAGTCGCGCTATTTTGAACGGGTCCGTAGGTTACGCCCCCAGGGTGTTTTGCCCCCGTGGTGGAAGCCCCCGATTTCGTTTTAGTACTATAATATTTATTAGTTAAATATTTTTATCAAAAGTACAGTCAGATAGCAAAGTGTAACCTATTATAAAAAATGTCTAAGTCATGGTTCATTATTAAAATCAAAATCATAGTTTATTATTATAAATCTTTATTAACAATGTCGGTGTAACAAACGTTTGCTTATCTAATAATAGGTACTAATGGGTAATAATAGGTAATACGTAGGTACTTAATATGTAATAAAAATTAAATTAAATGTCTAATAAATAATAATAGGTATCTACGTAAATACAACTTTGATAACAAATAAAACCAAACATTAAAATAAAGCAACAATAACATGCAAAATCACAGATACGAAATTAAAAATCACAGTTTAAAATTAGGATTATTTTAAGTACTTATATACTATTTACGTACTAAGTATATAGGTAGGCATCTACTTAAATATTTAGAAGATTGGTAACAGAATGTTCAAACACTAAAATATAATAAAAACAATTAACATTTAAAATCACAGATAACAAAAGTAACAAAAGAAGAAAAACATAGTAAAAATATTAGGATGATTTGAACTTTGTAATTAAATTATGTAATTTAAGTCATTTATATGCAGTGACTATGGAGGTTACAACATTGATATAGATATAAAATTAAAATGTAGTAATTATGTAACAATAAACATGCAAAATCATTATTTTTAAGCTAAGTAAGTAGGTGATTATTTTTGCTTGACTTGCACATACGGACGGATTTGTTCCAAAAACTCCATAATTGTAATTTGTTTCTTTTCATATTTGTCTGTCAGCTTAGCAATGAGTTTGTCAGTGATTATTGAAGATTTTTTCCTTTTACATATAGGACTGTCATTTCTTCGTAATCTGAAAGTATAAGATAAAGATTATTTACTAAGAGTAAAAAAAATGAATTACTGATATATTACGCGTTATGTAAGTAATCAGCATTTTACCTCACTTGACCTGTGCTATACGTAGAAATATCAGTTGTTATAATTTCCAAAAACGATAATAATGATGGTTTTCGGCCCAGATAGCACTGAAGCCGTTGATTCCAGGCCTCCACTAAATTTGTGGTTCTATGTCGTTCTTTATAGCAACACCACTTTGAGATCATCCCCGGAGGCTCAAGCCATTGTTCAACGAAATAATCGTTGAATTGGGTGACTTTTTCATCGGGAATACTGAAAACAAAAATTATGATATATATGACATGTCGTATATACCTAAGCATTATTTTTATTTTTGCGTACTTATAAAAACAATCTATGAGCTGTTAAAACTTTAAAATAAAATGAAAATTAAAATTACCTGTTTTCCATTACGGAAAGCCAACCATCTTCTATATCTTCTTTAGGAAGAAATGCTAGACAGGTGCACAGTTTCACATACAATGTTGTTTCTTCGTGTGCCAATAAACCTAAAGACTTCGCTTTTCTGTAAATGGCTCTTTGGAAGTGAACATTACAGCCATGTATTGTGACCGCTGGCAATACCTCTTTTATTGCCAGCATTGTAGCTAATTCAAAATCTACAGTGAATTTCATGGGGCTGAAGTCCGGCACAGCTTCTTTAATTTTTTTAAACATGACTTCATATGTACTTTTTTCTTTATTAACTAGTAGCACATAAAATATAGGCACAATATTGGTTGCTTGTGCATCACTTCCCATATCTCCATGAATGGTAAATATTTGGTAAAATGGACCTGGACAACAATCAAATGTACCATCCCCGAAGTAGTGTTGTATATTTTTGATGTGTTTTAAAGCCTGTGCTGATACGAATACTATAATTCTGTTGTCGTTCTCACAGTAATCAACTAATAGATATTTTTGAAAAATCTCAGGTATAATGACTTCAGCTGGATTACGAAACTGTGTCTTTTCTACATTTAAGGCTTTCTTTCGAGAGTTGTATAACTGTTGCTTGATATTATTGAATTTGGGTATGTATTCATCGAAGGCTGTGTCTGTGTTTTTTAACTCGGCAAATTTTGTTTCAAATTTTTGTTGTATAGAGCTCGAGAAACTCGTTTTCACTTCCTTTTTTAATTTTTCCATAACAACTCTAACTTCATTTTTCATTAAGTTAGGTTGACACTCAGCATTATGCTATTTTGGATTTGTACATTGTCACTTTCCTCACTTAATTTTATAGAACCACTACACTTGCCATGTCTTTTATTTACGCATGTAGTAACGTTCTTCCACCTAGTTTATTTGAAATTATTTTGTAATTGGTTTGTGCTAAACCCCGTGAAGGACCTGGACTTGCCATTTTGAGTTAACATGACCGACTAAACTTTCTTATCAGTAACATATTGCAACTATGTGGGAAAGGGATAGAAATAGTGCCCATCGCTATGTTTGCTATTTTCACTGTCCGTCACCCTGGACTCTATTGTTTTCAACCCTATCTTTCCCTTTCTTTGACTACTTATCTCTTTCTTTTAGAATTCGATCTGGCTATTGTGTAAAACCAGTTTGGCCGGGCACGGGCGCCTCGTTTAGACAAAGTACAAAGTAATGCATCTAAAGTAAATAATTGTAATATAGTAATAAAGTGAATATCCTTGTAGCATGTTTATAGTATCCAATATTGTGTTAGTTAGAATACTTATTTAGTAAGTTTGTCTACGTATTTGGTTCCGAAACACTTTTTTCATCGTCTGTATCTAGTAAAAAATATTTTTATTTCGGCGAAATCAACTATAATAACTTAATTTAAAATCGGGGGCTTCCACCACGGGGGCAAAACACACCGGGGGCGTAACCCACGGACCCTTTTGAACGAGCCTTAAAATAAAACATAGCATCACGCCTGTATTTCCCAAAAGGGTTAGGCAGTGTACCTATAGTACACCCACATTTCGCCAGTTATGTTTAAGTCCCATGTAATAGTGTGCGAGCTTATAGCCATCAACCGGGCACAAATCCAGACTCCGGACTGCTACTGAGAAATTCCAGATGGAAAACCCAATAATACTGCCCGACCTGAGAATCCTACCCGAGACCTCATGACCACTAGACCAACGTGGCACTCATAGAAGAGGAGTCTGTTAAATAAAAATTCTTTGACAAATTCACAAAACAGTTTAAAGAACAAGTATGCGGTAAACAAAGCATTACTATAAACTAAAAGCACTAACCAAGGCAAACAGCTTAATGTGCCATTCAGTGCGCAAAATGTATAAATAAAATACGTACTACAGATACTTTGTCACGAGTCACGAGAAAGATTGATACTTTGCAACGCAAAGGCGAGATAGTGTTACATCGATTGAGGTTTCAAAGTCTTCGTCTATAAAATAGATAAAATACTGGCATTGGGAGCCACGTGAAGTCTTATATTGTAACTAATTGCAGATACATATGTACGGTACGCGAAAACTTTTTCTAGACTGGAGGAAGCCTGCAAAGTGGACTGGTTAGAATCACATTCCTATACTAGTCTCAGTGCCCATCTCTTGGCATGACAATTTATATACATGATAATTTGGGACGACAGACGGCCAGCTGCATTTCGCATCATCAGTTCTAAACTCGAACCGGACAGTATCTGTTTTCGTTTACTCGGTACACTGCACTTGTGTTGCGCGCAGTACAAAAATAAAAAATATAAAACTGAACGCTTTCCCGCCGCTTTGCACTTCAATTGCAACTTAACCTACAAACGCCGCGTATTAGAATTTCAATCTTACGTCTTTGTAATAAGATTGAGTATTTTTTATTGCGTGTGAGCAATTGTGACCTTTCGTTCGGTTTGAGTGCATGCGTCACATGTAATGGCGGACGCGCGGGCGGGTGACGCGCAGGTCATCGCGCTTATACATGTATATAAATACAGTATGTATAGCGTTGTTTGATCCGATCTCTATACAACGTGTATATGTATGTGTACCGACGTCGGTTTTACGTTACGCTGCGTTGCCAGCCGGCTGTTTGTTAGCGAACGAAGGTCACTCGACTCGAGAGGTGATTTCGCTGTCTTGACAAACACATAGTCGACTCGGTACCGACCCCCCGGAGCTTTTTGTCGCTTTTTGATGTTATTTCTTCTACGTGCAAGAATGGAGTTTCTTCTTTTTAAGTAAACTGCCTCATAGTGCTCATACTTCCAAGAAATACTTTTAAAAAGCTTTGTATAAAGTACAGTAGCACGTTGTTTAGTGATATATCTAGTATCTCTATTTATTAATTGTTATTCTATACAAAGGTACAGACGGCTACATATCATGCTATACATTTCCAGTTTAAACTGATCTTGCATTGTTTATGATTTCCGTACATTGAGAGCTCAGCTTATACTGGAAATGTATAGCTTGATATACATATATCCTTATGTACTACATTCCACGTATTCTACATAACCATTTACTTTACATGCGGTAATTATTATGAAACTGCGACATGTCACCATTTATTTGCATTTTAAGCATAGAAACATCGAATCGTTGAGTAAATAGGTAAGTACAATAATTGCTGTTTGTAACATGACATTGCATCAGTCGCTATTCGCGACGAGACGGACGAATAATAACAGTGAGTCAACTGTGGTTATTTTCTGACTAATTATTATTTGACGTGCCTACGTGTACCTATAAGGAAATAAACATACCGACCTACCTACTCTTGTAAACCGTACTTCAATATATTCAAGTCATTATGTAAATAGGACGCAGAGAGCGAGCAGAGAGCGTAATGTTTGAAACTTGGCACATCACACAGGGTCCTTAGTGTCAAGAATAGTTAGCTGTTAGCCTTTCCATATTCGAAACCTCTAACTAGTCTCAAGAATTCCAGATAAATAAGCAACAATTTTACCGGGCGACTGTTGCAAGACAAGTCATACACAACGTGTTCCTTTTGATACTCCATGACTAATTAATGAGACCATGTCAAAGAATCAACTCGCTTATTATTTTTATTATTTTTTGTTTTTTATTTCAAAAATTCGACAAAGCCACGATTATTTATGTAGAACACCCTTACGTGAAATATAAAAAAATCTAAAGATTTAATTCAGAGAATTCAGATTATTTTTGTTAATAAAATAAATAATATGACAACGTCGCATTTTCTTGAATAATTTATATGCCAGTTGATATCAAAAGGAACGCCTATTCCTTCATGTTATTTTTTTTTTTCACCATTTTTTTTGGTCCATACATATAAGTAAATTCACGCCTCCCACAAGGGTAGGTACAGAACGCCACCTGCAAGTAATTCAAGTCATACTTTGTTCAAGTAACTTGTTTTGTATGAAGAAGCACTGAAAAGGCTTCCTCTACGTTCTGTTTGGAGGACAAAAGGCTATAGAAAGCCTAGACTAACCTACAGCTTAGCGAAAGTTAAATGTTTTAGCTAGACGATCTATTGTGTTTAGGAAAATGACTTAGCAACTAGGTAACTAATAAAATATAATTATTATGTGCATTCCTAATTGCTTTTCCGGTCGTTTAAAGGTTAATTCCCGCCAAAAAGACTGCACAATACAAATTTTATCATGATTATAAATAACACAATACCACGTGGTTCGATGTTTATGCGCGTGAGTTGCGTTAATCTACAGTTTATGTGTAATTGTGTAGTTAATTAGTCCGCAATAAAGGTCCAATTTTTCCTCATCGAAATGTGTGACAGGATTTCCTACAGCGTAAAAAAATTCAGTAGATCAAATATCGAAGCAACTTGTATAAAAAAATAAAATTTTAAGTAGTTCCTTTTTATCATATCACAGTTATTTACAAAAACAGTAAAAAAAAAACAGTATGACGATTGGCGAAGGACTTACGTTGTAAGTATGAAAAAATCAACAGGATATTCTTTCTTTTAGCTTTCGAAATGTGTGCCAGTAGTTGTTAAGGTTAAATTAGTGTGGTGCGTTCGCGTGATATGTCAAAAGGTGACAGTTGCAGCGTCAAGGTTAGGGCTACACGTGGGTGGCGCGCGCGCAGTGTTTCGCGAGCATGTGTGCGCGCACCAGGATGTCGATAGTTAGCTCAGCAAGTTAATTGAGTTTTTGTACTTGAACCAAACGTGGTATTCTATAATATGCAATTAGTTAGCCTTGACATGAAATTTTTCAATGGCGATTAACATTATTATTTATTCAAGATTTTGGTCATAAGACTATAATTTCAAAGTGTCGAAAGACTAAATGGACATAGTATCACATAAGCATACTCATTGAAAGTGTCGGATTGCAGTGCGTCATCAAGGTGTCAAAGATCAGAACACACGAACTTGTATACCCTAGTAATTAACAGTACAGCATGAAATTTTCGTAAGTAGTGGTTAGCGATAAACAGGTACATTTGCACGTATACAATTTTCTATAGTCACCGAGTAAAGACTCCCGCGGACTGGCGCGACGCGACTCTAGTAGAACAATTTCAATGAAAATTTCATGGAAATTGTTCTACCAGAATCGCATCGCGCCTGTCTGTTGGGAGCCTTATTACTCGATGCAAACATTTCGCAATCATTGGCAAGTTCCTCCACATTTGTGTTGAAGTGGGCACGTCGAACAATACGTGATCACGACCGATTTACTACTACCAGCGTCACGCGACCAACTCCACAATGGTATTTCTCTGTCACAACATTGTTGGCTGTAGCCTGTAGCGAAGCCAATGATAGCATACCAGACATTATTAGGTCAACGGATTCTTTAAATGCTTCTTTGTACTGCTGTTATTTCTTCCGGTTGGAAATAAGGACTATGCTACGGGCGAAATAAAAAAAAAGCGGCCAAGTGCGAGTCGCCCTCGCACACAAAGGGTTCCGTACCGTATAAGGCGACGATAACCGACTTTTAATGATTTTATACTGAAGATCACGTCTAAACGAGTAGTGTTAATGATTTGGAAAAACTATAAGTATGTTAAATTAGAGCATTTTCTTAATAACTTAATATATGAATATGTTTGATTATGTTTATATTACATATTGTCATTAATTTGTAAAGTTATGTCTAACGCGGATAAAAAACTGATAATCACGCAAAATCTATTAAGTGTATTTTTCTGAAACTTCACCATTTTAAAGATAATTTTTAATTATTGTTCTTTCAGTAAACGTGTTTTACTAAAATACTTTTTGTTTTATGTATATTAAATTAATAATGCGTCAAATTGAGACCGCGCTCCTGGATGGGCAAGTCCTATTACTGGCTGTACGTACGACGCGTTACGTGAGCTCAAGACAGAACACGCAAGCTAAACACTCACGGTCACTGGCATATATCTGCGTTTTTAAATTCGTTTCTTGTATGTTTTTTAAAATTTCCCTTTATGTTTTAACTTTTTTATTATATTATGTTGTTATAGCGGCCATAGTAGTACACTCTATGAAAATTTCAAGTCAAGTCTACATATTACGGTTCAAAAGATACAGCCCTGTGACAGACGGGCGGACAGCGGAGCCTTAGTAACAAGTTGGCACCCTTTGGATACGGAACCCTAAAAAAAAACATGCATTTTTCGTTGTTCATTTCACCATTTGATCCTACTGTATAGTATGTTTGGTCTGTGTCAACAAAACACCTCAATTAAGCTTAGTGTGTCAGGCATCTCCAAGAAGTTAGTTCAATAGCATGTTAGTGTAATTACTAATTAGTCTGAATTAACCGTATATTAAACATCCAACAACTAGGCCATAGTTTATGTATGAGCCAACGCGATAACCTTACCCGTCTCGCAGCCATCTGACCCGTCCTTTACGACTTACGTACATAAATAACATATTACTTTCAGCCATTTTTTTACAAGCTTTTCAGAGGTTGTAAAAAAAATGGCCGCTTTTCGCGCGTAAAAGGGACACTACCCTAATAATTGGCAATAGATTACACCTTTTTCTAAGAATAGTCGGTGATAAATATCGTATAATGGCGTGTTTGTTGCTTTAAGGTACATTCTTGCTTTTTAGAAAGCCGTATTCGCTCTAGGAAAAATCCCTACATTATTTTATCAGGCAATAAATACGAGAACTCTTCGAATTCCTTTTCTGCTGAGCGTGTAATGAAGATATTATGAAAGGTCATGTTTGAGGTTAAATATTGTTCTTCGCTTTCATTTATGAACTAATTACTTACCTAATGAACTAGTACCTAATTAAGCATGTTTGGTTGTTTGTTGAAGCTTCGTGTTAATTTAGATCATACATGCAGCATATTATTATGTCCAAAGCGTTCGTTGAATAACCAATAAGTACTTGTAAAAATTCCAAACGCCTTGGATTTCATGCGAAGTTCGTACGAAATCCTATACTTACCGTCTTACTTATTTTTACTGAATCATATTTACAAGCTTTATTTTGAACATAAAAGAGAAGAATCAAACGGAAAATTCGTGGTATTTTTTTCTGAAGTGGTACCTTTTATATTCCTTTTCAATGGCGAGGTCAACGTTTTCTGAAATGCTTCATATTTCGAATTGTGGACAACAATAAGCTTTATTCTTATATTTTTGCCCTGAAGTTTTTATCGACACCTACAGAGGTTGATTGTGTCGGTAAAACCTTTAGGGGTTTTGGTGGGAATGTACCTATAAGTTATTATGTATACCAACTTAAGATCGAAACTTCAAAAAGATTAAAGAACACTAGTTTCTTCCCGCGACGTCGTACGCGTGGAAAAATCATATGGCACTCTGCAATAGTGTAGCTTTCGATTAGTGAAAGTTTTTTTGTAACCGGATCAGTACTTCCTGAGATTGACTCTGACAAACAAACAAAAAAATATCTTAATTAGGATATCTTTTGGGTTATCTTATCTTAGTGGGAATTCTCTATACAAGTGTAATGATTCCTGCCATGGTAAGTCTCTCATCAATCCTATTGTGAACAATGTTTTTTTTTTTTTTTTTCTATTATGTTCTCCCACTGCAGGGCAAAAGCCTCCCTTTCTCCTTTCCAGTCCTCTCGATCTTGAGCAAGTGTGGACCAATCCTGTCTGTACGTGTCAATCTCGTCCCACAACGTCCCTCGACGTCGCCGGACGTTTTCTGGGACATTGTGAATAATAAAACGTTATATTTTCCAAATTTAAATGTGCAACCTAAATGTCAATTGGTTTCTCATCCGTGCTTCATAAGGTGTGTATGAGTCATTCACCTGACTTTAGTCTGTGCACAGCTCACACAATAGCATGTGAGACTGTGACTCATCGCGGACATCTGTCGGCAGGCTGGCGTTTTGTTAATCTGCATTATGTTACTCTGTGACGGAATTATTTATTCAGGTTTGCAATGACGATGTTGTAAACAGAGAAACAAAGCTTTAGGGCTTAACAGTGCGATTCAATTGTTTTATCAAGAACTGTGTGATCTCCTTGTTTGTATTTCAAATTCAAATGTTTGGTTTTCGCCGTCATAACCACTGTCGTTGTTCGATTGCTGTGTTTTTATTTCATTCTTCTCCATAAAATGGCAATAGGTTGTGGTGGCATCTACAACGCCACATGCGAACTATGCGTCACAACCAAAGTTCGACGCGCGACTAGCATTATTATGTACAACGTCCCGACATCAATCGTCGGGCAGTAGCCCACCAGATCCAACACCCGTGTGGTAGGAGGATCACCCCTTTTCTATGGAGGATAAAGAAATTTACAGCCTGTTCCTCATACCTCTATAGGTAACAGGTTCTTAAAAACACTGGAAAAACGCACCTGGATTTTACAGCTGAAATGTACAACAGTGCCACTGTAAATATTTACGTAGATTTAACAAGAGCTTCGGTAAATTGCGTCAACACAGCGTACAGAATTACAGACACTTGGTGCTTATTTTTTTGCATGAACTAGCTGCGCTCCGCGGTTTCACCTGCATGAGTCTCTCTATCCTATGTCCTAATGCAGGTCATGGTCTACCCATGTGCCAAATTTCATCCAAATCCGTTCAGCCGTTTTAGCGTGGAAGCGAGCGTAACAAACAAACATACTTTCCCATTTATACCTAATATGAGTTAGGATGAATAGCTCGACCCGGATCTCATCGCAACCCTGGCCAGCACAATGCAGTGTCTACCTGCACTATATAGGTATTTTATGGACTCCTCGTCTTTGTCCGGTCGTTCAAATAAAACGGTTACGGTTACAGTACCTACCTTAAAATATGATGAATCCTCTCCTCAATTGATGTTTTGTTTGGATATCTTTTTTGTAAGATCCTTTCTGACTTGCAGATATACTGATAAATAATAAAATAATATGTTATTAATATTTATAAAGTTTTAATATCCTCGAATAACGGCTACGTCTCGATCACCGCCTAATATGTCGTCGGAAAACAACATTGTTACTAAGACATATCCGAAATTCCCCTTTATTTTTCTATACCCATTTACTGCCCCGAAAACTATACCATAAATAACAACATTATGGGCTATTCCGCTGTCCTGTAGCATAGAATTCGGTTTGCCAAACACGCTATACAATCGTTATAACTTACAAAGTTATCACAGACTACGATTGGTGACGCAACTGACGCGTCATTGCGAAAAAGGAAGATCTAAAATAAAAAAAAGCGGCCACGTGCGAGTTTGACTTGCACACGAATAGTTGTGTAGATCTCCGTACAATATTTAACACGTTTTATGGCGGCCATAACGACGAACGAAATCTGTGAATATTTCAAGTGTCTACCTATTACGGTTCAAAAGATACAGCCCTGTTTCTGACGGACGGGCGGACGGACTAGTCCTAAAAAAGAATGACCTAAGAAAAAAACATTTCCAAACACAATCAATTCACAGAACAACGTAATATATTATGTGTCGGAGTGTTGTTATTCATTTGCTTGTACTGATAAATTAATTGCGACTTGTAGCAGGACTATTTGCGACGTTTCGTGCTACAAATAACACTCCTGCTATTTTATTGTTAGAGGCGTGAGAACTGTTTTAGCCAGTAAG
The DNA here is from genome assembly GCA_914767755.1 of Agrochola circellaris. Classification (NCBI taxonomy): domain Eukaryota; kingdom Metazoa; phylum Arthropoda; class Insecta; order Lepidoptera; family Noctuidae; genus Agrochola; species Agrochola circellaris. Next base: position 8,747,547 of record OU611860.1, read on the forward strand.
TATTAGTTAATCAAATTGAAATGGATTCTTATGGGCTCAGTTACCTGTAAAACAAATAGGTTAATTAGGAATTTCCGTATTTATTGGATTTACATAACTTGTTTTATTGACGCGTCTATCTAGCTCGAAATAGTTGTTCTTTTTTATGATTGTCCGATGAGCCGTTTCATAAAATCGAATTAGCTGTTGCCTGCGACTTGGTTCGCAATTCGAATGGATTTTTCGAAACTCCATGTTTCGAAAAATCCATTCTAACACCTCTAAAGTTAGTACAGAACCTATCTCGTTGTATCTTCAGTGTTTTAGGGTTGTCTGTCAATCTGTTTGAGAATGACATCTGCATTATGTACAGATACATCGTTTTATGTTACACAAGTATTTACCAAATGTACATAACTAACATTCGCAACCCATATCTCTGCACGTAAATTTTGAGTGGCAGTGACACATATTGCCATTGTTTGCGAAACAGTACACCTTTGTGTGCATGTAGCAACACAACGTAGCTGCAGGATTGTGAAAAAGCTATAAATACTAGGCATTAAATTGTTTTTAAAATTGACGCCTGCTATACTGACGTCAAGTGCTAGAGAATCTCAAAATCTTACTGTCGTGATTCCAATTTATTTGGGGTGTCGCTGCATCTTGTCTTCTTCGTTACGTCTCTATCAGACTGCATCTCAGTATTCCTCGTCATCTTGCCCACAATTCAACTGAGAATCTCATTCTTGTCGTCCTACAGCCTACTTCCTTCCCTGTCTTCTAGTGGCATGTCTACTTCTTCCATGTACACCTCTCTGGGTTATCTTAACGTCATCGCGCCATCACGTGCCACAACAGGTCCTCTTCTACTCATCTCTTTCATCTAAAACTTACTATTCCTCCTTTCGAGCCAATCACTTTGCACACAATCCAACTGACAATGTCAATCTTGTTATCCTAATTCCTTCCTTGTCTTCTTCCTGTGTACCATCGAAGAAGTTCATATCTAACCACCGTAAGGACTATTCTTGCTTGCAGCCCTCGGCGGCTATAGCACCGGGCCGGTAACAGATGTGGTCATTTTGTTCACGGGATGTTGATTGATTGATGTTTTGAAACTGGTTAGATATGAACTTCTTTGATGGTACATGTCTTTCTCTTCCATACACCGTCTCTGTGGGTTATTTAAATATCAACCTACTGTCTTTAGCCCAATTTATTTAGCGTCAACCCTTGATGTTGTTCTTCTACTTTGTCCATACCGATCTATCAGCTGTCATTTCAGTATTCACTGTCATTCTAGCCACATTTTTTTCCACACAATCAATTCATCGATTTTTGGTCTTTTCTCTTTTTATAGTCTCATGACATGACATGAGCATGACCTTCATGGGCACATCTTCATGGGCTTCTTGTCATGAGCTTTAACTCTTTCTTCCACGTTTTATCGGAAGGTATTCCTATATAAGAGTATTATCTTTTAAAGAGACAACCCGACTACCGACCGTTCCGAGTCGGGTTGTCTCTTCGAATGCGACTGGGCGGCTTCCTCTCACCGAACAAATGACATCAATTTGTCATGCACTACTATAGTCACTATATAAACATTTATTCGAATAAGTACCGACTACGCAGCTCGAGCATTGTCCAATGAGCGTGGGTTACGTCGTGTGATTGTCATCGTAACATCAGCAGAATTGTAGCGATGATGTTGTGATGAAGTACAATGAATGACGAGGGAATATTTTCATCATCTTCATGGATCAGGCGATCCATGATGTTATTAAAAATATTCTCTATAAGACCTCTACTTCTAAGACTCCTACAATTTTTCTATTTCTACGGGAGGTAAGAAGCTCTTCACATAAACATCTAGCAAAGTAGTATAGACTGCTGTTATTTTTACCGTGTCGCCATCGATTATGGTATATCGGTATTGTAACTGCGCCATGCTCACATCTGGAACTATACAAAGACCTCAGGGCTATTTTAACAAATGTGCGGGAATGCACAAACCTTTTTTGACATTTAGGGAGGAGCTTCAAGGCGATAGGCTATCGATAGCGTAATAATGTACCTAGAACGTTGTGTGGATGCTCAAATTTTTGTGCTAGGCAGGTGTTGCACATTCGGGGTATTACCCGTTACGCAACTCTACATAATCTAAACCAAGTTTAAATATAGGAATGTATTGAACTATTAATCAGCCGTTTTTTTTATGGATTTCCGGTGTTACCGACGCCATCCCGTGGAGGGTGACTGACCCGTGAGTCATAGTGATTCGTGAACGGATACCTATCGGTCATATTATTTATTATTATTGCGTACATAACGGCATGTTGTTTTGTTTATATGTCTTTGATAATTTGCAAACATTTATGTCTTTAACTCATTTACAATTTGGTTTGTTTTATGTACTGATTTTTTTGTAACTTAAAGTGAAATGTGTGGTGTTGAAAGGGAAAGTCTTTGATGTCTTGACACACTGTGGTTAAAATACTTTCAATGTTTTCTATTATACTTTTCCTATAGCCAATGTGTGAATAAAAAACCGAACAGTAGACAAAAGTGCCGTATTTGATGACTGACAATTTATTATTTGAGAAGTTCGATTACGTCTGTCTTTGTTGCTTACTTCGGTTGTTAGTAGTTGGCAACCTGTCTCTGCATTTCTTTTTCTCATTTTAATAACCGTCACTTGAGTGTTGAATAAGTACCAGCTAGTACGCCAAACGCGATTACAACAGGGTTTCGTCACTATATGCTCTTGTAATTTCAGTCTTCTTCTGTTGTGTTGGCACCAGCTACTTGTATAGAAATAGCTGGTGCTGTAACGCAAAGCTGGTTAGATGCTATAGTGACAAGATTACTGATTAGCTTTAGCCAGGCAGAAAGTTTAGCAGCGCTCAAGGTACCATCGAAAAAGTTCATATCTAACCACCGTAAGGACTATTCTTGCTTGCAGCGCTCGGTGACTAAAGAACCGGACCGGTAACAGATGTGGTCATCGTGTTCACGGGATTTTGTTTTGAAATTGGTTAGATATGAATTTCTTTGATAGTACACCGTACATTATAGTATTTGTGGTGTGTGACTGCGTATGAATGTAGCCAATTGTCAATAGCATCACTGAATCAACCGAGCCGATCACAGGCCTTTCCTTTGATCTTGCACCCATATTTACCGTTATTTTTTGTATTTTACCCTTGCTTATGTCTCTTTTCTGTTGCTCCAGGCCCGGGCAGACGGATCACGGGCACGGCGGCGGCGCGCTGGCGTACGGCGGTAAGCCGGCGGCGGGGGGCGTGGTGGCGCCGCCGCAGCCTCGGCCGCCGCCCGCGGCACCCTACGCCCCACAGCCCTACCCTCCAGCACAGCTGCGGTTGCACCAGCCAGGATATGGATCAGCGGCATTATCATACAGGTGGGTTGACCTTTTAAGCTTCATATTTGAGGTGACGCGATGCGTTCATTGTTGGTAGTTGGTCCAGATGCCCCTCAGGCCAATACAAAAACTTCCCTAACTATTCCACCTCTAACTGAGAGATTGACAACTGTCCCAGTAACAACGTCTCTAAAGCCATGGGCCAAGGCCATGCGGCATGCCCCAAATGTAGGACGTCCTTAATTACCGTTGCTCAGTCGGTATATTATAATTTCTAAATGCGGCTGACAGCCACCTGCGTTCACTAATGACCCTAAGAAACATTTAGGAATCAGACACCCACAACAAAGGACCAAGACCAGTTATTAGGCTTACACCTTGGGAACTCACACCATATGTGAGATACGATCGATTTTTGCTTTCTTACCATTGTATTCAGCCAACGATGCATGATTCTCTACTGGACATTGACCTCCTCGACAACGAACTAACGATCCTGGGGAGAAACTCCCTTAATCTATAGCTTAGCAGGCTGATTGATGAGCGCATTATGACCAAGGACGCACTTAGGGATTACTTGTGTAAAATTCTCAACAATGGACTTTGGTAAATAGATAAAAATACAGGCTAGAAGTAAAATATAGCCTTGATAAATATACGGTAGAGGCTAATTATAACTTCGTTGCTTCTAAAACTTACTAACATCGCCTTTAAAAAAATCACGGATCGTAAACAGCGGCAGGTTCTAATGAGTCTCTTGACACAACCAGTTCCAAAAACGACGGAGACAACGCAGACAACTCTAGCAGTTTTAACAGTATTCGTAAACGAGTTGTTAACTTATGACAAACTAGTTAGGACTCTTCAATTTTCTTCACTATTAACAACTTGTGAGCGCTCTAAATTGCTCGAGCATTCAACTTATTAGCACCATTTGAATTGATAGACCCGTCTTCTGTTTTACCTTCGGAGTTTGGACCTATTTGTTATTTTGAGATGCGTCTTAATTACGACCTACATTTTCACACGCCTTGGCTATTCAATTACAATTTAGTATACTTACGCACTTTATATTCGTGTACACGATTTCTACTTTTCGAGATATATTTTCAGAAAGTCTGTATAGTTTTTTTTGTTACATTCTTTTCTGACGTGACCTACAGTTGAAAAACTTGAATAAAAATGTCTCATTCAATTCGTGTCTTTTGAAAAGCTGAATAAAGGAGTTCGTTATTCTGAGTCCGCTTCATTGCAGGATTCTTTGCTACTTGAATTCAGAGCAGCATGTTTTGAATATAGTGATTTGCAAAATAATAGGGGTTTTTGAAACTACCTACGTGGCCTTAATGTATTCAGAGATAACCCCAGTAGGTGCGATTCATTAACATACAAAATTTGGAAAGGGCCTTCCACAAAGGACGTGTTTGTTCTTCGACCCCAGTCTTCAAAAGCGGTCCTAAATGTGGAATTCTTTTGAGAATACTAAAAGTATGATACGGTTTTAAACTTCGTAACGTAATGTTTTTTAAGAGGAAAGAGTATTTTCCCTTCTAAAACGGGTTCTTTGCTTCGTCATGTGTGCCTTGGTTGCTTGGCGAACGTGTCAGGCGACACGCAACGTAGAAAAAGTTATATTATTCAGTTGCTGGTCATTGGCCATACGGTCTACGTAGCACGTGCTAAGACTTCTATAGTAACTGTGCTATTTACTACTATATTTTAAGTTCTAACTGTCTCTTTGTTGTCACATTCAAACCTATTAATGCTAGTACCTATTAACCTATTTAATTTAGCTTTATTTTCTGTGCCAATTCTTCAATTGGTAACTCTTATTTTTTCTCTAGGCTCTTTCCAACTTCTAATGAGGATGAAAACTCCTGGATTTCTCCTACCTCATTATTTGTTTTTCATTCCTCTGCTCTCATTTCATGTCCTACTATAGCAAAACTATCTCCTTCACCACTAAATAGTGACTAGAATCCTCACAAAGTTTTCGTATCTACGGAGATATTAATGGTCTGGTCACGTCTGGCTGGGGGAGCGGGGCGTCACTTGCGGTCCCTCTGCGAATACCAAGCGTCTTTGTTGTCATTCATAACCATTATCTGCAAGCGAGCATGGGAACATTACTTCTACCTTATAGGAGAGGGGTCAGAGGTACAGCTCATGTTTGAAGAGCTAAGGGACCTTAGGGATGTGAGGAAAGAACGGGCATATATACCAGAATTACCACATGTTCAACATTATATACTCGTATACACCGTGATACGGTTCCAAATAAATACAGTTGACAAAAATTTCGATAGACTTATCTGTCGATTTGTGTACGAAGAACTCCAAAAGTAGGCTCTTCTGATTAACAATGACCGATAACTAGGTATTGCGTGTCAAATATAAGCATTTGATAAAAAATACACTTGTAAACGAACAGCTGCATTAATTGGTTACCCCCTTTTCTCTCTCTAAGGTATTTTAACACGGGAAGTGCGTAATTATTGCAGCTGTCTGTACTTTCTCATTAACTGTATTTCTTAGAATTTCTTTAAACAATAAGTGCTTTGCGTAAATAGTATGTTTCATTACGAAAAGCATTAAACTTGACTGGATAGTCTTTACTAATGTCACGTTAGAAGCAGTAAAATCCAAATTACTGGACGGACAGACTTCAAGTAATTGCTTCGTGTTGGCCAGAGAAAGAAATGCACTCGGAATAGAGTTACCGGCTCTTTAGAAATAAAGAAACTCACGACGAAATTTCTTTTGACATTTAATTGCAGTTTTCGTGAAGCTTTTTTGTAGTTTTGTTATTGCAAATACCATAGATGTATTATTAAAACTCAATCAATCTGCCTAGCCTTGTCCCAAGTATGTTGGGGTCGGCTTCCAGTCTAACCGGATGCAGCTGAATACCAGTATTTTACGTGGAGCGACTGCTTATCTGACCTCCACAACCCAGTAACTGGGTAATACGATACCCCTTGGTAAGACTGGTGTCAGACTTTCTGGCTTCTGACAACTCTTAACGACTGTCAAAGGACCACGAATGACCGCCGGGACCAACGGCTTAACGTGCTTTCCGAGGCACGGAGGAGTCTCTGTATGTAAAGATGGTCACGCTTCCACGGACCAACCCCGGCAAGCGTAGCTTAACCTGATGGATTGACCCATGCGGCTGTTATTACTTAGCCACGAGCTCCTCATGTATTATTAAAACTATCTATGGCAAATACCCAGGTCACATAACACTACTGTGCAATCATCTAACGGACATTTTGTTAATCTTTGAACCTTGTCACACTAATATGTATCTATCTTTATCACACGACTGCGCGACAGCAAAGACGGGTTATACATATTATAACTAATTTATTCGTCATTGACGCTTCATTTTTGACTATGTACTACGTACGCCAATTGCATTCAACAAGTTTCATACTTACATACATAAACTCAAGCTTTCTTCCCAAGGGAGTAGAAACTACTGAACGCCACCTACTACGATCCTTAGGGATCTCGCGTACTAGACGACCACGACCAGTGGACGCAGCGACCAGCTATCTAATTACGTAACATATTTTCGTAAACGATTACGACTAATCTGTTTCATTTTGACAGTTCACCAACATTCATTGCGTTAGTTACGTTGTTGAGCAAATTTTTTTTTTCGAACTTATGAAGCAATGGATTAGCAATCTGTTTCAAAACGATTCAGATTGTGAATTTGTCGCAACGGCCAACTAGTCGCAGAACGTCGTGGCCGTTTAGTGCGTGAAATCTCTACATGCTCCTTTCTTATCTCCTTTCTAGGTTCTTAATTCAAAATATAGTAAATAGGGGGCGTTTGTTGCGCCACTTCTTCTTCCCAGCTAAAGTACTAGGAAGTGGCGAAGGGCGAGCGTTTTTGGGGAATTTTGACGTTCTAAAAGTGCTGATTCTCAGCCTAGTTTGAATAATGACTTTTGAATTTTGAATTTTATATTTCAATGTTTTTATAGACTGGTCTAAATTTCTTCTTTCTAGGTTTTTACTTCTAAGTATAGTACATAATGTTCAAGGTTTTAATAGACTGTCAGTTCATAAAGCAGATAGTTTACAGTCATTAGAGCTAGCACTTAGCATCTGACATAAAACCCTTGTATTTATAATAGTGCCTTCCGTTAATTATGTCATTACCTGACTAGGTTTTCTTGCGTTTTCAGTTAAACTGTCATGCTACTTTTACGCAGATTACAGGCAAAACAATGTGAACCGACATTGCGCCGAGATAAGGAAACAACACCATTGTATTGCCTAGGGTTGTCCAATAATAACAGAGTCCTTGGAAAATATTATATTACAGTTTCAGTAGCTTCTGCCCGCGCCTTCGTTCTCGCGGGGAAGTCGTAAGTACAATATACTAAAGTAACAGCCACGTTTTTATAAAACTCCCGCAGCCCCCTAGTACCCATCGCGTCGCATCGCATCGCTATTACTTTTTGTCGCTTAGCGTTCTTTCTGACTTTTTTCTTTTTCTCGGCTCCTAAGGGTCGTAGCGTGATGTTAAATATCCTATAACCTTCCTCAAGATTTGGGCTATCAATTGCAAATATAATTTTTCAAATCCGACTGGTAGATCCAGAGATTAGTGCGTTCAAACAAACAAACAAACAAACTCTTCAGCTTTATTATATTATTATATATATATAATAAATATAATATATATTATATTATATTAATATAATATATATACTAGCTTTTGCCCGCGTGGATGACGCAAAATATCCCACGGGAACGGATTACCGGGCTTACATGCCTAATTGCCGAGGAAAAGGTCATTGACTCCTACCGCTGCGCCCGTGTTGCCGTCAACCATAATTATTTTGTAACGCGTAATTTTGAATCTGTGATATTTTAAACTATTCATTTAAATAACATATTCTATTGGATAAGGATTAATAACATACCGGTCAATTTAGCTTCGAAAATAAAAATGAAATTTTTATCAAATTCCTTCCTTAGAAAATAAACATAATGCCATCGCGGACTTTTTGTTGAACTTTTTAATATGAACAATCCTATAGATAAATTTTATGTATCTCTAACGGTTTAAGCTTCGTGCAGACCAGCGCGACGCGACAGCGCGACGCGACACGGGTTATTGTTATACCGTCAAGTTTTCTTAGAAATTCTATTGTTCGAGTCGCGTCGCGGCGTCGCGTCGCGCTGGTCTGAACGAAGCTTTACGCGGCGCACGCCAGTAAATCTAAGGCGGATGATTTTTTCCGATAACTTCAATACAATAATCGTCATATTTCAGGCAATTTACACAAAACCTTCCGCATGAATCACTCCGTCGCTTGGTGAAAACCGTTTGAAAATCCGTTCGGTAGTTTTTGAGTTTATCGCGTTCAAACAGACAGACAGACGCGGCGGTGGACTTTGTTTTAAATTTATAATATGTAAGGTTATGGATAATAATATGTAATATAAGGATTATTATTTTAGTGTGGATAAAAAGAGATAAACATCCCTCGCTGCTGCGGGCGTACGCCGCAGTAATTTACAAAAACATCAGCCATGTTCTTTCGTGCTACATATTTTTCCGCCATCTTTTTTTAAGCATGACGTCATCATCAGAGCTTATTTATGTTCCGCGTTTCGCAAAATTAAGTTTTCATGTAATTATTGTACGAATTATTAAAATTCAACAAACATTTTAGATCAAAAATGTTTTATTTTTTAATTATGTAACATCTGTGATCATATTCTTAGTGTAGTGAGAGTCCTTGAACTAAATTGAGGTTATATTATATAACTTTATGTTATTGCCAAAGTATATGTTTCATTTTGACAGTTCAACAACATTCATTGCGTTATTTATCTGATTGTGATCGATTGTTACGTAATTATTGCTGTATTGTATTCTCAATAATCTTTGTTGCTGATGATGACGGAGCATCATTGTTTAAATGTTTACTCAGCGCATTCTTGATTCTTTCACTCATCCTTCCACATTGTAGTTAACCTACCTTATATAATTATGCTGTTTTAATTTTACAGGACGAATAACCTGCCATACACTTTTAAGCCCAGTTGCATCACCAATCCCTAAATAAATACGTTTAGCGCTAAACGAATTTAAAACATCGTTCTGCATCCTAATTGCGTAAAACACTATCAATCACAACCTGAATCATTTTTGAAGGATATTGCTAATCCATTGCTTCATATGCTCGAAAAAATTGTCTGCCTAACAACGTCAGTAACGCATTGAATGTTTTTGAACTGTCAAAATGAAAGCCGTTGCTACTGTAAGTGTAACGCCCCGCTGTTTCTGTTAATCATTTGAAGATGACAGTCAGAATGACGTTTGAAACATGTTTAGCGATAAACGAATTTAGTGATTTGTGATGCAAGTGGGCCTAAAATCACAGGTAAAGTCGAAGCAAAAGCAAAGTTCGATGATTAAATCAGTTCGTGCAACCCTGAGGTTCATTGCAGTCTTGGGAGATGTAATGCCCGTCTCCCAACGACCGACAATACCCGCCATGGGAAGCGATTAGGTACAATGTTTTTGCACAATACATACTCTTAATAATTGAGATTTCTTCACGATTCTACAAGCAAAAATAAACTGAAACACCATTATTATGAGGTTTATTATTCTTTGAAACAAGAAAGCGGATTCAGATTTCACCGTGCGAACAAGAATAATTGTTTTATTTGTGATGATAAAACTTGGTTTTGTACTAATCGGATTATAAGTTAAATGTACTTCGCAGTTCCAGCGTTATCCTCTTCATTTGCATTTTATATGTATTTACATATTTTATTCTCTAAAAAGTATAAAAACACTACACTTCAAAGTAAAAAACACTTTTTTGTTTATAATTATACTAGACATGCTCCCGCTTCGCACGATTTTTACGACTTGAAAATCATAGAGGTTTCTTTAATATACGAGTATGTATTTTAAAATATATCCTATACAATTAAATGAGCAATATTTGTGTATACAACATGTAAAAAAACCGTGTCCGGTCCTTGAGGGTGTTGTTAGGTATTGTACTGAGATTCTATTAATGTGGTAATTTTAAGGAAAAAAAAAGATATACGCCGATTTTTTTTTCAAATGGGGTTGTACCGGTATATTATATGTACGCTGTATGTGTGCAGTTGTCTCAAATTTCTTATGACCCCTGTTGAAAATTGCAAGCTTATAATGGAATTGGGGTAATTTTGGTACCAAAAATGTGAATTTAAATAGCAATAAATTTTTTATTTTGTTTAATAATAACATTTTGTATTAATTTTTGGTAATTTTATTGCAGTACCTATGTGCATGAATAGCCAAATTCGAAACTGTAAAAAAAGCCAAATAAAATACTCGTCTTGATCGCTATTTCTTACAATAAATATGTGGTTTCGGATTTGGCCATCAAAGCAAACTTGGAAAATTCATTATAAGTATGTTATCCAAAAAATACCAATCAAACAAGTTACATAGTAAACGCGTCGGTATTTCTTTTCTATACAAATCTGTTACAAAGCAAAACTACGAATCCAAAATATTCAAAAGACCCTTAGTATTCTATAGCCTGTTCTTCTTCTTCTATTCGTTCTGTCCCTAATGTCCTTTTTATTATAAAAATGGTCACAATAAGTTTCTGGGTATTCTAAAGCAGTCAAAAAATGATTGTGAACCAGCAGACCTCGTGCATTCTTATTGAAAACAAACATCTGGACCTGGTCCAACCAGCCTGATATTATGAAAGGTGTTAGAAATAGCCCGACAACCGACAAATATCATTCACATTCACATGCAATTTACACGGCTATATTTTTAGCCATGCCACCTGCATTACTCATTTCTTGAAATAAAAGAAGAGAATAAGTTTATAAGTAAGTGAGTTTGAGTTGAGTTTGATATATTGATGTAAATTCTCGCAGATTTTTATTTTTTTAAAATTTATATTTAATTTATTTAATTGACTTAGCTTAGATAGAGTGATCTATATTTATGTTAGTAATCAAAGATTAAAATACAAGCCACAATAATATTATTATAACTAAAATAAATAACTGAAATAAGTGCATATAATCAAATTGTAAAATAAATAAATTAATACTTAAGTCAATCGCATCTACAAATTCTTTAAAAAAAAATCTTAATTTATTTTTTGTTGTTTTGTTAGATTTCTTTCTGTAACTTCAGTCTGTGTTTGTTCTTAGCTCTTACAAGAATGATGGTGCAGGTATACATTCGAATCTATAACACTATTCCTTCCGTTTCTGGTCTGTACGAAAAGCTCGTACAGTACAGACCAGCGCGACGCGACGCCGCGCCGCGACACGAACAATACAGTTTCTAAGAAAACTTGACGGTATAACAATAACCGCTGTCGCGTCGCGCTGGTCTGCACGAAGCTTAGGCGTTAAGAACTGCAGCAGTTACTTTTGTTTTTGTCCATCAATTTAAATGGGATGTGATGATTTCGTGATTATTTTTTTTGCGTATACTCGTTGAAAAAAACTTAACAATCCGGGCAATAAAATAATTTAGAATTTAATCAATGCTACCAATATAAACAATAAAAACGTGGGAAATCTCATGTTAGTTCCACCTCCTGCGAATTTTTATATATTTTTTTGGTACGCAAAACTGTAAAAATAACATCACTCACGCGATGGTTGAGCTCAATCACCTCCGTCCGTGCTCGTCGTAAAGCACGTGTTTTTATTATTGTTTCTGCTTAATTTTATTGGCATTTTACGGTAGGCACACGGCCATGAGTGGCCAGGCCACGACCGTGTGTGTTGCCATGTAATCTTCTCTGACAGTTGAAATATTCTTTACCTGTTATTATTTCTCGGACAAATTGCAAAATTACTGTAGGATGATTTGGCAACATAATGCGTTATTTCCTGCATTAGTCATGTGATAAACAATTAGTCCAATAGTACATAAGAATCAGATTTTTTTGGCTTATCTACAGATTATTTTTGTTAATCCTAATGATCTAACTGGAAAAGATAAAGGAAAATATCTAACGGATAAGTTTATGTTACAAAGTACGAATTACCCAGTATTTGACCCGAGTAACGGACTGGGTGGGTAATTATTTAATCCCAAAATGTCGAACGATGACATTTTTGTATGGAAAGGAAGTTCCCAAAGCAAGACATAGAAGGTCTACTCCGTAGGTACTCATCATAAGAACTACCCTGAACTACCTATACTCTACGTAGCAAATATGTGACATTCTCGTGATGTTGGCAGCCCTGTTGGCGGGCGCGTTCGGTTCAATGTTTATTTTTTATTATTATTCTGCGCGCGTCGCGGCCCGGCCACCACGTGGTGGGCCAACGTGGCGCGCTAAATACAGACGCGGCCGTATTGTCGCGTATCGCCATTATGGTTACGTCATTCCCTGTCTGTCTATACTTCTATAGCATTAGCTCACTTTTGTAGCACAGGATGAGATTGCATTCCTCGGAATTCCGCCAGGATTTTGTTGCTGTCTGGTATTAAAGTCGCACATTGCAACAGCTATACTTTACAGCTCACAAATAGTTTTACTGGAGACTTTAACTAATACAAACTGGTTTCTTGATTTTATACTGTTGTTCGTGGCCCGTGGGCGATGGACTGGTATTTCTTATTAGCGTCAATAGCGTCTCGGTCTATACTGCGTGGTTTTGATATAGCCATTCGATCTAAGACTTTGATGACTGGTATTTGTAGCAGTATAGCTCACGTGCACTGGGAACAACATAAGGAAAATTCTTATCGAGCTTGATTCATTCCGATTTCAGATAAAACTATGACCTAGTTCAAGTTCACTTTCAATCACAAATGTTTAAATAAGGTTCAAATCTAGTAGTTTTTGTCCAATGAGCTTTTCTCGCATGTGTAAAACTTGGTGAAACATTTTTTTTTGTGTCGATAAGATTATTCTCTGTTGCGAACAGCGATCAAAAAGAAATTGACGGAGGTAATCAGGCAACTAATAATTAATTGGTGGTCACACACACGTCATAATAATGAATCGGTGAATAGGCCACCAATTTCTGGAACTCAACTAAATGCAGTTGTACGGACTCCATAAAAGACAAAAACGAAAATAGGTTCAGTGCTAAGGCTAAACAAGTCACATGTAAAATATGAATCTCAAGTGAACTTATTTCTGTAACGGCGGCGACCCTGCCACGGCTACAGTTAGCCCCCCCACCCCGCGCGCAACCTTGGCCTTCTCGTCGCGGCATGCGATCGGCCACAGATTACTAACAATACGCATTATTTTCACAACTCGCCATATTTATTACGTCATCTCTTGTTTAGTTTGGTGAAAGTTTATCAGCATTCATGTTTTAAAGTTTTAATTACACTCACGATGTTTTTAATTTGTAACGCGGATGTTTGTGCTAACTTTTTAGTTTTACACACGCTGTTCGTATTGGAGTTAAAGCAAAATTATTTAAAACTATGCTTTATTCGTTTTTATCTAGGCTGTATTATACGATCATTGCCCTTTGCGTTCCGTTGCTTTGCTTGTAAATGTAAATAAAGTGGTTGTCAAATTGACAACCAATGTCAAACGTTACTTGGATAAAAGTAAAAAATCTAAAAAGAGAAAATAGAATAGAATACCTACAATTTTTTTTATTTTACGAATATGTACTCTTCTATTGATAATAGTGAACATTTGTATAATTATTGCAATTAGAATGGACCGTCCAATATTCACCATATTGGACGGTGAGAGACCTTCCAATTACTGAAATGGTGAAAATACGTATTTTTTTTGCCCTGGGAGGCAGGGGACTAACTACGAATTACGAATAATTTAGCCTAATATGCACACACACATACATAAACATGTGAGTATAGCTGTTATTTATGTATAAAATTTCACATAATATTATTTCTCACAATCCATTATTCATGACTGGCTTTGAAAGGCTCGCTAAAAACGGCGTTACGCCTGCCATCTGTTGAGCTAAGCGTGTAACAATTTCGTAAGGTCGTTGACGGTTGACATTTACAGGCATCCCAACAAGGAGGTTTTATTACCATACAAATGCAGACACGCGAAAAACGGGACCCAGACCCAGGCTATATAAATTGTAAATGCAGCATTCGTCATATCTTAAATATCTAAATTCACTTTTAGGAGCTGAATCTGATAGTAGTTTTTATTATTTGGGTTCATGGACACTGTTTGAAGTGCTGTCATAAAGCGGCTGGCGCTGGATAAAAAATATGTCAAATCGGATATTCCTGTGACCATGGAGTTCGTAAACCTTATTTATTCGAAAAACTCGCAACACACTAAACTTCCCATTTAATTAAACAAATCCATTAGATTAGAGACAAAGGATCTGGTGTTCAGTGGGGTTCCTATCCGCACCCTGGCATTAGCCTAGGGTAATTTCCATGCTCCTAATCGACTTAATGGACAGCTCGGCTAATGATTTGAAGTCCAGTTCTTTGTTTGCATGCACCCCTTGCGCTGTCTACCCTCTTTACAAACTCAATGCGTTTACGCCAGCTGTTACTTCAACCGTTTATTTGTGTCGTTATTATAATTCCAACTGTAAGAAAGTATTCTTAAGTCTCAATTTTGGGTGGTGATAGTTGTTACTTGTACGATCTTGATAGAAGGTGCTAAAATCAGTAGGTAATAGAGTATTGTCAGTTGAAGGAAGGCGAAGGGAGCGTCATCATGTACCTACACGTATTAGATTAGACAAAACATACTGTCTCTTTTCGCTCGAGCTACATTACCTATCATAATATTATCTTCTTGGTCAATGGATCTTTGAACTGCGCTTGCGGCTGACAGTTCCCAGTGTTACCACGTTTTAATGCAATCTGGTTTTAACGGGAAACCGACCTCACGGCTTATCAACTTGTCGATGTGGAAGTTACGAAAATCGCAGGCCCAGACTTTAACTTCTGAATACCTAATCTATTATCTCTTGTCTCCTAAACCTGCTCCAACTTTCACCACATCGTCAATACTAACAAGCACATGTACATTTCCAGGGACAGTAGCTACGTCCGCGGCGGCGGCGCAGTGGGCTCGGTTGGCGGCGTGGGCGCAGTGGGCGCGGGCGCGGTGGGCGCGGGCGAGTACCGCGGGGGGCGCGTGTCGCTACTCGGCGCGGCCTACCTCCCTCCGCCCGCGCCCGCCGCGCACCACCCGCCCCCCGCAGACCCTCCGCCTTTCAAGAAGATCAGGCTCACAGCTGATCGGACGCCGCTGCCACATCATCAGCCGCTTAGGGTTGATACTAGGGTCAGTATCTTCTCTAAGTTCTCAATGGCTTCTCTTGCTGCTCCTGAATACCTCCTTGGTCTAGTGGTTAGATGCGCGACTGCTGAGTATGGAGGCCGGGGCTCGATCCCCGGTCGCACAAGTGATGTTAGTGTCTGACAGAGGAGACCTAAAGAGAAAACAAGATTTTCCTTCCAAGGGGATCTAGAAGGAGAGTGGTCGTCTTTTTGCTACCTGCATCATTTAGCCTCTAACAAGTTATAGTTGAGATTTCTTTAAATACCAAAGAAATTGATAGATGAGTTGAGACGTTAAATAAATCCAACAAAATTCATACTTTTAGATTTTAAAAAATACCATTTCTAATAAATACTCTGTGGGTAATTTCCAGGAGCCGGTGAACCAGTACAGCACAGTTGAAGTACTATCTCCTAATCCACCATCAGAGCCCACGATGGAGGACCAGAGCTTCAGAACCACTAAGGATGACTTATTACAACAAATATCCAAGGTAAATGTATATCAGGTATTTGATGAAACATGCTAGAAAGAATTGGTGGAGGAAGCTCCATTGAAAATAAAGATTATCTGCAGTATCTGGTTAAATCGGGGCAGTGAATTTTGATTCGGCTGGTAATAAATGTAGCATTTTTAAATGTAAATTGTAATCACGATGAGCCCGTAGCACCCGTTGGTGTACGACTAAATCAGCTAATCATATTGCAGTCTACTGCTAAAATCTTTAGCAAGTTGGACGATGGATCCTCCATTTTACCCATAAAAAAGTTCTTTGCATATTAGTCTGCTTTCCGTCGGCAGTCACCAGTCCATGGCGGACATGAGTCAATCAACCTGCCTGCCTTTTCTCAACTACGTTGAGGTCGGCTTCCAGTCTAACCGGGTGCAGCTGAATACCAGTATTTTACATGGAGCGACTGGCTATCTGACCTCCATAATCCAGTAACTGGATAATACGATACCCCTTGGTTAGACTGTTTGTCAGACATTCGGGCCCATAACGGCTGACAAAGCTCCACGAATGACAGCCGGGACCAACAGCTTAACATTTTTTCCGAGGCACAGAGGAGTCTCGGTATGTTAAGATGGTCACCCATCCACAGACCAACCCCGGCTAGCGTAGCTTAACCTGATGGATCGAACCGTGGGGCTGTTATTACTTAGCCACGAGCTCCTCCATGGCGGACACGAGTATTCCAAGTAAAAAGGAATAATCGAACTCTAGTCACAAGTAAATCATTTCTATGTACACTGGAATCAAAATCCTTTATTTATACTGTACACAAATGCTTAATTAATCTTTTTAACGTTTTACATAATAATATAACGTTTCTTCTCTTTTGTTATATTATTACATTACTAGCTGTGGCTCGCGGCTTCGTCTGCAATCCAGGATGAAAAGTATCCTATGTCCTTCTCCAGGTCATGGTCTACCCATGTGCCAAATTTCATCCAAATCCGTTCAGCCGTTTCAGCGTGAAAGCGTAACAAACAAACTCACTTTCTCATTTATAACAATAGTTTGAATAAGATCTTTCATCCATAAGATTGCATTCGATAACTGATGTTCTTTTAACTAACTCCATCCTTTCCCATCCACAGGTGGACAGAGAAATGGCGTTGTCAGAGTCAACGCTATCAAAGTTAAAGAAGAAGCAAGAAGAGTTAGAACAGACTGCCTCAAGGCCTGCTCGGGCAGAAGAGCCAGAAGAAACAGTACCGAGACACAGAAGTTTAGCGCAGTGCGTGTACGCAGAAAACAGGAAAAAGGTTCATATCATTGTAGTTACACCCATTATCATTTATATATAGGAAACAATTTCATAATATCATGACCTGACATCATCACAATTGACCCCATAATAATCGACTAACAAATTCATAGTAGGAGAATAATACGGTTTTGCGGATGTTTTTGCTGTTTTACATTTTAAGAGTAAAATATGGGTCGTTTAAGTTTTAGTGAGCAATGCTTTAAGTCAAGGGGAAAAGGTTACTAATGCTGGGTTCCTATAAACAAAAACGAATCTTTGTACTTACCAATGGTAGTTTTTTTACTACCAAAATAGATTCGTAAGCTAATTTTACCTGTGATAACTACTTCCATATAGGATGGTTTCAGTGCCGGATTAAGCAAGCGCGGGGCCCGTAGCAAATTTTATAGACGGGCCCTTGATCTACTATGGGTTCTTATGTATAAAGTGGTAAAAAAAAAACAATACTCAATACGTCTATTTGCAATCAACTTTTAGAAATTGTATTACCCATATTCTGACGTCTTAGTCGGCAAAGGTAGTACGTATCACGTTTTTGAGACATCAAGTAAATTCAATATACCACTTCTTAATAAGTTTCACTCAAAAAATTATGCTCTGGCGGAGGTGGGGCCCGGGTTCGAATACGCGGGGCCCCCTTTAGCGCGGGGCCCGTAGCAATTGCTACTCTTGCTACGTGGTTAATCCGGCACTGGATGGTTTGATAGACAAAGCTATGAGGTCTTTGCTTCATTATTGGTATTGAATACAAGAGTCTTAATGGTAACCAATAACGGTCCGTAAATTATAGGAATCGGCCATTATTCAAGTTTCTGTATAGAATAGAATGTAGACGAAAAAATCCCTTTCTCTTGCGTGTGGAAAGGTGTTGTTAGTTATGCCCTGATTACTATATTCACAGTTTTGTGTATTGATGAAGACATTACTTTGCCCTCTAAACATGGAAAACAGGCAAACAGAAAACAGGCATTAGATAAGGGCGTGCACTTAAAGTTGGCAACGTCGCAAATAGCTGTCGAATATTTACCTGTTTTTATTAATTTGTTAATATTACTGTATGGGAATATGAAATATCGCTAACGGTCGCAACGTGACTTAAAATATTAATAATGAATTGCAATTATAACACTGAATTTGATGTTGTAACCGTTTTAGGTGTGAAAAGGGCATTTACATATACTTTTGATACATATAAAACTAAATATTCATTGTTGGGATATTACTTACTGCATTTCAATATTTTAGTTAGCGATATTTCATATTTCCATAAAGTAATTTAACAAATGAATAAAAACAGCGATACATGTATTTGACAGCTATTGACATTGGCCACTTTCAGAATGCACGCAATTAAAAATATAGTTTAAAAAGTTAACGAAAACTGCTAAATACTCCGTAAAACTAATAATTAATTAATTCTCACTAATAGATTAGTTGTACATAGCCTCATGTCATGCTCATGTCGGGATGTAAAAACTACAAAGTGTATCAGTTGCTCTTACCTGTGAACCATAGAGACTTAGAATATGGGTGTTAATAGGGTTAGGTTTCATAGGGTACCTAAGCAGTTAGCCATTTTACAGAAAATGCCTTGGGATAGGTCGAATGGATAATCCAACTGTGCATTTGTGCAACAACATTTGGTTACCCATTTAGGAAGCATTAGGTACAAAACATACTGCACGTTTAGCATGCCCACAATAGAAACGGGTTTTGTCGACGGAAGAATAGACAAAATGACAGATTGTGATTGTTTGAAAAAAAAAATGAAAATGAAAAAGTGTTTATTAGTTTTAACAAGTTACCTTACATAACTAGGTAGTGATTGGAGCCTCCTTTTAAGCTAACTTCTTGTTTATCTGTCATTTTGTCTATTCTTCCGTCGACAAAACCCGTTTCTATGGTTGTCATGCTACGCGTGCTGGTAATAGGCAAAATGGTAATTTGTGGTGACTGCTTATATTCTAAAAAGGATATTGAATTTTGGAGGATTCCGGGTGAAGCTCGCTTTCACCTCTGGCCTGATCATCACTTACCTTCAGGTGAGATGCAGGCCGGAGATGAAAGCAAGCTGCCCCGTTGTGGTTAAAAAAAAAACTTGAGAGGTGTCAAGGGACACCCGGATGGAACGAAGTTCTCACGGCACAGATAAACAAGTGATTTCAACCACTGCTACAATATTTATTGTGCCTCTAACAACATAACGCCATCTTACGAAAATGTCAGGAATTTATATGGCTTTCTGTCAGTACAAGAACGAAAGCTGTAGCTCGGTTGAAAAAATTCAAAAAAATAAAAACAGAGTGCGCTGTCATTCAATTTCGCGTTACAGCAAAAAGTGTCGTGACAACTTTTCGTAAGAATTTTTTCCGTCTAGCCCCCTTTCACAACGCGCGATAAGGAACTTCGTTCCAAAAAGAATAATTTAAAACTTAGAGGCGATATTTAGGTAGGATTCCTCCTTTTGAAAGGGACTTATTTATATAAAATACCCTTTTAAATACTGTACAACGCAGTTGTTAGATGAGGAAAGGTTATGTGGGGTTTCAGAAAAGAAACCGGATTATTTACTTAGGGTTCAAGGAACAGATATAAAAATAGTCTACTGAATTCATGATAGTTTATTACTATTTATTTATAATAGTGCAAAAATAGACAACGAAGTATATATTATGTGCCTGTTTATTTATTTGACACTTACATTGTTGTGTTGTTTCTTTTATTCTGTTTCTCATTATTGATTTGCACGGGATCAATAGTCTGATACATTTTATGTTTTTTTTCCTTCCCAGATCAGCATGGATAATAAGCGGCAAATGGTATTTATAATTTGTTTTATAAACTATTATAAGTACTAAGATAATAATTTTTTGTAGACTATCCGTTTTCAATTTTAGTAAATATTAAAAAAAATATGTAGATTTTTTATGTTAGATTTTGATTAAAATAAGGCATGCTGGTATATAGTATTATGTAGGTATATGTATTCATGTTTAGTTTTATCGTTTTCATACTTTTACACCATATATTTTATTTATACTATAAATAGTTCTGCAGAAATATATTATGTGAACCTGCCAAATGTCGAATGACCTTTTCAGACCTGCTGTGAACATGAACTTAAAAAAATATATAATTATTCTGCTGCATGCTTAATGTCAAATAATGCTTTGTAGATCTAGAAAAACTGTTTGAGCAGTTTCCGTATAGCGCCATGTCAGTCACTACCTAGTAGGTATGTATATCTAAATGTTATGTTAGTTATCAACTATTTTTATTAAATTAAATTATGTAGACATTATCTGTCTTCCCTGAATTCTAAAAAGTTGACGTTCACACCTCCTAATCTACGGTTCACAAATATTTCCTGCGGACTAGTATCATTATTATTATTCTAAATGTATTGTAGCACGTGTATCATATATGTACATTCGCGGAACGAAAGGGTTAAGCACCATACCTTGTAATTTTATTCAGACCCAGTCTCTGGAACCTAATCAACACAAAAATTAGACTGTAAAAGACTAAACAACCGTTTTTTTTAATCACAATACCGTCCATTGTCTTCAATGGGGTCTGGGGCCCCCCTATATCCACGGGGCCCTGGGCTGCAGCCCAAAAAGCCCTTATATAGATCCGCCCCGTGTTTAGTGCTACGATAGGGCTGTCTGAAATGACAACAGTCACTCATATCGGTTAGTATGAGTTTGATAACTGTCAAATCCTATTGACTGCTTGGTTTTATAATATCTCATAAATAGACAAATAAATATCTACGACGAATAGGATCGTGCACTGACATACAAAAACTAACATAGATTCTCAGTCATATAAATACGACTAAAGCTTCGTGCAGACCAGCGCGACGCGACAGCGCGACGCGACACCGGTTATTGTTATACCGTCAAGTTTTCTTAGAAATTGTATTGTTCGAGTCGCGTCGCGGCGTCGCGTCGCGCTGATCTGCACGAAGCTTAAGGCGGTACGGGTACGAAAACATTTGTCTTATTAATCCGACTGGGGCGGTCAAAAGGTTAAATTTCAAAACTGCTTTTAACCCTTTCATTCCGCAGTGTCAATAATTGTTTATCGAAGTTCGTGGAACTATTTGTGACATGTGGTTGTATCAGCAGGCGTCGTCGGGGCACGCGGTCCTGTCGCACCTGGGCCCTCCCGTGCTGTACCCGCTGTACAACCAGCCACAGGACACAGAGGTGTACCACGAGAACATCAGGCGGCATCGAACGTTTCGGAAGCGGTTAGCGGAACACATACGGAAGCTCAAACTTGAGTCGGAAAAGGTAAAAATTATGATAAAAGGTAGAAATGATAAAAACATTTTGATTGATTGATCTGCGAAGTTACACTGTAGTTGGTCCATACAGATATTATAGTTATTTATATAGATATATATATGCTTTATGTATATATGTATGTATTTATTGTGTATGTAAATGGTACACCACTGACTTCCTGCAATATTGTCTCCTTCTTACTTTAATCCATCCAAAGGTTGTCTGTAAAAGATCGCTTTTATAGCGATAAGACCGCCCATTATGTAAAATTTCTACATTTATAATTGCCATTTTGATGGTGTACATAATTAAAAATATTCTATTTATCTATCTATAGTTGATCATTAATCCTTCTTACTTCGAACGTCCACGCGAGACAGTGGACTTTTAAATTGTTTCTGTAATTACGGCAGACGAAAGGTTAATGGGCCACTCCTTAGAGAGAAGTTAATCCGGCTATCCCGGTTGTCATGTAATTAGTATCTATGGAAGTCGATCAGTCTGAAGTCTGACAGGTGCTTCAATCTGAGTCTCGATAGTGTTAATTTAAATCTCTCCTCAGAACCCAGTTATTGGAACTGGGTTCTGAGGAGAGATTTAAATTAAAATGCAAACCCTAATCTAGTTCCCAAAAGGCTTGGCTAAAGGTCCTTATAGCAGTAGGGATGTTGACAAAACATTTTTTTGTCCGTAATGTAAGTTTAATAAAGTTAAAACTTTTTTTACGTAATCAAACGATTACGGCAATAAATTCAGTAGGCAATACGTTAAATGTGGCATGACGTCACACCCCGGTAGATTTTATACCGACTTGTGACGTAGCGAGCCCCCACTCCCAACTTTAATATTTTATCTAAACCATTTTTCATTAATATGATAAAGCAAAAAATACGTGTCTAATAGTTTTTTATTATCTGACTGACGGACTAAATAGTTTTTTTTTCCCAGTCAATATTATTACTATCCACTATACTGCCCCTATACTGCCACTGCCACTATACTGTTCAATAGTTATAACAATCACGCATATAATGGTATAAGCCAAATAGCGTTATTTAATTTTAAACATAAAAAAAACCACTAAGATGTTTTCTTAAAATACAATTTACAAAAAGTATTTTTTTTTCAAAACTAACTCCGATTGAGATAGCGCCTTTCGGCTTAGCAGGGCAGTGTAAGAACCTTAAAATTAAATGGTAGTATAAACAGTTTTTTTTTCTGCTCCTGATCCAATTTACTTTGGGTCGGTGCAATAGGATTGTTTAAAGTAAAAACGCCTTTGGACCTATATGAAGTTTTCATGACCCTTGATCTCTTATTTCCAGCGCGAGGATGCGTTAGCGGAAGCATACAGCAGACGAGCCGCCGAGTGGTTGAGAAGAGTGGAGCGGATAGAACAGGGACAGAAGAGAAAGGCGAAGGACGCGAGGAACAGAGAGTTCTTTGAAAAGGTATGCGTGAGATACTGGTTTTATTACTGGCAAGGTACAAAAGTTCATCTTTGATATTAATAATATCCGCGAAGCAAAACATCGTGAGGAAACCAGTACCCTAATTAGGGAGCGTTCAAATATTACATTTAAACCCAATTTTTGGAGATTTTTGATTTCCCTTCCCCCCCATGTAACGCGTCGTAACGTTTTTCGATACACCCCCGCGGGCCCCTAGTAAAACGTTACGTAACTACAAAGTGGCCATTTTTACCTAAAAGTCACAATTATCTGGCGTAAAGTACCGGAACTAAAACAAAACAATGTTACGTAACGCGTAGTTCGAATCCGCTCCTGTAACGCATCTTAAAGTTTTAAAAGACCCCCTCCTCCCAAATTCGTTACGTAATACTTGAACGCTCCCTTACGTAATACACGATCAATCAGAATCTGAATCGTTTTGAAACAGATTGCTAATCCATTGCTTCATATGCTCGAAAAAAATTATGCTCAACAACGTAAATAACGCAATGAATGTTGTTGAACTGTCAAAATTAAACAGATTAGTCGTAATCGTTTACGAAAATGTGTTACGTAATTAGATAGCTGGACTAATTGATATAAAGTCTGAAATCGCCAACCCGTCTTGAGCAAGCGTGGTGATCAATTCTCGTGCCTTCTTTGTATGAGAAAACGTCTTCACCGCAGTGGGACAAATGATAAATGATTTTTATTTCTGTAAATAGGTTGTACAAAACACTTTTACACGTCAAACATATTATTTTTAAACTAGATGAGGTCGGCGTTTCCTATCTGACTACTCCGAGAAGAAAGGCCGAAACAAACTCAGAGAACACAGTCTCTTTTAAAGTCCAGACATAATCTTGGTCAGATCATGTGAAGATTATGTAGATTGGTGTCTAAAAATGGTCTTTTGAGGAAAGAACCACACAGATTGAGTGGACCTGTCCAGTCAGTACTGGTATTATTTTAAGGTTAAAAAGATCACAATGTTAAGAAAATGGTAAAAGATAATAAAAGATACTTACTAATTTCCGGTCTTTGATAGCCGGATCAGTAAATCTGTTGTCTAACTCACGTTAGCTGTTGCGATTCGTCGTTCGAAATAACTACAGTGGCACAGGAAATGGTACGGGTTCTAAAATTAGTTAAAATTACCACCAAGAAGAATGTTCGCTGCTCGTGATTGCACTCGTTTGCAGTCGCCTTTTTTATTTACACATCTTAATCTACAAGCAAGAAAAGATTTACAATCCTATCGAGCCTAAACTAATTGGTGGGCGAAATAGGGCTCCTCAATTTTTTGCTCTTCGAGTAAATGGTGGCCAACACCACACTTAGGCATCTTTTGCTGAGACTTCTTAGCAAGACATAATCAGCCTATAATGTCCCCACTGCTGGGACACAAGCCTCCTTTGTTCGAGAGGGAGTGGGCTGTAATCCATAACACAGGCCCAGTGCGGGTTGGTAATTCAATTCAATTCAAAATATTTTTATTTCACATAAACCTACAAGGGCACTTATGAAACGTCAGAAGCTAGGTGCACGGTTCCAATTGGTCGTTTCCTATGGAGAAGAGCCGGCAAGAAACTCCACGGTTACTCTTTTAAAAGTAAATGGTTTTTACAATGTTTCCAAGTTACAGTGTTAAAAGGTATGAGAGGACAGTGTAGGCCCATCAAGAAGTACCAGGTACTTAGCAAAATATTAAATGGTCCACCGATCTACAGTCTGTTATGTCTACAACGTCCTCTCATTCACAAAATTTAAATAGATGTCACATGTCTTTGAATTTTTGGTTCTAGGACATGTTTGTTAACGATGTTTTCCTTCACCGTTTTGAGGTGAGCAGTGGTGATGAAATAATTTACACAAAGTAAAGCGCATGCCTTATTTTTTTTGAGGGTGTGAAATTATCAAATAACTTCTCCCGCTCTGGGCGGAGCGGGAGGGCCAGACTTTTACTGACTAAAACCCACCCGTGTTCCTTCCGTTGCCTGTGTGCCGGGGTCGCGATATCCCTTTCGGACAAACTCGCAACCCCGGCAGGCATTGGCAAAACAAGAGCAAAGCGCATGTCTGGGTTTGACTTCGAACCCATGCCCACCACCGACTTGTAAGTTGGAGCCGGGGTTCTACTAGTATAGTACTTGCAATAAAACTCATTTAATCTTTCCAGGTCTTCCCCGAACTGCGAAAGCAACGCGAAGAGCGAGAGCGGTTCAACAGACTAGGAGCCCGCGTGAAGTCGGAGGCGGAGCTCGAAGAGATCGCCGACGGCCTGCACGAGCAGGAGCACGAGGACAAGAAGATGAGGTCCTTGACCGTGGTGCCGCCGCTACTGAGGGACCCCAGCGACGCCACGCCCATTTATATTGACACCAATAGTGAGATAAACCATTCTTTGAATATGTAGTCAACATAAGAATAGAAGTTACCTTGAACCCCCTTTAAAACTATTTCTTACGAGACTCAAATTAAGTAAGTTTGATAATTAATTTGAGCAAATAATGTACCTAAATAAGATTACCTTAGGGACTGTCTCCCGCCACAGCTACCGCCAAGAACCATTGCTGCGTTATGAGACTTATCAAAATATTAATAGAGACAGAAGATAAGTAATAATATAATTATATATTATTTATTTTCTGTCTCTAGGTAAAAGGTAGAATGCAAAGCCATACGGGCCACATTCTAGGTAGACGTGAACGAACTTAAAACAGGCAAAAGTTACCGCACACACACAAAAACGTCGTGAAACCGGCATGCCTGAGAGATATTTCTCGGCGGCATGTGAAGCCAAGTCAGAAACCCATGGGCGGCTTTAAAACTGTGACACCAAGTTAGTCACTAACCGCACGAAAAGAAGAAGCGGCTGACTAATTTGTGTCTGCGGTACACGTTAAGGGGTCGATTCCTGCACGAACTGAATAACTATTATAAGGTCAAACCACCTACTCATAGTTAAGATAAGCTACAGAAGAACTTTCTAGTAAGTTAGTACGGTTTGAAAGAAAATAAATAAAGTAAAACTTTTTCTAAAGGAAGCCTATTTTAAAAAGTCTACAATTTTTTTATTGTTTAAGTTCGAAAGGGGAGACGACAGGAATCGCGTTATAAGCACGTTTTGCCACTGGTCTGGACCATATTTCTTGTGACTCTTTATTAACATTGGTACCTCAACTTTTGTTGTGGTTGCCAGTGTTATTCAAGAATGGTCAATACAAAGATTTAAATCGTAGATTTGCCCTCACCGTACTAAGTCGCGCGAAAAAGTATCCATACTGAGAAGAGTGACCTCGCACAATAATAATGGAGTTTCCATGACAACAAGTCAAGTCAAGTTGCCGGCTGTCGCTGAAAACCAGCGTTGGGGCCCTGTCTCGCATAGGGTCGCAGCATTAAGCTGAGCGATGGCCGTTTTGCGTGGATGTGACGCATATTTCCCCCCAAATTGTTTATTTTTGTGTTTTGTTCTTTCTTTGCGTCATGTGTACCGCAAATAAACGTATTTTCTTTCTTTCTTTCTTTCTTTCCAAGTCTCTGCGACATTATGTGTGTCAGAGACGTCAGAACGAAACAGAGACGCGACCATCGTTTGATGCGGCAGGGCCTATCTACGATTTAAATCTATGCTTTGGATGGATTCAGCAGAAAAACTAACGTTTCCTCTCTCCACAGGACGATGTATGGACATGGAATCAGAACACAAAGAGCTGCAACTCCGGAACGTGTGGTCCCAGTCTGAACGGGAGCTGTTCCGAGAGAAGTACCTCCAACACCCCAAGAACTTCGGCCAGATCGCGTCCTTCCTTCCCCGGAAGAGCGTAAGAGACTGCGTCAGGTATGCGTGCGTTATTTCTCTTTATATACCGGCTGTGGCGAGTTTGTTGGCAGCGCAGGGTCAGAGATGGTCAAAAAGAGTGATCAGAACCAACATCATTTTAAGAATAAGAATATTATTTATTTGCAATAATACATGTACAATAAGTTGACAAATATACATAGTGAGTCCGTCATATTCGACCAGGTATGTGGTGTGCAAATCTTAATTGAAGATTGTTTATAAAATAATAAGTAGTATCTACCATACTTAACACAAAAACTTTAAAATATATTATTTTTATAAAAAACAAAAGTAAAGAAAAAAATCCAAATCTAAATTTTTTATTAAAAGTATAAGAAAAGTATTTAAGTAATTATATCATACGTTCTTTGTCTGTTAGAAATTCGAAAATATTATAATAGCTTTTATTTAATTTAAAAAAAATTATAAGAGACAGTCTATTTTAGCACTGACCAATTTCTGACTGATAAATTAATCTGACTTGTATGAAATATATTGATTTTATTCCTAATTACTTTGTCATTTAATTAACGAATTTCACCACATTTCTATGATCACTTTTAATGACATTATTCTGTAGTACATTATAATTTTTTAGTTCTGATTTTGTACTTTGAGGATCAATTTATAAGTATTTGTTTAATATCCTACCTATTTATATCTTAGCCGTTAAGGCAAAACATGACTGTGATATAATTGAATGTATCATCTTGACCTATTTATATCTTAGCCGTTAAGGCAAAACATGACTGTGATATAATTGAATGTATCATCTTGACCTATTTATATCTTAGCCGTTAAGGCAAAACATGACTGTGATATAATTGAATGTATCATCTTGACCTATTTGTATCTTAGCCGTTAAGGCAAAACATGACTGTGATATAATTGAATGTATCATCTTGACCTATTTATATCTTAGCCGTTAAGGCAAAACATGACTGTGATATAATTGAATGTATCATCTTGACCTATTTGTATCTTAGCCGTTAAGGCAAAACATGACTGTGATATAATTGAATGTATCATCTTGACCTATTTATATCTTAGCCGTTAAGGCAAAACATGACTGTGATATAATTGAATGTATCATCTTGACCTATTTATATCTTAGCCGTTAAGGCAAAACATGACTGTGATATAATTGAATGTATCATCTTGACCTATTTATATCTTAGCCGTTAAGGCAAAACATGACTGTGATATAATTGAATGTATCATCTTGCAGGTCTTGTGTATCTAGTGTATACTCATAAATATCTTATCTTATCTAATCTTAATTTAGTAAATTAATCCGCCGAATGATTAATGCACTCCTTAATGACAAAACAACCAATATTGTTAATTAACACGCTTTTATTAGGTCGACCTGTATGTATGTAACTATGTAATCAAATCTAAGAAAACTAATTTAACCATCTTCTAAAGATCGTAGCGTTATGAAAATTGCCAGTTGTATGTGATTTTGATGACAATACAATAACATGGTACTGTCGAGCTGATCTGATGATGGAGCCGGAAGATAATTATGAACTGGAACTTCATGATGGATGATCGTATCATAGCCGTGTTTGGACTTGTTAGAAAGGTCTTGTAATGAACGTTGACCATGATTAGGTTTCAAGGTCTGATGATGAAGCCGGAAGATAGTCACTAGCATTCCATGATGAAATATCGTATCATAGCCGTGTTTGGACTTGTTAGAAAGGTCTTGTAAAGGTGCACGTAAAAGCGTGTTTTTTAGTTTTTTTTAAAGTATTAATTTATTTTTCATATTTTAGTATCCACAAAACACCCTTCACCCTAATTACGTATCACACTTTCAGTTCAATCACAATCCAACAATTTTGAAGGATATTGCGAATCCATAGCTTTATAGGTTTGAAAAATTCGTCTGCTTACCAACGTAAATGACGCAATGAACGTGGGTGAACTGTCGAAATGAAACCCATTGCGATCAATTGTCATTTTATGTGTGTGGCAAGGTAATTGCGTAACCCCGCCGGGCCCGACACAGTAAGCGACAACGTAAATCGTGGTATCAGTGGTGTAGTGTTGTTAAGATCGTGTAAAGTGCAGGTTTACGTTAACTTTGAGTTATTATTGTATCTGATGCACGGGAATCAATTGGTTATTATTAGAAAACGCAAAAAAAAAAATTGACATCTTTTAGCAATAATACTAAACAGAGCTGTCATTCGTGAATCTTTGGCAGTCGTTACGGATCGTCAGAAGCCCGAAAGTCTGACAACCAGTCTTACCAAGGGGTATCGTATTACCCAGTCATTGGGTTGTGGAGGTCAGATAGGCAGTCGCTCTATGTAAAAAACCTGGTATTCAGCTGCATCCGGTTAGAGTGAAAGCCGACCCCAACATATTTGGGAAAAAGCTAGACAGAATTAATAGAAGAGGCAAAAAATGGTGTACCAGAAAGCATAATTCTATCTCAGCAGCAATATAGAAAAAAGCCGAGAAAGCATCGTAACCCCGTCTTAAGATTCACCGGTGAAGAACGACTTGAACCAACATAACGGCGACGTCGCAAAAAGATGCCCATCCATAGATAACACCCGTCTCTCCACTATTCCAACGCTTACTCTAGGATGCATATCCGGTACGGCTCTCAAATCCTACCTTATCCTAAGGCCACGTCTTCCTTACCATTACCGCGCGCCACCCGGTCTACTCCTCGATATGCAATGGTCTTTGTAGTCTCATGAAACATGAGGCTTCATGGGCTAATGCAAATCTTGGGGTTCATTCGATTTATCGAGTCTGGTTAAGCCACGCTGGTATCGGTGCATTTCATTCAATCATAACAGAAAGCATAATTCTATCTATTTAAGGCGATCATACCATATTAGACTAGAATTTCTTGAATGAAATCTTTTAGCAGTTATACTAAACAGAGTATGTGATATATCGGGATTAAAAAAATAATCGGGAAAAAATATCATGGCCATTTTAAAGAATATTACTACTAAATTAAAAAAAAAAAAAAACAATCTCCAATCTCAAAAATCAATCAATCAATCAATCTTCTTAATGTCAAGTATATATTTTTTTGAAGACATTAAATTAAAACATGGGCTCTCTCATAGCACTTACCATCATAACACAATTTATTTCAATTAAACCATTAAAGGCACTTCTAAATTGTCAGAGTCGGTCAGTTAGTCAGAAAGTTGAAGCTAGTTGTTCGCTCTAAAACGTAGATCTCTATGGAGAACGGGCAAGAAACTCCATGGAGACTCTTTAAATAAAGAAATTACAAAATCTTGGTTAACGACTCTCATAGGACAATGTTAAATGATAACTATTTCTATAAAAGATAAATAATGTTTTATGAGTTCAGTGTTTTCTATCCGACGACTTTAAGAATGTCATGACAATGTCATCACTGACCCTTCGCCGACCACAAACAAGACCAACACAATCACTGCCAACGTCACACTACATAATACTCTCCCCAACAGATTCTACTACCTATCCAAAAAGGCGGAGAATTACAAGCAGTTGCTAAGGAAGCCGCGACAAAGGCGGTCGGCGCGGAATCCGCCGCGGGCGCAGCCGGAACCGGAATTGCCGGCCGGAGTCACTACGAGGCTACAGCGAAGCCAGGGTTAGTGTTACAGGTTGAAGAGTATTTGTAGACCCGTGGTTGCATTTATTTGTTACTTGGATTTTTACTGTTTGAAGGAAAGGAAGAAAATTTATGTTTATTTGGCACGTGTCATAAGTCCACGGGGGTTGGGATACATCGAATATACTGGAGACTATATTGTCAGTCCGAAATTATACGGATTTTTCTGGAAGTAAACATTATTAAAACCGTAAAGATAACACAGTAAATTAGCGGTATTTCACATATTTTGGGGTACATCGTGTAGTTACGGGCTCAATTGGAGGTCTCATTACCGGTCTTAAGTTTCATGGAATATCCCGGAAAAACCACGTGATTAAAACTGTACAGTTACGTAGTACAAACTCATTTTAATAAATGAAGGGTACCTAATGAATGCAACTATCTCTGCAACTATCTAGAACCGCCCCTGCGAAATATAGTGCAGTCAGCTCGGCTTTATGTATCCCTGCATATCTTGGGGTGGATTCTCCCCACCTGATTTATATATTTGTCCCTGGTTTGCATGAAACATTAGGATCTGTTAGACCATACAGGAGAAATCCTTAAAACTATATTGTCCTATTTTTTTAAGTATTTAGTTCAATAGTAGTTATTTATTTTAAAACATATTAATATGTTTTAGATTAGAATGGACGTCGATTCGTGTATTTTGCTAAGAAAACTTCCTTCAATGAATTATCTACATTGACTATGCATCATCGAAACATTAGACAATGCAATATAAAACGTTTGTATGCAGAAACACCCATACAAGGCTATGAAAGCCTGACATTTGCCAAGCTATGACGTCACAAAACAAAATGGCGGCTATCAATACAAGTGTAGTATATCTTGTTGGTCCCTTAGGTACGACGGCGCGAGGCACGGAGAGCAAAGAACCGAATATGGATGAAAACATGCAGCAAGTCACTGACCCCGTCACCTGCATACCTATTCCGACCGCAGCGCCTGCGCAGCTGCCTAGGTGAGTACTGATTCTTTGAATTTTTGACAGAAACACTAGTTGAGATGAGACGACAGATATGCCCGGTTTCTGAGGGTTGAACTGAACAGCAAATTTGATGCCATAAAAATCATATTATGTGATTTTTGATTTTGTATGCAGTAAAGCAACAGTCAGGCAAATTGATTTGAAAAGCCCTGGTGAAACCATGGTGACCTGTAATACAGGTTTTTATTTAAATCTACTTCAGGCACTAGTCTCTCACAAAATTAGCTCCTTGTTCTCGTTCACTATTGTCAAATACTAGCATTAAGTACATAACTTGTGTAGAGAAAATAAACTTCTTATATTATTATACATAAAAAATCTTTATGAGCGTTTATCCTAAAAGTTGACAACGTCACAAACAGCTGTCAAATATTTACCTATTTTGATTAATTTGGCAATATTACTGTATGGAAATATGAAATGTGGCTAACTAGCGAACTAAAATATTTATTATGTTTTGTGTTATTGTTTCTCCTCTTCAGAACTTCTTCTAAAATATTAAAGTTATAGGTAGGTACTGCCACTAATTGCTGGGAACAGATGCACTGTGTTTCAGCAGAGTATTAAATGAAGGTGCAGATGTTGACTAGTTTATTGTAATGCTAACAACTTGGCAAAATCCTTTAATCATTGTAAATTAGAATTTTAAACATAACTATAAATAAACTAAAGGAGCAGTGGTGGCCCAATTTATTTCATCACCACTGCTCTCAAAACGGTGAAGGAAAACATCGAGAGGAAACCGACATGCCCTAGAACCAAAACTTCGAAGACATGTGACATCTACGAACCCGCACTGGGCCCGCGTGGTGGATTACCGCTCTCACTGAGAGGAGGCTTGTGTCCCAGCAGTGGGAACATAGGCTGATTATGGTTAAGCTATATAAATAAACTAATCACACTTTTTTGATACAAAACAGTCTATATTTTGGCAATCATATGTATAGAGGTTCAATAATTACAATACTAGGAAAATGCATAATATATCAGCATGTTAATATCATAGGTAAATAATAAATGACCTATCGTTATACCGTTATGATGTTACCGCCGCTTCCTAGAACGCATTAGCTCTAAATCTACAGCAAACATCACGGACGATAGGCTAGCGAGTGCTATTTGATCTATTTCGCTTTGAAATACCAAATTTCTACGAAATAATTGGATTATTCATACCAAATTAGCATATTGACTTTATTTATAATTGAAATTCTGACATAATTTAACGATTGAATTAATATAAATTAACTTTATTTTAAAGGTTATCGGGTATCGTGTTACCCAGTAACTGGGTTATGGAGGTCAGATAGGCAGTCGCTCCTTGTTTAATACTGGTATTTAGCTGTGTCCGGGAAGACTAGAAACCAACCCTAACATAATTAGGAAAAACTTAGGCAGATGATAAAAATAATGTATTTTAAAGAATCTAATGAAACGACTGGTGGGTTTTTATATCCGGGTTCATATCGATGTGACATTTTCAATTCAATGTACTTTCTGAGTTTATCTTGAACATTACCGACATCGGTGAAGGAAAATCCTCGTGAGGAATCCTGGACTTATAGTTAACCTATTGATCGCCCCAGTCGGATTAATACGACAAATGTTTTCGTGCCCGCGCCGCTTCAGTCGTATTTATACGACTGATAATCTATGTTCGTATTTTGTTTTAATGGCACGTCTTCCTTACCATTACCGCGCGCCACCCGGTCTACTCCTCGATAGGCAATGGCCTTTGTAGTCCCATAAAACATGAGGCTTCATGGGCTAATGTAAATCTTGGGGTTCATTCAATTTATCGAATCTGGTTAAACCACGCTGGGATCGGTGCATTTCATTCATTCATTGGACGACCCTATTTGTCGTAGATATTCATTTGTAGATTTATGATCTGGGCGCTGGGGGCACGGCACTTGATATCCAAGCGGTCAATAGGTAATATAAGTCTCGAACCGCCAACCCATCTTGAGCAAGCGTGGTGATCCTTCTCTGTATGAGCAGAGGCCTTTGCCCATCAGTGGGGAAAAAAAAGGCTGGTATTATTATTACTATTGATGGCAATAGGCTCGCCCCCTGTTATATAGGACTTCAACATAGGGTATTTACAAGGCATATGTGAGAGCCCTAGGAGGACATAAATACTGAACTTATTGGTGATGTTCTTCAGAAAGGACAGGTGCGTAGTACTCGCAACCGGCGTGCGTGTATGACC
The DNA here is from genome assembly GCA_914767755.1 of Agrochola circellaris. NCBI lineage: Eukaryota > Metazoa > Arthropoda > Insecta > Lepidoptera > Noctuidae > Agrochola > Agrochola circellaris. The sequence continues at coordinate 8,781,409 of OU611860.1, forward strand.
AGCCGATCGATTCTGTAAAAATATCACCGTGAAACTTAGGTGAAGTAAGGGTTAATCCCTAGCATCCTGCCGGTCGATTTTTGACAGTGACAGCTCACTCCACGCTCACTTCATCTAAGTTTTCACGGTGAGATGGTTACAGAACAGCACTGCAGATGTATGAACGTAAACGAGGCAAGAGGAGAATGTAATTTAGGGGTATGAGGAACAGGTTGTAAAGTTCACTCATCCACCATAGAGATCTTCCGACCACAGCGGTGTCCTGTCTGGCGGGCAATTGCCCAGAGGTTGACGTCGGGAGCTTGTATATATGTCCATCGCGCGGTAAACTCTAATTGCGCGATACAGGATTTGTGTAACGTCAGGATGTTGCGTGACGTCAGGTCTTTGATGCGTAGTTCGCATGTGGTGATGTAGATGCCGCCACAGTAGCAGGTGGCGTTCTGTAGATCCTGCCTATCACCATGGGAAGAACGCATAAGTTTATATATGTATGTATTAAACATAACTGGCGAAATATGGGTGTACTATAGGTACACCTCTGCCCAGCCCTTCTGGGAACACAGGCGTTATGTTATGGTCTCGGACCAAATAAAAAGACATCAACAGTGAAGTGAAGTCGGTTTCGTAAACATGCGTGCATTTTGTGTGGTGTAGTTTGATTGTAGTGTCATTGTAAAAGGTTGTTAATGTTTGCGTGTGAGCGTGTATGCACAGAGCGGCGGTGTAGTTTTGGTATGCTTCACTGTATTGTTCGCAGCGGTATGTCTTGGTTTTTCATTTGGTCTGAGGTTATGGTATTATTAAATGACGCCACGGCTATTTTGCTAATCGCGCTATACAAATAACAGTCCATATCCATAGACAAAAGAAGGCAGCAACAAAATTTGCTGAAAAAAAAATATACCCCCCGACCACGAACGAACCATCATAATTTTTCCTTCAATATCTATACAGAGATTTTATACGATTCCGTCGAGTCGGGGCGGGCTTTTTAATTACACAGTGTCAACATTGAGCGGCTGCCGTCCAATGAATTATTCACCAATAGCTGTGGAGATGGCGGCCGAGTTTTTTACCGCGCTCCTTGACTGGGGGTTTTTCATTGTTTGTAGTTCGCGGATGTAATGTGCTCCTGAGTGGATGAGTTAAGAGCTAAGGTCCATTGTCTTTGAGAAGTGTTTGATATCTAGATACCGGTGTATTAACGGTGGAGTTTCTTGTCCATCCTTCTCCATACGAAAACTAGCTTTTGGAAGGGGCGACTTGAATCATGTTAATGTGCCTAATTGAAATAAATTATTTCACATTGACTTTATGGCTGAGCTGCGTTTTGAGGTGGTATTTGTGGTCTTGGAACAGATGAACTGGTTGAAAGATGATATGGCTAGAAAGGGGGTGACTACCAAAATGACGACTAATAGGTGAGTATGGAAGAAAAAGCAATGTGAGCGCGTACGGACCCCAAATAAATTTGAATAAGGGCAAGAGAATCATGATGGTCTTGAAACTAGTGAATGAAGTTTGCAAATTGGAACTTCAAGAAGCCTCTGAAGACTCGAGAGAGGTTTCTTTAAGTTCCAATTTCGTAGGACTTGTTCTGATAATTATAGTTAACATTATGATGAGCTGCATTTGAAGAACTTGAAATAAACTTCTTATAACCTATGTAGCAGTTCTTGCAGTAAACGAAAACAGTACAACGAGCTACAATGCGATATCGGATAGTATGTAACTGACAAATAATAGACAGGTTGTAATTTTAGGTAAATGTGGAGTGACAATGAGAGACGTGTAAATTCTGAAATAACCAGGAGTCACCACAACGCATTAACTGAAGCATATTCTATTAGAATATAATGATTACAATTAACAATTTTGTAGATGTTATTATACAATTCCTAGATTCTAAGTTAATCGAATAGCTAGGTATTGTATACTTCTGTCTTCCAAGAATTAATATTACCATAATAGAAAACAACTTTCTGAAATATAATTGTTGACAGTTAGGTACATCAAAAATTCAATTTCGTTGAGTTACCTACTTAATTCCCAAATCTAATTTTCATAAAATGGTTCAAATATTCGTTCCAAAAAGACGTATTGTTTAAGCAAAGGTTCGCTTACTACCCTCCTCTCGACCCGGAGGACAGGGCCGGAATAAGAACGGACTTTCTCCATAATGTGCACAAAACTTCCAGTTTTTTCTCGCATTTAAAATATAGTCGCAATTTCGTCTCTACGACAAGCAATGTCAAAAACTTGACAAAAATTTAGGGAAATTTTACTTATTTTTGACAGATTGAGACTGAGATTAGAATGCGTACGTTCTTTTAATCTTATAAATACGAGAATTGCCGCTCTGGTTTAAATTGAAAACATTATCGTAAGAAGCATTTTTTCAGTAAAATTTAAAACATCTTTAGATGTCTTGTTTTCCCCTAAAGGTAGACAAACTCTTAAGGATCAGACTTGAAGCTCTTAATCCGTTTAACAAGGATTCGAACATCTCAAACTAACTTCGAACCTCGCTTCATTAATAAGTGATCACCCTTTCTAAGAAAACGGGCCCCGCCAAGTTCGTCCCTGTGGACGTATGTTTGCACGACCACTCACTTTTATGAGCTTCAGACAATGAGAATAAGTCAATTTTTCATCGACCAGATTAATCGTTTAAAATTCATGTATTTTTATTTCAATCGGTACGGGGAACTTGAGGGATTTATTTTATTGGCTCTTGGGTACTTGTGACCGGGAGTTAGCAGTTTCAAAGTGAGTTTATTAGTAGTTTGCAGGGTTTTATGGCACTTTGCGTAGGTTTTTATTCAGGTCTTAAGAGTTAAAGGCGATGTTGAAGAAATGGACTGTTAAATAACTTAAGAGCGCTTTTCCTAAAAGCTGGCAACGTCGCAAATAGTTGTCAAATATTTACCTGTTTTGATTAATTTGGCAATATTACTTTATGGAAATATGAAATGTGGCTAACTAGTGAACTAAAATAACACCGAATGTTTCGTTTTAGATGTAAAAATTGTATTTGGTAACTTTCCAAATGCCTTTTTTACACCTAAAACGGTTACAGCATCAAATTTCAGTGTTATAATTGCATTTCATTATTAATATTCTAGCCACATTTCATATTTCCATACGGTAATATTGCCAAATTAATCACAACAGGTAAATATTTGACATCTATTTGCGACGTTGCCCACTTTCAGAACTAACGCTCTTAAGAGTCTCAGGCTATTTGAAAATAAATCAGATCGTTTTCAAACTTAGAGGCTCTATGCGATAAAAGATATGTGAACTAATATCTTGGGGGAGGTATATCCAGCAGTGGACGTCGGTGCTGGAATGATGATGATGATGATATTGGCATTGGGTGGTTGCTTAATGTTTAAGGCTCGTGCAGACTAGCGCGACGCGACAGCGCGAGGCGACTCGAACAATACAACTTCTAAGAAAACTTCACGGTATAACAATAGCCGGTGTCAAGCCGCGCTTGTCTGTACGTAGCTTTACCGATACTTGGACAAATTATATACTTATGGAAATAAGATGAAAAGCGATCACGGAAATTAAGTCAGAAATAGGAGCCTACTACGACTGACTAAAAGAAAAAATATCTCTATAAAATAGCCATAAAGTACAGTGCTTCCTCAAAAAAATCACCAATACATAACCTCGAAATAAAATATTTAAAAAAAACTAAGCATTTCCTAAACTTCCCCCATGAGGGTGGGGGGGATCTCCTACTTCTCAAATAGTCCCACATTTCAAACCAAAAATAGTTTCGTTTATTAACTTTTCTCAAACGGTTGATCCACCTAAGTAAAGGGAGGTTTTCGCAGAAGTAATAAAAGAGAAATATGTATTAATAATGGGCGTGTGTTGTGCGTGTGTTGACAATCACTCCAGTGATTATTTGCACACGACTCCCGCGGGATTCATAGCGGGGCTCAATCAGCATACGAGAGGCGGCTCGATTATCGATAAACTTTTAAGTAGGTGATCTGTTGTTCGATTAAAGTTGTTCTTAAAGGGCTGTCGCTGAAAACCAGCGTTGGGGCTCTGTCTCGCATAGGGTCGCAGCATTATGCTGAGCGATGGCCGTTTTGCGTGGATGTGACGCATATTTTCCCCCAAATTGTTTATTTTTGTGTTTTGTTCTTTCTTTGCGTCATGTGTACCGCAAATAAATGTATTTTCTTTCTTCTTTCTTTCTGTATAATCATTTTGAAGGATATTTTTAATGTGAACGAAACTGTTATTTAGGCGGTGCGTGTGTTTAATGTATTTCTTTGATTTAGACAATGCAAAAGTGAAATTGCAAGGCGTTTGCGATTATTGATAGCTGTCAGAATTTAATTTTCATAATTTTTTGTCGTTTTAGTTTAATTTATTGTGTAAAACATTTACCTCGCTATTAAACTCCTTTTAATTAACATTGTAAAATATCGAATGCCGTTTTAAATCACCGTTATCGATAACCTAGAGTACATCACTACCGCCACCGTTTCTCCCGACACGGTTTGTTTAGATTTTTACGCAAACACAGGGCCGACCCATCTTTCTAATTGCCTTAATTAAAAGCATCTACCAATCGAGAAAGCTAAATATGAGGGAAGAGGTCGGTGGAAAAAAACGGTCTGTTTCGGCAATCGTTTGATTCTGTCATGTTTGCTCATTGATATGATGGATGCTACGAAATATTACGTAAACATTTGTGAGTTGTTTCTTTGCGTGGTTCAATGTATCCATTTGATTGTAGAAAAGGCTAGTTTCAACGTAGAACCAAATTGGGAACGAAAAATACAAAAAAGAGAGTTAAAATGTTTCCACGCCAAAAAACTGTAGAAACTTGCCGGACAAATAAATCATTCAACTGTTGACGATTGGATTTTAAAATTCAAAATTCGAATACGTGGCTTTGCGTCCACTCTAGCGCAAAGCATAAAGCTTTGTGCAGACCAGCGCGACTTGTCGCGCGACGCGACACCGGCTATTGTTATACCGTGAAGATTTCTTAGAAATTGTATTGTTCGAGTCGCGTCGCGCCGTCGCGTCGCGCTGGTCTGTACGAGCCTTAAAGCCTTCAACAAATACCTACAGGAAAAAAAAAAATTGTTACCAACATGAAAAATGGTCGCGCGCGAATTCGCGGTACGGTCAACCACTTGCAGTAGCAATATTTGAACTACGAAAAGTGCTCTTACTGCTATGAAATCAAGGCAATATTAATGTGAAAATTGTGTCCATGTACGTGCGGTCGACAGTACTGTACTATTCAGTAAAGGGATGAGATTAATTTGATTGTCAGGTTTGCCCACGTTCAGTCATTGTTTGTCGAATGGGGTGCGCCGTCCGCCCGCGGATAATTACCACCCCTAGCCGGTATTAATTGGGCAAATTTTAATGATGTTCAAATACCGACGAACCGTGTTAGTTAGTGTCGGAACGCGCTTGTTTTTCGCGGCTCCGATTTTTTGTTGAAAAGCTATGAAACGTAGGCGTTTTCTGAGATATATTTTTTAACGAGTATGTTCGGTTTTTGTATCGTCCGCGTCAATGTTGAACTTTGAGCTATCTAGTTTTGGGTAAGTACCTATATGGATGTATAGGGACATCAGTATCCGGAAATGTTAAGTGTGAACATACAGACAAGCTTTCAGAGGTTTTCCTAGACGGTGATTTTTCTTTTACCCAACTTCTTCCGAAATCCTTTTTATTAATTGGTTTTCGTAGTACTCGTATGTTACCGGGATCGTGAACTCGTTTCGCATTGAACAAAAAGTAACTGGTGATCTTGACATGCTTTAAGCGATGTTTTATTATTTTTATTGTTTTAGTGGGATTTATCTAAGTCCGTAGGTGTGTCCTTGGCATCACAGTGGGTCGGTCCTATCAGAATACCAGCGCTGCGGTATTTATATTTTTAAATATCGCCGCATTATGCTGAGATAGGAGCCTTTTTGGCCTCGCACAGGTCGTTATTATTCTTTTAGTTTTTAATTCCTCCCTTTTTGTTTTTTTATTATTATTTACTGTTTGTATTTCCTGTGCGTGTCCCAAAATTTTTTTTTTCTTTTCGATGTCCCAAAATGACTTAGATGAAAGATTGATTTCATTGATTTCGACTAGTATACCCGATAAAAGATCTACATTATTACCTAATGGCACCAGCATCCTAATTGCGTAACACACGATCAATCACAATGTGTTTCATTTTGACAGTTCAACAACGTTCATTGCGTTATTTACGTTGTTGGACAGACAATTTTTTCGAACGAAGCAATGGATCTTTCAAAATGATTCAGATTTTGATTGATCGTGTGTTACGCAATTAGGGGTGCTGATCAGCCCACAATTTCGTATCAAGCTCACAATAATCGTACCCTGGATCGAAACTAACCGATTAATTGAATTCTTCATCCCCGACATCGGTTGGTGGTCACAAATGCCCCCACCTCCCCTGCGCCGCGGGGTAACTGCTGGTAATTAAAAGAGAGGCGAATTGAGCTAATTATGTTTGCCATAACTCCCCGATGCACCCGCTCGGCCTACGCGGCGCTCTGATTGTGTTTCGGTTATGTAATTAACTGGTAGTTTATTGCGATTTATAATTATAATTAATGCTGGGTTAATTTTGTTCGGATTTGGTAGGATTATAATGTTTCTGTTCACTGTGGTTTTAACATGAATACATTTTTGCAATAACCTTTACCTGGCGGTTTAAACTGACTTCAACACTTGTTACATGCTATCGGTACTTCATAAAAAGAATAACCTATAATATCTACGTTTATTCGTCCTTATGAACTATCTATAAACTCAACACTTATTATTACTTTAACACTACGAACAGGTTAATTTCGTAGTATTAAAGACTCTTCCGTGCCTCGGAAAGCACTTTAAGCCGTTGGTCCCGGCTGTCATTCGTGGATCTTTGACAGTCGTTACGGGTTGTCAGAAACCTGAAAGTCTGACAACCAGTCATACCAAGGGCTATCGTATTATCCAGTTACTGGGTTGTGGACGTCAGATAGGCAGTCGCTCCATGTAAAATGCTGGTATTCAGCTGCATCGGGTTAGACTGGAAGCCGACCCCAACATAGTTGGGAAAAGGCTAGGCAGATTGATTGACTACGAACTGGTTAATTTATTAAACTCAAAACTGGGATCGCCTTTCACCAATCTGACTTCCAATCGCTGTGCCTTTATCAGATTACACCTTCAAGCAACACCTTTTGACATCTCTATTGCCACCATTTTCACAACTTTTCCCCTTGCCACCAGGTCGGAGTTATCAAGAACACCGCCCCTACCACCGTCGCCACCACCAGCGTCGTCGGCGCCGCCCGCGGCAGTCACGTCAACTCCCACGCCGCTGTCTGTGGCGAACAGTCCGGTGGCAGCGCCCACGCCGCCCGCCGTCGACCTGCCACTACCGCCGGTGACGTCAGCTGATGTAACGCTAACTATTACTCCTGTTTCGGTGAGTGACTTAGAAATTGTTTGGTTAGAGGGACTTTTTTCCTGCAGAAGCAGTAAGATTCGTTAACCCATAAAAATCAAATTTTCTTACATTTTGGAAATTTGCAGGTCAGTATCAGGTTGTATGTTGATCTATATACACTAACCTGCAAATTGCAAATATGTAAGAAAATTAAAATTTCGCGGGCTATCCAGGATCGGTCGATGGCGCGACGCTTGGGGAAGGGATATGGCTAGTAGTGGAGTACGTATTTCGGCTAAAATGATGATGATAAATCCCACTGTTGATATGGATTTTTATATGAGGTCATCTACGCAAAATTTATGTATTCAGGAATACTTGTAATGTGCAACAAAAATTGTTAGATAACTTAAAAAAAAATATATAATTTCGATCCAGGTGCTTCTGTATTAAGTTTTCTTTAGTAAAAATAGTTTATTTTTTGTATATAAGCTAAGAATGGTGCCTAAATAAGTTGGATTTTACAGCTACGTTTGCCATCATTCTGTGATCGAGATATGTAAATAACACAATACCAATTAAATGATTTGAAGCAGCGAAATCAGTAAAACTCAAAATAAAATTCCAACTAAGTATCTTCCGTTTCGTAAAGATTTGTTTCTTGGACCTGATCGCGGACTTTTCCACAGACACCAATAAGCGCACCAACAAGTGTGGCACCGACATCTTCACCCGTCACCTGCATAACGTCAACGGCGGCGGTGGCAGCTGCCACATTGACAGCGCCTGCCATGTCGACTGGCAGCGGCAGTGGCAGTAACAGCGCCAGCGGCAGTGGCAGCGGCAGCGCACCGCCTACACCGCAGCCGGCTCAACCACCCACGCCGACACAGCCGCCACCCACGCCGGAAGCTGGTAAGTTATATGTTTGGAGAAGTTTTTATGTTATAAGGTCCGCAAATTTAGTGTTTGTGAGACCAAATCTTGAGACGACTAAGGGAAGATTTTAACAAAGTCGGATATATTTTGAATAAAATGTTCAGATATCCGTGAATAAATTGACGTCTGTCGATTTTTGTATGGAAACGGTAAAAAAAAAAAGTCGCATCTTAAGACTTAAAGTTAAGGTCTATGTCATGAAGATTTGGCTATGTATATTTTTGTGCGGACAAGAGTCTGCGATCGCCAATCCTTTTGCCAAGTTTGACAACAACGTTCCTTCGAAATATTATAAATGCGAAAGTGAGTTTGTTTGTTATGCTTTCACACTAAAACGGCTGAACGGATTTGGGTGAAACTTTGCATATGGGTTGACTATGGCCTGTGTTAGGACAAAAGATACTTTTTATCTCGGTAGTAAGTTCCCGTGGGATTATTTCCAACCTCGACGCGGGCGAAGCCATGGGCAAAAATTAGTTTCAATAAAAAATGGTTTAGTTAAATTTCTTGTCGATAAATCTGATACAATGCAAAGTTTTATCTTTCATTACGACACTCATTAATCCGATATTTTTTAGTGCGAAAATGTCGTCGTTTACAGCTGAAACGCAAGCTCTAAGACCTGTGTCCTAAAATTTGTAGCTCCGATTTAATCAAGTAAAATGTGGTGGGAAAACTCACAGATGCTTATTTGTATTGAATCAATTCATACTGCAGCGCTGTAATGATGTCTGTTTGATTCGATTTTAATTAATGAAAACCTATTTACGTTACTGTTTAGTTATTAATAAATCTCTTTCTAAAACTTTTATTGAAACGAGTAAAACTTGTATCATAGAAAATTATTTCGATATGTCACAGTTTCACATTTCGTAATTACAAACTTTATCTTTTCAAAAACTTCGAGTCTATTCGGGTATATTTAATAAAACACGACGTACCTTTAAACATTTATTATAACAATAGTACATTTAAACCGAAACACGTTGTAACCAACATCGTAAGCTCGTTTGAGATCACTCAATAATACTGATATGTACGAATTCACTACGACACTGCTGATTCACTTGGCGGTAGAGGTGGAGGGTTCGGGTTCTGCTTCCCCCATGCTAACTTCCTCAGCGTGGCAGCGTTTGCGATGCTTGTGCACGAAATAGTACGAAGGGAATTTGGACCCGCAGGTTTTGCACGGATAGTAGTGTAAGGTGGTCCGGGTTTGAGACTTGCGGTGCCGGCACGGCCAGGAACGTTCGGGAGAGTTCTCCTGCCAGGCCACGTTGAGGACCCGGCTGAACTGCACGGGTCCATCGCATGAAGCTATGTCGAGAACTGTGTTGCTTTGACGTTTTGGCGGTTCTGGAGCCTCGATACGCTCAACATCCAACTCGCTTGAAGTGGTAGATGATGGTGACGGTGGTGGTGGTGAGGCGGGTGGGGACGGTACCCTTGCTCGGCGGGGTACCGGCCGGTGGGCTCCCGGGGGCGGCGCCGGTCGCGCCACACAGGGGCTGGGCCCCAGCCACGCGCGGTACAGAGACAACATGCTCGCTCGCGGCCGCTCGACGACTGCCAGCCGCCGACTAGAGTGCCTCTTTATATATACCGCGGTAGGGTTCAACTTTCAGTTTACAAGTTTGATTTTCAGGAGGCAGGATTGGGAACTTTATTGGACAGTACGATGTTGTGATTTGACTTCTTATGGGTGGTTTCAAGGGGCTTAATACAACTCCAACAGTACAAAAACATTGCAATACAAAGCTAGGTTTTAGAAATAATTTGGATTATGCTTTTATAATTATTTTTTTAACATCTAAATTTATAATGCATGGATTCGTCTGCTTCTCGAATAATAAAATTTTAAATATCTTTAATCAGTTTGCAAATTAAATTAATGGAGGAAGAGCAAAAAGTTTAAGTCATTGTTTCCACATATAAATCGACTCCGTAGAATAATAGCGTTTCCAGAAAAACGTAATATTCGTAATTTCTTAGCTTCACCACATTCCAATCCCTTTCCCATCTTTTGGGAGTATTATTTACACAAAGTGAAATATGAAGCGTATTCTGCGACGTTCCCCGGGCAATAGCGACTATTCAGTCGAGTGTCTGTGACTTTACAAACAGTTAATCCATTTACAAGTCCCCTGATACCGCCATTGACTTTGCAAAACGTCATCTTTTCAAAATATTAACTGACGAAAATTCTTAACTTTTAAAATTGTCTCAATTTTCGTATTTGCAAGAGCAATGAGACAAAATGATAATCTTTGAAATTTATGATATATTTGTAAGACATGTCAAGTCTTAAGCTGAGTGCATAATTTTTTACTTATTGCTATTTAATTTCTTATTATAATAGGATTGGCCACTTACCTTAACAATAATGCCATGCAACGCAACCTATTTTGAAAAGTTTTCTGACAGAAATCCTGCAGCTAAATTTCCATCTATCTAACATGAAATTCAGAAGATATGTTTCATCACACATAAAAGTTTAAAACCGAAGAAAGTGGCGACGAAAAGCTTGTTTTGCACAATTTCTAAGAGTGTTTTTCCATACATTATCATCCCTTGTCTTACCTTAGGGGGAGTCCGTTTAAAAATGCGCGATTCCCCTGTGACCGCCGTTGGGTTTAATTTCAATGATGTCTTATCACTTTGTGGACTATCACAAAAACCTTTTCATTCAGAACCTTTGTATATATCTGATAGTCTAGCGTAGAGACGTACCTACTTATATTTATAAAAAATTATCCCGAATTATTACTTAACTCGATTTTATCATGGATATTCGTCATTTTATTTAATAATCTAAAGACACTGCCAGTAATTTAGTCAATTTCTCTGATCAGTAGCTCAAAATAAAACCAAAATCGGCATGAACATAATATTCAATTAACATAACAACCGAATATCTCATTACATTATTCTTAATCTCGCAATAACTCCCGATCGAAATATTATAAGTTAATCCACACAACATTAGTGGATGACAACCATAATCCTCGGCTTGGTTGACAGCATAAACCCGACGAACTCACCACACACAGAATTGTAAATCGAGCATCGGGCATGCGGGACCGACGTGCCTTTTGTAAGATTAACAGATTAAACGGTCCATCCAAACCTGCTTTGTCTTCACACCAATCATTCTCCATAATTACTTGGATTATTTACTAAGTAATCAAGTGAAAACTGATATAATTATCGCCCTACGCGATATTAATTCAATATGATGTGTTGTAAAAGAACTTTCTGTGATGAAAAAGATTAGATGAGAAATTAAAATATTTACTATAAAATATCAAGCGAGAATAAATACTTTCTGTAATATTAAAGGGAAACACGACATGACAAATTGTATAATAAAATCAACACACGTTCAGCATACAGGAGGCATTTAATCTACAAAATGTCTGCGGCTGTTTGCGCGGTAAATAAACACAGATAGCCGGTCTCGTTAAATTCTCGCGCTTGGCTGAACATCGGTACGCAAATAGAGGTGACATCCCGCTCCACGGCTTGCCCACTCGTGGGATCTGAAGTGTAGGGAAATTGTGTGTATACTCGTGTATTCGTTGTTTGATTATGTACAAGTGAATAGGGGTAGATTTATGTATTTATTGTGAGTCCCAGTTGGGCGCCAATTTCTTTTATCGTTCCAGATAATCGAAAACATTTCGATACAACATCCATTTCATGGTTTTATTTACGATAGTCAATGAATAATCACCAACGATCTTCATAAATTCATTATCAAAGCTGGTACATGTTAGATGAAACAGTTCATTCGGTTAGTACCACGTTGGGCGCCATTTCAACAAAACGCTGTATAAGCTTTGGAATTGAATAAAACGTTGAATCGTGATCCAATTAGCGTTTGTGCAAATATCAGTAATTGGTGGGATTAATCGACAGTGCTCGGCACGGATAGCAAAACTGTAGAAAGGACTTTTTGCATTTCCAAAATGAGAGTAGTTTTTTTTAAATAAATCAACACTAATAACCAACAGTATCTAGTTTAAATAAAAAAAAACGTGCTAGAATCTTACTTTTAACCAATTTATAAAATAAATATGATTTATCAACATAGGTAATAAACAAATTACTGTTTTAAATATAGCAACATAATGTTTATATTTCTTAACAAACAATGTTTTCTTTCTACAAAAATTAACCAAGACCAAGTCCCATTTATCATGAGTAACAATATTTTACCATACCCATTTAAAACACTGGGGTCGTTTCCATCACACAGTATTCTGTGGCATGTTCTCTCGGTAATAGTCTGGTATCTGTAAGACAAACGTCGTTGGTTTGCTCAGGGATTGCAGACGCTAATTAGCACTCAGAGGCACAGAGCTACGGACAGACGAAATGCTGACTATGTATGGAGTTATTCAGTAGATATTTTGATAATGATGGTTTGATTCTTTTACGGGTTTTGGTTACTGTTAAGTAGTGACCCTGTCAATACTGAACAAGAAGTTTTAGAGAAAGGTCGATGTATGTTTGATTATGGCTTCAGTTTGGAGCTCGATTTATCCTTCTTCTCATACTTGATCATCATCATCACCATTCCAGCCAAAAGACGTCCACTGCTGGATATAGGCCTTCCCCCAAGCTTTGCTACATCGACAGGTCCTTATATGTACTTAAATGATCAAAATAATTGTGTCTCATGTTACTAAAGAGATGATAAGTAAGACGAACCACAATTTAAAAAAAAGACTACGAATTTTAATATACCTGCTTGAAATAAAATCGCCTACAATGGGCATATCCAAAAATATAATGTTCTATGATCTCAACCAAAGTGCATAAATCTAATTACACAGCAGTTAGAGAGTTATTAACTGCGAGCTCAAATCTGTTCGTATAATAGTTAATTATTTAACTTGCGCCGATGCAGTTTAGCACGCCTTTGCCTGGCTTCAACTCGCAAAACTAGTTGTTTGATGCTCTATAGAATTTGATGCAGTATGTAGACTAGTGGTGATTGCATTAGGATGATAAAAGGATTAGAAGGTAAACACGGATTGGCGTTGAATTAAATAAATTGCTTTACACAAATACCGAACAACAAACTAAATAATAAATGCACATATTAATTCAAACAAACAACACGTATGTATGACGCGCAGTAATTCAATTTGTATAACAAACAGCGATAAATAATTAAACAAACATGGCATCGGTATCGGAACTAAATTGGCGCTAATCTGCTTTCGCAGTTTCGCTACAAATTGGCGCCCAACGTGGGCCTGCTGAATATTGCACGATTCGCCAGCCCGGTCGGCCGCGACGTGATTTACGGATCATCTCGCGCTGTTCTGAATAAACTTGTTAATATGCAACTAACGCTTGAATAATGAACTATATGGAAACTAGATTTTCGTTTTGTTGTTCTGTAAACTGTTTAGGTGTTTTGATTTTGGAGTTTATTTGATTTGGGAGGTTCGTTTTGTAGATGAGTTTTTGACATTTGGTAGATGTGATACAATGTTATCTGAAGAATTGTATAATGTGAATATATTCTTCGGTTATTATCTATCGTCAAATGTACCATCCGCGTTCAGTCGTCCATTGTTGAACGCTGGGTAAACAAATTCGTGACTGTAGTGAAATGAATAAAGATTACCAAGATGACATTAAGATTTTCCATTGTCTACCCTCACATTTACAGCCATCACTAACCACCTATTTCCCCAACAGCGGTAACAGAGCGCATCGGCACGCCCTCATCGACGGCCACGCTAACAACAACAACGATTACAACAACATCGTCCAACTGTGCCGTGTGCAACATGTCCGGGGCCACTCGGACTGTGTCCAGATCTCGCGCCATCCACTACGGGCTTAAAGAAGAGGCTGTAGGTGCGTGTGGTAGTTATATTTTTATCTATTTTATATTTATTATGAAAAAGTTATACGCCCTCAAATTGGTGAAATTCGAACACAGGCAGGCGCTTTACTTTGTGTTAATTTCCTCACCACTGCTCTCTAAACGGTGAAGGAAAACATCGTGAGGAAACCGGCATGTCCTAGAACCAAAAATTCGAAGACTGCACTAGGGCAACTTGTACTGGGCCCGCGTGGTAGATTACAGCTCACTCCTCCAAAATAGACCAGCTAAAATCCATGAAAATACATCCCCATTTCAGATTTTTTTCCTAAAATCTGAAATTATGCACTAAAAATGACATCACTTTTTGCTTCCACATTATCTATGCGAGCAGTTATTTTCTGGAATGAAAAACATAAAGTCCAAGGACCAGAATAACCGATTTTCACATTGTAAACGGTGAGAAGTGCAACAACCAATATTGGGGCAAATATTGATAAATTAGTTAAGAGTCAAACATCTCATTGATTTAATTTCATTATTATCAATTGCTATGCATTTGCCTTGTAAAATTATATAATAAATAACTGCAAGATACCTACTTACCTATAAGTTTATAATGGAATATAAACTATTTCCTTTGTATTGCGGCCCGCCGAGCCAAAAACAAAGTGTTCTCAGCCCTTGACTTCAAAAATGTTGACCCTGCTTTATTGCCACGCCGCGGATTACCTACATTTATTGATACAGTACAATTTCTGTCCATCCTAATGTTCTGTGGCGAAAATCTGTCCATTTATTAGCGCATTTTCTTTCCCTCTGTTTTTTGTATACTAAAGAATATTCTATTTATGTATATAGGTGCCAGGGTATGCGAACCGTGTCACTGTAGATGTGTCCGGTCGAGGTATACAAGGTGTCCGGTTCCTACGTGTCCGGGGCCAAGGGTGAGGGCGAAGCGGCTGAGGCATCTGCCGCCGCGGTGGCATGATCTGTCGTTAGAGCTGAAGAGGCCGCTTATGGAAGAATTTGGTGAGTCTTACTTTCGAATTATACAATTCGCGAAAAAAAATCTGCTGTTCCCTACATTATAACGAGCTATGCGAACATAAATGTATGGAACAACTGATTTTTTTTTCGCGATTTCAGGGTTGGTGAAAGTTGTTCATAATTATGAGTACAATGACCCCTTAACAGGATGCAAACGAATCAAATTTCACATTGTATATTAGTTTAGTGTTTTAGATGATAAAGAACCTTTTGATAAATTGAGTTACTCACTATACTTATATATTTCTCATTGACAGTGCATTATCAATTTCAATCTAATAGCCATCTTCTCGAGAACGAAACCAATTGTAAAACTGAATATTGTTGTGATTGTTTCTTCTCAGAGTAGTCAGATAGGAAACACCGATCTCATCTAGCTTATTTTTAATATTTTTTTATATGACGTGTAAAAGTGATTCCGATATCCTATTTACAGAATAAACAATTTCATTTCATTTCATTTCATGTAAAAAGGAACATTATTTTGGTCATGCTTAATTTCGAAGCTCAAAACTTAGCACAAGTTAGTTCGATTGCTCGATGAAAGAGTTGAAATTCAGAAGGAACGTAATTATTTGTGCGAGTTTTGATTGAAATGTCTTCAACAATAAAGTTACCTGCTTTTATTTTCATGACACGTTTACATTTTATTCTTATTCATTGATATTTCTTTTAATCTATGTTTTTATACATCTTTAACAAACTTATCCATTCTTTCACAGAAATTCCCAGCGAGTTAAGCAAATGCTGTTTAGCTTGCTTCAAGAGAATAACCAGGAGGTTAGAAACTGTGGTGGAAGGTGGCCTCGCACCTGAACCCACGGAGGAGGAAGCTGCGAGGTTCAGGTCGCTACTGCGGGAGCACGGGACCGCGTGGGACAGGATCGCAGCCGTCAGTGGCAGGCCGCCGGCCAGCTTGAAGGCGTTCTACTTCACCTATAGGTAGGCGAATAGTTATTTTGTAGAGAGTAGTAGCTCTTTTTAGGACTTTTGGATGATTTGACCTGCGATATGCGATTCATCACTTACATTTTGCACTTGGAATTGTTTTTGTTCGGTATGTATTCAAACATGTTAAGAGATTGAACCGAGATATTATCAATGTTAAGTTTGTTGCACAGTAGTTTGTTGTTGAACAGTTAACCAATACTTTTTGGAAAAACATTTTTTGCTAGCGAAGTTCTAGTCCTATTCTTGTTTTATGGAACAAATCTAAGAGTAGAATAAATTCTAATAAAAGTGAAATATCTGTGTTTATTACGATGTAAGTACTACTTTTCGAAACTTCCTAACACCTGAAATCTTCACCAACAGAAAAAAGCTGCAACTCGACACGTCGGTGGCCGACCGGCCGTCCTTGCCGCGCAGCACGTCGAGCGAGGACAGCGCGCTGTCGTCCGCGGACACGGACACGGCCAGCGGCGGCTCGCCCGCGCGCGCGCCCGCCGCGCCTGCGCCCGCGCCGCGCACCGACGCCGTGGCGCCGCGCCGCCTGCGCCGCGACGAGTACGACTCGTCCGCCACGGAGACGGCCGACGAGGAGAACGATGCGCCGAGTGCCAAGGTTTGTTTACAAACTAATATCATTTATAACTCACTGCTGAAAAATTTTAGCGCATTGAGAGCCTGTGTCACTGTATCCAGATAAGGAGTATCAACGTTTATTAAAAAAATGAAACAAAGTTTGTTTGAAATTATCTGCCCGTTAAGTTTACGGGACAATGTTCAGAGGTGAAATGATGTCAAAAATGTTTAGGTAAAGACATCTGACAAAATAATATAAACGTATCGTGAAATCATCTATTCGAAAAACCCAATTACTTGCTGCAATTAATTGGGCCAGCAAGTTAGGTGTTGAATTTATTTCATGCCAATGCCTCATTATTTTGTTGATCAACAGTAATGTGCACCTCTTCTTTAAAACTATATCATAATTATCTAACAAGAATCCTCTCCCCACAGATCGTCCCCCCAACCTCCCTCCCAACAGTAGTATCATCAGCATCGTCGTGCAGCCCCGTGGTCGCCGTAAGCGCAGTGACCGCGTCCCCTGTGACGTCAGTCGGGCGCAGTACGGCGCCGCAGACAGTCCGCGACGTGGTCCTCAACCTCATAGAGATCAGCCTCACGAGAGACTCGCAGCCACAGCATCCCCCCATCAAGCCGCATCAGATCAAGGTAATAATAATATCTTCATGACCTTTCATTCTGAGATTTAAGAATCGCGAATTATTTGAATACATTGGTTACAAATTATTGTTTTGAGTATTGTTAACACCTGCACGCGTAGCGTGACAACCATAGAAACGGGTTTTGTCAACGGAAGAATAGACAAAATGACAGATTGTGATTGTTTATCAGTCATTTTGTCTATTCTTCCGTTGAAAAAACCCGTTTCTATTGTAGTCATGCTAAGCGTGCAGTTATATTACTTTTTTATTACATTGTAGCAATTTATTGTACCTAAATAAATAAAATAGAAATAAACATAGGGAGGGACGTTTGCCAAGGTCGGTCCGTCGATGGGTGACCATCCCTAACATACCGAGACCCCTCCGTGCTTCGGAAAGCACGTTAAGCTGTTGGTCCCGGCTGTCATTCGTAAATCTTTGACAGATGTTACGGGTCGTCAGAAGCCCGAGAGTCTGACAACCAGTCTTGCCAAGAGCTATCTTGTTATCCAATAACTGGGTTGTCGAGGTCAGATAGGCAGTCGCTCCATATAAAATACTGGTATCTAGGTGCATCTAGTTAGACTGGAAGCCGAGCCCAATAAAGTTGGGAAAAGGCTAGGCAGATTGATATAACACACAATCATCTTCCACAGGTCACCTCCTCGTGCGCAAGCGGCCGAGAAGCCCTCGCCACACTATCAGTCGTCAACAGTTCCCACGTCGGCAACACAGGCGCTGCGAGCCCTCAACGTGCAGCCACTATCACCCCTCTCTCTCACTCCTCAACAAACGACAAGGACGTCATGGTTCTGCACATCGAACCTCGCGCGGAAAGACCCGAGCGGCCCGAACGACCTGATAGACATGATAGGCATGAGAATCTGCTGTTGAGGCAGGAGAGGCATGAACCGCTGTTGGATCTCAGTGTGAAGAGACCTCGGCACGATCAGCCGTTCCCACATCCTAATAAGTCGGTTAGTATCGGACGATTGAAGAATTGGTAGGTACAGTTAACAAAGGCAGCTAACTAAAACTCCTTTCTGACACATATTTTGCGTGTGCTGAATTGAATAGTTTGTCTGAATGTGTTAAAATTATAACAAAGAATAGCTGCTTGGTAAAAAAAAAATATCTTGCTTGTACTATTCCTTTGTTGACTGTACTTCGCCAATAATTACTGCTGTAATCTACTCCCATCTTTAATTTTGAAATAGACACCACCAGTACCCTAATTGCGTAATACACGAATCTGAATCGTTTTGAAACAGATTGCAAATCCATTGCTTCATAAATTCGAAAAAAAAATCTGCTCAATAACGTAAATAACACAATGAATGTTGTTGAACTGTCAACATGAAACAGATTAGTCGTAATCGTTTACGAAAATATGTTACGTAATTCAATAGCAGGATAGTTGGATATTCTAGGCATTTACAATCTTCATAATTCCCACATATTGTAACATTTCTCTATGCCCCAACAGGTATACCGAAATTCGACAGACTACAGACCACAACAAGAACGGGAATCTCCTACCCAGTACAACTCAAAGCCCAAATCCGTGGGAGCACCTCCAAGGCCGACTCTAAAGCCGGCACCTAATCCTAAAGGCTCTATAACCCTCGGGACCCCAGTGGAGTCGAGGTTTGAGCCCCATAGGAACCCTCCGGAGCCTAAGACGGGGTCCATAACGGCTGGGACCCCGGTGCATGGGTCCCATCATATGCCTGATAAGAGAACGTTGGACTTTTATAAGAGAAGGAGTCCGGGAGGCCCCGCGGCGTACTATGCGGCGGCAGGCAGTCAACCTAGGCCGCAGTCGCCGAGTTTTTCACCTGTGAGTAGGAACTTGTTATAATGCTAGATTTTCAGGACATTTTTTGTTCTCTTAGAAGTTAATTACAGTACAATCTCACTAATCCGGCACTTGATTAGACTGATACGTCCAATAATCCGGCAGTCTCCGCCCGCGTATCCCTCTCCCCTCCCTAACGCCACGCACCGCGTATGCGCTCCGTCGTCGTCTATTTCTTCTTATTTATTATGATTTTTTGTATACAATCCAGTAATCCAAACATTCCAATAATGCATCCTCTGGTTTTTAATATTGCCGGTATAGTGAGATGGTTCTGTATTTTTAATAGTTACACGTAAATCAAATCAATTATTCAAAGTAGGCTGAAAAATGCAAATAGTTTATTGCATTGCAGAGGTCTTAAGGAGACGGAATTTATCAATTTCTATTGTCCAAAATTATTTTGTCATCTATTTCGACTTCGATGGTCTCAGAAAATCTGCCATGTTCCATTTCACAAACGAAACGTATTTGTTCCTCAGACGGGCAGCTCCGGCTACACGCGCAACCCGTACGGGCTGGAGCAGCGGCAGATCATCATGGCGGACTTCATCACGTCGCAGCAGATGCACGGCGGCGCGCGGCGCGAGCGCGAGCGCGCCGCGTCGCCGCAGTTCCGGCGCGACGCCGTGTCCGTCATACAGCGCCACACGCCGCACGCCTACCCGCACCCGCACCCGCACCCGCCGCCTGGTCAGTCTCCCACTCGACTTATTGGGTCCCCACCTATGAAATTGGCGTTTTTTTCTCATAAATAGAGAACCTTGTCACTTCTATGAATTAAAATATTCATCAATTGCTTGGTATTATATCGAATAATGACCATCATAAACCACTACCAATAGTAAAAAAAACCTTATTACTTATAGTTTATAAACATAAAAAACACCTTAAAAATGACTCCTCATTTTGTTAGCAGAAATAACCACTATTTGTTTTAACTTAGCCAAAACTTATTTTTGTCGCTTAATCTAGTGGCATATTACGTTATCTTAGTTTTTAAACATTAGTGCATAAAAGTTTTAAAACATTAGTGTTCATGGTTGTTATATAAATTAAGAAAATGTTAGTATGAAAAAAGCAACTTCTTTAAAATTCTCCATACAAAACGCTGATTTCATAGGTGGGGGACCTAATATTTGTATTTCATTTATCTTTTATATAGATTATTTTCTTTAAAACTTTGTGAATGAGAGAACATTGTAGACATAACTGTAGATCTGATCTGTGGACCATTTAATATTTTGCTAAGTACCTGGTACTTGTTGATGGGCCTACACTGTCCTCTCATACCTTTTAACACTGTAATTTGGAAACATTGTAAAAACCATTTACTTTTAAAAGAGTAACCGTGGAGTTTCTCGCCGGCTCTTGTCCATAGGAAACGACCAATTGGAACCGTGCACCTAGCTTCTGACGTTTCATAAGTGCCCTTATAGGTTTATGTGAAATAAAATATTTTGAATTTTGTATACGCATGAACTATGTGAGAATAGGTCATGTCGTGGGAAAAATAATTGGTCAGTTAGCGGGGTCAAAGCTTGGCTACTAGAATAGTGTGAAAGCGAAGGCTATTTGAGCTGCATTCCCATATCTGCCTTCATATGTGAGGGTACGAATAAGGCAAGCTATTGAGCGCCTTAAGAAGCGAAATAATATGTTTGCCGTTTGTTAATTCAAGTGAAGAAGTTCACTTTTAAAGTGCTAAGTACTTTACGCCATAACGCATTCTTATTCATACCATAATATGAGGCACAGATTTATATGAATAGGATGCTAGTTTGACATACTTACTGAGAATTATTGATGGTTATTTTTCTTTTGTCGACACTAGCTAATACAGTATATACAGTAGTACATAATACAAGGATAGTAATATGAGAGGATATAAAAAACATAATATGCCAGTTTTCTTGCTTTTTGTAAGCAGTTTCAACAACAAACATTTATATGTATATAGTACAATTTCTGTGTGTTTCCCTTTTATATTTTGACGAATTGGTCGCATACAGATGGACAACGAGACCCTTAAAAATACGGACGTACACTAAAATACGTGACGTCTCTATTTTACTCGACTTACTAGCGTTATATAACTTGTCTTATTCATATCTAAGATGAGCGCGCCGCGTCGCCGCAGTTCCGTCGGGACGCGCTGTCCGTCATTCAGAGGCACTCGCCGCAGCACGTGTATCAACACCAACACCCACAACCCCCACCAGGTAAAAACCCCCTTACGTATTGTGAAATATTGAAAAAAGAATCTGCTGTTCCATTCAAAATTGTACTCAAACAAACATCGTCAACGATCAAAAATGTATGAAACAGCTGTTCTTTGTCGATATACCTGTCTTGTTTCCAATGTAAAAAATATGAATTATTCATGAGTATTGTAGAATCTCGTAATTCAGGACAAAAATCCCCGTTATGGCAGCCTGTCCACTGGAGTAGAGAAGAGAGGAGCGGAGCTGTGCCAATATCTAAATTGCGCTCCAGACTTTAGATTCTATTGGTAAATATTGGCACAGATCCGCTCCTCTCCTCTCTTCTCCACTCCAGTGGACAGGTAGCCTAAGGGTTTAGTACCAAATAAAGCCTAGTAGAGTTATTATTGTAATTCATATTTGATGTTCAAACTAAAAAGATAATGCCACGTCACTTACGTCACGCATGAAACGACTAGGACAAAAATGTATGATGGCTTGGCTTTCTATTAAACGCATAAATAGACATGCCATTCGTTTTCTTTTCAAACCAAATGTGGTTATTCTACCTATACCAAAAAGAAAACACTGAATAGACATAGCATCTTGATATGAAACTTAAAATCTCTTTATACTAAACACCGAATTGTTCTCAGGTCACGAAGCGTTCACGTCATTAGTTGACGTGGCGTCCGCGGCGACGGCATTGCCAGTGCCGCGCGGCTCGCAGGCCGACGGCAAGCAGGAGGCCAAGCAACAGCAACAGCAACAACATCATGACCTCAGGTACGTTAGCAACAACATATTCTATCTTACCTTGTTTGACTGCCTTTCTTTTTTCTTTTATAATTCTATACTAATAAGAAAGCTGAAGAGTTTGTTTGAACGCACTAATCTTTTAAACTAACGGTCGGATTCAGAAATAACTTTTTGGGATTTGCTAGCCCAGTTCTTGAGGAAGGCTATACTGCCCTCCTAAGCCGAAAGGCGCTATCTCAATCGGAGTAAGTATTTAGAAAATTGATTTTTTGTATAATATTGTAATTTAAGGAAACATAAGGATAAAAAAATCTTCTTAGTGGGTTTTTTATGTTTTAAGTTAGATATCGCTATTTGGCTGATACCATTAGATTCGAAATTGTTATAACTACTGTCTTTAAGTTTTTTTTATACCATTCAATGTATAAAAAAAACTTATAAGACAATATCTCAGAGATAGCGCCTTTCTGCTTAGCAGGGCAGTATAGGCTATATGACATCACGCAAGGACGTTCAGGAGCCGCGCTAAAAGAAGAAAGTCAAGAACGCTAAGCGAAAACGATGTAAGCGCGGGCAGACGATGCGATGCGACGGGGTGGGTAGAGGGAACAAGAAATTTCACGCGGATGAAGTCGCGGCCAGAAGCTAGTGAATTGATAAATAAATTCGGTGTCTTAAACGCACGTCATTGTAAACCACGACACAGGAAAATTTTATAAAAGAATAATTTGTTACATTATTTTTATCACAATATTGTTGAAACTGACCTGCAAGAGCTATGTAACATTTACCGCGATAGTATAAGGAAAAGTCCGAATGTATTATTGTATTAACTGTAGTTATTATTTTTAATACACAGATTCATGGCGCAGAAATTCCCGATCGGTTCTCAGTTCCCGGTAAGTATTTATTTATTTTGCTTTTCTGTTCACTTACATTGTCCCATTGCTGGGCGGTCTATCAAAATGTAAATTATCTATAAAACAGTAAATCAGTTATCTTTGTGTACATTTTAAATTAATAATGTGTATTATTTTCAGCAAATGATGGACAGAAGAGTTCAGTCACAACCTCAATATATGGAGAGAGATAGACAGATACAAATACAAAGAAGAGACGCGTAAGTCAAATACTATTAATATTTTCTGTAGATGAAAGGGATCGTCAGTGGCAGTCAGATCCATTTTAAGGGAAATAAGACCAAATTTCTTGTGGAAAAGTTCTTAGATTACAAATCTAACTTAGATAGATGTATGAATGATTCCAATGATTATAATTCTGTAAATACATACCTGATATTGTCGCGAATCATTTTTTTTCAAGATACAACTCGACACTGACCAGCAAATTGCAAAAAAAGTAAGAAAATTTGAATTTCGAGGGGTGCAACTGCAGATTCACTTTGACCCTCGGTATGCCTGGTGACAAAAAGTTACATGGTGCCTGGCGCTGTCAGACCCAGATATTTAAATTGTAATTTCTCAAAAAAAAAAAAAAACTTATAAATAAGTTATTATAATGTTCTAATGTTTTTACTAGGGGGTGTATATTAGGAGTTAAAATAAAAATAAAAAATGTAATTTATTTTCAACAACATTTATTTATTTTTCGATTTAAACTCGGGTAGTGTTTTTTTTATATTGTAAATTATTTTAATGAATTTAAAGATGCGATTGAAGGAAACTAAGTATTATTTTATTTTACAATTTGATATTATGCACTCATTTCAGTTATTTATTTTAGTTATAATAATATTATAGTGGCTTGTATTTTAATCTTTGATTGTTAACAAAAAAATTAAGTAGTATAGTAACATAAATATGGAAATATCTGAGTTAAATCAATAAATAAATACAATTAATAAAGAAATAAATCGTTACTTTTAACATACATTACTTAATAGCAAACCGCGCGAAATATACGCACGTCCTACTACTTATTACGGGAGCGTGCTCCGGACTGAGGGAGCGGGCGGAGGGCGTCTAGCGATTCATAAAGGCTAGCTAATGAGTGCGGTTAGGCAAGAAATTCAAATTTGAATGAAAAACAACAGTTTATGTGACCATACCAGGCATGCCGAGGGTTGAAAAGTTTCGCCATTTGCCAGTTTCACTTCCACATATCTGCCGTCAAGCATTATTGTGTTTGATTTAAAATCAAACTCAAACTGTAATTCTCGTTAAGATAAATGATTTTATATTTTTGTAAGTAGGTTCGTACAAATACTTTTACACGTCAACCATATTTTTTAAACTAGTTGAGGTCGGGGTTTCCTGATTGACTACTCTGATAAGAAAAGCCGAAACAAACTCAGAGGTCACAGTCTCTTTAACAGTCCAGACATAATCTTGCTCAGGCCATTATGAGGTCCATGTACATAGATTGGTGTCTGAAATGGTCGTTTGAGGAAATAACCACTCAGATTGAGTGCACGAATTTGTCGTTGGCATTTTAGGTGCTAATATGCGGCATAGGTTAAATGAATCAAGAGTGGTTAAATGTATCAAGGGTGGTTAAATGTATCAAGGGTGGTTAAATGTATTAAGGGTGGTTAAATGTATTAAGGGTGGTTAAATGTATCAAGGGTGGTTAAATGTATCAAGGGTGGTTAAATGTATCAAGAGTGGTTAAATGGTATCATCTTCATTATCCTATTGCCATTTTCTCAATTTAGCTGGTACGTCTTTTTTTCGGTCAACTGTCATATTTGTGCGAACATTGTTCCTAGCTAAAATTCACCCTTCAGAGAACTTATCCACCTTTGGTTAACATTAGCATCAGCTTAAGGTCAAAAAAAGAATATTATCCTAAAAATGCTCTACAATGTAAGTAATATTGTTGCAGTGAACGCGCCATCCACGCTATACACGAACGGCACGCGATGGAGCAACAACAACAACAACAACAACACCAGAACCAGCAACAGCAACAACATCAGGCGCAGATAATTCACGAGCGACATATGCAACACTCCATTGTAAGTTTTGTTACTATTTGAACGCAGTGTGACTAAATCAACTCCATACAATTAAAAAATATTAATAGTTTAAAAAACACGCTTTTACGTGCACCTATAGGCGTATTCAGACCTAGAAACCTAATCATGGTCAACGTTCATCACAAGACCTTTCTAACAAGTCCAAACACGGCTATGATACGATCATCCATCATGAAGTTCCAGTTTATATCTTCCGGCTCCATCATCAGATCAGCTCGACAGTACCATGTTATTGTATTGTCATCAAAATCACATACAACTGCCAATTTTCATAACGCTACGATCTTTAGAAGATGGTTAAATTAGTTTTCTTAGATTTGATTACATAGTTACATACATACAGGTCGACCTAATAAAAGCGTGTTAATAGGAGATACTAGCTGTTGCACGCGGCTCTGGTAATTATCCCTTGGGAACATACTACCGAGATACAAATATCCGGTAATATCATAAATCCGGTTAAGGCGTGGTAACAGTCAAGCAGACAGAAAACGCTACTAAATAAATAATATTAGTATGGATTATGGGGACTAATGTCTCGAACGCAGCTAAACAAAATGAGAACAGTTTATGCTGTAGTAAAAATATAAACATACTAGATATAGTTTGACCGGAACCGTTGTACCGCGCCTCAGGTATGTGTGCGGCTCACGGGGTGGGCCGCAAATTCGTCAATACTCATGGCGTCCTGCCGCTCATTCGTTAACACTGCCCTTCGCCTCGCCGCGCATTACTGAGGCGTGGTACAGTGGTCTCGGTCAAACTATAGTCAGCAAGGTTGTAAGTTTCGCCACTATTGAAGGCTATTTTAATTATGAATGCTTTTTATAATCGTTTTTTTGTTTTTTAATCTTATGAAACGCGATTAACCGATGTATTTATGGAGTTGGTATAGTTATACTGTCATTTAACTAATGTACTAGCTGATTGCTGACCATTTCCCTTAGCTACAGGCTTCTATATAATTATAAAATGCTCAGCGATTTCATAGAACCATCGTTGAGCTGAGATTAATACATAAGTCGTACGTACATATAGCACGCGATGCAGGAGCGACACGCAGAGCAACAACACCAGCAACAGCAGCAGCAGCAACAACAACAACAACAACAACAACAACAGCAACAACAACAGCAGCAGCAGCAGCAGCAACAACAGCAACAGCAGCAGCAACAACAACAACAACAACAGCACCAACAACAGCTTCAACAACAGCACCAACAACAAATAATACAAGAGAGACATCATCAGCATCTTATGGTCAGTTCATACGTATACTGACAGTTGTCGTTAAAATTATCAGTTATTCTTCACTCCAATCCGTTCATACCGTAGTAAAAATACTGTCCACTTAGCAAAAAGGTAATGGGGTTCACCAAGGGACCTGCGACTGACTGCGAAATGGTTCAAAGTCCGAACGTTACCTTTGCCCTTTTGTGTTGAATCTAGTTTGATTATGGTAATTACGAAATGGTTCAAATTTCGAACCTTTTATACGATCGACGACACTAGGGCATTGTGGTGATTCTGTACTATCTATGGATGTTATGTATTGGTTACGAAATATGAATTTTAATGGCTAATATTTTAAAGCTGATAAAGAGGGTTACATAATGAAATAACCACCTACACTTGAAAAGGTGTAGGTGGTTTTAGGCTACGTAAGATGCTTTTCAGCCTTACATAAGTTTTATGTTCCTCCGTTGTATCATTTATATGACATTATCCCACTTAAAACAAGGATTCCTTTTTATGAAGCAATAAAAACAAAATGGATTAGTAAACGAAGTATTTTTTTTTAAGTTGACGGGAATCTTGACAGCCAGGGGTAGAAAGGGGTGGCTTTTAATTCACTAGAACGTTCTTATATTATATTAGTTTATATGTTATGTCGCAGTAAGATGGTTGAAGCCGTGATATAGTTATATTTCTAGGGATATAGCTATATACCGGAATTTAGTTATATGAACTGGTTCATAACTGTCGGAGTGCCCTAATTTTGTTACTGCGACCAATTTCGACATCCCGCTGCCGCGGCACCGCTCGCTTCGTTTGCTCGGCTCGCGTGTAGTTGGTCACAGTTCTAACGTAACCTAACCTTTTTAGTCGGAGTGCCCTAATAGTTTTATTACTAGATTGTGCCCGTATCATAATTATATTCCTAGTAAGACAGTTATGAACTGCTTTCATATAACTATATTAAGGGTTATAGCTATATCCCTAGGGATATAATATTACTATATCACGGCTTCAACCATCTTCTCTACGACATATATATATTATATTAGTAGGGCTTAAGACTTGCAAGACGTTATCAATTCCTCGATCATCAATGAATGTAAACCGTAGGTAGGTTGCAACAGTACCATATGTTATCATACCGTTATGTTTGTCCTACAGAGCGTGTCGTCACAGGATGGAGAGCGGCGCATGATTTCGTCGGTGACGTACAGCACGCCCGGCAAGCCCAGGGCTCAGACGCCGCACCATCTTGATAGGAAAGACACGTATGTATTGGTTATTATTTTACTACTAAGAAATAATATTGAAATAGAATATAATAACTAACCTTACCCATAGATACTCTCTCAATAATCATTGAACGTCTACGTAGATTGAAGTTTCCACCATCAATGAGGCGGCCATTTTGAGATAGAATTATCGGTTCATGATCATCAATCTGACGATAACTGTGAAGTATCTGATTGAATTGATATCTAATTGTTAGTGTATTAGGTCCTTATTAGGACGAGATAATAGTAAATTTTGATACATGTGAAAAAAAAAACATTTTTTTTTCCAACATTCTTTTGTCAGATGTGAGATTGGCTCGCGGTATTTTTTTTTCATGCCTGTTTCGAGCCGCTAGGCAGGCTAAAATAAAAAATACTTAAGCCTCGTATCCACTAGGCAACATTTGGCGCGCGACACGTGAATCTCAACATGTACGGCAACGCTGCACAACAGCGCGCGACGTTGCCAGCTGCCGCACAACATGACGCGCGGCTTGTTGTTTGTTTAAAGTGCATCGTTAGTTGAGCATCAATTGTTGTCGAGTGGAGACGTGACGCACAACAATGTCCGATAAAATTATAACCACTGCCGCTGAAATCAACACAAGTTCCTCTGGCGACATGTTGTCGACGACTGAGAATGTGTGGACAGACAACGTTGTTAAACAAATGTTCCGCGTCAACATTCAACAAGTTGCGAAACATGTTGAGCAACATGTCGGGCGTCAAATGTTGCCTAGTGGATACGAGGCTTAATTAATGGACGCGTGTTCAATACATTATAAACCTAAGAACGGTGCTGCATAAGAGCCATTTTTGGAGCATGTGTGTTCAAAAATTCCTTTGTGTTCCTACCATGTTTTCACTTTCCATTTCCAGACGGACAGTAGTATCATCAGTATCAGTGAGTCCCGCCGTAGCGGCCGGCGTAGCAGGCGTAGCTGGCGTAGCGGCCGGCGTAGCGGGCGTAGCGGGCGCAGCGGGCGCAGACAATCGCCCGCGCCCCGCTGAGGGCACGCTTACTGCTGCTTCGTTGATCGATGCTATTATCACTCATCAGATCAGTCAGAGCTCGGATCAGAGGTTCCCGGTAAGAATACTTTATTTTTTTTAAACTTTTAAACTGAGAAATTAGGTTTATGTTTTCAGGTGGGAGTTCCCAGGTTATTTTGTGTTTTAGTATGTAAAATTAAAAAAAGAACACGACTTTGTTCTGCATTCAATTACACATTTATTATGTCGCAGCATCATGCTGAGGTATGAGCCTTTTGGCCTCGCACAGGATTTTCTGCTTTAATTTAATTTGTGTTTGTTTTTTTATTTACGTTTCAATGAGTGTGTTTTATTTTAATGTGTGATCTCCTGTGCTTGTCTCAATAAATACTTTCTCTTTCTTTCAATAATCGTCACCTATTTTTAACGGGTTCAGTACTTCTACTGCACAAATTGGCTATGCAATTCGACACGAATGTTAGAGCAAATAAGCAATAGAGATCACCGAACTACATGTAATTAATTAACAGTTCGAGTAATCAATATTATATGCTGCATTTGTAATACTTCTACTAATTTGCTCGATAGTATACAGAATTTCCTTATGCTGTCTCGTTCAGTTGATATCGAGTATAATATTGCAAGAAGCTTATAGTTTGTCACCCCATTCCTTTATCAATTTCAACAGCTAGCTTTGACATAACCGATATAAGCCCAATATAGAGTAACCAATTGTTGCGTCCCCAGGAGCGCCCCGACCGCGGCGTGACGCCGGCCGAGCGCGACGAGGCGGCGCACGCGGCGGCGGCGGCCGCGCACACCACGAGCATCAAGCTGGGAGACCTCGCCTCCAACATCATCACCAGGGACTTCTGTAGTCCCACCACCTCTATCATGCACCATAAGTGAGTATTCAACTACAATATCTAAATTGAAATTCAGAATCTTGGGTGATTGTCAAGTTTTTATTCAACTGGATATTTCATTGCAATTACACACACATTATAGACACATTGTTTAGGGTCTTTTATTAAAAACTGTTGCTACAGGTACATTAATACTGTAAATTCTTAGTAAATGTTTTAATTTGTTGTAAAAAGAGGCTTTTATACAAGTCCAACGTCATGAATTCAAAACGCGTTTATTTTTCTGCTTATACATCATATTAAAAAAAATTCCTACGTACAGCCCTGAGCTTCAATACTTGATATTAATTTTTTCTCGTTGGCCTAGTAGCTCATTTATACGCCTGCGGATCATAAGGTCACGGGTTTTGAATCCCCAGTTCAAAAATTATTCAATATTTTTGTCAAAGAATCTCACTAGCAAACTTGAGAAGTTGGCTGTACAGTGGGCTCCAGAGAAACCTTTCAGTGTTTTTTACATTGCTAGGGGGTGAAGTTTCTCTGGAACCCACTGTACTACACCGTCGTGACTCAGAGAGCACATAATGCCTCTTTCCCCATCCAAGACATATAATATATCTATTTATATTTACCTATGTTCTACAAATAAACAATTTTGAATTTAAATAATAAAATAAGAAGGTTTTATTTATGCTTCAGTTTACAAAAAAGGGTTTGTAGTTGTTGTGTTTGGAGACTTCTTTAAGCAATCTCGTGTTACCGACCGCGCTCTTCAAAAATTAATCACTAATTAACGCCATTTTACTTGCTCCAGTAACAGGTTCAGCGTGGGCAACTCTGAGGGTTATGTCAGTGGCGGCGGCGAGGAGTGGAAGCGACGCGACGCGCCCAAACACGCGCCCTACCTCGAGCCTGTCAGCCCGCCCGACAACCATCCTGCCAATAGGTATGATATGCTTATAACATTAATTGTCGTATGCCATAACCGGCCTGGGTAAGAACTTAGATAAAGAAACGAAGGAAGAAGGTGGAAATGGTGGAATAGAGGACAGTAATATGATTTTTTTTTGTAATTATCTTTAATCGTCTTTTTAACCACTTTGTTGGGAAGATATTGTCGGAAATTCTATTGAACTTGATGAGACACACGTATTTCATTTATAGTTTCTAGTTCTTTATAAGAAAACTTGTATGTCTAAATTCTTATCACGTTATTTGCTCTATGTTGCGTTGTCTGGTTTTAAAATTAAGAATGGATTGGTTAGTCAACTGATCAGCTCAGTTCTTAGTGTGACTGCATGATAGGTTTCTTACAAGATTACGTTCTATGCATATTGTAAGTGCATAACGTTATCACGATGACTTTGCAAGTGTATAACCACGTACGTTTCTGTTCCAGAAACAACAGCAACCGTCGCTACAGCTGCGTGGGCTCGTCCGGGGCCGGCGCGGGCGCGGGCGGCGGCGCGGGCGCAGGCGGCGTGCTCACGGCCTTCGACTACGTCACCAACCGCATCGTCGAGGTCATGCGCAGCGACGCGGACGAGCGCACCAAGCCGCTCGCCTTCCCCACCACGGCCTACGCCTACCCGTACTCGGCGCTCAACGTGGCCACGGCGCCCGGGGATTGTGAGTTGATTTACTTATTCATGTTTATTTCTGGTATGACATGTGAGCCTAAGTTAAATCATTTATTTCAATTAGACCATTATTGGCACTTTTCAAATATAAAAAGAAAAAAGAGGCAGCACAGCTTATAATAATGGTTTAAAGATGCATTGTCAGGCAGAATATCTCGCGTCTTACTTATGAATATGGTTTATATTACATACAGTATACTGGAAAGGTAGTACTAATAGTTGTGAACATTAAAACATCCAGTAAAACATTCAACACCATGATGAAAGTTTTGGTTGACACCATTTTGATTTTGACCTCATTTTAGGTATCAGCACCCTCGAAAACTATGAAAATGACACCTATGGCGAATAAAAACTTTTTTTTTTCATTCCGTTGACCGACTGTGTGCTAGCTTGACTTAATTTTTACTAACATTTGACATTCTTTCCAGCGTCTAATAACGCGACTGCCAGCAACGCCGTGTCCACGCCGTGCCCGCCGCCGCCCCCGGAGCCGGCGCCGCTGATGTCGGCGCAGTACGAGCCGCTGTCGGACGAGGACTGACGGGCCGCGCGCCCGCACCCCACCGGCTAGCGCCCCGCCGCGCCGGCTCGTCGCGCCGGCGGGGCCCGGGACTGTGCGACGCTACCTTGACGGCATCGGGTTGAACAGATCCAGGGATGTGAAGATATACACCCAGGATGTAAGGGCGTGATGCTGCAGCATCGAGATAAAAAGCTTCAAGATCATTGCGTGGCATTTGGAAAGATCAAGAATCTGGCCGTGATGATATAGACTCTTGTAAAGAACAGCAATGCTTCAGGCTCTACAATGCTTCAAGATTGGTGTCCAAATGGCCCATCATAAAACAATCATTGCCTGAAAATCAGCTTTGAAAAGGGGCAAAAATGAAACTTCTAACATTAAGATTCGGCTATAAATCGAATGTCGAAGAAGTAATTGTCAGCATAGAACTGTAAAACACACACCTGGACCATAGAAGCAGAAGTACCGGGTGGAATAAGCCCAACAGTGGACTAAAACTAGCAGAATGAAGATAAAATAGTGCCCCAACTCGCAGTGTACGTGCCCGATAGACAGCGGAGTGGCCAAGCTTGTGCGAACATTACCCTCCCCGGATACACGTCAAGTGCGTAGATCTTCAGTTATTTTGACGTATTTCTTTCATATACACGCACTTTAACAGACGTATGTAAATAAGTACGAGGGTTTTCGTTATAAAGTGACTCAGTAATGACGTGTATCCAACAGATAACGGAAATAGCGGTGTACAAAAGACATTGAAATAAACTAGTAAGCAAGTATCGACATGTTATGGGTGCATTTCGTGTGATCTCGGTTATGTGTCTGCTGACCTATTGGATCTATTCGTGTTAAGTATAGACGATGGTACTAAAATTGTATATTTATATGTTGTTTTGTAATGCAGGGATTAATTACCGTTCATGTGTTGTGGGAGAGCTTTAAGTGTCCGGTAGTAAGCGATAGTGTGCACTGTGGCCCGGGCCCGACACTCGTCCGCTGCGCGTGGCACGATACGCTTATGAACATAATGCTGTCGATTAGTGAGAATACGATTATGAATTGTTATTTATTTAGTTATTCAACATGTTTCTATTATTTTCTCGTCTAACTGTAGTTGATGAACATACGTGATTAGTAGCACTGCCGCTGAGTGATGCCGAGTACCTCACTATATGTTAAGTGGCAGATTTACGAACGTTTCGGTGATTCAAACGATATAAAATAAATAAGAGTTGTATTTTTAATCCAGTCTTCCATCGCCACTCCGACAGGGGACTCCCCACACTAGGCTAGGGATCCGCGCGACTTCGTCCAATATTAGCTACACTTAGGAACTGTATATTTGTGTATAGACGCGAGACTACCGATCGACACTTGCCCCGGCATGCATTTCGCAGATTCCTCGTTATATTAAGCTGTCGACGTGAGGGCGCGCCGCTCTAAGTTTTAATTTTTATGCTTCGCTTCGGATTTCGCTGTCGCCTCATCCATTAGGTTAGACTACGCGTAGTTCAATTTATCATTTGTTAATTTCGTATTGTAAATATCATTCAGTCGTTCGTTTAATGTAAAGTTTGTGTATATCGGCCCGCCACAGCGAAGTCCGGAACGGTCTCCGAGCTATTGAAATCGAAACTATACTCGACTCGGGAACTGTCTACACCCTTATTATACATATAGCGTTAACGTTAACGGAGTAGCGTAAGTAATATAAATTATATACATATGTAAAAGTGTATGGTTATTATGTATATGCATTTGTAATTATACAGGTTAGCTAAGAGTTGAATTAGAGATTTGATTTGGTTTTTTAGTTAGGAGGGTCTCGTGTGACCGATATAAATATAGTGGGAGAGGACGGAGCGACGCCGCCGCCGCGCACAGCTGCTGCGCGCTTATCTTATGTGCTACACTCACCCGCGCCGCTCTACTCACGTCACGTACACTCCCCATTATCTACACTCATACGTACATTAGTTGCTGTTATAATCCCTGTAACTGTCAGTTTTATGACTTCCCTTATCCAATTGTAAAAATAAAACTCACCCAATTAAACTTAATCATCTCTTGAGGCGATATTAGAGCAGCGCGCGGTGTTTTTGTAAATGTTTTCGAGTTATGTGTAAAAAACGACTGATTAAATTTACTTTGAGCGAGTGTATGGGAGGCGCGGCGGCGGCGGCGCTCGCAAACACATTGTGATTTCTTTATAAAACGTTGTAATGTACTGTAAGTAGCCCAAGAAAAAAATAATCCTTGTAAGTCCGAACATAAGCAAAAAAACAACTTCTGGGAGGACAAATCAATAAAATAAGATGCAAATCTAACGCCTGTGTTTTATTTATACCGTCCGCTTTGATTCTTGTGGGTGGGTCTACGTATCGACTCAAAAAATTGTAAGAGTAACCGCCAGTGACCAGTCACTTTGCCTAATAAATACCCCAAAATAACTGCAGCCTTGCATAATTTTCCGTACATGGCTCGATCATCGATTGGAAAATCCTATTTACCCTTACAAATTCTGGGAGAAATGGGGCTAGTCTTATGAACAGTGACGAAATGGCTTGCTCTAGTATGTACCTGTTACTTATATAATCTACAATGATACTTTTTATATTAAAAAAATAAAAGATTTTTATGTTTGTTACTATTTTATTACCTACTAACTATTAAATCGTAATTCATTGAATTAAAAAATAACGCTTAATTTAATATATAAATGAAATTAATTCAAATCTAACAAGCATTTGCTAAGAATACATTTTTTTTTCATCTACAAGGTGCCACTTTCCCTGAAAAAGTTGAGAAGCAAGGTGAAGTAAGACCACGCTGTCTTTATTATCTGTAAAAAAAAAATAGAGAAAGTAGTCTATTAAACAATTCGGGAGTGAAAATCTTGTAAATCAACATTTTACCGTGCTGAAGCTGGCCAGTGATATAACTGAAAATCCATGTGTGGTCACGTAGACTCCCTTTTGAGCTCTGAAAATGCAAAAATGACCTGTTTTATCCCAAAAAATGCTTACAATCTAATGGCAATTTTTATTTTTCTTGCATTTAATAAATGAAATAAAACGTTTATTTCAATTTCAAAGGACATAACGATACATTATTATTGGAGATCACCTTATAAGCAAGGAATTGCTTGTGTTAGGAGACTCCGCGCTTCCACTTGTCATTATTTTATGCAATTGAAACGTAGACAATGTAAAATGATGTCAATAGTGTTATGGGTGCATTAGGTATGTGTAAAAAAACATGCGGGACAGTCTTTGGGGACTGTCGATAGAAGTGAAAACTAAGTAACTTGTGAATTGTATCGTCGAGCTATTATATTATTATTTTTGAATTATTTTTAGTTTGTAAAGTGTTAATGACCAATTTAAACTTTAATCCTTGATCATAAAGACTTCTTTATAAACCAAAAATAATAACATAAGCGTGCGGTGACGATGACGCGAGTTCCATGATCTTTGTTCGCCCAAAAAGTGCTCAACGCGCCTAAAGAAGTTTTCACTTCAAAAAAGCATAAGGTAACTTTTTTTTACACTGAAAACCATAGATGCCTAACATTAAATAATATTTAGTTAAACGGTATTCCAGTTTTTAATCAATACTTTAGTGCAAAAAAGGGTTATTTTACATAATTTAATCAAATCGGAAATTTTTGACAGCTATTTCCGGAGTTGCCAACTTTCTGAATGTACCTACCCGCTTACCCGACAACAGAACAGAAAGAAGTTTGAGAAAAAAAGTAAAAAAAAGGTGAATATTGTGAAGTTCACCTGTGAAGCATGATCAGTACTGCACTCTTGGCCCTCTTGGAGCCGTTGTACCAGCCGCAGTCGTACAGGGCATCCAACAAGCGCTTGCTCTGTCGCAAACAGATTTAATTCAATGAAGATAACATAGCAAAACACCACGTCTAATATTTCCGAAGAGTTTGGCCAATATAACGTACTCTGCGGGTTAGGCAGAGGTGTAGGTACCTGTAGTACACCCACATCCCACATTTCGCTGGTCCCATGGAATACACAAACCTATTGCCATCAACCGGGCACAAATCCAGACTAGGGCTAGATTGAAAAACCCAATAACACTTTGCCCGACCTGGGACTCTAAGCCACGACCTCAAGCTCAGCAGAAGCGCTTGAGACCACTAAACTAACGAGGCAGGAATGCAGCTATTTTCCAATAAAGGCTCGTGCAGACTAGCGCGATATGTCGCGCGACGCGACACCGGTCAGTCTTCTTAGAAATTGTTTTGTTAGAGTCGTGTCGCGCCGGTCTGCACGACGCTTTATAAAGTCATATGTAGGCATGCAGGTTGTATGGGTTCTAATACTTACAGAATCAATGAGTTTCTGTCCATACCAGCACAGCAGCCAGGTCTGTGTCAGTGCCGTCACTAAGAACGATTTGTACGCCACCTCGTTCCATTTCTCGATTAACTGTATAACAAATAGGATATCTATTTGATAAAGAAGAAAATCCGAATTTTAACTATTAAGAATGGCCACTAACCACGCAACAAAATCCACAGAAGCAGATGATGATGGAGCTGTTCATGAAGTTGATCAGTAACGCGAGACTGAACATCTTCTCCACGTCGCCAGTTAATCTGCAAAGTATATAAGGTGCTTTTCAAATCGGCAGTCTATTACTGAGTTTGTATTCAATATACGGGGTGTTTGGTGCATCGTGTGCCAAATTGATAAGGTCGACTGAAGGGGTCAACTGCTATCCTTTCAGACCCTTTAACACCTCTCATGCCCTGTGGATTTTTTTTATCGACTTTTTATTGTTTTATAAAAAAAAGACCCAATTTTTTTTATTTTTGTAGCTATAAAACTGCTGTAACATGTACAGCTTTAATTTAAGTTTTACCGTTGCGTATAAATAAAAAAAAACTAGATGATTAATGTCACTAATTTTGTTTTTAAAAGTATTCTAAAACAATACATATCTAAATAAAATTAAAATTCAGAGATTACGCCTTATACTTAAAAAAAAAATTGAATTTGAATGTAAAATTTGGGTCCTTTTTTAATAAAATAATAAAAAGTCGATAAAATTATTAATTATTATTCGTTATTGATTGATTTGTTTAAACATTTAATTTAACTGTATTTTGACATTTTGACATATTGTAATAACTAAATTTGACATGTAAAATAATTTAAAATTAATGCCAATACACAATTATTGTATGCCTATTAGATAGGACATATTGGAACTAAAATTTCTTGTTAAGACCTGTAACAAACATATCGATGCCTTACGGGCGAAAAAAGATAACCGCCTCTTTTCAAATTTTACAGGGGAGTGATTTAAAGTTCAAAATAAACGAAAAAAATCATAAAAAATCACTCCCCTGTAAAATTTGAAAAGAGGCGGTTATCTTTTTTCGCCCGTAAGGCATCGATATGCAATAAAGATATTATGATTATGATTATGTCATTAAAAAGAAATCCACAGGGAATGAGAGGTGTTAAGGGTTCTGAAAGGATAGCAGATGACCCCTCCAGTCGACCATTTCAATTTGGCACACGATTCACCAAACACTGTATGTTTGTGTGCGTTTTTTTTATTGCTTCTATTTTACGATGTATTCGTAAACCACCACAATTACCTGATCAACGCGTGATGTCTCAGCACAACTTCTGTGATCTCCTGCTGATGCCTGGCGTCCCAGTAGTTGTCGTCAATACAGTTCACTCTTTCACCCTCAGTTCGAAGCATCTCCTCGCTTACTGTAGCTACGCAAAGTAGGTACACAATATACAGGGTTATTGGTTGTATGTCGGCAATCCGCTATGGGGATGTAGGACAGGTCATTTGCAACCAAATCACCCCCATGACCCATATGCCAATGTCAACCATTTTCGCGTAATTTGACATTTTTTAATTTAAAATGAATGTAATAAAAGTATAAAATGTCAAACTCGAAAATTGTTGACTTTTGGATAGGAGTCAAAAGGGGTCATTTGGTTGTAAATGACCTCCCCTACATCCCCTTAATGGATAGCCGACATATAAACAATAACCCTGTTTTTAAAAACCAAGTGTAGACTGTAGAAGACATACCATTAAGCGCCTATATGAGGTAGGCGCCTAGGTGGAGTGCCGATACCTGTATCGGCACTCCACCTAGGCGTCCCACGCGCGCGTCGTCCCACGTCACTTCTGTGTGGCCCACACCCTGGTGTGGGCCACACAGAAGTGACGTGGGACGAGGACGGGACGCAGACGCGGCCCAGACGAGATGCGGGTGCGACTTGTATAAAAGAGCAGAGACACAGACATGGACTGGGAGCTTATAGTCCGGTTAAGTAGTCATGACCTTAGAGGTCAACTACGAGATGCCATTTATAAAAAAGAAACGGCGAAAACGGGGCGAACACGGTTCATGCTCATACTGTGCTGTCTTTGACACTTCATAATTCGAGGGCAGCAGCGGTGGCGTGCGGTTGTGTTGTGAGCTTTTACGTTTATACTTTGAGTTCGGCAACCACCACGCGCCCTCTGCGAACCCCCTCCGTCTGCGCCATCACCGCGTCTCGTCACTTTTGTATATTTTAACAATAAGCTACGCTTGCCGCGGTTGGTCCGTGGATGGGTGACCATCTTTACATACCAAGACCACCCCGTGCCTCGGAAAGCACGTTAAGCCGTTCTTTGACAGTCGTTACGGGTCGTCAGAAGCCAGAAAGTCTGACAACCAGTCTTACCTAGGGGTATCATATCACCCAGTCACTGGGTTGTGGAGGTCAGATAGGCAGTCGCTCCATGTAAAGTACTGGTATTCAGCTACATCCGGTAAGACTGGAAGCCAACCCCAATAGAGTTGGGAAGAGGCTAGGCAGATGTTTTTCTTAAGCTAAAGTAGGTACTTACCCATCGGATAAGACCTGACGAGCTGCTGGTCGACCGTGACGTAGAACAAGCGCCGCACACGTCTGGCTAGCAGGTCGAACTGCGTGGTGATGTGGCACAGGAACAGGCAGAACAACATGTCCCACGCCACGTTGAACCAGATCACTACCAGCGCTAACAACAACCAACGTAACGCCGTTTATAAAGGAGTGACGTTGCTTAGTGAGTTGTGAGACTCTTATTCTTCACGACGATACATAATTTAGCCGAAAGATGTCACATTGTGTCATCATTATTCAGCCGATAGAAGTCCACTGCTTGACATAGACCTCCCTCAATCATTGCCAGTTACAGGTCGTGCGCATCACGCATCCTGTTGATTCACCTGATCATCTGACGTCGCTTCACCTTGTTGTTGTGATCATTCTAGCAACATGCATTGGTCAAAAACTTTCGTTTTTCGACACGCGCTTTTTTGGACGAAAAGATACTGCGTAGCTTCCCAAACGCTGCCTTGCCGAAGCGGATTTGACGTTTGGCCTATAGGGCATTGTTATAGATAACTCGAAATTGGTCCTCTAAGTTATATTCCTTCAGAATGAAGTGTTATGTACAAAATTATATTACTAACCGTGCCAGGTCTGCACAACGAGCATGATCTCGTAGTAGATAGGCTGGTAGGGGTCGAAGGGAAGCCAGTACAAGAAGTGCAGGCTCATGGGCGAGTCGTAACCGCAGTAGCGCGCGATGGTGATGAAGTATGGCGGCGAGAGGAAGCTGATCAGTAGTGCGTTGTTGCACCAGTAGTAACCTGGGAAGGAATAGGCAAAAATTGGTTAGCTCGGCTTGGTTTTTCCGCAAATGAAGTGCGGCAG
Organism: Agrochola circellaris; assembly: GCA_914767755.1. Lineage (NCBI taxonomy): Eukaryota > Metazoa > Arthropoda > Insecta > Lepidoptera > Noctuidae > Agrochola > Agrochola circellaris. The sequence goes on from OU611860.1 coordinate 8,820,978, forward strand.
CGGGGCGTTTAAAGGAACTGCTATTAATGCTACAGGCCTACGGTTTAACTGAGACGATGGCTGAAGTGCGACCAGTGCGAGAGGGTTATTGACGCCCGTCGGAACAATATTCTCTCTTAACCACGCGCACCGGCTCAGTTACGCAGTAGGCCAGTACAACGGACTGCACGCCCTATGAAAAAAAAATCTTTTGATAATACTTGTTGAAGAAGCTGCATCTTGATTGTATTTTAGAGTTACCTTAAAATTCAATAGCGGGTTTCATAAATAAATTTATGAAGAATACCTATAATCTTAGGAGCGAGAATCAGTATCACACAAAGATAAAAATCATCATTATCATGTACCCGGGTATCGGGCTCTCTTTTCTTGTGTCATTTCCTAGCTCCTGTGCCAGCCTCATCCATATTTTATTCCTAATGGCAACAATTTCATAAGTCCATCTCGCCGCCGGACGACCGACACTTCGTTTTCCAGTCCTTGGACGCCACTAGGGAACTTAACTGCCTTACTCCACCGGTCATCACAGCGCCTTGCCAGGTGTCCTGCCCTTGAGTTCCATACTTTAGCGTACCTTTAACAATCAAGTTGAGCTGCCTGAGCGCTCCCTTGACGATGTTATGCTCCTCATCAGACACCTCTCCTTCCGGCCACATGTCTCGCAGTTCGTTCGCCAGGTTCTCGTACACGGGACGATGGATCACCATCTTGATGGACTTGAAGATCGCTGGTTGTAAACAAGCGGTTACAAAATTTGGCAGTTCAGTAAGTTGGTGGTTTTTTAAGCTTAGATTTTTATTGATAGGTATGTAGTCCGTCGCTTGGCGTCACTTGAAGTGGTAGTTACCGTTGTTGGAATTAGGAAGGTTGGTAGACGAGAACGCCTTTCGATAAAACTTATTCGAGTAAAGGCGAGTTCAGTCTTCATTAGTCTCCACGAAGTTGTTACTTCGTCGAGAATAATGTAAATGATAATGTTGTTGATGATGATGATGTTGATGTTAATGTTTCATCAATGACCGAGAAATGTATAATGAATAAAAATCTTAGTGCATTAACCAATTACGAATGTATTACGCACATAACACGACGCATCCGAAGCAGGGCATCATACGGAACACCTTGATGGAGTCGCGGAACGTTTGCGCCTCGTACGCCGTTATCACCATGCTGACCAGCTCCGAGGGACCCCCCAGGAACAGGTTCATCAGCTCGAACCAGTAGAACATATCCCACCCTTTGCTGGTGTCGAAACACGAACAAAAATCATGATTATCTTTTTTAGCTGGGTAATCTTACAGTGAAAGTAAACGCAAGATTTAGGTAGTCAGGTAAATAAGTAGCTCAGTTTAGTGGTTAGGTTCGAGATTAGTACCTAGTTAATTGCAGGACATTATAATAGTATAAAAGTGCTCATCACAACATTAACGTGTTGAGTTTTTTTATTTATTGAAGTTAGGTTTAGGTTTAAAGATATTTATTCTCAAAAAAGACACAAAGTCACTTACATGAGAACAATGGTTAAACAAATTATAAATATAAAGTTCGTCACAGTCGTCACTGTAGCAATTATGATGTAACACACATCCAATCCATTCAGCTTTTAGGAAGTGTGTTATTTGTGATTAAATATTCAGCTAATTGGGTTTTGAATGCATTGAATGAGTGTAACCTTCTTATACACGAGGGTATATTGTTGTATAATTGTGCTCCTTCAAAAGTTACCATTTTTCACAAGACACCTTATCAAATCTTACTTGTGGTGTTGTTGTCTTCTTGTGGTGTCCTGAAACACAGGCCACGAGCCTAGTTTAGGCACCAGTCTCCCACAATATATACTTACCTGAATGGTGTATCATTGTCGAATCTGACTAATGTACTTATAGACCATGATTGTTCATTTTTACACGCTTTTTGTTATATTATACTAGTAAAGTATTTGCAATCCGGATTCAATACGCTGCTAAAAGTACTTTTTTTAGTTGCGTCTTCAAAAGGCATTGGGGATAAGACCGGGGAGGGTGGGAATTTTACCTCATTATACACATTTAGCAGAATGATGACAACCAGGGTAGGTTATTATCATCTGCTAAATGTAGGTACCCATTCTTCACAGAGAAGCGACAATCCAGCTTAATACGTACGTGGTTTCCTCGGAGATTTTATGTGTCATGCGGATGGCCCCCCATCCCAGCACTTTCTTGGTCAGCGAGTATGACTCGTCATAGTCGCTCTTGTTGTACACCTAGTTGGACAGTTGGAACATTTATGGTATTGTACCTGGGTGAATTTCCCAAACAGAAATTTTTCTTGGCGTGGATGAAAATGCCTGCAGAATGTTTAAATACAGACAATTTTTTTTTTTTTTTTATAGAAAATGTTGCTACCCATGTGAGGCAAAATTATAATTTAGTTTGGATTTTAGTTAATTATATTGTCTTTTTTTTCCTTTCGGAGTTCTCTTAACGGTGGATTCGGTGGCCTGAAACCGCCACCGATATGAGAAAATTCACCGAAATGACAACAAATCCCATTTCGGTGTCCTTTTTTTTTTTTTTTTTTGAGGATGGGAAATTATCAAATAACTTCTCCCGCTCTGGGTGGAGCGGGAGGGCGTGTCAGACTTTTACTGACTTAAAACCCACCCGTGTTCCTTCCGTTGCCTGTGTGCCGAGGTCGCGATATCCCTTTCAGACAAACCCGCAACCCCGGCAGGACAAACCCGCAACCCCGGCAGGCATTTCGGTGTCCTAAATGTAACTTCGGTGATAATTTAGCTCCCTTCAGTAGATTAGAGACTTTGTAGTTTCGGTGCCGATTATAAGTAAAATCTGTTATTCATCGACTATTAGTCGATACCATACTCTTTTCAAAAGCTAGCTATGCTTGAGGATTCTCAGTGAGATCGACTCAGAAACGAGGAGTTACGCAGACGAACGAAGGTTGCTGACATAGCCCACGTACCGGCAAGCGCAGCGTAAGACACACAAGGTCGACAGACGATCTAATAAAGGTCACAGGAAGTTGCTGGATGCAAGCCGCCTACAACCGGTCACTCTGGAAATCCATGGAGGAGGCCTATGTTGAGCAGTGGACGTCTTGCAACCCAGATGATGATGATGATGAGTAGCACACAGTGATCCCTCGTCCGCGTTTAAGCTGCATTTGCCACTTAAGATCAGGTGGGATGCATGCTTGAGTCTTATTAGTCGTATTACAAAAATGTGAAAGTGTGACTATTAGCGAATGGGATCGACTGTGTACTAATCTGCCATTTTGATTTTATAAAATAAGACGTTTTGCGATTTGCTTTTGCTAATTTCGGCGGCAACATAATGTATATAATTTCGGTGAATCGCTTTATCATTTCGGTGACATTTAAAATTAATCTTAAATATCTCATATGTTTCTTACAATTCTTTTATCTCATCTAACGTACATTCATTAAAATAGACTTATGGACAATTTAAAGTTAAAAACAAATAATAAAAACTTGAAATAAATCATCGGCTAGCATCGGATCTCGTGGCTAAGTAATAACAGTCGCACGGGTCGATCCATCAGGTTAAGCTACGCTTGCCGGGGTTGGTCAGTTGATGGGTGACAATCTTTACATACTGAGGCTCCTCCGTGCCTAGGAAAGCACGTTAAGCCGGTGATCCCGGCTGCCATTCGTGGATCTTTGACAGTCGTTACGGGTCGTTAGAAGCCCGAAAATCTGACAACCAGTCTTACCAAGGGGTATTGTGTTACCCAGTAACTGGGTTGTGAAGGTCAGATAGGCAGTCGCTCCATGTAAAATACTGGTACTCAGCTGCATCCGGTTAGACTGGAAGTCTTCCCAACATAGTTGGGAAAAGGCTAGGCAGATTTTTTATTATGGAAGCAGTATTTTGACGTATGTATGTAAAATGTCTTCTTCTTCTTTTCGTGTGGTTAGTCACTAACCTTGTGTCAGAGTTTTAAAGCCGCCCATGGGCCTCTGACTAAATGCTAGGTGAAGGACTGTATAGGTATATCAAATCTCCCGACTCGTGAGGAACAGCCTTAGATGTGGTTTTGTGAAATTGCGATGTTTTGGCACGATTTGGCTCGAATGCTAGAACCATTAAGGTTCTTTTTTCCATGAAAAGCAAGTAGTACCTAATTAACCCGTTCATCGCAGAAATTATTAGCAAACAACCTACAATTGCTTATAGTTGTATTAAAACATCCATTATTTTAAAATAAATTAAATACTGCTTACTCTCTCATTAGCCCTTTTCTTTGATTTTCTGTTGAAGCATTTTCTTAGCAAAGACGTCATCGTGGCTCAGATCGTGATTTCCTATTGTTTCATATCGAGGCACCGCACCTTAGCGGTACCAATTATTTTGTTAATTACGCCACCGTGTGAGAATGAATGCAACCGTTATGAAAATTATATGCCTTTTACTTTGCATAGGATTGGTGCACACACCAGCACTGCTTCTGTTTCTTCGTCGGTATTTTAATACGTAAAATGAATGAGATGGAAAGTGGACAGCTTGACTGACTTTTTGAAATGACATTTCTATAAAACTTTACCGCATCGATCACGCAAACTAGCCTCGCAGCGTGAAATGGCATCTCACTCTGCCCCTACCTACAAAGTTACAAAATGACAGCGGCATCTCAACCTAGCCTAGCAATGTGACATGGCATCGGGATGTCTAGCTTCGCAGTGTGACGGCGCATCTCGTAGTAGGATATAGGCCAGCTTTGATTCCACCTGAATAAAGTAATTATCACACGAAGTTGCTGATGGTATCTAAAGGCATTTTTACTTTATTTTGCATAATTTCCTTTGAGTAAAAGAACTTCTCGTGACTCAATTCCTCCAAATAGTAACTGGTACCTTCTCGCAATGCCTTGTATCAGCAACCATTCAATTAGCTAAATTATGAGTAGGGTAACTAAAACTAGAGAAGATAGAGAGTACTATCTTTTAAGGCATTGCGAGAAGGGTACCTTCTCGCAATGCCTTAAATTACCTACTGAATGTGGTAGGTAACGGACATTCCGTAACAAAAAAAAAAAAAAAAAAATTATCAAGTGTACGCTTACTCTTAATAAAACGAATCCTCTGGTTGTGTTATTATTGTGTCACAGTTAATATTTAATTAAGTTATGTTTTTATTTCCTCGCTGTATCATTAAACCCGTGCTGGCGTAATTAAAAAGGTTTATTCTAATTACACAACACACCCTTACCGCTTTGTGGAAGCCATTAATAAAATATCCAACTATTATTTAGACTAAAGTAAAATAGGTAATGAAATTGATACTGAACAACATTTTTTAAAAGTGTAGATTTACACACGGATATAAATCAAGCTATTTCCAGTATAAGCAGTATCCTAATTGCGTAATACACGATCAATCAGAATTTGAATAGTTTTGAAACAGATTGCTAACCCATTGCTTCATAAGTTCAAAAAAAAAGTCTGGTCAACAACGTAAATAGCGCAATTAATGTTGTTGAACTGTCCAAATGAAACAGATTAGTCGTAATTGTTTACGAAACTATGTTAAGTAATTAGATTGCGCATTGTAAACGATTTCCGTACAAAAAGAAGTCGGCTTATTCTGAAAATGTACAGCTTGTTATGTAGCCCGGTGTAGGTGCACACGCACCTACGAATGTACAGACAGGGAGATTAATTGTTAAGCAAATTGACACACCCTACGCCAATTTGCTGTGTTAAAGGCATTTCATACTACTGTCAAAATATGACAGTTTTGGTTTGAATGAATATTATGTAGGTACAGACATTTAAAGTTTTTAATCAATTAGCCTGCAATTAGCATAATGTGCCTATAATGGTCCCACTGCTGGAACACAAGCCTCCTCCTCCGCGGTAGATTACAGCTTATATGGGCTGTCATCTACCACGCGAGCCCAGTGCGGGTTGGTAGATGTCATGTCACATGTCTTTGAATTTTGGTTCTAGAATATGCCGGTTTCCTCACCATGTTTTCCTTCACCGTTTGGAGAGCAGTGGTGATGAAATTATTTACACCAAGTAAAGCGCCTGCCTGGGTTCGAACCCACTACCTACAACTCGTAAGTCGGGGCCGTTACCACTGGACTGCTCCCAATGCTGTTAATCAAACTTTAATTTGCTTACGGGAAATTATTTTTTCCCTGACTCCACGTAAGTACAATACGCCTACAGGTATTATTTGAGAGGAGTGTATTTCCCTTTCCGTGTTCAATTTGAGACACAAAAGGCGTGGTGTCTTTTGTGTCTTATTTTGTGGTTGGGTAAAATCATCACGCGTTTGTAGTAGTATACAGAATATCCGCATAACGCCATTCGCCAGTCATGAAACAAGTCGAAATGGCTTGCTCTAGTATGTAACTGTTACTTATATCTTCATACAATGAAACCTTTTATATAAAAAATAAATAAAAGATTTTTATGTTTGGTACTATTTTATTACTACTAACTACTAAATCGTAAGTGATTGAAGATTAAAAAATAACGCTTAATTTAACATATAAATGAAATAAATTCAATTCTAACAAGGATTTGCTAAAAACACCTATTTTTGTTTATCTACAAAGAACTATTTTGCTTGAAAAAGTTGAGAAGCAAGGTGAAGTAAGACCACGCTGTCTTTATTATCTGTAAAAAAATAAAGTATGTAGTGTATGAAACAATTCGGGAGGGAATAACTTGTAAATCAACATTTTACCGTGGTGTAGCTGGCCAGTGATATAACTGAAAATCCATATGTGGTCACGTAAACTCCCTTTTGAGCTCTGAAAATGACCAAAAATGACTTGTTTTATCATCCCAAAAAATGCTTACAATCTAATGGCAAAAATCGTAAAAGGTAGGTGTAGAAAAAGCATTAGGTAACTTTCAAATTCTATTTTTCTTCCCGAAACCTTAGATGCCTAACATTAAACAAATTCAGTTTTACTGTATTGCAGTTCATAATCAATACTTTAAAGTGCATTACTCATTTTAATTCAAATGGGATTTTACATGGTCACCAGTTTGGTTTCACGAAAGGTAGGTCGACGACTGACGCAGGAGTAAAACTCATAAGTCACATTTTGGAATCCTAAGAGAATTCCCAGGACGCAATTGGTATTTTCTGTGACCTCTCAAAAGCGTTTGAGTGCGTTGACCACAAAACACTGATCTGTAAATTTACACCACTACGGAATTCGTGGACAAGCTGCTGATCTTGTTCTTTCCTATCTGTCGAACAGGCAGCAAAAAGTAAACGTTAACGGGGCGACGTCCTCGGGGTCTCTAGTAAAGATGGGCATGCCTCAAGGATCAATTCTTGGCCCTTGCCTATTTCTAGTTTATATTAATGACCTTCCTTACATGATTGCCAACTTATCAGATATAATTCTTTTCGCTGATGACACTTCTCTTATTTTTAAAATAAATAGAAAAGATACGGATGTCTTGTACATGTCAACAATAGTCTAGCAGTTCTTTCGAAATGGTTCGTAGCTAATAATCTTTTACTTAATGCGAACAAAACTAAATGTCTTAAGTTCTCATTACCAAATGTACCTCAAGCAGGTCTAAATTTAAAACTTGACGGCAAGAAACTAGATGCTATTACGGAAAATGTTTTTCTAGGAATTACTTTGGATTCGAGATTGCAATGGGGCGCCCACATTAGAGCTCTTTTAGGTAGATTAAGTTCAGCTGCATATGCAGTAAAAAAAATAAGGCAGTTGACTGATGAAGCCACAGGTAGTTAGTATACTTTGCTTATTTCCACAGTATTATGTCTTATGGCGTTCTGCTGTGGGGATCGGCAGCTGATGTAGATTCAGTTTTCATCTTACAAAAGAGGGCAATTCGCGCGATCTATAAAATGGCTCCTCGTGAGTCGCTTAGAGATAAATTCAAAGAAATTGATGTACTTACTAAGCCTTCTCTTTATATTTTAGAAAGTATTTTGTATGTTCGCAAAAACTTAGGACTTTTCAAAATAAGAAGCGATTTTCATAATATAACACGTAGTAAACATGAAATTGTGATACCCAAATTTAGATTAACTAAAACTAGTAAGTCATTTCTTATAAACAGTATTTGCTTTTATAACAAGTTGCCAAAGTCAGTTACAGAACTTAGCGATGGAAAGTTCAAAGCCCACATCAAACGTGTCCTTATCAAAAAAGCATATTATAAGATTAAAGACTACGATGAAGACAAGGAAGTTTGGCAATGATTCCTTCTGCACATGTGGCTTCCCTGGTGCCTCATTAACGGCATAACTATGTTAATGTCTATTGACTGCTCCCAAATTACGATCATTATTTTAATTTTATTTTAATTTACAAATTTCCTTGACATAATCTTTTTATTATTTGACATTGTATACTTACAATATTCTATATTTTTTATTAAATTTGATTTGTTACAGCTGTAGTGGCAACCATTGTCATTTGGTTTAAATAGGTTTTTATTTTATTATTTCATTTATCTTTTACATAGATTATTTTCTTTTAAATTTTGTGAATGAGAGAACGTTGTAGACATAACAGACTGTAGATCTGTGGACCATTTTATATTTTGCTAAGTACCTGGTACTTGTTGATGGGCCTACACTGTCCTCTCATACCTTTTAACACTGTAATTTGGAAACTTTGTAAAAACCATTTACTTTTAAAAGAGTAACCGTGGAGTTTCTTGCCGGCTCTTTTCCATAGGAAACGACCAATTGGAACCGTGCACCTAGCTTCTGACGTTTCATAAGTGCCCTTGTAGGTTTATGTGAAATAAAATATTTTGTTTTTTTTTTAATTTTGAATTAAGAGCCATTTTACATAATTTAATCATAACGGAAATATTTGACGGCTATTTCCGGTGTTGCCATCTTTCGGAATGTACCTACCCGGTTACCCGGCAACAGAACAGAAAGAAGTTAGAGAAAATTAAAAATAGGTGAATATTGTGAAGTTCACCTGTGAAGCATGATCAGAACTGCGCTCTTGGCCCTCTTGGAGCTGTTGTACCAGCCGCAGTCGTACAGGGCATCCGCCAAGCGCTCGCTCTGTCGCAAACAGATTTAATTCAATGATGATAACATAGCAAAACACCACGTCTATAATCCCCGAAGAGTTAGGACAATATATAGTACTCTGCGGGTTGGGCAAAGGTGTACCTGTAGTAGGTACACCCATATTTCGGCGTTATGTTTGAGTCCCACGTAATACACAAACCTATTGCCATCAACCAGACACAAATCCAGACTAGGGCTAGATTGAAAAACCCAATAACACTTTGCCCGACCTGGGACTCGAAGCCACGACCTCAAGCTCAGCAGAAGCGCTTGAGACCACTAAACTAACCAGGCAGGAATGCAGCTATTTTCCAATAAAGGCTCGTGCAGACTAGCGCGATATGTCGCGCGACGCCACACCGGTAATTGTTCTACCGGGAAGATTTCTTAGAAATTTTCTTAGAGTCGTGTCGCGCTGTCGTGTCGCGTCGGTCTACACGACGCTTTATAAAGTCATATGGAGGCATGCAGGTTGTATGGGTTCTAATACTTACAGAATCAATGAGTTTCTGTCCATACCAGCACAGCAGCCAGGTCTGTGCCAGTGCCGTCACTAAGAACGATTTATACGCCACTTCGTTCCATTTCTCGATTAACTGTGTAACAAATAGGATATTTGGTAAAGAAGAAACTCGTTGAAAACGAAACGAATGTTAACTATTTATGAATGGCCACTAACCACGCAACAAAATCCACAGAAGCAGATGATGATGGAGCTGTACATGAAGTTGATCAGTAACGCGAGACTGAACATCTTCTCCACGTCTCCAGTTAATCTGCAAAGTATGTCGACTAGTTTGAGTTATTTTTCAAATCGGCAGTCTATTACTGAGTTTGTATTCAATATGTTTATATGTTTGTGTTCTTTTTTTTTATTGCTTCTACTTTACTATGTATTCGTAAACCACCACAATTACCTGATCAACGCGTGATGTCTCAGCACAACTTCTGTGATCTCCTGCTGATGCCTGGCGTCCCAGTAGTTGTCGTCAATACAGTTCACTCTTTCACCCTCAGTTCGAAGGATCTCCTCGCTAACTGTAGCTACGCAAAGTAGGTACACAATATACAGGGTTATAGGTTGTATGTCGGCAATCCGCTATGGGGATGTAGGACAGGTCATTATAGTTGGGAAAAGGCTAGGCAGATGTTTTTCTTAAGCTAAAGTAGGTACTTACCCATCGGATAAGACCTGACCAGCTGCTGGTCGACCGTGACGTAGAACAAGCGCCGCACACGTCTGGCTAGCAGGTCGAACTGCGTGGTGATGTGGCACAGGAACAGGCAGAACAACATGTCCCACGCCACGTTGAACCAGATCACTACCATCCCTAACAACAACCAATGTAACACCGTTTATTTAAGAAGTGACGTTGCTTAGTGAGTTATGAGGGTCTTACATTATTTAGGTCGATACCATAATTCAGCCGAAAGATGTCATATTGTGCTATCATTATTCTATTTTTCATTATTATGTTATTCATTAGTCCACTTCTTGACATAGACCTTCCTCAATCATTGCCAGCTACAACTACCGGTTGTGCGCATCACGCATCCAGTGGAATCCCGCCCGACGTTAGCCCGGTCATCTGACATCGCTTCATCTTTTCGTTGTGATCAGTAGCAACACGCATTGGTCAAAGACTTTTGTTTTTCGACACGTGGTTTTTGATACGAAAAGATACTGCGTAGCTTTCCGAACGCTGCCTTGCCGAACGTTTGTCCTAGAACTCGACGTTGGTCCTCTAAGTTATATTCCTTCCGAATGAAGTGTTAAGTACTAAATTATATTATTAACCTTGCCAGGTCTGCACAACGAGCATGATCTCGTAGTAGATAGGCTGGTAGACGTCGAAGGGAAGCCAGTACAAGAAATGCAGGTGCATGGGCGAGTCGTAACCGCAGTAGCGCGCGATGGTCATGACGTATGGCGGCGAGAGGAAGCAGATCAGTAGCGCGTTGTTGCACCAGTAGTAACCTGGGAAGAAACCAGGAATAGGTAAAAAATGGTTAGCTCGGCTTGGTTTTTGCCGCAAATAAAGTGTGGCAGCAGGGCGTTTAAAGGAACTGCTGTTAATGCTATAATAGGCCTACGGTTTAACTGAGACGATGGCTGAAGTGCGACCAGTGCGAGAGAGGTATTGACGCCCGTCGGAACAATATTCGCTCTCACGACACTGCACCACGCGTTCCGTCTCAGTTAACCGGTAGACCAGAACATCGCAGTGCACGCCTTGTGATAAAAATTTCTTTTGAAAAAACTTGCTGAAGAAGCTGCATCTTGATCGTATTTTAGGGTTACGTTAAAGTTCATTAGCGGGTTTCATAAAAATTGAGATAAAGAGTACCTATAATCTTAGGAAGTGGGTATCACACGAAGATAATAATCATCATCATCATGTACCCTGGCATCGGGCTCTCTTTTCTTGAGCCATTTCTTAGCTCCTGTGCCAGCCTCATCCATATTTTTTCCCTAATGGAAACAATTTCATTAAAATTCAAAATTCAAAAGTCATTTATTCAAACTAGGCTGAGAATCAGCACTTTTCGAACGTCAAAATTACATAAGACAGTCCCCCAAAAACGCCCACCCTTCACCACTTCCTAGTGCTTAAGCTGGGAAGAAGAAGTGGCGCAACAAACTCCCCAGCAGCACAGCTGTCTGTTCAGTTAGAAAAACTTGATTCTATATAATAATGCTTTAATGCAAAAATAATTTACATAAGCACAAATTGCAATCAACTCATAAAATAAAAACATTTTAATGAGTAGATTATGTCAACAATAAATGAAAACAAAATTTAAAATAAATTGACTTACAGTCAAATAAAATAATCCAAACAATTATATGAGCTCATATAGTATCATGTAGTCTTTGATTCTAAAAACACTTGTTTGTTGCTTGGGGTACATTGGAGTAGCTTAATTAGTCCCAAGCCTTTTTGTCGTCTAAGTAATCTTTAACTTTATAGAAACCTTTTTGACATAGTTTCTGTTTAATAAATGATTTAAATTTATTGAGGCTCAGTTCTTTGACATGGCTTGGGAGTTTGTTGTAAAAACGTATACTTTGGCACTTAAATGAATTACTAATTTTTTGGAGCCTAGTCCTCGGCACAAGAAATAAATCTTTGTTTCTAGTATTTAAGCTATGAATGTCGCTGTGTTTAGAATATAGATTTATATTCTTTTTTACATGAATCAGGTTCTCATATACATATTGAGACGCGACCGTCATTATGTTTATTTCCTTAAATTTATCCCTCAGTGAATGCCTACAACTTAGGTTATAAATTGCTCGAATGGCACGTTTCTGCAGCACAAATATAGCCTGAAAGTCGGCCGCATTTCCCCATAACAAAATGCCATACGACATTACACTATGGAAATAACTAAAGTATACTAATCGAGCTGTTTCTACATCAGTCAAATGACGGATTTTATACACCGCGTAGGCTGCAGAGCTTAGCCGCTTCGACAATTTGGTTATATGAGGTCCCCACTGAAGCTTCGAATCCAAAATAATACCTAAGAACACAGTGGTGTCCACAAGATCCAATTCTGTCCCATTTACTAGTACATTGGTTTTCACCTGCTTAACGTTAGGTGTCAGAAATCTAATACATTTAGTCTTTTTCTCGTTCAAAAGTAAATTATTAACACTAAACCAATGCACAATTTTAGAGAGAGCATTATTTACATCGTCAATAACGGTCTGTTTTCGCTTAAGCTTAAATATAAGTGATGTGTCATCTGCAAATAACACTATTTCATGACTGTTCTTCATAAGGCAAGGTAGGTCATTAATATATACGAGAAATAAAAAAGGGCCAAGAATTGAGCCCTGCGGAACTCCCATAGTGACAAGCGAACCTGGGGATCGCTTGCCGTTAACGTCTACTCTTTGGATCCTATTATCCAAATACGAAATAAGAAGATCCAAGGCAGTGTTTCTAACACCATAGTGATGCAATTTCCTGACCAATGTATCATGTGAAACACAATCGAAAGCCTTAGATAAGTCACAAAAAATACCTAGGGCATCATGTGACCTCTCCCAGGCCTCAAAAATATGTGAAAGAAGCTCAACACCAGCGTCGGAAGTCGAGCGACCCCTTGTGAAACCGAATTGCTTACTGTTTAATAACTTATGTTTATTAAAATGTCTTTGCAATTGATCTAGCATCAATTTTTCGAATATTTTACTAAAGGTGGGAAGCACAGAAATAGGTCTAAAGTTCGTGGGGTCTGATGTGCTGCCCGATTTAAACAAAGGTATTATTTTACTACTCTTCATTAAGTCAGGAATTACACCACAGTCAATGCATTTATTAAAAATAATTGCTAATTCAGGCGCTACAGTGTTGATTATGCATTTTGCAACCTCTACGGAATTTCCCCATAAATCAGCAGTTTTTTTTAACATTGAGTGTATTGAAAGTTTTAATAATATCTCGAGCACTAACATAGTCGAAATTAAACTCATGGTCACAAATATCAACATTTTCTTTCAAAAGGAATTCAGCAACAGTGGGTGAAGAATTTAAAGATTTAGTGGTTGAGACTGGAATATCTGCAAAGAAATTTTCAAAAACTGTGGCTACTTCTAAATCTTTTTTAATAACTGTATTATTAATATTAAGGCTGTAGTCACTACTACGCTTTCTGTCTCTTCCAGTCTCATTGTTTATAATTTCCCAAGTAGTTTTCATTTTATTTTGACTGTTTTTAATTTTTGAGCTTAAATATCGACACTTAGCTTCGCTACAAACTTGTTTAAATAATTTGGAATAGTTCTTAACATACTGACAAAATTCTTTACTTTTATTATAATTTCTTTCGTCATACAGTTCAAAGAGTTTGATTCTACTCTTAAATATCCCTTTAGTTGCCCATTCCCTGAAAGTTGCAGAACCACTAACTGAGATCTGCTTTGGTTTAAATGTTGAGTTAAATTCTGTACAGTACATGGCAAAAAAGGAATTGTACAGTTCATTAGGATCATCACAATAAGGCAAGTAGGGTAATTTACTATTAAGTTTGTTTTTAAAACTCTCCAAGCGACCTGCAGTTTTTGGCACTACAGTGATATATCTCTTAGCCACTTTTTTATCTTGTTTACTAAATGTAATCAGCTGTCCACAGTGGTCAGAATCTAGTTGACTTATAATTTTTTTATTAATAGGTAATATGTCAGTAAATATATTATCTAAACATGTACCTGATGTGGCGGTTATTCTAGTAGGCTCCAAAAATAAATGATTAAGGTTATATGACTGAAATAAATTTTTAATTTTTAAGCTCATCGATGAGTCCTCTAATAAATTAACATTAAAATCACCACAAACAATTATACTTTTCCCTAATTTACCAAGCTTTTGTAACACATCATCCATGATACTCTCAAAGCAATCATAAATCGATGACGGAGGCCGGTACACTCTCAATACAACTAGCCGCTCCAACTCCACACAAGCTATTTCTATAGTCCGCTCAACAGATAGGCTTACAATATCCTTACGTTCTTTGAATTTAAATTGTTTAGTTAACAGTATTAATGAGCCACCATGTATTGCATTTTCTCTGCTGAATGAACTACCAACCTGGTGATTACTGAAATTAAACATGAACTGATGGCTTTTTAACCAATGTTCTGTAATACATAAAATATCAATGTTGTTACAGTTCATGAATAATTCAATTTCAAGGTCTTTTCTCAACATACCTTGAATATTTTGGTGCACCAGGTTAACTGATTTAGAACTTATTCTGACATTTTGATGATTTGGACTAGTATTTAAATTTAAATTATTTCCATTAATTATGCAAGAGGTTTCCTCTTTTGTCTCAATTTCTAATTTAAAGTAATGTTAAGTTGTGTAGCCAAGTTATTGGCTGAATCATTGAAAATGTCAGATAATTGCTCAATAGAAGCTACTGTTTTATTAACCAATTTCTTGGCTGATAAATCAACAAAAAAAAAGTATAGCGATAAAGCTATTTGTCTTTTCAAGCATTTTGCTAAATACAATTTGTATTTTGTCACATATAAATATTTACTAACATACTTGTTAGTGTCAATGACATGAAAATTATTATTCTGTAATGTCAAATTATTGATCATTACATTTAATTTGTGCCTAAAATTATTTTCTTTCTGTGGCAAACTTTTACTATAAGGAAATGTAAACATAACAATCTGTCTTAAGTCTAGCTCAAACAGTTTGTCAATGTAATGAAGCAGGCTGTCCTGATTCACATTTCCTCTATTACTAATTAATATTATCAACGTTGTATCCTGGTGGAAATTTAAACTAATAATCTTTGTCACTATATCAACATAACTTAAGCCAGGCATACAATAATTGGTAACTGACTGTCCCTTGCAAATATTTGATAATAACTGGCCCATGTCTTTCCCAATGTCATCACTAAATATCACAATATCACTATTTATTTGGGTTTTTACACAATTAGGAATTTTTACATTAACATTAGTTGTTTTAGGGGAATGATCAGAGCTATAACTTTGTTGCAATGAAGTATCACATGCTGGCATCAAACAAGCCGGTGAGGGCTGCTTATTGTACAAGCTGTTGTTGGTAATTGATTGTGATCGCTCACAGGAACATGAACTAGCACTCACTATTAACTCATTCATCGCCAGCATGTATTCCCTCATTTGCTTTTCTGAGATTTTGTATTTATTTGTCATAGATATTAATTTTTGGTTTAGATTACTTATCTATTTCAAAATTTAAATTTCATACTGTCAGGTATTGGTTTTACATTAGTCCATCTCGTCGCCGGACGACCGACACATCGTTTTCCAGTCCTTGGACGCCACTAGGGAACTTTACTGCCTTACTCCACCGGTCATCACAGCGCCTTGCCAGGTGTCCTGCCCTTGAGTTCCATACTTTAGCGTACCTTTAACAATCAAGTTGAGCTGCCTGAGCGCTCCCTTGACGATGTCATGCTCCTCATCAGACACCTCTCCGTCCGGCCACATGTCTCGCAGCTCGTTCGCCAGGTTCTCGTACACGGGACGATGGATCACCATCTTGATGGACTTGAAGATCGCTGGTTGTAAACAAGCGGTTATAAAATTTGGCAGTTCAGTAAATTGGTGGTTTTTTAAGCTCAGATTTTTTATGATAGGTATGTAGACCTTTGCTCGAAGTCACTTGGCGTGGTAGTTACCGCCGCTGGAATTAGGTAGTTTGATAGACGAGAAAGATGCTGCCTTTCGATAAAACTTAGTCGAGTAAACTTGAGTTCAGTCTTCATTATTCTCCACGATTTGTTACTTCGTCGAGAATAATGTTAATGATTATGTTGTTGTTGTTGGTGATGATGTCATACCAATGACCGAGACGTGTTTAGACAAAATAAAATAAAGCATGCATTAACAAATTACGAAGTTGTTACGCACATAATACGGCGCATCCGAAGCAGGGCATCATACCGAACACCTTGATGGAGTCGCGGAACGTCTGCGCCTCGTACAACGTCGTCACCATGCTGGTCAGCTCCGAGGCACCCCCTACGAGCAGGTTCATCAGCTCGAACCAGTAGAACATATCCCACCATTTGCTGGTGTCGAAACATGAACAAAAATCATCTTTTTTAGCTGGGTAAGATTTAGGTACCTAGTCAGGTAAATTACCGGCTCAGTTTAGGCGTTAGGTTCGAGAATAGTAGTTAATTGCAGGCCATTATAGTATAAAAGTGTTCATCACAACATTAACCCGTTAATTTATTTTATTCATTGAAGTTGCACAAAACACCTTCTCTATTCTTACTTATATATACACAGATACAACTTTCCAGTCGAATGAAAGAGAGTGTCAATTGCTGTAATGTTTTGAGTGAGTGTATACGAATCCGCTTTGATAGGACCATGGTTGTTCATTTTTGTTATATGTAAGTAACTAGTAAATTATTTGGTTATAATAAATCGGGACTGAGGTTCTATCCGGATTCAATACGCTGCTAAAAGTACATTTTTTTTGTTGCGCCTTCAAAAGGCATTGGGGATAAGACCGGGGAGGGTGGGATTTTTACCTCATTATACACATTTAGCAGAATGATGACAACCAGGGGAGGTTGTCATCATCTGCTAAATATAGGTACCCATTCTTCACAGAGAAGCGACAATCCAGCTTAATACATACGTGGTTTCCTCGGAGATTTTATGTGTCATGCGGATGGCCCCCCATCCCAGCACCTTCTTAGTCAGCGAGTATGACTCGTCATAGTCGCTCTTGTTGTACACCTAGTTGGACAGTTGGAACATTTATGGTATTGTACCAGGTGAATTTTCCAAACAGAAAATTTTCTTGGCGTGGATGATAATCCACTCAATCACTCAATCTCTGCAGAGAATTAAAATACAGTCGAAATATTTTTTTCTTAATAGAAAATGATGACCCATGTGAGGCAAAATTATATTTTAGTTTGGATTTTATTTAGTTAATTATATAAAAAAAATAAACACAAAATTTGTCATCACGGTAGTTGTCCGCAATACGATTCTGATGGTAATGTGCCTCGTACAAGAAAAACAAATTTTTATTTAGTTTTACGTTTACTGATATCATACGTCATAGTCGCTTTTGTGGTACAACTGACTTTTTTTTTTTTGGATGGGAAATTATCAAATTACTTCTCTCGCTCTGGGCGGAGCGTGAGACTTTTACTGACTAAAATCCACCCGTGTTCCTTCCGTTGTCTGTGTGCCAGTGCCACGATATCCCTTTCGGACAAACTCGCAACCCTGGCAGACAAACTTGCAACCCTGGCAGTCTTGTGGTACACCTAGTTGGACTGTTAGAACATGTGTGATATTGTACCTAGGTGAATTTCTTAAACAGAAAATTTTCTTGGCGTGGATGAAAATGCCACTGCAGGGAGTTAGTTTTACGTTTACTTTTATTTAATAGGCCAGTAGTTATAGTATTTGTAGGGGAGGTAATGAAGAAACAAAAAGTAGGGATTAATTTGGAATATGTCGCGGACGAGGAGGTTGTACGTGCGCGCTGCTTTTATCAAATCGACGACTAATCACGGATCGGCTCGCGTCGCGCGCCCGCGCTCCCCTGCCTCACAAGCTCCTCGAACGCTATTTGTGAAAAAGGGTTCAAATATATATATTTAAATGGGTAGCCATATAATATAGGTTTGCACGGTTAACATTCCCCACCCCAGTGAGTCAACACTCATCTTCCGTCGGGATTCGAGCGATGCGAGCGGCTGACCGACGCAACATAGCAGTCTTGGTTTTCATATCAAGAACTATTATGCGTCCATCTCTGCCTGCCATTACTCCCTGCACGCGTCCGCGCGACCAAACATTGCGCGGAGAATCAGGATCGACGATTAACAAGGCAGTGGTATATGACTCTGGCAAATTGCAATGTTCATCTTTCCATGGTAGGCCGATGTACCAGTTGCCGTCCTTCAGGATAGAAGTTCTTTCGAGATGGGCTATTGCTCGATCATCTTCTGCGGTTAGACGAGGTTTTCCTGATATGCCCATAGCTTATATTGAAAACGAGCGGCGGACTTCCTCATGTAAGTCGTCCGTTATGCATTTAGTTTCTACTTGAGATTTATCGGCTTCAGTTAAAAACAAAGTTGAATGCTCACGTTATCGAGCGATATGAATTGTATAGGTAAGTTAAGCCCTTTGGTTGTACGTGCTTGCAATGTAAACATCGTACCGTCACTGTTCGACATGCTTAAGTCCACTATTTCACTATCACATACAAGTTTGGTACCGTTCCATGCGCTACGCACTTTTAATGTTTGTTTACGTCCGCGTATACCTAACTTCGCCATCAGTTCGTCACAGTGGAATAATCGTCCAGTAAGGCCACCGTGCTCAATGTTCCGTAAGGTCCGTGTATATTTATAGGCACTGTCTTTAGCAACACTTGACTATAACTGTCATCGTTAATGTGGGTGACAGCCTCGCTAGGCAGCACCGACGCCGACGCCGATGCCGCAGGAGTTGTTGCAACGGATGGTTGACACTGCTCATTACCGCGCGCATCAGGGAAATGCAGAAGTTGATGGTGCGATTTTCCACAATTATCCTTATCACATACCTACGGGTGCTGAGCAAGCGTCATGGTTATGACGCGACACTAGACACTTATAGCATAAACCGTTACGTTTTATAAACTGCCATCTATCCTTACGCAACGCTTTTTTAAACTTTTTACAGTCAATTTTTTTGTGTTTATTTATTTTACAAAAACGGCACTTACGTCCAAAATGTTACTGTGCGAAGAGTTTTGCACTAGCACCGTATGAGTTCTGTTTACGTTATCACTTTGTTTACGTTTGTAATCACTTGGATTGTATATTATATTCACTGATGTTTTTGATATTTTTATAGCTTCTTGGTTCAAAAACTCGGATAATATCACAAGCTTAGGCTTATCCCCGCTGCTGATGATTGGATAACTGTAGCCTGCCCATTTTGATATAAGCACTGTAGGTAATTTACAGGATAATTGATATCACGTTTGCTCCTTTCAGGTACTCATCTTGACCAACAGCGAGCACAGCAGCGACATAGTTTTTTACTTTCACAGAGAACGTTATTATTTCTTTGTGATATTCCTGGGCCATCGGTTGAAGCTTGTTGACCTCGTATACAATTTGAGCTATGATAATATCTGGATTTCCAAATTGTAGCTCCAGCATAGACATCACAACATCCGGTGACGTAGCACTAATTAACAGTGCTATTACAGCATTTTTGGCTGCTCCATGTAAACATTTCCGTTAAGTCTCCATAAGTTTTCCTGATTGCTGAAGTTACACACTTTTGTTGTCATCGTATGCTTGCTTAAACTGCAGCCAATCCAACGGGTCACCTCCAAAACCAGGTAAGTCTTTAGGTGTACTCAATCGGCTCAGCATTTGAGCATGCGATCCGTTAGCTGTGGTAGCAGCGGCCACATCTCTGAGAGTGCTTGCCAACATGTGAACTGTTCCATCAGTGCCACCTTGGGCAGCCGTTTGCTGCGACAGTGACGGTAGCGGAAGTTCAAGGTCGCCCAGTTTTTTATCCTGCGGCTGGGCAGCCTCTGCCTGCAGTTCGCGATTACTTCGTTCTAGCCACTTCTCCACTTCAACTTTAGTATGATCTCCTTCTTCTCTTCCTTCCGATTGTGACCTGTATTCTTCGTTTTCTAGCTCGGCCAACTCGGCGGCTAATCTTTTATCGATTATTTCCTTTTGTATTTTTGCCTTAGCTTCTGCTGCTTCTAATTCCAGTATTTTCTTTCTAGCTAACACTGATGACGTTGCGTACTTTGACCGGGATTTCGATTTTGATATTTTTTCTGACTTTGAGGGTAGACCTATGTCGGAACTCGGTTAAACTTTTTGGCTTTTGTTCGGGTAGAAATATAGGTTTTTCGACTTGTATTGGGTCCTTTTTATTCTCATCACGGTTACTTTTAGAGTTTAGTAGCCTGGAATCATCTTGACCAGCAGTTTCCAAACCTTCAGCGCCCTTAGACATTTCGCCATAAAGTTCTTTATTTTTCTTCGCTGTGCTCCGTGTATTCACCATGGCTCGCGATTTCGGTGGAGTATGAAACATCCAGCAGATTCGGCTCGAAGACCAGATTGTAGGCGAGGTAATGAAGAAACCAAGAGTAAAGATTATTTGGAATATGTCGCGGCCGAGGAGGTTGTACGTGCGCGCTGCTTTTATCAAATCGACGACTAATCACGGATCGGTTCGCGTCGCGCGCCCGCGCTCCCCTGCCCCGCGCCCTTATTCATCAGCCCCCCGCACCCTAACAAGCTCCTCGAACGTACATTATAATGTTTATTTGTGAAAAAGGGTACAAATATATAAATTTAAATGGGTAGCCATATAATATTAGAGCAAGAGCCCGCGACGGCCAGACCTTCGTTATTTTATAAAAGCTGAAAGTTTCTCTGTGTACGTCTCCAACATAGGTAAGAACGACCCGCGACTATAGAGTTTCGATTGTGGTTACTTTGGCAGGTAACAGGTAGTAAAGGTGTATAAAATGGTACCTTAAAATAGTACCTTAAATTCGTTAAAGTATAAAGTTCAATTTTTTTATATTTTCTCCAGAATATCATTTAGAAATCACGTCTTCCATTGCCGGACACTTTTTACAGTTGCTACCCCCTAAACCCCTAAACTTTAATAAATTTTAATTATACTTTCGTTATAGTATAAAAGCTAAATTTTATATATGTTACTTAGGGACTAATAAAAATATGTTACCTCAATAGCCAGACAGTTTTAATGGTTTTTACATCTTGCCAGACACCTTGAAAGCCTGCTGTAGGTGCGAGCGCGAGGTAGCAACTGTTCAAGCGGGTGCGAGTGAGATAGAGTGCTTAGTCTATTGCAATCTTTTAAGATATCCAATAAAAAAAAAAAATAATGTCTTTATATTTTAGGTTGTTTTTTTCGGATTTCCAAAACAGTTCGACATTTTTTCAACGATTCCTCCGAGAACAATATTACTTTACCCTCACTTATTTTTACAAACGAAACAAATGAACGTATCTCCCATGATAACACTTTTTACTAAAATTTCAATTATATTTCACAAAAAAACTGCACAAATATCAAATGTTAAACGTTGGTTGTACGCATAATAGATAATAGTTCAATACATAATACACAATACCCCATAAATGATAGCTTTTTTTTTTTTTGATTGTGGGAAATTATCAAATAACTTCTCCCGCTCTGGGCGGAGCGGGAGGGCGTGTCAGACTCTTACTGACTAAAACCCACCCGTGTTCCTTCAGTTGCCTGTACATTGCCAGGGGCCACGGTATCCCTTTCGGACTTTCCCGCGACCCCGGCAGGCATCAGTCCTAGCGGACCCCTTCCGTTGTGCTGACATCTCTTTGAGGCGCACGTGGAACACAACGCGCCGTCGACCCGGGCCTGGTCCTTATCGGACGGCGAGCTACCCATTGCTCACCGTCCGCAAGCCCGCGCCTACGGTGGCCGGGAATCGGCCTGCGATTCCCGACGCCCAGAGCGTCTCCTGCGGCGGCTAGGGGCGTGAGGGCGCGACATTTGCCTCTCCCTCACGCGCTCCGTCTCCTCCTTCGCGAGCATTACTGCTTCGCAGAAGTAGGTGACGGCTTCCCACGCCCTCTCGCTCCGTACCATGGCCTGTACCAGGGCCGGACGAGAGAGATCACTGCCACCGATCGCCTCCACAAGGACACGGCGGTGCCCCGCCCAAGCCGGGCAGACCTCCACCGTATGCTCCACTGTCCTCCGGGCGATCCACACAGAGTGACACCCGGGCGTTTCCTCCCGCCTTTTGTGGAACAGGAACCTCCCGAAACAACCGTGTCCGGTGAGGACCTGCGTCAGGCGGAAGGTGAGGACGCCGTGGCGCCTCTCAAGCCACTCCTCAAAGAGGGGACTTATCGCCGCAATTGTGGCGTGCCCAGCACGGGGTTACGACAATCGCACTCTCCATGATGCCATGAGATCCCGCCGGAGCTCTGTCCGCTGTGCCGTGATTTCTCGCGGCAGCGGAGTTACACCCCGGCGTTTCGCCTCCTCGCGCCACTCCCAAATGTGCGCGAGGACTTTTGCCTCCAGATCCCATGGCGGCAATCCGGCAAGGAGGCTCGCCGCCTCACCGGAGACCGTGCGGTATCCCCGGACCATCCGGATGGCCATGACCCTTTGGGACGCGTTCAACCGGCGGGCTGGCCGCAGCCCCGTAAAGGGCCATGGACCGCACGACCCCCGCATAGAGCCTCCGGCAAGAGCCGTTTGAACTCCCTAGATTGGGCAGTAGCCGTTTCAAGGCAGCCCCGGCCCGCTCCAGTCTGGGAGCCAAACGTCGGAAATGCTCCACGAAGTTCCACCGGCTGTCGAGGACTAGTCCCAGATACTTCATCGATAAATGACAGCTGATGCGCAATAAAAGATCGCAATAGACTAAGCACTCTATCTCACTCGCACCCGCTTGAACAGTTGCTACCTCGCGCTCACACCTACAGCAGGCTTTCAATGTGTCTGGCAAGATGTAAAAACCATTAAAACTGTCTGGCTATTGAGGTAACATATTTTTATTAGTCCCTAAGTAACATATATAAAATTTTGCTTTTATACTATAACGAAAGTATAATTAAAATTTATTAAAGTTTAGGGGTGTCCGGCAGGGGGTAGCAACTGTAAAAAGTGTCCGGCAATGGAAGACGTGATTTCTAAATGATATTCTGGAGAAAATATAAAAAAATTGAACTTTATACTTTAACGAATTTAAGGTACTATTTTATACACCTTTACTACCTGTTACCTGCCAAAGTAACCACAATCGAAACTCTATAGTCGCGGGTCGTTCTTACCTATGTTGGAGACGTACACAGAGAAACTTTCAGCTTTTATAAAATAACGAAGGTCTGGCCGTCGCGGGCTCTTGGTCTATATAGGTTTGCACGGTTAACAGTATTGATAAACAGTGTTATTATTCTTATACCTACCCTGTGAAGTTGACACAGTTACACTGATAAGAGAAAATCTTTTGTCCCGCGAAATATACTCATCCCGGTGAATAAAAGTGACACAGGCATAGTGTGCATACGGCATGTAGGGCCTGCCCCCCGCGCTTTAGGTAGATCAACGGTAAGCAGTCGACGTGGAGCAACGGTCGCTACCTCGCTGCGTCTTCCCGTTAAAAACGTAAGTACTTAATTCATTTCGGCGAATGTGCAAAAACAATTTTTTTTCTAGTAATTAATCCGTTTACCGCAGCAATTATTAGCGAAGTACTACCTATAATTGCTTATTCCAATTTTTTTAAATAAATTAAACACGTCTTACTCTCTCATTAGCCCTTTGCTTTGATTTTCCCTTGAAGCATTTCCTTAGCAAAGACGTCATCTCGGCTCGGACCGTGATTTCCTATTGTTTCATACCGAGGTACCGCAACTTAGCGGTACCTACCGATAATTTAGTTAATTACGCCACCGTTTGAAAAAGAATACAACCCTTATGAAAATTATATGCCTAATTAATTAATTGTATGCCTGATTAATTTATTATATGCCTAATAATATATACTTTGCATAAGATAGGCGCACCCACCAGCACTGCTTCTGTTTCTTCGTCGGTATTTTAATACGTAAAATTAATGAGATGGAAAGTGGACTGCTTAATGACTTTTTGAAATGACATTTCTATAAAACTTTACCGCATCGATCACGCAAATTAGCCTCGCAGCGTGAAATGGCATCCCACTCTGCCCTTACCTACAAAGTTACAAAATGACAGCGGCATCTCAACCTAGCCTAGCAATGTGACATGGCATCGGGATTTCTAGCTTCGCAGCGTGACGGCGCATCTCGTAGTAGGATATAGGCCAGCTTTGATTCCACCTGAATAAAGTAATTATTACACGAAGTTAGACTGCTGATGGTACCTATCTAAAGGCATTTTTACTTTATTTTGCATCATTTCCTTTGAGTAAAAGAACTTCATGTGACTCAATTCCCCCAAACAGTAACTTGTACCTTCTCGCAATGCCTTGTATCAGCAACCATTCAATTTGCTAAATTATGAGTAGGGTAACTAAAACTAGAGAAGATAGAGAGTACTATCTTCATTGACAAAAGGCTGATTTTTTATGGACACCAATATAATAGTAAATAACCTACTGAATGTGGTATGTAACGGACATTCCGTAACAAATAAAAAAAAAAAAATATAACTTATCAAGTGTACGCTTACTCTTAATAAAAATAATCCTCTGCTTGTGTTATTATTGTGTCACAGTTAATATTTAATTAATTAAGTTATGTTTTTATTTCCTCGCTGTATCATTAAACCCGTGCTGGCGTAATTAAAAAGAGTTTATTCTAATTACACAACACACCCTTACCGCTTTGTGGAAGCCATTAATAAAATATCCAACTATTATTTAGACTAAAGTAAAATAATGAAATTGATACTGAACAACATTTTTGAAAAGTGTAGATGTACGCACGGATACATATCAAGCTATTTCCAGTATAAGCAGTATCCTAATTACGTAATACACTATCAATCAGAATTTGAATCGTTTTGAAACAGATTGCTAATCCATTGCTTCATAAGTTCAAAAAAAAGTCTGCTCAACAACGTAAATAGCGCAATGAATGTTGTTGAACTGTCCAAATGAAACAGATTAGTCGTAATTGTTTACGAAAATATATTAAGTAATTAGATGGCGCATTGTAAACTATTTCCGTACAAAAAGAAGTCAGCTTATTCTGAAAATGTACAGCTTGTTATGTAGCCCGGTGTAGGTGCACACGCACCTACACCGGGATTAATTGTTAAGCAAATTGACACCCTACGCCAATTTGCTGTGTTAAAGACATTTCATACTACTGTCAAAATATGACAGTTTTGGTTTAAATGAATATTATGTACAGACATTTAAAGTTTTTAATCAATTAGCCTGCAATAAGCATAATGTGCCTATAATGGTCCCACTGCTGGAACACAAGCCTCCTCCTCCGCGGTAGATTACAGCTTATATGGGCTGTCATCTACCACGCGAGCCCAGTGCGGGTTGGTAGATGTCATGTCACATGTCTTTGAATTTTGGTTCTAGAATATGCCGGTTTCCTCACCATGTTTTTCTTCACCGTTTGGAGAGCAGTGGTGATGAAATTATTTACACCAAGTAAAGCGCCTGCTTGGGTTCGAACCCACTACCTATAACTCGTAAGTCGGGGCCGTTACCACTGGACTGCTCCCAATACTGCTAATCAATTTGCCTAACTTTTATTTTCTTACGGGAAATTATTTTTTCCCTGACTCCACGTAAGTACAATACGCCTACAGGTATTATTTGAGAGGAGTGTATTTCCCTTTCCGTGTTCAATTTGAGACACAAAAGGCGTGGTGTCTTTTATGTATTGTTTTGTGGTTGGGTAAAATCACCACGCGTTTGTAGTGGTATACAGAATATCCGCATAACGCCATTCGACAGTCATGAAACAAGTCGAAAACACCAAATCTATCAGCCCAAGTTTTTATTGCAGCTAAGTCCCTATTTAACTTGTCAATAGCGTCAGGTATTTCATCAACCTTCAACTGCAAGTCATCCGCATATAGATGATACGCACACTGAAGCTCGGAAGTTATAAGATTAATAAAAATAGAGAACAGGAGAGGAGAAAGAATACCGCCTTGGGGAACGCCAGCTTCCAAATCACACCAGAATGATGAAGAATCTCCAATATGAATGGACTGCTGACGCTCCTGAAGATAAGAGGAGAACCATTCCAGTGCTTCGGGAGAGACCATAACATAGGACAGAATAGCTAACAGAATGTCGTAACTGACGGTATTAAAGGCATTCGAAAAATCAACAAACACTATAGCAGTAACTTTGGTGTCTTCTAGTCCTGCCCTTATAACGCCAGTCACTTTAAGGAGGGCGGAAACAGTGCTGTGCCCGGGCCTGAACCCAGATTGAAGAGGGCTAATTAGAGAGTCACGATGAACAACGTTGGAGAATTGTTTGTGGACACCGGCCTCGAGCACTTTGGATAGGAAGGGAAGTATTAGAAATTGGACGGAAGTCGGTAGGAAGAGAGGGATTAGATATCTTAGGAAGTGGACGAACATAGGCTTTGCGCCACAGGGAAGGGAATACTCCGGTATACAGGGAAACATTTACAATATGGGTTATCGCGGGTAGGAGATGATCCAGAATAGTTATGATCATACTCTGATATTGTCACATCCCACCGCTTTGGATTTAATGGAGAGAATGATCTTTCTGATCTCTCCCTGCTCAACTGGAATGAAACTGAAGGGATTAATACAAGGACGCGTTAGACCAGATATTAAAGACAAAGTTTGTTGCTTGGTTAGACAATCCATGGTAGAAACAGAGATTTGTCAATTGAAATAGGAAGGTCTAAATGTCGCGGTTTGCCGATACCAAGAGTTCCAAGAAATTTCCAAATATCGGCAGAAGAGGAAGTATTGATAGTTTCAAGAATATGGCGGGGTTTAGCGTTGCATATCATCTGATTGCATCTATTCCTTGCAGTCTTGAATATTGTCCAGTTCTCGTCAGTCCGATCCCTTTTAAATTTACGGAAAGCACGGTCCCTACGTCGCATTGCCATCTGTATTCCTCTTGTCATCCATGGTGCAGGTGGGCGTTTTAACTTTACTTTTTTGACAGGAGCATGGATGTTATAAAGACTTACTACAACATCATTGAAGATGGCAACCTTGTCATCAACTGACGTGGCTACCATCATAGGCTTCCAATCGACCACAGATGCGTCCTCCGTGAGCTTCTCGACATTCATCCGCGCAAAACAATGCCTGTACAGAACCTTGGGTTTAGGTTTGGGAGGTTTCAGGATATATATGAAAGGAAAGTCATGTCGTGGTGAGAAAAGCCAGGAGCGTCATGTTGACAGAATGTCCGCATAATGCCATTCGCCAGTCATGAAACAAGTCGAAATGGCTTGCTCTAGTATGTAACTGTTACTTATATCTTCATATAAAGACACTTTTTATATTAAAAAAAAATACAAGACTTTTAAGTTTGGTACTATTTTATTACTACTAACTACTAAATCGTAAGTGATTGAAGATTAAAAAGTAACGCTTAATTTAACATATAAATGAAATAAATTCAATTCTAACAAACATTTGCTAAAAACACAATTTATTTTTATCTACAAAGAACTATTTTCCTTGAAAAAGTTGAGAAGCAAGGTGAAGTAAGACCACGCTGTCTTTATTATCTGTAAAAAAAATAAAGAAAGTAGTCTATGAAACAATTCGGGAGGGAAAAACTTGTAAATTATTTACCGTGGTGTAGCTGGCCAGTGATATAACTGAAAATCCATATGTGGTCACGTAAACTCCCCTTTGAGCTCTGAAAATGGAAAAATGACCTGTTTTATTATCCCAAAAATGCTTACAAGCTAATGGCAAAAATCGTTTGTTTCTTGCAGTTAATGATATCAGTAGTGTTAAGGATGCATTAGGTAGGTATGTGTAAAAAACGCATTCTACTGTGACTTTTCAAATGCTTTTTTAACTCCCAAAACCATAGATGCCTAACATTAAACAATATTCAGTTTTACTGTATTGCAGTTCTTAATCAATACTTTAAAGTGCATTAAGAGCCATTTTACATAATTTAATCATAACGGAAATATTTGACAGCTATTTCCGGTGTTGCCATCTTTCGGAATGTACCTACCCGGTTACCCGGCAACAGAACAGAACGAGGTTAGAGAAAATTAAAATAATAGTTTCAAAACACTAAAAAACACGCTTTCCAGTTCATATCTTCCGGCTCCATCATCAGATCAGCTCGACAGTACCATATTATTGTATTCAGACCTTGAAACCTAATCGTGGTCAAAGTTCATTAAAAGACCTTTCTAACAAGTCCAAACATGGCTATGATACGATATTTCATCATGGAATGCTAGTGCCTATCTTCCGGCTTCATCATCAGACCTTGAAACCTAATCATGGTCAACGTTCATTACAAGACCTTTCTAACAAGTCCAAACTCGGCTATGATACGATCATCCATCATGAAGTTCCGGTTCATATCTTCCGGCTCCATCATCAGATCAGCTCGACAGTACCATGTTATTGTATTGTCATCAAAATCACATACAACTGCCAATTTTCATAACGCTACGATCTTTAGAAGATGGTTAAATTAGTTTTCTTAGATTTGATTACATAGTTACATACATACAGGTCGACCTAATAAAAGCGTGTTAAAAAAAGGTGAGTATTGTAAAGTTCACCTGTGAAGCATGATCAGTACCGCACTCTTGGCCCTCTTGGAGCTGTTGTACCAGCCACAGTCGTACAGGGCATTCGCCAAGCGCTCGCTCTGTCGCAAACAGATTTAATTCAATGAAGATAACATAGCAAAATACCACGTCTATAATTCCCGAAGAGTTAGGCCAATATAAAGTACTCTGCGGGTTGGGCAGAGGTGTACCTATAGAACACCAACATTTCGCCGGTTATGTTTAAGTCCCATGTGATACACAAACCTATTGCCATCAACCGGGCTCAAATCCAGACTAGGGCTAGATTGAAAAACCCAATAACATTTTTCCCGACCTGGGACTCGAAGCCACGACCTCAAGCTCAGCAGAAGCGTTTGCGACCACTAAAGTAACCAGGCAGGAATGCAGCTATTTTCCAATAAAGGCTCGTGCAGACCAGCGCGACTTGCTGCGCAACGGGACACCGGTAATTGTTCTACTCTGAAGTTTTCTTATAAATTGTTTTGTTAGACTCGCGTCGCGCCGGTCTGCACGGCGCTTTACAAAGTCATATGTAGGCCTGCAGGTTGCATAGGTTCTAATACTTACAGAATCAATGAGTTTCTGTCCATACCAGCACAGCAGCCAGGTCTGTGTCAGTGCCGTCACTAAGAACGATTTGTACGCCACCTCGTTCCATTTCTCGATTAACTGTATAACAAATAGGATATCTATTTGATAAAGAAGAAACTCCGAATTTTAACAATTAAGAATAGCCACTAACCACGCAACAAAATCCACAGAAGCAGATGATGATTGAGCTGTTCATGAAGTTGATCAGTAACGCGAGACTGAACATCTTCTCCACGTCGCCAGTTAATCTGCAAAGTATTTAAAGTATCTATTTTATTAATAGGTCCACTAGTTTGAGTTGCTTTTCAAATCGGCAGTCTATTACTGAGTTTGTATTCAATATGTTTATATGTTTGTGTTCGTTTTTTTTATTGCTTCTACTTTACTATGTATTCGTAAACCACCACAATTACCTGATCAACGCGTGATGTCTCAGCACAACTTCTGTGATCTCCTGCTGATGCCTGGCGTCCCAGTAGTTGTCGTCAATACAGTTCACTCTTTCACCCTCAGTTCGAAGCATCTCCTCGCTAACTGCAGCTACGCAAAGTAGGTACACAATATAAAGGGTTATTGGTTGTATGTCGGCAATCTGCTATGGAAATGTAGGACAGGTCATTAGCAACCAAATCACACCAATGACCCCTTATGCCAATGTCAACCATTTTCGCGTAATTTGACATTTTTTAATTTAAAATCAAGGAAATAAAAGTATAAAATGTCAAACTCGAAAATTGTTGACTTTTGTATAGGAGTCAAAAGGTCATTTGGTTGTAAATGACTTCACCTACATCCCCTTAATGGATTGCCGAACAATAACCCTGTATACAATAACCAAGTGTAGACGGGAGAAGACATACCATTAAGCGCCTATATGAGGTAGGCGCCTAGGTGCAGTGCCGATACAGGGTGTGGGCCACACAGAAGGGTCGAGAGACGAGGACGGGACGCAGACGCGGCCCAGACGAGATTTGGATGCGACTTGTATAAAAGAGTAGAGATGCAAACATAGACGGGAGCTTATAGTCCGGTTAAGTAGTCATGACCTTAGAGGTGAAATACGAGATGCCATTTATAATTAAAAACGTTTTACAAACAAAAAAAACAACCGTATTTAAAAAAAAAACACTACAGAGTGAAAAATAACTTTTTATCCAAGGGCTTCCAGAGACACCTTAATTTATTTCACCTGTATTTATAGTTTAGAAGCTAGACGGTTTTTAATATATTTTGGGAAATTCTCACATAATAAGTACATTCAGAATCAGCAGCACGCACTAATCTTTGTATAAGTACCTAAGTAGGCATTACGAACAACTTGTAACAGTCGCACGGGTCGATCGATCAGGTTAAGCTACGCTTGCCGCAGTTGATCTGTGGATGGGTGACCAGCTTTACATGGTGCACAGACGCCCCCGTGCCTCGGTAAGCACGTTAAGCTGATGGTCCCGGCTGTCATTCGTGGATCTTTGACAGTCGTTACGGGTCGTCAGAAGCCCGAAAGTCTGACAACCAGTCTTACGTAGGGGTATCATATCACCCAGTCACTGGGTTGTGGAGGTCAGATAGGCAGTCGCTCCATGTAAAATACTGGTATTCAGCGACATCCGGTAAGACTGGAAGCCGACCCCACTGGGAAAAGGTTAGGCAGATAATTTTAGGTACTTACCCATCGGATAAGACCTGACCAGCTGCTGGTCGACCGTGACGTAGAACAAGCGCCGCACACGTCTGGCTAGCAGGTCGAACTGCGTGGTGATGTGGCACAGGAACAGGCAGAACAACATGTCCCAGGCCACGTTGAACCAGATCACTACCATCGCTAACAACAATCAACGTAACACAGTTTATTAACGAGTGACGTTGCTTAGTGAGTTGTGAGGGTTTCACATTCTTAAGGACGATCCCATAATTCAGCCGAAAGATGTCATATTGTGCTATCATTATTCTGCCGAAAGAAGTCCACTTCTTGACATGGACCTCCCTCAATCATTGCTAGCTACCGGTTGTGCGCATCACGCATCCAGTGGAATCCCGCGTGATGTTGACATCGCTTCACCTTTTCGTTTTGATCAGTAGTAACACGCATTGGTCAAAGACTTTTGTTTTTCGACACGCGGTTTTTGAGACGAAAGGATACTGCGTAGCTTCCCGAACGCTGCCTTGCCGAAGCGGATTTGACGTTTGTATCAGAACTCGAAGTTGGTCCTCTAAGTTATATTCCTTCCGAATCAAGTGTTAAGTAGTAAATTATATTACTAACCTTGCCAGGTCTGCACAACGAGCATGATCTCGTAGTAGATAGGCTGCAAGGGGTCGAAGGGAAGCCAGAATATGAACTGCAGCTTCATGGGCGAGTCGTAACCGCAGTAGCGCGCGATGGTGATGAAGTATGGCGGCGAGAGGAAGCTGATCAGTAGCGCGTTGTTGCACCAGTAGTAACCTGGGAAGAAACCAGGAATAGGCAAAAATTGGTTTGCTCGGCTTGGTTTTTCCGCAAATGAAGAGCGGCAGCAGGGCGTTTAAAGGAACTGCTATTCATGCTTTAGGCGCAGGCCTAAAGGTTTTACTGAGACGATGGCTGAAGTGCGAACAGAGGGAAGAATATTCGCTCTCACGACACTTCACCACACGCACCGTCACAGTTAAACGGTAGACGAGTACCTCGCAGCGCATGCCCTATGATAAGAATTTATTTTGAAACAACTTGCTGAAGAAGCTGCATCTTGATCGTATTTTAGGGTGACCTTAAAGTAAACTCAATAAATAGCGGGTTTCCTAAAATTTGAGATGAAGAATACCTATAATATTAGGAGCGGCAATCAGCAAGTATCACACAAAGATAAAAATCTCTCTCTCTTTTCTTGTGCTATTCCCCAAGCTCCTGTGCCAGCCTCATCCATATTTTACCCATAATGGCAACAAATTCATCAGTCGACCGACACATCGTCTTCCAGTCCTTGGACGCCACTAGGGAACTTTATTGCCTTACTCCACCGGTCATCACAGCGCCTTGCCAGGTGTCCTGCCCTTGAGTTCCATACTTTAGCGTACCTTTAACAATCAAGTTGAGCTGCCTGAGCGCTCCCTTGACGATGTCGTGCTCCTCATCAGACACCTCTCCGTCCGGCCACATGTCTCGCAGCTCGTTCGCCAGGTTCTCGAATACGGGACGATGGATTATCATGTTGATGGACTTGAAGATCGCTGGTTGTAAACAAGCAATTATAAAATTTGGCGGTCAAGTTGGTGGTTTTTTAAGCTCAGCTTTTTAATGATATCATTTGGTTTAAATAGGTTGTTATTTTTATTAGGTATTTCATTTATCTTTTATATAGATTATTTTCTTTTTAATTTTGTGAATGAGAGAACGTTGTAGACATAACAGACTGTAGATCTGTGGACCATTTAATATTTTGCTACTGGTACTCAGTACTTGTTGATGGACCTACAATGTCCTCTCATACCTTTTAACACTGTAACTTGAAAACATAATAAAAACCATTTACTTATAAAAGAGTAACCGTGGAGTTTCTTGCCGGCTCTTCTCCATAGGAAACGACCAATTGGAACCGTGCACCTAGCTTCTGACGTTTCATAAGTGCCCTTGTAGGTTTATGTGAAATATTTTTTTTTGAATTTTTGAATTGATAGGTATGTAGACCGCGTCGCTCGGCGTCACTTGATGTGGTAGTTACCGCCGCTGGAATTAGGTAGGTTGGTAGACGAGAAAGATGCTGCCTTTCGATAAAACTTAGTCGAGTAAAGTCGAGTTCAGTCTTCATTATTCTCCACGATTTATTACTTCTTCGAGAATAATGTTAATGATTACGCTGTTGTTGTTGTTGTTGAAAATATTTAGACAAGATGAAATTCTTCATGCATTAACAAATTACGAAGTTGTTACGTACATAACACGGCGCATCCGAAGCAGGGCATCATACGGAACACCTTGATGGAGTCAAGGAACGTCTGCGCCTCGTACAACGTCGTCACCATGCTGGCCAACTCCGAGGCACCCCCCAGGAACACGTTCATCAGCTCGAACCAGTAGAACATATCCCACCATTTGCTAGTGTCGAAACACGAACAAAAATCATAGTTTTGAGCTGAATAATCTTACAGTGAAAGTAAACGTAAGATTTAGGTAGTCAGGTAAATTAGCTTAGGCGACAGGTATAGTAGAGAATAGTAGTTAATTGCAGGCCCTTATAGTATAAAAGAGTGCTCATCACAACATTAACCCGTTGAGTTATTTTATTTATTGAAGTTACACAAAACACCCTCTATTCTTGCTTATAGACCATGGTTGTTCATTTTTGTTATAAGTAGTAAAGTATTTGGTTATAATAAATCAGGATTGAGTTTCTATCCGAATTCAATACGCTGCTAAAAGTACTTTTTTTTAGTTGCGCCTTCAAAAGGCATTGGGGATAAGACCGGGGAGGGTGGGATTTTTACCTCATTAAACACATTTAGCAGAATGATAACAACCAGGGTAGGTTGTCATCATCTGCTAAATATAGGTACCCATTCTTCACGGAGAAGTGACAATCCAGCTTAATACATACGTGGTTTCCTCGGAGATTTTATGTGTCATGCGGATGGCCCCCCATCCCAGCATCTTCTTAGGCAGCACGTATGACTCGTCATAGTCGCTCTTGTTGTACACCTAGTTGGACAGTTGGAACATTTATTTATTTATTTAACACTTTAAGCACACAAATGTACAGAGGCGGACTAAATGCCATGCCCATAGGCATTTTCTACCAGTCAACATTTGGGTGATGCAGAGATAAACAGTGGTAGGTGCAATATCGAAATTGAAAATTGAAATTTATGATATTGTATCTGGGTGAATTTTCATTATTTTGTCATTTTAGTTTTTGTCTTTTATTTTTCTTTCGGAGTTTTCATAATGGTGGATTCGGTGGCCTGAAACCACACAAAATTCACCGAAATGACAACAAATCCCATTTCGGTGTAACTTCTGTGGTAATTTAGCTCACTTCGGTAGACGGCTTTGTAACTTCGGTGACGATTTAAAAAATCTCATAAACCTGAGATATTTTATTTCTTTAGAAAACTTACAGCTAGGACACAGATAGTTGATATTTAGTGAAAGAATTAAAAGTTTTCACTGACAATATTAGAATAGCACGAGAAACAGCAGACAGGCAAGCGAAAGTAAGAATAGGTAAGCACTCGGAGAGAATTAAGAAAAGACTGAACAGGTTTTAGTGATCTTCAAAGTTCATACACAGTATTTTTTTAAGTTTAGGAACACTGGTGGTGAATAAATCAAGATCGTCAACACTCTGACACATCGAGTTGTATGCCCTGCTAGCTCTTATCATATAAGAGTTTTGTCGATATATGTACCGCACAGACGGAACATACAGAGGCTGATGATTCCTTAGGGTGAAGGATGGAACACGCAGCCCAATTTTGCTCATCAATTCAGAACAGTCGATTGAACCATTTGCCAAATTGAACAAGAATACCATGTCGACAATTTTTCTCCGCTCAATTAGTGGAAGAATGTGAAACTTCCTGCAGCGGCTGAGATAATTAGGCAAATAGGTTTTTGATCTAAACTGAATGTACCTCAAGAACTTCTTTTGAATACTTTCGATGCGATTGACGTAAGTATTATAAATAGTATTCCATACTTGTGAGCAGTATTCGAGATGACTGCGTACAATAGAGAATTTTGAGTGTATTGATATTTTTAAAATCGGCTGATATCCTCAAAATGAAACCTAGTGCCTTATAAGCTTTTTAAATAATATTATCGACCAGCTGCGCCCCGCGGTTTCACCCGCATAAGTCTCGATCTCATGGGAATATCGGGATTAAAAGTATCCTATGTGTTAATCCAGGTTACAACCTATATGTGTGCCAAATTTCATCCAAATCCGTTCAGTAGATTTTTCGTGAAAGAGTAACAAACATCCATCCATCCATACATCCATCCATCCTCACAAACTTTCGCGTTTATAATATTAGTAGGATGTGTGTGTCAAAAATAAGTTTCGAGTCAAAACTGACGCCTAAGTCTCTATTCGTATTAACTCTGGCTATTGCAGTATTGGCTAGTTTGTAATCGTAAAGAATAGGTTTAGGTTTACGAGTGAAGGTACATATATAACATTTCGAGACATTTAGATCCAAGCAGTTGGCTGTACAATACTCTTGGAATCGATCATTTTGGAGACGTTCAGCATCTTCATAACTTCTGATTTCACTTAGAATCTTCATGTCGTCCGCAAACAAAATAACTGTTGAGTGACACACGATGACACGTCATTGATGAAGATTTGAATAACAAGGGTCCCAAAAGCGATCCCTGTGGAATCCCTGAGGGGGTAATCATAGTTCTCGAAGTGTATCCATTAAGAACAACAGTTTGACATCTGTTGGCCACATAAGATGAGAACCACCTGAAGAGATTTCCACTGATACCTATAGCTAAAAGCTTACGCAGAAGTATAGCGTGATCTAAGCGATCAAAACACTTGCTATAATCTGTGTAGATTACATCTCCTTGTGTGCGATGAGCCATACATTCAGTCAAGTAGTCAACACAAAGAATGAGATTGGTGGTTGTGGAACGACCTCGCAGGAAACCATGTTGGTGGTCACTGATGCTTAGTTTAAGACAAGCATAATAAAGCTGCTTGTATACCGCATGACTTTTTTTACCGTCTCGAAAAAAATTGGGTATAATAGGTTAACGGAGTAGAAACCTATGGCATAGAAATTTTAATGTTTTAATTTTTTTCAATAACCTAGAATGAAATTGATTTATCGATAAATACCAAGCATATAAAGTGAACTTTTCATTCCAGAACATTAAAAATAGAAAATAAAAAAGAACCCTACCCTCCATACGCACCCTACTAGATGCGCGGAAATTTATCATGATATATGATGGATAGTTTTCATGTTTTTTTAAGGATATTGGGAACTTTTTTTTTTTTTTTTTTTTATTGAAAA
The DNA here is from genome assembly GCA_914767755.1 of Agrochola circellaris. NCBI lineage: Eukaryota > Metazoa > Arthropoda > Insecta > Lepidoptera > Noctuidae > Agrochola > Agrochola circellaris. The sequence goes on from OU611860.1 coordinate 8,857,478, forward strand.
AAATTAAAACATTAAAATTTCTATGCCATAGGCTTCTACTCCGTTCACCTATTATACCCTATTTTTTTCGAGACGGTAAAAAAAGTCATGCGGTATAATTTTTTCCATTTTAGCGACAATGCATAGTTTGGATATGGGCCTGTAGTTTTCCACGAGGTCTCTAGGCCCTTTTTGTGGATCGGAGTGATTAATGCCGACTTCCAAATTGTAGGTACCTCACCTAAATTTAGGGACTGCCTGAACAGAAGTGAAAGAGGAGGAGTGTGCCAAAAGTCTGCTTTTGGCACAGTTGAGTATAAAAACTGGCGGGATATTGTCTGGTCCTGTAGATTTAGATAAGTCAACTCCTTTAATTAAATTGAATACTTCTAATTCATTAACTTCGACTGAATGTATGTCCGAAACAATATCGCTCAAATGCATGTTTGAACTCTGCGCATGGTCATTGGAAAGATCGTCGTCACCGTTGATACCACTAGCAGAACCAAGAAAATTAAAATAGAAGTAGTCGCTAAACATGTTGCAGATATCCTCTCTTATACGAGTGCTATTTCTATATTTAAGTAAGGAAGGAAAAGCATTGATTTGATTTTTTTATTTTATGTACGACCAAAACGCTTTTGGGGTCTTAAAAATGTCTTCTTCAATTTTAGTAATATAGCACCTAAACATTTCATTTTCAACTCCTTTGGCACGCTGTCGGAGCAAAATAAAAGACTCATGATCAGACAGGTTTCAATATTTCTTAAATTTTGCATAAAAAAAGAAAAATTATATCTTCGAGTGTCCTAGTGCTAACTTCGTTGCGCCAGTCGATCTGGCTCAGCCGGTGATGAGTGGCCGTATAGCCGGCCGATCGATATAAAATTTTTATACGAGGTCGCGCAGGAAGAGTATGAAGTTCCACGAAATCAGCAGACACACACAGAGCCCTATGATGAGGATCTTCTGGCACCAGATGATCGGCGCAACATGCTACTGAAACCTCGCTATTAGATAAAACTAGATCTAGCATTTTATTGTTGACATTTACGTGAGAATTGTATAGCAAGATATTGCAGAATGTAAAGTTATTAAACAAACTGACCGGAACATGACCTTGGATATTACTAGGGCAAACAGACTGACCATCATCATCTGGTTCCCAGTATATATTTGGAAGGTTAAAATCTCCAAGAACTAGACATTTATCAGAGAGGTGCTTCAGAACAATATCTGTTAGGTTGTTAGAAAAATTGGTTAATTGACCTGCTTGGGAGTGGCCAAGATCAAGATCATTGCCACATCAACATCATTGTCATTGTTCATTGTCCGGTTTGCCATTTTTGTGTGGTATGTACACTACACAAATATGCATTTTATACGATACTCGCGGTCTCATCCTATGTAGGGTGAGATTAACCCACAAGTCCTCGGCAGACGAAAACCATTCATTGTGGAGATCACTGATAAGTTCACGTCGCACTGCAATAAGCACACCAACCCCCAAAGATAGTTTCGTGCTAGAATAATTTCAAATACTTATGGTGTCATTGTAAAATCTGTTATTACCATACTCTTTTCAAATGGGCTATGCTTGGGGTTTATCTGTGAGATCGACTTAGAACTTAGAAACGAGGAGTTACGCAGACGAACGAAGTTTCCCGGCATAGCCCAACGTATTAGCAAGTTGAATTGGCAGTGGGCAGGGCACATAGCGCGTAGAACTGATGGCCGATAGGGCAGAAGAGTTCTCGAATGAAGACCACGTACCGACTAATCACCGAAACTGGCGAAATAAGGTTTATAATTGATTGTGTAGTATGTTCTGATTTATAAATTGCAAGTGTGAGCGCGACCTCGTATCTATTGGGTTTACTGATCTGCATGTGTAGTTGTGGCGAGATAGTGGGGAGAAGTGGAGACATTGGATTACGATACATTCTCAACTACCGGGCATATCTCCTTCTTTCTTATATCTATGGACCCACCTATGAACCTATTGCTGAATAGACATTCAAGTTAGAAATTCGCTACAAGTTTGCGATTGGGCGGCCTGCGGGGCTCCGCATCGTTGTCAGTGCGGTGAAGCAGTCAACCGCATCGGACACCATGGCCTTTCCTGCAGCAAGAGCGCTGGTCGTCTGGCACGGCACGCAAGCATTAATGACATCATCCGTCGGGCTCTTGTCACCGCCGGGGTGCCAGCTGGTTTAGAACCCGATGGCTTGGCACGAAACGATGTGAAGAGGCCAGACGGAATGACCATAATGCCTTGGAAGTTGGGTAGGCCTTTGGTGTGGGAAGCAACCTGTATCGACACCCTCGCGCCATCCCATCTTTCTACCTCGCCGGGCTGTGCTGGGGCGGCTGCTGCAGGTGCAGAAAACCTCAAACGGCGCAAATATAACAACCTTATTGGTAGCTATATTTTTGAGCCGTTTGGGGTTGAAACACTAGGGCCGTGGGGTTCGAGTGCTCATCGAGTATTTCGAGACATCGCCAAACGGTTGGTCGACTCTTCACGTGACCAGAGGGCTGGCCAATCTTCTCTCAAAGAACCAACGTGGCAATGCTGCCAGCTTTTTGGGCACTTTTCCCACTGACAGCGATGCCGACGAATTTTTTGATGCCCAATCAGCTCTTCCTTTATTTATTTTTTTCCTCTTTATACTTGTTTATAATTTATATATTTTAGTGTTAGTTGTATATTATATTTAAGACTGTGTATATATTTTGAATTTCCCTGTAAATAAAATAAACAATTAAAAAAAGAAGTTAGAAAGGACACGGCCGGATTTTGTAGAGAGCTATGCCCTAACAAAAAATATTCATGTTCATTGACATACAGTACGTCATATTAAAGCTTACAGCAGTGCTATTCTGTAACCATCTCACCGTGAAAACTTAGGTGAAGTGAGCGTGGAGTGAGCTGTCATTCCACAGGGATTGACACTATTGACAGCTCACTTCACTCAAGTTTTCACGGTGAGATGTTTGCAGAATAGTATGGCAGGTATGTCTTTACAATCGTTTCAGTTTTATGATCAGAGAAGAAGCGAGAGATACTGTAAATAGGTTTTTATTTAAGTGCCTAGATATTTTGAATAGCAATGATCGTTAATTCCGAGTTTTATAGGCGAAACAATACGAGAAATACAATATTATCAATGGATATAAAGTGCGTTTGTTCACTAGCCGACACGACATTCATCCACATCGATATCAATGTGTTCCATATATTTTCATAGACTTACGCGTCAAGTCAGCTAGTGAAAAAAAGACCCAAAAATCGAAATACCTACGAAAAATCAAAACTTATTGGTAATCATATTGATGAATATATATATTGGTAATAGTCTCCGGCTAGATCTTTCAATCGTCGTCATAGGCAGGCCACGTTAGCGAAGAGCTCGTCTACAGATATTTCCGGATATTATGAAATCCTCATAGCGACTTGGCAAAAAATATACAATTGGATAGGCAATAAAACACTAAAACAGCACTTGAATTTTTATTTAAGTACCTAATTAAGTAGGTAGGATTATATCTCGTCTACTTGTTCTAAGACATTTTAACCGGTTCAGGACCTGCGGCGAAAAACATCTTTGCAATTACTCAGACAAAACATTATGGTTTGTATTAATAATAACTAGTAATTATTAGGGCGCAGTCTCACTCGGCTTATAGTTTGCGGCTGACTGGTTGTCTGAGTTAGCGCACAATACTATTTTCAATAGAATGGCCACACTATGCACACAGGCAAACAGTTGGCGGCCTATATGCCAAGTGAGACTGCACCCGGGTCAGTTCACGCGCACGTGACGCGAAGCGACGTTGCGCGCAGTTTTGAAGATAGTGATACAAAATATAACTTTATTTACTACACAAAAAGATACAGATTTAATGAAGATAATTCGAAATGTACCGCGGCGTCGCACTACGCCGCGCTGCGCCTCGAGATGCCTCGCGGCGTAGCGCGACGCATCACGACGCAGTGCTGCTTCGACGGTAGGCGCGGCGTGCAACAGCGGGGCGTGCGGCGTTAGAGTTGTTACAATATGCCTTCGCATTCGATTAGTGGCCACACTACAATTCAGTCACCTTGATATCGTGAGCGTCAGAACAGAATCTAAATAATACACAAGCAAGTCCTTTATCCACAGCAGAATATTAACATAAGAAGTGTAAACGAAAAATCTAAAAACATTATTAGGTAGGTACTAATAGTTACACACGGCTACACATCAAGCTATACATTTCCAGTATAAGCTGACCTTGCATTGTACGGAAATCCTATACAATGCTAGATCAGCATAAACTGGAAAAGTATAGGTTGATGTGTAGCTGTGAGTACTTATATACTCTAAATTCTAGCCTTAATTAACACTTTCGACTCCACCCATTTTCATAGAACATATACGCCATGCCGCCATACATATTGGAAGTGAACCCTCCGGGAGGGTTGCCGGCATTACGTTTGCGCTAAAGTTAACCATCGCGGACGGTCTAATTGACCGTCCGCGATGGTTAACTTTAGCATTAGGTTTAAAACCGTGTTATAAAACACTGTAAAACGAAGTAAAATAGTGTTTGCAGGGGGTCTTGTCGCTATGTCTTGTGGTTATGTAGTTTCCAACCCTTTAAAGTTTTAGTGAATATTTGTAAACGTGAACAAAAAAAATAAAAATAAAATACTTGGATTTTAAAACGAACGCATTAAGCTTCGTGCAGACCAGCGCGACGCGACACCGGTTATTGTTATACCGTCATGTTTTCTTAGAAATTGTATTGTTCGTGTCGCGGCGCGGCGTCGCGTCGCGCTGGTCTGTACGAGCTTTTATACTAATAAATCTTGTTAAAATATAGCTCAGATTTTATTTTCACGGTTTATAATGCTGTATTCGCTAATAAAAACCTACATTTAAAATGAGCCCCCCGCGAGGGCTCTCGGCATCCCATATGCGAGTAGATGAACCCTCAAGGAGGGCTCCCGGCACTGAACATGTTAATTTTAGCTTTGGCGATGGTTTTAAGGTATAATTATTAAACTATGAAAACAGTATTTGGACGTGTGTATGTAAAATGCTAGGTGCAGGTATATGAAACCAGCCGGTCGATTCTGTAAAAATATCACCGTGAAACTTTATTTATTTATTTATTTTTATTTATTTATTTAAAACTCTTAAACTATCATTACAGGCTTAGAAACCTAATGCGATAGCTAAGACTACTTATAATATGAACTATTTTAAATAACACTTACTAACAATTACAAATAACTACACAATTAACACCAAATTACTTATAACTAAAACAATACAACCTTATAATTATAACAATGCAATATTCACAGAAAATTAACTTAAATATACTTTACATTCAACAAATAAAACATTATAGAAACAATAAACATAAACATAAATTACACTAATTGTTGCTTTCGTAACATATTATATATAAACTTACTCTTGCAAGTTCACTAAAGTAACACGAAAAAATGTCCAACCTATTCTGAATTACGTTAACAGTACGAAATGCTCGCGTGAGAGGTGCTTTGGCCAGCAGGTTGGTTCGGGCAGTTGGCACAGCCAGCAGTGGCGGGCACCGCCGCCTCCACACGTAGCGGTCTGGGACAGAAAACCGCAAGCACTGAAGCACTCCCGGATTGTGCTCCTTGCCCCGGAGTAATTTAATTAAATAGACGACAAGAGTAAACTGTCGTCGCACCCTTAACTCATTGTACCCGACCATGCCCAGTACAAACAGGGTGGGGTACATCAGCGGGTACAATGGATAAACCCCGTACAGTCTGAAGTACAAGTGACGCGTGAACTTGTTCTGCACGCGCTCGACCATGATAGAGTACTTGGCTTCATGTGGAGCCCATATGACCGCACCATACTCCAAGTGACTCCTGACTAGAGCGTCGTATAATACCCTTATAGTCGTAATATTAGTGAACCCCTGTGTCTGCCTAAGTACAAAGCCGAGGTTTCTGTACGCTTTCTTGCATATCTTAATGACATGCTCGCGAAACGTAAGATCTGGAGTGAGATATACCCCTAGATCCCGCACCTGCGTTACTCGCTGCATGGGTATCGCCTCTGCTTTGTACTCATAGCGGATAGGGGTGCGCGCACGACCAAAGGATATTACCGAGCATTTGGACACGTTGAAGTACAGCTTATTGTCATGGCTCCATTTCACCACTCTATCAATGTCACCCTGGAGTCGCTCACAGTCTGACTCATCCCTTACCTCGAGCAGCAACTTGAGGTCATCTGCAAACAATAAACATGAGCCATGTCTGACGACCTCCGGCAAACTGTTTATCATTATGATAAATTCAAGAGGTCCCAAATTGCTGCCCTGGCTTACTCCGGACCTGGTGAAGTACGGCCTCGACTCGTACCCATTGTAGTTAACGTACTGTTGACGGTCTCTCATATAGCTGACAAAGAACTGCAGCAAGTGCGGCGTACATCCTACATCTGCCAGCTTTCTTAATAAGACATCATTGTCCACGGTGTCAAAGGCCTTTTTAAAATCAAAGTACGCCGCGTCTACCTGTACTCCAGCGTCGACTGCTGGTATAACCTGTGCCATGAAGTTAAGCAGGTTGCTGGAAGTGCTGCGTCCGGGCCGAAAGCCGTGCTGCGCGTCCGACAGTTGCGCTCGGACTTGCCCCTGTATGCAGCGTTGTATAGCGGCTTCAAAAACTTTTGCCGGCGTCGACAACACTGCGACTGGTCTATAACCGCTGACATCTCGACCTGCTTTACCCTTGGGTACTGGAACGACACGTGTAGTCTTCCACTGATCCGGGAACGTCGATTGCTTTAAGCACGAGTTATATATGTAATGCAGCGGGTTTGCCAAAACTCTAGCACAATCTCTAAAGAGAAACGCTGGTATACCGTCAGGGCCAGATGATCGTTTTGGCTTGAGGTTCGCCAGCGCATCCTGCACATCTTTGAGACTCAAGGTCTCTATATGTACCCGTGCGCTGGTAGCACTGCCGAACTCTGCCATCGCCGCCTGAACGTCTAGTTGCGGTGGTTCCTGACTGTATACCGACTCAAAAAATTCTGCGAATTCCCTAGCACACTGCTCATCAGTGAGATTTTGCCCATCTTTTATAATACTTTGCCTATTCACTCTACTTTTTTTTGACCTAATATATTGCCAGAAAGATTTTGGATCTTTACCGAACTGATTTTGAATTTTACTTTTATGGTTTCTGTGAGCAATTTCTATAGACTTTTTTATCCGGGCCCTACATTTAGAGTATTCTTCGTAATCACAATCACGTTTTGAGTTTTTAAACAGTTTGTGAAGTTTTGCTTTAATTTTGATCTCTTTAATAATTTCTGCGGTGTACCATTCGGGATACACATAACGTGAGTTTTCCTGGGTAAACTTTTTCCTTGGTACACATTCGTCTAAAATACGGCCTAATTTCACATAAAATAAATTTAAAATGTCTTCCAAGTCATGCATTTCATACATTGTACTCCAGTCAGCAGAAGTTAACATCGAATACAATAATTGATAATCTGCTTTATAAAAATTCCACTGCGGTCTGTTATTGCACGCGCTGTCAAAGCGGGATTCGGCAGCGGGCGAAGGCGGGCAAGGCGCGGTCGCTGAGGGCGCGGGGCGCACGCACACCGCTAATGGCGGGTGGTACGGGTCGACAGGAACGAGCGCTTCGCCCGCCAACACCACTGACACTTCTCCGCTAAAACCCGTACTCAGAACCAAATCCAGGTGTCGGCCTAAGACATTTGGTACCATGTTACCTTGAGTGAACTCGCAATATGACATAAAGCATTCATAATAATTGCAAATATTTACCGGACAAGAATGTAAATTAAAATCTCCAATAACTATCATTTGTCTATATCTATTACACATATTTTCTATTACCCTAAACAAAATCATATAATCATTTTCCGAACTCCCAGGAGGAATATAAACAACACAACATAAAAACAAAAATCTATTCTTTAGATGAACCGTTGCACAGACAATTTCAAACACGCAGGCGTCTATCGACGCGTCCGAGACAAGTACCTGTCGCAGCTCGAAGCGGTGTGTGGCCACGAGAAACGCTCCACCCTGCTTACGCCCATCCACTCGATCACAACGTATTATTTTATATCCTTGAGGGATAATTTCTGCGTCTTGAATGGATTCATTGCAGCCTGATTCCGTTATAGCGTATAAGTCAGAATTAAATGATAATATGTTATTTCTAAAGATTTCTAATTTTGTACGAAGACCTCTTGCATTTTGATAATACATTTCAATGTTGCTGTTATGGCTATAATATGTTTGATTTTGTTCTATTTGAGTTCCGAAACCATATCCACTCACTGAATTCTACATTCATTGGCCAGATTTCGGCCTGGTTCAACTTATCATAACACTTTTCTGGTACTCCAACAACAAACGACGAATAATCTCTCACGATTTTGTGTTTGATTTTGTCCACCTTTATTTGAACATCTAGTCCACATACATTTTTCACGTGATCGGCTACTGCTTCAAGAGTGGTATCCGGATGCAATCGCCAAACATGTAGATATTTTTTACGATCACTAACTTGAAAAGCCTTCAACTCTGTATTTGTACCCACTCTGACCTCTTTAGGTTGCCTGTTATTTTTGTTTTTTTTTTTGTTTTGAACAGTCTCCCATCCTGATTCGATCTTCTCCTCTTCATCGTTTGGTAGTTCAATAGTCACCAGTGAGCTAGTACTACACGAAGCTTTTTCTGGTAAAATTTCGGCAGATCTCGTGGCTCCACATTTGTTTACCTTTTGAGTTTTGACGTAGGTATGAAGCGATTTCTTGGAAGCGATAGAATTATTCTGTTGACTTACGACCTCGGCAAAAGAAGATGGAGAGGGAGGATTTCGGGGAACATCAGCTGCTATTTCGTGGGTTTGGTTGTACTGAGTTAGTTTAGTTAACTGAGCTTCTACTTTTTCTTCGAGTACCCCCATCATTTTAATTATGTTGGCTAACTCAGGTTTTGTTTGGGAATATTGATTAAGTAGAAGCGATATCGCATTTGTCTGACTGTCCATGCGAGCTATCATGTCAGCTTTAAATTCTCTCAATTCTTGGAGCTGTAGGAAATCAGATGCTTTGCTGTCTTGGTGTATAGAAGTAGTATTTGCAATATTTACATCCGTTTGTGTTTGTTTGCATGCATTTTCCGTTCTCAGTTGTTTATTACTACAGGCTGTCGATGTTTGGATGTTTAATTTTGCTGGCGACTGAGCCATGAGATTACTGGTTTGGGTCTCCTTATTCCAAGTTTGTATTTGGCATGCAGATTTATTTGCAAAAGATTTTTTGATTGGGGTTGATGTTAGATTACTCACTTGGAGTTTCGTGTTTAAAACCTTTCGTTTAGAACCTGGAGTGGCACACTTGGCTTCTCCTGCACCCACCTTCTTATATAATTCTATGACACGATTACATCTATCCAGATCTGACTTTAAATTTTTATTCTCACAAAGCAAGTTGTCAACTTCCTGATTCGCGCTTTGCAACTTAATCCTTAAGTCATTGATCTCTTCCTGTAGCGTCACAATGGTTTCATCGTCTCGTAATGAAGTTTCTGGCATACTCATAACTGTTCCATCGAAGAGTGACGTTTCTGAGAACGAGGTAGACTGGATTTGTTTTTTTCTCAGCGTTATGTTTTCATCCCCCATGCTAGTAATTTTACGTACAAATACTTAATTATTCCTACGTTGGTAACACTAATAGTAGACTTGGCCCTCTGGCGGCGAGTAGCGTAGTTATTTTAGTTCGCCTAGTCAGCACTTGTGGCCGTTATGGCGCTAGTTGTCGTACAATCTTTAGAGTCCAAAGTCCTTTTTTTTAAAATATTTTCGCAACGGTATTAATTATTTATTGTTTTTTAGTTTTAATCACTTGGGTTCATAAAATTCCCACTCAAGTAATTATTCATACCAGATGTTTGTGTTTTGACGTTGTTACGTTAGAGGGAGCACCAATTGATTGTGTTTAACTCGTTTAGCACTGGTTTTAGTTTTCGTATTACACTATTGTCATAATTGATATTTCACTGATTCAAAATTGTCACTAACACTATAACTAGTGTAAAATACTTATTACGCTTTGTTGTGCCACTAAGATAACATTTAGATATTTATTTTTATTATTTAGAAACTTAAAAAACGTGGAGATGTAAACAGTACGAGTGTTGCCATACTAACATAACTTAGGTGAAGTGAGTGTGAAGGGAGCTGTCACTGTCACAAATCGAACGGCAGGATGCTAGGGATTAGCTCTATTGACAGCTCACTTCACCTAAGTTTCACGATGAGATTTTTACAGAATCGACCGAATGTTCTCCCGACAGGAACAGCATCAGATGTGATTTCTGCAATTGGTATGTTTTGGTACGGTTTGCCTCGATTGTTTCTACAATCGAGGCAAACCATGCCAAACTTTGGTTCTCCAAAGGTTCGTTTCTCCATGAAAAGCAAGTAATTAATCCGTTCACCGCAGAAATTACTAGCGAAGTACCTACCTATAATTGCTTATTAAAACGTTCTAATTTTTTAAATAATTAAATACTGCTTACTCTCTCATTAGCCCTTTGCTTTGATTTTCCCTTGAAGCATTTTCTTAGCAAAGACGTCATCTCGGCTCGGACCGTGATTTCCTATTGTTTCATATCGAGGCACAGCACCTTAGCGGTACCAATAATTTTGTTAATTACGCCGTACCGTGTGAGAAAGAATACAACCCTTATGAAAATTATATGCCTAATTAATTAATTGTATGCCTAATTAATTAATTATATGCCTAATAATATATACTTTGCTTAGGATCGGCGCACACACCAGCACTGCTTCTGTTTCTTCGTATAAGTAAAATTAATGAGAAGGAAAGTGGACTACTTAATTACATTTTTATATAACCTTACCACATTGATCACGCATACTAGCCTCGTAGCGTGACATGGCATCCCAATCTGCCCTGACCTACAAAGTTACGTAGTGGCAGCGGCATCTCAAGCTAGCCTAGCAATGTGACGTGGCTTCCCTTTTTAGCTTCGCAGCGAGACGGGGCATCTTAGATATGTATAGGTCAGCTTTGATTCCACCTGACTTAAGTAATTGTGACAAAGCTGCTGATGGTATTTAAAGGAATTTTTAATACGCTTTTGCATAATTTCCTTTGAGTAAAAGAACTTCACATGACTCAATTCCTCCAAACTGTAACTGGTACCTTCCCGCAATGGCTTGTATCAGTGTGGTTATCATCAACCATTCAGTTTTCGCGGGCATCGACGCGAAAACTGATACCATGGATTCAGTACATGATTCTGAACACCCCTGCGTAGAAATTGTTCGTCTTTTATTTTAAAAAAAATCTACTGTTCCATATATTTTGACGGCGTAGGTTTTTACACTTTTCTATGAAACAGGTGATTTTTTTTAAAGAGTCATATACTGAATCCTTGGTATCAGTTTTCGCGTCGATGTCCCTGACACCCTGTATAATAGTAAATTACCTACTGAATGTGGTAGGTAACGGACATTCAGTTACAAATATAAAATAAAATAAATACTTATAACTTATCAAGTGTACGCTTACTCTTAATAAAAAGAATCTTCGGTTAGTGTTAATATTGTGTCACAGTTAATATTTAATTAATTAAGTTATGTTTTTATTTCTCTCTCTGTATCATTAAACCCGTGCTGGCGTAATTAAAAAGAGTTTATTCTAATTACACAACACACCCGCCGCTTTGTGGAAGCCATTTTAAATATCCAGCTATTATTTAGACTTGGAGGAGGCGGAGCGCGCGAGGGAGAGGCAAAATGCGCCCCCTCGCGCCCCTAGTCGCCGCAGGAGACGCCCCGGGCGTCGGGAGTCGCGAGCCGACTTCCGGCCACCGTAGGCGCGGGCTTGCGGACGGTGAGCAATGGGTAGCTCGCCGTCCGATAGGGACCAGGCCCGGGTCGACGGCGCGTTGTGTTCCACGCGCGCCTCAAAGAGATGTCAGCACCAACTGACGGGGTCCGGAAGGGCCAATGCCTGCCGGGGTTGCGGGTTTGTCTGAAAGGGATATCGCGACCTCGGCACACAGGCAACGGAAGGAACACGGGTGGGTTTTAGTCAGTAAAAGTCTGACACGCCCTCCCGCTCCACCCAGAGCGGGAGAAGTTATTTGATAATTTCCCACCCAAAAAAAAAAAAAAAAAAAAAGCTATTACTTAGACTTAATAAAATAATGAAATACAGAGTTAACAAAATGTTAGAAAAGCGTAAGTGTACGCACGGCTACAAACCAAGCTTTACATTTCCATTATAAGCTGATCTCGCATTGTAAACGATTTTCGTACCTACAATAATAACTCAGCTTATTCTGGAAATGTAGTTGTGTGTACCTACGTATTTAGAATAGAATAGAATATATCTAATTGCTTTAAAACATGGTACATTAAGGTCTTATAATATAGCAATGATCTTACATGTTTCGCCATGGACTGGCATACAAATATTTAAACATGTTAAATTTTTTTTTTTTTTTTTTACAAATGTCTTTTAACATTGGTTATTAAGGTTTCGTATCTATTTGAACACTTAACAATAATAAATAGGTACATAAAGTATTTTAATTAAAACTCTATTCAATAAGTACCTAGCCTCATCGCCAGAGGGCGCTGTAGTTTCAAAAGAGTTTTACCACAGTGTAGCACATTCTTTTTTAATTCTTTTTTCAAATTTTCATTCCAATCCCTTCATTTGTTTTAATTTGACAACTTATGGAAGCGAACGTGTCGATCGGTTTTACAAAAATGGAAAAAGAGCAATATCGTTCGGTGATTCGATTCCTATTTTTGGAAGGGAAAACGCGCATCGAAATCAAAGAGCGCTTGGATGCTGTGTACGGTGACTCTTCTCCATCGATGGCCACCGTCAAGAATTGGTTCAACGAGTTTGCACGTGGCCGTACGTCGGTTTTTGATGAACCACGTCCAGGTGCACCGAAAACAGCTGCTACGGAGGAAAACATTAAAAAAATCCATGATCTCGTATTGGCAGATCGCCGATTGAAGGTTCGGGAGATAGCTGAGACTGTAGGCATTTCAGAAGGAACAGTGCATCATATTCTTCACGAGGAACTCGGCATGAGAAAGCTGTCGGCGCGATGGGTGCCGCGTTTACTCACACCAGAAAACAAGCGCAACCGTGAGACCACATCGGAGACGTGTTTGGCGCTGTTTAAGCGGAATCCAGTGGAGTTTTTGCGTCGTTTTGTGACCGTCGATGAAACCTGGATCCACTGGTACACACCAGAGACCAAGGAGCAATCAAAACAATGGATCCAGACCGGGGAACGTGCTCCAAAGAAGGCGAAAACTGTAAAATCAGCCGGAAAAGTTATGGCCACCGTTTTCTGGGATTCACAAGGTGTGATCTACATCGATTACCTCGAGAAGGGTAAAACAATTACAGGGCTTTACTATGCCGCTTTATTGGGCCGATTCGACGCCGAATTAAAGAAAAAACGACCCCATCTGGCGAAGAAAAAAGTGCTGTTTCACCACGACAACGCACCGGTTCACACGTCTGCCGTTGCCATGGCCAAATTGGTCGAATTACGCTACGAATTGCTGCCCCATCCACCGTATTCTCCAGATTTGGCCCCTTGTGACTTCTTTCTGTTTCCTAATCTGAAAAAATCACTCGCCGGGAGTAAATATGGATTGAATGAGGAGGTCATCGCCGCCACGGAGGCCTATTTTGCAGAGTTTGACAAAAACTATTTTTCGGACGGATTAAAAAAGTTGGAGCATCGCTGGGCTAAGTGTATCGAACTAAAAGGAGACTATGTTGAAAAATAAATTCCCACTTTTCCAAAATTTTCGTTTACTTTTTGTAGGCTAAGTATTTATTGAATGACCCTCGTACCTATCTCATATTTATGTGTTACTTTACAACCATGGAAATTAATTCTGACACCCTACGCCAATTTGTTGTGCTATAGGCATTACATACCACTGTCAAAGTATGACAGTTTTGATTTGAATGAATATTATATACAGACAATCTAAGTTTCATAATCAGCTCTATAATGTTCCCACTGCTGGAACGCAATCCTCCTCTCCTGCGAGAGGGAGTGGGCTGTAATCCTCCACGCAGCCCCAGTGCGGGTTGGTAGATGTCACTTGTCCTCGAATTTTTGGTTCTAGGATATGCCGGTTTCCTCACGATGTTTTCCTTCACCGTTTTGAGAGAGCAGTGGTGATGAAATTATTTACACAAAGTAAAGCGCCTGGCTGGGCTCGAACCCACGACCTACAACTCGTAAGTCGAGGCCGTTACCACTGGACTGCTCCCAATACTGTTAATCAATTGCCTAACTTTTACGGGAAATTATTTTTTCCTCGACTCCACATAAGTACAATACGTCTTTTTTTTTTTTTTTTTTTTTTTTTTTTTTTTTTTTTTTTTTTTGGATGGGAAATTATCAAATAACTTCTCCCGCTCTGGGTGGAGCGGGAGGGCGTGTCAGACTTTTACTGACTAAAACCCACCCGTGTTCCTTCCGTTGCCTGTGTGCCGAGGTCGCGATATCCCTTTCAGACAAACCCGCAACCCCGGCAGGCATTGGCCCTTCCGGACCCCGTCAGTTGGTGCTGACATCTCTTTGAGGCGCGCGTGGAACACAACGCGCCGTCGACCCGGGCCTGGTCCCTATCGGACGGCGAGCTACCCATTGCTCACCGTCCGCAAGCCCGCGCCTACGGTGGCCGGAAGTCGGCTCTCGACTCCCGACGCCCGGGGCGTCTCCTGCGGCGACTAGGGGCGCGAGGGGGCGCATTTTGCCTCTCCCTCGCGCGCTCCGCCTCCTCCTTCGCGAGCATTACTGCTTCGCAGAAGGAGGTGACGGCCTCCCATGCACTCTCGCTCCGGACCATGGCCTGAACCAGGGCCGGACGCGAGAGATCGCCGCCGCCGATCGCCTCCGTGAGGACACGGCGGTGCTCCGCCCAAGCTGGGCAGACCTCCACCGTATGCTCCACCGTGTCCTCCGGGCGATCCACACAGTGGTGACACCCGGGCGTTTCCTCCCGCTTTATTCTGAACAGGAACCTCCCGAAACAACCATGTCCGGTGAGGACCTGTGTCAGGCGGAAGGTGAGGACGCCGTGGCGCCTCTCTAGCCACTCCTCAAAGAGGGGACTTATCGCCACAATTGTGGCGTGCCCAGCGCTGGGTTGCGACAATCGCACTCTCCATGCCGCCATGAGATCCCGCCGGAGCTCTGTCCGCTGTGCCGCGATTTCTCGCGGCAGCGGAGTTACGCCCCGGCGTTTCGCCTCCTCGCGCAACTCCCACATGTGCGCGAGGACTTTTGCCTCCAGATCCCATGGCGACAATACGTCTACAGGTATTATTTGAGAGGAGCGTATTTCCCGTTCCGTGTTCAATTTGAGACAAGGCGTGGTGTCTTTGTGTCTTGTTCTCTTTTGTGGTTGGGTAAAATCATCACGCGTTTGTAGTAGTATACAGAATATCCACATAACGCCATTGGCTGCTGACAATTCCTTAATCGAATAACCCAATAGGTACCCGAGGATCGAACCTCCTAGAGTCTCAACCGCTCAACAGTCGCGGTCGCGACAGTCTACGTAGTCTGTGCTCGCGACCTTTAGAAGACTAATAAGGCAGTTACGTACATAAACAGAATAGACATACAAACCAAACTCCAACATGTAAATAGGTTCGCTAAAAATAACAATCCCAATTGATTCAGTGCCAAAACTGCAGTTTGATTCAAAACATAGGTTTAATTAAAAACGACTATGGACAAGAGTCCTAGGTTTTGTTATAGTAACCCTAAGGCTAGGACCTGGACTGGAGTGACTGTGTTCTCAGCATACCTAGTGCTTCTCATGGTAGAAATTTACATAGAGATATATGAAAATGGCACGCATTTGCGCATTTACAATAATATGTTGCGTTTTTGTAAATAAATAGTGTGCAAGAAGGTTGTGATGAAGAGATACTGTAAGTATTTTTTATTTTTTTGAGATCGAATTTTTTTGAGACCGGACTTCGGCGCGGGTTATATTATAGTGCACAAGTGTGTGCGCAGACACAGGTGCACTCTCTCTTCCCTCACTCTCATAGTCCGACGGGATCAGAGGTCAGGCGCAGGACCAACGGCTTAACGTGCTTTCCAAAGCACGGGATGAGAGGCGCAAAATGGCGGATGTACCTTAACTAATCGAATCATACCATTTACCAAAAAAAAATATGTACCTAAAATGTACTATTTAGTAACTAGGTTTAAAAAAAAAAATACCTTGGGCATCACATCGCCAACTCCCAACCTCAGAGCTCTTACTAAGAAAATACCTACCTATAATAATGAGGTGGTAGCACACGGATTTTCACTATTTTATATTTTTAGCGTAATGTTTTATTTTCTGACCTTTTTTTTTTCTAGTTGGCCTATTCTCGTCTATGATCATTAGAGCAGATGATAGCGGACTAGCGTGGACAGACGGACCGATGATAATGATGAATTCACAGTTGGCGCTGACTGTAGACATGAGGCGATTTCCTGAACAGTGGTACAGCGCTGTAATCTACTATTCAGCCCCAGTGAAAAGAGTGTAGTACACACACTGTACCAGCCATGCTATTCTGTAACCATCTCACCGTGAAAACTTAGGTGAAGTGAGCGTGGAGTGAGCTGTCATTCCACAGGGATTGACACTATTGACAGCTGAAGTGAGCGTGGAGTGAGCTGTCATTCCACAGGGATTGACACTATTGACAGCTCACTTCACCCAAGTTTTCACGGTGAGATGTTTACAGAATAGCATGGCAGTATAAGTTTATTGAATAAAACACAAGTATATCATTCTGTAGTAATTTAATTACTAACTTTACACACAACACATTATTTACACAGTACTTCCATCCTTCGGGACATCTTTGGGTAACAGTTTGTAGTTTAATAAATACGTTAAGTTCCAAAGCTTTTAACATTTGAAACTCTGTAACACAATGCAGCTTCTGAATATAACATGATTAAATACAAAATGCACTATAGAAGTGAATTTTTGAACAACATACAATTAATGTATAGATCTAGGTCGTAATAAATATACATTTTGATCGGGCCATATACATCTTACTTTATTATACTGTTCGGTCAAAAGTTTACTATTTCTATGAATAGCAAAACTTTAGTTTATACATACAATGTTCTACTACATTAGGTACTGATATTTTACGGACAAATTCACATTTAAATTTAAGAAGAAATTGTATATTTGACGACTCAAAATGTACCAGTAATACTTATGTGAATGTACTGAAAATAACTGCACCTAATAATAATGCTACTTATATAATTATACTATGGGTGAGAAGTTATGTGGCAATTAGCGACGATTTCCAACCAACTTAAGCAACTATTCCAAATAATCATGATTACTACTGACTTCAAATAAAAAATATACAATAATAACCTCTCCTTGAATCTTGACTGTTTGAAACAAATACTGTTATTGTTTGAACCAAGTATTTATTCCGTTCCGCACAAATTCATTTTTTACAGTCCTTACTACATGTTTTTCCACCACCACCACCCCTGAAAAAAAAGGTTCAGCAAGTTTCAAATACATTTCCTACATGACGAGATCCTGGCACCTCTTTTCGAACTGAATCATTAATTATTATTGGTAGTTCGTAGCCTGGAAAAAGAACCCAAACATTGCCATTCCGCGACTGTATAATAAAACTCTTATCCCTTTTGTTGCTTCACATAACCTGCTCACTGTCAACTTATTGTTTCGGCCCGACCCTCTACAGTGAAGGTGTTTACTTGCTAACGAAGTCCACTCCGGTGGCGATGTTCTTCTTGAGTTCGGGGAGAGCTGCCTTGAGAAGAGCCTGTTCGTATGCGTTCAGAGAACCGTAGCCCAAGTTCTGGCAGACGCCATTCTTTCCGAACTGTACAGGGTTGGCGAAATAGGAGGCTTCTGTCAGACTCGACTGGACGTAGGCGCATTCCACAACGTTGCTCTCGCCCTGAAAGACAAAATTTTGTGTTAAGATGGCAAATATCGTCATCTCATTATAACGGGTACAATTCTGACAGTTTGAACGGCTTATATACACGCGCCAAACGCGTTCAATAATCGCGCCAATGGACGGGTAGTTCTTGTTTGACGTTAAAATATATTTCCGCTCGATTTATTTATTTATTTATATATACTTTATTGTACACCAGATTATACATTACATAAAGAAAAAGTAATACACTATAAAATATACAATGGGCGGCCTTATCGCTTACTGCGATCTCTTCCAGGCAACCTTGCCAACCACCTTGGCAACTTTGCCTTGCCTCGATGTACTGGAGGTAAGTTCAATATTTATGACCGAGAAAATACTGTAAGATTTGAATCGTCAACAATTTCGTGACTTGATTCTAGAGTTATGGTTGAGCAAGGAAATATAGGCCATTTCTGTACCAATTTAGAGGCAGAATTTCATTTGCTTATGACGTCACCTGGCGCGAGCAGACGTGCGCGCGTGACCCTCTATGTGTGTGTGACGCTGGTTCAGTTTTCACGTCATAGCTAAACTGGGAGGAACAAATATAAATAGTGATACATACATTGAGTCCCCTGAGGATAGCGTTGGTGATTCTTGCGCCCGCAAACGCCATGGAGAGGGTGGCTGAACCACCACCGGCCTTAGCCTTCACCACCTGCGGCAATAAAAAGTTTATGAATGTTGAAAGTTACTTCAATACAAATACAAACACAAGTCAAAGCTTTTCATCTCAAATAAACCATTTACTATCTGTAATTTTGTCAGAAAATAAGCAAGAAACTGATTATAACTACATTAAAATTGATTTGGGTTCTGAAATTATCAAACTGTGTTACACTGCGATAAGGATATTTAGTAGCAAAGTCTATACCAACATCAAACGGCGCACACGCGCAAGTAACTACGATTTTTAAGGTTCCGTACCTCAAAAGGAAAAAACGGAACCCTTATAGGATCGCTCGTGTGTCTGTCCGTCTGTCACAGTTTGCTCCGAATCTAATGGACCGATTAAGTTGAAATTTGGTACACATCAATTTCTGTGACCCAAACACGGACGTGTAACGTAAATAAATGAATTTCGAATACGGGGTCATTACGGGGGCTTTCTTTTTCCGAAATGTGAAAAATTATCGATATAGAGTATGCTGAGCGATATTCTGCCTCCGATAGAAAAAAAGACGCATCTAAATTTTTTTCCAGATTTGAGTTATACAGGGTGATTGGAAGATGGGTGCAAAGCTTTAAGGTGAAGATAGTATAGACAATTTAGAACCATTTAAGCCATGGTTGTCTTAGACGAAGTCTTACCAATTTTTTTTTTTTAAATAAGGTTTAAAAATTTGTACAATACGTCTTGTATTGTACAAATTTTTTATTTTTTCTGAGCTTTAAATGTTTGTAAAAAAAAATTCTAATGACACAGAAGCCTAAAACATGTTTTGCTTGATTGCTTACACATTACTTTAATTAAATAAATAAAAAATGAATTCATTTATCATTCAATTTGGCCATAATTATGCAGTTTAAATTAAATTTTGAGAATTTCCGAAAAAAAACTTAAAAATATTTGGTAAGACTTCGTCTAAGACAACCATGGCTTAAATGGTTCTAAATTGTCTGTACTATCTTCGCCTTAAAGTTTTGCACCCATCTTCCAATCACCCTGTATATATCGCCGGAATCAGAAATAAAAGCGCATCTGCCTGTATTTTTACAGCAATCTGGAAAAAATGTCAGATGCGTGTTTTTTTCAATCGGGGGCAGTATTGTTGTGCTGACTTGTGCTATATGCTAAATATTATAGCGTAACTGCCCTTTATTCTAAAGACAATGCGATATTAATACTAGATGGCGTTGATATGTTTACTCCCAATACGAACCTCAGTACCAGCTTCCTGAATCCTCTTAGTAAGTTCTTCAATCTTGGCCTGGTCGCTGATGTTGGGCTTAGGCTGGCACTGGGACAGCAACGGGATGATGGTGATTCCCGAGTGACCCCCGATGACAGGGATGGACACCTGGCGTGGGTCCACGCCGTTGATGATGCCGACGAAGGCACACGAGCGGACCACGTCGAGGGTTGTGACGCCGAGGACGCGGTTCGGGTCGAATACTCCAGCCTGTTGGAATAATTATACTTTACTATAAGAATAATACAGCTTGCCTTTTTCATTATCGTTTTTTGAAGATATTTTTATTTAATTAAAGGTTATTATTTATAATTATTTTCAATTTTCTAAAATAGCATCTTAGAGCAACCAGTGTCCTGCCGGGGTTGCGAGTTTGTCCGAAAGGGATATCGCGACCCCGGCACACAGGCAACGGAAGGAACACGGGTGGGTTTTAGTCAGTAAAAGTCTGACACACCCTCCCGCTCCGCCCAGAGCGGGAGAAGTTATTTGATAATTTCCCACCCAAAAAAAAAAAGAGCAACCAGTGTACCTACTTAAAAAACTGAAGCGCAGAAGTCTAGTGGAGGGGGAGGAGTTTAACACCATAACATCGCATCAATGAAATTAAAACGAATAACCTACAAAGATTACGCGAATTGTAGAAAAGTAAATTTTAACGTAAATTTTTATGATTATTGGCCACCCATGTGTTAAATTAATGTCGCCATTGTAGCGGCACGTTCTATGTATTTATTTGCAAGAAAACGAGTACGAGAAGAAAATAAATATTACGCCTGTAATCCCGAGGAGTTAGGCAGAGGTGTACCGTACAGTCACGTGCACTAATATGCATACACTGACCAACATTTAAAAGTGATTTTCTCCTACTGTATTGATATAAATTTTATTTAGTTAAGAAGATAGTATTTTAAAACCCATACTGTTATGAATTCTCACCACAAAGTTGCAACCACGAGAAAATCGCTTTTGAATTATGCTAAGAGCATACAAATTAGTGCTCGTGAACTGTAGAGCCACATTTACATCTGCTATGAGTTATGAGTTCACTTCGCATTCACATGCAACGCGACGCGTTACAATTAGACCTACATGAGTATCCGTTTCATGTTGGCATTGTGTGCAAGGGACGTGGCAACTCGAGGTCATTATTTTGCACAGATCTGTGTGTAAACTTACACATTTCAAAATACTGTACAAACAAAGCTGCAATACAAACGATAAGATACAAGAATGTATTGCATTGATGACTGATGAGTGATCACATAAGTAGGTATGCCATTGAGGCGTTATTATATTTCATAGATGCTTCTTACGATGGAGGAAAACATTGAAGGTAATGTTATTGCACATTGCACTAAAGAAATATTATTAGCTCTTTAGCATTTCCTATCTTGGCCATGAATGCCATACAAGAGTGTCTATAATAAAATTAATTCATTGTTTTGATTCGTTTCAAAAGAGCTCGTGGCTAAGTAATAACAGCCGCACGGTTCGATCCAACGGGTGAAGCTACGCTTGCCGGGGATGGTCCGTGGATGGGTGATGGGTATCTTTACATACTGAGACTCCTCCGTGCCTCGGAAAGCACGTTAAGCCGTTTGTCCCGGCTGTGATTCGTGGATCTTTGACAGTCGTTACAGAAGCCCAAAAGTCTGACAACCAGTCTTACCAAGGGGTATCGTATTACCCAATTACTGAGTGGTGGAGGTCATATAGGCAGTCGCTCCATGGAAAATACTGGTATTCAGGTGCATCCGGTTAGACTGTAAGCCGACCCTAACATAGTCGGGAAAAGGCTAGGCAGATTGATTTTCTCTTAATTAGTTTCAGGTTTTTATCGACTCATTACAAGTGAATATTATAAACTTTCACAGACAGATGCCGTGTTCATAGATTCGCCATTTAGGACATAGTTGCATGCAAGGTCCAATTCAGTCAATTGTCAGTAAGCGCAGGGTCGCATGCTTCTCGTGCAATCTAGTGTTTCTTTGATACCGAGTTGATCAAATTATTGGATTACAAATATAGGTAGTCAAAGCCTTCAACAATGCAACGAATAATTATTCAGTTGAATCTATACAGGAAGTCCAGGTGCAACTATCATTGGCACGTTAAAATCACGCACTCTTCATCAAAAGCAAAATTGTAGATTTCTCGACGAACGAATAAGTACTGTTTATTCATCGATATCACAATATTATAACGTAGACCCAACGAGCGTAACTAATATTGAATTCATTAACAAAAGTGACGTAATTATAGATAATACATTAGTAAATACATTATCTATTTATACCCACATCCCGATGATAAGTTTACCCATTCATCAAGTTAGGTATCATCATAAAACATACAATAAGCGATCAATATTATGAACTGCAGTTTCTGTCAACAAACGGTCCATTGTTTAAATGAAGCCTGAGATATTTGACAAGCTGGACGAGTATTATGACTTGCTCAGGGTGTAAAATGACTAACAACAATGTGCCTAGCCCTTGATGATTTTGGGGTCGGCTTCCAGTCTAACCGGGTGCAGCTGAATACGAGGAGTTTACATGGAGCGACTGCCTATCTGACCTCCACAACCCAGTTACTGAGCAACACGATACCCCTTGGTAAGATTGGTTGTGTGGATGTTTCAGAAATTAGGAGAAATAAGAATAGCAGGAAAAGGTTTTGTCGGATCGTTTATTTTTGGATTTTACTGTTTCTTTTAGATTATCTTAATTGATTAGGATAAAAGGAGAGGAGGAGAGAGGAGGGATTAAAAAAAGTTTAAATAATCTTATCATTAAAAAACTTAACGCTTATTTAGTGATAATAAATTCGTTGCTGGGTAAGATAGTACTGCTACCTAATTGCGTAAACATTTTCGGTACACGACTAAAAAAAATTAAACTGATTGTTTTATTTTGACAGTTCAAAAACATTCAGTAGGTACGTTATTTACGTTGTCGAGCGGATTTTTTTTCGAACTTATAAAGCAATAGATTAGCAATCTCTTTCAAAACGATTCAGACTGTTATTGATCGTGTATTACGTAATTAGGGTGCAGGAGGGGGTTTTCATTAAAAGAGTATTTACCGAAAAAATTAACTGAAGATCTACAGAATAAGCAGATTGCAAGTCTGATTAGTTTTTCTGTCACGTCTCTGCCACGGCTCGGGCACGGTCTCGTTCGAGACCTTTATCCAGTAATTAGTAAGAATGGAGGGTTAAAGATTACAATGCACGTGCAGAAAGCAGTTCCTAATTAAAACGAGGGATAGTAAAATATTCACGTAATTATAACGTGTAACGATAATACTGAGAAAACTAAAGGAATATTAAAAAATAACTGTTATGGGATTATAGGACCAAGTTTTACCGAAAAATAGGATTTGTTTGGTACGTATTGCATTTTTGTAATAAATATTATAATGTTTTTTTTATAGATATTTGTTTGTTGATGCCTACATGTATTGGCCAGCTGTTATCTCATAGGAGATAACCAGACCCATAAGTCAAAGAAAACCGTGTGCAATTAAAATAACTATTTCGTTATTATTGTATTATAGGTATGACGTCAATAATTTATCGATATTATTTGTTCAGTCAACTTTTGACTCACCTCTGACTTTTCGGATTCATGTGAGTATTGTATAAATATCACTTGCTTCAAAAACGGTGAAGGAAAAAATCGTGACGAAACCGGCATGTCTGAGAGATATTTCTCGATGGCATGTGAAGCCAAGTCAGAGGCCCATGGGCGGCTTTAATACTCTGACCAGGTTAGTCACCAACGACACGAAAAGAAGAAGAGTCAACTTGTTGGTGACCTCGATCATGAAGAAATTGCGTGATTCAATGTTAATTTTGATTGCGTAGGTATTTTTAATTGTGGCTGTATTATAAACATTTGAGGTCATGAGCAGGTCATGGCTTATGTCCATCAAATGCTAATAAAATCAAGCAAAACATATTAACAAAACATCACGCCTGTAATCCCTGAAGGTATAGGCAGAGGTGTAGCTTAGTACACCCACATTTCGGCAGCTATGTTTAAGTTCCATGTAATAGGGGGCGAGCCTTTCGCCATCAACCGGGCACTCCGGGCTACTCTACTTCTTTGAAAAGGGCCAATAACACTGCCCGACCTAGGAGTCGAACCCAGGACCTCACGCTCAGCAGTAGCGCTTTCGACCACTAGGCCAACGAGGCAGTTAAATATATGTCAGTAGAGAATAAAAGTAAAATATTACATCAATCATGAGTATTCATGAGTGAATGGATGTTTTCTGCGTGATGTTGCCTCCGTTATCAATCACGATAATGCCTTCTCCTCGTTATCACTTATATTGTTTGTATTTTATCGCAGCTCTTGACGACAGCTACTTAACGGCTCGTTTTTAACTTGATACATAATGCTATATGTATTGTAAAACTACAAAACCGGGAAGAGGAGCGAGGAAGCCCGCTCAAATTACTCGTCGCGTGAACTCATCCTAGATTAACTTCAGGCAGCCTTAGGCTGACTGTCCATTGGAGCTTAGAGGAGAGGAGCAGAGCGGAGCTGTGCCAATATTAAGGGTGCGTTTCCACTGAAGCGGAGACGAGCGAAGCTGAGCGGAGACGTGCAATCACAATGGTTGAAATCTTCATCGCGTCTCTCGTCTCGTCTGTGATTGGACGATTCCTGCACGTCTGCGCTCAGCTCCGTACGTCTCCGCTTCAGTGGAAACGCACCCTAACCAATGGAATTGCATAAATTCCCCGCTCCGCTTCAGTGGACAGGGATTTGCGAACTAGTTTAAAAATTTCTACAAAACCGGGAAGCGGACCGAGGAAGCGGGGAAGCGGAGATAACCCTGTATTGGTATTATAGATAAGTCCTAAAACACCCATTGTGTTAGGTTACAAGTGCTTTAGCTAGAGCAAGCTACACAGTATAAGAATTTCGAAATTGTAATGAGTTAAGCTTCGTGCTGACTAGCGCGACGCGACACTGGCTATTGTGAAGTTTTCTTAGAAATTGTATTGTTCTGGTCGCGTTGCGCCGTCGCGTCGCGCTGGTCTGCACAAGCCTTTATCCGCTACGATATAGTTCTAGAGATCATACTTCTCAAGCAATGAAAGAGAGCAAAATTAATTAGCTTTTAGATTTTTCCAGAATGTTAAAATATCTATTATTAGCGTATTTCTCAAGTTATCAGCCCATAAACAATTAATGCTGAACAATAATTTCAAGTACTTAGTGGCGTTATCACCAGGTTAGTCACTAATCACACGAAACAGAAAGAAGAAGTAGCTAGTCCATTTGATAGCAATAAGGCATCATCCTAATTGGCTATGATCGTACGAGCAGACGATGCGATTTCGTCGCACGACGAGATAGCAGACGATGCGATTTCGTCGCACGACGAGATTAAACACACACATTTTTTTAGAGTGTCCTAATTGAAGCTTGCAAGTCATCGCTCGAGCACAGGAAATGCTTAAGACCAGGCACTCACTCTAAACACAATTTGCACGCAAGCTCCGCCCCCATGCACCCCGCCACTCCGATATGCGCTAAACGCTAACACATCAGTAATAAAGTTGAATATCGCGTGCGCTCTGTTATCGTGTTCGAGCACGAAACTAAACGGCGTAAGTCTCAATTCTTATTTAGTTTTTAACTAAAGTAATAATTGATATAGAGAAAAAAAATCTTGTGGCTGGATAATAAACTATATTTTCTTACTGCGAATACTTATTTTAGACAAAAGCCGAGTAACCTTGATTTTATTTAAATAATTAAAAAAAAAAGACATGATTTTCTAATAGAAAATGAATCGACTACCATTACGTAACTGTCTTGTACATGGAAAGACAAAGATTCAATAAATCATAATACTAAAACTCCATTTTGATTGTATGCGTGACTGTTTCAGAATATTATTGCAAATTAAAATACAATTTAGGGAGCCTCCTCTTAATAACGATCGTACGATGGGCTTGATCGTACGATCATGCAATCAAAGCTACAAATCTCTTTTGAGTGTCCCAATTGGTCACGTGTCATCGGACGAGCACGGCAATGCGGCGGCATCGCATGACGCCCATCGCGCCTGTTGGACCATCGCACGATAATTTTCATCGTGCGACGAAATCGCATCGTTTGCTCGTACGATCATTAGCCAATTAGGACGACGCCTAAAACCATTATCATACACTGGCCAGATAATAATTTGAGGGCTTCTATGACTCAAAATCACCAAATTAAATGGCATACACAACAGATTTTAATATTTGTATCAAGTTATCAACATACCTTCTTGAGTACTTCGCAGGCGATCGGCACCATGGAGTTAACGGGGTTGGTGATGATGGCCATGATGGCTTTGGGGGAGTTCTTCGCAACGCATTCGGCCAGGTCGCGCACGATTCCTGCGTTGGTCTTGAAAAGGTCATCTCGGGTCATGCCGGGCTTGCGGGGCACTCCAGCGGGGATCACCACCACATCCGCATCTGTGGATGGCGATGAAGTTAGATAGGTAATTGTTGGAAGCGGCTACATGTTAATTATTTGCAATGTGAAACACTCAGTGATTGAATTTTGAATTTGAAGTTGAATACTTGACAAACTCTACTTTAATATTACCTATGAGTGTTTATTATCAAAGTGGGCAATGTCACAAATAAATGTCAAATTATTTACATATACAGGGTGGCAGGTCAGCTGTTTCATAGAAAAGTGCAGTACCTACACGGTCATAATGTACGGAACAGCTGTTTTTTTTTTAATAACCAACGAAAAATTTCAACGCAGGGGTTCAGAATCATGTACTGAATCCATGGTAACAGTTTTGAAAACTGATGCTGTTCCATACATTTTGACAGCTGATAAAAAAAAAAACAACAAAATTTCAAAGATTTCATGGATTCAGTACATGATTCTGAACCCCAGGGGGGTTCAAAATCATGAACTGAATCCATGGCATCTGTTTTCGCGTCGATGTCCCTGCCACCCTGTATATATGTATACAATTTGGTCCATTATAGTATGCCTGAGATTTATTATTAATATAATGGAGTTGAGTTAAATGCTTTATACTAAAATATAAATATTTATGTACGTTACATGTCCATGTTTGGGTCACAGAAATTCATGTGGACCAAACAACTTAATCGGTCAGTTGGATTCGGAGCAAATTGGCTGTGACAGACAGACCGATACACAAATGGGTTCCTATAAGGGTTCCGTTTTTTCATTCCGATGTATGGAACCCTAAAAAATTACTACTGACATGCATAATGTTAGGTTGAAGTTGTAGAAATTAATAAAATAAATTCCACTGTTTAAAAGACCAAACATAAAACTTTGTGTCCTTATCAATAACAGAGTTATCTAATTGAACAAACAAATGATTGAATTTAACTAAAAGATTCCACTTTTATAGATTAATTATTTATAAGTACCATGACTGAATACAAACATTTGTGGCCGATATTATTTGGTTATGTCAAGGTCGAGATATTTGGGCATTATTACGAAACAGATTTAGTCTTAGAAGACCTTGAATAATCTAAATTTAGCACCAAACATCAATGAACTTGAAATGTTTTAGGTTACATTATGTAATAGGCAAATATTTGAAGTTTCACTCTTAGGGGTGGCACATACTTGAGACCGCCTGGGCCATCTGCTCTTGGCCCTTGTAGCCCTCGACCTTGGCAGGGGTATCCATGTGGGAAAGGTCGACGGCAACGCCCGGGGTAATCGGCGCCAGGTCGTATAGCGACAGGGTGCTTATCAACGGGTTCTGCTTCAGTAGCAGCGACAGCGGCTGGCCGATGCCGCCGGCTGCACCAGCAACCATCACTTTGAAGTGCACCTGGAAAAACACATCGTTTATTCGAAATTTTGATTAACCACCGTCAAACAGTTTTTGAACACCGATTATTACCTGAGAGCTGGTGGAAAAGTTTTTGGTGCCATTCTGGATGGCCACCGTGGCGACGGGTTTCAGCGCACGGGAGAACATTTTGTGTCGTCTGTTTTTTAATAAAAGTCACTAATTTATGAAGACAATAGCAAGAAGTCCACCTGACCCTGATGACCTTTTGAAGATAACTCCTAGAGACTAGAGAGATATAACTAGTGATGTAGCTAGTGTCAGTCAAGTTATTTCACGTCCTAACTGTCAAGATTACACGTTACACGTCACCAAAAGCAAAACGCATGCAAAATCGATTTAGTTACGGTCGACATAAAATCTGACGTGGTGACGAATGAAACTAAATATTTTTCTGCAGACCTATGATGATGGCAATACTTTGCCGACAAGTGCTAGTAGGTTTTGATTAGAGCCACCCACAAGCAGCGTTTTTTCTTGCATATTTATTCCCCATTCGAAGATATTTATCTAAGTGCGATAGTGGCGCCCTCATTTTTTCGAAACTGTAATCAGTTAAATTTATGCAGCGTATTATATTTTGGTCAACACGCTATCTAATTACGTAACATATTTTCGTAAACGATTACGACTAATCCATTTCATTTTGACAGTTCAACAACATTCATTGCGTTATTTACGTTGTCGAGCAGATTTTTTTTCTGAACTTTTGAGGCAATGGATGTTGTATGTGTATTACATAATTAGGGTATAGGTCGTGATTGAATTGTCGGGTAGCAATTAGCAAAGAAAATTTTAATTTCCCGAACTTGCTTCGCATGAGTGTTTTTCCGGTTATTTTATCGTATGAAAAATAAATGCTTACTGCACATCCCTCTGAATTTCACGTCAATAGTTTTCTAACACTCTGTGGTCATTATTTTATTGGGTACTACCACAGAATAAATATGACTACTTTACTTTAGTTACATTGTCTGTGATGTGATATGATATCATGACATTGATGACATTGATTGACAGTCATTGACAGTTCAATGTAGTATTTTATTGAATATCCAGAAAAACTTAAAATTTGGATGTTGTTTACTGTTTTAGTTTTTAGAAGGAATCAAAATGAACGTTATACAAGCGGTTAAACTGTATATAACCAGAATGACTGAAGAGAGTGGTCCGGGAATGAAAGTTATTCTCATGGATAAGGAGACTGTAAGTTGTGCGCCCCATTGATTGTGATCAAAAACAAAGTTCTTGTTTATTTACTCAAATTCTATTGTATGTTACATCAGTTTAATGATATTTCTTACTGTTTGTTAAAATGTATAGAGTTTAACATCAGTCATCATCAGTCTGTTGACATCAATTTGATCGCCAGCAGGTTTCTCTTGGGAGGCAAAAGACACTTATTTGAGGCCTTCAATAGATAAATCATATTTATTTTGTAAGTGGGTGATAAATACAATTTTTACACATAAAAGGTTTTTAAGCTAGGCGAGGAAATCAATGTCCTTGTAATTTAATAAGTACGTAATTTGTTAAGGATTTGGTGATTAACAAAAAGCCAGTTTATTATGTTTATAACATCTTGTTTGACTTTGATGTGCCCACCACCACAGGATTAATGATTATGCCTACATTTTGGAATGTTAGCTTTTAAATGATGTAAGAATGAGTGATATGTTTCCTTTTATTTCTTCTATTTTCCTATCTACAGGTGAAACAAGGCCTCTATTCATTCTAAGTCAAACTTGTGCTAAGTTCTCTTTCATTATGTATTTAGAGATTTAGAAACCGTCTTTTATACTGTATTTATGTTGTATCTGTTGTATTCTGCTGTTCATCTTTTCAGTATACAATAAAGAATTTCTATCTCTCCATATCAATTATTTTAGCGGTATGGATGGTGTATAAAGGTTATACAAAATTCAATACTTACGCAGCAGCACATCATTTTTCTGTATTTTATTGTTTGCTGTTTAATTTTTTTTAAATAATAATATATACATATATATATATATATATATTACCACGTTTTTTGTGAGGTAATTTTTGATGATGAAATAAATATTAAAAATCAAGTGATGAACTGACAATGTCAAATATATTTTTAATTTCAGACAAGCATAGTTAGCATGGTATTCAGCCAGTCTGAGATATTGCAAAAGGAGGTTTATTTATTTGAGAGGATTGACAGCCATGCAAAGTGGGACAATATGAAGCATATGAAATGTATTGTTTTTGTGCGACCAACTTCAGAAAATATTTCATTGTTATCTCGGGAACTGAGATACCCAAAATATGGAGTGTATTTTATATGTAAGTAGAAATAAAAATTTAATCTTGGTTGTAATACTTATTCTTTTGCCTTTTGCCTATCATGTTGAATTGGGTTGCGGTGGATCATCAATATACATCAATGCGGTGGATATGTCTTATGATGATTTGTAATTCGAATTTTCGTGGGAGACCCTAGGGGTATTCCGAAAAAAACGGATAATATGATTTGTCATTTTGAACTGGGTGAAATAGGTTAGGTTAGAACTGTTACCAACAGCGCGCGAGCCGGGCGAGCGGAGCCGCGGGCGCGACCGGCGAGCGCTACTTCCAAGTTGCTCGTAGAAATGTTTTCACCATTGTTTAATTATCCGTGTTTTCGCAATAGCCCCTAGGGTTTAGCGAAAATTCGAATTATCAAATCATCCTACGACAGATACACCAAATCGCCGTCACGGCGGTGGACAAACGCCCTTACAATAAACTTTTTATTTTTAGATTTCAGCAATGTGATATCTAAGGCGGACATCAAGACATTAGCGGAGTGTGATGAGCAGGAGACAGTGCGAGAGGTCCAAGAAGTGTTTGCCGACTACCTCGCTGTAGACCGGCATTTGTTCTCGTTCAATATTGTTGGATGCTTGCATGGTATGTATTGCAAGACTTCCAAAGGAAGAAGGAAAGATTGGTATATGTAATTTTTTTAAATAATATTTACGGAAGAATTAATGTAGGCTCCTTTGTATTTCCTGATACCTCATACTTCCATGAACAAAAGTGTAAACTGCGTTTTCTATCTAGTTTCCAAACATGTGGAAAAACAACTTTAATACCCACACATAAAGTTCAGTTAGCAGACACACAACACAAACTTCAAAAACGTCATTAAGGGGACCACAGGACCTAAACGTGCCTAAACGCAAGTTTTATAATGCGTAAAAGTATATGATCCACTGCAGTAAACAAAATCAGAAAAATATATGATATTCTTCAGGATATATGCTAGTAAGATACTGTGTTGAAAACATAAAACAGCTAATTTGATACGATAGAAAAAAATCATGAAGACACCTCTAAAAATTTATTTTACCGATTAAAAATCATATTAATTTACATGCAATCATTCTGATTTTTTGTCAGATTATTCTACAAGCTACATATTAGCATAATAGTGTTTTAATTTTCCAGTCCAATCAATAGATTTTTTGTAAATCGCTAACTGCTTCATATTTTGCAATAAATTACCTGCGTCGTGTCATCGCGCTTCTCTTTCATTTCTTTGCAGTCCGACAGTGACCGCGCTTTAGCTGTTGTAAGCCTCTTAAAATGACTTTTTAGATAAAAATTATAAACAAATTGAATTTTCTCTTCTGTAATGTACAGTAGTAGGTAGTGCTTAAAACTTGCTTAAGGATAATTTACATTTGCGAGAGACTGGTTTTTGAAATAGGCATTGCAAGCAACGCTTGTGGTACAAATCACCAGGGCCCCACAACGTGAAGTAGTAAAAGGTTAAACTCAAACCATTTATTTCAGGCACTTTTGAATTGTCAAGGAGTTGGTCAGTCAGAAAGATGAAGCTAGTTGCCAATTTCAAAGCAATAGTCGATGCTTATGGAGAAGATCTTAAGGCAATTCGATGGACACTCTTTTAAATCTAAATATTGTTACAAAATAACATAATCTTTCACCAGGTCGCTCCTGGAACCAACATCACCTACAACGCTGTGCTCAAGGCCTGTTAGCCCTACTCCTCTCCGTGAAGAGGCGCGCCGTGGTCCGCTACGAGGCGGCCTCGGAGCCCTGCGCGCGCCTGGCCGAACGAGTGCGAGACTTACTGCGGAGGGAGGCTGTGCTCATCGATAACAATATACCATTCAATGGAGAGATCCCAACACCTCAGTTGCTGATTATTGACAGAAGGGATGATCCTGTTACACCGCTCTTGAGTCAGGTAAGTTTTAATTAAATGAGATTTTAATAGTCGCTACGGGCGACATAACATAACATAGCTGTGAAAAGGTTAGGTAGGTGATGATCTTTTCATTTTACATAAATCCTACTTGATGATGTAAAAATATTTGTGTCTTTTAGAGGAACTGATCATGTAACAGCCTTATTAGTGTTCCGTACCTCAAAAGGCAAAACGGAACCCTTATTATAGCATCACTTGTGTGTCTGTCTGTCTGGCTAGCTGCCTGTCTGTCACAGCCAATTTGCTCCGAATCTACTGATCGGATGGTCTACCAGTAATTTTCATTAGACAGACAGTCGTTAATCTGTGTATAATACCCCTTCATATTATATTTAACCAATCTATCTCTCGGGGTTACTTTCCTGAAGCATGGAAACTTGCAAATAGAACCCTTATTTACAAGTCAGGACTTAAGGAGGTTGTTGTGAATTATCGTCCTATATCAATACTGTTAGCTTTGTCAAAGGTTTTCGAGAGACTAGTTCACGATAAAGTATACCCTCTACTACTGCACAATACTATCATTTAACAACAAAATGGATTGGTCAAAAGAAGGTCAACTACAACAAACCTGGTAAATTTTGTGGACTACTTGTTCAACAACATGGACTTTCGTGTTCAAGTTGATACTATATATACTGATTTCTGGAAAGCTTTTGACAAGGTTGACTATCAGCTTCTCTTACATAAGATTGCATTCAATGGTGTATGTGGTGATCTTCTGAGATGGTTTTCTTCATACGTTTCTAATAGGACTCAGAGGGTTGTGATAAATGGTTACATTTCCAGCACCCTAAGTGTTACTTCTGGAGTGCTTCAGGGCTCCAATCTTGGACCGCTTTTATTCATCATATTTATTTATTAATGACATCAATAAATGTTTTCAAAATTCAAAATTATTACTATACGCAGACGATCTTATTTTTTTTAGATCTGTTAAGAATTTGCACGATTGTCTAATTTTACAGGAAGACCTAGACAGGTTCTCTGCACACTGCAACTTAGCATATCTAAATGTTGCAGTTTACAAAAAAATATGATCGCGCATCCTTATTACTCTTTAAGTTTGTTAGAGTTTAGTCCATTGTAAAACACTTGTATTTTGTTCGTAGTGGACATACCAGGCAATGGTGCACGAGCTGCTAACGATCAACAACAACCGCGTCAGTCTAGCGCACCTACCCGAAGTACACAAGGATTTCAAAGAGGTCGTGCTGTCTTCAGAGCAGGACGAGTTTTATGCTAAGGTGAGGAACTAACTTTTGAGAGATATGGTAAAGTAAAACTGTACAAAGATCATTTGGCGCGTGGCTAAAATCGAAACCAACACCGCCATTTTGTTTTTTCAATACATAGAAGTTTTTCTGAAATGACGTTCACCAGGTGGCAGCACTGAGTCGTCAGGTCAAAAGTATCAAAGCGCCTTTAATTTCTTTAGTCGTGAATGAATGAAAGGAGCGAATGATGAACGTCATCATGTATTTATTATTCATTGTCGAAATGGAAGACCTCTTGTCAAAATGGCGCATACTGGTGGCGATGGCGTGACTTTTCATGAAAACCCTCATAGCACAAATGTAGCTACGCATGTATGATGTAGAACGAAACAAAAATAGCTCTTTTCTAAAGTCGCAAATATGCTTTTACTAAAGGTTCATGATCATGCATACACGATAGTCACGGCAAGATCAACTCGGCGATCAGTCACGTCAATTTCAGGGACGTGTGTGAACAGATAGGTAGTCAGTCAGTCAGTCAAAGCAGCCTCAATAAATTTTTCTATATCCATGTTTCGTTCGTAGCAATGCAAGTTTTGACTTGCTGGTGACGCGACGTCGACTGAGCCGGTAGTAGTGTTGGGTAACTCAGCACATGTGCTAGCACAGTTGTAGCGACTCACTTGGATGAAAAGAGTCACTCACTCATTTTATTTTGATGTGCTACCACACACCACAGGGCACAGATTAGCTCCACCGAACATTTGTAGGAAGGTATTGTGAATATTGAACGAAACGAGTCATTGACTTAATTGCAAGTTTATTTACGATTCTAAGCAAAGGAGTAAAGTCTGAGTTTAATTGCTATCTTTTGCGTTTCGTAACCATTCTCATTTCTCTTTCCCTCATCATCAATCGTGGGAGCTGTGTGACGCGTTTAACCGATCAGTCACCAAGTGTGCCTACTCTACGGCGTATGTGTGCCGTGTCCCGTGTCTCACTGTGCTACGCACATCACTCGCGACTCGCGACTCGCGCGGCGAGTCACCCGACTCACTGACACACTCACAGCACGTACAGTGCTCAGTGCTCACAGGCCATCGCCGCCTCGCCTCATTCGTGGTAGCACAGTGTGCTAGCACACTTTGTAAAAAGAGTGCCTCGCACGATCCTCATTTTAAAAGGGTGTGCTACCCATCTCTAGCCGGTAGTGACGTGACTGATGTCACGTGTGTAATCAACGTCCTACAAGTTCTACTTAACTATATTTTTTTATGTGACTGATCGGCTACTTGGATACGGGCAAGCTGTCCGGGTCAAATATAAAAAAAATCTATACAACTATTATGTATGAGTGTGCAATTTCAGTAATGCAAATGTGTTGTGCTACAAAAAATTCCAGAATCTGTATTCAAACTTCGGCGAGATCGGCCAGACCATGAAGTCGTTGATGGACGAGTTCCAGAAGAAAGCGAAGAGTCACCAGAAAGTGGAGAGCATTGCTGACATGAAGAACTTTGTCGAAACCTACCCATTATTCAAGGTGAGGTGATGTCCATCCATTTTTCGTCTCTCTTCTTCAAAGTAATCAGGGTTTCCTATGGTTGAGTACCTGTGCTTGGACTTAATTTAAATCTTATTCGTGAAGGTAAGTATATGTTCCTTGGTTCAGTATCTTGACAGTTTGAAGGGAAATAATGTTCCCATACTAAAACAAAAATGAGGAGCTTGTGGCTAAGTAATAACAGCCGCACGGGTCGATCCATCAGGTTAAGCTACGCTTGCCGGGGTTGGTCTGTGGATGGGTGACCATCTTTACATACCGAGACTCCTCCGTGCCTCGGAAAGCACGTTAAGCCGTTGGTCCCGGCTGTCATTCGTGGATCTTTGACAGTCGTTACGGGTCGTCAGAAACCCGAAAGTCTGACAACCAGTCTTACCAAGAGGTATCGTATTACCTAGTTACTGGGTTGTGGAGGTCAGATTGGCAGTCGCTCCATGTAAAATACTGGTATTCAGCTGCATTCGGTTAGACTGGAAGCTGACCCCAACAGTTGCGAAAAGGCTAGGCAGATTGATTGACTAAAACAAAAATAGGGTTGGGGTAGTGAACGAATTTGCGAAAAGAATGAATGGTAAAAATCCCAAAAAAAATGCTGGAAAAGTTGATATAGGTAAATGCTTACTGGATGAAAATTACCAATAGTATCAGTTTTATGAATTCGACATACTTTTTATCTAACCTGGAAAGGAGTGCTATCTCAATTAATAATGTTGTATTGTATAACAATAAACATCTTGTTATTATTATCTCAATATCAAAGCATTAACAGGCACTTTTGAATCAATTACTCCCGAATACTGAAACGCCACTCAAAACTTAAGCGTTACTTATGACTCGTTTAAAGCCTTTTGATTGGTTGAAACTAGTTTTAAGTAACGCTTAAGTTTTGAGTGGCGTTTCAGTATTCGGGTGTATGTCTATTCAGTATTGAGTGTCACTTCAAAAACAGCCTATAATGTTCCCACTGCTGGGACACTGGCCTCCGTGACAAGGAGTGGGCCGTAATCCACTACGCGGGCCCAGTGCGGGTTGGTAGATGTGCATGCCGGTTTCCTG
This sequence comes from Agrochola circellaris, assembly GCA_914767755.1. Lineage (NCBI taxonomy): Eukaryota > Metazoa > Arthropoda > Insecta > Lepidoptera > Noctuidae > Agrochola > Agrochola circellaris. Next base: position 8,893,476 of record OU611860.1, read on the forward strand.
ACAATGTTTTCTTCACCGTTTTGAGAGCAGTGGTGATGAAATAATTTACATAAAGTAAAGCGCCTTTCTGGTTTCGAACCGGCGACCTACAACTCGTAAGTCGCGGCCGTTACCACTGGGCCACCACTGTTCTTACTCGTACTTTTACATCAATGTGGTCAAATATAGCAGGAAGCAGTCTAATTCATCTCAACATCTTCCCTTGAGCCTTCCACGTCGGTGTTTCCTCTGCTTTATATTAAGTCCCCACCTATGAAATCAGCGTTTTGTATGGAGAATTTTGAAGAAGTTGCATTTTTCATACTAACATTTTCTTAATTTATATAACAACTATGAACACTAATGTTTTAAAACTTTTATGTACTAATGTTTAAACACTAAGATAACGTAATATGCCACTTAGATTAAGCGACAATAATTTGTTGTTGTTTGTCTTGTTTTGGCTAAGTTAAAACAAATAGTGGTCATTTCTGCTAACAAAATGAGGAGTCATTTTTAAGGTATTTTTTATGTCTAGAAAACTATAAGTAATAAGGTTTTTTTACTATTGGTAGTTGTCTATGATGGTCATTATTCGATATAACACCAAGCAATTGATGAATATTTTAAATCATATAAGTGACGAAGTTCTCTATTTGTGAGAAAAAAAACGCCAATTTCATAGGTGGGAACCCAATATTAATTATGCTCACTTACGTAATTGTTATGCTACTGTGTTTCAGAAAATGTCAGGCACAGTGACAAAGCACGTAACAGTGGTGGGGGAGCTGTCAGCGTGTGTCAGCAAACACAATCTGTTGGAGGTGTCGGAGTTGGAGCAGGAGATATCGTGCCAGAGCGACCACTCCAAACATCTGCAGGTAATGACAGACATAGTGATAAAGAAAAGTTGTTGCTAAAACATGTGTCATATCGAAGGCGAAAGACTGGCCGAATGCTGAATGTGTCCTGTCTATGTAATTATTATAGGTTTGTAGACTGTAATGTGTATTCAGCAGTTCAAAGCAAATGTTGAGTACAGCAGAATCAGAATAAATCTTAATATTTTATTATAAATGCGCATGTGAGTTTGTTTCACGCCAAAACGGCTGAACGGATTTGGAACATGAGTAGACCATGACCGGGGTTAGGATATAGGATACTTTTTATCCCGATATTCCCACGAGATCGAGACTTATGCGGGTGAAACCGCGGGGCGCAGCTAGTTCTTATTGTAATGCTAAAACGTATCCCCCATTTTTATAGTCATCATGATGAATTCTCTATTTACCTATAGCAACGATAAGCAGACGTGACTAGAACATATAAAATATACTTATTTATGTAAATTAATTCAAACTATGTTGATGCAATGCTGATATTTCCTTGTTATTTACATAAATATAAAATTTTATCATATTTGCATGACAACACATTATCGATTGATTAGACTATAGTTTTACTTAGCATTAGCATTGTGTATTTAAAGTCTTTGTTCTAGTACTAGTACTTAATATGTTTCTGTAAATTCGTTTGAAATATATTTTAATAGCAACCTAATTCAACGCAAATCATTTAATGTTCATCCACAGCGCCTAAAGAACCTTCTCTCCAACGAATCCGTCCGTCACCACGACGCGGCCAAGCTGGTCGCTCTTTACGCTCTACGATACGAGAAACATGCCAGCAACGCCTTACCCTCACTCATCGAGGCGCTGAAGACCAGGGGCGCTCCGGAACTGCTGGTGAAGAGTGTGGTCAATCTGCTGGAGTATGGCGGCGCCCATGCTCGGCAGAGCGACCTGTTTGGCCTGCAGGATGCTGTTAAAATTACTAAGAGGCTGTTTAAGGTGGGTGGGCATTATTTATTGAAACTGTTTAAAACCAATGCAAAGAATTAGAGACAGTTTATACACATAAAAGAAAAAATATATAAAATCATAAAGCTGCCGTCGCAATTTATTTGCCGAACATGTAAACAAACACGAGTTTTAGGAAAAACAATTGTGACGCCTACGCATAAGGTTCAGTTTGCGCTACAACTTCATATTTTTTATATCTTTTTCAACGGTTGGAAACCAGTTTAGACCTTAGAGGTAAAAAGTTAACAATACTTTCACAAATCCACACAGATTTTTTTGCTTTTTGCGATATTTCTAGTCAGGGTTAGATAGGCAGTCGTTTAGTTTTTTTTTGTGTATGTTTCTGATGATAACTAGTGAAATAAAGCGATTATTTGTACCATGAAATACGCAACAGGAAGTGAGAGCATGGCTAGTGAGAGATGAACATATACAAATTATATCTCCTTACATCTAGGAAGCTTTGTTTATTTTGTACTATGAGATGCGATGTGGATAAGCGTACAGAGCCCTAGTGTGTTTCTTTTAACCATTTCGACTTTCATCGACCGCGTTCGGCGCTCCGATTGGCCCTTCATTGGCCTTCACTAGTGAAGGGCCAATCGGAACGCCGCACACGGTCGATGCGTAATATCGAGATGGTTAAAAGAAACTCACACTAGGACCTCACATTATGGCAATGTGAACGGGGCCACCGTCCATGTCGAATCATTTATTCACAACGCATAAACGTGAGACACATTTTAACAATACGAGACGGTTGCATACATTCTTTTCTAATTACAGGGTCTCAACGGCGTAGAAAACATTTACACACAACACACGCCTCTTCTAAAAGACACTCTCGAAGACTTAATCAAAGGGAAACTTCGCGAAAACCTGTACCCAACACTTGGTGGCGACGACGGAGCATACGGCAGGCGCCCTCAAGACATTTTCGTCTTCATCGTAGGTGGCGCCACCTATGAAGAGGCCCAGTGCGTGCATCAGATCAACCAGGCTTATCCAGGAGTCAGGATAGTCCTCGGAGGCACCACTGTCCATAACTCCACATCATTCTTTGAAGAAGTGAAGGCAGCAATGCAAGGGGTGCATAGGACGCATACTAGACATATTAGAAATGTTTGAGCAGTTGATGAATGCAATGAAATGATATCAAGATGTGGATTAGGTCGATGAGGGAGTTAGCCAAGTGTGACATCATGTGACAAGGGAGACGACGAGTCATAAGCTAACGAAAAACGTTAAAATATTACCAACTCTATCAAAATTGTGATAAGGTTTAATTTAAAATTGCAATATATTTGACGTCATACAAATATGACAAACTTTGACAAGGATGGGGGCTTCCTTATATCGTGAAATTCGTGGGATGTAATTAATGGAGAGCCACTTAAGGTACCTGATTTTGCGTTGCATTTAGATCATGTTCTTCGAGATATGTAATTTGGTGTTTATTATTGAGGAAATTGTATATCAGTGTTACATTTTAATCTAAATAGTGAAATTATTGTAAGGTATGCCACAGCAATGCCCTGAAGCGTATTTCCCTTTCCGTGTTCAATTTGAGACACCGGTTGCGTGAAATCACCACGCTTTTTAGCACGGCACGTGCCCATCAAACCATGTTCAGTTCGTGTTTATTAAACATTGGTCAATTAGAGGTCATCCATTAATCTGTAGACAAACCGTAAATTGTACAATGTTTTGTAAAAACATAATAACGTTAATCGATTACTTGAGTGTTGAAGTAACGCAAACTGAATACGGTTTGGTGAGTATGTATCGTGTTAAAAAAGCGTAGTAATTTCTCGAAATCGGTGCCTCTAATAGAACACTGAAAGCAAAATACGCTGGTCTGAATAGGGTACGAAGTTACCCCATTCTTATTAGTCAAGCATATTATTCAAATGTAAAATTTATTCATATTAAGTTATTTTAGTATTATAACCACACGTAATTTGTATAAATAAATTATTATTCGAATTAATGAACAATATTATTTTAATTATCATTATTTATAGCATCCCTTACTTACTGGCTTCATAGATCTAAGATATATTAATTCTGACAGGATTCGTGCGTGCCTCTACTACAGTGCGTTCAGTGTAACTTGACCCGTGACGCGATTGGTATAGTTTGACCGAGACCGCTGTTCCACGCCTGGTATGTGCGCGGCGAGACGGGAGGGCAGTGTAGGCTGCTTATTCGTCAAAGCTGCCCAGGGGCCTCGCCGCATATTCCTAAGGCGCGGAATAGCGGTCCCGGTGTGTACGTTACCCCAGCAGAAAAGTGTCACCTAGAGTTATATGAGTGGAACATTTAATTGGTGCCTTAGCTGCTGTAAATGTGCCCCCACATAAAAAAATGTGTACGGACAACAGCTCAGGTATAATACGTCTAATAAAGAAGGTCATCGATATGTATGAATCCGTCGCTTTTTAGTAGTCATTCGAATTTGGTCGGATAGCCAGCCGTTGTTTACATATTTTGGGTTTTTGTTAATATTTATTTAATGCGAAACATTCCAAGCTGAATATTTTCACCATATAATTTTGACTAAAGGCACAAGATTTTGGTTTACACCTACACATCTGGGATTGAGCCGGTTCCTTGTATTTTGCCGTCAAAGTTATGACACCATCGTTTTGACTTTTAGCAAGATTATTCAAAAACGCATGCATTAACAGTTTTGAAACTTTGTATGATTATTATTAGCGTCAAGAAGGACCGAATACAGTTTTCAGCGAACTTATACCTTCTCTCATTTAGGCGCTGCGATGTTTTTCGGGTTTTCATAAAACCGCGATAACTTGAAAACTATAAATATTTTCTTAAATCTAATTGGGGCACTAAGGGGCACACATTAAGAGCTACTCGTGTATGTTTATTCTACAGGGGCACATGCAATGGTTTTAGAGATATATGATTCTGCAAAACGTTACTCCAGCAGGAAATGCAATATCTCGAAAACCTGAAGGGGCACAGATTTTATTTTTGGGGGCACATTTTGGCACACATATAAGCTATCTGGCCATGCACAATTTTTCTCTCCGATCATTCGTTTAGAATTTTCCTGCTAGAAAAACGTTACCCCAGCAGGAATCGTTTTTTCCGTTTTTTTCCAAAACGACAGGGGGCACACACTTTTTATGTGTGGGCACATTTACAGCAGCTAAGGCACCAATTAAATATTCCACTCATATAACTCTAGGAGACACTTTCCTGCTGGGGTAACGTACACGGTCCCGGTCAAACTACTGAATTTCGCAGTCTTAGTTTCAATTCAAATAGAGTTCAAAATGGCGACCGACAGAACAGTACACAGAGTACTTTCTAATGAACTGAACAGCACTACCAATCACATGACTGCAAAATTCAGTGCTACCAATTACGTCACGGGTCAAGTTATTATGAACGCATTGTGGTGGAGGCTATTGTAAGTGAACCTTACAGTAGCATAGTAGCGTACACTCAAAAACTAGAATACTCGCTTTATTTACACTTTTGAGTGTAAATAAAGCGTTATTCGAAGTACTTCATACTCATCTGCATTCATCTGCTTGCACTGTAGGCGGATCATCACTACAGATGTGCCATCCACGAAGACGCGCTCCACTCTTCTTCCTAAATGCTTACAGTACAAGAGTGGAACATTTCACTAGCGTTTTAGTATTGTCAATATACATTAATTAGGTACCTATGAGTGGGTAATTAGTAAATACGACAAAACTGAAACACTTGCGGTTTGTTGCACACTCGTACTGTAACGTACGGTGTTAAAATTTCACTCATCCACCATAGAAAAGGGAGGATCCTCCGACCAGACGGGTGTCGAGCCTGGCGGGCAACTGCCCAGAGGTTGAACGCAAGAGCTTGTATATGTCCACCGCGCGGTAAACTAATTGCGCGATGCAGGATTTGAGTGACGACAGGTCTTTGATGCGTAGTTCGCATGTTGCGAGATAGATGCCGCCACATAAGTATGCGATTAAGAAGAGTGGGGCGCGTCTTTGTGGAAGGCACTATCTGTATCGTGAAAGCAGATGAATAGATGAGCCAAAATCAAAACCGGTCGGGCACTACCTACTTCTTTTCGAAGCGTTTCGTCGTATTTTCAATCCCTCATAGCGTCGGTCTGGATAATATAACGAGAGCGAGAGCTCTAATTCTCAGGAAAATATGTAGTAGTTAGCAGCCTTATAAAACAAATGTTTCATTTGTCTAGCTTTTATAAAATCTACCTAGCCTTTTCCTAACTATATTGGGGTCGGCTTCCAGTCGGAACGACTGCCTCTCTGACCTCCACAACCCAGTAACTGGGTAATAACCAGAATAATAGCTTTATCTAGCTTTTATACTTTTGGATTTTATTAGTACCCTAAATACTAATAGGAAAGGAATTTAATAAGACCTTCACATTTCTTAAAGGTACTTGTGCAAATTTCATGCTTCTAGACCCAGTGGTTTAGACTGCGTTGTCTGTCAGTGAATGAGTAGGTGGGCGTGTTAGAAAACGCTGCATGCGTTCAAAAGTACGAGTGTTTTAAACTTTTCTTCATAGCTCAATAGTGTAGTTACCCAATTCTGGAGCCAGAAGAAAGTTTTCACCTTTTCCATCCGTATTTCTTGGGTTGAAATATATCGTGTGAATATCGATGGGGAAACTATAATTAAAACACAGAACTGTTGTGTTTAAAACACATTTTTTTACTTTTTTATTGAAAAATATTCGTCGACACAGGTGTTGTGTGTCCAACAAACGATAAACGATGCCATACCACTTTTGGCACATTCCTCTTTACACGCCCGTCATTGGGCTCACAAATAAAAAGCACTTTTTTTTCACAAATCAATTCTTTCATCAACAAGCGGAATTAAGCAGCAATTTCATACAATATTATATTTGAAACGAATCGTTAGAATTTTTGTTAGGTAGGATTTATTACAAAAATGAAGGTACCTCATAGCGCCAAAGCAGTAGTTTTAGCAAATCTTTACTATTTCACAGTAAATACCTCAAAGTTCATTTGTCAAAAGCGATGGCACTAAGTTGTTAGTCCATTAAATTCTACTGATTCGCATCAAGCTAATTACAATATACAATATGAGAGCTTTGGGCTCTATATTTCACTCCTATAAAACCAATTTCAATTTACAATTACCTCTGCTTATTTCCACAAACATTATTTTCCTTCAGTCTTTACAAAATTTACACCTGTACTGAAATGTTACCAAAATGCTACTTTAATTATCGAAAGAAATTTGTGGTTTGAATTATCTTTTTTAGTAGTCATTAAATGAGCATTTTGTTAAAATCTCGAAGTACTAGGGTCTACACGTTGGTAACATTCTTACATTATGCCCCGGCGGGGTACGCGGGGGCAACACACACATTTATAAGGCAGTTTCATAGAATTTTATCTATACATACACAATGGGTTTTCGAATCGTCCGTGCCGACAGTGGAGTCGGTAACAAATATTTACATGTAAGAAAGTGCCTTATACGAGGTAAAAAATGTATGAGCTGCTCAGATTGGACAGAGTCTTCAATTATCATTTTTATAATGTGATCATTGTAAAAATGATATGTTTGAAGCTTCAATCATGCTTATTAGCAAGTGGCAAATCGTTGGCTGAGCTGTTGATCTCAGCTAGCTGCGGCGTGTTCTGAGCAGTATACAATTATAGTCAACTTATACAAATTAGGGAAATCAGGGAAGAAAATAAATACAATTGCCACTTGCTTCAAAAGCAACATTAGTAAATAGTAGTTGTTCAGACATTTCTTAGACTCAAAAGGATCTAACTCTATTGTTCTGTATCTTAATAATAGACTAATCTATTTATTAGTATTATTAGAATTTTGAAGACAATATTTTTTACAATAATTAATTCCGTAAAAACATATCATCCAACTTACTTATCCTTGTCCAGCACGCTTAGCATGACCACAATTGAAACGAATTTTGTCGACGGAAGAATAGTTAAAATGACAGATAAACAATCACAATCTGTCATTTAGTCTATTCTTCCGTCGACTAAAACCGTAGAAAACCCGTTTCTATGGTGGTCATGCTATGCGTGCAGAGAGGATAAAGTTAACTGAAGTGTATTATTCATTTCTGCCACGTCATTATCCAATCTAGCTTCAATTGACTTTTAGGTTTAATAACGATAAGGAATGTGATCTAACGTATTGTCTCAACAACTTCCATTTACTCAAACTATTAATATCAGTACCGTTTTTGGATACGTCACAGTTCAGTAGTCATTATTCGTGATCGAGTAGTCACATGTCACCATTGATAAAGGCACAATGGACTTATCCCTTTATCCTAGATTCGACGAAATTTTGCACGTCGTTTTACTGGTTGATCGTTTTTTTTATGCAAGGCGGGCAATTCACAATCAGATCTCTGATTTGACCCTCTTTTAGTAAATGCACCAACATGTGCGTTGAATAATATACTAAGTAGTACATTACGGCGCTTTCATCGTTGCATTTAATATGGGAATCTTATAAAAAATGTATACCACAACCGTTATAATATAATGTGGCCAAAGGAACTCGAACGTCTTTCGTAAGCACGTAGGTACAAATTTTACGAGAAAAAGAAGTATCCCTAGCTAAAACATAAACATTTCCGCGCCACCAGTCGTGACACACACAAAAAAATATATTGATACTTTATGGCGTATAACAGACAACCACGCACATACATCTTTTTTACACACTCTCATTTACCAACACATACGCGGTGGAGTCACTCACGCGATAAAAATTTAATTTAAAACAAGAAAAAAAAAATGTGAAAAAAAAAAGAAAAATAAAACAGTACACGAGACTCCATACCATGTTCTCGAACACTACGAGTCACGAACGTGGTACGGGTCTAATAGGCCCTTTCCGCTAACTTTATTTTGTGATTTTTTTGAAATGTTAACATGGTCGAAAAATCTTTACACATCACAAAATTATAAGCGGTTCCTTGGGAAAGGACACTAGTAACTCCCTTCTATATCATAATATTTACATTATATACATGTCAATGTTCATATCGCAATTTGTCTGTTTATTTATATAAATATTTCTATTTTAATAACTTTAAATCTACATAAATCATACATTCTGCTGCGGTGTATATCCTATAATGTATCCGAACAGAGCAACTCATTGGGAGTGTTTCATTATCATATGTTTATGGTTATCCATCAAATTTTACAAAAGGAATGTGATTATACATAATAGGAAGAACTTGAACGTGTTTTTAAAGAAATCCTGCAGCACTCCATGGTTATCCATTTAGCAGATTGATTGTTATAAAAGAATGTGAATGTCATCGTCCACATTTGGCGCTACCCAGGGAGCACCGCGCGGAGGTCATGGACTTAGCTCCCCTTGATGCCACACTTTTATATTAAGCATTTTACGACCCTCGATTCAAGCTGAAACTTATTCATAAATACCTATACATCACTATGGGAGAAAATGGTTTTTTGATTGTGCAAATCTTGTGAGCCTTACTTTTATTAAACGAAATATATCCGATGACGCATTTCTGTGACAATCCTGACGTTAATTTATGTGAACAGTGTCAGTTTCGTCGTAAATATGTATAATATGCATCCTAACTTCCTTACACCTACCTATCAAGTTTATATTTTTATTGTCAAACCTACTTGCGTCTGTAACGCATCCTGTTACAATTCCTTGAAACGCGAAGGGTAACTTATCATTTTTTTTAAAGCCTAGTTCTGCTGGATTATACTTAGGCCTGCACTCACCAGAATTCAAACCACCGGTTAGGTATTTATACATTTTGTTTACGTCAAATTTCCTAAGGAAAATTTAAATATCGGTGAACACAAGGCTACGTATAATCCAACGTTTGCTTAACGAAACTAGGCTTTCAAAAATTTGTTAAGCACAGAAATGAAATAATATTCCATTATAAATCATAAATGTAACTAAATTGTCATATAGGAATTATATCATAATTTTATATATTGAAAACAATCAAGTAGATGATACAAAATAAAAATATATTACGGTTCTATCAGGTGCTGGCAGTAAAACTAAAGAGTTCATATCTATTAGGCGTAAATGAGACTATTGCATGACCTCGCCTGTTTCATATGTATTTTAATAAGAACCTTCGATTCGCACAATATATCCGTTACGCTTGAATAAAGGGAACACAAAAATAAAATAAAGTTTCATAACTTAAATTAGTATTGGTGGTGAATTTAAGAAGACTGGCCTCGTTTTCATGTGGCAAATAAAATATTGTGAGGCCTTAATAAATACGTGTACTCCGCAACGCGAAAAACTAAAGTCCACAGAATAGTAATTTGCGAAAAATAGTTGTTTCTATCCGCCCCGTGACCTCTACAAGGACGATAGGAGTCTCGCAACGATTCGTGGCGGAAACTATAATATTATGCAGTTCTTTACAATATCCTACACTTAAGGGCCGAGTTTCGCTAACACATGCACCCTGAAAAGGCGCACTTACTACATTCCATATCAAAGGAACATATAAAATGTTTTACGAATAATTATTTTCTTTTAAAAAGAATAAATAGCACTTGGCTACAGCTGATATTTGTAGCGAATAAGCTAATTAATGAGCGCAAGTGAATTGGCATTCTCAATAAGGAGTCGGCTACGACAGTGCGATACTTTAATTTCAGGAGTCCGTATCGTTTCGTAGTATACTAGTTACGTTGCCTTTTCAAAAGCTGCAAATGTATAAAATAAAATAGAACTAATGACTCGTGAGACAGTAACGTCATATCTCAGTTAACATTGAGCATCTAGGATGGTCCCGATACTTATTTTACTTTTAACTGTCCAATGAAAGACGTTGCAATATCTTCCACATCGATCTGGCATCTAAAAAATATCGCCCATAATTTACATTACGAATTTAAATAGTAACTATTTGCCAATTTCATAAATTAATATTTTTAAAGTGCAATTGACACTTTGGAATTGGTAAAGAAATCGCGGAGGGTACCTTCACAATAATAAACCCTAAGCCTAAATAAATACAGTATAACGAACTGACCGCTCTCTCAGAATGGCGACAGTCGTTATAAACGAGGAAACAAAGATTACCGAACAACACCGAGAGGAATTTGATACTAACCACTTTTAGTATAAAAGGATTTTTTTTTTTTTGCCGATAAATATCATGTATTTAATATAAAATTCTATTAATAATAGTTGTAAACTATGTTGTATCAAACTTTATTATGATATTTAGTTCGATTTATTTCGTATTTTTTTTTATATAAAACTGGCATGCACCTTACTTTGCGAGGTGTGCGCCTGGCTCGCAATACATATAATAAACTGACGAGTTTTTACCAAGTTCCTCCCAGTTTGTATCGATACGTATGATAGAGAGTGAATTATCTAATTATAATACATATGTCCGCCCCCAGTTCCGCGCGCGGGCGGACCACACTCCGTCCGTACAAGACGCACTATTTTCTTAAACACGCATACACACAATCTCTCATCCATTCTTAAATATTTAATATTCTTTCCCCGCCGTGCTAAACTAACTAAAGTATTTTAAACAGTGTTTTCATGTGAATGGCAACACTAACGAAACTTTCAAAAATTTGAAAGAATGGTCAGGTTTTCATATTATTTCAAAGATAATACACATTTTCTGTTTTTTCACGTGACAACTTTAATTTATACAAAATTGAACCCATTTTTTTAAATTGTTCAATGAATTATGGTTTTTCAATTATAATTGGCAACTACGCGTTGTAAAAGATGTTTTCATATCTTTGGTATATATCACAATAATGGTGTGTGAGTGGGGAAAATGGTACACTTATATCCAAAATGGATAATTCCGTATTCTTTTTATTTACTGTACTAGAGTTTATGTAATTCACTAAAGTTATATAACAAACAATAACAATTAAAACTCGAAAATATTTTGCCACGTGAAAATACCGAGTAAAACTTTTAGAAAAACATTAAAAACATCAATTATTGCGATGAACGTATCGATACGAAAAAGGCATACAAGTTATTACTTTACGTTGTATTTTTAAAGTTAGAAAAGTATTACAGCTGCGTCACCCCATGGGTGGTAAGACTACGCACAATGCGCAAACGCAAATCTTGTCACTCCTAATAAATACTTGAATATCGCCAAATATTTTGATGGCGTTAAAAGTATAATTATGTTTTCGTGACGATGATGATTTTTTTTTATAAAAAAATGAAGGCCTCCTAGTCTACGTGCTAATTTTGATAAAAAATTAAAAAGTCTCCGCTTACTAATTGTAACAATACACAGTGGTGATAGAAGCGCATTTTTAAGTAAACCTGCAGACTTCCCGCGTCTCTCTACCGCCACATAAGTCTCCATGGACATTTGTTGCAAATATTACATAAAAAAGCTTCGCAAGTGCACTTTTTATACAAATTTTGATACTTCAAATTGTTTTTGAGTTAATTTAGGTCAGAATTATAATTTTTTGCGTGTATAAATAATTGAAAATGTTTTTGGAACTAGCAAAACAGTTTGTTTTTTTCTACGAGACCGCAAAACATAAGTGATGCTGCCAGCAGCAAACTTAGGAAACTACTGCCCAGCAATACTTTCACAACGATCGAGTTGGTAGAGACCTCCAGGTTGTTCTACGTTACATTGTGTTATAATAACATTGCTATTGATTCTACGTCCAATATTTATGTTATTCACCGGTGATCGTAACTCAGTACATCGCAACATAATGAGAGATACATGATATATCGGATTGAAATTTAAATTACAACGAATAGCTTACTTCGACTATTTACATGTAAATCCGATATAAACTATTTCCTTTAATATAATTACATCGGCAGTAATATGAAAATAGAGTACAAGCAAGGAAATAATACGAGCACATCACTCTATGCGCAAAGTGTTCTGGCGGCGGCTCGCTCGCGGCGGAGTCACATCACTAGCACAGTGCACGAGGTCAGGCGCGGCGGTAGCGCGCGGCGTACTGCACGTACAGGCTGTAGTCTAGGCGCAGGCTGAGGCGCAGCGGCGCGCGCGGGCGCGGCGGCGCGGGCCCGCGGGCGCGCGGCGGGCGCGGCGCGCGCGCCCGCACTGGCCCGCGCGCGCGTTACGGGTGCGCCGCGCCCGCGCCCGGCGTCGTGGACCCGCCCGACGAGCCGTGGCTGGGCGGCAGCAGCACTCCCTGCGGGCCGACGGACGCGCACTTGTACTACTGCTCGACGATACCGTCGCGCAAACCCACACCACAAAATATATAGCTACAGATAGCCGGCTCCGTACGATGAGCGAAAACATGCGCACGCACATATAAGGTCCACACAAAGTAACTAGATAAACTTTTTTGAAGCACACGACATTTTTTTCAATTCAGAAATAATTAAAAAAACAGAGAAGATTCCATTGAAAAGTTACTTCTGTTTGTCGAAGTATTTTGTTTTAATGACGACGTTTTCGCGATCTCGTATTATGTGAAATGATTTCGAGTCACAAGTGGGCGTGCGCTCGCTGTACGTACGCATATCGACATGTGTGAGCATGCGTTTCCGCTCGGTGTACGAAGCCGACCTTCTGTACCTATCCATTTCGTGCTCACACACAATAATTAACAAAAGATGCGATGTTATTCAGTAGGGCTGTCAGTGTTGTCAGTACGCGTTATCGATTATCGAATCTACTCAAATACGGAATGAAACTCACATTGTACGAACGCGTGTATGAAATGCACAAGATCCAGCTTCGAATCATCAACCACGCCAGCTGGCGGTGCACATGCACTCACCGACGAAGTTCTGACGAGACAAAGATTACCTGTAGTTGCACCGCACATGGTTTAAAATCGCTTGACACTTCCACATGACACCCGAATTTTTGTCAAATCTTGGCCTGATGTAAAAATGCATGGTTACCTCCTTGATGACGGTACCTTGACACCTAGTGGGGACTGGCCACTGACAAGTATCATACGGACTTGTTAAAATACAAAATAAACGTGCCTAATGTCAGTCTAATGTTCCTGAATGACGTAAGGAAGCTTAAATGATGGCTGACATAGGCCACTAAAATGGGAGGAAACTTTAATGGCAAACCGCCGCAGTTCGGTGTTCCTGTGACAGGACATTACCAAGTCCATAAGATAATTGTCAGTGGGACTGACAAGTACAGTGCTACATGGATCTAAATGAACGTGGTGAGAGAGAACTAAATTCTATTCAAATCCTTGATTCCAATTGATGTTATTTCCAATACGAATATCAACTCTAATGTAAATTAAGTTGATTTCAGAATGACTAGCACTACTGAAAAAGTCATAAAAATGTTTCAAGTTGTAGTGCAAACTGCACTTTATGTGTGGGTATAAAAGTAATTTTTCCAAAAACCACATTGGTTTTCATGTTTGGAAACTAAATCGCGAACGCAGTATAACAGGTTCTTGAAATGTTCGTTCACAAGTAGCGCCGTCCAGGTTCATTTAGATCCACGCCGGAGCGGTGCGCGCCGGTTACCTGTAGCGAGTGCGGGTGCGGCTGCGGCGGCGACGCGGTGGGCGGCGCGTGGTTGAGGTAGGCCAGGTGGTGGTGGTGGTGGTGGTGCCCGCCCGAGCCGCCCGGGCCCATCAGCGGGCACAGCACCTGGTGGTAGGCCTGCGGGGTACACACTGGCTTAGCGATACGGTTTATTAGCATTCAAACGAAAAAAAAAAAAACTGTTTACTAGGGTAATCAATTATATTGTAATATAAAATAGATTCGTAGGTTTTGTATCAAAAACAAAAAAACTTCGGTGTAAACAACATTCATCATCATCATCATTTCAGCCGAAAGACGTCCACTGCTGAACATAGGCCTCCCCCAAACGCCTGGGGGGGTTTGCCATAATCGCCACGCTTGGCAGGTGGGTTGGCGATCGCAGTATGGCGTTAAAATGCATAGAGAACGCTGCTGCCCATTCTCTCGACGACACCCACGAGAAGAAATGGGCCGTTACTATTCTTCACGTCCGGCACCAGACGGAACATAAAAAATATTTACATAAATATCATCAAATGCAATATATTATATGTCACATACACCCGAATACTGAAACGCCACTCAAAACTTAAGCGTTACTTATGACTCGTTTAAAGCCTTTTGATTGGTAGAAACTAGTTTTAAGTAACGCTTAAGTTTTGAGTGGCGTTTCAGTATTCGGGTGATAATGTGCGAGGCATAGCGTAACGTAACTTTGACGTTCAAAAGTGCCTTACAAGGGCCTATTTGAAATAAATGATTTGACTTTGTAACATTTTGTTCAGGATATCCATGATGTTGGCTTAAACACCGAAGTAATAATAATAGAACCTTCCCTACCTTTGGAGCCTTCTAATACAGGCATTGTTTGCCTAAAAGGAGACTCCAAACACGATTCAAATGTAATTTTCTTACGAGGTAATTAACATACGAACCTATATCTGTGTGAGCGAAGATAACCATCGCTGGATTGACGTACAAATGCAAAGTACAAACGATTTTAGTCAGATTCTTACTAATTTGGAACATTATTAATTCAAATTTATTTATTGTTTGTCATTTAAGGAAAGTCAGCTCTTCTAATTATTACATATAAGGATCGCATTATAAGGTGTATAATATTTAATAGTAAAGAAATGTCGAAATGTCTTTTAGTTCATCACGTAAAAACCAAATATTTAAATCGTAGATTTGCCCTCACTGTACTAAGTCGCAGGAAAATCGTCCATAATGAGAGGAGCGACCTCATACATTAACAATGGCATTTCCATGACAACCAAGTCAAGTCTCTGCGACACTGTCTGTCTCAGAGGTGTCAAAACGAAACAGAAACACGACCATCTTTTGACGCGGCAGGGCAAATCTACGATTGAAATCTTTGGTAAAAACAATTTTATCGATTTTGACGAAAGACTTTGATGATTTGCCTTGATTTTTCCTATTATATTTTAAACATAATTATGAAGTTCTCCTAGGATGCGAGTAAAACTGGAGGTAACAGAACGTATTATATGAATAGTAATGTATTTTACCTGGAACGGTGGCTGCTGGAAATGGTGGTGCGGGTGCGGGTGCTGGTGCTGGTGCGGGTGCGGCGTGTGCGCCGGCGACGGCGGCGGGTACAGCGCCGGCGACGCGGCCGCGGGCGACGGCGCGGGCGGCGGCGCGTAGCCCTGCACGCCCTGCACCACCTCGCCGCCGCCCGCGCCGCCCACCGCGCCGCCCACGCCGCCGTGGTACATGCGGACCTGCACGGAAAACAGAATTACATAACAGATATCTGCGATACTGGAGGCTTTGCAGGTGCCTTGCTATCTCAGATACAAAACTGGAATACATCAACACTGGTTCGCTGCAAAAATAGGTGCGCTGGTATGACTTCCGCAGACGAGCTCCTTCACAAAGTTCTTCTGCTATAACTACGAGGGCTGCACTAAAAGTATCGGGAATGGAATATTTCCACTGTTCCTGTCATATTAAAATCTTTTTAATTGGAAACTCCTTGGTTTTAAAAATCGAATACCATTTATTTATTTAAAAAAAGATTCTCGGTCTTGTCACAAGGTTTTGTCAAACTTGTTTAGTCGTTGAGAAAATGGAATTGACTCGAGAAAATTCAAGAGCGATGATTTATTATGACTTTCGAAGTGGTTTAACACAAAACAGTGTGTTGACCGGATGATTTCTGCATTTGGTGATGAAGCCCCATCCAAAACCACAATTTATCGCTGGTTTGCTGAATTTCAACGTGGACGTGTCAAGCTCAGTGATGATCCCCGTCAAGGTCGTCCAAAAACTGCAGTCACCCAAGAAATCGTTGATGCTGTGCGTAAGCTGATTGAGGAAGATCGACATGTGACATACCGCGAAATTCAGGCAACTTTAGACATTGGCATGAGTCAAATACAAATAATCTTGCATGAACAATTAGGTGTAAAAAAGTTGTTTTCCCGATGGATACCGCATTCGCTCTGTGAAGAGCAAAAAGTGGCTCGCGTTACTTGGTGCGTCAGAACTCTCGAAAGATTCCACGCAGGATCCTCAAATGCTGTATACAACATTGTATCAGGTGACGAATCCTGGATATACGCGTACGAACCCGAAACAAAAAACCAGTCACTAGTTTGGGTGTTCGAAAATGAGTTAAAGCCAACAAAACTTGTTCGTTCACGGTGTTGCAAAAAAAATGGTGGCCACGTTTGTCTCTAAAACCGGCCATGTTACGACTATTCCTCTTGAGGGACAAAGAACGGTTAATGCAGAATGGTATGCTAGGATTTGTTTGCCACAGGTCGTTTCTGAACTCCGTAAAGAGAACTGCAACCGCCGCATCATCCTCCATCACGACAATGCGAGTTCTCACACCGCGCACAGAACAAAAGAGTTTTTAGAGCAAGAAAACATAGAATTATTAGACCATCCGCCGTACAGCCCCGACCTAAGCCCTAATGATTTCTATACTTTCCCTAAAATAAAGAATAAATTGCGTGGACAGAGATTTTCATCACCTGAAGAAGCTGTGGACGCCTACAAAACGGCCATTTTGGAGACCCCAACTTCCGAATGGAATGGTTGCTTCAATGATTGGTTCCATCGTATGGTAAAAAAGGGTCAAATTTCGCGGAGAATACTTCGAAAAGCAATAAATACATTTTTAAATAGTAATGTTGTGTCACTTCCTTGATTCCCGAAATTTTCAGTGCCGCCCTCGTACTAAGAATACTGTATGATGAAAACGCAGACGTCACTTTTTCTCGGTAACCGATTTTATTGAAAACCAAATGTTATTCGCCGTTCATTTTTGCTAGTTCAATAAGAGACAATGTGGTCTTGCTAGAATCTGTGACCTAATATTATTCCTCAAATTAAAAATGTTGCAGTTTTTTTTAAAAGAGGGAATAAGCGTAGAAAAAATACCAAATAATTGCGAATAATGTTTGTTTACACACTAACATCAATGCACTGTGATTGCTTTCGTTTTGAGATGAAGAAGAGATTATTTTTTTTAGAATGATTTGATTTTATTTCACTATCTTCCTACCCCTGTCCCATGTTATACAAAAACTAAAATAAAATCATTGATAAATATAAATCCTTGTTATTTCGCAAAAATATTCAGTGAGTCATCATTTTATTTTACAAATATTATCTCTAACTACATTTTACATTACTGTCAGGTTGCCTATTTTAGAAAAACGTTGCTGTACTCACCATGTGCTGATACTGCAAGGCGGGCTGTGCGGGGTGCTGGCCGGGGTGCGGGTGCGGGTAGGGCACGAACTGCTGCATCGGCGCAGGCGCCAGCAGCGGCTGGCCCGTCGCCGCCGCCACCTGCATGCCCGAACCTACGCCCACTACACAGTCAACGTGTGTTAGGAGCATGGCCGACCCATTGTGACCAAGTGATCTTTCTTCATCATCATTTCATTACTTAGTACAGGTAATCTCTTATATCAATGGTCACTTATTTCTAACATCCGGACTGCGAGAGTGTTTTGTTATCGTAACTATCCTATTTTTTTTATTTATAATATAAATGCAAAAGTGAGTTTGTTTGTTTGTTACGCTAAAACGGCTGAACGGATTTGGATGAAATTTGGTACACGGGTAGACCATGACCTGGGTTAAGCCATAGGATAGTTTTTATCCCGGTAGTACTTTCCCGTGGGATAATTTCCGACGGGCGAATCCGTGGACAAAAGCTAGTTTATTTACAAAGAGTTAACAGCAGTCTAGTATTTAAAACTGTGCCCCACAGAACCGTTTCTTTCACAAACCGATTCCGGGTCACCATGCGCAACGCTAATCTTCTACCCTATTGCTGTTTGCGTAAATAAAAAATAAGTATGTAACATGATTGAAAAACGAAATCAGTTTAAAACTCCATGCCATAGATGGCGTCATTATTTCAGGCCACTACTGACTGAGATATGTATAGAGCAGGGTCCAAGAGCACATTTTGCTGCATCCTATGCTGTTGTGTAAGAAACAATTTACTGCGATCACCAATTTGTTTTGTACCCTGTATAGCACGCCTGATATTCTCCAATGGAGGTCTATTAACGTTTCACTAACGAAATGACGTCATGCTTACCTTTCCTGAAGTTCCTCTGTTGCTGCGACTGCATGGGGGGCTGTCCGCCGCCCCCTGACACCCCCCCAACTCCTCCTCCGCCCCCCATGGCTCCATATGCCAACTGTAGACACACCACATATGATTAAGTTGAGACATTACAGTTGTTTTAGCATGCTTACAGTCTTTTTCAGGAAATACTGAACGCCACTGATGCTGTGATTACATGAACATAGCCGACTATGTCCAAATAATTATTTTTCTTTTCGTATGGTTAGTGACTAACCTAGTGTCAGAGTATTAAAGCCGCCCATGGGCCTCTGACTTGGCTTTACAAGCCGTCAAGAAATATCTCTCAGGCATAACGTTTCCTCACGATGTTTTTCTTCACCGTTTTTAAAGCAAGTGATATTTAAACAATTCGCACATGAATCCGAAAAGTCAGAGGTGCGTGCCTTGGGTTCGAACTCGAGACCTATGACTTGGCAGTCTGACGGTGACACCACTAGGCTATCACTGCTTATAATTTAAAATTACCATCGATTCAAGTTAAGTCGCGACCGCGGCGCGTTTAGGCCAGGAACAGGTTTATATCACGCACGAAAGTGGTGTGCTTATTGGCAACAATTTATATCATGAAGTTTTGTTTCGTCATTGACCAATAAGCACGTTTGTCGGGTGTAGCTTGTGATGTGGCCTTTAATGAGGCTTTGTGTAAGTATGGGATGAATATGCTACTCTGAACTGTAGCATGAAGCAGCATGGAATGATTAATAATTTGTATGAAATTGTAGTCTGTGACCGGTTCGGACACTACACAATTAGACTGTTTTTTTTTAATACTTACAATATACAACCAAGAACGAGTGTTTATTACCACTCTGGAATACCAGCGCTGCGGTATTTATTTATTTTTTAAATATCGCCGCATTATGCTGAGATAGGAGCCTTTATGGCCTCGCACAGGTCGTTATTATTCTGTTTTTAAATAATTGTCCTTTTTGTTTTTTATTTTATATTTTTTTATTATTTTTTACTGTTTGTATTTCCTGTGCGTGTCCCAAATAAAATATTTTTCTTTTCTGTCTATTATATTTTTTTTTTCGACATTTCTCCACAATTTATTATTATACGTTTTAAATATTTTTGTGTTAATTAAAATCAAATAATTTCGTATCATCATCAATCAGCAACAGATCCTATGTGCCTATAATTCATTTCTTCCTCCCATGTCCGTTGATAACCCGAGATTGTGAGTAAATAACTTGATAACCATATCCGTGTTTGAATCGATACGTACAAAATTTTAGATTGTATGATCTGAGTATTTTTAATAAAAACATTGTACACATCAATAATTAAATTCTTAAATTAATTGGAAATTCTTAAAGCTTGATTTTTGGACCGACTAATATAGATACAAACAAAACAAGTAAAGCCGCGCAGAAAAGCAGATTAATAATTAATATAATTTATGTCACTTTGAGATGACATAACTCGGTTATCAATTACGGGGATAATGTCGCGAACTTTGATCGAACGCTGAGATTCAACATCCGCGACGTTTAAGTAGGAATGTTTGTATGCATATTTCATCACCTTACATACAGTTTAATACACGTACCATCAAAGAAGTTCATATCTAACCAGTTTCAAAACAAAATCCCGTAAACGCGATGATCACATCTGTTACCGGCCCGGTGCTGTAGCCGTCGAGCGCTGCAAGCACGAATAGTCCTTACGGTGGTTAGATATGAACTTCTTCGATGGTACATCTAAACTAATATTTTAAAGACAAGATTTGATTTTTTGTATGTTTGTTTGTAATGGATAAACTCAAACAAAACTTAACCGATTTAAAAAATTGTTTTACTTATAGAAAGCTTAATTATGAGCGAGTAACTGGGAGAATTTTATTCTTCAAAAAAGTTAGAGATCTCTTCGAAAATTGCAATAATGTAACCAAAGGTATCAAAAGTTTGCCTATAAATGCCTATTGCCGTCAAATATTTAGCGTGCGGTGCGAAAACTATTGATGATACATAAAATAATGTACTACATGTATATAGTACTCATCCACAAAAAAATCCGCGAGGCTATACGTCTAACTATTATAGTTAAGTCACAATAACCGTTTTTGGGTCAAATTAGTCAATCAAAACACGGGTAGAATCGAAAGATATCCTATCATGATATTATTAATCCCTATCCAACTAAATAGTTTCATTACAAGGTCGATTATCATCACGCTATGACTCGTAGGAGCCGAACAAAAGTAAAAAACGTAGAAAACGAAGTAACACAGCGCAGGCGGGCGATGCGAATGAACAAGTAATTTCACGCGGACGAAGTCGCGAGCAGAAGCTAATATTGATATATTTTTATGGTTTTGCGTGCAATTATTTTATTTTGATAATATTTATCATCAATTTCCAAAATATTTGAACAAGAAGAGCTTGCAATCTAGCTTGACAACTTTGCAAACGCTAAGCGAATACAAATTTTTCGGGTTCCGTACAAGAAGGGTGCCAAACGGAACCCTATTACAAAGCCGCTGCCCGTCTGTCTGTCAGCGGGCTATATGTCATGAACCGTAATAGGTAGAGAGTTTAAATGTTCGCAGATTGCGTATTTCTATTGCCGCTACAACAGAAAAAAAAAAGTAATAATTGTACGGTGGTACAGAACCCTTCAGGCACGAGTCCGACTCGCACTTGGTCGTTTTTTGTTACTGAACTTTGAGCGTTCTGATTTCGAAACATTGTTATCGCATATATTTTAGTAACACGTGCATATCTGTGCTTGATATCTTAAACTACATGTGGTATGTAGGTATCTTTTAAATCGTTGTTAGCAACAGATTGTGGAGAAAGCAGAAACTTCAAATTTATTTGATGATTAATACAATCTAACTTTCTTTTCATTTGAAATGACCAAGTTCACGCCGTTTTTAGAGCCTAAAAATAATATAACAATATCCTAACTAATATTATAAATGCGAAAGTGAGTTTGTCTGTTTGTTACGCTTTTACGCTAAAACGGCTGAACGGATTTAGATGAAATTTGGCACATGGTTAGACCATGACCTGGGTTAGGACATAGGATACTTTTTATCCCGATATTCCCACGGAATCGAGACTTATGCGGATGAAACCGCAGGCTGCAGCTAGTCTTTTAATATAAATTAATAGTCAATTAATATTTCCTACATTTACTCGCAACTTTGAACCCCTTTGAACCCAAAATGTGATTGGCCGATGCCGAACAGCCGGACAGACGCAAACTGTATACAATAAAGAATGGATAACGATAATTTGATAACAGCCACGGGGCCATAACTGATAATTAGACCGTTCACATGATTTGACATTTATACAGATAAATCTTTCAGTGACATTGCGAGAACGACGCGGCCGACACAACTTAAAACATTATTCTTGAATAATAAAGTGATTTCATCTGTGCAAACAATCTGCAAGTTTATTAATACTGGGCACAAAAAAGTGGAGAAATTGTAACATAACAGTGTCAAAATGTGGTTAGTGTGGCTGTTAATGGGACTGATCCTAATAAAAATTTACAACAAAATAACAAATGGAAAGTGTTATTCCGACAATGTCATGAGTGGTAAAGTTGTTATCGTGACGGGTGGGAACAGCGGCATTGGTTACCAGACCGCCTTAGAGCTGGCCAGAAGAGGCGCCAAAGTAATATTAGGCTGCCGAGACGAGAACAGGGGACAAAAAGCTGCAGAATCTATAATCAAGAAGACTGGAAACCGTAGGATCAGATATATGCACTTAGACTTAAGTTCCTTCGCTTCAGTGAGAAGATTCGTCGAAGACTTCAAAAATTCCGAAGCTAAACTTGACATTTTGATCAACAATGCAGGCGCTAGCGGTGTCCATAGAGACAAAACTGAAGATGGATTAATCAGGGACATGCAGGTCAATCATTTCGGACCTTTTCTACTAACTCTACTCTTGACACCTTTATTAAAAAAGTCGTCACCAAGCAGGATCATTATTGTGACTTCAACGTTGCACAGATTTGGTACTATTAGCGATTTGAATAGTCCTCACTCATACATGAGAACTTACTGCGATAGTAAGCTATGCAACATATTATTCAGTAACGAGTTAGCAAGAAGGCTGGAAGACACTGACGTACTCGTGAACAGCCTACACCCTGGTCACGTGAACACCAGCTTTTATAAAGCAACCATATTGGAGAAATTAAGGTCTATGGTTTTTTACAGTTTCTTTAAAAATCCAGTGGAAGGTGCTCAGACTAGTTTGTTCTTAGCGATTTCTGATGACATCGACCAAACGTCTGGGGGGTACTTTGTCGATTGTAAAGAAGGGTACATGGGCGTGAAGGCTAGAAATGAAGACTTGGCTATTAAATTGTGGGAAATATCTGAGCAGATGGTTGGCTTAAGGCCTGAGGAGAAAATTTAAGTTAAAATAGTGTTTAAGTATATTTTTATTCGTATTTTTTTTTAAATAAATGAATATAGTGTTTAAGAACATTTTTATACGTGAATTACTCTGTAAAAATAAAGCTATTTTATTTAAAAGACAAAGAATAAAATAAGTGATGGTGTCGTGAAATCCATAAAGGTTATGTAATTAATGTTTAGTGCACTTAAAACAACAATCAAATTGGTATTAACATAGAAAACCACTGCAAACAACATTAATGTTAGTATTTTTATAAATATAAACGTCTTAAAGACTAGTGTACTTTCGAAACGAATAAATAATTTGTATATCTAGTAATTATTTTTATATTAACAAACCTCAAAGACGTTACGTATGTAATTAATAATATATTGAACGCTTATCGCTGTGATTAGCTCAGTAGGCAGTCTCAGGTCACATGCCATTTACACGGCAACTGAGTACATACTTATGTATGTACTCAGTTGCACATCATAAGTGAGAATAATGCAATATATTCACATCCAAGTTTGTCTAGAGTTGAATTGAATTTCAAGCTAAAGGAGCCTACAATGGGGGTTTTATGGAATGTCCATATTAGGTCAGGTTAACTTAGACTTCAGCTCCGGGCACCTATGAAAGGTGTCAAAGCGCCTATATGTTCTTTAGTCGTGACTGAGTGATGAACGAGTTAATGAAACGAATGATGAACGTCATCTTATATTTAATATTCATCGTCGAAATGGAAGACCTCTTGTCAAAGTGGCGCGAACTGGTACAGTGAATTTTCATAAAAACCCTATCATGGACATAGCAGTTGAAGGAAACTGAACGATCCAACACACGTGCCGCCATCAGCTCACCCTCAAGTGAACATGACTTTGATCTGTTCGCTCATTTACAGAGCCATTATATTGACGAGTATCAATTGGTTGTCTTGTCGGCCGATCCTAATAAACATGGCTGATCTGTCCCTACCAGGATATAAATCCCGAATTAAAACAGCGCAATCATTTTATTGGTGGTCAATTCACAATCTTGTTACCACATCAAACCGAACAAACGACTGCAGAATGTGTACTATAAAAAACATATTCCTACAGAGAAAGCGATTTTGACAGAAACTTAATCATTTCATCATAAAAGATTTTCGGGTTGTACTCTGCAGTAAATTTTGTAAGTATTTTCAACCATTCTCAAATGTGAAGAAACGTCATCAAAAGTGCACGATCACAAAAACGTGATACCATCGAAAACAGATTAAAACTTAACTTCATTTTACATTGTTGTTATTAAATAAAACGAATACCACTCTGAAAGCGTTAGCGTTGGTTGGTAAGACGGTTAATGACCATGTGACCGTGTAACCTGGTGGTGGATTACATAGGAAATGGATACTTCATTTTGTTACATAAATGTTGCTTGACGAACGAATATATATACGCAATGCGTGTGTGCTCTAAATTTAATGATAAATAAAAGTGACACAACACAGAAATATATGCAATGTAGAGGGCACGGAGTAAATATTTATACAGGCTGCATTAACTTCAAAGGTGACGAGGTGGGCGTTTTGGGGGACTGTCTTATGTAAATTTGACGTTCGAAAAGTGCTAATTCTCAGCCTACTTTGAATAAATTACTTTTGAATTTTTGATAACAGCGGCTTTTTCAAAATTTGATTTATACAGGCTGCATTGACTTCAAAGAACACCAAACCAAATACAAAGAGCAAACGAGAAATAGGGGCTTGCGTTAGTAGTTATCAAATTTTTTGAACTTGAAGTATATCTATAATGCAGAAAAATCCAACAAGTGCTAAGGTCAAATGTACACAAGATGTAATCGAGAAATTCTTGCGTTCTTTGATAATTTAATACAAACAAGCATTGCGTTTTTATCTGATAGCCAAGCTTCGTAAAAAAATATCCATTTAATACGTAATCCGTGGTGATGGGTTAGCCGGGCGGTTAGCGAGGCAAGCACCCGTTTATACATGATGTTACGAAACGACACACTGCGGAAAAACTGAACACTGCACGCGGGCGAGGCGTGGGAGGAAGAACTTATTTGTGACCAGTGCTAAAAAGACTTTTTAGGTTACTATCGATATTGGTTTGATTGAAATAAGTATTTGGATAATTTTCATCGAGTTTTTATAACAGTCTTAGTTACAAAACAGCTGCGCAACATTGTGTCAGCAACACATTATGTTTATGTGTTAAGGGTGACATGCTAATGATCCGTATTCCTCATAAAGACAAGAAGCGCAACACCTGTAGTGATATTCTATAAATATCTGACCTTGGAAATAAAGAGCTTCCGCAAACTGGCGGACGGGACGGCAGACGATGTTAAATTTATCAATTGAATTTAATACTTATTCAACGGAAATAAGGTATATATTGTAATGCTCGCTGCTCCAGAGAAAACTGCGCTACGATGCTCCAAAGCTTGATCACCGAGCATTGAAATATATACCTTATTTCGATACGATAAGTATTAAACTCAATTGATAAATTTAAAATCCTCTTCCCTGCCATCCCTGAGTGTGCGCAGGCCATAAGGTGAAGTGAGCTGTCAACCTCTAGATTCCCTTGCGTCAGGTAAGCCGACAGTTCACTTCAAGCTCACCTAACTTAATTATCACGGTCAGATTTTTACAAAATAGACCGGCTGATATTTCGCAACTTTATTACCAAGGAATACGCGGCTTTATTTGAAAACTAGACACTATATCAGTAGGTATATACTGGTCATAAATAATTTCCCATCCCACGCATCCGACATTCGTGTGCTCACCGCATCTGGGCGGTCCCGTTTGTCGGGCACCATGAATATAGGCGGCGCGTACTGCCGGCAATCGCACCCCATCTCCATCTGTTGCCGGCCGCCAACATATTTGCTTCATTAACCATGTTTTCGTATACCAATAGGGAATATTTCAATAGGTCCTCGATTTCCCCAAGTGTATCAGAACAAGAAGTGGTTCTGATAGTTATAAAAATTATAAAAATGCAGCAGTAAATCTGATCACTTTGAATTTGACGTTACGTCACACTGAAGTTTGAATTGAAGCTGAGATAAAACGACTTTCATCATCCCTTCATTCGCCTTTTTCCAATTATGTTGGGGTCGGCCAGTCTAACCGGATGCAGCTGAATATTAGTATTTTACATGGAGTGACTGCCTATCTGATATCCACAACCCAGTTACTGGGTAATATGATATCCCTTTGGTAAGACTGGTTGTCAGAATTTCGGGCTACTGACGACCTTTTGCCGGGACCAACGGCTTAACGTGGTTTCGAAGGCGCGGAGGAGTTTTGGTATGTAAAGATACCGATTTAAAACGACTAGTATGTTGTGTTAAGTTCTTGAACGCAACTGAGTCAAAATTCAAAATGATCAGATACAAAAAGGTTTCTTAAGATTTTTGGTTTATCGCAAGTTCCTATAAGTTTTTGTAATACAACTTTGCCCCACACGTGTAATTCTCTTGAATCGTGCGTTACACTTTTTTTTTTCAATTCTGGCGAAAAAATCAGTAGCCAACTTGCTTATAGCACAGTATAAATAAGTAACAGTATTATGTCTGCATAGAAAACGACCGAACCGATGCGCTTCGAAATCACAGTATCGAGTGCGCGGCAGTTATGCACGCGGAAGGTTTATCTACCGAGCGGCCGTAGCGAATGATTCCAAGGTCGCCGGCGAGATATAATACTGCAGTGCTATCCTGTAACCATCTCACCGTGAAAACTTAGGTGAAGTGAGCGTGGAGTGAGCTGTCATTCCACAGGGATTTATACTATTGACAGCCCACTTCACCCAAGTTTTCACGGTGAGATGTTCACAGAATCGCACGGCAGTAACAGCGCGCCTGAGTACTCACCGCGGGGTGCGCGTGCTGCAGGTAGGCGGGCGGCTGCTGCGCCGCGGCGGCCGCGGCCGCCATCATGGCGTACGGCACCGCCGCCACCTGCGGGTAACATTGCTGCCGACTGCGTCATCTAGCACTTTTCTACGACTGTACAAGCACTTGTGGAACATTTTTATAAAGGCCTTTCTGGTCTAGACAGACTTAAGAGGGTTTACTCGGAAAGTTGGCAACGTCGCAAAAAGCTGTCAAAAATTTACCTATTTTGATTAATTTGCCAATGTTACTGTATGAAAATAAGAAAAGTGGCTAACTAGCGAACTAGAATATTAATTTTGAAATGCAATAATTAATATCGTAACACCGAATATTTAGTTTTAGATGTAAAAAACGTATTTGGAAACCTTCCAAATGCCTTTTTTACACCTAAAACGGGTACAACATCAAATTCAATGTTATAATTGCAATTCATTATTAATATTCAAGTTCACTAGTTAGCCACATTTCTTATTTCCATACAGTAATATTGGCAAATTAATCAAAACAGGTCAATTTTTGACAGCTTTTTGCGACGTTGCCAACTTTTAGGATAAACGCTCTTAAGAGGAGATAAATCACTTCGAATCCTATAGTACATTCAATGCTATTCAAGAAAGAGATGGACAGATTATGGACTGCAATAAAACGTGGCACAATAGGCATTTTAGTGCCCGTACAAGCCACGTCTTGAACGTCAAAAGTACAAATGGCCGATTCCTATAATTTACAGACGGTTATTAATATTAAAACTCTTGCATCTTTACCAAAACAAAAGCCTCATAGCATGGCATAGTAGACCCTCACATATGGAAGTAACTATCACATTACGAATCTATTTATATGCCCAATTTAACAATAAAAAATAAAACGGTTACCATGGGTAAGGAAAACGATTCGTTTCGTTTATAGGAATCGAACATAAGCAGCATAATGTTGTGTATAAACGGTTAACTTCACTGAGTACTTTTAAATATACTGAAAGTTCCCTCTATGCGCATTGCGAAATATAAAGGCCATTTGTGAACTGATTAAATCATACTATCTATACTAATCATAATATGTGTAGTTGACACATACTTTTTTTTCATAAAATACATAATTTATAATTCTGTCTTTCTCTATATTTAGCTTGGGCCATCTACATCTTTCTAAAACAGTAGATATATACCATGGGAGGCGGAGGATGTGGCGCAGGCACATAGCTGACTCCGGGCCCCATGACGCTCACGCCGCCCAAGTTCACGCCCACGCCAACTCCCACGCCCACGCCCACTCCTGAAGGGGTGCCTGGCGTGTGTGGTCTGAGGAAAACATAGAATAGAGTCATCATGACGATTCTTTGGAGTTACATACGTACAATGTATTCCCTAAAGTGTTAAGCAGAGATGTACCTTTTAGTACTCCCATATTTCGGCTGGCTTTGTGCCCGGTTGATGACAATAGGCTCGCCCCCTATTACAAGGGACTTAAACATAAGTGGCGAAATGTGGGGGTAATGTATAAAATAAGATAAAACAAATCTTTGACTCGACGCAACGAGTCCATCGCAAAATAAGTGATCAATTCCTGTAATTTTTAAGAATGTCCGCATTCTAATCTCATTCGCAATCTGAATGTGGAAGTTTTTTAAGTACGAGAACTGGTTTTCAGGTTACTCCCAAATATGATTGTTAATTCTTAAAAGTGACTGATGTTGACTACGGCATACTGTCACGATAATGAAAGCAGCAACCATTTTTTTAGAAGCCATATCACCGCGACACTGGCGCTGGACCCATGGTCACGCCTTTTGTTTACTGCCAGTGCGGCGAAATCTTTGCGGTGCGGCGCCACAATGCAACGTGTGAACAGACTCTTACAACTAAAAAGTTTTAACTACACAAGTCACTCACCGACTGGGATTCGGAGTACTTGGACTCCTTGGCGTGAAGGGCTTGGCTGCGGGGTTGAACTCCTTGGCGTTGGGGTTGAGGGTCGATTTCTTGATGGCCGCCACGCGGTCCATGCCGGGGGACGCGGACGAGGGCGGCGACGCGGACGGAGCGGAGCGCTCTTCTACCGACATCGGGGAGTCTCCGCCCTTTGGGACCACGGGGGGCTGTTAAAAACCAGTTTCATGTGTCAAATATAAGAAAATACAGGTAACTCAATACAGACAATTTAGGTTTAAAGAAACTTTATTCTCAATAAAGACATACATGTCACTTACTTGAGAACAAAACTAAAACATACATAAATTACACAAAGTTCGTCGTCATCAGTTACAAACTAGATACCCAATCCAATGCTTTTATTTCTCCAAAAGTGATCGATCTGCAATTATATACTGACCAAGTTGAGTTTTAAATGCATTGAACGAGTGTAGATAAAGTTGAGCTCCTTCAAATATAAGCATTTTGTTGCCATAGTTAGTTCTAGTTTTGGGTAAAACTAACAAGCTAGCTCGCCTTGTGCTACGTTGACTGACTTGTTTATATTGGGCTGACTTGACTAATTTCCTTATCTATCATACAGACTCAAGGGTTGTTAGTTATGTATGTATCTATTGCATAGTTTGTCCGCCTACTTTTTAGCTATAAAGTTATAACCCAAATTTATTTTGAATAATTATTAGAGCAAGAAAGAAGTGAGCGTGCCTAAATCAGTTTTGCTTTGTATAGGTATGTACTGGATCCGATATACAACCAAAGTTTCGGACGGCATTTCAGGCAGTGCGAGACATTGGTTGATTAATGGTATACCAATTTACAATGTATTATATCCGTCAGACACCGAACCGAACATGACGACCCGTTGACGGACGTGCAGTGGACTCGCGGCCATAGTAAATATGCGTACTAGCCATGCAGTTACTACGGCGCCGTCATCTCGTTGTCGTTGACGTGACGGTCGACAAACGGCCTTAAGGTGCTAGAGTAATTACAAGGTCGATAGAGTACCTTGTGCGCAGTGGGCGGCGTGTGTTGCTTGGGCGGGCGGTCGCGCTTGGCGTGCGGCTCGCCTGACGCACACACGTTGGCCGACACCTCGGGCGGGCTGGGCGCGGGCGGCGGCTGGCTCTGCGGAACATAATACAATTTATGATCTATGAAGCATTGATTAGACTACGAAGCCATAAAATATTTAAAAACATTAAAAATAGCAGCCCACCAGTATCGGGAACAGGGTCCAAGCTACCGGTGGTCAGGGCTCCTGAGAGGAACCTCCTAACAATATGCGCCGTTTCCAGAAGTACCGTTTTCTGGATCAGATTATTATTACTGACCGGTGGTTGTGGATTGAGTACAGGCTGCGGCTGCACTTGCGGCGGCAGGGGCGGCAGCGCGGCCGGCTGCGCGGGCGCCGCGGGGGCGCCTGACACTAACTTGAAATCCTGACCGAACTTGCGCAGCTCCTGGAACGGTAGAACGACATACTGTATATCTGTGTTAAAGTTTATTGTGAAATCGTCTTTGAATAATGCAAGGAAAAGGACGATTCGATTTCACGTTTCGCGGTCCGGAGCTACAGAAACGTTTTGGTACTAAGATCCTCGCTCTTAATACCATCTTAACTTGAAAATATGACAAAGAAGACAATTATTACATAACACTGATGAGTAGATATCGATTGTAACATTTGCCCGTACAATCACTTAATGCCTCCAGTTTCTATACGAAACCCTCTTCCGATAGGAGCAAAAGCAGAAGGCTTATTCAGATATTTAAAAAGCGTTCAAAATCTTGCAATCAATGTCAAAAATTTTAATTAGAGGCATTTTTGCTGAGAATGGAATGCAAAAGTTCTTATAAATACGAGAGTTACCGCTCTGATCCACTTTAAGTATTTAA
Source organism: Agrochola circellaris (assembly GCA_914767755.1). NCBI lineage: Eukaryota > Metazoa > Arthropoda > Insecta > Lepidoptera > Noctuidae > Agrochola > Agrochola circellaris. Next base: position 8,924,632 of record OU611860.1, read on the forward strand.
AGAAGCCTCAAAGCGTAAAGATTGTCTTTGCATCTGATGAAAGTGTAAACAAACCATTAGCTTTATTTATACCATAACAAACAAAAAAAAAAAAAAAAATTGTGTCCCGAAGAGCTGTGCAGAGTAGTAGTTTTAAGTCCCATGTGACAGGGGACGAGCCTATTCTCATCAGCCGGGCACAAATCCATGCTCCGGGCTGCTAATGAAAAATTCCAGCACAAAAATGACAGATTGTGATTGTTTAACTGTCACTTTGTCTATTCTTCCGTTGACAAAACTCGTTTCTATGGTGGTCATGGTACGCGTGCAGATAGAATAACCTAAAAACACTGCCTGACCTGGGGATCAAACACAGGACTTAATGCTCAGCTTTAGCGCTTGCGACCACAAGACCAACGAGAGCGTCCGTCATGTCTTACACAATCACTCTCTCTGGGAATTACTAACAGTCACTTCTCTCTCAGTTTACTGTTCGAACGGGTCATACGTCATTTCGGTACAGTCGCCTACACGTCGCAAACCTACTCCCAGTGCTCAGACGGTCATGGGACAGTAGAGATGGGCTGAGTGATGATTTTTCTGTATCGGTGACTGCATGACAATGACAAAAAAATATCGGTGACGGGAACAATGACAAAATCATCAATGATTTTTATTTGAGTATTAGATCTGTCACTTCATTTGTAAGTAGATACTGAATGATCGCGGAACGGCTTAGTGAAATTATCATTAGTTATTTATGTAGACATGAGTCGAGTTTGTCAGTTGGCCGCGTAATTTAAATTTTCTTAGTTTGTGACATTCATTGCAGGTTATTTAGGTATTGATTTATCGTTATGGAAATCATCAATATGTTTCCATTAGTGATATTTGCTGCAAGATATGACTATTTAGTATATCATGGCAATTTGTCGTAAAAACTTGGTCGCGTAAATATGCACCTCCCCAACAAGTAATATTCCAATCTTCCCTTCATGCTTTTTCCAGGCTTAGGACTAGCAAGCAATTCACAGTCACACCGCCCGCTGCGCCCGAGACGGCCCGATACCGTCCGATCCGAATCACCGAAGTTCGCGTTCATTGTCATTCTTGTAATGATTTTTAAGCATTGATGATTTTGTCTTTGTCATTGCATGATGAAATGATTTTAAAATATCGATGATTTTTACATGTGACATGATATCGGACTCATCTCTATGGGACAGTATGAGCCTCGCAGTAGCGCAATAGTCACCTGCACGTCGTCCTGCCGCCGCGGCTCGGCCGGCGGCGCGTGGTGGCGCGGCGGGCGGCTGTGCACGTCGCCCGGCGGCGGAGGGTTCTGTGGGCGGTACATATACAGGGTGTAAAAAGACACATCACAAAGCCGTAAACTACGCATACTGTACGTATAGCTAAGTAGCTTTGCGCAAAAATTATTGCTGGGAACCGTAATTTTTTTATTTTTTTTATAAAAAAAAACAAGTTTTTATTGCGCGCAATGTAACGCGAACCCACGCTTGAATGAACGGATTCAGTGTTAGTTAAGCTCCGCCCCTACGCTACGTAGGTAGGTACTTGTTGTTCATTGCGTTTTTGTAACTTCAAATGCGTAATCTGTTAAGATAAATCTAAAATTCAGGTAATGTTTGTTTGGAAAAAAGTTTCGTATTTCGTAAAAGAATTCATTTTCGTGAAAAAGTAAAAAAAAAAATGCGACTTTGACCTTCAATATCTCCAGAACCAGTGGATTCCCAGGTATGGTCTAGTGGAAAAAAATGATGCAAATAATGGGTAGAATATGTGGCTTTCGGCTTCGGAAAGTGTCTTTTTACACCCGATATGTTACTGACATGTAATACTAATGTTTTCTTATTTATTTATCTAACACTTTAAGCACACAAATGTACAGAGGCGGACTTAATGCCATAGGCATTTTCTACCAGTCAACCTTTGAGTGATGCAGAGATAAACAGTGGTAGGTGCAATATCGAAAATTGTGGAACAAATATTTATTTAAATATAAGGATGTACCTATTAACCCATTTTTTTTTTCCTATTTTTTTTTCTTCTCTATTAAGTAAATATAATTTAATTTATTTTTAGCCTATATTGTCCTACTGCAGGTCAAAGGCCTCCTTTTCGCCTTTCCAATCCTCTCTCTCTGTAAAACTGTACAAGAATACGTAATTACATGGTATCAGAAGTAATGGTCTGGTGATATAGTTATGCAAAATTTTCAAGCAAATGTCATCTGATCGAGGAAGCTTTTAACATTCGTATCAAGATCACTAATAGCTAGTTTCACAGGCTGCACTTTGACATTGCTATATAAAGTGGTTAATTAATATGCAAATATGTGTAATGTTCATTTTCGCATAAACAAAGGTGAGCAAGTGTTTCATATAAATATGAACATTCATGGTGTAAGAATAAAGTTCATATTCGTATGACACGCTTACATAAATAATCAAAGTAAACTCAGGGAGTGGTCTATGAATCTAGCCATACGGATCAGAAAATACTTTAATGTAGTTTCTAGCTCAGTTTTGACAAACATTTTGGGTGGGACCTCGATCCCACATAGACTAGAAATAAACCTCATAACTATAGGGATGTTGACTTAAAGTTTTTTTTTTCTATCAGATATAGTATTAAAAAATATTGGACACATATTACATTTAATTAATCAAAAGATACAGCAGCAGCATTACATTTACGTAATCAAAAGATACAGCATTGACATTGAGTTAAAATGTGGCATGACATCACTCATCGGTAGATTTTATACTGAATTGTCAGGTAGCGAGCCCGCACTCCCCAACTTTAATGAATTTTATCTAAATCATTTTTTATTAATAAATGATAAAACAAAAAATATATTTCTAAATTTTTTTTTATTGTCTGACTGACGGACTAAATAGTTTCTTTTTTTCCCAGGCATCATCCCTATTAAGAAATAGTTTCCACAGCACACTTGTTTTAAATAAAACTTTACTGTCCTGTTCTGGGGGAGCTGTGTCGAATATAAGGTATACTGAGTATATTTGTTACCCAGTAACTGGGCTATGGTCGCTCCATGTCAGTAGCTGCATCCGGTTAGACTGGAAGCCGACCCCAACATAGTTGGGGAAGGGCTAGGCAGATTTATTGACTTACGTGGTGATGATGAGGCGGGAATCCCTGTCGTGGGTGCATCGGTGCCCGAGGGTCACCATTCACCTTGTTTGCACTGCTTGGGGGCCTGATACACAAAACAAATGATTTATTATATTGCATTCTTACACAAATAGATTAGTTATATAATGATTCCGGTGATAAACATTTACGAATTCGGAGTCAGTGGGCTGCAGGAGAAGGCCAATTGCCTGAGACAAAAGATACCCACTTACAACAACATACTGTGATCACCATTTCGTTTTGATGATAAATGATATTTATGTCTGTAAATTTGTTCAAAAACTTTTACACGTCAAAAATAAATTATGGACGTTTATCCACCACACCGTGAACGGGACGTCAACGAGAAACGAGATTACGCGGTCATAGTAAATGTATTGTAGCTATTTCGGCGTCGTCATCTCGTTTTCGTTGACGTCCCGTTCACGGTGCGGTGGACAAACGTCCATAATTTAGTTTTGACGTGTAAAAGTTAAGACGGCAAACAGTGTACGTTTTAAAACTAGATGAGTCCTACTTTCCGACTACTCTGTGAAAAAAGAAAAAAACTCAGGAGGTCAGGCTCTCTTAAAGTCTCCCTGACATAGGGCGACAGTAACCATCATGATCACTCGATCAAAAAGTGTTAGGTCTTAGGACGCTTTTCTTCAGCAGTCTAGGCTTTTATTGTCTTTCATAGGCTGAATATGAAAAGCAAATAAGTGTTTCATCATATAGTTATTATTATAAAATTGTGACGTCCCACTGCAGGGCAAAGGTCTCCCTACTCTCTATCCTCTATTCTCCCATTTAAGAGCGTTTATTCTGAAAGTTGACAACGTCGTAAATAGCTGTCAAATATTTACCTGTTTTGATTAATTTGGAAATAATACTGTATGGAAATAAGAAATGTGGCTAACTAAGTTACTAGAATATTGATTATGTTATGGAAAGTTTCCAAATGCTTACAATATTAATTATTGCATATCATAATCAATATTCTAGTAACTTAGTTAGCCACATTTCTTATTTCCATACAGTATTATTTCCAAATTAATCAAAACAGGTAAATATTTGACAGCTATTTACGACGTTGCCACCTTTCAGAATAAACGCTCTTAAACCTGCTGAGGACCAGTTCTTGTTGAAGGAGACCAGCTTATATCGCCATCTCCGTCTGGGCATGCCGCGATGTCACCTGCCATTATTGGGTCGTGAGTATGATTATGGATGAGGAGTATGCTACGTACTGGTGCGGTTGGTGCGGCGGGAAGGGCGGCACGTGGTATCCGCCCTGCGCCGCCTGCGCCGCGTAACTCTTGCCGCCAGCACTCGCGCCCACGCTCGGCATCGGCTGTGAACAAAATTACATTATGGAAGCTTGATGACAGACACGTTTTTTCACCGTAAAGAAACCGTGCCGTGTACAAAGTCCAAGTTAGCAGTCAAGCTCAAAGCATTAATTTCAATTTAAAAGCAAATTTTGAAGTGTTAAGGAGTCGGTCAGTCAGAAAGATGAAGCTTGTTGCCCATTCAAAGCGTAGTAGAATCCTTTGGAGGAAACTCCATGGACAGGGACACGCTATTAAATCAATATAATTGTATTATGTTACAAACAGGGGGCTGCAAAGACACTTTTGTGTACTGTAGAGGTTTTAGCCTACATGTCTTTCCCATGCAACCTCCACGAGTACTGTACTGTATAATGAGTAATGGGATAAACACAATTTCAAATTGTATGAGATGATTGATTGTATTTCGTATTTGGACGAATAGAAAAGAAAAGTCAGTTCGGAGAGCTTAGAGGTTTGAGGAACAGGGTGTAAAGTTCAGTCATCCTCCAAAAGGGAGGATCCTCCGACCAGACGGCTGTTGTGTTTGGTGAGCTTCTACTGCCCGACGATTGATGTCGGGATATGTATATACTAGTCGCGCGGTAAACTCTGCTTGCGCGATGCAGGATTTTGTGTGACGTCAGTGTGACGTATGACGTTACAGATGCCGCCACAAGCTCAAAAGTTTCTTTGATAGATATAATTATCCAAAGTATAATATAAAATATTGGTCCACTTATAATCCAACAACAAAGTAAAACTTACAGAATCTTCCTGGCGCCTATCAGCGGGCGGCGTGAGGTGCGGGCGCGGCGCGCGATGCTCCTTGTCCTTAGGGCCGGGCGGCGCGGCCGGGGGCCCGGCGCGGCCCGCGGGCGACGGCGGGGACCCGCCGTTGTTGCCCGAGCCCCCTGGCTTGCCTACGAGCTTGCCCGTCTGGAAAAACAAAAATAAAATAAATACTCTTTATTGAAAATCACTAACGATCTGTTACCAAAGGATTCTCGGTTACTTTGAACCAGATAACCTTGAAAAGTTGGTGGTAATGGTCAAGGTAGATAGGAAAAGACTTCGCGGCCGGTCTCCTAACCGCTGGTCAGACGAAGTAACCACCCTCACTGGACTCTTTGTTACGACCGCCCTGAGGGAAGCGGAGTACCGAACGAAGTGGAAGAACAACATACATAAAGCCACGAAGGCCTTTCATCGACACGACCTTCCGTAATGAAGTTTGCGACCAAGAAGATTGCAAATCAGCTAAAGCTAAAACATTGGAACACTGGAAGCAGCTAAAATCTTCAGCTCTCTTTAAACAGATATAGTTTTAGTTTAATTTATTTCTAGTGGAGAAATGATATTACTTGGCATTCAAACAGGCGACCCTTACGAACATAAAGTGGTTACCATCGAAGAAGTTCATATCTAACCACCGTAAGGACTATTCTTTCTTGCAGCGCTCGGCGACTATAGAACCGGGCCAGTAATAGATGTGGCCATTGTGTTCACGGGATTTTGTTTTGAAACTGGTTAGATATTAACTTCTTTGATGGTACATCTGAAAATTCAGAACCATGGTAAGCATGTTGCCAACCCAGAGACAAGGCTAAGATGTTTCATGAGCCTGTAACTAACCGGTACGTAAACCATTAAAATTGAAACAGAAAAGCTGTTTGGTGGTAGAAATAGGTAGAAAGGTCAGACAAGCTCCTACACAAAGATGTCACTACTACCAAAACTGATTTAGCAGCTATGTTTAATTAAATAACACGTAGGTATTAACATTTTATAACAAAAACCGTAAATTAATACAGATGGGACATTCCGTAAAATCATTTAAATAAAAAGCGATTCTTGCTACGATACAATAAAGTGCAATTTATGTCGCACAACATTAATAACCTACAGTTATATTCACCTAGTAGTTGCCTCTCTTTCTATCGTGTGACTCTTAGAACTTTTGAATACGTTACACTCACTGAATTGGCCCAGCAAGACGGGCCCGCCGCGTACTTGTAGTTTCATACCTAAACTGCGGAATGATCTGTAGTCATCAGTGATCAAACCTGAAGACGATTGTGCAGAATGACATCAGCGCAATAAATTGTCCTCGACACATACAATTTCAGCAAATTGTTTCAGCACTGTTTAAATTATATCAAACTCACACTTTCATGGAAATAGTCCCTACGAGTTTACGTAGTTGATTCGTAAATAGTTATCTATGCTTTTGTAAGTATAGAGGAAACTTGATTTACAGGGTGTCTGGGACATCGACGCGAAGCCGGTCACCATGGATTCAGTACATGATTCTGAGCCCCCCTGCGTTGGAATTTATCATCGGTTACCCGCGGTTTCGGTTTCCCCCGAATAAGTCTCGATCCCGTGGAAATATCGGAATAAAAGGTATCTTCCTTCAAGAATATAGTATATTCCTTCTCCAGGTCAAGGTCGACCCATGTCCTTAATTTCATTCGAATCCGCTCAGCCGTTTTAGCGTAAAAGCGTAACAAACATCAAACTCACTTTTGCATTTATAATTTTAGTTATGATAACGTGCACAGCACATTTCAATAAAAATGCTATACCTCAAGCTATACATTTCCAGTTTACGCTGATCTCGCATTTTATACAAGGTGGCGAGGACATCGACGCGAAAACTGATACCGTGGATTCAGTACATGCTTCTGAACCTTTTCGTCGGTTATTTTAAAAAAGCTGAAATTTTACGTAGGTTATTAAAAAAAAAAAAATTGCTGTTCCATACTTTTTGACCGCGTAGGTTGCACTTTTCTATGAAACAGCAGATTTTTTAAAAAATAACCGACGATAAATTTCAACGCAAATGATTTCAGAATCATGTACTGAATCCATGGTAACCGGCTTCGCGTCGATGTCCCTGACACCCTGTATAGCTTAACAGAAGAACAAAGAGTTGAAATACACAACGCTAAGTAAAACTATCGTCTAATCAATCGATAATGTGTTGTCATGCAAATATGATAAAATTTTATATTTATGTAAATAACAAGGAAATATCAGCATTGCATCAACATAGTTTGAATTAATTTACATAAATAAGTATATTTTATATGTTCTAGTCACGTCTGCTTATCGTTGCTATAGGTAAATAGAGATTTCATCATGATGACTATAAAAATGGGGGATACGTTTTAGCATTACAATGAGAACTAGCTGCGCCCCGCGGTTTCACCCGCGTAGGTCTCGATCCCGTGGGAATATCGGGATAAAAGGTATTCTATGTCCTAACCTAGGTCATGGTCTACCCATGTGCCAAATTTCATCCAAATCTATTCAGCCGTTTTAGCGTAAAAGCGTAACAAACAAACTCACTTTCGCATTTATAATATTATACTATATTACTAGCTGCGCCCCGCGGTTTCACCCGCGTAAGTCTCGATCCCGTGGCAATATCGGAATAAAAGGTATCCAATGTCCGTTTTCAGATTATGGTCTACCCATGTACCAAATTTCATCCAAATCTATTCAGCCGTTTTAGCGAGAGCGTAACTAACAAAAAAACTAACTTTCGCATTTATAATATTAAGATAGGAAAAGATCAGCTTATCTCCACTATCAGAAAATAGAACAGCCGACGTATTCTGTAAATAAAAAACTCACCGTGAAGACTTAGGTGAAGTGAGCTGTCAATAGTGTCAATCTCTAGCATTAGGTGGAATGACAGCTCACTCCACGCTCACTTCACCTAAGTGTTCACGGTGAGATGGTTACAGAATAGCACTGCAGATTAGTGTTTGGGTCCACAAAGAAAGTGTTACTAAAACTGTTCCCTCGTTGATCAGATAGGCGATGAACATAAAAATGCGTTACCATCCCGATACAAAGTATCACCCCAATTGCGTTACGTACTTTCAAGATTTTGAAGACTTATCAATTGCCTCATAATAATAATACCTAGCCTAAGTAACGAAATTAATGTTCTTGAATTGTTAAATCGAATGCACTGCTATTGTAAGTTTGTTACGCGATTAATATAATAATACCAGCCTATTACTGTCCCATTGCAGGGCAAAGGCCTTGTCGCATATAGAAAAGGCACGAGTATTGATCACCACGCTTGCTCAAGACGGGTTGGCGATTTCAGTCTTATATTAACTACGTCCAGATTTCTTCACGATGTTTTCTTTCACCGATGTCAGTTCCAAGATAAACTCAGAAAGTAGATAATTATGAATTGAAAAATCGCGATTTCCCCGCTTAAATGTGAAGGATTTAATTACACCAAGAGTCCTCATTAAACCGGAAAACAAAGGCGTTTGTTTGGCTGGTATTCTTCCCTGGACGAGGCCCTCCAGAACGAGCTCTACTACACCCTTGCCGTTTTGATAATCCAAAACAGAAAATATTAAATAAGTTTCGACCAGAATACAGCCGCACTGACAGCATTAGCAGTGTCCTCGCATAGGACGTTCGAGAGCAGTTCGCATCGTTTGACTCAATTTGGCTCCACGTTGAGTCTGAGCCGCATCGTAAGGTGGTCCGTAGCAGGTACAAGATAGTCAGATTAGTACCCCAATCTGACTATATTGTACCTGCTGCGGCCCTCCTAGCTTTGTAGTCAGTAAACATACATTTCCATGGGTCATGTCAGTTGGTGGCCTGTTGAGAGCTTCCTAATATTATACATATTAGCAATCCATATTTATATATATAAACGAGAAAGTAACACGCCTTAACGGCTGAACGTATTTCGATGAAATTTGGCACACAGGTAGACCATGGTCTAATCTAGATTACGGACAAACGGGATTTTTATCCCAGCTAAGTTTCCGAGGGATAATTTCCGAAGCTGCAGGCAAAAACTAGTACTGTCTATGTTACAAACCTGCATATTCTTTCTCTTGTTTGGAATGACGTATTTGCCGGTAGTGGAGGCGCCGTCCTGTGGCCGAACGACCGCGGCGAACCGTTCCTCTTCGTCACCGTTCTCGAGCTCAATCCGCGCCTTTGATGATGCAGCGTTCTCAATCTCCGCTGCGATCTCTTCAGCTTTCGCCTCTTGTTCCCTGAAGATACAATAATGATTAGTTAATACATATAATTGTCTCATAATCAGCCTATAATGGACACAGGCCTCCTCTCAGTGAGAGGGACTGGGCGGTAATCCACCACGCGGGCCCAGTGCGGGTTGGTAGATATCACATGTCTTCGAATTTTTGGTTCCAGGACATACCGGTTACCTCACGATGTTTTCCTTCACCGTTTTGAGAGTAGTGGTGATGAAATAATTCACACAAAGTAAAGCGCCTGCCTGGGTTCGAACCTACGACCTACAACTCGTCCACTGGGCCAACACTGCTCTACAAGTCATAAGCATTATTACATAATGATTGTGTACAAGTCATGAATGATAGCGTAACGGTTGACAGGGGACAGTTGAAGAAAAAAACGATTCGCACCGACCACCCCAAGTAACATGGGACGAGGATAGGAAGATGATGATGTACCATCGAAGAAGTTCATATCTAACCACCGTAAGGACTATTCTTCCTTGCAGCGCTCGGCAGCTATAGAACCGGGCCAGTAACAGATGTGGTCATCGTGTTCATGGGATTTTGTTTTGAAACTGGTTAGATATGAACTTCCTTGATGGTACAAGCCATCGGCATAGGTATAAAAACCATAGGCCAATAGGTCATGCCTTGGTAAAAAGAGATAAGTTGCAAACTTTAATGCCAAGACGCCTATCATGACCATCATGGAAACAAAGGCTATTCACAGAAAATAAAGACATCTATTTTTATTATTGTCGCAGGTAAATGAGTTCGACCCAACCCGCACTGGGCCCACGTGGTAGATTACGGTCCAGCACGCTTAGCAGGACCGGAATAGAATAGGGTTTTGTCGACGGAAGAATAGACAAAATGACAGATAGTGATTGGTTACCTGTCATATTGTCTATTCTACCGTCGACAAAACCCGTGTGGCGGTCATGCTACGCGTGCAGAAGGCGTCGTGTTTACGTTTCGTCACTCGATAGTAAGTGGGTGTGTGAGTGCTGATTACCGTTAGCCGTACATGTGCATCAATGAAATTCCTCTATACTATGAATCTGCTTTTTTAAGATATTGAGTCTTCGGCACCCTTTGTAAATAAGGCAAGCACTTCGCAGAGTAACTTTATAATATTTTAATAAATAATGTAAAAAAAATATATTTGTTAGAAACATGGTACCATCGAAGAACTTCATATCTATACACCGTAAGGACTATTTCTGCTTGCAGCGCTCGGCGGCTATAGAACCGGTGCGGTAACAAATGTGGTCATCGTGTTCACGGGATTTTGTTTTCAAACTGCTTAGATGTGAAGTTCTTCGATAGTACATAGGATGATTATTACGAATAGGTATACATGTTTCACAATTAACTGTTATACAAATATTAGTTTAAAAAAATCTAATAATTGAGTCAATAAGGATAAAATTAATGAATTAAAATTAATTGCCCGGATAGGGCTTCTCTGTTATTTTTACCTTATTTTCCCATATTATTGTACTATCTACGCCACTCACCTATAGTCCTGAGTGTCTTTCCTCTGCAGCGGCAGCGTATAACCAGCTAGCGAGTGATCATAGGTACTGTGGACTCCATACACCTCCTCGTTCTTACGGAACATGTCGTTGGCGTCCCAGCCGTTGGCGCGGTGGTCGAGTTCCAACTCTTCGAGGAGAGCGTCACCGTTGAGCTGCGGTGCTTCCCCAATTTCGACGTCGCAGCCGTCCCACGGCTCTAGGTAACGTTCCTCGCCTGTCCTACCGTTCCCGGCGGCGACACCTAACGCAAGGCCTGTTATTATTATTGTCATGTTCTGGTAACATACGAAACATGTGCTGTCTGTGATAGGTTTTATTGGGAGTTAGTTTTAACATTTTGCTTCACGTATATAAATTCTCAATACTCAATACTCAAATCTTTATTGCATTCCACAATGTAGGCTTAGGTGGTAAACATTTATTTGGTAGGTAACAATCGTGGACCCTGTCGGGCACAGCAAAAGATATAATAAATAAATGTGGAGAGGACTTAAACTATTCTCAAAGTATACACCATATTTTGAGAATTTATGTATGTGAAGCTAGCAGTTTAGTTGTTACTTAGCGTGTCCATGGCAAGCTAATTTGAATCAGTTCAGAACTTAGCTGAACCTGAATTCTATAATGAACATTCCAAAGCGCTTGACATGGAAGACTGTGTGAGTGTTGGATTACATTTGGGTGATTCTTCATTCATAACATTAACTGTTGATAATGGTACCTAACTTAGGTACTTTTACCTTCACAGCTCAGCATACCTTTCTTTAACTAATATTACTCAGATTATCCGGTAGTAATTACTATACACATTTTTGTTTTTTTTTTTTTTGTGTGGGAAATTATCAAATAACTTCTCCCGCTCTGGGCGGAGCTAGGGCGTGTCAGACTTTTACTGACTAAACCCCACCCGTGTTCCTCCCGTTGCCGGTGTGCCGGGGTCGCGATATCCCTTTCGGACAAACTCGCAACCCCGGCAGGCATTGGCCCTAACGGACCCCGTCAGTTGGTGCTGACATGTCTTTGAGGCGCGCGTGGAACACAACGCGCCGTCGACCCGTGTCTGGTCCCTATCGGACGGCGAACTACCCATTGCTCACCGTCCGCAAGCCCGCGTCTACGGTAGAATTACTATACACCTAAGCTTTAAATGATACACTACAAATTAACTGACGTATGTATATTTTTGAAGTAAACTCATTGATTGATTACTCATAGGAACCGATAGCTAACTAATACCCATTCAATACAAACTTGCCTAACTATCTTTTGTATACATAAAGTATATGTATTCTTAGTCACCTGCCTTTACCATACATGGTTATCTCAGGTAGATTTGCCCGGCACTTCAAGTAAAATTTACAAGTTACTATTAACTCTTAAGTTATCGTAATTATTGGTAGTGGTCTAGTTTTAAGCTCAAAGGCGAAATAATCACGTCTGCGCTGACGGTTGAAATATAATAAATTGTGATTTAAGTGACTGGGTTCGACTAAAGGAAGACCGACGAATATTACATTCCTGGTGTACAAAGCTTGCCAAGTTACTTATCTCTTATTCTGAGATCGTATTATTTACGATGCTAACTTTCATCGCAAATAACAGGTACTCTGCATCGATTTCTACATATTTTAAAACTTCTATACACCTAAGTCGTCATAAGGATAAATACTATTACCCCAAATTATGTTAAACTCAAGCTTTGATGGGGTAAATGTGGGGGAAAGAATAGAAGGAAAATCTGACACTATATATGGGCGCAGAAATGACACAAACAGAGCCTCTAACACTGGTCACTGGAACTTTTTTCAAAAACTAGATGTGCCTTATTTCCGCCCAGATACTGTGCATACATCAATGACTAGGTAGTGTAAAATAAGAGTATTTTTTCGTGACTATCTGTGTGCTTGGTTAGGTCTTCTAAACTACACAATAGATTTTGATGCGATTTTCACCATAATTTTGGGAATTTATTCCAGAAGGTTGATGTGCATACATTAATAAAAGACTGTCACACTGATCATAGTCGAACATTTTTTTAAACTACACGTGCCATATTTCCGCCAAGATACTGTGTGACTGATTGGGTCATCTAAACTAAATCATAGATTTTGATGCGGTTGTGACCATAATTTAGGGAATTTATTCTGGAAGGTTTATGTGTATAATACATTCATATTTAACTAAGATATAGCACAGATATCTAGATGATTTGACATGACACTAGGCTTTTGGATACTTTCGTTTTATTGCGTATTTCATAATGTGCATCGTTGGGCATTATTTTTCTTTCTGTGTCGCCATTGCATTCGTGCAAAGCAGGAACGGGTCGCTTAGTCCAAAGTGAACAATGGCACTTACCATTAAACTTGCTAGAAATAGCACTATCCGTCTGGAACACATCATGGGTGGCGTACTCAAGGTCGGAATCCTTCGCCCTGATGGACACCACATCCTGCGGCTTGAAGATCAGCTTCTCGACTACTGAGTCAACCGCTACCACTCCCTCTTGGTCCACGCGGTGGGCCACTTCTAACACAACCTGGAAACAAGGAAAGAGAACAATATTATTACTGAATTCCTAGTTTGTTTGTAGGTTTGGACTTTGTTATATATTACGAGTACTAGCACTTCTACCGCGTAGATTAGAGAAAAGGTAGTTTATGGAAATAAATAAAAAATACATTATTAGTTTAAACTTGAACCAAAATGTTATATGCTAGAATTAAACGTTATGTAGCTTCTTCATCCCATATAGGCACTAGAAAGCTGTCAAAGTTGGACTTTAGGAGCTGTCTCTCGTGGAGTTGTGTATTAAAACAATAATCGGTAGCTGACAGTGGAAACAAGGAGGGTAAGCAGTGAGTATGATGGGTCGTTATCCAAACGTATCAGAAAGACCTGGACAGAATTGCCGTTAAACATGGAAGAATTGTGTAAAATGGAGGAGATAATACTGTGAATTGAAAAGGCTATGGATGGACATAACTTATAGTTCCGTCAAAGAGGACAGAATCGCCATTAATTTCTATAGGTGTTGTGAATGGCAACTGAACCATTGTTTATGTCTATACCACGTTTCTTTTGTCTTCGGGCACACAGATAAACAAATAAATAGCATAGGAGATGGTAAATCATGTCCTATGCTGTGATAATTACTTGTATCGAAAACTGCGTCGTCTTACTGTAATGTCAAAGAAAATATTACGATAAAATTTCGGTTTGCCTACTTACGGATCCATAATCTATAAATATAAAAGAAAGTCGTGTTTGTTACAACACTTATAAATCGAGATCTGCTGGACCAATTTTCATGCTTTTTGATTCGTTGGATTTGTCTCCGCCCCGAATAGCAGAATACATCTTAAAAACAATGAAAAGGTAGGGTAGGTAGGGTAGGTAGGGAAGGTAGGGTAGGTAGGGTAGGCAGGTAGGTGCGCTGTAGATAAGTACTTAGTGCAACTCGAGCGAAGCCGGGGCGGGCAGCTAGTAATATAATAAATGCGAAAGTAACTGTCTGTTTGTTACCTTTTCACGACTAAATCACTGAACCGATTGTTATGAAATTTGACAGGTTTTATACAGTACCTAGAGAACGACATAGGCTAGTTTTCGTCCTTGATAGCAGACGAAATCGCTGGCATCTGCTAGTGGAAATATTCAATCTTTATAGCGATCTGATATGTGTTTTATAGCAGTGGAAATTTACCGCCAGATATAATAAGATGTCCATCAAGCTAGATTATCGTAGTCAACAGACCCGTACATCTAGTTGAATACAAGAGACCGGGAGCGTTCGTTACGATGTCCGATGTGGGAGTCCTTTGTGCTCATGTGCACGTCTTCCGGCTGATAGGATGACTGTATTTTGTCGAGATTGGATGCGATGACGGTGGATTATGAGTCATCTGACTCTGGATTTAAGATCTACGCTTATCTATTTACATGTAGAACCAATGCTGGGACAAAATTAACGTTAAGATACCGAAGACTTGAAATAAATGAACTCTTCGAGTATCTTTTGGTGGCTAAATGTTTTATTTATCTATCCCGCATATGTCTCGATCCAGTGAGAATATCGGGATAAAAAGTATCCTATGTCCTAACCTAGGTCATGGTCTACCCATGTGACAAATTTCATGGAAATACCATCAGCCGTTTTAGCGTGAAAGTGTAACAAACAAACTCACTATCGCATTTATAATATTAGTTTTGTCGTATGAATGACGTATTTTATAATCGCCACTCGATGAAGGCGGATTCTTCATAACAGTAGGTATGATGTTATCACTTAAAACCCGTGTGCCCATCGGCAAAAATTATAAAATTCCATACAAACTTTCATCCCCTATTACACTCCTTTAAGGGATGAATTTCAAATATCCCTCCTTAGTGCTCAGTTTTGATATAATATAAAGATTTCTTGTGCAAAATTTCATGTTTCTAGACCCAGTGGTTTAGGCTGTGCGTTGTCTGTTAATGAATGACGGTAATTTAAAAAAAAAAATGGAGTGGACTGTTGGACATTCACATTTTAAACTCTTTTATTTTAAGGAGACTTACCTGATAGGGAAACCTTTGTAGATAGCTTGGATAAAACAATAAATCAGACGACATTCTTTTAGTCATAATATAATGACCACATTGCCACTGCACATACATTTCACAACGGATATGCCTAACGGCACTCATATATTTTTTTCAATATCTCTAAATGTCACGACAAAATAAGCATAGAGATAATTCTATTCGTCTAATATTATAATTTACAATTTGACACCCGGTTTTTCTCCGATTAAAGCTTTATGCAGACTAGTGCGACGCGCCAGCGCGACGCGACACCGGTTATTGTTATACCGTCAAGTTTTCTTAGAAATTGTATTGTTCGAGTCGCGTCGCGCCGTCGCGTCGCGCTGGTCTGTACGAGCCTTAAAGTATGGCACGAGTGTTTACATTAACCTATATTGTTAATATAAACACGAATCGAGTTATGAATGCATTGTTCTGTGTGCCGGTATTGTTTGTAATTTATTGGGCTTTATATCTCTAAATATACTTTTGGAGCAGAGATTTTTTATCGAAGGCTGAATACTGTAGGTTATAATCAGGTGTTCGGGTGAATAAACCCGACTGTAAAATGTACTTTGGATCGGGATAGCTTCTTTTCCGGCTATTGTATGCTACTGATATTAACTGGCATCTCTAAGGGTATGCTTGTACTCATCATAATCATTACGATAGGTAGGTTGTTGACCTCGCCTGAGTTATCGAATGAGTGTTTTCACTAAACAAAATTTGCATTCATCCATTTTTGTTTTGTGTTAATCCATACTTTCATACTAATACTAGTAGTTCTGTGAACAGTAGACTTCGCGAGCAAGAATTCTCTAGTTTTGTAATGAGAAGGTGGTCCCAGGTGCTCCATCAATCTTTACTCAGTAGCTAAAGGGACGATTCCACTGGTAGAAATCTAAACGTGAGCAATTTACTGCATTTTGATGAGCTATTCTGCTCATCACGCCGAAGATCCTTATTTGATGTTCACAAAATTTTTATGAGACTAACTTTAAGTAAAGAACCATCGAAATCGGATCGGAAGGCGGAGAAATCCACTAGCAACCTTTTTGGAGGAAGTACCCCTCCAATCAAACATCTCCGACGACAAAAAAAATCTATAAAGTCGTAAAATCGTCCAGATCAGTTGTAAAATACGACCTGTAGGGGAGTCCCAACAAACGCACAGAGGAAAGTAAATTTTGCCAGACTTGAAGCAGAGACGCTACGCTCGCTCCGTCAATTATAAATACGAAAGTAACTCTGTCAGTCTGTCTGTAACCTTTTCACGCCTAAACTCAAACTCAACTCAAATCATTTATTTCAATTAAACCATTACAGGCACTTTTGAATTGTCAAGGAATCGGTCAGTCAAAAATATGAAGCTAGTTGCCCATTCCAAAGCGTAGTAGGTACCTATGGAGAAGAACGGGCAAGCAACTCCTAAAAAGCTGAACCGATCGTTATGAAATTTGACAGTATTGGACCTAGAGGACAGGCTACTTTTCATCCTGGAAATTTGATACAAAATATACACAGACGAAGCCGCGGAAAACAGCTATTTATATCACACTAGCTGCCCGCCCCGGCTTCGCACGGGTAGTAATAAGTACTTATCTACGGCGCACCTACTTACCTATCTACCTACCGTAGGGTAGGCCCTACCTAAAAATAGGGGTTGGTGGTAGAAGGGTGTAAATTTAGGCATGTATGTATTTTTTTATGCCGAATCATAAATAAATTAAAATATTTTTTCTTTATCTATATATTTTTTTTTTTTTATTGGTGTGGACCACTCTTATCACTTAGGGGTATGAAAAATTGTTTACGTCCTATTCTCAGACCTACTGAATATGAAGACAAATTTTCATAAGAATCGGTCAAGCCGTTTCGGAGGAGTTTTGTTACAAACACTGTGACACGAGAATTTTATATATTAGATGAGGAATTATTGATTACTGACAAATCAAAACATAATATTTACCAAAGTCTGGATAAGGTGAACATTCATAAATAAGACTTTCAAGATAAACTGCAGTCACTCAGTATTTGAAGTGTTTTGCGTTAACTCTTTCTATATCGATAACATTTTTGTGAAGCTTGAGTGGACCACTTAGAATTATTAAAATATTGAGCCTATCACTGATAAATAATAATAAATTACACTTGAAATAATTAACTGTTATAAGTTCACCATCATCATCTTCCCGCCCTTGTATCTTGTCACTCGGGGTCGGAGCAACACGTTTTTTTCTTACATTCTCCTCTGCCAATCGTCAATTTATAATGTGGACTTAATGATGAATGACACTCAATCTGTGTGATTCTTTCCTCAAAAGACCATTTTTAGACACCAATCTACATGATCTGACCAAGATTATGTCTGGACTTTAAAAGAGACTGTGACCTCTGAGTTTGTTTCGGCCTTTCTTCTCGGAGTAGTCAGATAGGAAACGCCGACCTCATATAGTTTAAAACTAATATGATTGACGTGTAAAAGTGTTTTGTACAAGCCTACTTACAGAAATAAAAATCATTTATCATTTATTAATGCCCTAGGTATTCCATATCTAGAACCCTTGGTTGACTACCAAATTTTTATATCATATCATCCCCCACACAACCCATGTATCTTTTCTTTGTTCTTCCTATTCCTCTCCATTCGTCAACATTATTTATACAGTTCACTATAAAAATTTAAATTAAACAAAAGAGTTGTATAGGTACTAATTTTACAATGACAGGTCAAAATCTATCGACCACAAGTCATATCATATGACTTTTATATCCTGCGGTGTCACCTTTTATCACCTTGTGAAAGTCAAGTAAACATGGCTACGGGTAGTCAGTCATTCTATAACTTATAAGTCACGGATTAAACGGTCATAAACAGACAACCAATCAAAAGAAAAGATGCTTAAAATATGGAAGCGTTGCCTTCAACTTGGCTGTGTGAATCGTAGAAAAGATTATGCCACTCCCTATCCTTCTTTAAGCTGATTCATTACAGATTTCTCTTGCAAATGGGTAACAGCATATTTTTGGTTGCTTATTACCAGTGATAGGAATAGGTAGTGCCTATTTACCTAAACTTCGAAGAACAGAGACGAGACTTCCTTAGGACTAAATTTTTTCCGGGACATCTGTCCCGAAATTCGGGAGAACACTTTTAAATACATTAAAAAAATATGTTATTTGGAATAAGTAATTCGTCTATATTTACCTAAAGTTTGCGACTAGACATAACATTTATAATTTATAACTCCATAATAATAACTTATCCTCTATGGGCTGTAAAGGAAAGTTAGGGGCTGTTATGTTATGTCTAGTCGCAAACTTAAGGTAAATATAGACGAATTACTTATTCCAAATAAAATATTTTTTTAATGTATTTAAAAGTGTTTTCGCGAATTTCGGGACAGATGTCCCGGAAAAAATTTAGTCCTAAGGAAGTCTCCGTTTCTTGTCTCTGTTCTTCAAAGTTTAGGCAAATAGGCACTACCTATTCCTATCACTGCTTATTACTTAACCGGTATGACCAAAAAAATAGAATACTCTCTAACCCCGGGTCCACACTCACGGATGCACCTCGTGGAGGCCCTTGCACGAGCCGCGGCACGCGTAGGCTACAGGAGTGCTACCCATCCACACTCTCGCTTTATTGTTGTTCATTTACTCGCCACGCCTCGCATCTCACGTCCTTTGACTCCGGTCTAAACACCGATACCGAGCGGAGTGCGCGCGAGGCGACGCGAGAGACGACGAGAGAAGGCGAGGGCGCCATCCACATTATCTGCTCGCTTCACCTCGTCTTGCCTCCTGGAGAGTGTGGACTCGGGGTGATAAATACACTACTACTACTATTGCCTATTGTACTATTCGCCTAAAGTAGTCCGCCAGTAAGTATTCATGAGTAATTCTTAATCCTTTTCCCGCTGTCTTCATTAGCGCGTAAGCTTCACTAACCAACGAAATAATAAGCATAATAATATACGGTTTTTAATCAAACGATTGTTATAAAAGAACAATATAAACATGTAACCGTCAGTGGCCGATTAAAGTACATACACCGTACAGTACACCGGGTATACAAAAGTCATAGGTCAACGATGAAACCTCTGTACGAACGGTTTTGGTAACTACACTATTATCTTAATGTTTACATGTTCTAAGAAATAAAGAAAACGTCACACGCATAGTGTGAAAGTCAGAAATGTAGCTGTTGTGGTCATCGCCCTAAGCGGGATTTCATTTGTCGCGTCAAAGCGTCTCTGAGATAATTATGTATTGGCGAATTTATACACAAGAATTAAAAGACTAGGCTTATGAGAATAGGGGTTGACATATTGGAATCCTTGACGAAAAGATCGGTCATCTGCAGCTGCAGATGACCGATCTTTTCGTATAGTCTAGCCAGGTAATCTTATCAAAGTATGCAATTGGAATTCTAGATACGACTTCCAAGGCAGATATAAAGTTATTAATCATCAATCAATATAATTTTTATGAGCTCATCACTATATTTAGCTCTGATTTGGTTCCTGTCTTTCCAGATTACTTCCTTGGAAGTGCGCAGGGTCTCACTAAAGGAATTTCAGATCATGAATTCTAGATGTATACGGTCGACCTCATACATGTATCATTCCGATAGCAAGGAACCGTGTCACTACTAGCATTTATTCATTGATTCGCACGATGCGTTATTCATTCACGTTTCAAAGGCAAAATAGATCGATTTCCAATCATAAGCGTGGTTTCCCCTATAAATATCTACTGGTAATCAGCTTTCTGTTGAAGAAAACGTACAAAAACATTATAAGCTCCCGAGTTTTGGTGGGGAAACCCCGTAATTCTAATAATACGACACTATCATGACGCCGCACCTTTTGACATTATTTCATTTGCGTCGTCATACTGCTGTATTGAGAAATTATTTTATCTTGCCGTTATCTCGACCTACCAACTCAGGGTACACTTTTTCTAAATAATAATTTTGAATTAGTTCACATTATCATTCTTTATTTTTATCGTATCAATGGTTCATTAAATATTTTTTTAATAATTATGTGGTCACCACTATGTTCATTCATTCAAACTCAAACTCAAAGCATTTATTTCAATTAATCCATTTACAGGCACTTTTGAATTGTCAAATAGTCGGTCAGTTAGTCAGAAAGTTGGAAGCTAGTTGCCCAGTTCCAAAACGTAGATATTCATGGAGAAGAACGGGCAAGAAACTCCAAGGACACTCTTTTAAATATAGAAAATTACACAATCCTGGGTACATTATTCTTGTTGCTTCTATATGTGAGAACAATGTACTTACAATAAAAAAATTAAAACATTAAAAATAAGCCCTGTCAGATAAGAGATGACCAGTCACAACTGACGGCGCCCGTTCACGAACATGACGCGTGGATCAGCACCATCCAGCTCAACCATTTTGTAGGGAACCGAATGATCCAACATTGGTTCGTATCCTACGCATGAAATAGGAATATTTGCTAAGAATTATTTTTTAGTAGAAGTAATTTACAAACCAATATAGCTGTCAACAGCAGATTCCATAAAAACCAAAGTCACACAAGGTAATGACAGTAAAGATTTGTTATAAAAAAGCTAAGGTTTCCAGAGATCCCATTAACGAAGCAAGTGTTGTCCAAAAATTTAATTAAGCCGTGGTTAGCAGTAATCTAATATTACGTCCTCTAGCTTTATCGTATCCTGGCCCATTGCCAGGCGGCTGTCCAACAAATACTTCTTCCATTCAATCTTACAGTCGCTAATTTGTTTAGGATATCAAACTCCCTTGAATCACGTCTAGACGTAAAATCGATATGTAAATATAAAACCACAGACGTATTTGAAAGTGTATTGACATTTGCAGACTATATACATCTAGTATTTTATAAATGACGGTGAAAGAGCTTGGTCCAAATCGTTGATAATATATATATTGTGACTGTGTAACGCCTTGAGGAGGACGTTGCGTTACGCGGAGATTCAATCGATATCGGAGCGAGGCAGCTACCGGCCGCCATGTGCAATATTTACGACTAGAGAGGTTAGGATTGCAATGTGTTGACTTTTAGTTACATAATGTAACTTTAGTATACAAATAGGGTGTGTGGAGAGCAAGAACTTCATGAGGATAAGATTTGCACACTGGAGTAATGAAAATTTAGATTGGATTGGCTGTCAAGGACTGATAATGCACTGTGGTTGTGACATAACTCGAAAGAGGTTATGTGTCTATGTTCTGCAATCAATTGAGTCAGGTGGTTGATTGACGCTTATTCCCATGTGGCCAGTATTCTTGATTTAATAGTATTGCAGTGTCGTATAGATAAACTGCTAGTTACAATAATTGCATAGTCATGATAATAGGTTGCAAGTGGCGAATTTTACAGAATGCTCACTCATTACATGCGAGTACTAATTAATCTGTAACAGGTATTATTAGTACTGGCTTCAGTACTAGAAGTCGTGTCATAGTATCGCTTGAATATGCTACTGGATCAATGTAGGATATCAATGTATTGCTTCGGTCCATTTTGCCGCTAGATGGACTGACGACCTTAAGAAGGCGGCCGAGAGAGACTGGATGGATACTGGTGTTGAGGTTCAACTTGGCAGTGGTCTAAGTTCAGCAGTGGATTGATTGAATCTACGGCCAGAAAATGTGTTCTACTGAGCTTGAGCTATCTAATGACCGATTCAATAAACGAACTACGACAGGCAGGGTTTATTAACACAATCACCATGCTAAGCAGATGCATCGATGATTGCAAGACTTAACGTTTTTTATTAAGAGAAAAATGGTGCATTTTTGTCGCCTTGAAAAAGGCGGTTCTGTCTCTTCCAGACTCTCACGGCAACTATAACAAGGCTAAGTAGTAACTGTCAATCAACGTCAATACACTCATTATCTTCAGTCGGAAAATATGGATATTATCTTTGAGGAAACAAAAGATTCGCAAATCTCTTTGTCCTACACACAAGAGATAATTTTAACGGGCAGTACACTAGGCACCACCATAAAACAGCTAACCACAACAAACTTTACTGCTTATCTCAATTATTCCAGGAATATGCCACATGCTATTCATAATCTAAACCTTATTACTATGTAGCTAAAGTCTATTATTACATGGGAAGTTATTGATAATTACATGTGCGGGCGATAGTGTTTCAGGAAATCTATAGCGATTTATATTTGTCTTATAATGATTGGTAGGGGAGTCGAGCTTTGTGTGTTTGGAGCTGTGGAGAATGGAGATAGATAAATGAGTTTTTACGGTTGCCGTTTTGATTTGTACACACGGCTACACTTATAAATCAAGCTATACATTTCCGGTTTACGCTGATCTCGCATTGTATACAGGGTGTGTCAGGGACATCGACGCTAAAACTGATATTATGGATTTTAAATGATTCTGAAAAAAATCTGGTGTTTCATAGAAAAGTGCAATACCTACGCGGTCAAAATGTATGGAACTGCTGTTTTTTTTAAAATAACCGACGTAAAATTTCAGCTTTTTTAAAATAACCGACGAAAAGGTTCAGAAGCATGTACTGAATCCACGGTATCAGTTTTCGCGTCGATATCCTTGCCACCCTGTATAAAATGCGAGATCAGCGTAAACTGGAAATGTATCGCTTGAGGTATAGTCTTTTCATTGAAATGTGCTGTGCACGTTATCATAACTAACATTACAAATGCAAAAGTGAGTTTGTTTGTTTGTTACGCTAAAACGGCTGAACGGATTCGGATGAAATTAAGCACATGGTTAGACCATGACCTGGAGAAGGACATAGGATACCTTTTATCCCGATATTCCCACGGGATCGAGACTTTTGCGGGGGAAACCGCGTGACGCAGCTTGTTATTTTATGGTAAATTGTACAGTGGTGGTAAAAAGTCAAGCATAATATGACAGTTGAGTGTTTTGTTTTAGGATTTGTGGTTTGTTGATGCGATATATCATCAATTAAATGTAATATCGATTAAACTGCATTACTTGGACATTTTCGCATCAAACGTATCTTAGTAAAATTATATAATAGCTCCAAAACCATCAGAATTCCCGCTTTATTTTAGCAAAACTAAACTCGACTTATCAATACAAGCGTAATTTTAATATTTCAGCAGTAAACCCGAATATCAGAGGTCACCGAATCTGTATACATTTCCGTTATCTTGGTATCTGTTCCTGTGAGAGCTATAAAATGTACGCGGAAACAGCTTCTGCCTCCGTTTTGTAAGATAATTTTGAAACTGGACTGTGGAATTAAGTAATATCTAATGTGCACTAATTGGATGAGCGTTGTATTTCGTAATTTCGAATTTCGAAGCTAGCTAGGTTAGTGGAGTAATAGTGAGTGCTTTATTAAATAGTAGTTTCAGTAATTATTTCTATATTAATTAAATCAAGTTAATGTTTTAAATAACTTTTGTTTCGAGATAGCCCGGCTGTTTTCTGGCTCAAAGGAGACCTTACTAAGGGTAAGGGACAAGAGCAAGCGGCCACAACCACCGGTGGCTGTCGCCTCTTGCTGCGCGGTGTTGAGTACTGCTGTAGACGTGTGCGACGAATCCATAAAAAACGTATGAAAAAGCATGTGAACTGCTTGTCGCTGGGCTACCGGTGGCTCATTTGCCCCTAGCCTAATACTCCATGCAGGTCGCGGGTTGTCATATTGGTGTCGAGACTTGACCACCCCCACCAGCCAACCAGTCTTACCCAGTAAGTGGGTTGTGGAGGTCAGATAGGCAGTCGCTCCATGTAAAATACTGGTATTCAGCCGCATCCGGTTAGACTAGAAGCCGACCCCAACATATGTAGTTGGGAAAAGGCTAGGCAGATGATGTCTCGACCGCTTCTAAGGTCTCATGAGTATGAGTCTCGTTGGAGTCAGAAACTATTTGATACGAAATACTCGAGAGTAAAGTACAAACATGAGTGACTGAAAGTAGACACATTTACGTTTATACATAAAAAATACAAAGATATAATATTTGTAATAGAAGTGAATGTACTCTGGACCGATGCGATGTCCTTCTTTATCACAAATGGTTATTATGGATAGCGCATATGTCACTCCCCAAAATATACATGTGCTAACAATTCGTACGACCGTTGACCTGAGCTAAACAACGGCAAAGACCTTGATTCGTACTATCGTTGAACGCACATACCTACCTAAAATACATGCATCCTTCGTATTAATAGTAAGTTTTTATCGAGAGTTATGTGTACTCCCCAGCTTTTGAAAGCATCATATAGTTATTGTGTATATAGAATTTTCTAATCACACACAACCAAGTTTGGGCGCAGCGAGCCTAGGTCCCCAAGGTGGACCTAGGACTTAGTGAGGATCGCGGGTATCCGCTGCACGGAAAGTACAATTTGGTTATGTCTGGGGGAGGTATAAGTCCAGCAAAGGACGACTTTCAGCTGAATGATGTTAATGGCGAACCAGGTTTAATTAACAAGTAATCTAAACAAACTATATAAAATAAACTTAGCGGTTAACGAAGCGACATCAACGTTGAAAAACAACAGGTTCACGCGTTCATTCGCGGGTTCGCTGCCTTGCATTCATAAAGGCTGGATAAAGCGTAAAACAAGAGTCAATTAACATGTGTCATCGGCCAGGAATTTCCACCGTCTCGACGTGCGTTTCGTTTGAAGGTCGAGCTGCGTCTGACTTGAGTTGAACGTTTTCGTTGCATTAACGGACATTAATGCTTTGAGGTCGACGTTTGTTTCCGCTGCATGTTTTGTTCAGTTTTGTGCTATTTTTAGGTGTTTGGAAACGGAGGAGTAAGATTTGTAGTTTGTGTCCGAATATCATTAATAATTTTATCGTTATAACAGGATAGATAAAGGAAGCCTTTGGCGCATGGCAGCATCTTCGACTACAGATGGTGAAACGTGAAACGAATAAAATATGTATTAAAACATGAATCGCAAGACGACATCGCAACAGGCCAAGGCGAAGATGACGGGACGAGCTTGACTTCTACCGAAAGGACTGACCGGTACGGCACTAGTAAAAGACAGAATTGTATGGAAAAGCGAGAAAGAGGCCTTTGCCCTGCAGTTAGGGCTGCCAGGTGTCCGGCTTTTTACAGTCGTGTCCGGCCAAATGTACAAAAGTCCGGCCTGCCCGGTTGTCAAGTTTATGGTCAATTATTGATTGTTTTAGATACTACCTACCTACTTTCAATGTGAAGAAATTACCTACTTTATTAAGCTTCGTTCAGACAAACGCGACGCGACAGCGCGACGCGACACAGGTTATTGTTATACCGTGAAGTTTTCTTAGAAATTGTATTGTTCGAGTCGCGTCGCGCCGTCGCGTCGCGCTGATCTGCACGAGCCTTTAAGAACAAAATGTGATTCGTAATTTATTAAGAGAAAACAAATGAATAACAGTAATAAATACACAATTTTTTTTATTGTTTTTAAGTCCAGTGTCAGGCTTTCAGGGCAAAATGTCCGGCTAAATATGAATCTATGTCTGGCTTTTTTTATTTTTGGGCCTGGCAACCCTACCTGCAATGGGACAACTGGCTAGATTATAACTTTATATAGATTAAAACATTACCCTCTTTCCAGTGGAGTCGGGTAAAAATTAACCCTTTTTGCTTTAAAGTTAAACACACTAGTGAACAATGTTAGTATCCTCTTACAATAACACTGATTACGAGAAAATTGCACACCGGACGGACAAATTAATCGAGAAATATCCCTTTCAAACTTCGCTATCATAAAACACTTGAACATGACATCAATAGAGAGCATTAAATTAATTGCAGTGTATTAACAATGGACGACCCTCGATATTTAATCCCTCCTTACCTGCACCCCATACAGACATAGTGCAGTGTCCCTGTATCCCTCCGTAGTTGGCCATCTCAAATTAGAGGGCGGCTCAAATCTTGGGTTTGGCGAGCCTTTTATTTCAATACTAACTTTTGACCGCGGCTTCGCTCCCGTGGATGTCGGAAAATATCCCACGGGAACTTATAACTACATGTGTTTATCTTTAACCTAGGTAATCTATGGAAACGTCGTGGATTGCACATCAACCCAATCAATCTGCCTAGCCTTTTCCCAACTATATTGGGGTCGGCTTCCAGTCTAACCGGATGCAGCTGAATACCAGTATTTTACATGGAGCGACTGCCTATCTGACATCCACAACCCAGTAACTGGGTAATACGATACCCCTTGGTAAGACTGGTGTCAGACTTTCGGGCACACATACATCATTGTACATTAACCCACCTAATTAGAAGTAATATACAATGTACAATTGTTTGTTTTCCCTAACAAATTAAAAATATAAAAATAAATATGTGTGCAAAATTTCATCCAAATCCGCCGTTTTGGCGACAATCCGGAACATACATCTGGACTCCAGAAAAAGAGACAAAAATTCTAAAAACTATATTTTCGGACTCATTCCCGTAGCAATAACTTTTTTTATTCCATGTACAGTTTTAAGTTCATTACTTTTATATTATACATAATGTATAGATTTCCAATTAGTCTTTTAATTTCAAAAGTACGTCAAACGAAGGGCTCGCGGGGGCTGGTGTTTTATTTATTATAGAGCCACAATGAATTTTAGATAGGTATGTTACCTGATGAAAGGAGTGGAGTTGATTACTTTGATATACAAATGCTAAAAAGTTGATGTTGGTTGTAGTTTTCATTAATTTTAAGAGCGTTTATTCTGAAAGTGGACAACGTCTCAAATAGATGTCAAATATTTCACTATTTTTTTAATTTGGAAATTACTGTATGGAAATACGAAATGTGGCTAACTAGCGAACTAGCATATTAATAATGAATTCCAATTATAACACTGAATTTGATGTTGTATAACCGTTTTAGGTGTAAAAAAAGGTATTTGGAGAGTTTCCAAATACTTTTTTTTTTACATCTAAAACAATATTTTAGTTCGCTAGTTAGCCTCATTTCTTATTTCGATACAGTAATATTGCCAAATTAATCAAAACAGGTAAATATTTGACAGCTATTTGCGACGTTGCCAACTTTTATGATAAGCGCTCTTAAAGCCTGTAGGTATAATAATTTTACTTATATAATTGATAATATTTTTATTATTGCTTTGGTATACAATAAAGTAACTCCATCTTTTATCTATCTACAATTGTTTTTGAGTTTAAATAAAATACACGAATTAAAAATAAACACCATTTGAACGCCAAAAGTGTTTGGGAAACTGTTACAGGAATTTTTATAATTTAAAAAAACCTTTAATAAATTACCGAGTAATACTTTATTTTGCACTAATTAAACATACCGACATGCTTTGAAGGCGACAATAATTTTAAACAGACTGTAAAAAACATATTCCATTATCTATGACCGTCCTCCGACCTATACAGCATCATGGTTACAAGGATGCTCCATTCATAACAAATACAATACATCAATCACGTCTTACCTAGTGAACAAATAAATTATCAATGCATGACACCATCATGGACGGCGATATATTCAAAATAAATTGGTATTCCGACATTACAAAAACAAGTACTTATTTATTGATCACTATTAAAGGAAATAGCACAGAAACACTAACTGGGCCCTAACGTTAATGCCCTGGGGATCGACACAGACAGCGCCATCTATTCGTATACAGAGGGCTATGAATCTTCGCCCGTGTGGTTCATGAGACAGACATCCATCAAGATGACTTGCTATACATTAAACGCCTACCTACGCCAGGAAATGAATCCCGTAAATAATAAACAGCTATATTTTTGTAAAAAAAATAATCCGAATGAAATATCTTCAAGACTAGACACTGTCATCTTCTGAGATACATTGGTTATCAAGTTCATTGATATCTCAAATACATGCGGGAAAGTTTCTACTCTATTTGCAATAAAATAGTACCCCTATAAATTTCTAAAGCTCAAAATGGAAGGCATAAAATCAGCTGGTTTACCGCGCATGTCCACTGGTGGCGGGGTGAGAGCACTCCCAAATAAGCAGGTAATCTGACTAACTCGACATTACATTGCACTTTTCAAATATTACAGCACTCAGGTTCAAAGAACTGTGGTAGTAACGAGCCGAAGTATGTCCTTTGTGTAAAAAATCGAATGAACCACTATACACAGGATGGGAAATCGTCACTAACACAAAAACGTAAGTATCTTTATATTCCTCATGAGAGGCGCAGCATCACACTCATCACTTCACACTTCACTCAGGTGATATCAACGTTCAAATCCTTTTCAAGTCCAAAACCATACTACAATGCGTTTATTGATTCGACCTACATTTCATAGTTTCGTGGGGGTCACACCAAGCGCAGATAACACGAAACTGCTGCGTTACAGTGATGCATTTTATTTCGCACACACCAAATAAAGAATTTTGTCAATAAAATGAATCTGTTATGTGCTTACGTAATTCGTTAAATGTTAATGTATAACGCAGTATGCAAAACAATCGCTAAAACATATGCTATGCAAGCTCGAAGTATTTAAAATAGGTTATCAGCACTGCATTGGTTAGAATGTTTAAGATCTGTGGTCGGACGTAAATTCCGTGGCCTTATCAGCCTTCGATTGGAACTTAGCCTATTTTCTATGCTTGCTAGCAATCTGACAATTTATATGAGTGCAAATATATCGATTACAGTCGTAAATATTGATTATGTAATTGGAAATGGTAGCTTTTCTGCAGTGCTAAGCTCTGTTTCGACGTTTGCCGCCCGGCTGGCTGGCGACCGCGTAGAGGGCGCGGTAAGACTGAGTTGCTGGATGAATCTATGCACATTTACGTCAGCTGGCTGGGGTCGTTCCTACTGTATTATTTATGGTTATATAATAATATGACTGCGCCCCGGAGCTTGCAGGCGGCACTAAAACTTTGTTTCTTTCATTTCGTAACTCAAACAAGACGGTAATGGTGTTAGACTCACTTTAGGCTTTACTCGTAATGTATTTATGGATATTAAACCTCTGTTTGTAGCCTTCAATCATCAGATAATCCGCCATACTTTAGTAATTGCCCAGCAACAGCAACCGAAGTAAGATACTTACCAAAAAATAGATTTTATGTACCAAAATAAAAGGCAATTAGTCTGGTATATTTAAAATGGCTTCAACGAGTCGACAGTTCACACATACCATTCTAATCGTTATTGTTTCACTCCCGAATTGAGTGAAACACGCAATCTAAGACATTCGATCGTTTATCAATTTTACAAGTGGCATTTACATTGCGTTTTAAATTTATTATGCGTTCAATTTTTTAATGCACGCATTCATATGAATGACAAAAAAAGAAAACTGGCCCCAGTCAAGATTAGCTCATTTGTAAAGTCAATCTACACATACAAATAAATAAAATTGAAATGTCTGTTTGTAATGCCAAAATAACGGCTTTCTACTAAATGCATATGAAAGTAGTTAAAAACTTACGACAATTATAAAAAAAATATATATATTGGTGCCGATTCTCTTGTACACCGAACTAAACTAACTAAACTATCACTAAAATTTCTTACTTTTGGCTATAAGAATCTTAACGCTATTCTGCAAATAAAATTCTCTAAATTAAAAAATAATTTTGACACGACTAAAACGAATTTGACAATCGCGAATCCACGTGGTACCCGATTTTTTTTAGAGCCGGAGGCGCTCACGGGTTTCAGCCTCGACGTATTTTATATGGAATATTTCACTTTTTGTATGGAAAATATGAAAAAAATATTACCAACATGTTGAGTTTTAGGGGTTTAAGGGCTTTAAAAAGGGGGTCGAAATTTTCATTATTTTTCGATAGGACGCACCATTTTCGAGATATAAGCAAAAGAAAAAATTAATACAGTACTGTTTTTGCACATGCAAGTCGAGATGTTGGTGTGAATTTTAGTTCATGACAACTTATTTTACCCCACACCTTTTTAATCGCGATTAAAAATTGTTAGGTTTAGTCTTTTACAAACAAAATTTTAGGTGAAAAACGTCAAATTCAGAATAGCAAAATTGCCATTTTCACTAAACTAAAAACTCAGTACTATCTTAGTGCTGTCAAACTAAAATATAGTTAAGTTGTGTCACTTTAGTCTATTTCAGAATGGGAAATCGTCGTTTGACAGGATTAAACAAAATTTTAGTGATTTTTAGTTTAGTTTAGAGGCATTTGTGACAAGAGAATCGGCACCATTGTCTCTGTTCGGGCTAATCTCCGAAACGGCTAGACCGATTTTGACGAGACTTTCACTGGCAGATAGCTGATGTTATAAGGAGTAACTTACTTTAGAAATAGAATTAGAGTCCACGCGGGCGCAGCCGCGGGCAGCAGCTAGTTTTACATAAAAGCATCGAACTGCTAAGTCATTAATCAATGAATGTTTATAACGCTTACCTAATTATTATGCCACTAAAAACAATATCATTATCGTTTAAATAATGTAATTACACACGCCTGATTTGTTTATTCTAAAGATGTGTCCAAACATTGAGCAGCTGTGTTCGGACGACTGCCGCGCGCGAATGTTCCTGTCTACCTGCCGCGCACAAACATTTTTAGGAAACATTCGTCACTAATTGTGTCTGGACGTATTTCTGCGGACGTATTAAAGGCTAGGCAGATTGATATTGCCAACTGAAGTGCGCGGCATGTCTCGGATGTGCCGCGCAGTACTGCCGACCAAATATTTGTCGGTTTGGTCCTAACTAAAGCGGAGCAGAAATGTGTCCTGCAAACGCCGCGTGTTGCTGCCGCGCTATTGCCGTTCAATGTTTGGACACATCTTTATAATCACTCGCTAGGGCAACGTTTATTATAGTGCCATTTTATTTTCCGAGTTTAGTCCGAAGGGCTCGTGGCTTATTAATAACAGCCGCACGGGTCGATCTTCAAGGTTACGCAAAACATACTGAGACCTATCCGTGTCTCGGAAAGCACGTTGCAGTTGGTCCCGGCTGTCATTCGTAGATCTTTGACACTCGTTACGGGTACGTCATAACCCCGAAATTCTGATAACCAGTCTTGCCAAGGGATATCGTGTTACCTAGTAACTGGGCTGTGGAGGTCAGATAGGCTGTTGCTCCATGTAAAATACTGGTATCCGGCTGCATCCGGTTAGACTAGAAACTGACCCAACATAGGAAAAGTCTAGGCAGATTGATGATTTATTTTCCGAGTTTAAAATTCTCTTCATCGACCTGACAGAATAATTAGAGTCTATCAGACTTCTAATTTCAGGGAGCAATTTGAATACTAGCTCAACAGCTAAAAGATGAGCTTAATCAAAGCTCAATACAAAAATACTGACGTGTCTTGTCAGTTTATCGAAGACTTCCTCAAAGTCTTGACACATGACGCCTATTGCGTGATAAAAATGACGACGATATATGCAGTCAATGATACTATACAAGCTAATAATCTTGTCTACACAGTAACGATGACATACATGGACACACTTTTGTTTTTATTGTGGCCTTATCTCATTTGGTTCACTCATTCTTTCTTTGTTAGGCGTCTGATTCCTTCCTTTGGCAGTCTTTCAACGACCACACGTACTGTTAGGAAACGTCCTGTCTCATTTTGAACATTAGTGGTCTATAACTTTCCTTTTAAACGAATAATCTTGGACGGCCATTACAGTAATCACCACTTCAGCACGCTAGGTGACTGAAGTACCATGTAAAAACATTTTGAGCCTCTTGACTCGAATCTTTCGAACAGACTTGAGCGAAAAATACTATTTCACACATGAACGAGCAAAAAACGGCGGTTTATCGGTATCAGTCATTTCAAGATCATCAACCTTATCATGTGACATAGTGCTAAGACGATTACATTTCAAATATTTTGTATGACCTTTGAAACTGATGGATGACTGATGATTGAAGACCCCACAGACGACAACCGGCTTAACGTACTTTCTGAAGGCCAAAGGGGTCTGTGATTACCCTTCAAAGTTTGTACGCAGTGGTTAAACCTGATCTCAGTTAGACATTATTGTATTGCAATTTCAATTACCAGTTTAAATTTACCTTGATGCATGTCTAACAGTCAATGGCTGGCGTGTCAGCAGTCCGGACAACATAGCACGTGGCACTTAGTTATTATGTGACGCGGAACCCTGAAATCGCCATTTGTATAACAATTATTCTATTTCAGAATTCTATTTTCGTCCGGATATTAAAATTACTCTAATTCCAGGTTCTATTTTCATCCGGATATTTTAATCATTCTATTTCTGAGTTCCATTTTCCGTGTGGATACATTTTGAGACAGTTTTGTAAATTAATTTTCCTTATTACGAGCCAGCTGGCGGAAAAAAACGTTGTAAATTTGTGAGGTTTCTTTCCTCAAGTTTTACGGGATTAGCGGTGGTTCAAAAGGGTTCGTGTTTTTCGGGAAAACGACTTTTTGTTATCAACCGTGACTTTATAGCTTACAACTTATGGACTATGACACAAATACAGTATGTCCAAGTAAATATCCGAAGAAAGACGTGTAATAAAATATTCTGAGTTAACACCTAGGACTAGCAGCAGAAGCCTACTTTATTAAACAAATTTTGGTCTTAGAGAAACGTGCATCAAGTACAAAATGTGTAGCACATCGTAAGTTCTAGAGCATTCTACAGAAAACTATAGCTTTTGGGTGTCCTCCTTCTATTTCAGTCATTGGGGAGTTTGTTGCGCCACTTCTTCTTCCCAGCTAAAGCACTAGGAAGTGGTGAAGGGCGGGCGTTTTGGGGGTCTTATGAAATTTTGACGTTCGAAATGTGCTGATTCTCAACCTCGTTTGAATAAAATAATGACTTTTGAATTTGAATTGTTTTGCTACGAAATTATCAGAATGGAGTGTTTTCGCCATTTCCATCGCTGGCTCCCGTTTGCAGGTCCAACTACCGCCGTCATGTCATAGTCCGACTACCATCATCCGTTCATGGTCCAACCATCTGAAAAGCATTGCTTTTGCAGCCTTTTCTTCCTTTATTGTCACATTGTGGTAGGTCATGGACTTACCTCAAATTGAGCGCTGAAAGTCTTAAAGACGCCTTCCCAGAGGCTGCCTGACTGCGTGAGCACCTGCACGATGTCGCCGACGTGCGACGTCGCGGCGTGCATGAAGTGCGCGTTGTTGTAGACGCCCTCTGGCACCACTCGGCCTCGTGGTGACCTGACAGAAAAGTACTGGTTAACAACTGTGGGTACTAAAAATACCTTTCGTTTGAGAAAGAGCTGTAAGAGATTTGTATGAGGAATCGGAATTATTTTGAATATGAAGCAATTCGATTGGTTTAATTTTCCGCATTCACCGCTAAACTGCCTCGGACCCAAAGAACGCTTCAGACATGCAACTCCTGCGTTTAAAAAAACCCCTTGGCTATCTGCTACGAATAATAAAAGTATCTGGGATAAAGGCACTTTTATTACTTTACAATGGCGTAGGGATAAATTTAGATATAAAAGAGAAAGCGATGTTGTGTGGTGTACTTCGGCGACTCGAGCTAAAGGCGATGTGATGACAACGTAATAACGTACATGACTACTGTCGGTCGTTGAAAAGGAAGTACTATGTCCATGATGGATAATTAATCGTACGGGATAACGGAACTGAGTTAGGATTGAACTGGTATTCATTTATCTAGGTTTAGGTGAATAGATTCTAAACTGAATCTAATTTAAGTTTATCTGTTAAAAGGCGATTGAACCGAAGTATTTACCGTGCTGTGCTAATCATGTGATTTCAGTATTTACGTTCTCCGGTCACTGACCTACACTGAAAAGCGGCGCCCTTGAGTTTTTTCGGTGCGCAGACTTTTCGCATCAGGCGTTACGTCTCTAAAACGGTTACGTCATCCCACTTGAGTTAAATTAACTGGGGAAAATTTGTTCTTCAGGTGTCCAAAAATAGGTACCACGATGCATTGTCTAGTTGAACAAGGTGATCGAACAAATTACCTTTACAAAGTCATACAGACACGTTCGGTCGCGAAAACTTAGGACTAAATTTTTAGAATAATATCGCTTGAACATGGTAAATTCTCGTTTTAATTATACTTTTGATGAGAGCACCGTTAATTAGTTGTTTATCAGGGCTTTACCGGTTAAGAACAGGTTCAGAATTTATTCACTTCTCTTCTTAAATTTACTTAATTGTAACGGTATCAACACTAAGCAGTATAGCTCAATAGGATTCTGTGGTCTCTGCGGTTTATAGATTTATCGACACTGCCTGAATCACACGAGGAAAAGCTTTTATATCAGTAGAACCTGGCTAGGCTTAAATAATGCAACAAATCATTACTCTCCTAGCAATCAATGTAATCTACACAAACAATTTCTGCATTGTAAGCTTCTCAACAACTAACATGGAACAATTTATCGCTTTTGCGATGACTTTCACTGCTCAGCTGAGCCTTATAGTGTTTACAAATACAACTTTCTCAAGAAACATTCTATGATGTGAATACCATGTTTAGTTCTATTGCCTTGTCGGTAAAACTATTAGCGTATTTTGAATAGAAATAATAGGTACTATTAGGAAATAGTGAATTAGTGAAACTAACTTTTCCTGTGAGGAAATTGACATTTTCTGTCTATACTGTAGCGTCTGATCAACGTTCTTAAACTCGTCTCCCAACACGAACCTTCATACTTTAATTACAAAACTGTCAAAGTATTGTTAAAAGCATTTTACTTAAACTTTTGCCAATAACAACACGGATGTGTGTGTCTAAAATATACAACAATGTTTTTGTCTCTCAAGCATGATTGATAGATATCAAGCGGTATTGATTAGGATATCAAGTATTGTGTGCCGATCCGAGCCAGGTACAGTGTACACGTAAGGTAGTTTTAAAATTGCAATGGTAATGACAGTTTTGCGTCAAGACTGAAGAAATTTTTGCATTGTGGAGAGTTTAATATTGATAGAAGAGTCACTATGGTTCCACCATATGTAGTGTCAATGGGCTTGAAAAGAACATTTACTTAGTTAGTTTTTTATGGGCATCTTTCACCACCTATGATTAAGTTCCTATTAAATTACTTAGCAGATAATTTCATGCAAATTCTGTTCCATTTTTGAATTTATTCGTTAAGTAGTGGGTATTTTGACATCGTCAAATAGGCCCTAAATGGTATAAACATTAAACTGCATTTAGCATACCACCAAGCCATTAATTACAAGTATAAGGTTTATACATTTTGACACAATTTAAAACCAAAAGGGGGACTTTAGAAATCTGATATGATGGATGTGAAAAACTAAAACCCGGTTTGGCATTGGCTAGTCGCACAAATAAGGTTTTATTGTTGTCTGAAGGTCAAGGATGGCAGTTTGTGCAAAACTTTAGCTAGCGACATTTTACATTCCTGTTAATATACTGCACACGTGCGAAATTGTTTCCGGATTCTATTTTAGGTCTCAGAACAGTAACTTGAGTTTTTTTTTGAGTCAGAATTTTTTTAGGGTCAGGAATCTGTTATTATTTTTTCGTGTTTTAATAGGAGGATCAAATATTTATGTAGGCTACTTGATGTACGCGTAGCCTGCAGATTCTTATAAGCTCATTCCTACCACTGTGTGTACCTCCGTATGTACAGGTTAAACTCGAATACCTTGTAATTTATTACGAAGATTTCACTAACAACTATCGGAAAGCTTAACGAGTCGTTAGGAGATATACCAGAATGTCAAGCAAAGAATGCACGACTAAATATTGATAATTCAGCCGCATTCTGGTTAGACTGGACACGGATTAACATACTTTGGCGAAAGCTAGCATGATTAGGAACATTGCAATGCTAAGCGAAATGCAGTGTTTTGACGAGATATTTTCTATACTGGATGTATTGTTTTGCTATTTTCTTTAGCTAGACGGGGTCTGACGAAGATGGCGCTACGGGTTCCTTAACAGTTGGTGAGAAGACGCACAAAATTTAGAGAAATTGGAGGAATGGTGGAAGGCTATTCATTGCTCAGCACGCGTAGCATGACAACCATAGAAACGGGTTTTGTCGACGGAAAAATAGACAAAATGACAGATAGTGATTGTTTATCTGTCATTTTGTCTATTCTTCCGTCGACAATATCGTTTGTAGCTGGTCATGCTAAGCGTCCAGGAGTGAAAAAGTACAGGAACAAAAATATAATTATTTAATTGTTTGTAAAAATATAGACTAAAAATGCCGTTCTTCTAATAAATAAAAAACTTAGACACAAGTTTTTTTTTATTTTATCAATGTTGCATAAAAATTATCGGAAGCTAAATTCCATAAATGAGGTAATACAGTAGCTTTTAACCCAAATAGTCTACCATTATGTAACATAAGGACATGAATATTAATGTATTATGACATTGTCATCAAACAGTGCCACTGCTCACCCCTGACCTATAACAAGTACGATGTCTATTCGTGATCTGCCATTGTTTTTACATAGTAGCAAATAGGTTGTTGTCATGCTGAAGATTCTAGTTTTGTATTTGCAAACTATTTGAGGAATGTGGAAACTACAGAGTTGCTTTAGCACTTTATATCCTATTGTCCCTTAATTTACTATGTTTTGCTAACTAGGATTAGATGTCGTAGATGTAACAGATGGAAGACAAGTGGGTGAATGTTAAAGATGGAGAACTAAGTCATGTGGCGCAACTTGGCCGCCCGGTCTTAGGCACAGGCTTCTCCCAGTTTCTTTTAAAGAACCAAGTGCACTGGACCAAGCTAGAAGAGACTTCTGCCATACCTGAATAGGGATTTGGTGATCAAGATGATGGATAGGCTGTATGTATATTCATACATACAGCCTATCCATCATCTTGATCACCAAATCCTCTTCTTATCATTCGATAAGAAGAGGATTTAGTACCTCCGAGAAGTGGGACCTATTGGAAATACAACATAACTTACAAAATAATGATCTATATAAATGGTTAATGCTGTATACATGGGCGTAGCCAGGCGGGGGGAGGGCAGCAGCCCCCCCTGGATTTAGTATGCCTAAGTACCTACCTCTGTAGTGTTAAGTTAGAGTTGCGTTAAG
Organism: Agrochola circellaris; assembly: GCA_914767755.1. Lineage (NCBI taxonomy): Eukaryota > Metazoa > Arthropoda > Insecta > Lepidoptera > Noctuidae > Agrochola > Agrochola circellaris. The sequence continues at coordinate 8,962,299 of OU611860.1, forward strand.
ACTTACTTTACAATTACAATATAATATTAAGCATTAATATTAGAAAAAATCGCGCTGTACGGCCGGTCATGTTGTATCATGCAAAATACGCGACCGCAGCAGGGTCGCTCGCCAACCAACGGTTTTGAAGGAGCCAAACAAATTCATTCCATAACCATATCAAACTATTTAAAACATATGCGGGGGACCCGGCTTAATAAATTTCTGATTTGCCCCCCCATTGTGCCAAAAGCTGGGTACGCCCATGGAGGAGTAAGTGTTTAGTTGCAAAGCCTATATATAAATAGATAAACAACCTGAAATACCAGATACAATATTTCATTCAAGGAAAAGGTGATACTGTTGTCAATTAAAGCAGATATAATTGAAGGGCATGCTATGTTTAAAGATGTAATTAGGTATGTCATGTAATCAAACGGACATAAAATTTACATCAGTGAGTTACAGCTGCCTTCGATGACCTTAGAAACTTATGCCTAGGATTGCAACCTACAATAAAAGTCAGATCTTGCCTAGATTTAAGATCTATGTAGCAGTAATATTTGAGATACCCATGTTCTTGAATAATACTAAAACATAAATCTTGAATTAAGGATAAGTTACTAGGATTAACTATCATTCTTTCTGTATTTTATTTGAGAATGTTTATTTTTATTTTCATCATTAGCAAAATTCTATAGAATTACGGGTTGCGAGTTCATTGAACCTAAATAATACAGATTCTAGCCTGTAACCTCTAGTAAGACATTTATAAATAAACAATCAAATTGAGAAATCCCATTTCAAATATGCCAAAATGTTGACTCAATAGTTCGAAAAAAGTTTCTGTAAGCAAACAATGCTTCTAATGTAAACTAAAAAGAAATTGTTGACAAAAACTCAAGTGGCTACATACACTTTCAATGGCTGAGCAACACTGTTGAATGACAGGTCATAAATAATCTACTTTATTAGCCTGATAAGCAGACTATTGTCACTTTCGTTTTTGTTGAGCATTTGTTTCATAATGTTATTGTAGCATTGATGGAATCAAGCATTTGTTAAAATTTAATACAACAAAATAACATTAATGTTATAAGTAATTAGGTAAGTAAGTAATGGGAAAACAAATAATTAGTCTATCAAAATAGAAAGTAAATTGCTATTACATTAGTGCATAAATTGTATTTAGTTTTCTCATTATGCCTGTTTTGGTCTGTTATACTTAAAAAGGCAACTTTCAGTAAAACTACTGGTAAGTGGGTCATCTTAGCGGCGGCATATTTTAAATTATAATTTCCTGGTTATGTTGATACATATGTAAAATACAGAAAATTATTAGATTTTTAAGTAATGGTCAACTTAATTATATTTTTACCATTCATATTTATTAGTTCACAATTCTTTGCAATAGAATCATAGGTAAATTAGTAATAGCATTGTTATAATTTTGTGGTTTTCCAAAATTTTGTGTTATTGTTTTTAAATTTTATACCAAACTTGGGATTTACCATTTTTCGACTCAAATGCAATAACATTAACTACTCATATTCAAATTAATCAATGTTTAAAAAACATTTGGTTATCATTAACCTCTCATTATAATCAGTTATTCCCAGACTTTTTATACTCTTGCAATCCAATAATGACAATATTAAGAAAACTTTGCACATTGAAATCAGAGTTTTTTCTTATCAATCTAACTTGTCTCCAATTGATAAGCTTTTTGTACTAACTTTGTATGCCTCACTCTGGTGCACAAGTGTAAAATATTTTAGAACTAAAGGCAAACCCGCATTGGGCCTGCATGGTGGATTATGGCCCACTCCCTATATCTTAGAGGTCTTTGTCTCAGCAGTGGGAACATTATAGGCTCATTATAGTTATAGGTCTCACACCCAGTTTCTGAATTGAGAATTGGAAGTTGAGAACTTGTTGAACTCTAGTTTAGCATTATTTAAGGTAATTCTTTTTATGTTGCCCTTAATTTAAATTGTTTTAAATTTTATGCAAAGAAATTTTGAATTTTGCAAGCTTTCATCTAAGTAGTGCTAAAGAAGACATTTGACAAATTCTCAGCTTTAAAATTCTCAATTTAAAAACCAGAAGGCAGATTTTTGTACTTAAAAAATGTTCGCATTGAAGTCGCAATCTGTCAAACTTGTCAACAGTGAAATGAAGCCGGATACGTAAACATGGGTGCACTTTGTGTAGTGTTATTGTAAATGTGTGCATGTAAGCATGTATGCACAGAGCAGTGGTGTAGTTTTGGCATGCTTCACTATATTGTGCGCAGCACTCTGTCTTGGTTTTTATTTGAGATCTGAATATAAGAATGTTGATTGTGAAAACATGACAAAAAGGTTGATTAGAATCTCCTAACTACAACTCAGATGACTTTTAGCAACACAACTGTCAAAAGCCCTATTCATAGGCAGAAATAATAATATAGTTCTTAGACAGTAAGAACTATCTTTATAAAACCTTCAATATCATGACCAACACCAGGATGTACCATTATTCATAGAATACAAAAAATGTATACCATGTATGGCAAACCCATCTCATTTGTGTTGCAAATTATCATATTTTCTTAGAAAGTAAGCATTGCAATGCAAGTTTTAATGTAGCTGCCATAGATAACAAATAGTTTTGCTATCTATACAGATAAGAAATAATAGTTTTTAGTCAAATATGTTTAGGATTTGGAGGTTAATTGCCCTAACAATATGTATCAAAATATAATTTGATGATTGATGAGCGATAAAAATGGTGATATTTTTAGCAAAGGATTAATGAATTTGGAGAAAATAAAGATTAAAAATAGACACCTAATGATAATAATTGAAAGGTTACATTTTGCTGACATTTATCAACATATTCTGAGCAAAACTAGATTGTCAAAGATTGATTTCCTGTCTCTTGATTGGACATTGATCAAAACTTCTAGAGAAACTGCAGATATACAATGTGCTTAACAAATTAAATGTTACTAACAATGTTACTAATTTGTTATCACATAACATTCAAGATGCTATCGTAAAATGTTTCAAATATTACAGCAAGTTGGTTAGTATCAAACTATCAATGTTGTGGAGTTTAAAAACACCATAAATTATGACTATTATCTCATCACACTAATATTGACCATGCAATTTAAGTTCATTGATAAAAGAAAAATATCATGAATCATCCATTTGACTTCCCACGCAAGACAATTAAAGGGATTGGTTATTGTGATGCTTGTAAGCAACGATCTAGCTAACACTACTATGCCTATCTGAAAACAATATTTTCATGACAATGAGCAGCGCTGACACATCAACTTCTAACTAATAATCTTCATAAATCATAAAGACTAACAGAACACACGCACAGTGTGAATTAGAAAGTGTGTACTCATAACTAAATGTAAAGGTAGAGAAAAGTAATGGTAAAGTCTGCTTTTATCCCTAAATGTGCAACATGATGTTATGGACAATAAATTTTTAACATTACCGCACAATTATGTGAGTTAGCAGTTTAATCACCTCATGAAAATTTATCAGTCACAGTTAAATTTCTTATGGTATAACCAACATTAAACACAAATTAACAGCAATAAGAGAATTCTAATTAAGAACTTTGGACTTTTGCCAGTAATTATATCCACCATCGTACAAACTAGTGAAAGTGATTGAAAATAAAAGCATTTACCTTACTTCCTATTACAGAATGTTATAGAACGGCACTCCTAACGCCGCCTGCTGTCTAGTTAATGGTTGTTTTAGCAGAATTTAGTATGAAAGTGACAGTTTGCAATATTGAGCTTAGATAGTAAATTACAGTTCATAATTAGTACGGTTTGCGACTAGTGTTCTGGGATCGCCAACAGCTGATCAGACGGCTATATTAATCGTATCGAGTACGGAGCAAAAGTAGGCCAAACATCTAGACCAGAGCGCCGCGTCGCGCCGCATCGCACGCGCCGATCTCACACCACACAACACTGCACAATCTCATTTTTGTTTACACTGTCAGCGTATCCATGCTTAACAACCTCCCAAAATCTGTCAACGTGACAACAAAATGTTCGCTACTAAGCGGACACAAGCCCCAACAACAAAGACATGTCAGCTCGATGCTCAAAGATGATGGTAAATGGTAGTTACCTCGGTGGCCCTTGGCGGTTTTTGCGCTTGTTATTCATGTCCGTTTCGCCTGCTTGCCCCGGCGGGTAGGCACCTTCTCGTCTGCTCGTAGGGACCGGAATTTTGGCTAATTATCACTTCTTTCTTTTACAACACAGTCCTTTCAACTTTCGCGGATGCACAAAAATGCAGTAGATATTAGGAATTAGCACTCAAAATGCGATGACAGGAATTCATCTATTCCACTAAAGTTGTTTGACATTTGCCAACAAATATAAATTAAAATATATTTGAGTACAAAATCGCAGTTCGATTTATTCTCGGGAACTAATCCCGGAAAATAAACGGGTTGGCAGATTTCTCGTGCCTGCAATCAGAGCAGGAATACAACATGGCGCTGTGACGTATTCATTAGGCGAATTGCAAATTTGTATAAACGCACTTTCCTATATTCAAATCACAACAAATAGTTTACTAAATGTGTAAGAAAATTTAAGGATAACTTTTTTAATAAATACCGTCATACAATAAATAGAAATAACTAATAGGGTCAGCGTTTGACCGACTTCCCACTTTAGAACTTTCAATATGGCGGATAGGTATTTGACTTTTAGTATTGCCAAGATAAATAATAAAAAACAAAATAAAATGAGGTCCACAGACAAAAAAATTACCATCGTTGAAAAGAATAATCGATTTAATTTAGAGAAAAACCGTAATAGTTATGGAAACAGTAGTTAGGTGGCTTATAAGTGGATAAAAATTTAGAAAGTTTTATGCGAAATGTGTAAGAAAAAAAATCATTTTGTTAAAAAACAAAAAATGTGTATATCTCGAATAATAATACTAAACTTTTACGAAGATGAATAGGGCTATCTCTTTTTATATTTTTTTATAAAGTATTTTGTTGCAGTGTCATTGGCTTCTGAGGAGCAGTACTGCAACATTAAAAAACCAATCGGGCTTTCCGCGCGCGCGCGAAATTTCATTCCTATCAATAAAACCGTCGAGTTTATTATTGATCGCCGTGGGACTAGGTCATCAAGATGAGTCTCAAAAACGGGGCAAAAATGTCTCAACGTGAAAAATTCGAATTAATTAACTCCGAAGTGCGTTCTTTCTACGAATATTGTAAGGAAGCTGGCATGAGCGATGAAGAAATGGATTTAATTTGTCGGCCTTTGACGAATTCTGTGAGAAAAGCTACTATCAAGCGTTGGACAAGGGTGGTTCTGGTTTTGATTATGGGGATAGCGATTGGATACACTGTCAGCCAGACGGATACTTTCAAGTGGCATGCATCGGCGGTAGCCAGGATTGTCCTCATCAAATTGCTACCTGTTTGGGACTGGACCCCTTTGTACCACAATAAGTGTATGATCGCGCGACCAGCGGAGCCTCCTAATGTGGATGGAGGCGCGTCAACAACGGATTGCATAGCTTGTGAGGCAGTCAGTAAGTATCTAATTGTTATTGGAAATCTTATTGACTGGATATTGTTGGTGATTACGCTTGCCTCATTATACTTATTGTCGAACTTGCGTTATTAGGGGAAGGTATTTATTTAGACGCACTCTTAGTCGCACCTAAACGGTTCGAAAAATCGAAAAAGGTAGACGACTGCTCGGTGAGATCATTAAATTATTTTACAAGCGTAAATGTCATCAGAAATGTATCTTTTGTGCATTCGCTTGGATTTAAAACAAATTTTCTTTTCTTTTCCTCAGATGGCTAGGATGACGGAAAAAAGATTGTTGAAAAAGTCTTGGATTTGCATACATAGCAGCACTAGCAGTATCTAGATCGCCTTTTAATTTTAGTTTTTCATAGCACTATGTAGTGAGTGATAATTTGAATGCTTTAATTATTTGTAAAATGTACCTACCTATAAATGATCGGAAAAAGAATCCGCTTTAGTTAGGTGTTTATTGACCCATGAAGGCTCATTTGTAATGTTCTTGTACACAAAGGCATTATAAACTACTTTAACGCACAAGAAGAATAACAAAAGACAAAAATATGGTAGTTTATGTCTTGTGCACAAGAGCAATAGGTAATTTGGATGGTAGGGTAGTTGATTGAAGTTGGTTTTATATTTGAATAACTTTACAATAAATATTATAAAGTAGATGATACCCAATCGCTTTTTATTCAACTTTATTGGGCATATTAATTTAAACCCGCCTGTATCAGTTGAATGACCCTAGTTCAAAAGACAAATCCAGTACCGAAATTAAAAACCACTAAGACTCGAAGTGCATTAAAATCTACTTACGAAGAGACCCATTTGGATCCCAATTCTATTGAGTGCGTGTCAAAACTTTCAATCATTGTAGCACGTGGCGTTGTAAAGTAGTTTTAGCCTGTCAGCAGAATGAGGTATGTAGCTACCCATGTGCCGAATAGGGTACGAAGGTCCGTTAAAATCTCTCGTCCGACCACTGCACTGATATGCTCTAAAGTACCTACGGCAAAAATAAAAGAATGTCAAATAAACTTTCTACTTACCTAATAATGCCAATAAGATGCCTTATATTGGTCGTCGTAAACGTAATAAGTTAGGTGTAGGTAGGTTGATGGTTAGCAGCTGGTATCAAACATGATGCTGATGGATTTCATATAAAGTTCATGTCGACTGCAGTTGAAAAAAACTTTTAAGTAATGCAGTCTTTCAACCGTAATTAGGCATGCAATCTAAACTTTTGTAATAACTCAGTAAGGTTCAATAAGCTTGGAGTTAATTTAGCCACGTCATTTCAAGGTCTTCACTCTAATAAGCTTCTAGTAATTTATTGATTTTGTACTGAAACAGCTTGTGTTTTTTTCCTAATAACTCCGAATGAAACCAATTTCTATTCAAATTAGATAACTTTGTATTTGGTGTGCAGGCGTGTCCCATTTAGGTACATTTATCAAACATCTGTCGTCTCGAATTGAATTTATTCGATTGCATTGAACTATTAAATTAGGAATCGATAGGAAGCAGATAGTCGTGTCATTATGAATTAAATTTTCAATGTGATGTTGTCTTTTTTCCAGAAAACATTGCGCGTTTGTCCGACACCTCATACAACGAAGTTTTCAACCACCACCTCCTCCGCGGGGCCCCGGTTATTGTGGTGGATGCACACTACGACTGGTCCTCACGCGATGAACTCAACCTGACCGGCCTGATCAGTGACGATGACCGACTCCGTGACTCAGTTCCTTGTAGGATCCTCACCAACATACGAATCGGTCGTCAGCCTATGGACTTAGAAGAAATAGTTTCTAGAATAACGAACACCGACATACCGAGTTGGTTTGTCCATTTCCAGAACTGCGATATTCGTGCGGTTAAATCCTTTAGGATTCTCGCACCTAGGCCGTATTTCCTGTCCCCTCATATCCCTCCTTCCCATTTCAATTGGTTGTTACTATCTAAGAACTATGATACTCATAGATATAAGTATCTGGAGCTTGACGTCGGGTTGATAATCATGTCTCAGTTGAAAGGCAAGACTTTCATGCAGTTGAGACCGCGCGCTCCCTGCGAAGATGACTGCTACACTCTAAACTTCGAGTTGATAGAAGGGGAGACTCTCGTGTTGGCTAATTCGCTCTGGGAGTTCGATTACTTACCGGGCAAAGGGGAAAACGTGGCCATGATCACGGAAACCGATTGGAATGAATCCTAATGTACTTAGATAACTCGTGTGAATTGTCCTTCGTTAGTAGATAAATGAATGTGAGATGTGTACCGATTTGAATCGATCATTTATTGCCGAATTTCTATTTACCTATTGCAAAAAATAGTTTACAAATGCATTAAATTCGTGTGCTCTTTGCAATCAATACGATCGGTACATATCCAGAAGTAAATATAAGGTGTTCAAGAATCTAAGCTATGGAGTATCTTTACAATACCAGAAATATAAAAATTTAAAAGAAATGAATCGAAATAAGCTAGAAATTGGAGCTCTAATTATTGATCTAAATTTAAAAGAACACGAAATGTCCGAAAAAGATTGTTGTTTTGTCGCCCGTGAAATTGCTGTGTACTACATCCGTTAGTTTTTTTCTGAAAGATGGAATTTAATAAAGAGTCACTCAATATACGCTGAAAACTGAAGTTATGTAAGATTTTCTGATTGTATGCATAAACGAAAAGTCTACTACTATTGTTAAATACCTAATTTGCATGCGGCGAGACAGACAGTTTATTAAATAGCTAATGGTTGAGTTATTGAAGGACGTGTCCACATATCAATCATCGTTTTCATTTCAAGTTCACTTCAATAGTCATTAAGTTACATATGCACTGGAGGCGGACTTATTGCATGATAATTTGACTTTGATAAGTTCATAAAGCAGTATTTTATTCGAGCTATTGTATAATGATTTATAAATTTTATAATACGGATGTCGGTGGTATAACCGTTTTGAATTTGTTCGAAATCACATTTTTATATGAAACTATAGCTTTTGCTTTAGCTTTTCTTCCGCAGTTTCTCCCGCGTGGGGGTCGGGAAATTATCCGACGGGATCGTATTACCGAGAAAAGTATCCTTTGTCCTAACCCATGTCATGGTCTACCCATGTGCCAAATTTCATCCAAATCCGTTCAGCCGTTTTATCGTGAAAGCGTAAAAAACAAACAAACTCACTTTCACATTTATAATATTATTATAGTTAGGATAATTAATATTCAATAACTATATTTTTTAACTAAGGGCCTGCTCAGTGTCGAACTAGCCATCATCTACCAGCTAAATAAAAAAGGAACAGAATAATTTATGTAGACCATTATCTGCCACATCAGTTAACTGAAACAATCTGGAGGTGGCGTAACTCTTTTATGCAAAAAAATATAGTAACGTAAATCATTCCTATTTTATTTTATAGGTACTTCGCTTACGACCAAGTCCTCCACCTTTTGCCGATAAGCCCGTTCTCAGTACATAGGCGTATAATTAGATTAACTTATAATTGAAACAACACACACAATGTATTTCTGCACAATGATATCGTAATATAGTTAGTTATGTAATGTTTTGATCGGATTCCGACTCTGATTAAGTACCTCAAGTATTAATAATGATACATTATATAATTGAAGCAACAATTTTGTTTTATTTACATACCAATCTAGCCCAAATAACTTCTAAAATAGGGTGCTCGCTGTCTACGCTGTGCAATTGCCGCTGTAGATTTTCGGTATCATTAAAGACAAAAATATAATGAGCTATGTCAGGATGAATAGCACTCGGCTTTCTCCTGACCGACAATCATAACGTACTTCCATCCCTTAATTATTTCGCCTCTGAACTGAAAAGTGGAGTAGATATTATTAGTCTTCCGATATCATGGAATGTAATTATCCCAACACTTTGGGTAAATTATTTCATCACCACTGCACTCAAAACGGTGAGGGAAAACATCATGGCGAAATCGAAACTCACCATCGCCAGTCACTGCACAACGGGCAATCTTTACTTTTAACCTTTTATCGAAAATGGGGGTTTATTCATAAACTTAAGTAAATTTACTTCTGCTTAACCTTACACTTTTTGATTCGTAGAATGTCTTATGAACCAGCGATTGTTCATAAGAAAAATACTCTTGAAATGACAATAAATATAATAATCGTGAATTCCGTTGAGCGCTTAAGACTGTTTATCCAAAAAGTTGGCAACGTCGCAAATAGCTGTTTTGATTAATTTGGCAATATTACTGTATGGAAATAACAAATGTGGCTAACTAGCGAACTAGAATTATTAATAATGAATTGCAATTATAACATTGAATTTGATGTTGTACTCGTTTTAGGCGTAAAAAGGGCATTTGGAAAGTTTCCAAATACTTTTTTTACATCTAAAACTAAATATTCGGTGTTACGATATTAATCATTGCATTTCATAATCAATATTTTTGTTCACTAGCCATATTTCTCATTTCCATACAGTAATATTGCCAAATTAATCCAAACAGCGAAATATTTGACAGCTATTTGCGACGTTGCCCATTTTCTGTATAAATTGCATTTTCGCTCTTAATGCAAACCGCTTCTACTACGCGATCGTTTGACGGGCATTACAATGTATAATTACCAAAATATGAGCTATGTTCTTGTCGGTGTAGCATCTCCAAAATCTCGAAACTGAGCGTCAACTTCTTGAAATCCTTTTACACTTTTCTTTCCTTCAATTTTTACCTCCAAGATGAGGACACAAAAAAAAATGCTATACAACAAAACTCCTGTTAAAATAACAATACTTTAATCACAGTACAAATAATATTAATTATTTTATTTTATTAATTAATTAGTACTATTCCTTCAGTCCGTCTTTTCTTTATGGATGGGTTTTCCTCTGAACCAGAGTAGCAAGTTCTTCAGTGATAGTACCACCGGGAACATGATTGGAAGGAACAATGGAATGTAGATCGCGTACCTGGAAAAGAAAATGACAATTTGGATGTTGCTTTAACCTATAGATGAGCTGCTTTTTAAACAGTTATTTGTACAACCAGTTCAACATTTACTTCGGAACTAAAACGAAACGAGAACATTTCCAAAAAGCGGTTTATTCGGCGTGCGCCGACGAACCATGAACTTGTTTAGTTAAATTGTACCTTATCTTAATTTTATTAAATCATTGATTCCAATGCGCTTGCCGCTTACGTATTGATTTGGGTTGTGTTGCGAGTTTCCTATCGATCAACCCAAAAATGGTTAAAAACGTTTTATTAACCGAGAACGATTTAAATTCCGTTCTTCAAAAACGTCTTAATAACGGTCCGTTCGTACGTAACCGAAACAAATAGGTTTTTATGTTTTTGAAACAAAACCGTTTCGCAAAATATTTCGTTATCCGAGCCCTGAGGAAAGGTTCTATTTCAAAAGAAAAAATATATAAAATAGATAACTACGAAACATTGAAATAGAAAAGCAAGGTTAGCTAGCGACTTTACATCAAGCGTATTTTTTACCGACTTCCAAAAAAGAGGAAGTCTATGTTGGACTTAGTTTTTTTTTTAACTATAGTGACAACTTAATTAGATCGCATCCCACAGAGAAAAGTTTTTAAAACCTGATAAAAGTGGCATAGTTCAAAGGCTAGAGGAACTACGAGGGGCAGTCACTTATCTCACAAGCCTCGATTGTAGTAATGACGAAACCCCTTACACAAATACAATCGATCGTAAAAACCTTGAAAACCACTACTATTTTGCTCATGTAAGAACAGTCTCATCCTAGAAACGGCGGTGACTGACTTGCAATGTTTGTTTGTATCGAGTTTTTGTAACGCGTTACAGTATTCAGTGCAGCGAGCTGAGCCGCTTGATGCGAGCGCCGGATCCTCCACTCCACTGTCGGCTTTTTCGTGAAACAGAAATATGAGAAACGAAAATTTCATGTGCTCGAAGCGAGCGTTCGCCGCGTCTTGTGTATCGCCGTATTGTAACCAAGCTCGAATAATAAATTACAAACAAACGTTGCAAGTCAGTCTCTGCCTTTAGATCATTCAATCCGTACTCACTTCTGATCATCAGGGAAGTACAGCAGCGCCAACAGACTGGGTTCCATGAAGGCTGTCTCGGCAGCCAAGAAGGCGCTCTGTGACATCTTATGGGCCTCCACTAGCGCCCCCTTCTTCAATAGCTCACTGGCTTTTTGAATGCTGTCAACAGCCGAGTTGATTGAAGCGCCTACTTCGTCATTGATGACGATGTATGAGATTTCGCCTGGAACGGATTACAATACGGTAACGTTCAGCAAACTATTTTCGTAACACACGGTCAATGACAATCTGTTTCATTTTGACAGTTCAACAAAATACATTGCGTTATTTACTTTGTAGCAGACAAATTTTTCTAACATATGAAGCAATGGATTAGCAATATTGATTCAAAAAGAAAAAAAAAGAATACCGTTATATGAATGTAAAATTTTATTCCGTCAAATTTTGCTCACATATTGGATAAATTAACACTTAAACACATCTAATTTGACACCCAACAAGTTTTATACAGTGTTAAAGCAATTGTTGTTTTACTATGATCTAGAGCTAGAGCTTCGGGAGACAGTAATGACTGTAACACGGTCCCTAGATACCAAGAAACGAATCGGGGTTCAATAAAAAAAAAAAATGTTCAGTAAAGTGCAATACCTACGCGCTCAGAATGTTTGGAACAGCTGTTTTTTTTTAAATAACCAACAAAAAAACCGTGAGATATAAATAAAATTTATGTTCTACTGGATTGTATATTTTATAAAATTCAACAAAAAGTCCGCGATGGCATATGTCTATCTTCTAAGGATGACCCACAATAACCATTTTTATCTTTCAGAATTTGATCAAAATGTCATTGTTATTTCTGACGCTATTTGGACCGCTTTATATTAATCCTTATCCAATAAAATATGTTATTTAAATTGGGCATTTAATTTAGATTTAAATATGTCTTGACATCATATCCATTAAATGAACAGTTTAAATTAAGAGATATCACAGATTCAAAATTACGCGTAACAAAGTAATTATGGTTGACGGCAACGCGGGCGCAGCGGAAGGAGTCAATGACCTTTTCCTCGGCTATTAGGTATGAAATCCCTATAGTACGTTTCCGTGGGATATTTTCTATCATCAATCAGCAAAAGCTAGTTATAATATGTAGTGAAAAGCAGTACAAAATCGTGACCGGTGGAAATAATAGAGGACGGGCTTTGCCCCTGTGCTAGGCTTTCCCCACGTCACGGTCACAACAAATGCGGTATAAAAAATAATATATTAAATATTAGTTGAGCAAGTATAATATCTTCTTACCGAGTAACTGCGCTAAAGACTGCAGCGTCCTCTCTGCCGACGTGAGTTGCTCCAAGGTCCTGATGCGGAGCAGGTTGTCGATCTCCCACTGGCGAGGAGTTACTGAGCGCAGAGGTTCCAAGTGACCGCCTTCGATGTGTTCCTGAAACGAGAAATGTTTATTTGATTAAATTGCTTCTTTTATATCCCTGAAGGCATTTAGAACTCTTGCACGTAGGATAGGACAGTCACACTTACCGCACCAGTCTGACCAAGAGGTTTTATGTTACCCAGTAAGATAAGCAGTCGCTCAGATAGGAAACCGACCCCAGCATAGCTAGAAAATGCTAGGCAGGATGATGAGAAATCATGACACATTTTTTGATGAAAACTAACTTTTTGATGACACACAGAAACTACATTTTCTCTAAAAACACCATTGTATTTGCCACTCACCGCATCAGTGATCCCCAGCAGTTCCCTGAGCTGTGATATGAAGGTGCCCATCACGACCCTCACGTTGGGTCGCCAGGTGACGCGAGCGTCGCGGCAGTCGGCTTCACTCGGCCCGCCTAGTACCACGCCTCCCCATTTAGGGGACATGAAGGCTTGCACGTGGGATTGGACCTTTTTGTCTGCAGAATTATGGATGGAGTGTATGAAAGAAAGAAAAAGTGTTTATTTAAATGTTTGTTTTTTTTAATGATTATTTTGGGTGGAAAATTAAGGTTAAATGAATTAACATTATAGCAGTGTACATGAGTGTACCCCAATATCCGACAGATTAATGACATAAATCATACAGGGTGTCAGGGACATCGACACGAAGCCGGCTACCATGGAGTCAGTACAAGATTCTGAACGCCCCTGCGTTGAAAACTTTCGTCGGTTATTTAAAAAAAATCTGCTGTTTCATAGAAAAGTGCAATACCTACGCGGTCAACATGTATGGAACAGCTGTTTTTTTATTAAATAACCGACGAAAAATTTCAACGCAGGGGGGCTAAAAATTAGAAGTACCAGAAAGAATAAATAATGAATTACTACGGAAAATACGACAAATTAACACTTTTTTTTATAAAGCTCCTAAGATTTAAGCCTAAACTAAGATAGAATAAAAAATCTGCAGGATGCCAGTTCCCGTAAGAAAACCATCTATTAATTTTCTGGCCGGCAATGATTTCCTTTAACTGATTGATTTCAGAAATAAACTCACCATTACTATCATATATGGCGAGTGGCGCCCCCTCGCACGGCACGGCGTACAGCGCAAGGTTGATCGTGGGTAGTTCTGACACATGCGTCGCCATGCGTTCTTCTAGCTTCGTCAGTAGCAAGTGCAGGCGGTCTTGACGGACGGCGAAATGGCGGCCGAAATCGCTAATGTCTTTGACCTGAAAGAACAATATTATGAATTATTTGTAGGTGCCATAAGTTCCTTTAACACAGGCATCAGTGGTCGGGGTTGCGAGTTTGTCCGAAAGGGATATCGCGACCCCGGCACACAGGCAACGGAAGGAACACGGGTGGGTTTTAGTCAGTAAAAGTCTGACACGCCCTCCTGCTCCGCCCAGAGCGGGAGAAGTTATTTGATAATGTCCCACCGTAAAAAAAAAAAGGCATCAGTGGTTGCTCGGTTGGACCCTAGGATGCAGTTTATATACATTATTTCATCACCACTGCTCTCCAAACGGTGAAGGAAAAAATCGTGAGGTGAACAATTCGAAGACATGTGACATCCACCAACTCGTACTGGACCCGCGTGGTGGATTATGGTCCACTCCCTCTCAGAGAAAGGAGGCCTGTGTCCCAACAGTGGGAAAATTATAGGCGGATTATGCTTATGCAGGTTTCAGGGCATGCAGGAGAAGATATTGTAAGTGTTTCGTCGTTAACGGAAGAGCACCACATTTGCATGGAGGAATTGTCCATGGATCCTCAATTAATCAGGATTTCCTAGCTTCTTTGAACCTCAGCTTGAAGTCCAGACAACTTTTGTACAGGTAGCAGATTTTGAGAGAGGTGAAATGACTCGTCACATATTTTAAAGCTTCGGCCAAACCTGCGCATCAAGTACACAGGACGTGAAGCAGGAGCGTCAACAACGCGAAACTAAACGTACAGCAGCGCGACTACAGCGCGTACCGAACAATAATCGGAAGTCGTCCGAAGCGAGCCGAGGATGCACGAAGTTATTCGAAGTGCCTCTCTACACTCTCATCCTCGCCCAACTTTGTGAAGACGCGTGCGTCCCGCTCTGCCGACACAGTGCTCCCGCGTTAGGGTCGTTTGCAAGGCGTCATTGATAACCACGAGCTAGGGATGTCGGAAATACAATAAAGTATCGATATATATCGTATCGATATTTTTTGAAAATATAAATATCGATATTGATATTTTTATTAAAAAATATCGATATATCGGTATGATTTGATAGAGAATATTCGTGCTCTAAAAATCAATTTATTTGGCCTAATCTACTTCAATCATCTTACATTACTAGATCAATACTAATCAATGGACATAATTTTTAATAAATCAAGAACAACCATTAAAAAAAAAAAAACAAACCAATTTTTATCTGATACAGACATAACAAAAACTCTTTGATTTATGTGCTCGGCTGTAAGCTGACTTCTGTTGTTGGCTACTGCGAGATTTACAGCAGATGCCACTCTCTCTGAGGAAACCGAGGACTTATAAATGTTTATTATAACCTATAAATGTTTATTTGTCTGAAAAAATTATCGATTTTCATACCTTTTCGATACTTGGATTTTTTTATCGATACATCGAAATATTAAATATCGCTCAAAAATATCGATACATTGAAAAAATAATATCGATATATTGATGTATCGATATTTTTTCAACAAGCCTACCACGAGCAGCGTTCAGCGCGCCACTGATGGTCCCGCTTCGCGACTGCGATGGTCGCGGAGGTTTGGCCAAAGCTTTATTAAAACTGCATTATGTGGTGTTTCTTCTATTTTTAAAACCAAAACTTAACCACTTCTGTCGTCAATCTTAAAACGTAGATTCTATAAAACTATATTCACTCACCTCCTTGGCTTGGAAATCGAAATCTAGAAGATGTAGCCACTGCGATTTGAGCGTAAAGTTGTGGAGTACACTCAGCTCATCCACGAACGACCCGATGAAGTCTGAAGACAAAGAACGGGCCCGATATTGAACAAATACAGGGTAAAATTAAACTAGCGAAATTCTAAAAACGTGATAGGTATGGATACCTAAAGACGATAGCAAAAATATTTGATGATTTTTGAGGGTCACACATATTTTTGTACTTCAAGTATGAGTTGAGAAAATCTGTTTTTTATTGTTTTATCGTGTTTAGACTTTTTTTTGTAGGTAAACTTCACTGACATGATGGGTACCTACGTCAGTGAAGTTTACCTAGAAAAAAAAAAGTAAGTGATACGGAGTAGGAAACGCACGTAACTTCGGCCGAAACTACGGACGTCGTTCTAAGGGCCTAGAGCCCCTAGGGCCGCTTTGCTCGGCAGCCGCTTTTGCGACTAATATACCAAAGAGGCAGACAAATAAAGTATACTTGCATAACATTTTTGATTGATACAAATAATAAAGAAAGAAACTACAAATAGTAAAGTAAATTACTTCTGCATTAGGTTGCATATGTTAATCATATTTGATACGCGGAAGTAAATAGCATCGATGTCGACAAATGGATTAATATTCCTATTGTTGAAGAATTCAAATTAAATACATAATTTATTTTAAATCAGTAATCCATTCACTGATTTAAGTTAACGTTTAAATATCCCTATTTACAAAGCTGCGTAAAACAACAACATATTGTTTTATTGTCGTAATTTTGTATTTTGACAATATTATTATAAAAAAAAATTGATCACCTACTCGTTTACTTCATCCATTCATGTTTACATGCCTAATCTAAGGTAGATTGTACAAGGATCACATTTTTTTTAAATATCTTATGTCATTACCTACAATCTATGCAAATAAACAAACATTACTTTACTAATATTTTTAAATAAACTATCTGACGAATACAAAAAAAAAATAGTAACATCCCTATTTCTCCAATGTCAAAACCTTTGTTTATATATTTTCTTTTCCTACGTTATTCGTGTCTTAATCATTTATTATACACATAATATACCTAAGTGAACAATTAAATAAATAAATCAAATTACCTTCAACAGCTTCTCCAGCATCAAATTCCACCATCAACGCATCAGGTCTGGGGTGTACCACAGACAGTACAATATGGTAGCCGCCTCCAGGAGGGAACCTCGTTTGCCGGGCTGTATCGGCTGCCTCCGACTTGGCACCTTCCACCACTGAGGTCTGGTAGACTACTCGTTTGAGCGCTTTTACGACGGTTTTTGAGGCTGTCAGAATAAGCAAGTTTTTAAATATTTCGGCTAGATTATCCAGTTTCTTCGTTTTTGTTCATAAAGTTAAAATGTTAGTTGGAACGGACAAGAATAACTCGAGATAAATAATTATAAACTGGGGTCGGGCTTGGTAAAGTTGTTCGTTCGAGAATAATAGAAAATAATTATAGTTAAGGGGACTACAGGACCTAAACGTGCCTAAACGCAAGTTTTATAATGCCTAAAAGAATATGATCCACTGCAGTAAACAAAATCAGAAAAATATATGATATTCTTCAGGATACATGCTAGTATGATAGTGTGTTGAAAACATAATACAACTAATTTGATACGATAGAAAAAAATCATGAAGATACCTCTAAAAAACTCTTTTAACGGAAGAAAATCATATTAATTTACATGCAATCATTCTGATTTTTTGTCAGATTATTCTACAAGCTACATATTAGCATAATAGTGTTTTAATTTTCCAGTCCAATCAATAGATTTTTTGTAAATCGCTAACTGCTTCATATTTTGCAATAAATTACCTGCGTCCTGTCATCGCGCTTCTCTTTCATTTCTATGCAGTCCGACAGTGACCGCGCTTTAGCTGTTGTAAGCCTCTTAAGTAGTAGTACTTAATTATAATTATTTTCGATAAAAATTCGTTAGAATTTACGGAACGTTTACTTATGATCCTATATTACCTTTAGCGTCTCTAAAGAACATGACCCTCTCTCCAGCCAGCCAGGTGTCCTGGAACAGCGGCTTCCTCTGCACCACATAAAAGCTATTGTGCTTGCTCAGGTCGTAGGCCGCCGCCACTTCTTCCACCGCCTCGTGCTCATCAGCTACGGAGTCCAGGGTCGAGTGCAGTTGTTTGGAGATGATGGATTTGGTTATCTTCAGTTTTATTACGTCTGTAAATAGAATTGATCATAGGTATAGTGCAAAGTGCAAGTCAAGAAGAGAGAGAGAATTTATTTTGACATCATCTTCCTGCTCAAATCCCAAAACGGATGAAGACTGGATAAAATAAAAGAAATTCAAGTTAGTCCGTCAGTCAGATAATAAAAAAAATATTAGACACGTATTTTTTGCTTTATCATATTAATAAAAACTTAGATGAATCGCATTAAAGTCGGAGTGGGGGTCGCTACGTCACAAGTAAGTATAAAATCTACATACTCGTGACGTCATGGCATCGATTCCGCGCCCCCTTTGGGGACGCAGAGACGACGATGTCATGGCATATTTTAACTCAATGTATCGCCGTAATCTTTTGATTACGTAAAAAAAGAAAAAATACGTGTCGAATATTTTTTAATAATCTACCTGACGGACAAAACAAACATTTTTAGTCATCATCCCTATTTATTTATTTGTGGTCGGTCCAGTATGTACGTTTTTTTCTACCCATACATCTCTATGAGCCGAAAAACGATGTATTGATTCTGTGAAAAATTATAGGTATCTATATCTATACATATTATAAATTAAAGTAGCTTTCGTGTTTGTCTGTATGTCCGCGTCGTTCTTCTAAACCACGCAACAGATTTTGATGACGTTTTCACCATCGTTTAGAGAAATTATTCCGGAAGGTTTATTAAATGTGTATAATACGTTAATATTGAAGTTACACATAGTTCACTTTGTAAACTAGCATATTACAAATTAGAGAATTATATCCAAGATAAGAATGCTTGGAACCATGCTGGTCCTGTACCCTAATTACGTAATACACGATCAATCAGAATCTGAATCGTTTTGAAACAGATTGCTAATCCATTGCTTCGTACGTTCGAAAAATAAATCTGCTCAACAACGTAAATAACACAATGAATGTTGTTGACCTGTCAATCGGAATTGTCAACGAAAACGTGTTGCGTAATTAGATAGCTGCTCCATAGGACAATCTAGAGTCTAGACAAAATCAAACTGGTTGCTAATGTAATTGTATAATTTATACATTTTTTGTGACATTGATTTTACATTCTGTGATTACTTTAAATCACACACTGACTTATTAGTATTACTTGTTAAAATTTTAGTAATATCGTATACCTACTTCTACAATGTATTGTAAATATGTGAGCACCATGTATCTATCACATAATTAGTTTATCTGTCATTGCTTCATTTTTAATTCGTAGTAATTTTATTCTAGGTGCATGGTTTGCACATATAATTATATAAATAATGTACCTATACAAAACGTCGTAAAACATTTTAAAGGAGTAACGGTGGAGGTTCTTGCCCATTATTTTTAATTTATTTTGTTTTTGTAATTTTTGACGTTCAAAAGTGCCTTTCATGTGCCCAATTGAAACAAATTATTAGACTTTGACGTACATATAACTAAGAAATATCGATGTTTTGTCAAGACGTAAAAACCGTGCGATGCAGGAGCGGGTTACTAGTGATAAATATGTGACGACATGTATGGAAACAAACACATGCTGCGTCGACTCCAAATACTTAAATCGGGATGACGGCAGAAGTATGTTTCACTTGCCTTCTGTAACGTACCCAACATAAACTTTTCTTTTCTTGCCTTCCCTGTCCCACTCCTGGGCAAAGATCTAACGCCCCGTCTCACTTACAGACATGTCGTAAGTGAGAAGGAGAGCGAACCGCCCGTAACGACGGCCGAAACTACGGATTTCGCTTAGGGATTAGGCCCCGTGGACATTTGGCTCTCCCAGGCTGCACCACAATGCCCTGTCCTCTGCTATTATGATTTATTTATTTGTTCAGACTACAAATAAGGTCGATTGTGTTAGTAACAATCTTACTTAGTACTTAATAACTAAAACAGATCTTGTTCGATCGGCTAACGCCCACACAAGCGGACTATCTGCCCGGGCGACTATCGAGTGCAGAATGATGTTGGGACTGTCACGCAACCTGCGAAGTAACGAGGTAGATTTCATGCGCCATATTGCGTGAAAGCTGTCAATGCGCGCGTCGACAAATATCGCCAACGCCCTGCAGAAGCGTGGCGGTCGCAACAGCACCCTGAACGCATTGTTACATTGGATAAGCAGAGCATTGCAAGCCCTTTGGGTATATCTGAACCATAGCGCCCCCGAGTACAGTGTTGTACAATACGCCTTAAAAAGGACTATTTTAACTGCGACATGTGAAAGAATCTGCGGGCCAGCATGTTCGCCCGGAATGACAACGCCCTCTCCAAATCTACCTCTGCCTTCCGCATCCAGTCTGTCCCAGCTCTCTTAAAGTCGTTGTTCATCTAGCTCGACGGCGTCCCACGCTACGCTTGCCCATAATCATTTACTTATGATAGATTGATTTGTTACTCACCAGAATTCTCAAAGGCTCTCTCAATGAGGCCGACGATCTCCGAAGCAGTCGAGTCATCGTTAGCCAAAACCGTCAGCTCAGTGGTTATCGAATGCGACAGCGTGTCGAACGAGCTGATCTTGTCGTACGGTAGAGATACCCTGGAATGAGAGACGGTTTAAAACAACATTTTGTTCTAGGCCAAAGATTTAGATCGTTAGATGCGTCAAAAAATGGCTGCGTTATTGTTTCGTTTTGCCACCTCTGTCACACACAATAACGCTGTAATTTGACTTAAGGACATCGCTCATTATAGCTATTTTATTTCGGACTGATTCCATACTAACCCCATGGACTCTATCCGAAGTATGATTATTTTATTCTAAAGCAGCACGACTCCAACACGGTAAATAACTTGTCATTCAAGTTAGGTTTTTCAGTCAAATTTATTAGTCTATTTTACGGTGGCTATACAGAATAGTAGACGGCTCGCGGGCAGATAGCGGCCGGCGCCGCAAGCACGCTTCAAGTGAGGAGCTCGCTCCCCGGCGCCTCGCCGTCCGCGCGCTGACACCTCGCTGTCCGCGCGCCGACACGCCTCACAGTCCGCGCGGTGACACCTCGCCGGTCGCGCGACGACGGCCCGCAATGTGAACGAACAACAAGCTGTCACCTCACCGGTGGCGTGCCGGCAGCGAGCGGTCACCTTGCTGATGGTACGTTGGCGACTAGCGCTTGTCTTGCTTGCGGGGCGCGTTGGCGACTAACGGTCGCCTTGCTTACGGCGCGTTGGCGACTAGATTTTTGGAGGCGGTGCACAGCACCCCTACAGCGCAGTAACGCCCCGGGCGTTACTGCGCTGTAGCGGTGCTGTTATAATGGGCGATGAGCTTTAATTGTCATGGATGGAAACACTATTATTACTTATTGTGTGAGCTCTCTCCTCTCAATATGTACACTTTATTGGGTGACTTAATACGGTTAGGGCAAATCTAATAATTTAAATCTTTAGTTCTAGGCTAAAAGAGATACAATAGCAAATTCCTTAGAGTTACTTCTTTAGGTAAGGTTTTGCCAGGATCGGCGAGTGCATAACTATATTGCGCATTGTCTCGTAAATGGCGAAGCTACGCGATACTAAAGCATAGATATTTTAAATCACGACGTGTCACATTCTTCTGAATTAGGCAGGTAAGTGACACATTTTCGAAGCCGATGGAGCATTCTATATTTTGGGGTCGACTGTCTCGTCAGATAGCGGCGGATATTGGTGTTCTTTCGATGTCACATATGTGTGGTGCCACTGGTGTGCCTTTCAAAAATGATCACATTTATTTAAGGTCATCTTGACGACATATATTAATGGACGCCGATGAATCATGAAGTCAGATATTATTGCCGAGCTGTCCATAGTAATATATTTATGCTCTAGACAGTACAATAAAATCGCATACAATTCTGGCATGAAATTTATGACTTGGTGTAAACAGAAGCTGCATTCGACGGGGGTCAGTGCAGGCCGCTCATTCAACGTTCACGGCGGGCGGTTCGACGCTCATTCGTCAACAGAGAGGCCGAGATCTACAACTAACGTTTGTAGATCTCGGCCTTAGTACGTGGTTCGTGCCGATATGGGAGAAGTGGCTAAGCGAAGTAGACATAATCGATTTCTCGAAGTAGTCTCGTAATTCAATCTGTGCACTTCGAGTCAACCAATCACTTAGTTTTATTTACCCCATTACTCAGCTCTACTAGGCTTTAAAAAAAAACGTAAATTGAAGGACATCGAAGGTTGGCCATAAAAATGAATTTATCCAAAGTAAATAACTAATAAAAATATGTCAAAAGTTATCGGCGGTCATAGAGCAATTGGGGTGATAACGGAATGAATCATAACAATCATTGTCATAAAATTTTGGTTTGTATTAATAAAGAGCTGATATCAGTTATCAGTAGTGCGTGAAGCCCTGAGAGGGTCATGTAGATGTCATACTTATTAGCGAGACACTCGACTTGGTTCCTGTTAATCATTTTATTAATCTTTTCATTAGCCTTAGTTTATTTATGTACCTAATCAAGGATACTAATTAGTAGGAATTTAGATATATGTATAATGTATACAGGGTGGCAGGAACATTGACGCGAAAACTGTTAGCATGGATTCAGTACATGATGCTGAACCCCAGGGCGTTGAAATTATTCGTCGGTTATTAAAAAAAAATCTGCTATTTCATAGAAAAGTGGAATACTTACCTACGCGGTCAAAATGTATGGAACAGAAGATTTTTTTTTTATAACCGACGAAAAATTTCAACTCTCCGGGGGTTTAGAATCATGTACTTAATCTATGGTAACAGTTTTCGCGTCGATTTCCCTGCCACCCTGTTTATATTCCTAGATTTTCAGTACCTACCTATTGATTAAAACTTCTCCTTTTCTGAACTCAAGGACGGTAAGCGGAAACAAGACGGCCCGTTCCTTAGATAGACGTTCAGAAAAGGCATATGAGGAGATGCAATCCCTCTCGTTAGGAGGACTTGGCAAATGAGGTCTCGGCTATTTGTAGGCGAGACCAGCGGAAGAGTGATCTCGACAGTAGAAGAGACCACTTTAAGGCGACGATAACCGACTTTTAATGATTTTATAATGAAGATCACGTCTAAACGAGTAGTGTTAATGATTTGGATAAAATATATATTAAATTAGAGCATTAATTTTTTTTTAATAACTTAATATATGAATATTTTAGAGTATGTTTATATTACATAGTGACTGAGCATAACGCAAAATCTATCAGGCGTATTTTTCTGAAACCTTTAAAAGATAATTTAATTGTTCTTTTAGTATACGTTTTTTATTAAAATACCTTTTGTTTTTAATGGGCGATTCCTATAACTTGCCGGACATCGACGCGTTGAGTGAGCTTAGTACAGAAAACGCAAGCTAACCACTCAAGGTCACTGGCATATATCTGCGTCTTAAGAATAAGCCACCCTCCAAAATACAATACCATTACCAAAATGGTATTCTACCGTGTCTGAACTGTGCACGTATTTTTACTTGCAAAAATACGCTACAATAGGTTCATATAAGCGCACGCTCGTTATCCATGGCCGTCAAAAGACCATATCAGACACCAATCTACATGGTCTTCACATGATCTGACCAAGATTATGTCTGGACTTTAAAAGAGACTGCGACCTCTGAGTTTGTTTCGGCCTTGCTTCTCAGAGTAATCAGATAGGAAACGCCGACCTCTTTTTAATAAAAATATGATTGGACGTGTAAAAGATTTTGTATAAACCTACTTACAGAATTAAAATCATTTATCATTAAAACAGTAAGTAATAGTCACCGCAGGCGAAATTGATTAGAAACTAAGTTCTTGTTGGGTTCAACTGATTGCCAATTCTCGGACTTAAAAAACGTTCTATTCTAGTCGCAATCTGTCAAACTTGTCAAAAATGTTGGTAAATAGATTGTATTTTTGACAGATTGCGAATGAGATGCGAATGCGAACGTTCTTAAAAATAACGGGAATTGCCCCTCTGGTGTCTCGCCAAATCTTTACAGCACGCGTAGTATGAACACCGTAGAAACGAATTTTGTCGACGGAATAATAGATTTACAAATAAACAATCACAATCTGTCATTTTGTCTACTCTTCCGTCGACAAAACCTGTTTCTTCGGTGGTCATGCTACGCGTGAACACTTTGAACTGGCCACGTGGGATAAGGCAATAGAGCTAACTGCATTATGATATGCAAACGCTTTTGTCCTTTGGGGGCCAAACAACTTTGGGGTACAAATGCTACGGTTCTTGCATACTCATTTGCGTCGTACATAAGCGTAACACCTTTCCAGAAACAGTTCGCTTTGGCAGAGATATTGCTTTGGAGGAGAGCCGATAATTTGCCACTACAATGACTCGGGAACTCAGGGCTGCTATTGAGAATTTCCTGAATAAAAACCCCAATCGCACTGCCCGACCTGGGGATACAACCCTCATGGTCATAGCAGTTGGAACACTAGAGAAAATCACTAGTATGCGATAGCACGTTCGGGACTCTCACTACCTCTCGTCCCTTCTACCGCTCCGGTTGACATGTCTTACCTGTAGACTTCCGTAGTCTTCCACCAGAGAGGCAGCCCGATGATTATGAGCACCCCGACGAAGGAAGCACTCGCCCACATCCGGTTGGACTCTGTAAGTAAACATCATTATAACATTATCAACGCATTCAAGGACACAATAGAAGTATTATTGTCATAACGCCTATGGGCGTTTAGTGTCCCTCAAAGTGTTAATTGATCTATATGTCGCAATGGATTGTCGAATCCGCTGTTTTACGTAACCACTAGCCGTTTTACAAAACAGCTCCGTTATGTAAAACAGCTGAACGAAGTTTAGCGATTTTCCATAATTATATAGTATTGTCGTGATGCTGAAATAAACATTCGTACAAACAGACAAACATTAAAAAAACTATATTTTCGGCAACCTTATGAAAATCCGTTCGGTAGTTATTGAGATTATCGCGTTCATACAGACAGACATGGCAGAGGCGGTGGAGAGGGACTGTTTTATAATATGTAGTGATATTGCTTGTTACTTAGTGTTTTATGGAAACGCTAAGCTTAACTTAATCTGATTTAATTTAGTTACTTATAGTATGTATTGCCATTTGCTTTAGCTATAATTTATTATATGTCTCGAAAAATGACAAGGCGGAACAAAGGCCGGTCTGCCAAAAATTCTGACGGATGGTATTCCCACCTGCTCAACATTTGAGGAAAGTGTGGGCACTTTCCTCAAATGACACAGTGTTATTGTTTTCCGCGGAGTTCAAGATGTCTGCCAGCGAATCCTACGGTATTAGGTACCATCGCGGACACTGGCGCCTGACCACTTTTAGACCTTATCGCTTAGGCTATAAGGTCGAATAGTGGTCCGGCGCCAGTGTCCGCGATAGTACGTTACGATTTTACGAAGGATTTGACTGTGTTCTTATGTTAATTATTACACAGGTCACCATTCGGCTCTATCAGTTTGTAAACATTAGCAGTGGCTAGTATTGTGGCATCAGCGAAGACAATGCCTGTCACCTAACAATGACAATTCATATGAAATACCTACACCACACGCACGCGTGTTCATTAGGAAATGAGTGCGGAATATTCTGGTATCCATCCGTATAAAAATTAAGAAATATTTTAATTATAATGTGGCTAAATGATAACAGCCGCACGGGTCCATAGTCGAAGGTTAAGCTACACTTGCCGCGCTCGGTCCGTGGTTGGGTGACCATCCATTTCATACCGAGATCCCTCAGTGCCGTGGAAACTTCGATCAACAAGTTATTGTTGATCGAAGCTTGGAAAGCACGTTAAGCTGTTGGTCGCGGCTGTCATTTGTAGATCTTTGACAGTCGTTACGGGTGGTCATAAACCCAAAAGTCTTACAATCATTCTTACCAAGGGGTATCGTGTTACCCAGTAACTGGGTTGTGGAAGTCAGATAGGCAGTCGCTCCATGTATAATACTGGTATTCAGCTGCATCCGCTTAGACTTAGAAGCCGACCCAAACATACTTGGGAAAAGGGTAGGCAGATTGACTGAATACCAGTATTTTACATCAAGCGACTGCATATCTGACCTCCATAAATCAGAATTATGACTGGAAATAAGAAAAAACTTTTAGAAAAAAAAACATCTTCCAAAGAAAAAATTACTACAAAGTGAAAAAAAAAAACATTGGCCGTTGGCAAAAAACTAAAATATAGATTCAAAGACACCGACTTCCGAAATTAAAGTTATTATTTTTACTTTTTAACTATCGTACCTAGCCTACCCCACACCAATTCGTATACCAGTATTGGCTATGTAAACAACAGTGACACGTAGTTATTATAACATCATCAAAATAAACAAAGAATTAAATACGTATTATCGAAGCTAACTCAAAAACCACCCAACCAAAGTTAATAAAATTTATATGGGTCCACCGCACAAGCTTCCCCTATCTAATGAAAAGAATTGTCGAAATCGGTCCACAACTGACGAAAATATCGATGAGCATACATTAAAAAAAACGTCATACAGCCGAACATACAATCTCCTCCTTTTTTGAAGTCAGTTAAAAATACAGAAATCAGACAGAAAGTGTGTGCTGCGATCATCAAACGGCCTAGCAAACAGTAGCCAATACTTAATACAAATATTCCATAGATAATATACTGATTGTGTTAGCGAGCCTATATTTAGTTTTGCGGATCTCACGATGATACGTCATAGGTTTTAGCAGCCTTGGAGAGAGCGCTAACCTTCGCGTGTCGTTATGTCATATGGATGTGTAAAATATGTATTTCCAGAAGCTTTGTTCCATATTTTCCTTTATCAGTATACAACATGTATAAAACCCTGTCCGATCCGTGAGGATGTTGTTAGGTATCGTACTGAGAGTCTATTTATGTGATAAGTTTCAGAAAAAGAAAAAAAATCACCAATTTTTTTATAGTTCTGTCGTTTAGCTGGTGTTGTAGACATAGACACAGGTTCAATACAAAATGGTTGAGCTGGATGGTGCTGATCCACGCGTCATGTTCGCGAAAGGGCGCCGTCAGTTGTGACTGGTCATCTCTTACCTGCCAGGGCTTATTTTTAATCTTATATTTTGAATTGTTTTGATCATTTTTTGTACATTGTTCTCATAATTATATAGAAGCAACAAGAATAATGTACCCAGGATTTTGTAATTTTCTATATTTAGAAGAGTGTCCTTGGAGTTTCTTGCCCGTTTTTCTTCATAAAGATCTACGTTTCGGAATGGGCTAACTTCAACTTCTTGATTAACTGACCGACTATTTGACAATTCAAAAGTGCCTGTAAATGGTTTAATAAATGCTTTGAGTTTGAGTTTGACATAACTTATTATATAATACCCCTTTTTTTGAAGTCATAACTTATGGTGAGTTTATGACCCCTGTTGAAAATTTTTAAGTTTTCATGGATTTCGGTTAATTTTGGTACTAAAAATGTGACTTTTACGTAGCAATAACTTTTTATTCTCAAAATTCATTAAAACATTTTTTTTTTTTTGTAATGTTATTGCAATACATATGAGCCTATTTCGGACCGGACACGGTTTTTTTTACATATTGTAGGTATATCTTCGTTTCCATAGTAAGGTAAAATTGGTAATACAATTATAATACTTTTAAAAGCAACAAAAACACCTTGCAATGTAAAACTAGGTACCTACACTCAACTGAACATCAGTCGTAATAATTTGACATTGACAGCGCCTTGAAGTCATATCAGTTAAGGATGACTTTACTTTTGACAGTAGTGCAATTGTTACCATGTGCGGTTTTCTGGACCAATTTTTTTTTTAATTCAAAAGTCTATGACAAAAAGTGACGCCGTGGAAGGGCCCACACGAAGATGGCGGGACGAACTAAACTTCTTCACGAGGCCCACATTAACAATCAACCGAGAGAAATGTATAGAGTGGAGGAGGCCTTTGCCAGCGGTGACAGTATGGGCTGTTCTACTTAATAGAAATCTTAAATTTAATTTACTGAAAGCAACAGTAACATCGTGAGAAAACCGACATGCCTGAGAGATATTTCTCGACGGCATGTGAAGCCAAGTCAGAGGTCCATCCAAATCAATCTGCCTAGCCTTTTCCTAACTATGTTGGGGTCGGCTTCCAGTCTAAGCGGATGCAGCTGAATACCAGTATTTTACATGGAGCGACTGCCTAACTGACCTCCACAACCCAGTAACTGGGTAATACGATACTCCTTGATAAGACTGGTTGTCAGACTTTCGGGCTTCTGACGACCCGTAATGACTGTCAAAGATCCACGAATGACAGCCGGGACCAACGGCTTAACGTGCTTTCCGAGGCACGGAGGAGTCTCGGTATGTAAAGATGGTCACCCATCCACAGACCAACCCCGGCAAGCGTAGCTTAACCTGATGGATCGATCCGTGCGGCTGTTATTACTTAGCCACAAGCTCCTCATCAGAGGCCCATCCATGGGCGGCTTTAAAACTATGACACCAGCACGCGTAGCATGACCACCGTAGAAACGAGTTTTGTCGACGGAAGAATAGACATAGTGACAGTTAATAAAATAAATAAAAAAATAAAAATACTTTTATTCATAAGTTCACATATAAATTACATAGAAGTGACATCAGTACAGAGTTACATATTAAAATTATTAAGCAAATATTAAACTATGCCTAAAATAAATCTAGTGTAGGTATAACTTATATAATATATTGGATAAAGGCCTAATGAAAAACAATAGCGACCTGCCTGATGTAGGTTTATTCAAACCTGTGTTTCAGGCCTTCACGTAACAACGCTGAGTGTTTTATTGGACTATTAAATTAATGTACATAGAGCTAGCATTGATACATAATAATTATATTATTAAATAAAAATTGCCTTAACATTAATAAACTTATTGCATGATTTCTAGCAATTTTTCAGTGTCTGAGTAATTTAATGTCGCTAAGTATTCACTTAACATTTCACTACATTTTTTACAATTTACACTATATATACTTAGAGACTTATTGATTTTATTATATAAGAACGGACCTAAAAAACCATAAAATTTATTTATAAAAGTATGTCTAGTTTGAGGCTTTATGCAAACTAAGTCTTTTCTTCTCTTATGTATAGGTATGGGGGTATAAGGGAGATTGCTATGCTGGTGTAATACTATCTTTAATATAAATAGTTGAAAGCTCGTATGTGGGAAATCTAAATGGGCGAAAGGTGGCTACCTTAAGGATAGCTCTCTGCGCACGTTCTAATGGTAGTAGGATTGTTTTTGCAGCCCCTCCCCATGAAGTTATGCAATATGTAAGAATGGATTGACACAAAGCTAAATAGACCTGTTTAATTAATTTGTAGTCCGTTATATATCGTAAATTCTTAAAAACAATCACAATCTGTCATTTTGTCTATTCTTCCGTCGACAAAAGTTGACAAAACCCGTTTCTACGGTGGTCATGCTACGCGTGCTGGTGGTTAGTCACTAACCACACGAAAAGACGAAGAAGAAAACTCACGGACAACGCACAGCTTAAACCACTGAGTTTAGGAGCATAAATTTATGCCCACGAGTTTCATAAATAGCGAAAGTAAGTAGTAGTAAGGGTTTCTAAATTCTTCCCCCTAAGGGGGTTGAAAGTTTGTACAAAATTTCGTTATTTTTGCCGTTGGGAAATCCCATCCGGCACACGGTTCGTTTAATAATAATTATGAACCAGTCATGTGATGAGCCAACCATTAATATAGTAGAGGTTAATAGTAGAGGTTTACCGCATACTACTTAAGCCGAAAGCGTGCTCAACATATCGCATTTAGGTTAATAAGTATTCCACAGATTCCATCAATATCGAAATGAAAATCAAAACAATACGACGCATAAGTGGCGCGTGCGCATCTATTAAAAACTTGGTGTTAAATTGCCCTCAATTACCACTCATTCTCCTGCTTGACACCTGACCTTTGTTATTGATACCGTCACCACTACGCACCATGAAATACCAGGTTAACAGAACCCTGGACTAGTGAACTGTTTACAGAAACTGACCGTAAAGATGGAACATCTAATTTAAAAAAAACTTTTTTATGAATGCGCTGGCAAAAAATCAAAATACAAAACCAAAGACACCCGACTTCCGAAAATAGTAATTTTTTACTTTGTAGTGTTTTTTTTGGAAGTCGGTAGTTTTTTTTTGTAAAAAAGTTCTTGTTTTTCACTTTTTGGTTGTGGTACCTACTCCACACAAATTCGAATACCACTACCTGCTATGTAAATTACAGTGACAGGACGTTATTATAACATCATCCACATAGACTAAGCGGGAAAAATACGTATTATTGAAGCTAACTCAAAAACTACCCAAGCAAAGTTAAGTATCGTTACATCGCTACATTAAAAGAAAAACATTTTGGTGATCTGAGAAACTCCCCCTTTTTTAAAGTCGGTTAAAAAAAAGTTTGCTTTTGTAGAGCGTTGTCTCCCTCACTCATACCTCTGTAACAGTCTCTTTCTAAAGCTCTAAGTATCATATTTTCTGAGCGGTATTGTAAGAAGAGAGGGGTCAATTTATACTGGATACATTAATGTGCCACGCCTACAAAATTGAAATAAATATGTTTGAAACAAGAATTTATATACTAACTAGCTGCCCGCCCCGGCTTCGCTCGAGTAGCACTAAGTACGTATCTACGGCGCACCTACCTGCCTACCCTACCTACCCTACCTACCCTACCTACCCTACCTACCCTACCGACCCTACCTACCCTACCTACCCTACCTACCCTACCTACCCTACCTACCCCACCTACCCTACCTACCCTACCTACCCTACCTACCCTACCTACCCTACCTACCCTACCTACCCTACCTACCCTACCTACCCTACCTACCCTACCTACCCTACCTACCCTACCTACCCTACCTACCCTACCTACCCTACCTACCCTACTAAAAAGTATCCTATGTCCGTCTCCTGGTTCTAAGCTACCTCCCCACCAATTTTCAGCCAAATCGGTTCAGCCGTTCTTGAGTTATAAGTGGTGTAACTAACACGACTTTCTTTTATATATATAGACTAGCTGCCCGCCCCGGCTTCGCTCGAGTAGCACTAAGTACGTATCTACGGCGCACCTACCTGCCTACCCTACCTACCCTACCGACCCTACCTACCCTACCTACCCTACCTACCCACCCTACCTACCCTACCTACCCTACCTACCCTACCTACCCTACCTACCCTACCTACCCTACCTACCCTACCTACCCTACCTACCCTACCTACCCTACCTACCCTACCTACCCTACCTACCCTACCTACCCTACCTACCCTACCTACCCTACCTACCCTACCTACCCTACCTACCCTACCTACCCTACCTACCCTACCTACCCTACCTACCCTACCTACCCTACCTACCCTACTAAAAAGTATCCTATGTCCGTCTCCTGGTTCTAAGCTACCTCCCCACCAATTTTCAGCCAAATCGGTTCAGCCGTTCTTGAGTTATAAGTGGTGTAACTAACACGACTTTCTTTTATATATATAGATAGAAGATAGATAAACAATCGCTGTTTGTTAGTGATAGCTTCCATGCGCTTGAGTGAAAGATTTATATGACTGACCCCTTTGCGACTAGTGTGACGACAGCTAGAAGGTGTTTAAGCCTCAATTTTTTTAAATAGCTACTACTATTTTGTTTACAATAACATCTTCTTAATTTTAATTTTATAATAATATGTTCTCCCTTTTGTAAACCAAATAGCTTTAGACAAACTATGTTATCTCTTAAAAAAACAAAAAAACAATGTATGTCGTATTGCTGTTGTATGCTCACATAATAACTAGTCTAATTCTACAAGCGAAGACTTGTAATTGGCTTCCTGTTGACTATGTGTTACTTTATATTAAGTTTTTAAGCTGTAAGTCTTCCATGCTTAAATAAATAAATAAATAAATAAATAAATAAATATCAATTTGAAAGTCGAATGAAACAGATTGGTTCATCGATGGCTACTTTGTAACGTGATGCATCTTATAACACCTACCCATAAAGGTTTCTGGATCTATTAAACCAGCTACGTGCCATCTATCACGAAAAGCAGTGTACCTACTCAGTATTGCATTACAATTTAAACAACGTAATTGTAGACCAATGAATAATATATATTTTTAATGGCCTCATAAAATTCATTTATGTGCATGCGCAGGATACGATTCGGTCCGCCATTTTTCATTCGGCATTATTCGAGTTACTACTGCGACGGAGAATAGACTTATAATAATAATTAGATAACTAACAGAAAAATATATGATTTTACTAAATACCATATTACGCTAGCTTTTTCTATTCATAGAGTAATAGGAAAAGCCAATATATGAGTTTATCTAATCCTCTAGAGAACGCAGTATTCTACTTTTCTAGGATCTTAAATTCATCCAAAGAATATATGACAAAATAACTTGTCCTCAATCACAATTAAGAGCATCGATATTAACTCTAGCCTATCGCAGTCCACTGCTGGTCATAGCGATCTATGGATTTATTCCCTTTATGTCGAGTCCCGTTATATCGAGCCTGGAAGTCTATTGTTCTCCAAAGTATTGATATTTTACGCTTTCTATTACCTTTATGTCGAGTTTGGTGAACAGGTACAGTCAGATATGTAAATTAAAAACATTGGATGTAAATTTAAAAAATTGTTTTATTATTTGTTCTGTTACTTATTTTTATATATATATCTAATCTTTCTTAATCTAAACATATAAATCACAGTATAATCATCACGTATATAAATAATTCTTCTAAAAAATAACTTTCATAATCTAAATAAATCACAGTATAATCATCACTACAGTACAGTATAATGTACATACATTACGTGTTATTTTAGGTACCACGACAACACGTCTTAATATTGCTGTACTTAATTTATGTAAAATCACCAATGCGTCATTGAATTTTGGTTAGTCAATTATAATCTATAGTCTTTTTTACATAGCATGAGTTGGGTGACAGCAGGACGAAAATATGCATCTTTAAGATGAGAGAAAAGGATAGATAGCTACATTGTATGAATCTGACAGCTGTCACCGAAACCATCCTATAATAAATGAACTTAATATTTTAAAAGATAGGTACTTTTTCATCATGCACGTAATTTCGAATATAAAAAAAATACACTGAAATTATGACATACTTTGATGGTTAATTAAAAATATAATAGTACATACTCGTAGTACTGTAAGGTTAAAGTCATTAGTTATTTTTAAATTCTTTTTTGTGTAAAAATTGATTCTAAATTATGTGCGTGTATACATTTC
Source organism: Agrochola circellaris (assembly GCA_914767755.1). Classification (NCBI taxonomy): domain Eukaryota; kingdom Metazoa; phylum Arthropoda; class Insecta; order Lepidoptera; family Noctuidae; genus Agrochola; species Agrochola circellaris. Next base: position 8,995,778 of record OU611860.1, read on the forward strand.
ATTGGACGTGACTGTACTTCTAAAATATGATATTATTAAACTCGACATAAAGGTAATAAAAGCGTGGTAAATAAACTCGACATAAAGGGAATAGAAACGGGACAGAAAACTAAACTCGACATAGGGGTAATAGAAGCGAGACAAGGTTTTCGGCTCGACATAAAGGGAATAAATCGATCTATGGTCATTTATTACGTTTGTTCGGAGGTGATGAGAAAATTTTAAAATTGAAAAAAGATTGTTTTTGCTGCTAATTATTGCTCCTCTCTCAGACTAAGTAGTATTTTTTTTTTCAATTTACAAATTTTTCACCTCCTCCGAACGAACGTGATAATTTTTGCTCGTTAAAGAGAGTTTGGGAATTTGATCAAAATGAAAATCCAAAAGCGAAATTTTTAATCATTGAAGTCGTTCCTTTCTGTGGGTCCAAACGGACCCACAGAAAGGATTGGCTCTCTTATGAAATGTTAGTCGTTATAGTATTGATATTTGGCTCTATTGACCAATGAGTTTGCCGACCACTGTACTAGGTTATAAACACTAGACTATTGACAGATGAATAATATTTGAGACAACACGTGGTTGCATTTAAGGACAATACCTACATGGAGTATTTTATTGAGCTATAATAATTGTCATCACCGTATTTTTCTGAGTATTCATGAAAAAATATCGAACATTAACTTAAAAAGGGGAATTAATCTTTAATATTTTTCATGTTATACAAATTTAATTTTTTGAGTAGCGTTTGTGACCTTGCTTTACATTTTTTGCCATATCCTCCGATGTTATTGGCTCGATTTGGATTCTGTTTATTTTTTCTAAAAGCTTAAGCTTTGAAATTTTATTTCTAATAATATTTAAGAATCAAAATTATCGAAAATTAACTTTAAAAGGGGGTCTCCTTTTAAAGTTAATTTTCGATCATTTTTCCATGGATATTCAGAAAAATATGGGCGGTCACATGCCCATGGGCGGTATTATGTATATCTGGCGATGACTTGAAGGTAATTATAAGTTGCAAGGATATTTAAAGGAAATATATTACGTCTATACGCAGCTATAGGCATGTTTTTTTTATAAAAATTCGAAATTGGAAATTCTAAGTATAATTTTGAACGTTCTGTTCACTTTATCATGGCTAAATCTCTCTTGGCAGAACACATAGAGCTTCTATTTGATAACCGTATCAGTAACTGCCGAAGTGTCGCAGCTTATCATCACTCTATCGTCGCTATCATCCTTTACTTGAAAAGTAGGCCTTTTACTAACGGAAGTAACATGCATCTGGTTATAACGAGTGTCTGAGCCATAGATAAATATTTATGGTTACAAATGAGGGTAGAAATACTGCATAATCTGTGCGACATTTATTTAAAGTGTCGACTCTGTCGTGTCAAGCAAGATTAGCTGTAGAGTAAAAGTGCAAACATTTCAAATCACGCGGTTTCTGACAGAGTACAATAAACGCTGAGTTTTATGCCATATTTGGATATAATATTAAGGTGGGATTGTTGAGTATGAGGTGCATGTTCCGTACAGTACAAATATTTTCTTAATGTCCCTCGGCAAACTTCGTGTTTCGTCAGTCGTCGGATTTCTATCAGTTGCCCTTTGCACTTGGTGCTTGCACGTATTGACTCCTACCGCTGCGCCCGCGTTGCCGTCAACCATAATTACCAAGTGCAAAGGGCAACTGATAGAGACACGAAGTTTGCCGAGAGACGTTAAGAAAATAGTTGTACTGTACATTAGTTCTTTTGTTTCCATATTCACAGACTGACAAATTCATAACATCATTGAACTTTGTGTAAACGCGACGCGTGTGTATGTTTCCGATGAATCATAAATAGATTGTTATTCAACATGCTGACAGCAATCCTAGACTAAGATACCGATACTGTTAACATAAATGCTAACTATGTAAAATAATAGAGACATTTCCGTACTGAAATAATTCTAAACACCATCATACACATGTTTTGAAACTCAAGCAAGCAAGTAATGCGACCGCAACTTGTGACCGCAACATTCCTTTGTCAGGCATCTGTCCCACGGCGCGCCGGGGCGATCAACGAGGAGCGAGTAGAGACGGCACAGTAAACTGTGGAGGTAGTGAGGAGCGAGCAGCGAGTGCGCGACGGCGACGAGCGATTACTCGCTGGTATGCGTACTACTTCCTGCCAAGCGAGCACAGCTGAGCGAGAGAGAGTACTCTTTTACAATACGGCCAACGTAACTTGGCGGGTCTGAACATAGGCACAACGAACTTTCGCGCAAGGTCTCTCACTCACACTCGCCTTATGTCACCATTACGTTCCTAAAAAACGTTATTGCGCAACCTTCTGCGCGAAGTTCTCACCCGCCAAGTTACGTTGGCCGTATTGTACAGCTCTTCTCGCTGCGACACTCACGAGTACTCGCCATATCTCCGATGTTATTATCTCGATTTGGATTCTGTTTATTATTTCTAAAAGCTTTGGCAAATAATGTAAAGCAAGGTACTCAAAAAATAACCCCCTTTTAAAATTAATTCTCGAAAAATTTTCATGAATATTCAGAAAAATATGGGCGGTCACATGCCCATGGACGGCATTGTATGTATCTCTTTTACTTACACTGTGTTTCGTGAGCTAGTAATTCGTTGATAGCGAGTCGCTTCCTCGTCGTCGGCGGAGGGACAGGTGCCTCAACGACTCCAAATGATGATGACTATGATAGCTGCGGAGCTATACTATATCGTCTTATGAATGGGAATTGCGGCTAACGGGATCGGGGATCTAGAGCTCTATCTAAAAATGATAAATTCATTAACTGACAGACAACGCCCAGTCTAAATCGCTGGCTTTAGAAAGATTGAAAATTTTGCACAAGAGTTCCTTATAGAACGTGTTCCTTTTGATGTCCCATAACTCTTAAGGTTATATGCTATAAGTTAAAATAATACAAAAAATCCTAGAACCAGTGTTCCAAAAATACATAGTTTCGAAGATAACATAACACTAGAATCTCGATGTGTGTATCTAAGTTTCATTGATAATTACGAGTAAATCATTTCATTCAAACCAATCATTCATATTTAAAGCTAAGAAAATGCGTAATTTTTGTCGATGGGATATCCCATTGGGCACATGGCTAGTAATAAATTAATTTTATTGAAACCCAAATCCCTCCGCAGAGGTGCCTTTCACTCGTTCGACTCCTTCAAGGAAGCATGAAGCATAATCCTGAGAAAGCCCTTTCGCCTTATTACAGTCGTTCGTGGACCTTTCTTAAAGCCAGTGCAATTTAATGAGCGACGATCTCTACAAAATATTCAAGATCTTATCACCTGTATCCGTTTTACTAAAAAAGATGAACCACCAACTGATATAATAAATGCAAACAGAACAATATTGAATGAAGCATTAAAACTATATTTTATCGCGACAGGTGCACACATACATTTGTTTGTCAAGCTAACAAGTGTTAGGATAGATATACGAAATGATGAGAAAATAAATAAACAAGAATTTGGGGCATCGTTCGTGGATGAAGTCGACTTTTTATCTGATAACATTGCAGTGTCATTCACATACAGACTGGTTTTAATCGCTTCAACTGCCAAACTGTCTTCAAATTTAATACACAGGGCAAACAATTTGTTTTGGTGTACCGAATCCATAGTAACAGTTTTCGCTGATGTCCCTGCCAGCCTGCTGCCTGTATAGGAGACTTCAGTCATGCTTTCGATCAGGTTAACTAAACTAACTCTAATACCCAGAGTGCTTTCATGTTCATATCAAAATGCTATCTGTCTTTGCTTCATAACAATTAATTGGTCCACCATCTTCTTTTAGTTAGGCCCTGAAAAGCTGCAAGGTTGTCACCCCAGTTTTTGCTGGTTGGTCTTCATTTTCATTTAAAATCTAAGAAATCGTTTAGCGATTTGATTCTATAGTTAGGACGATCAGTCTTTGTACTATCGTACCAAATGTCTGTAGATGACCTATTAAAACTTCCGTCAAACTGTCTAAAATATATGTATAGAAACGAATCCGTCAATCATTAATCATACCTTACTGCTTAAGCAAATACTGATGATTCTGTTGGATCTGGTTTAGATCATTATATTTATTTACGTGCTAAGACTAGATGTTTCTTCTATTAATAATTTTGAAGATCCTTGATTCCATCCAATAGACCTTTACAAAATTTGTTTACAATTCTGCTAACTTCTTGATCATATTTGCTTAGTTTCGAGAATCGTGACGTGGTGTCATAAACGGTGTGTTGATGTTGACAGAATTTGTTTGTTTTAATTTGACTAACAAGTGATACATGGCTATTCAGTTTTGAGAAAAGTTTAGAACTGGCTTTATCTGGAGACATATTGCGTCTAAGTTATTTGTGTCTGTAAGTTTCTTCTTCTCGTACTTTTGCTTCTTCTTGATTAAGGAGCAATTCTTTATCTTTTGAATCTCAATTAAAACATGCATTTCAGTACTTTTGATTTATGAATTTATGTCTAGCTTCTGTAAAATGACCAACCTTAGTGCGGTTTGCCAGCAGTTTTCAGTCGACTGGAATAAAATACTTGCAAATCATGTAAAACTTCTCTTAACCCAAATGAATGAAAAACCTTTAGAACCACTTGGCTTAGGCAATGGTCTTCCGTGGATAAATCGTTCTCCTTAGTTGAAAAAATACCTTTTCGTGATTTCATTAGAATTATAATATTAGGATGGACAGAACCATCGGGGTGTGTCTGCGTCTTGCTAGTAATAGTGATTCAGGCCGCAGCCCCAATGATACGTAACAACATACGCAATCTGCCTTCTGACGCACATTTTAACACTTTTCACCTTCAAATATTACCTTCATAAAAATATTTAAAGATGTTTTCTATGCATGGGGCTCGTCAGATTTATTTCAGCGTTTGCATTGGTTTGGTGCACATATAGCATTCTGCTGATGTAATAAAATGAGTTAACATACAAAGACTACTTTATAAAACGATCCATCTGTCTGTATTCAGTTTTATAGCTTTGAATTTATAACAATATATAAAGTTATGGAATTTTTAACAATGGCAATGAAAATGCTGTTGAGTCGGTTTCATATTATCTCAGTTTATATCCATATTTTTGTTTGCGCTGTAGTCTTTAATTTTAAAAGTGCTACGAGGAAGATGGGCTATCGTTTGAAGGTTCTTCAAATGAACAGAAAGTTAACTAACATGTGCGTTACAAGGTTCTTTTTCAATCTAGATCAGCGTATTTATAAACTTTACAGAGTCATTAGATTTTATCCTTACAAAATGCCAGTTTGATACTAGGTCTGGCAAGGAAGGTCTTGTGCTAAGTACCTTCATGTGTCAATTATCGCTAAACTCGTCACTATAGCGGTAACTATAATAAGAATGATTGCTACGTCTGCGACCTAGCGTAATAGCCTAGAATTATGACCAAGCTTGACCTAATAAACCAAGGAAATTACTAGGTTTATAGCAAGCTTAGAATATAACTTGAAATTGCTTGCTAATTCCTATATGTTTAAAACTATAAATATGTGATAGGTGGGCTAGAAGCATCGGAAGATAAGTTATTTTATAGATGAGCTGACCGAAATGTTAAGGAGAAACTTGGTGAGGTTATCTGAACATTATACAGGGTTATTTTAAATTGGCTAGATAAACCCCGAAGACTCGATGGGTCTCGACACACAATGATGATATAATAATGATACTCTTAATAACTCAGCTTTGTTACGCTCTTATGTCTAAAACAAGTTATTTACAAATAAGAGAGCATAATCAGCCTAAAACGTTCCACTGCTCAATAGTCAATACTTTATTTGCATTCCACAATGTGTACTTAGTTGGTAAGTTCAAATTACATGTGATTATTATGGATCCTGTCTGGCACAGCAAGATAGTAGGAGAGAGGGAGCTTTGAACAACTGGATGGGACAGAATACACTGTGATTCACACTGGCCTCCTTTCTGTGAAAAGGAGATACATATGTAGTCTAAAAAGAAGTAGCGACATACTTGCTGGGCAAATTAGAAGTAGTTACTCATTCGACAAGAAAAGGAAAGGATGAAAAGGAATTGTTACTTTGAATGGACCAAAATAAAAATTGTCCAAAGGATAAATCAAAACTCAAAAACTCAAAGCATTTATCTCAAATAAACCAATTACAGGCACTTTTGAATTGTCAAGGGGTCGGACAGTCAGAAAGATGAAGCTAGTTGCCCATTCCAAAGCGTAGTAGGTTCCTATGGAGAAGAACGGGCAAGAAACTCCATGGTCACTCTATCCAACACCTGTCAACACACCTAAGCAATCAATATCCAATAATAATAGCAATTAATATATATTTATTTATAATAATATTGAATTACTGCTTAGCCCAAAATAAGGAGAGAGGAGGACTCTCTCCTTATTTTGCTGTGCCCGACAGGGTCCATATTTATCTCTTACTTATTAAACCATCTATGTAATACATATGGAATGCAATAAAGAATTGAGTATTGAGTATCCGATTAAATTCGAAAGATGGTTGTACTGTACAAGTGTGTTCTGCCTTGTGACTACTTGGCGTGGGTAAAACTATTTCGGGTCTTCGGGAAATAGCAAACTTTTTGTTTTAAGATCGTAACTCACTTCAACTATAAATACCATGGCATAAAGTTAGTATAACCTTCTGTGTCCTTGTGCTATTGATGTTCAAAGTCCAATTGAACTCGATGCTCTTGCGTAAGCGCCGCTGCAAAATATTTGCGTTGGTAACGTGTTGTGTTTCTTTCAGCCTAGCGACCTAGCCTAGCAATTATGTTCCTCATTGGAAAGGGAGGGTTTGGAATACAATCCAGCTAGACCAGCGGGGTATATAACACATAACACATTTACAATGGCAATACCTTTCATTTTCACAATTCAACAATATTCATTGCGTCATTTAGGCTGTCGAGACGACGAATGTTTTTAACATGAGAAGCAATGGTTTAAGAATTTCCTTCAAATTGTGAGTGACAGTGTTTTATGCCATCCATACAAACTCTTTGTTGGCTTGGCCATTAGAATATAACACTTTCGACTCCACCCATTTTCATAGAGCTCATACGCCATGCCGCCGTACATATTGCAAGTTGACTCCAGGAGGGGCACTGGCATTAGGATTGAAATCTTGTTAAAAAATACGACTAATTTTAGTTTCACAGTTTATAATGCCGAATTCACAAAGAAAAACCTACATATAAAATGAGCACTCCGTGAGGGCTCCCGGCATCCCATATGCGACTTGAGTGAACCCTCCAGGAGGGTTACCGGCAGTGAGTACTCCTATATACTCTTTGCCATCTCAGATTGATGTTTAGTGGAACCAGGAGCCCAGCATAGTTGTTCACAAACATTTGATATTCTTCGATACATTTCCGTTTCGAATCGAACGTCAATGAATGTTATACATATATGATTTTGAAGGAGTTCTCTAAACGCTGTCCACAAATGCGAAAACCATTATTTTTTAAAGTTTATACCATCCGTTATTCTTCCGACAGCTATTTGCTGTCGGGAACTAGACAAATAAGGTAACCGAAAATGAGAATGGTTGTGAACGGTACAGCGATATCGGTCAAACTATAGTAGTTCAATGCTACTTTAATTTTGTCAAGAATAATCTTTGAGAGGATTTAATACTGTTTTAATAAAGTTTCTGTTGAGCTAGAAACTAATAATGAAGCTAGTGAGTGAATTCACTTAGTTATCTTAAAACTCGTGGTGTTGTAATTAATTTTATGACGAAAAGTAACAAGAAAAGGATTAACGTAACGATGTATAATTTATAAGAGCTAAGTTAATGTGTATTAAGTCGTAAAGATAGTCCGTAGATAGAACAGTATGCTATGATGACGCAGCTCGTATAACGACATAAAATATCATAATTTTATTATGATTATGTAATGGAGCTTAGACGCACTACGCAGTAGGTGAGAAACATTTTGAAATAGGAGACTGCCTTTCGTAAGCCAGAGGCTAGATTTTATCGAATTTAAAATTCAACTAAAAACACTTTATAACTATAACTACAAAAATTTACAATTCTACAAGAATACTTAAAATTAGTCAATTATACATACTTAAAGCATGCACTCTAATACATAAAATCATAACACAAGCTACTAAATTCACAAAAGAAAACTTACACATACAACGCAAGGCGACGAAACAAACTAGAATTAAGACAACCCAGAACTAACTATGGAAGAACAAATATACTGTACGAGGGAGCAAAACTGAAATAATAAACTACCTGATGACGTAACCAATAGTGACACCACGTATATATTTTAAAAAGCCCTAGAAGAACACGTTATAAAACAACACTAACAATAACGACTCTTAATTTTATTATTGTGAACACAGATAATCGCACTTACTTTTCTCAATATGTTAGTGAACTGTAACGTTCTTTTTTTTTGAGAAATGAATATCTTTATACCGAGCTATCTTTGAAACGCTCCAAAAATATGAACGTTGTATAGATTGTAATACTTACAGCGGAGTTATTGCATAACACACATAAAATGACAATTGATCGCAATGTCTTTCATTTTGACAGTTCAGCCACGCTCATTGCACTATTCACATTGTTGAGCAGATGAATTTTGCAAACCTATGAATGAAGCAATGGATTAGAATTTCCTTAAGGAGGATGCGATAAGGTAGACCGCGAAATTCAAAATTTCATTAGTTTTTTTGCAATTTGCAGGTCAATGTCAGGTTGTATGTTGATTAAAATATGATTCGCGACCGTAACAAATATGGCTTTTCAGAATTATAATCATTAGAATCAGCAATACAACTCTTAAGATAGCATAATCCTCAAATGTCATGATTTCATGAAATAGTCGTTCAATAGGATTCCATGATCTTATAGAGTTGTATTGATGATTTCTACGATTATAATTCTATAAATAAACATTTGATACGATCGCGAATCATATTTAGATCAACATAGAACCTGATACTGACCTGCAAATTGCAAAAAACTTAAGTTAATTTGAATTTCGCGGGGTACCCTGACGCTTTCGCCGTAAAACCCTTGGATTGTAATTTCAAATGTTGTATGCAATTAGGATGCAGTTTTCCTAGAAGTTGCGAAAGTTACAAGAAATCTATTACGAAACTGACATTATGTCGCACTAACTATTAACTACAAGGAAACTGTAGGAGGAAAATAAAACTATAAAAATTATGTCACACATGAGTTGATTTTTATTTTCACAAATTGATTCTGTGCTACATATGTTTTAATAATAGATCCGTCCTTGAACTTCTAAAAAGCTTTGATATATCAGAATATCTGCACGTTTTGGTGCGCCTGCGACGATCGCAGACTGGTCAAGGGCAAATCGTTGATTATGTGAGCACACAAAATTAAAATGCAGGAAGTATCAGCCGCGGCGGTTTATTAAATATTCCGCTAGGGGGCGCACGTTTCAATGTCAAGTGACGCGGTGAATTTTACTATTTGACATTATTAAATGGCGAATTTATATTCAACAAGCTGACCCGACACACGTAGTCCTGACCATATTTCAATAATTCATATAAAAACCATTTTCAGTGTAACAGTTCCTGAATTTTTCAAACTTTGAAAATTCTCAATCTTTTTTTTTTCCGTATGATCCTGATTCAAACTATGACAAAAGTCTTTCAAATCGGTCCAGCTGTTCCCAAGTGATACACTTATCAACGAACAGCATTTTTATTTATTATAGATGTGCCTGTATTTTGTTGAGAAAGAACTGCAATTTAAAAATATTACTAAAAAATCCTATTTCATTGTACGCTTTTCTTATTTTAAAAGCAAAAGATCATTCTTCATAGAAAACTAAAACAACGCAATATACAGTTACAGGCTGACTGAATTCATAGGTAATTTTTCAGGGAGTGAAAGGTCCTTATCGTCAATATGAAAAACTTTTAAGCTCAAAACACACACAATGTGGGTGCTGGTCGGGCGCGGGTTGAGACGGGAGTACAGCGGGCTTGTATATATTGTAATTCCTTGTATTATATGCCCGTCCCGACCCGTGACCGACATGCACTAACTTTGTATATGTGTTTGGAGCTTTACCATAGGTCATTTTTGTATGATAATAAATGTCAAATAGGTAGGTAACGTTAAAACTTTGCTAACTATAGTATTGCATAATTGCAAATTGAGGCAGAAGGCAAATCAGTTTGAAATACTAAGGATTATATCTCACTAGAACACCATGGTGGTGCAACTTTGGTCGTACTGCCAGCAACTTTTAAAGTAAAGTAGTGTATACGTAATTAAATTATTTACTAAGTAACTTAGTACTTAGTAGGTACCTATTTACTAAGCCATTTCGTTGTTAGTTTTGCAATAGTTATTTTCCTTGGTATGGTTATTTAGATGACGTCAATCAGCTAACCATAATTATTTATGTCAGTGATGTAAATCTAAATATCCTGTATTAGCCCATTAAATACTTATGTAGGTACATAAATAAAGCTAGTTGTGAAAATACATAAGGATTCTTTCACATGTAGCTCAAAGTGGCGGTGTGTGACGTATTGCCATGCACCACAGCAAATTAAAAAAATAAAAGAATAATGAAATTCCTAATTTAAATTTCAAATAACGCCCCAACTCGAACAGGAAATGACAACGTCACAACGCGCACATTCAAAACATTCTCTGCAATTCTAGAACATCCGATATGCAAGTGATAGTAGGTACGATAGCCAAGCCCCCAGCTGTTGCTTAACCCGCCACCGCCGCCCGCTGCTGATTCGCAGTCAAGCTGCGTAGCCGTGGGTGTGGCTGACCCGCCCTCGTTACGTCAGCATAACAGGCGAACGTGACCTTTGCCAGTACTCGGCATTACTGAGTTTTGTATTTTTAGTTGTGCGCCTGCGCACAGATACGGTTTTGGGTTAATAAATGCTTTGTAGGAAAACTGTTCGGATTGGAATTCCACGCGGAAAAATGTTTGATAACGAATGTCCTTTACTATTTTAGGTCAAAATTAGTATTGTGCGGCTTACGTCGTAGGTAAAAATATTTCAGTTGTTGAAGCCTGAAAGTAGCATTAGGAGTCCAAAGACAGATCCCGGGCAGACGGGTGACCTTCTGTGTCCATTTTTATACATTTTCTGACTATGGATAGCTTTGAAGTAAAAGAGCAACTGTTTTTATAACAGTCCTGGCAAAAGTAATAACCTTCTTTATCATAAACAAAAAAAAAAAAGTATCTATGTTATGTACTGTAGTGTGTGTGTTGTGTAGTGTAGGTAATTCTTTAAATCCCAAACATTGCTGGACAGGGAATGGTTTGTGGTGCCGAGTCCTCCGCATGTTCCATCTATTGTAATTTGAAGTATAAATAAATAAACAATGAATAAAGCAGTCCTAATAAACGCAAATTGCAACATAATGGTACATTTAATTAAAGAATCCTGCTAACACCTGCGTAAACGCATATGTGTAGAATGACGTAGGTATTTCTGTAAACAGAGCGGTAAATACAAAAAGGATAAGTGTATACTTTCTATTAGAATCCAACAATGAAGGAAAAACATAAATGCTCCATTTTCTTTAAACAAAGAACAATCTTGATATTTATAATTGTTCTTCATTATTGCTTCTAGGTTTAAGATTATAATATATATGTACCTAATGCTAGCTAGCTTATGATTCAGATAGGAGTACATCTTCTGATGATTCAATAGCTAAACGACTAAGTAGGAACACTCTCTACCCAGGAATAATTCTCAAAGCTTCTTTTTTAGAATGACAATAATTTTAACTTATTTAGTTGGGTGGAAGTGGCCACCTATCTGAGCAATATCAGCACGCGTAGCATAACCACCGTAAAAACGGGTTTTGTCGACGGAAGAATAGACAAAATGACATATTCTGATTGTGAATCTGTCATTTTGTCTATTCTTCCGTCGATAAAACCCGTTTCTATTGTGGTGATGCTACGCGTGCTGAGGTCCAGACTCCAGAGGCATAGCAGAAGCGTTGTGCTTGTAGCACATTCACGGTCAAATTTGAATGACGTAAAACCATTGTTTAGTCATTGCAATATAACTCTTATTTCATTGATATAAAATATAAATTAGAATGATTGCCGCGAGTTTGATAAAACTCTCGGCAGTCATTCTAATTTCTAACTTACTTTACTGATATACGAGTTACATTGCAGTGACTTACTAATGGTTTAACGTCGATCGTGAATGTCCTTTTTTTTTTTTTTTTTTTTTTTTTTTTCCGGGGTGGAAAATCCTCATGGATGTCCTCCGCCCTGGGGCGGGCGGAGGGGTCTGTCAGACTCTTACTGACTAAAAACCACCCCGGTGTTCCGACTCACACCTACGCCGGGGGTCGCGGGAACGAAAGAATCTTCCGCAACCCCCGGCCGGTGCCGGCCCGCCACCGCGGGCCTCCTCTCGGGTCAGGGGGGGGGAGTGAGGTGTTTGACTCCCCCCGCGACGTCTCAGAGGGGCGCGCGTGGAACACTACGCGCCGCCACCTCGGGTCCTGATGTGTGGGGGGCGACGGACGTCCCCGAGTCCGTCGCCCCTGGACCCATTTAGGGGGGCCGGAAGAGGGCGTTATCCGCCCTCCGCCGACGCCCGGTGCGCCTGCTGCGGGCCGGGTGAGTGGACGAGATCTCCCTCTCCCTTTCCGCAGCCTCCTTCTGTGAGACGACCGTCTCGCAGAAGGCGACCACCGCGTCCCAGGACTCGGCGCCGCCGACCATAGCGTTCACTACGGCCGGCAGCGACAAGTCACTGCCTACTTCTGCGATGAGGGCACGGCGCGGCTCCTCCCAAGCGGCACACTCTGCCAGCGTGTGCCGCGCCGTGTCCTCCCGGCAGTCGACGCAGTGGTGACACCGGGCGTCCGGCTCCCTGTTTATGCGACACAGGTACTTCCCGAAGCAACCATGCCCCGAGAGCACCTGCGTCACCCGAAACGACAGGGAGCCGTGCCTCCTCCCGAGCCAGCGGTCGAGCACCGGCCGGACCGCCTCGACGACGTCGAGGCCGGCGGTAGGGCGCGAAAGCCTGTCCCGCCATTCCGCCACCAGGACCTCGCGAAGCTGAGACCGATGCAGCTCCACGTGTCGCTGCATCGGTCGCTCGCCCCGCGCCCGTGCTTCCTCGCGCCACCGATACGATGACGCCAGTACTTTCGCCTCCAGGTCCCAGGGCGGGGATCCGGCCAGTGCACAAGCCGCCTCGTAGGAGATCGTGCGATACCCCCGGATGACTCTGACGGCCATCGCCCTCTGCGGTCTCCGCATGACGGCGATGCTCCCGGCCGTCAGGTCAGCCGCCCAGATCGGGGCCCCGTAAAGGGCCATCGATCGCACGATCATCGTGAATGTCCTACATTAGCGTCTAATGTGCTTGCAATTACACCGGAGCGCCCAGCTTTCACAGCAACGCTGCGTGGCAACAGAAATATATATTGATATGCGGGAATCAGGCTGGTTTCTTCCTTGTTGTAAGTCAGTAGAGACCAAAATATTCAATGAAACTCAGAATCGTATGTATGTCTCCATGAAGTCTTTAGACATAACACATAGCCTGGCAAGGCCATATTGACAAGGCCCATTGTCCACTACAATCTTGAGGAAATACAAACTAGAGTTTTACGCGAGTTGCGACGTATTTTTGTAACGTCATATCAAACGATTGTATCACGATGCGCAGGAGTTTATATTTAACCAATGTTTTTATAGAGAACCGGGAAGAGATTCAGGGTCACAGCTAGTCAACTACACTCGAGAGCAATGAATCCGGGTCACTTAAAGAATCCTAAAAATCTCGGAAACTAAAAATGCTAGGTTAATGCAATAAATTGTATTTAATAGACAATGTAATACTCCTTAAATGAAGGTATTAAAACTTCTTAGTTATTGTAAAGTTATATCATAAAAAAATCAAATTTGAAAAAGGGCCACTTTCGAAGATGGAACTACGAAATTACAGCATTTGGTTTTGCTTTTGTTTGTAATCTGTCATTTATGTGGGTACATAAACCATGTTGATAGTGCTCTATATTCATTATTCAAGCTGAAATTATGTCGCTTACGCCTGAAGAATGCACCAGAATACTTACAATGCTGGAAACCGGCCGGAGTCAGCGCGATACAGCCAGGACTGTCGGTGTGTCGCTGTCAACAGTACAAAGAGTTCTCCGACGTTACGAAGAAACTGGTTCTAACCTACGCAGACCAGGAACGGGCAGAACCAGGTGTACCACAGCACGAGAAGACCGATACTTGGTGAACACCATGCTTCGAAATCGCTTTCTCACAGGAACTGAACTCACAAATCAGTTTCGACGCCTCGGAGGAAGTAACCCAAGTGCATGGACAGTAAGACATCGGCTTGCTGAATCTAATTTAAAACCCCTTAGACCTGCAAACGGCCCTAAACTGGAGCGTGGGCATCGTATTTCAAGACTAAGATATGCCCAGAGCCACGTAAATTGGAGTATTGAAGATTGGTCAAAAGTTATGTTCTCCGACGAATCAAAATTTATGCTCTACAAGCACGATGGAAGACACAGAGTGTATCGAAGACCAGGGGAAAGATTCAAGCAGCATGCATCGAAGAAAAAGTAGCCTACGGTGGTGGGTCTGTACTTGTGTGGGCCGGAATTTCTTCTGAAAGTCGCACAGAGCTGGTGATCATAGAAAACGGCTCTTTAACTAGCGTAAGATATGTGGAAGAAATCCTCAATGATCACGTTGGTCCATTTATGGTCAATTTAGGTGAGGATGCTATATTTATGCATGACAATGCCCGACCTCATACAGGTAGGATTGTGAATGACTACCTTCAAGAGATGAACATTACTCGTATGGAGTGGCCAGCGCGCAGCCCGGATATCAACCCGATCGAGCATGCTTGGGACGAGCTAGGCAGATGCGTAAAACAACGAAACCCTCCCCCCATCACGCTTCGTGAGCTCAAAATTGCTCTCACAGAGGAATGGGAGAATATTCCCCAAAATCGTATAAGGAACTTGGTGTACAGCATGCCAAACCGCGTAAACGCAGTAATGGAAGCACGAGGAGGCAATACGAAGTATTAAAATTCAAGAAAATCGTAATAAAGTTCAAAAATTTCATGTTTCCTATTTTTGTTTTAAGGAGAGATCAGCAGTTTTTTTCTTTATGTAATTTTGTGTTAATAAAATGTATGGCGACTCATTTTTTTTTTACTTTCATTTAAGGAGTATTACATTGTCTATTAAATACAATTTATTGCATTAACCTATCATTTTTAGTTTCCGAGATTTTTAACATTCTTTAAGTGACCCGGATTCATTGCTCTCGAGTGTATTTTCATGTCAATAGCTATGATTATTCACGTAATGGTCTTCCTTGTAATTAGTTTTCTTTTCAATAGCTTTTGAGTTTAAATCAGGAGGTTACTGCGGGAAAGATAATACGATCTACTATAGTTTGACCGAAACCGCTGTACCACCCCATAGGAAAGCGCGGCAAGGCGGGGGGCGGAACGCCGCGCCGCCGCCGTGAGCGTTGACGAATGAGAGGCCTGCACTGCCCCCCCGTCTCGCCCTGAACATACCTAAGGCGCGTTACAATGGTTTCGGTCAAACTATACCAAACGCTATATGAAAAGTAAACCAGTCTTAGGTAAAAATTAAAAAGCACGTGTCCAAAAATGGCCTTAAGTCTTGCTGTCAAAATGCTTCTGCATACAGAATGTTTGAGAAAGGTGTAATCATATTTAGGGTGCGGTACAGACCATCAAACTGAACATCTTTCTCCATGGAACCAACATCGGAATCGCAAAAAAATATTCAACAGCCCCATACAAAACTTCTAACTTTTTTCTTTTTTCTAATGACCCTTAAATATGACCATACATTTCTGATAAAATGCTGTACAATAGTTTTTCCTATGGGGTTATACCGAGAGTCACTCCTATAGACTTGCACATCGCTTTCCCAACACCCTTTTTTTTTTTTTTTTTTTTGAGGATGGGAAATTATCAAATAACTTCTCCCGCTCTGGGTGGAGCGGGAGGGCGTGTCAGACTTTTACTGACTAAAACCCACCCGTGTTCCTTCCGTTGCCTGTGTGCCGAGGTCGCGATATCCCTTTCAGACAAACCCGCGACCCCGGCAGGCATTGGCCCTTCCGGACCCCGTCACTTGGTGCTGACATCTCTTTGAGGCGCGCGTGGAACACAACGCGCCGTCGACCCGGGCCTGGTCCCTATCGGACGGCGAGCTACCCATTGCTCACCGTCCGCAAGCCCGCGCCTACGGTGGCCGGAAGTCGGCTCGCGACTCCCGACGCCCGGGGCGTCTCCTGCGGCGACTAGGGGCGCGAGGGGGCGCATTTTGCCTCTCCCTCGCGCGCTCCGCCTCCTCCTTCGCGAGCATTACTGCTTCGCAGAAGGAGGTGACGGCCTCCCATGCACTCTCGCTCCGGACCATGGCCTGAACCAGGGCCGGACGCGAGAGATCGCCGCCGCCGATCGCCTCCGTGAGGACACGGCGGTGCTCCGCCCAAGCTGGGCAGACCTCCACCGTATGCTCCACCGTGTCCTCCGGGCGATCCACACAGTGGTGACACCCGGGCGTTTCCTCCCGCTTTATCCTGAACAGGAACCTCCCGAAACAACCATGTCCGGTGAGGACCTGTGTCAGGCGGAAGGTGAGGACGCCGTGGCGCCTCTCTAGCCACTCCTCAAAGAGGGGACTTATCGCCACAATTGTGGCGTGCCCAGCGCTGGGTTGCGACAATCGCACTCTCCATGCCGCCATGAGATCCCGCCGGAGCTCTGTCCGCTGTGCCGCGATTTCTCGCGGCAGCGGAGTTACGCCCCGGCGTTTCGCCTCCTCGCGCAACTCCCACATGTGCGCGAGGACTTTTGCCTCCAGATCCCATGGCGGTAGTCCGGCAAGGAGGCTCGCCGCCTCACGGGAGACCGTGCGGTATCCTCGTACCAGCCTGATGGCCATGACCCTTTGGGACGCGTTCAACCGCTGGGCTGGTCGCAGCCTTAATGAACGCGCCCACACCGGTGCCCCGTAAAGGGCCATGGACCGCACGATCCCCGCGTAGAGCCTCCGGCAGGAGGCGTTTGGACCCCCTAGATTGGGCAGAAGCCGCTTCAAAGCAGCCCCTGCCCTCTGCAGTTTGTTTCCCAACACCCTACAGTTTGCATATCAAGATTGGAATTTTGTACTAGTCGTAGGTCAGGTAATAAGCCGAATGATATAATTGTAGACTTGTGTGAGGCGTCTCATTCTAATTGTTTTTATAGATACTTAGTAGCCTAATTGTAATGATTAGTAAGTATTAATAATTTGGCTGGATTACTCTCTAGTCGTTAACAGGTGAAGAACATGCGGTATAAGCTGAATGCTTCTTTGCATCTGTCTAATTTTATGGGATCCCTTTTAAGAGTAGATTCATGACTTATGAAGGTGAATGGGTATATCATTTGCTGTCAAAAGTACGATATTCTTAGAATATTTTGGTACTTCAAAATTGTCCAACATACATTCCATCTGGAAATTGACAGTAGTAGCCCGGAGTCTGAATTTGGGCCCGGTTGATGGCAACAGGCTCGCCCCCTATAACATGGGGCCTAAACATAACTGGCGAAATGTGGGTGTAAGTTTATATTTCAGCAATTTATTCCCCTTGGGATTTTACTATCAGTATGTATCCGTTATACAGTCTATTACGCATTAATTATGTCTTATGACATAATTAATAAGTATTATAATTATTTATATCTAATAATATGTTTATTGCTTCTGGTTTATAAATAAAACTAAAGCAGTTACATAAATGTGAATTAGGCAACAAAATTAGAGACGTGCATATTATAATTTTCGGAAAATGGAATGGAAATCGGTTGTCATGGTATTGGCAAGTAATGTGGAGGAGTGAGGAAAGGTCTGAGTATGAATGTGGATGGGTATAAGAGTACGGAAAGACCAAAAAAACGATGAATGTACTGTGTGAAAGATGATATAGCTATCAAGGGGGTGACTAATGAGTTGACGACTATAGAGAAGTAGGGAAGAAAAATACAATCTCAATTTATTTGGTGTACGACCCCAAATAAATTGAGATACGGCCGGACAATGATGTTATGCATGATAGGGTTAAATAAAACCAAATTCAAATGATATTTGAAAGTGAACTAATATGTAGAACCTTTAATAAGTTAAAAAGATATGACCATGTCTACAGGTATTTTGATTATTTTGCTATAGATTGCAATCTCTCAATGTCGAGAGTCGAGTGAAAATAGCGCTATATTTTTAATACAATCTTTGAAGATTGAAATCGTGCTTGTTGCATTTTAATGAACCCGTTTTTATCGGCATGCGATCTACCACAAGCAAGGTAAAATAAGAAATATAAATAAGCAACTAAAATATCTATTAGAAAATTAATACTAACTAATAGGTACATAATCTCTTTTAATTGTTGATTTCAATTTGAGTTTCATGATCAGTGTCATGGCCGCCATTTTGGAATTGAATTATAACTGTCACTAAAACGGATCAAAGTTTGCAGTCATACATCCTTCTATGTATTAAAAAAAAAGTTGCGGGCTCAAAAGCTCAAAATTACCTCCGCCGTGCATAATATTTTGCATATAGGTAACTATTTCCGATAAAACTGTAATCAAAAGGATCTCATTTTAATTTCTAAGTATCTCCGCTCAACTGACCTTGACCCCATAAGACTTGATGTCATTTGCCAACAATGGCCCATGATGGAAGCCACGCAAGTGACGTATAGACACACTAATAAAGTAGTTAGTAATCTGTGAACGTTTGTCGATGTGTCTAAATCGGCCATTGTTTTTTGAGACCTATAAACAAAAACAAATACTTACATGAATAATAATAACTCGACCAACTTGAAAAATTGAATACAGTTATGTAAGTACAAGCTATTTAATTTTTAATGACATCAGCACCCTAATTGAGTAACACACGATCAATCATAATCTGAATTATTTTGAAAACATTGTTAATCCATTGCTTCGTATGTTCGAAAAATTTGTCTGTTATACAACGTTAATAACGCAAAGAGTGTTGTTGAACTGTCAAAATGATGACAGATTGTGTGTTACGCATTGAGGGTGCTAGTTTTCGTGATGGATGATCAAAAAACAGGAAAAAGCTTGTTAAAGCCCTCGGGTACGCAGTTATTCTTGATTTAAATGCGTTGAAGTATCTAATTTTGATAGTAAAAGAAAAGAAAGAAAGAAAGTTTATTTGGACACAGTTCGTGAAACACAAAATACAAACAAACATAGCACACAGCGGGTTATTGTGCTTGAGGGGACAATATGTGCCTTACCGGGCAACTTTGGACTTTTGGAGTTAGTACTTTACAATAATATTTCTCGATTCGTTGTTTTATAATATGGTAAAAAATCGGATTTTAACAGGATAAATAATTTATATATTTAAACTTAAACAGGAAAATGAACAGCTAATATCATATGGAAGGAAACACCTACTCATGTAACTTATTTCATTAATAATATAAAATCGGGTCTAATCATGGCCTTCACGTTTCGAATGCTATCATGGCAACGGATGACCGTAATTTGCTCCCAAGAAAAATGTCGATACTCAACTCAAATGTAGACATTTTATATAAGGCGCGGTCCTAACATTAATGCCAAGACTAGTTCCGTAATTATATGGGTCGGTTTCAATGAACGAAGACATGTGCAAAAATAATAGTAACAAATCACAGACAATCTGGCAACACTGATAGAAACAGGGCACAGTAATAGAGAATAAAGAGATTAAACCTCCGCAGGTTAACGCACTTCCTAAATTTTTTACCTTAGACAAACATTCATTAAATGATAACAGTCTGGCAAAACATAATGTCCGTATAATACTGACCTGCCATTGTCACGTGCTCGGAGGTTCACAGACTCTTGATCGAAATTAAAAATAAATAGGCTGAATGCGACACGTTCGCTTTGCCCGACACGGAGCACTGTCGAACAAAAAAGCGCGGGAGCGTCCGGCGTTCAGTCAGTCTAACCAACGGGTCAGTGTGCGTCCGCGGATCGTAGGGGATGCACGACTCTTCGTCGTATTTACGCGATTAAATAATATTTTCGTACTGTGAAAACTTTTAATTATTTATACGTGTGGTGTTATTTTTGGCTCCGACGCTTGGTGCCTGATTCCGTGAGGATACAAAGGATTTCCCAATTCCGTATCGGTGAGACTGATTACTTTAATTTATTTTCGGATATTACACATTTACGAGTATTTCTATGCAAACAAAAAATATTTCCTACATTATTAATACTACGAAAAGCTTCACTTAAATTCAAAATTCACGTGTAAGTTCTGATGACAAGTATTATAACTTTAATATAACATACTAAAAATCTTAGTGACTCTTATCGTAACGCGGAGAAAAAATGTCGATGGAAATAATTTTACAACTGGATGACATTGAAATAAAATAAACAAAGAAGATAAAAACGCCATATTCTCCAATCAAGACCTCTTTATCAATGGTAAACGATACAATAAGTTAAAAGTCAAAGAATATATCGCTAAAATTTCAAAACAAACTCCATCCAGTTGTAACTGCTACTGGCTTTAACAAAAATTACATGACGAAGAAAAACAAAAGAATGTACAAAATCACTTAACACACAATCAATCATGACTTCGATATTCTTTTGTTCAAATTAACGTCAGACCCTATTTAATATTCAACAGGCAAATACGTAAAAACTAGATAAATAATTCCACACATTATTTAAATATGTCGAATATATAAATACATCAATATACTCTATGGCAATGGAATAAATATACCTATTTATATGTGACTACATCATTAAAGTCGGAAAAATAAGGATATTTGGTAATGAAGAGTCGACAAGTATTGTAGGCTCTTGGACTTTACCTTCAAAACCAAAGCCAGAATGATGAAAATTACCAAAACACAAAATATTGGAATATATCAGAACCACAATACACATAACAAATCTTGGAGTAAACTACCTAAACTAATCCATGACGATATTACGCATAAACGGAAAACCAATTATCGAAACATACTACTAGCAACTGGCAAACATTTTAATGTTCTATGTTCACACATTAATGTAAATAATGAAGACCCTGACATTGTACGTCATATTATCCATATGGAGACTTACTATGTATTTACACGATAATAGAGAACCTTATCATGATGCCATTAATCCTAGAGAACTATATATATAATAGTCGTTGCAATTATAATATGGTTTTGAACAGAATATTTTCAAGAGCAACACATTTTAATAGATAAAGTTTCTAATTCATAAAAATTATCATCGACGTAGCGTAGGCGTATTAATTATGTGGGTGCCTAATCTCAAAGCTTTTGTCTGTTTGATATATAAATCAGAAATACTAAATCAGTTAAAAAACATATATTTTTGTCCAAATTTTTATATATATTCTAAAGGTCAATTTCTGGCTCTTATCTGACATTACACTTTTTGAGGAAGATTAATATTTAGACAAAAAAAACAATCTTGGAAAAAATCTTATCTGATCAAAATTACATTTAAAGAAATAAGTTAATCATCAAGCATCTCTTCCGTTATTGTCTACAATAACAAGAGGTTTCAAACCTTACAAATTGTGACAGCAGTCCAAGTGTATTTTTTGTGAAGAAGCCCCAAAAGCCGTAATTCTCGGGATTAACAGTCTTCTTTATGCAGTATTGTTAAACAAATAAAATAAAATCTAGGTCAGGCTTTAGCCAAGACTGCGTAAACATGCGAAGGAAATCGGAGGAAATCCCAAAGTTTTCAGCTAAATCTGAGGAAGATTCCGAAATATATAATAACAACCTGAATTATAAGGAAGATATTGTATACATATATAGTAGAAACTCGTGACTCGTGGTTAAATAAAAACAGCCGCACGGCCCACGGGTCGATCGAAGGTTAAGGCGATTATCGCAGTCGGTTTCTGGATGGGATCCATTACATATCGGGACTACTCCGTGACTCGGAAAGCAAGTTAAGCCGTTGGGCCCGGCTGCATTCGTAGATCTTTGACAGTCGTTACGGGTAGTCAGAAGCCCAAAAGTCTGACAACCAGTCTTACCAAAGGGTATCGTTTTATCCAGTAACTGGGTTGTGGAGATCAGGTAGGCAATCGCTCCATTTAAAATACTGGTATTCAGCTGCATCCGGTTAGACTGGAAGTCGACCCCAACATAGTTGAGAAAAGGTTACGTAGATTGATTTAAATGTAGTAGAAACTAAGCAATTTTCCATTGATACAATTACAACTAAGATATATCATAACAATGTGGAAATGGAAGTAAAAAGGAATAACATTTATGTATAATGTTTTGCTTTGTGAGAAGTGTCGCGTGTTTATAGATGATATCGAATGAAGTATCAACATTACATCGCGTATTATTAAGATTTCACGAGTGTCCATCTTTCCGCTTGAACTTCTGATTCCAATCCGTCTTTGCGAATGTGCAAATCTTTTCAACTGATTTAGATTTCAGGCAATGTTATCAGTTGTTCAAATAGAGTTTAACTCAAATCTGAATTCCAGTATCTTTACGAGTTTTTTTTACACCACAGCACAGAATCAAGGTTACAAGATAACACCATTACAAAAGTCGGTAAAATAACTGTAACTTTTATTTTTAAGAAATGAAAAACAGAGGTGCTTAGACCGAATGACATGCGCTGACCCAATAAGCAGACAATGACTGGATGCCCTGTTTTACCTTCCAAGTCGATATCAACTGAACAAATAATACGTATTTGTTGAATAACAATTAATTCATTGACTATGTGGCCATAGAATGAGGCTTCAGATTTTGCTGTGGTTGTAACTGATTTAAATTCACTGTGGCAATTTTTTTTAATGAGCCAAGGAACATTCTGCATTGTTCAAAGATACCAGACAATTCTTAATGCAGTCGATATTTCAAGTTAAGCACTTTTATTTATTCCGTGTTCATGAGCGCATAACGTAAGCGGAAGCCTGAAAGGCGTTGAAAGGAGGTGTGTCAAAGTGACATTGAAAACACAAGTCAAAGATATTATCATAAAACTTCATACAGTCTTTTAATTTAGCAGCCATCATACAAATAAACATGCCATATAAAAGTTTTCTATTTAGAAAAACATGAAGCCTGCAGAGCAGAACGAATTATCTCCAAGATAAACATTTGCTTTGTCATAAAATTTTAAGGAATGCTAGAATAGTAAATAAATCGTTGACTATGGAGTGACCAACCAATTTGTCATCTATACCAAGTTTGTGAAAAAGAAATGGAGAGTAGAACAAATTAAATTATCAATGTAAGAGGGAAAGGAAAGATCCTAATGACTAAACAAAGAACTCATCAAGAATGGATCTAACGCATTGTATACCTACACAGTTATCACTAGCACGCGTAGCATGACAACAATAGAAACGGGCTTTCTACGGGTTTGGTCGACCGAAGAGTAGACAAAATGACAGATTGTGATTGTTTATCTGTCATTTTGTCTATTCTTCCGTCGATTAAACACGTGCGTGCAGGTACTTGACACTTGGACTTAAAACTTCAAAGAAACAAAAGACGAAGTATTTTTTAAAACACTTCCTTGCTATGATGAATGAAACACAGTGCGTGAAGGTGGTCCGGAAAAGGTCAATGCGATACATTGCTCCCATTTTACAAGAAGCCTGTGCACTGATTTTAATGCATTAGCATGAAATGTTAGGGCACAGTTACATTACGATCTATGATAGTTTGGCCTGGCCGGATACTTCATTGATTCGAAACTTTTAGTATTTGTATGAACTATTTTGTTTTTCAATGCAGTACCAACTGATAAAGATACATTACTCGTAGAAATGAAAAGTTTCGAGATTACTATTGGTTGGAACGTACGTTGTTAAACAAGGAATTACACCGTAAAATATACAAGCTGCAATAACTGCTTATCACTTACAAATTCATAGACGGTGTGACCAATTATGAATATGAATGCTTTCGTCATACGAATACTGGACGGCGAGTGCACACGTTATGATCATATTTTGTGTTGAAAGATATATTAAGTTTGGGCTAAATCTTCCGAAGCTGACTCACAGGCAGACGGTGGAAATTTTGAGATGCCAGATATTAATCAACCTTTTGTGCAATATAATTTGTATGTTGATGGATGTTGAGTTTACCAAAGTATTCAACTCCAAGGTAAATAAAATTCTGAGAATTTATTTAAAATATTTGGAAGTATTGTACTTGTGAAAGTAAGATTTTTACGAGAAATCTGTGGTTGACGAGTTATGTTTTGAATTTTAATGAGCGCCTTGAGGCATTCCAAATATTTCTTGTTAAATACAGAAAGTCTGTCAATGGATGGAGCCTTTAGCAATTTCTACTCAGCTTCCTTTATGTCAATTTTGCAGAAATTAAAGATACAGAGTATAATGTGAATAAAACAGATCGTGCATTTACTGAAATTTTAAATATAAAGTTGTGATTCACGAATGACGAACAAAGAATTGGACCCAGGCCTCACAACACACAAAGAGGTGGCTGAATAACCGCAGCTAAATAACTAAATACAGCAAACAATAATAGTTATTTGAGAAGGAAACAAAACAGGCAACGCACTTTTAAAACTTACTAACAATATTATTATTGAGCCAAAAGCCCAGTGGTGACTGACGTAACAAAGTTATAGTAACCAAAATAGTGCTACAGGAATAAGAAGTTCACATTTGTCGAAAATACAGTTCATAATAAAATAGCTTTGATATAATACTTACATGCTATCAGGCAATTACATAGTCGGGATATATTGCAACTACGCCGAGACTCCTTGGGAATTAGAGATAAGAAATTCCAACAATGTAATCCAAGTGTCTTCACATTCTTGATCTATAAAGTATATCTTGGTACGAGAACCACGTAGTGGCCCCAGGTCAAGTCTGCGGATACGCTCTCATTTAAGCCCGTTATCTCTGAATATAAAGAATCACTGTTTGAGGATCAAAGTTATATCATTCATCAAAATGTGATGATAACCTTTTATGATAATACAGTTATTCAAAATTATCATGCAAGTCAAGTGCACTATTTGGGTATACTAATTGGATGATATATGCGAGGACATCTTTTTCTTTACCAAGTCTAGCAAAGCTTTATCAAATACTGCATACACATGTGTTCGAAAGATACATCATTACGAGTATGATGTTTACTATAAGTGGTCCGACGAGCGAAAAGGCCTTGGAAAGAACATCGCATAAAATAAGTTGTATTGAATAAATAATTCTTATTACTATAATTCTAGCATGATAACAATACTCAATGACCAATGATCGCACCACTATATATGCTGGTCTACAAAGGAAAGTGACAGCCGAATGTCACTGTCAAAGACATGCTTGCATGCATAGCCATAGTCTTAATTAAGATAACACTGAATCGTGATACCCCGGGCAATTGGTAGTTACATAATAAATACATATGTCACATGATTACATTACTGACCTTATGCATAATGAGAAGATATTGCAGGTTCATGCAATTAAGCGATTAATTTGGAACGCAATCTTTGAGTAAAGTATAATGAAGTTTCTTATGGATGATTAATAAAAGATGGCCTTGTAATGAGTCGATACTACATGTCCTAGACACTACAGACAATAGATTTTCTTTAAGATTTGCACTTTGTAGCATTATTTAGATGATGCCTAATGGCTCTGCAAACAAAACTATCCTTTGGTTCCTCTGGCTTAAGTGATCTCATTCTTGCCACAGGTGCAATCTATGATGTTCTATCTACATCGAATGATTACTTTCCATTAGGGTTTGACACGTGCCTTGCCGTAGTCACTTTACTATTCAAAGCACGGCTATTAAAAATTGTATGTTTGATTTCCAGTTCTATCTAGTATCACCAATAGTTTTGTTAGACGCCTGAGGGAGACACTTTGTCCCTAGGCTTTTTAAATTGGTTAGTTTTTATGTATAATATTCAATATTTCTTAGTTTATGTTTTTGTATTTTTGGGAATTTTTTCATAACATTTTTTATATGTTGTTTTACTTCTAAAGTCATCTCTACCTAAAGTTCCATTATTATCTTGTTATTAATTACTACTTTTTAACATGACCCATTGACTTGTCTTTATCTGAATATCATGCAGGAGTCGTGATCTATCATTGTACGGTAGATGATATTCTATTAATATCTCAACAGCAACTTTATAAGTTGACATGTCCGCAAAAAGTGTGATTATTTTGTGATATGTTAATGATTTTATCAGAGGTTATCATATTTAAGTTTACCTCTATTTTTGGTCAATGGATCCAGTACAGTATGGAATTAAAGCGGGCAAAGCCATCGATTTTGATCATTACGGTTTTATAGTAGAGGTCCTTCCTCCGGAAAATCTTCTTTCACAAAAAGACGACTACAAATCCGATCGGAATCCTTTAAATAAATCGATCGAAACCGGTTGCGTAATGGAGACAAATATAATAAAAAGTTATTTTTGGGAGGTATGCTCGATACTTTTAATAACATATACTTTGCTATATTGCTACAGAGTACACAGTAATTAATGAATCGAAATAAAATATCAGGAAGTTCAAAAGAAGATACAAGTATTTTTTGCAAGAAAATAGATAACAATGGTCAATCAATGGCAATCTTGCTAGGATTTAGGACATTACAGATGGACAATAAATAGACGCAGAAAGATCTAGTTTCGATTTCAAAATAAATAGTAATAGAGGACATAGATACGACCTTGGCATGGCTATGATTGAAGACAATAGACATTTATATAGTAATCAATTTGCGCGCACGTCCCAAACTTGACGACATGAGTTTTCGATGAAACGGAACAATTAAAGATGTGACGACAGTGTCTTGTAGACTTTTAAATTCATTGGTACAGGCAGGGTTCACCTGACCTTGTACTGTACCTTTAACAAATATGGCACAAGCGAAAATTCACTTTAAATTAAATAAAGTAGTTCAGAAAAGTTCTGACGTATGCCATAGAACATTAATATAGCCAAAATTAAGTCTAACATAGTAAACGACAGCACTCTGACATGACGAGGACTTCTCTGACAGAATCTGCCTAATCATCTCGTTAATTCTACAGTAAAGTAACCGAAACGAGTAGTTGTAGTGGAACGTTGTTAAACGACCTAGTAATTCTACTAATTATCTGTAACTACGATCTACAACTTAGCCGGTTATTGCTGAACGTGACTTTACCTAACATAAATAGTAGTTTACAGGTGTTGAAATATATTTACGACTTGAAGACTAGAATAACTAAGGAAAAATACCAAAAGCAGAGAAAGGTGAATATTAAGGCTAACAAGCCGAGAAAATCGTAAAAGATTATTTGAAATTGATGAGCGTAACCGTAGAAGGAGCAATAATTGATTGCTTAACACATAGACACCTGATAAAATTCTGAGAGTCTATTTGAATAAAGAGCTTTTCAAAGTATTCATCAATATCTGCCGTTAAGTAAATATTACAAGACAAAGTGCAAGGTATAATTATCGCACAATGCAAAACGTGATGTTTTCATGATTAAGGATCAAAGGTGGTCTCGCACGCGATATGATGACCCCAACAAAATTAGTAAGATCAAAAAAGTAACTTAATTTTAATAGGTTGAACGGGACTGATAACAACACGCGAGTCTATTTAATTTATTAACGTGACAAGACAACCAATCGCACCAGAGTTCGATTTAGTTAAGCCTTGATTAAAATGGCTTCTTTGAAAATTGATACCAAACACTTTATAAAAACATAAGACATTAACATCTTTCTACCAGTTCTCACCGGTCGTGTATTTCTAAACTATGAGCAAGCAGAAAACGTAATATTGCACTTTTGTAAACATAGATAAGAAAAGTAAAGCTGCTTTCGATAAGAATGTTTTACCTTGATGATGTTTAAGAAAAAATTAAGGGATAGGTATAAGATTATAGTCAGTAAATAATATCAGAATATCGAAACAGGAAGTTAGGAAATACTCAGTCAGAAACGTGGTAGCCTAATCAGAGGCAGGAAGTAAACAAAAATTACAAAACAAAATAGAAATAAGATGGAATCGGCACTAAAGTGACCCTGTTCGGACCAGGTGATAGTAATATCCGAGACCAGGAAAAGAGAAGTGGCAAAACTGAAGCAAGGACAACTACCTGTTTTGAATGTTGCTAAACAGTAAACTAAGCAGTCATAAGGAAGTCTTGAGACTTATCATAAGGTGTGAATGTGCATTTTGTCACGTGCAGAGGTTGCAGAGGAAGATCTGGACAATAAGTGTCCATTAATAACTTCATCCATAAGCTTTAACGGAACAATAGATAAAAATCAGCAATAGCCTTGACAAGCTAAGACAATAGTTTCAATAAATAGCAGGTGTCAGATTCCTTCATGTACATAAATATTTATTTCAACTAGCCTGATAGCTTAGCAGCTACATGCAATTTGACACTGCAATGACATTAATTACAATAGTACTACAAGGTCTTGTTTTAATCGGGATGTAGTTGTAGGTACAATTAAAAGATAAAATACGTTTTATTATGTACCACGTGTATAAATATACACTGAACAAATTCGGGACGAGACCAGCGGGACGCAGCTGATGTAATAATGCGTTGGATATCGTCATTACATTGTACGTTTCGGAATGACTTTAAAAATATATTGCACATTTAAAGAACTGGAATTTCTTATCTTTTCCTGATGCCTTCGAAGTCAGTAGACCTTAAAAGACAATATGTGCTTGTAGTAAAATCTCAAGGACGATAATAATTCTTCAAGAATTCATTCGTATTTTATGCATCTGATAATGTTAGTTTACCGCTCTTTGACAAGTTGATGATGATGACGTAGATACGAGAATGCAGCATAATGATAAATAATTCTAAAGCCTAAAGAGAGTAATAATGTTTCGTTAATCACATGAGTGTTACATGGGTGGCAGCCATTTTGTAAGAGGCTAATATTGGAATGTCCCAGATATGAGGTAGTTTGAATGCATAATATTATGACGGGGTCAAAAATTAGAAGAGAAGTTGATTGACCCGCCCTGGGCGCGTGTAACAAATAAGTTGCTTGACGGGTATCGACTGCGGAGTGTTAATTGCATAATTTGTTATTGGACTTTACTTGAATGTCGGTTTTAACTGTTTTGGGGGCTTGCCTTCGAATGTTTCATCTGGCTTGAAAGTTCCATTGCAGTTAAGAGCAACATCGTAAAATACTCCATTCAAATCAGGGTTCATGAGGGTTTTTGATCTGCCAGTAATTTGTTTTTTTACTGGTTAAAGATTTCATGAGCCCTTTCAAGCTTTCCCTTTTATTAAGATTATCTATTTGATTTGTACCAAAGTAAGGTTGCCTATATAATCTTGCCTCGTGTATAATCCTGCCTATATAATTTGCCAGCGATTTCGGAATTAATTGATGTTGATTTTAGTCTTGAACGTTTGGCGCACTTCGCCCGGCAATAACTTGTTTATTATAATATTCACATAAGCACCCGTCATCAGATAGTTTAATTACGACGTGACATCTTAATGTAATGCTAAAGCCCTTGTTTTGGTAATTTCCTATAGGTGATCACATTACAACTTGAATTTGCTTTCACAATCAAATGCACAATATATTTGGCTATAATCGTGGTAATGTTTATACGCGGGGAAGCCAACAATGTCATGTTTATGTAAAGGTGTTTCAAATTCCGTTGTTGTTTGTTCCTAGGGTTTCCCAAATAACGATTGGAATTAAATATAGTTACGAAATCGTAAACAAAATAGTTACGAAGCCTCCGTATGCATTTATGTTAAATGGTTAGCAAATTCTATGATATTGGCTAAGTACAGAAGATCTATTTGCTAAACTAAGCTGTAAATGTGTTCACATTTATTTTTGTGGATATAGTATCGAATACCTACACAGAATACCGCAACAAGATTCTATTGCTATTTCAAATGCTTAGTCATCATTACCAAATGTACCACAAATCCCGATATCCTTATTCCTTCTCTAATGCAGACAACATCTGATTTCGTCATCACAAAAACTGAAATCCTAATTAATATTAAACAACCGCACGATTTGTTTGTGCAAATGTAATCAGACGACGACGCCACGCCATATCGCCACACATTTTATTTGACCAATCAGAAAGCAGCAGCCGCACGGTTGCAGCTACGTGACGATGGAGGTGTGTTTCGGCGTAACCGAGTACGAATACTCGTATTGTGTTACACTGACGTTATTATTTCAGGAACGTGACATCAAATGACATGTATCCTTATATAATTAACCCGGCCGTTGCTTTGCACGGGTGCAATCTATTAATGTAGCGATATTTGCTATATCTAAGTTAAATATTAATTCATTATACACTTAAACCTTCCAGAATAAATTCTCTAGACGATGGTGAAAACATTATCAAAATCCATTGTGAAGTTTGGAAGAACTACATAAGTGGTCACAGAGATAGATACGAAAATCGACTTTGATTTTTACTATGTAGCTATAGATATAAAGGTACACGTAGTACACTTCTTCGTTCCGAAAGAAATAAACACCAATATTCTTGGAAAACAGATTAATGATCCCAATGAACACACAGGAGATTTCAACCTAGAGATAATCCAGTTTTGATCTGTTAACATTGAAAAGAAGAAAGAGAATGACCTACTTGTGACAGAACATCATTTAGAATTTTTCACACAGCGTACACAATAATTATAATTTCTCGGAAAAAATACGCAAGTCATCGAGCTATGGGAGTCATTCAAGGAAGTCATATGCCCTTGACACATAATGCCTGAATTGCGTTGCAAACGCCCTGACGTCATGTTAACGATAAGGTAGTAGATCTGATGATAGATAAGATAGTAGGATTCAGTTGAATGTCTTGTTATTTTTACTGACTTGATGTGCTTTGGTGACAACGGCTTTTTAAGCCGTTCGTATAACGTAATAGCTATAACATTTCAACCGGAAAAGGTAAATCGTCATGAAAATCATGACAATGTCTTCTCATCTATAGGAACACATAAAATTAATGGCAGTAATAAAAAGCATAAAACCTCTTTATACGATACTGACGTCATTGCTAATGGCGAAAAGGACGCCATTACATTATATAGAGCGAAACCTAGTAACAATTTAAAAATTGTACCTACAGGAAAATGCAACAATTTAAATGAATGTTTTTCCTGACGATAACTACGAGTATTGTTTGTATGCAACGAATATTTCTACTTATAATATGCTTAAACGATAAGGTCTGTTTATTTGGATTATGTCATCTGGAAACTTTTCGATTCAACTTTGTTTCAAGTCTTTTCAGTGGTAAATTAACTTCTATTGCCAACATTACTCCTAGCGACGAAAAGCAAAATACATGCAGTAGGTATTTTACAAGGAATAGGGGATTCTAATAATCTAAATTCTCCAATAAATTAATATCTTTTAGAGCAAAGCAAGTCATCCATATCGGTAGACACAACTTTGAGAAAGAAGCCGGCAGAAGGATCCAGTTGGGTTAGGCAGCGCAGCGTTTGGAAAACTTTGTCAAGGGATCTCGTCGGAAATTATCCGGAAAAGAACCGGTGTTACCGACATAGCTTTAGTAAGTAAATTAAAATGGCAGTGGGCTGGCCATGTTTGTCAAAGGACCGATGGCCGGTGGAGCAGACGAGTTCTGGAGTGGAGACCGCGTATCGGCAAACATAGTGTGGGAAGCCCTCCAGCTAGATGGACCAACGACCTTAAGAAGGTGGCAGGGACAGACTGGATGCGGAAGGCAGAGGACAGGCGCAGCCTGGGAAAGGCCAAAGTCCAGCAGTGGACTGCTATAGACTAAGTTGATTGATTGATTGAGAGCAAATCAGCGTTAGCTTAGAGATCTTTATTTTTAGTAAGATCATGCTATGCATGATCTGAGATTTCTATTACAAAATTCTCAGTTATAAGTTCCACTTGGAACTCTGCCATCTGCAGTGCAATATACTCTTGTCACCTTGGAAATTGGTGACGTTTCTTGTGAATCATTAAGGCCTCTATCGTCATCCGTCATTACCAATTGCACCATTATTTCCTTGGGGATTAAGAGCAGAATGGTGTGCTATTTAATCCCAAGTTACGTCTTATTATTGCAAGGTTATCCCGTTTCAGTCTCTGTTTCTAGTATCATTTCGCATTTATTATTAAACTAGTGAGATTTCCTCGTGATGTTTTCTTTCACGTTCAAGTGCGTGATAAATATAAATGTTACGAGTTTTTTTTAAACACATGGTAAATTTCGATTGCCGTATTTTCGTGATTATTAATTTTCCTTCGTCAAAGATGACATTGGAGCAATTTTGACGGCTTGTTCTTGATATGTGTTGTGTTTCGGGTCCACGTTTTCGGACATGTGTTGTCAAATAAATTGTTATTATAATTAAGTATGTTCGTACTGATTAGCATGACTAGTAATAAAAATAAAACTGCATTTAAAACAGACATTTTAGAGTTTATCGCGAGCCGACGCCCTTGAAAATTCGCTGATTATTTCAATTTATAGGTTAGAGTTTATTGATATTTCATAGTTGACATTATAAAAGGCAATGTTATTTATTTAATACCAGATGATACGTAGATAAAACGGGTTTTTAACCAGTTACTACTAGTAAATTGAATCAAGTTTATTATGCTGAACATGGTAGGGAAAGAGAATCGATGCAATGGTGACAGTTGATAGGTACTCAATTCTGCAGACCGTTTGGCATTTACAAAGCATACTATACATAATTTGGATACAATGTTTCAAACAATGATAAATATTTCTTTCTGGTTTTAAACAGATTTCTTATAAAAAGGAGGAGGTTCTCCATTCGTCTGTATAATGTTTTTTTTGAGTTCATCAATTTTTTCAATTTTAAATAAGTACATTTTCAGTCAATTTTTAAGAGTGATGTCCGTTATAGGTACGTTTCTCAATGAGTAGGTATCTAATCAAATATAGCCTAATTCAAATTGAAGCGTTCTCATTTTCAAAACAAGATCTTTTGCCTACAGAAGCGACTACTGATAGTAAAAGCTTACTGCTCTACTCAGATGCGGATGCTAAACGTGATGCATCTAGATATCCACGCCTGTATCACGTGGGAACCTTGATTTTGTCGGGTTATTTCGGGCCTCACGTCCAAACAGCTACCGATTTAGTACTAAACCTCTGCCAGTTGTATTTATAAAGAGAGATTGGTGGCTCTTGCCGCATTCTTTACGAGAAAATCTTTGTTGATGGCACGTTTTCCTGGTTTCTTCACAAACTATCGTTGAGCAAGAAACTCCATGATTACCCTTCGTAAGGCGTGTTACACACGTTCGGGTCGGCATGATTTGGCACAGTCGGGTGGCAATATATGTAAACATTCGATTTTGCCACCTAGGCCAGGTGCTGTGGTGAATCATTTGTGTGTGTAGCACCCCTTACGAACTAGGCCAGTAGTGTCGACTGCACGTCAGTGGTCACACTTTGACCTTAGCTGGCCTTTTTTTTTCTTTTTTTTTCAAGGTGGGAAATTATCAAATAACTTCTCCCGCTCTGGGCGGAACGGGAGGGCGTGTCAGACTTTTACTGACTCAAACCCACCCGTGTTCCTTCCGTTGCCTGTGTGCCGGGGTCGCGATATCCCTTTCGGACAAACTCGCAACCCCGGCAGGTGAGATTAGCTGGCCTAGCGTAGTAGTTACGAAGTCTCAATAGAATAAAAACCCAGCTTATAGGTACTTACTGGTGGTTGGTTGGTTGGTTACTGGTACTTGGTTTTGTTACTACGTACGTGTGTCCTACTGTCATCATTCACCTAGCCTTTTCCCGACAATGTTGGGGTCGGCTTCCGGTCTAACCGGATGCAGCTGAATACCAGAATTTTACATGGAGCGACTGCCTATCTGATCTCCACAACCCAGTCGAACCAAATCCCCAACGACAAAAAAAATCAGTAGTCGTAAAACCTGCATACCAAGTTTCGCCCAGAACAGTTTTAAATTACGACCTGTAGAGGAGTACGTAAAAACTGACACACGAAATCAAATTTTGCCAGACTTGAAGCAAAGACGCCATCAAACCCAGGGAAACACGATATATAGATACCCCTTGGTAAGACTGGTTGTCAGACTTCCGGGCTTTTCACGACCCATAACGACTGTGACTGATCCGCTAATGACAGCCGGAATCAACTGCTTAACGTGTTTTCCGAGGCACGGCGGAGTCTCGGTATGTAAAGATGGTCACCATCCACGGATCAACAGCGGCAAGCGTAGCTTTACCTGATCGATCCACCCGTGCTCTACATAATCAGCCTATAATGTTCCTACTGCTGGGACACCGGGCCTCTTCTCTGTGAGAGGCAGTGGGCCGTAATCCACCACGCGGCCCCAGTGCGGGTTGGGGGTTGGTAGATGTCACGTTTTCGAATTTTTGGTTCTAGGACATGCCGGTTTCCTCACGATGTTTTCCTTCACCGTTTTGAGAGTATTGGTGATGAAATTATTTACACAAAGCAAAGCGCCTGCCTGGGTTCGAAAATCTACAACTTGTATGTCGGGGCCACCACTGCTCGCCCCGTGCTGTATGAGTACTTTAATTGTCAAGGACGTTCCTGGTCTTATCTCATCTCTAGTACTGTTCCTACCGTTATTGATATGTAGGTCACATTCTATAGCAATATTTATGTGGCTATGTATGAGTAATTAGTTCAAACACAGTTATCTACTTGTTACAAAAATAATACCTAAGGCAGAGGCCCTCAGTCGATAAGACTATAGGATAATTTGTTGTTGTAAGTATAAAAGTATGGAACTGATAAAGTAATTTATACAGGGTGGCAGGGACATCGACGCGAAAACTGTTACCATGGATTCTGATTCTGAACCCCCCTGCGTAGAAATTTTTCGTTGGTTGTCAAAAAAAAAAACAGCTGTTACATACATTTTGACCGCGTAGGTATTGCACTTTTCTATGAAATAGCAGATTTTATTTACATATCACGGTGGGCCGCACGCGTCCGAAAGTTAGACAAAAACATAAAAGTTAGAGGCGCCACTTAAAAAAATTAAGGACGACTCGGCTCGACACGGTATTGCTATTGACATGTCAAAACGTCTTTTGCTAAACTCGATTTTAATTAAATGTTACGTGAATACGGAAGCATAATATTGGTGTTTGAAAACAAATTGATTGCTGTTGTTTGTTACAGACCTGTATTTTTTGTGAATGAAGATGTGTCACATTAGTTTTAACTATTTTAAATGATTGAACAGTAGATTCTAATGACAAACATCTTGCTTATTTAAATCGACATTGAATGAATGAATGAAATGCACTGATCCCAGCGTGGTTTAACCAGACTCGATAAATCGAATGAACCCCAAGATTTGCACTAGCCCATGAAGCCTCATGTTTCATGGAACTACATAGGCCATTGCAAATCAAGCAGTAGACCGGGGAGCGCGGGTAATGTAAAGAAAAACAAATGATGTAATTGCAGTAAATGCTTATGCTAAAAAGGAAAGGAAGAACTTTACCCTGCAGTGGGACACAACACAGGCTGATTATTTATATATTTTTATTTATTCAAATGCTTATGGTGTAGTTATTCGTTCCTGAACTCAACTAAAGTCTGTTTTTTAATATCGTAGACTAATTTGATAGGCGCAAATGTCAAACTCCAAGTTGAAAAAACAAACAATCATCACTTGAAACGTCAAATAAGTCTATGAGATTATTAACCGATTTCTAAAAACGAGGGGTTCTCAATTCGGATGTTTATATACATTTTTTTTTATGGTTCGGGTATAACTCCGTCATATATATATACACTGTTAGGGTTAAAGGGTGGACACTAAAGGAAAGACCGTTCTAAGGATTTCAATTATACGTTTATTATCCTTTTCTTTATATATAGGAAGGTGTGTTCTACTAGTATTATGAGAGACGTGTGATCCTATATATCGCACCTTTGGTAGAACAAGGGCATAATTGTCATAAATTGCCAAACGAATGTCTTTGTCCCTCCAGTTCAAAGGGCCTTTTTAAAGCATTTCTGCATATTTAAGTCATTTTGGCAATTTATGACAATTATGCTCTTGTTCTACCAAAGGTGCGATATATAGACGGATTTGCAAAATTATTATTTTTTGTTTGAAAGTGATACTCTTGAGGTGGTCCCATATAAATTTTATTAGTTTTGCTTAGATACTTTTTGAGTTACTTAGCTTCAATAATACTTATATTTTTCCCACTTAGTCTTTATGGATGATGTTATAATAACTTCCTGTCACTGTTATTTACATAGCAAGTAGTTGTATTCGAATTTGTGTGGAGTAAGTACCACAACTAAAAAGGGAAAAATAAAAACTTTTTTACAAAAAAAAAAAAAACACGGAGGAAATAAAGATAACTTTATTTCGGAAGTCGGTGTCTTTGGTTTTGATTTTCGTTTTTGCCACCGACTTCCGAAATAAAGTTATTTTCACTTAGTAGTGTTTTTTTTTGGGAGTTGGTTGTTTTTTAAAATAAATATCCGAATTGCGAACCTCCTCCTTTTTTAGAAGTAAGTTAAAAACAGACTAGCAACACATCTTTTACATAAATATGCATCACTATGAATTATTTTTATTCTTAGGGGATTGAAATAACAGGAAATTGCCTTACGAATTTGATTCTTACCAGTCCATTGTAAAAAGGAATGCATAATAATAAGTAAGCCTTGCCAAATATGTGGTCATCACCTTCACACGTTGTTTACACGTGCAACTAATACCAAAGATTAAGGGCGAATTTCACCAATGAAAGTGTGTCAATATTCCACAAAAACGATGACATTGACAGCTCATGAATGCGCTTTAGGTGTGCTGATCGCGTTCAGTTGCATTGGTGAAATTCACCTTAAGAATTTAAGCAATCGCTACTTCAGTATTGCCACAGAAAGACGAACTTGCGTATAAAGTAACTGAAACATAGTGACAAAAGCATGAGGAAAAGGCCATTTTAATTACCGCCTCTACATTGGCGCCGAAAATCGAATATAGGTATTCAAGGATCGTACTAACACTTACGTCATTCGTTTCAGTATATGGTTATTTGTACAAATGACACTGCGATTTAAGTGTGTTTAATCTATCAGTACAATAAATAGATGGGGAGTGGAAATCACCTCTGAAAATATGAATTATGAAACATTCATGACCAGTTTTTTAATTGAAAATTTGAAGTTGAATGCAGGTTTATACGAACCCAGTAATGTGACAGTACATCTAAGTCAGTCCAGCACTGACTTGCAACTGGGCTCGTGTAGACACTAGTTTCGACCCAGTCCATTGCTCACTTCGCGCCCTCAAGTTAATCTATTTGACTAACCTACCGGTCTATTTTCGCACCCAGTAGCTTCCCCTGCCTGACTTACTGCCGATCTCGTCTTCATGAAACCACTGATTGGGTCCGTAATTATGAATCACTGGGTCCAGTCACTACTATTTGTTAATAAACCAGACATGAGAACTTGTCAAATTCTACTTTGGCATTACTTAAGAGGGCGCCTAAAGGTCCACTAGCGCCACTCTTCGTCTCATCGTATTTTGTTGCTCCGTGTCTCAATATGAAACTTTATAAAAGGTATTAGAAAATTCTAGACACACTTACCGAGGGTCCTGTCTAGCCGTTATTCATAATTCCTTCTCAGTCACGAGATAATATTTTTTTTAAAGAGTGGCGCTAGTGGACCTTTAGGCGCCCTCTTAAGGTGACGCTCGCGAAATTCAAAATCTCGATTCAGAAACCAGCACGAAGAGAATAGCCGTTATATCCTTGCTCACGGTGATGTAACTATTTATTTGAGTATGATTTTTTGACATACTTCATATAAAGAGATTTCGTTTTTTTTTTTTTTAAGCCCGCACCTAATCTGATAAAATCAAGTACTTATGTCAAAAAATCATACTTAAATAAATAATTACATCACCGTGTGCAAGGATATAACGGCTATTCTCTCCGTTCCGGAGATATAAGCATTAGCTCCGTACATTTTAATTGCAAAAAAAAAATAAGTTGCCAATTTGCCTACCAGATTGTATCCTATGATATTATATTTATAGATAATATTGGCTATTAGAAGCGATTTCAAGCAAAAAACCGACACTTTAAAAGCTCCCAATGTCTTCGAGAGCCTTTTTTCGATCCACAGAGCGACGTGATGGTGGAACAGTTTCTATTTCTATAACTTCACGGTGACGCGTCCCGCCTGTCTGCACAATTACTCGGGTACTAGGAATAATTCA
Source organism: Agrochola circellaris (assembly GCA_914767755.1). Lineage (NCBI taxonomy): Eukaryota > Metazoa > Arthropoda > Insecta > Lepidoptera > Noctuidae > Agrochola > Agrochola circellaris. Next base: position 9,034,232 of record OU611860.1, read on the forward strand.
GTAAACTCGTATTTCAACGAAACTATAAAATATGGGTCCAAAAACAAGCTCAACATCTCGACAGCATCATTCATCATCATCAACAGTTTCTATTTCTATCATCATTTCAGCCGAAAGACGTCCACTGCTGGACATAGGCCTCCCGCAAAGGACTGAGGGGTTTGCCATAATCGCCACGCTTGGCAGGCGGGTTGGCGATCGCAATATGGCGTTAAAAATGCGTAGAGAACGCTGCTGCCTATTCTCTAGTGAGTCCCTTAGTCGCCTTTTACGACACCCGCGGGCAGAAATAGGACGGTACTATTCTTTATGTCCGGCACCACGCGGAATCTTGACAGCACTTGGCAATAATACCTAGAGATTTATGATTACGCCTAAGTACAAAAAACGATGTAAAACAGTAAAACCTATATAAATAATGACGTATCCAAGATTGATAACCGGTAAACAGATATCGACCATAGACAGCCACAAGTCGGCCTCAACCTCAACCTTGTCACTGCTCTTGACCTTGCAAATGTACTGTCTTTGCCTCCGTAGCTGTCCAGTAAATCTATTACGACACTTGAGGGTTAGATAGCAATTTTATAAAAAGGCACTTTATTGACTTGGCTTTAAGATTGCTTCTTTTTTAATTAATGAGAAACCAATAACTTCTTTTATAGGTAGACTGGCTACTGCCCACGACCTCGTCCACATTAAATTTCTTGTTTTAACATAAGATTATAATTTTACTTCACGGCGATCTGAAATATAATTATTAACAGAGTAGTATTTCTAATACACGTCATCTAACATCGCGTTTTTTTAGAGATAAAATATTGTAAATATTTTTTAAATATTATTATTTTCCTCGTTCATTGGTAACACCGAACTGTCACTTTTTCTTTTCGCGCGCATTCAGACATCGCAAGAAAAATTCTCTCTCGTCAAAAATATTAATTTAAAATTAGTTTATGATAGTCCTTACTAAAATAACAAAATGTTAACTATGATATGTGATAGAAAGTGTATTAAGTGCATCGTTAGCGGAAACCTGAGCCGTATTATGTGCATCGTTAGTGGAAACCTGAGACGGCCGCGGCGCTCATCAACGACATCAATAGATACATCAAAAGCACTCCTGATCCTGACCAACATTGGATGTACTCAGATCCAGAGGCGTCCCACAACCTTAATGTGCGAGAGTGCTTGGCTCTAACTGACCACCTTGCACGTGATACTGAATAAGCACTATGGTGGACATTGACACTGTTTAAACATGTGTGCTGCAAACTTGCTAAAACATTATCTCTCCAGTCGCGACACGAGATGTCCTAAGTAGCGTTACCTCCACGTTACTAGCTGGATGAGATGCTGCCAGAGAGGCACGTGATGCCCTTAGCTATGTAAGTACATAGCTAACTGGTATGCGATTTTCACCATTACCCCTCCAGTGGACACGAGATGTCCTCAGCAACGTTAATTCCACGTTACTAGCTGGAGCTGGATGATTACCAATGCTGCACGTGATGCACTTAGCGATGTTACTGTACACAGCTAATGTTGGTATGTACTCGTCATAAGAGGTAAGTCCCATTTCTATGACCTTGGTGAAATTGTAAAAATGTGGTTCTATATGCTCCCAATTTTCGAGCACGAAGGCTGCGAGACAGCCTTACTTAACCCAGCACATTGTCTGCTTGATATACATAAACTTGCAAAAGTATTATACTCCCTATAGTGAGTGCAGGATTCTACCCCACTAACTGGATTGTTATCAGCGAGTACGGGATACTCTTGACAACATTGATTGTATGTTGTTAGCTGGTACATATTTGGCATAGCGTGCACATGCTTAGCATGAGATGATCATAACATGTTACACCAATACCATGTGTGATCTAGCTTGACATCAAGGATAATAATATTATGGAAGCACAGTCCGCCTTGACGGATTACTCCTTATCAGCTAATATTACACATATCTGTTACTGATATAAACACCAGCCCATCAAAAGGCTATTATACTTATATTCATGGCTATACCCCTGAGTTACAATTTTTAACAAACAAATATACCTAATTAAAAGAAATCTGATGTACAAGATACTCAGTGTCTTTCCTAAGCACTAGGTGGCTTAATTATCCCGACATAAATCGATAAATGATATCTATTTTGAAAATTAAAACAATAAAGCAAAATTGTGTAAGTTTACACTCATACAATCAAATACTAGTACAAGATACTATGTTAAAATGATTCCGTGATACAATGGCTGCTGACAAATGATTCATTGACCCCCTGCAAAGCATAATTCCATGCTCATACTTATTCACAAGGCATATGCCTTACTCCCAGACTCCTCTGAACTGAGGGAACAAGGGATTGAGATATTCCACAACCAAATTGCACTGGTTACCTCTGTCATAGGGAAAGCAATGACTGACCCTATGCTTATGAAGAACATAAGCATAGGAAGGGCAAGGGTCTAGCCCATAAGGATATTTGTATGTTTGGAGTGAATAAACAAATAAATAAGACATACAAAAACCGTTGACAGACTTGGCTGATGCAACAAAATACCTGATAATGTCAATGTTCACTCCCACCAAACTAAAACCAGAACAAAACTAATACCCAATAATGAATTTCAACTTACTCTATTTGATAAACAAACAGATACATTTAACAAACTTGAGCATACAACTTCATTGCTACAAACAATAACAATTAATCAATAAACATTAAAACCACAAGACATACACTCAGGATGATAAAGAAAACTTACCGGTCCTATTGAGAAAATGTAAAACTAGTGCAACAGGAGTTGATCTGCTATATTAAATAACAAATTAAAACATCCTACAACTAACTATAATAACAGAAATCACTCAATAATGAAAATAATTTTAGTGGACCTCAATAACAACCCGGCTTATATCTACACTTCAAAACTACATATTTGATACCTATCAAACTCAATATAGTAACTCTTAACACCATTACAAGTAAATACTGAGATGAATTAAAATACATCACAGATTTACAAATAATTTAAATATAAACTTCAGATTCAAACAAAATAGAAAATTCTGTCTCATTCTGAACTTAAAACTGCTATTTAACCCCTCTAGGACAGTGAGACCTCTACCATATTTGATTGGCAGAAAATTACAAATAAAATTCCCAGTACTAACAAGAGTATTTTATACTGACAATTTGTACATTCTTCAAACATTATTGTTCAACACACCAAAAAAGACAGATGTATGATCTCATCGTATAGGTTCTAATCGTAATCGTATAGGTACCTCTATCACTGAGGGCTACCTGCAAGACTTTTCTCAACATCAGATAACCAATAAAGGGCTCATTATAAATACATTGCTCGATAACTTCCATATTAAAACTTTCATACTTCACCTGTACTGACTAAATTACCGGTACTGAATAACACTTACCAAAACAAGATTTCCTACCAACCTACCCTGATTATTTACTTGTCAAATAACAAGATTGCCATAAATCATAATACCTAAAGAAAACACTATAAATGTAACTAAATGTTTGCAATGGAAATTAACCATGGAGTACTAACACCTGACCTAAGTGAATTGCTAGGTGCGACTGTTAAGTCTTTCTTAAACAAAACACGTGCCTTGAACGTACCCATTTTAAAACAAAACTTAAAGTATTAGTGATCTTAGTTGCATTACATAACATCAGGCCTGTATTTCGAAGGGCCGGGCAGAGATGGTTGACCTTGTTCAAAGGTTATAAAATCAAAATGTCTAATTAAACACTCAACCATCCCAATTAACAGTCTAAATACTTAATAGTAGACTTCAGTGATAATTATGACACTAAAATGAAATTGTCGAAGAAACAAAGAGGGGGGGGGGGGGAGCGCATTGTGATGTGAGGATAAAGCATTGATGGATTGAGATTAGAACATGAACACGGTCAGGTACCATATAATTAATGTAGGCACCATGAATGAATGAACTACAAATGATTGTACACTAAAACCATCTGCTCACCAAGTGCACATTATAGCAAACTATACAACTCCCTAACTTAAACTATATACCTCATTCCATAATTTAATTTCGGATATATTATGAGGTCAGAGAAAAAACTTTCATATCTTTATGCTTCAAAAATGAACCTATTTTTTTTCGACTAGCTCTTGTCAATTATCTGAAACAGACACTTCCACATTACGTAAATTAAGAAAGGAAAATATTTTATCTCGGACATCACAGGTAAAATGGCAAAAACACAAACAGTAAAAGAATAAGGCCTATGTGAGGCCACAAAGGGAAATTAGCCAAACTAACCTATTAAATGGTGCTTGCAAAACTTAAAATTGATCAAGCTTAAAGCTCATTCCGGGCTTGACCCTATTTACCAAAATAACCTCAATAACCAAACTCATAAGCTAAAGCTCCAAAAACCCCTACCATAGGCAGGCATATAGGCAGCTGAAAGAAGGTGAAATTGCTAGATAAGTACCCGTGCATAGGCCATGAGTGGGGCTGAATTAAGATATTGCATTCTTGATGGTGGCATTGAAGTATTGGCGTAAAGGTGTAAAATACATATAACGATTCAAAATGAAAAAAAAAAAAAAAAAAAAAAAAAAAAAAAAAAAAAAAAAAAAAAACTGGTTAATTCTCAAATTCATATTCATTGCGTTCCACAAGGTAATACAAGATGTTAACAAAAGGCTCAGAGCTAAGAGCCGTTGTAAACCCTGTCAGGGCACAGCAAAAATAATGAAAAAAAAAAAAAAAAAAAAATGCTCGGTTACTATAAACAAAAACGAATCCTCTAGCTCACCAATGGTAGCATTTTTTATGCCACAATGATGGTCCGCAAATTGCAGGAATCGGCCATAAATACACAACATAACTCTAAAGATCTTATTAAATGAGCTTATCGTAAACTCACGCACTAAGTTCCACACTGCATCTCAAATAAGTGAATGTTTACGGAAACATCTACAACTGGTACCTATTTTCTGTCATGGAAGCTTTCAAAATGATTCATCCCAACAAATATCTGAATACAAATAGGTACAGAACAAACTTAAAGAAACCCTACAAAGCTGGCTGCCGATTTGGCCCCAATGTCGACTATAGACTAATAAAACAAATATAGAGACTGTTTTAAAGCTACCCTAAAGCTTATAACTAAGTATAATAAAAGTGAGAGTGACTTAATTCTTCCTTTCACAGGACAACACACAGCAGCTCAACTTAGAACAGGCATCAATTGAGACAGACACAATGTGTTACTTGCTGTTTATACTTTTATGCTAATTAACGATAGATTCCTTAATAACCAACGCTAATGAAGGAAGATAAAAGGACCTATTCAATAAACCAGAATATTTATAATCAGATAACTTATTAACTAATTGAATTATTGCAGACAACTCTAAACATCTACTCTGTTAATAATTATATTTCAGATCGCCGTGAAGTAAAATTGGGAATCAAACGAGCTTACCTGTTAAGCGAAGTCTTGATTCTAATTTTACGAACGGCGATCTGAAATATAATTACCCACCCGCCACTAGCTAACAGCCCAAAAGCTGCAATAATTAGTGTAACTAATTCACTTATCCTTTCAGGAAAACCTAGTGAATGTAAGTATGCGGAACTACTCTGTACAGAAAACAGAGCTTGTTCCTCATCTTAAGGATCTCTAAAAATAAGTGACAGTTCGGTGTTACCAATGAACGAGGAAAATAATAATATTTAAAAAATATTTACAATATTTTATCTCTAAAAAAACGCGATGTTAGATGACGTGTATTAGAAATACTACTCTGTTAATAATTATATTTCAGATCGCCGTTCGTAAAATTAGAATCAAGACTTCGCTTAACAGGTAAGCTCGTTTGATTCCCAATTATATCCTACGAGTATAAGTAGCTGTGCCCCGTAACTTCATTTTTGCTTAGCGTTCTTTATGATTTGTTTCGTTTTGCTCGGCTCCTAAATGTCCTAGCGTGATGTTAAATAGCCTAAGTCTTCATCAAGAAGTAGGCTATTAGACGCAAATGATTTTTTTAAATCCGACTGGGAGTTCCAGAAAATAACGCGTTCAAAGCTCAGACCAAATAAAGAACCAAGTCAGAGCCCAATACAGTGAAGCATGTCAAAACTACACAGCCGCTCTGTGCATACACGCCCACAGCACACATTTACAACCTTTTACAATGACAGTACAATCAAACTACACCACACAAAGTGCACATTATGTTTACGAAACCGGCTTCACGTCTGAGATTCAAACAAACAAAAAATCCAACTCTTCAGCTTCATTATTAGTACCTGTAGATACTCGTAGATATATTAGTATAGATGAAGTAATTAAAACTTTAATGAAAATGCTTTGAATTAATTTTCTTAGCCTTCATACTTATTCATTGAAACACAAGGCCTATAAAAACATGTCCTTCACTACTTCCTACAATTACTAGTTGTTTGCATATCAAGTTCTGCGCCGTTTAAGTAATTACGTACAATTGAGAGTGCAATTGATCGATAAACACTCTTTGACGCTACGGTCTTGTTGCGCAGGAGTTTCGAACGTCGCGGAATCAATTATATGATAGACAATGATAGTGGTAATTATATATGTATAGGCAGGAAGATCATCATTTAAGGTGTATCGTACAGTTTCAGCCAAAATACGTTCGTCACAAAAGGTCAACTAAAACTACTAAGGTAGGCTGAATGTCAACTCGTCATTGGTCAAAGGTGTACGCTGTTTTGATCTTCGTTATGAACCTATTTGGTATACATACATATTTAATTTTCTACGCAAGTCTGCTCAGTGCCTTAGCTTCAAAAGGTACCTGGGTCAATCGACTATTTTACTCAAACTTTGCTGTCCCCGACACATTATTTTAATAAAACAAGTAATTTTTTTTTAAAGTAATTTTTCACTTTGTAGTGTTTTCTTTTTTGAAAGTCGGTTGTTTTTTTTTTTATAAATAGTTTTTATTCGTTTAATTTTTCTTTTCATCCTAGATATACAATGGTGACATTTATTTTGTGTTCATACACAAAAGAAATGTCACAATTTTCAATTAGTTCATATTTAAAATAATTTGTCGGAGACAGCAAAATATGGGTAAAATAGTTGATTGACCCACCTATGTTTGTTGACAAGATAAAGAAAATAATTTGAAAACTGACGCAGGAATAAAAGATTTGACTGTAGGTACTATCGAGGACACAGGCGCCTGCCCACTTTTCGACCTTATTACCTAAGCAACAAGGTCCCAAATTGTTCGGGCGCCTGGGTCTTCGATAGTACATACCAGAAATTAGAACTAAGTATGTAGTATAAAGATTATTGAACCAGAATAGAATAAATGTTAAGAGAAATGAATCTGACGTACCTATCTATTATTTAATTCCTGCAAAATAACTACTACAATCGTAGTTTGGAGACTACAATGTCTATTTATAAATTCAAAGGGTTTAAAAGTCAACAATTTAAAAGTAATTGACAATGCTGATCACTATTTTAAAAGTGAAATCAGTCAAATATCTTACAACTTACGTTCTGTGTATATTTTATTATAAATTACCATTAAATACCTGTGTAGTTAGTTCTTTCTTGTACCTACTGGGAATTTTAGAAAAATAATTTAGAATTTTAGGAAAATAATTAAGAATTTTAGGAAAATAATTAAGAATTTTAGGAAAATAATTAAGAATTTTAGGAAAATAATTAAGAATTTTAGGAAAAAAATTAAGAATTTTAGGAAAATAATTAAGTAATTTAAAAAGAGTTATAAAACTAAAACCCAACTACGACAAAAAGTCATCTAAAAAGGTATACACAAGACTTCACAGACAAATTAAAAATTCGGACTCACGCGCTAAGGCATTATTCGAACAGATTACGTGTGTCCAGATTTTTTATTGGTCTGTTTAATGTGGCGTCAAATAGCCTATAACCACCGGACGATCAAGATGTTTCCAACAGCACCTCATTTGTCAAATTATGATGAGCAGTTTAGAAGTTATGAGGGAACAGACGAACATACATACATACCGGTCAAAATCATAACCCTCCTTTTAGCTTCGCCGTAGTCCGGTAAAAATAACATACATAACACCATCGCGTGTAGGTATTCCCCGAAGAGTTAGGCAGGTGCACCTATAGCACACCCACATTTCGCCAGTTATATTTAAGTCCCATGTAATAGGGGGCGAGCCTATTGCCATCAACCAGGCACAAATCCAGACTCGGGCCTGCTACTGAAAAATTCCAGATGGAAAAACCCAATATCAGCGCTGTGCTGTGGGTCTCCATAGCACAGCATCATGCTGAGTGGAAGCCTTCTTGTCACAGTCATGACGTGCCAGCAGCTGCCGACTATTTCTGTTTTGTGCTCGTTATTGTATTTAAATCTATTCTGTTTCTTTTTCTTATTTTTTACTCGAGTTTATCATCTTTTTTTTTATGCACGTGTTTCTGTGACAAATAAACTTATTTTTCTTTCTTTCTTTCTTTCTTTTCTTTCAATCAAACTGCCTGACCCGGGAATCGAATTTAGTACCTCATGCTCAGCAGTAGCGCTTGTAATTTAGTAATGTCACAAATTCACAATATAATGATAAGTAAAGACGTTCTTTAACCATAAAAGGTTCAGACGTTCAAATGCGAACAGTGCAGCATTGTAACTGAAATAGAAAATACAACCTTAACTTAATCAAGAGGTGCCTGCTCGATAATCAACGCGATTCTTCAGCAGTCATGACGAAGAAGTACTAAAGAAAATACCTTTTTATTATAGAAAAACTAGCAAATCTGGGGCACCTTTAATCATAAGTTATCACCATTCTCCTGCAATTATCTCATTTTTTTTGTGGTCGGCGCAATATGTCCTTTTCTTCCATACTTCTCTATTAGTCGTCAACTCGGCAGTCACCCCCTTTCTACCCATATCATCTTTCACACAGTCCATCCCTCTTTTCTTTGGCCTTTCCCTACTCTTAAGCCGTATTGAATGACAAGTGTGTTGACATTATAATGTTTTGAGAGTCTCAAGTTGCCGCAGCACCACGGCCTTTGTAACGTACCACCTGCAAAACAACCCGATGTTTGAAAACCTATCATGTTGTAACTATCAACAATCATTATCTATCTTCAGCACGCGTAGCATTACCACCGACGGAAGAATAGACAACATGACAGATTGTGATTTATCTGTAATTTTGTCTATGCACCGCTTTTGTGCATGATGACCGTAGAAACGGGGTTTGTCGACGGAAGAATAGACAAAATGACAGATAGTGATTGTTTATCTGTAATTTTGTCTATGCACCGCTTTTGTGCAGGATGACCGTAGAAACGGGTTTTGTTGACGGAAGAATAGACAAAATGACAGATTGTGATCGTCTATTCTTCCGACGGTGGTCATGCTACGCGTGCTGATCAGAAAACAGTCGGTTTGACGTAAAAGGCACGCCTCTCAATTTATTAATAAAATCCCAAAGGATTTGCGTCACAGGGAAACGTGTAGGCGTCTACGATTAACCTTGGACTTCGAATCAGCTGATCCTATTGATAGCTATTCGTTGGCTGTCAGAAATATAGACATTTTCTTTTCGTCCAACATGCATAAGCATAATCACCCTATAATGTTCCCACTGCATTTTATTATATTTTTGTTTGTCTGTCGGTATGTTCCGGCTAATCTCCGAAACTGCTGGACCGATTTTGACGGGACTTTCACTGGTTGGTAGCTGATGTTATACGGAGTAACATACTTTTGTTTTAGAAAAAGAATTAAGGTCCACGCGGGAGAAGCCGCGGGCAGTAGCTAGTTCGCAATAAAATCGATATTTTTAACTGGAAATACTGAAAAAAAAAAACAAATCGTTCATTTGCTAAACGTTAATATCAATGTAGGTAATAAAAACGTGAGAATATTACGCATTAGAGTTGTCATACGCGAACACGCGTTTGAAAATATGAATGATTCTAAATCATTATTTTATGCAGATAATGACAACGCGGAAGATTTTCTAATGTAAACACATAATTTTCATTTCAATGTCATTTTATTTATGATTAGAAATAATTTATCTGCACAAAAATAATATTTCTATCACCGTGCCTTAAAACGTGTAAATTCGTTATGCGTTTTTTTTTTTTAAATTTCTACACTACTACGTGCGCGATTGAAAAAAGTATTTTTTGGGAAGGCTTCGAAATCTTTTCGTCACGTTTTTCTTATTTGAGAGTGAGACTCGTGACTGACAAATTAACATGACAATGATATTATACTGATGTGAAATATGGAAATTGGTACAGTTTGTAAATACATCTCAGTCACGTGTGATGCAGTTTTTTTTTTGTAATTATTAACAAACCCTCGCAAAGGTCTTTCATGGTGCATGCAGATGTTATTGCACAAGGAGCACGACACGAGAAAATTTCCTGACTGTCACTGTCAAACTATACGCACGCCACAGATAAGAAAATATGTTTCCCAGAAGGTCAAGGCATATATTTCTCGTCTAAAGGATTTTCAAAAATGCAGCCACGAGCGTAAGCGGATAAAACTAATGAAATCACACAAGCAACGTCTTGTTTAGATATTATCCTTAAGCCAAAATATAATTAGCAGCCTTACGATACATAAAAGGTACCTACGTGACTATGCGTACGTGTTCATTTACATACAAGTAAAGTATTTCAGGTATTTATTATTTTTTCCTTTTAAATTGCATTCTGTAATTGCCCTGCGCTTACTCAGCTCTACCTATATAAAGTAGGTTTTGCGCATATTAAGCTTTGTGCAGACCAGCGCGACTTGTCGCGCGACGCGACACCGGTTATTGTTATACCGTCAAGTTTTCTTAGAAATTGTATTGTTCGAGTCGCGTCGCGGCGTCGCGTCGCGCTGGTCTGCACGAAGCTTTAGCAGGAATTGTGACTTAATATTTGGAACGAATCAGTGGAGGGCAGTTGTTTTTGGGAATCAAGACTAGCAGATAACTTGGAAGCTTAAAATGCTTATGCATACCACAACTTCCGTCGACAAATCCTTCATTGTCCAGGAAACTAGTTTGTGGAATGCATTGCCAGTTGAAATAAAGCGCGCGCAATCGTTACCTGTATTTATAAGAGATTCGTAAAGGAACATTACTGGTCGTTGTGATCTTGTTCTCGTAACTGTAATTATCTATAGTCTTCATTTATTTTCGTTGCTTATATATTTAGTATGTATGTATTTATGTATCTATTATTTAGGATATGTATTTATCTGTGTATCTATTCTAGTATATTGTATACTTATTATTTGCACCAACGACAGCCCCATCTTATGTCCAGGTAAATCACTGTCCATTCCAAGGTTGCCTAATTGTTTTTTTGTTATGTATTTTTGTGGTGTACAATAAAGTATAAATAAATAAAATCGTATACATTGGAATGGATGACAATTGGGCAATTTGGTTAAAATATCTTGGTTGGGTCCAACTTATAAAAGGTGATGTCATATTTTGAACTATACGTATAGGTAATGGTGGTAAGGTCTCGTGCATAATATACCTAATCGTCAGATTCTAAAATTAGCGACGTTGATACATACTGTCAAAGACAAACCCCTCTTGTGTTGAATACACAAGAATCACATACAAGAAAAGAGTAAGTAAGTACCATAATTTAAAATATTAGTCAATTAATTTTAATGGCAGAGTGCAAATGTACATAACATATTTTATTCGATTTTAAACCAGAGTTTTAAACATAGAATAAAGCAACGCGTAACAGAGGGGCTTTAGCAATACAACGATGACGGAAACTATGGATCTGATAAGAACAATCGTGGTTAACGTGACAGGAAGACGGACCACGGACTGACTATAACCACGCTATCATTGTTGCAAAACTATGTTACGTTAGATTCTATAATGTATTCAAATTAGGAAAATTATCTGGAGTTTTATGCAGCATCATCATTCTCCTACCCTTATCTCAAATTATTTGTGGTCGTCGCAACATGTCCCGTTCTTCCATACTTCTCTATCAGTCGTCATCTCGGCAGTCACCCCCTATCTAGCCATATCATCATTCACACAGTCCATCCATCTTTTCTTTAGCCTTCCACTACTTTTATAGCCATCGAAATTCATTCTAAAAACTTTCCTCACGACATTTTCCTCATTACTCTTGTTTTAAGCAACATGCAATGAGGAAAGTTACGATTTTGACCTAGAACAGAATTTCTCAATGGTATCCACAACGTGAATCACTGGGGACTGACAGTCCTATCTATTGATGAACGTTTAGTATGATAGCATTACAGTATTTGGAAGAAATGTTCCAAATCCATGATCTTCATTTAGTACAGATCTTATACCTCTACCGCCAAATAAGATTTGCTGTGTTCCGGTTAGATTTAGAAGGATAAGGGCTCCGGGTACAGGCAACTTTCAATGTTGCTATAGATGGCACATCGGAAAACGATCAGCGTAGGTAATAAGGAACCACTTTCCATCAGTTTGGCCTTCGGTTGGTTTGCCAACAAGTGTTCTCCCACCGAAAGCTTCTTACGAGATAATATCGCGTAGATACTACATATGATCAATGCCACACCTAAAATAAAAGCCATAAAGCTCTGACGTTAAACGGTCAAGACCAAATGAAATTGGGCGCGAAGTATTATCTGTCTTATTAACACTTAACGATGACGGATAAATAAATTAGTATACCGTTTCTTCCTAGTCTGTGCGGCTATTCTGATCACGAATGTAGTGTGAATGTGGCATGCATATCTAAGATATCGGAAGGAATGTCTAGCCTTAAGAAAGAGGGCAAGCATTCGTTGTATTATATATTCATTTGTTTGCATAATCAGCCTATAATGTTCCCTCTGCTGGCACACAGGCCTTCTCTCTGTGAGAGGGAGTGGGCCATAATTCAATTAGTGGATGTCACATGTTTTCGAATTTTTTGGTTCTAGGACATGCCAGTTTCCCGGTGTTGTCCTCCACCGTTTTGAGAGCAGTGGTGATAAAATTAAATATAGAAAGTAAAGTTCTTGTCTGAGTCTCGACCTTACAACTCGGACTCACTAGTTTTTATCCAGATATTTCATGAAGAGGATTGGCAGTTTTCTTTTTCTGTCTTCAATCAATAACATAATGCGTTAGTATTTCGTCTGTCTAGCGTGGTGGTCGTTACAGTTTCCTCTTTGACCTTACCAACATTGCATCCAAGTTTTAATTTTTATGACATGAAGTTTTTGATAATTTATTTAAGACATTTTAAATCGTTGTTTAAACATTACTAATATATGAATGGAGACAGTATGTCTGGTTATTATCTGTTATTACTAAAGAGATGTTATCAATGTATGTACTTAATTAAATGTTATGTATTTTGTTAGCAGTTGTTTGGGTTACGGCGCGATATCGCTAACCAGCATCCTAATTTATATTCGTTATACATTATTAATCCTACAGAATATGACTTGAGAATTTTGAAGAATTAATTAATTTATTGGTTGTTTTTGTCATTAAACGACGATGACCATAGATAGACCAGAGATTATTGATTATTGTTCATGAACCTGGGGTATTAGAAAAACGAAATATTCTACAGAGGAGAAATGTTTTTTTTTTTAGGTAGGTAACATTCGTAGAAGAAAATATTCCGTAACATCTTACAAAAACAACACACTACATTGAAAATAATTTACGTTTACATACAACGGCAGGTGTTATACGAGTACAAGATATTTTTTTTCCTTGGGACTTTGTCTGATGAGAAACTTTATTAATACACACAGGGCTGTCCCAGTGAGTCGACAATGTTAAAATAAACGAAGACGTACAAAACTTTTGGCGGCAAATTATACCACCTACGCGCTACCTGTGGTTGAATCATTTGTTACATCAAATTACGAATTTGTTTGAATGAGAGTAAAGTCACTTAAAGTTACCATTGTTTCTACAGATTTTTTAGTTTTTTGACGATCGACACGTGGTTCGTTCTTTAGTACCGACCGACCTAACTACTTACTCCTGCCCGAAGAAGAACTAAAGAAAATATGTTTCTCTCTCCCGTGAATCTGTAGGCACAACCATAGAAACGGGTTTTGTCGACGGAAGAATAGACAAAATGACAGATTGTGATTGTTTATCTGTCATTTTGTCTATTCTTCCGTCGACAAAAGCCGTTTCTATTGTGGTCATGCTAAGGGTGCTGTGGTCGCAGCGACAAGGTAAACTTTAGAAAACGATACGAATCGCACACTTATGTAGTTGCAACGGCTAAATAACCGCAGAGTTGTGGCCGACTAATGGTACTGTGTAGGTACCAGTGTACTGTGCGTTTGCACTGGCGAAATATTCACATAAATCATGTTGAAATCTCTATTTCCTGTTAAACATTGTATCGAACATTGACAGAAAATTGAGATTTCAACATGTTTTCATGTAAACATCTCGCCAGTGCAAACGCGCCATTAGAGAGAGACGCGTCTAATTGCAACTAATAATGACTTAACGCAAGTACCTAGCCTTTTTTTTCTAATCTGGAATGCAACACTGACTGTAAGTAGGTACCTATTACATGACGCATTGAACGCATTTGTGATTAGTACTCATAGGAGGAAAACTTGACGTATTTGTTATCACTAATCATCACTCGTGGTCTAGCGCGACTGTTGATCGGGAGGCGCTGGGTTCGATTCCCACGTTGGGCAAAGCGCGTTACTGGGTTTTTCCGCCAGGAATTTCTCAGTAGCAGCCACGAGACTGGATTTGTCCGGTTGATGGCAATAGGCGCGCCCCCTATTACATTGTACTTAAGCCTAACTGGTGAAGGCTGTACCATAGGTATACCTTCGCCTGGCCCTTCGGGAAAAGTCGGCGTGATGTTATGCACACGACCTACGTTAAGTATTCCTACGGTGAGTGCTACTTTTCTTCAAACAGAGATCCCCCCCGGTCTCGCTAACAAGATTGTGTACTGTCTTAACGTAAACGTAACGTTTATTTATTATTGTCAGTCATATGTGTGTGCCACTGCATGGCAAAAGCCCCCTTTCCTTCTTCAACTTATCCACTCCTTATGGAAAAAGTCGAGTTCGTACCGCCATCTCCTCCTGGGGCTGCCTCGATGCCGTTTGCTACTGTTTGGGACCCACTGTGTTGTGGTTTTAGCCCATACCTCTTCCGGCATGTGACTGATGTGGCCATCCAGCCGTGTGTCCTACATCAGCAATTTGAGTTTTGGAACGCAATATCGAGTTCCATATACGATCAGTGAGTTTAACTTCTAGAAAGAAACTGCGTTGCATTGCTCGCTGACAGATCTCGAGTGGGGACTGGGTCTTTTGACACATTTCAAGTCAAGTGTGACATGTGAGTGCATTGTAGTACTGTAGATCGCCCATCAACGTCAACAGTTATTTATTATTGACGATGTAGATACTAAATACCAGCTACTGCCCGCGATATCTTCCGCGTGAAATTTCTTGTTATAACGTAAAATATAATTTAAAAAATGCTATAAAACAGTTTTATTTATATTTTAGTTTATTTTTAATATTTTTTCCGTCGATAAAATAAAGCATAGTTTCCCTCAATAATTCAATATGTACACATGATGAAGGTTCACATTGTATAGTATTGATATTTTAAAAACAGAAAGGAAAAAGAAATAAAAAAAGACAATACGATAACGTATTGTCGTTTTTTCTATCTTTTTCCTCATTTTTTTGCGTCATAATTTATTTACATAGGTATAAACCTATGTAAATAAATTATGACGCAAAAAAATAAAACAAAAAAAAGAGGCTTGAGACTTGTCCTATTTTTCACTGATGAATGGAAAATCAGACTGTTAGGGAAACCAGAAAAAAAAACAGTTTTATATAAAATTACTTGATACAGTAATTGTAAAGTAATAGTGTACTCACTGTTGAAGAGGCTAATAATAAATTAATAAATAAATCTTGAAAATCTCAAGTATTTTGCAAATGCTTTGAATGCTGATAAGATAAGCACTGTCCTTAGTTCTAAGAAGTAGGTATATATTGATAGATGTGTGATGTCATCAAAACCATGTAAACTTTTTGTTTAAATATAATAGCAATATGTATATCGTACCTATTAGCATGTATTGTTAGGAGAGTTTCCTCTCTCAGGAGCTCTGAACACCGGTAGGTTGGCTCCTGTTCCGATACCAGTGGGCTACTAGTACTCTTTATATGTATACAATCATTACACAACTAAATATTTACACTAGATTCTAAATTAAATGACTATTTATACAAATAAATACAAAAGGACACTTAGGCCCTTTGTTTGTACCACAGAACAGATAAAAGAGAGGACCTCTTTTATCTGTTCTGTGGTTTGTACACACACATTTTCTTGCCGTGAAAGCATATTCTGTATAGTCATCGTAAAATAGACTTTAAATCGCTTGACTTAAAACCCTAACTTGAATGACAAGTTATTTGCTGTGTCGGAGCCGTGCTGCGTAATGTAATGAGCGATGTCCTTTATTCGCCTGTAGTAGGCACGGTCGTCAGTGTTGTATGGATCACTATGGAAGCTTTGACTTAAACGTTTTTTCTACGGCGCGGTTTATACGCCATACCGGAAAGAAACCGTGTCGTGAACAAAGGAAATAAGGCGCATTTACGCGTTGAAGTACTCTTCTGCATCGCTGTCATCCAGATAAACTCTTTGGCCACAGAACGAGCCAGCACTTTGAAAAAGACCCAACATAAAAATGTGTTCAATGACAGTATATCTAGAATTCATAGGAAACTGTGCTATTTACCAACAACTTTGTAGTTTCTTACAACAGTTAGGTAATGGTATAGTTTTAAGTACAAGATGTTTACTTCTTAGAACTTGCAGTTATTTTATGATATTGAATATGGATGATGTTATTCAATGTTGTTGTGATAAACAATAACATCAATTTGATTATCATATTGCATAAAAGAAAAGATGGATGGATTGTGTGAGGAAAGATATGAAAGAGAAGCGAGTGAATGATAGCGTGACGATTGATAGGGGTAAAAGAAAACGTGTTGCGCCAACCCCATATAATATGGGACAAGGGCACGAAGCTGATGATCATAATATACTCAATACTCAATTCTTTATTGCATTCCATATGTATTACATAGATGGTTTAATAAGTAAGAGATCAATATGGACCCTGTCGGGCACAGCAAAATAAGGAGAGAGGAAGAGGGCTAAGCAGTAATTCAATATTATTATAAATTATTAGATGTGTTTAATTGAGTGTATAATTATGTATATATTGTATATTATTAAGTTTGTGTATATAAGTATAGTATATTAGTTATTTTAATTTTATGTATTGCATAAGAATAATGTAGGTAGTTATTATTTTAATTCTTAGAAGTATTTTTGTTTTTTGTGTATATTCCATACACAATCAATTTGAAATAGCAATATTTGTACATATATATATTTTCAATCATGTTCTCGTAAACGGTTCTAAAGATTTCGATGAAACTTGCAATATAAAGATTTATGGGGGCGAAAAATCGATCTAGCTAGGTATCATATCTGGGAACATTCGTTTTCTCCGTATTTTCACCTGAGCAGAGCTTGGTCCCCCAAAGTTTAGAACAACATGGCCTTAGAATACTGACATGGCAGCATGGAATTAGTAAGTACCTACTATCATGGCTGGAAGGAATTAGTATGTACTAAAGTACAATATTAAACAAGTATTCTTTATTTTCACCTGAGCAGAGTTCGGTCGACTAGATACTAGTTATAATAACTATCAATTAAATACACCTGAATAAGCTTTACAAATCCGTCAGTATGGGTTCACAGAATAGTCCGAACCCGGGTGCTCAAATTAGAACAGTATGTAACCATATTATGCGGCGACTAACAAATAAAGTAAAGGGCTACAATATTCTTATATATCTCTAATATCTTATCCGTGTTACTTTATTCTGAAGGTTATGTATACTAATTATTTTCTCATAAATGTTCACAACAAAAGGGGCTTTTAAATAATATTGTATTGTAATGTAAAACTGTTTCAAGAATAATGCATTACAGATTTAAGAGGTTATGTTGATATCATGATGGTCCACTGTAAGATTATTAAAGATTAACATGATTTTTTGCAGTTTTTGAGTAATATCAAGATTGGTCATAAATTATAACCTCAAATTGATAACAGGAACCGACATTAAAGAATTGTACCATTACCAAGTAAAAACACAAACTTATACAACACACCGAGGGACCAAATACTTAATTTAAATAATTAATTTAATTACAATAATATTACGAGTTTGAACTCGATAAAACAGTTTATAGGGTACATACCTTCTACCTCGCCTTTAGTCTCGTGTTTCGTCATTGTACACACTTTATCACTAATACCACATTTAAAGAAACCAACAAATAGATTACAGTTCGTTTTTAAGGTTTTAATTATAAATTAAACCAATAAAACAGGCATTTGTGGAAGTTATTTTGATTATCAAATCTTGTTTTGGTTTGAATGACATTGACATTTACTTAATGTTGCCTGCATAGTGCTTGTCGCCGGTTTACGTTTCGTTACGTTTCGCGCATTTGTAATCATCGTGTAGATTTTGAAGATGTTCACATTAATAATTAAATATTAGCTGAATTATTTCAAGCAATGAAAGAAGTTTTATATATTTTTATAAGCCATTTACTAGGAACATGAGTCACTAAACGTTTTGTTATTATCTAAATAAAACTACCATGATTTTTTACCTGTAAATGTAAAATACTGACAAGCAAAATGTCTTGTCTTGATTGCTCGAATTGCGAAAATTTTAGTTGTCATTTGGTTTTGATTGGAGATGAACGTTGATTAAAATGACCTCACGATTTGTTTGAAACTTTGAATAATTTTAGCGGGTAATTTTAACTTTGCTAATTAATTATCATAGTATATAGTAAACTGTGATTGTTATGGTAGCTAAATCATGGCTTTTCTTTCAGATGGTGCCAAGAATGTGGAAATTGTGAAATATAAATAAACAAAAAATATTTTTGGAGAGATTAAACAATAAATCACCATGTCGAACCCGATAGAAAACGGTGTCCCCGAAGAACGGTAAGTTGTTAATTTAAGTATTTGAAACACCCAAAACTCGAGAAATTGTATCAAAATTCTTCAATAGCGTCACTTTACATTGCACCTATTTAAAAAAACTTTTGATCGGAATACGTATCAAATATATTCAGTAGCCTAGCTAGGTATACATTCTTTTCCGCTACAACAGCTTGCGTTTGTATGGTTGTTGGCTTGTTGCATCACTTCTATGTTAGTATAAAAATAGATTGGAAGCATGGTAATGGTAATATTTAAAAATAAAAATATCTAGCAAGACGAATTACATATTCCGAAGCATTACAAATAAATCAGGTGTTTCAATGTTCGTAATGGAAAGTATTTGGTATTTATATGTCAATAATAATAATTATTTACACCCCAAATATTGTAGAAGGTTGAAATTACAAAATGTCATGTCCTTATTACTTTTTTTATGTAGTATAATTATAGTTGTATAATTATGGGTATGCCACAGTCTATTTATATTTGTTCAATTATGTTTCAGTTCCACAACATATTACTTCCCAAAGACTGGTTCCAGTGCTACACTATGGCAGAGACTGAGTCTTTTTGTGTCCATATATTGGAAGGCACTTATTGTGGTGTTAACTCCACTGATACTGCTGCCTATACCTATTTTGAACCACGCTCCTGTAAGTAACATCTATTTTCTCTTATTTAAAAATTTACAATTTATTTACACACAACAGAGAAAGAAAACAAATACATTATGTACAAAGACACAACTTTTTTTTAACTAAAAAATAATTAAATAGGGTTCTCGTTTTAATTATGTATGGAAGCCCTAAATAAACAAATAGAACACCATGGCATATGCTTGCAAATAATACTTGTGATTATTATCCTGCCATTAATCCAACCAAGCTCTGTCTTGCTAAATAAAATGATCATGCTAAAACCTTGGATCACAGCTGAGCTCAACTGAATCCAAAGAAATGGCGACTTAACCAGCAGGCACAATACTTGTAATAATTATGAATCATTGTAATCTTTTAGTTAGCATAATAATCTTGAAGTGGCACTCAAATTGAATACTTTTTACCACTTGACAGAACAAGCTAGACACTCCTTTTGTGTAATAAACACTTAGCTGTCTTTGTAATTTTATTCAATTTCCGCTTAAAAGTAGGTTTGTACAAACACTTCAATCATATTTTTAAAAACTAGATGAGGTCATAGAGAAAGAGAGAGAACAATAGTGTATATCACAGCTACAGCACTATTTTGTCTATTTTATTTATAGTATGGACACATGAACGTATAGGGTAAAATGTGTATATCAAAATAATAAATAAAAACCTTTACTTTTCAGGCATACAGGTGTATGTACGTAGTCCTAATCATGGCAATATACTGGGTGTTGGAACTCCTTCCGTTACCGGTCACATCAATGCTTCCAATTGTCTTATTCCCGACCATGGGTATCTTAGACTCGGACAAGACCTGTGCAGCGTATATGAAGGAGACGAATATGATGTTCATGGGTGGTCTGATGATAGCCGCAGGAGTCCAACATTCGAAGTTACCGAAGAGAGTTGCATTATGGACTGTACAAGTTGTTGGATGCTCTCATAGAAGGTTTGTAACATTTTGTGTTATACTGACTTCAGTTGCGGACGTCGGTCTCGTACCAATATCACAATACGCTCACTATTTATATTGACTTCTACTTGTAAACCTATCCGCTCACTATGCATGTGACCGACATCAGAGTAATACAATTCCAGCCTTATGAAAAGTCTGCCATGGTGAAACCATGCATATCATATTTTTTTTACACTAGGCATTTCTCCGCCTAAACTCAAATCTCAAGCTGGGAACAAATTATCTGACTCGTCCGTAAGCCGCAGCTGAGAGTCGCGGCTTATTTGTATCTTGATAGTACATTTAGCACTACACTGTGCAAACTATCGGTCGTAAGTCGCGGACGTGCCCTTGAGCGTTCGGACGTCTGTTGGTCGCGACTGCCAGCCGCGGCTTACGGACGCGTCCGATAATTAGTTTCCAGCTTAACTCACTAAAACATTTGGACCTGTAGAAATATAATTTATTGTAGGGTATTAGACATTTGTTCCACGCGGGCACCCGCAACACGAAGTGCAGTTGTCAATCGCCCAGCCATTCCCAGTTCCAACCAATTTGTTATAAATTAGTCAATATTAGTGTTTTCACACCTTAAAATATGTTCTTTTATTTCAGACTGAATTTCGGCCTTACTTTTGTGACCATGTTCATATCCATGTGGGTGTCGAACGCTGCGGCCACTACAATGATGGTTCCCATCGTTGAGGCCATTTTAGAAGTATTAGAACAGGTAAATATTTAACAATAGCTGTTTTTTTTTTTTTTGCATATTAAAATTTATTCAATAAACATTAAAGGTAGGCATAAAATTTACAAATAAAATTTAAATTAAAATAACATTAAGATTAAAATATACAACTTACACTAAAATATATAAATTATAAACAATAAAGGCTCATTGGGCATCAAAAAATTCGTCGGCGTCGCTGTCAGTGGGAAAAGTGCCCAAAAGGCTGGCAGCATTGCCACGTTGGATGGCAATGCTGATTCTTTGACCTAAAAATTGGCCAGCCCCTCTGGTCACGTGAAGAGTCGACCAACCGCTTGGCGATGTCCCGAAATACTCGATGAAATGACAATAGCTTGTATAAATTCAAAACCAGATTTAGTGAAGCCACCCACGTTATTTAAAGGGCTAATCAAGCCAGTGATCTACAGGGTAAAGATTGATTTTTATCAATTACCCTACCTCATCTATTTATTAATGAGTCCATAGTAATCAGATAATAATTTAATTTACAGCAAGGCCTTGGCGATGTCTATACAAATAGAAAGAAGAACCCACCAGCTGAGAATGGCAAAGATACCAAGGCGGTCGCTAAGACTGGTGAAGAAGAGTAAGTTAAAATTTTCTTATTTAATTTTTAAGGACCATAAATAGCCGACTGGTAACAAGATGTAGAATCTTGTTACCAGTCGGCTATTTATGGTCCTTTATTTTCATCGATTTGCAGCAAAGCTTGATTAAGTCATTAGTAAGTAAGTCAGTCTACACGGCTCGCGAGTTCTTCCCGTGACGCCACAAACTACGGCGTGGCTTGCATTGTGTTACGATCGCGTTCACCTTCAGACCGTTTTAGAAAGCTCTCTAACCGAGATCAAATCAAACCCAATATTTTGTATTCTGTACTAATAGCAATGGTGGCTTAGTGGTAACGGCCCTTTTTTTTTTTTTTTTTGTGGTTGGGAAATTATCAAATAACTTCTCCCGCTCTGGGCGGAGCGGGAGGCGTGGAGCGTGTCAGACTTTTACTGACTAAAACTCACCCGTGTTCCTTCCGTTGCCTGTGTGCCGGGGTCGCGATATCCCTTTCGGAGAAACTCGCAACCCCGGCAGGCATTGGCCCTTCCGGACCCCGTCAGTTGGTGCTGACATCTCTTTGAGGCGCGCGTGGAACACAACGCGCCGTCGACCCGGACCTGCCATGCTATTCTGTAAATATCTCACCGTCAAAACTTGGGTGAAGTGAGCTGTCAATAGTGTCAATCCCTGTGGAATGACAGCTCACTCCATGCTCACTTCACCTAAGTTTTCACGGTGAGATGGTTACAGAATAGCACTGCTGGTCCCTATCGGACGGCGAGCTAGTGGTAACGGCCCTGAATTACTAGTTTCGAGGATTCGAGCCCAGGCAGGCGCTTTACTTTGTGTAAATAGTTTCATCACCACTGCTCTCAAAACGGTGAAGGAAAACATCGTGAGGAAACCGGCATGCCCTAGAACCAAAAATTCAAAGACATGTGACATCTACAAACCCACACTGTGCCCGCTGGGTGGATTATGTCCCACTCCCCCTCAATGCGAGGAGGCTTGTGTCCCAGCAGTGGGAACATTATAAGCTGACTATGCTACACTAATATTATAAAAAGAAAAGAATTGTATTTTTGTTTGTAATTAATGAACTCAACAACTACTGGACCGATTTTTGAAAATTCTTTCTCCAAAAGAATGCTATATTATCACTGAGTAACATAGGCTATAATTTGTAAAGATAAAGCGGAAGCTAGTTCACAATAATAAAGTCCCTTATCTATCTTGACCCCTTTTTTTTTTTTGAGTTTGGGAAATTATCAAATAACTTCTCCCGCTCTGGGCGGAGCGGGAGGCGTGGAGCATGTCAGACTTTTGCTGACTAAAACTCACCCGTGTTCCTTCCGCTGCCTGTGTGCCGGGGTCGCGATATCCCTTTCGGACAAACTCGCAACCCCGGCAGATCTTGCTTGACCCTGGAGTTTAACAAATAGGTATGGTAGGCTTACTGGTAAAAAATGATTATGTTGTTTACTTGTTTCAGAGCCCCAATGCCGAGTGACATTACAATCTGCTACTACTTGAGTATAGCGTACGCTTCCACATTGGGGGGATGCGGTACCCTCGTCGGAACTGCAACCAACTCCGCCTTCAAAGGAATCTTTGATTCGTAAGTGTAATTTTCTACATAGCATTAGGCTCGCCCCAGTCGACCCCTTTTACATGGGACTTAAACAGAACTGCCGGGATGTGGGTTGTACCATCGCGGTCACGCATATCTAACCACTTTGAAAACAAAATCCCGTATGCATGACCCTTTTTTTTCGTAGGTAAGCGTTACTATAGCGGCCGGGCGCTGCAAGCAGGAATAGTTCTTACGGTGTTCAGATATGCGTGTCAGCGATAGTACATACTTTAGATATCTGCTCAACCCTTTGAGGATGATTTTATGTCGATTTTATTTTATGTTGTGTTAATGTTCTTCATACAATCTTTTTAGTCTGTAATTTGTAAGTCTTATATCAGAGTCGACTATTGCGACTTCCAAAGAAGGAATATTATATTTAAAAGGCAGGAAAATGGGAAAAATATTCAATGCCGTTCTAAAGATGTATGTTAAATTTCACCCTATACAATGTCAAATTTAATTCGTTTGCATCCTCTTAAGGGGTCATTGTATTCATCATTATGAACAACTTTCACTATGGGGCCAACCCTGAAATCGCGAAAAAAAAATCTGCTGTTCCCTTCATTATTAACACTACACAAATATTACACATAACGAGCTTTGCGAACATAAATGTATGGAACAGCTGATTTTTTTTAAGATGATGCAAACGACTTAAATTTTACATTGTATGTATACGCTTCGATAAAAATAGAACTGTTTTGCATTAAAACAAAACAGTTATTATGTTATGAAAAACATAACATTTGATTTGAAGAAGCTGTCTTAAATTTTACCGATAATAAGCATAAAACGTACTTACTGGTGCCAAAAGTTACCTGTGGATCTTTCACTGAAGCAAGATTCGGCTGCGGGCTCGATCTGTCACTCATGACAAGTGTCAATCATAGAAGTCTTCAAAAAGTCAACAGCAAGCAAATTGCTCAAATGTTATGTTTTTCATAACATAATAACTGTTTTGTTTTAATGCAAAACAGTTCTATTATGTTTCTTCAAAACATAACATTTGATTTGAAGACCTGTTTGGTATCTGCTGGTGAAAGAGTACTCGAAGGATGTAGACGCTATGTGAATTAAATATTATATGGAACGAACGAATATTTCAGTCTGTATTAATTAAATGTTCCAATAAAACAATTAAGTGTTTTCAATATATTTATCTTAGTAGATGCAGAAATGAACACATCTTCCTTATGATGTTAAAGATTAATGGAAAATTTATTTGCCTTATTTAAGGTGAATATAAATTATAAGGCTACAGTATACTGATAATAGAAAATCAATGGGACTAAACTGAATAATAATCTCATCAATAAAGGAGAATTGGATCACTCATATCCTTAATTAATATAAGTTTAGTTACTTACTTGGAAATTATGAGATCAATCAAATGTACAGACATTTTTGAATGTCATAGTAAGCAATTTTATAAAGATGTGGAAACACAAACTCAATGTCATACATACATGACAAAGTTAAAATTTCGTTGAAACTGAAATTTAATTAGGACCTTTTATTAAAATGGTCAATAGGTTAGTCAAGTGGTGATGCATGTAAATGAAGTCTCATCATTTGTTAATTAAATTAACTTGAAATGTGAATCATGTACACAAACATAATTTTAATATTTTCTTAGGGGATTAAAAATTATCATATAATAAATCCTCTTCCTCTCTCACAGAGAGACCCTTTGTCCACTCAGTGGGAACATAATAGCCTGAGAATTACAATAATAATAATTCTTTATTTTTCGGACAACATACATACTCGTACATTATACATTCTCTTGAGAGGTAGCCCTCTCTTTTACTACATTACGAAAGTAATTTTTCTGTCTCTAGCGGCTCTTCCAGTTTCATTTCATCTGATAATCTATTTTCCAGCCAGCCTTCCGAAGGCTACCACAGACCTTATACTTCCTAGAGGCTCCTCAATCTTAGTTTGTTTAAAAATGAATCTAGTCCATTCTAAGGAGAGGCAGTGTTGTCTTTCAAGGCAAGCTTAACCACACCTGTTATTGCAAACCAAAATCAACAAGGATTATGGTAGCTTTTAAGTAAACATCTTGATTGTCAGTGTCTTTGAACCCTATTTTGGTCACACTATTATTCAAAATCTTGAAAGTTGTGAGATGTCTTATATTATTAGGTTAAGCATGTAAATCTACGCCAAGCAAGGGGTATCTTTTTATCCCATATGGGTGCCTGGGTAATGCTTTTGAAACTTACAAATGGACAAAATCTGTTTAGATGCGATCAGGTTATTAAGGGCTAATGCCATGCAATCTACACTATGACATTCACCTCTGAATAGGAGCTTTATAAGTAAGTAGTATGGATTATTTCCAAATAAATTTTAGCAAGTACCTTGTTCCTCTATCGACCACTGCCCCTTGCAACCTGACTGCCCCCCTCCCCCAACTTTCCAAGCTAGGAGTTGCAGCTTGTCAGGTCTAAGAGGTTCTTACATGGATCCTGTACTGGTACTGGGTCTAGTATGAGGCGATTTATATATAGTACGTCCCCATCCCATTACCGAGTTCAGATGGCTGAACACTCGGTCTTAAATTGGGCGAAGAGAGAACACCCATGCTAGTCAATGCTGTCACCTCTGACTAAAAGCATCGTAGAAGCATCGCAGAAGCTTGCCAAGCCATCGTTTGAGTCCCATGTGACGTACTGTCGCACAACGGCCGACTTATCTTACACGAAAAGGTCGTAAACGTCGAGGACGCCCCACTTTGAAACATGGCCTCCGAGGCCTGGGGCCTGGAGCAACAGGAGCCAATCAGGCTGGTCTGTTCTTAAAAGCGGTCGGCTAAGCCGTTATAACACTTAACCTCCCCGGGAGGTAAACCGCTGACAGAGTGATGTTAAGCTAACTTCGTCGTTTTGCAAGATAGGTTCAGGAGAGCTAGGAAAATGTATCCCTCGCTCATCCTTGAATGTACGACAAATGGTCTGTTGTCGGAATGAATTAAATTACTAGAATATTTGCACTCTGAAGACTGGCTTTTGTGGCTGCTTATTACTGCGTATATGGCAAACATCTCTCGCAAATTCGAGTGCCATTTTTTTCTGGTTTGGTCAAGTTCCTGACAAGAGTAGAATACTCTTTATAATTTACACCATACGAATTACAGATATAAATGTAGAAATTGTACATACGGTGACACAATGGGCGGTATTATCCCTAAAAGCATCTTTTGGATGTATAGAGTGGCCCATTTATGTGGGCTTACCTTTCCTCCACGGCATGTGTGGACAGGAAGTGGGTTACCTTACCCTGTGTAGAGGAACTGAGCTGTGGTCTATCAATAGCCTTTGGCCACCACATTAACTCTTGGCAAACCAATGGAGCAACCTTTTTTAATTTCTCTTGGTCTGCCCTTTTCAACTATTTTGCAGACAGGGCCTTGTGACTAGTATCAGTACACAAAAAGGCCTAAATCTTCTAAATCCTGATTGAGATTTAGAATTTGCTTAGGAAATTTACTTCTCATCCAAGCTTTTTTAGGAGTCCCAGTCTCTGAGACATAGAAATAAAAAATTTACAGGCTCGCAAATTCTCTATTCAAACAAAAATCTAATTTTGTGATGGCCCAGTGGTTAAGGCCTCGACTCTCATGCATGAGGTTGAGGTTTCAAATTCAGGCAAGTACCAATGTGACTTTTTCAATTCATATGTATTTTCTGAGTTTATCTGGCACATTACTGACATTGGTGAATGAAAACACTGTGAGGAAACCTGGACTTATAGTTAATATAAGTCTGAAATCGCCAACCCGTCCCGAGCAAGCATGGCGATCAATGCTGGTGCCTTCTCTGTATGAGAAGGGGCCTTTGCCCTGCAGTGGGACAGTAACAGGCTGGTATTATATTATAAACAAAAAGACCTAACAAGGGAACTATTTCATGAACAGCTACCCTTCATTCATTAATAAAACATTGCTTCCATTTTACTTTTCAATTGTCATCATCTTACTTGAGTATAAACAATAGGCTATTTGATTATAATATCATAATATTAGAAAACCACATAGATTAATATTTTGCGTTTAATAGAAATTTGCAGAATTTTCTGAAACCAGAATTGTTCTGAATATTAATATTTTCGGTCTTTGACTTAGCAATAGAAATTTGTGGAATTTGCTAAAAATAGAATTGTTCCGAATATTATTAATTTATTTATTCGACTTCTTGTTAGGATCTTATCATTCCCAAGCTTTTACATGGTTCTTTAGACGGCCTGAATCTTGTCAACAATATGAATCTAGGCCTAGTTATTCTTGCTATGATCCTGTTTAACATGTTTTTTAATATAAAAGAACTAATTCTTATAAAACCAGCTTTAACTAAATATACATATTGTGAGTTTTAAATTGTTTAGTGGCTGTATTTGTTCCATTTCTAATTTTGATAGAGCAAGCTAGGTCCTGATGATCATAACTATAAGATTTTCTTAATTATTACAAAATACAGCAAAGAAAAATACAGTATTAACATTATAAATTATAATGTTGTTTAAATATTTAGTATTTCCTAATAGTTATAGAACTTAATGTCATATTTAATTTGTAATTTTAATGTTCTGAATGCAAATTAGAGTTCATAAGAGGTGCTGAACCTCTTTAATGTAACAACTGCATACCACATGAGAGTATTGCACTCTATTTTAATTTAAATACACTTCTGGATGGGTGTGTCCGGACTATTTCCAAAATGGAAAGTAGGATACTATCTCAGTGGGTAGGTTGCTGCCCAATTAACAAGTCCCTGTGGACGTTGCTTTAGCAGCTAGCTCCATCTGCACTAGACCCATATTAGAGATCCCAGCCAAAACCCCCCTCCGCAGGGGCTAAATAGTCTTTAGTTTTATTTAGTGGCATAAGTACTCATTTACTTCTAATTCAGTGTGTGAAACACATGGGCTGGGTGAGCATACCTACAGGTCTTCTTATAACGGATTGTTTTATAAGATGGGATGTCAAAATAAAAATAAAACTGCTTGAGTAATTTTGCCTCCTCAAGACAATCTGTTTTTGCGTTAGGAATTACCTAATCACAATATTTTACACTGAAACCTTTATGTTGTAGTGTTTCAAGTCTCTTTAGACATGACCGGATTGTTTAGAAAACAACAATGCGCTTCTGAAGTAGATACTAGCAAGAAGCAATTTAGAAGTTAGTTGATAGTGTTTCTGAGTAAGATTAGTGATATAATGTAGAAATTGTGTCATTGTTAACAGATTTAACACTTACTTGTCTACTCGTTCAATTGTAAATGCGTGGGCCCGACTTACAGGAAATCGTTTCGATCTCTTTGCCGTTGTTCGGCAGTGGGAATAGGTGCCTTCTTCCTCCGAGGATAAAGAGCATTCTTCACCACTATCGCACTTAGGAGAATCCGCAGACACCGGTGACAATTTAGATTTAATGTGACCTTTCGATCTCCATTTCGGCATTTCGCTGGCTCAACTATCAGCGTAACACTATATATCACTTACCACAAGCACTATTATTCACTTTCTATAAGTTTTTTCTGAAACTTTACATTTTCTTTAAAGAAAATTATCGAAAGAAAAATTTTCCGTACGTTAGCGGCAAAATTTTTAGACGCTATGATTGACACTTGTCATGAGTGACAGATCGAGCCCGCAGCCGAATCTTGCTTCAGTGAAAGATCCACAGGTAACTTTTGGCACCAGTAAGTACGTTTTATGCTTATTATCGGTAAAATTTAAGACAGCTTCTTCAAATCAAATGTTATGTTTTGAAGAAACATAATAATACCGTTTTTACTATGACCACACGAACTTTAATATAAAAATAGGGCTTGTTTCTATCAGGGGTCGGCTAACGGTATATTTTTCGAAATGGTTTCGTTTTAAAAACCTAAGGAACGATTTGTTTCGGTTACGTTCGAACGGAATGTTTTTAAAACGTTTTTGAAGAACAAAATTTAAATCGTTCTCGATTAATAAAACGTTTTTAACCATTTTTGGGTTGATCGATAAGAAACTCGCAACACAACTCAAATCAATACGTAAGCGGCAAGCGCAATGGAATCAATGATTTAATGAGATGAAGATAAGGTACAATTTAACTAAAAAAGTTCATGCTTGTGCGGACGCACCGTGCGAGGCTGCGTCATGCGGAATAAACCGGTTATTCAAAACCTTCTCATTTCGTTTTCGTTCCGAACAAAATGTTGTACACTGAAGATCGGGAAAAAATAAATAGCGTTTCTAACAAGAAACGTTTTAAATAACATTTCCGAGCCCTGTACTCTAATTACGTAATACACGATCAATCAGAATCTGAATCGTTTTGAAACAGATTGCTAATCCATTGCTTCGTACGTTCGAAAAAAAAAACTGCTCAACAACGTAAATAACACAATGAATGTTGTCGACCTGTCAAATTTAAACAGATTAGTCGGAATTGTCAACGAAAATGTGTTGCGTAATTAGATAGCTGGTTACCATGCATAAAAAACTATGTTTGTGTGTAGAATACTTGTTGAAAGCTTAATATAAATATGTAATATTTTTCTTCCAGCGAGTTCCCTGAATACGGAAGCTCAGTGAACTTCTTCTGGTTCATGGCGTACAGTACGCCCCCCATGCTGATTATGCAGATTCTTGTATGGCTAGCTCTCCAGGTCACCTTCATGGGCATGTTCAGGTATGTAACCCTCAACATTGATGCACAAGATCTTACATCACCAAAATTCAAAAGTCATTTTTTCAAACTAGGCTGAGAATCAGCACTTTTCGAACGTCAAAATTACATAAGACAGTCCCCCAAAACGCCCACCCTTCACCACTTCCTAGTGCGTTAGCTGGGAAGAAGAAGTGGCGCAACAAACTCCCCAGCAGCACAGCTATCTGTTCAGTTAGAAAGAAAAAAAATGATTCTATATAATAGTATTCAACATAATGAACCTAATTTAAATTTTTATCCATATGTTAGCTAGCACACGCCAATATACCAAACAAAATCATCGAGAACTATACTCGGGCAGAAATAAAAACTAAACAAAACTTAACAAACCTATCAGAGGTCAAAGGAAACTATACAGGCAAACTTATGAGAGGTCATAGGGAGCTAGCGCTAGTATTATACAATATAGAGCAGTGGTGGTCCAGTGGTAACGGCCGCGACTTACAAGTTGTAGGTCGTAGGTTCGAACCCAGTCAGGCGCTTTACTGTGTAAATTATTTCATCACCGTTGGTCTCAAAACGTAAACTACCGGAAACCGGCATGTCCTAGAACCAAAAATTCGAAGC
This sequence comes from Agrochola circellaris, assembly GCA_914767755.1. NCBI lineage: Eukaryota > Metazoa > Arthropoda > Insecta > Lepidoptera > Noctuidae > Agrochola > Agrochola circellaris. Next base: position 9,065,206 of record OU611860.1, read on the forward strand.
CAGTGTGACATCTACCAACCCGCACTGGGCCCGCGTGGTGGATTACAGCCCACTCCCTCTCACAGAGAGGAGGCCTGTGTCCCACCAGTGGGAACATTATCGGCTGATTATCTATGGTCAAATTAAATTAATCAGTGAAACTTCACGGACGTGAAGTAAAGGCTGACGCACATTTGGACAGGTCTCACCGCAACGCAAAAATCCTATTTATTTCGTACATTTTGTATGAACTATCTCACATGAAAGGCGGGCTGAATGGCGTTTTTTTTGTATTGAAATGCGATGTGCTGCGATCCGATGCGGCGGTAATTTAAAAAACTTAGTTAAAGTTTTTTAATTTAACACTTTAATTAAGCAAACAAATGCAAGTTTTTTTTTTCGTGTTCCATTGGTCTGATGAAAACTATCAATGTTTTTCCTCGTATCGAGTGCTACCTGTAGGCAGCTAACTATATCTAGAATATTCATTCCTGCAGACCAAATAGTCCAGCCGCTAAGAAAGTAAACATGGCGTCGTCAGGATCATTGACTACAATGAAGGTCATCAAAGAGCAGTACAGGAACCTTGGACCTATCACTTTCCACGAAAGGGTGAGTTTTTAAAAGTAAATTATAATATCTCTTGGTTAATACGATAAAGTACGAGAAATTAAACGTCGTCGCCTCGACCAGCCATTTATTGGCAGATAAAAAGATTATTTACCTGTGTTCAGCAGCAGTGATAGCCTAGTGGTGTGACCGTCGGACTGCCAAGTCATAGGTCTCGAGTTCTAACCCAAGGCACGCACCTCTGACTTTTCGGGTTCATGTGCGTATTGTATAATTATCATTTGCCTCAAAAACGGTGAAGGAAACCGGCATGTCTGAGAGATATTTCTCGACGGCATGTGAAGCCAAGTCAGAGGCCCATGGGCGGCTTTAAAAACTGATACCAGTTTAGTCACTAACCACATGAAAAGGTCTTCTTTTCATGTGGTTAGTGACTAACCTGGTATCTGTGTTCTAAGATTATTTTATTTACCTGTTTACCTTCTTCAAATAAAAATAATTACTAGAAAAAGTGAAAAAAGATAGTTACAAACATGTCAAAAGACGAGGTTCGCCGCAACATTCAAAATTGACAGAGCCTGGCGAGTCTCGTATGCCATAATCGTATTAAAATCTTTGTTTATGCCTTGGGTGTAAACGTATATGTGCGATAATCGCCTGGCAAGTCTTATTTATGGGCCTCGGTTTAGAAGATCGTCTCGTGTCTATGAACCTTTGTCCCTTAGTCAGTAAACCAATATTGATTTTTGTCGCAGGCTTCCGGTCTCCTGTTCATCCTGGCTGTGTTCCTGTACATCTTCCGCAGCCCTGGATTCATGCCCGGCTGGGCTAACGTCCTTACTGACATGTAAGCCATGTATATAGTAAAAAAAAACTTTGTAGAAATCACATCAGGAAACTTTGTAGAAATCTCGAAATGTACGCTGCTCACATTTTGTCTCCACAGCAAATTACCAGTGGAATGCCAGGAATTCATTATTAAGAAAATGTACTACCAATGAAAAAATTCCATTCATTCAAATCATTTCTGTCATTCGTTGGCTGTTGTATGAAATGGCTATAACACGGTAAATTGACGTAGGGAGTCAATTGGCTTAACGATTAATTCCCCTGACTGGAAAATCTATGCTAATGGTTTTGCTATTCTTGCCAAGACCATACTTTCCGAATTAGTGACGGGATTGTGCCCACTTTGCTATATGTGGCAGTTTATAGATTTGTCCAATTTGTCGACCCTTACACTGTTTGTCCACCGCACCATGAACGAGGACGTCAACGAGAAACGAGATTACGTTGCCATAGGAAATGTACTGTATGTAGCTACTTCGGCGTCGCCTTCTCGTCCTCGTTGATGTCAGTTCACGGTGCGCTGGACAAACGTCCTTAGGCCCCGCTCCCACTATGTCGTGGCGACAGATTTCGTGTTGCTTAAAGCATCGTGGCTTGTGTATTTAAATGGAGCTGTTCACATATAGGACGTCACGATTAACTGTACATTAACTGTAAATCCAACGATAAATTAATCGTCACGACATAGTGGGTACGCGCCATTAGGCTGCGGACACGAAACCAGCGGTGAGGAGCGGAACAATTTTATACCATTTATGCCCGTCTATGGTTTTATTACAATCTTTTTTATATTTTTTTATTGCAGGAAAGTAAAGGATGGTGTGACATCAATGTTCATAGTCATTCTGATGTTCATTCTGCCGATGGGCTGCGACTTCCTCAAGTTCTTCTCCGCTTCTTCTTCATGTAAGTACCTACAGAATCATTACTTTTATGGTAGTCCATTTTATAAAAAATCTCTATGGTTCTAGCTCCATCAAGTCCTGGATGAGTAAAACTTAATCAAAATCATGAGATTGTGTAGACCTTTTCTCCTCCTGACTAATTCGGCTTATTCTACTCCTGGAGACTTCTAACCTAACCTGGAGATGGGTTTGTAGTTAAATAATAACAGCCGCACGATTCTATCGAAGGTTAAGTTACGCCTGCCGCGGTCGGTTCGTGGATGGGTGACCATCCATCAAATATCGAGACCTCTCCGTGTCTCGGAAACCACGTTCCAGCGGTCCCGGCTGTCATTCGTAGATCTTTGACAGTCGTTACGGGTAGTAAGAAGTCCAAAAGTCTGACTACCAGTCTTATCAAGGGTCATCGTGTTTCCCAGTAACTGGGTTCTGGATGCCAGATAGGCAGTTGCTCCATGTAAAATACTGGTATTCAGCTGCATCCAGTTAGACTGGAAGCCGACCCCAACATAGTTGGGGAAAGGCTAGGCGGAATTTTCTACTCAGATCTCGATATTTCATTAAGCAATTTTATACAACGCAACTAGTTAGTAAATGTTTTATTCCATTTTTTACAGACGAAGAACTAAGAGCATCGAAGCCTTCAGCCAGCATCGTGACCTGGGGAATACTCAAGGAGAAGATCCCCTGGGGACTGCTGTTCTTGCTTGGTAAGTACGACGCGACAGTCGCGAATATCAACGTACAATACTATACAGGGTGGAATTTTTTAAACTCACCACCTGGACGGAAACCCCCTTTTGATGTGAAACATCTATAGCCGCACGTAAAACCGATTTCTGGCGTGGCGACGCATGCCGTGGCGACGCGTCGCCACGCTATATGATGGTATAACAAAGTACTTTACTTTCGTAATATTTTATTTTATCATTATGACATATTTAGTTCCTATCACAATCTGTTCTTTTCTGCATATTACTTTTACAAAATAATGTCGATGTTTCACATCTGCCAGGCGTCCCGTGACGGCTCACATTTTTTTGGAGCGGAACTCACCTTTTAAAATAAGTTTTCTGGTTTTCCTTACATTTAATTTAAAATGTTTGTTAGAGAGATTGGATCCTTATGAGTGATTGATTTTACCCGGTTCGATTCCCAAAAGTGGCAAGCGAGTTTTCTAAAATCTTTGAATGCAGATTTTTTTCTTTAAAAAAATAAAGGAATGTTTCGTTTGAGTAAAATTTGCTATCTCCAATATTAGAGTACTTTTCTTCCAGTTGAGGTTGAAAAATTCCAACCTGTATAATATTATAAAGAGAAAAGATTTGATTTTTGTTTGTTTGTTTGTTACGCTTTCACGCTAAAACGGCTGTACGGATTTGGATGAAATTTGGCACATGGGTAGACCCATGATCTGGGTTAAGATACTTTTTATCCCGATATTACCACGGGATCGAGACTTATGCGGGTGAAACCGCGGGGCGCAACTAGTCTATCAATATTATAAACTTCTATGTTCTATGAATAGATACCAAAACATCACAGGACAAAACCCACGATTTTAAGACTTTGAAATGTTTATTCTATAACAGTTAGGTAGAAGTTTGGGAAGTTTTACCCATCGAGATAAGTAAGTCCAAGCGATACTCATAAAAGAGAAAAAAAACTAACTCGAATACGATCATGTCATTTCAAGATATATGTATTTGATGACACGCCAAAATACATACACGAATGCTGTATTTTTTTTTATAAGACCTGGTCCTCGCCTTTCGACTTGCGAGAACCGAACTGCTATAATTCTCCAAGGAAACGGGTTAAAAAAAAACATTTCTGGGATTAAACTAGGAACGCGAGAGACCCATAGGCAGACCCGTCCGCTACGGTGGTTGAACATAGACTGAGCTGAACAAAAATGGCGTCTCAAGCCGTCAGATCGATTATCAGCTGGAAGTGCCGACGACGCGCTGATCCACCATCAACCCCTACAAAGTTAGGGTATAACCGAACACACTGTTAACTTCAATCTCTTTTCTATTGTGGCGGCATCTACATCGCCCCATGCGAACTGCGCATCAAAGACCTGACGTCACACAAATCCTGCATCGCGCAATTAAAGTTTACCGCGCGAATGACATATATATGATTATCCGACATCATTCGTTGAGCAGTTGCCCGCCCGCTAGACACGACACCCGTCTGGTCGGAGGATCCTCCCTTTTCTATAGAGTATGAGTGAACTTTAGACCCTGTTCCTCTAAACTATTCTAAGCGAAAAACTCTCCTCACGTTACTGGTTTAAATCGATGATTTATCTAATTAATCTTTTCTCAACAGGTGGCGGCTTCGCCCTAGCAGAAGGCAGCAAGGCCACCGGCCTGTCCGCTATGATCGGCTCCTCATTAGAAGGCCTGCAGGGTCTGAACCACGCCGTGGTGTTGTTGGTAGTGGTAATAGTCACCCAGTTCATCACGGAGTTCACATCTAATGTTGCCATCGCTAATCTAATACTGCCTGTGTTGGCTAACATGGTAAGTTATAGAAAGAAAGAGTGATGATGTTTTAACAGATTTTTAAGAGTCCAGACGCTACAGCTACTGTACTATTATCATTGGCGACCTGCTACCTAATTAAGCAACATATTTTCGTAAACGATTACGACTTATCTGTTTCATTCTGACAGTTCAACAACATTCATTGCGTTATTTACGTTGTTGAGCAGTTGTTTTTCGAACTTGTGAAGCAATGGATTAGCAATCTGTTTCAAAACGATTCGGATTCTGATTGATCGTGTATTACGCAATTAGGTAACATTACTATGACAAAATCTTCAACCATTTTACTCTATCCAGGCCCGTGTACTCGACATGGACCCTCGCTACCTGATGATACCCGCAACACTAGCATGCTCGATGGCGTTCCACATGCCGGTCGGCACTCCGCCCAACGCGATCGTCGCCGGCGTTGCGCACATACCTACTTCTAAGATGGTGAGTACTTTGTTGACATAAATAAACCATTCGGTCAGTAAAGGAATATAAGTACAAGCGTACAAAGAAAACAAACTGGTTTTGCCCAAATATCCTTTCTTTGGTATTGTTCGTCGAGATGAGCTCCTTCAGTTTTGAGTTGAGCTCCATGATTACTGACAAATGCTTGCACTGACTGGACAGGACCACTCAAATCTGTGTGGTTCTTTCCTCAAAAGACCATTTCAGACACTAATCTACATGGTCCTCATATGACTTGACCAAGATTATGTCTGGACTTTAAGAGACTATGACCTCTGAGTTTGTTCCGGCCTTTCTTCTCAGAGTAGTCGGATAGGAAACACCGACCTCATCTAGCTTATTTTTAATATTACGTGTAAAAGTGCTTCCGATATCCTATTTACAGAATAAACAATTTCATTTCATTTGACATTTTTAGATGACACAAAACATGTACGTAAAACGAATAACTAAGTTACCATACTTGCATACTGATTTATGGTAGCGGTTTATTATTTATTACAAAAAAGCAGAACACTATCGCTCAGTAGGAGTATTAAATGGAACTGATGAGGACTGCCATGGGCACGGATGAATACAGATGGTTCAATCCGCATTTTAGGTATGAAGCTACAAGTACGCGGCTCGTCTTGTCGGGCCAATTCAGGGAGTGTAATGTAGTCAGAACATAATCGCACCTTTGGTAGAACAAGGGCATAATTGTCATAAATTGCCAAAATGACTTAAATATGCAGAAATGCTTTAAAAAGGCCCTTTGAACTTGAGGGACAAAGACATTCGTTTGGCAATTTATGACAATTATGCCCTTGTTCTACCAAAGGTGCGATATAACAGTTACGCGATAGAAAGAGAGGCAACTGTTAGGTGAATATAACTGTAGGTAATTGGCGCTGTGCGACCTGAATTGCACTTTATTGTATCGTAGCAAGAGTCGCTTTTTATTTAAATGATTTTGCTAAAGTCCACACCACAGTTTCTGCAAAGAGTAGGTAATTTTTATATTGTCTGAGAGATGTGTCTAATAGAATCTAGATCTAGATCTTTGTGGATGTAGTGCAGCATGCATTGTGAAAGGCGAGACGGCAAAAAGAAGAATATTCTAAATTCAACTGATTTTTTTGTTCCAGGCTGTCGGCGGCATAGGCCCGAAAATCATCACCACCCTAATCGTATGGGGCGCCTACCCCACATGGGGCTCAGTTATCTTCCCCTTCTTAGCCCCAGTGAGCCACCTCACCAACACCACAGCGTTACTAGCCAGCAAGAACGTAACTTTAGACTGCAATACGTCATACAACGCTCTAACTACCCTCCCGGAATTCAATTGTACACTACCCTCATTACTTAGCAATAATACGGGTAACATCACATGCAATTACCTCCCTTTTATTGAAAGTTAAACCCAATTTTATATAGGTAATTTAATCGCTAATATATATGGGGATTTTAATGGCTATGTGAGCTAGCATTTTGCTAGAAGTATCTACAAAGATAGAAAAATGTACAGGTATGTGCCATTTTGTACCATTTTAAAAACTAAGGGAAAGTCCTCAGTTTTATTTAATGCAATCTCAGTGTGAAAATATTTCCTCAAATATATTTTTTATTAGTCATGTTTTGTGACAAGAGAACCCAGTTTTGAAGGGAGTCGGTTGGCCTATATTATCTGTATTTATAATTCAATGTTGCCGACATTATGATAATTATTAATCATAGACAATTGGCGACGTCGCTTAATATTTTCGGTCAGAATTCATGATAAGTATTTTAAATTTTTGCGTATTTAAAATGTTCGAGAAATTCGTATTATGAAAATGGTGAATTCGTTTTTTATTTCTATGCGTTTTTAGCAATCCTGCAGTGATTGCATATTACTAGATTGTTTAAATTATTATCTAGGTTCTCAAAAATCCGCATAGTGCATATTCGAAAAGGGTCTATTTTACGAAACCATCTTATTTAGCAACTTCGCCAATAAGTCATTGATAAATTAAAATAATATTTTCGTATTTTCTACAGTAAAAAGCATTTTATATGATAAATAATATTAAAACAGCATTTATGTATGTATGTGGAGTATGACAGTCGCCCCACCGACTTAGTACATTGCCAAAATATATACATAATAAATAAAATATATATTTTAAATACAGTTGGACAAAATAACTAGCGAAGATATAGAGAGAGAAAGAGAGATAAATTATATGACGGAAAACAAGAGATCTCTTTACACGAAACGGTTTTTATAAATTTGGCATGATAACAATAAAAGAACTTTAATACAGGGTGATTTATTGCTTAATCCAAAATTAATTAAAATAAGTTTCAACAAAAACACAATTCTGTCGATTTCTCTGTTCATTAAAATTACACATTTATAAAACATGCTCTTATATTTTAAAATGATGTTCAATTGTAAACTTAGTAACGAAATCGAGGCCAGAACCTAGTGCCTACAGAATCCAGCCTACTGGGACAATAATAATGCTTAAATATATTATTTTTATTATAATAGTACATAATTATATATTGTAACGGAATAAAGCGGGTGAGGATTTATATAAACTTGTGCTTTTCACACTTGCAACGGATTTTATGAGAAATGTAGTCGTTTTTTTTTATATGACGGTATCTTTTATGTCAATGGTATAACGATTACTTTCGCTTGGCACATGGTAGAGGTAGAGCCAGGGTGAAACCGGCAATATTTATCTCTGTCTAACTTATTCAAGAGAACTTTGGTTTAAAAAAAAAACAAAATCTGAGATGAGAAGCGAAATTATTGGTGCGGATTATTCAAAAGTACTAAACCATATAGAATCCAACCATATAAAAAATATAGAATCTCAGTATATTTTATACCATAGTTAATTGACTCGGGCCTGACTGCGGAAATAACACTGTGTTCGGCGCTTGACGTGGCAACACATCGTGTCCGGGTTCGCAACAAGTCAATCGTCATCCTGAGGATGCCTCGTTGAGAGGTGAAACACGTGTCGATTTCTTACAGGGTTCTTTAGAGTGAGCCATTTCTCATAAAACTTTTACCAAATACGTTTACGAGTGTGTAAGCAACAAAAATATATTTTATATAGAAAGTGTTTCTGTGAAGGTCTATTTCAAATACCTATCTTTATTTAAACATCCCTATGTAAAGGGTGTATCCTAGTTTTAATACCGTGTAAAATATGGTGAGTGGCGTGTGAATCGTGTTTTGTGTGTGGACTTTGAAGAATGAACCCTATTAAGAGTAGAGGAAGTCTTTATTTCAAAAAATATTTATTTTTATGGGTCCTTTCCTGTGTAAAATATTCCATGTAAAGGCTTCCTTAATTAATCAGGCTTGAATAGGTGCCTTATGTTAAGTCCATAAAGAACAAAGTGTGCTTTTGTTGTGGGATAAATAATATTGTGATGCATTTTATATAAGTGTGTGAATAAGTGCAAATTAGTCGTAATTATTATTAATAATGTGTGTGTGAATGTTTTTTTGCGTACATAGGAGCTCTTTAGGAAAATTTGAATTGAATATGGTCGCCCAATTTCTATAAACTACGAACATAATTATTGTTTTGTCGTAAATACTCCACATTTTAGAAAGGTCAATGGCTAATGCCGTTTTTCTACGTGTTTATATACATTTATATCTTGAATCTAAATTTAAATAATGATCATGGTATTTGGTCGTCAAAATACTCTGACGATTATTGTCAATGGCTTTTAAATCGATGTGTTCTTATATCCTGTGAATATAATTACAATGATACGATATCCAATACAAATATACAAAAAAAAAAAATGTGCTTAAAATTGTACGTGCTACTACATTTAAATAATCTGTAGTAGCAGTTCCAAATATTTTTATAAATTTTATAATTCAGCTTTTTTTGTAAATTGTATGCACGTATGTGTATACTGTAGCTTTTTCGATATTTTTAATAATAGAAGAAATGCCAATGTACCAAAATACAAAATACTATTGAAATGCGCTTTTTACAGCATTTTTATGAAGCTTCTATATTCCTTAAAGTTATCCATGTTACCTTAGTGACATAATAAAAATAAAAATATTATCTAAAATGACCGTTTTCCATATTTTAAGTCGGTTGTTATTTCTGTCACAAATGTTTATTTAATTTTCATTACCTAAAATATGCTACTGCTAAAAACCAAATATCATGTTTTTTAAGGTAATGTTGTTTTCTCGTAATTAGAACAGATGTCAGTGTCATGTGATGCAAAACTAAAATATAAATGTACGTATACCTAATGTGCTCATTTTGTAAATAGTGAATCGGAGTGTGTTGTTAAATAAATAATACGTTGCAAATAATTCGCTGTTTTTTTTTATACTTGAACATGCGCGTACCCAGCTTTTGGCTCAGGGAGGGGGAAAACAGAAATTTCCGCCCACACATGTTTTACATTATAGTTTGAAATTGCTGCTGCGTTCGGGTATTATAAACCGCCTTTAAAAAAGGAGGAGGACCTATTTTCGTCTGTTTTTTTTTTTAAATTATGTAAGTATGTGTATCGATATCAAATGAAAAAAAAAATTCAAAATTGGTCCACAATTGACGAAAATATCAATGAACATTGTAAACAAACAAAACAGCCGAACATAGAACCTTCTCCTTTTTAAAGTCGGTTATGTATGATAGGTACAACAGGAAAGGCCGCGCAGCGCGCTTTTTCCTAAAACTAATACATTTATACTGTACTGTACTGTTGATTGATACTGTAATGTAAAGGAAGTCTTAATGTGACTGTAACATAACTTTGATCGACAACAGTAGGTACTTAGGCATACAAAATCCAGGGGGCCCGGCAGCTGCCCCCCTGCCCCTCCCTGGGTACGCCCATGTACTTGAATAACCTTATTTTATTACCTTGACTGATTCATAGGCCTTAGGGTGCCCAAAACCTACCGAACTTGCAGTACTATACGGCGGTTTGAACTTTGCGCAGAAGGCCGCGCAATAACGTTTTTTTCAAGACCAAATTTGTTAAAGAAAAGCCACATGCCAGCATTACATACTTAATTTATTAAACTATTAACTAATACTATCTAACTCCTTTTCCTAAATATCTTGAAGACGTTGACGTCTGCCCACTCCGGGTCGAGCGTGATGTCAGTCCATATGGCGGTGGACCAGACCGTTACTGTGAACCACACCACCACTATTGCTATCACTGATGGACCGATGCCCGCGTACATCTGTCAAGATTCAAAAAGCTTGAATTAAATATCTCGTATTGTATGGAAACTTAGCCGTGAAAAGGCCATAGGGGGCTTAATAGACTTTGCTGATAGATTATTAAAAGAAATACCAAGTGGAAGGTGCTAGTTGCTACGTTTTCTCTATAAAATTGATAATTTTCGACGACGCCCCCTGGTCTTTACGACACTATGTACTAGCGATCGTTTTCGGCGGCCCTGTATTGTGTGGAAGTCGGGTATTTTGTATTATCAAAACTCAAACTCAAAGCATTTATTTCAAATAAACCAATTACAGGCACTTTTGAATTGTCAAGGGGGTCGGTCAGACAGAAAGATGAAGCTAGATGCCGATTCCAAAGCGTAGTAGGTACCTATGGAGAAGAACGGGCAAGAAACTCCACGGACACTCTTTTGAATCATGATATGGTTACAAAATATTGGTTCGTCATTCATGTTGAAGTTATACATGTGAGAACGATGCAAAACGTGAAAAGCGTGATTTTTTTTTTTTTTTTTTAATTTCTGTTATCCGTAACATAAATAAAAAAATAAACAATCCAAAAAATTAAATTAAATTAAAATAAGCCGTGGTAGCTAAGAGATGACCAGTCCCTACTGACGGCGCCCGTTCACGAACATGACGCATGGATTAGCACCATTCAGTTCAACCATTTTGAAGGGAGCTAAATGATCCAACACACGCGCCACCGTCAGCGAGACATTAGAGTGAGCATGACATACTCTCAGCCGCCAGGACACATTCAAGTCAATGAAAGACATACCCTGCACCTAAATGGTAGCTTTATAGTCGGTACATAGTACTCACACATGTTCTATGCAATTATACAATGCTAAGAGATTGAATTTATACAATGCAAAGATAGTTTTTAAAATCTTCAGCCGCTCCAACTGTATTTTCAAATGCTAATCAATTAGTTTATAAAACATTGGTCAGGCAAGGGCAATAGTCTTTCCATAGTCCTAAGATAACCAGTTCGCTTTAGCCACCCAAACCCATAATCCAATATCTTTGTTTCCATATCCTGCAATAGTTCTACGCCAACCGGGGTTGTTCTTGGGTGCACTTGTGCATAGTGCGAACAGGGATAATCGTCGGTTGGTGCCCCATTTAATTAAAAAGTCTAACAGGCCTCTGCGAGTTGCCCTCAGCCCCTCGTACGCCTTCCAAAGGTCCGGGACCCCAGGGTCCTGATATATGTCAAAGACATTTTTAATAATAATATTATGGAAAACAAAAATATACACAGCTACACTAAGCTATGAACTAACCATTCTCCAAGGCGGGATGTGCACATAAGCGCAAACCATCGCGTTGACCGGTGTTCCGGTCACCAGGTGGAATGGAAGTGAGCTGGCCAGTGTGGCTGCCATCATCAGGTAGTGTGGGTTTATGTTGCAGTACACACTCTAAGTAACATAAATAAAGCGTTATAAGTAACGGTAACGTGCTTGTGCGTGCGCAGGAGCCACCTATGCTCGGACTTTTTGAAGGACAAGCTATGAAAAAGAGTTGGAGTAACCAATATACCTAACTTGTAGTTGGCAAGCTGAACTGGCAGAGTGGGCCGGCTTTATTATATGTCTTCGCGAAGGATCGATGGCCGTCAGACGAGTCGTTGAGACGAGTCGACATTCATCATTCGTATACAGGGTACCCAGCGTATTTTTTTTACTTTTTATATTTTTTATTTTAGTATTATTTACCTAATGGTAAGATTAATCATAATAGGGATATTAGTCTTCATTGATATTGTATAAGTAGGTGGCTACCTATTACATATGACTGTGTCTTATCGTCATCATCAGATTATTTTATGTCGGTTTAGAGTTAGAATTAGATTTAAAAAAAACCTATACTGTCCCAGTGCTGGGCAAAGGTCTCCCCCATACTTCGCCATTCATCTTTTTCTGCTGCCTTTTGCCGGCCAATCAGTCAAGAAAGAGTCCAGGACGTCATGCCAGCGAGCGTTTCTTAGGCCTGCTTCTATGACGAACGCCCGTCTTCAGGCACCGCGAGGATTGAGTATTTTTCTCTAATTCTTTAGCCTATGTAGATTCAAGTCTATTGCAAAAAATGACAGTTCTATTTGCTGATATATAACAATAAACAAGAAAAGAATCTCCTTACCACTTTAGCAATGCTAGGCAACAGCGTATACACCACACAGAAACTGGACGCGAACTCCGTGAGTGTTTTACAGAACATCACTACGACGAAGACCACGGCCGACGGATGCCATCCTTCGAAGTTCAGCAGGAACTCCTCAAACTCCTCGGTCATTTTCGAGTCTCTGAGGGATTCGAATAGGGTGCTGCTGCCGGCTGAAAGTCAAGGTCATCAAATGAATGTTAAATATCAGGAATGAAGAGAGTGCAATGGTGCAAAATGTAGTAGGTACACCTATCTTACGAAACCAGGGGCGAGGTAGGCGACCCTGTGCTGCGATTAACCAAACACGAATCCAGATTTCGCGGACAGCTACTGCTAATTTCGTAACAGACAATCCCTCATAGGAATAGCACTTTGCTCGACCTGTACTCTAATTGCGTAATACACGATCAGACTCTGAATCGTTTTGAAACAGATTGCTAATCCCTTGCTTCATAAGTTCGAAACAATCTGCTCAACAACGTAAATAACGCAATGAATTTTGTTGAACTGTCAGAATGAAACAGATTAGTCATAATCGTTTACGAAGATGTGTTGCGTAATTTGGGTAGGTACTGGGGTTCGAACCAAGGACATAGGATCTAATTCCTAATATCTGTGTCACAATAGATAGAAACCCATTTGTTTTGTCTATTGAATTTATCCTGAAATACCTTTATGGGCTTTAAAGTTCAACAGCTAAGCAGGTAGGTAAACATAATAAGCTAATACCTGTCAGCTTAGGGGCCATCCATAAAGTACGCCCCCACCGCCCCGTCCTTGTGGTCTTATTTGGGTGGCCCCTGGTACGACGTCACATATTTTGCCATTTTTAAATATTATATAATAACATTTAATGATAGAGTTGGTGAAGTTAGTAACTTAAGATTTGTACATGTGACGTCACGAATCTGACTCCACCCCCCTACACAATGTCACATTTTGCTGACCCCCTCCCGTCTCTCAACGTGTGACGTTATTTATGGATAGCCCTTTGGCTGCTAGGTACCTACCTAATTAGGTACTTCGTTATGTTGGAGCACAGTATAATAAAATTACAGTATTATATTTAGCCAGTGACCTTGAAATAATTACCTACCGCCGCTCGGTAGATAAACCTTCGCGTCCTCCGCCTCGCACTACTGTTGCGTACTGATATACCTACACTGAGATTTCGAACGCGTGGTTGCAGCTGTTTTTTATGAAGATATAATACTGTTACTTATTCATACTGTGGTTGGAGTAGGTAGCTATTTGTGTTATTTTACCTATAATTAAGAGTATGCTCCAGTGAATTTCCCGCCGCACCATGATCCAATTCAGACATGATTTGGTTTGCGTGGTCGGCAGGGGCTCGCTGTTCCTCTCTAAATATAGGTAACTATTGATTATTTGTTATGTCCGAGCGTTATTCGTATGTGAAATACGTGGGGTAGGGTAGACGATGTTAGTATTCTGCAGAGTAGGGGACCGTGCTTATACTGTCTATCACTACAATATATTTCGAACTACCTACCTACCTACTAAACTAAAACATTCGCCAAAAATGAAAGAAAACAAATAAAGAAAGAAAATACGCTTATTTGCGGTTAAATACATATGTATAAAGGTTCGTGCCGACCAGCGCGACGCGACGGCGCGACGCGACTCGAACAATACAATTTCTAAGAAAACTTCACGATATAACAATAACCGGTGCACGAACCTTAACGCAAACAAAAAAATATGTGTCACCATCGTATGCGAGTTTCAGACCAAGAGCTAGGCTAAGTTAGTTTAGCGTAGCTCGCATAGCTGACGTAATTTTCTCACACTTGTGTGCAAACCGCAAAGTATGAACTCAAGTATGCGACCTCAGCTATGCGAGCTATGCTAAACTAACTTAGGTTAGTTCTTGGTCTGGAACCCGCATAATGCTGTGACACTATGCGAGACAGAGCCATAGCGCTGGTTTTAATCGTCAACGTGATGACGTCAACCGGTGCAGCATAAAATGAGATACAAAATAAGAAATAGAAAATAAAATGACCCTTTCCAAGTCACGAATATCTTTAAAAAATTATAAATAATCTTTTAGACCATTTCTATTTAGAGGGAGAGAGGGCGAATTGTGAAAGCACGCGCAAAAGCGTTAAGAGAGAGAGATATAGAGAAAGAGAGAGGGAGAGGGAGAATTGTGAAAGCACGCGGAAAAGCGTTCACACATTGTGAGTGTCTTCTTCTAATTCGATAGAGAGAAAGGGAGACAAGAGAAAGAGAGAGAGAGAGAGAAAGAGAGAGAGAGGGAGAAAGAGAGGGAGAAAGAGTGAAAGTGAAAGAGAGAGGGAGAAATAAAGTGAGAGGGAGATAGAGAGAGAGAAAGATAGAGAGAGAGGGAGAAAGAGAGAGAGACGGAGAAAGAGAGAGAAAGGGAGAGAGGGAGAAAGGGAGAGAGGGAGAAAGAGAGAGAGAGAGAGAGAGGGAGAGTGAGACAGAAGAACTAAATGCATATTTAGGTAGGTAGGTATAGTTCTATAGCGCGTTGAATTTGAATCCCTGCTGGAAGCAAACACGTTAATTATTTCTGTATATTATATTTCCTTCCTAAAATATGTCTAAAAATCTAGAGCCTGTCTGACAATAATAAGAAGTTCGTCAAGGGTACCTACACAACGGTCTCTTATCTGCTCAAAATACAGTCCGCAAGCCCTCTAAGGAAGTTTGAAAGTGGCACCAGTGACAGAAAAGTTGAAAGGAAATTATTTGGCTTGGTTTGGGCGTGTGATGAGGAGGGCGGAAAGTGTGGAAGCACATGTGACCAAAAGAGTGATGAATATAAATGTTGATGGATGCAGAGGGAGAGGAAGGCCAAAGAAAAGATGGATGGATATGAGGAATGATATGCAAGAAAAGGGAGTGAGATAACTTGCAGTGCATGGTTGACAGGAGAGATTGGAAGAAGACAACGTGTTGCACCGACCCCAAGTAATATGGGACAAGGGCAGGAAGATGATGGACCCCCTAAATAAACTGGAATGTAAGTGTTGAAATTCTATGGAATATATCAGACCGGCTGCCACACGCACGCCACACGGCTGGGGTAACAAACTCTTGCGCCAAGCTAATTATATAGGCTGCATAGCTAACAATAAATTTACCTGTTCGTCTCTTGAAATATTTCATGAAATCCAGTTTGACAGGCATCATGAATAGAAGGATTACACACATGACACATGGCGATGAAACTCTGAAGTGACTGGAATTAAGTAAGATGGACGAAAATATTTAAGAAGGCGAGGTAAAAAATTAACTACCACGCACTAATTAGGAATCTCTTATCCAACACGTTCAGTGTCAGGAGCCCTCCTTAATTAAACAAACTGCGAAGATCTGCTCCTTTTACGCTTTTGCTGCATTATACCTACTGCTAAGTAATTAATAGATGCAACGTGATATGGATGAAAGAAAAGAAATAAAAGAAGGAAAAGAAAGAAAAGAAGGGAAAGAAAAGAAAGAAAGAAAGAAAAGAAACAAAAGAAATAAAAGAAAGAAAAGAAAGAAAAGAAAGAAAAGAAAGAAAAGAAAGAAAAGAAAGAAAAGAAAGAAAATACGTTTATTTGCGGTAAAAACATGACACAAAACAAAAAAGAATAAGTTGGGGGAAAATATGTCACATCCACGCAAAACGGCCATCGCTCAGTATAATGCTGCGACCCTATGCAAGACAGAGCCCCAGCGCTGGTTTTCAGCGACAGCCGGCGTTGTTGTCGTTGATGACGCCATAATTACCTACAGTCATACAAGACTTTCAGATTCGTTTCGCTGCTCGCTGGAATGGCAACAGGAAACGCATGAATGATAGCTCATTCATGCGCTTCTGCTCTGGTGTTGTTCATAGGCGGTGTTCGTTGTTTTGGAGACTTGGAGATGTACGCTCTGGTGTTGGAGATGTACGTAGGTCCGTCTGCTTGTTTCTTAGCATATTTATTTATTAAAACTTTTTGCACAAGTAAAAAAAAACTGTAAAAGGCCGACTTAATGCCTGAGGCAATTTCTACAAGTCAACCTTAGGGCACATTCAATGATGCGTGTATGAATATTTATTAAATAAAAGTAGCCATAGTTACTTGTGAAACTTTGGGCTGCCATCAAAGGCCTGGTCGATGTGCGCAGAGCTGATCGTAGCCTGCAGCAGGCCAGTTAGCACCACTACAGCGGCAACCACCTGATGATATCAAAATTGGTTTAATAAACTTTCACGGTTTTGAACTACACTTTCATCATGATCACGGGGTGACTGGAAATTTAAAGAATGCGGATGAATGGTAAAAATGTGACCAACAGAAAGCGAATAAAATAAATAAGTACTTAATTGAAACAAAACTCAAAAACGAATTAAAAAAGCTGCAATGCTATGAAAGTGTGATTTCCTTGGAATGGTATTTTTACGGGTCACCCTGTTTATCATTGCCAATTTTAAGATCTAGCTAGTAAAAAGATTATTTATACTTCTGTACTAACAATCTCATGGAACCGAAGCTTCCCAAGCTGCTGATACTGCGTTGCTAATAGAGCGTCTATGTATTGAGCCTCTTCTTCCGTCATCCCAATCTCTATGTCGCTTCGGGATCTATAATATTTTACTTTCAAGTAAACTTAATACCTACCTACTTATTCGCGTTCGCGAAAGTTTTAAATACTAAAAGTTTGCAATTAACCTTTTCTTATTCAAACTCTTTTCACGTGCACAAATAAACAGGGATGGTAGCTGGCCATTCTTCATGAAAAAATAAAAAACCATAGAAATGCCATTAAAATTTTATTTTTAATTTATGGCTTTCAATGTTTTTTTTTCGCTAAATCAGCCACTATTTTTATATCGTTAAATAAATGAACTCAACCTTTTTGAAGATTGAATGTAATTTATTTCGCAAAAAGTTACGGTTTCCTAGAAGAGCGGTGACCGCTCACGTAGCGTCCGCAATTTACTGGCAAATGACGTCACTGAAACGTTAATTATGAAAGTAAGTTGGTGTGTTTTCCTAGAGCGCGTTGCCGTAGCAAACCCCACCCCCAAAGATTTAAATCGCTAGTTTCGCCCTCACCGTGCTGAGTCACAAGAAAAAGTGTCCACACTGAGAACAGTGAGCTCACAAATGATTAAATAGCGTTTCCATGACAAACAAGTGTAGTACCTGCAACATTGTGTTTCAGAGGTGTCAAAACGAAACAGAAACTTATCTATCTTATGACGGGGTAGGGCGAATCTAACGATTTACATCTTTGCCGCTGTAACACTTTCATGACAGCCGTCACGTGCGGCCACCGTTTTTAGGACTAGGAAACCGTAGCTTTAGCGGCTATAGACGTACTTTTTGTAGTGATGGAAAACATCGGTTGCTTTATAAACCTATTCTCGATGCATTCTTTTTATTACAGACTTCATAAATTGTCACGAGTGTATGGTCTTTTTATTTAGATAGTTTTTATTTTTTTTTATAATTTTATGCGTAGTT
Source organism: Agrochola circellaris (assembly GCA_914767755.1). Lineage (NCBI taxonomy): Eukaryota > Metazoa > Arthropoda > Insecta > Lepidoptera > Noctuidae > Agrochola > Agrochola circellaris. The sequence goes on from OU611860.1 coordinate 9,083,406, forward strand.
ACTATTTCTAACTAACCTGAACATCCCCAAGAAGTTGAAGTTCATCCACAAATACAACAGTGTCTCCATGACCAGCACTCCTGGGAGGTTCAATAGCATGAAGTGAGGAAACTCTATCTTTGGTCCAACGGGGAATATCCTTACAAATAATAATTTAACACATTATATCACGCCAGTGTTGGCTGAAGGGTAAGGCAAAGGCAGAGGTGGGTACACTTCAGCCTTACCAAATAAAATGCCTTACCAAGTAAATATACCCAAATTTCGCCAATAATAATTTAATCATTATAATACTGCCCTGCTAAGCCGAAAGGCGCTATCTCAATCGGAGTAAGTTTTGAGAAAATTGACTTTTTGTTTATTGTAATTTAAGGAAACGTATGGATATAAAAAACTTCTGAGTGCTTTTTTTTAATGTTTTAAGTTAGATAGCGACATTTGGCTTATACCATTAGATGCGAAATTGTTATAGCTATTGAATGGTATAAAAAAAAACTAAAAGAGCGTATCTCTGAGATAGCGCCTTTTGGCTTAGCAGGGCAGAATATCAGCCCGCAGTTTGAATTTGTGCGCGGTTGGCAATAGGCTCGCCCCATATTACCTATATGGGGGATACTATAGGTACACCTCTGCCCAACCCTTCCGCGAACACGGCGTGATGTTATGTTATATTGGAATCATACTTCCATGGTCGCTGAAATAGGTTACCTAGGTCACAGTATAATAAGGCGTGTGCGTGTAGCTGTCATTATGGCAAATAAATTTATTTACTGTTTTGTCTTGAGTAATGTAAATTATTTTGCAGACTATTGTATAGAATCAAGTAATTTTTTTTTCTGAACAGACAGCTGTGCTGCTGGGGAGTTTGTTGCGCTACTTCTTCTTCCCAACTAAAGCACTAGGAAGTGGTGAAGGGTGGGCGTTTTGGGGGACTGTGTAATGTAATTCACGTTCAAAAAGTGCTGATTCTCAGCCTAGTTTCAATAAATGACATTTGAATTTTTATTTTTGATTTTTAGCGTCCGTGCATCATGCGCACTCGAGACTGTTGCGTACTGCCGGTCTATTCTGTAAAAATCTCTCAAACTTCAAACTCAAACTCAGGTGAAATTAGCTGTCATTCCACCTGACGCTAAGACCATTGCCATTATTGACAGCTCACTTCAAGCTCATTTCACGTTTTTGACGATGACATTTTTTACAGAATAGCTCGGCAGATATACTCTTAGATTTCGAAGCGCGTCGTTTCGGTTGTTTTTATGAAGACATAATACTGCAACTGTTACATATTTATTATAGGTACTGTGCCTAGGTAGTAGACAACAATGTCGACCTTCACGATATTGTGTCAAGCAGGCTCTTTGTTAGAGCCAGTAAATGACCCCTTCATTTACTGGCTCTAACAAAGAGCCGAGATTCTTTTGTTACCTCAAATAATGGAATAGTGGTATTAAGTTGAGGAAAAGTTTGTAGCCTTTTGTTAAAATAAGCAATACCTTTAATTTTGAAACTTTAACTAAGTAAGTTCATTTTGTCTTATTTAAGTTGTTGAATAGACGATTTTTTTTAATTTCCCTCTTTCCAATATTAGCGGACCAGATACTATCAGTAAAAAGACATTAATTACATTCAAGTAAGGTAAAAAAAAAAAAGATAGACGACGTATATTTAGTAACCTAACCCTAGCTTAACTTTTCTTAAAAAGTCATAAAGAAACCTGTAGGATATCAATTCTTAGTGGATTTCTTAATTTATTACAGGGTTCTTTATGACTCTTTAAGAACAATTAAGGGTTTGGGGGAGGCCTATGTTCAGCAGTGGACGTCTTTTGGCTGAAATGATGATGATGAAGAACAGTTAAGCGGGTTAGGTTACTAAATATACGTCATCTATTGTATTTTATAACGGATTTCCGCAAAGTCACGCCTTAGTCAATTAACTATCAATTAATATCACTAAACTACTAACAGTGTGGAGGTTGGAATGAAGGAATGACGGTAAATAACTGTTGGTAAATAATGATGTGATTTTCCGATCGATTCTGTAAAAATATCACCGTGAAACTTAGGTGAAGTGAGCTGTCAATAGTGTTAATCCCTAGCATCCTGCCGGTCGATTTGTGACAGTGACAGCTCACTTCACCTAAGTTTCACGTTGATCTTTTTACAGAATCGACCGACAGAATATATAAATATGTTTACGCTACGAATTTTTTACGTCAATATTGTATTAATGACAATATAATTACATTATACTGATCATAGATGTATTATTTAAAACTTGTTATTGATGTCGACCGCAATCATTTCGCCTGTCAGTATATTTACTTGGTACTTAGGACATTCGAAACTGCGCTCTGTTGCTAAATACCTCAGGGTCAAAGCGAATATATTTTAGCTGCTCGTATTAATTCTCTCAAATAAGTTTTTTTTTTTTGATAATTGGTGCATCCAGCTGCAAAAGCTTCAAATAAGTCTCTTCGCTTATTCAAAATAATTCTTAAAGTCATCAGCTTCAGTGAGAGTGAGAGCAATTTTCATATATTTACTTGTGCGTATTGTTTAAAAGACAGCTACTGTCTGGCCCAGGTTTTTTCTTTTAATTATTTTTTTAAACACCTTACAATACATTAAAAAAGCGTGTCAAAAGCAACCTAATTCCCACAACTTATTTTTTTTTCGCCCCATGTCGACCCGAACCCTGCACTAATTGACCCAATAGAATCTGACACATAATGTCAATATTTTATTCATCGAGAATAAAATATTGACATTATGTGTCAGATTTGGAATGTTATTTTACCGAAGGAAGGTGTGACAGTAATATTGATGTCATTATTACTGATAGTGTCTGGTCCGATAAAATATTAGTAGAATGTAGAATTCATCAATATTCGTACATCATTATCAAAACTTACGTTTCGCAGTAGATCTTGAATACTTGATTGGTCTGGCTTCCCATCATTGTCGCCATGCCACCTGGAACATAACATAACATCACGCCAATCCTGAAGGGTTAAGCAGAGGTGTACCGATAGTACACCCACATTTAGCCAGTTAGGTATGTTTAAGAATCATTTAATAGGAGGCGAGCCTATTGCCAACAACCGGATACAAATTAAGACACCCGGCTGCTTATTGAGAAATTCGAGATGGCAACACTCAATAACACTACGCCCGACCCGGGAATCTCATGCTCAGCAGTAGTTCTCAACAACTAGATCTACGAGGCAGTCTCAAAATAGATGTTGTCTGTCATCGGGAACCAGTGTCGGCCCTAGCCCTTGATAGAGGGAACTGCGAGATTGTCTTACGGCGCCCTTTGATCGACGAGTGTGATACCTGCAGTGCTATTCTGTAACCATCTCACCGTGAAAACTTAGGTGAAGTGAGCGTGGAGTGAGCTGTCATTCCACAGGGATTGACACTATTGACAGCTCACTTCACCCAAGTTTTCACGGTGAGATGTTTACAGAATCGCATGGCTGACTTAGAAATGTGTAACACCGAATATCACGTCCCCTTAAGTTTACGAATACCGACTTTTTCACTTCACGTAAATTCTACTTCGGTTTCATGTTAAATAAATAATTCCCTCAAACTCAAACTCAAACTCAACTCAAACTCAAATCATTTATTTCAATTAAACCATTACAGGCACTTTTGAATTGTCAAGGAATCGGTCAGTCAAAAATATGAAGCTAGTTGCCCATTCCAAAGCGTAGTAGGTACCTACCTATGGAGAAGAACGGGCAAGAAACTCCACGGACACTCTTTTAAATAAAATAAATTGTTACAAAGTATTGGTTACATCATTCATGTTGAAATTATACATGTGAGAACAATGTAGAAAGACATGCACGTTAGAAGCGTCCGTAATACAAAGATAAAAATAAAGAACAATTCAAAAATTAAAAATCAGCCATGGCCGCTAAGAGTTGACCAGTCCCAACTGACGGCGCCCGTTCACGAACATGACGTATGGTACGCCTCAAAAATTAACTTTTATTGCAAATATCAACACTTATTGAATTTAAATTAAGTAGCTGTAATTAGTATACTCCTGCTTCTTTGTCATTAAGAAAGCTTACGGATTTACCCTACGAATTAAAAAAAAATCTGATCTACCTAGCAACACTCCCGCGCCTCTCAAAAGGTTTTATTTTGCGCTGGAAATTGATTTCCGCATTTGGTTTTTTGGCGCCCCTTGCCGTTTGGGGCCTAGAGCGACTGCTCCTCTCGCTCTACCCCAGGGCCGGGGCTGTCTGGAACATTTGTGTACCTACACTTAAACAATTTTCTTAATACGTAGATAAACGGGCTTAATAGCATAATCAGCCTTAATGTTACCACTGCTGGGACACAGGCCTCCTCTCTTCGAGAGGGAGTGGGCCGTAATCCGCACGCCGTAATACACACGGACCCAGGCCCAGTGCACGGTAGATTATGTCACTTGTCTTCGAATTTTTCATTCTAGGACTTGCCGGTTTTCTTTCACCGTTTTGAGAGCAGTGGTGATGAAACTTACAGGGCCCAATTAAATGATCTAGCGAAACTGTGCAGTCGTGATGGGTACCGATATCTAAGCACAATAAAATAAAAACATTTGATGGTTTTTTTTGGGGTCAAAGAACGCTAGTATTGTTGTTACTTGAACAATGAGTTCAGAAAATCTGTTTTCTTTTTAGATATCGATACCATCACGTGTGTGAAGTTTACACAAATACGGATTTTTTAACTTAATAAAAAACTGGGGTCGATGACCTCACAAAAAAAACCATCAATTTTTTTTTTAATTTGTTTTTTTTTTATATCGATTCTCATCACGTCTGCGGAGTTTTGCTAATTAATTTTATTGGACTTTATATATATAAATAGATTCTCAGTCTGTCAACGAAAGTTAAGGTCACCTTAAGCTTCGTGCAGACCAGCGCGACGCGACTCGAACAATACAATTTCTAACAAAAATTGACGGTAAATCAATAACTGGTGTCGAGTCGCGCTGTCGCGTCGCGCTGGTCTGCACGAAGCTTTAAGGTGTCAAAAAACGCTCTGTATTATTGTGTGACCGTTCACCGCTTTCTTAGGAAACCAGAGCTGGCGCTAATCTAAGGTGGGTGCTAGGCTAGTAGGTACAACGTCACGTCACAAGGTTATAGTGACGCGTGGCTAAAATGGGAACTAACGTCGCCATCTTGTTTCGTCAATACAAGTTCTGTGAAACAATTTCACAATGTTTACCAACAACGCCCCCCGTCAATGTCATTCAGCTAACTAATTACGTAACACATTTTCGTAAACGATTACGACTAATCTGTTTCATACAGTTCAACAACATTAACTGCGTTATTTACGTTGTTGAGCAATTTTTTTTTTCGATGAAATGACGGAATGGTTTAGCAATATGTTTCAAAACGATTCAGATTCTGATTGACCGTTTATTACGTAATTAGGGTACAGGTGCCAAAATAAAATATCCTTGTAGCACTCTATTATAGTAAATTGCGTTAATCACCTTTTCACAAACCGGCGGGATAATTACGTAACACACGTACAGTAGAAATGGCTTTCATTTTGACGAAATGGCTTTCATTTTGACAGTTCCGACACCATTCATTGTGTTGTGAAGACCAATTTTTCGAGCATAATGTACCTAGCAATGAATTAGCAAATTAGCAATATCCTTCGAAATCATTCAGATTGTGATTGAAAGTGTGTTAGGCAATTAGGGGGTACGGGTGTCGATTAGTAAAAGTTATCACACTTACCAATGGATGACGAATAGGCAATTCCGAGAAAATAAAATACGGTGAAGTCTGACGGCCTTGGCACACTGCAACAATTAGCATTGTTTTATAATAGTTAGTAAGGTAGTTACAGAGGCGGCTTTACCTATAGTGCAGGGTGAGCAGCACACACGGGCGCAGGGTCTTAGAGGGGAGCCGACCGCCGCTCGCGACACCTACAAAGGGCATGTGTCAAGACTACTCAAGACCCTGCGCCCGTGTTAACGCCGATAAGCAAGGCGCTCCACGAGCGGCTCCTTTACTCTAATACTTTTTACTCCTGTACCTAATGCTTACCGACATCATTTAAAAAAGATCCCACATCACTAGAGGCACTGGCGTTCTAAGGGGGGGTGGCAGGTGCGGTTCACCCCGGGCCCCCAGGCCTGGGGGGCCCAAAGTTCGAAAAATACTTTTTATCAAATCCCATAAAATAACTAAATATGTTCAGTAAGTAAAAGGCAGTCCGTAGTTGGGACCCCTACGCATGCTAAATATAATCGTAGGGTACTAAAATTTACGAGCTCGCTCCGCTCGCTCTTCGTTTTCTGAGACTTCCGACTAAGTCGACGAAGTAACTGCTATTTATGTTTTAATAGTCAAAAGAAAACTTTACCTATCCAGGACGGGGGTGCTAAATTTTTCGAAAAGCAAAAAAATACACGTGCACGACAGAACCTTCGAAGTAGCACCTATGTAATGAATGTTGATCTAAAGCTTAATAAAACCTTAACTCTTACTTTTGTTCATGCCGAGTAGATTTCTGTTGAGCCTTTCCAATAGTTTGGTATATTTCCACGATTCCCATCTAAAAATTATAACTAGGTGAAAGTTCAACCATTTTCATGACTGCTACAAGATGTTGCTCGAAGATCGAAACAACAAGACTACTTACCTTCTCAAGTTCAGTAAGAATAGCTTTGACGACAGGCATCATCAGCCCACACGCCAGGATGTTAGATAACCACATTGAAAGAAACATGCTCGAGAAGAATAGAAGAAAACTTAACCTGAAAACAAAGTTGATCACCAGGAATTTAGCTAAGAGATGATTCTGACAACCTCTCATGTAGTCATACACACAAACAGGGCCGCAGCGGGGGGTTTTGTCGGTTCGAACCCCTCCCCCCCGAAATATTCAATCCAGAGTTCAATCCCCCCTAGGTTACCTCCGTACTCTAATGCAGATAATTGTAATCTATTTCGCTGCGTATTTTATTATCTACAAAAACATTAAGAGTACGCTTAAATACTGTATTTTTATTGACTGTGACTTTATATCAAATGAATTTCTTCAACTTCAGCATTCTCTGAGAGAGTCTAACTACGTAGTATTATATAATCTGTGGTCTAACCTCTCCTAGGCGGGGTACAAACATTTTCGAGCTCGCTTCGCTCGGTCTAGTATCCTACATTCTCACATTTTTCTGTATAAGTCATAAACTTACTTCTATTTCTGTATGAACGGTCAACGTCCGTCAAAGAGAAAGAAAACTTAACTTATTCGAAGCGGGATGCAAAAAATTTCGAGCTCGCCTTGCTCGCTCTTGCATCTTATAATCTCCATAGCGGCCCATTATACTAAAGGTGCCTTATAGTTTAAAGATGTCCCTGTTTTTGTTCATTGCAAAATGGCGGGAAGAGAGAGACAGAGAAAGGCTTTATTGGAATAAGCTCTTCATCAATCTGAATTCTGACAGAATGTCTAAGATCGTAAAATCATTTTATTCTTAATTCTTTTCCGCAATAAGAACAAAAAGCGCAATTTAAAAAAGAAATATAATAAATCAGTACTCATTATTTACCCTCTCTGATATCAAAAATACTTTATTATCAAAAGGCAACCCTAAGCCCCCCAGAAAATGAGTTCCTGGCTACGGCCCTGCACACATCCTCTCACTAAAGTTACCTACATGCTTTATGCCTCACACGACACACTAATACACACACTCACTCGCTCACTTTGAACATAAGTAGCAAGCCACCTCTTCCCACTGCTCCAGGATTCCTATCTATGAGAGGAACGGGTCATAATCATATGTAATCAAGCACGTGGGCCGGGCCCAGTTTTTTAGATTATGACAAAACAGCGTAGACATCCAGCAATTACTACTTAGCCTGTGCACAGATAATATAATACTGCCTGTGATATCCAGGATGTCACATGTTTTTTAACTTTGGTATGAATTCATAGTAGTTATGTTAATACCAATAGGTACGTCAGGAGGCTTAGGTAGGGCTGTTTGGCCTTCAATTTGTCTACTGTTACAAAAGTTCGAATAATATAAGATCAAATTTTATAATTATTAACTTATTTTCGGTATGGCTTTACCTATAATGTGAGCACCCAAAGACGAGCAAGACTTTGAGAGCCATCCTTCTATGCACATTGCAGTTCTCTATGGCTACCGTGATCATCATCACTGCGATACAGTCCAGCAGGTCATTTCGAATGTACATCTGAAAGCATTACAACATACCTAAGCGTGTTTACTACTAGGTAACTTCTGTTAGCTAAACACATCGTCCACAAATAATAGGTAGACTACGGATGGGAGCATGGAGAAAAATAAATGTAGCTTAGAGTGGCTCAAAAGAGCGGTTCCATCATAGTATAACGGCCGTCATGAAAATCTGTCATTTTCATCAGTATTTGACATAACACGTTCAGTGCCGGGGACCCTCCTGGAGGGTTCACTCGAGTCGCATATGGGATGCCGGGAGCCCTTGTGGAAGGATGTAGGTTTTTCTTAGCGGATTCGGCATTACGCACGCATATTTATCATATATTCCATATATTTAAACAACAGATTTTATTTTCACAGTTTATAATGCTGTATTCGCTAAGAAAAACCTACATTTAAAATGAGCCCTCCGTGAGGGCCTCCCGGCATCCCATGTGCGACTAGTGTTAGCCGTCCATGAGGGCTCCCGGCACTGAACATGTTAAGGTCCGCACAAAATAGGTCGGTCGGGATTCGGACCGCGGTCCGCCATTTTGTGACTCCTGACCTAGGCGTTTGTATAATAATGACACTTCGAGCTTAGAGCCACACACTCACACAAATAAGGGTTCCGGAAACAGAGACAATGCTCCACAACGCCAAATTCTTGATCGCGATTATGCGATGCGACATTATATTACTGCAGTGCTATTCTGTAACCATCTCACCGTGAAAACTTAGGTGAAGTGTTGTAGTTCTTATGAGAAATAAAGTTCTTTAAACCTAAGTGAGCTGTCATTCCACAGGGATTGACACTATTGACAGCTCACTTCACCCAAGTTTTCACGGTGAGATGTAAATACAGAATAGCATGGCTGTTACGAGTATATAGGTGATCAAATAATGTCGTAATATGTTTATATTACGACATTATTTGATCACATATACAGGGTGGCAGGGAGATCGACGCGAAAAGTGATGCCATGGATTCAGTACATCATTCTGATATTTTTCATACATTATTTTTTTTTAAATCTGCTGTTCTGCTGTGTATTGCACTTTTCTATGATCAGCAATTTTTTTTTTATGACCAACGAAAAATTTCAACGTAGTGGGGTTCAGAATCATGTACTGAATCCATGGTATCAGATTTCGCGTCGATGTCCCTTGTCCCTGCCAACCTGTATAATTTATGATACCTATAAAAACACAATAAAGCACCTGTATTGTTTTACGATCTCCACGTGTCATATTGCTGGTTTAATTATTCGAGCAGACGTCATGTTATGTAAGTATCTCTTGTGCTACCTAGGTACCTATCTTAAATAATGTAATAAAAAGCTCCGTCATATTTTATGATAAAAATACAGTATGAAGTGACCCTAAAATGCAGTGTCAAGTTTATGTTAAAGTTACATGCTCTGTGGTTTATGTGGTTATACAATGGTAAACTGCCACACCATAAAACTCCAACAGGAATGGGGTAATTGGAAGCACCACGTATATGTCTATCCACACATACGCTCCGTCGCGTCGTCTTCGCCGGCCCGGCCAAGGGCGTGTGTGAACGAGTGCATCCTAACTAATTTTAAATGCGAAAGTGTGTTTGTTTGTTTATTTGTTCGTTACGCTTTCACGCTAAAAAGGCTGAACAGATTTGGATAAAAGCAAAAACATGCACATGGGTAAACCATTTTACTTTTTATCCCGATATGCCCACGGGGTCGACACTTATGCGAGTGAAAACGCGCGGCACAGCTAGTAATAATATAAAATGTACACACCAATTATTTTTTTGAGCCCCTGGTGGACTACGGATCACGGCCCGTCCAAGTCCTGGGCACGGCCCTGATTCCCTGATGTGTGGAAAGACATTTATGCGCCTGAATAATCTACAATAGTCGCACTGTCTACCAACATATCAGTCGGGAGAGATACCCCGCGCTTTTATTAGGTAGGTGTCCGGAATAACTATGGAAAGTATCCATGAGGATTCTCTACAGCAAACCGTCCGGATTTGTCCGGACATGTCTGGCTTTGTTTTAAGTCCCTAATGTCCGCAAATTTTTGCAAAATGAAACTGATTTACGTCTATTTGGCGGAGCCATTCCTGCTATTTTTTTTACAACGTAATTTCCGGTTTTTTATCAGAACTTTTAAAATTTCGACATGGTAACACTAGGTAATACTTAATTAAGTACCTCACTAATAAAACTCTTTCCGATCCCGGTCATGATGCACGAGAAGCCGATGGGCATGATTGCCAACACAGCGGGATGCTGCACATCCAAGGTCCAGTAAACGACCATCAGCAGAAATACATAAAAACTCTTGTAGGCCTGCAAAATATTGGAAAATAAAACTACTAAGTTAAGTCAGTTTCTCTTGGGCCATAAAATACCGTGACACGTTTCACTTTCATTGGTCTTGGACGTTTGTAAGTAAAGCTATCTTTGTGAAGGAGCTCGTCCAAGGAAGGCTACAGAGAAGCGTTTTGATGCTGAAGACTTCGATCACGAATGCACTAAAAGACCATTTACGTCTTTTTTGAAGATTTCCTAAAAGCAAGGCAGATGAAACCCGACCAGCTTGCAAGTAAATTAGACTGGCAGACAAGAAGAAGAAGAAGCACCGTTTCCACTTAGTCTTGGAGGCCCACTTTGTTCAGTGAGCGTAATTGCTAATAGTTTTTTTATAACCTTTGTACCCAGTACCCAGTTGGGCACGCCATAATTGTGGCGATAAGTCCCCTCTTTGAGGAGTGGCTAGAGAGGCGCCACGGCGTCCTTACCTTTCGCCTGACGCAGGTCCTCACCGGACATGGTTGTTTCTTCAGGATAAAACGGGAGGAAACGCCCGGGTGTCAACACTGTGTGGATCGCCCGGAGGACACGGTGGAGCGTACGGTGGAAGTCTGCCCGGCTTGGGCGGAGCCCCGCCGTGTCCGCACGGAGGCGATCGGCGGCGGCGATCTCTCGCGCCCTGGTTCAGGCTATGGTTCGGAGCGAGAGTGCAAGGGAGGCCGTCACTTCCTTCTGCGAAGCAGTAATACTCGCGAAGGAGGAGGCGGAACGCGTGAGGGAGAGGCAAGGTTCGCGCCCTCGCGCCCCTAGTCGCCGCAGAAGATGCCCCGGGCGTCCCTTGCGGACGGTGAGCGATGCGAAGCGATAGCTCGCCGTCCAATAATGACCAGGCTCGGGTTGACGGCGGTTTGTGTTCCACGCGCGCCTCTAAAAGGCGTCAGCACCAACTGACGGGGTCCGTTAGGGCCAATGCCTGCCAGGGTTGCGAGTTTGTCCGAAAGGGATATCGTGGCCCCGGCACACAGGCAACGGAAGGAACATGGGTAGCTTTTAGTCAGTAAAAGTCTGACACGCCCTCCCGCTCCGCCCAGAGCGGGAGAAGTTATTTGAAAATTCAAAAACCAAAAAAAAAAAAACAGGCTCGTACCCAGTACATAATAGAAAGATCAGTCTAAGTTAGACTAATTATTAAACTTTATTTTTCATATACAGTGCGTGTCACGAAAAAAAAGCCCGCGGAAAATTGTGGAACGACATTTTTTTATATGCAACGTGGTGCAATGACAAAGACACTAGCGCCGCGTCAAAGGGACTTCAGTGGTGGCACGGACGCTAGTTCCAAAACTCCTTCGGTGCTTATTTGAATATTTAATTTATTTATCAATCAACTCAGGCACTAACCATTTTATCACTGAAAAAAGGAACCGGTGATAATATAATTGGAACAATCAAAATAACTAATGTTCTCCAATAAGTCCTGCAGAATAATTTGTACCGATCCCTTCTGGTGATTATCACAAGGTTAGTTACTCTGTGAAAGACACCACTTGATAATTATTTATGCACGGAAATCACAACATTTATTTTAATGGTTTTTATGTACAACTTACGACGAGGCATCAGAATCCATGTTTTTAATTTACAAATTCACTGAGGAAAGCGAGATAGTGATTATCCACTGATATTTTAAAATTTACTCCACTGACGTTTAAAATAAGTCGTGAAGGTTTCGGTAATCACGATGGTTCAGCCACTAAAAGATCTTACTCAAAGCAACAGTAAATAATGATTTTATAGATTTGCCTGAAAAAAATCTACTATGGTTGAACATACTTGGTAGAAAATTATTTTTGAATAATGGCAACATTTATAGAGTCCTATCATTTTAATTGTTAAATTTTTTCATTAGTTAGTTGTCAATTTATCGCGTTCGAGGTTGGGTGTATGTTGAACATAAACAAATTCGTATACGATTTACGATAAAAAAAGATTCAAAAAGCGTAAAAATGCAAGTGGATTTAGAGTTCGATTATAATGAAGCGACAGCAGCCATGGATAAATTTTCCCAGCAGGATATAAACGAGCTACGTTACTGGACGCAGAAATTGGATAAATCAAAATATGTGCCTAAGGATTTAACGGATAAACAATTAGTGTTGTTTTATAATGCATGTTACGGGGAAATGGAGAAGACGAAAGCGTGTATAGAAAAGTATTACTCATGCAGAAAAAATGGACCGGAACTGTTCGACAATCGGATCCTGAAGACTGAAGAGTTAAAACAAAGTGCGGATGTTCTGTGAGTAAAATTGTCTTATTTAATACTACATTGGTGCCGATTCTCTTGTACACCGAACTAAACTAACTTAAACTAAGACTAAAATTACTTACTTTTGGCTATGAGAATCTTAGAGCTATTCTGCAAATAAAATTCTCTAAACTAAAAAATAATTTTGACACAACTAAAATAGAATTTGACAATCGTGAATCCACGTGGTACCTACCCGTGCTTTACCCTAACCGGTGATTTTTTTTAGAGCCGGAGCTGCGCATGTGGTGTAGCCTCGACGTGCTTTATATGGAATTTTTATTTTTTTGTATGGAAAATATGAAAAAAATATTACCTACGTGTTGAGAGTTAGGTGTTTAAGGGTTTTATAAAGGGGGTCGAAATTTTCATTATTTTTGCGATAGGACGCACCATTTTCGAGATATAAGCAAAAGAAAAAATAAATACAGTACTGTTTTTGCACGTGAAGTCGAGATGTTGGTGTGAATTTTAGTTCATAACAACTTATTTTATACCACACCATTTTAATCGCGATTAAAATTTGTCAGGTTTAGTCTGATTTGGTCTTTTACAACCAAAATTTTAGGTGAAAAACGTCATATTCAGAATAGCAAAATTGCCATTTTCACTAAACTAAAAACTCAGTACTATCTTAGCGCTGTCAAACTAAAATATAGTTAAGTTGTGTCACTTTAGTCTATTTCAGAATAGGAAATCGTCGTTTGACAGGAATAAACAAAATTTTAGTGATTTTTAGTTTAGTTTAGAGGCATTTGTGACAAGAGAATCGGCACCATTATCGGCTTTAAAATGCAAGCAGACGAATAAACTGAAGATCTTTCCGATATTTACAACCTGTGAAATTGGCAGCTGTTTGGCAAACAGCAAATATTTTTAGTTATCTAACTTTGGCCAAAATTGTAGTATAGATCGATTTCTCTTTTACTTTAAAAACTTCAATTAAAACAATCACAAAGCACATTAAAATTGTAGAACATAACACATTACCAAATTCTGCATGTTATTGTAAAATGCATTCATGAATTAATTATCTATTATTTATAATACGGAACAGAACAGAATATTATTTACTGCTGCTACAGGTATTTACAAATAAAGTTGGTCAAAATTGAAAAGTGTCTCTGAGAGATACTGTCATTACTTGGGTAGGTATATACTTAAGTAATTCAATAACATAATCCTCTCTCTACTCTTACGATTCACGAGGGTGACTTTTCGAAAATTATAAATTAAAAAAAGTCTAAAGTAATTATAATGTTTAATTCAACTACTAGTAACACTAGATTCATAAGTATTACTGTACTAACATTCTATGGATTTCAAACTCTGAATTGAAAAGTGTTTGTTTTATTTATTTTTATTAAAAGTGCGCCAAGGCACAACATAATCTTAAACACATAATCAAGGAAATAAATTATTAAGAATATAGGCTCAGAAATAAACATAGCTTTTTTGTACGTTCACTATAGTTTCCATGCGGATGTTTTTAGAAAATTACATGTTTAAGTTACCATTATTATCCCACACAAGTCTATAATCAGTTGTTAGAAATAATGGTAGTGATTTTGTTAATGTGAACATAACTCTATGAAAACACTGCAGTTTTCTTATTTCTGTCATGAGTTCATGACATACCAGCATATTGTCCCACTGGAGGGCAAAGGCCTGTTCTCATAAAGAGAAGGCATGAGCATTGATCACCATGCTTGCTCAAGATGGGTCGGCAATTTCAGACTTATAATAAGTAAGTCCGGGTTTCCTCACTATGTGTTCCTTAACCATTGTCAGTAATGTCTAAGATAAACTTAGAAAGTACACATGAATTGAAAAAGTCACATTGCGACTTGCCTGGATTTGGACCCAACCTCATGTATGAGAAATTAAAAATATGATAATGATATCTTCTAAACACCGCAGCTGTCATGAGTACGACTATACTACTACTGCTGGGTATTGTGAATCAATACTACTATAATAAAGCTGTAAGTTCGTTTTTTTGTTTGAACACGCTAATCTCTGGAACTACCAGTTGATTTGGAAAATTCTCTTTGCATTTGATAGCCCATTTCTTGAGGAAGGCTATAGGCTATTAATCATCACGCGATGACGCTTAGGAGCCAAGCAAACAGACACAGATTAAGAGCGTTTATCCTAAAAGTTGGCAATGTTGCAAATAGCTGTCAAAAATGTACCTGTTTTGATTAATTTGGCAATATTACCGTATGGAAATAAGAAATGTCGCTAACTAGCGAACTAGAATATTAATAATGAATTGCAATTATAACATTGAATTTAATGTTGTACCCGTTTTTGGTGTAAAAAAGGCATTTGGAAAGTTTCCAAATATTTTTTTTACATCTAAAACTAATTCTTCGCTAGTTACCCACATTTCTTATTTCAATACAGTTATACATATTGCCAAATGAATCAAGAGTGAAATATTTGAGATCTATTTGCGACAGGAGTTTAAAGAAATAAGCGAAATGTGGGTGAAAACACATAGGTACCTGCATAACCTTATGGGGTTTACAAGCGTAATGTTATGTTAATATTTGAATACCAAGATGGTTAAGGCTACAATACAATGCTAGTTAACAAACAAACACTGTTTAAGTTAATACCTAATTGTATAGCAAATGGTATCAATTATATTATTATTTTTCTATATTATTATAGAAGTTTATATAACAGTCTTACTTAAAGGCTCTCGCCAACAGGCACGTGTCGCATTGCGACGCTCTTTTTCATAGAAATTGTTCTACGGATATTTATTGCAGAGTCGGTATTTGTCGACGGAGCCTTAAAACTGCACCACAAAATCGTTTTCTCGGATAATTGCGCCTGATTTGCGACAGATGCGCCCTTTCCCATCGATTTAATAAAACAATGGTTGTTCCTGAAACCTGTCCGTTGCAAATATAGAACAACTAGCTTTAGTAGCTTTTGCCCGCGGCTTCGCCCACGTGGAGGTCGGAAATTATACCACGGGAACGTACTACTGGGATAAAAAGTATTCAATGTGTTGATCTAGGTTATAAGCTATCTGTGTGCCAAAGACCCAGATCTGACATTCAAACTTTCACATTTATAATATTAGTAGCATTCCAACAAATATGCGCGAAGTAGGTACGAGTATGTACCTATCATACTTTAAATAAGTCTATAATATAACCTATTGACTGCCCAGTCCGATTTATAAGAAATGTTTCCGTGTCCATTCCGCCTCTTTCGTATTTTTATAGGTTCTATAAATACGAAAGAGGCCAAAAAGAAAAAAAAAGCCGCGAAAGAGGAAAAAAAAGAAGTTTTTTTTCAATCATTCAGTGTCGACATATTAAACACGATTAATATAATAAATATAGATCATTTAAGAGGCTTACAACAGCTAAAGCGCGGTCACTGTCGGACTGCATAGAAATGAAAGAGAAGCGCGATGACACGACGCAGGTAATTTATTGCAAAATATGAAGCAGTTAGCGATTTACAAAAAATCTATTGATTGGACTGGAAAATTAAAACACTATTATGCTAATATGTAGCTTGTACAATAATCTGACAAAAAATCAGAATGATTGCATGTAAATTAATATGATTTTTAATCGTTAAAAGAAATTTTTGGAGGTATCTTCATGATTTTTTTTTTTTCAAATTTTAAAACTCCAGACTATAAACGATTTCGTATGGATCATATAGGCCGTCACAGACGTAGCCTTATTATTATATATGAATACTTTTTTTTGCATAGGTTTTGGTGCGTACTAGAAATATATATTATAGCTCCGTCTGAGGTTTCAAGAAGATTATTATGGAAAATATATCGTAATATGACTTGCATGTGTGTGACATGTGTATATTTTAGCTGCGTCTGTGGCGGAATTTATTCTTCAGTGAATCTAGCGGATCGATAAACAAGCCGCTTCTGACCGCTTCTGACGTCAGAAGCGAAAAACGTAGTGGCATTTTCCATCAGTGTTGTTACTGCATATTTAAACTGTCGATAATTTATGTTCATTAAAGTGAGTCATGACTACAGCAGAAAAATTTATACCAATTCTAAGGTGACGACGAAAATGAACTAGGTACACCTATAATTTGAATCTGATGAAGAGTTTGTTGTATTTTATTTGTAGGAAAATACATATTTATATGTTTTCCGTGTGAGTAGGTAATCGTTATGAAATTATTGTGATAATATTATAAATACCTACATATTATGTGTGTGCACAAGAGGTATCAGTCAGTAGCGGCTAGCGGGACACATAAAGGACAATGCAACTTTTCCTTTGACCGCTGGCCCAAAAAAATGAAACCTGTTGTGCATAACTAAAACCTATGCCAAACGTTAGTACTAATCATCCATGACAACTTTTACTATGGGGACAAATAAATCTATCCCAGTAAAAAAAATATACAGGATAACAAACGTTTAAAAAAAGTGTTGATGTTTATATCACTTACTTATAGGTTTTGTTTGTTTTAAACATTTAAAATATCGCCAATTGTAAACATATGGACAAATAGGATGTAGGATTCAGAATTGACAAACTACTCGTACCTACTATACAAACCTTAGTACTTATTTTTTTTTTTTTTTTTTTTTTTTTATTATAATTCACAAAACTGATGTACAATCACAAATGCAATAAAAAAGTTACAACACAAAATTTCTGATTGACATCTACTAGTTGTGAATCTAGCATGCATTATTATGTAAAACATTTACTTATTTACCATTATATAAAAAAAAAGTTAACAAAACTTATGGAAACTTTTCCATAGATAATGAAAAAGTTTTGGGAAAGAAAAATTTAAATATGAAAAAATATACAACAATTAAAATATCATACAATTAAGACTTTAAGTTTAGTCCTAACTGAGGCTACAGAACCAGCAAAGATATCTATTTCACCACGAATGGAGTTGGCAAGAGAAAGCATGCGGCAAATGGGTGAAAAATTACCTATATTAGTTCGACTATGAGGCAGGAAGAAAGTCCTGCGATTAATTAAGCGGCTACTACTACGCGGGATACAGAATTTCACTTTTTCTAAAAGCTCGGGAGAATCTATTACACCATTTATCAGCTTAAATAAAAACATAAAATCTAAACATTTCCTACGTGCACTTAAAGATTTCATTTTATAATGACTCAGCCTAGAGTTATACGAGTTCAGACTACGAAATCTGTTATCCGAGAAACATAAGTGGTATAAGAACCTTTTTTGAACGCGTTCTATCCGATCCGAGTGCACTTGATAAAATGGGTTCCATACCGTACTACAATACTCCAGAATACTTCGAATAACGCTGTTATAAATGGAAATAGTCAGATCAGGTTTTTTAAAAATTTTCATTTCCCTGACGATGAAGCCTGACAATTTAGATGCCCGACTAATCATTTGGTCGTAATGACTCCTAAAACTTAAACTACTATCTAATAAAACTCCAAGATCCCTAATAGTATCTACTTCTTGGAGCGGGCTTTTATTAATCGAGTAATAATATTCACAAGTTTTTCTTTTTCTGCAAAATTTAATGAAGTAACATTTGTATGGATTTAATGACATTTTATTTTGTATGCACCAATTGTGTAGGTTATTTAAATCTAGCTGAAGCTGAATAATATCGGATTCGTTGTTTATAGTTCGATATATTTTTAAATCATCAGCAAAAAGTTTATATTCCGAATCAATTTTGCACCCCAAATCATTTATAAAAGCTAAGAAAAATAGAGGCCCCAAGTGTGACCCCTGTGGCACCCCTGATGGAACGTAATATTGTTTGGATTTAAAACCCTTGATATACACCAGTTGAGAGCGATTTTTTAAGTACGATTCGCACCAACGCAGCAATGACCCATGAACACCCATACTTTCCAATTTAGCAATTAGTAAGTCGTGATCTACCAAATCGAAGGCCTTTTTAAAGTCAGTGTATATTGCATGAACTTCTCTACCGTCATCTAATGCAGATGATATATATGAAACATACTCGACCAGATTAGACAGTGTCGATTTTTTGGGGCGAAAGCCGTGCTGGTTATCATCCAGCACATTTTTAAAGTGAGAAAACATTTTTTTCTGAACAAGCGATTCAATTATTTTACCACAAGCAGATAGAATGGACACTGCTCTATAATTTGCAACATCATCAACACTACCAGATTTAAAGATTGGCGTGATGTGTGCAATTTTCCACTGGTCAGGGACTAAGCCCTGTGCCAAAGAATAGTTGAACATTGTAGTCAGAGGATCAGCCAGGTTTGCTGCACATTTTCTAAGGAAGAGAGGAGGAATTGAGTCAGGCCCCGGTCTTTTATCACAATCGAGGGAAGACAAGTAATCAAAAACTTCTTTCACTTCAAGTTTGCACTGACTGAAAGTATTATTATTACATGAAGTGGGTTTAACTGGCGTTGAAATGTGTGTGTCATTATTTAATCTATATATGGATTGAAAATTTTTGGAAAACAAGTCACAAATTTCTTGCCCGCCCCTAGCAAACCTAGTGTTATTCAAATTCATTTTGTTGGGAATATAATTGTTACCTATCCGTTTATTTTTTAAGTACCTCCAGACATGCTTAGGATTGGTACGCAGATGTTCAGCTATATTATTTTTAAACTTAGCATAACAGTCTTTTATCAACTCACTGGAACGCATTCTTAGGCATTCAAACGTAATTTTATCTCTAGGATTCCCGTATTTTTTATATATATTGTGATATTTTGCTTTTTCTTTAATGACTTTTAGTAAAGCTCTACTGTACCAGACAGGATAGCGTTCGTCTCGTGGTTTTGTAATTGGAGTATGCTGTTTAATAATTGGCATAAGAATATCATAAAATCTTTGCAACATTCCGTTAATATTAGTTATAGAATTCCATTCATCAGACCAATTAATTTTCGCAAGTTCAGCGTTGACCGCTTCATAATTACAGAGATAAAAGTTCAAAAATAAGGGATTTTATTTTGCACAAGAGGATTGTTATTATTAGATGTAAACGAGATTTCCAACGCTGGATGATGAGGATCAATAGGAACAAGTGGAAATGAGGCCTGAGACACCTGCACTTTGTTGTCACTACTACTAAGAACTAGATCTAAAACACGGTTTGAAGCGTTAAGTATCGTGTTGCATTGATGAAGATCATTAAAAGCTAGCATGTCTAAAAAAATGTGTTCTAGATTACTACTAGATCCTTTGGGGACCAATAGACCAGAAACCACATTATATTCCCAATAGATACTACCCATATTAAAATCACCGATTAGTAAGTTGATAGAATTGACTTTGCTCTTTTTATTAATTATTTCTGTAAAGTTTCGAAACAGTGCATCGATATAGTCTTGTTTGATTGGAGGTGGGATATATACCGCACAAATATTAATTCTTAAGCCACTCTCACATTTGATTGTGATCCACAAATCCTCGCAATGGGACTCCCAATTTAATCTCCGTGACACCTCATATTTGTCTAAAGTTGCAACAAACACCCCCCCACCATCCCTTTTTGTAGTCGAGGATACAGTAGATGACCTATCGCGCCTGAACACTCTGTATCGGTTATCTAAAAATTCATGGTCTAACACCGTATCGTTGAGCCAACTTTCAGTGCCGATAATGATGTCGTAATCAAAATTTAAAGCAGCAGAATAAAAATCCTCTGTCTTGGTTCGTAAGCCTCTTACATTTTGATAATAGATTTTAAACTGGAATTTAAATTATTATAACTCAAATAAGCGTGCAAAGTATGCGACTAATAAAATAATAAGTTACAACGAATCTACAAATGCCAAATTTTTTACTAGAAGAGATTTAGTTGTAACATCTTTCCTCACAAATATACGACCATTTCGAACCCATACAAAGTTGTATTTCTTTTCCTTAGCAGCGATTCTTGTCGCTGCATGTAGTTTTTTATTAGCCAGAGTCAGATTTTCCGTCACAAAAATCGGCTGCTTCTCTCCACCAATGCCAATATGGCTGCTGTTCAACTTCTCCGACTAATTCTTCTTATTAAAGTTTCTAACTGCAGCAAGTAGATTATCCCGAATTCAAGGACTGGCTAACTTGACGACTATGCTACGTGGACGATTAGTGTCTTCATTTAATTTGGCAACTCTATGAAATGACAGGATTTCATTATCGTGAGGTTCATTTCCCACAACTCTACCCAATTGTTTTACGACCGTTAACAGGTTTTCGGTTTTATGTTCAGGAACGCACTGTATCTCAACATTGCTATCACGTGCCAATTGATCAATTTGCTGCAATTTAGTTTCCAATTCCGTCACTTGAGCGCTCATCGCGACGTTATTCTTGAGGAGTTCGGCAATACAGTTATTATTTCGGGCATTTAATTCGACTTGATCATCATAAGCATCAGAAAGAAAAGTAACAGTTTTCTTAAACTCGTCCAAGTCTTCGTACATTGAGGAAAATCTCAAGGATAGGTCATTAACTTCCCTTTGTACCGTGGCCAGCGTGGTTCCAAATTTCGCTAAAGAGGCCTGTTGACTATCAAACTTTTCATTCATTTCCTGTCGTAATTTACGAATTTCTAAAAGTATTGTGTCTTGCAAGTTGACTTCTGTGCCAACGGATGCCAATATAGGTGTAACTGGTGGTGACTTCACAGCTGGCGTAAGTTTCTGACCGACTATTGGTTTGTTTTGGCTATGAGACGGTCCCGATATAGAGGAATACATTGTAGGCGATTCAGCAACTGGAGCCGCTTGATCAGTTTGAACAATGTGGCCTTTCGGATGGACTGGCGTATTAGTGTTGTCCAGTTTAGGACGGCCAGAGACGCAGATTGGACAAGTCCATTTAGTCCTAGGTGTTGACGCTTCATCGTACTTGACGCATTCCAAATGGTACTGAAGTGCACATTTGCTCAAACAGCATTTAATTCTCTTTTGTGTAACGAGAATAGTAGCATTACAACCAGCGCAAATGATAATGGCAATAAAAAAAATATTATATTTATTTTAACAAGAAAAATATATGCAAAAAGTAAAACATGTACTGAGATTCGAACTCGGACGCTCACACGTCTCAGTCAACACTCAATGAACGTTGCCACGGTTGCTTTGGAATACCATTCGAAATATGAGTATTGGTGCGTTATCGTAATACCAGCAATCAGAGTAAAGTAAGTTGATAAAGTTTTTTTTCGAACCACCCACTTTCGCGCAAACTAGAACCAGCGAAGTCACTTTTATTAATGTTTATTTTGTGTTTTTGTCAAAATACAGTCACTTATCACTCTGCAAACGATATCACGTATGCCACATACACTTGGCTTTAGCCTCCACACAATGTTTATATAGTCAGTAAAGTTATTATAATATTAATACTTATTTAATTACGGAATGGCAAAATGTAAGTCTTAACTAATTGACTACCTTCAAAAGTCCTCTGAACTTATAGTTATATAAACATAAAAAATACCTTAAAAATAACTCCTCATTTTGTTAACCACTATTTGTTTTAACTTAGCCAAAACTTATTTTTGTCGCTTAATCTAAGTGGCATATTCGTTAACTTAGTTTTTAAACATTAGTGCATAAAAGTTTTAAAACATTCGTGTTCATGGTTGTTATTATCCATACAAAACGCTGATTTCATAGGTGGGGGGGGGGGGGGGGGGGGGGCTATTATTTATTTAGGTTTAAAGATATTTATTTCCCATAAGAACTATATAACAGTTCATTTATAATGAGATACAGAGTTATTTCTAAATAATAAGTATAATTAAGTCATATAAAAATCGACACTTTTTTAAAACATTTCTTACCATGCATATATTTTTTACTAGGATAGATTTATATGTCCCCATAGTAAAAGTTGTCATGGATGATTAGTACTAACGTTTGGCATAGGTTTCAATTATGCACATTGGGTTTCATATTTTTGGGCCAATGGGTTGCATTGTCCTTTATGATTGAAGTTTTGAAGTCTGAAGTTTATCTATACGTAAGTATATAGCATATCCTTCAATATTGTTACTAAATAATTGTGTTATACTTATATGGTGTAGGTGTACATTTGGGCACGCCACAATTATGGCGATAAGTCCACTGTTTAAGGAGTGGCTAGAGAGGCGCCACGGCGTCCTCACCTTCCGCCTGACGCAGGTCCTCACGGACATTGTTGTTTCGGGGGTTCCTGTTCCGGATAAAGCGAGAGGAAATGCCCGGGGGTCACCACTGTGTGGATCGCCCGGAGGACACGGTGGAGCATACGGTGGAGGTCTGCCCGGCTTAGGCGGGGCACCGCCGTGTCCTCACGGAGGTGATCGGCGGCGGCGATTTCTCGCGTCCGGCCCTGGTTCAGGCCCGGAGCGAGAGTGCATGGGAGGCCTTCCTTTTGCGATCCAGTAATGCTTGCGAAGGAGGAGGCGGAACGCGTGAGGGAGAGGCAAGGTTTTCGCTCTCGCGCCCCTAGTCGCCGCAGGAGACGCCCCGGGCGTCGGGAGTTGCAAGCCGATTTCCGGCCACCGTAGGCGCGGGCTTGCCGACGGTAAGCGATGGGTAGCTCGTCGTCCGATAAGGACCAAACCGGGTCGACGGCGCGTTGTGTTCCACGCGCGCCTCAAAGAGATGTCAGAACCAACTGACGGGGTCCGTTAGGGCCAATGCCTGCCGGTGTTGCGAGTTGTCCGAAAGGGTAATCGTGGCCCCGGCACACAGGCAACGGAAGGAACACGGGTGGGTTTTAGTCACTAAAACTCTGACACACCCTCTCGCTCCGCCTAGAGCGGGAGAAGTTATTTGATAATTTCCCACCCTCAAAAAAAAAAAAAGGTATCAACATTTATTTAGCCGTAAATAAAAAGAGTTTATTTTCGAATGCAACAAATCGATATATTATGTATTTCATTGCACGACCCTATTCGTCGTAGGTATTTATTTGTCGACTTTAGAGGGGCGCTGGGGGCTCGAGAATTGATATAAAACCAAGCGGTCAAAAGGATTCGTTCTTCGACATGGTAGTAAGTACCTATTTTCTTATCGCGCTCAAATGCATTTTACGAGTGGTGAGTAGGTGTACTGAAATTACGAATAGATTTAAATCAAGATTACAGGTCTTACTAGCTTTTGCCCGCGGCTTCGTCCGCGTGGATGTCGGTATATATGTGTCCTCGGGAACGTACTGCCGGGATTACATAGGTACCTGATAGCCGAGGAAAAGGTCAAACACTCCTACCTAAAAGATATCACAGATTGAAAATTACGCGTAACAAATAATTATGGTCGACGACAACGCGGGAATTTATTTAAATGACATGATGTCACTGCATATTTTAATCTAAATTAAATGCCCAATTTAAATACACATTTTTTATTGGATAACGATAAATATAATAAAGGTCGAAATAGCTTTGATAATAACAATGAAATTATTATCAAATTCTGAAGGATAAAAATGGTTAGTTTGGGACATCCTTAGAAGATAGACATGTCATCGCGGGCGTTTTGAAAATGAAAATGAAAAATGAAAATATTTTTATTTAAACATATTTTCATTTTTCATTTTCATTTTCGTTGAACTTTTTAATATGTACAATCCTGTAGAATATACTTAAATTGTATTTATCTCTGACGGTTTACGCGGCGCACGCCAGTAAAGTTCCCAGCCGGCATGATTTTTTCCGACATCTTCAACAATACCTAATCGTTATATTTCAGCCAATTTACAATTATACACCAAAACCTTCTTCATGAATCATTCGTCCATTGGTGAAAACCGTTTGAACCGTTTTTGAGTTTACTGCGTTCAGACAGACAGACAGACAGACAGACAGATGCGGCGGGGGGCCTCGGCTTTGTTTCATAATATGTAATGATGAAATGTAAGGGTTTGGTATTGTAACATGCATGTAGTACGAGTATACCTGCATCTAATTACGCAACACATTTTTATAAACAATTACGACTAATCTGTTTAATTTTGACAGTTCAACAACATTCATTGCGTTATTTATGTTGTTGAGCAGATTTTTTTTTTCGATCTTATGAAGCAACAATGGATTAGCAATCTGATTCAAAACGATTCAGATTCTGATTGATCGTGTATTACGCGTTTAGTGTACTGCTTTATAAAATTGGACCGTTGCAACTTACGACGGAAACATCATAAAGCTGATAGCTAACCAACCAGAAACTCCTAAGTTAATTAACCCTTTGAAAATATTCTGAAATGCTCAAGTTTCAATAAAATCTTGCCAACTTCCAATTATCGGGAACCATTCGCAGAACTTGAAGCCCGCAGATATTCAATTAACATCTTCTCAAACTAGAAATTGAAATACAAGAGTCCACAAGGTCGCAGCCTCGCAGTCGTGTCGTAGAATGCTTGTTTCGGAATGAAACGAAGTCTAAATTAAATTAATTCTCTAAAAACTTAATAACCTTTTAATGATGGACACCTTTTCTCATATTTGGTCGCAGTACACCGATAAAACGGGTTAGATGAGATTCGATCTAGGGTTGTCAAATTTATTTAGAAGAAATACAGAATGTCTGATTTTAGAGAGGGTAATTATAGAGTTACAGACTTATAAGAAAGAGTATGTATATCTTTATGTTATTCCTAAAACAGCATTTTTCTTAATTTTTGCGGAAAATAACAACATTTTGTGTTTTTTTTTAATAATTACCCGGCTCTAGAAGCCAAGACTACTCATTCTGAGTTCAAATTGATGAGATACTCAGTTATTAATTTAAACGAAGCCCTATTTCTGTCTTCCCGCCACTTTGCAATCTTGACCGAAAACCAAGCCGCCTAAACCTATTGCCACCCGCCTCGAATAGGTTAGGTTGTCTTTTGGCAGCCTCTAACTGCGAAGCTGGCAGGAACTAGGGGACCCATAGATCGCGGGGCCCTGGGGCACTTGCCCAGAGTGGCCAAGGGAAAAGACGGCCATAACCGAAAAGAGTCTCTCAGTGAATGATGAATTAATTCAATTATAAATGAGAGTCAATATAAATAGAGTATTTTAGCGTACTCTATTGCTTTTGTAGATTATAAACTACGCCTACGCGAAATAGAATACGGTTGGCAACCCTAGTTGGAACTGTGACCAACCGCGCGCGAGCCGAATCGGTCGCAGTAACTAAGCTAGGGCACCTCGACTAAATGGCTTAGGCTAAGTTAGAAGTGTGACCAACCGCGTTAGATCCAATTTGATCGCAGTTATTTGTCTATTTAGAATTTTTAGGACCCTAAATTAGGAGTTATTTGAGACTGTCGGACTGCCAAGTCATAGGTTTCCAGTTCGAACCCAAGGCACGCACCTCTGACTTATCGGATTCATGTGCGTATTGTATAGTTATCACTTGCTTAAAAAACGGTGAAGGAAAAAATCGTGAGGAAACCGGCATGCCTGAGAGATATCTCTCGACGGCATGTGAAGCCAAGTCAGAGGCCCATCGGCTTTAAAACTGACACCAGGTTAGTCACTAACCACACGAAAAGAATAAGATAATATTTTTAGGAGCGCAAAATGTGAATTAAGTATTAGAGGTTCGAGCCTGACAGGCTAATCTAAACTTTGGGCTTTGTATTGAAATCGCCGCTGTTTTTTGATCCTGTCTGGAACTTAATGGAATCGTTTGTCGTGGTATGGGCATGTTGGGATGAAAAGCATGTAACTATAAAGAATTGATGAATATTAAATAAATGTTGATGGGTGGAGAGGGCAACGACTAACGAACACCGTAGAAAAGATGGATGGATTGGGCGAGGAATGATAAGTATGAAAGAAAAGGAGTGAATGACAAAGTGACGGTTAACAGGGGAGAATGGAAGAAAATACGTATTACGCAGACTCTGAGTAATATGGGACAAAAGCAGGAAGATGAGGTCTAAGATTCTTCTGTGCTGAAACGGTTATTAGCCGTTCGCCCTTTAGAAGGTTATTAGCCTTGCCAGTAACATCCGTCTTTTGTTCCTTCTCGCCCTTTAGAAGGTTATGGGCCTTGCCAGTAACATTCGTCTTTTGTTCCTTTTGCGTTATTGTAACGTCACCCCTTTCCGCTCTACTACCCGAAAATCTTTTATGATCAGAAGATCTTTCTATCTCATTTTGGTCCTGCCCGCCTTTTCTCCTGATCCCTTTGCTGTTCAGATTGCCTGCTTTGATCCCTATACGGTCTGAATTAAACAATGGGAAAAAAGCCATTAAAACTTCCGCCCATTTTAAATCAGCATGGTGTTACAAATTACCCAACACATTAGCGGCGACTTTCTTTACCACACACGTCATTCGTCGTATATACTCCTATAAAAATACAATGCGCAATAAAACTATCCTTTCTTGAACAACCAATTATTTTTATACGCTTCTGTTTGCTCTGACGTCAGAGATTCGCTTCGTAGGTATATCAATAGTCGATTATTATTCTAAGACCTACCTACTACAACTACCCCAACCCCAACCCCCCCAACTACTTACCTACTTATGCTACAAAAGAGAGGATAGTCAATCATTTTTGCTATAATTATGATGTTAGAACCCTTAAAATAGCTTTTGGTTTGATTTGCATTGAATGTGCTGACGCATTAAAACCCCAGTGGAAGCCAATCAAAACGGTGAAGGAAAATATCGTGAGGAAAGCGGCATGTCCTAGAAAAGAAAATTCGAAGACATGTGACATCCACCATCCATCAACCCGCACTGGGCCCGCGTGGTGGATTGCAGCCCGCTCCCTCTTACAGCGCGGAGCCCTGTGTCCCAGCAGTGGGAACATAGACTGAGGCTTTATTCATTATGAGGCCAATCCTATTCTTATGTGAAGACGGAGTAACGTTCCTTCAGTATAATTTAACAAACTGCTCTGTCAGGTAGATAGTTGACATGCTTAGCGGCCATAGACCTAAATGGCTGCCCAATTTGGGCTGAACTTTCGATTTCCATTTCCATTGACATTAACGTTTTGGATATGCATAAAGAATCTGTTAGATGTTCAGCCTAGTTTGCTTCTCTTCTAAGTGCTAATAATCAAATATCAGAAGGGTTTCATCAACTCGAAGACCAAGCCATAAACCAGCCTTTTTATTGAATGGCTGAAAATCAGGCTCAATACCAAATAACATTCTTTGAACAGCAAAATCAAATTCATTTAATGAAATTCTTCGAATTTGCGAAAGCTGACTTTCGCAAAAGGCTCTTGATATATTTGCTTACTCCTTTAGATCTGAATCAACATTGATGTTGAGATTGTTATAAATGTTTATGTATTAAGTATACATTGTTGCTTGAACGATTAATGATTGGATATTCAGAATATCATGCAGAGAAATTAGCTTATATAAATCAGGTTTTTCCTTGTATTCTCTGAATATATAGGCGGAAATGTCACAGATCGTCATGACATCGATGATAGTACTTATCATCATCATCGTCATCAGTTCAGCCGAAAGACGTCCACTGCTGGATCTAAGCCTCCCCAGCGTTGCCACATCGAGCAGTCCTGCGTTTCTCGCATTCAGCGGATTCCTGCGGCCTTCACAAGGTCATCGGTTCGAAGATGATGCTATAAAGTCCCGTAAATGAAGGGAGTACTGTTATTTTTCGGCCCCATACCTGCTACTGGATATTTTTATAGTAAAACAACTTTTCTCGAAATAGGAAACGAACTTTAGACCCCAATACCCCGGAGGCAGTTAGAAAACCAGTTACCAGTATAAACAACAGCTTAGTTTCATACAGTTGTTTAACTTTAATTATTAGCGTAAACAATTGTACCAAAGACCACAAATACCTCTATAAGTATTATCATATTTGAATACTGTACTTTCCTATTCTATTGTCATGTAAATTGTATTTATTTAAATTAGACGATTTTTTTTGTCAGTTTTGACATTATACATAACTGTTTTGCTAATACTACTGTTCTTTTTTGTTCATAGCTGTTGTTGTCACTATGTTGTTGAATATAGTGGATTACCAAATGTTTGTGATGTGTCGGTTGACTGAAGAATTGGGCGTTATTTTGACAGGCAATCTGGATTGTCCGTCGAGCTATTGACACAGCTACAGACGGACCGACGGTCTGGTATACGAGTATGTATACGTGGTAAATGCCAGATTATTTTTAGCAATATCAAGTAAACTCTGGGTAATTTTAGAAGATTAGGAAAAGGCTCTTAGGAGGCTCTTCTCTCTCTCTGGAGGGCTTAAGTCACTGGAGCGTCCCATGAACTGTCAGTTGCCAATGTCTCGATCAAAGCGAAGTTAATTAAATGTTTAAGCAAGCTTACACTCCGCAATTACACTGGACTAAAGACCCGTCTGGCAATTTGAAAGGACCCATTACGCCAATTTAAGGATCATGCCACTCAAGAGTAAAATGCGTAGAATTATTTAGAGGGTTTCCTAGGCGACGAGGGCTTGACTGTCTATTTTATAACGCGTATTGATCTTGCAGTGACTGAGTGAGGCAAAAAACAAGTAAGAATTTTAGACAAAAAGCTATCTATAATCTATTATACATTGTAACAGCGAATCAATTTTCGCGCCTCCCCGTTAAGACCTAGGCCAAATATTTTTTGATATTCGGATAGCTCCTGATCTAAATAGGTGACATAAAGAATATGATTTATAATCCTAAATTCAATTCAATTCAAAATATTTTTATTTCACATAAACCTACAAGGGCACTTATGAAACGTCAGAAGCTAGGTGCACGGTTCCAATTGGTCGTTTCCTATGGAGAAGAGCTGGCAAGAAACTCCACGGTTACTCTTTTAAAAGTAAATGGTTTTTACAATGATTCCAAGTTACAGTGTTAAAAGGTATGAGAGGACAGTGTAGGCCCATCAACAAGTACCAGGTACTTAGCAAAAAATTATTTCAAAAAAATTATTTAAAAAAAATGCACTTACACAAATCCGCGAAATTTCGCGGGTATTCTGTTAACATACATAACATCAGGACTGTCTCCCCCCAAGGGTAAGGTAGAGGTGAACCTATAGTACACCCACATTACGCCAGTTATGTTTAGTCCAATACTGTTCCAGCTTTTGAGATTCAATTGGGCCAAGCTGGCGAGATACTCCCCAGATCGGCCACCTATAAACCCTTATATGTTTTGAACCAGTGACCAACAAATGCTGATATTTGAAATTCATCATAATAATATTTTATGCACTCTCTGCATAAAATATTATTATGATGAATTTCTTAATTGCTTGGTAAAAGGTCGCCATAGCCATAAAGCGAGGAACATAAAAACTTTCACTTCCTATGACTTTTAGCGTGACATTGTAGTAAATTAGTTGACATTTTATGTCCTCAGATATTGAGGAAGTCCTCTTGATCTTAAGACATTAATTTGACGTACTTATAAGACTCTCGACTAAAGGACTACCTATTAGGCAGAATTATTTTATTCATCTACACAGTCACTGTTGTCTCGGATAGACTTCTCCGAAAAGGGTTAGCAAATGACTGATATGTATTCAGCTTTTTTTTAATTTTAACCAAATGGTAAAAGTATTTAGAAATTCAGTAACCGCTGAAATACCTCACTTTCATCTCCCGACCGTTCATGGACTGTCAAAAGGGCAAAGGTCGTGGCCATTGGTATACGATCTCTCATTGTTAAATCAACTTGGTTTCCTCCCGAGAGATATTCATGAATGTTTTTAAATTATTATTTGTCACGTAGATCACAGATTGCATACGAAGATACATTACAGTCACGTTCTTGAACTGGACTGCAGCAGGATTTAAATAGCCCCCTCGAACACAACTGCGCAAGTACTTAAAGACTGAGGCATAGATTAGCTAAAGTGTCTAAAGTCTTCTGGCGACTACTACAAAACCTTTGTTCGGACTGGAGTCCCAAGTTGTAGACAGAAGTGAGTGAGTAGACATGTTTCTAAATGTATCACTGCCAAGAAACTTAAAAGTGTGATCATCGGATACAACTTACGACGCCCGTTACAAAGGACCATTAAATTAATCCTAAATCTCTTCCAGGAAATAGGAGTGGATCAAAGGTCGCCTTTATATGCTCATAATCAGGGTCAAACCCTTCGTTGAAGTAACTTTTCCGGAATGACCTCTAGACGAAAATTTTGATGAATTAATTTTATTACATCTGGAAATTACTCCGAAGGCCACTTAAAACCACCTGGCATCCCTCATTTCGTTTTAACGACAGCGAGACGTGACAGATTATAGAAACCCTTTTAAAGCTACAATTGTCCCAATTCAAGTTCCATCGTTATAAATACGTATTGATGTCACAGCGATATCAAGTTATATTTACACTGCGATTGGGAGAAATGTACACACACGCGGAAAGACATTACCGTTCTTTCGTCACAATCGGTTACAAAAAGTATCGTAAGCGTTTCTTCGCGATTACAATCTCTGGCAAAAGCCTCGCGTAAGCGTTGAACACGTGAATATGATGTTTACAATGAAATCGCTCGTCCGGATACAAAGGTACACAAAAGATACCAAATCGATTTGACCTGTCAGCAGTTGTATAAGTAAATATGCCATTACCACATGAATTGATGTGCCAGTACATTGTGTTATAACATTTACGGTTTATGTTTAGGTAGCGTTAAAAAGTAAGTATATTTTCTTTGTTGTTTTGAAACTGCACTTTTGGCGTGTCGAGACTGCCTGATTGAAGTTCTTGGGTTACTTGACTCCAATTATTGCTTTTCAATCCAATTGAGTTAATTTGTCTTTCGCTGCATCAATTCGTTCTTTATCGAGAGCTATCCCATTCGATATAAGGCTTGTAGAAGTCCCCTTTGCTATGTCATTCGTTTTCAAGTCATCTTGGTCTATTAGTTATTCATCCAGCATGTTCTCAAGTAGGACAGCCGATTCCAGTTCAACCTCTTCTAAACATATTATAGCATAGAGCAGTGTTACTCAAAGTGTGCTTCGCGGAGCCCCTGGGCTCCGCAAACACTCTGGGCGCAAAATAGTGGTTCATTGTGACCAGTATTTTCGCGGAGTTGTCGCCACACAGAGGCTTTGCGGAGCCCAGCTTCCTCAAAAACTAATTTTAGATTTGGCAGCATTTGCTTAATCATGTGTCTTTTTATTCGTCTTATGATTATTAATGAAGAATACACATAAAACCCAGGTAGTCTCCGTCAAATATTTTTTTCCAAGTTCCGTCGCCAAAAACGTTTGAGAACCGCTGGCATAGAGCAACGGCTATTTCGGCCATAGTATCTTCTGACCCCCACAACTCAGTGGTGGGTATACTATGAAGTATATTGATCCATCAAAACTGCGCTGTGTAGTGGGAACCTAGTTAAACTACACGTTCTAATGACACCTAATTAGGTCACTGGCGCATTGTCGGTGTATGTGGCGTAACCAGCCTTCTGGGTATCCCTATGAGAATAGAGACACTTTTAAAAGTTTTAACTTTTAGAGTACAAGACTTGTGTGCTGTTCCAAATCCGAAGAAAAATGGTCTGAGAAAACTTGGTGATTAGGTAATGTAAAGTTGAATTAAGTTCGGATGTATTGCAGAAGTTTTTGTACAATTTGTATTGCAGTTCTGTACTTTCACGGAATAGGGTCGGTAGAAAATGCTCTTATATATGATGCGTGGAGTGTCCCTTCTTCGGCTGCTCTTATGGCTATATGAGATTTACGGCAAAAGCTCAAGTCGTGACAGTAAAATAAGCGAGTTTGTTATCGGAATGCCGGCTGGTCAGGCAACGGAATTGGTGATCGAAGCTTCATTAATGCCATTTAAGAGTTAACCTAGTATTTATTATTATAGTTAGTATGTATGTATCTATGTATCTATTATATAGCATTTATCTGTGTATCTATTATAGTATATTGTACTTGTATACCTTTTATTTGCACCGAAGACAACCCCATTTTATGTCCAGAAAAATCACTGTCCATTCCAAGGTTGCCTGGAAGAGATCGCAGTAAGCAATAAGGCCGCCCATTGTATATTTTATAGTGTATTACTTTTTCTTTATGTATAATATTTTGCGACATATCTCAAGAGCCTATATATTATCATAATTTATCATATAATGTGGTATACATCATTTTACTTTGCCAAAAGGAACTTGAAATAACATTTATGATAGTAACTAATTTTGTTATGTCACACGTAGTAACTGGGGCTCCCTAAGGGTAGAACGTAATAATTAACAGCCTCCTTTAAATAGTTAAATTTAATTTTGAATAAATGCGTAATAAACTACTTAATAAAAAATTAATTGTCTTTCCACGTTCGTAAACGACGTTTACGACGACGTTTTTTTGATGTTTTGGTCCTTTAGGACCACCTTGCTTTTCCTATATAACCAGATCAGTACCATCATTGCGTAGTACACGATCAATCAGAATCTGAATCATTTTGAAACAGATAGCTAATGATAAAAAAATCTGCTCAACAACTTAAATAACACAATGAATATTGTTGAACTGTCAAAATCAAACAGATTAGTCGTAATCGTTTACGAAAATATGTGACGTATTTAGAAAGGAGGGACCGCAAGTGAGACTGAGTACGAAGCGCCCGTAACTACGGATTTCGCTTAGGGAGTAGACCCCCAGCACACGTAGCATGACCACCATAGAATCGGGTTTTGTCTAAGGAAGAATAGACAAAATGACAGATTGTGATTGTTTAACTGTCATTTTGTCTAGTCTTCCGTCGACAAAACTCGTTTCTACAGTGGTCAAGCTACGCGTGCTGGTGTACGACGCCATAATATTGTATCGCCACTAGAAATACAGTGTCGGCTCGTGCAAATTTTCAACACAGTGGGATGCCGGGAAATGTGGTGAGCGCAAGTTTTGATTCTACCTAGATAATTATGAATTTATGATATTTATATTGGGCAACAGTAATTGTTCTACAAACAAGTATAGCCGGTTTTATACCAAGTAATATTCGTTTTTTTAACTTTAAGTACCTAATAGAAAAACGTAAAGGTCATTTTTTTTTTTTAAATCTTGACTAGCCTGGTTTCAGTGTTTTTATGCTGTCCTTGGGTCCACTTAAAAGGTCAATGACGAGTAAATATTAATCGACTAGTCTAGCTAGTCTGTGGTAGCTTCCTATTTTTTATTACCTGTGCTTTTCGATACTAGGCAGCTTACAAAAAAAATCGTGTTACTTACAAAATACATTAATTAACACGCTTTTATTAGGTCGACCTGTATGTATGTAACTATGTAATCAAATCTAAGAAAACTAATTTAACCATCTTCTAAAGATCGTAGCGTTATGAAAATTGGCAGTTGTATGTGATTTTGATGACAATACAATAACATGGTACTGTCGAGCTGATCTGATGATGGAGCTGGAAGATATAAACTGGAACTTCATGATGGATGATCGTATCATAGCCGTGTTTGGACTTGTTAGAAAGGTCTTGTGATGAACGTTGACCATGATTAGGTTTCTAGGTCTGAATACGCCTATAGGTGCACGTAAAAGCGTGTTTTTTAGTGTTTTTTAAACTATTAATATTATTTTAAAGTCTAAAAAAAAAACAGTCACGAAACAGACAGTGACAGACAGTGACAGACTCAGGGTGCCGCGCGTCGTGGGAGTGTCAGTGTCAGTGGTCAGTCTAGTCTAAATCAGTCACGAAATTGTGAATTCACAATTTCGTGACTGATTTAGACTTTAAAATTAATGACTATTTTTGGGGTACCGTACGCAAATTATGCCAACGAGACCCTATTAGTTATTACTAAGGCACCGCTGTCCGATGCCAACGGGACCCTATTCTATTACTAAGGCACCGCTGTCCGTCCGTCCGTCACAGGGCTGTATCTTTTGAACTGTAATAGGTAGACACTTGAAATTTTCAGTTTACTACTATAACAACAAATACAAGAAACGTGTTTTTTTTTACTAAATATTAAAAGAAAAATATGTAGGTACATTACTGCTAAATATTGTACGATGGAACAGTTCGTGTGCCGTGTGCGAGCTCGACCCGCAATTGGCCGCGTTTTTTTGCTAAAAGTTCGTCCTTGACCTAGAGGTACCTCTACCTTAGTTCATGAAGAAATATAGCGGGTGTAATACCTAAAATTATAATGGAGTTTGCCTGTGTCTGCCCTTTTATCGTGACTGTTTTCGTGACTTCATGAAAGAAGCTTCCTTGTAAGAAGCTTCCGCTGAAAATAGGTTACTGCGTTCCTAGACGTTCAATTAAGTCGAGTCATAATTTTTTTTTCTGAATTCGATATCAGATGGTTCACCCTTGACGATCTGAACAATGCCTCTGACGCCGCAATGGATGTGGTCACCGACTGGGCCCGAACATAAACAAGATCGATGTACCGAAAATATGAAGAAGACGCTTCGTTAGAGTCGCGTCGCGCCGACGCGACGGCGCGACGCGACTCGAACAATACAATTTCTAAGAAAACTTCACGGTATAACAAACACCGGTGTCGCGTCGCGTTGTCGCGTCGCGCTGGTCTGCACGAATCTTTACGCGTAAATGGTTCACTCAAATTCACATTCAAATAGTCTTTATAGGCAAATAATAGGCAATTAAACAGTACCCTTATTGCGTAATACACGGTCAATCGGAATTTGAATTGTTTGAAACAGATCGCTAATCCATTGTTTCATAAGTACGAAAAAAAATCTGCTCTACAACGTAAATAACGCAATGAATGTTGTTAAACTGTCAAAATGAAACGGATTAGTCGTAATCGGTTACGAAAATGTATTACGTAATTAGATAGCAGATCTTTATTATAAATTTAAAAAAATGCTGACCTCATGATTGTTTTGGAGACAGTAATATCTTGTTTCCATCTTTTTAAAGTTCACTTTTAACGCAGCCGGAATTTTGATTATTAAATATACTTATTTAATTGCTAAGAGGTATGGGAACGATTCTTAGAATTTTTGTCTGTTTGTCTGTACCTTCCGGATTGGCGCAAAAACGGCAACATATGAGTGAAATTCTGCACACCGATTGTTTAAAACCTGGATTAACACATAGGGTACTTTTATTCCCGGTAGTACGTTCCCGTGGAATATTTTCCGACAACCAAGCGAGCGAAGTCGCGGGCAAAAGCTAGTATGAAATAACTCAAATAAATTATAAACCGTCTCTAAATTATTGAAACATTCATGAATACTTATGTACTTATATTATAAGGTAAAAAAAATGTTTCTTCCTTTTTTAAATAACATTTTCAAAAACCAGGTGTTCCGAATAGTTGGTGGTGACCTCTAAATATTATTAAAAGGTAAAAAAAATAGTTTGTATGTAGAATCTTTGGAAACATTTATCCGATTTCGAAAATTCTTTCACTAATGGGAAGCTTAGAGTATTGCCGAGTGTCATAGGATATATTTCATGATATGATAAAACAAGAAATTTCACGCGGACGTAGCCGCGGGCAGAACTAGCGATTAAATAAATAAGATTTAAAAGAAACTGTTGAGTGTGGTTGTAATTATCACTTCATCAGGGCATAAATTACGTACCTCAACTTTTTTTGAATGTAAAGACTCTCGCGAACAGGCGTGACGCCAATAAACAATTACCATACCGGTGTGGCGTCGCGCCTGTTAGCGTAAGCCTTTATGTTGACAAGAAAAAATAACCTGTATATTACACACTGTTTATAATAAATGGCGTACGTAGGTTTATTAATTAAGTACTTTGGGTTACGTTGCAACCACCACAAAAAAATAACTTACATACAAAATATAATAATTATGTATAATATATAATTATGATAATAATAATGTGTAAATTAATGGATGCTCAGAACCTTGATATTGAATTTGCATTTAAAACGAATAAACATAAATTTTGCCTCAAAGAGGTTAGACGAGATATCTTTGCCTATTCTATCTTTATGACGCATGTTAATTTTTTTTGTCAACAACAGGTCTGCCGGGTCATTGCGTAACACTCTAAAGCCTGTGACATACCATAAAATTGAAGCAACAATTGACTGGCACCGTCTAAACAACAATGTACAATTGTTGCACGATACATGTTACTGTGCGTTTGCACTGGCGAAACAGTCACATAAAAACATGTTGAAATCTCCATTTTCTGTCATCGTTCGATACAATGTTTGACAGGAAATAGAGATTTCAACATGTTTTTATGTTTTGAAATTTTTCGAAAAAATATAGTGGGTATATTTTAAAAACATTATTATTATTTAATATATGCATATCGCACCCCCGGTGCGAGACTGTCACTTATGCAAAAATGCAATTTTTCAGGAGAAGCATTTAAAACTTTGACATTAAAAAAAAAAAAAAAAAATGAAGATTTAGACAAGATGAATAGCTTTTACTACAACGCCAACGTTTAACTTACTTTTGAATGAATAATGACCACTCAATATTGTATTGCTTTAGGTTATTACATATTTAACTCATTATTGCAATTTTTGCATAAGTGACAGTCTCGCACTGGGGGTTCGATATGTTATGCTACTATGAGTATGAACCTTTAATAACAGGTTTTGTTTTTTAAATGTCTCATAACAATATTTACACTCTAAATTAAATTTACAAAATACGATTAATTCAGCTTTTATGAGATTAATACTGGCCCTATTGCGACCATTTCGCGAGATATAAATATAGTAGGTACGCCTACAATTTTTTTTTTTTTTAAATGTAGTATTTGGGCCTCCAATATAGTAGGATATTATACAGAGTGTCAGGGACATCGACGCGAAAACTGATACCATGGATTCAGTACATGATTCTCAACCCCCACAGCGTTGAAATTTTTCGTCGGTTATTACAAAAAAAAATCTGGTGTTTCATAAAAAAGTGCCTGTGACATACGCGGTCGAAATGTATGGAAAAGCAGATAAAAAAAAAAAAACCAATGAAATTTTCAACGCAGGGTTCAGAAGCATGTACTGAATCCGTGGTAACAGTTTTCGCGTCGATGATGACACCCTGTATAGTAGGGTTGGCAACCCTAGGTGGTGAAGACAGCATGCACAATAAAATCGCATTCAATTTTGGCATGAAAATTTTCTATCATTTAAACACGAGCGAACGAAAATTGTTTAAAAAATCTCAAGAAAACGTTCAAAAAAATTTATTGAAATATTTGGCACCGCAAATACGGGCAATACTTGAATCAACTGTACAAGGCCGTGCAACTCTGCCGCAAAACCGGAATATTGCCTACTTGTGCATTTTTTAAGAACTGTTTGTTCTATATGTATATTATAGATTTCAATCGGATTAATATATTCCGATGAAGCCACATAGTGTTACCTGGAAAAATATGGAAAATGAACGAAGCAAAGGAAAAAACCATCGATCGTTAGGACGTACTTGAATCACACATACTTGCGAAATTCTCTAGACATGCTAAATGAGGCAAAATTAAGTAGATTTAGC
Source organism: Agrochola circellaris (assembly GCA_914767755.1). Lineage (NCBI taxonomy): Eukaryota > Metazoa > Arthropoda > Insecta > Lepidoptera > Noctuidae > Agrochola > Agrochola circellaris. The sequence continues at coordinate 9,121,642 of OU611860.1, forward strand.
ATATTTTTGTGCAATTATTAAAAATAGCAGAAAATTCGAGAATCCTACGTAAGCCCCAATAAAAGACCTAAACTAACAAAAACAAAACTTTCCCTGTAAGTATATTTTTCAATTATAATAAAGCTGGTGCTAAAAAAAGGGAAATTCTCAATAGCTTTGTAACGGGTGCTAGAGAAAACCCTGAAAATTCAACTTTTAATTTTACTCAAAAATATTTTCCTTGCTTTGTGCCAACCCCTGCGAAATCCCACGAAATTAAATTTTCATTTTTATGGTTTCGTGCCAACGGGACCCTAATAGTAAGGCTCCGCTGTCCGTCCCTCTGTCCGTCCGTTTGTTACAGGGCTGTATATTTTGAACCTTAATAGGTAGACACTTGAAATTTTCAGTGTCAACTGTGTACTAATACGGCCGCTATAACACCAATAAAAATAAAATAAAGTTTAAGATTTTAAGGGGAGAGAAAGGACAAGAAACTTGTTCTGGTTTTTTTTTTACTTTTTTTTTTTTTATTGTAGTTTTAAATATTGTACGGTGGTACGGAACTCGCATTTGGCCGTTTTTTGTTGTCACATACGACTATTTATTTTCCCATTTTTCGTCGGCCAAGGCTTGTAGGCAATAACTTTCGCGTAGCTTGCACCTGCTTGCTTTTGGCACTAGTTTAGACCTTGTATTAAGTGCTTTTACAGACAACTTTAAGAGCTCTTGTTCTGAAGGCTTTACGATGGTAAATTTTTTGGTCTACAGTGTTTTGAAACTAGACATACGAGTAGAAGAAAGTTTTCTTATAAGCTTAAATTACATTTTCGGTTTGTCCTTCATATTGGACGACGACAAAATAATTATGGAAGAAAAGACATGTTGCGCCGACGCCGACCCCAAATTAATTGGGATAAGGGGATGGAAAATAATGATGACGATGAGATTGGACAAGTCGAATTCGGGTAAATGAAGATTAAATCCATACCAATAATAAAATGAGTAGATGCCAAAATATGATTTTTCTGTTTTTTTTTCACGGCTAGCTGACCGAATTTAATATTTTTTCGCCGGTAGAACCACAGGCACAGCTAGTTACCAATTATAAAATGAGTAGATGCCAAAAGATGATTCTTCTGTTTTTATTCGTTGTCACGGCTAACTGACCGAATGTAATATTTTTCGCCGGCAGAACCACAGGCACAGCTAGTTAGTTACCAATAATAAAATGAGTAGATGCCAAAGATGATTCTTCTGTTTTTATTCGTTTCACGGCTAACCGACCGAATTTAATATTTTTTGGCCGGCAGAACCACAGGCACAGCTTGTTACCAATGGTAATAAAATGAGTAGATGCCAAAAGATGATACTTCTGTTTTTATTCGTTTCACGGCTAACCGACCGAATTTAATATTTTTTGGCCGGTAGAACCACGAGCAGAACCACAAGCACAGCTTGTTTAGCTATAAATTGAGTTTCATACCACAGACATTTCTACAGGATTCTACTCTACGTGGTTGACCTTCCACTATCCCGACAAAGCAGTTCGCCTTACCATATTACGAGGATAGCTTAGAAATGGAATTTATTTCTAGCGTTTATATTGCCAAAACAATGTAGGAAGGAATATTCAAGGCAAAAATTATAACGGGAATTTAATTTAGATCACGTTTTAGCTTACCATAGCTCATGAATGAGGCAAGAATAATGAAACGCCATGGAACTAGCTGCGTCCTTCTAGAAGCACACTATTTCAGGACAAGGGTTCCCTCTATCAAGCAGAATCTTGATGCTGCGAAATTTATTTGGCATAACATACTTGGCATAATCTTCTTTAAACGAATATTTTAAAGGCATAAAAAATATTTAATATACCTAATTATTGTTTGGCCGAATGTTTATATGTCCGAATTTACAATGGCATACTTTTAAGATAGCAGTATTTTATTTGGAATAATTTTATCAGGCATATTACTGTTTCTATAAAATAGCATTTTTACCCTTAAATTAAAATTAAAATATTGTCTTAAAACGTCAATAAATTGTGCTAAGTACAAAAATTAGTGACAGTAACGAATCGCTACAAAACCGACTCCACGTAGTCTTGTCTGTCCTACCCTAGAGTGTAATTTAAGCGTGCGTAGGCGCGGAGGGACGAGGCGGCCCGTGAGCCGAGGAGCAGGTGGTCTTAAAGCTAGTGGTGAGTATTAAAACCACCTGCGACGATAAGCTCGCGTGGGACCGCCGGACCCCCGCAGCGCCGAAACCGTGACAGAAACCATACCTGCTGCATGCTTGCTGCATGCATGGTGTATGCTTGTTTGCATGTTTGTGTGAACTTTCTGCGATATGATGGGTCATCTTTTTAATTATTATGGATATGAAATTTACTTATGCCTAAAGATGATTCTGACTTGAATGAATGTATGATAAAAATGAGTGTATGCCAAACGGTTTTCTGCGAAATGAAGTTTATGCTATCCGCTGATAAGCAAAATAATAATCTGGACAATCATTACTGTCTGGCGAAATCTATAACCAAATGCCAAAACAAATCAGAGAGCTGCTATCAAATTATTTCAAAAAGATTCTTAAGAAATGTCTCTATATTTATGTCTGACTTTATATTCTACCCTATAATAATAGTACGAGAGCCCACAACCAAAACCACGTCACATCGTTTTACGGCCAAAACCGTATAGAATCGTTAGTTTTGATGATTCTGAACCCGACTCTGTGGGCAGTACCGGTCAGCAGCGTCACAGTTTTATGGGAGGAGCCCATTTATGCTATGTCGAAAAAAAATAGGCAGGCGGTTTCATCACAATATGTCTTATATTAAAAATGTACATAGGTTTCCTACCTCATGCAGGGGTCGCGCTCAAAAAAAAAGTTTCCTAATTTTATTACGAAAAACTTTATTTTCAGACATTTTGTGTGTCCAATGTGGCATTTTCAAAAATGTCAAAAATATTTAACCTATCTGTCTCATAGCAACTGGGTTATTTTTTTTTCTTTTGTGTAGTTACCTGGTTTACGAAAAACATGTTTTCTGATATTTTCATTGTCACCTATAATTCCAAAAAACAAAAGAACGTTTCGGAGTCGCCACATACATACCGCGGCATACGCGCGGTGCTTGTTGCGCTCCTATCCCTCACGACACCGATGAAGAGTCCGACAATGATTAAAAATGATGAAATTCTTTCAATAAATTGTATTTTGGAAATAATAGTTCGATGGTTACGGGTGTGAGCTCTTTATTAATCGTACGTAAAACCGCCGCAATACGGTTTATTAATAATTTCTGACTATCGAAAAGTTGTCTGATTAGTAACGTGAGAAAGAATAAGATTTTATCAGACTTTAGTGAGTCTGATATAATTTTATTATACATTTGGGCAACCCTTTTCATCATGTCCAATAGTTTTCAGACAGAATTCTAGTTTACCGATCGGTAAATTTTTTCAGCTCGTTCACATATTCTTACGAGAAATTGTTAATTCGCATCAACTGACCAATGTTCACCTGAAAACAAGGTTTTCAAACGGTTTTATTTTTTGCCTCATTTGTAATTTTCTCAACAGGTCTTCTGGGTACGTGTGACACAACTCAGAAATCAAAACAGAAATTGTGTTTTCGGTATCTAAAATCGATCGTTCAACTACCTTCTGAAAATCAGACAGATTGCTATGAAACATTTCGGTATTTTTTTTACATATTTAAAAATGCGGTCAGGTCAGACGCGACACGGAATTTCTTTGGATTCAGAATAACCAAATCTATCGATTTTTGTTCGTAAAACGATAAAGCTACGTGCAGACCAGCGCGACGCGACAGCGCGACGCGACACCCGTTATTGTTATACCGTCAAGTTTTCTTAGAAATTGTATTGTTCGAGTCGCGTCGCTGCGTCGCGTCGCGCTGGTCTGTACGAAGCTTAAGGCAAAAATTTTGGTTATAGGCGCTCGTACCATATGTGATTTCTTAAATTATAAGCAAAGTTCCAAATGATCTTACTAGTAATTCATATTTTTTATTTTTATTAAAAAGAGTTTTCTTCGATTTCGGTAGTAAACAATAAGTGTTTTATAATTTAATTTTAAGGTATTTTTTGCATGCTGAATTAAGTAAGTAGGTACTTAAGCAAAATATGTGGAACTAATTATATTTAAGACTTGGATGTACAATATTTTATGCAAAATAAATATATAATTATTCTATATTCATCACTCATGTCGGTATATTTTAATATCGTTACCTGAAGAGAGAGATCATAATGAACTGTTAATATTGTAATCACGGCTAGCTGAAACTTTGCTGATTGTATTTATATAAAGCTACGGGTTCTTAAGACAGCGGCAGCCGCCACATACGGCCCCTGGGACGGCTGTCATGGAAACGATAGCATCGGGGTATAACTTTACGGTGTGAAAGAACGCTCTCTAAAAACACCAACTTACTTTCATAAATAACGTTTCAGTGACGTCATTCCACGGTAAATTGCGGACGCTATCTGACGGTCACCTCAGTCTTCGGAAACTATAGCTTTACTACCTCCTTAAAGCGTAAAATAAAATATAGAGTGATATTTGTATACAGCATAACCCACGAGTAGTAGCCTTTATTCATAATTCCTTCTCGACCGGTAGCTTATGAATATGGGGTCTGTTTCAATAATGTCGCAATCTTTAAACATATTTGGGAGAGAAAAACTGTATGCATTCGATCATAAACGCAAAATGTGTCTAGAAAGTTATAATGTAAAACAAGTTGTTTTCGTCGCGCAGGGTCGTCACCATAGAAATATAAATTCTTATATCTATTGGTCGTCACCCATTGCGTGATGACCCTGGCTCATCTGTCCTAGTAAAACAGTAAAACCATAAAAACTAAATTTCTTCGTAAGTTGCCAGAATTTTTACCAAATATTTACCTATGTATCTGTTTTATTTGGCAGGGAGTTCTCCGTACTGCCGGGCAAGTCATGCGAAGGCTACGACATCATCTACCATCGGCTTCACGAGACTGAACCCTCGAGGTACAACCTGGAAGCTGGATGCAAACTTCTTTTCATGACTGTCGGTAAGTTAGCCGGCTTTTCTAACTTTATCTGGTACTTGCTTTTGCCCGCGGCTTCGCCCGCGTGGATGTCGCAAAATATTCCACGGGAACGTACTACCGGGATTACATCCCTAATAGCCGAGGAAAAGGTCATTGACTCCTACCACTGCCCCCGCGTAGCCGTCAACCATAATTATTTTGTTACGCGTAATTTTGAATCTGTGATATCTTTTAAACTATTCATTTAAATGATATGATGTCAAGGCATATTTTAATCTAAATTAAATGCCATTTTAAATAACATATTTTATTGGATAGGGATATATAAGGCTGCCATTAAAAAAGCCGCTTTTTGAGAGGGCTTGATACGTTCTGCGTAAGCTGGTGGCCTTTGACAGGACACGTCAATATTAAATGTCATTCTAACCATTACGACTTTCAGTACTGGTTAGACAGGCTTGCGCAGACAGGAGCGACGCGACTCCGGATGAACAAAAATTGTTCTACCGGTATCGAGTCTCGCCTGTCTGCGGGAGATTTAAGCTATATTAAGCTAAATGAGTATCTGCCTCATAATAACCTCATTAATCCTTTACGACCACCAGGCACACAATGTCATCATTGATAATTTTGGCTCAGACCACCTTCACTAAGGAACAACAGTGCATCCACAGTGCATTGTTAATAGGTCAGGTCATTACCATTTCGATAACAGTTAAAAACTTAATTCATTAAGATAAAACTTATCCATCAATAATCCTATTATAATAACAGTATAATATTAATACTAAGCCTTTTGTGATGCGTTTCACCATCAGCCTGGCATTTTCCCAACTAGGTATGTTGTGGTCGGCTTTCAGTCTAACCGGATGCAGCTGAATACCAGTATTTTACATGGAGCGACTACCTATCTGACCTCCACAACCCAGTAACTGAGTAATATCATACATACCTTGGTAAGACTGGTTTAGGTTATCAGAATTTCGGGCTTCTGACGACCCGTAACGACCGTCAAACATCCAAGAAGGCTTAACATGGTTTCCGAGGCACGGAGGGGTCTCGGTATGTAAAGATGATCACCCATTCACGGTCCGACCGCGTTAAGCGTAGCTTAACCTGATCAATCTATCCGTGCGGCTGTTATTACTTCGCCACGACCCTCAGAATCCTGTTATGATAACAGTATAATCATTTGTGTTTTGTGTTAATTTGTTGCCTTGTGCTGCAACTGTTACGATATTATTATATTTTCGATTCGTTTCGTAATGCCCTGTGTCATTATTTTTTATGGAGACATTAACATTGATCTTTATGCCAGTCGTCATAAATAATCAGGTTGATTTATTCACTAGATATTGTGTATACATTTTTTGATGACTGTGTACCTAACAATGATTTAAATCAGGGTGCCGAGATGGGAATTTTTCGTGGGCATGATAAATAAATTCATGGTTGTCCAGACGGGAAGATGCCGAGATGGGACTAGGTCAGGGGTCTTCAACGTTTTTGAAGTGAAGGGCCGAGAACACTTTGATTTTGGTTCGGCGGGCCGCAACATAAGGGAAATAGATTAAATTCCATTATAAACTTATAGGTAAGTAGGTATACCTTGTAGTTATTTACAACAAAACAATACAAGGCTAGAAATAGTAAATGATACTATTAAAATTCAATCAATGAGATGTTTGAAATTGTTTACTCTTAATTAATTTATCAATATGTGTCCCCCAATATTGGTTGTTGAAATTCTTTGTTTTCAAGGTGAATATCGATGATTCTAATCTTTGCCTTGGACTTACTGCTCGGATAGATAATGTGGAGCCAAAAATTGATGTCATTTTCAGTGCATAATTTCCGATTATAGGAAAAAATCTAAAATAAGGATGTATTTTGATGGATTTTAGCTGATATATTTTGCTTTGATTTCTAGACATGAATAGTATAAATAAATTTTATTTTGCCAAGCTATTGTTGGGCCGCCAAGGAAGCCACCGCGGGTCGCAGGCGGCCCGTGGTCGCGGGTTAAAGACCTTTGGACTAGGTAGTAGGTACCTATTGCACTGTTGTATAAAACAGCAGTTTTATTTTAAAACTACATAAAGTTTCAACGCTACGCTAGTGGGTTTAAATTATGTGCTAAATTCAAAGCAACAGTTTTCGCGGGAACCGATATGTAGTAGGCGGTTGATCCGGTTGAAGTCAAGGTCCTCTCTTCAGAGTTTTGGAGAGTACGTCAGTCTCCAAAGCACTTAGGTTATCAGGACTGCAGTGTCTATCTGTAAATAATTGGTAAAACGGTCACCCATCCTCAAACCGACCGCAGCTTACCTTGCAGATTATTGAAGTGAAAACTTCTTTAGGAGCGTTGAGCGATTTTTGGTTGAGGAAAATCTTATTGGTTAGCGTCGGCGTCATGTTAATGTTAGCAGTATATCTGTAGCTATACAGGGTGGCAGGGACATCGACGCGAAATGGATTCAATACATGATTCTGAACCAAGAAAACGAAAAAATTCAAAAATTTTTCGTTGGTTAATAAAAATAAAAAAATCATCTGTTTTAAGAAAAGTGTAATACCTATGCGGTCAAAATGTATGGAAAAGCTGATAAACAAAAATATTACACATAAATATACCTACTCACAGCACGATACCTAATAACACCCTCACTGATCGGAAAGGGTTACATGTTGTATTTGTTGTTCCGTTTTTTGTTATAAAAACTAGCCAAGTGCGTGTCGGTCCACGCACAATGAAGGGTTCCGTAGTTGGGATGAATTAATCCCAAGAACAAACTTATCATTGTAGTTGAAAAATATGTTCTCCGATACATTCCAACTGCAAATCTAAGTTTGTACGCACAATATTGAGAGATTTACTATGTTATTTTAAGACCATAGACTTCTTATTCTTTCCTGTAGTCTATGAGTAAAGAACCATTCTCTGTATTTTTTTCAAAATTTCGAGGCTCAGTAGTTTTGGAGATAAGGGGTAATGGTCAATTTTCAATTTTAAAAGTAATTAGTTTAAAATTATTAAAAATATATATTTGATATCCTCGCAACATCCTCTTTTATTAATATGTCACACGGTTCAGTATGCAAACGTTTTATTTTTATTTTGTTATTTGACCCCCAAAAGTAACACACATATTCAAAATTCATTTATTTACGTTGCACGTCCGTGTTTGGGTCACAGAAATACATACCTATCACCCGAATACTGAAACGCCACTCAAGACTTAAGCATTACTTAAAACTCGTTTAAAGCCCTTTGATTGGTTGACACTAGTTTTAAGTAATGCTTAAGTCTTGAGTGGCGTTTCAGTATTCGGGTGATAGTGTACCAAATTTCAACTTAATCGGTCCATTAAATTCGGAGCAAATTGGCTGTGACAGACGTATAGCCAGACAGACAGACAGACAGACCACGAGTGATCCTATAAGGGTTCCGTTTTTCCTTTTGAGGTACAGAACCCTAAAAAGTAATCGATCACTGTGAACCGCTTTACAAGGTTAGTGAAGATTATTGTAGGTTCACGTACATACCTACTACATAGGTACGATTTGATTGTTTAACTATCAAATATTTATTGCATTAAAATCGCCGATCGGTTATGTCCCGCGTATGACCTTCATTTTTTATGCAAATATTATGATTTTAAAACATCATTTTTAAGTAAAACCCTCCTTAGGCTCGGCTGCACTCGGGTAAAAAACGGATGTAAAAGATAACGAAGAATACATTTAAAAAAATAACATCTGAATTGATAACCTCCTATCCTACTCCTATTAGAAGTCGGTTAAAAAGGCAAGACATGACATCACGGATAGACAAATTAAAAATCTCACGTCATGATAAAGGTATAAATCGAACAGATCACGTGTGTTTCCGGTTTTTTAATTTGTCTGTCTATATATGGAATACATGTATTTTTGAAATGTACTTACCCAACATGTCATCAAGTTTTTTTTGTTGCCTTGCTTTATGTCCTGTAGAGGGCGCCATATTCAATTTAATGTAACGTCACATAGTCTATAAACCAATCAAGACGCCTCCAACGATACCTACCTCATTTGTCAAATTATGATGAGCAGTTTAGAAGTTATGAGGGAACAGCTGAACGTACATACATACCAAATCAATGTTAGGTCGGAAGTAGAGATCCTTCTGTTCCTATGAAAACATACCTCCTTTGCATGTTTTACTAAACGCCAGCACGCGTAATATAATTTTGTCGACGGAAGAATAGACAAAATTACAGATAAAAAATCACAATAAATGTCATTTTGTCTATTCTTCTGTCGACAAAACCCGTTTCTTCGGTGGTCCTATTACGCGTGCAAATGTAGACATTTGGTGACGACGCAATTATTTTATTTTTACACGACTGCCCAAAAAGGAGTGTAATGTTTTCAGGTTTCATGTATGTATGTATGTTTCTTTGTTCCACCATAACTTTTAAATGCCTGAACAGATTTGGATGGCGTTGTGTGTGTGCCGGGGACCGTTGTGTCGTTGTGTGTGTGCCGGGGACCGTTGTGTCGTTGTGTGGAACACTTTAATATAAGAGGTCTCCCGACTGCAATTACAATTTTATTTATCTGCTTCTTTGTATGGGTATACAGATTATCTAATACAACTTATTTTTTACTTTTTAGTTAATTTTTTGGCAGGGCAGTTGTGTTTTTTAATATTTATTTTTATTTACTTCATAATAAAGAAAAAATACTATAGAAATAATATAACAATAAATCATAATGCGTATGTAAATAAATAAAACACATGCTTTATTGTTTATTTTAATAATTTTAAATAAATTAAAAACGTTAGTCCTCCTCGATTAATAAAACTCAAGGAATGCGTAAAAATAAATGAACTATTAGAACCTTGGTTAAATGGTGTCGATTGCAAATTATTGCAAAAAATACGACAAAAAAAAAAAAAAAAAAACTAAATGTTCGAATAATTACATAAACGTTTCCTGAATGGACGCAGATGTTTAACGACCCATAAAATGTGATGAGCGAACAAATACAATTAAACTGGGATTAGTGGTCGAAGTTCTGATTAGATTTCTGATAATTTATTAGTTGTTGATTTTACCGTCAGGAATAGGCTAGTTGAAAGTTTTTGAGACCAATAATTAGTAATGCTCCATTCTTCCTTGTGGTTTATTTTCCTCAAAAAATGAATCAATCAATCTGCCTAGCCTTTTCCCAATATGTTGGGATCGGTTTCCAGTCTTACCGGATGCAGCTGATACCAGTATTTTACATGGAGCGACTGCCTATCTGACCTCCACTGGCTGTCAGACTTTCGGGCTTCTGTTGACCCGTAACGCCTGTCAAAGATCCAAGAATGACAGCCAGGACCAACGGCTTAACGTGCTTTCCAAGGCTCGGAAGAGTCTCGGTATATAAAGATGGTCACCCATCCACGGATCAACCCCGGCAAGCGTAGCTTAACCTGATGGAGCCATCGAGCTCCTCAAAATATGAATATTTTAGCAAAATATTAACATCAACAGAACTAAATTTTCATTTAATTATCGCAATTTTATTTTGAGTTCGATTGTCAAAACGGGGCATTCTGTCATGGCGGCTGGAGTGACTTCATTACTTTCATTCTGTCAAATCTGTGAGATTTTTATTCAGGATAGAACCAAACTAGAACTAAAATAATCAAGCTGAAGAAGGAAGAAATAAAATACATTTATTTAGCACAGACTAAAAGGCACACAATATAATACTACACAGCAGAAAAAAAAACAAATAAAAAGTGTAAAGTGCGATGTTAGAAATTAGAAGGAGTGTGCCCCACGGCTGCGCCAAAAACGCCCAGTTCAGCAAAAATGCCAGACAATTATAAGTGCCTGACTGACCTGGTTTTCAGCTGGACCTGAAGTGAGGTGACTGATCTAAATCATTTTTATACTGCAACGTGTGTAATTTCTGTCAGATAAAAATAATAACGAATATGTAAAAAACCTTTATGTATAGTGTGATTTTTGAATAAAACTGCAAAACAAAACAAAATGACTGATGAATAAATGAGACGGACGCATGATAGACAGATGTAAATAAAGAAATCTTTCGAAACGAGTCGGAAGAACAAAAAAATGTTTTAAACGATGCTGATGCAGATGCAGCGATAGCCCGGCTATGTTAGCCGTATAGAACCGTTGACCGCTGACGTAAACGTCACAGAGTAACTAAAGCTTTGTGCAGACTAGTGCGACGCGACAGCGCGACGCGACACCGGTTATTGTTATACCGTGAAGTTGTCTTAGAAACTGTATTGTTCGAGTCGCGTCGCGCCGTCGCGTCGCGCTGGTCTGAAAGAGCCTTAACACGCTGTCGTAAAGAGAAATAATAACAATTATTACAGCCAACTAATCTGAGCAGTTAACATGTTTTGAACCCAAAAATTACAAGAGAAAATCTTGATATTCCTATTTAGTAGCAGAGCAGATATTTAGATTTCAGACGCCTCGCAATTTTCGAACACGAAACTAATCACGTGTCTTAGGGAAATGACAGTAGACTCCAGAGTGCTAATGAGAAAGCGCGCAGTCTCTCCGAGTAAAGGTCACAATTACGTCTGGAAAATGCACTCAAAAGTCTAGAATAGCTTCTAGAATTTTAATGGAAAGTTACGATGACCCATTTACATGCTTGTAAAAAACAAAATGGGGTGGTAGTATTTTTGCAAATGTACCTTCTCCGCATTAAGAGGGTATTTGAAGAAACTATTGCCGTCGTCTTACCTCAAGTCTGCCCCAGTAGAGTGCGATAGGGACAGCTGCAGCTCAAACCGATTATATCACAAAAAAATATTGACGAGATCGACGTTTTCTATTCCCTTTTTTCTCCTCGAAAACTGAGCCGATTCAATTATTTTTTACACCGACATTTTAAGAAAGAGTATGTCTAGGTTCCTATAATTTTCTCTTATGTTAAAAACGTTTGAATTTGTCTGATAGTCCTCTGATCACGGCGGTAAAAACGGGGCATTTTTGTAATCTTTGCTCGGTCATATTTTCTTTACCAATAAGTTCCTGAAAAAAACGAAAAAAATGCGACGTGTCTACAGCAGACCTTGATTTATGAAAAAAAAAAAGATTGTTCTAGAGGTATTACTCAGGAAGAAAAAAGGGAAAACATTTGTATGGAGAATCGCAGGCCCCTCTTAAGGCCCGCAGACAGGTACGACACGTCCCTCGGTCGCTGTGACGCGATTCTGGTACCTAAGTAGAACAGTTTCCATCAAGTTCTCATAGAAATTGTTCTACAAGAGTCGCATCGCGCAAGACTGCTGAGCCCTTAGGTGTAGTCTACCAGCCATGACTAGCAAAATTTTGCACGACGATTATTGTCTAGCTCGTGCTAAAGCGAGTGTATTAATTACTCGTTACTATCTTGTTATTAATTATCACACATATGCAACAGATTAAAACCTTAATCCGTTGTAGTTTGAACACAATGTTATCGATCGAAATTATGTTGTTCTGTATCTGCACGGATTGTTTTCTGCGATGTTTCAGGCGTAAGAGAAAACAATAAAGCTAATTAGGTAAGAAATTTACTGCATTCCTTTATAACATAACACATAATCAGCCTATAATGTTCCCACTGCTGGGACACAGGCCTCCTCTCGGTGAGAGGGAGTGGGCCATAATCCACTACGCGTGCCCAGTGCGGGTTGGTGGATGTCACATGTCTTCGAATTTTCTGTTCTAGGACATGCCGGTTTTCCATCAGCACGCTCAAACTTGCCAACACCTGGATATTTGTTATCGAAATGTATTTTCATCACATTATTACTGCATCGTTGGTCAAGCGCTACTGCTGAGCATGAGGTCCTGGGTTCGGTTTCCAGGTCGGGCAAAGTGTTATTCGGTTTTTCCATCGGGAATTTCTCAGTGGCTGCGCGGAGGCTGTATGTGTGCCCGGTTGTTGGCAATAGGCTTGCCCCCTATTACATGGGACTTAAACATAACTGGCGGAATTTGGGTGTACTATTGGTACAACTCTGCCTAATCTTTCGGGTATTACAGGCGTTATGTTATGTGTACTCGTATACATTATTAATTTTATGGAAAGGTGGCTACTGCACGCGTAGCATGGCCAACGTAGAAACGGGTTTTGTCGACGGAAGAATAGACAAAATGACAGATTGTGATTGTTCAACCGTCATTTTGTCTATTCTTCCGTCGATAAAACTCTAAACTAGGTTATTTTAACCCGGAGCCGGCAGACCTCAATAAAGAAATAATTAATAATGGTTCGGATTAGTTTACACCTCGTAGATTTGTTCGTCATGGTTAACTTGAACATCGACTTGTATTGGACTTCATTCAAAGGCTATAAGAGTAGGGGAGACCAAAGAAACCATGGATGTACTGTCTGAAAGATGATATGGCTAGAAAGGAGGTGACTACCGAGGTGACGACTAATGATGAATGATTATGGACTTTTTGAAGAAACATCTCCTGCGACGTTCGTCCCTACATGGAAAATACAATACAAAAATCAATCTGCCTAGCTTTTCCCAACTATGTTGGGATCGGCTTCCAGTCTAACCGGATGCAGCTGAATACTAGTATTTTACATAGAGCGACTGCCTATATGACCTGCACAACCAATTACTGGTTAACATGTTAAGACTGGTTGTCGAACTTTCGGGCTTCTGACGACCCGTAGCGACTGTCAAAGATCCAAGAATGACAGCCAGGACGCAACGGCAAGCATCGGCTTTTAAACGTGTTTTCCGAGGCTCGGAAGGGTCGCGGTATTTTAAGATGGTCACCCATCGACGGACTGACCGCGGCAAGCGTAGCTTAACCTGATCGATCGACCTGTGCGGCTGTTATTACTTACCTACAATTCAAAATGTATTCTCAGAATCATAACTTTTGTCACGAAAAAAATCACAATCTATAACTCCAAAAAATAAAAATCCACCCTTCACACAGTTTCCTACCTTTAAGTAAATCTTCACTCTATTTTATTCAAGGGTCCTTGGTTTTATTACGACCTTTGTTGACCCCGCAAAAAGTACATAGCGAAGGTTTGCAAAGGACGCGACCTACATTATTCTTCGCGGAGTCTTGCGAAATGATCCCTTCTCGCAAATATTCTGAACAGTCAAGGTTATCGAGTTCCGCTACTTTATTACGTAGTGCATATTATATTGTTGAATAACTCAAAGTGTGGTTATGTTTCGATTTAAGTAAGGAAAATTCTTTACGGAGAAACGTCGTTATTTCCAGAACTATAGACAAAGTAGAACATTGTAGAGAAAAAAAAAAGTTGGCCGACCAACAGCATAATGGGCTGGCTAGGATTAATCACAGATAAAACCTGCATGAGACTCACATAGACTAGGGAAGCATGACACATGAGGGAGGCAGAAAAATCAATATTACCAGACGAACTCTTGCGTGAAGCGAGCCCGAGATTTCACGGTCGGGAGACACTGAAAAGATAACGGTACATAAGGTAGTACGTAGGTACGCAGGTGCTTATTTTCGCCCCCGTCTTTTTACAGTGTTAACGTTGAAGAGGGTCTAGAGGGCTGATAAGATTATGTGACTTATCCAATTGATATGAAGCCTACAATATTCAAATGCGCGTGGCTATCGGTTATGGCAATGAATGGTACCTATAGATAATGTACCTATAGGAAAATGTAGGTAACCCTATGGAAAAATATATAGTATCGAACCACAATTTAAAGTTTATCGTAGGTGTAGTGTTTTTAGGGATGAATCGTTCAATTCGTTTTTACTGGGGCACAAGCCGTGTGCACGATGGTATTTTCAATCGGCAAAAATTACGAATTTCCATAAAAACTTTCATCCCTTATTTGACCCATTTAGGGGATGAATTTTCTAAAATCATTCCTCAGTGCTCACTTTCGCCAGCGGTTTAGGCTGTTGTCAACTCGCCAGTCAGTGAATTGATTAAAGATTTTTGATTGCAATACTATAGTTACGAGCACATTACAACGACCTACAAAGGCCTACAAATGATCACAAGCTGTCCACTATCTATAATAACACAATGCAGTATTTACTTTATCACTGCATTTCGACCATGCCACAATCTAACCACTCGAACCCGCTACAGTTGACCAACGCGATACTTGCGCGGTGATACTGGGAGTGCTGGGAGCAATTTGCCGAATTGCCGGGTTTTAAAACCCACACAGTTGCCGGGAAATACTTAGGCTTCATCTATCCTGCATCAGATGTTGTAGCTTGTTTTTGGAGGGACGTTTAGTCTGTTTCCTTTAGTTGTGACTGTAGAGCCCGCACGAACTAACAGCACGGGCCATCAAATGAAATGAAGGCCGTAAGTAAATATCCAGTGCTGTGTTTACGGATGTGTATTTACCTTTGTGGTCCTACCTCTAGATGGCTGCCTTGAAAGGTCAGGTAAACTCTGCCCTTCAAAAATTTACTGTCAATTAAATGTCAGAATCATTGCACCACTGCCTGTATGGAGTGTGAGTTGTTACACTGTGGTTACATGGTACTATCATTTACACTGTGGTATCTTGTATGTAATCGGTGCCGCTACCGAGAATAGCGGCGCCGCCGGGGAAATTGCCATAATGACCACGCATTGCAGGCGGATTAATGATCCAGGTATTAGTTAGCAATTTTGTATTTATGGATACATCTACTATTACTGATTTAAGCCTCAGACTAGCGCGACGCGACTAGACAAAACAATTTCTAAGAAAACTTCGCGGTATAACAATAACCGGTGTCGCGTAGCGCTGTCGCGGCGCGCTAGTCTGCACGAAGCTTTAGCCAATCAGTAATAGTAGATGTATAGTCCAGTGCTTGAACTGGACATAATCAAGGCTAATGATGAACTTCCTATGAGAGATCCTATCATGAGTCTGGCAGTGTAGAAAAATTCGATACCTACAGAAAACGAACGTTTCAACAACTCTTGCCTTTTTCCACGAGGTTGGTACTTAAGCAGGAAGAAACATAAAAACGCTGCGTGCTTATTTTTTACTCAAAATTGCTCGTAATGTGGTCATTATTTTGACAACCTTCTTTGAACAAAGTCGACCTTTTCGCGCTACTTGAATAGGCGCCAGCAAAGTTGTATGGGATTTCATTGCTGGTGACAATTAGTCACCAGCAGCAATTTCCTTTGAAAATCCATTATAGTCGAGCTTTGTTTCAAAAATAGTCATGTGATATTTTACTCAGGTTTTGGTTGTACAGAATTCTTACTATACTAAGCTGGTTTTATTTAAATTACTCGCATTGTTTGAGTAAAGCGCTATACAAGCTTTGGTCCGCAATGACTGAGTTGCTGGCCACGCTATGGTGGCCTCGAGATTAGTTTAGCTACGCTCTCGGTCTTTTGCGGGTTGCAGACGAAGAGGTAATTTCTCCTACTTGAGCTCATAGTTTGCGGTTTGCGCACAAGTATGAGTCAGATATGCGAGCTACGCTAAACTAACTTAGCTTAGCTCAGCTCTTGGTTTGCAACCCGCATCAAGCTTGGTCATCATTGCAGCCTTTGCTGTGCACGCTGTAAAGCTGGATTGGCCTTGCTACGCTGTACGCATGCGACCATCATTAGTGTTGCCAGCAATGCAGTCAATACAGACCGTGGCAGTAATGTAATATTACATTACCTCTAACCAGATAAGGTTCATAATGACCTAGGTGGCGCCAGCTAACTACCTATCATAAGCATTCTTTGCCTGGTGCCTATACAGCTCTTTTAATAGGTGTAGATGAACTACATTTAATTGATAACCTGTACAATAAAATTGCGATCAAGTCATTATTAACCCCCAATCGTTTCCACTCTGATGTCATCATCGTAAACAATGATATATAAGATAGACTAACTAACTTAGCACATATTATAACTATGTAACCTGTAGGCTGTGGCGTAAATGTTACATCACAGACTACCTGCAGTATTAAAATCTCTTTATTCAGACAACAAAGATCTATAATGTTAGTACCTTATGGTGCTGTTAGTCGTAATATTATTATTGTTTGAGTTTGAAACATTGTGGACAGAAGATGACCAAGTAACTAACTTAGGTTTCTCACTTGACCATCCTCTCCACAAAATGCCTCAAAATGGGAGAATAGAACCTCTGACACTGTTTTCAGAATGCTGTTGCTACTGGCCCGTGTTCTAGTTACTAATGATGCGTTTTTTTTTTCGAGTTTGATTCTTCAGTCTCACTCAAGAGCATTCTGAAAATATTATTATATTGGACGCGCAACACATCTAGCGACTTTGTGGTGTGGGTGGTCCATAGACAAATAATTATCAGGGTCTGTACAACATGGGGGCATGTTGGACAGACCCACGACATCCCCTTCGAACCTAATCTGTCCGAGTCGGGGTGCCCCAAGTACCGAGCTCGCTTCGCTCGCTCTTCGCGAAGCGATCTACATGAAGCTTCTCACGCGCGGTCCATAAAGTACATTGGAGCCAATATGTACGTTCCTAACCTACAAAATAATATTTTTTATTAAAAAAAAGGCGTTCTCAGCAAAAAAAACTTTTTTGGAGAGCTCAGTAGAACCCCCAAACAGTCTCACATTATTTCTAGCGAGGCGGCACGTTTTTAAACCCAACTAAAGATCGCTTTTAGCGATAAGGCCGCCCATCGTTCACCCTATGTAAAACTACATTCATATCTGTAATTGATATGGTGTACATAATAAAGAGCATTCTATGCTATAAGTTCTATAACATAGTGCTATAAACTAACTAGATACTCGCTGCAGGCCACCGTGTCGGAATAGCGGGCTATTGATTATATGAAATCAAAACATGACGTCAGAGCTAATGGTACGGTCGGCTAGGAAAGAAGCTCTGTAAGTATTCAACATTTCCTAACAAATGAAAATATCGTATAGGCTGTTGTTCTGTAAGAGGAACGCATAGGTACTGTCTGTCACTATACAAACAGAATACTTTAAAAATATAACACCCTGTCCTACCTACGTTCCGCGATTTTTTGTAGATATCGAATATTAAAAAATACGTGTGGCACTCGAGGACTGCCGCGGTAAAGCTATTGCATAGCATATATTCAAAAATAAGAAGATAATATTGTTGATTTAAAATATTTTTTAAAAAAAATACCCCTATACCCCCCCCCCAAAATCGCAGAATTTACACAACCGTCAATGACGTCTGCCCTCACGCGTCTGCCCGCGTTCGCGCACTCGGCGATCGCGCGTCATTGCCTATCCCGCCCCTCCACCCTCGTTCTGCGCGCCCGCCGTCGACTCATCGCAGGTCATTCTTATCGTTCTAACTTTTAAAATATTAGTCCAAATTACTTAGTGTAAAAGACAAATTTTATCTACATTAAATACCGAAAGCGATGAAGGTATTTATTTTGATACGAATTAACTAAATACTCTAAAATATGCAACTTAAACAAAGTATTCAATTTAAATGTATTTATAGCTCACTATTTTGGCTATAATGGCTTCCACATAAAAGGTAGATATATGCTGTCGCGGACTTTTATTTAGAACTCTTTAAGACAAACAACCCCACAATACATTCTTTTCATGTAACTCCAGCGGTTTAGGCAGCGCACGCAAAGATAGATCTCAGAGGGCAGGATTTTTTCCGACTTACTGGATACTTATCGTTATATTATGGCTAAATCACATAAAATCTTTATAAATTGTAGCCTATGTGTTATTCTGATATATAAGCCACATTACTGTAAAGTTTCATTAAAATCCGTTCGGTAGTTTTTGCGTGAAAGAGTAACAAACATCCATCCATCCATCCTCACTCACAAACTTTCGCGTCAGGTTTTTTTTTCGTTACGGAATTTCTACATTCGGTCGCCGCGCTCAGAGTCTCCGATAAAAGCTATGCAATAGCTTAAAAATAAAAAAATAAATCCTGTGAAACTTCAAAAATTCATATAGTTTTTTGTAGTGGGTATTTTTAATTTCTTTGTGACTTTAACGTCTTTAATGTTACTTTCATAAGTAAAATTTATAAGGCAACGAGACGACCCATCTGTTTGAATCTTTGATATCTTTCTGTTTTTGAACGTTTTTTTTTTTTTTATGGATTCTAATAGAAGCACTTTTGTTTAGGTATGGTATGAGGCTGGAGGCAATTTTCGTTATCATCTTATACCAGTAGGAAGCGAAATAGAATTAAATTCATTTGGAAGTAACATTAGGTATTTTAAAAGGTCAATTAAAGCAAAATTCATCTAAACTAGTAAAATGTTTTATTCATTATTAATAATTATATCGTTGTACAACTCTAGGCAGAATAAATTGCTGTCCTACACGTGTAAACAGTAAAAGGTTACGAACTCTTACCTATAATAATTCAAGTTGAACTTCCCTTTATATAATGATGCAATTCATGGGTGTATGATGAAACAAGGCAAGTTTTGTCTGCTTATTTTGGTATTCGTCCCAAATAAGACAAGTTATCTTGAACTTCTAGGTATTCGCTTTGAGTACCTAAGTCATGTCTTCAAATATCTGTACTCTTAGACACTTACTAGATACGTAAACATCGTAAACATCTGAATAGGCAGCTATAAAAATTTCGTTAGCCTTGAGATGAAAGAAGCCCGCGAAAAATCAATGATCCCGCCAATGCAAAAAGGTACCATTTTAGTAGGATTTCTGTTTCCATAAGGACTTTTGTAATTTGCCATTTATTTATTTTCTAATTTCTTTTTTCAGACTTATGTCTCACCAAGCGGGGTCCACAGCCAGGTTATATGTTCCTTTTCGACATGCGCGGAGTAAAATTCGGACATCTCACAAGAGTTAGCTTATCGTAAGTATAAAGCTATGTTTGAATTTGCACTGTGGATCCATTATTCTTTGGACATTTTTCGATATGAAGTTTTTCTGACCTATTGCTGTGATCGGCAAGAACTGATAAAAAAACGATGATATTTTTTTTCTGAAATAACCTATTAATGCTTCACAGTCCTATACCTATTGTGTAAGCAATATGTAATGATGATGCTGAGTTATTTCTGTTAACCGAACATAATGGATTCACAGCTGCAAAACAATGAAAGAGTATACAATTTTCAATATAAATATTATGATAGTATACATATTTATATTTTCATAGCTTTCAAAAGGATAGACAAAGGTAAAAATACGTTCACATCAATGTTCTACTTTCGCTTCTCCAAATTAACATCATTTATCATGACAGTTTCTAAATACATTACATTTTTTGTTTCATTTTAATGATTTAGGTATTTAAAATGTAGATTTAAATTAGTACCTATTATAATAACAACAAATAAACTCTTCACCATCGTTATATAATTGGTTAGTTTCTAATATTACCTATTCATGTATTTGTAAGATATTTAGGGGTCATTTGTTATTTTTTCTTCTCATAAAGTACAATATACTACCGAACGAAAAAAACGATGAGTCTTTAAAACTTCTAATGACAACTTAAATATCATGACACTAAAGTTAATCTTATTGCTAATTACACCATAGAAACCTGGTTTTAATTAGTTTTTATGTTCTAAAGCCCATGTTTGTACATGAATAGCTTGCCAATAGAGTTACACAATGACATAACCTCGAAAGTTGCCACGTCACAAAACCAACAGTACCATCGCGAATCCTTAGATACAGGCTAGCCACACGTCATACAAAATGTTCATAATATTCTCAAAATTCCAATATTTTCAGGACTCTCCGCAAGTTCTTCCAGTATGTCCAGGAAGCAATGCCAGTACGGATGCGCGCGATACATGTACTGAACACAGAACCAGTTTTAGACAAATTAATGTTGCTCATTAGGCCGTTTATGGACAAGAAGTTCTTTGATATGGTAAGTTTTCCTTTGTTTTTTTAATTAAGTTACCATTTTAAAGTCATAAATTAGCATCTACAGTCACAAAGTGACAGTAATGCACAGCGAATAAAGGATTTTGTAAATTAGTTTGTAAATATAAAAAAAAAAATACTTCGTAATAATTTTAGGTGTTATAGCCCGTTTCTGCATTAGCATATAAAGGATAATAAAGGTCGTCTTATCGATCCAATAATATTTATCTTTGATTATACAGCTTCTACATTTATTGTAGTCAGTGCAATATTGCACTTCAAGGGAAGGTTCTTTATTTTATGAAGTTTAAAACTAACGTCATAACGTGCCAAAATTATGCTAATTATATACACAAATTTATATTTTTTTTCTTGGACAAAAAAAAACCTACATTGCTTAGTTAAACTGCTGTTGATTGCGGTATATTAACAAGTTTTTTTTTTAAATTATGCTGGGCGCAAGTCATGGTTTTTACCTTGTCATAAAATAGGTAATTTTATGGAACTGCGCACAATGTGCCTATAAGTACCTACTACTATGTACATAATGTTGATAATATTTGTTTGATCTGGCACTACTTTATGTAAGTGTTTACTTTTAATTATTCAACTTGCAAAATGGGTCATTTGGCCTTGGCATACATCAAGATACAATTTTGATTCTTATATCTAGTAGGAAAAGGTAGACAAGACAAACAGAATATTCAGCTATTTCCACATTTTTTGGAAACCACTTGTGGAAAAATAGGGTTTAATTTGCAACTGAAATAGTTTCTTGATTTTAATTATGTGTGACGGTGAATAAGTTGCAACTAAACTAGTTTAAAAAAAAGCCTTTCTGACATTATTAAGGATGTCTGGAAAATGGTATACCTACTAGAATTATTAATTCATTGAACTCAACAAACAACCACTTCCTCAAACTAAAACTTATTAAATATTAATGAGTTTTAATTATTATTGTGATGCTTGGTCGGTTTTGTATTAAAATTTAAGTACCGTACCTATCATTAAATGCAAAGCAACCAAGAAATAAATATTTCATAATACTCTAAATCTGAAGCAATTTGAATGTGCTGTTATTTTAATTAAATAATGATACTTAATCCATAGTTATAATTCCTATCCAGAAATTGATTTACCTAAAAGCCAATTTGGTTTTATTGCCAATTTGCCATAAAATAATGTCAAGAAAAAAGGTAGGAAAAACTCAGTACTAAATGCTCAACATCTTATAAACCTCTGAAGTGCGAAGGTCTTATTGGGTTTTCAGCACTAAATGCTGAATTAATCTTATCGTTTTTTCCGCATTCCATGAAATATGCATAAAATCAATTTTCTACCTATTTCTTGTAACTATCTACTCCAACTATCCTATACCTTGCTATTTATAAGCTAAGCTTTTGTTTGAAAGTCAAGTACCTAACGTCGAATTCTTTAGTAAAATTAATTCTAATTGATGACATTGTATGTTAATATTTTAAAATGATTAGTCACATTCAGACGGTAGGCGAGTTTACAAAAATGAATAATTCTTTTTTTTTGTAAATTGGACCCTGATCTTGACCTTCAGCAAATAATCTTTAAAAATGCGATTAACCGGTTTATAATGCGTAAAAAAATAAAAAAATAAAACGTGACCAATTTTTTAAAGGTTTTAAGTACTCTTTTAACAGGTTCTGCTTACCTCCGACATTTTCATGGCCTCGTCATATTAGACGAGTGCGTTATACAAGTTTTACGAATTAATTATAGTCGATGGTGCTTTAACTTCGTGGGTCCGTGTCAAGGGAATATGGTTGCACCATTTGTATCCTATCATAGTAAGTAGTAGGTATAGGTACAGTCGAGTCTTTTATATCTTCGTCAGGGTTTAAATTCTTTCCTTTATCAAGTCAGGACTAAACGTATTGTTGAAGCTACGGCACTGAGCAGACTATTGATAAAAAACTATATTTAATTGCTTAAAAACAAATGTCAAAATAGCATATGCAAAAGGTCATATTAATGACCTGGCAATATAAATCTTTTTATTATTTATTTAATAGTCAGCGTCTGTCAGTTTCGCAATTTTAATTCCAGTGCGAATTCAAAGTGCGACACTATATATATAATTAATATAATTTAATATAATATTATTTATTTATTTGACGTAAAAAGTACACATACAGAGTGACACTTAATCAAACGTGGAAATAGCCTGGTAAAAAATGTTGATCAATGACCCCTATGCTAGGAAAAACCTGTGTTACAGGGGTCATCCATCCGTCCATTATGGATGTTATAATAGTTACTTACAATTAAATAATATGCACTTTTGCACACTGACAGAGGCTGACTATTAAATTTACATGTTAATAAGATGGCCGAATGGTATCAAGCCTTTATACCCCGAAGGGTAAGGCACATAAGTACTCGAAAACGAAATATATAATCCTGAATCGGTAAAGGAGATTCTATAGTGCAATGAGCAGTTTTGGATGTAATTATCATATTCAGTATGGAATTATCATATCATAATCAGATTTTACCTTGATTGGTAAAATCTGCATCCATTTTTAGGCGCTTATTCCCAAAAGAATAGATCTGAGGTCGATTACGAAAATGTGACTGTGATGTTCCTAATATGGATCGTTGCGAAATTGTTATTATAATAGCAAATGACACCATTTACATTCCGTATAGCACTAGTTTGTTTAGCTTACTTTTTAACTATCATATTTTACTTCAAATTCCTACCTAATCTTTTCAGCTAAAATTCCACAACAAGAACGAAGACTTGGAAAACTTCTTCGAGACTGTGGTGCCACGGTCGGCCCTACCTCCAGACTACGGCGGTACCCTCCCTGACACCCAGACTCTACACAAGAAGTGCATGCAACAGCTCCAATTTATGGAGCCCTACTTCAAAGCTGAGGAGGAACAGAGGATCGCGGCTTTGCCAGACAAGAAGCGAGAGAAGGCTATGGAAAGGGCCTTCAAGAACTTGGATATCGACTAACTCTTCAAATCAATGTTATCCTGCAGGGTAGTTGTGCAACACACGAACAGTAGCAATGGCTTTTATTTTGACAGTTCAACAACAGATATAAAAAAACAAATAAATAAATTAATATATTTTTCGAACATACGAAGCAATGGATTAGCAATATTCTTCAAAATAATTCAGATTGTGATTTAAAGTGTGTTACGCTAATAGGGTGCTGGTACTATAATGAAAAAGTGAAAGGTGTCTCTTTTTAAATAATAGTGTTTTTGGCGATGGATCGCACCGCTTTCCTAATAACCTGTATTTAAATCTTTCTGGTTTTAAACCTTCTGTAAGTATTTAGAATTAAGAGATGTTTAACAGCGCCGATTTCCGTTTTCATTATATTGGCAGTTCAGCCCTTGTAGGTTTTATAATTATTACAATATGCATTTCAGTGTTACTTAAGTTGGAAGTAATAAAATTCAATGGTAGTGGTGTTGAGTAAGTTACGTTCATAGGATCGTAACTATTTTGGGTTATTATTATTTATGTTTGAGAAATATTTTCACGTGATCTTAGCAATGTGTACTTCAAATTTTGTCAATTATGAATCTATAACTACAATAGATAAGGATTGAGATAGTACGGATTCGGCTATAGAGGGTGTAAAAATCCTTTCACCAAATTCTCCACAGTCAGCCTGATACAGTACAAAAAAAAACACTATGACGGGAAAAATATGGCTTTGTGGTGTTTTTACACCCCTTATAATATATTACACACAATAATGTAGTAAATATGAGATATAAAAAAGCAGATCAGCTATTGGTGTACATATAAAAAGTTTTATTTTTGTTTAAACTGATTAGAATATTATTATTTTGTTAGAAAATTTGTCTATATGTTAGGTGAGTCAATGTTAGGAGGTGACAGAACTTTTCTTTAGAGTTAGCTTTAAGCTATAAAAATATACATGACGCCAAACCATGGCATAATATTTATAATTAAATTAATAAGTGTTCAACAGTCTATATATGTATAATTGCTTTATATGGATTTTAAAAAGAAGTATCATAACCAGGGACTGAATTACCCAAAAATTAAGGTACCTTTAAATTTCGGTATGACATCATACCGTTAAATAAGGCGTAGTAGCGGAATTTTGAGGTTGGGAATGCATACCGGTATATTTCGGTAGAAGTATCGGTACCTTTATAAATGTATCGGTAGCAGACCTTAACCTTTATAAATGTATCGGTTGCAGTACCTAAACCTTCATAAATACACACGTTCTAACGTGTTCGACCCCGCGCACCTGCGCCGCTCCGTCTAACATGTTTTTCGGTACCGAAATCGTGTAAAGGTTAAATAACGGTTTAGCCCAACCTTTATTTTAAAAGGTATCGCTATAGCTCAACCAACAAAACCGGTACCGGTATATTTTTGAGGTATCTTAACCTTGAACCGTAACCGCTTTCAGTCCCTGATCATAACCAATGTTTAATATAATATATCTTTGTTATATCTTATCCACCGTGTTTAGTATTAAAACGTACCTATATAAAATCGTAATTTTCAAAAATTTGGTAACTATTGAATAGTTTGCTAAAGTTAGTTAAGTACTTACTATTATTGGCATCTTATTTTTTGCGTGCTCTTTCATTAATATGTACTTACTTAAAGCTACAGGAAGTGATAATCACTGTTACTGAGCCTCGTAAAGAAAAATGTAAATTATAAATGACATATGTAAAGGATTAGCTTCGGCTTCCCAACTGTTATCATCTGATACAAAATACCTTTGCAAGTAATCAATTGTTAATTTGCGATATGAAATAATTAATCTTATTTGCCGTGAAAGAAAAGCATAATAATCGTCCATTTTTAGTCACCGCATTTGAGTACTGTATTGACCTGAAATTAGAAAAAAGAAGTATTTTGACTATTTCTGTGAAAGACATGATTATATGAATGTACAATTAAGATACAGTTTCCTCTAAGACATTTAAATAAGTAGCTGGCTAGTAGTTATATCGTTGCAAATCTTTAACCTTCGTTAGTTTGAATGTACTGATTACTACTTAATATTATGTAACATTTCTATAGTTCCAAGTACATGACGCCGCATACATACACGATACACACTTTTTAATAATAATATGGAACGGTTGTACATACAAATAAAAAAACTCTTGTCGAAATAATGATGTGATACAAAAGTGAGAAAATAGTAAAAGACAAATGAATTGGTAACTATTTACACTAATTAAATACCTATTAAAATAATACGGTATTAAAAAAGCACTTACTTAATTAACTAAAGTTGAAAAATTTAAATAAAAATAGTTTTGACGGAATCGATAAGATAAACAGGTGAATAGATTAATGTAATTAAATATTTGGCGATCCGATATTGAATGATTTTGTTTATGTTCTGCATAATAATCCATTTTAGTCGATATTCCATAAAAATTATATGTATTATTTATCTCTGTGTGTAATTTGTATTTTAAATGTATTAGGTAAATCTGAACAGATTTGTGTAAATAGAAGTATTATAAATAGATCATTGTAAAATCAAATTCTGACGATATTCAACACAATTGACGCTCAATTATGCACTAAAAATTAAAAATGACCTAAGATCATGTTCATTGAAAGGTTAACATTTTACGGTAATTCTACCACAAAACTAGAATGTTGTCATTTTTGACGAAAATAAAATTACAAGGTGCGCTATAGTTAAATGAGCTACTTAATGACAAAAATGGATTGGGACCTGACTTGTAAAAGCGCGTATTCCATGTTCGATTCTCTAACTAATTTTTAACAAGTTCTCTTGTAAAATTAGCGTCATTGTATGGTGGCGGTAGCGAAGGTAGGTACTTAAGGTTTTGTATTTATGTGCACAGTAGTTTAGATTTAATTGATAATTCCACTTAATTCCTTATAAAAGTTTGTGATACGCTTGTGTTACTGAAAAAATGTGTTATGTTGATTCCAAGAATCGGAAATTGTGATTTGAACTAGAAATATATTTTTATGCAATAAAATTGTATTTTAATTGATCGAAATAATGGGTTAGTAACAGAAAAGTTAAATGATGTTTTGTTTTCCTAATAACAATAGTAAATGGCTAGACATTTACTTAAAGTCTTAAAAGCGTAGTCTCTAATGGTTTGGTTCTCATAAAAAAAATCAATAAACGCAATCAAAATACGGCAAAACATGCTTACGCCAATGTCAAAAGCCTCGTGTCGTGTAAACTGGCACGACGCGGCGGTGCGACGTTACTCTAACAAAACAATTTCTTAGAAAACTTCACGGTAGAACAATTACGGGTGTCGTGTCGCGCCAGTCAGCACGAGGCTTAACGCCATCTGTCGTAAAAACTTGGAAATATAAATTGGTAGAAAATATTTTGTCACGTGTGGCAACTGGATTTAACTGTCAAATAATAACGGTTGCTCAACACCTGCCGATTTTTTTGTTTACAATCTTCAAACGGAAAGTTATGAATGGAACTTATTTTTCTGTTAAGAAATTATTGATATAAATTGAAGATAATTGTTTTTTGTGCGTTCATATATTTGTGTTCTTGATGTTTGCAGCAGCATTTTGGATTTGTCAAGGTATGAATGTTACTATTCATAGTCACACTTTTATTAGAGAACCATTCAGTGAAATTACCGAAAATATCGTGTAAAAATAAATGAATAGGTACTTAATAACCTGTGAATTCTGTATTGCAGACTATAAACAAATGAACATTAAAATAACTTTCACCCAGTCAGTTGAATTTTTTGTCAGTTGTATTTTGTCAACAAAAATGTTTATCGAAATTAGACTGGTTTCAAAATACCGTAAATGTCATTGCTGCACTCATAAAAAGTAATGATTAATGGTTTTATAACTTTTTTAAGTCAGCAGACAAAAAGAAATGCTTACATGTTTACATAATTATGTAACATTTACTTATAAAGCTTTCTATTTTATTTTCAGACTGCAATGGACTCAGTGGACAACAACCAATTTGAAATAAAACCTGCAAAAAGTAAGCGGAAGATTGCAACTCCTTGCTCAAACGCATACCTCAACCCAGCCTTGGATATCCTTGCCAATGAAGATCCTATGTGCAACACCGCAATGGAGATCATACCAATCAAGAAGAGAAAACGGACCAGAAGCTGTGGTGACACCGCTACATTTGACAACTCGGCTTTAGACTTAGGCGTTAACAAGGCAACGATCAACAAATTACTTGCAAGAGAACTTGAAAATGTACAGAAGAATGTCAGATATGATACCACAGACGATACAAGTATGGACTCCAGTGAACCAATTTATGCTAATTTATCAGAAGTACCGCAACTACCAAAGCGGCAAGATAATTCTTTGAATTTAACAGATATAGCACAAAATAGTTTTAATTCACAAACAGTGTTGTATAAAAATGATATTATGGAAGGATCAGTTCCTAATGAAGATATGGATTCTGGTATTTCAGTATTAGAACAAAAATCTTTAACCGCAATGTCAAATGATGAGACAAAAGTATTCTCACCTATAACTAATATACAAACAAATGTTACAAATCAAGTATTTATCAACAATTCAAGCAATTTAAACCTCAGTTTCATAGACAGACTTGCGCTTAACTCACCGAATATGTCAAATCAATCATTATTCTATGATGATGATTTGAATGAGAGCAATATTATGGAGATCAAGACTATTACAATTATAACTAAGAAGAAAAGGATCAATACTAGGAATACTAATCCTTTCTTAGATCCGAACATAGGTAATGTAAATGTTCCTGTTGTTGTTCCTAGCCAAAATCCATTTTTGAACCTGGATGCTACAAAACCAGAATTGGAATATAATGAAGAAGTTCTGAACAGGGCTGTAGAAGTACCAAATCAAGCTGAAAAGGTTGAACTTGAGCCTCGCAGATTATTTGGAGATACCGACAGCACAATATCAACTGTTAATGAATCTTTGGATGGTCAACATGAATATGAAAATATTGATAACTACAGATCTGAAAGTCCTGTCTATGAAAATATAGATGAAGCAAACGAATTTAATAAACAAAGTAGGATTTTAGGGTATGATGTATCACACTTTAGTGCTGTAGACATTATAAACTTGAACAAAAACGCTCACCAAGATTCTTCTAACGAATCTAATGACAGCAAGAAAGCCAAGAACTCTTTCTTGAAAGCTGGCAACAGATTATCCAAACGAGTTTTCAAGACTTTACGAAAAACATTTAAAGGAGAGAAAAGTGAAAATAATGTTACAATAAATCCATATGAAGTGTCACGAAAACTGCCGAAACAGAAGACTGAAACAAATGAAACAGGGATTGAAAACCCAGCTCTAAAATTGGATAATTCAGATGAAATCGAAATAGAAGAAATTGACAATCTTGAACATGAATATGAAACGGTTAAAACTTTAAGAAATACACATCTTAACATGAATATTACTCCTTTAAAAGAAAGAAGCGAGAATGCTGATGTGTCCCAGAACAAAACAAACACGCCTGGTAAGAAAGTTCGCTTTGATTCGACTTTGAATCGAGAGAAAGTTATCACAGGGAACAGTTTCGATTATGATATCCAGAGCCCGGGGTTTGACGCTAAAATTGATAAGTATCATGATGAGTTGGAGAACTGTATAAATGAGAGGAAGTTTTTGCAGCAAAATATGTGAAATAATTTATTTGGTAGATCATGATTTTTAATGCACTAAAGTAGTTCCCTATTATAGATAGTGTCATCCACGAAGACGCGCCCCACTCTGCTCCGCTCCGTACCTACAGATTACAGTACAGTAATCGCGGAGTGGGGCGCGTCTTCGTGGATGACACTATCTGTAGAACTTTTGAATCTACCTTGTATAGATTTTAAGAACTAATTATGTACTTACTTTATTCCAGTTGTGATTTTTATACATTGTCATTTATTTATTAAGATGTAATTTATTAAGAGGGTTTATCCTAAAAGTTGGCAACGTCGCAAATAACTGTCAAATATTTAACTGTTTTGATTAATAAAGCAATATCAATATTACTGTATGGAAATAAGAAATGTGGCTAACTAGCGAACTAGAATATTAATAATGAATTGCAATTATATAATTGAATTTGTTGTTGTAACCCGTTTAAGGTGTAAGAAAGGCATTTGGAAAGTTTCCAAATACTTTTTAAAACAAAATATTCAGTGTTACGATATTAATTATTGCATTTCATTATCAATATTCTAGTACGCTAGTTAGCCACATTTCTTATTTCCATACAGTAATATTGCCAAATTAATCAAAACAGCGAAATATTTGACATCTATTTGCAACATTGCCCACTTTCAGAATAGTTTATAAATTAAGATTTTTTCCTATGTAACCCAAAGCATAATACATTCCAAAGTGATAGTTATAGGAAGCCTTAGTAGCACGTAACCTATTAGAAATGTTCAGTTTTTTGGACTGTCATCTAAATTGTCTTAAATATAGCGGTAGGTATTTTAAAACTAGTACAAGAAGTTGGGAGCGGTGCTGGCTCTGTGGTAACGGTCCCAACCCAGGCAGGCACTTTACTTTGTGTCAATAATTTCATCACAACTGCTCTCAAAACGGTGAAGGAAAACATCGTGAGGAAACCGGCATGTCCTAGAACCAAAAATTCGAAGATATGTGACATCTACCAACCCGCACTGGGCCCGCGTGGTAGATTACAGCTCACTCGCTCTCGAAGAGAGGAGGCATGTGTCCCAGCGGTGGGAACATAATAGGCGGATTATGCTATAAGTCCCCCCAACTGTACTTAATTATTTTAATTTATTATAAAACTACTTATAATAATTCATTTTAGTGATTGCTTGCTACATTGACATGGATGAACATAGTTTTTATGCTACTTCATTAGGGCGAAAGCGTCAAGGTAGCCCGCGAAATTAAAATTTTCTTTAGTTTTTTGCAATTTGCAGGTCAGTATCAAATGTTTATTTATAGAATTATAATCATAAAAATGATCAATATAACTGTCTAAGTTCATGTAATCCCATTGAATGACTATTTCATGAAATCATGACATTTGACAGTTATGCTAACTTATGGAGTTGTATTGGTGATTGTAATGGTTATAATTATGTAAAGCCATATTTGTTACGGTCGCGAATCATATTTTAATCAACATACAACCTGACACTGACCTGCAAAATAGAAAAAAACTAATGAAAATTTGAATCTCGCGGGGTACCTTAACGCATCCCCCTTAAGCTTTTCTTATTTATTATGTTACGCGTATGTATTTATTAAGATTAATTTATATTTTAGTTGAACTAAATGTAGACTTTAATTTAAACTTGCCTATATTTAAACCAAAATCTCGCCAAATAAAATGCATTTTTTCAAAATCGATGCTTGTAGTTTTTACTTCTCCTAATACTTCCTTATTATTTATTTATTTAAGGATTTTTCCCTAGCATTAAAACAATGCTTCCAACGAGCTGAGTTCCTGTGGCAAATATTATGGACATCAGCTGGTTTTAGTAACCTAATTAAACTTGGAAAGGTTTGAGCCCAGCGGCGGCAGTCTCGACATACATAGCGATCGCTAGACGACCGACTACCGCCCCTTGTAGTCGACTACAATATGTTCGTTCGTAACACATTTGCTGTGTTCAATAAATATCCCATCCCACCTGCCATCACAGAAAAAACACGATCAATTTACGGCCTGCGCACAATGCCGGACGGCAGGGGAGAGCATCGAGGAGGATTCTTTTCCTCTACCCGCCGGCGCACAGTAACAATAAAAATCCTCTTGATACCGCGAGCGTCCGCCAGCTTACCGGAACATCCGCAAAGTACGTACCGCTCGCCGGGAGTTGATTATTCCACTAGCGACTACGCAGCTAAAAAGTTGCTTTTGAAAGAGTGTGGAGTAGAGTCCAGTGCCTACCGCCGTGGTATCCTTCAGCGTGTTCTTCGATGCTCTAGAGAAAACTGGGCTACGATGCTCCAAGTTCGATCACCGCAGCATTAAAATATATACCGTATTTCGATTGAATAAATATTAAATTCAATTGACAAATTTAAAATCCTCTGCCGTCCCATCTGCCAGTCTGCGCAGGCATGAACTTACTGGGACCATTGAAGAAAAAGCGCTCGTGTTTTCAGGGTTCCGTACCCGAAGGGCACCAAACGGAACCCTATTACTATTATAACGCCACAAAATGGCACGACCGCATAGGAACGACGACTCCTTGGTAAAAGTGTCACTTTTATTTTGAGGTGCGTTGGTCCCATCTCTCATCTCTCGTAACTTGCTACGCCAATCGCCAAAGCGTTGAAACTGTAGCTCCAGGTTACCTAGAGTACCTAAGTGCCTATAGATATTGTTGGAGCAATATTACTATCATGGGCGTTTATTTAGCTCTGCACGCTTGAACCTACGCAGGCGTTGCAAAGGAGCACCAGTGAAGTCCACTTTGGCAAAGCAATATGTGCTGTGAAACGCCAATGTATGCTTTTAATTAGTTATTAGCATTTCTACAACCACCTCTTTGACCCGTCTTTTTACAATGGATATTCATCTTTTTATAGTACCTTAGCCCACGATATTCATAAAGATTTCCACAAAAATACAAGTCTAAAATAATTTGACGCTATCTTTTAGTGTAGGGTCTGTAGCAGACCTTACAACATTTACGCAACGAAGTTTTTTCTTCTGTTCGTGCGGTTAGTGACAAGTTTAACGCCGCCCATGGGCCTCTGACTTGACTTCACATGTCGTCGAGAAATATCTCTCAGACATGCCATGAGTTTCCTGACGACGTTTTCCTTCTTCATTTTTGAAGCAAGTGATAAGTGATAACTATAGGTACAATATGAACATAAATCCGGAAAGTTATAGGTGCATGCCTTTGGTTCGAACTCGAGAACTTTGACTAAGCAGTCCGACGGTCACACACTAGGCTATCACTGCTATAGAGCGAGGCTGCTCTGCAACGAGGTCATGAACATATTATCAACTTTATTCCCCTCAAGGCGGGGGACACACAGTACTTCTACCAATTGGATGCACACACAATAAAATTGCAACGTGCATGAGTGAGTCTCACTCTATTGAATAATAACCTGCACGTGGGTCTATATTCGAACCTGTAATAGAATAATGAGGGGTCTAACTGAACTGTTTTGTAGTAGCAAGTAGTGGCTAGGACGTCTGACTAAACTAGGAGTGATCAGGTTTCAAGGAATTATTGTGGTTTAGTATATCTACTGTGTCTTGTTATCATCAGGCGCTTTATTGGGACATACAGGCCTTGCAAGCAAATAAATAAAAAAAAATGGAAACCAACTGTGTTTTCCAACCGTAACATTGTCTTCTGGTACTTTGAAAAGATTTAAGTTGTCAGTATACAGACCAAACAAAAAATCTTATTTTCGTTAGAAAATGAGCCCGGGCTGCGTAAATATAAAGGCGGATGCAAGACAGACACCCATAGTCTGTGCTGCATTAGGTATCTTGAGCAGTAATACTCTGTTCGAACCCAGCTGCAATGCAACACAGCGGTTTGTAGTGCAGCTGCGTTTGTTTATATAAAGCAATGAAAAGGCGGATTCAACGCAGACACCCATAGTATTATTTTCGTTCGATTATAAACTGTCGAAAAATTGGGAACTGGGTGAAATGGGACGGTTATGTTAGAACTGTGACTAACCGCATGCGAGCCGAGCGAGGTGCCGCTACGCGAGTGCTAGGTACTTCCAAGTTGCTCGCAGCTAGGCAGGCTATTTAGTATTAGAGCAAGGTGCGTTACGTCGCAAGCAAGTTTGATAGCTGCAGTGTAGACAAAGCGAGTAAGTACTTATGCTTAAGCTGTATTGCAGTCGTTTTTGTTAGAATAAAAGCTCGTACAGACCAGCGCGACGCGACGCCGCCGCGCCGCGACACGAACAATACAATTTCTAAGAAAACTTGACGGTATAACAATAACCGGTGTCGCGTCGCGCTGTCGTGTCGCGCTGGTCTGCACGAAGCTTAATGTCTTTCGGATCCGATCACATTGCAGACGGTTTTCAAATGTCTCTGATGTAATCGTGTTTGTAATACTTTATTCACAAGGACGCCATACGCGGATGCGCTATAGAACAGCTACTGTCTGTGTTGCATCCACCTTTGTATTTAGATGAACGTGAACGCCTTCTAAATTAAAAGGCAATCATTACTTGCCAACTAATACCTACTTATTACTAATTGACACTCGGCTACAGAACAGACGGACTAAATACGTAGTAATAATATTGCGATGGGATGGACACACCTAATTTCCAATTAGACCTTCGACACAAATCTGGGGCAGTGGAAACATCTAATCAATTTACTTCATTACACCCCACTGCCCAATTTTCATTGAAGACCATTCATTATTATGTACATAACTATCTACCTGTATCTATAGTTCATCCAGTTTTACGCCCGATGACTCGCAAATAATGTTATCTCCCGAGATCTCTTGCGTCAGAAATTATCAAAACTCGATCGGCAGTGCGTGGACAGGAAATCCTTCTGACGAGTTTTTGGTTTTGACGCAATATGCACCCCAAGATTTGCGTCATAAGAATACTTACACACATTTATATTCACAATGTGAGATAATAATTTAAAAGTTTTCTCGACATATCTGCTATCTAATTACGCAACACATTTTCGTAAACGATCACGACTAATGTACATTTTGACAGTTTAACAACATTCATTGCGTTATTTACGTTGTTGAGCAGATTTTTTTTCGAACTTATGAAGCAATGGATTAGCAATCTGTTTCAAAACCATTCAGATACTGATTGATCGTGTATTACGCAATTAGGGTACTGCTTTTGTTATGATATTGGGTAGCAAACAATATCTGATGGTTGCAGGGACACTGGCTCCTATGGCATTGCAAATATACAATACCAAAGGCATCATGTCTATCATGCTAGCTAGCAACAAAGCTGGGGGCTACCTATAGCATAGCAGTATTATTAACCCCCGACGGAAAAAGAGGGGTGTTATAAGTTCAACGTGTGTATCTGTGTGTTTGTCTGTGCCATCGTAGCTCCCACACGGCTGAACCGATTGTGTTTTGTTTGAAAGGTTTCTTGACCGAGAATGTTCTTAGCTATGATTCAAGAAAATCGGTTCAGCCGTTTGAAGATTATCAGCTCTTTTCTAGTTGATGAATGGATGTTAACATCTTCCACAGGTCTCATCGATTTTAAATTTGGTATTCTGTTACTTCAATGATATTAAAAGAACACAGTAACCTTAAACTGATGCTGCATCATCACCTTGAATTTGCAGGATACCCAACTCCCTAACCAACTTACAGCACAGGTATCGTGTTTAGGCTCATTGGAATCAAAGATTTAAATCGTAGATATGCCCCCACCGTACTAAGTCGCATGAAAAAGTGTCCGTACTGAGAAGAGTGAGCTCACACAATAACAATGGCGTTCCCATTACAATCAAGTCAAATCTTTGCGACACTGTGTGTGTCAGAGGCGTCAAAACGAAATAGAAATGCAACCATCTTTTGACGCGGCAGGGCAAATCTACGATTTAATTCTTTGGATTGGAATGGTCTCAAGGAATAGGCGAACAGGGTATGGTGATGGAGTAGGAAACAGGTTTTTTATATGTTTAATTTATGCTTGTTTTAATATTACTGTGCCTGTTATTTTGACACCCATACATATTTTTATACGTATTATGTATACTGGGACACAGCAATACTGCTTAGAGATGGCTTAAGCTATGGTTTCCTAGAAGAGCCTTAACCGCTACATAACCGCCACTGACGGCTGTCATAAAAAAAAATGGCAGTGGGGTTTGACTTTACGGTGTCAAACCCACAGGAATAGGAAAACACACCAACTTATTAAATTAAATAACATTTCGGTGACGACAGTGACGTTCGCCGGTAAATTGCGGACGCCTTGAGGCGGCCACCGCTCTTCTAGGAAACCGTAGCCAATTTGTGAATGGATCAAGACTCCCGCAGACAGGCGCGACGCGTCTCTGGTGCAACAATTTCTATGAAAACGCGACATTCCGCCACAAAATAGACAATAGACAGTCGCAGACTCGCAGCTCCTGCTTTTTTCATGACGATTCTCGTTTTGTTTAAAACAAAGAAAACAGCCTATTAGGTTGACTGTAACGGAATGTCTGCCCCATACATTAATTTACACAAGTTATTAGATCATGAGTATTTTCAGACTGTGATGAATCTCTAGACGGAATCAATCAAGCAAATTAAGCTTTTCGTGTTACCAACTTACCTACCAACTAATTCGTTTTTTTACGAGCACATAATTTGCATCAAGCTTGGTTTACTTGGCTATTTAAATAGATACTTTTTGTTTTCTATAAATGAAAGCAGAGACTGCGGGAATTCTTCCTAAAATCATAAAATTGCATGGACACCCATACATTCCTACATTGTAACCATACGTCTTTCAATAAACAGCAAAATTGTTTTTAATAAAATATCCTGGCCTCATCCAATATTCTGCTTTATCGCGTGCAATTGAAACATTCAAAATACATGCGCAAGCGACCAATCCTAAAGCTGTGCTAATAAAAAAGCGATGCGATCAATAAGGAGTCATTGACAGGTCACCAGGGACTTCTGAACACTCGAGCCGTTGATGGAAATGACCTATGACATCTCGGTATTAAGAGGAATTGTAGATGTTGGTACATAGTTGCGACATAATTTTTATGACAGTTGACTGTTATGTTTTAATTTCGGCTTTTTACTAGCCACTTTAGTTACTTGGTTTGATTGAGGAGAAGGACGTATGACGGTTCTGCAGATAGACCGGCACCCTAATTAGGTAACACACTGTCAATCACAATCTAAATGATATTGAAGGTAACCTATTGCTTCATAATAAAGAATAAGAATAATTTTATTGTATAATGTAATTTCTTATACAATAAAATTATTCTTATTCATATGTTCGAAAATGATTTTGAAGGATAATATTGCTTTGCTTCATGATGTTCACAAAATCTGTCTGCTCAACAATGTATTTATAACGTAATGAATGTTGTTGAACTGTCAAAATGGAAGCCATTGCTACTGAAGTGTGTTACGCAATTACTCTGCATGAATCCGTTGGTTAGGCGACTTTATGAGGCTAGCCTCCTTTAAAGGTACCTATAAAAATGTATAAAGAACGCAGACGTTTGCAGCAAAGATTATTGTAAACAACGATATATAAAACTATAGATACGTTGTCCGCACTCTAAAATGACAACATGAAATGAAGCCAATTGGCCACATCGCGCTTAGTTACGCACCAACCTGTCGCGCGACACTACGTTTGTTTTATCTCCCTCTAGCAACAGGCACCCCGTACGGTGTCATATTTTCTTTCCCTTTCTTCACGCGTATAAGTAGCTATCTAGTATTTTCGCCGAGAGATTTAAGAAGATTTAAGCGCCGAGATGTTGGTTTATGACGTGTCTATATATAATACGTCATTGATTGTAAATGCATTTAAGACGCAGTTAGCTTGCTGGTTCTGTACTGAGTTCAAGCAACGCGTCAGTAATAGGATTCGCCCATCAAGGAGCGCTGTCCGAAATAAGACGTATTATAAATTTATTATACATAAAACAAAACGTATTTTAATAAAACACGTATACTAAAAGATCAATAATGAAATCTTTAAAATGGTGAAGGTTTCAGAAAAATACGCTTGATAGACTTTGCGTGATTATCAGTTTTTTATAACTTTACAAATAAATTTCACTGTGTAATATCCTACTGCTCTGCTAAGCTAAAAGGCGCTATCTCAGAGATACACCCTTTTAGTTTTTTTTATACCATTCAATAGCTATAACAATTTCGCATCTAATGGTAAAGCCAAATATCGCTATCTAACTTAAAACTTAAAAAAAAAACTCTCAGAAGCTTTTTATTTCCATATGTTTCCTTAAATTACAAATAACAAAAAGTCAATTTTCTCAAAACTTACTACGGTTTAGATAGCGCCTTTCGGCTTAGCAGGGCAGTATAAACATAATCTAAAATATTAATATATTAAGAAAATGCTCTAATTTAACAATTATTTTTTCGACGTGATTTTAAGTATAAAATCATAAAGAGTCCGATATCGTCGTCTTAATTGGCAGTATAACTCAGAAGGGTCCTAGTTTTTAGAAGATACAAGATTCTCTAGTACCTATGATTTTATAAAACCAATAAAATTCCTCGTATTAATTAAACAATTTTCACGCCTTCTTTACCCGAAGGGTCGGGCAGAGATGTACGTACTTGTAGTAGATCCCACATTTCACCAGTTTAGTTTTAAGTCCCATGTAACAGGGGGCGAGCGTATTGCCATCAACCGGGCACAATTCCAGACTCCGGGCTGGTACTGAAAAATACCTGTTGGAAAAACTCAATAACACTTTTGCCCGACCTGAGAAACGAACCCAGGACCTCATGCTCAGCTGTAACGCTTGCGACCGCTAGACCAACGAGGTACTCTTTTTTTTATAAATGAACCTGTAGGTACTATTGTCTTGTTCAGGTTTCTTAAAAAAATATGAAAGCTGCCATTTCCTGTCTTGTCTTGCCTCACAAGGACTTGTGCCTCATAGAAACTGTGGACAGAGAAAAAAAAATCAGCTATTCCATTCATTATGACGAGCTATGCGAACATAAATATGGAACAGCAGATTTTTTTTTCGCGATTTCAGCGTTAGTCCCATAGTGAAAGTTGTTCATAATGATGAGTACAATGACCCCTTAAGAGGATGGAAACGAATTAAATTTCACATTGTATATATCGTGTTTTCATATCTATGCCTATAGGTAGGTACCTCTACAGAGTTTGTAAAATAGATATAATAATAATAATAATAATAACCCCACCGCCGTATCTCTACGTTGACGTCGTGGTGGGGCTTGCGCGCTCCAAACTCTGGGTCTGTGCCGGTAGAGTTTACTTTGCCGGAACAGGTCTAGGATGTGGAGCCAGACCAAGAGAGATACAGAAACGCGCAGGGCAGCTTGTGGCGAGCTGTTGGGCAGTAGCGACCCCACGGACCCTAACTCCCGGGAGAAGTCTTGTTCCTCTTCTCTGGCTCGCTTTTATTGGCCGGCTGGAGTGGACACTGACGAGGAACAGATCTCCCACCTCATTCTTGCCTTAATTGGCCGGCTTGAGTGGAGATTCGCAAGAGCAAACGTGCTCGGAGGAAGGAAGTATTCCAGTAAGTGCTCGTAGGGATCTTGACCATCTTCCGGGCTCTGGGATTGTTCTGAAAGCCGTGGAATACCTCTCCACTCCTCAAGCACCTCAGGTCATGTTGCCCCCTTGTCGCTACGTCACTATGTGCTAGCGACAGTTTTCGGGGGCCCATTATTGAGTGTGCAAGTCACCCCCTGCCATTTTATCCGTGTATATCTTAACATTGATCAGGCAGGGGACATAGGCCTTCCATAGTTTTAGGTAACCAACCCACTATAACCGCCCAAACCCATAGCCTAATATTTTTTGTTTCCATTTTTCTGCAATAGTCCTGCACCAACCGGGGGTTGTCCTTGGGTGCACTTGCATAGTGCATACAGGGATAATCGTCGGTTGGTGCCTCATTCCTCATTCCATTTAAAATTGACTAAGGGGCCTCTGCGAGTTGGCTTCGGCCCCTCATACGCCTTCCAAAGGACCGGGACCCTATGGTCCCGAGATTTGTTGACAAATGGAAAAATAATAATAATAATAATCTTTATTACGATACACACAAGATTCATGATACACAAAAACAGATGTTACAAAAAGCATGGTACTCGTATACTACATAAATCTACACAGATTATGTAACCCTGTCCCCTAAACTAGGTAGTCCTGTATCTTAGGAGACAGTGTTAGGCCATTCGAGGCGATCAGTCATGTAGGTATAGCAGCAGCCAGGGTGTTTAGCGCAAGGGTGGTTAAGTGATGCATTTGTGTGCCGGTGTGTAAATGTGTTTGAGTGTACTGTGTAAGTGAGTAATCATTAGTATGTGTAAGTGTATGAGTGGAGAGTATGGGAGTGAGTGCGTACCTCTAAGGGTGCGAGTGAGAGGGAGTGTGTGTGTATGCAGGGATAAGGGTTGGTAGATGAGTGAGTGATCGTGTGTTGAGTGTGAGTCGGATAGAGTAATGATTTTGAGATTATTCTATGAACGTAAGTAAAGACTCCGTGAAAGAGTAGTCTTTTTGCAGTAGCCATTCATTCAGTTTGATTTTCAGGTTGTGAAAGTTTAGGTCCATTATTTTTATTTTATTATTGATTTTCCTGTACAGATAGATACCAAGAATGTAAAATTGGTGCCGGGCGAAAGTGGTTCTGTGCTGGGTACTGGGTATGATTAAAGTGCGTTTGTTCCGGTCCGGAGGTGGGAGGTACTTATGTGTCCTTAGTATTGCCTTGAACACAAAGAGCTGCCGCACTGTTAACACTTTACAGTCAGCATAGAGTTCAGAAGTTGGGTATCTAAAAGGTTTTTTTATCATTACTTTTAGTATTGCTCTTTGTGCTCTTTCTATTTTAATAAGAAGGGTTTTAGCTGCTCCACCCCATGCTATTATACAGTACCCGAGAATAGATTGGCAGAGGGAGTAATAAATCATCTTCAGCGTTGTACCATCGGCAGAATCTCTGAGGGACTTGAAAATGTGGATAAGACGCATAGTTCTTGAGGCAAGGGTATCAATGTGCCTGTCCCACCTAAGTCCGCAATCGATCTGTACACCCAAGTACTTAACAGTGTCTGAACGGATCATGGTGGGACAGGCACAAGGTACCCTGCGGTCAGGACAGGAGTGGGCTACAAGGGTGAAATCTGATCCAGGGGTTCCACCACGTCTTAACCCGAAAGGAATGTAAGTGGTTTTATTTAGGTTTAGTGTTAGCAGGTTAGAGTTTAGCCATATCAGTATATCAGACATTGCAGCTTCCGCATTTGCCCTTACCATATCCCAAGTTGAGCCACGGACCACGATTGCAGTATCGTCAGCGTAGGCGTAAATATTGCAATTAGGAAGGTTCAATTGACACAGATCGTTGACGTAAATTTGAAATAGGGTTGGACCCAAAATGCTACCCTGGGGAACGCCGTAGGATATTATTTCCTCATCACTCCGATAAGTACCTATCTTGACGCACTGTTTGCGGTTTGTAAGGTAGCTCCGAAAGATATCCAGAGCAATACCCCTCACACCTATGCCTTCAAGTTTTGAGATGAGGTTGGGGACAGAGACTGTATCAAATGCCTTTGAAAGATCCAGAAAGATTCCGAGACATTTAGTATTACTGTCCAAGTTTGCAGCAACCGTTTTCGTGAGTTCCAGAACAGCATCTTCTGTTGATAGCCTTGGCCTGAAGCCGTACT
Organism: Agrochola circellaris; assembly: GCA_914767755.1. Classification (NCBI taxonomy): domain Eukaryota; kingdom Metazoa; phylum Arthropoda; class Insecta; order Lepidoptera; family Noctuidae; genus Agrochola; species Agrochola circellaris. The sequence goes on from OU611860.1 coordinate 9,162,978, forward strand.
GGTTGTCGGAGATAATATGGTATTTGTCAAGGAAGCGCCTTAGCTGGTTGTTTAGAATCCTTTCTAGGACCTTAGAAAGAGCTGGCAGTACCGAGATCGGCCTGTAGTTGGTGACACAGTTTCTGTCCCCACCCTTGTATATCGGGTGAATAATAGCCTTTTTAAAAGCGTCAGGGAATACGCCTGATTTGAGGGATAGGTTACACAGGAAAGTTATGGGTGGGACCAAAACATGTCGAGAACATTTCAACAACTGTGGCGACAGACCATCCCAGCCCACGGCACTCTTGTCGCGTAACTGGAGTATGAGAGACTCAACATCAGATTCAGAAACATCTAAAATACCAAGGGAGTTAACCTGTGAGGGTAGAGGACTATTACGGTATGGGTGGGAACCGTGTGTAACTGGCATGGTAGTAGCATGATGCTGTGCTGTGATTTTGTCAGCTAGGTCGCTTCCTATGGAACTAAAGAAGTGACAAACCTCGTTAATTGAAGACATGTAATCACCTTTCAATTCTAACAACTCGGTGGGACTTGTCTTCGGTTTATATCTGTTTGTGATAGTGTTAATAGTTTGCCATAGTTTACGGGGACAGTTTTTGCCTTCTTGTAGCTCATTTGTTTCATAAGCAATTCTTAGTTTCCTAAGTAAATCATTGCAGAAGTTGCGGTATCGAGTGTAGGTAGTTTTTACGATTATGTTATTTGGAGAGTTATTGGCTTTTATATGCATTCTATCACGATTTTGTATACACTTTAACAGTCCAGGGGTGACCCAAGGTTTTATAACATGTTTTTTCCTAGGGACATTAACTTGAACTGAGTGTTTAGAGACGACAGAAGTAACAGTGTCGATAAATATGGATGTTGATGTGTTAACGTCGTCAGTCTTATACATTCCGGAAAAGTCTACATTTTCGAGATCAGCAACTATGGCTGCATAATTTAAGCGAGTGACTATGTGGGATGCTTTGTGCGGTGGGTTGTAGTTAGCAATATTCAAGAGAGTAGGTCTATGGTCTGTGATATGCGATTCCAGGATGAGAGAGGTAGATGGTAGGTTGGACTTAAGGAAGATATGGTCTAAACATCGATCTAATCGAGTAGCGATGAGATGGGTGGGCATTAGTCCGTGAGAGGCATTAAGTGAAAGGTATTCGAGCGTTCTGTCATTTCTGCTGGTAGGACTCAGGTCCAAGTTCATATCACCCATAAGAGCGATGTTAGAGTAGCGAGAGATACTGTTATATAGACTGTCCAGATTAGACAGAAAGGAGTTAAATTTACTATTAGAGCTAAGCGATGGTGAACGATATACTGCAACAACTGCCAATTCGTACTTACCTATTTCACATACTAGGCAGTTGCCTCCTTCAAATTCCGGTTCCCGCACAGAACTTTCCAAACCAAATCTTGTGGTTTGGAAAGTTCTGTGCGGGAACCGGAATTTGAAGGAGGCAACTGCATATAAAGGTTTGTAACGTCTCATCTGTAGCAATATTGCGACTCTAGTGAAGCGCAATGCACACGCTACAGTGCTCTAAATATTGCACTACACTACGTTCCCAGCAGTCAGAGCAATTTGAACCGTTTGCTTATACGAGCGTGGAGCAAAGGATGTTATAGAGAGAATATTGAATAAAAATATATACTATTTAAACATGGCACAGTGTCTTTTTATTACAGAATGTCGCTAAGTCAGACTTTGAGGGCAAAAACGTCCTTTCGCATAGAGAAGACCTTATCAATATGGTTGAGTCAAATCTCCAGACAGTTATTTACATACTTGAATATATTAGTACCTGGGCGACCGAGCTCTGCTCTGGTGAAAAAAGAGAATGTTCATTTAATAGTATAGGATAGTTCATACTAATTCCATGGTGCCGTGATAGGTATTACTTACTAATTCCATGGTGCCGTGGTAGTAATACTTACTAATTCCATGGTGCCGTGATAGTAATACTTACTAATTCCATGGTGCCGTGATAGTAATACTTACTACTTCCATGATGCCGTGATAGTAATACTTATTAATTCCATGCTGCCATGATAGTAGGTACTTACTAATTCTATGGTAGCCATGTTGTTCTAAACTTTGGGCGATCGAGCTCCGCTCGGGTGAAAATACGGAGAAAACGAATTTTCCCGGATAAGAGACCTAGCTAGATCGATTTTTCGCCCCCGTAAACCCGGTGTCGATGTTTCTGCGGTCGCCAGTCTGATTTACGAGTACTTATATACATTTTAAACTCTTCCGAAACTCAGTGCAAATACGGTGCTCCTGACCAAAACATGTCCCATATGCGTGGCTTCCTGTACTGAGCCCACCTCATCTAAAATAATATCTACAATATGTTTACCTTTGCCATTAACTCGAATAAGTGGTGGTCAAGTGGTAACGGCCGTGACTTACGAGTTGTAGGTCGTAGGTTCAAACCCAGGCAGGCACTTTACTCTGTGTGTGTACTTATTTCATCACCACTGCTCTCAAAACGGTGAAGGAAAACATCGTGAGGAAACCGGCATGTCCTAAAACCAAAAATTCGAAGACATGTGACATCAACCAAACCGCACTGCTCGCGTGGTGGATTACGGTCTAATATCGCACAGAGAGGAGGCCTGTGTCCCAGCAGTGGGAACATTATAGGCTGATTACTTATGCATCGACTCGAAAAGAAGAAGAACTTAATTTTTCTTCGTTATGGACACTTTTCAGTTACCAAGAATTTATTTCTCACGCCACATTGATCAATTCATCAAACCCTGTCACCCCCTAACTTCTAAGACGTATTATAACCTACGCACTTCAGTAATGGAGGCCTCTATATCCCCTTCTATAAATAGCCTGCATATTTGCCGGATCAAAACAAACAGTAATTATCTAGTTGACTGTATATTTGCCGTCCACACAATGCTGGGGCCTACGTTCAATCAACTTAGCAAATATTTCATCATAGTGAAACTTCACGGAGTGAGAAACTACGGGGACTACGTTGTTTATCACGACGGAAGGTAAGGGGTATGGGTAGAAATAAAGGTCCTTGGTTATAATCTGGCACCAACACATAAGTTCAATCTTAGCTTGGCTGCCAGTGGAGGATAGTGATGTATGCAATTTAAAAACTTTATTGTCATAATACAGTGTGAGTCTTTATAATGTGCACATATCTTAATGAAGGAATCTATGCTTAATTTTGCAGAGGGAAAAAATATTTAAAAACAACTAAATATTTTTTAATACTTTCATGGAATTTTTAAAAATTTTGTCTGCTACTGTGACCCCAGTGTAAACAAAACGGTGTAGGTAACTTTTAAACTGAATTATCTATCGCGATGAAACAAACTCCATAATGATTGGAAGCAATTAGGCGTCCTCATAAAATAAAATAGTGGAAAAAAAACTACCCTCAATTGCAATGTATTTTTAGCAAAAAAAAAAATATTTTTTGTTTTTACAATAATCGTAAAATTTCTCAATAGGGCCCCATAATCTACCTTTTTTATTACTTTTACGTATTTTTCATCGTATTAGCTACCCAACTATGGGTTCACAGTGTTCCTTCCTTTCCCCTTTAGAGGCAGGACCGTTTACTTTCTAATTAGTGTTCTACGGAAGATAAATATTTATAACACAAACGTAACATTTTCTATCAAATGTTAAAAGATGGCACTCCGAACGCGTCATTTATTGTTCTCTTCAGAATGGTTTATTGGGGATGATCATTAATACAAAAGAGTTCAATTAAAACCATTTATTATTTTACACAAAATTTAAATTTAATGCATCAGGTTCTCAAAATGTCCACGTCGTTGTTGTAGGCACAAAGCCGCGCGAATTAAAATTTGTTGTGTCGCTCTCTTTAACATTTCGGAATCATTGCGAATATCATTCGCATAGTTAATTATGCGGTCACGCAAATCGGCCTCACTGTTGATGTACTGTTGTTGGGTACTGTAGATGCGTTGCTTCATGGCCCCCCATAGAAAGTAATCAAGGGGCGTCAAATCAGGTGAACGCGCAGGCCACCCTACAGGTACTTGCCGGCCGATCCATTTATCACGATAATTATCGTTTAAAAATGATCTAACATTTGCAGCATAATGAGCAGGGCATCCGTTCATCTGCAGAAACATCCTTCAACGCAAAGCCAGTGGTACATCCTACAATAATTCAGCTCTACCTAGCACTGCTTATGTTTTATTTATTATTTATTTAGTGAAAAAATCTGCAACTATGGGTTCACAGTGTTCCTTCCTTTCCCCTTTAGAGGCAGAACCGTTTACTTTCTAATTAGTGTTCTACGGAAGATAAATATTTATTTAAAACATTAGATAAATACCAATGACTCTAGTTTAATTTAGTCTGTGTGTCAGTAAATTAAAGAATTCATTTAAAGGTACTCCCTTACCGGGAGCATTCGCCTGTAATGTAACGTTCAGAGTCGAGCATTACTTCAGTGATCCCTCACTGAAGTAATGCTCGATTCTGAACGTTAGAGAACCGAGCATTACGTTCGCAACCTGAATGATACAATTCAAGCGTTACATCAGTCAGGGAGGAGAACCGAGCATTACAGTGCGCAATGTCTGTAATATTTAATCTGAAATGTTACATTGCGGCGAATGCCTGGGCAGTATTGTAATGTAATGCTCAAATTCGAATCTGCAACGTAACATTTCAGGCGAATGCTCCCGTGAGGGGCAGCTTTAAAAAAACGTTTAGTAAGAAGAAACTCAATAAATGTGAACCAAAATGCTAAGCAGACAGGCAGGTCTTGCTTTAAATCTCTGCTTACAGCATGTAAATGAACCCGGTTAACTTATCAAGATCTTACAATGTTTTCTTAACTTTGTTACTTTACAACACTACAAACACATCAAAACACACGCATCATGTAAACACAACACAAACAACATTGTTTATCATTAGATATAGAGACTTACGCAAAAAGATAAACATTGTGTCGTAACGGGTAAATCATAATAATATCGTAAATACATACATACGTAGGGAGCTCGTGGCTTCGTCAGGTCATTGAGGATAAGAGATAAGATCTAGGAGGGTAAGGTTAAAACGTTGGAATGCAGAAATTATTTTTTCAGTTTTTTTTTATATAGGTATAACGTAATTTTTCCAGTTTTTTCTTTCTTTTTTTTTCTTATGATTTTATGGACTTATGTTTTTTTAAATAAATACTGTTTCTTTTTAGAAAATAATGTCCCCTCTGTGTGTTCCCAATGTTTTAAAAAACCTCCGTTTTTTTTTGTTGACTACTTGAAAAATGTTAGTTAAGAGCTTTTATTCTGAAAGTTGGCAACGTCGTAAATAGCTGTCAAATATTTACCTGTTCTGATTAATTTGGAATTAATACTGTATGGAAATAAGAAATGTGGCTAACTAAGTTACTAGAATATTGATTATTTTATGCAATTGTAACATTGAATTTGATGTTGTACCCGTTTTAGGCGTAAAAAAAGCATTTGGTAACTTTCCAAATGCTTTTTTTACGCCTAAAACTAAATATTCGGTGTTACAATATTAATTATTAAATATAAAAATATCGAAAATTAACTCTAAAAGGGGGCTTTTAGAGTTAATTTTCGATATTTTTTCATGATTATTCAGAAAAATACGTGCGGTCACATGCCCATGGGCGACGTTGTATATACCTATTGTATTGTCAAGTGACAGCAGGACTAGTCAATCATGCTGCGCATCGACGTTTTCATTGGGCAGTCACCCAGTCTTGGTAGTTAGCCTGCTCCAAATTTTGAACTGGCTCGCAACACACAACAGCATGAGCTAAATTCTAATCTCAAAAAAAAAAAAACAAAAATCAAAAAAAGAAGATATATGGTTATGTATAAATAGGGATAATGACAAAAAAAATAATTTTCGTCTGTAGGATAGTTTATTAAAAAAATATTGGAACGGAGAGTGACATTATGCCGCATTTTAGCTCATTATAGCAATATATTTGATTACGTAATCGTCTGATTACGTAAAAAAAGAAAAAATACGGGTATCCGATATTTTTTATACATCAATAGGAATGTGTGTGTTAATAAAGTACAAAGATCTGCTATATTTTGTCATTAAGCATGCAAATATTTACGTCAAATTATTATTATTTTATAGAAATAAACACATCAAATTATTATCATAATTATATTATTTACATTAAATTCTTATCATAATTATATTATTTACATTAAATTCTTATCATAATTATATTATTAACATCAAATCATATCATTATTATTTTAATACATTATTAAACATGTTTTTTTTTGTCAACTTCCCTATTACTTAACAGCTTATTATTTTCCGAGTGACTAATAACTTAAAAGTCGACTAAATGTTTGCAACAAATAAAATAATTTGCCAGCGATTAAATATTTTCGCGACTATTATATTATGTAAGGTTCAAAATTAAAGGTGTTATAAAAACTAGCAGCTGCGTTTAGGTAGCAAATAAACTATTCCAGTCAAATAAAATATTAGGCGAGGAGCTATAAATAATGACTTGGCGACTAATAATGTTAGTAGGGTGGCAAAGATAATATATTACCAGTCTAGTTAGAGTAGGTTATTTTTTTTTTTAATGGTTAGGTTAGGTTAGGTTAAAAAGAAAATCTAAACCTGCCCTAATAATACAATAATAATATATTATTTATGAATGCCCATTTTCTATTTTATTTTCGCCATTAAGTTTCCGCTTAGATATTAATTCTGTTCCCAAAAGAAAAACTTGATGCTAGTTTAAATTAAAACGGAGCTTATTACTGATATATTAATATGCTACCTATTACTTATTACGATACTCCTTATTAGCTGCCAACCCATTATATATGGTACCCACTCTATTTTTTTTTTCATTTTACTTAGTTGCCGCATTAAATACATGCCTTACTTAACATCGAAATTACCGACGATGTTATAGGTACCAAGCCCCACTATCTATTAAAGTGACATTCATATAAATCACTACCCCCATCACCTAATTCTATCTTTCCCAAAGAAATCAATAGATTACGTAATAGGCGTCCACGGGGTTATAACCTCATGCTCGCTGCGGTTGAGTAACGAGCTGATAAAATGTGGTAATCGTCAGTTCATATGACCTGCCATGCTATTCTGTAAACATCTCACCGTGAAAACTTGGGTGAAGTGAGCTGTCAATAGTGTCAATCCCTGTGGAATGACAGCTCACTCCACGCTCACTTCACCCAAGTTTTCACGGTGAGATGTTTACAGAATAGCATGGCAGGTGACTGGTATGTGGGAGGTAATAAACTCATTTCAGTTCCGGGGTGCATGATAATTATGACATTGAGCTGGGTATACCCGAAGGGGCTGGCAGTATTGTGCTGTTTTGAACTCAATTTTTACAGGATTGCAGGGATTCCCAATCAGTGGGGCGCGCCCCCCTCGGGGGGCGTTCAATGACTAATGGAGGGGGGGCGCGGCGGCTCTAATAATAGACTATAGATTTATAATATTTTATGTTCTTGATTTAGAAAAGGTTACGGCTAGTTTTCAAAATCCGAACGTTTCATAATATTGTAGGTATTACTTCAATAACCATTACATTAATATAGCCCATAATTCTAGTAGGGATATGAAAACAAGCCCTAAAAAAAATTCAGCGGCTCATTCAATGTTCCTCAAACCTGTGTCTGAAAATGAAGTTAGAACGGAAATAATTTCATTAAAAAACTCAAATTCTGAAGGATACGATGAAATCAATACAAAAATTATAAAAGGATGCACAATTGAGCTAAGCGCAATTATATCACATTTAATTAATTTATCTTTCTCACTTGGTACTTTTCCTGATGCATTAAAAGTATCAATTGTTAAACCACTATTTAAGAAAGGCGAAAAATCGGATGTTAATAATTATCGCCCAATAACATTAATACCTATTTTGTCGAAGATATTTGAAAAGTGCATGTACAAACGTTTGATTGAATTTTGTAATAAATTTAACATAATTAAGAAAGAACAGTTCGGCTTCCAAAAAAACAAATCCACAACACTAGCTATCTTCACTCTTATAAAAAATATAATGACGAATATTAATCAAAACCGTCTTACTACAGGTTTGTTCTTCGATTTATCTAAAGCCTTTGACCTAGTGTCTCATGACCTGCTACTACAGAAACTGGAGGCAATTGGAATCAGAGGCATAGTGCTTCAGTGGATATCGACATACCTAAATAACAGACGACAGCGGGTTACCATTTCAAAAGTAGATAGAAATAACGACATGATGCCACACTCATCCGAATTCAAGTACAACAAATATGGCGTCCCACAAGGAAGTGTGTTAGGCCCAATTTTATTCCTTTTGTACATAAATTCTATAATTAATATAACCAAACATAAATGTATATTATTTGCTGATGACATTTCTATTATTGTAACAACTGATAAGAAAAATAACACAATTGACGATCATGAGACTGATATTAATAACACCATTGAAAATCTAATTGAATATCTAAATAGAAATAATTTATCAATAAATCTAAAAAAATCTGTTTATATACAATTTAATATATCAAATAATGCTAAATACAATGTTAAAATGAATATACATAAAATTGATCAAGTAACGCAAACAAAATTTCTAGGCGTAACTTTAGATCAAGACATAAATTGGAAAGCACATATTGATACCGTCTCCAATCGAATAAATAAGTTCGTATATGCACTTAAAAAAGTCAGAAATATAACAAACGTTAAAACGGCAATAACGTCCTACCATGCATACGTGGAATCGGTGCTTCGCTATGGCTTGATAATGTGGGGTAATAGCACAGATCAAATAAGAGCATTTATCGCACAAAAAAAATGCATTAGAGCAATATACGGGCTTCGACCTGACGAATCCTGTCGGCCGATATTTAAAAAGCTTGGCTTGTTGCCGCTACCGTCTCTTTACATATACGAAACATGTATGTTTGTGAGGAAGCATAGGGAATTATTTAGTACTGCAGATGATTTATATCCTCGTAATCGACGAGACCCCCACAGGCTCGTACTGGATATCCTTCCGAGACTAGCTAAATATAATAAAAGTTGTATATCTATGTGTGTCCGTATATATAATAAGATACCAAGTAATCTCAAGACATTAAATATTAGATTATTCAAAAATAAATTGCATGAATGGTTGTGTAGTCATAGTTTTTATAGTGTCAAAGACTTCTTTGAAAACAAATTGTAAAATTGCATGTAAAATTTGTACGCTTATCACTGTTAAGCAAAAACATGTATGCTCTTGTTATTTTTTTTTGTATTTTACCATCTTTTTATACCATGTTTTTAAGCAAATAAATATTATTCTATTCTATTCTAAAAAAATGAGCTTCAGTTTTTCTGCATCTTGACAAAATAAGTTTGCCGACTGGAATGAATGGACTAAAGAAAACCGAACCTCGACCGAGGAGACGTGCGGCGGAGGAGTGCTTCAATTTTCGAGCTCACTCTTCCAATCTACATTCTCTTGATTCTACAACTTTTCTGCATAGTCGACAAAGTAACTCATTTTTCTATATGAATGATCAAAAGAAAAATGTTACGAATCCGAAATTGTATAACATTTTTCGAGCTCCCTTTGTTCGCTCTTACATTATTTATGTATTCTCATTATTCTTGAGTTTTTCTGCAAAACTCGACGAACTTTCATTTCTGTTTGAATGATAAAGAGGAGAAGAAAATCTAATCTATCCAAGGAGGTGCAAACATTTTCGACCTCACTTTCGCTGGCTTTACATTCTTATGCTTTTCTGCTCATGTCGACAAGGTAACTCAGGAGCGTAGTGATTTTAAAAGAAGGTTAGGGGGGCGCGTGTGTTAAAAGGTTGAGAACCCCTGCTCTATTGGGTCCAGTTTACTAAATTGCCATTTATTATAGTATACAATCGCAAACCTACTTGTACAGTGGCTACCAGCCTGAACATCAGAAAAAAACAACTCGTTGAATGCCTCCTTTTTCTGAAGTCGGTTAAAAGCCCTGCCAGCTGCACTTGCGTGGGCAGTGGTCAAAAGTGTGTTGGTAAATTGAAGTTATTCTTCAACCAGCATTGGACTTGCGGTAGACGTTCTTAAGGAACAATTTCGGACACATATCTTGGTTTCCATCTGAGGACTACCTGGCAGCTATACTGATTAAATCTTCACTCCATTAGGTCAAGGCCCTGTACTGACGATAACTATAATTCAGTACTAATGTACCTATAGGTACCTACTTATCTAACATCTCAAGCAAACTTCGCGTGTAATAGCTTGGGCTGCCCTAATTTTTGGAGGCCGTAGTATTAGCCGGCCGAACCTACCTAGTAGACCTACATGATATACAGGGTGGCAGGGACATCGATGCGAAAACTGTTACTATGGATTCAGTACGTGATTCTGAACCCCCTGCGTTTATATTATTCGTGCTCTTCTACACGTTTTGACCGTTTAGGTATTGCACTTTTCTATGAAAGAGCAGATATTTTTTTTATTACCGTCTAAATATTTCAACACTTTTTACTTTATTGTATAGTACCTAATAATAAGGTATCATCATAGTAGTAGTAGTTGCTCATTCAGTGTCGTGTGATTAGTAAGTATAACAATACAGGGTGGCAGAGACCACCCTGAGGGGGTCCGGAAGGGCCAATGCCTGTCGAGGTTGCGAGTTTTGTCCGAAGGGATATCGCGACCCCGGCACACAGGCAACGGAAGGAACACGGGTGGGTTTTAGTCAGTAAAAGTCTGACACGCCCTCCCGCTCCGCCCAGAGCGGGAGAAATATTTGATAATTTCTTACCCTCAAAAAAAAAAAAAAGGGTGGCAGAGACATCGACGCGAAAACTGTTAACCATGGATTCAGTACATAACCGACGCAAAATTTCAAGTTTTCGCGTTGATGTCCCTGCCATCCTGTATACTGATTTGTTCGATTGAAGGTAAGTAGGTACTTTACAAATTACTTTTTTTAGATCCCTTGTGAAAACTCATGTAGTACCTATGTATAAGTTATTCCTAGTGCATTAACCTATGACTGACAATCGATGACTCTTCAACTATTCTTGCCTAACCTACTTAAAAATAAAGACAGCGAAGCAGCTAAATTACCATGGCATGGGTAGCCTGATTGATTGAAGAACTGGTGGAGGTGGTCATAAAATATTCAGACATGCAGTTACTATACTCCATAGGTAGTTAAATAAAGGTAAACAAAAAAATCACTTGACGAGACAGCTGTCAAGTAACCGACTAAACGGAATAACCTGTCACTTCAGTTGTCATGCTACGTCACAGTTGTACTATTCAATTTAGCAACGATAAAATTCGTTGACGTTTAGAGTTTGGGCTCTTTACAATAGACATATTACAAAATATTTTATTATTATTTTAAATCGAACAAAAAAATGTGTTCAAGCAGTTACATCTACGAAGAGTACTTTAAGAATAAAAGATAAAGTTCAACGTACATTAATATAAAAGAGGAAACTATTGTTTAAATCGAAAATATATTAAATTTAGTTTTATCGTATTTTTAAACAAGAAAGTGTCATCTATAAAAACCCTTTTTACGATTTCTTTACCGTTATTTACCTAAAACCAATGTAGATATGATGTGTCTAGAGTGTCTAGATTTATAAAAAACAACCGACTTCCAAAAAAACACTGCAATGTGAAAAATAACTTTTATTTCAGAAGTCGCTGTCTATGGTTTAGAATTTACGTTTTTTGCCGAAGTCGGAGAAGACGGTTGTTTTTTTTTGGAAAAAGTTTTTATTTTTCACTATTTAGTTGTGGTACCTACCCCACACAAATTCGAATACCACTACCTGCTATATAAATAACAGTGACAGGAATTTATCATCATATCATCCACCTATACTAAGTGGGAAAAATACGTATTATTGAAGCTTACTCAAAAACTATCCAAGCAAAGTTAATAAAATTTATATGGGACCAACTTGGGAGCATACCCTTTCATACAAAAAAAGAATTTTCAAAATCGGTCCACAATTGATGGAGATATAGGTCGAAGTCCAGAAAAAAAAAAAAAGCATGCATGAGCGACGAACATATAACTTCCTCCTTTTTGGAAGTCGGTTAAAAATAGGTAATACTAATTCTAAGATTATAATTGCGAAAGTGCCTCCATCTGTCTGTTTGTTACGTTATTACGGCTAAAATGTTTTGATTGTTTGTTATAGGGACAGTTTGATCCCTGAGAAAGAACATAGGTAGGCTTAATGCAAGATCAACCCCCGCGAAGGGTTGACATACTCACACACACATGAACTCAAATATTTGTCAAGTAAGATGCGAGAATAAAACCCGCGATTCTAAGCCCAGAAATTGGTAGATTATGATCATCTACCTAGCCTTTTCTAAACTACGTTGAGGTCGGCGTCCAGTCTAACCTAGCCTAGATGCTACTGAATACCAGTATTTTACATGGAGTTACTGAATATCTGACCTCCACAACCCAGTTACTGGGTAACACGATACCCCTTAGTAAGACTGGTTGTCAGACTTTCGGGTTTCTCACGAACCGTTACAACTGTCAAAGATCTACAAATGACAGCCGGGACCAATGGTTTAGCACACTTTCCGAGGCACGGAGGAGTCTCGATATGTAATAGATGGTCACCCATCCACGAACCGACCTCAGGAACCTAGACTCTATCATTCGCTACATTATTATTTCAAATTTTGTCCTTATGTAATGTACGTTAGCAACAACTATTATATTCGTACAATTCCCGACGGTTTTGTTCATGAGTAAATACTATGTAGATACTGCTAATTACTGTTCAAACACAGTGTTAATATGCAAACCATATCTACTGAACAGTGCATCATATTTTATAACTGGCACCTAAATGGCTGATAAGAAGTAACAAATATTAGGAACAAGAGAACATCACGCATGGATTCCCCAAAAGGGTAGCCATGCAGAGGTGCCAAATTTTGCCCAGAAGTCCCATGTAATAGGGGGCGAGCCTTTTGCCTTTGGGTAACCGTTCACAATACGAAAGTGCTTTAACGATTTTAGTAATCGATGAACCTAATAGTAACACGCAGTCCAACCTGAGAATCGAAACCAGGGTCGGGAATGCTCAATGGTTGCGCCCGCGTCTACTATACAGGGTGGCAAGGACATTCGACGCGAAAACTGTTACCATGGATTCAGTACATGATTTTGAATACCTATAGGTTGAAAATTTTCGTCGATTAATAAAAAAAAAAATCTGCTGTTTCAGAGAAAAGTGCAATACCTACGCGGTCAAAATGTAAGGAAAAACAGTTTTTTTTTAGAATAACCGACGAAAAATTTCAACGCAGGGGGATTTAAGAATCATGTATGTACTGAATCCATGGTAACAGTTTTCGCGTTTATGTCCCTGACACCCTGTATACTAATGATTGAGGCAGTCATTAGCTGTCCTGGAATTACTATAAACGGCATGTTTATTAAAATAATGATCTTGGCATTATTTACGGATTTATACTTTAGTACAAAAAAAAGTATTTAACAATCATCTGACAACTCAAGCTGTTGTTTATACAATACGGTTCCAATAGCTAAAGTATTTAACCAACTATGATACTCCACCGAAACATATTTTGTTTTCTGGATCTACCAAAACTGGTAAACCATTATAATAACTGCAAGCTTAGCATGACCCTGCCAGGGTTGCGAGTTTGTCCGAAAGGGATATCGTAGCCCCGGCACACAGGCAACGGAAGCAACACGGGTGGGTTTTAGTCAGTAAAAGTCTGACACGCCTTCCCGCTCCGCCCAGAGCGGGAGAAGTTATTTGATAATAACCCACCCAAAAAAAAAAACTCTTAGCATGACCACAACAGAAACGGGTTTTATCGACGGATGAATAGACAAAATGACAGATAAACAATCACAATCTGTCATTTTGTCTATTCTTCCGTCGACAAAACACGTAGAAATCCCGTTTCTATGGTTGTCATGCTACGCGTGCTGGTACTTCCAGTTCCTTTCAACTACAGCCATGCTATTCTGTAAACATCTCACCGTGAAAACTTGGGTGAAGTGAGCTGTCAATAGTGTCAATCACTGTGGAATGACAGCTCACTCCACGCTCACTTCACCTAAGTTTTCACGGTGAGATGGTTACAGAATAGCACTGCAGATGTCTGACGGTAGCTTAGTACCTCTATGGATAGTATAGCACCTACTATATCTATGTTGCATCCATGTCAGACTTAAGGTACCTTTATAACGGGCGTTGGCGACGCCGCGTAGACGCTGCGCTAGCGTCGCGTAGTCGCTGCGTTACCCTCGCTTAGACATATTGTTTGTATCTAAAATAACGACGCTCTGTCGTGGGTGTAAGCATCGTCTTTCGCCAGCGAACGCCTACGCTAGATATTTCAAATATCGATCCCAATAAACGTGAACAATCGCCAAACTTTCAACGATGCTAGAGTTCCAGAATTAACTAGAAAAGGGAGCTTATTATGATTTGTTAACCATTCATTACAACATACCCATAACCCAGAATTGGCGGAGTTAGCCTGGCTATGTTAGCCAGGGGGGTAATAGGGCTGATGCCTGGGTAAAAAAAAAGAAATTTTAATTAGTCCGTCAGTCAGATAATAAAAAAAATATTAGACACGTATTTTTTGCTTTATCATATTAATAACAAAAGACTTAGATAAAACACATTTTAAGTTGGGGATCGGGAGTCGCTACGTCACAAGTAAATATAAAATCTACATTCTCGTGACGTCATGCCACATTTTAACTCAATGTATCGCCGTAATCTTTAGATTAAGAGGCTTACAACAGCTAAAGCGCGGTCACTGTCGGACTGCATAGAAATGAAAGAGAAGCGCGATCACACGACGCAGGTAATTTATTGCAAAAAATGAAGCAGTTAGCGATTTACAAAAAATCTATTGATTGGACTGGAAAATTAAAACACTATTATGCTAATATGTAGCTTGTACAATAATCTGACAAAAAATCAGAATGATTGCATGTAAATTAATATGATTTTTAATAGTTAAAAGAAATTTTTAAAGGTATCTTCATGATTTTTTTCTGTCGTATCAAATTAGTTGTATTATGTTTTCAACACACTATCATACTAAGATATATCCTGAAGAATATCATATATTTTTCTGATTTTGTTTACTGCAGTGGATCATATACTTTTACGCATTATAAAACTTGCGTTTAGGCACGTTTAGGTCCTGTAGTCCCCATAAGTAAAAAAGTAAAATTACGTGTCCAATATGTTTTAATAATCTCCATGACGGACTTAAAAAAACCATTTTAGTTATCATCCCTATTGCGTAACACACTTACAGGACCAATTGCTTTCATTTTGTCAGTTCAACAACATTCATTGCGTTACTTACGTTGTCGAGCAGGCAAATTTTAACATATGAAGCAATGGATTTGCCATTGCTTCATATTTTCGAAAAATTTGTCAATATCGATCAAAATCATTAGAATTGTGATTGAAAGTTACTTAAGCAATTAGGGTGCAGGACTAGGACGACAGGACCCAGCACGCACATCGGGCCGAATGGGAGTTTAAGAATGTTTATCCTAAAAGTTGGCAACGTCGCAAATAGCTGTCAAAAATTTACCTGTTTTGATTAATTTGGCAATATTACTGTATGGAAATAAGAAATATGGCTAACTAGCGAACAAGAATATTAATAATGAATTGCAATTATAACATTGAATTGGTTGTTGTACTTACCCATTTTAGGTGTAAAACAGGCATTTCCAAAACTTTGATTTTCATCTAAAACTAAATATTTGATGTTACGATATTAATTATTGCATTTCAAAATCAATATTCTAGTTCGCTAGTTAGCCATTTTTCTTATTTCCATACAGTAATATTGCCAAATTAATCAAAACAGTGAAATATTTGACATCTTTTGGCGACGTTGCACAGTTTCAGAATAAACGCTCTTATTGGAGCTCACTTACATACATAGGTACCTACACACCCCACAAAACAAAACTAAATAGCACATTATAATCACTCAGTAACGCTTACTGCTCAAACAGTTCACTTCGCTTATATAATTCCGCTTGCATCACAAAGGGTATTATTAGGCTGAATATTTAACTAGAGAGTGAGATCGCCCCCACTGACCTCATTCGGAGGGTTGTCGACCGCGACGGGTCGGCCTGCTCAGTATAACACCCCCTGTACGTATCCCATGGTGGGTTAGGCTGGTTGTAAATGAGAGATTTGATATGGGGATTTTGCGAAATAATGGAAGAAACGGTACATTAACACGTTCAGTGCCGGGAGTCCTCCTGGCGGGTTCACCTAGTCGCATATGGGAATGGGACGACGGGAGCCCTCGCGGAGGGCTCATTTTAAATGCAGGTTTTTCTTAGCGAATATAGACCGAATATAGAGCATTATAAACCGTGAAAATAAAATCTGATGTATATTTTCACAAGATTTATTAGTATATGCGTTGGTTTTAAAATTCAATCACTTTAATAATTTTTTTTATTTTTAGTTCATGTTTACAAATATTCACAAAAAATTTAAAAGGTTAGAAACTACTTATAGCGAAGCGACCCCCTTTTTTTTTTTTTTTTTTTTGAGGATGGGAAATTATCAAATAACTTCTCCCGCTCTGGGTGGAGCGGGAGGGCGTGTCAGACTTTTACTGACTAAAACCCACCCGTGTTCCTTCCGTTGCCTGTGTGCCGAGGTCGCGATATCCCTTTCAGACAAACCCGCAACCCCGGCAGGCATTGGCCCTTCCGGACCCCGTCACTTGGTGCTGACATCTCTTTGAGGCGCGCGTAGAACACAACGCGCCGTCGACCCGGGCTTGGTCCCTATCGGACGGCGAGCTACCCATTGCTCACCGTCCGCAAGCGCGCGGGCTTGCGGACGGTGAGCAATGGGTAGCTCGCTACGGTGGCCGGAAGTCGGCTCGCGACTCCCGACGCCCGGGGCGTCTCCTGCGGCGACTAGGGGCGCGAGGGGGCGCATTTTGCCTCTCCCTCGCGCGCTCCGCCTCCTCCTTCGCGAGCATTACTGAGCGAAGCGACCCCCTGAAAACACAATTTTACTTCGTTTTACAGTGTTTTATAACACGGTTTTAAACCTAATGCCGTTGACCGTCCGCGACGGCCTTTTAACTTTAGCACAAACGTAATGCTGGCAACCCTCCCGGAGGGTTCACTTCCAATATGTATAGCGGCATGGCGTATGAGTTATGAGAAAATGGGTGGAGTCGAAAGTGTTAATGTTTCACGTGCATATTTCGAGGTTGACCGACGAGTGTCGGACCAATAGGGAGCTCTTAAAACAAGACGTGTACCTACTCCTGAATCAGTAGTTAAGTAAAATTTGACACTGTTATTTAGTAACTAGGTAACTGTGGTAGCTAAGCATGCTATCATGAGGACTGACTGCCACGGGCTGGCTTCTCCAGGCAAATATTCGCCCAAATTCGACTAATTACAAACATTTGATACGTACTACCTATTGTAACGACTGCCAAGGCTGTCAATGTTACGCAAATAATTCCTACATTTTTGAGGTTTTGATATTGCGACGAAAATCATAATTTTAGTTCATATAAGACCCGAGACGTTAGCATGCAACAGTTTCAAAACCGAACACGAGCAACTCTACCTCGCAGACAACTGCGTAACACGATCAATCACAATCTGAATCATTTTGAAACAGATTGGTAATCCATTACTTCATAAGTTCGAAAAAATGTTCTGTTCAACAACGTAAATAACGCAATGAATGCTATTGAACTTTCAAAATGAAACAGATTAGTCTTAATCATTTACGAATATGTCTCACGCAATTTAATAACATTTTATATTCTTTTTGCCAATTTTTAAACAATATTCTAATTTTAATTATTGTAAAAATTGTCTAGTCTATTCCTTCTGATGTTGATCCATGTAACTGGCGAAACCTCGACCCCTGTCACACAGGATGTCCTAGTTCAGGGGTCGAGACCTCATTGATGTAATGTGTACAGAAGTTTGGAAATAAATTACTATTACTATAATTAGATAGCTGGTTCTGTGCTTAGTGCTTACCCATTTAGCTATGAAGTCTTCTCAGTAAGAGGAAAATTAACCCATAATACCACGTTAAAACTGTCAGTATTGCAAACAGCCTAACGGTGTTTATTTTCACTGGTTGTGCGACGACGCCAGACGTCCTGACCTACGCTGCCAAGTATTTCCATTTCCTTAATATGTTTCTCATTAATACAGATACAGAATGGCTTATATAAGGTATCCCTGCCTGGTGTTTTTCCTTGGTTAAAACTGTATACTTTGATATCATAATAGTAATGTAAAATATCGATATTAAAATGTTTGGGTTTATTGATTTTATCAGGTTTATTACCTACCAAAATATTTCATCAAACGCAAAGATAAAAAAATCTTTTGCTCGTATATATTTTAAAGGGTTTGTTCAGCAGGTACATGATGATGCAATTTCCCGTTCGATATTTGAACGTGACATAACAAAGGCTTGCTTGTTATTATTAGGTATTTAAAAATAGAGTTTGAAAATATAAATAGGTTAATTACAGCAATGTATTCAGCCAGATGTATGTATATAGTGTTATTCTTAGAAAATGCCTATTGTTACGGGCCGGAAATGCCGGAAAATGTATGCAATGTTAGCTTTGTAGTGTACATAAATAGTGCATTGTGTATCTATTAAATACTACAACATTTCTTTTGAAGAAAGAAGTAGGCATTATTTTCCTTATGGAAACATGTTCTATTGCTTTTTAAAACCTTTTATTTGCTTTCATAGGCAACAATACGGCTTTCTTTCTTTCATGGCGTGAAAAATCGTTCAACAAACTGTCATTAGATAAATAATGAACTAGAACATCAATCTAAATAGCAGTACCACTTAATTTATTGCTTATTCACAAAGTAATGAACGTTCCGAGCTACTGTAAGTATACTTATTGATAATTCTAGATTTAAAACCGTTACTATCATTAATATTTGCTTAAACAACATTAAATTATATTTATTTAGTGTCACGTTTATCTCTTGGCTGGAACGTGAACGTCTCTGCTCTGCTCTCCTCATCTTAAAAAAAACAAAACGTCATTTTTCCCGCGCTCGGCGTCGTGGCGAGCGTCCCTCTACGCATGCCTCTCCCAGTATTGAATGGACGCGCTCTGATCACAGACGGCCGGCGTACCAGTATGGTAGACTTATCGATCCACGCTAAAGTGTAAAATTTAAATAAAATAAACATGTGCCAGTGATTTAAAGTATTTTATTAGTAAAACACAGTGCCTTCTGGGAGTGTTGTATAACGCATAACTTTGGTAAGTAAAGTAGGTCACAATAATATTGATTACTCGACGAATTTAAATTGTGTACATTTGGTATGTTTTCGTCGTATTTTTTTTTGGTGTTTTCAATTTAGTGGGTTCATTTGTGTTCGGAGGAGGTTTCGGAGGTTCTCCTATTATTGTTTACGGAAGAGTTTCAGTATTGATTGTGTGCCTGTGCCTGGTACGAAGGTTTACGGTTTTTAGCGAGTTTTTTGGCGACTCATAGGTGAAGATCATCAATCATGTACGGTTTGTGAAGCGGACTTTATTGAGTCGGACGAAGCTCGTGATTTATGAGCATCGGTAAATAAAAAGATAATTTACGATTAAAAAGAAATATCTTATCGGGTATTTTATTTTATGTTTTTAGTATCTAAGTCGCAGAAGATTGAACTGCGACGTAATCTCCAGAATTTGCGTTTGACCCTAGGTACGATGCACGATTATCTACTCGCGTAATTTAATAACAAAACAAGTGAATCAAAAACAAAGATAACAGAAACAAGAAAAACAAAGAATCTGCGACTCTGATAATTTTTGTTTAAACAAATCAAATTATAACGACGTATTTATTACTTTTCTAATTAAGTAACATCGTTCTGGTTTCCATTAATTATTAAATCATTTAAGAAATATTATAACGTGTACATTTGTTGACATCAAAAGGGAAAAGTTTCAAAATATCTAGTCATGTTTAAATTACTGTAATTATCAGGATAATTAGAGGGAAATAATCAGGCTATGCCTAATTGCCTAGACTGAGTATTATGTGATATGTCTATCACATAATGTGATTGATTATGTGCCTATTTGTTTGATGTTTTGTCTAATATTAAAAATAGTGTATATTTCTCATTATTATAAGTGTAAAGATGCCTAAATTTCCATCTACACTATATATTTATAAAATTATAAAGAGAAAATATTTGTATTTTTGTTTGTAATGAATAAACTCAAAAACTACTAGACCGATTTTAAACATTCTTTCACTTGTCGAATGCTATATTATCACTGAGTAACATAGGCTATAATTTATTAAGATATCACGCGGGCGAAGCCACTGGCGGAAGATAGTTTCCATTTAAGTAGGGCTGCTTCAATCAAGACGAGGTAAATATTATCAATTTATTATGAATTATCGTAAACTCTCACAAATGTTTTTTTTTAAATACTTGTGAAAACTGCTAAATAAAATCGAGTATAATGTTGTAAATTTATAGTTATACGGTCTTCACTAGAAGCAATCTATTAGAATTACAACAAGCATCCTACACATTGTAAAATACAAAAATCTCGTACTCTCTTAAAAGTTAGTGAGCACATAAACTCGAAAACCACGTAGCTATGCGATTTACGTGCTTATTATTTAAATTCATACATTTATTCTCAGCCTACGTTTATATTGTAAGTAGGTTAATATCATGTGAAATAATCTATTCGATTTTTTAAGAATCTTTCCTACATACTCAACGTAAAACACAAAGTCGTTGTCTGTCCTCTAATGAGCTAATAACTCGAAAACCACTCATCCGATTAACGTGATTATTTTCCAAATGCATACACATGTTTTCAGGCTATGAGTGCATACAGGCGGAGCTTGGGCTCAGCTACTGGCTCCATAAAGCAAGCAAGTTACATTTCGCGTGAATCAGAACATATCTATGGCTAAAGATATGTACGGTGTCGTCTGTCACTGTTTCACAGGGTGCAATACCCTCAATCGACGTTCGTGACTTGCGCAGAATGATAAACAACCTGATGGATGTTTTTCTTTTACTTCGGAGAAGAGAGCAGAGATCTAATTACGCAACACGTTTTCGTAAACGATTACGACAAATTTGTTTCATTTTGACAGTTCAACAACATTCATTGCGTTATTTACGTTATTGAGCAGATTTTTTTTCGAACTTATGTAGCAATGGATTAGCAATTTGTTTCAAAACGATTCAGATTCCGATTGATCGTGTATTACGCAATTAGGGTACTGGTTAACCAGTACCCTAATTGCGAAACTGTGACAATAGGTATATGTAATTTTTTGACAAATTTGTCGCATTGTCAGTTATATTAAATAGGGCCCTGGAAATGATAAAAAACGGCCATAAATGGTAGACATTTATATGTCTGGTCATGTCATTCTTTGCTAGTTGAAGAGCTGTTTTGTGAAATAGTTCATCCGTGGAGCTAACACCAACATACCTACAAACATCTGCCGTCCAAAAAAATTGCTGTATTCCGGTTTGAAGGTACAATTGCAGGCACATAGGACGTTTAAACGTTGTCTCTGCTTGGTAGGCACACTGGAACATGTAGGGCACATCCTAGGCTTTCTAAATGTGTGACCTACCATGTAGGTTTCATTTCAGGAAACATTTTACCTTTGTTTCTGGGATGGCAACGCACCTACCCCACGTTATTGCAAAAGTACCGTCATACAGGAAGATCGGAGACGATACACTCGAAGTTGTGGACGAGTATGTTTCCCTAGGACAAACTGTCCAGTTAGGTAGGTCCAATTTCAAGATAGACGTCATTCGTCGAATCCGACTCGGCTGGGCAGCGTTCGGGAAGCTATATACGAAATATCTTCTCGTCCCACATACCGCAGTGTCTCAAGACGAAAGTGTTTGACCAGTGCGTGTTGCCAGTGCTGACTTATGGCACTGAAACGTGGTCGCTCACAATAGGCCTTATTAGAAGGCTCAAAGGCACCCAAAGGGCAATGGCGAGGGCTAAGCTTGCAGTTTTCCTACGTGATCGAATCAGAAATGAGAAGATCCACAGGAGAACCAAGGTAACCGACATAACCCGAAAACATACCAAACTTAAGTGGCAATGGGCAGGGCACATAGGTCGCAGAACAGATGGCCGATGACGCCGAAAGGTTCTGGAGTGGCGACCGCGTACCGGAAGACGTAGCGTTTGGAAGGCCTCCCACAGTCACACGTGGACCGATGATCTTGTGAAGGCTACAGGAATCCGCTGGATGCCAGGAAGCACAGAACCGGGTGAAGTGGCGGTGCTTGGGGGAGGCCTGTCTCCAGCAGTGGACGTCTTTCGGCTGAAATGATGATGACCTTCATACAGGTGGGTCGCCTGCTTGGATTGTTTGCCATCTAATAACATAACATAACGCCTTGATTCCCCAAAGGGTTGGGCAGAGGTATACCAATAGTGAGGTGAGGTGTACCTATACCCATTGCGCCAGCTATGTTAAAGTCCCATGTTATAGGGGGTTCTCAGTAGGAACCCGGAGTCTAGATTTGTACCCGGTTGATGGCAATAGCCCTGAGAAATACCAGATAGACAAACCCAATCAAACAAACGAATGTATTACTTATTATCTTATTTAAGCCAATTCCGTCACTGACTCAAATAAAAATCTGTTATCACCAAACTTGTTTTAATTTTAAAAGTAATTAACATTATCTCTTAGTTGAGTTTATAGAGTTGGGAACTTCATTATTAACAGTGACTATTATCAATAATATTATTAAAATATTGACCTCAGCTTCTATGTACCTATAATGTTCCCACTGCTGGGACACAGGCCTCCTCTGTGTGAGAGGGAGTGGGCCGTAATCCACCACGCGGGCCCAGTGCGGGTTGGTAGATGTCACATGTCTTCGAATTTTTGGTTGTTTTCCTTCACCCTTTAGAGAGCAGTGGTGATGAAATTATTTACACAAAGTAAAGCGCCTGGCTGGGTTCGAATCCACGACCTACAACTCGTATGTCGGGGCCGTTACTACTGGGCCACCACTGCTCTCTATCTATACATTTATTATGAAATAAATATCTCAATTCGCGTCTGTCTGTGTGATCGCGACCATCAAATCGCGAAAATAAAATTAGCTGTTCCAAACATTTATGTTCGCATAGCTCGTTATAATGTAGGGAACAGCTGATTCTTTTTTCGCGATTTCAGGATTGGCCCCATACTGAAAGTTGTTCATAATGATGAGTACAATGCCCCCAATAACCCCTTAAGAGGATGCAAACGAATTAAATTTCACATTGTATATCTTAGATATCAGATGTTCTACATAAACCTGACTTGGTCTCCGTACGTCTCTTTCGGGTGACCACTGAAAATCAGCGCTGTGCTGTGGGTCTCCATAGCACAGCATCATGCTGAGTGGAAGCCTTCTTGTCACAGTCATGACGTGCCAGCAGCTGCCGACTATTTCTGTTTTGTGCTCGTTATTGTATTTAAATCTATTCTGTTTCATTTTCCTTATTATTTACTCGAGTTTATCATCTTTTTTTTTTATGTACGTGTTTCTGTGACAAATAAACTTATTTTTCTTTCTTTCTTTCTTTACATCATATGCGACTACTGTAAAGGTCGCTCTTTTTTTTCAAGCAGGCTATTGAGTTATATGTCCATTAAAGACCTGAGAGAAATTTGTTTTATAATATTTAATAATTAGAAAGCTTCATTAATATTACTCAGAAGGAGTTCATTAGGTATAAAATACATAAATACCAAGGTAGCTCCGCTAAGGAAGAGTACCAAGAACAACATAATGATTTGATTTCCGTTCCATCCTGTTCCAGGTATGGACATGAACACAGGTTCTCAACCCACGCACGTAACAGGCTTAACCTAGTTCCTTTGTTCCTGTTTGACAGGCTCCTGGAAACAGATTGATTGATTGAATTCCAGAACGGAATATTTACTGTGTAGGGTGAGAATTTGAGTTAGGGCTGCGGGGCGAATCTGAAACTGTGAGCTTAAATTGAGGTTGTGATTTATTTATATTTAATTAGTAAGCTTTGCGAATTCGAGAATTTATTTTTATTTCTTTGTTTCACTATTTTGATTTACTTTTTTCAACAAGTCTTATAAAAGTCGTGCTTATCACATGGATCATAAATTGAGGTTGTTTGAAATGTTTTGTAAACAATTTTAATAAGTTTATAACATTGACATGTTTCCTGTATACAACTTGTTTTAGTTATAAACAAAAAACGAAAACATTAGACACAACATGTATAATATATTTTTATAGGTACCTTGGTGTAAGCTCGGGAAGCTTCTTTCTTCACTCTGCAGCCCCATCTAGATAAATCATTCTGTATATTTCGTTCCATATCTTCTTGAAGTTTTGACACACGGTCTCCAGCTTCTGATTGATTGATTTTGGCCTCATGTGGTCAGTTTTAAGACTACTTACTGGTTTTTACCCGATTGCGCGGTATCAAATACAGGGTTTGTATCTACGAGTCTTTTTATGTGAGTTTTTTTTAACCTACCTTGAAGCATGCAAACGGCTGGATTTTAACACATTATGTGTCCATCGATTCGTCTAGGTTCGCGATGGTTTTAGGTTTTGTTTTTATATAATCAAAATGGCGGATTTTTTTAGGAAAGTCTTGAACAAATATATTTTGCTGTAACCATGTGAGCTCTCTGAATAAAGGGCTTGAGGAGACAATTTCAAAGAAATAACACACTAAAAGGTTGCAATAAACAAATATGAAAAAATAAAAAACCTAACTTCAACTAATCTCGCGACAATCTTAGAAGCCCGATTTGAAACCTATCAAAATACTTTGTGTAGTGATGGGAAATTAATATTAATAAATTTTACTCTGTTCCAATCAATCTGCCTAGCCTTTTCCCAACTATGTTGGGGTCGGCTTCCAGTCTAACCGGATGCAGCTGAATACCAGTATTTTACATGGAGCGACTGCTTATCTGACCTCCACAACCCAGTAACTGGGTAATATGATGCCCCTTGGTAAGACTGGTTGTCAGACTTTTGGACTTCTGACGACGTCTTAACGTGCTTTCCGAAGCACGGAGGAGTCTCGGTATGTAAAGATGGTCACCCATCCACAGTCCAACCCTGGCAAGTGTAGCTTAACTTGATAGTCCGACCCGTTCGGCTGTTATTACTATTCCACGAGCTCCTCTAATTTTACTCTGTTCCATTTTACATAAATAAATACCTATCTCGGGCGCTGGATAGCTTTCCTTTATAGAATATTATTACTTACAAAGTTAATTAGAAACTGCATCTTTTGCATTTATGTTCATGAATTTTATTAGAACTCTGTATCTACTTCAGTGCCGTCAAGTCAAAGCTTTATAAGCTTTGTTAAATAATTACAGTCCATTGAGTATTTAGTTTGGAATATTTTTTATTCTTGTATAAAAAGGTGTTCAAATTAAAGGGTGTGGTACAGACCGTCGAACTGAACAACTTTCTCAATGGGACCAAATTTGTAATCGCGAAGAAATAATCAGCTGTCCCATACAAAACAGTTTGATGCTCTGTACCACGACCTTATAAATTATTTAGATGACACCTTTCTGATACATCTGTAATACTACAAACGATACTTACCAATGTGTTCAAAGCAATTTTAAACGGTAATTTTTCCTTACCAAGGAAAAATTTACTAAACGTAAATAAACACTTTTTTAAACCC
Source organism: Agrochola circellaris (assembly GCA_914767755.1). Taxonomy (NCBI): domain Eukaryota; kingdom Metazoa; phylum Arthropoda; class Insecta; order Lepidoptera; family Noctuidae; genus Agrochola; species Agrochola circellaris. The sequence goes on from OU611860.1 coordinate 9,188,812, forward strand.
TTCATTTTGACACCCCACTCGATAGGTTTGGAAGTTTTTAAACATTCATTTTGGCGACGAAAATATTCCAGGTGACACTCGCGCAATTAAGACGAATCTAACGACGTATCATTCATCAAAATCGGTTCAGCCGTTTAGTAGTTACGAGGGAACATACATACATACATATAGGTCAAACACATAACCTTCCTTTTTTGCTTCGCCGCAGTCGGGTAAAAAGAACGTAGTTTCATAAGTTCGTAACAATATAATGGAGCATAAAATAATGATACTCTATAGATATTATAAATTACAGTCGCTTTTCGTGTCTGTCTGTGTGACAGCGTGGTTCTTTTAAACTACACACCGTTTTCACCATAATTTAGAGAATTTATTCCCGAAGATTTTTGTGCTAGTACTAAAATTTAATTATAACAAAGACATCACGATATTTTTTCAAGTCGTAAAAATCGTGCGAAGATGGCCAAGATGGCCTACCACCACCTCTAAAGTAATATTATTCTTCTCTTTCCCACACTAAAGTAATATTAAAATAACACTGCTTTATAGATGGTGGTAGGCCCCCAGGTCGCTGTAGAGTACAAAATAATAAGTTGTAGTATTCACGCGTACACGTACGCGCCTGGCGTAGCCTTACAAGTGACATATCGCCTACGAAGCGCTACGATGGCTACGCGGCCTACGATCCCAGGGTTTACGCGCTACGAAATATTGCCACAATCACAAAAATATGATCCTTTGAAGGATACTGATAAATTCATCGGTCTTATTAAACTAAATTATTAATTGATACTTATTCGGTAACGTGATCTTAATTTATTAATGAATCTAATAATATCTGGGTTCGTTCATAATTAATAAAACTACCTATTACGTAGCTACAAAAAGTTACGTAAGAAAAAATATTGTTACGCCACAAAAAATCTAACCTAACCTACTGACCTGAAAGGCGTACTTTAGCCCCGAGTTATAACCATAATATCTCGTTTTGGTACCTGTACAATGTACCATCGAAGAAGTTCATATCTAACCACCGTAAGGACTATTCTTGCTTGCAGCGCTCGGCGGCTATAGCACCGGGCCGGTAACAGATGTGGTCATCATGTTCACGGGATTACGGGATTTTGTTTTGAAACTGGTTAGATATGAACTTCTTTGATGGTACATTCTCTGTCACAAATTTATGTATTTTAGAAGCACCATTTGTATTTTTTGCAAGCATCGGTATCATACGGCTTCAGTAAAGTTCTAGTCCCGAGAGAAATCGTTTCATCGTCCGTTTGAATGAATTATTAATTCAGTAGTCCCATAATGTTTTCAAAATGTTGTTTCCGACTTTTTGACCCTTGGGTTCATATCCAACTGGTCCCTGGTCCGATGAATTCCTGTTTAACAGATCCCTGTTTGAACTTTTCTTTTGCTTGCGTTTCTATAACTTACCGAGCGTTAGCGACTCGTTAATGGTTTAATTTTCGGCTCGTGTTTTGTGACAGATAATGATGAAATAAATGATAATAATATAGCGGTATCTACCGACCGTTATCGTTACATGTTTTTTTGATAGCCAGCTTGCGAATTACTCACAAAGTCAATAGAATAAGTTAAAAACAAAAATGTCATGCTGCGTGTGAGTTTGTTGTGTTCCTTAAACTTGATTTCGAGACTTGTTTCGTTCCATTAGACCGTGGCATGTTACACTTTCTCAACAAGGTACTTAATAGGCGGCACGAGTATAATGGAGTTACCATCAAAGAAGTTCATATCTAACCAGTTTCAAAACAAAATCCCGTGAACACGATGACCACATCTGTTACCGGCCCGGTTCTATAGCCGCCGAGCGCTGCAAGCAAGAATAATCCTTACGGTGGTTAGATATGAACTTCTTCGATGGTACCTATAGGTGCTATTTTGTTATAAATTCGAGACACGAGGTTGGTACCGGTAAAGTTTTCTTTCCAAATCCATACTTAATATGATTATAATTATGTATTAAGAGCATGTGTACTCGATCATTTGTAACCTGTAATTGACTGCATTACAGGATAATTTATATAAAACTAGTTTTGTTATTGTTGAAGATAATTTTAATGTATCTTTAATCCTTAAATAAATAAATTATAAATTAATGCGAAAATAACTGTCTAGTGCTTTCACGCCTTTTACCGGCTGAACGCAAGATTGGACTAATCTGCCTTATGGCACAATGGCGTTAAGATTTATGTATATGCCAATGGATAGATCTCTTCAATGAGAATATATGTATCTTATTGTGACAACTGCTCTCCATTGTTAGTCAGTGAGGAGTTATAGAGCTCTAAATGCCCACGATTTCGTCAGCTATCCAGGCTCAAAAGTAGCCTATGTCCTGCTCCAGATCACGGTGTACCCATGTGCCAAATTTCATTCAAATTCGTTAAGCCATTTAAGCGTGAAAACGTTACAAACAATAAACAAACAAACTCATTTTCGCATTGATGTGATTATTTTAATTCTGATATTTCGTCAACTAATTAACTTTAATTAATTCTGTGCTTTGCAAACGTCTCTATGACTTGGGTGAGGACATAATCCGTTCAAAATTAAATCACGGTATGTCATGAATGACAGATGTATGTCAGTATATAAGTTAATTCCGCTTTTAAAATAAAATGTTATCAAACTTATAAAAGTATGTTTGCCCACTCTCGTAGATAAAGGACCCTAATCTCTTAAAAGCTTCTAGAAATTGCCTGATTGATCTGCATCTTTTATTTACTAAAGTAGATGTCATTTGACTCGTAGAGGCAATTTATTTTCCCACGTATGTACGAAGTACTACACACAAGAACGGGTCGGTCCATTTGATTAGGCGGTAGGTATTTGTAGAATAGCAAAACCGACCCGAAGCAATTACTACAGTAGACATATTCGGCTTCATTTGGCTCGTCCCGATCGCCAAACGCCTTTCAGCATCTACCCTCGTTGAAGCATATTCGGGTCGGCAGTTCGGCACAGTTCGAGCTAAGCCGAGTGGCTTTACGTAAACATAAATCATAGCCGGCCGGCAAAATGGAAAATATGTGGATATATTTGATTTTGTCGAATCATGCCGAGCCGAACATGTAGCCCCCTAAGAGTAATGTTATTTTGTCTTGTGTACTGTGAAAGTATGAAGGTAAAATATTTATACCTAACATAATATGTATGCTATTTTAGATACAATATGCAGGAGCTTTGAAGAGTTTTCTTATTTACTTGTTGTAAGTACCTTGTGGTAAGATACCTGTAGTTTTCCGTTCCGTTTTTGACGTCTCTGCATCTTTGTTTATTCAGTTCTTGTGATAACATAAACTACTTATTTTAATATAAAGTGTATCTCGTTTGTCAAGAATGAAAAGTAACATACTCGTATACCCAAGAGACTTTTGTGATGTAACTGTTGGGAAAACAATGGGACAGAGTTACTTTATAAAATGCAATTGAAAAGTAAATCTCGTAGTTTTTTATTTCCGAATTGATTATTTTTCAAATAGACAAAAAAAAAAAAAAAAAAAAAAAAACTTTATTTCCAGCATCGCAATAACAACCATAAGAATAACAAATACTTATAAAGAAAAAATTAAATACAAAACATAACGTCTCATGTCGTGTGTACAAATATTATGGTTGTTAGAGAGTAATTCACACTGACCTCCGTACTAGTAAAAACTGTATCACGGTAGGTCAGTGTTCCTCGTTCTCCAACAATCACACACTTAACAGCACTTTATAGTGAACATAATATTTTGAGACATTTAGCAGGTGTTCGGTATTAATTAATACATTCGTAAGGTGGGTAAAACTAAAAATTATTATGTATATGCAAAATATTTAGACAAAAAATTGTCATGAACAAGTTGTTGTGTTGATGTTTGTATGATGTTGTGTGTTGCTGTAATTGGTGTATGTGACTGAATATGTGTGAATACGAGCTTTGTGTTTGTATTTATGATAGGCTTACTAATAGCTTTTCTGTGTTAACATAATTAATCTGAAGTAGAAATTCATTTAAAATCTTTTTGCAATTATAGATTGCAAGAAAAAAAAGAAAAGAAAAAAAAAGAAAGAAAGATGAAAGAAAATACAATTATTTTAAAAGAATGAGGTGTTCGCTTTCTTTAAGGTTTGTGCAGACTAGCGCGACGCGACACCGGTTATTGTTATACCGTCGCGGCGTCGCGTCGCGCGGGTCTGTACGAGCCTTTAAAGCTTCGTGCAGACCAGCGCGTCGCGACGCCGCGACGCGACTCGAACAATACAATTTCTAAGAAAACTTGACGGTATAACAATAACCGGTGTCGCGTCGCGCGGGTCTGCACAAGCCTTAAATTGTCTTGCATTTGGTAAAAGTTACAAATGAGGTATGAGAATAACGTTCTAATTAAAGTTTTGAGTATGAATGTGGAAGAAATTATCGATGGACTGTGTGATCGATGATATGGTTAGAAAGGGGGTGACTACTGAGATGGCGACTAAGTGAAGAAGATGAAATCCTGCGCCGACGCCAAATAAATTGCGACAAGGACTGGAGAATAATGACAACGAGGAATTGTAATACATATCCCATCAAAAGCAATACATGTAAAAAAATGAAAGTCTCGCAACACAGTTCTTCAACCGCAAAAATATGATTGAAGTAATTTGGGAATATACCTATTTGTGCTTAGCCCTCTTGGTCACGGAAAATTCCGGCGTCTAGCTTTACCCACAAAGAAGTTACAGGGGATCGAAAATTTTCTGAATGGTTTCGTGAAAAGATGGTACGGCTGTGCTTTTGTTTGTTTTGCTCGACTTGACGGTCCGTTATGAAGCGTAAGCCTTGTCAAATTAAATTCAAGAAAACTCATTCATTTTATAAATACACTAGTGACTAGTGTAACCCCCCCCTGCTTCGCTGGTTTTAAGACTTGACAAAACATCGAGATTTCTTTAGTATTTTGTAAATAGTAATCTCTTACACACATCACACCTCGTCTCCTCTTCTCTTACACCTTCCGGAATAAATTCTCTAAATGATGGTAAAATCTACATCGCCACATGCGAACTACGCATCAAAGACCTGACGTCACACAACATCCTGACGTCACCCAAATCCTGCATCGCGCAATTATAGTTTACCGCGCGGTGGACATTATATACAAGCTCACGACTTCAACCTCTGGGCAATTGCCCGCTAGACATGACACCCATCTGGTCGGAGGATCCTCCCTTTTCTATGGTGAATGTTCCTCATACCCCTAAAAACTGCATCAAAATTTGTCGCGTAGTTTAGAAGAATGACGCGGTCACACAGACAGACGCAAAAGAGACTTTAATTTATAATATGTATAGATACAGAGCTTGCTTACTGCTTCATCTTCTATGTCAGTTCCCATGCCCTCTATGATTGATAGTAATTATAGAGGACATTTGAGATTATGATCTTAACTGTGGTTAATAGACTTATTTGTTTGGTCATTAGAGTTATTGTTTAATAAGCCATTGCATGTAAAAATGGCTTACAAAGTTGTAAATATGAGATTCATGGTTACAAATATTACACATAGTTAGCTAAAGTAAATAGTTGTGTAATAATTGTAGTAACTGGGCGACCGAGCTCTGCTCTGGTGAAAATAGAGAATGCTCATTTAATAATATAGGAAAGTTCATACTAATTCTATGCTGCGTTGATAGTACATACTAAATTCCATGCTGCGTTGATACTTCATACTAATTCAATGCTGCCATTGTTGTAGGTACTTACAAATTCCATGCTGCCATTCTAAGGTGTCATTTGTCATTATTCTTGTTCTAAACTTTTGGTGAAAACACGGAGAAAATTAATTCCCAGATATGAGACCTAGCTAGATCGATTTTTCGCCCCCGTAAACCACTATATTTCAACTTTCATCGAAATCGTTAGAGACGTTTTCGAGAACGTGATTACAAATATATATACTCGTATATATATTCAAATATTGCTCGTTTAATAGTATAGAATATAGGTAAGCAATTTAATGTTAATAAAAAATCAGTTAAGTACATGTAGAGTTACCTAAGGGAAAAAATCAAAACAATAGGTACTTCAAATCTTAATGACTGAACTACGACTAATTTAAGACCCATGGGTTTTTTATGTTAAAAAACCGAAAGTGTTTGTGTTCAATCTTTAATTAGAAAACCAGTAGAATTTAAAGCTCTCGAACGATAACTCCAGACAGACTTTCATTTATTTTCCGACTCAAAATCTACCTACAAATACGAAAACATGGGCTCTCTAATAGAGACCTTCGTTCAGTGAGGTCAGCACAAAACTTCAATTGGAATTCTCATTCCAGCAATACGAGAACAGTTCAGAATACGATCGCAGCCGTGCCAAAGTCGCCAACACACGACAATTGAAACAAGGCGATTGGATTTTCATTGTTTTTCAAGTACATGTGTACATGAGTGTTAATTTCTAATTTTGTGGCGCTGACTGTGAAGCTAGAAATATTTTTATCGCGCCATTCGGAGTTGTGGCTAGGTATATGATTTTTGCGCACCACCGTCACGTCAGGTTTGCTATACCTATGTATATAATATTACCCGCCTCATAATAGGTACTGGACTTCTTCACTAGATAATAAGTGCTTCCCAATGGTTATTCAGAAGAGCAGTGGTGGCAGCGGCCGCGACTTACAAGTTGTACGTCGTGGGTTCGAACCCAAGCAGGCACTGTACTTTGTGTAAAATTAATTCATCACAACTGCTAAGAAAATACGTTTATTTGCAGTACAAAGAATACAACACGAAAATAACAATTTGGGGGAAAATATGCGTCACATCCACGCAAGACGGCCATCGCCCAGCATAATGCTGCGACCCTATGCGAGACGAGCCCCAGCGCTGGTTTTCAACGACGGCTGGCATTGACGTGATGACGTCAACCGGTGCTTATAGTGAAATATCAAAATAAACGGTGCAGGAAAACATCGTGAGGAAACCGACCTGTCTTATAACCAAAAAAAATCGAAGACATGTGACATCCACCAACCCGAACTGGACCCGCCGTAATCCACCGATCACAGCCCACTTCTTCTCACAGAAAGAGGAGGCCTGTGTCCCAGCAGTGGGAACATTATAGGCTGATTATGCTTATGGTTAAATTCTAAATAATGGTGTGGCGGCATCTACATCGCCACATGCAAACTACGCATCAAAGACTGACGTCACACAAAAATCCCGACGTCACACAAATCCTGCATCGCGCAATTAGAGTTTACCGCGCGATCCACATATATAAGACTGTCCGACATCAATCGTTGGGCAGTTGCCCGCCAAACACGACACCCGTCTTGGTCGGAGGATTTTCTATAGAGGCTGAGTGAACTTTACACCCTGTTCCTCATGCTTCTAAAGTGGAATAGGTATGGTTGGTAAATAAGGTAAAAAAAGTATTTGGAAGGAATTTTAAATTATCAATGGGAAAATTGTGATAATCCAAATCAAATTGTGATAGCTAAGCTTAGCAGACTGACTGATTATCCTAGCTCGGTAGATAGAGTCACTTCTTTCTACTAAGTATTCTATTCATGAAATACACAGACAGGTGGCCAATTATTTTTTAGGCAATCATAGTATAATATAGTAAACAGTTAATCCACATGAACAATAAGTTATTAATTTTCCCTTTTCATAAAGCTCATAAAAATAATATCATGCACCCCAACAAAATACCGTCACCATTTTCAATATCACGTAATCACTTAATCAAATTAATGAAAAAATGCTATTACCCTATGTCAACAAACTCCATGCATACCTAGTCACACACGTTGCTTACACAGCCATAAAACAGCATACGAATACCGCCACTATTAAGCGTGAGAGAAAGTTGAATTTCGCATACATTAGGACGAAAATAGTAAATTTCTCCAAAATAGTAAATTGGATGATGTCAGCACGTAGGTAGTGTGATGGCTATTTTTGGAGTAAGCTCATAAATTATGTATTGCAGCCACTGTATGGCGTGCTCACTGACGTAATTCGTGAGAAACGCACAAAAAAGTTAAATTTATTAGGAATTTCATTGAGCTGTAGAGTGTAGAATGTTTCAGTTAAAAATGAAAATATAAAAACGCATGTACAGTACTGCTATTTTTTTCTTAATGTCCCTCGGTAAACTTCGTGTTTCGTCAGTCGTCGGATTTCTATCAGTTACCCTTTGCACTTGGTAATTATGGTTGACGGCAACGCGGGCGCAGCGGTAGGAGTCAATACGTGCAAGCACCAAGTGCAAAGGGTAACTGATAGAAATCCGACGACTGACGAAACACGAAGTTTGCCGAGGGACATTAAGAAAAAAGTTGGACTGTAGATACTGTGTTTCGGGGTTAGTTAGAGTGTACCTAGAACTAGTTTTCCTTTCGATTCGGGAGTGAAGCTCATCATAGCTAGCGTAGCTAATACACAACTATGTTGGGATCGGCTTCCATTTTAACCGGATGCAGCTGTGAGCTGAATACCAGTATTTTACATGGAGCGACAGCCTATAGGACCTCCAGAACCCCAGTTATTGTGAAACACACAAAAGTCTGACAAGCAGTGATCTTACTAAGGGGTATTCCCTTAGTAAGATCACTGCTTGTCAGACTTTTGGGCTTGCGACAACCCGTAACGACTGTCAAAGATCTACAAATGGCCCCCTTGAGCAACGACTGTTTGCTTGGTGCCTAACCTCATCCAACCCTAATCAGTGATGCTATCAAGAACGAATTGAGGGATGAGTCTATTGCCATTCAAAGGCTACAATAGGGATGACGCCTGGGTAAAAAAAAAAAAAGTAAGTGGTCCGTCAGTCAGATAATAAAAAAATATTAGATACGTATTTTTTGCTTTATTATTTTAATAAAAAAATACTAAGATAAAACACATTTTAAGTTGGGGTGGGTGTCGCTACGTCACAAGTAAGCATAACATCTACATACTCGTGACGTCATGGCACATTTTAACTCAGTGTATCGCCGTAATCTACGCAAAAAAAAAAAAAACATGTTCAATATTTTTTTATAACGTCCATGACGGACTAATAAAAATGTAGTCATCACCCCTATTCCAAACTGGTCCTAATTAAATTCAGACGTTTTTCAGTATGACAAACACGCAAGTCACAGTGTAAAGGCGGCAAAATACGATACCTTATAGTTTCTAATGAATGAAAGATTCTTTTCCACGATAAAGAGGTCCTATTTGCCTTTTTAAATAATAATAATAATACCAGCCTGTTACTGTCCCACTGCAGGGCAAAGGCCTCTTCTCATACAGAGAAGGCACGAGCATTGATCACCACGCTTGCTCAAGACGGGTTGGCGATTTCAGACTTATATTAACTATATGTCCAGGTTTCCTCACGGTGTTTTCCATCACCGATGTCAGTAATGTCCAAGATAAACTCAGAAAGTACATAGGAATTGAAAAAGTCACATTGGTACTTGCCCGGATTTGAACCCACAACCTCGTTCTTTTTAAATACTTCCTCAAAATTATTTATCGAAGATTTCGGTGTAAAGTAAGGTCGTACGACAGTCGTAACAAAACTGGTATCAGCTGGCCTGTTATTTAATTGAAACTCCGTACTACGCTAGGCCAGGTCAAGGTGAAGGTCAAAGTCTTACCACGGTGACGTGCAGTTCTCTATCTGAACAAACAGCAGCGCTGCTGGGGAGTTAGTTGCACTTCTTCTTCCCAGCTGAATTACTAGGAAGTGGAGAAGGATGAGTGTTTTGGGGGACATGTCTTCTGTAAAGATGTTAAAAACTGCTGATTCTCAGCCAAGTTTGAATATAAATGACTTTTGATTATGTTTTTGTGCGGTCGACTGCACTACAAACTATCGCTGAAGAACTATAACATTTAATAATGATCAATAACACACTTTCTCATAACTACATTTCAATATAACTTATACGTTCCGTTTCAATATCCCAGGACATTATTTTCGTTATGGAACATTCCAGCTTACGCGGCACACGACTTTTGACCTTTACCTGAAGCCTTGGAAGCCCTAAGGCTGCACTCGGTAATTACCGTGTGATGTAACAGCGCAGGGCACGTAGTATGAAGCGAATTTTTTTAAAAACGAATGTAGTTCGAGCGCTAAGGAACAGTAATCTTCCTTTTCATGTGGTTACTGACTAACCTGGTGATAGAGTTTTTATGCCGCCCATGAGCCTCTGACTTGGCTTCACCCTTCTTCGAGAAATATCTCTCTTACCGATGTTTTCCTTCACCGACAGAGAGTAATGAAATGTACAGACATATTTGATGTTATTTTTTGAAAAGTTACCCGTGTTTGAATTGTTTATGATTGGTAAATTCTAGTATTCTGCTTATCCTTAAAGGTAGGGTAAGTATGACAGTTGACAGCAGAGTTACTGATCACTTGAACACAACTTGAACGGGAACTTGATCATCAGACACTTTAAATCACACAATCCGAAGGATTTTGAAGGAAATTGCTTCAATGTTTGAAAAATTCGTCCCTCGACAACGTAAATAACGCAATGAATGTTGTTGGTTGAACTATGAAAATGAAAACCATTGCCATTGAAAGTGTGTTACTTACGCAATTATAATTATATGCTTTTTTGGTTGTTTTTGTCAACGTCAACCAATAACTGAACTCAGAATTTACAGGAGATTTTATGACTCTTCCTGAAACCTAAGGTAACTTGAACTGTACATTTCAATTGTTAAGTACCTTATTTTCTTTTAATTAAATTAAGCTATAATGAAGCGTGGCCATGACCGTTACCTGACGCCTCGGAATTCTTAAGGTTAACTTAATCCACTCTCCCAGTGCGATTAATCTTAATTATGACCTTGTTACCCACTTAGACGAGTTTATACAGTGTTATGCAACATTATGTTATTATTGAATTGCTTCTTTAAAAGCTTGTTTTTAGTTTGAAGACGTTGCTCAAGCATAAATCTCGATTCAAATCTAAATTCCCTCAGAATAATAATGCAAAACTATACTCCATTTGAAATAAGATTAGACATTTAAACAAAGCTTACTTACAGCCCGTTCAACCGATTCTGACTTCTATACCGTAGGCATAAGGATAGCACTAAAAGCAAAAAGGTGGTTACAATACAAACTGTTTACTGCAGCTGCCATTTGTAATGCCACCAACGCAATAGAAGTCAAAATCGGTTGAGTGGACTGTAATAAAGGTTTAGTTAAATGTCTAATGTTATTTCAAATGGAGTATAATTTTATATGGAGATTGCAAAAGGATCCTGTTCATTAACTTATTAATATGTTTGTACAATTTTATTCTTAACTAATTTCTGCCCGCGCCTTCGTCCGCGTGTTTGTTGTTTTAACATAAAATATATTCTATGACACTTTGCAATACTGTAACTTCCCATTAGTAAAAACATGTTCGTAATCGGATCAGTAGTTTCGACGATTACGCCCTACATACAATTCACAAAACCTCTCTATAATATTCTACCCGCTGGACCCGCTCCTGCTTTGAACGGTTTTTACGGCTTGACAAAACATCGAAATTTCTTAAGTAAACGTAACTTTAATATTAACACACAAACATTGCGGAATAAATTCTCTAAACGATGATGAAAACCTCATCAAAATCTCTTGCGTGGTTTAGAAGAACAACGCGGACATACATACTAACGCGAAAAGCGTCTTTATTTTATAATATAATATAGATAATTATAGCTTATACCTTTGTCATTTCGTAGTTGCTTACTTAATTAACCGACAAAAAGACAGGACAGGACAGTTAACACTGACACTGACTGACATTGAAATAAACAAATGAAAACTAACCAAACATCGAATATTAGGGTACTCTATTTGACCACGGTTATCAGGCTTAATCAAACATAGTAACACAATGACATTGAAATAGGTATATAAAAAATATGTAACGAAAGTGTTCATGAATGTTCCGTTCAAAGTATTTGACCCGAATATGCGATGTAAAAGTTTTTATTATCAATGCTGTTATAAACATAGCTGGCTGGATATAATAAAATGGCAGAGGTTTTTTGTTCTTAATATAAATACCTGGATCACAAGGTCTTGACCTGTAGTTAGATTTCAATACTGGGCAAAGAACGCTGGCGTCTGTGAAGGTTTCCGGCTGCCAACCGCGTCAGCACTATTTTTGAATAGTTTTTGGACTGCTCTGGGTCCAGCTGTGGACTTATAGATTAACAAAAAATGCTAGATATTTACCTATTTTAATTTGAAATGTCGACATTTAACCTTTATTTAAAAAAGAATAATACTTAGTTACTGTCTTACCTACCTATCACATGTGATTTTCTTGCATTTAAATAGTTGGAAATAAAGACAATATTATACCTAATTGTAATGCTTATAGATTTTAACAAATAAAATAGAGTAGATAAATAATTGATTGATGTTGGAATACATGGGAAAACTCGCAAACAGAATTGCTAGGAAAATTCCGCAAAAGGTATTTACCTGACTTTTTCGTAACACAAAGAAGAAAAAGAAACGCCAACATCTGAGACAGATCACCTCATTCCGGTTACTTTCATTCACTCACTCATTCATTCATTCATTCCTTCAAGAATATTACACTCGTATTTATTTTTTATTCAGTGTTCAGCTGTATATTTATATTATAAACCGTATCTATTTTGTGGTTTCCTGTTGAGTCGTTGAGATCTCAATTTATCCGCCCTGTTGGTCGGTCTGTATGGAAGCTGGATACGTTAGTAATTATATTGTTTACAACGGATGTTTGTATCCGACAGACAGTAATTAAAGTGTTTTGGTAAATAGTTGTAATTGGAGTCGATTCATTCAATGATTGTATTTTTTATTGTAATTAAGGAGGTCCTTCTTTTTCTCAATATTAAACGGGATTTGTAATTCATGAAAATTATAAAATTAACTAATGTACCTAATCTCACTTATATAGGTATTGTTTTTCAGATAAAGCAATAAATTAAGTCAGTTTTACAAAGGTGTATCGTGTTACCAGCATTTACTGGGTTGTGGAGGTCAAATAAGCAGACACTCTATGTAAAATACTGGTATTCAGCTGCATCCGGTTAGACTGGAAACTGACCCCAACTTGGTTGGGAAAAGACTGGGCCGAAGATGACGAATCATGCACAACAAATCCGTCACCTTTTTCAGAAAACACCTATTTACTTAAAAGGCCAAACAATACACATCATTAAAAAATCTAGTTTTCCATTAAATACATTTAAAATCTTGGAAGTTTTCCGACTAAAGCAATGTACCTATCACTACTTATCATCCGGGACAAGTGGACTCGATTAAGTGAAGTAGGCTAATGGAGGCTGGGCGATAAGCCAGCAAGCTATCACTACGACATTAATGCTGTATTTAAAACTATTTTTTTCCTAGAAAAAATAGGGAAGAAACGAATCTTATTAGTATTTAGTAAGTATAAAGTAAAGTAAAATCGTAAATCAAAATCTGCTCTGTAAAAATTCAAACACATAATGACTTCCACCAACCCGTACCCTAACTGCGTAATACAAGATCAATAACAATCTGAATCATTTTGAAAGAGATTGACAAAATCCATTGCTTCATAAGTTCGAAAAAAAATCTGCTCTACAACGTAAATAATCCAATGAATGTTGTTGAACTGTCAAAATGAAACCGAATAGTCTTAAGACAAAAGCGTCAAAGCAGCCCGCGAAATTCAAATTTTCTTACGATTTTTGCAATATGCAGGTCAGTATAATGTTCTATGTTGATCTAAATATGATTCGCAGCCGTATCAAATGTTTATTTATAGAATTATAATCATAAAAATTATCAATACAGCTCTCTAAGTTCATGTAATCCCATTGAATGACTATTTCATGAAATCATGACATTTGATTATGCTAACTTATGGAGTTGTATTGCTGATTGTAATGATTATAATTATGTAAAGCCATATTTGTTACGGGCGCGAATTATATTTTAATAAACATAATACCTGACATTGGTGCCGATTCTCTTGTACACCGAACTAAACTATCACTAAAATTTCTTACTTTTGGCTATGAGAATCTTAACGCTATTCTGCAAATAAAATTCTCTAAATTAAAAAATAATTTTGACACGACTAAAACGAATTTGACAATCGCGAATCCACGTGGTACCCGATTTTTTTTAGAGCCGGAGGCGCGCACGGGCTGCAGCCTCGACGTATTTTATATGGAATATTTCACTTTTTGTATGGAAAATATGAAAAAAATATTACCAACATGTTGAGTTTTACGGGTTTAAGGGGGTGGAAATTTTCATTATTTTTGCGATAGGACGCACCATTTTCGAGATATAAGCAAAAGAAAAAATAAATACAGTACTGTTTTTGCACATGAAGTCGAGATGTTGGTATGAATTTTAGTTCATGACAACTTATTTTACCCCACACCTTTTTAATCGCGATTAAAAATTGTTAGGTTTAGTCTGGTTTGGTCTTTTACAATCAAAATTTTAGGTGAAAAACGTCAAATTCAGAATAGCAAAATTGCCATTTTCACTAAACTAAAAACTCAGTACTATCTTAGTGCTGTCAAACTAAAATATAGTTAAGTTGTGTCACTTTTGTCTATTTCAGAATGGAAAATCGTCGAAGGATTAAACTAAATTTTAGTGATTTTTAGTTTAGTTTAGAGGCATTTGTGACGAGAGAATCGGCACCACTGACCTGCAAAATGCAAAAATTAAAGAAAATTTGAATCTCGCGGGCTTAGCGCATCCCTCTTAATCGTTTACGAAAATGTGTTGCGTAATTAGATAGTGGGACTGTGTGGTGGATCACCGCCCGTTTTTTCTTACAGAGAGCATAACTGAGTCCCAGCAGTGGGAATATTATAGCTAATTATATTATAATTTCCCAACAAGTTAGGGCTTCTTGTCTACGCTTGTGTTGTCGTTATCTCCAGGTTTTCTCCAATGTTTTTCTAAGCCGTAAGTTTCCTTTCATATTTTCTCACGTTGGTCCGCAATCATCAGCGTGCACGGATATGCATCATAATATTATTAAAAATAGGTATTACAACTATAAATCTGTTTGCACAACGCGATGAAAATAAAAATAACACTCGACAACGTCATCTGTATTTTTTTTTTCGTGATTCTTGATCGTATTGCACGCAAAAATATTTTAAGAATAAAAATGACAAAATGCGTGGAGCACAGTGATTATTTAACCTTGGCTTATGTTGTTTTAAGTAGCTGTTGTAATCAAGATAAAAACAACCGATTTCCAAAATAATTTAAATTTCGGTAGTCTGTTTTTTTTAGTTATCGAACATAGGTACGTATTTTACACATATTCGTATACCACAGACACTCAACTACTACTATACAACAGTGACGGGAAGTTTTATAATATTATCAAAAATACGGACATTGGATTAAATACGTATTATTGAAGGTAACTCAAAAACTACATACCGAAGCAAACTTAATAAAATATATATGGGACCACCGCGCGAGCTTCCTCTAACAAATGAAAAAATAATTTTCAATAAGTACTCGGTTCCTCAGACCAAATAAAAAACCCGAGACAGAGCGCTGCGAAGAATATAGTGAAGCATGCCAAAACTACACCTCCGCATTGTGCATATACGCTCACACGCACACATTTACAACCTTTTATAATGACACTACAATCAAACTACACCACACAAAGTGCACACGAAACTGGCTTCAGTTCACTGTTGACAGCGTTCTGTCTTGGTTTTTTATTTGGTCTGAGCTCGATTCACAATTATTGAAACTATCGATATAAATACATGCAAATAGGTAAAAACGTTATGTAGAACCCATTTTCAGTAACAAATTCAATTCCAAACAGTTCCGATGCGCAAATAACGTGCCCGAATTCCCGGCTCCATCGGGACTGGCCTTGAACAAACCAATAAATAAAAACATCTCAATATGCAAAGGTCAAACGCTTCGTCTGCAGCCGGTCAAGATATTACGATGTACGATCTAAAACATACATGTTCCGTGTTCCGATAGTAAACATGAGCTTTTTATACCCAAACTGCGTTGTAAAATGATTCATAATGTAAGGATAAACTTCAGTATTTGAGCAGTTCTTTGTGTTGTGTTTGGAATTACTTTCCGTTCAGGCGAATTGTAAGTATCAGGGAGGTTTAATAGGACAGTATGTGGAAATGACTTGAGGTTTTAATTATACAAGTTTATGGAAACTTTAGGGGAGCTCGTGGCTAAGTAATAACAGACGCACGGGTCGATCCATCAGGTTAAACTATACAATTTATAGTGTTTTTAGCGGCTAAAGAGACAAAATAATAAAAAAATTCGACATTCGTATAATTTACATGAGGAGTTATTTATTGCTTTTGTTGTTTATATTCAAGGCACTAAGAAAAAACCAAATGAATTCAAAAATATGTATTTTAATAAAACAATAACTTCAATCGCTTTGTTTTTGCAATTTAAAACATCCTAAAACTTTCCATCTCAACTTGGAGTTCCAGCCGTGTAACGTCAATACAGGGTCAAAAATTAGCTAGCGAAACTCCAGAGACGTTTTGGGTTTCCATATCTAAACACGACAAATTTTTCTGGGTCCGCAGTCCATAGACCGCCGGTGGTGGAGGAGCTCGAGGCTAAGTAATTACAGCCGCACGGGTCGATCCATGAGGTTAAGCTACGCTTGCCGGGGCTGGTCCGTGGATGGGTGACCATCTTTACATACCAAGACCCCTGCGTCCCTCAGAAAGCATATTAAGCCGTTGGTCCCGGCTGTCATTCATAGACCTTTTACATTCGAGTAGTCAGAAGCCGGAAACTATGACCACCAGTCTTACCAAGTGGTATCGTGTTACTGGGTTGTGAAGGTCAGATAAGCAGTCGCTCCATGCAATAATACTGGTATTCAGCTGCATCCGGTTAGACTGACCCCAACAAGGCCAGGTAGCTGATGATAATGATGGACAATTGCTAGTTCTAATCAAAAGTAGGGGAGGATAGTCTAAGTAGGTACATGAAAGTAACCCTTTCTAAGAACATACATGAAACACAACATGAAACACACACATGACATGACACACACACACACACACACACACACACACACACACAACACATGACACACACACACATGACATTTCTTTACATGAAATTAATTAACCCTTTGACTTTGTCTTTTCTTAATTAACTACGTTTCTTAGCCCAAACGTTTTGCTTTTATTGCGTAAGCGGTGCGCGTGTTAGTGCGCAGGTGCGGGCCAGCTCCAATACTGCCCTGAAAATGATCGCTGAGCGATTTGACTGTCCCTACATACGACAAAGCTGTAACAGTCATGTATAGTCAGGGCACTTAATCTGATTGACACTGACCTATATTTATTATACTTGTTTGAATAAATTATTATTTTTATTTTTATTCTGTGACCTTTATAATTTGACATATAATTTTAATTTCGATTCTGTGACCCTTCTAATTTTTATTACTCATTCGTTTATTTTAATTGCATTTGACATTTTATTTTAATTCTGTGACCTTTGTAATTGTAGGTACCTATTTTAATTGCATTGAAATTAAATGAAATTGTTTAGTCTGTAAATAGGATATCGGTATCACTTTTACACGTCATATTAAAAATAAAATAAAAATAGGCTAGATGAGTTCGGCTAGATGAGTTTCCTATGTGACTACTCTGAGAAGAAAGGCAGAAACAAACTCAGAGGTCGCAGTCTCTTTTAAAGTCCAGACATAATATTGGTCAGGCCATATGAGGACCATGTAGATTAGTGTCTGAAATGGTCTTTTGAGGAAAGAACCACGCAAATTTAAGTGGACCTGTCCAGTCAGTGTAAGCATTTGTCAGTAATCATGGAGCTCAACTCTGAACTTAAGGAGCTCAACTCGACGAACAATACCAAAGAAAGGACATTTGGGTAGGCCGCATAAACTACTCAAACTGCCATCATTAAATAATTGAGAAAGAAAAAATATTCATGAAAGAAGAAAAAAAAATGATAGGCCTCACATTCACAATAATTAAAATAATATGATACTTTACAAAGTGTCATGTAATTTTGTATATAAATTTCAACAATGTCAGTGTGTTTAAAAAACTGGTATATTTTGATGATTTTACCTAATATACTTAATATTTATATTTTATTCTATTGAGATTTATTCTGTTGCATTATTGTGAAATTTTATTATACGTATTTACTATGGGTATAGCCTGAATTAAATTAATTTTATTTATTTATTTAATTTATGCTCGAGTGGTCTAAATCATGATCTTACATTTAAATGTCAGTTGCCAAATCCTTTCGTAGTAATAAAATAGGGTGGATCGATAAATTAATCAGTCTCGTCTGCAGATTGATTAATTTACCTACCTAGCTAACCTAACTTACAAATAAATTGGTAGTTAAAATAAATAAACTCCTTGGGTTTGGATTGTGGGTGCGTCAACAAAGAAAATTAATCCTGTCTTAGAATTAATTTTGAACATTCAATTCATTCTGTAGGCCCAATCTGTAGGTTAGATAAACTAAATAAATATCTAGAAAGGCAAAACACTTTTGAAAGAGGTTATGAAAACCGAAAACATTTATTTATTTAGTTATGTATTATGTTTACGACTACCTCCTTGGTCTAGTGGTCGCGAGTACAAAAAAATACTACGTGTCAAATTTTTTATTTTATTTTATTTTTAGGGTGTTATTATCTGCCTGACGGGCTAATTAGTATTTCTTTTTTTTTACCCAGGCATCATCCCTATTGATACAATAGTCCATAATATGTTAGAAGGTATGAGCTTATAGCTATTTGAGTTAAATTTAAAATAATTATTGTTTTGGACATGCATGAGCGACCAATGCCTTAGGATTTGGCGGTCTACTCTGTCCGACACCACGCTGGGAGGTGTGTTGGTGTTGTTATAATGTTGTTCTGTTCTCATCTTTTTTAACCGACTACGTCAAAGCCAGAGAAGGGGTGGCAGGAGGAGGGTTTATTTTAACCATTTATGTACACACATATGATATGATATAAAGACAAGACGAAAAGAACAGAAAAATACGTACAAAGGTGATGCTTATTTCTAAAGAAATCTCTTCCAGCATACCTGCGATAGGACAGAGGATAAAAAGAGATGTAGACAGATGTTTTGTAACTAAGAAAAATTTCAACGCAGGTTCCAGAATCCTGTGATTCTGGACCCCTGCGTTGAAATTTTTCGTTCCATACATTTTGACCGCGGAGGTTTTTCACTTCTCTATGAAACAGCTGATTAAAAAAAAAAAAACCGACGAAAAATTTCAACGCAGGGGTTTTCAGAATCATGTACTGAATCCATGGTAACAGTTTTCACGTCGATGACGTTGTCAGTATGACAGTTGTCCCTGTCACCCTGTATAGGCTGTTAAAATGTATTGTGCTTTGCAGGATTTGTACCTACTTACCTACGACACTATAGTAATGTGATATACACAAAAGTAAAAGTGGCGATATTTCCCTGTAAAACTATTGTGACGGAAATAGATTGTTAGTCAAAAGGTCATCTTCTGTATTCTGTCTATACTAACTATTATGAAAAGTCAACTAACTAAACGTTCTACTTTAACCCTTTGCATTCTAAATAACTGTTTACAAATATTATGAACCTACTTAAAATTCCATTCAACAGTTAAATCGCATTTGTTCAAAGATTTGCATCGACATCTCTCTATACATAACTTTAGCATGCATGCACGCATCGTAACACGCGATATTCAAACTTGCACGCGTGCAAATACATGAACACGCAAACCAGAGCCAGTCGGATTCGCAATCGGAAAGTCACGTCAACTCGGTCAGGACATGAACAGACGTAATAAATACAAATCACGTAAGAGTCAAAGAAAAAGAATCACGAAAGGATTATAAAAACGTCGTTCAGAGGTAATCGTGCATCGTACATTCGCCAAATTTTATGCGCATCTTTATTTAAACGTTGATTCGGAACAATTGGATCGATTGGTCGGGCACGCCACCGCGATAAATTACTTTTGCCCGAGTTTTCGAAGAAAGCGGTGCATGGTTTGCAAGCAGTCACTCGTGTGAGCACGCGGCCGCCGCTCGTCTCGCGCCCCCTAATACCTATTCCATCGGATCACGATACGACATCGCGCTCGTAAAACTGGCAGGTGTCCCTAAGGAGGCTCGCGATATCCCCTTGCGGGCCAAGAGTGTCTGTCTAGCGGAGAGGCCGCGATCCAAATATGCTCGCGCCGTCCGTAGCGCTGATCTTAATAATCGCACACGCTTCGCCGACAAACAGTTTTTCCAACGGCCAGCGTCCACCAACGACACCAAACGCCGACAAAATAATGTTATTGTTAAACAACAAAACAGAAAAGTAGTTGAGAAAGTTCCTTTCGCGGTTTCCGTACAAAATTTATCAATTCCTATGAAGTACGCGGACGAACCGAAACCCAGGCATTCAACCTCCAAACCTCCTCAGAACGTATACAATCGACGGATCGATGTTAACAAGACTAAGCATTGTAATCCTCCTAAACAGGTCGGCGACAACAAGAGGCTGTGTGACACTGCGGGCTGCGGGAAAGGGACGGAGAACAAGCTGTTGTTGCAGATCAGCGAAGCCGAACAAGTGACAGACTTTGAAAGGATTCTTAATTCTAATGCAATACTGTGCGAGCGAGTGCGCAGCCACGTGTGGCATGGATGTGTCGCACCGCAGAAGCGATCAGCGTCTGTGTTGCCGAGGCCAAAATCTGCCTATTCCCTCTACGCCGTAAGTCAGACCTACCACTATCTGTTCCGTCAGCACGAGGAATCCCTAGAACCTCTCATCGAACAGTATCGTCAATCGAACGCAGAAAAAAATAAACCCCAACCCAGCATCCTAGAGAAGAACTGGTTCCAGAACCTTCAGAACTTATCCGAATATTACGAGGACGACAAAGAGTTGCGAGAAGAAGTTGAAACTATCACAGACCGTTTAGTTGCTGAGGAAGTTAAAACTGTAGAAGATCAGCATCAGGCTACCAGCAGAAGGAACAAGAATTTCAACGTTAACTTGGCAGATTTGATTAGTTTGAATGTAAACGGGGAGCGCTTGTCTCCGAGCCGCGAGGACCACGGGCCGTCGCCCGACGTAGAAAAGACAGACGTAGAAAACGAGGAGGAATGGCTCACACCGAGTATGAGCGCAAACTCCGATGACCGCGACTCTCAGAACGACAGCAACGTGGACTGTTTGGCACAAAACTTGGATTCTGTGAAAATAGACAGTGATGCAAAAGTACCTACGATAACATTCAGTAACTGTTGCGACGGGTACGCCAGGAGCGACCTGCCGAACAATAAGGACGTCGACATTCATTTGGCCGTGCCCGCTATTGATAGCATTGATGAGGCTCGCCCTCCGATGATGTGATTAAGTTTTGTATTTTCAACAATCACACAAAAAGTAATCAACCAAAATGATTGCTTTAGAAACTGAACAATCGCCCCTGCCGAGCGAGGAGCGGATGCCCAAGCCGGAGGCTACAACATCCCATCCACAGAGAACATTAACACGGTCGAGTGCTGTGAGTCAAAAATCTGTCGAAATAATGGTCAACCCGGAGGGCTCTAACAATCCTCTACACAGATCGAAACTAGCTCCAACTAGGTCCACCTCAGAGACACAGTCCTCTGGGAAGAAGATGCTAAACTTGAGAAAAACGAAAAACTCATCAATAGAATCGACAATGAGTTTGCCTAACCAGAAGTCTTTGGAGAAGAAACACGGTGGCCTGAGGCATCAGAAAGCTGTTGTGGTGCAGGCCCATTCCGATATAACTTTAAGCACTCAGCCTTCGATGTCGGACGACAGGAAGGCGCTGAGAGAAGCGTTGTACCAGGGTATCTTTCACAGGCACAGGCGGACGATCTTTGCGGTAGGCTCCTTCCTAAGGATGCTGAGGAGCAAAACGTCCAATTATGATTCAATAAGGTCGGACTCCGACGAGATATAGCACCGGTAGATCGTCTAAGTGTATTTTTAGTAAAAAATGGTGCCACAGACTGATTGTGCTTTGTAAGGAGAGAAAATAATATGTTATTAGTCTGTAAGAAGTTTGTTTGTATTAAAATGTTCCTAATTAGTTGTGACTGAGTTTTTGTTGACCCCGCTTTGAGGAGCAGTAGTATACGTATATGGTTGTTATTGCGTGTTCACGCGATTGACTGGTGGAATAACGTTGGTTTCATTATGTAATACATATTTCAGCTGAATATTTTGTTAGAGTCGTTACTGTCGACACGGTGGTATTGATTTCAATATCGGTAAATTTCTGCTTTTGTTTTGCAGTTATTCACCTGTTAAACACACAGACACACACTGTCAACGCTAATAATGGGGTGAATAGAGTTAATTGACCATTCTCACATATTGATATCAATATTATATATCAACAACTGAAATTATTGTCATTGCGTCAGTAATTCTAAAGTTGATCATTTTTAAGTACTTAATAATTTTGAAATAACATTTAAAATAACTTTCTAAAATTTACAATAGTCGAAATCGCAACAACACGGCCCCGAGACGAAATAAATTGATATGAAGATATTATAACGACTTCAAAGGTTAGCACAGACAACCGAAATTGACAGGCTCGTTATAAATAAGGGGAAAACAAAATAAAAACAGAGTATATGGTAATAAATAGTTGACAAGGATCGGATCGCGTGCCACTGTTCAAGGGCACTTACCTTCGAATCACCTTGACTTTTTCAGACGCATAAATTAAACGAAAATCATTTTTCGTAAAATTATAAGCCTGTGAAAGACCATCTCATCAATAGTTCACAATGGATTTTACGGCGCTATAAAGTTGGCTGGTAAGAAGCGAAAAAACGGACTTTTTAACACGATAAAATTCGCGGTTTTGGGGCATTAGTGATTTAATGGGTAGGTATTAAAAGAAAACTTTTATTCAGAGACAATGTTTCTTTAGTCTGAATTAGGGTTAAACTAGCAACAAAATAAAGATGCGAAAGACATTAAAGCATTTTTTTAAATCAATCTGTATAGTCCCACTGCTGGGAAAAAGTCTGCCCCATAACTTTCCACTGTTCCTTGTGTGTTGCCCTCTTAGGCCAATATCCCGTAAACGCATCTAAGTCATCACGCCAGCTTTTCCTTGGCCTCTTTCGGTTGCAAAAGCAATGATTATTAAAATAAAACAAGAAAGTGAAAAAACAGCGGTGAATTTTTTGAAAATAATCCAAATGATTCATTTATTGGAACGCAAAATATAAAGGTATATTCACCCCGTAATTTCAATGGCATTCGTCTTATTGATATCTAAAACCAAACAGTGCCATGATACGGCGATCAAAAACACATTAATTTTACGATATAGAAACGGTACAATAAAAGTATTGAAGATTTATGGCAATCTTTTTATTACTTATTTCAATTGTATCTGAAAACCAATGTTATTCCGCGGTCGATATGTTATAAAATAAGTAATGTGTGCCTATTTTAAAGAAATATTTGAATGATGGTCGAGAATTTAAATCGATTTGTTTCAAATTGATCCGATCTACCTCTAGATCTACTGCGTGAAAATTACTCTATTATTATTCTTTTTGTAAAGGAAAACAAATCGAATAATAGTTAGGTGATAAATCATTCATTAACAATAGACAAATTAGCCTGACGGCTTACTAATGGAGATATAATGATCCGAGCCCTATGCTTCATTGTCAGTCATCAACGAACGGCATGCCCTGGAAACATGCTATGTACTATGTAGGTACGTACCTACTTGATAAGGTGGTGGACGTGTTAATTTCTCTACTAATGAGATCCTGGAATTTGATGTGAAGATATAGATATAATCATGATAGAAATAAACGACGCCTACATAAATCTAACTATAATACCTGCTTATTAGTGTCCCACTGCAGGGCAAAGCCCTGTTCTCATACAGAGAAGGCACGAGCATTGATCTATCTACAACATGTAAAGAA
The DNA here is from genome assembly GCA_914767755.1 of Agrochola circellaris. Classification (NCBI taxonomy): domain Eukaryota; kingdom Metazoa; phylum Arthropoda; class Insecta; order Lepidoptera; family Noctuidae; genus Agrochola; species Agrochola circellaris. Next base: position 9,212,856 of record OU611860.1, read on the forward strand.
AACCCTCTCCGAACCGTGAGAGTGTTGTTAGGTATCGTACTGAGAGTATATTTATGTTGAAGGAAAAAAGAAAAAATAAATAATCACCACATTATTTTTCAATGGGGAATTTTACCGGGTTATTACATTGGGCGCGGGCGGCCGGCGTTTAGCGGGTGTAAAAGTTATAATTTATGACCCCTGTTGAAAATTTGGATTTGGTGTAATTTCGGTACTAAAAATGTGAATTTTAGCAATAACATTTTTATTTTCAATAAAAATAAAATAATAGAATTTTTTGGTAATGTAATTGCAGTACCCCCTTTTGGATCACTTTTGGACAGGTATTTTTATACATATTGTATAAATCTAACTACCAAAAAAACACGATACATTTTTAAAATTGAATATGGATTCCTTACTACTTTATTGCATACTTTTGAATCAAATTCATTGAATGACTTGTGCACTATTGTGAATGAATATAACAAAATATTCAACTCGAATCAATCAGAAAATATTTCTTTAAAATAAAGTGATGCTTCAATCGAATAGAGAGCTTAGTAGATGAAAATTCCGTACATAATATATTATTTAGATTTGTATTTTCCTTTGCAATGGTTGTTAGTGATATTAATATATTATGTAGAAAGAAATTAGTGGCGAGACAAAGGATTGTTGAGACACATTTTTGGAACATTTTATGCACTTTTTTATATATTTGTACATCCGAAATTTTGTACAACGTGTTGTTGTCTAGGGAACTTATTAAAACGTATGTGTATCGATGGTTCGAGGGCTATTGTTTTGATTTTTAATTCACCCCTTTTCCAACATCGGGCAAACGGTAATTAGAATTTCTTAGTAGCAGTCTACAGCCCGGAGTCTATATTTGTAACTGATTGATGGCTCGCCCCCTATTAAATGGGACCTAAACAAAATGGCGAAATGTGGTTGTACTATAGGTAGACCAGGGAAAGAGATGGAGCTATACGTCCTGTAGAGTTTCATCTCTTTCCCACACTAAAGTAATATTAAAATAATACTGCTTTAGAGGTGGTGGTAGGCCCCCTGTACCCAACCCTTAAAACAAGGCGTGAGTGAATTCATTAACCCAATAACCTATTAACTCTTTCTTTAAATAACCCACAGGTGCAGTGTACAGAAATAAACGCAAATTGTACTTATTTTCGATCAGTTGCTTTTGTAAATATTTGTGCAACTAAATTGTTATTCAAGGTTAGTTTTAATGGATTAAAAATAAAATAAAAACATTCACACTTTCTTTTTGAGTTCATATAGAAGCACTCACATCGCAAGATGAATGTTATATTAGTAGCATTTCTTTAGATTAGATCATAATTTTATATATGAAGTACCTAGCGTTGTTTCTTCCATCTGGAATTTCTCAGTAGCAGCCCGGAATCTGGATTTGTGCCCAGTTCATGGGAATAGGCTCGCCCCCTTTTAAGCATAATCATAATCAGCCTATAATGTTCCCACTGCTGGGACACAGGCCTCCTCTCTGTGAGAGGGCCGTAATCCACCACGCGAGCCCAGTGCGGGTTGGTAGATGTCACATATCTTCGATTTTTTTTGTTCTAGGACATGCCGGTTTCCTCACGATGTTTTCCTTCACCGTTTTGAGAGCAGTGGTGATGAAATAATTTACACAAAGTAAAGTGCCTGCTTAGGTTAGACCCCACGACTATTCGTAAGTCGCAACTGTTATCACTGGACCACCACTGCCCCGTAATAGATGGTACTTAAACAAAGCTGGCGGCATGTGTGCATACTACAGGCACACCTCTGCCTACTCCCTACCAGGAATACAGGCGTGCGTCATGTTATATAAGAAGTATTGTTGCAAAGTATCTGCCCGCTTACAAATAAAAACATTGTGTTTCAATAAAACCAGCTCAGCTTTTTTACCAAACTATTCTTATACAGTCACGAGCACTAATGTATACAGGGTGGCAGGGACATTGACGCGAAAACTGTCACCATAGATTCAGTACATTAATAAAACCCTGTATACACTAAGCAACTTTTAAAAGTGATTTGCTCCTACTGTGGTGATTGTTATTTAATGTTGTTACGAATATAGTATTTTGGAACTTATATTAATATGATATAGGCTTTATCTTAAAGTTGCTGTCAATATTCCACGAGAAACTCGCTTTTGAATTTTGTTAAGTGGATTAGCGCTCGGATATTAGCGCTCGTGGCTGTACCTATTGAAACTGGAGCGGCAGAAAACCCGCTTTTACAAAAACTTTGTAAAGCCGATCTTGATAGAATCACACAAGTTTTGTGGAAAAAACTGTTGTACTGAACTTTTATTTCGTTATCCATTTGCAAAGATAAGAATCTAAAACATGGATTTAACGAATCCTTTGTAAACCTTTTTTGAATTTAGAAATAACACATAACATCACGGCTTGTTTTCCCAAAGTGTTGGGCAGAGTTGTACCTATAGTACACCTACATTTCGACAGTTATATTTAAGTCCCATGTAATAGGGGGCGAGCCCATCAACCAGACACGAATCCAGACTTCGGGCTGCCACTGAGAAATTACAGATAGAAACTCCTAATAACAAAGCCCGACCTGGGAATCCCCTGCTAACACCCCCCCCCCCTCCTGGGACCTCAGCAGTAGCGCTTGCAATTGCTAGACCAACCAACGAGGCAGTTTGTATATACAGGGTGGCAGGGACATCGACGCGAAGCCGGCTACAATAGATTCAGTACTTGATTTTGAAAAAAATTTCGTCTGTTATTTTAAAAAAAAACAGCTGTTTCATAGAAAAGTGCAATACCTACGCGGTCAAAATGTATAGAACAGCTGTTTTTTTCTTTAATAACCAACGAAAAATTTCAACGGAGGGAGGTTCAGAATCATGTACTCAATCCATGGTAACCGGCTTCGCGTCGATGTCCCTGCCACCCTGTATAATGTAGAAATAATAAATCCTTATTCAAAATCATTGGGTTGCTTTTAGGTTAAAATAAACAGATCTAATACTGGGTGTAGGCTTTAATTAATGTAGCCGTAGGTACTATCATAATACACCCAAAGTTTTACTATCCGTTTCTAAGGAATAAAAACTTTTTCTACATTTTTGTTGGGTTTTTGGTACCTATGCGTTTATTTTCAATATCATTACAGTTAATGTTTTCTTCGGATAAATGTTACGATATATTTATTATTTAAACAACTAAAATATATCAAAAGGATTCTTCAAAAAATATCGGTAAATTTATTTATTATATTTAACTTACACGCAGTTCTTAACCAAACAAGTAACAAAATAAAATAAAATGTCTGAAAGAGTTATGTGGGTATATTGCGGTATTTCATAAGTAGTTGAAAGCCTCCAGAGAATGCCTTCTATAGTACATCTATATCTTTATCCACCTGAGGGGATTTGTTCCATATTTCCCCTTTTGTACCTTATCCGTCGTGTTCCATTTTATCCGATATTTACCGACAAAAATCTTATCGGGGTGGGATATATCGTAAAGGAGAGGAGAGGATTTATTTCGGTTTCACACACACAACTTATTAATGCTTTTTTCTTCTTGTTTTTACTGAAACTCCAGTCTTAAAATTTGTAGGTGTAAGTGTTTTTTTACGTAAAAATTAAAAGTTTATTTATAAAATACATCCGAAAACAAAAATAACCTGTTCAAAGTAAAATATTTCTAAAATTCTATAAGAAAACGTAAATATATTTCCCTCGAACCATCAATAAACGTTAAAAAAACATGAAAACATGAGCTTTGTAAGTTTTATTACGATAAATAGCTTTTTTACACTAGACAATTAGTTTAATTTTTATAATATTGTATCGTTTTAAGCTATTACGTTTGCGCTGATTGTACATAAGCAGTTATATATTGGACTGTGATAGGAAAAGATTGCTACCTATATACCTACTATTCTGTTATTAAATATTAACAGAAAAAGTAAAAACAATATGGATAGGTATTTTTTTGCCACGCAATGTACGTGTACCAATTTCTTTTATATGTTTTAGCATTTGATTTGTGCATTTTGTTCTTCACTGTCCATTTACATAATAAATGTTTGTCCTAGTTTAAATATTAATATCACATAATTTAAACAAATAATAATTATTTGCAACGTCAATGTTCATAACAGTAGTTTTCGTAAAAGTGTAATTTAATTATATTAGTCTACATACACGTGTTAACTAAAATTGGATTATTTCAGCACGTGCTTCCTCAATGAATTCCTGCGCGTAAAAGCACGTGCCTTGAAGCCATCTAATAAATACTTTACACTTTTACCGATCAGTAAAAATATTTTTATCATTAGTTGTAAAAATTATTACTTACTTTGTTAATTACAATAATTTGTTCATATGTAGATAAGTTAGGTAGGGTTAACTAATAATGTTTAATTTTAGTTTGTAAATTGTAATAGAAATATTAATTTTAATTGTAAAAATAATAATTTCGATATTAATTTTGTAGAAGTACATTCCGTAACGCAATTTTGGGTAGAAAAAAAAAACGTAAATTATTCTGTCCGATACGATTACAGTAAATAAATAAGACTGCGTAAAAATTATGAAAAAAAAAAGAAGAATTGTTAGCCAATAAACGTTTCCGTTGTCTTCTGTAACCATTTTTCATTACTTAATTACATACTGGTATTATAGCTATTGTTTTTTTAATGCCCCCGAGGATTGTATGAAAACGAACTTGTGTGGATACAACAAGTAGGTCTGCACCACAATACCTACCTATTCAAGGTGTTCCGTTTGATATCCCATAACTCAAGGTTATTAATGAGACCATGTCAAAAAATCAACTGGCATATAAACTATTATTCAATTAATTTTTTAATTTTTATATGACATATAACACTAGAGTTTCGATATTTGTACCTAAGTTTCAGTGATAAGTACGGGTAAATAATTTTCATTCAAACCAATCAATTTATAAAATGCGTCGTTACCATTTTTTTTAAAATGTACAAATATGTTGATTAAAATGAATGATTAAAATGTTTTTTTTTTTTTATATTTCACGTAAGGGTGTTTTACATAAATAATCGTGACTTTGTCGAATTATTTTACAATAAAAAAAATCATATGCCAGTTGATTTTTTGACATGGTCTCATTAATAACCTTGAGTTATGGTATATCAAAAGGAACACCTTGTATAAGTTCGATGAGTAATTGTTGAAACACTCTAAAGTACAAAACTTGAACTACTACTACAAGTAGGTAAGTAACAGACGATCTATTCTCTAATAATCTCACCACTCAACTTAGGTGAAGTGAGCTGTCAATAGTGTAAATCCCTAGCATCTGGCGGAATGACAGCCCACTTAAGAGTCTATAGCGGATACCTCAAATTGCGTAGCATGATCCTCCCTTATATCGAAAATACTGCAGCATTAATTTTGAAATAAATATAAGGTAAAGTTGAGGATTAATGTTAAGTTATTACTATTATATTACTATGTTTGACGAAAACACGAATCTATAAAAAAAAAAATCTATAGAAAAAAATCCAAAGTTAGCGTTTTATTGTTCGGTTTGGAACTGAACAATAAATCGCTGGTAAAAATACTTCAAATTAGAGATGAAACTTTGCATAATAACTGAACTAAATAGTTTGTTCAGTTATTATGTAAAGTTTCATCTCTAATTTGAAGTATTTTTTAATACCAGCGATTTATTGTTCAGTAAAGCAGATATTCTGTTTTTTTTTTTCAAATTACCATTATTTTCGCCGTACAAATAAATTTCCTAAACTATTGGCGCCTTCGAGCCTTCGAGACTGAGTGAGAGCGAGAAAAGAAGTGAATTTGAGCTGAGGTATTATGAACTCTTAAAAGGTTCACGTCACTTAAGTTTTCACCGAGCTTTTTTTAGAATAGCACTATATTTATTTTATTCTATAGGCTATCAACTCAAGGTGTAATTCCACTCACTCAAAGAGAAATGCTGAGCTCAAAATGGCATTACGAAATACCCCTCACAAATCGAATCCTTCGCGCTTTCTTCCCTTCATCGCTTCTACGAAATATTCACATGTTGATAGAGCCGTTCCCCGTAACCGTAATTACCATCCGGAGCTGAGAATTCCCGTAAACTAGCACAACGAGAGGCTTTTATAAGGCAGTACCTAAACTGAAATTGAAAAAAAAAAATTAGAAAGTGTTTATTCCCAGAAATAATTTTTGAACAAAATATATTACCTCTGCCAAACTGCAAAGCAATTTGTTGGCAGACGTAGCTCCTTTTTTACATTTATAAATTCTTGAGTAGTTTTTCACCTCTAGGGTAGGGTAGGGGTATACTGTGCATTTCTAACCTATGTTGAATTTTTGCCGAAGATTTCAATCGTTAGATTTCCCTTCACCGTATCTACTAAAGCTTCGTGCAGACCGGCGCGACGCGACACCGGTTAGTTATACCGTCAAGTTTTCTTAGAAATTGTATTGTTCGTGTCGCGGCGCGGCGTCGCGTCGCGCTGGTCGGTACGAGCTTTTAGGGCAAACTGAACACGATCAGCACATCTAAAACGCGTTAAGGAGATGGCAGTATCATCCTTTTTGTAAAATAATGATACTGACGGTCCTTGAACGCGGTTTAGATAGACGCTGGTCGCGTTTTGACATTGGTCAATTTCGCCCTAAGTCGCGTGAAAAAGTAGCCATTCCTACCGAGAAGAGTGAGCACACACAATAATAATGGCATTTCCATGACATTCAAGTCAAGTCACTGCGTCATTGTGCTGATCAGAGGTGTCAAAACGAAACAGAAATGCGGCCATCTGTTACGCGGAAGGGCGAATCTAACGATTTAAATCTTAGGTTTTTGCTGAACAGGAAAATTTGACCGAAAACCTTCTGTATCTTTGAGAGGTTACGGACGCATTACGGCGGGCGGGCTACGACTCGCGGGGATATGGTTGCCGTAAAGGCGTCATCAGCTCCAAAATAGCCCGGATAAGAGGAGGAGGAGGAAATTTTATAATGGAAAATGGTGATATGTTTAAGTAAGTATATGAAAGTATAATAGAGATAAATAAAGCTTGTAGAAAATAAATCTGTCCGCTATTTTTCTGGAAATATCTTGTTTATCTTAAACTAAAAACCTGGAGAAGACAGTTTAGTCAGACCAGAAAGCAGCTTGGTAGACGGGGCTACACATCAGTAGCTATTGTAAAGGACGAGGCTTCTACATCATAAGGTACCATCAAAGAAGTTCATATCTAACCAGTTTCAAAACAAAATCCCGTGAACACGACGACCACACCTGTTACCGGCGCGGTGCTATAGCCGCCGAGCGCTGCAAGCAAGAATAGCCCTTCAAGTGGTTAGATATGAACTTCTTCGATGGTACATAAGGTGGCCCGCCGATTACCTAATTCGAGGTGTGTGTGTGTAATGTGTATCTGTCATATTTATGATATTGTATATTTATTACGTTATCTATATGTGTATTTATTGAAACTTGTAGGTATATGGATTTATACCTGGAAATAAAAGATTTCATTTCATTTTCATTTAATTTAAGTTCATAAACATCACTGCAGTTTGGAAGTGAATCCCACGTTAGACTTTTGGGCTTCCGACTGCTCGCTATCAGCAGGTACAGCTGTTCTACTGTCAGACTTCGTGGTCAGTTAGGTGAGGAGGCCATTTCCCGCAGGTAGGTACCTAATTGAAACGTTTATCTAGTCTTGTCGCATCTCATCTCGGCGACATAAAATCAAAGTCAAAAAAAAAAACAAATCGGTTCATAAATGACGGAGGTAACAAACATTAAAATACAACCAAATTAAGAATCTCCTCCTTTTTTTGAAGTCAAAATGAAGGTAAATTATAAGTATTTTTGACAGATTGAGACTAAGATTTGAAAGCAAACGTTTAATTGACCCTCAGATTTACCTGCAAAAGATTTCAGTTAGTCATCAATATTTGTAAGAAAACTAAAACACATGATTTACAAATACAAGCCTCTCCAAAGCCTACGAATTGTAGGTATTATATAAAAAGAGAATATATTTTCAAATCAAAACACCGCAATATTTCCAACATTAAACAAAATCGAATCGTTCAGTTACATCACAGGTTCAGTCACGTGAACGTACCGTTAATCATTTTCTCGTTAACGTAAACATAATAACCAATCGTGGGTGAAATTTTTTAGGAAAGTTTATGGCGAACTAGCTTTTGCCCATGCACGGCTTCGCCCGCGTGGTGGTTTGGTATTTATCTCAATTAGGGTTACCTACTATCATGTGAGGGTGGAGGCCTGTCTAAGATGTACAAAACGACAGTTTTTTTGGAAAAATGCTTAAAATAAATAATACGCAACATATAGATTTAAAGACTGACATTTATACAAAATGAAAAGTATGAAATAAATTGAAATTGTTTATTTTGTAAATAGGATATCCGAATCACTTTTACACGTCATATTAAAAATAAACTAGATGAGGTCGGCGTTTCCTATCTGACTACTCTGAGAAGAAAGGCTGAAACAAACTCAGAGGTCGTAGTCTCTTAAAGTCCAGTATGAGGACCATGTAGATTAGTGTCTGAAATGGTCTTTTGAGGAATAAGAACCACACAGATTTGAGTGGATCTGTCCAGTCAGAGCAAGTAGTTGTCAGTAATCGTGTAGCTCAACTCAGAACTTAAGGAGCTCAACGACTGTAGTATGATCAATTTACCACCAAAGGAAAAAAAGAACTTACTACACTGAGTGATATTTTTCTGAAGACAATAATTTTTTTTCAAAAGTTCTTTCTTTTTTTCTAAAATATAAATATAAAAATCTTCACACGAAGAGTTTTTAAAGTTTCCTTGGGTTACTAAACGCTTTTAACGACTCTATTGACAGGCGATTCCTTTCTTTACTCCACTGTGCATGTACATAGTAGGCAAGTTCAAAAATGCCTGTTTCAGCTTAGCGCCGGCCGCGCGCCTGTCTTATCCGTAAAATGCGGCAAATGCCCGTCAGATGGTAACCCCAAATCCCAATGGAACGTACTACTACGTACGTACGGAATAGATATCCTATGCCCTAACCCAGGTCATGGACTACCTGGGTGTCAATTTAAATTTCATCCAAATCGGTTCATCCGTTAAAAGGCGTGAAAAGATAACAGACAGACAGAGCTACTTTCGCATCACTACATAATATAATAATATATTTAAGTATAAAGCTTCGTGCAGACAGGCGCTACAGCGCGATGCGACTCTATAAAACAATTTCTAAGAAAAACTTCACGGTAGAACAATTACCGGTGTCGCGTAGCACGTCGCGTCGCGCCAGCCCGCGTCTATGTCTGAACGCGATAAACTCAAAAACTACCGAACGGATTTTCATACGGTTTTCACCAATGGATGGAGTGACGGATGTCGGAAAAAATCATGCTGACTTAGCTTTATGCCAGGGCCACGACATAGGGCGGTGCGTCTTTCTGTGCTTCGTGCGGCGCGGGGCGTCCTGCGACTGACTGCTGTGCCATGCTAAGACCCACCAGTGAGGGCGACGACTGCGACCGGGTCAGACCTACCCAGAATGTCTTTACATTTTACATCATTATGGCGTGTGCCGTGTAAGCCAATAGAGTTAAGTACCTATATGAAAACAATGTATTACTAGAAAGGTCTATTAAACTGTAGCAACGCTATTTTTCTATTTGTATTTTTCATTTCTCTGTGGACCCAGTTCTGAAGTCCACGCAGACGAACTCGCGGGCAGAAACTACTTTATAATAATAATTATTATATTCAACCTTTGATTAAACTCCGATTAAGCGAAAAAAGTTTAGGTTTGCCCGCATTTCTGCCTTTTGAAGTTCCAATTCTGTTACTGTTACTAGAAGCTTACATGGAATTTATTTAATTTTTTAAACAACTTGTCTCGTGACGCAATTGCTAGCACTGAATTTTGGAGTCATGTGATTGGTAGTTGAACTCTATTAGTATTGAAAACAACTTGACAAACAATGGTGGCCATATGACGGCAAGGGACAAGTTATAGTGAACAGTCTGTAAGTCTGTAAGAGGTGACCTAGAGTAGTACAAAATTTCAATAGAATAAGATTTAAGAGGCCAGCTCAACTTACACTCGTTTAGTTACCATACTGCTGTACCCCTGTATCCCTGAACCCTGGGATTCCATTCATTTCCGAATTGTACCTTTTATGTTTGTCAAAAACTTGAGCAGCAGCGTCCTACTGGAAGTTTGAGCTCTGAAATACTGCAAGAAGTGGCGCCTCGACATAAGGCAGCCCAAATGAAGATGTTGCCTCAACCTCACGACGCGTGATGCCTGTGTCAGTCAACTCAGCTTGATCTGTCGTTTCCTCAAGATTATTATTATTTAAAAAAAGAAAAACATTTTGTTCAGTTTTTTTTTTTTTGGATTATATTATATATCCTGGCCTGATGGGGCCTGGTGGGGCACCTGTGCGCAGTGCATGTATTGTTGCCAGGTGTCCCCAGAAGATGGCTTAATAGATATAGGATTCTTTGAGTTGTGTTGTATTATTGTTATTGTTTTTAATTGTGTATGTTTTTCTTAATTAATTATACTAACATAGTTTAAGTAATACTAACAAATTATGGGTAATGTACTTGAATTAAAGATGAATAAATAAATAAAAATAAATATATTATACATATTATATTATATTAGCTTCTCTTTTTCCTTTATTGTACGTATAGTAGGTACGTAATAATAAGGTATAATCATAGTAGTATTAGTTGCTTATTCAGTGTCGTGTGATTAGTAAGTATAATAACACAGGGTGGCACCATCGACGCGAAAACTGTTAACCATGGATTCAGTACAAGATTCTGAAAATCAAAAATTCTGTTGAAACTTAAATTGCTGTTCCATACATTTTGACCGCGTAGGTATTGCACTTTTCTATGAAACAACAGATTTTTTTTTAAATAACCGACGATATTTTTTATCGCGGGGCGCTTTAGAATCATGTACTGAATCCATGGTAACAGTTTTCGCATCGATGTCCCTGCCACCCTGTATAATAATAATACCAGCCTGTTACTGTCCCACTACAGGGCAAAGGCCTGTTCTCATACACAGAAGGCAAGAGCATTGATCACCACGCTTGCTCAAGACGGGTTGGCGATTTATATTAACTGTTAGTCCAGGTTTCCTCACGATGTCTTCCTTCACCGATGTCAGTAATTTGCAAAATAAAATGTATTTACCTATTGCCAAGGGGTATTACCCAGTAATTGGATTATAGAGGTAAGATAGGCTCTCCATGTAATAGTCATAGTCACTCCATGTAAAATACTGGTATTCAGCTGCCACCGGTAAGACTGGAAGCCGACCCCAACATTGTTGGGACAAGGCTAGGCAGATGATAATTTATTCGCATAAAATACCTCGTAAGGCGCTCGTGCTGTGTCAACAAGCCACTCTTTGTGATAAACATCTAAGACCATTCTGATGATGCAACTTAAGACGCAGATATATGCCAGTGACCTTGAGTGGTTAGCTTGCGTGTTCTGTACTGAGCTCACGCAACGCGACGCAACGTACGTCTAAGTAATAAGACTCGCCCATCCAGGAGCGCTGTCTTTAATTAGACGCATTATTAATTTATTATACATAAAACAAAAGATATTTTAATAAAACACGTATAGTAAAATATCAATAATTAAATTGTCTTTAAAATGGTGAAGGTTTCAGAAAAATACGCTTGATAGGTTTTGCATGATTCTCAGTTCTTTATCCGTGTTCGACATAACTTTACAAATTAATTTCCCTATGTAATATAAATATAATCTGAAATATTAATATATTAAGAAAATGCTCTAAATATTTTTTTTCCAAATCATTAACACTGCTCGTTTAGACGTAATCTTCAGTATAAAATCATTAAAAGTCGGTTCTCGTCGCCTTAATAAAACGCAGTCGCATTGACCAATGCGGAATCTATCCCAGTGTACCCATATATATCAAACACATAAAAGAACGTCATTGATATGACTATACATATGTATGTATAGTCTACCTTTATATATGCTCCCACTATGTATAGCTAGGTGTACATAAGAGCCGCACCCCGAACAATAGAAGCAGTATTGCGTTCCATATACATAGGATGGGAATTCCATTATTTCCATTAAGTATTGTGGGCATGGCGTCTATGTAATGAACAGTATAAGTGGACGGGAACGGCCTGAGTGTAATGTAATTACAGAGTACCTAAATACTAGTAAAGAGCGTGCTATGGTTTCATGTAGATTTATATACAAGTAAAATTGAGAGCTATCCGAAAATATTTTACGATAATAATGAGGAGAAACTGACTGACTGACATATCAACGCAGAGCCGAAACTACTGGGAGTAGGAACGTGAAATTTTGCACACAGTTTCCTGAGCACTAAGAAGGGGAATTTAAGAGGGCGAAAAGGGGGGATTTCGTTTGTATAAAACATCTTATTCTTAACTTGAAACTTGGCACAAAAAGTTCGTTAGTTTGTAAACCTTCGTGCAGACCAGCGCGACCCGGCAGCGCAACGCGACACCGGTTATGGTTATACCGTCAAGTTTTCTTAGAAATTGTATTGCTCGAGTCGCGTCGCGGCGTCGCGTCGCGCTGCGCTGGTCTGCACGAAGCTTAAGTCGGCGTGCATGAATTCAAGATAGTATTTCAATCATTAGACGTTGTGCACAATTTCTGAGCAGTAACCTAACAAAAAGTACTAGGCTTGCATGAATGCAGTGATAGCCTAGTGGTGTGACCGTCAGACTACCAAGTCTTAGGTCTCGAGTTCGAAGCCAAGGCACGCACGTCTGTCTTTTCGTATTCATGTGCGTATTGTATAATTATCACTTGCTTCAAAAACGGTGAAGGAAAACATCGTGAGGAAACCGCCTGAGAGATATTTCTCGACGGCATATGAAGCCAAGTCAGAGGCCCATGGGCGGCTTTAAAACTCTGACACCAGGTTAGTCACCACACGAAAAGAAGAAGAATTCAAGATAGTATTCAATCATTATGCTATGCTATGCTAATAATAGGATTTAAATAAGGCAGACAGATACTTTTCATCCAGGTAGTACTTACGTTTCCATGAGATAATTTCCGACTTCCACGCGAGCTAAGCCGCGGGAAAAAGCTATTTTTGTATATTACCCGATGTATGAAAAAAAAGGAGTATGTAAAGATCGTAACAGTCGGTCGATTCTGTAAAACGATCAACGTGAACCTTAGGTGAAGTGAGCGTGAAGTGACCTGTCAGTGTCACAAATCAACCGGCAGGATGCTAGGTATTAAAGCTTCGTACAGACAAGTGCGACGCGACAGCACGGCGCGACACCGGCTATTGTTATACCGTGAAGTTTTCTTAGAAATTGTATTGTTCGAGTCGCGTCGCGCCGTCGCGTCGCGCTGGTCTGCACGAGCCTTAACACTATTGACAGCTCACTTCACGCTCACTTCACCTAAGTTTCACGGTGATATTTTTACAGAATCGATCGGCTGGTGGCATTCTGTAGTTACTGCCTACTACCATGGGAAGTGGGCGTGAGTTTATGTACCTATATGTGTATTAGCAAGAAAACTATTGCTGATTTGACTGTAAATTTTATGTCTCTTCTTTTTTTTTCTAAGGGCCTATTTCACGATGTCCGAATAGCCACTATACTTACCACATAAATAAAAAAATGATACAGAATTTGTAGGATATTATCTGCTAAGTAAGTTAACGAGAACCTTATCGTAAGTCGTGAAATTAACGTTTTCCCACCATAAAAAAAGGTCGTGAAACAGGCCCATAATCTATTATTATATCTTTCAGAACAATCCCAAAGCCCGGAAGTTGGTCAAAATCCCTACGAGCAACTTACTGGAGTACTTCCTTCCTCCGAGCACGGTTGCTCTTGCGAATCTCCACTCAAGCCGGCCAATTAAGGCAAGAATGAGGTGGGAGCTCTGTTCCTCGTCAGTGTTCACTCCAGTCGGACAATAAAGGCAAGCAAGAGATGAGGAACAAGATTTCTCCCGGGAGATAGGGGCCGTGGGGTCGCTACTGCCCAACAGCTCGCCACATGCTGCCCTGCTGGTTTCTGTATCTCTCTCGGTCTGGCTGCTCATCCCAGACCCATTCCGGCAAAGTAAACTCTACCGGCACAGACCCAGAGTTTGGAGCGCGCAAGCCCCACCACGACGTCAACGTTGAGATACGGCGGTGGGGCTTTTATTATTATTTTCCTTTATTTGTTTATAGGGGCTTTTACGCATAGCGTATATCAGTCCCTATGTAACCTTAACAATTGTACTTTCACAAGACGTGGGCCATGAATTTGAAGAAATCCTTCGCGTCGTCGCTATTTTGTTTAGAATTAAATTAAAATTCTATTATTATGTAACTTTTTCTATCTCTTTCATTTGACATATAAGCGATTTGGTGTTAATATATTGTAAGTGACATTGTATTTAAAATTAAATAAATAAATTATGTACAAAAAAGTAAAGAAAAAATATGAAAATAAAATGAAGGAAATAGCTCATTGGGCATCAAAAAATTCGTCCGCATCGCTGTCAGCGGGAAAAGTGCTCAAAAGGCTTGCAGCGTCAGAAGAATCAGCATTGCCATCCAATGATCCAACGTGGCAACGTTGGATGGCAATGCTGATTCTTTGGCCTAAGAATTGGCCAGCCCTCTTGTCACGTGAAGAGTCGACCAACCGCTTGGCGATGTCCCGAAATATTCGATGAGCACCGTTGAGGCGCGCCGTTTGCTTATTTATTTATTTATATATACTTTATTGTACACCAGAATTTATACAAAGTAAATACAAAACATACAATGGGCGGCCTTATCGCTTTCTGCGATCTCTACCAGGGAACCTTGGAATCGACAGTGATTGCGTAGACCTTATTGCGCCGTTTGAGGTTTTCTGCACCTGCAGCAGCCGCCCCGGCACAGCACGCCGTGCTAAGAAGATGGGATGGCGCAAGGGCCTATCTAACTTCCAAGGCATAATGGTCATTCCGTCTGGCCTCTTCCCATAGTCGCGTGCCAAGCCATTGAGTCATAAAACAGCTGGCACCCGGCCGGTGACAATAATAAATAAATGTAGGTATGAACTTGAATGTTAACAATAATGTAAGTAGAGGTTTCATTCAGGAACTCGTTGGCGACTACCGCTGAGTAAACGTCGTTAACTCTTCCGAGCGCGCGCGGTGCTATAGTTGGCCGTCAGATGGTACCAACCCATTTTCCGAGAGGTTGTAAACAGGATGATGAAGATGATGATGATGATGATTGGTATTTTCAGCTCAGATGTCAGATGTTACCCCAGGTCCACACTCTCGCGCACCTCGTGGAGGCCCTTGCACGAGCCGCGGCAAGCGGAGGCTACAGAAGAGCTACCCATCCACACTCTCGTTTTATTTAGTTGCCCGCCATCGTTGCGCCTCGCGTCCTTTGACTCCGGTAAAAACCGACACCAAGCGGAACGCGCGCGAGGCTAGGAGACGACGTGAGGAGGCGAGGGCGCCATCTACACTTTCGCGCTCGCTTCACCTCGTCTTGCCTCCTGGAGAGTGTGGACCCGGGGTTACACATCATATGCGATGATTGTAAGGCTCGTTTTTAAGAGTACTAGTTTTGCTGAAAAGAAGCGGCTTCGAACTCCCTGACAAGAACTGTACCTGTCGAATGTAGGAAGATACCGGTACACCCAAGTTTGGTCAGTCTGAAAGCGGACCTCTACAGTATAAATCATAAAAATATAAATTATATATATGGTATAAACTATACAGTATTGACAGAACATAACGCAAGTACCTACCTACGTAAAATGTACTGACTGGAAAAGCAGCGCACGTTATTTTGGTAAAATGAACTAAATATAGAATGACTTTGAGATTCTTTGTATGTACATGTAACTCCTGAGTATTCGAGGTTAAGTGCAGTTACTACTATTAAACTGTAAAGTACTGTTTATTTTGCAACTGCTGTTGCACCCGACTTCGTCTGCGTGTATTATTTTCATAGGCAACGTCGCAAATTGTTGTCAAATATTTCGCTGTTTTGATTAATTTTATGTATGGAAATATGAAATGTGGCTAACTAGCGAACTAGAATATTAATAATGCATTGCAATTATAACATCGAATTTGATGTTGTATCCGTTTTTGGTGTAAAAAGGCATTTGGACTCTAATATTAACAAGATTTAGCAACTGAATGTATAGGTAATTTTATTTGATAAAATGATCAGTAAATATAATAAACGATTTATATAATTTTAAAATAACTCATGTTTATAAGCATAACATACATTGAATATAAAATCTTTTGATATACCACGCAAAAGACATAAAACCTATTTAGTCTAATATGATAAAAACGCCTAGTTAAAAACACAAAGCAAAATTGCATACATACACTTTATAACTTAGTCTAATTATTCATAAGTTGTAGCCTGTAGGTAGCTTAACAAATATCATTGTTCGTTGTCACTTTGTGTGCATAATCTTGCTCAGTTATATAATAATTTATTTAACTGATCAAGATTCATCAACAATAGACCACATCTGGCGCTCGGCGGCCGTCACTGTTCTAACCTAACCTAACCCAAATGATTCACAAACGAAAGAGTGGATCTGGCGCTCGGCAGCCGCTCCCACCTTAGCTTATATATATTTTAAACGATAGACCTATGTAATGATTTTCGATTAAATAAACGTCATATCCAATAACGTTATACGAAATAACTTTTAGAATATATAAATGTTATAGGTATGTAAAGAAATTATATCAACAGTTGCGTTTATTACATCTTGTGAACGTTATTGAAATGAAAATATACCAAATAACTTTATATGATATGAGACGCACCCTATTATTATAATAATATTTTAGTTCACTAATTAGCCAAATTTCATATTTTCATACAGTAATGTTGCCAAATTAATCAAAACAGGTAAATATTTGACAGCTATTTGCGATGTTGCCAACTTTTAGGATAAGCGCTCTTAATAGGTACCAATATCTAGGACGAATAGTAGCCTATGTCCTTCTCTGGGTTCCAGGCTGCTTACCTATCTGACAAATTTCACAACTATCGGTTCAGCGGTTTAGGCGTGTCAGACAGTGAGTTACTAGTATGGAAGTAGGTACAATACCTATAACGATGGATATACTTTATCAGGCTCAACGAACTAGGATTATATTGTGGCGGCATCTACATCGCCACATCCGAACTACGCATCACACTGTCGTCACGCGAAATTCTGCATCGCGCAAGCGGGGTTTACCGCGCGTTTATTTATATAACTTCCGGACATCAATCGTCGGGCAGTTGGCCACCAGACACGACACCCGTCTGGTCGGAGGATCCTTCCTTTTCTATGTAGCATGAGTAAACTTTACACCCTGTTCATCATAATTCTATAATGTGTCTGAAAGATGTATAGTGGCTCGTAAAAACTTACCTGAACTTCATGTCGCAAATGCTACGCGTGGTGAAGGCGACTTTTGGCTTTGTCTTTAGTTCAGCTTTATATCTTTCCGTGGACACTTTTATTGGAACGATGCTGAACATTATAATAAAACCCCTCAACTCACCACCTGGCGCGAACCGTAACGACAAAACGGTCAGGTCTAGAGATAATAACATAATTTGCACCACGAAATTACAGTCTTTCTCTCAGTTTTCCACAATCACCAGAGCCCCTAGTGTAAGTTTCTTGTAACCATCTCGACTTTACGCATTGGCAGCCGTACGGCCTTCTCCAGTGAAGGGCCAATCGGAGCGCCGAACGCGGCTGATGCGTAAAGTCGCGATGGTTACAAGAAACTCACACTCACGCCTTAGTTCTAAAATTGTTGTACATTAAGTAATCATGTATAAGCACTTGTGCACAAAAAAGAAAAATACGGTATAAGGGTGCGTTTCCATTGAGGCGGACCGGAGCGGAGAGGCGACGTGCAGGATTCCACCAACCACATCGGTTGGAATCTTTCATTGAAATCCACATTCCATCTCTCGTCCCGTCGCCTTAGGCCGTGTGCTAGCCGACAGTGACTTTCGCTCGAGTATGTGATCGTTGTCCTCGTTCATTTATTGACCGAGCGAGCGAAGCGTCTCTGCTTCAGGCCTGGCAAAATTCGCTTTGTGTGTCCAACTTTGAGAAAGAGATCAATCGTTGAATCCGACTCGACTGGGCAGCGTTTGGGAAGCTACGCAATATCTTCTCGTCCCACATACCGCAGTGCCTCAAGACGAACGGCTTTGACCAGTGGGTGTTGCCAGTGATGACCTATGGCACTGAAACGTGGTCGCTCACAATGGGCCTTATCAGAAGGATAAAAATCTCCCAACGGGCAATGGAGGGGGCTATACTTGGAGTTTCCCTACGTGGTCGAATCAGAAATGAAGACATCCGCAGGAGAACCAAGGTAACCGACACAGCCCGAAAAAATGCCAAACTACATAAACTACATAACTACATTGCTTGCAGAACAGATGGCCGATAGGGCCGAAACGTTCTGGAGTGACGACCGCGTACCGGAAGACGTAGCGTTGGAAGGCCTCCTAAAAATGGATCGGACAAGGTCATCTTGTGAAGGCCGCAGGATATCAGTCGAACTGGCGGTGCTTGGGGGAGGTCTAAGTTCAGCAGTGGACGTCTTTCGGCTGAAATGATGATGAGGATCTTGAATGAATAGCGATTGGTCGAGGTTCATCAACCGCAATCTGTTGTCGGACAAAGGTTTTTTCGTCGGACAGTTTTGACTTCGTTACTATTTTATTGTGTGTATAGATATACTAGGTCAAATGAAATTAGATAGCGAAACTACGCAGACGTGATGTGTATCGATATTTAAACATGCTAAAGCAATAAATAAATTAGATTAATGCCGTGTGCTTGAAATATCAGTAAAAAAAACATTTTTTTTGTAAACTCCACATACGTGATGGGAATATAAACACGATAAAAAAACAGACTTTTCAAGTCATATTTCAAGTAACAACACTATCAGGGGTCGTTGACTACAAACTCCTTTTTTATTTTGTCGTGTTTAGATATCGATACCCATCATGTCTGCGGAGTTTTGCTAGTTAATTTAATTTGACCCAGTAGATGAGCAATATCTACTTTAACACTTATCTGCTACTTATGTTTCAGTAAACTAGGTGTAGTTACCAGACGTTTGACAGACACATTTCATTTACATCACTTTGTTTTTTTTTCCTTTATGTCTTCGCAGGTCATGTTCGTATACGTTTTATCAGTTGGGTTAAAAATGAAAAATGTTAAAATATCATTAAAATAATCTGATTTTATTTCATGTAACTTCATTAACTATGTCCAAGCATTATTGGCGTAACATACATATATAGTAATAACTACACAACAATATAATTATTTTCTTTTACTCTATCAGCCGATTACAAAACCTTTGGTTACTAGCTTATTAGAAAATTTACATTTAATATTGGTGTTTCTACCTTGAGTATTTATTCTAGCTTTTGTCTGCGTTCAATCCTATGAATTTACAAATGAAAGCTGAATTTTGTTAAAACAATTACAGCAAATACAAACAATACGAGAATTGATCAGAACATATTTTGAAAATATTTACAGCGCAAAGAATAACAAATAAGAAACGTCCAATCTATTACAAATATAGACAAAACTATTGAATTCATTAACGTAGATACAGATTTAATGAATGATGAATCCAAAAATGAGTCTTAATCCAGAAATACACAAGCCAGTGACTTGCGCAGAAGTACACAAGTAGGTTGCATTGTATACACTTACCAATGTTATAATATCAATCAGAAATTGTTATGGAACAAAGACGTGCAAGCTACTTGCATATTTTTGTGCAAGTAACTAGCATGCGTATTCCTAGCTTTATTTCAAGAGGTTTGAAAACAGGTATGTAGACGAAAGCAAAGCCTTTACTGAATAAAGTCCAGTTTAAACTGTATAGGACTAGACTGTCACGTTTGCAAGCATTGTTTATACTTAAAAAGTTAATACAACGAAATTAAACTAAGATACAACAACAAATGATTATCACATTATAAAGAAAATCATCTTTGATGAATATTTACATAGCTTAAGGCACAAATTATAAATTGGCTTTAAGCCGCTATAATGAAAGAGTGATGAAGCGAGCAATGACAAGAAGGAAATGATAAAAGAAATTTAAGAACAGATGTGGTTTCATAATTATTAACAACAATTCTAATTTGGCACTATTTTTGTAAAGTATGTAAGTGAAAGATTCATGGCTGTTCACAAGCATTCTATAGGTTGTCGAATCGAAAATGACACATATTCAATTACTAATTTGCCTTGTCCCCG
The DNA here is from genome assembly GCA_914767755.1 of Agrochola circellaris. Taxonomy (NCBI): domain Eukaryota; kingdom Metazoa; phylum Arthropoda; class Insecta; order Lepidoptera; family Noctuidae; genus Agrochola; species Agrochola circellaris. The sequence goes on from OU611860.1 coordinate 9,233,220, forward strand.
ATAGCAAACAGCTATCGGAAGAATCGCGGGCACCTATTGTAAACTGAAAAAAAAAACGGGTTTTGTATTTGTGAACAGTATTTAGTGACTCTTTTGATAACACTGATGATATTTGATTCGGAACGGAAGTGTATCGAACGGTTCTGAATAAGTGTGATGAGTCAAAAATTTCGACCCAAGCATAAAGTATTGCGATTAGGAATAAAAAGTATCTAGATAATGATTCTCTTTTTATCAAGAAAACACGGAAGGTATTAGAGGCATTCCTCGAGTACCTTCATTGTCATCGCTCGCTCTAATCACCCTAGGACTCATAATATAATACATGATTGGCCCCAAAATAATGCTGTTGATAAAGATTTAAAACTATAGTTTCTATTACATCACACTTAATCGTTTCTCTATTAACTACTTTACTGATAGTTTCTACCCCAACATTTTCTTTCTATCTAGAATATTATCTTAGATCTATAATTCACTAGAATAGAATATTAAAATGCCAGAGCTCAAACTATGTAAAATTGGGTAATTTCGAGACCAGATCTAAGTTGATCCAGCGGTTCTGTGCAATGTGCCACAAATATATACAAATAGAAGAAACGTATGTTTTTTTTCTTTTTTAATATTTTTTTACTCTATACATAATTAATATTTGAATATATTATTTATCTCTAGCCTCGGACAGTCTTTCCGTACTATATATTGCTTCACAATCACAACTCTCATTTAGTATTGAATTTTGATTAATTTAAATGAATTATAAATGTAACTTAGTTAGTCTGACTACCAACGAAATGAAATTATACCTTAATCATTCAGGTCAATGGATTAATCGATCTTTTAACCCGAAAATAAAGTCCAATATAAATAGATAAACTCATTTGCACGGCTATTAATTTATCCTTAATGATCGTGACAATTATTATATATGGCTTATTAAAAATTCACTCCATGTTCAATTCAATGTTCTATAATTATGCTATGTAATAATATTTCACTCCATTTACTGGTGGTCAGACCATTCTAATCGCCGGTATACATTAAATAAGTTTTGTAAGCAACGGAGATCATACCGAATATCTCTAGGCTTCCAAATATTCGTAATCACACCATCGTCTATATATACAAAATAGAACGTCCTCTACAATATGTAGTATAGCACACTTTTCGTACACATACAAGCTAGCGCGCTTAATTTACAAAACTTAACCCTTTGGAATGATTGGTTATTGTTATACTTCTATTAAATAGTAGTTTTAGATTTTGTATTGTCATCTCAATTTGACGATATCCTGTTCCCAAGTCTAATAATGACGCACAAAAGCGATCGAAATATTTTGTCGTTCTTTTAATTAATTAACTTGCGATGTAACTTAGTATTAATTATTTCACTTAAGAAATGTAGATACTAGCTTCTCAATAAACGCTTTTGGATTCACCACGACTTGTGAAACTGGATGCAACTGAACATTTTGGCATATTGACACAATAACCAATACTGGGGCTCATAATACTACCCGTAGCTAACGGCTGTTTAAGAGTCACGCTTTTTTCTTCCCTTTACTTCCATTTTCTACGAATATTTCTTTGAAGTCTGTAAGGAGTGCGTCGACGACATTGTTTTGTTGAATGCAATCGACGGCAATGTTGTGAGCTTGCTCCGGGGGCGCCCATAGGAGAGTAGGACCAAATACGATTGCTAGATTTGCCGTGTGCATTCTGTTCTGCTCCTTGTGTTGTGTTACCCTGAAAACATTTGTAAAAATTAGGAATTTTATATGTTGGGTTGATTGAAAATAGTCAATACTTAAAGAACGAGCAAATTCTTCATTTTGTCTATAGTTTTTTAACTTAACCTCTTTTATTCGATACTGCTTTACACACACAAATTGTGGTTTGTATGTTTCGTAGTATATTCTGCATCAGTTGTTAATTTAATTATATTAATAAGCTTTTTTTATTTATGATTAAGCTGAATGCTACCTTTTTTATTACTCGAAGACTTACCTAAGCAGATGCTCTAATAAGTATTTGAGCGTTTCCCTGTTGCACTGTGGTAAGGCCTTCACGATCTCTTGGAACTCTTTGATTCTTGCTTCCTTGGGCCTTAGTGCTGAAATTAAAACAGAACATGACAAGTTTTCCCTCTTAATTTTGCACTCGTAAGCTCATCCATTTCTTTACTGAAGATAAACACAATTTTATTTCTGCATGTCTGAGGTAGCCGAAATAGTTTTTAAAGGCCAATAATGGTTTATTTTATTTAACAAAAAATAGTAAATATAATTCGAATTCCGACAAATGATTAGGGAATGCTTATAAACAACCAAACAAATTATTTCGCCCGTGTTACAATTTCCGGACATGCCTGACCGGATCAACCCTTCCCTTCACCCTTGTTGGCTCCAATATTAAATATTGAAGTGGCTCTCAGAGGGATGGTATTGATTTGAGGCATGTACGATATGATACGGCAGTAATCCTCAGGAGTACTTTAAAATATACGTAATCAAACGATATTCATTAGGTATCCCGTATCATAAATTTTAATATTAGGATTCAATAACGAGACATATTGCAACATTATATTTTGCGACGGTTTTTAAAAACTGCGTTACTTTAAGCGGGAACACACTATGGAAAATGGATAGTTTGATGATAAAAATATACTTACAGCAGGCAGCGAGTACTCTGTCGAACATGGTGCAGGGTATCAGCGGTTCCTTCAGCTCCCTGAAGAACAGTTTCAGTGATCCGGTCAGCACGTGGATATCTGTGTTGTTTTCGATAACCGACATCTTGTTCTGGTCAACCTGGGCAAATAGAAGATTGGTTTTAGCATTCTTAATTTTTAAAGGATACTCGGGAATGCCTGATAAACAGATAACACAGAAACACTTCCTATTAATTACTAGAAAGTATTTCTGTTAGTCTTTCCAATTAAAGTACTACCTTATCAATGAATTAATATTCAAATAAAAATTTGTGAAGTATTCAAAATAATCTTGTGAAATCAGTAGCCACGAAAATGTATTGTCCACCTAAATAAAGCATGTTATTAAATAATGCGGTTTCTAAATCAGTAGCATGATGGTTTTATTGATTATTATCTATTATGTCATCACAAGGAAGGATAATATAATCGTGTTTACTTTCCTCTTTAACAGTTATAAATATGTATATTCTGGGTTTAAATGGTTATTATCTATTGTACATTGTAACAGCGAATCAATTTTCACGCCACCCCCTTAAGACCTAGGCCAAATATTTTTTGATATTCGGATAGCTCGTGACCTTAAACATATGAATTAAAAATATTAAATATAATAATATTATAAATCCGCAAAATTTCGCAGGTATTCTGGTACCATAATATGTATGTAGGTACCAAGTTCAACAAAGCCGATTGTTTAAATACTTGGTGATGGCTTAACTCAGCCGCATGCGCAGCCTGACACCTTCTATCACTATGTAGACAAAGTGGCATTAATTTTCTTAATTTTTGAGACCGCACCGTAAAAAATTTCGTCAATCTATCATTTTGTCTTTCGTTTCTTCTGTTTCTACGTCGCTCCTGCTACGTGTGTGTCTTTCTGCTAGAATGTTCATGATGATAAATGGTGCAAGACTCACCTCTAATCGAATCTTTTGGACCTGGCTGAGGTTCCCGCTGGCTCGGTATAGTCCATCTGTGCACATATTCTCCTCACTCCTCTCGATTTCGGTGACACATGCCACCACGAACTCTGGCACCCGCGGGCTGGTGAGGGGACATACCTCCTCCAGGTTCCTTCCGAATACAGGCTCGTCTGTCAGGAAATAGATGGTTTGATTAGATTTCAGTCATTGGCGGTAAAGGTTAATTTTATTTTTACTCAAAATGTGAATATTATGAACAGTGTTTATAATTATTATTGATTCTAGATTTTAGAACGATCGGAAGCTTAATAATGAATTGATATTTGGAAAATTACTAGAAAACTTTAAACGACCAAGTGTCCTTCGATTTATATGTTAAAACCTGAAAAAAATGTCCCTACCACAACCACACGTCGCTAGATGCGACGTGTGGTTGTGGTAGGGACATCTTTTTATATCTCAGTGAACACATAAATATATTAACACATAGATAAATATTATACCCAAAAAAGAAACTGAAAGGGTTTTTTCAAAATAAACTCAGAAAAAAATTATATAGTACCCAAAAGCAGTTCCTTTCGACGGTCCCCAAGAAAAATCCAGGAGAAATTCTCCATCTTGTTTCTTAACCTTGTACACATAATAAAATTGCAGATGGATAATAAAACCGCCTTTAAGAATTAAAGAAAAGAAAAAAGGGCACTAACTACTGATGCCAATGAAGGAATCTTTAATACTGAAGCTGTGGATGTTTGTAAAGCTTATTTACACGCAATTCAAGCTAAGATCAACCACAATGATTACTACGTAGGTAGGTAGTCGGTATTAGAAGCTAAAAACAAAAACAGTATACGTGTAACAAAGTCTTCACTTAAAGATGATGAAATAATGGAAAATAATCCTCTTTCATCATACGTATAAAACTTACATTAGGCTTTAATTAATGTGGTCTAGTTTATAATGCACGGGGTCTTAAAAGACATCAATAACCTTATGAAAATATGTTGTTTGTAATTTATAATGAAACGTCACGATTTGTTTATCGATTAAAAAAATTACAAACGTTTTGTTATTGAAAACTATATACGTCATATATTTTTCTACGGGGTTAAGCATATTCCCTATGCATAAATAAGTGATTGTGCAAAAAATACAATAAGGACAAGAATTAAGAATGTACATTTTCCCTTCTACCCTAGCAAAATATCCGAAGTTCAGGTGCACATAGGTAAAAAAATAAAACACCAATTAGATTTTATACAACTAATTGTTATAATACATACGTGTGAAAACAAATTTACAAAAATATATACATAATAAATGCAACTCTCCAAAAAAAGCACTTACCTTTAGTTACAATTTGAGCACTGAAAAAATGACTATCAAGCAGTATAATTAAGCCAAATGGAGGACTAAATAAACCCAAATATTATACAAACTTATTTTAACACTCTGTTTAGTTCACTCCAAAATTTCTAAAATGGTTACAGTAAAAATAGCCAGTTAATAATTCCAATTCACTTCTTCACCAATTCTAGTGTTAATTCCAAAAGGGATGAAATATCACTCCAAAAACTGTTAGCTCTTCACACCAAACCAAATCTACTTCTCTAAAACTACGTTCTACTCTGTGCCACTCAAACCGTCAAAGATCAAATTTCGAACCTTTGTAAATCCCTTTCTTCACAAGTTGCTCCATGGCTGGTCTTTTGGCGAAGAATTTTCTTAACCTACTCCTCACATGTGATTTCTGTATAGAAACTTCTGTCGAGTCGCTCAGATCTTCATTGCTGCTGCCTCCAGCTGAAATGTAGAACATTGAAGGTGAAAACGAATTGTTAGTTAGTATAGGAAGAAGAAATTGAAATGGTGAAGCAGGAGATAGATGGCTATATATGTTGAGCACTATTGTTTTTCAACATAGGGAATGATATAAAAAAATATATAAAACATACGTTCTTACTTATTCAATCCTTCAAAAGAATACCATACAACACAATCGCATCAAATCTGTTAGGTAACTGAATGAGTATTGTTCACATTTCAATGTAATGTTGGTTGGTACGGCAAAATTTTCCTTTGATTATTTTCAGAACAAAAAACCAGATTCGACACGATTATGTAGCCTGAGGGTTTGCGGGATCGGTTACATGTTGCCAGTCAATGGAAATTGGCAAATATCTAAAGCATTAGCGGTAGAAATGGCTACAAAGAACCAATTTGATATCAAATCTTTTGCAATATCTTCTTCAATGACATTGGGTTGAATTCCATTTCAATTGTTAAGGAGAATAGTCTTTTCTAACGCCATTGCTTTATAATGGACAGTACATAATTAAAGGTATCCCATAACACAGCAAGATAGTTTGAGTTCAAAGCCATTACCAGAGAGGTGGAATGTAGTATAGTCTGTTCGAAAATTATCTGATGAAAGTGTAAATAAACCCTGTGCAGGTTAAACTGTTACGCAATCACTCACTAAATTGAATTAGAAACACATTCAGTATTTAGGTTTATGTTTGAATAATAACCTTATTAGATGGTCATTGAAAAATCGTCGATGAAAATTGAGGTTACATAAAATTAACCTTAATTGTCAAATAAAACACATCTTTATGGTGATTTTAAAATTAGAATGTCAGGTTCATGTTTTCAAATTAACAAATCAAAGCACTAAATTTGTAAGTGGCACAAGGAAATGGCAGACACGGGTACGTTCTGATCCATTTGTTTGTATTTTGATCAGGTATTTTTAGAACAGACCATATGGATTAATATTAGGTATTCGCTGTTTAGTTAATGACACAGAAATTATATTAAAAGAAGGTCATGGTAATGTACCTACCTAATTAACGACACTTATGAGAAGTTTTAATTCAAACGTAGTTATAAAAATTACGGGTTTTTTGAGGTATCAATGAAGTAAGGGTTTAGTAACACGAGTTGGTCATACTTTCAGAGGCACTACTCGAACGCAACGTGTAGCATCTGAATATGAATAGTGTAAAACAACCAGAATTTAATAATTGATAAAAATAAGATTTTAAATAGTAATCGTCATCCCAATAATGAGCCACATAGTGTTGTAACCAAAACGATGATTTTTTAATCAGAAAAATATTAAAATGACACGGACAATACAAGTTAGGAACAGGCATTTGAGACGAACACATACTGAGGCCAAAACATTCGGAAGTATTAATTTTGATATCAATAATTTACCTTTTTCGCCTGTATCCTGAATTCACACCAAAAAACCAAAGAAAATATCCACTAATGCTTTTGAATTATCTGTGATCCGTGACGATGAGAAATTTTAACGCAATTACGAAATCAATTCCAATTACCACTATACATTTTATGCAATTCTTTTTTGAGGTATTATTAAAAGAAATATAGTCGATACTATTGAAAAAACAGTAGAAATCGTCATGCCTGCTACAGATAAATTGATAGGAGCTCGTTATCAATCGCGTGTGGATACGATAAGATGGTAGATATCGGCTTATAGTTAGTTCACTGTCGTTTGTATTGCCGATCATACTAGTCTGTATAGTTGTCTCTTTTATTTTGTTGAAAATCCGCTGTTTCGCGGTGTCTAGTGACAATCGACAGATCAAAGATATTGTGATGTAAAGATACGATTATCGTCGCGCGATTATATTGTGTATGCTATGAGTCATTGGGTTCATTCTCACTCCTCATGCTTTCATGTTTACTTGTAACATTTAGCGACACATTTTCTCTTGCCCGTATTCTAATTTGTTTGGGGTCGCAAGATGTCCTCTTCTTCTTCTTCTATACTTCTCTATTAGTCGTCGTTGCGATGGTCACCCTCTAGCGAACCCCTATTTAACGTAGCACTTGAATAAACTTACTTTAATTGTGTAATTCACTCCAATGACTATCACTTTCATATCGAGTTATGGCAATACAACAAAATCCATTGCTTCATTATGTTTGAAAGATGGAATTGGTCTACAACTACCTCTACCTATATTGTTAAAATATACATACCTACAACGTGCGATGGTACTGCGGTATAATTTGTAGGCTCACTTTGAAATTATAGTTTTACGATTCTGAAATCAGCCTTTAGATGTCTGCTAATTAAACATGGGGCCCTGCGACTTCCTATATTTCCAACCTACCAACATTAGTTGACAAGGCAACAAAGCGTAAAACATAGTGCCGCATTATAGAATAATCACCACGTTGGGTGATGAACCTTATGGGTAACACAAAACTTCAACAAAAAGATAAAACATAATATAATCTGATAAGTGAAGATAATATATGCCTACATACAAACACACTGTTGTTCGATACAATAGGGGGACACTTGTCGATGAAAATAAAAACAATTTTAATATAAATTTTGATAATAGTACAATGTGGCCTAAACCGCAGGAAGACATTGCAATCATTAATCCTGTTTATATTAAACCTAGTAATGGTACATTACGTTTAGGGTGTGATCCAAATATTCTCAAGTCATGGTGTGAGCCAAAATATTCTTTAAACTTATTCGTTTTTTCCGTAGGACTTTTCTTTGGCTTGTTCATCACTGGATCACTGGGCATTTTTTTATCTATATAGCGCACTAATGTTTCTACTATTTTATGTTCCATTTCACTTTCAATAGGGTTCAAATTCACTTAGCACTTGACATTTTTGGAAGTTCAATCCCGGATTATTATTATGCACTTGTTTTTTCAATGAGTCAATTTTGGGGACTTTGAATCAGGTCTGAATTCAACATAAAAATAATGATATTTGTAACCTAGCAATGCAGATGACAATGGCTCATTACAGATTGTTGAACACTAAACGATTGGCGCAATTAGTGATTGTAGTTATCAATGTGAGCCATTATCAGATAGTGGGTACAGTCGGTCGAATATTGCGGATGTGTGGGTTTGTCGATTAAAAGTTCTATGATATTTGGAGTTAAGGTTATTTAATTGATGTAATATGTACTTCCGACATACATTATTTTAAGTGTATTTCGCTTTAGCCGTTCCTAGGTTTCATAAAAAGCGATGAATAAAAAATTACAGTAAAACAAGATAAATCGTGAATCATCATTTTATTGTGATTGCGTAAATCTCTTTGCTAATCGTGATGAGTCAAGTTATAAGTCATGAATTTTATTTTTACTTTATTTTTTGATCAACGTAGAGGGTCCATATTTGTTTACTACTGCTTCACAAGCTGATATGATGGTCACTTAAGGGCGCACCGATCTTTTTGGCGTGCGGGAAAGCGGGGAGGGGAGGCGTGGCGGCTATAGCTAAGAATGGGCGGTTCGCGCGCTATTTTAAGTATTTCCTTCTTATTACTAAAACAAATACACATTTTGAATAAAGAACGTGTCGTTTTGTTATTATTAAAATACTGATAACCATGAAGTCTTTACGCCGTACTAAGGGTTTATTTTGTTTTTTAGAGAGTAATTGGATTATATTTTCTCAAGTTTGAGTTAATCCTGTTTCTAATGTATATGATGTCTAGAGTGAATCCTTAACCGTTAAAGGCCTGATAAACAACTAATTAACGTGCTAATTGACGTGCTTGAGGGTCACCCAGGGCTTTACCGGTTAAATATCTTACATATTAATTGCATAGCAGCAAAGGATCAAACGATCGCAGTTATTTCGTAAAATCTTCGGAGCGCTCTTTTAAGCTTCGTGCAGACCAGCGCGACGCGACGCCGCAACGCGACTCGAACAATACAATTTCTAAGAAAACTTGACGGTATAACAATAACCGGTGTCGCGCCGCGCTGTCGCGTCGCGCTGGTCTGCACGAAGCTTTATGCAATCTTCGGTATGTTTTTATTTCTTGCAAATTGAGTTCGTACAATATTTATAGTAAATTATACGAAAGAACAAATAAAATGGGTTGCTAAACGATGTTGCTCCCATGGAGGGAGTTGTTGAGATTGATGGTCTGTACCACACTCTTTAATTATATATGACCACACCTGTCTGATAAATGCTGTATAAGAAACGTAACTAAGAAATTAAGAAATTTAATGGGGTTTATTTGTAAACGTTGCTTAAAGTTAAGTGACGTTCAAACGTCCAAAAGCATTAAATGCTAATCATTACTTAAGATTTTGCGTGATTCTCAGTTTTTTATCCGCGTTAGACATAGCTTTACAAATTAATTGAATATAAATATAATATCTAAAATATTCACGTATTTTTTTTTTAAGTTCTCTTATTTTGTCCAAATCATTAAAACTACTCGTTTAGCACGTCTGAACGAGTAGTGTATCTTCGGTTTAAAATAATTAAAAGTCGGTTATCGGCGCCTTAAATTTAAGCAACGTTTATAAATAAATCCCCAAATTATTAGGTACTGATGTGCTAGTACAAACAAGACGTTATGCAGACTTACATATTAAGTTTATTCTACCTAAAATAGAATTCATTAATAGCTTCTAGTCTAACACAAATAATTGGATATTCTCAGTACCTACTATAGAAAATGAGTGTCTAAGACTAAAATTAGAAATTTTGTTTGTTACTAAGAATGAATCATGACATCATAAATGAACGCAGTTTTGACTTGAACTCTGACAGCTAGATATCTGTGTAGGGTAAAATACCAGAATGGTAGACTAATAATATAATGTATGTTTTTTATGCAAATAATTCTGACTCAGATTCACGTTTAGAGTAGGCATGACGAAATATCTAATTAGTATCCCTGGAACATAGAGTATTTTTTCGATACTAGGTACTACGGTAACCAATAGTTATGGCTAGACAGCAAGTTACCTACCCCCCCCCCCCCCCCCCCGAGGATTGCAAAAAGGAGAAAAACTTTAATTGCACAAAAATGGTTTTGAAATACCGATTTCCATGGTGTGATTTTATTGCCAGTTGCAAGCAGTAAGTTAAAGCATCAATAGAATAATAATAATATAGAAATATAGTTTAATATTCGTGGTATAATAAAATGCCCAATTGTTACAGTACGACACAACTTAAATGTAGCATAAATTTGAAAATTTGCGTTCATTAATTTCAATTTTTTAAAGTTATTGCGTTTGCGTAAAGATCATTTTCACCTACATCTACTATAAATATTGGTGATTTTGAAGGCGTAGGTACTCAGTTTAGATGGTGATTGAGCGAATTTTGCCGATGCGAAAAGTTATCACCATAGAAATACTTTCTTTTAGCTATGGTTATCACATTAATGACAGACATGATAACAACGGCAAAAACACTGGCACAAAACATAACCCAACTATAATTTTTACGGATGACCGAAAAGTTTGCCTCAAATGAGATCTATCTTGACGTAGCAGAGAAATCTTTCGCAGAACCGGATCAACCTGCATACCCATTCCCCAACTATGTTGGTTTCGGCTTCTAGTTTAACCGGACGCAGCTGAATACCAGTATTTTACATGGAATGACTGCCTATCGGACCTCCATAACCCAGTTACTGGGTAACACGATACCCCTTGTGCTCTTGGTAAGACTAGTTGTCAGACTTTCGGGCTTCTGACTACACATAACGACTGTCAAAGATCTACGAATGACAGCCGGGACCGCAAAACATTGCAGAACCGTATTGTCCAATAAATAGGTGCCACACTACACACACACTATATTTTGCCACAATTATTTTTATTTCCAACAAACTAACAATTGCAACGGTAATGGCGTATGTCGATAGATATAATTGTTTACTTATAATAGGACTTACGAGAATGTTTGTTTTTACAGCGCAATGACATCACCTGTTTTAACTAGGCGATGTCATGTTTCCTCTGTGCGTTATCGAGAAAAACTGTGCAGAAGTGTGGAATATTTCTAAGAGAATTGCTTTGTTTGTGAGTTTCAAAACCCATGATCACATTATTGGGATCGAGGCTCAGGGGACATTAGGGGGCCTGCCGGGGTTGCGAGTTTGTCCGAAAGGGATATCGCGACCCCGGCACACCGGCAACGGAAGGAACACGGGTGGGTTTTAGTCAGTAAAAGTCTGACACGCCCTCCCGCTCCGCCCAGAGCGGGAGAAGTTATTTGATAATTTCACATTCTCAACAAAAAAAAAGGGGGGGACACTAAGCAGCAAAAGGATCGAGTATTTATATTGATAAATTGATAATCAACTAAATCACAACGCGAATAGAGTTGAAAATAGCGTGCAAGAGATAACTCCCTGTTCCCGTTCGGATATATTTTCAATCAAAATATAACGGACTCTATAATAAAGTAGTTAACCATTTTCAATTCCAAACGTATCAGAAGCGGTAAGTAATAGACAATAGATGGTATTGCACTTAAAAACCACAAATGCTTTAACACTTTTGAATCCACCCATTTTCATAGAGATCATACGCCATGCATATTGCAAGTTAACTCCAGGAGGGACACCGGCAAAACATTTGCGCTAAAGTTAATCCTCGAGTAGTGTCACCGGCATTAGGATTGAAATCTTGTTATAATATTGATTTTAGTTTCACAATTTATAATGTCGAATTCGGTAAGAAAAACCTACATTTAAAATGAGCCCTCCCGGCATCCCATATGCGACTAGGTGAACCCTCCAGGAGGGCTCCCGGCACTGAACGTCTTAACACTGAGCTAAATCCGGTAAATAAATAAATAAATGCTTACATGAATTCATTGGACTATAGCCGTTACTTAGACACCCACACAATATTGTCATTTTGCACACAAACTGTGTCACAGCATAAACGAATGCAGTTCAACAACACAAACTAATCCACAGATAAGAAAAATGCAGTCTAACAACACCTTTTAAAATATCGAATCACAACTAAATTCTTTTTACGAATATTTTCTCACGGAAGTTTTGAGCAACTGTATCGTCACAACACTGAATGAACACTGTCTAAACTTTTGCGTCCATCATTTGAATAAAATTTATTTTAACAGCGAGTGTTCCTAACCCAGTGCTCGCTTCCAAGTAAATGAGGAAAATCTAAACAGTCAGTAACAGACAGCATTTACCGGGAAGCGATTCGTCATCACCCAAGAAGTGGGAAAATGAAATAGTTAACTGTAAATAATGTGGTCGATTTGAATAATAAATATAATGCTGTACCACACGGTTTTGTTACGTAGAAACATACATTTTCTTTGCGTCACGACGTTCCCGAAATTCATGTCTTTCAAGATGACTTTCACAGTGGTTAAACCAATGGCATTGGTTTTTCCACGCTCAAAGATTTGCATGACGTAAAAGATGAAACGCAGGAAAACTTGCATTTTAAATACATATAATAATGGTCCTTGTATCCGCGATGCAAACTTTTGTTTAGTTTGAAATGAAAATCTTAAGGGTTTACAATTATATTCAAACGTGTGAAAATAGAAAAGGATTATTTACCTACTTATTGCAAACAAGTAATAGATAAATAGTTAGAATATGCTTTATTGTACGCATTAAACTGTCTGCAGGTTTAAATTCGTTTTTTTTTTGTATACAGTAACATTTTAAAGAAAACGGGTTTATTATCTAGGTACACAAATAAATAAAAATGAAGTGTCAGTTTGTAATGTCAAAATAACAGCTTTTTAATAAATGCTTAAGAAAGTATATTTACGATACATAAAACATTTTTTTTTTGTCTGTTTGTTCCATCTAATCTCCGAAACGGTTGGACCGATTTTGACGGGACTTTCACTGGCAGATAAGTGATGTTATACTTTTATTTTAGAAAAAGAATAAGAGTCCACACAGGCGAAGCGCCTGGCGGAAGTTAGTGCTTTATAAATTGTAAAAAAAATATTGTTTTTGTGTTATCAAATAAATATCTACTTGCATCAATTATGCCTAATGGCGAGCGATTACACAATTACTGATGGTGGAATATAGTGGAAGAATATAGAAATATTGTGAGTATTTTTTTTTTGTAAACAACGCCATCTTTTTTTTCATTATGCAAATTTTACAAGTTCTTTGTTAAAATAAATGTTGTCGATAATACCTTACACAGAGAGGAGGCCCGATTCCCAGCACTGGGAACATTATACGCTGATTTAATGTTATGTACCTTTCTGTTTGTTCCTGTTGGCGTGTCGGGCGGCTGGAGGGGTCCTGCCTAAACTCTCCAGGTCTGTATTGCTGCTCTGAGAAAACGCTGGGGGCGGAGACTCTCCCGCCATGCTGCATTGGTACTGCGAGAAAGATTTAATCGTCAGTGCTTTGTTGTTGCAGCGTAAAAGGTCAAAAAGATTGTGGAATTCGATGGAAACTTTGCTCTATTTTCTGCTGCTAGATTAGAGTAATCTTATAATCTTTATTTGATAAATAAGAACAACAACAAAAGTTTTAAAACATAGATTATTATCTATGAATTTATGAATATCGGTTATCGATACATAAATACTTTTGTATTTAATGATAAAGTTGTTTTGAAGCGGATTGACCTTACTCAAACTGAATTGTGGGGGTTAACAACATTCAGTCGTGAGAAACTCGATCTTGAAAATCAATCTGGCTAGGCTTTTCCCAACTATGAGTTTTCCAGTCTCACCGGATGTATCTGAATACCAGTATTTTACATGGAGCGACTGCCTATCTGACCTCCTCTGACAACCCAGTAACTGGGTAAAACGATACCACTTGGTAAGACTGGTTGACAGACTTTCGGGCTTCTGACGACCCGTAACGACTGTCGCAGATCCACGAATGAAAGCCGGGACCAACTGCTTAACGGAGGAGTCTCGGTATGTAAAGATGGCGGTGGTCACCCATCCACAGACCAACTCCGGCAAGGGTTGCTTAACCTGATGGATTGACCCGTGCGGCTGTTATTACTTAGCCATGAGCTCCTCCAGTAGGCTATAAAATATGAAGTCAAAATAAAACGAATTAAATTCATACCAGGTTATAAATAACGCCCCGAATGAGTCCGAGCCACTTCCTGGCTCCATCCTCCGTTTCATCCTGAATTAGGTACTGGTCGTATCCCACAATAAGCAGGATGGATCGCATGTACCTGGAAGCAAATAGGAATGTTAGTTCTTATCCTATACTGTTCAATGAGCAATATTTGTATACAAGGTGGCAGGGACATCGACGCGAAAACTGATACGGATTCAATACATGATTCTGAACCCCCATGCGTCGAAATTTTGCGTCGGTTATTAAAAAAAATCTGCTGTTTCATAGAAAAATGCAATTACCTACGCGGTCAAAATGTATGAAACTGCTGTTTTTTTTTTATGATAAAATAAAGTTGCAATATAGGGGTTTACGGGGGCGAGCGATCGATCTAGCTAGGTCTCATAATGTAGAAAATCAGGCTTATGGTGAAATAAAGAATTATATAAATTTATCGTAATCTAATACGGTCCGTTTAAAGAAATTGTTTGAAATAGTTGATAAGTTACCTCTTGGTGTGTTTCTGTATGCACTGCGTGGCGTGCGCGTTCCGCAGCGGCAGCACCAGCTCGGCGAGCGGCGCAGACGGACTGGGCGGCGTGCCCGGCGGACGAGATACTTTCTGCAATTATATATTTGGTTATTATGGTTTAACATACACAACATGAAGTATACACTGCATATACAGGTCGACATAAAAGAGTCTGACGTGGTGACATTTGGAACTAAAGATTTTATATGTTGATGATGGCACTACTTTGCCTACAAGTGCTAGTTTTGAGTCACTCACAAGCAGTTTTTAACAAATTGTTAAAATTCTTTTACTCATTTCCCATTCGAAGTGACCTAAGATAGTGGCGCCCTCATTTTATCCAAACTCTTTTTTGCCAAGCTTTAGGTAAGTACACAATAGCCAATAGACCACGTACGCACGGACGCAAAAATATCGCGGTGGGATATCATCGCGCACTGGATTTTGAACTCTCGGTGTTGAGCCGAGCGTTGCGAATCCAACGCGCACTCTCGTCCCAGCGCGTTGAAAAAACACAATGTTGGATTTTCAACGCTGAAAACGCAGTGCACGAAAAAAAAATTGCCGCTCGAAAAAATCGCCCGTGCGAACCCGGGCTAAAAGCAATGCTCTTGCTGAAAGTGACTTAACAAGAGATCTTGCTTTTCGCATGCGATACGAAGGCAAAACTACAAGTTTTCGACATAGTTCATCTTCGAGAAGGTTACATTGATTTAAATCACGCATTTGGTGTCTTTGGCTTAGAGGTTAAAAATAACCAAAATATCAAATTCAAATTCAAAAGTCATTTATTCAAACTAGGCTGAGAATCAGCACTTTTCGAACGTCAAAATTACATAAGATAGTCCCCCAAAAACGCCCACCCTTCACCACTTCCTAGTGCTTAAGCTGGGAAGAAGAAGTGGCGCAACAAACTCCCCAGCAGACTACACACAATGCACACACAATATAATCCACAATTCAGCCACTACCTACCACTTTCACGTCTAGAAAAATGAAAAAACCGTCATTTCAATACTGACTACTTCTAAATTCACAAAAGCAGGGAGCGTATAAGGAATATTCTGTTTACTAAGGAGATAAAATACTTACAGGAGCATAATACGTCCTCTGGTCTTTGTAGAAGACTAGTGCGGTGGGTGTGAGGACCATGTAGCAGTCTATCCAGTTCTTTTTGGTCTTCTTCGTGCCTTCCAGGAACTTGGTGCGTTTGATTGGACTCTCCAGAATCACCTGTGGATAATCAAAACATTGAATTAATGCATGATCTAGGATAATCATAGCATAATCAGCCTATAATGTTCCCACTGCTGGGACACAGGCCTCTCTGTGAGAGGGAGTGGGCCATAATTCACCACGTGGGCCCAGTGCGGGTTGGTAGATGACACATGCCGGTTTCCTCACGATGTTTTCCTTCACCGTTTTGAGAGCAGTGGTAATGAAATAATTTACACAAAGTAAAGCGCTTGTTAGGGTACAAACCTACGACCCACAACTCGTAAGTCGCTGCCGTTATCACTGCTCTCCTACAGGGCCACCACTGCTCTCTATGTATGATTTATTTGCCAGAAAATAGGTATTCGTAACAAATGGTTCCATTATAATCGACTTTTCAGTCGTGCAAATCATTTTAAGCTTTGTGCAGACTAGCGCGACGCGACAGCGCGACACGACATCGGTTACTGCTATACCGTGAAGTTTTCCTAGAAATTGTATTGTTCAAGTAGCGCCGGTCTGCACGAGCCTTTATTAGTGTAGTTCAACATTTATTGTCTTTTAGGTGATTTTTAACTAAAATATGTCTTCCCAAGACTGTTATAGCTTTGCTTCTATATAAGCGAATTACTGGGGCGAATATACGTGGTTTTAGTGCAATTAAAAAGCAAAAAAATTGGTGTCTGTTCCACTGCCGGGAACCACATAGCAAAATGTATGAATATGTTATATTATGTCGCCAATATTAAAGCTCTTTTTTTTAATGTTTGATTTTAAGTTTTTAGGAAGTGCTACTGCCTTTTTTGTGCAAGACCACTTTGTTAGTAATTGACTGAAAAGCTTGTGTTAGTGAAGTCAAGCAAAATAAGTAAAACCAATGTACTTGTAAGATCCTGACCTCTGACGGTTGCTGCAGGGTCAACCTGGGCGCTGGTATGGGCGACTGCATCCGATTCTTAGGGGCCACCATAGACCTGGACTTCCTATTCCTGACATACGCTGGCTCTCTGTCCCGAAGCTCCACATCTAGGCTGTCCCCAGACGAAGACGCTGGAAGCTGCAGATGAGTCGGTCTTCTGGGGTTAATGAGAAGGTTCTCTGTAGAGCCTCCTGGAAATTAAGATTATTTGAATTAGTTTGTTAATATAGTGAATCGGTTCGGAAATGACGTGAGGCGGTTTTCATGGGGCTTCGACGTTCTCACCACTTCGCATTGTTTGCCGTACTTACTAATTAATACATACTGTTGTCAGCAGTCCTTTCTAGGACTATCATTTACTAATTAAAAAAATTGTATTGTTTGCTGATGTGATTCAGATTTTGTTTTAAGAGCTTCTCAAAAATAACCAAAACCGTGGTGTATAGTATAGTAATTTATTTATTTTCACTTCAGAGACACAAACATCTGTGTAGCCCTGGCTCTTGTTCTAGGAGTTCCTATATCACAAGAGCCAAAATAACTGTTATATTAACTGTTCAGCTAGGTTCATTCAGTATGGTTGTAGGACACTTACCCAATCTTTTGTTAATCCTGACGAAGGGCGGGCTGTCAGAACTAGCCTTGTTGTACCCAAGGTCGAGATCTGCGCGGCATCTCTCTGACGTCGGGCTCCAGTTGTTGAGGTGGTCGTACCCGCGCGCGCGCAGGGAGCCCTGCTCTGGAATGTCCTCCTGAAATCATGGGAAATCGTGGTTAGGTAAATGGTGGAAGTGCGGTTAAAGATATTCAAACAGATTCACTTAAAGAGAAAATATAAATAGGTGTAAACAATATTGTGTCATTAAAACAAAGCTTAAAATAAAACATTGCACACTCAGTACATCTCTCATTATAAAACAAATCAGACGAAGGTAGTTACACAAGGAACACGTTTTGTGTTAAGAGCGTTTATACAGAAACTGGGCAACGTCGCAAATTGCTGTCAAATATTTCGCTGTTTTGATTAATTTGGCAATTGTATTGAAACAAGAAATATGGGTTACTTTTATACAGTAAAATAGTTAAAAAAAAAAGCTTAAACTTCGAATAATGAGTACTTTTAAGCAGACGCTAATCTTAACTTTGAGCAACCTTTATGTAAGGAGGCTTATGTAAAACATAAAACTGCTCTGCAATCGGTGAAGGAAAACATCGTAAGGAAGCCGACAAGAGCTAGAACCAAAAATTCGAAGACAATATGGAATATGACATCCGTCAAACCACACTAGGTATGTGTGCGTGGTGAATAACGGCTTGTTTCATTGTATTGGAGGGATACCTACTGTTAAAACTGAATTTAATACTATCATAACAGAAGTTAGAAACGAAACAGATTTTGTATAAACCAAACACAATATAGAGCAGTGGTGGCCCATTGGTAAAGAGCAGGCTCAGTGGTAAGTGAGAGTTGTAGGTCGTAGGTTTGAACCCTAACAGGCGCATTACTTTGTGTAAATCATTTCAACAATGGCTCTCAAAACGGTGAAGGAAAACATCGTGAGGAAACCGGCATGTCCTAGAACCAAAAATTCGAAGACATCATTGTGACATCTACCAAAACGCACTGGGCCCACGTGGTGGATTACGGCCCACTCCCTCTCACAGAGAGGAGGCCAGTGTCCCAGATATGGGAACATTATAGGCTGATTATGCTAAACTAACAATGAATGTCGTTATTAATAAGAAAACAACTGCCTCGCTGTTCTAGCGGTCGCTAGCGCTATTGCTGAACAGGACGCCCTGGGTTCGATTTCCGGACCCGGAGTCTGGATTTGTGCCCGGTTGATGGCAAAAGGCTCTCTCCCTGTCCTATGGATGGGACGTAAACATAACTGGCGAAATATGGGCGTACTGTTGGTACACGTCTGCCTAAGCCTTCGGATATACAGTCGTGATGTTTTGTTATGTTATTAGGAAAATTCAAATAATTAAATTGTTGATTGCCTCTGTTAGCTTCGTAATTAAGGATAGGATAAAACAGATAATGTAAATGCTGTTATTGAAAACTAATCATAACGGATAAATAATTAGGTACTCAAACCTTTTTCAGCGGACGCCATCATGGTTAATTTTAAACGGTTCCATGAATTTTTACCTAATATCACCCGAGCAGCACTGTTTATGAGCGAATAGCAAATAAGGAAAAATTGTCGATGACGGCGTCTGGTCGCTACTCGGTTGATTTAGCATTTTATCTGGTCGACGGGCAATATATCGGTCTAATTAGAAACATGACACGAATATATTTTGTTAATTTTTATAATATCAAATCGTATAATCGCGTCTAATGATGGAGGTGGAGCGACGATCTTCGCAGTGTGCTTGATATCAGCTGGATGAGAGTTGTCGAAAATCGAGTTGAATAGCATGTGTTAGGAGAGGCCTTTGTTCAGCAGTGGACTGCTGTTAATGATGATTATGATGATAATGGATCGAATGATCGGGACATGCTAACTGTTCTCCCGAGTACTACGTACTCTATAAAACGCTCAGAAAAGCTCCCTGTATAACTCCCTAAAGTGACTGTATGAGATTAGCGCAACTCTGGGGTGAGCATTTGGCAGTTTATCTGTTTATAATTTGAGTAAATGCGTAATGAGAACAGGTTTAGTAATGGGCTGTGAATCTGCCTCGCATCGGGTCTCAGCATTATGCTGAGCAATGGCCGTTTTGAACGAATGTAACGCATATTCTCCCCAAACTTTTGTATTTTTGTGTTTGTTTTTTCTTTGCCTATGTGCTACCGCAAATAAACGTAATTTATTTATTTCTATATATCTAACATATCCTGCATCATTACTTTATTTCACTTATTAGTATTATTACGTCATAGATTACGTTCGCCAAACTTAAGAGCGTGCGTCATTGCGTAACACCCGTCGGGACATAGTTGGAAGTCCCAAGTGCTTATCAGTCTACGTCATAGTGTAGCACAGTAACGGGAACACAGCATGCTGGTTGACGGCAAAACTCGTCGAGGAGTTTCTCTTTCTACTGCTTCTTCTTGTCAATGGCACGCACGACAGTGTATTAAACTTTTCCCAAAATTTTGCCATTTCTACGGCATCGTCGGCGGCAGGCGGCAGCGCAGAGGGCACCTAAACCAGCGTTGGGGCTCTGTCTCGCATAGGGTCGCAGCATTATGATGAGCGATGGCCGTTTTGCGTGGATGTGACGCATATTTTCCCCCAAATTGTTTATTTTCGTGTTTTGTTCTTTCTTTGCATCATGCCACTAAACGTATTTTCTTTCTTTCTTTCTTTTCTAAATTTTTCGACTGCATTTTTTGGGGCACAGAGGGCAGAATTGGAGTTGGGACATAGTTTGCGCTATAGCTCCACATGTCACCCTACTGCCGTACCGTCGAGGTAGCCCATCTTTGCGAGGTTGTAGTTGCATCTTCCCACCTGGGTTCGGAGACGGTTCAGAGCCTTGTGGGCCACAGAAAGGTATTGAGCGGGTGGAGGGAGACTACCTATCCTGCCACATTTTGCAACGTGCGTCGGCCGGGTTAACTGGTAGGGACGCTGCCATTTTTAGGAAGCTGTGCCTGCTTATGAGTCGTTGCCGTTTCTACTGCTACTAAATATTACGAGGATAGAAGGAAGCCTGTTCACTCTTGCTTTGAAAGTTGACGGGTTAAAGGTAAGCAGGCAGGGAGTTCCACACTTTGCGGGCATAATAAATATTGAGGAGAAGCGCTGAAGTTTTCTAATCGTTAGGTTCACTTATAATTTATTATGAAACGCTTTACTGGCAGCCACGCGGCCACTTTATCAGCACGTGTTTATATTGGTCCTTCGAGTCGGGTACGTGTTTAGTTCTGCTTCCAGCCAAATTAAATGAGAGTCAATAAAAATATTATACAGGAAGCGTCTGATATCCGTGTAACTAATCAGTATTTCTGAATCGTTGACTCCCGAACCAGAGTCGGACATATTCGTTAGGAGTGTATTTATGGTTAGACTAGTCAGCTGTTTTTTTTTTCTGACGCAGTGGTATCGTGCCTTGTATTTGTCTGAGTGCCAGACTGATACTTATTGCCTTTTGTAAAGACAGGACTTGAGGATAATGTCTCTTCTCTAGGGTCTTTTAGCTACTATCGTAATCCGTCAAACGATATTTATTTGGGATAGGCGAAGCAGCAATTGAAAAGTTAGATAGTTGATATTGAAGTTATTGAATTAGTTGGGAGTTTTCAGGGTGGCTACAATATTTTGATTTGAAAGAGTGTTCGTGGATAATCTTACCCGTTCTTCTCAGCAAACTTTCTTTTAATCCACCAGCATCACTTATTATACAAGATGTCACGGACATCGACGCGAAAACTGGCACCATGAAAAAATCTGCTGTTTCATAGATAAGTGCAATTCCTACGCGGTCAAAATGTATGGAACAGCAGATTTTTCATGGTGTCAGTGTTCGCGTCGATGTCCCTGACATGTATAAGTGAGACACTACAGAATGCCGCTAATCGACACTAGATGGCGCTGTCGCGTGACGTGAGTTTGCTAGATGAAATAACAGCTGAGAGCTCTTCTAGGGAGCAATCATTGTCTTACAAATAACTTGATATTTCTTTAAAGTTACAAAAATAAGGGCGTCATTAATGTCCCTTCTGTAAGATTTCTGTTGCAATTTTCCACAAAACCATCACTCCTAGGTCAATATTCACAATCTCACTTTGACTTTACTAAGTAAACTGGCGCTCCATACGAATATGAACTTTAATCATATGAAAATAATTTTCATATTCGTAAAAGCGAATGTGAGCAAGCGTTTCACACGAATATCAATATTAATGTTTTACAAATAAAGTTCACATTCATAAGAGACGCTTTCTTTACTTAACAAAGTAAAGTCAAAAACAGAATCTTGAACCATATTGTGCTTAGTTAAATCTTCTAGATTCGTTTTTCGTCTATGACAGGCACATAAACAGTTCGTTTGCAAATATAAACAAGACAGCTGAAAGCCTATGAATCATCGCGCTCTTATCAACGCCAGTTCATTGATTCTTGTGATTATTTTCGTCAGTACATAATTACGAAGCTAAAATAATAACAGCTGTACGGGTCGATTGTTCAGGCTTGCCACGGTCTGTCCGTAGATACTGACCAACGTTACATACCGAGACCCCTCCGTGTCTCGGAAAGTACGTTAAAAAAGCCCTTGGGCTGTCATTCGTAGATCTTTGACAGTCGTTACGTAGGGGTCTTCAGAAGTCCGAAGGTCTGACAACCAGTCTTACCAAGGGGTATCCTGTTACCCAGTGACTGGGTTATGGAGGTCAGCTAGGCAGTCGCTTCATGTAAAACACTGATATTCAGCTGAATCTGGTTAGACTGGAAGCTGACCCCAACATAGTTGGGAAAAGGCTAGGCAGATTGATTGTAAATTATTACGAATATTACGAGTATGTTATAATAAGTACGCGATGATGACGGAATAATATGACAATTATTTGTTACAATATTTTGTTGTTAGTGACACATAGTTTGGTAGCAATGAATCACGGTTACCCATCTAATTCGTGACCTCTTTATATGGTGTTGTGTTGAACTAGTAGCTAGCTGATTTGTAGGTAGGTACTTTAGTTTTCATATACTTTGTCACGCCTTAAGTGTGGAGCAAATTGCCTCCAGTGGCGTCATTCGTTACCGTGGGTATAGTCCACCATAAAATTTGTTTACAACGCTAAAGTTGACTGACACTTGCATTCAAAAAAAGAACGAGGTCTATTTGTCTATGTGACTGTTAGATAGTTTGAACCTTAGTGAAGTTTTAATTTAGGTACTGGGTAATGTTGTCAAAAGTGGTAAGGAATTGTGAGGTTAACTATAAGTTTGGAACATCTTGAGCACTCAAGAACCGCTACC
Source organism: Agrochola circellaris (assembly GCA_914767755.1). NCBI lineage: Eukaryota > Metazoa > Arthropoda > Insecta > Lepidoptera > Noctuidae > Agrochola > Agrochola circellaris. The sequence goes on from OU611860.1 coordinate 9,256,345, forward strand.
ACGCTCCTTGCTGACTGGATATCAAGACTATAACTATATATCCACCACGTGGTGGATTAAGGACCACTCGCTCTCGCCTGTGTCCCAGCAGTGGGAACATTATAGGCTGATTATGCTATGGGCTGTTGTCACATATTTCGTACCGATACAAGAGAAGTGGGACGATACAATGGGATCACTAAGCGAGAATCTTAGATGTAAGTAGCTGGCTTTTGGTACGTCATACGTACTGAGTGTCTGAACCAGAGTGTCCGTATAATATGTATGTATCCAATGTGTATACCTACTGACAAGTCTAACTGCTTATCAGACCATCATAGATACTCTATCAGACTCTCCAAGCAATTTAGGACGCCGAGAGTTTACCCATCCTGCACGTGACCTCGGCTACTTTGCTTAACCGCTCATATGATCCAACCTACGCTGTAGCCACTCCTATAAAACAGTTTATATGAATAAATAATATTAAAATATTTACCTCTCGGAACCATGTCTTTCCTCTTTTCAATTTAAACATAATAAAACTCTGAAAAACTTTGTTTAACTTATAATTTCACATTACACCACTAGGCCACATATTTGTTATATTATCAATGTCCAACTAAACGTATAAATGTGTAAAATAAGGTAATATTTAAAGGAAAACGACAATAAATTCGTCTTGTTCGTAGAGCGGGTGACACACTGACTGCAGTTGTGTCATTGTAGCGATATTATTTTAGTGATGGGTGTACGTCAATGGTTTTTGTCGATATTTTTCCGCAAATAAGTCGATACATTTCTATTGTGGATGCCACACACTAGTTTTCAAATGCCAATGATGTATTGGTTGGTTATTAATGTGGATTAGTTCGTCAATAAGGAAAACCATAATCATTTACATATTTCCTTAATGATAAATATTTTAAATTCCGACAAATTGCAAAATATTTAATAATGTGTTGAATCTATAAATTTGTTGACAACTTGCCATGCTAAGTGAATGAATTAACTACTCAAGAAAATCAGCATGATCGTGGAAGTAGGCACATCGTATATTCATGTCACGATAATATTTTCCCACACAAATGTCATGTTCGATCATTTGCCACAAGCACAAAGCAGACTGCTTGCCACATTAATAACGAAAGGGAATAAAATAAGGAAAATTGGAACTAAGCAATTAACTGGTTAGTGTTTTACGTATAACAATGAGGGTTAAAATGAGTAACAGTAACAGTAAATTAAGTTAATAAAATATAAACAATTTTTTTTTTTTAAATTTTTATATGGTCCGTGAAACTAAGAAAATGACTGAGAAAAAACAATGACAATAAGTGTCAAAAGTAAAAAAAAAAACATACGCAAATAGCAGGACTGGCAGATTTGACAAAGAACTGCAAGAAACCAATTCCATCAAAATATGAGAAATGATAACCACATTCCTTTCAAATCAACCTTTAGAAGCGCGAACCAATTATAGGGTTATTTTAAATTGGCTAGCTAAACTCCGTAGACGCGATGGGTATCGATATCTCAACATGATAATTCAAAAATAAATTAATTTGATGATTTTTTGTCATCGACCACAGTTATTGTAGTCACTCGAAATATCAGTTTAAAAACCGGTTTTTTTTCGTGTAAACTTTACAGACCGGTTGGGTATCGATATACCCACCGCGTCTGCGGAGTTAAGCTAGCTAATTGAAAATAACACTGTATAGTCCACATTAATGGCTAAGTTCCGGCGAACGGAACAATGAATGTCGCATCACTAGTGCCCTCTTATCTCCGGCCGGTCGTCAATTCGATGTTAGGAAGTGTATTGTTATCTTGCTTTATTACCTACTCTGCACTGATTATAATTGTGTTGTCTGTAACCGCACTAGTCAGTTCCAACGGGAACTGTAGTAAAACCACAGCATAGCTGTGTACAGTTGATCAACGCAACTCCACTACGAAATGATGACAAAGGAACAGGCAGACCTATCGTAATAATGACATTAGCAGCTTCGGATGTAACATTCAGACTAGCGTTCTTATTTTGAATGTATGTCATTTCATGTACGTGTTATTTGTATCGTACGATGACCCTGTGACAGGCGATGAACCACTGCATATGTACTACACTGTGGTACTAGCGTAACCTGAGACTTCAATCATCCCACATACGAGTATTGTACGTGTGTATGAGGAAATAGCTCAGTTAAATCTGTTACTTGTATTCTCGCTACAACCATAGTTCCACATTTTGTCGACCATTCCTTCATAATAGATTTCTGTAGAAAACTTGTTCCTTAAAATGTTGGCGTAAATTAGAATCTGCTTCCAAAACAGCAGAAATTTCGTTAAGGCTCAGTATGCAAATTGTGTATATATAGACTGATGACGTTTTTACACCTTTGTTATGTAAACAAACCTTCAAGATTACGAGTAAACATAAGTGATGCAGAGCACGTGTGCACCAAGTATTACATGCAGTACTAACATCGGTGGAAGATTTATTGCGGAACAGGTCATTGCTTGCAGACCACTTAGTTCATTTAACTCAGTTGATATTGTCGTTAATCATTTATACGATGGTGTTACCTACTTTAAATTTGGCAATTCAGCGCTGGGCCGAGCTTAATTGCTTCGAGTCTCGAAGTCCGGATCTAGACCAGAAAGATGTTGTAAGTTCTCTAAAAAATATTCAGAAAATTTAAGTACCTAAGTGGGTTCCTTTTTTAAAGTCAAGAAAGTAACCTTACTTCTAGGGATTTAGAAAATTTTAGACTTTGGTTACTACAAAGTTTGCGAAACGTTTAGGTTCTAATAGCATTCAATAAGTGTATACCTACAACTACATACGTTAATGTAACTAATATTCAACGTCTTCTACTCTTATATATTTATATGTATGGCACTTCAGTGTATTGCATTAGTTCAAAAACGATTCGTTCTGTACGAGTAACTACGACACGTGCGTTTGTTATTATGTTTTTAGTTTTGATTACAACTTCAGTTCAGCAGTTTTACGTTTATAGCAAGGCTTCTTTGACTACACTTATTATTGCCGAGTTTCAAGCCGCGTTTACAAAATTTCGACCACGCGTCTTCGAACAAACGGCTGAAGTTTAATTAGTCTAAAAACTGCAAAGGAATGTTCAACGTGGTCCTTCGAGCCGGATTATGGCCACCAATAGGCCAATAATTCTTTTTTATAGAGACCAGTAGAAACTGCGGACCTGCGTGCATACGTTATATACATATTTACCATCTAAAAAATCTTAAGTTAAATATTTGCCAACTGGTTGTAAAATTTAATGAAAAGTTCCTCTGGGTCTTTGTCATATTAAGAGGAAAACCACGAAGCAATAAATTGAGCATCATAGGGAATTTCTTTAGGCCTTATCAAGGAGCTTGCGAGGCCACAAGGAGGTATAAAAGCGCAGAATAAAAGCAAACAATTCAGTCCTCAACAATAACCCGTTGAAAAAGTCATCATCAGAACAAAATGTGCCAAAAAGCCAAATTTGAAAATGGACAAGAAAGGATACCTACGGTGAAAAAATGCAGTGGAGTCATATCCCGGAGAAACAGAGAGCCGAATATCCCGTAATCTCCTGCTATCTAACTACGCAACACATTTTCGTTGACAATTCCGACTAATCTATTTCAATTTGACAGGTCAACAACATTCATTGTGTTATTTACGTTGTTGAGCAGATTTTTTTTCCGAACGTACGAAGCAATGGATTAGCAATCTGTTTCAAAACGATTCAGATTCTGATTGATCGTGTATTACGTAATTAGGGTACTGATTATAGAACTGTTTTGTAGAACATAAAAGGACTTGATCGCCGTGTGCGACAAACGTTAGACTACAATAATTAAATGCGAACGCGACACGACGAGCAATTTTTTTTTTTAAGATGATCTGACGGAATTTATTGGTGGGCGCGCTAGTGCATCTTACATGAAACAGATTTTCAAACCAGACAGAATGTAATTGAAAATTGGACGCGATCGACGCGGGTTAAGAAATTTAACCGAAAAATGAAACAATCTTGTGCTAGAAATGGCATTTTGTGCCATTTCTAGCACAAAATTAAAGAAGAGGAATGGATTCCAATGTTGCGAGCATGCAACGGGCTATACCTAACAATTTGTGGAAGCAACGAATTTCAATGAAAAGTGAAATAACCTCGGAACCTCAAAAGCGTATCTTTACTATTTTGACTTTACTTTGCTTAATAGTTTATTTAGTTAAACCAATGTAAGTTGCATTAAATAATTTGCTTTAGACCCATAATTTGCTTTAAATACACATATGTACCAATTTCCATTTTATGTATAAAATGTGAAAATAAATCAGCATTGACGTCTGTTTTCATTGAAAGCTGAAATCCATTTGAATTTCGCGAATGAATCCCTCGCATTGAATCGATACATTGACATGAAGGGCGCGCCGGATGCACGCCATTGGACAAGAACACGACGCCATGTTATATTAATACACTGGACAGATGAATTACAGAAATATGGATCGGAGAAAGATCTAGAAAATGTGGGTGATTTGCAGTCTGAAATAATGGTTAACGACTCACGTAAGATGAGAGAGTTAACTAAGAAGCAACTTTGAAGTAAGGGAGGGACAATAAAACTTTTAGGAGAACAAACCTACTACTTTCAAAATTTTGCTTGAGAAGATATTACTCTAACTTAAGAGGGCTATACCAGTACTGTAAAGTGCTTCAACAAAATACTGTCATTAAGTCAAAACAAAAAAATAAAGACAACCTATCTGATTCGTATAAGAAGATAAACAAAGATTACCTTCCCTTCAGGCTTTGGAAGCTTTTAAGCTATTCGAAAATTGAATTTTAAATTAACACTGCGTGAGGACATTAGTCTTTCTAAACTGGTCCTACGGTTCTTCCCTACATTCTGCCCCGACGCCATATTAGAACGGGTGAACAACACAATGTGTGCGCTTGCGCATAAATTAACGCACGACAAGCAGTAATCGGACAAATTAACACAGAACTATGGTCCTGCGGTCCGCGCTGACTCAGGGCACGCTTTTATTTTGTTTGCTTGTGTTTGCTCGACAAGGAAAATAGTTTGGTACCTACCTACCTAACTCGTCACTATATTTTGTTATGAACTAGTGAATAAAACAGTTATAACGCCCTCTAGTTTGTGTAACAGGAGGTCATTTGCTTAGGAGTCATTTTAATTATGCTTGAACTGTACCTGTAGGGAGATCTCATCAGCTTTATACAACATATAACAAAAACCTTATGCGATCCGTGTTGTTAAGTACCTATCGTACTGAGAGTCTATTTAAGTAGTGATTTTTAATTTTACCGGGAATTTTACCAGGTGACTACATGGGGTCGTCATTTACCGAATGTCAAGTCATAATTTAAGAAACTGTTGAATTTTTTAAATTTATTTAATGGAATTGGGGTAATTTTGGTACTTGCTAAAAATGTGTATTTTAAATAGGATTTTTTTTTTTTTTTTTTCAATAATAATAAGATTTTTTATTACTTTTTGGTAATTTAGCCAGACATGTGCCACTTTCGAATCGGACAGGGTTTTTGCTATATTTTGTAGAATTTCAACTTATGTTTGATTGTCATCACTGAACCCTACCCTTGAACCTAAATAACAGCTTACAAGACAGCTGGTTTAATGATCAGAAACTTTTTAAACTTTTAAGCTTAAAAAGCTTTTTTTTTAAGCTTTTTAGTAACCCTAGTAAGAAAGTACCTTTCTTCTTTATTCGTGCATAGCGATACTTAGTTTAGTTGATGCTTTAGAGAATAAGGTTTTTACGCCGTAATTCAATGTACTCTAATTCATGGTTATTTAATATTTAACTGTAGTTGCACAAGTGAATAAGGAATGCAATGTATGTAGACGTAGCGTTATCAGCACCTCTTATCGCTTCGGATATTAGCTGAATATACCGCGTTGTGGTCATGTGTTGCAACGTTTTGGAAGAGGGGGGACATTTTACTTTGTTTTATGCAATTTTTTTTTAACTGTGTTATACGTACATGGCTCTTATGGAGCAGGTAGATATCTACTTCACAATGCAATGTGTAACAATCCTTTAGTTTTCACATCAATACATCTTGTCATACGCGCACGCACCTTTTTTTTAAAATCATGTCAGATCGGTTTAAAATAATTATAAATAACCTAATAGGGTGTCTGCTTTGATATTCATCTTTGAATATTATCACATTTTTAAAGAAATGGATGTCGTCGACGATATAAGACCACTGCACTCGTTTGCAGTTCTTTATTTTTACTACGAGCCCCAACAATTTGAACGAATCCTTTCATTAACTTACGAAGATATCTAAAAACTTTTAGGTTTTGGCCTTCCAGGCGGATGCACCTGTAAAAGTAATGTTGGTCCTTCCAGGATTCACGGAGGATGCCCAGAGCATATGACATGACAATTATATAAGTTTCTTACCTCATGATATCCATGTGCAACAGGCTGTGCCCTTGGTCGGGGAGCCCTGAACTGTGTGATTCGAGGGATGACTAGAGGCGGCCTCTGGTCTCTGCTGTACACTGCACATTCTTCTGGCGTTATCCACTGTGGACAAGGAAAGGTTTATGTTAGACAGAGCTAGAGATATTTTTATGTTTATTGTTAAGATTTGTTTCTGGTCCTAGCAGATAAAAGTTGTAACTTATAAGCTAGTAAAATGAAAAGCCAATCTGAACAATCCGCGTATACTATGCAATTTTTAATAGTTTTGTGTTTTATAAACTTTTGTTATCCGTTCAAATTCTTTCACGTCAATTATAAAACAAAATTGCTTGAATGGAATGCAGATCTATCAATCTGCCTACTCTATTTCCAACTATGTTGGGGTCGGTTTCCAGTCTAACTGGATGCAGCTGAATCCTGGTATTTTACCTTTTATTGGGTAACACTATACTCCTTGGTAAAACTGGTTGTCGGACTTTCGGTCTTCTGACGACCCGTAACGACTGTCAAAGATCGACGAATAACAGCCGGGACCAACGGCTTTCCGAGGTACGGATGGGACTCGATATGTAAAGATGGTCACTCATCCACGGACTGACCTTGGTAATCGTAGCTTAACCTGATCGATCGACCCGTGCGGCTGTTATTACTAAGCCATGAGCCCCTCCATGCACTGGAGGTATTAAATTCGCAACAGGCAACAGCTTTCCTGTCCATTAATACTGGATGCTAATTGATAGTGAAACACAATGATTTCCTTTCAGTATCGTGTTACAGCTTGCACAGTGCTCCTTGTTGCACATCCTGGGGCGATGGCGCCACATGGGAATCAATGGAGGGCCAGTTAACACCAGTCTTTAAAGTACTTATTGCTACTGCTGTTTGCACTACTTGAATGGGTGATCCCTATCTTTTATGATTGATATCTAGTAGGCTTTATTGCATCAGAATAAAAAAACAATTCAACTGCTTTTTCTGTAAAATATTACTGTTTTAGCCTTGCCCTTCAGCAACTTCTGCATGTTAACTATTACTACCTCATAAAGATCAAAGTAATGCAAAATCAGTCTGCTTAGTTGTGCATCGTTGTTCATCGTGTTTTTCTTTTCACGATTTCTTTTTTTCTAAGTTGTCATTTAACTTGGTTTCTCCCAAATAATTTGGTAATTTATCTGGTAAGTTTATGATTGTAACTCTTCGTCGATTTGACGTGTTTAGATAGCTAATTACGTGATAACTAGTCAGTAATCTGCTGCAACTAGCAACACGAGATCATCAGTAACATTTATTTTCACATACATCTTCGGTTAAGTCACACTCTATTGAGTACCAATCATCTGAGATATGTCTGTTGTTGTATCTTGAGTTCTTGACACCTCTGCGGACGGTTGAGGTTATGAGCGGTAGATGGCGCTGATGGTCAGTTAGAACATTAGAGATCAACATCTCACTCGCGATCTTAACGAGTGATTAAGTAAAGAAAATTAAAAGTGTGGATATAATTTATGCAGAGACGGGTCAACGTCATGCCTTGTGTATTTGTCAAAAAAAAGGTTCAAAGGACCATTTTAAGGGTTCCATAGTCCACAAGGAACCCTTTTAGTTTCGCCATGTCCGTCTGCCTGTCTGTCTGTCTGTCCACGGCTTAACTCAGAGACTCTTAGTACTAGAAAGCTGTCATTTGTTTATTTTAAAATACTGGTCCTTTTGAGAAATACCTACTAGGAGGACTGCCGCGGCCCCCTGCTGTTATAACAACAATATAGGTACACCGTAAATTGTTAGTGTCGGATGATTGTCGCTATTACTGTCTGTAGTAATGCTGGCAACCTTCATTTCCCTCTCTAGACTAGTAAACCCATGTTTAGTCAAGGGACGTTAAGTTGCTAGCTGACATGACTACTACTTTAACCTACTGGCACATTGGCGACTTTCTGCTTAGTTGACCTCATATACTCACATAATATGATGATGAGTTACTAACAATCGACCGTTCTATACGTAATACGTCCATTCCATACCTACTTTCTAAGAGTATTTCACACGCGCCTACACAATTAGACAATAATGATCATTTTTTTCTACTCAAAGACTCTCAGCAATTGAACTCCTGACATTTAAACATTAAAAAGATATCAGGAAATGCTATATTGCATAATACCGTCCATTACAGACGATTTAAATGTATTACGAATAATACAATTAGATTGTAATGTAAGTATCGTTAGCAAATGCTATAACGTTCCGTAATCAATGACTATGTATAGACGGACCAATATATCTTGAGCTACAGCAGACATAGGAACTACATTTTAATGATCTGATTTTCACTTTTTGAGTTGTATGCGCCACAGTGAAGTGTCATAGTATACTGGTTTATGACATATTGTAAGTCAGTCTCGTTGGTTTCTGATTCGTAGAAATGTGCTTAGTAATTGTATCTGATTGCGTTATGTAGGTAACAGTTATCGCTGCCGATGCTGACCTATTGCTGAGAAATCGAAGTTGCTCTGCTTATTTCGACATTCAAGACTTTTTTGGAGGTAGAAACGGTGAAGAAAAACATCTTGAGGAAACCGGTATGTCCTAGACTAAAACAGAAAATTCGAAGATATGTTACATCCACCAACCCACACTGGTCTCGTAGTGGAGGACGGCACACTCCCTCTCACAGACAGGGGGCCTGTGTCCCAGCATTGGGAACATTATAGGCTGATTATACTGTGTGCTTAAAGTACTGAGGTATTCTTAACAAAGGAGAGACCTCCATGTTAATGCACAGAAACATTGCTAGAGAATTCTACATAGTATCTGAGATATACAGGGTGATTGGAAGATGGGTGCAAAGCTTTAAGGCGAAGATAGTACAGACAATTTAGATCCATTTAAGCCATGGTTGTCTTAGACGAAATCTTACCAAATTTTTTTAACCAAACTTTTAAGTTTTTTTTCGGAAATTCTCAAAATTTAATGTAAACTGCATAATTATGGCCAAATTGAATGATAAATGAATTCATTTTTTATTTATTTAATTAAAGTAATGTGTAAGCAATCAAGCAAAACATGTTTTAGGCTTCTGTGTCATTAGACATTTTTTTTACAGACATTTAAAGCTCAGAAAAAATAAAAAAATTGTACAATACGTCTTTTAAACCTTATTAAAAAAAAAAAAATTGGTAAGACTTCGTCTAAGACAACCATGGCTTAAATGGTTCTAAATTGTCTATACTATCTTCACCTTAAAGCTTTGCACCCATCTTCCAATCACCCTGTATAAGGACCAAGGAATTTATAAAAAATACCTTTCATAAAATTTGTTCTTCAGGACTGTGATGAGCTGAGTCGATTGATTAACTAAGTAAAACTGACTCGACATTATCTTTCAATCAACGCCGAAATGTTTAACATGCCTTTAGTAAACAGTTTAAAGTAAACACAACCTATCTACAACGTACATACTAAAATACTAATAACACATATTTTCTGACTAATACGAGTAATAGGTATCTAGTAGTATGAGTCTGAGTAAAAAACACGTGCGCTGGAAAAATATTTACGTCGAGCTAACTGTATCGAAAAATTCCAGTCTTTGTTTTGAAACACAGTAAATAATAGTACCTAAGACAAGAAGAATAAAAATATTAATATTCTTAATAAATCGAAAGTAATTTTAAAATTAATGAACGGTTGGAGGAGCGTTGGCAGACCACTAGCCAGGTGGTGGACGACCTGCAGAAGATCGCGGGGAAGACTTGGATGAGACTCGCACAGACCAGGGAAGCATGTTACAAAAGGGAGGAAACCTATATTCAGTAGTGGGTGGAACAAGGCTGCCAATGATAATGGATTTTAGAATTTGTGGCAGAATTAGCTACGTCTACAAAGGTGTTTAGCTAGCTTAATGCTGAAAATTAACGCTTTTCCGTGTTAAATTATTTAATTGTTTTTTTTTCGATTCTATTCTGGAGGTAATTCCAAATTCCAAAATCATTTAATACCTATTTCTATAAAAATGTATGAAATATTTTTACCCAATACATATCATTATATAATTCACATAAAACCTTGATTCATATTACACTTCGTAGAGCAACCTTCCTTTGCCTACTGCCTACTTAAAACTCTATCCATCCATACCGCGGTCAAACGTGGTAATTATAACAATATCGCCATTCCCCACTCCCGTGATGCTGAGGACCATTTGACTAAGTATAAGTATACTAGGCAACCCTGTTTCGCACAGTTTTCACGACTAGACAAAACACCGAGATTTCTTTATGAGACCTCAGACGAAGACTTTGGAAACAGCAACGTGTAACACAGCATAGCAATGACATAGAAAACGGTCGAGAAAGCAGTTTAACCCCGCCAAATGATTCACCATTGAATTTCTTTGAGATTCGGTGAAGCTTAACCAACCTGGCGGCAAAGTCGTTACAAGATGCCCATAGATAAATATCATCCTCTCCACAATTCCATTGCCTACTTTAGGATACATATCCGGTACGGTTCCAATAATCCTTCCATATCTTAGGGGCACGTCTTCCCTACCATTATCGCGCCCACCGGTCTACTCTTGATATGCAATGGTCTCTGTAGCCCCATGAAACATGAGGCACGAGGAGCTAGTGCTCTAAATCTTTGAGTTCAATCGAGTAACCAAGTCTGGTCAAACCACGCTGGGGTCGGTGCATTTCAATTCATACCTTTAAGTAAGTTTTATTTTATTACATATATAAACCTGCATCCAAATTTAGAAGAACAATGCAGTCACACAGACAGACATGAAAGGCGACGTAATTTATAATTATAGATAGATTACCTAGACAATTATAACAAAAAACCAACTTCCATCTTAACTAGATTTACAGTTTTAGTCAGATTTTAGTTGACCTTTAGTGGTTACCACAGACCCATGCTAAAAGGATCCCGGAAATTGGTATTCGAAACTGACCCATTGGCCGTAGGTTTGTTGTGACTCATTCAACTGATTGGAACAACGCCTCTCCTAGCAATGACGTCAGGATAAGAAAACGCAAAAGTTTTTTATTTCCTTGAAAAATATTAGACAGGCATGTTTCCAAATATTTATACTGTATAAAAAAAAAAAAAAACTAAAACCATAAAAATGAATGTAGTGGGCAAAAAGAATATAGTGGGCCAGAGCAAGATGGCGTCTGCAATCGCATTAAAATCCATCCAAAGATCTAAATCCTTGGATGGGCCCTCACCATACTTCGAAAAAGTGTTTCGGTCGCGCGAAAAAATGTTTACAAGGACAAGACTGATCTTGCACATCACGCATGGAACGATAGACACGATTTTGAGTATGAGTGACCGAGACAGTAATATTCAAAGGGTGTCAAAAAAACAGAAACGTGACCATTTTTTGACGCAATATGGCTGATTAAATAGTTGACGTTCACGATATTATGCATCTTCATAAGGACTAAAAATGTTTATTCACTAGGTAATTAGAATGAGTCAAGTGAACATGCAGTAATGAAACTAAAGAAATGCCTTTGTCTAGCAATGGATAAAGTTAGCTGATTAATTGAAATCAATTACTTGACTTGGCTAACCTTCTCTACGGCTAGAAAAAGGCCTCTTGTTAGTTAAAGATGGCAATGGCTTAGCAGCTTTTGACAACTTCTGTACCATTAGGTCAACAAAAGCCAAGTGATTTTAGGCCATATTTTTTCTACTAACAATTTCAACTCATCAGTCACCATAACACCACTGTTATCATCACCATATGATGACCTTAATGACATTGCATCAGGGTTTTTCCATACTTCCATTTAATCTTACGTCTTTCCTTCCACGTCTACACCCACAGACATGAATCACTCAAATTATGAATGAGATGATGCGATTTCGGAACCGGTTAGATTATAGTCTCCTTGACCCGAAACGTCAAGTTTGCGTTGGAGTTTATTTACTGTGTTGTAGTAGACAAAACCTGCTTGATGGCGTTATGTACCACATTACTAAAACACGGAGAGAGAACGAACGAACGAACGTGGAGATTTTAATTATATAATTGCAACACCAACAGTTTATAGTTGAGGTTATGAATGATACTGATTGATCTATGGATGCTAATGAGATGTAGGCGTGTGAGGTTATTGGTCTTGTGGGATTTGACAATCTAATGTTTATTTTAGAGAAAAAATATAGTAGTCAGTAAACGCTGACATATTTAAAATGATAGAACATATTATGGAATACAAAAATAGTATCTAAAGGGCCGGTGTTCCCATTTCGGGAGCATATAACAAGATTCGTTCCAGAAAATGAGACTGCAGTAAAATTATCGAGAGCAAAGTTATGTCATAAAATATGACATTGTGAATGGACACAATCTTACAGTATAATTCTATACAAAATTATAAATGTGTCTATAGTTAATAAAAACGCAACGAAAAATACTACTTCAACAGTCGACTGCAGAAAGAAAATGTCCAGAAGTAAGTAATACTAGTACATAAAACTTGTACCCGTCCACGTCGAACAGACCGTGACTCTAATAGATAATGCTAAACAAATACACACAAATACAGTACCGGAGGACCACAATGTCAGACGGGAAATATTTTACATATCAAGGAAAACATTAATTACAATCAAGAGAATAAATCATCTCTATCAGTTGTATCACAAGCAATAAACTCGGAGATACGAGTCTGTGTGTCTTTGCCATATTGATCTCAGGAATCACTGTACTGGTTAAAATTTTATTTGTAGCATTCGGAGACGCGGTTTAAGATTTAAATGGTTTCTTTTGCTTTGGTTTTAGAGCTATGTTGGGGCTGGAAACAATCGAGGTTAGTCTGTGTACTTATAAATAAACTTTTAACCACATCAGCTGACCTTTTATTTGCATTTTAGTAAAAGTCATCCTAAATAGAGGGGAGACTCATTTGCAGAGCATTGACTGTCTACTAAGTTGTCTAAGCTGCAATAGGGCTGTTTCTAATCGGAGAAGATAGTACACTATAGGAAAATACTCCCGATAACTTAACGCCTCTAGGTAATTTAGAAAACAGTGAATCATTTACTGATGTCATAATCATAACTAATATTACTCATGAAGATACTTGCTCCGATTGAACTGAATTTGCGTATATAACTGCAGCAGATTAACTGTATGGAAGTAAGGAAAACCAGGCAGCTATATCAAAACTTGCAGACCTATCTAACAGTACAGGGAAGGACTTAAAAACACTGTTTTTCCATTCCATCGCCTCAAAGTCTGATCCGTTGTATAAGCAATATATGCAAAACACGACACGACACAGCATAAATCTTGCAAATAAGTTGCATGCACTGATTTCGTTGACTTCAAGCAGTCTGGAGGACTAACTAATTTACGAGTAGGAACTCATTCATTATTTGCTATCACAGTATCATAAATTAAATCATATAAAGCTGTTATTGTTTCTTCTATTTGACATATGCTGTCTCTGTCGCACTAAATAAGAATATGAATGAATTGATGATGATGCGGGCGATCAATTAGGTGTTAAGGGGAAGTATCATGTGATGGTTTTTCAAGGTGCTATGAAAAATGAAGTTAGTTAATTATATTTTAGGTGTGGAATTGACTGACAAGATGGATAAGATAAAGAAAAGAAAACATCATTTCATGAATGTTTTATGTAAGGTAAACTTAACATGACTGGTCCAAAACAATTATAAAACAATCTCATAAAATCTCGTAAATCAGTTGCCTATTATTTTCTGCCTTTCACTTTTCAACCCGGTGTACTTTCCATTCTTTTAATACCCCTTAATAACATGATATCAAGAGTTGAACCACCTTATTGACCTTACAAGTCGACGCGAATGGAGCTCCCATTCATGAGTTTTATGCTCTGTCCCTCTCTGACTCGGCGTACGCGCAGCTTGCGAAACGAGACAGGAAATAAAGTCAATGAGAGTCAATTAACCATGAAACTTAATTGGATTCGCTGTAGGATACCATTTTAGTCGTGTATTGTTAATTCAAAGAATGATTGGATGTGAGTGAAAAAGTTGACGTCGATCTTACTGTGGTGCTACTGATGGTGACTCGTGTGTTTCAATTGAAACAAAAAATGAACGACGATTTACAACATGTTTTGAAGAATGATGAGAAACGAGCCTCCGATGCGTCCTGTTTCTTGGGAGTTTCTCACTGAGTGTCATATTATGATAAGCTAGACAGTACGAATGCAATCGCAATGTTAGTAGCCTCTCTTGAATTTTATAGTATCACTGTAATATAATTTCTCTCCACATTTAAGTACATTTTAAATGTGATACTAGAAAATATAAAAAAAACAACGCAGTCTTGGGGGTGGATAACTCAAAAAACACGATCATAGTTTTTCATACAATTTAAACCGAATACACACTGTATATACTTATTAGGTACTGATACACCAAACGAGTCTAAGAATGGAATATATAGAAAGAACACCAAGTGGAAACGATGAAGAACCATATCGATTAACATTAGTTGAAGTGTAACTCAGTGATGCACGTTCGAATGATTCTTCATTATTTTTCTCTCAACAAACAATGGATATAAAAAGACAAACGAAGAGAATTTCAGTATTGCCATACGAGAGCACTTAGTTGCGCCTGCGATTATACAAACAATAGTATCTGTCAAAATATTGTTACTAACAAACGGTGGAGTATTGTTAGAATGAAATGTAGGAGTGATGACACGATTATGCGTTGTGTTGCTATATCTAGTGATTGTAGATATATATTATTGGTGCTTTTGTCTGTTTGTCAGTAATCCAGCAAGACTTGATGAAAAATAGTAGTTCAGTAAAACAGTCTGTGAGGAGTCAGAGTCTGAAATTATGGTGACGATGAACATGTAACATCAACATCAGAAACAAACCGCTTGAAAATAAAGAAGTGTCTTTACATTTTGAGAAAAAAAATAATTGGTCGAAGCACAAAGATGATCGACGATCACAGTTATAATCACCTTGTTGCAAAAAGTGAAGACCATCGTATTTAAGAGGAGACAAGAGATGGAGAGGTGTATTCGATAAGATAATAATATTTAAAGAGACTCTTTGCCTAGCAGAGGAATCATTGAAGAAAGGAGACCAATTTGTGCATGGAAATGATGTGCCCAAACAACCATTTTGATTCCCGCTAACCATTTTGATTCATAAAACAAAAATCTATCGTATTTAATCATAGAATATATGCTATTCTATTATTAAATATGATAGATTTTCCTAATTCATCTAACATTTATTGGGATTTAATTAACCATGGTTCCCCATATCATAAAAGGCAAAACATTTCATTTATCCTTGTTTTCAATTAATTTTAACAATAATGTAGTTATAAATATCCAGAGAATATTGTATATTTTCTATGTAATTCCCTATGAGATAGTTATTTATTTTTGCTGTTGGCAACCAATATAATGTGGAAAAGCATAGGCAGAGGAAAAAAAAGATAATGTGCTCTTAATTTAAATTGTTTTGCAAAAACCTGGGCTCGTTTTTACTCAATATTTCCTTCATTCAATACAAGTGCTATAACTAGCTCATGTTTTGATTACGTATTTGCCAATTCATATATAAGGCCTTGAAGTATCCAGAACTCATTCTGCTGTGGTAAAAAAAGACAGCATGATGTTGAAATATGAAAACGTAGCTGTTATAGAGGCACAAAAGTTAGAGGAAGTAGATTCTGAGAATCCGACACTAATAAAAGCATAGACACAACATGAAACACGAGACAAAACCAATCAAAAAAAATTATAAAGGAATACCAAGGTTAAGGAAATATCATATATAAACACAAACAATATAATCCCTACCATCAAAACAGGATACTATAATATTATATTTATAAATACTTTCCTGGGACTAAAGCTAAATTCAAGGAATTCAAGAAAAAATTTGTGGTTTCCTCAAAAAAAAATCCCTCACGTATTATACGTTTAGGTCCATATGCACTTTATTTTAAAGGTATTTGATTAATTTAAGAATCACGTGACTCACAAAGGAGTGTTTCTACAATACGTGAATTATCTATTTTCTTTTTTATAGTGATGTCATCGTGTACAGGTCATTTAGTGGCGCCGTCTTCATTAGATCCGGTGGCATTACGATTAATTTTTATGTGACACTTCCTTAAACATTCCAATAGTAATTTCTAACTTCCAGTACTAATACTGGAAGTACTGTACTACCTACAGTGAATAAAAATGAAAAAGGACCACTTTCATGAATGAGGTCCTTTATTTGGAACTTAGGAAGCAGCTTTGGTCTTTTGATTTTTTTTGAGTTGGACATGGATAGAAAGACAGTGAAGGATTAACTGGAGCCAAAGCAACTGTGAACTTCGCAGAGGTTATCCAGGTGTATCCTTGTATAAATCAGAACATTTAACAAAAGACATTAAGTAAGAAAATGTCTTCATATTCAATGTTTAAGTACCAATTGTCAAAATCGATGATGAGGTTTCGAAAGATGCTACATACATATATATGGAACGGATATAAGAGTAGATACATGAAAGTAATCTGTTTTTATACAGATATGAAGCATATTTTTATCATAATAATTTATTTTCTAATTCTGGAAGTAATCTTTCACACCTTGTAGAATAAACATCAGCCTATGGATGATAAAGATGAGCAGCATACTAAGTGTTGTCAGGTATAAAAATTACTAAAGATTCAACGTAAACAAAGACCTTATAAATATTTGGTTAACCTTTTCTTAATAACTTTAGGCTAATTTATTGCCGCATTATTTCACAAACCCCAGAATAGCCGGGGTTAGTGAAATAATTCGGCAATCAATTGTTGGGTTATCACATTTTCTTAGATGATGAAAACCTTTTTCTCTTGTAACAGATGACAATGCTAGCTCCTTATTCATATCAGGAAGAAAATATTGATCGAAATTCACATTAGCTGAGTTTTGTTATGTCAAACTTCACCCTTTTTCTTGACCAGTTCATCCAACTGCTCCAGGGTGTCCGTTTATCGTCAATGACGCTATCTGCATTGACAGTCTTTGCTGATAGGGCTAGCTCATTTGGTACTGCTTTTGTTTTCTTATTCTGTAAATTTTGTCTGTCCTACGATAGTTTTGTTTTAAAGATGGCAATGCTGCTCTGCTAAGCCGAAAGGCGGTATCTCAATCGGAGTAAGTTTTGAGAAAATTAACTTTTTGTAAATTGTAATTTAAGGAAACATAAGGATATAAAGAACTTCTGAGTGGTTTTTTTAAATGTGTTAAGTTAGATAGCGGTATGTGGCTTATACCATTAGATGCGAAATTATTATAGCTATTAAATGGTATAAAACTGACTAAAAGGGCGTATCTCAGGGATGCCGCCTTTCGGCTTAACAGGGCAGAATGCCTTTAATAAATCAGACACTGGACTGCAAATATTTGTTTAGACAGGACCACTTCTATCATGTTTTGATGATTTCATTTCTATATCATAGCTCCCAACTAAAACACAATATCACACTACATTACTTTCGCAATTTACCTAGAATACATAATTACAGTTATCAGTACACAACCGTGCTTAGAGCGGTGCTAACTCGCAGCTAGTGTGATTCAGAGCCCTACGCGAGTTGTACTTGTTTACATTGCCGGCCCAAAAGAGCAATAACCTATATTACTGACCTTAGCCACTACTATTGGTGATTATTTGATGGTGTCTGAGAATCTCGATTTACACTTGATGTAATACTATCTGTCGGAGTGTCAGTATGAACTTCTGTAGGTACGCACTCAGATTTCAAATAATTCTTAATATATATTGTTTTATTTCTATCCTTATTTATAGATCTCTCTGTCTCTCACTCACTCACTCTCTCATTCAATCAATGCTATGCTTATTTTCGCAGTCTGGAGTTGGTAAGCTTTCATATTTGGACTGAATTTATAGCCAAAGATGATAAGAGTCCTGTATGATTTTGATTCAGTGGATGTGATTTGCAGATCATAAAACATCTAATATTGTGAGTGAGTCCCTAAAGCTAGAGGAAAATATTTAAAAAAATCTGATTAGCTATGAAAATTCATCTATAAACATAATCCCGAACTCACACGAGAAATAGCATTCCCGCAATCGTTTCGAGTTCCCATAGTAAGTTCCCGAGTTGTTTGTTCAAAGTATACAGGAAGTTACGGGCGTTAGTAGACGCGCGCGGAAGGAGTCATCAAATGCGTGTGCGCAGCATTGTGACTGGTTTGTTACCCTGTGGTAAAGATGAACTGTTGATAGATCATGGGTACCTATACGTATATAGGTCATAGGTACCTACAGTTTATTAGATACGGATAACTGTAATTGTAATAGAAAGTGTGGGCTGCTTTTTATAAATGTTTATTATATGGAAGGAATTAAATGTTTTGTTGTAAAAGTATGATTAAAGTGAAGTTAGACTTACTAAACGTTACATTCTTTTTGGTAAAATAATGGTCGAAAATAACTAATGTTAAACACGGGTTTCTCCGGTCCATACACGCCTTATTAGAAACGAGCAGGAAATGGGCAAAAATATAGTTTTATAAGTAACAAAGTAATGTTAAGGGGGATGCGGTAAGGTAGCCGGCGAATTTTTTTTTTTGTTTTTGCGATTTGCCGGTCAGTGTCAGGTTGTATGTTGATTAAAATATGATTCGCGACCGTAACAAATATGGCTTAACAGAATTATAATCATAAGAATCAGCAATATAACTCTTTAAGTTAGCATGATCCTCAAATGACATGATTTCATGAACTTAGAGAGTTGTATTGATGATTTCTACGACTATAATTCTATAAATAAACATTTGATACGGCCGCGAATCATATTTAGATCTTCATACAACATGATACTGCCCTCTAAATTGTAAAAAACGTAAGAAGTTTTGAATTTCGCGGGCCACACTGATGCTTACGCCAAAATGAAAAAAATGCAACACGACAAACACATGTTATTAGGTACTAACCCCTTTTAATTTCACCTACTTTGTTACACATTAAAAAATCTTAGCCAATGAAGAGTTAATAAAAAGGTAGGCCGTCAACAATAAACATTAACCCATTGAAATAGAAAATCTTTTTTTTTCTCAAATCATAAGATTCTTCATTCATTGTTCTGCAGCCAGATATAGTCATTTATCTGGTATATATGCCATTGTAATGTTAATCGTGAGAATAAACGTAGATACAAAGAAGTGTATTGTCGTTATATGACACGAAAGTGGGATTATATGATGGAGTCTCATAAAACGACGTAACTTGTTATAATGTTTGTAATTACTTGGTTATCATTAACAGATAATCCGCGGTTGGGCATTGAACTAAAATCTAAGCTTCTATAGGTATTATATATAGTTTGGAAGATGAAGATTTTAAAACTTTCAATATTGCTGTTTTTGAGATATATTTACGTGACGACACTGAAACTGAAAAAATGTATTTCATTAATATCTGTTTGAGTAAAACCATGTTATTTACGTGCGTATATTGAACTGATACCACAGAATAGATAATAATTTCAATAACTAGTAAGTACTTTCGATATTGTCACTGTTGCCTATTGCAGAATATTCAATGAAATTCATTCTACAGTCCTTTCACAGTAATTTTACCTCTGACAGCAGTAACCGAATAGCAACCTTATTGAAACGACAATAAAGATCACTGTGCTTTTTACAGACTTGTCAATGGCAGCAACTCAACAGAAACCTTTTTTTTATAATCATAAAAGTTTAAAAGACAATAAAGATCACTGTGATTTTGCAAACGATAAATCACGTTAATCACGTTCTAATTTCAAAACACAGAAACGAAATAGACAGTAACAGCATTCACAAAGACAAAAAAAAAACAAATGAAGAACAAGCAGGTTTCAACGTCCCAATACATCAATACATATTCATTTCCATACTAACTCATTATCATTTAGTACCGATGCACGAAGCCCCTAATATATCTCATTAAATAAACGTGAAAACCCATATCAAACAAGGAAGTGACATTAACAGTATATTATATTATACACAAAGGGTACATTTACATATCACTTAAGACCTCGACTTAGTATTCAAACTCTATTGTAAGACCAGGCGTGTCCCTACCTAGGTGTGAGGAATGGCGCCACTGTCAGCGAGGAAAGAAATGTACAGTAGGTAATTTTAGGTAAGTCTAATATAATATCAACATCATACTTGAAGAAATGCAGTGATAGCCTAGTGGTGTAACCGTTGGACTGCCAAGACAAAGATCTCGAGTTCGAACCTAAGACACGCATCTCTGACTTTTCGAATTCATGTGCGTATTGTATATTTATCACTTAGTTCGAAAACGGTGAAGGAAAACATCGTGAGGAAACCGGCATGCCTGAGAGATATTTCTCGATCACATGTGAAGCCAAGTCAGAGGTCCATGGGCGGTTTTAAAACTCTGACACCACGTTAGTCACTAACCACATAAAAAGAAGAAGAAGACTTGAAGAAATCTCTAATCATTTTGGATTCGGGACGATTCGGGTAGAAAACTTTGTTGATAGCTCTATTTCAGATAGGACACAGTGTCCAAACGTTTTTGTTATTTTACAAATATCCATGATTCATCGCGGACAGGATTGAAATTAAGTGAAGCCAAAACCATTATCTAAAGCGATGTAACATGAACGTGTCTTACGTACGTGTTCTATCAGTCACATTGTACTCGTACAAAAACAAAATACTTTAAATGTAGTTAGCATAAAGTAAGGTAAATTCGTCAATGGTATTTTAATCATAAAAGTTTAAAAGACAATAAAATTGACACCACAGTTATTTCATTTACAATTCATGCACGTTTTCGTTTCATCAGGCATTCTTGGCGTGCTCTTCGAAAACATTAAAAGCTTCTTAACAAAAATGGTGGAGAATCTCACTAAAAACGTATAGGTATTCAATTTCATTGAGTATTTATTTTATTTTATTTTTAGTTTTGTTAATTATTATATTGATCAATAGCAAACCTATATTGTGCTGCTTCTCCTAAGAAAACTTTATCTTCGAAAATGTAAAGCCCAATAATACCGCTTCACTTTTTCTCCTCCTACAATTTTCTGTAATACTTAGCATTCCTATGACAATCGCTTAAGTTTTAAATGTGTTGCTCATCCCACCATCTCCTTATTGGTCTGCAGCAATGCCATTTCTACTTCACTTAGATCATCACTGTCCTTGTCAGCCCACCCATCCATTCCTTTCATTACTAATACGTCTCCTTTTGCTTATGCTTGCCTAGTACATCCAGTATAATTAGAGCTGCGGCAATGCCGTTTCTTTCACTTTGATTCATCGCTGTCCTTGTCACTCCATCCATTCATTATTTCTATGGTTAATATCTCTCCTTCTGCGTCATGCTTGCCTAGTACATCCATGTCTACCCGCTGGCAGTCGCACCCATCTCTACTTATACAAATTCCGTGCATGAATCGCAGTCCCGTGTCCATATTGGATACATTAGTTAGCTCCTTGCTGGGCGTCCGTCAGTCTGTGTGTTGAGGCTACGTGACCGTCGGCAGGCCTTTGCAACGTTCATTGTGATTTAAATCAAGTGTCATTTGATTTAATATTGTTTTTGCAATGGAATATTGCGTAAGAAAGCTTGGGAAATTATATTTTAATTTGGGTAGGTTTCCGGTGTCGATTATGAATGAAAATGGTAATAGATGTGGGTAACAATATTGTCTCTATGAAGAAAGGTCATGCGGCTTCCAGCAAACGAAAAATCAATATAAGTACAAAATTTTATGATCACCCTTGGGTGTTCTAAAAGTTGGTTCCCTCGTTATTCTTGTCACTAAAAAACTTATAGTGGTATATTCCAAGCATGGTGACCATAGCATTATGGCGTCCATTGTAGCCTTCAATGGGTGGCCCAAGTATAGCATCAGACGTTTTAGGGCTGATAATTATGTCGTAAAGAATACCACTATACGACCCAGTCAATAAAATAAAAAGTTGCCGAGATCCTTTAAAGTTTAAAGGATGTTGTCAAGGTACAAAAAGTTATGTCAAGGACCACTTTCAGAGTATCTAAACTTTAAAAATCTTTTATCACATCATATCAGATCCACTTCAAATCGTTTAAGAAACCGTCCATAGGTACCTACATCCAAAGTAGTTTACCGAAAAAAAACTGTACCATATAAATTTTCGTCACTCGTATTTCGCCGACCTCATACGATTTCACAATCAGTTTTATCTCAGCAATAACTCTAAGCATTAGTATTCAGATTATTGCGACAGTAATAAACAAAAACAAAACGTTTTCTCAGAAGGAAAGGCCCCAAACGTCGCAGGCGCAAGAAGAGTAAATAAAACGGTTCTTGAAATCGGTAATCAGTTGGAGCGATCGCAAAGCATGTGCAGTGCAAATGTCAAATAAAGATGCGCACTTGACATGGATTAATTTACTTATGGCATTACGAATTATGCGAAATGACTACTGGATGATTTTTGTTACAGTTTATATGCAATAAACTTTTAAAATCTCTTCCACGAAGTAAAATTTCATTAATTAAATGCAACGAGAACACCATAAACAAGGTATCACAAACTTAGAGTCTATGAGATTGCTCTAAAAATAATCCAACTGAGTTAGTTACACTTGAGGCAAACTCAAAATTTATGGTTGATATCACATTGATACACTAGAGAATTAAACCGAAGGAATTCGACAGAAATATACGATTCTAGGATAACATACAATTTTCGATAATAAATAATGTATCTTTTGCTAACATCGAATTCCATGATAATCCAGACAAAAGAAAAACAAAAAGCAAGCGGAATAATAACACAATTTTCTAGTTATTAACATAGTTCTATTCATAACATAATGTAAAATGTTTCAACATAAATTAGAATAATTTGACTCTATTTCAGTGATTTACAAAGTTGAATAGTTTTACGAAGCGATTTCGGAGAAAACGCATTGGACTACATTCAGCTTCCACTAACAATGATAAAACATACCGAGATCTACTTATGTCGGAGGAGCTCGTTCTTTTTCGTCTATTAGAACTTGGCAAGTGTACTAATATTTCTTTATCAAGAGGTCAGGTACAGTACAACATCATACCTAATATGTATTGATAAAAAAAATATGTTACAGATGGTAATTCCAATAATATAAACTCATAGTGACAAGAAAATATAATATACAATCTAGCACTTAAATGTATATATATATTATGTACAAGTATGTAAAGGAATAAAAAATATATACAAGGTGGCTTGGGACATCGCCGCGGTAATTGTTACCATGGATTCAGTACATGATCCGGTAAATTTTTTAAAATTTTGTTGACAATAAACTAGGTGTCAGGAACATCGACGCGAAAATATTTACCATTTTTCGTCGGTTATTTAAAAAAAAATCTGCCGTTCCATACATTTTGACCGCGTAGGTATTGCAGTTCTCTATAAAACAGCAATTTTTTTTTTTATATCCGACGAAAAATGGTAAATATTTTCGCGTCGATGTTCCTGACACCCAGTTTATTGTCATAAGATTTATCAACAAACGTTGTATGTTAACACACTAAATAAAAACTTACATGAAATACTAAAAGTAGAGTAAGTACCTACATAATAATTTGAAATTTTCGATCGTATGCATAAAAACATTGATACTGTTGCTGACTGTAGATATTATTAAATATTATAATAAGAAATATTTTTAGTATCACTGACTTTATGTACTGTAAAAGGAAATATACCTAGTGAGTAACTATGGGCTTATATGATCTGTAAACTTTAACGCTTGTATTTGAGGCCTTTGCTCTGCAGAAAGACAATAACAGTCCGATATTATTATTATTAATTATATTAAAATCAAAACACAACATGACTTTCCATGAGTCAACAATGACGTCACTTCCTAACAAACTAGTCCTTCTAAACTATCACAGTTTCCACTCAATCACAAGAAGTTATAACCACAAGTCTAATAAATAAGTAATGGACATGACTAATAATTATTACTATTATTTACATAACAATAATATAAAAATTATTACAATGGGATCAAATCCTGTGTCATCGCATGACGTGAGCAATGGATAAGTGAACAAACAACATCCATTCAACTTTGATAAGTTATGCTTTAACATGGCCAGTGCCGGGAGCCCTCCTGGAGGGTTCACCTAGTCGCCATATGGGATGCCGGGAGCCCTCGCGGAGGGCTCATTTTAAATGTAGGTTTTTTCTTAGCGAATACAGCATTATAAACCGTGAAAATAAAATCTGATGTATATTTTAACAAGATTTATTAGTATATGTGTTGGGTTTAAAATACAAGCATTTTTTTTTTGTTTACTGTTACTAATATTCACAAAAAAATTAATAGGTTGGAAACTACGTATAGCGACAAGACCCCCCTTTTTCTTCGGGTGGGAAATGATCCAATAACTTCTTCTTTCTGGAGGGCGTGTCAAAATCTTACTGACGAAAACCCCACCCGTGTTCCTTCAGTTGCCTGTATGTTGCCCGGGTTCCACGGTATCCCTTTCAGACTTTTCCGCGACCCCGTCAGACGACAAGACCCCCTGAAAAAGGTCACTGTTGGATTTTCAACTCTCGGCGAAGGCTTTCGGCGTTGAAAATCCAACAGTGCACAACCATTTAGGGATTCATTTAGGTGTCACTTAGTGTCGGTGAAAACGGGCATAAACAGCCGCGCCGTATGTAGCGCAGTCTCAGTTTTACTGGTTTTTAACCATTCACACATTACTTAGACAATATGATATTTATCATATTTGTAATGTACTTATCAAGACCTTTCTTTTGATACTAAACATGTCATGATTATCACAATTAAATTTTTTTCGAGGTCAGTTATTTACGTGTAAAGTCCACCATATTAAATTTAGGGCGTATTTATATAGCTTATGTCACTTGGACCATTATTACGAATCTATTGCTACCTCATTTATCAAAATAGTTTCAATAGTTTAGGCGTTACGGTGGAACACACGTAAATACATACATACATAGACTGCTACAATCATAACCCTTTCTTTTGGCTTTGCTGTAGTCGGGTAAAAAACCCCAAGGACAGTCCGTTAGATTAGTCATGAATGCCTATAGACACAAATTGATGTCTCTATTTATTTGGTTAGTGTCTCGACATGCTTTATCAATATGACCTTCAAGTTTACCGTTCAACTGAAGCGCGTTATTTGCTGTACGCTTAAGTGTTTTAATTTAGACTAAGGGTTACGAATATTTTCATCATAATCGGAATATAATACTCCCACTACTGGGACACAGACCTCCTGTGAGAAAGAGTGGGCTATAATCAACAAATGCGGGCTCAGTGCGAGTTGGTTACAAATATCAATTAATCATCAATTTAAAGATCGAGTAGTTTCAAGAACGTTTTCACATGGTCTTTTTAAAAATGAATTCTTTTGAAGCTGTAACTGTCTCTTTGCCTACAGAAAGTGATCTGTTTACATCTCCTCACATTATTCAGTTATGGAAACGAATATGCAGATGTCATGACGTCATCGGTCCCTGCCTAGAACTTATCAAGTTGTAAATTTATTCCCGCGTCTGAGGAAAGGCGTCAAAGAGTTTGTCGTGAAATTCTGACGAACGAGGAATAATTTCTACGATGCCTGGAGAATTAATTGGGTAAACTCACTTTGTTTAGGAATGACTTACACAGACCAAAAATTAATTGAGGAAGTTTTGTTCAGGAGAATGACATACAAATACAAAGACTGTATCATTCATATAATTAAAGATTAAGTAACCAAGATTTTGGGCAGTGCCAAATGGAATTTTAGTGATTGCCCTATGATTACAGTAACTGTTGATATGGAAAACCCAAAGTATTTAAATTGCATACTACTACTACAAAACCATGGATTAAAGAAGACGAAATGGCAGATATGTAACAAGATTGCAAAACATTAAAAGACTACCGCCGAATGAGGAATTTACCTACAATATCCATGGCGATCACCCAAATTTTTTTTACAACAGCCTGGCTACCGTTTTGAAACCATTTCGACGAAAGTTGCAATATGGGGGTTTACGGGGGCGAAAAATCGGTCTAGCTAGGTCTCATATCTGGGAAAATTCATTTTCTCCGTATTTTAACCCGAGCAGAGCTCAGTCGCCCATAGTGTAGAACAAGATGGCTCCCTTAGAATAATGAAATGGCAGCATGGAATTAGTAAGTACCTACTATCATGGCAGCATGGAATTAGTATGTACTATACATGGAATTGGTATGAACTATCCTATACTATTAAATGAGCATTCTCTATTTTCACTAGAGCAGAGCTCGGTCGATCAGGTACTGAAACTATGAAATCAGATAGTCATCTGTTTTTAAGGGAATCAAAACAAATGAATGCCTATATAAAATGAATATCAGTCACACATTACATCGGCTAGTCCCCTGCCAGATGCCAACGCGACCTCAATGCAAGATAAGTAGTGGTGTGTTTCATGTTCCACAATGTTAGTAAAGGGCCTGGCTTTTAATTAGTAAAAATATATATTGACAAGACCACAAACATCAAGCATATAATATTACTATACAGTTACTATTTCGTACCGCGTCGTCGCCTCAATCGACGACATATAATTAAAAATGTGCCAATTGCCTAACACGTATTTCTGGAGTTGTCGATTCGCCCACAAATAAATTAACTTCGTGCGAATCGCCTGTACATATAAAAAAATAAAACTGCCGACCCTTTTCCCAACTATGTTGGGGTCGGCTTCCAGTCTAACCAGATGCAGCTGAATACCAGTATTTTACATGGAGCGACTACTTATCTGAACAGTAACCGGATAATACGGGTACTGGGTATAATAAGGGGTATCCCCTTGGTAAGATTGGTTGTCAGACTTTCGGCTTCTGACGACCAGTATCGACTGTCAAAGATCCACGAATGACAGCGGAGACCAACGGCTTAACGTGCTTTCCGAGACACGGAGGAGTCTCGTTATTTAAAGATGGTCACCCATCTACGAACCAACTCCGGCAAGCGTAGCTTAACCTGATGGATCGACCCGTAGAAAAACAATATGATTAAAAAACGACGATTCGCCCGTTTCGGGAGAGTAAATTCGTGCGAATCGACCAATAAGCCGCAAAATGAATACTTTTATGAAACGAACCGATTTTTTCTCACAGTATTTTTTTGTTATAGTAGGAACTAATGATAAAACAGCCCATCCTCTGACTCTGAGTGACTCACAATAGGCGATTATGAGTTTAATTTGGCATTTAAAACATTTGCCTACTCCCACGCTTCTAAAATATCCACTTTTAACCACAAGGTAGCTGTTTAATTTATCTGCATTGAAACGCAATTTTGAATCAATTTTGTTCAAGATCTAGCTTGAATGAACGACAATTTAGAAGAAGTTCATAGTGATGGTTAAAATTAATTTAAATAAACTAGGTATAAGTAGATAGGGAGATCTTCTATTACACCTTTTATTTCCACAACATATATCGATATTTTACATTAAAATAGTAGTTTTAGCGGAGACCTGCAACAAATGACCAATCACGATGGTTGAAATCCTCATCGCGTCTATCGTCTCGTCTGTGATTGGAGGATGGCGACGTGCAGGAACACGTCTCCGCTCAGCTCCGCTCGTCTTCACTTCAGTGGAAACGAACCCTTACGTCTGTCTGTTCCCGCTACTCAATCAAGCGCTGGATGCATCTCATCTCAAGCGCATGTCAGCGCATGTCAGCTATTTAAAGCCTTAACACCCTTATTGACAACCAAGGAAGCGTAAACTGTGATCGAAACATTTGACCTTTAGACCCGCTCCATTCTACCTGTGGTCCTTTTCAGGAAAGTCTACCCTTGATAGATTAATTGGGTCGATGGCGATGCATATACGGTGAAAAACTTCGTCAAGCGTTATAGAAGATATTGGATCAAAGCTCTAGTAGATTGGGAAATAGTTATCCAAATTTCCGAATTCGATTTGATGTGGAGCTCGTGCACGTAATTTGACAACAACCTTGTAATCTTAACCCTGTTTCCTGTGATATAGTTTATTTAACTAGTACAGCATGCAGTGTGATCTTTTCCACTAAAGTTAAGTACTGTATTGTATTGCATAATTTTTGCTTATCAACGACAAACTCAGGCAATGCGTCCAGCCGGTAATAGGACTCGCCAATCCAGGAGCGCTGTCCCAAATTAAGACGCATTATTAATTTATTGTACATAAAACAAAAGGTATTTTAATAAAACACGTACATATACTTAAAGATTAATAAATAAATAATTTTTAAAATGGTGAAGGTTTCAGAAAAATACGCATGATCGATTTTGCGTGATTCTCCGTTTTTTATCTGCGTTAGACATAAGTTTACAAATTAATTTCACTATGTAATATAAACATAATCTAAAATATTCATATATTAAGTTATAAAGAAAATGCTCTTATTAAACATATATTTTTTCCAAATCATTAACACTACTCGTTTAGACGTGATCTTCAGTATAAAATCATTAAAAGTCGTTTATCGTCGCCTTGACTAACCATCGTTTTGCTTACAAATAAATAGGTAGGTACTAAGTGCAATGACGCTCACATAGCTGACGTCACCCATACTAATACTTCGCAATAATTATACCAATAAGAGTCTTGCATGTAGGTGGGTATTAGTAGTCAATAGACGTTCAAAATGAGCTTCCTGTCCTTGGGCACACATGACCAATCAGTCGGAACCTTGTTGCCGTAGCACGGTATATGGCAAGCAATTACTACTTGATAGATTTACGATACTGCACTGCAACGAAACTGCCTAGGGCCGGGCGGAGAATGATTTTCTTTTGTTTCATTTTTAATTTAAAAACAGAAGGCAGTACCCGTAAATACACAATATTCTAAAGCTAGTCGAAATCTCAACTCAGTGACAATGAATGTCAAAAATTTTGGGAAATTAGAGGTATTTTAGACAGATTGAGACTGAAATCAGAATGCGAACGTTTTTAAAAATACGATAATTGCCCCTCAAAAATTGGTAGCACACTTTGGTGATTTGAAAAAAAAAATCTTTCCAAAAATATAAGTTTTTCCAAGTGTCAAAATGAAATTATTAAATTAATAATAAAATTAATACATATTGCTTTTTTTTTGTTCTTATTTATTCTGCGAGACGGGAGCTTTTTCTTTTCACAGACTACTTTCCACAGACCATCTAATAAAAAAAACATTTTTGAGGTATTTCATGTCTAGCAACACTTTATTTAAAACTGCAGGTTTCAGGGTTGCTATTTAAAAACGTATAGCTACTTCGAAAAAAAGAAGCACTAAATAACACCACCTCATAAGTATAATTTATGTTAATACTTGTATACAAGGAATTGCAACAAACTGCTCATTTATCGACCAACGACTTGTGTACTTATGTACATATTTTTTCTTCTTTTTTTTTCTTTTTTTCTTGCCAACAGTTGTTCATTGGATTGTGAACAGTTTCTACCTAATCAACAATGTAAATAAGTTCGAATCGCTGGCTAGAAGCCTGTAATGCGTCATGTTGTTGACTTTTAATGACATTAATGGTAATACCAGCTTGTATTAACTGTTTATTTACTAAAGAGATAAGAATTACGGAGCAATCATTCGTTAGAATTTTGTGATGTGATTAACCAAACACACTTCTTTAGTTATCTAACTGATTCTTTTTTCGCAGAAAAATAATGTTTTCTTGAATGAAATTAGAACTAGAATTGAAGCCACTACATATAAAATATTAATTGATAAGCCTCATGTTATGACTTATGACTGGCTTCAATCAAGTATTAAAAAAGGGCATCTAATAAAAAAAAAGATGTTTCACCTACAAGATTCTAATATGGGGGAAGAAAGCGATGTTGCCATCTAAGTTAAGAGGGCGCGCAATGGTCGGGTTAAAAAAAATATTATCTCCTGACTGAGAAGGAATTCTAGACACACTTAACGAGAGACTTACGAGCCGTTATTCATAGTTCCTTCTCAGTCACGAGATAATATTTTTTTAAAGGAGTGGCTGTAGTGGACCATTGGGCGCGCCCTTAAGGTGTCAATCGACAAGTCACGTAAAAACTAATCGTATGACATTATTTAAACTTTTATCACAATAAAATAGTATGTAGGCATTAAAATATTTCATACTGTTTTTACGTCTGTAGGTACATAAATAAAGTTACAGTCACGAAAACGTTAAAGGACACACGGAACACGTAACACCTAAATGATTTCATCAGTATGTGTAACAGTTCTAACACGGCATTCTATTTGTTAGTGTTTCATAACTGTAGAATGAATAATTAGCTCAAAAATATTGGTTTCTAAATAAAATTGCATTTAGGATTTGGCGCACTAATTAAGGCCCAATATTTGGAGAGATCTTTTTACAAACAAAAACGATCACGGAACAAAATATTCTATTCTATTTTTAATAAATGGCAAGCAAAGCCGATGTCGACTATTCTGCCAATGTCTAAAGTGCGTTGGAAAAAGTAAGTGTTTGTTATGAAAAAGTTAAAAACAAATAAAAACTCTTCGATTGATACAGTTGAACTCAATGTAGATCTTGTTGGATTAGTACGGCGGAACAAAATAATCAACCCCCTTTTGTTGACGTAGCCGCTGTCAATTCTGACTTACAGGAGTTGCTGTTAATGGGAAATTATCTACCACGCATTTCCCTGAAAAAAAGATTTGCATATGACAGCCGGGACCAACAGCTTAACGTGCTTTCCGAGGCACGGAGGGGTCTTGATACGTAAAGATGGTCACACATCCACGGACTAACCGCGGCAAGCGTAGCTTAACCTGATCGATCGACCTGTGTGGGCTGTTATTAACTAGCCACAAGCCCCTAATTTTTTGCCAATAAAAATATGAAGAATTCCACTCAGTGCACTGATTTCAACAGCACTTGTCCACCCGCACCTGAGCACTTCCACTAATTGCACTAAAAGAAATCCCTGGATTAAATTTTGTTTATAGATCGTGCCGATTTTTGACAGCTGTCAAAAATATCCACGACCCAATGTTTTCGATAACGTAGAGTACCTACTTATCTATAAGTAGGGTATAGTATTTTTGAGGATACTTCAAGGAAACGACTTAAAAAAATACGGAGGCTAGTGGTTTAAATTCTGTATATAATAAACTCACCCTGCTTATTAACAGTCTTAAAGAGAAGCACTATAGTTAGATCAATTGAATACTTTCGACACGGACATGACAT
The DNA here is from genome assembly GCA_914767755.1 of Agrochola circellaris. Lineage (NCBI taxonomy): Eukaryota > Metazoa > Arthropoda > Insecta > Lepidoptera > Noctuidae > Agrochola > Agrochola circellaris. The sequence goes on from OU611860.1 coordinate 9,288,107, forward strand.
AAATTCCGTCCTGTCTGGATATGTGATTGACATTTAGTGACCCCGCTAATTAGTGCATTTAGACTTTGAACTATGTTACATGTTCCGAATGGGTCAGTGAGTTTCACTTTCGTATAATAAGTAGGTAGATTATGGAGAAATTAATGTGGTCTCCCAGAATTTACTTAAGTACTTTATCTAAACATAAAAGGATTTCACGCACAAAGTATTCTTTGAAATTGGTGTATCCAGGAAAAGACGAAAATAGAGGAATTATTCAAAAATATTGTACAAGCAGCCGCATTGTTTTCAATTACTTACTTGAAGTAAAATACCCTATTTTACTTCAAGTAAGTAATAATAAGTAAAGTACAGAGAAGACTGAATTGCCTCCTCTTTCCTTATTGGCCATATTAATTAAAGTCATAACACAGCATCGATGAAACACAAACGTTCAAATACCATCGTCACAAGACAAAAGATTAAGAAACTTTATTTTCGAAGGTTACACTTACAATCACTACAATATTTTTACAGTCTTGTCTAGGTTGCCTAAGTTTTAAACTCCAAAGCATGTCAAAGTTTTCGCCTTCATTGGTGCATTGGCACTTAGTCGTTTTTGCCCCAACACTTGGGCAAGTGAGCTGCTCGCGTGCAACATTGCAATATGCGCTCTACTGGTCAATAAGGCTTATGATAATTGATTTATATGTATTTGTTACGAAATGAAAGCAATAAAAACTTGTGTTATTTAGTCCAAATCTTTGACAATATGTTGACATATCTGGGGCGACCTATTGTGGTATAATTTGTTGACGCTTTTAGTGGAATACCCCAAAGTTGTAGGTAATTGAATACTTATTATAATTTGTTCAGGAAGGTACATTTGAAAGAATATTAAGGAGAATTTAATTAATATGAGATGACTTAGAATCTTTGCAGATCAGCCCTGTTTTGTAGTGATACTAATACATATATATCTATTTGATCACATAACAACGTCTTACCTTTTGCGAATAAATAAGTTATATGGGTATTTTTAAGTAATCAGTAATAAATATTTTATTAATAATAAGCTGACCCGACAAACGTTGCCCGGTCCAAACAATAGTTCATACAAAAAGCTCGAATTCGTTTTTTGTTTTTTAGGAAACTTTTAAAATTTTTTTGCCATAAAAACCTAGTTCGGACACTTACGAATTTTTTTCATATAAAATAGGCAAATAGGTCCAGCCGTTCTCAAGTGATGCGTTTACCAACGAACAGCATTTCATTTTTGTATAAATAGAGATAATATAGATAATTTCAAAACGCAACTCAAGCCGTTCATTTAGAAACATTATATAACAATGGAGTACCACAAATCCTCATCACAAGATTAGGCTAATTAGGGCAATTATCAACAATAAAGTAATGAGTAAACAATAAAAGCAATTTACCGTAGCTAAGTATAGCTACCTGAACTAATAACTTATAGGAAAACGCTAATGAGGAAGACGTAAGTTTCTGAGAAAACGATAGGTAAAAATTAGTTCCAACTTTTAGGGATTATACAAATTTCTTTTGCTTTTTAAACGACTTCCCAAAAAGGAAAATTTAAAACCAAATACACCGAATTCCGAAATTAAAGTAATTTTGCGCTGTTTTGTTTTTTTTTTGGATGTCGGTTGTTTTTTGTAAAATATTTGTTTCTTCTCAGTAGCAACCCGGAGTCTAGAATTCTGCCCCGTGGCGGTTAGTAACAATAGGCTCACCCTCTAAATGAAATGAAATGAAATTGTTTATTCTGTAAATAGGATATCGTAATCACTTTTACACGTCAAATATACAAATATTAAAAATAAGCTAGATGAGGTCGGTGTTTCCTATCTGACTACTCTGAGTAGAAAGGCCGAAACAAAATCAGAGGTCGTAGTCTCTTTTAAAGTCCAGACATAATCTTGGTCAAGTCATATGAGGACCATGGGGATTAGTGTCTGAAATGGTCTTTTGAGGAAAGAACCACACAGATTTGAGTGGACCTGTCCAGTCAGTGCAAGCATTTGTCAGTAATCGTGGAGCTCAACTCAAAACTGACCTATTACATGGGACTTATACTTAGCTGGCGGAAACTGGGTTACTTGTAGGAGGAACACCTCTCTGCCTTTTCGGAGAATACAAGTTGGGTTGTCTTACGTGTTCTTTTGTTTAATTTATAAATAGCACATCCTTTAACAGTTTCTTTGTATTTTATAAAACAATCAGGGTGAAGTAAAACAGATAAAACCTAAATCCTTGTTTCGAGCGGTCGTGTTAAAATGTTCCGGAAGAGAGAACGCACGAAATTCGGATCAGCAGTTTTTGAGAATGTGAATGGACTTATTACTTCTGATTCTGACAACAAGGACACACGTCGTTTTACAACATGTAGACATGTTATTTAAAACTTTTAATGTAGGTAAGCTTTGTAAATAAGATTATTCCAATGAGTAGACATTAAAATGTAGAGTAAGTATGAAAATATCGACACACAATCTTAGAAAAAAGAGTGGCAGTGTGCCGTACTTAAAGATTTTAATACTTCAACACAAAACATGTTCTTACGAGTATTAAAATTTATCTCGTGTTGGGTCCTTCAAAAAACTCATTTAGAGAATGATAAAGTCAGCTAAAATAAACTTTTAACCGGAACAAAAAGCTCTCTTCACTTAAGTTCAAAAGGGAAGAATTTTGGTAATTATTATCTACTAGAAGCGTCACGCGGTTTCACCCGCATAAGTCTCGATCCCTGGAGGAATATCGGGATAAAAGTATCATATGTATAAATCCAGATTATAAACTATCTGTGTGCCAAATTTCATCCAAATCCGTTCAGTAGTTTTTGCGTGAAAGAGTCGCAAACTTCATTCATCCACCCTCGTAAACTTTCGCGAAAAGTCTTCAACGAATTTAAGCGGCATTAAGCTTTGTGCAGACTAGCGCGACGCGACAGCGCGACGCGACAACGGTTATTGTTATACCGTGAAGTTTTCTTAGAAACTGTATTGTTCGAGTCGCGTCGCGCCGTCGCGTCGCGCTGGTCTGAACGAGCCTTTATTCAACGTTTGATTAAATCAGCAACACAAATTCGCTAAAAGCACTAAAGAACTCCAGGTAATTAATTAAACTGGTTAGGTTACACTTTTAAAGGACCTTGAGGTTTTAGAGTGGTACCTAACCCTAACGAGATAAGTACCTGATAAAATTAATTAAGTGCTAAGCGAAACCTATACACACACAAAACACAGACACGAAAAAAACTTACTTGTACAAAAACGTCAAAAGTTAGGTTGACTAAAAAAGTCTACACCTCAGGCCAATATAATAGACGAAAGGTCCAAACTAAGAAGAGAATGTAAAAGAACCAAGTGCAAGTTCCTATGACAGTCATTTAAGATGATCAGGATAAAAAATGCTAAGTACCGAACTAAGTAATTTTGCTAAGTGCACTACTTAGCAAAATTACTTAGTTCCAAGCAAATCCAAATAGAATTTTCTTGACTTGGTGATGACTCGGATAACAATATATTCGGACACAGTGTCCGAATTGACACAATTTAATTTCAATATTTTTTCTCTGACAATTTGGACACCATCAAATTATTGAAGCTGTTTAGTACAGTGTTGAATTGACTTCTAGTTGACGTCACGTATAAAATCTAGGATGGCGTAGGCCATCATCATTCTCGTGCCCTTTTCCCAATACATTTGGGGTCTTTTTCTTCCATACTTTTCTACTATTCGTCATGCCTGGGTGACGTAGATACCTGCCCATTAATTAGTAAAAGTTACTAAATTACCATTACTATTTAACTAATTGTAGCTACACAGAACATTCCTACATACTAGTTCAACGGTTTTATCAATACATACAGACTTACAAACCTATAACTATGTACGAGAGGTAAACAAACTCGGGGCCGATATTAATGCCACGTGCAACTGCCAACGATGTTTGGTTTAGATAGGAATATGCACTAAACGGACATGTTTGTAGTGTAGGACAGCCAGCCCATATGCTCTGTAACCCATTTTGTTCGTGGAAGCGGAAGAATATGCAGTTACCAGCTGGTTTGGGAGCTGTCGAATTGTTCATGTGTGCATGCATATTAAATTGCATAGTCTTTTTTGTCTTTTTTGCTGGGTCTCTTGTTACTTTGTCACTGAAGGTGTATTGAATTTTAATTGGTATATTAAAATGCATAGATGCGGACGTGGAGACTGTACGAAAAATGTTTTTAGTTTGAGAATTTTGTCCAATGCCAGAGTATTTGATAAGGAGTTTTCTTGCCTTATGTATAACGTTATTTATGAACTCATGTCCATATAATATTTATTTAATAAGTCTAGATTACCATGTGGTTAGTAGATGCCTAATGCATCTAGTACATATGCAATTGCTAAAAGCGATTTGGTAATTTTTACAGAAATGTCACCATTTTTTTTACCAAAATTCAAACACACATCAAGATACGAGTAGTATACATAACTCTTCTATCTACAATCAAATTCAAATCAAACATCAACATTTAAATAAAGAATGCTCCATTGAACAGTTTGGTTAACAATAGCCCCGTAGAAGCTTACAATGATGCAGTATGACAGTATGACGCGTTAGGATAAGACACCATGACATGCAAGCTGGTTTAATTATAACATCTGAGCATCGCGGCAAAGCTTAGCTGAAGTGTTGAGTACATAAAATTGAGACTAATAAAGGGAGAAATGGGAAGTGACGTGTAGTGACTGAGAATGCCCCTCATTGTAATAATCTAGATGGAATGTTCGTGGAACTTTCAAAAGACAATAAAAAATGTTATTGTGTTGTTTTGGCACAAGGTAACAGTTAATATAATTATTAAAAGATTAGATGTCAAAATTCCGAGGTTGACCCATAGACTAAGGCTTGATAATACCGTTTATGGTATAGAGTCCCTATTCTTTCGTTTTGGCACGTTTCATAAAACAGATAGGTATTATTATACTTTTTTTTTTGTCCAAATTCCGATCTTTACCCATAGACTCTCCTATAAGACAAAAAATATTTTTTATAGTAGGAATAGAGATCCAGAGACCCTCGTAGACCCTTGAACAAAATTATGTTACTTTTTTTCTGTTGTTGTTTTTTCTCAATATTACTGAAGCCAGTTAATACAGTTATTAGAAAAATATGTTGTCATACAGATATGAATTTGCCAGTAATTGTAAAACAAGGCGTAAGTCGTGTTCAACTCTTTTAATACGTAATTATTCGAGTGAATGAGCCGTTTTTTATTCCAAGTGACTGTAAATTGCGAGCCATTTAAATTAGATTTGTTTGAACGTCAGCTATTTACATTTTTGTGTAAATAATACGTTGTTATCACTGTTCTAAACTGGTATCTTTGAGTTCAATTTAAAGCCATTTTTTATCTGAAGCTACGCAAATGACATTGTTTCGCAAAAATATGATAAGGAATATTTTATTTATTAAAATAGCTACCCCACATATTCAGATCATTATTTCAGATCTAGTAAATTTTACCGTAAAGCTTAGTCCGCGAAAAATGTCTTGGTTCTATGATCCAAAAATTAAGCCCATAGGAAACATTGAGGACCAGACATTCCGAAACAAAATCGCACAAACCATTTAGCATCGATCTTCTCAGTCACACTGCGTAAGAGTCACATCCGTTGGTCCTCGGCCTTGCAAGAGACGTTTATTAATCTATTCAGGAGCACTTGGATCAAGATGAATGGAACCCACGCCATTCATCATAATGTAACAGAGTCCGGGGAGGCTAGAATTAGCATTGACTTTCTTACGTCAGCATTCCAATCTTTAGACTCCGTTGTAAGTGTGATTGTCCCGAGATGATTGTTAATGGAAATAATGGTAAATACTAAAGAAAAACGATATAAAGGAATTCAAGTTGGTGGTCTTACGACATTTATATTATACTGCAGTACCATTATCATTTATGCAATGGCAGGTACCTCTCTATTCATCCATTACTCGTAATTATTCATTTTCATTTAATTGCTTGCAATCAAAGAATTTAATCGTATATACGCTTTGAATGTGTTATGATTTATCTAGAAAAGAACTAGCTTGTCTATTTCATGGACCTATGCGTACTGTTTGGTATGCTAAGAATTTCTCCTTGGCTTCTATAAAATCTAATATATCTTGATCGTGTTCTGTCAATAAATTACTTAGATTTCTACTAAAGGTTTGATCTTCGGTCTGGATACCCAAATATCTTTAATTCTTTGCATCGTAGCTTAAGACAAACTTGGTCCTCCTGCCATATTTGCAATGTTGAAGTGGTTCTTGCATTTGGATCTGGTGGAAATAACTTAAGATGGGAATCCACACATATTTTCTTTATTGCATATTTGGTTTAGTAGTAGAAATACATGGCAAATAGATTTTGGTCTTCAGACCGTATGTAATAGAAATATTGTTACTATATCTTGTATATATCCTGACCGTAGGCCATATATATTTTTTTTTTTTGAAAAGCCGTTTCCGCATTTTGTACAATATTACTAAAATTCCTGTATACCTATAGTCGTTATTGTAATTACTTATTAAACAACGTTATGATGTCCTAGTCATTATAGTTAAATAGAAATTAAAAGCATTAATTAGTAAGGCTGACGCATTGTTTACTTACTTTTATCCTACTTGTACTATTAACGTTAATATGACTGTCGTTAGTTACATCCTTAGACTGACAAACTTCATCAGTACAATGACTGAGTCAAGCTCCTGTTTTAATTTAATGCTTATCAAAATCATTGTTTAATTTCATACTCATTTTAATTTAAACATTACTCAAGCAAGGAGAAATTGCTTCCGTCATTTCAACATTTCAAAATTCAACTTTAGCGTCTTCGAAATAAGCTTGACTCTTCGTTAACCACCACTTTTCATCCTTTTACAAATGTTTGTTCCTCAACAATAAATTATTTCTTAATCAGAATTCAACGTATGTCGACGTTTCAAGACTTCCCATGATCTTTCTTTCACATCCTGTCTTAAATCGGTTTCAAGATAGTTACATAAATAAACGGGTTTTCATTGATACGGAAGCCTATCCATTGCGGACTATAAAAACTGACCAGCAAGCAAATAAAACAGTTCATCGGCGTAAAATACGGATCATTCTAACTTTATTGTTACTTCGATGTTTTCTTGCCACATATTCGGGTACTTCAAAATGCTTTACAACATTTTTTAACTCTTTTAAATCATTATTGTTAACTTTTATTGCTTTAAGAATACTTTGGATTTTAATTGGATTAACAAGTTTCAAAGAAGCTTTTTGAACACCATTCTTTGAATTTCTTATTACGTTATGTTCTGTTTCATTATCCATCTTATTCTTTGAAGTGATTGAGTAACAAAATCCGAGCAGGCTTGCAAAATATACGTTGGTTAGTTTCAGATTTCAGGAAACATCAAAACCATGTTAACTGCCATTTTATACTGCTGTTATATTTATTCCAAGACGCGTACTATTTCTTGTTTATTTTCTATATCTGACGCAACGAGGAACGTACCAACAAGAAATGTTGTGTTTTTATATATTTAGCAGTCGATCTTCAATGATAAATATTTTACATTTCTTCATGAGATTTGATTTATGTTTGTATTAAAAAGTTGTTGTTATATAAACAGTGCGTCTGTGCGTCAGATAGGCATGTAGAGAACAATACTAAGCAATGATTTGCATTCATGAGATCACTGTTACTTTCCTTGGGAAACTTTATGTTCACTAGGGACATTACTTTTTCCAGATCTTTTCAGGATCTTCCCACTACATATTTGGATGTTTATTACTCAATTTACATTAATATTATTCTTAAAGAGAAAAGATTTTTGTTTGTAATAAATAAACTCCAAACTACTAGACTGATTAAAAAAAAAATCACGAGTTGAATGCTATAATTATATTATCAGTTAACACTGAGTAACATAGGCTATCATTTATAAAGATGCGCGGGCGGAAGCTAGTCACTCATATAAATGTTTTGGCGGATTTGAATAATTTTTTTACAAATAGACACAGCATTTCCAAGATTAACACATAGAGTATTCTTTATCTCCGTACATGAAGTGATTCCCCTAGTAAACGAATGAAACTGCAGGCAACAGCTAGCGTTAACCTTTGTTTATTTCTTTAATCAAAATATTATGGTCTCTGCTCCAAAAATAGTTCACCCTACCCCTAATGAGATATCGTGAGCAAAGAATAAGTGATTATATCCGACAGGATGGGCAGCATCCACCTGTGTTCTGATAAAATCACAGAATGCAGAGAAACTTGATTTTCTTATGGGAGGACAAACGGAAACTGCTAAGGGTCAATTAAGAAATCTGCCATTTATAAAGGAACTTATCTGGACAAACGCGAAATTAAAACAACACAGCCTTAATTTACGTTCTAATTTAAGCTCAAACGGAACATTCGAGCAGGCGAACAGGACCTATTCATTCACACTCAAGGATAGCCTTTCTATGCAACTAACGAGCTTATTAACATTTAATGAATAAACACTTACTTCGTCTTCCTCGTCGTCGTTAAAGAACGGATCCAGTAGTAGGTTCTTCCAATAAATAACATCCGGAGGTATCGCGTACGCGTCGTGGTCTCTCAAATTCGCGTACAAAGGACTGTCTCTACCGACACCTTCCGAACTAGCACTGATTGAACAACTTTCCACTTCAACACTACCACCGCAAGAACATCCCTCATCAGTATAACTATATCCATACTCGATCTCCTCGTAGATATTCTCGTCGGTGATCGCGTCCCGCACTGGCTCGTAGCCGTCGTCCGTCGGCTTGTCGGGCGTCATTGCTACTGAGCCACTGTCAACACACCTGTCCTTACATTCTCCCACCTCGTGGAGCGAGTACACTGAATACCGAGCAGGTATAAAATCGCTCGCCGTGTCGAACGAAAGACGCGATACTGTAGCGTGGTGCTGCGATAAAACGCGACGTAATATTTCGTCGGAATTGTGAAAACCCGTCGAGTGAGACCACACGGCAGCATAAGGGTTAACTTCATTGTCGTCAGTACTACACTCTTTGTAACTCCAGCATGTGCTCTCTGAATCACTCGACGATTCACTTTCGTGGTCAGTAATTCGATTCGATTCCATATCTGAAATGGTATTGTCGCACATCGATTTTAAACGAGCCCGCCGCGGTGGTACCGGTGTACCGATGCCCTTGTCGAAGATTGTGTTTATGTTATTATTCACTTTGACACTAGACGGTGTGCTCGTCACGAAAGAGACGTCCGATAGGGTCGATTCACATTCACTCTCACTGTGTTTTGTTTGTTTTTCTTCGGTCATGCGTTCCAAACACTCGTCGAATATGTTAAGAATGCTAAGGGACACTTCTTTCTCCGAGGGCGCCAGGTGGCGCTGGTACTCATCGAGCTTGTAGATCTCCTTGCCGAGCTGCGAGAGTATCTCGTCGAACTTGCTGTCAGGTGTTTCTGGCTCGGGCTCGGGCGGTGTGACTGTGATCAGTGGATCGTACTCCTCGATGGCCAGCCGTAATGTCGTAAGCCATTCGATAATCGGCTGCGCTGTCTCGGAGCGCAGTGTGCCCGCGACTGCGTTCGGAATCCAACTTGCTAGTTCACACATTTTACCGCCGCTGTACGATAACCGGTGTATGAATCAACACGCGGGATTCCGCGAAACTAAGCTTTGACGTCTCCATAGCAGTGTAGAGCGCGCGTACGATATCGACGACATTTGCACTCGACCGCGATCGCTTATCATTATTTTCCTAATTATACACGACGAACGCATATTTGACCTTTGTTTGATAGCTGACTATTTTTGCTCCTCTTATTTTTGGTGAGACATCACTGTATTTCTAAAATATTTTCCTGTCACAGCACTAAAGGGTTTAAAAAAAAATACGAAATAGTTTAGGCGGTAATTTTGACACTGACAGTTGTATAAGTTCGCGCGCTTTTTATTATTTTTTAATTTTTATATGTTGAGCGGAAGCGTCCGCGCGCGGCACGTCCACCACGATAGTGGTGCGCCGTCCGGCAATTAATTGGATGCGTTCATTCTGCGCTCGAGTCTGTGTGACCGATATTCTACGTTATTTCTGTGGCAGCTGGAGCACGCGTGGCGCAACCACACTAAAACTAAATGCAATGTGCATTAGATAAGACAGATCAGGCGCCGAGACATATACATATTTATTGCTATATTTAATTGTATTGATACGGGCCATAAAGTCGTGTGCATTGGCCAATAAACTTCAAGTAAGTAAGATTGTATAGACGGAGGGCATAACAATTTAAATTCATTACCATGTGTGTTCCTGTTCGAGCTCGGAACAATATTTGTTTAAATTTAAATGGATCTATCTGTTTTGCTCGATATTTTCCTGTACTGAACTTGGGAACGCCAAATGCGTCTAATTGTTTGTTAAGCAACTTTAGACCGTATTCTCTGAGTTATAAGGAACATAACAGGAGCGCGCTGTTAAATCCTACGAACAGGATAATCGTGAAGTGCGATTGAATAATGAATTCTATTGAAACTGAAACATGTGTTCTAGATTTGTGAACATTTCTGAAATACTTTGTAGGGGTACCGGAACTACTTTCCTTTGTTTCTTATAAGTACTTAATACAAGTTGCAGACGTCATACGAGTGACTAAGCATGACACAAGCTATTTTTTACTCCTTGAAACTTAAGGTACAGTTGGCAGTTCACGATGGACCAATTTTCAACCCTATTATGTAGGTATAACGCCTAACACAAACTTGTCGAGTGTACCTGTCCAAGAGTTTGAACAAAAGTATCATCCTACAATATGCTGCGATCAGTAATTATTTTGCTTAACATGGAGATTATGCCGAACCGTACATCGTCTTCACATATAATTATATAATTAATATACTTTTTTTAAAGAGTAACTATGGAGTTTCTGGCCCATTCACCTCCATTCAAAACCACCCTTTGGAAGGTACAAATAGGATCGATTCTATTTTCTTGTAAAGTTTGACGTTCAAAAGATATGAGAAAAACTTTTATGTGCCTATTTGAAATAAATGATTTGACTTCTTGAACTTTACAAATGTACTGTGGATTAATGGGAGGTTCATGAAACACTTGTATTTAAGGAGCAGCTATTTTTTGGTTTTTATGGTTTTAGATCTAAACTAAATACAGTTTTAAGCATCCACTCAACCGTTAAGAAGCTAACGAGTTTAAAATACTATTAAAATTAAGACGCACCTTTGTTTTGCAATACTAAACTACATCAAACGTCTTTCATAGGCGTAGTTTTCCTCAAAATTCACTTTGAATGTGGTCGCAGGCGCAACCCACAGAGGCTAGGATGACTATACTTCGCGTAAGTAACAGACTTGACACAAATATTAAGTTGAGAATGACCACATTTGTAGGTAAGAATAGTATTCATTTGAAGTTCAAATGAGTTAAAAAAAAAATTAAACTTTAGAAGTTTCTGCGCATTTCGGCCACTGATAAAGTTGTTTTTTTTTAACTTTTTTAGGTTTATTTTTGTCTCTGTTTCGTATACTTCGACCGAAAAATAGATAACCTATCGTCTATTAAGATTCAAGAAAAGGAAAAACAAATTAAGTTATATTGGAGCAAAATAATTGAAATATCTTGCATCGAATTTAGTAAGTTAAATAGATCCACTATCCACCTCCTAGGTCCATCTTCAGAGCTTCGACACCAAGTGCAATATATTAGACTCGTCAAATCGAATCATTTGAGCCCAAACTCGAGGGGTTTACTAGTACCCACTGAAGAGTTCCACTATTCACCTCCTAGCTCCATCATCAGACCTTCGACACCAAGTGCAATAAATTAGACTCGTCAAATCGAATCATATGAGCCCAAACTCGAGGGGTTTACTAGTAGCCAGAGAAGAGTTCCACTATCCACCTCCTAGCTCCATCATCAGATCAGCTCCGAGATACTAAATGATTGTATTGTCATCGGTCCTTGATACGTGTGCAAATTTTCAAGTTAATCGAACGTCTTGAAGTTGGTGAAAATTAAGTTGAAAGATTCCGTTACGTAGATAGATAGATACAGGTCAAGCCAATAAAAGCGTATTAAAAATGGGGTGTGGCTGTGTCGTGGACACGGCCGTGTTTTACGTGTTTACGTGTTACGAGTAAATGTTTTAATTCTTTTTTTTTTCTTAATTTTAGTTCTTTGATCCTTCAGCTATCGAGTGGTGTAATAAAATTTTGGATCTAGATAATAGATATGTTGCTTCAGCATCAAAATGTATACCCCAACTTTATAATTATCAGTTTTGTTAATTGCCTCCCACTATGGAGGCAAAATTCACGAAAAGAAAGCTGCAAAGATAGGTATTTAAAGCCATCTGGTTAGACAGTAAGCCGACCCCAATAAAGTTTGTAAAAGGGCCACGAAGATGATAAATTATTAATGACTTGAAGGGCCTATTGATTTCATGAAACGTCGAAGGACGAAAACGCTAAGTAATTTTCAATTACCTACCTTGTCCGCGTAGCGGAAATATTTTATTGTCACGTTGTCGAACAATTTTTTTTGTAATACTTGCTAATCTATTTTTATATTTGACGGTAAACCCTAAAAATAATCTTTATCCTTAATGATATGACAAAAAAAGCGGTAACTATTGTTTTTTTTGGATCGGCAGGAAAATCGATGGGTTTTTTTAATAACACAGCTTATTTGGATTATATAGGTGTTTATAAACTCGTTTGCATTCATATAAATTAATTTAATTTAGTTTTTATTTGAATTATAAATTGAGATTTAAATCAAAAGCCAGATTTATGTATCTTTTTTTGGTATCGACGTATTCAACTATTCGTCTTTGTTAGGCGAAAATCTTACATAAATAAACTAAGCTAATCTACTTACTTTCTTACAAATTAAGTTCGATTCTTTAACCTTTAAAAGCTTTCCAGATATTACTAAAATTAATCCAAACAAACCACATCTACTCTATATAAAATGAGACGTAAATAAAAATAAAATGTAATAATAATATTTTTATGACTTTTGTTGTTACTGTTGAAGTGTTTGTAATGTTCGTCTATTTTAAACAAAAAAGAAAACTAAGCTTATCTAGGTACTATATCGATTAACCTGCAGCTTAAGTTCAATTCTATAACCTTTATAAAGCTTCCAGATTAGTACTAAAACTAATCCAAATAACTAACATGTGGCTAGACTGGATGCAATGATAACCCTGACACACTGGAAAAGGTTAGTTCGATGATCTTCCTTGACTTTTATTACCGTGGGATAACAAACAGTTGTACATTCTATGGTTTTTACTCGTAGTTATAGGTAGATCTGCTGTTATTATAAATGACTAGCTGCCCACCCCGAATTCGCATGGGTAGCACTGAGTACTTATTTACGGCGCACCTACCTACCTACCTACCTACCCTACCCTACCCTACCCTACCTACCTACCTACATAACCTTCCTACATACCTATGTACCTACCTAACTAGATACCTACCAACCTACCTACCATAATATGCTAAATTCACATCCATCAAACGCGCGAAGTGTCAAACGCGCGAAGTTAAAATAGTCGAAAAGTTTTCTGATAAAATTTCAGAAAACTTAAAGAAAGAAGAAAGAAAGAAAGAAGAAAGAAAATACGTTTATTTGCGGTACACATGACGCAAAGAAAGAACAAAACACAAAAATAAACAATTTGGGGGAAAATATGCTTCACATCCACGCAAAACGGCCATCGCTCAGCATAAAGGTTAAAAACGTATCGTGTTAATATAATAGAATGGGCACAAGTATCTCTCTGTTGGTAAATTACTACATACGGCCGATATAATTTTGCAGGTCTGAACATAGGCTTTGTGAACATTCGCGCATGTTCTCTCACTCACACTCGCCTCATGTCACCATTTGGTTCCCTAAAAAATGTTATCGCGCAGCATTCTGCGCGAAGTTCGGAACGGCCAAGTTACATCGGCCGTATTGTACTTTTAAATCACCAATCTTTTTGCTAAACGTTGTGTTATTTATAGTATAGGATGATCGTTTTGGTAGCTGTTATTCTGATAAGAAGTGTAACGCGGAAGAAACTTGTCATGCCATTTAATATTAAAATTACATAACTCTAGATTTGAAACCAATTAAGTAATATCATCGTGAACATGCGAATCGACAATAATATCAACGCTATTTTGCAAAATACATTGGGATTATTTTTTTAATACAGGGATCCGTCCGTAATGATAAAAATAAACCGAGCGAGCCTTATAGTAGTCACACATGATGTGTAACATCTGACATCTTGGCTGACAGTACCAACCTCTCGGAAACGGCCAACTCTAGCACCGCACGCGCTCATTGGTCAAATCAAATACTTAGCGCGCGCTTGGGCTTCATGTTACACACTCCCGTCCCTTTTCACGAAATCACTCCCACAGATTGCAGGAAAACGACAAGAAATATGTTGCACATAAAAAAAAACGAACACGTAATAATGGAAAGAATGCTTGAGGGTACACAGCACGGAGACTACTCGGCGGCAATGTTAACACTTTACCTACATACAAACCAAACGTGTCACCGTTTACTCGCCCTTAGACACAAATGACGTATAGAACCTGACGGCTTTGTAACCGGCGAGAAAGAAGTTATGCGCCCAATTTTATAAGTACTTCAAGAGCTCGCTCTACCAGTGCGCCCAATTTTATTAGTTCTTCACAGCCAAGTTATATCGGCCGTATTGTACACCGCTACAAGAAAAAAAAATCTGTTGATTTCATGGAATTAATTGAAGGAACACATACCATCACGGCTGAAATTCCCGAAGTCTTAGGCAGAGGTTTACCTATACTACATCGACATTTCGCGAGTTACATTTAAGTCTTATGTATATAGCAGGAGGCGAGCCTCTTGCCATCAACCGTGCTCAAATCCAGACTTGTGGCTGCTACTGAGAAATTCCTAATTGAAAAACTCAATAAAACTTTGCCCGGGACTCTAACCGACATGCGCTTGCGACCACTAGACCAACGAGGCAGAAATTGAAGGAAGTATCTATACTAACAATATAAAGAGGTAAAAGTTTGTTTGTTTGTAAGTTTGTATGTAGGGGGTAATCTCCGGAACTACCAATCCGATTTGCAAAATTCTTTTTGCATTTGATAGCCTAATTCATGAAGAAGGTTATTGGGTCGCGGAAAAAATTTGTATAGTACCTATATTTTGAGTAAATATCTACTTTACTTTCATGGATAACGCGTTCATACAAACTAAGTGACTTTATCCCGACACTCCAAATCGAATGGTCACTCCAAAGTCGAATGAACAAAGTTAACTGGAACACAAAGCCCATTCATATGGAATACCAATCTAACAGCTTTTACTTCAATATCAACTTTATCACCTTCTTGTTAGAGTGTGATTTTATTCGGCAAGTGTTAAGATAGCCCGCACCTCACGACGTAATATCAACTTTAGGTACTGGAATTGAAGGTGTAATGTTAATTGGCAGGTGTTATGTGAGCATGTGAATGGCCACTGTTTAAGGAGTTCGCATGTGCATGTCAAGATGCAATGATGAGGTACTATCATTTCCTCTAAGGAAATGAGGACCAAAATAAGCGTGAAAGTAGGTGAGGCTTTCAGCACGAAAGATTTTCTGAAGTTACGCATAAATACTAAAATTAAATGCTAAATAAAAGTGTCAGGATTTTTATAAAACAAATGTTGGTCCTTTATATAGGTATTTCTTGTAAATCTTCAGTCTTTATATACACTGTCGCAAAATTGAAGAGGAAAAAAATCTTTCATAATAATTAGAAGTATAGGTACATTGGCCTAAGACTTCCTACATGTTCTTTTTAGTGTAATTGTGTGGTTAATTACCAGACGACTCACTTGATGTTAATTATTGGTTACTGCCACATAAATAGACATCTGTAGTACCAAAGACATTGCAGGTGCATAGCCTTTGCACACACAAATACTGTTTAAGGCTCAATTTAAATTGCCGCAGAACGGACTGGAAGCTAGTTTTTGTAACGATATTGTACATAGCAAAATCAACTTTATGTCGATTGTGTAACGTACAAACTAGACACGAGTTGTTACTGCGGGAATCCCCGAGCATGCGCGGGAATCCCCGGAATGCGCGAGAATTCTCCAGAAGACGCACGACCTATTATTTGGGTCGTATCTAGTTTGTGCGTTACGGTATTGACATAAAGTTCATTATGGTTTGTACAAAAAAAACCACTTCCACTCCGTTATGCGGCAATGTAAATCAAGCATTACAAGCATCTGTTTGAATTCTATTACAAATATCTAAATAAAATTGAAGTTTCAGTTCGTAATGTCAAAATAACAGCTTTTTTACTAAATGCATGTGAAAGTATACAGGGTGTTTGGCAGAACGTTGAACATACAAAAATGGTGGATAGGTGGGGTCATCTGCTACTTACTTAGCCCTAATTTATTTGGCCCTGGCCCACGGGATATTTTTTTTTTTTTTTTTGTCTTTCTTCTTGTTTCACCACTTTCTTAACTTTAAAGTGTAATTTTTATTAAAAATGGGTAAAACAGGCAATATTTAGTATTTTTTTTAAATCTTTTATGTTGACAGATTCTTATAAAATTATTGCTTTATTCAGATGTTAGCTAGAAAAAAAGTTATGAGTCCTCAAACTTACAGAAAGATGTAAAAAATACTTAAATCTTAATTTCAACTTGCATTTAAAAAAAAACAAAAAATGATTGAGGAGTTCCAATTCTAGCAAAACATCCCTAGTGTGTGAGCTTTCTAATGGTATGTAATTTACAATACAGGCGCGGCATCTACGTCTGATTTCTACAGTTGTTGTGCGCAGCAGCATCTCCTGTCGCATAACTTCGAAAGCAGCATTAATTCGATTTATTAAATCTTCTCGACTTTCTACTTCTGTAGTGTAAACTAGTTCTTTTGCCCTTCCCCACACGTGAAAATCGAGCGGAGTGAGGTCGGGCGATCGCGGAGGCCAGGGAATTGGTCCTCCCCTGCCAATCCACGAATCCAAAAATTTAAAAATATCCCGTGGGCCAGGGCCAAATAAATTAGGGCTAAGTAAGTAGCAGATGACCCCACCTATCCACCATTTTCGTATGTTCAACGTTCTGCCAAACACCCTGTATAAGGTACTTTAACAAAAAAACAATTTTTTTATTTTTTATTTGTTCTGGCTATTCAAGGGAAACGGGCCTACCGCCAGAGTTGACATCACTTTTTAGGTATTGGTACCTTAACCGGTAAAGCCCTGGGTGACCCTCAAGCACGTCAATTAGCACGTTAATTAGTTGTTTATCAGGCCTTTAACGGTTAATCAGGAAAATAATGTGAAATGGGCGGGTGAATTGTCGAGTGAATACAGACTGGAATGCGGAGTGAGGCAGGGGGGGTTGAGCTCGCCGTTGCTTTTTAATTTATACTTAAATGCGCTGATCGAGGAACTCAGTCAAATGCCCGTAGGGTGCTACGTAGATGGTGTTAGTGTAAACAACCTTAGCTATGCCGATGATATGGTGCTGCTGGCTCCTTCGATTTGTGCATTGCGGAAGTTGCTTGCTGTATGTGAAAAATATGCGACCACACACGGTCTGAGTTATAATGTAACAAAATCAGAGTGCATGATCTTCAAGGCGGGTACAAAGTGCCCAACTGTTGTTCCACCAGTGTTACTCAATGGTATTCCTCTTAGACGAGTATACCAATTCAAATATCTTGGGCATGTGGTGACCGAAAATCTTGGAGATGATGTAGACATGGAGAGGGAGCGCAGGGCATTGTCAGTCCGGGCGAACATGCTGGCCCGCAGGTTCGCTCGATGTACAGACGCGGTGAAAGTAACTTTATTCAAAGCGTACTGCACATCTCTGTACTCAGCGAGCCTGTGGTTCAGATATACCCAAAGGGCTTACAATTCTCTGCGCATCCAGTTTAACAATGCCTACAGGGCGCTGTTACGGCTGCCACGCTTCTGCAGTGCGTCAACAATGTTTGCTGAGTCACATACAGACGGCTTTGATGCCACCTGGCGCAAAAAGACAGCATCACTGCTAAGTAGATTGCGTGGGAGCAGTAACAGCATCCTGGAGGTAATAGCCAATAAGTTCGACAGCCCACTGGTGTGGAGCCTCACCCAGAGGACTAAGTCTCTTTTAGTTATTAGGTACTAACATAGTTTTTAAGTTCATACTAACAATATAAATGTAATTGTAATGGATCTTTGTAGTTGTCTGAATAAATAAATATATTATTATTATTATTATTCTCCGAAACGGCTGGTCCACGCGGGCGAAACCAAGGGCAGCAGCTAGTATAACTAAAAGCTAACTTAAAAGTTACCAAACATTTAGAATTTCAATTCTTAAATGGTTCTGTTTGCATAAATCGTTAGCAGTGAACGTTTGGTGCAGTCCCGTGCAGTTAACAGTTGAACTTTAAATTAAAGTTAGTTCGAGTAAGTGTAAAACAATAAATATCATTGTTAAACTCTACGAACATTTACTCACCAATTTATGCCGCCATTTTGAGTTCACTTTTGCACGAGAAAATGGACGCCAAAGTACAATTTAAATGTAGAAGATTTTTTTGTAAGAAAACGCTGTCAAGTATACGTCTTTAGTTTTTAAATATCTACGAATAATAACCATGTCAAGAAAATCGTGACAAAGTAAGTAATCTATGCTATATTTTATTTGCTCTCAAGTATCTATTTAAACTATGATAATTACAATAACAAGGTGCATTATGTTTATTTTAGGTACACGAACAAGTAATAGAATAATGGAAGATAATTATGTACTTAAGTAATAGAATAATGGAAGATAATTATGTACTTAAGTTTTCACGGTGAGATATTTGACAGCTATTTAATTACGCAACACATTTTCGTGTAAATGATTGCCGACAGTAATGATGATAAACTCAGAAAGTAAGACAAATGAATTGAAAAAGTCACATTGGTACTTGTCCGGATTTGATCCCACAACCTCGTGAATGAGACGCGTAGTGTTAAGGCTGCCGCAGACAGGCGCGACGCGACTGTGGTGGAACAATTTCTATGAAAACTTCATGGAAATTGTTCTACCGGGGTAGCGTCGCGCCTGTCTGCAGGAGCC
This sequence comes from Agrochola circellaris, assembly GCA_914767755.1. Taxonomy (NCBI): domain Eukaryota; kingdom Metazoa; phylum Arthropoda; class Insecta; order Lepidoptera; family Noctuidae; genus Agrochola; species Agrochola circellaris. The sequence goes on from OU611860.1 coordinate 9,307,299, forward strand.
CTTAACCACTGCGCCATGAAATGTAGACTTTATCCTCATTATCATCATCATTTCAGCCGAAAGACGTCCACTGCTGGACACAGGCCTCCCCCAAATGGGGGGGTTTGCCATAATCGCCACGCTTGGCAGGCGGGTTGGCGATCGCAGTATAGCGTTAAAATGCGTAGAGAACGCTGCTGCCCATTCTCTAGTGAGTCCCTTAGTCGCCTTTTACGACACCCACGGGAAGAAATGGAATGGTATTATTCTTTACGTCCGGCACCACACGGTCGCAGACGTAGACTTTATGACTGTCTCTAAATATCATTTCTCGAGTCTGTGTGACCGATATTCTACGTTATTTCTGTGGCAGCTGGAGCACGCGTGGCGCAACCACACTAAAACTAAATGCAATGTGCATTAGATAAGACAGATCAGGCGCCGAGACATATACATATTTATTGCTATATTTAATTGTATTGATACGGGCCATAAAGTCGTGTGCATTGGCCAATAAACTTCAAGTAAGTAAGATTGTATAGACGGAGGGCATAACAATTTAAATTCATTACCATGTGTGTTCCTGTTCGAGCTCGGAACAATATTTGTTTAAATTTAAATGGATCTATCTGTTTTGCTCGATATTTTCCTGTACTGAACTTGGGAACGCCAAATGCGTCTAATTGTTTGTTAAGCAACTTTAGACCGTATTCTCTGAATTATAACGAACATAACAGGAGAGCGCTGTTAAATCCTACGAACAGGATAATCGTGAAGTGCGATTGAATAATGAATTCTATTGAAACTGAAACATGTGTTCTAGATTTGTGAACATTTCTGAAATACTTTGTAGGGGTACCGGAACTACTTTCCTTTGTTTCTTATAAGTACTTAATACAAGTTGCAGACGTCATACGAGTGACTAAGCATGACACAAGCTATTTTTTACTCCTTGAAACTTAAGGTACAGTTGGCAGTTCACGATGGACCAATTTTCAACCCTATTATGTATAACGCCTAACACAAACTTGTCGAGTGTACCTGTCCAAGAGTTTGAACAAAAGTATCATCCTACAATATGCTGCGATCAGTAATTATTTTGCTTAACATGGAGATTATGCCGAACCGTACATCGTCTTCACATATAATTATATAATTAATATACTTTTTTTAAAGAGTAACTATCAAGTTTCTGGCCCATTCACCTCCATTCAAAACCACCCTTTGGAAGGTACAAATAGGATCGATTCTATTTTCTTGTAAAGTTTGACGTTAAAAAAATATGAGAAAATCTTTTATGTGCCTATTTGAAATAAATGATTTAACTTCTTGAACTTTACAAATGTACTGTGGATTAATGGGAGGTTCATGAAACACTTGTATTATTATGGAGCAGCTATTTTTTATGGTTTTAGATCTAAAGTAAATACAGTTTTAAGCATCCACTCAACCGTTAAGAAGCTAACGAGTTTAAAATACTATTAAAATTAAGACGCACCTTTGTTTTGCAATACTAAACTACATCAAACGTCTTTCATAGGCGTAGTTTTCCTCAAAATTCACTTTGAATGTGGTCGCAGGCGCAACCCACAGAGGCTAGGATGACTATACTTCGCGTAAGTAACAGACTTGACACAAATATTAAGTTGAGAATGACCACATTTGTAGGTAAGAATAGTATTCATTTGAAGTTCAAATGAGTTCAAAAAAAATTTAAACTTTAGAAGTTTCTGCGCATTTCGGCCACTGATAAAGTTGTTTTTTTTTAACAGTTTTAGGTTTATTTTTGTCTCTGTTTCGTATACTTCGACCGAAAAATAGATAACCTATCGTCTATTAAGATTCAAGAAAAGGAAAAACAAATTAAGTTATATTGGAGCAAAATAATTGAAATATCTTGCATCGAATTTAGTAAGTTAAATAGATCCACTATCCACCTCCTAGGTCCATCTTCAGAGCTTCGACACCAAGTGCAATATATTAGACTCGTCAAATCGAATCATTTGAGCCCAAACTCGAGGGGTTTACTAGTAGCCACTGAAGAGTTCCACTATCCACCTCCTAGCTCCATCATCAGACCTTCAACACCAAGTGCAATAAATTAGACTCGTCAAATCGAATCATATGAGTCCAAACTCGAGGGGTTTACTAGTAGCCAGAGAAGAGTTCCACTATCCACCTCCTAGCTCCATCATCAGATCAGCTGCGAGATACTAAATTATTGTATTGTCATCGGTCCTTGATACGTGTGCAAATTTTCAAGTTAATCGAACGTCTTGAAGTTGGTGAAAATTACGTTGAAAGATTCCGTTACATAGATAGATAGATACAGTTTAAGCTAATAAAAGCGTATTAAAAATGGGGTGTGGCTGTGTCGTGGACACGGCCGTGTTTTACGTGTTTACGTGTTACGAGTAAATGTTTTAATTCTTTTTTTTTTCTTAATTTTAGTTCTTTGATCCTTTAGCTATCGAGTGGTGTAATTAAATTTTGGATCTAGATAATAGATATGTTGCTTCAGCATCGAAATGTATCCCCCAATTTTTTTTATTATCAGTTTTTTTAATTGCCTCCCACTATGGAGGCAAAATTCACGAAAAGAAAGCTGCAAAGATAGGTATTTAAAGCCATCTGGTTAGACAGTAAGCCGACCCCAATAAAGTTTGTAAAAGGGCCACGAAGATGATAAATTATTAATGACTTGAAGGGCCTATTGATTTCATGAAACGTCGAAGGACGAAAACGCTAAGTAATTTTCAATTACCTACCTTGTCCGCGTAGCGGAAATATTTTATTGTCACGTTGTCGAACAATTTTTTTTGTAATACTTGCTAATCTATTTTTATATTTGACGGTAAACCCTAAAAATAATCTTTATCCTTAATGATATGACAAAAAAAGCGGTAACTATTGTTTTTTTTGGATCGGCAGGAAAATCGATGGGTTTTTTTAATAACACAGCTTATTTGGATTATATAGGTGTTTATAAACTCGTTTGCATTCATATAAATTAATTTAATTTAGTTTTTATTTGAATTATAAATTGAGATTTAAATCAAAAGCCAGATTTATGTATCTTTTTTTGGTATCGACGTATTCAACTATTCGTCTTTGTTAGGCGAAAATCTTACATAAATAAACTAAGCTAATCTACTTACTTTCTTACAAATTAAGTTCGATTCTTTAACCTTTAAAAGCTTTCCAGATATTACTAAAATTAATCCAAACAAACCACATCTACTCTATATAAAATGAGACGTAAATAAAAATAAAATGTAATAATAATATTTTTATGACTTTTGTTGTTACTGTTGAAGTGTTTGTAATGTTCGTCTATTTTAAACAAAAAAGAAAACTAAGCTTATCTAGGTACTATATCGATTAACCTGCAGCTTAAGTTCAATTCTATAACCTTTATAAAGCTTCCAGATTAGTACTAAAACTAATCCAAATAACTAACATGTGGCTAGACTGGATGCAATGATAACCCTGACACACTGGAAAAGGTTAGTTCGATGATCTTCCTTGACTTTTATTACCGTGGGATAACAAACAGTTGTACATTCTATGGTTTTTACTCGTAGTTATAGGTAGATCTGCTGTTATTATAAATGACTAGCTGCCCACCCCGAATTCGCATGGGTAGCACTGAGTACTTATTTACGGCGCACCTACCTACCTACCTACCTACCCTACCCTACCCTACCCTACCTACCTACCTACATAACCTTCCTACATACCTATGTACCTACCTAACTAGATACCTACCAACCTACCTACCATAATATGCTAAATTCACATCCATCAAACGCGCGAAGTGTCAAACGCGCGAAGTTAAAATAGTCGAAAAGTTTTCTGATAAAATTTCAGAAAACTTAAAGAAAGAAGAAAGAAAGAAAGAAGAAAGAAAATACGTTTATTTGCGGTACACATGACGCAAAGAAAGAACAAAACACAAAAATAAACAATTTGGGGGAAAATATGCTTCACATCCACGCAAAACGGCCATCGCTCAGCATAAAGGTTAAAAACGTATCGTGTTAATATAATAGAATGGGCACAAGTATCTCTCTGTTGGTAAATTACTACATACGGCCGATATAATTTTGCAGGTCTGAACATAGGCTTTGTGAACATTCGCGCATGTTCTCTCACTCACACTCGCCTCATGTCACCATTTGGTTCCCTAAAAAATGTTATCGCGCAGCATTCTGCGCGAAGTTCGGAACGGCCAAGTTACATCGGCCGTATTGTACTTTTAAATCACCAATCTTTTTGCTAAACGTTGTGTTATTTATAGTATAGGATGATCGTTTTGGTAGCTGTTATTCTGATAAGAAGTGTAACGCGGAAGAAACTTGTCATGCCATTTAATATTAAAATTACATAACTCTAGATTTGAAACCAATTAAGTAATATCATCGTGAACATGCGAATCGACAATAATATCAACGCTATTTTGCAAAATACATTGGGATTATTTTTTTAATACAGGGATCCGTCCGTAATGATAAAAATAAACCGAGCGAGCCTTATAGTAGTCACACATGATGTGTAACATCTGACATCTTGGCTGACAGTACCAACCTCTCGGAAACGGCCAACTCTAGCACCGCACGCGCTCATTGGTCAAATCAAATACTTAGCGCGCGCTTGGGCTTCATGTTACACACTCCCGTCCCTTTTCACGAAATCACTCCCACAGATTGCAGGAAAACGACAAGAAATATGTTGCACATAAAAAAAAACGAACACGTAATAATGGAAAGAATGCTTGAGGGTACACAGCACGTAGACTACTCGGCGGCAATGTTAACACTTTACCTACATACAAACCAAACGTGTCACCGTTTACTCGCCCTTAGACACAAATGACGTATAGAACCTGACGGCTTTGTAACCGGCGAGAAAGAAGTTATGCGCCCAATTTTATAAGTACTTCAAGAGCTCGCTCTACCAGTGCGCCCAATTTTATTAGTTCTTCACAGCCAAGTTATATCGGCCGTATTGTACACCGCTACAAGAAAAAAAAATCTGTTGATTTCATGGAATTAATTGAAGGAACACATACCATCACGGCTGAAATTCCCGAAGTCTTAGGCAGAGGTTTACCTATACTACATCGACATTTCGCGAGTTACATTTAAGTCTTATGTATATAGCAGGAGGCGAGCCTCTTGCCATCAACCGTGCTCAAATCCAGACTTGTGGCTGCTACTGAGAAATTCCTAATTGAAAAACTCAATAAAACTTTGCCCGGGACTCTAACCGACATGCGCTTGCGACCACTAGACCAACGAGGCAGAAATTGAAGGAAGTATCTATACTAACAATATAAAGAGGTAAAAGTTTGTTTGTTTGTAAGTTTGTATGTAGGGGGTAATCTCCGGAACTACCAATCCGATTTGCAAAATTCTTTTTGCATTTGATAGCCTAATTCATGAAGAAGGTTATTGGGTCGCGGAAAAAATTTGTATAGTACCTATATTTTGAGTAAATATCTACTTTACTTTCATGGATAACGCGTTCATACAAACTAAGTGACTTTATCCCGACACTCCAAATCGAATGGTCACTCCAAAGTCGAATGAACAAAGTTAACTGGAACACAAAGCCCATTCATATGGAATACCAATCTAACAGCTTTTACTTCAATATCAACTTTATCACCTTCTTGTTAGAGTGTGATTTTATTCGGCAAGTGTTAAGATAGCCCGCACCTCACGACGTAATATCAACTTTAGGTACTGGAATTGAAGGTGTAATGTTAATTGGCAGGTGTTATGTGAGCATGTGAATGGCCACTGTTTAAGGAGTTCGCATGTGCATGTCAAGATGCAATGATGAGGTACTATCATTTCCTCTAAGGAAATGAGGACCAAAATAAGCGTGAAAGTAGGTGAGGCTTTCAGCACGAAAGATTTTCTGAAGTTACGCATAAATACTAAAATTAAATGCTAAATAAAAGTGTCAGGATTTTTATAAAACAAATGTTGGTCCTTTATATAGGTATTTCTTGTAAATCTTCAGTCTTTATATACACTGTCGCAAAATTGAAGAGGAAAAAAATCTTTCATAATAATTAGAAGTATAGGTACATTGGCCTAAGACTTCCTACATGTTCTTTTTAGTGTAATTGTGTGGTTAATTACCAGACGACTCACTTGATGTTAATTATTGGTTACTGCCACATAAATAGACATCTGTAGTACCAAAGACATTGCAGGTGCATAGCCTTTGCACACACAAATACTGTTTAAGGCTCAATTTAAATTGCCGCAGAACGGACTGGAAGCTAGTTTTTGTAACGATATTGTACATAGCAAAATCAACTTTATGTCGATTGTGTAACGTACAAACTAGACACGAGTTGTTACTGCGGGAATCCCCGAGCATGCGCGGGAATCCCCGGAATGCGCGAGAATTCTCCAGAAGACGCACGACCTATTATTTGGGTCGTATCTAGTTTGTGCGTTACGGTATTGACATAAAGTTCATTATGGTTTGTACAAAAAAAACCACTTCCACTCCGTTATGCGGCAATGTAAATCAAGCATTACAAGCATCTGTTTGAATTCTATTACAAATATCTAAATAAAATTGAAGTTTCAGTTCGTAATGTCAAAATAACAGCTTTTTTACTAAATGCATGTGAAAGTATACAGGGTGTTTGGCAGAACGTTGAACATACAAAAATGGTGGATAGGTGGGGTCATCTGCTACTTACTTAGCCCTAATTTATTTGGCCCTGGCCCACGGGATATTTTTTTTTTTTTTTTTGTCTTTCTTCTTGTTTCACCACTTTCTTAACTTTAAAGTGTAATTTTTATTAAAAATGGGTAAAACAGGCAATATTTAGTATTTTTTTTAAATCTTTTATGTTGACAGATTCTTATAAAATTATTGCTTTATTCAGATGTTAGCTAGAAAAAAAGTTATGAGTCCTCAAACTTACAGAAAGATGTAAAAAATACTTAAATCTTAATTTCAACTTGCATTTAAAAAAAAACAAAAAATGATTGAGGAGTTCCAATTCTAGCAAAACATCCCTAGTGTGTGAGCTTTCTAATGGTATGTAATTTACAATACAGGCGCGGCATCTACGTCTGATTTCTACAGTTGTTGTGCGCAGCAGCATCTCCTGTCGCATAACTTCGAAAGCAGCATTAATTCGATTTATTAAATCTTCTCGACTTTCTACTTCTGTAGTGTAAACTAGTTCTTTTGCCCTTCCCCACACGTGAAAATCGAGCGGAGTGAGGTCGGGCGATCGCGGAGGCCAGGGAATTGGTCCTCCCCTGCCAATCCACGAATCCAAAAATTTAAAAATATCCCGTGGGCCAGGGCCAAATAAATTAGGGCTAAGTAAGTAGCAGATGACCCCACCTATCCACCATTTTCGTATGTTCAACGTTCTGCCAAACACCCTGTATAAGGTACTTTAACAAAAAAACAATTTTTTTATTTTTTATTTGTTCTTGCTATTCAAGGGAAACGGGCCTACCGCCAGAGTTGACATCACTTTTTAGGTATTGGTACCTTAATCAGGAAAATAATGTGAAATGGGCGGGTGAATTGTCGAGTGAATACAGACTGGAATGCGGAGTGAGGCAGGGGGGGTTGAGCTCGCCGTTGCTTTTTAATTTATACTTAAATGCGCTGATCGAGGAACTCAGTCAAATGCCCGTAGGGTGCTACGTAGATGGTGTTAGTGTAAACAACCTTAGCTATGCCGATGATATGGTGCTGCTGGCTCCTTCGATTTGTGCATTGCGGAAGTTGCTTGCTGTATGTGAAAAATATGCGACCACACACGGTCTGAGTTATAATGTAACAAAATCAGAGTGCATGATCTTCAAGGCGGGTACAAAGTGCCCAACTGTTGTTCCACCAGTGTTACTCAATGGTATTCCTCTTAGACGAGTATACCAATTCAAATATCTTGGGCATGTGGTGACCGAAAATCTTGGAGATGATGTAGACATGGAGAGGGAGCGCAGGGCATTGTCAGTCCGGGCGAACATGCTGGCCCGCAGGTTCGCTCGATGTACAGACGCGGTGAAAGTAACTTTATTCAAAGCGTACTGCACATCTCTGTACTCAGCGAGCCTGTGGTTCAGATATACCCAAAGGGCTTACAATTCTCTGCGCATCCAGTTTAACAATGCCTACAGGGCGCTGTTACGGCTGCCACGCTTCTGCAGTGCGTCAACAATGTTTGCTGAGTCACATACAGACGGCTTTGATGCCACCTGGCGCAAAAAGACAGCATCACTGCTAAGTAGATTGCGTGGGAGCAGTAACAGCATCCTGGAGGTAATAGCCAATAAGTTCGACAGCCCACTGGTGTGGAGCCTCACCCAGAGGACTAAGTCTCTTTTAGTTATTAGGTACTAACATAGTTTTTAAGTTCATACTAACAATATAAATGTAATTGTAATGGATCTTTGTAGTTGTCTGAATAAATAAATATATTATTATTATTATTATTCTCCGAAACGGCTGGTCCACGCGGGCGAAACCAAGGGCAGCAGCTAGTATAACTAAAAGCTAACTTAAAAGTTACCAAACATTTAGAATTTCAATTCTTAAATGGTTCTGTTTGCATAAATCGTTAGCAGTGAACGTTTGGTGCAGTCCCGTGCAGTTAACAGTTGAACTTTAAATTAAAGTTAGTTCGAGTAAGTGTAAAACAATAAATATCATTGTTAAACTCTACGAACATTTACTCACCAATTTATGCCGCCATTTTGAGTTCACTTTTGCACGAGAAAATGGACGCCAAAGTACAATTTAAATGTAGAAGATTTTTTTGTAAGAAAACGCTGTCAAGTATACGTCTTTAGTTTTTAAATATCTACGAATAATAACCATGTCAAGAAAATCGTGACAAAGTAAGTAATCTATGCTATATTTTATTTGCTCTCAAGTATCTATTTAAACTATGATAATTACAATAACAAGGTGCATTATGTTTATTTTAGGTACACGAACAAGTAATAGAATAATGGAAGATAATTATGTACTTAAGTAATTATAGTTTCAGTATTTCTGTTTCTTAAAATATCTACATAGTTATTAAGTTGACAATCAACTAACAAGGGAGAAGAAAAACAAAAAAAAAAGTATTTGTGTTCTTGACGGACTCAATCAATCAATTGACATTCAATGAAGCGTAACGGCCATTGATTCAAATAATTTGTGTTTTTTCTCTATAGAAATGATATTTAGAGACAGTCATAAAGTCTACGTCTGCGACCGTGTGGTGCCGGACGTAAAGAATAATACCATTCCATTTCTTCCCGTGGGTGTCGTAAAAGGCGACTAAGGGACTCACTAGAGAATGGGCAGCAGCGTTCTCTACGCATTTTAACGCTATACTGCGATCGCCAACCCGCCTGCCAAGCGTGGCGATTATGGCAAACCCCCCCATTTGGGGGAGGCCTGTGTCCAGCAGTGGACGTCTTTCGGCTGAAATGATGATGATAATGAGGATAAAGTCTACATTTCATGGCGCAGTGGTTAAGGGCTCCTGCAGACAGGCGCGACGCTACCCCGGTAGAACAATTTCCATGAAGTTTTCATAGAAATTGTTCCACCACAGTCGCGTCGCGCCTGTCTGCGGCAGCCTTAACACTACGCGTCTCATTCACGAGGTTGTGGGATCAAATCCGGACAAGTACCAATGTGACTTTTTCAATTCATTTGTCTTACTTTCTGAGTTGATCATCATTACTGTCGGCAATCATTTACACGAAAATGTGTTGCGTAATTAAATAGCTGTCAAATATCTCACCGTGAAAACTTGGGTGAAGTGAGCTGTCAATAGTGTCAATCCCTGTGGAATGACAGGTCACTCCACGCTCACTTCACCTAAGTTTTCACGGTGAGATGGCTACAGAATAGCACTGCAGGAGTTATACTTTAAGTCTGAAATGCTCGTGCCTTCTCTGTATGAAAAGAGGTCTATGCCCTGCATAGGCACTAGAATAGAGGAATAGGCCGGTATAAAGTCTACGCATTTTACATCCCAGAATTCTCAAACGTCACGTTACTTCACGATGCTCTTAAAAGTCTTTCTGTCGCAACAAAACACCTTAAAATGAAAGAGACAGCAAGTCACTCAGCAGCGACTCAAATTTGACTAGCTTTTCAGTACTCAGTCGACTAATCTGGTTATTTATCTAGGCCCGTTTAACAAGAGTTAAACGTTCATCAAGCTCATGTAATTAAAACTTTGTTTATTAGTTGTTCATTTTTCAATTTCCTGTGGATAAACTAGGTAGGTACTTATTGCTCTTTCTAATAGGAAAACTTGTCTAGCATTAATCGTGGGTTTTATAGGAAAAAGTTAAGTAGGTACCTATCGATAACCTGAATAACTAGACCGACACATATTGTATCGTTAAAGGCTCCCGCCGACAAGTGCGACGCGGTTTTGGTAGAACAATTTCTATGAAAAATTCACGGAAATAGTTCTACTGGTGTTGCGTCGCGCCTGTTCGTGGGAGCCTCATGCTACTGAGCTTAAACAAAGATAAAAAAAAAGGATAGAATAAAAGACCAATTTTAGTTCCAGTAGGTGTAGTACTGACCTACTGGAACTACAATATTGGTATTTAATTCTGTGTTGTTTTAACTGCCAGAATGACGAAGGGAGAGAATAAAAATTATTGTAAAGGAAATAGCACACATATCAACTCGGAAAGGGATTGTCACCATCAACTCGAGCCTTTCAGTATTCTTTGTTTGAAACTCCCTACTGCAACGCACACTAATCGGAATCGTAACATAATCGCCTCGCCTCGACAAGCTCACAACCGCGGCGATATAGCGACGATCCCTTTCCGAGTTGATATGTGTGCTATTGCAATGGTCTTTCATGCATCCGTCTCATTTTATTCATTTATTTATCAAATAGTTTTATTTTATTTTGTTTGTGTTGTTTTGTAATTTCATGCACAATCACACTATAGTGCCTACATATTCGTTATAATTTTTTTATATGACACAAATATATTTTATTTAAGCAAGCTGCATACACACGTTACATTATAAAACTGATTTACATCCGTTACATCACACTCTCAGGTCCAGTTGAAAATCAGCGTTAGGAACTTATAGTTGTCGGGCCTTTTTGGCGCAGTCACGGCTGCACACTCCCCATCTAATTACTTCTTACATCGCACTTTACACTTTTTATTTGATTTTAATTTTTTATCTGTGAAATTATATTGTGTGCTTTTTAGTCTGTGCTAAATGAATGTATTTTCTTTCTTTCTTTCATATGACCTTTAAAGGGACGGCAATGTTTGGGATACCGGATTTTTTACTGGAGAGACAGTGCAATCTCAACTCTTTCTTTCAAAACTCCTGATCTCCTGACTTCTGTTTTCCTAAAGCAACCGTCAAAGTATTTGATAATCTGACAACATACCTACATCCTTACGACCACAACTTCCGTAAGTCCGTAACCGATTGTCAAACGACCATCATTTATGTTATTTATGGGACAATCAAAATCCTAACAGTGTCACAGTCGGCTGACGATGAATAACTCATCAAAATGAGCAAGATTTCAGAGAATACCTCAACGTACGAATATAGCCCTTGACTGAAGTTGTGGCGAGACAGTGCCTCCTTACCTAAAGCATTCGTTCCACCTGCTGAAGACCTCCTGGACATGAGTTGCCTTGGGTAACCTGGAAGTCTTTAAACAGACTCCGGACCCAGGTTGGCCATAGCAAGGAAAATCTGTTTAGGTGGAGATTCATAGACGAGTCCGCCTTGGAGTGTAAATGTGGTGCTCCACAAACGATGGGACGCTTAATACCGTGTCCTGCGTGTCAGCTGCACGTTACAGGAACAGAGGGTCTAGTGTGAGTTTCGTTTCCGATTGGCCCATCACCAGTGAAGGCCAGTGAAGGGCCAATCAGAGCGCCGAACGCGGTCGATGCGTAAAATCGAGATGGTTAAACGAAACTCACACTAGACCCTCTGATGGACGCTAGTGATGGCGCCAAACACGTAGCCGAATTTTGGGCCGAGTGTGTAGGTATTTAGATTGCCATCGAATCGCTAAGAAGAAGAATATAGCCCTTTATCCATACTAATATTACAAACTTTTTATGCCAACCCACGTCAGTCACGTCAACGTCAAGTCATCGATCAGTCGCGTCAATTTCAGGGACGTGTGTGAACAAATAGTCAGTCAACGCCTAGGTTACAAATTGTTTTTGAAATTCATGCTTCTTTCGTAACAATACAAGTTTTGACTTGCTGGTGACGCGACGTCCACTGAAACGCGCCGGTAGTGACGTGACTGATGTGCGTAGTCAACGTCCTACGACTTCTACGTAACTACGTATATTTTTTTACGTGACTGATCGGCGACTTGACGTTGACGTTATTGACGTGTGTGCATGAACCTTTAACGACTGAACGGATTTAGATGAAATTTGGCATACCTACAGGTAAACCACGACCTGAGGCCCTAGTGTGAGTTTATTTTAACCATCTCAACTTTACGCATCGACAGTGTTCGGCGCTCCGATTGGTCCTTCACCAGTGAAGGCCAGTTAAGGGCCAATCGAAGCGCTGAACGCGGCGTCTGAGTCTTTTTTTATGCCGGTAGCACATTCCCTTGGGATAATTTCCGACCTCCAGGTTGGCGAAGCCGTTGACAAAAGCTAGTGTCATTATAAAAACTCCAAAACAATACTCACATAAAACATAATATCCCACTACATTTTAATCCACAGATGTGTCCGAAAATTACCCGATCTTGTAATTGAGCTATATTGGCTGCAATTAGTATAGCTACTGACTGCTGGCGAGTCTAAATTGCCTGAATTGGTGCCTCGACCGGGTGACTACACAGAACAGCTGTCTGTCAAGTATTCAAGAGCACACACTTCATAGATTGCTTGGTTATCACTTTAACAGTTCTTAAGAGGGCTCTTGGGAGTGTGGATGTGTCACAGTAAATCTTATTGAAAATACAGGGTTGAAATAAGTTAGCTAGCGAAACGCTACTGTCGGGATGGATATCGATTCTAAATACTGTTACTGTTAGCCCGTATCCTCCCACTGGTGGGCAAAGGCCTTCCCATGACTTCCAGTGCTCGCGATCCAGTGCTAATGTTGACCACAGGTCGTCCAAAAAAAAAAAACTGTTTTTTTTTGTTTGTTATGTTAGATATCGGTCAGTGTCTGCGGAGTTTCGCTATGTAATTTCATGTGAACTTGTATATTAATTTTCAAGTCAGTTCAGTGCTGCTGACTGATGCGTAGGTAAGAAGCCAGTCAGTTTATAATTATACTGAACTATCTAAGCACTAATGTATTCGTACACGATGCCAATGAAAGGCCAGTGACTGAACCCTCAACTGAACTGCACCCTAATTGCGTAAAACAGGATCAATGATCATCAATCACGATCTGAATCATTTTGAAAGAGATTGCTGATCCAGAACTTCATAAATTTCGAAAAAAAAAATTGCCCAACAACATATAACGCTGTAGAACTGTCGAAATGAAACAGGAAAATGTTTACGCATTTAGAAAGCTGATTCGAAAAGTGACTTCGGATCCAGGGCCCATTAGAATAAAAACAAATTGGATGCATGTACATCAGTCTGGGAATGCCAGGAGAGATAACACCAAATTTCGGGCACCAGCATCCGTGTGCTGTGTTTTGATAAGTGATAACGCGTGTACCACGAATTTACGCAGATTTTCCTCATGATACCGTTGAAATCGATGAATTCGCGCAGTGTAAAAACACTTTAATAAAGTACGTAGTTCGCGGGGCTTGTGTAATAACAGCCGCACGGGTCGATCGATCAGGTTAAGCGACGCTTGCCGCGGTTGGTCCGTGGATGGGTGACCATCTCTATATACCAAGACCTCTCCGTGCCTCGGAAAGCACGTTAAGCCGTTGGTTCCGGCTGTCATTTGTAGATCTTTGACAGTTGTTACAGGTCGTCAGAAGCCCGAAAGTCTGACAACCAGTCTTACCAAGGGGTATCATGTAAAATTGGCCTATGGGGAAAAAAGTTATACAAACCAGAAAAATGTTAGGTTAGGTCGGAATTGGTCCAACTGGCGTCGTCTGATGAACCCTAGTCCATTTAATAGTTCATGAATGTACAATATTTTTTACTAAGGGCACCATAAAATTGGCCTACGGATTAAAAGTTTGCTAACGTCACAGTCACAGTAATTGATGATATAGCGTAGGTAGTTAAAAGTGTGTATTACGTAGGTAGTTAAAAGTGTGTATTATGCCTATTCCATCTTTTAACCCCGTTTCCTCTCTATCTATTACTAGAGAAAAAAATTGTACGTTTGTATGTAGGGGGTAATCTCCGAAACTGCTGGTCCGATTTCAAAAATTCTTTCACTGATAGAAAGCTACATTATTGCCGAGTGTCATAGGGTATGTAATAATTAACTTCCACACGAACGAAGACGCGGGCAGAAGCTAGTGAAAAATATGACTAAAATCCCCAATTTAATCAAACCCGAAGTGCTAGTTTTAAGTAGGCACTTAATCAAAGTGGCTGCTAGTCCAATCCAAGCTTTTTATGTGCTCACCATTAATGTATCAATTCGATAGCTCGTAAATATTTTATTAGAATCCACTAAGCTCATAAAATCGACGAACTTAGATAAATATAATAAACGGCTGAGTATCTTGAACATCAAGTCCAAGAGAGAGTAGGTAACTCATTTAAAGCTGTCAGCGGCCCACCGCGTGTTACTTGGTTCCTCGTACTTAATCATATTATTCTTTGGTGCCTGGGTCAGGGTATGTGCATGTGAGATTTGTGTTTCTCAACATAGGTAATAAAGAAAATAGGAATGCCTATGATACGATACATAAAGACATTCGGAAAAGCCCGGCTAAAAATACTAATTTCTTGTATAGGAAACCCCCTTTAATTTTTAACTTAATCTTGTTTTTATTTTTTGTTATAGCAGCAATAGAAATACACAATCTGTGAAAATTTCAACTGTCTACCTATCTGATAGACAGACAGACGGACGGACGGACAGCGGAGGCCTAGTAATAGAGTTCCGTTTGGCACCCTTCGGGTACGGAAGATTAAAAAGCTTAAGGCGAAAGCGTCAAGGTAGCCCGCGAAATTCAAATTTTCTTACGTTTTTTGCAATTTGCAGGTCAGTATCATGTTCTTTGTTGATCTAAATATGATTCGCGGCCATATCAATTGTTTAATTATAGAATTATAATCATAAAAATGATCAATAGAACTCTCTAAGTTCATGTAATCCCATTGAATTACTATTTCATGAAATCATGAAAATTATGCTAACTTATGGAGTTGTATTGCTGATTGTAATGATTATAATTATGTAAAGCCATATTTGTTACGGTCGCGAATTATATTTTAATGAACATACAACCTGACACTGACCTGCAAAATAGAAAAAAAACTCAAGAAAATTTGAATCTCGCGGGCCACCTTAGCGCATCCCAATTAACAATGCTACAAGGATCTTCTGGCGTATGAATGACATTGACAGGTATTGACAAATAAAGATGGCGGCGCTAGTTCCGATTTTTGCCACGGGTCAAAAGACCATTTACAACTATACTAACCTACTTACATCATGGTGTCATGGATAGCTCTTTCTGTATACATAAAACCTCTTGTTAACTCTCCCCGGACCAATTTTTAAAAGAATGAATAATTTTACTGAAGGTACATACAGTGGTCAAAGAAAATCATTAACAATTATTCATTCAAGGTAGGCTCAATGGCAAATAAAAAACATGTAATTACCTACCGTATTTCCGTGCAATCTGATATACAAGTCTAGAAAGCATATGTATGTAATTTGGTTTTTATATTAACTACAATGTTCACTTCATCTACGATGCATATCATGTAATGATGGTGTGGGTTCGATTCCCGGGTAACGCATACATATTGATACGCGCACTACGCGTTGCCGTCGTGTTCTGTTTCTCAGGCACGCATAATCTGTTTTTTTTATCTATATTATTTGTATGAATACAGTGTTCCGAATACTTTTTATAGCCAAAATGTACCAAATTTATTTACTGATAAGACTGAAAGGCAAAATATATAAGTAGTAGGTACTAGTTTCCGCCAGCGGTTTCAACGGCGTGATATCTTTATAAATTAGTCTATGTTACTCTGTGATACGCGTCATGTTCGTGAACGGGCGTCGTCAGTTGAGACTGGTCATCTCTGCCAGGGCTTATTTTTAATCTTATATTTTGAATTATGATTGTTTTTTTTACATTGTTCTCACTTTAAGCAACAAGAATAATGTACCCAGGATTTTCTATAGAGTTTCTTGCCCGTTCTTCTCCATAGAGATCCACGTTTTGGAACTGGGCAACTAGCTTCAACTTTCTGAGTAACTGACCGACTCTTTGACAATTCAAAAGTGCCTGTAAATGGTTTAATTGAAATAAATGCTTTGCGTTTGAGTTTGACAATATAGCGTCGTACTGGTAAAATATTTTTTTAAATCGGTCCTGTTGTGTTTGAGTTTTTGTGATTTATTACAAACAAAAATACAAATCTTTATAATATTAGTGTACTTTTGGCTTTCAAATTCAGACATAATACAAAACCAAACCGTTATGTAGAATACTAATAAAGTAGATTTTTCGATTTAATCCCTATAAAATAAATTGACATGTATAAAAGCACCAATATTTTTTATAATGACTAAAGGGTTACCTACATAGGGGTGTTACCTTTTTAATTGATTCGAAATGATATCTTATTATTCGTTTCGCCCGCATGATAGTGTCAAAACATGATATAATTTATTATTTTTATCACGATAGGGGTGAGAATTAAAACATAAAATAGATATTATGGCTTAATTAATAGAAAAATAAGGGCGAGGATACTTTAGCGTGATAATATAACATTTATAAGAAAGTATGTAGGTATAAAAAAAAGTTACGCGGCTCTGTTTCCAAAAATGGAATGAAGAAAATGTGCATTTCAGTGTCATTTGAATAATTTCAGCTCTTACCAGTATTTCAGGATCTTAGGCGTGAGTAGTAACTGAATAGCGTATCAACAGATGATGACTTACCTGAAAAAAGAAGAAATAGCATTAGTATAGTTTTTTTTACCTTTAAGGATCATTCATTCTACTAAGAGTTAGAAAAAGCCTCTGAACCAATGTTTAGATTTAACCTAAACTAGAAAATGTAAAAAATTTCAAGAAAATGGAACCGCCTTCGCGCTCATCTTCAAGTAGTTTCAGACTCTTCCAGAGCCCTATATTCATGACCTCACATTTTGAAGGTTACCAGTCGAAAACAAACTAGTTTATCACAGAATTAAAAGCTAATGACAAAAACTGCAACTTCTTTATCACAGCATTAAAAGCTAATGACAAAAACTGCAACTTCATTAGGTACAACTTTCAATGTTATATATAATACTTTGAATATAATAATTTGTTTATCAATGTTTTTAAGTACCTACCTATCAAAAAGTAAAACAAAACTGTATTTTACAAAATGAAGAAAAACATTATGTTTACTTTGTAAAACTGGCTTCAAGTTATTGCGACATTCAAAGATAACCAATGACCTGTCGTTATTAAAATCATAAGATGCAAATAGGTATAACATGTTTCCTGAATGTTATTTCAAGGATGTTTACATTAAATATCAACTGCAGTGAGCTACATAATTAGCTAAAATGGTAACACCTACAGTAAATTTTTTGTTCAGCGAGAAATGACGGCATTTGCGATAGTCTTATTTGCATACGATAATGTAGGTATTCGTCGCCTACGACGCACAAAACGTGACATCAGTCCGTAAGTATATCTCCTAATGAGCCATTAATATGGAATTGATTTCTTTTGATTTTACGTTATTTTCTGAAAATGAGAATGGTACTGCTCAGAGTCCGGGCAGTTTCTCGGTCCCAAAATACAGCTCCAACGTTCCATAATATCGAGTTGAGTGCCATGTCCCACCTGATTAGGTACACAATAAAAGCAATTTAATGTGTTCCAATTTCCACAAAGGTAACAAAGATCACCCTGCATTCGCAGGTGTAGGTAAATTGCATTTTGGCAGAGTTTCAAATTTCCACAGAAAAGAACAACCTGCTGACCCTCATCCACCAAGGAGTCCAAATCGAGACCCTTCGCTTAACTTTTTGGTATCAGCTGTCTAGTTTCCCTGTTCACTAATTATTCTAAACCTGGTACCAGATGGCATGACTATCTTAGAATCCCTCAAGGTTCTTCTTACTAAGTCCCAAAGTTCTAACAGTAAACTGTCTACAGGAGTCCATATGTTACAAAATATGAATAAACATTAAACGTTATTCCGTATTACCATAACACCACTGAATGGAACCAATGAATCCATCAGATGCTCTATCTGTGTTTAAAAATATATCTATTATTAGTCCACGTCCGCTGTTGGGCACGTGTTAATATAATTTATGGGTTTTATCCCCCATAGAACATGGGAATCGATCGGTAGGGATGCCGTGAGCATGTGGCAATAGTCAACTGTTTGGGTGGCCGATGAAATGCTTGAAATGATTTATATTTCCTTGTAAATATTAGTTTAAATCTTGTGGACTTATTTGATAAGTTAAGTTCAGTTGTCCCGTTTTTTTGAGAAAATTCTAAACTACGATGAAAGTCGATGCATTCTGCAAAATAATTTACTAAAACATAACAGTAGATTTAGTCCCCGACATTATGCGTCGATAATTACCTTCTTTTATAATTAGACTGAATATGGTTTATTTTTTACTCGAAATAAGGACAATAAGTCAATAACTTGTTTATCGCAAAATACACTACAACAATAGTTTTATTGAAAACTTGTACCGATAAAAGTAGTTGTTAGTGCCATCTAGCTACGCTACAACGAACTACGCGCAAGCTTGAAACATATAATGCTTCAGTATAGATGGCTCTGGTGCTTTAGTTAGCATCCGACCAAACTAGATGGCGCTAGAAGCACTTTGGCTGCCTGCGACAGGAATGACGCCGTTTTGGTGGGAAAATTAAAATGCAACTTTTCACACATAAATTCTGGACAATAGTGTAGTAGTAACTACCCAAGAAATCAAAGTTTCATTATATTATCATTTTATGATTACCTTTTTACTCAAACTCATAGTTTAGTTGTTTTTTAATCTAAACAGGCCATAGGTTCAAATGTCTTAGCCAAAGTCCAAATCCAAGGACTGCAATTATTTTTACAACACGCACAAAAGCCTACAAAAAAACTCTAATTTCCTCAAACAATAATCTAATAGACCACTATTACATGCATTAGTAAGAACCACTCGCAAATCGACCTTCACGAATACATTTCCGGCAAAAAAACTTCAATACGTTTCATTTTGACAAGCTTTAACTCTTCCTATAAATACGAACTTCCTTTGATATCACGACTTCAAATGGACTGATGAATGAGTCCCATTCATCAGGCATTTAGTACTTTCTCTGGCCTCAAAACATAGTCCTTTCTAAGAAATAAATCATCGACCTTGCTAGGTCAAAGCCTGTACAATGGCCGATCTAACGTTCCGGTGCGCAGGCGCAAGCAAACCGTGATTTATGAAATTGTGGTTGCGCAACAGACGCTTGTAATTGGATCTGTGCGATGATTGGTTTGGTTAATATAGTGTGATATTCACATGCTTGTCTGCTTTCTCTGTTGATATTTATGTGGGTGTATTAAAAGGTCAGAAACCGTGTATTTGAAAAATACTTCGTATACAACGGTACAAGGTACTTTTGGCGCGTGGCCAAAACAGGAACTAACGCCGCCATCTTGTTTTATCAATACAATTTCTGTGACAATTTCACAAATGTTTACCAATAACGCCCCCCTGTCAATGTCATTCAGGCGCCAAAAGATCCTTGTAGCACTCTAGGTAAGTAGGTAATAGCAAAAATTAAAGATTGGTGAAAGCGTACTTATCATTTTCGCGGTTTTAGGATGTAAGAGAAAAACAAAATTGTTAATTAAACTTTGTTTTCATGTGGGTAGTAAACAGTTTTTATGGACATCCTATATGGTATGTGGTTCTAGGCATCAACTATCAGTATCGGACGGGCTACCCACAGGCGCTACCCACGCAAATCCAACTAATCTAGGAACGACAAAAACATCATTAATATTTTTAATTAATTATTATACTAGTCTCCGGATACTCGATACGTCTAAAAATTACAATGACTACGAGTAGAGCTGAGATTTTTCTAGCATTTACTTCAATGGAGTTAGTTCTGCTAGAATGACACAACCCACAATATTTCATTAATCAGTTAATTGCGTCAAACTAATCCAATATTGCAAATGTGGTATATTACTTCACCATCCATCAAAATCAGTCCATTGTACAGGATGTCCTTGGAAGTATGGATCAAATCGAAAAGGGGCATGGACAAGGTCATTTCCAAACTTTTTAACCCTGAGAATGTCGGAGCATTTTTTTACGGTTCTAAAGTTAAGAACAAATTTTGTTTTATTCAATCATTTCGCATAATGCTCAACGAAAAAAATCATTAAAAAGGTACTATCAGGGCTATCCATTATTTTTAGGACGTTGTAGAAGAGTGGGCCTTTCCTGTGGTAATACTTTCACGCAGCTAGAAAACATGTGTCCAATAAAAAAACATTTACTGCAAAGGCTTCGGTCTGGCAAAAATTTTACTAATTTTTCGAGCGATTTTCATGGGAAAAAGTTACACCAGCGAAAGATTATCACGTGCTAGAAGAACTTGCCCAAGTCATAGATTCTTAGGAGGTATGAATCACTGGGATTCAATTTGTGCTCCTAACTATCAATTTACAAGAGACAGAGTACCTACACTTATAAGAGTAGGTCAGGCGCCAGTGTCCGCGATCGTACCTATGTTTTTTAGTGTAAGATTTGTAAACGAGTTGGACCATACGCTACTAGAGCTGGTCTACCTGAAATATAGTTCCAAAATTCACCATCATCAATATTTTCACATAGGTAAGAGCAGACAAGAAAGCAGGCATAGGTATCGGGGATTTTATAGAAATCTTAAGTGAATCAAACATGCGTGTGACCTACAGAAACATGTTCCAAATCTAGTAGTTAGCATTGTTTGCGTACGTGATTTGGGTGACTAATGGTAGGCGCCGAAGATGCAGAGAATTTTAAAAAGGAGCTCCGAATGACAACGCGCCAACCGTATCGTTGACCTCAGAATCTTGCCAAAGATAAGAAAAGTTACATTTAACATCCAGCACCTACCAGAAGAAACCCAATGGGCTTCCTTCATGGTTAACTAGCTTTTGCCCGCGGCTTAGCTCGCACGGAAGTCGGCAATTATCCCATGGAAATGTACTACCGGGATAAAAGTATCCTATGTGTTAATCCAGGTTATAAACTATCTGTCTGCCTCATACAAATCCTATTAGTAGCATAACATAATCTTGAATTCAAGATAGTACTTTATGTGCCAAGTTTCAAGTTTATTAACTCAAGGAATAAGATTTTTCATACAAACGAAATCCCCCCTTTTTTCCCACTTAAAGGTGGAATTTTCAAAAACCCCTTCGTAGTGCTCCCCTACATTATAGAAGGAAGCTGTGTGCAAAATTTCACGTTCCAGTAGTATCGGCTTTGCATTGATTGTCAGTCAGTTTCTTCTTTTAAATACAATGTGAAATTTACGCGAAAAAAATCAGCTGTTCCATACATTTATGTTCGCATAGCTCGTTATAATGTAGGGAACGGCTGATTTTTTTTGGCGATTTAAGGGTTGGCCCCTTAGTGAAAGTTGTTCCCCTATAATGACCCCTTAAGAGGATGCAAACGAATTAAATTTCACATTGTATATAGAAGATCATAATATCTACTACCATCTACCAAGGTGGAGCGACAACCTTCTTAGGTAAAATAGAAAAACAAAAGTGATCGAGGATCGAACTCATTGACGTATCGAAATAGTTTTTTTTTAAATTTATCATTACCCCTTATATCAGAACTGAGATCATGACTTTTGCTTCGCCGAAAATGTAGATGTACTAGTTAGTAAAGGTCTGTACCTCATTTTGCGGATGTAGGGAAATTACTGAAGAAGCGAGCGTGTCAGTAACTTCTAACTGCACCCAAAATTGGTGTAACGTGTGGCACGCGAAACAGAGCCAGTTACGTACGACCTTGCATTGTATCCTTGACCGATGTTTTCCAGCTGGATAAGTCACAAGGATAGTCACACACCGTCGAAAACTATTATGAACGAGCTTATATACCGAACAATTGACAAACAAAATACTTTTTACTAAACAAAAGCAACCGACTTCGAAAAAAAAACCTACAAAGTGAAAAATAACTATAATTTCGGAAATCGGTGTCTTTGGTTTTGAATTTTCGTTTTTTGCCACCGACTTCCGAAATTAAAGTTACTTTTCATTTTGTAATGTTTTTTTTTGGAAGTTGGAGACTTTTCAAAATCGGTCCTAATTGACGGAGAAATCGATGGACATACATTTAAAAAAAAACATATAACCTCCTCCTTTTTGGAAGTCATTTCAAAATGGTCGTGAATTTCGTTTTGTGTATTCTGAAACAGTTAGCTCATACTTGGGGATGCACATTTATTAAGCCTCTTGCGACACCGGTATTGTTCTACCGTGAAGTTACTTTAGAAATTGTTTCGTTAGAGTCGCGTCGCGCCAGTCTTCACGAGGCTTTAGCCTCCGTTCGTATCGATACAAGATTAGAGGAAGAAAACCTCGAACACAGGGGACCATAATGCGTAAGTAATAAGTATCTCTGTCTGTGTCTCTGCCTTCCCTTTTCACGCCTTAAAACGGCTAAACGTTTTTGAATGAAACGCACACTAAGGCGCCATCTCCACGGGCGAGAATCGCGATAATTTGAAGGCACAGCATGACTATCGCCGCGATTCTCTCATCTGTGGAGATGGCACCTGATAGGCCATGATCTTGGTTAGTAAATTGGAGTTTTTTATCTCGTTAGTACGGCCCCGTGGAATAGTTTCCGAAGTCCACGTGGGCGAAGCCGCGGGCAAAAGCTTGTATTATAGTAGACGCTAGCCTTCATGGTCCAAACCATTCAGTTCGTTTATCTTTCGTTGTCCGTCTTAAACCATCGTGAAGACTGGCACGACGCGACACCGGAAATTGTTCTACCGTGAAGTTTTCTTAGAAATTGTTTTGTCAGAGTCGCGTCGCGCCAGTCTGTACGAGGCTTTATTTCGTAGGTAGCTCGTTAAAAAGTTCAAAGCTCATTTATCGAACTCAATTTTCCAACTGCTTATTAAAAGCTACTTGCCCTCTAAAGTTAATAAGACTCTACAGAGCTTGTTTGGCCGGCCTTGTATCGCGGCCTTGGCTTCTGCTTTCCAGCTGGTGCCGCAAGGATGTCAGAAGGTCACACGCTCGACACCGATAGCAAAACCGGTAGTTATCGGTTCTTAATCGATTAGTCACTGTTGTTTTGGTGGCTTTTAAAAAGTTATGCTGCTTACATCCAATCAATGAATTTACGAAAATAATGCTGTCATTTGACATATACGGGGTAAAACTGACCCCGGTTTTTGAAAGCTTGACCTAGACTGTGATCAATAAATATGAGTAGGAACGGAACGTTATGACAGGATAGTGAAACGAGACGTGAAGATGAATGACAGATGTGAAGCATTAACGAGTGACAGATATGAATGTACGAAATATTCAAAGAGTGAAGAGATAGTGAATGTATGTTTAAATTGTAGAGTAAGTAGAATAGAAGATGAGAAAAGAGAAGAAAAGGTATAAGACGTTAGAATTAAAGACGGAAAATAAAAATACAATTTAAAAGAAGGGAATATTGAGTCAATCCCACATCTGCCGGTCGATTCTGTAAAAATATCACCGTGAAACTTAGGTGAAGTGAGCGTGAAGTGAGCTGTCGATAGTGTTAATCCCTAGCATCCTACCGGTCGATTTGTGACAGTGACAGCTCACTTCACCTAAGTTTCACGTTGATATTTTTACAGAATCGACCGACTGTTATCAAATATCTTTTTAGTAACACAAGCCAATCATTGGACACCGATGGGTTACTTTAATTTAATAAAAATCTTCAGCTTCAGCTTTCAGAAATCGTGGGACAGGACGTTACTGCCCTTGCGGAAATCCTAATAATAATCATTCCGTTTAGCACCCTTCGGGTACGGAACCCTAAAAAGTAGGTACTATCGAAGAACTACATATCTAACCAGTTTGAAAACAAAATCCCGCGAACACGATGACCACATCTGTTACCGCCCCGGTTGTATAGCGGCCGAGTGCTGCAAGCAGAAATAGTCCTTACGGTGGTGTATAGATAGTGAACTTCTTCGATGGTACCGTCAAATGCCCTAACTTCGCCTGGCGTCCTATGTTTGCCTCTAATGAAAAAGATGTAATATCTTTTTCATTTTACTTGTATGACAATGTTCTATGTTCTATGTTGTGGGGTTTGGTTTCCGCACTTAGTCCTACAGTGGACCATTGTGCGTGGGCCATAGCGGCCGATTGGTGGTTACTCCAACCAGCCCACCTCCCTCCAGAAGTTTATCAAGTCTCCTGGTCTCTTCAGAACATCTGTGAACGATCTGGGTGTCCCGAGGGTCTGTGCTCTAATCTGGGTGACGCCTGTGCATTCAAAAAGCACGTGCGTGACGGTCTCCTCAGCCTCCATGCACGCCCTGCACAGAGGACTGTCCGTTATGCCTATTGTGTGAAAGTGTTTGTTCAGCGAGCAGTGGCCCGTGATGGTACCCGTCACCAGGCGCAGGCCGTTCCTATCCAGGCCTAGTAAACGCCGGGTTAGCCTGGTATCCAAGGATGGCATGGCTTCCTTGGACTGCCTGCAGCCCGGTGTCGAGGTCCACCAGTGCTCGGCTTGAGTGTGGGTGAACTCCTGTAGCCACCTGCGTATCTGGTTGAAGGGGATGGGTACGATGGGCTCGGGTCCACAGACTGCCGTGCTGGATCCTCGTCTGGCAAGCTCGTCAGCTGCATCGTTACCCAGCGAACCGCTGTGTCCTTTTATCCATTGCAGTGTCACCGTGTTGCGGCTAGATACCGTTATTTGTTCTAGTGCATTGTGACATTCTAGTGTTAGCTTTGAGGTAATATGTTTTTTCCGTAAGGATTGAAGAACTGAGGCGCTGTCGGAGAGTATGCGTATGTGTATGACAATCGAAACTTAAAAACTCAGTTTCGATGGTCATACAAATAAAATGAAACATTTAGGGTGGCAGGGACATCGACGCGAAGCCGGTTACCATGGATTCA
This sequence comes from Agrochola circellaris, assembly GCA_914767755.1. NCBI lineage: Eukaryota > Metazoa > Arthropoda > Insecta > Lepidoptera > Noctuidae > Agrochola > Agrochola circellaris. The sequence continues at coordinate 9,332,611 of OU611860.1, forward strand.
GTACATGATTCTGAACCCCCCTGACTTGATATTTTTTTTAAATATCAAGTCGTAAATGGACACCATGTCGTCAACCAAAATACACCAAACATTGTCATCTGGTTTGATCAAGGACTACGACCCATGAAATCTAATGTTGACACAAGTAAGTATTAAAATTATACTTTCTATACTGGCTAGCGTTGCCAGAAGAGTTTTTTATTTTTTTTTAAAGCGGGACTGTGGACAAAAACATCGGGTCGTAGACAAAAGTCATAAATATGGTTACAATCCTTTAATTCAAAACCAGACTTCAATAAGATCAATTATTATTAACCTTAAGATTTACTACTACTCATAATACATAAACAATTAAGTATTAAAATATTAAACAAAAATTTAAGTTTTATTATTTCAAAAGGAATTTGCAATGTAAGAAATCAACGATATTAAATTACTTAACCTAAAATGATTTTTTATAGAACACATACTTTGAGCTTGATTTTAATGCTTTTAATTTTTCTTTTCTTTTAGATCAAATTCAGTATGAAACAAACTCAGTATGAAAAACCTCAACTTTTTCATTTATCACAAATAAAATGGAACTTCTCAAAATAAAAGTCCGTTTAATGCCATTGATTTTGTTTCTAATTCGGAAACTAGTGGCTGTCTATTTGGTACGGCGCCAAACTGTCTGTTCCAAATACTTGCCGGTTTATTTCTACCCTAACAACTTCATCCTGAAAGTTGCAATAAATAACTAACCTTAAAACAAGACCTATATAGTCTAGAATAGCATAACAGCATTCCACAGTCTATTATAGCAAGAGAAAATATACTCTACCTTTCAAGCAATACAATTTAAAATCGTTTTACATACGTTTTTAACCAGTTAGAATTATATGACACAGCAAAAAGGACTTCATGATTCATGAAATAAGATTTGAAATGAGCTTGAAAGTGAGACAGTTGAAATAGTTTTGACATTTCAAAATTAGTGTTGTAGGTACGACTGAAAATACGGTCATAGATATATTTGGAAATGCCAAAAGTTTAATGATTTATGACATAAGCTGCTGGATACCAAAGCTTGTTATGACCTAGGTACTGAGAGATGAGCAACAATTTGCAATGTTGCTATGGATTTGTACTAACATTTTTAGAGTTACACTTACAGTTTAGAGTTATAAAATAAAATCTAGTATCGTTGCATTTGAGCATTATACACAAGACTGCAGACTTTACGACTGCCGTTATTTCGTACTCACAGGGAATAACTTCATTATGATTTCAAAGGCTTGTAACTAATTAAACACCAACATCAAATCTTGTCGTAGAGGCGAGTTGCACTTTTATAATATCCAACGTGACAATTTTATCGTGGACGTCACGTCCACGACATCACGATAACAGCCATGCGATTCTGTAAACATCTCACCGTGAAAACTTGGGTGAAGTGACCTGTCAATAGTGTCAATCCCTGTGGAATGACAGCTCACTCCACGCTCACTTCACCCAAGTTTTCACGGTGAGATGGTTACAGAATAGCACTGCAGGAAACATATGAAGACGCTTTTAAATTTCCGTCCACGATAACGTTATATCGTGCACATATTTTCATAATGTTTTTATGGACGGTGGACATCCACGATAATATCGTCAGGTTCGAAATGAAAGCATACAATCTCTTATCAGTTTCAAAGTTTTTCTAGCATTTACAGTAATTTTTCTTTTTGCTATTTAAAAAAATGTTTTGCGTTTTTCTTCAGCCATTTCAATAAATTCTCAACTGCGATAGGCGATGTATGATGGGCTATCTAAGCTTGAGGACGACATTGAAAAACTTGTAGTTGTCCTTCTGTCGTGCTAAGCTATACAAGAGTATTAGAAAATACAATAGACGTCGTATATTTAGTAACCTAATCCGCTTAACTATTCATAGTCATAAATAACCCTGTAAGAAATCGACACGTGTTTCGCCTCTCAACGAGCAGCTCTGCTCTCGACGCTTGACGTGTCAACACGTAGGGTACGGGTTCGCAACAAGTTGACACGTCTAACGTAGAGACCAGAGCTGCTCTCGACGCGTATGCGTCGTTGAGAGGCGAAACACGTGTCGATTTCTTACAGTGTTATTTATGAATCTTTAAGAACAGTCAAGCGGATTAGGTTACTAAATATACGACGTTTATTGTATTTTATAATGGATTTCCGCAAAGTCACGCCTGAATCAACTACCTTAAGAAAATTAGCTCATGCAGAGATATAAAGACTAGCCTATTTATAGGCAGCCTAGCAGTATGTTGGTAGTACGACTGATGGTCTAGAAGCGTATCATGACTACAGTAGGAACGGATGAAACAACGTGATTGATAGATTGAATCAAGATTTCGATGTCAAAAATAAACAGAAGAAATGTCACCTTACCTGGAATAAAAAGAGATTGTCTATTCTTCGAAGAGTAGTACATAAAAGCAGTTATGCTACGCGAGGTGGGCGTCACCCTCGAAGGCACTTTTATTGCACCCAGATAAAATCACGACCCGATAGGCAGAAACTGACTGACCTGATAATCATAGATCATAAGGAATCGTAAATCAACTCCTTTCTCAGCAACTCCAACAACAATAACACAACTTGTTTTCCCGCTTACGATGTACGGTACGCAAAACGGATTAGCAATTAATAAACAAATGCATTGTTTATCAAAAGCGCCGTTATATTCGAGTTTATCTGCGCCCACGCCACACAGACAGACAGACAGACAGACGCTGGGAAGTAGGACACCGATAACTTTGCATTAATTTGCCGCCAGTCAATGCAGATTGATAAAATAGCCGTTATTACACGTGACCTGATAATTAAATGTGTGAAAAAACGTAATATATCTTGTCTATACATAACATCACGCCTGTTATCCCCAAGGGATTAGGCAGAGGTGTACCTATAGTACACCCACAAAATTCAAAATTCAAAAGTCATTTATTCAAACTAGGTTGAGAATCAGCAGTTTTCGAACGTCAAAATTACATAAGACAGTCCCCAAAAAACGCCCACCCTTCACCACTTCCCAGTGCTTAAGCTGGGAAGAAGATGTGGCGCAACAAACTCCTCAGCAGCACAGCTGTCTGTTCGGTTGGAAAAACTTGATTCTATATAATAGTGCTTTAAATGCAAAAATAATTTACATTACCACAAATTGCAATCAACTCATAATATAAAAACATTTTAATGAGTAGATTATGTCAACAATAAATGAAAACAAAAAATAAAACAAATAAAATAATCCAAACAATTATATGAGCTCATATAGTATCATGTAGTCTTTGATTATATATTATCCAGTTACGTCAAAGTCCCATGTAACGGGGCGAGCCGATTGCCATCACCGGGATTTATCCAGACTCCGGGCTGCTACTGAGAAATCGCTGATGGAAAAACTGTCTGCTGTCTTCTCTGTTCAGCAGGGTTAACCCCTACTTAGGGGTTGACCCTGTGTTCAACCCCATATTTTTATTTTATTTTAATAGAGAGGATGGCACTGAGAATATGATTAGAGGATGACACTGAGAATATGTAAGTACTGTTGAATACACTTTGCCGTTGGTGGTATGCAGTATGCAGCCCCTTCAAGGTACAGAGAACTCCAAGCCAAAACTAAGAATTTTCCAACAGAAAAACATAACAAGACTTTTTTCGACCTTGTACTGTCGCACTTCGCAGTCTTCTATTTCCTAAAGTGCCTCTCCAACAAATGAAGGTCGCCAATCAGCTTTGTGTTTCACTTTGTAAGCAAAACACTATGACCACTTCTAGTTCTTCATCCAGTGCCTATTTTGTATCTTCTTTAATCTAGTTTATTTGAAGAGCAATGAAATGTTCATGAAATCCTGTCAGAACAATTTATAACAATGACTTCTTTTTATTTCTCGTATCTTTGCAAACAAGAGTAGTTACCTATCGATATAAGGTGTAATTGAAATAACTGAAAGCCTCTTAGAAAGTCATTGTAATCATCATTATGAACTAATTTTACAATGGGTTAAAACCTGATATCGCGAAAATTCTGCTGCTTTTTAAGTGTATGTTTGCATAACTCGACAATATGTCCCATAGTAAACATTTTTTATTATGATGAGTACAATGACCCCTACAGAGGTTTTCAGTTATTTCAATTATACCTTGGTATGCTTATATGTATAGTTAGTTATCATAATAGTTCGAAGCAAGCACCTACCACCTTCTTAGATATTCCGACTTTCAAACGTTCGGAATCCAGTTGGATTGCCGACATTTTTCGGATGCCACCTAGACAGCGCCCCAAGCGCCTCACTGACCTTTACATTACTACTATCAATTGTATTGCACATTTCTAGCTGAATGGTATTTCCTTCATTATTATTTTGCTTTATTACAAATTCGTTTTATGGGACTATATTTTTGGAACTGCCCTTTTCTTGAAATAGGTCCGTAGTTAGTTAGTATGATTGAGTTGAGGCAAGCCTTTGAAGCTACGTGACATGAAGACATTATTTGTAATCTATTTAAGGTTGGATAATTTTCTCTTCTCAAGAATTTAAAGTTTCTACAACATTTCAGTTCTCACCAGTCTTGCAGGAAAGGCGATTGGTAGGTAGGCATTGGTAAACTTACCTGAAAAAATAAAAGAAAAAGAATTAGCATTCGAATAACAATCAGATACCAAAATCAAAATCACTCAAACAGAACCGTATAACCATCGAAAACTAATCAAAAGCGCATACAAATACACAAGTGAAGAGAAAGTCGACCACGAACCCATGATGGAGGCTATCAATTAAAACCTGTATTATTCACTATAGTACGTATATTTTGTTACATGGTGCCTAACGGGACCCTCGCGACGAGATCAACCTGTTTGGAAGCAAGGTGTAATGTTTAGACGAAGTATGTGGTACATACTCGTACAATGATATATCAAACTAAACATATCCACGCTGACCTCTCATTATAGTAAAGGCCTATACAAAAGAATAATTGGTTTATTGTTGCTGCAGCTGGTTAATAAATAAAGTTGGTCATAATTAAAAAAGTATCTCTACAACATACCTCTCATAGATGTACAATAATACGAAAATAAATAAGAAGAAAATTCTAATAGGATAGGATATACAGAAAACTAAACTATATACTAGAACTATTCGAAGTAATACAGAGGAGATTGAAATATAAGGCAGGCTAGGTACAAATAGACGTAGAAAAAAAGAAAGTTGGTAAATGTCTTCAAAATATTCATTAATTACGTTGTAACATTTCTGTAATAGTAAAATTAGCAGTTGTTTTTTAAATATCAGACAATTATTTGTTTTTCACAATGCTTATATTGGAATGTATGGCTTGATATGCCGTCGTGTGTACAGTCTGCGAAGGTATGCGTATTAATAGAGATCTCTAATACGCTGGTGGAAGTTTTAGTTATAATGTTAATGAACTGTGGACCCAACTTAAGCTTTTAGTTGGTTCCGTAGGGGATTTCTCTTGGATCTAGGGTTGGTTCCCTTGAGAATCTGTCTAGGATCACGGTAAAAGTAAAGGTTGGACGTTAATAGGTACTTTGGGGATAAACATATTTTTATTAATGTTTTCGTAAATCGTGTTCTTTTTTGCATTTCAGGGAGTTTATCATTTTAGTAGGCTCTAAAATTCTGATTACTACCCGATACGAACATCAAGTAGGTACAATTAAATTACATTCCTTCATTCTTTATATTTAAATCTATTCCTGTCTAATAATTTCTTAAGAACTGATAATCTTCAATGACTTCTATTAAAATACTATTGTCTTCTTCAAGCACCACTTAGAATTCTGAAAGCATCTACATTTTCCGACGTAACTAATTGCTCTTCCATGACCTAATTATATAATTACGAGTCGGCGACGATCGTACAATTACCGTTAACAAACAATTGTTTTGCAACTGTCTCGGTCAGTTGCTAAGAGGCTTTCATGTCGACCGGTAGTTAGGATAATTGTTGTAATGACAGCATTGATAAAAATTATGCAGTTCGCAGTGATAGCTAAACTGTTATCTAAGAATGTTCTTCGTATCATGAGGAAAAAGGTAATGAAAAGATGGATAAGGTTAAAGAAACAATAATGAAAGACGAGATAAGAGAGATCAGTAAAAGGGTGATTAAAGCCAGAGGATGTTATAATGAGTATTATAGAGAGTATTATAGGTACAATATATGAAGCAACACAATGTGCAAGTTATTTGATGCTGTTGTTTAAGCTTCACTAGAAGTAAACAACAAGCTAATTTCCAGATTCTGTGCTTCAGCTAAGTTCTTTACAAAATGTAATAACTTTTTTACTAAAGCCTATAACTTATTTTAACCCTCATTACATTCATCATTCATTTTTATTTTCTTTCCCATTTTCTGCAGACTGCCTTCCCACTTATCTTGGCTGTGCCTTCTTAGTTCCGTTCAGTTTCTTAATGACGGCATTTCATACTGCAGCGTTCATCTAAGTTATATATAAGACTTTATATCTGAGTCCCTTGAATGTGGTTCATTACAATATATAAAATCAACTCACGTACGTCTTTGCGTCAAATATTCTCTGAAGTGTAGAATGGCTCTGTATTATTTATTCTCAGATCTTCTGCAATCACAGTCTCTTTGAAAGTATTAGATAAAACTAGCAGATACTTGAGATAAATTAAATGTAACTCCCTGAAGAGATTCCTGAGATATATTGAGTAAAGTACTGCTTTGAAATAGTCAAATAGAATTCATTAGTGTTATGTTTTACGTCTAGAACTAGATTCTTTTGTATCGGATATTTCGAGGACCTTTTTCATTCGCCAAAAACTTTACATGCTCGTGCTTTACATTATATTTCTTACTTTCTCTCTCTCTCTCTCTCTCTCTCTCTTTCAAATTCGATTATTCACTAAGTGGTAAAAATGTGTCTTATGTCACGTTGTTGTTGCGATTTTTTAATGGAGGTTCCAAATTCAAATCACATTATTGTTGTCAAATTTAGTACGCTATTATTGCCCGGCTAGATCCCAGGGCTATTATGACTAACTTCAGGTTAGGTGCCTACATGACATATAATTTGACATTATCGAGCATGGTGGTGTGAAAAATAATTTGAACTTTTAACACTAGTAGCATCTCTAAATAATCAGTTTATTAATATTTATCACCTTCCACAAAACCCGAACTAGTCAGACCAGCTCACCCAGCCAGTAATGAGATTACCCGTTTATTAACTAGAAGGCCGATCTGCGATCACCGTTAGCTATTATTGCTTTCGCGCCAATGCAATTGTGGAGCAAAGGTCATTCACTACAGCTACCGAGAAAATGGTGGCGAGACAGCCAATCAGAGGAGTTTGGAAATTAATTTGAATACCGAATGACAAGAAAAATGAAAATATTATAGTACTGATTTTGATGTTACAGTTACACACTATATCGTCGGTCGGAGTCATTAATGAAACATCTCTAAAATTTTGTGTTTTGGACTAAGTATGCAGAATGATAAAAAATCAAATGTAATATCATTCTGCATACTTAGTCCAAAACACAAAATTTTAGAGATGTTCCAGTAATGACTCCGAGCGACGATATATAGAGTTCCTCAACGAACATATAAGTAATGAGAGAGTGTGTAGGTAAAACTTCTCTTAGCGCTAGAAAGCGTAGTCTCGCTGCATCATCATCTGCCTCTCCTTTTCCCAAATATGTTGGGGTCAGTTACCAGTCTAACCGGCACCAGAATGCCAGTATTCATTAAGGGTCATAATACCTCAAATTGCTCAGCATGTATTTTTTTATTACCTTTGTTTTCGCGGTAAAAAGCAATTACCTAAACTATTGGCGCCTTGGAGCCGCCAGCACCCTACTCCAGACGAAATGGGCGAGACCGCTCTCACTCAGTCCGCGAGCAGTATAGTGCGGCCGAGATAAAAAGTGAATTTGAGCTGAGGTAGTATGGGCTCTTAAGAGTCTCACTGCATGATGATGATGACTCAGGCAGCTTAGGCACCATCTCCACGAGCAAGAGAATCGTAGCGATAGTCTCGCCGTGCCATCAAGTTCAATAGAAACTCTGACACAATCTCCACACGACGATATCATCGAGGCTATAATTTGAAGACGAGACAATCGCCACGATTTTCTTGTCTGTAGAGATGGCGCCTTAATTTCCTGGTACAAGTACAAGGAATCTTGAATCTTGGTTACTCGTAAATCTAAAAGACACGTGTGAGTAGTGCCATCAAACCTATAAAATCTGATAACCAAATCTGGAGTCTTATTATTTTTCGTTCCTATACGATTAACAATGTAACCCATCAATCATCCCATCCATATGAGGCAGTGTTAAAATATTGTATCTTCAATATTCCATACACGTTACATCAAAACATGATGACCATAAACAGATTTGACTTTATGATCAAGATTAAGAGTCAATGATCGCTAGAATAGGAATAAAAGAGTACCTACCGATTTTTGTGTGTAGCTACAGTCGCAAGCGTAAATATATTACTAAGAACAGTTCGGCAATAATATCTGATTTCATGATTCATCCATGAATATCTGTCGTCAAGATGACGGCAAATATATGTGATCATTTGCGGAAGGCATTACAAGTAGCAGCACAAATTATATACAGAGCCGTATGCTATACAGAGAATGACCAGCCGTGGTATTCTGTAAACATCTCACCGTGATAACTTGGGTGAAGTGAGCTTGATGTGAGCTGTCATTGCACCTAAAGCTAGGGATTGACACAAGGGACAGCTCACTTCACCTCACTCTTCACGGTTAGAAGTTTACAGAATGGATCCACAGGCATTACTTTACCCGTGAGAACCTGTAATTGGCTCTATGTTTCGTAAACAACTTTTATCCATTTGTTATAGCTGTTGGTTCTCCTATTAATAAAAAAGGTAATTAATTAAGAAATAGCGACGCTTGCCCACTGCATTTAGGCGATTTCAGCCCATAAATGGTCTATGTCTCATATGATTATGAAGTAAGATGGTGTTGTCTGCGATAATCTTAATATGTAGATACAAACAAGACATTGAAAGGTACCATGCCATCTTTAAACTTGCTATTTGAACTTGGGTATTGCATATAAAGCGGTTTTGCAAATATACCGGTTGTTTCATTAAGAATAATATTGAAGACGAAAATTAATCCGGAGATGATATTGACACGAAGCTTTTCAAGAGAGTCGGAGAGCGTCAAATATTAATTCCTTCATTTGTTTAGCCATCTGCTAAACAAATGAAGGAATTAATATTTATTAGAATTAGAATTAATAAACACCAAACCTATCTTCCAATTTAAAGACGGGGAAATTAATTGTAAAGGAGGATCCGCTAAGGTAGCCCGCGAAATTAATTGGCTTACCAATTAATTTCGCGGGCTACCTTAGCGGAGCGCATCTCCTTTAGGAGATGCGCTTAGGTAGCCCGCGAAATGAATTGTAAAGGAGGATGCGCTAGGGTAGCCCGCGAAATTAATTGTTAAGGAGGATGCGCTAAGGTATCCCACGAAATTAAGTGTAAAGGGGGATGCGCTAGCCGCGAAATTCAAATTTTCACAAGTTATTTGCAATTTGCAGGTCAGTTTCAGGATATATTATGTTGATCAAAATATGATTCGCGACCGTAAATTATATGTATTTACTCAATTATAATAATTAGAATAATCAATACAAGTTACCTACCTACTCAAATTACCCTATTGAATGACTATTTCATGAAATGACATTTGAAATCAATTCTTTCTCAACTTAGAGACTTGTATTGATTATTCTAATTATTATAATTCTGTAAACCCATACTTGTTACGGTCGCGAAACATATTTTGATAAACACACAACCTATTACAGACCTGCAAATTAAGAAAATTTTATTTTCGCAGAGTACCCTGATTAATTAGCTAACAACTTAAATTGTCCGCGTATTCAAATCACAACTCTCATTCTTTGACAGTTATAAGAAATGGTTTATAACAAGGCAAATTGACGTAGGGTGTCAATTTAATAAAAATAAAAAAATCCCCGACTGTACTCTAAACATTCCAAAATAGAACCATAACAATACTTAATATTATGTCTATGAAGTTCCTCCTACATTGAGATCCCAAAAAAACGAGTAGGAAATTGTCGAAATGGGCTAACGAGAGGGTGGGGGGCGATCCATCATCCCCCAAACGGCGACCACTTACAACAGGGTGTGAGGGTGTTGCCAACTGCAGAAATAAAGTGTGTGAAAATATCGCTGTCAGATTGTGTTGCCAGCTTTTGTTGTAGAGGTATAAGAACAGGGTGTAAAGTTCACTCATCCTCGATAGAAAAGGGAGGATCCTCCGACTAGACAGATGTTGTGTCTGGTGGGCAACTGCCCGACGTTTGATGTCGAGACATTGTATAAACGCTGGTCGCGCGGTAAACCCTGCTTGCTCGATGCAGGATTTTGCGTGACGTCAGTGTGATGCATAATTGCATAGTTCGTAAATGGCGTCGCAGATGCCACCACACATTCTTCAGAATAGGTTATAGTTCATCATAATGTAAATAAGTAGGTACCTTTGTAATATCAAAGACAATAAACTCCGAGCTCAAACTTCATTTTAGTGCCCAGACCCAGACACTATGAATAAACTAATTACATATTCGATTTAAACTCAAGGTCAAGGTCTTTAACTCCATACCTAACCAAATTCAAACAGAATGGCTCAACTATCCAATAGGACAACGACATTTGTAGGAACAGTAATTTGAGGCTTAATTAGACTATGTCACGTCATCTATCCTCAATGGATAGCTGTAAAGTCAACGTCATGAGAAGCTATAAATTTTGTAAACAAAGAACTTCTACTAAGTTACGTAGCGAAACAAATAATTCCAAATTCAATGAACACAAAGCAACACACGTGTAATACGAAACTAACGAGCAATTTCACTTGGGCGGGTTATATTTTGGCGATATAAAGCGCTGTCGTCTAATGTTTTGTGGTACTGAACGCGTCTGAGTTCCAGTCGTCTAGTTGTCGCTACGTACAATACGGCCAACGTAACTTGGCGGGTGAGAACTTCGCGCAGAAGGTTGCGCAATAACGTTTTTTAGGAACGTAATGGTGACATAAGGCGAGTGTGAGTGAGAGAACTTGCGCGAAAATTCGTTGTGCCTATGTTCAGACCCGCCAAGTTACGTTGGCCGTATTATAACTTAGTAGAAGTTCTTTGTTTACAAAATGTATACCTTCTCGTGACGGGGACTTTAGTTAACAAATTGTTAAGTTCCGCTGGTTTTCTCAGAACAGGCCAGTATTGTTGGACTATTATTTCCTAAGTACACAATAATACACAGGAAGTAGTCATTATTGCTACAGTTTAAAAAGGTTCTAAGATAAAAAAAAATTGTGTACTGTTAATCAAATAATCATGTCAAATAAGGAAGGTTACAGACCAAATCTCATATGAATTACTTACTACAGATAGGACAGGACACATGACTATAATTTGACTTATTAAGTAATGACATAAGGTTTAAATTGCAATAGTTGATGATCGCTCGTGAAATGCGACATCTATACCGTCAGACTATACCAACTAAATTAACGATCATTGTAATGAATAATTTCATTATTTGATGCCCAATGAGCTCTTCCTTTATTTAATTTTTTTTCTCTTTATACTTGTTTATAATTTATATATTTTAGTGTTAGTTGTATATTAGATCTAAGATTGTGTATATATTTTGAATTGCTAGTTGTTGATAAAAGTTTGGATTATAAGTTGGGTCATTATCCTGTTTCATCATCCAACTTCCTCTTTTGGAAGTAAATCAAATTGGCACTAGAATGAGGAACCAAATTTTTATTCATTATCTACTTCTGAAGGAGGAAACACCATTCAAATTGAAAAATACTGGCCGAATCGAAAACTGGTATTAATGCGGTCTGTAAGTATTTTTTTTTAAGAAAACGTTTTGAATAGAGAACCACTTTTTTTTCAAGTCAATATTTACAAGCTAATAAGCTTACACTTAAAATAGCTATCCAGATTTTGTTGCCTTCAAATGCAAGTTCAACTCCAAATACAAAAAAAAAAAATACAAAAATGTTTTATTTCATTATTACATGTTGTACATTATACAGTTGGTGGCGTCTCCTTTTAAGCATTTAGATGCCTGTGCCAGGAGGCGCCGCTCCTTCATATCTTACCATTAGTGCAATATGTTACCAAACATTTGTTACTATACATAAGTTTCACAAAACAACTACACACCTTGCCAACTTAATAACAATATCTTTCACTCCCAGTATTACACGTTCATTAAAACTAAACGCTTACATGGCTCTATATTTGGCAACACCGACCTCCGGGGGACTGTGCTAAGAGCCACCCCCCAGGTTCGGAGAGGGGGTGGATGCTGCAACGCGCCAAGGTCACCCCGTCCTTGACATTTAGCGGGTCGCCGAGGAAATCCCTCTACAGATGTGTATAGTACATACCTACATGTCTGATACAGCGTGGTGTGAAAATATTCTGAAGGATATTTGAAAAGTAATTTTTTAGAAAAGGGACAAATTGTTAACGATGAGGTTGTTAAGGTACAATTCCGTAGCCGACTGCAGGAAGCCGCAGCAGGCGACGCGGCGACGTGTCGTTGCGACGGTACTGGTTTCTATGGTGTTCCATGAAACCGACGTGCTGTCTACGGAAGGTATTCTTTTTCGCGTAACTACATCAGTATACCGCGCGGGTGTGGTAGCACTTTGACCTTGAGCTAGCATAGCATATTATGGAATTTCAAGAGAATGCGGGGCCAGCTTATACTGCTTTTATTACCACTGACGTGCGGCTTACTGTACTTAAGTACTTGGTCTGTGAAGGTTTTCTAGTTCATTTAATTTGTCAAGTAAAGTAAAATACAGTTGAGACTGAAATCAGGAATACAAAAGGAAATGAAGCTGAATTAGGAAGATGCAGTGTTAAGCAATCTGTGAAATACTAAACTTTGTAGTGGGGCTACTGAGAAAATCCCTGAGGAAATTAGTAGTATTCCTAGATTTAGCTATAATTGAACTTACAACTAGAGTACAATAAGTTTTATATTGTTCTACTAGAAAAGAAGTACCTAAATAAAATCGAAGATGTTGCAGCCTAGCTAATAATTTCAGAAGTCTTATAAAAAATGCAAGCATCTGTGTAGAATATTATAACGAGAAAATATTTAAAATATGTGTGTTTCGCTTTCACGCTAAAACGACTGAACGGATTTAGATATTATATATCACGGTTTTTCTCTCAGTTTGTAAGTACTATATAAATAATATTCTATTCGACAACATATTATGGTGAATCACATTGGTTATAATTATCATATATTACTAATGACTAAATTGATTTGTTATTATGCGGTTGGTGTCGTTTCGATGGCGGTTAAATTTATGGCATGTAAATAATTAAATATGTCAACTATAGAAAAATAATAATTCATTTATTTTCAGACAAGTCCAATAAAGCTCGTACAGACCAGCGCGACGCGTCGCCGCGCCGCGACACGAACAATACAATTTCTAAGAAAACTTGACGGTATAACAATAACCGGTGTCGCGGCGCACTGTCGCGTCGCGCTGGTCTGCACGAAGCTTTACATTAAACTAAAATATAAAAACAGACATACCTTAAAACTACTACAATAAAATTTAATAATACTCTAACATTCAAATCAAATAAAATTAAAATACATACAAATGTCATTCAAAACGTCACGTGGGTAACATTATTGCAATTTTCGCAGGGATCTCAATTTTTTAAATCGATTAAGTATTTTTTTAGTTTATCCATTACAAACAAACTCAAATTTTTCCTAGTTTCGATTTAGATTATTTCCCTATACAAACACCATGACAGCCAGGAAAACAGAAGCATTTACCTGTAGATACTTCACCTGAATTTGTGTACCTATCTGTTTTCATATCAGACTGTCAGGGCCTGCTTCAAAATCCAGATAGGCACGATCTACCAGATAAGTTAAACATTGAGCATGATCTGCCAGATATTTCGCTTATTCACGATACTCCACTCAAAAATGGCGTCAATATCCCTCTATAGGAGTTTGCAATCTTCGTCTGTTCTGACGTGTGCGACAAGCTTTAGGCCATCGGCATAAAGAAGGCATTTGGCAAACTTAACATTTGCTATGAGATCATTGATTATAATCAGGAACAGAGGCGGCCCCAGTACTGATCCTTGACTTACGCCCGAGCGTGTGTTATAGGCTTGGACTCGAAGCAGCCATGTCTGACAAACTGCTTGCGATCTCGCAGGTAGTCGGAAAAGAAGTGAAGACACAATAATTACAATATATAATTTTTTTTTAAATGAATATTTAGTATTTAGTCATTGGATACATGAAGTGGGCTGCTTTTGTGAGAGGACTAAAATGTCACGGTGTTTATATATATTTTTTTGTGAATGTTTAGTAGTTAGTAGTATTCGTGCGAATCACCAATAAGTTCTCCGTCCTTAGTTTTAAGTTGGCTTGTAAACTGTACATGTACCTAGGCTTACAAATTACTATAATTTTAGTTCATGTGGCGTTTACCTTTAAGTAATTGTTACACTGTTTAAAGTTTTTTAAGACGTTGTTATTATCAAGATGTTAGTGTAAACAATTGTTGGTGAACCAAATAAATAAATAAATAAGCCATACAGCTGAGTCTCAAGCTATAAAAAGAGCCATCTTCCACGTATTCCATCCGCAACAAAAAGATAGTCTACAAAATTCGCAACTTTTTCTAGCCCGCCTGTCGATCAGCATCGGCGCACTAGGAAGCGCACGCGCTTGCCTAAGGTCATCACACTCATTTAACTGGTAATGAACACGTTACTCATCGCTCCGTACAACGCACACAATACTTTATTACGGTAGACTTTTATTTACTGGGATGCCCCTGGTGTTATTTGTGTTTAGGATCCGATTTAGGTACTTAGTTCTATATTAGAGATGACGACCAGGTAAAAAAAAAATCGTGTTAGTCCGTCAGTCAGATAATAAAAAAATATTAGACACGTATTTTTTGCTTTATCATATTAAGAACAAAAGACTTAGATAAAACGCATTTTAAGTTGGAGAGTGGGGGTCGCTACGTCACAAGTAAGTATAAAACCTACATACACACTCGTGACGTCATGGCACATTTTAACTCAATGTATCGCCGTAATCTTTAGATTACGTAAAAAAAGAAAGAATACGTACCCAATATTTTTTTTAAATCTCCACGACGGTCTAAAAAAAACATTTAGTCATCATCCTTTTTGTTTTACTCAATATAGCCTAAAGCTATCACTACAAAACCGAAACATGAAAATCTACTGCAAAATTGGGGAGTCGTGCCGTACACATCTCTATGTTTGTGGCTCTATTTTCCACTCTCTTTAAGTCCCCCATGATGGGGGTCCTAATTTCCTAATTTTCCCACTCCAGTTTTCCTTATATTTCACGTCCACTTCGAAGACTTCGATTTCTATGAGGTCTTGAGATTCTGCTCATACCTACTCAACAAAATTGTTGTAATTACTCATTAATACCAAGAGCTGCTGCCCATCCCTGATAGCCATCGAAGGCAGTCATAATCCCATTCACAAGACACTCACATGTCTTCAACTTAGTCACAGTATAAATATAGAAAGTATGGAAACAAGGCCTATTTGTTGAAAAATAACCTACCCTCCATTTTTTTTAAAGATTGTCAAAATATAAATCTCATTTGACCTGATGATGCCTTGGACAAAAAAATGCAATCGATCACTAAAAAAATATTTTACGTAGGTGCCGTTCGGAGACTAAAAATAATATTAATAAACTGTTCCACTGAACTGCACATATCAAAATTTTGTTTCAGTGCGGTTAGTGGAAGTGCTCAGGTGCGGTTCGGACAAGTGCTCAGGTGCGGTTCGGACAAGTGCTGTTGAAATCAGTGCTCTGAGTGGAATACACACACCCGTCACCCTTCTCGACACGGCACCCGCAACTGACCTCACCGCGAAATCCGTCTCGCGTCTGTTTGAGTGTGCCGTGTCGAGACGGGGTATTCCACTCAGAGCACTGATTTCAACAGCACTTGTCCGAACCGCACATGAGCACTTCCACTAACCGCACTGAAATAAAATTTTGTCCGTGAACTACGTAGTTTCTGTACTGTCCTTATTTATACTGTGACTTATAGTCTTAGCCGAGATCCGGGTATTATAAAAAATCTAATATTAACTTTGTGAAGGGTCACATAGGCATTCGCTATTTTTAGCTTACTCACACAGTTCATAAACTGTAGGTATTAATCTAACAAAAGACAATATTATAGTAATCGTATAATACCTTTAGAGTTTAGATAAAGCTGACTAAGTACCGAAAAGGTTAGAACAATGTAGAGGCCTGCCCACAAAACTGATTAATGAAGGCTCAGTAGATGGTAAAGATAGGACTATCGATTTGTGATAAATTAAGGACTGACCGTATAGGAGAGAGCGAGAGAAGGAATCTTTATACTGTTTTATCATAATGAACTTACGATAGCATGAATTTCAGATCACTTAGCAAAGAGATCGGTGAGCAGATGCCAGTAATACGTGAACCTAGTTCAAGTTCAATTTTATGAAGACTTAGGGGCTTAAGATTTTGAGACAAAAGTGGGGTTGCCTTGACGGACCGGCAGTAGGCTATGGTGCACCCCCTACCCTGGTCTTTGTGCCCCAAAAATGCAGCAGACAAAGTGACCTCTGTGCTCCCACCGACGCGACGACGCGACAACGCCCGTGGATGTGGCGAAGTTTTGGGCCCAAAAAAATTGTATAACCTGTCGTGCCATCGACATGAAGCAGATGACAACTTTGAGAGACAAGGTAGCTCCAGCGGATTGTTGATAGAAATTAATAACAAGTGAAAGGAACACATATAAGACAAAAGAATTAAAGACCTCATAAAAATGTAATCTGCTAGCCAGCAGTAAAAGTGAAATTACAAATAAACACTAAGAAATTCCCATAGAAAGTGTTAACAAAATGAAACTTGAACAAAAGGCTTATCCATCTACATATATAATAATAACTGTTATTAACATTATCAAGATCAAGTTGAACGCATATGTTATATAATTAACCGGTCAGTTCAACTCTAGTTATCACCTAGGTTTCAATATTCAATAACTTGTCTTTTAAGTGTAGTTAGCGCAGTTAAACTGGGTGGTAACAGTTATCAGCATTCAACCGTGTCCACCTTTTATGGGAGACGAGTTTTTCTGTATTTATTGTAACACCATTTTATGCATAAATACATAAGATTATGGAATCGGAAAGATCAAAGTAGCAGTGTCGATAAGAACGAGTGTGTATTTCAAAAGAAATGAACAGACAGCTGGGGAGTTTGTTGCGCCGCCACTTATTCTTCCCCACTAACGCACTAGGAAGTGGTGAAGGGTGGCCGTTTTGGGGGACTGTCTTATATAATTTTGACGTTCGAAAAGTGCTGATTCTCAGCCTAGTTTGAATAAATGACTTTTGAATTTTGAATGAATGATGAAGACTTGCAAGTAATGAGTTTGAGAAAGAAGAAATGCAGAAACACAGTAACTATAGATGTAATGAATAAAATAAAAGTTATAAATACTAAAACCCAACTACGACAAAAAAGTCAACTAAAAAGGTATAAACAAGACATCAAAGACAGACAAATTTAAAATCCAGAGTCACACGTTAAGGCATAAAGCGAACAGATTAAGTGACTTCGGATTTTTAATTTTGGGGTTATAATATATATATTTTTGAAATACGCTAATTAAGTCTCTAGCGGCCGCCATATTGAATTTAATATGACGTCATACAGCCTATGGACGATTAAGAAGCTTCCAACGGCACCTCATTTGTCAAATTATGATGAGAAGTTTAGAAATTATGAGGGAACAGATGAACATAATATATACATACCGCTCAAAATCATAACCCTCCTTTTTGCTTCGCCGTAGTCGGGTAAATATGAATAAATATCTAATTGAGCTTCTTGGTACTTGAAATTGTTGCTACTGTGAATGAATAAACTAAAGACATTCATGAATAACATTCGTATTCAGCAGCATCCGGTTGGACTGGAAGCCGACCCCAACATAGTTGGGATTAGTTAGATTGGTTGATTTATGAAGAACAACGAAGAACATTAATGTTATTAAAAGTAAGATGCAAGTACCAACAGACGGCATAATTTAAACACTTTTATACTTTATTTTTTCTAGCTCATGCCTGCTTAAAATACATGAAATTTCTTCGAAGTGCAATAAGTTTTTTAAGCACTATTCAGCGACTCTACAAAAACCAGCTGGCAAAGCGGCAACATCTTACAAAGCATGACACGAAATTTTCGGAGAAACTCAAAACCCCAAACCACTGATGTAACTGCAAACAATACATCTTTTTTCGGTACATTTAACCACCATAAAAACGGGAAACTACTGTTTTATTGAGACATATTACAGCACTCGAATATAATCTTTATTCTGTCGAAGAAAATACCTATAATCGCGTGTGATTCCTTTGTAATAATGGCACGTCTCATGCATATTTGTAGCAGCAATTTAATAAGAAGGTGTTACGAAATGAAGTTAAGTGTAATTAATGCGTCGATTACGAAAATTCTTGAACATAACGCGTAAAGCAATCATTTTGTTGTTACGCATGTTATTAGTGTGGTCACAGTTGTTGTAAACACCGACTTTTTCATTACGTTCATGTTCTAAAAATAAGACTAACATTTTGTCTCCCATATCGTAAGACACAAGTAACACAGTAACACGGGCAAGGAGTATCCATAACAATTTAGACATCACCAGTTACCAGTTAATATGCTTCAGACTTCCATCCAGCAAAATGACAATAGGAAGAAGATTTCAAGCCACCGAAAAGAGGAAAGAGATGGATGAACTATGTGAAAGACGATGAATTCGAAGATAACAAACTAACAGAAATGTATGGAATAAAAATACGTATTCCACCGAACCCAAATAAAACGGGGAATAAGGGCAAGATCGAGAGCAAGATGACTCCCAGTTGCCTAAAACCGAAGAAAATGTCAATAAAATTGTATTCACTTCCAACATAGGTACCTAATAAACTCGACTGTCTCACATTACCCAACGCTAATATGGAGTACATTTATATACTATCTACGATAATGACTTCCAAGATTGAACAGGCGAGATTGGCCAACGAACCGTCTTTATCTCATTATGTGATGTTACCTATGAAACACGTGCACTGAAAATGATTTATAAGGCATTGTTTTCTTTTTGTCTTCATGTGTTGTCTTTAATTTATTTTGCCTTTTTCTACTAACCATCAACAACATCGGGTATTTAATACTTTTATATCTTACACAGCTTTTAAAATTCCTTTTGGCTTTATTTAAACGCTACGCACGACTACTGATTTTAAATGCAAATTCAATGAAGGTTTATATATTTCCAAATTCAACAGATGTTGTATTCTAATGTTCTTCATCTTTGTAATTTTGCGTTGCTTCCCAACAAAATCCATGGACATTTTGACAAAACTGCTTTTGAAACCATCGTCTTCCGCCATTCTTTATTGTCTATCAGCTATTAATTTAGAAATTAGCTAGTTCAATTTAATTTTAATCTTTTGTTAATCTCAAATTCATGTCTATGTATTACGCATACGGACTTGAATAATCTTCGTAGCCTGATTGGCCAATACGATCAATTATACATGGATTGGCATAATAAATGTTAAAATTAGCAATATAATAAAAATAATACGTGTATTATGTATATTGTATAGACAGTGTGGTGCAATATGGAGCGCGGGATTTAAAGAGCGAGTGAACGGTCGGCCTCGAGAGTGTTGGATAGTGCAGTAATAAAATGGATTGTAGCTGCACAGACTTCGTTATTTATGTAGGTATATGAGAGTTCCGATGAACAACAACCAGAGCAGGAGGCCAAAAAAAAAATGAATAGATGATGATTTGGATAGCAAAGAAGTTAATGCATAGATAATAGCGAAAGAATATGGTTGCTTAGATATGGTAGAAGAATTAAGATGTTTTAAGTTGGGTGAAGGATAAGAGCAGAATTATGATGATGAGAAGGAGAAATGACGAAACCGTTTGTAATGTAGCATGTTTCAGTCATACGGACACTTACAAAACCTTTCTAATCAAATCTTTATTGAAACGAACCTATTTTTAAACTTCCGTGTTATTATTATTATTATGTGAATACACACTACGATATCTTTACATTGCTGAATAGGTCCATGCCCTTTTTCTTCAGACCTTAGTGGTTAGACATTGCAAAATGTACGAGTGCACTAGGGCAACAACATTGTGTATGTTCTGATAAAATCTCCCTCTGATTATCAATCAGTCTGCCAAGCGTGGTGACTAGCCTTATCCCCCTTTGATCGTTAGCTGTTCATATACCTACATCTACAAGGTCTATATAGGTATAAACTTAGATTTTGTTAAAAAAAGTAAGCTTGTATACGATTTGGAGAACCATACAACAATATATTAAACTTCATATAGTATATAATGACGTTCCTAGCCTCCATACAAACATTCAACGACATAATATATCTAATAGTTCAGTCACTATAGCTATAAAAGATTGGCAGAACCCATAGTCGGATCATCAGTGCTATAATATATATTTGTACAAAAAAATCACGTTTTCAATTTTAATATTAGGATTTATTTGATAGTTCCAAAATACTCATACGTGTTTTAATTTATTGTCGTATTGCATAAAGACCTTGAAATTGGGAAAAAGAATCAGCTGTTCACCACATTTGTGTCCACATAAATTCAAAATAGATGGGACTTTTGATTTCTATCGCGATTTCTGGATTAGTCGAAATTGTTTATATGTAAGTACAATGCCACCTGCAGTAGTTTAGGTCTTTAGGTTAAACAAAAACTAAGGTTTTACACAGGTAGACTAACATTGAATTCATTGACTCTCTTTCAGGGGCTGAACGACACTCATGCATGAATACGAACAACTTTTGATATGGGACAAACTGAAATCAGCTGTTTCACCAATTTTGAACGGGGAGGTACCTACTGCAGTTTTGTACAGTTCAGCAGTTTTGTGTGTATATTTAAGTAATGGTCCTTTAATAATAAAAAAAATCGTAAGCATATACGTCGGTGCTTCACCCCCTAAATGACTTCATTTGTTAAATGAAAGTCATTTAAGGGGTTTCTTAAATGATTTCGTTTGCCTGTAACGATATAGTAGGCGTCCCTCTACGTATTAGGAACGTGTCTTCAAAGAGCCTTGATCTTATTAAAACACGATTAAACTCACTGATGTGTAGAACCTGTTTGTGAAAGCTCAAATAGGATGGATCTCTTTCCTATCTTATCTTTGGAAGAACCTCCTTCGTTCAAAGAGAAATTAAATTGAAAGGAAATCGTGTAGTTCTTTCCATTTTTGGAAATGAAAGTCCTCTCAACGGATACTCGTGGGTGGTAGATAGATACTTGTAATCTATTTTGCGTGTAGTTTTGCCTGTAATAGGTATGTACCTTTTGCGATTAATGCTTTCTCACGGTTATCTCAAGTGATCCCATAAAGCTTCGTGCAGACCAGCGCGACGCGACAGCGCGACGCGACACCGGTTATTGTTATACCGTCCAGTTTTCTTAGAAATTGTATTGTTCGTGTCGCGGCGCTGCGTCGCGTCGCGCTGGTCTGTACGAGCTTTTATTCGGGAAGTAGCTAATAGTCTAGACATAGCGTATCATTATTAATGAGTTATGAATATCGGCAGCTTGCATGTAAAAAAGGCAATTCAACAAGATTTCTAACAGGCATCCGTCCGTTGAAGGAAGTTAGTTAGCGCCGATTGTAGCGAAGAGGAAAACATTAAACACCCAATTATATAACTTTAAATAAATGATTTACTGTTATTATTTACATAATTTATGCTATCTTCTTATCTTTGTAGGAAAAACCTTATATTAGATAGATCTACTTAACACGGACATGGATTTATTCAGTACCTCACCTAACCCTTAAAAAATCCGTAAACAGTGGCATTCATCATGGACTTACAAATCTTATGAAGTTGCACAGATAGACTTCGGAAAATCTGTTTCCCATCCGCCTGAAGAGCCCCCAAGTTCTACTAGGTATGTTTTAATTTAATAAATATAATAGGTATGTTATAGATTTTGTTAAATCTCAGACCAAAACCCATAGAAACTGTCTCCACCGCTTGTTACTTGTCCATGTTCTTGTTATATAGCCTCCATTGACCATAGCTATGAACTTCAAAGCAACATGTAACAGTATACATTTTTGTTTACGGAAATGCAAAACGAGACATTCCTTTCCATAAAAAACCGTCATAAACGACTTCATCCATCTCTTTCTTTCCCTTCAAACCGCTGAAGTTCGAGCGAGACGAATATATTTGCGGCAGCTGAACAAGCAAACCGTGGAAGTCGTTTGTGGCGCTTGCGACGTGAAAGTAAACACGTTGGTTAGTTTTTATAACGTGCGCAGACGCAGTCTGGCTTATTGTTTTGACGCAAATTAGCTTCACGTGACTAAATATATTTTAGTTTACTTTTAGTGTTGTTAAAACATGATGAGTAAATTTACTAACTTAACTGTATATTTTTACAGACACTAGGCTTGTAAAAAGATTTTGAAGAACGAACATGTTATAACATAAGGTGGTTACCGTCTGTCGCCATTTGTTAAAACAAATAAGTAACAAGTTGCTATCTAATTACGCAACACATTTTCGTAAACGATTACGACTAATCTGTTTCATTTTGACAGTTCAACAACATTCATTGCGTTATTTACGTTGTTGAGCAGATTTTTTTTTCCAACTTAGCAATCTGTTTCAAAACGATTCAGATTCTGATTTATCGTGTTATCGAAATTACTGTACAGGTTCAACAATCTACTTCTATGCCTTGCTTGATCCCAAAGGTAACTAGGTAATCTTGTAAAGTGTGCTCTAAAAGAACACCCTGTTCTAAGCAAACAATAAACTGCAAATATTTACGCATGAATATATGGGTGAAATGACTTGTCTACAATCGGTAAGACACTAGGTAAGGAATATTTTGGTAGGTAACTAGGGCTTCCATTACGTAATTACGTAATTACGCAATTACGTAATTACGGACTCATTTTAAAGTATTTTCAATTCCGTAACTGAAGATGTCAATTCCGTACTTACGTAATTATTGGTATCATAAATCAATCAAAATAATTAACGAATAAAAAAGTATTAAGTATACGTACCATATTATAGTTATAATGTGGCAACACTATACTATATAAGTACATCGAAATGCCGCTGAATATTTCACGAAATCATCGTCGGATGATATACGAATGTTTATAGTCGAACTATTGGAACGGTTGAAATATAACTCTACACAAAAATGTACAAATTCACAACCACAACCGAGTACATCGGACGCAATTGCCACCAGTGACGATGATGACGAGGACTTGACAATCGCACAACAGTTGGACAAAGAAATAAACAAAGTGACTGTAAATAAACTAATTTCAACAGTAAACACAGATCTCCATTCCACAGTGCCGGATTAACCACGTAGCAAGAGTAGCAAATGCTACGGGCCCCGCGTAAAAGGGGGCCCCGCGTATCCAAACGGGCCCACTTCCGCATGAGCGTAATTTTTTGAGTGAATCTTATTAATATTGAATTTACTTGATGTCACAAAAACGTGATATGTATTTTTTTTTCCGACTAAGTCAATCCACGTCAGACAATCGATAATACAATTGTTAACATATTTTTAAAAGTTGATGGCAAATATACATATTGAGTAAGTATTGTTTTTTTTTTTAAACACTACTCAGCAGATCAAAGGCCCCTCGATAAAATTTGCTACGGGCCCCGCGCTTGCTTAATCCGGCACTGCCATTCCATTATTAGGATATAAATGTGCATTTACGACAGCGCTGGCGGCGGTCGCGAAGTGTTTTTGACTGCAGCGTATAATTATTTGCTTTCGATAACGCCTACAAGTGTCGAAGACTCGAAGCAGAACGAGCCTTTTCATCAGCCGGATATTTTTGAAATAAACTTAGAAGTTCCCTGAGTGACAAAACTTTAAATGCTTTGTCATTTATGAGATCACATTTTCAAGAACAAAAATTATATTCGGGACGAAAAAAAATGGTTTGACTTTCACTTAACTGATGTGATGTACCTACAATGATACTCGTAAGTTCCTGAATAAATATTTTTTTGTTTAAATATTGTGTTCATTTCGATAATTCCTTGAATTTAAGATAGTAAATGTTAATTGTAAAAAAATTTGATACTCTATGTACAATATTTACCAAAACAATAGTCGATTTAAAAAAAAAAAGAAAAATTACGTAATTACGTAATTACGGAATTGGAAAAAAAAGTTGCGTAATTAGTTACGTAATTGACATTTCCGTAATTTTGGAAGCCCTATAGGTAACAATGGCACAGTGCCAAACCAATTATGTATATAATAACAATTTAGTCGTTATGCTTTACTTGCACACACACAAAGCTAGCAATCTCTGCCAAGTACGAAAAACTTCATAACCTTCTAACAATTCCTTAATTTTTCTGTATTTTAAAAGAAATCAATCTGCCTAGCCTTTTCCCAACTATTGTTGGGGTCGGCTTCTATCCTAATCGGATACGGACCAGTATTCTGACCTCCACAACCCAGTTACTGGGTAACACAATACCCCTTGGTAAGACTGGTTGTCAAACTTTGGGCTTCTGTCTATCCGTAACGACTGTCAAAATTCTACGATTGGCAACCGGGACCAGAGGCTTATGCTTTACGAGGCACGGCGGCTTATCGTGCTGTCCGAGACACGGAAGTCGAAGGGATCTATGTTCTGTCAATTCTCCACATGAAATACCACAATAACAAAACTTGGTCAGTTCAAATGCTCTTTCTTTTCCTTCCCAGGGGCCTAACTATGACGTGTTCCATCACCTTTCTTTATAAGGATAGTGCTATTCGTCCTGTATAGCTTCATCTCTCTCTCACACTGGAACGATGATTGCTTTAACAAGTCATAGTACAGCCCCAGTAGTAGTTACATTAGCATCTATATCGAACACATTCATGATTATGTAGGTACATAGAACAGGTATTGTCCATTGTTCAAACCTGATCACCCGTCGATTTATATCGTCTTGATCAAGTTACGATATATCGTATACATTTAAAGTTGACTCTATTGTTACTTGGCTACTGTTTGGCACCGATCCTGCAATTCTTCCGTTTGATTTTTAATTAATATCTGGCAGTGTGTGGTCTTCGCAAGGAATAGGGGAACTCCCTTAGCAATGCCATCAAAGTCGTCAAGAAGAAGGCAACTCCTGTTTTTACTTTGTTGCGTAAGAAGGTACACAAAGACTTGTTATAACCGTGATAAGGACAACACGGATCTTCTAGCGGGGCCGCAATGGGAATAATATCCTATACATAGAAATCATTGATCCTATACTATTAATCGAACATGTCTGTAACGATTTCGATGAAAGTTGCAATATAGGGGTTTACGGGGACAAAAAATCGATCTAGCTAGGTCTTTTAGCTGGGAAAATTCGATTTCTCCGTATTTCTACCCGAGCAGAGCTCGGTCGCCCAAAGTTAAAACAAGAATAATGACAAATGACACTTTAGATTAATGACATGGCAGCATGGAATTAGTAAGTGCCTACTAAAATGGCAGCATGGAATAAGTAAGTACCTACTATCACGGCAGCATGGAATTAGTATGTACTATCATGGCAGCATGGAATGAGTATTAACTTTCATATGCTACATATTAAATGAGCATTCTCTATTTTCACCAGAACAGAGCTCGGTCACCCAGGTACTGAATATTTAAGTACATACATATCAATGATGAAGTCTAAACTGATGATGTACACCAATAAAAAGCGGGGCTATCGAGGTTATGGTGGTGAACAGATAGGTTCTACGTACGTCATAGTATACTTTAAACAAGTGACGCAAAGTGGTAAAAGGAAATAATAAAAGAGATTCGATCATATCCTGTGTTATTGCCGCAGATAAACGCAAATAGACGACTGTACTTACATATGTATAAATGTATATGCCGATTATAACCATATAGACGTGAATAGTAGACTATATCTACAGAGATGCGTGGGTCACACAATAGGTAGGAGGTACAGAAGGTCGGCTCCAAACAACAAGCGAAAATGCACGTACGCATAGACACGGGTCACGTACAGCGAGTGCAATCGCACTCGCGACTGGAATTTGTTTCAGATTGACGTACGGTATGCCGCACGTCAGTGGTAACACTTCGAACTTGAGCTGGCCTAGCTTAAAACGGAGTTTTAATAGAATAAGAGCCTCACTAGGATACCAGTGGCGGCGCAACCATGGTCGCACTGCCAAAAATGTATGATAGGTTACGCAGCCGATCAGACGCCTGATGAGATACACCTTACACCTTATCTGTATATATTTCACTGGCAGCGCGACCATGATTGCGCCACCATTGTGTCCTAGTGTGATATAAGCCTAAGAAGCAAGCTTAAACTGGATACTTAAATTTGATACCACTGACATATGGCGTACCGTACGTAGTCTGTATGTGGTTGCTTGCTCCTGTTTTCGCTTCTTGTATTGAGTCGAACTTCTGTCTTCTCTATTCTGTGTCGCCAATGAATTTCCCGATAATGTAATTTTCGTGTAATAGCTACCGGTCCGTTCGCTCCGGCCTGCTGTAATCTTATTTATTGCTGCTATTACGAACATTTTAACGAAGTTCTGCTTTTAATTTCAGGATGTGAAAGAAGCCAAGTGTGTAGCTGTTGAGTTATGCCAGTCTCAATTAGTGTCATTAAAACTAACTACACCATTACATACAAACGTGTAGTTTGAAAGTAAAGTTACCTAATAGGGAATGAAGAGGACCATGACCCTCTCCACAGAAATAATATTTTGTGTAATCCTAATCGTACCTAATAAATTGACATGCATAAATAACTATAGGATATACCTTAAATTAATGAAATCCATTCCATAAACGAAGCTATAAATAACAAACAAATCCAATCCAATAAAATTCTTCAAACAAACTCCAATACAAAGACTATTAAGAGTAGTCCACTTTCATCATTTCAACGAGTTTTGTCTTGACATCTGCCAACTGGCGTCCATAACCTTGTAAATGTCATTCAGAACACCTTGGCATTAAAATTCAGCTAACTGTAATATTCAGTAATTCAATTCCCGTTTTGCGCAAAGTGTACAAAAATAACAATAGTCGGGGTTAACCACAGAGGAGTAATCAAATGGAATGCAATGGTTGAAAGCAAACTAACAATCCTATTAACTGAAATTGCAAGGTGTCCGGAGACGTTCGATATGGGAAATCGCCAGCATTGTATCGCTGTCGGGACAAACAGATGAAAATATAAATGCAATAAGTAAAAAAGAACGTGTCTCATGCATAGCGCAGCTTCGGGATACCCTTGTAACTATTACATGATTAGTAGATTGCAATATTTGCAATAATCAATTCAATGATTACAAAATATTATGTATATGACAAATTAAACATACTGATTCTTATTCACTACAAAAGTACGATACAGTACCTACAGTTCATTCAGTACAGGTCGTTCAAATCGTGTGTGTTCTTTCGCGTCATTCACCTGCACATTATTACTCCATTTGCTACTTCTCCGTAACGTTAAACAAACAAGTATCATGCATTATCTTAACATTTGTTACCGTCACTCATTGTGTGAGGTTCTCAGGTACTCGTATCTGTGATACCAGACGTATCTTTTTGCAATTAGTTAGTCGTGGTAGGAGAAAGGTCTTCATTTAGTTAAAATTGAATTACTGTGTTTACAGCTGGTTTTACAGGAAACATTAAAATCGGTTTAGCTATTACCTTCCTACTGTAGACAAACGCCAACGCTTTCGCATTTAATGTTCTTATAAGGAGCTGAGTCTCTAATTTCCTACGACTCTTTCGATAGTTGTGGTATTCAGGTTTCATTTTCAGCATTAACAATTTCACTGTTGCGCACAGGTCGTTCTTTTCTCATTTCATCTTCCTCAATAGACATAAACATATTCATTTGCTTTCTAAACATAATGATGCATACAGTAATGAAAAATGTAATACTCATGAATAGCACAAATCCACCTCGTAAACGAAGCAATGCAAAAATCCATTAGCCACTGAATCATTTCAAATTAAACAACACAACGCTGATTGAACGCAAAACGTTGCATCTAAAACTAAACTCAAGGACAATTACTGAAACTATTGAAACTGTGCTCTGTGAGAAATAAATTAATAAAATGAAACTTAATAATACAAATGTTAAGAAACGTGATCATAAAAACTTCATATCTGCAACATTTAAGGTCAATCCGCATGTTTAAAACATGAAGTCTAGGCAAATGCTACCAGACGAATTTTAGTAGCCATTAATTTGTTTATTACTGTCGGCGTTTCTTTTAGAATAGTCTGAATATATTGACCATAACCTAGAGTTATAATGATGAGTGAGATGGAGTGGGCATAATGATGTAAATGCTGATGAATCCATATGCAACGATGAAATTATATGAATATATTATTATGAATAAATATAATATGCCCGTGTTCTCTTGAAAACCAGATCCGTGACTGACTGACATCGCACAGCCACTGAAGAAAGAAACGTGAAAAGGACGACTAAACGAAATATTAATTGAAAACGGTTAATACACAATTGACGACTTCCATAATGATAAATCCCTGATCGAATGTTTTATTACTGTAACCTTGTTGACACTTTTGTATTAATTTGACATTTACTGTGATTCGAACGATTTGACATTAATTTATATTTTGTATTAGTATAATTTCCTAATTGTTATTTAAATTTATAATGTCTTTAAATTTGTTTAAATTAAATATGATTTGCATGCCCATGTGACGGTAGAATATGGAGGACTTTTATAATAAAACATCTATGTACTAATTAATTACCTACCCATGTTTGCAAAATCATAAATGATTGGATTTGAAGAATTTTTGGAAACCATACGTTTAAACTTAAATTGCTATAAAGAGGAGTTGAATTTTGAGTGCAAACAGTCGAGCACTCTAATTGCGTAACACACGATAATTCAATCGATTAATCATAATCTGAATCATTTTTGAAGGAATATGCTAATCCATTGCTTCATATGTTCGAAAAATTTGTCTACTCAACAACGTAAATAACGCAATGAATGTGGTTGAACTGTCTTATATTAAAAATATGTTACGTAATAAGATAGCTGAGCTACAGCAATTGATAAAGAATAAGACCCAAAACTACTATGAGTAGGACTGAATGTCTATCTTGCGAAATTGACCCATACAATAATGCTAATTACAGGTGCTTATTCACTTGACGACCACTTTCCCTACGGCCTTTTAGAACGAACACGAAAGAGAATAAATGATATTCATAACAAAAATTAACTACACACACATGATTCGTCTGTCTCCCAAAATTCATACCACATAAGTAAGAATATTCTTATATCATACAAACTCGGATGACAATTCCAGAATAGCAAAGCAAATGAAATAAAAGAATATGAGGTTTCACATATGAATTATTCCTATGCGTATATAAAAATAGCGAGGATAGCGTAATATTGTGACTGTGTAGGAGAGTTTTCGCTATACATATAGTCACATAAAAGTGTTTTCAAGTTGTTTGTGACGTTATGATAAGGAAGGTTTTCGTGTTAAGGCAGCAATTTTAGCATTCGTTCAATATTTATGAGTATGTAAAATTTTAAGTGCGTGTAATTCAGAGGCAGAGGCAAAAGCGACATCTACATCCATCTCTGCAGATCATAACGGTAATTTTACAGGATAATTCAACACTGACTTTTGATAAATATGTGGGCAAGATTTTTGTTTTGGTTGGCAATGTGGCAAACAACCAGTGGATCCACGTGATGGTAAGTGGCCACCCACAGCCACCTATGTATATAATACAATACCAGAAGCAACGCAAGAGAGTCATTATTCTACAGACAAATCTGAAATGTCTTATGAGCTTCTTTTATTGATATAGGGCTTATGCTCATAATTAGGTATTAATCTCGGTAGATTAATACCTAATTATGAGCATAAGCGGAATTGGAACGGATTGGTCTCGTGTGTGCACAAAAAAATGTTGATATAACATGTCTGGTCGGTACCAGACATGTTATATCAACATTTTTTTGTGCACACACGAGACCAATCCGTTTGTCTAGTATCAAAGCAATATTCCCATTGAACCTGTAACTGACTGTCCTACTACCAAGTTCAATGCTATCCACATTGTGTTATGTTTTCGGAGTAATGATAATTTGATTATCAAGAAGGTACACTTTGCAGCATATACAACAGCTACCAATCAAAGAGAACAGAAGATATACAGTCTAATATGCTAGGCTAACCAGTATCTCTTGGCATTTCCCGGAGGCGCTGACTCCAGACTAAAAATATCGACTGCAAATCTAATTCGACACATATAAAATTAGTTCTCTTTTTGCCGTGTGTCAGGTTATGCTGGCCATGGACACTGTAATTCGGAATGCTCGTAATTCGAATGACGCTACCGTTAGAGGCAAGTGCGAATTAACTTTGAATGCAGGTTAACGAATCCAGTCGAGAAGAACACTCGAAGCTAATCGAGTGGAAGTTTGACGTCACAGTATCGAGAGAAATAGAATCGATACTTGTAGCAGTTTTGTTCTAGTTAGGAAAGAGACTCTTTTGAACATTGAAGGTTATCTTTAGAATAAAATGAGGAATAGGCCCTCTATATTCCGCTCGCTGTTGTCAGCGTTGTCACCAAATTCAATTAAAAGAGTTACCTGACTAAGTTAAACAATAAAATGTAGTGTTGCATGGTGTATGTCCAACAGTGAACGTCAATATCTTCAGAACCATCACTTCTGATGATAATTAATGGTATTAATAAATATTACCATTTAAGAAGTTGTCTATGCGTGCAAATGAATAAATTACCAGTTTGACGTAGGTCTTACCGCCTGCGTACATAATTTATGTCATTATGACCAAAGTAATTATTTACGCACTTTGTAACACAAATGTGTATAGTCAAACAATGATCATTATCATACTGGATTAATTATAATTCTGAACTAGTTAATTAGGTTTCTAATTAAACTTTTGTGGTTTGAACTTTCGTACTGCGATAAAGCGATAACAATGAGATAAATCTTGTTTTGTAGTTCAATAGATCAGTTAAGCAGTTGTGCAGCAGAGAAATTGATATGAGATGGGGTCTTGTCAATTTGCTATTATTATTTCCTTCAAAAGTATCAGAAAACTCGCCTTTTAAATTAAAAAAGGGATTTTACGGAAATAGGGATGAATCTGTCGTAGGATTAGGACTCCAAAAAGATAGGAAGCTCCTCACAATGTACACCTACCGTGTAGAGGGGTCGTTTCTGTGGTCACTAATCCAGCTCGGAACTTTACTATGTATTTAATTACATACCTATTTCTTCATGGTTAGGTGCAGGCTCAGACGCCAGTTGTCAGTTTTCATTTATCAACAAAATTTAACACAACAAAAACAGTTCTACCAATAGACAAAGTGTAATAAAGAAAAGAAACGACTTCAGCCAAACTTTCATTGAGCAAGCGTTTTGAAAGTGCTCATAATTGTATTTATGCAGATATTCATGTCTCTTGCTGTTGCCAGTGAAACGTGGAAGACTCGGATTCCTTTACGTCCATACGACGATTGTAACAATATTTTTGATTCCCTGACATGTAAGTCAGGGAATTTGATTAAAGGATTTGGGCCAGATAAATAAGTAAAACCCACAGTTCCCAAAAAAAAAAAACAAATTGTCTTGAACTTCTGTGGGCTAGAAACTCGAGATAACAGAGTATCTGCGTTTAGCTTAGACAGCATCATTCTAGCTATATTCGATCTACATTTACATTCAAATAGATGTGAAACGGATCTCTCTATAGATAGAAACAGGCAACATAATATAATAAATCGAAAAAAAACCAAATCGAATTCTTAGGAACGTGATCTGAAAGGTCTATACATATCTACAGCTAGAATTACTTTTATTGGAATTTACTCAATTCTGTTACCATTTTAAGTGGAGCTAGCCGAAATATCTGTTCCTCTTCACAGAAAATAAAAGACAGTATCTGAAATACTTGCCACAGGCAATTTAGAAGCGCTAAAAGTCATCGTTATATTTCTATTGCTTATCATGTCGGTACCTACCTTACTTTTCCATCACTAATAGAGATAAGCTTTTCTTTATGTTTGTATCATTTTTCACACTAACTACATCTATTGCCACGATTTAGCCGTTCTATATTATATGACCTTCTATATTATTCATCTGCTATAATAATGGTTTCATCGTCAACTACATTGCCCTTTGCTTCGTGATTTCCTTTTTGTCTGCTGTAGCGTTGTCAATATCTCTTTCTACTTCCAAATCGTTGAAGGACTTTGATTTGGACTTATATCTTCACAGAAATATTCTCGATCTTTATCATACGTAACTACCTAGAGACATCCTTATAATATTAGTAATCCGTGCTATTGCGAAACTTTTCTGTTTCAAGACACAAGGCCATCGGAATACGATACTGTACTTATTTGTACGTACAATGGAATCGTATTTCATTGATTGTTATATTGAGCA
Organism: Agrochola circellaris; assembly: GCA_914767755.1. Taxonomy (NCBI): domain Eukaryota; kingdom Metazoa; phylum Arthropoda; class Insecta; order Lepidoptera; family Noctuidae; genus Agrochola; species Agrochola circellaris. The sequence goes on from OU611860.1 coordinate 9,365,423, forward strand.
TTTGACTATATGTTTTATCCAGTACATTGTGTATAAAGAATTCAAATACCAATTCCTACACTGCTTTTGATGTTTCAGTATCGTTTTTAGGGTTCCGTACCTCAAAAGGAAAAAACGGAACCCTTATAGGATCACTTCGTTGTCCGTCCGTCCGTCTGTCTATCTGTCTGTCAAGACCCATTTTCTCATATTTTGCGATTAGAAACTTACATTTGCAGAGAACATTTTTTCAACTATAAAGCTAAGTTCGTTCTTGGGATATTCATTATGCATGGTCCGACCCCACTTCAAAAAATCAACTAATTCAGTAACAATTACAGGTAAACTTGAACGGTAAACCAAAGGTATATCATTACCTGATCTTACAGCATAAAGTCCGAGGTCCGACGCTCAATAACCCAATGTTGCGTGAAGCATATTAACTAAGATTTCTTTATACTAGAGATCATAGAATTTATTGCATAACTGGACATAACGGTGGTAACATGCTCAGACTCAATAAAAGAATACAAAATTCTGCGTTTGCATGCAAAAAACTTGACAAACGATTTCCTTATTTACCGTTCGTAATTAAAAAACGAAATTGATTCCTTGGTTATTATTTAGAAATGGACTTCTATTGAGTTTGGTGAGTTGTATTCGTTGATTATTACGGATGTTGTTAAAACAAGTGAATACTCTGTTTAGTGTTTATTGTGGTGAGAATCGAAATGTCATTAATTTTGGCCTTACTAATAACGTGTTGACTGCTTCGTTGGTGTATTGGTTGCAACCGCTACTGCTGAGCACGAGGTCCTGTGTTTGATTCCCGGGTCGGTCAAAGTGTTATTAGGTTTTTCCATCTAGAATTACTCCGTAGCAGCCCGGGGTCTGAATTTGTGCCTGTTTGATTAGTCTCGCCCCCTATTACATGGGACTTAAACATAACTGGCGAAATGTGGGTGTACTATAGGTACACCTCTGCCCTACCCATCGGGGAATAGAAGCGTGATGTTATGTATTAATTACGTATTTATACTTTATTTTCGTATCACAAAATAATATGTCATTGTCATATTTCCTTGAAAGTCGAAACCGCAAGTGTGCCAGCTCTAATTATGAATTCCGTTTTTTTTTAATTATATTGACGAAACACAAGTGGCTGGTTTTAAACGGATACGAGTATTCAAAAAATGTCAGAACAATAACTGATGAGAAATACATGTTTTAAGTAATGAAATGGGAATAACTATGCGTGGTATGCGGTTATACCGAAGATATCTTTTTTTTTTCCCAACTATGTTGGGGGAGCAGAGCTCGGTTTGACCAAAGTTTAGAACAAGAATAATGACACCTTAGAATAATGACATGGCAGCATGGAATTAGTAAGTACATACTATTCATGGCAGCATGGAATTAGTAAGTACCTACTATCATGGCAGCATGAAATTAGTAAGTACCTACTATCATGGCAGCATGAAATTAGTATGTACTATCATGGCAGCATGGAATTAATATGAACTTTCCTCACATTCCTATAATCACTATCAAATGACCATTCTCTATTTTCACGAGAGCGGAGGTCGGTCGCACAGGTACTTAACCAAATCACAGGCTGCCACAGTGCCACGCACGTCACTCATCTATTCATGAATAACAGCGATTCTAAAATATAGCAGAACAGAAATAAAATTGATTTGGTTGGTTAATACGTTTGATGAGTCATTTATTTAACAATAAGTAGGTCATACTGCAAGCTCTTGCTACTCCTTTATTATTCATTTTCCACATTGCACCATATTTCACTAGGCTGTAAATGTAACTGGCTTATTGGTTCATTCGCACAAATTTACTCTCACGAAACGGGCGAGTCGACACTTTTAAACACTTTACTGCATAAATTGAGTTCGTAAATAAATTAAGTTTGAGTGAATCGCCACCAAAAAAAAAAAAAAAAATGAGTCGTGCAGACTGGCGCGACGCGATTCTAACAAAACAATTTCTAAGAAAACTGCACAACAGGTGTCGTGTCGCGCCGCATACAATGGATGGTCACCCATCCACGAAGAGACCCTAGAAAGGATAGCTTAACCGTCGATTGACTCGTGTGGCTGTTATTATTTAGCCACGGCTACGGTTACCAACTGACGGGCATTTGCCGCATGTAACAGGCATTTTAAGGCTAAGACGGCAAAAAACTTTTATTTCGGACCCATAACTAGTCCATTTGGCTAAGCTGAGACAGGTATTTTTGAATTACCGTACTACATCCACAGTGGAGTAAAGGAATCGCCTGTCAATAGAGTCGGTAAAAGCGTGTAGTGACGCAAGGAAACTTTAAAAACGTTTCGTGTGAAGATATTATACTGGGTGACATGGGACATCGACGCGAAAACTGTTGCCATGGATTCAGTACGTGATAACGAAATTTTTCGTCGGTTCAGCAGACAGCAGATTTTTTTTATTAATAAAAAAAATCTGCTGTTTCATAGAAAAGTGCAATATCTACACGATCAAAATAAGAGAACAGCTGATTTGTTTTTTAATAACCGACGAAAAATTTCAGGGGGTTCAGAATCATGTACTGAATCCATGGTAAAAGTTTTCGTGTCGATGTCACCCTGTATAATATTTGTATTTTAGAAAAACAGAACTTTTGAAAAAAAAGTGTCTTCGGGCAAATATCACTCAGTGTAGGAAGTTTTATTTTCTTAAAGTTTTGTGGTCGTAAATTGTTCAAACTTTTAATTTTGAATAAATGTGAGTCTTTAAAACTATCTCTTTTATTTATTATAAGACTTAGTTTTTTTCCAATACACAGACATTTATATGAAAAATCAGGGATATTGTACATCGTAGACAGGTATCCTCCCTTACATAGGGGGTAACCCTAGTCACGACCCCCACAAACGGTATTCAAGTGTCTAATAAAAACATCTACATCACTAAACCCATATGGCAAAATAACGGCCACGCAGTCACGGCCAGCTCACAATGCCCGAGACGCAATCCAACGAACAGGATGATCTTCTGGCAAGGGCACTCATTCAATTGCAACCATCCTGTCGCTCCCCACAGCTTCCTGCTCTCATCTGACAAACAAACCAATTCACCAACCTTACCACATATGTATAAGGTTGATATTTGCACAGCAGAAAATTCCACTGCGTAAATCTCTACGCGGATGCTGTCACGTAAGTTTGACAGTTCGCTTGTTTATGTTTGGATGTGTTTTGTGTATTGAAATGTTTGTGGATGAATTTTAATGTGTTTGAATAAATCTGAATGCGAGTTTATTCAGATTTGTAACTATAGCAGACCGCTTAGATGGAAGATAGACAGATATGTCCAACGTTCTTGGCAGACCAACGCCGCGCCGCGGAGCGGGTGCCGGTTACCACTCCTTCTATAAATCTATACTAATCTAGACTATTCATCATAAAAAATAAAATAAAATATTTGCATTTTAAACTACTGGACCGATTTAAAAAATTATTTCATCAGTAGAATGCTATAATATCTCTCAGTAACATAGGTCACAGGGCCGGACGCGAGAGATCGCCGCTGCCGATCGCCTCCGTGAGGACACGGCGGTGCTCCGTCCAAGCTGGGCAGACCACCACCACCTCCACCGTGTCCTCCGGGCGATCCACACAGTGGTGACACCCGGGCGTTTCCTCCCGTTTTATCCTGAACAGGAACCTCCCGAAACAAACATGTCCGGTGAGGACCTGCGTCAGGCGGATTGTGAGGACGCCGTGGCGCCTCTCTAGCCACTCCTCAAAGAAAATTCTGAACACCCCTGCGATGACATTTTTCGTCGGTTATAACATTTAATTATACATACAATAAATACGTACATACGAAATGATATTGTTCTACATATTGGTTCCTTACGGTGTGTAACCAAAATAGCTTGTTATAATTATTTATATTTACATCTTTTGGAATAAAGACTCCTGCAGACAGGCGGTGCGACGCGATTCCGCTAGAACAAATTTCCATTAAGTTTTCATAGAAATTGTTCTACTAGAGTCACGTCTCGCCTGCCTTCGGGAGCCTTAATCTTGATAAAATAATTTAACAGGGTGACGCTTGTGAAATTCCTCGATTACTACCGACTTACTTACTAATAAAAAAAATATCTTGACGATGATAAAACACGTATGGATGCGTTAAAATGTGGTTTTATGAATTTAGCACTGTCGTCACTTCTGTGCGTGACATTACAGTTAAAAATAAATTTAGACCGAATTGTTACGATCTATGGTAAAACGGTGAGACGCTATTTATAAAAATAAAAAAAAGCGAAATTGTATAAACTCAAAACTCAAAGCATTTATTTAAATTAATTTTACCAATTACAGGCACTTTTGAATTGTCAAAACTTTCTTTCAGATGAGTTAGCTGGGATTTCTTAGAAGTGGGGAAACAATAGATAAAATATTTTTATTGGTGAAATAGAATGGAATTCTATATTGTGTCATTACTTGGGGCCAACGTCGCAAATAGCTGTCAAATATTTCACTGTTTTTTATTAATTTGGCGGTATTACTTTATGGAAATAAGAAATATGGCTAACTAGTAAACTAAAATATTGATTATGAAATGCAATAATTAATATCGTAACACCGAATATTTAGTTTTAGATGTAAAAATAGTAGGTATTTGGAAAATTTCCAAATGCCTTTTTTAGATCTAAAACGGTTACAACATCAAATTCAGTGTTATAATTGCAATTCATATTGCCAAATTAATCAAAACAGCGAAATATTTGACAGCTATTTGCGACGTTGCCAACTTTTTGGATGAACGCTCTTAAAAGATATACTTACTATAAATATTTATTGGAGTTGTCGCGATATTAGAGGTAGTTTTATTATACTTTGACTAAAAATCGGACAGTATCGATAGTTTGAAGAAGAATGGAATTTTTCTAAGTATCTACCTACTTCTTTAATTTCTTAAAAAAATTGTACTATGCCAATACTCTTGATTTTGTATGACCTTGTAAAGGCTGCAGCACAGAACCGGTCAAAGAGGCGGTGCTTGGGGGAGTGAGCGTTTGTATTTACCCCATATTTTTTTTTTTTTAATATTGCGATTGATATTCAATAAAACGAAGTAGTTACCTATTACAAAAATCTGTTTAATTTTTTTAAATCTTTTCGTACTGTATATAATACATGTGCCAATTTAATTTTAGAATTTCATAACTGCGCCGTGTCTTGAATATACGGGGAGTGCGCAAAATTCTTTCTATACCTTCAAAATAATCTAATACATTATCCTCTTCAAAGATATAATTCAAAATATGGTCTTGCATTTTTATTTTGTAACTAAAAGTGATGCACAACGCAAAACTTTCACATCAGGAATTAAAAACCAATGGTTAAACCGAGTTGGCTACTCCATTTAAGATAACCGTTCGATTACCGTACTTAATCAATTGTTAGTGGTTGGTGGACAGTAAAATATTGTTAAACAGCCGTTTATGGTTAGAACAGATGTTTAAAATTTAACCATCTGTTGGTGAACTCGGGTCTTGTTTAAGAGGCTTACAACAGCTAAAGCGCGGTCACTGTCGGACTGCATAGAAATGAAAGAGAAGCGCGGTGACACGACGCAGGTAATTTATTGCAAAATATGAAGCAGATAGCGATTATAATAGCGATTTAAAAAAATCTATTGATTGGACTGGAAAATTAAAACACTATTATGCTAATATGTAGCTTGTAGAATAATCTGACAAAAAATCAGAATGATTGCATGTAAATTAATATGATTTTTAATCGTTAAAAGAAATTTTTAGAGGTATCTTCATGATTTTTTTCTATCGTATCAAATTAGTTGTATTATGTTTTCAACACACTATCATACTAGCATATATCCTGAAGAATATCATATATTTTTCTGATTTTGTTTACTGCAGTGGATCATATACTTTTACGCATTATAAAACTTGCGTTTAGGCACGTTTAGGTCCTGTAGTCCCCTTAATTATAACTGTAATTTTTTGGGGAAAATACAAACGCTCACTCCCCCAAGCACCGCCTCTTTGACCGGTTCTGTGCTGCAGCCTTTACAAGGTCATACAAAATCAAGAGTATTGGCATAGTACAATTTTTTTAAGAAATTAAAGAAGTAGGTAGATACTTAGAAAAATTCCATTCTTCTTCAAACTATCGATACTGTCCGATTTTTAGTCAAAGTATAATAAAACTACCTCTAATATCGCGACAACTCCAATAAATATTTATAGTAAGTATATCTTTTAAGAGCGTTCATCCAAAAAGTTGGCAACGTCGCAAATAGCTGTCAAATATTTCGCTGTTTTGATTAATTTGGCAATATGAATTGCAATTATAACACTGAATTTGATGTTGTAACCGTTTTAGATCTAAAAAAGGCATTTGGAAATTTTCCAAATACCTACTATTTTTACATCTAAAACTAAATATTCGGTGTTACGATATTAATTATTGCATTTCATAATCAATATTTTAGTTTACTAGTTAGCCATATTTCTTATTTCCATAAAGTAATACCGCCAAATTAATAAAAAACAGTGAAATATTTGACAGCTATTTGCGACGTTGCCCACTTTCATAATAAACGCTCTTAACTTTACTGCATTCATGCTATATGAACTACTATCAGATGCGTATGGAGGACCAAAAGCTAACGGCAGTCGGTTCAATCAAGTACTGATTCAATTCAACACACCAACGTCTCTGACGTCACAGGTTATGTGAGCCACAGACTATCATAGTAAGGTCGGGAAATCAGCCGGACCTCGACTAATGAAAGTTGACTATAAAAACTACACGCTCAGTGTAATAACTATTAGTCGATAGAAATATAGTAGAAGAATCGCTTTTGAAAGCTAGATTTTGATTGCTCGTTAACCTTGATTAAGTACGTTTTTAGTTTAAAAAGCCAGAAGAGTCAGAAGAGGGAGAGGATGAGGAAGACCAAAGAAAAGATGGATGGATTGTTTGAAGAATATACGAGTTTTATTATGTTTATGTAAATAAACATAATTAAAGATTAACGACAGAGCAAAGTTCAAAGGGATACGAATTGATTCCAACTAGAGTACCTAACTAATCGCGCAATATTTATAAAAATAATAAATAGAGCATTTAATGACAAATGAATGCACAGATTGCGCTGGTATTTTCCCTATTTAGTAATGCATTTGTTTTACAGTGATTAAAAATAAATTATTGACAAGTATTTGTTGTATAGCAGTGTTAACGTCGAGTCAAATTCATGAAAACTGTTAGCACAATACTAGCATTATACTGTTTAAGAAATGTCAGCTTCACTATCTAGTTGGAGTTGAGTTCAACTTCTTTAAACTAAGATTAATTTTCAAAGTTTATCCTAACCAAAACGCAATTTGACTTGTCTGTATCAACATTTTCAACCGAACATCTTCAACTGTAAGAACATCTTCAACAGTATTAAAGAGATGGAATACCTCTGCCCTGTTTCCAGTCTACCCAGATAGCTAAATACTAGTATTTTACATATAGTGACTGCCTATCTGACCTCCACAACCCAGTTACTGAGTAACACGATACTCCTTATCTAGTTGTCAGACCTTGTGAAGGCCGCAGGAATCCGCTGGATGTGTGAAGCACAGAACTGGTAGAAGTGGCGGTGCTTGGGGAGGCTTATGATCAGCAATGGACGTCCTTCGGCTGTAAAGATGATGAATACTTATCTGACCTCCACTACCTAGTTGTCAGGTAACACGATACCCCTTGATAAGATTGGTTTTCTGCCTTCAGGGCTTCTGACTACCCTAACGACCGTCAAAGGTCTACCAATGACAGCCGAGAGCTGCCGTCCGAGACTCCAGCTCTGTTGAACAACGAGGGGTCTCGATGATCTGCGAAACCACCGGGGGTAGCGCAGATTAACCTTTGCTTTTATCAAAGGAGGATAATACTGTCATCAACAAAATTAAGGATGTATATCATAATTAAATATTGGCACGTGCCAGGATCATAGCTGTCTGTCTTCATTATGAATGTTGATCCGGGAAAGCGAGAAAATCCTAATGGATGGTCTGCTTATAATTCTGAACGGGTTTCTGACGTTGCCACACGTTCTCATACTTCGTTCAACGTAAGGATTAAAGCGATGTGATGTGACAGGCCAGGCCTTAGGGAGTATAAAATATGCACCAGAGGACAGCAGGGATCCTTTCACTTATGTCCGGTTTCTGAGGTATTCTTAGCCGGAGTATTTATTGTGCAATTTGGTTCGATATTTTGACGTACTATATGGATAACTTAGTCGAATGACCAATTATTAAGAGTATATCTGAGGACCTCAGGAACCGGGTATCGTTCAACAAGCTAGTAGCAAGCTGATCTGATCATTCTAACTGATAAGAAAAGAATTGGAAGACTTGGAAACAAGGAATGCTGGTTCAATAATAACAATTCTACCTATGATCAGTCTATTTCGATCAAGGTTTTCAAACTGTTACCAACAAAAGATCGATAAAGCAAAGAACAAAAAGTAACAGACAAGTTGAAAATAATCCATACTGCACTTTATTTCTTGTTCGTAGCCTATAATATACATCGCTGTAGTACGTACAGCGATGTATGTAGGCTTCATTAAAATCAAAGAATTGTTAAAGAAATTTTAATATACATACGAGTTCTTAATTAAATAGTTTTTAATTATCATCATCAGGCTGTTCCACATTGTCTACAAGTTACTCCTCGTCCATGTTTGTGTAAATTACGACATCATTTAGTTCGATTTCTTTGTTCAAATGAGAATTAAATACAAATGGGGCAAGCATGCCAGTTGCTTAGCAAATGTTGCTTCATTACTCATTAGTTTATTCTGCTGCAGAACTATTTATATTGGAACTAATGAAAAAATGCGGTTTTTAGGAAATGGGATAAATAGACACTTAGAAGACTTGACTAAACAGACCCATAATTTTGTAGACACCCACCAAAAATGAAATGGTCTGAAAGTCTGGCGAACAAGTTTTCAGCACTATCCAATATTGAAAGGTTAGATCGAGGTGGAGCGAGGATCTTTGCATGGTATCTGGTAGTAAATGGATGAGAGTAGAGCCGGTCCTCACCGAGTTAAAGAAGGAAAGAATAACGTTTAGACAGTTGGACACTGTTCGTGAAACACAAAATACAAATCCTATCATATACTACTAAACGAGCAATATTTGTATATCAGTCGGTCGATTCTGTAAAAAGATCAACGTGAAACTTAGGTGAAGTGAGCGTGAAGTGAGCTGTCACTGTCACAAATCGACTGGCAGGATCCTATGGATTAGCACTATTGACAGCTCACTTCACGCTCACTTCACCTAAGTTTCACGGTGATATTTTTACAGAATCGATCGGCTATATTTGTAATCACGTTCTCGAAAATGGCTCTAACGATTTCGATGAAACTTGCAATATAGGGGTTTACGGCGTCGAAAAATCGATCTAGCTAAGTCTCATATCTGGGAAAATCGTTTTCTCCGTATTTTCAACCGAACAGAGCTCGGTCACCCACAGTTTAGAACAAGATGGCTACCTTAGAATAATGACATCGCAGCATGGAATTAGTAAGTACATACTATCATGGCAGCATGGAATCAGTATGAACTTTCCTATACTATTAAATTCGCATTCTCTATTTTCACCAGAGCAGAGCTCGGCCGCCCAGGTACCATCAAAGAAGTTCATATCTACCCAGTTTCAAAACAAAATCCCGTGAACACGATGACCACATCTGTTACCGGCGCGGTGCTATAGCCGCCGAGCGCTGCAAGCAAGAATAGTCCTTACGGGTGGTTACATATGAACTTCTTCGATGGTACCTACTAGTTACTTAAATGACATACGATTTATAATAATATAGTGTAGTCCGATACTGGAATGTTATTTAGAGATGATGATAATAATGATGATGATGATGAGGTGAAGAGATCTGAACCATGACATCAAACGAGTTACAAAGGCATTCCAAAACATTTCATGTTCACACCGAATTTACATTCTACCAGAAATCAACTGAATATCATCAGTTTCATCAAGTTGAAGTCACAGAGTATGAAGTCGTGTTTCAATCTCGGAAACCGTTTAACGTTAAAAAATAAGCGAAACCGTTCGTGTCTCGCAACAAAAGTCATCAATCCATTCTCCAGACACGACAAGATTCACTTGAAGCTCCTACTGTTGGAAAATACACTGTAAAATCATTAATAAAGAGTCTTAATTTGATTAAGTAGACGGAACAATCATGTTTGTAAGCTATTATTCTTATATTTTCACACCAAAGATAGCATGGCCCGTTGCAAAATTTCAACAATAATCGAATGTTATTCGATGATTTTTGTAGAAACTGGGTACGATTTAGGAAATACCAAACTTACAGACAATTTTTATAACCAATTTTTTTGTTAGCCTGAATGCAGTTCAGAAAATTCAGGCATTATATTCTAGGACCAAGAAATAAACTACTTAAATAAAATCGAACTAAATACGATGAACACGAAAGCACAGCCGGAGCTAAAGTAACAAAAACTTTAATCAAAGTTTTTTAAACTTAAAAATAGACAACCTCTTTTTAGACTTTAGCTTGTAAAAACTAGCAGCACTGGCTTTCGTATCAATTTTATGGTAGGTAATTCCGAAAAACTTGAAACATTGGCTGAAAAATTCAAATTAGACGTCGTATCTTCGTTCATGGAAAAATGAATGTGTTGTCACGGCTCCCTGCGCCTGCGTCAAGTTGGATTATATTACGGAAAATTTAAGGAAGTCTAATTTTAATATAATTAAAATAACTTCGGAAGTTTATAATAATCCTCTATCTATGCAATGTTGGTACCTACCTACCGAAGCTGTGTTCAAAACAAACAGTTTAAATCGAAGTTTTATGAATTAACAAAACGGTCACAGAGCCGATTCTCATGAATGGTCGCCGAAGCGTTGAACCACAACGCGACCGGTTCCCATTGTATCCGATAACTGAAACCGATTCAAAACCTTTCTATGCAATCATAGTCTTTTTGCAATACGCAAATAAGTTTCCATGTTAAGTCATTATCTCTGGTTACCTACAATGAAGTTAGAGGGGAGTTCCAAAATTCAATTTTCAAATCTAACTATGCAACGAACTTAAATGAAGAACATGTGTATTTATACGAAGTACGATTGAAAGTTTACTTATAAGATTTTCATCTTCTGACATAGGAGTACAAATTGTGTTGACAATTGGCGTGGATTATAAATTACAACGGTGATCGGAATGTCTTGCATAAACACCTATAGACTGCTTTAAGATTTTACACGTTTTACTTCGTAATAGTCTTTCTCTGATAGCTGTTCGTAACTGTTAGATCTTCATTCAGTTATCATTGAAATCTATGTTTGGCAATACTACTGCACTCTTAAAATCATGAAATCAAAGTGCAATAAATTGTTATGACAAGCATTTCATTACTCTCAACAGAATTAATTGATTGAATTGCATCTAAAAGGTTGTATGCCGTTGCGATTGCGACCTCATTTCGCTTTTGACTTCTCGTTTTCCTTTCACGATTGTTTTTTTTTTTGTTATTCTAACAAAATCAATGATATTCGATATTCAACCGACATTAATATTCATTAGCCAGGTGCAATTTAATAACGATAATAACATGTTAAATGCATTCAGTATTTTAATCGCAAATGTCATGATGACACGTGACTACGGTATGGTAGATATATCTATTTTTAAGTAATCAATTAATCGCTTTCCTTCCAGCCGTATGTAGTAGCTACTCACAAATCATTGAATTATTAATATGACCTTGAATCTCTGCGACAAGTCGCAAACCATCGATTTCAAACTTGTACACTAAACTAATCGCATGCATTCGAATCTCACCTTAACAAAGTCCTCATTACAAACGAAATTCGAACGTAAAAGTCAGGAAAAAAGTATTTGTTTATTGTTTTGTGAAACGGAATTTCAAACGTCAGCAGTCAGTGATTGTCAGTTTTGCTGTTTAATCTTTAGATCAAAATTCTCAGTTACTAATTAAAATCTTAGTGCAACAGTGTCATAACATACCGGTGTGAACCGTTCCTCCTCAGCATTAAGCAAATCCCCAACAGAAGATGCTTTCGCCTGATTCGCCAAATGCCTTCGGCTGTGCAAAACATAGGACAACTCATCCAGGTACCGAAGCGTCAAGTTAGCCATGATTCACACAACACAAGCACACTACAAACTGATCATTTACCACTCGCGTCAACAATCTCAACAATAGTCAGTAGTAACAATGAAATAGGATACAGGCTTATTCACGTAAACAATTCAGTGAAAATCGCGCAGTAGATATAACGTGTATACCGCGCCATAGCCGAGTCGCAACTGAACGCGGCGCGACGGCTGCGCTCTCCGGCGGTCATAGAGTAAACACTCGTAGAAAGTTAATCGGCTGCGACCTTATTAAGGTTTAGGTAAACACTCTTAATATTATCTAGATTAGACCATTCGTTGAGTCATTACTTTAAGCTACAGTTATGTCATTGTAAATCTGGCCAAGGCTAAAGGTTTTATGGATGATCAAACAAACACTACCACAGATTCCCTGTAGATGCTCCATATTTTAACAGGGCTTTGTTTTGAAATTAAGGTTGATGCAATTAGAGACGAAATCAAAGAGCAATTAAATTTTATAGTCCGGCCACATGAAGCTGGCGTAGTAATTAAAAGAGACGAAACCGTCTGCCTAATTACTGTACTAACCACGAACGAAACAGTCGCTTGCTTAAGGGACTGAGTATTTCAAAAGTTATAAGAAGTGTATTTACTTGATTAAGATCCAGACAAAACACAGATCAAACTTTTCAAAAACAACATTGTTCAAACTCTAAGGAGTCTAATCTAAGGTATCCTTTTGAATATAAATTCAATTAGATAATACCCTATTGACAAATTATTAAGCCAACTGAATGCATCTGGACAGTAATTAAAAGAATCTACACATATCTAGTATGCAGAACTAAATAACATATATTTTCAGGATATCACTGAAATTAACAAAACCAATTACCAGACCAAGATATCTGTAGCACTAATCTTTGCCTGTAGTTGCACTTACGATACATTTCTTGCGAACATTCTGCGTGACGCTGACACGAGCCTCAGTCATTTCCGAGGTGTTACATAAAAGTTAGTCGGAGGATGTCGTTACATATATTATGTATGCGATAAATATAAAGTAATTTACACTCATATTTATAGTTCCATGCTTATTTCGTCAGAGAGTCTTAACAAAACTTGGAGAGGAAAATATGTATTAGTCCGAGGATTTCATAATGCCACGTAAGCCTGAGCAAAGAATCTCTTGATTAATATTCAAGAACTCCAGAAATAAAAACTTTATACTATAGCTAGGACGACCAACAGAATATCGCGAGGACAAGACCCGCACAGACCAGGGAAGCATGACACAAAAGGGAGGAAGCCTATGCTCAGCAGAGGGTGGAACAAGGCTGCCAATGTTGACGATGATGATCATGATTAGCATGATTAGGCACTACTCGAGCTTTGTTAATGAATAACAAAAGTTTTCTAGCAAAGGGGAACCTTAACCAGGAAATGCTTGGAAAAGTATATTTTACAAACACTTAGATCTCGCGTTAAAGTTAACAACAATGCTATTGCACAGGGTAACAGGTTGCAAGCCTATTGTTCACGAGCACCTGAACAACCAGTTTACCTTTGTTGACTTTAAGAAATATGCAGGGAACGAAGTTACCTGTTTTAACGTTTTAAATAAAAATTGAAATACTAAATTAGGAACAAAGAGGAATAACATATACCTTAAACATTTTGCAATGCAAGGAAGCAACAACAAAATGAACGGTTTATTACTATGTAAAATTAAAATAATTACTTTTGGACTGTAAAACATAGACGACAATCTAAATCTACATACCACTGTAGTACAACTTACTAAATAAAACATATTATATAAAATATATCATAAATTCATTAAAACTGAGAAAAATTTAATTGAAGCTAGAAATATTTTCATTTACGTCCAATCCAACGAATTTCAGAATAATTATAATGCAAACGATTCGTGATTCCCTACAACATTGAGTGGAGCACTTATTATAAACAGCTGTCACTCACACACATTTACGATATTTGGAAAAGCCTACGGAAAAGCTGAAGAGATTTCCAATACCAATCGCGATAACAAGCGAAATTCTGTCAAATAGGATTGAAGTGATGCAGCAAAACATTTTCAAATCGTACATAAGTTACTTTTGTATGGTTTCATAAGGTGCATTGCACTTGTAAGAAACGAAGCTGTTAATTTCCGATTACATCAAATATATTCTGTGTTCACGCTATTTTTAAAATATCGGTTTAACGACTCATAGTTTTATCTTTGTCTTCTACGGCCTATGATTTATCTTGTACTTGTGTACTCCTCTGCATAACCCCTCGAGAAATACAGGCGTGATAATATGTTATGTGTGTAAAAACAACTAATGATCAAAAATCTCTTACGTGTCCAAGGGAACATACTAGGGCCAATAAAAATCAGCAATTTTCTGTGCTTCACAGTAATTTTTGAAAGAGCAGCTTCATTGCGAGAGTGCACGCCCGACATGATCGCGGTAGGTCAGTATTGTACCGGCTACTGGCCCTTCGCTGCCTTTCACTTTCGCACACAATCCAATTGTTACTGGAGCAGTGATCGCAGCTATATTCTTTCGGAAGTTCTGTATCAAAAATTCTGCACCTCTATTCACAGTTTTTGATAAGTATTTGATCATTTCAAGGCTTTGTTTTCCAAAATTGTGTGGGATTTATAATAACCAAACCTGGGAAATAATTCCGTTTCATGAGAAAATAAACTTTCAAAATTACATAAGACAGACCCCGAAATCGCCCACCCTTCACCACTTCCTAGTGCTTTAGCTGGGAAGAAGAAGTGTTGCAACAAACTCCCCAGCGAATGCACACTAAAAAGTGATCATAAAAGTACAGTTTCAGTAAAGTTTACTAACATAGTTTTTAAGTCATTGTTACTAATACTATATGGATTGTGTGTACTTGTATGTGTAGTCCGAATTAAAGAATATATTATTATTATTTATTATTATAAAACCATTCTTTATTTATAGGATACCGAAAAAATATATTCAAAATTAATATATCAATGTTGAAATAAAATCCGAAAAAAATAAAGTTGCATATGTATTTTGATAATTTTTTTCAATGCCAGCTGTGAGCTGATCGATTTCACCCATCTGTCTTTAAGATTTTTTGCGCAGATCCTTTCAAAAACCGATCTCACAAAAAATGCAGGTAAATTTGTCTCAGAAAGTCGTGATTTATATCCATTTATAATTGTTATTGTTGCCTACTTCTGTTTGTAACTGTTACGTACAGTGATGACAACAGAGATACGTGATACCAGCAATATTGTTTCATAACAGAGGCCACTAGAACCGCGGGGAACTCATTAGAAGGAATTGTGTTTACTATGTTTGCGGTAAACTGAATTGTGGTTGGAAACTTTGCGGAGAAATAACTTGAATAATCTATCTTGTGTGATTTAAGGCAAAGGAATTTGAATGAATGTCCAAATATAGTCGTAGATATCACAACAAACACGGTTGTTTCTGAATCCCAGACAGAGTTTGCTTGTGATTCTTATGATGTTTTACCATTAAATTTTATTGACAAACAAAAAAGTGAGATGTTTTAACAACAACAGCCTTACGACTGTGTCAAAAAGGTCCATTTCAGATCTACACACTACTGCCAAAAATGATAGGTACTTTTACTTGTTAGGTCAACAATAAAATTTTGTAGCTATAGCAGCTGCAAATGTGCAGAAGATAGACCCAAAACTCTTATTAAAAATATTACATTTAACGCAAATTTTCCCGCCGTCTTCATAGCCATTTTCCTACCAAACTAAGTCTAAATGATCACTGTCTTGATTGTTATCTTAAAATAATTGCTGTGCATCTTATAATTATGGCACAAGCTACTTATTAATTAGTGTAACGTTATTTACAAATGTTGAAAAATGTTCTTTTTCGAGGTCGCGCGTGTTTTCATGGCATGGAACGGAAAATTACGTAATTGAAACTCATTGACTTGGTTTCCGCGTAAGCCTTAATAAATGTGGAAAGAAAGACGTTTATACTGTAATTAAAAATGGCTAACTAGTTATTATCCATTATATTATACCTTCATAGAACTTAAGCGCTGTACAGAAAATCTTTCGACTATTTTTGTTTTCGCAATATCATAAAAATAATTAGATACTTACATTTTCAACGGTCCAATGATACTAAATGGTTTCTAAGCTTGGTTTAAAGTCATGTTTAGTCAGTATTGGGTCCACCTATGAACTCAGCCTATCCTAATTCACTATTGGTCATAAGCCTCTCCCAAGGCGCACCACAACACCCGGTTCTTCGCCTTCCGCATCTTGTCTACCCCAGCCGCCTTTTATAGGTCATCGGGTTACCACAATCAGTCAGGAATTGAAAAGGAAGATTGCCCAATAGCTAGTCCAATGCCTTAGCTGTGTTTATGTTGCCTTGTTTCAAACCAAGGACCTGTGAAATATGTAAGTAAAGAGATTAGAACGTGACATGAACTTTAGTATTCCTCTATTTTCAACTGCTAAAGAGCTATTTATAAGCTACGTCTTTAGCCCGCCCCTGAATGCACTATTTCGTAAACTAAACCATTAAACTGGGGGTCGTTTTCACACAGTTCCAGTACAATCAGATAAATGAAAAAATAATGAAACAGAATTTGCACGAAATCATTCTCCTGATAAGTTAACCGGAACTGATCTGGAGCTGGTGAAATAGGACGATAGAATCCTTATCAATGATGAAGACGAGAAAGATGGTCTTTCTTATAACACAATCGTTGATAGCTTAGTTACAGGGAAGATTCGAATCAAGCCGAAACTGAAAGTCGTACTTTATAAACGCACAAGACCGCACAGACGATGTAAAACAAAAATAGATAATATGTAGTTTCGTCTGGCTACGAGCCATTTTTGATAACCCACATGCACATTGCGCAAGTTTCGCATTTAAACTACGATGTATTGCACGAAATTCTATGAACTATTGGGTTAATGGTAGAAGATTAAGATACTATCGATTTTACGGGTTTGTAACCTTCGTATTATTAGTTCCATCAGTTTCCGGAAAAGTAAACAAAATCCAAAAATATAATTATATTATTAGGTTAGATGACATTTTTGACATGCTCAACCACCTTCCCCGTGATGACCATGAAATCATCAATGTCTAGAACAAAATCGGGTTTAAATTTCCATAACACTTTTCTTTATATTGTATCTTCTTCTATTAAAGCACTGTAAAGCTTCGCACAACCTGTAAAGACCTTGACGCATTTTTCCGACTCTCGCATTAATTATATTCCCTCTATTTCCACTTCAAATTCTATCTATCCCCCACAACTTCACCATCACCAAAACATACAAAACTGACAGCACCAACCAAAACAAAAGACAAACGATTTTGTAACCGCCATTAAAATTCGACAAATTAACCTTTCATAATCATCCGCGTAAGATATTAATACACCATTGTTATTCCGGTCGCCATCTTGTATGCGTTTCCGCTCGCTTTCACTGCGCGAGCGCAGTCTAATTAAACGTGAACGTGACGCGAGTATGTTGCAGATATGATGATATTATATCATAGTAGCATCGTACATAGACTGGGTTTTACGCCTTGGAATTTGACAGGAAGTTTCTTTGGATAGGGATATGAAAGGACGCTAACTATAGACCCATATAGTTCATCATTGTCACAATATGTTAATAGATTTTAATTTCTAACGTCAGTCGATTACGAAATAACCTTCATGATATTAATGTAGCCTTCATCTTGAATACCTTTTTAAAAAGCAACTAGGAGATTCCACTCTTCAAAGTTCTTGCAACTAGCTTCTGATGCAATTTGTATAATTCTTGCCCACACAGTAAACTGTGAAATATTTTATACAACTTTACCTAGTAGTCAAAAAACTTGTCACGATCTTAACCTTTCCCACTCTCCCTTAATAGCAATCCATCACCACAAAACGGTTTATTACATCAACAAGGGGTTACCCAAGTTCAGCCCCAAACTATTTTTAGTTCCCGGCGTCACTATTCCGACAATTCTTATAATAAAGCGGGTTAAGGTTAGTCGCCTCTGACGTCTTCTCTCCCGTTTTCTGACGTCAATTTAGGGGCGTCTTTGAAACTCTGACAACTACGTCATTGACTGACGTCAAAAGGAACTGTTGAATTCACGGACTATCAAAGATTGGACTGAGGTTAATGTAATAGGTCGCCTTATGGCTCAATTAAATGCCAAGCAAACAGAACTCCTGAAGATTTAGGCAACGACGGTGAAACCACACTACTGCCAACCAGTGCAAACCTCCCGTGATTAGAATAACACAAAACATGAGAGTCAGGCATATGTGCTACAAAAGTGATTGTATCAATGTTATATGTGCGTTAAAAAAAAGTGTAAACTTAAAACTGGTATTAGCGCCATCTAGCTTCTATAGTACAGCACTACGGCGCGAGCATGTCGGTGACGCGAATCCATAACTACCAAAAATCGCTAAACACGCCTAAAGAAGTTCTCATTTCAAAAATCTAAACAAAAAGCAGATAGGCAATGAGCCGTGTCCACGTCCTCCAGTCTCCACTCCTAAACTTGCTGACTGGCAGTGACTGGCTAATCATTGCACCGAGGTATGACCTATTCTTGTGCCTATACTATTCTTGTGTAGCGCGTTCCGACGCGACAGGAGCTGTTTCCATTTAACTACAGCACCGAATAAAAAGTCTCTTATCGTAATTTGATACCATAAATGTCAACTTCATCCGCTGCCTACATTCAACCTGCATTAAATAAAAAAATCTATTTCACGGTACATTTCCCACAAAAACCTCGTATTGGGGACGTTTTATTGTTGAAAAACTGGATTAAGTATTGTGTGGTCCAAAGTTGAATGCTCGGTACACTTGACTGACACAAATTGTGTTCAACTTGATCTGAATTAAACTGGACACAGAAAAAATCTAGATTAGTAGTCACACTGTAGTGTTTTCCGAAATATAAGATACTTAGTCACGTGTCTTGAAGGCTAGAGGCCTACTACTTCGTAATAGCATAGAACATAGATGAATAGTCTGGTTCTTACGTAATGAAAAATTTGGAAAGTTGCCGGGAAAAATTATGCATTTTCGGTGGGTATTTTGTATGAATTTTAAAAAGATAGGAAATGTCTGTAGGGTCAGCTAGTTACATATAAAGATAACAATAAGAATTTAAACCTTGGAGTCAAAGACAATCAGTATCTTAGCATGAAAAAACACAATTGAATAAAGTGTCTGTCTAGACTATAGATACAGCAAAAAAAGTTACTACTTATCTCTGAAGTGGATTTAGAAAAAGAGGAATTTGTAAATACAAAAACAATATTTCTAATAAAAGATACGCTTAATGAACAAATCTCATCCTCGAAAAAACACACATAACATAGATCTGTGCAAAATGATAAGACAGATTGAAGACTAGATTCATTTGAACATTCGATCTTTCAAATCTGCAAAGACGCCACAATGATGCAGCGACCATTCATCTTAACAATGATATTATTCCACGACCTACAAATTCCTTTGGTCATAATAGTATTGAACATTAGTCGAACAATTCAGAATTCAAAGTACATTTATTACACAAAAGATCGTTTTGTAAGCATGGAGTAATAAGCGTTAATGCTCATCATAGTATGATTACAATAATGTGTAACATTTGAGCAACATATCATATTATATCGGTCATTTATGAAATCTATGGAAACGGTTATTAAAACGATGTAATAACGATTTTCATATTAACGTAACCAATATCAAATACCAAGGTCTAATGACTTCCATATTGCATAATATTATTCAACTTCAAACCGTGTCCGATCCGTGAGGGTTGTTAGGTATCGTACTGAGAGTGTCATGGGATTTGACAACAGAAATAAGTACTTAATTGAATTAGCTTTTTGAAACCGAGGGTAAGTCATCCCATTAACACGATCGTGGGAGCACTGGCACAATGTAAGCAACGATCCGTGATCTGTGGTCTACCGTGTACTCAAGACCCGCATGTCAGGTAACCCGACAACCGTTCCATTGCCCACATCCGGCACTTTGTTGTATTTAAATCACTTTAGCCGACTCTTATTGGAAAGTGTTAAAGTTCAGAATGCTCTGGCAATTTTTCTGTTTGCAGTTTCTGCTCTAGCTGATGGGGCTTTAATAAAAGGTTTGGCGGAAGTATCGAATGACGCGATGAGTCGGACATTTTGTTCTATTGTGATTTTATAAATACTAGCGGCTCGCCCCTGCTTCACACGGTATTAACGACTTAACTAAACATAGAGTTTTTAATTATACATGTAATTTTATTAATATTGTATTACTTATAGACATAAACCTTCCGGAATTCATCGTCTAAATTATGGTGAAAACAGCATCAAAATCCGTTGCGTAGTTTAGAAGAACCAAGCGGTCACACAGACAGACAGAAAAGTTACTTTAATTAAAAATATGAATAGATATAGTTTAATACGTTCATGTTTGATATATTATATTGTACAGTTAGGTGATCGTGAGTCATATGTTTATCCGAAGTTTAATCGTGTGAAGCCTTTTGTGTGCTTGGTCCGCCGACTGCCTGTTAGTCAGCAATTTGCCGAACTCTAGAATTGGATTTGTTAACGGTAGTTATTGGATGAGTTACGCTTCATTAAAATCGACCACTATCTGTAGATAAAGAACTTATCGACAGTTCCGGTAAACAATGGTATTTTTTTTTTATTCTAAGAAAATTTGTTTTTTTGCTCGCTTTGTACAATTTGCCAATTTCTGTACTTACACATCGTTCGAAAGGGCCTATTCTACCTCACTCCTCACATCCTCCTGTCTAGAACGCTCAGCTCCAGTGCATAAATGAACTTAACTTAGCTTCGGGAAGAGAACAAGTCCATGGGCGTACCCAGGGGGAGGCAGGGGGGGCCAGGTGCCCCCCCTGGATTTTGTATGCCTAAGTACTGTTGTCGATAAAAGTTATGTTAGAGTCGCGTTAAGACTTACTTTACAATTACAGTATCAATCAACACTACAGTACAGTATATTATGTATTGTTTTAGTAAAAATCGCGCTGCGCGGCCTTTCATGTTGTACCTATCATATATAACCGACTTTAAAAAGTAGAAGGTTCTATTTTCGGCTGTTTTTATTTTTGTTTATATTGTTCATTGATATTTTCGTCAATTGTGGACCATTTTTGAAAATTGACGAAAATATAGATAAAAATACTTATTAAAAAAAATACATACATTTCTGACCCCCCGCCCCCCCCTGGGTCAAAAGCTGGGTACGCCCATGAACAAGTCTAATTCCTGACAGCCCTCGTCTCATGGATAGGTCGTTGCTCTCCACCTTGTCATTTATCGCAACCAAATATTACTACAAAACCACGAAGGCTTGCGTAACCTACATTTCACCTCCACTCATTTGCTAAAACTAACAAAGGAATGAAATTTGTCACATGTCGTACACTTTTATCTAAAAGTTTTCTGTGTCGTTTATAATCTGGAAACCCGGTCACTGTTCGACCATATTTGTTTGGAAGTGACTCTTCAAGTGTAACGGTAACTAATGTTTGAGAGGCGGACGTACAAAAACTGCATTTATAGCGAAGTTAATTCCATTAAATTGACCGACGCCTATCGTGCCTACAATCTCTTTCAAAGTAACAAGATAATTAATTATTGTATTAAAAATAATGCTGTGATCACATCTCCTTTCTCCTCCTCGTTCTCCCTTTACCCATATTTACAAAGCCGTCATCTTAAAGTTGACATCTTGGGAATGCATCCTTTACTCTGTAATCTTTCACACAATCTGTCAATATTTTATGTTTCTGCCAAAGATTTCAATCGTAGATTTGCCCTGCCGCGTCAAAAGATGGTCGCGTTTCTGTTTCGTTTTGACAACTCTGAGACAGACAGTGTCGCAGAGACTTGACTTGGTTGTCATGGAAACGCCACTGTTAATGTGTGAGCTCGCTCCTCTAATTATGGACGATTTTTCGTGCAACTTAGTACAATGAGGGCAAATTTAAATCTTTGGTTTCTGCATTGCAATTTTTAACAATGAATATTTTTGCCTTCGGAAGATTAAAAGTCCCGAAATGACAGAAAAGTTGAAAGAAAATCCTTTGGCCTGTTAAGGGCATGTCATGAAGAGAGAGAAAACGCATGTGACTAAAAGAGTGATGAATATAAATGTTGATGAATGGATGGATGGGTCAAGGGCTGGAAGATGATGAATATTTTCGCCTTCGAAACATTCCTTCCTGGCTTTGTCTTTTGGGGTATCTCTCTTTAGTGGATATATAAGCTGCCGTTTGTATACTTAGGTATATACTTCCGATTTCTACACGAAACATAACATCCTACTCCAATCAGATCCATCCAATCATAGTGTTTACACCACTATCCCCTGAAGATCATTCGTTATGGGCACACGGGCGTCTGCACGCTATTATGCATGCTTTATGTAATTCATACGTTAAGCTATGATCGCATACAGATGATATCAAATATGTTGTTACTTGTAATCTATCTTAACTTCCTGAATCTTAGTAGACGTTACGTGTTTGTGCAGCGACTTGTATTTCTTACTTCTGGTCGTCAGTTTGTCGTTATGCTCTTGTAATCTACGTTCCAATACTAGAGATGAAAGAAATTAATTGCACTGTCTGTTTTTAAATATGGGATAAATTTAATATTTGTGAAAAGAGGGTGTTTCTAGTAATATGCACCTGTTTTGCAGATAATTTTGATTTTAGATACTAAAAACACAGGTACTGAAGTAAAATTATTGATTTGTAAATATAGTTACATGTCGGAGATATAAATAAGTCCAATATAAGTTACAAACAGCTAAAACAAATTTGAAGGTAATGGAAACAGGGTACCGGGGAACTTACGTTATTACAAAAAAAAATCGCGAGGTTGCTATGTTCACGTAGACGGCTTCAGGTAATAATAGGTAAACCGTAAAAAGTATTGGTTTCCTGGTGTTTTAATCATACATAGTTACTTTATCAAAGCAAACTCCACAAAAGCAACATTTTGTGTACAAAAAATTGTCTCCAAGTCAGTGTCAATGCCTTTACTCGCCTACACAATCAAAACTATGGCCAATCGTTCAACGACCTCTAAGCCTGAAGTCATCACTTTACTCCTACAACTCCAAGTTCCTAGACATCAGAAGTCGTTCTTCATCAGTAATATCCACAATTAACTAACAATCAACTAACAGATTAATTGGCACTTATTAAACAGTAGTTTGGCCTAGACATAGATGCCGGAAAACTATTTTTTGTCTGTTTGTTGTTGTTGCAATATTCGCTTGATTCTGATAGAATGTTGTTTCTGGCTTCTTTATCGTGATATTGATGCTGCTGCGATCAAAATATAGTTATTACTGATTATTTAAATTCAGGTTATGTTAATTGCTTTAAATATCATTAATTTACTCAGCGTCACGTCAGACGTTAGACAAAAGTCGATCTACGTGAGACTTTGACTTGACTTTGAAACTTTGACTTTGTCAGCTGCGGCCATATTCATAATAAATACTGGATACAATTTAAGTTTATACATTAAGTTAGGTATGTAGTTTAGGTATGTACTAAATATTTAATTAACAGGCACTTTTTACTATCCACAATCGTTTTCTTAAAAACGTGCATTTCTCTTTGCATACACTTTTTAATACTCAAGAATAGCATCTAATCGAACCATAAAACAACTTTCTATTTTATAGTTAAACTTAAAAGTAAAATTACAATGGCTGCAGCGATTCACAGCCCACACAGTGCGATTACAATGCCATTAGGTATGTAGGCTAACGTTATAGTTTTAAAACCATTAAAATAAATACTTGCATCACTAATACGTACTTAAAGTATGAATTTCAACGATGTAGGTATGTGTACCATTTGAGGTTTAAAATAAATCCCATTCAATTTCTGAATATTAAGAAACTTGGTACTTTGATAATCAATTTACCAAGAATATAAACTATACAAAATCAAAATAATTTATTCTAGTCAAGCTGAGAATCTACCTACATCTTTAGAAGGTCAAAAGCTACAGAAGATATCCCCCAAAATATCCACCCTGTTTTGATATCCTGTTCAGTGTCCTGTCGTACCATTTTTTTTTGCTTTCTGCCAAAATCATTACGAATCCAAATATATGCTTAGCAACAGACATGCACTACGCTTATTTACATACATATAATGTCAGTAGGTACCAGTGATTCCGAATTTATGTTGTCTAGACAGTAATCGACAAAAACTACGCTTTTTTCTGAAACAAAAATGACGTCAACTAGCCAAACTGCGTTTTATTTTTATTTTAGTTCGAAACTTAAAATAAAACTAATCTGTATAAATAAAGGAAGCCATAGAAGTTGACCTTTACCTCAGAATCGAAACCGTATAAGTATTGAAATTGATTTGTTGCATTGCACTGCAATGCGGATTCAACCAAATGAATATTGATAATATATTATGTTTTTGTGAACGATTTCTAAAATATTTTTGTGTTTTAAATGTTTATTTATTCTTGTGAATGATATAATAATGATAATTAACACAGTTATAACTAAGGTTTCGCTCCAGAATAAGGGAATAACTACGATAACTAGGAAGGTATATCTGGATGACTTTGGTGCTTATTCCTTTAGCACTTAGAAAAATGTTTGACCTTGTAAAGCTTAAGCATACAGTGCTGTAAGTTAACCATTTATTTATCAAGCATGAAAGAAGTAGGTTTTATTCACATTCAATGTCAAAATACGTTATTATAACATAACATTCAATACAGTTTAAAGATAGTCATTGACAACCATCAAAAAGAAATAACTAAATATTCATAAGTAATTGTACGAAAAGATTAAACAAACACACGAACATAAATACTTAGTTCTAAATAATTTCAACCTATCAGGCACGCTTCCAATGAAAAGGAAGCCAAAAGCATAATAAATCAACCACAACACTAAACTAAAAGTTCATTTACTTCTAAACATAATTAAGTTGTATTTCAATAGAGCGATTATAAAGAGCATGTCATTTATCTAAAGGTAAATAAAAGACAACAAATAAGGTTCCTTATTAGTATGCTTGTCACGCATAGCCTGGCTCGCACAAATTGGACTACTGGTCACGGTAGGCGACATAGTGACAGACGGAGCGAATTTAGACGCTTTATAGAATCTAATGTTTAAAAGCAAGCATTTGGTCACTGATGTTGTGCCTTCTGAGTGACAATCATAGTAATGTTATTTATAGAAGCAGACCAAAGAAACATTAGACGGATTTTTGTGACAGATGATATGGCTAGAAAGGCGGTGAATTCTGATATGAAGGGTAATAGAATAGAATAGAATAGAATTTTCTTTTATTCGAGTAACCAAGACTCAACAACAACTTACGACTATATTAGTAAGCACAGACATTAAACAAAAACAAGGAAAACAATACAAAAAGTAACAAGAAATAATGGTTGGTCACCGTTGCGACATCCCATGAGAGACGGCACAGCAGTGACCCACGTATACATAGTCCAGGCGACTCGCAACTATGCTTAAGACACTGTTGGAGCCGCCCCGCACCCTATGCACCAGGGAAGCGCACCTTTTACGCATTGTTGCGTAAAAGCAATCTACATGCGCATCTGCGAACATCCCTGACGCACGACAGAAACGGGGCAGCCCCACCAGTATCCTAAACGCATTGTTATATTGAACGCGGATAGCACTATACGATCTTTGCGTATATCTAGCCCACAGGCTGCACGTGTAAAAAATAGTACAATAGGCTCGAAAGAGCGATTTTAACAGGTAGTGAGCATCGTGCAAACCTGCGAGCCACCATGTTCGCTCTAACCGACAACACTCTCCTCTCTCGTTCAATGTCATCATCGTGTTTGAGGTCGGGAGTCAATATATGACCAAGATATTTGAACCTGTAAACTCTCTGCAAAGGTGTACCATAAAGTAATATAGGCGGTACCGTATCAGGAGTTTTACCCCCAGCTTCAAAAACCATGACCTCCAACTTCTTAATGTTGTATGCCAACCCATGAACTTCAGCATACGCCTGACATTGAGCAACCAATTTCCTTAAGCCGCAGACTGACGCGCATAAAGTAACCCAGTAAAAGGTTTACCATACCACGTCCACAATATAAATTTCTGCCTAGCCTCCCTATGAGCCTCTGCAACATTTTTTTATTTTATTTATTTATAATTTATTTCTCAGTACATGGTACATTAAGATCTTAATATTAATAAAAGTTCACATATACTACCGTTACCGGTGTAGAAATATTAAAATTAAAGTACAATTAAAATTAAAATCCCCATTAATTATAAATTAGTTCTGAAATGAAATAGGTAATTTTTTATACAATGCCAATTACAATTACAATTTTTTTTCTTATATTATTTCTGAATTATATGTCAAAATATACCAATTATATAATGTCAAATGTCAATCATTAGTACACAAAAACACACAAAATATTTATAATGTCAAAATTTATAATTAAAAAATTCGTTAACTGAATAGAAACAGTTTTCTAAAAGCCAGGCAAATATTGTTTTCCTGAATTTATTAATGGGCAACACTCTAATGGCTGGGGGTAAATTGTTAAATATTTTGATCGCCATGCAATTGCAATTCCTGCTATACAAATGTAGTCTCTGTCTAGGTGCAAGTAATTTATTTGGGCTTCTCTCATTAACTCTTTTGGAAATGCTTTCATACAATGGGAACATGTGCGAATACCTTTTTATAAATACACAAATTTCAAAAATGTAAAGACAAGGAAGTGGAAGAATTTTTAGTGCTTTATACAGGGTGTAAAAAGACACATCACAAAGCCGTAAACTACGCATACTGTACGTATAGCTAAGTAGCTTTGCGCAAAAATTATTGCTGGGAACCGTAATTTTTTTTTTTTTAATAAAAAAAAACAAGATTTTATTGCGCGCAATGTAACGCGAATCCACGCTTGAATGAACGGATTCAGTGTTAGTTAAGCTCCGCCCCTACGCTACGTAGGTAGGTACTTGTTGTTCATTGCGTTTTTGTAACTTCAAATGCGTAATCTGTTAAGATAAATCTAAAATTCAGGTAATGTTTGTTTGGAAAAAAGTTTCGTATTGTCGCATAGAATTCATTTTAATGAAAAAGTAAAAAAAAAAAATGCGACTTTGACCTTCAATATCTCCAGAACCAGTGGATTCCCAGGTATGGTCTAGTGGAAAAAAATGATGCAAATAATGGGTAGAATATGTGGCTTTCGGCTTCGGAAAGTGTCTTTTTACACCCGATATAATGGCTTACAATGCTCCAAATATTCTGCCCCATAAACAGCTCTGACACATTTTTTTTGTGCTATGAATGCTCTGTTCACGTCTACCGAATTACCCCATATAACGAGGCCGTAACGTAGCACTGACGAAACATAGCCATGATATGCCTTAAGGGCTGTTTCTTTGCTGGCTATTCGTCTCAGTTTTCTTAGAGCAAACACAAATTTGTCAAGTCGAGTGCAGACTTTTGTTACATGTTCTTTCCAATTTAAATTTTCGTCAATGACTATTCCCAAGAATAAGGTCGATGGTACTGGTTCCAAAACTGAATGATTAAGTTGTATTTGAGGTGGTTTTACTAACGAATTATATGTTTGGAATGATACTAGCTTTGTTTTTTCAATGTTTACACGTAAATTATTGGATTCCAACCATTTCATTGCACTAAGTAATTCATTGTTAGTATCAGTTTCTAGGGCATTTCTATTTGAAGTTCTTACCGTCAAAGTAGTGTCATCAGCAAATAGTGTACAATTATGTTTTAGGCTCTTGCA
Organism: Agrochola circellaris; assembly: GCA_914767755.1. Classification (NCBI taxonomy): domain Eukaryota; kingdom Metazoa; phylum Arthropoda; class Insecta; order Lepidoptera; family Noctuidae; genus Agrochola; species Agrochola circellaris. The sequence continues at coordinate 9,393,482 of OU611860.1, forward strand.
AAGGTCATTTATATATATTATAAATAATGGAGGCCCTAATACGCTTCCCTGAGGAACACCACAACTATTTATTTTTAACTCTGAACTATAAGTTTTTCTTGTGTTATTGTCCATTTTTGAAACTACTGTCCTTTGCTGGCGACTCGATAAATAACTTTTAAGCCAGTCATGTGCCAAGCCTCTTATGCCGTATTTCTCCATTTTGCAAAGTAAGCGAGTATGTGGAACAAAATCAAATGCTTTGCTCATATCTAAGAATACTGATAATACCGACATTTTGTTATTGAGAGCTTCAGATATCAGTTTGACCAAAGTAAAACAAGCAAGTGAAGTCGAACTATTCTTCCTAAAACCAAACTGGTTCTCGGTAAGTATGTTGTTTTTATTTAAGAAGTTGATTATTTTTCCGTACATTGCCTTCTCAAAAATCTTTGCTATGATAGGTATCAATGTAATGGGTCTATAATTTGACATATCCGTGCGGTTACCTTTTTTGTATAGCGGTTTAACTATAGATTGTTTTAATCTAGTAGGAAATGTTCCTGTCTCAAACGACAGATTAATTATATAACTTAGCGGTGATGCTATGCCTTTACTGCTTAATTTTATTATTTTTGTGGTAATTTCATCATATCCAGTAGCGTTAGTGTCATTTAAAGAGTTGATAATTTTTATAATGTCTTGTTCATTTACTGGAGTCAAGAAGATACTGTCAGTGTTAGTGGTAATATCAATGTTATTGACTTTATTATAATTGCTGAGGTTAAGGTTATGGGTCATTTCTATAAAATAGGTATTGAATTGATTACATATGTCATTAGGGTCATTAATTGTCTTATCATTTATTATTAATTCTTTGATTTCATTTTTATGATTATCGTCGTTATTTATATTATTTTTTATAATAGACCATGTCGCTTTGCATTTATTTTTAGAATTATGTATATGTTTTTTGTTATTTATTAATTGTGAATTTGATATACATCTTTTTAAAATTTTAGAATAGGTCAGGTACCTTTTTTCATGATATTTTTTGCTTAGGGCATCATGTTGGTAATTATAATATAAGGTTCTCTTTTTTATGCATGATATTTTTATTCCTTTACTAATCCATTTATTTTTTATTGGTTTATTATATCTTTTTATTGTTATTTCAGGGAAACATAGTTTGTGAAACAAAATGATAGGTCATGAAATATATTAAATGCTTTGTTGCAATCTGTTTCATCATATATTTCACTAAAACTTAAAGCTGATATACAATCAAGGAATTTTTTTATATTATTTTTGCTGTAATCCCTTTTGACCTCATAAAAAAAGTTGGTCGTCTTCGGCGTACTATTAGTTAAAGGAAGAAAGAACGTTAATGACTGCCCAGTATCATGATCTGAAAGAGCTAGGTTATGTAGACTACTTTTAGTGTCTTGGGTCAAGATATTACTGGCTATCTGATCTATGCAGCTTTTTTTCCGAGTGGGCATTTTAACATGAGTCAATAAGTTGAAATTATTTAAAATAGATATTAATTCTCTTGTTGGTTTAGTGTCTCTTAAGATATCAATATTCCAGTCTCCGCATATTACAATACGATTCCTACTTTTATGAGTTAATTTGTGTAACAATACTTCCATTTTCTTTAAAAATATACCTGTGTCGGAATCGGGTATTCTATAAACACATACTAGTATTAAGTTATGACTTGGAACTTCTATACCGCAGCATTCGAAACTATAATCGCAAGAGATTTCATTTGTTACTTGTAATTGGCTAAAAATTAACTCTTCTCTTACTAATATGCACGTCCCTCCTCGTTTTTTATTGGATCTAGAGTAATTCGCAGCCAACTTATAGTTTGTAAGTTTAAGGTTACATTCATGACCGGATTGTATAAAAGTTTCGCTAAGACATATAAAGTCTATAACACCCGTGTCTTTCGTCAACTCTGTAACTGTTATTTCAAAGAAATCTAATTTATTCAATATTCCAGCTATATTTTGGTGGAACAATGTAAATTTTTGTTTATTATTACTGACATTGTTTTGGGGTGGGACGAAAAAACTTATTTTGTACATGAGGTGTACTCGTCTGAGATATTAGTGAATTTTCCTGGTCGTAGTCTAATGGGTAATTTTTAATGTCAATAAGTATGCGACTAAAAATACTTCCAAATATACACTTTATACCTAGTTTATTAAGTTTGCCTGTTTTATAAGAGAACATTTCCAACGAGAGGTCACGATTCGTATCAAAGAAATATGCATATTTATAGTTTTGTATGTCCATGTAAAGTAAATTATTAAACAATTCTACTCTATAATTATGAATAAGGGCTCCCCTTACGTATGACGGCGAGCATATAATCACATTTGTATGAGTTACTTGTTCCACGTATTCTCTAATTAGTCTAACAAGTTCGATGGAGTCTTGGTTATCTTTAAAATCCTTTTCTCCGATCATTACTAAACAATAGTCGTCCATATTAAAATCTTGAACCTTCTTCGTAATATTTGCGAGTATTTCCTTCATTCTACTATTAGGTGACACATAATGGCAATACTCAAACTGATCGCTGAAGGTTTCTTCTATAATTTTCAGAGGCTGATAGTAGTTGCAGTTACTAAGGACACATAGTTTTCTTTTTCTCTGCTTTTCTTTTATTATGCAATTTCCTTGTTCGTTCTCCCTTTGTCTAATGTCATTGGGTGTTATCATAACCGCTTTCGGGTCAGATGTAATTGAAGGTTCTGTTTGTGTTTGTTTGTTGTTAATGAGACATTTCTTATTTGGAGTTGACTTTTTGTGTTTTTTAATGGGGCTATGTGTAAGTTCTTTAAGAAGGTTGTTTTTGCTTTGCAAATCAATATTCAATTGCTTAAGGTCATTGTTCTGCAAAGACAGTGCCTCAATTTCCTGATGTGCACTGTTTAATTCTAGCACAAGCTTGTCAATTCTTTCCTTTAACTTATTTATTTGTTGTTGTTGTGCATCATCTTCGCTTGATAAATCGGGTAGACTGTTTACTGTATCTTCGAATGTTTCATTTTGTGATTTGTTGACGGTATTTGAATCTGACTTAGTACGCGTACGACGCATGGTAATATTTTCGAAGAAATTCATTTTTGGATTTATTTGGTATCGTGTTATCTCTGTCCAAGCAAACTCGATAGAATAATGACAAAGACAATTTATGTATTCCCAAAAAGTTAACGCCGGCGTCGATGAGATTCGAACCAGCGTCCAAGTATGTAGCAGTCTGTACGCCAACTTATAGGGCCATTTGGCATCTACCGTAAGCTGTTAAAATTATGTATCCTTTTCTACTGATAAGGAACATAAAAAAAAGTTCGTTAAGATGACTCGTAAGATTGACACATTCAAAATTTAGAGATTTTTTTTTTCACTATTGTTTTAAGTTTTATGGTTAAAAATGTATTATTTCACTTCTTATTTTATGTATCCACTGTATTATTATTGACCTTAAATGAGTTTTTAGATCATTTAAACACTGAATTAGCGTAGTTTTGACAGGGTTCATTGTTCAATTGAATAAAAAGCACTTTTTATTTTATTTATGAGAGTTTTTTTATGAGATAACACTTTCACTTATTATTTACAATGTCTTTTATAATATTTACATGAATACACTATGAAATAACTTTATTTAATATTTTTATAACGATTAGTAACGGAGCACAATGTTCACTTGACGGACAACGCCATCTACTGAACATGTTGTGAACATGTTTATTCCAGCCAACTACAACCCGCTTAGAGCACCTATTGCTGCCTCCTCGACTTATCACAGCAGCCTCACCTAAAGCATGTACGATGTCTGCATACAGTTTCTCAATAACAATCTTGTGACTAGGGTTGATACACATACTATCACAGCATTCACCAATTTCGTGTGGGAACTCGATTAGTTTTAATCTAATATGACATTCACGCTGATAAGCTTCTATCTGATTTTCACTTCTCTCTCCCCACACAACCTTGTTCACATTTACATTAATACATATCTTTGGCAGCATAGCCCTCAAGTCACATTCTACTACCAGTGGCAAGTGGTCTGACCAAAGCACATCATCAACTACATACACATTCCTGTCGGAGGCTACAGCCGCTTCTGTCACTACGCAGTGATCCAGCCACCTCTGTGACCCATGAGCCTCACTCAGGAATGTATATGTGTTTGAACTTAAACCTAACATTTCTGTATCTACGAGTACACACGTCCATGATTGCTCGGCACAATAGCCGGCAAGTTCGTCATAAAATTGCTCAGAAGGGAGAGTAATAGAGGTGTATGGAAAAAGAAGTCACCCGAAGTTGATGCCAAGAATACTATAATTTTAATACGACCTAGGATGATCATTGTGTAAAATATATCGCTTTTTTGCCAATTAGCTTTGGTCTATGAGAAAATTTATGTAATAGAATCGGTTTAAAAAAAATCACACCTACTTCACCTATATTTATCAGCATTTAAACATTACGTGTCAAACCTCCGTTAGTTACAAATCGTAACATTCAATAAGAAAGATTAGATTTTATATCTATTGTTCTATATCACACATAATCGTACGATATTATCTGAGGAAATCGTTGAGAGAGCATGACAGTGTTCGTGCAAATCTAACCTAGACCTAAGGGTCTTTGATGTTATCTACTGAGCTTGCGAGTCATGACAAGCGTGAGTGATGGGTGGGGGCATGTGCGGTGCATGGGTGCTAAACAGCTATTGCACAGCATACGTACCTACTTTAGTCAACAGTACGTCCATGGTAACAGTTTAACTTTGGGTAAGAGTAAGGATGGTTTTCGTAGTGGCTAGTGTAACAACGATATCTTAGTATAACAACGACTGAATTTTGATAATAAATCTCATGTCTTACTACTGAAATTCAATTAATAGAGGAGGAGGCCGTGGTAGGATAGGTAATTTCTTTGGGGCAGTGACAGCTCGCCGAGTCATGTCAAACCCGAATCTTTTACCTTTATACTGAGGTATTTCACTAATTATTTTGACCTTCCCTTTGCTTTACTAAACATAGTGAGTCTATTTCATCTAAAATTAGCATGTCCAACCACCACCTTCCCTTAAACAAGCACGTATTGCAAAAGTATTTTTTTAAATCGCTCCCGCTCCGCTCATCACCTAGTCCTCACAATGACGCTGCACGGTAGTGCACGTGCGCCCCGCTGTCCCGGATGCACGTGCATCACACGACACAACACTAGTCGTGTCCACCGGTAAATAGTAAATACACATACTATTCGAGAGTACGGAAACTTGACAACATGTGTTTTTAAAGTCGTTTTATTTTCTGCCAAGCGAGTAGACAAAATGGTTAAACATAATTAGAAACTTCATGATTCTGTTACTATTTTAAGTTAATTGCAAGGCTCAGAATCATGTAGGTACAGTGGAAGATCTCATGGAATCTACAGTTGGATTCTCCGAAGGTCCTACGCGGACAATCGGAAAAATAACTCTTCTTTGCTTTTAGGGTAGAAAGAGCTATGAGCCATCTATGGGAAACCTATAGACACCGGATGGTTGCGAATCTGGAGCTGGAGTACTATTTTTGTACCCACTCAAAAGTTATACGTGTATGTCGTGTCTATAACTATTTTAATGTGTGTACATCTATATATACATGGATATATACAATGCTGCCCATGGGTATGTGACCGCCCGTATTTTTCTGAATATTCATGAAAAAGTATCGAAAATTAACTTGAAAATATATTTACTTACACTTTTTTTTTTATAAATAGTTTTTTTTTTTTTTATATGTCTTCACCTTCGTTTTTTTGTTCATAGTCGACACATTTTAATAAAAACTGTTAGTTAATCCGATAAAATAACTCATAAGCTTTTAGAAATAATAAACAGAATCCAAATCGAGCCAATAACATCGGAGATATGGCAAACGCTACTCAAACAATAAAAAAAAGAATACTTAACATGAAAAATATTAAAGATAGACCTTTGAAAGTTAATTTTCGATAATTATTCATGAATATTCAGAAAAATACGGGTCTCATGCCGGGCGGCATGTATTATGAATCGCCGAAATGTTTGCACGCGCATAACTTCCGAACGTCTGTGCCGAATTGGATAATTCTTCTTTTGTTGTGTTCCTTATTCTCAGGACATGGTTTGTACGTAGGTAGGTAAGAAGGTAGATAGGTAGGGTAGATAGGGTAGGTAAGCAGGGAAGGTAGGTCTGCCGTAGAACCGGCGTACCTACCCGTGCGAAACCAGGGCGGAAAAAGCTAGTAAATAATAAAATAAATATGTTGCGACCAAGTTATGACATGATGAGCGTAGTAAGAAACTCATCATCTGTTATAGTCGTGGTAGACAAACTTTGTAGAGTAGACTGAATTCGCAAGGGCTGTTGGCGATGCTGCCTGATGCTTCCAACTGTTGTCCACCAAGGACCAGATAAATAGCAAAGGACCGACTTATTCCAATGACTGCCTATGCACTGCATCCTTTTGAACAGAGCTTTTGAATATATTATTTTAGACTGTTCTTTTATTATACTACTGTTATTTAGTAAAAGAAAAAAGAAAGAAAGAAAATACGTTTATTTGCGGTACACATGACGCAAAGAAAGAACAAAACACAAAAATAAACAATTTGGGGGAAAATATGCGTCACATCCACGCAAAACGGCCATCGCAGAATACAATAATTCGTATCGACGTCACCGTATGGTAAGTGTTATGAATGGTTGCAGGCGACTATATATCACGAGTCGATCGATACTATAATAGTATCGATCGACTCGTGATATTGTTTCATGTCACTTCGTGACTTGATCACACGACTTGTGACGGCTTTTACTTTCGCGTCATTGTTGCAAGCTGGCCGGTGTTGCCAAACTAAACTTTGGAATTGAATTATTCTAGCTGGATATCCTAAATTGGGAAGAACTGTCTTACAACCGGATAGTAGTTACCTATATAGGGGTTCATTAAATAACTTGTATGTATTTTTTTCAAAGTCAAACAATTTATTTCAATTAGGCATAAAAGGCACTTTTGAACGTCAATTTTACAAAAAATTGAATTGATTCTAGTCGCCCCTTCCAAAAGGTAGTTTTCGTATGGAGAAGAATGGGCAAGAAACTCCACAGTTACTCTATTTTAAATGGTTTTACAATATTTTGTATACATTAAATAAATAATCCCATCCCATTTCTTCCCGTGGGTGTCAGCAACCCGACCCCACAGTAAAATGCCATAAGACATAACACTGTGGAAGTAGCTAAAATAGACCAAACGCGCTTTAAAACTAAGTACCCATCGAGCTAATACTTGGTAGGAACTTAAAAAAAGCAACTGTCCTTAAAATCAACATGCAGTTTTCAAAGAAATAAATAAATAAATAAATAAAATTAAAAAGCTTTTTTTTCTCGTCGCAATGCAGTTGGCATTAATATTCCAAAGCTGTACGTACCTAATGTTATTTAAACTTTCAATCAGTTTGCTCTGGCAACACCGTTTTTGCACTTAGACACTACTGAGTACAGTATGTTACGTTGCATACATTATGTGATTTTAATGATGGCACAGTTTTTGTCTATGCCTCGGAAATGTGAGAAAAGTAGAACTCGTCTATGATTGTTGATTGCTCAAAGCATTAGTAACTTGGATGCCAATGAAATTACGTTTTGTGTGGTCTTAAGTGTGGATGAGACCATCTAGTTTATTACTTGTCAACGTTGTTACTAAAGTGTTAAAACTCTAGCATTGGAGAATTGATATGATTGTATGTAAATTCAACTCGCTAGGAACTGTTGTCTCTTAACTTTGTTTTGAACCATTATCTGAAAACCACCCCACGAGAGGAGTCAGATGGCCCTTTGAAGTTATAATCTAGGTTATCTGACCAGCTCAGTTTTCGAACTTATCTGAGTTCGCGGTTAATTCATATTACTCCACCCAAAATTCCTTCCAATCATTTTTTCACGTTCAAAATTTTCCCATGGGACCGGAAAATCTATATTCTAATAGATATGTAAAACTATTGTAATATAATATGTAAACAGTTCTGAAATATTTTCTCATAGTAAAGTGATATTTGCATAACTGTGCGCGTTGTAGTGATGCGCTTGCGCATACACTTTGAATTGCATCTTTGTTAGCACTTATGTGTTAAACGATGTCTCTGTGTTACAGTAACGGTATATAATATAGGTATTTAGATAATGTATGAACACTTACTAGTAGGTACATTATAAAACCAGCTTGAATCTTTTAATGAGATGACTGCTATGTATTCTCAATCGTTGACGATAAACCAATCTAAATAACTACCTAATACTCGTATTATGTGCATGATATTAGTAATATTTACCTAGTATTAAGTACTTTACTATGTAATCCTTGTTGCTATGCTGGTGAGAAATAAACTATACAGGGTGGCAGAGACAGCGACGCGAAAACTGTTACCATGGATTCAGTACATGATTCTGAACCCCCCTGCGTTGAAATTGTTCAACGGTTATTTGAAAAAAAAATCTGCTGTTTCAAGTGTAAAAAAGTGCTACACCTACGCAGTCAAAATGTATGGAACAGCTGATTATTTTTTTAAATAACCGACGAAAAATTTCAAAGTAAGGGAATCATGTACTGAATCCATGGTAACGGTTTTCGCGTCGATATCCCTGCCACTCTGTATATATATTATATATTTCTTTTTTTTCAATAAACTTTCAAAATAATGGTTTTCACCATCATATCACAATAATAATTCACATCCAATTAGCGTAGGCAATTAATTAACGACATAATTAATTATGTATCAAGATCTAGTCACTAGACAGGTCGGTACACTCGATTCGCAATTTATTTTACAATACTTATACATGTTCCGTTATAATAACAATATTCTGACAATAAATCCTACTATGATATTAAAAATGTGAATGTTTGGGATGTTTGTAACTGGAACACGCTTCAAGCTTCGTGCAGACCAGCGCGACGCGACACCGGTTATTGTTATACCGTCAAGTTTTCATAGAAATTGTATTGTTCGAGTCGCGTCGCGGCATCGCGTCGCGCTAGTCTGCACGAAGCTTAAGACCATGTATTCACTGGGCCCTAGAATACATAGCCCTAGTATGTTTATCCTATAGTCACTAGAGGACAAATGTCTCTCCCGGGAGGCGTGTCTAAGAGACATCGCCTGACGACATATTAAAACTTCGCACAAAGATACGACACCAAGAATTTCCATGTCGTCAGACATGTCGTGTCGTGTGAAATCGGGCGACATCTTTGGCGACACGTTCTTGTCCCGGGACATTGGTCCCCAGGTGAATACATTGCTTGGCGGCTGAATGGATTTGAATGGACACAGGTAGACTATGAATGGGTCAGAATACTTTTCACTATGGTACATAGGTACAGAAATGTCCCTAAGATGCAAGTGAAACCACGGGCAGCAGCTAGTCACTAATTATTTTCCCGTTAATCGATGCATAGTGAAATAATGCGTTTATTATGCGTTCGGTGTGCAATCACATTTGCATATAACTGATTCCACCCTTCATGCATTAATAAGCAAAAATAATAAATAGCACAATAGCATTGATAGAATGTGCCAAATGTACGTACGTAAAATCAATTAGGACGATAGGGTTGCATTAACGGTGAATGCTTGTCCGTTTTCTGTACGATAAGAGACCCTCTGCCCTGCACTAAAACCATAATAGCCTGCACCCCAATTGCGTTACACACATTGTAATTGTTAGTGTGTTATGCAATTACCCCGCTACGCGCTGGTATTGTAAGGGAATATAATAAAAAAAAAAAAAAAAACATGGTACTTTATATTGTCATTGACAGCTATCAAACTATCGTTTTTCTACAGTATCCTCCTAGTATGTCAATCTCGATTAGAATTTTTACTTGTTTCCAGTGCAAAGTTATAGTAGTTGAAATATAGCCTAAACCTAACGTAGCATGTCCGAACGTGAACAAATTCTGACACATGACATGTCATAATCAGCTGTTTGTCAAAGTCACTGTCGCTTTCATAACACATAACGTTTCCCGCCTTTCTATATTGTCTTCCATTTATGAATATCTGTAGTGATGCGAATGACTGGCTAGTCTGGGTATGTTTAATCGATGTTTGGTAAGTAAATAATCGATTGTGTAGAGAGTTTCTGTAATCGATTCTTGCAGCTATTGATAGGTGTGTTCAGGATTGGAAAATCATCATTATGTTTATTTACTTTTACAATGAAATAAGAGAGAAAAGTTTGAAATTAATCAATTTATTTAATTTATCGACACTATCAACGATTTACAATTTATTTAAAAGCAACGTTGAGGCCATAAATTACAATTCCGGTTCCCATGAAACCTACAACGTAGGTACGTAGTCAAATTAGAGCAGCAATACCCCCGCCCCCCTCTACTCACTAACACGATCACGCTTAATGCAAGCGAGTCTTGCATCTCGACTCATCCGCATTGATTGCAACTTTCACCTTCGCACCGACACGTAAATACGTAAAAAGTGAGTAAGTTACATTGAATCCAAACTGTTGCTCTTCGTAGGCTGAAATATTCTGCAAAAAGGAACTTGTTCTTTTGGTACGTGAGGACTTTATCTTTATCCTTCATTTAGATAAAAAAGGACGGAATCCTATGAATTTTCTTTGATCAGATCACACGAAAAGCTTAAAAATCGTAACGACTTTGTAGAACAGAAAAGTTAGTCTCATCTCAGGAATTCAAAAGGAGCGCAAAATGTGACCACAGTTCATATTTTTTATCACAGATTATAGGTAGGTTCGATCCTTCAAGTTCAAAAGTCAATCATCTGCGTATAACCTAACTATGCTTCAAAAATACACATTAATAACAGTTTATTTCGATTTGTTATACAACATGGCATTGTCTCCCTGAGTAAATATTTACTTTTTGATTAAATGTCTTATTATTTATACACACATAATCATCCATATTTCATCATCTTTGTGGTGTGACTGTATGACATGCGGTTAAGTACGAATATTAGACGAATAATATTCTAAGTTCAACAGTCATACTTGACATTTAAAGTAATTCAGTGCTTAAAGGTAAGGTGTCTTTGTAAATTGGGACACTTACTGGTAAAGGCTTCTCACGTTCCAATTTGTATTCTGTAGCGCGCAGTTGTGTTGTGTGTATAGTTGGGCGTTGGGTAACTTAGGGCAGAAAGATGCCTAGCTTATTTATTTCCTCTGACTGTTCCCTATCAACAAAATGGCACCGGTGACTGTGTAGTTATGTGGAAAACGGTTGACATGATTCAAATTCAAATTCAAAATATTTTTATTTCACATAAACCTACAAGGGCACTTATGAAACGTCAGAAGCTAGGTGCACGGTTCCAATTGGTCGTTTCCTATGGAGAAGAGCCGACAATAAACTCCACGGTTACTCTTTTAAAAGTAAATACAAAGACACAACAAGACACACAAGTACACTGGTATACAAGTTAGTTTTTACAATGTTTCCAAGTTACAGTGTTAAAAGGTATGAGAGGACAGTGTAGGCCCATCAACAAGTTCCAGGTACTTAGCAAAATATTAAATGGTCCACAGATCTACAGTCAATTAAGTCTACAACGTTCTCTCATTCACAAAATTTAAAAGAAAATAAGCTATACTTATAAAAGACAAATAAAAATTCCTAATAAAAATAAAAACCTATTTAAACCAAATGATAATGGTTGCCACTACTGCTGTAACAAATCAAATTTAATAAAAAATATAGAATATTGTAAATATACAATGTCAAATAATAAAAAGATTATGTCATTTGTAAATTAAATTAAAATAAAATAAAAAAGTAAATTAAAATAATTATATTACATGATATGGGTAATGGTACGTGATGAGAAGGAACGAGGAACATGTCGCGAGGAAGGTTTTCAGTATACAAGCGGTAGACAGGCGGTGACTTCGGAGATGACGGCTCAGCTAACAGAAATGTATGTAGGAAGAAAACATGCTATTACGACTCCAAATAAATTGACTATTCCCTATCAACATGCCTTTAACTATATAAGTATTGCATAACTAGTTTTTTCCCGCGGCTTAAGCTCGTGTGGAAGTCGGAAATTATCCCATGGAAATATACTACCGAGATAAAAAGTATCCTATGTGTTAATCCAGGATATAGACTATCTGTCTGCCTCATCCAAATCCTATTAGTAGCATAACATAATGATTGCATACTATCGTGAATTCATTCAAGCCTAGTACTTTTTGTTAGCATACTGCTCAGAAATTGTGTCTCATGATTGAAATACTATCTTGAATTCATGGAAGCCTTTTTGTGCCAAGTTTCACGTTTATTAACTAAAGGAATAAGATTTTTCGTACAAACGAAATCCCCCCTTTTCGCCCCCTTAAAGATGGAATTTTCAAGAACCCCTTATTGCTGCCCTACATTATAAAAGGAAGCTCTGTGCAAAATTTCACGTTCCTAGTCCCAGTAGTTTCGGGTCATAGTTGAAATGTCAGTCAGTCAGTCAGTTTCTCCTTTTATATATGTATATAGGTATTTGTAACTTCATCACAGAGTGACAAGACTTCTAAAAATGTTGAGATAATGATTATTGTGAATTGTGATCCATCAATCAACGGTAAATCAACATGATTACCAGACATTCAGCACGCATGATTCATACCAAGACACTTGTTTAGCGGCTAATTGTGATTGATAGCTGTTTTAAAATGAATGGACGAAATCGTACATAAAACATAGCCGTTCAGTGGTAGAGAATATGAATCTGTTGTATAAAAGAATATGCCACGAAAGAAGACGGTTTTTAAAATAACACACTCCAAATGATTTTGCTAGTGCCAGAAAAGTGGAGCGGGGTGATCGCGTGTATTAAAATTGACGTTGTACGGAACTTGGACAGCTAACATGCAGCATCTCATTGTCTTTCACTTTCAAACGTTAGGATAGTAAGTAGAACTCCCATCATTATTGTAGTGTTCCGATTTGATATGGAATCAGACGTTACGTTGCAGAAATCCATGATAGTAAAATTTTGTGCTTAAATATTTAGTTTTAATTCCGCAAAAACCATGTAGATCCAGGCTTCTCGCCCGCATAAATATACATATGCACAAGGTGTGATAATTATATTGCTACATACAACCCAAAACTATACTCGACACGTGTTTCGCCCCTCCACGGGCATCCTCAGGAGATGTTGACTTTGAATTTGAATGTCAAGTCAGAAAAGGAAATCCGTTTTGTTAGGTAGCTGTGTCACAATCCGAGGGTTTTCAAAGAAATTCCTAATCCACTGCTTATAAAGCAGTTTGAAAAATTCTTCTGCTAAACAACGTTAATAACGCAATGAACGTCGCTGGATAGTTCCAGCGACGTTCATTGCGTTATTTACGTTGCATAGATCGCATAATTATTGATAGTTCAAAATGCGATCGATTGCCATTTTATATGGGTTTACCCTACTGATCATGTGGGTCAGAAACCGATACTATAAAACACACGCTAACACACTTTATTCCTTCACCAGACTGAACCAGTTCATACAGATAAAGACTGTCAACCTGACATCTAATATTATCAACCTATCAGATAAATCTCGCAGACAATTACAGCATTTTTCAAACAATTTATCCTTTAATATGATATATTAGCCTCATTTATCTACGTCAGGCCATAGGCAGATGGCACAATAGCTTTCTAGCCTAGATACTGTGAGCACTAATGACTGACTGTACTTAGTTACGGTTGTCGAGCTCGTAAAGGTCTGTTTGTCTGTTAATTGATACTTTTCTACTAAATTAGCCGCGTGTGACAAGTTTACAATCGGGTTATTAACGGTGGCAATGTGGTGGAATGAAATTCTGGGTGGTTTCTTTGATGCAATAAAAGTATGTTCTTCGCTAAGTATAGACAGCCCCCTGTCTTGAGATATGAGAGTCTACAAAGTCTATTTAATATCATTTGCTTTTTCCTCAAGACTGCAAGTCGGAAAAGATACATGGATTTGCTCGTTTAGGTTCCTAAGTACCTGCGACCGAGCTCTGCTCGGGTGAAAATAGAGAAAACGATTTTTTCCCTGATATGAGACCTAGCTAGATCGATTTTTCGTCCCCGTTAACCCCTATATTGTAACTTTCATTGAAATCGTTAGAGCCGTTTTCGAGAACGTGATTACAAATATACATAATTACAAATATTGTTGATTTAATAGTAGGTATAGTATATGCACTTATAATAAGAAAATCTTGTGAATCGCAGCATAGTAATACCATCACAGAATAAATCTTACTATATGCTCTATCTATATCACTTTTCCTAAGTTTGCTTTCCGACTACGGACCCTACATCCACGGGAGGTACAAGTGCCTGAGTTGTTTGTAAGTTGCCGTCTACTGGATGATAGCAAGTCGTATCTTCTTTGCTGCAGCCAGTACCAAAACTACCAAAGTCCCCTACCTCACTAAAGTCTGTTTCGACATTTCAAGTAATTGTTGTTGGTTTTTTCGATTTAGAGTTTGACATTTGCGCCTGTCAAATAAGTCTACGAGATTAAAAAACAGATTTTAGTAAAAGCGAAACCGCCAGCAGACTTGCGCTGGCGCACCATTCAGGGCGGAACGCTGTCGCCTTTCACCGTCCGCTGCGTTTGCGCAGGGCATGCGATACGGCGCAGGCGCAGTGTGCATGTTGTACGCGTGCTATTATGCATGTGTTGATGTTTGATGGGTCGTAAATATGTTTTATAGTCTTGGGTGTATAGTATTGGGTGATTTGTGTAATGGTATTTTTTTAACACTTTTTTTATATTATTTATGTTATAGATATACGGGGTTGTCGCTGAACCTTTATTTCCGTGTCTTTCTTACACCAACCTTCATCCCAGTATTCACTTCTTTCCTTGTCATAAGTATTAGGTTACCTATGAAATCAGCGTTTTGTATGGAGAATTTTAAAGAAGTTGCATTTTTCATACTAACATTTTCTAAAATATAACAACCATGAACACTAACGTTTTAAAACTTTTATGCACTAATGTTTAAAACCTAAGATAACGTAATATGCCACTTAGATTAAGCGACAAAAATAAGTTTTGGCCAAGTTAAAACAAATAGTGGTCATTTGTGCTAACAAAATGAGGAGTCTTTTTTAAGGTATTTTTTGTGGTTAGAAAACTAGAAGTAATAAGTTTTTTTTTACTATTGGTAGTTGTCTATGATGGTCATTATTCGATATAATACCAAGCAATTGATGAATATTTTAAATCATAGAAGTGACAAGGTTCTCTATTTGTGAGAAAAAAAACGCTAATTTCATAGGTGGGTGGTACCCAATATAAATCTTCTACACATTCTTTGAAGATTTTGAAAAGGTAAGATATTTAAATATACCTACCCTAATTAATTTGGTAGTACGTGGTCGACCGAGCTCTGCTCGGGTGAAAATAGAGATTGCTCATTTAATAGTACCTATAGGATACTTCATACTAATTCCATGCTGCCATCATAGTAGGTACTTACTATTCCATGCTGCTATGATATTAGGTACTTACTAATTCCATGCTGCCATGACAGTAGGTATTTACTTATTCCATGCTACCATGTTATTATTCTAAGGTAGCCATCTTGTTCTAAAGTTTCGGCGACCGAGCTAAGCTCGGGTGAAAATACGGAGAAAACGAATGTTCCCAGATATGAGACCTAGCTAGATCGATTTTTCGCCCCCGTAAACCCCTATACTGCAACTTTCATCGAAATCGTTAGAGCCGTTTTCAAGAAGATGATAAAAAAAATATATATATACAAATATTGCTCGTTTAATAATATATGATAAGGGTAAGGGAATTATGATAAAGATATTTAATTTTCATAACGCTTTCCTTGGGTTTAAATAATTCAAGATCAACCAGGGTCACCCAGGGCAACAGGGTCTATCCTAAATAGGATAAATGTAGGAACATTTATCCTATCCATTTATTTATAGAAGGATTCTGTCCTTCTATAGCAGCTCATCAAAATCCTGTAGATAGCATTTGTAAACAAAGCCGTCCTTTAGCTTGATTAATTTAGTACGCCGTACGATGATCCCTTCCTCATTAATTAGGCAATGGATCCGACCGACCCATCTATCCAATATACGAAGCCTTTGAGCCGTAGAGACTATGCAATCTGCATACATAAACTATACAATTTAACGTTTTAGATTGTAATTAGGACAAGCCTGCACTGCTAGCGAAGTCTAAATCAATCTGCCTATCCTTTTCTCCTTCCTTTGCTCAACTATGTCGGAGTCGGCTTCCAGTCTAACCAGATGCAGCTGAATACTAGTATTGTACAAGGAGCGACTGTCTCTCTGACCTCCACAAACCAGTAACTGGGTAATACGATACCTCTCGGTAAGACTGGTTGTCAGACTTTCGGGCTTCTGACGACCCGTAACGACTGTCAAAAATCCACGAATGACAGCCAGGAACAACGGCTTAACTTGTTTTCCGAAGCACGCAGGAGTCTCGACATGTAAAGATGGTCTGCCCTGCTAGCGAAGTATTAATCAAATATGTAAAAGAGCCACCGCGACTGACTATTCGTCCGGCTACGGTGGTCATCTCTATGGTAATATTTTCGCTACTAGAATAACTAATGCAGCGATCTCTGAAAGCTTTGTGCCAATGAAAACAGAAAGAAGAATACTATTCCGATTTCCAGATATCTAATTAATTGTTCTGCAAAAATTAAAATTGGGTCATCTTTTGCTCTCTTGACACTTAAACAATGATAAGCAAAGACGTGTATTTCTAACTCTATACCCAACTGCTACGCCCGCGGCTTCAACCGCGTGGAGGTCGGTAATTATCCCACGGGATCGTACTATAGGGATAAAAACTTTCCTATATAATATCCTAACCAATGTCATGATCGATCCGTGTGCCAAATTTCGTTCAAATCCTTTCAGTCGTTAAGGCTTAACAGACACACAGACAGGGAACCTACTTGTTCATTTGTAATATTACTAGCTGCTCCCCGCGATTTCGCCCACATAAGTCTCGATCCCGTAAGAATATCAGGATAAAAAGTTTATTTTAACCTAACCCAAGTCATGGTCTACCCATGTGCCAAATTTCATCCAAATCCGTTCAGCGATTTTAGCGTGAAAGCGTAAAAAACAAACTCACTTTCGCATTTATAATATTAGAGATATTTTAAGTAGGTATAGGTATGTATGGATTTAAAGGTTCTTTTGCAAGCCACAGGTAACGACACGCTACCTGTAAGCATAAACTACATAGATATTTGTTCTACAAATACTGGAAACCAATGCAACCGTCACATATACCATGCCCTTTACTAACTATCACAGAGCATTACAACATACAGGGCGTGGTTGTATCCATGGAGTAAGACGAAATGGAGCACTCATGTACGGGCACAGATTGGTTTCAGTGCATTTCAAGTGAGGCCTCATGCACCCTAATTGCGTAACACACGATCAATCATAATCTGAATCATTTTTAAGGATATTGCTAATCCATTGCTTCATATGTTCGAAAAATGTATCTGCTCAACAACGTAAATAACGCAATGAATGTTGTTGAACTGTCAAAATGTAACAGATTGTGATTGATCGTGTGTTACGCAATAAGGGTGCTGTACAAAACGTGTGGCCGATGGTGTATTCCTCATCGTCAAAAATGACAGACTTTCACTCCCTTGGGCACAACTAATATATTATACAGGGTGAATTTGAATTCATGCGACACCTGTTAAGGGGTCATTGTACTCATCATTATGAACAACTTTCACTATGGGACCAACGTTGAAATCGCGAAAAAAAAATCAGCTGTTCCCTACATTTATGTTCGCATAGCTCGTCAAAATGTAGGAAACAGCTGATTTTTTTTTCGCGATTTCAACGTTGGTCCCATAGTGAAAGTTGTTCATAATGATGAGTACAATGACCCCTTAACAGGTGTCGCATGAATTCAAATTCACCCTGTATAATACTACGTACTTGGGGATGTATTTTCAAAAAATCCTTTTTTAATACTCATCTTCGTTATAAAAGGAACTCTCGTGCACAATTTCACGCTTCTTGACCCAGCGGTTTAGACTGTGCGTTCTGTCAGTGAATTAATGAATTAATGATTTTTATTAAGTCGATTTTACTCAGGGTGAGTCATGGGGCAATAGCGATTTCGCTTAGAGCTATGAATCTTATCTACAATCCCTGTCAAATTTGACAAGAAAATAAAGCCATTTGTTCTAATCTATTCCGAGTGTGTCATGAATCACGATGTATGGGGATGGGGATCTACATTTATAGGTAAACGTTGCTATGTTGCTATGACGCAACGTCGCCGCGTCATCCTTTACGAAACATCCCAGGAGAGATCCTTCTTGCACCTATAAAATATAAAAAACCGGCCAAGTGCGTGTTGGTCGGTTATTACTCGTTAACCTGTACAGCCTACTTAGCTCTGATAGTTTTCCTTTTAATTTAGTTATATATACTACTGCTGTGAATTTTTTCACAAATCCAAGTAGTTACAACCATTTAGCTGGCAGAGGGGGGAGACACTTGACTCTAACAAAAAAAATCTGTTAAAAGCTTAATATTTCGCAAACAGATCCCTGAATCCAAAAATGGTTTTCACAAACTCACAATATTTTTGAATGACCTTTCTAACGATACACCACAACATGGGGTAAATGAGGAAAAAAAAAACATCCCCACTTTACGTGTAGGGGCATAAAGCGTCTGTCATAGAACGCAAGCACAATATAACGTTGATGTTAGTACTCCATTTATGCATTTCTCTATGGCCTCACCGGACATAGTACACACAATCGGAGCGCGGAGTCAAACGGCGCCATTTGATCCCATGACCCCAGTGCTCCGCCACGTCTATGCCAATACCCCGTAAATGTCAGACATAAGTGACCATTTATTGAACCGAGGTTTATTAAGCCAGAATTTGTTTTATTGGGAAAGCATCGTTACTAAATATTAAGTAGTACTTACATCTATATACAAAGTGGCCCATGGGCATGTATTAAAGACGATATTATAGACCCCCCTTTTAAAGTTAATTTTCAATAATTTTTCATGAATATTCAGAAAAATACGGGCGGGCAGATGCCCATGGGCGACATTGTATAAAAATGAATCCCTATTTCATCGGTCACGCCATAACTTGAGAGAACGACTCAAGATAGCGAGAGTAGATTTCCTTCATCTTTGTTTTTTTAAGTTTTCTAATACTTTGTAGAAGGTTCTTACGGAAAGAAAATATACCGTGACATTTTAGTCGTCTTACAAAAGCAGCTCACTTCATGTTTCCAATGACTACTAAATATTCATTAAAAAAAATGATAATACGCCGTGATTTTTTAGTCATCTTACAAAGTACAACAAAGTACAACATCTTACATGTACCCGACATAAAATGCCTCTAGGAGCAATAAAAAAATTGTTACAATATATCAATTTCTTTTTATGAATGTTTAGTAGTCATTGGATACATGAAGTGCTGCTTTTGTTAGACGACTAAAATGTCACGGTGTATAAGAAATTTTTGCAGAAAATTGGAAAATTTCTGAAAATTTATCGACTATTTTAACTTCGCGCATTTGACAGTTCGCGCGTTTCTTGAATGTGAATTTAGCAGAGTAGGGTAGGTAGGTAGGTCGGTAGTTATGTAGGTAGCTAGGTTGGTAGGTAGGTAGGTAGGCAGAGGAGGTATTTAGGTAGGTGTAGGTAGGATAGATAGGTAGGTAGGTAGGTAGGTAAGTATGTAGTTAGGTAGAGGGGGTTCCGGATTGGTCTTTTAAGAGGTAACGGTGCCCCTTCCATGTGTAGATGGTGATCACCGGGGTCGTTTTAGTGAGGTAGGAATCCCACATTCCCCGGTCTTTTCCCCAGAGACCGGGCGCCTTTTGAAGGTTTCCCCCCGACAACAAAAAAAAAAGGTATGTATGTAGGTAGGCAGGCAGGCAGGTAGATAGGTATGAAGGTAGGTATGTAGGTACGTAGGGTAGGTAGGTAGGTAGGTATGGTAGGGTAGGTAGGTAGGTAGGTAGGTAGGGTAGGGTAGGGTAGGGTAGGTAGGGTAAGGAGGGTAGGTAGGTGCGCCGTAGATAAGTACTTAGTGCTACCCGTGTGGGCAGCTAGTAGTTACTAAATATCATTTTGTATAGGGCTTATTAATCATTAAATTAAAATTTTAACCCTAAACTAAACACATTTACTAATATTTTTGTCTGTTTATTAGATAACTAGCTGCACCCTGCACCCTGCAGCTGTTTCTAATATTATTATAGTAAGGATAAAAAATGACAGACATTTAACAAAAAAACCACTACTAAGAGAAACGTTTTTATCAAAAGTTCTCGTCCCTTCCCTAGATGGCGTTGGGATCGAATTAGAAGTCGCTATGGTTTCGTTCACTAAAGACAGTTAGGTCTAAGCCTCTCTTCTTAGCTTCAAGAAATCAAATCAAAATCAAAATGTTATTTTTGAAGAGTCAGTTGCAGTTCTATGCAAACGTGTAACTGACTTGTAAAATTCGGGTCTACCCTTTATAGCAGAACTTTTTATGTCATAATATTATTATGCATAACAGCGCATAGCGTAAACTTAATTTCGCAGAAAATCGTTTGGCATACACTCCTTTATAATACATTAAAAACGCATAATTTTGTCAGTCAGCAGCTTCGGCTTGCTGGCCGGCAAGCCGGCCAGCCTCAGCCGCGGCGGCGAGCGTTAAAACCACCTGCTCCTCAGCTCGCGAGCCGCCTCGCCCCTCCGCGCCTACGCGGGCTTAAATTACACTCTAGGGGTAGGGCAGACAAGACTACGTGCAGTCGGTTTTGCAGCGATTCGGTTCTGTCACTTCACTAACTTTTGTAGTACAACATATTGACTTTTTAAGACAATATTTTAAGAATATGATTACATTTTATAGAAATGACAATAATTATGCCTAATAAAATTATTCCAAATGAAATTCTGCCATCTTCTTAATATGCCAAGTGAAATTATTCCAAATAATCGTCGCTCTAAATAAACGTTATGTGAAACGAAATTATGCGAAATTAAGCTTTGCCAAAAAAATTATGCCAAATAAAATTCTGCCATCTTAAAAGTATGCCTTTTTAAATTCGGACATATAAACATTCGGCCAAACAATAATTATATTAAATGATTTTTATGCCATATATATATTCGTTTAAAGAAGATTATGCCAAGTGTGTTATGCCAAATAAATTTCGGAGCATCAAAATTCTGCCATATAGAGGGAACCCGTATAATTCATGTTAGAGATGCAAGAAGTGTCAAAAAGCATCGAATTACCGATATATCGTAAATAGATATTTAAAAAAACCGGCCAAGTGCGTGCCGGACCACGCACTATGAAAGGTTCCGTAGTTGGGATGAATTTATCCCAAGAACAAACTTAACATTGTAGTTGAAAAACATGTTCTCCCATAAGGAATGTAGCTGTGATAGTTTTCCTTTTAATTTCGTTTCGTTTATTATATATACTACTAGGTACCATGAATTTTTTTAGATTCCCATACCAACCATTTAGCTGGCAAGGGGGGGAGACACTTGACTCTAGCAAAAAAATTCAGTTAAAAGCTTAATATTTTGCAATCAGATCCCTGAATCCAAAAATGGTTTCCACAAACTCCCAATATTTTTGAACGACCTTTCTAACGATACCCCACAACATGGGGTAGATGAGAAAAAAAAAAAACATTCCCACGTTACGTATAGGGAAGGTACCCAAAAAAAAAATATTTTACCACTTTGTCGGCATGATTAATATGTATACCCATGCCAAATTACAGCTTTCTAGTACTAACCGTCCCTGAGCTAAGCCGCGGACAGACAGACGGACATGGCGAAACTATAAGGGTTCCTTGTTTACTACGGAACCCTAAAAAACAATATAGATTTCGATATTTCGAAAAAAATATATCGATATATCGAATAAAAAATATATCGATATATCGAATAAAAAATATCTATATATCGAATAAAAAATATCGATATAACGGTGAAAATTTCTTATTTTATAGTTTTTTCCACAAAGATACAAGAAACGTTTTCTCTATTTAGATAGTTGAAAAAGTTCCATAGGTACAACACTAGACATGATTCACAAACAGTTTGTATTTTCCGGACGCCGCGGCGCAGCGCCGCGCGCCGGCGGCGCGCCGCCGCCCGGTTGGAGCGTTTATGCTGAAAGAGGGCAACGTCACAAATAGATGTCAAATATTTCGCTGTTTTGATTAATTCGGCAATATTACTATATAAATAAGAAATGTGGCTAACTAACCGCTGGTCCACTTTTAGGGATTTCTCCATTTTTTTGGGTAATAGGATTAATATTATTCATGGCTGACAGGGACTTAGAGAATTATGGGGTAAAATCGCGAAAAACAATATTAATATTATGCATGGCTTAGGGCTATTTTATTTTTACAGGGATTTAGGGAATTTTAGGGTAAAACCGCGAAAAATTCCCCCAATCTGGCAACATTAACCGCGGTCTTGAGCGGACGTGGGTACCTCCATTAATTTATTTTTTTATTATGATGGAGCTGTTATAGCGGCAGTAGAAATACACAATCTCTGAAATTTTTAATTGCTACGGTTCATTTGATACAAGCCCGCTGACAGACGGACAGGGCGGACGGACAGCAGAGGCTTAGTAATAGGGTCCCGTTTGGCACCCTTCGAGTACGAAACCCTAAAAACAAGATGGCGGCGTTAGTTCAGATTTTGACCACGCCCCGAAATATCCTTGTACATCTATAGTAATATAGCTCTCTCACTCAATCTACCTAGCCTTTTCCCAACTATGCTGGGGTCGGCTTCCATTCTAACCGGATGCAGCTGAATACAATTAGTATTTACATGGAGCGACTGCCTATCTGACCTTCACAACCCAGTAACTGGGTAATACGATATCCTTGGTAAGACTGCATTGCTTGTCAGACCTTCTGGCTTCTGACGACCCGTAACGACTGTCAAAGATCCACGAATAACAGCCGGGACCAACGGCTTAACATGCTTTCCGAAGCACGGAGGAGTCTCGGTATGTAAAGATGGTCACCCATCCACGGACCAACCGCGGCAAGCGTAGCTTAATTTGATGGATCGACCCGTGCGACTGTTATTACTTGGCCACGAACTCCTCACTAAACATACGTAAACATTGAGTTCTAAAACAAATATTAAATCAATGAATGAATCATTAGTTCATATCATTACACATTAATACATATCTGGGTCGTGATACGTGTGACTGTCTCCTCTTTATTACTGACAGTCAAAAGGTTAATTTACTTTATCAGATTGTGTAATAACTAGGGCAGTTTTCGCCCTATTTCTGTTGCAAGCGTTGATATTACAACAACAAATGCTTAGCATAATCAGCCTATTATATCGCTCCCACTGCTGGGACTCGGTCCTTTTCTCTTGTGAGAGGAGTTGGCCGTAAACCACCACGTAGACCCAGTTCTTCTGCATAAATTAACTGCCATTGCGCAGTTTTTAAACCCCCACTCATCTCTTTACATTGTCTTGTCAGTCGAAACATGTAATCAGCTGAAGCTCGTCAATCTCATTCACTCCATAGATAAACTGTCGATAACTCACATTCTATCTACGCTATCGGTCGCTATCTGGTCGCTAAAAGTGTCGGTTTTCTCGGTAAATCTTCATAATGTTGCTTTGAAAATGTTAACAATTTGCTGTACCATGTGGCGAACGTCATATAGTAGACGTAATAATTACCCAGGTGGTCATTATAAATAGGTATCTTAATGAACTGATACATTCCTAAAACACAAAAAAAAAACTTATACACTAGTACATGACGTCACTGACACGGACTAAGGGGGACCTCAGGTACGGTCCGTCCCAGACCCCCAGTCCTGAGGGTGGCCCAAATCTCTAGTAAAGGCCCAAAATATGTTCAGTAAGTAAAAGGCAGTTTGTAGTTGCGGGCCTCCTACCTACGTATACTAAATAAAATTTTGAGCTCGATGCGCTCGCTCTTGCATCCTACATTCTCTTTTTCTCAGACTTTTCTGCGTAAGTCGACAAAGTAACTCCTATCTATGTATGCTACTTACATATCCAGAGCGGGTGCTAGGATTTTCAAGCTCGCTTCGCTCGCTATTGTATTCTACATTCGAACAAAGTAATTCGTATTTCTGTACAAATATTCAAAAGAAAATGTAACCTATCCGGTATAGCATCGTTTATTCGGCTAATGCTCTAACTTTTCAGTATTAGTCGACAAAGTATTTCCTTTTTCTGTATGAATAGTAAAAAGAAAACCTAACCTAAAATTTCGAGCTCGCTGTGCTCGCTCTTCTATACTACCCAAACTTATCTGCATACCGCCATTAAGTTTACCGGCCCGGGTCCTCAACAGGCGTTTCTAATACAAGGTAATAACTGAAATCCAGCTGCTCCATACATATAAGTGCACATAGTTATGAGTTCACGAAATGTATGAAACAGTCAATTTTTTTCGCCATTTCAGGTTTGGTCCCATAGTAAAAGTGATTCATAATAATGATGTTGTTCCTTCGACAATTTTACTCTTCTGATGTAGTTTTGAATGCGTCTCCCTGATGTCCCATCCCCAAAAAATCACCCTGCATAGGACTGCGTAATAATTCATCTTTATGGTTTTTATTTAGTCGCCATAAAATCTGTACTACAATGCCTAGATTAATTCTATTGTTATCAGGAGGATTCACATGTGTGACCTTGGTCTTTAGTCTATTATGTGATGACCTTGGCGACCTTGACAATAGCGGTGTCCTAGTTTGACACAAAGGTTTGATATGGGTACGGTCATGCTCAGCTTTTGAGTCTAAACTACAAAGAAGGGAGATATGCTGCATTGTTAATATACATAAAAGGTTTTCATTTTCATTGGTATTTCATAGGTTAGTGTTAAAAATCTTTTTAGTTAGCTTGTCGGGACGTTGAGCTTTGTGTTGAGCTACACGATGACAGCTCCTTGCGGGAATGCTAACTGTCAGGTCAGGTCCACTCAAAAGACCATTTCAGACATTATTAACCAGTATGGCTCTCACAATATCTGACATTCTGAAATGTTCCAATAAAGTATTGCATACTTTTTCAGTAAAATAAGGAAGAGCAACATAAAATGCAGTAGCATTGGCCTCATTTAGGCGCCATTGAAATATCGTACTTTTTATTTTATAATCCATGTGTGTTATCAGTGAAGTTTTTATCAGTTTACAGGCGAGTGTCATTGAATATAAAAATTTTATGTACGCGGAAAATGTTGCCAAATAAATGACAAATCACAGATGAATGAAAAACAATCATGACAAATATATATTTTGATGTAAGATAATTCAGTTAAATCAGTTGCCAGTCAAAGTCCAACGTTATTTGGACATTGTACTCTGGGTATTCCAATTTTCAAGTTTCGGTCTTGTCCACCTTCCACAACCAGTTTGACGCCACAAAAATAGATTTTGATGGCTTATTGGTTGATTCGCACGAACACATTCAATTTTTTATGCAGTAAACTTAGCATTAACTTTACCTACTGCGTAAAATTCAAAATGTGCATGTACGCACTTCGTGCGAATCGCCTCAATGACAAATAATATTATTTAAAAGTGTCTGTTCGCCCGTTTCGGGTGAGTAAATTCGTACGAATCAACCAATAAGCCATTTTGATGAAAGAAAGAAAAGTTTTATTTGAATACAGTTCGTGAAACAAAAAATAAAAACAAACTAAAAGTGAAAATAATCTTTTGACACTATGAAGCTAACAGCATAAAGCAGCATAACATCTATGGAAGCATTGGTAGCATCGGGGTTCATTATATTTAAGTATTCGATCAACAATCTGTAGAAATTCCATCTAAATCTAAAATGGTGATGCAGTCACAGAAAAAATTCGATAGATTATTCGGTTATTTATTATTTTAATTTATTTCCAGATAAGATTGAACCTATTCGCTTGGAAAACATTATCGCGACACGTAACAAGCGGATTGGTTATTGACTTGACTGCTGTTTTCATGGATGCTTAGCTATAATTTATTTGGACGCTGTTGTGATTATGTAACATGGTACCCTGAAAGGGGTGCGCCAAAAGATATACAGGTTGTCAGAAAGACGGTTGAACATACGAAAATGGCGGATCTGTGGGGCCGTCTGCTACGTGTTGAGGTCCAGTAACAAGACCCAACCCACACGGATTTTTTTTAAAGATTTTTTTAAATTTTGTTATTATTTCTTCGTTGCTCAAACTTCAAACGTCAATAATTTCATTTTTTTTTTTTTTTTTTCCTCTATGTAGAATCTAACACGTAAAAAAAGTTTTGCTTGTAAGTAATTAATTTCACTTTTCGCAAATGTAGAGTTTCGTGAAAAAAGGCCCAGGCAGTTAAAATTGACAAATTATTCTAGTTGATGAAAAAAAAGGTGCATTGCATACCTTTTTTTTTTTTTTTTTTTTTGGATGGGAAATTATCAAATAACTTCTCCCGCTCTGGGTGGAGCGGGAGGGCGTGTCAGACTTTTACTGACTAAAACCCACCCGTGTTCCTTCCGTTGCCTGTGTGCCGAGGTCGCGATATCCCTTTCAGACAAACCCGCAACCCCGGCAGGCATTGGCCCTTCCGGACCCCGTCAGTTGGTGCTGACATCTCTTTGAGGCGCGCGTGGAACACAACGCGCCGTCGACCCGGGCCTGGTCCCTATCGGACGGCGAGCTACCCATTGCTCACCGTCCGCAAGCCCGCGCCTACGGTGGCCGGAAGTCGGCTCGCGACTCCCGACGCCCGGGGCGTCTCCTGCGGCGACTAGGGGCGCGAGGGGGCGCATTTTGCCTTTCCCTCGCGCGCTCCGCCTCCTCCTTCGCGAGCATTACTGCTTCGCAGAAGGAGGTGACGGCCTCCCATGCACTCTCGCTCCGGACCATGGCCTGAACCAGGGCCGGACGCGAGAGATCGCCGCCGCCGATCGCCTCCGTGAGGACACGGCGGTGCTCCGCCCAAGCTGGGCAGACCTCCACCGTATGCTCCACCGTGTCCTCCGGGCGATCCACACAGTGGTGACACCCGGGCGTTTCCTCCCGCTTTATCCTGAACAGGAACCTCCCGAAACAACCATGTCCGGTGAGGACCTGTGTCAGGCGGAAGGTGAGGACGCCGTGGCGCCTCTCTAGCCACTCCTCAAAGAGGGGACTTATCGCCACAATTGTGGCGTGCCCAGTGCATTGCATACCTAACGTTAAAACGGGCATGAACCAAAGAATTAGAACTGCTCTATCACTTTTAACGCAGTTCAAAGTCAGGCTTTCGGTATTTATTTTTAATTTGCTAGTAATTTAATTTTCTAGCAATCATCTGCGTCAAATACGATATTAATAAGATTCTACTGTCATTATTAAAATTGAAAAAAAAAAAATTGCCAGTTTTATTATTTTTAAAAGAAATTATTGACGTTTGAAGTTTGAGCAACGACGAATTTAGAATAAAATTTAAAAAAATCCCTGTGGTCTGGGTCTTGTTATTGGGCCTAAACACGGAAGCAGACGGCCCCATCACGGATCCACCATTTTCGTATGTTGAACCGTCTGCCTACCACCCTGTATTTAAATATAATACATGCAGTCGAGGCAAACGATAAGTAGCTATGACCAATAGCCAACACAAAAAAAAACGCTTTAATTTACGTTTTTTATAAGGAAATAAATAAGTAGAAAGCTGGAAATCCCATCCTTATCGGTCGTCGGAGTGAGAAGAGATATTTACACTAAGCCATAAAATGTACCTAAAGCCATCATAAAGGAAATAGCACACATATCAAATCGGAAAGGGATCGTCACCTCGGGCCATTCTTTGTATGAAACTCGCTACTGCAACGCACACTAATCGGAATCGTAACGTTATCGCCTTGCCTCGGGACAAGCTCACGAACCGAAGCGACACGGTGACAATCCCTTTCCGACCAAGAAGGAACTACACTGTAGCGCAAAGCATTTTTCATGTAATATCATCCACCGGCTAATGTAGACAATATTCATCCTCTTATGTTCCACCTTTTGTCAGGTTTCGGATTCCCGTTTGCAGAAACTAGTCATGCTCTCTTTAACAAGTGCACAGCCATATTATTAACGTGCTGCAGTTTCTAGTTTAACTGTAGTTTAGGTTTATAAGGTACTATCTGCAAGCGTTGCATGAGCACCGTAGAAACGAGTTTTGTCGACGGAAGAATAGACAAAATGACAGATAAACAATCACAATCTGTCAATTCTTCCGTGCTGTTCATATTTACTCAATTTGCCTAGCCTTTTCCGAACTTTGTTAGAGAACCCGTAGATATTTTACATGGAGCGACTGCCTATCTGACCTCCTCAACCCAGTTATTGGGTAACACGATACCCCTTGGTAAGACTGGTTGTCAGACTTTTTGGGGCTTCTAACTACACCATCTGTATGTTTTTACTAACGTTTAGTGTTAAATCCAACCTGGCAAGAGAAAAAACAAATCTATAAAGGTTTATTGTCCAATTGAATCTCAGGCACTACGCGCACTAGAGAACAGATAAACAGAGAGACGATGCGTTTTTTAATGTGGAATAAATTTTGTTGTAGGTAGACATAACATGGGTTTAGGGTTAGCCAGAGGTGTACCATCGAAGAAGTTCATATCGTCGCCGTGCAGTGAAAACCTCGTGATTGCAATAAACGTTATTTTACAGGGAAGATAATAACTGTCTGAAGAATAGCCGTCATTGACGTTCTCTGATGTTCTCGTTATCAACGATAGAAGGCATTAGAAGCATCTTACATCTCACTGTCTGTATTTTGTTCTAATAAGCATGCATAATGAGGTTTTCTACACAACAAGTAAATAAAAAGAAAAGCAATAAATTTTCCTTTACGAGGTTTTCACTGCATGGCGACGATATGTAACCACCGTAAGGACTATTCTTGCTTGCAGCGCTCAGCGACTATAGAACCGAGCCGGTAACAGATGGGGTCATCGTGTTCACGGGATTTTGTTTTGAAACTGGTTAGATATAAACTTCTTTGATAGTACCTATAGGACACCCACATTTCACGAGTTATATTTTAAGTTCCATGTAATAGGGGGCGAGCCTATTGCCATCAACCGGGCATAGGTCCAGACTCCGCGCTGCTTATGAGAAATTCCAGACGGAAAAACCCAATAACACATTGCCCGACCCAGGACCTCATGTTCAACAGTAGCGAGGCAGTTAATGTAGAATTTAGGGACAGTAAGATACGAAGCATTGATACTCATAGGTAGGTTAGGTATACATTATCCTTAGAACCAAGGTCCCTTATAGGGTCAACTTTTTTATATCAATTACAGAGTAGCATGACATCGACGCGAAAACTGATACCATGGATTCTGAACCCCCGTGAGTTGAAATATTTCGTCGGTTATTTAAAAAAATATCAGCAGTTCCATACAATTTAACCGCGTAGGTATTTTACTTTTCAATGGAGCAGCAGATTTTTTGTTTAACACTTTCCGGGACACTGAACGAGACACGATACAATTTTTATTCGTATAACGTCTATGAGCGTTTAGTGTCCCGGAAACTGTTAATAACCGATGATTTTTTTTTTTATTGTATGTTATTTACGAAGCCATCGCCAGTAAAAATATAGTAGATGGCGAAAAAATAGAGTACTTAGGTATGTTCCAAAAACATTTTAATTCTTTAAATATATTTCTTTATCATACCTCTTAATATTTTTACACTGAAAAATTTTGAGGCTAAAACCATTAATTCAGCTTTTATGAGATTAATACTGGTCCGATAGCGATCATCTCGCCATTTTTTATTCAAATAAAATAAAAAAGTAGTTTCGCCTACTATATAATTATTTCTTTAGAAATATAGTATTTAGGCCTTTTAAATAGTAGGATACTATATTATATAGTAGGGTTGGCAACCCTACTTGCATACGAAAAATCTAATAGCCATTGACTTCGCAAAAGTAAAGAATGTCGGTATCACAACAAATAGGTAACTGTCGGTTTTTTACAAGTGTAGCAATCATTAGTTATCGACTCGCACCGTCCCGTTATCGACTAACTGGCGATAAGATGGCAGTAATCTAATTTGTAAAATAGGGCAACGCGTGCCCTGATTACGGCGAAGTGTTACTGGAGCGAAGAAATTAAGTTTTAAACCGTGTACATAATGAAGTGGTTTATTAAAAATCTTTGTAATTCCAGGAGCTAAACAAAACAAAACAGATAACGTCCTTTCGTGTTGAGTGAGAGTAGTTGATTTTTAGGAGATATATCTATTTGTTGTTTTGTTGATATGATTTTGGTAATTTGGATCTTTACCAAAATTATTTCTATAACTTTGGTAAGGATCCAAATTACCAATGCATGGTTTGGGTAATTTCGATTGTGTAATAGATCATAATAGGATTTTTCCCTTTCAAAGATCAAAACTGTTGTGAAAAAAATGGAAAAAAAAATACCCGGTATTCTATAATCATGTTATTTTGAGTAAAAATATCTTTAAAACATCTTCAAAACTATTCAAAGTTTCCGTTAAAAAAATACACAAAACAATGACAAATACGACCTAACAAAGATAATATTGCTAATCAGCTTTCAAACGTGCTTATCATAGTGCAACACGTTACTATCAATCAGATAAAAAGGTCCACTTACATATTTCGTCGAGCTGATTCTCCGAACTCGGTTCACATCTTTCTTCTTTCCCCTCCTATATTTGTTAGATTCCGGGACAGTAGAAGGGGCAGCTGCCTTGTCTTCTAACACAAACCAGTCCGTCACTGAACCTCTCCTGGCCGTCCGCACTTCACGTTTAATACCTAACACTTTAGACAATTCTTTCTTAAAGTCCTCACTTGCCTCACTCACTTTATTCACTTGCACCACTTTCGGAGACGGTAACGTTGTGAAAGAGGAACTCTTTCTCTTCTGCTTGATGGTCAAATCCCTCGACTTTGTGTACGGCTCGCAATCACTGAGATAAGTCTCGCTGAATAACTCGACAGCCTTCTTAAACTCGTTGAAGACATTCTCAACCGATTCTGACTTCAAAATGCTTCTAGCATTGACACTAGACCCTGACGTCGGGATTGATGTACTGGAATTATCACACGAGTGGTCTGAAGCCAGTTCTTTAATACTTTTAAGGCACACACCGTCGTCACTGTCATGATAAATGTTGGCTATATATTCGAGGCTCTCGTTGGATGTCCAAGCATCACCCATAGTATCACTGCTTCCGAACAGGTATGATGAACTGTTCTGCTTTATTCTTGGTGATATTTCTTCCTCCTCTTCTTCGATAGCAGCTCTGGGCAGGAATTCGAAACTCTTGCTGCGTGTATAGACGGGCCTGTGACCCTTTTCTCTTTTTTCAGATAGCTCTTTGCTTCTGAAAAACCAAAAGCGTTTGTTGCTTTTGTAGTCTTGCTCCGCTTTGGTGTCGGATCTCTCGAGCTTCGCCACTCCGAGGTTCTTTACTGGGTCCTCGATTTTCTCGTCTTCCACTATGGTTTTCCATTTTGGCTTTTCTTTTTCTTTGTCTTTGTTAAAGAAACTTATTCTGGACAGTCTGTCGCGGAAGCTGAATGATTTTTTCAACGGAGATATAGAAATTTCTTCGTCTGATGACGATACCCTCTCTGACACTGGTGAATCCGGGATGGGCAGACATGCAGATAAGAATCCGGATGGTTTGGCTACGGCGAATTCATGAGATTGCGCTCGAGATGGTATTAATGGAGGTGGTTTGAGTTTGTTAGGGAGGTCTCCGAGCAGACCTCGCTCTATCATGAACAAACTGTCCGCGTTGAGTTTCCTCAAGACATCAGGTCGTCTGTTGATAGGTGGTTTGGGTTTATCCTTGTCCATGTCGGACGTCATCACCGGCCCGCGGTATGTTTTCGACTGGCGCTTATCAACCGCGGTATCTTCGAAACTGATAAGCACTGATAATATTCTCTCGTGTTTTGTGTGCTTAACTAATGTTTGATATATCTGCGCAAAATAATCAGAATACAATGGCCTGAAAATGTGAATACCAGCAGGTACGGTATGTACTTTATTTTGTTCTTTTGACGTACCTATATGTACCGTGGAAAGGCTTTTCAAACTAGTTTCCATGTGTGGGGTTCACGGCCAAATAGGATCATTGCGTTACAAGTTTACGTGGCAGATGTTCGAAAGGGCGATAAAATCGTGTTACTCCAGTGGCACATAATTGGGATTCCTATTTTTAGGTAACGGGTAACTTGGAACGTTCCTACGATGTTATATTTTTCGTGAAACACTGGTGAAAATGATAGTTCGTTCCGTACATCGATTACTTACCTACTCATTTAACATAAGTACATTTGGATCAGCGCTATACGTAAAGGGGAAGTCTTGCGTAAAATGGGGTAGAACAGAGCCGGTAGGTAGGTACAGCCGATACAAACTAAATGGTAACATTTAAAACCACAGAAAAAGTGAACAATTGTGTCAGTCTAAGAATTAGCAATCATAATAATTATGGAAATGATTTTCCATCAGAACACCATATTCACCTGGCTCGAATATTTCTACCACGGGACTCTTTCACGTTAATCCGTTGGTTCTGGCTGTTTTTTGTAGATCTTTGACAGCGTGACAGGTCGTCAGAAGCCCGTAAGTCCGGAAACCAGTCTTACCAAGGAGTTTCGTGTTACCCAGTAACTGGGCTGTGGAGGTTCCGCTGGCAATTGCGCCTTGTAAGCTGCATCCGGTTAGACTGGAAGCCGACCCTCACCCCAACATAGTTGGGAAAAGGCTGGGCAGATGATGACGGAGTCTTGCCTCTCTTTCAAATCATGTTTGTTTGAACAAACAATTTTCATGACTGGCATTCGAAAGAATCGTAACGCGTGCGAGTGTCGTAAAGAGTATAATTAAGCCAATTGCCAGGAAGTCATTGGCCACTCAACTTAATAAAATGCTCGAAAAAATATTAATTCACTTGCATCCGCTTACAAAAGTGAAATATGTTTATTATTATTGTGTACTTACATATAATGAAGCCAATTAGACGTAGGTACTCGCACCAAGGTGATTGATAATCGAATGTAGAAAGTTCAAATCCCCCTGAAATATGAGAAACAAGAATCTCAATCTATAGTTCGACCCCACCCTAGGGTACCTCCATACTCTAATACAGATAATTGTAATCTATTTCGCATAGGCGTATTTTATAATCTACAAAAAGAGTAGTAACAATACGCTTAAATACTGTATTTTTATCGACTTTGACTTTGTACTGAATTAATTCCTGCAACTTCAGCAATCTTAGAGAGTCTAACCTATCCCAGGCGGAGTGCTAAAATTTCTTCTGCATAAGTCATAAACTGTATATTTCTGCATGAACGGTCAAAGAAAAAGAAAGCCTAACTTATTCAAAGCGGGATGCAAAAAATGTCGAGCCTAGCTCTTGCATCCTATATTCTCCATAGCGGCGGCCCCATTATGTCGTTTTAGGTCCTGATTGTCAAGTGGCGGGAAGACAGAAACAGGGCTTTATTCAAATTGATAATAACTAAGCTCTTCATGAACTAGAATTCTAACTTAAAATGTCTAAGATCGTCAAATCATTTTTGTCTACATGATTTTCCAAAATATGAACAATAAATGCTGTAAAAAAAACTCTTGTTTTATAAACCTGTACCACTGTTCCAAAATAGGGGAAATAACTATCGTTCTTGAAAGCAGTGTCAAGGGTAAAAAAATTATAGAAGCGGGAAAAGGTTTTCCGTTTTTATATACCCATACCTACATGATGTTATAGGTACCTAGTATCTATGTACAACTTAACCTTGATACTTACCTAATGTTAAATCGATACAAACGTAGCAACCAAGTCTGTCGTCAGTAGTCGACGATAATACACCATAATGTGATAGTTTTGTAAGAAAAAGTGCTTGAAACTGTGCTTTAAATGTGCAAAAAGCATTCCTGAATCGTTTATTTGTCTTTCTAGTTTGTTTTTATTGTGTTTATCCTTGATTTTTAGTCCAAGGGCAAGGTGCATACAAGGTTATTTAGTGCGTGTTAGGCTCTAAGCGTCCAATAGTTAAAACATGGACTGCAGGCCGTTACAGTGAATGGTCCTGGGGGTAATGGCATTACCACGGTTGGAAGCAGATGACCGCAGTCTGATGTTATCTGCTGGAGGATATTAACACCTATGCTCGTGTATTAACCTCTTTACTTGCCGTTTAGGAGACTACACGAACACCTAACTTTTTAAGTAATAATCTACACATAAGCACAGAATACATATTTCAGTTTTACCTAGAGTATTGTTGTGTTGGCGGGGTAACCTTCAAAAGGCACTGCCTTTAGGGGTTAAACCCGTTATCAGCATATGGAGGGGGCCACCGAATCTTCTTAAAAGACCAACCCCAAAAATCTCCTTGTATGCATCACTTATATATTATAACTAGCTATATCCTCTAAATGAGCAATTTTTGAATATTTAAATATATTTGTAATTACGTTCTCGAAAACGGCTCTAACAATTTCGAAGAAAGTTGCAATATAGGGGTTTACGGGGGAAAAAAATCTATCTATCTAGGTCTCATAACTGGGAAAATTGGTTTTCCCTATTTCCACCCGAGCAGATCTCGGTCGCCCTGATACTATATTTTATTACTGGCTCCGTCTACGTACAAAGTAAAACCCATTTCACCCCCATAGAGGTGGG
This sequence comes from Agrochola circellaris, assembly GCA_914767755.1. Classification (NCBI taxonomy): domain Eukaryota; kingdom Metazoa; phylum Arthropoda; class Insecta; order Lepidoptera; family Noctuidae; genus Agrochola; species Agrochola circellaris. Next base: position 9,428,328 of record OU611860.1, read on the forward strand.
ATATTGCATTTTTTTCACCACTTCTACTACGACCAGACGTAACTGCATCAATTATACAACATGTGTCAATAATATTTTTCCCACAATTGAAACAAACTGAGGAAGTTGGCATAATGGTGTTTTGTTATAAAATAATAACAGAGAGTCCGCGCCGGCCCGGCCTGTCTCCGAGGAAGAAGTCGCCTGTATGTAACGGTAAGATGTATCGCATATTTGCATGGGAAATTAATATCTAATAACATGTTTGAAATAAATAACATTGTTTCGGTACTCTTGCACTATTAACGCACGATGAGCCTTCTTTTGTGTCTACTTGTGACACGTGGTTGTATAGAATGAATCATAGATTAAGATATGAATACGGTTTCACAAACACCTGGACCCGGAACCACGAATCAAACTTCTTTTATGCTCTGCTTTGGCTCTGTATAGGAGCTCGTGGCTAAGTAATAACCGCACGGGTCGATCCATCAGGTTAAGCTACGCTTGCCGGGGTTAGTCCGTGGATGGGTGACCATATTTACATACCGAAACTCCTCCACACCTCGGAAAGCACGTTAAGCCGTTGATCCCGGCTGTCATTCGTGAATCTTTGACAGTCGTTACAGGTCGTCAGAAGCCCGAAAGTCTGACAACCAGTCTTACCAAGGGGTATCGTATTACCCATTTACTGGGTTGTGGAGGTCAGATAGGCAGTCGCTCAATTTAAAATACTGGTATTCAGCTGCATCCGGTTAGACTGGAAGCCGACCGCAACATGGTTGGAAAAAGCCTAGGCAGATTGATTTTTTGGCTCTGTGTAGTCCGCTTGCTCAGCGCCACTAATGCCTTCAATTTTGTGTTATGTAAGAAGAGGTTTAAAACTGTTTAAGACATTTTTGCAGTCTATTATTGTCCCATTGCAGGGCAAACGCCTGTGCTCATACAGAGAAGGCACGAGCATTGATCACCAAGCTTGCTCAAGACGGTTTGGCGATATAAGACTTACCAATATTAACTACAAGTCCAGATTTCCTCACAATGTTTTCCATCACCGATGTCAGTAACGTCAAAGATAAACTCGGAAAGTACACATGAAATGATAAAGTCACATTGGTACTTGCCTGTACTTACCCATATCCCATATCGTACATGAGGCACGAAGCCTATAACCACTGGGCCATCACGACATTTTAGTAGAAGTTTATATACCTTTTATTCGAATGTAATTGACATAATATTATGTCAACTTCAAGCGCCTAGTAAAACAATATTGTCAAACAAGCACTGTAAGAATTTTAAGTAGGCGTAAAGTTTCAGGCGCGTTCTAAAAAGCACTTCTCTAAGGAACCTTTGTCGTATTTTATGTATGTAGGGATATCTTTTTTTGGCTTTCTGAAGCTTTCAGTTTCCTTACAAGGAATATGATTCAACAAACCTGAAGTCTCAAGCGCTCCTACTGAGCTTGAGGTCCGGAGTTCGATACCCAGTGTCGGGCAGTGTTATTGGATTTTTCCATTAAGAATTTCTCAGTAGCAGCCCGAAGCCTGGATTTGTGTCCGGTTGATGGCAATAGGCTCGCCCCCTATTACATGGGACTTAAACATAACTGGCGAAATGTGGTGGTGGCATGTGCCAAATTCAAGCGTAGCAGACAAGTGCACCACGCAGCTTTGCGAACTGTGTCCAAATAAACATTATTCTTTCTTTCTTTCTTTGCAAATAAATGAGACGAGCAGCACATTTATAATCTTTCTATTTCTTTCTTTTAGTTTCTACAGTTGTGGCGCCCCTGTTGGATTGGGGCATTATCGATCGATAAAATGTGATTAAAATAAAGCTTCCAAAATTTAAAATTTTCTGAAATTTTATATTTCGCGGGCTACCTTACCACATCCCCCATAACGGATTGGCGGGGGGCGGCAGACGGCAGATATTGCCCCGCTTCAAAAAAAATCCAGATCCGGGGTGTAAAACTCAAGTTTTCGCAACAAAAACCTTTGTTATTGTTCCAGTACCCAGCTCCATATCTCAACTGATTAATTCGATCGACTACGAAAACTCCAGCACAGACATCTTTGACTCTATCCCTGAGAGAGAATGGAAACTCCTAGCAGCCTTAGCACGGAAGAGAGAAGATGATATCGAGAGAGACAACCTCGCTGACCAGTTCCGGCAGTTGTGGCAGAAGGAGAAAGAAGAGAGAGCAATCGTTAGTGCGGGTTTGATTATTATTCTGTAATAAGCCTGGCCCTCCATGGGATTGCCCGTCAGCAAAAATGACGAACTTTCATCCCCTTATAACCCCCTTTCCACCAACGTACATCACATTCATCACCGAAGGTGAACATGAGCTCACTCGGAAACGTTTATAAGGAACTATATGTGTTAAACTTCATGCTTCTACACGCAGTGGTTAAGACTGGGCGTTGTCTTCGGTGGGTGAACGAATGAATTTCAAATAATAGGTTACTTCTTGATACTAAAGCTTACTCCATCTAAATATATGGGGCACTCAGAAAGTTTTGCGATACTAGAAAAAAATATACTACAGGTTATATTGTTTTTATTATATGTTTTCAAAGCTCTCTCCATTGGCCTTTCACACTTCACACAGTTTCACACATTTTTCAGTCCGCAGCAGACACCTCTTCATACCCCTTCTCAGATGCAGCCAGGGGCCCCTCGATGGTCAAAATTGCTTGACAAGCACGAAAAAATCACGTGCTTGTGAAGCACGTCGCGCGCGTCTAATGACGCCATTAGGACTTTGCGACCGAGTTCGGTCGTATAACGATCGCTATCTAAGTCGAGACTGCCGCCCCAGAGCATCTTCCGGTGATGAAAACTGTTTTCCCTTGAGTAGATTTATTATTTTGGGGAACAAAAATTATAAATCTATTATTCATCACCCGTAATGATATCGTAAATGCGCTGAGACGAGCCTGCTTCAAATTTTGCTATCATGTCTTGGCACCTTTCTACCCGAACCTCCTTCTGAGCCTGCGTTAGATTTTGCGGTACTCAGCGTGAAATTGTCTTCCTTACCCGAAGATATAATGTAGGATTTCATGCACACTTCCCGATCCAATCTGCAGTAGATGGACGAACCTCTTCATATGTAATTCGCCTATTCTCTTGAATAAAAATTTTCACAGCCAGCACGTTTTCTTATGTAACAGCCGCTACGGCTACTTCTTTCTTCGTCAGCCGTTACTCGACCACGGTTAAATTCGTTCAACCAGCGGAAAACAGTCGCTTTAGAAGGAGTTTTGTCTATGATCGCCATTCGAATTCTTTCAAACGATTCTTCTGGTTTTAGTCGACATTTAAAATCGTACAAAAACATCGCGCGAAAATGTTTTTGTTGTAAATCAATTTTTCAGTGAGACAGAGTATTTTGATTTGCTCGTAAAAAAGAGGGAATTTTGAATTAGGAATGTTGTATTTTTTTGTAATAAATAGACATAGTTATAATTTACATCTAAACCAGCCAGTGTCCCTTAGTCAAAAACTGTTAGTCGCAAAAATTTCCGAGTATCCTGGTATAATAAAATACATAATGTATTTATGGTTTTGGCGCCTTGTATATTCAAATAGCTAACAAGTGCATATGTGTGACAACTTCGGTTGAATATAACAAAAGGCAGATACGGCGCCGGCGCAGCGTCGAGCAAAGACAACTCAATTTATATTATAACAGCCCATATCTTACAATATATCTTCTCATCAATATCAAATTATTCAAATCTAGAAAATGATAACGGTATAATCATTGCTATTTTCAATCTGAACTTTTTAACTGGTTAGGTACTAAAAATGGTGGTTCCGTTTGAATCAAATATCATTCCAATACGTCATTATAAAATACTTAAACCCCAGGTCGAAGCAGAAACCCTAAACCAGTACAAGCGCTACATAGTTGAAAAGCGACGCGAAGAGAAGTCCCGTTATGAGCACATGCAGTATCAGAAGTCGCTGGAGTCGCAGGTCAAGAAACAGGTGCTGATGGAGTGCATCCGGCACAAGGAACAGCGCAGTGCTGAGCTGCTCTCGCATATCGATGATCGAAAGGTAAAGAATAAAGGAAAAGTATTTATTCAGACTCCCACAGGAAGATCGCAAACTAAACACAATCATAAAAACCGGCCTTCATTGTGCCCCACTTACGTGTAGGGGGAGGTACCTCAAAAATAAATACTTTTCTTGATTTCATTTTACCACTTTGTCCGCGTGATTCAAAATTCGAGAGTCATTTATTCAAACTAGGAATCAGCACTTTTCGAACGTCAAAATTACATAAGACAGTCCCCCAAAACGCCCACTCTTCACCACTTCCTAGTGCGTTAGCTGGGAAGAAGAAGTGGCGCAATAAACTCCCCAGCAGATTAATATGTACCCATGCCAAATTACAGCTTTCTAGTACTCACCGTCTCTGAGCTAAGCCACGGATAGACAGACGGACACGGCGAAACTATAAGGGTTCCTTGTTTACTACGGAACCCTAAAAAGTGTACAGTATATATCAGAAACGTATGATCATACTTAAAGGTGTGGTACAGCCTATAGAACTGAACAACTTGCTCCGTGGGACTAACATCGTAAATACAAAAAAAATATCAACTGTCCCATACAAAACATTACTACCAAAGTACTCGACCGACAGGCCCATACATTGCGGTCGATTACGGTATGGCTAATTAATTTTTCACGGCGATTAACGGCCCAACCAAATAACCTGTTTTCAGTAAAAGACAGACCGCTATTGATGGTAGACAGTATAATTCTATCTTTCATTGAATGTCATTCCGTAAGATTCGTTATTCTCTGATAGATTATTGGGACGTTAAAACCATAGATAGATTGGCTTTTCTATCTCCAGTATGCCAAAACTAGTGACAGATAGGTTATTGGGTTCGGCCGTAAGCAAGCAATCAAAGATTTGAATCGCTAGATTTGCCTTCACCGTACTTTAGTCACGCGAAAAAGTGTCCATACTGAGAAGAGTCACCCATGATTAAATAGCATTTCCATGACAATCAAGTCGAGTCACTGCGTCATTGTATGAGCTGTCAAAACGAAACAAAAATTAGACTATTTTACGCGTTATGGTAAATCTAACGATTTAAATCTTTGCAAGCAATTAAATTAATATCTAGGTGCAGTAGTCCCTGGTATTTAGGAGTATGAACCGTTTTACTATCGTGAATTTTATCAGAATAATATTGGATTCAACCGATCTAAATCCCAAATCATGAAAGGTTATGGACTTCAAAACCTCAGAATGTTTAAGTACCTACTAATGGTCCCATTTTTATAGAGATATTTTATAATTCCTCAGGCATGCTTCCTAGTAGACAAGGCATTGGAAGAAGAGGCGCGCGCGCAGCTTGCCGCCGACCGACGTATACGCATGGGCGAAGCGGAACAGTTTAGGAAACACATAGAACTTATCGACAAGCAGAGAAAAGCCGACAACGCTATGCAGAGAAGAACGAAGATGCTAAAAGATGCTACTCAGGTACATCTTCTAGAAGATATAAATGGGTCCCGATGTCAAAAAGAGGTGTTAGGAATAAACGTAGAATTAAACTATATAAATCAACGTTATTAGTATTTCCACACCACACGATAAATCAAATTTTATGTCAGTAAGTCATTATAGCCTAGCCGAGTTCATTGAATTTCAATAAAACTCGCTGGTCAATAATGCGATATTTGAATTTGGAACCTCAACTAAAAAAAAAAAAAAAAAAAAACTATTATATTATTTATTATTATTTTTATTTTTTATTTTATTTATTTACTATTGCTCAACTAAAAATTCGTATCAAAAATTTACAAAAAATTTTATTCGAAAATCGAATTGCTTTTTAGAAGGTGTGAAAAGTAGTATATTCTCCTCGGGGATAAAGGTGTCTTCGTCTTGGGCGAGCTTGAAACCCTCGCTGCGCTTGAGAGTACTAGAATCCTTCGTCACGCTCGGGATTCAATATAACGCCCGTAACATTACACACTGCTTTACCGCCTTCATAAATAATCTACTATTTATCTTCTATATTATTATTATGATAGCATTTAAATCCATCGTCTTCACCAAAATTCTTCATTTCAGCGCGTCGCGATATATAACGCCCTCAGCTCCTGGGAGTCATCGCTCCTTCGTCAAGAAGTGACAGCGATGGACGCAGCCCGGCGCGCGCATCACGCGGCGCACGCGGCCCTGACAGACGCGCGCAGTGTTCGACTCATGCGCGCTCGGGACGCAAGGAGGCGACGCGCGAAGAGTCTGGCAGCTGTCACTCAACAACTAAGGGATGCCATTAGGTCGGCCAGGTAGGAGCCAAACTGCGGTGCCTACTCTCGTCATCTAGTATTTTTAGTTTTTTTTTTTTGTGTGGGTTATATGTACAAATTTGATACTTTGAATAAGCACTAAAGAATACTTTCAGGTACTTAATACAATGTAATATGTATTTATTCATGAAATAATAAGAAAGGTTGTCTTCAAACAGTACGTCGAACGTACAGATAGTGCCATCCACGAAGACGCGCCCCACTCCGCGGTTACTGTACTGTAAATACAGCTTACAGTACAGTAATCGCGGAGTGGGGCGCCTGAGGTAAGAGATTAGAAAGAAGAGTGGGGCGCGTCTTCGTGGATGTCACTATCTATACTTTAGTATGGAGTGGAGTGGAGCGCGTCTTCGTAGATGGCTCTATCTATATACTGCTTTGGAATTGTAGTTGCCTGTGCTTCGCTATGCTTCCGTCGTGTACACGCAGCCTTAGCGACAAAGCAACTGCTGGTGCATACAGTAACTGTTCTATCTGTATGTACTATATAACTCTATCTAACTATATTAAACGTCGTGGTCGAGGCTGTCGCGGTCGTAAAACGTGTGAATCGGAAGGTCAATATTTAGTACGGTACTCGGAGACTCATGTCATCTCGCTCCCACATATAATGATCATGGCTGCCAGGAACATTGGCGTTTGGTATATTTATTATGGTAGCTACACTTGACCACCGGTATGTTCATGGCAATATTGTACTAGTTTCAAAATGAACAAACATTTTTAATAAAATTACGTGTAACTTTTATACTGCGGCTGCATCTGCGTCTACCGTGACGAAGCTTCGCACAGTGATATCATATACGCAGATGCGACCGACCATTATCGGTTATCGTCGCGATAGTTCGGGCTGCGTAGCACTTATCGCCCGGGTGGCGGTACATAATAAACTTGGCGAAGCCGCTAATGTGACCAACGAATTAGCGCGATAACTTGGTGGCGGCATCTACATCGCCACATGCGAACTACGCATCAAAGACCTGACGTCACACAACATCCTGACGTCACTCAAATCCTGCATCGCGCAATTAGAGTTTACCGCGCGGTGGACATATATAAAAGCTCCCGACTTCAACCTCTGGGCAATTGCCCGCCAGACATGACACCCGTCTGGTCGGAGGATCCTCCCTTTTCTATGGTGGATGAGTGAACTTTACACCCTGTTCCTCATACCCCTAAAACTTTTTAGCGAGCAAAACATACAAAGCTTCGGCACGCATTGCTTTGTCCCGATAGACGCAGATGCGGCCGCAGTATTAGGGGCTAATTTTGAATTAAGCATCGGATAACAATTTTTGCAGATTTCCCTTAATTTTACAATCGGCCCTTTGTCCAATAGTTCGCTACGTTTTTATATACTTAGTCATTCCAAGATGTAAACTGTTGAATTAATGTAAACTACCTTGTAATGTAATTTGTATTCGTAGGTAATAAAAGTAATCGTAGTCTTGTGTAACTTATTTTTAATCATTAATCACTAATAAATTATTTAATCCAAACGTAAAATTTGTTCTTTTCTGTACATTGTTTTCCTACAACGGAATCATTTTAATCGCATTTCTTAAAAGTTCTAAGCGAGTCAAAATTTCAGTAACCAGTGACTATATTCTTGTGGCGACATCTACAACGCCACATTCGAACTATGTATTACAGACGTCACGCAAAATCCTGCATCGCGCAAGTAAAGTTCGACGCGCGACTATCATATATACAATGTCACATCGAACGTCGGGCAGTAGCCCACCAGACACAACAACCGTCTGGTTGGAGGATCGTCCCTTTTCTATCGAGGATGAGAAGCTTTAGAGCTCTTACACACGAGCGGCATGTTCCCAACGGCAAAGGTAACTGCAACCGCCGACGCGCATCGACGGTTGCCGCCGACGCGCGTCGACGGCTGCAGTTACATTTCAACTTCAAAGATCAGCGGTCTCTATAGGTCGACTGCTGCCGTCGACGCATCGACGGTTGCCGCCGACGCGCGTCGACGGCTGCAGTTACATTTCAACTTCAAAGATCAGCGGTGTCTATAGGTCGACTGCTGCCGTCGACGCGTCGACGGTTGCCGCCGACGCGCATCGACGGCTGCAGTTACATTTCAACTTCAAAGATCAGTGGTCGCTATAGGTCGACTGCTGCCGTCGACGCGTCGACGGTTGCCGCCGACGCGCATCGACGGCTGCAGTTACATTTCAACTTCAAAGATCAGTGGTCGCTATAGGTCGACTGCTGCCGTCGACGCGTCGACGGTTGCCGCCGACGCGCATCGACGGCTGCAGTTACATTTCAACTTCAAAGATCAGTGGTCGCTATAGGTCGACTGCTGCCGTCGACGCGTCGACGGTTGCCGCCGACGCGCATCGACGGCTGCAGTTACATTTCAACTTCAAAGATCAGTGGTCGCTATAGGTCGACTGCTGCCGTCGACGCGTCGACGGTTGCCGCCGACGCGCATCGACGGCTGCAGTTACATTTCAACTTCAAAGATCAGTGGTCGCTATAGGTCGACTGCTGCCGTCGACGCGTCGACGGTTGCCGCCGACGCGCATCGACGGCTGCAGTTACATTTCAACTTCAAAGATCAGTGGTCGCTATAGGTCGACTGCTGCCGTCGACGCGTCGACGGTTGCCGCCGACGCGCATCGACGGCTGCAGTTACATTTCAACTTCAAAGATCAGTGGTCGCTATAGGTCGACTGCTGCCGTCGACGCGTCGACGGTTGCCGCCGACGCGCATCGACGGCTGCAGTTACATTTCAACTTCAAAGATCAGTGGTCGCTATAGGTCGACTGCTGCCGTCGACGCGTCGACGGTTGCCGCCGACGCGCATCGACGGCTGCAGTTACATTTCAACTTCAAAGATCAGTGGTCGCTATAGGTCGACTGCTGCCGTCGACGCGTCGACGGTTGCCGCCGACGCGCATCGACGGCTGCAGTTACATTTCAACTTCAAAGATCAGTGGTCGCTATAGGTCGACTGCTGCCGTCGACGCGTCGACGGTTGCCGCCGACGCGCATCGACGGCTGCAGTTACATTTCAACTTCAAAGATCAGTGGTCGCTATAGGTCGACTGCTGCCGTCGACGCGTCGACGGTTGCCGCCGACGCGCATCGACGGCTGCAGTTACATTTCAACTTCAAAGATCAGTGGTCGCTATAGGTCGACTGCTGCCGTCGACGCGTCGACGGTTGCCGCCGACGCGCATCGACGGCTGCAGTTACATTTCAACTTCAAAGATCAGTGGTCGCTATAGGTCGACTGCTGCCGTCGACGCGTCGACGGTTGCCGCCGACGCGCATCGACGGCTGCAGTTACATTTCAACTTCAAAGATCAGTGGTCGCTATAGGTCGACTGCTGCCGTCGACGCGTCGACAGTTGCCGCCGACGCGCATCGACGGCTGCAGTTACATTTCAACTTCAAAGATCAGTGGTCGCTATAGGTCGACTGCTGCCGTCGACGCGTCGACAGTTGCCGCCGACGCGCATCGACGGCTGCAGTTACATTTCAACTTCAAAGATCAGCGGTCGCTATAGGTCGACTGCTGCCGTCGACGCGTCGACGGTTGCCGCCGACGCGCGTCGACGGCTGCAGTTACCTCTGCCGTTGGGAACATGCCACTCGTGTGTAAGAGCTCTTACACTCTGTTCCTCATACCTCGTATTTAGAAATTTCGAAGTAGATATACACCGTCCCAGTCGCACGTTTTTATGACCGCGAATCTGGGTGTTCAGAATATACAGGGTGGCAGGGACATCGACGCGAAAACTGTTACAATGGATTCAGTACATGATTCTGGATCCCCCTGCGTTGAAACTATTCGTCAGTTATTTAAAAACAAATCTGCTGTTCCATACATTTTGACCGAGTAGGTATTGCACTCTACTATGATACATATGATTTTCTTTTTTGCGAATGGGACGGTGAATATTTACTTCGAAATTTCTAAATACTCTTACAGAATGTTGTATGTTCTCGCTCTGAAAGTTTATGACCGCGCCCTCTTTGTTCATTTTAGAACATTACAACTGCTGGAGATTACTAATGGACGGTAAAATTCTCGACAGTTCCGATGCAGTAGTAGCAACTGCGCAAAAATAACCAAATTGTTACTTTACCGCCCAAAAGCAGACCGTCTGTATAGGCCCTTAGGCCCTTATCATACCAAGATTATTCCTCAAAAAATAACATTTTACCCATCTCCAGTCCCCATATAGCTCACATCACTAAGATCCTTAGTAGCAGCCGCGAGCCGAGCCCTCGCCTTTTTATATTTCTTCAGGGCAGCTTCTGCTCCCAAGAGTAGTGCTGTTGCTGTACTGGTGCCAGGTTGAGGAGGTGGTGCGACCAAGCCGCCGACTTGGGCTTGAGCGATGATGGTCCATCGAAGGTTGATGGTTCCGGTTGTTGTGTATGTGTAGTTTGCGTCCTGATAATGAAAATTTTACTTGATTATCAAAGATTTAAATCGTTAGATTCGCCCTATCGCGTAAAAAAACACGTTTTGACAGCTGCGCAGTGACTTGACTTGATTGTCATGGAAACGCTATTTAATCATGGTGAGCTCACTCTTCTCAGTATGGACAGTTTTTCGCGTGACTAAGTACGGTGATGGCAAATCTAGCGACACAAATCTTTGTTGGTAACAACGCCCATGCCAAGAATTTTGGGTTAGGTTCTCAGGTCGGGCGAAGTGTACTGTTTTTCCACTAGTAAATTCTTAGTAGCAGCACGGAGTCTGCATTCTGATGCTCAGTGGCATATAGTTTTATGAGGACTCCCAAGATATTATTTTCGCGTTAGAAATTATAAAAGCGCATCTTGATCCGTGATTTAGACCTTCGTAGTTCCCCGAATTTAAAACGAAATCACCTGCAACTGTGGCTCGGCCAGTACATTCAAATCCTTGATCAAATGGCATCCTCCCAGAAAGAACCGCCTGCTCGCAGCCTCCACTACATCCAACTCCTCAGGCCGGGTGCAGGCGAGTTCCTTGGAGTAACAGCCAGGGTCCAGGGGGAGGGGAAGGTAGCAGTACCCTTCGGTGCGGTGGCGGCCCCACCAGTCTGAGGATATGGCCTCCAGGAATAATTTGATGGGTGCTGGTTCTGTAATAAGTTAAGGTAAACTGCGTTCACAATTTCGTTTCCAATTTATGTGATTCGGGAAAAGTAACTTTAATGCCTATAGACAAAGTTTAATTTCTGCTGCAACTTTAACATTTGATGTAATTATTTGAAAAAATAAAAGTCTATTGTTCTCCATAGAACACAACTTATTGGAACCGTCCACGTTCTGACGTTTCATAAGTACCTAATTTAAGTGAAATAAAATGTTTTCCTTGATCCTTTCAATAGTACAGCATATTCAACCTTATTAACACAACACTAAAGTTGATATTGTTTAAGTGGAAACAAATTATAGGACTTTGAACAGTTTGCTACTCTGATATTTGTTATAACCCGATTTTTATAACTATGCACCTTTCAACGTCAAAATATTACAGTATATCAGAATTATAGAGACATAATTTGAAATTTTAAGATTTCAACTTTGACTCATATAATTTCAAATTAGAGTTTCAATTTTGACTCATAAGAATTCAAATTAGGTCTCTATAATTCTAAAGGTGCGATATGTGGTTTAAATAATAACAATAACAACTTATAGAACTTTTGTTAGGGTGTGTTAGAGGTTCTATAGTATATGAAATGAAATTGTTCATTCAGTTTAACACAATGAATTTAATATGAAGTAAATATAACTAAACACGGTTTATAAACAAGTAACTTAGATTAGTTAGGATAATATAAAATAACGCGAATGACGCGGGACGCAGATAGTGACTGTTCATGCGACATGTCGTATTGGAACTCTAATTCGAACTGCGGGAACTCATTTTTTTTTATTTTATTTTTTTATTTAGGGCATCTCGCAGTTGACCTCTGAGGAGGTCGAAGCTGCTTAACCGGACTTTCCTGTGACTGCCTTAAGCTACTAACTTAAAGCCTCCAGCCAGGGCGTAAAATAAACTTATAAACTAGGCGAGCGCTCGCTAAGGGCACCCCCTGTGGGGTACGGACCTCGGCTTAGGGCGTCGCTGGGGGGAGGACAGCAAGTTGGGACAGGCTGGATCAAACATATATTATTATTATTAGTCGGGGAATTTAAAACTACAGGCTCAGCTTCGACGCGGGCTAGCGCATCGTCGAGCAAGGGTCGGGGGGGCGGGAACTCAGAGACGGCGACGTCTTAAGTACTTATACTTGTTCGCAGGTTGTGTGCATGTCTGGGTTACATACCACTACAAACTTGACGAATAATGAGACAGAACTGTGCAGACGACACGAGTTGTGTAGACCGTATAGGAGGCGTCGGGGCACTGAGGAGGTAACCGGGCGGGTGAATTCAATACTAGCAACTACGATTTTGACAGCTCGCAGCGACAGTTATAAAAATCATGTTTATACATGGTCTTTCCATTTAGCAAATAGCTTTTATACAATGATTACCTACTCCAGCTAACTATTTACACTAGGTACTAAATTAAATGACTAACTATGTAGGCATATATAAATAAATGTAAAAAAAAGAACACGAATGGCTTGTGCAAACTGGCGGCAGAGGATTTTAAATTGATTAATTGAATTTAATACTTATCCAATGGAAATAAGGTATATATTGCAATGCTCGCTAAAACTGCGCCGCGATGGTCCAAGCTCGGTCACCAAGCATTGAAATATCTTCCCTTACCGGCCGTCTTCTGGTACGCGGTCGCCACTCCAGAACCTTTCGGCCCCATCGGCCATCTGTTCTGCGAGATCGATACTCGATCTCACAATCGAGACTTATGCGGGTGAAGCCGCGGGACAACTAGTTAATAATAAAATGATAAGTAGCTGGTGTTTTAATCACCAATAAATTACCAATTCCAGTATTGACAAGTAGAGTCAATTCCACAATATGTCCGTAGCGCCATACTTTGTCTCCGTCGACCGTCACAGCTCCACTCGTGTGCGTCGTTCCGTGGAGGGTGTCGGTGCATTGGATGTCTTCTGGTACCTGAAGTTTAAAGAATAACATGACAGAAAGTTTGTCATTTTTACCCGACTACGGCAAAGCCGAAAGGAGGGTTATGACTGCTTGTATACTGCCCTGCTAAGTCGAAAGGCGGTATCTCTGAGATACGCCCTTTTAGTTTCTTTTATACCATTCAATAGCTATAATAATTTCGCATCTAATGGTATAAGCCACATACCGCTATCTAACTTAAAACATTTAAAAAAAACCACTCAGAAGTTCTTTATATACTTATGTGTCCTTAAATTACAATTTACAAAAAGTCAATTTTCTCAAAACTTACTCCGATTGAGATACCGCCTTTCGGCTTAGCAGGGCAGTATAGAAGACGGGCTGCGCCGATCCTATATAAATTGAGATAAGGGCAGGAAGCAAAATCAATTATGAAAACTGCATATAATTACAGTGGACCCCCGCTAATCCGGTCCCCCCTGTAATCCGACATGTCTATTATTATTAAATATTTTTTTGACAATCTTCGCTAATATAGATAATGCATGATTGAACAGCCATGCTATTCTGTAAACATCTCACCGTGAAAACTTGGGTGAAGTGAGCTGTCAATCCCTGTGGAATGACAGCTCACTCCACGCTCACTTCACCTAAGTTTTCACGGTGAGATGGTTACAGAATAGCACTGCAGGTTACAACTTGTACGCACCACTACTATAATTGTACTCGACGCGTAGGTATTGTTTTGATTCTGATTGCTTTTTTTTTACTAAATTCGACATTCATAATGAAGTATGATTTGGATCCGTAATTGGATTACAAGGTACTCTGTTGTAAAAAAATCCTGACTACAAGGGTCTTAAGTACTCTATAATCCGACAAATTCGATAGTTCGACACTGCCCTGCAAAACGTTTGTCGGATTACTGGGGGTCCACTGTATATTAAATAGTTTAGACCACGGCGACGACGTCGGTTAGACTGGAAGCTGACCCCAACATAGTAGAAAATACCAAATAAATTGTTACGTTGACACTTGGGGGAGGCCTATGTTCAGCAGTGGGCATCTTTCAGCTGAGTGGTCATGATTATGATACTACCCTCGATATTGCCTTCAAAACTCATGTACTTAAGATCTATTTATAACCTTGTTTCCAATTGATGTTATTTCCACTTGTCGACTTTATGCAAGTGTAAATAAAGATGATTTTAGACTGTCTAGCACTGTTGAAAAAGTCATAATAAATATGAAAATGTAACGCAAAATTAACCTTATATGTAGGCATTAAGGTTGTTTTTCGTAAAACTTGTTTTTGTTTACGTGTTTGGCAAATAAATTGCGAACGCAGATTACAAAACCCTCGCCAATTTCCCTTGGGGGTATGCAGAAACAGTAGAACGCCACCTGCTACGCTGCTTACATAGGTACTCCTTTTGCCTTCAAAACCTCTATAAAAAAAAATGTTTTACCTTTATATCAAACTCTATGTACAAGTTATCCATATCAAAGTTGGTAGCAGTGAGTATTTCTACTGTCACATAGTACTGTTTCTTGCCGACAGGAGGCATCACAAAGTTCAGCCTTTGTTTCCTCTCCCATCTATTGTATAGTTTCTTTAACTGGAAATAAATATTTAAATTTAATTCAAATACTTCATTTTTAGTTAGTGTTACATAATAATAATACCAGCCTATTATTGTCCCACTGTAGGGCAAAGGCCTCAGGAGGAGCTCGTGGCTAATTAATAACAGCCGCACGGTTCGATCCGTCAGGTTAAGCTACGCTTGCCGAGGCTGGTCCGTGGATGGGTGACCATCTTTACGTACAGAGACTGCTCCGTGCCTCGGTAAGCACGTTAAGCCGTCGGTCTCGGCCGTCATTCGTGAATCTTTGACAGTCGTTACGGGTCGTCAGAAGCCAGAAAATCTGACAACCAGTCTTACCAAGGGGTATCGTATTACTCAGTTACTGGGTTGTGGAGGTCAGATAGGCAGTCGCTCCATCTAAAATACTGGTATTCAGACTAGACTGTAAGCCGACCCCAACCTAGTTGGGAAAAGGCTAGCCAGATTGATTGCAGGCAAAGGCAAGAGGCCTTTGCCCTGGAATCAATCATACAGATCATCATTACAGATGATCATCTCATATAGAGAAGGTATGAGCATGTTAGTGATACTTATAGTTTTTTGTTTAGGTAGGAAGGACCTCCTACAAAAGCTACACCCAAATCTATTGTGCATCCCCAGAAATATTTCAGGTCTAGTATCGGACTCAACTGGAGCACGTACTTACGAGGTTTGCAACTCAAATACCAATAGACTCGCTTACGATTACAGAATTTTTATCTCACGAAGCGACGCGCGCTCTACTTGTGGTACCCAAGTGTACAAACACGCTGTGAATGTGTGCGTTAAGACAAGTTGCGTCAGCACAGAACACACACATACAGCACCGACTTTGCCCTTATCTTGGACGGTACAGAGAGCTCCTGCGCTTACACACACAATCATAGCGTGTTTGCACACTTGGTAACCACATGTAAAGTGCGCGTCGCTTTGTGACATAATAATGCTGGGACTTCTAACATTCCTAGCAAAAGCTAGGTGTACATTTCTACCTACCCAGTCGGAGAACACAAGTATGATATTATGTATGCAGTTGTTGTGTGAAACATCAAACAACAAATATAAATACCACAAAATTCTTCTTCTTTGGTTAGGTGGCGACGATAGCCAGAATCACAATTTCTAAAACTGTCATTTTTGATAGCGCTCACGGTGATATTAATTTAGGGCATGGACAGCGTTATCGCAAGATGGTGCATGTCATACCGTCATTCATGACAATTCACGGGACATCGTTATCACGCTCACGCTAATTAGGAACGGGTGTTAGCACGCTCAAATCTATTACAGCTTAACTCGGAACGCAGCAAGGTCTGTGTGACAATTAGATAGTTTCAACCCTAGTGAAGTTTCAAATTTCTGGGTATTGCTGTCAAAAGTGGTAAAGTATTTACGAGGTCGAATATACACCTCTCCCTTAGGCAAAAGCAGACGTGATATTATGTGTGTTGTTATTTAGTGAAAAATTAACAGTCATACCAACATTACTAACTCTTCCCCGCACTCATCATCAAATTCAATCTCAACAGCGTACTGGTATCCCCACGGCACTCCAGCCGCTGTCTCCACTGAGTATGGGTTCAGTTCTAAGCTGTTGACATCGGGCATCATGACCATGTAGTTGTGTGCTGTGTTGTGGTATATAGATAGGATCGTTACTTCTTGTTTGTAGATTAAGTGTGAGTCTCTGAAAACATAGGACATTAAAAAATATTAATTCAAAGTCGTAATTTAAAATAATGAAGAAGTCATCATGAAATTGATTACCCTTCATTCTGTATTTGTACCCCATTTATGGCAATAGGTTTGCCACATATTACATGGGACCGGGGACAAGTGAGGGTAATACACACCTCTCCCTACCCAAACTAGGACAGGTGTGACCCAGTTTAAAGTCAACATTAATAGTGCTAGGCACTATAAGAACATACATATTGACTATACAGCATGTAGTGTGGTAGGTACGGCTCGTCAAACTGAACAACTTTCTCCATGGGACCATAGCGAAAAAATAAATCAGCCATAAAATAATCATCCAAAAAATAAAAATAATCAGTCATAATCAGACACTTGAGTCAATTAGGTATTGAAGTCCGTATCATACCCTTAAATATGAGCACATCTTACAGATCTACATCTGTGAAGTGTAAAGAATAAAATAAAAATTTAACCCTTAATAACTGTACTTACAACTTTAAGGTAAAGTATAAGGCAAACTCACTCATTGTAATCAGAATTATCAAATACAACATGCATTGCTGTCCATTCCTCCTTTTCCATTGCTATATTTTCTTCACTCTTAAATAAAAGAGTAGTTGAAATTGTATCGCCTCCAAATACTCTACCAACAGCATCATTCAAATTCAACTTTTCCAAATAAGAATCCAAATTGAGAAGACCTTTATTTTTTTTCTTACAGTCAATAGGCAAAGGTAAGTAGCAGTCCTCATCCACATATGTAAATATTTTAGAAGGTTTATATTCTATGTTTTCAATCATTTCATGATAATTTAATTCTGAGTCTGTGATGCAGTTGTGAATGTCTGTGTAACGCTGAACTTCCCATAAGCTGAATAGTTTTTCTTGCCATTTAAAAGAGCATTCTTCCCCAGTGTTTTCTAATTTTAAAATATTAGTTCCTTTGGTGCAGTCTTCGAATTTTGGCAGTGATATGATTCCGTCTTGGGGCTTTAGTTTTATTCTGAAAATTATTTTAAATTGGTATTTTTTAGATGCTTTTTGTCATTCCATAAGAACAATTAAATAGGTAAGATAAACATCCTATCTAGTAGATCTCTCTCATAACTAGGTTATTGAAATTGGAACAGTAGAAATGACAGAAAATAAAGTTTTGGTTTTATCCATATCACCACAGTTGACAACAGATTTACTCGTCTGTTGTACTAGCTGTAAATAAAAATGTTTTATAGCAGTTAATCAAGGATAATAACTGTTTCATACAAGTGTGAAGTAAACAGGTAACACTCACTTTATTTGTAAATCTCTGACATCTTTCTTTAACCAGTATACACCTGAAACTTTATTACAACGATTAAAGTCGTTCATTGTCTGAGACATATTTCATTCTAGTTTTGTAACTATTATTTTTCCTGGTCGTAGGCACAGGTCGTAAGATAATTGTTAATTTGTTTACTCGGTTGGTTATACTTATATACCCATAAATACTTATATTCTACTCGTTTGTTTGTATGCAATATTTCGACAACCATCATAATCACCATGGCAACCGATGACAACCTTTATCACAGATTAAATAGAGAACTTTACAAAAACGTTCATAAAAACTCGGCGTTGCATTCACAAATTATGAAATTAGATAGATAGACTCGGTGACCGCTCAGAGAGACTTTAGAAATAAAAATGTACTAAATGCCCAGGAACAATTTTGTTAGTTCAATAAATAAAAAGAAAATTAAAACCGTAGAAATACAAAGTCTTGAGATTGCATCGTATTGATCCAGTGTTGCCATTCATTAAAAAAAATCATTTCATTCAGTTCGTTCATGCATCCGTCCCAGTGTCAAGTGTCAATCAAATCGAAGTAAACTGAACTCATTCATTGTTTTATTTTCCCGTCAGTCGCTAACGGTACCGTGTAAGAGTTTGTCGTCTTTATTTACGTAAAATAAACACGAATATAATAAAGATAATCGCGAAATATCTACCTTTTCCAACAATCGTTATCTTATCTCGCATTGTGGAGGATAAATCGATCATGTTCAATCAACACTGTGCCTTGTTTACGGCTGTGTTATGATGTGCTACTTAACTTAATTATTTACATTTATCGTTATTTACTGTTGATTTTTTGAGTGAAAATGCCTTCTGGACGAGAAACGGCTGTTTCGATGCCGCTGACTCCGTCGCGGTCCGACTTGTATTGGCGGAGAATTTTCGAAAAGGTACGTACCTTTAGCAATAAATAATACCAATCGTTCGACTACACCGAGTCAAACTCAAGACAGGTGCAAAACCAGTTGTTATTGTACCTACTATTTACATTTTATTGTTATCTTTTATGTGCAGATTTTTCTTAGCTATAGGAAGCAAGAAGTAGGGCAGTGTAGGATTATTCCCATTCTTTGTGTAATCATTTTGATGTAGCCTTTCGCAATTATTGATATTTTGTGCCGGTTCTTATACCAACCAGTTTCTATCACATACATTTTGGTGGTTAAATAAATAAATAATTTGATTATAAAAAATACATTAGCATTTATGTTTATCTCCGACACTATTTTATCATGCTTACAACAATATAAATCATTATACCTTCCTAAAATTATGTAAACTTACCTACATAAATATCACCGATTTACCAAATAAAATTGAGTCTCATAATACCTATTGTCCTTTATTCATTTCTCTATAAAAAGTAGGTCTCTATAAACATGAAAAATAGTACCCCACACTCTCAGGGCTCCACAGAGAGGAACCTCCCTAACAAATGGACTAAGTCCAGGAGTACTGTTTTCTGTATCAAGCCTTTGATCCAAATGCCTAAGGAAAACCTTAAATGTTGAATGAGCCTGAGTCTGACCTTTTATTTTTATGAAGTATTCAAAATTAGAATCCTATATTTTCCAGCTAGTTCAAAATGACTGTGATGCAACACAATTAGGACTCATTACCAGCTACTTAAGACTCACATTATTAATATATGACGCATGATCTTTTATTCTGCTAATTTCACTGCAAAAAGTAAAGTAACAATTCTTTTACCAGTTATTTTAAATAGCACTTTTAAATGTAATGTGAGTCTATTATATTTACCTATTTAAACTTAATATTAATTTTAAAACACACAAATATTGATATGTAATACATGCAATATTATGTCAATGACTCAACAATTAAATTGATAGGGCTTTTGCTGGCTTAATAAGTATCTATAGGTTCTCACTAGGTATTTAAACTATTTCATCATATAACTCAAACCACTCCAGCTTTTTTCAGCTCCAACATTTTGCCTAAAACTTTGGTAAGATGGCAATCAAACCTTAGCATGTACTTAGAGTAAGGAAAATAAATGTGGGTGTACACCCACATTTCCCCAATTATATTTTAGTCCCATGTAATAGAGAGAGAGCTCAGACCATGAGTGTACCCAAAAAATCCAAGGGGGGCGCTTGCCCCCCCCCCCCCCCCCTCTTGGATTTTTCATGTCTAAGTACTGTTGTCGATAAAAAATATGTTATAGTCACGTTAGGACCTACTTTACAATTACAATATAAATTAGGTAGGTATGCATTAATTTGAGCGCGGCCTTTCGTGTTGTACCTATCATGCATATTTCGTGTTGTAGCTCAGAGACTGTTAGTACTAGAAAGCTGTAATTTGGAAGGGGTATACATATTAATCAAAGGTCGATCAAAAATATTGAGTGTGTGAAAACCATTTTTGTATTCATCGAACCGTGCAAATTTTTGACATTTTTGTTCAATTTTTTTTTTAATCCATTGATGTTAAATGGTTGGTTAGTATAGTATACATAACAAAATTAAAAGGAAAACTATCACAGCTAAGTAGGCTTTACAAGTTAGCGAGTAATAATCGACCAACTTACATTTGCAGTTGCAAAAACATGTTCTCCCATACATTCCGTATGGGACAACATGTATTGTAACTTCAATGTTAAGTTTGTTTTTAGTATAAATTTATCCCAACACCCACTTGGAAGGCATTAGAAGTCTTTAAAAAATACGCGAACACAGCAGCAATATCAAACTATGTAAAACATGTGCGGGGTGAAATTTCTGATACACCCCCCCCCCCCCCCCCCCGGCCATTAAGCTGGTTACGCCCATGGCTCAGAGACACATTTTCACTTTTATTTAATGTAGCTGCACATTTTTTCATTTGTATAGTATCCTCCTTACTCTATTTCCGTACTGTACTAGCACTAGTATTGGCACAGGTTCAAGCCATGAAATATTTATTGGACCATCTTCTTGACATATGTTTTACGATATAATAGGAGCACTCACCCCTAATTATGTCGATTATGATAAAAACTAGAGCAATATCGTATTGCGTCACTGTTCCTTGAGTCTGGCAAAATTGAAAAGTGAAAACTCTATTTATGTCAAGGTAAATAAGAAACACTTGCGCACTTGAAATAGATTCAGGATCGTGGGTGCGTTTACAGAAATACGTCTTCCTAGGTACCTACCTAGATATATTAGAAAAATCACAGTGGCCCACTTCAGAGAAGTGAAAGCAGCAATATATCTCAGAAGTGTAAACATTAAGACCCAGAACAACTGCATTATATCTGTGTTTAGGCAGGCTATACATATATTTGTTTCGTAATATACTTCAAGCATTTGAACCCGGTACGGGCAAAAGCCAACAACCAAACCACAGTCAGAAATGCTAATGAAGCAAAAATAAACAATTATCTCATAAAATACTAACACTCTCAAATAAACAGAATGGGCGATAAAATTCGGGAGCATTATATCGTAAAACTGTGCCACCGTTCATTAGCATTTTCGTGTCAAGGTCTTGAAACAGGAACACTAATGTAGCAGACAAAAACGATTTAGATCTGTCTTCTCCCTAAATAATGGTGCGCTTACATGGGCTACTAAAATTATGCACTTTATTTCTACTTACATTTGAAATTGCAATCTATCGCCATTGGCGGATTTGCCCTAAGGCCCAGTATGCCCGGGCCTAGGGCGGCCAATCGTGACAAAAAAAATCACTGGTGATAACAAGACATACTAAATTTGTGAACCGATTTCGATAAAAGTTGGCAATAATGTAAATTCATTATGTAGTCTATATGATGGGTGCTGAGAAAGGGGCGGCTGATACTCACAATTGTAGAATAGCGCAATATTGTGCAAAGGAGACGGGCGAAAGTTCATACAAAGTTGGGCCTGACGTTACAGTAACAATTACTGCATTAATTAATTTAGATATTAATACCATTTCAAATAAACGAAAAAGTTTACGACTTCTCCATGGTAGAAAAAAAATATAGGGTGTTATTGGTTAGTCCAAGAACACCGTTGCTGCTTCTTAAAATTATTGTTACACCAAGCTCTCACGTTATATTATAAGAAAGAATGATTAGTCTTTATTGTAGACTAGAATATAACAGAATTTATTGTCTATAGGACATTAACACATTGAGGACTCGGACGCCGTCCAACTACATTCTAGAGGTTTGATATAATTATAAAAAGCAGAGGGAGTATGAATTAAAAACCCCTTCTCTTTTATTGATTTATTGATCGTCCACCACATCATAAACTATTAAAATGTCGTCCTTGCCCAGCGTAGGAACCATATTATGGACATTATGTGACAACAGCAACCCACATTATAACAGGTTTATTTTCTCCATTATGGCTTCTAAATAAACCATGTGGTATTAACAACGTTCTATCCTGGCGATTTATATGGTTAAGTCCAAAATATTCATACATTAAGTGTCGAGCTTCAGATACATATCCATCAAGAGTTATTTTTTCATTGGAATCGCCAGTTGTAAACTTCATCAAATATGCTGTCAACCCAATAGGGCCCGATGACTTTTGTAGTAATTGAGGCACTTCATTTATAATCCTTCGTATTAATATGGTGATTGCATAATCTATTGTTTTTTGGGATATAGAAGTTATAACGATCTAACAACATTTTCCTAGTTGTAACAGGAACTCTATTCCTCTCTTGTCTCCGGCAACCATCAATAAAGCAGTGAGATTTCGTTTCTACAGCTCTTATATAGGTAACACTATAGCTTCACTCGGCCTGGGTGTAGACTGCGAAGTCAATTCCTCGTGCTCACTTGTTTCATATACAGATGGTGCAGATACAAAATGATGGGCATTTCTATCAGCTCTCACCCAGCAACTGTGACAAATGAGAGCTCTGTTATTTGATATCTGGAACAATAATTTTATAATAAGCCTTTGTCTGAGATAGAATTTAACGTGCGGAATGCAAGTGTACTAAGCTCCCCTGCCTTAACCTGTCGTAGAATACAGTAATGATGTTATACAAGGTGAAAGTGATCATTTGTTATTTATTTACACTGCCTGATTATATGACATTACCATATAGTTGTACATATAAAAATAATAAAAAGCAACTGAGCCCAATAAACACTTACAGTACGAGGCAAGATCCATTCACAAATAACTGTATGAATCCTTCTTTCTCGTTCAGTGTGAGTACGCAATAAATGAGATCTTGCACGTAACACTGAACATCCACAGTTGACACAAACTTGATGATGTCCAGTTGTTGAAGATGAAAGCGGCTCATCAACGCCCAAAGAATTTATGACTAAATCCCTGCATCCTTGGCAAATGTGATGAAAACTGTTGACCTACAACAATAACAATAGTTTGTTACTTACAGTTCTCGGAAAGAAATAATATAAGTACATGGTAGTGAGACGGCTAGAACATTGTATTTGTGGCACAAAGCACTGGTACAAACAACAGTCAGAAAAAGACAGTGATTAGAAAACCGAAGCAAGCCAAACTCATTAGCGGAGTATATTTGTGATTACATTAAGATTATTATATTGATAAGCTTTCATACAATGTCAATTATCCTATTGTTGCTTACTCAATGCCTGAATGCCTACTAAATTGCTCAATGCCTGATATTAGTATAAAACCTTCAGTACGTAAAGATTTTGTGGCTGCGTGTAGTTTTTTAACTAACAGAACTTTTTGGTCAGTGGGTCGGCTTAGGGTTTAATTGATAGTCAAACCATCCATTAAATCTTGTGTTGAACTTATTGTTTCAATCATGAGCGATATTATAGTGTTATAAGAATAATAATGAAGTAAGGTAAAGCAAAATGTGAACTTTTAATGAAATAAACTACTTACCCATTGCTGGATAACTGAAAGAATGCCTTCGTCTTCTTTTTGGTGTATTATGAATACTAATCGAATAATAATTACAGCACACGAAAGCACAACAGAAAATACCCAATATCGCAAACTCAGAGCCAAACAAAGCTAAAAGCTAATGATTTGTTTGTTTGACATTTGATCTGTCTGACAATGACATGAGTTCCACTTTATTGCCTGTTTAAGAAAATATGATGATCGATACTTGAATCGATTTATTAATCAATTCAATCAATTTATTTTTACAACCCGCTTAGAAACGTTGATAAGTGTCACTGGGTAAACATTACATATAAAAAATTAAAATAAACTTATTTAAAGAAGAAATGAATATCTTATTGATATTTAAGATTTAATGTATTATTATGAATTCGATAAATCGATTAACTTATTTCATTTGGCAACATTGGTTATTTGTGAAAATAAGGGAAGTCAGTGTTTTTTCTATTAAATATTTAATTTCTTATCCCATGATAAAACTGCTTAATATTACATGATTAACTACAAAAAAAACTGCAAGAAATATTGACAAATATTTAATTTGTGTAACGTCAGGCCCAGATTCGCCCGTCTCCTTTAGTTGCCGTCGTGCAAAGCTTTGCAAATTCGACAAAGGAATTCCCATTTGGATCTTAGGTATTATTAAACTTGAATAATACCTACCCTACGTAGTTGAATAATATATCTAACGTATCTCCATTTATCAGGTTTTCCTCCAAATTACCATATTCATATTTTACCTATTTCTTCTCCGTCAATTTGGTATTCTATGTGAGTCTGGTTTCTGTCTGACTAACGATTGTGTGAATATACAACTCTGCAAACAACCGTGAACTTTTTATGCCTTCGTTAAAATACTCAACCGAATTTTCCTTGGTCAGAATTCTTTTTCTGAAGTTTGCAAACACTTGGCCAGGATTTGTGGGCATCATAAAAATAGATTAAAGACATCAGGACGTGCATATCCAAACAAAAATCCGCATCAGCCATTTGATTTCACACTGTATAATTATTTGATACTTACCGATATATAAAACTTTAGAATTCCGGTCCGGAGTCAGAGCTCAGAGCACCATGCACCACTCAGATTGTCGAAGATATGGGAGTTCCCGTCTTACTCACAAATTATTTTAACTACATAATCACAGTTCAAATATCTAATAATTATTCATGGATTTCCCTCAGTCTTGAGTTGTTTTTATGATAGAGTGACAAATCACATTAATGGATTCGTACACGCTAGGTGCTACAATACACATTTCTGGTTAAAATAACTATGCCAAAGAGCAATGTAATGTTACGTAGAACATGTTCCTACATAATATCGGCACTCTCTGTTTCACACAATACAAAATAATTACGATCAATAAAGAACTGCAATAACGGTGCAGCGTAATTTAATGCAAGAACACGATTATTTTCATTCACAGTCTGCGTTGCGTAATCAAATATTTGCTTTAACTAAAATAGCTGAAAAAGACGGAGAAAGAGAACTCGAGACAGATGGAATAATGATAATAGATCGTAATAAGGTCCACTGCATTTTTCACACTTCCTGCTATTTAATTCAAGAACAAAAGATCATCATTATTTATTTTAACATGCAACGGCCAAGGCCAATTACATTAGTTAAAGACACAAATACTTTAGTTATGTACAATAACAAAAATATACAACTACTCGGCAGTCATACGCTCATCTCACAATACCGCAATCATATTGGCAAGATCTGACATTGATCCGAACACATCACAAACAGTCTTTAGCGTCCAAGAGAGCGTTGAGCGCCGAGAGTGTGCGAGGGACAGGAGACTGGGCTCGAGCGATCCATCTGCCTATTGTTTTCCCTACTACATATGTTCGGGTCTATTGATTTCCCGTCTAACCAGATGCAGCTGAATACAAGTATTTTACATGAGGTGACTGGTTATCTGGCACCCCCACAACCTGGTTGTCGAACTTTCTGGCTTCTGACTACCCGTAACGACTGTCAAAGATCTGCGTAGCTTAACCTGATCGATTGACTCGTGCGGCTGTTATTACTTAGCCACGTGCCATCTCAAGCTATTAAAACGTAGGACGATACAATCGATACAGGCTTTCTTAAAAGTAAGTATTCCTTAAAATATGCCCCATAAAACAACCAAAAATCCTAAATAGTGATGCAGGAATCCATGGAAATCACTCAACCTAGTAGGTAACTGGCTAAAATGTCTAGACTTGAAACTGATCCAAACATGCGCGTAGGAAAATGGTACAGTCACGATTATGCTGGGTACAGACTCAGACCGAGCCAACGACTGGATTTTGCAAGCTTTCTTTGGCCTTATTAGGTCCGTTTAGCGAGCGGTAACGAGACCAAGAAATAAGAGACGAACGGTACCGTTCGTCTATACGGCACATAACTAAATCAAATAATAGAAATAGTTTCTGATGTACTGAGTTATTCCATTGATGTGCGAATGACGAATCATTGGTATTTTCAAACAATACATTTTACTCATTGCCAATTTTTATTACGTATGCAAAGGCATTACTTTGGTCGAACTGTTTATTAAGCGGAACTGGGTCTTTCCCTTGATTTTCCCTGACGTTATGCAATTTATGTAAAAAATCTTTGCTATTAACATTGCGTTGATTGCTTTTGACCTCTTAAACCAGAATTGTCACGTTAAAACTTTATGTTATTAATATGTTAACATTTTTCCTGCTGGCATTATAAGCTTAAGCGAAATATTATTGATTAAACTGAGAGTATGTACCTATCTTTCACTTGGGTTTGCTTTCCGGGAGCAGTTTTTTTATCCTCAAGACTGTTAATCTCGTTACAGTCACTAAGTCTGTAGAAAAGCAGATCTCATCTACTAGCTATGTTGTAGTAAGTCTACTAGATACTATGTACGATTTGCACGCGCTTTAGAGGAATCAATCAAGTTAAATGAATAAATTGAAGGATTGGAATCAAAAGCATGACCAAAAGTAACAATTTTGCTACCAGCTTCTTGAAAGAATGTCATACTTTTATCAGGGTCAAGATCTGTTTCTTTGGAGGATATGCATCTTACATTTGGACATTTCGTTTTTGCTCATCTCTAAACCTTGTAATTTCTACGCACGAAATGCAGAACAAAGTCTGCTCAATATTATTCAAATTGTTATAACTTTAGCGTCGGCGTCACGGCCTACTGAATCTTGTATATAGACGATATTTATCTTTCTAACAACGTTGTAATTTTCTTTATGGCAGCTGACTTACGTTATGTAAAGAAGATTTAGGTCTGTTTGTTATGTTTATTTACATAATTATCTATTTATATGCCACTTATATTTTACAAGATGCGTTCTTGTGACGACAGTTCATTAATGCAAATGTTAATTAGAAGTTAAACCACTGTATTTACATATTTTAAATGCTTGTTTAATTGCTGCAATAGTGCATGTTAGGTCATAAAATTAATTTAATACAGGTTCAGCCAGGGAAATATAAAGTAATGAATGGAGAAAAACCACACCTCCATACACAGCCTCCACATGATAGATAGTTGACGGACTGACAGAGTATAATCGATCGGATTGAACTAATTCTTGTATTTTTTTTTCGATCCATCTCATGACATCACTGGTCTCACTGGTCATTCGCTTTTCCTGTCAAAAACTGGTTCTGGGTTAATGAATTTAGTAACGTCCTCGGTATCTTAATCAGGTTGTTCACCTACTTTAGACATAAAGAGGTTACTAAACTTTGAGGTGACGATATCTTACAGATACATCCCACATTGACCTTGGTTATATGCCAAGAGTGCCAAGACTCGTACATGACATAAGAATTGGTCTTAAATACAAAAGTATTGGTGTTCATACACTATGTATACACCGCTTTCCCGGTTGAGTCATACCAATGACGTGGTATGATAAAGTACACATTAACTGTATGTTTTCCTCTTGTTTGGTTTAATATTTCAAGTTCATAATTAATTAATAATTATCAATATAAGTCCGATTACGGTTTAAAATGAGGATATTGAGGTTTGTATTTTTGCTGTATAGCTCCTTATCTCTCTAATAGTCGAATTGGTTTAATAAGATTACCTTATATCAAAAGTACCTTTTATTTGTCTTCTTCTGGTATATAATTATCCGTTTAATGTCGTCCAACTCGACTCGAAAGATTTTGCTGTAATATGACTGGTAAATCAAATTCTTCCAATGTCGAAAGATATTTATTAACCCCGCCGTGCCTCGGAAAGCATGTTAAGCCGTTGGTCCCGGCTGTCATTCTTGGATCTTTGACAGTCGTTACGGGTCGTCACAAGCCCGAAAGTCTGGCAACCAGTCTTACCAAGGGGTATCGTGTTATCCAGTAACTGGGTTGTAGAGGGCAGATGGCAGTCGCTCCATGAAAACTACTGGAATTCAGTTGCGTCCGGTTAGACTAGAAGCCGACCCCAGCATAGTTGGGAAAAGGCTAAGCAGATTGATTTTTGAAAGACATTTATCAAGCAACTAGCATCATTTTAAATTGAATGCGAAAGGATTCATAACTGAGAAATATGTCTTGAATAAATTGGTTACAAACTAAGTCTGCTTACCAATTTTTTTCCCGAAACGGCTAATCTACTAACCAGGTAGATAGAGCACGCGGTAATTTCCGAGGAATGCGTGAAGTCACAAAGCAAACACGATGACTTACGCAGAGTTTCAGCAAACTTGTTCAGCGGCGAATATTTACACAATCAACTAGCCAAACAACAATTTGGGTCAAACTAAATTACTTTCGTACTGAAAGTGTGAAATTGATTTCCACTGGATTACTGTTTAAATTATACTACGATTCCTGGTGAGTTACGTTATATAATTTAAAAAGAATCTCTCTTCCAGTTAAATCAATGCTGGAGAGGAAGCTACTCTAGCATTTAACCAAGATGGATAGAATAAATAGTCTAATAAACAATAATGATGCCCAGACTTGAATGAAAACTTTTTGGTAGGTTCACGAGATACACAAAAGTGGCTGAGCTACATGATTTAGATTAGGTATTGTGGACAAAACCAAAAGTCCAAGTAACCAAAAGTACCTTTTCATGGTCAGGGGCTAATGTAATATTTGATTGGCAATTATTGAACTCTCATTAATTTCTTAAATACCAATCAAGTACATAGATGAATTCCATGCAAATGACGAAGCTATTTCAGTTACAACTACAATTAAACTAGAAAGCGTAAAGGAGTTGCATAAAATAATGCGACTCAATTTAATTGTCAGCTCAACAGAATCAGTAACAATCATTAGTGATATAACTACAGGAAATAGTGTGATTACGCGTTAACAATGCCTTTATGGACAGATTACGATCTTAATACATCCATTAACTCGCATATTGTGTTACACGCATTTGGAATCCTATATAACATACAAACATACACAAGACACAATTAGAAATACTCTAAGCATATTTTTTCCAAAAGCTTTTTGTAAAGCGAACTTTAGCAAAGTGTTCGACTTTGCTTCATCACAGTAGTCACAGTACACCACAGTACACTTATTCTAAATTGAAAATACTACAGGATTTTTCGACTTTGTAACATGCTTAATTAGTGAAATTGCTCACAAAAAAATCAAGTGAGGTTCCCAAAGGATCTAATTTAGGACCATTTCTGTTTCTAATTGTTCGGGTATGGTAATTTCAACAATTTACTGACTTTTAGTCGAGGATTATGTATGAGATAGATTGCATTCTATGCAATTTAATTGACCTTTTGCTCTAACGACCTTGGCGCAAGAACACACATAAGAAATAATAACTGAGTGTCATACTGCCATCAACAATGAAACCTGAGACTATGTTTGTGTCTAGGGTTAACAGGGTCCAGGATATCACTTGTCACAAATTAAATGGTTTTAAAATAATCATTTTAATTATGAAGCAAGGCATTCAGTAGTATTATCAACAAGTATGTAATGCAGTTATGATTCATGTTATGCAACATATTACTGCAGCTACATACATACATTGTCTTTATCATTATTCCCATGTATTATTATAATAATGAAATTTAGAAGTGTTTCTTTGAGTTTCATGCCTTTAAACTTCGCCGCATTTTTTTTGCATAAGTACGCCAATACGATCTAGAAAGTACATTTTCTCGTTCATATCACAATGTTAATACAAGTGCACTCGTATTTGAAGCAAGAAGATTAGATGAAAGATTACGATAGAGATTGGATAATAGGTATAGGTGCACACGACGAATGAAGCTATAAATATCCAGTATTAGCTAACCTCTCATTGTATACGTATAGCCGCAATACGAGCAATACGGGCTTCATACTGGAAAAGTAACGCATCATAAATAAATAAACTTTTATTCAGAATAAAAATTGGTAAAACACAAATATGAATCTTATCTTAGATATATATATATATTGAAGGTATTACGATGTTAGATGCCTGTACTAAGGATTAATTAACCTGTATCACAGGCCGAAATATATCGTTGTATGTAGTCCCAAAAGAGAAACCTATCCCAGCTAAGAGGTGGGCTGTGGATGATGCTGATGATGTAGTCTACCTTATTACGTCTAATCTGAGTTGCTTAAGCACTTATCATCTATCCTCCTTCACAAGCTAGTTTCAATTCTTTACAAAAAGTCACCGTTACACATGCTATCACAACATGTTCATAAAATTAGTCTAGACGGCTTAGTCATTGTCCATTTGTGTATTCACTGTGTCACCAATTGTTTCAATTCATATCATGACATCTAGGAATCATTCCCCTTTTAAATGACTCATATATTCCTCGGTATTTTTCAGTTTGCCATGATCATCATTTTGGGCCTAAATATGACTGACTTATGACTAAGTTAGGAACGTGCTGCTTCCTTTCATTCCTCGGTCATGAGGATTGCTATAAGTGGACAGGGATTAGGTAGCGTCATCCAATGAGGTATCTAGTAAATACCAATCTGTCTTATTAGAAATTGATTTGTAAAACCAGAGGGTCATGGATTACCTATAATCTGGTATTGTTTGAACTCCGATGTTACAACGTTTAGAGAACAGCAGATCTATTATGTAAAAATCTCACCAAAAGCTCGGGAGAAGTGAGTCAATAATGTCAATCCATTGACAATTAAGCAATAATATCATCAGATGGAATGGCAGCTCACTTCACCTAAGTTTTCACGATGATGTTTTTACAGAATAGGCCGGTTGTTGAGCTGCTGGTGCCTATCTATCCACACAAAATATCGTTTTGTTGCTTATAACGCAAAGTATCTACCATCGCCTTTGGTATAGTTACTGTAATCGTATTCAGTTGTAACAAAAACATTTCAGGTTGACTCAAGAATGAATGATTCATGGAAGTATTACAATTTAAAGATACGACGCATTCGAAGTGAAGTTATCAGTTATCACCTATGACTGTTCGTTACTTCATTGATTCTATTTAGATTGATTGATAACAGATTTTTTGGAGGTCGTGGCTAAGTAATAACTGCCGCACCGGTCGATCCATCAGGTTAAGCTACGCTTGCCGGGGTTGGTCAGTGGATGGGTGACCATCTCTACATACTGAGACTCCACCATGCCTCGGATAGCACGTTAAGCTGTTGGCCCCGGCTGTCATTCGTGGATCTTTGACAGTCGTTACGGGTCGTCAGAAGCCCGAAAGTCTGTCAACCAGTCTTACCAAGGGGTATCGTATTACCCAGTTACTGGGTTGTGGAGGTCAGATAGGCAGTCGCTCCATGTAAAATACTGGTTGCATCCGGTTAGACTGGAAGCCGACCCCAATATAGTTGGGAAAAGGCTAGGCAGATTGATCGATAACAGTTTTTTTTTGCAAAAATGGTCAATCTATAATTTCAAGGTCTTATAAAGTCTTGTGAATCACATTACTTATTATCGAGCAATGGTCCGGGCTCCCGACATAGGCTTGACGATGAAATATTCCAATTTTAAGATACGATACTTACGCATTTAAATTGTAGTTATTACCTATATGACTGTTCGTTACTTCGTTGATCCTATTTACATTGATTGATAACTCGTAGGTGCTATGATTTTTTTTTTTACTTTTCGATGAATAATTTCAAGTCTTATAAATTCTTATGAATCACATTCCGAGCCATGTTCTGGACTTTGGACACGGGCTTGACGATGAAGTAGGTTTAGTTCCAAAATAGATTTTGCCATAGACATACTATTATTACTAATGTATTAATAGATTATGTACGGGTCTATAAAAAGTTAATAATATAATTAAACAGAGGGTGACAAAAAAATCAAGAACTTTGTGAAAAACTCCTAGGAACAGCAACATTTGGCTTATACCCACGTAATTTATATTTTTGTTGCATAACATAAAATTTAACAGAACATTATCAACTTAATATTGTTTTGTTCAGTATTTTCAATTAATTGTATCGACCGATATTTTTCTTGAGATAAAATTGCAATTTTTATTTACAAATTCGATCCATTTTGCACACGACGAGATATCGTCTCATAACTTTCTCATATCAATACTATTAAAGGAAAAACAACTATCATATCTCAACACACTAGGTATATTAGGGCCAGTTTCGTAGTGTCCAGATAACCAAAAACCCCTAATGAATAAAAAAAAACAGATTTTGTATGTTATTTTCTGCCAGATATGCTTACCGGAAATGCAACAGACCATAAAACATTCAATTGAAAACTAACTTATCGAGAGCATACAGATACCGGTAGGTACTGTAGAACGAATTATCACCAACTTTCGAAAAGCAACTGTCATCGCTTACCACTTTTGTACTTAATGAGGTCGTGGTTCAATACCGTTCGACACAGAATCTCGAACGCGTGCTGAAAACAAAATAATTTTAAAACAAGAAGCATCTGATGACCTTGGAGAGAACAAGGCTGGGGAATTTAGGTCTTCAATTTGTTTATGAGTATAAAATCAACGTTGTATGATAAATATTTATGAGGAACATGTCGTGAGGAAAGTTTTGGGTATGAATGGGGATTAAGGGTAGGAGAAGACCAAAGCAACGATGGATAGACTAAAAACATGATATGGCTAAAAAGAAGGTGACTACTGAGATAACGATGAATAGAGAGACATCTCTTTTTGTCGTCATCTCAGTAGATGCCTACGTGTGGAAGAAAAGGACATATTGCGCCGACCCTGAACAAATTGGTATAAGGGCAGGACAATGTTAAAATCAAATCAAATCAAATAATTTATTTGCATAATACATGTTAAGAAGGTGTTACAGGTATAAAAGGTACATTGTATTATAACCTAATGAGGTGTGCAAATTAATATCTTATTAATATCTGATGCAAATACTTACAATCGCAACATTAAACATACATAATAAATAAAAATAAATAAATGTTGATGATGAAAAATTCCAGTGGACGAGATTTATAGCATAAAGCGCTCCAGATTCGCAAGATTCCATCCGAACCGCTAGCTCATTATTATGTAACTAATGAAGCTACATATACCAAGTTTGGTTAGCTCCAGCTTAAACAGCACAATACAAATAATTTTCGGGAAAATCAAGTAATACCTAATTTGGTTCTCGTTCTTATTTTAATTAACTGCCTATTTTATATAAATTCTATCAAATCACACATATTGTGGCCTTACCATTGCACCATTGATAACACGAGGAAGCGGATGTCATTATTTCATTAATTTCAAGGAAGATCGTTAAAACAATTGAAATATTTAGGTAATCACATATTAAATATTTTACAATGAATTAATACTATATGCTAGAATACAATTTCGGCGGGTAACTGATATTGTTATTACCATACTGCTCGTTTGTTTTCCTTACCAAATCTTGCTTTTGCTCGAAGTTCTGTTATTAGACATTTGTATACTAAACTTGTGCTAGATTGTATTCATGGAGTGTGTTGTTTTCATCTCATACGAAATATACAGTTACTGCGGTAGCTTACAAGCTTTCAGGGACTTTATTTAGGAACGAAACGGTGGTTTTGTCGAATGAATCACCAAACATGCACCAGTTTGATAACAATGCTTTACTTCCATCATAAAAGATTTAAGAATTAGTAATAATGTCGAAATAGTTCCTAAAGGCAGCGGAGATGGGAAGAGATGTCTATTTCAAATCCCCAAAGTTCTTAACGCATTACATGGTTTTTATTATTTAACAGACTCTACCGCTCTTTCCTATACCATTCCGAATCAGGGCCGGATAATATATTCTCCGGAACATCAAAGGCACAGATATCCCGAACCCTGGTAGGACCTGACCTTGAACTGTGTGGATAGAGCTTTACTGCTATATCGCTTCCCCTTTACTTAAGAGTTTTCTCCTATCTTTCCAGTACGACAAAGACAAAGATGGGCGGATCTCCTACGTGGAACTCAAAGAGATCATCAATTCGAGAGAGTATGAACACGACCTACCCGACAATGTGGTAGACAAGATCATGGGCCTCGCAGACCGAGACAACTCGGGGTACCTCGACTTCAACGAGTTCGTTGCTATGATGCAGAACCCTGACTTGAAGGCGGTGTTTGGGCACTTTGTGGCCAGATACGTGCACTCCATCATTCCTCATCGAGGCCCTGTGGACACTACAGGTAATTGATGAACAGGATCTGTCAATATAGTCCCTTTTTCGTGTAGATTAGTTAGAATTGATCTCGCAAAAGCGTCGTTCATTCTTGACTTTTCTATGACTAAGGTGATTTCTACAGACTCTGATGTATATACGAATAAATATTATACTGTGTCTAGTAGGTATATCTTGGCAGTCTGTAACAAAAAACTTAATTGATATGGATGCAAGCAGTCCTATAATGTATTCATGAACTGCCAAAATATATCTGACCACCTTGTAGTGTGTAGTAGATTTGTTTTACAAACGTAGGTGTAACTGGATTGCTATTCATGCCACGTAGTTTAATGCACGGTGTAATAATAGATTACCCCAAACGGTAGACTGAAGTGCAGTACAATGGTACACATACAGCTCGCCATAAACAGAAAGACGAAACTGGCGAAAGCCATTGCATTGCCTAGCTGCAATTGGTTGCTGTACTTACCAAGTGCTGGTCGTAATTTTTTGGCAGGTAACCCTCTAACTAAAACTCCAACTGAAAAACAGTGGTCTTCCTTTATTTTATTAGATGATTATAAATCTCATTGGATTCAGTTTTGGGACTTATTTTACAAAGAGTTAAGAATATTCTCATTCTCATGTCATTTTCAAAAGAAGTGTTAATCAGCACAATAGTGTATTGCAGTTCCGTGGTAGTAACTATAGTATAAACACTTAACACGGTACGTGTTTTATCACTCTTGTATTGTTTGCTTAATAAATTCACAAGAGTAGTGGACGTGTACTTTGGCGTATTTTAAAGTTTTTCATTATTTTCACTGGCATTGTTGGTTTGTTGATCCCAAGTTACACCTTCGTTGTGCACAGCATGTACAGATCACGTAGACCTGTTTACAATTAGTGCAAGTGATAAATTAGTAATATTGTCCTCATTTATCAAAGTGTGTTTTTCTTGTCTTTTCTCTTCTCTTCTTGTCTCATTTCGTAAACAAATATGACGCATTAAGATTTCTGTTTCTAGAAAATGCATGTGCATAATTGGTTCGTTTGAAGCAGTTTTTAAATTATATGTTTAGATTAATACATCCATATCTTCATACCTTACTAAAGCGTTTGATTGATGCGAAAACTGTTGATTTTCATACTTTATTTTGTTTACCAGTTATGTATGGAAAAATACACTGTATCGAAGCAGTCAAAATATTTACTGGATTTACTGAAGGATTCTCACTGGTAACATGTCGAAATGTTAAAGCACCTGGTGCCTAGCCTAGGCACGTGTGCTTCTTTAATTGACTTATCACTTGCGCTAGTGAACGTGTAAACAGGTGTTAATAATAGCCCTATTTAGTGGATTTTGATTGCGGAATGTGAATATCCAAGCTTGCGTAGATATAACATGGTTTTGTTAGCTTGCAGGCAATATGTAGGATTATAAATAATTATGCAATTGTATATTTTTGTATATATGGCAGCTGTTAGACGATTAATATACATACTCTTAACAGTATTACGAGTATTATGGGAAACTGAATGTGGGAATATCAAGATCTAGTTGGCCGATGTATAGCTGAGCATTGGGCTGGCTTCTTAAAACACTGAAGGAGCTTCAATTCACCAAAACACTGGCTCCATGTATCCATGACAAGCTCATTCACATTTGTCTTTGGCTATAACAAAGAATGCTGACTTGGCTGACATTTATAAGACACTACCCATTTTAGTTTTCTTCACAGAGGTTCCCTTTAAAAGAGCATAGACAAAAATGCAGAATCCTTGCGTCAATTTTGTAAATGGCAACAAAAATGTCTTTGCTTTCTGATATTTGTATTTATGTAAATGTTGCAGTGTATTTTCGCTGTAAATTTTGATATATATTATATTCTAGGTATCTAACTGATCTAACAATAGTGTTACATATTATAAACTCCCGGACTCTTATATCGAGCCCCCCTGCTTTTTTTGTAATAAGTCTGGTTATAACTTTTTGAATGGTTGTGAATTCAAATTTGGAACAGTGAAGACGAAGTCACCATAATGATGGCCAGTATGTCGGCTTCAAAACTGCATCAAAACTTTTTCTGTGACTCACCATTATTTTGATAGCCTTTACACATAACATGAAAATGCATGGAGGCTCGATTTAGTATTCCGGAAGTGTATTACTTTAAGATAACAACTAACTTTGTTCGCTAGGACCGTGGACAGGTTTCCGGCCTGTTTCGTCAAGTGATCGCGGCGGTACTTTTTTTTTTTAATATTTTTTTTATTGGTTTCTATTGTATATCATTCGGCTTGGAGTTTTAAATATTCATGCTGTTACTAAAATTCATTCACATAAAAAGGAAAATTCGCTTTTTTTTTTAATTAGAAATTAAAATGTCTGTTTTCCAATAATTTTCCACTAATATATTATAATAAAGAATAAGTATGATATCTCAAGTAAAAAAGCGTATACAGTATGTATATTTAAAACTTATTTTAAACGGCAATGGGGGTCTGCTGTTTAAATTCAAAATTGGCTTCTAAATTCATTACAAATTCATTGCTGTCTAATGTCAATGTAGTCGATCATTTGTTTCAAATCATACCTCAAAAGGCAGAGGATTCCTTTCAATAGAATAGAACATCATACCTATTAAATAGATGCTTCATTACTTCTGTTCTCCTTAGTAGATATATTGGCAATGTGCACAGATAGTTTAGTTAATCTCATCTGCGTCAATACTAAGATAATTGATTCTACACACACACTCTACACACAATATAAATGGGTTATAAATAATATTAATGTTTTAACAATAGTTAAACCGACTCTATCTTAATAATAAATTGATTATATTTATAAAATTACATTAGCTAAAGTCTTACCGCGAATTCGTTAAAAGGCAAATTCATTTTTCAAAAATGTAGTTTTTTTATTAAAATTTAAGGATACATTTGGAATGATTACATTGAAAGATAAAGTAGGTACAAAAAAATAAAATATGCGCCTTTAAATAACCAGTAGATTATTTATTTTTGTGGTCTTGTGCAACCCTACCTAAGATTAGCTCGTCCTATCGCGAATTCGTTGAAATCATTTTTGTTTATATACCGAATTAGAATTTAATGTCAAATCAATTAAATAGTCATTGACTGGACTGGTTAAATTGAATTGGTGAGATTGGGACCATGTAACAAACCAATTAAAAATTGCAGTTTATCTACTAGTTTTCTTTTTTCTTATAATTTTTGTGGTCTTGTGCAACCGACGCAAGGATAATAGTTTCTAGTTATTTAAACAAAACAATACTACACTCGAGAGCAATGAATACGGGTCACTTAAAGAATCCTAAAAATCTCGGAAACTAAAAATGCTAGGTTAATGCAATAAATTGTATTTAATAGACAATGTAATACTCCTTAAATGAAGGTATTAAAACTTCTTAGTTATTGTAAAGTTATATCATAAAAAAATCAAATTTGAAAAAGGGCCACTTTCGAAGATGGAACTACGAAATTACAGCATTTGGTTTTGCTTTTGTTTGTAATCTGTCATTTATGTGGGTACATAAACCATGTTGATAGTGCTCTATATTCATTATTCAAGCTGAAATTATGTCGCTTACGCCTGAAGAATGCACCAGAATACTTACAATGCTGGAAACCGGCCGGAGTCAGCGCGATACAGCCAGGACTGTCGGTGTGTCGCTGTCAACAGTACAAAGAGTTCTCCGACGTTACGAAGAAACTGGTTCTAACCTACGCAGACCAGGAACGGGCAGAACCAGGTGTACCACAGCACGAGAAGACCGATACTTGGTGAACACCATGCTTCGAAATCGCTTTCTCACAGGAACTGAACTCACAAATCAGTTTCGACGCCTCGGAGGAAGTAACCCAAGTGCATGGACAGTAAGACGTCGGCTTGCTGAATCTAACTTAAAACCCCTTAGACCTGCAAACGGCCCTAAACTGGAGCGTGGGCATCGTATTTCAAGACTAAGATATGCCCAGAGCCACGTAAATTGGAGTATTGAAGATTGGTCAAAAGTTATGTTCTCCGACGAATCAAAATTTATGCTCTACAAGCACGATGGAAGACACAGAGTGTATCGAAGACCAGGGGAAAGATTCAAGCAAGCATGCATCAAAGAAAAAGTAGCCTACGGTGGTGGGTCTGTACTTGTGTGGGCCGGAATTTCTTCTGAAAGTCGCACAGAGCTGGTGATCATAGAAAACGGCTCTTTAACTAGCGTAAGATATGTGGAAGAAACCCTCAATGATCACGTTGGTCCATTTATGGTCAATTTAGGTGAGGATGCTATATTTATGCATGACAATGCCCGACCTCATACAGGTAGGATTGTGAATGACTACCTTCAAGAGATGAACATTACTCGTATGGAGTGGCCAGCGCGCAGCCCGGATATCAACCCGATCGAGCATGCTTGGGACGAGCTAGGCAGATGCGTAAAACAACGAAACCCTCCCCCAATCACGCTTCGTGAGCTCAAAATTGCTCTCACAGAGGAATGGGAGAATATTCCCCAAAATCGTATAAGGAACTTGGTGTACAGCATGCCAAACCGCGTAAACGCAGTAATGGAAGCACGAGGAGGCAATACGAAGTATTAAAATTCAAGAAAATCGTAATAAAGTTCAAAAATTTCATGTTTCCTATTTTTGTTTTAAGGAGAGATCAGCAGTTTTTTTCTTTATGTAATTTTGTGTTAATAAAATGTATGGTGACTCATATTTTTTTTACTTTAATTTAAGGAGTATTACATTGTCTATTAAATACAATTTATTGCATTAACCTATCATTTTTAGTTTCCGAGATTTTTAACATTCTTTAAGTGACCCGGATTCATTGCTCTCGAGTGTACATGCCTCATTATTATTTATTGGCGTTATCTCACAGTACGTGACCACCCTGCAATGTCATAAACGTATTATTATAATCAACCTTGACATTAATACACCAAAATTATGTGAAATGACATTTATATTTTGAAATGTTTCCTCTATTGTTAAAAATAATTTGGGTGCCTAGTACCTAAACTTACTTACCTTGGGGAAACCCGCTGTTAGGTACACATGCATTTCATGTCAAAAACAAACTTTTGCTATTCATAAGCATTCGACAGGCTTCCGAATCGAAAATTACTAATTTTCGGTTACCTGCTATCTAATTACGCAACACGTTTTCGTAAACAATTACGACTAATCTGTTTTTGATCAATCTCTGATGAATCTCATTTTGACAGTTCAACTACATTCATTGCGTTATTTACGTTGTTGAGCAGATTTTTTTTCGAACTTAAGAAGCTATGGATTAGCTGTCTGTTTCATAACGATTCGGATTCTGATTGATCGTGTATTTACGTGATTAGGGTACTGATTTTCCTACTCCCCGAGAGCAAATAGCCGTCGTCGGGAGAATAGCGGTCGTCTATTTGGTTTAAACTGACTGACAAAATTTTCGGTTTTTGAATTTGAGAACAGCGTTTGGAGGATTCTTTTGATACCATTGAATGATGTTCGATTCGGTACGAAAGCGAGAATGCTTGTGAATGCCAAAGACTATTCAAATTTGTCAAGACCTTTAAATTAAAAAACTTATTTCGGCATGATGTAATGTCATCATCAGTCATATATCTAGGGGTAAAAACCAGTCTTGGATATCCGAACGCTTAAAAAACTAAGTTATACTTTGGAAATCCCTTAATATTTTAACTCCTATATAATCTGCCCTTGACTCGTTTGAATCTCGTATCGTAGATAAAAATCGATATTTACTCGACATTATCTTTACATATCGCGTTATATCCCCGAAATAATATACAGAATGTTTTCAGTTCCAAGAAGTATTTTTCGGCAATAAAACTGATTCTACAAAAAACCTTGTTGGTACTAACAGACGTAGAATATCGATCGTTTACGCTTTTTCAGGGTCAGTTGTGAAAAAAGACATCAATCAGTGTCATTAATTACTGTAAGGAATCTCAATTTCGCCACGCGTTGTTTCCGCTTCGTGAGTTTTCTCGGTATTTTTCGGACATCCTGTATATGATTTGCGAGATATGTTAATTTCCTAGTATTATAAATTCAATCATAATCAGATAACTTAAACTGGGGTTTAGATACACTGAAGTTAGTCGGTTGTTATCAATAAGACTGAGATAGTTTGCAAATGCCGATTAGCAAAAAAACTTTTTTTTTGTTAGTAAAAAAAATTGGTTAGATAACGGTTACCGTTTAAAATACGTATCACTATTGAAGAAAAACGTCGCGCTATTTCCGTGGCTTTACACCGCAGACATCAGAATACGGACCAGCAGTGCTATTCTGTAACCATCTCATCGTGAAAACTTAGGTGAAGTGAGCGTGGAGTGAGCTGTCATTCCACAGGGATTGATACTATTGACAGCTCACTTCACCCAAGTTTTCACGGTGAGATGTTTACAGAATCGCATGGCAGGCTCGGGTCGACGGCGCGTTGTGTACCACGCGCGCCTCAAAGAGATGCCAGCACCAACTGACGAGGTC
This sequence comes from Agrochola circellaris, assembly GCA_914767755.1. Taxonomy (NCBI): domain Eukaryota; kingdom Metazoa; phylum Arthropoda; class Insecta; order Lepidoptera; family Noctuidae; genus Agrochola; species Agrochola circellaris. The sequence continues at coordinate 9,469,360 of OU611860.1, forward strand.
CGGAAGGCCCAATGCCTGCCGGGGTTGCGAGTATGTCCGAAAGGGGTATCGCGACCCCGGCACACAGGCAACGGAAGGAACACGGGTGGGTTTTAGTCAGTAAAAGTCTGACACGCCCTCCCGCTCCGCTTAGAGCGGGAGAAGTTATTCGATCATTCCCCACCCTCAAAAAAAAAAAAAAAAGACATCAGAATACAAAATTGCATTTTTTTTATTGTATCCGTCATGATATCGAAATTTCTGATGAACGAGATATTAATATCCTGATAAAAATGCACTCCAATCCGTATCTTATCCCACACAGTGTTATCTCGACCTTGTTCGTTATTTAGTCACCACACCCTGCCTGAAAATAATTCCAATAAGTAACGTTTATTTATGAAAATAAAAATGTCTTAGTAACACTGAAGTTCTTTAAAGATGCGTGGGACTTATCATAACAATTTATGTAAAATCCATGCAAGATTTCAGGAGACATTGGTACCAGTTTCAGTAAGACATATTATCCACATACTTACAAGCTCATTGCTCACTGCCGTGCGTGGGTGAGATGGGGTCAAACCGACGCAATGAACTCATTATAATGTCATGTTTGATTAAAATTTATATTTATTTTTTAAATTAATTTAATAACTTCCATAAATGAGAATACCTACTTGAAAAAAGAAAACAATATATACTAGTTTCTGACAAGTCAGGAATTCAGGACGTTCCGGAAACCCCAATGTGACAGTTCATAGTTTATCACATTGATTTTAGCACTCGCATGTCATATTAATTGACACTACGTTCCACATTGGCGCCTGTAAGTGCCGTCAATTGAATTAGATCGATAAGTCTGGCGTCAAAAATAATATCGATTGTGTCTCTCGTGTACCCTTTCGTACGTTATGTATGTCTGCTCGAAGGGAAACATCGTATGGACGCCGGCATGTCCTTCAACCAATCATTCGAAGATATGAATGTGTGACATCATGTGTACCAATTCGCACTGGGCCCGCGTGGTAAGCCGTTCACAAAAAGGAGGCCTGTGTTCCAGCAGTAGGACATTAGGCTGATGATGTTATGTATCTCCCATAGGAAAGGAGTCACATCGGCGGCTCCCAATTCGTGATCAAATATTCCACGTAAAAGGTGGCCCAAGATATCATTCACCTGTCCGTAGCCGTAACATAGCGACTCATTCGGATCTTCGCCTCGAAACAAAAGCTGTGCAAACCGAAATCGTACCACGAAGGCGTAGGTAAATGTGTTTTGGTTGTAAAATAACAAATGTACATGGCCTGTAATAAGGCACATGGAGTTTTTGAATAAGTTCGGCTTTATAGAACGCTGTCTCAGTCACTCTTATAGTATTTTTATCTCACGAAGTGACGCGCGCTTTACTTGTGGTTACCAAGTGTCCAAACACGCTGCGAATGTGTGTGTAAACGCAGGAGCTCCCGGTACCGTCCGGGACACGGGCGAAGTGTGTGCATGTGAGTGTTACGTGCTGACGCTACTTGCTTGTACACTTTGTTACCACAAGTAAAGCGCGCGTCGCTTCGTGAGATAAAAATAATGTAAATGAGTGACAGTCTCTTTTTAAAAATCGATGTGTCATATGAATTAATGATAGGTAGTTACGGTATTTGTATTCACCTTTAGTCACAGACCAAGTGTCTTGGGTATTTTTATTGTTGTAGTTAGCTCAGAAATCCAATATATTTCTTCGTAACTCAATACGTAACTTTCCCGGTAATTATCTAACATAAACACTTTTTATTATTAATTGTTTTATCAATCAATCATAATTGAACTTCATTGCAGAATTTATTATGATTAATGGGAAATGGATCAGTTACCGAGTCAACGTACTCGTACAACGTACTCACCGTGTATTCTGAAAGCTAGAGCATTTGTGGGAAAAAAAAAACTTGAAACGCGCAAAACGTCATAGATTTCCCATTACCAGAAATCGCTTGACCCGCTTAAAGAAGTTTTTACTTCAAAAATTTGCAAAATCTTTCTCTTAAGAAATACGGGAAGAGGAAATAAAGTTGGACGTTACATTGTTCCGTTTATTACTGTGAACTGAATTCCACGGCAGGATTTAAATCAACGTAATTTCCGTTTCCAACTCGGATTCATAGCAGCTGACGATTAAAAAAAAACAAACAAAAAAACAAATAAAATGGACTTATTATTTGGAATGGAGAGGTACATTTTTTGTAGCACATGTCATGCCAAATGTAATTTCAAATAGTATAGGTAATTTGGTAGCAAAAATGTCATAAAATAGGACTGTTTTGCATTAAAACAAAACAGTTATTATGTGTGTGGAAGAACACACAGCATGGGTGAAGAGACGTTCATTAAATTAAGCCAAAACATCACACAATTTCATTTCATACCTGTTCCTCTTCGTGTTACCTGTCTGTTTCACTCCTAGCAGAGCGTTGCAGTTTTCCTGAACTGGAGCGCACCTGTCAATGTCAACTCATAGTCTTCAACAATCACCAGCAAGCCCCTTGCTTCCATGCTGTGTGTTCTTCCACACACATAATAACTGTTTTGTTTTAATGCAAAACAGTCCTATTATGTGTGTTTCCAGAACACACAGCATGGGTGAAGACCTGTTTGGTATCTGCTGGTGAAAAAACCTGTAATGGGTACAGGTATAATGAACGCTATGTGAAAATAAATAGATCCATTAAATTAATCTGCAATTTTTTGTATTCCAAATTATACCGATTTTTGGACAAAGTAATAAGAAGTAAAACTACTACTCATGATTCAAAGAGAACATACTTCTGAATTTCTCTAAAAAAAAAAACAAAAATAAAGAAATGAAAAATAAACTATCGAGGCTCTCCTACCTCATTAACTTAATCAAGTACTTTATCAAGCATAAAAAATATTATTTGAAGTAATCATATGATATTAAAAAAGGAATTACTACAGTACAATGCAGTTATCTTCATTAGTATCCTAATAAACTCCTTACACAACCTATTACTTAACCACTAAATAATCATGAAGTTATTTGTGAAGTAATCACTATTATCATTACTAATTGTTTTCTTTACTGTTCGACAGTAGAACTTCCTGAAAGTGTTAGAGCTCTTCCAATTTGCTCTCTCTAAAATTTCTTCTACTGGTCTGTTTTCCAAAAAACTTCTTGAAGCGACTGCTGATCTCACACTACCTGGTGGTGCATCTATTCCAGCTTGTTTAAAGACATTCCTTATCCAACTAGCTATTATTGTACGAGTAGCTGGTCTAATTTTCCCTGTGATTGATATAAACAGGCTTGTCAAGTTACTAACTTCAGAACGCCTAATTTCTGTGGTACTAATTAGTTTCATAATATGTCTGACCGGGCATAGGTTCTCATTAGGATGTTGTTTCAATAACCATCCGGATTGTCTACCATTTGCATTATCTGTTTTTGAGCCAAATCTTGGCCACAATGATAGTTCATGCCGGTCATTATCCATTACAAGGTTGTCTTTAGACAACTCTAAAAGTGTCAAGTCATGGATTCTTCGACCCGAAGCTAGTAATAAGATTACTGCAGTTCTTCGAGATATGTCAAACAAAGTGTTTGTCCTTGGGGTATTCTTGAGCCATTTAAATAGTAACTCAGTATCCCAGATAGGTGTTTTCCTTTCTGGCGGTTTAACTAAAGATGTAGCCCTTAGGATCTGTTGTACAAAAAAATTCTTAGAGATTGCTTCGCCTGCTGCTGTATATGTTGATATTGCAGATTTATGTAGGAGTATAGTTCTATATGCAAGTTTGTTTTCGATGCACAACTTGGCCAAAAAACGAGCGACATCATTGCTCTGCGGACAATTAGGATTGATGTCGTTTTGCACACACCATGCAATCCAACGCCTTATGGGAGCTTTGTAAGTTGATAACGTAGAGCTTCTCCAGCTCTTGTTTAGGAGTTCTCTTTCCTCAGGGGACCAGTGAGCTACTTTATTTGCCCACCCCCAATTTTCCATGCTAAAAGTTCCAACTTCTGCACTTGAGGAGGGCTCCTGCCTGTTGTCAAGTCTATCAGGTTGTTGTGTAGGTCCCGTATTGGTAGTGGCTCCGATAGAGCTCGCGCCTTGAGATCTGCTAGCCAGAAGCACTGTGTCCAATGTGGCGCTATCACTATGTAAGTCCCGGTTGCCGTGTTGAGGTGGCGCAGCACTCGTGGAATTAGATTTGGCGGTGGGAATACCCAGGCCAGCTCGAAGTTCCATTGACGACTGAATGCGTCGTAAAAGATTGCTGACCCATCTCTGGAGTCCCATGATACATAAGAGTTTACGACCGCGCTTTGCTTTGATGCGAACAAGTCGACGTCTGGTAGGCCCCAATTTCTGAATACGGCCTCCGAGGCCGGGGGCAACAAGTGCCATTCCGGCACTGGTCGATTCCTGGATAGGCGGTCGGCTATGCCGTTGTACCTCCCCGGGAGGTAAGCCGCCGAAAGCGTGACGTTTAGGTGTTCTGTCAGTTCCAGAAGTTTGGTCGTCAGCTCTAGTAGGGCTAGTGATCGCGTCCCTCCCTCTTTCCTGATGTAAGCTACGAGAGTTCTGTTGTCTGATTGTACTAAAATGTGCGCATTTTGCAGGAACTTTTGACAACGAACTATGGCACCGTACACTGCAAACAGTTCTTTTACGTTTGAATGCCACGACCTCTGGTGCACTGTCCACCTGCCTGTGAGATACCTTTCGTTTAGATGAGCGCCCCAGCCTGAATCTGCAGCGTCTGTGGTCAAAAAGTGGGTCACCTCTTTTTTGTGCAAGACCACTGTACTGTGGTCTATGGCGTTCCGCCACCAGCATAGTTCTCGCTGCACACAAAGAGGAAGATCTTTCTTTTGGGATTTCTTGAGTCGACCGAACGTTCTTAAGAACCTTTGTGTTCGTCGACAATGTAAGCGCCCTCTCAGTGTTGTCGAGTTTGCGAAATTCAATTGGCCTAGTAAGCATTGACTCTCCCGGAGAGTGCAACAACCTCTCTGTAGAAGTCTTGTTAGAAGTTTCTTTATTTTTGACACCTTTTTTGGTGGTAAGGCCATGGTGTTGTTTCTGGTGTTCCATAACAGACCTAGATATTCCAGTTCTTGAGATGGTGCTAGCACTGACTTTTGGTAATTGACATACCAGCCTAGATTTTCTAGAATTTTTATGGTCTCCGAAATCTGATTCTGTAGCATGTTTCTGTCTTGATTGACTAGGATATAGTCGTCTAGGTAGACCAATAGTCTTATTCCCTGAGCACGTAAGATCTCTGCAATCCAATTGGACAGAGTGGCAAAAGTTTTGGGGGCAGAAGACAGGCCAAACGGTAGTGCTGTTAATTGAAGCACTTGGTTGTTGTAACAAACCCTTAGAAAACGACGGTGGGGTTCTGATATTGGCAAATGAAAATATGCTTGTTGGAGGTCTATTTTTGCCATCCAATCGTTCTCTTGCAAGAAGTCTGCGACATCTGTCTGAGACACTAACTGAAAGTGGTTGGTTGCTATATATTTGTTGAGACCCCTGAGGTCGAATATAGGGCGAATGCCCCCATCCTGCTTCTTTATAAGAAACATCTTGGAAAGGAAACCGGAATTCAGAACTGTGGGCACTTCCAAAATTCTCTTTTCTTTTAAGTCGTTTATTACAGCTGTCATCTCTGGGGAAATTCTTGTGTTGAACTTTCTCAATAAATTTGGTGTTAAATGTTGAAGAGGTGGTCTTACCTTGAAAGGCAAGCGGCCCCTGGTAACTATATTTATAATGAATTGGTTTGCTCCAAGTTCCTTCCATGTTTGTGCATGATGCCTTATGCACCCCCCCTGGAAGGCTTGGCAGCGTACATAGTCAATTTTGTTTTGTGATCTGATCTGAGTTCTTCTTTTTAAAGTGGTTTTTACGAAAGTTATGACGCTTTTGGGGTGCCTGACTGCTATCTTGCTTCAAATGCTTGTTGTCAAATCTAACATTCTTATTAAACAAGTTGTGACCTCTTTTTTCATGTTTGCCGACAGGGGTACGGTTTACTCTTCCTTCCTTAATATAATCTGGTTTGTTTAACCATGATTGAGTCCCACCTAGAGATTTAATGACAGGCTGCAAAGCCTCACGGCTAAACAAATATTCACTACTTGGAGGGATCCCTCTCAAGGTGGCTTTTAAATTAGGATTATTAACTTCCTTCATTATCCTTTCTCTCCTAATCTCAATTGATTCTCCCCTCCTACCACATATAATCTGCATTATGTTTTCTGAACATCTATGTAGAGGGGAACCAGGTCCCAGTAAGCAAGTAATTTTTTCAAAAAGAGAGTTAGGGTCTAACTCCTTGGGGTTTACTGCGGCCCAGTTCAATAAGTCCTGCAATCCTTGTTTCAACAATTCCTGTTGTTCTAATTCTGCATTGGTCAAACCGGCTAAAACATTCTCTGCGGAAGCTAAATAATCCTTTGTCCTATTTAAGTGACAAAATTCTTCATTAATTTTCAATGGTATAAAACCTGGAGTTGCTAAATAAGTTTGCAAAGTGGACTTGTATCTCATTCCTTTCCATGCCTGCGTATCAAAATGTTGTAGTTTGATTAGCCTCTCTAGCCTTTCCTTTTTGGCAGGAGGCACAACTTTTCTGTCATCAAAATCTGTGCTTAGCTCACCTAAAGTAAACTTATTGGGGTTGCATGGGTTAATAAGAAATTCTGAATGGTCGGTACCCTTACTAGGACCAGGAAGGGTTAGGGAATCAGTAATCTGATTATGATTAATGAAAGGTAAAGTCTGTTGCAAATACCCGGAAATGTAACCTACTTGGCTTATCAGACCTTCAATACGCGGGTCTGAAGTAGAAGTATGTTTGTACTTACGACGTTTGTTTGGCGGCGGCGAGGCATAGCCCTCCTCATCTTCCGAAAATGAGGAGTAATTGCAGTCGTCACCGGAGGATACTGGCTGAAGCGGGCGTCGAGAAGTCTGTTCTTCATCCGAAGCAACGACCACCGAACTACCAGGTTCACCAACGGCCTTGTCCTTACCGTCAATATCATCCTCCTTGTCAATATTAATCACTGGTTGAGTACTCATACTCACTAATAATCTACACAACACAATCACTTGTTTGCAGTTGAACAACGCTATTTAGTACTTTAGTATTCTCATGAGAAAATTTTGCGTGTTTCCGCGGCAAAATTTATGAACGCTATGAGTTGACATTGACAGGTGCGCTCCAGTTCAGGAAAACTGCAACGCTCTGCTAGGAGTGAAACAGACAGGTAACACGAAGAGGAACAGGTATGAAATGAAATTGTGTGATGTTTTGGCTTAATTTAATGAACGTCTCTTCACCCATGCTGTGTGTTCTGGAAACACACATAATAGCGTATTTTTTTTATTATTCATTTAAAAAGACTGTCTCGTTGGTCGAGTGGCCGCAAGCTACTGCTGAGCATGAAGTCCTGGGTACAATTCGCAGATTGGGCAAAGTGTTATTGGGATTTTCCATCTGGAATTTCACAGTAGCAACCTGGAGTCTGGATTTGTGCCCAGTTGATGGCAATAGGCTTGCCCTCTATTACAACATAACTGGCGAAATGTGGGTGTGCTATAAGTAGACCTCTGCCTAGCCATTCGGGGATGCAGGCGTGATGTTTTGTTGTTTGTTTGTTATATTAATAAGTGGGCTTACTCTTGACCTCGATCTCGCCTGGTGAAAAGCGATGGATGTGGTTTGTCATCAACAAACAACATTACGTGACTAATGAATAATGAACCAAAAGCAGAGTATAAAACAAGTAACAGTATTTTATCTTCATAGAAAACGGCTGAAACGACACGCTTCGAAATCTCAGTGTATATCAGTGCGCAACAGTATTGAGTACACGGACGCGGAAGGTTTATCTACCGAGCGACCGTAGGTTATTATTCAAGCTCACTGCCGAGATATAATACTGTAACTTTATTATACTGTGCCAAAAGTATTATTTGCTTGGGGATTTCCCAAAGCATAATTGTATTTTGATTCATTTTAAAAGCCTACCACGGGTTATTTTTAATAAATTATCATATTTTGATGACTAACCCTGCCTTCTATTGCCAAGTAAAGGTTTTCCTGATTACCTACTTAATTACTCACGAACGACGAACAAAGATAAAAATCAAATGTGACTAGTAAAAGTAAATTATAACATAACATCACGCCTTTAATCCTCCAAGGGTTGGCAGAGACTGCGGACATGAGGTCCTAGGTCGGGCAAAGTGTTATTGGGTTTTTCCATCAGGAATTTCCCAGTAGCAGCGCGGAGTCTGGATTTGTGCCCGGTTGTTAGCAATAGGCTCGCCCCTTATTACATGGGACTTAAACATAACTGGCGAAATGTGGGCGTACTATAGGTAGGTACCATCGTAGAAGTTCATATCTAACCAGTTTCAAAATAAAATCCCGTGAACACAATGACCACATCTGTTACCGGCCTGGTGCTATAGCCGCCGAGCGCTGCAAGCAAGAATAGTCCTTACGGTGGTTAAATAAATATGAACTTCTTCGATGGTACACCGTTACCAAAATTTGGTACACAATTTGGCCACTGAACTATAAAATGTCACAATTATTTAATAATTATGACATTTTATAGTTCAGTGGCATATCATGGTAATGGGCAGCTATCTACCCAAACTTCAAAATAGTGTGTCCTTTCGGGCACCGCCTCCCCCATCAATATTCGACCACCGTACGAAGCACCGAAAGTTTTCGATAGTTCGAGGACTTACAATACATAAGATGATATCAATTTGAGCTACGTTGGATTCGCCTGATTAATTCGTTTAGCAAACTGTTGTCAAACTGCAATAAGTACATATTATAAGTTTCTTTTTAATTAAGTAATTTATTATTATTAAAAGCTTTTTTTAACTTCACTTGTATCTATGTCCTGGAAAATTGCAATCAATATTTCACCCAATACCACTGAAGCTATCGGGCTGAAATTTGGCATACGTGTTTGGTACTCGTGACAATGCATGATTACTTAAATGCCGCCATTTCTAATCCAATATGGCGGACGTTACAAAATGGGTATTTATTATTTTTAAAGTATTACCGGTTGAACAGTTCAGATAGATCAATAGTGATAGAAGTCTCAAGCTGATGATTGTGAATTCTGTGACTATTTAAGTTATGTTATTTAATTTAAATACCAATATTTTAAGAACATCCTATGCTAATCATAAAATATTAGAACAAAAATGTTTTTTTTTTGTTTTATAGCTAGAGTAGCGTCGGTAAGTATAGACAACTAAACGGTTATATGTCAGTATCAGTTTAAATATCATGTCAAGTGTCACTTTGACTTATCGTTGCTATCAATGAGTTTGTCTTTTGTATTGTAGCCGGGTACTTAGCCATACGATAGTTAATTGATAACACAAAAGCTAATTTTATCTTGAGCACGAGTCACTTAAATGTATTTCAAAATTAAAAGTCATTTATTTATTCAAACTAGGCTGAGAATGAGCACTTTTTGAAACTAAAAATTACATAAGGCAGTCCTCCAAAACACACGCCCTGCACCATTTGCTTTAGCTGGGAAGATGTGGCGCAACAAACTCCCTAGTACCACAGCTGTCTGTTATTATTAAGTATAATTATTTGCCATAAGAATGCCAGTTAGCACACGCCAGTATACCAATAAAATTAATTCATAAACTGTCAATAGTTTTACTGTGACCCAAATTCCAAACAAATATGATGAATCAAAAGCCTGTAACACAGATTTCTTAATTCTTGTATTAATAGGAAAATACATAAACTTCGTAATTTATAAGAGTAACAATACTTGGAATTAATTCTATTTGCCAGCTTTTTCGCAAAACCCCTAACCACAAAGTTGAGACAAAACAATTTAATAAATAATGTTACCTACGAGTACATATTATATTTACTGCTTTACCTATTTGAAACGACGATGTTTTAAAAGAAGAATCTTATAACACAATTAATTAATTCTTTAAAAATTTAAATAATAAATTCTCCATGATGATAAGAAGCTATGACAGGTATTAAGACAATACTTATTGCAATTCAACGTTTAATTACTCTTATTATAATAATTAATAGATAAGAAAACCGCAATAAATAAACAGTCACTAAAAAGGGGTTATTAAACTGAAGCCATAAACATGACAATGTCACAGGACCATTCATTTCGTTGTTAACAGGAAAATTGTATGACACACACAATTGAATACTCTACGAGATATGATAATCTCTATCATATCTCGTAGAGTATAAAAATATCCACTTAGCTTGTTAGGCTGAAGGGTATTCAAATCATAGGGATTTTTATGTTATTTACCTGATGGTCAAAGATCACAGTTTAAAAAATAATCATGCATATATTTTTTTGTTTACTTATTTAGTTTGGTAATTGTTTTTGAGTTCCCATGGTAGGTAATTAATGTAATTATATTTAAAAATATTTAAATTATTAATTACATAGCTATTATAATTATGCGTATTATTAGTCCTTGGGTTCTCAAGAAGAAGAAAAAAAAAAACACTCGGAAATCTCCGTCAACATTCTAACGAATGCTGCTCAATTTGTGATCCTAAGTTGCACCCATTCAGTAGTCTGTCATGTTATGTCATTATGGAAATGTCTCAAATTGTACAATTCCAGCCAGTGACCAATTGTTACTGTCAAAGTTAGTGGTCCGTTCGAATGTTACGTCACAGTTCACCCGTGCATAGCGTGGACCGCACTCCGAAGGTTTCCATAGTATGTCATACACATCGCATTCAGGTGCACGCCTGTACTGCGAAGTGCGACCTCACGAGTTCTCTTTTTAAAATGTAACGTGAGGTCGAGAAAACTTTTTCAGACAAACTAAAAATAAGTAAACAAAATGAAGGGGAAGCCGGGGATACCAAGGTGAAGTGTACAATGTGTGTTTCCGTGTATTAAGACCTTGTTAGAAGTAAACAAAAAAAAGTTGTTTAATTATTTTTTAAATGCAGTTTTAATTATGTAGACGTTTGGACTATCAGTCGAAGCACGCTTCGGTGTCAGTGGGGTACTCAATAATGTGGCACAGAATGTGTGAAAAGACGGATAGGTGTAGTTATAAAGTTTTGAGTGAACAGAAGAACTATGGGCTCAGTGTGTGTAAATATTCGTGGGATAGGACGTTGAAGTACATAAAACAGATTGTTGAGTACTTTGGTATGTTACCAACTAATATAATAACAAAAGTAATAATTCTTTTTACCCGTATACTCTGAGCTACACATTTATCTTTTATATTACAATGTAGAAAAACCTACTTAGTTTGAAAACGTATTTTCTTAAACAATTTCCTCATTCAAAACTGTTGATTTTCCTCTTGTTACTAACGCACAGAAACATAAACACATGTTGTAAATCTGTATTTCAGTATAATCTATCAATTATCGCCTTCATAATCAGTTCAGTGGCTCGTATATTTTTCGCATTAGCGCCCATATAGACAAGGATTCTATTCATTCTGGCGCCCTTGGTCTTAATCGGCGCCCGGATCATGTATTCTATGCTTTATATGTAGAATGCTTCATCACCATTGCATGTTTGTGTCTACCAAGGTTAAGGGATTATGTTTGTTGGCTTATTGCGCAAATGCTCTCAATTAATTGTCAACGATTAATTGCTTTGTAATGCAACGATACTATGATTGCTATGACACACAGAAAACATTTTTTTACGTCATAATGTGATGTGACGTTTGTTTGAATGGTTGTTTGTTTACAATAAGATGCCAGAAGAGATTTCACCTAACAATTTTTTTTTCATAAAGTGTTTTAATTTTTTTTTATTTTAAAATCTGTGTCATAGCTTTCTTGTTTCTGCTTTTATGCTCAGTAAATAACTTTAGTAATAAGTTTGAATGCAATGTACTAACACATTATTTTTTCTATGTTTTCCCTTTCCTTTATGTTATTGTTTGTCTTTCCTGTCCCGAAAACTATCAAACTCTCAATAATAAAACACGAAATCGTTATTCCAAAAACGAAATTCCACAAAAAAATATTGCTTAATCGGTCTTTTTTTCGCGAAAACAAATAAAAATGCCAAAACTGCTGACCGATTATTTAATAACAATTTGCCCTTTAACGTAACACGGGTTTAATTGGTTAATACATCCCGCTGCCGTCACAATGTGTAATGGGTGTCACTCGGCCGTTGCGTGGTCAATTTCTGGTCTATTGTCGCCATATCAATGTTAAAAACTATTTAAATCTTGAAAATAAATTGGTTTTGTGCATTGTTCATTCAATAATGTTATATGAATGAATCACTATTCGATATCGGGGATAATAATGTTTTAATGACACATTTTTTTTTTCATGATAATCACAACATCACAATTTCTCTCCGGATTCTGGTCAATGCAAAATTGCACAAAAAAAACAATTTTTCCCAAAAAAAAAAAAAAAAACCTTTCCTGCTGTACCATATCCCCCGCCCCGCCCCATGTTTGTTGCGTTATCCAGCCGCCCATAGCAAATCATACTTCCGGTGCTCGATAGACGGGACGTACGAAGAAGAGTACAGCTGCTGGCCACCCGCTGTCTGCATGATCCTCATCTCTTTGGTGGAGATCGTACTATTCTGCTACGACGCCGCTGAAGGCCACACCCAGGCCAATGGAACTATCGCCAAGCTGTTCATCTACAACCCACACAAGAGGCAGGAGGCGTGGAGGTTTATTACTTACATGCTGGTGCATGTTGGGTGAGTTGAAAAATGTCTTTAAACTAATTAATATTAGTTTTAATGGTCGTCCATCCCTGCACAGACTTCGTGGTATATTTATTTATAACCCTTGGAAAACTCCTTTGTGTTACCCTCCGTCAGGGGAGTAACGATATCGTAATCCTTATTATTAAAACCCATCTAGGGTGAAAATGAACTAATAAAACGAACAAAAATAAGATGGATGGATTGTATGAAAGATGATAATGCCTAAAAAGGAAATGAAGTCTGAGATGACGGCTAAAAAACATGTATGAAAGTAAAAAAGCACTGCACGGACCCCAAATAAGTTGGGATAAGGGATTGTTCCGTTTATCCACCCTAAGGTGGATATGCGGACACGTAGTCATAAGAATTCACCCTAGGCCTAGTTGGATAAACGGAATTTATAACCTAAGGGTGAATTCTCGGACATGTGTTTCCGCGAATTCACCATAAGGTGGATTTTTTGGGGTGGATAAACGGAATAACCCGGGATAAGGGCAAGAAGATGATAATTTCTTCGATGAAATGGATGATAAGGAACTCCATGAAGCCGTATAGATGCACCTTCTAGAATGTAACTAGGCTATACTGAGCACTATTCATCGCAGCATCTTCCTATCAATTAAGTGCAACCGGATCTAAGATATCCGCCGCGAATTAGGGACACGAGTTGGTCTTAATGATGGTGTATGTGTACCATGTATGTATGCCAGATGAATTGTATTCAGTGTGACGAAGTGAGAAAACGCGTTAATTTTTTTGAATATGACTGTCTTTACGGGTCCACCAACCAGTCTTACCTTCACAACCCAGTAACTGGGTTGTGAAGGTCAGATAGACAGTAAACACTGGTCTTCAGCTGCATCTGGTAAGACTGGAAGACGACCCCAACATAGTTGAGAAAGGGCTAGGCAGATGATGAATATAAGAATAGTCACAAAACCACGAGAAAAGAATAGAATGCTTATTAAACTTGTTAGAAACAGACTTGTAATGCTGAGTAAATTAATCAAATTCCCACACTCGGAAATGTTTCATTATGCGCTTTGTGGAACAACTGTTACAATTTTGCAAGTATATACATATAATTTGCCCCAACCTTGACATTGTGTGTAGCTATAAAATATGCAAAATGCATTGTTAATAAACATCGGGGTTTATTTATTTGACTACAATTCTGGCAATAGCGAACTGCGTTTTTTATGTGTATGTATTGTCATTGTAATATTCAATTAACTAAAATTGCCAACATGCTGTTTCACTCTATATGAATTAATAATAAATGATGCCACATTTTTTTGTGCGTATTTCCTGTTATAAAGACAACTAGGGGAGTAGATACTACCATTCCCCAACAGAAAATCCCATATTTTAACTCTCTCTCAGGTACTAGGCCACATCGAGGTTATAGTTTCACCGGAACCGCTGTAACGCGCTTTAGGAATGCGCGGCGAGGCGAGGGGCGGGACGCTGTGAACGTTGACGAATGAGCGGCCTGCACTGCCCCCCCGTCTTGCCGCGCACGTACCTAAACCTAAAGCCCGCGACTTAGGTGCGTGCGTACAGTGGTTTCAGTCAAACTACAGAAAATGTTCGGTTTTGTAGAGCGTTATCTCTGCCACTATTGCCACTCATGAAATCGTGACAGAGTGACAGTCTCTTTCTAAAGCCCGATGTGTAACTTTACGCCGGGCCACTGTACCTACTACGTAATTTATCAAAAATATCTTATCACCACTGCTCTCAAAACGATGAAGGAAAACATCGTGAGGAAACCGGCATGTCCTAGAACCAAAAATTCAAATACAGGTGACATCCGCCAACCCGCACTGGGCCTGCATGGTGGATTATGGCCCACCTCTCACAGAAAGGCGGCCTGTGTCTCAACAGTGGGAACATTATCATTATGCTCATGGCTCATTATGCTATATATCTCAACACTACCCTTTTCTATTCCAGTGTGGTCCACCTGCTAGTCAACCTCCTCGTACAACTCTTCCTCGGAGTACCCTTAGAGATGGTCCATCGATGGTGGCGGGTCACCCTGGTCTACCTAGCCGGGGTGGCAGCTGGGTCCTTAGCAACAAGTCTCACAGACCCTAAGGTGTACCTAGCAGGTGCTTCGGGAGGCGTGTATGCGTTGATCGCTGCTCATGTGGCAACTATTATCATGGTGAGTTTTGATGTATTTATTAACTGACTTCCAAAAAGAAGGAGTTTATATGTTCGTCGCCTAAGAAGTTTTTTTTTTTTAATGTATGTCCGCCGATTTGTCCGTCAATTGGGTCGGTTTTTTTGTATGAAAGGGTATGCACCCAAGTTGGTCCCATATAAATTTTATTAACTTTGTTTAGATAATTTTTGAGTAAGCTTCAATAATACGTATTTTTCCCACTTAGTATATGTGGATGATATGATGAAAACTTCCTGTAACTGTTATTTACATAGCAGGTAGTGGTATTCGAATTTGTGTGGGGTAGGTACCACAACTAAAATGTGAAAAAAATAACAACCGACTTCCAAAAAACACTACAAAGTGAAAAATAACTTTAATTTCAGAAGTCGGTGGCAAAAAACGATAATTCAAAACCAAAGACACCGAATTCCGAAATTAAAGTTATTTTTCACTTTGGAGTGTTTTTTGGAAGTCGGTTGTTTTTATTTTGTTTTTGCTGCTACTGTGAAACATCTTGAAGTGTGCTTGCGTCGAGATTGTATCCAAGATGATTTCATAATGTATTCGTTAAAATATCTTTAGTCACGTTTAGGAATGTGTACTCTGCTTATTTTTGTAAAAAAAAACGGTGATGCGGTTGGTTTACTTTCAAAATGTTTGCTGATTAACTGTAGTTAGTAGGCACCTTGAACTTTAACTGTGTACATTTATTTAATATGTGTTTGTATTAAGATGTTATCCGCGGTAGTGACGACGGTCAAGAGGTCTGTCCTTTTAAAACTCCTGTGCAAAAAACGTGATAATAAAAAGGCTGAAACAAAGTGTTAGGATTACCTAAATTGCGAAAAGTTGCGAGTTTGTCCGAAAGGGATATCGTGGCCCTGGCACACAGGTAACGGAAGGAACACGGGTGGGTTTTAGTCAGTAAAAGTCTGACACGCCCTCCCGCTCCGCCCAGAGCGGGAGAAGTTATTTGATGATTTCCCACCCTAAAAAAAAAAGGATTACCTAAATAGACTTGGCCAAATGAAATGACAAGATTCCCTCTTAGAGCGAGAAAGCTATTCGATCGGCCAATAAAAAAAATTGGCAGAATTGATAAATGTTGTCAATTTAAAATGCTTTTCTCCCTATTAATTTCCACCTGTAAATTCCAGAACTGGTCGGAGATGGAGTTCGCGATCATCCAGCTGCTGGTATTCCTTTTGCTGGCTGCGGTGGATACGGGCACGGCGGTGTACGACCGCTACTGGCGCCATCTGGACCAGAACATCGGATACGTCGCGCATTTGGCTGGCGCTATTGCCGGTATGTAATAACATAACTAAGGTCTATTCAAATCCTAATTTCCACTTAAACAAACATCAACTTTATGTGAGTGTAAATAAAGTTGATTTTAGACTGACTAGTACTGTTGAAAAAGTAAAAAAATATGAAGTTGTAGCGCAAACTGAACCTTGTGTGTAGGCATTACAGTTGTTTTTCCTAAAACTCGTGTTTGTTTACGTGTTTGGCAAATAAATTGCGAACGCAGACATAACATCACGCCTGTAATTCCCGAAGGCTTGGGCAGAGGTGTGCCAATAGTTCACCGATATTTCGCCACTTATGTTTCAGTCCCATGTAATAGGGAGCGACGACTCTATTGCCACCAACCAGACACAAATCCAGACTCCAGGTACTGAGAAATTCTAGATGGAAAAATCCATAATAACTTTGTCGGACCTGGGAATCCAGGAAGGACCTCATGGGATGCATTTTCTTTGTGTTCACCGTCGTTGTATAAGAAAATATAGTGCAAAATATCATGCTTCTAGAACAAGCGGTGTAGGTTCTGCGTTGTCTGTCAGTAAATAAACGATTTTTATTTTTGGAACGAAGTTCCTTATCGCGCGTTGTGAAAGGGGGGCCTAGACGGAAAAAAATCTCACGAAAATTTGTAACGACACTTTTTGCTATAGTAAGCTATTGTAAGCTGTGCGGCGTGCGCATGTTTCTCTGTCTGTCTCTCTCTCTCTCTTCGAACTTCGGTCCATCCGGGTGTCCCTTGACACCTCTCAATTTTTTTTTATTAAATTGATTATCAACTTTTCTTTTCCAGGTCTCCTAGTAGGCATTGGAGTACTCCGTAACCTAGAACAGAGGAAATGGGAGAAGCGTCTCTGGTGGGCGGCAGTCCTGCTGTACTGTTCTCTGATGATCGCGGGCATTCTCGCCAACATCTTCTGGAAAACGAGGTTCCAGCCTACCAACTAGCTTTAGTGACGTCACCGTTCTAAGTCTGAACCTACTGTGAGGTACCTGATATGGATCACAGGCTTCCTGTTTACATGAAGTGGGTTTTATTGTAAGGCGAGTGGACATCGATGGATTTGAAGTCTTTTGCAAACGATTTTTACAGCGTACTCATTTTGGCAATTGTTTCTTTAGAACCAATATTATAGCTCAAAATGGGACTAAAATTATGAGCTTCTCTGTATGACCCATCGAATGTGTGTCTGTTGCATTCTTTTTTTAAACAGCCTTATTGGATTTAGGTTTACTATAGGAGTTGTTAAGGGTTTTTTAAAAACGCTTGCAGAGCTGTGTTAGGTTCGAAACTTAAATATATTGATACGAATAAAATTTTACTGCTCTCTTGGCGATATTTATAAACAATATTAAAATGTCTATGGCCCGCATAAAGTAGTAGAGAAAAATAAGTAACGTTCCATGGTATGTATTGAATATATTTTCCGTAATGGACTAGATTTTTCAAAAGTAACTTAGTATTTTCTGAACTGAACACTGTGGCCTATTTCTGTAGTACCTTATATTGCTATTTATGGAGCTTTCTATTATTAAATAGGCATTGTAATTTATACGCCCCATTTGAAGTCAGGGATATTAATTGTTTATCAAATTCACAACCAACTGTCACTTTTTGACAGTTGCAAGTATGAAATGGTTTTAACACGGCAAATATACGTAATGTGTCAATTTGATAATCAATTAATTTTCCTGATTGTATTTAGCATAATATAATGAACTTTATAGACTACATAAAAGGCCATTCTTTTACAAATATTCTTGTGGGATTTGTCTATTTTTCGACCCAGACGATAATTTAATTAATATTTCACAGATTTAAAATAAGATAGTTTAATAAACTGTTATGCACAATTTGGCCCCAATAAATTATTTTAAATTATTATCGAACAAAACAATTACAACGGAGATGTTTTAACGAATTTTGTATCGAAAAGTATTAAAAAAAAAAGTAAGTTTATACATCTTTTATATGAACGTTAAAATAACATTCAAACCTACTGCCTTTTCATAATAATAGATGGTGCCTTTTGAGGTATTAAATATAAATATTTAAAAAGATTAAGCATGCATGTATTTTTTGTACGTAATTTTTTCTCTCTTCCGGCTTTTTTACGAACACACACGGCTACACATCAAGCTACAAATTTCCAGTTTATAATGATCTCGCATTGTATAGGATTTCCGGACAATGCGAGGTCAGCTTATACTGGAAATGTATACCTTGATGTGTAGTCATGTGAACACTAAAAGTAAGTTGATAAGTTATGAATTTGTGGAATGTGATATGATATCACCATGCATATAGTCTTTGCAAATCACGAACGCAAGTCATGTGACTCTTATGTCATTGTTATAAGGTATAAATTGCAATAACTCGCGTTCGTGACTTGTAACAAGTATATTTTATGTATTGTGTTGTCATTGTACAGTATTGTATAACTGCAGTATTGTTCTGTGCCGTCCTGTAGCGTTGCCATAGAAACGATACTAGTAGCTTAGTTTTTCTTGTATGTAAATAGTTGTAAGAATGTGAATGCTTGTTTATAAGGAGTTAGATTACTTTAGCTATTTTAACTGTGCTGGCCTTGATGATTTAAGAAAAGAAAACCGTATAATTCCAAATAATGGCACCAATATTGGATCTAACATTGGATGAAATGCTTCGCCAAATAGTTGGGGGTAGCAGTTGTGGCCAGGTCTCACTATAAGGGTGCGTACAAATTGAGAAATAATACAAAGATCGCGATCAAAAATGTATTAGTCCTCCTAATTGATTTCGATAACGTGGCCTATACAATGTGTTACAAAACCCCTGTCCGATCCGAAAACGGCACATATATACTGCAATAACATTCAAGTACCAAAAAGTAACAATGAAACCTATTATTATTGTAAATAAAATATTATTGCTATTTAAATTTCAAGTTTTTGTACCAAAATTATCCCGATTCAATTACACATTGGCAAATTTTCAACAGGGGTCATAAGTTATGACTTGTAGACCACCGCCCGCACCCCATGGAATAACCCGGCAAAATACCTCATAAAAAAAAACTGCAACTTTTTTCATTTTTTCCTGAACATGACGACATAAATAGACTCTCAGTATGATTCTTAACAACACCTTCACGGATCGGACAGGGTTTTGTTACACGTTGTATATACCCTTTGAAAACATTATTTACTAGCGTGTGATATGAATTATAAATATAAATTATAATATTTTATAATTATAAAAATATGAATTTAATTTAAAATACCCGGTCGAGAAAGGTACAGAAGGGCTTAGGTTTCTCCTTACATATTTGGCCTTTCTCTGTTAGTGTATCGCGTCGCATTTTTTTTTCAAGAAAATGTATGCGTTCATTTTCAATTCGCTTATTATCCAATGTATACGCGCCCTTAATCAGAGGAGTTTAGAATGTGTACATGAGTTTTAAAAGGGAGTCTGAAAGAGTCCTACGATTTACATTTAAAGACATTATTTACTAGCTTTGCTTAAGTTTCTCTAATATAAGAACTGCTTAGAAAATGTATTTACTGCAGTTATAACGTTGCTAAATCGATGAGATTCCATTTGTAAATAAATAACTTCGGGGGCCTACCACCAGCTCTTATAGCCGTATTATTTTAATATTACTTCAGTGTGGGAAAGAGATGAAGCTCTACAGGACGTACAGCTCCATCTCTTTCACCCACGCAAGTAAAAATAAAATAATATTGATTTATGAGGTGAAGGTAGCCCCCTCGCACAAACTTATGACTTTTATACAGTCAAAAGACGCATATTTTACCTACAATTTGTTCCTAAGACTAACGCGCAATTATATTTCTGAAGACTTCGGAATAGCACAATTTCTGCACAAATACACGTTAATTTAAAAATACTATTCTAGGTATGTATGTTATATCCTAATAGGTATGAACGTGAAACAAAACACATCACGTGCCTTATTTTACAAACATAATGTATTGTACATATTTACTAGTTTCTATGCATTTACTGTCGATGTTTCTACATTTAAATAATATTTTTTGTATAAAGATGTAATATTTTTTGTATATTTCCTGTGTTGGGTGTTGTTATTGTTTTTTGAGTAAATAAATGAATTTGAGCGTATTTGTTAGCTGCTAGACGTCTTGTAATTGCCATTAAATTGTATTATTTATGTTTGTTATGTATAGAGATGTCTGTGTGATAGTAGTGTGGTGTATCGACTCTTTTTTTGTAACTTCTATAGGCAGTTTACATAATGGCCGATGTTGGCTACACTTTGAGGTTAATTTGTTCATTGCTGAACTGAATATCACGCCATGGTACCAAGCAAAGCATGTGTTTGCTATCACTTACTGACCCGACGGACGTTGTCCTGTCCAAATTTCAATAATTCATACAAAAATCCCATAGTAAAGAACGAAGTTCCGTTTTTTTCCCGAATTTGAACGTTTGAAACTTCCCGATTTTATTTCACAAAAACATTTTCAAACAAAAAACTTAAATCTGGTATTAGCTCCATCTATATTCTATAGTTGGAAGGCCTCCCACAAAATGGACCAATGACCTTGTGAAGGTCGAAGTGCCGGTGCTTGGGGGAGTCCTGTTCAGCAGTGGACGTCTTTTGGCTGAAATGATGATGATGGTATTCTATAGTAGACCACTACGGCGCGAGCATGTCGGTGACGCCAATCCATAAGTTTACCCCCCTACCAAAAATGGCTCGACACGCCTAGAGAAGTTTTCACTTCAAAAATAGCCAAGTCGGTCCAGCAGTTCTCAGTGATGCACTTAGCAACGAACAGCATTTCATTTTGATTTAAATAGATAATCCTCCAAGGTATTAAATTATGTTTTCTAGTATAAATACCATTCACTTATGATAAAGATTTTAGTTGTTACTACGGACATGATGTCATAATACCCTGCATTTTCTCAAGTATGTTGGATTTTACAGTATTATCAAATGGACTGCATTGATAAGAGTACCTACTGATAATCAGTAATCCGCCTTTATCTTCTAACATTGGCAGTTGTTTAAATGCGGATTTCACCAATGACGCGTTCAGCACATCTAAACGCGTTCAAGAGCTTTCAATGTACAATATCCCAATAACAATTTCGACACTGACAGCTCTTGAACGCGTTTTAGAAATGTTGATCGCGTTCAGTTTCATTGGTGAGATCAACCCTAGGTTTGCAATTTTGATTAATAGCTCGAAAATATAAAAAAGGTGATAGCAAAGAGGTTTACAAGCCAAGAGTTTCATTGTGTTCATGTTGTATTTATTATTTTAAGAGTAAACAAAGTTCTATTCTATATCCTACATCAATGACTTTTTTCCCACTATACTGTAGAATTTGATACTTAGGGCTGATTTCACCAATGAAACTGAACGCGATCAGCATTTCTAAAACGCGTTCCAGAGCTGTCAGTGTCAAAATTATTATGGAATATTGTACACTGACAGGTCTTGAACGCGTTTACATATGTGCTGAACGCATACAATTTCATTGGTGAAATCCGCACTTAGTCATTTTAATTTCTATACAATTTTATTTTAAAATTCGACGTATTCTGAAGCCAAACTATATTTTCCGATGACAGCATATAGCGCATTATAATAGATAGCTTTAACAGGATTTCTAAAAGCTTTAAACTCCCTTACCAAATAATGTTCTGATGAAATGATCAAATAAATACAATAATATTCTAAAAATACGCATAAAGTACAGTACCTTGAGATTATACATACAGGGTGGCAGGGACATCGACTCGAAGCCGGCTACCATGAATTGAGTAAATTTTTCGTCGGTTATTTAAAAAAAAAAAACAGCTGTTCCATACATTTTGACCGCGTAGGTATTGCACTTTTCTATGAAACAGCTGATTTTTTTAAATAACCGACGAAACATTTCAACGTAGGGCGTTTCAGAATCATGTACATGGTAACCGGCTTCGCGTCGATGTCCCTGACACCCCGTATAACATTATAATATTTTCATTATGTAAAGTTAATTGTAAGTGAATTTGTTAGGATAAGTTCCTGTTATCTTGTACCTACCTGCTGTTTTATTTGCACAATACTTGTTGTATGATTTTAGATTATTAACGGCAGAAAAGAAAGAGATAATAAACTGCATTATTTTTATTTCTGTTTTATTATTTTATGACTTGGTGCGGGTGCACTCCCGTTCATCATTGTACCCTTATCTCAATTTATTCGTGGTCGGCGCAACGTATTTTTCTTCCATACTTCTCTATTAGTCGTCATCTCGGTAGTCACCCCCTTTCTAGCCATATCATCTTCCACACAGTACATCAATCGTTTCTTTGGTCTCCCCCTACCCGTATAGCCATCCCCAACAAACATACTCAAAATCCAGTAGGAGAGGCTTTTTTACGACATTGAATAATAAACCTTATAATAAGTATACTTAAGTGCAAGAATGCCCAAGGAACAGATTTTTGCTTCTGTGTCGATAGTCGTGCAACTTTGCATTTTAATTTATTGGAAATAAAATGTCATCACCATTAGATGATTTTCATCTCTGTGCTGCTCAGATGTTCTGTGGTGCTGCTCCTGGCCTGCGCGGAGCATTCGTTCTGCTAAAAGGACTCATTTAAAGAGAAAAAAAATATATTTTTGTTTGTAATGAATAAACTCTAAAATGTATAATATAATATAAAGTTACTCCGCAAAATTCTAGCCTAGCAGCCTTGCCCTAGTCGACAACTAGGACAAAGTTGCTGGAGTAAGGGTACGGTTGAAAACCGAACTCCTACCCTCTAAGAGCGTATAATCTAAAAGTGTGCAACGGCGCAAATGCGCAAATAGCTGTAAAAAATTTACGTTTTGATTAATTTGGCAATATTACTGTATGAAAATAAGAAATGTGGCTAACTAGCGAACTAGAATATTATTAATGAATTGCAGTTATAACATTGAATTTGATGTTGTACCCGTTTTAGGTGTAAAAAAGGCATTTGAAAAGTTTCCAAATACATTATTTACATCTAAAACTAAATATTCGGTGTTACATTATTAAACTTAAATCATCTTTTCCGTCGGGGGTTAAAAATAGCAAACAGCGTTAGCACGAAACCCAAACTTTATTAAATCGAATTTTACTAAATGTGTTTATTGCGTAGAACGAAACGCAACATAATATGACACGTCAAACGACACACTACGTAAAATGATACCGAAATCAAATAAATTACCTCAAACGAGGGTAATATGTCGTTTTATTGTATTATTGAATTTGATTTGGTTTGAATTTTGGAAATCGCAATTGTTATAGTCTCCGTTTTGACAAAAATTGAGCATTTATTATGTATCGTTTGAATTTTGGCAAATATAAAAAAATACAAAATAACTTCACTTTTGGAATTCCATGAAGTTTACCGTTTTCTAAAAATCATGATGACTTTGGAACACAAGGTAGGTTTCCAATTATCCTTTATGGTGGGTTCCAAACTTCATGAGTGCTTTATTAGGTAAATAGCTACAAAAGCTCAACAGCATTTATGCTTTTTGAAAAGTTGCAAATGATGGTAAAATTGCCATTAGGTCTGGTAACCCAGTCTTTTTCCATCTGGCCGTCATCCGAACAATGAAATGCGTCAGCTGTCAAAGCGTACAAATACCTATTGTTGCCCTTCTTATCATTTTTGTAATTATTTTACATTAAACGTCGCGCCGCTTACCATGTTTACGGCGATAAAGTAGTGTTTACGTTCCTACATCGTCTGTAAACGGTAAATACCCTCGCGCACATGACTAGCTCTTTATAGAGGAGCAAACATGTTGCTTGTCCACACGTGTTTATTTGTGTTATTTGCGCTATTTATTGAGAGCTGTGTGCCCCGATCTATCGAGGAAAATGATGAACATTTCCTTGTGGCCCCTAAATATCCGAAATACGATGATTTGGTGAAGTTAACTAGTGAATTCGAGTCGACGTACCCGGATCTGATCAAGTCGTATTCTATTGGGAAGTCCGTGCAAGGACGGCAACTGTTGGTGCTGCAAATAAGTGAGGATGTTAACTCGCCGCACCATGAGCGGCCGTCGTTCAAGTATGTGGCCAACATGCATGGTGATGAGTCTGTTGGCCGCCAGTTGATGATATACTTGGCCCAATATTTGTTGGCCAACTATGGAAAAGATGACAGAGTCACGAAGCTGGTGAATACAACTGATATACACTTGATGCCGTCATTGAATCCTGATGGCTATGAGACCAGTGAGGTAAGGAACATTATTGCTAATTTTGAATGTATTCTAATAAGAATGCGGTCTGTCACTTCAGAGTTTGTATCATTACAACAGGTTTGTGTATATAACTGGTGAACGCATACATAACTTGTATGTGTCACCGTCTTAATTAACATTAAATATTGAATATGTTTATGCTAATGCAATCCTCTATTTTTATTCTATACATAATAATATTCAATATTTACTCAACCTCAACTCAAACATTCAAATCTCAGGTATAATTATTTCCTAAAATTGCAGCTGACTGGAAAAACCACGTACATTGTCTCTGGTTCCCTAAAATATAAATTTATCCTAAAATAACATCCTTAAAATGTTGTTTATAGCTCCTTGATATTATTATATTGCCTGCCAGTATGAAATCAATCTTTTTTTTTTGTAATATTAATGAATCATAAATACAAGCTTTTTTTTTTTTTTTTTTTTTTGAGGATGGGAAATTATCAAATAACTTCTCCCGCTCTGGGTGGAGCGGGAGGGCGTGTCAGACTTTTACTGACTAAAACCCACCCGTGTTCCTTCCGTTGCCTGTGTGCCGAGGTCGCGATATCCCTTTCAGACAAACCCGCAACCCCGGCAGGCATTGGCCCTTCCGGACCCCGTCACTTGGTGCTGACATCTCTTTGAGGCGCGCGTGGAACACAACGCGCCGTCGACCCGGGCCTGGTCCCTATCGGACGGCGAGCTACCCATTGCTCACCGTCCGCAAGCCCGCGCCTACGGTGGCCGGAAGTCGGCTCGCGACTCCCGACGCCCGGGGCGTCTCCTGCGGCGACTAGGGGCGCGAGGGGGCGCATTTTGCCTCTCCCTCGCGCGCTCCGCCTCCTCCTTCGCGAGCATTACTGCTTCGCAGAAGGAGGTGACGGCCTCCCATGCACTCTCGCTCCGGACCATGGCCTGAACCAGGGCCGGACGCGAGAGATCGCCGCCGCCGATCGCCTCCGTGAGGACACGGCGGTGCTCCGCCCAAGCTGGGCAGACCTCCACCGTATGCTCCACCGTGTCCTCCGGGCGATCCACACAGTGGTGACACCCGGGCGTTTCCTCCCGCTTTATCCTGAACAGGAACCTCCCGAAACAACCATGTCCGGTGAGGACCTGTGTCAGGCGGAAGGTGAGGACGCCGTGGCGCCTCTCTAGCCACTCCTCAAAGAGGGGACTTATCGCCACAATTGTGGCGTGCCCAGCGCTGGGTTGCGACAATCGCACTCTCCATGCCGCCATGAGATCCCGCCGGAGCTCTGTCCGCTGTGCCGCGATTTCTCGCGGCAGCAGAGTTACGCCCCGGCGTTTCGCCTCCTCGCGCAACTCCCACATGTGCGCGAGGACTTTTGCCTCCAGATCCCATGGCGGTAGTCCGGCAAGGAGGCTCGCCGCCTCACGGGAGACCGTGCGGTAACCTCGGACCAGCCTAATGGCCATGACCCTTTGGGACGCGTTCAACCGCTGGGCCGGTCGCAGCCTCAACGAACGCGCCCACACCGGTGCCCCGTAAAGGGCCATGGACCGCACGATCCCCGCGTAGAGCCTCCGGCAGGAGGCGTTTGGACCCCCTAGATTGGGCAGGAGCCGCTTCAAAGCAGCCCCAGCCCTCTGCAGTTTGGGAGCCAAACGTCGGAAGTGCTCCACGAAGTTCCACCGGCTGTCGAGGACGAGTCCCAGGTACTTCATCGTCGACTCGACACCGATGTGAACCCCTCCTGCCGTTATCCGGGAACCCGATAGTGGCGCGTTCCGAGGACCATAAAAACACATGGCCTCGGACTTGTGCAAGGCCACCTCGAGTCCCAATTGCCGGATCCTATCGACGATTGTCGCAACCCCGCGTGTCGCCAGTTCGGCCGCCGCCTCGTGCGACCTCCCCTGCGCCAGGACCAGCGTGTCGTCAGCGTAGCACACTACGCTGACGCCACTAGGGAGGTCGGCGCGCAGCACCCAGTCGTAGCCGATGTCCCACAGATGCGGCCCCAGGACCGATCCCTGTGGGACACCGCACGACATCTCTCGCCGGTTCCACTCTCCGTGGTGACCGGGGTAGATGACGGCCCTGTCCGTCAAATCATAAATACAAGCTTAAAGGAAACTTTGTGAATCACTTTAGTAATTTAAAATTAGAACTATGACATACATAGATTTATAACTCTGCTTGCATTCTTAATTATAATAATATAGGTACTCTTATTCATTTGCTTAGTGTAATTTTTTGTGGTTTTTGTGGTCTTTATAAAGGAGATTTACTTATAACACCAACATTGAGACTTATCTACTTATCTTGTTTATAAGAACAAGCTCGAGCTCGTACTCCTATGTTTGTTCTTTTTAAAGTTATTATAACTTCATATCAATGGTTAATTCATGAAACAGTTCTAAATATGTTACTCAAGGAAGATTTAATAATAATTTGCTTATAATTGGAATCCAATTCAATTATAATATTTTACCTGTACTCCTATGTATGTAACATACATAAACTCACACTGTTTTGCCATGGGTGCAGGCAGTACTCCTATTACAGAGTATTATTATTTTCATTTCAACACAAATATAAGAAAATATTAGTTTACAAATTAAAAAGTTATCTGATCTGATTTTCTCACTGTATTATTTGCTCTACATTTACATAACATGAAAGAAATATATTAATTAAATTCTTAATACAACAGCAACAAATAAAAAAGTGACCTACTCAAGGTTATGTAACATTTAAAAAAGCATTTCCTACAATTAAAACAAGATAGTTTTTCTGAAAGTTTTTGCACAAAAAAAAAGAAAACTTTAAAAGAAATACCTCAATCAATCTGCCTAGCCTTTTCCATTTATGTTGAGGTCGGCTTCCAGTCTAACCAGATGCAGCTGAATGCGTATCTGACCTCCACAACCGGGGCACAATGGGGCCAAATTCGATGCTGGTGGACATTTGATTTTTGACAAATCCGTTTCAACTCTGTAGTCCTGATAGGAACTGCGAAAAATAATAAGCTCTACAGCTCTAAATAGTTTTACCCAAAACTATTTAGAACTGTAGAGCTGAAGCCTAATAGGTATTATGACTAGGCATACCACATAGGCAACACATCGATACATAGTTTCTTTATATTAAAATGCCCAGTAATTATTTTTTTAATCTCTGGCGACGCCCTAGCACTAGGTAACACAATACAAAAAACCTATAAATCCTTTATTATTGTTAATGATAAAGTGTGATTACAGTTTGTATTTAATAACAACATCAATTAATTTCATAATTCAGTTTACCCTTGGACGAGTTTATATTCAGTTCACAGTTGTAATTGAGTTCAAGTTGTTTTGTTATTATGTACGTTATTTACTTTAACTCAAGAGATTGATTTACAATTTAAATTGTGCTGATAATTTTTAAGATATACAGTCAAACCTGAGTAAGTGAGAACTGGGTAAGTGAGAAAACTCTATAAATGAGAGTAATTGCCATGTCCCGTCATTTAAACCCTCTAAGGCCCGTATTGCAGAACCTCACTCAAGACTCAAGCATTACTTAAAACTAGTTTCAACCAATCAAAAGGCTTTAAACGAGTCATAAGTAACGCTTGAGTTTTGAGTGAGGTTCTGTAATACGGGCCTAAAATTTCTACAAGTTAGTCCACTCGTGGACCTCTATAAATGAGACTGCTACTTGTCTGTACCTCTATAAGCGACAGTCTAGCGTAACTTAACATCTGCTATTTATGACTCATTCTTAAAGTTCGTGGAAATAACATTGTTTTTGTTCCTCTCAACCTTTCTCAATCAACCTCTATAAGTGAGTAAGGCTGCTTCTGTACCTCTATAAGCGATAAACCCGAGTTACTGAGAAACCACCATAAGAGATCGCAGTACCTGAAACTCTCGCTTATCCAGGTTCAACTGTAATTCCATATTTGTTTAAGTGATGGATCTTTGCTTAACTATATATAATCAGGCTATAATGTTCCCGAAGTTGGACCTCCTCTCTGTGAAAGGGAGCGGGCTGTAACCCACCATGCTGGCCCAGAGCGGGATGGTGGATGAAGCTTTATCTGAAAACATTGTAAAAACCAATTATTTTATAAAAGAATGCCTCTTGCCGGCTCTTCGCTATAGGAAACAACGAATTGGAGCCTCGCACGTAGCTTCTGATGTTTCATGTGCCATCTATACTCCATTTGAAATAAGATTAGTCATTTAAACAAACCTTTTTTACAGTCTGTTCAACCGATTCTGAATTCTATACCGTAGGCATAAGGATGACATTAAAAGCAAAAAAGTGGTGATAGTACCAACTGTTTATTGGAGCTGCCCTTTGTCATACCACCAACGTAATAGAAGTCAAAATCGGTTGACCGGACTGTAAAAAATATTTATTTAAATATCTAATCTTATTTCAAATGGAGTAAGTATAGATTTATGTGAAATAAAATATTTTGAATTGGAATCAAATGAAAATATGAATTCTAAACAGAAAACACAATAATGATAGTGACGGGTGGAAGGGATACAAGATAAAGCCATAAAATCAGATATGCAAATAGGTAAAATTAGCATGACAGACATAACAAATCAAACAAGCGTGGGACATATGCTTTTCATCTGTGCATTGTTCCATGGCCTTTTGTTTAAAATAGATTTTTATTGTTTATCTTATGATCTACACGCCACAGTGCAGAGCATGTGTGGTTATTAGTAGTAGGCAATTAGACATTTGTAGGTCATATTCAGGACCAATATGGGCTGTAAGACATGGAAACCTTTGTCAAAAACCATTTTACAGTCTGACAAGATAGCCAGAAGGCTAAATATTTAGGGGCAGGGGAGCGAGTGGGGGCTCCCTAGGGGTTCCTAGGGGTATGTTGAAGTAGCTTTATAATGTTAAAACAAAAATATTATTTTAAATTAGCCTAGAGCTTTCATCACAGCCGCAACATGTCCTATCAAAAGCTATGGTTGGGTTAATTTTGGACTATGACGTCCAAAATTAACCCAACCATAGCCTTTACTAAGAGCGTTATCATATCACACTAACGATTTGCCTGCGTGTTTCTAGCGAGGAACGTGTCCTCTGCGGGTGCGAAGCGAGCTAACCGCGACTACGCGACGTGTCCGCCGCGTTTACACAATATTGTACACTGGCTTGTCGCGCTCTCTTGTATACTCACGTCAATTACTTTCGTTACGCAAACGCAGCCAATACACACACGTGGCGTGCTCGCTACGTACACGCAGCGAGCGCGTTGAACAATCGCCTCGCTGATAACTCGCTCGCAAATCGCCAGAGTGATAAGGCCCTTAAATGTTCCACACGCACAGCGTAATCAGTGGTAATGGTCTAGCAAGCTTGAAAGTCATTAAACCCATAAATGAATTTGAAAATAGTCAAACATTGCAGTTAATACAAAGCAAAGTTTGAACTACTTGATTCTGTGCATAAACCTTGATTTAAAGAAAAATGCCTTTTATTTAACCATATCTAATTTGAAATATTTTTTTATGCAGCATTTATTATCAACGAGGCGCGGTTTATTTTCAGTTTCTAAATTACCGTGATGTGTTAGCAGTAACTGCCGTATTGAAAAATACTGATTTAACTGATAAGCATCGGCTTATTGTTGATATAACAATTCTGCGTGTCTGTTGATGTCGTTAAAAGCAACTTTAATCATCCACCCTTCCCTTTTCTACCCAAGCTAAGTTTATACAATTTATATGGGACCACCTCTAGAGCATACCCTTTCAAACAAAAAAAAATAATTTTCAAAATCGGTCCTGAATTGACGAAAATATCGAGGGACATACATTATAAAAAACATACATGCACTACGAACATAGAACCTCCTCCTTTTTGGAAGTCGGTGAAAAATAAATGTATCCAGTCATTTTGATGCTTTCTAAACTGCACTTAGCAGTTGTTGAACAAAGAACCTTCAAATGACACTAACTTTGGTTGCTGATGAACTTTACATAAAATACCGGTATAACAGAATGTCAACACCTTGTTACTTATGTCAGTTATGGCCTTTTTCGCCTCCTCCGAATGACATCCGATTATTATCTAGCAGATAATGTCATACAATTTCTGTTCCTTTTTCTAATTTATCGGGCAGCTAGTTTCTATAAGAAAAAAGTAAGAAAAAATATTTATCCTGCACAAATAAGATGCATATTATTTAGAATAAACATAAAACAATCTAAGTAGCCAAAAGAACACTGGAATAGCTTTGTCCATTTCTCTTCAAACCCTTTCTAAGTAATAGTATGAGGAGGATATCACCTTTTTGACTTGGACAAGGAAGTTATTATTACAACCGCATGTACAATAGGTCATTCACTTCACTACTTCACTTCACTTCACTTCACTATCACTTGAGATAATAGAATGCTACTACATAAACACTGAAACTTTCCACATACGTTTGAAATGCACTATAAAACCTAAAACATACCTTAACTTGATCAGAAATATAGTCTATAATTGAACGTCATATGTGTGAATTTATTGACTTTCCACCGACTTTAAATGTGTACTAGAAAACCTAAAACATACTTAAAATTTACTGAAAATAAAGTCTAAAATTGAATGATGTGCGAATAAAATGACCTGAACTTCATTAATCGTCTTAATTATCAAGTACATAGTTACGCACGGCGGAAGCATCACATGATGCATTCAATATTGATAATTGCAATATGTATTCATATACGCTTCTGGCTGCTATCAACCTACTACACACGGGCCTCCTTGTGACCGTTACAATGAACGGTTAAAGAGAAAATTGCCGTAGTAACTATGCTTTGGTAGAAAGATTGATGATTTTCGCAGTTTTCTATTAATGCCCATCTGCTTGGTTTAATCCATTAATCACTTTAGCTTAGGCAAGAGAGGGACAAATAAATTTGCCTCCACGATCGGCGATACCTTCTTTAATCGTCAACCCAGTCAGCTGCGCTAATTCCATGCTGACTAGAACAACGACCTAATAGCATAATACACGATCAATCACAACCTTAATCATTCAGAAACAGATTGCTAATGCATTGCTTCAAAAGTTCGAAAAAAAATGTGTTCATAAATAACGCAATTAATGTTGTTGAACTGTCAAAATGAAACAGATTAGTCGTAATCAGAATAACGAAAAAATTGTTTTAAAAGCTGCTGCCTGTTTCTTAAGTTAAATTAGTACTGTATAGTTTTCCTTTTCAAGTTTTGTTTAACGAGATTAATAACCATGCGTTAGCGGCTTTGTATGACGTGAAAACAATTTCTCGTGACCACCTTATTAACGATCTTACGATATTTCACATACCAACGTGAAAATGAGAAGTGGGAACTACAAACTGCATTTGGGTCGCAAATCTTTAATTCAAAAGTAGTAAACGAATATGTCCACGTTGTTAGGGGCCTTCTCACACTGCATATTCCTGTGCTGCTCGGTACCGATGACCTATAGAAAGTCGCGAGAATCCACTGGATGCCGAAATTGCAGTGTTATCTCCCTATGTCTATGTCGGTGGACGTCTTTCGGCTGAAATGAATATGTACATATTACTAAGAAAAAAATAGAATACTCTTTATTATGTACACCATATAAATTAAAGATAAATTTTATATAGAGTGACACAATTGGCGATCTTATCGCTAAAAGCAATCTTTTGAAGGCAACCTTTGGATGGAACACATTGTCCTTCAACCATTTAATACACAAGCAAAATCTTACATGTTACTGAGACTAAGACAGCCTTCCTCTTTCAGGAGGGTAGCTGCGAGTCCCTGAGGGAATACCTAGGCAGAAACAACGCTAAAGGCGTGGACTTGAACAGGGATTTCCCGGACCAGTTCGACAAGAACAAGTCGAATGATGAAGAGTACTTATACGGTGGCCGGCAGCCTGAGACCGTGGCGCTGATGCGATGGGTGACCAGCAAGCAGTTTGTGTTGTCAGGGAATCTGCATGGAGGCGCTGTTGTTGCTAGTTATCCTTATGATGATTCCAGGTTGGTTTTCTAGAATTTACATATTTTAGTCAATAAAATAATAATTGTATGTCAAATAAAATAATCAGCCTATAATGTTTTCACTGTTGGGACGCTTGCTTCATTTGTGTGAGGGGGAGTGGCAGTATGATATGTTTACTTCAATTCAAACCATAAATCATCTGAAAGGTTGTCCAAATTATCTTAATCATCAAATACTTCGGTTTGTCGTACTGTGTCGTAGTACGAAACCTTATGGTCGACCCTTATTAAACAACGCGTCACATTATGGTCTAGTTCAAGGTAGTCAGCTTAACTTTACCTAAAATAATATGTGACTCAGCACGCGTAGCATGACCGCCATAGAAACGGGTTTTGTCGACGAAAGAATAGACAAAATGACAGATGCACAATCACAATATGTCATTTTGTCTATTCTTCCGTCGACAAAACCCGTTTCTATGGCGGTCACGCTACGCGTGCAGGTTGGACAATTTTTATTCACAAGTATTCTCTTCATCAAAAGTATTCTGATTGATGAAAGTGGCCGAGAATCGAGCCCTTTGGCTTACATTTAGAGAAGCTTAAATGTCCCGAAGTGAATAGGTCAGTGTACTTAAGCAATGATACTCATACCCTTTCAGTACCGGCAAGGAGTGTTGCGAAGAGAGTCGTTCCCCGGACGACTCGCTCTTCAAACACTTGGCACATGTGTACGCGTCTCGCAACGAGGACATGCGGGCGGGTGACACTTGTCCACCCGAGAACTTTGATGGAGGACTCACTAATGGAGCGCACTGGTATTCTGTACAAGGTTAGTGAGTTTTAAGCTAAGCGCACATTACAGCCGCATTGGGCTGCAGCGCATCGCAATATACAAATGTGAGGTGTGCCCTTTTTTTTTTTTTTTTAGGGTGGGAAATTATCAAAAAACTTCTCCCGCTCTGGGCGGAGCGGGAGGGCGTGTCAGACTTGTACTGACTAAAACCCACCCGTGTTCCTTCCGTTGCCTGTGTGCCGGGGTCGCGATATCCCTTTCGGACAAACCCGCAACCCCGGCAGGCATTGGCCCTTCCGGACCCCGTCAGTTGGTGCTGACATCTCTTTGAGGCGCGCGTGGAACACAACGCGCCGTCGACCCGGGCCTGGTCCCTATCGGACGGCGAGCTACCCATTGCTCACCATCCGCAAGCCCGCGTCTACGGTGGCCGGAAGTCCTGGTGGTGAGGTGTGCCTGTGAGGTGAATCACAAAATAAACGAAACTGATAGAGGAGAATTTTAGCGTTGCGGTGCAGGCCACCCAAATGTGCCTTTACAGTCTCTTAAATTCAAGGAAAAAAAGCCAGGTCTAGAAAATATAGTAGCTTAACGAGTTGCTCGCACAAATATTTCACCATTGCCTAATCATCAAAATGATGGTGAAAACCGCATGAAAATCCGTTGCGCATCTTAAAAGAAACTGAATATGTATGTACTCAGAAGGTTTTTTTAATGTGACACTATGGGGAAATCCGAATCCATAAGCGATACGGGGAAATTGTCTTAAGGCATGCACACCAGCGCACGCGCACGAACCGTGCACGCTAGACGCTTCGAATGGCTATGGATGCGTCACATTCTATGTGCGCGTGCATGTTGTGAACGGTTCGCGTGCAAGGATCCACACCTGCACGCTTGGCATGACCACAATAGAAACGATTTTTGTCGACGGAAGAATAGAAAAAATGAATGAATTTTTGGGTAAAGTGCAATTTGTTCATAAAAATGCGTAAAATTGACTAATCTTTTTTTATTCGGTTCATATATCAGTGTGTCTGTGTTTAGGATCATTTCATTTTATGGTGACCACACACAGTGGGCCCTATGACAATACCATTGCAGCACTGCGGCATTTATTTTTTAAATATCGCAGCATTGTGGCTTTTTGGCCTCGCACTACCATTTTTGTTTTCGTTTATTCGAAAAATATGTTAATTTTGTTAGTGCTCCGTTTTATTTTATCTTACATTAGCTACTGTTTGTATTTACTGTGCGTGTCTCAAATAAAAAGAAATCTTTCTTTCTGGTAAAAAAACCCCTCATTATTACTTTTCCAGGTGGCATGCAAGACTTCAACTACGTGCACTCGAACTGCTTCGAGGTGACTTTCGAACTGTCTTGCTGCAAGTACCCTCCTGCGGAAGAACTGCCGAAGTACTGGCACCTGAACAAGGATGCTCTTATATCTTTTATTGAGGAATCGCATATCGGCGTCACTGGTGTTGTTGTGGATGAGGCTGGGGAACCCGTCAAGGTAAATACGAAGAATTTAATCATGTTTTACCCAAGGAAATACTTTATTAGTTACCCTTACTGGGCTAGGCAAATGCTTCCTGGTCCCTCCAGCACGCGTAGGATGACAACCATAGAAACGGGTTTTGTCGACTGAAGAATAGACAAAATGACAGATTGTAATTGTTTATCTGCCATTTTATCTATTCTTTCGTCGACAAAACCTATTTCTATTGTGGTCATGCTAAGCGTGCAGGTACTCTTAAAACAATCCATCGCAGTACGCATCAAAGTCTTGGCCAGCCTCGACTGCGCCGAAAATGTTGAGTTTTATTTATTTATTATAAAGATTACATTTACCTGGTACATTTTTTCGATTACAAGCAGGCAAATCAATATTATATTAAAAGAATCTCTTTGTCAATGGCAAACATACTTTAAAACCCTTGTACCGCGCCTTAGGTATGTGCACGGCTCACGGGGGGCATCGTGGGCCACTCATTCGTCAACGCTCATGGCATCCAGCCTCCCGCCTCGCCGCGCATTCCTAAGGCGCGGTACAGTGGTTCCGGTCAAACTATAACAGGTTATATTGTATTAACACGTGTAATATTTCCAGAATGCTCAAATTAAAGTGGATGGTAATGAACATGTTGTGCGCACAACAGATCACGGCTACTTCTGGCGCATGTTGCTACCTGGACAATATAACATCACTGCTGTTGCTTCTGGGTAAGTTAAACATTTTTATAACTAACGAAAGAGAACACTAGATTATTACAACATTTTATTTAAGAAGAAAATTGCTGGTCTACTTATGATTTATCTTACTTCAATGTTAAGTCTTAAGTCCCACTGTTGAAACTATAGGAAGACCAATACCGACGACCGTTGCAATTTTTTGTAAATTTTGACGTTCAAAAGTGCCTTAGGCCTATTTGAAATAAACGATCTGACTTTGACAATGTTTCCAGCTACTCAATCCCACCCTACACTTCAATAACCGTCCCGGCCAACCAAACGACGCCCATCGTCGTCAACATGACGGTGCACCGACACCCGCGATCGCTGACAGCCGGTAAGTCGCAGCTGCGTTACCATGACAACTCCGCTGTGACCGCACTCACTCACGCCTCGGTGCTGGCCGCCAATCTACTGCTTGTGGTCCTTGTTGAAGCTTGAGGGGGTTACAAATGGTGGGTTACACTTTGACGGTCACCCGTTAAAACTGGTACCTAGTACTTTTGTTATAAAAAATGTTGATAATTTGAAAAAACAAGTGCTGCGACCAAAGACTTTAGCAGTACTCAAATGTTCTGCGATACGTCATGCAACAAAACTACGCTAGGGAATGATTCGTAGGTATTTTAGTCTTTGCTAGATTCGTCTCAGAGTTCTTAAGAAATTTTGAGGTTCTTGTTTCTGGGATTGTTAAAAAGGACAGGAATTGCAAAGACAACAAGTGGCAAGAGACAATTAAATACACAATTTTAAGTTTAAGAAGTTAAATTCTCCGTCCTAGTCGCGCAAAATGGATGTATCGCGCTAAGAGTTATAAATTTGTGGACGTTTTGTCGTAACGTCAGTTCGCAGTATGTCTGTCTCTGTCTAGCGAATGGTTTTCGTATTGAATGTCAGATTATTGGTGACCGTCAAATTGAAAGCTACTGGTTTTCACGATCATCATCAAGTTCTATTATTATTACTAACAATAGGTACCGATATCACGACCACAGTAGGGTAGTTGAGTATTCTGTTTTCGAATAATTATTACTGTTTTAAAAGTAGTATAAACAATACGTCGAATCTGTCTGTTAAACTATTTTGAGCTTTACAACTTTGGCGTTTGTAAATATTTAAATTAAGAATGGTCAACTACCC
Organism: Agrochola circellaris; assembly: GCA_914767755.1. Classification (NCBI taxonomy): domain Eukaryota; kingdom Metazoa; phylum Arthropoda; class Insecta; order Lepidoptera; family Noctuidae; genus Agrochola; species Agrochola circellaris. Next base: position 9,506,011 of record OU611860.1, read on the forward strand.
TTTTCTGCGTAATCCACCACTTTCTTGAACATCACAGGGTCTAAATAACCAAACTGCAAACCTAAATTTTCACTTAGATATCTATATATAGAAAGTTATATCAACCCCATTTTATTTTTTCCTGTGTATCTCATCTGTAATTTAGTATTGATTTCATCATGTCCACTAACATTTTTGTAACTAAGTGCTTAAAAAAGAAGAAACTTTTTCAATTACAATGTGTCGAGCAATAATAAACCTAAAAACTTAGTCGTAAAGTCGGTTTTGATTCGCTACCAACACAAAATCGTGTAATGGCCGTCGTAATCTTCGACAAGGTTCGGTTTCCGAAGATTTCCGAAGCCAACTTTAAGCGTGGTCGACCTAACATACGAGTTACCTTAGACTTTACATGGTTGTATATTACTACGATTCTATTTTGACATTTTTTCTTATAAGGGGTTAATAATGAACAATTTAATAATAACTTTAATGATGCCATTATATAATAAAGCGCCTTTATCCCTTGTGGCTAACCAGTGGTTCCAATATAAAGAGTACAATATGCTGCTAAATTAAATTTATCGACCAGAATAATAGCTTAGTTAGTTAATAAGTAAAATCATTCATTTATAACACTGAGTAGTAAGTATAGAGTGGTAAAATATGTATTTCTCATTGAATTTACAAGGTGGAAAGAAACGTCGGTTATTGGACGGTCGCTAATGTCGCGTCATAAAGCTTGTTTCTGATTGGCTACTGTCTTTTGGTATTGCCCAGTGCTTGTCATCATTTAACATACATGCAATATCACGACATTCTTTCTGCTCTGTGATATAGAGTAAATACTATTGAAGGTACGTCATGTTCTCTGCTGGTTTTGTGACTAACTAATGTGGTTTCAACTAAATGAATTAATTGGGAGCTAGCATTTTTTAATTCAAATAATTGACTATTTATATCAATTTCACCTTTATGAAATATTTTATTTTATGTCGTTTGTCCTTGCACCGCAAAGAAATAATTACTAATAATATTTGAGGTAATATTTTTTAAGTCTTTATCTTTATTTTGTTGAACATGTTTAGTTGAAACATCACTACAGTGCGGCCGTCGAGAGAATGCGTTCTTGACGCCTGTCAGTTTCATACTAACGAATACGTGTTTCGCGAATGTATGTGTAGTGAATTTGATCCTTATTACTACTAGAAAATTGTCTAACTGACAGATGTCCGAAACGCATTCTCTCGACGGCTGGACCTTACATGTATGTGTGCAGCTGTTGTGTAAATGTAAACCATCCAATTCATTACCATCGGGCTTCCTAATTCCATTCCATTAACATTTAGCACTAGGATGTAGCTTTTGTGACGTAATACTAACCTTAATGACAAAGCAATAAAATCGAAACTAGTGTACTCCCTAATTTAGCATAGGACCATAAGAACAAAAGGCCCAATTTGAAATAATTTGAATTTAGAATAAGACGAAAATGAAATGGTCTATTGACCAGCCAGTGAATAATTAATTATGTCGACATATTTATTATTATTATTATTTGATTTTGTTATACAAAGAAATATGAACTTAATTTTGTTAGAGATAAGTTTCAAATTATATTGCTCAAGATTTTCTGTTATTGCAGAAGTAAAAAATTATTATTATTAGGTAAGCATTGAAAAAAAGAGGTATTGTTTTGATTCTCAAATATTCACTCTAGTCTAGTCTCATATAGGTTTAAAAAAATGAAATTTTTCTATGACTTGGTTCAAAAAGTACCTTGTATAGTTTTTTTTAGCTTTACAAACATGTTTTATTTAAAATAAACTACTATAAATAAATTTAGACGTAATTTACAGAAAATAATAAAATTGAGGCTGTTAGTAAGTATTACTGTGCCAATTAATTAAATTATTTGATCAATTATAAATTCTAAAAACGGATCTCAGTGATTGTAACTAAATTATTTAAATTATTAGAAAACTTTTTCAAAATGAATTGTGATTTATAAAATATTAATTAGGAGTTGGTTGTGTACATTTTGATAAGTGTAAGCGAGAGTGTCATATGTATTTATACATCGTATTTATTTATAGAGTTTGGTAAATAGTTGCAAACCCCTGGTCGCTACTCAAATACTAAATCAGTGGCAGCTAGTGTTCAATTTTATTTATTATTTAAGATTTAAAGCGAAATGTAGGCAAGCTTCGGTGATCTGCATCACTTTAAGAGTGTTTATTCTAAAAGTGGGCAATGTCGCAAATAGATGTCTAGTCTATTCGCGGTTTTGATTAATTTGGAAATATTACTATATGGAAATAAGAACCTTGGTTCATTCAGATTTTATTTGCATTTTCTCAGAGGTTATTTCTATTGCTTTTTGACGAAATGTGTTAGATCCGTAATATCACGTGTATTGTACAAGTAAAAAAAAAAAAATACGCTCATTAGTTGTCAATTTTACATAAGGTAGAGCTAAAATGATTTTATTTCATTCAAAATGTTATCATTTTGAAATAAACCTAGTGTTCATGACTTCAAAGTTTACATTAGTTTGCAGCCATTTACCAAACGATGCCTTGTGTAATAAGTTGTTTGTACGTAGATGGCCCGAAGGCGTTGTATATGAACAATAAACGTCACAGGTACACAGTAATCTAACGCTTTGTTTTAATTAACACCTTCTTAGTAGTTGGATTCATTTAGCGAACATTGAGTTTTAGTTAACTATTATTGTAGTTGGACTTTTTTTGTTTGACATAAACGTTCCTATTTTTTTTTGTTAATTGTACATTAAAAAAAAAAATGTAATAAGTATTCAATTTTTTTTTTTTTTACCTTTAGTAGTTTGCAATATTTTAAAATCAAACAGACAATTCAAGTAAATGTCAGGTAAAGCTCGTTAATGAATCTGACTACATTCTAAGATATTCTATATTTTCCCCTTGTTCTTTGGTGAAATTTTCCTTTCCTTATTTTTTTCTTTGGTTTTTTTTTTCAACTGTTTTATTTGGTGATGGTCAATTATATTTTATTTCTTTTGAAGTACTTTTCAATGGTTTTATTTATTGGTGGTTGTTTTTATACTTCTCTGTTGTGCACTGTTGATTTGCCCGTATTTTTTCGAAACATGCTTTTGTAAATATTACGTAGAGCCACCTCCTCACAATCCTGGATTCTTAGTAGTTAAAACGCATTTTTGTGCTTGCCAAAATTGTTTTAAAACCACCGTGTATAAAACAAAAGATTTTTGCATGACAAAATTGTTCTAATCAAAATTTATTGTTTGGTGTGAGTTTCGAACTGAAGTTTTTTAAACGCACATTTTTGAGTTCAAAACACCATATAACAAGGTAGATAATTTAGTTAATGAAAAGAAATCAAGTTGTAAGTACACACATAAGTTTCACAAAATCATTAGGTATTGGAAAGAAATACCTAAATCAAAAATAAATATAAGGTTAAAAAAAAAACTACGCAGAAGAAAATGCTACCAAAGTATCGGCAATACGTTTATTACTTGCTGTGAATTGCAAGCAAAAAATAATATTTTGAACACACATTTATCGTCTTAAACACCATTTATCAAGATGTAAATTGTAGCTCAAAAAGTAAGTACACAGACATACGAAAAACAAATACAAGTGACACAAAACATACACACACACACACACACACACACACACACACACACACACACAAAAACAAAATGGCGTCAACAAATTCTAAAACCATCTAACCGGGCAAATCTCCAGTGCATTTGAGGCGCGAGCGTCACGACATCGACGGTATGTCCCCAGTAGACTTCGCGCACCACGACTACGTGAAGATGGAGAGCTTTCTCAAAGAGCTGAGCGACCAGTACCCCACCCTGACCAAGCTGAGCAGCATCGGCAAGTCTGTGGAAGGAAGGGAGCTGTATGTGCTTGAAGTTACCAACGACCCTGGAGTGCATAAGCCTGGTAAGTGGGTAGCTTTATTTTCTTTAATGGCAAATATATTGGTGGTCTCCCAGATGGTAAGTAGTTGGCTATGGACTTAGCAATACCATAGACATTGCATTGTAATCCCAGAGACAAAGCTGAAATGTTTCATAACGTACATAATATAACATCACGCCTGTATTTCCCGAAGGGCTGGGCAGACGTGTACCTATACTACACCCACATTTCGCCAGTTATGTTTGAGTCCCATGTAATAGGGGGCGAGCCTGTTGCCATCAACCGGGCACAGATCCAGACTCTGGGACTGCTACTGAGAAATTCCAGATGGAAAAGGCCAATAACACTGCAAGACCTGGCATGCGAACCCAGGACCTCATGCTCAGCAGTAGCCCTTACGACAACTACACCAACGAGGCAGTCATAATGAAATGAATTATTTGCCTGTTATTGCACCTACGCCCTGGACCTCAAACCGGAACAGAGAAACGCTATTGAGCGGTAGAAATAGGTATGGTTTTAGTACTACCCCGAATCAGCTCCTTCACAAAGAGCTTTACATGTACTGCTGTGGCGGCATCTACATCGCCACATGCGAACTACACATCAAAGACCTGACGTCACACAACATCCTGACGTCACTCAAATCCTGCATCGCGCAATTAGAGTTTACCGCGCGATGGACATATATACTAGCTGCCGACTTCAACCTCTGGGCAATTGCCCGCCAGACATGACACCCGTCTGGTCGGAGGATCCTCCCTTTTCTATGGTGGATGAGTGAACTTTACACCCTGTTCCTCATACCCCTAAACTGCTTTTAAAGCTGATATCAAACATGTCTGTTATTTCCGTGCTCGACTTTATAGATACTCCCAGAATTATCTAGTAATAATTATGATCTTCTACTTTTCGTGTGGTTAGTGACTAACCTGGTGTCAGTTTTAAAGCCGCCCATGGGCCTCTGAATTGGCTTCACATACCGTCGAGAAATATCTCTCAGGCGTGCCGGTTTCCTCACGATGTTTTCCTTCACCGTTTTTGAAGCAAGTGATAATTTTACAATACGCGCATGAATCCGAAAAGTCAGGTGGTTTGGGTTCGAACTCGAGATCTATGGTGTTAGGCTATCACTGCCCTATATAACAATTATGATTGTGGACCGACGACCTTGTGAAGGAATCCGCTGGATGCGGGAATCACAGAACCGGTTGAAGTTGCGGTGCTTGGGGGAGGCCTATGTCCAGCTGTGGACGTCTTTCGGCTGAAATGACAATGATGAATTATGATTGTTAACCATGATGATTGTTGTGCAGCTACAGAAATTGACACTATTCAACACGTATATTTTTCATCTAGTGAAAGTCAAAATAGGCAACAAACAAAAAAAAAAACCGGAGACACGTAATCCTAATTGTCCTAATCCTAACTACTACTATAAATGCGAAAGTGAGTTAGTTCGTTACGCTTTCACGCTAAAACGGCTGAATAGATTTAGATGAAATTTGGCACATGTGTAGAACATGACCTAGAGGGGCTCGTGGCCAAGTAATGACTGCCGCACACGTCGATCCAACAGGTTAAGTTACGCTTGCCGGGGTTAGTCTGTGGATGGGTGACCATCTTTACATACCCGAGACTCCTCCGTGCCTCGGAAAGCACGTTAAGCCGTCGGTCTCGGCTGTCATTCGTGGATCTTTGACAGTCTTTACGGGTCGTCAGAAGCCCGAAAGTCTGTCAACCAGTCTTACCAAGTGGTATCGTATTACCCAGTTACTGGGTTGTGGAGGTGAGATAGGCAGTCGCTCCATGTAAAATACTGGTATTCAGCTGCATCCGGTTAGACTGGTAGCCGACCCCAATATAGTTGGGAAAAGGCTAGGCAGATTGGATTAGGTAGACCATGACCTGGATTGGGCCATAGAATACTTTTATCCCGATATTCTCATGGGATCGAGGCTTATGCGGGTGAAACCGCGGGGCGCAGCTATAATAGTATTTCCATAAAGCGTAACTGATTAATGATGTTTTCAGTACCTCCTGAAAAAAAAACTTAAGCTCAGGACTCCATATCCTCAAAAAAACGATTCGCATACAAAACTAACACCTTCTCCTCCAACAGGCAAACCCGAATTCAAATACGTAGCCAACATGCACGGTAACGAGGTGATAGGGAGGGAGCTCCTCCTTCTCCTAGCTAAGTACTTGTGCCAGGAGTACGTGAGCGGCAACCAGACCATACAGAGGATGCTGAACAGTACCAGGGTACATCTGTTACCGAGCATGAACCCTGATGGGTATGAGAGGTCGGCGGTTGGTAAGTCTTTTTTAATATTACCTACATTTAGTAGTTGTAACCTTGTTTGCAGTACCCACAGTCTTTAAAGCTCAATATTATCGAACTAACACGACACATCGAGCTTAAGGCTTCCTGTAACATCTAAGAAGTTTATAACTAACCACCGTAAGGACTATTCTTGCTTGCAGCAGTCGGCGGCTATAGAACCGGGCCGCTAACAGATGTGGTCATCGTGTTCACGGGATTTTGTTTTCTATCTGGTTAGATATAAACTTTCTTGATGGTACATGACGCCGGAGCCGCACCGGAACCGCATGTACCATCAAAGAAGTTCATAACTAACCACCGTAAGGACTATTCGTGCTTGCAGCAGTCGGCGGCTATATAACCAGGAACCAGATGTGGTAATTTTGTTCACGGCATTTTGTTTTCAAACTGGTTAGATATGAACTTCTTCGATGGTACACTGGCATTGATGCCGAGTTAAATAATAAAGCAATGATCATAGTGCCGTGCGGTCCGGCGCTGGTGCGGCTCCGGCGTCATGTACAAGAAGCCTTAGAGAGCCTGCCACACAGGTCTTGGAGAGCGTCGTCTATCATGTCGCAATTTTGCGTGTACCGTAAATGAGTGGCAGAGTACACCATTTAAATGGCCGTACTTTTTGTAAAACTCAATGTGGTTCAGTTTAATTTAATATCCTCTTTATTGGGACTGTGATATAATTTGGTGTGATTGGTAGATGCTATTTTGGTATCAGATTTGACAGCAGATTCACTGTAGGAGACTCAACAAATGCTTACGTTCATACAAGCCCTAAGGCTAGGCGCGCACGACGCACCGGCCACAACCACCGGTGGCTTTCGCCACTTGCTGCGGTGTAGAGTACTGCTGTAGCGGGTAGTGGCCACTCGTGTGCGAAGAAACCTTACAAAGCATGTGAACTGCTTGTCGCTAGGCTACCGGTTGCTGTGGCCGCTGGTCGGTGGCTCGTTTGCGCCTTGTCGATTCCTTTCCAAAGGAATGCTTAGTCCTTCTCAGGGTCAGTTCACCGTGACGTGAAGCGACGCTGTGCGCACGTTTGAAGATTTACTACACAAAAAGACACACATTTAATTGAGATAATTCGAAAATGTCCCGCGGAGTCGCGCTGCGCCTCGAGATGCCTCGCGGCGTAACGCGACGCCGCGAGGCGCAGCCTGTAGCTGTCGATAATAAAATTACCATTTACAGGTGATTATAGCAGCGTAAAGGGAAGGGCTAACGCCCATAACGTCGATCTTAACAGAAACTTCCCAGATCAATTCAGCGAGACAGATGTAAGTATTTTATCTATACTTAATATTATAAAGAAGTAAAGTTGTGTGTATGTTTGTAACAGGTAATCACCGAAATTTATGATCCGATTACAAAAAATCTTGCAGTTATATTTTTTATGCACTATTCCTTTCAGAATCAGGTAAACTACTAGTAACAAATAACAAAGATAAAGTCATCAGTATTTTTTTTTTGTTTTATCATGGTTAGATAAGCATTACCTCTGTTTAGTTTCGCTAGCTAATTTAATTTAACCTTGTATTTTAAACTAACTGCGCCCCGCGGTTCCACCCGCATAAGGCTCGATCCCGTTGCAATATCGAAATAAAAAGTATCCATTGTCCTAATCCAGGTCGTGGTCTACCCATGTGCCAAATTTCATCCTTATCTGTTCAGGCGTTTTAGCGGGAAAGCGTAACAAACACACAAACTCACTTCCGCATTTATTATACTACTTAGGATTTATCTATCTTTCAGGACAACAAGATCTCCGAACCAGAAACCCAGGCAGTAATGAAGTGGTCTCTTTCGGAACCGTTCGTGCTGTCAGCGAACTTGCACGGTGGCGCCCTCGTTGCAAACTACCCGTACGATGGCAACCCTAAGATGAGGAGTGGGCTCGAGTATCTAACGCCGGACAACCCTGTGTTCTTGCACCTCGCTCATATCTATTCTGATGTAAGTATTCACATGTAAACGACAAATTCCAGCCATAATGTTTAAAAGTTTCTGATATGAAAATTGCATTGACTATTTTCTATTATTTTTGGGGAGCTGATACTTGCAATATATTTACATCGTTATGTAGCATTTTAGCTAAAAGTTACAACAAAAAATATGTTTTTATTTTATATATCCAGATTGTTTAGGACTTCAATTCAACAAGGTGTCATTTAAATTTTTAACTCTGTAATATTTTTTTTGTATCGTTACAGGCTCACCACAAAATGCATTTGGGACAACCATGCAAGAACTTACCCAGTGAGAAGTTCCCAGAGGGCATCACTAATGGTGCTAAATGGTAATAGTAATGAGCGGCCCTAGTAGCGAGCTGCTCAGACTCAAAACATTAGATGTGTGTGACTCACGTACTTACTGATAGATGTTTACGGCTTAAATTGTTACGTGCAAATTATTGTTCATGTACCTACATTGTTTGCTTATTTATAAAATATAGGTAAATAGTGTACGTACCTGGATAATATACATGAATAATATATAATAAGTATATGCAAGTTATATTTAAGTGATTAAGGAGTGTTCTTATAGCGAATGTGAGTACCAATACAAACCATTTCTGGTTTAATGGTACAAAAAAAAACATGAACCTGTATTAAGATTGTATGCATAAATAAAAAAAAATAAAAAAAAAAAAATCATTCTTATCGAATTATGACTTAGAGAGAATTTTCAATAAACTTATTAGTTAGTAACTGAAAAATCTGGACGTTAATTTGCCAATTACTTCTTTTATTAAGTTGCATTGAAAAAGTCATAAACTTTTATACACAGGAAAGCAGATTGCGGGCGTTACCTTTCAAGGAAGTCCTCGTTACCCAAAATATTCCGCTTTGCAGTCGCACTTTTTTTTTTACGTTTAGTGTTGTACTTAAAACTATGCACCACAAAACCGTTTTCATGGTTTGTTGGTTTTTCCTAACCTTTATTACCTAGTAAATAAGAGCTAAAATCAAGCTCCATCTAAACATACATCTTATAACCTTCTAGGTACGTCTTAGCCGGAGGCATGCAAGACTGGAACTACCTAAACACAAACGACATGGAGATAACTCTAGAACTGGGCTGCTTCAAGTTCCCTCCGGCCTCCGAACTGCCCACTTACTGGCAGGACAACAGGGAAGCGCTGCTGAAGTTTATTGAACAGGTGACAATAAATGATAATGTTTATTCACATAAATATGTGCATTTTTCACAAGTAGAGTTAATGTAAACATAAAGTGCACAAAAGTATTAGCATTTTGGGTCGAACTAGGCATAGCCTGTATTTCAGCCCTCAACGCCAATCCCTTTTTTTTTTTTTTTTTTGAGTGGGAAATTGTCAAATAACTTCTCCCGCTCTGGGCGGAGTGGGAGGGCGTGTCAGACTTTTACTGACTAAAACCCACTCGTGTTCCTTCCGTTGCCTGTGTGCCGGGGTCGCGATATCCCTTCGGACAAACTCGCAACCCCGACAGAACGCCAATCCCCCTTTTTTTTTTTTTTTGAGTGGGAAATTATGAAATAACTTCTCCCGCTCTGGGCGGAGCGGGACGGCGTGTCAGACTTTTACTGACTAAAACCCACCCGTGTTCCTTCCGTTGCCTGTGTGCCGGGGTCGCGATATCCCTTTCAGACAAACCCGCAACCCCGGCAGGCATTGGCCCTTCCGGACCCCGTCAGTTGGTGCTGACATCTCTTTGAGGCGCGCGTGGAACACAACGCGCCGTCGACCCGGGCCTGGTCCCTATCGGACGGCGAGCTACCCATTGCTCACCGTCCGCAAGCCCGCGCCTACGGTGGCCGGAAGTCGGCTCGCGACTCCCGACGACGCCAATCCCTCTGGGCTACAAATTAATTATTTTTATTATGATATTATAATAACAGACATATTACTAGTTTGAGCCCACCTCCATACTTCAGTATAAGGCGACAGAGATATCACAAACACTTGTTTGACGAAGCGCATCGGGCATATGAAACTGAGTGCACGCTTTAGAGCTGTTGTTGCGTCGTGTTGAAAATTCTTTACCGAACAGCGACGGTCAAAACCGAGTCGAACCGATCGGTCGGTCAGTCACGAGGCGTTAACTTTTCGTATACTATAATAAAATAGTAACTTAGTATTTTTGGCCGTTTGTGTGAATGTATGTATGGGATTGGCGCAAAAACGGCTGAACGGATTTGGATGAAATTTGGCACACAGGTAGTTTATAACCTAGATTAATACATAGGGTACTTTTAATCCCTGTAGTACGTTGCCGTGGAATATTTTTCGACATCAACGCGGGCGAAGCAGCGGGCAAAAGCTAATAGTATACTATTTTTTTAAGCTAGTAGTATATTATAGTTACTAGCGTATCCGGCAAACCGCCGCAACAATTTCTTGATGAATAAAGCATACGAAAATAATCCTTAAGAATGACAGCTACATTTCAAATCCTTTCCATAAAATAACGAATCTTCTTCAATTTCCTCACAGGTCCACACAGGAGTAAATGGCTTCGTCCACAGTCACATCGGCCACCCGCTCGCGAACACCACCATCAAAGTGAACGGCATCACCCATTCAGTGAAGACGGCCAAGGACGGAGACTACTGGCGACTGTTGGCGCCTGGCACTTACAACATCACTGCTGTTAAACAGGGGTAAGAGTATTGTAATCTAGGACGGCTTGTATTTTTCAAGTGAAAACTTCTTTAGGCGCGTTGAGCGATTTTTGGTAGGGGGTAAACTTATGGAGTAGCGTCACAGCGCGCCGTAGTGCTGTAACCTAAAATATAGAAAGAAAGAAAGAAAGAAAATACGTTTATTTGCGGTACACATGACGCAAAGAAAGAACAAAACACAAAAATAAACAATTTGGGGGAAAATATGCGTCACATCCACGCAAAACGGCCATCGCTCAGCATAATGCTGCGACCCTATGCGAGACAGAGCCCCAACGCTGGTTTTCAGCGACAGCCGGCGTTGACGTGATGACGTCAACCGGTGCAGCATATAGTGAAATAACAAAATAAGACTACTATAGATGGCGCTAATACCAGTTTTAAGGTCTCACTTCTGCCAGCAGACTGGTTAAGTTTTCATTCTATCGACCAAATTTTGATATAATTTGCTTCCATTATTTTAGCATCTCCACTATTCTGTGTATCAATTGAACCTTCCACAGTCGACTATAAAAGTTAAAATGCCAAAAAAGGGGAAACTCAGAAATGTGGACCAGGCATTCGTTACCAGATGCGGCTTTTGGTCAGTATTTAACTCTGACCTAGCATCATATACAGTGTGGCAGGGACATCGACGCGAAAACTTGATTTGACCGTATGGCCCGTATCGTCGCGTTAATGTGTCACTATTTGTTCGGTGAATCCGAACGCATGGTCCCACCGACAGAGGGCGCTTTCCGGCTTTTCGCACAAAAACTGACATATGGACGCGATGATCGTGTATTCTTGCGATGGCCGCTTTTGGATAGGATGCGTGAATATTGGGAGTTTGACGTGTGAACACAACTTTTTACCGTGTGTATAGGGCCTTTTGTTTCCGATTTTCCGTATCGACTGACATCCTTAAACTTTCATACCTGTGATAATTTACAAGTAAAGCAGAGTTAATCATCAAAACGTTGCCCTACATAAAATAAAATAAAATAAAGAGTTATTTTATAATGTTGTATGTTTGTCCCCAGCTACGAAAGTATAACCGAAGAAGTGACAGTTCCAGCGGAAGGCTCCATCAGCGTCAACTTCACTTTAATGGCGGACGACCCGCAACACTGGTCATCAGCCTACGACTTCCGGTGAGTCGCACGAATACCAACCTTATTCAGTGGCAATACGCACCAGGTTGCTTTGTCATACGCTTCTCACGACGCTTGTACGCAATGTTTTTGACTTGTATATGTTTTTTTATTAAGATCGTTAATGTGAATGTTTCGAAGGGTCGGTTTTATAAGGATTGTCATCATACATTATTTTTAATAACTGAAATAAAAAATAAATCCTGTAACCGAAATAAGGAACTACGAATATCCGATTTTTTTTCTGTGAATAATAATATTATTTTACAAACTTATTTCAAATATGAAATAAGGAATACTACACCTATTGAATAGCCTAGCTTAAAATAAGCCTTAAATCAAAACGCACTGCGTTAGGTTATTTCACAGTGAAATATTTGCCGTGTGCTTCAAACACTGTAAAATATCAAATCTTATGCTACACATTGTAAAAATCAGTTCACTTAATATTATCGTGAAGACTCAGCTTTACTTTTTGAATGACATTCCTTTTTAACCTTCCCTTTATTATTTTCTAAGCACCGCGTTGTGATGGCAATGCACTTTGCTTATTTACAGTATATTTTTATCCTTAGTGTATATTTTTTATATAAGCATGTACAAAATTTTATGAAAATCTCTGTTTTTTTAATACCCACTATACGTCGATGTTTATAAAATTATTTCAGTTACTTTTTACTATTTATACGAAATCGTTTATAAAATTATTTCACAGTTACTTTTTTAATATTATACTTCGTCGTTTTTAAATTTATTTCAGAATTACTTTTTTAATTATTATAATCCGTCATTACTTTTAATTTTGAAATTCAAATTGATCTCTATTTTCTACAAACTTTTTGAACAATATAAAGTAAAGATTTCTAAATGGTTTTTCGTCGTTTTTAGGATTCCGTAGCCAAATGGCAAAAACGGAACCCATATAATTTTTTTAGTTTATTTTTGATAGTATTATAATACTATTTTGCTCTCTAATTTGCTTTCTCATCGTTAAGGTGCTCTTACAATAGTAAAATTTTAATAAGGACAATACCTAGTCAATTATATAAATAATAAAGAAATGACAAATATTGTGTGCTCTCTAAAATTACATAATAATCAATATTTACTATAAATAATATTACAAAATTAAATAATTTAAGGAACACAAATAATACAGCATGTATCAGAAAGGTGTGGTAATATTAAAAATTTAAAAGTGTGGTACATACCATTAAACTGTACAACTTCCTCCATGGAACCAACATCGTTACGTAAAAAAATTGCTGTCCCATACATTTGGGTCGAGTAGGTATTGAAGTTTTGTATGGGGTTCTATACCACACCCTTAAATATAACCACATCTTCTATTTTATGGGGTTTCGTTTCCGCACTTAGTTCTTCAGGTGGACCATTGCGCGTGCGCCATAGCGGCCGTCGGTGGTTATTCCAACCAGCCCACCTCCCTCCAGAAGTTGATTAAATCTCCTGGTCTGTTCAGATCATTTGTGAAAGATCTGGGTGACCCGAGGGTTTCTGTTCTTATCTGGGTCACGCCTGTGCATTCAAAGAGCACGAGCCCAACGGTTTCCTCAGCCGCCCTGCACAGAAGTTCGTTATTCCCACTGTGTGGAAGTGTTTGTTTAGCGAGTAGTGTCCCGTGATGGTCCCCGTCACCAGGTGCGGGCCATTCCTGCCCAGGCGTAATATACGCCTGGTTAGCCTGCTATCCAAGGATGGCATAGCTTCCCTGGACTGCCTGCAGCCCCGTGTCGAGGTCCACCAGTTCTCCGCCTATGTGTGGGTGAACTCCTGTTGCCACCTGCGTAGTTGGTTGAAGGGGATGAGTACGTGTTCGGGTCCACAGATTGACGTGCTGGATGCTCTCCTAGCTAGTTCATCAGCTGCGTCGTTACCTAGCGATTCACTGTGTCCTCACCTTGTGACCAGACCTTTCTGATACATGTTGTATAAGTATAATACATAGTAACATCAATATAAAATCCGATACAAAGGCACCATAACAACTTTCTTTTTTAAAATCTCGAATTACTCATATATTTTCTATGAACAATTTATTATTGATCTAAAACAGTATTATAGTCTTTTTGAGATTATGTTGCAATGGCAGCTTTAAATATAGTTTTAGACAATATTTTCTATGTTTATTTTTACTCTTAATTTCCTACTTGACTTGATTCTTAACAGTAGTTTTTAATATTAGTTTATTTGTATGTCACATTGTATTAATATTGCTTATAACCTTTTATTAATAAATAATTTGCACGCAACTGTGTTGTTTATTGCACTAACTGTATGTTGTTACTAATAACTATTTGCTAGATCTCAGAATTTAACGAAAAACACTTTTTATCCTAGAGATTCATAAAACCAGACCAAAATCGATCTTGATCTAAGTTTTTGATTGATTATTCTACAGTGCGTTCATTATAACCTATCCTTTGACACGATTGGTAGCACTGAATTGTGCAGTCTTAGTTACAATAGTAATGGAGTTCAAAATGGCGACTGACAGAACAGTAGTACCAATCACAAGACTGCAAAATTCAGTGCTACCAATCACGTCACGGGACAACTTATAATGAACACACTGTACAGTCGAAACCATTACGTTTTATCGTTTATTATTAAAAAAGAAAATAACTAGGTTACAGTGGGTTTTTTTTTTCTCTTAAAAGCTCGAAGTTAAACATCACATTATACACCAGCTTTTACTAAAACAAAAGATTTCCTGTAACCTAAAGCTACCGTCCTAAAGAAGCTTTAAAACACAAATAATACTGATGAACACAGCTATATAACATCTTTTCCAAAAGACATACAGGTAAACTGACCGTTTCTTTTAAAAATAGTTGTTGTGCGTACTTTGTAAAAATACAAGGAATAATTGAAATAACAGAAAATCTGAATAGGGATCATTTTTTGATCAATGATCATTCCTCATCATTCGGACAAATTCAAACAACCAGTCTTACCTAGGGGTATCGTATTACCCAGTTACTGGGTTGTGGAGGTCAGATAGGCAGTCGCTCCATGTAAAATACTGTATTCAGCTGCATCCAGTTGGACTGGAATCTGACCCCAACATAGTTGGAAAAAGGCTAGGCAGATGATGATAATCATTACTCATCATTTTTAAATAACTTTTACTATGGGTTCAAATTGAAATCGAGCAAAAACAAAATTTGGTGTCCCTACATTTTGTCGAGTTATGGCAAGATATTTTTTTTTTTGCGATATCTCTGTGTTTGATAATGATGAGTATTAGTTATTCCAATTACACCTTGTATATGTATAGATTTTTTAATAGATCTTTTTAGTAGAATACTTTCAAAATAATTAGTTGCCATGTAAGAGCCGGGCAGATCTGACGAACACCAACGCAGCGCAATTTTCACTGCCAAACATATATCAACATTGCGCACGTTGAAATACAGTTGATAATAAATAAACTCATGACTTGCCCCTGTCTAGTTACTTATTCGTTTTTTTACTCATTGCGTATCGTCAGATGTGAGCCGGCCCTAAGGGCTTGGAAATATGACGACACACAAAGCTTGTTAATATAGCTACACTAACTAACAATATTTAGCACGCTAATGTAATATGGCATAAAATAGTAACGAAAATGTTGAACAACATTGTTGCAGCAACAGTATTTGTTTTGCTGGAAATATGTGTTATACGCACTGCATGCTATTTTGCGAGCAACAAGTTTCGAGCAACATAAATACATGTTACTGCAACAATTGTTTTCAATGGGCTTTGTAGACTATTGGAAATATAAACCTGCAGTTACACCCATTTAAACAAGTTGCGATATTTGTTTTCGACAAGTCTTGTAAAAGACTTGTCAAAAAATGTCATGTTTAAAACATGTATTGTTAACAATTTTTACATTTTCTCTACAAGTTTTGTAAACAACTAGTTTTTACACAACTTGTTGTAGATGTTAACGACAAACGAAACTAGTAGACAACATGTAAACTACATGTTTTATAACTTGGTGTAAACGCGGAGTAACGACACTAACTTCACATTTGAAAACAATAACAACAATTTGACACGGCATTTCATCAACAGCGTGTTGGACAACATAATAAACACTAGGTACCACTCCCGGCTGGAGGTGTATGCGGCTCTGTCAGAACTGGAGAACAGGTTCCCCAGTATCGCCGAGTTCAGGGCCGGAGACAGCATGTTGACGTCCACCTTCCATCAGCTTAAAATGACAGACGAGGTTAGTACATGTTATGGTATCGATAAAAATCAGACAGGGCAAAAAAAGACGCCATCATAGATATCCTTAATCTGTATCGAAAATAACAATGACTAAGCAATGAGCTTTCGAGTTAAACCTGACGTTCAAAATCTGCAGGCAACCTTTATGTTTTGTGACATAGACTAAAGGTGAAGTCTATTACATTTTATAAAACATTGTGTCACTGCAGAGGTCCGAGGTGCAATAATACCAACTTTCTTGATTGATTCTTCGTAGAAAAAAAATCCTCTTCTGGTCTTTACGAGAAAATTACTCAATCCCTTGCAGCAATAAATCCCCAAATAATAAATTAATTTACCATTTCAGGCTAATAGAAGATAATGTTGAACATTTTTTCTCGTATAGTTTTGTTGTACATAATTTTCGCCAAATATATTTGTGCGATGCTAAATAATGGATTCTTCCACAGGTCGGATCCCCAGAAGAAACCAAATTCCACATTGCCATCTCTAGCAGTTTCTACGGCTCCCAGCCGTTAGGTCAAGAAATGCTCCTGAACTTTGCCCGTCACATAGGCACGGCCTACACGATCGGAGAGCCTGTCCACAAGCGCTTACTTCAAAACGCAGTCCTCCATTTCATTCCAAACATCGATATTCTATCAGAAAAAGTAATCAAACAGTACGATGGTACCGACAGATGTAACGTAGAACCTTTAGAAGAAGAATTTGGAGACAGCTTATATAGTTACCTGACAAAGAAAAACTTAAACCCCCTATCAAACTACACCAGAGAAAAATCTTTCACAGAAATGCTAGAAGCAGAAAAATACGATATTATTCTGGAACTTTCTTCCGGTTCCGAAGATATAACATACCCGGAGTTATCGAAGAGTTTGTATGAGAAGTTCGCTCAGATATACCAGGATAGCAGGAGTGGGGACGATAAGTATCAATGTAAGGGGACGGGTGTGAAGCATGGGGACTTGATAGATGTACTGTGTGAAAGGTTCAACACCCCTGTGGTCTCGGCTGGCTTGAGTTGTTGTAAGATGCCGGTGGAAAGTGAGATTGCGTGGGTTTGGAGGAATAACCTGAGAGGAATCATGAAGTTTGTTGAGCTGGCTAATACTGGTAAGTGTTGTTTTATGTTTTTACGATGATTTGTGTTACCTTATACATTTTTATTATCCTGGAATTTTTTTCTCCAGAATAAAATAATGGAATTACAGTTGCAACATACAAGCAACTTGATTGCTAACCATTTATTCAATGAAATAGATACACTTTAAAAGACGCTATTATAATACTACAAAAAAAAAACAGTTTTTGCAAAAGAACACATTGAATGGCATAAACTCTTCGCTTACTAGTAGGGGAAATAGTCCAATACGAAGTCTAAAAAATTCTCCATTATTCTGAACGAAAAGTTCTCCATATTCATGGATGCTTTGACCCTAGTCCAAAATATTATTTTTCCTTACCAATTCTAATCACATGAACCCATTCCTCAGGTATCGTGGGCTTCATAAAGAACGAAGATGGCATGCCGATGCGGGAAGCCATAGTCGCCGTAACGGGCGTAGAGCGGCAATACAGAGTCACACGTAATCAAGCGCACTATCGCGTCATGTTGCCGCCGGGAGTCTACAAGGTTATCGTGCGCTGCCATAATTATCATGACCAGGTAAGAACACACTGGCTAAACCATGTGAGGATGACAATGAATGAAAACTTTTAATACTTTGTAACAATTTATTTTATTTAAAAGAGTGTCCGTGGAGTTTCTTGCCCGTTCTTCTCCATAGGTACCTACTACGCTTTGGAATGGGCAACTAGCTTCATATTTTTGACTGACCGACCCCTTGAAAATTCAAAAGTGCCTGTAATGGTTTAATTGAAATAAATGCTTTGAGTTTGAGTTTGAAACACTGGCAATCCTAGTGCACAGGAGTATTTTGAAATTGCCAATCAATCATTCTGCCTAGACTATGTATGTTTAAGTATGTTGGGGTCGGCTATTAATCTAACCGGATGAAGCTGAATACCAGTATTTTACATGGAGCGACTGCCTATCTGACCTCACGACCTACACGATACCCCTTGGTAAGACTGGTTCTCACAATTTTGGGCTTTTGACAACCCGTAACGACTGTCAAAAATCCACGAATGACAGCCGAGACAAACGGCTTAACATACTTTCCGAGGCACGGAGGGCTCTTGATATATAATGGATTTTCAACCATCCACGAACCGACCGCGGCAAATGTAGCTTAACCTTCGATCGACTCGTGCGGCTGTTACTGTTTACCCACGAGCCCCTCGAAACAATCGATAAAAATATAAATAAAAAAACAACGAGCGAGCCTTAACAGTCGCATATGATGTGTAACATATGACATCGCACCTTGGTAATAAGCAACATTAAAGGGGCGGGGTGCACCGGGTGCGCTCATTGGTCAAATCAAATAACGCGCGCTTCCCCGGCTTCCTGCGACATACTTGTGTCCCTTTTCACGAAATCACTCGCACAGATTTGATTATTTAGATTTTTATTTCCCGACATCAATCGTCGGGCTGTAGCCCACCGGACGCAATACCCGTCTGGCCGGAGGATCCCCACTTTTCTATGGAGAAAGAGTGAACTTTACACCCTGTTCCTCATTTCCCTATACATCTTTCAGATGCTAACATGGACGGTTTTGGAAGGCGTGCTCAAGAGCAAGGACATCATAATGCGTCGCATCAACACAGACACTATGCCGGGAGGACAGTTTACAGAAGTGAAGGTAGACGAAAACCCCAATGTTGTTTATGTTACTGGTGAGTACAACTTAGTAGGTAATTGATGTCAATTGGACGTAGTTAAGCAGAAAGGATCCAACCCACACTATGGGTGAAAATGATTTATGTATACCAAAACACTCTTTGTAGTTAAAACTTTAATATCACAAAAACAATCCCAACGCATCATGTCATTATGACCATACGTTACCAACCCGTATGTATGGCAGGTCATACAATCACATAGCACGATCTGATCTTAAAACTTGAATATTCCAAAACTAACTCTGTGTGGGTTGGATCCTTTCTGTTTAACTACGTCTAATTGGTAAAAATAAAAGTGGTTCTTTACACTTTTTGTGAACACTAATACTGTACTAAGTAGTAGAGATGAGCGGATTAAAAAAACAAAATAAATAGAAGAAAGAAAGAAAATGATTTTATTTGGGACACGCACAGGAAATACAAACAGAAAAAAAGGAAAACTAACAAAATTAACATAATTTTTTCGAATTGAAAAAACCCAAAAAGGCTCCTATCTCAGCTTAAAGCTATAACCGAAATTAAACGATAATAAGTGCATGTCGTAGCACGCACAATGAAGGGTTCCGTAGTTGGGATGAATCTATCCCAAGAACAAACTTAACATTTTAGTTAAAAAACATTCAAACTGCAAATTTACGTTGGTCGATTATTACTCGTTAACCTGTAAAGCCTACTTAGCTGTGATAGTTTTCTCTTTAATTTGGTTATGTATACTACTGCTGTAAATTTTTTCACATATCCAAAACCAACCATTTAGCTAGCAGGAACACACACTTGAGTCTAAAAAAAAATTGCACTTTTAAGCTTAATATTTCGAAAACGTATAGAAAGAAAGAAGAAAGAAAGAAAGAAAATACGTTTATTTGCGGTACACATGACCACCATGTATACCTGAATACAAAAATGGGTTTCACAAACTCAATATCTTTGAACGACCTTTCCAACGACACCCCACACCATGGAATAGACGAGAAAAAAAAATAACATCCCCACTTTAAGAGTAGGGGAGGTAAAAAAACATGATTTTATTTTACCGCTTTGTCGGCATGATTACCCACGCCAAATTACAGCTTTCTAGTACGAAGAGTCTCTGAGCTAAGCCGCGGACAGACAGACAGACGGACATGGCGAAACTATAAGGGTTCCTTGTTGACTACGAAACCCTCAAAACTGTCACGATCGTTTTCTATAATAAATGCCAAATTAAGTTTTATAGAATCCATTTGTTTTTAATTAATTAATTAAGTACTAAAACTAAACAATATCTTTAGATGACTACGACAAAAAGTCTCAAAGTGTGAAAATTTTTCTTTATTTCCGATCTTTTCTCTTCACATTTGAAGACACTATCTTTCGCCTATTTTATAATCTAAAATACTATTGCTAACTGAATCTTGTTATAATAAATTCAAAATATCATCCCCAGGTCTAACACTGGACAAAGACAGCAACCCGCTGCCCTCAGTCTCCGTAAACATCCGACCAATCGGCGCCAAGTCTCGAATAGTAGGTCAGAATGAGAGCGACGCTACTGGTCGCTTCGTGCTCGCTCTGCCACTGGAGTACAAGGCTAAGGAAGTGGTCGCCAGCGCCTCTGTCAGCTCATACATTACTAAGCAGAAACATATCGTGGTAAGATATTATTGTTTCTAACTTCATCAGCACATAGGAGTCATCATTATCATAATCAGCTTATAATGTTCCCACTGCTGGGACACAGGCCCTCTCACTTCGAGAGGGAGTGGGCTGTAATCTACCACGCGGGCCCAGTGCGGGTTGGTAGATGTCACATGTATTCGAATTTTTGGTTCCAGGACATGCCAATTTCGTCACGATGTTTTTCTTTACCGTTTTGAGAGCAGTGGTGATGAAATTATTTACACAAACTAAAGCGCCTGCTTGGGTTCGAACCCACGGGCGACTCTTAAGTCGGAGCCGTAACCACTGGGCCATCACTGCTATGTATGAAGTCATCACGACGTGTAAATAGCCCCTCTATGCAGAGTTTCTTTCCATGTTGCGTGAAATAGCGAATGGCCACGAAGTTATTCGCATCGATCACATGTCGATAGGAAGACATTTTCCGTTTGGTGTGCAGACGCACGCCAATTTAAAATTAACTTTCTCATAATTTAAACATCTCTTTTTACATACCCTACATCCCACTACTGGACAAAGCGCTCTCCTCTTGATATCCAAACTTAGCGTTGAAACTCAGTTTTCAGTTTGAAAAACGTTTGCACTAAAGATTTGTATGATAAATAAATAGTGCTTTGGGGTCAATGAAAACATAAGTAAAACTGAAGACTGATTATTAATATTTTGTTACAGATAAATGGCAAAGAGAACGTGACTCCGAACATTCTTTTCAAACTGGAGAGTGACGACTACGTGTTGGGCATGCCGCGACTTGTGTTCGTCATGTTGGCAGGTCTGTATTACGATAAAAACGCCTTAAGTTAAAAAAAAAAAAAACAAAGTAATTTGAACTTTATATAGTATCAAATAAAAATCAAAATTCCATAGCACAAAGGATATGACATATCCTTAAAATTGTGAAATCTGTATCACTGCAAAATAGACTCAAGTTTCAGCAAACTTCCAAAGGAAATTGAACCTTAAATTTTAACAAATAAAATCAAAATTCCCATACATCAACGTTACTGAAAAATTAACATTAATTACAGGTGTCATCGGAGTAGCAGTAGTAACTATATCAGCGTGGTGCTTCAGCTGCCGCGAGCGAGCGAAGGACTCGCGCCGACAGTACATGTTCACACAGATACCGAGCGACGACAAGCGACCGCTGTGCGAGGAAACATCAGGTGAGATAGTGTTCAAACCCGAGGCCTATCAATAATTTAAAACGCATACCTTCATACAAAACACCAGGGAAATCATAAATGATAAATATAAGTACTTCCATACATAACCAATTTATTTACTTTCATAGCCAAGCAATTTTATGGTCGACTAATGTTTGACCATAATTCCGTTTATTCATATAAAATATATTTCTTAAAAAAGGTAAGTATAAAAAACACATTTTAAAATCAAAATCAAAATATTTTAATAAACATAAACCTACAGGGGTACTTATAAAACAGAAGCTAGGTGCACGGTTCCAATTGGTCGTCTCCTAAGGAGAAGAGCCGGCAATAACTCCACAGATACTCTTTTAAGAAAAATTGGCTTGAACAATATTTTTAAATAACAGTGTTAATAGGTATGGGTTGGGAAGTGTAGGCCTTCCAACATCAAAAAAATTGTGGTCCGCCGTTGTCGGGAGCAAGGTCCAAGCTACCGGTGGTTAGGGTTCCAGAGACAGAACCTTCTCACGATGCAAGCCGTATGGAGGTGTACTTACTGCCTTCTAAATGAGGCCCTTGATCCAACCGCTGAGATGTTGGCGAGGCCTTCGTCCATCAGGCCATTGGCTGTCACAACAATCAGCACAATGACCATTATTATTTTTATAATAAGCCTCTGTTGTCCCATTGCCGGGCAAAGGCCTACCTTCCCTCTTTCAACTTTTCCCGGTCTACTGCGATTGCGGGCAACTCCTTTAAGGAGTCCAGCTCATCACGCCGTTTCTTTCGTCGTTTCCTACTATTTGGGATCCACTGAGTGGTAATTTTTGCGTATTGCTGCTCCGACATGCGACGGATGTAGCCAGCCCAGTTCAACTTTAGTCCAGCAACTGTGCGGCCAGCGTCCGCTATTTGTGTTTTGGAACGAAGTACAGAGTTCCTAATGTGATCTGTGGGTTTGACACCTAGTATGCTCTGCTCCATAGCCCGTTGGCACACTCTCAAGTGCGGACTTTTGACGCTTTGCAAGATACCATGTTTGCGCTCCGTAGGTTAGGGTGGGAAGAAAGCACATGTCCATGAGCTTTCGTTTTAGTGAAACCGGGAGTGGTCCTTTCACGAGATGTTTCATCGACCAATAGTTCTTCCAGGCGTTTTCTGTGCGTCGAGCGACTTTGTCCTGACAATGACCATACTTATTATTATACTACCAATCGCTTCTTAATAATATTTAACTAATAACTAAAAAACTAATAAATAACTAATCCAGTATTTTATTGGTCAGCTGAACAAAACGAATGATAAATATTATCCCTTTCAGACATAATACGCAAACCGTACTTCGATGAAGAAGATCTACCACCTTCCGAGACCGACTCGGAGGAAGACATAGTACTCCTCAGGTCAGATAGAGAATGGAAACAGGTGGACCAAGAATAAACTACACATAAGCTCACATATTTAGCGATGGGACCTTCGACTTCGGGTGTTAGAGAGAGACAGCGATATATAGCAGGGAGGTGCTAGAAAGAGACGGAACTACGAACTGTCACGAATGTCATCGCTAAATACCATAGTCTGAGGCCTATAGAATCATTTACAGAAAGATAATGCAATTTACGAGCGCGCGTCATGTATAAGGTATAAATTGGACTAATTTTCGCGCGTTCATGAAATGCAAAATCTGTATGAATGTATTCGCACAAGTTTGACCAGTGAGGATTTATTCCTAGACTGACATTAATATAAAAGTATGCATGTGCTTATAACCACATGATAGAAGTGAAACTTTACGACTGAAGCCGAGTTTATCCGATTCAGGATCACTGACCCGAGCGTGACGGTTCAGTTTCGTGCACAAGTCAGAAAGAGCAAAAGTTTAAAGAAGTATTCATTTCAAAAAGTCTGAATATGTAAACGTAGACGTTTCAGGTTTCTTGGTTCTATGCGCCTCAGACAAATCAACTACCATTATTGGTAATTTTATTTTATTAGCAAATATGTTATCTACTTTGGCACTCAGGTAATGACGGCATAAGATAATATCCGAACCGAATAGGTGTTTCAGGATTTGACTAATCAATGGTGATAATTATAACATAGTTGTACGTACAATTTAACTGACGAAACGAAATATTCTTACATATTTTTTTTTATTGTTTATTACTTATTACTAACTTAGATGGTTTTTATTTTAAATGTTGTTATTAATCGAAAAAGTTTAAAAAATACGGACGATTTTAATTTAAAAATAAAACCGGAATATTTAAAATTATATTAATATTTTTATAACAATTGGAAGGATCTCTTAAAAGACATCTATTTTTTGTAAATTAATCAGTATTAGACAAAAAACTACATATAATATAAATATCGGCTCACATTCCGTTCTGTGGTGAAAGATATACCTACAACCTAATTTAAAAAACATAACCCCGTCTTTGCTGCCGCGCAGTCGGGTAAAAAGGGATTCTTTTACCGCAGCAAAAATCAGTTCGAAGTATACATAAATAACACGAAAAAAGTATATTTGTAGAAATCGTAGAAAATAAGCTTATTTATTCCTTTACATATCTGTACATTCCTTTCTTATTCCTTGTGCTGTATACTCTTTATATTTATGATGTTATATCTAATAGGTGCCTTAAATTTTATACTACAGGGTTTCAGTGTATTTTATAATATTATAGAAAAAAAAAATTAATAAACTATAAAATGCACCATATTTGATGCTTTATATATTTTTGATATCATATACAAACGCAACAATTAAGGTACGATTTATGTGGTATTACATAAATACGTAGGTATTTTTATTTATACACTCCCGGACTCCTAAATCGAGCCACCGTGCATGCCCCGCGTACCAAATGAAGTTTATAGGCCTAAAACATCAAAATAATGATGAGTCAAAGAAAAAGTTTTTATGTCGTTTTGATGCCGACATACTGGCCATAATTTTGATGTCGTCATTATTCCGAATTTGAATTCACAATCATTTAAAAAGTTATAGACAAAAAGGGCAGGGTTATTTAGTTTCCTGGGAAAGCGGCTCCGTCATATTATAACGACCGACATGAAAATCTGTCATTCCGCTCTGTATTTGGCAGTTGTTATTGTGTGATCATTCATCGGTTTCTTAGGAAACTAATGCTTTAGGAATCTCGCACACTAGACGGTCACGATTCCGGTTTGTGGCTAGTTGGCAGTCGTGACTTGCGACCACGTGTGCGGTTCGTAACGGTTTCTATAGCTTATATGGTCGCTGCGACCACTGGTCGTGGTCGTGGCCGCTTAGTGCGCGAGATCCCTTAGGAGTCTGGGAGTGTATTACCTATAAGTACACTTTATTTCTCAACAAGACAACGTTTTTTGACGTTAGTGAATATGACATGTCATGTTATATATTGCGCTATTATTAGCGTATTAGAACAGTGATGAATTTCTCACCAGTGATAGATATCAAATTAGAAAGAACTCCAGATTAGATTATGAAAAATGTTTCTGTCTCGATTATTTTGCAAATGTTTACTTTATTGAATGTAAAATTGAATATTTTTATGATTTATTTTATTAAGACAGGATATTGTATTTTATTCGGATTACCTATTGAGCAAACATAATCTTATTCGTACTTTACATTATATTTATGTCTTTTGATATTTTGTTTACGTGTTTATATGTATGCACAACAATTTGTTATTATGCAAAGATTTAAATCGTAAGATTCGCCCTGCCGCGGCTAAAGATAGTCCCGTTTCTGTGTCGTATAAACCTCTGACACAATGATGCAGCGACTTGACTTTCATGGAAAAGCTATTTAATAATATGTGAGTTCAGTCTTCTCAGTATGGACACTTTTTCGCGTGACTAAGTACGATGCGGGCAAATCTAGCGATTTAAATCTTTGGTTGTTTGTATATATTGGTAATATTGACATATACCTACTATTTCAACATGGTTTCAATAAGTTACAAATGCTGTAGATGTAGAAAAGTAAAGGTATTTAGAGAATCTCCTAAAATAAGCCCCAAATCAGCAATAATTATATTAACGAATTTATTTTACTATGACAATTTTAGACAAACATGTTAAAGGTGCTTTTAATCAATTTTGTACATTATTTTTTATATATTTGTAATGTGATAGTTCCGTATTGATATTGTAGTAAATAATTTAAAACATTTTACTAGTTATATTTTGTTTTATTTGATAAACCGTCTCTTCATCAATCATTACTGTTAAAATAAATTACAGATAGTGCCATCCACGAAGACGCGCCCACTCTTCTTCCTAATCGCTTACAGTACAAGAATGCAACATACCGCTAGTTTCAGTTTTGTCGTGTTTACTAATTACCCACTCATAGGTAATTAGTGTGTAATAATAATACTACAACACTAGTGGAATATTGCACTCTTGTACTGTAAGCGTTTAGGGAGAAGAGTGGGGCGCCTCTTCACCTATTTCACATGGCACTTTCTGTAATAGGTGTTGTAAAGGGGCAGCTTTGCGACCAACGATCCAACGACCCCTAAGCCATAACAGAGCGCGGGTTGTTCTAAGTTCTATATTTGTACCATCGGCACCAACCTGAAATTGAATTTGTTCCGTATAAAAAACAAGGTTTATTGCAGAAACTTGTACAACTTTTACGTTAAATCTTACATAGGGACCTCATTTTAAGTAAAAACCTGTGCTAGGAGAGCTCTTCAATGACAAATTATGAAATGGTAAAAGTGGTGTACAAAAAGAAAATAGAATTTAAACAAAAAATTACAAGTAAAATCTCAAACTAAACAAGATTTAATAAAACTTGAACTATAACTAAATAAAAGTAAAAAAGAAAGATAAACTTAGAGATATATCCTAAAATAATGTGTGTGAGTGTGTGTGCGTGTAAGTGTAAGTGTGTGTGCGTGTGTGTATCTTTTCTACTTATGTATATTGACCCCTGGGGGTTTCTCATTCTGTTTATTTACGTTACTTTCACGATTCTCAACGGCTAGAAAGCCAATCAAAATATCGCACGCAGTGTTGACCGTACGTATGTGTGACATTATTTTGTGTTTTTTTCAGTATTTGATGTGAGAATAAGAGTTGCTCATTGTTTGAAAACGATTAATACTTATTAAATAAATAGGTAGTGTCTTTTGATCGGTCCGGTACATTGAACCAAAATTAATAAAAAATCGGCTAGGTGCGCGTGGACGACGCACAATGAAGGGTTCTATAGTTGGGTTGAATTTATCCCAAGAACAAACTTAACATTGTAGTTAAAAAACTTGTCCTCCAGCCTCGGATTTACAATTTTTTTGAAGCGGGACAAAATCTGCCGTCTGCCGCCCCCCGCCAATCCTTTATGGGGGATATGCTAAGGTAGCCCGCGAAATGAAAATTTTGGCAGAAACCAATCTAACATGGGCGCCAAAGCTGTTGTAAAAAAGAAAGATTATATGTGCTGCGCATCTCATTTATTGCAAAGTTGCGGTGTGCTGGGTGGTGCATTTGGCGCCCCCTGAAGGTGGCGCCCGGGGTGCCCCGGTTTTCTCCCCCTCGATCCGGGGCTGATATCCTCCCATACATTCTAACTGCAAATGTAAGTTGTTGGACTATTACTCGTTAACTTGTAAAGCCTACTTAACTGTGATAGTTTTCCTTTGCCGTGAATTTTTTCACATATCCAAAATCAATCATTTAGCTGGCAGGGGGCGGGACACTTGATTAACAAATACTTTAAAAATGCTTAATATTACGTAACAAACGGATCCCTGAATCGCAAAATGGTTATAGCAGACCCGCAATATTTTTTAACGGCCTATCCTATAAAAGCTCGTACAGACCAGCGCGACGCGTGGTCGCGCCGCGACACGAACAATACAATTTCTAAGAAAACTTAACGGTATAACAATAACCGGTGTCGCGTCGCGCTGGTCTGCACGAAGCTTAACTCGACCTACTATACTTACCTAAAAATTTAACAATAGTTCACGTTTTTTTTTTTTCGTCATTTGCGCCACGAGTGGCCTCATACTATGTAGTCTGTGAGGGCCTCGCAAAATGTATCTCGCCCACTTCAAATTTAGATCTTGCCCCGCCACTGAGTTCAGCTGCAGCAGATTAGCGTAATATTTAAAAAATATTTGAATTTTGCGGGCTTCTGTCTGTAATACTCTAAGGTTGAGACTATTATTATCTGTTTTTTGTTTTTGGATCTTCGATGTTGCCTGATCGAACATTGTGTTGAACTTTCTGCGGTCGGTCTTGAAAAATGACATGACATTGACAAATGACAAGTTGACAACAAAGACTTTCACGGACCTCGGCCTGTAATTTTTTTTAATCTGTGCAAGTCAAGTGATATTGTTCCGTGCTTTTGAATAAAAAATAAAAGGTTCAGTTTTGGTGAATTTACCGATTTATAATGTCAATAACTGGTCTCACTTGAACGCGTTTAAAAACGAAGAGTATATTGTATAAAGCTGCTGAAGATTTGTAATGGAAAGGATCCGTTCCGACGTCGCAGACATGAGCCGCCGCGCCGGGGATATTTTGAGGCGTATCAACAGATTAGCTGATGGACCCATGACGAGAAAGAAACTGGTGATAATATGTCTAGTTATTATCTTCTTAGTTCTATACGTTGGACCAAGTTTCATGAATTGGATGTTCGATTCTGAGAGACTGACAAGCCACCAAAATGTATGCGTAAAGAATTTCATGAAACCTTTCGAATCTTCTCTGAAAGACTACGATGTGTACCTGCGACAAGAATCCTCAGCGACATTAAATTCGCTTAACCATAACTATGTGCCTTATGTTGGAAATGGCTTAGTGGGCTTGGCACTGGAACAACTTCCTCATTTGAATATAAAACATGGAAGAACTCTCTCCTTACCAATGTACTACCACCCCTTGTATGTCATAGACGACTATGAAATGAAAGAATTTACTGTAGCTGAATATAAGAAGGGCATTGTACACAGATTTCAGTGTTCAAATTCTGGCTTACAAGTATCTTATCAGTATTATGCTCACAGAACAATACCTTCATTGTTTGTGCAAGAGATTTGGGTTAATAATCCAACAAATGCAGAGAAAATTTTGCATCTAACAACACCAAGAGTATCTGATTGGCCGACCTCTGTTAAGCAGACTATCGCTTTGCACCAAGGAGTGGATACAAAGGAGTATGAGGTAGTCACTGGTATGATACCAATACCAGACAGTGATAATGTATTAGCTGCTGCAGTGGTGTGCAGGAAAATGAGTAACACCATCAAAGTAGATGCCAGAGATGGACTGGACATCCTTATACTAACCACAGTGCAATACAGTAAACCAATAAGGAAATCAGATTATGCAAAACATAAAGACATTGTTGAAAAGAAAGCTATTGAGGAAATGACAAAAGTGATTGCACTAACTGGTGACAGAACATCTGTAAGGAAGCTAAGAGAGAACCACGCTACGGTATGGAATGGACTATGGTACACGGGGTTCTATATCTCTGACTCAAAAGCTGAAGGAATCATCAATGGTGATAGAATCAATGCTACCATATATGCCATTCTCTCTCAAGTAAGGAGCTATGAACATGAAGACGATATAAAAGCTAGTACAAAATCAGATATTATGAGAAGTTTGACTTACTCAGAAGGCTGTTATGAAGGTCATTCAACACTTGATGCATTCAATTTATGGAAACCATTGAATTGTTTGGAAAATTTAAACAAAGTGGCCAGTGTTTGGCTGTTGACATTAGAAAAACAAGGATGCCATAATTTATTAAAAGCTGGAGCAAGTGGTGTCAACCAAGCAATGATTCTAAGCTTTGGAAGTTTGCGTTTCAGCAATCAGCACCTAGAATACAACATTCATCCTTCAAAGTTACATAGGGACTTTCTATTCCGCCGACTCAATTATGGCAATATGACGCATGTGAATATAAGTGTTATCTTACAGGAAGACAATAAAGCAGCTATATTTGTGGCTCTGGACCGCTCAGACAAGACATACTATGCATGTGATGCTGGATGTTTGGACTCTCCTGTGCAACTAGGACCTTATAGAAAGTACTTCCCTGTCAAACTGACAGAGCCTTTAACAGCTATACTGTATGTAACAGCTGACAAGCAGCATATGGAAGATCTGAGACATGCAATTCACGTCAAAGAAGTAGTGGAGGCCCCTGCTCATGATCATCATGTGATAGCATTACATAAACATGGGCACAGCTTAGGAGGCCTTAATCCCCTATTCTGGATATCAATTATAGTTCTTATTGTAGTCTTCCATTTATTCTTGTGCAGACTAATCATGAACGAATTTTGCGATAATGGTGGGAGTTATAGAAGGCTTTACAACAAACCTTGAAGTATGGATGCCTTAGTAAGATGGGTGCTCCATCATTGTCCATTGCTTGACTGATATGTACGCTTTTTATGCACAACCGACCAAAATATAATTCAATACTTGCTTGTATTGTTTACAGACATCACTGCCTATTTAATTAGCGTACTAAATTTAATATAGCATTCATAGTTTGCAGACTTCATTACTGGTCTATTTCTTTAAGTTATTGTTGTTTGTCATGGGCATAATGTTTTATTTTTATCTAATACATCCTTAACGGACGGATGCCAGAGCTGCTATCAAACAATAACATTGGTGGAAGAAAACAGTTGTTAAAATCATCGACTCATATTATTTATTTTTGTTTGATAAGGAGGCTATAAAATGAAAGTTTACTATGTACTCAAAGAAGATTGTTTTGAACTGCAATGCAGACTTATTTTTATTTCAGTTTTCGATGCTGTAGTTTATTAGTTTGCTACATGATTATTTTTTTGGAATCATAATTATTCACTCCATTTGAGGGGCAAATGTGTTCCTAGCTGACATTTGGATAAAACTTGTATCCGAATATTAAGCAACATTAATTAAACAAGATTTTAATCAGTTTCCAATATCCATATTATGTAATGAAAACATATACGCATAAAAAAAATATTAATTTGGATTTTTAGCACAATAATTATTAGTATCGTGATCTCGGATTATAATTTGATATAACCTTGGATATACTTAATTAAAACTATTCAGAAGTGATGTATAGAACTTTAGAATAACTATTTTTTAATGAGATGTGATTGTTTATAGTATTAAAATTAATTTAACCATTGTTTGGGTATAGGGCGCAACCAGTTAGCACAGAATCTTATCGCAATACGCCCAGTAAGTACTAGATTAATATGGACGATTGCTATCTCAAGTGCTTGATACGGGCTTGTTAAAAGCTTCCTACTACACTGTTATTTACAATAGACTTGCTCATAGCCGCAAAGTAAAACTAAAACTTGTGTTTATAAATTACAAGGCATTGATTTCCTATCTAATCGAAGTTATTCTGTGTTGTGTGTCAACACACAAGTAATAAATAAACTAATACGTTTTTAGTCATTATGGTATTCGCGAGGATTTGCAATAATATATTTATTTAAATAAAAGAACTTAACAATGTTAGACTGTACATATTACATTGTGTATGTTTATATATTGTTATAAGATTGTGGTGTATATTTTTGAAATTAAAAGCCAAGTTGTATGTTGATTTGGCATTTTTTTTTAATACTTCTGAGGCTCTTATAAAGTCATAATTGACTGCACTTGAAGTCCCTCTGCTTTGTAATCTGTTTTCAGGATTGCTGTGAAGTAATGCTGCAAGTATTTACAGGTGGTTTGTGGGGGGTGGCTTAAGTGTAGTCTGACACAGGTTGATGCCGTTGACCAAATCCACATAAGGGGTTCAAAGGGCGAACCTCGGTAGGTAAATTTTGCTGTATAATTTTGGGATCACATGGCAGTTGAATACTGCATTTATTTTAAACCCAATAAACAGTGGGACGTTGACGCGTGATACCAATTTTTTTTTTTTTTTTGGGATATGTCGGTCGAGCGTCTGTAATGCATACATGTCATTGATTACTGCACTTACTGCATTATCTAGTCATATCAGTCTGTTGATAACGTGTACTTACCTGTACTGTACGTAGAAAATTAATTAGCGCTAGTCTTTCCGCGAATTCAGATACAAATACGTTCGTCTATGGTATTTGTTCAGCCTATAGCCAAGTATCTGTATCGTCCGAGTAGAGGTGGCGTAAGGCTTGGGCGACGTGGGCCACCGCCTACGGCCTCGCGGTCCGAGGGGCCTCGCACCTCCAAAGTTTAAGCATTACTTACGCTTAACTCTGATACCATTCGTGTAGTGCAGCTGCCGCCTGCGGTCGGCTACGGAATAGTACCTTAACAATACGCAAACGTATCCCTGAATCGAAAAATGGTTTTCACAGACCCGCAATATTTTTGACCTGCCTATCTTAAATCTCGACCAATACCTAAAAATTTGACAGACTCGACTCAACAGTTTTTTATTTATTTTTATTCGTCTTGCGCCACAGGAGGGCCTCGCTAAATTTACTTCGTCCACATTAAATTTAGGTTTTGCCACTGTGTCCGACTATTTAGTACCGGCCCACAAAGAATGGGAATCGAACCCAACCCAAAGCTATAAGTATTCGGAAAGAGTCATAACAAGATCGGGATTTAAATAAAAATAATTTATAAAATTGACTATAAATATATTTACAAAATATAAAATTTTGATTACAAGGCACATACAGTTAAGACTTATCCTATCTTGATTATAATCACAACATATATTCAGAGAGGCACATAACTTTATACTGGCAATACATTCGGCGTATTATGTTCAAAATATTTTCGTAAATAATACAAAATGAACTTTATGCAATAAGAATAGGATATATTTTGCATTGCCTAAATAACGGAAATATTTGAACACATACTCCAAGTGAAGTGCCATTACATGTGTTTCGCTTAACTTGAAAATTCTTGGCAACAATAATACATCATTTACTTAGTTGTTTATTTAAGTGTAATATTTCAATTTACACTTGTTGCGAATTTAAATAAGTATGTTTACAATACATTTTTAATTATGCGTAGTTTTTTATAAGTCTATTTATTTCAGTAGCGGATTCAGAATTTTGGACGGCTTGGTAAAGGTTCTTTAACATAAAATTGCGCTCCCCTACTCTAAATCTAGACAAATACTTTTTTCTTCGCGTGACCAGAGGGCTGGGCTATTTTTTGGCCAAAGAATCACCAATGCTTTCACCACTTTTGGGCACTTTTCCTGTTGACTGAGACGCGTGCAAATTTTTTGATGCCCTATGCGTCCTTCCCCCCCTCCCCTTTACTTGGACGAGATCGTTTAAAATAAAATTGCACGCCCCTCCACAAAAATTTCTGTGTAAATATTTGAAATATGTATGCAACAAGCAATAGAGGGGCGTGCAGTTTAAAATTAATTGATTTCTACATTATTATTATTACTTTAACGACTGTTAGATTTTAAATTATGTAAATATAAAACAAATACTTCAGTGAAGAGGCGCGCAATTTTAACTTAGATTTACTATAAGTACCAAAGTTGGAGTGTTTTTCTATGCATTTGTAACAATGTCCATTACAGAAAAATAACTTTAGCTCTCTCATTAAACGTAGCTTTTAAATTAGGAGACGTTTAAACGTCACAAAATGTATGGTATAAGTAGACGCTAATCATTATTAAATTTAAGCAACGTTTATATTTATGGAGGATCCAAGAAGCATTTTAACAGGCTGTCCAAAATTTTATAATTTTTATTAAAGGCGTTTTTCCTGTTTCCTTCGTTTTAAAACTATCGTTTTGCATGAATATCGAGGTCATTTTCCCGCTACTTCGTTGCTAGTACAAGCTGATTGCGGTTATCAGCTTATCTCTTAATCCATCGCCACACACGCTGTGGACCGGAAGCGATGGCGACGCGAAAAAGGACATCGACACCAAGAATGAAAATTGCCTGACCCTATGTAAGTTTTTAGTTTATGGTATACGGGGTGTCAGGGACATCGACGCGAAGCCGGTTACCATGGGGTCAGTACATGATTCTGAACCCCCCTGCGTTGAATTTTTCGTCGGTTATTTTTAAAAAAAACTGCTGTTTCAACCTACGCGGTCAAAATGTATGGAGCAGTTGTTTTTATTTTTTAATACCGACGAAAATTTTCAACGCAGGGGCCTCAGAATCATGTACTGAATCCATGGTAACCGGCTTCGCGTCGATGTCCCTGCCACCCTGTATACATAAAAATAAGGTTCAGGGCTTTCCGGGCACCGGGCCGTAAGGGCTAAGTGTCCTGTCAGTGACAGGAAAAAATATTGATTGCATACATTTTGTACTTGTTCACAAATGGCTTGCTCTGAAAAATGTAATTAACAAAGAAGCCATGAGCACGGAACGCCTTGATCCAGAACTGTGAGGATACATATTAATTTCGCTACAGGATATCATTCAAAAAATCGACTTTTCTGTTTTACAAATAGCACGATCACAAATATTTTTTGAAGGAACATTTGCACATTTTTGAGAACAATAACATTCCCAGCGTATGGGAATTTAACGTGTACTTTCACAAAATTGCTTATTATCTAGTTTATTGAACTTATTACTAAACAGATAACACAGAACCACTAACTGTAGCATGTATGTTATGGCTAGTCTACACAAAAGCGTATACAGGGTGACATCTCATACAGGGTGATATCTTATACAGGGCGACCCGGTGACATCTTATACAAGTTGTTCTCGTATAGACTGGCGACAGCCGCCGAGCGCTGCAAGCAAGAATGGTCCTTACGGTGGTTAGATATGCGCCTAGGACTTGCAGGGTTTATTTTTATATGAACTCTTAGGCCCTTATTACAAAACCTCACTCAAAACTCAAACATTACTAAAACACTCGTTGAAAGCCCCTTGATTGGTTGAAACTAGTTTTAAGTAATGCTTGAGTCTTGAGTGTCTGTAATACGGGCCTAAATGAGAATTTAAGTTCTGTTTATATCTTGTTTCCACGGTAATCTTGGCTACGTTTACAGACAGTTTAGTGTAGACATACCATACATTTTAAACAACATGAATTCAAGGTATATTTGTAACCAAGTAAGCTTGATCGAAGTATAAAATAATTCAGGA
Source organism: Agrochola circellaris (assembly GCA_914767755.1). Classification (NCBI taxonomy): domain Eukaryota; kingdom Metazoa; phylum Arthropoda; class Insecta; order Lepidoptera; family Noctuidae; genus Agrochola; species Agrochola circellaris. The sequence continues at coordinate 9,541,030 of OU611860.1, forward strand.
AACCAAGTTAAACAAGTATTTTGAAAAACACAATTTAATATAGGTATGAACCGGTGCCTGTATTAAATAGGGCCAAAATTTAATTAGCTAGGGGGAACACAGGCGTGATGGGTATCGATACCTAAACACAATAAAACAAACAAACAAATAACAGATTTTCTAAAATAATCCTTCATGTAACTAAACTACTTGAGGGTAATTGTTGCCCCGCCGCCGCCAGGTGACACACGGCGAGACTTACTGTAGCCATGCCGCTCTGCGCCAGCCTGTGCTTTTCGCGCCGCCGGGGACGCCGCGAGTTTTTGAAAAAAGAAGACTAGAACAGAGATCGCATGGCGGACGTATCGCTTTTCATATTATTCAGAAAAATAAAAAAGATTCATCAAATACCAGGCCATGAAACAGTCATTGACCCCCATTTTTTTTTTTTTGTTTTATCATATTTAATTGGGATCTAATGATTCCGATGCCGATATAACCGGCAGGACGATATATCGATATAATAGTGGATTATATATATATAAGCGATATCAAACAGTTCGAAAAGCACGCGAAACGACGAAGCGTGAGCAAAATTGTCGATCCGTCGCATGCGGGACTGGCGGGAGAGCTGCACCCGAGCAACGCATGCTTAGCGACATGGCGACACTGCAAACGGCAATGTTTGCAGTTTGCTAAGCGGTGGCTGAGCGATGTATTGTTTCGTTCACGTCACCGCTATTCGTGATTCTGTTTATTCACACAGTGAAGGGAGGACTATAACGCACTATTAAACAGTTTTGCCCAAAATACAAAAAACATACAAACGCCCGAAGTGCATACTTCATTATTTTTTTGATTTATTATCTACTAAGCTATCGATATCGGCATGGATATCGCCGATTATTTACTACAATAATTGGTATCGTATCGGGAAAATTATGTATCGTTACATCCCTAATATTTAGATACTGATATGCATTACGTCTGTGGAGTTTTGCTCGATAATTTAATTTGACCTTGCATAAGTAAGGGAGGAGGTTAACCAATTAACCCATTTTTTGTGGAAAAACCAATCGGCTATATGTTATTTTACTTCCTTAACGGGTGCGGCGATCGCAGTAAATTTTCTAAAAAAGGGATATATTTCTTCGTTCAAGCTTATTTGAATTCAAATTTACGCATTATAAACTTATCTAGTGACTAAGAAAGTTTAAGATATAACATCGTATGAAAGGCCGTGGTGTTGCAAATTTATTGACAATTGGAAATAATCCAAAATGTCTATTATTAAAATATTATGTTTCTTCACTATTAGCCATTTGATTTATTTTTATGTTAAAAAGACAGTATCATAAATATAAATTAAACTAAAATAAAGGTACGTTATAGAATGGTCTGGTATAATGTTTGAACTGTATTTATTATTATACTACATCTCTTAGGCTCAATTACGAACACAGCAAACTAGATACGTACGAGCCAAAAAAACAGGTCGCGTCTTAAGGAGAATTCTCGCGCATTCTCGGGAGTTCCCGCAGCTAGCAGCTCGTATCTATTTTGTACGTTACACAATTGACATAAAGTTCATTATGCTTCGTACAATTTTATTCCAAGAAATCTCTATCATTCCATTCCGCGGCAATGTAAATTGAGCCTTAATGAGAGAATGTTCTAGGATCTTTTATCATTAATCTACTATGCAAAAGGCTCGAGCTGAAGGCAGAGGATCTTTAATTTCATCCTCCCAAATAAAAAAATATAATGCCAAGTACTGATTTAGGCCCATTAGACGATGGATTTGTCGTCAGTGGCTTAATATCTATTTTAAAAAAAGTCGTGGTCTCAAGCGCGACTAACAAACCTGGGGTCCAAGGTTCGGTAATATTATAGGACTTTAAAACACCTGGCGAAATATTTATACAAGTTGAAGACGACAGTACGAGAATAAATTAAACTTCGTATATCGAATGATGTTACCAGTCTGCATAAAAAAAAATAACCAAATATGTCCAATAGTTTAGTCACTATAGCTATCAAAGATTGGCAAAACCTATAGTCGGCCTATCTCTGCTATTTAGCTAGTTTGAAAAAAAAAAAACACTTTTTTTATTTCGATTTTAGGATTTACTTGATTGTTCCAAAATTCTCTTATGCATTCGTATTGCCAGTGTTTTCATTGCCTCCACATAGTATATTTACAATTTTGCATGCATCTCTGAATACCCTTTTGGGCATGCGGGAGTCGTGATGTTATATTGTGCCACGTTATCACGAATTAGAAGTTGTTATTTTGCGCAGGAGTATGCCACAGTCGCGTACCTCTTCAACGTTACAGCTAACGAAATGAATTCGCACTCTAGAGCTTACTAAACAAATTGTTGTTCACTTATCAAGATCCAAGCATAATTGCTTGGCCATAAACCGTTTTATGTAAAAATAACGACTCTGGAAATAATTTTCCAGAGTCGTTATTTTTACATAAAACGGTTTTCACATAACATAACATCACGCCTGCAATTCTCCGAAGGGTTCGGCAGTGGTGTACCTTCGCATGTACGTCCACATTTCACCCGTAATAGGGGGCGAGCCTATTGCCATCAACCGGGCACAAATCCAGACTCCGAGCTGCTACTAACAAATTCGGCATCGGCATTTTGTTTAAGTTTTGATTGTTTGTTTTGTTTTGATAATGCCGCAAACGCATAACGCAATTATTGTAAATTGTCTTTGGCCTCTGGCCCTGACAGCAAGCAATAGACAAAATTTGTCAAACTTTTCTATGTTTTCAATATTGAATAAGAGGCTTTTGGCTAATTTGTAAAGGAGTATATGTTGTTTTTTTTTTTGTTATGTGCGTTATGTTTGTGCAGAATAAACATTTTTCTTTCTTTCTTTATTTTTTAGTCCTGATAGAAAAACATAATAACACTTTTCCCGACCCGGGAATCGAACCCAGGACCTCATGGTCAGCAGTAGCGCTTTCGACTTCTAGAGCAACGAGGCAGTCAAACTGTTTTCCGCAGATTCTAATATGGCTCGGCCGACATGCGTGAGTTTAACGGAACGCAATCCATATTTAAATTTATTATTTTTTATTAAAAAGTAAATGTTAAAAAAACAAGACAACAATAGGAATGAATGATTAGTTCATTTAAATTGGTTGTGTTAGACCGTCTTAGTAAATATAAAATACAATTCAATTAAACACAATTAAAAAATTATACTATTGTGAGTTAATTTTGTGCATGATCCATGACGAAAAACAAAAATAAACTAAATACGGAACTATAAAATATGGAAAAATATCTACACAGATCTTATATTATACACTTAATTATTTTTTCCTTGTATACAAGGAATTGTAAGCATAGTTTATAAAAATACATATATAAAAATTTTTGACTGTTCATTTTTTTTTTACAACAGATCAATATTTTTGGTTTCAAATGGTTTGCGAAGACCGTGATGCGATTTCAAAATAAAAAAGTCTAAAAAATTATAACTGTTGTTTAACAGTAATAATACAAAATTAAATACTTACCAATAATTATTTCTTATAGTACTCGCGTTATGAACAAAATCGTCGGGCAATCAAAGTCAGAAGCAATAAGAATGAGCAACGCCTTGCATCTTATCGATAGTTTGTTAGTTGCTCCATAAGCTCTATAAGTGCGAGCGAGACAGACTGATAACAATGATTTATGGCCCGACGACTCAGTTCTTAACGCGGCGACCAGTGTAAAAAAAATCATATATAAAGCTATATATATATGATAATAGTTGCCTATTTCTTATTTCCGATTACATTTATATTTAGGCTCGATCGATTTATAAATATTCGTTCCACAGTATTTCAGAGATCATTAATTTAGAACGATAGCCTTGTAAAAAGAATACAATACAAACGACTGAATCGATTCAGTCTGATTTCCTAAGATCGATTTTTGAATCGATTATTTTAACCGAATTAGTCGATGCTTTCCTTATAGAGCACTCCCTACATCGTGACATTTTTGTATATAATTTATTTAATTAAAAATTAAGGCACTTTTTCTAAACTATGTACACATTTCCTAGGAACATGTGTCATTAGACACTATAATTGTTAGGAATCATGGCGTTTAAAGTCCGGCCGTTGAGAGAATGCGTTCCTGTCACCTGTCACTTGGTCAATTTCTAGTTGTAATTAGGATCAAATTCGCAAATCACATATTCGTTAGTTTGAAACTGACAGGTGTCAAGAACACACTCTCTCGACGGCCGGACTGTAGAGCTCCATATACTAAAGCATACATAGGTACTATAATAATATCCATCAATATAATGCACTAGGGATGTCCCCAGAGCTGTTTATGAACTATTATCCAACTATTTGCCCAATAGGCAATTCAAGTATGCGCGTACTATTGAGTGAATACTGAATTCACAAATAAATATTTCCAAGAAACATAGACGCAAATGAGTTTTTTCATAATTGCAAAAACCAACTCTAATAATATAAAGTGAAAAGATTTGTATTTTTGTTTGTAACGAATAAACTCAAAAACTACCGGACCGATATGAAAAATTCTTTCACCAGTAGAAAGCTATATTATTACTGAATAACACAGGCTATAATTTATCAAGAAATCACGCGGGCGAAGCCGCCAGCGGAAGCTTGTGTAAACTAATTTTGTTATGTCACATTATAAATTATTATGCATTGAAGTCACATTAGTATGCAATAGGCAAGGTGAATATTTGAACCCTAGCAAGTTTAATTAATGATTATATTTCAATTAATTAATTTACCTACTTCATAATAATAACGAGCCTCTCAACAATGACCGACTTATAATAAACACAGCTTATTTTGCAAAGGTTCAAATAAATACACCCTGTATATAATTTCTCTCTTCATCTCATAATTTACGAATATTTTATACCTGAAAGGTATTTTGAACAGAAATGGGAACACGAACGATAATGATCTTTATGTAACACTGAATAAAGTTCATAACTGCTTAACATGAACAAACCATTCATAAATCATGGCATTCATTTTGTATGGAACCTATTTCTATGAGCTTACAGTTCAATATCGCATGCGAATGATTTTTTTGTATCTCCAATAATATCAACGCATTTCTCTCACAAAATATGTGCCAATATCGAGAAATCATTTTGTTTTATGGCAATTTTTTATCCTACACAACTGACCATAGATTGCTTACCTTACCCATAGACAATTAATCTTGAGAAGGTATCACCACCACCACTCATGGCGTGCGTGATAAATAATTTTCTTCATTCGTTGTGCCACCCGACAAGATAACTTTATCATTCTTTGATAAAATAATATCATCTCTCGTTGATCTGACTCAAAATGTATGAATACCAACTAATTTGTATTGTCATTTGATCACCTACTTGTGCTTTGTTGAGAATAAACTGGTACCGAGTACCTGGAAATAAAATAAATAAATTAGAAATGGATAAAGATGACATTTTATTTGACGTAAGCAATGATGTCTTCTGTGGTTTCACAGTGAGATTTTAATATTACCGTCGAGGGTCAAGGTGATATACATTTTCTAAACTTTTATTCGCTTGTTACTTTCGACGTCTCCACTAATAACGGGTTGACTGTTGCATAACAGAACAACTTTCGAAAGGAATTATCTGATAAAGAACAAGTATAGAGGTAGTCACTAATGTGTCAGAGACCCTGACATATGCTATGCTTATTCAAATATTTCTGCACCTGACACAGGGCGCAGAAATATTTGAAGAGTCTGGGTTTTGGTTGCAGTCGTGGCCCAGTGGTACTTACGAGTTGTAGGTTGTACGTTCGAACTCTGACAGGCCCTTTATTTTGTGTAAATTATTTCATCATCACTGCTCTCAAAACGGTGAAGGAAAACATCGTGAGGAATCCAGCATGTCAAGATAAGACATGCGACATCTACCAACCCACACTGGGCCCGCGCGGTGGATTACGGCCCACTCCTCACTGAGAGGAGGCCTGTGTCCCAGCAGTGGGTACATTATAGGCTGATTATGTGTTTACATTCCTCTTAACATAGTAGTCAATAATTCAATGAAAAAATGGTCTTGCCAGATTGTATCCAATCTTAGCGGGCTGCTCCTTTACTTTTTATCTTTTGCGCTGATGAAATCGGGGTTAAATTCAAAGCACGAATTTTCTTTTAGAAAATGAATAGCGAAATGATACCTAGTTTGACCGATACCGCTATACCACGCCTTAGAAATGCGCGGCGAGGGTGGGGACGCCGTGAGCGTCGACGAATGAGCTGCCTGTACTGCCCCTCCGTGAGCTGCGCACACATCTAAGCCACGGTACAGCGGTATCGGTCAAACTTATTACAAATTAAAGTCGCTTTTCTTATCGGTCTGTGTGATTGCGTTGTTCTCCTAAACTACTCAACGGACTATGATACGGTTTTCACCACAATTTAGAGAAATTATTCAGGAAGGTTAACATTAATATTAAAACTACATAAATTAAAGAAATCTTGATGTTTTGTCAAGTTGAAAAACCTTGCAAAGCGGGAGCAGTTCGCTAGTAACTTAAAGGCTTTTGTTGGGATAATTATATATTTACCTACGTACTGAAGCAGTGATAGCCTAGTGGTGTGACCGTCAGACTGCCATGTCATAGATTTAAAGTTCTAACCCAAGGCACGCACCTCTGACTTTTCGGACTCATGTGGGTATTGTACAATTATTACTTGCTTCAAAAACGGTGAAGGAAAATATCGTGAGGAAACCGGCATGCCTGAGAGATATTTCTCGACGGCATGTGAAGCGAAGTCAGAGGCCTAGGGGCGGCTTTCAAACTCTGACACCAAGTCAGTCACTAACCACACGAAAAGAAGAAGACCTACCTGCTTCACAGCTCTTCATAGAAGGCGACCCTGGTCTTGGTAGACCCTTGCTTCAGTTTCCTCAGGGTTGAATACTTGTTGTCTCCAGCCCGGGCCTGCTCCTCATGGAGTCGGTCTAAGGTGGCGGTGGACTGGTCCACGCGAAGAACTGAGAACTCGCAGCGGAGTTCATCTAACTGTTGTTGAAGATGCTTCGACTTTGCTAGGTATTCCACTCTGGAATGATAAAGTATGGAGTGAGCTGGTGTTTAAGGCAGAAACAAGTGAAATGTCCTTAACCATTTTATTCAAACATGGCCCTTTTAAAGTGTCATGTTTGAGTATTGTCGATTTTATTCTCGACGTAGCCCGGTGCGGATATCCTTCGATGTTGTTTGTTAGCTATTGGAAAAGGAACCTTATTACCAGGGATAGGAATAGGTAGTGCCTATTTGCCTAAACTTCGAAGAACAGAGACAAGAAACGGAAGAAACGAAATTAATATAATTGTAATTATTATGGAGTTATAAATTATAAATGTATTACTTATTCCAAATAATATATTTTTTAAATGTATTTAAAAGTGTTGTCCCGAATTTCGGGACAGATGTCCCGGAAAAAATTTAGTCCTAAGGAAGTCTCGTCTCTGTTCTTCGAAGTTTATGCAAATAGGCACTACCTATTCCTATCACTGCTTATTACTGATACTTAGAGAGCAGATTAGACTATTACTTAAATGGCGATAAATTTTAGTGGCGATTGGTCGAATAGGATTAACCGACAAAAGCATCGAACCCCGAAATATTATGGCGTTATTAACAACCACTTTTGCCAGAATCCACTAAATTGACTGACAAGGATAAGATTGGATCAAAATCTTACCTCTCCTTCTCAATCTCCAAGGACAGCCTATGTATATGAGGGTCAGAGTCATCAGGCACCAGCTGGTACGAGTTGAGCTCGGGCTCCGTGACTGTTGCAGTGCCGTTCTGTAGGACTTCGCCCCCTAGTTCCGCTGGTAAGGAGCACGTGGATGGGAACAGACTAGATGGGACTGTTGAAGACTGAAATAGAAGATATTATCTGTATTTTTTTGCTTTATGGCATTAAATATTAATACCTAGTGATAAATAAATGTATATTCTTTCTTTCTTTCTTAATACCCATCACATCTGCGGAGTTTCTCTAGCTAATTTAATTTGACCTTGTGTGAAAATATGATTTGAAAAAGCTGATAGTTCAATAATTTACGTAGTACATAATTTTGGTGTCGATTATTTAGAAAGCAGACTAAAGTCGATTCTGCCAGCTGATTCCAATTATGTAAACAACATGGCGGATCGAAATTGTCTATGATTCGGTGTTGTGGTAGTATGAGCAAAATCTGGTGTGATATGGTAAAGCTTCGGTATCCAACAAAAGTGGTACCGTCATATAACTTCCATTCACATATTATGGAGTTTTTCGTGAAAATTACGGCTTTTATGACGGTTCTCATTTTGCGGCCGATACCCGACTGGTTTCCGGAACCCAACGCAAAATTTTCTAATCAAAGCTAAATTAAGTCTTTGAAATTACCTGAGAAATATACCTACCAACATACCTAATATGCGAAGTGGAACATGGTATAAGCAGAGAGAAGAAAACAAAAACAGTATCAACATCTAAACACTTACCGGAGGTCCTAAATCCCAGGACCCATTATAAACTGTATCACTCAAGAAATTAATCAGCTTTTCGTTTGCCTGCTTCTCAGTCATCTTCGTCTCCATAGACTCTTCGTACTTTCTAGAAGGTTTACTCACGGGGGGTAATGACCCGGTAGAAGTTCTGCTTAGGAAGTTCAAGAGTTTCTCCTTCGCTTGTTTTTCCGCCATTCTTGCTGCGATCAGTTCCGCTTTCAGTCTTTCCGCTTCCGCTGCCCGTTTTTCTGATTCTTCCACTAAACGGGCTGTTAGGTATTCGGCTTCGCGGGTTTTTCGTTCTAAGTGAACCTGAAATAGGGTTGTAAATACAAAAATCATTTAACGATTGCAATCAATGTAACTTTAATTGTAACATGCAGTGTTTGCGGTCGACAGAGCTTTTCTTATTTTGAAGGGAGAGTAAGATAAATAATCTTCGGGGTTTCATGCCCGAGTTGTTTGGTGAGAACTTGTTAAGGATGAACTAGTTGGGGGCTCGAAGTCACTGGTGGGCGTGGCTAAAAAGCACGCTGTCTCACCTGGCATCGTGTCTGACAGAGATAGTATATTTTTTTATAATTAAAAAATAAATGAGAAGTTAAGTATCAGTGATGAGCAGTTAGACGCTGGTCTACATGCACAACGTCTACTTCGCACGCACAAAAACACCGTTCCAAACTATTTTAGTAAAATGAGCGCGTAAAAAATTATGAAAAGTCTTTTGGAAAATAGTTTTATGAAAAAAACACTGCATAAATCAATTACACATAGTTTAGGAGAGGAGTATTGTTTTGGAGATTTTACACTTCTTTTATTAATTATTTACGCCCAAAGTTGCGTTTAAATTAGCAAGAAATACGAATCTTTGTTGGCTCCTAACTTTTAAATGGCTAATTATTTTACTTTTGGGTTTCCGCAGAGACAAAAGTAATATTGAGACAAAACGATATCATGTTTAACTTTGGATGTACAATATTAAACAGTGGAGTAAAACCCCCTGAAATTTGTATGGAAAAAATATCAACTAGTTATTACTAGTTATTATTTAATCGTGTTTTTGTATTTTATGCTGTCTTTTGCGTGCACCAAATAAACGATTTATCTATTTATCTAACTAGATCCGCCTTAAGGGGTTGTGTGCATGTAATTTGAAATGCGGTAATCAACTTCATGAAAGAAGCCTTTTTCCTAAAAAAAAAAAGTCAAATACCGTAGAACATAGAGGACACCTTATTTATCGACCTATGTTACTGAACGTATGTTGAAAGTTGTTGTGCGTCATGTTGTGTTGCTCGTCGCAGCGACATTTAAATTTTCGCACCACGTTGCGCACCAATTTAATTTTTGCGTAGTCATTAACTGGATGGATTATCCCACGTCATATAGATAAAATTTGTCAAACTTTTCTGTGTTAATAATGGATACGAGGCTTTTGGCTAATTTGTAAAGTGTGTTTGTTTTTTTTTTTTGTAATGCGCGTTTAGTTTGTGCAGAATAAACACTTTTTCTTTCTTTTCTTTCTTTATATTTAAAAGCGATTGTCTCGCGAATCGTTCGAAAGTTTTGTTCGGTGAACCTGAACGCGTGGTCGCGCCGACAGAGGGCGCTTTCCGGTTTTCCGAACAAAACCTGACATATGCACGCGACCGATCGTGTAATCGCACGACGACGGTCGCTTTTAAATAAGACGCGGCCTTAGGATACTTATTTTAATTTTCACCAATTATTCTTCAGGTGAATCATCTAACTCTAGTGAAACAATATATTCTGATCTATGGACATATCTACAAAAAAAAAAATCTGCTGTTCCATACATTTTGACCATGTAAGTATTGCACTTTTCTACGAAACCGCAGATTTTTTTTTAAATAACTGACTAAAAATTTCAGCGCTGTGAGGTTCAGAATCATACACTGAATCCATGGTAAAAGTTTTCGCGTCGATGCCACCCTGTATACTATAATATCATAATAATAATTTAGTGTAAGAAATATTTAAATATGTAATTATATATGAAAGAAAATAAATAAACGACATAATAATATTATAAAGAGGTAAAAGTTGTTTGTTTGTAAGTTTTTATGTAGGGTATTTTAGGGGTATGAGGCGTTCCTCATTATGGGTATGAGGAACAGGGTGTAAAGTTCACTCATCCACCATAGAAAAGGGAGGATCCTCCGACCAGACAGGTGTCATGTCTGGCGGGCAATTGCCCAGAGGTTGAAGTCGTGAGCTTGTATATATGTCCACCGCGCGGTAAACTATAATTGCGCGATGCAGGATTTGAGTGACGTCAGGATGTTGTGTGACGTCAGGTCTTTGATTCGTAGTTCGCATGTGGCGATGTAGATGCCGCCACAGTATTTTCTCCGGAACTAACAGTCGGATTTGAAAAACTGCATTGGATAGCCCAATCCTTGAGGAAGGTTATAGGCTATGTAACATCACGCTACTACCCTTAGGAGCTGAGCTAAAATAAAAAAATCTGAATGCTAAGCGAAAACAAACAATTTAGCGCGGGATGCGATGGGATGCGACGCGGTGGGTCGGTCGAAATGTCACGCCGACGTAGTCGCGAGCAGAAGCTAGTAATTCATATAAACAAAAAATTATAGTTTATAGACAATTATAGTAGCCCGTACCTTCTCCTCCTCAGTCTTGATAGCCGATAGCCGCAGCCGCGCGTTCTCCCGTTCGGCGTCAGACGCTTTCTGCGCCAGAAGAGAAGCTTCTTCTTCTGCCACGCGCCCCTTCTCAGCCAGAAGTTCCGCCGTCTCTTCTGAACGACGCTAGAAAATTAATTGGAAGGTGTTTTGAAATATGTGACAGGTAATCATTATGTTGCTATTATAACCTATTTATTGTTTTAATCTTAATTAACATTATAAATGCGAAAGCGAGTTTGTTTGTATGTTTGTTTTTTACGCTTTCACGCTAAAACGGCTGAACAAATTTGGATGAAATTTGGCACATGGGTAGATCATGACCTGAATTAGGACATAGGATACTTTTTATCGCGACATTCCCACGGGAACGAGACTTATGCGAGTGGAACTGCGGGGCGCAGCTAGTAGTCTCATAATTTAAAAAGTGTTCAACTACAGAGGGGTAAATGTTAATTATTGATTTTAAGAGCGTTTATTCTGAAAATGGGCAACGTCGCAAATAGATGTCAAATATTTCGTTGTTTTGATTAATTTGGCAATATTACTGTATGGAAATAAGAAATGTGGCTAACTAGCGAACTAGAATATTGATTATGAAATGCAATAATTCATATCGTCACACATAATATTTAGTTTTAGATGTAAAAAAAGGATTTGGAAACTTTCCAAATGCCTTTTTTCCACCTAAAACGGGTACAACAGCCAATTCAATGTTATAATTGCAATTCATTATTAATATTCTAGTTCCCTAATTAGCCACATTTCTTATTTCCATACAGTAATATTGCAAAATTATTCAAAACAGGTAATTTTTTTACAGCTATTTGCGACGTTGCCAACTTTCAGAATAAACGCTGTTAACATAGCAGGGGTTTACACATAGTACACGCACATTTCGCCAGTTATGTTTAAGTCCCATGTAATAGGGGACGAGCCTACGGCCAGCAATCGGCTGCTACTAAGAAACTACTGATGGAAAAACCCAATAACACTTTACCCGACCTGGGAATCGAACCCAGGACCTCACGATCAGCAGTCGCGATTGCGATCACTAAACCAAGGATGCAGTATCCAAGCCCAATTTGAACTGGATTAGGCCCGTACTAACTATAGTCCAGGGCCAAACAATTTGAGAGAAAAAAAAAATCTTAGCAGTATGTAAAAATAATGAAGAGAACTCGGTGAAACTTCCAGAAGAGGGGTGAATAACGATTTTTACGATTTGCTGCTAAGTTACACCTCCTATCGGAAAAAGTTTAATGTAAAAATTGTTGTTTATCAAAATATCTTACAATTATGCTAAACTAGCTGCTCGCCCCGGCTTCGCTCGAGTAGCACTAAGTACTTATCTACGGCGCACCTACCTACCTACCCTACCTGCCCTACCTACCTTACCTACCCTACCTTTTCATTGTTTTTAAGATGTATTCTGCTATTTGGGGCGGAGACAAATCCAACGAATCAAAAACCATGAAAATTGGTCCAGCAGATCTCGAGTTATAAGTGTTGTAACAAACACGACTTTCTTTTATATATATAGATTTTCCGACCCACCACATACTGCTAAGAATTTTTCTTCAATTCGAGTTTTCAATATCGGTTTGTCCCTGGACTACTATACTGCCCTGCTAAGCCGAAAGGCGCTATCTCAATCGGAGTAAGTTTTGAGAAAAGTGATTTTTTGTAAATTGTAATTTAAGGAAACTTAGGGATAAAAAACCTTGTTAGTGTTTTTTTTGTTTTAAGTTAGATAGCGCTATTTGGCTTATACCATGAAATGCGAAATTGTTATAGCTATTGAAGGGTATAAAAAAAACTAAAAGGCCGTATCTCAGAGATAGCGCCTTTCGGCTTAGCACGGCAGTACACCAAGATACCCAAGCACAAATCTTGAATAAAACTAAGATTTGAGTAGAGCGTAATATGAAGTTTAGAATAGTGATACAGGATTAAGCCCACTACTACCTTAGGGGTCTAGTTTACACCAATATTATTAAGAAAAAAGATTTGTATTTTTGTTTGTAATGAATAAACTCAAAAACGATTGGACCGATTTAATTCTTCCACCAATAGAATGCTATATTATCACTGAGTACCATAGGCTATAATTTATAAAAATACGCGGCCGAGGTCGCTGGCAAAAAATCTTGTGTTGTTAATCAGAGGTGTTGTAAATTATTCATTATTTTGTTACTTATATAACTCACGCAATCACATTCTAAACTAAGTATTTATTTAGGCTACATATTTTTTCTTCAGTTTTAAGTTGGCTTGTAAACTGTACCATCGAAGAAGTTCATATCTGACCACCGTAAGGACTATTCTTGCTTGCAGCGCTCGGCGGCTATAGCACCGGGCCGGTAACAGATGTGGTCATCGTGTTCACGGGATTTTGTTTTGAAACTGGTTAGATATGAACTTCTTTGATAGTACATGCACCTAGGCTTACAAATTACCATAATTTTAGTTCATGTGGTGTTTGCCTTTAAGTAATTGTTACACTGTTCAAAGTTTTTTAAGACGTTTATTTTTATCAAGATGTTAGTGTAAACAATTGTTGGTGAACCAAATAAAAGAAAGTCGTGTTGGTTACACCATCTATAACTCAAGAACGGCTGAACCAATTTGGCTGAAAATTGGTGGGGAGGTATCTTAGAACCAGGAACTTTTTAGTCGGGTAGGTAGGGTAGGTAGGGTAGGTAGGGTAGGCAGGTAGGTGCGCCGTAGATAAGTACTTAGTGCTACTCGAGCGAAGCCGGGGCGGGCAGCTAGTAAATAAATAAATAAATCAGTATTTCTTACCAGAGCCTCATTAGCGAGTCGTATCTCCTCCTGGTACTGCCGCAGTCGCTGCTCCATCGCTTGCCGCTCGCGCTCCGCCGCCTCCCTGAGTTGCTTCTCCCGCGCTAACTTATTGCGTTCAATTTGACGACGCTGTCAATAGTAGATTGATGTTAGGATGGGGTAAGGACATAGTATATTGTGATTAATGCGGTATGCGTATGCGCAATGAGACCTGCGCATAGCAGATTAAAATTAACACTAATGTCGGAATTAAGAAATCTTATATCATTATCATTCTACTGCCCTTATATCAAGTTACTTCTCTATTAATCGTCATCTTGGTCACCCCCTTTCTAGCCATATCATCACACACTCCATTCATCGATGAATTAAGAAATCTCATAAAAATAAACACAAAAAATTGCGTACAACTGTCCAACTCATAATAATTACTATGATTATTTCAGTCAGCGACCCACAACAGCTTATTTATTCAGCTGTGGCGGCATCTACACCGCCACATGCGAACTACGCATCAAAAGACTTGACGTCACACAACATCCTGACGTCACTCAAATCCTGCATCGCGCAATTAGAGTTTACCGCGCGGTGGACATATATACAAGCTCACGACTTCAACCTCTGGGCAATTGCCCGCCATGACACCCGTCTGGTCGGAGGATCCTCCCTTTTCTATGGGGGATGAGTGAACTTTACACCCTGTTCCTCATACTCCTAAACAGCTATATATTAAGTTTTATACAAAACGAAGACAAAGCATTCGTGTTTCGAGTGCAGCTTGAAAATGAAAATAGTAATACTTTCGCTTGCATTTTGATCAGGCCACTTTACCTGTTTCTCCTCTTTCGCCTGCGCCTTCATTTGCTGCACTTCCATGGTGTCAGGTTTCCGCCTCCTCATATACAGATCATGGTTTCCGATACACAGGTCTAGTATCTGAAAGGAATACCAAATACTTATTAATAGAGATCACTATTGATTAAGTTAACATGTTAATACACCAGTCTTAACGTGTTTCTGCTGGTTTTCGCCTGTTGCTGTCGACGCTTCCACTATCTTAAGACGACGGGTTGAACGAACGCAGATCAATCATTCAAATTTATACCTTATTACAATGATATAAGAGTCACATGACGCGTGCTCGTGAATTGCATTATCTATACCTCTCTATATTGACATCTTTTAAAAACACCGTCTATAATAATCAGAATACTCACCAACTTATTCATCCCCTTAGGTGAGAAGAATATAAAGTTATTCGTCGTCTTCTCAACGAACTTGATGACGAACTTCTTATCGTCGAACGAAATGTGCTTGATCTCGGACCAGGGGAACGTGGTCTTAGGAGTTAGCTTGTTGTCCTTCTCGTAAATGTTGAGGCCTAAAGCTGTGACGCCGAGGTAGAGCTCTGTGTCTTTTTTGTTCTGGAAACAAAGGATTTTATTATAAATAAAATACATTTATTTCCTCATATGTGGAGTACACACAAATACAGAAAACACATTATGAGCAACGCTCGGCACTATCCAAAGAGGGGAGACATTGAATAATAAACCTTATTGTTAGGCCCACTTGCACCATAAATCACTAAATGCATTTAACGCTAAACGTATTTAAAACATCATTTCTGTCTCTACCATCTTCAAACGATTGACATTTTAAATTTGCATTAAGTGGTTTGCGGTGCAAGTGGGTCTTAGCCCACGTTCGCACGGACGTAAACATATCGCGGCGGGATTTTATCGCGCAATGAATTTTCAACTGTCGGTGATGAGCTGAGCGTTGAGAATCCAACGCGCTGGGACACACTCTCATCCCAGCGCGTTGAAATAACACACTGTTGGATTTACAACTCTAGGCGCAAAGCAGAGCGTTGAAAATCCAGTGCACGAAAAAAAATCGCCCGTGCGCACCTGGGCTTACCCCGCGTCCTATTTAAAACCGATCGCCGTGCGAATACGCGTTCGCCCCGCGAATACGCGATAGTCGCGTCCATATGACTGTTTTCTTTTCGGAAAACCGGAAAACGCCCTCTGTCGGTGTGACCACGCGTTCTGGTTCACCGAACAAAAGAGACATGAGCACGACAATCTCGTATTCGCGCGACGATCGTTTTTCTAGGGCCTATTTCACGACGTCCGAATAGCCACTACTTACCGAATAAATTCAAAAATGGAACAGAATTTGTATGAAATTATGTGTCAAGTAAGTTAATAGGAACTTAATCATAGGTGGTGAAACAGGCCCTTTGTATTTTAAAGTGCTAGAGGTGTTTCATTTCTGCACGGATGTTGGTACAATTTTACACGTTATATTATTGCCGATAAAGTATATTATTCCGCCTTATTATTATTACACCAGGATCGGAAGAGTATATAGCAGAACTAAAAAAATCACTATTAAGAGCGTTTATCCTAAAAGTTGGCAACGTCGCAAATAGCTGTCAAAAGTTCACCTGTTTTGATTAATTTGGCAATATTACGGTATGGAAATAAGAAATGTGGCTAACTAGCGAACTAGAATATAAATAATGAATTGCAATTATAACATTAAATTTGACGTTGTACCCGTTTTAGGTGTAAAAAAGACATTTGGAAAGTTAACAAATACTTTTTTACGTCTAGAACTAAATATTCGGTGGTACGATATTAATTATTGCATTTCATAATCAATATTCTAGTTCGCTAGTTGGCCACATTTCTTATTTCCATACAGTAACATTGTCAAATAAATCAAAACGGCGAAATATTTGACAACTATTTGCGACGTTGCCTACTTTCAGAGTAAACGCTCTTAATAAAAATCCGCGATCACCAATATGTCTGTTAATGGTAATATTGTAGCATAACATCGCGCCTGTTTCCCCCGAAGGGATAGGCAGAGGTTATATGGTTATTTAGCATGTTAATAAATCCTTGAAAAACGCCTCATTAAGGCGAAAGCGTCAAGGTAGCCCGCGAAATTCAAATTTTCTTACGTTTTTTGCAATTTGCAGGTCAGTATCATGTTCTATGTTGATCTAAATATGATTCGCGGCCGTATCAAATGTTTAATTATAGAATTATAATCATAAAAATTATCAATACAACTCTCCAAGTTCATGTAATCCCATTGAATGACTATTTCATGAAATCACGACATTTGACAGTTATGCTAACTTATGGAGTTGTATTGCTGATTGTAATGATTATAATTATGTAAAGCCATATTTGTTACGGTCGCGAATCATATTTTAGTCAACATAAAACCTGACATTGACCTGCAAAATGGAAAAAACTCTAGAAAATTTGAATCTCGCGGGCTACCTTAGCGCATCCCCCTTAATCAAACTTGTTTAGTCTTACTTTGATAGCGAAGTAGTTGACCCCATACATGTCCAGGTCTTGTGCTATCTTCAGATACTCCATCTCAGCTTCATCCCGTGACATACCTTTGTGGTCCGCATACCTGATTACACATTAATAGATTTTTTAGACTTCAGATATTTAAAAAATCTTAAGGGCAAGTCTGTGTCCCTTTCTTGATGCTCAGGAAACAATAGACTTATATCTAATTCATTATTTATTCTATAGAAACAATATATTTATATCAAACTCATTACATAATCTATAGAAACAATAGATTTATATCAAATTCAATATTATAATCTATTATTTAAGTCACCTAATTATATTTTTTTTAAATGATAAATCCATAAAAAATCCCCGTCGTTTCAAATAACAAGTGCGTGTTAGACCACGCACAAAGAAGGGTTCCGTAGTTGGGATGAATTTATCCCAAGAACAAACTTAACATTGTAGTTGAAAAACATGTTCTGCCATATATGTCAACTGCAAATGTAAATTTTTACGCACAATATTGAGAGATTTATCATGTTATTTCACAACGATCCTAACTATAGAACTATTATCTGTATTTTTTTTTTTTTTGTCTCCGTACTTTCGTAGATAAGGAAGGGGGAATGATCAATATAGATCTAGTTTCTTAAATAACTATAAAACTATTTATTTTAAAGTTAAAAAAAAAAAAAACTGAGACCCCCACTGTTAGCTTAGCATTTGATATGTCACACGGTATAGTATGCAAAACTTTTTATTTTATTATTTGCCTCCCAAGTGACCCCCCATATTCAAAATTCCTATTTACCTATTTATGTTACATGTACGTGTTTAGGTCACAGAAATTCAGAGGTGTATCAAATTATTGGATTCCAAGCAAATTGGCTGTGACAGACGGACAGACAAACACAAGTGATCCTATAAGGGTTCCGTTTTTTCATTCGGACATACGGAACCCTAAAAATAAGATTATAATAATGTTTGAGTGTCTGAGGATTCAGCTCGTAAAAATCAAGATACCAGCCGGTCGGTATTTGAGGAAACAGTAGACTGCGACATAAGCTGCTGATGATAATATGTGTGCAACGTACCATATCTTAATGCGATCCTCCCACATCTCTGGCGTCATCTGGTACTGGTCGATGACCCGCTGGGGCAGCAGGTCTTCGCTGGCAAGCATACCAGGCTTGTATGCGCTTTCGTCGTAGTCACCATACTGAAGAAATAAATGTTTATATTGTAAACAAAATAAACGCAAGGGAAAGATGAAAGCTCTAGAAGAGAAACTTAGGAAAACATGCGTAGCATGACGGGTTTTGTCGACGGAAGAATAGACAAAATTTGAAAGTTTGAAAGTTTTTTGAAAGTTTTTTATTTCTTATTCAACAGGTTAACAAATAAGTTGTAGAGGCCTTCTTTTAAGTATATAGATACCTGTGACAGAAGACCTCCCTCTTCCATAACTATGTGTACACATAAAAAGCCTGTTAATAACAGAATTAAAAAGTAGGTAAATAATAAAATACAAAAGTAAAACTAGAGAATTTAAAAAATAATTACAATTATAATAATTAATTAGGTACTTAAATTCATAATCTCAGATACCCAATTAATTATTGTGTGTGAATGTGTGTGTGTGAAGGTGTTTGTGTGTGTGAATGTGTGTGAGTGTGTGTGTGTGTGTGAGCGAGTAAGAGAGAAAGGGAAACCAAAAGCATATTACGCATTGTAAAGTAAGTGGTAAACGCTTGTATAGTAAAAAGTCCATGTTATCATTCATTCCTTGTGTAAGGTAAGTTTTTATATTATCATTATTAAATAACGGGACTCAGAAGTGCCTCAGTTTCTTCGTAAGTAAGAGTCTTTAGCCATGCAGTCAGGGTTTTTCGACATGCATAATGTGTTTCATGGTAAATGAGATTGTTTTTGCTTATGGTGTTATAAAGAAAAGTAGTTTGGGCAACGTATTGCCGCCTTGCGAACGCAGTACGAACTCTAACTACATCTATACGACCGTGATTTTTTCTTTTCCTGAGAGTACTAGGGTCAAATACCGTTGTTTTATGCATTTTTAAGGTAGAAATCAGAATATATAACTTTCTCACAGTTAATAGGTCACATAGTTTGTAAAGCTCGTCTGTAGAAAAACGACAGATTGGGATTGTTTATCTGTCATTCTGTCTATTCTTCCGTAGACAAAACCCGTTTCTATTGTGGTCATGCTAAGCGTGCTGGTATAAATCGTAGATACCGCAAAAGCTGTGAAAACAGTTTTAGTTTTTTTATTAGCTATGAGCCTGAAAATAATGAGCGAAGACCTGTATAGGCGTTTCGTTCCATCTTTCAGTCAGCTAACTTATTCATTTGGATACAAAATAAATATTCCTGAGTATTGATTCTCTAGCAAAAGACTACACAGTACCCCATGAAGTCACCTGGTTCGTAGTTCTCTTTAGTATTACGGTTATTTTATAATTCACTTGCTGTTGCCCTCGACTTCGTCTGCGATCCAGGATAAAAAGTAGCCTATGTCCTTTTCCAGGCCTTAGTCTACCCGTATGCCAAATTTCATCCAAATCCGTGCAGCCGTTTTAGCGTGAAAGCGTAACAAACAAACAAACAAACTCACTTTCGCATTTATAATATTAGCTAGGATACAAAAATAAACAGGACAAAAGATAGCTTTATAAGTTCTCCACTTCTAGAAAAACGAGGCACAAGAAACTCCCCAGAAAATGAATCTTAAATTCACTGACCGACAACGCACAGGCCTAACTGCTGGATCTACAAGCATGAACACAAAAATTCCTTAAATAACAGGGGGTTAAATTGGGAATAAAATTTTGTATAGAAGTTCGCCATTTTTGCCGATGGGAAGTCCCATCGGGCAAACGGCTTGTCAGTATATATTTCTGAAACGTTGTCAAATCTAAACGAAATCTCTAATATACACCGTTCCATCTATAATTCTACTAAATCTCTAACAACTAAAATAAAAATAAAATGACATTCATCAAGCTTACATAACCAACCTTAGCCTGGACCGCGTAACTGGCAAGCAGGACTGACGCTTCAGGCGGGCAGTAGATGTCCATGCTAAGTATCGCCTGCTTCACTTGGAGGAACAGTAGGTGTTGGGTGACCTCCTGTATCAACTCCTCGGCTACATCCTCGGGGTACAGCTTGCAGAGTAACATGAATGGGGTGCCTGGCATCTGAGAGACGCACTGGTCTTGCACTGGAGGACATAATTATACTTAATTTTAAAAGGGCTGGTTAGGTATGTGGAACCGCAGTTACATAAAGTACTGATCAACTGGTCCTGCTGACCATAGATAAATGTGCAATTTGTGGTCCATGTCTTTTAAAATGTTAAAAAATTTCAATGATACCTTACGGGTTTCGGAAAAATGTCATAATGTGTGAAGCTAAAAAAATGTAGGGGATAAATTCTGTCTTTGTCGCATAAAACAGACTTTGCGGCTGGCGCGGAGTTGCGATGGGGTATTTTTAAAGTGCTGTGTGCCTAGCAAATATTTTAAAATACTTATAACTACGCCATTCATACTCTTGTAGGTATCTAGTTAACTTGCTGTGGCTTATCTTTTATTCATTTGTTTTGATACTTCAAATAACACAATTCAAGCGACAACTACTAAACATATCAACAAAAACATTGAAATTCCTAGATAAAAATTACACACACCTTAAAAGTTACTTAGTATTCTTATCAAGTACTTCATTGTAATAATAAACATTGCAATTCATGATAAGGTGTAATGAATGGCAATTACATAATGTAATTATCTACCTAAGTACTTAATACAATTAACTTTCTAAAGTCATTTGAAAAAACGAAAGGACAAAATAATAATAAAGATGTAATGTTGAATCAAAGACATGAATACTAATTTTCTATTTTAGAAGCCTCCTTAAAGTTGGCAACGTCGCAAATAGCTGTCAAATATTTACCTGTTTTGATTAATTTGGAAACATTACTGTATGGAAATACGAAATGTGTCTGACTAGTGAACTAAAATCTTGAATAAAAAATGCAATAATTAATATCGTAACACCGAATATTTAGTTTTAGATGTAAAAAGCGTATTTGGTAACTTTCCAAATACCTTTTTTACACCTAAAACGGCTACAACATCAAATTTAATTAGTTTTATAATTGCAATTCATTATTAATATTCTAGTTCGCTATTTAGCCACATTACATATTTCCATACAGTAATATTGCCAAATTAATAAAAAAAACTACGACGTTGCCCACTTTCAGAATAAACGCTCTTAAACAATAGGCCTAGCTGAGAATATTGAAATACAGGTCAAAAGGTGACAGCAAATCCTGGTATGGCGCATCCACAAAATGTTACCACATACCATAATATACCGGCAAGTTGCTGTTAGACTATGGCAGACGACTCTATCATTAGAAAGTACTAGGTCGATCATGTCCACAATAACTGGATTTTTGTTGAAGATAATAATAAACTCACCTCTTTTATCCAACTTCAGCCAACTTATAAAATGCTTTGTGTCTTCGAACTGTAGCCCAAAGAACCATGTTTCTCTCAGACCTATAGTCCTGCATACTAAATCAAACAGATCTCTTCCTGTAGCTCGCCACTGCAATGAAAGTGAATATTAAATATTTATTATCAGTGAATTTCCAATGACTTGGGCTCATTTATGGCCAATTCTTATAATTTACATACTGAAGTACCAAAGAAGAAGTAGCAAAGACCTCATAGAGCTCATAGCTTTGGATAGCACTCCCTCCCATATGGAAGAAGCTATCATGCACAGCTAAAATTTACTTACAAATCTATTTATATGGCCAGTTTGACAATAAGAAATGCGACCATTGGTAAGCAAAACAGTTTGTTTTTGTTTATAGGATCCGAGCATTAAACAATCGTCTACCAGAAGATGTTTGCATGTAAGCGTTCAACGGTTATAGGTTATATTTCTTATTGTTTTGAGTGTTTTTTTATTTTTTTTTTGCTGTTTCATTATACATTCCAAAGGTGAAACAAATTTAAGAAATATAAGTAGGTAGCTTAGCTTGCTGCACTATTGAACTAAAAAATGCTTAAAAGTGCATTTCTCAACAATCCCAACCTATAGTGGTGGCAGAAGGAGTCCGTCCGTCTGTCCGAACAAAAGGTATCTACATGGATTCCTCCACAAAGAAGTCTTTGTTTCTTTGTTCTTTAAATTCTTATTTCTCTCTCGCAACAGGCAAATTATTTATTTTTTGTAATTAGAATACACATATTTACAAACAACTTATAACTAATTAATTAATAAAAGTAGCAAAATTATATACTAACTTAAATAAATCTATTTACAAACTAAGATTTAGGATCGAATAATTCATCCGCATCGCGGTCGACGGGTGATGTACCCAAGGGACTGATCGCATTGCCACAGGCATGTTTGTATACAAACTTTTTGTCTCTCAAGATTATTTATAGGCCATTTTACATAATATTGTTCTACATACACTTCATTAAACTGTATACTATTTGTATTTGTTCTACAACAATATTAGCACATAATGCAGTTATCAGTGTAGAGTTCATTTGTTATCAAATTCAAACATCTATTACAAAGTTACTGGTCATCCTGTGACTAATGTGCGCTAACTATAGATTCTACAATATTTTTATTTACCTACATGTATAGCAAAAGGGTATGTTTTATACAACATAAGTAAGGATTATGTCTAGGGTGAGAAACCAATCTAAGAGACTTGGTACTATTGGGCTCAACATTTATGGTAGTGGTGGACAAAATACATATGTAATTTTTGTTTTTTTTTAAGTGCTGAATCTCAACCTAATTTAAGAACTTTTTTTTTTTTTTATGAAACTTAATGCCACTACAAGGGCTGTTGCAGGCATATAAGAAGCCTGATACAACATACATTTTTGTCAAAGAAAGTTGTATAGCTACATTTGTAAAGTATTACAAATGATTAGCAATGACATAGTCTTGTTTTGCATTATCATAACAAATTCCATCCTTATTCAAATATCTGCATTCTTAACCTTTGGGGTCATAGTAATCAATTGTAAAATATTCAGATATTCCAAATATGGTACCTACCTACTATAGTAACATTGGTATAGGTATACTTTGAGAATGAATAAGGACTTCATTCATTGTTGTTACAATGAGTGGTTGAATTAAAAGTAATCTTTCAGAACATACAAAAATACCATATCCATATCAAACAATGTTCAAAATAACATGTAAGTCAAATCATGTATGACTCGGAATCGAACCCACAACACGATTAAACACCAACTACCAAGCATACTGTACTAAAAAGGAAAATAATGACTAAACAAGGCCCCAATTATCACTAGTGTGTATTATTAAGGTAATTTACGAGTTCGCCGAGTGACGGTGACTCACAACCTACTCATTGTAAGCCAAGGATCGCGCTTACACACCAATTTCGACAATAAACAATAACAATGTAATCTTCTATAAGCGTAATAAGTATAACAACATTTGTCAAAATTCTCACCTCAAGGTTAAATTCCAATTCAGCGTCTAGCGTACATACTTTAACTGGGAACGACTTGGACGCCTTTTTTCTTCTAAATTGAGGCATTATCTTCTATCATAGCTTCAACACCTCAACAGAACAAGACACACATTAGGTTAGGATATTTCTTGCGCTATCAATTCAACTACAAAACGATGTATAACGTTTACGTAATGTGCAATAGAACGAGGAATGCGTACAATTTCACATTGCGTACTATTTCCAGCAATTATTATTTACAAACAAGAAAAACGTCAATGAAACAAGTAAAGCGAAGGTGAATGAAGAAAAATTATTAAAGCTGCGTTCCGTTACGCTAGATGTAATGTTGTCTGTTTATGGTTTTTTGTTTTTGTTCTTGAATAATTAGCGCGTTATGCTTGATTGGGAACGCAGTCAATGTGGGTCTAAAACTGATAAACTCAATATTGCAAATAATTCGCTAAAAAGCATGTAAATTATAGTTAATTGGAAATAAGTACATAAACATAGCGCTAAATATTTTCTAGAATTAATAATTATTACAATTAAATTACCAAAGAGTGTTTTAGTTATTCGAATTAGGTCTTTCATAATTCCGCAAAGCGGTTATCTCTTGCTTGGACTTTTGCGGAAAGTTGGCTAACTGTTTTTTTGGCAATGTCAGTAATGTCATTATTGACAACTATTTGCGACCAACTTCATTTCAAATAGCCGCACAACCACGTGCGGTGTTATTATATTAAAACTCGTGCTAGGAACTAAGAAAAATGGGAAAATTCAGATCCAAACTGAAGGGAAAATCGAAGGGGAAGCGATGGCAGAAGGGCCAGTCGTCGAACTCCAACCCGAAAATACAGAAATACCGGGAGATGGCGAAGTCCCGGTTTTTTCAAGAGAATCTAGGTAATCTGGGTTATATTTTGTAACTTTAAACTTATAATTTACCTTCTATTTATCTCTTCACCATCATATGAATTATATTCAAGATTTACTTGTAAACAAAGCCTGATGTTTAGCCCCTAACCTACAACCAGTAACAAAACAAAAATACCATTTTCATCCCCAAATATTTACTTTTTCGTATTTCTGACAATCCTGCCTATATTCACTTCTTAAATTTCGTAGGAAGCACGGGTTTAACTCAGCAGGCTGTTTCAAAACATGATGCCATGATGACATATGGGCATGCATCATTGAAAAAGAAATCTGATGCTGAATCAGAGTTGCTGATAGCTAAGGAACTAGAGAACATGTCTATGAAGAGTGCAGATGATGCCTCAGACACTGAATACTCTGGGTCTTTCAAAGCTGGGACATACAAAACTTTTCAGACATTTGCATCTGACTGGAGTCAGTGTTCTAATGTTAGTTTTAGCAAGTAAGTATCTCATTTTACGACTGTGTATTTATTTGCCATTTATAGTCTGAATGTATATGAGAATCAGAATACTTATGTGAAGTTTTCACATACTTAAATTATATCAGTGATAAATAAGTACTGAAGAATGGATGGATAGTATTAAATTGACCTGACAGACATTGTCCTGTTTCCAAGGACTCGATTCTATTTTCAAACCATTCATGGCACCACCCACTCAAATAAACACACGAAATTTCATCCAAATCGGTCCAGCCGTTTAGAAGGAGTTAGGTGACAAACACACGTATAGAAGGATGTATAAACAGAAGATTTATTGCTCTTAACATGTGTTGTAAAAAGAGCAAAAAGAGAGACAATATTAAAATAAGATGAGGGTAGGAGTAAGTGGGTGATTGAATAGGTTTAACATACTAAAGTACTAAACAATACACAACATCAATCATCTGCCAAGCCTTTTCCTAGGGTCAGCTTCTAGTCTATCCGGATGCAACTGAATACCAGTATTTTACATGGAGCAACTACCTATCTTACCTCCAAAACGATACCCCTTTGGCAAGACTGGTTGTCAGACTTTCAAACTTCTGACGACCCGTAACAACTGTCAAAGATCCACAAATGACAGTGCTTTCTGAAGCACGGAGGGGTCTTGTATGTAAACATAGTCACCTGACCAACCCCAGCAAGCTTAACCTATTGGATTAAGAAATGCAGTTGTTAGGTTACTTAGCCACAAGCTCCTCAAACAATACACAACATCTTCAGATGTAATACACAAATGAATAGTTTCTTCCAGCACGCATAGCATGACAACCATAGAAACGGGTTTTCTACGGGTTTTATCGACAGAAGAATAGACAAAATGACATATTGTGATTTTTTTATCTGACACTTTGTCTATTCTTCTGTTGACAAAACCCGTTTCTTTTGTGTTCATGCTAAGCTTGCAGGTGTTAAAGCAATAAAAAAGTACCTGAACTACACTGCCAACAAAAACAGACCATATAAGTAAATTATTATCACCACGGCATAAACTATTTTCATACAATATACCTTGTGCCAATGAAACAGAATAAGCCACAGGAATGATTTTTAGTTAAATCAGAACCTCTTTTTAAGCACTATTAATGCACCTTCAGAATACTGACAAGATTTGACTCCAACAACGGTCTTCACAAAGAGATGCTGGCAGTTCTGGCTGCAGTCACTGAGGTCATCAAAGAGCAAGGTGGCAAGGAGTCTACCACAGAGTACTTTGCAGCACTGGTGAGTTTGATAAACAATGGTTTTTAAATATCTTGGTGTTATTGTTTGCTGATTTGTCCAGCCTCTTGTAAGGCAGTCCTAATATTTTATGAGTTGGCTGTTATAGATTTTCATTTAATAAGTAGTAAAATGCCTTAAAAAGGTAACTTTATGCCACACATGTGGAGACAACATTGTTTTGGTGGAGAGAGAGAGAGAGAGATGAAGCTATACAGTATGAGTATCATCCCTTTTTCACAATATGAACTATCACTTGATAGCAACGACACTTTGTAATCTGCGTTCGCAATTAATTTGCCAAACATGTAAACAAACACGCGGTTTAGGAAAAACAACTGTAATGCCATACCCATACCCATAGTTCAGTTTGCGCTACAACTTCATATTTTTTATGACTTTTTCAAGTCAATCATCAACTTTATTTATTCTTGCATTAAGGTTGATGTTTGTTTAAGTGAAAATAACATCAATTGGAAACAAGGATTTAAATAGACCTTAGTAAGATCCCTGTAGAAATACATAGTAAATCTCTTTATGGAATTTAGGTGAAGTTCTTTCAATTATTTTTACCAAGTACATATTTAACTAAAACCTTTACATAATTATAAAAACTGCTGTGAACGGCTGCTTACAGATGGAAACCCTTAAATCAGCAGAAATGGAAGAGAACCTAGTAGCAACACTGACACTACTATCCATGGGCATAAAGGCAGTACCACAAGCAGTTTTAAGAAAACAGTTCTCGGACTCAGCAACCATCTTCACTGATATACTTGTTAAGAATGAACAGAGTGAGAATGGGGCTTTACTGAGGAGTTCGATTGGATGTCTTTCTGTGTTGCTAAGGGCCCAGGAATATGCCCTGTGGGGTGATTTGTCTACAATGAGGATTTTTGAGTCTGTTCTTGCGTTTGCACTGCATTCTAAGCCTAAGGTTTGTCTTATAATTTTTCTTTTAAATTGGCTATATTTAATTAATTAAATCTTCGACCTAAGCTATAACTTCTGCTCTGTAATTGGATTCTTTTTTAGGTCCGCAAAGCAGCTCAACATGCTGTGACGTCAGTCCTGCGTGGAAGTTGTTTCATGATTCCTTCTGAGGATCAGAAAATTAAGGTACAAACGAACACCCCTTCATGTACAATAAAAAAATCTAGTTTTTTGTTAGTAGATCTTTTATTACAGTTTTGCACATCAAAATAGACTTATGGCAATTTTGCTTGTAAAATCAAATAATAAAGAAAACACAGGCGTCAAATGGAGACTACTCAGTTAGAATTTTTTGGAAGTCAATAGGGTTGTTGTCTGGGGGAAAAAATAATCTATCTAGTCCGTCAGTCGGGCAATAAAAAATATAATATATTTTTTGCTTTATCATATTAATAAAAAATGGTTTAAATAAAACGCATTAAAGTTGAAGAGTGGGGGCTCGCTATGTCACAATTCAAATTCAATTATTATTTTTTTTTTTTTTTTTCGTTTCACTAACAATGACATGATAAATTAATTAAAACAAACTTAAAAATTACGTGACAAAGTTTGTGAGAGACTGGTGTCTGCACTAGGCATACTTGTATAGCAGATCACCAGTAAATTCAGCATAAAATCTTCCGGTGAGTGACGCCATGCCACATTTTAACTCAATGTATTGCCGTTATCTTTTGACTACTTTAAAAAAGAAAAAAACACGTGGCCAATATTTTTTAATCTTTCTGAAGAACAAAAATATATTTTTTTTCACCATCCCTATTAAACGATGACTATAAATAATCTCTCTTTACTGCTAGTGAAGTATTCATCAGCCAAACATTAGTATACCTTATCTTTTCTCTAATAAAGTTCTATATTGCAGGTACCAAAACTCCACCCTGGATCGAATCGCGTGGCTGAGTACTGCCTGTCTCAGATCAAGGCAGAAGCGTTGCTGGCTGGTCATAGAACTGTTTTACACACACTGACCATGCTTAGGGATGTATTGCCGGCGTTCAGCAAGGATTATATTAAGGTAAGTTAATTTTAAATAATAAGAAGCATAAAATACTTCTTTGATAGTCGAATGCTTATGTTAGCCAAAATAAAACTAGCGATGCCGTAGTCTTCTGTAGGAATGTTGTAACCAGAAAAGGCTGTTGATGGGGGAATTTTTTTTCGGCCTGAAAAAGGATTAAGTTGACCATAGATAACGACACATATTATATTTCCATTGTGGTCTCTTATGAAACTCAAGGGAAAGTCGAACCGTTTCACAAACGGCAAATAGTACTAGCATTTAATGCCTAGTAAATATGCTCAGAATTTTCAAAAACTTATCTTGTTACTTGTCTTAGCACCAAAAATTCGGAGACATGTAACATCCGCCAACCCGCACCAGGCCCGCGTGGTGGATTATGGCTCCGTCCTTCTCACCGAGAGGAGGCCTATGTCCCAGCAGTGGGAACATTATAGGCTGATTATGCTTATGCTATGATTAAGATTACCTTTTGAGACGTCAAACCTTCCATTCAATCAGGCCGTCGACATATTCCAATTTATACTTTATTACAAAAGCATAAGAGTCACATGACGCATGCTAGTGAATTGCATGATCTATACCTCTCGATATTGACATCTTTTTTTCTGTTTTCCAGCAGTAAGAACATTATAGGCTGATTATGTTATATATTAATACCTTCTTCCCCAGTCAATCTGCGAAGCAATCCTCTCACTAATGACCCACAACAACGTGTACATTAAGACATGCTGCCTCCACACTCTACACGCTCTGTTCTCGAACGCTCGCGACGCTAGCAACATGACCGCAGCCCTAGCGGTACAGCTGACGAGGGCTCTGATGGCGGCCCGACCTCCCGCCAACGATACGGGACAGGTGCAGGCTTGGGCGGCCGTACTGACGCAGGGATTTGGGTCTCTTGCCAAGTAAGTAAAGTTACTACTGTAACGTTCTCAAATGGAGAAATAATTATATTGATCCACCATTGTTACCCATTGCATGTTGGCGATTTCAGACCACTAGCACGCGTAGCATGGCCAAGAATAGACAAAATGACAGATAAAAAAATCACAATCTGTCATTTTGTCTATTCTTCCGTCGACGAAACCCGTTTCTATGGACGTCATACTATGCGTGCTGATCAAGGTTTCCGCAAAATGTTTTCGTTCATTAGCAAGTTTAAAGCCATAAAAAGAGGTTTACATAAATAAATCGATTTGACTATATATTATATTTAAGTTCTCTTAGGACAGAGCTATCGTGATTTTTATAAGTATATTCTTGTTTATTATATATATTTTTTTCAGTTTGGATCTGAACCTGTGCATGCCGAACTTACCTGCGTTCGTGAACATCTGTGTCACTGAACTCTGGTTATCTGACGTAGCGGACATCAATTCGGCATCAACAAATGCTTTGAAGGTAAGAACACTCTTTATCACATTAACGGCACTTAATGTATATTTTGAAATGCCCAAATAGCACGAATATTTGAAAGAAAAGAAAGAATAATGTTTATTTGGACACAGTTCGTGAAACACAAAATACAAAATAAAAAAGTGAAAATAATGTTTCAACAATAATAGTGTGTTTTACTTAACCAGAGTGAGGCCACTCTGGTTTTCTAATGAACCTACAAGTAGGGACAAGTGACGGTGAGTACAAAACACCTTCAACATACCTAATACATAATTTGTATACTTCTAAATAAATAAATAAACTAGTAATAAAATATAAATTACAAAAACAAAAATAAAACTTATATGAAAACAACAGGAGCTGTCCACGCAAAACCTGTTCTTAGCGATTTGGACAAATACACCAAGTAAAGTGCCAGCATAGAATTGAAAACCATAGCTTCTGAAGTTTTGTGTTCACAGAGCTCACTTAATGTTTTAAATACATCATAATAAAAGTGTAAGTAAAGCTTGTCCACTTTGAAATGACGCGCCCCACTACCGCATTTACCCTCACGGTATTGAGCTAGTGGGGCGCGTCATTTCAGAG
The DNA here is from genome assembly GCA_914767755.1 of Agrochola circellaris. Classification (NCBI taxonomy): domain Eukaryota; kingdom Metazoa; phylum Arthropoda; class Insecta; order Lepidoptera; family Noctuidae; genus Agrochola; species Agrochola circellaris. The sequence goes on from OU611860.1 coordinate 9,571,563, forward strand.
TGGACAAGCTATACTGTCTACTCTTGATTATTTTGTTACAAACAAGTAACAATTACCATGTTTTTCACACTGCACTTCATTTCCTAGTCTCAAAATTAACCATTCCTACAGGCAGTCCTTCTAGATTGCGTCAAGCTAGCCCTGGACTCAGACGAGTCGTTCATCAAACACAAGTCCCACATCGACGCTATATTCAAGAGCATCGGCACTGGGTTGGACAACCCCTTCAATCAGGCTATTAGACATGTTATATTGACCATCGCGGTGTGTTTTGAGGTAAGACTTATTTAATAAGGGTTTTTTAATTATTATTTGATTTGAGAAGAGTTAAAAAAATTGAGATGTTCTAATGACATTGAAAAATAGACTTTATTGTCATTGTCAGTAAGTTGAAATCTGTTCAAAAATCAAGGTTGTTAGCAAAGGCCTCCTCAGGTGTGCACTGTGCACGAGCTTGATCGCGTTGTCTAATTTTGCACTTTAAGACATTGCTGTTAAGAGCGCTTATCCTAAAAGTTGGCAACGTCGGAAATAGCTGTCAAATATTTACCCGTATTGATTCATTTGGCAATATTACTGTATGGAAATATGAAATGTGGGTAACTAGTGAACTAAAATATTGGTTTATTCAATGTCATATTGAAATACTCTGCTATGCGCCCCTCTATTTTTTTAGCTGAGTTCATGGAAGAAAATTCAATTTGGTACTTAATATTATTTCTTTGGTTCTAAGATCAAATATATAGAAAAAAAGATTGCAATAATTTATATTGTATAGTTTAAGATACAATCTAACAGTAACCCTTTTCCACAGATCGGAAACGAAAAAGTAGCAAACTCACTAGGACCTCTTCTAAGCAAACTTAACGACCGTCGCGAGAGCCACAACTTTGACAACGACAAAGAGGTCGAATACGCCACTGGATGCGCCATCAAATCACTAGGCCCCGAGTTCGTACTCAGAATCATACCCATACGAGACGGACCAGAGACAATCAACCTAGAACGATCCTGGCTACTTCCAGTTTTAAAAGAAAAAATCACCAATTCAAACCTAAAATACTTCGCGACTGAAATTCTAGAAATGGCAACGTTCTGCCGGAAAAAATCTCGAGAATTAACTCAAATGAAGGACGTACCCGGATCACATACGTACGAGTTACTCTGCAATCAATTCTGGGCCTTACTGCCTTCTTTTTGCAACAACCCGAAAGATATAAAAGATAATTTCAAGTCTGTGGCCAGAGTGTTAGGTAGTGTTTTAAAAGATAATCCGGAGTTTAGACTGTCCGTTATGCAGGCGTTAAGGAAATTGATCTCTTGTTCAGTTGATAATGAAGAAGATCAATTGGAATTGGGACGGTTTGCCAAGAATTATTTGCCAATTTTGTTGAATATTTATATGTCGCCGGCGAAGGGAAGCAGCGCTGAGGGACAGAGGTTGGCGGCTTTGGAAACTATACAGGTGAATATCAAGTCTCTTTATTAATTTGACATGTCATTGTTAAGATCATAACCCTCCTTTTAGCTTCGCCGTAGTCGGGTCTTCTTCTTTTCATGTGTGACTAGTGGCTAACCTGGTGTGTAGAGTTTTAAAGCCGCCCATGGGCCTCTGACTTGGCTTCATATGCAGTCGAGAAATATCTCTCAGGCAGTCATGCCAGTTCCGTTCGGTGTCGGGTAAAAATACGCTAGTACAGTACAACTATTTTCTAAATGTCCCTCGGCAAACTTCGTGTTTCGTCAGTCGTTGGATTTCTATCAGCTGCCCTTTGCAGTTGGTAATTATGGTTGACGGCAACGCGGGCGCAGCGGAAGGAGTTAATACGTACAAGCACCAAGCGCAAAGGGCAACGGATAGAGATCCGACGACTGACGAAGTTTGCCGAGGGATATTAAGAAAATAGTTGTACTGTACATGTCTATCATTGTAATTTTCGAAATAATAAATAAATATTATTAAAAAAAAAACGCCATGCAATGTTAACTATTTAGTGCAATTAATGCATTTTTGTTTTATTACTACCGGTCAAAAAAAATATTTCACTGTTTAGACCTAAAAAAAAGAGAAATGTCAATTTCACAAATTTTTATCTATTAATTAAGCACCCTCCTTTGTAATTGAAATCTCAAACCAATATTCTCACACAGGTATACCTAACAATCAGCGAACAATCACTTCGCGAAGAATTATTCACAAACTCGCTTCAGCAGCTAGAAACCTCAAAAGACAACCACTTCCAAAGGGAATCGATCTTAGACGTTCTAAGAGCATTAGTCCTATACCAATCTAGCGAAACAATAGCCAAACTATTCGAAGAATGGGTATACCCACTCTGCGAAACTGTCTTAGAAGACCCCAAAAAACACAAAAAGGCGAAAAAGGAGAAAGAAATGGACACAGAAGGAGATAACAAAGAGGGAGATAAGAAAAAGGGATACTTGAAATATAAGGAGAAGTCGAAACTATTAGAGATGGAACATAAGAAAGCGTATAGGATATTGGAAGAGATTTTTAAAAGTGATAAAGAGTGTTGTAAACAGTTTTTGAAAGAGAATTATAAGAAGATTAAGAAGTTGTTGATGAGTTCGTTGAATAAGGTTGCTGATAGCAGTAAGGCGGCTAGGTTAAGGTAATATTTTATTTTATTTTTGGGTATCATTTTGCATAGCATTGGGATCGCCGATGGGGAGTTTGTTGCGTCACTTCTTCTTCCCAGCTAACGCACTAGGAAGTGGTGAAGGGTGGGCGTTTTGGGGGACTGTCTTATGTAATTTTGACGTTCGAAAAGTGCTGATTCTCAGCCTAGTTTGAACAAATGACTTTTGAATAGTTTAGGTTAAAATTTAAGTTTCAACTTTGCCCATCCCAGCAGCAAAGAACAGCTTCAGTGAAAATTTAAATCTTAACATTGATGAGACAAGAACTTCATAATACTCACACTCAAACTTATTTCATCTAAACCATTTACAGGCACTTTCGAATTGTCAAGGAATTGGTTAGTCATAAAGACAACTCATTCAAAATCTTCTGACTGCCCTCGACCCATTTTACTTGGGGCTGCGTAAAATGTTTTCTTTTCCACTCTCCCCTCGTTCTATCATATCATTGTGGCGGCATCTACATCGCCACATGCGATACGCATGAAAGACCTGATGTCACACAAAATCCTAACGTCACACAAATCCTGCATCGCGCAATTAAGACTATCCAACATCAACCATTGGGCAGTTGCCCGCCAGACACGACACCCGTCTGGTCGGAGGATCCTCCCTTTTCTAATGAGGATGAGTGAACTTTACACTCTGTTCCTCAAACCTCTAAATCATCTCTAACACAATCCATCCATCTTTTCTTTGAAAGGGGAGAGGGAGCTCTCTCGTTTCATAACCATCAAATAATAATTTATAAAAACATTTTCAACAACAATTTATCTCCCACCCAGATGCATAGAGCACCTTATCAACTCGACACCATTCCTGAACGCTGAGAGTAAACTACTGAAGAGTGCTATCGCGGAGTCGGTGATATGCACTAAAGATATCAACAGCAAATGTCGCCAGTGTGCGTTCAACCTTATCAACAGCGTTGGCACTGTTCTGAAGACGCAGGAAGGAGGTATGTAGAAATATTTTAGACATTTATACTGCCCTGCTAAGCCGAAAGGCGGTATCTCTGAGATATGCCCTTTTAGTTTTTTTTATACCATTCAATAGCTATAATAATTTCGCATCTAACTTAAAACATTTAAAAAAACCACTCAGAAGTTCTTTATATCCTTATGTTTCCTTAAATTACAATTTACAAAAAGTCATTTTTCTCAAAACTTACTCCGATTGAGATACCGCCTTTCGGCTTATCAGGGCAGTATATGTGTATGCAATTATAGCCACCTAACACCTGTGTGTGTGAATTGAGTTGATTTACGATTGACAAAAAGTTGACAAAAAAAATTAAACTTGCACTAAAGACATCAACAGCAAATAAATCATCAGCTGTAATAAAATGTATAAAAATATAACATTATAGGAAAGGTAAATAATGAAAACACACTTTGATCTTGTAATTTAACACGGTTTTGGTCGTTACTAGCAGTTACATTTATTGCTTCCTGAAGTCCTGACTATCATAATAAACTATTATTTTCAAATGTCGCCAGTGTGCGTACAACCTTATCAACAGTGTTGGTAACGTTCTGAAGACAGGAAGAAGCAACTAAAATTAAATATAAAATTATTGTAAGTGCAAATATAAGCCTTAAAGGAAAGACATAAGTAAGTTGATATTAGCTTGTCAAATAGAAAAAACTATTTTCAAACAATCTTAATTGTAATGGATACTAGAGTTTTTAATGGAACTAAGCTATTTGATTTTAAATATAAATTTTGTGGTAGACCCGGGTGCTATGCCGATGAAAATGTATGTAATACGTTTTAAGAACGCATTAATGAAAGCATGGTTTTTAATTTGGCATCTTCAGCATTACCTTGCAAAACAATCAGTCAGACCGTTGTATAGTGGATGGAATTATCATGGATCATAGCACATATTAATAAAATTTAAAAGTGGACTCAACAAACTAGACTCAAAAAAGATACTGTTAAGTAGCTAAGCATTTGCTCGCTAGGACTCATACTTACTCCCTTTTCTAGCCTTCAATTTTAATTTTACATATTTAATACATTCTTCCCCAGGAATGCAAGCATTCGTAAACATGCTAACCTCAGGCCTTTCTGCCCCTCTCCCGCGCATTATAAGCGCGACGCTGCGGGCGGTCGCATCAGCGCTCTTCAACTTTTCTGAGGACATGGGACTGCACACTGTGCAGGGACTGTTGGAGACCGTGGTCACACACATGACTGATAGCAACAGAGAGGTTGTTGCCGCGTCTATGAGCTTCTTGAAGGTAAGTGGACTCAGGACTGGGATCATAAAACACGCATAAAGCGGGTCAATATTAGAGGAAAACTGGGCGAGGAGAACTGTCAAGCGATTTTGTACCATCACCTTGTACACCACCAAACTTTATGAGAATTATTTTACAATCAACACTTCTGTCACAGTTTTTTTTTTTGTTTTTTTTTTTTATGCGTCCAATTGAACGATCTCTATCTTCCAATAATACCGAATTAAACAAATAAATAAGACAAACCTACACATGGTGGTATCCTGGGTTCGGTTATTAGGTTTCTACCGCCTAGAATCTGGACATAACTTTAATGCCCGTTTTCACCATCACATTTTAAATTTAAATGAATCCCTAAATAAAAGTCCACTATTGGATTTTCAACACTAGGCTCAGCACTGAGAGTTGGAAATCGAACAGCGCACTTTTATTTAGAGATTCATTTAAGTGTCACTTAGTTGTCGGTGAAAACGGGCATCAGTATCCTTTGCCGGCCACACTACTAACCTTAACCAAATTCTTCCAGGTTTATACAAAAGTCTTGCCCACAGACGTCCTAGCAGGATCTCTTCCTCTTATCTTCAAATCCTTGTCCTCGATGCCAGAAGACTGCAAGAGACATTCTCGTCTGGAGATAGGCTACTTCCTAACTAAGATGCTGAGGAAGTTCGGCGCCGATACTGTAGAGAAGCTGATACCGAACACTGATGACGTCATGCTGAGGAGATTGAGGAATATACGGAAGATGGATAATAGGAAGAAGAGACAGAAGGAAAATCAGAGGTGAGTGGTTGACTTAATTTTAAGGTATAATTGGCAAATTCTTTCTTTTATTAGTAAATCTGCTGTCAAAGCTTATGATTACTGTGTTTATTGGATTAGATGACCAAGATACCAATAGATTAACAACCAATTAAGTTGAATAGGCATTCGAAAGCTCAGGAACAATATTGTTTTATGGTACTAATTATGAATTTGTGGGAGTCTGTGTGCTACTAAGTTTCACTTTTATATTGTGGCGGCATCTACAACGCCACATGTGAACTACGCATCAAAGACCAGGAGCTGTACTATGACTTGTTAAAGCAATCATCGTTCCAGTGTGAGAGAGAGATGAAGCTATACAGGACGAATAGCACTATCCTTATTTCACAACGGAAAGGTGATGGTTTTAACACGTCATAGTAAGGCCCCTGACGTCACATAAATGCTGCATCGCGCAAGCAGGATTTACCGCGCCATCAGCATATATATAACTTCCCGATATCAATCGTCGGGCAGTTGCGCACCAGATCCGACATCTGTCTGGTCGGAGAGTCTTCCCTTTTCTATAGAGAATGCGTGAACTGTACACCCTGTTCCTCATAACTCTATAACATCACTACCATTTTAATGCAGGTCTATCATAATGCCGGAGTTTTCCTGGCTTTCTCATACCGCATTGGCCAATGATTTTATCTATAGAAAGCTTAGAGTATATCGGGTGTAAAAAGACACTTTCCGAAGCCGAAAGCCACATATTCTACCCATTATTTGCATCATTTTTTTCCACTAGACCATACCTGGGAATCCACTGGTTCTGGAGATATTGAAGGTCAAAGTCGCATTTTTTTTTTAACTTTTTCACGAAAATGAATTCTATGCGATAATACGAAACTTTTTTCCAAACAAACATTACCTGAATTTTAGATTTATCTTAACAGATTACGCATTTGAAGTTACAAAAACGCAATGAACAACAAGTACCTACCTACGTAGCGTAGGGGCGGAGCTTAACTAACACTGAATCCGTTCATTCAAGCGTGGGTTCGCGTAACATTGCGCGCAAAAAACTTGTTTTTTTTTATTTAAAAAAAAAAAATTACGGTTCCCAGCAATAATTTTTGCGCAAAGCTACTTAGCTATACGTACAGTATGCGTAGTTTACGGCTTTGTGATGTGTCTTTTTACACCCTGTATAACACTGGACAAGCCGTAAGCGCAATATTCCGAACAAAAAAGTCTGTCATTCTTGACGGGTACGCGGTAGCTACTACAAAAAAAAAAACAAAAGCTGCTCGCCCGGAAAGAGAAGTCCGTACCACAGATGTGTTTTACTACGGAACCCTAAAAACGGGATGTAGAAAGACTCAGTGACGTCACAGAAGCAATGTGAGGGAAATACTCGATTCATGCCATGTTTTATGTTGAATCGAATGAAAAATCTAAATGTATTATGAGATTTTGAATTTCAATAAAAACATATGGAAGGTTATTCTTTACGTAAGTTTGTCGTATTTGAACGCTTTTTTACAGAATTTAACAGCACAGCTAGGCATTTTCACGGATCCCCTTTAAAGCGATTTACGAAGTGCGTTAGAATCGATTTGAAAGTAGTTTTTATGAACGTAGTAGAACGTTTGTTCTTGTACTTTTACAGAGCGGAAGTGTTCGTAAGGCTTCTCCAGTGTTATATACTCTAAGATAGAAAGAGATCAAACAGTTTATTAAAATTGTGTGTATTTTATTCAGGCACTATTGATGTACTTGACATAAGTTAAACAAATTATAGTAGCAAAACTATTGTATTAGCATAACTCCACAAAATTATCTTCCATTACCACTCATTCATACCCTAACATCGCTTTTTAGAGACCAATCCGACAACGACTCTGACGAAGACATGGCAATCAAGGGCACCTCAAAGACTTTGGAAGACATTCTCAAAGACTCTGATTCTGACATGGAATTTATGGATGAAGAGGAGGACAGGCCCAAGCCGAAGGTCAAGAAGACGATCAAGGGAAGGAACCAGGCCTGGATCCAGGACGATCCGGAGAATATTGTGGATCTGGCTGATGTGTCGGCTTCGAGGAAGATTACAGGTGTGTAAAATGATATTTAATTCGAAGTTATATCAGTTAGACATGCTACCAATGTAAACCGGGTTTTTCAAAAGTCATTGGTTATCGAATAGTAATTGAATGGCGGTCTAAATAGTCATTATTCTAATTCATTAATGACTTATTTGTAAAATACTGTTTGTTGGTCTAAAGTCAGTGCATTGAGGCGAAAGTGACACGGGAATAGTTAGTATTTATATATGGCAATTTTTTTTAAAAAGAAGTTTGGTCTACATTTGTGTTTCAAGAATTAAAAGTAATTTTATTGATTCGTTTCCGAAATTCTTCACGAATCCAGCTGATATGATGATTTGTGAAACTGGTGATGACTTGCCTAAATCAGGACGCGGGTTAGTTTTAAATAGTTGTATTTTCTCAATAATATTTCCCAGACATACTCTAAACTCGACTCATTTCTTGCAGCAACCGACCCATCTCGCAAGCAGAAGGCTTCAGAAGTGAAAGCTCTCAAGAAGAAAGATGGCGGCTTCAAGACCGCGCCTGACGGAAGACTGATCATCACTGATGACGCGTTTGATGATGATGGTGATGACGAGCCCAGACCTAGCGGGGACGTTGATACTGATACTGATGATACTGGTAAGTAGAATGTTAGAGAGTTATATTAGAAGAAAGATGGCGGCTTCAAGACCGCTTCTGACGGAAAACTGATCATCACCGATGACGCGTATGTTGATGACGAGGCCCGGCCTAGAGGGGATATTGATACCGTTACTGATGATACTGGTAAGTAGAATATCAGAGAAATAATTTGAAGAACGATAGTGGCTTTCAAGACCGCGCCTGACGGAAGACTGATCATCACTGACGACGCGTTTGATGATGATGGTGATGACGAGCCTAGACCTAGCGGGGATGTTGATACTGATACTGATGATACTGGTAAGTAGAATGTTAGAGAGATATATTAGAAGAAAGATGGCGGCTTCAAGACCGCGCCTGACGGAAGACTGATCATCACTGATGACGCGTTTGATGATGATGGTGATGACGAGCCCAGACCTAGCGGGGACGTTGATACTGATACTGATGATACTGGTAAGTAGAATGTTAGAGAGATATATTAGAAGAAAGATGGCGGCTTCAACACCGCTCCTGACGCAAGACTGATCATCACTGATGACGTGTTTGATGATGATGGTGATGACGAGCCTAGACCTAGCGGGGATGTTGATACTGATACTGATGATACTGGTAAGTAGAATGTTAGAGAGATATATTAGAAGAAAGATGGCGGCTTCAACACCGCTCCTGACGGAAGAATGATCATCACTGATGACGTGTTTGATGATGATGGTGATGACGAGCCCAGACCTAGCGGGGATGTTGATACCGATACTGATGATACTGGTAAGTACAATATTAGAGAGATATATAAGAAGAAAGATGGCGGCTTCAACACCGCGCCTGACGGAAGACTGATCATCATTGATGACGCGTTTGATGATGATGGTGATGACGAGCCTAGACCTAGCGGGGATGTTGATACTGGTAAGTAGAATGTTAGGGAGATATATTAGAAGAAAGATGGTGGCTTCAGCACCACGCCTGACGGAAGACTGATCATCACTGATGATATGTTTGATGATGATGGTGATGACGAGCCCAGACCTAGCGGGGATGTTGATACTGATACTGGTAAGTAGAATGTTAGAGAGATAAATAAGAAGAAGTATGGCGGCTTCAAGACCGCGGCTGACGGAAGAATGATCATCACCGATGACGCGTTTGATGATGATACTGGTAAGTTCTGGCAATATTGTAAGATATATCGATACTTCAAATAAGCCACGTGTAAACAGTACGAAAAAAAAAGTTTTCATAATGAGCCAGTCCAGGGAAGTAAATTACCAACATATCTAATTATGCCGCCAATTCCAGTGTTGCTGTGCCCCGGTACAATTACAGGCAAATTTAATATTTGTCTCTGGAATCGCAAGGCATCTGTCGCAGCCTCTTATATTGCCCAGAATGCTCTACTGTCCCGTCCGTATCTGTACAATCTTATCCTGTTTTAACTTGTCGAATTATTTTAGATGCAGAAAATGAAGACAGCAAACCCTCAAAGCCATCAAAGCTGCTCAAACCTGGCGCCAAACGTCGCTATGATGATATTCTGAGCTTGAAGAGTGGCAAGTCAGGCAGGAGTAGAGCATCCACTGTTACTGTGGGGTCCAAGTACAAGGCGGGAGGCAAGGGTATCCATAGGTAAGTGAACCTGTGTCTAGGATTACTCAGTATGAAAGATAGCGGAGCCGATGTGGCGCGGTGGTCTTGCCGAGGACGTGTTCACATGGTGAGTGTGTGCAAGTTCGTGATCTTATCTGACGCTGAACCGCGCGCGCTAACGCTAGTTTGACGTGAACACACACAACCAACTTCACACGTTTAATATAGCTGCGAGCACGACGCATGCGCGACTCCTGAGCTTGCCCGCTACTTACAACGCACCTGCGTTTTGTATGAGTTCGATACATATGCCATATTTTTGATATATCGTGACCGCCGGTTAACGTGAACAAGTACTGAGGTGAGCCGAACCCAGTAACTGGGTAATACGATACCCCTTGGTAAGACTGGTTGTCAGACTTTGGGGCTTCTGACGATCCGTAATGACTGTCAAAGCTCCACGAATGACAGCCGAGACCAACGGCTTAGAGTGCTTTCCGAGGCATGGAGGAGTCTCGGTATTTTACACAAGTGTGTATATTAGGCATTAAGCACACCAATTTTTTAAAGAAAATACTTTTGACGACGGGCTTTTGCCAGAGTTTTGGAGGACATCGGCAACCAGTAGTGACCAACGACCGTAGTTAGCAACGGCACTAATAAAATATTATATTTCAGGCCCCTTGGATCTGCAGCGTCTGTTGCGTCCGGTGCAGGCACAGAATACAAGTCAAAGAAAGCTAAGGGTGATATCAAGAAGCAAGGCAAGCACGACCCGTACGCGTACCTACCGCTGTCTAGGAAGAATTTAAATAAGAGGTAAGTAACCCCCCCCCCCCCCCCACTCTCGGAAAATACATGAGAACTGGCTATCTATGCTTGTCATCTGTTCCCTGATAACTCCTAAACTACTCCTCGTATTTTGACAAAAGGGGAGTTTGTTATTTTGGTACGATATCATGTTTATACCTTTTTAAGGCCTATTCAGATATAAGCGATATCGCTGTCGCGGTCGGTAGCGATACTGGTCCGCCTTCTGGTAAGTCCCTTAGGACCAGTATCGGTCCCGAGCGCCACAGCGATATCGCTTATATCTGAATAGGCTTTAAGTTGGTGTTTTGACAGGTGTCAGGAACGCATTCTCTCGACGGCAGACTGTGGTTGGGTTTTACTTTTTAACTCTTATTTTTATTGATTGTGTAACCATATGCTTTGTGCTATATATATTATGTGCTATTTGCCCATTCTCCTCTATAATATGTAGCTAAATATTGAGGTGGTAATTATATTTTTCTTTATAAATTCGTGACTTTCAAAAATAGAAGAGTTAACTAAATTAACTAATTAACTGAGTTGACTTAAAGCCTTCACAAGGAGTATACTGCTAAAAAGATCGAGCTCCTTATGATGTCTGCCGCCTAGAAGAGAAAATAAGAATAAAACACTTCTTTGCAGACTTTAAATCCTTATAAGCATAAGGCCTATACATTATCGATCGGTATTATTATGTTAAAGAATAATAAAGATGTTAAGAGACCTTATTTTGGTCAAATAGTTTTACAGTATGTTAATTGACGAAAAGCTTTCCCGTTAACCCGCAATAGTACAGCGTCCGAACATGCAAACAAATATTAAGTACGATTTTTTTATTATTAAATATTCACAAAAAATGTTACTGTGATATTAAAACACTCTGTACATGCGCACTTGTCACACTTGTCATTCCACGTCGATTGACAAGCGCGCGTGTAAAGAGTGTTTCTTTATATCAATTTAATTTTTTTTTAAATATTTAAAAAAAAAACTTTTTATTAGCACGTATAGACGCTATGTTTTGGCGGGTTACCGGGAATTCCTTTCGTTAGTTAACATACTAACTGTATATATATTTGACGTTTGAAAAGTGCTGATTCTCAGCCTAGTTTGAATAAATGACGTATGGATTTCGAATTTTGAATATACATACAACTAAATAACTTATTTCGTTTTCGCCCAGAAGTCATCTAAAACCTAAAGCTAACGCTTTTTACCAAACATACGAAGCATTTGCCTAAAACCCACATAACTAAAACTAGGCCGCGACAAAAGGCCTATTCTCAGATTTATAAAAACAAAAATAGCACCATTGAGTTGTATGTCACGTCCTTATTTTCCGGAAATACTGAGCTGATTTTCATGAACTTCGTCTAGTTTGGCTTGGCATTGTTCCAAGTGGAGTAAAAAAACATCATTCCGTTGTGGAATAATGACATAAATCATTGACGCAAAACATGTTATCTTACGAATGCTGAAGACTTGAATTCATTGTATTTTTATATTTTACAAAATGTAAATAATACGTCACTTCGCACACTTTAATGACTCGAACCCAAGTCAACTCAAAGTAAAGCATTGGATTGTGGGCTTTATATCGTGTCAAGAACAGTATCATTTTATAAATTTCAGTTAAATTACGCCACGCATTGTACAGTCAACCGCACGCCCTTGGCATAGATTAGTACATTATGGGACACTCCGCAAAATCATTTAAATAACAAGTGCGTATCGGACCACGCACAATGAAAGGTTCGGCAGTTGGGATGAATTTATCCCAAGAACAAACTTAACATTGTAGTTGAAAAACATTTTCTCCCATACGGAAAGTATGGGAGATCATGTTTTTCAAACTGCAAATTTAAGTTGGTCGATTATTACTCGTTAACCTGTAAAGCCTGCTTAGCTGTGATAGTTTTCCTTTTAACTTCGTTATATATACTACTGCTATGATTTTTTCACAATTCCAAGTACAACCATTTAGCTGGCAGGGGGGGGGGACTTGACTCTAACAAAAATTTGCACTTTAAGCTTAATATTTTGCAAACGGATCCTCGAATGGAAAAATGATTTTCACACACCCTTTCACCCTTTTCATATAACCATGCCAAATTACAGCTTTCTAGTACTAACCGTCTCTGAGCTAAGCCGCGGATAGATAGACAGACGGACATGGCGAAACTATAAGGGTTCCTTGTTTCCTGCGGAACCCTAAAAAGCGACTTTAGCTACGACACAATAAACTGCAATTCAGCTCGCACATCGGTAACTACCGACAGTTATATTCACCTAGAAGTTACCTCTCTTTCTATCGCGTAACGTCCACTGAATTAGTAGATTCATACCTAAAATGCGGAGTGTCTTATTTGTATTCATCTGTGCCCTTGGTAAAAATTTTACTTTGACAGTGCGACCTATTTTGTAATTATTTAAAGTAGGGTCGACCTCGACCGTCTAGTTCACGCCGAGTTGACAACTATTACCTGTTCAAAAAAATACCTGATGATAGTGTAAACAAACCATGTACAGGTTAAATTCTTACGCAATCACTCTCTAAAGGGAATTAGTTGCACATTCAACTGTATTTAGGGTTTTGATCCACATTTTTTTGATGTGTAACATATTTCCACTCGCTTTCCTGCAGTCAAAATTTAAAAAAGACTATATATTCAAATCTGTGGGAGTGATTTCGTGAAAAGGGACGGAAGTGTGTCACAGAAAATCGGGGAAGCGCGCGATTTGATTTGACCTATGAGCGCGCGCGGTTCCATAGTAGGCCGTCAAAAACGATCATGACGAGGCCCCTTTAATATTGCTTATTATCAAGTTGAGATGTCAGATATTACACATCTTATTAGTTATTGAAATAAACATGTTGTGGTTTAGCCGTGAAAAGGTAACATACAGACACACAGACAGACAGAGTTACTTCCGAATGTATAATATTAAAGTATGGATTTAGTACGAATTTAGTATGGATAAAGTTATTATTATTTGTTTACATTTTCGTCAGATACTTTTGGAACATAGTTTAAGCTGAACTGAAAGTTGGATTTGAGACTGTGTTCCAGTGATATAGATTTGATACGATGTACCCAAGAATACGATGCCCTTCTTCTTAGCGTGTCGATAGCAATCTAAAATGGACTCTGCCCAGAATGCAGAAGGTTTATTATATACATTTTTATGCATTTCTTTTTTTTTTCCCAGGAAAAAGGCAGTCACATCGAAACAGTTCAAAGGTGTCGTGAAATCTAAAACTAAAGGAGGAAGGATAAAGAAGAAATGACACCTATCTTTAGTCAAATAGTTATAACTTAAAAGTACTATTTAATTTACATTGTATCATCTCGCTTTTGTCAGTTCATTTTCTTTGTCAAAGCTTGGAATTAAATGCATTGCTTGATATGTAAAGGAAACAGAGGCAAGCATTTATTGGAATGAAGTTCCTGCCCCGGCAGTGCTGCGTACTTCGTTCCAACCATGTGTCCCACGACTCCCACGACACCTCTCGACTTATTTTTGCCCTCAAAATGGAGACTTTCATCTAGCCACAAGACATAGTCTCAGAACATAACATCATCAAAAAAACAAACAGTAATTAAAATATAAAGATTATCGTTTTAACCAACAATACGAACTGCGAATAGCTATCTATGAATCTTATTTCATAGATTATATGATGTTATGTCGCGACGTTTCATTGCCCGAATGTGCTATTAAAAAAAATAACGTAAATATTTATTTATTTATTTATTTATTTATTTATCACAAACACAACTATCATTACAGGCAATAATCCTAATGCGGTAGCGTGGTCTTTACTTACATTCTAAATTAAAATTACACTCTGTGTGTGTCATTTATACTCTGTGGTTGAACCTGCTTCGTTTACGTTCGGCCAATCAAAACGTCGTTATTGATTTGTAAAATGTTGAAACTTTAAAGTATATATTAATAAATCAATATGAAATATGTTTAAGTTTTATTACACTGTAGGTAAAAATCTTATTTTCCAGGCGTAGTTAGAAGAGTGCATTATTTACTACGGCACCGGCGCAATGGACGACCACGTCCTGGGTCGTAGCAACCGACCTTTTACCAATATAACGCAAAAAACGTTGGTCGAGGACTCGTGGTGTTGGTCATCCAGTGCGCGAGAGGCATAAGGCCTAGAGTTGATTTATAGATAAGCCTGCACCCTAATTCTGAACCACACTTTCATGGCTCATTTTCATTGGTCGGTAACTCGGTCGATATAAAGCATGCGGGGAGTCGCCTCCCCGCAGGCGGGATAATAATTAATGAAAGTCATAACTTTCCACTGGTCAGCATGAGAAAAATGAAACACAGGTCAGGACTGCTGCACATGTCTAACTTGACTGAATCCGTCAGCAGAAAGAAGAGTGTAGATATAAAGATCAGCGCACACACGCCAGACAAGGAACCCACTAGCCCACTGGGAAAATCTCATGATCTCTATTTTCATCTCAATGTGGAGTAATGGAGAGGTTACGCATTGGGGTTAACTAGCGTATTGTTCGACGTGAAGTGAATTTGGTCTCAAAGAGATGCTGTAATAATTTTTTTACAATGTTTATGTGTCTTACGCGCCTAGAGTCGTCAACAGGGAAAGATTTTATACAACCTTTGACCAACCAACAAAAAATCTGCTGCTCCCTACATTGCGACGAGATATACGAACATAAATTGTAGGGAACAGCTGATTTTTTTTTTCGCGATTTCATCGTTGGTCCCATAGTGAAAGTTGTACATAATAATGAGTACAATGCCCCTTAAGAGGTTTAGGGTAAACAAAAACTAAGATTGTATAAGGCAACTACAGTATTCTATTCGTGGTTGTATGTATCAATCAAAAACTGCTCAGGTAGTTTGCTGCTCTGTCTGTGCTAACCCTTACACGACACACAAGTGAACATAGCGTCTTGGATGGATACTTTTCCACATAAAGTGAAATTCCTCTTTGATCTATTGAGATAAAATCGCGGCTGTTGCAAGTTGAGGTTCAATTCGCAGATTAAACATAGATGTGAGTGACTACCGAAATGAGATGACGAATAATAGAGAAGGATGGAAGAAGACATGTTGCGCCGACGCCATATAAATCGGGTTAAGGACAAGAGAATAATGATGATATTATTAATAAAAAGATGTGTTAATAAACCTCAGCAGCATCCTAAAGTTTGTAACTGTGTGTTTGCACTGCCGAAACATCACAACAAAACATCTTGAAAACTCCTGTCAAACATTGTATGAAACTTTGACAGAAAATTTTCAACATGTTTTGTTGTCAATGATTCGCTAGTGCAAATGCACAGTTCGATTGGCCGCTATCTAAATATGACCGTAACTCTACTCAATCCCTTGATAACAACAAGCGCTATCATTTCTATTCCACCTATCTCCCAAGCCGCAAACTAAAAACCAGCGAGCGATAACCAATTAATTATTTACAAACAAATCTATATCGGATAATATTGGCGACGTTGGCATTTCGAGATCACAAATTGTTTTCAATTGTGTCTACGGCTAATGTCAAGAGTTCGTGATATTTCAGAGCGGAATATTTATAGCTTTATTTAGCCTAAGCTTATAGATCGATTATTGGGATATTATTATTTGAATAGGATTGGCAGGTGAAATGAATTTATGGTTGTGTTGTATTTAAGTTTGCAAGTTGGCTTAATTGAATGATGAAGTTACCGTTAAGCAAAGTGGACGCAAGCATAGGTTGAGTAGCTTAATTAGTTCAAGAGTAAGGTACACCCCGATTCGAACTTAATGGCGTTACCTTATGTCAAAAAATAATAAATAAATAGTTATATCACCGTGTGCAAGGATATAACGCCTATTCTTTCCGTTCCGGAGATATAAGCATTCGATTTATACACATTTTTTGCAAAAAAAGAAATTGTTGCCACTTTGCCTACCAGATTGTATCCTATGATATATATTTATACATGATATTGGCTATTAGAAGCTATTTCAAGAAAAAAACCGACACGTATAATTTAGCTCCTATGTCTACGAAAGCCTTATTTCGATCCACAGGGCGGCGTGGTAAACAGAACGGTCATAGTGGAAAGCGAAGACGTTTATTTTCTAGTTATATTCCGGCTTGCATTCAGGTTGGGCTCTAAAATGATCCATTAGTAGTCTCTTACGACAACGGCGGGCGTCTTTATA
Organism: Agrochola circellaris; assembly: GCA_914767755.1. Lineage (NCBI taxonomy): Eukaryota > Metazoa > Arthropoda > Insecta > Lepidoptera > Noctuidae > Agrochola > Agrochola circellaris. The sequence goes on from OU611860.1 coordinate 9,588,562, forward strand.
TCTAGAAAAGTGGATACTGGATAGCTTTAGCTTATATTTGCTTTATTACCAGAAACCATACGACATACCTAGACAGGTAACTAGTACTATCGGTATTTAGATGTGTATGGAATAAGTAGAATCTTTGCACACTAGGTAACGTTTTCGCTGAGATGATGACGGCTGTGTTGTCACTGTGGCTGAGCAATTTATTGGATTCTGCGTTTCAGGATGCGGGTTGGAGTCCCGCATGGAAAAATTGTTATTTGCTACGTTACGGCTGTAAAGTTGTTTTTTGGCGCGAGTACTTGTATTGAATCCTCATAGCGAGGGTTTCAATACAAGTCGCAGAATACGTTTGCTGCCGAGCGAAACACACAACTTTTTACCTCACTACAGCGAGGAAAATGTTAGATGCAAGAGAACCAGCTTAAATAATATATTAGGTCTTTACCTATGAAATTGCCGTTCTGCAGTACTGGCCATTTCAAATTAAAATAATTTTTGTTTGGCTAAGAATTCTAATTTCAAATTAATTTTATTTTAAAAACATGTTTTTTTTTTTCCAAAAGTAGTCATTTGTTTATTGATTAGTGTGTCATTTTCATCGCATTTCAATCTTTTTCGTCATCATGGATACGTTAAAAATTCGAATAATTATGGAATATGAGTACCGTCGTGGCAGCAACGCGGCACAAGCGGCACGCAACATCAACGACGTTTACGGAGCTAACACTACAAACCAACGCACCACCTGTTATTGGTTTGCTCGCTTCCGTTCTGGAAATTTCGACCTGAAAAATTAACCTCGCGTTCGTCCGAAGACTTTGGTCGACAATGACGAATTAAAGGCGATTGTGGAAGCTGATGATACACAATCTACGGCTGAATTAGCAACAGCTTTCGACGTTAGCATCAAAACAATATTGGTCCATTTGCGTCAAATTGGCAAGGTAAAAAAGCTTGACAAATGGGTGCCCCACGAACTCAATGATCGCCAGCGCAAAGTACGCTTCGAGACGTGCCTTGCACTGCTCAACAGACACACAAATGAAGAAATTTTGAACCGCATTGTTACCTGCGATGAAAAATGGATTCTGTTTGATAACCGCAAGCGCTCAGCAAGTTGGTTGGATCCTGGTTCAGCACCTAAACAATGCCCTAAACGAAAACTTACCCCTAGAAAAGTGATGGTCACTGTTTGGTGGTCTAGCGCCGGTGTGATTCATCACAGCTTCTTAACAAACGGGGTGAGCATTACTGCAGATGTGTACTGTGAAGAACTGAACACAATGATGGAGAAGCTGGCACATCTCCAACCAGCATTGGTCAATCGCTCGTCTCCACTGCTACTGCACGACAACGCGCGACCTCATACTGCACAGCAGACGGTCTCCAAGTTGCAAGAACTGGGGTTGGAAGCTCTCCGTCATCCGCCCTACTCACCAGACCTTGCGCCTACAGACTACTACTTTTTCCAGAATTTGGATAACTTCTTGGCGGGAAAAAAATTCAATACCCGAGAGGCAGTACAAAATGCCTTTGAAGAATTTGTTGCCTCCCGTCCAGCTGATTTCTTTAAGAAGGGCATCAATAAACTGCCACTGCGTTGGCAATGATGCATTTATTGCATGAGTGATTACTTCAATTAATACAAATAAAAAATACATGAAAAAAATTCGTTTAAATTTTTTCATACAAAACGGCAATTTCATAGGTAAATTAGAAAACTCAATTCGGCATTCGGTATGAACCGCTTGCAATAACACTGCAGGGGTTAAATTTATATCATCGTCGTTGACTCGCTGATATTTTATAGTTTTTAACGATTTTATCAAAAATCATACCAATATGATGGAAAGTGAAAAGAATAAAGAGAAGAAAATTTTAAAATGTTTTTTTTTTTCATGCTGTCTTCGTGCTGGCCAGTGCGATTATTCTAAAAAAAAAATGAGGTTGGCGTTGTATGGCGTACTGACATGAAATACATATTAATGCATTTTCAATGGACTGGCGGTATAGAAAATTACTGAATAGAAAGATTCGAATTTTAAAAACTGTTTCCAAGCTAGCGGAAAAAATCAAGAAAAAATGGGTAAATGACGGCCCTGTCCGCCAAATAGGCTCGACCACACGACAGAGGTAGGTCGGCATCCGGTGATACTGGAGTGCCTCCCTTTTTTTTTTTTTTTTTTTTTTCGCTGAGAAATGCTTTATGCATCCCCGGCTCGTGGGGGACGAGTCGGGGTATGTGGGACTCCTGACTAAATACGCAGTATACCCACTAAAACTCAGCGGTGCTCCCGCATCGCCGTGATGGGAGGGCCATGGGAATCCGGCTCAGCCTTTACGTCCACAGCCCTCCCGGCGCATGCCCGCCTAGCTGGCGGGCCCCACAGGCCCCCCACCTGCGTGGTGGGGGGGCAAGTGCCTCCCTGATGCAACTCCAGGGCAGGGTGTTGAAGGCATTGGCGATGTCTAGAGACACCGCCCAGAGGACCCCACCCCGGGTCACAGCATTCTCCGTCGTGAGGGCCGCACGCGCATGATGGCGTCTGCCGTAGAGCGCCCTCTGCGGAAGCCAAACTGGCTCTCCGCCAAATCCGGCCCCACCCGTACCAGCCGCCCGACGAGGCGGTCAGCAACGACTCTTTCAAAGAGCTTGCCCACCTCGTCAAGCAGCACGATGAGCCGATAACTGGACGGAGAGTCCGCCGGGCGCCCCGGCTTCTTAATGAAGACCAGTTTCCCCGTCTTGCAACGAAGTGGGAACTGGCCCATCTCCAAGCATGCGTTTAGGAGCCCCCTTAGTCGAGGCCAGAGAGCCTCCAAGGGCAGTAGGCTTTCCCAGGTAACCCGTCCGGTCCTGGGGCGGCATTTTTGGCATTCAGCCTACGTACCACCACTCTCATCTCTATCTTGGTCACCTCAAATTGTTTATTTTTGTGTTTTGTTCTTTCTTTGCGTCATGTGTACCGCAAATAAACGTATTTTCTTTCTTCTTTTCTTCTTTCTTTACCTCCGGAGCATCGTCGTCGTCGTCGGCGGTGTGGTCCGCATCGGGCACCGCTGTAGGCGGAGCCATGAGCCTGGAAGTATTTTCCCCTGTTGAAGAGAAAAGCGCTCACCAGGGCCCCCACAAGCTGGGACCGGAGAGTCTTCGTCAGCGGGGGAGCCCATGGGCGGAGTTTCTCCCGCACCATCTTGTACGGGCGTCCCCACGGGTCCCTGTTCAGAGACCCCAGCAACTCCTCGCGGGCCAGTACTCTGGCCCGCAGGATCCCCACTTGGAGGGGGTTCTTCGCCACTCTGTACCCGTCGTACAGCTCCGCCTGAACGGCTTCCGTATCCGGAGATCCGCTGATAGACTGATACCCATGTTAGCACCACATTATTGAACCAACTTCAATTCATCTATATTCTTTTTAAATAATTGTTTTACTAAATCAATCTGTCTAGCCTTTTCCCAACTATGTTGGCGTCGGCTTAGAAAATACGTACTCACCAACAAACGTAGACTGATACCTCAAAATAAATAATTGCTCTTACTTACAAATTGTGCAATGGTTTCATCTTCAACTCGTAAAATATTTCCTTACGTCATTCGGGGTTTTTAGGTGCTATGCACTTTGCGGCTTTTACCGTTGCAAGGTTTTTTCCTTTTAAACTGAGAGGGTACGGCAATACAATAACAGACACATACAGAAGGCACAAACCTACTACATTATGTTTATGATTAAATAATGGTAGGACTGTCAGCCCATCGCTCCAGCAGTGTATAACAGCCAATTAGATTGAGTTGTCTCGTAATTTGCACGAGTAACAAGCCGTTGAATGCAGTCCGTATTCAATCATTGTGGGATTGTGACATCCACTGAGTGCGTGCATTGCTTGATATTGTTATGCTCCTAGGCTGGTTTGTGGAACGTTGTAGAACTATTACCTATTGCTATTATGAAACAGGTGACGCTTAATCAAGGTACCCACCTGTCTTTAGGTGGGTAATTGTCAGCGCTGGCTCTAGCACATGTAGTGTAGCGCCTGGGTGCAATGAATACCCTGGCGCCCTCTAGTATGCGCGCGATCAAAATGAAATACAGTTAGGTATATATTTGCCCCAGAGATCGAAAATTTTGTGAAATAGGTGCAATTATAAATGATGTTGGGAAACAATGTCCGTTTACTTCGCTTGCGCTACGCCCCCATAGACCTGCGGGGTAGGCTCGAGAGTAAAAAAAGAACTAGGTATGGATACAATTTCGCAGACACACAAAAAAGAGTTCACATTTGTAATTTTGGTGTAAAATATACCATATACCAATCAGGTCTTCGCCTAAAGAGACGCAAAATATCCATAATCCGTTTTTACATAGCTGGGCGACCTCCAATCTGTAATCTATAAACCTAGGAAGATCCCCCGCCCCTGGACAAACTAAAGTGTCTCTAAAACACCGTTACGTAGCCCAACTTAATTGTTCACCTATACTAAAACATTTTAGATATACCTATGTAACTAATATCTAAGCCTCCCGGGAGCCCGGGGCGGCAAAACTAAATGAGACTTCAAGGTATGCAGAAAAGTTTGAGAAGCAAGAGAAGCCAGGAGGTAAAAGCGAGCGGAGCGAGCTCGAAACTTTTTGGTTTTCATTATACCGAAAACTTAGAGCAGAATATAGGATGCTGGAGCGAGTGAAGCGAGTCCGAAAATTTTAGCACCCTACGTTTATTTAACATTCGTAGCATTCGGGCCTCCAACTACAAACTGCCTTTTACTTTCTGATCATATTTTGATCTTGCAGTACAGGATGAACGTAGCGCGTCTTGTTACCGCCGCCAGAGTTGGCCATAACACACGCGCATGGTCTTTGAGAGCATCGCAATTTGAAGGCGCCTTCGGTGGCCGGCGCTCGGCGCCCCCTAAGACGCTGCGCCAGTGCGCGCCTCAAATCCTGCACCACACTGTAAGGCCGGCTCTGGTAGTTGTATTTATGATAGGAAGTAATGGGAACACATTTATACAGACGCAGATATTTAGCAGTTACAAAATCACTTTCAATAATGGTGAAATTATGGAGAATTGTCTTCAGTGTTCTACGAAGTTCAATAAAAACATTTTTACAAAAAAAACAACCGAATTCCAAAAAAAGAACACTAAATACAAAGTGAAAACTAACTTTATTTCGGAAGTCGGTGGCAAAAAACGAAAATTCAAAACAATAGACACCGACTTCCGAAGATACCTAACTAACTTCGTAGAACACTAAGTTACAATAGCCTAATGTCAACTGCTCATCACCTTTTACAAAATATTCCCGATGCAGGGACGTTAATCGTTGAGAAGTTCTCCTGGTACTTCTCCATCAACTCCACTTCTCCATATGCATTGTGACGAGAATAAATCGCTTGGCAACCATACTACAGTAATCGAATCCCAACCCGTGCAATACTTATTATTGAGTACCTTGTTCCGGTGGCCATATGTGGTCTTCATCATCAAATCGCTATAGGTGTGCATATAATATTTGAAGAGTTCCCTCGATTTCTCCATCTCGGAAGAATACCCTTTCAAACAAAAAAAACTATTTTGCAAATCCGTCTATTTAAGACGGAGTTATGATGAGTTATGAACAAACATTAAAAAATAAAAATAAAATATTACAAACATCCGAATTGATACCCATTTGGAAGTGGGTTAAAAAAGAAACGTAAATAGGTATACCTTAGTAAGTTGGGAGGGAGGTACCTACCTACTTAGATACCTATGCCGATCAATACTTTGTAACATTTTGGAGTAGGCATCTAACTACCTATCAGTTTGATGAGAATAAAAACATTACAAACAGATCAAGCCAACTAGATTTTTGACACGAGACCTCACATGACTATAAAAGATATGCAACGATTACTCGTGTAAGGGAAACGAAAGCGACACAATCGAGAAGTTTTGTAGAATCCGTTTCATACCAGTCAAACAAGGTATGATAAGCGAATGCTTAAGTACCTATATAAGTAGCATAATCAGAGAAGACTTGAAGAACTATTTCGTCAGGTGATCCAAGATAAATCTTTGCATAATAGTGTATGCTAACACAATAATATAACCTTGGTTATATAGCTCCGCGAGATTCACGTGTAGTCTTCATCTATCAAATTTATTTCTATTAGATAAAGTCCTAACCTTGTCTTTGCTGTCGTGCAGTCGGGGTAGAAAACCTCTGAGTGGTGGTATCTAAATGTAACTTGTAGGTAGTTGTAAAATCCGGCGCACCTTTATGCAATCAGCCCCACGACCCTTGCTGGCTGGTTAATATATTTTTACCACGACGACGGCGAGCTTTGCTCACATGATACCAACTCAATAGTTATTCATTTATTGCATTCCACAATGTGTAGGTGGTACCTAACTAAATTATAATGAGATCAATGTGGAAACTGTCGGGCACAGCAAAGTGGGTAGTCGGAGAGAGGAAGCTTTATAATTATGTACCTTTTCATAATTGTAATTTATTAGAGCAGTTTTGTAGAACTACGTATAGTTCTTGGCGATATGATGAGAGAAGGAAGCTTATGGTTTAAGGAAGTTATGGTAACTGTATGTGGACCTGTAGGCCGTTAGGAGTGGCCGCATTGTGGTCATTTTTCATGCAGGTGTTTGAGCATAATGAAAACACCTGTGGCGCGGTGCAACTAAAGAATAACCCTTATTATGCACAAGTGGGCTGCGATAGTCTACAGATCGAACAAGTAGATGATAAAAAGGGTTATTCCGAACCTGACCCGAAATTCTAACCCTGTTTTGTTCTTGTCCGAGTAGGTCGATGGTTTTCCTCTGTAACAGTTACTTAAGTAATGTGTGTTTGTATGTCACAAGAGGTTACTAAGGAATTGCGTCAAAGGGATACATTAGGTTACATACCTAAAAAGTGAGTCTCTGGGAGGCCATTTCTACTGAAGATGGCTAAGAGGTATTTCTGTATTGTTACAGGGCCTTTAATGTAACTCTTCGCTATCTAAAAAAAAACCGGGTGACTGCAATATAAAGCTTTTTATTGGATAAACTGACTATCAAGAGCTAAAAGACGTCAGTCAGTACCACCGGAAACACATGTTACAGTCAAGCCTATTGTGTGTAAAAATAACATATCCAACGGATGCAACGTAAGTAGTGACTCTGATTTGATTACTGCGCTAGCATCGTTCACGTCCATTATAATAAGCAGATGCATCGCTAACATCAAGGAGCCGCACGCCCCTAGTACCCACGCTTGTGTGGACATGCCAATTGTAAACTCATGTTAATTAGTTTTTATACAAACAAGAACTGTACGTTTGTCTGAAGACCTTCGCATGTCCTCGCCAAATTCGTGGGACGTGAATAAAGAATATGAATCAGTATTCATATCTATTCTATTTATCTACAAAGGTAAACTCACACGCGGCTATTAAAATATCTTCTCACAAGCATAACGACGCAAGCGCATAGGCAATTCCACTATCAGCAAGCACTCATAGGAACTAATGGGAAACCAGTTCCCGCGCTCGGTTTATTCATATCAATACATTTTTAGGTGCGAACCGGTCAATTAAAACAAGTTATTTTAGTTATTGAGGTATTTGCCTTTATTTTCCAAAGGAGGCGATTTACTATTACGGATATACTTATTTTAATAGTATTTATATTTTTACATGGAAATTTTCATCACATTAAACCATTATTAATCCTAGGCCATTTATCAGTATTCAATTCAGTATCAACAATGAGTAATATGTCATTTCGAAAAAATACAACCGTTCTGTAATAATCTATTTTTAATTCTTCATTGACACATACCGACTCTCGTATCGGAGAAGGATTTAAAAAAATCTTATAAAATAATATACAAAATAATACAAACATTAATTCGCTTGTCGACGAAAAAAAAATGAGATTTAACATTATCATAACATTAAATTCCTTTCGGGAAAATTCGTGATTATTTTACATTTTACATACGTGAATCCGATTCGATTCTTTACAGAAAAATAAATATACAATTATTATGTGACTACACAACCGATGATTGCTTATTAGTGCTCAGCACTTCTCGTCGGCGAGCGGAGGGTCGAACGAGAAGCCGAGGTCGAGCGGCGCGGGCGGTCTCTTGAGCGGCGCGCGGCGGCGCTCGGGAAGACCCGCCAGCCCGCCCAACCCCGCGAGCCCCACCAACCCCGCGTGCGCCGCGTGCCCGTTGAGCCCGCGCACTTCGCCGCCGAACAGCTCGCTCAGCGTCTGCTGCACCTCCTTACCGGCCGAACCCGACCCTGTCCCACTCACACCACTACTACACGTCACTATCAGTTTACGCACTTCGGGCTTATTCGTTTTACTAGCGTTCATATGTACAGTTTTCGATAAGGACAAGGCGTTCGGATTGTAATAGTAATTGTTCGAGCTGCCCGAAGACTTGCACTGAGACCGCGACAGCGAAGACTTTATATTACTCCGTACAGTCGCAAATTTTTTACCTAAAGTGATAGCACCGCCCGCATGTGAAGCGTTGAAGGTGCAGAGCGCCAGCGGTCGCGGGCAGGACGAGTACCAGCACACGTCCGCCGGAACCAGCGGCGGCGGCGCCTCGTCCGGGGTGTCGTCCAGCCGCGCCGTCGGCGGCGGCAGCGGCGACGCTATGCTCAGGATGGGCACATCCGGCGGTATCTCCGCGTCGTCTGGCATGAGGAACGCCTCCGGAGCCAGCGGCTGGCTCAGCAGAGACGTGATGCTCGACGTGTCGGGCAGCACCGAGTTAGGGTCCTCCACGCTGAGCAGACTCGCGTAGATGTCGTTGACCTGCTGCTCAGCGGTGAGGCCGTTGAAGGTGCTCAGGTCTATCGACGTATTGACTAGGAGCGGTGGGAGGTTGAGGGGGGCGGCGGAGGGAGGCGCGGGCGCGGGGGGCGCGGGAGCGGGCGCGGCCGCCGCCGCCGCCGCCGCGGCCGCGCCCGGGTCCCGCGACGCCCTGTGCTCCGCCAGCAGCGTGTCGAAGGGCTTGGAGCGCCCGTCGACCGTCCTCCGCAGCGACAGCGCGTGTGCCTTGCACGTGAGCGACCTCGTGCATGGCTTGGGGTTCTCTGCGGTCACCACACCACAATGCTTGTTCGGATCGTATTCTCGTAAATTAAACTTCGTTTTACTAGTTTTCGACCTAGATGATGATTTTGTTGACGGTGTGGTCGGCGTTACCACCGGCTTTAAGGGTGGTGGGTTCAGTACATTGGTTTCCATCACCGCCGACAACATCGGGGATGTGTTGGGCGCGAATTGAATATTGGATAGATCTGAATCTGATATTGCATACGCTGAGAGTGATGATGTGTGAATTGGTGCATACAAATCCTGAGTTGGAACACTGTCTGAAGCTTGAGGAAAATTAATTTCCCCCATGTTTCCAATATCCCTGATTATATTTTTCCAGTCAGCTGCATTTGTGATATCATCTGCACTCTGAATGCCTTCAGAATTCATTATTGCAAATATATCATCTGTTAAGTTTTCACCGAGGGGCAGATCCTCTGTGTCCTGTATACTGACAACTGGTAACTCTCCACACTCCAAGCTCACCTTCACCTCCCCCGACACAGTGGATGATGTGGCCTCGTCCAGGTACTGTAGATCAGGTTGCGGTGGTAACATTAGCCTTGATAATGGTGGTGTGTTGTGAACTGGGGAAGAATCCATTTTCACTGGGAGTATATCTACAGGGATGGGGGGCGGTGGTGGTTCCTTTTTATGTCGGCTGCGATTTTTGTGTGTGGAGACAGGTGGTGGTGGCGGAGGGAGAGGCTCTGCCCCTGTGTGGGACTCTAGCAAGTGTCTGTATGCCGCACTACACTTCACTATCACACCGCACATATGACACACTGCAGCATTCAAGTTGTCCATTTGAGGGAACAGTCCATGGAGACTCATGCTCTCGTGCTTGAGGCGGTTGAGGCCAGCGCGACGGGCGCGCCGGTCCGCCTGCTTGTAGGGGTGCGCATCATGCACACGCCGGACGGACGCGCAGCCCTTGGCGTCCACCGCCGCCGGCGACGTGAACGTGGCGTCATCGTCCCGCCGCGGCGACAGGTGCCCTATTTCACTGACCCACAGGTCCCAGGGCTTCTCATTGCACTTAACCGGGCTCACGATCTTCGCCGCGAACGGGTAGTCGCCGGACATATTTCAGCATTCACCAATGATCCGATCTTGAAACTCATGCGTTCCCTCACGGGAGTCCAGCCATACCGTAGCCAGCCTCACTCCACTGTTAGGTTATTACCCCATATCTGCTTCGAGATCGCTGCCTGTCGCGAGCGCAACCAGGGTCACATCGTAGCTCGATTGTTTACTTCATTATACACACATATCAACTTAAAACGTGTTGTGATTGTCTTAGCTTTTATATTTACAGGGACAGATGATCTATCTCACTGACAGCTGATTATGCAGATTGTAAGTTTTTCTCGACCACGGAACACTTCCATATATCAAGGATTGTTTTCAGATCACTCCTCAGGTTCAGATTGTTAGAAACATTTGTTTATCCAACTTAATTCAATTGATATTATACTCGCTACACACAAATAAAATGTCCAAAATTTCTGTTTGGTTGGTTGTAATTTACTATAGAAAGCATCAACACTTTTTTGAGTATTTGTAAAGACCGAAAGTATCTCTATGATCATTCACTAGTGAATGAGCGTGACGTGACAGGAAAGATATTCTCGTTAACCATCTGTAAAATACAATGCTTTCTTCACAGATAATAAAACTCACAATTTTGACGTTCAATTTATGTTTTATCTGTTGGCTTGTCTACCATGACATCTGTCAATGTCCTGTCACTGACAATCACTGTTTAGTGTTTGTCAAATGTCACAAAATTTTTATTTCTCTACCTCATTACAATAAACTATTATTTTAAAATGTTAGTTAACAATAAATAGTAAAATTGACGTCCTGAATGACTATGCCGGACACATCTCTGTTACAAAATCACAAACCGGTATATTCATGTGGTTAAGAAGTGTATGCAAGTCCGTCATCTTGGGTGTACCGATCGGTATAACCTTTCTTGACACGATAGGCTATGTGGCCAGAGTGGAAGGTATATCCATGCAGCCGGTGCTCAACCCAGATTCTAAAAACACCGACTATGTGTTCCTGTCGAGGTGGTCGGTCAGAGACTATGATGTGCGGAGAGGTGACGTGATTTCGTTGGTCTCTCCGAAAGATCCGAACCAAAAGATAATCAAACGCATTGTTGGGCTGCAGGGTGACGTTGTGAGTACTCTTGGCTACAAGTCGCAGTATGTCAGAGTTCCTGAGGGACATTGTTGGGTGGAAGGCGACCACACTGGCCACACACTCGACAGCAACACCTTTGGGCCTGTCTCGTTAGGTTTGGTCAACGCCAGGGCAGCATACATTGTCTGGCCACCTAGTAGATGGCAAAGACTAGAAGCCAAGTTGCCAGAAACCAGACAACCCTTTTTAGCAAAACAGTAATTAGACCTGTTCTAGTGAAAAATAGTGACAGAAATCACACATTTATTGATTAATTTTGATGGCATCTCAACAATCTTGGTGAAATTTAGTCATTGTAATTAGCATTAATTAGTTCATATACTTATTGCTGTAAATATAGAAGACCACAATCATAGATTGTTCTGCCAACTCAAAGATGTATCTCAATAGATAAGCCTATGTACGTTTATTTTTCCTTATAATATAATAATGTACTTATTGCTAAAACTGCCATTAGATTTATGTAAAAAAATATTGTAAATTAAATGTGTAAATGTAAAAAGGGATTTAAAAAAATGAGTTAAAGGGATATTAGCCAAATTTTTAATTTATAAGATTGAAATGCTTGTTCTTGTTATAGTTCAGAAAGTAAACTTTGTTTAATTATAAACTTGTTTTATTAAGTGTAAATAGATACTTGCAAGTAGAGTAGAGAATACTTTACTTTTTATAAGGGGTTAGAAGCCCCTAGATAAAAGGATATTAATAAAAATGATAACAACTGTATTCAGCTTAAGCCAAGTTTCATTCTGAGACATACAATCTGCAAATTAACCTATTGACCGGCCCCAGTCAGATTCATATGACAAATGTTTCCGCACCATTCCACCTTCTTATTTTATTAAGTAATAAAATAAATAACATAGGTTCTCAGTCACGACTGTATACGTGGGGATACATATGGTTCGTTTTTTGTTTTTTATTTCATTGCATGACCCTATTTGCTGTAGATTTTGTCGCTGGGTGTTGGGGGCACGGTGATTGATATAAAATCAAGTGGTCAATACGTTAAAAGAAATAGTATGTGTACTATAAAATAATAACAAATCATTAAAAATATAACATTTTATTTCAAACATGAATCTATCACAGGGTCCATAAATAACTTAAACAATACTTTTTAAACCAAAACTTTCAACAATTTTTACTACCCTTTCATAAGAAATACCTCTTCTTATGACATTATATGCGTCCCTTTGGGACAAGTCTATCACTGTAGACCCAGTCCTATTTTGTTCCAGTCCTTGACTTAACACTCCTCCATCAAAAACAGCTCCTAAATGACCAAAGAGATGTTCAAACTCTTTAATAGACAAAGTAGAAGGTTCATTACTAAAGTTTGCACTTGTCAGAGCAACGGGTTTATCAAAAATCTTTGTTACCCTGTTCACAAAATCGTGATCAGGTATTCTAATCCCTATTTTTGTTGCTGTAGGGTTCAGAAATGGATTGTCAAGGTATTTAGTCTTTTCTAGAACAACTGTCACTGGTCCTGGTAGTAAGCTGTTGAGTAGATCATCCAACAGGTGATCAGCTTCACCCCATTTTCTCACATCTGACACGTTAGTCACACATATTGCTACTGGCTTGGCAGAATCCCTACCTTTGATAGCATATAACTTTTTTATAGCTTCTGGACAGTTGGCACTACATGCGAGACCGTATATTGTGTCCGTTGGCACTGCTATGACTTGACCTTTGGCCAGGAATTCTGCAGCCTTGGCCCAAGCTGAGTGTTCAGAGCTTGATATTACTGGAGCCATCTTTTCTATCTTCATTTTAGGATATGCACCTTTATATCTAACTAGGAAACTATGAAGTAAATGAAGTTTTTGGAAGAAATTCATACTCTGTAGCACAAGCACTGAACTAAATACTAGTTGGGTATTTAATATTATTTTCACAATGTTTTTATGTCTTTCACATTTAGTTTTCTAATCACGCCAGTTATGCGCACACTTGTGATTGCAGCAGCGATAGAATATTGTCATCGGTTCATCAGCTGATCGGGTTTGCAGTTGCATAAAGAAGGCTTTACCATGTCCACACTTAGGGCACACCGCATCTGTCGAATCTACATTCTCCCAGGCGGCTGCTCCGCCCATAATATAGTCGAGTTCCTGGAAAGGATGTGAAATGTAACATTAGATTTGTGAAGTATGCCTACTGGTGGCAGTTTTATAGTAAGATAATCTATGCTTAAAGCTACACGTTTTAAAGATTATCTGTATGGATCCCAAACAAGGATGATGCAATCTATTGAATATTTGAAGTGAGTTAGGTTACCTTCAGTTTAGGGAATGTACGCGAGGACACCTTCCTCCTTACATTGAAGACATAAGGACAAGTGTTACAAGCGTACCGCAGGCCAGACTCTGGACCTTCCTCCACCATAAGAACGTTGGCACACGTCGGGCAAAATAACATTATTGACTCTTAGTAAAGTCTTTACGCACATTCACACAAGTTTCTATCCATGTGGACATTATACTTTTGTGAATAATATGCAGCTGTAACTACAAGTCTAGGTTTTATAGAATAAAACAAACATTCAAGTTCAAAAGACGCACATCTTGATCTTACTTACAAATTAAAAACAAAGGTTATTTGCTATCTCTTTCTGAAACATTGATAAAGAATCAAATGTTTTTCTTTCTCTTTCACTCAAATCGAATGAATTATGAAAATGAACGAACTGAATGAACGAAAATGAAAAATATCGGCCAGGTGCGTGTCGGACCACGTACAGTGAACTGTTCCGTAGTTGGGATACAATATTTACGCATGCACGGTATTGTTTCTATCGACTGCAAAAATAAGTTTGTTGTTTTCCGAAAAAATATGAAAAACAGTATTTCTGCGGTTCGTTAATTATTGACTTAAATAGCAAAGTCACTAGGGGTGACAGACGTACAAGCAAGTACGCGTACTTATGGATCGACGACTGTTCTCGCCCATGTGTCATGCTAAGTACGCGTACTTTAAACCGCTGAGTAAGTTCGTCGACGTTCCAACAGGTTTGAAATTTTGCTCGTAGTCCGCCCTGGGTTGTATGTCTGCTATCACCGCGAGTTGTGAGTTTTATTTCGATATTTGTGTAATGTTTGTTTAGTTTGGTTCAGAAAATTATAAACACTTCAAGCCAATAAGTCTAGAAATTTTAACTAGAATAACAGAATTTATTGAACGTTTGCGAAATAATCTTGTCTTTGGCAAATTAGAAGCAATGATTTAAAAGACAACAAATTTTAGTTTCAAGTTTATAATAATATATTGGAAACGTACGAAAAAACGCATTTCATTTCATTACATAATTCTAAATGACACAAAGCTTCCTCTGTCGACGACATCGCGATACAGTATGAGCAAGCTTCACGTGTGTTACCGACGCGACGGCACGGCGGCGAGCCGAGTAAGTTCGCGAACTTAAAAACCACATACTTTAAGTTCGCACGTCTATCACCTACTTTAGAAACACCTATTTTATTGAGGGATCCAACAATACCCAATATGTGCCACTCGATCCTCTCTATCCACCCCACAAAGGAAAGCTTAAAGTTAAAGTAGTACAACATATTTTGTGTAGTTGACATCATTTAAACCGCGGACAGACAGTCGGACTTGGCGAATCTATAAGGGTTCCTTGTTTTACTACGAAACCCTAAAAGTTTTTCATGACGTTTATATGAAGGCTAGGAAACTAGTCTTTTAGGTACTAGTTTGCTAGTATACTTGTATTTTGAGAAAATTAAATATAAAGGTTTTCATTTTCTGAAACTGAACATGTACCTTTCAAATAGATGAAAAAGCATGTCGTGACTTTTCACCCTCGTGAAAAGTTTTTTTTGGCAGGACTTATTTACAAAAAAAAACCTTATGTCATTTCATTAATTTCATCTGTGCCTGCACAATTCCGAACATATCAAATCTGTCAATAGTGTCAATCTGTGTTATGTCGGTTGTCGGACGGTCGTGTAGCGAAACATTTGACGGTGTGTTTACGGCGTGATAAATAATTTTAGAGACCGTAATAGTGTGGTATATAGCTGCCTTGATTTATTTTTACAAATAGTGTTTATAATGTTGCGAGCTCTGTTAGATAAATTTTGGAATGAAGATGTGTGGTTGCCGCCGAATACTACTTGGGAAGATATTACACCGGGTCCAGACAAGGATGTGGTATACAATGACTACATGCACCTGCTGTACCCCCTGCCATTGGCACTGGTGTTGATATTCCTACGGCGTTCTCTAGAGAAGTAAGTTAACCTACTTTCCGTCGCTAAGTTTCAGTATGTATGTCATTGCTTCTCACGGATGAATAAAGTCTAATGATGCTCTCAGTGACTCATTAGATTTCAATTTGGCGAAAGTACAGCAGTTTCAGTGCACTTTAAGTGAAGAATGTATGTTTCAGGTTCATACTTCACTCTCAGGGGTCTATACATATATTGAATCCTACAAGTGTAGGTATATTTGCGGCATTTTCTCTTGTATGCGTCTGTTCACAAGAAAGTTGATCTAAAAATATTGCAAGTATTTTACATACACTTCATGTCTGTGGTACGAATTAATAAAAAAAAGAAAATGTCTATGACTAGTATTATTTTAAAAATTGCTTAGGACGGCCCACTGGCATAAGTATGTATGAAAATATGCACAAATTTAATAATAATGTTGCTGATGGTCTTAGTAGTAAACTGTTGGTTTTACCTTTGGAACTGTTAATAAATAAAAAACATTTAAGCCAAATCTTTTGTATTATTATGAACTGGAAATGCTATTAAATATTATATTCTTAAAACATTCAAAAGTAGTCCAACAGTATGAGGAACAGTTTTCTAAGTCAAGTTAAGTCTGGGTTCCATGTAATGGCATGGCATGCCACTCAATAAAAATAAAATTAAAGGTTTAAAAATTCAAAATATTTTCATAAGATCTTACAAAACTAGGGATATCCTTATCATCTATCTCTAACACATGAGGTAAGTAACATACACCTAACACATACACAATATGTTAGTATCACTTTTATTTATTTATTTACGGAAAAACAAACAGTAGCACAATAAGGTTACACTTATTATCTTGAACATTAGGTACATTATAACAATTTTGCTACCCACTACGTTCTCCACGCACTTTTGTGTTATTATTTATTTTTCCAGCTATTACAAAGCGGTTATATAAAACCTTAGGACCAGTTTTTCAATTTGCAGCACAATCACAAACCGTAATTTTGTCTATTCTTCCGTCGATATAACTCATTTCTATGGCGCTCGTAACTTTTATTTGAAGAATAAATATGGCAGTTTGACGTACATATTTTCTATACAAAAACTGTCACACCATCATTGATAAACTTTAGCTAAGTTTGCTGAACATTGAAAAACCGGCCCATTAAGGAATACAAAATCTCATCATCGTTTGCAATTTATTTTTCTAGAGGCAGAAATACTAACGAAACTAAGGATGGAATGTATCAGAGATGATAGGCCGTAGGAGTGAATTATGAGATGAGGGTAGAGAGAAACGTATGTAAGAAGACAGGCTCCTCTGACCTCTAATTAATTGTGATAAGGCCAGTGGATGGCGAAATGAAAACTTATTTTTCGGAAATATTTATTTTAATTCTTTGTTACAGGTACTGGTTTGCTCCATTCGGCAAATCATTAGGTATTAAGAACACAAGACCAAAGAAAGCTCCAATTAATCCTAAGTTGGAGAGTGCATATCAAGCATCACCAAAAATTAAGCATAAGCAGGTATGAATCACACTGGGCACACATTATCAAATCATGAATAAACTAAACCGACACTTAATAAAATATTAGTAAATATGAAATAAATAATAATAACCCGTGTCCGATAAGTTCGAATACACTTTTACAGGCACTTATTCTGAATAAAGCAAACTTTTTGCGGTCGATTTTTTTTAACAGTTCATTGTCTTTTTAAACGGCTACAAAATAAAAGAAAATTAAAATTACCAACGTGTTTTGCTAGTTTTATGTTTATAAAATTGAAACATGAAGCAATTTCGAGGAGAAGGTGTTAAAAAAATTCTCAGTGGCGAAATGCCTGGTGCAATCTTTAAGGCATTGAAGCCTCTCAGGATCAAACTTGATTTTGTGAACAAAACCATAAAAAGGTACAAGGAGACATCTTCATTATAGGATCGACAAAGTTCTGGTCGGTCGCGTTCAGCACGGACTGCACGGGTAGTGAAGATCGTAAGGGAGCGGATTCGACGTAAACACCATCGAAAACTCTTGAATCTGCGAAAACTTGCGGTTGATTTGAAAATTTCAAGGGGATCTGCCATAATAATTTGAAAATGGACCTTGGGTGTCAGGCTTATTAAAAACGTCAAATTTACGGCGTAACAAATGCTTGTAAGGAAAAGAGGAGATAGATAGAGATAGAGATTAAAATCAATACTCTTCTGGCACGCTGGGGACGAGTTCGTCTTTTCCGATGAGAAACTGTTTGTCCTGAAGTGTTGCAATCAACGCTGAATGTTCCAAGACGGAAGTTTTTGAGAAAACTGTGGCATCGAGTTTACATCACATGCTTGGAGATAATTATTACATCTTGCAATAAGATGGGGCAACATCACAGTGGAATTATACCGAAACATCTATTATAATTGTTATAAAATAAATGTAATTTTAATAAAAATATATATTATGTTTAAACTAAATATGATAGTTCTTTATTTATTGAGTTTTCAAAGTGTATTCGTATATATTGGACACGGTGTATTTTTAACATTTGCTTTTTTTTTTTTTCTGAAAACGTGGTCCGAATCGGCCAAGTTATCGCGAAAGCGCAAGCTGTAAAGCGGACCCTAGACGATCATGCGGCATGACATGCGTTACGTGCTATGATGCATGCATAACCGTTTAATTGTACTGATTGATGCGAAAGACATGCAAACTACGTGCTGGCAGTTGATTGATAATTCCATAGAATTTAATGGTTTATCATGCTGCATGATGGAGCATCATGCAAGGTCCTTCATGCAGCATGATAATTCACGTAACAAACGCATGTTTAGCCGCATGAGCATCTAAGGTCCGCTTAAGAGATAATCGCTTTATTCTTAAAATCAAATCAATAAAAAATTATTACAAAAGAAAAGATAATTAATGCAGTAATCTGTGTTAACGACCGATCGTGTCACGGAGGGCGATAAGTCGGTAACCGCTACAGATATTGAATCTTTACGTAATGCTGTACACACTCAATGTATGTTTATCTAAAGGTGCGTACAGACAGTGCGAGGCATAAGCCGCATAATTCATAATCCTTTAAATAAAAAATACTCTGTGATTTTTTTTGTCAGATGTCTCAGCCTGAGGCATGCATCACATGCCTCGTACTGTCTGGACGCACCTTTATATCTGTGTGATAATGTGTACTTGGTTTTACACTGCTATTTTTAAGTGCATAGGTACTTCTCACACCATCATAAAATATTTATTAAATATTCATATAAAGTTAGGTACCTATTTATGTGTCAGTCACAACGCAAGGATGTCCCATTTATATATTTTATAATTATTGCTAATAAATAATGCATTATTAATGGTTTTTGGTGTGTAATATTGCATGTTTGTGCAGGTTTGTGTGTGGTGTCCTTAAAAAAAATAATAATAATAAAGGTATTTTTGATATTAGCATCACAATACATTTTTATGAGAATATTTAAAATTAAATTATGTTTATTAATACGCACGTGAAAATAGGCCTTAAGTAAGTGATAAAAATCTTTATTATTACCTCTCAATGCAATTTTAATTGAACTTGATTTACTTAAATAAACTCATAATAGTTATACCTATTTGCAAAACAATAATTTTTATTAAATTGACTAGGTATTGTTTATTTTATCTTCATTACGTACGGTACTCTACACATTAAAATTGAAAATTATACTTAATCATTATCCCCAATCGGTCTGCCATCGATAAGATAATAAAAGTGTTTATTTATAAATGGTCGTACGATTTACTTATCGTCGACTAAAGCAGCACGTGGTTTATTAAGAAAAATAAAATAAGCGTGTCATTTGAATAGCTAAGCCAATTTTTGCACACGAAATTGAGCTATCATCATTATTTCAGCCCGAAATCACCCACTGTTGGGTTTAGGTTCAGGCTCCTTTCCTATCTCCACGAATCCGTACATTCCTACTCCAGCACGCGTAGCATGACCACCGTAGACACTGGTTTTGTCGACGGAAGAATAGACAAAATGTCGGATTGTGATTGTTAATCTGTCATTTTGTCAATTCTTCCGTCGACAAAACCCGTTTCTACGGTGGTCATACTACGCGTGCAGCCGGTCTATTCTGGAGTAGGAACGCACGGATTCGTGGAGATAGGGTAATAATCTTACCGTAAAAACTTAAGTGAAGTTTGAGGCTTGGGATTGACACTAGTGACAGCTCACTTCACCTAAGTTTTCAAAAACACCAGCCGGTCCATTCAGTAAAATGTAAAAATCAATTTTTTACAGAACAAACCGTCTGGTGTTTTCCACAACTACTCGTATGACGATGCCGTCAGCCCAACGCCCTTCGAACGTCCCGGGTATCTAACTCCTGGCCTTGGCCACCATTTGATCAAAACCTTACTCCATTTTCTCGTCACGTCAGATATCCTGCTCAACTCCATTTGAGGTGTATCACCATGTCACCCTCCTCGTCGTAAACCTAAATAAAAATAGCTGAGTTCCCTCCCTATCCCAATATTCCATAAGAAATAAATAGGGGTGATTTCTTTTGCATTGAGAGGAATGTTCGATTCGATGAAAATAAAATATACAGATTTGTTCTAATCGCTTTAGCCAACGTCTCGTTTTACCAGCGAGAGTGGTAGATTAATAAAATTCTGTTTAGACGTTATAAAATTAGAATTATTAGTAGTACGCTGCATTCAGTGGGAGGAAAATCAGACGGCAATAAGATATCATAAAAATAGAGAATACGGTAGTAGGTACTGAATCCCAAGGTTAGCTGTTTATGACATTTTTGACAGATTTTGCTAGATCTAACTATTTATATCGTAACCCGATTTCAATCTTTCTGCGGGGCAGTCTAAAAATATAAATTACACCTTTTGGCAAAAACTGTTCCCGGATTCCGTCATTCATAATCAAAACGGATATTGGTAAATGTCAAAAAAAAATGTGTAAAAAAAGTCTATTTCACACCCAAGGGTTAGGATAACTTTGTTAAAAAAATCATTCAATGCTGTCTTAAATGTCATAAAAACCCGAAGCAGTGGCGGTAGTAGGGACGGTTTTCGATACGAGTTAAAATTGTCTCCGCACAAAAAATGGACTATCCGATGTCACACTATCGATTTTTTCGCCTCGAATGGACACAGCTGTTCCGTTTCGCGTGAAAATAAACATGGAAGTTTCAACAATCGTCACTGCTTGTCCTTGTGTCACTTGTGTCCTTTAACGTAAATAATACTTAGGTTTTAACCCAATTTACGTTAAGTAAAATAACGCTAATGAAGCTTTTAAACCTTAACCGTGCTTACTTTCTTTTCAGTTCGTTTTTAACGAGGATGAGGTAAAAGTAGCACATTATAATACCTCTGCACGTCAGCACGTATTAATTAGATGTTTGTAGTGTAGTTAGAAGCATGTACTTTTAAGGTGTGGTCTGAAAGTCAGTGATAGGCGTTACTGAGAATCTTTGATAATCGTGACGCTCCCCGAAATTTTTCGACCTATACGAAGCTTACACACCTGTGATTGTGTCCCGATAACGATAGAGCTACGGACGTGTAATTTTGATGTTACTATATACCTACAGGGTGTCAGGGACATCGACGCGAAAACTGGTACCATGGATTCAGTACATGATTCTGAACCTGCGTTGAAATTTTTCGTAGGTTATTAAAAAAAAATCTGCTGTTCCATACATTTTGACCGCGGAGGTATTGCTCTTTTCTATGAAACAGCAGATTTTTTTATTTAATAACCGACGAAAAATTTCAACACAGGGGGTATTAGAATCATGTACTGAATCCATGGTAAAGTTTTCGCTTCGATGTCCCTGCCACCCTGTATTTTGCTGGCGCTTTTAAAGCGTCGTGCAAACTAGCGCGACGCGACACCGTTTTATTGTTCGAGCCGCATCGCGTCGTCACGCTTCGCGTCGCGCTGGGCTGCACGAGCCTTAAAGCGTTTGTGGCTAAGTAATAACAGCCGATCGATCAGGTTGAGGTATGCTTTCCGCGGTTGGTCTGTGGATACCCATCCACAGACCAACCGCGGAAAGCATACCTCAACCATCTTTACATACCAAGACTCCTCCGTGCCCCGGAATGCACTGTCATTCGAGGATCATTGAGTCGTTACGGGTCGTCAGAAGCCTGAAACTCTGACAACCAGTCTTACCAAAGGGGTATCCTATTACCCAGTAACTTCGTGGTGGAGGTCAGATAGGCAGTCGCTCCATTTAAAATACTGGTATTCAGCTGCATCCGGTTAGACTGGAAGCCGATCCCAACAGAGTTGGGAAAAAGGCTAAGCAGATGATGATCTTTTCTTGGCGTGTTTATAATTCCCATAATTACCAATTTTCGATACATTATTGTAGCTGTTGGCCCAGATACTGTATCTTAAAATTGCACGCCAGTGTTATCATTTAATCAACGAAAGTGTACAATATGGCAGTACCTATGTTCAAACTTTTAGCTTTCTGACTAATTAATTCTTTCTGCAAGATCGCATACCGCTGGGATGTAGGAAAAACTACAAGAAGAAGGACAAATAAAATAAAATAAATGGGTTTTCTCAAATGTTTTTGGTCTCCTCTCACGGACATTCAGACCCACATAACTTTGTTGTCATAGTGCACGACTCACAGTAATTGTCAGTATTTTCAACCATAGATAATATTTGTAGATTGTAGATAGTGCATGTTTTTTTCAACACAATAGCGACTACGGCAGCATAACCAATACATCATTATTGAAACGACCTCTTTGTCAATATCACTTTACTGTTGGCCGGGTTTTATTTTTATTTTGTGTAACTCAGACTACCAATCTCAACCGGGGTAAAGGAATTTTCCAAAGAAAATTTGGAAATCGATGATTGCTCTTCTCTATTTTTACTTTTCTACATTTTTTAATAGTTTAGGCCCACTTGCGCGTTCATGGGTTAGCTAAATAACTCTGAGTCAATAACTAACTCAGGGCTAAAGAATTATTGGATTAACCCTGAGTTAGCTGTTAACTCCGAGTTAGCTGTCAACGCGCATGTGGGCCTTAGGGAAATAATTAAGTATTATCTTCGTTTGGAATTTAAGTCTGTCGCCATAACAACAATGTAAATAGCATTGTTGTGTTTCGGCAGCTAGAGGTAAGATAGTCAGTTCCTCTGTGGTTGAGGATACCGGGTGAAGCTCGCTTCCACCTTCGGCCTGATCATCACTTATCATGGATAAAGATAAAGAATACAAAAGGGAACCCACAAAACACGCGCTCTCCACTACGTCCTATTATTTAAGCTCGGAACAAGTGGCAGTAGAAACTCCATATCTATGTACTCATCATCAACGTCTTGTCTCTCATTAGTTTCATAACACAAAAAAGCCAACAGAGCCTTAATTTTTCACGAGTCATCATACCTACAAAAAAATCCGTCAGGTTTTCCGAAATCAACACCAACCTTGGGTTTAATTCCTACGTTTCACATTTCCACACAATACCTTGTTGAACAGTCTCATCAGATTCAGAGGTCATCTGGAGATCTGCTAGAACAGTGCAACCATTCAATAATCGAGAAATTATTCCGATCACGTATCTACTGAATCGAGTTCCACTGAAACCGCTGATCGGTGATACTTAGCTTTTTTTTTTTTTTTTTTTTTGAGGATGGGAAATTATCAAATAACTTCTCCCGCTCTGGGTGGAGCGGGAGGGCGTGTCAGACTTTTACTGACTAAAACCCACCCGTGTTCCTTCCGTTGCCTGTGTGCCGAGGTCGCGATATCCCTTTCAGACAAACCCGCGACCCCGGCAGGCATTGGCCCTTCCGGACCCCGTCAGTTGGTGCTGACATCTCTTTGAGGCGCGCGTGGAACACAACGCGCCGTCGACCCGGGCCTGGTCCCTATCGGACGGCGAGCTACCCATTGCTCACCGTCCGCAAGCCCGCGCCTACGGTGGCCGGAAGTCGGCTCGCGACTCCCGACGCCCGGGGCGTCTCCTGCGGCGACTAGGGGCGCGAGGGGGCGCATTTTGCCTCTCCCTCGCGCGCTCCGCCTCCTCCTTCGCGAGCATTACTGCTTCGCAGAAGGAGGTGACGGCCTCCCATGCACTCTCGCTCCGGACCATGGCCTGAACCAGGGCCGGACGCGAGAGATCGCCGCCGCCGATCGCCTCCGTGAGGACACGGTGGTGCTCCGCCCAAGCTGGGCAGACCTCCACCGTATGCTCCACCGTGTCCTCCGGGCGATCCACACAGTGGTGACACCCGGGCGTTTCCTCCCGCTTTATCCTGAACAGGAACCTCCCGAAACAACCATGTCCGGTGAGGACCTGTGTCAGGCGGAAGGTGAGGACGCCGTGGCGCCTCTCTAGCCACTCCTCAAAGAGGGGACTTATCGGTGATACTTAGCTTGAATACGTTTTAAACAAAAGGGTAAATCTTGGTTATCTTGGACTGGTATTTGTCTATTTCTTTAGTGAACGAAGGTAGAAAGAGTACAAGTATTCATGGAAGATAGATTCAGGCCGAAATTAGTATTTTAACCTGAATAACCAAAATAGTTTTTCGTGAAGGGGTAAGGCCAAACCCGGCTCGAATTCCTGTACTAAGTACATCATGGTGATGGATAATCCTATAAAATCAGTGGTCGAATGGAATTACTTGGTTATGTACTTAGTGGAATTTGTGCTGAAGGAACAAAATCGTCGCCTATCAGAAATACTATTAAAGGATTATAAACTAAGGAACTCATACGCACAATAATTACAATATTTACATTTGAATATACTTAGTGATTTGTTTACTTTGTACAAAGAACTAATAAATAAGCCACGTCTAACATATTTCAAAGTCAATAGAAGAAACATAAGAAGTTTTTTTTATTAAAACCTTTTTGTGAACGGAACTTCCGGTTTGGTTACGGAAAATTAATTCATTGATGACCCAACCGCCACCCAGTGCGAATGTCACTAAACCATGTCAGGTGTCATGGTTTGGTCACAAGCACCTCATTCTGGAGTAACATGTTGTAGTGTCCAAAGTGTCCACACATCTGCACTTCTCAGGAACTAAAAAACGCCACTGATGAGTTATTCCAAAAAGTAACTTTAGCATAATTTTCCTGTCCTTTTCGAGTTGATGGCAAGAGTTATAATATTTTATTACGTTCGATGAGTTGGGCCCAGATGGCCACGCCAATCGCAAGGCGTGCATATTATAACTCTTGCCATCAACTCGAAAAGGACAGGAAAATTATGCTAAAGTTACTTTTTGGAATAACTCTTTATAAGGCGACCGCACGATCGTAAACACACATACTTACTATCAATTTTGGTAATTTAGGTAGGGATCGCATTCAGTTTTTTTTTTGGTTGTTCTTAAATTTATACGAAATTACTACTTGGTATTACTTACTTACTTATACACAAACACCTGCGTTCGTGATAAAAATAAGAGAATATGACCATAGCTACACGTCATCCAAGGATTCTTTAAAAGGCAATCACAGGTAATAACTTCAATATCTTATCTGAGCAAATAATGAGTTAGTCATTCTTGAAAACTACTCAACCTACATTTATATTGTGATTACTAAACGGATTATCTGGTCTGATTAGAAAAAAATATTGCTATTCCATGGATAATGTCAAAAGTTATCTATATAGGATGAGAAACAGTACTTTTCGAACGTCAGAATTACATAAGGCAGTCCCCCAAAACGTGCTTTAGCTGGGAAGAAGAAGTGGCGCAACAAACTTCCCACCAGCACAGCTGTCTGTCCAGTTAGAAAAAAATTGATTCTATAGGTAATATATAGTATGCAAAATAATTTACATTAAGCAACACAAAACATTTAAAATAAATTATTTGTTATATGTCAGCTTGATTGACTTGGCTGGTGGACAGCTAGAATAGTTATAGCTATTATTCGAAACCAGAAAAAAGCGGCCAAGTGCGAGTCGAACTCTCACACGAAGAGTTCCCCGTTCCGTACCACCGTACCTATTGACCGCTTGGTTTTATATCAAGCTCCTGCCGAGCTCCCAGCATAATATCATAAATCGATAAATCGTCGATTTATTACAATAACGGGTCGTGCAATAAAATAAAAAATAAAAACAAACATAGGTACGGGCACGAAAACATTCTTCGTATTTATCATTTATCCGTCTGGGGCGGTCAATAGGTTAACACTACATATTTTTATTATTTGTTGTTATAGCGGTCATAGTAGTACCTATACACTCTGTGAAAATTAAGTGGAAGTGTCTACGGTTCGAAAGATACAGCCCTGTGACAGACGGACGGACAGCGAAGCCTTAGTAATAGGGTTCCGTTGGCACACTTTAGGTCAGGAGCACTAAAAAAGAAGATCCTCTGAGGTTAGAACTCCAAGGGAAGAACGATGTACGAAGTTCTTCATAGTATTACATAGATTAGCTTATATTGAAGCTTGTTGCTAGGTTAAATCTTTGCAACAATTCGAAAACAGAATATTAATAATTGTAGTTTAAAAAAAAAAAAAAACACGCTTATCACACGAACTAAAAATTATAAAATAATTAAATTGAATTGTTCTAGTTACGATATAAGTAAGTACCAATCCAGTTTGACACTTCTTTTATATCCAATGATTAAATCAAAGAGCGTGGAGCGCTTTTTAGTTGTGTGTACTTGTAATTATCGTATTTAATCATTGGATATAAAAGAAGTGACAAACTGCATTGGTACTTATATAGTAACTAGAACAAGACAATTTAATTATTTTATAATTTTTAGTTCATGTAAAAGCGTGTTTTTTAAACAACTTGTTTTATTTTTTGCTTTTAGTCTAGTATATTTTTAATTTAATTAATAAGTCTAAAGTCAAAGAAGTTATGACTTGACCGGTTTACTAGTTGCCACTAAAGAAATCCACTATCCGCCTCCTTATTTTACCTACTGCGACATCTCTGCGGCAAATTCGTGTTACCAAGAGCCTACGCCCTACAATATTTTTTGGCATCTTAAATTCCTCAACAGGTTTTTATTCAAATATTATTTTATCAAAGATTATTATGAAAGGTTGTAAGCACGTAGTAATAAGTATGATAAAACGATACTAATTTATTTAGATTACGATGGCTGTTACAACAAAATAATATTGACATGACACAACCATCGTCATGGATTTAAAAACTTATGTATTTACCCGACTACCCCAGAATGAGGGTAATGTTTTTCGAGAGTTTGTATGTCTATTTCTTTGGCACGCTCTGTAGCCTGAACGGCTTGATAGATTTTAATAAAATGATGTGTCGTTAGAGGTATTGCAGACGGGACTAACTTGAAATATGGTGTAAATTTTGTTGTCCCGCCGGCGATTAAAACAAAAACAAAGTTCAGAGCTTGTTTTTCTCTTTTCGTTTATGTGTTTTTGCAGTCGGGTTTTTTGTTCTTTTTTGTAATATCGTTTGTTGCCTGCTTATCAGGTTTTCGATATTTTTATGATTCACTGTTATCTATTAGTCATCTCATTATTTTAGGTCTTCATCGTTATCGTCCACTTGCCCTTATCACAATTGATTTGGGTTCGCGCAGAATATCATCTTCTTCCTTACATCCCTATCAGGCGCCGTCATCTCAATTTTCACCCCCTTTCTAGACACATAATCTCTAACACAATCCATCCATCGTTTCTATAATATTTCTTACCTCTTCTATCTACATTCATACTCAAAACTTTCCTTACGTTTAGCAAATTAATTTACCTGTGGCTCTGCGCAATGCTCATGTGCTTTTCAAGCGTTTGCCAAACGCCTCGTCAAAACTTTGGTCGAGGCGTGGGCCCGTCCTCTTGAATGTTACTAGTAATTTTTTTATGTTAACATTAGGACTTATTTTTATACTATTTAAAGTCTTCGTACGACAAGCTTCTGTCAGAAAATCCACTTCTGTGAAAAGAGCAATAAACTCTGCAAAACACGTGAATTTACTCTTGTGAAAAGATTTAGCTTCTCTTCACGTTCTACTGCAGGATATATTTCATCCTGGTTCTTGTTCATATGCTTCCAGAATTTCAGTTGTTACGGCAGAGTGTCAAATATTCATACGAAACATCTTTCTCTATTAACTAATCTTTCTCGTATGGATGCGTGATTTCTAAGAGCTGGAAGCAATAAAAGTCCAGATGGATGTAATAATTCAGCTGTGTCCAATAAAAATATTGTATGTTTAAAAAGTGAAATTCTCCGTCTGCACCCGTACGCCACTAAACCATTAATTGACTAAATAGGACAAAGAATTTATCACACCATCGTTATATTGTCTTCTTAAGTGGTCATCGTTGGTAGCCCGCTCAAAATGTATTATTAATATATTTATAAAAGGTTCTTACGTAACTTATTCGGGAGTGGAAGAAATTGATATGCACGTTTTGTTATTGGCTTCAATCAATATTCATCCATATATTTTCAAGTCGACCTCTTCGTCATTTCGTTCGTTTCTCGATGTAGTTTTGACGAGTATTTAATTGCCATAAACTGAATGATTCCTTTCATGGAAACATCCTTGATATAATTATCGTTTGATATCTATTTATGTATATCATCTACGCCTACGGCTATAGTCTCTACAGTAGGTACATCCATTCGTATCGAATGCCGAAAATATAAAGCGTTGTGTGTATTTACATGGAAAGCAATCCGAGCAGTAACAGGCCGAACTAATGTGCCTTTGCGACAGGCTGCCGCGCCCTCAACGCCCCCACATTTAGCCAATGGCCTACCCAAAGTTATAGTTACTACACTTTTTCTGAAAGCCTCTCCCTGGGGGTTGGGGTTAACATTCGAGTTTTATGCTTTGTTTGTAAAAGCTTCCGTATATAATACTACAAAACTTATATATTATTTTATATATTTTTTTTAGAGGGCTATTTTTCATAGCCCTCTAAAAAATTGACCTCTGCTTCTCTTTATCCCAATTACCTATCACCACTTCTGCTGCAGCTTGGCATTACGTAACCCATTTTCTTGAATTGTTGTCAAACGTTTCAAAACTCTGAATTCATGTCCGTAAATATCACAAACGTTTGCCAAGTTAAGTGGTCATTTACTGCATTACTAAAATTGCATTGCCACTGCAATCTCGAAGACTAACGACTCATTATGAGATATAAACTCAGCTCTAAAACCTGGTATGAATGAAAGATCTGTTTGAAGGCACGCGTCTGCAAGTCGCGGTTCCGACCCGTTTTCATTACTCTGGTTATATAAAGATCATTATACTAATTCAGGGTTGGCTGTTCTAAATGCTTCTTTATTCAAATATTGCTATTTAATTGGACGTAGTCTGAAACAGTGTTGCATTTTTCTTTTATTTTTCGGGGTCGTTCGTCGATCAAACTTGAGACATCTTTCGGAATTTAATTTCAGGGTCAAAGTAATTCCAATATTACATTATTTGTAGCCAATTTATAATGATTATAGATGATGTCCTGACCAGGCTTGCTGCTTCGATCCATTAGTTGATTAGTTCACCCCACACCATAATCCACCATGTCTTATCGTAGTAAAATCAAATCAGGTAGGTACATCTCTATTAAATCCCCTTTGAAATCAAATTCTCTAATAACCAACCGATGAACTGTGACCTTATTCTCATACAAATTGAAGGGCTGACTGTAAATGTCAACGACTCCTCCTGAAGTAATTGTATCTTTGCGTGTCTATGGTGCGTACTTACTCCTACACATTGTTTGATTCGATTCTACACTATTCATAGAGCTTTATATGAATCGAGTAAATGCTTTACCAATCTATTGTTATATCCGTAAATGCCAACAGTATATTGTAGGATTATTTTATGGATTTAGATTTTTTTAAAGGTGTTCATCGTTTCTTTTGAGTACATTATATAAACATTAAATCACGCCTGTAAGCCCCACGAGTTAAGCAGAGGTACACCTAAAGTTCATGACTATTTCTCGGAGAAAGCAGGTTGCGAAGTTGCGATTGAGACATCGTAGTTTGTATAATGTACCTACTTGAATTTTATGAATCATCAAAATAATTCAAATTCTGCGTTTTATTTGGCTCCCGCATTAAGGCTCGTGCAGACCAGCGCGACGCGACGGCGCGACGCGACTTGAACAATACAATTTCTAAGAAAACTTCACGGTATAACAATAACCGGTGACGCGTCGCGTTGTCGCGTCGCGCTAGTCTGCACGACGCTTTATGCACCACCAGTATCTTATCCCATAGTGATAGGTAATTTCTAAAAATATGCGGTTCTGATTAATGAAACGAGTGTGCTGAATGTAAGATATCGTACCAAGCGCCCGCTTTTGATACCAATGGTTATTTTTTTGGTCTTTACTGTTGACTATCATCATTGGCCTCGTCCTGCCCATATCCAAGCTTTTGATTTATAACATTTTTTCTCTCGCAAAACCGAAAAATCGAAATTTAAAAAAATCGAAGTAATCATATCTGTTGGAGTGATTACTGAAAAGGGACGGAAGTGTGTCACAGGAGGTCGGGGAAGCGTTTTATTTGATTTGACCAATGAGCGCGCGGTGTTATAGTTTGCCTTCAGAACTACCTTGAAGAGGACGCCCCTTTAATGTTGCTTATTACCAAGGTGCGATATCAGATGTTACACATCACATTATATGCGACTACTGTAAGGCTTGCTCGTTTTTTTGCGTCTTTCTATCTCTATCAGACTTCATCTCATTCATATCATTTATCACACAAACAATCCGTCGTTTCTTTGGTCTAATAGAATAAAATTATCCATATTGTTTTTAGGGTCGGCTCAGCATGTCTTTTTCTTCCATTCATCTGCCATCAGTCAACTCAGTATTCATTCCCTTTTTAGCCATGTTATTTTTCACACAATCCATCCATCGATCAATCTCTGCAATTAAATTGTCTATGACAAAAAAAAATGAGCGAGCCTTACAGTAGTCGCATATTATGATGTGTAACATCTATCATCTTGGCTGACAGTACCAACCTCTCGGAAAATGGGTTGGTACCATCTGACAGCCAACTCTAGCACCGCGTGTGCTCATTGGTCAAATCAAATAGCGCGGTTCCCCGGCTTCCTGTTACACACTTCCGTCCCGTATCACAAAATCACTACCACAGATTGCAGGAAACCGAGAGGAAAGATGTTAAACACATAAAAAAATTTAATCGCGGACAGCCCTGTCCTAGATAGACAAGCATACGTAATACAGCAATCACTGTACGTTTGAGACAATAAACGTTCATTGAGTACGCAATTAGCGCCTACGGCCTGAGCTCTAAAATTGGCCTTGAGCTGGCCTCACGACCCAGTTTTCTTTGTCTGTAACTTCGACTTATGGTATTTTCACATTTTTCTTTTCATAAACGCTTCCTCGATTCCGATCTGTTGTTGAAGGTCAGGAAAATGTAAATGCTTTATTTGTTTTTGTTTGTTATACACATATAAATTCACGACTTCTTCCCATGGGGGATAGGCAGAAACTATGGAACGCTATTTTTTGTTTGTAGGGTTCCGTACCAGAAGGGTGCCAAACGGAACCATTAGGGTTCGAGCGGTACTGAGCCTCCGCTGTCCGTCTGTCTGACAGCGGAGCGGACACTTGAATCAAACAAACAAACAATTAAATTAAAATTTAAAGGGGACCCCCATGAAAGAAACGGTATTTTTTTGGCGTTTTTTGCATAAATATTGTACGGTTACGAAACGAGTTCGTGTGCGCGACTTGCACTGGCCTTTTTTTTAAATCTAATAAGTGAAACGATTTATCAATACTAGTGGTCGTCCAGTGGTCGAAATTCGACCATAATTAATTTAGATTTTATGTTTGATAGGACACTTTCTACTAATTCCATGTATACAGTTACAGCTATATTGAGTTATAGCTGTATGTAAACAGGCACGTCCTTTATGCCTGGAGGCTTTCATTCGGGTAATAAATTCTGTTTACTTTTTATTTTTGCTTGAGTATAGATTTCCATGATTTTTTTTATGGTATATTGGCGTGTGCTAGCAGACATATAGCAAATAATTTAATTTAATGTTTTATGTTGCATAATGTACATTATTTTGCATAACTACTATTGTATAAACACTTATACAAGTTTTTCTAACTGAACAGACAGCTGTGCTGCTGGGGAGTTTGTTGCGCCACTTCTTCTTCCCAGCTAAGCACTAGGAAGTGGTGAAGGGTGGGCGTTTTTGGGGGACTGTCTTATGTCATTTTGACGTTCGAAAAGTGCTGATTCTCAGCCTATTTTGAATAAATGACTTTTGAATTTGAATATAGTACTAACTAATTCCATGCTGCCATATCATTGTTCTAAGGCCATCTTTAGCCATAAACAAAAGAGTGTGTGTGTGTGTCAAACGCATGGTAGTGTGTGTCATGGTTTTTTGTATTAATTTATTTTATTTCCAATGCATATAATTATATAAAAATATTACCGTTTTGCAGTCCTTCTCCATATAAACTTTAACTGTGCCAAATTCCATACTCCTCCGGTCCGCGTAATTTTCGCAAAAAGGAGTAGGTACAAAGTTTTTGCTTTGTATAGATAATAATGTAATATTAATTACCTTTTTAGTTAAATTGACGGATGCTCGTACGTTACAGCAGGGTGCTTGCAGGAACGCTATTAAAAGCAGTTAATATTGTTTTTCCTATAAAACATGAGTTAACATGACACAGGCTAAGCCGTAAATAAACGCTAACAAAACAACGATACCAAATGACTGAATCAGTGACGTCAGACGTGGATTGACTGAACGGAGATTTTCCTGTGGTCAAACTGGCCGATTAATAGATTCTTCATTTATTCATTTACTCGTCATTGCTCCAAGTATTTAGAATTTTAGATAGTCAAACTTCGCGATAGACGTTTTGGGAGATTTTTTTTACTGTGATCGTAACCAGTTCTAGTAATCGGACCCGCTCATTATGAGTAAAGGACAGCTGTCCTGGACCAGTCGTTGAATTGTCAAATAACTTCTACTCAGGGGAAGCACTCCACCAAATACCTAAACTTAAAAGAAATGGCTCTATAATAATGTTTTCTACACTCAAACTCAAATGCATTTTATTTCAATTAAACCATTTACAGGCACTTTGAATAGGGATGAAGCATAGGTAAAAAAAAAAAAAAACTAATTAGTCCGTCAGTCAGATAATAAAAAAATATGAGACACGTATTTCTTGCTTTATCATATTAATAAAAGATTACTTAGATAAAACGCATTTTAAGTTGGGGAGTGGGGGTCGCTACGTCACTAGTATGTATAAAATCTACATACTCGTGATGTCATGGCACATTTTACCTCAATGTATCGCCGAAATCATAAGATTACGTAAAAAAAGAAAAAAAACGTGTCCAATATTTTTTTATAATCTCACAGACGGACTAAAAAAATTTTTAATGTTCATCCCTGATGTCAAGGAGTCGGCCAGTCAGAAATATGAAGCTAGTTGCCCATTCCAAAGCGTAGTAGGTACCTATGGAGAAGAACGGGCAAGAAACTCCATGGACACTATAACTACTATAAGTGAATTCTTAAATTATAAGCAATAAAAATTATTTTAAGGTATTTTTTGTATGCCTATGTTTTATAAGTAAGCAAAATATGTGGAACTATTTATATTTATGACGTTAATTATGTACCATAATAGGTATATGCTTAATAAATATATATTTTTATATTATATTCCAATTAGTGATGCATTTTTTCGCTTTTCAAAATTAACCTTGTACTTTGAATTGGCCCAAAGCATCGTACGATACCTTATCAGGTGTCACGATAGAACACCGGTTCGTTATCCAAATGCTTAATCACCATTGTTTCGTCACTATCAACGTAGTTAGCAGATAGATAACGGATTTAAAGGATTAAGTTGTAAGATGCTCATTAAGGTTATGGCAGTCATCCTAGGTTTTAATATCAGTTATCTCTTGCAAGGGAGATTAGTCTTGGAGTTGGCAAACATGTTATTATATGGTTCTAATTCTGTTTTATATCGAGCAGGGTTGCACAGCACTTGTTATGTTGTGTTATTTTGTATGTTGCTATAGCAGTAATTGCTTGTCGGGCTTCTGCCTGTGTTCTATTCCATTCCAATAGTCTTCTTTCTTCGGTCCATCAGGCTCGTATACCCGTCCTTCTCTCGTGTCAACACGAGTTATGAGCAAATGCCGTCGTCGTGTCTCTTCGGGCACAGTCGTCACCCACCGTGTGACGACTATGGACTATCCATCCCGATAAATTCTACCTAGGTGGTACCCGTCCAATGTCATTTCAGCCGATAATTAGTAGACTTATTGATCACATCGGCGAATACTGTTTTGGAGTACCTATATTGTGGTATTAGGTACCTATTTAGTCAATGAGATTTATATCCAATACACTCCAACGCCCTTTGCCAAATCTTGAGTTTGCACAAGCGTAATATTTAACAAAATTGCCTTTACGTGTGATTGTCACCAATGTAACGGGCGAATGGTATTTGAATGAGACTGTTACAGTTGGCTGCCGTCCATTAATTCCTCACGCCTTCCTTGTCAGTACGATCACACCCCTTTTTGACCTTTTACTAGTTGACCTGAACAGTGTATTCTGTGACCAGTAATTTTTATAGTGAACTAATGCTTGGCCCGCGGATTCAATCGCGTGATTTTCGGATTTGATAATGCCTCTGTCTCCATCAGGGTTCAAGCTGTCTATACCATACTAAATAATAAAATTCTGCGGTTTAGCCATTGAATTGTAAAGTCGGTTACAAATAATATGACAAAAATTCAAATGGATCAGATAACGTACCTGTGATAACGTAACGTATTTTGGTTGAATAACACTTAATTAGCTAATCCAACGCAACTATAGATGTCTTAATATTAACAGAAATTAATATTAATGATAAAACTGTTCTTAATATGTAAAACATCGATGGCTATGAAATGCACAGTAAGTTACGTAAAAACAGAAAAGGCGGTGGAATAATAATGTATGCCAGAGATGGCTACTTATTCACACCAATGAATCATTTGAATGTATTAGTGCACCCACTACGACCACGCATATATCTGTGCAATTTATAGACCACCAAGCAAAGGTTATTCGTTCTACTCGTAAAAGAAATAAGCAGTATCTTATCCAATTCTTCTATTAAATCATACGACATTTATTTGCTAGGATAGATGACGTTACATACCACAACATTCTAAAATACTACGTAAGTAGCATGTCCGAGTGTGGTCTAACTGTGCGTTTGCACTGGCGAAACATTCACAACAAAACATGTTAAAATCTCTAGTTCCTGTCAAACATTGTATCGAACATTGACAGAAACTGATTACAACATTGTATGGAACATTGACAGAAACTGATTTCAACATGTTTTGTTGTGAATTTTTCGCCAGAGCAAATGCATAGTGACGATCGCGATATCTGACTACAAAAGAATGGAAACACGCGGAAATAAAACTACACGTAGCTAGATCACAACTTTATAAGAACGCGTTAGATCTGTACTCGAACTCGGCGGCCGCACTCGGAACTGTAAAGCTTCGTGCAGACCAGCGCGACGCGACTCGAACAATGCAATTTCTAAGAAAACTTGACGGTATAACAATAGCCGGTGTCGCGTCGCGCTGTAGCGTCGCGCTGGTCTGCACGAAGCTTGATGGCAGATCACCGCATGTTGTTCTTGTTAATACTGTCGTGCGTAGGGCTTGACCCAACACGAATACAGCAGCACCCTAATTGCGAAACACGATCAATCACAATGTTTCATTTTGACAATTCAACAATGTTCATTGTGTTATTCACGTTGTTGAGCAGACAAGTTTTTCGAACATTTATGGATTAGCAATATTCTTCAAAATAACTCGGATTGTGATATATCGTGTGTTACGCATTCAGGACGCAGGTTGATACAAAAACAATACAACAAATTGATAATGTTAAAATTAAATCTTTGCGAAATATATGTCCAAACACAATTTACGATTACATGAAAAAACAGTTTCATAAATTTTACGAGGCATCAAAATATATCACAAAAATTAATAATGTTTTATTAAGTTTTGTGATATATTTGTAAAAGAAACAAACGACCTTGGTTATATAATAAAATGCATAAATATAATGCAACATGTGTAAAAAAAGGACCTTTTATTTATAAAATGGAAAAATGATTCAACAAATAAAATACTGCGATAAGAATATAATAAAATTAGATTCAATATCGAAAAATCTAGAAATAAACATTATTTGGAAGAAATAAATAATAGTAAAATGAATGTTATGGCAAATATTAAATAAGTTGTCTGGTCGCAACAAAAATCGTGTGACGAACCCATATTGAAAGTGTTCAAACTTTATAATTTAGAAATAAAATTAATAGCTGATAAGTTTGCCACAGAATTCAGAAATAGTGTTAAGAAGATCTTACCTAAATCTAACCGTCTTCTATTGAACGAATCAGAATATATGTATCCCTATAATAAATCAATGTACCTACATCAGGAAAAGCTACGTTAGGACATAAAATTCATTCGTGACAATATGACAAGCGTTATTGTCAAATTGATCAATTTTAGTGTCAAACAAGGAAAATACCCAGAAGCACCAAAAACTGGTGCAGTGCGCCCAATACATCCAAAGGCAGTTTTGCCGGCTATGGAAATTATAGACCGGTCACTATTCTACCTATCCTATACTATTAAACGAGCAATATTTGTGTGTTTGTAACCAACCCGCACTGGGCCAGCGTGGTGGATTATGGCCCACTCCCTCTCTCAGAGGAAGCCTGTGTCCCAGCCGTGGGAACATTATAGGCTGATTATACTAACCAAACAAATAAAATTAATAATTAAAGGGGGTTGCCATACAAGAAAAGTATTTTTTTCGGCTTTATTTGCTCGATCTTAAATACGGTATTTTGTTATTTGTAAATCAGTGATAACTGCTTCTACACTCGAGAGCAATGAATCCGGGTCACTTAAAGAATCCTAAAAATCTCGGAAACTAAAAATGCTAGGTTAATGCAATAAATTGTATTTAATAGACAATGTAATACTCCTTAAATGAAGGTATTAAAACTTCTTAGTTATTGTAAAGTTATATCATAAAAAAATCAAATTTGAAAAAGGGCCACTTTCGAAGATGGAACTACGAAATTACAGCATTTGGTTTTGCTTTTGTTTGTAATCTGTCATTTATGTGGGTACATAAACCATGTTGATAGTGCTCTATATTCATTATTCAAGCTGAAATTATGTCGCTTACGCCTGAAGAATGCACCAGAATACTTACAATGCTGGAAACCGGCCGGAGTCAGCGCGATACAGCCAGGACTGTCGGTGTGTCGCTGTCAACAGTACAAAGAGTTCTCCGACGTTACGAAGAAACTGGTTCTAACCTACGCAGACCAGGAACGGGCAGAACCAGGTGTACCACAGCACGAGAAGACCGATACTTGGTGAACACCATGCTTCGAAATCGCTTTCTCACAGGAACTGAACTCACAAATCAGTTTCGACGCCTCGGAGGAAGTAACCCAAGTGCATGGACAGTAAGACGTCGGCTTGCTGAATCTAACTTAAAACCCCTTAGACCTGCAAACGGCCCTAAACTGGAGCGTGGGCATCGTATTTCAAGACTAAGATATGCCCAGAGCCACGTAAATTGGAGTATTGAAGATTGGTCAAAAGTTATGTTCTCCGACGAATCAAAATTTATGCTCTACAAGCACGATGGAAGACACAGAGTGTATCGAAGACCAGGGGAAAGATTCAAGCAAGCATGCATCGAAGAAAAATTAGCCTACGGTGGTGGGTCTGTACTTGTGTGGGCCGGAATTTCTTCTGAAAGTCGCACAGAGCTGGTGATCATAGAAAATGGCTCTTTAACTAGCGTAAGATATGTGGAAGAAATCCTCAATGATCACGTTGGTCCATTTATGGTCAATTTAGGTGAGGATGCTATATTTATGCATGACAATGCCCGACCTCATACAGGTAGGATTGTGAATGACTACCTTCAAGAGATGAACATTACTCGTATGGAGTGGCCAGCGCGCAGCCCGGATATCAACCCGATCGAGCATGCTTGGGACGAGCTAGGCAGATGCGTAAAACAACGAAACCCTCCCCCAATCACGCTTCGTGAGCACAAAATTGCTCTCACAGAGGAATGGGAGAATATTCCCCAAAATCGTATAAGGAACTTGGTGTACAGCATGCCAAACCGCGTAAACGCAGTAATGGAAGCACGAGGAGGCAATACGAAGTATTAAAATTCAAGAAAATCGTAATAAAGTTCAAAAATTTCATGTTTCCTATTTTTGTTTTAAGGAGAGATCAGCAGTTTTTTTCTTTATGTAATTTTGTGTAAATAAAATGTATGGTGACTCATATTTTTTTTACTTTCATTTAAGGAGTATTACATTGTCTATTAAATACAATTTATTGCATTAACCTATCATTTTTAGTTTCCGAGATTTTTAACATTCTTTAAGTGACCCGGATTCATTGCTCTCGAGTGTATTTCTGTTATTAAATGTGATTGATTCACTGATCCATTATTATAATGTTTTTTTAGATTGTAGTAAATATTATTGCGTAAGTTAAGGTTGTTTTTGAGTACGTAGAGGACCATCTCCATTTGGTTTCAAAGACAAACTATTGGAGTTATGGCCTGTTCTGGAATACCAAATAAATATAAGAAAACCTTTGGTACTTTTAAATGAACATACACATTTCAGTAGCGTAGCGTAAGTATAGCATAATCAGCCTAAAATGTTCCCACTGCGGGGACACAGGCCTCCTCTCTGTCAGAGGGAGTGGGCTGCAAACTACCTCGCGGGCCCAGTGCTGGTTGGTAGATGTCACATGTTTTTGATTTTTTTGCTCTCGGACATGTCCGTGTCCTCACGATGTTTTCCTTCAACGTTTTGAGAGCAGTGCTGATGAAATTATTTATACAAAGTAAAGCGTCTGCCTGGGTTCGAACCCACGTACTAAAACATATTAAAAAGCGTATTCATTTCAGTAGCGTATTACGGTTTTTCCAATTTACTAACGATCAAAGTGATAGGTAATGTTTATTGCACGACATAC
This sequence comes from Agrochola circellaris, assembly GCA_914767755.1. Classification (NCBI taxonomy): domain Eukaryota; kingdom Metazoa; phylum Arthropoda; class Insecta; order Lepidoptera; family Noctuidae; genus Agrochola; species Agrochola circellaris. Next base: position 9,627,235 of record OU611860.1, read on the forward strand.
AAAGCGAAAAAAATTAAAATTTGTTGTGCCTTCTTTGCAACTGTTTTTATTCACTGCTGCTAACTCAACTCAAATCATTTATTTCAATTAAACCATTACAGGCACTTTTGAATTGTCAAGGAATCGGTCAGTCAAAAATATGAAGCTAGTTGCCCATTCCAAAGCGTAGTAGGTACCTATGGAGAAGAACGGGCAAGAAACTCCACGGACACTCTTTTAAATAAAATAAATTGTTACAAAGTATTGGTTACATCATTCATGTTGAAATTATACATGTGAGAACAATGTAGAAAGACGTGCACGTTAGAAGCGTCCGTAATACAAAGATAAAAACAAAGAACAATTAAAAAATTAAAAATCAGCCATGGCCGCTAAGAGTTGACCAGTCCCAACTGACGGCGCCCGTTCACGAACATGACGTATGGATCAGCACCATTCAGCTCAACCATTTTCCATGCTAGTAAACAGAACCACAGAGCTGGTGGTATTTAATATATATACCATTGTATAGATAATTTAATGGAGATTAATTTAGTACTTTAAAAAAAAATACAACAGAAACGAAAAAAAAAAAAAAAAAAAGAAATCCCGTCTATCAAGTGTGAAACCTGAACATTGTAGCTTGCAAAAAAATCAATTAATTGAGTTTTTTTTTAATTTAGATTCGTTTCACTCATAGTAGGAACCCTATTGACAATGGCTCTTTTATTCAAAGTAGTTTTTTTTTATACGATCGTTTTATTTTTCCAAATGTTTAATAACTACACCTGGATAAATAGGTAGAGGTACTTTGAGAGATACTCATCCATTATTAATCATACCTACATAGGATAGGTGCTTTAATACAGGTGCTAATTAGTAACCTCACTTCCACAACTTCTATAGTTTGTGCATAGTGTGCCATCAATCATCACTTTCATATTCAAAGTCAGAAAGTAGTCATAAATAATCATTTAAAATGATTTTATTTTCATTTCCAAGTGAGTAGCTGTTGGCATAGGTCCTGTAGATTATAGTTGTAATTATATATTTTAATACTACGATGAAATTGACTATGACGTCAGGTTTTTTCGGTGAGACAGCACCAGTTCAGTCAAACACTCTCGTGGTTCGAATGCTGCGAAAACTCTAGGTTATCTTTGGTCGATTGTTTGATAGAGTGACAAAGGGATCTTCAAAGTTTTGTCTATGCTAACCTGCCCGAATTTGAATTGACAACTCATTGGCTAAACTGTTCTCAAACTGAAGGAGTTATCATGCACCCAAATTACGATTACGATTAATTCTTACGATTTACTTATATTCCCACACACAGCACAGGTAATATGTCTTTTATTGACTTGAATGATCCATGCGTCAGGTCAGGACTGGGCGTCGTCAGTTGAGACTGGTCATCTCTTAGCTGGCCTATTTTAATTTTTGAATTATTATTTTTTACCTTTTTATTACGGACGCTTTTAACGTGCACGTTTTTCTACATTGTTTTCACATGTATATTTTCAACATGAATGATGTTACCAATATTTTGTAACAATTTTTTTTTTGTAATGAGTGTCCGTGGAGTTTCTTGCCCGTTCTTCGCCATAGCGCTTTGGAATGGGCAACTACCTTCATATTTCTGACTGACCGACTCCTTGACAATTCAAAGTGCTTGTAAATGGTTTAAATATAAATGCTTTGAGTTTGAGTTTTGAGGTTTCCTTTCTGCGCAACGGTTTATGGGACTGTCGTACGATGGATATTTATGGCTTTTAAAATGAAGGTTCATGAGTTCATGACTTCCAAAAGTTTCTTCAAGGACAGTTTTTTGTACGCTCGCTTGCTTTATTCCTGAATAATTCTCACATCATATCTAGACTTCAATGGCAGGCACTGCTTGCCATATAAAGTTGTGTTAATTTAAATTGAATCGATATTTTTCGAAGTAATCGCGATCACATTGTGGAATGCACGTGTCATCAACCTTTTCCATGATTCATGAGACCAAGTCGATAAGTGCATGTTTATGGATAGTTTTATCGATATATTTGCTAGCTAGAGATAAGTAGCGGCTCTATTACTGGAGCTCAATTCTTAGATGCGGCTACCGTTTTAATAAGTGATAAATATTTACGAAGTCTCGCGTAACGGATAGTAGTTAGGCTCAGTTTACATCGGCAGTGTAATATTGCTAATTAGCCCAGTTTCCGATTGCGTTGTTGTTACGGAAAATAAGACCCATCAAAAACATAACATGTAAATGGATTTATGGAGATTTTACAGCCTTTTTCTGATGCTATTAAATTATTTACAGAGAAGCAAACTTATCTGAATTTTTCTAATTATATTTAATTTGTTTTTTTTTCTGTAGTCATTGTTATATTTGTAATTAATAATTTAATTATTATTTTAATTTAATAAGATTTAATTTAGGCATTTTAATGTTTTTATGTTGTTTAAAAATATGTTTTTGTAAAAAAAATCGTTTGTTTTTTCAATGGGGAATTTTATATGGGGCTCTGGCGGCGGCCTTCGTTTAGCGGATGTCTTCAAATCACAACATAAGACCCCCGTTAAAAATTATGTAATTTTTTTATGGATCTGCGATAAAAATGCGAATTGGAAGTAGCCATTACTTCTTTATAAAAAAAAAAAAGAAAAAAGCATATCTTTTTGATAATGTTATTGCAGTACCGATGTGCCCCTTTCGGATCGCGCAGGTTTTTTTTTACATATTGTATAAATTAGAGACATTTCAATCAGAAATTATATTTTCCTCCGTATTAAACTACTGAACCAATGTAGATGCGCCTCTGCAAACGATAAATCGTGCGGTTTTTCTTATATGGGTTAAATAAATGTACTGTTATATCGCTATACGTGTTCGTTGTTAACAGGAAAGGGATAATACTCGTAATAATTTATTTTCATGTTCATCTGACGTATTTTTAGGTACCTATTATTACTATAGGAAATACCCCGCGCATAGCGTATAGTCCGCCTTTGTACTTTTTTGAGTGTGAAAAGTTTTAATAAATAAATAAATAAATACATTTATTTATTACGTACGTACTAAACTTTAATATCCTTAATTTAGTTTGTTTTATAAATCAGATCTTTTGTTCACGAAATAACATTTTTCTTCATTCTAAATAACAAAAAATAATCATTATAATTATAAATGTTATGTTTTGTTTGTACGGTTTTGCCCCCGTGCTTTGTCCAAAACCGGGTATACCTATATCTTATACTTGATTTGGTGCATCAAATTCTCCGGTTCCCAACACGTACAGCCTTCATGGACGCAATTCTTACCTTCTTAAGACATTGCACCCAAGTATGGCTCCTTTGCATATATTTCAAATAAAATAATAATAATGTACTAGGTAGTACCCAATATTACTTAGAACGGTTTTGCACCAATCGCACTTTAGAGAAACAAAGATAAAAAAAGGCGCATTTAAAACTCAACATTGGTCATTTACACTTTTGTGCATGCTTATTCTTTGCTAGAAAACAATTTTCACATATACGAGTATAATGAAACACTAGTTTCATTCTGGGAATATTTCATAAAGACATGGAGACTTTTTACTTATTATTTATTTTCGCGGAGTGTGCATCATCATCATTGAATGATTGTTGACAAACTAATCAGAATGACTAGCTGCGGCGGGCAAATTCGCGCGTAAATTTGAAACAAGTAAGAGACTAAACTGTCTTGCCCCGGTTTTACCCCCATACCCGGTTTTGGACTAATGGGGAGATCAGTCCAAAACCGGGTATGGTGTACTAGGTAGGCGTCGAATCACCCAAGATTGTGCTGCAACCCAATTACTTTAACACATTTATAGGCACAATCACAATCTGAAAGATTTTGAAGGAAATTTATAATCCATTGCAGCTTATGTTTGAAATCGTAAAAACGCAACGAATATTGTTGAATTGTCAAAATGAAAGGCATTGACATTGTGTGTTAAGCAATTACTCTGCTAAGTTCTTGCCAGGTGGATGGGAGCCGCTGCGTAGTAGGAGCGTCGTTCCCAAGGCCACTATTTCCCCTGCATAATTCAGTGTTTACGGCAGACGGCAGAATACTATCGACCTTTATAGCGTAGAGTCGTAGACTAGTGACCCGTAACGTTGTCGCATAAATAGAAATAATGCAGCAAAGCCTTGGAGAAATAAAACCGATTGAGAAATACTAGATTGCTATCTTGTCTGTCACACATAGGTAGTGACTTTGTCTGGATTTAACTTCTCTTTACGATGCAATCAGCGAGGTAATGGCGTCACACACATAAACTGATAATTGATCACAATTCCTTTAATTTTGACAGTTCAGACACGTTCATTACGTTGTTGAGCATTCAAATTTTACAATGGGTTAGAAATTTCCTTTAAAAGCATCGGATTATGATTAAAAGTGTATTACGCAATTAGGGTGCAGGGGACCTACCACCACCTCTAAAGCAGTATTATTTTAATATTTCTTTAGTGTGGGAAAGAGATGAAGCTCTACAGGACGTATAGCTCCATCTCTTTCCCCCCACTGAAGTAAGATTAAAATAGTACTGCTTTAGAGGCGGTGGTAGGCCCCCAGATCATCCAACAGAGAGTTTCTATGCTCATTATCGTTCTTCACTACGCCCAATTATCAGTGCAAGACTAGATTCGGTCAGTAATCTCTTCTATACTGCAATATGCTCCCTTGGTGCTTACGTTAGGGGTCATAAAACTGTGAAATCGACATGCTGCAAATCCCTTCTGAATTCTGATTGAAATTTTACGCTAAAGCTTGTATTCATTTATCACAAGATTTTTCGTTTCAAATCACAAAAACAATGTTCTAATTTTCAACACGAAATGGCACGACATAATAACACATTCACTAATAGATTGAATCAAATCCAAGACGGAGTGATGAGCACATTCGTGATTGGGAGTAATTGTTACACAGCGTATGAAACGGAATATATTTACGGTACTCTATGAAGCAACAATTTGGCTGGTAAGGCCACATGGACCACAACCTCTGGCCTGATGTCTTCGACCAGAGGCAGATGCCTCACAAGAAGGACGGTGCAAGGGGATTCAGAGCGGCCATGAAATGGGAAGTCTATATTCATTTTGTCCACCAAAAAATTTGGCCTTAAGAGCGTTTATTCTGAAAGTAGGCAGCGTCGCAAAAACATGTCAAATATTTCGCTGTTTTGGCAATATTACTGAATGGAACTATGAAATGTGGTTAACTAGCGAACTAGAATATTATTCATGAATTGTAATTACAACACTGAATTTGATGTTGTAACCGTTTTAGGTGTGAAAAAGGCATTTAGAGAGTTTCCAAATACTGTTTTTACATCTAAAATTAAATATTCGATGTTTATGGTATTAATGATTGCATTTCATTATCAATTTTAGTTTAGTTCACTAGTTAGCCACATTTCTTTATTCTATACAGTAATAATGCAAAATTAATCAAAACAGGTAAATATTTGACAGCTATTTGCGACGTTGCCAAGTTTTAGGATAAGCGCGTTGCGTTTGTATCTGTAGATTATAGGATAGACACATCTTCACTAGATTTACCACGACTTCTGTCTTTACTTCATTCTCTGTCACTTTATCAGAGAGCAGTAGTAATAGATGTAGTCTTCTTCAAAATAATTACTTACACAATTTCTTCTTCATTCTTCTTCTTTACCGGTCCTAGATTTAGTATTAGTTTTAGTAAGTAACTGCATCTGCATGTCATGTGAGATTTGCTTCGTTTGCTGCATGTGTTTATGCTAACTAATACTACTACCAAGCTTTTACTCAAGTATTTACTATGTATCTATATTTTATCATACTTCATAACACCCACAACTAGTCACAGTTCTACCTTTGCTTGCTCTCACCTTAATTTCTCCTTCAATCCGTGACCAAAAAATACCTGTTCCAGATATGTGGGTTAGCAAAGCAACTCGACATGACAGAGAGGCAGGTGGAACGCTGGTGGCGACTTCGAAGAAGTCAGGACAAGCCCTCGACACTGGTGAAGTTCTGCGAAAACATGTGGAGGACCACATTTTACTTGTTCAACTTCTCTTACGGCCTGTTTATACTGTGGGATAAAGAGTGGCTGTGGGATATTGATCAGTGTTATATTGGATATCCTCATCAGGTTAGTTTTATTTCTATCTATTTAACTACGTAAGAGGACATAAAGTGATTAACTAAAAACAGAAAATTGTGGGAGAAAGGGTTTAATTAGCACATTAAAAAAAAAAAAAAATATAATCCCGAAATAATTTTAGATGACGATGATGAGACGATTTAAAAAAAATATGACTCAAGAACTAGACAGGTTAGCTAAATAGGGTTACGAAATCTTGAATTTAAATGATTATTTCTATCAGGTTTTTTAATAAAAATGTGATGTCCGAAACATGGGCTTCATAAAAGGTTTTTACAACAAAAAAAAAACCGACTTCCAAAAAAACAAAACACTACAAAGTGAAAAATAACTTTAATTTCGGAAATCGGTGTCTTTGGTTTTGAATTTTCGTATTTTGCCACCGACAGTTGTGGTACCTACCCACCCCACACAAATTCGAATACCACTACCTGCTATGTAAATAACAGTTACAGGAAGTTATCATCATATCATCCACATATACTAAGTGGGAAAAATACGTATTATTGAAGATTACTCAAAAACTATCCAAGCAAAGTTAATAAAATTTATATGGGACCAACTTGGGAGCATACCCTTTCATAAAAAAAAGAACTATCAAAATCGGTCCACAATTGACGGAGAGATCGGCGACATAAAAAAAAAACATACATACGCGTCGAACATATAACCTCCTCCTTTTTGGAAGTCGGTTAAAAACACTATGCGATCTCAATGTTATTGTTTTTAATACTGGAGAGGGATTTTGGTTTTAAATGTAAAGAGAAACCTCTCCAACTATAGCTAAGAAATCTTCCCTCATTCATAGTATTTGTATAATTTTGAAGCACTGCATTTATGCTCCGAATTGCTCGGCTATTAATCGCTTTAAATAGCGCTGCACGAGTATAGTACTAATAGATGACGTATCTTCAATGATGTAAGATTTAACGAGTATATGCTACATGGTTGCGAGCGGAGTGCCTGGCTATTGTTTCGTTTCGACATTTGGAAGCTCAGGAGGAAATAAAAGAAATAGGAGCTTTAAAAAAAAAAAACTCCATGAGGTGCGATATTTAAAGCTCTGGCCAAACTGAAGGGAATCCCTTGCGGGATGCGGGGCGAAATTCGCTTGCGCCAATTGTTGCACTAACTTGTATGGAGGTGTTCAAACCGGCGTGAATAGTCCCACATTCCGCGCGGGATTCGCCTCTGCGTGGCCAGAACTTAAAATATGTACTATCGAAGAACTTCATATCTATACACCGTAAGGACTATTTCTGCTTGCAGCGCTCTGCGGTTATAGAACCGGGGCGGTAACAGATATGGTCATCGTGTTCACGGGATTTTGTTTTGAAACTGCTTAGATATGAAGTTCTTCGATGGTACGTCTGACGGGGCCTGATGGGCTGCCAGCCCCGCTTGCTGACATTTTTAGTTTAGTCTATTTATTCAATTCAAAGTCAAATAATTTATTAATTATTAAATTATTATTAAATTCAGCTCTCAATTCTTTATTGCATTCCATAATGTTTATAAAACAGTTGGTAGGTTTAAAATTAATGAAACAATTATGTCGGGCACAGCAAGGCATAGGAGAGAGGAGGAATAGCGCTTATTTTGTTAATATTATTTATGTATTCTGGTAACTGTATTTTTTTTATTACTACTTTTATTTTTCTAATATTTAATTTATTTAAATATTTTTACATTATTTTGGCTTTATTTCTAAAAAAAGCCAATGCAGCCAGCCTTTTAATTTATTATTTATTTATTTATAAAAATCTTACCTACACTATCATTACAGATCTATGATCCAATGCGACAGATTGGCCTTACTAACTAAATCCTAAATCTACACCTTATACCTAGTTAAAAAATATCTTAATCTAAATTACTTATAACATATAGTGTAACTTTTGCGAATTCACTCAAGTTGCACCATAATACATCAACCCTCCCGTAAACCTCATTCACCACGCGTATGGCTCTAGTGAGAGGAGTTCTCGCCAGTAGGTTGGTCCTGGCTGCAGGCACAGCGAGCAGGGGCGGGCGTAGCCGCCTCCACACGTACCGGTCGGGCACGTACAGCTGTAGGTGTCGCAGTACTCCCGGGTTATGCGCCACGCCACGTAGTAGTTTCACTACATACGCTACGAGCGAAAACTCCCGTCGTACTCTTAGAGTGTAAGGGTGCGTTTCCACTGAAGCGGAGACGAGCGAAGCTGAGCGGAGACGTGCAATCACAATGGTTGAAATCTTCATCGCGTCTCTCGTCTCGTCTGTGATTGGACGATTCCTGCACGTCTGCGCTCAGCTCCGTACGTCTCCGCTTCAGTGGAAACGCACCCTTATACCCTACCATACCTAGAACAAATAGTGTAGGGTACATCAATGGGTATAATGGATAAAAAGCCTTAATAAATAAGTAAAATTTAAGCCGTAGCCGAAGCTATAGAAATGAACAATGTTCATTAGACCATTGCTATCACAACTTAACAACAGGTGCAACTTATCATCAAGATAAGAAGATATTATCATCAGCGCTCTAACGTTCAGTGTTATATAACAGTCTATTATAAATATTAATTTGACGCAAGTCCTATATGATATAGGACTTGCGTTAAATTAATATTTATACACAGACCAAAAAACCAATAAATAATTATGCAATACGCAAATGAATCCGAAAAGTCAAAGGTGCGTGCCTTGGGAACTTCGAACTCGAGACCTATGACTTGGCAGTCCGACGGTCACACCTATCACTGCTATATAGCCAATATAGGATTTGTTACGATAACTTATACAATTCTAACACATTCCAGGGTCTCACAGACGACATCTGGTGGCACTACATGATATCAGCAGCCTTCTACTGGTCACTGACATTCTCGCAGTTCTGGGATGTGCAACGCAAGGACTTCTGGCAGATGTTCGTGCACCACGTGGCCACCATCTTGTTGATATCCTTCAGCTGGGTCTGCAGTCTACACAGAATCGGCACTATAGTGCTTTTACTGCACGACTGCGCCGATACATTATTGGATGCAGGCAAAGCGGCGAAGTACGCCAACTATCAGCGTTTGTGTGATATCTTATTCACAATTTTTATAGTACTGTGGATCATTACAAGAATTGGTATTTATCCGTTCTACATTATTTGGAGGTGAGTTTCATGTTTGTGTGGCTTTTCTCAATATTATCTTAAATATTAACAGATATATATAATATTTATTATTATTTCCAGTACATCAATCCGTGCCCCCATGATAGTGCCGATGTTCCCTGCCTACTACATCTTCAACTCGCTGCTGTGCCTGCTGCTAGGCCTGCACATGGTCTGGACCTGGCTCATACTGCAGATCGCTTATAAAGCTCTTAGTGCTGGACATGTGAGCAGAAACATATTTTATACTGGTTCAAATGGAAAAAGGAAGAATAAAATCCCATACTATTCAATGAGCAATATTTGTATATTTATGTATATTTGTCACGTTTTCGAAAACGGCTTTAACGATTTCGATGAAAGTTGCAATTTAGGGGTTTACGGGGGCGAAAAATCAATCTAGCTAGGTCTCATATCTGGGAAAATTCATTTTCTCCATTTTCACCCGAGCAGAGCTCTGTCGCCCAGGTACTAAAAGATAAAGTGGGATATTCTATTTTATTGTAATGGCAGCTATTAAATGAGTCACAAATGTTTATTAAATTAAAATCCATGTTATGACTTCAACTAGGACGCGGGTCTGAGGAACATCGCGTGTCCGCCGCAGTCATTAATAAGTTAACAACTATCATTAAAAAAACATATTTATGTGCATAGCGCATACGGCTTATATTTGCCTGTTGGATTAAACTATTTTCCAAAACAAACAAGTTAAAATATGATTGATTGAAATATTCAATTTGCATAATTTTCAGATAAAAGGTGACATTAGAAGTTCGAGTTCAGAAATAAGTGACAGTTCGCATGAATCCAACCACAGCACGCCGAATCGTGTCAATAATAAAAAGTAAGTAAACAACGCTTTTGCTTTGTTAAAAATGCCTACAATGCGTAAAGGTAAAGCGATCGAATATCATCCGACGAGTCTGTGTGGATGCAAACCATCAGACTTTTCATTTCAACGATTTTCCGGTAAAAGTAATCCTTCCGCCCATCGTAAGCCATCGACCTTGTCGATCTTGTGATCGATAACAGCCCAACACTGACTGTACTGATTTTGCTCAAATCAGACGGATCTGAAGGTAGAATTGATCATGTATTTTTGGATTATTCCACTGCCCCAACAATCTGTCCCATCACTGGGTCAAACTGGAATGGTCACAGTTTTGACGTAACTCACAGGCACTCGTCTCGTCAGTTTTGGCACTTTGTCCCACTGGTGGGGCAGAGTGGAAGAATCCGTATTTTTGCGTTGTACGGGCAGACCAATATGGCAGCAAAAAAATGCATTTTGTACATCCACGTTTGTTCCAAGCTGCGGGTACCACAGCATAGTGAACAAATGGAATGCTAACACACACATTTCTCCCCAGAAGAAGACTCGCCAGATACTCAAGAAGCGCAGGGGGAACGTTACTCATTCGACGACCACCGTGTCTTAGGGAAAGGTCTCTATGCCCGGTGATAGCCGAGCACGTGACTTGAAAATGTTTATTTGCCCGGTTTAGTCGGGCAACGCTCGAAGGTTTGCCCGGTTTATACAGTCAAATGATCTGCAAATATTGTTTCCTTGAACCTGCATGTCGCTATTTTAACGGCTATAATACCCGTTTGCGGTGTGATATCTTTCATTGGGCGCATTCTAATTCAGCGGTTAACATTGACGGCATTGACAGTCGAGCTCAATACTTTATTTTATTTTATTTTAATGACTTATTTTTTCCATCGGTGAAGGCTTTTCGCTTATAAACTTGCATTGATTGAAGCAAGTTCTAAAACAGAATAATAACTCGAATCGGGGATTCTTTTTTTAAATTCGGCTGATACTAATGCGTGCTAGTTTGAATTAGCCACTATTGTTGCGATAAAAAGAAGGAGATTTTTTGCGGGCCTTGCGTTTGGTTTTTGATAATATTTTGATACTGAAATCGAAAGCATGACTTTTCGACGAAGGTGATTGTGTAAAGAGGCCGATGCTTTTTGATTGACGACCTTTTCACACTGTTTGGGTGACATCATAAGTTTTGCAAAAACATCACGACTGAGTACTGACAAACCTGCATTGACGGTGGTCTGAAAACCTTAACCTGGCGCAATTAACGCTGTTCAAAATGAGTCAACGACAACATGTAGCTTGTTTTTTCATAGAATTTGCGGTGGACGCAAAATAAAACCATACATAAGCAAAAAATCGATTCATTGAGCAACGCAAATTACGCCAGCTTACCTATAACACTCCATTTATTAACCCTTCTGTGGACTAACGTCCAGTTTCTGGAATGAAAATTATCGACGCGTGAAAATGAATGATACGATTGGCTATTGATAAAACATTCAACCAAAAACAGCAGTATGTGAAATTAATGCGTTTAACAATTTGTCACATTAATTTAGCGATAATTTTCATTCGAGAAACTGGCTGTAAGTGCCACACAACATTTGATCATCTCCAACTAACAATTAACTCATATCTTTCCAGAGAGACATAGGATCGGCCCACCGTCCAGGCGTTTAGCTCAGCGTCCGTGGAGCCTCCTGGCGGCCACACACGACAACATCACTCCACGTTACGAGGTTGTAACTAGATATATATATCACTAATATTAACAAGGGGCCACATTTACGCTTTATTGTATAATGCAAGCTTTACGGGCCGGTGCCTTTTCGGTTAGATTTATGTAAGTTGTTGTTGGAAATATGCGCCTCAAAATAGCCGTAATTATAAGTGAGAGTAAAGCCAAACTTTGAAGATTTAATTCTGCATAGCAAAATGTCGAGTACTGATTATCGTGACAGCGTAGGGAAACTATAATCTATAGACTAAACTACTACCGAAAAAGTCTATGTTCAGGGAGTGTAATCTCCATTCGGGGCCCGAATTAATGACAACACAATCTGACAGTTGTCCCTACTCTCGATCCTGATTGGTGTTTCACGTCCAAAAAATTTAATTTGACACTTGTTTTGACGCATCAATTATAGCTTCGAAAAAATGAGGGCGCCACTATCGCATTTAGGTTAAAATAAATGTGCAAAAAAGAAAACTGCTTGTGGGTAACTCAAATCAAAACCTACTTGCACTTGTCGGCAAAGTAGTACCAGTCTGCCTTAAATAAAATACTTAGTTTCATTTGTCACCACGTTAGTATCTTCGTTGACGGAACATAGAATTATAAGCATTACTTAAAACTCGTTTAAAGCCTTTTGATTGGTTGAAACGAGTTTTAAGTAATGCTTGAGTATTGAGTGGGGTTCTGTAATACGGACCTTATGCCCGTTTTCACCTTCACTAAGTGACATTTAAATGAATCCCTAAATAAAAGTGCTCTGTTGGATTTTCAACGCTAGGCTCAGTGCTGAGAGTTGAAAATCCAACAGTGTACTTTTATTTAGGGATTCATTTAAGTGTCACTTAGTTGTCAGTGAAAACGGGCATTAGAGTCATCTTCATTTTTTTCGAGTCGATGATATATTATGTAATTATTTTGTTGTAAATTAGTTGGGCCCAGTAAGACAGAGTAAACCCCTGAACATATGATTTTTTGCAAATCAGTATATCATATTACCGCTTATTTTGAAAATTTTATGCACAAAATTATCATTTATTTTTTCGTTAATCCTTAACTCAATGTTACTTTAAGGGGGATGCGCTAAGGTAGCCAGCGAGATTCAAGTTTTCTTTGGTTTTATGCATTTTGCAGGTCAGTGTCAGATTGTTAATTAAAATATGATTCGCGACCGTAACAAATATAGCTTTACATAATTATAATCATTACAATCAGCAATACAACTCCATAAGTTAGCATAACTGTCAAATGTCATGATTCCATGAAATAGTCATTCAATGGGATTACATGAACTTAGAGGGTTGTTTTGATCATTTTTATGATTATAATTCTATAAATAAACATTTGATACGGCCGCAAATCATATTTAGATCAACATAGAACATGATACTGACCTGCAAATTGCAAAAATCGTAAGAAAAATTGAATTTCGCGGGATACCTTGACGCTATCGCCTTAATATGTTATTTTATATGTTGTTGATTATTATATTCAAAAGGCTGCACAAAAACTGAAAGGGGATTGATAGAGTTATTCATAAGGACAAAGTAGTTCAGTAGTGTGGCCCCAACATCTACGTCCTGTTGTGTTGTTTTCATTAATGCCTGAATTATTGGAACTATATCTAAGTCCGTATTAATAAAAAACACGTGAGATTTCTAAGTATTGATAGACGTAAAGTTTTTCGGGTTAAGGATGTCCCCGTAATTATCGATATGGAATCGATGTAGATATTATGTATTTGATACAGTGATGATCCACTATCGATAAGTATGATGACATCCCTACGCAAAGTTCATAATTATGACTCGTTTATAAGTATTAGGAATCTGAATTAGATTGACTTACTACTAAGTTAACTTTTTGATGTGTAACATTTTTCCTTTCTGTGGGAGTGATTTCGTGAAAAGGGACGGAAGTGTGTAACAGGAAGCGCGCGCTATTTGAGTTGACCAATGAGCACGCGCGGTTCTAAAGTTGGCTGTCAGATGATACCAACTCATTTTCCGAGAGGTTGGTACTGTTGAGTTGTCAGATGTAATGCGACTACTCTATGGTTCGCTCGCTTTTTTATTTACCTGACCATGTTGTTGTTTTATACAATCTAATTAGGATTCCTTATGTACTAAAAGATTTGTTGCTTACGCTATTTACAAAATGTTTATCAAAAAGTTATTTTTAAAATAAGCAATACCAAACATTGAAAATGCTTTAAGTAATATTCTTTCACTGTGTTATGTGAAATTTACATTATAGTTTGACTCCATGTTGTGAAAAGAAAATGTATTTACAGAAATACCAAACCAAATGAAAGAAACGAGTACTTGAGTTACCGAACAACGATTATTACGGTACTTACCTATTTATATAAAAATATTTATTATAATAAAATCGTAGTAAAACATACGATGGTGCTGAAAACATAAATATCATTAATGTCTTTAAACTATCGTTAAAAGAAGCATTTATTTTATAATAGTTTCAGACGTAGTACTTACTTGTGATAAACAAAATGTATTCTTTGTAAGCATAGCAATTTTGTTTTTGATATGAAAACTTCTTTAGGCGCACATTGCGCTCTTTCCGAACTGCGAACGGTCGGTGACGCTGAATCGGGTATACTCGGCTCCCGTCGGCGCCGGTAGGTGATGCTGAATCGCGTGCACTCGGCTCCAGTCGTAAGTTTTCACTTCTATCGTGTCGTAAGGATACGCCTTTTTTTTTCATAGTTCGAGGATATTTTGGTTTTTGCTTTCTTGTTTGTTGTAAGTGTGGATTGCAACTTTATTTAAGGGGAAACGCGGTCACTTGGTCGTAGGCGTTCGCGCACGCATCGTGCACGCTAGGCGCCTCGAATGGCTATGGACGTACACACGCGCATGCGCGCATGTTGCAAACGGTTCGCGTGCAACGATGCACACCTGCTAGCTCACGCGCATGAACCGTGATGTTATTTGTCCATAGTATGTTCCTAAGATGCACGCGAATCGCACTGTGCGTGCGCGTGCGCAGGTGTGGACATGGTTTAATACTCGCCAAGAACAGGAACATGGTAGTAGTAGATATACAGTATACCGTAAAAAAACAAAAACATTTTATTTCTTTATGTAGGTTTGTACAAACACTTTTACACGTCAATCATATTTTAAAAACTAGATCAGGTCGGGGTTTCCTATCTGACTACTCTGAGAAGAGAGGCCGAAACAAACTCATAGGTCGCAGTCTCTTTTAAAGTCCAGACATAATCTTGTTCAGATCCACCACCATGTAGATTGGTGTCTGAAATGGTATTTTGAGGAAAGAATCACTACTTTTGACTAGTAGTATCATTAACTAGGGTAAAGACGCTCTGACACTGTAAATAACTTGTCTTTCAAGTTAGGATTTTAAATCAAATGTCTTAAAGTCTATTTTACGATGGCTATACAGAATAGTGGACGGCACGCCGGCCGCTCACTGCCCGCGAGCCGTCACACGGAAAATAGACTATAATTTATTAGATTTAAAATCCTAACTTGAATGACAAGTTATTTGCCCATTACATCGCTCATTATGGGCACCGCTTCGACACGAAGCGGTGCCCATAATAAGCGATGTCCAATATAGAATTAACGCCAACGATCATGCGACCGTGTTTCCTCTCATTAATTGTTTTTGTTCAACCTGAATTTGTCATGAATATAAAATATTTTTTTGTTATGTAAATAAGGATTTTTACACGATGTCTCTGAGTTCTGAATTGAATCGAATTTGGTTCAAATGATTATTGTCAAGGTAACATAAGAGCACGGCCGTCGAGAGAATGCGTTCTTGACACCTGTCAGTTTCATACTAACGTATATGTGTTTTGACAATTTGATCCATAATACAACTAGAAATTGTCCAACTGACAGTTGTCAGGAACGCATTCTCTCGACGACCGGACGAATTTGTATCAAATTCGATAGAATTAATTTTGGACATACCCCAGTAGTTCATGAAAACGGTCAAAATATATGTAGTATATTATTAACAAAAGGGGCTATTCTTGCTATTTATATTACTATTATTTTAAGCCTAATCTTTTTCCTCTCTTTAATCTTTTTAACATTGCACTCAAGACAAGTCTTTGTCTTAGTGCTATAAGGTCTATTATTCTTTGTTGCCATTCTCAAAGTCACAACACTTATTTAGGTCGCTAATAATTATGAATAATTGGTACTATTTTTACGATAATTTAGGGTACTTAAATCGTGCAATGAGGATTTTCTGAAATGATGCTTACTAGATGGCAGCACTGAGACGTCAGGTCTGGGCATCTGTCAAAAGTGTCAAAGCGCCTTTAATTTCTATAATCGTGACTGAATGAATGGAACGAATGATGAATGTCATTATATATTTTATATTCATTATCGAAATGGAAGACCTCTTGTCAAAGTGGCGCCAACTGGTGGCGTGAATTTTCATGAAAACCCTTATTGTTTTGCTTTGGCAGGCGAAAGGGGATTGGTTATAATAGCTGAAATAAAAATTTCTTAGCTTCTCTTTTCTTCTTTTCAAGCTGAGTATAAAATTGAAAATACATAATATAATAAGCAACATGTAAAAACAAAACTGTCCGATCCGGGATGAGGTTAGGTATCGTACTGACAGTTTGTATACTAAGCGTGTTGGCTAAAGTAGTTAATGTATTTATTAATCGTTCGTTATTTCAAATAATACTTAATCAAGCAAAGTTTAAAGTATTATTTACAATAATGGTATTTATTATGAAAATAGTTTAGACCACACTGCCTAGTCTGAAGTTACTTATAAATAAATCCTACGAAATTTATTATCAAGAGATCCCCTGTTAACATTATTTTACAGAATAGAACATAATGTGGATGAAATGCGTAAATTATAATAATTTCTGAAACGTTTTCTTTTTTGCACGTCTTGTTACAAATTTAAAGTACGTACTTACGTAGCAAGTTTGAAATCGCATAAAAAAGTAATTAACGATTTTCTGACTTTTTCCTTTACTTGTGCTGTGAGACCTTGCTTATTGCCAAATTTCATGATTCTAGGTCAACGGGAAGTAGCCTATAGGTTTTGGTTTATTTGCGAGTATCAAAATATGTCGCATAAATGGCCGTCTTTTTTTATTGCGTTGAAGTTTATAGAAGCTTGATTTTTTAGAGCTTCAAGGGACCGTAGACCTACGTATTTGATATAAATGTCAACTTGATACTTTCCCGCGTTCTTGAGAACAAAGGTCTTGACAGACAGATGGACAACGTAGTGATCTCGTAAGGGTTCCGTTTTCCTTTTGAGGTACAGAACCCTAAAAAACACACGTGTTTAAAAAGACACTTGAATTTTGGTGAGAAAATCAAACCCATGTTTTTGTTATTTCATAAATTAAATATACTTGCGTGCAAAAAAATCGACCCACTCCGTGCTCTTATAGTTGACAGACTATATTTTAATTCATTAAATAATAAATAAATAATACCAGCTTTTTACTGTCCCACTGCAGGGCAAAGGCCTGTTCTCATACAGATAAGGCACGAGCATTGATCACCACGCTTCAAGACGGGTTAGTGATTTCAGACTACAATATCGCCCATGGGCATGTCACTGCCCGTATTTTTCTGAATATTCATGAAAAAATATCGAAAATAAACTTTAAAAGGAGGGTCTATCTTTAATATTTTTGATGTTATTCAATTTTCATTTTTTGAGTAGGGTTTGTGACCTTGCTTTACATTTTTAGCCATATCTCCGATGCTATTCGCTCGATTTGGATTGCTTCTTATTTCTAAAAGCTTAAAGGCTCATGCAGAGCAGCGCGACACGACTCGAACAAAACAATTTCTAAGAAAACTTCACGGTATAACAATAACCCGTGTCGCGTCGCGCTAGTCTGAACAGAGCTTAACTCGTAAGCTTTTAGGCCCCTTGTAGACGCACGTTTTTTCCATCGGACCACGGACCGTGTCTTTCATATTTGTATGAGTTGGCCACCGGTCCGGCGTCCGATGCATGTGCACACATTCATTATAAACCATACACCACCGCGGATCCGGCAAAAAAAACGTTCTGTTGTCCGGTGAAAAAAACGGACGTATACAAGCGGCCTTAGAGGTCCTCTTTAAGGGGACTACAGGACCTAAACGTGCCTAAACGCAAGTTTTATAATGCCTAAAAGAATATGATCCACTGCAGTAAACAAAATCGGAAAAATATATGATATTCTTCAGGATATATGCTAGTATGATAGTGTGTTGAAAACATAATACAACTAATTTGATACGATAGAAAAAAATCATAAAGATACCTCAAAAAATTTCTTTTAACGATTAAAAATCATATTAATTTACATGCAATCATTCTGATTTTTTGTCAGATTATTCTACAAGCTACATATTAGCATAATAGTGTTTTAATTTTCCAGTCCAATCAATAGATTTTTTGTAAATCGCTAACTGCTTCATATTTTGCAATAAATTACCTGCGTCGTGTCATCGCGCTTCTCTTTCATTTCTATGCAGTCCGACAGTGACCGCGCTTTAGCTGTTGTAAGCCTCTTAAAGTAAGTTTTCGATAATTTTTCATGAATATTCAGAAATATACGGGTGGTTAGATGCCCATGGGTGACATTGTGTATTAACTGTCCAGCAATCCTCAAAGTAATTAATAAATTAACTATATTAATTCGTGTGTATTGAGTTCTTTTTACTACTACACGAATTATTTCATCCACGTTTCATTCTATTCGTTTCTTAGATAAGATAAAATTCTAATAATAAAGATAATTAGTGCCTGAAATACACAGAACTATGTCTTATTAAATTCGAAAATGAGGTATATGATAATAATAAGCATTGCGTTGATAGGTCGCTTTATGAATTTAAAGCTATGGTGGGGATAAATTAAGGAATTGGTCTTTTCGACCGTGGATTGACCCGCGGGAAGCATGCAATTTTATTATGGGCTTTTATTATATTGCTTGCAAAACTATAGTGTTCAAAGGAATGACGAAATCAACGTCAAGGATACCATAAAAGATATATTTTGAAAAGACAACGTTTTAAAATCTAAATAGTTTAGTTATTCAAGCGAAAATAGACTTTATAAGAGTTCTAAATAAGTATATTTTACCTCTACGTGATCGTAGATTGTTATAAACTTTTCCGCCTGTCTGGTAAGCTTAAGATAAGAGTTCATGAGTGACCAAGAACCCGGGATGTATGAGATACCAAGATGAGCGAAGACGTTTTGTAATGACATATTAGATTTATTGATCATCGGTGCAGAATATATCAAGTCTTACCTTATATACATTATATTTATCAACAATATATTAAAATTATCTAAGAAAGTCCAAATCTATTCTAAAAATCAAGTTATATCATAATTCCCGCCGATTCCGCTGTTGTGGTCGGATGTTTACTTAATATGTAATAGGAAATAATAATAACGAACAAATATTAACCATATCATTTAAAATAATGTATATTATTATTGCACATTGCTTGGTTAGTGAAATAGTTGTTATGTCGACTGTTATTTAGTTGACGGTCGAATCGCACAAGGACTATTTCCTATCTATTCAGTAAAAATCTCATCGTGAAATCTTAAGTCCTGCTACCTTATTTCCAATTGATGTTATTTTCACTTAAACAAACATCAACTTTATGTCAGTGTAAATAAAGTTGATTTTAGACTGACTAGTACTGTTGAAAAACAAAATATGAAGTTGTAACGCAAACTGAACCTTATGTGTAGGCATTACAGTTATTTTTCCTAAAACTCGTGTTTGTTTACATGTTTGGCAAATAAATTGCGAACGCAGATTAGGTTAAGTGAGCTGCCATTCCATCTAATGCTGGGGAGTGGGAATTGGCACCATTCACACCTCACTTCACCTAAGTTTCCACGGTGAGATTTTTCAGAATGGATCTGCTGGGCTTCCGTTTAACTGAGATGGTGCCTGAGGTAGCTGTGCGGTGCAGGGGTGTTGACGCCCATCAGCGGGCGAATGACTGAGCTCTTACACAATATAAATATGGACAGTAGACTAGGCCTATTCGTTGAAATAATTACCTACGCTCCATTTTTAAAAAGATCACGACGACCACTCGTCTCGACACGTCACCCGCAACTGACAGCACCGCGACAATCGCTTGGGGTACTGTCAATGAGCGCGTCTGTATGAATGAGCCGTTAACTACGTAGTTTCTGTACTGTCTATATTTATACTGTGGCTCTTATGACACGTCACCACGCTTTCCCCGTAGATAGAGCGTATAGATTACCTGTCAGCGTAAACCTTATTGGATAAAGATAGTATTTGTCCCCGTCCTAACCAAAAGCGATCGTCCCGCGAATACGCGATAATGTACTTAACTTTTTGTTCGGAAAACCCGAAGGCAACTGAACAAACTGACAAAAAAAATCGTACCGTGAAAACCGTTTCGTTGTTTTTGTTAGACAAAAGTTTGCATACGCGAAGGACATAGAAAATATATTTGTGTCTCGTTTACTTTCTGACTTATCTATAGCACCTTCTCAGTCGAGCGGTAGGCCTATAATAGTTAGTCGCACTATATTCGATACAGAAGTAATATTTAAAAAGCTGTACTATCGAATACACCCAAAGACGCTTTAAAAAGCTTAATAATAATACATTTTAATAGTATTAAGATGTAATAATTTTAATTACAAATGAAGTATTCGTACGACTACCATTTTATTTATGACTGTTATTTTTATTCAGATATTTTTAAAGGAATTGTTCATTGTTTATGCCTAGAAAGAAAAAAGTTCATACTGTATCTATTGCATTTTACGTGCATTAAGGTTCATGTTATTTTGAACCTTATCGTAGTCTACTTAAGAGTCATTTTGACTTACACTCGTAAGTGATAACTATAGATGAAAAAAAAAATGTAAATCTTTAAAATACATTATTATTAACGGATAAACGTCCTTATGAACGATGTTTTTTTGAGAATTATTTGTGTTCTTTTATTTTTCTGTTCAGACCATAAACTATTATTTAAAATTATTTCCCATTTTTTTACCTTTATATTAAATTTCACATGTATTTAATTAATTATACATTTAGGGTGCTTATTTTAATTACTAAAACTTAATTTAATTTTATAAGTTTACCAGTGAAGACATATATTACGACCCAGTTTAGCATTTAAATTATGTTATGCTTATGACTTATGTGTAAGTACACAAAAATATTTATTTTCAGAGTTTCTAATGTAAGGATAAACTTAATTTAATGGTGCATAAAAGTGTTGTTATAGTTTTATAAAGATACCAGTATGTTTTATAGTATTGATTGTAGATTACAAGTGGAACTTATTATTGGTTGCTAATATTATAAAAATCTAGCATGTATGGGAATATAGACAGCGCTCTTATGAATAAAACAACAAAATATTAATAGATTATAAAAAAGTAATTTCTCTCAACTTTCGACTCTCATGAGTCGGAATAAACTTCTGGCAGAAACACGGATTAGTACAAATGGTTCACTCCACAAAATCATTTAAGAGCGGGATATACGTCGTTGACCTTGGTCATGTGGGCGTTACTAAGTCAAAGCCCCCCGCGTGCGCCTCCCACCCCTAACAATAATTTCGTGCAACGCGAACTATAATATTGCATCGCAGCGCCCGGCGCCCGGCCGCCTCCGCCGCCGCGCGCCGCATCTATCTACTCATCGCTTCCAGTAGCTGTATCTAATGCAGAGGTGTAAAACCTTTTGAATGTCCAAGACCGAAAGCAAGGAAAAATATAATTATGTATAATTTATAGTTTATTTTTTGTATTAACATTAATTTTAGTTTTTCTGTAAATTGATGAGCTTTAGTATTATATATTTTAGTTTCTATTTTCGTATATTTGGTGCCGATTCTCTTGTCACAAATGCCTCTAAACTAAACTAAAAATCACCAAAATTTAGTTTATTCCTGTCAAACGACGATTTCCCATTCTGAAATAGACTAAAGTGACACAACTTATATTTTAGTTTGACAGCACTAAGATAGTACTGAGTTTTTAGTTTAGTGAAAATGGCAATTTTGCTATTCTGAATATGACGTTTTTCACCTAAAATGTTGGTTGTAAAAGACCAAATCAGACTAAACTTGACAATTTTTAATCGCGATTAAAATGGTGTGGTGTAAAATAAGTTGTTATGAACTAAAATAAGGCCTTATTTTTATAAAGTTAACGGTGTAATTCGATTGTGCATCGGATTCTCAGAATAATTTTAGCAAACTGCGTGCCCTCCTAGTTTAGATTTTTTTGTAGTTTTCACCGTTTATGGTTAAGTAATAAAGACCTAAAGATATTTACACACTACATATAAAACCAAAAAAAATCTAATTGGTTGGGCCGACAATAATTTTGTTTGCGGAGAAAAGTGTCACAGGTCCGTTCAGCACAGCGTCTCGTCCCGCACTGAATTATTGGGCGCCGGAGGGGTGGCTACGCGATTTGCGAGTAGCGATTACGTAAAAAAATCCATATAAATAATTAAGAAAGTTATTTGGCAAAAATAAGCCAAAGGTCCCCTCTGCATTACTTAATATAATATATTGGTGGCAATTAAAATATCCTGTGATTTATAGTTTAGGAGAAAAATGGTAGTAAGTTACAAAAACAGAGGCCACTTTGCGTATTTATTTATGATATTTTAAATATATTTTTATTTTTTTTGAAGCCTAGAGGACATGCTTTATATTGTGCAGATTAATATATATTATTTTGAAAAAAAATCTTGCTTTAGTTACGGAAAAAAAAGGTTCTAATGTATCCTAAATGAAGCCCAATTCACGTATATCAACGCCTTAAATAAAAAGCTACTCTTGCTACGATACAATAAAGTGCAATTCAGGTCGCACAGCGCCAATGACCTACAGTTCCAATCCAATCTGCCTAGCATTTTCCCAACTTTATTGGGGTCGGCTTCCAGTCTAACCGGATTCAGCTGAATACCAGTGTTTTACATGGAGCGACTGCCTATCTGACCTCCACAACCCAGTAACTGGGTAATACGATACCCCTTGGTAAGACTGGTTGTCATACTTTCGGGCTTCTGAAGACCCGTAACGACTGTCAAAGATGCATGAATAACAGCCGGGACCAACGGCTTAACGCGCTTTCCGAGGCACGGAGGAGTCTCGGTATGTAAAGATGGTCTAATGAGCTACAGTTATATTCACAAAAAAGTTGCCTCTCTTTCTAACGCGTAACTCTTATATCTTCTAACTACGATACGCCCACTGAATTCAATAATGAAGTCGAGCACGCCACGTACCTTCTTGTAGCCTCATACCTAAAATTCGAAGTGAACCATTTTTATTCATCTGTGGTAGAAATTACAACATAAAATCACGCCATTATTTCACAAATGGTCAGGCAGAGGTGTACCTATATTACACCCGGAGTCTAAGCATTGATTGTTGAAGTAACAAATATTTTATGAATTTTATTCCGATATTATTGATAATTGAGCAAAACCAGCATGAATGATTTAAGGTCTTTTTAAACATCAACTTTATGCAAGTGTAAACAAAGTTGATTTTAGACTGACTAGTACTGTTGAAAAAGTCATAAAAAAATTTGAAGTTGTAACGCAAACTGAACTTTATGTGTAGGCATTACGGGTGTTTTTCCTTAAGCTCGTGTTTGTTTACATATTTGGCAAATAAATTGCCAACGCAAATTAAATGTTAAATCATTCATACCGCTGGCTTACCCAATATTAAATTTTAAAACGATATTGTTTATAACAATAGAGAATAGACAGTATTAATGGCCTGATTAACTACTTTCGGTTCAATGTATCTGGTAACGAGTGTCTATTCGAATACTATGAAAATAGGTTTGTTTTGCTATTGTCTTGTCTATAACTGTACTGTTACCTTTTTGAACAACTAAATAATGTACAAATAAAACATTATCATAATAGGTACCGGTCAACTGCCCTAACTTCGCCAGGCGTCCTATGTTTGCCTATAATGAAAAAGATGCAATATCTTTTTGATTTTACTTGTATGGCTATCGAAACTTTGAGTTTTCATAAAGAGCTTTAAGTTTGGATTGCCATACAAATAAAATTAAAAAGATATTGCATCTTTTTCGTTATAGGCAAACATAGGACGCCAGGCGAAGTTAAGGTAGTTGACGGTACGTTGGTGCTTTTCACTATATTTTAAATGTTGTTGATATTAGTATTGGTAACGTTTAGAAACAATTTATGTGACAAATATGATGAGAAAAAATGTGTACCTATGTTGAAAAATATAATAATTATTATTATTTGTATGTGTTGATCTCTGTTCTTATTGCATTTGTCATCAAAGTTAAATTTTTATTATCACGGTTATATTTTTAATTAATTAAGAAGAAATTGTGCGTATTCTTTGGTTGTTGTTTTTGGTGTAGGTTATTGTTTTTTTATGTTTTATTGTCAAAGTTAGTCACTGTTTGTCTGGGTTTAGTTGTGTTGGCGACTGGATAACGTAGAAGGAAGTAGAAGTACTTACCTACGTCTTTTTCACACAATGGCACTGAGAATTATTACTCGGACTGAAAAAGTATTTCCTACGCATATGAAGACGATCCAACGTATACGCAACATAGAGCTGCACATAGACACATACGCAACATAGAGCTACACATAGACGGTGCACAAACACGTCGTATTTTTTTTGACATTTCCTTCTACGTGACCGACGATAGCGCAACGCATGCGTCTACACGGTGTCGACGCTTACGCTGGAAATATGTCAATATTCCACCACAATGATGACACTGACAGCTGTTGATCACGGTTTAGATTATTTTGCTGATCGCGTTCAGTTTCAGTGGTAAAATTAGCCCTAAGTGAGACACCAGTGACTAACTATGTTTAGAGAATGGGTCTATTTTTTGTTTATATGCAATTGAGGTGTAATTTATAAATGAGGCCGTAGTTGTACTGTGAGTGTTAACACGTGATAACTTGTGTGAGATTTACATCTCTGATTTGCAAAATAGTCTCTTTTGTATGCGATGAAACAATAATAAAATGATACGAAAAATACATTTTCTTTTTTTTTGTCGTTAAGTCTCCACTCCTTCCACCGTTCGCGAGGCCGCGCGTCCTCCTTCCAGAATACATCCTGTTCATCCCGCCATCTACGAGGCCTGCCGCGTCCCCGCCTCATTGTTGAGATACACTACTTGGCATGGCTAAGGCCCAGAACCTAAGTTTCATAAGTACATATTCATTATTCATTTATTCGCTTGGAAAAATGATCTAAAAAAAATGTGAGCCGTCACGGGACGCCTGGCAGATGTGAAACATCGACATTATTTTGTAAAACTAATATGCAGAAAAGAACAGATTGTGATAGGAACTAAATATGTCATAATGATAAAATAAAATATTACATATCCACACCGTACACACTACTGCATATAGACTGTATATATATACCATCATATAGCGTGGCGACGCGTCGCCACGCCAGAAATCGGTTTTACGTGCGGCTATAGATGTTTCACATCAAAAATCCTTTGCAAGTCATTAGTGGGAGTATTAAGGGTGGTGTATCACGCAGCGGGTCTAAATTTGTTTCCAATCAATAAACGACGGAGTATAAGTCGGCGGAGCCCCGCGTAGCGGGGCTCCTATTTCTGAATGGTTAAGAAAAAAAATAGAGGTCTAGAGCTCGCTGTGCTCGATCTTGCATCCTAAGTTCTCCTAGTAACAGTAGTAGTAACATTGCCTTTTGTACATACACTAAATCTAGTAACGACGTAAATTCAGTCATTGTTGTAACTTTTAATATATCACTAGTAAAACAAATACAAATCAAAAAGCGGCGAATTAACCTCAACACTCAACCAAAATAAGTGACAATGACAATGCATATCCTCGGCACTATATCCGATTCTAGGTAGGCACCACTATTATGCCGCAAATTGCGGCTCTTTATCCGATAGTTATAGAACATAGCTTGTGTTTTTTAGACGAAAAAAATCCAGATAGCGGCTATAAAACATTCAGTCGATTAAATGGCAACATCACTTCAATTATCTGTCACTTTTTGCTCAATGAAACCGGCCGCCACATAACAGCCGCCACATAACGGCCTTCATATAAAGGCCGCCACATAACAGCCAGTCGCAGTGACGGCCGTCATGAAAATGATGGCAAGGGCCGCAATATAACGGTCGCTTAATAACAGCCGCCATATAACGGCCGCTAAATAATAGCCGCCATATAACGGCCGCCACACAACGGCCGCCAAATAACGACCGCTAAATAAAGTCTTTTCATATAAATAAATTAAATCCAAATCCATTTGTCTATGAGCACCTCACGTGCTCATAGACAAATGTAATTGGATTTAATTAAAATACGAGTATTAATCAAAATGGAATACAGTGCTAAATATGTTGAGGTATTACCTCGTGAAGTTTTGGAGTGAAGATGTGTGGTTGCCGCTGAATACTAACATGGGCAAACATCGCTCCTGCCATGCTATTCTGTAAACATCTCACCGTGAAAACTTGGGTGAAGTGAGCTGTCAATAGTGTCAATCCCTATGGAATGACAGCTCACTCCACGCTCACTTCACCTAAGTTTTCACGGTGAGATGGTTACAGAATAGCACTGCTGGTCCCGATAAGGCGGTGGTTTACACCGTTCATACGCACATTTTTTTTCCTATACCGTTAGCATTTGTGTTTATATTCCTGCGCTACGTGTTAGAGAAGTAAGTAACCACAAACATTTTATTATGTAGCGCTCTATCGCGTGAGGCGTGAGCTTTTACAATCGTGTCCGGCCAAATATACGCAAATCCGGCCTGTCCGGCTTTTGTTAGGCTTTTCGACAACCCTGCCCCGCCAAAAGTTGCCTGATTGATTTATTGATTGTTTAAATTACTTTCAATGTAAACAAATTACTTTAGTAAGAACAAAATGTGATTCATAATTAAGAGTAGGTAGAGTAAGTCTCAAATGAATAACAGTATTACATATACAAATAAAAGTATAGGTTTTTTCTATTAAGAGGCTTACAACAGCTAAAGCGCGGTCACTGTCGCATAATATAATGACTGCATAGAAATGAAAGAGAAGCGCGATGACACGACGCAGGTAATTTATTGCAAAATATGAAGCAGTTAGCGATTTACAGAAAATCTATTGATTGGACTGGAAAATTAAAACACTATTATGCTAATTATGTAGCTTGTAGAATAATCTGACAAAAATTCGATTTTTAATCGTTAAAAGAAATTTTTAGAGGTATCTTCATGATTTTTTTCTATCGTATCAAATTAGTTGTATTATGTTTTCAACACACTATCATACTAGCATATATATCCTGAAGAATATCATATATATTTCTGATTTTGTTTACTGCAGTGGATCATATTCTTTTAGGCATTATAAAACTTGCGTTTAGGCACGTTTAGGTCCTGTAGTCCCCTTAAAAACCAGTGTTAATAAAGTTGATAAATCAGGGCAAAATGTCCCGCTGAATATAAATCTGTGCCCGGCTTTTCTATTTTTGGGCCTGGGCATGGGCGGCATAAAAACTCTGACCTGGTGCCAAAATGAAGAAAAAGAAGCTACTGTTTCCTAAAAGAGCGGTGGCCGCCACATAGCGTCTGCAATTTATCGGCGAATGACGTCACTGAGACGTTGTATGAAATGAAGTGGGTGTGTTTTTCTTGAGAGCGTTTTGCGACTATTGTGTCGCTTAACTCAAATCAGCATAAGATGATCACTGCAGCTTTGCGCACGGCCGTATCTAAACTTTAGAAAAGCTATTTTATACCAGGCTACCATAGAACATAGTGTGATTACATGAAATTACAGACGATTGTCTCATAGAGTAAAATAAAATAACGGGATATAATAATATAGTAACTTTTATTTCAATAAATAATAATATTTCATGTGTTAAAAATAGATTGATTTGATTCCAACAGGCCACTTTAGTGATCTTTAAGTCTGTTGCTGAATCATCAGCCTTAGAAGGCAGAAGTTCTTAGTTAGTAGATCCAGACGATGAGCTAGATTCGTACTCCCAGTCGAAATTGATGCCGGTCACCTCTGTGTACCAGTCGTGGTAGAAGCCAGGACGGATGAAACCTGAAAATATAAAATATTACGAACTAGCTGACTGTTACGATGTTCCGTCCAAAATACAAAAACCCCATTGAAAAAAGGATGTTCGCATACCACCGATTTTGAAAACTTTACGAATAATATAAATTTTTCGTTGTTAATTGACACCGAATTCGAACTATTACGAGCATTATAAAAACAACCAAATCGATCTAGCCGTTCTCAAGTGATGCGCTTACCAACGAACAGCATTTCATTTTTATTTATATATACAATCAAGATAATAATTTGTGGCACAACCCTGTAACATACACTATTAGAAGTTGTTATTAAAAAGACTATTTATTAGACTTTCCGTGTAGGTTCATAGAATAAAATTCACCAATTTTTTACTTACCAGCTGGGATTAATGTGTGGCATCCAAAGGCAGAAACGAATGCGGTTACTCCAACCTGGGTGATGGCACCGTCGATGTCGATGATGGTCAGAGGGCCACCTCTGTCACCCTGTGGATCGACATCAATTTTTTTGTTATTACTACGGATGAGGGCATTTTTGTGGCAATCTTGAATCCATGAACTGCTTTCCCAACTAGAACTTTTTTTTAAATAAGGAAGTTTCAACCCTGCCTGCTACACTATGAATTATTTTTTTGCCTGTACATCGTGACATTTAAGTCGTCTTACAATTTACCCGACATAAAATACCTATAGAAGCGATTAAAAAACTGTTACCATTAATAAAATACCACTGTTACCATTATTAAGAAAATAGGTACAAATAAAAATAAATAATGCATTAGAATTATGAAACATTCTGTTAATAATGTTTACGTATCAAACTGTAGAACATACTTACCCAGCGCACATCGAGTAGATAATTCCATCTCCATTTTCTATGAGACAAAATTTCGTAAGCCGTTCTAGTATAGGTACCTATTCCACGTGCTGCGTCCGCTGCTTTTGTAAGACGATTAATTGCCACGGTGTATTTTCCCACTGCAGCTCCAAGGCTACTTCAACTTGTCCCTGTCTATGACCATCTAAGACCAGTCTTTTAGATAGGAGTCTAATTCAAATTTTATTTTATTTGCTTGATAAACCTAAGTACCAGTCATGTGCAAATCTTGCATGATTCACAATTTCCTTGAAAAAAATGTATTGGCAAAGTTAGTTGTTCTCCGTACCTGGCAGGTAGACTGGCTGGTGACGTTGTAGCCCCTGGCACAGATGGTGGATGCTTGGATGATGGAGTTGAAACCGTATCCAAGCAAGCATTCCAAGTGGGACGTGATGGACAGGTATACCCAGTTCAAGTTCTCGGGAGAAGCACCTGAATTCAGAAAGTTGAAAATGAAAGGGTGTGCAATTTGATCGTGATTTATTTATATTTTTGGGAAATTATCAAATAAATTTTCCGAGCGGAGCGGGAGGGAGTGTCAGACTCTTACTGAAACCCACCCGTGTTTCTTCAGTTGCCTGTATGTTGCCAGGGGCCACGGTATCCCTTTCGGACTTTCCCGTGACCCTGGCAGGCATCGGCCCTAGCGGACCCAGTTAGCTGTGCTGACATCTCTTTGAGGCGCGCGTGGAACACACCTTATCGGACGGCGACATACCGGAGGCAAAATTTGCCTCTCCCTCACGCGTTCCGACTCCTCCTTCGCGACGAAAATGATTGTTTCGCAGAAGGAGGTGACGGTTTCCCATGCTCTCTCGCTCCGTACCATGACCTGGACCAGGGCCGGACGCGAGAGTTCACCGCCGCCGATCGCCTCCACGAGGTCACGGCGGTACTCCGCCCAAGGTGGGCAGACCTCCACTGTATGCTCCGTGTCCTCCGGGCGATCCACACAATGGTGACATCCGGGCGTTTCCTCCCGCCTTATCCCGAACAGGAACCTCCCGAAACAACCGTGTCCGGTGAGCACCTGCGTCAGGCGGAAGGTGAGGACGCCGTAGCGCCTCTCTAGCCACTCCTCAAAGAAGGAACTTATCGCCGCAATTGTGTTGTGCCCATTGATCGTGGTTCATTGTGCATTTGATGCAAAGTTCACCAGTTCTCTTGCCCAGTAGCTACGCCGAGTCACCTATTTTGTTTTCAGCGTAGGTATTTCAAGGTTCTTAACAAAACAGCCTAACTCTATATTTTTAAGAGGCTTGTCCAATTTCTCTTCATATTATAATTATTTTAACGGCACATTAAAATACATAAATGTACGTTTAACCATCCAATAACATATTGAGCGTTTGCGGATGAATGGACGATGATTTTATTGGCTTGTCAGAAGTACTGTGAGAAGTGTGAGAGGGATTCATGAAAGTGTTGGTGGTTTTTAACTGTTTTAATTAAATTTAATAAATAAGGAAGTAAAGCTTTACCATTAATTAGTCCAGGTGTGTCCCCCCACCCACTGGCGATGGACTGAACTCCGGCGTAATTCTGATCCCTTGCACTGGAGCGCTGGAGCCTGATAGGTTGGATGGTAGCTACAAAAGAAAGATTTAAAGTTTAGAGTAGAGCGAACATGATAGCCCACGGGTTTAAACGTAAATGCTCAAGTGAAAATAAAGTTGTTCAGAGTGCATTGTTCAACACAAAACACGTGCTGTTTGTGGGCTCATTATACGCAAAGATCATTCAGCGCCCTGCGCGTCCAATATAACAATCCGTTGTTGGAGCTGCCGCGCTGGTGCAGTGCGTAGACATGTTCGCGGACGCAAACGTTAACGGCTTCCACGCCGTGCTCCGCAAGTTATGCACCGCGGCGATCGGCAGGCTGCGCGCCATCACCAACACCATCCTGGCTGTTGTCACCGGTGCCACTTTCAGACATCCTTCTATGTACTCATTTCTTATTCTATTCATGCGTGTAACAACACCCATCCCTTTTAGCAAAGGTTGGACCTAGTGAAGGTTGCGGGAATTCATAAGAAACAGAGGATCGGTACTTGTAGCGATTCTTGGGGGAGGCCTAACTCCAACAGAGGATGTCTTTCAGCTAAATGATGATGAATTTTAATAAAAATTTCTTACCGCTGAGCTCAAGTTCCCTGCCGAACTTAATAAGACTGATGTCATTGGGCTGAACGACGTACGGCAAGGCGTCGTCGAACTGAGGATGGTTGTAGTGGGATCCTGCCGTTTTGCCGAAAAGATTTTGCCAAATTTTCATTACCCAAACAAATTTTAGCAACCTTTTTTTATACCAATGTAATATTTGGAATAATTTTAGTACGCACATTTTCATTTGGTCAAATGTTTACTTGGCAGATTGTTACCAAGGATAATGTCATTAAGGCTTTTGGTCTCTAATCAAATGATTTATTACAGCAAACAATATTTAGACAATAAACGTTTAGTCAAATGATTTGTTATGACAAAAAATATAAAGGCAAAAATAAGATTTTTTTGGGAATTGTAGGTATAATTAAAAATGCAATTTTATTTTAATATAAGTAATCATTTATTAACGCGAGTACAAAATAGCAAAAACTAGTACAAAATATTTGTAACTTACAATTTTAAATTTTTTGCAATGGACATTAGCAGATTTATTTCGGAGTATTCAGACTTGTGTTGCAGAACTCGATTAATTCTGTCGTCTGTATCCATATTTTTTTTTTTTTTGTGGCGGTTAACCTGATAGTATAATCTCAATGTCAGCTAAATTTGAAGAAACTTCATTTATTAATTCTTTAATTAAGCGATACACTCCAGGGTGGTGTTTATCAATGAGAATGTTTATTCTACGATGCCACGCCTCAGCTGAGTTTGAAGTTCTAGGTATTTGTCTTTCGTTTACAACATGGCAACTCCAAAAGCTTGGTGGATACTTCGGTTGCGTGTTCCATGACCCGCTAACATAATTTTCTTCAAACCAATTCGCGATTTGCTTCCAATCAGAATCTTCTATACCTTCTATTAGCTTGTTAAAATATACAATGATTTCATTTTTTGGCAAATAACTTAAAGCCAATAAACATTTTACTTGTTTGTTAAATTTGATGTCATTTGCGTATTTCTTTGTAAGCTTATGTGCTTAAATTTGTCTGAAACAAGTCAAATTTATGGTTACTAGACATTAGGTTATTTATGGAAGTAGTTACAGTAGGTTATTAATTTAAAAAAAATGGTTAGGTTAGGTTTGGTTAAAACTGAGACCAGAAACGACTAGATTATATAGAAAAAAATATGGAAAAAAGAGATTATTTTTAGGAGGCTATCGAGAGAAATAATATAATTATAATAACATTATTATTACCTGTTTAGAATTTGTCCCAAGTGGAAAAAGCACCCTTGTAATAAAACGTCTTCAAAGTTAGATCTTATGCTTGAAATGGCTGCCTTTTCGAAATCTAATATACAGACTTTTGGCGTCTACAAAATAATATATCGTAACAATCTTTAGGTGAACAAGTTATTGTTCAAACGTTCACTTGCCAAACATAGGTTTTCGTAACAATTATTTGTAAAGAGATTTTTTGGGAAGTGATAATTTGGCAATTTCTTTTCGGTAAAACAAGGGAGACCCGGTTGTAGTACACGCTGGTCTCAAAGATGATAGTCGGCAGGCTCAAGTTGACAGTACCAGCGCGGATGACGAGAGTCACTCGGCTGTGGAAGAAAGAGGCTTTTTAAAACTAGGTATGTAAATAAGTACTAACTTCATACTTATATTCTCCGTGTACAGTACACCAAGATTTCGCCAATCATCTTATTAGTCCCATAGTATATGTATATGCAACGTGTTCCTTTTGATATCCCATAACTAGGACTAGGACTTGGGTTTCGAACCTGGGGGTAATTACTCCCACGGGGGGTAAATCAGCTATTCTGTGGGGGTAACAAAGCACTTAGGTTCATTGATGTTAGGAAAGTTGTTTATTTATTAGATTAGGTCTCATTAAAATATTATTTTCACTTTTTTTTCATTTTGTATTTTTTGTTTAACGAACTGTGTCCAAATAAACATTATTCTTTCTTTCTTTCTTTATTATTAGTAATTAAATCCTAATCTAATAAATAAACAAATTTTGTTACACTTAAAACAAAGGCCAGAAACATTCTTAATGTGGATACGCTCTAAGCGAAACTAAACCTAGCATTAAAAAAACTTGTAAATGCAAAACAATACCAACCATCACACCAACTATTTATAAGTTTATATGTCAGAAATACGTTACTGAATTGACTAATCGGGACGCCAGAGCCGCACGCGTCTCCATGCTCTGTGACTTGGCCCAATCGAATCAAGGACTGCTAACACAATATTCATGCTTGCGATCAATATACCAATAAGGTAGTTACTATTAAGTTTTGCCTAAAAAGAGCGCTAGTATTGGAACTGAACACTTACCCAGCAGTGCAGTGGGCGGCGGTGAGACCCCAGGCAGAGTGGATGATGGTTCCACCACAGGAGGAGACACCTCCAGAAGGGCTCACCATACGGAGAGAGATCTGGTGAGGGAACTGTCGATCCTTTGCCTCCCATCCTGACACGATACGTGCAGCACCTGTTTCAAAAGAAATAACAGAAGGTTTTGATAATGTCGCGAAATGTAAATTGTAATAAAAGAACTTTGTGTTGAGGCTCTGGCAGTTTTATTATAAAACTGTGGCTCTGATCTGATGGCCTAGACAAAGTGGCATTCTATCAGCGATAACCATGATGGAAGAGTCAAAAATCTATGGGATTGATATTATGTCAATCCGGTTGAAAGTCGTTGTAGAAATACGAAACGCTTTCAAAGCCATTGTGACTTGTCCAGGGCCTCTGGTATTGTCATAGTTGTAATCTTCATTGCTTTTATCATAATTATAATAATCAATCTTCAGACAATAGGTACCATTTCTATATTTTGACCGATACCGCTGTACCGCGCCTTAGGCCCCTCACCCACGGCGACTTTTTGTAGCGATGCTGTCGCGCGTTTTGTAAACGCGCTTCTGTATCGCTACTATCGCGCGTTGGTCACGTTTGCAACGTGCGAAAGAAACGATGCAAACGCGCGGCTGTATCGATGCAAACGCGCGACCGTTTCTGACGACATCGGGGGAACGAAGGGTGGAGAACGGAGGGGGAGGTGCTGGGGAGCGCGACAGCATCGCGATAGTAGCGATACAGAATCTGGGCGAAGGTACACAGCCAGCGACAGCATCGCGGCTGTATCGAAACACATGCGCGACAGCATCGCTACAAAAAGTCGCTGTGGGCGAGGCCTACTGGCGCGCGACGCGAGCGTCAACGATCACGCCGCAGCCGTCCCGCCCCCCGTACAGTGGTATCAGTCAAACTATAACATAGAACCGATAAGCTAGAGCTCTTATTTCGTAAGCCACTACGCCAAATTAAATAGAAAGCAAATAATTTGGTGTATTTTTCAAGAGAAGTAGTGAATACTACAAGGATTGGGTGCTAGCTTTAAGGACACAGGTTCCCGGTAAAGACAAGTGGATACCGACCGGAGCGGGCAAAAAAATCAGGTACAACATTGCATCTGTTTCTTTTCGTAGATCAACCTGCAGCATCTGTACCGGAAAACCTGCTGTTTTATGCAAGTACTCATACTGCCCTGCTAAGGCGAAAAGCGCTATCTCAATCCGAGTAAGTTTTGAGAAAATTTACTTTTTGTTAATTGTAATTTAAGGAAACATAAGGATATAAAAAACTTCTGAGTGGTTTTTAAAAATGTTTTAAGTTAGATAGCGGTATTTGGCTTATACCATCAGATGCGAAATTGTTATAGCTATTGAATGGTATAAAAAAAACTAAAAGGGCGTATCTCTGAGATAGCGCCTTTTGGCTTAGCAGGGCAGCATACTACTCGTAAAAGCCAAATAGGCTTACCATTAGATGCGAAATTGTTATAGCTATTGAATGGTATAAAAAAAACTAAAAGGGCGTATCTCTGAGATAGCGCCTTTTGGCTTAGCAGGGCAGCATACTACTCGTAAGTACGTTTTTTCGATTAGCTTACCTCTCACTTCTTCAGGGAAGGTTACACTGGGATCGGCGAGAACCTGAAATGTGCGAAATAGATAATTATAGTACTTACCTACTCTATTATCAATTTCAGAACTTTCCCATTATTCACAGGACAGTCAATTCCCTGTTCTATTGAACTAAATTACTGGAGTAAATTGCAATTAAATATGTAAGTAAACGACGCAAATATTTTTTAATTTTATTAGGTGTTATAATATTCTCGAGCCGTTTAGGGTTGAAACACTAAGGCCATGGGGTCCCAGTGCCCACTTAGTTTTATGAGACATCGCCAAGCGGTTGGTCGACTCTTCACGTCAACAGAGGGCCGGCCTATGTTTGGATCAAAGCATCAGCATACGACGTGGAAATGCTGCCAACCTATTGCATGGGCACTTTTCCTGTTGGCAGCGACGGGGACGAATTTTTTGATTCCCCTTTTTTATATACATGTATACAGGGTGGCAGGGACATCGACGCGAAGCCGGTTACCATGGATTCAGTACATGATTCTGAACCCCCCTGCGTTGAAATTTTACGTCGGTAATTTAAAAAAAAATCAGCTGCTCCATACATTTTGACCGCGTAGGTAGAGCACTTTTCTATGAAACAGCAGATTTATTTTCCATAACCGACGAAAAATTTCGACGCAGCGGGGTTCAGTTCAGAATCATGTACTGAATCCTTGGTAAAAGTTTAACACCACAAACGTTTGCCCTAAATTCGGTCACACCATGAAATTGGTGACGCTAAGCGAACGTGCGTGTCTCTCACAGACACTAGTCTGTGAGAGACACAAGCTAACTATAGCTTGTGTCTCTTTAACATGAATGAATTAACTCAAGGCATCTTAAAGTCCCGTGCGGTCCCTTAACGAGCCACTTCACTTACCGCTGCCTCTTAGGACCAACAGCTGATTGTGTCACGCCATGGGGGGAGAGGGAAGGGTATAAATAGCCTTCTTTATTATCTGTAGTAAAGAGGTTATGGGTTTCCCGTTTAGTACAATCAGTAGAATTCTGAGTCAAGAATTTTTCCTCTTTTAAAAATGGATCCAAAAATTGTGCATAATCAACATTCCACTACCCACACAACGGACCCTTAAAAATTACATCGTTTGACGTTGCGATGCGTTTTGCAAGCATCGTCGCGTCGCGTCACGTCTCGGTGTGATCTGACCCTAACATAGCTTTTAAGTTTTGTTTTTGTACCTAACCAACTAACATGAATCATCATCATGGATCATTGTAGTCTAATTCACACATCTTGAACTCAGTTTAGATGTTCTGATCGTGTTCAGAGTTATGGGTGAAATTCGCACTAAGTGGGAAAAATGCGTATTATTAAAGCTAACTCAAAAAGTACCCAAGCAAAGTTAATTAAATGTTTATGGGAGCGCCTCTAGAGCATATTTTTTAGTTTGTAAAGGATCAATGAAAAAAAAAAATTTGCAAGTACTTAGTACTTATTACAGAATTTCACTCAAAACTCAAGCATTACTTAAAACTCGTTTAAAGCCTTTTGATTTTATGAAATTAGTTTTAAGTAATGCTTGAGTCTTGAGTGAGGTTTTGTAATACGGGCCTTAGTGTCGCGGCGACTTGTCGCCTGCAGTTGCCGCCTGCGGTCGGCTACGGCATGGTACCTATAAGACCTCTATAATAAGACTACATAAAGGGCGTACAACGGTATTCTAGCGCCACTCTTTTAAAATATTATTTCGTGACTGAGAAGGAATGATGGAAACTGGCTCAATAAGGACCCTCGGTAAGTTTGTCTGGAATTTTGTAATTTCTTTTATAAAGTTTCATAAGTTTCTTTTATGGAGGAATGTGGTCGCTTTTCTTTAGATCGAATTTTGGTGCTTCGTGTGTCACTTGGACTATGGATGGTGGATGCGCGAAGATAGGCCGCGAAATTTAATTTTTCTTACGGTTTTTGCAATCGATAATTATTAATTCCTTTATTTCACTCTACATAATTATAAATAATATTTTTAAATATTAGATTACAAGAATATAAAAACATTCAAAAATTTTAAACATAGTAGCCCACCGGTATCGGGAACAGGGTCCAAGCTACCGGCGGTCAGGGCTCTAAAGAGAGGAACCTCCTAGCAATGCGAGCCGTGTCCAGAAGTACCGCTTTCTGAATCAAGCCCTTCATCCAGCTGTTCAACGAGAGCCTTCTCAGGTGTTGGTCGAGGCGCTTGGCTATTAGGCCATTTGCTGTCACGACTATCAACACAATGATCGCTGAGTCCACATATCGGCAACCTCGCGAGCCAAGTCAAGATACTTGATTTGTTTATGTTTTTCGGCTTTCTCGAGGTTCCCGTCATGAGGGACTGTGCGCCGCTCTATTCGATCCACCACCACTATATCAGGCTTATTGACAACAATAGTCCTGTCAGTGATGATGGACCAGTACAATGTGATATTTCCATTTTCGAGAACTGGGTCGGGCACATACCATAGTACGGCACTTCTGATTCTACAAGGCTGTATTTTAAAGCAAGTTGCTGATGCATAATCCGAGCTACAAGGTTGAGTCTATGCAAGTACTCTTCGTTGGCTAGACGAGAACACCCGGAGATAATGTGTCGGATGGATTCTTCCCAATGGTGGCATGCCCGACAGATGTCAACCGTGCCTTCCTTCACAATAAATCTCCGGTAATTGTCCCATGCTTCTTTCATACTTCGTCCATAATCACACACACAAAACCTTCGGTTTCCCCAAAGAGCGGCTCTATGTAGGGCCCGGAAATAGCGTCCGTGAAGCTCCTTGCTCTGCCATACCTCCCTGCGATCGTGAGTGTCAAGCCAAGGAGAGCGGAGTTTGGCCCTTGTCTACCGCGACCATATCTCGGTGCGTGCCCACGTCGGCTTCTAGGAAATATTCCCTGAGACTACATATCTCACAATTCTATAGTTTTAATGAACGTGTATTTTTTTTATGTATGATTTCAAACACGTTGTGTATTGTTCCTGAATAAATTGAATTGAATTGTGGAGGGTTTTAAGCATTTAAAAAGCCTCGACCTCAACACTTTCGCGGGAATTAGACTATCTAATTACCGATGACCGTGAGTCCGTGAGTGATGCATTCGATAAGCAGTCAGCAGCGTACGGACCCTCCTATACAGGGAGTCGAGTTCGTTCTGAGTCCATTTGAGTATGCCGAAAGAGTACATCAAAACCGGCATGACCCGACCGTTGAAGGCACGTCTTGTTTCCACCTGATAGAAGACTTTTTCACCGCCCACCCACGTACACAGAACGCGATACCTCGCCAGCGCCAAGCCATAAATGTATAACCAAATATATAGTAAACAGTAGTGATGAGGATATCGTCATATCGATGAATGAGATTTACTTATACGCGTTAAGTTAAGTTTTAATTATAATTTTACGGATATAAATAAAAACTGATTAAATATTTCCATATTTGTTTTATTTCACAGTATCCCTAGTAAGAAAAAACAGTATAAATTATAAGTATCAAAGAAACAAATACATAACTCAATTAGAGCTTTAGGAAATGAGGTACATCTCTATTTGTTTCATGAAGTCATTCTTTGACTTCATTTCAAGTCCTTGGCGCTCAGAGCACGTTAAATTCAATTTTGATTAGGGATGTGGTCTATGGTTTATTTGAACTCTATGTAAATAATCTCCTGAAACTGTAAGACACTGACTGTGTGACACTTCAACTTTGTTAAATTCGCACTCCAGAGCCACAAGATACTTAGAAGCGACGCGCGACGCTTAGTTTGTGGCTTACCGAACATTTCACTTATAATTAGGAATATTTATTTCAAATTCAATACATATATAATCTTAATTATAATATACAAGCTAACACTAAAATATATATAAACTATTAACTAACTATACAAATATAAAGGGGGAAGACAATCATAGGGCATCAAAAAATTCGTCCGCATCGCTGACAACAGGAAAGGTGCCCAAAAGGCTGGCTGCATTGCCACGCTGTATGGCAATGCTGATTCTCTGGCCGAAGAATAGGCCAGCCTTCTGGTCACATGAAGAGTCGACCAACCGCTTTGCGATGTCTTGAAAAACTAAGTGGGCACTCGGACCCCATGGCCCTAGTGTTTCAACCCCAAACGGCTCAAACATATAAGTCCCAATAAGATTGGAATATTTACGCCGTTTGAGGTTTTCCGCACCTGTAGCAGCAGCCCCAGCACAGCCCGCCGTGCTAGGAAGATGAAATTAAATTAAATTATTAAATTAAATTAAATTATAAAAATTAAATTTATATTTTTTATTTATTAAATTCATACTTTTTGATGAATAAACGTTATTATTACTATTATCTAGTTGGACGTACCGCAGAATCTTCTTCTGGTTCTACGTTCTCCACAAAATACTCGGAGTCCGATTCCACACCTTCTAAAATCTTTAATAGCTGATCTGAATCCAGTTCTTCATTCATCACCTATTTGTTTACTCCGATAAAGAATCCGATTAGTACCTGCAGCCTGCAATATGCCAAAGTGACCTTGATAGCCGTACGTTTATGACGTCACAGAACGACTTTTATATTAGTCCGTGGCGCCCGGGGCACTGACAACCATAGACTTATAATTGTTTTGTAGAAATGGGAATATAATTAATTAATTATCGTCAAGGATTGCTAACAACTATTTAATTCCGAGTCGGCACCCATTTGAAGGGCGAAATTAGTCTATTGTCCCTTTGTTATAAAGTAGTTAACTAAGGTCATATTTTACTGACCTCAAATTGTTTTCGATAATAATATTTATAAATATTTCAACAGGTGAAATCAAACAGTGATAACTTTTGCGTCACATCACTGGCCGACTATACCGCATGACTTTTTTTACCGTCTCGAAAAAAATAGGGTATAATAGGTGAACGGAGTAGAAGCCTATGGCATAGAAATATTAATGTTTTAATTTTTTTCAATAACCTAGAATGAAATTGATTTATCGAGAAATACCAAGCATATAAAGTGAACTTTTCATTCCAGAACATTAAAAATAGAAAATAAAAAAGAACCCTACCCTCATACGCACCCTACTAGATGCGCGGAATTTATCATGATATATGATGGATAGTTTTCATGTTTTTATAAGGATATTTGGAACTTTTTTTTTTTTTTTTTTTATTAAAAAAAATTAAAACATTAAAATTTCTATGCCATAGGCTTCTACTCCGTTCACCTATTATACCCTATTTTTTTCGAGACGGTAAAAAAAGTCATGCGGTATACAAAGTCCTTGGCG
The DNA here is from genome assembly GCA_914767755.1 of Agrochola circellaris. NCBI lineage: Eukaryota > Metazoa > Arthropoda > Insecta > Lepidoptera > Noctuidae > Agrochola > Agrochola circellaris. Next base: position 9,667,491 of record OU611860.1, read on the forward strand.
TTCTGGAGACATTAAAAATGTTCGGAGTTTTTGTTTTTGCCGATTTTAAGACAAATAACGGTTTCTTTTGTGTGGAAAAATAAAAAAACAGGGTATTAGACTACTATATTAAATATATATATATATATATACAGGGTGTCAGGGACATCGACGCGAAGACGGTAACCATGGATTCACTACATGATTCTGAGCCACCCTGCGTTGATATTTTTCGTCGGTTATTAAAAAAAAAATCAGCTGTTGCATACATTTTGACCGCGTAAGTATTGCACTTTTCTATTTAACAGCAGATTTTTTTTTAATAACCGACGAAAAGTTTCAACTCCCCCTGAGTTGAAACTTTTCGTCGGTTATTAAAAAAAAAAACTCAGTTCAGTATCATGTACTGAATCCATGGTTACCGGCTTCGCGTCGATGTCCCTGACACCCTGTATATAATCTGTTAAATGCAGTTTTATTTTTATAATGAAAAGCTTATGAAGTCGTGGCGCTGGTGTCACGAAAATCTGGAACTTCTATTGAAGTCCGTGGCGGTGAAAAGGTTTCTTTATTTTAATAAAAATAGAAGATTATTTTCTATTTTGTGAATGTGAGGACGCTGTAGGTTTAGTGGACTGTAGATTTGTTGAGCGTCTTCTATTTTGTTAAGTACTTACCTGGTACTTGTAAAGACCTACACTGTCCTCCCATACCTATTAACACTGTTAGATACTATTATAAATGCCCATTATTTTTAAAAGATTATCCGTGGAGTTTCTTGCCGGCTCTTCTCCATAGGAAACGACCATTTGGAACCATGCACATAGCTTCTGACGTTTCATAAGTGCCCAGGTATAGGTGAAATAAAATATTTTGAATTTTAAATTTTTTCTTCAGGCGGCCAAAGAAGCGCTCCTTCAACGATTGCTTCATGTCAGTAACATTGATGCCCAACGTTTCCAACATACCCGTTAATTTTAATTATTAATCTTCTTTTTTTCGTATGGTTAGTGAATAACCTGGGGGCCTACTCCCTAAGCGAAATCCGTAGTTTCGGCCGTCGTTGTGTTCCCCGTCTCACTTAGACATACTGTAAGTGAAAACGAGTGAGAAGCGCCCGTAAAGGGGTCATTTTCACAAAAAGTGTACATTCTAGTTTGGGTGTGTCCCACAACTTTTGTATTTTTTTTAAAGCATAATATCTACATATAAGAAAAAAAACACTAAAGCCTTGGATCTGTGGTCAGTTTTTAACAATATTGTATAATATTGCTGCTTATAAAAGCAGCAATATTATCATAATTTCCAAAAATGAAGATAGAAGGTATCTATTTTAGCGCTGTCCCACTACCATTTTCATTAATATAACGTAACTTTAATGAATTTTGTTGACGTATATATAATAAATTGTTTGATATTTTGGAAAGTATAGTTATGCACGATTTGTTAAACAATTATAGAAATAATCGAATGTCGCTTAAAATATTTTAAATAAATTAATCTCTGTGAGGACACAAACTAGTTCAAATGGAAATTTCCCTTCCGAAACCGCAATTTTTGCGAGATGATGCTATCAAAACTACCGTTTACGCGTATTTTTTTTCGATCGGCAACATTCTTAATGCTGTCAACGGGTGAAAACAAGTATTTCGACCATTTTGACGGCGGCTGGCGGACGAACAACATTACCTCAGGTAGCGGTCCAGTTTTGCTTTTCCAGAGCCGCGACCAATTTCAAAGTAAGTTTACAAGTTTATTTCTTGCAAATTATTTTGATATCTTCATTAGCTTTCAGTGAACTTAAATTGATACCAAGCTTGTTGATTAGATGTGTTAGTTTTAAATAATTAAAACAAGTGTTTAAAGTCAGACTTCCGATACTTCCGTTCCGTAACCAAAACGCAGGTAACGTAGAAATGGAATTGAAAAGTTTCGGAATGGAATTCTTAGGAAGATGATACATTATATTCGTAGTATCGATTTTAAATAATAAAAAAAGAGAAGACTTCCAAATCTAATTCGTAACGTTCTTACGGAGTCACTTTGTACAAAATAACAAATATTAATATATTATTTATTGTAACAAAACAATTTTGAGATTTTGCTAAATAGTGTTATGTGACAATAAGTGTTTTTTTTTGTTTTGATAAATATTATAATATATTGTTGAAATTAATGTACTCAAAATGACACACGTTCTAGTAAAATGTATTCATTTTCATAATAATTATTATTTTAATTGGTTGACTATGTAACATGAATATTTTTTTCAGGTACTTTATCTACCCAGTAAGAATGGTTGTCCTAGCAGACGTTGATAAATTTATAAACAAAAATTATTTTTTATTATTGCACGAATCAATATGGCCATGGTTAATCACTCATTTCCGAATTGCGGAAAAATGCCAGCCGAGAAGATGAAAAGATATCGGGAAAAACTAAAGAAAGACCCCGAAAGGTATGAAGAGTATAAGAAAAAAGATTTGAATAGAATAAAATGAAAGAATACGAACTTTTTTTCACTTTGTTCAACATAATAAATTAATAATACACCCCGTATTATGTTGAACAAGGTGTAAAATTTGAGTTGTGTTTAATTTTATTTTAGAATATTTATAATAATTTGATCTCATTTTCTTGATAATGTGCAATAGTCTTAAGAATTCTATTCCGTTATAGGAACAGTCAATTCCGTGACTGTCCTATTTTATATTTTGTTTTAAATATTATTTTTAGAGTGAAACGCTATTTAATTGGTATTAGCTTTTGTTACCTTAGAGTGTAATCATTTGATTTATGTAATTATAAAAAGAGTTTCTAAGTTGTATCCTAATTGAGAAACATACCAGAAAGTATTGAACTAATTTGGTCCAAAGAGTAACGTAATGGAAATTAAAATGGTGTTAAGTATGTTTGCTATTGTTGATTTTATGTTTTATCTATTTTGTATTAAAGTAAAAAACATTGTTATCCAATTATACTATTTGATTAAATCCAAACGAGTTTTATTTTATTTCTTTAGCTGAAACCCATTAGTTTCGGAATGGAATAAATTTTGTTCCCCAGGGGCAATAAATTAATTGTATTTCAGTAAATAATCTTGATTATGAGGTTTTGTTATAATTTTCATATAGTGAAAAGAATAAAAATTGTAAAATAAATTTGAAATAACGAATTACAATAAATAAATAAATTTCGGCATATTTTTAATAGTGTACACTTTTTCTGAAAATGACCCAAAGACGGCTGAAATTACGGATTTCGCTTAGGGAGTAGACCCCGTCTGCTATCTAATTACGCAACACATTTTTCGTAAACAATAATGACTAATCTGTTTCATTTTGACTGATAGACAACATTCATTGCGTTATTTACGTTGTTATGCAGATTTTTTCCAATTTATAACGCAATGGATAAGGATAAGAGCAAATTGTATTAAAACGATCCAGATTCTGATTAATCATGTAATACGCAACTAGGGTACTGCCATGCTATTCTGTGAACATCTCACCGTGAAAACTTGGGTGAAGTGAGCTGTCAATAGTGTCAATCCCTGTGGAATGACAGCTCACTCCACGCTCACTTCGCCTAAGTTTTCACGGTGAGGTGGTTACAGAATAGCACTGCTGGTGTCAGAGTTTTAAAGCCGCCTGGGCCTCTGACTTGGCTTGCTTGCACATGCCGTCGAGATATATCTCATGCATCCGGCTTCCTCACGATATTTTCCTTCACCGTTTTTTAAACAAGCGAGAATTATACAATACGCACATGAATCAGAAAAGTCAGAGGTGGGTGCCTTGGGTTCGCACTCTCTCTCTCTTCATTAATTATAATACCCATTTACACTCAGCTGACTTCCACGGCAGTGAGTAGGGAAGTAGGCAGAGAAGTGGGTAGGACAAAAACGTAAACACGATACTTCTCTCGATCCTGGGGGCCTACTCCCTAAGCGAAATCCGTGGTTTCGGCCGTCGTTAAGGGCGCTTCGCTCTCCTTCTCGCTTACGGTAAGTCTGTAAGTGAGACGGTGACCGTAGCGCCCGTAAAGACGGCCGAAACTTCGGATTTCGCTTAGGGAGTAGACCCCCTGCTACAGTTCGCGCCAAATAACTTTGCTGCTCTGAAGTAGGCTACAAATGACTACGCAGTAGTCAATCTTCCTTATAAAACAGTGGCTCACATGACAGCACGCATCCCCTGACCGGAGGCTTTTAAGTGTAGAAGCTTAAGGCAGCCACAGGATTTACCGGTTAAGTAGTCATGACCTCAGAGGTCAACTACGAGATGCCCTACATTAAAAAAAAAAGCCAGCACGCATGCGCAACCTAACTTCAGAGCGGCAAAGTTATTTGACGCGAACTGTACGGCAGTATTTAGGGAATTATTGTCGTCAGCGCGAGTAGCAGTGGCAGGGGCTGAATATAAATGAGGCGTTATGGACGGATTTGGATGAAAGAAGATTTTCGCTTTTTGTAGAGACGTTGGTTTTTTATTCCGAGAAAAATGTAACCAATAACAAACTACACCTAAATAAAAAGCGATAAAAATATGGAACTAGGAACCACTGAAATAATATTTTTAGACGGAGGGGTCTAAGAGAAAAATTATAAACTATTGATTTTATTTGTTGATAGCAACTCAATAAAACCTCCCACCCACTTTGACAATGTCTGAGTGCGCTCCATCAAATAGTTCTCCTCCACTGTTAAATAATAAAAACGGGCCTTTTAGGTAGCGCCGTAGCGGCGTAACGTATTCGTATTTTGGCCCCACAACAGTAGAGCCAATATTAGAAATATTTGATGAAACGCACAAATCAAATCACGATTCATCTGTCAAATATGACATAAATTGACACATGATACTGTCATTACTGTCAATCAATTGACAGTAACATGTGTCCATTTTGACTAATTTACTATTTGATTATGTCAATTAGAAAATAATCAAAGACATCCTAGATAATTAGAAAGGTTTGTTCGTTCTATGAGTAAATTCACACTAAAATAAAATACGTTTAAACATTTATATAAAAAACCCACGGGATCGAGACTTTTGCGGGTGAAACCGCGGGATGAAGATAGTACTCTATATTTTCAAAATAAGGTTGATACAGAAATATATATGTACTTAAGTGGCAAATTTTTATTGTTTTTCATCACGATAGGTACTTACATTATGACGTTGTTGCGCAGAAAGTTAAATTAAAAGTAGGACTTGCCTGTGCAATAACGTTATAAAGGTCGATCTAAGCAATAAACCGACACTATAAACTTATAAAAATATGTAGCACTTAAGTACATAAACTTTTTTGGTAACAATATAAGGTAGGTAAGTATTCAAAGCATATATGTATAATTTTTTTACAAAATTATGAATATATCACTATAATATATCACTTTTATCTAGGTTCAATCACACTTTAATGAGGAACTAACAGGCTAGAAATTTTATTTCTTATAAATACATAGTTTTACACATATAGGTATCACAGGCCTTCATAAATATTATAACTTTTTATGAGCCCTTTAATAGATTCCCCAGAAACATTCTTTGTTGTACATATTTTTAATTTTAAGTTATTTTTAATTCTTTACTTAAAGTATAGGGTTTTCTTGTATTCGCGTTTTTGATTAAATATATTTACTGGTATTTTAGCTAAAAATAAGGATAAACCGTATTTCATTTTGTTAGTACCATAGAAACACCTATAATTAATTTATAATTACAGTGACATAAAATTAAATCTAGACTTAACGACAACGGTTACAGGTTATGTTTAGTATTTACAGTGCTGGGACAATATTGACATCATAATTATGTTAAATGTAAAAAAAATACGGTCTTTTCAGTGAGAACTGTTCACTTGTGACATTCTTGCCTCAAAATGTTATGAATTATTTGTCATAATTACCTCTCAGACATTGTTGCTCCTACACTCAAACCCCCTTTCTGCGGGGGCCGCGCGCAACTAACCAATTCGTTCTGGCACTAGCGCTTACAAAAACGCGCCAAACTCACAACGACATTTACGCCCTCAGTGGGTCATTTTGAGAGTTACATTTATGAGATTGCTGCACCGGATGGAGACGCCTGTTTGACATATTTGTGATCAAAAACTCCATTTTACAAATTTTTGCGACAATACTGCACCCGGTTTGCGATGGATCCCCATAAATTGACCAGTGTTATTAGGAAAAAAATATATGACCACGTCTTGATGATGGTAAACTGCTTGCAATTTTTAAATTTTCTTAATATTTATTTACATGTGCGTGTTATGTAACTAATATTTTTTTATTTTGCAATAAATTATGAAAAGCTTTATTTTTTTGACGTAAAAATCCAGACAGCGGCTATTTATTCTTATAAATTACTCAGGTTTATATGGCAACTTCGCTTCAATTATCTGTCACTTTTTTCTCAATGAAGCCGTGAGGTGCTCGTACACATTGTAAAAATTGAATTGGATTTAATTAAAATAGTAATCAAAACAGAATACAGTGCCAAATATGTTGAGGTATTACCTCGATACGTTTTGGAATGAAGACGTGTGGTTGCCGCCGAATACTACATGGGCAGACATCGCTCCTGGGCCCGATAAGGCGGTGGTTTACACCGATCATACACACGTTTTTTTTCCTATACCGTTAGCATTTGTGTTTATATTCCTGCGCTACGTGTTAGAGAAGTAAGTAACCACAAACATTTTATTATGTTAATGCAATTGTCATATAAAAACAGCGAGTGTGATAACCTAATCGCGCTATATCGCGTGAGGCATAATAACGTGTGACGAGCAAAAAATTGATTCATGTTCTTTTTTTGAATTTTCACGAAACTCAATGAAGCGTGAGCTATCAATGCTTTCAAAATTTCAGTTCATTGCAGTTAGGCCAAATATACCTACTACGTAAGGTAACTAAATAACGTTTCCTTAAAATCAAATTGTTATATGCCATTTGAATTGTTTCCTTATCGTAATTGGCACGCACATTACGATACTTATAAAATAAATTACACCTGCCAGTAAATAATGATAAATAAAATGATTGCCCAGTTTTTGGGAATTTCATTAGCAAAATAAGCAAGTTGTAGTTATTTTATATAATGGTGCCATAAATTGGCATCATTATATAAAATAACGATAAAAAACTAACTATTAAATAACTATTGTGCCCCGTTCAGTGTCCGTCAACCAATTAAACAGCAGTCTTTCGGCCAGACAGACTTCCCTTTAAAATTAAAACACATAATTGAGGAGTGATTTTTCCAAAGGGCTTTTTTCCATTTTTGCTAGAAAAGAATCTAATGAATGCTATCGTCACTGTCATGTTAAAAACTGGCCTTTAGTCCAAAATCCAATACAAAAAGTACATATTTCCTAAGTAAACTTACAAACAAAAATCTCATTTTCGTACAGAAGGACACATTTCCAGAATAATTTTAAAATGGTTACAGTGGTTTTTCTCCATTACTGAAAAATTCTTTATTATGGAATTAAGCCCCTTTGAAAAATCACTCTTCAATTATCATTAAAGCTTTTTCAACCACTTCTGTATCTAAGATCAGAGTCATCATATTAATGGTTTTTATTCAACCTTTTTCCGATCGTTTTCTGTTTTGAATATGAACACCTATGCCTCCTCTGTAGATTTCCATTTCCAGCTATGTTACCTGCTTAAAGAAAGAAAGAAAGAATAATGTTTATTTGGACACAGTTCGTGAAACACAAAATACTAAATAAAAAAAGTGAAATAATTTTTTTTAACAACAATTGTGTGTGCCTCACGGCTGCGCCAAAAAGGCCTCTGCTTCCTTCTATGGCCTTGTGTTTGTATAAATCTAAAACTTGCATTTTTCCTTATCATTTACTTTATAAGAGTTTTTAACTTCTCTCATACAATACCTACAAAAATTTCAATAGTCATCACATTTTATGGTTTGGAAACACCATAATGTTGTTAAGGAACAATTTTCCATTATAATTTTTTAAGAATCACCAAGTAGTTTTTGGTTCAGGGCTTTTCCTTGACTTCTGTCTACGTTCGATTAGTGGGGTCATAAAAGGTACTAAGTGGTCATAATATTTATGAACAATAAGTTGTAAATTGTTTGTGAAGTTCTCTAACAAACAGTGACTCGCTGATTAAAACATCTGAATAAATGACCCCTAATGTATTATTACTTCCCAAACCCTGGGCTCATGATAAAATTGTTTTACATAATGATTGACTATGGACTTTTCCTTCATTCATATTATCCTTAACCGCTCAACCGTTGATTTGCCAATATCAATAAGAATTCTATTCTGTCTCGTTAGTGACATATATATTATTATTATTATATAAAAATTAATCCCTATTTCTTGTGGTCTCGTCATAACTTGCAAACGGCTGCACCAAATTAGATAATTATTTTTTTATTGTGTTCGTTAGTCTACCCGTGCGAAGCCAGGGCGGGCAGCTAATATTATTATAAAGGAAGAGTTGGAAGGAAAAGAGAAAACTTTGTAAGAAGGATTTCCCCAAACATAACTCAATTTACATGAATATGTTACTAGAAAAGCTAGTATTGTTAGCATTGTCATAGAAATGACGAATAATTTACCCAAATGTATTTATGTGTGTCAAGGGTAAAGGTGTAAAACATCAGAGACTGAATTGTTGTGAAGAATATTCATAATGACATCGTTCCATTCTCTCTAACCAGCGGGGTAACACACTTACAGTAGCAATGGCTTTCATTTTGACAGTTCAACAACATTCATTCCGCTATTTACGTTGATGAGTAGACAAACTTTAGAACTTATGAAGCAATGGATTAGCAATAAATATCCTTCAAAATCATTCGGATTGTGATTAGTGTTTTACGCAATTAGGGTGCCGGCCAGGATTAAAAGTCCTACCTTCTTGATAACTTACTTTTCAATTTATGGGAAGTTGCCCAACTGCCCATAAAATCTACCTCAATCTTCCCAGATTCTAAGCATGAGGTTCGTCCCTTAGCTCAGCGGATTTTTCCGCGCTGCACCTCTACTCGGGCAGAACCATCACAACAAAATATTTTCTTTTTATTTCTCGCTGTCGTTTTTGACTGCATCGAACCGTTGCGTTGTTATTTGGGCAGTCTATTTCAAACAGTGATATTCTCGCGCCAAATTTTCGAACCTACTGCATACATTCTTGGGTGTAAACAAGGTAAATTAAGCCATCTAATTACGTAACATGTTTTCGTAAACGATGAAAAAATCTGTTTCAGTTTCACAGTTCAACAACATTCATTGCGTTATTTACGTTGTTGAGCAGATTTTTTTTTCCAACTTTGAAGCAATGGATGGCGTCTTAAAAACCAAACAACCAAGCAAATTTTAGCGAAAGTAAAACCGAAGCAAACAAACCAACAAATTGCCCTTTTTCTCTGTATAATAATAATAATAATGTATAGAGGGTGTATAATGTGTATATAGGGTGTATACGGGTGTATGCGTTTGTGTATGTGTATGAGTGCTAGGCAAGCACAGGTATAGTTTCGAGTATAAGAGCGCTAACACACTGGGATGTCATGGCGACGTTGCCGGCTACGTATCCAAACCAAAAAATTCGTATTGAAATGTATGACAATTGACAGTTAACCCACTTGGCTACGGTCTGGCGACGTCGCCAATTTAGGAGTGTAGCCACGACCGACCGGCCCCTACGTGTAGACTGGATAGTCTCGCGACCTGGCGACGCGTAGCCAGTATTTTATATACAAGTAAGCTACGCCTCCCTCACTCAGTGGCTAACTGCCCGCTCAGCATGACCACAATAGAAACGGGTTTTGTCGACAAAATGACAGATTGTGATTGTTTATCTGTCATTTTCTCTATTCTTCTGTCGTGGTCTTGCTACGCGTGCTGATCGCCAAGACGGACGGACCCCCGCGTGTTATAACTGGCCACTTATTTGGCTACGGTAGGTAGCCAGAGGCAGCCATGGCTACGTAGCCAGCGACGTCGCCATGGCGTCCCAGTGTGTTAGCGCTCTAAGTAATAGAAAACAAAACACGCCTGAGGCTGTGACTAATAAGTATTGCCACTGATAAACATTCGTAGAACTTCCTAAACAAATTGAGTCACAATTCGTGAGAATATGACTCAACAACGATATAGATTGATTAAGTAGGTACATTGATTGTGATAACATCAATTGTGGCTCTTATCTATTTGTTATGGTTATATTTGTAAGAGAGCCTTGTATTTATTGATTGATTAGACCAAATTGAGTAGACATGGCCAATATGGTCATGCCCGTATTAACCTGTGGTTACTATTTTTCTATCTTTGTTTAGTATGCAAATTGTAAAATATATGGTAGCAAGTGCACAGCTATTAGCCTGTTAGCCCACGTCCACGTTCGCACGGACGTAAAAATATCGCGGCGGGATTTTATCGCGCACTGTATTTTCAGCTCTCGGTGTTGACCCGAGTGTTGACAATCCAACACGCTGGGACGCACTCGTCCCACGGCGTTGAAAAACACACTGCTGGATTTTCGACTCTCGGCGCCAAGCAGAGCGTTGAAAACCCAGTGCATGAAAAAAAATCGCCCGTGCGAACGTGGGCAAATTACAGATTGTATAAATGTATAATTATGGTAGAATTAAAATGAATAGATATAACTATTGGAGTCAGTTCGCCCGCGTGAGATTGGAAATTAGTCTTAAAATACTGGTTGATTCGTACGAACGAGTTTACTCGCCAAAATTTACGTGCGATTCCCACGGTATGTACTAATTATGGGATAAAAAGTATCCTATGTTTATCCTTTTTATCCCAATAGAACGTTCCCAGCGTGTGCCAAATATCGAAATCCGTTCAATCCGTCAAGGGGTCGTCCATTAATCACGTGATGATTTTTAGCAACTTTTACCCCCTACCCTCCCCCCTGGTGATATGTGGTGAGGTTTTAGACTAACCCTTCCTCAGAGCCACGTATTTTTTTTATATCTTAAAAAATACCGGATGTTTTTTAATGGAAAGAAAGAAAGAAATGTATTTTATTTGGGGCCAACTGTTCGGTTTAGAAATGCGCATTAAACGAAAAAATAAACACACGTGATTTATCCCTCACGGCGTGAAAGAAAAGTTTTTTTTTTTCATGAATTTAATACGAATGGTGCCGTACCATTCGATTTCATTTCATGAAATTCACATTTCTATTATTCTAATAAAGTATTCATATGTATGAAGTTGTCTAAATATGTATACATATTTTCGCGGGTGAAATATTCATTGTGACAAAGAACTTTGAACCCGTAATAATTAGAGATGTTGCCGACGTCCATGTAAAATATTCGGAGGGCAAATTCGAACTATGTCCCATACAAGGCCAAAATAATCATACAAATTAGTATGGGATTTTTTTTTCTGTTTCTTAAGCCGTGTCGAATATTTATCATAACTATAACGTTGGCGTAATGTTGATTTAATTGAAGAAGTTTTTGGAATGCTTCTCCAAGGCTTCAATTCGAAGCAGACGGGAAACACCGTAATGGCTTCCCTCAATAATTGAAAGTGTGAGTACCTAACGTCCACTGAATGAAACCGTAAAGGTTGGCAAAAACTTTGAGATTACCCCGAACTTACACACACACACTACACACACACACTTTACACTTCCACTTTTTCTTTCTTTCTTTCTTTCTTTTCTTTAACTTATGTCAGCGTCAGATGGTACACTCCGCAGTTTAGGTAAGAAGCTACAAGAACGCGGCGGGCCCGTCTTGCTGGGCCAATTCAGTGAGTGTAACGTAGTCAGAAGATCTAAGGCCCGTATTAATAAAGGTTACTCAAACCACAAGCGATACTTAAAACTAGTTTCAACCAATCAAATGGCTTGAATCTAGTTTTAAATAATGCTTGAGTATTGAGTAACGATTATTAATACGGGCCTAAGAGTCACGCGATTGAAAGAGAGGCAACTTCTAGGTGAATATAACTGTAGGTGATTAGCGCTGTACGACCTGAATTGCACTTTATTCTGTCGTAGCATAAGAGTTTCTTTTTATTTAAATGATTTTGCGGAGTGTCCTATCTGTATTAATCTGTCACAGCGTGTAAAATACTGTAAAAATCTCTTTACACGAGAAAGTAACCAAAATAATACTTTCCCTTTCATTGTTTGTTCGTCAGCGTGTGATAATTTCTGCTAGACATTTGACGTGCCTTCAAAATGTGCTAATCTCCGTTCATAGGCTAGCGTAGGTAGGCGACCTCAACTCGCCATTTGCGAATAATGAGACATCGCATTGTTATAAACTATACTTACATGTATGTAGATACTAAGTTCGTGAAAACAGACAACAATACGTAAATATTTGTGTCAAGTAGGTTTTGAGTGTATTTTCATATGTACTTGATCTAGAATGTTTCTGTAAATTTATGAAATTCGACCCCTTATGGCTAATCTGGAAGCGGACCGGGCCCCTTAAGTTACATATATTTCTTGTAAAACGAATGAAAAAACGACTTTCAGACTTAAAGGTCGCAGCAGCCAGGCCATTAAATAAAGAAATTGTAGAAGTTAGTCCTTTAATGTTCCCACTGCTGGGACACAGGCCTCCTCTATGAGAGTGAGTGGGCCGCGTAATCGTAATCCACCACACGGGCCCAGTGCAGCTTCGTTTCCTCACGATGTTTTCCTTCATCGTTTTGATAGCAGTGGTGATTATTATTATTTCATTTATTGCGGTTCACACATAAAAGTCACATACAATCCATATAGTTTTAGTAACAAAGCCTTAGAAACTATGTTTGTAAAACTTACAAACTAACCTACCTACAACTAATACCTACGTGGCTCAACACATATTGGCACGTGCCTCCGCATCCAGTGCCTAATAAAGGGGCTAAAATAAACAAAAAAAGTCTATTGGTAAATATGGCACTACGCGACACATTATCAAGCGATGAGTACCAATTTTTTTCAGAAATATATCAGTCTGTTCGATTTCAGCCTATATTGCTCTCACCTACTGGTAGTCATTACTCAAGGCTCGAGTAAAGAGAACCTAGTGTAAATTTCCTATGGTCTAGATTTCCAGTCGGTACTGAAATACATAACATGAATGACTCAGTTAACCCCTCCCGGATACTCAGATATTTCCACTCTTATCAGAGAATAAAAGAAAAACAGTGAATATCAGCCCCTTATCATCTGGCGAAAGGGTTATTGGTTCATGGACTTGCAACTCGTCATTGAAAACTGCAATATTGATTAATTTAAAACCACCTCTGTCAATGTACTATTATTGACCTTATTGGTCATTGGGGCTTCGCTATAACACCCACAGCCGCGTGCGTCGATGTTTTGATCAACGTTAATCGCGTTGCTGTCATAACTTAGACGATCGATAATAACGTCTTGTGAAACATGTCGAACTACAATCCATCGATCTTAAATCTAGCCCCCAATCCACTAGTCCAAATCCGAACGATTTCGGGATTAACCCGACTTGTATCTCTGTCCCATAATCAGCCTCGCTCAGTTCATTGCTGGACATAGGCTGCTCCCAATTTGGAGACAAAGTCTTCAGTCACATGAGGTTACTAAAGAATTCCCCCCTTTTATGTATCATAGAGCAATGTATTTTTGGTAGTCTAATGTAATGCAGCCTCACAAACACTGGCAGTGTCTTATCTATGATCCGAAATAAACACTACGGAGATATCAGATAAGAATCTGCACCGGTTTTAAAGTAGTGCCATTTTTGTTGTTAACAACTTTGAGAGGCTCTTAAACTTATCTTAAAGTGTCCTTGATACTGGGTATGTTACCCTTTTGGTTTTAAAAAGATGTTGTACACTAGTGCCAATGGAATAAAATGAAATTAAAAGAAAGAAAGAAAAAGTATTTATTGCGACTCGCACAGGAAATCACACATTAAACTAAAAACACACTAAACATAAATAAAAAACAAAGTAACATTAAAATTTAAAGAATGAAGTCCCGTACGAGGCCAAAAGACTCCTATCTCAGCATGATGCCGCGACATTAAAAAAATAAAAATGTCGCAGCGCTGGTAAATTGGTATTGAATCAATTCATATGCGGCAGCCTTCTCCCAAGTAAGTTGGGGTCGGCTTCCAGTCTAACCGGATGCAGTTGAATACCAGTATTTTACATGGAGCGACTGCCTATCTAACCTCCACAACCCAGTTACTCAATAACGATACCCCTTAGCAAGACTGATTCTCAGACTTTTGGGCTTCTGCGTTCTGACTACCCGTAACGACTGTCAAAGATCCACGAATGACAACCGGGACCAACGGCTTAACCTGCTTTCCGAGGCACAGAGGGGCCTCGGTATGTTAATTTGTAAAGAATAGGTAAAATGACTGAAATTACTGGGTCAAGGAGCTTCCTTGCAAACGAGAAACTAGTCAAGCAAAAACATAATTACGACGTACTTTTTTTGCAGATTCGTCATCGCTCCGTTCGGTACATACTTGGGCATAAAGAACACGAAGCCTCGACGAGCACCAAACAATCCTAAGCTTGAGAAAATCTACAAAACTTCATCTAAACTAAAACAGGTAAATATTGCAACGTTTTATTGCGTTTTATTCTAAAAATAAATAATCACACGCTGGTTTATCAGCTCATATCGTTATTTCGTGTCACAAAAAACAACGAATAATTCTAGAATAATATTAAAAAAATCTCTGAGTAACAATAAAACTTTTTATTTATTTATTTTATTTATCTAAACATGTAAATTCGCAGCAAGCACTGAAATTGATGCATTGATCTTTGAAAGATAAATGCATCAATTTCAAAGATCATCTTTCATTGCTATCTACAAGATACGTGCAACGAAAGTCGGTTGTTTTTACATACTTAATATCTAAATAGAAACAAAATTATTCAATACTCTGGTTTTCAGTAAAAAAAAAAAATATGGTGTTCATTTATGAATTATTAAAAAAATGAAATCCGACTCATTGCTGACAGACAGCTGTGCTGCTCAGTTTGTTGCGCCACTTCTTCCCAGAATAAGCACTAGGAAGTGGTGAAGGGTGGGCGTTTTTAGGGGACTGTCTTATGTAATTTTGACGTTCGAAAAGTGTTGATTCTCAGCCTAGTTTGGATAAATGACGTTTGAATTTTGACTGTACCAGTAAGCTTTGACTCTCTCTCACAGTCAGAGCCCGGCTAGATGATATGATTTTTGCGTAATTTAAATTTCAATTTAAAAGTAATATGACACTAAAGATAACGCAGTTCTCCGCCAGTTTGCAACCTTGGATAAAAAACTATCAGAGATAATATACGTAATTGTTTCGCGGACAGGCCTACAATAAATTTTATTGTAACAGGTAGGTATTGTTTACTTGATGGAAGAATTTTGTCATTTATCAAACGGTCCCCGAATGCTTTGTAAACCGTGTAATCTTCTGCTATCTACGGTAAATATATGAACACTACTTGAGGATTGTCGACCGGTGACGATAACGACATTCAAATTGCGGCATTGACTAAAATTATAATGCTTGCAATAAAATTCTGTACCTTGTATAAATTCAGCAAAAACATTTGCTGTATTGTTAAAATTTAGTTGTGGTCAAGGTCATCACAACTTAAAATGTTAATTTTTTTTTACCATTTTTAATTATGATGACCTTGACCACGCTACAGCTACAATTTGTCTATTAGATAAGTAATAATAACACCCTATTTGACCCACTGCAGGGCAAAGGTCAGTTATCATACAGAGAAGGCACGAGCATTGACCACCACGCTTGCTCAAGACGGGTTGGCGATTTCAGACTTATATTAACTAGGTATATGGTTTCCTCGCGATATTTTCCTTCACTGATGTCAGTAATGTCTAAGATAAACTCAGAAAGTACAGTTTATGAATTGAAAAATCATCAAGTTATATCGTTGAAAGCAATTTATAAAAGCGTTTGTATAGTATTATAGTGCGTCAACTCGGACATAATTAATGGTCTGAGTCACTGGCTGGCATAGCTAACATGCGGTATGCTAGTGAGCTGATTAATGTTATCTCTTCATCTAAATCAAAAGAAGCCCTGTGGTTAGACTATCAGGTACAGATCATAACCATAAATTCTAAATTTATTTAAACCCCGACACAAAAAAAATCGTCATTTCTCTTTCCTACTCCATCACCAGACCCTGTTCATCTATCTATAATCTATTCATTGAGACCATTCCAATAAGCCCAAACACGGTACTTGTGCTGTATGTTGGTAAGGGAGTTAGGTATCCTGCAAATTCCAGGTGATACTGCAGCATCAGTTCAAGGTTACTATGTTCTTCTAATATCATTGAAGTAACAGATTACCAAAATTTAAATCTATCAGACCTATGGAAGATGCTCACATCCATTCATCAACTAGAAATGAGCTGATGATTATTTTGAAACGGCTGAACCAATTTTGATACAATATATCTAAGAACCATCATAAAAAACCGCATTGAAATCGGTTCACCCGTTTAAGAGCTACGGTGCCACAGACAGACACACACACATAGCGGTCAAACTTATAACAATCCTGTTTGCGTCGGGGTTTACAAAGAAGCCCTGTGGTAATGTGGTTAGACAATCAGCACGCGTAGCATGACCACAATAAAAACGGGTTTTGTCGACGGAAGAACAGACAAAATGACAGTTTCACAATCACAGTCTATCCTTTTGTCTATTCTTCCGTCGACAAAGCCGGTTTCTATGGTAAGTAACGCATGCAGGTATATACTGAAATATCACATTAGCTTCTGCCCGCACTTTGTTCACGTGAAATTTCTCCGACCCACCACGCACCTGTCGCATCGCATCGCCCGTCCGAGCTGTTACTTGGTTTTGCTTAGCATTCTTTCAGACTTTTTCTTTTTGCCCGGCTCAAGGGTCGTAGCGTGATGACAAATAGGTATAACCTATTTGTCACTCCTGAAGAATTTAGAAATTTTCTAATCCTACGTGAAAGTTCCAGAGATAAGCGCGTTCAAGTAAACAAACTCTTCAGCTTTATTATATTAGTATAGATAGGTGTAAATGGTTTAGAATAGAAAGGAATTCCCATTTCACAAAACTAAACTTAACTTATTAGTCATTTAGTTAATTTTTCGCTTTCATTTTTAATCAGGTGAATCATAATTAATCCTAGATAATTCGATAGTACGTAACTATAACGGTATTAGCAAAGCCTAGGTAATATTTATTATCAGTATGTAGTTTTACGTAATATATTTGATAGCATATTATCATATCTGTTTACAAATCAGGAGTGGTGCTTGACATGGTTTTGTAGGCGTAGGAAACCACCAACTAGCAATATTATTTACCTGTTTGCCAAGTCACGTAAAGAATAGATTTACCATACGAGACTTCAAAGTCAAATCATTTATTTCAAATAGGCCCTTGTAAGGCACTTTTGAACGTCACACTACTTCCCTAGTGTAATCTCGACTGTACTCAGGACAAGATCTATAAACGTTACTTACTAGGACTTATAGACCACGCGCCACGCTAATTAGCGCGCTAAAACTTTTTGATGTCCCGCCAGGGTGATAAATGCTACGCAGCCCGCAAACTGTAACTATCGCGACGATAGCCGACAATGGTTGGTCATATTTTCGTGTTTCGTATCTCTGCGAAGCTTCGTCACGAATGACGATAGACGCAGATGCGGCCCCAGCATTAGTGTTATTCCTGTCACTGGATCGGCACAAAAGTCAAATTTTCAACATAAAAAAAAACGCGAATTTTTTTCGTGCACTTGATTTTAAACGCTCTGGTTAGCGACGAGAGTTGCAAATTCAACCGTGTGTTTTTTCAACGCGCTGGGGCAAGACAGCGTCCCAGCACGTTGGATTCTCAACATTCGGCTCAACACCGAAAGATGACAATCCAGTGCGCGATAAAATCCCGCCGCGATATTTTTACGTCCGTGCGAAGGTGGGCTAAGTGCAAGAAAGAGACCCGAACTTGTCTAAGTCAAAGCACGAGCTAAGTAACGTTTAAATATCTCGGCCTTAGGCTAAAATCGCGGTCGGAGACCAGGCTACATTGTTTGAAACAATTTTTATAAAGATATTAAAGTTTCTGCACAAGATCTCGTCACCAAAATACCGTTGAATTTTTGTGTGTTTACCGAAACGAACAATACAGTCAACGTTCAACAGAAGTTTTCAAGTGTTAACACTTGAATTACCAAAATCGCTCTTACTGCTACGACATAAAGGCGCTGTCTAAGTTTTATTTTCATTTACGGCACGTACGTACATTGACTAATGTAAGTAAAAGTAAAGCAAATATCTACATATTGATTCACTTCAACCAAGTGGTTTCACCTTACAATCATTACAGACACGTAAGACCGTAAACGATAACCAACACTTTGAAGCAAACCGCTCTTTATGCATAGTTACTGAAATTCTATGAAAATATGCATGAGGCAAATTATGGAGCTCACGCTAAGGTCAATAATATTTCACCTCATTTGTCTACAGACATTAATATCGATTGGATACAAGGTTGAAGGTATATGAAGGACGAACTATTACAAGCGCATTGTCTTTTTGTGCAAAGGGTACCTAATGGGTTCGATCCCCGCACGGAGCAAGCATATTTGTTGTGAGTTTTGATGATTAATCAGAGACTTGCACCCTGCAGGGTACAGAAAGAATCATAGTGTTCTATTAGCACCACACTGCGACGGTGACGTCAGGGGCGCGTACGTTGCTGTGCGACGTACGCGACCGACATCAGCGTAGGACAAATTCAGTCCTTAGCGTTTTGCTAACTTCCAGCGATTCTGGTTTAACCGGAAACTTTTGCCTATCAATATTTATCAAGGAGCCACTGCCATCTGACCCAATAATTGAAGTACACGTGTATAACTCGCGCGTCAGTTTCTTAGGTGTGTTATTTATCCTTCCTTCTTAAAAGTCGCCTGTCGCGTCTGCCTGTCTGAACGCGATAAACTCAAAAACTACCGAACGGGTTTTCAAACGGTTTTCACAAATGGACGGAGTGATTCATGCGGAATGTTTTTGTGTATAATTCATTACGGTTTTGGGTAAATTGGCTGAAATATGACGATTATTGTCGAAGATGTCGGAAAAAATCAGGCCAAATGGGAGCTTTACTGCCGTGCGCCACGTAAGCCGTAACAGATACATCAAATTTATGTTCTACACAATTGTAGATCTTAAAAAGTTCAACCTTAAAGTCCGCGATAGCATATGTCTATCTTCTAAGGATGACTTACAATAACCATTTTTATCTTTCAGAATTTGATAAAAATATCATTGTTATTTCCGAAGCTATTTTGACGGGTATTATATTTATCCTTCTCCAATAAAATATGTTATTTAAATTGGGCATTTAATTTAGATTAAAATATGCCTTGACATTATATCATTAAAATGAATACTTTAAAAGATATCACAGATTCAAAATTACGCGTAACAAAATAATTATGGTTGACGACAACGCAGGCGCAGCGGTAGGAGTCATTGACCTTTTCCTCGGCTATTAGGTACCTATTCCCGGTACTACGTACCCGTGGGATATTTTCCGATAGTGATCTGCTCAGGGTGAACAGTTGTACTTAAATATCATAAATATAAGCCAAAACATTTATTTCAAGTAGGCCATTAAAACGCATTTTTGGACGTCAAAACAAGAAAATATAATTGTTCTAGTTGCCATCCAAAGTAGATTTGTATGGAGAAGAATGAGAAAGAAACTCCATATTTAATTAACTCTTTTAAAATGTACAAAAAAATTGTAATAGTTTAAAAAATGTCCTGATTTCTTCTTGTTTTTGGAATTTACAGCCGGCACTCTTAGCCAAGAAGCTCGACATATCCGAGCGTGAGGTCCAACGCTGGTGGCGCCTCCGTCGCGGTCAGGACAAGCCCTCGACCCTCGTCAAGTTCAGCGAGAATGCCTGGAAAGTCGTCTTCTATATCTGCAACTTTACCTTCGGCCTGTATACTCTGTGGGACAAGGAATGGCTGTGGGACATCGACCAGTGTTATATCGGGTATCCTCATCAGGTGAGTGAAAGTTGTGTGACTCTTATGTTCATTGATATAGGGTTGAATATTGAAATGATTGATGCGTGCTCGATAACACTTCTTCTTTTCGTGTGGTTAGTGACTAACCTGGTGTCAGAGTTTTAAAGCCGCCCATGGACCTCTGACTTGGCTTCACATTCGAGAATACTTATTTCTTTATTACAACTATTTTCTTTATGTCCCTCGGTAAACTTCGTGTTTCGTTAGTCGTCGGATTTCTATCAGTTGCCCTTTGCAGTTGGTCATTATGGTTGACGGCAACAAGGGCGCAGCGGTAGGAGTCAATACTAATGATAGAAATTCGACGACTGACGAAACTCGAAGTTTGCCGAGGGACATTAAGAAAATAATTGTACTGGTCATTCTTATGTACGTTAGTGGACTTCATGAATTTTGCCATGGGTAGCCAATTTATAAAACGATGCGGTACCACGCATCGCCCAACATTATATTTCCGAACGACGTGGCACGCGGCAGTGAGAATGTAGCAGATAGAAAATGTATAGGGACCAGTAGTGACGCGGCAGCATTGCCGCATGCAGCGTTCTTCGGAAATATACCGAACTAGCGAGCATCAAGAAAATCCGAGGAGAATCTGATATGTTGTAGGTATGTGTTGACCTTTACACGTTATCTTAAAAATGATAAAAATCTGTATTTTGATATCATGAAAGCTCTAACGATGTTTACTATAAGATTCGTCAACTATTTTGATAAGGATCTTTCGATATTAGACTTTCTGATTTTGTCAGTGATAACTTATTTTTTAATTTTTTTTTCGATTTAAACCTTAATCGATTCATTTTATGAATCATCATTATTATTACTAAACATGCGAAATGCTTAGAGCTGTAGCATAACTGTTACATAAGATCATTCGACTTTTTTTTTTATTAAGTTTTTTGTTGTCGACCTTCCTTTAACTTTGTGCTACGCTTCAGAGCTGTGTCTAATAGCGATGTTTTTAAAGCGTTCGAAGCCTGCAAAACATTCTAATTAGTCAAGACTCAAGATGTAGGTAAAATCCTGACTGGGTCAAAAATTAGGGTAAAGGCACAAAAGCCCGAACAACTGTCAAAGATCTACAAATGACAGCTAGGACGAACGGCTTAATCTTGGTATGTAAAGATAGTCATCCATCCACGGACCAACCGCGGCAAGCGTAGCTTAACCTGATTGATCGACCCGTGCGGCTGTTATTACTTAGCCACAAGCCTCTTCCTTTACATTCTGTATTTTATCTATTTCCTCGGACGGTCGAAAAATCGACGTGAAAGACCTCCACAATTAGTACGCGTTAAAACAGACAGTTGTAAATTGAAATAATTGTTCCACTAATTACATTGTAGAATGTAACGATTATTAAGCTAACCGTACACTAATGAGTGGCTATATTGTATCTGGCATTTTTGACAACGTAATTATTTTATTGTTGATCAGAAATTATTCATTTAAAGTGAATCCGTCAAATTTTCTTACGTTTTTTTGCAATTTCCAGGTCAGTGTCAGGTTGTATGTTGATTAAGATATGATTCGCGACCGTCAAAAATGTGGCTTAACAGAATTATCTGCAATACAACTCCTTAAGTTAGCATAATCCTCAAATGTCATGATTTCATAAAACAGTCATTCAATAGGATTACATGAACTCAGAGAGTTGTTTTGATGACTGTTATGATTATAATTCTATAAATAAACATTTGATACGGCTGGGAATCATATTTAGATTAACGTACAATCTGATACAAAAATGCAAATTTCAAAAAACCTTAGAAATTTTGTATTTCGCGGGCCTTCGCCTTAATCAAATATCTTTTCGGTTACAGGGTCTCACAAACGACATCTGGTGGTACTACATGATCTCAGCCGCGTTCTACTGGTCGCTGACCATCTCTCAGTTCTGGGACGTGCGCCGCAAGGACTTCTGGCAGATGTTCGTGCACCACATCGCCACCATACTGTTGCTGTCGTTCAGCTGGATCTGCAATCTGCACAGGATTGGAACCCTCGTGCTGTTGCTGCATGACTGTGCTGATATTTTCGTTGAGGTATGTACTGGAAAGCGGATTCGGGAAAGATGGCAGGAGTGGCGGCCTCGGCCAGCGGTGAAACAGAAAAGGATTCTTAATTTGAAGGATTTCTTTAGAAATAAGTATCACCTTTGTACGTGTACCTATTTTTCTGTTCCTTTCTTCTTGTCTGTTTATGTGTGTACGTAAACAGTTAAATCAATATAAAGCCAACAAAAAAAGGTAGAACGTTGCCGTTACATCACTTTGACCTTGTAACGTTCTTAAGCTGGTATTCAATTTGGCCATGCCATCATTTGGTGACTATATTAGATCCCATGTAACAGGAGGAAAAATACTCAATTCTTTATTGCATTCCATATGTATTACATAGATGGTTTAATAAGTAAGAGATCAATACGGACCCTGTCGGGCACAGCAAAATAAGGAGAGAGGAGGAGGGCTAAGCAGTAATTCAATATTATTATAAATAAAAAATTCCAAAAATCCTCTACACATAGTTTCATTTGAGACACTGTGCGCAGGATTTGGTAGACTTATGGCAGTTTGTTACAAAAACTATATGGTTAGAATGGAAGAAGCACCTGTAAAGAGCCCAAAAATGTTCTGGACATGAGTGCTTACCCAGCAGAAATGTGTCGCGAGAACAGGACAGCATCAAGCGGACACGAAATTTGTATTTTGTTTGCCGACAACTTTGCACAAGTCCACAATACCTCGTCGACTGTAAATGCGTCATACCTCGTTGACAACTGTCTTGCACCGTCCGGATTCTGTAAACTAGAATTTGGCCCTGAGGAAATATTCCGATCCATAAGAGCCTTGGATGAGTGTAAAGGTGCTGGAAGTGACTGTATTCTCCCCGTGTTTATAAAAACATGTGCAAAAGCACTAACTATACCTCTTGAACTTATTTTCAAGCCTGTTTTGATTTATTTTATTATTCTGGATATGTCAAACTTACTGTATCTACCTTGATTACAAAAGAATGATGGTACAACACTATTTTGCGCTTCCTATAATTGGAAGCGCAGAATAGTGTTTGTCCCTGTTCTTGTAAACTTGCATGAGATTGTGTACGGTGTTGGAGATCCAGTAAATAAATATATAAGGCCCTTTCGACATTACAAATATCTTACACGCGCTTTCAAAGCGTGCCTCTAGAATCCAAAATAGATATTAAATACTTACTTGGAGAAGAGTCAATAATAATATCGGGACTATTTATAAAAAATCTATTTTATCTCTGAGCAAATGAACGATTTCTATTTGTGAGTATCGAACCTTGGCTGCTGCGTTGAGCCGGTAATTATCAAATTATAAAACAAACATACGTGTGCCATGATAGGATCTGTCGGTCCATTCTGTAAAAATATTAACGTGAAACTTAGGTGAAGTGAGCGTGAAGTGAGCTGTCACTCTCACAAATCGACCGGCAGGATGCTAGGGATTAGCACTATTGACAGCTCACTTCACCTAAGTTTCACGGTGATATTTTTACAGAATCGACCGGCTGTTCATGAAAATATTGATTGTGTAGCTTATAACGATGTTTGTTTCCTATTCCAGTCGGTGAAGGCGTCTAAGTATGCGAAGTACCAGAAATTGTGCGACGCTTTATTCCTGGTGCTGATCGTGGTGTGGATCGGCACCCGCGTCGGCATCTACCCATTCTTCCTCATATGGAGGTGAGTCGTACCCTATATTTGAATTCAGAATCTTAGATAATTAACAAGTTTTGCAAAACCAAACTCAATGCCATACATGGTAAAGTTCAAATTACATTGCAACCGAATTAAGGAGCTTTTTATCACTCTGAACTCAATTTAGACTACATATCGCTGAAGTAGATGATTAAGGGACAATTTATACTTGTAATAAAATATATGCTTGAATACTTTGAAGGTATTAAAAATATGGCGGAGGACTGCACATGAGCCAATTCGTAAGAGCGAAAGTCGATTCGTTAGTTTACTTTTAAAATGGCGAGAACACCACGGATCGCAAAATAGCTAGTCTTGGTACTCAAAGCAGGCTATAGATATACTATTACTATAACCCCCTGGGTAAAGGCTCCCGCAGACATGCGCGACGCGATTGTGGTAGAACAATTTCCAAGAAGTTTTCATAGAAATTGTTCTATTAGAGTAGCGCCGCGCCTATCTTACTGGCGGGAGAGTCTTAAATATAGTTTTACCTAGATCCAGCGACCTTGAATTATAACATAACCTTGAATTTCTTTAATTTCCAGTACATCAATCCGTGCGCCCATGCTCCTGCCGATGTTCCCTGCCTACTACATCTTCAACTCGCTGCTGTGCCTGCTGCTAGTCCTGCACATCGTGTGGACCTGGCTCATCTTGCAGATCGCTTACGTGGCAATCAAGGCCGGCCAGGTATGCAAACTAATAGGAACTAAATAAATACATCATTATTATTGAAAATGCTTTTATTAATTCCTTACAAAGTAAAACGTGTACACTTGCAACATATAAATATACAAGGAGTAATTTTAAAAACTGTGAACTCGAAAGGGGGTCATTGTACTCATTATTATGAAAAATCATTGTACTCATTATTTTTTAAATGACCCTACTCTTTAGATTTAATTATTGACATTGTATTTTTTTATTTTTATTATTCGCATTAACCTAGTTTTAAATTCTATAATTTGCATGCCTAATTGGTAGATTGTACAAGGATCTCAACATTTTGTAAACACCTTTATTTATGTACCTACTTTCAAAGCAAATAAATGATTATTATTTTGGTATTTTGGTAAAAAGAAAAAGGGATAATGAAATCGCAACAAAAAAAACAGCTGTTCCATACATTTCGTCGTCGACTTATATTTAAATAAATAATGGATCACTTATCCACCAACCCGCATTGGGCCCGCGGCCCACTCCCTCTCACAAAAAGAAGGGGACTCCAACAATGGGATTATAGATTATGTGTGGATCGCTGGATTGATATGGATGGCATCATCCATAGCGGGTTGGTGGATAAGCGATCCATTATTTATTTAAATATAAACCGACGACGAAATGTATGGAACAGCTGTTTTTTTTGTTGCGATTTCAGGGTCCCTTAGCAAAAGTTGATCTTAATGATGACGCCTTTTCAGTTTTCATTTACTTAAATTAAATCTTGTAGTTGTATCTTATTTATTTTTATGTTTATGGTGGTGGTTTTTATTAAGCAGAGGCCCTATAGTTTGACTGAGACCGCTGTACCGTGCCTAGGAATATGTGACGAGGCCCCCGCCTCGTTGAAGAATGACCGGCGGGACGCCGTGGGCTTTGACGAATGAGCGGCCTGCACTCACACACTCCCCTGTCTCGCCGCGTGCATACACATACATACCTAAGGCGCGGTACAGCGGTCTCGGTCAAACTATAGCACGAACGCGCTAAGTAAACATTACGAAGTTAGCATTTCGTTTGAATTTATGCGGCAGGCACAGTAGCGAATACGCATGTAATTTTATTTTTCACTAAATCAATAAAACCCAAAAAAAGTTTAAAAATAAAATCCTCGAGGTGTTAAAAAAAAAAACGAAACTCGCCGTTTCTGTCGCGGCCACGATCTGACGTCATTTATCATGATATCTGTTGGTAATCGGTACGCCTTGATATGCCTTGTTTACATCTATGTTTTGGCCCCAAATTATATAAATTAAAATATGTTTGTGCTTTATTAAAGCAGTAATCGCACTTACATACCATCGTGAGATTTCAAGCACTTTGCAAAGAAAAGTTTTTTTATTCACATAGATTTTTACGTCACTTCCGCCATTGTCGAAGACAACGCGTTTTTGATTGCGTTCCGTTCCACCAAAAAAACCAACATAAAATAATGATAAATAAGTAATGCATAAAAAAATTAAAAAAACTGGAAGTTGGTTCTTGACTCTTTTACAATGATTATTTAAATAATTAATAAGCTTTGAATGACGTGCATATTCCCTATTAGTATGGCCCATTGATATGAATAAAATCTCAAATTAAAACTAAATCAATGCTATGTGCGAAAATTAGTATTATCAATTTTAAAAGCGTTCAATTTTGCGTTGCGTTTACAGCGCAAGTTCATGCTAGGCCTACTGGTACATGATTTTAAATTTCTTTCATGGCCTTTCATGACCCAATATTTATTCCATTTATTATTTACTAGCTTCTGCCCGCGACTTCGTCCTACGCCTCCTCGATTTTCGTTTGTCAAGCGAAACAATTCAATTTAAACATAAACCAACGTAATTGTTAATTAAAACCTCATTGTTTAATCGGATTCGTACAGGTAATAAAGGTGAATGGGGAGTTATTATTACACCCTACTGGTAACACAGATGTGATGACGTAGACTTGTGTCACCCACGTGACCACTGTGTCTCGGAATGCTATACCTGGCGAAGTATATTATTAATTATACCATGGCTTGCACGGTATAGTATTTCAATCATTAGACGTGGTGCACAATTTCTGAACAGAAAGTACTAGGCTTGCATGAATTCACGATAGTATTCAATCATTATGTTATGTTACTAATTAATAGGATTTGGATGAGACAGACAGATAGTTTATAACCTGGATTAACATGTAGGATACTTTTTGTCCCAGTAGTACGCTTCTATGATAATTTCCGACTTCCACGCGAGCGAAGCCGCGGAGAAAAGCTAGTATTATACAACCTTATGTTCGTATAATTATCTTGTCGAAATGCTGATTTTTTTTTCGCGATTTCAGCGTCGGTCCCGTGGTGAAAGTTATTCATAATGATGAGTACAATGACCCCATAAGAGGTTTAGGGTAAACGAAAACTAAGGTTGTATAGTATAGATTATTGAACTAGATGACCCGGTGAACTTCGACCTACGTGAGACAGAATTTCGAATTTTCCGAGTTTTCTGCTGTTCCTTTGCGTTTTTCCTACACAATCCCAGTATTGAGGAGAAAACAAAAAAATAAAAAACAAATCCGTCGAGCCACTTTCGAGTTTTTTGCGAGATTAACGCACGGCAATTGAATTAATTTATTATTCATTCAAGTAACAAGACTTACACAAAAATATTTAATACATTACTCACACAACAGACAATTAACATAACAAAACTAAAAAAAGAATATCGAATCGGTCGAGCCATTTTCGAGTTTTTGCGAGACTAACGCACGGCAATTAGGATAAGATAAGATGATTTTTTGAATTGATTTATTATTATTATTCATTTATTCATTCAAGTAACAGGACTTATACACAAATATTTAATACATTACATGCAAAACAGACAATTAACATACGATGCAATAAAAAACAAAAACCACTGCACTATCAACACTTATACATTAGTGACTGACGACTGTAGGTGACGTGCAAGTCACTACAGCGTCTAATGTATGGACAGTCGAGCCTGTCGGCTATCCTTATTGAACACTGGCGACCCGCTCTTACTTCGCACGG
This sequence comes from Agrochola circellaris, assembly GCA_914767755.1. Classification (NCBI taxonomy): domain Eukaryota; kingdom Metazoa; phylum Arthropoda; class Insecta; order Lepidoptera; family Noctuidae; genus Agrochola; species Agrochola circellaris. Next base: position 9,695,048 of record OU611860.1, read on the forward strand.
TGTTTACTACTTGACAAAACTTCTAGATTTCTTAAGTAAACGTAACTTTAATATCAACGTATTATACACATAAACCTTCCGGAATAAATTCTCTAAGCGATGGTGAAAACCTCATCAAAATCTGTTGCGTGGTTTAGAAGAAAAACGCGGACATACAGACAAACGCGAGAAGCGACTTTGTTTTATAATATGTATACAGGGTGGCAGGGACATCGACGCGAAGCCGGTTACCATGGATTCAGTACATGATTCTGAGCCCCGCTGCGTTGAAATTTTTCGTCGGTTATTCAAAAAAAAAACAGCTGCTCCATACATTTTGACCGCGTAGGTATTGCACTTTTCTAAGAAACAACAGATTTTTTTTTAAATAACCGATGAAAAATTTCAACGCATGGGGGTTCAGAATTATGTACTGACCCCATAGTAACCGGCTTCGCGTCGATGTCCCTGACATCCTGTAGATGTAAAAAAAAAACCTTTTCCGATCCGTGAAGGTGTTGTTAGCTATCGTCCTGAGAGTCTACTTAAGTAGGTAGTAATTTTCAAGAAAAAAAAAAAAGTCATTTTCAATGGAGAATTTTACAGGTTGATTACATGGGGCGCGGGCGGCCGTCAGTTAGCGGGTCATGACCCCTGTTAAAAATTTGCTAAATTTTAAATGGATTTTGAGTAACTTTCCTGCAATTACTAATTTGTTTAAAAAAATAATTAGTATTTTTATTACTTTTTGGTAATATTATTGCAGTACCTATGTGCCCTTGTCGGGTCGGCCAGGGTTTTTCTAACACATTGTATAAATATAGATTTATTTCTTTTTCACTCCAATCCTTAAACAATATGACGTGGCCGAGATAGATACAGTTATTCCACTTCTGATTTTGCTTCACATTGATATTTATTTTCGTTGTCTTCTATAAATAATAGAAATTTGCTCTTCGAGTCTCGCTGTATACTGCTTGATAAGACTGTGTAGCCACTTTTATAACGTGCGTCGGCCCATGGTTTCTATTTATTACCGTCGTTACCCGAGGTGGTAACTATTTATTACCGTTGAGCCTTCAGCCACAGTATAAATAAGTAACAGTGTTATGTCTTCATAGAAAACGGCCTTATTGTTATATATCTCTGAACGGACAGCTCACTGAGGCTATATCCCCCTTAACGACAATTGTTCTTCATAATTAGACCTTTAAAACTGTATATAAATTATTTTTATTGGTTGTCATTGGTTTTCGGGTACCAGCTTCAACACATTTTTGCCCATCTTCCTTTAATTTTTTTGCTTCGTTTGACTTGAGTTTGTAGACCGCTTTTTAAGTTCGTTTCTGTTATGTCAGTATTTGTACTGTTTCATCTTAAAGTTTGAATTTTCCTTTTCCAAATTATCGTCTATAGAAAATTGAGCACTTTTCTGTTTTATGATCGAGATTTATTTATGTTTTTTTAAGGTAAGCGTTATCCAAACCGATCTGTAATCGCTAGAATGTGGAAATTTTATTGTGCGTTTGCTATAAAATTTTATACTATAGTTTATTGCTATAAATATTAGGTGACCTTGAGTTGGGCGCAAAAATCTGTACGCATTTACCCTCTTTTCGAAAGAAAACCTGTATGTACGACGATGTCTTTGAACATTGAAATGTCTAAATCAATACTCTTTTTATATACTAGCAGCTCCCCGCGGTTTCACCCGCATAAGTCTCGAGCCCGTTTGAATACCGGGATAAGTCCTATATGTTAATCTAGGTTATAAACTATCTGTGTGCCATATTTCATCCAAATCCGCTCATTAGTTTTTGCGTGAAAGAGTAACAAACATCCATCCACTTTTATTACACACTATTATTGTTCAAAAATTATTTTCACTTTATTTTTTATTTTTTGTGTTTCACGAACTGTGTCCAAATAAATATTATTCTTTCTTTCTTTCTATCCATCCACACAAAGTTTCGCGTTTATATTTTTTTTAATATTTGAAGTAGAAATTGCGACTGTATCACTTGAACGTATATTCCTCCTTTTCGATATTTTTTTTGTATCTTGAATGAATGTTGATTATTTTATGCCTGAGAGAATATTCTATAACAATGAAAATTACAAAAAAAAAAAATGTTTAAAAACCGTGTAAAAATAAAGATAGAACTTTTTTTTAAACGGTTTCCATAAAATGTTCATGAAAAATAACTCGAAAACTATCAAGCATCGCGGAACATACGTGTGGTATTTTCGGATACCCCTGGGCATGAGGATTTATTTTTATGCAGTCTCTATTTGGGCCAAATGACCAATTTTCGTATTTTTCTCTTTTCCTGAATTGTAAGACCTTGCTTCACGCCAATCTTCAGGCTGCTAGGTCAACGAGAAGTACCGTATACCTAGGCTTTAGTTTACGAAGTCGTGGGCAACATGCGCGTGCATGTAAAAGGCAGCTCGGGATGCCAATTTAGAGGTATTAGGAACAGGATGCAAAGTTCACTCATCCTCTATAGAAAAGGGAGGATCCTCCGACCGACGATGCCATGTCTGGCGGGCAACTGCCCAACGGTTGTCGGATATTCATATACAAAAAAAAATCAGCTGCTCCCTACATTATAACGAGCTATGCGAACATAAATGTATGGAACAGCAGATTTTTTTTTTCGTGATTTCATGGTTGGCCCCATAGTGAAAGTTGTTCGTAATGATGAGTACAATTACCCCTTAAGAGGATGCAAATGAATTAAATTTCACATTGTATATGTCGTTCGCGCGGTAAACTCTAATTGCGCGATGCAGGATTTGTGTGACGTCAGAATTTTGTGTGACGTCAGGCGACAGACGTTGTTTGATTTGGATGGCTCATTTGTGTTTTCATGTTGCGCTTCACCAATCTGTACCCGTTAGCTGGAAAACATGTCCATTTATTTAATCTCACATTACCTGCAAACTGAGGCAGTCCGCCTATGTACTACTACTATACGTGAAGTTTAAATACGTATCTTATCCTTATTTACAGATGGACGGCGACATTAGAAGCTCGAGCTCCGACCTGAGTGACAGTCCACACAACTCTAACCACAACTCTCCGACTAGGTCAAAGAGTAGAAAGTAAGTTGAAATTTAATCGATTGAAATAAAAATCTGCACTCAAAAATAATGCATCTGCCATGTTATCTCTTGGTTGACTCGGCATTACGTTACCCTTAGTACCTTTTATTTTGTATGAGTTTTATTATAATTAAACCTGGACATTATTTGTGCATAGTATAATATTTGTAACTGCATCATAAGTCTAGTAAACCTAGCGGGAAACAGCGAGAACGCAACGTTTGAAAACCCCCCCCCCCTTTTTTTTTGAGGGTGGTTAATTATCAAATAACTTCTCCCGCTCTGGGCGTGTCAGACTTTTACTGACTAAAGCCTACCCGTGTTCCTTCCGTTGCCTGTGTGCCGGGGCCATGATATCCCTTTTGAACAACTCGCAGCCCTGGTAGGCATTGGCCCTAACGGACCCCGTCAGTTGGTGCTGATATCTCTTTGAGGCGCGCGTGGAACACAACGCGCCGTCGACCCGGGCCTGTAGTGCTATCCTGTAACCATCTCACCGTGAAAACTTAGGTGAAGTGAGCGTGGAGTGAGCTGTCATTCCACAGGGATTGACACTATTGACAGCTCACTTCACCCAAGTTTTCACAGTGAGAGGTTTACAGAATAGTATGGCTGGTCCCTATCGGACGGCGAGCTAAACGTTTGAAAACCCTGGGAACGTGATATCAAATACACCAAAATGAACTGTGTGTCATACAGCTTAAAGTTTGCTTTCCTATACTCTATTGTGAGGCGAGTCAATACTGGTTTGGTGCTGAGGCGACAAATGGACGGTGACCATTATTCGTGGGCTTTATTACGTGACAAATTTTCTTAAGCCGAGATTCATAAACGTTACTAAGCACGTGTCGCCGTGTTTATGTTGTACCTACCTGTAGTTTAACAGTGCCAGAAATAATGCTCAGATCTACTTCGCCTGCCACATATTTCCCGCTCATTTTCGTCTTCAGACATGCAGAAAGCAACATTGAACTAACCATACCGTGCTTATTTCCAGGGACACGTAGAGACGTTCGTCTGCAGAACAACACCAGAGTCTCACACCAACACCACACACAGTAATCGAGGTCTGTGTTCTATACGCACAGAATATAAATATTTTCCGTGCACACCATCCATTGCGGCTTTTCTATGAACACACCAGCCGCGCCATTGAACTTATAGGTGAAAACACGCAATGGAACGCGAAATGGATTACTTAATCATTCATTTCGTTCAGTTTTGTTGCAGTCTGTAGCTTAGTTTGTATTATATTGTATTTGTGAGGTTCCGCTTTGGGATGGTGAGGCTTCACGCTAAGGGATGGATTGGGTAGGCAGGGAAGGTGGGAATCGCTATCGGTGAATATGTTCGATCAAAATAAGTACTGGGCTCTTGCTTTTATAATTAAAAGTACGCGACAACAAGTCAAGCTTCTGAATGCTATGACAAATTTAGTACATTCGAATTTTACTATATTTTGCCTACCATTTTAATGATGAGTCCAGCAGTGCTATTCTGTAACCATCTCACCGTGAAAACTTAGGTGAAGTGAGCGTGGAGTGAGCTGTCATTCCACAGGGATTGACACTATTGACAGCTCACTTCACCCAAGTTTTCACGGTGAGAGGTTTACAGAATAGCATGGCTGTTAAATCGTTACAATATGGCGAAAAATGAATAAAAAAAGGGTTGTTCCGTTCCTATTTTGATCGTATCATAAGTAGTGTGAGTGATGGTTAACGTTATAAAAAGAACAAATTAATGTATAGGATATGTATAGAGAGAACCGTTTGATATTATTGCGTCGTTGACACTCGACGTGGGTAGGGTGTATTAGGTGCTTGCATGAAGAACACATATTAGGTAAGTCGTCTTTCGATTCATTATTTGGACGTATTTCTAAATGGTTTCAAGTTGTTGTTGTTTTATCTCATAGGTAACAAAGATCGTAGAAAATGAATTTATAATCCGCGGTTGGGGGAACTCCGTCCGGAACGAAGTTCCTTACGCGATACTCGCACACACACACTACAGGTAAGTACAGGTAAGGGACAAAATACGATTTTTCGGCAAAGTTTTTTTTCTTAAGCTAGAATTTCGTCATATACACCATTCGAAAGAGCGAAAAATTCTGAACAAAACTGTATACTCAATAATAATATACTATATAACTCATTTTCGGTATTTTGTCCCTTACCTCTATTGAACCTACGGTCGACGAATTATAATAGAAATGGATAGAAAGTCGCATGCAGGGGGTATAACGCTTTTTCCTTACGTGACGACTTCTACCAGTCAAGTCCTACCCGAAGCCGCGTTAAGGAACTTGGTGCCAAAAAACGGATAAAAAAAAAAGCTTGTTTTCCATTTGAACCATGCTCGTTTTATTGTAAACCAAATTACATGAAAGTAATAAGAGCGAATAGGAAATATTGTATAGATAACGAAACGTTTTATATGGGTTTCATAGTAAAATATCGAGAAATCGGTGTATAATTCGGAAAGGGGCCGCGTCAAGGCCGTTACCAGACCAATTTGCTTTGACGTTTCGGCACTCGCTAATTGAGAAATCTTTCAAAGGCTTTTATAAGCTTAAACCCAAGAGAATGTCCTTATACCACAGAGTAATACAGAGTTGAGGTATGAAGCTACAAGTACGCGGCGGGCCCGTCTTGCTGGGCCAATTTAGTGAGTGTAACGTAGTCAGAACATCTAACGAGTTACGCGATAGATAGAGATGCAACTTCTAGGTGAATATAACTGTAGGTGATTAGCGCTGTACGACCTGAATTGCACTTTATTGTGTCGTTGCAAGAGTTGCTTTTTATTTAAATGGTTTGGCGCAGTGTCCCATCTGTTTTAATCTGTGGTTATACTACAAGTGGGAGTTATTATTGTTGTAAGTAGGTACCGACAACTACTTAATCTGTCTTCGCCATGCATGTACCCTCACACACGGTACAAAATTCTTGTTATCACTGATAGCGATTACCATTAAACGCTAGTATTTGTTACGTCATTCATTGATTTAAATAATTAGATATGTTTTTCGTGGCTACGCCGAAATCCGAACAAAATGATAACGAAATATTTTGATAGGTTACTGTTTTACAAAACACGGTCTTCTAGATAATTCATCTATCAAACTAACATGATGGTTTGTTCAATACAAAATTTTCGGTGTCATATTTAACTATTTAAATCGATGAAGTTATCGAGATTAAACGGAATATCGGATAGTGAAGCCTCACGGCTTGTAGCAATTAGAACAATATGGAAGCATTAGTTGTAGAAACTGCCGCTAGTGGCGCTAGTGGACCCGGCGAACTTATCTCAAAGAAAATACCAAAATTAGCATTAATAACACGAGCACAAAGATATATATTAATCCGATATACCTATAGAATGGGAAATGTATAGAAAAATATTTATTTATATTAAACTTTTCTACTTCTGATTATCATTATAGACATAATGGGAACTTATTACTTACGTCTATAATATTATTTACTCTTGTCAGTTGCCACTAGCACCATCTAGCGGTCAAATGCACTCCTTTAAAAAGGACCATACGTAAGTAGCGTCACACTGCAAGAACGCTACTCTACAGTAGCATTTTCTTAGTATATCGATCAATGAAACACACAGACGGACAAATATCAAGGTTGTTTTTATTATTTTTTCGTGTGACGCGACCTACGAATGGTTCCTAATCGATGTTTATAAATATCTAGTGTAAGCTCAATGTGTAGTCGTAAGTTGTTCTACAGTGGGAAGGACCAAACTCAAGTTCGTTTGGTAAGCCAAATCGTAGCTGTTTGTAGTTCAAGAATACTTGTGGGCCAATATGAGTACGTAAGAGTACTAGAGTCACAAATTAAATGAACAAAATAACGCTTTGTTTCAAGGTATGTAACGGTTTTAGAAATTTAGTAATCGTTGGTGCAAAAAAAATTACTGAAGGACCGTAGGTCTACCCTTTGGGTGCGGAACCCCGAAAAGTAGTAAAACACTCTTGTATTCGGCCCACGACTTTTAACAGGGACCACGTAGTTGGACTAAATGTTTTCAAACAGTTTTTACAAGTACCCGGCTGCGTACAAAAATATAGCGATCCATCTATCCAGTTCTTTCACAGTTATTTTTCCTCCGATTGTGCATCACTGTCAAAATCACAGTGATCTTTATTTTCGATGGAATAAGGTTGCTATTTGGTTGCAGCAACCAAATGTCGGAGGTAAAATGACAGTGAAAAGACTGTAAGCGTATTTTCTTCAGTACCCGCTCGACAAATGCGCGATGCATAGCAATCATAAGGGTGCGTTTCCACTGAAGCGGAGACGTACGGAGCTGAGCGGAGACGTGCAATCACAATGGTTAAAATCTTCATCGCGTCTCTCGTCTCGTCTGTGATTGGACGATTCCTGCACGTCTGCGCTCAGCTCCGTACGTCTCCGCTTCAGTGGAAACGCACCCTAAGCCTCTTCTACGCAGTTGGGTTCCATCCACGATATCATAACTTTTCTATAAAAAGTATTAACGCCGTACCTTCACAAATATTTTGGAATTTAATAACTGCATTCCGTTTGTACCTATTAATTATTAAAACAATACTCTTATAATTCATAAAGTTTTTGATTTCGACTGATTTAAATAAAAAGCAGAAAAACATTTCAATTTATGGTCTTGTTTATTTTTTGTACAGAAAATACGGCGCGGTATTGCCATCCCAAAAAAATATATTTAACTACGGCAGTTTTGGAACTCTTTACCGTTACTCTACATTTATATTGTAATAATAAGGTCTATGTATGTATTTATTAGAATTTAGCTAATAAACTTTATCTTGTGTCAGTTAAAATGTGAACTTTCTCTTGTAGCACTACAAATAATATATTTTGTATGTCTATTTATGAATTTAAATGATAATTAATGCGAATAATTTCAATAGAATTAAATTAAAGGACAGTTTTTTTGAGAAAAACATTAAAATTGTAATTTATAATCATTCAAGTGTCTTTGTAAACGTTATGAACGTTTAAGACATTTAAATTGTCTAATGAAATGTTTTAGCTTCCGCAAAATTCCATACTATTGTGGTGTTTGGTACATAATAAGTCCAAAATTGGTAATTTTCTGTTTTTATTTCACCCATACTCAATATTTTTTTTACTTTTTGTCGTCTATTTTTTGTAAGTCTCCTGCTGCTATAAATACCATCAAAGAAGTTCATATCTAACCAGTTTCAAAACGAAATCCCGTGAACACGATGACCACATCTGTTACCGGCCCGGTTCTATAGCCGCCGAGCGCTGCAAGCAAGAATAGTCCTTACGGTGGTTAGATGTGAACTTCTTCGATGGTACATGTAACAGTTTGATCAAAAAACGTAGCATTTTTTAAAGTTTCAAATGATCATATTGTAAAATCAAATTTTTGGACTTATCATGTACACCACAGACACCACCGTCTATAATAATATGCAGTAATGCAGAATATAATAGTATTTAATAGTTGTTTAAGTATTTATGTGCATACCAGTGTCACCACTGCCTACAAAGAAAAAAAATATTATTAGTCAATAATATTTCCTCCTTGTTATCTAATATGTATGTGATTGTAAAGTGTATTCGAATATTACTGCCATATAACTTTTACACCTTCCTTTGAAGCTTCCTAGAATAATGTCAAAAGTTGACACTTTCCTCTCCAAATGAACTCTATAATATACATCGCTAAGCCAGGCTTTGACCGTTTCTTTGTAAGAAAGCATGGGTATACTTTTACTCTTACCCCTCGTCTTATTTAAAAACGATCGCGACCTATGTTCGCGCGAATATGCGATCGTCGCTTACATGTCACTTTTTGTTCGGTAAACATAAAAACGCCCTCTGTAGACGCGACCACGCGTCTGGGTCACCGAACAAAAAGTGACGGTATGAGCGCGACGATCGCGTATTCGCGCGACCATCGCCTTACCCTTGCGGTTACCCTAACTCAGGGTACTTCCCCTTAGTACTTCCATCAAAAATCTTATAGGCAGTGGTCAAGGAGGTACCTATGGTCTGTGCTAAAAGTATCTGTTGATAATGTAAACAAATGGTTTGTTTACATTATCGTTAGATAGTTTTGGAACAGACATTACGATATATAGTAATGATTTAACAAAAAAGAAGCTTAGTTTAATTAATCCGACAGCTGTGCGGGTCGCTTTACATCCAAATATCTGACACATACGTGTAACTTATTGTTTTTAATTTTATATCTTAGTTACGTTACGTTTTATGAGCTACTGCACTTTGCTTTATGCACTCGGGTTGTTTTCAACAAAATTGTTTTGAACACTTCCTCTTGCTAGCTCTGGTAGAAATTACAGTACCCGGCCGAAAATAAGGCATATTTATAACTCGAATATTTCTAGCTGTGCGCTTGGAGCTGTCAAAGTCGTAGGTAGTTTTGAATTCACTCGCCCAGTCTTGTTATTGTTATTATATTTTAAACCTACATGCACTGTAACATTAAGACGTTGATAGGCGCAGTTAGAAAAATCGGGTTACGAATAATATGTGTTTTGCGAATTTGATATTCATTGCTACTAGAATTTGTCCAAATGACAGGAATCAGGAATCCATTCTCTCGACACCCGAACTGTAGATCGGCGTTGTAGAGCGTCTCTCTCACTCATATAACCTTGTAATAGAGGCCGCATTCCGAATTATGCAGTAATCGATTTGAGTGTGCTTACACCCGTTCCGAATTAGCATGAGCGCGATAATGATGTCCTGTGAATCGTCATAGATGATGTCATGACATGCGCCATCTTGCGATAACGCCGACCATGCCCTTAACTAATATCACCGTGAGCGCTGTCAAAAATTACAGTTGTGCTTTTTTTATTTTGATTCGCATCATACCTTTCTAACGCGGCATTTTGTAAATTGTGCTTCGGGCTACAGTCGTCACCTAACCAAAGAAGAAATTTGTGGTGTATACAAAAAGAAATACTGTAATCCAACCATATTTTGCAAGGTTTGAGGTTATATTTTGACGTTGAGCGAGGACTGTGAGCGCGTTCACAAGCGTTCCGAATTATTGACAGCTCCCAGCTGTCATAATCGTTATATCTAAATCGGAACGGAAAGTATTGATGTGAGCGCTGCGAAAGACTGGCGTGTCTAAAGCTTGATGTAATCACATTTGCGTATATTTTAATTCCGTAAAGTTTTGTCAGAAGACATTGTGCCTTAAAATAATGCACTATCTATATTTTAGTAAGGGATGACAGCTAGTTTTGTTGAAGATAACCCATTAATTTATATTTCGTCTGTAAAGAGTATCTCTTTATGAACGATCGTCTACACGGAGTTTGTCACTATATCTATTAAGTTTATCGCATCACAATATTGTTTTAGGTTATGCTATTCGGTCGAATATTGTTGTGCAAGGAAAGGTGCAGTTGTAATATATTTCTGAAACACAAGTTGATCGAGTGTGTGTAACTCGTTTTTTGTAACAAATTACCTAGTTGCGTTCATGATTTATTATACGAACACAACTTCTTTAAATAAGGTTTTATCATGTCTTACGTTGTTAAAATTAGGGTTTTCATGAAAATTCACGCCACCAGTTGGCGCCACTTTGACAAGAGGCCTACCCCGATAATGAATATAAAATATATGACGGCGTTCATCATTCGTTTCTCGTTCATCATTCAGTCACGACTAAAGAAAATAAAGGCTCTTTGACACTTTTAACAGGTGTCCGGACCTGACGTATCAGTGCTGCCACCTCTAAAACGTCATTTCAGAAAACCCTAATTGACTTCTTCCATTGGCTGATAAAAATGTGGAAATAATATCTGGATTAAAAAGACTAATTTACTTGAAATTACTCTTGGTCAATGTTCCATTTACTTAGATGTTTGAAACTTATGTAACGTCTATTTGTTATAGGTATGTCTGAGATTTATAATTATAATTCACGGTTTGATCTCTTCTGTGAACGCATTTCTTCAACTTTCCATTACATACCACTTTAACATTCTATCTTGTTAGTATTTTAATTTCTATTTTTTAACTTTTTGTATTTTGAATGATTATTTTCGGACTGTTTTCAATTATGATTAATGTGTCAGCTAGAAATAATATAAAGCGGCGTTCTCACGAGGTGAATTAAAAAGCGGTCAACTTTGCTAATTCAATGAAAATTGTATTGAGGGACGCTTTCTAAAGTTGATCATTGTTTGATCAAGTAAAAGTTGACCAACTGATATTAATGCATGCGGTGCTCTTTTCATATTTTTGCCTTGCTATTGTATAAGTAGAATTCAAATTGTTGCAAATGTCTCGTTTTTCTAGAGACACTGTCGTTGCGCTTGTTATCCTTCCTAAGTCCTGTGTAAAATAAATAGCGGTAGCTTTAATTAAAAAGTGACCGCTTTAAGAACTTCAGTTCGAAGCTCCGTATTTATTTAACATTTAATTAATAATGCAAGAATTGATTTTTCCGAACAAGATTTCGTTACTAATATGAATATTAAACTGCATGTACGTTGTGTATATACTTGTATTGTGTATATGTAATGAATATAATGTATTTCGTGTCCAGGTGGAGCTATGGTATGTCGAACTTTAGTTTGTATAACAAAGTTCTAGTCAAAGGGATACTAAAATAAGACTTATGTACCTAGGCAAAAGCGATAATTATATATTAAATTGATGGAATTAATTTGTGTTTTATTCTCTCCTGGACACAGCCAGATGTTCTTTGAAATGCTCTCTTTTGTACACAAGTGATATTATTGTAAACTTCAGTAATACTGTGTTGCGTTTGAGAAATAAAACTCCGAATTTAATTATGAAACTAATTTTTATTAAATTTAATTACCTAGATAATTATATAAATGTCCTTTACGTCGCTACAAATATGCAATTATTATTGCAAGGATTAACGAACGAACTTTAAAATACCATAAATCCTTACATTGGGTGGGCAAAGTTCTCACACTTGAAACTCTCAATGAGTTAGGTATTTAAATATTTACACTTATAGAATCTAGTCAGAGTCGGAGCCGGATAAGCTCCTGGCTTTATACTATAGAATACACAAACTGACCCGTCTGTCTTGGATCATGTCCATGTGGCGCGTCTTGACGGCGCGCTGTGCGTCGAACGGCGTGCGGAACGCGACCCGAGCGTCGCCGGTCGGCTGTCCGCGCTCGTTGTACCGCCTGATCACATCGTCTTGACTGAGTTCGAAATCTGAGAAGAAGTCCATGATGTCATCTATAGAAGCGCGGAACGGCACATTCTCCATGGACACCACGCAGCCGGGAGCTCCGAAGTCGTCGAGAGCGGGGTCGTGGTCGTCCTCCATGCGACCGTTGTCGAAGCCCCCGCCCGAGCCGCCGCGACCGAAGCCTCTTCCGCGACCTCCACCACGACCACGATCGAAACCGCGACCTCTCTCGTTGAAGCCGCCCCGCCCTCTAAAATTACCTCGTCCCGAGTCAAAACCGCCGCGATTGAAACCGCCTCGATCAAAGCCTCCTCTGTCGAAGCCACCGCCTCCACCGCCGCGCCCTCGGTACCCGCCGCGGAACCCTCCCCCGCGCCCGCTCTGCATGGGCTCAAAGAACTGCGGCTGTTGTTGAGAAATGTTACCGAGCATTCCTTCCCGTATTTCAGGTTGCTTAGGTCCTTCTAAAGCTTCTTCAACCACTGTGCGCGGCACCAAGTCCACAGTTACACGACATCCCTCAAGGTTTTGGCCGTGTTTAGTGGTCGCCAACCTTGCTTCCTGTGCAGATCTAAATTCACAGAAGCAGTCTCCGGACGGCATTCCGTTCGTATCCAGCATGAGATGTATTCGAGCGGGCACTGCGTTCGTGTCTGATAGGAAGGTGACGATGGTTCTGTCGGTTGCGTCTCTAGGTAGACCTTTCATCAGAACGCAGTCAAGAGGTTCGTCATCCATGTCGGTCGGAACGGCGTTATTTTGGGGCTTAGAGATCTGTTCTATTTGGTTAGAAAATTGCTGTCGGTTAATCCAGTTTGAAGCAGCTGTCCGTGGATCCATCGGACCGGAACCTGGAAATCCTCCAAACTGTGAGCTGGGGAACTGTCCTGGGAAGCCCTGTTGTTGTGCAAACTGGGGCGTGAAAAAAGGTGATCCTTGGGGTTGCGCTTGCATCGGCGGACCTCCTTTAGGTCCTCCAGGTCCGTTTTCGAACTGCCGCCTTTGGCGCGGGTCCCGCGGTGGTGCCACTTCGGGCGGAGGACTCTCTTTCTGCGGCGGTTTGCTCGGCGGGTCCGGTAGCTGCTGACCCTGACCCTTCTGTTTCTCTTTATCATACTCTTCTTCTGTAACAGGAATTATTGTTGGCTGTCTTCTCCCAAAAATGTATCTTTCTTTTCGGTCTAGAGCTAGTTTTGCGTCTTCGGGTTTTACGAATTGCACGTAGGCAATTTTAGTTCTAGTCATACGACAGTCGTTGACCATAATAGAGAGCAGAGAAAAATCGCTGAACGCTTTTATTATATCGTGTTCTTTGACGAAGTGTGGTAGTTCTGTCAATTTAAGTACATTGAAGCGCATGGCTTCACGTCGCAAATCTGGAGGGGCAGGTACAGTTATATGTGCATCTTCTTCATCATTATCTTGCCGGTATGGAAGGAATGAGTCTACCGCTGTCTCATAAGTTTCATCATCGAGCCCTTCTACGATTACTTGAGCGCCCTTCAGCTCGTTGTTCTTGTTTTGCAACGCTAGTTGTTTCGAGCGAGGGTCACAGAACCTCACATAGATATTTCCTGTACGACGTCCCATATTATCATTAATCATTTTGATACCGTGTTTGTCGATCAAAAATGGAAAGAAGCGTCGGACGTCGCCGTAACTAGTATGGTTCGGTGCGTTCCTGATAGCAACGCTGCAGTCGCGTTGTTGATCAGCGTCAGCGAAGCGACTTTGACGTCCTTCCCGCCGGAAGGGGCCTCCGCCGCGGCCCATACCACCGCGCATTGAAGGACTCGTCATTCTTCCACCGCCATTCTGATCACCCTGAAATGCATTCGGATTACGCTTTTTGCCGAGCTCCTGCAGTTTGGTAAATGCGTCGGCCATGGAGGAATCGTTGAAGCGGGTCAGCGGCGAGTCGCGACCTAAGGGGTTGTTTTGTATAATGTTGTTTGGAGGCATCATCTGTTGCGGAGGCATTATTGTGTTTGGATTCTTTACATTTCCAAAAGGTGGTGCACCGAGCAAAGGGGGCCCATCCAGATTAATGATCGACTTTTCCTGGGAGCCTTCAGGAGTTCTGTGGTCATTGTTTCTGCGGTCGCGGGATCGGCGCGATGGTGACCGGTCGCGGGATCGGCTGCGGTCTTTCCTGTCTCGCTTGCGGTCGCGTCGGTCTCGACTGCGGCTGCGGTCGCGGCGGCGTCTATCGCGGGAGCGGGACCTGTCGCGGCGGTCTCTCTTCCGATCTTTCCTGTCTCTGTCACGTGACCTGGAGCGTGTTCGGGAGCGCCGCCTATCCTTCTCCCTGCTGCGCTTTCGTTCAAACTTCTCATCATCTTTGTCCTCGTCAGCGTTAGGAGTGTTATTAGATGTTGGGCTGAGAAGAGGTCCTGGTGGTTCAATGACGGCGGGTTGTGGAATTTCTTGCGGATTACCGATTCCAGGGATGCCGAAGCCTGAGAGAGGATTGTTGCCTAATGCGGTGGAGAATGGGTTGAGGCCGGAGATGCTGAGAGGTTGTTGAAGAGGGAGTATAGTGGCAGGCGCAGGCGCGGGAGCGGCTTGCGGCGCGGGTATGGGAGCGGGCGCCGGCGCGGGCGCGGCCAGGAGCAGGGGGACGCTCTGCCGCGCGGCCTCTATTACCTTGTGCATTTCTGAGCGGGAGCTCAGTAACAGCTTCGCTTGGATCTCTTTGATTTTACCGCCGTCCAGCATCATCGCTTGGCGCGCGTCTTCGTCCGTACTGTAACAATGACAATGGCAAGCATTTAATAAAATAGTTTTTAGAGGATATTAATACAAATTTAGTATCTGTCTGTACAACTTTGATCTCACTATATCTAATGCTGGTTTATATTTCATCCAGACTGGTAGCAAAATCCGAAACTTCAAAAAGCTTGGCTAAAGATACCTACATAAGAGGGCATGGGCGTACTCTGGGGCAACTGCCCCCTCCTGGATGTATGCCTAAGAACCTACTGTTGTCGATAAAAGCTTTGTTAGAGTCGCGTTAAGACTTAATGCATAATATATTGAAAAAAGCGGCAGGTCATGTTGTAAGATGCAAAATACGCGAACGCAGCAAGCAAGCAAGCACGAAGTTTATTTATTTGACTACCAATATAGCAGGCTCTCCTGCAGGTTTTTCCTGCACACACATACACCTATCTCATGTTTCGTGTATTGTGTAGGCTAAAACAGGTGCAGAAGACCCGGCTTAAAAAAAAACTGAATTCTAATAATAAAGCTGAAGAGTTTTTGTTTGAACACGCTAATCTTGATAGGCCAATTCTTGAGAAAGGTAATAGGCTATTTAACATCACGCTATGACCCTTAGGAGCCGAGCAAAAAGAAAAAACCCAGCCAAGTGCGTGTCGGACCACGCACAATGAAGGGTTCCGTAGTTGGGATGAATTTATCCCAAGAACAAACTTAACATTGTACTTAGTCGAAAAAAGTTCACATACATCGATATACGTCACAGTCAATAGGGATGATGACTAAATATTTTTTTTAGTCCGTCTTTGAGATTATAAAAAAATATTGGACATGTATTTTTTCTAAGTAATGTTTTATTAATAAGATAAAACAAAAAATACGTGTCTAATATTTTTTTATTATCTGACTGACGGACTTATTAGAATTTCATTTTTTTTACCCAGTCATCCCTATTGTCCAACTGCAAATGTAAGTTTGTAATGATCAAACTACAAACTACGATTTTCAAACTTTTTCCTTTATTTGTGCTGTGAGACTGCTTCTTGCAGAATTTCATGATCCTAGGTCAACGGGAAGTACCTTATAGGTTTTGATTTATTTGTGAGTATCAAAATATGTCGCTGCATTTTTTTTATTGACTTACAGCCCTGATTTTTTTTTAAAGTATCATGTTACCGCAGATCTTACATAGGTATTTGCTGATATTAATTTCAACTTGGTATCTCCAGGTGTTCCTGAGAAAAAAGGTCTTGATTGACAGACGAACAACGAAGCGATCCTATAAATAAGGGTTCTTTCCGTTTTTACCTCTTACAGTGCGGAACCCAAAAAAAGTAAGAAAGTAAAAACGAAGCAGAAGACAGAAGCTAGTTAATTACCTACATAATTATAATGGTGGAGGCGATTATGTTTACAATTATCGTAGGTACCTACTGACTCCCTGACCCCTGGTCTGGCCCCTGACTGTACCTAACTACATAATAACTGTCTCGTAGGTCTTGTGGTTACTAGCGTGACTGCTATTCGAGGTGTCCTGGGTTCGACTCCCAAGTCAGACAAATACAACAGCTCTAGTTTCTCTAGCAGCCAGAGTTACGCGTCAGTATCTCTAGATACCTACTCTCATCGTGTGACCTCTCGTCATGTGTTTTTGACGTATCATTGGTGCCCCCACATATAAAAATTCTTATGTAAAATATTATCCAAAACCTCAAATTCTTATTCAAAGATGATATTATATGAATATCTAATGAACATATAAAAAATGACCAAGGCTTCAAGCTACAGGTACTATCCTCCAAACTTTAAATTCATTTAGTAATAATCACATAGAATGTGTAACCTATCAGAGTCATGATGCTTCAATTTTCTAACTCGCTTCACTCGCCCTTTGGCAGTATCTTAGTATACCTAATTACAATGAAAACTTAACCAATTACGGTTTAGAATGAAGCAAGCTCGAAAATTTGAATATTCAGGATCGCTTCGCTCGCTCTTCATTGAAAACTTATTGTATGTGAGCCTGCATGCTCCAATTTTCTAGCTCACTTTGCTTGCTCTTGCCTTGTCTCCGTAAGTCACAATGACCGCTTAACCTTCCGAATCAGAATGCTTTTTTATTCATATTATTTTGAATGGACCCCTTTAGGACTACTTACGCCACTGATATGTCTTCTGTCAGTTCAGCGAACGAGACCTACTGTGAACGAGACCTTAGAGAATCAGCGCATCTAAAAAATTTGCAATTTTTGTCTGTTCCCGCGAACTTTATAAATTATTATGAGATGAATTATTTCGAGTCGGGTGGAATAAAAGGCACATAAATTCACCTTTCATTCTTGAATGACGATTGTTCCTACTATCGTAGAAGCTGACCGAGCCCAGTACCCTAATTGCGTAATACACGATCAATCAGAATGTGAATCGTTTTGATACATTGCTTCATAAGTTCGAAAAAAATATCCGCTCAGCAACGTAAATAACGCAATGAATGTTGTTGAACTGTCAAAATCAAACAGATTAGTCGTATTAGGGTACTATTGTGCTGCTGGCCACCTAGTTTGTAAGGGTAGGAGCCGCTTAACCGATTAAATTTTCTGTGTCCGTTACCCAGGCCAGATGTTGTCGAAAATGGTCATTTGAATCTTATAGATAATTAGTTGTGCGGCTTCTGTAAATGTTGCGCACATTTTTAAATTTGTTGCGCTTATAGTTTTTTAATTATTTCACAAAAACATTTCCTGCTGGCGTAACGTTACCGCAGCCAGACCTTTTTCTTTCTAATGGGAATATTTAAATAAATACTAGCTATAGAATTAGTTGTCTAGATGAAGTAAATGTTGTGCCTTATTTTGTATTTGTTCTTTCATCGGTTGCGAAGTTATTCGAGATTTTGCTGGGGTAACGTTTTTGGTTTTGCTAGATCTTTGAAACGGTTAAGCAGATTCTTATCATATTTTGTACAAGACTTCTTAGGGATTAGTTTAAATTTGTTCTGCAATAAAAATACCAAAAAAATGCATAGCTTAAAGGTTATTTCATTAAATAGAAAAACACTTCAATCGGTCCCAGCACTCTCAATAAGAGGTCTAAAGACTTACTTTAAACGTTATTTTAAAGCTTGTAACTGCCTTCAAATGTATGTGAAGTTTCATTAGTATCCTGTAAGTATTTAAAAAGATATGATGATATTCAGTTCTTCACGAGCACGGTCTTGATGCGCGCGGTGTTATTTGGCCACTGGATTGGATATATGAACTGAATGTTATGTCAATTATTAGTTGTTTAGTTCAGTTGTATATCAGTAAAATTTCAGCGTAGTACATTGGATAATTAATGAGATAATACGATTAAAGTCATTAGGAAGTGAATGATCGAGGTAACCCGACCAAGTTTAGGTGGTTACGAAAAAGCGAAAACTCAGAACATTATGGTACCTTCTAAAATATGTAGGATAGTGTTACAAATTTAGTACAGACATGTACACAAGTTTTAAAAAAAACTACATGTTTATTAAAGAATTTTTATTAACAGGTAAAATAATCATTTCAATTGAACTTTTAAAGTATTAATAAACTTATACTTAAAAATAATCACAGATTAAAATTACAGATAGTAATTTTGCTATTTTGAAATTTTCTATTACCTTTTATTATAGATGTTTAGTGCGTTATGCAAACAATGGATTTATTCCCTTTACGTCGAGTCCCGTTATATCGAGCCTGGAAGTCTATTGTTCTCCAAAGTATTGATATTTTACGCTTTCTATTACCTTTATGTCGAGTTTGGTGAACAGGTACAGTCAGAGATGTAAATTAAAAGAATTTGAACGTGGGGTCTTTTCGGCTTTGGATTTCGATTAATAACTATACTTTATAACGATTATATTATTCGAAATTTATTAGGTAGGTACTACTTACCTATATATTTTGAACCATAAATTGAAAACATGTGCATTGTATCATTACGTATTTATGTATTTTTATACTGTGTTTTATGTATTTTGATTGTTTATATTTTGATATGTAGGTAGGTACTAACGTAATAGTTACATTTGCATTATTAAGTTCATTTATAATAAATGAACTTAATATTTTAAAAGATAGGTACTTTTTCATCATGCACATAATTTCGAATATTAAAAAAAATACACTGAAATTATGACATACTTTGATGGTTAATTAAAAATATAATCGTACATAGTACTGTAAGGTTAAAGTCATTAGTTATTTTTAAATTCTTTTTTGTGTAAAAATTGATTCTAAATTATGTGCGTGTATACATTTCATTGGACGTGACTGTACTTCTAAAATATGATATTATTAAACTCGACATAAAGGTAATAAAAGCGTGGTAAATAAACTCGACATAAAGGGAATAGAAACGGGACAGAAAACTACTCGACATAGGGGTAATAGAAGCGAGACAAGGTTTTCGGCTCGACTTAACGGGACTCGACATAAAGGGAATAAATCAAACAATGAATTACCCCTTCACCCCACCCCTCCCGCGTCCCACCGAACGACATGTTATATCGGTGATTTTTGATAAGTATGTGCAACTGGAAGATAATAATAATGTTTTCATAGTACAGATATTATTATATTATTATGTATTTAACAGTGTACGCGTCTGTACCGAAATTGTAAGGTGTATTATACTGAACATTTCAAAAGATAGCATAATGTTCTGAGTTTTCGCTTTTTCGTAACCACCTAAACTTGGTCGGGTTACCTCGATCATTCACTTCCTAATGACTTTAATCGTATTATCTCATTAATTATCCAATGTACTACGCTGAAATTTTACTGATATACAACTGAACTAAACAACTAATAATTGACATAACATTCAGTTCATATATCCAATCCAGTGGCCAAATAACACCGCGCGCATCAAGACCGTGCTCGTGAAGAACTGAATATCATCATATCTTTTTAAATACTTACAGGATACTAATGAAACTTCACATACATTTGAAGGCAGTTACAAGCTTTAAAATAACGTTTAAAGTAAGTCTTTAGACCTCTTATTGAGAGTGCTGGGACCGATTGAAGTGTTTTTCTATTTAATGAAATAACCTTTAAGCTATGCATTTTTTTGGTATTTTTATTGCAGAACAAATTTAAACTAATCCCTAAGAAGTCTTGTACAAAATATGATAAGAATCTGCTTAACCGTTTCAAAGATCTAGCAAAACCAAAAACGTTACCCCAGCAAAATCTCGAATAACTTCGCAACCGATGAAAGAACAAATACAAAATAAGGCACAACATTTACTTCATCTAGACAACTAATTCTATAGCTAGTATTTATTTAAATATTCCCATTAGAAAGAAAAAGGTCTGGCTGCGGTAACGTTACGCCAGCAGGAAATGTTTTTGTGAAATAATTAAAAAACTATAAGCGCAACAAATTTAAAAATGTGCGCAACATTTACAGAAGCCGCACAACTAATTATCTATAAGATTCAAATGACCATTTTCGACAACATCTGGCCTGGGTAACGGACACAAATTTTCTCGTGTTTTCTTGACATATTTAAATTAATATGTACCAACTAGTTGGTTTAATTTAAGTTAAAACCCTTAAAATGAAGTCTTTATTATGATTAATTTGTGGAAACTACGTCCACCCTGCGGGATCCCACGAATACCTGGATCCCGCGGGATTAAGAAAGGTCAGTCCCGTAAATACCGGGATTAAATTTAGCTTACGGGATTGCATTTACTAATTGTTGCCATGGCAGCATGGCCAACTATAGGTTCGTAGTAGTTATAGTACCTATCTATACAAGCGTCTTACTTATTTCAAATTGCGCGTTCCTCCACCTTTCCGAAGAAGCAAGCTTCATTTTAGAACCCTAAGGAATAATCTGGCTAGCCTTTTCCCAACTATGTTGGGGTTGGCTCCTCGTTGAACCGGATGCGGAGCTGAGTGGGGCGTGTCTTCGTGGATGGCACTATCTCCACGAAACCTATCCACGGATCGACCTCGGCAAGCGTTAGCGTTGCTTAACCCTGAAGACGACCCGTGCGGCTGTTATTACTTAGCCACGAGCCAAGAACCCTTAAGAATGGCCAAAAATCTAATTACATAAGTGGTTGTTCAAGTGTTAAACAAAGTTCCGTTTAAACGTCCTAATTATTTCTCCTATTCTCGTTTACAGTTCAAACGAACTTTGCATTCCCTCATCAAGCAAAACCACGGTCAATCCACGGCTCCGAACTAAAATATCATAATGTTACCAAAAACTGTGAAATTTTTTGGTACCTTTATGCGTAGTATTATATTATCTGTGCTTTTGGGACAGCTTTGTTCAATGTATTTCACAATAAAAAAAATCTGACTGCAATGAGTAAAGAAGGTGGACAGAAGATAAGCCATCGCGGACAAACAATGAGTACGGTCAGCAACGACATTAGATTAACACTTCAGTTTTAAATGCTCATATTATTTCATTTTCTTAGTGCTGGAAAATTTTATAAATAATTATTGAGCAAAATGCTAGAAAAATGTCGGATAAAATAACAAAATTAAAAAAGATATTTTTTTCAGCACTCAGTTTTTTTATTAATTGTTTTCATCATCTTTACATGACATACATACATTCAATAAAGGTAAATTTTGATGTTATGTAAAAGTGACAGTGTAAATGGACTTTCGGTGCTGACTGTACCTTACTTTTTCAGCAATATTTGCGTAACTTGTTGTGCATTTAGAGAAGGCTCTCTGGAATACTGATAGGTAAGTAATACCTAATATCAAAGGTTTTGTTTAACATGGGCTTCCTGTACCTATATGGTGTCGGAGCCGCACCGGCGCCGGACCACGTTTGTGTATATTAGTGAATATAACCCTGAAGGTCGAGGGAATCCGTCGGATCCAAGAAGCACAGCCCCCAGTCGATGTGGCGACGCTTGAGGGGCAGGCCTAAGTCCAGCAGTGGACGTCTTTCGGCTGTCATGATGATCAAGCATAGGTTGTTTCTGTTAAAGCATGTGACACCTAGGTGGCGCTGCGGTAAGCTAAGTATATTTTTTTTACCTACATATAGTGCATATGAAAGGAAGAGACTGACGCAACGTTTATAATCAGAGGCGGTGTTACCTATAGTTCAGGGTCAGTAGCGCACACAGGTCGCAAGGTCTTAGGGGGTGCCGAACGCCGCTCGCGACACCTACAAAGAGCATGCGTCAAGACAAAGCAAGGCGTGCCACGAGCGGCTCCTTTACTCTAATAACTTTTTTCTCTTGTACCTAATGCTTTCCGACATCATTTCAAATTGCACCATTTGCACCCGAATTTCCGTTCACTGGTGAAAATATAACTGTAAGTATTCCATTTTCACCGAACGCCTACTAGAGGGGGGACGGCAGGTGCGGTCCGCCCCGGGTCCCCAGGTCTGGGGGGCGCCAAAGCTCGAGAAATACTTTTTATCAAATTCCATAAAAGACCAAAATATTTTCAGTAAGTAAAAGGCAGTCCTCAGTTGGGAGGCCCCCTACGCATGCTAAATATAAACGTCGGGTGCAAAAATTTTACATTCTGTTTTTTCTCAAACTTCTGTGCGTAAGTCGACAAAGTAACTGCTATTTCTTATGTATGAATAGGCAAAGGAAAACGTTACCTATCCGGGGTGGGGTGCTTAAATTTTTCGAGCTCGCTGCGCTCGCTCTTGCCTCCTACATTTTCTATAAAGGTTGACGAATCATTTCTATTTTTGTATAAATGTTCAATACAAAGTTTAAACTATGCGGGTTGCAAAATTTTTTGCAAAATTGATTGCACGCGGGCGTCTGTTTGGAATGTATTGAGTTTTTGTAACGCGTTACAGTAGTTAGTGCACCGAGCCGAGCCGCTCGATGCGAGCGCATGTTTACAAGCAAGCAGGGACTTAAAAATACCTTCATAAAGGTTACAGGATTATAAGTGTTACATTTTGAATTGATAACAGAATCAAATATGTAATACTTAGAAATGTGTTAACCCAAAACACTTACAAAAGTGTAATTGTATAAGTGTAACAGGAAAACGCGGCGTTGCCAAATTTACAACGTAGTACCTACTTATTTACGATTAACCGCAATCCAGTCGCGGTCTGTTACATTCGTGCAAAACACGTGCTCCGAAGTATTTAAAATATTCGTGGTTTAAAATTCAAGTTTATTTGAACACTTTTGTTTTTATTTGACTGCAATGTATCAACCATTCCTTTCTTAAAAAAAAACCTCGTCTGGATGACAATGACAACCATCCTTAAATCAACTGCTTACCATTTCAACAAGAAATTGTGCGTCCTGATAATCCCGATATCTATATAGATCTGGAAGTATATTCGGAGGATTATTCTCCTTTATTATAAGAAAAAAAACCCGTCTGGATGTGGACGAAGACTATCCTAAATCTAGATACTTACCACTTCAACAAAGAAGCTGTGCGCCTTGACAGTCCCACATTATTTGAAGATGATACAGAATAAATTGAAAAACAAAGAAATAAGATTGACTGCAGAGAAGTATGGAGGGAAATGTTGTGGGAAAGAAACGAACGACGCGCGTTGTTGCCGTTCTTTGCAATTATACCTAACACTATTCTAAAACTGTTTATTTCAGTTAACTACACATATTAAAACTTATTAACACATATAAAAGGTAACAGTTTGATTCGGTAACATGATTGTCTCTGCTACATTTAAAAATGTTTTTCTTTTAAACCTGTTTTAAAAAACAGTGTTCAAAACACTTACCTATTACGGTTACACTTTGAGTCCCTACAAACAAGTCAGTGCAAGTTGATGCATCGCCGTCGTCGCAAACACAATGTACCATCTTGTTTTACTCTCTTTTCCAAAATAAAAATATACTACTATATTTATTTGCCTGACACTGTCTACTAGGTATTTGTTTTTAAATAGGTGATTAGTAAAGTACGAATACGACGTACCTACAGTGAAGCGCACTTCCATGGTAACGTAGCAGAGAGGGTGGTTTTCGTAGTTCAAGCGTTTCCCCAACAGAAATATAAAATGTCTATGGTTACCACCATAGGTCTACTACCATTAGTACGGTTGATTGTTCTCAGAAGCCTCGTATTCAATATACGACTAACGTTACAAGACGTCTTGTCTCACGATCTTTTTCATCGCTCTCGATAACGCCAGACATGAGACATCGCCCGACGTCGCTCAACGTCGCGCGACATCTCTGCCTAGTTAACACGAGTCGATTAATTTTGAAGATTCTAGCTGCTGCAACTACGAGATCTTGACACTACCTCGCCTGTCGGTAACCGATGATCGCGTCCGACGATGGTGCACGCTAGGTAACACGAGCATTGAAGACTCCCAGGCTATCGGAAGTTCCAATACTTAGCGTTACTTACGCACAATGAAAGTGTTACCGAAGCATTTCGTGCGTAGATAATGGATATGGATGAAATCTACACTATAGCGGTGGCGTTTGATAATAAAATTGGCTTGGCGGAATTAAGTTGTGCAAAAGCAACGCACTCTCTCGATTAAAAAAATTAAACATTCATGGCTTGCAATTCAACGAGGACTACTTTTTATTAGAGAGCTACTTGAGGGTAATCTTCTTACTATATTTTTTTTCTCAATGGGAAGTTGAAGGTTTGAAGAAGCCTTGACCGAGCACAAGGATTAAACAGATGTTTTGTAACAGCGAATAAAATGGCAAATGTGCATTTATTTCGGGCATAGTATTTTACACTAGCAGAAAAGGTACAGAACTTACAGGTTGTCTATCATGGTAATAGCAAAGTACCTACTAAATAACATAATAAGTGAGTCCTGCAGTTATTATAGCTGGGATTTTTTCAATCAATCAATGTGCCTGGTCTTTTCCCAACTATGTTGGGGTCAGTCGGCTTCCAGTCTAACCAGATGCAGCTGAATACCAGTATTTTACATGGAGCGACTGCCTATCTGACCCTCCACAACCCAGTTACTGGTTAACACGATATCCCTTGGTAAGACTGGTTGTCAAACTTAGGCTTCTGACCAGAC
Organism: Agrochola circellaris; assembly: GCA_914767755.1. Lineage (NCBI taxonomy): Eukaryota > Metazoa > Arthropoda > Insecta > Lepidoptera > Noctuidae > Agrochola > Agrochola circellaris. Next base: position 9,720,102 of record OU611860.1, read on the forward strand.
CACCCGTAACGACTGTCAAAGATCTACGAATGACAGCTGGGACCAACGACTTAACGTGTTTTCTGAGGCATGGAGGGGTCTCGCTCGACATGTAATGGATGGTCACCCATCCACGAACCGACCGCGGCAAGCGTAACTTAATATTCGATTGACCCATGCGGCTGTTTTTATTTAGCTATGAGCCCACCTACTTAACCTAGGACTTTTTGTGGGGCGAAATATATTAATTTCCTCCTTCCGGCCACCATACCGATTATCTTTATGTAACCTACATTCCTACTTCAGTTTCTATTTTCTCAAAAATTAAGCTTAAATTAGACGTTTTAAACGTCAATAAACTTCCAATTCTACCTTCAGATTCCTCCGATCAGAAAAGTGTGACTGTGCATCCGATCAGATCGATCGCTAAGCTCAACCAGCTACGCGAATATGATCTAATTTACTGTACCTACACTTTGCTGAAGTACCCGTCTCGCTTCACTGCACATCGTTAACATAGCAGGTTAGCATCGTCCAGCAGAGCGTCAATACTTATGCCGTCATCGACTCCAGGTGTAGGTACATTTAATGCATAGATGATCTATGATTGAATTCAACAGAGTTGTTAGCTACAATAGACAGCCGGACCAACGACATATTTGAACAGGACCTACCAATCTCATTTTAAATACTCGTCTGGAGTTGCTTTTCCGGTCGTAACGATATTAACTTGTCCTAAGTTGACCAAAGTTTAGAATCCTTTTCAAAACAAACGACCAGTCTAATCTATCGTGACAAAAGGAAGCATTCCTACAGGCAAGAGGACGGCCACGCCATTATCGATGATAATGCGTTGAAAGGCAATGTGTGGTCATTGATAGATATAAGACTGAACACGACGCTTGAGTTGCTACTTACGTGCGAATCTGGATATGGATATAGGTATGTGCCTATGTCTCGCAGATGGATTGCCGAATCCGCTGTTTTACATAACCGCTACCTGTTTTACAAAACAGCTCCGCTAGGTAAAACAGCTGAACAACGTTCAGCTGAATTTTCATTGCGTTACGTTTAACAAAACTGCTACCCACGTTTAGACGTAATGCAGAATGGCTTAGCTGCAGCCCCAATAAGCGTTTGGTGTGGCTTCTAATGCCGAATCGGTCGCAGTAACTAAGCTAGGGCAACCTGACTAATTGGTAGGTTAGAACTGTGACCAACCGCTACTTCTCAACCGGTACTATGTTGGTCGCAATTACTTAGCTATTTAGTATTTTTAGAAGACTGACTTTCATAAAACTCTGATAGGTAACTGTATGGCAAAATGTTCTCTAATTAAAATCAGTTCTCTAATTAAATTCAGACACTATTCTTGTTGTTATGACACGCAGAGCTAGAGTGACAAAATTTAGAACTAAAATCTACAATCTAGCTTTTAATTTCACGCTGTTTTAAATAACCTCTAAACGTTGATCCGCTGCATTGATAAATGCAAAACGTTTATGCAATTCTGCGTGTTAACGTTCAGTAATTATGGAAAACCGCTGAACGTCGTTCACCTGTTTTACATAACGGAGTTGTTTTCTAAAACGCGTCATTTGCGACATATGCAATTATGCACACTGAGCACAGCAATTCGGTACATTAGTTAACATTGATCTTTTTCTTATTACAAAATTGTTTTTTATAGACTTCTGGGACCCTTTTCAAAAGGCTTCGAATAGAAAATTCAAGCTAAAATTAATTTGCAACTGATTGAAACAGGGCGGGTTCTTCTATAGGGCGATTGGAGCGACCGCTCCAGGCGCCAAACCCGAGGGGGCGCCAAACCAGAGGCGGATGAGCGTATATTTTGTCCAAAAAATTTTACTTCCCGTAACCGGCGCGCAGGTTTTACCGCACTTTCTGACTGGATTTTTATTGCGTATTGCATTTATTGATTGGTTGCAAAAACAGCAACAGCTTTCTAGCACTGCACAATTCAGTCAAAGTAGTTTCAGACGATAATAGAACTGTGTCCCAAAGGCGCCCCGCGGAACACCTTTGACTACAGACACCTTCTTCAGCGTCTCATTTAGTGCCCCTTTTGGATTGGCGCCCTTTGCACCTAATACTTAGGCAATTTGGCATCCACAATATGACAAGGTTGCACAAAATTCGAGCACGTAAGTAGGATTTGGTTGGAATAATTTATCGGGTGGGGTGCTAAAATTTTCGAGCTTGTTTCGCTGGTTCTTGCAGCCTACGTTCTTTATCATATCAATAGCTGCATCCGCGAACAGCATGATGTGTAGTTGAAGATCCACGCACCTCACTGATAAAAAGTGCTGCCGGTTCCCATACAATAACAAAAAAACCTTTTGAAACGTGCATGATTTTCCAAAAATTCAAAATATTTTTGTGACTTGGTGTATTTTAGGGAGCACAGGACGCCGTATTCAGATCTCCCTCCATCTTAAAACTAGCCTAGAAATGTTATTAAACATCGTAAAATTTATGCTGCTGCGCGAATAATGTTAACGCTTCATAATATTGGGTCCCCACCTATGAAATTGGCGTTTTTTTCTCACAAATAGAGAATCTTGTCACTTCTATGAATTAAAATATTCATCAATTGCTTGGTATTATATCGAATAATGACCATCATAGACAACTACCAATAGTAAAAAAAACCTTATTACTTATAGTTTATAAACAAAAAATACCTTAAACCTTATTTTTGTCGCTTAATCTAGTGGCATATTACGTTATCTTAGTTTTTAAACATTAGTGCATAAAAGTTTTAAAACATTAGTGTTCATGGTTATAAATTAAGAAAATGTTAGTATGAAAAAAGCAACTTCTTTAAAATTCTCCATACAAAACGCTGATTTCATAGGTGGGGACCTAATATTTACATGTACCTACTGACGTACGTAACAGGTTTCGTCGCCAACCTAATGTACAAAATATAACTATCTACTCCGCAGTGTTGCTCAACACATCTTGGAATTGTACAAAGATCACCAAGCAGCACGCATGAGACACTAATCCTCAATAATTTCATATCACAAAAGCAAGGCACACCAACGACATATTTACTAGGTTAGTGACATTAAGTAATCACGAGTCTTCAATACCTACTGTGTAAATAAATCATCCCATGTACAAAATTTAAAGCGAACACTCACATATTTCATCACATCGTGACGGAAATATTTGAGAAACCGCATAAATGTGGGTTCCGGGGATACGCGGGTCCTTTTCCTCGAAATATACAGAGAGCACTCAATGTGTAAAGTTGGAAAACATACGTAAGCGACAACAGACAACAGAGATTAACGATAGAGTACCTCAAGGGAGTATTCTGGGACCGCTGTTTCTGTTACCAATGAATTATGTAATCCTCAGTCAAATTAGGTTCCTACTGCATTTTAGTGTTTTCACCTAAATTGACGACACCTCGGCTATTACCCGGTGAAAATAAATGTCAAGTGTAACATCAATGCCGAAGCAATAGGTAGGTATACGACTACATTATGATGAAGTCGAATCTTCGTCCACTTTTCCCGTCCTATTTTTAATTGTCCTCCTATGATATTCTTGGGCTTCTTCTAATAGAAGTACTATTGCAGAAAAGAGATTTTGTATTGTAAACAGCGCCTTTATGGAACGAAATAGAATCGCTTGCGGTTGTTGCGTTATTTTCAGAGGTCGCAGCAATTCAGTGCACTGATGAGGTGGCTATCACTGCCCCTGAAAAGCCGCAATATCTACCAACTATTTTTATTGATCAGAACTTGTCATCCAGTAAATATTCGCGTTCGGTGTGCTTACCTTACTGTAAATACACGGCGTTTCGTTAAAAACTTGCCACGAGAATGGCAATATTGACAGCCGACTGGCTATAGTTTATAAAATAACACGTTTTATTTTCCCCGTGATAGTATTATCAAAACTAAAGAAAAGCCGTTTTTCCTGTTGTATGTCGATTGATTATTCACGATGTAGTTTTAATAACATTTCCATGTATATTCTATTTTAGAGTCCGTGTATCACTGATCAGTTTCCCTCAGTCGTCAGTTTATTTAATTCGTCAGTTTCGTTGAATAGTCAGTTTCACCGATTCGTCAGTTTTGCCAATAATACAGTTCGTTAATTCGACAGTTTCCAGTGTTTGCCAGTTTTCAATTTCAATTCGTCAGCCAAAGTACAGTCGGTAGAAAACTGCACACACTTCTGCTCATTTAAATATATATCGCACCCCCGGTGCGAGACTGTCACTTATGCAAAAATGCAATTTTTCAGGAAAAGCATTTAAAACTTTGATATTTAAAAAGAAAAAAATATTTCAAGATTTTTTTTTTCAAATTCAAATTCAAATTCATTTGATTTAGACAAGATGAATAGCTTTTACTACAACGTCAACTTTTAACTTACTTTTGAATTAATAATGACCACTCAATATTGTATTGCTTTAGAACAGTTATTACATATTTAACTCATTATTGCAACTTTTTCATAAGTGACAGTCTCGCACCAGGGGTGCGATATTAAGATCTATTTGATAACTAGAAGGCACATTTATGAAATATTATACTTACAAAATCATTTTGTGAAATTGTCACACTGATATAATATTTATGTATCTATATTTTAATTTTTACGAGATTATCCGACAGGATTATACATACCTACTATTAAAGTATATTATTTTGTTGTTAAAATGAATGTAGAATCTTTTAATTTGGTGTTATATTCAGATTTCAGTTAAGTAATGTTAGAAGTTAGATATGTACATTTTTTTTAAATATTAGTTTATTATATGTAATGTTAAAAATACAAACTAAAGTTTGATTTTAATAAGATTAGGTATTTCCTTACAGCAGATTAAATTATCCACATGTGTTTATTCAACACCTAAAAACTTATTCCGTAGAGTGTACCAAACTGAGGAATCGACGAAAACTGTCAAACACTGGAAACTGTCGAGTTAACGCAACGGTCTAATCGGCAAAACTGACGAATCAGTGAAACTGACGAATCAACGAAACTATCGAATTAAATATATTGACGACTGAGGGAAATTGTGGGAATATAATAGGTATGTCTATAGACTACTACGGCAGGTAGGGCTGACCCATTCAAGAAATGTAAGCATGTGACAGGTTTCATGTGCGTTACCTATGATGTACTTTGATGTGTTCCTTTTCAGGTTTTGAAAGTAGTTGGGTAGAGAGATAAGTTCAATAAAATTCCATAGGTAGTCCAAGACGTGCAAAATCCTCAGCACTGACTGTAGTTGGGTAAAGATTTAGAAAAAGAACGGTTCCCTCAATAAGAAGAAGGAAGTTTTCGTGTCTGGTCCAATGATTTCCATTCCTTTTTGGTTTATAGTGTCTTGTCCTGAACGTTTTCCTTTACATTGTGACTTTTAGCTGTGCATTTTATGAAACGTGCCTACTTCCTTCGCTTCCTCCATTTCTTTTCAGACACTTCTAAATAATACCTACTTTTTAATACTTAATTAAAAGTGTCGATTCCGCCGTTTCAGGCGAGTAAATTTGGATGAATCACGAATAAGCTTCTTTTACGCCTATCAGCCTATGCGGCCAATATCGAATGTGAAAAAAAAAAAATGCGAGCGCCAAAAGTTAATCATTTCTCACAGTTGAAATAACACATCAAGTTTTTTTACAATAGGTAAGCACATATATCGCGAAAGTGTGCGGTACGTGCTGTTTAATAGAGGGGCAGTTCCCATAATTTTTAAGAACGTTCGCATTCGCAAACTGTCAAAAATACACCTCCACCTGTCAATCTATTTACCAACATTTTTAATAAGTTTGACAGATTGCGACTTGACTGTGAAAGTTTTATATGTACGATAATTGGCCTTCTGGATGGTGTCGTAAGTCATACCTACCCCAAATAAAATAAAAAAACATTTAAGATTTGACTTCAGTAGGTACCTATAACAAACGGCAGAATTTAAAAAGACGTCTAGATACTATACAAGTGCGAGCCAATCAAACAGCAATATTTCGTGTTTCCCTAGTACCTAGTATTTATATTTACTAGTAACATTGCAAGGTTAACCTACCCCATTCATGATACGTCAGGCATGCACGAGTCACTGACAGCTACTGAAACCGTTCTACTGGCTGCTAATAGAACTAGAGAGTGGCGATAACGGCCAGAGAAGATATTATATACGTACATTTAGCATGGGTAATTTTGCGGTTTTATCAGTCCAAGGCCTGACGTTGTAAAGACATAACGAAATGGTTGGCGGGAGGTGGCGGCAGATCAGCAGAAAAACTACAAAGACATGAGGGTAATAGTGTGTTTATGAGTATTGGCGAGTGAAATATGGGTACGCTGGCCTGTGTGCATCTCCATGGGCGTACACAGCTTTTGCCCCAGGGGGGGCAAATCAGAAATTTCTTAAGTCGGGTCCCCCGCACATGTTTTACCCTACACACTACACGGTCGAGTGTAGCGGAAACACCTGCAGGAGATCCTCCTTTATAGGTAGTAAAATAAATAAACTGTGTGCTTGCTTGCTGTGTTCGCGTATTTTGCTTGATACAACATGACCGGCTGGGCAGCGCAGTTTTTTCTAAAATGTATGCATAATATATTGTAACTGTAAAGAAAGCCTTGACGTGAGTCTAACATAACTTTTATCGACAACAGTCGGTACTTAGGCTTACAACATCCAGGGAGGGGGGCACCTGCCCTCCTCTACGGATACGCCAATGTGCGTCTCTGATGATCTAGCTAATTCACATAGTTTCATGTCGTGCCGATCAAGTTGCGGAACATTGCAGTTAGGTTCAAGTTTCGAGTGCTAAACCGTATGCTTGTAATTTGTTATCTTCTTCACGTATCAGTAGAATTTGCTCTTCCGCTCGCGTGACGCGAACTGCGTATCTGCCAGCGGTAGATAATACGAAAAGCGTCGTTTTGATCGAAACTTAACTGCAACGGAACTTCTTTAGTTACGTGAATTAGCCAACAGATTGTGCGCCCGACTTGCCATGGGCACGGTAGCCTTTAAGCTACTGCTTGCCCCGGTGCGGCCGGCTTGCCGCAGAAAGGAGCCGGGGCACGTGTCGCTCGGCAAAACCCAGCGGTCCGTGCCGCCGGCACTGTGTGATCTGCTCGCTACGGTTTCCTAGAAGAACGGTGGCCACCACATAACGGCCGCAATGACGACTATCATGAAAATTATGATTTAAATCTTTGGACAGCGAAGTTTGACTTTACGGCGTCAAAAACGCCCTCTATGAAAACACACCCAACTTACTTTCATTGATAACGTTCCAGTGACGTCATTCGCCGGTCCATTGCAAACGCTATGTTGCGGTCACCGCTCTTCTTGGAAACCGTAGCCTTAGGCAACCGACGTACCGCGTACGTAGTATTTTTTTTTTTGTTTTTTGTATTTACTGTCAAACCAACTTTCTGCTACGCAAATGTGACTGGCTATGGATAAGGTGCACCCCTCCAGTTAACATCTTGCTTCCTACCCTTTATCCATACACTCCACGGTAAGCCCACGTTCGCATGGACGTAAAAATATCGCGGTGTTATAGTTGCGAATCATATTTTGATCAAAATACAACCTGACATAGACCCGCAAATTGCAAAAAAACGTAAGAAAATTTGAATTTCGCGGGATGCATCTACCTAAATCAATTGAAACTCCGTACCTACTACGCTAGGCCAGCTCACGGTCAGTTTTGCCACTGATGTGCGGCCTACTGTACAGTTAAAAATCCTGATCAGGTTGCGTTGGGCCCGTCGAATTTTTATTTAACAAATATTTGTTAAACTCGCTTTGGAGTGAACAAAGTCAGGGATAATGGACAAATAACACAAAAACAAAAAATCTGATGACCGAGTGTAGACTGCGTGCTGCACCAAAATGGGGAAATATGTAAGTTACCAATTAATGTAGGTTTGTAAAGGTTCTAACAATACTATGAATAATCCACCAACGTTAATCAAAACTTACCTTCCTTTGCGGTTACACATAGCGACTTTTTGCAGCGTTTAGTCACTAGATTTTTACCGTGCCTGCTTCACCGCTAATGTCGCCAGTATTGGCAGTGTGATCCCCAAAATCGGATCCACCACTAATTAAGGGACCACTAGTGGATCAGTTTTAGAAGATCCAATAGGAATAAAATTGAGTCGCGAATAGATCCAGTTTAGATTGCTACAAAAAGTCACAGTGTGTGCTTGAGTCTAGAAACATGAGTTTCTATATTTTACTTTCTAGTCCATGTAGGTAATTACATATATTTTTTTGCGAAACTAACTTCATATGCAAAAACGAAAGTCCAAATTAATAACGTTAGTCGTACCGTAGTTGTAAAGAGCGTTATCCCAAATCACGTTAAAAATAACTGAGGTGTACCATCAAAGAAGTTCATATCTAACCAATTTCACAACAAAATCCCGTGAACACGATTACCACATCTGTTACCGGCCCGGTGCTATAGTCGCATACCATTGCAAGCCAGAATAGTCCTTACGGTGGTTAGATATGAACTTCTTCGATGGTACATCTTCGTTCCATGACAGGTTTGACGAAGCCCCATAGTTCTTCAGTACTATTATTGATTCTGTGTCCGTAGTCCTACTGTCCAAGAAGGCGTAGCGACGCGTATTCAGCATTTTACGCTCGGTGTAGGTAAGCAGATCAAAGGAGCAGGCCTGTTGCCTACTCCTTGGATTTGTTTACAAAGGTACAAAATTGCGAAACTGTCGACGAAGTCCTTAGATCATTTACGAAGTCATGAGTAGTTCATGTCATGACATGACGCAGCGTGCATGCAGCAACCGCAAACGCGTGTAACTTTGCTGCTCCGTCGACAAAATTTCGGCCTAAGCATCCATTTCAGCCATTAGGTACTGTATGAATGGTCAAACGAAAATCAATAAGGGAGACTGGGACTGGTTACCTAACTTTTCACTTATTGAGCTACACATCTTTTGTTTTAATATCTACATGCATAAAATGACTTTATTCGATAGTGACGCTAGTAACCGAATAAAATAATTAACATCTAGGTATATAATAATTCAATCGTAGTTATTTTATTTTCTGGCTTTTGCAGAGCAATAAACCTTCCCCCTGGGCCGGGGTAGGTTGACTAATACAGTAATAAAGCAAGCAGTACTTAATTATGTAAGTGGAAAATCATGAAAAGGAATGAGTTATGGACCAGTAAGTATTTTCATTCAATAAGCCTCAAAAAATCAAATAAGTAACTTCAACCGATCTATTGTTTCACTCACAACACAAATATTCACTTTTATTAATTAGCAGTCTCATATACTTGTATTCCTTTGAATCACGTATCTAGATATATTGTATAAGTACCATATTGAACATCAAACGCCACAGCTTTAACGCTATTTTTTTTTAATATTTAAGTGACCACCTGTTTCTATAACATTTCTTATAGTTAACCTATCCTGCGAAAAGTTCAGTCAACCAGCCCCAAACAAACGCCATTTTTCTCTCTGATTACCTGGCTAACCTAAACACTTACTTGGATTTGAAAAAATAACACTATGAAATGGGCCACGATTCTTAATCAAACTTTTGCGTTACTAGAAAAGTTTGACTGTGATAAATCAAAACATATCACCACTACTAAACGGCGCGCTGCTGCGATTCCTTGCTTAGCACGAATATGGGGGGTACCAAAATGCACCCTCGAGTTTGATTAGATGACCCAAAACTCGTACTGCTGAAGTGTTTTTGGCAGTTAACCTACCCCTATAAGCAAAAAGCCTAGGTCTTCCCTACGAAGGGGATGACGTGGCCGAGTGAACTAGCGAAGCCAGAAGACAAGGGTTGGGTGCTGTGGTGTCCAATGAAACGGATAATTGCAGAGCTAGGGAAACATTAACCAATAGCATTCCAGGTTAAGGTTTGCATTTCTCCTCTTCGCTCCATTGAACAGGCTCCCAGAATTTCAAATTTAACCCAGCCCCGAATTTATGGTAACGGACGGATTTAGCTTATCCGTTTTAGGTTGCAGAAAAAATATTCTTAATCACCACGCTTTTGTGCCTTTGTAATGCAGGAATTGCCTATTCTTTTACTTTTGGCATCATGGACACGGTTGGCTCCAGTTAGTAAGATTTTGGTAAAGCTTTAGGATTATAATTACTAGTAAGTACCTAGCTAAATAAAATATTTATGAACAGTCCTACTTAGATTGACGCCGCTGCCGCCGAGCTGCGTAGTTTTCAGCTACAAAAATAAAGCATGCCATTGATACGCGAGATAAGTAATTGTTTCTTTTACACCTAGAAATGTAAGTGGAGTAGCCACACACGTGTGCCCTATCGCTTGAACGAACATAGATCAAGAATCGGATATTCCGGTTTTTTTAATTGATATATATTTTATTGTACACCAGAAAATACATAGCATAAAATAAATTTAATACTACAAAACATACAATGTCACGCACACCCACGTTCAAGTAAAAAAATATGCCTAAAAAATTATAAGAAAATTAAACAAAAAGGATTTTTTTAACGAGTGCAGAAAAAACGAGTTAGAAATTTGGTGAACAAAACGTTAAAAAATATCAGCGGGAATTAAAAAGTTAAAATGCACTTCGGCTATAAGGTAAGAAGTATTTTACTCAACGAAATCAGTGCTCAAGCGAAAAACGCTCACGCGCAGGATGTTTGTAATATCATGTTGTTTTTTGTAAAATCACTTTCAGACCCCCGTTTAAAAAATCCCATATTGGCTTCCTAAAATATGTAAGTAGATATTGACGTCCAATGACGTCAGTATATATATGTATATAAATAAATAATTTTACATAGTATTATTTAACAGCCCCTGACCGCCAGTCCCTAAAAGTCCCACTACTCGTCGGAGGTCAAATCTATTTAATGATAGACCTAAGCCTAATTTACGATGAAAATATAAATCTATCGTTCATGCTTGAAATTCAGGTTTGCTAATAGTTGCTTTCCAGTAGTTCCTACTATCGGTGTCAGCGCGCCACAACCGGTAAGCTCCGCTGGTACTGAATAAGCGACACTTGACACGCACAGTGTCGCCTTTTCGGTGCCAGCGGGGCTTTTCCTGATCTGAACAGAATGTACACTGCTACAAGGATCTTTTGGCGGTCGCACAACGGTGTTGACGCTGTTGGTAAATACTTGTACAATTTATTGTTTTGTGAAATGTATTAAAAAACAAGATGGCGGCTTTTGTTCCGATTTTGGCAACGCGCCAAAATAACCTTGTAGCGCTATAGGTATAAAATCTTCGACTAGACAAGGGGCCCAAAAAGTACGATACAACCTAAACCTGTAATATTTGATACTGTTAAGGTGATTTATAAAATCAAAAATTTGGATCACTTAGGTACGCAAACACACTACCTTTTTCATTGTTTTACATCAACCTTATTCGTTGGTATATGATGTAGTAGGTACTAAAATTCCTATCAATATTTTCTTATATATATTACATTCCGAAAAAAAACTGGTCGATTCCTGATTCTGGTATCATGATGACATAAAAACTACGAAATAATGCAGTCTATGCAGAAGCCCATAGCGTAAATAAGTCACTTAAAAGGCCTCTTTTGAAAATCTCCTGGATCTCGGGATGTCGGCAAAGCAGATCCGTCATATTTTTACGGCTATGTTAATGTGAGCTAGATCCATCACATTTTTACGAGTGTGTTAATGTGAGCTAACGTGGGCAACAAATGCTTAGAGCGGTGTTAGAATCTCCATTTTACTAGCAATGTTGTCTTGGAAGCAAAGGATTTATCTAGTAAAAATCCAATATATTAACCGTTCTTAGAACCGATGTTTGTCTGTCAAAAGCATGTAGGATGACCTGTATCCCTGGAACAATGATAGTAGCACTAGTTCTCAGCAGTACCTAGGAACATGAAAGAACAGACTATCAAAGCACCATGACGAGACTAGATTTTAACTTAATACGAATCCGTATTGTAACCTCATCCATGCATGGTGATGGGAGATATCCAGAACTGTTCACACTTTTGCAGCAATCTATGAGGGAGGGTTTAATTTCATTCAGTAATCATACTTTTCCGGTTGACACGAAGGGGCGGCGTGCTTTTTAACCACAGTAGGTCCAGTGGGTGGGTCTTAGGTAGGAACCTAGTTTGATCATGTATGCGTGTTGCGAGGAATATCGATAGGCGTAACCGTTTTATAGAGCTTTATTTTTTAATATTTTTTCCGGTACGCTGCTGGCAATGCAGATAAATGCAATCAGAGTGATCAAGGTTCATATTATGGTCACGCTATGACCAGTCCTTGTTTACTTACATAAGTACTGCATATGCGTCTCGTTCATTCACTACTGATTTCGGGAAGAGTGGCTCTTAGAGCTGTCAGTGTCTTCTGCACGATTACACGATAGCTCAGTGTGAAAAATTGAAGTTTGAGCCTAGTTTAGTTTTATCTCCGAGTTCTGTTGCTCTAATACTTATAGCTTCGCGATGGAATATGATTTCGGTTTTTGTAGGTAAGTACCTATAATACCTATGTCACGTCGAGTAGGAACGCAAGACTCGATCTAGCATGAAGCCAGGGGTTCAGGCACGAATTGAAAAATAAAAAACGTAAGTGGTAGGTAACCTAGTAGTTGACTGCGTTGATTAGTTCATCGTAATAAAGAGGTTTTGTAGAGTTAAAAAGCCAACATTGGAGCCAGTGTTTCCTTGTGTGACACACTATAAGCCAGCATATCTCATCAAAACCGTCTTTGCCGCCACTTTGATAACTTATTTTCGGGTAGTTAGGTCGCACCATAACAAGCGTATATTGTTTGATATCAGAGAGTACCAACCTACCTACTCAATTCTTTACCATTCGCCTTCTTTTTTACTTATTTTCCAAGTAAAATCTTTTAGAGAAGAGGTTTTATATGTAAGACGAATCATTTAGATAAAATTATTTAGTACCTATCGTACCTACGTCTAATATATCTTTTATTACCTTTTGTATCGTATCAGTCGGTTTGGAACATTATTCTTTGTGTCGTCCTGTCTTTGTTGATGTTGTTACCTACTGTCTGTATCGAATAATTGTTGTTCAATTCTATCGTAAGTTATAGAGAATGTTTTTTTTACACTATCTGTTGTAGGTAATTAAAGAGCTATCTTTATTTTTGGTAGAAGGGTGATAGCAAACAGATATCATTAGCCTTCCGGAGTTTAGTGAATGATGCGCAGAGGCGAAATTTGAAGGCAGCCAAGTCGAAGCTCGCCGAAAAAGTTCAGAATAATCCTTTTTTACCAGTTTTGATACTATGCCCGTATTGTTACTATTAAGTATTCAGTCTTAGAAATTAATCTTTTCAAAATATGTACAGTTCATGGAGACAGAGAAATAATAAAAGATGTTACCAAAATAAAAATCCTTAGCACAGCTTACGTTACACGAGAAGCATTTCCGAACGGATCGTACGACAAAAAATTTACCGTAAGCAATTACAGACATAAAATAAAATAAAAACATCCCTTGCATCTTTCGCAAAATCTGTCTATTTTTTTCCGCAAAACGTTTCAGAAGAAGCATTTTTTTTTGTAAAAAGTTTATAGAAAAATCTTAGTCACTATTTGATAAATACTTACCCAGAATTCAGCTGCGTAGCAAAAGCAGAGGCGAACTATAGGGAGTAGAAGGATCGGCAAAATTCCAAGAATGACTTAGAAGTAGGGTAGGTGTAAAAGAGCGAGTACCAGAAACTAATTTCTTCATTCAGTACATCATTGTCAAATACCCTTTCACAAGCTGAACATAGGCTTCACTCATTCTGATCTTATGTAACAAAATAGACTTTTTTTTTTTACCGTAACTTGTTTTTTATCCACTTTTTGTAGTTCCGCCACTGAGAAAACTTTACCTTGCAGACAGTGAAGAATATCACAAATATAATTTAAAACATTAGCTACTAACCAGTTGAGAGAAAAAACTTCTTTTTGGTAAGTCCTCAGAGGCGGTCTCAGGTCAGTACAAAAGATATTTTTCAATTCCAGTGGGCTCAAACTTTTTTGCAATCTATTTTGTTTCAGTGCAAGGTCGAACTAAGTTTCAGGGTAAGCAATATATTTTTTTTACAGTCATTGGCAATCATTGTTTGAAGCATATGTAGCATAATATTGCCTATTGTTTTTGTAGCGTTCCGTTCTCACTTTTTTTTGGTTTAAACACAGACATATTCTTGTCCATTTATTTAGAATAAATATCATAACAAAACTTACTTCTAAATCTGTCTTTAACTTAAAAATTATATTTTCATCTAAATATAGTGAGATCAAAGTTTCTGGAATATTTTCAATGAAATGTGTCCATAGAAAATATTACCAGTTGGCTTGTGTCATAATTTGAATGTTACGTATAGCTACCTGAACGCAATGAACGCATCTCCAAGCTCGCCGCCTATGATGTGTACTCCTCCCTCAGGAATGGAAAGGCCCCGAAAGAAATTCCTAATGTCCAGGGCATTTGCAGACCATGGTAGGTTCTGTAGTCTAATGATGACGCTCATTGTGGTAGTTCACGGTGCTTGTACCTATAAAAACGAAAACAGCCTGTCCATTTTTCGATTTGTATAAACATTGAATATAAATAACAAGAGGTTCTCTCCAACAGTTTAACTGTTAAATCAATCAATTATTTTATAGAAGGAACTTTTGCCATTTTAACTACTTGAATGTTGCAAATCAAGTATTTAGAAAATATCAAGTACTGGATAACACTGGTCAATGTTTTTATTACGAATAAAATACATCAATTTGAGAGCCTATGCCACCCAGTTTAACAGTGGTAGTAAGTACCTAGTAGAGATAAAAAAAAATTGTTTACTTTAGTAACTAAATATTTGTTTTTATCATTGTTTTGACAACATGTAATTATTCCTAAAACTAATTCCATCATGAACATGAATCCTACGTGCACAAGGTACAAAAGTAAAAAGAGGTTAGTTCGATATAGATTATTTCACTTACACTACACAAAGGACAGGTTCATTAGACCTCCAAGCACAATTTTACTGTTAGAAATTGGTTTAAGTAGAGCTTGACTACAGTTAGCAAGAAAAAAGAGTGCTAACAGATGAGAATAAAACTTATCGGTACAAGTAATGACGCCATCACGCAGCGATTTTTAGACCGCTCACAATCACAAATTCACATCACACTTACCTATAAAACGCTAAAACCTTATTTACCGCGTTTAATAAAGAGACATCTCTAGGCACAATTCTTTCACAAATATGAAACGATTACATACGCAGTGTATTAATCATTCCAAATAAATCTAAATCCAGTTGAATTCACACGAACAAAGCAAGCAAATTACGACCCGACCAACCAAAATGGCGGGCGGTCGAAGCGTTCTTTCTGATGGATGACACTGGCTGGCTAGACAGCAGTGTTGCCAACACCAAAAGTTCAAATGATCGAATTTCCACGTCGAAATTATCGTTTAGTGGAACATCAATTATTGGACGTAGAAAGGATCCAACCCACACTATGGCCGAAAATGAGTTATGTATACCAAAACAGTCTTTGTAGTTAAAACTTTAATAAAGGGGCGTACGTACGATAATTCGGCCTATCACACATAAAGCGCGTATAGCGTATATCTAAATAAGGCCCGTACCCACTATGTCGTGACGACAGATTATCGTGACGTTTACAGCGTCGTGGCCTGTGTATTTAACATAAAGTGTGGTAGTGGTGTCAACATAAAGGACGACACAATTAACATACCTACTATGTAGTCCGTGCGATTAACTGTAAATCCAACGATAAATTAATCGTCACCACATAGTGGGAACGCGCCCTACGTTAGAAGTACGATAATTTTCAGGTTTGAATAAAACTTGCTTTATATAATGAGATCAAATTAAATCATCAACTGCTTTTTAAGAGATAATTTTGAGGTTTGAATAAAAATTGCTTTAATGAGATTAAATTAAATTACTTCACAATTCTTTTTATATGAGATTTACACACGCTATAACTCGTGACGAGAGTAGTCATCCTGCTCAAATTGTCGTGACATGGACTGTTAAAATACCGCGGTACGATTACTGACGTCGTGCGTCGGCGATAATTCATGACGAATTTTCTCATCTTTTTTTTTTCGTCAAAAACAGTGGGAATAGTTAGAAACGGTAGTCGTTTAAACACAAAACATAACAAAACTCAAAGTTATGAGAAAATATTGCTTACAGTTTGTGCTACTGGTCACTAGTTTTGACAGTAGTTTTAGTCATTGTCATTTGGTATCAATCTGATATGTAATCAAGACCAGCGGCGATTCTCGCCACGGTGTTTTGGTTAGCACAAGTGTCTAGAATTTTTTACTGTTTTTTGAGTGATTGTTGATACTTTTGTGACTTGTTATTGTATAAGTGTATTGTCCTTGTGTTCGTAATCAGGTTTGTACTGTGATTGTCATATTTTTTACTCTTTTTATCCAAGATGGACACAAATAAACCCCCTGATCCTGACCCTCCTGACATCCCAGGTCCCTCAACCCCTTTATCCCCGAATCCACTATCCCAATTTGCGGACGTTGTCTGTAGTATAACAGAGATGGATGTATCCCAATCCCAACAAACTTCACGCAAACGTCCCGGTAACGAGGAAATTTTAACACCCACTCCTCCAAACAAGCAACAAAAAAGCCAAATTGGTCGTGCCAAGTATTCTGTAATGGACAAGGCCCCCTATATTGTTCACGTCTCCCGCGTAGAGACCCAACCAAATTCAGGCACCACTCTTCACCCTGTTAATTTTGGCAAATTTCTATTGAACAACAACATTGCAAACATTGTTCGTGGTGGTGTTAATAGAGTTGGCAGAAACCGTGTTTCGGTAGAGTTTGCTTCCCCTCAGGACGCTAACTCTTTCTTAGTTAACACTTTGTTGTCTAAACACAGCTACTCTGCTTCAATCCCCACATTTAACATAACTAGGATGGGTGTTGTTACTGGGGTTCCCTCTGACATTACAGAAGAAGAGGCATTATCATATTTATCTGTGCCCTCAGGATGTGGGCAAATACTTAAAATACGCCGTATTAACCGTAAAGTCCAAAGAGAAGGTATTAACGAGTGGAAACCCACTGAAACTTGTGTCATCACTTTTGATGGCCAAGTCTTACCCCAAAGGATCTACTGCTGCTACACTTCCCTTCCTGTTGAGCAATATATATACCCTACAATCCAATGTCGCATGTGTTGCAGATTCGGACATGTAGCAACCATATGCAGATCTAAACCACGCTGCAGTAAATGTGGCCACGATCACCCAGGTGATGGTTGCAACATTTCTGAGGGTGAGGCCTTCTGTGTGCTATGTTCGGGTAATCACTTTGCAAATAGCAGGTCATGCCCCGAGCATGGTAGGCAAAAGGCCATTAAGACTGTTATGGCTGAAAAATCAATCCCTTATGCTGAGGCCAGCAAAATTATACCAACAGCTTCCCGTAATTATGCTAATGTCACCAAGACACCAATTTCTCAGTCTTATCGGAAAACTGTAACTCTCAAGCCCAGGACCCATGCCCCCCTTTCCCCATCATATGATAAAACAGCTCATCACCAGATAACTAGTTCTCCTCAACCTTCACAGCCTAATGGCTGCGCTCTCAATTATAACAATGACTCCTCTTCTAATAATAATACTAATAGTACTTCTTCTATTATTGAATTACTCATAAAACTTTTACCAACTGTTATTTCTTCTTCTACCTCTAATATTCAATCACCGTCCAACGTTGCCGACCAACTTATAAAACTACTTTTAAACATTAGAAATGGCGGCTCGCCAAGTTTTCCTTCAGTGGAATGTGAGGAGCGTGTGGCATAAAAAGCACGACCTCATATTCCTCTTAAATAAATACAAGCCATTGGCTTGTTCCATAGCTGAGACTTGGCTCATTCCAAGTCTCAGCTTTCGTATACCACATTTCAACATCCTCAGATGTGACAGAGCTGACGGCTATGGAGGGTCGGCTCTATTTGTCAACAATCGGGTCCCACTATCACCCCATACTTTACCTCCACTTACGGGTGATATGAGTATTACCGCAGGAAGGGTTGAAGGCATCACAGTGTTCTCCATTTATATCGCTCATCCCCACCAAGACTTTTTTATTATTTTAAAAAACATTTTCAATAATGTTCATGGACCAATACTGGTCATGGGCGACTTCAACTGCCATCACTATAGATGGGGGTCTGAGCGCTGTGATGCCTTTGGTGTAGCATTGGTTGAGCTCTTGGACGATCTGGATCTCTGCATTTTAAATAATGGATGCCCAACACGCAGATCTCTTCCCGGACAACAAAAGAGTTGTGTCGATTTAACCTTTTGTTCAGTTGAGCTAGCAACCTCGACCCATTGGGAATGTACGACCTTGTCGCATGGTAGTGACCATTACCCTATTGTCATATCTTTACTTAATAAGACTTATTTAGAGAAAACTTCTCCTCCACTTTTGAAGTATAACCTGTCCAAACCAGATTGGACAAAATTTGCTTCATTATTGGAGGATAAAATTGCTGTTCTTCCAAATTTAAATTCAAGTTTATTAGATCTTTCTGGTCACCATCATGCCAAGAGCTGTTATGAGGGATTTATTACAGCCATCACGTCTAGTGCGGACTCCTGCTTTCCGTTGAAAAATAGTGCCCGTAATAAAATACCCTCACCCCCATGGTGGGATCCAGAGTGCACTTCAGCAATTAGGGATAGGGATGAGGCCGAGGAGTATTACAATGCAGATATGAGCACCGAAAATCTTTTGGCATATTTACAGCTTAATGCTAGAACCAAACGTCACCTTCGCAAGAAGAAACGTGCAGGTTGGATTAAATTCTGTACCTCCTTATCCCCCTCTACTCCAGTCTCGGTAGTCTGGAAGAGCATCAATAGATTTAGACGTGGATGCTCCCCGTCAGTCTCTTCACCAATCTCCAGGGAAACAGCTGAACTTTTTTTTGATAAAATTGCTCCACCATATGTTCCTTTCTCTTCTGAATGTTTCAATATTTCCCTGCAAAATGTTTCAGAGGATCCATTTGATGTGCCATTTACTCTGGAAGAACTGAAGGTGGTGCTCAGGCATGTCCGGGACTCAGCCCCCGGTATTGACGGTGTACCATATTCCTTCATTGCTCATTGTGGAGACAAAGCTAAACTTTACTTCTTAAATATTATTAATTTTTGTTATAGTAATGGTTGGGTTCCAGATCAGTGGAAGTTGCAAATTATTATCCCACTATTGAAGCCTGGCAAACATGTAGATGATCCGAACGGACTTAGACCAATTGCTTTGTCCTCAGTCTTAGCCAAATTATTGGAACACCTAATCAAAAACCGACTTGAATGGATAGTCGAATCGAGAGATTTACTGCCGAATTACCAATTTGGTTTCAGGAAAGGGCTTGGCACAATGGATAGTGTTGGCGTTTTAGTTGCGGATATCCGTTTAGCATTTTCCAAAAATGAATCCGTTGTTGCCGCTTTCCTAGATATCTCCTCTGCATACGATAACGTTCTCCTTCCCGTACTCAGGCAGAAATTGCAACAGCTGAGTCTCCCGGGTAAGATGATCGAATGTATTTGTGGACTTCTTTTATCTCGTTCTTTGGTTCTGAGAGTCCAAGGCGAGGATTTCGATGCAAGGCAGACTTGGAAGGGACTCCCGCAAGGATTCGTTCTCAGCCCCCTTCTCTATAATTTGTACACGGTGGACATGGGTCTTGCCTAAATAATAACTGTCACATCCTTCAATACGCCGACGACTTAGTCCTATATGTGACAGATTCCTCCATCATAGACGCGGCGTCGTCTCTATGTCTCTCTCTGGGCTCTTTGAACCAATGGCTTTTAAGCCATGGTCTTTCTTTATCCGCACCAAAAAGTTCGGCAGTAATTTTCTCTCGCAAAAGACTGATTCCGCACATCACTGTAGACATTTTAGGTCACACTATTCCGTTGGTTAACAAGGTCAAATTTTTAGGCGTTTTTTTGGATTCAAAATTAAATGGTAAGCATCATATAAATTTATTAATAAAAAAATGTGAAAGAGTTATTTCAATTTTAAAAGCTCTCGCGGGTGTCTGGTGGGGTGCCCATCCTTACACTATGAAACTAGTCTATAACGCCATGATACGTAGTGTTCTAGACTATGGCACTTTCCATCTAGTTCCATGCAACAAGGGTGCTTTGGCTGGGCTGGATAGGATTCAGTCAAAATGCCTTCGGATCATCTCTGGTTGTATGAAGTGTTCTCCTGTTAACGCATTGCAGGTTGAGTGTGCTGAACCTCCCCTGGCCCTAAGACGGCAGTATCTGGCCTCCCGTTTTCTAGCTAGGTTAATATCTAGATCTTCCCATCCCCTTTTAGCAAAATTGAATGAGTTAGATGCCATATGCAGAAACTCAAATTACTGGAATAATAAAGAAATTCCCCTAATCCTAAAAGCATTCCGTCAAAGCCATAATTTAGAATCTCCAATAGTACAGTACCCCCGATTACCTCTTTTTAACTTTCCCTATGAAGTCTTATGTTTCGTTCCAAAAATTTTCTTCGATATTGGTATTTCCAAAAAGTCCGCTTCAGCTAATTCGACCTTCAATGCGGCCGTGGGAGAACGATGGACTGGGTTTCAAAGATTTTTCACAGATGCTTCAAAATTTAATGATCTCCGCCACACTGGTGCTGCAGTTTATTATCAAAGCTCCAGAATTATTTTACAATACAAATGCCCTAAGGAGTCTTCTGTGTTCACGGGCGAGTGTGTGGCTTTATTGGAAGCTTGTCTTTACATAGAGGCACACCACAATATTGACAAAGCCGTAATTTTCACAGACTCTCTCAGCTGTCTGCAAGCTTTAGTACAAAACCCTTTTAAGAGTAAATTGCACAGCTCCCTTGTTTTAAAGATTAAAAAGTCTTTATTATCTTGTTCTGTTAGTCAAAGAGAGGTTCAGTTAGTTTGGATACCTAGTCATTGTGGCATCAAGGGCAATGAGTGCGCTGATGCCTTGGCCAAAGAAGCTTGCTCATCAGCAACAGCTGATCTCACCCACAACTCTCATCAGGGGTATGACTTGCTGAGCCTTCCAAAGGTTGAGCTACAATCTTCATGGCAGGATCAGTGGAATAGCACTGGAAGAAAAAAGGGGAGGTTTTATTATGCAGTACAACCAACAATTAAACCAAAACCTTGGTTCTACGGCTACAAAAAAGTCTCCAAAACCGTTATATCAGTCCTTTGTCGAATTCGTTTAGGCTTTTGCTGTACTCCCGTATTTTTAGAAAAAATCCGTGTTTGTGACTCCTCTCTCTGCGAGTGCGGGTTAGAAGAGGGCACTCTTGATCACATCTTCTTCGAATGCTCGAACAACGTTCCACCTTTAGATTTATATAAACGTCTCCCTAAATTTAAGATCCCTCTTCCGATTAATTTCCCCTCCTTACTAACATTTTCCTCTCCAGAGTTGCTTGTGGCGTTGATGACCTTCATCCGCCACAATAACATTAAGTTATGAACTATTCTGGCTGTGGGTGTGGTATGCATATAATATATGTTTTAACAAATAAAATATTTATTTATTTATATATTTTTTGTTTGTTTCAGTCCCGTACTAACCCAACAAGATCTACATTGAGTTCAACTATATCAATCGAAGAATTTTTATTTGTTTTTAACTTTTTTATAACAAACACTTGCTTTTTCCAACGCACTTTAGACATTGGCAGAATAGTCGACATCGGCTCTGCTTGCCATTCATTAAAAATAGAATAGAATAGAAGACCAGCGGCAACGGGTTACCTACCTATACAAAAAAAAAATGTATTACGTGTTTTTTTATTTTATTATATCCGATGTACACACATCAAGCTGTAATTTCCAGTTTAAGCTGAACTCGCATCATATAGAATTTCCGTACAATTCGAGGTCAGCTTAAACTCGAAATGTATAGCTTGATGTTTAGCCGTGTGTACGATAATTGGACGTAGTTTAAACAGAAAGGATCCAACCCACACAGAGTTAGTTTTGAGATATTCAAGTTTTAAGATCAGATTGTGTTATGTGATTGTATGACCTGCCATACATACGGGTTGGTAATGTATGGTCGTTGGGATTGTTTTTGTGATATTAATCGTACGGATTGGCAGCACTGCTGGACAGCCAAGCGAGCGAGCCGACAGGAAACGGAAATGAAATAAGGATTGCGACGTTGTTCTTTTTTTTTTTGAAAAATCATGCAGACTGTGAGTTTTACTGGCCTGCGCCGCGTAAACCATAAAAGATACACAAAAATTATGTTCTATGGGATTGTTCATCTTAAAAAGTTCAACAAAAAAGTCCGGGATGGCATATGTCTATCTTTTAAGGATGACCCACAGTCACAGTTACCATTATTATCTTTCAGAATTTGATAAAAATTTCGTTGTTATTTCCGAAGCTATTTTGACCAGTATTATCTTAAATAACATATTTTATTGGATAAGGATTAAATTGGGCATTTAATTTAGATTAAAATATGCCTTGACATCTTAACATTTAAATGAATAGTTGAAAAGGTACAAAATTACGCTTAACAAAATAATTATGGTTGACGGCTACGCGGGCGCAGTGGTAGGAGTCAATGACCGTTTCAACGGCTATTAGGTATGTAATCCCGGTAGTACGTTCCCGTGGGATATTTTGCGACATCCGCGCGGCTGAAGTCGCGGGCAAAAGCTAGTATAACCTAAATTGGAAACGCAAACCAAACCTTTTGACAGATACAAGGAAAAGCAAAAGCAAGGATTATAAATCAAATAAAAAATATAAAAAACTTCTAAAAACTTTACCACAACCAAGGAGTATGCAACATGAACTTTGCTAGCTAGACCATTTAAATCTAATCTACGAGGTTACGACTTAGGGGTTACGAATAGGGGTGTTGTTCGATATGAGTAGTTTGTATTTGGGAATGTTCAAAATCGCTTCTGTTTCATCATAAGAAAGTTTTAATAGGTAGTCCTTTCTTTTTTTAAGACACTGTTTGAGCTTACTAGAGTATTGGAGCATTTAGACGGGGCTAATCCCTAAGAAGATCCACTAAACCACTCCATTATTGGCTTATCAATGGCTTGAGGACAATGCAATACAGTGGACTGTCTCTATTTACACGATGCTATGGATGGATGGATTGGCATAGTGGATTGTCTCGGCGACTGGCCCCGTCAAAAAAATGGTCCAACACATATTATGTGCTTACTAGGCTTATTACTATGACCTTTTTTTGCGATATGGCAATTTTATCGTTAGAATTGAATGAACAATTGAATTGAACGAACGAATGAGTCGGTTTAGTTTCAGAATTCAGATCTGCGCTTGTCACGATATTGTTAATAATTTGCAGAAAAAATCTAAAAAGAGTCTTGTTTTCAAAAGAAATAAGAAACCAACGTTTTTCAGATCTAAAACGTAAGTATGGCTATAAGGTTTTAAGTAGGGTGGTGTATTTTAATCCACAAAGAATTCGTACCACGCTGTCAAAAATGGTCAAGTAAATAATCTGTTATTTTATAATATTCCCCCTATTTACTAATAAATTTAAAAAAATTGTTATAGCTTGTCCAATTTATACAAAAGCTGCTGTTTATACAGTGAAAAAATAATTGTCAAGTTTGACTTGTGATTCATTTTAAGGATTCCCTAATTATTGAAATCAATAAGAATTTATTAATTTTCCGAAATGCACTTGGTTGGAACACCAGTTAACAAATTCTGACAATATCAGGGTTAAGTCAAACCTTTGCTTTAATAGCAGCTTAGATCAGCATTACCTACATAGCAAATTGCATTGCTGAAATAGGACATTGCTCAAACAGAGCTGAAAAAAATATAAATATTTTTCCCGCTTTTTTTAAAGTCATTGACACTATTTTCGGCATCTTGTCCTTTTCATTTGGGGTCAACATCCTTAACTTCTTAGAATTTATGACCTTAAACAGAATTTGTATACAAAAATTATTTATTTACTAGATATTAAATGATTAATTATTACTTTCAGGTACAGAAGGCATACTAATTAGTTACTAAAACCAAATAATAGTTTTAAAAATAAAAATATTTGTAGTTTAAAAAATGTTGTTATAAAAGTAATTGCTCAATATTATAAATAGAAGTTAGTGTTATATTATTGAAAACGGTGTGTTATAAGTGTAATAAATGTGTGAACGATACCCGGGGTATTTGTTCGGTGGGACTCCTGTCAGTAGTTGGGACAGGAGTTTCAATTCACTGGAAAATGTAAGTACTTTGATATTCATACTTCTATATTTTTGTGATTTATACCTCACTAGCTGCGCCCCGCAGTTTCACCCGCATAAGCCTCGATCCTATGGGAATATTAAGAGAAAAAGTGTCCTATGTCCTAACCCAGGCCATGGTCTACCCATGTGCCAAATTTCAGCCATATTATCGAGAAAGCGTAACAATCAAACAAACAAACTCACTTTCACATTAATTATATTAGTTAGGACTAGTAAGGATTGTTACTGATCATGTTTTACAGTATAGGTAACTATAAAAAAAAAAAAAAGTATTCTGTTTTATGTTCCTTACTGTGTGTTTGCACTGGCGAAACATTCACAACAAAACATGTCGGAATCTCAATTTTCTGTTAATGTTCCATACAATGTTTGACAGGAACTAGAGATTTCAACATGTTTTGTTGTGATGTTTTGCCAGTGTAAATGCACAGTTAGACTACACTGTTTTAAAAACTGGGCAGATTTATAACTAACGATTATTGATTGATTGTTAGAAGTATATCGATATATTTATTTGCCAAGAATGTAGGTACAAAAATCTGTTGTTACACTTGTGACATGTACATTCTAAATTTAGTTAGTACATTAAACAAATTACTAAAAGATTGTTAGAACAATATACCAGTTCTGTATCCGATGGGTGGCAAACGGAACCCCATTACTAAGCCTCCCCTGTGTAATTAACTTCTTGAGGGAGGTGGGCTGGTTGGAATAACCATCAATGGCCGCTATGGCCTATGCACAATAGTCCATTGAAGGACTAAGTGCGGAAACCAAACCCCGTAACATAGATAGCCTCCCCTGTTTGACAGCACGCTGTACCCGTGCCGTCACACAGATGGACAGGGGAGGCTATCTATGTTCTATGTTATTGGGTTAGGTCTCAGTCTCATGAACTGTAATGGATAGACAGTTGAAATTTTCACAGATTTGTATTTCTATGACTCCTATAACAACAAATGATAAAAATAAAATAAAGTTAAAAATGAAAGGGTTTAATTTTTAACTTTATTTTATTATTTATTTTTTCCATACAAGCTTGGTGTTTTTTGGCGGTTTGTGTTAAATATTATAAGGAACCCTTCATGTCAGAGTCCGACTCGCACTTAGCCTGTTTTTTTACACAGTATAAGATTACGTGTTAGTTTTTTTTTAAATATTATAGCTCTATTTTTAAAGAAGTTTCCAAACTCTTCTCTCTTCTCTGTCTGTTCTTTACTTCACCTTACACAATTGCAAATAAGGTCTTATTTCAACTAAACATGCAGGCCAAACAGCCGTTTCTTCATATCATATTTAGAATTTCAGCCACATAGATCAACAAATCCATCTAGATGGTTGAAAATTTGAAAAATAACAGTTTTTGTTATAATTGTTTGGAGCACAAGGGGTGAAATTTTTTCATTTTGCATTTTATTTCAATTTTATATTTTTCTCGGTCTTGATCTTGTGTTTGCACGGGTAGATAAATGTTTTCTATTGACTAGTCTGCACAACGACTTTGTGGCTCTTGATATTTAGCATGTAAGTACATTCTAGTTTATTGTAGTCTTTAGCTCTACTGGTCGCTCTACTGGTCTTCTTTATCATTATTGGTTGACCAACCTATTTTCACTAATGACTTCAAAATTGCATGATTTTATGAATCTTACTGTTGCTGTTTAGCAGTGAGATAAGCTATTTACTTGCTTTGGAATGTATTCAACAAAAACCGGCCAAGTGCGAGTCGAACTCGCACAGGAAGGGTTCCGTACTACCGCACCGTACAATAAAGCAAAAAACGCCGAAGAAAATACGTTTCTTGTATGGAACTAAACT
Source organism: Agrochola circellaris (assembly GCA_914767755.1). Taxonomy (NCBI): domain Eukaryota; kingdom Metazoa; phylum Arthropoda; class Insecta; order Lepidoptera; family Noctuidae; genus Agrochola; species Agrochola circellaris. The sequence goes on from OU611860.1 coordinate 9,746,277, forward strand.
TGCGGCTAGCCGCAATAGTAGTTAGGATGCATTATCGTAATATGGCAAAAACGCCGCTGTGGGGGAGTGGCTTAAATGTTTTACATTGTTTTATTTCTATTATTCGTTGTTATAGCGGCGATAAAAATACACAATGTGGGAAAATTGCAACTGTCTACTTATTACGGTTCATTAGATACAGCCCGCTAACAGACAGACGGACAGCGGAGCCTTAGTAATAGGGTTCCGTTTGTCACCCTTCAGGTACGGAGCCCTAAACAAAGGTTTAAATCTCTCTTCATCTATTATGTGTATCTTTTGTATTGTACGTCGATTGAGATATTTATGGCCTAGAATTGTTTATGGAAAGCCAGTCTGGGTTCTGTCTGCCTTTCCGGGGCGATATGGAGAATGCCTAATGTTGTCACATACGTCTGAATGATGGGCTTAAACGGAAGCTGAACTGAAGAAAAAAAAAAAGACTACGCTTTTTTTTTCAAATTTCTTTATTGAATTTTGCTATTGTTCCAGTTTATGAAATCGGATCACAATATTAAAGTAATTAAGGATTCAAAAGTTACGTGCCAATTCCTTCCTGGAAATCGCACTGACACAATTCCAGACAAAGCATAGATCCATCAAATATTTGGCAGTTGAACCACTGATTACTAAGAATCACTATGTAATTGAATCCCCCAGGAATTAAACAGTAGAAAACACACTTTTATCGCTCATGTAATCCTATTTACTGTTCTATAAATTACTACTTTAGGTAGATTGGATTCTTAGAACATTGACTAAGTGTTAGAAAATTTCAAATCAAAGTGCTAAGGCTGGGACTACATGAAGGCCAGTTCAACAATGATCCCTATTATTTTCGCACCTAACTCGGAAATGTACCGAAGAATAACCGGCGTCGTAGTCCCGGCCTATTAGTACTGTTTCCTTTCATAAGATTATATCGGGGCGGGCAACAATCCCGCGAGTTTAATTTTCGCGATTCAACGGCGTTATTGTGTTTCGTGACACATCATGACAATCGCTTTCATTTGACAGTTAAACAGAATTCATTGCGCATTATTTTTCAAAATCCGTGTTCACGTTAATTAACTCAATGCAGAGATAGCCTAGTGGTGTGACCGTGACTGCCAAGTCATAAGTGTCGAGTTCGAACCCAAGGCACGCACCTCTTGAATTTTAGGATTCATGTGCGCTTGTATAATTATCACTTGCTTCAAAAGCGGTGAAGGAAAATATCGTGACAAAAACCTGATGCCTGAGAGATATTTCTCGACAGCTTCTGAAGCCAAGCCCATGGGCGGCTTTAGAAACTCTGACACCAGATTAGTCACAAACCTCACGAAAAGAAGAATTCAATGCAATGGATGTTGTGGAACCGTCAAAACAAAATCAAAGCGATTGTCATTAGGAGTGCGTAACGCAAGCTTCAGGCCTCCTTTTGATTTACGAAAATTCGTGTTAAAAAAAAAGCCATACCTAATGACGCTCTCAACAGGCCATTATTAATGAGCTCAGTAACTAACGCTTTAGTAAAGAGGCAAGTTCCATTTTACATTGGAAACGTGCCAGTATGCTTGTCGACACCAAACGCCAGTGCAAGATGTAGGGTGGCTGTGGTGGTGCGGGATAATAGTTTTTTTGGCTATGTTTACCTATAGATTTTTGTGTATTGAATAGCGATTGGGTTTTGTACACACGGCTACACATCAAGGTATAGGTACATTTCCTTTATATAAGCTGACCTGCACGCTTAGCATGACCACAATAGAAACGGGTTTTGTCGACGGAAGAATAGACATAATGGCAGATAAACAATCAAAATCTGTCATTCTGTCTATTCTTCCGTCGACAAAACCCGTAGAAAACCAGTTTCTATTTGTCATGCTACGCGTGCTGGAAATGTATAGCTTGATGTGTAGCCAATACACAATTTGCTGGGTTTCCCCTTCTATATAATACATTAAATGTCGCTGTTCGTGTCTGTTTGTGTGACCGCGTTGTTCTTCTAAACTACGCAACGGCTTTTGATGCGGTTTTCACCATCATTTAGAGAATTAATTCCGGAGGTTTTATGTGGATAATACATTAATATTAAATGTACAATAGTAATAAAGAAATCTCGATGTTTCGTCAAGACGTAAAACCGTTGGAAACGTAATTAGTAAATTGGTTATCATCATCACGTCAAAATAGCTCGCATTGGCCGTAATTCCCAGGTCGCGAAAATTAACAATAGAAAATTGTTAATTTTAAAAGCGAAAAGCAACAATTCTACCAGAAATCTAGGTAGTAATAGTTTACAAGCGCAATACCTCAACCTAATAACTCATTTTTGCAGTGTTTTATTCATAATATGTTACCATTGCGACAGTTTACGCTAAGCCAATAATTAGATTAATATTTTTTGTTTGGCACGAACGTCCCGTTCTTTTGCGAGTGCTTGAAAAAATAAATTTACATTTTTGCATCAAGTTCTATTAAAAAGAACACTAGAATGCCAAGAGGTCACGTACCTATTGTACTGACTATCTATTCTCTCTATCCCGCGTAACCTCGAAGCATGTTTAACCTACATCTTAGAGTAACCATTGCAGTTGAATATGTCATCGATTGCGGGACCTTTTATCATATTCGTTCCCGGTACTACGATCTGATAGTGCACAAGTTTCTGATTTCCCTACTACAGTAAGTTTATTAGCTTTTAGGCTTTCAGTCTAGTACGAAATTAGTTGGGTGTCCCAGGAAATTGATCTGCCAAGCGTAGTGATTATGGCAATTTCCCTTTTGGCTATTAATCGTAAAGGCCACTGGGCCATGTCCACAAGTCGACTTTTGATCAAATAAAAAAACAATCACGCACGCAAAATCATTCGGTACGTTGTTATTAAATTCTTTCGGCTGATTCTTGCCAAATGTAATGTTTGTAAATGGGGCAACTCAGGGAAGTTATCAATTCAGGAGTTTAGCGGCAATGAGCATGTCTTCCTTAGACGATTTTCATAATGTTGCTAGCTGTTGTTAGTCTTCAAAACGAAATATGGCTTCGGTCTGTGTCGATGCACTTATGAGGCGTGTTGGCTCGACTCTGAGTTTGTGTTTGACTCACCCTGTGACTACCAGTCCACTAAACAATGGCTCAAGCTGGCTCATATTAGTCCATGACCCTCATTATTCAACAAGAGTTCCATTCAAGAGCCTACTTGGTTAGACACTCCTTGACACGCACAAAAATGATACTATACTTTAAAAAGACGCCTCTTATAGGCCCCTTATAACCCATGAAATATACGTCCCCTAATATCAACTCCTTTAATTAGACCTCCAAGGGAGAGCCTTTAAGGTCGCATTATTAATAACGAGGTTAATAATGGCGTACTCCACATTTTCACACACTGGCCGTGAATTATGATACCATCTAGTCGACTATGCTCACGTTCTTTAACTTTGCACGATGAAGTTGGAGAGGCTGTGTAACTTCCTCGGAAAACTTCCTTGAGAAAACTACCAATGAATCTTTGGAAGTCATGAATTCTAAAAGATCTTCACTTTGTGACTACTTTATAAGCTCCTTACCTCCTTAAATCTCATTTTGTCGCTGAACTACTATTCTGTGGTTGAACTGTTGTTTAAAATTGAATAGTTTCTCGTCTATAATATTTCAGGTGTAAATCGAGTGAGTTAATCTAGTGGTAGGTACCGTATACAGGTTTTTAGGTCATGGCCGCTTGTATTGCCCGGTTTTTTCGTTTGATTGTGAAGTTTACCGGCTCTTGTTTGTTTGTTTTAAATTGACACAGCCCCTGATGAATATGTATCTTGTACAATGTGGCATTCATTTTGTTTCATAAAAAGAAGCGAGGTTTCGGTGGAAATGAGGAGGTATGCGTTTGGGGCGAGAGGTGTTTGTATGTCTTCCATTTTTTCCGAACGGTTGGACCGTTTTAAGTGAGGGTGCTGGCTTATAAATTATTTCTAATAGGGAACGGAATTCCTAGGTTCGAAGCTTCTGTAAATGTCTTATTGATTAATTATGAGCATGGCTCGCTGCTGGCTGCTGGACATTTTGCTCTGGATGCACCAACTGTGGACGCTCTTAGATTTAAGGCCTAGTTGTACCTAACTTTTTGCAGCTTTGAATTATGCCCGGTGGACGGCAATCAGAAGGAGAAGGGGCTGCTCGTGGCTAAGTAATAACAGCCGCAGGGTTGATCGATCAGGTTAAGCTACGCTTACCGCGGGTAGTCGGTGGATGGGTGACCATCTTAATTCTTAACATACCGAGACCTCTCTGTGCCTCGGAAAGCACGTTAAGCCGTTGGTCCCGGCTGTCATTCTTGGATCTTTGATAGTCGTTACGGGTCTTACCAAGGGGTAATCGTGTTACTCAATCACTGGGTTGTGGAGGTCAGATAGGCAGCCGCTCCATTTAAAATACTGGTATTCAGCTGCACCCGCGTAGACTGAAAGCCGACAGATTACATGGCAACCAGAATTCCAGCGCCATTGGCAAAATGTGAGTTTGTAATACTTTGGAACTGACACGATTATATGCATACCGTTTTATATAATCCCGCCAATTACTATTATATAGTATCAATTTTAATTTTTCGAGTACCGTTTATGAGATTGCTTTTTTTCTAAAAGCTTAACTCATAAGCTTTTAGAAATAAACAGAATCCATATCGAGTCAATAACATCGGAGATATGGCAAAACATTTAAAGCAAGGTCACAAACGCTACTCAAAAAATGTAAATTGAATAACACGAAAAAGACAGTAAATAAATTAGATAGTAAATAAATTAACTTTAAAAGGGGGGTCCCTTTTAAAGTTAATTTTCGATAATTATTCATGAATATTCAGAAAAATACGGGTGGTCATATAGACTCTTACATGACTTATCCAGTTATAGGGAAAATTAACTTTGGTATTCAGCAGCGAAGTTGAATAAATAATCTCAATTAATGTTTTGGAATGAGAACATCTGTGATCATTACTTCTACATGTTATATTAGTCGTTTTGCGTCTGGCTAAAGCTAAATGCTTTATTTTTCGATATTGTAATTGATTTTATGTTCATTATTCGTCAAGCCGCGATGCGTTACTGATAATTAAATGTGCGTGTAAGGTTTCACACAGAATTTAATTAAATTGGTAAATAATAATTCAATTGGAATCGTTAAAAATGAATGGTGACGAGAATCGCATTGGTCTGATTGCTTTTCATAAGTAAGTACGTAGATCAATAGCCTTATCAGTCAAATCCTTGGGTACTTTTTTCGTAAAATAATGGATTTATAAATCCTCAGTTATAGCCTCGAGTAGGTATCAAAGTTTTTTATGATAAATTGCGTAAGTTATGCCTTGTAGAGTACTTAAAAAAAAAAACTTTATGACAGACTTCCAGACTGTGCTTCCAGATTAATAAATGATTTTGGTATATTCCTAGGCAGGCTGGAAAACATAAAGTTACAGTTCTAAACAGATTCCAAAAAAATCTGCGCCCAAACAGTTGAGAACTGACCTTCATAACTCAAAAGTTTTCACAACTTTAAGTATTTTTCTTCTACGTTCACTTGGTAGTGGAATTTCTGTAGGTACTCTAGGATTGCGCATTTTATAACTAATTCTTGGCTCCGTTCGTGCGATAAGATTTACGGTGTGTGTCTGCCCAACGGTTTTCGAGTTGCAGCGAACTAAGTCGGTCAGATCTCAGATGTACGTTTATGTAACCCTTCGTATTATTAGACGCCTATTTTGTGGAGCATAATTAGGTTAATATGGTAAGTTGAGTGGTTAATTAATGGTTCTTAAAGCCATTGTATTGAAACATTTTTAGGGTTAACTTGGACGCCTTATTTATTCATGGCGGAGATTAAACCACGAAGGAATATACAGTTAATATTTTCAGCACAGTAACGTCAAGTTATAATACATTTTGTCTCGTCTGTTTGTTATTCAGTCAAGCCTTGAATAAACAATGCCTAGTAATATTATACATGATAGAATATTAGGTCAATCGAGGCTGCCCGAAATATCATAACAGCATCTAGTTCCTTGGGGACTGTATCTAATTTCACGCGCCCGAAGCTGGTAAAAACAAGTTTTGGATTATTTCGGCGTTAGTGCTAAATTGGCCGGGGCTTCAGGAAATTACGGAAATGTTTCATTGTTTCCGGATAGGCATTATCAGCCTATAATGTTCCCACTGCTGGGACACAGGCCTCCTCTCTTTGAGAGGGAGTGGGCCGTAATCCACCACGCGGGCAAAATGCGGGATGGTAGATGTCACATTTTTTCGAATTTTCGTTTCTAGGACATGCCGGTTTCCTGACGATGCTTCACCGTTTTGAGAGCAGTGGTGATGAAATAATTTACACAAAGTAAAGTAACTGTCAGGGTTCGAACCTTCGACCTACAACTCGTAAGTCAACGCTGTTACCACTTGGCCAGCACTGCTCTCCGGATAGGCACTGTCGAATGAATGAATATGAAATTATCTGACGGAAAAAAATTGTTGGAATTTATCAGGTGTTGAAGTTGTCGAGTTTTCTCAGCGCTTTTCTGGTGGTCGCAAGTGTTCATTCTGTCTTAAAAGAGTTCCAGTAGGTGAGAATGGTGTGACGAGTTTGTCTCATAAAAAGTGTTGAAACAGGCTGTACTACCTACTTCAAGAATTTTCTAAGAATGTTTTTGTCCAGAAATAAATTACCTACGCGCTTTAGTTTTGCGTGATGTTCAAAGCGGTCATTGTAAGGGTGGATGGTGGCGACTTCCCATAACCTTGTAGATAGATCGAGCTGATTAGCAGCTATTTAAGTAGGTTCAAGCCCTTCAATTGATTTTGTTTAACCTTGGCGGAATAAGACGCTTTTAATAAGCTTTTGAAATTTTAAGTTTTTAATGTGACCAGTGAAAATAGCTTTAGGTTAAAGGTTGAATTCAAAATATTATGTTTCGATTTTCGAGCTTATCCAAAGATTGCTCGAAAATGACCTTTATATTAGTCTTGAAGCCGCATCCGTGTCCTTGGTCCTGTGATAGGTGATAGACAAAGCCCACTGCCAAGTTGCATCAACTACGTGGTTTCAAATATCATTCTTATGTACTCCTTGTTCCATCCATCTGGATTATCTCTTTCGCCATAATTATTGATTTTCGAGTACAACAGATAGTATTATAAGCCAGACAACTGTCTCTGGCATTTGGCCAGTACAACGACGCGCTGAAGAAAAAAGTGTTAGGGTAAAAAATTCTGTAAACGTCATCGGCCGTAAACAGCGTATTGTCGTACGCCGCATCAAGAATTCAAGATGCATGGTATGGAATATACTCTGTCTACTTTACGCTGATCCCAGATGACGTCAATAGCGTTTGAAAGGAGACTTATTTCTATCACAGCTGTGTCTATTCTTTGTAGGGTAAAAAAATACAAGCGCTGTCCAGCATGCGTAGCATGTCAACCATAGAAACGGGTTTTCTACGGATTATATCGACGGAAGAATAGACAAAATGACAGATTGTGATTGTTTAACTGTCATTTTGTCTATTCTTCCCTCGACAAAACCCGCTTCTATTTTGGTCATGCTAAGCGTGCAGGTAGCTACTTGGACAGCTCAAATCCTGAAAGATGCAGAATAAGGCAAGCATTAGTTACATTAGTATGCTGGTTTGTGTTCCAGCAAATCCAACAACAGTACCGGGGGCGGGCAGGGGCGGGCGCTCGCTGCTGGGGCAGCATGTCGGAGGGCGGGGGGGTGTCCGCCGCAGGGGGGGACTCCTGCAAGACGAATCTCATCGTCAACTACCTGCCGCAGACCATGACCGAGAAAGACCTGTACGCGATGTTCATGACCATAGGGCCCATTGAGAGTTGTCGAGTTATGAAGGATTTTAAGGTATGTGATTTGTAATTTTTGTTGTTGTACTCTTATGGTTGGGCTAGTGCAGCTTGAGGCGCTACCAAGCTTGCTAAGCTTATCTTTTCACCACAGTATATCCTATTCTTATACAGTGTGGATTTTTGAGATGGGGCAGTAAGGGCAGCTACCCTACCCGTTGAAGCTACAGAAAAACAGTCTTAGGAGACTGTCCTTAACTTTTTGGGACATTTTGATCTGCACTTACAGATTTTGAAAAAAAAATTCTATCATCCAGAAAATGGACAGTTTTCACAAAAACTTTATTTAATGCCAGTCGATGCTGCTTCTTCTAATCAATAAACTCTATTGGACCAACTGAGGTTTGAGTACTAGAAAAGTCACAAATGACAAATAACTTTTCCGATACATTTCGTAGGAAACGACACTCCAACCTACTTTTTACGATGGATAGACTAGCCGCAAATAAAGAAAAAAAATGTTTTTAAAGTTTCTAACGAATACGCGTTATAATATTATTTGATTTGAGAACAGTTTGTTGTCTTTGGAAAAAGTTTTTTTGCGTTTTCTGACTTTTGTAGCGGAGTCTTTTTTTAACGTTTCCCTTACAAGTCAGATTTTTTTTTCTCAGAACGTCGGAAATCACAAGCAACAAACTATCTTGAAATTTTTGACTTTTCTAGTACTCAAACCTCAGTTGGTTCAATAGAGTTTTTTGTTTCTTATAAAAAAACAGGATTTATTGGCTTCAAATGAATTTTTTTGTGATAACTGCCCATTTTCTTGCCCATCTCAAAAATCCACCCTGTTTAACCGTGTTATCATGCCGAGGCCGACGGACATCTTTATGTGCCGATAACTTGAGCTGGTCCATTGCTGATCATGAGCCTATACTGAACGGTCATAGGCAGTACTGCCTTAAATAATGATAGTGATAGTGAATGAAGTTCATTTAGGTGCTTCTTTTACACTGTCTACGCTACAAAATGTCTTTTTCGAAAACCACATGATCTAAAGGTGCTGATAAACTTGAGCATTCACTTGTAGCAGATCATCGAACATTCGCCGTTTTTAAATTTGTCGAACTGAACAACGAACAGAGCCAAGCACAGAGCCAAACATCGCTACGAACATTTTCACGATCATTCTAGCGAAGGCTCTAGTCAATGCTCGTCAAAAAATATTCAACATGAAGCTGGGAACAGAACAATGACAGAATGGCTCGGTTCGGCAAAAAGCTCGAAGCAAAACTGTTCATTCGTTAGAGTGCTCGTTACAAGTGAAGGCTCAAGTTTATCAGCACTTTTAGGCTGAGACGCAAATTAGCATCTGACAACACACGTCAAAATGATCTGATTTTGACAGATCGAAGCGTAAGTTCACGCTATGTGTCGTCTGTTTCTTACACACTATACCTATACAATTACATATAATATAACTTTTGAATACTTAAACGGATCACAAGTGATGTTCGTTACAGACTGGCTACAGCTATGGGTTCGGCTTCGTGAACTTCACGCGGGAAGAGGACGCGGCGCGGGCGATTGACACCTTCAACGGATACCAGCTCAGAAATAAACGGTTAAAGGTATTTATCTTGTTTTTTCGTGTTCTCTTCATGTTGAGGGAAGCACACATTTTTCTGGGCCTCCTTTTATCTTTTTTTGGCCTCCTATTACTTTTTCTAGTGCCTTTTTTGATTTTTTAACCCCCGACGCAAAAATATGGGGGTGTTAGCAGAGTGCTTGTGACCACTAGACCGAGTCAGAGCAGTGATAGCCTAGTGGTGCCCGTCAGACTGCCAAGTCATAGGTCTCGAGTTCAAATCCAAAGCCTCTGACTTTTCGGGTTCTTTTGCGTATTGTATAAATTATCACTTGCTTCAAAAACGGTGAAGGAAAACATCGTGAGGAAACTGGCATGCCTGAGAAATATTTCTCGACGGCATGTGAAGCCAAGTCAGAAGCCCATGGGCGGTTTAAAAAACCTCATAAGAAATATCATACCATATTTATCCTTAGCCTTTATCCTTAGCTTGTCACATGTATAATTTCAACATGAATGATGTAACCAATACTTTGTAACAATTTATTTTATTTAAAAGAGTGTCTGTGGAGTTTCTTGCCCGTTCTTCTCCAAAGGTACCTACTACGCTTTGGAATGGCCAACTAGCTTCATAGTTTTGACTGACCGATTCCTTGACAACTCAAAAGTGCCTGTAAATGGTTTAATTGAAATAAATGCTTTGAGTTTGAGCCATTTATTTTATCATCCACCTTTAATCGGCAGGTTTCATACGCACGCCCTTCAGGTGACGACATCAAAGACACGAACCTCTACGTGACGAACCTACCGCGCGCCATAACTGAGGAACAGCTAGAGACAATATTTGGCAAGTACGGCAGGATAGTACAGAAGCATATACTGAGGGACAAGAGCAACGGCACGCCGCGTGGAGTTGCTTTTGTAAGGTACGTACTTACACTACATTATGACACGTATGTTACTAAAACTTACCTTATACTGAGTAGGTCCTGCCGGGGTTGCGAGTTTGTCCGAAAGGGATATCGCGACCCCGGCACACAGGCAACGGAAGGAACACGGGTGGGTTTTAGTCGGTAAAAGTCTGACACGCCCTCCCGCTCCGCCCAGAGCGGGAGAAGTTATTTGATAATTTCCCACACTCAAAAAAAAAAAAATACATAGTAGGTACTAAATAATACATCTATGGTAGGTACTATGGGATGATCTCTTGACATTCGTTGACTGATACCGCTGAGTGTAGTATCTATGGTTGTGTGGGTAACAACTCTGAATTCACTTATGAACGGTTTGCTTACAGAGCCCAGAGTCTTAGTTTTAACTTGGATTTAGTTTTTGTGTTTAGTTAAGCAAAGATTCGTGCAAAATTCACGAGAACCTACTGCCGACAAATTGCTTTGCAGTTTGGCAGGTGTTATGTAAAAATAAAACATTGTAACATTATGGATTAAACAAATCGACCGTAGCAATTAACATTGTCGGATCTACATTTTTGCGATTTTTATTTTATTGCATTAAAGGTCTTTGAATAACTTATTAAAAAAAAATTATAAGTTATTCTAAGACCTTTAATGCAATAAAATAAAAATCGCAAAAAAGGAAAAAAAAAAAAAAAAAAAAAGTGTGGTACAGTCTGTTACGATAAATATAAATTCCGACAATGAATGATTGTAGATCCGACAATGTTAATTGCTACGGTCGAAATATAAAACAATATTAAAGAGTGATGAATATACAGGGTGATTGGAAGATGGGTGCAAAGCTTTAAGGCGAAGATTTAGAACCATTTAAGCCATGGTTGTCTTAGACGAAGTCTTACCAAATATTTTTAACCAAATTTTTAAGTTTTTTTTCGGAAATTCTCAAAATTTAATGTAAACTGCATAATTATGGCCAAATTGAATGATAAATGAATTCATTTTTTATTTATTTAATTAAAGTAATGTGTAAGCAATCAAGCAAAACATGTTTTAGGCTTCTGTGTTATTAGACATTTTTTTACAGACATTTAAAGCTCAGAAAAAATTAAAAAATTGTACAATACGTCTTTTAAACCTTATTAAAAAAAAAAAAAATTGGTAAGACTTCGTCTAAGACAACCATGGCTTAAATGGTTCTAAATTGTCTATACTATCTTCACCTTAAAGCTTTGCACCCATCTTCCAATCACCCTGTATAATATATGATGGATGGAGAGGAAGACCAAAGACAAGAAGAATGATTTGAATGAGAAAGGAGTAAATGACAGAGTGACGGCTGACAGGGTAGAAAAGAAAAAACAACCTGTTGCGACGACCCCAATTAACATCAGACAAGGGGAGCAAGAAGAAGTACTAACGATACTAAGCTTGAAGCGTTAGTTACTCGGTGTCGAATGAAAATAATCGATACTGGTTCGGTATCGAATAAAAAGTTTCGATTCTGATTCGGTATCGAATAAAAAGTATCGATACTTGTCCGATATCGAATGAATATTTTCGGTACCTGTTTGCTATCGAACCTACTAGAAGCCTAAAGTAACCAATGACGTTCTTTGATGTATTCGATGCCAACATTGAATACCACAAATCAGAAACCAGTTTTCAAAGAAATCTTTTGTTTAAGGTTTGGGTATTGTAAAGTCGATAGTTTTTGACAGTATGGTTATTTCACGTGGAATTAAGACCCTTTTTTATGGGGATTTATCAAATAACTTCTCCCGCTCTGGGCGGAACGGGAGGCCGTGTCAGACTCTTATTGACTAAAACCTACCCGTGTTCCTTCAGTTGCCTGTATGTGGCCAGGAGCCACGGTATCCCTTTCGAACTTTCCCGAGACCCCGGCAGGCATCGGCCCTAGCGGACCTCGTCAGTTGTGCTGACATCTCTTTGAGGCGCGCGTGGAACACAACGCGCCGTCGACCCGGACCTGATCCTTATTGGACGGCGAGCTACCCATTGCTCACCGTCTGCAGGCCCGCGCCTACGGTGGCCGGGATTCCCGACGCCCAAGGCGTCTCCTGCGGCGGCTAGGGGCGCGAAATTTGCCTCTCCCTCACACGTTCCGCCTCCTTCCTCGCGAGTATTACTGCTTCGCAGAAGGAGGTGATGACTTCCCATGCCCTCTCGCTCCGTACCATGGCCTGGACCAGGGCCGGACGTGAGAGATCACAGCCACCGATCGCCTCCACGAGGACACGGCGGTGCTCCGCCCATGGAATTCGGCCCCAAAGAGCCCCGATCTCAAACAGTTTCTATATTCCTTGTATATTCAGCGAACAATAACAATTGGTTTCCTCTGCCTAACCTTTCGGGGTTTACAGACGTGATGTTGTGATATGTGTTAATGTGTTTTCAGATTCGACAAACGCGAAGAGGCGCAGGAGGCGATAGCAGCGCTTAACAATGTGATACCAGAGGGCGGCACTGAACCACTCAGCGTTAAGGTACGTGGCGACATCTATACTTAACTTCTAGAACAAATAGCTACGCTTTTAAATAATAATCAGGGAATTCTGTAGGTACTGTTCTATTCGATGTTACGATAAATCGACTAAAATGAGCTTAGTCGATTTATTTCATTGTTGTATGGTGACTATTACTTATTCTTCGAGATTTCTTCTGCTAATTGAAATCTTTTTGATATTATTTTATTCTATCTTCGTGGGTGTTGATACTTTTAGTCTGTTAGTTGAGTCTGATAGTCGATTTTATGGAATTTAGTTAGTAATTGAGACTTACTAAATAGAATATCACTTTTCTGGAATATTAAGAACTACTTTGAATTGTGACAAACACTACTACAAATACAAAAAAGAACAATTTTTCACGCAAAAACACGATTCAGTTCTTTTATTTGAAGATGGCATAGCATCTTCCTAAAAACTACTAAAAATAAATCACAATTTTCTAAACAGTCAACACTGATTAAAACATCACAGTGTTGGTTCACTAAATACACAACAATAAAAAGCGATGCCCAATGTCTATGGTAATATTTTGCCTTTTGGAAGTCATCCCATTTAGCAGTCAACACTGATTGAAAATTTTCAGTGTTGCTACACTAATTAAAAAGCCATGCCCAATGTCTATGGTTATTTGCATTTAAGAAGGTAGAGGCACACAAGCATCATCTCTTTTCGTTTAAATGCATTAATTACACGGCCTGTATTCTTGGAAGGATTAGACAGATATTGATAGTATTCCTACATTTCGCAAGTCATGCATTTAGTATCAAAACTACTCCTAGAACACTCAACTATAATCTTCTCACACCTCATTCTTACACAAGCATGTATCGGGTGCATGTTCTATTGGCGGGGTCGGGTCTAAATTCTTCTTAATATGTCTCTCTGCAGCCAACCAGCAGTGACGCTGTGTACCGACGCGGGGTGTCGCGCGCGACCAGCCGACTGCGGCTCCACAGTGACACAATGGTGCGCCGGGGCTCACCCCGCTAGGGGCACAAAGTAGCACAGTCAAGTCTTTTTATATCTTCGTCAGTTTTCAAATTCTTTATCAAGAAGAAGAAGCTACGGCACTGAGATATTGCATTAAAAACAAGTTTTAATTATTTGATAACAAATATCAAAACCTTTGACCAATGTCGAGTTGACCGTGTCGAGGTGACATTCAACCTTTTTAATGAAATATGAATTTAAAAATAAAAAAATATTTGTCAATGTCTGTCACTGTCAAATTTTAAATTCGTTCTGACATGTAAAGAATGCTGGCCAAATGTCATTCTGTGGTATTGACATTACGACAAAATATAAAATGCTGAGTCGGTAATGCAGATTCTATCGTGCAATGAGCCGACAAGGTGACGAACATATTTTGGATGTGACTGTACTTCTGTCATGAATTCAAAGACAACTCTGTGTCTCTAGAGGGGTAGCTAAAAGTGCCAGATGGTGCTCTTTTCTCCATCATTTTTTCTTCATGCCTTTGCCATTTTTCTGTCATCCGTTTCTTTTTTGTCATCCGATTTTTTTTTTGAGATTCTGCTTTTCTGGTAGCTTCCTTTCATTGTTTTAAGAATGTTTGTAAATTCTATTCGTTACGATATGAAATTGTAATTCGGTAGTCGGGAATTAATCGTTTTTTATCAACATAATGGCCGATACTGTTACATTATGAGAAAGATGTTATTTCTGATTTAACCGTTAGAATTGGTAACCATGGTAACCAATTACAGTGATTTGAATTGATGGTGAAGAATTCACAGAATTCTTCGCCACTTTTCACCAGCCTCAAATATTCTCATTGATGTAATTTTTCACCTTTACCCAAAATGATATTAAAAATCGGCCATTTTGTATTTTCATGTTACAGTGTTTTTATCTATGTGGATACGAACAATATTATGTTGCTTTATTTTAGCGACCAAATTAATGACGTCATAAGTTGGTAATGGTTCCCTTTTCGTGCTTTCAGGTGGCTGAAGAGCATGGTAAACAGAAAGCAGCGTATTACGCGGGATGGGCGGCGGGGTTCCACCATAATAGAGGTGAGTAAGTACGATTATTTCGTAATCGATACAAAATTAATTTAATATCGATATAGAATAGTAGAAAATAATCGATTTACAATTCGTGAATTTGACGAGGATTAATGAGTTATTTTTAAGACTTTTTTTTGTATTGCGTGACATATTTAATAAAGTGTTTTTATGAGTCAAGCGGATTCGATTAACAATTTTCGATGTCCAAAGATGTTCCCCGTTTTATGGCTTAAGATCTCAGATTAGTAAATACATATTGACAAGTTTCGTGTTACCTATTGTGAGTGCTATACTTGAATAGAGATTTGACAACAGATCGTATTGAAAAGCCCTTAAAACCCCGGGATTAAATATTACACCGTGTAATTTTTTAACGCAACCGGAAATCCGATCTTGCACTAGATCTAGTTTTGAATGTTGTAAACCTAACCTTACCCACTGTGCACGCTGCTCGGATAGCCTCCATCGCCCCCCAACGCCACCACAGCCTCGACCAACTAGACATGCTCCACAGCCGGCAAGATTACACGACCAACTACGGAATGTACGGAGGCCTCTCCAACCGCTACCTCCGCCGCGACTATTACAACCAGCCGTCTTATATGAGCCATCATCGCCCATTTTGAAAAGGGCTTTACTGTAAGAAGTTCCGTCTCACCGACACGCGGATATAGACGGACGGACTTTTCATTTTAGTAGTGTAATATAGTGTTGGTGTTATTAATAATAATTATTATTAAGTGATTGTGGGAGTTTTTGAGAAGGTGGGGTGTGCTGTTGTAAATTGCGGAGTTTTGATTAGTGAGTTATGATTTTGACAGTTAAAAGTTTATCCCTTTTTTTTTCAAATATATTTTGTTTGTCAGCAAAGAAACTTAAAATGATCTCATATACTTTTGTATAGTATATACAGTATGTTAACTAACGAAGGGGGTTAACGTAAGACACGTGCGATAAGAGCGCGTGTACAGAGTGTTTCTTTTACGTATTACTTCATTTTTTTTAATACGTATTTCTTTATTTAAAAAAAAATTGTAAAATATTGTTAATCTTTTTTTTATCATGTTTGGTAGCGTCCAAACATGATAAAAAAAGATTAAGTACCAATATATATATATATATTTTTTTTTTCTTGTTTTTTCTATTGCGGGTTAACGGGAACGCCCTTCGTCAGTTAACATACTGCATACTATACAAAAGTATATGAGATCATTTTAAGTTTCTTTGCTTTGTACTGTATCTTGGTCCCACCTATTTCGGCGTAAGTGTTAATATAAGGAAAAAGGATATAATTAGATAGTAAATGACGGTGTTCTCAAAGATTCCCACAAGAACACTCTTGGTACAAGTGTGGTTTAATTAATTTGCGCTTAGTTCCCCTTCCATTGTTAAATTCCTATGCTTCGTCTCTAAACTAAGATAGACAAGACTCCTATAAAGTATGAATGGTAACGTTCGATGGTGTTGCCAGCTACGGGAATTGTTTTTGTTGCCAGATAAAAAAAAAAAAAAAAAAAATTATTCCCGATTTTTTGAGCTGGTCGCGACTGAGGCGATGTTAAATGTTAATGTAAATTTGGAACGTTAAAATTTTGGATATTAAAGATATGAACTCGTGTTGGGTTGAAAAATAATGTCCTTTTTTGAATTACAGTTTTTACGACCTTACGATATCGACTGTCAAATCTTCTAATTTATTTATTCAGTTTTTCGGTTTTCTGATGATTAACAAAATCGATACTTACTAATAGCATTCCTCGTTGAATACTTTTTACTCCAAATAACAACAACCATTGCAGAGTTATTTTCAAAACAAATAGTGTAGAGTCATCTCAATTACCTCATATATACAAGTTTAGGGTAAACAAAAACTAAAGTTGTATATAATGTAGGTATATATTATAGTAAATATGTATTTACGTGTATCATAAGTTTATAAACTATATACGTATTTGTGTATTTATTTTATTTATAATTCATTGTTGTCATTTTAATATTTTTTTTATCTCCTCTAAATCGGAGCACCTGTCATCTTATCTCATCACCATTGTTGGTTGACTGGTAAAAATTGCCTAAGGCATTAAGTCCGCCTTTGAACCTTATTGTGTGCGAGAAGTTTAAATAAATAAATAACTTTATAAATGCATTGAAAACCATTATCTCAACGTTTCCCTCCTTTTCGACTCAACACAAGATAACTAATTAATATAAATCTAATCTGAAAATTAAACTTAACAACTGAGGGACCCTGTCTCAGCACAAAAATCCTGTTATTATTCTAGCATTTTCTAGAACGTTCTAGAGTTTTAGACGTCTCATAGAGAAGCACTCGCAACGTTTACCCAATAGTTGTGTAAAAATAATAAATGACTTATTATATAATAGTATTTATACTTATTCTACAATAGTTTCAGTTTTACACGCAAAATATCGCTGGAAGTTCATTTAGTAAATTTTATTTAAAAGCCTTGTATAATTTGATTCGCAGCCTGATTTTAATATAGAAATGTATTTAGTGCTGTTTTAGTACCTACCAAATTATATAAAAAAAATCCAGTTGTGTTTGTTTGGTAATTGTAAGCTAACTTGTATCGAATATTCTTTATCTACAATGACAGAATATCATGTATGTACTTAATGTCTACTATGAACTAAATTATTTTAATAACATATGTTGTGCAAAATGTCAATTTATTAATTTTATCTTCGTAAAGTTGTTCACACAATAGGCTTTTACTAATATAGACAATAATTATTATAATAATCAGTTTAAATTAGCTTAGTTACTAAGACCTTTTGCAAAGTAATTCAAAACTGGCAAATATTGCTTGGTGCCATATCGTGCATGCTTGCTGGCACTTTGCTTCGCTTCACTGCTCTCAAAACGGTGAAGGAAAACATCGTGAGGAAACCGGCATGTCCAAGAATCAAAAATTCGAAGACATGTGACATCCACCAACCCGCACTGGGCCCGCGTGGTAGATTTTGACCCACTCCCTCTCACAAAGAGGCGGCCAGTGTCCCAGCAGTGGGAACATTAAGGGCTGATTATGCTAAATTTTGGTTTAACTTCATTCATTTGGACTCGCATTGGTGATTGTAATTGATAGTCTGCGGTTTTATGTGTAACGACTCGCTTGCCTACGCATCTCGTTACTGCGCAAGCGCACACAGCGCTTGCACTTCAGCAGAGTTTGCGTAAGGTGTGTGCAGCCAGCTCTTGCCTCATAAAAGCTATGATTTCTTGAGAGCGGTGACCGCCCACATAGTGTATGCAATTTACCGGCAAATGACGTCACTGAAACGTTGTGTGTTTTCCTAGAGAGCGTTTTTGACAACGTTGAGTAAAACCCCGCTGCTCAAAGATTTATATCGCTAGATTTGCCCTCACCGTACTCACGCGAAAAACTGTCCATACAGAGAAGAGTGAGCTCAAAATTATTGGATAGTGCTTCCATGACAATCAAGTTAAGTCATTGCATCATTGTGTGTCAGAGGTTGCCAACTTTTTTTTATAACAAATATAGTATTATCGAAGCCATTGCCTGTAAAAATAGTAGGTATGCTTCAAATACATTTTTTTAATTTCTGTAAATGCATGTTTTATGTTACTATGTACTTATAAACAGGTTTTTTTAATGTCTCTCTTATATATTTTTATAGGTACTCTCAAACTAAGGTTAAAAATACCATTAATTCAACTTTTAGGAGAATAATACCCTATTGCGATCATCTCGCCATTTTGTATGGAAATATAAATATAGTAGTTTCGCCGAATATATAGATTCTTAAGAAATATAGTATTTAGGCCTCTAATCTAGCAGGATACTATATTATATTGGAGGGTTGGCAACCCTCGTCAGAGGTGACAAAGCGAAACAGAAACACGACCTCGTTTGACCCGGTGAGGCGAATCTCGATTTAAGTCTTTGCCGCTGTCATCATTTTCATAGTTAATTAACTTAGGCGTGACTTTGCGGAAATCCATTATAAAATACAATAGACGACGTATATTTAGTAACCTAATCCGCTCTGCTCTCAACGCTTGACGGGTCAACACGTCGGGTCCGGGTTCGCAACAAGTCAATTGTCATCCTGAGGATGCCTGACTGGGTTCTTTATGACTCTTTAAGAACAGTTAAGCGGATTAGGTCGTCGTTTATTATATTTTATCATTTTCATGACAGCTGTAACTGCAGCAGTTTTGTGAGGCCACCACTCTTCTAGGAACCGGTAGCTTTAGCGTGTACGCCGCGCCGTAATCGAGTACAATAATTCAGCTTAAATTAGTTCAAACACCGAAGCTTTTCTAAACTAAATTGAATTCATTTGTGTGGACAACATTACCCACATATCGGCTTATGAAAACATAATAATGTGCTCAATAGAAATAAATATATAATTGTCTGTTAAACAGCGTTGTAGCTAGTCATTTGTATAAATAGAACCTTTTTCATTAGTTCACTATAAAATATGTGATTATAAACCGGTACGCGCTTGTCTAGTTCTTATGCTGTTGAATTATTAATTTTTTAGATAATGTTATCAGGAATATGTTTAAGCACTGTATTGTTATATTCTCATTAATAAGTAATTGCTGCGTAAGAGGATTGCGTTGAAAAGCGACGACGAATTTGCTTCCAAATAAAGTTATAAAATCATATCATACACCGTCCGTAACGGTCATTGCTTTAAGGCGAAAGCGTCAAGGTAGCCCGCGAAATTCAAATTTTCTTACGTTTTTTGCTATTTGCAGGTCAGTATCATGTTCTATGTTGATCTAAATATGATTCGCGGCCGTATCAAATGTTTAATTATAGAATTATAATCATAAAAATGATCAATACAACTCTCTAAGTTCATGTAATCCCATTGAATTACTATTTCATGAAATCATGACATTTGACAATTATGCTAACTTATGGAGTTGTATTGCTGATTGTAATGATTATAATTATGTAAAGCCATATTTGTTACGATCGCGAATCATATTTTAATCAACATACAACCTGATACTGACCTGCAAAATGGAAAAAAACTCAAGAAAATTTGAATCTCGCGGGCTTAGCGCATCCCCCTTAAACCAATTACAGTACGGCCGGCCTGAACATAGGCACTACGCATGTTGTCTCACTTACACTCGCCTCATGTCACCATTTGGTTCCTAAAGAATGTTATTGCGCAGCCTTTCTGCGCAAAGTTCGGACCTGCCACGATTCATCGGCCGTACTGTACATTGATAACGGAAAGAAATAAAAGTTTGTAGCACACAGAACGTGTCACAGTTTCATAATAATATGAATGGAGTACTCGCATGTGCCTCAGATATAAAACGATCATAATGAAGGCGCCTCGAAACGTGACAGTTAATTAAAATAAAATTTTTGCAAAATTTTTATTTTAGTTTCATAATATTAAGGCTCTTAATAATACGAATTCTTTCAAAGAAAAAAAAAATATAGGAATGTGTCGTGGGAAAGCCAATTGACACGAAGTTCCTTTCACAGTAAATACAGAGCCATCTAGTATGGTCTCCAGTTACAAGTTCGTTTTTAGCTTGCAAAAACTTATACTAGATAGCTCTGTATTAAAAAAGAAAAATGTTGACACTTGAAACTGACGTTTTCGGGCATAACGCTTTTTCGTTACGTGACAATGTCTACCAGTTTACTCCTAAGCCAAGCCGCTTAAAGAACTTGGTTCCCAATAATTGATAAATTGAAAGTTATTAAAGGTCGTCGCTTTTTTACGTCATCAACAGTTGACGCGTAAAACGTTGGCGTTTAGTTCTTAAGCTTTGTATTTACACATTGTTGCACTAGGTACGTACAAAATATTAATTTTAATACACATTGATGTTAGTTTCATACGTAATTGGGAAGCTTCTGACGTAATGAACGCTTATTTCTGACAGACTGGCAATAAGCTTTTTGCTTTGACAGATTTAAAACTCAAAAGTTTGAGAGATGCGTAATAAAACGCTTACACTTTTGCGATTAGATATTTTGAACTGTATCAAACTCGTAAAGAAATAAAATAGAGAGCTGCTTAGATAATTTAAATGCGCTTTCGAATAATTGTAGCTAATTTAACAGAAAGTTTAATGGATTTTATAATGAAGTGGTAACATTTCTTCGTGTTTCCAGCGTTGCCCCGGCCTGCTAAGGCACCGCTGACCGGCAGCCGTCGCTCGGTCTAGCTAATGCGTCCGGCGGCCATACTGTTGGCAATGCTGCCAACTTTATCTTGTGTTATTGCTGTTTGAGACTTTAATTTAAAAGTTAATACTAAGTTTCTTCAAATAATCTTTAGGTAATCGACGTATACGGTCGTGTCTTAGGGTGATGTCACACTAGCGTTTGCTCAGCATATGATGCACACTCGACGTGTACCTACGTCGTGTTTCATTGTGTGCGCAGCGTATCAAGTTAAAAAGTGGGTAATAATTTTCTAAACAGAAATACAGTCATGGAATGACGGTGTTTTGGTGGGGGAAAGGTATGTCTGACAGAGTAATGTAAAAGCTATTTATCCAAAGCGGAATAAAATTACTGTAAATTGAATGTTCTGGTGAGAAAACAGCCAGGGAAAATGCCTTTATTTGTTACTGGACCATCGTCGGCATTCGTCGGCATCATGATGTTCAGGGCCCTATACCACTAAACTTTGCAAGTCTACAATTCTACAAAACTGTCAAATTGTATAAAATATTGCGTAAAACGGAAATTACAAATATGTACGAGTATATTGTAGACTTATCACTACAATTTTTAATATTTTTCCGTTTTAATTATAATAAATAAATTCATTTATTTCAGGTAAATAACACCCATAGTCAAACATAAATTAAGCAATTAATAAGATCAATTAAAATACAATAAAATAAAATACAATCAAATTCAAAATATTTTTATTTCACATAAACCTACAAGGGCACTTATGAAACATCAGAAGCTAGGTGCACGGTTCCAATTGGTCGTTTCCTATGGAGAAGAGCCGGCAAGAAACTCCACGGTTACTCTTTTAAAAGTAAATGGTTTTTACAATGTTTCCAAGTTACAGTGTTAAAAGGTATGAGAGGACAGTGTAGGCCCATCAACAAGTACCAGGTACTACAGTCAAATGAAAATAAATTCGGTTAAATCGCAAGTAGAATAAATCAAATGAAAATAAATTCGGTTAAATCGCAAGTAGAATAAATCAAATAAAATTAAATCAAAATAAAACTTAAAAAAAAAAATGTGGCTACGGTTTTGTGATACAGACATTTATAAGATTACAAATTTGTAAATTATTGTAACTGTAAAGTTTTATGGTATAGGGAGAGTGTCGAGACGAAACATGGTCTCGACATTCTCCCACTTCGACCCACAAGGTCGTACTACTTCGTGGCACTGCGCATACGTTTGATACACTCCAACGATAGACAAACGCTAGTGCAATATATACCGTCATTATGTTAAACAATATGCGTTCACTACGGCGGAATTACATTGACAATATGCAGCGGTGATTCGTACGTTCAGTAGTTCGGAGTTTATGAGTGTTGTTCCCGTATCGACTACGTTCCTATTCTAATGTGTGATGGGTGTCCGGACTTTGTGATAGGCTATAATTAAGGAGGTTCGCATTTTGAGATCGAACGTATTTGAAATTGGCTTTAAGTAGTTTTCACACAGAGAAAAAATTATTACATATTTACCCTTAGTCAAATAAAAACTTTATATAATCATTTTCAAGTTTGTTGATAACGTTTAAAAAAAAAACTGGCGTATTTAGTAAGCTATTTCGGGCATTTTTTTTTTAATTTCCTAGATTTCCAAAGATTAAAGTTAGCCCAATTAATCTTAGCTACTTTCAATAAACAAGTAGTCAAAATTATTATAGTAAATGTATTCGAACATATTAGAGTCGTAAGCAACAAAAAAAAGTGTAAAAAGTTTGAATTAAGAAAGAGAGAGATAGGTAAGTCGTCCCGATACCCATCACATGCTCTCGTCCCTTTCTAGGCTATTAACTTTAACTGTATATTGTATTACTATATAACTGTAGACTCTGATAAGTATTCGAGTTCAGTGGGGAACTTTTTGTGGTTCTATAGGATTTTTAAGTAATATGAATTTGTTAAGATCTTCTACGAATATATCTTACACATGTTCTTAAAAAAATATCAAAAGAAAGTACTTGACAACCAAAATTTTATATTGGAATACGAGCTCGGGAAACAGCATCCGTCATTTTTCTCGCAACGAATTTTCTGCAGTATGCTCGCGTTGACCTACTGTATGGAGTAACATACTGTGGTAGTATTTTTTTGGACTTGAAATTAAAGATAGCACATGAAAGAAAGAAAGAAAATACGTTTATTTGCGGTACACATGACGCAAAGAAAGAACAAAAAACAAAAATAAACAATTTGGGGGAAAATATGCGTCACATCCACGCAAAACAGCCATCGCTCAGCATAATGCTGCGACCCTATGCGAGACAGAGCCCCAACGCTGGTTTTCAGCGACAGCCGGCGTTGACGTGATGACGTCAACCGGTGCAGCATATAGTGATGAAATACATGAAACATGAAATACATTCTCGTAAATTGTGTTCCTGTAGACATATTTAAAGATATTTTTAGATACGTAAATGTGGTGTTTTAGTTGTAATTTTAGCAGAGATATTTTGTCATAAAAAGTGTAGTTTTACTATTTAAATATAATTATGTAACGTGCTTAATATTAAGTTTTGTTTTTAATCTATTTTACTTTCCAAGTTCGATATTCCTCACTGAACACGGAACGTAGGTCTAGAATGCTAGAACTAGTCTCCAAATGTGAATTGTGCCTAAATAAAGCGTATTTCTAAGTGATGTACTATCGGGGTTCACGAAGTCTACTGTTTGAAGAAATTTAAAACTTGTTAAAAGTTATAGTTAAAACTAAACATGTGTAAATAGGGTGCTATTCTCAAAATTCTGGTTTTAAAAGGTTTGGAAATTATAAATATGCTATTAAATAAAATGTAAAGTTAAGCTTTAGGTGATGTTGAGATAGCACCCAATGTAACTTGTTTACGATAAGTGTGACAAGATTAGGAACGTGATTGTATGAGTGTGTTTTGTCATAATATTAAGTCCAGGCTAACATGCTCAGATCGACAAAATTTTGCCGTCGCAATATCTCGTGTCTAAACGAGAATGACTAAGTGTAATATCTCGTTCCAGCGCGGGACAATACGACTATGTTTTGTCTCGGTGCGTATGTTAGCCTTCCTGGTAGTGTTGTCATTTCTTTGTATATAAACTTTCTCTTATAATTTAAGAATAACATGCGATGTGTAAGAATCAACGACTAAGTAAGTGCGTTACTGCCCTTAAAACGACCATTCCGCTTCTCTCAAATAAATGCGACTGATATTGTGAATATAGAAACGTTAGATAAAAGTCGTTATTATTGAAATATAAACCATTATTCGGAGGAAAGCACAGGGGCACAGATTAGAAAATAGTTTGACAGGTGTATAACCTAAAACTTCGATGACGGTACTTGGTACAGGACTCCCTATGATAAGGGCTGATCCTAACGTCATTTGATTAGTGTCGAAATGACGGAGAATGTAAGAAGTGTGTTTCAAGCTTTATAGTATATTTAAAGTATCCTTTCATGAACAATATAAATAAGACAATCACCTTCGTAAATCTTGTAGCGCTTATAATATTTTTTAAATATAAAAATTGTTATAAAAAATGTCGGCGTGAATGCTTGTTACAGTACTGTTGTTATATTATGTGGCTGTAGCTATTATATTGTGTGGCGTCTGTTAGTTATAATACAATTATAATTTTAATATAAAACAATGCATGTGACGTGACAATGTTTTTCTATTTCATGTTGAGACTCGACTAAGCATACGACCTATATATCCATACTTTTTAAGAATGTTGTTGTAAAAAAGAATATAATTTTGAAATTAGAATATAATAATAATGACAATGACATTTATTGATGTTTAGAAAAATAGTGTGTTCTAAAATTGAATAAATCAATAATGATGTGAAATAGCACGTATCTTTAGTCGAGTTTGCTTATTAGCATCTTTACTATCTGTTATCACTATAATTGGCCTTAAGAAGATAATTGTATAAACCGTAATCATTTAAGTTCTTTCTTATGATACTAATTCAATTATTATTATTACGAATATTTTAGCGGTTATAATGATATTTGTAAAATTAATTATTTATTAGTGTATTGATATTGTACTATTAGCGTTAATTTGTCATACATATTTGACTGTAAATTACTTATTTATTAATGTTGTAGTTTTCGCTTATCGAGAGAGGAATATATGAGATTATATCTGTATAAAAAGACAAGATTATTTAATATTTAACAATTGGTTTGCTTAAATACCTACTGCACTTTCTTTTTCAGTATTTTCAACGGTATCTATTAATGTCACCTAAGAAATGTATTTTTTCTCAATTTTCATTAATCCTACTAAATTTGCACTGTCTAATATTTGTGACAATGAAATGTTTAGCTGAACTATACTTTCCTTGCCCATACATAAGGAATATTATCACATAATATTGAACAATGTAACATTGGCTAAATAGCGTTATATATAATGTTTTAAAATATACAAAAAATATGAATACTTTTTAATATTATGATATAGTATTTTGTGATTGTATTAAAGTGTACGTAAAAAACTAAGGTTAGGTCGAACGAAAATGCAAAAGTATTCTTCCAAACTTTGGCCAAACGATAAATAGTGATGTATAAATAAATATTATTCATGAACAATGCATTTTATTACTATTTATTTCATCGCGAGAAAATGATTTTATCAAACATTCTAATCAATCGAGACTTTTTTTTTAGGTGATTACGCGTGGACATGCGGTAACTGTATGATACCGGATCCATGGGAGAGATTCTCTTCACCTCCTTTACCGGGCAGTCACCCTACGACCCCAAGGAACGGATGCCGGCCCGGAGTCTGCGTCAACAACCGCGTGTACCCTCCCAACTATGTAGGCAAGGGGGCCCCACGAGCAAACAGAGGTCGCAACCTCCCATGGGCCCCCAATTTTGGCGCCGAAGATCGCTATAAAGGACAGCGATGCAGAAACGCACCGGCGCCATATTGGTAATGGTTTGACATTTCAAAATGGCGTTTAGTTCCACGTTTGAATTTCGAACGTTTTGTGCGGATTGTTTATGGCAACTGTTTATGTGGGGGTGATTCAAATTGAGGTTTCATTGCGAGAATTATAAACTGTTGCTAATATTATAATATGATATTAAATAGAATTATGTGAAGTCAAGTCAGTTCACTATCGTCTACGAAACAGGCGATTTGTATAAATTGCGTAGTTGGAAAACAAGTATTGAGAATCTGCTCATATAAAGGCCTGAAGCACCTTATAAGCCATAAAATGTTCCTCGAATTGCCTCAATCTTTTCGACCATGTACCTACCCCCAAATAGTACAATACCATGCCATACAACGGTCCGTACCATAGAGTATAGAGGTGAAATGTTTGTAACTTGAGGGCAGTTGTGAATTTGATCTCAGTACTTTGTAAATAGTGTGCAGGCGAAAGCCGAGTCAAGTTGGTTAAGTAACCAGTTCTTATTTGGTTCATATGATACTGTAGTATTTAGTCTGCAGCTGTGAAAATGAATTCAAATAAGGAAAAGTTATCAGATATTATCGATAGTGTTTTGGGGCAGCCTTATGGCTTATTTTAATGAATTCGAATTGAATAAATTATTTCGTTTAATTATCAGAAGTCACTCGCTTCGGTAACTATCTGCTGACGAGGTGAAGTAACCTAGGACGTCCAGACGTCCACGTAATTTTACAGTGATTTAGATTTATATATTTTAAAGTTCCTAATTTATGTAGTTATGGAAAGTAAAGAAGTCGTTTTGCTCCCAAACCAAAGTGGACAGTCGCATTAAAAAGAGGTTTTATGGTAATTATTGCGGACTACAGTATTATATGGACCCAGTATTTCAGCTGGTTACGAATTGTAAATAGAGATGAAGTGTGTGTGCGTGCACTGTTCTATTTTTTTAAGAACATGAGTTATTAAGGCATTGCTGTAAGGCCTCGTGTTCGTTGGGAAACAGAGTTGCGCAAAACTGTTTTAGCAACATGTTTTTATGTTCCGGAGACTGTCTTCATTGAAAAAAAAAGTTCATCAACATTGTTTCCAACATTGTTTCGAACATTGTTTCCAACATTGTTCCCAATATTGTTTCCAACATTTGATATTTCGGGCAACTATGTTTCCAACGAAGACACGGCATAACAATTAGATTTTAAAATAATAAATGAATCGTGAGAACTAGAGATTTTATCACTTGCGATGGATTTTTAGAATCTGACTGTGACGGCTTGCTTGTGCATTTTACTAGTCATTTGTTTTTTTTTCGTGGAGGCAACGTTTGACAATAACAATTGTATGGGGATTGGTAGAGAGTTACCATTTATAGGCGAAAACGAGGGTGGCCCAATACATTTTAATTTTCTTACTTTTTTTGCAATTTGCAAGTCATTAAGAGAGTTGTATCGATGATTTTAATGATTGTACTTCGGTATAAATACATATTTGTTTCGGACGCGTCTAACTTTTAATTACCATACAACTTGCAAAAATACAAAAAATTTACCTTAATAAGAATTTCGCGGGTTGCCCTAGCGCTGTCGCCTTTATTGCCCTCTCACTTCTTTTACATAACAATGACAAGGACAGAAAATATATAAGTATTTTAAGTTGTTGTGTATAATGAAGTTCAATTGGATGTATCTATGGTACGTAATCCCAATACGTGTGAATCTGCCTTAATAGCGATCGATTTTATTCAACCCTAATAAGTCGATTTTGTGTAAATATTGTTTCCACGTTAAAAAAAAAAAATGACAATAATTTTTTCATTCATTGAATATTATTTTTCTGACATAGTCTCGAAGATGCTTTGTTTAGTTTTGCTCATATTTTTTGACGAGTAACCGTTTCGTTTTCGTCTCATGAATTTTGGTTTATTTTGTTATGGTAAATAACTTTTAATATTTTCATTTCATTTAGTCTTAGACTTTTGTTATTCTTCATTCAATGTGGCGATTGGATTTGCTTAAATTCGCTGATGCTGTCGCATCGCCAACGATTTTCTTCATAAAATGCAAGAGAGGGACAGCGCATATTGCATGCTCCCTTCAACTGAGGGAGTTTTAGTTTTAACTTTATCAATGCAAGGACGGAGGGATTTTTTTATTATCCGTACTGTTTGTTATCTTTTGCACTGAAGTGAAAAAGACAGTGGTTTTGACTCGAGAATAACGAGTTTCGTTTGACCTATAGGCACGCCCAGGTAACGTACCTAAATGTTTTGTGACAGTGGTGGGGAAAATGGGCGGGGCTTAAAACCCGAGTTGCCTTATACGAGAATACGGTTCTTATTGCATGAAATAGATTGTCAGATCCTCTTTTTTCTTGATTATTTTCTCCATTTTGTGAGAAAATAAAGCCTCTTTTTGAAGATTAAAAAGTTTTATTAGGTTACCGGAAAATAGGTAGTTTTCCTACACGGGCGAGAAAATCGGTGTGATATTTTCGCCGTGCCACCAAATTCAATAGAAACTCTATGAATCAGTCTCCACACGGCGATGTCATCACGGCAATAATTGGAAGGCACAGCGTGACTATCGCCACGATTGTCTCGTCGCTTGAGATGGCGCCTTAGTTAGTCGCTGTAGCTGCCATTTGAGGCGAGCTTGTAGAAAATGTGTGAAATGTGGTTATCATTGATTACTAGTTGCAGTATCGAATGGCTTAGGACTGATATAGTGTTTGAAATAATCAACTAAACCGACAAGCAGACTGATTGCGATTTTATATTGTGTCTCTTGAACTACTTTGTAGATCTTTGACAGAAGTTAAGTACGTATTTTTATCTGAAGAAGCGACGCGCGCTTTACTTGTGGTGACCAAGTGGTGTACAAACACGCTGTGAATAGACGTAGATATATTTAGTAACCTATTCCTAAAGAGTCATAAAAAACCCTGCAAGATATCGTCACGTGTTTCATCTCTCAACGTGGCATCCTCAGGATGACGATTGACTTGTCGCGAACCAGAACATGGCGTGTTACCACGCCGAGCACCGGACGCAGAGCTCGCTGAACACGCCGTGTTCGGGTTCGCGACAAGACAATCGTAGATATTATTTAAGTGTGTATTTAATGTGTAAGCGCAGGAGCTCTAGTTGGACGTGTGTGTGTGTATGTGCGTGTGTGTTATATGCTGACGCTAGTGGTCTTCACGCACGCATTTACAGCGTGTTTGATGATAAATGCTGTACGGGTTGTCAGAAGCCCGATAATTTGACAATCAGTTTTACCAAGGGGTATCGTAGTCGCTCCATGTAAGCTGGATCTGGTTAGACTGGAAGCCGACCCGAACATAGTTGGGTTTTCCCAAATATGTTCGGGTCTGCTCTGCAGATGACGCATTTAATTTTGTCGATGTAATAATGAACGGTGTTTCATCGCCGCATTGAATGAAAGAATAACATGCTATCTATGTATTTTCTCGTATGTAACGTAAGTTTTTTTTTTTTGTAAATTTTGTGTATTTTTTTTGTAATTATGACTTTATTATTACGTTGCATTGAGTTTGTTTATTTCTACAAGAGTTTCTTCTATTTGTAACATTATAAATGTTATAACACTGTACTTTTGTTTTAATTGAGTTTTATTATTTAAGGTTTAGCTTGTTTTAGTTTAAACATACACATTATTTTAATTTACACGACAACCCGATAGTTATGCGAGTCTTATCGTCAATCTAAACTTACCAAAATTAATACACACTGGCTGACCCGACCCGACGTCTTGTCGAAATATCAGTCATTCATAGAAAAATCCCATAGATAAAAGGAGGTTCAGTTCTTACTAGTTTTGAGCATTCTGCGGGAAACATTTCCAATGTTTCTTGTCATAAAAACCTAATTTAAAACTATTACAAACATTTTAAAACAAATATTTACCAAATCGATCTTTCCGTTCTGAATTGATGCGCTTACCAACGAACAGTATTTAATTTTTATTACATATATATGTAGATTTTAATTTTTATTATACAAGTAGAATTGAGAAAATGAGTAATTTATGTGACCTATGTACCTCATATGTTCATTTCTTTGATATAGTTCGTCGAGACGTTGAGCTTCTTATATTCAGAGTTGAGCTATACGATAACTGACAAATGCTTGCACTGACTGGGCAGGTCCTCTCAAATCTGTGTGGTTCTTTCCTCAAAATTACCATTTCAACACTATTCTACATGGTCCTGACATGGTCTGACCAAGATTATCTATGCCTGGACTTTAAAAAGAGACTGAGTTTGTTTCGCCATTTCTTCTCAAGTCGGATCAAGCTTATTTTTTTAAATATGATGTGTAAAAGTGATTCCGGTACCAATTATCAGAGTTAACAATCATTTCATTTCAATACCACTGAGTAACATTTACATACGATATAACTTGACAGGTCTGAACATAGGCACTACGAACTATCGCGCATGTTCTCTCACTCACACTCGCCTCATGTCACCATTTGGTTCCTAAAAAATGTTATAGCGCAGCCTTCTGCGCGAAGTTCGGAACTGCCAAGTTATATCGGCCGTATTGTAGGTGTACGAACCTATCTACACTTACCAGGTTTGAACCCACATTTTATCCTCGAGAAGTATCCTTTTTTTTTTTTTTTTTTTGTTCCGGGGTGGAAAATCCTCATGGATGTCCTCCGCCCTGGGGCGGGCGGAGGGGTCTGTCAGACTCTTACTGACTAAAAACCACCCCGGTGTTCCGACTCACACCTACGCCGGGGGTCGCGGGAACGAAAGAATCTTCCGCAACCCCCGGCCGGTGCCGGCCCGCCACCGCGGGCCTCCTCTCGGGTCAGGGGGGGGAGTGAGGTGTTTGACTCCCCCCGCGACGTCTCAGAGGGGCGCGCGTGGAACACTACGCGCCGCCACCTCGGGTCCTGATGTGTGGGGGGCGACGGACGTCCCCGAGT
Organism: Agrochola circellaris; assembly: GCA_914767755.1. Taxonomy (NCBI): domain Eukaryota; kingdom Metazoa; phylum Arthropoda; class Insecta; order Lepidoptera; family Noctuidae; genus Agrochola; species Agrochola circellaris. The sequence continues at coordinate 9,777,265 of OU611860.1, forward strand.
CCGTCGCCCCTGGACCCATTTAGGGGGGCCGGAAGAGGGCGTTATCCGCCCTCCGCCGACGCCCGGTGCGCCTGCTGCGGGCCGGGTGAGTGGACGAGATCTCCCTCTCCCTTTCCGCAGCCTCCTTCTGCGAGACGACCGTCTCGCAGAAAGCGACCACCGCGTCCCAGGACTCGGCACCGCCGACCATAGCGTTCACTACGGCCGGCAGCGACAAGTCACTGCCTACTTCTGAGATGAGGGCACGGCGCGGCTCCTCCCAAGCGGCACACTCTGCCAGCGTGTGCCGCGCCGTGTCCTCCCGGCAGTCGACGCAGTGGTGACACCGGGCGTCCGGCTCCCTGTTTATGCGACACAGGTACTTCCCGAAGCAACCATGCCCCGAGAGCACCTGCGTCACCCGAAACGACAGGGAGCCGTGCCTCCTCCCGAGCCAGCGGTCGAGCACCGGCCGGACCGCCTCGACGACGTCGAGGCCGGCGGTAGGGCGCGAAAGCCTGTCCCGCCATTCCGCCACCAGGACCTCGCGAAGCTGAGACCGATGCAGTTCCACGTGTCGCTGCATCGGTCGCTCGCCTCGCGCCCGCGCTTCCTCGCGCCACCGATACGATGACGCGAGTACTTTCGCCTCCAGGTCCCAGGGCGGGGATCCGGCCAGTGCACAAGCCGCCTCGTAGGAGATCGTGCGATATCCCCGGATGACTGACGGCCATCGCCCTCTGCGGTCTCCGCATGACGGCGATGCTCCCGGCCGTCAGGTCAGCCGCCCAGATCGGGGCCCCGTAAAGGGCCATCGATCGCACGATCCCCACGTAGAGCCGCCTACAAGCGGCGCTCGGGCCCCCCAGATTGGGAAGCAGCGTTGAGAGCGCTCCAGCAGCGCCCAGCAACTTGGGCGCCAGCCGTCGGAAGTGGGGCCCGAAGTCCCACCGGCTGTCGAGGACCAATCCTAGGTACTTCATGGTACCCTCGACAGCGATCCGAGCCCCCCCGACCACGATATGTGAGCCGGGTGACGGCGCCCGCCGGGGGCCATGGAACACCATGGCCTCCGACTTGCTGAGGGCCACCTCCAGGCCTAGGCGACGTATGCGGCTCACCACCTGTGAGACCGCAGCCGTCGCCAGCAACGCTGCTTCCCTGTGCGAGCTCCCCCGGGCAGTGACCAGCGTGTCGTCCGCATAACACGTCAGGTCTACCCCCGGCCTGAGCTCGCCCCTCAGCACCCAGTCGTACCCGATGTTCCACAGGAGCGGCCCTAAGACCGAGCCCTGTGGAACACCGCACGACATGCGGCGCTGGTTTCCGCCATCACGTCCCACGTAGGTGACACACCTCTCCGACAGATAAGCCCCAACGATGCGGCGGAGGTAGGGAGGCACACCATGATAGCGCAGTGCCTCCCGAATACAACTCCAGGGCAGGGTGTTGAAGGCGTTGGATATGTCCAAGGACACCGCCAACATCACCCCGCCCCGAGACACCGCTTCCTCCGCCAGGACTCTGACCCGCGACACAGCGTGTATCGTGGAGCGCCCATGCCGAAACCCAAACTGACTGTCGTCCAGGTCCGGCCCCTCTCTGCACAAGTGGCCGACGAGGCGGGCTGCGATTACTCGCTCGAACAGCTTGCCCACCTCGTCTAGCAGCACTATGGGCCGGTACGCGGACGACGAGTCCGCCGGGCGCCCCGCCTTCCTGAGCAGGACCAGACGACCAGATTTCCACAAAGTGGGAAACTGGCCCTGCTCAAGACACGCTGTGTAGAGTCCTCTCAGTTGGGGCTCAAGCTCCTTCAGAGCGAGGGCTAGCACGCAGCCGTGGATCCCGTCGGGCCCCGGAGCCACGTTCTTGGCCCGGAGCCGCATCACGGCTGCCCTCATCTCTGCCTGTGTCACCTCTGGGACGCTGATGGCGTTCTCCTCCTCTTCTTCTGCAGACTCTGCGGCCGTGGGCAAAGCCATCGGCGGCGGAGTGTGCTCCGCTCTGGCCGGGAAGAGGGCTGCAACCACCTCCTCCAGCAGCTCGGGTTGGAGACTCTCCGTAAGCGGAGGCGCCGCGGCTCGAAGTTTCCCTCGAACCGCGCGATAAGGGCGCCCCCACGGATCCCCGTCTAGAGTCTCCAACATCTCTTCCCTGGCTCGCGTCCTCGACTCGCCGATGGCCAGCCCCAGAGTCTGCTTGGCCGCGCGGTACACCTCATACAGCGCGGCCTCTTCGTCAGGGACCCGACGACGTCTCCTTCGGTATCGGGTGTACCGGCGTCTGACCGCCACGCACGCGACGCGCAGCTGCGCGATCTCGGCGGTCCACCAGTACACCTGGCGCCTTGCGGACTGTGCGTGGACCCGGGGCATGGACGCGTCGCTGATATGCGTCATAGCCCCGCGGAACCACAGCGCCTCCTGCTCGACGTCGACGGGTCCGTTCGTCGCCGACTCCCGGCTCCAGGCCTGGACAATAGCGGCCTCCTCGAGAAGTTCCCTGTCTATGCGCTTACGCGCCCAGCGCGGACCGTCCGTTCGCGGGGTCGGTGGACCGCGGCCGCCGGTGGTCTGGGCGGAGACGTCGAATCGGATGTATCGGTGATCCGACAACGTCTCCACCTCCACGGCGACACGCCAGTCGCGGACACGGCTCGCGACAGCGGGGCTAGCGAACGACACGTCCACTATAGACCCGCCCCGCTGCCGCACACACGTGTGTACCGAGCCCCGATTCAGGACGGTCAGGCCAGTCGTGACCGCCCACTCCTCCAGCACCTCGCCCCTAGCATCGGTCACAGGGGATCCCCACGCCGCAGACTTGGCGTTGAGATCCCCCAGCAACAGCACAGGGCGAAGGTGGAATCGGCCCACGACGGCACCCAACTCGACAAGGAACCTCTCGAAGTCGGCGAGACTCTTGTTGGGCGAAAAATACGCCCCAACAGTGCCAATGCCGTCCGCGAGGGCGGCTACCCAGCCGCGACCTCGGGACGGGTTGACAAGAGCCCCGCCAATGATGGCCACCAAACCGTCCAAGTCTCCCACCCAGTTATCCCTGGGGGGAACGAAATACGGTTCGGCGACCACGGCCACGTCAATCGACCACTGTGCCATGCTCTGGAGCAAAAGATCCTGAGCTCTAGCACAGTGGTTGATGTTGCCCTGGAGGAAATGGTAGAGCGCCGTTATGCGCAATCCATTCCCTCCACCGCACCATTCCTAGGCCGGGAGTCGGCCGAAGAGCAGCCAGGCTGCGGGGGGTGTAAAGAGCCCCCGGCAGCCTTGGCAGCCCCTCTCTTCTTTTTGTTGTTGGTGGCGGGCGCGCCACAGGCCTTTCCGCCCGCTCTGTGCCCGGCGGGCCTCCCTGCAGCTGTACACAGGCTGCAGTTTGGCGCCGCAGAGCACTGGGCCGCCTTGTGGCCGGGCTGGCCACAGCGATAGCACTGATCGCTGCGGTCAATAACGGCGGTGCACCGAGCCCTGACATGCCCAGTGTCCAGGCATCGGTAGCACCGCAGTGCCCTGGGCTGCAGCAGCTTGACCCTCGCTGCAACCCACCCCACCAACAAACGCCCACTGTCAGCGACTTTATTCGCCGCCGCCACCGGGCACCGCACCCAAATAGTGCCGAGCCCGGAAGCGTCGGCGCGTATGTCGCCCGTCCGGACGTCTTCGGGCGGACAACCACCGACTTTGGCGATGGCCGCCACGACCTCGGCCGAGGTCGTCGAGTCGTCCAGGCCATCGACGCGCAACTCAACCGTCTTCATTGGCCTGGACACCCGGACGTCCTCTGGGTTGAGGACCTCCCGTAGCTTGGCGGCCAGGATGTCCGCCTTTTCTCCGCTGGAGGCACCCGACACCTCGAGTAGCCGCGCCCCCGTAATCGCCGGCCTCATTTTGAAGCCGGACGGTGTGCCAAGGTCGGGAAACGCGACATTGGCTTTCGCCATTGTTAGGACCGCCTTATATGTGACGCCCCTTTCGACGGCTCCGGGCTGCAGCGTTATAACTACAGCCGCGGAGCGTGGGGCTCTCATTTTAGGCGATCCCTTCACCTTTTTGGGTGCCGGTGCCGGTGCTCCAGCGGGCGTCGGTGGCGCCGTCTTCTTCCCGTGACGGCGGCCTCTTTTCACCACCGTCACCCAGTCCTCCGAGGTAGGCCCGGGCGCGGCCGCCGGTGGTGCAGCTGGTGGCGCAGCTGGCTGCACAGCCGCCCGGGAGGCGGGCACGGACACGGGCCCCGCGGGCTTTTTGGTCCCCCTCCCAGACCCGCTCGACGCAGCCACCGCCTCCTTCCTCTGCTTGTCCGCAGCGAGCGGTGGGCGGAGATTTTGCGCCGGGAGAAGCCTACTCTCCAGCGCTTCCAGCCGGGCACCCACCATCTTCCCACACTGCATTATGCAGATGCGCGCGATCTTTTCGATCTCCGCATCCGCAATCGCAATCGTCGAAGACGGGACCGGCGGCGACAGCGCCACGATAGACGAGGAGCCGGCTGCCGCGGGAGCTGCCCTCTGGGCGGCAACCTGCCGCTTGAGGTCCTCCAACTCGGATCGGAGACGGCCATTCTCCTCCCATAACTTCGCCGTCTCCTCCGTGCTAGTGCGATTAAGGAGGACCTCAACCGCTTCCCTAATGCCGTCCGCCGCCTCTTTCAGAGCACGCGTGAATGTGCCCTTCAGATTGCCCGACTTGGTCGCAACCTTCAGGACGACATCCACGCCGTCCAAAACTTGGCGGCTAAGCGCCACAGCTGTCACGCTCCCGTCGTCAGCCATGCGAGCAGAGCGCCGCTCTCGGGCCTGTCGGGCCAACTCGCTGACTTCGTCAGCCGCGACAGCCCTTTCCTGCGACCTCTTCGCAGCGTTGGCCTCCGCTCTATTGGCTCCCAGCAGGGAGCCCCCCCCAAGGTCCACCACCGTGGGCTCGAGGACCACTTGTTTGGTCCCCGAGTCACTTCCTCCGCTGGGTAACGGCGTGTCGGGGCGTTTAAAAAAGTGCCCCGAAGAGTCGCGCGACGTCGAAGACGGTCGACCAGTCGCGCGACCTCGCCCTCTCCTGCTCCTCGGCACCTTCGGAGCCGGTAGGCTCTCCTCACTAGATGAGAGCCCCGCGTGCTCCCCATCCTCCTTCTGTGTTGGCGTCCTCCAAAATTTGGAGGCACGCTCAACCCCCTCCCCTTTCGTCCGCGAGCGCTTTGAGCTTACGCTCGCCACGCTCGCCACACTCATCCTATCTGATGCGGTGTCAGAATCTGACACCACACCCACGCCCATCTGCTCGACCAAAGCGATCGGCAATTTCTGTAAATTTTTATTATTTGTTTGTTTTTTATTATTTGTATCCATAGTTGATCCCACGAGTAGATATAGGTACTACATGTCCACCGGGCAGAGCCTAGATACCCGGTAAGCCTACATACTACAGAGTGCGGCAGGTGCTCTGTAGGGGAAGCGCTCGCGACTGGACTCCCTCCAGCCATTCATCCTCTCACCGCGCTTCAAAGCTTAGGATTGGGTGGTTTTTTATCTTAGAGGTAGCCTTCCTCTGGGCCAGGCAATTAAGCCAAGCCCCCGGCGGCGGCATTAGACATGCCACCGTTCGCTGTCCGGCCAACCCGACTCAGCGAACCCGCCGAAAGTTCTCTCGTTGAAGATTACTCCTCAACGAGAGAAATACGCGCCGCTTTGGTGCGCCCGCACCGCAGCGGCATTGTCGCGTCATCTGTCGATCGACTCCCGTCGATCGATCAGGAGCGACCCCGTCCCGGTGTCTCTCTTAGTCTGGTCTCTCACTTGGGCCTTTCCGGCATGAGTAACTCTACCGGCAGAGCCCCAAGATCATTGAGACACGCAAGCCCCACCACGACGACAACGTGGAGACACCTTCGGTGGGGCTCGAGAAGTATCCTTATACAAGTGAAAATATTCCATACTGGCTTATTAGATAGTAGGTATGTAGGAAGGTGTAAAATAAAATTCCTCAGTACGTGGGATACTTTTATAATTGAAAATGTAATAGGATTAAATTGTTCATATTTTATCAGTCTAAATAAATATTTTTAATATCATTCTTCAGTATCAAAACTCGATAAGTACATAGATGTTTATTTTTCATTACTGTTTAGGTAGGTACGGTGAACCGCATTTCATTAGTAACTAGAACTACGAAAAATGCCATAAAGCTACGAAATTAAGGGCCTGCGGACACTGGCGGACGGCTGGGGAGATCATCGAGGGGAATTCTTGTATCCGTCAGCGCACACTGATAAGAAAAATCCTCTGCGATACCGCGAGCGTCCGCCAGCTTACCGGAGCATCCGCCGGTATGCCGTGGCATGCGCTGGTATGCTCCAAGGTCGATCATCGAGCATTGAAATATATACCTTATTGCGATTGGATAAGTAGACCTGGCAGACTCCAGCGCATACCGCCGCCTCCCGCTGCGATATCTCCAGCGTGCTCTTTGATGCTCCAGAGAAAACTACGCTGCGATGCTCCAAGATCGAGCACCGATCATATTCAAATATATACCTTATTTCCATTGAATAAGTATTAAATTTAAAATCCTCTACCGTTCCGTCCGCCAGTCTGCGCAGGCGCTAAGGCGCTGTCGATGTCAAATTGTTACCATAGAAGAGCGGTTCACTGTACTAATGTACCAATACATTCGTAAAAAATACTGATTAAAACATCAGTAAAGCTGGAAATGAAATATCGACCGCGAGTAACAGTCGTGACTGGCGGATTTAAGGCGAAAGGCGCGACGCGACTCTTTCTTATGAGAACTTCATGGAAATCGTTCTACCAGAATCGCGTCGCACTGTCGCCTCGCGCCTGTCCGCGGGAGTCTTTATGCTGTGACTGGTCGGTAGTATTAGCAGTGTTACACACTTCCCCCGAGTCGGCACATTCGATTCAGCAGTATTTGTTGATCAACAATGCCGACCCGAAGCGATTCCTACATATATTCGGCTCATGACGATCGGCAAACTCCGTTCGGTATCTACCTTTCACTGAATGTGCATGTTGCAGTTAGGGATCTCGCGCACTGGACGGCCACGACTCCGACCAGTCGTGACCTTTTAGTGGTATTGTATGGTCTGCGGCTAGTTGGCCGTTGCGACCAAGGGCGCGATTGGTATCGGTTTCTGTAATTTACTTGTTCGCTGCGACCACCAGTCGTGGTCGTGGCCGTCTAGTGCGGGAAATTCCTTAATTTTACCGCCCGACCGTGCTGTTTAATGTCGACCCGAACAAGTGAATAGCACGCCTTACATTACTATCTGTGGAATGTCGCAAGTGGACTGTCAGTCCCGACTTGGGTATAACTATACAAGGATCTTGTGGCGCGTGGCCAAAATTAGAACTAACGCCGCCATTTTGCTTTTTTAATACATTTCATAAGACAATTGCTCAAATGTTTACCAACAGCGCCTCCCTGTCAACGTCATACGAGCGCCAAAAGGTCCTTGTACAGTGTAGGTCGCGTCAGCACTTTGTTTCTAGCTGAACTAATTTGAGCACAATATTTTTAATTAATTCCTGGTTAGTGCAAAAGAGATCTTGGCTACCAGATGGTTTTGAATTTGTACTTTAGCACCTTGTAGTTATAACATTAACCCTACAATACTAATCTTATTTTAACGCCCAACTAACAATGATCCCGGGGAGGCTATTTTATAAATAAATCGAAATTTATTTTACAACTTTTACTGTAATTTAAACGAAATAACAGGCAAGAATTCTACCTTTCATAAATTGAGACGTTTTTGCAGAGACTAATTAGTCCATAAATTAACCTTAAATATAGTAAGCATTACACCTTCTGAAATATTTTATAAAAAAATAGTGAGTGTTCATTTTTTATAGAGGCTATTATATAATGTTTGAATTATCGAATACATAGCAAGTAGCTATTGTATCTAAAAAAATAAATAAAACTTGTTCAGTAAAAATTTACCTAAGGATAAGTATTAATGATCGCATAGACAATATCTTGGAGTAAGCTAGCCGGGCGCGGGATCACCTGTACCACGTTGCTGGCACGAACGAACAACCAGATGCATCTTCATATTTTCAAATTACTTAACAAAAAAAAAAACCGTCTGGAGGCGATGATGAGTACTCTAGGGTTAACTTACCATAGCATACCACTGGTGGTTGACCATTTCCTGAAAATAGGTCAGCCGACAGTGTCCATACATATAACAGTCAACGTCTTATTAATACAAAAAGTAAGATGGGCACGAGTAGTTAGGTACATATATCAAACTAGATTTTTGATGAACCAGTTTCTGAGTAATTCATAAAATAGTGCTATTGGTTATATCTTAAAACATTGTGAGCACCTCAGTAAACGAGTATACAAATGCTTACATCATGTGGCTGAAAAGTCGTAAAGGACATTCCTTCGCGACCTCTTAGCCCCAAAGTATACGTTTATATCCTACAAAATCTTTCAATATATCTACTTATTAAGTAGCTGTAGCGCCTTACTTTTTATCATACAAAGTTATTAAGACGCTCCATCGACAGGAGCATTCGCTTCTAATGTAACCTTTACCCGCGACCTGACCGTGTCGCAATTAATTCAAAATAATTATATCTCTATAACCTATCCTGCTGGTTTCAATTATTTCTTTACATTACCTAGAAGTTTACGGTCTGCGCAATCTACTTAGGAGACCCCGATAAAGTGAAATCTTGGACAGTTACATTACAGGCGAATGCTGCCAGTGAGTGGAGCGCTTGTAGGTACGTATTAAAATCCGTCTCGTTCTGCAATCATTAATTTGCAATTAGGGAAATACTTTAATAACCTAACATTAAAACAAAATGGCTGCCTTAACAAAATGGCGGATCATTAATTACAAAGACTAATTTTGTTATGAGGATAGATTTAAGTCTTAAGATTTATTTTAATCCAACCACAAGAAATTATGGTGAATTATTGGAATTGTTCCTTGGGTCATGGAATACCTAACAAAATTATTATGATTTTCCTTCACATCAACAGTTGAGCAATTATTCAGGTGTACTAAGTAAGTAATCTAATATTTATAACCAATATCGATAAGTTTACTGTAGTTACCTACTTTTTATTTTACTAGCTGATCCGACATACGTTGTCAAAGGTTCACAAAAAAAAACCATACAAAAAGTGATTACGATTCCGCGTTGAGGTCGGAAATTATACAAGAGGAGTTTCCGACCTCAATGTGGACGTAGCCGCGGGCAACGGCTAGTCATTTTTTTATAGAGAATTTAATTCTTGCCTTCTGTAAGTTTTAAATTTATCCTTTAGCGGATCATATTAAAGCTCTTGCTGACCACTGTTGGTCCGCGGGCCACTGATTGGGAACCAATGATGAAGAGAACGCTGGTTATGAGTAGGTAGGTATTAAGTATTAAGTACATTTTCCCATCCCTATGAAATTCATTGCCTATAGTGAGTGATGGGTAGGTCCACTATCTTCTCTCCTCAAAAAATGTACAAATTCTCCTCATAAACAAAATTAGTCTCCAATAACATCACAAGATTAAAAATCAGAAACGGTAGCATAAATCCATGTCAAGAATTTGGCTAAGTCCGTAAATATGACGTAGTGTGTTGGATCGCAGCGGTATTCGTTTGGCCTGGCCACTGATAAAGAGACCAGACCTCGAAGGTACCAGATGCCGTTCATCCTGAAGACCATGCCGCCACCGCTGTCGCCGTTGCAGACTGAGGTACCTGAAAATTTTGATAGAAGGGCGTATTAGTATTTTAGGCTCAAAAGTCTCAGAGGTGCTACACACATGTTCGGTTCGGCATGATTCGGTACAACCGGCGGCAAAATCGAATATAATTATGTATATACTTATCATTTTCAAGTAATTTGACATTTAATATTTTTATTTTATTCATTTTAAAATATTTAATGTCAAATTACTCGAAAATTTTTGACATTTGAAGTGAAGGTGTCTGCTGTCATTTGGTCGTAAATGCCCTCTCCTACCATCCCCTTATAGGATTGCCGACATTATAATCAATAAACCTGTATATGTTCGGCTAAAAGCCGCTCGGCTTAGCTCGAATTGTACCAAGCCGACGCGAACATGATATAAAGCGAGGGAAGATGCCGAACGAAGTTTTCCTATCAGCAGCAGCCGAATGAAACCCGTGTAGTAATTGCTTCGGGTCGGCTTTGGTATTCAACAAATACTGCCGAATCGAATGTGCCGACCCGAACATGTGTGTAGCAACCCTAACCTTCTTTACAACAGGCGAATTAAATTAATGTTAGGTACTCTGCTCAAAACGTTTTTCATTTCCTTAGTTTTCTTAACAACCGAATAAAATGCATTTGTTTTGTCGTAATCGAAGTCTTTTGAAGTCATGCTTCTTATGTTACACGGAAAAGATTATTTATTATAGATTTCCATGACCATTTTCACCTACCTGTGACTGTTCATACCTACTTACGACAATCTCTACAAATCGAAACCTACCTAGGTACTTAGTTTTTAGGGTTCCGTTTGTCCGAATGCAAAAACGGAACCTTTATAGGAATCTATATTACCTTCACTCGTGTGGCTGTTTGTCTGTCCGTATGTCACAGCCAATTTGCTACGAATTTAATAGACCAATTAAGATGAAATTTGGTACACATATGAATTTATGTGTCCCAAACATGGACGTGTAACGTAAATAAATTAATTCTAAATATGGTCACTTTTGGGAGGCAAAAAAGAACATAAAAAAAATGAGTTTTGCAAACCGTGTGATTTATCAAATGAAAGGGCTTACTGTGAGCGTCTCAAACATATTTTTTTTATAATTTTAAAATAAGGAGTTTTATAGTTGTTTAAGAAAATAGATGACAATTTAACCTAATATTTTATATATTTTTTATAAAGTAAATATTTCCATACTTATAGATTACAGGAAAACTTATAAGAACTCTGGTTTTAAAATAACGGCACATTTCTCAATATTGTGCAATAGTGTACATTTGCATTTAGAATGTATGGGAGAACATGATTTTCAACTACAACGTTAAGTTTGTTCTTGGGATAAATTTATCCCAACTGCGGAACACTTGTTTGTGTGTGGTCCGACACGCACTTGAGCGGCTTTTTTTAAAGTGTTATTTTTTTATTTCCTTACTTGTCTAGTTTAGGATGAAACATTTTTTTGATTAGTCATGCATCTACATAAAATAAAGACTTTGAACTTAAAGCATTTTTTAAATATTGTACTTGGTAATTTTATTAATTTTACTTTTAGCATGCTCTACAACCTAATTGTAAGTAACTTACTTGTTAAGACTATTTTTTACCTAAGTATTGCTACTTATGGCGTAGGTATATTTACAGTTAATTTATAGTTATTTATTAATAGGTACAATGTCAAATTAAATATCCATACCCGCCATGTTTGCGGAGTTTCGCTAGGTAATTTAATGTGAACTTGTATATTTTAGTAGGTAGGTACCATCGCGGTCACGCATATCTAATCACATTGAAAACAAAATCCCTTGCACACGACCGTTTTTTTCGTAGGCGTTACTATAGCGGCCGAGCGGAGCGCTACAAGCAGGAATAGTTCTTACGGGGGTGTTCAGATATGCGTGTCCGCGGTAGTACATAAGAAGCGTAAGGAAAAGCCTACAGTTCACTTCAATTAAAAGAAAATAATAAAGATTTAGTAAGCAGAAGGTGCTTAAGCGGTCGTGCCACCATTACCATAGATAAATAGATAAGTAGATGGTTCACTCCGCATTTTAGACATGAAGCTACATGTACGCGGCGGGCTCGACTTGTCGGGCCAATTCGGTGAGTGTAACGTAGTCAGAAGATCTAAGACTTACGCGTTAGAAAGAGAGGCAACTTCTAGCTGAATATAACTGGAGGTAATTAGCGCTGTGCGACCTGAATTGCACTTTATTGTGTCGAAGCAAGAGTCAGTTTTTATTTAAATGTTTTTGCGGAATGAACCATCTGTACTAATCTGTGCCATTACCTAATAATTAATATGCAACATACTAAAGACGAAACATACTTTCCCTACGTCCGGTTTTTTCATTGTAGACTCCTGGAAGCAACGAAGCAATTTATTACGCTAACTACACTATCTACTATTTACACTCAATAAACTAAAAAGGCAACTAATAATACCAGGCTATTATTGCCCCACTGCTGGGCAAAGGCCTCTTCTCATACACAGAAGGCACGAGCATTGACCACTGCGTTTGCTCAAGACGGGTTGGCGATTTCAGACTTAAGATATTATTCAACGATGTCAGTAATGGCCAAGATTAACTCAGAATGAAATGAATTGAAAATGTCACATAGGTACTTGGTCGGATTTGAACCAACCTTGCGCAAGAGAGGCGAGGCCGTAAGCACTGGGCCATCACGACTGGGGTTGCCAACGTTTTTTATATAAAATATAGTATTATTTTCAAAGCCATTGCCGGTAACAATATAGTAGAACGCGATCAAATATAGTAGGTATATTTCAAAATATTTTTTTGTTATTTAAATATGCATATTTTTTGCTACTATGAGTATGAACCTAAATTAACAGGATTTGTTTTTTAAATGTCTCATAACAATTTTTACACTCTAAATTAAGGTTACAAAATACCAGCTTAGTTCAGCTTTTATAAAATTAATACTGGTCCTATTGCGCTCATTTCTCCATTTTGTATTGAGATAAAAATATACGTATAGTAGTTTCGCCTACTATATTTTTCCTTTAGAAATATAGTATTTTGGCCTCTAATATAGCAGGATACTGTATTATATATTAGGGTTGGCAACCCTGTAAATCACGACATTCAACTAACAAGAATCCAAAACGTAGGAAAGTGTGTAAAAAAATTGTAGGTAACATAAATAGGTACACGACCTTTTTGATCTCAAAAGTACCCAAGAAGTTGCAATTAGGCATTTGTCCTGCAAGGCCTTTGCTTTTAAGGTTTGAAGACAGGAATAAGCAATAAATAGTCCAGCGGCTATAGGTAAAGTCAGGGAAATTAATCGTTTATATCAAATTGACTATTATAATTGTCAATTATAATATTATAATTGTCGTATTTCAAGTCACAACTGTCATTTTTGACAGTTGTATGACAAGGCTACAACACGGCAAATTGACGTAGGTAGTGCGTCAATATAAACAATTAGGTAATTTCCCCGGCCCTTCATAGTTTCGGGTGAAGGTAGGGTTCGAATCCGCCCATGACAAAAAAGCCAAGTTAAAATGGTTGGAAAGAAATTATTTAGGTGTAGGACTAGCCTAGTCCAAGTAGTTTAGATATAATTTTAAAGGGAGTACTGGCGAGCAGTGGATCGGTCAATCCTAATAATATCTCTAAAAAGCTCATGAAGCTTTTTTTATAGTTATGCTGCGACCGCATCTGTGCATCGTGACAAAGCGTTTGTTTTGCTCGTTAAAAAGTTATCGAGCTAATGCGCCACGTTTATTATGTACCGCCACCCGAGCGACAAGTGCTACGCAGGTCGAACCATCGCGACGATAACCGATAATGGTTGGTCATATTTGCGTGTATCGTATCACTGTGCGAAGCTTCGTCACGATAGACGCAGATGCGGCCGCAGCATTAATAAAACTACTAGTTTTATTATCCGATTTACTGCTAAGAACCGGAAAATTCCTACCAGCTTTTCCCGACAAGCGCAAAATACAAGGCTGAAAAATGGATATAGATAAGCACTGTATAATTTACATGAAGTTTGGTAATAGGGAATATTAACACAATATTTATTAACATAAATATCATAGTTATATACATAGGTCAATCTTACCGTCTCTATAACCAGCACAGTAGGTGTAGTCTGAAGTGAATCTCGCAAAGAACTCGCTGTACGACCTGATGCACGTCTCCTGGCTTACCACCGGCATCTCCACCAGACTTAACTCTTCAGTCGCCACGCCAGTCTCGTCGAAACCCCATCCAACCACCTGGGAGAATGAAAGGAATAGGCTCGTTAAAGTGCCAACATATGTCGCTGGTTTATATCCGGCTCGAAGGACCAATAATAAATGTAAAGGATCTCAACAATTAATGATAGGTATGATGACGAGGCGATTCTATTGGGATGATGAAATAAAACCGAACACGTTGGATGTTCGCTAAACACAGATTTATAGAAATACTAGCTGCGCCCCGCGGTTTCACACGCATAAGTCTCGATCCCGTGGGAATGTCGGGATAAAAGTAGTTATCTTATGCTAGGTCATAAGATAACTACTTAACTCTGTTCAGCCGTTTAAGTGTGAAAGCGTAACAAACAAACAAACTCACTTTCCCATTTATAATATTAGTTAGGATTAGGATATTTTTACATATTATTTGCAATAATACTACAAATGCTGTGCGTGCAGAATGCGCGGCGCGTAAGTCGGTAGAGTTGGTAATGTGCGGTACAGTCCCATTAAGACATAATTTCAAAGTTGGCTCTAATTTGCAGCTTGGGAAGCACAAAAATAATTTGTGTTCTTTGCTTCTACTACACCTCCTAAGTCTTACTTTGTAGTAGAACAAGGGTTTCCGACCTTATAACATACGCGCCCTCTAACCTTCTTTTAGAATCACTACGCCGCGCCGAGTTACTTTGATGACTTATGCAGAAAAGCGGGCGAAATCGACCTCGAAAACTTAAGCACCCCGCCTCAGCCATGCTATTCTGTAAACATCTCACCGTGAAAACTTGAGTGAAGTGAGCTGTCAATAGTGTCAATACCTGTGGAATGACAGCTCACTCCACGCTCACTTCACCTAAGTTTTCACGGTGAGATGGTTACAGAATAGCACTGCTGATACAGTTCGGGTTTCTTATGACAAGTCATACAGAAATAGGAAAACTTATTATGTCGATTTATACAGTATTATTATACCTTTTTTAATACTAAAAAAATATATTTGACCGCCACGCGGGACCGTTCACTCAACGGACAAGGGGGGCGCGCCTCACCGGTTGGGATGGGAACCTACGTAGGTACTATATATTATTGGGAGTCCAGAAAACGGTGCACAGAAAATCTTTGAACTGTAAAAAAAATATTAACTTTGCTCATTCGTCACTTTTATTAATAATATTTCGTCCAATTTACAGTATGAACTTAACAATTATTTACACGTCGTCTTTCAGCTAATTGGGCATTTCCGTAGAAATTTATCCACTCTCATTTTGTGCTGTCCCATGACTTTATTTATAATTCATTAGAAGACCGAAGGCCTATTATTGTAATTCACAATTTATTATGATAGTATAATAAATAAACTCAGTAAATAACAGTGAATTAGTCTATTTTTACTATAATAATTATTAAAATAAGACGAAAATATGTTTGGAACCCCCCCAGTTTTCAGGTGTCCCACAGTGTCGTGACACACTTTGAGTTAGATTATTGATGACATAAAATTAAGCATGCATGTAAAAAGGTTTTAATATATTCAAATGTATGATTTATTTTAAAATAAAACATAAATTACAGCCACTTTAATACAAAAATAATTATTTTTTACTATTTTAATTGTGTCCCACGATTTCGGACGTAGTGGAAAATTCCACTTTGTAACGGTATTTCTTCCACAAGTAAAAAATAAACTTCCAAAATCTTAGCACATTTATTTTCCTGGCAACATTATTCATCGATTCCGCAAGTTTTTTCGGTTGGCAATCAGGTGCTGTCAAAATCATTCGTGTCTAAACTTGCAAAGCGTTACCGTCTACGTGTAATTCATCCACTTTGTTTGAATATGTTTTTACTAAATCACAAAAAAACTAACGCATTTACTAATTGATTAATATATAATTTTTAAAGAAAGTAGCGGTTTCTATGCTAAAACCACTTTTTCCGTTAAAAATTAAATATCTAAATATATTTTATTTTATTGCAAACAAGTTACAAAATGGAAATCAGAAACACTACCTTGTCCCAAACAAATCATATTTTCTCAGAAAATGGGTATTCTTTTGTTGTTTTGCAACTATAACAGTAATCTTTAATGAATATCAAATCATTACAAGATAATAAAAACACTATTTAATAAAAATAATCCACTTTTCTCCATTTTGTAACCGGGACGAATTTCTACGGAAACGCCCAATTAAGAGAACGAACACTAATTGAACGTTCAGCAGCAAAGCGTCGGATAATTACGGTGTTCCGACAAAACTGCAGTTGCAGTGAGTTTCCAGGCAGAATGGGCGCCCGGCCTTTGCTCGCTCCATCCATAAAGTTGCTAATTGACCGACCGAACCATAGATCTATTTGCTGTCTGACTTTAATTATCTGTGGTTCGTATTTGGTGCAGACAGACCAGACATAAACTGTTGGTTTGCAATTCGTTTTTTTTATTTCATTCAAGAAGATTGATTGAATTACCTTCAGCTTATTTTTAAATGATACTATCTAAATACTATCTGATCGAAGATGTCGCTGTATATTAAGAAGTTTTAGTTCTATAGATTTAGTTTGCCTCGATGGTCTAGTGGACGCAAGCACGACTACTGATCATGGGTTCCAAGGGCAGCTTGTTTGATTTCCAGCACATTATTCACAATTACTCAATGTTGGTACATATTTTTATAGTACCTAGTATCTACTTAAGTTATGTTACGAAATACCTAATAACAATTATTTATTTACCACATAAACATTTTCTAAAATTAAAGCTACCATTTTGTAGCGTTCCCCCTAAACGCAACTTAATAATCGAATTTGATAATATAATGAATCAAGCGCTGTGAATAGCTCTACAGGTCGGAAAAAGTGATATATACCGATCAGGAATTCCTCTGCAGTAGCCGGGATGTAGATTTGAGCTGGTGAAGAGGGAGATGTGGGTGTACGTAGGTACACTACACCTCTGCCCAAGAATACAGGCGTACGTTACCTAATGTTACTTTTTTTATCGTTCCGTACCCAAAGGGTGCCAACGGGACCCTATTACTAAGGCTCCGCTGTCCGTCCGTACTTCTGTCACAGAGCTGTATCTTAGAACCGTAGTAGGTAGATCTACTGCAAATTTTCACAGAATGTGTGCTATGGTTGCTATAACATCAATAATAAAAATAAAATAAAGTTTAAAACACAAGAAACGATTTTTTGGCCTTTTTTTGTTTCCCCCCCTTTTTTGAACCCTTCATGTGCGAGTCCGACACTTACTTGCCGCTTTTTGGTTTGACAGTTCACGTTCCAATCTCTACCATAAATAACATTTTTTTTTTTTTTTAAGAATTACATACCGATCCCTTCTTCCCGATAACATTCTTGAGATCGACCTCGTTGTCCGGCCAGAGACAGGCAGGCCTGACATACTCGGAGTATGTCACTGGCTCACGGAGCTCCAAGATGGCGACGTCACGGCTGAAGAGGGAAGAGTTGTAGTTTGGATTCACTATTATTTCCTTCACCTGAAAACAAATTAAAATAAGTTTGGTTATGTATCGTGTTATAAAATAAGTTTGGTAGGTTAGGTATGTCGTGATGGCCAAGTGGTAAAGGCCTCGCCTCTCATTCACGAGGTACTGGATTCAAATCCAGGCAAGTTTATCTTGGACATTCTCTCATCGGTGAAGGAAAGCATTGTCTGAAATCGCAAACCCGTCTTGAGCAAGCGTGGTGTTCAATGCTCGTGCCTTCTCTGTATGAGAAGAGTTGCCCTGCAGTGGGACAATAATACGTTGGTATTATAATAGGTATCAAGAAAAGTTTGCACTTCGGGAATCATCGTCTATCTTCGGAAAACGAAAGAGCGATGATGAAGGGTTTTATACTGTTACAACTATGGAAGTAGGTACTTGCTTATTTTATATTACCTACTTACCATGATTACAAAATTACACATCAATAACTCTACTCAAAGTTTAGTTTAGATCTGGATTTGTGCCAGGCTTATGGCAATACATTCGCCCCCTATTACATAGGACTTAAACATAACTGGCGAAATGTGGGTTTATTAAAAGGTAGATACCTACACTTCTGCTCAACCCTACGGGGATTGTAAGGGTGATATTATGTTATGTGTAACTCTCTAAATTCCTTTAAAAAAGTTTTGAGTGAGAGATAACGAAGTTTTGAGTTGCTCCGGAGTATGTAACCGACAGAGAGAAAACTTAAAAAAACTCGCAATGTTAGGTGCACACTACTACAAAGCGCGGTAGTACAAAACTTATAAGCTTTTCCCCCTTTTTCCCCCTTTGGGTGTTTCTCTGTGACGCGACGCTCGTGCTAAAGCTTCGTGCAGACCAGCGCGACGCGACGCCGCGACGCGACTCAGACAATACAATTTCTAAGAAAACTTGACGGTAAAACAATAACCGGTGTCGCGTCGCGCTGGTCTGTACGAAGCTTTATTCGGAAACACGAATATAATCGAAGCGCATAGTTCTTCTTGCAGCATTAAAAAAATAAAACGACATTATCGATAAAAAATTCGCAACCCTATAAGGGTGTAGCATCCCTAGAGTCGGATGACATATTTACAAGAGTGACAGCTTAAGTAGCGTTATGGAGGGAAAGTAAAAAGAATTAAATATATTTACCTAAATACAATTTTATGTATCTATAACCTAAGCTAACGAAAATAACCTAACGGACGACAAACGAAGTGCAGCCGACAAAGAATAAATTTGAACCGAATCGAACCTACCAGTTATCGATGCGAGCTCCACTAAACCTACAATAACCTAAGTACGCGACTTCGAAACCTGCGAGTTAAGCTATACTAAAGATCCTAAAAATCTAAGAAGTGTGTTGTTAGATTTAGAAAACAGTGACGAGAGCAAGAAACAACTAGACACAACAAAGAGACAATAAGCTAAAGTAAAGATAAAATATTAGCTTAGAATAAAAATAAATTTTAAAAAGGAAATATCGATTGAAAATGAGAAAATAGCGATCGAAGTCTGAAAACCTAAAACAGACTTCAATGTAGCAATTAAATTACCCTATCTGTAGGGTACTTACCAAGCAGTGGTACAAAAACGCATCAACACGCGAATATTCATGAAATGTAGTGGTGGTTATGAAAACCCAAAACTTGCAACTGACGCAGACCACGGCGCCAAGAGACGTGATTGGCAACTATTACTTATTAATACACTACACACACACACATACACACACACACACACACACTACTATTATTTATTATTACTACTATTCATACATGTAGGTAGATACTGTAAAGGTTGTCTGCAAAAGGCAACCTTACCTACATCATTTAGGCTGGTAGAAAAAATAACTCTGCTTGCATTCGATTTCTCATTCGAATTTGGAATTAATTTTGAAAATAGATACCTAATAGGGCGACGCGACTCGAACTTCACGGTATAACAATAACCGGTGTCGCGTCGCGCTAGTCTGTACGATGATTTATTCGGTTTTTGTTTCGACAAAACACCACTAACTATGAATATTAGGCGCGGAGACGTGAACACGTTTTCTTGAAATAAACGCTAGAAATATAATAATATTTATTTTTCGCTCCCACATATAAATTGCGATACTGTACTGTGATAGCACGGAGGAGTGCTATCAGTACTTATCGCAATTTTTATGTGTGTGCTTGGATATTTTATGGCAACAGTCTGTGGCATTATCGAAGGAGCAATAAGTAACCAGCCTACCATTACTAAAGCTGGAGCTTTAGTAATCATTCAGCTATAAGAAGAGCAAGCATTCGAAATTAATTCGATTGCGAATTAATTATTCGAATCAATAGGTATAATAGAAGGTAGTTCGCGAACAAATTAGCGTGCTGCTCAAAAGCAAATCTGGGAATCTGGACTCAAAATCATGCTTTTAACTGTTTTAACATTCACCATTGCGTTTGTTCTAGACAAGAAGGCAGCATTAGTTGTTGCGTTTTAGCATGGTAGTAGTGTCCTGGAAAGGGTTAGGTTTTCTTATGCTATTTATACAGATATAAGAAATACTTTGTCTACTGAAACGTAAGAGCATAGACGAATATATGTAGGTAACATTTTCTTGTGAACATTAGTACAGAATTAGGAATCACGGAACGAAATAGTGAGCGAAGCGAGCTTGAAAATTCTAGCACCTCGCCTCTGGTAGGTAAGGTAGCATAAATAAGTTAATAAATTAGAATTACTTTGTCGACTTATGCAGAAAACTCTGCGAAAAAGAGAATGTAGGATGCAAGAGCGACGGCAGCGAGTTCAAAAATTTTAGCACCCTACGTTTATATTTAGCATACCTACGTAGGCGGGGGCAACTACAAACTGCTTTTTCCTTATTGAACATATTTTGGCCTTCTTTGGGCCTTTATTCGAGATTTGGACTCCCGCACATGACCGGGAGTCCGGGTGGACCGTGCCTGCTCCCCCTCCCTGAGTTCGCCCGGTTCCATCCAATAACGAAAAACCATAAATAGTTTATTGTTTGGGTTCTTACGGAGAGATATTAGGGAAAAGGCAATAACCGCAATTTCCATGCGCGACAACTATAGCATTTAATATTAAACACAACAGTCTACGAAATGACATCCCAGCCCTTACAGGTAGCTGTAGGGTTGCCAACTATACTGTTAAAAACAGTATTGTACTGTTTATCACAATAAAATACAGCCGTGTTAGGTATTCTGCAAACATCTCACCTATTCTGAAAACTTGGGTGAAGTGAGCTTGAAGTGAGCTGTCATTCCACCTAATGCTAGAGATTGACACTATTGACAGCGCACTTCACCTAAGTCTTCACGTTGAGTTTTTTATTTACAGAATACGTCGGCTGTTATTGCAGCTGAACCTAGGAATTGACACTATTGACAGCTCACTTCACCTCACTCTTCACAGTGAGATGTTTACAGAATGGATCGACTGTTTACTGTTCAACAAAAATAAAGTTTACTCGTATAAGTATACCTTTTTCACTGATATCCAAAGAAATACCCAAATAAAAAGTTTCATCTACTACCTAAGTAGCAGCTATGAAACTGTAAATGATAATTGTTATAAGAATACCTTTTAGATACATACTAGTATTATTAAGTTAATTTATTATGCCACCTCAGTATTCACTGAATGAGTGTTTTCAGTGATGAATTAAAAGTGGTGGGACGACAGAAATAGAGCTTCATACATGTAATAAAAAATTTGGTCCTCATTTATTTTGTGAGGTTTACGAAGCCTTAAAAATTGGGGCTAAATTGATAAGTTACGTGAGAAGCAATAATGAATTATGTATGTATTTAAAACATTAACTTAAAATACTGTTTATTTTTCCGAAAGTCTGTTTATTTTTCCGAAATACTGTTTATTTTTCCGAAATACTGTTTATTTTCCCACTTCGATCATAATATACTATTTTCTTTAAAAAATGTTGCTTACCCTAGGTAGCTGTTACAATAAATATTCAAGTCAGGATTGGACGTAAACGCGGGACATGGCATAGGGGTCACTAATTGGCACTAATATGACATTCGGCGTCGGAGGCGGCGGAGGGCGGCGGCCTGTCACTGTAGGTAATTATTGTTTATTTTTGTACATCTTCTCTCGTTTTGTTGCTGTCCAAAAGAGTAATGAGTCCGTAATTTTAATTGTTTTTATTCAAATAATAATAATACCAGCCTATTATTGTTGCCACAGCAGGAAAACGCCTCTTCTGATACAGAAAAGCCACGAGCATTGATCACCACGCTTGCTCAAGACGGGTTGGCGATTTCAGAATTATATTGACTATAAAGTCCAGGGGACCTACCACCACCTCTAAAGCAATATTATTTTAATCTTACTGCAGTCGGGGAAAGAGATGGAGCTATACGTCCTGTAGAGCTTCATCTTATTCCTACACTAACGTTATATATTAAAATAATACTGCTTTAGAGGTGGTGGTAAGCCCCTCGTACCCTAATTGTGTAATACACGATCAATCAGAATTTGAATCGTTTTGAAACATATTGCTAATCCATTGCTACATAAGTTCGGAAGATAAATCTGCTCAACAAAGTAAATAACGCAATGAATGTTGTTGAACTGTCAAAATTAAACAGATTAGTCGTAATCATTTACGAAAATATGTTATGTAATTAGATAGCAAGTTTCCTCACGATGTTTTTCCTTCAGCGATGTCAGTAACGTCCAAGATAAACTGAGAAAGTACATATGAATTGAAAAAGTCACAATACTATGGTATCTGTCCAGATTTGAATGAAACCATAAGCTCGTGCATGAGAGCCGAGGCCGTAACCACGGGGGCATGACGACATAATGGTAGGTTATATTTTTAAAACCTTTCTTAAATTAACCCTGCTACTGATTCATCAAAGTTATCAGTCGGACGTAGGTATTCAGTTCCAAATAGGTGAAAAAATGTACATAATTAAGAGCGACTAGAATCAATTAAATTTTTTGTAAACTTTGACGTTCAAAAGTGCCTTACAAGGGCCTATCTGAAATAAATGATTTGACTTTGACTTTGAAATGGCAGACGCAGTAATAAATTTGAAAAAAAACCTAAAGGTGCTTAACGTTTACATTCCTTGATTGTAAATTATTTTTATTATTATATTAAAAAATAACCCCGTAAATGCAACCGAATTGACATCAACAATAACCGAATTGAGTGCCTCGTTGGTCTAGTGGTGGCATGCGCTACTGCTGAGCATGAGGTCCTGGGTTCCATTCCTAGGTCGAGCAAAGTGTTGTAGGGTTTATCCATCAGGAATTACTCAGTAGCAGCTTGGAATCTGGATTTGGGCCCGGCTGATGGTAATAGGCTCGCTCCTTATTACACCTATGTAATAAGGGGCGAGCCTATTGCCATCAGTAAAGATAACTGGTGAAATGTGGGTGTACATTAGGTACCTACACCTCTGTCTAACCCTTCTGGGATTACAGGCGTTAAGTTATGTTACCTTTAGGAGGATCCTAAAATTAGTTAGTTACAACGTAAAACAACACACAAGGCAATACCTTATTTATTTTTTTTTGAGGGTCAGAAATACAAGTTCCTTCTCCCGCTCTGGGTGGAGCGAGAAGGGCGTGTCAGACTTTAACTGACTAAAACCCACCCGTGTTCCTTCCGTTGCCTGTGTGCCGGGGTCGCGATATCCCTTTCGGACAAACTCGCAACCCCGGCAGGCATTGGCCTTTCCGGACCCCGTCAGTTGGTGCTGACATCTCTTTGAGGCGCGCGAGGAACACAACGCGCCGTCGACCCGGGCCAGCCATGCTATTCTGTAAACATCTCACCGTGAAAACTTGGGTGAAGTGAGCTGTCAATAGTGTCAATCCCTATGGAATGGCAGCTCACTTCACCTAAGTTTTCACGGTGAGATGGTTACAGAATAGCACTGCTGCCATGCTATTCTGTAAACATCTCACCGTGAAAACTTGGGTGAAGTAAGCTGTGAATAGTGTCAATCCCTGTGGAATGACAGCTCACTCCACGCTCACTTCACCTAAGTTTTCACGGTGAGATGGTTACAGAATAGCACTGCTGGTCCCTATCGAACGGCGAGCTACCCATTGCTCACCGTCCGCAAGCCCGCGCCTACGGTGGGCGGAAGTCGGCTCGCGACTCCCGACGCCCGGGACAAGACAATACCTGACAGGCATATAGACAAAGTTTTCATTGTGCGCTTCTCACGTGACTTATTATATTATATTATCGTAGGTATATATCGTGGACGGAAATAAAAAAGCGTCGTCATTTATTTCCATACATTTCACTTGTCGCGTTAATCCTCGTGCAGGAAGGCGCGACGCGACGGCGAAAACTTCACGGTAAAACAATTACCGGTGGCGCGTCCCGGCGTCACTTCGCGCCATTCTGCATGAGGCTTTATCGTGATGCCGTGGACGTCCACGATAATATCGTTACATTAGACATTTTATGGCGGTCATCGTAACTAATGTTATAAATGCGAAAGTGAGTTTGTTTGTTTGTATTTTACGCTTACACGCTAAAACGGCTGAAGGGATTTGGTTGAAAGTCGGCACATGGGTAGACCATGACCTGGATCAAGACTTATGCGGGTGAAACCGCGGGGCGCAGCTAGCTTATTTATAAGCACAACAGCCTAACCATCGTCACAAATAATTTATGGGTGATATTGCCCATAAATTATTTTCCGTTCCAAACCGGTTCTATCAGAGGGGAAGCACCCAAAATCGATCAGCTGTAAATTAAGCAATGGACACAAGCAAAGTTCTCGCCCTCAGTTAATTAATCTTGTTGATTTCTGATCCTGTTTTGTAATTCAGCGGCCGATCAGACAAAGGGCGCTAATTTGTTTTAGTAAAAATCGTGTTTCAGGCAGCCAATTGTTAGAAATAAATCGAAAACTTTTAGAATATCTAAAACAATCGGTGTTAGATAATATAATGATCTATTTAAAAAAAATGAAATACTGTTCGTTGTAAAGCGTATCACTTGAGAACGTCTGGATCGATTTGGTTAATTTTCTTTTTTTAAGTCCGTTATAGACATGGTTATAAGGTAAAACAAAAATGCCCGGAAAATTACGGAATTACGGAACCCAGAGCGAACAGATACAGGATTTAACTCAGAATTTTTGTGATATTTAGTGAAATCATCATGTCAATATTTCACTATAAGATTCGATGGCTTAATGTGCAATATTGCTATTTTCATAAGGTTTTTCTTTTTCTTTAAGGTATCTTCGATTTGGGTATACCCGACGATATAAATACATACAGACATACATATACTCACGCTCATAATCCCATAGGAGTAGGCAGAGATTGCAGATTGTCAAAATCAATTATCCACAGCCCACTTTTCACTACTTTTCTGTTTTATCTATTATGTTTAAATTAAAGTCAATAGTAATCACAAAAAAATAAATAAATGTTGTAATAAGTTTATTTTTAAAATACATAGTAGGTGTATTAAGTTATTTTTTTCACCACAACCGGTAAGCTCTTGGCCTGCATATCACCTGGAGGTAAGTGATGATCAGGCCAAAGGTGGAAGCGAGCTTCACCCGAAATCCTCAACCACAGAGGAACTGGCTATCTTACCTCTAACTGCCGAATCACAACAATGTTGTTAACATTGTTGTTATGGCGATAGACTTAGATAATATGGTGGTAGCTTTAGCCAGGCGGACTCAGTCGCAAAGATACCACTTCTTAAAATGCCTCGCGGACGCAAAATTTCTATTTCTCGGAATGTCTCTTTCGCAAACTGACCACTTCGCAAAATGTCCCTTTCGAAAAATCTTTATTTCTCAGAATGTGTCTTTCGCGAAATTACCACTTCGCGAAATGTCCCTTTTTTCCAATGCACATTCAATCCTTCATATCAGTATAAAATCGGTCAAATGCGAGTCGAATTTGCTCACAGAGGGTTACATAATAATCAGGTAGGTAGATAAGTTGTAGGAGCGGAGCGAGCGAGTACTGCGGAGCGGATTTGCGGACTGTGTCTGTCCATTGATGCGGAGCGAGGTAGTGCGGAGCGGAGTTGAGGTCTGTTCTCGCGACGAGTAAACCCGCGGCTGGGTTTTTCGGCTACCCCGCTCCGCTTCCCCGCTCCGCTTCCCCGCTCCGCTTCCCCGCTCCGCTTCCTCGATCCGCTTCCTGGTTTTGTATGAATTTTTAAATTAGTTCGTAAATCCCTGTCCACTGAAGCGGAGCGGAGATTTTATGCAATTCCATTGTGGTTAATATTGGCACAGCTCCGCTCCGTTCCTCTCCTCTCCACTCCACTCCCCTCCTCTCCGTTCCAGTGGGCAGTTAGCCTAAGTCTCAATCCTGTGGGTATATCGCGATAAAAAGTATCCTATATCCTGACCTCGGTCATGACGGTCTATCCATATGCCACATTACATCGAAATCCTTTCAGCCGTTTTAGCGTGAAAGCAAACAAATAAACAAACTCATTTTCGCATTTGTAAAATATTAGTTAGGATGGCAAAGGATGCAATTTTTCCATTACCGTTAGCTAAAGTATCTCATTAAATAAAGTTAATTGATTCAAAGTGTTAGCTAAACTCTTTTAACTAAACCAATTAAAATTCTTTAATTAAAAGGTTTTCACAGAAAAAGGTAGCGGCAAGCCAATAGCGCAGTTCTGGAGTTTCTCAAGTGGCTGAACGAACAAATAAAAGCTATGAATGTTGAGCTGAATGTTGAGCTCAGAGTTTAAGAGAGCTCATTAGTAAGTCATAAAACTTTTGTAGTGGGAATAGAGTTCACAGTTGAAGTAGACCCATCTCGAAGGAAGTTTCTGTATCTGTGTTTTTTTCAACCTTCACAATAGAGTAGCAATTCTTCAGAGGCTAATAGGATAATCAGCCTATAATGTTGCTACTGCTGGGACACAGGCCTCCTCTCTTTGAGAGGGAGTGGGCTGTTATTTACCACGCGGGCCCAGTGCGGGTTGGTAGATGACACATGCCTTCGAATTTTTGGTTTTAGGTTATACCTGTTTCCTCACGATGATTTCCTTCACTGTTTTGAGAGCAGTGGTGTTGAAATTATTTACACAAAGTCATGTGCCTGGATGGGTTCGAACCCACGACGTACAACTCGTAAGTCAAGGCCGTTACCACTGGGCCGGTAAGAGGTTAAAATGCGTGATGCAAACTAAAAACTTGTAGTAGGTACCTACCTACTTATGGCAGAAAATTTTAATTTGAGGACAACTTAAATTGATAAAGATTTCCGAACCTTGCTGCTTTTGAGGATAAACTCAAACTCAAACTCAAAGCATTTATTTCAATTAAACCATTACAGGCACTTTTGAATTGTCAAGGTACGCCATACAATTTGGTACGCCATAGTTTTTAGTATAAAACAGTCTCGAAGAGTGACCTATTTGGACAGTGTCCTAAGAAAGGTTTCCTGTAGCAACATCGGTTTAGGTAACTGTGTGTATATTTTCCTCAAAATAGCCGGCTCGAATTTTGATGTTCCTTTGCACAAATATCAAAACCATATCGCTACTGCGGTCCATATACCACTTTAGCCCAGTCTCCTTTAATACCTACCCAAAAATCAAGGTGATACTTACAAATTTAATCTGCACTCCCTCCACCGAGGTCCTTAGGTTGTGTTTCCCCAGGTAGATCGTCAGGGTGTTGGGGTCGACAAGCCGCTGTGACATCTTTCTGGTGACGCAGTGGGCTGCCGTGATGACGTGCTTGTGCGACACCAGGGTTCCTCCGCAGATGTACTTGTTGTCCACAGTCTGGAATTCGAGAATTTAACTTTTGAGGCATTTTTTTTGTTTCCGCTAATGATGGTGGTCTACTTATATGGGGCCGCACCATCAATAATGACTAGTCGACCAGGCGGCTTCACTATATTTTCGCCCATTCTCCTTTTTTGACCGACCCAAATATTCCTATGTATATTTTCCATAAAGTCTTACCTTATGAGGCTCGAAGCAATTTAAAAGAACCACGCTAACGTAACTCTTACCTGAGTTTGGTAGAGAGCGATCTGCCACGGCCATTGGCCTACCAACGTGGGGGTACCATTCACCACCAGCGGTATTGGATTTAATACCACCTTTCCGCATTGAGACTGCAAAATAAGTAAAGTGATACAGCTAGTTATCGCAAAGATTTGGTTTGTATTAGTAATTTCTTTATCTGTACAAGGACGTTTTGGCGCGTGGCTTAAATCGGAACTAAAGGCGCCATCTTGTTTTTTCAATAAATTTTACAAAACGATTACGGTAATGTTTACCAACAGCGCCCCCCTTAATGTCATTCGAGCGCCAAAAGATCCTTGTAGCAGTTTACAGTTCAGCCGTCGAGATAATGCGTTCCAACCTGTCAGTTGGACAATTTCTAGTAGTAATAAAGATCAAATTCGCAAAACACATGTATTCTTTAGTATGAAACTGACAGAATAGATGTCAAGAACGCATTCTCTCGACGGCCGTACTGTAGTTGAGTTCTGTTCTACAGGGTATAATAACATTTTGTGGTCGACAATAAGTCTTGGTCATTTGTTGTCAGTAAAATTATAATATAATCAAAATCAAAATAAATGGTTTTATTATGATTTTTTACTAGGAACTTTAAATTAATCTACTTTAAAAGTAGTATAACCGAAGCGAATTTAAAAAAATGGGGTATCCCAGGCCCCGTCAAAAGTGATGATATTGATTAAGTTTAAAAAAAAGTGGTTTGAAACAGCTTTCGCTTAGAAACCTTATGGCATAAAAATCATGAATCCATTAACTTATTAATTTTTATGGTGTGAAAGAAACATCCTGTAGACACTTAAGGCTTACCGCGCACTGCGCTGCGGGCCTTACGTTGCGTTTTTTTCGCCGCAGCGAATAAAATCTTGCTTTGTTTTCGTATGCGTTTTTTTTGCAATACTCGATTAGTCGTTTGAAAACCACACAAAAACCCATGTCATTTATGGTGACATTGTGCATGGAAATTTATTATTTACCATTTTAGAATGCGTTTACCATCAAGATAGGAAATCCCGACCACAATTTTATAAATGTTGATTCAATCTAAAACGTTAAGGCGAAGACGCCCGGGCAGCCCGCAAAACTCAAATTATTTTGTTTTTATTGCATATTTGCAGGTTAGTGCCGGGTTGTATGTTAAACAAAATATGATTCGCGACCGTAACTAAAATGTACATTTTTACAGAATTATAATCATTCAATTCATAAATGCAATTTTCCGAGTTAGAATTGGCCTCAGTTGTCATGATTTCATGAAATAGTCACATTAATAGGGAAATTTAAAATTGGATAATTATTTGTATTGAAGATTTTAAGCCTTTTTTTCAAATTTATTTGTTACGGTAGCGAATGATATTTAAATATGAATTTCACAGGCTACCTTAGCGTATCCCCCTTTACAATCGACCACAAAAAGTTTAATTAATATGAAACCTGTTAATAAATTGAAAGATGTATTAAGTTAAGGTAAGTATAGGAACTAATAAAGTCACAATAGAAATATATTTTTTTATGTTAACAATTCAGCTATCTAATTACGTAACACATTTTTGTAAACGATTACGACTAATCCGTTTGATTTTGACAGTTGAACAACATTTCGTGCGTTACTTAAGTTGTTGATCAGATAAAAAAAAAAAAAATTGGCATTGGATTTGCAATCTGTTTCAAAACGATTCAAATTCTGATTGATCGTGTATTACGCAATTAGGATACTGATACACCGACTAGAAAATATAATCTTAAAAGTCACCTATTTACATATTTCTTTGAATATATATGTAGGTGACCATAAGATTTTTTGAAAAAATTACACAGGATTGTATATAAAAGGTGAAATATAAATAGGTATTGTATAGCTACAGAGGGAGTTCTATTAATAAGTTATTATTTATCTACAGGGCGTGTTTCCCAAAATCTACAAGTGCAAGCGGAAATAAATAAGCAACAGATTCTTATCTCAAGTCATTAGACAGTGGACGTAAGAAAACTTCTGAAAATATAAAATTATGATAAACAATAAGTAAAGATGCAGCTCATGCAGTAAATTACTTTAAGATAGAATCAATTGAAATAGGCAGAGCGATAAAAATTACCAACCCATTTTCTTCTTAATCTGTCAAAAGCAGCTGGCTTTCGTAAAAGCTGAATATGTTTTTAAATCTAACCAAACCAAATACAGATATCCCAAGAAAAGTTTGCGCTTCGGAAATCATCGTCTATCTTCGGAAATACGAACGCGTGATTTTGAGATCTTCTAAAACGCTGTTACAACCATGAAAGTACTTGTCTGTTTTTTACATCACAAATTTATAGATAAACAAATCTATGCAATTCGAAAAAATCATTTCAGAACTTTTGAGAGACAGGTGACGATTTGCGATAGGAGTAGGTAACTGGACCGAGAGAAAACTTCATTTGAACGCGCAAAGGTGCATTATTACTAAGCGCGGCAGTACCATACTTAGAACTTTTGCGTTTGCCGGGTTAGGTAGGTACTGTTATTCGTAAAGATAGTTTGATGGGAATTGAAGAAACAATGGTAACTTTGATACCTAAGTATCCGCTTGTGTAGTTATCATAAATTCGGCCACTCATTCATATGTTGCAGCCATTCATGTTAGCTTTGGCATACCTGAGTACACACGTTTATATATTTTTGAATATAAATGAGTGTTTTTGAAATTGACACCGAATTGAAATTATGCGAATATAAAAACAAAAAATTCTCGAATAATTGCAAGTTATAATATAGTCTAACATCACCTCATAAATATTGTAATTTAATCCGATTGATTACTGTGAGCGGATTTAGAGGTAGTGATGTACCTACCTACAGGATATAATTAAGTTGTGCAAAACGAAGGATAAAAAAACCGCCCAAAAAGCGCGCGTAACACGACGTAACGAAAAAACGAAAGTATAACATTTTGACCGCCAAGACACTTTTGTTACGTAACAAAAGTGTCGTGAGTGATAAAATGTTACACTTTTTTTGGTGTAGCTCTCATTCGCCAAGTGTGCAGAGTATATCGTGAGATAAGGAATTTCGTTCCAAAATGAATTGTCTTCCAAAGAACCGCACCCTAATTATGTAATACACGATCAATCACAATCTGAATCATTTTGAAAGAGATTGCGATTGATGTACTGCAAACTGCAAAAACTCACGAGATTTTTTTCTAAAAGTAAGTAATTATAAAATAAAGAAGAAAAACGTGAGCAAACCTTGTGATTACGGAGGCTGAGCATGAAGTAGGTTGGTATACCGACGATCTTAGATGATCATTTGCAACGGTCCAGTGCCTATACGGCACTTACTAGGCAATTAGGAATGTAGATACGTAAACAAGTAATATTATACTGTTCGCACAGCATGGCAACACGCATTTTCTAGGTAAGTATAAGTGAATAGTAGATTGACGAAATATTTATTTATTTTATTTTTTTATACAACACCCTAAATCTATCTTTACAAACACTGTATCTTTACAAAGCCTGTATCTTTACAAACCATGTATTTTTACAAACTCAGTATCTTTACAAACCCTGGCTTAGTTTGGATATCAGTTTCAGTACCTAAAGCAAAAATGAATAAATCTGTATCTATGTATCAAGTTCTTGTGAATGCTCTCATTTGTGACAGTAAACTTTTGACTTTTTTTACTTTACAGAATGCCGTAATGCGATAATTAAGTACAAATATACTAAATGCAACTAAATTCATAATAAAATAAACAAACATAACACCTAAATTTAACTTAATTATAACATAACACTCTAGCTAGAGGTCATCAGAGTAAAGTTGTTCAGTGTACAAGAAAACAAATCTATAATAGCGATTTTAAAGAAATGACATTTAATGGTTCGCCCCCTTTTACATGGGACCTAAACATAATGTGGTTATACTATAGGTACACCGCTGCCTAACCCCGCGGGGAATACAGGCGTGATGCTATGTGTTATAAAGAAATTAAAATACACATAAAACAGTAATGCGACAAAGTCAGGAAAGTCCTTTGTAATAACTTGATTTCACCGGTTTTTATAAATTCTACTTACTCTCTGGCTGGTTGTTATGTCATCTTTTCCCACTGATATTTGTTTTTTTTTATAATGTTGGCAGTATAGTGCGTTTATCTTGACCCGTGACGCGATTGGTAGCACTGTTCTGTCAGTCGCCATTTTGAATTCTATTATAATTTAAACTAAGCTTGACAAACAATGGTGCCAACATGACGGTAAGGGACAAGTTATAGTGAACGATCGGTAGTCGTTAATTGACCTAAAGGTCTTTTCTTTCCACCACTGTACATTAAATCTTCCATTGACCTTGCTGTACAGTTCTGAAAACGTGCTTCTTTTCAAACTAAAGGTTATTATATTATCTTGTAGCGTTTTCCTCTTAGGAAATACTTATCATGCAATAAAGCAACACTTTTGATTCACTTGTGTGGTGTTATGTAGTTAGTTGCATAGATCGCCATCATTACATAATATGTTATTGGATAAGGAAGGATTAATATAATACCGGTCAAAATAGCTTCGGAAACAACTATATTTATTTAATCAAGTTCTGAACGATAATAATGGTTCCTTACTGTGGGTCATCCTTAGAAGATAAACATCACGGACTTTTTATTCAACTTATTAAGATGAAAAATCCTGTAGAATATACATTTTATGTATCTTTTACTGTTTACGCGGTGCACGCCAGTAAAGCTCCCAATCGGCATGATTTTTCCGACATCTTCAACAATAATCGTCAGCCAATTATTCGAGCCGTATGGCGCAAACACAAAGGTAGCCCGCGAAATTAAAATTTTCTTATGTTTTTTGCAATTTTCTGGCCAATATCAGGTTGTATTTTGATCAAAATATGATTCGCGACCGTACCAAATATGTATTTTCAGAATTATAATCATTAAAATCGTCAATACAACTCTTACTGTTCAGATAAATATTGAATGAGTGTTTCATGAAATCGTGACATTTTAGGTTAAAGCTTCGTGCAGACTAGAGCGACGCGACTGCGCGACGCGACACCGGTTATTGTTATACCGTGAAGTTTTCTTAGAAATTGTATTGTTCGTGTCGCGTCGCGCCGTCGCGTCGCGCTGGTCTGCACGGCCTTTAATTCTTACTTAGAGATTTTAATTCTATAAATACACATTTGTTACGGTCGCGAGTTGGGAAAAGGCTAGGCAGATCGAGATTGAGATACCTACTGTTCTAAACTGTATGGAACGCCTGTTTTTTTTGCGATTTCAAAGTTGGTCCCATCGCAAAAGTTGTTCAGTTCGATGGTCTAAACCACCTCTTAAAGTTTGGTCTAAAGTAATTTTTTTAACACCTTAAATATATGGAAAACGAAACCAAAGATACGAAAATAGCTGTGGCAGACGTAGATTGTTTCGTAAACCTACTACGCTTAGGAATGGATAGCTAGCTTCATCTTTCTGACTGACCGACCCCTTGACAATTCAAAAGTGCCTGTAATTGGTTTATATGAAATAAATGCTTTGAAATCGAGTTGAGTGAAAAAAAATGCGCTAGTGTCATTCACCATTCCGTAGCCGACCGCAGGCGGCAACTGCAAGCGATGTGTCGCCGCGACACGACTGGCTTCTATAATTTTCTACCCAAGTAGAAAACAGAGAGATACATACATTTTTTTTCTTTGTTCCTCTCAAATAGAGCACCTGCCATCTAATCTCTTCACCACCCTTGGTTGACTGGTAGAGAATGCCTAAGGCATTAAGTCCGCCTTTGTACTTTTTTGAGTGTGAAAAGTTTTAATAAATAAATACATGTGTATGTATAGACTGAACGCCAATGACCACGTGAGCAAAGTTCCTCATTTAATAACGATAAAACGGCCTTCACTACTTTCACAGAAAATGTCGTTAAAAAGAACAAATTCCGGTTTTTTCTAGAATACCTACTAATTACAATACGGATACGACGAAACTTGTTATTCGCACATGCTTTGTCTGAATCTAGACATAAACAAAGTAAGGAATGTTGTATGAAAGCCTTTCGTAACCAGAAATGTTTGAAGGTCACATAACAATGTTTCTTTTTATACAATTAACGAGAAACTAAAAAGGGATAAGTATTGGTTTTTAGCGTGTACCCGAATGTTTCCGTGTTACTAAGTTATTCGACGATATTTAAATACTAGATTGTTTGCCTAGGGAACAAACAATTATTTTAAAGGCGAGAGTATTTCTTTGAATACAGAGCGGTGCGAAGGATTCAAAGTACGTTATTCGAGCTTAAAATAGTGTTGATCCCGAGGTGGACACTACTTTTTAACCCTCTATGAGAAAATAAGCAAGTGCAACTTATGAATAAGAATAGTACCTATGTTTATTTATTTAATTCTCACTAATTGGAAGACATTATTTTTTTTATAAAACTAAGTAAAATACGAATTTGAGTTAACAATTACGAACGAAGGCGGAATGCATTTCGCGCGTTTGTTATTTTTTCAAAAACTTTTTATTTTATTTGGCTCGCGCGCGGTTTTCTTTATCATATCATACTTATCATTACGTATCTACTTATCATATCATTACTTTATATATCATACAGCCTGTTACTTGTTCATACAATGTTTGTGATTGATCTCTTTGGTGGTTGGAACGTTTACTAACAATATCCACATTCCAAATTCAAATCACTTTTAGTCCCTAGGGATTAAAGAGCTATTTTAGTCCCTGATAACGAAGAATAAATTAGGTCTTTTCTTTTTCTTTTGAATAGATGTGATTTTTTTTTTTTTACAGCCTAAGTTAGTTGGGTAGAGCAGTGGTAACGGCCTTACGTGTTGAGTTCTAAGTTTCGAACCCAGGCAGGCACATTGCTTTGTGTAATTTATTTCATCACCACTGCTCTCAAAACGGTGAAGGAAAACATCGTGAGGAAAACACTATTAAAAAAAAAAAAAAAAAACAATGGCATGTGACATCCACCAACCCGCACTGGGCCCGCGTGGTGGATTATGGCCCACTCCCTCTCACAGAGAGGAGGCCTGTGTCCCAGCAGTGGGAATATTATAGGCTGATTATGATTATTATACTTTTAAAGTAGGTATATGTACAAGTTTTATCGCTCTCTTATCTTTATAGTCATGACTTCCGGGAAATGCTTTCAGGAAAATAACCTTTACGCCACTTTTTAATTAGTATTCATAATTACTTCGCAAATATTTTTATTTTTGTCCTAGAAGTGTTATTGGGTTTTTCCATCTGGAATTTCTCAGTAGCAGCCCGAAGTCTAGATTTGTGGTTGATGGCAACAGGCTCGCCCCCTATTTCATGGGACTTGAACATAACTGGCGAAATGTGGGTGTACTATAGGTACTCCTCTGTCTGGCCCTTCAGGGATAACAGGCGTGATGTTATGTTGTGTTCCGCGCTGTCGCGTCGCGCTTGTCTGTATGAGCCGTTACTTATCGTTCGTGCCCAAATGGGGTCGCTAGTTCGATAAGGATATTTACCAACAGCTTCAGCATCGGAGCTGACCTTTTGACATTTACTACGATTGCTCCACGAGTACTACACGTTGAATAATAATATAAACAAGTTTTTATTAAACATTTGGTTTTTCTTGGAATGTTGTAGCTGATACTTGACTTGATTGAGTTATGATGATGACGTCACTCTGAACTAGCTGCTCGAAGGCTGCGTAATTATCCATGTTCGGGGTCACCAAGGTATGTGGAACAGGGTGTAAAGTTCACTCATCCTCCATAGAAAAGGGAGGCTCCTGTGACCACACGGGTGTTGTGTCTGGTGGGCTACTGCCCGACGATTGATGTCGGGACGTATACACATGCTAGTCGCGCGGTAAACTGTGCTTGCGCGATGCAGGATTTTGCGTGATGTCAGTGTGATGCGTAGTACGTATGTGGTCGCATCACTGTCATCCGGAAACGTGCCCAGTAGACTGGCATCATTGCCACGTTGAATGGCAATGCTAACTCTTTTTACGGATTTCTAATGCACAGTCATTTTTATTTTTATAACAAGGTGTATTAGAAAATCTAATCAGTGGGGTCACAAAGAGAATCATAACAATATTTATAGCTTACATGCGGCGCCCCTGTTACGCACGGTTTTTACAAGTTGACAAAACATCGAAATGTTTTTATAAGTAATAAGTATATAAGTTTAATATGAATGTATTATACACATAAATTCTCCGGAATAAATTCTCTAAATGATGGATTTTCACCATCATTTCATCCGCATCAAAATCTGTTGAGTAGTTTAGTAGATCAACCCGGTCAGACATCCATACACGAAATAATAAAAAACGATTTCAATTATCATTGCGACTAGACAAGTTGGATTTGTGACGTCATTTGACAGTTACGAGTGGCATTTAAATATCCAATCTGACTCACCAAACAAGATCCAGTATACTAATAATGTAAATAGAATTCTTTTGAAAGGCTGTGACGAGACATGTAGGTAAATAAAATAAAATAATTAGGTTCAAGGGAATCCCTGTGTAGTAGGTACTATACAGGGAACATAATTTTTTTTTTTTTTTTTTTACTTCATGTACTACAATCTCCTTTTTTTATGAAATAAATTTATTATTATTTTAAAATTATATCACCGATTGATAGTCTACAACTATACTTACTACGATACTTTATTTATACAATGTCGCCCATGGGCATGTGACCGCCTGTATTTTTCTGAATATTCATGAAAAATTATCGAAAATTAACTTTAAAAATTTTCATGTGGTTAGTCTTTTATTAAAAATTAGTTTTTTTGTATAATATTTCCTAATAACAGTGTTATAGGTATGGGAGGACAGTGTAGGCCTTTCAACAAGTACCAGGTACTTAATTTTTTTTTTAATGTTCATTAAATCTACAATCCACTAAGCCTACAAGTTCTCACATTCACAAAACAGAAAATAATCTATAGACAATGCCGCGCATGGGCATGTGTCCGTATTTTTCTAAATATTCGTGAAAAATCATCTAAAATAAACTTTAAAAGGGGGTCTATCTTGATTTTATTATTTTCTTTTTTCAAAATCCCCTTATAATTTCATGGACTTACACTTGTGTTTTTTAAAATAAATACTTATATTTTTTAGAAAAAAATGTCTTCACCTCCGTTTTTTTTTCATAGTCGACAAATTTTAATAGAAAATGTTAGTCAATCCGATAAAATAACTTATAAGCTTTTAGAAATAATAAACAGAATCCAAATTGAGCCAAAAGCATCGGAAATATGCCAAGGCTACTCAAAAAATAAAAAAATGAATAACATGAAAAATATTAAAGATATATTGCATTTCTTAATCAATATTCTAGTTCGCTAGTTAGCCACATTTGTTGTTTCCATACAGTAATATTGCCAAATTAATCAAAACAGCGAAATATTTGACATCTATTTACGACGTTGCCCACTTTCAGAATAAACGCTCTTAAGGCACATGAGTAGACAAAGCTTCATACAAGCGAGTTCATATCTAACCAGTTTCAAAACAAAATCCCGTGAACACGATGACCACATCTATTACCGGCCCGGTTCTATAGTCGCTGAGCGCTGCAAGCAAGAATAGTCCTTACGGTGGTTAGATATGAACTTCTTCGATGGTACCTTCGCTCATTACATCGTACATTCTGACTCCTACTTCGTACATTTTGAGTCCTTGACTGTATATATACATCCGTGTTCAACGTAAAATGTTTCGTACGTCGTACATTCTGACTCCTATTTCGTACATGTTGACTCCTTGACTGTACATCCATGTTAAACGTAAAAAAATAAATTGTTATTTATTACTTGCTTCTATTTTCGGTCTATGGTTATCAGAAAGTTTTCTCTCGGGGAAAGGAAGAAATAAGCAGAGAGCAAGAAAGACTCACCTGTCCACCAGGGCTGTTAGAGTTAGAAGTATCTAGTTTAGGTAACTGAATATAAGCGGGTCCTGTCCAGTAGTCCTGGTCAGCAGGTTCACTGAAAATATAAAATGGAATTTGAGCAAACGCTTGGAATTTTTCAAATAATGTTCAGACCTGGGGCTCAGTACTATGACGTGTTAAAGCCATAATTGTTCCAGTGTCAGAGAGAGATGGAGCCATACAGGACGAATTGCATTATCCCTTTTTCACAACGGAATAATGATAGCTTTTACATGTCATAGTTTGGCCCCTGTACTTTATAGGCGTAAGGCGTAATTGACAAAGGTTTCAGTGGTCTGCTCATTGTCGATTGATTTTTTTGACACATTTTTCATACTAAATGTGTCTGAACGGACAAAGGCCAAACCAGGCGCGGTTAATCATAGATCAACATTATTTTAATCATATTTTAACGGCAAATTAGAAATTAAATATTATTCTGATGTATTATAGGACAAAGAGACAAGACACTTGCCAAACTGGTTTTTAATTGGATGATGTCTGACGTATAAAAATAAATATTTTTAAGATTAAAAATTTACGAAAGTCTCGGAAAAAATAGTGTTATGTATGGTAAGCCTCAAGCAATCTGGGAATCGAACCCAGCAACAACTAGCTCAACAGTCACGCTAGCGACCTCTATACCAACAAGGAAGTCGGCCATACCAAAACTGACTTAATAAGATACTTGCCTTACTGATGGTCTCGGCCTACCATCTGGTCGCGGCGTGGCCAGATATCCATTGTCCGGCCTGTTCTGGTTTTGGCGGTCACCACTGGGGCTAAATGACAAAAATATACCATGAACTATGTACTATTAGGGAAATGAATGGTTGATTATATAGAAAGAAAGAAAGAAAAAGTATTTATTGAGACTCGCACAGGAAATCACACATTAAACTAAAACACACTATACATAAATAAAAACCAAAGTAACATTAAAATTTAAAGAATGAAGTCCCGTACGAGGCCAAAAGGCATATATCTAGGGCATATATATGGGGATATGGATCTGATTGAAACAATACAGGGCATAGGCAGGTGGCACTGGGACATCGACGCAAAAACTGTTACCCTGGATTCAACAAAAACGACAAAATGTATGGAACAGCAGATTCTTTTTTAATAACCGACGAAAAATTTCAACGCAGGGCGTTTCAGAATCATGTACTGAATCCATGTTAACAGCCGGTCGATTGTGTAAAAATATCACCGTAAAACTTAGGTGAAGTGAGCGTGAAGTGAACTCTCAATAGTGTTAATCCCTAGCATCCTGCCGGTCGATTCTGTGACAGTGACAGCTCACTTCACCTAAGTTTTACGTTGATATTTTTACAGAATCGACCGACAGTTTTCGCGTCGATGTTCCTGGCAACCTGTATATTGAAAGTGAGTGTTTTGCTTGTTTTTTTTTGGTTTTCCTTACATACAATCGGAAGTAAATTATGACTAGATAACACCAGTTTAATAATGACCCCAATCGTTGCACCAGTACGGTACAATACTTAATTAGAGGTTCCATTATCATTATGACGTAACAAAAAATTAAATTTTCCATATAAAAGGGACAATTAATCACCGAGCATGCGGTACAGTGTCATTTGTGCGACAGTGGTAGATATGAATGATATTAATGAACGTTGCCATCAATTGCTCATTACGAATGTTACCCACACCGGTGTAGGACGCCATGATGAATTTATTTCGGCTAAAGCTTCATACAGACAAGCGCGACGCGACAGCGCGGCGCGACACCGGCTATTGTTATACCGTGAAGTTTTCTTAGAAATTGTATTGTTCGAGTCATGGCGCGCCGTCGCGTCGCGCTGCTCTGCACGAGCCTTAAGACGTCATTTATGTTTAGCTCTGCCTACTTGTTTATTTTTAACATAACATAATATCACGCCTGTATTACCCGAAAGGTTAAGCAGATGTGTACCTATACTACACCCACATTTCGCTATTAGTTACGTTTTAAGTCCCATGTCATAGGCGGCGAGCCTATTGCCATCAACCGGGCACAAATCCATTTTCCGGGCTGCTACTGAGAAATGCCAGATGGAAAAACCCAATAACTCTTTGCCCGGCGTGGGCATCGAACCCAAGCAGTAGCGACCACAGGTAGATTATTAAAAAATATTGGACACGTATTTTTTCTTTTTTTACGTAATCAAAAGATTACGTCAATACATTGAGTAGGCAATACGTTAAAATGTGGCATGGCGTCACTCCCCGGTAGATTTTATACTGACTTGTGACGTAGCGAGCTCCCACTCCCCAACTTTAATGCGTTGTATCTAAACCATTTGTTATTAATATGATAAAGCAAAAAATACGTGTCTAATATTTTTTTATTAGCTGACTGATGGAGTAAATAGTTCTTTTTTCCCAGTCAACATCCCTATACATTATCTGCAGACAAGGAGTCAATGCAGGGTGCAAGAAGATCCATCACGAAGTCGTCATCTACGCATTCTGTAGGTTCATTAAACTAAGTAACTCTGTGCAAACATAATTGCTGGGACACAACTTTTATTTTTGGTGTGAAAATTCCCTGTTTTACGTTAGTGCGCGATGTAACGCACGCAAAACATTGTGGTTATGGGTGCATGCGACCGTACATAAAATTTAAAACTGGTCGTAAAAAAAACGTCAAAAATATTTGGAACTTTGCCCTTCAATAGCTCCGTAACCAGAAGGTTCCCAGGTATCGCCCAGTACAAAAACAATATAATTATAACGGGAAGAACAAGTGATTCTCAGTTTACACCAGTTATGTTAAGGTTCATTTTTATTTGCACTTCGCTATTTATGCGATTTCGTCATTTGTAAAAACTTTAATAAAAAATACAGTTCGAACGGCACCCTAACTGCATAATACACGATCAATCACAATCTGAATCATTTAGAAAGAGATTGCTAATCCATTGCTTCATAAGTTCGAAAACAAAGTCTGCTCAACGCAATGAATGTTGTTGAACTGTCAAAATGAAATAGATTGGTCTATCTATGTCTGTGGATTAGTCTTAATCGTTTACTGAAAAAGTTTACGCAATTAGATAGCTGGTGACATGCGCCCGCTATGTGTGAAAGAAAGTTCGAAAATTGCTCTTTGACCGTACAGAATTATGCTCTTTCATGTGTTGTCAAATTATAACCTTATGATGTTGTTAGGAGTACTTACATATTTAGAGAAGCTTCGGTGGCATGACTTTGTTGAAAATATGGTCTAGGAGATTCTTTTGGTGGGTCCCGGTTGACCGGTTTCGTTTCAAATCCGAAGTTGGTCTGCGGTGTTGGCCGCCTTACATTATCCTCGTCAGGTCGGTTGATGGCAGGCCGTGGAGTGTTGGCGTTGCAGATCTCCCTGCCATTCAGTCTTATTGTCACCAGTTTCGGGGTTTCGTTAAGAGGGTTGTATTGCACGAAGAAGCGCACTGGCACGGCTGGGCCAGGGTTAATTTGCATGTCACCGTTCTCAATTTTGAAGTCCTTGTTGTCTGTTGTGGACACGTCTCCTATCCAGTTCTGAAAGAGATGGAAGACTTTGAATCTGTTTGTTTCTCTTTTTTAAACCAGGTACACTACTTTTCAGTCAATGTTCAAAATTATACTCCGTTGGTTTAGGTAAACAAATTTAAAAAAAAACACGTGACGAGAGAGCTGTCAGGTAACTAAACCTGTCACATCAGTTGTCATGCTGCGTCACAGTTGTACTCTTCAATTTAGCAACGTTATAATTCGTTGACGTTTAGAGCACCTATCTTTTTGGGCTCTTTAATCCAAAATATTATATTATTATTATAAATCTAACAAAAAAATATGCTTAAGCAGTTGCATGTACGAAGAGTAGTTTAAGAATAAAATATACATTAATACAAGAGGAAACTATCGTAAAATTCGAAAATACATTTAATTTGTTGACAAGTGTCATCTATAAAAACCCTTTTTACGATTTGTTTACCCTTATTTATTTAATTAAACCAATGGTTGAATGATGGTAATTCAACAGTCGCAAACATCAACATTGTATGACGCACATCTACCATCGTTTTGAATATTTTTTTGGTCTCTACGTGTGAAATAAAGCTGTTTTGAACATACATAAAGCTGCAGATGAAGACTAAAAAAAAGAAGTTGCAAATGTTGCAAAACTGGATATCAAGAAGGAAAACGATTCAGAAAGTTCATTTCGATGAACTGCAGACAGATTAGGTTGTTCATAATAAATACACTCATTGACGTCAAACAATCTTAAATTCTCACATTCCTGCATATACCTCAAACATGGATAAATGACTTCCAGAGACCAATAGATCTTGACATAGACTGAAAAAGGTCGAAGAAACTTATGAAGAAGTAAAACATTCAAAATCAGCTTAGTTTATTCC
The DNA here is from genome assembly GCA_914767755.1 of Agrochola circellaris. Taxonomy (NCBI): domain Eukaryota; kingdom Metazoa; phylum Arthropoda; class Insecta; order Lepidoptera; family Noctuidae; genus Agrochola; species Agrochola circellaris. Next base: position 9,819,033 of record OU611860.1, read on the forward strand.
ACTACAAATGCTAGCAGCACATAACAGTCAGGTGAATGGATCAGTCTACGATGATAAGCTATAGTTCCAAGTAACTTTAATTAATATCCATGTCGCAGAAGATAGTCAAAGCCGTGATATAGTTTTATTCCTAGAGATATAGCTATTACCATAATATAGTTATATGAAAGCGCTCTCATTCATAACTATTGGAGTGCCCTAATTTTGTTACTGCGTCCAATTTCGACGTAGCGCTCGCAGGTCGCTGCCACGGCACCGCTCGCTTCGCTCGCTCGTCTCGCGTGTAGGTACTTGGTCACAGTTCTAACCTAACCTATTTGGTCGGACTGCTCTAATAGTTATATTACTAGATCGTGTTCGTATCATAGTTATATTCCTCATAAGACAGTTTTGAATCGCTTTTATATAACTATATTACGGTATTTAGCTATATCCCTAGGGATTTATTTTTATTTTATTAATGCTAATGGGTAACATGCAAAAATGTATATTCAACAGTACAAAAATCACTTACAGGTAAACTCCGCATGCATAAAGAAGTTGCACAAAAAATTAAAATATTAATGTATTTTAAATATAATAATACTATTCCAGTAAGTGCTCGTAGGGATCTTGACCATCTTCCGGGCTCTGGGATTGTTCTGAAAGCCGTGGAATACCTCTCCACCCCTCAAGCACCTCAGGTCATGTTGCCCCTTTGTCGCTACGTCACTATGTGCTAGCGACAGTTTTCGGGGGCCCATTATTGAGTGTGCAAGTCACCCCCTGCCATTTTATCCGTGTATATCTTAACATTGATCAGGCAGGGGACATAGGCCTTCCATAGTTTTAGGTAACCAACCCACTATAACCGCCCAAACCCATAGCCTAATATTTTTTGTTTCCATTTTTCTGCAATAGTCCTGCACCAACCGGGGGTTGTCCTTGGGTGCACTTGCATAGTGCATACAGGGATAATCGTCGGTTGGTGCCTCATTCCTCATTCCATTTAAAATTGACTAAGGGGCCTCTGCGAGTTGGCTTCGGCCCCTCATACGCCTTCCAAAGGCCCGGGACCCTATGGTCCCGAGATTTGTTGACAAATAAAAATAATAATTATAATTTAAATTAAATTAGTTATTCAAAAGTCTTAATAATTAATATAACAATATACTATACTTTTATATATATAACTAAAGGTTGATCTATTTGGGAAGATACTTAAAAAAAATTGGCTTTCAATTTGCCTAAACTTTCAAAGTGCAAATCGATTTGATCACTGCAGCTATAAAACTATATACGGTATTTAGCTATATCCCTAGGGATATAACTATAGCTATAACCATCTTACTGCGACATCCATATTGCCATGGCAATTGGTCAGACAGCAGCCGGTTTGAATCCTGACATTCAAATGCACATTGTGATACTGGAAGCCGATCACAACACAACATTATTGTTGTTGAGGAAACGCGTAGGTAGTGGATGATCAACCCGAAAACATGGAGAAAGACTGTGGGTACTTTCATTGTTTCTATAGCCCTTTTAAAAATGAAATTTAAATGAAAAAACTACCACAGAGAGTCACCAGCTAACCCTTTAAAAATAGAACTCACCCCAAGAATATCAGCCTTGTTATCCAGCACGATATTGAGCCACAGTGAGTGTAGAGTGCTGTCTGTAGACAAGTTGACTTCTCCGTACCATCTCCCGGGCTCGGAACCGGGCGGCTCGTAACGAAACACGTTGGGACATGGCGATATTGGCGTGGAGCCGGAGTCCTGCTCCAGTGTGGGTGCTGCCAGCAAAGCCAGGAACGTGCATAATGGTATTATCTGTTGAGTAAACGTTAGGTGAGATTGGCACTTTAATTAGTACCTACTACAACTTCGTCCGCGTCAAATTTCTTGTTTTAGCATAAAATATATACTGTACATAATACTCGAAATTACTGTAGCTTCCCATTAGCACAGATAATATCGATGCCTTACGGGCGAAAAAGGATAACCGCCTCTTTTCAAATTTTACAGGGGAGTGATTTAAAGTTCAAAATAAACGAAAAAAATCATAAAAAATCACTCCCCTGTAAAATTTGAAAAGAGGCGGTTATCCTTTTTCGCCCGTAAGGCATCGATATAATACTACACGTAACAGAATTTGGGGAGTCGGACCAGAGTTCCGAAGATTACCCTCTATTTACAAACTCACACATTTTGCCTTTTTATAATATTAGTAAATAGATAAGTCCTACAATGAAACGCTGAATAGTTCGTCGTCATTTCGTGGAAAGACGTCCACTGCTGGGCATAGCCTCGCTCAAGCATCGCCGCAGCAGACGGTCCTGTGTTTCTCACATTCACCGGATCCCCGCGACCTTCACTAGTTATTCGGTTCACCTTGAAGTTGGAGTAATTACGAAAAGGTTATTTATCAAATCTGCGTCCGTTGTATGGAAGTCCTTTTCGTTCTATTCCAGGCCAAATAAAATAAGTAGGTACTTTCTTTCCATAGTTCAAAGATTGTATGGTTACTTGATGAAGTCGATATTTCAGCTTCCTTCCTTTCTTTGCTTCTAGTTTTTTTTTTTTTAACCTATTCTGTCCCACTTCTGGGCAAACGTCTCCCATCCTTCGCCACTCATCTTTCATCTTCTTAATAGTGGTTTTTTTTTCGAACAGACTTTGGCAACACCTGAGATGTGCTGATATACCTATGGATCGTTTAAAAGTAATGAATCAGTGGTATAGGTACGTTCATAAAACTATTCTTAATATTCGAATTTATATTTGTTGCAAATCGTCATAATTATTTTCACGAAATAGTCTTATTTGCAGCAAATGAAATGTCGAGAGCTTTATTGATGTTTTAAATTATTATAGTTTAGTAAATATTTTATTATAGTGGCCGGTATTGAATTTTGATCGATGTACAACAGTACCGACATTTGCAAAAACCGTAAGAAATTTTGAATTTCGCTGGCTACATTGACAGATCCCCATTCCCCCCCCACAACAGGTTATAGAGACAAATATTGAACTTAGTAATGGCTACAAAACATTGCAGATGCCAAGATGCTCAGGTTCAAGTACCTAAGTACGTTCACTTTGCGATATATTTAGAAAACGGGTTGTCTTGAAGGCGATGTGTCAAATAGGACGCACACTGAGGTGTTACTTATATACCTAACATAAGATCAGAAGGTTGAAAAATATCGTAAAAATGTTGTGAGTTATATCGAATTATCGACGTAAAAGGGAAATTTTGTCTTCAATAAAACGAAAGAATAATTTGAATCTGTTCTCTTTCCTAGAAAAAGATGGAAAATGTCGTTAGTTTTTCCACCTACTATTATAAACAAGAACGAATATTTAAATAAAAAAGTGGCCAAGTGCGTGTCGGACCACGCATAATGAAGGGTTCCGTAGTTGAGATGAATTCATCCCAAGAACAAACTTCAACTGAATGAGACGAAATTCAAGTCTTTTATATGTAAAACGCACACTATGCAGGCAGGCATATTATAAGTTGGGGGATTACATCACTGACAAAAATGCTTGGCTCAATGCTGGTCCTGCTCCACCACCACAACTAATTGATTAACATTTGAAAATACTGTTGGAGCTGCTGAAGATTTTAAGACCATCTTTGCATTGTATAAAATCAATCTCCTTTGTATTATATAATTGCAGAGCACAGGTGTGAGTACTATGTACTAAAGAGCTACCACCATTTACCGGGTAATACGTCTTTTATTAACTTGAATGTGCCCTGGCGGCTGTGAGTATGTCATGCTCACTCAGATGTCTCGCTGATGGTGGCGCGTGTGTTGGATCATTTAGCTCCCTTCAAAATGGTTGAGCTGAATGGTGCTGATCCATGCGTCATGTCAAATCTTAGCGGCCATGGCTGATTTTAATTTTTGAATTGTTCTTTGTTTTATCTTTTTATTACGGACGCTTCTAACGTGCACGTCTTTCTACATTGTTCTCACATGTATAATTTCAATATGAATGATGTAACCAATACTTTGTACCAATTTATTTTATTTAAAAGAGTGTCCGTGGAGTTTCTTGCCCGTTCTTCTCCATAGGTACCTACTACGCTTTGGAATGGGCAACTAGCTTCATATTTTTGACTGACCGATTCCTTGACAATTCAAAAGTGCCTGTAAATGGTTTAATTGAAATAAATGCTTTGAGTTTGAGTTTGAACAATACAACTCCATAAGTTAGCATAATCGGCAAATATCATGATTTAGGTATTGAAATAGTCATTCAATGGGATTACATGAACTTATACTATATTTAGGTCAACATAGAACATGATACTGACCTGCAAATTGCAAAAATCGTACGAAAATATGAATTTCGCGGGCTGCCTTGATGCTTTCGCCTTAAAATTGCTGTAGAATTTATAACGTATGAATTTTATATCATCACGCTCCCGCCTTATCTCAATTCATTTGTGGTCAGCGCGATACATATTTTTCTTCCCTACTTCTCTATCAGTCGTCATCTCGGTAGTCACCCCCTTTCCAGCCATATCATCTTCCACACAGTCCATCCATCGTTTCTTTGGTCTTCCCCTACTCCTAAATAGCCATCGACATTCATACTTAAAACTTTCCTCCCGACATTTTCCTCACTCCTCCGCACCACATGCCCATACCATGACTACTGATTTCCGAACAACTGATGCCACTTTCAGACTTCCTCTTATGTACTCATTTCTTATTCTATCTATTCGCGTTACACCACACATCGAATTTTATGAACACATAGATTATTGCCGCTTGCACGCGTAGCACCGTAGAAACGAGTTTTGTCGACGAAAGAATAGACAAAGTTATAACTGTCACTTTGTCTATTCTTTCGTCGACAAAACCCGTTTCTACGATGGTCATGCTACGCGTGCAGGTAACTGAAATGGGTATGGTACTTCCCCGAACGAGTTACTGCACAAGCCTAGCATTCTCAAACAGCCATGCTATTCTGTAAACATCTCACCGTGAAAACTTGGGGGAAGTGAGCAGTCAATAGTGTCAATCCCTGTGGAATGACAGCTCACTCCACGCTCACTTCACCTAAGTTTTCACGGTGAGATGGTTACAGAATAGCACTGCAGGTGTTATATACTTAGGTCCATATATATTATGTATGACGGTGCGTTGTATATAAAAAAAATATCATAGACATACTTCGTCATCTATGGCAGAGATATCAGAGTTGAGTAATTTGCAATTTTATGTAATGTAGAGGCTTGATGACGGATATAATAGTTAAAGTATAGTCTTCAAGAATAATGGAATGAGCATTGTGTCGCGTATTATTGAGTATTTCCTTGTAGCAATCAAGATGATGTAGTCATGAAAGGATAATTTACATCTATGCACGCGTAGTTTGTTTTGCGATTCTATTTTACCGGAAAATTGTTTCAGTAGCTGCGCGAAAATGAACTTTCAGCTATGCTCATGAATGAAACTGTAGGTGCATCTAATATAGATAGGTGTATTGGGCACAATTCACCAGTAATACACGGTAAATTTTGTGACACGGGCAGTACAGTAAGGTAAGGGTACCTTGACCGCTCTAGATACAGGAAAAATTTCTTAGGAAACTTTTGAGTATTCCAACTGCATTCACAGATTTTGGAAAAATGTTAGTCACTCAGAAAAACGTAAATTCCCACGTTTTATTTTTATGTTGTCAATCGATGCAGTTTCGTATAAGGATTAGAAGACTCTTTTGTTCTAGAAAAGCCACAAATCGCAAAAATCTTTTTGCATAAGATGTCGATCAAATCAAATTCAACTTTGATTACTAAAAATATTCTAATTTTCGTTCATTATGATAAAAATAAGGTTTGCATTTGTGCGGTGAAAATCCAAAGTAAGTAACGTCATTGCATACTTACATGCATCGATAGTAATCCGAGTAACAACTTTTTAGTTTTTTATTATTTCTCATTCCAAATTAAAATTAAATATATAATTTGTACATATATTTGTAATCAGTAATCACTTTTTAAAACCCTTCGTTTTTATACCACTCGGTAGGTTTGGGAGTTTTTTTTAAACATACGTTTTGGCGGCAAAACTTCGCCATTTTGATAATATCGTCTCGTTAGAAAATATAAAAGCGCACTATGGCTGTTTATGGTATGGCGATCGACAAAAAGACCCGTTTCAGCAAAAGCCTTTTACAAGTCAATTTATTATACCTGTATCTTGTGTACCTACCTCTTTGCTTCAGGTTCACCAATGTATTGAAGGGTCATTGACCAACTTTCAACTTGTTTGGTGGCCACAGAACCATTATGGGGCGGATTTGAGTTATGTATCGCTCAATCCGGGTCAACACTGTAAGTACTTTTGCATACTTGCTCTTCCTTATGATATTGCAATAACTGGGAAACCTGTTTTGAGAGTGCGTGCCAAGAAAGAAGGCCCGCGGAAAATTGTGGAACTACATTTTTTATATGCAATGTGATGCAATGACATAGACACTAGCGCCAAGTCAAAAGGACTTCAGTGGTGGCGCGGACTCTAGTATGAAACCAGATTTATAGCAAACCGCATAGAACTTGTTTTTTTTAGTTTCACTTCAAGCAGGTATTATATAGCTTGAGGGCTATTTTTGTCTGATCATTTCACGATAGAATCTGCTTTACCGACTCTGCATTATACAGTGACTTTGAGAACAATCGACAAAATTTAAGGGGGTGTTCTACCCATCAAATGTAAACAACTTTTACTATGGGACCAATGGAATTCACAAAAACGAAATCGACCTTCCCTTATAAAGATTTCGCGAAATTATTATTTTTTTGCGAATTCGGTTGGCAGAATGACATTCAGACATCATCTTTACATTGCAGACCGAATGAAAAATATGACATTGACAGACTCTAACTATTATATTTATATCTCATAGTGGCCTGTTTCAGTCCCGTACTAACCCAACAAGATCTACATTGAGTTCAACTGTATCAATCGAAGAATTTTTATTTGTTTTTAACCTTTATATAAAAAACACTTGCTTTTTCCAACGCACTTTAGACATTGGCAGAATAGTCGACATCGGCTTTGCTTGCCATTTATTAAAAATAGAATAGAATAGAATCTCATAGTGGCCAGGCCATTTAAAAAGGTTTTAGGTTGATGTCAACTCGACTTTGGTTAGAGGTGTACGATATTTTGATTTTTGTTATCAAGTAAGTAATTAAAATAGTTTTCTTTGCAATGGTCTGTACCATAATTACGTAATACACGATCAATCAGAATCTGAATCGTTTTGAAACAGATGGCTAATCCATTGCTTCGTACGTTCGAAAAAAAACCTGCTCAACAACGTAAAGAACACAATGAATGTTGTTGACCTGTCAAATTGAAACAGATTAGTCGGAATTGTCAACGAAAATGTGTTGCGTAATTAGATAGCTGGTCAGTGCCGCAGCTTCAAAAGGTATTATGAGTCCTGATTTGAAAAAGGAAAGAATTAGAAAACTAACGACAATATAAAAGATTTGACTGTACATGACTTAGGGATAACTGGTAAAATTCGCACCTAATTGCCTAACACACTTTCAATCACAATCTGAATGATTTTTGAACGATATTGCTAATCCATTGCTTTATATGTTCAAAAAAATTGTCTGCTCACAAAAGTAAATAACGCAATGGATTTTGTTGAACTGTCAAAATGAAAGCCATTGTTACTGTAAGTTTGTTACGCAATTACCTCACAGGGCGTAATACAAGCGTGAACTACCTATTCAATGTATAAATTGCTTAAAGATTATGTTTTAAACGATTAATTCATTAATATTATCATAGCAATTAGTAATAGTGGTACTTAATTGTTGTTTTGTTTATAAATAACAAGTAAGGAGACCATTCACGTTTCATACAACGTTGGGCAAAACCCAAAGTGGTGCCAGCGTAAAAAAATGTGTTACCCTGATCGGGGAAGTCCTCCTAATCATTTTTTAATATGGCGCGTAATATCTACGACCATTCCGTCAGCTGTTTTTTTATTTGAAAGATCTAGTTACCTTGAAGGCATCTATCGCGTCTGGGAGGAGCACTTTGGGCATGGTATAAGAATATACTTCGCCAGGTATAGCATTCCGAGACACAGTGGTCACGTGGGTGACACAAGTCTACGTCATCACATCTGTGTTACCAGCAGTTTTTAATAGTAACTCACCAACCACCTTTATTACAAATCCGATGAAACAATGAGGTTGTAATTAACAATTACGTTGGTTTATGTTTAAATTGAATTGTTTCGTTTGATTAGACAAACGAAACGACAATTTAAATGCTTTGTACATATTTTTTAACAGAATGGTGACTGAAAATCTTTCCTTTATTCGTGTTTTGTTGTAATAAAGTGGCAACTGGATAGTGACGTAAGCATGTGTCACTCCCGGAATGGCAGACCTTGTTTTATTAGACCATGACTTTGGGTTTTGGGCCCATTATGAATGGTCTCCTTTCTGAGTATTTTTTATTTGGTATTTTTGGTAGTTTGTGACCAAAATATCATTGTTTATGACGCTTTGGATTTTACTAAAAACTTTAGAATTAATGACCTAATGAAAAAAAAATCTGTGGTAGGTAGTTTTTATCATGATTTGCGTGGGTCTGTAGGTATATGTACTGCCCTGCTAAGCCGAAAGGCGCTATATCAATCGGAGTAAGTTTTGAGAAAATTGACTTTTTGTTAATTGTAATTTAAGGAAACATATGGATATAAAAAATCTATTGAGTGGTTTTTTATGTTTTAAGTTTGATAGCGGTATTTGGCTTATACAATTAGATGCGAAATTGTTATAGCTATCGAATGGTATAACAAAAACTAAAAGGGCGTATCTCTGGGATAGCGCCTTTTGGCTTAGCAGGGCAGTGTAGGTACCTACCTACGTAATAATGTGACGAACCTACCTACAGTTTTTTTTCCTTGTCGGACAAATACTTCTTCTAATTGATAAGCGGATGAACCAAAAAAACAGTTATTTCGGTGTACCCACTATTTATAACTTTGTCGTAAACTACATTGCCCCGTTATCTTTTAAGCTTATTTTATGTAAAACAATGAAACTTAATGTATCTAAATAAGCAAAATAACCAGCGTCAGACAGCACCTGTCTGGCATTAATGCTGAAATTAACCTTTTTGGCGCAGCCGTGTGGCACACACTATTATTGTTAAAATATTATTTTCACGTTTTTTAATATATTTTTTGTATTTTGTGTTTCACGAACTGTGTCCAAATAAACATTATTCTTTCTTTCTTCTTTTTCAAAATCAATACTTACTAATATACTCGTAATAAAGCTGAAGAGTATGCTTGTTCGAACGCGCTAATTTTCTGAAGTACCAGTCGGATTGAAAAAAATCTTTGTGCATTGCATTAGGCCAATTCTTGAAAAAAATTCTAGGCTATTTAACATAACGCTACCTCCCTAAATAGTTGAGCCAAATAAAAATTAAATCAGTAAGAACGTTAAGCGAAAACGAAGTAATAGCCCGGACGGGCGATGCGACACGACGCGATGGGCCGAGCGAGTTTTATAAAAATGTGGCTGTTATTTTAGTATAATGTGTGCCTTATGACTTCAAGTGAACGAAGTCGCGAGCAGAGGCTAGTACAGAAATAAATAGAAAACCGGTAAGCGGAGTCGTTGAACGCGGTCACCATAATGAAGGTTTCCGAGCACCCTCTATAAGGTAACCGGTTACAGCAAGAAACCACCGTGTAACCAGTCCGCAGTTATTTGCAGCGAATAATGTCGATATAACGGTGTAAGGATGCAATGTTCAATGTATTTAATGCTACCGCCCCGCTCCCTTGCTTCACACGGCTTAATTATTATATCGGTGTTGTATTGTATCTGAATAAAATATTATTATTTTATACACATAAAGGTTCCGGAAAAAAAATTCTCTAAAAGATGGTTAAAACCGCATCATAATCCGTTGCGTAGTTGAGAAGAACAACGCGGTCACACAGACATACGAAAGGTGACTTTTAGGCACGAAGAACCACTCTGAGATTAAAAAGTGCAAAAAGTTATGTACTAGTTATATTCTTATTCTGTAGTCAATGTTCAAGGTTCAAGTGGTTTAGAGATCAACGAATTATATAATGTTTAAGAGGCTCACGCCATATATTACTCTGAATGTCTGATCTGCTGAAATGAATACCGTTTTTCACAAATAGGAACATTGGTATTAGGTAGATTTAAACCAGATTTTGACCATTTTTGAGACCGAGAATTGGCCATGTCCAAACTGGTAAATTTTCGACTTGACAGCTCGTTATTGAGCTGTCAAAAGTGAGTGTAAGCTAAAGAAAAGAAAGAAAGAAAGAAAATACATTTATTTAGCACAGACTAAAAGGCACACAACACAACATATTGTACTTACTACAAGTAAAAACCAAATTAAAAAAGATATAAAACAAATAAAAAGTAAAAAGTGCTGTATTGTGTTTGGTCCAGTAACAACTAGACAAGACAAATCAGACGAGGTTTGAGTCCGAATCAAGTTGAAAAACCTCCAAGGGAACGGGGATTTACCTTATCCTTATGACTGGAAACAATATCGTGGTTATTATAATGATATTACTTTAATTACATCTGTTATTAGGAAAACCGATCTTCATAAACATGTTATGACATGGTAGGCTGAACGCCACGCCACGCGGTTTTTTTTGGCTGCACAGTAAGCAGCCAAAAAAATTTTATGGCGCCTCAAAATGATGGTGTCTGTATAAACATATTATCTGCAGCAAAAAACATCACTCAACTCGGCCTATCGCAGTGCACTGCTGGACATAGGCCTCTCTCAGGGTGCACCACGACACCCTATCCTCCGCCTTACGCATCCAGTCTGTCCCAGCCACTTTTTTAAGGTCGTCGGCCCATCTAGCTGGGGGGCGTCCCACACTACGATTGCCGATACGCGGTCTCCACTCCAGCTATCTAATTACGCAACACATTTTCGTTGACAATTCCGACTAATCTGTTTCAATTTCACAGGTCAACAACATTCATTGTGTTATTTACGTTGTTGAGCAGATTTTTGTTTCGAACGTACGAAGCAATGGATTAGCAATCTGTTTCAAAACGATTCAGATTCTGATTGATCGTGTATTACGTAATTAGGGTACAGGACTCGTCTGCTCCACCACGGCCAGTCCACTGCCACTTCAGTTTGCTTACTCTGCAAGCTTGTCGATAACTCCGGTTCTTTTCCGGCTAATTTTATTTCTGATCTTATTCAAAGAAACACCGAGCCCACCCGCAAAAAAAAAAAACATTGTGTATATTTTGATTGTATCTACTTAGCGTGGCGTCGATCACAAACAGTTTAAAATTCATTAGAGGATATCGTTGATGCATTTTTGACGTGAACGAAAAAAAACCAGCTTGCCTGTTCTGTAAAAATCTCACCGTAAAAACTTAGATGAAGTGGGCTTGAAGTGAACTAATGGGTGAAATGACAGCCCAGCTCACTTCACATAAGTATTCACAGTGTGATTTTTATCGTGTTTTTTATTTTGATTTTGGTTGAATGAGTCATCGTAGCAAAGGGATCTCGTAATTGCGTAGCGTTTCGTAGCCCATTTCGTAGTCCTATTTCGTAGTGACGCTACGAAGCAAGAAGTCTTAACGTCAAAATAAAATAAGTAATGTTGTTTATGTCATTGACGTAATCTTTAGTTACAAAAGAATTCAAAAATCGATTGGAATGTCAAACTCTAATGCGAACCGTTTTCGAACCATTCCCGTCACAATCCGAGCTGCTTCTAGAATAATGTTGTTGGATGTCATTGATGCTGTCTTCCAAACGAATTCAAAAATCGATTGGAATGTGAAATGACTACAAATTAGAACGCCACAGTCTAAACAAAGCAGTAAGGAAGCAGTCTTGCTTTTTTAAGGCATTCTTTCACGGCAGTGTATTGAGTGCCGTTAGCGGCATTCTATCGCTATCCAATAAAGTGCCGTAAAACGCATTCTCTGGAACCACTGCACTTTATAACCCGTCACTTTTTTAAAGCAGTTACTTTTTTTTGGATACAGGTGACCCTTTTTGTTGTTTATTTGAAAATCCCTAACTGCACAAAACTGAGAAACAAATCGCCAAAGTTTCTTTCGCGATTTTTCTAAGCCAAAATTTCTTTTGGATAGTGGGAGTATTAGGGTTGGGGAAGATCACTTAGCAGGTCTAAAGTTTGCAAGCAATAGTCAACTTAGCCCCGCTTGGCGGGGCTCCTATTTCTAAATGGTTAAAAAATATAAAATAACCACGAAGGGGACGGCGGGGTCTAGTGGGCGAGCGAAGCTAGTGAACAAAGACTAGGTCAGGTTAGGCACAAGAGAATGTACCTAATGGTAATTAGGTGTTTTACGTTCTCTTGTGCCTCAACGGAAAAGCACCCTAATTGCGTAGTAAACGATCAATCAGAATCTGAATCGCTTTGAAACAGATTGCTAATCCATTGCTACATAAGTTCGAAAAAAAATCTACTCAACAACGTAAATAACGCAATGAATGGCATGTGAAGTCAAGTCAGAGGCCCATGGGCGGCTTTAAAACTCTGACACCAGGTTAGTCACTAACCACACGAAGAGAAGATCAAGATACGAAATCAAAAGTATTGTCACCAACCGACCAATAGTTTTTATAGCTTCGGATAGTCAGTTACTGGCAACAAAGGTCAGTTGAACTTTATAAATCTAAATGTATCATCTCTTTACGTTATTGTTATGCTACAATAACGTAAAGTTCTTACTCTTGTGTTGAAAAACGACGTATGAAACGCGTGTGCATTGATCATTATACACTCGGCTCCCTTAAACTATAAAATAATATCGCCTCGACTGTAATGATTAACATAGCACACTTGTATCATAATATACTGTTATATTATATTATGTGTGTTACTGTTTACTGGTAATAAACCCCTTTGAGTACACGTGTGTGTGTGGTAAAAAACTGTTTTAAACATTAAAACCGTCAAGCTATTGGTTTTACTGTTGAGGAAAAACAACTATTCTGCGAACTTGATGACAATCAGTTCATAATGATTATTATATACTTAGTGGTAATTGCTTATGTGCGATTGTCATAAAATTCCTCCAAGTTATTTGTATGTTGATTAACGAGACTACGCTTCACGTAATTGTTCAAACTATGTACTATCAGGGATGTTAGTTGTTTATCAAGTCGACACACTAGGTCAATTTGCCGTGATAAAGCATGGTTATAGCCATTTTATACAACTGTCAAGGAATGACAGTTTGATTTGAATATAAGGATAATTTAAGTTAGTAGTTAATTTGGTAAACAATTATTTTTCCTGAGATGTATAACAATATCTCGTATTATATTGAAACAAACAGTTTGTGCTCGATTCGCGATTAGAGGATGTTGTGATGAGGAACTGACGTCGATGTGATTAACAGCAGTGGACTGCGATTGGCTTATTTTATTAATTGGTTGGTTTTGTCTAAATTTAAAAACGTTAACAGCTACCAACACACACACACACACACACACACAAACGTACACACTTTCACTACACAGCACTTAAACTGTCTTACTTGTGGAAAAATGTTATGTTAGCAAAATCTGTTTTAAAAAACATTTGTTAAAACCATATCTCAGACCAAATAAAAAACTAAGACAGAGCGCTGTCAATAGTGAAGTGAAGCCAGTTTCGTAAATATGTGTGCACTTTGTGTGGTGTAGTTTGATTGTAGTGTCATTGTAAAAGGTTGTAAATGTGTGCGTGTGAGCGTGTATTCACAGAGCGGCGGTGTAATTTTGGCATGCTTCACTGTATTGTGTAATTTATTTGTGAAATGTAGGTGACATTTCACCACTGCTTCTACAGAGGAATTCCTGACGGAAAATCGGTGTTGTCATTGCACAGACACATTGCCCGACCAGGCAATGGACCCCAGTTTGAGTATTTGAAAATGTACCCGTAATTCCAGCAGTGCTATTCTGTAAACATCTCACCGTGAAAACTTGGGTGAAGTGAGCTGTCAATAGTGTCAATCCCTGTTGAATGACAGCTCACTCCACGCTCACTTCACCTAAGTGTTCACGGTGAGATGGTTACAGAATAGCACTGCTGTAGTCAGGTTAACCTTATTTTGACACATCGCTCATGACAGGTGACAAAAAAAAAATGGCGTTTGGAAATCCTCATGAATGTCTTCCGCCCTGCGGTCTACTCTATGAGTGCGTCAACGAAGGTACGAGCCCGGCCGAAAGTAGTTGATTCGTCAAAACAAGTGACAAATTAAATTTTCAACGGGCATAAACACATCGGTATAGAGGGACAACTGTCAAATTGTGTTGTCATTCATTATTAGTTCAGGCCCTGAACGAATCTTCCGACCGTTAGTGATATGAAGTAGGAGACGCCCGTATCTATGGTCGAAGTTACGGATTTCGTGATTAGACCCCAAGGGGCGGATGGAGAGGTTTTTCAGACTCTTGTTAACTAAAACCACACGGCGTTCTTCATAACTACCTTTGACCAGAGAACGTGACACAAGTCTAGGGTTGCCAACCATACTACTCAAAACAGTATTATACTGTTTTTCACTCAAAATATTGTTTACTGTTCAACAAAAATAAAGTATATGAATATTCTGTTTTCACTGATAGGAATCCGGAGCTATACCTAAATAAAAAGTTACATTTACTGTTTTCACTGATAGGACTGTACCTAAATAAAAAGTTACATAGAATGCGGCCACCGCTTTCTAGGAAACCGTAGTTAAGTGGCGGGACGACAGAAATAGGGCTTCAATACATTTAATAAAATAATGCTCTTCGTCTTAAGCTTCGTGCAGATCAGCGCGACGCGACGCCGCGACGCGACTCGAACAATACAATTTCTAAGAAAACTTGAAGGTAAAACAATAGCCGGTGTCGCGTCGCGCTGTCGCGTCGCGCTGGTTTGCACTAAGCTTTATTTGGTGAGGCTTATAGCTACTAAACACTATGCCGGCAGTATTGCCGCACAAAGGATCGCAAAGGAAATGAAGGCGCAACGTACGTGCCGCCGGCATAGTGTGTAGCAGCCATTACAAAGCCTTCAAAATTAGTGCTAAATTGATGACTTGCGCGAGTAGCACTAATTAATTATTTATCTATTAAAAAAAGAGAAAAAAAAATTGAAATACTTTTTATTTTCCGAGATACTGTTTATTTTCCCACTTTGACCATAATATACTTTATTTCTTGTACAAAAAGTTGGCAAACCTACACATGTCTGATAGTGCGTCATTTCTAACCACATGCAAATGACGCGTAGGATGCAAAGATCATGCTGATCAAATAATCCTAACTATTATAAATGTGAAAGTCAGTTTGTTTGTGTGTTTTTTGTACGGATTTGCATGATATTTGGGACATGGGTAGACCATGACCTGGAGATGGACATAGGATACATTTTATCCCGATATTCCCAGGAGATCGAGACTTATGCGGGTGAAACCGCGGGGCACAGCTAGTGTTCATTTGTAAACATTTCCTATTTGGTTATTTACACGAACTTCACACTAGTTACTGAGTGTTAAGTTGTGTTGTGTCGTGTTATTGTACGGCACAAACTCGTAATCAATCCCGGTATTAATACTATTAATAGTCAATCATACTCATGTAGTTATTAACGAATGGAAGATCTTATTTCTATAACAATGACGTCGGATTCCGTGTATTATCAGTAATCACGCATAAACCTAAAGACACGTTGTTTTCCTGCCCCGTAACGACCCAAATTTCTTGTTATTATGAAAGTGTCAACGTTTGGATTCACTCGGGGTTTCTGAGAATTAACTATAGTAACTGAGAACTTCAAGGAACCAATATCGAATGATCCTTTTCGTGTGTACACCACCTCTTGACCGGAATATCAGCCATCTTGACCCAAAATCCAGCATTTTCTGAATGGCCTCAATAAATATATCAATGTTTCGCTGTAAGTAGCGAATTAGAACCTTTTCCTGATCTTTCTTAGGGCGATAAGTAGCCGATACAATAGGCTGTCGAGTTCTGAATTCAAATCTATGGTTGTGTTTTGTTTTTTTTTGTTATTACATAATGACGAAGCCAAGAAATCTATGGACTCCTGTCAAAATATAAAAAAGAATGTGTCAGTGGTTCCAATTATGAACTTCTTGTTTTTTTTTTGTTATTAGAAATGTTGGCAACGAATACTTTTCAAGTCAGGAAATAAACATGTGAGTTTTTTACTTTGTTAAACAACAAAAATGATAATTACGTAAGTGGCTGAGCTTTTAGTAAAAAGTGGGGAACTAATGACGTCAAAACTGGTTTTAATTTTTTTGTGAAGATGATTTGTTTATAATGTAAAAAGGATTGTGAATATCTGGTGAAGTATCAATCATGTAGGTATATTGAGATTAATACTTTTGAAAAAGGGGAATTAAAGTGTCATTCCGTATTTATAGTAACATACTTTCCCGGCGTTCAATTAAACTTGACTTCTAACACCTAGACTGTCCGGTATATCCACAAGTAAACAGTGTTATTGAACCATTACTTGATATTACCTGAATATTAGCAACTAGGTATAGCTGGTTTCTCCAGTATTTAAGTACAGTCACTTTAGAATGGTCATAGACCAGAAGTTTAGAGACCTTAATTAAAACGTTGTTTATTCATAGTTATGAAGAGAAAACGGTTAAAAGTTAAATTAAGTCAGACAATCATTGTTTCTGACAAAGAGGTCCATTAAAAGTTCTCAGTTTAAATTGTATGTTCTGCATTTGAATATCTAGGCAACCTATTGGCATTCACGATGAAATTCCAGTTTACCGTTTTTGGGCGTCCAAAAGTTGTTCCAAATTCAAAGTATAGGCATACTTTGAATTTGGAACAACTTTTGGACGCCCAAAAACGGTAAACTGGAATTTGAAATCAAATTGAATCGATCCCGTGAAAGTACTGTTTGGCAACAAACTCTTTGGAAATAATCCTGAAAGGCTTCGGTTAAGGCTTGAGCGAATAATAAAAAGGCTACCTCCAACGAATCGCAAACCGGTCCACCACCATTTTGATCACAACACGTATGACATTCGACTTAACACTTAAAAAACTTCCTCCACGTTTTTTAATTACAAATTACACACACAGACTAACATAATTGCACAATTATTAAGAACACATCACCATATTTTTTATCACTATTCTTACCATTTTATAGGAATTTTCCCGGTTCTTATTAAAACGACTATTTGTATGGATTGTCACACAAAAAAAATGTTTTTATCAATTGGCGACGAGCGCCATTCGCGCCGGAGTCTGTAAGAATGACAAAAGAAAATCATAGCAATAATCTTAGAGGTCAAGTTTACGATAGCCAGAAGAAGGAGACAGAGGATTTTGGCCTATGGTGTGAAAGAGACGGACGTATGTTGATTGATTCGTCGTTTAGTGAATGCGCACACGCAAACCAGTTACCAATGATCATCAAAATTGTTATGGAATTAATAATTAAATGCAGTGTGTATACAATATGTTTTATGGGTAAATAAAAATATTGAACATCGTTTTACAAAATAAAGGAAATAGATAGAAAATAATTGATGACAGAAAAACAACACTTATATATGTATAAGCAGAACTTATTTAGGTTGCCTGGAAGAGATCGCAATAACGGTAAGACCGCCCATTGTATTTTTTGTAGTGTATTACTTTTTCTTTATGTAATGTATAATCTGGTGTACAATAAAGTATATATAAATAAATAAATAATTGAGTTATTTTGCATACATAAACATATTCTCACGGGATAATCGTGCCCAGGAAATAGCCACTTTGACAGCTCGAGGTTAAACAATATAGTTGCGGTTAACACTTGGATGGGTGACCCTTGCTTACGCGTGAAGAGCCCTCTTATAGCTACAGATTCTGAACAGCTGAGTGCCATGGCCAAAGGTCATGGGGATTGATAGTCGTTAAGGACAGGCAGTTGGAAGTCCGGAATCGGATTTAATCGGGTAATAACTGATACAACCTTCGAACTACTTCGATTTTGGAGGTGAAACGGCAATCATTCTGTGTAAAATGCTTTCTTAAGCTTACTGACTCATCATTATTGGCAAGAAGAGTGTTAAATAAAATAGTGGGTGGAGTCATGGTAAGGTTTTTGAGATTAGTTCGACCAGCACGCGTAGCATGAACACCGTAGAAACGGGTTTTGTCGACGGAAGAATAGACAAACGGGTTTTGTCTATTCTTCCGTCGACAAAACTCGTTTCGAGGGTGGTCATGCTACGCGTGCAGGCAGACGGATACAGCTAGCAGCTAGATACTGTTTTAAGAGCGTTTATCCTAAAGTAGAGTCCATAAAGTAGGACCCGTGTGGTGCCGGACGTAAAGAATAGGACCATTCCATTTCTTCCCGTGGGTGCCGTAAAAGGCGACTAAGGGACTCACTAGAGAATGGGCAGCAGCGTTCTCTATGCATTTTAACACCGTACTGCGATCGCCAACCCGCCTGCCAAGCGTGGCGAACCCCCATTTGGAGGAGGCCTATGTCCAGCAGTGGACGTCTTTCGGCTGAAATGATGATGATGATGATCCTAAAAGTTGGCAACGTCGCAAATAGCTGTCAAATATTTACCTGTTTTGATTAATTTGGCAATATTACTGTAAGTATATATGAAATGTGACTAACTAGTGAACTAAAATATTGAGAAATGCAATAATTAATATCGTAACACCGAATATATTTAGTTTTAGATGAAAAAAAAGTATTTGGAAACTTTCCAAGTGCGTTTTTTACACCTAAAACGGTTACAACATCAAATTCAATGTCCTAATTGCAACTCATTATTAATATTCTAGTTCGCTAGTTAGCCATATTTCTTATTGCCATACAGTAATATTATCAAATTTATCAAAACAGCGAAATATTTGACATCTATTTGCGACGGTGCCCACTTTCAGAATAAACGCTCAGGACCTACACTAAGCTGAAAAGGTGGTTATAGAAATGAGATCAAATTATGCTGTTATTGTATATTTTACGAAATTACAACGTTATTTTAATTATTTTACAAATATATTTCCTGATACGAAGTTCCAGTTAATTATTTATAAACATTTTATTAAAATTATTATTTAACACACCGATTAACAATTTTCCTCTACTCAAGTTTAGCTTGCTTGCTTAGAATAAGGAAAATTGTTCAAAAGTTTTTATTACTCATTAACAAATATTCAATGTAGGTATTCACGCAGTCATTATTTCTTGTGTTCACGCAGCTAAAACCACTTTAATAATAATCAAGGGTTCCGTATCTCAAAAGGAAAAACGGAACCCATATAGGACCACTCGTGTGTCTGTTTGGCTGTCTGTCTGTCCGTCTGTCACAGCCAATTTTCTCCGAATCTACTGGACCAATTTAATTGAAATTTTGTACAAGTAATATGAATTTCTGTGACCCAAACACGTACGTTTACCGTAAATAAAAGGATTTTGAATATGGGGTCACTTTTTGGGGGTAGATTAGAAAAGTAAAAATAAGTTTTGCATACCATGTGACATATCAAATGAAACATTGTGAGGATAAAATTTTATTGCTTTTCTAATTATAAATACCTACATAGTAATAAAAAAATACAGCGAATGGTTCGTTACTCATACATTACAGGAAAACCTATAAGAATTCTATGGTCTTAAAATAACATGGTAAATCTCTCAATATTGTGCGTACAAACTTACATTTGCAGTTGGAATGTATGGGAGAACATGTTTTACAACTACGATGTTAATTTTGTTCTTGGGATAAATTCATCCCAACTACGGAACACTTCATTATGCGTAGTCAGTTACGCACTGGGCTGGTTTTTTAATGTTACTTTTCGTTTAATTTTTCCCTTTAATGGCTCCAAGCGCAATGACCTTTGTGTAAACAACGCAATAAAAAAAAAAGTTTCCGCGCGAAAATACATCATTTAAAATGGCTGCCACAAAGCAGTGTCGTTTAGAGGTTTAGAGAATAGACAGGGAAATAAGGTAACGAGCTAAATGAGTACGGTTGTCATGGCAACGGGTGGAAATAGGTTGAAAGGTGCAGGGTGACAAGAGGCGGGGTGATTAGACTGACAGGTGACGGCGGTGGCGGTCGCACGGGAGCACATTAGCGAAGCGAATGGAGAGTTGGTGTGCACTGGGTATCGTGTGATAGGTCACATAGGCCTAAAACAGTACTTGCGAGTGTATTTTAAGAGGTTTTATTTTGGCACTTTGATATCGATGAAATGGTAAATAAATAATCATATCGTACTCATACAAATAGCATGATAATCAGCACGCGTAGCTTGACAACCATAGAAACGCGGTCTTTACGACTTTTGTCGACGGAAGAATAGACAAAATGACAGATTGTGATTGTTTATCTGTCATTTCGACTATTCTTCCGTCGACAAAACCCGTTTCTATTGTGGTCATGCTACGCGTACAACTCATGAAAAAGGATATACCTATGAATGATCTGTAAATAAAACACCACACGTTTATTTATTTTTGCTTCGGAGTCTAATATAAGCACAGTTAAGTACAGACTTAATGTATCAACCCCTTTTAACTTACATCTCACCTGCAAATAAACCCGACATTCATACTCTTTTCATTTATTTAACAAATGTAATTAACAAGCTCACCAGTCACAAACGTTAAGCGAATTAAGTCTGCCGCCGGCAAAAGGAAAATTAAATACTTCTTTGCCTACAGTAGCCTCGTCTGTGGGGGGCTTTAAGCCAGTGTTAGCCCATTCCGACGACTTAAAATCAGCAGTTAGCAACTAAAACGAGGTGACGATGCAGTGCGCAGTAATCCGTGCTGTCTGTGGTTTTGTTGTGTCTGACTGTCTATTTATGCTTGAGATCATTCGTTATTCGAATTTGGTGGTGATATTCCTCGTTTGTTCTTTTGTTTTTTGATTATTTAAAGTTCTTCTGATAGAACTAGAAAATAAAAAGAAAGAAAAAGTGTTTCTTTCATTCTGCACAAACTAAACGAACATTACAAAAAAAAAACAAGCAACAAACTGAATAACACTGGGTTTTCCTGCGCGTAAAGGCTCGTGCAGACCAGCGCGACGCGACGGCGCGACGCGACTTGAACAATACAATTTCTAAGAAAACTTCACGGTATAACAATAACCGGTGTCGCGTCGCGTTGTCGCGTCGCGCTAGTCTGCACGACGCTTAATATCATTCCGATCGTGTCGGAATACCGTCGCCGCGACTTGAATTCGCTGCGATTTGAATTGAGTATGTTAAATTTTACTCTCTGCGAATAAAGAATCCGCGAGAATTCGCTGTGTGTGTGCGAATACTCGGTGCGAGTAGCCATTCCGCTCAGCGCGCCACTCTAGACTACACGCCCGTGCTATAGGTCATTAATAATAATATGCTGGTTCATCTGCAGCCAATTCTTTTAAAAGAGTAGGTATTAGAAGTCTTAAACTGTTCTCTGCGTTCAATTCGTTTACGAATCCAATTTCGCTTCATATGAGTTGTGAGCTTAATCAGTATTTGGTTTGCTGACTCTGCACATGCTAACCGAATACACTGTTCAGACGTGTACGACGATTATACGACATATTTATATTTGGGACACCAACAGAACTTCAAAATTCTCGAGTAGAACTCGCAGCTTATTGTCACTGCGAGTATTATTCCAAGCGAATACACCCGCAGCGAGTATTATTCGCAGCGAATACACCCGCAGTGAGTATTATTCGCAGCGAATACACCCGCAGCGAGTATTCGCTGTGTGTGACCGAGGCTTTTGCGGGAACGCTACAAAATAGTAATTGTTATGGTAGATTTGTAAACTACACTCGAGAGCAATGAATCCGGGTCACTTAAAGAATGTTAAAAATCTCGGAAACTAAAAATGATAGGTTAATGCAATAAATTGTATTTAATAGACAATGTAATACTCCTTAAATGAAAGTAAAAAAAATATGAGTCACCATACATTTTATTAACACAAAATTACATAAAGAAAAAAACTGCTGATCTCTCCTTAAAACAAAAATAGGAAACATGAAATTTTTGAACTTTATTACGATTTTCTTGAATTTTAATACTTCGTATTGCCTCCTCGTGCTTCCATTACTGCGTTTACGCGGTTTGGCATGCTGTACACCAAGTTCCTTATACGATTTTGGGGAATATTCTCCCATTCCTCTGTGAGAGCAATTTTGAGCTCACGAAGCGTGATTGGGGGAGGGTTTCGTTGTTTTACGCATCTGCCTAGCTCGTCCCAAGCATGCTCGATCGGGTTGATATCCGGGCTGCGCGCTGGCCACTCCATACGAGTAATGTTCATCTCTTGAAGGTAGTCATTCACAATCCTACCTGTATGAGGTCGGGCATTGTCATGCATAAATATAGCATCCTCACCTAAATTGACCATAAATGGACCAACGTGATCATTGAGGATTTCTTCCACATATCTTACGCTAGTTAAAGAGCCGTTTTCTATGATCACCAGCTCTGTACGACTTTCAGAAGAAATTCCGGCCCACACAAGTACAGACCCACCACCGTAGGCTACTTTTTCTTCGATGCATGCTTGCTTGAATCTTTCCCCTGGTCTTCGATACACTCTGTGTCTTCCATCGTGCTTGTAGAGCATAAATTTTGATTCGTCGGAGAACATAACTTTTGACCAATCTTCAATACTCCAATTTACGTGGCTCTGGGCATATCTTAGTCTTGAAATACGATGCCCACGCTCCAGTTTAGGGCCGTTTGCAGGTCTAAGGGGTTTTAAGTTAGATTCAGCAAGCCGACGTCTTACTGTCCATGCACTTGGGTTACTTCCTCCGAGGCGTCGAAACTGATTTGTGAGTTCAGTTCCTGTGAGAAAGCGATTTCGAAGCATGGTGTTCACCAAGTATCGGTCTTCTCGTGCTGTGGTACACCTGCTTCTGCCCGTTCCTGGTCTGCGTAGGTTAGAACCAGTTTCTTCGTAACGTCGGAGAACTCTTTGTACTGTTGACAGCGACACACCGACAGTCCTGGCTGTATCGCGCTGACTCCGGCCGGTTTCCAGCATTGTAAGTATTCTGGTGCATTCTTCAGGCGTAAGCGACATAATTTCAGCTTGAATAATGAATATAGAGCACTATCAACATGGTTTATGTACCCACATAAATGACAGATTACAAACAAAAGCAAAACCAAATGCTGTAATTTCGTAGTTCCATCTTCGAAAGTGGCCCTTTTTCAAATTTGATTTTTTTATGATATAACTTTACAATAACTAAGAAGTTTTAATACCTTCATTTAAGGAGTATTACATTGTCTATTAAATACAATTTATTGCATTAACCTAGCATTTTTAGTTTCCGAGATTTTTAGGATTCTTTAAGTGACCCGGATTCATTGCTCTCGAGTGTACTAGCTGCGTCCCGCGGTTTCACCCGCATAAGTCTCGATCCCGTGAGAATATCGGGATAAAAAGTATCCTATTTCCTAATTCAGGTCATGGTCTACCCATATGCCAAATTTTGAAAAGTTTTAGCGTGAAAGCGTAACAAATAAACGAACAAACTCTCTTTCGCATTTACAATATTAGTTAGGATTATTATTAGGTATTTCGCAACATAGCATAACAACCTTACTACCTACTATAAAATATGCATTAGGTGATTATTTAAAAAAGGAAAAAATCAGTACTTAGATACATTACACAGTAGGTAGGTACATTTATCTAGATGACCCGGTGAACTTCGTATCACGTGAGACAAAGTTTAGATTTTTAGGCTGTTCCTTTGAGTTTTTTCAAATTTTCTACCATTAAACCACCCCGGTATTGAAGCGAACAAAACATTAAAAAAAAAAAAAAAATCGAGCCATTTTCGAGTTTTTGCGCGGGAATTGATTTTTATTTATTAATATAATATTTTAATTACATATGTTTTTCGTATTTCGAATACTGGCTTTGTAAACGTTAAAGAAATAAACCATGGAATTAATAAGTACTATCTGAAGTAAACTCAGTATGAATATCTAAATATCCTAAGGAAAAACAATTACCTTGTTTTGTTTCGTTTGTTAGTTTACGTAGTACCTTTACTTTGCCAAACCATCTAAAATTTTGCATATATACCTACTTGGACTATAGGACTATAGGCAGCCTATATTTACTATATTTTGGAGAACTTAAGATGCAAGAGCGAGCGAAGCGAGCTTGGGACCTGAGGCACCCCGTCTCGGACAGGTTAGGTTCGAGGTTGTCCGTCATCCCCTTCGTGTTAGGTTGCTTTTAACCCTGCAGATAAAACTAGCCCCGCTAAGCGTCGACTACGCCTTATTTTTATTTATTGGAAACCAAATTTAGACCCGCCACGTGATCTTCTACTCCCACTGTCCCACCAATCCCGAAAGATAAGTATTTTTTTCTCGACACCTATGTTTTTAAGCACTTTGGGTCTATTCTACTCCAAACTCAAACCATTTATTTAAAATAAACCAATTACAGGCACTTTTGAATTGTCAAGGGGGTCGGTCAGTCACAAGGATGAAGCTAGATGCCCATTCCAAAGCGTAGTAGGTACCTATGGAGAAGAACGGGCAAGAAACTCTTACCTAAATATAATAGCTACTTTAAAAAAGCGCCGGGCGTTATGAAGTTAGGAAAGAAGAAGAAACCCCATTGATGGACGATCGTGAAAATGTGGACCGAGACGAATCCGAGGCACACATACGTGAGTCCATCAATGCCTGGTTGCGGCCCAGGCTTGTATAGTAGCACTTTTCTCAAATAATGCGCAGAAATTCAAAAGTAAATTAATTATTTATTCCAAAACAATGCCGAACAACGATAATTAATCACGCGACAATATGTTCATTTGTTTCTTCTTTACTTTGAACAGCTCTATTTGCAAGTCAAATCGTAATTTAAATAATATCTTTGTTTTGTTGCCTCCTTGGTTGCCATGTGTTGAAGTAAAAAGTTTGTTCCATTTTCAAATAACACGACAGATATGAGTTTACATAGTAGTTATCAGATTTATGGATGTTCATACAATCATTGCCGGCCGGGTGCTCTCATGTATTCGACCAGTACGATTTAACCCGAAGAAGGTTCGTGTCGAAATAATGCTCGAATTTCCAACCATGTTTGAGAAAAAGTACTTACACTTACGAAATACCTAATAATACTAATTTATTTATTACTTAAACATTTAACATTTTTCTCAAATAAAACTTATCATTTTATAGTGTTCACCCCGAAACTTAACAATCGAATTCGACAGCCAATCGAGGGGTCGTGAATAGCTGTTCAGAACCGAGAAAAATTCACCTACCTACATGAACGATGATCTATCCTCGCTACACACGTCCTATAAGACGAACAAATATCTATCAAGAAATTAAACTAATCGAATGATTTTGTGGCAAATTGGAAGGGGGCTATGTCCCAGTTACTCGGAGATTTTATTGATTGAAGCATGCTTGCCGCCAACCATAAACAAAGCGCCAAACAGAAGATCTCAACGAATCTATGAAATTCAAAAGTCATTTATTCAAACTAGGCTGATAATCAGCACTTTTCAAACGTCAAAATTACATAAGACAGTCCCCCAAAACGCCCACCCTTCACCACTTCCTAGTGCGTTAGCTGGGAAGAAGAAGTGGCGCAACAAACTCCCCAGCAGCACAGCTGTCTGTTCAGTTAGAAAGAAAAAAAATGACTCTATATAATAGTATTCAACATACTTAATTAACCTAATTTAAATTATTATCCATATGTTAGCTAGCACACGCCAATATACCAAACAAAATCATCGAGAACTATACTCGGGCAGAAATAAAAACTAAACGTAAACAAAACTTAACGTCTTAATAAAAGCCTCCAGGCATAAAGGGCGTGCCCGCTTACATAAAGCTGTAACTGGAAGTTATAAATGATAAACTAGGACCATCGAGGTAAAATAAATAAACAGTTAATTACTAATAACAATAAATAATATGATCTATTGTCGAGGTCACTAGTTACATATTGCAATACAACTCATTAAAAAAAAACATTGTAATGAGTAGATTATGTCAACAATAAATTAAAATTAAATTAAAATAAACAATTATATGAACTCATATAACCTGTCAGTAGGTAAGCTAATTCTGGGGAAAGAACATAAAAATTGTCTTGAGTTAATCACAGCGACCAACT
This sequence comes from Agrochola circellaris, assembly GCA_914767755.1. Taxonomy (NCBI): domain Eukaryota; kingdom Metazoa; phylum Arthropoda; class Insecta; order Lepidoptera; family Noctuidae; genus Agrochola; species Agrochola circellaris. Next base: position 9,845,273 of record OU611860.1, read on the forward strand.
ATTCTTATCATTTAAGTAGTCGTTGATAGAATAGTATGCCTTTGAACAAAGGTTGGATTTTACTTTCGTTTTAAACGCATTAAAAGGCAAATCTAGCAAAGAAGAGGGTAACTTGTTATAAAAGGTTATACCAAGCCCAACAAATGAGTTATGAACCTTATGAAGCCGGTGAAAAGGAACTCTTAGTTTTTCCTTATTTCTAGTGTTAACATTGTGAAAATCACTGTTCTTACTGTATAAATGTATATTTTGCCTAATATATAAGATGTTGGCGAAAATGAATTGAGATGCCACTGTGAGGATACCAATATCTTTGAAAAAATCTCTCAGAGAAACTCTGGGGCCTAGCTGGTAAATGTTATAGAAACATGTTTCTCGTTAGACTTTAACCTTGTTTTGTGGAATAAGTAATTGAAGCTAGACCACAGACGTAGTGGAAAACAGAATACAAGAAAACCTTATCAAATTCCGAAGAACTGGTAAAATTAATACCTACATTTATTAATCTAAAGGGCAATAAAAAAGTAATTAGTTATCAGTTTCTAACCAATTATTGACCTGGTTCGAAATGATGTCATTGTAGAAAACCTCAATATTATCTACGTATATCTTTAAGGGGTCAACAAGAGCTAAACGCAAGTTTAATAATGCGTAAAAAAGGCATATCATGATCCACTAGTAGGTACTCTGCAGTAAAAAAAAACAATGATGTTTTAATGATATTCTTCAGTATTTATGCAAGTCAAATAGTGTGTTGAAAACATAATACAACTAAATTCATACGATAGAAAATAATCACGAGGATATGTATGTACCTTTAAACATTTCTTTTATCGATTAAAAACCATAAGTAGGTAATATTAATATTCAATATTCTAATTCGCTAGTTAGCCACATTTCTTATTTGCGTACAGTAATACTGCCAAATTATTCAAAACAGCGAAATATTTGACATCTATTTGCGACGTTGCCCAATTTCAGAGTAAACGCTCTTAAAACAAAAACAAATCAATCATTCAAACATCCATCACTAATAAAATAAAAACGACCGCAGAAAAATTATGTTCCATAATCAAATTAAAAAATATGGCGTGTAGCAGGAAAACTGTGAGCTCCAAGAGAAATCATTCATATCACATAACTAGACATGCCACTTAGATTTAATAAAATACCTTTAACTAATCTCATATCGTAGTAGTAGAATTATAAACGTCAAAACGAGTTTATATTGACATAAGTTATAAACACAATACGGAAATAAAAAAAAATAATCGTATTAAGTAAAACCATTTTTTCTGTAATAAAATAATGCTTTATAACATTTTTTTCTATTACGATACTGGTCTGACTTCTGAGTCAGAATTATAATGTAACAATTGGCTACGATGTTCATAAATCAAATATATAATTTGGTGCGACTTGCCCTGCAAGGTTGGTAACATTATAAATAAGTTATCATAGAGTGAAATTCTACAGGAAATAGTTATGCAAGCATTATCGTAACTACTAAATTTATAAATACGTTTACATAGCCGCCAAACAAAAAACTCATAGCAATCGTATGCGCAAAATTGTTTATATAGCCAATAATCGCACAGGCAAAGCAGTATTACACGACAGTAAATTCTGTGTTTCTGTTCTGCTATCTAATTACGCAACACATTTTCGTTGACAATTCCGACTAATCTGTTTCAATTTGACAGGTCAACAACATTCATTGTGTTATTTACGTTGTTGAGCAGATTTTTTTTCGAACGTACGAAGCAATGTATTAGCAATCTGTTTCAAAACGATTCAGATTCTGATTGATCGTGTATTACGTAATTAGGGTACTGTTATGTATACAGTACATTCATCGATACATAAATTATTCCCTGGAACCAATAACATAGTAACATGCAAATCTTAAAAGCTGTACAGATTCAAAACCGTTAAACAAGCTAATGAACGACGCGGGTGGAACCCTCGTTGTCAATCGGCGCTGCAAAGCCAGGGTTGGTTTTAGCGATGTCGTGGAACGTTCGAATAGCAAAAGCCCCTTCTTTTTCATGAACAAGAAAGGTTCCGCGCTTAACCCAGAAGAACTTATAACTGTGCTTCTTGTCAGTGTCACGACACTCACGAAATAATTGGATTTGCACCATACATAAAGACCATGACTATCGCACTAACTTTAGTAATTTTATCCTAATGTACCTAAACGGATTGAAAAACGACCTAACTCTTTTCAAAAATTTGTAGGTAGGTAGGTACGAGTACCTAACTTATCTCATTTTGATCTCTTTGTTTGTCTTTGTATTTAAAAACCCTCGACCCCCGCACTTCCGCGATCAAATCTCATCACCGATGATCGTGGGTGATGCATCCGGTCTGCTGTCAGCAGTGTCCGGACCTTCATATCCAGGGCGTCGAGTTCGGTCTGAGTCCATTTGAGTACCTATGTCAAAAGAGTAGATCAAAATCGTTGAAGGCGCTCACCTTATTTCCGCCTGAAAGGAGTCTATTGAATACCTTGTTCAGGTGACCAAAGAAGCACTCCTTCAATGATTGCATCTTGCACTGGAAAAAAAATCTTGAAGACATTGATCAAAAAAATGTTTCCAGCTATCAAGGAAATTGTTTACATACGAGCACATAAAGTATTGTGATTATGGTAATAAAGTTATGTTGATTATGAGGTCGTGCACGAAATAGACTGATTTTGATTAATTTTCATCATTCGTTGTGAGAAAGGGAAACAGAATTTAAATAAAATTATTTGTGAATTAAAAAGGCAGTACTTAAGTATCCATGGAAAATCACAAATATTCGCAACAAGATTTCAGAAAATTGACGCGAGTCATTCAATCAACAATTACTTCGTTTCGTAAATAAATGGCAAAGTGAACTATTAACGACCGCGGAAAACCCATCCCGTCAGTAGCGACGGCCTTTCCAGCGTGAGGACGTATCACTTTACGTCGCTGGCGCGCACGTGTTATAATTATGTAAACAAATTGTACGCCGACTACCACATTTTGTCCCACATTTTATTTAAGTACTTTGCTTGGTTTTGAATAACATTAAAATTTTGCATGCCTGGCAATAAATAAAATAATTCGTAATTTTTCTTATCCTAAACGGCTTGACTGAATTTGTTTTTTAATTCTTTTTTGTCACTTGGATGGTTCTTAGCTATAGTTAGACCCGGGTGGCGCTGTTGTCGCAGGACAACGTCTGCATACCGGGTCCGTTAGTTATATTTTGATTGTAGGTTTCATGGTAAAATAAAATTTCTTTAAGCGCGTTGAGTAATTTTTGGTAGAGGAAAAACTTATGGGTTCACGTCAACGACATGCCTGCGCCGATACGCTGTAGTAGCAATACTTTTTTCGTCATGGGTATCGTTTTCATAGTTTCCAAGGATGCTAAAGCCGTTACTGAGATCAAAATGTAAATCCAAGATGGCAGCTGCGAAAATTTACACATTTCCTCATAACATCATCATTTTCCTGATAGCGTGACGAAAAATTTGGAAATTTCCACAGCCGCCATCTTGGATCTTTATTTTGACTTAAAGAAGACTTCAGTAGCGTTAAAAAATTCTGTTCCAAAAAATACTTCACTTATTGCTACTACAGCATAACGGCGCGGGCATAGGCGGCCGACTTAGCCTTCCTGACAATTTTTGCTATGTGTGGCACCATTGTAGTTTATCGTCAATAGTGATTCCAAAAGAAATGTAGACTCAACGGGGTCCAACTCTATTGAACATTGTTAAATTTGGCGTTAAAAATTTAATGAGTTTAGTCTTTTTTCGTTCAGGAGAAGATTATTTACATTAAACCAATGCACAACTTTAGAGACTGCATCGTTAACTTGTTCAAAGTTGATTACTGACGTTTGATTTAAAAAATGAGGTAGGTGTCATCTTCGAATAATACGATCTTGTGACTATCCCTTATGTGGTAAGGTAAGACATTTATATAAATTAAAAATTAAATAAGAAAGGACCTAGAATGGAACCCTGCGGAACGCCCATGGTGACCGCAGATCCTGAACATCTCTTGCCATTAACATCAACCCTCTGAATTCTGTAGTTCAGATAAGAAGTCAGAAGGTCGAGAGCCTTGTCCCTCATACCATAGTGGTACAGTTTCCACATGAGTATATTATGATGTACGTAATCGAACGCCTTGGACAAGTCACAGAAAATGCCAAGAGCATATTGCGACTCCCCCCAGGCCTCGAATATGCTCTTTAATAATTCCACGCCCGCGTCTGTAGTTGAACGACCCTTTGTAAAACAGAACTGTTCCAAATGAAGTACATTTTGTGTCATTGAAATGAATCAAAGATTTTGCTCAGTAATATCGAAATATGCCAAAAATTCGTGGGATCAGTTGTGCTGCCGACTTGAACATAGGAATCACTTTGCTAAGTTTCATCAGATCAGGAAATACACCAGATGCAATACAAGAGTTAAAAACAATTGCTAAAAAGGGTGCAATAACATCAATTATTGAAGTCATGGTATGTACTGATAATCCCCAAAGGTCAGCAGTTTTTTTACATCAAGATTTTTATATTTTTATCTACGAGACGATAAAAAGCAATAGTACATACTAGAATCAAAGTATTTATTAAAATTAAAATTACAGTTAGTAGACCTATTTAAAACAATTAAATGTTAAAGGTAATGATTGATACATTAGATAGCACGGCTGCCGTCCTATTCTGTAAACATCTCACCGTGATAACTTGGGTGAAGTGAGCTTGATGTGAGCTGTCATTGCACCTAAAGCTAGGGATTGACACTATGGACAGCTCATTTCATGCTCACGTCACCTCACTCTTCACGGTGAGATGTTTACAGAATGGATAAGCAGTTGTGGAAAGAAAAAGTTATGTTTTTATTCGGTACATTTATTGAATTTGAGGTAGATTTTGTAAAAATCGTCGTAGAGTTTAATGTACGATTCCTTGGACTTTTCTGGGAGTAGATTGTTGGCAATGCCAATGTGTGTCTCGACATTTTTGTGAAAATTTGTATGTAGTTAAGTAATTTGTTGTATAACAAAGCAAAGCAATTTTCAGTATTGGCGCCTCTTTATAATTTTTGTTCTATTTTTCTTTTATTTATATTCTACTCGTGGTGGCCAGTTCGATTTTCGAACAATTTTTTTTTTTGGTGCAGATCTTAAAATGGTGAATGCATGGAATTAGTATGTACGTACTACCTATCGTAAATGTTCGTATGCGATTTTTACTTTATGTTCCAAATTCAAATCACATTAATGACCAGCGGGTCATAATTAAATTCAGTACAATGTTAATGCCCTGCTAGACCTCAGGTCTTAAATGGCTTACTTTATCTACTCTCTTATCGTAATATTCGAATTATAAACTTCTAAACGAGTTTATATTGACATACTTTATAAACATAATACCGAAATTTAAAAATAGAAATGCTTTAAAACAATCAGGGCAAATCCAAGAAGTTAATATCAAGGAATTTCCATCATCTTTTGTAATGGAACATTAGCGGGGGACAGAAGCATCGCTGGAGCGCATGCGCGGTGATGTGTTGGGTGCAGGCGCCATTCATACGTTTTGTTGTACTGAATTTTGTGGGAATTTTGTATTCTTGATCTTTAACTTTGATCTTTTATTTAGTAGTTTCAATCCCAATGTATGAGAGTAGATAAGGTAGTGTATGAAACTGCACGTAACTAGGTTTATAGAATCGTTAATAGTGTAGTGGTATCACGTCGGGGTCACCAAAGGGGGAGGACATGTAGTGGGCACGTCTTAAGTACTTGAGTACGCAGGTTGTGTGCATGTGTGGGTTACATACCACTACAATAGAATACTGTGCCTTTGAACAAAGGTTGGATTTTACTTAATCTAGCAAAGAAGAGGGTAGCTTGTTATAAAAGGTTTATACCAAGTCTAACAAATGAGTTATGAACCTTATGAAGCCGGTGAAATGGAGGTCATAATTTGTCCTTATTTCTAGTGTTAATATTGTGAATATAATTTACCCTAGAATGGCATTTTATCCTTGTATAAGACACTTGTAAGACTATTTGCTTTTAAAACAGCACTAGGCAGCTCCCTGTAAGATTGAATACACTCTTCATAAGACCTGAATACAATAACAGTAAGGGCAAACGCTTTCACAAAGTGCGCCCAATTCAACACTTACCAACGTTAGTAACTTTACTATAAAAGGAAGAAAAATATGGTTTTGGGATACTTGTAAGTTAATACCAAGTTTTGCTAGCTGGGTTGTCCACTCTGAAATGACGCGCACCGCATTTACTCACTCGACAGCAGATTTCTATGAGTAATGCGGTCGCGTCATTTCAGAGAGCTTTACATTTAATTATTAATTCCATAGCAATTTTGATAATCATTGCGAACTTGTTTACGTGTGTGCGACCCAACTAAAAGACGAAACAATCAACATACGTCCGTCTCTTTCATACCATAGGCCATAATCCTCTGTCTCCTTCTGGCTGACGTAAACTTGACCTCTATGATTATTGCTATGTTTTTCTTTTGTCATTCTTACAGACTGACAAACTCCGGCGCGGATGGCGCTCGTCGCCAATCGATAAAAACATTGTTTTGTGTAAACATCAATACAAATACTTAGTCGTTTTAATACGTACCGGGAAAAATCTTATAAAAATGGTAAGATTAGTGATACAAATGGTGTTGTGTACTTAAGGGTCATATTACACTGTGGATTTACCAACGTTTACCGGCGAAGCGATTGTTTAACACGCTCGCTATGTGTGCGTAACGAGCACGCCACGTGTGCGCAACGTGTTCGCTGCGTTTTTGGAACGAGAGCAATTATTGACGTGAGTCTACAAGAGAGGGCGAGACAAGCGAGTGTACGATATTGTGAAAACGCAGAGAACACGTCGCGTGATCGCAGCTAGCTCGTTTCGGGACCGCGGGAATCACGTTCACAAATCAACACGCTGAAAACACGCTGGCAGATCGCCAGTGTGATGACGTTCTTCTAATTGTGCAATTATGTTAGTCTGTGTGTGTAATTTGTAATTAAAAAACTTGGAGAAAGTTTTAAAGTGTTAAGTCGAACGTCGTTGTGATCAAAATTATGGTAGACCGGTTTGCGATTCGTTTGAGGTAACCTTTTTATTATTCAATCCGCGCCTTCCAGGATTCTTTTCAGAGAATTCTCCCAAAGAGTTTGTTGCCAAACAGTAGTTTCACGCAATCGAAGGCATAATTTGAATTTGGAAGAACTGTTGTGCGCTCAAAAACGGTAAACTGGAATTTCATCGTGAAAGCCAGTAGGTTGCCTAGATATTTAAATGTAGAACATACAATTTAAACTGAGAACTTTAATGGACCACTTTGTCAGAAACAATTATTATCTGACTTAATTTAACTTTTAATAGTTTTCTATTCATAATTATGAATCAACAACGTTTTAATTGAGGTCTCTAGTCTTCTAATTTTATTGTCTGTCTATCTGAACTATCTATGAGCATTCTACAGTGACTGTACTTAAATACTGGAGAAACCAGCTATACCTAGTTGCTAATGTTCAGGTAATATCAAGTAATGGTTGAATAACACAGTTTACTTGTAGATATACCGGTAAGTCGATGTTAGAAGTCAAGTTTAATTGAACGCGGAAAGTATGCTACCATTAATACAGAATGCTACTTTAAGAGGGTTTATCCTAAAAGTTGGCAACGTCGCAAATAACTGTCAAGTATTTACCTGTTTTGATTAATATAGCAATATTACCGAATGGAAATAAGAAATGTGGCTAACTAAAGAACTAGAATACTAATAATGAATTGCAATTGTAACATTGAATTTGATGTTGTGCCCGTTTTAGGTGTAAAAAAGGCATTTGGAAAGTTTCCCAATACTTTTTTTAAATATTCGGTGTTACGATATTAATTATTGCATTCCATAATAAATATTCTAGTTCGCTAGTTAGCCACATTTCTTATTTCCATGCGGTAATATTGCCAAATTAATCATAACAGCGAAATATTTGACATCTATTTGCGACATTGCCAACTTTCAGAATACACGCTCTTAATTCCCCTTTCTAAAAAGTATCAATTACGAAATCAGAAAATTTCAACGAATAGGTTAACTTCACCAGTTACTCACAAATCCTTTTTATATGCTAGCACCGCCCCGCAGATTCACACGTATAAGTCTCGATCCAGTGAGAATATCGGGATAAAAAGTATTTTATGTGTTAATCCATCTTATAAACTATCTGTGTGCCATATTTCATTCAAATGCATTCAGTAGTTTTTGCGTGAAAGAACTTCCATCCATCCATCCTTACAAAATTTCGCGTTTATAATATTACTAGCTGCCCGCCCCGGCTTCGCTCGAGTAGCACTAAGTACTTATCTACGGCGCACCTACCTGCCTACCCTACCTACCCTACCTACCCTACCTACCCTACCTACCCTACCTACCCTACCTACCCTACCTACCCTACCTACCCTACCTACCCTACCTACCCTACCTACCCTACCTACCCTACCTACCCTACCTACCCTACCTACCCTACCTACCCTACCTACCCTACCTACCCTACCTACCCTACCTACCCTACCTACCCTACCTACCCTACCTACCCTACCTACCCTACCTACCCTACCTACCCTACCTACCCTACCTACCCTACCTACCCTACCTACCCTACCTACCCTACCTACCCTACCTACCCTACCTACCCTACCTACCCTACCTACCCTACCTACCCTACCTACCCTACCTACCCTACCTACCCTACCTACCCTACCTACCCTACCTACCCTACCTACCCTACCTACCCTACCTACCCTACCTACCCTACCTACCCTACCTACCCTACCTACCCTACCTACCCTACCTACCCTACCTACCCTACCTACCCTACTAAAAAGTATCCTATGTCCTTCTCCTGGTTCTAAGCTACCTCCCCACCAATTTTCAGCCAAATCGGTTCAGCCGTTCTTGGGTTATAAGTGGTGTAACTAACACGATTTCACGACTTTCTTTTATATATATAGATATAGTAGGATTCAAATCGTCTTCACAAACAGTAGTGATAGCCCAGGTTCACCCTTGTTTGATCGAACAACGTTTGATATAATATTACTAAATCGAACAACGTTTAAGAAAATCATCACTTTGTATAATATCATTTGACAGAATTTTCAGTTCATCGAATATTTATTTGCTATAACAACGTTTGCGCTAATGATCAAAAGGTATAATGTTCATTTGATGTAATGTTCAGATGGTATAACCATGTATTTTATCGAATATTCAATTGGTGTAATGTAATGCAGAAAAAAAAACATTATGCTACAAAATTTTGTGACAGAAACGAATCGCTGCAAAACCGACTTCACGCAGTCTTGTCTGCCCTACCCCTAGAGTGTAATTTAAGCCCGCGTAGGCGCGGAGGGGTGGGGCGGCCCGCGAGCTGAGGAGCAGGTGGTTTGAAGGCCCGCCGCCGCGGCTGAGGCTGGCCGGCGAAGCCGGCCAGCAAGCCGAAGCTGCGGTGGTGAGCGTTAAACCCATCTGCGACGATAAGCTCGCGTGGGGCCGCCCAAACCCCGCAGCGCCGGAGCCGTGACAGAAACAATGCTTGCTGCATGTTGCATGCCTGCTTGCTTGCTGCTTGCATGCTGCATGCCTGCTTGTATGATGCATGCCTGCTTGCATGTTGCATGCCTGCTTGCATGTTGCATGATTGCTAGCATGCTGCATGTCTGCTTGCACGCTGCATCTGCTTGAAACTGAAAAGGTATAATGTTCATTTGATGTAATGTTCAGATGGTATAACCATGTATTTTATCGAATATTCAGATGCAGCGTGCAAGCAGACATGCAGCATGCTAGCAATCATGCAACATGCAAGCAGGCATGCAACATGCAAGCAGGCATGCATCATACAAGCAGGCATGCAGCATGCAAGCAGCAAGCAAGCAGGCATGCAACATGCAGCAAGCATTGTTTCTGTCACGGCTCCGGCGCTGCGGGGTTTGGGCGGCCCCACGCGAGCTTATCGTCGCAGATGGGTTTAACGCTCACCACCGCAGCTTCGGCTTGCTGGCCGGCTTCGCCGGCCAGCCTCAGCCGCGGCGGCGGGCCTTCAAACCACCTGCTCCTCAGCTCGCGGGCCGCCCCACCCCTCCGCGCCTACGCGGGCTTAAATTACACTCTAGGGGTAGGGCAGACAAGACTGCGTGAAGTCGGTTTTGCAGCGATACGATCTTTCGACTAAATCATTATTAGTGTAGTGAAACATTAGTTTAAATAAAATTAGTGCATTTGAAAATTCGGCGAAATGAAATTAGTTCAAATGAAATTAGTTCAAATAAATAATTACGCTAAATAAAAATTTACCAATGAATTATTCGGTCAAATGAATAATTCTTCGAATTGACTTTATTGCAACTAAAATTCGATTTAGTAATATTATATCAAACGTTGTTCGATCAAACAAGGGTGAACCGATAGCCCAGTGGTGTGACCGTCGGACTGCCAAGTCATAGACCTCGAGTTCGGAGCCAAGGCACGACTTTACACACCTCTGACTTTTTGAATTCATGTGCGTATTGAATAATTATCACTTGCTTCAAAAACGGTGAAGGAAAACATTGTGAGGAAACCGGCATGCCGAGAAATCTTGACGGCATGTGAAGCCAAGTCAGAAGTCAATGGACGGCTTTAAATCTCTGATACCAGCCATGCGATTCTGTAAACATCTCACCGTGAAAACTTGGGTGAAGTGAGCTGTCAATAGTGTCAATCCGAGTGGAATGACAGCTCACTCCACGCTCACTTCACCTAAGTTTTCACGGTGAGATGGTTACAGAATAGCACCGCTGGTTAGTCATTAACCACACGAAGAAGAAAGATCTTCACAATAGTAAAATCGGTTTTGACGTCATTAGTTCCCCACTTTTTACTAAAAGTTCAGTAATTTTATCATTTCTGGCTTAACAAAGTAAAAAAAACATGTCTATATTTCTTGACTTGAAAAGTCTTGGTTGCCATCATTACTAATCTATAATCTATTTATCTATAACTATATCTGAGGGATCACCATTACTTCGTTTCATTGGGGGTCCAATTTAAAAAAATATGACTGTCGCGGTCCGTTAGGTAGACGATTTCCAGCAATAGAGTAAAAAATACATACTTACCTTAAAAAAAAAGAAACGTCATTTTTATTTTGTTTACCTACAAATATTAGGTATGTAATTAACAAAAATAGAAAGAAAGAAAAATATTTTATTTGGGACACGCACAGGAAATACAAACAGTAAGTAATAATAAAAATTAAAAATAAATTATAAAATAAAAAACAAAAAAGGAGCATTTAAAAACAGAATAATAATGACCTGTGCGAGGCCAAAAAGGCTCCTATCTCAGCATAATGCGGCGATATTTAAAAAAATAAATACCGCAGCGCTGGTATTCTGATAGGGCCACTGTGATGCCACGGACACACCTACGGACTAAGATAAATCCCATTATGGGATACACCAAAATAAATAAAGCAATAAAAAATAAAAAAACTTAAACTAAGTAATAAATAAATAATTCACGCCCAACGTTCCAACATCACTTGTCCATAGTATAGACTATTATCTGTGGTGACAAGCGAAGCGACGCGGGCGCACTGCGAATCTGCGATGCATTCGACTGTCAACTAAAATTGTCAATTTATCTAACAAAGAAGTAATTACTTATTGGAATTTTATAGAAATTATAATATATTATGGTTCAAAGAATATACTACTCTTTAACGAGAGGTATTAATACAAATAAAACAATGGGTAAATAATATAAGAAAAGGCAAGAAAGTTGTGCAAATGAATAATGTATAGTATCGATGTGTTATGAACTGTGTGTGTACTGACTGTGTTGTGTAGTGTAACTCGGAAGAAAAAGATTCAGTCACCGAGAAAAACAAAGCGACTGAAGCAGAATCATACTGCTAAGAACACCTAACACTTCGCTATAAATAATAACAAATTAAGTGATTAATAATAATATGAAAAAATATTTTTTCAACACAATTTATATTCTATATGTGTCAGAGTTTTCAAGCCGCCCATGGGCCTCTGCCTTGGCTTCACATGCCGTCGAAAAATATCTCTCAGGTTTCCTCAAGATGTTTTTCTTCACCGTTTTTTAAGTAAGTGATAATTATACAATACGCTCATGAATCCGAAAAGTCAGAGTCGTATTTTGATAATAATTAACCACACAACGAAAACGATAACAAATATTTATGGAAAATTATACTATGTAGTCTCTGGGAAAATGGCGCGCTGGTTTTGTTTTTTCCGCTAGCGATGCGCGTGCTGGTGTAAATAAAGGCACTGGTAAAACCGCTGAACAGTCTATATAAAAAATATAATAAACACAAAATTATGTTTTGAATATGCAAATTAAGGCTAATATGTGGTGAAAAATATATAGTTTGATGAAATATTATGTTAATTTTATTTTCGCAGTAGGCAAAAAAGGCATGGTTACAGCTATAGCTATATGTAAGCGGGCATGCCCTTTATGCCTGGAGGCTCATATTTAGATAGATATTGTTTACGTTTAGTTTTTATTTCTGATTGAGTATAGTTCTCGATGTTGTTGGTTGGTATATTGGCGTATGCTAGCTGACATATATGGCTAATAATTTAAATTATATTTTGTGTTGCGTAATGTAAATTATTTTGCATACTGTTGTATAGAATCAAATAAAAAGGTATTAAGTCTCTTTGATGAGATTAAAAAAGTGCAAATCTCTGCTCGGGTGAAAATAGAGAATGCGTATTTGATAGTATAGGATAGTTCATACTAATTCCATGTAAAGTAACTACTGACCTGCCCATGGGATTTTTAACCATAACTAAACGCTTTTGGTTTGTCTATGGTACCTATATTTTTTTACAAAAGCTTGCTTTTGAGCGCTTGCCTTTGGTAAAAAGATTCAACAAAGTCAATTCAACAATTCAACAGTCAATCAAAAAAATAATCGAAATTGAATCAATACTTACCAATTCCGTACTGCCTGTCACGTTTCAAAATTTGCCAAAGATGTTAACAACAATGACTGTTAGAAATTGTCTATCTAGAAATTGTTTAGTGATGTGGTAGTTATGATCTTTAAGTTTTGATGCTATGTATCGATATTACGATTTTTTTTGTAATGTTTCATCAGTATTTTTTATATTTAGTAACTTTCAAATAAAAAAATATCCATTGAAATATGTTCCTATGTTAAACAGTGAAAACGAACAAGATATGAATACAATAAAATTATGCACTCGTTGCAAAACGTGTAGTAGTTACAAACAATAATCGAAATAAATTTGATAAAAATATTGATGACTTAAAAAACATTAGCACGCACGGGTACATATGTACGTTTGGTATGTCAAAGATTATGAAAACAATGCTTATGCTAACCAAATACCTACCAGACAAATAATTCGAGACGAGCTTACAGATGATGTAGCTCAGGTGACTACCAAATGGCGGACTGCGGTGCACATTCGGACCGCCGCACAGTGGAACGAATGTATGGGAGAGGTTGGACGTAGACATCTCCGAAAAAAAAGAGTTAAATTATGCCAAACGAATGATGCCATCTTATTCGATTACCTAATGCCTTCATAACTTGTGCTTCTAAATTTCTTCATAACTCCGATATTTCGGAAGTAATTTGAGAAAATGTGATATTTTACTATGAAAATGAGTGTATCGAGCTCTCTCCCTCCTGATTCCGGCGTTGTTTCAAGTAGCGGTCTCTAATATCATAATGCTAATACTAAGAGCTATATTTAATACTAAGACACATAGTGCGCCAAATGTGCACCGTCTGGGATAAAAGGAAATGAAAATTAAAAAAAAAAAAAATGGATTTTCCTCATTTGTATTTATTTTAAACTGCAGATAGACTACAGACAGACAGTATGTAGAGGTCATATATGTATAAATATATTAAATATGTATGTTTTTCACTGCCTTGTTTCACAACATCGAGAAGTAAGCCCGTTTCTCTTCTTACAGCCTCTTGAACTCTTTTCTTCCTGTCATCAACTTGCCTTTTTGCTATATCACCCTTTGCTTGCCATGACTTTATGTCTAATTTGTAGGAAATGTGTACTAAGCATTCCATTGAGAGAATCCAAGCGTGAAGGGAGCTTAAGCTATATTTATACATGTCCTCGTTTGCGTGTTTATCTTTGATTAACTCTAAATTATTCATCTCTTTAGGACTAGCCTTGCATATGTCACACACTGAAGCTGCTGTATCGGATATAATGGAATGAATTTTACCATCAATCATTGTCAACAGCAGTTGGTGTTTGACACTAATTCCATCAGTGATGGTGGATGGAGTTAAGGCTTCAATCTCGGCTTCGATTTCAGCCATCTCTCTCTGCACATTTTTTTTGGCTTCCTTTATAAACTTAAACAATATTGGCCGGCAAAATGAAGTGGAAGATGGTCGCTCGTTTTCCCAAATTGTTACACCTTTTGAGACGAGCCGCAGTGGTACAAGACTAATCATAAAATTACTAGCAAGATCGATTTGCTCATCTTCACTCGTCCTTTGATGATAAATGCTTTGGCTAGATGATCCGTCCAAACCCCATTTGCTGGTCAAAATGAGCTGTTGATTGAGGTTAAATCCATCAAAGCTTGTAATTTGATTTTTGCAGAGCTCTCTGTAACTGTGAGATCTTCTTTGGCCGGATAGCACTTAATTTTCATTTTAACCAACATGTAGTAACTCGGGTATTTAAGAGCTCTTTCTTGGGTGTTGAAATCCCGAAGAGTGTTGTAGCGCCATTTCGATAAATTCATCGATACATAAAGAGCCAATGCCTTCAAAGAAGATATTTCCCGTACCTGAATCGATTTACCTTCAATGAAGGCTTTGATTTATGAGGCCTCTTCTGGATTCTCCATCAAGTATTTCATTACATCAGCTGTATCGCTTTCTCCTGCCTTTCGAAGCGCCATTTCGGCCGAAATCACAATTTCAGCGCTGCTACTGCTGCATGGAAGAGTCGCATCTTCAGTGCGTCTTCTTTTTTGCCGGTTACAGGTCGGTCGTCAAAAGATTTACGAGGACTAGGATGTGTACAAGATGAAGCATCAGATTTAGCAGGAGAGATTATGGGCTCGATGACGTCACTTACATTTTCTGTAGAAGATTCAATATTTTCATTCAGAAATTCCGGCCACTGAATTGCAGCCTGTAGCCAAAACTCATGTTTCTTCCGAAACTTATCTGTGCTTCTTCCAGACTGTGTCCATTTTGCATAAATGCGGTAGCAAAATCGACGACACCAGTCTTTTAAACTTGTTTCAGAACTTTCACATAACTGAACACAACAATAATCTTTTAAAACACAGAACAAATAGTTATAGTCGCGTAAATCTTTATGTGCGCGTGCGCATAAAGCAACGTGAAGATCAAGATTTGTATTAAAATTCGGAAAATACATTGCAACATTAGCGTGGCTACAACGAGGTGTAAATCAACACTGATTTTAAAGTTACTAATAGTGACCTATTTATATTTAATCCAGGTACCCTCATTAGTTAAATATTGCAAGGTAATTAGTTTGAAAATGATGCATGCTAAATTAGTGTATTAAGAGCCATTTAGTATTAAATAATAGCAATCTTCTAATCAGTAATCATTAGTGCATCAGTTTTATATGTAAACCTTAAGTCCCTAATCACATATCTTAATTCTCTTATATCTTCTCTAATTGGCTGCTCAGAAATGTTATTGTAATAAGGTAAACCTTTAGAAAAACGGTTTTAATCAACAAAATAAACAAAAAAATATATTTTTGTGTTATAAAATAAACATCACTCTTTATCCCAGAAAGTGCACATTTGGCGCACTATGTGTCTCAGTATTAAATATAGCTCTTAGTATTAGCATTATGATATTAGAGACCGCTACTTGAAACAACGCCGGAATCAGGAGGGAGAGAGCTCGATACACTCATTTTCATAGTAAAATATCACATTTTCTCAAATTACTTCCGAAATATGGGAGTTATGAAGAAATTTATAAGCACAAGTTATGAAGGCATTAGGTAATCGAATAAGATGGCATCATTCGTTTGGCATAATTTAACTCTTTTTTTTTGGAGATGTCTACGTCCAACCTCTCCCATACATTCGTTCCACTGTGCGCCGCCGACCTATTTTGTGCAGACTTTAAGTAAACAGTTAAATTTATAACAAAAAACTAATCAATTTTTTTTGAGTAATTGCTTTATGCCCACGCTTTGTATTTTCTGCAATGATTTACAAAAAACACAAATTACGGGTTAAGGTCAGGTAATGTCCATGGACATTTTTGCTAGTTTGTAACGTCTTTCAAACGGACCGCGAGTCATATTATTTTTTGATATGGACCCTAAATAAAACTAATTGGTGATTACTGGTTTAGCTCATATTCTCTGCTCATACTTCCCTCGGACCTGTTGAATGTCAAAGACAAAAATATTTTATAATGATTATTTCGAAAAGTAACGATATATTGTATTCGTCTAGTTAGCTTGGAGGATGTAAGATCACTTGAAGCGGACATGATTAGAGTTTCAATTCCCAGAAACACTCTTCCTTTTGACATTCGGTATTGAATGACGACTTTGGGCAACACGTTGGTTCGAAGTCACGCCAACCCGTGCTCTTTTTGAAGGTATTCGCTATGAGTCGTAACAAATTCAGTGTTAAATCAGTATAATTAATATTCTAAAACTTAAGAGTTCCCCATATTACCTATAGACCTACGACATTATTTAATAAAGAAAAAAATACCCCATCTTTAAACGCGGGCTAGCTGCAATAGCATCTTGAAAATCCTGGAAAAACACGATTGTTGGCAGTATAATAATTTTAAATACATTAAATAGTATTTTTTTTCAATAAAGGAGTAATACTCCTTGAACAAATAGTCGATATTTATTATGTCAATCACTGGCATTTCAATGACAGTCGTTTGACGTTTGTAAAAAATCGAAATCCATTGAATTTTCGGTTTTATTGTTAATTAAAATAGTTCAATTAAAACATAAGAAACACGCACAGGATGTTGAAGTGGGGATGATGATACGTGTATCCTATTTAGTGCGTATTGAATCGTAGATATCGTGTTCAATCCCCAGGTAAGTTCAATGTTATATATTGTTTTAAGCAAGTCGCGACCAAATCCAGATTCGTTATCTGTGCCGCAAATTACCGCGCTAGTGTGGTAATATAAAGTAAAAAGCACGCGTGTTCAATACACTGCATTATGAACCTAAAAGCGGTTCAATAAAAGCAACTTTATGAGCAAGTGTGTTGAAAAAGTTTTTAAAAGAAGGTCCGGATTGTCTGTACCTCGGAACAAAGGTCAGTCAGTCTCTATAGTTACGTTATTGTAGCATAAGTTCTTACAACAAGTCCGATTTTTTCTCGCAAGTGTGTTGAGAAATGTCTTATGAAACGTGTGTGCATTCTGTGCATTGATCATTCCACACTTGGGTCAGTGGGTCATCTTAGGGGCGAGTCTTGTATGATAATGTACTATTTTTACTTCTGTCTCCATTAAATCATCTTTGCCCTAGCCTCCGTACTGTAAACATGCGTTTGAAGTTGCTCTATACTAAAAATCCAATTAATATCCATACTGGGTTTAATTTTTAAATAAAACACTTCATAGTGGTTTAACATTCATCATCCAAATAGTGTAATTCGGCTAAAAGTGTATTCGAAATAGTGTAATTGGATCGATTTGCGGTGTGAACTGTTATAAAGTTTAAATATCGGCTGGTCAACGGGTGAGTGCATGACTTGACATAGCGCACAGCGCACACAACTCCAGCGGTTACGTACTGCTCATATGTAATACTTTGGCGTGCGCCCTCGCGCGGTGACGCATGCGAGCGAACGCAACGCATGTAAATGAACAAAGACGGCGCACTGCTTTCTACCTACGATAAGTTTCCTCCGAGAGAGAATAATAATTTTATAATAGAATTTTACTCTTTCTTATTTTTTTGTTTTTTATGAATTAAAATTATTATCATGGCTAGTAATTTCAACCGTTCAAAAATCTCTAAAAATGACTCGACTCAGTCGATTTATAACCATAATGTAACTAAAATACAATAGACGACGTGTATTTAGTAACTTAATCCGCGTAACTGTTCTTAATGAGTCATAAAGAACCCTGTAAGAAATCGACACGTGTTTCACCTCTCAACGAGGCATCTTCAGGAAGGCGATTGACTTGTTGTGAACTCGGACGCGACGTGTGGACACGACAAGCGTTGAGCGCGGTGTGAGCCACTTCGCCCGCCAACCTCACTTATATAGGATTACTGCCCCCCCCACCTCGGCTAGGATCGTTATCAGCGCGATAAGGACTAAAAATAATAATGTGACTATAAATATAGTCAATAAAAGGTCCGCCAGTACATCACCGTCTGCGTCATCACCTGTTTCATTTAAACATCACATCAGACAAAGATCTGTGGTTCCAAGAGATAATTTAAGCTGAATTTTGGGAGATGGAATGAAGGAGAAAGTAGTCGGAGAAAGAAACAAGCAGTTTGAGGATTTTGAGAATAGTCAGAAGGTTTCTAACGAAATTATACAAAAACTAGAATAAGAAAATGCGGAACTGAAAACATCAATGGGCAATCTTCAAGTACGCATCAATAGCTTGAATCTTCTTCTTCAAAAATTGTGATATTCAGGAGAAAGACATATTGCACTGTATGTACGTGAATTGCAAAAACCAAGTCATGCAGTACCCGTCCTAGATCGTTAGTTGTTCAATTTGCATCGCCAAGGTTGCACGATCAGCCTCTAGCACCCACTATGAAGTTCAACCAAAAGAACTTTAAAGGAAAACTAAACGGTGGCCACTTGGGTATCACCGGCAACAAGTCACCGGTCCATGTTGTTGTACACGTGTCTCCTACGAACAAAGGAATACAAGCAGCGACCAGAATTAAGGCCAAGAAAAGGAACTACAAGTACGTGTGGCTCAGAAACGTGTCCGTCTGGATTGAGGAGCCATGTCTCATATTTGAACGAGGGTACTACCAATATTTAGTAGTAAATTTTCCGATTTTATAGTCCGGATCCTGGAATTTGTAGTAAAACCCTTAAAAGTTATACGACTTTAAAGGTGGCTCCTCAATCCTGACAGTCTGAATTGAGGAGCCTTAGAACCTTAGAACTCGAAAAATAGACAACGGATATTTTTGAAAATTTGGTAGGATTTAGTAGTACTTATGCGTAGCCTGTACAAAACAAAAGGGTTTTGTAGGGCTGAATTTGAGATACTCGTAGCTACAATGCCTTGATTTTTCATAAAAATCCATAAATTTCACCGCGCTGTTTCTCGGAAACGAATCAACCAATTACAACAGATTTTTTTTATAATTTAGTAGCAAATGTGTTTTAATTTGTACTGTAAAAGTCAAGTGGAAAAACTATATAATTTCGCTGATACAATACATTTTATGTGGCTCCTCAATCTTGACGGTCTATAGAAATATATGTACGTAGCTACTAAACTAGTTGATAAAATCGGATAACAATAACACCAATATTTACTAGAAATTACCACTAAATATTGGCAACATCCTACACATTCAGTATTTCAAAAGAAATTAATAAAATAAACATTCCTTAACAATTTAGTGTGGTATCGTTGTATCGCAGTGTTTGTGACCTTTCTGGTAATTATTTCTCATCGGTTTACTCCCCTGAAAATAACACAAAATTTAAGAATAACTGAAGCTTTCTTAATTCACTGGAAACTTATAGCCAGTGCCCAAAAACCTCAGACTTAGACATGGATTCTTTACTCAGAAAACTGCAATCTTTGAACATTGGAAAAGGAGCAGGACCTGACGGAATCCCACCGCTATTTATTTCTACCTGTGCGCCGGTATTGGTCTCTCCGCTACTAAAAATATATATGATGTCATTAGCTACCGGATCTTTTCCAACCGAGTGGATAAAATCCTAAATCGTTCCGGTACACAAGTCTCACAAAAAAAAGACTATATCAAACTATCGGCCCATTGCGATCCTCTCCACTTTCGTCAAGGTATTCGAGTTAATGATCTTTCCCCATATCCAACACCATTTCAGGCTTTATCTTAGCGATCACCAGCATGGCTTTGTAGCGTCAAGGTCTACCGCCACAAACTTAATGTCTTTTACAGAGTATGGTTGGTTGGTCACTAGATGTATGATATGTTCTTACATTATTTTTAATCAGCCATAATTCGCAATTAATTGCAGTAATGGCAATAATAAAAATGTAAAATCTAAATATATAGTGCATGTGGTGTTAGCCTGTAAGTAATTGTTGCACTTATAAATGTATATTGTGTACTTTTACATGAAATGAAATGTGTAAACAATTGTAGGCTAACCTAATAGTAAATAAATAAAAAATAAAAAAAATGGTGGTGTCGATGGCAGAAAAGACAAAACGCGGGAGGCTAAATTAAAATAAGTACTCAAAATTAAAATTAAATGACTTAGATTTAAAACCGCACAAAATAAGTCGACGGTCCAGACACGGGCCGTGGTCAGCCATTTGGAGACTCCTGCTATATCTATACATAACAATAACAATTATAATAAAATCGTAGCGAAGTCAAAACTGTACATTGTATATTTTTGAAAAAAAGTAATTGCTACGACGCCTGGGAACTATTGTAAAGCCAAAAGTATAGTTTTTAGAATTTTTATCTGTTTATCTGTCTGTCTGAATGTATGTTTACAGCATCACGCAAATACTACTACTACTACCGGATGGATACTGTTAAAATCTTACATATAAATTGCCTGTAAGTAATTTAAGTAATTTAGCGGTATGAGGAACAGGGTGTAAAGTTCACTCATGGACCGGCAGGATGCTAGGGATTAACACTATTGACAGCTCACTTCACGCTCACTTCACCTAAGTTTCACGGTGATATCTTTACAGAATCGACTGGCAGGTATTGAGAAATCCCATGTTTACAATCACAGTAATATTATTTTAGTCATAGCCGCTCATCAGGAATAACCCGTTAGAATGCATTAGTCAGAGTATCAGTGTTGTGCCATTATGTAGTATAAAATATGCAGGAACGTAGGCGTTCATTAATTCACTAAAAACGAAAGAATTCGCAAGCAATGGAAAATTGCTATTGAAGGCTAGTCACTCGCAGCCTTCGGTAGCAATTTCCCATTGCTCGGGATGACCTCAGGACGAGCTGCTTCTCACATGGAAAACTGTACATCGCGTCGCTTGCTGCTGCGTCCTGACTCTCTGTTAGGCGTGAATTATACAGCAACGGCGTAAGGTGAAGACGCGGCGCATGCGCTGCGCAGGCATGATGCTGTTTTAAAACGTTTTCATACAAAATGTACGAAGGCGACGTGTCGTGAATTAAGCTTCTTGCAGACCAGCGTGACGCGACACCGGTTATTGTTATACCGTCTAGTTTTCTTAGAAATTGTATTGTTCGAGTCGCGTCGCGGCGTCGCGTCGCGCTGGTCTGAACGAAGCTTTACAGTCAAGCGGCGCGGCGCTGGCACGACGCTTTGGTGCCTGTGCCGAGTCGCTGGCAGTCGCGACTGGAGCGCCGCTCAAGGAGCACATCGCCTGTTATACGGTATGAGCAGTATTTATCAACACAAATAATGCGTGACGTTATTGAATATAATGTTCAGTTTTGCAAGATGGTTGAACAATATCCAGCTTTTACGACCATACCAAGCCGGAGTATAGTAATAGAAGTGTAAGTACATGATAAAATATGGAGAGCAATAGGATTAAATTTTTGACATTTTATATACTGTAGAAAAATGATCAGGATGTTCATGTAAATTTTTCATTCTTTTAAAATATCTATGCTCTCCTAGATTTTTCGGCTGTTCCTTTGGGTGCTTTCAATTTTTTTTTGCCTGTATTGAGGCGAACAAAACAAAAAAAATGTTTTATTCGCTTCAATCGAAAACGGTCCAGCCATTTTCGAGGTTTTGCGAGACTAATGCACGGCAATTGATTTTTATAAATATAGATAGATGACATAATACATTGTTGTTTACATCCTATGACATGCGTTCGTTTAATCGTCATCATCGTTATCGATAATTATTGTATTAATAATCGTTTAAAGAATTTAAGGCAAAAGCGAATGAAGAATGATCTCATTTATTTGATGTTACTAAATCACATGTAATAAACATGATGATAATTTTGTTCATATAATAGGTATTGCTAAATATATATTTTCTATAATTTTAGTTATGCGCCGTACCCAGTACAATTATATTTTATTAAGTTCCCTATGTCCCAACAAAGACTGATTAAATTATAAAATAAAAAGATTTTCACAATTAATCATGTTTTTCCTTTTTTTTCTCGATATAATGTTTAACAACTCGTTTTTACAATGCATTATGCCTTTTATTATACATATATACAGGAAATAACTTTGCTAGTGCTTAGTGCAGTCCATTTATTTCCTAGATACAAATGCAGTAACAAACACGAGTACTGCACTTCACTTCACTACTTTGATGTATTACCAATAGAGATACAAGGTATAAGTGCAGTATTCGAGTTTCTAAAGACCAAAATAAGAAAAATTTACTTCAAAACTAAACTAAACAATACTTTGTATTATTATGTACCTTTTCCGTAACAAAACATATGAGTTTTATATCAGTTAAAGTAGAGATTAAAAAAAACACTTTACCGCGGATTTCTCGAAACCGTCATTTTGCAAGTACTGCATTTACTATTACGAGGGCAGAATTGTTCTCCCACCCGTGAAACATGAGAAGCAATACTTTCTTATGCACTCTAATCTACGATTGTCCTGATGAATCGGTATGTAGGAATGGTAGATTTTCGACGATATATTAAAGCTACGTGCAGACTAGCGCGACGCGACACCGGTTATTGTTATACCGTGAAGTTTTCTCAGAAATTGTATTGTTCGAGTCGCGTCGCGCCGTCGCGTCGCGCTGGTCTGCACGAGCCTTAATGATTCTTTATGTGCGGTGAGTTGGACAGTAATGGATATTAAATGCTAATATATTGTTACGGGGACCGTTTTATTTTTGGAAAAGAAATGATCTACTGCTGCGTACATGTTCACTGTAATAACTAGGCGCGAGTTTTATTTGACGAGCCGACAGCGACAAGAGTGAATTCTTCAGCAGGAAATGCGGTACCATTATTCTGCTCAACAGTAATATTTTCGAAATTGGCTCTGTTTCGGTTAAGTCTTGTTTCGTCGACATAATCTGCTAGGTTATTGGCAACATTCAGTCGCTCTCTAGCTATGTTTAAAAAATCGCGTGCATGGGGACTGTGTATTATATTAATGTGAAAGGCATTCGTTAAAGCTGCAGTGATTTTGAAGTCTGTATATAACTGGTTCATGGCTACATTACAAAACATAAATTCAAAATTCAAAACTCATTTATTCAAACTAAGCTGAGAATCAGCACTTTTCGAAATTCAAAATTACATTAGATGGTCCCCCAAAACGCCCACCCTTCACCACTTCCTAGTGTTTTAGCTGGGAAGAAGAAGTAGCGCAACAAACTCCCCAGCAACACAGCTGTCTGTTCAATTAGAAAAATAATTTACATTACGCAACACAAAACATAATTTAAATGATAAATTATTAGCAATTTGTCAGCATTATTAGTCATGATTGTGGTATCTTGTTTGGTTGAAGAGTTCCTATAGCCATTTTCCGGCTCCAACATCAGACCCAGGATACAACCTTCGGCAATACTACTTGTCAAGTCAAAGCCATCCAGTCCAAACACGATTGTACTGTCTTGTTTGGTAGAGGAGTCACTATAGCCACCTTCCGGCTCCATCA
Source organism: Agrochola circellaris (assembly GCA_914767755.1). Lineage (NCBI taxonomy): Eukaryota > Metazoa > Arthropoda > Insecta > Lepidoptera > Noctuidae > Agrochola > Agrochola circellaris. Next base: position 9,869,215 of record OU611860.1, read on the forward strand.
TCAGACCCTGGATACCACGTTGGGCTATACTACTTATCATGACAAAACCAACGAGTTCAAACACGATGGTGCTATCTTGTATGGTTGAGGAATTTCCATGGCCACCTTCCGGCTCCATCATTAGACCCTGGACACCACCTATTGTAATAGCACATGTCAATACATAACTAATGAACTCACATACGACGGGTTTATCAGGTTTACTTGAGAGTGCCCATGATCACCTTCCGGCTTCATCATCAGACACTGAATACTATCTAATACATAGCCAATGATAAAATAAATAAATAAAACTACCAGAAACTCCTTAAAACACTAAACACACAAAACTTTCCGCACAATAGTATATTATGCAATTAGTGAATAAAAGACGGATTTAAAGCGAGGGCCATAGATGAATCACGAGCAAGTGAGGGATTCTAACGACTGAATCACGACCGCAGGGAGTGATTCATGACGATTGAATCACGAGCGTAGCGAGTGATTCAAGTGTTATAATCCTGAGCGACGCGAGTAATTCATGGCCCTCGATATAAATCCGTTTTATTCAAGAGTTGCATACTGTACTTTATACCATGACTACGAGAAAAAGAAAGATTTAAGTCAAAATAGACATTTAATTAAGAAAAAAGGAAGGTTGAATTAATTAAAATGCACACTAACATTGGAACAATTACTAAAATTAACAGTAATTTTCTTATTATTGCTAATAATAATCAACTTGTGAAGCGATATTTATTTCCTGTGTATCGAGTATGTTTTGGCTAGGAGGTTGTATAGCATTGAGATGGAGGTCGCATGTATAGATGTGTTCTAAATTCAAACACCAAAACAGTGATTAAAAGTGCTTTTTATTCACTGAAAACAGTGAATAAAATAAGCTTTTTAGAGGGGGAATGGTATAAAAAAAAAAATACTTACGATACTTACGGTTTTTTTTTTTAACTTCGCCGAATTATTCTGAGACAGGAAGCCTTTTTGGCCTCGCACAGGTCGTTATTATTCTGTTTTTAAATGCTCCTTTTTTGTTTTATAATTTATTTTTTATTTTTATTATTACTTACTGTTTGTATTTCCTGTGCGTGTCCCAAATAAAACATTTTTCGTGATTTCTTAAAAAAAAAAAAGTGCGCGGTCCAGTGATGCGGTAACGTCGAGTTATAACACGTCGATAAGAACCAGCTTCCCCCCCGGCTCTGATAATTTTTTCTCGACTCAAATGACGTCTTTCTCCATAATAACATTCTTCTTTTGTATTGATTCCACTCGGAGGTATGGCAGAAATTTTACTGATTTGGTTTCAAACCTGTTGCAGGAATACAGCAAAGCCAAAAGGAAGGGCTATGATTTTAGCAGTCTATGCATGTAAACAAGTACAACGAAATATTTGTATTTTGGATTTCGCCGAAGCTCGATAAATGGTGTTGGCGTTGAAATAAATAGCGCTATGGTAAATATAGTATAATGCATCACTATTATAAACGTCTTTTCGACACTACATACACACACATCTCCCTCGCATTGACTTAATTACTCTTATTTTTCAACTGTTAAAACGGAAAAGTATAAAATAAAAAATGAAGTTTAAAAAACTGTACAATACGACTACGGAAAATAAAAGTGATGTAAAAAGTATGAAACAAGAAAATATTTCAGACAGAAATCAAGAGTTGAAGAAGTTCATATCTAATCACCGTAAGGATTATTCTTGCTTGCAGCGCTCGGCGACTATAGGACCGGGCCGGTAACAGATGTGGTCATCGTGTTCACGGGATTTTGTTTTGAAACTGGTTAGATATGAACTTCTTTGGTGGTACATACAAAAGTGATCAACGTAAGGCCGTGATCGCATGCCATTATAATTTTGTAGGTGTTCCTGGCACCCAATTCACATGGTATACAGACATGCGGGCACGGCGTTACCTTGACCACTTTTGTACATAAGACTTGGTTTGTGTCTGAAATATTTTCTTGTTTCATGCTTTTTAGATCACTTTTATTTTGTTTGGTCTTTGGTTGGGTGTATTTTAACTGGAATAGAAGTAAAAAGACTTCCATATGATGTGCACGATTTAGATAAATCTTAATAAATCTTTTCATAATTACTCCACCTTGAAGGTGGATGGACTATCTGGTGAAGGTCGCGGGGATCTGGTAAATATGAGAAGCACAGGGCCGGTCGCTGCGGCGATGCTTGAGCGAGGCTATGCCCAGCAGTGGACGTCTTTAATGTAACGACGAATTATTCAAGGTTTTATTGTAGGACTTATCTATACTATAATATTATAAAGAGGCAAAATTTGTGAATTTGTATGTAGAGAGTAATTCTTCGGAGCTCAGATCCGCTTCCGAAAATTCTTTCATTAATGGCAAGCTACAGTATTGCTAAGTAGTAGTAGTAAAGTGTATTTTATGTTAAAACTAGAAATTTCACAAGGACGAACTCGCGGGCATTTCTACCCACGACTTCTAGTACTAATAAAATGGGCAATGTCACCTAACTTTTACTCAACAGATAATACCAATAATATGCACGTTCCTGGCTTTGCTGGCAGTACCCACTCTGGAGCAGGTCTCCGACCCCACGCTAATATCGCCATGTCCCAACGTGTTTAGTTACGAGCCGCCCGGATCTGAGTCCGGGAGATGGTACGGAGAAATCAAACTGTCCACAGTCAGCACTCTACACTCACTGTGGCTTAATATCGTGCTCGATAACCAGGTTGATGTTCTTGCGGTGAGTTCTATTTAAATTTAAAAGGTTAGCTGGTAGCTCTCTGCGGTAGGTTTTTAATTTGTGTAAAAGGGTTTCACAACCTTTGTAATTGTTATTATTGTTTGTACTAGAATGTGTAGCGGTTGCAGTGTTTGAGGTAGTATCGTCGTGTGTTGGGTTGTTCCTAGTTTTAGGAAGCTTACTCACGGTTTTAGTACGTTGTACCTCCACCATGGACTCCTCAACGAGCCGCAGCTACCATTCGCCGTCGTTTTGTCCCTTCTCTCCGCATGCTTACTTAGTCCACGCATGGCATGCAAGTCAAGAAGCATCGAGGAGTCGCCTGGCGTGTTACTTTTGTATTTAATTTTAAAATTACTGTGAAAACAAAGTAAGTAAAACGTGGGGGTCCTTCACACAGTCCTTCTTCAAGTTTTTAGATTGATCTTCCACTACGCCTTTTCTTAACCACAATATGTTGTGGTCGGTTTCCAGTATATTTGAAAGCCAGTATTCAAACCGGCTGCTGTCTGACCAACTGCTATGGCAATTATGAATTTATGCTAAAGTTACTTGGAACTATAGCTCATCATCGTAGACTGATCCATTTACCTGACTGTGTGCCCTTTGCGGCTGTAGTGGAACCTGATTTTGAATGTTGCACTTCTTCATAAGTTTCTAGTTTTTCTACGTCCTTTTTCAGTGCATGTCGCTATCTGGTATCTTGAAGTCATTACCGTGTTTGAGATACTTATATCCAGAAATGTGTGAAAACATAGTTTGACCTCAAAAAGTTTATTTTATTATTAACAACCAAATCTGTCTGCAGTTTTATCGAATTGATTTTTGTGAATCGTTTTCCTTCTTTGATAGCTTAGATTAGTTTTTCCAGTTTTGCAAAATTTGCTATTTCTTTATTTTTTTTACGACAAAATATGCTGCATTCTACAATACCAAATCAGCATTATTTCACGCGTACGAGTGACTAAAATAATATTCAAAACGATGGTATGCGTCATACAATGTTGATGTTTGCGAATTTTTTATTACCATCTTTCAACAAGTTGTGAATATTCATTGAAAAGTACTGTACATAAGTATTAAAAGAAAAAAGAAAGAAAAACAGCTTGAAAGTCTTCCATCTCTTTCAGAACTATGTAGGAACTGTGTCCACAAAAGATAACAAGAACTTCAAAATTGTGAATAATACCGTGCAAATTAACCCTGGCCCTGCCGTGCCGGTGCGCTTCTTCGTGCAATACAACCCTCTAAACAAAACCCCGAAACTGGTGAAAATAATACTGAATGGCCGGGAGATCTGCAACGCCAACACTCCATACGTCAGCCGACCTGACGAAGTGGCAGAGGGAGTGGAGAGGAGTCCAACACAGACGCCCAACTTCGGGTATGAAACGTCTCCTAGACCTAATTTTCAAGGAAGTCATGCCACCGAAATTTCTCTAAATATGTAAGTATCTAAGGACATGATTTTTCATTAGGCTATCATCTGACAACACATGAAAGAGAGTTAATGTTATTTTCGAACATGTCCTCTCCCACATAGCGTGCACATGTCACCTTTTCGAACTGTCATTTTCATTCAAATTGTTGGAAATTAAGTAAAATAGTGAGGTGCAAGTAAAAATAAAACTTAAGATGCTTAACATAACCGTTTTAAAAATACCCTTAACGAAGCCAAGAGTCACTTGTTCTTCCTGATAATATGATAATTTTTTGTACTGGCCTATCGCTATGTTCCAAGGTATCCCTTGGAACATTCTGGTTGGTTTTTTTTACGACAAGTTTTAAGTGTTAAGGTGACATTCCACCAAAATAGTGTTCAGCACATTTTTTGACAAACATTTTGTGCAGAACCCCGGCAGTGCGTGTACTTGAACTGAAGATGAAGTTTTTCTGTCTACACCTGCAAAACTGTGCGTTACTTTTGTAATGTGCCGTGCAGCACATTTTTTACACGAACCTGTTCGCACGCTCTGCTTTCGGTTCAGTCGTTAACGTGCGCAGTTGTCGCACGCGTCGGTATGATATCCCAGAACCCGATCATTTCGAGTGAGTTATCTTTTTCGTCTCTCTGCAGTACTAAGCCAAAATAATTTCCCATTTTCTCAAAACCTCAGTAGAGTCACAACTGAAAGTTAGACCCAATTCCTGAGTAGTATTTTGCTTTTTATTTTTATGCTTATAGACTGGGTGACAAGAGTCCCACAATATTGGATATGTTTCGACGGCTTATGTGTTTTTCAACAATTTGATCATTCGTCTACTCATATAATGCATGACAATTCTTAAAATCAAACAAATGCACATGAAAATCCGCCAGGCGCCACCGAATGTACGCGAAAAAATAAATGTTTTCACTCTAGCGGTGGAAACCAAACTGAGTGCGTGAACTCGTGTGCGTGTGGGCTGTCGCGAGTCCACCATTTGAACGATTGTGCGAACAAAAGTTCACGTTTGCACATTTTGTTAATGTTCACTAGCATGAGTCCACCAAGAGAAACATTTGTGCTGTACAGTGTGCGGCACTGTGTCGCACACTGGTGGAATGGCACCTTTATAACTTAACTTTAAATATTCCCACGTACCTTTGCATGCACCCATAAGCAAAAGGTGCGTTACCTCGCGCACTAATGTAAACAGCGAATTTTCAAATAAAAAATAAAAGTCGTTTCCTAGCAATTGTTTTTACACAAAGTTAATAAGTTTGATGTACCTACAGAATGAATGGATGGTGGCTTCGTGATGGGTCTTCTTACACCCTGCATTGACTCCTTTACTGCACATAACGTAACGAACATTGGTACAACTTGTGTAGACTGCTTCGTAGGTCTAGTATTGCAAGAGCTGCTCAACAACCTCAATCAACCTATATCTTATTAGTAGGTAGTTACTTGTCTCCTTTTTAGGGTTCCGCAGTCAACAAGGAACTTTTATATTTTCGCCATGTTTGTCCGTCTGTCTTTCTGCTCGGCTTAGCTCAGACTCGTACTAGCTACTAAAAAGCTGTAATTTTGCCTATGACCTCTTTAACTAAAAATATGTATTTTTTTCTTATGTACACGATGTTTTCATAGATATACTGACAAAGTACCGTCATGATGTTAATATCCTTGAACAATTCCTTTACTCCTTATCGCGCCTGCGGACATTATTATATGGCTTTGATCGCTCATTTTTGCAGAATAAAAATATACTCGATGTCTGCAGCCCATTCCCACAGTAAAATACCGTAAGACATGATACTATGAAAGTAACTAAAATAGACCAGCCTCGCGGTATCCACTTAAATAAATACATAGACGGATTTTTCTGACAGCATATGCTACTGAACTTAGCTTTCCTGCAAGAGATGTTAAAAGAGAGACCCATTGTAGCCTTAAATTGAGCGTGATCCCCAAGAAAACAGTTTTATCGCCGAATTCTACTTATGACATTTGGTATAGAAAATTTGAAGTACTTAGGCCCGTATGGCAAAAAACCAAGGCCCGTATTACAGAACCTCACTCAAAACTCAAGCATTACTTAAAACTCGTTTAAAGCCTTTTGATTGCTTGAAACTAGTTTTCAGTAATGCTTGAGTCTTGAGTGAGATTCTGTAATACGGGCCTTGGTTTTTTGCCATTGAATACTAAATTATTAGAAGTGAACCAATTCTCGACCTACAGTAGGGCGTTATTTACGTCGTCAAAATTTGTGGCACGTTTTTCTACCTTAAAAATTAGGGAAGTATCGTCAGCAAATAACACCATTTGTGGTTGATTTTTTAATAAATGTAGTAGATCATTAATATACCATACTAAAAAGAGGAAAGGACCCAATATCGAGCATTGTGGGACACGTACTTTTACTTTTAAACCTAGTGAATTGATACCTTTTATTTGAACTTGCTCTTGTCTATAATTTAAATAAGATTTTACTAAACTGTGCGCAAGTTTTCCAAGTCCGTAATGCTTAAGTTTCAAGAGTAAGGTTTCATGATCGGCACAATCAAATGTCTTGGAAAGGTCACAAAAGATTCCTATGGCATCTTGGGCCTCTTCCCACGCATTAAATATGTGTCTTAATAAGGTTTCACCGTCGTCGGTCGTACACGGCAACACGCTGAAAACCGGCAACACCAGATACGGGTCTATAATTTTTGGTGCCTTACTGTCTCCGGATTTGAAAAGTGGTATAACTGTAATTTCATTAAATCCGGGAAGACTCCTTGATCCAAACAGAAACTAAATATTAAAGCAAAGTAAGGCGCTATGGTCTCAATTATGGAGGAACAGGCATTAATGGAAATTCCCCAAAGATCTTCGGTTAATTTATCAAAGTTAGGTAGGCTTTAAAGTTAACGAGAAATTGAAATGTATAGGAGAACATGTTTTGTTATTTACAACGATCAGTTTGTTCTTTGGATAATTTCATCCTAACTATGGAACCTTTCATTGTGCGTGGTTCGACATGCTTGACCGGTTTTTAATATAACGTAAGGGACAAATTATGACTTAGTAAATTGAATCAACTTAAATTGTCCATGAATTCAATTAACAATAGGATTATTTTCAATAATACCTCGGCTAAACACTTTATTGTGTTAGTTACACAAGAAAATCAAACGTAACTCAAATAAACGTCGGCGCCATACTCCCTCCCTCGCACACATGCGCGTCATCCGTGCATGGCACGCAAGCTTCGAAGTGCTGAGGATCCGGGCTGGCACGTTACACAAGTGTTATTTTAAGACAGTCTGATGAAATGTCTTATAACTCGGCTAATATGTATATCCCATTAATTAACCTATTTATTTCCCTGATCGTACATAAGCAGTTCATCGTATATTTTTGTCATTTAGACCCAGTGGTGACCGCCAAAACCAGAACAGGCCGGACAATGGATATCTGGTCACGCCGCGACCAGGTGGTAGGCCGAGACCATCAGTAAGGCAAGTATCATCTTTTTAAGTCAGTTTTGGTATGGCCGACTTCCTTGTTGGTATAGAGTTCGCAAGCGTGTCTGTTGAGCCAGTTGTTGTTGATTTCGATTCCCAGAATGGTAGAGGCTTACCATACATAACACTAATTTCTTCGAGATTTAGGTAAAACGTAAATCTTACAAAAATATTTAAAATTAAGCGTCAGACATCATTGAATTAAAAACCAATTTTGCAAGTTCCTATTTTTTTTTCCTTTTTGTAAAAAAGGATCATCAGAATCTTTTTAAATATTTAAATTTTAACTTCCTGTTAAAATATGATTAAATGGTGATCTATGATAGACAGCGCTTGGTTTGGCCTTCGTCCGTTCAGACACATTTTGTATGAAAAAGTTGTCAAAAAAAATAATCGACAACGGGCAGACCACTGAAACCTTTGTAAATTACTCCTTACGGTCTCTAGATGCGGGTCTGAACATTTTAAAATTATTTGAAAATTTCAGTGTGTTTCTTTAAATTCCATTTTATATTTTCAGTGAAACTGTTAGCCAGGACTACGGGACAGGACTCTTTCATATACAGCCCTCTAACAACCCTGGTGAACAGGTGAGTCTTTCTTGCTCTCTGCTTATTTCTTCCTTTCCTCGAGAGAAAACTGACTGAAAACCATTGACCGAAAATAGAAAGGTTTTTTTCTTTTTCTTTACTTTGAGCAAGACGTGAAAAAAAAGATTTTTTTTTTGGATGTACCTCCAGTCAAGCTAGGGCACCTAGCATACCGTGGTTGTATGAAGCTTTATCTCTGTTCCGTTTCTTTATTCAGGCGGATGCGCAAGGGCAGCCTCTGTTCCGCTTCTTTGCGATTTACGGGTCAGTGTCAGGTTGTATCTTGATCAATTTGGTACAAACTTTACCGATATTTAAGAAAATTTATGAAAATTTACCATTCCTACCCTTATCTCCGAAACTGCTGAGTCTAAAATTCTGAAAAAAATACAGAGAATGGCTCTTTACTCATAAATTACAGGAAAACCTATAAGAAGCCTATTGTCTTAAAATAACATCGTAAGTCTCTCAATATTGTGCGTACAAATTATTTATTTATTTATTTATTTATTTAATTTAATGCACAATGTACACAACCAATTTTACACGCTAAGCTTAAACTAGTGAGTACATGACCCTGTTAGGGCGCAGCAAGATAACTTAAAACTAATATTGCAGAAGAGGTATCTAGATTTATCCAATATCACATAAATATCATTAAGAATTAAATATTAAATTAATAAAATTTATATCTAACATTTCATTTCATTCACTTAATAACAATTGTCTGAGTGTGTTAAAGTTTAAATTAATTAATGAAAATTAGTTACATAAACCAAACATAACTTGATTATTAATAAATAGAAAAAATATAAAATCATAAATATATCATCACTATGTCAAATCAAATTAATAAAATCACAAATATAATGTCAACCTGATAAAAATAAAAATACACCATTCGATATTTAAAATGTCGTACCAAAATTTTTTCGAATGTCAAAAATTTAAATCATTCACCAATTTAATAAACGAAACCAACCAATTAACATTGTGAGTGGTCCGACACGCACTTGGGCGGTTTTTTTAAATTATAAGTATTGTATATACTTGCAAGACTTGCATATACATTTATTCTCCTGCCATTATCCTTCTATTTTTATATGCTTTTTTCACATCGAAAACATTGTGCAATTACTACCATTTGTTTATTTTCTAGATTGTAGAACAAAAATGGTCTATGCTTCCACCTTGAATTCAAACACCTCTCAGTACTAATGAAAAACTAGACAGGCGTATTATAAAATCACAGAAATAACATTAATTTTCATAGTTTCTCATTGCTAAATTGCAATATTTTAAACCACCAACTAGGTTCAAATAAATATTTGTACAATTATTAATAATTTAAGGAAAAAGCTTTCTACGTCCATAAATTCCAGGCATTTTTGGAGGAATTTTGACGGAGTTTTACCGTTTTGCCGTCTAAAAACTAGTGTCATAGAGGAAATTTATTTTGCAGTCTCAATGCGGAAGGGTGGTATCAGATCCAGTCCCACTGGTGGTGGATGGTACCCCCACGTTGGAACACCAATGGCCGTGGCAGATCGCTCTCTACATAACTCAGGTAAAAGTTACGTTAGCATGGTTCGTTTGAATTGCTTCGAGTCTCATAAGGTAAGACTTATATGGAAAACTTAGGCGAGCCAAAAATCTGGGTCGGTCACAAAAGGAGAATGGGCGAATATACCTATAGTTAATCTTGGTCGACTGGTCGTTGTTCATAGTGGGACCCCATAGAAGTAGTCCATCTGCATTAGAGGAAACAAAAAAAATGCCTCGAAATAAATATATCAAATTCTCGAATTCCAGACCGTGGACATCAAGTACATCTGCGGAGGAACCCTGGTGACGCACAAACATGTCATCACGGCAGCACACTGCGTCACCAAAAAGACGTCAGGTCTGTACGTCGACCCCAACACCCTGATGATCATCCTGGGGAAACACAACCTTAGGACCTCGGCGGAGGGAGTGCAGATTAAAATTGTAAGTATCTGTGAGTACTGCCCATCTAGAGTCCGCGCCACCACTCACGTCCGATAGCCGCGGCGCTAGTGTCTATGTCGTTCCCTTGTAATGAATCCCTCACAAATTGAGAGCAGAGCGTTGCGATGCTTTTCATACATATAAACAACCATTGTTTACAAGTATGAATAATAGCATCAACTACGAGTTATCGTAATAGAGAACCTTTGACGAAGTGAAACTATGATACGTGGTTTTTGCAAGCACACCCGTTCCTGACTTTTGGGATATCTTAAGCGGCGAGGAAACTTTATCACCAGCTGGTATGCGGCGGCCAGATCGGCGTTCAACAAATAGAACTTGAAGGCTGAAACCCTACTTTTATTATCACCATCTGAATTCAAAACAATTAAAGTCTACGCGACATATAAAGCTGTATGGGATAAGTTGAAAGCTACTTACCAAAGCACTGGGCCTGCGTGGTAGATACGCGGGTTACAAACATAAAACTGGCGAAATGTGGGTGTACTTCGGTACACCGCTGCGGTGGTAGGTGGTAGGTAGGTAGGTACTACCTCCTACCTACCTTATTAAAACAGTTGGTTCTAAAACGAATGACCACAGGAGAAGATATACGTGATAAAATAAGTTATTTATGTGGTCACTGGACATCCTGGATAAACTCGCAGACATGGATATAAAGGTACCTTCAGAACTGCTTAGCATAATGCTTGATAGTAGCATCAGAGAGCTTCTTGTTTCGATTTGAACGACGGGTCTTGAAGATCTTGGACCCGATCGTATGGACAGTTTCCACGAATCCATCATTATAACCGTCCACGGAACTCTCTAGACACCCGAAACGATTCTGAAGTTGGAGCTGAAAGCTCTCGGGGTTGTGGACTTGGATCGGTGCTGGGCGGAGCGTAGACTTCAGTCGAAATCTTTCCAGCTTGATATTTAAGTTGATTTGTGCCTATTACCGGTGATCACTTTTCACCGCGTTGATCACAGAGACATCATTGAATACTTGCTTCTTCGTCGACATAATGAAGTCAATCAAATTTTTTGTTGCACCATTAGGGCTCTGCCAGGTCCACTTTCTGTGCTCACGTTTTCTGAAGAAGCAGTTCATCATAAGGAGGCCTTCCTTCTCCATAAAACTGGCTAGTAGGTGGCCCCGGTGGGACGGCGTCGGTGCGAAGTTCAACTCCAAATTGCCCTACTCGCAGCTCATCACCGTTTCGTTTGCCCAGTTTAGCGTTGAAGTCCCCCATGACTACATTACTTCCTTGCATGCCTGTTACTTGCAAGAAGTATACACAAGCCAGTTCATGAGACAGTACGAGGCAATCCCGCGTTAAAAATACTTGGGTAAGATGGTAGGTATCTATCTACAATACAATAATAGGTACTTATAATGCGCACGTCTTTATTTAAATGACTTTAGTTAAACACACATCGTTGAGTTAGATTGTTTACACAATAGCACTCCTGGTCAACTACTGGCATGCCTGTAGCTGTCGCGTTCACAATCCCCTGCGGCACCTTCCTTATATTGCATGCCAGTAAATCAAATGTTATGCAATCTACTTGCTTGCCAGGAACACGCATGCCAGTTAACGTACACACATGAAAGTAGCTGGCACGTGCAAGGAGCTGGTATGCAAGTGAGCCAGCTACAGGCATCTGTATTTTCGCCTTAACTTTAGTGGTACCTAACTATATTAACTGTTGCAAAAAAGTATGTGCTCGCGAGGTCTACTATTCGCAAAACTACAAGTTTTTAATTTATTTTCAGGTGAAGAAAATAATAGTAAATCCAAACTACAACTCTTCCATCTTCAGCCGTGACGTAGCCATCTTGGAGCTCCGTGAGCCAGTGACATACTCCGACTATGTCAGGCCTGCCTGTCTCTGGCCGGCCAATGAGGTCGATCTCGTGAATGTTATCGGGAAGAGGGGATCGGTATGTACATTCGTTTTTTAAATATTTTCTTTTTTGTTGGTCAGGGGAAAGATTGGAACGTGAACTATCAAACCAAAAAAAGCGGCGGCGTGCGTTTTGCACACGAAGGATTCTGTACAACCGTACAATATTATATTTAACACTAGGTATATGTTTTTTTAAATACTTTAGTTGAACAAAATAACGCCGAAAAAACACGTTTCTTGTACATACCCTTTAACTTTATTTTATTTTTATTATTGTTATTATAGCGGCCATAGTAAACACTCTGTGAACGTTTCAAGTGTCTACTTGCGGTTCGAAATAAATCGAAAATGTTGAATTGGTCGAATACATGCGAGCGCCCGGCCGGCAATGTTTGTATGAAAATCCTTATACGTCGTGTTTAGCGGCCGAATTCAAATTCAAATTATTTTATTTCACATAAACCTACAGGGGCACTTATGAAACGTCGGAACTAGGTGCACGGTTCCAATTGGTCGTTTCCTATGGAGAAGAGCCAGCAAGAAACTCCACGGTTACTCTTTTAAAAGTAAATGGTTTTTACAATGTTTCCAAATTACTGTGTTAAAAGGTATGAGAGGATAGTGTAGGCCCATCAACAAGTACCAGGTACTTAGCAAAATATTAAATGGTCCACAGATCTACAGTCTGTTATGTCTACAACGTTCTCTCATTCACAAAATTTTACAGAAAATAATCTATATAAAAGATAAATGAAATAATAAAAATAAAAACCTATTTAAACCAAATGACAATGGTTGCCACTACAGCTGTAGGGTGGATTTACACCAGAAAAATTTCTTCAAACAAAAAATTCAAAAAATTGAAAACCCATTGGAATGCTAGTAAAACTAGATAAAATCATTGTAGGATAACTATAATGTTAATAAATTGTGTTTAGACAAACATTTATAGCGTAGATCTGAAGATATCAGCATTCCAATAAAAAGAGGTGAGATGGTGATGACGGCTGGGGTATGGCGATGATTCATCTATGGATGGTGATGATTTCGTGTGTATGGTAATGACGCTTTATATATGAATGGCAGCTTAAAAACGACAAAATTTAAGGAAATCAACTTTTTTTAAGGATTTAATCAACACTCTTAATTATAATAATAGGCTTACACCCGAATACTGAAACGCCACTCAAGACTTAAGCATTACTTAAAACTCGTTTAAAGCCCTTTGATTGGTTGACACTAGTTTTAAGTAATGCTTAAGTCTTGAGTGGCGTTTCAGTATTCGGGTGTTTGACATTTGTGTCCTACATAATATAACATATTTTTGTGTTCATTGAGATTTGGTCAGTTTTTTTGGTAATCAGTCATACTCATAGTCAACTTTGTACTTAATTCCTGTTTTATAGTTTTTTCATAATTAGGCATTTTTCTCTTATAATGAACACGTAATCATCATATTTCTAGGTAATTTGAAATTTGGTCAGTCTTTTGGTTATTGACTACTTTACTAAGTAGTCGATAACCAAAAAACTGACGTTAGAAGTTAGTACTTCTATGATTAATTACCAAATAACTGACCAAATTTCATTCATTTTTCTTCTTTGTCCGATATCTTTTAGCTGCTTCACGCCATTTCTTGCGCTGTACTCTCTGCTCTCTTGGACTTTTTTCATTTATTGATTCGAACTGATCTGATTTCTCTATTTTTATGCCTTTTGTTTTCTTTTTCTTTCATAAGTTCATAAAATTCAGGATCCTGCGTCATGGTGGCATATCTTCTCTCTTTAATGTTTATTTATAGCTATTTTCTGTTTTACTAACTGAACTTCTCCCATACTTCGCTTCGCTCATAGTTGTGATCTGAAAGTAAAGAGTTATGTTAATAGGCACAATTTTCAGGGTAAGGTACAACATGAAACATTATTCTACTTATACATGAATTATTGATACTCGTAAATTATTATTTTTATTTATAGTTGGTTAAAAATTGTTTTTTTTAATATTAACTTCAATGATTTCAATGATTTGATCACCCCAGAGTTAGAACTTCTCTTAAAACTACGCTTCCTTTATTGATTGTTGTAATCTGAATAAAACAATTCTGTTAGTGGCCCCAATTCTGTAAGCAAGGGTTAACATGAAGCATTAATTATTATATGTAAACTTATTTTATTAATAGGTTAGTATTTTGATTTATATTTGGTAAAACATTGGTTTTACATTATTTCCTTTATATCTACCTAGAGTTAGCGACCATTTGTGAAGATTATTAACGATTATTTCATCATATAATATATCCTGAAACAGCACACGCAAAGTTTCCATTGTGGCTGTTGTCTGAATGTACACATTATAATTATTCAAATCTTATTGTTGTTCGTATATTCTAAATATTTTCTTATTTTCTGACGCTTCAAATAGGGCTTTACAAATTCCACCCTAATACGTCGCATACCGTCGTTACCTAGATCAAATTTTTCCAGAACATGGAGGAACAGATTTTGGTTAGGCATGTTATGAATGGTGTCTATTACTAATAATAATAATAAATTATTTTCATATAAACTTATACTTTACTCTATTCTCGGTCTGAAATAAAAAAGGACAAGTCAAACATAAGAATTAAGAAAACCTTGATCGCTTTAAGTAACACTAATGATACAATTAACTATTCTAATTCTATAAAAGAACAGAGACATTTAATAACCTTCGATCTCTTGGTGTAACTTTTAAGCAAACTATAACACAAATTAAAAAAATCGTCATCACCATACGCATGAAGTCATCACCGCTCATTATTTGTAGACGGTGATGATGGGTATGGTGATGTCGATTAGGACGTTAAGTTGATTTTTCTAGAAAAGTAATAATAATAGTAAGATACCCCTATTTTTTTTAGCATCTTCACTTATAACTATGTTTTTGTTAAAATCAATTGTAATGTTGTTTTAAGTACTTACTTTGAACCACAGCCTGACGGGAATGACGCAACTTTGTCTAAACAACTTTTTTGGACACTCACAGCAAATTTTTGCACTCGGAGCGCGTGTTATGCCGACGTGGGGCCCGTTTTGCAGTTTGCTCTGAAATGAGGAAGCAGGGAGGGGTATCGCGGACCGCGTAAATGCTACACCAACGGAACTACCTCCACTTTGATATTTCCGTGACGGTGTTGACGAATTTCGATGCTAACATTTTACTTATTTATTGATTATTTATTTTACGAAGAAATTATTATTTACTTTTCTAAAAAAATATATACATTAAGGATAAACGTAAATCGTAAATTAAAATCTACTTAATACGTCGGGTAGTCGAGCTTTTTGCCGGCAAACGTAAAGAGTCGAATTTTTTTGACGGACGGTGTTGATTTTGATAGACGTATTAATTTTATTATTAAAAAGCTATTGACTTTGAGGATGTTTGGGTTAAAGCACTGTATACAACTAGTATATATATAGCCTGTATATGTAAAAAAGTTACGATATTCGAGCAATATTTATTTTTTCATGCCATCAACGTGATTTTTCGACTACTTTGTAAATCCACCCTGTAACAAATCAAATTTAATAAAAAATATAGAATATTTTAAGTATACATTGTGTTAATTAATAAATTACTATGAAAACTCATACCAGTACAGCAGAACTCATACCAGTACAGCAGAACTCATACCAGTACAGCAGAACTCATACCAGTACAGCAGAACTCATACCAGTACAGCAGAACTCATACCAGTACAGCAGAACTCATACCAGTACAGCAGAACTCATACCAGTACAGCAGAACTCATACCAGTAAAACTCATACCGTGTTATTTAAAACAAAAAAACCGACCAAGTGCGTATCGGACCGCGCACAATGAAGGGTTCCGTAGATGGTATGAATTTATCCCAAGAACAAACTTAACATTGTAGTTGAAAAACATTTTCTTCCATACAGAATGTATAGGAGATCATGTTTTTCAAACTGCAAATTTAATTTGGTCGATTAATACTCGGTAACCTGTAAAGCGCACTTAGCTGTGATAGTTTTCCTTTTAATTTCGTTTTATAACTGCTATAATACTGCTGTGAATTTTTTCACAAATCCAAGTACAACCATTTAGCTGGCAGGAGACACTTGACTCTAGCAAAAATTTGCAGTTTAAAGTTTAATATTTCGCAAACGGATCCCTGAATTGAAAAATGACTTACACACACCCGCAATATTTTTGAACGACCTTTCCAACGATCCCCCACACTATGGGATAAATGAGAAAAAAAAGATTTTATTTTAATTTCGATCGGGCTTGCAATTTTTATTAAATATTATTTGTATTAAAAAGGTAGTGCTGTTAAATGTAAAATGAGCTTTGGTTTTTCTGTGTAGATCGACAAAATAAGATTTCCTTTTTTTTTTAATGTTCAAAAGTAAACCAAACCTGTCCAAGGCATGCTTTTTTCGAGCTCTCTTCACTTGCTCTAGCATTCTAAATTCTCTTAATTCTTGAGTTTTTCTCTGCATAACTCGACAAAGTAAATCGGGGGCTTAGTGATTCTAAAAGAAAGGTAGGGGGCGCGTATGTTAAAAGGTCGGGAACCCTTGTAATAATAGTACAAAGTAGGAGGTGTAGTACAATACGGCCAACGTAACTTGGCGGGTCTGAACATAGGTACAACGAACTTTCGCGCAAGTTCTCTCACTCACACTCGGCTTATGTCACCATTACGTTCCTAAAAAACGTTATTGCGCAACCTTCTGCGCGAAGTTCTCACCCGCCAAGTTACGTTGGCCGTATTGTAGAAGCAAATAACACAAATAGTTGTTCAACCGACTTCCAAAAGGAGAAGGTTATCAATTCGGATGTTAATACAGAGTGGATTATTGAGATGGGGCAGTAAGGGTAGCTGCCTTAACCGTTGTAGTTACAGGAAATCGGTCATAGGAGACTGTCTTTAACTTTGTAAGGCCTTTCGATCTGGGATCTTTATTAGGATCAAAAAACTCTATTGGACCAACTGAGGTTTGATTAGCAGATAAGTCAGAAATCGTAAAAAACTTTACTCATACATTTAGTAGGAAATGAGACTCCAATTACTTAACTTTGATTATTTTAATATGGTTGACAAGCAATTTATGCTCGTCACAATGCATATGGAGAAGTGAAGCTGATGGTGAAGAACCAGGAGAACTCCTCAACGATTAACGTCCCTGCATCGGGAAAAGCAATATTTTGTAAAAGTTGATGAGTATTTGACATTAGACTATTGTTACTTGGATTAATTACAAACTGACCCACTAAAAAACGAGAATAACTAAAAAAAACAAAAACAATCTGCTTCCAAAAAATACTACAAAGTCGGAGAAATAACGAAAATACAAAAAGAAAGACACCGACTTCCGAAATTTAAGTTATTTTTCACTTTGTAGTGCTTTTGTGAAACCCAAGCTATAATATCAATATTATTCATTCTCACAGGTGGTTGGCTGGGGTTTAGACGAGACTGGCGTGGTGACCGAAGAGTTAAGAATGGTGGAGCTACCGGTGGTAAGCCAGGAGACGTGCATCAGTTCGAACAGAGAGTTCTTTGGGAGATACATTTCAGACTACACCTACTGTGCTGGTTATAGAGATGGTAAGATTGACCTATACACCGTGGCATTTTAGTCGACTTACAAAGGAGGTCCACTCAATGTACCCGACATAAAATACCTCTAGGGGCAATTAAAAATTGATACTTACCATTAATTAAGAAAATTAGTACACAGAAAAATAAATAATGCATTATAATAGGGATAATGACAGGGTAAAAAAAAAAAAAACTGATTAGTCCGTCAGTCAGATAATAAAAAAATATCAGACACGTATTTTTTGCTTTATCATATTAATAATAAAATACTTAGATAAAACGCATTTTAAGTTGGGGAGTGGGGGTCGCTACGTCACTAGTATGTATAAAATCTACATACTCGTGACGTCACGGCACATTTTAAATCAATGTATCGCCGTAATCTTTACATTACGTAAAAAAAGAAAAAATACGTGTCCAATATTTTTTTGTAATCTCAATTTTACAATTTTTTTTTTTTAATTTGGGATGATGACAACATCATCCCTATTATGAAACATCCTGTTTACGTATCAAACGGTAGAACATACCTACCCAGCGCACGTCGAGTAGATCATTCCATCTCCATTTTCAATGAGACAAAATTTCGTAAAGTCATCACACACATCGAAGATAATATTATATAGTAAAGCTTAATGTAAATATATCTTATCTTAACCAAGCACACAGCTAAGATATGATAATATATCACGAGAGCGTCATTCTACCGGGCGGTTGTTTCATATACAGGCTGTTCAGTTTTGCAATGAAGCGCATACAAAATGTACTCTTGCTAGACCTACTTAACAGCTCATCTGACGAATATTGATGATTCGCTAAGCATACTGCATCTAGAAATAAAAATCGTAAACTCTGGGTAAGCGACCACATAAGAACAAGAACCACATAAATTGTAAAGATTATGTTCAGTCAGTGCAGTCGACAAGTGTTTCACCTCTCAACGAGGCATCCTCAGGATGACGATTGGGGATTTGGATTTGGATTGGATGCCTCGTTGAGAGGTGAAACACCAAATGTGACATATCAAATGGGCTTATTGCGAGGATCTCAAGTTTGTTTTTATAATTTTTCAATTAATACTTTTAAAGATATTTTTGAAACTTGAAGTAAATTTAAAAATTACCCCCTTTATCTCTTGATTAAAATCTATTTTAGTCCCTGTTTTAGCTCTTATTGAATAGATGTGATAAAAATGAATTTCCCTGACTTTACCTATAGCCGTAGGACACATGCCATACCCATTGTTCATGGGTAATTTTGGGATAAAAAATGTCGTATACGTATTTGGATTTATGTTACCTACAATTTTATTTAACACAATTTCCTACTTCCTACCTTTAGGATTGTTTGTTTTTTTATTTTTTATAAACTTTTTGATTTATTTTGACAAATAAATCTTAAATTTAATAATTATACAAGTTAACACTAAAAGATATACAGGGTGGATTTTTAAGACGGCAGTAATCGTTGTAGCTGCAAGATAACGCTCTTAGGAGATTGTCCATGGAATCGCAAGCCGATTTCCGGCCACCGTAGGCGCGGGCTTGGACGGTAAGCGATGGGTAGCTCGCCGATAAGGACCAGGCCCGGGTCGACGGCGCATTGTGTTCCACGCGCGCCTCAAAGAGATGTCAGCACCAACTGACGGGGTCCGTTAGGGCCAATGCCTGCCAGGGTTGCGAGTTTGTCTGAAAGGGATATAGTGGCCCAGGTACACAGGCAACGGAAGGAACACGGGTGGGTTTTAGACAGTAAAAGTCTGACACGCCCTCCCGCTCCACCCAGAGCGGGAGAAGTTATTTGATAATTTCCAACCCAAAAAAAAAAGAAAAAACAAAAGAAGATTGTCCATAACTTTTTGAGATCGGAATTCACAGATTTTGAAAAAAAAAATACTGTTAGCAAGAAAACGGCCAATTTTCACAAAAACTTTTTTTGACGCCCTTCTATCTAAAATTTCAGGTCCCTCAGTCTGCAACGGCGACAGCGGTGGCGGCATGGTCTTCAGGATGAACGGCATCTGGTACCTCCGAGGTCTGGTCTCTTTGGCCACCCCGGACGTTTGCCGAATGAACTACGTCATATTTACAGACTTAGCAAAATTCTTGCCATGGATTTATGCTACTGTTTCTGATTTTTGATTTTGTGATGTTATTGGAGAATAATTTTGTTTATGAAAACAATTAGTAAGTTTTGAGGAGGGCAGCAGATGAATTTCATAGGGATGAGAAAATACACTTAATACTCAAGACCTCACTTAATTGCTGTACCTACCTAATCTTAAGAGCGTTTATTCTAAAAGTTGGCAACATCGCAAATAGCTGTCAAATGTTTACCTGTTTTAATTCATTTGGCAATATTACTGTAAGGAAATATGTTAAAACCACCCAGCCAATTTCAATGAAATTTTGTGAATTTGTATGCTTGGTTATAGCTTGAAAGATAACTTAGGATAGGACCCGGGAGGTGACCGTTGTCGAGCTTTGACATGTGGCACAGCCACAGCCAGATTGTACCAGTGAGAAGCATGGGCGCGACGCTAGTAGTATATATGTAAATAATTAGATACCTACTATGAACTTATCTATAAGTACAAATGTTATAAATATTGGATAGTGATGTGTGAAGCGAACCGACAACTCCAGAAATCGCTTTGCCTACAAATAAATTAACTTCGTGCGAATCGCCTAAAGAACAAATCATATTATTTAAAAGTGTCGATTCGCCCGTTTAAGGCGAGTAAATTCGGGCGAATCACCAATAAGCTACCTGAATACTTGCTCAACTGTTGATGCAAGGAAAAGTCATAATCATTTTGGTAGGTATTCCATGACCCATGACCCATGGTGCCATTGAACAATTCCAAAAATTCACCATATTTTGTTGTGGTTGTAAAGTAAACCTTGAGATTTCAAATCAATCCTCCTAACAAAATTAGTCTTTCTAAATAATGTTTCGCCATTTTGATAAGACAGCCATTTTGTTTTAACACTTTCGACTCCACCCACTTTTCATAGAACTCATACGCCATGCCGCCATACATAATGGAAGTGAACCCTCCGGGAGGGTACGGCATTACATTTGCGCGTCAACGGCATTTGGTTTAAAAGCATGTTATAAAACACTGTACCTATTAGTTCAACCAGGTTTCAGACTGGGTAAAGTGGACTCATCTTTCATGGGGTACTGTTATGTTACAATAAAATTCCTCCCCATATACTTCAACTGAATGAGACGAAATTGAAGTCTTGTATAAATAGCACACTATGCAGGCAGGCATATTATAAGTTGGGGGATTACATCACTGATAAAAATACTTGGCTCAATGCTGGTCCTGTTCCACAACCACAACTAATTGATTAACATTTGAAAATACTGTTGGAGCTGCTGAAGATTTAAGACCATCTTTGCATTGTATAAAATCGATCTCCTTTGTATTATATAATTCCAGAGCACAGGTGTGAGTACTATGTACTAAAGAGCTACCATTTACCGGGTAATACGTCTTTTATTGACTTGAATGTGCCTTGGCGGCTGTGAGTATGTCATGCTGACTCAGATGTCTCGCTGATGGTGGCGCGTGTGTTGGATCATTTAGCTCCCTTCAAAATGGTTGAGCTGAATGGTGCTGATCCATGCGTCATGTTCGTGAACGGGCGCCGTCAGTTGGGACTGGTCAACTCTTAGCGGCCATGGCTGATTTTAATTTTTCAATTGTTCTTTGTTTTATCTTTTTATTACGGACGTTTCTAACGTGCACATCTTTCTAAATTTTTCTCAGATGTATAGTTTCAACATGAATGATGTAAACAATACTTTGTAACAATTTATTTTATTTAAAAGAGTGTCCGTGGAGTTTCTTGCCCGTTCTTCTCCATAGGTACCTACTACGCTTTGGAATGGGCAACTTGCTTCATATTTCTGACTGACCGATTCCTTGACAATTCAAAAGTGCCTGTAAATGGTTTAATTGAAATAAATGCTTTGAGTTTGAGTTTGTAAAACTAAGTAAACTTGTGTGTTCAGGGGGTATGAAGTAAACTTGTGTTTTCAGGGGGTATGAAGTAAACTTGTGTTTTCAGGGGGTATGAAGTAAACTTGTGTTTTCAGGGGCTCTTGCTTGTCGCTATACGTATTTTCCAAATTTCCAACCTTTTAAAATTTTAGTGAACATTTTGTACACGTAAACAAAAATATAAGAAATAAAAAAATGCTTGGATTTTAAAACCAACGCATGCTAATAAATCTTGTTAAAATATACATCAGATTTTATTTTCACGGTTTATAAAGCTTCGTACAGACTAGCGCGACGCGACAGCGCGACGCGACATCGGTTATTGTTATACCGCGAAGTTTTCTTAGAAATTGTATTGTTCGAGTCGCGTCACGCCGTCGCGTCGCTTTGGTCTGCAGGAGCCTTAATGCTGTATTCTCTAAGAAAAACCTACATTTAAAACGAGCCCTACGCGAGGGCTGCCGCTATCCCATATGCGACTAGGTGAACCCTCCAGGAAGGCTCCCGGCACTGACCGTGTTAATATTAGAATATTAACACGGCATCTGCCATCTAATCTGTTCACCACCCTTGGTTGACTGGTAGAGAATGCCTAAGGCATTAAGTCCGCCTTTGTACTTTTTTGAGTGTGAAAAGTTTAAATAAATTAATTAAAGTATTTCTGATACTTATATAGGTACGTAATAATTTTGTATGATAAAAAGTAAGGCTCTACAGTTACTTAATAAGTAGATATTGAAAGATTTTGTAGAATATAACGTATACTTTGGGGCTAAGAGGGCGCGAATTAATTTCCTTTACTACTTTTCAGCCACAAGATGTTTATATTTCATACTCGGTTACTGAGGTCCTCACATAAACTCTAAATAACAATTATGACCGTTTTCACTTACACTAGGCGACACCTTAATGAAAGCACGCTGTTTGATTTACAATGCTCGGTTCAGCGCCGAAAGTTGAAAATCCAACAACAAAGTTATCTATTCGATGTTCTTCCGTACATATGTGTGTTCAGAAATGCAATGTGTTAAGATATAACCAATAGTACTATTGAATAGCCAAATTCGGTTAAGAATTTGGTATTCAGAAACCGGCTATCTAATTACGCAACACATTTTCGTTGACAATTCCGACTAATCTGTTTCAATTTGACAGGTCAACAACATTCATTGTGCTAATTACATTGTTGAGCAGATTTTTTTTTCGAACGTACGACGCAATCTGTTTCAAAACGATTCAGATTCAGAGGGTCTAGTGTGAGTTTCGTTTAACCATCTCGATTTTACGCATCGACCGCGTTCGGCGCTCCGATTGGCCCATCACCAGTGAAGGCCAGTGAAGGGCCAATCAGAGCGCCGAACGCGGTCGATGCGTAAAATCGAGATGGTTAAACAAAACTCACACTAGACTCACTGATTGATCGTGTATTACGTAATTAGGGTACGGGTCATAGAAATTCAAGTTTAGTTTTATTCGTATGTGTGAGGTTTATAAGGCGTGGGACATACACAAGTTACGAATGGCGCAAGCGTGGCGATGGTGTGGCGCGAGCGCTGCGTCGCCCGTTTCATATTTCATACAAAATGTATAGGAACGACGTAGCGCGGAACACACAACGCCCGCGACGCACACATACACAGTCACATTACAGATGTTTCATGGACAGTGAAAAAACTTAAATGGAACTGGATAGGCCACTTGATAAGAAATAAGAGAAATATGTGGAGATGAAAATATATGAGAAAGATGTCACAAATGGGACCCACAATGGAAAGGAAAGAGAAGGAAAGGGCATCAAAGAATGAGATGGGCGTACAAATAAAAAAAAAAAAAACGGCAGGATTAACATCCAGCAGAAAGGCCACAAACAGGAAATTATGGCTAACTCCCGTTGAGGCTTTTGCCAAAGGGCAAGCGTACCAAAGTTACCGCTGTCGATGAATAATAATAATTTAAAAATAATTAATGAAACCAAATAATGCATATTAATATTTATTTTTAATTTAGAAAATAAATGTAATTAACAAATGCATGGAATTTGAATAAAATCCTACTTTCTACTGTCCTACTAATATTATAAATCACGCAAAAGTGGCTAAACAGATTTGAATGAAATTTGGCACACAAATAATTTATAAACTGGATTAACACAAATAATACTTTTAATCCTAGTAGAACGTTCCCCTGGGAAAAATAAGGGCCATGACCATAGTTCTATACATGCATACTCTAACCAAAACAGTCATGTACCATCAAAGAAGTTCATATCTAACCAGTTTCAAAACAAAATGCCGTGAACACGATGACCACATCTGTTACCGGCCCGGTTCTATAGTGGCTGAGCGCTGCACGCAAGAATAGTCCTTACGGTGGTTAGATATGAACTTCTTCGATGGTACATAAGCTACACATGGTGCATTTAAAATTATCAGATAACTTCGCCCGCTCTGGGCGGCGCGGGAGGGCGTGTCAGATTCATACTGACTAAAACCTACCGTGTTCCTTCAGTTGCCTATATGTTGCCAGGGGCCACGGTATCCCATTCGGATTTTCCCGCGACCCCGGCAGGCATCGGCCCTAGCGGACCTCGTCAGTTGTGCTGACATCTTTTTGAGGCGCGCGTGGAACACAACGCGCCGTCGACCCGGGCCTGGTCCTTATCGGACGGCGACATACCCATTGCTCACCGTCCGCAGGCCTGCGCCTTCGGTAGCCGGAATCGGCTTGGGATTCCCGACGCTCAGGGCGTCTCCTGCGGTGGGAGGGGCATGAGGGCACGAAATTTTCTTCTCCCTCACGCGGTCCACCTCCTCCTTCGCGAGCATTACTGTTTCGCAGAAGGAGGTGACGGCTTTCCATGCGGACGCGAGAGGTCACCGCCGCCGATCGCCTCCACGAGGACACGGCGGTGCTCCGCCCAAGCCGGGCAGACCATTTCCACATTATTACGTTATCATACAGGGTGTCAGGGACATCGACGCGAAGCCGGTTACCATGGGGTCAGTATATAATTCTGAACCCCCCTTGCGTTGAAATTTTTCGTCGGTTATTAAAAAAAAAAAACATGTACTGACCCCATGGTAACCGGCTTCGCGTCGATGTCCCTGCCACCCGTATATGTATTAAATGACGTAACATATTAATATTTTTAGGTAACAACATTGGATTGGATTGGATTGTATAGCTAGAAGAACATGTCCTGATTTGTATAATGAATACATGTTGGTTGATATGGCTTTATTTTTTCAGTAAATATTATCATATTCTCACATTGGCGTTGTCGTGGTCCCCAGGTGTTATAAACACGTCTCTAACTGATGCTGATAATAGTGCAGGTTTTACGTAAAAATAAAACTTGTTTTATTAAGCAGAGACGATGCACAGCATCATTCAAGGCCTCCTGGTGAGAGACTTCTATGAGGTAAAGGTTCGCCATTAGTGAACACGCCACCCGGGACCACGTAACTACCGGAACTCGGCGCTGATTGGTCGAGGATGTGACGTCACGAGAGCTGTGATTGGCTGACAACTAACGGGAAGTATACAACGCCCTCTCACAGATGCTGTGCATCGTCTCAGCTTACAAGTTTTATTTTTATGTTGCATTATTTTCCTATTTTAATATTATTAAAAGTACCTATTTGAAAAAAACGATTTAACTTTGACTATAAAATAACGACCACTACGAACGTAATTTTTCGTCGGTTATTTTATTTTACTAGTGATGGATGTGTGAATGAATGATTTGTTTTTGTTATAACTTAGTGTGAATAGTGGACAGCCTAGTAGTTTGATTGTAAATACTAGGTGGCGCTGGCGATACTACATTATAGTCCAGGGGCGAGGTAGTCTTGGCACCTGAAAATAAATAAAATATCAGAAAGTAAATTCACAAAGCCGTCTGTCGGACTTCCTTATCAAATCTGTGCATAATCAGAATCATTATTATATATTATTAAACGCGATATACTCAAACACGGATTTTCATTCGTTTTTCACCAATGGACAGAGTGATTCATGAGGAAGGTTTAAGTGTATTAATTCATTAAGGTTTTATGTAAACCCGTGTAATATTTTCCAACATCCACGCGGGCTTCGAGCAAAAGCTAGTTTATTATTATGTATTTATTAAAATTAAAAATAATGGAGCATTATTTTATAGGGAATATGACGTGATAAAGTGTGGTTTCAAAGAAACAAAGGCACAGTCAGGCGTGAATCACGCCGGTGACTGTGCCTGCGTTTAAAGGAAGACAACTAGTCGGGACGTCGCGACGCCCCCGCAAGGGGGCGTGGCGAGCGGGGTCGGGGCATCGCCCCTCGCCCGCGGAGGCCATACAGTGGCCCGCTAAAACGCGCCCCTCAATATAGTTGCCTAAGTCGGCTGGTGGAAGCGACGCAGCAAAGTGCGTCTGTGTGAATGGTTGCTATAAATTTTTCTGTAGGCGCGCCACGACGCTAAATCCTATAGGGTCGCTTCTTCACGACATCTCGGCGGTCTGTCCCCGCCAGGTGAGACCCCCAGTTGCCTGGGGGAGGCCCGACGAAGACGACCAGCGACGAAGAGACAACTCGACGCACCTACAGGTAGATATGTAGCTTTCCCTCGCCCCGCTTACAGATATTAAAGGAAGACGCACGCAGCGTGATTCTATAAGTGTTCCTCTATCCATGTAATAATAATAATAATCATTGTGCCGATATTCGTAACGGCCAATGGCATTATAGCCAAGAGCCTCGACCAACACCTGAGGAGGCACTCGTTAGGCAGCTGGATCAAGTGCTTGATCGAGAAAGCGCTACCTCTGGACACGGCGCGTATCGTTAGGAGATTCCTCTCTCAGGAGCCCTGACCACCGGTAGCTTGGACCCTGTTCCCGATACCGGTGGGCTACTATTTTTTATATTTTTAAATGTTTTTGCTTTCTCTTTTGTTTTTATAAAAATATTATATAATATATAAATATAATAAAAATGTAAATGATATGTATACACATGAAATAAAGGAAATAATAATAAGTACCTAAACTTGATCACGCATATATTGATAAGTAAGTAATATGTAGGTAATAAAAGGTAGATCTACTCACAGTTGCGACCATTTCAAAGATAATTGGAAATAATGTCATGGATCCATGGAATGGACTTGGTTACGTCTGTGAACAGGAAGTACTGTGTTGGATCACATTTAAAATTCGTCTTCGAAATGAAAGAGACATGTCCTCGTAGGTACCAGGAGTTACCCATCTGGAAGACCATGCCGTTACCAAGATCGATGGCCCTGCACAAACCCGTATCTAGAAAAAGATGTGTGAATGAGTATATTATGGATATATTATTTGTGGATATTTGACTAAGAATTAATCTGTCTCTCTTCATGAGTTAGTAGTTGGTAGCGAGTACAGTCGCCGGTACCTGCCACAGATTAATACAGATGGTCTGGATTGAGGAGCCATATCTCATATCGGAACGAGGGTACTACCAATATTTAGTAGGAAATTAGCCGATTTTGTGGGTCGGATCCTGAAATTTGTAGTTAAACCCTTAAAAAGTTATACGAAGTTAAAGGTGGCTCCTCAATCCTGACGTCTGGATTGAGGAGCCACCTTAGAACTCGAAAAGTAGCCAACGGATATTTTTGAAAATTTTGTAGGATTTAGTAGTACCTACTTATGCGTAATCTCTAAAAAAAATGGGGTTTGTACGGTCGAATTTGAGATAGCTACAACGTTTTGATTTTTCATAAAAAACCATAAATTTCACCGAGCTGTATCTCGGAAAGTTATCAACCAATTACAACATATTTTTAGTATAATTTAGTAGTAAGTGTGCTCGAATTTGTACAATAAAAATAAAACGGAAAAGCTATATAATTTCGGTAATACAACACATTTTATATGGCTCCTCAATCCTGACGGTCTATAGAAATACACACAGCGGCGGGCTCGACTTGTTGGGCCAATTCAGTGATTGTAAGTTACATGATAGAAAGAGAGGCAGCTTGTAGGTGAATATAACTGTAGGTAGTTAGCGCTGAGCGACCTGAATTACACTTTATTGTGTCGTAGCAAGAGTCGCTTTTTATTTCAATGATTTTGCGGAGTGAACCTTCTGGACTTGTGGCGGAATTTACATCGCCACATGCGAACGCATCAAGGACCTGACGTCACACAAAAACCCGACGTCACGCAAATCCTGCATCGCGCAATCAGAGTATACTGCGCGAACAGCATATATATACATAACTTCCCCGAAATCAATCGTTGGGCAGTTGCGCGCCAGACACAACACTCGTCTGGTCGGAGGATCCTGCCTTTTCCATGGTGAAGGAGTGAAATTTACACCCCGTTCCTCATACCTCTAAATTGGTGACCCCGAGTATGAACGTCAACCCAGCCTTCGTGCAACTACTTCAGCGTGACGTCATCATCATCATCACTCCCGCAAGCTTTCGTGAGGCGAGTCACACAGCTAGCCAGCACCCACGGCTTCAAAAACGGGTACCTATCCTGACAACCAGCATGCAGCAAACGCGCATTTCTGGTCATCACCAATCATGACACAGCACACTGCACTTTCGGCCGGTCTCACAAGCAGAGCCCTTTCTACCCGCTCCTGGTCGACGTCAGCCGTCAGCCATAACCTGACGCTGTACAACATCCGACTCACTGGATCATAACGCAGAGCCACCCCGACTCTGCTATCACAGGAATTGTCAGATTATCACGGGCCGTCAGTTCTTATAAGAAAACGGAGACATCCACTGACACCCTTGGTTTGTATGGAAAGTGTTTGTCAATACCGTCTTTAGCAGAGCCGAGGCGTCTTCATGCTCGAAGATCCTTGCCTTAATTATTATCAAAAACAAAGTACCTACTAAATAAGAAAGGCATTAATAGAGTGTTCATTCCGTAGCCATAAAAGTTTATCTCACCTTCTCTATTCCCAGCGCAATAGTAGTTATTTGATTCTCTGAGTAGATAGTCTTCGTCATCCTTGGACTTAATGCATGTCTCCTGGTTTGCCACCAGCATCTTTACTTCGCTTAGCTGTTCTATCACATCGCGTTTTTCGTCATAACCCCAGCCTACCAACTGAAATCAATTCACACAAGATTAAGGTCGGAGGGTCATGTGTACAGAACTGCATAATCAGCAGCCTACTCCAGAGTAGGTACTACTAGGCCGTAATAAAAAAATAAGAACTGTCAGGGATATTAATTATTTTATCAAATTGACACACTTCGACACTATGCCGTGTTACCATTTACAACTGTCAAAGAATAACAGTTTGAATATACGGACAATTTGAGTTGGTAGTTTAGTAAACAATTAATTTCCCTTACTTTATTTACATACCGATCCCTTCTTCCCGATAACACTCTGAAGATCTATCTCGTTGGCCGGCCAGAGACAGACAGGTCTGACCCAGTCAGTGTACGTCACTGGCTCGTTAAGCAACAATAGCGCCAAATCGTGCCCGAAGTGTTCAAATTCATTGATCTGGGTGTAGTCTGGAGAGACTATTATTTCCTGCATCTGTCGTTGTAAAAATAAACTACAATTATCGTGTTCCCCAGGCACATTACTTCAAACTGAGACAAAACAACTGCACGCGTAGCATGACCACCGTAGAAACGGGTTTTGTCGACGGAAGAATAGACAAAATGACAGATAAACAATCACAATCTGTCATTTTGTCTATTCTTCCGTCGACAAACCCCGTTTCTATGGCGGTCATGCTACGTGTGCTGGTAGGAATATAGTGGTATTACTTCCCCGGGGCCTGGAGCAATGAATCACTACTTTGTCATTCATCCAAACCTTACACAATGTAAGCACAAGTGTTTGAGGTTAAACTCTGCCCAAACTGAGGTAAATCCCGCGCGGGATATGGGACGAAATTCGCTCAGCGCGAATAGTCGTGACTTACAATTTTATTGACACGCATAGACGCATCCTGCAGGTATCTATCCCGCGCGGGATTCGGCGCGGTGTGGCCAAAGTTTTACTTCAAACTGAAGAACAGCAACGGTACTGGAAGGACCGCGTGGAAGCCGACCCCTCCGGGAGACACTGGTCCATTCGCGGAGAAGCTAATTGGCATCCAATAGTAATAATAAAATAACTTTGATTATTTATATGTCTGTACCTACAGAGTATGGCGCTGCAAAAAAAATTAAACAAACACGCCAACTTTGTTATGCTGGTGTGCGCAACACGTCATTGTGCTTTTCTAGTAAGCGTGCGACCAACAGTTGGACGCTATTTTTTCAATGAGTTCACAGCGTTGACTGTCTATCTAGACCAGGATTGTAACAGATGTCGTATATCGGATGAAGATGTCGAGATAATCGGGTTTGAGGATGCAGATGCGGATGTCGGACTAAAAATTGCCATTGTTTCGACACCTAAAACACAATCATGCCACCACTGCCGAGTGTGTCATCATGTGCGGCCGATCTGTCATAGCATAAGACAGGGACTGAGAATACAGCCAATAGGAATGCGAAACTCACACTTCAGCACGCCCATTAAGAACGGCGCGAGTTTAAAAATAAACACTACTTGAGCGAACAACGTAGGGGGAACATGTCCCCATATAAATTATGAGCATCCGCATCCTCATCCGCTTCGGATGAGCTTTTAAAATCAAAAGTTGAGGAAGCGGATGTTTTGCGATAAAAAAAAATATGCGGATGCTTCGCAGTTGCGAATGCGTACGGATATCCGTTACATCCCTGATCTAGACATATCTATATCTTTGAATAACAGCCTAGTATTGTCCCACTGCAAGGCAAAGGCCTCATACAGAGACGGCACGAGCAATCGTGCAAGTGCTACTCAGAAAGGTACCTATATTATTTATTCTAGAATTTAGATGAATTATTAGGTATAGTCGACTTCGTATTTGCATAACTACCCTAAGGTTGAATGTCATTTGCATGTCACAAAACGACAAGGTCGCTTAATGAAGTTTCAATTTGCTGGGAATTGTTCTAAAAATTGGTAAGGCAATTACGAGATCGACAGTCGACACTCACAAGCTTAATCTGCACTCCGAGAACAGAGCTAAGGTTGTCCATTCCGAGATAGACCACCAGATTGTTCTCGTTGATGACAGCTCGTGTTGATGTGATGACGTGCCGGTGGCTGAGTAAAGTGCCTCCGCAGAAGTACTCGTGTTTTTTATTCTAAAAAATATACATATAGTTTTGTTTGAACCTTCGAACGAAGAAGATAATACACAAAGTGAAAATACCGGAAAAGGCCATGTTAAGCGCGCGTTTAAAATCATTGACAGCACTACGAGCTACGTGACGTCAAAAAATACCCATCACCAAGCCGAGAGGAGTCACATATTCTTCTCGTTATGCACGGACAGACTAGAATCCTATCCTACTAAGTATGTAAAACTCTGTACGTTTGGATATTTCGATGTTTGTTAATCTCGCCTTAGTATCTTAACAACAAAGGTCAAGGTCGCTCAGCGCGCTATGGAGCGGGCTTTGCTCGGAGTTTCTTTGAAGGATAAGATCCAAAATGAAATTATCTCGAAATAAGTGGAGTTACCATGAAAGCTTGCAGCGTAACCCTAGAAAGATTACTTTTTGAACCGCGCGTGAGGAGCTTAATTTTTCTTTACGTAAACATGTCTAAAGCTTCCTATACATGACGCCGGAGCCTCACCGGCCCCGGACCGCATGTTTGTGTATGGGGAATGAATATCATCCATGCGCCGCACCAGCGGCGGTGTCGCGTATATTTTACATTTTCATTCTGAGATGTTCAGAATTTTTTTCATCTTGAGGTCCGGCGGCGCCGGTGCGGTTCCGGCGTCATGTACAGGAAGCCTTACTGTAGAACCCTTTTGCAAAATATCACAGCTAGCAGACGCTTAGATTTTGAGAAAAAAATAAAAGAATGCCGCTACCGGCACTCTATACATTTCCTAACTTATAAGCTTGTAACAAATGAAACTTACGGAAAATCGGTAGATAGCGACTACCCACGGCCACTGACTCACTGACGTAGATGTGCCACATTGCAACTGCAAAAAAAAAAAAACTGTTGAGTCTACCACACAGCCTTTACTGTAAATTTTCAGAAAAAAGAATTGGTTTCAGTGGAACTATAATGATCCTAGCGTCATGCTCATGAACGAGTGCCATAACTCGACACTGATTAGCACAAAAATGCCTAAGGCCCGAAGAAACACAAGCCGTTGTAAAAAAAAATTGTTTGACTAATCACCTGTCCACGATGTTCTGATAAGTTATCACCGGCCTTGGAACTGAAAAAAAAGGTAATTGTGAATCTTTTTGATTGAGATTTAATTGTATATTTTAACTGTATATTTTAACTGTATATTTTACTTTTTTTGCACACTCTGCCTTAGACAAAATATGTATGAGAATAAAGCTTCGTGCAGACAAGTGCAACGCGACAGCGCGACGCGACACCGGCTATTGTTATACCGTGAAGTTTTCTTAGAAATTGTATTGTTCGAGTCGCGTCGCGCCGTCGCGTCGCGCTGGTCTGCACGAGACTTAAGGGAGGTGGCAAAAAACAGAATTAGGTGTTATTATTATTACAACAGCTTCATGCCTGTTGTGTCCCTGCAGCGGGACACAACATGCAATCATGTACCTCATACTGTATATAATAAAAATATACTAAAAACTCCGATTCATCAGGTATTTTATTTAAATATTGGTAATTTTCGGCAACTGCAAAAAATAACTTTGTAATTTATAGTATCATTAAGAAATGCAAATTTATCGTTGCGATTTTTTAAATTTAAGAACAAATATATTCTTCGTTTTATATCTGAACTAAAAAACCGGCTAAGTGTGAGTCGAACTCGCACACGAAGGGCAGCGTACCAGCGTGTAATGTTTAACACTACATATTTAACGTTAAAAATTAAAGGGGGTAAGAACCGTGTTTTTTTCGGCGTTTTTTACTAAATATTGTACGGTGGTACGGAACCCTTCGTGTGCGAGTCACACTAGCACTTTGCCGTATTTCTCTCTTGCAATCAGAGCCCAATCCGTTCAGTAGGAGTCTGACTCGTTTCATTCTAGAGATAGATAGTGTGGTAATTTTAAAACTTACGCGGAGCCACAACACGGAGTGATTTTGATCAGCCATGCTATTCTGTAAACATCTCACCGTGAAAATTTGGGTGAAGTGAGCTGTCAATAGTGTCAATCCCTGTGGAATGACAGCTCACTCCACGCTCACTTCACCTAAGTTTTCACGGTGAGATGGTTACAGAATAGCACTGCAGGCATATAAACAAATTTAGTAATATTAATACACTCACATGTTTCCAGAATCAGATTTGTTGTCAGGCCTCGGGTTAACAAGATAAATAGACTGCTTACACGGATTTATAACTGTTCTCATGTTTGAGTTGATGTTAGTTTTAAGCCTTGAATCTCTCTGTTCCTCAGCTGATAGCGCATTACAGATGACTATTCCGTTCAGTCTTATCGACTGCACTCTAGGGACTTCGTCATTCGTATCATATTGAACGGAGAAACGCAATGATATCGGGGTACCAGGCCGAACGTGCATGTCCTCGTCCTCGATCAGAAAGTTTTTGAAGTCTTCTGTGAATACCTCCAACGTCCTGTGCTGAGATAAAATGAATAAAAAAACCGGCCGAGTGTGTCGGACCACGCACAATGAAGGGTTATATAATAATAATAATAATCTTTATTGGAACAAAAACACATTTTACAAATTGATTGCGTACGTAAATAGCTACATTAGTTACAAAACTGTGTCCCTCCAAGAGGGAGAAAACAGCGTTCCAGATAATAAAATAAAGTAAAGTAGGGGTTAGCAATGAACATTTACAAAAACTAATAGTAAAAATTAAAATAGTAGTAACAAAATTTAAATAGGTAAGTGCTTAATGTTGTGCATGTGGGAGTGTTGTATGTGAGTGTAGAGCGTGTCTGTGGGGTGTAAGCGTAGGATCCGTAGTTGGGATGAATAAAATTTATCCCAAGAACAAACTTAACATTGTAGTTGAAAAACATGTTCCCCATACATCCCAACTGCAAATGTAAGTTTCTACGCACAATAATGAGTGATTTACCATGTTATTTTAAGACCATAGACTTCTTATAGGTTTTCCTGTAATCTATAAGCATAGAAATATTCTCTGTATTTATTTTAAAGTTAGTTAGTTAGTTTTTTCTGGGCACAGAACCTTCGTTTTGGGATAAATTCATTTGGGATGAATTTATCCCAAAAACAAGGTTCTACGGAACACTTGGATGTGCGTGGTCCGACACGCACTTGTTTTGTATAATACTAGCGAGTCTTTCCAGCTTCATATGGATGTAATCGACTGAAGTGGCAACATGTAGACAAAACATTGAGATTTCTGTACTATTGGTTTCTAGGTTAAATATTATTATTGGAACGAAGTTCCTTATCGCGCGTTGTGAAAGGGGGCTAGACGGAAAAAATTCTTACGAAAAGTTGTCACGACACTTTTTGCTATAGTAAGCTATTGTAAGCTGTGCGGCGTCGCATGTTTCTCTGTCTGTCTCTCTCTCTCTCTTATAGAAAGCAAGCCAGATATTTTCATTTCTATTTCGCATTGAACAGTGTGGTGTCGCGACGATTATTTTTGTTGAGTGTATACAGGTTTTTTGTAAATAATAAATAAAACTTAAATAAAATAAAAATTTATTACAATTCCTTCATTAATTAATCGAAAGGAACTTCGTTCCATCCGGGTGTCCCTTGACACCTCTCAAGTTTTTTAATTTATCTATTTCTTGATTTTGCTTTTCTCGTTTGTCTGTATGTCCGCGCTGATCTTCAAAAATACGCAACGGATTTTTATGAGATTTACAACAGCTTTTTGAGAATGTATTCCGGAAGGTAACACACGGACACACGACATATAATTCTTTTATATTACATAGTCAGCCTATAATGTTCCCACTGCTGGGACACTGGCCACCTCGGTGTGATACAAAGTAGGCCATAATCCACCACGCGGGCCCAGTACGGGTTGGTTTAATATGTTAGTTTATGATATGTTAAAAACCATTTACACGCTTGCATGCAAGCAGAATACAGTGGCGTCAAAGTTTTAAGATCTCACCTTTGTTATAATAACCACATATTTCTAGCAAATACATGTTTTATTTGATGTGATTCAAAACAATAAGTTTAAGTCACGGCAATATATTTTTCAATAATCTTGTGAACTTAAAAATAAATCTTACCAGAAGCTTAAATGCTTGGCTATCCAGCACGATGTCGAGCCACAGCGAGTGTAGAAGAGAGTCTGTGGATAGGTTTACGACTCCTGACCACCAGCCGGGCTCTGGTCCGGGCAGGTCGTACGTGAACACGGTGGGACATGGCGATGGTGGCGTGAGGACCTGAGATCCTTGCCCGAGTATGGGTGTTGCTAACAACGCCAGGATAGTGCACAGTGTTGCGATCTGTTCAGTGGAAAACCTGTGGTTGAACAAAAAAATCCAGAAAGAACCGGAGCTGGTCAGGATTCACCTATAAAATAAATACGGGTAAATTGTGTTTTCCAGTTTTTATTTACTATTTTACAGAAAATACCTCTTGTATAGTACATTTTTTTTTAAATAAAATATTATTATTAATATATTATTATATTACAGTTTAAGTAAGTCGACTTTAGATCAAATATAGAGAGGGACAGCATTACCATCCAACATGGCAATGCCGCCAGCATCCTGAGCACTTTTTCTCTTGATTTTTTAATTTTTCGTGCCCTAAGATGTACCTCCCTTCCTCTTTATACATTTGTACATATTTTTATTTTAAGAGGGTTAGCTTATAAATTATGTCTATATATTTCACTGTTAATAAAGCAGGGGTATTTCATAAGTTTTTCTTAAGTACTAGATAATTTGGAATCGTCGATTAACTTGTTCGTTTCATAATAAATTACCTGTAAAGTATAAATAACAGACCGGTTCACAACGCTGACATTCATCAAAACCGTTTTAAAAATTCTTATTTGATTACCTACAGAAACTAAAAAAACTTGTTATTCTTACCATTTTGAAAGGTATAATCCCGGTGCTTATAACAACTACAATTTTGGCTTTTCACACAAGACGTTTTATATTTTAAAGTGATTGTCGATGGCAACGAGCGCCAAGCGTGCCGGATACTATGTGAATAACAAATGAATCATCAGGAAGCCTTAGAGGTCAACCAACAAGTTACCGATATCATGATGAGAGTTGAGGAGTCTGTCGTGTTTAGATACAACTTGTTTTTTTGAGGTCTCTTTGTTATCCGTCTGTCTGTCTGTTTGTCAGTCTGTAAAGACCCTTTTTCTCAAAAACCCGTCTCCGGTATCAACTTGAAATTAATATCAAATACGTTGGTCTACGGTCCCTTGGAGCTCTAAAACATCAAGCTTCTAAGTCAACGCAATAAAAAATACGGCCATTTATGCAACATAATTATTTTGATACTCGCAAATAAATCAAAACCAAAAGGGTACTTCCCGTTGACCTAGCATCATGAAATTTGGCAATAAGCAAGGTCTCACAAGCAGTAAAGGAAAAAGTCAGAAAAACGTTTTTTTTTTCAAAGTTTGCTGTACGCCCTTTTGTCAAACCGTACTGCTGTTCATGAAAGATGGTTTTTTTAATTAAAGTGACGTTACATTATGTAAGGTCAAATTAAGTATAGAATTATTTAATTAATTAATATTAATATTATATTAAGATTAATAAGTTATTCCTATAGATTTAATATCTTAAATATTACAGTATAGAATTAGGCACGCGCATATTGCGCGCTTTCTAAAGGTACAATTCCGTAGCCGATAGGAATTTCATGGAAATTCGTAGAAACCAGTCGTGTCGTGGCGGCACATCGCCTGCAGTTGTCACCTGCGGTCGGCTACGGAATTGTACCTTTAGATCAAAGTTTGCGCACAGATGTCACATTGACAGTGAAAACGCTTAAATGGAACTGGATAGGCCACGTGTTAAGAAATAAGAGAAAAAAAAGAACGAAAGTCAAAGAATGAGATGGGAAGATGAAATTAAAAAACGGCAGGATCAAAAAGGAGCAGAAAAGCCACAAATAGGTAATTATGGCAAACTTTAAGGGAGGCTTGAGCCAAAGGGCCAGCTGATACTAATGTTACCGATGTCGAGTAATAATAATAATTTAACAATAATGAATGAAACCAAATAATGCATATCAATATTTGTTTTTAGTTTACATAATAAATGCATGTGGAACGTGAATAAAATAAGTAAATAAAGTAAAAATTAAATTGGATAAAACTTGTAAAAATTTAATTAAATAACAATGTGTATAAAATTATGAAAATGTAATTGCATGTACAGTATCAGAAATATACATATTTGAATTTGGATTTGTGTGAGATTTAAGTAGTTACTTTTTGTATTATTAAGACGTTGACCATATGTTTTGTATAAGTAGGTATTTTCAACCATACGCTCTTAGTAATAAGATGATGACGAATGAATAGGAGACCGCCACGGCGATAAGTATAGGATAGGTGTCAGAGATGTGTTGCGTACTCACAGCGAACTGTCCAAAACACTTTCGTAATAAGCGACAAAACTGGTCGATGGTACGTACTCGTCCAGTTCAGGCTGACGATGTGATTTGAAGCAACTGTTCGACAGGGATGGTATTGTCTGGTCCAAGGGGCCGCTAAATGTGGTGTAATGGTCTAAGGGACGGTGTGGTCTTGTCCATGCTGCCTCTTTGGGGCTGGTCTAAAGGATGCACGTGTCCTGTCCAGGTGATCGTGTTGAGAAACAGATGAGATGAGATAGTTGAAGGGACGTATGCTTTTAGTGACTGATGTAACATTTTCTAACGGTGCTGACTAAGACTACTGGGTTATGGGGACACATGGGTAACTACATTCAGATCGTCAGGATGGACGAGCGGATAACTGAGTGATTGAGGTTTTCTCTATTCCAGAACAGCTTTAGCGAATGAACGCGAGGACGGTTGTATGTCAGAATGGCCGTGACGGCGCAGCAAGTGGCGCCGCCCGCCTAGTTTTGTTACGAAGTTAAGGTCGATAAGTAAGAGGTCGAATAAGAGTGAGACGGGTTACTGCTACTCTAGCAGAGCGTCGCATCGATGGTTGCGTGGCGGCTGTCTTGAGATAATGTCAAAAGACATTCAGGTGAGTCGTTTCCGTACCACGTGAACGACGATCTGCTATATTCCGGAACAATCCTGATGATATTGAAGCTGCTGAATCACTACCACGATGAATACTTCTGGCAAAGGCTATCCTGCGCCGTTATATCGATAGCATTTTGGCTTCTTAATATTACTTAGAATTATATTAGTTTAGTTTACAAATAAAAATGATACCTCAATGACATCGACCAATACTAGGTCTAATTCACGAGCCTACTTTTTTTTGTTTTTTTTTTTGAGGGTGGGAAATGATCAAATAACTTCTCCCGCTCTGGGTGGAGCGGGAGGGCGTGTCAGACTTTTACTGACTAAAATCCACCCGTGTTCCTTCCGTTGCCTGTGTGCCGGGGTCGCGATATCCCTTTCGGACAAACTCGCAACCCCGGCAGGCATTGGCCCTTCCGGACCCCGTCAGTCGGTGCTGACATCTCTTTGGGGCGCGCGTGGAACACAACGCGCCGTCGACTCGGGCCTGGTCCCTATCGGACGGCGAGCTACCCATTGCTAACCGTCCGCAAGCCCGCGTCTACGGTGGCTGGAAGTCGGCTCGCGACTCCCGACGCCCGGGGCGTCTCCTGCGGCGACTAGGGGCGCGAGGGAGCGAATCTTGCCTCTCCCTCGCGCGCTCCACCTTCTCCTTCGCGAGAATATAGCCTAAATATACACTTTCTTCCTAGCCATATCCTCTTTCACACTATACGTTCATCTATTCATTAGTCTGCCTCTTGTAGCCAACATTCATTCATTTTTCTTGGCACCTGCTCTATATAACTTCACATCATAATTATGGTTATACTGGCAAATTACGATAATTGGTTACAAATTTGCTCCTACTTCCAAAGAGGATTTCTTAACTTGTGCCTGACTCATCACATCCTAAGATTCAAATCCTTATCTCTTCTCATACAATATTACGTTTAAACCAGTCAACATTAATTATAGCTTTTTCCCGCTAAATCGTGTATGCGGCATCCATTGTGCGTATTTGACACTTCGACAGAATCATCGAAAATGCAATTTTCACGTATTCCTGTGGTCTCAACGCAATGCGAAGACTCGTGGTTCACCTGTCAAGCTTTCACAGCGTGGCTTAGTTTTCAGTTGTGGCTCGGTTTTACTCCTGTGTTAATTGAAGGTACGTTTTCACCATGTAAATATTGAGGATTGAACTTTATTGTCGAGGGTAATACTCACGGATAGAATTGCTCCCATAACTTCCAGAGCAGGTCCGACAAACTCCGCATTGATAAACCGGTCAAATCAAAATGATGTTCGTAAAAGATGGTTCATTAGAGCAACAAAAACATCGATTTATAAATCAGCACATTCGTACTATTAGCTGATAACATTCGCATGAAGCTTCTCGGTACAGTTAAGCGAGTTATTTTGTTGTGAAATACTTAACTTCTTATTGACTGAACGTACAAAAATCCTGACACTGGAATATTTTCTTAGCAGTACTTTTCTATTTATTTGTGTTTTATTCTTGTATCATAAATGCAATCATTATTTACTTTGCGACCGAGCTCCGCTCAGGTGAAAATAGAGAAAACTAATTTTCCCAGATATGAGACCTAGTTAGAACGATTTTTCGCCCCCGTAAACCCCTTTATTGCAACTTTAATCGACATCGTTAGTGCTGTTTTCGAGAACGTGATTACAAATTATATACAAATATTGCTCATTCACTAGTATAGGATTTATTAAAATTGTATGCTGATCAATTTATTAAACTAATTTTATTAATTAAATGACGTGCTGAGTGTGGTAGTAAGCACATTTGGTATATTGACTCCAACCTCATAAAAAATTACACCAAAACCTGTTTGATAAAGGTACTTTATTAAATCTAAGTGGCACGTCTAGTTAGTGTTAGTGGTGATATTAATGATTTCCCTTGGGGCTCCTAGTTTTCCTGCTATGCGCCATATTTTTTCATTTAATTTATTTGATTATGGAACGCAATTTTTCGTCGGTTGTTTTTGCACGCCTGATGTCGCTTGCTGATAATTCCTTTGAATGTTTAAGAAGAAGAGATTCGAGCTGGGCGATTCAAAAAAATCAAAGCTCTGTGAAGGATAGCACAGAGAAACCTCTACCAATTAATAAAATTGGCGGGGGCGCGGTCTCCACATTCGATTTTAGGGGGGCATTTGGCCCCCTCTGTCCCCCACTTCCGCGATAAGTAGTCTGAGAGGCAAGGTAGTCTCGTCACCTGAAAATAAATAAATAAATAATATTTTATATGAATGTTTTATTTAATGATAATTTTTAATGATAATTTTTAATGTTTTTACTACTTATTTATTGAATTTTTTGTATATGGGTACTTTGCCTGAAATAAAAAAACTTTTTTTTTTTTTTTAATATTTCCAAAGACTGTATCATCAAACTTTAATACTTTCACATGAATCCGGATGTATTATTACAAGTCGCTACATAAATAGACTGCACCCTTGCGAGGCATGAGCGATAATAAATATTTATGTCATTAAGGTGACGATAAATAAATTTAAAAAGAGTTTATCGCTTTTTGACGTGGGCAGTAAATAATGTATGTAGGTATAATTAGTTAGCTATCCACCCCAGCGAGCGAATGAGCGCGCACTAACTCAATAGTTCTGTTGGATTATAACTTGTGTGACCTGTGTGATTTATGCCTGGAGGCTTTTATTAAGTTCTGTTTACGTTTAGTTTTTATTTTTGCCCGAGTATAGTTCTCGATGATTTTGTTTGATATATTGGCGTGTGCTAGCTAACATATGGATAATAATTTAAATTAGGTTAATTATGTTGAATACCATTATATAGAATCATTTTTTTTTTTTTCTAACTGAACAGACAGCTGTGCTGCTGGGGAGTTTGTTGCGCCACTTCTTCTTCCCAGCTAACGCACTAGGAAGTGGTGAAGGGTGGGCGTTTTGGGGGACTGTCTTATGCAATTTTGACGTTCGAAAAGTGCTGATTCTCAGCCTAGTTTGAATAAATGACTTTTTTTAAATTGAATAGGATTAAAGTGTGAGTTGTATTCCTAAGCACAACCTGCGTTTTTCTTACGCCCGTTCCCCGGACATAAGAGAAAATCAGGTCCAGTCAGTCACCAGCAAATTCCATAATTGTTCCTTTATCCAACAACTTAACCTTTTAACCAAACAATAAATAAGTAAACTGCCTCGTTTCGCAAGCGGTATTGCTGAACTGGTTCCAGGGTTCGTTTCCCGGATCGGGCAAAATGTTATAAAGATGAAAGAAAGTCGGAAAAATATTTTATTTGGGACACGCACAGGAAATACAAACAGTAATAATAAAAATAAAAAATAAAACCTAACAAAATAATAACGACCTGTGCGAGGCCAAAACGGACCCTATATAAGCAAAATGCGGCGATATTTAAAAAAAAATATACCGCAGCGCTGGTATTCTTATAGGGCCCATTGTGATGCCACTGACACACCTACGGACTTAGATAAATTCCACTAGGGGATTAAAAAATAAACGAAACAATATAGTAATAGTTTTGGGTTTTTCCTTAAGGAATTATTCAGTAGCAGCCCGGAATGTAGTTTTGTGTCCGGTTGAAGGCAATAGGCTTGCCCCCTATTACTACATTTATCCCCATTACTACATTTATCCCTATTACTACATTTATCCCTATTACTTCATTTATCCCTATTACTACATTTATCCCTATTACTATATTTATCCCTATTACTACATTTATCCCTATTACTACATTTATCCCTATTACTACATTTATCCCCATTACTACATTTATCCCTATTACTACATTTATCCCTATTACTACATTTATCCCTATTACTACATTTATCCCTATTACTATATTTATCCCTATTACTACATTTATCCCTATTACTACATTTATCCCTATTACTACATTTATCCCTATTACTACATTTATCCCTATTACTATATTTATCCCTATTACTACATTTATCCCTATTACTACATTTATCCCTATTACTACATTTATCTATTATTACATTTATCCAGTTATGTTTTAGTCCCATGGACTTTATTCAGTTATGTTTTAGTCCCATGGACTTTATCCAGTTATGTTTAAGTCCCATGGACTTTATCCAGTTATGTTTAAGTCCCATGGACTTTATCCAGTTATGTATAAATGTAGATAAATGTGGGTGTACAATAGGTACACTTGTGCTTAACCCTTCAGAGAATACAAGCGTGATGTTACAGATTGATAAGAACGTACAGTAGGACGCACGTCATTGGTAACAAAACCAGTATTATAATCTGGACTCTGATTCTATTGAAACTCTTTACTACGCTGGGGCAGCTCATGGTTAAAGTGTTACCACTAACGTGCGGCCAACTGTGCCTTGTTAATAATGGTTTAGACTTACTTACACTTCAGCGGCCATTTTAAATATAATTGGAAGCAATGGAGTGGATCCACGGAACGTATTGGGCTACGTCTGTGAACCCGAAGTATTCTGTTGGATCACATAATAACGCAGTCTTCAATTTCCTGCCTGAGTAAAATGATACAAGACCTCGTAGATACCAGGAGTTACCCATCTTAAAGACCATGCCGTTGCCCGGAGCGACGCCCTTGCACAATACAGTATCTAGAAAAAGAAGGGCTAATTAATCTGTGTCTGTCAGGTTAGTAGCGAGTTAGGAATGACACTTATGGTGAAACATGATACCAAAAATTAATTGCATACCACTTTGAATTCATTCGAGTCAAACCTCTCCACCCAGCACGGAATCGCCGCGTCAACAGCAACTACAGTCGCCAGTACTAAGGGCAATAGCGCACTGGCTGCGCGGCCATGACGCGCGTCCCGGCTGCAATGGTCGCGACAAAGCAACGCGGTTGAAACCGCGGCAACAAAACAGAACACGTCCTGCCGCCGCGGCTAGTACACGTACACTGGTGTTTATCTACAATTCAATTGGATCTCAATGGCCGCTGCAGTCTGGCAATTTTTTTTTTTTTTTATCTAGGTCATCTCGCAGGTGACCACTAAGGTCGTAGCTGCTTAACCGGGTTTTTTCTGTGGCTGCCTTAAGCTTCTACACTCAAAGCCTCCAGCCAGGGGCATAAACTATTCTAAATTAGGCACCCCCTGAGGGATACGAACCTCGGCTTAGGGCGTCGCTGAAGGGAGGACAGCAAGATGGGACAGGCTGGATCAAGGATAAGTTATTATTTATCGGGGAAGTCTGGCCTTTAGTGCGCTATTGCTTATATTCGAATTGAAATTCATGTATTTGCACAACACAGTTATATGGGATGTTACAAAATATTGGATTATATTAGGTACACTGTATTATAACCATACTAGTGACCCGCCCCTACTTCGCACGGTTTTTCACGGCTTGAAAAAACATGGAGATTTCTTTATAACGTGTAGGTTTAAATGTATTATACACATGAAACCTTTCGGAATACATTCTCTGGATGATGGCGAAAACCGCAGTAAAATTTGTTGCGTAGATTAGGACAACAAAAGACACAAAAACCGACTTTAATTTATAATAATAGGTATGTTAGAAAAGGTGTGCAGATTTTGTTTACAAATATCAAAATAATATTGTTCCGTGCAATTGCACGTGCAGCCCTGAGCAAAAGTTTCGGCTGCAGGCATTGTCAGATTGTCACGGGCCGTTAGATTTGATTTGAAAACAGTGACACGCTTGTTTTGTATGGAAAGTGTTTGATGCCTCTAGCAGCGGCCGCCGAAGCGTCTCCGTGCTTTGGGATCCTTGCCTATCGAATCACCAAAAAAAAAAAAAAACTACATAAGAAAGACATTAACAAAAGTTTATCTCACCTTCTCTGTCCCCAGCGCAATAGTAATTCATTGATTTCATGAGACTGTAGTGTAAATAGTCCTTGGAATTATTGCAGGTCTCATGGCTTACCACCGGCATTTCCACTTCACTTAGCTGTTCTGTCACTTCACTTCTTTCATCATAACCCCAGCCAACCAACTGTAATCACATCACACAAGATAAGGGTCGGTCATGTGTACAGAGCTACCACAAGACTATCCACCACCAGACCCACCACACCACTAGGTCAGAATAAAACAATAAGAACAAGAGAAATCAATTATTTATCGAATTGACACATTTCTATTGCCTTGTTGTAGCCATTTTATACAACTCTCAAAGAATAACAGTTGAGAGTTGAATATACAGACGAATTAAGCGTCATGCAGACTGGCGCGACGCGACACCGGTACTTGTTCTACCGTGAAGTTTTCTTAGAAATTGTATCGTTAGAGTTGCGTCGCGCCGTCGCGTCGCGCTAGTCTGCACGAGGCTTTAGGGTAGTAAAATTGGCAAGCAATTACTTTCCCTATCTTTACGTACCCATCCTTTCTTCCCGATAACACTGTCAAGATCTATCTCGTTGGCCGGCCAGACACAGACAGGTCTGACCCAGTCAGTGTACGTCACTGGCTCGTTAAGCTCCAATAGCGCCACATCGTGCCCGGTGTACCCATATATGATCAAAACGTCATAATCTGGAGCGATTATTATCTTCTGCACCTGTAGTTGAAGAAAAAACTACAATCAAAAACCCGGGCCCATTACTTCAAACTGAGACACAGCAACTGGAAGGAATATGCTAGGAGAGTATTACTTCCCGGGGGTCTGGAGCAATGAATCACTACATCGTCATCCATACACTTAATGCCACTTGTAAGCACAAGTTATAATTAAAGTTAAACTCTGGCCAAACTGAAGTGAATCCCGCGCGGGATGCGGGACAAAATTCGGTCGCACTGATTGTGTTAACCAAGTTGTATAGAAGTGTTAATAGTCGCATGAATTATTAATTATTAAAACAATCGACCTGTGGAGTCGCGTCCCATATCCCGCGCGGGATTCGACTCAGTGTGGCATAAGTTTTACTTCA
The DNA here is from genome assembly GCA_914767755.1 of Agrochola circellaris. NCBI lineage: Eukaryota > Metazoa > Arthropoda > Insecta > Lepidoptera > Noctuidae > Agrochola > Agrochola circellaris. The sequence continues at coordinate 9,914,150 of OU611860.1, forward strand.
AACTGAAAAACGTCAACGGTACTGGAATTAATATATTACACTCAGCGCCACTAAATGCGATTCGTGAACCAACGAACCTATTCAATGGGATTTCTAATGAGAATAAGAAGAAGAAGAAGAAGATAATGCCAAGAAGCTTCTCCTGTTGGAATATGTGAATAATTTTACAAAATTTAAAAAATAAGTAAATAGAAAATTCCATTTAAATCATGCAAACTTATAAAATGATTTTAAAGTTACGTTTATACTAATTTCATGCATTGAAAATAATTTATTGTTATAAAATTGATACGTTTAAAGCGCTTCATAAAAATGGTGACTTAAAATAATGTAATGTAAAGTAATGGCGATTACTAATAACGGGTGTATAAATACCCGTTATGTATAAAATTTTATTGGAGGCGATTATGATAATGGGTACATTCGGTTTGATGATCATTTCTACCAAACGCAGTGGTATTTTTTTATAGCGAAAGACGGTGCCCGATGAATGGCGTCTAATCATTATGTTGCCAATATAAAAATTTCGGAGAAATTATAATTAAACGAAATGCACCAATTGTAGTAATTGCCCCAATGCATCTTATTTAATTTTATGAATAAAAAAAATCAATATAACAAAATTACAATTAGATTAGGTTGGATTTTATTTTATTTATAAATCATTAAGTATAGTCGACCTCGTAATTGAATAACCAGCTAAGGTTGAATGTCATCTGCGTGTCATAAAACGACAAGGTCTATTTGTCTTCTATGACATAGACAAATAGACCTTACTACATAGACTCTACCCGTCTCATTACAAAACAAGATTTATCCTTAGATCCAGGTGAACCATCGAGCCATTTTTGAATTTCGAACCTTATTCCGACTAAAGTAAAGTTCTTAATTCAAAATTGACAACTTAGACTCGGGTTTAACGCAGGCTTTTTTTAAATAAATACTTAGAACTTTAACTATGTTTAAATGGAGTTCTAAATTTAAGAATGGGTTTATGAGTCAAACCTGGTTTAAAAGATTTATCTTGTTTTGTAATAATGTCGTATGTGGTTAGTTAGATAGTTTCAACCTTAGTGAAGTTTCAATTTGCTAGGAATTGTTGTCAACAGTGGTAAGGTAATTACGAGGTCGACAGTCGGCACTCACAAGCTTAATCTGCACTCCGAGAACAGAGCTAAGGTTGTGCTTTCCGAGGTAGACCACCAGACTGTTCTCGTTGATGACAGTTTGTCTTTGGGAGTTATGGGTGAACCCCACGTGGACATTTTTCGCTGACGTGATGACGTGCCGGAGGCTGAGTAGAGTGCCGCCAAAGACGTGCCCGTGGCCCCTCATCTAGAAAATATGTTTGAAAGTAGCGCTTTATTTTAACCTACGAACGAAGTTAAAAAGAACACAATCCATTAAGGGTACGCTAGTCGGTAATTTTTCCATACAAACGTAGTATGGTGATTACTCGTTTGTTTGACGGTGTACGTTCAAAACTAAAAATTATATAATAATTTGTCTTGCCATTATCTAGCCCTGTATAAAAGCAGAATTGGAAATAATAATATATTGGTTTGGAAGTTATGAGCGTCGACACTTCCATATTTCAACACAAATTTTAACACGTCTTCGGGCGTAAATAAATAACTTATGTAGTAAGAAAATGGCAAAATAGAAACCGTACAGGGATAGATAATTTATTCAATATTTCAAATAATTTTATTTTGAGTATACATTCAGTAGTTTTTTTCATAACAATAATATCTATACGCACAAAGGTCTGTTCATGAAATTTTACGCGCTTATTTTCGTTATAAATCATCTTCTATTTCACAAAATAAATAAACACTAGATTAGTAAATAAATACTAAATAAATAAATAATAAGACTAATTAGCATGCATATTAGTCAAGCCCACCAACGAGTTTGAGCCGTCGACTAGTGTACCCTTAAGTGTAAATACCGGAAAAGGCCATGTTAAGGGCGCGTCTAACATCATTGACAGGACTACATAGGTACTACGTGACGTCAAAAAATACCCATCACCAAGCCGAGAGTCACATATTCTTCTCGATAAGCACTGGGCAGACTAGAATCCTATCCTACTAAGTACGAGTATGTAAAAGTCTGTAAGTTTGGATGTTTGTTAATCTCGCCTTAACATCTTAACAACAAAGGTCAAGGTCGCTTAGCGCGTGGATCGGACTATACTCGGAGTTTCTTTGAAGGATAAGATCCGAAATGTAATTATCCGGAAAAGAGCTGGAGTTACTCAATACTCAATATCTTTATTGCTTTAGCCATAATGTGTACTTAGGTGGTAACTGTATAATTTTGATCATTATGGACCCTGTAGGGCACAGCAAAAGTACCTTCATAGCTTGTATCGTAACCCTAGAAAGATAACCTTAATGCAATGTACGTGTGGCGGCATCTACACCGCCACATGCGAACTACGCATCAAAGACCTGACGTCACACAACATCCTGACGTCACTCAAATCCTGCATCGCGCAATTAGAGTTTACCGCGCGGTGGACATATATACAAGCTCACGACTTCAACCTCTGGGCAATTGCCCGCCAGACATGACACCCGTCTAGTCGGAGGATCCTCCCTTTTCTATGGGGGATGAGTGAACTTTACACCCTGTTCCTCATACCCCTAAATACGTTAAAGATATCCGTATGCCTCAGAGGCGAACGGTTTCAAAATACAAAAAACTAACACATGTAGTTAACTTTATGCATTTAAGTACCTCGTATTACATTTTATAAAAAGTTATAAAACTAAAACCGAATTTCGAATTTTAATTTGTCTGTCTGTGATGTCTCGTTTATACCTTTTTATTGGATGACTTTTTGTCGTAGTTGGGTTTTAGTTTTATTTAAATTATATTGGGATTATAATATATATATTTTTTTCGTGCTAATTTTTCTTTTTATGACCAACATGGCATATTGTTTTTCAAAGTATCAAAGGTCTTCGCAAGGTCTAAGAATATACCCAGTACTTTTTCCCCTTACCCAAATTGGTGACAATAATGCATACAAAGTAAAGTCCTGCAGTGCTATTCTGTAACCATCTCACCGTTAAAACTTAGGTGAAGTGAGCGTGGAGTGAGCTGTCACTCCACAGGGATTGACACTATTGACTGCTCACTTCACCCAAGTTTTCACGGTGAGATGTTTACAGAATAGCATGGCTGTTACTGTTTACGTACACATGTGCACATGTATGTACATAATTTCATTCATGAACGCTTCTGAAATTAAGTGACACCAATACTGCCATTCTTCTTTGGCACACTGGTAGACCAATAACTCACGGCACCAAATAATAAAGTAACAGTATTATGTATCTGCAGTGACCTTGAAATAATAACCTTCGGCCGCTAGTTTGCGTACGTAGGATTAATTATTACGTAGGTTACGTAGGATTCATTTATAAGCTTATAATATAACAAATGAAACTTACGGAAGTTCGATAGAGAGAAGCAACCCACGGCCACCGACTCACTGACGTTGAGGTGCCACACTGCGTCTGCTAGAAAAAAAAAACATTACTGAACGACACGACCTCTATTGTTAATTTTAAAAAGAAAAAATCTGTGTTTCAGTGACACTATAATATGATCCTAGCGTCATGCTCATGATCGAGTGCCATTACTCGAGAGTAATTAGTACAGGAATGCCTGAGGCCTGAAGGCAGAAGAGGCGTTGTCTAAGAAAAGTTAAGATTAATCACCTGTCCACGACTTCCTGAAAAGTTATCACCGGCGTGGGAACTGAAAATTAAAGTAAGTAATTATGAATCGTTTCGTGTATCAAAATTTTGATTGTCATTTTAACTGCATATAACGTTTTTTGCACTGCCTTAGACAAAATACTGTATGAGAATAAGGGAGGCGGTAAAAAAACGGGATTAGGTGTTATAATTATTACAACAGGTTCATGCCTGTCTTGTTCCGCTGCCGGGAAAAGGCCTGACTTCTGTCTTTTAATTATTCTCTATCTTTTGCAATCAGATCCGGTAAGTAGGCGTCTAAGATGGTGTGGTAATTTTAAAACTTCCGCGGTGCGAACACGGTGTGATTTTCACCAAGCTTATAAATAAGTTTAGTAATAATATACTCACATGTTTCCAGGACCAGATCTGTTATCAGGTCTCGGGTTAACAGGATAAATAGACTGCTTAGACGGATTTATAACTGGTCTCATGTTTGAGTTGATGTTAGTTTTAAGCCTTGAATCTCTCTGTTCCTCGGCTAATATCGCATTACAGATGACTATTCCGTTCAGTCTTATCGACTGCACTCTAGGGACTTCGTCATTCGTATCATATTGAACGGAGAAACCCAATGGTGTCGGGATGCCAGGCTGAATTTGCATGTCCTCGTCCTCGATCCTAAAGTTTTTGAAGTCTTCTGTGAATGCCTCCGCATTCCTGTGCTGAGATAAAATTTATTAAAAAATAATACGCTTCTTAAGTATGTAATCTACAGGATGAGGTGACATGTTGTCAAAACATTGATATTTCAGTATAAGCTATCCATCCAAAATAAATTCTCTAAAAGATGGCGCCGCATCAATATCCATTTTGTAGTTTAAAAGAACTAAGCGGACAAATATACAGACACTGAAAAGTTTCATTGTTTCATACTAGGTATTTACAAATTTGACAAAACCAGATATTATAGGACGAAAATGTGTGCGCCTAATCTTCACGGCAAAAGTTACGTAGATGAAATTAATAAATGAGAATATTTACAATAACAGTAATTAAATGCATGATAATTTATGTAATATAAAGTAGTAACATAAAGGCGGGCTTAGACTAAACGAAACGAAAGTAAACGCGCACACGTGGACCTCGCGCGACGATTAACAGTGAGCGATTGACGTACTCGTGGTTGGCAACCTAGGTCGTCTACACGGTCATCCTCCAACCCAACCTCCTCTATTCGCCCTTGGTCGCTTTCGCAGCACTTTAGACCAAGATCGTTGGTAGTTCAAACGAAATTTGGTCGTTGTAGTGTATATATTTAATAGATATGTAAACACTATCTCATACACGTCAGCAGTGAGGTAGCTGTCACTAATGTCAACTGTCATTTCACCATAAATGGCGGGAAACAGTTGAAAAGTAGAGCGTGTCTGCATAGGAGGCCGGGTGTGGTGATGAGCCAGTGTATTCAATTTAATTACGGAATCAACACGTCATAAACCACCATCTACATGGTTGTAAACCACCAAGGTCATCGCTGTCGAGACGCGGTTGGCGACTGTGTAGCAGTCGCTTAATAATAACCATTTGCACGCTTGCTTGCAGGTAGAATACAGTGACGTTAAGTTTTTAAGATCTCAACTTTGTAATAAATAGCCACGTATTTCTAGCATATTTTTTTTTATTTGATGTGATACAAAACAGCAATCTATTTATCAATTTCCTTGTGAACATAAAAAATCTTACCAGAAGTTTAAATGCTTGGCTATCCAGCACGATGTCGAGCCACAGCGAGTGTAGAAGTGAGTCTGTCGACAGGCTTAGAACTCCTGACCACCAGTCAGACTCTGCTCCGGGCAGGTCGTATGTGAACACGGTGGGACATGGCGATGGTGGTGAGAGGACCTGGGAGTCCTGCCCAAGCACGGGTGTTGCTAACAACGCCAGGAAAGTGCACAGTACTGCGATCTGCTTAGTGGAAAATCGGTGGTAGAACAAAAAGATACAGAAAGACCCGGACCCCTGACCCCTGGCTAGGATTTATTTACCTATAAATTGTGCTTACCAGTTTTTATGTAATATGTTATAGAAAATACCTCTCGTATTTGGTAATATTACAGATTAGGTAAGTTGATTTTAGATCAAGTAGCGAGAGGCAGCATTGCCATTCAACCGTCGCTTTTCGTGGTTGTGACGCAAATTTTCCCCAACTAGTTTTTTTTTGTTGTTTTGTGTTCTTTCTTTGCGTCATGTTTACCGCAAATCAACGTATTTTCTTTCTTTTCTTTTTTTACATGGCAATGTTGCCAGCCTTTTGAGCACTTTTGCTGTTGACAGCGACGCGGACGAATTTATTCATGCCCTATGACTCCTTCCCCTTTCTTTTTATAAATGTAAAAATATTAATATTTTAAGACGGTTAGCTTATAAATTATGTCTTTAGATTTCACTGTTAATAAAGCAGGGGTATTTCATAAGTCTTTCTAGCTAACTTGGATTAACTTGGCCTTACTATGACGTGTTAAAACCATCACCTTTCCGTTATGAAATAAGGATAGTGCTATTCGACCTGTATAGCTTCATCTCTCTCTCACACTGGAACGATGATTGCCTTAACAAGTCCATAGTACAGCCCCTGGTCTGTTTAATAATAAATAACCAGTAACCTATTCTGTAGCGTATAAATAACAGACCGGTTCATAACGCTGACATTCACCTAAAATACACCATTAAATAAATTAATAGTTTAAAAAAAACTAAAAAAAACACGCTTTTACGTGCACCTTTACAAGACCTTTCTAACAAGTCCAAACACGGCTATGATACGATATTTCATCATGGAATGCTAGTGCCTATCTTCCGGCTTCATCATCAGACCTTGAAACCTAATCATGGTCAACGTTCATTACAAGAACTTTCTAACAAGTCCAAACACGGCTATGATACGATCTTCCATCATGAAGTTCCAGTTCATATCTTCCGGCTCCATGATCAGATCAGCTCGACAGTACCATGTTATTGTATTGTCATCAAAATCACATACAACTGCCAATTTTCATAACGCTACGATCTTTAGAAGATGGTTAAATTAGTTTTCTTAGATTTGATTACATAGTTACATACATACAGGTCGACCTAATAAAAGCGTGTTAAAAAAAATCTCATTTTATTATCATCAGAAACTAAAATAAACGTGTTGTTCTTACCATTTTTGAAGGAAAAATCCCGGTACTTTACAACTACAATTTTGGCTTATCACACAAGACTCTATAATATAAGAATTGACGATGGCAGCGAACGCCAAGCGTGCCGGATACTATGCGAATAACAAATGAATCATCTAAAAGTGTTAGAGGTCAATCGACGAGTTACCAATATCATGATGAGGACAACTGAAGATTCTGTCGTGTTTGGATACAATTTGTTTTTTAATCAATTTCAAAGGTGACGTCACACAATAGCTACAAATTTTGGCATCAAATCTAAAATTGAACTTAAATATTTGCCACGAACAGTGCTTGAAGAAAGTGATATTTTTTTGAACGTATTGGTTGCAGTCGAGTTTATTATCCCGGAAGCAGGATCCTGCGACATCATTACTGCCGGGGCAGAAGGCACAGGCTGTTTGCCGTGCCTCCATGTCGTACTGTTGCACGTGCTAAGTCGCCAATTCCTCGCACCCTGGCCGCGCTAAATGATCTTTTGGATTCCAACCCAACAGGCGACCTGTTTGCGGATGGATGGACGAAGATTTTATTGGTATGTCACAAATACTGTGAGAGAAATTTATGAAAGTGTTGATAACCTTATTTTTTGACGTGACGACGTCTTAAATTAGGTTGCGGCTCGGAGTCACTCATGAAAAAGTGTAACGCTCGCTCACGTCTGTTACGATGAGTCACCGCCGATAAAAAGACGTTGTCACGTAAAATCTTCGCCCGTAAAACCGACTTTACAGGCAACCATTTATTTTTTTTATTTTTTTTCATGTTTTTATTTTGTATATTTTAATGTGTGTTATATAATTTTAGTTACTGTAATTGGTTTAAGCACAGCCGTTGTAGCTAAATAAATAAATAAATCATTCCCGCGGCTTAGCCCGCATGGCCGCGGGCAAAAGCTAGTATAACATAAAATCGAATAATCTACATAAAGCTTCTGATGTTTATGTCCGTATTCACTGACACTGGGCAACAAAAGCGCACTGTTAGATTTTCAACGCTTGTCTCAGCGAGTTGAAAACGTTGTATTTTCAACTCTGGGCGCAATAATATTTCGGCATTATATTTATTGTTAGTGAAAACGGGCATTAACTTCTTCTTTTTCCATGAACCATTGATCTACTCCCAGACATGTTTTCAAGATCTGACTACAAACAAACAATATATCACAATTCGTGAACGCTATACGATCTCGGTCGTCTGGGTAGGATCACTGTTTTCCACTGATAAGGTTCATTAGCTTGGCTGTCAAAACTCAAATTGACTGAGATACGGAGTCAAACTCGTGAGACAAATAAAGGCCTATTCAGATATAAGCGATTCGCTGTCGCACTCGGTAGCTATACTCGTCCGCCTTCAGAAGGCTAATAATTCTCGTACTTAGAAAACGTTCAAATTCAAGTCGCAATCTGTTAAACTTGACAAAAATGTTGGTAAATAGATTGTATTTTTGACAGATTGCGAATGCACACGTTCTTAAAAATTACAGGAATTGTCCCTCAGGCTAGTCACTTTGGACCAGTAGGTACCGCTACCGATCTTAACAGCGATATCGCTTATATTTGAATAGGCCTTTTTTCTGAAGTGTCCAGTCACAAAATAGATAGGTACAGTCGCTGTCTGAAAATGCTTAGAGTGCGTTTCATCAAATAGATTCTATGCCGTAATGTTGGCTCCACTGTTGTAGGACGAACACGAACACGTACGGCGGCGCTTCTAATAAGTCCGTTGTTAAAGTTTAACAGGGGAGCCAACATTACGGCAAATGAACTATTTGATGTAACGCACTCTAACACCTTAATGATAGATCGCCTGGAGGCCTACCAGCAGGACTTTCAGAATTTCCAGAAGGACATTACCTTTACCGGTTACAGTACCGTAATGATAAACAGCACAAATTTCAAATTTGCACGAAAATCCTTCCTAACTTATTATAAATACGAAACTGAGTTTGTTTGTATGATTGTTACGCTTTCACGCTAGAACGGCTCAACGGATTTGGATGAAATTTGGCACATGGGTAGACCAGCCATGCTATTCTGTAACAACCTCACCGTGAAAACTTAGGTGAAGTGAGCTTGGAGTGAGCTGTCATTCCACAGGGATTGACACTATTGACAGCTCACTTCACCCAAGTTTTCAGTTTTCATTTTGAGATGGTTACAGAATAGCACTACTGGAGTAGGATATAGGCTACATCTTTTGTGGCCCTTTTCATCCTGGATCGCAGACGAAGTTGCGGGCAACAGCTAGCATAGAATACTTTTGTCTCTTTCACATTGTACGAGAAACGGTTTATAAACACAACTGACCTTCCATCAGCATGCGATGGTGCATATGGCGTATGGCGCATGCTGAGATAGGAGCCTTTTGGCCTCGTACGGGACTTCATTCTTTAAATTTTAATGTTACTTTTTTATTTATGTTTAGTGTGTTTTAAGTTTAATGTGTGATTTCCTGTGCGAGTCTCAATAAATACTTTTTCTTTCTTTCTTTCTTTTCTTTCATATCCACGGGGGCAACGCGTTCGCGCTCACGCGACTTATTTCGACGCCCGGGTACCGAAAACACATGGAGTCGGCAACATTTCAGTATTCCAGCGTACCTAAACAAGTTTTTTTTTAATTTCCTGATTTTCATTTTTTTGTGAGTTATTAACCGATTTCAAAAAAAGGAGGAGGTTATCAATAAGGATGTTCACTCTCATGTAACTCCGTCATTATATAAACAGATTTGCAAAATTGTGTTTTTGTTTGAAAGGGTATGGTCTCTCGAGGTGGTCACAACATATAAATTTTATTACATTTGCTTGGATAGTTTTTGAGTTAGCTTCAATTATATTTTTCCCACTTAGTCTATGTGGATGATATGATGATAAGTTCTTGTCACTGTTATTTACACAGCAGGTAGTGGTATTCGAATTTGTGTGGGGCAGGTATCACAACTAAATATTGAAAAAAAAGAAACAAAGAAAGTACAACCGACTACCAAAAAAAACACTGCGAAGTGTAAAATTATTTTTTCGGTAGGCGGTGGCAAAAAACGAAAATTCAAAACCAAAGACACCGACTTCCGACTTAAAGTTATTTTTCACTTTGAGGTGTCTTTTTTGGAAGACAGTTGTCTTTATTGCGCGAGTGAAACTACTTATATAAAATCTAAATTTGGCAGCGATGGTTCACTAACTACAAACACAGTACCTAGTTCAATCGCATTTTTTTTTTTTTTTTTTTTTTTTTTCTTTTTCTATTGCACTGTTTGTCATTGGTAAAATTTGAAACTCTTAAACAACTCATAACATTAAATTATCTGTATTTCTCCAAGTGCCGTTAGCTGACTACCACCAAACACTTTTCATTCTACTAATCACTATATTATTGTAGCAATATACAGCCGTAATGAATCTCGGTCGTCCATATTTCAGAACAAGATGGCTAATGACATGGCAGCATGGAATTAGTAAGTACCTACTATCATGGCAGCATGGAATTAGTAAGTACCTACTATCATGGCAGCATGGAATTAGTAAGTACCTACTATTATGGCAGCATGAAAATAAACAAAAAAATAAAAAGTTTATTTCAATTTCAAAGGGCATTACGATACATTATTATTGGAGATCACCTTTTAAGCAAGGAATTGCTTGTGTTAGGAGACTCCGCGCTTCCACTTGTCATTATCTTATGCAATTGAAACGTAGACAATGTGAACATGGAATTAGTATGAACTATCCTATACTATTATATGAGCATTATCTATTTTCACCAGAGCAGAGCTCGTCTAGGTACTATAATTAATGTATGCAAAATATTGTGAAACATTTTAAAAGAGTAACTGTGGAGGTTCTTGGCCATTCTTCTCCGTACGAAACTAGAATCAATTATATTTACTTGTAAAGTTTCACATTCAAAAGTGCCTTTTATGAGCTTTTTTGGAATAGGTAAATGACTTTGACTTGTTTTTTAAATTATTTTTTGATAAATTCTGAACCAGCGGTTGGCTAGAGTCTGAATATTAAAAAAATCGGCTATCAAACTTCACTGTTAAAAGTGTCAATAGTCAGTCACTTGTCAGTTAAATAGTATTTGTGGTAATTTTAATATATTTTTATTTTTTACAAAATGCCAAAAAGTGTAACTGATGATTATACCAGATCCAGTGTGAAACCGAGAAGTACTAGCAGAAGTACAACAGCATTACAGGTACCTTGATTTACACAGCCTTTTGTAGCCCATGACATGTAACAAAAGGAAGGCTGAAGGTAAGGCGCCCTTTACTCTTTTATTATAAATAACTTCACCTCGGGCTAAAGCGAAGACGAGAAGAAGCATTTGAATTGAACACTGGCATAATACAGAATACAAAGAGCACGGAGAAGCCACGGCGCGGCGACCGCTACCGGCACGGCTGTTCCGCGGTCTGTTGCAAAATATTTGTATTACTATGTGTTCAAACTTTGCACACAGGCTGAAATACCCGTGGCACATATCGCGCAATGTTTGTTGAGCACTGTGGACCATGTGCGGACGTGAAGCGACCATCTCCTGCCAGTATATTCTTTCAAATGGAAATTTATTTTTGGAGATTTTTTAATTAAGTTCTCATTATTCATATATATACTTTATTCATCATCATCAGCCTACAGCAGTCCACTGCTGGACATAGGCCTCTCCAATCGCACGCCGTTCAGCTCGATTCTCGGCAACTCTCATCCAGCCGCTACCTGCCACCTTGCGAAGATTGTCGCTCCACCTAGCCTGAGGGCGTCCCACCTTACGTTTGCCGATTCGCGGTCACCACTCAAGAACACGTCTACCCCAGCGGTCATCGGTTCTACGGCGAATATGGCCGGCCCACTGCCACTTCAGCTTGCTTATTCTGTGAGCTATGTCGACAACTTTGGTTCTCTGACGGATCATCTCGTTCCGGATTCGATCCCTCAGAGAGACTCCAAGCATAGCCCCCTCCATAGCCCGCTCCATAGCTCGCTGAGCGACCTTAAATTTATGGACCAGCCGTACCGTGAGTGTCCATGTTTCGGCTCTGTAAGTCATAACAGGCAGGACGCACTGATTGAAGACCTTCGTCTTTAGGCTCTGTGGAATACGCGATGAGAAGACTCGACGAAGTTTCCGAAATGCAGCCGCATTTGAATTCTTCTGTTAGCCTCGGGATCTCAAAGTTGTTTTTACCAAACTGCAGAGTTTGCCCGAGGTAAACGTATTCTCGAACAGCCTCGAGAGCACCGCTATTGACAGCACTTAGTCCCGGGGTGACGTGTTCGTTGAACATAACCTGGGTTTTGTCCAAGTTCGTCCAACATCTGCTGCAATTCATGCAGCGATTCGGACAGCGACTTTTTTGTACATTAGAAAATACATAGCAAAAAATAAATTTAACACTACAAAACATACAATTGGCGGCCTTATCGCTTTCTGCGATCTCTTCCAGGCGCCCTTGGAATGGACATTGATTGCGTGGACATAAAAATGGGGTTGTAAATTAGTGCAAAATAATAAATAGATACTACTAAAATATATATATGCTATAAAATATATAAGCAACGAAAATAAATGACGACTACAGATTATTACAGCTACGATATCCGAAATCAACCTATAATACCTTCCCAAGTTTTGGTTGAGGCATAAGTATTGTTTAAATGAAGGTTTTTTTTCTGTAAAATCTTTAAAAACACGTAGTTACTTTGACTTCAAACGATTATTCTTTTCGTCTCCTAACCTTAGAAAGTCGAGCCAAAAGAGCAAGCTTGTGAGGTAACAGCCTACAAAAGCGCCATACATTGAATGCGGGAACTGCACAGTAGGCAAAGCTGGCGGCATACAAATGTGTGGTGCATTGCGCCGTGTCGTAAGCAACAAGACATATTTGGCTTCGAATAAACGTGCAAACGGAATTCGAACTACATATTGTGCTTTGTTCAACGTTAAAGTAAAGAAATGTTTCTGTTTCAACGTAAAAATGCGATTTCAGTCGTTTAATCTGGGTCACTGAAAAACATTGTAGCTTACCTACTTACATTATTTTTATATGCTTCGACCCTAATTTTGAAATGCTGGGTTTGAAATATATTCTCCTATGGAGAAGAATGGGCGATCTACATCATAGTTACTCAGTTTCCGATTCGAACATAAAATATGATCTCGTGCTACTGTTTATTAAATGTATTTAAATAAAAGCTTACCTACTAAACACACACAAAAGTCGGACTAAAAATGAATACCAGCAAGACAAAAATAATGACAAACACCATAGAAGTAGACATCAGAACTAAACGCGATTCTCTAGAATACGCTGAAAACTACATGTATTTGGGTCAGGTCATCTCGATAGAGGATGAAATGACGAAAGAAATTAACCTGAGGATCGCAAAAGGTTGATATAAATACGGAGATAGTGAAGTCGTGAAGATTTAAGCATGTCAATAAAAATAAAAATATTCAACACTTGCATAATACCTTGGCTAACGTATGAGTGCAAAACCTGGATCCTCACGAAAACATTGAAAGAAAAACTTGCAATAGCACGGAGAGCAATGGAAAGGAGTATGACCGGTTATAAGCGACAGGACAAAATTAGAAACGTTGACCTAAGGACGATCACAAAACTCCCCGACATACTCACGTGAGTCGACCAACAGACGCGCGATAAAATGGGGAACGTAACTCTCTTGCTCCACGCAAGAGAGTCATGGAGTGGTACCCAAGACACGGCAAAAGAAGACGAGGCAGACAACACACAAGGTGGGAAGACGAAATAAAATTTTATTGACAGCAGGACCAAACTGGAGAAGGGTTGCTCAAGACAGGCAACAGTGGAGATCGTTGGATGAGAACTTTACCAGTTAAGGACGCGGAATTGAGAAACATTTTATAGTTTTTTTTAGTTTTAGTGCAGAAAATGTTAAAAAGTAGAAATTTCGGAATAAAGGGCTTTATTATAACTAAACTTATACACAGCATTAACCCACTGTATTTCATATTTTTAACGTGGTCAACCCTCCCACTTTCCCAGGTCCCCTTGCACTTCTCGATCCACAAGCCAGGATTCCACTTCGAGAGCTGCTGTGGAGTCTGCAACCTATTCCCAGGAGTCCTTTTGACAGCTTTCTGTCAAGTCTTGGTCGGGTCTATCTTGTTGACCCTTATTCTGACACATGGCACACAGTATGATGAGATGCACAATACGCCCACTACACAGTGTAAGTTGTTATGTTTGAATTCACATTGTTATTGAATGCTAGTCAAATATTATTAGAAGGCTATGCCATGCATGCATGGGGCCCCGCTATGTCATCATCATCATCAGCCTAAGCAGTCCATTGCTGGACATAGGTCTCTCACGCCTCACATGCCTTCACGATCAAATTTGAATGACGTAAAACCATTAGGTATATCATTGCAATGTAATAAATCTCTTATCTCTTTGTTATAAACTATAAATTTGAATGATTGCCGTGAGTTTGATGAAATTCTCGGCAATCATTCTAATTTATACCTAACCTTACCGTGATAAGAGTTACTTTGCAATGATTTACTGAGAAGCTAGTAGAGCTAGCAGCTAAAACAAGTTGGCGAGCAACGAGCAGCGAATGCGAGACGACGACCAGTAATTTGCTTGTCAGTCTCTCGGCGAGTGTTTTGCATGACAAGCGAGCATCGCTGAGCGAGTCTGATAGACTCTCTTGTTGCTGCGACACACGAGTACTCGCCCACGGTGTGAACAGTCAGCGATCAACTATTAATATATGTATCTCTTTTATTTACACGGGACCTACAATCTTTTGAACGTTTCTTGAGCTATAAAATCGTTGACAGCTAGTCATTTCCTCGCCGGCACTGTGACAGGTGCCAGGACTCCATCAAAGCGGAGATGTGCGGAGATGTCCGAAGCGGAGACGAGAAGAGGTGATTTTCAGCGAGGGTGTATCCACCGAAGCTGTGTGAAGATACGTACTGGCTAGACCGGAGAAGAGCGGACGGGTAGTTGTGCGATGCGGGGGAACTAGCAGTGCCATTGCACGCCGCTTACATCTCTTCTCGTCTATTGGTTGTTTAAAACACATCTCCTCTTCTCTCCTGCCGCCGCCGCTTTGGTGTATTCTGGGCCATATGGATACGTCGATTGTGAATGTCCTACCTTAACATGTAATACTTTTTATCAAGAATGTTTCCCGCAGTCATTAGTATCGCGACGGGAATCGTGCTGAGCGGCATCACTGGAGCCGGGGTGCTGCTTATTATCGTCGCCTTGACGGAAAACTGCAGAGCCATGCTGGTAATACTTACCTCTTTGAACAAGCTTTAGGGTCTTAAGAGTAGAGGAAGACCGAAGAAACGATGGATGGACTGTTTGATAGATGATATGGCTAGAAAGGAGGTGACTGGTGGTGAGATGAGAAGTATGGAAGAATAAAACACGTTGCGCCGACCACAAAAAAATTGGGATTAAAGTCAAAATAATGATGACATCCATACTTACTCCCATATTATTATTATAAATGCGGAAGTAACTGTCTGTGTGTTACCTTTTCACGTCTAAGCTCCTGAACAGATCGTTTTAACATTTGATTGCTCGGAACCTAGAGAAGGATATCCTGGATATACCTACCTATTTACGAGTACCTTTACAAAAATACAAAATACAAGCAGATGTAGTCACGGGCCACGGTTTAGAACATAAAATTACACCAACCCTGAATAGCCTACGGAGAAGGCAAATACATACCCAAACACTAGTAGGTATTCTATACCCAAATTTATATGGGGCGAGCTCTCACTGAATACTGAGACACAATGCATTCAGGCTGCTACCTCCTACGAATTTCCTCGCAGAAAAACAATAGAAGAGGTCCATTTTCACGAAGAACTGCCGGTCGATTCTATAAAAATATCACCGTGAAACTTAGGTGAAGTGAGCGTGAAGTGAGCTGTCAATACTGTTAATCCCTAGCATCCTGCCAGTCAATTTGTGACAGTGACAGCTTACTTCACGCTCACTTCACCTAAGTTTCACGTTGATATTTTTACAGAATCGACCGACTGTCGTTGCCCGATAATTATATTAAGAGCGTTCATTCTAGAAGTTGGCAACGTCGCCAATTCCTGTCAAAGACTTTTGATTATTTTGGCAATATTATTGTATGGAAATATCGCTAACTAGTGTATGTACTAGAATATGAATAATGAATTGCAATTATAACACTGAATTTGATGTTGTAACCGTTTTAGGTGTAAAAGAGGCATTTGGAGAGTTTCCAAATACTTTTTTACCTTAAGAAAATTTGAATTTCGCGCGCTACAACTGCGGATTCACCAAGAAAAGCGAGGCAGTCTCAAAATTCAAATTCAAATTCAAAAGTCATTTATTCAAACTAGGCTGAGAATCATCACTTTTCGAACGTCAAAATTACATAAGACAGTCCCCCAAAAACGCCCGCCCTTCACCACTCCCTAGTGCTTAAGCTGGGAAGAAGAAGTGGCGCAACAAACTCCCCAGCAGCACAGCTGTCTATTCAGTTGGAAAAACTTGATTCTATAAATAATAATGCTTTAATGCAAAAATATTTTACATTACCTACCACAAATTGCAATCAACTCATAAAATAAAATCATTTTAATAAGTAGATTATGTCAACGTCTGTTTTCTATCTTTATGGTAACATGTTTTGATCCAGGTATACCTTTTTGTCGCTGCAATAGTATGGAAAGGACTGATGTCACTGGCTATCACAAAGATCGTACGAGGTTGCGTTAGGTTTAAAGACGGTAAGGAGAATTTAAAAGTATTCATTATACAACATTACGAGGATATTTTGGCGCGAGGCAAAAATCGGAACTAACGATGCCATCTTGTTTTGTCAATCGAATTTATCTGGAAGAATTTCACAAATGTTTACCAACAAACGCCCCTCTGTCAATGACAGTCAGGCGCCAAAATATCCTTGTAGGACTGTACCTCACGTCTATAATACTTGTGTTTTTTTTTAATAATTAAACTAGCTTTTGCCCGCAGCTTCGCCCGCGCGTATGTCGGAAAATATCCCACAGGAACATATTACTGGTATTGAAAGTACCCTATGTGTTATAAACTATTTTTGTGTGCCAAATTTCATCTAAATCCGTTCAGCCGTTTTTGCGCTAATCCGGAACATACATTCAGACAAACGGACAAAAATTCTTCTATTTTTGTCCTACTATTTATCGTTTATCGTTACTATTTTTAACCGACATCAAAAGGAGGAGGTTCTCAATTCCACAGTATATTTTTTTTAAATTTGTTTGAAACGCGATTACTCCGCCAATTATGAATTGATTTTGATGATTGTGTTTTTTATCTCGTACAACGTGATCTTTTTGATATCTCATAAGTCTATAGGGTACGAGTCTTAATGAGACCTTGTCAAAGAATCAACTGGCTTAGGAATTATTAAAAAAACAAAAAAAAAACGTTTTTAATTTTTCATACTAACTAAATAATAGGGAAAACGCCTGGGTAAAAAAAATTAAATTCTAGTAAGTCCGTCAGTCAGATAATAAAAAAATATTTGACATGTATTTTTTGCTTTACCATATTATAACAAAATACTTAGATAAAACGCATTTTATGTTGGGGAGTGGGGGTCGCTACGTCACAAGTATAAAATCTACATACTCGTGACGTCAAGGCACATTTTAACTCAATGTATCGCCGTAATCTTTAGATTACGTAAAAAATAAAAAAAATCCGGTCCAATATTTTTAATAATCCAAATGACAGACTAAAAAAAAATTTTGTCAGCATCCCTATTCGACAAAAACACGATTATTTATGTAAATCACCTGTTTAGCCGCACAGAGACCATATTATCTAATTAAACTGTGATCGTAATGTCAAATGTTCAAGATTTTGTTTACTAACTCGTCACTAGATGGCGCTGTACAATTTCGATCGATTTGTGAATCGCGGTGTCAAGATTTTCCGCCGTTAATATAGGGTCTAACAATTTAAGAAAGCTTGTCAACCATAAAACCACTTGTTTTCTACGTTGTAATCACTACATCTAGGAATAAACAAGAAATGAGTAAAAATTGAATACTTTTTTCAATCTCAACCCCCGGTATCTAACCCCCACTAAAGCGAGGGTTATTCATGGTCCTTCGAACCGGACGTGGCTAGACTGGCTAGGGCTGTTCCAGTCCAGCTATAACAGGTGTGTTCTCCTAATTGGACGGAGAAACATCAATCCCCCATACACTCCTGCTGGGTGATCTTGGATGGTGAGAGAGGGAGAGAGCAGTACCGGATTCAGTTGCGGGAGGTACGGAGGAAGGAGTACCAATCAGCAGCAAGCAAGCTGCAGACGACTAAAGTCGTAAGGAAGTGAGTGATAGTGCCGAAAATCGTGAGTACTTTGGGAATTCTTATGTGTCACGCAAAAGTGAACTTTATTGCCTAGAAGATTTAAACTTTAACTTTGGACTTAGAATAATTTCATGTGTGCATGTTTAGACTTAGTTAGATTTAAGCCAAATTGTGTTCAGACGGGGAACCTATGCCCGATTTTAGTAGATTTTAGTGTCAAACACTTAGAAAATTTTCTGTTTACATCGACTTGTAAAATTTTCGACAACTTTTGGACTTATAAAATTTTTTGAAACTTATTATCAAAGACTTAGAAAATTTTCATTGTTTACATTGACTAGTAAAATTTTCGATATTTTTTTTTCCGGACTTGCAGATATTTTTTAAACAAATTGTTTGGATAACTAACTTCAAAATGTCTTTGCAGTCACATGTTAATATACAGGATGATATTCACACTCGGTTGTTAAGAGCTAAAGGTAATTTTAAAAAGTCGCCAAAGGATAGGATTACCATGCAATATATAGAATCCAGGTTAGAAATTGTTGAAGAGTTGTGGGCGCAATTTAGTTTAACACATACGCAAATTGTGAAGGATTTTGAACCTAAGGATTTGGTATCTTCACCCTACACTGTAAACGAAGTTTATTTTAATACTGAAGAATTATATTTAGACTTAAAATGCGTGTTAAAAACTACATTAAATAACATTAAGGGTAGTGATGTTTCTCCGGTTGCCGGGTCATCATCAAATAATGTTTCCGAAGGTAAAGGTACATACATAAAGTTGCCTAGAATCACTATCCCAACGTTTTCGGGGAAATATACGGAATGGCCGACTTTCCGAGATTTGTTTGTATCGGCAATACATAAAAATAGCACTATTGATAATGTGCAAAAGTTACACTATTTAAAAAGTTATTTGTCTGGGGAAGCCGAGCAGCTCTTACGGCATATACCAATATCGGAATCAAATTATGACAGATGCTGGACTCAATTAGAGACCAGGTATAACAATAAGAAATATTTATCTCACTGTATTTTGAAAACATTGCTCAGTCAAAAGAACATAGTACAAGAGTCAGCTAGTGCTTTAAAGGAATTAATGGATACAACATCCGACTGCCTAAATGCACTTTCTAATTTAGATATTGATATAACTTCATGGGATATTTTGATCATTCATATCATAACCTTAAAACTAGATTCAGACACTAGAAAGGATTGGGAGCTAAAGGTAACTAGCAACACTGATTCAGATAAGCTGCCTACATTTGAACAGTTCAAAGAGTTTTTAACCAGCCGTTATAGGGCATTTGAATTCCTAGAAACTAAGCCAAGTAAAAATAATGTGAATGCTGGTAAGGCAAAGGTTTTTCACACGGCAAACAATGCTGATGCGTCCATGCTTTGTCCACTTTGTAAGAACGAGCATAAATTAAGAAATTGCAAGCAATTTGTTAGCCAAGATGTGGATACTCGGCGTAAGTTTGTGCAAGATCACAACTTATGTTTTATTTGTTTGGGGTACAACCACTCTGCTAGGTTTTGTAAGTGTACAGCCTCTTGTCAAGTATGTAAGCGGAGACATCACTCCTTGTTGCACCCTAAAGGTGAGCAGGAGTCTAAGGGAGGGAAGGGAAATTCGTCTAGCGATAATGTTTCACAGACGAAAGAACATACACACACGGTTGGAGTAGAAGCTGAAAACAAGGTAGTAACTTGTTTTTCGAAAGGCACAGCAAATAGTCAAGTCCTATTAGCTACGGCTCTAGTGAGGGCGGTGTCTAAAAATGGGGCTATGTATACAGTCAGAGCCTTGTTAGACCAAGGCTCACAGGCGTCTTTTGTTACAGAACATACTGTCCAGAGTTTAGGGTTACAGAAAAAACCAGCTAAAGGTTTAATAACTGGTATAGATGCTAATAACAAATTAAGCTTAAATTCGGTTGTCGAGGTTAAAATTCAGTCCAGGGTCGATCCATCGGTTGAACTTGTAGTCAAAGCATACGTTCTCAAATCGATTACGTCATTATTACCTGGTAGGGAAACGGTATATTTAGATTGGGCACAGGTTAACGATATACAATTAGCGGATCCTAGATATAACACACCGGATAAAGTAGATATGTTGTTAGGAGCTGAAATTTATTGTCAAGTTTTACAAAACGGGTTTAACCGGTAAAGCCCTGATAAACAACTAATTAACGTGCTAATTGACGTGCTTGAGGGTCACCCAGGGCTTTACCGGTTAAGAAAGCTCCTAGTGGTAGCACTGTAGCTCAGTGTACCTCATTGGGATGGATTTTATCAGGAACGGTAGCTTCAGCTCCTCAGAGTACATCAAATATTACAGTGATGCATGCTCACCTTGGTGATGATGAAGTCCTGAAAAAGTTCTGGGAATTAGAAAGAGAACCACAAAATAAGAAACATATACTTACCGAAGAAGAAATAAGATGCGAAGAGATATTTAAGGCTACGACTGTAAGAGACAATGGAGGTCGTTACGTAGTTAACTTACCGTTTAGAAGTCAAGATCCGAGCTGTAAATATGGCGATGCAAGAAAGGTAGCAATTAACAGATTTTACGCATTAGAAGCTAAACTTAGTAAAAACACAGATTTAAAAACAAAATATGAAGAAGTTATCAACGAATATTTGCAGATGGGACACATGAGGCCAATAACCAAAGCAGAAGAACAAAATCAATATGCAGTGTACTTGCCTCATCATGCGGTTATTCGGGACGATAAAGACACAACCAAGGTTCGGGTTGTCTTTGATGCTTCCTGCAAGGGAAAAAATGGAATATCGCTCAACGATGATCTAATGATTGGTCCAGGGCTGCAACCAGATCTGAGACATTTACTTATTCGTTGGAGAACTCACCGCATTTGTCTAGTTTCGGACATTATCAAAATGTACCGAATGGTGCGCGTGGCCGACCATCGTACAGATTTTCAACGCATCGTGTGGAGAGACAACAAACAATCTGTAATTAAGGATTATAAATTACTTACTGTTACCTTTGGGACATCATCAGCGCCCTACTTAGCAGTTCGATCGATGCAGCAAGTAGCTTACGATGAAGGATTCAAGTATCCACTAGCAGCTGAAAGAGTACTTAAGGATTATTACATGGATGATCTTATGACTGGTTGTGACTCAATAGAAGAAGGCATGCAGATCTATAGCCAAATGAACGAGTTATTAGGAAAAGCAGGATTCACTTTACAGAAATGGTCAAGCAACAGCAGTGAACTACTTGAGAAGATCATCGGTGAAAGGCACTCGTACAAGGGACAGGATGGTGGAGAAAGGGAGATCAACATAAAACAGGACGAAATATTTAAAACGTTGGGACTTACCTGGAACCGAAGCTGTGACACCTTCCAGTATTCTGTTCAGTTGCCTCTGCTGCAAGAACCTGTAACTAAAAGAAAAATGTTATCAGATATAGCAAGATTATTTGATCCTTTGGGATGGGTCGCTCCTGTCATCGTAGTAGCAAAAATATTAATCCAAAAATTATGGATTTCAGGAATTGGCTGGGATGAGGAAATTCCATATGAAATAAAAAAGGAATGGTTTACTTACCGGCAGGAGTTGTCAGGTTTAACGGAATTTTCAATACCTCGATGGTTGATTATGAAACCCGGTGACAAGCAGGTTGACTTGCATGGATTTTGCGACGCGTCAAAATCAGCATACGCTGCGGTAGTTTATGCACGGGTAGTCGATACTGACGGCAGCGTTCATGTAACTCTGCTCACGGCGAAAACTAATGTCGCACCAATAAAAACGGTGTCAGTGCCTCGATTAGAGTTGTGCGGAGCAGTTCTTTTAGCAAAGCTGCTTTCAGAAGTCTCCGAAGTGATGGGAATCAGTCAATCTAATTTGTACTATTGGACCGATTCAGAGATCGTGTTAGCGTGGTTAAATAGTCATCCCAACAAATGGAAGACGTTCGTAGCAAATCGCGTTTCTGAAATTTTGAGCATCAGTGAACCACAACAATGGAATCATGTTCAGTCAAAATGCAATCCTGCTGATTGCGCATCACGTGGTTTATATGCGTCGGAATTTGTAAATTTTAAGTTGTGGGTAGACGGCCCTGGGTTTCTGAAAGATAAAAATAACCTATTTGGCAAACGTAGAGCGGTATCATCAACTAATATAGAAGAAATCAAGGTGCATGTAACAACGGACGATAATTTTATTTGGAATAAATATTCATCACTTACCCAACTAGTTCGAATGGTAGCATATTTAAGACGTCCTTTGGAGTTGAGGAAACCGAAAGCTGAAAGAAGAAGTCATAAATTTGTAACTGCAGAAGAATTAACATTAGCGTTGGAGACATGCATTAGGGTATGTCAAGGTCAAAAGCTCGAAGCAGTAATTCTGGATCTGCAAAAAGAAAGGCCTAAAAGAAAGATGTTTAAGTCTTTAAATCTATACTTCGATTCCGTTAAAATCCTGAGGGTGGGCGGTAGATTGGAACGGTCCGATCTTAACATGGATCGTAAAAATCCAATGTTGATTCCAAGTGATACTCCTTTCACCAATCTTCTAATCGCCGACGCACATCATAGGAATCTTCATGGCGGTCCTCAACTAATGCTTAACTACTTAAGCACGAAGTATTTTATCCAGGGAGCTAAGCGGTTGGTTACTGCATACGTGCGAAAATGTGTAATTTGTTTGCGTTATGCAGCATCTACAAAACCTCAATTAATGGGTCAATTACCACCTGCACGGGTTACACCAAATAGGCCGTTTAGGAGCAGTGGGGTAGATTATGCTGGTCCTATTCAGTTAAGGGCATCAAAGGGCAGGGGTCATCATGCGTATAAGGGATACATATGCTTATTTGTCTGCATGGCGACTAAAGCGGTCCACATTGAGGTCGTAAGCGACCTAACAACAACGGGGTTTCTTGCCGCATTTAAAAGGTTTGTGGCAAGACGCGGTCAATGCAAGGATATATGGAGTGATAACGGTACAAATTTTCAGGGTGCTTCTAAGGAATTAGACACATTGCTTCGCTCGGAAAATTCCGGTATATCTAAGGAAATTGCTGCGGCCCTAGCTACTGAGGGTACCACATGGCATTTTATTCCACCACATGCTCCAAACTTTGGCGGATTATGGGAGGCTGGAATAAAGTCATGCAAAAAACATTTAAACAGGGTAATAGGTAGCTCTACGCTAACTTTTGAGGAGATGTCTACCTTATTAAGCCAAGTAGAAGCATGCTTGAATTCACGTCCCTTGTGTAGACTGACCGATTCGAACACTTTTGACGCCTTAACGCCAGGGCATTTTCTTGTAGGCGAATCAATTATAAACGCGCCTGACCATAACTACGAAGAGGCGAATATTTCTAGTTTGAAGAGGTGGCATCTAGTCCAACAGATGACACAACATTTCTGGCGACGGTGGTCCGACGAATACTTGACCACACTACTCCAACGTTATAAATGGTCTAAACAAAATCCTGAACCAAACGTTGGGGATATAGTTTTAATTAAAGAGGACAATTTACCTCCTTGTCGGTGGCTTCTTGGCAGGGTGGTTGAAAAACATCCGGGGTTGGACAACCTTACACGAGTGGTCACACTTCGCAGTAATGGTTCCATATTTAAAAGACCAACATCAAAACTGTGTGTCTTGCCTATTGCCTAAGAATGTTAGTAGTTTAAGTGATAATTTTAAGCATTGTTTAGGTTTATAATTATTTGTTTATGTTTAATGTTACATGTGTATGGCATATTGTAAGAGTAATAGAAACTGTTTGATCATCAAAATATAAATCGCTATGTAAAATTTAACCTTGAAAGGACATAATGTTGCACAAAATGTCCTTGGTGGGCGGAATGTTTAGCCGCACAGAGACCATATCTAATTAAACTGCGATCGTAATGTCAAATGTTCAAGATTTTGTTTACTAACTCGTCACTAGATGGCGCTGTACAATTTCGATCGATTTGTGAATCGCGGTGTCAAGATTTTCCGCCGTTAATATAGGGTCTAACAATTTAAGAAAGCTTGTCAACCATAAAACCACTTGTTTTCTACGTTGTAATCACTACATCTAGGAATAAACAAGAAATGAGTAAAAATTGAATACTTTTTTCAATCTCAACCCCCGGTATCTAACCCCCACTAAAGCGAGGGTTATTCATCACCCTTACGTGAACTATATCAATCTGCCTAGCCTTTTTCCAGCTATATTGGGGTCGGCTTCCAGGATGCAGCTGAATACCAGTATTTTCCTTACGAGAAATATTATAAAAAAAAGAACATTTAATACATACTACTTAAGGTCCATAAAAAATTAAAATATAAACGTTTCTTAGCTTTAAATATAAATGATTAGTTCGAATGAAAATGATTTACTCGTAATTGTCAATTCAAAGTCAAAGTCAAATCATTTATTTCAAATAGGCCCTTGTAAGGCACTTTTGAACGTCAAAGTTTACAAAAAATTGAATTGATTCTAGTCGCCCCTTCCAAAAGGTAGTTTTCGTATGGAGAAGAATGGGCAAGAAACTCCACCGTTACTCTTTTAAAAATTGTTACAATATTTGTATGTGTTACATTCGTTACATAATTATATGTGAAGACGATGCATCTAAAAAAATAAAATAAAAATAAAAATAGGTTACCACAATAGGTAAAAAGAAGAATTAATAAAAATGAAGCCACGAAAGATAAATTAATTAATGATGTGATAGATGTACGGTTTTCACATATTTACAAACATTGTAAAAGTAGATGATTTTCTTAAAAAAATTACAATTAATAAGTCAGTGTGTGAGGAAGTAATCACAGAATGCAAAATCAATGTCATGTAATACTCGTAAAAATAATAATTTATACAACTTAAATTAGCAACCAGTTTGATTTTGTCTAGATTCTAGATTGTCCTATGGAGCAGGACCAGCATGTTTCCAAGCATTCTTATCTTGGATATATTCCTCTAATTTGTAATAGGCTTGTTTACAAAGTGTACTTTTAATATGAGTTTTAAATTTTCTTTCATTTAATTGTAATATATCACAAGGTATTTTGTTGTAGCATTTAACACAGTACCCCATAAAAGATGAAGATACTTTAGATAATCTGAAAAATGGTTGATCTATTTTATCTTTATTTCTAGTATTAAAATTATGTCTATCACTTATTTTGTTAAAAATATGTAGATTTTTTCTAACATACATAATATTTTCATAAATGAATTGGCAAGGTACTGTCATAATATTAATCCCTTTAAATAGTTCCCTGAGAGATTCGCGACGATGTAGATTATAAATGGCTCTGACAGCTCTCTTTTGTAAAATAAATATGGATTCAATGTCAGCAGCCCGACCCCACAGTAAAATGCCATACGACATAATACTGTGGAAGTAGCTAAAATAGACCAAACGCGCGGTTTCTATATCTGTTAACTGTCTTATCTTTCTAACAGCAAAAGCGGCAGAGCTCAGCCGCCCCGCAAGAGATGTTATATGAGGTCCCCATTGTAATTTCTCGTCTAGCGTGATTCCTAGGAAAACTGTTTGATTAATATATTCCAGCTTTTCTCCATTCAATAAGATGTCACATTCGCTACTTCTAACATTAGGTAATTTAAATCTAATGCATTTGGTTTTTTTTTTATTTAGTACCAAATTATTTACCGTAAACCAATCTTGGACCTGAAGAATAGAGTTATTCACGTCGTCAAGATTTTGTGACCGTCGGTTGATTTTAAAGATCAATGATGTGTCATCTGCAAATAAAACCATCTTCGGTTGATTTTGGAGTAATTGGGGTAAATCATTAATGTAAACTAAAAAGAGGAATGGACCCAATATCGAACCTTGAGGAACGCCCATTGCCATTTCAGACCCTAATGAGTTTACGCCGTTTACTTGAACTTTAACCTTTCTATCTTTCAGGTATGATCTTAGTAAATCAAGAGCTGTATTTCTAATCCCATAGTGCTCCAGTTTCAGCAGAAGTGTCTCATGGTCTACGCAATCGAACGCCTTCGAGAGGTCGCAAAAGATTCCAATGGCATCTTGTGCTCCTTCCCAGGCATTAAAAATGTTCTTTATTAGGGTGACACCAGCGTCAGTGGTACAACGCCCTTTGGTGAAACCGTACTGTTGTTCATGAAAGATGGAATTTTTATTAAAGTGACGTAACATTTGATTGAGCATCAACTTTTCAAACACCTTACTGAGAACTGGTAGAATTGACACAGGCCTATAATTGTTGGGTTCTTTACTATCACCGGATTTGAACAATGGAACTAGCTTACTGTGTTTCATGAGATCCGGAAATACTCCTTGGTCTACACTGGTGTTAAATATGAAAGCTAAATAGGGCGCAATGGTTTCGATAATACATCTACAGACTTTTACAGACATTCCCCAGAGATCTTCTGTTGATTTAATTTTAAGATCTTTAAAAGCTTTTATAACAGCCTGGGGGTTTGTATGCTGAAACCTAAACTCCAAAGGGCATGCCTTCACATTCTGTCTAAGTAAGGCAGCAGAAAGCGCGGGTGAGGAATTTAAAGCTTCAGTAGTTTTAATGGGAATATTAGCAAAAAAGTTTTCAAATTCCTGAGCTATTTCTACATCTGAGTTGATAGGGCCATGTGCAGTCTCTAAATTAAATTCAGTATTTCGCTGTTTTTTCCTACCTGTTTCATTATTTATTATTTGCCAGGTAGTTTTTATTTTATCATCAGCTGATTTTATTTTATTGCTAATATAAAGAGCTTTGGCTATTTTGCACACACTTTTAAAAGTTTTTGAATATTTTGCAACATACTTATGAAAGCTTGTATTATTCATATGTTGCTTTAGGCCATAAAGTTCAAATAGTTTTTCCCTGCTTTTACGAATACCTGGAGTCGCCCAATCACTAAATAAGAACTTGGTGTAAATACTTTTAGTCTTTAGTGGAAAAGTGTCATTAAATTGCGTGTTTAATAGTGAAAAGAACTCGGCGTAGAACTCATTTGGGTCACCTATATTATTAAAACTCTGAGCACATAATTTACTGGCCAAATAATTATTTAATTTCTCTAAACTTTTACATGTAATTGATCTAAACCTTATTTGAATTTTTTGTAAAGGTATGTAGGAGCAAAAAGTTATTGTTTGTCCACTGTGATCTGATGGCAACTTGTTTACAATTTGTTTGTGTAAGTAATCACAATTACAAAAAATATTATCTATACAGGTGGCAGAGGAAGCTGTCACTCGGGTTGGTTCAATAAAAACATTTGACAAATCAAATGACTTAAAAAGGCTTAATAATCTGACAGTATTTGAGTTATTTTCTAATAAGTTAATATTAAAGTCGCCACATATAATTATTGACTTACTACTAGTACTAAGTTTCTTTAATACCTCTTCCATTACAGAATCAAACACGGATAGATTCTGGTAACTTGGAGGTCTGTAAACACATACTATAACATGCTTATCAAGCTCAACACAGGACAATTCAATGTTGTGTTCAACAGATAGTCTGATGATGTCTTTTCTTTCCTTCGATTTAATAGAATTTTTAATTAATATTAATGACCCACCATGTATCATCCGTTTTCGGCTGAAATGGCTAACTACACAATAATTTTCATAATTAATTGAGATCACTTGATGATCTTTTAGCCAATGCTCTGTTAAACAAATGACATCAAACTTGGTATTTTCCAAAAACAATTCTATTTCCAATAATTTGGAAGAGCAACCTTGGATATTTTGATTAAATAATTTTAAAGTATGTTGCACTCCCTTCGATTTATATTGAGTTATATTGCCAGAAGATACCTTTTTATTATTCTCTAATAATAATTGGTTAATTGAAGGGGTAACTTCTGTTGTCTTACTGCCTAGTTTAAACAATTATCCGGAGTAACATCCAAAACTACAAGAGAAGAGTCTAAAATGCCCGTATGAGCTCCAGCAGGAAGAGAATACTCTATCTGACTGGTAGTGGCGTCTAAATATGTTGGTATTGTAGGTGGATCCTCCTTCGTACAACATGTTAATACATAATTATTACTCACTATGTTGTTAGTATAACTAGACAACATAGACTCGTCACTAATACTACACTTTGTTATATTAGCTACAACCTCATTAATATTATATGCTATTAACATAGCAATCAGATGTCTACATTCCCAAGACAGAGATAAAGTTCTCTGAGTTAACTTAAAACCACTAACAAACTTGTTAGTGTCAAAATACAATAATTTGTCACTATGACAACATGTCAGCCTGTGAATAGTATTATTCAACTTATAAATATAGTTATTTTCATCATACGATAAAGTATCAGAATAAGGAAAAGCACACAACATCAGTTTTCCTATATTTAATTTTAATAAGGTGTCCACACCATCCACTATGTCCTTTCTGGTAATACCAGTACTATTACCTAATAGCAAAACCATTGTCGAATAATTATCTAGGTTTGTGTTTGCAATTCTTCTAATCATTTGTTTAAAACTTATGTTATGATAACTATGATTGGTAAAACTATGGCTAAGGTAATTGAGTAATATTTTCCCAAAGCCTGAACCCAATTCGTCACAAAAAAATATTGATTTGTTAATATTCAGTGTATTAACAAAGGTCTCTGCTGGAAGAGCCAAAACCGGCGGAGGCAAGTCAGGCTGAGGCTGAGGAGGTGGTGGTTGGTTGGCACAGCTGCATGAGAGATTATTAGTCAGAGACTCATACCTCTCCGCATTGCACTTCACCAAATCCAGTAGTTCCCCAGCCTCAGACAAGCGCTCACTTAATTGTTGTTGTGAATTCTCATATTTCTCAAAAATATCCTTCAGCAACTGCTCCTTGTGTAGTATATCATTATAAAGGAGCTTAGTATCAATATCATACTTTTTCCTACATTCATCTAACTCAACAGTACAACTACTTAAACTTTTTGAAAGGGTAACACGTTCCTTTCTAAGGGAAAGATTTAATTTTAAAAGATTTTGTTTTTTAATAGCTCTCTGTGACCGTTTAATTATTTTCTTAAATTTAATATATTTCTTTAATTTATTATGACTACTAACAATAGGACACAATGGTATGGTATCGTCACCAGTCAGATCAATTGTTAAAGCTGGCTCACACACTGATTTTGATTTACTGCCTACCAGATCATAAAATAGGTTATTGGTGTTAGCAACCTGTTTGCCGACCTTGACAGACTCTGAGAGAGATAGGGCTTTATGGGCTTCACATAGTTTCTGTTTGAGTTCTGAAATATTGTTCAAAGCCAGTTCGTGGGTGTCACTGCACTCTTGAAATGTTGACACCTGATGTTGTAGTTGACTGTACTGGTCGGCTAAGTTTACATGTTCTGTGTGGAGTTCAGCCAGCTCATTTTTGAGGAAGGTGTTTTTGGCGATAACGTTTTCCACTTCCACTTCACTGTCTTCCCTTTCCTGGAGCAGTTGTTTGCATTCCGCTTGAGAAGCTTCGAGTTCCTTCAAGGTAGCTCTCAATTTTGCTTCCATCTCTTTGATTGTAGCTCTGCGGGTCATCATTTTGAATAATTCTCAGTCACCTGGAATGTGTGAAGTTACGCAGCTAAATAACAGTAAAAGAAAAGATGTTCTGATATGTGGATAAGTAGGAGGTAGTTGGGTGAAAATAAAAAAAATAAAAGTTATTAAAGTAATTTGTTGAAAAATAGCTGTTACATTTAGATTAAGTTAATTAGAGTGAGATGGGAAAGTTAAACAGAAGAGAAATACTATAGAAAACACTGCTTTCCTTGTTATTATCATAAAAACTAGTACAATTAAACTTTATCACTATTGGTACAATAAACTTTATTTTATGGGAAGAGTTCGTGACACATTACAGGATTCAATTTTATAGTAAGAGCTCGTGATGAGCTTATTTTGTATAGTAAAATATGTAGTGTTAATTGTCTGGGCGAATGTTTTCGTCGTCGATTTTGCTTCCACCAGTTGTCAAACAAAATGAGACATAAACTGTGCCAATGTGTGATGGACGTAGCTCAGAGACCTGAGCAGTATTTTGTGGTGTTCTGTGGTCTGTAAATATTAACTACAATCACATAAATAAAACAGAATACTCCCCGGGATCAATGATAGTTTGAAATCCGTCACCGTTGAGGCGTTGAGTTGACAGCCGGTTATAAATCCTTTTTGTACGAAGTTTTCGCGACAAAAAACACTGTATAATTACTGGATGGAACACTTAATAACTAGGTTCGACTATATTACACTAATTTAAGATAATTAAAACACTTTTAATAATTTACTAAAATAATTAACCTAGAGACCGTTTTTTTGACGACTGGCTACCAGTGTTGCCAGCCTAAAAAAAAGCCATTAAACTTAGATACACATATCGAGAGTCTAGGGTTATGTTATTATATTACCTATTATTTTTACATAAAGCATAACCTTAGAGATAATTATGGGACACCAAAAAGAACAATAGGTAGATAGCATACGATTTCATATCAATACGAAAATCTAATTGAAAACAAATAAGTACTTCTTCTTATTTTGATCATTTTAAAGCCTCCTGTCCTTAGAAGCGCAAAATATCGGAAACAATACGGTAAATTGTGGTCGTTCAATTTCTACAGTATTTCCTCGCACAAAACTTTTGTTCATATACAAGAGAGGTGCTCAAACTGTGGGCTTGTAAAAAAAACGCTTATTTTAGGAAAAACTTGCTATCTTTCCAGACACTGCAACTCCTGTAAATAATGTTCATTAAAACGTTATTTAAAGTTTTAAGTAAGTATATTCTTTAAAGTAACGTGTGACTTATCCGTAGACAAAACAGGAGACCGACTATTTCGAAAAATATCCCATAAAAATGAGCGAACATCAACAAGTACCTACGTATAAACGTCAAGCATAAATTTATAATTGAAAACACCCCCGATACAAACATTTCTCCTTATTTCTTTCCTACTCCATCACCAGACCCTGTTCACATCGTTCGTTGCATCAGTTCAAGAATACTATGTTCTTCTAATATCATTTGATTTGGTAACAGAATATCAAATTCCAAATCGATCAGACCTGTGGAATCATCAACTAGAAAAGAGCTGATAATCTTCAAACGGCTTACCAAATTTTTTTGAATCATAGCTAAGAACACTCTCCATCAAGTCATCTTTCAAACAAAACAAAAACACAATCGGTTTAGCCGTTTGGGAGCTACGATGGTGCAGACAGACATACAGATACACAGATATACACATTATAATTATAACACCCCCTTTTTTTCCGTCGGTGGTTAAAAAATATGCGCGTGCAACACCGTACACTTGATAGAAGTGAAACTTCTTAAAAAATAAAGAATTAGAGAGACACTAATTTGAAAAACAGAGAGATATATATCTTCTCTCTCATGTTACGAAATGTGCCTAAACGTTACGCGTCTTTGATTATCGAATCGCCCCGCCGAGCCGCCTAAGAAGTTTCCCTAGAAATGGTTGAGAACCTCTGCCGTACATCTCTTCATAAACGTACTACATTGCCGAACCGTTTTCTGCGGCCTTTGCAAAACATTCGTTTTACATAACATTCACTATTTACATAAATTCACTGTGTCTTAGCATTGGCCGCAGAGCACGGAGTCGCCTTGGCGGTTACTGGTAGAGGCGGCATTGTCACCACTTTGCATACGAACCAAGCGTGAAAACCGTGATACACACGATATAAATGACGTATACTGACAGCTTTGACTGGCGTGCTTGTGACAGAAGTACAGCACTCAATGCATTTTTGGCACCCCTCTCTTGAGGCAGCCGATTCCGTGCGACCACGACCTCTGTGGTCGAGGTCCCGTATTCGTTTCGAATATGTAATTGAGTATGTGGAACAAACGGGGGGCTTCTCCGACCTAATGTAAGAGTCCCCAGTCGTATGAAACAGGCAGGATTCTGACAAAAATGTGTTTGGGAATGTTTTTATCTTATGCGAAGAGACGTTTTCTGTGTGTAAGTGCCCTTTCTTTCCAATGTCGGTCTCATGTATTTTTTTACTTGTTTTGAAATGATTACCGTACCTACTAAGGTACGGTTACGGTAATCATTATCTTAGTAGTACAAGGGGTATCGTATTACCCAGTTACTGGGTTGTGGAGGTCAGATAGGCAGTCGCTCTATGTAAAATACTGGTATTCAGCTGCATCCGGTTAGACTGGAAGCCGACCCCAACATAGTTGGGAGAAGGCTAGGCAGATTGATTGCTGTTCGTTGGTACAGATAGTGCCAAACACGAGAAAACTAAAACACTAGTGGTATGTTGCTCACTTGTACTGTAAGGAGTGGGCCTTATAGTACAAGTGAGCAACATTTATTTATTTATTTATTTATTTAAAACTCTTAAACTATCATTACAGGTTTAGAAACCTAATGCGATAGCTAAGACTACTTATAATATTAACTATTTTAAAAACACTATTACTAACAATTACAAATAACTACACAATTAACACCAAATTACTTATAACTAAAACAATACAACCTTAACATACCACTAGTGTTTTAGTTTTGTCATGTTTACTAATTACCCACTCATAGGTAATTAGTTCGTATTGACAATACTATCACATAAGCAGAATGTTGCACTCTTGTACGGTAAGCGATTAGGAAGAAGAGTGGAGCTTCGTAAATGGCACTGTCTGTAAGCGCATCACTTAGGAACGGCTGGATCGATTTGGCTATTTTTAGTTTTAAAATGTTCGTGACAGCCTGGATTAAGTTTTGTGGAAAGAAAATTTGGATAAGATGCCCGAAACATTTGAAAAATGGGCGAAACTGAAACTAATTTTTTCTATGGAATTTTTGTATTAACAATTGTTTGGACAGTATATCGTCAGCTAGTATTAAATAATAATATTTCTCATGAATCAGTGAGCGAGCTACATAAATATGACTTCGTACCAAATATCCAGGGGATAGATTGCGATCGGTTTACGACCGAATTCGGTCGCAGTCCTAATGGGGTCCCTAGACGGACAAAATTGCTTGACAAGCACAAAAGAATCAAGTGCTTGTCACGCAATTTTGACCGTCTGAGGGGACCTTTACTTTATTAGTCCTTCTTTAATTTAAAAACATTTAGGATGGCTCTATAATTTTACGACTAAATATGAATAGTATATTTTATAGGATTCTTTATATTAGCATTTTTCTCCCAGTGAATTTAAGATTTATACGGTACTAGCGACCCGCTCTTGCTTCGCACGGTATTTACGACTTGATAAAACATCGAGATTTCTTAATTATATGTAACTTTAATATTAACGTAATATACACATAAACCTTCCAGAATAAATTCTCTAAACGATGGTAAAAACCTAATCAAAATCTATTTCGTGATGTAGAACAACAACGCGGTCATACAGACAAAAGCGACTTTAATTTATAATATGTATAGATGGATTTTGGAACTAAATAAAGCTACCCTATTGCTGCCTGTTCCAGAAGTGTCTGATTAAAATATAAACAAATGAATCAGAAAATGTACCAACCTGCATTGCCACGCATGCCCAGCATGCCAATTTGTAGTGCCACTTTACAAATTGTGCATTTTAATTTAATTATTTGCATACGTAAACCCGAAATTCTAATTTCATATCACCTTAAAGATGATTTTCATTTCACATTTGAGGTTAATTTTATAACCTCGATTTTCTTTCTTTTTTCTTCAACATAATTGTTGGAATAATTGGTGAGATATGAAGTTGAAACCTTCCAAATACAAATTAATGTGCTACTAATTGCTTTTAGGGAGTGATTGCGCAAGAATTTAACCTGAACAGGCTTTGTTTGTACTTTCATTCGATACTATTCGAACAGACCATACCTATGCTGTACCCCGTAAAAGACGTTTCGGAACCTGCTACGCTTGCGTAGCGGTGCTACGTGGGCTACGCTGAGTTCTGCTACGCCTACGTAGCGGTGCTACGTAGGCTACGTTGAGTCCTGCTACGTCTGCGTAGCGGTGCTACGTGGGCTACGCTGAGTAGGCTACGCGTCTTTCTACGACGTCATTGTGATGCCTACGAGCGTAGCGTGTTGATGATCCCAACTACATATTATTTATTTTAGTGGTTTGGAGAATTATATTTTTTTTATCAGACGCAGCTTCCTATCCTGTTGCGTGATACAATTAATCTAGATTTGGTTGCGACTCGCCAAATGCAATAACATTGAACTTGCCTGGGAATTGAACGCGATATCTACGTGTCACTGATTAAATACGCACTAAATAGGATACACGTCAAATATACTATTATATTTAACAATAAATGCGAAAACTGGGATGGATTTTGAGTTTTTACAAATTTCAAACGACCAACATCGTAGTTTTACTCGTCTAAATTTATCTTGTCATTGAAATGCCAGTGATTGACATAATAAATATCGACTATTAGTTCAAGGAGTATTTCTCTTTTAGAAAAAAAAAAAAAAACAATTCTTCTGGTGCTTGTGTACGTTACTGAAGTCTTCCTAAACGGCTGGACCGATTTAGATGAAATTTTTCGTGGGTTTTTGAGTGGGTCCCTGGATGGTTTAGGTCCACAATTGGACCAAGTAGGTGGCGTTGTGATCGAGTTCTAGGAAACAGGACAACGTCTCTCCGGTTAGCTACTGTATTGATATAGATTGGTATTATTTTTCAGCTCCTAAAATAAAAGACGAGCAGCACAGACTAGCTAACTTGGCGTGTGTTAGTGGACTGCTTACATTCCTTGGAGCTAGTAAGTTTTACCTACTTTAGTAAGGAAATAAAAAAAAAACAATAGACGACGTATATTTAGTAACTTAATCCGCATAACTATTCTTAATGTGTCATAAAGAACCCTGTAAGAAATCGACACGTGTTTCACCTCTCAACGAGGCATCCTCAGGAAGGCGATTGACTTGTTGCGAACTCGGACCCGACGTGTGGACACGTCAAGCGTCGAGCGCGGAACGACGTGGGCGCTCGACGCTTGACGTGTCCACACGTCGGGTTATGCGGATTAAGTTACTAAATATACGTCGTCTATTGTATTTTATAATGGATTTCCGCAAAGTCACGCTTGAATCGATTAACTACTTTAGTACTTTTAA
The DNA here is from genome assembly GCA_914767755.1 of Agrochola circellaris. Classification (NCBI taxonomy): domain Eukaryota; kingdom Metazoa; phylum Arthropoda; class Insecta; order Lepidoptera; family Noctuidae; genus Agrochola; species Agrochola circellaris. Next base: position 9,949,593 of record OU611860.1, read on the forward strand.
CCTTTTCACTTGAGAGTTGTCGTAGCCCAGAGGTAGTGTAGTCATGGTTTGAAACCCTGGCTGCCTGGGTACGGAAATCTTTTGCTATAACCATAGCTACTCTATAATTACCGAGCTGTAGTGACCCAGTAGCAATGGGAGCCCTGACTTACGAGTTACGAATACGCTTTCAAAACGGTGAAGGAAATTGCGTTAAATCCTATCCTATTAAACGAGCAATATAATTTTATAATTACGTTCTCGAAAACGGCTCTAACGATTTTGATGACCGTTCCATATCTGGGAAAATTCGTCGTTTTCATTATTTTCAACCGACTAGAGCTCGGTCGTCCAGGTACCTACTAGGCCAGGGCTTCCCAAACTTATTTTTACTGTGACGCCCTTGGGAGTTTACCATTTTATTGCGACCCCCTCCCCCTTCTAGCCAACCAGCTCTAGCCTAGCAACAAGTTACTTAACTCCAAATAACATTTATTTGCAACCTGTACTTGTTCTTTATTGCTGCAACTGCAGAAAAGCCTGTTTCGCAAAAGTACGATGTCGCAAATGTTAAAAAAACCCTCAATGCTGCAGTAATTATGGCACGATCTTCATGAGAAACTGAGCTCAAAAATTCAAGCTGTTATCGTATTGGAGCGGCTGGTCACAGGACAATCGCCTCGCGACGCCCCAGGGCGTCGAGACGCACAGTTAGGGAAGCCCTGTACTAGGCAATTGAATTGCTTCGTGTAAATCACCTTGAACTGAAGTATAATTTTGTTTCAGTACTATACTTCTTCTCCATCGTAGTGGTGTTCAGTTTCTACCATTTCCGATACGTTCGCCGAGCCATCTTGCTGCACGAAAACGAATGTGCATGATTTCGGCAAGTCTTCGTCTTTCCGCATTCGTCTTTACGGTTTGATGAAGAATTCTAAATTAATACTTAAATATATTAAATGGGATTTTTATACCCCTGGCTGTTTTATTTTACGACCAGTTTAAAAGGGAAATTTCGGCCGAAATGGGGTGAAGGAATGTTAATAGGAAATGAAACATTAAATAAATGAGTTTTGATTTCAGTTTATTATGAAATTATTTTAATGAAGTTTTTTAATAAAGGGTAGAAAAACAAACATTTTAGACTACAGTATTGGAACTGTTGGAAAAATCGCGTGTATTCACACCATTTCAAGTTTTGTCTTGTGATTTTTATGACAAAGAAAATAAGTTTAAATTTCAAAAACCAAAACTTCATGAAATGGAAAATCTCTAGATAAGTACCTACTTAAGTTTTTTCGTGTACCTTAGCACTTAGCAGTGGGTACTATTCGGGCCGTGAGAAAACTAAATAATTCCCTTGGTTTTGATTTTGTTACAACTTTTCTTCAAGGTCTTGCGAAAAGTGTGGAATAGTTACGGAACAGGGATTTCGGTTCCTGAACGAAAAACGAAATTGGCTACGTTTCGGCAAAATAATTTTGAAGTAGGTAAGGGCTTTTATAAAGGAAATTCGTTTGCCGTTTTACTTACTCAGATTCAGAATTTACGACTTTTTGGCTGAAATATACGGATAAAGAAATGAACATGATAAATAGCACCGACTTCAAAAAAGGAGAAGGTTATGCATTCCACGAGTTTTTTTTTTTTATAGAGTGTACACTGATTTCTCAGCGATTACTGGGCCGACATACTTGAATCTTTTTTAATGTAGTCGGATAGCTCGCGCTGTGGTCCCATATAAATTTTATTTACTTTTCTTGGGTAGTTTTTCTGTAAGTTTCATTGCAATAAATCTTTCTTCCAAAAAAAAACACTTCCTACTTATAAAACCAAAGACACCGACGCGACGTCCGAAATTAAAGTATTTTTTTTCCTTTAAATTAATGTTTTTATGAAGCTACGTCCCCACTTGTAACATGTTCGCCTTCATCATGTGAAACACGAGTAACAATATAACATCTATCACAGCATTTTGCCGAAAAAGTGCGCTTTTATAATTTCTAATGTGACAATATGTGGCATTTGGGGTGCCAGTTTTTTTATAATAACACTAAAACACTAGTTGCGCCCGCGGTTTCTCCCGCATAAGTCTCGATCCCGTGAAAATATCGGGATAAAAAGTATTCTATATCCTAACTCAGATCATGGTCTATTCATGTGTCAAATTTCATCCAAATCTGCAGTGCTATTCTATAACCAACTAACCATCCCAAGCTCACTTCACCTAAGTTTTCACGGTGAGATGGTAACAGAATAACACTACTGTACAGCCGTTTTAGCGTGAAAGCGTAACAAACAAACTCACTTTCGCATTTATAATGTAAGTTAGGATAGCGACGTCGACGGCCCGACGTGACCTTGGTCGAACAATTTCTATGAAAACTTCACGGAAATTGTTCTACTGGTGTCCGGTCGCGCTGTCGCGCGTCTGTCTGTAGCAGCCTGCAAATTAGGGCGGGCCGTGCCTAAACGCAACGCATGGAAAAGTCCTCCTTTGTCACTTTCGTACATTTTCCATAAACCATATGCACAACTACAGGCAGGCTGCAGCGAACATTTTTATAGAAAAATGCGTTGCGCTGCGGCCCGTTGCGGTTGTAATAAAAGAAAAAGAAAGAAAATACGTTTATTTGCGGTACACATGACGTAAAGAAAGAAAAAACACAAAAAAAAAAAAAAAAAAAATTATAATAAATAAAATAAATAAAAATATATATATGTAATAATGAATAATGAGCGCTTGGCTTCATGCAGCAATGCTACAGCGGTCTGCCGATTCCAATAATTCGTAAATTAAAAGACATTTTTTCTAACAAATCTTATATAGGGTAGAAGCACACGCAGTCGTCAATAAATCACAATAAGGCCCGTCGATAAAGATTTGTGACTGCCCTCTGTACCCTTACCCTTATAATCCCTATTTTCTTTTATTGATAAACGCAGCTATTATTATCAGATTTTTACTTGAGTTTTCGCTTACAACGGGAATCGGAGAAAAGGTATAGTGATATTTGTGTGTTTTTATGTTCAGGGAGAGAAGATGGATACGAATATTGTCTATGAATAGGTATATCCCTAATCTGGATTTGGTCGCGATTTGCAAAAAGCAATAACATTGAACTTGCCTGGGAATTGAACGCGATATCTGCGTATCACTGATTAAATACGCACTAAATAGGATACACGTATTATCACACTCACTTTTACATCCTGTGCGTGTTTCTAAACTTTTAAATACACTATTATATCTATCAATAAAAGCGAAAACTGGGATGGATTTTGAAATTTTTCAAACTTCAATCGGCCTTCATCCTTTTTTACTTCATCTAAGTTTATCTTGTCATTGAAATGCTAGTGGTTGACATAATAAATATCGACTATTTGTACAAGGAGTATTTAATACTTTTCGGCTAGGATCTTTAAGATGCTAGGTTTTGTCGACGGAAGAACAGAGTAAATTACTGATTGTGATTGCTTATCTGTAATTTTGTCTATTTTTCCGACGACAAAACCCGTTTCAATTACGGTCATGCTGCTTAACATGACCGTAATTGAAACGGGTTTTGTTTGAATTGAGAGAGTTTCGCCTGCACTGCTTCTGCGCGCTTGCGCAGAAGCAGTGCAGGCGAAACTCTCTTCTTCGAAGTTGTAAAAAAAGCAGCGAGCGCTACTTAAAGTTCTAACGGGCCTACTGGTTCTTGACAGCTTTAAATTCTGTCTGCTTCTAAAAAATACATAAAATTGAAAAAAAAAAACTGATAACCTTCAATTGTATAATGGTTAATAGTAAGTATCCCAACACCTGACAACACTTCATTGCTAGCATATAGCCGGACCATTTAGGCTTGGGCGAGCTTCCGTTTTGCCGACGGAGAAGACCAGTTTGGGGCTCTCTGGCAATAATAGTTAGGTGTAATTTGTAAAAAGTGCAAAATATTGTTGTATATTTATTATAACTTTGTACGTTTTCACGGTTTAAATTATGAACATATTTGAATGGAATTACAATAAAAATTATTTTTGATTTGAAAGTTACTCAATATAAAAAATACTGAAGGAAAATTAAAAAAAATCGTAACATCGATAGCACCAAAACTTAAAAGTTATACGGCCGCATCACTAATCATAGACAATTTCGAGCGGCCATTTTTGTTTACATCTTTTGCAAATTTTGAAACGCCAGGACCTTACCTACATAATAAAAAGTTCCGTAACTGTCTAGTGTAAGGTACTAGTTCCTCATTTAAGAATATATTTACTAAAATCCCGCACGGACGGATAGCAGAGCATACCTATATGCCTACATTTTTTTTCCGTCGTAGTGTCGTATCAGCCTGTTGCGTCGGGTTAGATTAAAATGTAACTGATGTATCCTACTTGGAGTATTTAACATCGTCATAATTCAGTCAGTTTACACAAAACCATAATAAATTATACATCTCAACCTTCCTCAAACACTCCGTGATTGGTGACCGTATGAAAATCGGTTCGGTAGTTTTTGAGTTTATCGCGTTCAGACAGGCAGACAGACGCGGCGGGGGTTTTATAATTATGTAGTGATATCTGTAATTTATATGGTGTACATAATAAAGAGTATTCTATTATTTTTTAGTTTATTTTCAAATGTAAACGAAAATGAAACAATCACGAAAATACGTAGTTCTTTTCGCAGAATAACAAAAATCTTTTCCCCAAATATCGCTAAAATAATAACCTTATCATTTGGCGTACTATAAAAACATTTTCACAAGTACTCATAGAATGGAAACTATCGCCATAAAAAGCGGGTGGCCGCCAACACGTGCTTCTACCCTCGACTTTATGACGTCATAAACACGACGACAGCGCTTTGAAAGCGGCTCAAAAGTTTCTGCAACAGATTGTAGTAAGCGCTTTATGCTGTATACTACAGTATTTTAGTTATACTTTAGGAATAACATCATTGTCGTTACGACTCTTCTGAGCTAGGGAGGTGGAAGGGGTCAGAAATACGAGTTGTGGGACACCACGGACGCGTATTATTTAAAAGCAATCGTCGCGCTCATATGTTTGTTCGGTGAACCAGATCGCGTGGTCGCGCCGACAGAGGGCGTTTTCCGGTTTTCCAAACAAAAAGTGACATATGTATGCGATGATCGCGTATTCACGCGACGATCTCTTTTAAATACACACATCAAAAGTGTCTAGTAGATCTTGTTGTCAAGTACATTTTTAACTAAGTATAAAAAATTATCCAATTAATACCTATATATTTACCATAACTATTCTTCCAGAATGGCTTCTTACTTTAATTCCTATATTTAAGTCCACAACTTATCCCTTTATTTTGTAAAAATTAAGAAAAAATTGCAATTTTTGCAAATTGTGGTCATTAACCTAAATGTCGTAAAAAAAACTGTGTTTCCACGAAAGACATGAATCAAATAATCACAGTGATTTGGCATGCTTAAAATCAGTTCATAAAAATCACTTTGAGGAATGGCCGCCCACGTTCTTTCTAACAAGTCAAAAAGTTGTTGTGGGGTATGCACGCAATCCATAATCGGCAGAGCTCTTCTTTGGAGCATATCCTATACGTACTGAATTGGGTTGATGTCTGGCGATTGAGCAGGCCACGGCAGAACGTTGATGCGAGCATCGGTAAGTGCGCGTGTTACGACTCAAGCCGTGTGTGGACGTGCATTGTCGTGCATTAGTCGAAACGAATCACTCAACCGGCTTCTTCATATGTATTTGATCCGTAGACACTTTTGATGTGTGTAGGAAGCGGGGTTAAAGAAGGAACATTCATGTCTTCGGTCGTGTCCTAACCAAAGCGCTTGGCGATCGTCGCGTACATGTTGTTCGGCGAACCCGAATGCGTCGTTACGCCGACATGACAGTTAATCTTCCAGCGCCCTAATTGCGTAAGTAACACATTTTCTTTTACAATCCGATGCTGCGATGATGTAAATAACCCAATGAATTTTGTCGAATTGTTAAAATGAAAGACATTGTAATTGATAGTGCGTTACTTAATTACTCGGTGGTTTTCCGAACAAATGAGAGACTAACCTCGAGTCCTATTTAAAAGCGATCGCCGCGCGAATACGCGATCGTCGCGTGCATATGCCACTTTTTATTTTGAAAACTGGAAAACGCCTGCGGAACGCGACGATACATCTTGTACGTGGCTTGGAAGTTTATTTTTAAAACTATGAAGCAATTGATTATTAATTTCCTTAAAAACTCTCGAATTGTGATTGAATCAATAAGGGTCAGATCTTACCCGCGTTCTTTTAAGAGTCATCTACCCATCAGCCTTCTTTTAAATCTTTTGGTAAGATAGCAGCATTGCTTTTTATATTAGTTACCTACATCTACCCCTCTTCTAGCAGTTTATTACTGTATAGCGTTTACAGACACAGTACAAAAATGTACAAAGATCCATTCAGACCCCCAAAATTTATACACTTCGCGCAGCCATATTGACACAGGTTCTTAAGCATAAGTGGTGATCTGCTTGTAAAAACATTTGCATTTATACACTCGAGGTGACGTGCGAACAGTGTACAAAACACGTAGAAAAGAATCTGAAGAACGTGTCATATTTTCTGCGTGCGAATAAGCTTTTGAAACCGTTCCTTGGCTGCATACAAACTGTTGAAACGTTATATTCAGCAGTTATAAGTGTAATATAATAATATAATATTTTTTTAAGTAAGAGAAAATCTGCTGTTTACTCAATTAGGTACCTTGGCACCTTGGTGAGGTAGGTACCTTGGTGGTTTGGCTTTAGAGGTAAAACACGTTGCGCCAACCCCACGTTATATGATGATGATAAGCTGTAAAGGCAATATTTTTCCTAAATTCATACTAATTACAAATAATATAAAGGCGATAGTAACTCTGTCTGTCTATTACCTTTTCTCACATTACCGACTGAACAGATTTGGATAAAAATTAATAGTGTGTCAAACAGGAAACCCAAAATTTTACACATGGGTTGACCATGACCTGGGTTAATACATAGAGTTTTATCCTGGCAGTACATGTCTATGTATCGATGGCAACTATGAAATTGTTGTGTAAATTCAATTTTTAATATTATGTTTAGCCCTTGACTCAGCCACGCGAATTTTATACGCCGAGGCAGTCATAAGATCCTCAAGTGGACACCTTGATAGGACATGCGGTGCACGACGGGAGGTGGGCCATTGTCTGCGGAGAGACGCATACGCATTTGAGGCACGGATAAATATAGATCGTTCACTCCGCATTTTAGGTTTGAAGGTACAAGTACGCGGCGGGCACGACTTGTTGGGCCAATTCGGTGAGTGTCAAGGTGTGTTCAAACATTGAGCGGCAATCGTGCGCGGCAAGCGTGCGCAGCCTGCCGCGCTGTGTTTGGACGACTGCCGCGCGCGAACGCTTCTGTCTACCTGCCGCGCACAAACATTTTTAGGAAACATTCGTCACTAATTGTGTCTGGACGTAAAGGCTAGGCAGATTGATATTGCCAACTCAATTGCGCGGCGTGTCTCGGTTGTCCCGCGCAGAACTACCACGCAAACATTCCTCCATTTAGTCATTCTTGTAGTCACATGTAGTCCTAACTAGAGCGCGGCAGAAATGTGTCCTGCAAACGCCGCGTGTTGCTGCCGCGCTCTTGCCACTCAATGTTTGCAGAAGACATAAGAGTTACGCGATAGAAAGAGAGGAAACTTCTCGGTGAATATAACTGGAGGTAACGGCAGCGACCGGAGTTGCACTTTATTGTGTCGTAGCAAGAGTCGCTTTTTATTTAAATGATTTTGCTGAGAGAACCATCTGTATATCTGGGCTTGAGGTCCGAATTGTTCATAAACCCTCATTTGTGGAGATTCTCTTTGCTACGGCCGACTTGTGTTCGAAGTCTATTTAGGGATTTCCAATTCGGTCACGGTAACACGTTCCCAGATGGAAGACTGTCAGATGGCTCCATAAAACAGTCAAGGGTTTAAGCAGCTCCTGCAAGAGGTCACGTCTTTCCGTAGTGACGTTGCCATTACCCACTTCTAACTTAATAATTTATAACTTCAGTAAATTAGTGTGGAAACCATTCTAAAACACACATGAAAATAATAACTGGAACATCTGGCGCGCGGTCAGCTCATAGAAGTTAGCTTATTACTTCATACGTTAACGTGGACACAAGTAGAATTCTAAACTAGAAATGTTATGTTTATTTAGAACTATCATTTACTTACATTTATGTATTATAGCTAGTTTGGCAAATTTAGTTAGCTGAAATTAGAAAAACCGGCCAAGTGCGAGTTGGACTCGCACGTGGAGGGTTACCGTATTAAGACCTACCGAAAAACACCGAAAAAAACTCGTTTCTTGTATGAGGACCCCCTTAAATAATTAACTTGATTAAATTGTTATTATTGGTTGTTATATAGAAAAACACAATCAGTGACAATTTCAACTGTCTACCTGTCTGTCTGTTCATGACATACAGACCACTGACGGACGGGAGGGTGGACGGATAGCGGAGGCTTAGTAATAGGGTTCCGTTTGGCACCCTTCAGGTACGGAACCCTAAAAATTAGAGGTGTCGTGAGACACCCGATATGCAAATGAGAGCTGAAAAAAGTGACGCATTATTACCGTCTCGACACTTTTGTAAGTTAAATAAAATGTCTTGATGGTCAATATGAATCCGCGATACCTCTCGATTCTTTTTTCGTTCTAGCTGTCATTCCTCAAGTGTGCAGAGTATACCTTGCGATAATGAAAGGTCCAATTTGACGTATTAGCCTATTGATATTTTCTCCATGACTTTCGCTTTTTATAGGCGCTCCCTAATTAAACAGTGTGATGAGTGCCCTTTATCTAGCTCAAATTGGTTTATTTTGTAGTGTTGTAATTTCTACCAGTGGTATGTTAAACCATGTTCCTGATCATAAATCAATCTGCCTAACCTTTTCCCAACTATATTGGGGTCGGCTTCCAGTCTAATCAGCCGGTCAATTGTGTAAAAATATCATCGTGAAACTTAGGTGAAGTGAGCTGTCAATAGTGTTAATCCCTAGCATCCTGCCGGTCGATTTGTGACAGTGACAGCTCACGCTCACTTCACCTAAGTTTCACGTTGATATTTTTATAGAATCGACCGACGGTTCCTGATACTGATGAGTATTTACCGAATATTTTTATTCCACCATAAATATATTCCACCTAATGAAAGCCCTTTTCCCCTCTCCTACTTTGCTGTGTCCGACAGGGTCCACAATTATCATGTCTTGTAAAACCTACCACCTAAGTTCCTAGACAAATTTTATATTTATATTATATTCTCCTTTGTCTCTAATTTTCTTAACTGAATGTCATGCATACCTGCAGTGCTATTCCATAACCATCTCAAACTTGGGTGAAGTGAGCTGTCAATAGTGCCGATCCCTGTGCAATGACAGCTCACTCCACGCTCACTTCACCTAAGTTTTCACGGTGAGATGTGTACAGAATAGCATGGCTGGCATTTGCATGGTTACTGAAATATTAATTTTAGATGTTATTTAATTTGTATTGTAAGTGACTGTGCTGTGGTTGTGCTTATGATAAATAAATAAATAAATAAATAAAGAAGTTCGTTCCAAACACGATTATCTAAACTCATAATAATTGCAGGTAGGTACAGTATTTTATCTCACGAACCGACGCGCGCTTTACTCGTGGTAACAGATTCTACAAACACGCTGTGAATTCTGTGAACAACGTAAATAACGCAATGAATGTTGTTAAACTGTCAAAATGAAAGGGATTGTGATTGATCGTGTATTACGTCATTAAGATAATTATGTTTGTAACAGATGTTTGGGAAAATGCCTATTTGTAAAATGTGAGATTTATGATCAATTTATAAGCATATTAATTTACAAAATTTCACCATTTGTTATCTATTGTTAGACGAGAACAACTGCCGACAAACTATTATGCAGTTTGCAGAACTTATTGAAAAAAAAACAGATACCACGCCGAAACTCAAAACTTAAAGGCTCGTTCAGACAAGCGCGACGCAACGCCGCGACGCGACTCGAACAATACAATTTCTAAGAAAACTTCACGGTATAACAATAACCGGTGTCGCGTCGCGCTGTCGCGTCGCGCTAGTCTGCACGAAGCTTTACTCGCCCGGTTAAAAAAGTTACTGCAATCCAGTTAGGTTACATAGGGGTTTTAAACATTTATCCGCCTCTGAGCACTGAACCCACTTTATGAAGCCTATAACGGCTTAATTATGCATCGTGAGCATAAACATTCACTTACTTTTTAATTATAGAGGGCTTACGAATGAACTTCCCCCGTTGGCCCCATAGTGAAAGTTGTTCATAATGATGAGTACAATGACCCCTGATGCAAACAAATTAAATTTCACATTAATATACCTAAAATAAATAAAAACGCCTACACAAAAAACAAACAAGAATATTTTTTGTTTTTTTTTAAAAGCGCCATTTATTTTAGGTTTTAACATTTAGGGACTTGTCTCACTGGGTGCGTTCTTGCGTCCTGCGGTCGGGTCAACTCGAACATTTATGTTATGTAATTTTCGATTTGACCGGACCGTAGGACGTAGAACACATCCAGTGTCACAATTTTCCCTTAATTTTTTAGTTCCTCCAATGCGTTTGGAATATGTATGACATAAATTCCCCAAAAAATAAATTACATAACATAACGCCTTGTATCCCCAAAGGGTACAGAGGACAGAGGTGTACCTATACACTAGTATAGGTACACCTCTCGTAGTAGTTACACCCACATTTCGCCAGTTATGTTTAATTCCCATATAATGTAATGTAAGGGAAAAACCCTTTGCCATCAACCAGGCACTAATCCAGACTCAGGGCTGCTACTGACGGGAATCGCGAGCCGACTTCCGGCCACCGTAGGCGCGGGCTTGTGGACGGTGAGCAATGGGTAGCTCGCCGTCCAATAGGGACCAGGCCCGGGTCGACGGGCGCGTTGTGTTCCACGCGCGCCTCAAAGAGATGTCAGCACCAACTGACGGGGTCCGGAAGGGCTAATGCCTACCGGGGTTGCGAGTTTGTCCGAAAGGGATATCGCGACCCCGGCGAATTGTACCCTGGACTTCATGCTCAGCAGTAGCGCTTGCGACCACCACACCAATCAGGCAACGAGGAAAGAAAATAAATTCTTAAAAAAAAAAATCTTATTAAAAAAGTAAGTTTAATCGCATCACAAGATCAAACAGCAGAAACAATATTATTTATCCATGGCCAGAATTTAGCTAAGTCTGTAAATATGGTGTAGTGTTTCGGGTCGCATTGAAATGCGTTCTGCTTTGGCACTGACAAGGAGACCAGACCTCGGAGGTACCAGGCGTCACCACTCCTGAAGACCATGCCGCTGCCGGCGCTGGGGCACGATGATATTTCTAGAAATAGAAAGCTGAACTTCACAATTATGCTGATGGCCGATTTTAAACCCGAAAAAGAATTGTTTGAAAAAAAAAATTTAATTAGCGGCATATAAAAACTAAAACCAACTAAAAACATGTGACACTACCGACCCAGCACTGGGTCCGTGTATTATGGGTAGCAACCCATAACTTTCCCACGCCAGGGACACAGGTATCCTCTCTGTGAGAGGGAGCTGGGTCGGTAGTGTCACATGTCTTCAAATTTTTGGTTCTAGGACATGCCGTTATCCTCACGATATTTTTCCCTTGCCATTTTGAGAGCAGTGGTGATGAAATAAATTACTTAAAGTAAAGTGTTCGGGTGGGGTCGAACTCACGACCTACTCGTAACTCGTAAGTCTAGGTCGTGGCTGTCGCCACTGGTTCACTACTGCTTGGCAATATTATACAGGGTGGCAGGAACATCAACGCGAAAACTGTTACCATCGATTCGGTGCATGATTCTCAAAATGTATGGAACAGCAGATTTTTTTGTAATAACAGAATCATGTAATGAATCTATGGTATCAGTTTTCGCGTCGATATCCCTGATACCCTGTATTCTTATAGATTAGTTGTGGCCTAGCAAACGATTTTCGTAAGCGGAAAAGATTTGGAATCTTATTTTCATAACTTTAGCACTCACATTTCATTTGATATCGTTACAAGGGGACTTGAGGATACTGCTGGAAGCTACGGTATGCCGCGGAAGGCTTTGGCATACAAATATTATTGTTTTGCCGTGCCTCGCCGCAACGTGGCGCCTTTAATTCAATAGCCCTATCTTACCGATTCGATTTCCGGCGCAGTAAGTGTATTCTGAAGTGAATCGACTGAAGAAGTTGTTGTGTGACCTGGTGCATGTCTCCTGGTTGACCACCGGCATCTTCTCCGTAATTAGATCGTTCATTACTTGGCCTGCGTTGTCGAAAATCCAGCCTATTAACTGAAAAATAGAGGAAATTGGTTTGTTAAGGTTCATATTTCCAAAACTGCTGTACTAACTCGCAATCACTTTTCGTAAACAGTTGATCAAATTCCTTTCGTTTTTCGTACTGACGGTGGTTAGAGGTCATTAAGAGGTTTTCGACTCCCGCTTGTTTTTCTCGTGCGCGTGGAGTGAGAGAGGTATAACCCGTTTCCCTTTCCGCTGCTTCGTTTGCATGCATCACTCATCAAGTCATCACCAATCCTCATAAAAAGAGGTGCCATCGTCATCCCACTGATTCTCGTTTTATTTGTGATTGGCGCAGCATGCCTTCTTCCATACATCTCTAATATCCGACACCTCAGACGTCATTCTCTTTCTAGCCATATCATCTTTCATACCCTCAATATATCGTTTCTTTGGTTATCCCCTTCTCATAAAGCCATTCACATGTATTCTCAATACATACCGTTCCCTCCTTCCCAACAACTTTCTTCAGATCTGTATCGTGCTTCGGCCAGAGACAAGCAGGTCTGACCCAGTCAGTGTACCTCATTGGCTGACTGAGCTCCAAAATCGCGACATCGCGATTGAAGGTGGAGGCATCGTAGTCCGGATGAACTATAATTTCCTTGACCTGAAAATAAATGTGTTACATATAGTTAACTACCGGTAATAAAAAAGAGAGGCTCGTGGCTAAGTAAAAGCTGTAGTGGTCCGTGCCGAGGTTAGTCAATGGATGGGTGATCATCAATTTTTTACCGAGAACCCTTCTTGCTTCTGAAAGCACGTTACCGTTAGTCCCGGCTGTTATTCATATAGATCGAGTAGTCAGAAACCCAGAAGTCAAACAACCAGTCTGACTAAAGGTTATCATGTTAACCAGTAGGTATGTATCTGGGTTGAGGACGTCAGAGAGGCAGGTCTTAGTAAAGTACTGGTATTCAGCTGTATCCCGTTAGACTGGAAGCCGACCCTAACATAGTTGAGAAAAGGCTAGGTAGATGATAATAATGATGACCGTTTACTATGATCCTATGAGATACTCACAGAACTAATTTGCACTCCATCTACTGAGGTTCTTAGATTCTGTTTCCCAAGATAAACCGTCAGGGTGTGTCGGTCAACGACACCTTTGGTGGATTTCCTGGTGACGCAGTGTGCTGCTGTAATGACGTGTCGAGCCGCGACCAAGGTACCTCCGCAAATGTACTTATTGTCCACGTTCTGTAAACGGGGAATGGAATTGTTAGTCGGTTTTGTAAGTCACCGCTCCACAGCAGCTCACGTCTTAGCTACAGACGGAGGCGTAGTTGGCACACAAATGATCCTCACAGCTAACATAGCAAACCTCTCCGTGCAAATCCTACGTAGTAGTGGACGTTCTACTTAGTGTTGTTGCATTATCGCAAGTCAGATAATGGATATTTGACATAACCTTCGTTTGTCCATGTTTATTATTTGAAGACCTCTTTTTAAAGCAGTATTGAGTTACCCATTAACACGACTTCTGGTAATTGCATAACGCAAATAAAATGACAATTGATCTCAATGTGTTTCATTTTGACAGTTCACTCACGTCCATTGCGTTATTTACGTTGTTGAGCAGAGGAAGTTTTCAAACCTATGAAGCAATGGACTAGGAATATCCTTCAAAACTCTCGGATTGTGATTGAAATTGTGTAATTAGGGTGCTGGGGCTTGAAACTCAGTACACCAAGAACTACTTACGGCCACTAGACTGACGCTGTGATGTTTTATTTATTTATTAGGCTCTTCAACAATGAGTAGGTACACTATTATTTATCAGTTTGTACATTGCAAACTTAAGTCTGAGTGCTCCATTACATAAAGAAAACCCACACTACATTATGCGCAGATAAAAATACAATTAATTCAACAGTTTAATCCTAACTATATAATATTATAAACGCGAAAGTGAGTTTGTTTGTTTGTAACGCTTTCGCGCTTAAACGGCTGAACGGATTTGTATGAAATTTGGCACATGGGTAAACCATGACCTGGATTGGGACATAAGATACTTTTTATCCCGATATTTCCACGGAATCGAGACTTATGCGGGTGAAACCGCGGGGCGCAGCTTGTATAATATTATAAGTGCGAAAGTGAGTTTGTTTGTTTGTTACGCTTTCATTCTAAAACGGCTGAACGGATTTGGATGAAATTTGGCACATGGGTAAACCATGACCTGGAGAAGGACATAAGATCTTTGCATCCTGGTCCGCAGACGAAGTCACGGGCAACAGCTAGTACGATTATAAACTAAATTGAATAAAAAAAATATTAATTTTATATATTGGATTTGAGACACATTAAATGGCCAGCGCGGCCTATTTTATAGCGTACCTACCGATGAGTGAAATATTTCGATGTAAATTTCATGCTCTTTGTTTGCAGCATACATTCTAGACAGTGGATAGTTTTGCCTTAAATTGTTATAACATCTTGGCATGCCAAAAGCCTCCTTCTTCTTAGCGTGTCGATAGCAATCTAAATAGACTCGGCTCAAAATTCGGCTACGTTTCTGGCGCCACCGTCGCCAAAAAGCCTCCTATTAGAACTTCTGTGCAGATTACGTGAACGGCAACCAACCGATTATCTTTTAGAGTTAAAGTTCGCGAGCACATTCGCAAGAAACTGGCAGTAACATCAAAACGTTAATGTTTTTCAATTTTTTGTCTTATTTGTTTTAGCATTATATATATGTATTTATTTGTGTATGCTTATATTTATATATAACTAGGTGTATATATTATATTTTTAGCTTTTAATGTATATATTTAAATAACTATTTTTGCACATACCACTGTTTGTCTCTGCATTACCCAAAGGTTGATTGGAAGAAAATGTCTATGGAATTAAGCCCGCCTCGGTACATTTATGTGCTTGAAGTATTCAATAAATAAATAAACGTGGCACGTGGTATAACACTCTGCTGAGCAAATCAGAGATCCTTTTAGTAACTTCTTAAGGAAACCAAATCTAGGAAATTCCTGCGTTTCTCCAGTGAAAGTACTTCAGTCTTTCTTGGGTTTGCGACTACTTAATTTCAAAGTTCTGTAGCTCATTATAAAAACTATAGGAACTCAAAACTCGAGCAAAATAAAGAGGTACTCACCTGAGTTCGGTAGAGAGCGATCTGCCACGGCCATTGCTCTTCCAACACGGACGGACCAGTCCCCACTTGAGGTGTAGGGTCCGACTCCACCTTACCGCATTGAGTCTGGAAAATTCAACGTTTACAGTTATACATTTCTTATGGAACAAATCTAACTTAGAAAGAAGTATAATTTTTTTTGATTCCATTGGTTGGTTTTTTCGTTATTTCATCACCTCCTCGGCCTACTTAGTTCATATTTATGCTTTATTATTGCAGATAGGTACAACATAATCAGTGTATGCACGTCAATAGCGTAACACAATCCGAAGGATTTTGAAAGAAATTCCTAATCCATTGCTTCATATGTTTGAAAAATTCTTCTGATCTACAACGTAAATAACGCAATGAATGTTGTTGAATTGTCAAAATAAAAGGCACTGCAATTGCTAGTGTTGAGCAATTACCCCGCTTGTTTTTCCCGATCGCCAGTCGCGTCTGAAGGTATCTTATCTTTAGAAGAACGACGCAGTGCCACGATTTTGCCTTAAAAGTAGTACCTTACTTTCTATTTATTTAAAGTGATAGATTTATTATTTTTTAGAGGTTTGAGGATCTGAGGGTCTTATATGTATATGTCGTTCGCGCGCAAACTCTAATTGCGCGATGTAGGATTTGTGATGACGTCAGGTATTTTTGATGCGTAATTCGCATGTAGCGATGTAGATGCCGCCACAATTTTAATGTAGTTATGACACAGATATTTGGTATTTATTTTAGTTTCTCATTAATCACAACACACACTCATGTTCATCACAACATTTTATTTGATTTCCTATGAGCTATTTTTATATTATCTTATCTAATATTATACCTTTAATTTATTCTCTTAATTAATCAAACGGACCCACACTTCCTTGTGTTTATTATTCTAGCATACACAGCGTAATCAACGTCAGGTACACTTTGTGTTGTCATCTGACATTATGCTGAGCTGAGGCCCTTTTGGCATTAGGTATAATCATTGTATTCTTTATTTCTTTATTTATTTCTTTCTTTCTTTTCATCTTTCTGTTTTATGTGTTGGCAGAAAACAACTTATCATTGCGATATCAAATGACTTTGTGAAATACGCGGTCTTATCGCTAAAAGCGATTTTTTACAGACAACCTTTGGATGGAACTTCTGCAGGTAGTCAGTGGTGTACCATTTACATACACAATAAAAAAATACATACACAAAGAATACATTTAAATATCTATATACATATATATGTATAAAAGAAGAAACTGACTTACTGACTGACATACCAACGCAGAGCCGAAACTACTGTGACTAGAAACGTGAAATTTTGCACACGGGTTCCTTTTATAATGTAGGGCAGCACTAACACGGGTTTTTTTTGAAAATTCCACCTGAGGCATTCCGGAGGCGAAAAAGGGTGATTTCGTTTGTATGAACAATCTTATTCCTTGAGTAAATAAACTTGAAACTTGGCACAAAAAGTACTATGCTTGCATGAATTCAAGGCAGTATTTCAATAGTTAGACGTTGTGCAAAATTTCTGAGCAGTTACCTAACAGAAGGTACTAAGCATGCATGAATTCACGATAGTATTCAATCGTTATGTTATGCTACTGATAGGATTTGGATGAGGCAGACAGATAGCTTGTAACCTGGATTAACAAATATGAGACTTTTCATCCCGGTAGTACGTTTCCATGGGATAATTTTCGACTTCCACGCGAGCTAAGCCGCGGGAAAAAGCTAGTATATTCGTATTCTTTAGGGCAATAGGCGCGCTGTCGAGTTCCTTGTCGATTGCACCTACCCCATGGCGATTTCATACTAATGATTCTGTCTTGCTGGCCGCTGCGACCTGTTCGCTATTGCGCTCGTGGCCTTAGGTCATGAGCTATCGGAATATCAAAAAATATTTGGCCTAGGTCTTAAGGGGGAGGCGTAAAAACTGATTCGCTGTTACGATGCATATGCTCACCTGTCCTTGAGGGTCTTCAGGGTTAGTTGTATCATTTTGGTTTTTTGTTTCTATGGTGACCTCGCTAGGTTTATCATTTTTATCACTGACGATGACGGTCTTACGTGGTGGTGTACTAAAATAAAAAAAGTTACTGTCAGCGGAGATAGAGCAGTCAAATGCTTGAGCGTAAAATAAGGTTTTTAACGGTATTTTGTCAGGTGGAACCAAGGTACCTACGTATACGCCTACAAGGGGTATAAGTTTCGAAGTTTCAATGTGATTCAGAACCGTTTGCTAGGAATTTTTATTATGATGAAGAGGTGTAATCTCCTAGTTTTTGGAACAAGAGCAGTACTCTTTAACGCGACGAAAACGGACTTTTAATGTTTTTATACTGAAGATCACGTCTAAACGAGTAGTGTTTATGATTTGGAAAAAATATATATGTTAAATTAGAGCATTTTCTTAATAACTTATTATAAGAATATTTTATATTATGTTTTTATTACATAGTGATTTTTTTTTTAAGTTATGTTTAGCGTTCGTTTACCTAATTGGCCTAGTCCCCGACAGCAAACAGCTGTCGAAGAATAGTCGTCGTCTATTTGGTTTAAACTGTCCAAATTTCCGGGTTTCAGATTTGTGAACAGCGTTTGTCCTCTAAACGCTGTTCACAAATCTGAAACCCGGAAATTTGGTTCCTTCGATACATTGATTAAGGTTCGATTCAGCACGGAAGTGTAACGAATGATTGTGAACAGCTATGCTGATCAATCAAAGTCTTGTCAAAGATCCTGTGTGAGCACCGTAGATGAGGATAGATAGAATCGTGGGTAGATTACATACTTAGAATTTCTAATTGGAGTCTTAATAATAAAGTTACAGATTTCTTTTCCATTCAGCCTTATTGCCAGTAGTCTTGGGGTTATGGCTTGAGGGTTGTATTGCACGTAGAAGTATACTGGCACTGCGGGGCCAGGGCTGATCTTCATCGCGGCGTTTTCAATTTGAAAATTCTTGTTATCTTGTGAGGTTACATTTCCTATCGAGTTCTGAAACAGACAGACAAAATTAAATAAATTTTTGAATGCAGTTTTACCAAGTCTAAAGTTGACGCCGTGGTTGTCAATTTTGTCTACCTCTAATAGTTTCAGAACAGGTAATTTCTGCACCCGTCTCAATAAATCGCCCTGCCTATATAATTATATATTTTTTTGCAAACGTTAAGTCTTGTACTTTCAATAAGAGATTATTATATATAATATTTTTTTAATTCGTTTTCTGAATAGAATAGGAAAAAACGATGTCGACAACTGGAGAAGGACATACCTAATCATCAGGGATCAGTCAGCGAGATAATATCGGCGCCATCTAGTTTTAAAATATTGACTTGTTATCAAGTATTAGAAGATCTCTTAAAAAACCGGAAAGCGCCCTCTATCGGCGCGACCACGCGCAAAAAGTGACACATTATTAACGCGACGACAGCGTCTTCGCGTTACGATTGTTTCTGTTTTTCATATCAAGATTTCAAATAGAAAAACTCACCCCAAGTACCCAAGCCTCGTTATCAAGTACAATATTGAGCCACAGCGAGTGTAGAATACTGTCTGTAGACAAGTTTACGACCCCGTACCACCGACCAGGCTTCGCTCTGCTTGGTCCGTACATAAACACGTAGGGACATGGCGATGGGTCCTCGGCATTCTGCTCCAGCGTGGGTGCTGCTAGCAACACCAGGAACAGGCAGAACTTTAGGATCTGTCGAGTTAAACAAAATTGCCAATCGTAAATTAGATTTTTCATAAAATTTACAAGACTTGGCATAAAATAATGACTAACAAAGAAAATTACGTAGTTGTAACAATACAAGACGAAAACATTTGTGTGGGCATTTTATGAAATTCCTTTTATTTTTGGATTTATTACGATAAAACGCTTTCAGTGTACACTACCTTCTTATTCCGTGGTGGTGTTTCGTTCGTGGTAGCTCTATGCATATTTTTATTTGACAAATGTTTTTATGCGCGCCCTTATGGCAAATGCGATAAAATTTTCGATTTTTTAAGCAAATTTTAATTTTTTTTGGACATAATGATTACGTGGGAAACGTTATTTTTAGAGTTCCGTATGTCCGAATGAAAAAACGGAACTGTTATAGGATCACTTGTGTGTCTGTCTGTCTGTCCGTCAGTCACAGCCAATTTGCTCCGAATCTAATGGATCTAATCGATTAAGTTGAAATTTAGTTCACATAAATATGTAAGTAGTATCAATTTTTGTGTTTCAACTACAATTATAAGTTTGTTCTTGGGATGACGTAACTCTTCGTTGTGCGTGGTCAGACACGGTTTTTTCATAAATCAGTCACATTTCCCCTCAGATAGTTAAGGAAAATCATTAAGTAATTTATGATTTCTAGTATTACAAATCAGTACACGTACAATGTACATACTACCTTAATCAAAATCATCATTTATCATTTATTCTATTTAGGCTGAGAATATAAAATTTTTTGAATGTCAAAATTACTTATAACTATAGTAATAGTAATATTTATTTGACATAAAAAACTGAAAAATGTTACCCCCCGCCCCTTATTTGAAGGTAAAATAAAATAAAAAGTACTCAGATACAGCGTGACAATTAATTTATGCGTGCAAAGGCGTGGTACAAAATAAATGATCAATAAATGATCGATGTTGGGAAAAACCTGTATTACAGGCGTCATCCATCAATCCAATAAGGATGTTATAATAGTTACAAATTAGTAGGTAATGTGCACTTTTGTAAAAATTAACCATACTTGGATATAATAATCCATAAAGATAAGAAACGAGGGGGAGAAATTAAAAAGTGTTCCCCAAAACGCATGGCCCTTCACCACTTCTTAATGTTTTAGCTGGGAAGAAGAAGTGGCGCAATAAAGTCCCCAGTAGCACAGCTGTCTGTCAATCCAGAAGAACCGATTTGTAATTTGCTAAAGGCCAAAGAAAAATTGAATTTGGCGGGCAATCTTAGCGCATCCTGTTGTGTCCTCTACAACTTTATTGTTATGTATAATCTGAGGTCAGTGACTCAGTTGGTATTCAAAATGAATGACGTGGGATTTATTGAATGCACTTTTTGCAAACAAATTCATGAGGTTTTCCTAGAAAAAATATTTAGTACGACCTGAGTATTGTAAAAAGTCTTGTACCTACTTCTAGCCGTATCTAAACTGATAAAAATCATCTACCTACCATCTACCCAAATACGTTTTGATGACACAAACACTTACTTAATTTCACACTTATCAATAATACCACAATAACACCATATTTTTTCATCACTATCACTACCTATTCTTACCATTTTCAACAGAAATTACTCGATTTTCGTAATTCCATTCGCGAGGATTTGTTCACACTTATATTGATTGGCGTCGATCGCCATCCGCGCTGGAGTCTGTTTGAATGACAAAAGCAAATCATGGCGATAATAATATTAGCGGTCAAATTGAGGATTTTTACTGACAACACTAACTTGTTTTTAATGAATTCCATGGATGACGTAACAAGATGATCATTTACCTATGTTTGTTTACTAGCTGCTACTCGCCGCTCATACAACACAGGGTCAAACTAGATTTTTTTTGCAGACGGGTGGGTTTAGAATGTTTTGATAGACTAAACATCATACGTACATTTGTACATTTTACGGGAATATTCAAAAGGTAGCCGGGACAGACTGGATGCGGAAACTGGAGAATTTCGTGATGCAACTTCGGAGCGGCCTATATCCAGCAGTGGACTGCTATTAACTGAGTTGATTGGACAAAAAACTTGGTTGAAAGATGTTTACAACTACAAATGAATAACCTCCGTAGTTTTGGGTTTTGCTTACCTGCCTGCCACAATACAGCCGATGAACAATGGCCAGTCGACATTTGCCGGTCAGAAAGCTGCGCAATAACATTTTTCAGGAACCGAATGGTGACATGAGGCGAGTGCGAAAGTTTGGAAAGCCTATGTTCACACCGGCCATGATACGTCGGCCATCTTGTACTCTGTGTAAGTAGTTACTCGCCTTAAGAGGTACTTGTTTATTTTCATGCCTTTCTGAAAATGGCGCGTTATTTTTTGCATCATCATCATCAGCCCACAGCAGTCCACTGCTGGTTAAAGTCCTCTCCAATTGCACGCCATTAAATTCGATTTTCGGCAATTCTCATCCAGCTGTTCCTAGCCACCCTGCAAAGATCGCCACTCCACCTAGAGCGGCCTACCTTACGTTTGCCGATTCGCGGCCTCCACTCAAAAACATGTCTACCCAAACGGTCATCAGTTCTGCGGTTAATATGGCCGGCCAATTGCCACTTGCTTATTCTGTGAGATATATTGACAACATTGGTTTCCTGCCTTCTCGTTCTATTGCATAGTTTATTCAATTCGGCACAGGATGAAGTCAGACTTGAACAATTTTGTAAGTAGATTGGTCGATCGGTCGATTTTGTTTTGTGTATTTTGTAGTATAAATATGTTATAAATAATGTTGCAAAACTGGAAATCAAAGAAGGAAAACGATATAATTTAATAAAAGTGTTTATAGATTTTGTGATTGGCTTGGTTTTTCTGTTAATAATAAAAAAGCAGTTTGTGGTACCCCATATTAGATTTTTATGTCTCGGACAATATCAGGATTTTAAAATAGCAATCGATCTGGACCTAGATGGAGGAGCTTGTGGCTAAATGATAACAGCCCCACGGGTCGATCGAAGGTTTTAAGCTTCTAATTTTTGGCCAAAGTTAGGCTAGCGTAGGTGAGAAAGCTTCATAGAAACTCACAATGTTAGGTGTACAATTACAAAGCGCGGTGGTGCAAAGCCTTTGCCTCTGTGAAGTGTTACTCTGTGGCGCAGCGATCGTGCTAATTCGGAAACACGAATATACCTTTTTGGTTTAACAATATCTAAATACCTCCCTACTACATATTATACATGTAGTAGGTAGTAGGTGGGTACTTAGATATTATGTTAGCAACCTTTGGCATCATCGAAGGAACAGGTCAGCATGTACGAGATCATTTGAATAGTTTTATCGACGCTGTTAATAAACTAGCAGAAATTAGTTTACATATTAACGATGTTTTGGTGTCTATGTAGTTTATCGGGCTAAGTAACTCCTTGCTAAGTAACCACAGCCCCACGGTCGATCCATCAGACTAAGCTATGCTTGCCGCGGTTGGTTCGTGGATGGGGGGCCATCTATTATAAATCGAGACTTCTCCGTGCCTCGGAAAGCACGTTATGACATTGGGCCCAGCTGTTATTCGTAGATCTTTTACAGTATAGGTAAGAAGTCAGAAGCTCAAGTCTGACAACCAGTCTTACGAAGGGGTATCGTGTTATCCAGTAGGTAACTGGGTTGTGGAGGTCAGATAGGAAGTCGCTCCATGAAGAAAACTGTTTTTTTTTTTTTTTTGTTGATCAAGATAAAATTGATCCTCTTCCCGGTTTCTGATTGAGCTGAAATTTTTCATGCATACTAATGCATGCAAAATTTCAGCTCAATCAGAAACCGGATCCGAAATCCGATGATAATGCAATATTGTTATGACATGGAGCTGATCTGATGATGGAGTTAGAAGGTGTCAATGGTAATTCTGTATTAATAAAACGACGTAACCCTATCGAGTTGGGGCTCGTTTGATTCGACTTGACAAGTACTCTTTACAAATAAATAACAAGTAATTAACTAATTTGAATATTGTTTTACCGTAACTGCAAACGAAGATCGCAATCGCATAAGAAAAACAAACGAAATGTGTGCTGGGACACATAGTAGAAGTGAAACTTCAACGGACACGTGGAAAAACGGATGGCAACGGACAAGTGGAAAAATGAATGGCAACGGGCAGGTGGCAAAACGAATCGAATCACATTTGGACGGTTGGTAGGTACCCGAAGCTGGGGCGGGCAGCTAGTAGTATGTTTAGTAGTAGGTTGGTGTGTAGGAAGGTAGATTGGTGGGTAGGTTGGTAGGTAGGTTGGTGGGTAGGAAGGTAGATTGGTGGGTAGGTTGGTAGGCAGGTTGGTAGGTAGGTTGGTAGGTAGGTTTGTAGGTAGGTTGGTAGGCAGGTTGGTAGGCAGGTTGGTAGGTAGGTAGGTTGGTAGGTAGGTTGGTAGGCAGGTTGGTAGGCAGGTTGGTAGGTAGGTTGGTAGGTAGGTTGGTAGGTAGGTTGGTAGGTAGGTTGGTAGGCAGGTTGGTAGGCAGGTTGGTAGGCAGGTTGGTAGGCAGGTTGGTAGGTAGGTTGGTAGGCAGGTTGGTAGGCAGGTTGGTAGGCAGGTTGGTAGGTAGGTTGGTAGGTAGGTTGGTAGGCAGGTTGGTAGGCAGGTTGGTAGGTAGGTTGGTAGGTAGGTTGGTAGGCAGGTTGGTAGGCAGGTTGGTAGGCAGGTTGGTAGGCAGGTTGGTAGGCAGGTTGGTAGGCAGGTTGGTAGGCAGGTTGGTAGGCAGGTTGGTAGGCAGGTTGGTAGGCAGGTTTGTAGGCAGGTTTGTAGGCAGGTTGGTAGGTAGGTTGGTAGGCAGGTTGGTAGGCAGGTTGGTAGGCAGGTTGGTAGGCAGGTTGGTAGGCAGGTTTGTAGGCAGGTTTGTAGGCAGGTTGGTAGGCAGGTTGGTAGGCAGGTTGGTAGGCAGGTTGGTAGGCAGGTTGGTAGGCAGGTTGGTAGGCAGGTTGGTAGGCAGGTTGGTAGGCAGGTTGGTAGGCAGGTTGGTAGGCAGGTTGGTAGGAAGGTTGGTAGGCAGGTTGGTAGGCAGGTTGGTAGGCAGGTTGGTAGGCAGGTTGGTAGGCAGGTTGGTAGGCAGGTTGGTAGGTAGGTTGGTAGGCAGGTTGGTAGGCAGGTTGGTAGGTAGGTAGGTTGGTAGGCAGGTTGGTAGGTAGGTTGGTAGGCAGGTTGGTAGGCAGGTTGGTAGGCAGGTTGGTAGGCAGGTTGGTAGGTAGGTTGGTAGGCAGGTTGGTAGGCAGGTTGGTAGGTAGGTTGGTAGGTAGGTTGGTAGGCAGGTTGGTAGGCAGGTTGGTAGGTAGGTTGGTAGGCAGGTTGGTAGGCAGGTTGGTAGGTAGGTAGGTTGGTAGGTAGGTTGGTAGGCAGGTTGGTAGGCAGGTTGGTAGGTAGGTTGGTAGGCAGGTTGGTAGGTAGGTTGGTAGGTAGGTTGGTAGGCAGGTTGGTAGGCAGGTTGGTAGGCAGGTTGGTAGGCAGGTTGGTAGGTAGGTTGGTAGGCAGGTTGGTAGGCAGGTTGGTAGGCAGGTTGGTAGGCAGGTTGGTAGGCAGGTTGGTAGGCAGGTTGGTAGGCAGGTTGGTAGGCAGGTTGGTAGGCAGGTTGGTAGGCAGGTTGGTAGGCAGGTTGGTAGGCAGTTTGGTAGGCAGGTTGGTAGGCAGGTTGGTAGGCAGGTTGGTAGGCAGGTTGGTAGGCAGGTTGGTAGGCAGGTTTGTAGGCAGGTTTGTAGGCAGGTTGGTAGGTAGGTTGGTAGGCAGGTTGGTAGGCAGGTTGGTAGGCAGGTTGGTAGGCAGGTTGGTAGGCAGGTTGGTAGGCAGGTTGGTAGGAAGGTTGGTAGGCAGGTTGGTAGGCAGGTTGGTAGGCAGGTTGGTAGGCAGGTTGGTAGGTAGGTTGGTAGGCAGGTTGGTAGGCAGGTTGGTAGGCAGGTTGGTAGGTAGGTTGGTAGGTAGGTTGGTAGGCAGGTTGGTAGGCAGGTTGGTAGGCAGGTTGGTAGGTAGGTTGGTAGGCAGGTTGGTAGGCAGGTTGGTAGGCAGGTTGGTAGGTAGGTTGGTAGGCAGGTTGGTAGGCAGGTTGGTAGGCAGGTTGGTAGGCAGGTTGGTAGGCAGGTTGGTAGGCAGGTTGGTAGGCAGGTTGGTAGGCAGGTTGGTAGGTAGGTTGGTAGGCAGGTTGGTAGGCAGGTTGGTAGTTAGGTTGGTAGGCAGGTTGGTAGGCAGGTTGGTAGGCAGGTTGGTAGGCAGGTTGGTAGGCAGGTTGGTAGGCAGGTTGGTAGGCAGGTTGGTAGGCAGGTTGGTAGGCAGGTTGGTAGGCAGGTTGGTAGGCAGGTTGGTAGGCAGGTTGGTAGGCAGGTTGGTAGGCAGGTTTGTAGGCAGGTTTGTAGGCAGGTTGGTAGGTAGGTTGGTAGGCAGGTTGGTAGGCAGGTTGGTAGATAGTGTAGCGTTGTGAGGGTTCTCAGCTGCAAGTAGTCGAGTGATAAAATATCGAATTTAGTAATTTCCATGTCCCAACACTAAAAACGGGGAACGTCACTGGCTTACCGGAGATGCTCTGTCATTTCGTTTCCGCTTGCAGAGCTGATGAGAGATATCCCCTGGCCCTCAGGATTCTATGGGCCCCGACCTAGGGTGAGTTCCACATTAGCTTGGTAATTATACCAGATCTAAGGATCTGGTATAATTACGCGCAATTGGTGTAATTATTCTGGTATTCTGGCGCTGGCTGATCTATATTGATTTTATAACCTATATATGTGATATCTGAGCTCGTGTGTGTCAATGTCGGACACGCGGCTACAAGTCATCCAGCGCAAAGGAGATTGTAATATGTATGTATTGCTACTGCATTGAGATGGTGTACTGTGTTATTCTTAGTGAGCCATCTGC
This sequence comes from Agrochola circellaris, assembly GCA_914767755.1. Lineage (NCBI taxonomy): Eukaryota > Metazoa > Arthropoda > Insecta > Lepidoptera > Noctuidae > Agrochola > Agrochola circellaris. The sequence continues at coordinate 9,975,680 of OU611860.1, forward strand.
CATGGCCACGCCTACTTTGTGTTTTATACTCGCGTGTTCACATATTAGCATCCGCCATTGTGGCCCGCTATGTTGCAAACTCTCTTGCCTGTAAACCGCTGCGATGTGCTGAGCTTTCACCTACAATGCTTCCCACACCGTTCCTTGGCTTAAAATGGGAAAGAGATTGGCACATCGCATGCGGCTTGCTGCTATTTGCACCGCATCTAACATGCGCATCCCTAACGCGCCTTCCAGGGTTCTTCTTACGGGCTGATGGTAGCGCTGCTGAACATTGCTTGCGCACGCTGCCAAGGTCACGAAGGCCTGACAACCTGCGGCCTACCGCCGTAGCTACCTGCGCGAGCCTGTGCTGACCGCACACTAGTTGCGCACGCTGCTAAGGTTTCGAAGGCCTGACAACTTGCGGCATACCGGCGTGAGCCTGTGCTGACAGGCCCCCACGTCTGCCACGTGTGGTCAACCGCCGTGAGCCTGTGCTGACAGGCCCCCACGTCTTCCACGTGTTGCCAAGGACGGTACCCTACATTAATATTTAATTGTGATAGTGCTCAGAACAGAATTATAGTAAAGTTACCGCGACCTAGCCGTGTTAGTTTCTAGTAACCATAAATATATGTATGAACTTAACCTAGTGTTTCAATTGACTCAACTCAAACTCAAAGCATTTATTTCAAATAAACCAATGACAGGCACTTTTGAATTGTCAAGGGGGTCGGTCAGTCAGAAAGATGAAGCTAGATGCCCATTCCAACACGTAGTAGGTACCTATGGAGAAGAACGGGTGAAAAACTCCACGGACACTCTTTTAAATCATGATAATTATGGTTACAAAATATTGGTTACATCATTCATGTTGAAGTTATACATGTGAGAACGATGCAAAACGTGAAAAACATCCGCAACAGAAATAAAAACAAATAAACAATCCAAAAAATTTAATTAAATTAAAATAAGCCGTGGTAGCTAAGAGATGACCAGTCCCTACTAACGGCGCCCGTTCACGAACATGACGCATGGATCAGCACCATTCAGCTCAACCATTTTGAAGGGAGCTAAATGATCCAACACACGCGCCACCGTCAGCGAGACATTAGAGTGAGCATGACATACTCTCAGCCGCCAGGACACATTCAAGTCAATGAAAGACATACCCTGCACCTAATTGGTAGCTTTATAGTACAAGTACTCACACATGTTCTATGCAATTATACAATGCTAAGAGATTGAATTTATACAATGCAAAGATAGTTTTTAAAATCTTCAGCAGCTTCAACTGTATTTTCAAATGCTAATCAATTAGTTTATGTGCCCTTGTGGAGCAGGACCAGCATTGGGCCAAGCATTTTTATCAGCAATATAATCTGCCAATTTATAATATGCTTGGCTGCATAGTGTGCGTTTAATATAACATTTAAATTTCGTTTCATTCAGTTGAAGTATGTGGGGAGGTATACTACTACCTACCTATCAGATAGCGGCCTGCGCAGCCTACCTGCAAAGCCGTTACAGTAGGTTGGTGGGTAGGTACCCGTGCGAAGCTGGGGCGGGCAGATAGTATGTTTAGTAGTAGGTAGGTTGGCATGTAGGTTGGTACGTAGGATGGTGGGTAGGTTGGTACGTAGATTGGTGGGTAGGATGGTGCTCAACCTACCAACCTACGCATCAACCTAACACAGCCTTCAAAGGATGTTTCAAGTATGCCGTTTCTCGCTGCTGGAATGATTTGCCACCTCCCATTAGATCCCTGAAAACGAAACAAAATTTTAAGTTACGTCTGAAAAAATACTTACTAGAAACACAAAAGTTTGAGCAGCAAATATTATTTTATAAATAAACACTCACGTAAGGTTTATCATCGGTTCATCATTATGGGCAAGGTGTATCATCGTCTCAGCGGCTCGAGGCGGCGATATCGATGTGTCGGATGCGCCTTGTTATCCTCTCCCATGCCGATAGCAATGTATATGTACATATACGTAAGTAATTATGTAGTATACACTAAACACGTCACGTATGATCAAGCGTTGACTAAGACGCAAGCGCAAGCCAGTTTCCCACTGTTGGTATGTCGTTTGGCGGTAGTAACTAACTGTGGGTACAAAGTCACGCATGAAGCTTCGTGCAGACCAGCGCAACGCGACAGCGCGACGTTACACCAGTTATTGTCACACCGTCAAGTTTTCTTGGAAATTGTATTGTTCGAGTCGCGTCGCGCTGGTCTGCACGAAGCTTGACGCGCCAAGTATGTTATGAGGCTTACAACAGCTAAAGCGCAGTCACTGTCGGACTGCATAGAAATGAAAGAGAAGCGCGATGACACGACACAGGTAATTTATTGCAAAATATGAAGCAGTTAGCGATTTACAAAAAATCTATTGATAGGGCTGGAAAATTAAAACACTATTATGCTAATATGTAGCTTGTAGAATAATCTGACAAAAATCAGAATGATTGCATGTAAATTAATATGATATTTAATCGTTAAAAGAAATTTTTAGAGGTATCTTCATGATTTTTTTCTATCGTATCAAATTAGTTGTATTATGTTTTCAACACACTATCATACTAGCATATATCCTGAAGAATATCATATATTTTTCTGATTTTGTTTACTGTAGTGGATCATATTCTTTTAGGCATTATAAAACTTGCTTTTAGGCACGTTTAGGTCCTGTAGTCCCCTTAACAGGACTCGTGCGCGGCCGCTGTCGGGCCGCGCGCCGCCGCACAGTGGTCTGAAAATCAAGCTCCATACTCATAGAAACTTAATGTCAGAAATTAATAAATAAAAATATGTTTTGTGTTTAGTATACCTCCCTATGTTTTACTAATATAGTATGAAGGGCATGAGTAGCTCCATGCGTGAGAAAAAAAATATTTTAATTTTTTTTGTATGGAATGAAATACTTAAAGTGCTTTTTTTCAAAACTGAATAGAACTGATAGGCTGGTATTCATATGAGCTATTGCACCATACACGGCGATCAAGATGACATACAATTCTTGTGCCTTTCGGTGCCGCTTTGCATGTAGCAAGCTTTGGAAATTTTGAATTTACAGTTGGTGATCTTTCAAATCTTTGATGGTATTTTGTGAAGTTACATATTGCTTTGAATATGAAAATTGTATGTAAACTAATACTCATGCAAGAAGAGACAAACATACACACACACACACCCTCACACACTCACAAACTTTCGCCTTTATAATCTTAGTGTGATTATAAAGGCGAAACTTTGTGTGTGTGTGTGTATGTTTGTCTCTTCTTCACGCTCAAACAGCTGAACGGATTTGGATGAAATTTAGCACACATAATAGTTTATAACCGGGAATAACACATAGGTTACTATTTATCTCGATATTCTCACGGAATCGAGACTTATGCGGGTGAAACCGCGGGGTGCAGCTAGTAAGGAATAAATATGTACTAAGGATATTTTTATTTTTAAATATATGGTTAAAAGTGAAGAAAGATAAAAACATGTATTAAATAGTTAATGTATAATACGTTTGGGGGAGCTGTTAATGAAATAGTTAATACTAATACATTACAACAAAAATTATGTGCAAGAAAGGCAATAACAATAAAAGTAACGTCAAAATTGTCAATTTAAGACTACAACAACTATTTACAGCTCCTATAACTATGATATATTAAATATTACTGATTATATTACTAATTAATTATATTAATTAATTTAATTATATTCTTATTATTATTTTATTATAATTATTTGCTATAACTACTTACACAAAAACGATTAGCAGAGAGTATCTTTGCTGTCGTCAGTCCTCTAAATCCGAGTCCAGCATTGACGCGTTAATATCAATAAATTCAACATTCTCTTTGTCTAGATCTGCATCGTCACCAATAAGAAGAGATTTCATATCATCAGTAATAGGTGTATTTACTGATTTTCTCAGCACAGGTCTTATGCTGGACAGGTAGGGATCTGACGAGACAAGGAGACCATTGAAAATGTCTTCGTTTGTCGCTTTTCGACAAAATTTGCGCGAATGCTGTTCTCGGATTTTCTTGAAGTCTTTGTTTCTGGCTTCCGATGCCTCTTCAGATAATTTGCCAATGGGCATAATATTGAAGTGTTTAATAACTTCAGCACCGTGCAGTAAAAGTTTGTGGACACTCGAAGGCATGTAATACCAGCCATAGAGCTCCACATATAATTCTGCTGTTTGGCGCGCAAAGTTTTTAAACGCCTCAACATTTATGGGCTCCCCACAGGCCATCACACGCAAAAGTGTTGCAAATCTTTGGATCAAACTAGGATCCAAGCCTGTAATAGCTGCAGTATTGGCAGGATTACCAAAAAATTTCCTCGCTGTGTTTCCATCGTTTGTGGTTCCGGAACCTGAAAATTATAAATGAATCAAAACTAATCCACAACTTTGTAAAGAATAAATAGAACTAACGTTATTTGAAAAAATAAGATTTAAGAACAACGACTGTTATCATAACTCACCTTGTTTAACGATGTCTACTAGGAGGCCCATTTCATCACGAAACTTCTGCTGTATAGTTTTTTTTCTACTCTTCAATGACTCTTTGCTGTCTGCATCTCTGGCTTGCCATGTTTTGAAGTCTAGTCTATACGAAATATGGAGTAGGCACTCCATACATCTAATCCAAGCATGAAGTGTAGACAAACCATACTGATATATATCTGTTGAAACAGGTTTTCTGGAAAGAAAGTGAATTAATTAATAAAAAGATACACAGCATTACGGTAATCTGAAATATAACAAATTATTCAAAACTTACTCTGAGATCTTCTCTAACTTATTCATTTCCGAAGGGGTAGCTTTACAGATGTCACAAGTCTGCGTTGAAGTATTTGACAGTTGCGAAGTGATTTTACCATCTATCATGGTCATAAGCATTGAGTGCTTAACAGTATGAATTCCCATAATAGACGGCTCCAGTGCTGCAATCTCAGCTTCAATCAAAGCCTGTTCTTCCTTAATATTTAATTTGTTTTCATTTGCAAATTAAATATATTAAATATATTATTAAAATAGAGCGGTCTGCAGAACATTGTGGAAGATGGCTTTGGATTCTCCCATAACTTTTCTTCACCACAAACTAAGCGCAGAGGCACAAAAGAACACATAAAATTGCTTGAATCATCTTCACCCGCCATAGTTTGTTTGTACAAACTTTGCCCTGAAGCACCGTCAAAGCCCCACTTGCATATCAATGTTAGCTCTTTGCCATCTAGCGAAGATTCCAAACGTAGGAATTTCCCAAATCTAGCAACAGTTTTGTCCAAAATCGCTTGAAGCTTTACTTTTACCCCTCTTTCGGTAATTTCTATGGTGTCTTTTGGTGGGTAACAGTCCTTTTTCGCCTCTAAGATAGCAGTATATGAAGGATATAGTAGTATTCCTTCTTCTTTTGCACAAGCTCTTAATATTGTATACTGCCATTTTGAAAGCTTCAATGAAGTCAGAATTCCTAAAGCTTTATCAGCGGAATATATGGGCATAGCTTTCTTGGACTTCAACAATTCCTTTATCTTTGTAGCCTCTTCGTGATGCTCTGTGATCAATTTTATTATATCTGCTACATTTTTGTTATCTGCACTTAAACCAGTTGCATAAGCAAGGCTTTCAGTGCTATGCGTGAGGAGCTCTTTCACTCTTCTTCTCTTCTGTAGCGGGCTTAGCTCCGAGAACACTTTTCTTGGACTCACAACAGTTGATGTTCCAACACTGTACGTCTCCGGTTTGTATGATGTTGATGCACCCTCATTTACACCGAAGTCAAAACTGGAACATGGTTGCTGCTCTTCTAACATTAAACAAGGTGTCATCTTGTCCTTCATGAACTCAGGCCATTTTATGTCTTCTTGCAGCCATGTCTCATACTTTTTTATGAAAGTATGTCTCGTGCGATTACACGAGATCCATTTGTTCCTCAACGAACACACACGAGTCTGACAGAATTGTTTCAATTCTTTATTTTCGATTTCTGACAAATCAACGGCATTGACAAAAACTTCATATAATACACTGGGCTGTGAGAAACAGCTATTGTTAGCCACAAACATAAAAATATCCAAATTGGTACTAAAAGCTTCCATCATAACACGAAAACAAATCGAACGTAATAAGTATAGTAAAGCACAAGTGCAAAGAGCTACTGAGTGAAGTTAGTTTAAATGTCCTATTTATATTATAACTACCCTCATTAACACTCGCTGTCCCATAATGCTTATTAAATTAAAATTCAACAATAATGACGGTGATTAACAAATGAGTTATTTCGTGAAATTAATTTTGTAGTAAAATGTAAATAATCTACATCGTTTTCTAATATTTTCATTATAAAAGTCATTAGCAGGTTATTAACTAACGACAATATCAGTTATGTGGTTGGTTACTTCATTTAATTATATACCTGTGTGTTGTTAAATATATTACCTATGTGTTATTCCCGGTTATAAACTATTATGTGTGCTAAATTTCATCCAAATCCGTTCAGCTGTTTGAGCGTGAAGAAGAGACAAACATACACACACACACACAAAGTTTCGCCTTTATAATCACACTAAGATTATAAAGGCGAAAGTTTGTGAGTGTGTGAGGGTGTGTGTGTGTGTATGTTTGTCTCTTCTTGCATGAGTATTAGTTTACATACTATTTTCATATTCAAAGCAATATGTAGCTTCACAAAATACCATCAAAGATTTGAAAGATCACCGACTGTAAATTCAAAATTTCCAAAGCTTGCTACATGCAAAGCGGCACCGAAAGGCTCAAGAATTGTATGTCATCTTGATCGCCGTGTATGGTGCAATAGCTCATGTGAATACTAGCCCATCAGTTCTATTCAGTTTTGAAAAAAAGCACTTTAAGTGTTTTATTCCATACAAAAAAAAAGAAAAAAATTTTTTTCTCACGCATGGTGCTACTCATACCCTTCATACTATATTAGTAAAACAAAGGGAGGTATATTAAACACAAAACATATTTTTATTTATTAATTTCTGACGTTAAGTTTCTATGAGTATGGAGCTTGATTTTCAGACCACTGTGCGCCGCCGCCGCCGCCGCCGCCGCGCCGGTCCGCGACAGCGCACGAGCTAGACGCGCACCCGGCTATGACTCACAGTACGTCATCACGCTCATAGACGCAATCGGGCAATGCAAACTGTACTTTGTACTTTATTATTGTGAGCGCGTGCGCAGGCGACGCAAAGGTGATGGTGGGAGCGAGACAAAACACTGAATATTCTTGTAGGTATTGATAATGGTGTTTTAGGTGGGTACATGTTTTATGTTTTATACACGCACGGTGATGAATGCGGATAATTATTTATATGTTATTTAATCATTTTATTCATACTATTGGTTAGTAGCAGTATATTTTATGTAATATTTATTTTATTTTATATTTATGTATAATTCATTAAACCTGACTTCGTTTCCGTACGTCTTTTTCGGGTGACCACTGAAAACAGCACAGCATCATGCTGAGTGGAAGCCTTCTTGTCACAGTCATGACGTGCCAGCAGCTGCCGACTATTTCTGTTTTGTGCTCGTTATTCTATTTAAATCTGTGGTGTTTTAGTTTCTTATTTTCTACTCAAGTTTATTATCTATCTTTTTTATGCACGTGTTTCTGTGACAAATAAACTTATTTTTCTTTCTTTGTTTCTTTCTTTTCTATCAACCTACCCATCAACCTAACAACCTACCCAGCAATCTACCCATCATCCTACCAATCTACCCATGAACCTACCAACCTACCAACTTACCCATCAACCTACCAACCTACCCACCAACCTACCCTTCAACCTACCCAACAACCTACCAACCTACCCATCAACCTACCAACCTACCCACCAACCTATCATCCACTTACCAACCTACCCATCAACCTACAGACCTACGCATCAACCTACCAACCTACCCATCAACCTACTAACCTACCCATCAACCCACCAACCTACCCATCAACCTACCAACCTACCCATAAACCTACTAACCTACCCATCAACCTATCCATCAACCTACCAACCTACCCATCAACCTACCAACCTACCCAGCAACCTAGCCATCAACCTACCAACCTACCCATGAATCTACCAACCTATCCATTAACCTAACAACTTACCCATCAACCTACAATAGTAATGGCGCGTGATTCAAACGTCAAATGTTAGTTTGTAACAATACATTTACAAAATGAATCGCTTTGGATTCAACAAGACGGCGCAACTTGCCACAGCGCGTGAATAGTCAGATGTATTGCGTGAAACGTTTGCATTAGTTTACGTTACGGTGGCCAGTTGATGTCAACTAGCCGAAAAGATAGTGCAATTTAGGGCCGTTGTTTTTTTTTGTGGGGTTTTCTTAATTTACGCGTCTATACCAACACACCTGCAACGTTGGAGCACCTAAAAACTAACATCCGCCAAGTTATTGCCGAAATAACCCACGAAAGCGTAACAGTCATCGAAAATTACCTCGAAAGATTCAACTGCTGCAGAAGGTCATTTCCCTGACATCAATTTCCATATTAATGAATAACACAAAATATTCGATTAAAGAAAAAAATATTAAGATTTTGTTACATTTCGTGTTTTACTTTTATTTTAAAGTTAGGAACCTCGAATTGGATCACTCTATATAAATTATATGAAGTTTCAAAATTTACAATAAAAATAATTATTATACGGCATGATCTTGACATAGACGAAGGAGCTTCATTATCGTTTAAAGGTTAAGAAGTATAAAACGGCTAATTTCTAATCGAAATAAAATTAATTTTATTAATTAGTACATTTTTATCAATACCTAATAAATGTTTTTTTTTTTAAGTGACGTTCCACTGAATCTTGTTAGACTAGAAGCCGCTCATTTGATCAAAGGCATTACGTAGGATGATCTTACTTACTGAATCCTTGGAGAAACTTATAGGTAGTAGACCAACTGTTACATTTAAAGAAGGAATGTCCTGAATCGATCCACGTTACTCTCCCGCGCACTCCCGAATATTAGTATCGTCCACCAGTTCAGGCCGAGCGCTAGTGCAGCCAAATAATTCCCATTTTGCTTTTCAAAAAATATTAAACACTCTAATAATGAATGTGCCTCTTTTTGTGAATCATAAATAGTTATATCCTATTTTGGTGTCTTAAAAATACTAAATAACCAAGTAACAGCGACCAACTTGAATGTTTAAAAAAATATCTTACCTCATGTTCAAAAACGTCGTCATCGAGTACGACATATGGTTGCAGCGAGTGTAAATTGTCTGTGGTCGCGGTGATGACTCCGTACCACCGGTCAGACTCTGGTCTGGATGGCTACTACATAAACAGGTCAGGACATGGCGATATTATAGCGTGACGTCGGGGTTCTGCTCGAGTGAGGATGCTAGCAACCCCGGGAAAGTGTACAGTGCTACGATGTTGAGTTGAAGACTTGCCCCCTTCTGTACAGTTTGTGATTAAATGATAAATAAAATAATTGATTGACCGTAGAACATATTGAAAGAACTGATGATTTATGCCCATAAGGAAGGAAAAAGAACGAATGACAAAGAGGACCAAATTAATGAAAGAAGAACGCTGAGTTTCTGTAACGACAATCAACACAAAAATTTGCTAATAATAAATCAAGCGCGCGTAAACTGCTGTGTGATTGGTTGAAAAAATTAAAAACAGCCAATCACATCACTTGACTTGCGTTTAACGTACGTGTAACGTACCTACCGAGTTATGCCGTTCGGTGGCGGCTATTCCAGGAGGCTACTGCAACAGCGATTCCTTTATCTTCCCGGATTAGAGCTAAAGGCAGCTTTTAAACAAAAAGTTTTACCTGTGTAGGCATTCAACACAGTCTCTGATCCCTTGCTTCTTGCAAAACTAGAACATTTAGGAGTTCGCGAAATGGCTCTAAAACTACTTACAGACTATATGTCTAACAGAACGCAATGTGTCGGAATAAACGGCTTCATAAGTGAGCTGGAGTATATGACCTTTGGTGTGCCACAGGGAAGTGTTATGGGACCCACGCTTTTCCTTGTTTACGTAAATAACCTGTGTAATTTACAGCTAAACCAGGGCCGGATAGCTTATGCAGATGATACAGTGCTTTTATTTAGTGGGTAAACATGGAAAGAGGCTAACAAATTGGCAAATGAAGGGTTCGAATTGGTTTCGGAGTGGCTACAGTCAAATCTTCTTACCCTAAATACACTTAAAACTAAATACGTACCTTTTAGCATAAGAAACCATCTCCTGGCATTATTCACATCAATACTTATTATACTCGGAATTATCAGTCCTTACAGTAATGCAATTAATCACCAAAGACAATATTAACTCAACACAAAAATACACCTGACGTTACGACAATAAGAAGGCAAGATATTGTTTATTCTGTGCCTTACAGTAAAACTTAATTTGCAAACAGATTTTTTAAATTCCTAAGACCATTGTATAATAAAATAGCAAATTCGACTTCATAATTTAATAGTCATATTTGTAAGACTGAAATTTTTTAAGTTTCTTAACTCACTGAATTGTGATGATACTGAAAAAATACTTAAAACTACAAGCTCATAAAATTAATCACCAAAACGCATAATACAATATACCTACATTACATATCTCACGTCACTTCACACACACCGTACACTTTTTACATATTTAAATAAGATAAACGGTTTAAATACGATCTACTTTTAATTCAATTTTAACTTTAAATTTACTCTGCAACTGGTTTTAATAATAAACACACATTAATAAAACTACAACTAATCACTATGTAAACAAACTTAGCATCTAAATATTTTGCATATACATGTCAACTTTAACATCTACCTACAAGTTTACAAAAGTCTAGTTCACTATTTTATGTTTTTTTATGTTTACCTTCCCTTATTTTACTTTTGCTGTACCACTTTGTTTGTTGCTTTGTTATCAATAACTAAAATCCTTTTTGCAATTAAAATAATAATTTTGTCACAAGTCTGCTACTATAAGTAAGTTTACAGAGAACGAGGAAAAGTGTTCCTGTCCACCGTAATACAGTTTAAAGCTTCGTGCAGACCAGCACGACGGGACAGCGCGACGCGACACCGGTTGTTGTTAAGTTGTTACCGTCAAGTTTTCTTAGAAATTGTATTGTTCGAGTCGCGTTGCGGCGTCGCGTCGCGCTGGTCTGCACGAAGCTTAAACAAGTACGGGGAGCAGAGTTAATCAGTCCCGTGCAACAATAAGCACCGATACGTACAAAATGTTACCCACCTTTACTGCTTATTTGTAACTTTGTGAATTGTGCAAGGTTAGTGTTTTGATTTGAGTAATTCAAGTTTTTTTATTTTTGTGCCTCCATTAAAAAAGAACAAACCAGCTTCATCGATTTCAACTATTTGGAAAAAAAAAATAAACAAAAAAAAAAAAAAAACAAGTTTTTCTGATTCTAAATGTCAAACATAAAAACAGTAATAATTTAATTTGATAATATCAGCATCAATTTGAAACACACCCCAATCAATATCAATCTCAATTTGAATATACGCCCTTGCGCCGCCATTCACCACTTAAGTTATTTTGTAACTTTAAATTGTAATAACTTTGACCTAGTAGACCGATTTTAATTAAATAAAGACTAAAAATGTTACCTCATTAAATGGACCACCTATAACAATAGTTTCAATCCGATCCCATGTTTCTTAAAAAGAGGTAAACATAAATTTCAATATTATCTACCAGAGTTTAGAGTTAGTCTAGAGTTCCAGATTCTATATACTTCCAACTCAATTATAATATAATATAATAATATTTTATTCAAAAAATTACAAGGTATAAAAAGTAGTACAGTTTTGCTTAAATGTAAATTATATTCCTAAGACTTACGTGCCTGAACTAGGTAATCCTGTGTTTCAGGCGAGAAGAGCTAAAAATAGACTTACAAAATAAATAAATAAATAACAGGTTGACAATAGATCACTAATTATATGTTGAGTAGCTTAACTCTTAGTTTCTAAATTTGATAAATACTTAACGTAGGTGAAATTTGTACATAGTATATTCACTTTAACACAGTTAGTAAATTCTCTGTATCTTCGTAAGACATACTTTGGAGAGCATCCTTGAGTATTCTCTTACAATTTTTGTAGTTCAAGGGGTAAATGTTTGCTTTCGAGTTTAGTCTATTATAGAGAAGAGGACCGAGGTACAGGTAAAATTTGGATACGAAAGCATGTTTTATTGTATTTTGTGGACAAACTATATCTTTACGTCTTTTGTTAGTAATTTCAGTGTTGTAGGGTAGAGCTGTGTGTTGTTTTAATACTATACCCATTATAAATAGCTGTCGAACTGTTAATACTTCACAAGATTTGTATAGGAGGTTAGTAGGAAAAAGGAAAGGGCGGAAAGTAGACACTTTGAGAATCGCCCTTTGAGCTCTTTCGATGGTAAGTAACATTGTTTTACCCGCTCCACCCCATGTGGTAATACAGTAGGTTAATATTGATTGACATAGAGCAAAGTAAACTTGTCTAACTAGTTTTTGGTCAGCAATATAGCGTAACTTTTTAAAAACAAATATCAACTTGCGAATTCTATTATTTAAGGCTTGTATATGTTGTTTGAACGAAAGTGTTTCATCTATTATAACACCAAGGTATTTTGTTGTATTGGTCATTTTAATACCGGGACAAACACATTGGTTATCTGTAGGAATTGTGCAATCATGAGCATATAATGTCGAGGTAGTGCTTGTTGATGTTTGCTTGCGCATCGAAAACTTAATGTAATTTGTCTTATCTGCATTTAGTGTTAGTGAATTATGTTGAAGCCATTTATTAACAATATTGAACCCATGTTGCGCAAGCTTGTAGACATTTCTTTCTGAGTCAGCTGAAAATAGAAGAGCAGTGTCGTCAGCATAAGAAACAATTTGGCCGTGATCTAGATTTAGGTTACAAAGATCGTTTATGTAGATCAAAAATAGTGTGGGCCCTAAAATACTTCCTTGGGGAACTCCGAAGGACGTGTTTTTTTTAGTATCGCTGAGAACATTACCAATCTTTACACATTGGGTACGGTCTTCTAGATAGCTCTTAAATAGTTTCAGCTGGGTGCCTCTGATACCTATGGCTTCAAGCTTGTGCAACAGAGTAGGAATAGAAACCGAATCAAAAGCTTTGGCAAGGTCTAGGAAGATTCCTACTGTGTGGTTACCATTATCCAGCTCTTGTGCTAGATAGTCAGTCAGATGATGCACGGCATCGTCTGTTGACATTTTAGGCCTAAATCCAAACTGCCGTTTAGATAAAACTGATTTATCCTCCAAGTATTTGTAAAGCCTTTTATTCATAATTTTTTCTAATATTTTAGACATAGTAGGCAGTAAGGAAATAGGTCTATAATTTGTTACTTGATCTTTACTGCCTGATTTGTAAACAGGGACAACAACAGCTTTTTTTAGGCACTCGGGAAAAAGACCTGTAGATAAACATTTTTGGAAAATATAAGTTAGTGGCGGTCCCAAAATGTGCCTGAACTGTTTAATAATTTTATTTGGTATACTATCCCAGCCAACTGCACAGTCGTCCTTCAAATTCATAATTATCGTTTCTACCTCAGCCTCGTCAGTGTCATGCAACACGAAGGATGATAAAATAGTGTTAGCCGTAAATGGTGTGCTTGTTAGATATTGCGATTGGCCCTGAACTTTTTCAGCCAAACATTTACCAACATTAACAAAGAAATTATTCGCAATGTTGGCAGATGCTAACTGTGATGAGTGTGCTTGTAATAAACCTGAAGATGACTGATTTTGTTTCGAGTTATACGTTACACTTTTAATAAAATTCCAGATTTGTTTACTATTTGTACCAGCTTTTTCTAGTGCAATTTTATCGTAGTTACTTTTTACATTTTTTAGAAGATTATTGCAGAAGTTACGATATCGTTTATACGACAGTTGCAAAATTAAGTTATCTGGATTAGATTTAGCTTTCATATGCAGTTTATCTCTATTTTTCATACAGCGAATAAGTCCTGTCGTGATCCATGGTTTTATGTTGTAGTTTTTGTTATTTCGCCGAGATATGACCGTGTTCTTCTGAATTGCATGTTGTACATTTTTGATTAAGTATAACATACAAAACTGCGGATCAGCGGAATCGTAGACTGGGTCAAAGTCAATATTGCGTAAGTCTTCTTCGAGTTTATTTACAATTAAACTAGAAATTGTGCGAGTGACTAATTTAGGTAATTTACAATTTAAAATAAGTAGGGTAGCATTATGATCGGTTATTGTTGAATTAATTACAAGGGCAAGTGCAGGGAAATTTGACTTGAGCATAATATGGTCCAAACAGGAGCCACTTTGATGTGTAGGAAGTGTGTGTGCAGGAAGCAAACCATGGAAAGCGCATAGGTTAAGGTATTCCTCAGTGGATGCATCAGCATTTTCTGGAAGAATATTTATATTAATATCTCCAATTAAAATAGTATTTTTGAAAGACGATAGGTTTTGCAAGGTGTTGTTTAGAGACTCAGTGAAATTGTTTATATTTCTAAAAGAGGGGGGTCGATATATGGCAAGTATCGCTAATTCTGACCCAATTGTAACTAACAATCTGTTACAGTCGTGCATATTTGGTTCCTCGACAGACACATTGAGATGATTTCTTGCATAAACTATCACCCCATCGTTCTGATTGTAATTTATATTACTTTTATACATATTATATCCCGGAATTAGTGGTATGTTATATTCTTTAGAAAGCCAACATTCGGTTAATACAATCACGTCACAGTTTATATCTAGACGTTGCAGAAAAATGCTAAAATTGTCGAAATTTTTAAAAATACTGCGAATATTTTGGGTTAGTATGGTGAGTGGACTAGTGTAGGAAGAGAGATATTGTTTACAGTGTTCAACGTCACAAACGTGGGATTCAGATACAGAGAAATTATCTATGTCATTAATTAAATTATTAATCATAATTATAAAAACAATAACAAAGGCTAAAAAAAATACGTAATTAACGGCGCTCTTAGGCGCCTCCATAATCAACAGAATTGATGTACCTTTTTTCAGCCATTATTTTCGCTGGGCAGTCAGAAGCACCTGTCTTGTGATTGCTTAGCTTTTTGAAGTGCAAGCAAGTAGCACATTTTGGTTCCTCAGCCTTCTTTGGGCATTCTTTAATGGAGTGACCCTGATCACCACAGTGGCCACAGATAATGGTGGTCTCCCGACATGACTTGGCTGCATGTCCGTACTGCTGGCACTTATAACAGCGTGTGACTAGAGTAAAGTCTCTCACAGGGCACGACGACCAGTTTATAAACACTCTGTCTTTTGCTATTAGGGCTTTACGTACGTCTGCAGATACTTCTATTATATAATTACAGGTCTCAGCGTCCTTCTTACCTGACTTATGGCTTAACCTAATGGAGGTCAAAAAGGTCTCGAAGCTACAATTCTGAAGGGTCTCTGCTAGATTCTGGTGGAATAAACACGTAAAAACTTCCTTCTCTTGCATGGATGAGGGCACTCCGAGAACTACTATTCTAGGCTTCCTTTTTGGGGGTTCGTCTATTGTAAGGCCTGAATTTGATAGCTGCATCGATTTTTTCACCTTTTCAATATCGTCTTTTGTTTCAGTGCTGATAATGACACCGCCATTCTTTGTCTTACGTAGTCCTCTTACCTGTAGTTTCATTTGCTCGGGGCATATAATTTTTTGGACAAGTGTTTTTGTCTCCTCACTCGACTTCAGTTTGTCGCTAGGGTATATGGCCACTGAACTTAAATTTATCGGCTGTATAAAATTATTGGTACCTTTTTTAACCATCTCAGCAAAGGAAGTTCCCGTTACCGGTTTCATTGAAGCTCCGATTGACAGCTTAAGGGCTTGCAGTTGCTGCGACAGATCAATTTGATCTTCGAGAGTTTGGACGGTAGAGTGGGCCCGGACGGCTCTCATCTTAAGGGACTGGTATTGTACGGCCATCTGTGATGTGCCGTGACTAACTTTTCGGCATAGGGCACTTACACGCAGTTTTTGTTCCATGTTTAATTTACCCTCTGTTACAATAGAGCACACTTCACTTAGGCACAATTGAGAGCGTCCAAGGGCAACTGCTAGAAATCCGACGATTGACGAAACACGAAGTTTGCCGAGGGACATTATGAAAATAGTTGTACTGTACATACGTGTTAATTTTAAAATAATCCCCTATTTTACCCCCTTGAGGGATGATTTTAGAAAACCGCTGAAACGCGTAACTCCTTTTTTCTTATAAAGAGCTTTAATTTATTTGGTTTTAATCCGTTCAGCGGTGTAGGTGTGAAAAAGTAACTGACAGACAGACAGAGTTATTTTCAATAATTCATAGTCAACCAGCCCCTGTCTCCTCTAACCTACATACTTTCATGTAGGTTTGAGTATACCTACATAATAGAGATAACGACAATTTGTTTTTACGTAATCTAAAGATTACGGCGATGCACTGAATTAAAATGTGCCATGACGTCACAAGTATGTAGATTTTATACTTACTTGTGACGTAGCGACTCCCACTCCCCAACTTAAAATGCGTTTTATCTAAGTAATTTTTTATTAATATGATGAAGCAAAAAATACGTGTCTAATATTTTTTTATTATCTGACTGACGGACTAATTAGAATTTAATTTTTTTTATCCAGGCATCATGCCTATTACCTACAATAGGATAATGTTCATAGAACTTTTTGAGTTATCTTGTTTTGTATCAAATTATAGAGCACAGGGTTGGTTGATTTTTTGCACCAAAATGCGTTTTATTGGGTCAAAATTAATATTATAAACTTCACATCACGCCATCCTCCGACTGTAGGCACCTAATAAAAAAATAAATTGTGGGTTATAATCTTTTGTTTCCTCATACCTACCTATTAGCATAACTTGGTCTCTGCGACTACGCCATGATTTCATTTTGACATTCTAAACGACGCCGGCGCGAGCGGCGATCGTCGCCTATCGTTAAATAAAAACATGTATTTGTGTAAACAAATCCACGCAATTTTTACGTTTTTATGTGTAACCAGTAAATGCCTTTGATTATGGTAAGAATTGTGACGAAATAATGTGTAGTGATTGTGTAATTGTGTTTTCCTGTGTAAATAAAATGTGTGAGAACATTTTCATTGCTAAATGATGATCCATTTCATTTTGAAATGACGAAAACGTTTGGACTTATTTGTGATACTATGTTAGAGGTAACCTTAATATTAGTAACGTTCCAAAACTACTATTTAACTTGCTCAAGACGGATAAGCTTAATTTAACCTGCAACCTAATTGCGTAATAAACGATCAATCACAATCTGAATCATTACAAAACAGATATCTAAAATATATGCACACATAAATAAGTTCTAACTAGCAACACTTGACGTTATGTGTATGACCCATCACGTCACCCACACTCATAACAATCTATTGCAAAAGACCAAACAGGACTTAACTCAACAGATAGTAGTCCTGTGCACGTTCCTGGTGTTGTTAGCAGCACCCACACTCGAGCAGGACTCCGGCTCCACGCCAATATCGCCATGCCCCGACGTGTTTAAGTACGAACTGCCAAGAACGGAGCCCCTTCGGTGGTATGGAGTCATCAACTTGTCTACAGACGACACCCTATACTCACTGTGGATCAATATTATTTTCGATATCAAGGTTGAAATACTTGGGGTGAGTTTTTCATTTGAAATATCTATACTATATTTATATCTATGCAGGCGCTCCATGTAAAAAACTGGTATTCAGCTGCATCGGGTTAGACTGGAAGTTGACCCCGACATAGTTGGGAAAAGGCTAGGCAGATAATGATGATGACATACTAAAAAATTGTTAGCCCCGTTTCGCGTCTGTCTGTGTGACCGCGTTGTTCTTCTAAACTATGCAACGGATTTTGATAAAGTTTTCACTATCATTTAGAGAGTTTGTTCCGGAAGGTTTTTGTGTATAATAATAAACTTAAATCTTACATCTATAGATATAAAATGCTTTGTCCTGAATGACTGACTGACTGACTGACGGATCAACGCACAGCCTAAACCGCTGATCGTAGAGACCTGAAACTAGGATGTTCTTTGTATGACGTAGGCATCCGATAAGAAAGGATTTTCCGAAATTCTACCCCTAAGCCTAAGGGGGTGAAAAAGGGGGCAAATTTTGTATGGGACAACGTGATTCTTTGGTCCAATCTACAAAAAAAAATGCATAAACATTCTTTAAAAGAATTGATGGAAGACGTGTTTCGTATTTTATTGAAATTCATCCCCAACGGGGTTAAAAAGGGATAGAAAGTTATTTTGGGGGTGATTTACTTCGAAGTTGATATCTATACTCCTTAGTGCTTTTGATTTAAATTACATTATATTTTGACACAACATTTTTGAAAACTCAATCCGATTTCATTCAAAAAAGGTTGAAATGACATAAAAGCTTGGTGCAATGCAAATACAATTTTTCTTTTAATATAGATGTTTAAATAAGTAGTCGTTTGTCTCAGAAGTTTAATTTAGTGTGTATTGGAATAAATAAAATATTAACAAAGTCTAAACGGTAGATTGGGAACGAGTCTGATGCCGAAAACATAGTTTATTAGAATTTTTGTCCGCTTATCTGGATGTATGTTCCAGTTTGCAACAAAAACGGCTGAACAGATCCGGATGAAATTTGACATACAGATAGTTTATAACCTGGATTAACACATAAGGTACTTTTCATTCCGGTAATACGTTCCAGTAACGCAAAATACGCGCTTAGTCGTGGAGTTGCGGATATCAGCCCGTATTACCTAATGACCTACGTTCCAGTAAGATATTTTCCGACAACCATGCGGTTGAAGCCGCGGGCAAAAGCTAGTAGGTAATATAAAGAGTTTCGTAAAGTCGTAATAACCGTGCGAACCAGGGGCAGGTCACTAGTACTACTGTAAATGCGAAAGTAATTGTCTGTCTGTCTCACATTTCATGCCTTAACAGCTGAAATGATTTCGATGAAATTTGGCACACGGATAGACCATGACCTGGGTTATGACATGCAGACATACTTTTTTATCCCGGTTTATACTTTCTGACGTCCACGTGTGAAGCCGTGGTCAAAAGCTAGTGAACATATAAAGGCGAATACCCCCCGAAGTATGGAACTAAAGGTCTCATCGCCAACTTTTCTGATATATCCCGATACAGACTCCGGCATGAGTTCCAATCCGTAGCTGAACGCAGAGTTTAGGTACGTATTCGCAAAAGCCAACCAACCTCTTTATACAGCCTTTTAGCAGCAGCACCACAGCTCAGTAATTTGATGTGCTATTAGATATAAATGTCGACCTATCTACTCTATTTTTAACATGCTTTTATTAGGTCGACCTGTATGTATGTAACTATGTAATCAAATCTAAGAAAACTAATTTAACCATCTTCTAAAGATCGTAGCGTTATGAAAATTGGCAGTTGTATGTGATTTTGATGACAATACAATAACATGGTACTGTCGAGCTGATCTGATGATGGAGCCGGAAGATATGAACTGGAACTTCATGATGGATGATCGTATCATAGCCGTGTTTGGACTTGTTAGAAAGGTCTTGTAATGAACTTTGACCACGATTAGGTTTCAAGGTGTGAATACGCCTATAGGTGCACGTAAAAGCGTGTTTTTTAAACTATTAATATTATTTTTAAGTACTTCGACTCGAAATAAAATTTATTTCTAAAATTTCTTCATTTTGCATAAAATATTGTACATACAACGGTCTTAAAAATACAAGAAGTTCCACATATTTTGCGTAATTACACATTTCAGGATGCAAAAAATACCATAATAAAATTAAGATATACCTACAAAAACACTTCAATTGTTACAATTGAGATAACAATCTTTTAAATTACGTAGTTAACTCGATATCCTTCGTTACATCCGGTTTGACCAGTATGTTATTTTTGTTCGAGTAATGTAAACTAAATATCACTTAACCTTATCCCCGAAGGTATAGGCAGGGTGTATAAGACGACGCAGGTCCTCACCGGACATGGTTGTTTCGGGAGGTTCCTGTTCAGGATAAAGCGGGAGGAAACGCCCGGGTGTCACCACTGTGTGGATCGCCCGGAGGACACGGTGGAGCATACGATGGAGGTCTGCCCAGCTTGGGCGGAGCACCGCCGTGTCCTCACGGAGGCGATCGGCGGCGGCGATCTCTCGCGTCCGGCCCTGGTTCAGGCCATGGTCCGGAGCGAGAGTGCATGGGAGGCCGTCACCTCCTTCTGCGAAGCAGTAATGCTCGCGAAGGAGGAGGCGGAGCGCGCGAGGGAGAGGCAAAATGCGCGCCCTCGCGCCCCTAGTCGCCGCAGGAGACGCCCCGGGCGTCGGGAGTCGAGAGCCGACTTCCGGCCACCGTAGGCGCGGGCTTGCGGACGGTGAGCAATGGGTAGCTCGCCGTCCGATAGGGACCAGGCCCGGGTCGACGGCGCGTTGTGTTCCACGCGCGCCTCAAAGAGATGTCAGCACCAACTGACGGGGTCCGGAAGGGCCAATGCCTGCCGGGGTTGCGGGTTTGTCTGAAAGGGATATCGCGACCTCGGCACACAGGCAACGGAAGGAACACGGGTGGGTTTTAGTCAGTAAAAGTCTGACACGCCCTCCCGCTCCACCCAGAGCGGGAGAAGTTATTTGATAATTTCCCATCCTCAAAAAAAAAAAAAAAAAAAGGGTGTATAAGACACACATTTGCGCGTGTTAATATAATATCTTCGAAAAGCAATGATTTGAACATATACTTATTCATAACTAGTGACCCGCCTCTGCTTCTACGGGTGCAATGTACAGATGTGGCGACATGTTAAAACATCGAGATTTCGATGTTAAATTTAAATACCTTCTGAAATAAATGCTATATAAATGATAGTGAAACCGCGTCGAAATCCATTGTGTAATTTAAAAGAACAAAGCGGTCACACAGAGCGACTTTATTTTAATTCTCGGCATGCGTTGCAATGCCTTTTTTTGTTAGGAGCCTGTCCGGCGCGTACACAACAACTTACCAAAGTTTCGTCACAATCGTTTGTGCAATTTTCGAGTTTTTGAGAGACTAACGCACGGCATTTGATATTTATACGTGTTCCTTTTGATATCCCATAACTCTAGGGCAGAGGTAGCGAACCTAAGCGAAGAGGTGGGCAAGCTCTTCGAAAGAGTCATTGCAGACCGCCTCGTCGGGCGGCTGGTGCGGGTGAGGCCGGATTTGGCGGAGAGCCTGGCTTCCGCAGAGGGCGCTCTATGGTGGACGCCATCATGCGCGTGCGGGCCCTCACGACGCACAGTGGCGTAAAAGTGACTTTTTCGTTTCAAATCAACTTAACATTGCCCGCAAACACATTTTTTGAGACTTGAATGCTGATTTCAATCAGTCTGTATGTGTTGGAGACAATAAAAAAAAAGTAGGTCCTAAATAGAAAACGGCCAGAGGAATTGATAGACAATTAAATCATTAACAGTAAAAAAAATATTGTATTGTTTACTTTAAAACTCTAGCCGGAAAGTTGATTTGAAACGAAAAAGTCACTTTTTCACCACTGTGCGACGGGGGATGCTGTGGCCCGGGGTGGGTCGTCTTGGCGGTGTCTCTAGACACCACCGATGCCTTCAACACCCTGCCCTGGAGTTGCATCAGGGAGGCATTCCGGTATCGCCGCCCTACCTCTGGCATGTGGTTGAGGCCTATTTGACGGACAGGGCCGTCATCTACCCCGGTCATCAGGGAGAATGGAACCGGCGAGAGATGTCGTGCGGTGTCCCACAGGGATCGGTCCTGGGGTCGCATCTGTGTGACATCGGATACCACTGGGTACTGCACGCTGACCTCCCTAGCGGCGTCAGCGTGACCTGCTACGCTGACGACTTTTGGTCCTGGCACAGGGGAGGTCGCACGAGGCGGCGGCCGAACTAACGACTCGCGGGGTTACGACAATCGTCGACAGGATCCGGTAACTGGGACTCGAGGTGGCCCTGCACAAGTCCGAGGCCATGTGTTTTCATGGTCCTTGGAACGCGCTACCGTCGGGTTCTCAAATGACAGTAAGAGGGGTTCATATCGGCGTCTAGTCGACGATGAAGTATGTTGGACTCGTCTTCGACAGCCGGTGGAACTTCGTGGAGCATTTCCGACGTTTAGCTCCCAGACTGGAGCGAGCCGGGACTGCCTTGAAGCGGCTCCTGCCCAATCTATCCAAGAGGACGTGGGAAGCCGTTACCTCCTTCTGCGAAGCAGTAATGCTCGCAAAGGAGGAGGCGGAACGCGTGAGGAAGAAGCAAATTTCATGCCCTCACGCCCCTAGCCGCCGCAGGAGACGCCCTGGGCGGTGGGAATCGCAGGCCGATTCCCGGCCACCGTAGGCGCGGGCTTGCGGACGGTGAGCAATGGGTAGCTCGCCGTCCGATAAGGACCTGCCATGCGATTCTGTAAACATCTCACCGTGAAAACTTGGGTGAAGTGAGCTGTCAATAGAGTCAATCCCTGTGGAATGACAGCTCACTCCACTAAGTTTTCACGGTGAGATGGTTACAGAATAGCACTGCAGGCCTGGGTCTACAGCGCGTTGTGTTCCACGCGCGTGTAAAATTATTCATATTTATAGGAGAATATTTAATTGTATTGATCACATTATAGTTTGTTTACAACAATAAATCGCAGTATGAACGTCAGCTGTCAGAATGATACATGACATTGACGTACATATGTAAACGATCCATTTCAACAATATTTTAATAAACGTAAATTAATGTTTAATGAATAGAAAGGTTGTGATGTTTGATTTGCATTTTTATAATTGATATTTCATAGACAGATGTATTATATAAACAGTTTTTAATGTGACTCAAAAGGCTGTTTCATAAACAACGATTCTAGAGTTTTCGAACAAGTCATGATTTGTGGTTTTATGAAGATCAAAATAAATGTGTAATTAAATAACTTAGCTGTACAATATATGATTAATATATTCATCCAGTTTATGTTATAATATTATGAAATTTTACATAAAGATTACAAATAAATACATAATGGTGCCGATTCTCTTGTACACCGAACTAAACTAACTAAACTAAGACTAAAATTACTTACTTTAGGCTATGAGAATCTAAGAGCTATTCTAAAATTCTCTAAATTAAAAAATAATTTTGACGCAACTAAAATCGAATTTGACAATCGCGAATCCACGTGGTACCCGTGGTATTAAGTTTTAAGATAGTTCCACTACATAAGATTTGTTAATTATTACTTTGGTTAGAAGTTATTTAACATTTATGTATCTATGATTCGTCTAAAATGGCGGGAGAATGGGCGGCAATGTTTGAGGGACTGGTAAGGTTGAGCGGCTTTAAGATGTGGTGACCGCCAATTTTAAAGGGACTTGAGTTAAACTGTTGGACGATAGAAGACCTCCGACTATTACAGGACAGACCCTGAGTGGTGTCCATGTCCGTAATATAAAGGTGTTAAATAAATCATGTTGCATAGCGGAAGCTCTGCCATTATTGTAAAATGGATTGATAATCAGACCATTTCTTGTGAAAGACCGATAGACTACAATGTAATATTGCTGGTAACTATGTTGTTCGGTATGTGTTTTATTATGCCTAATATTGCTAGCTTTGAGAAATGGCCCAAGAGATTAATGTGATAACAATGATTTATGCTAATATATAACAATGTGTTGATACAATAATATAAAACAAGCTGCCACGGAGTTTCTTGTCCCTCTTCTCCGTGATGACCTAGATTAGGAACGAAGAACTTGCTTTCTCATTAACGATACCTATGTATTGACAAGCCTAATTTGAAATAAATGCCTGGTATTGTCTTTCTGTGCTTTTCTTCATACAATCCTTTCCCTACACACCATATTCATAGGAAGTACCTACATACAAAGTAAATAATTAGTAGGTACTTAACCATCCTGACACTCAAAACTTGATAGTTAAGTGGATATAAATACCTATATATGTAGTTTCTAACACGCGCTTCAAAGAGATGTCAGCATAACTGACCGGGTCCACTAGGACCGATTCCTGCCGAGGTCGCGGGAAAGTCCGAAAGGGATACCGTGGCCCCTGGCAACGTACAAGCAACTGAAGGAACACGGGTGGGTTTTAGTCAGTAAGAGTCTGACATGCCCTCCCGCTCCGCCCAGAGCGAGAGAAGTTATTTGATGATTAGCCAAACTAAAAAAAAAAAAAAGGGTTGCGAACCTTTATGGATCAACGTGCCATTTTTTTCTAAAGAAACGTTTACTGAGGCCATAGACGTGCTGTCAAATAATTTTGACTTTGTGATTATTGGGAAAATATTAAAACTAAATAAAACTCTTTATTTATTACCAAAAAAAACCTCTTTGCATTAGTAGTAAATGTTTCAGTGATATGTGTAATTCAAATTAAAGTAACATTAGTGTAACTTCTTTTGTTGCATATTAGATGACAAATAACTTAGGTTGTAAGATGTTATTTTTAGCAGAATGCATGCGGAACTGGAGTCATCAGCCAAGCTATTTCTAACCGAGTCTTTAGTGTTATTCATTTCTGAAAATAATGACTCGCAGGCATATTTCTACCTAAGAAATGTGGTTAAAATAGCACAAGCCAGCTTCTTCAAACAGTTAAATGTGTCTGGAATCTAATTCCATGTTTTTACAAATTCGTTACTTACAGACATTTTCACTTATATTGCTTGTGAATCTTTCTAATAATTCCAACTCTTTCCTCATTTCAATAGATTTTTGAATCCTTACTGAACTAGATTGGAAATCAATCAGCTGCATTTCAAATTCTTCAACAACTAAAATGCAAAACGTTTCGATCGGGTGGTGAGCCCAAAATATTTTGTCACGTGCCATCAATGTCAAAGAATCAACTTATGAATGATTTTTCTCTTTAATTTCTTTTTCATGCGTCAAAAAAAAAAACACGAACTTTTAATTCAGACTTTTTTTGTCCATAAAAAAAAATTACAGCATCGCATTTTCTTAGCTTTAAATATTAATGATTGGTTTGTTTACTCCTACCTAAGTAGGAGCATCTCCCGATGTGTGTTTCATTGCTAACAATGAAACACACATCGAGAGATCGTGTTATGTTATTTTTGGAACATTTGTTCTAGGACTTTTTGTATTATTTTGACGTACAGAAACATCAAAAGGAACAAGTCGTATAAATGTATAGATAGACATAGTTATAGTGGTGCAACATTTTTTTTTTGCTTGGAAATTATCATATAATTTGGAGGGCGTGTCAGATTCTTACTGACTAAAACCCACACATGTTCCTTCAGTTGCTTGTACGTTGCCAGGGGCCACGGTATCCCTTTCGGACTATTCCGCGACCATGGGAGGCATCGGTCCTAGCGGACCCCGTCAGTTGTGCTCTTCTTTTGTAATCTCTTTGAGGCGCGCGTGGAATACAACGCGCCGTAGACCCGGGCCCGGTCCTTATCGGATGGCGAGCTACCCATTGCTCACCGTCCGCAAGCACGCGCCTACGGTGGCCGGGAATGCCTGCCACCGTAGGCGCGTGCCCTGAAACCTGCGATTCCCGACGCCCAGGGCGTCTCCTGCGGCGGCTAGGGGCATGAGGGCGCGAAATTTGCTCTTCCTCGCGCGTTTCGCTTCCTCTTTCGCGAGCATTACTGCTTCGCAGAAGGAGGCGACGGCTTACCACGACCTCTCGCTCCGTACCATGACCTGGACCAGGGCCGGACGCGAGAGATCGCCGCCGCCGATCGCCTTCGTGAGGACACGGCGGTGCTCCGCCCAAGCCGAGCAGACCTCCACCGTATGCTCCACCGTGTCCTCCGGGCGATCCTAACAGTGGTGTCACCCGGGCGTTTCCTCCCGCTTTGTCCTGAACAGGAACCTCCCGAAACAACCATGTCCGGTGAGGACCTGCGTCAGGTGGAAGGTGAGGACGCCGTGGCGCCTCTCTAGCCACTCCTCAAAGAGGGGACTTATCGCCACAATTGTGGACGCGAGAGATCACTGCCGCCGATCGCCTCGACAAGGACATGGTGGTGCCCCGCCCAAGCCGGGTAGACCTCCACCGTGTATAGATGTTTGTTTGTTTGTTTATTCATGAACAATAAATTGTATTTGAAATTACATAGTATAGAAAATAAAATTACATAAGGAAAAACACGTTAAATATTACAACACTGCATAAATACAGCATAATTATAAAGGAATTTCGTTATAGATCTTCAACAGCATAAATACACTTATTCAACAGGAAACTTTTAAGTTGATTTTTAAAAGAGCTTGAGTACATAGCGCATTTTATATCTAGAGGCAACTTATTAAATAATATAACCGATTGAAATCTGGGACTGTGCTTCACAATATTCAAATTAGGCTGTACCTTGTAACGTTTACGTTTGCGTTTGTTTTGTTTTCTTGTTGCGTTTTGCGTTTTGTTGTTTACGTTTGCGTTTGCGTTTGCGTTTATGTCTTGTCTACGTGTGCCTTCTCTAATCTGCCGTTCTTCTGCTGGCTCATCTTCATGTATATACTCGTATTTTTCCATGTTACTAAATAGAAATACACAAATGCTCGGCACCTATATTCAGATTTATAAAATGTTCACGGCAACTCTCTCTTTGTGGGATACGGACTAATTTGCGAATTGCGCGTTTTTGTAACACAAAAGCTCTTTAGATATTATAGTCATAACTTATTCCCCAAAACATTATGCTATATCTAATTTTTTGATTCTACTGACGCGAAATATATTATTTTCAATTGCTAAATGCTAATATCTATTCTAAGTGCTCTTAAAGTATTACACGCGGAACATACCGATGCATTTATAGTATTTAATTCTATTTTCCAATTTAGCTGTTCGTCTATATTTGTATTCCCAAGAATGTAACTTCCTTGACGAGGACAATTTTGGCGTCATTCAAAACAACCTATAAAACGTCCTTATTACGGACTGTCGTTCTAAATAATAGTATATTGGTCTTTGCAGTGTTGATTAACAATTTGTTCATATTGAACCACACGTGAAATGCTTGTAATGCTGCATTTACAGTCTTTGTTAATTTATCTATGTCATTTGCTGCTACTATGGCATTAGTGTCATCAGCGAAAATTACTGTATCAATGTCAGGAAAATTGTTCATTGTAATTAATTAATTCATTAATTAATAAAACAGGTCCTAATATAGATCCTTGCGGGACGCCCGTAGTCATCATTACTGTTGCTGATTTATAAACCTTTTTATAGCCATTTTGTATTTTGTCAATTTCTACGAAAAAAAATCTGTTTTGAGATATGAAGAGAATAATTTCAAGGCCTTACCTCTTATCCCATAATGCGTCAATTTAGTAAGAAGTAATTTGTGATCTATAGTGTCAAACGCGGAACTTAAGTCAAGAAAAAATCCCGCTACTCTCATTTCTTTTTTTCTTCCTATTACGTCATCAAGTAAAGTATATGTGTCGTCGAAAGTGCCAATAACTTTTTGATAACCGAACTGTCTTTGGTTTAAAACTCTATTTACACGCAAGTGAGCTAAAAGTCGTTTTTTTATGATCTTTTCAAATATTTTTGACAGTACTGGTAGGAAGGAGATAGGCCTGTAGTTTTTAGGATCTGTTCTACTGCCTTTTTTGTAGAAAGTTATTACTTTGGCTACTTTAGGCTGGTTCGGGAAAATAGAATCCTCAACACACTTATTATAAAAATCACACATAGGCTCAGCTAGTATAGATATACATATGTTCCTTAATTACGGATATTGGGATCTCATCATAACCACAAGAATACTTATTCTCCATACTTTAAACTATGGTTGAGACCTCATTCGGAGTGACAGAAGCAATTGTCATTTCGCTATTTTCTTCGATTGTAAACTTTTGTAAAAATGCTGTATTTTGGTCTCTTTTTACTGCCCTAGAGATACATTTGTTGTCAAACTGTTTTTCTAAAATGTCAGATATTGCCTCTGGATGCACTACAATTTAGTCATTGACTTTGAAACGAATTTCCGGTTGTTTCGTTTTCTCCTTATTAGTACATTTTCTCACTACTTTCCACACTTCTTTACTTAGATTTTTGGACCTATTTATTTGCACCATTATTGCATGTTTTTTAGCCTTTATCAAAACCTGTCTATACAGTCTAACATACCTATTCTTAGACATTAAGACACTTGAATCAAGATTGTTACCATTTCGTGTACATAAGAAATGTTTTATAGTGATCCACTTTTGTCTATTTATTAAGGCTTATTTTATAATCTTTTTTCTATAGCTGTTTTGGAATACTTTATAGAATGTTTTGAGAAATGCATTTATACCCATGCAACTCCAATCTTTTTCAAGAATACCCTGTAAAAATTGGGCACTATTTTTACTATTAAAAACTCTTTTATTTGTGACAACAATTGGATAATTATTTGGCGTTAAATTGCTTACATTATCCAGGCGAATATCTGCAAAAATACCTCCATGGCCATCAGCCAAACCATAATGATCTACTGCACATCCCAGAATACACGAATCGTGCAAGTTATGGTTATTATATTGTCAATACATGAATTACGAATGAAAATAGCAGAATCGATTTGGTGCCTGAAATTATAACACCTTAGCAAACTAAGAAATTCCATGCGCTTTTTACTGTCCACTAGTAGGTCAACATTAAAACTCAACATATTATAGATTTCCTATTGAATAAGTAATTGAGTAACTACACCAATTTTTCTAAAAACTTATCAAAAATTTTGTTTACAGGATTTCGATAACAACAGATTTGCTGTTGTACAATCCAGTGAATACATCGTTAGCACCACATACTTCAAAATATTCTACTTTATATAACTTATTTATTGCATCGATAGTTTCTGTTTGCCTATCCACATGTCCCAAAATAAAACTACCTCCTCTCATTTTAAGTTTCCTGGTATTGTATAATAATAATAATAATTTATTTCATAAGCCTAATACAATAAGGAGAGAAAAAACGGGTTAACAATGCATAATGTCCTTACATAACTAGTAGTAAGTATGAGACTAGTTTGTAGCATTTTTTGAATGAAAACACTTTTTTTTAAATATAGATAATATTAAAAAAAAAGTGTTTTCATTCAAAAAATGCTCGCTTGAAGACATTATAGTCTAGCTTTATATCTAGGGTTTGTAGATACACTTCTAGTTCAGTCTTCTTGTTATCATTTCCACAAATATTCTGATGAAATATGTTTAACTTTGTATGGTCACTGGATACATTATTATTCACGAAAATGCTTCTAGCTTCCCGTCAGCCTGAACGTGTAAATCACCACAGCATAATGGACCATTTAGACGGAGTCAATCCCCGAGAGAATCCACAAAGCCAATCCAATAACTTTTAATAAAATCGTGTAAATAGAGACCACTGCATTGGATTGTCTCCAAGCCATTGATGAGGCAAATTAATGGATTGGCTAAGTGGATTGTCTCGGGGATTGGCCCCGTCTAAATGGTTCATATATACTAATACTTACTCAATATTTTCCTTCCTCAATATTTTACTTCCCGGGTTTTCCAAAGATTTTCGATGGAACTTTTTGAGACCTCGAAGTTGCAATACCACCTTAAAGTTTATTGTCACCATTGATATAAAGTTTCAAAATAATACATCTATGCGTGAAATAACAGAAATTATATTGAAAAATACAAGATCGGGGCCGGCATTAGTTCCGGTTTTGACCGCGCGCCTAAAGATCCTTTGTACTGTCATATTGGAAGTGTTTGTCAAAAGTACTAAAGCCATTACGAGGTCGACGATATTATACGTACAAATTATGTCTCTTTCAGAACTGGTTTGGAAACGTGACCACGCGTGACAAGAAGAACTTTAAAATAGAGAACAACAAAGTGCATGTCAGCCCTGGTAGCGCCATGCGGTTGCGCTTCTTCGTCGAATACAAAGAGAAACCACCGAGACTGCTGGCAATAAGACTGAATGGAAGGGACATCTGCACACCTGCAAAAAAAAGTCAGAAGCCTGTCATTTGGATTGAACAGGAGACGAAACCTGTTCCGAGTCTAACTACGACTTATACAAATATGTGAGTTGAGTACAGACATTACTGTATCAGAATTTATGGAGTACAATTTAATATGTATTCCATCAGTATTATCTACTTTATGAAACATATCGTTCTTTAACTACTAAAGAAGCCACATCATCACTAAAATATCTAACAGCGCGATGGTGCAACGTTCAGTAATGTATTTCACATTTACAGCTCTTTTCTTAACGAAGTTATTTATGCCGGAACAACTTACCCCCGGCACTTTGAATCCCGGTCTCACCTACTAACATCTCGTGCACTTTTTAAAAGAAAAAAAGTACAGTAAACGTTTTTTCCTTCAGTGGCAACCCCTTGGATATATTTGTCAATGAAAACTTAAGAATATTAAAATACTCAAAAACTACCAACCCAGCAGGCATTGATGGAAAGGTGAGCCAATTGTCATATTCATGACACAAATTTTTTCTTTTTTTTACACATAACGTTTTAGGAAACCTAAAATAAAGGAATCTTCCTCTGGACTATTTTCTGATTGATTACGGCACATGATACGTTGCGGCTAACTTAAGTAGGGCGCTCACCACGCAATTTTTCGTCGCATTGGGTCCGCCCATAGATATAAGAAAGAAGGAGATATGCCCGGTAGTGGAAAATGTATCGGAACCCAATGTCTCCAGTTTGTCCCTACCACCTCGCCACAACTACACATGCAGTTTAGTAAAACCAATAGATACGAAGTCGCGCACACACTCGCAATTCATAAATCAGAACGTACTACACAGTCAATTATAAACCTTATGCCATCAAACACAGCGTGCATTTACCACTCACAAGAAAACATCGATAGCTATTGTTACGCTGTGCAAAAGCCATTTATTTTACATACATACATAGTGATTGACTAAATCGGAAAGTTACCGATTCTCCCATTTATTATTGTATTCAAAATTTTGGGAAAATAAAAGACGTTATACTATTATAAGATGATATAAATAAACAAAACGCAGCGCAATAAAAAATTGTATTGCAAAAAATTACAACAACAACAGGAAATCAAAATGATTTCACATCGGTCTTCCAACCAGGCTATGTCTGTTGACAAATATAAGAATAAACTTTAATAGTAAGTAATATAAATTCATACGACAATCGACAATGTTGTCGATAGCCTACATTAGTGTAAAAGCACATCACTAACTCGTTGCAAGATACTGCGGCCGTACCACGCGATGCAACCGCATGAATAAAGTATCGTTTTGTGATTTTTACATTGCTTGTCCAGTCACTTAGCGACATGCTTAGGTAGTGGTTAAGAAGCAATGTATTTTCTGCAAAAATAGTGCAGTCGCTGTGGTATATGAAAACAAAAATAACGTAGTAAAGGCAAGAAATATTTATCGATTTGGGGTTTTTCATGATTTTCAAGACAATTATACTAAAATATTTGTGCTGATATACAGGGTGATTGGAAGATGGGTGCAAAGCTTTAAGGCGAAGATAGTACAGACAATTTAGAACCATTTAAGCCATGGTTGTCTTAGACGAAGTCTTACCAATTTTTTTTTTTTTAATAAGGTTTAAAAGACGTATTGTACAAATTTTTTATTTTTTCTGAGCTTTAAATGTCTGTAAAAAAAATGTCTAATGACACCAAATGTTTTTAACCAAATTTTTAAGTTTTTTTTTCGGAAATTCTCAAAATTTAATGTAAACTGCATAATTATGGCCAAATTGAATGATAAATGAATTCATTTTTTATTTATTTAATTAAAGTAATGTGTAAGCAATCAAGCAAAACATGTTTTAGGCTTCTGTGTCATTAGACATTTTTTTTACAGACATTTAAAGCTCAGAAAAAATAAAAAATTTGTACAATACGTCTTTTAAACCTTATTAAAAAAAAAAAATTTGGTAAGACTTCGTCTAAGACAACCATGGCTTAAATGGTTCTAAATTGTCTATACTATCTTCACCTTAAAGCTTTGCACCCATCTTCCAATCACCCTGTATATCATAAGTGGTTCCATGATTTATATTTTTTTTAGTTTGACTTCGATTTTTACAAAAAACCACTGAACAACACGGCATTCTTAAATGTTGTCACTTCCGTGGTCGAAAGCGCACTAGTTCACAGACACGGCCATTTGTCTTTCACATGAGCATCTTGATCACGACGCGCGGACACAAACACGCCCCGATGCAACTTCTCCTGTTTTTTATATTTCTATGGGTCCGCCACACCAACCTGGTGCAGTGTCAGGACATTGCTACGGGAGCTTCCCGTGAATCATAGATTATACACTTATACATGAATCTCGTATTAATTAAACCAAAGACATTTAAAATTTATGTTGGAAGGCCGCACAATACGAACTTCATAAATGGGCAGCTAAATATGTTTTTTTTTTTTGCAGCCAAAATGCGGTAAAGCGGAGGCAAACACAATGGTGCTGAATGGTAAATCCAAGTTGGATACTCTATGGCCGTGGCAGATCGCCCTCTACAAAGACGAGGTAAGGAAGGTTTGCGTGGTTTCCTCGATTTGCTAAGAGCTTCAGAAGTCGAGGTTTCTAGCGCGTCCTATCACTTGAGCTTGGAATTCTGGGTTCGTTCCGCAAGGTCTGCAAAGAGTTACTTGGTCCCTCAAGTCAGGATTTGTAGCCGGTGATTAAAGGGCCCTCATCGACGTTTGAGTAAAATAACATAATAAAAATTATAATATTGCAGAGCAAGCTTACAATTTAATTCCTCGTTGCCAGGACATGGGGAACAATTACGCCTGCGGAGGTATCTTGATCACGGCTCGACACGTCATCACGGCAGCACACTGCGTCACCATGAAGCATACCGTACATCCTGTTGACCAGTACACCCTGTCAGTCTTCTTGGGAAAACACAACCTTTGGACCTCGTCTGATGAAGTGCTGATTAGGTTTGTAAGTATCTCATTGATGTATTGCCTTTATGCACCTATACTATGACACCGTTGGGTAAAGGTGTCATTGACTACCGCGTCTATCTTACCCCGCTGCCCTTTCTGGAGAATTTGATGATGACAAAATGATTCAAAGTCATCATGCTAGCGCTTCATAGGTTAGCTTCGATAAAGACGCCTGTCATCAGGCAACCATGACTGCGTGACAACCCTGACCCATCTATCTGGATGCATTCGACAGATATACTAACTCGTTTATTAAATAATTCCAGGTGAAGAATATAATAGTTCATCCAAACTATAACGCTTCCACCTACAGTAGTAATGTGGCGATCTTTGAGCTACATTTGCCTGTGAAGTACACCGAATGGATCAAACCTGCTTGTCTATGGCCAAATAACGATATAGACCTGAAGAATATAATTGGGAAGAAGGGAACGGTGTGTATTGACTTTGTTACACTTTAAAAATTAATGAAGACTCAGAACATTTTTTTACCGAAGAATAAAAGAAGGATCAAGGGGGAGAAGGGGGGGTTCTCAAGTCGACTCGTATATTTTTTTTATGTATGACGCGTAACTTTTCACAGAGGAGATAGATAGATAAATAGATAGCGATAGAGAAAGATTCGGGTTGATTGATTTTTCACATACTGAATGTACACTTGTGAACCGATTCTACTGAAATTTGGCACACATAATATGTAGTTCTGATGACACTCCAACAAAATAGAGACCTGGAGTTGATCTGATGATGGAGATGGACGACAGTCGAGAGAATAAAGACGCCAAGTAAATTAATGGCAGCTGAAAGCTGAAAGGTTTATGTTTGCTTTTCAGTTTCGTTTTCCGTCACTAAATTTTTTTATTTTGGTTTGGACATGTTCAATAGGCTGAATATGCGGACCTGCCAGTGCCAAGGCATCTCGCGTATCTAGGCAAAGCTTTCCGTCAGTGTCGACGCGCGTTCCGATTTCGAATACTTTACGCTTCCAAGCGCTTGCGAGGCGGCTCGGCTGATCTAAATATCCTCCACTCCAGGGCGGAGGACATCATTTATTTACGTTCCAGCCATTCATTAACATCGTGGAGTCTTTCCCAGGAAAGAATACACGGTGTTCCTCCGACAAATATGCCGGGGGAGAACGAATCTTTGACGTATTCGTCTGCAAACTGTAACACTGGCTGGAAGTATAAGTTATTTAATCAACTGTAAACTAAAGTAGCTTGTTTTTTTTCGTTACAGTTGCTAAGCTGGCGTTTTGACGACAAAAACAAAGTGATAGATGATCTAAATCAGGAGGAGGTACCGGTTGTAAGTCAGGCGACGTGCATTAAGTCGCATGAAAGAATGGTGCGATTCACTTCAGAATACACCTACTGCGCGGGAAATCGACGCGGTAAGCCAAAGTTTTATGACTATGGAGTTATCTGAACCAGATAAATTGATTAAAATGAGAGCAGTTATTTTTCTGTTTTTCTTGTATACAAAAAAAAAAACACTAAAAAAAATACTAAATACTGTTAATAAAAAGGCCCACAACAGGCACCTTCTAGTAATACTGCTATTCACTCTAGCCTTTTACTTGCCCTGTTTCTCTTCACTGAAATCATAAAAAGGGCCCGCTCGTGTGACCCTGTGTTGGACATTTCTTGGAGAATACTTTTCAAAGTCATACCCTAAAACTCTGTCAAAGATCTTTGTGGTTTTAATCATAGAAGTCAATTGAGTTGAAAGTTAAGGCGCCACTCTACAGCTACGCACGAATTCAAGGCTTTTTTTTTTTTTTTTGAGGGTGGGAAATTATCAGACAACTTCTCCCGCTCTGGGTGGAGCGGGAGGGCGTGTCAGACTTTTACTGACTAAAACCCACCCGTGTTCCTTCCGTTGCCTGTGTGCCGGGGTCGCGATATCCCTTTCGGACAAATTCGCAACCCCGGCAGACGAATGCATGGCTGGCAAACAAATGAACCGCGAAACTAACGTGTCACTCTCCGTGAAACAGAGATAAAGTTCGCTCCTCTTTTTCTAGAAATATCTTCGTGTGCCAGCGCAGGTAGCGGCATGGTCTTCAAGCTTGGTTCTACCTGGCACCTTCGAGGCCTCGCATCTTTGGCCATACCCGGGTACAACGGAAAGCGATGCGATACTACGCACTACGTCATATTTACAGACTTAGCCAAATTATTGCCATGGATTAATAGTATTGTTTTTGATTTTTGATCTCGAGACTGATAAAATTTTGTTAATTTGTCACTTCAGTTTTGTTGAGAAGCGAAGATATCTTTGAGACAAAAGAAGAGCTAATAATATGCGCAAGTTATTCGATAAGCACTAACATGTAGAGATGTTGCATTTTACAATAGCCCTCAGTCATTCCAATTTATATCTTATTTAAAAGACATAAGAATCACACGACGCGCACTCGTGAATTGCTTTATCTGTATAATTGTATTGTATGGTACTGGGTGTACTGTATGAATGAATAAATGATGATATTAATAAAATTGTTTTTTTTTTTTTTATATGTCAGAAGAATAAAAAAGAAGAAAAACACACAACTACGTAAAATCTGATAGATTTACACCCATTTTTTTTTTTTTTTTTTTTTTTTTTTTTTTTTTTTTTTTTTTTTTTTTTTTTTTTTTTTTTTTTTTACTGTGTCCAAATAAACATTATTCTTTCTTTCTTTCTTTTTTTTATTTGAAGGCAACAGCTAGTGCTTGTGTAATTATTATATTCGACAGTTTTGGGTCTAAAAAAAGTGTAAGTCCATAAAATCATAGCGGGATATGGAAAAAAAATTATAAGAAAAAAAAAATAAGATAGCCCCATATATAAAAAAATAAGATATTTTTAAGTTAATTTTAGATAATTTGTCACATGGGACATGGGCCTTATTACATGGGACTTTAATATAACTGGCGAAATGTGGGCGAACTAATGGCCAAACACATGCATGCAGAGTTTCGCTAGCTAATTTTATTTGAGCCTTTGTTGTCTGTGGCGAGCAGCAATAGTAAATAAACATACGTCATCTTGTTACATCATCCTTGAAATAAATTAATAACAAGTTACTGTTGTCGCAATCAAATTGAGGAAAAATCCTCATATAATCGCCATGCTTTCCATAAGACATTCAATTTCTGGAATCCAAGTCATACTTACTCAGTACAGAAGTTTTTAGACGACAAATCGATCGCAAAATAAAAATAAAAATATTCTTTCTCTCATACATCAAACATTATGAAATATAATATATTTAATTTTTTTATTTGTTTTCCTATAAGTAATTAGGAAATCAAATTTAAATATTAATACATAAATAATAACATAATTTAATAATAATGAAAATACTTCTAAGAATTTAAATAATGACTACCCACTTATGCAATACATAAAATTAAAATAACTAATATACTATATACACAAACCTAATAATATACAATATATTCATAATTATACACCCAATTAAAAACATCTAATAATTTATAATAATATTGAATTACTGCTTAGCCCTCTTCCTCTACACGGTGGAGCATACGGTGGAGGTCTGCCCAGCTTGGGCGGAGCACCGCCGTGTCCTCACGGAGGCGATCGGCGGCGGCGATCTCTCGCGTCCGGCCCTGGTTCAGGCCATGGTCCGGAGCGAGAGTGCATGGGAGGCCGTCACCTCCTTCTGCGAAGCAGTAATGCTCGCGAAGGAGGAGGCGGAGCGCGCGAGGGAGAGGCAAAATGCGCCCCCTCGCGCCCCTAGTCGCCGCAGGAGACGCCCCGGGCGTCGGGAGTCGCGAGCCGACTTCCGGCCACCGTAGGCGCGGGCTTGCGGACGGTGAGCAATGGGTAGCTCGCCGTCCGATAGGGACCAGGCCCGGGTCGACGGCGCGTTGTGTTCCACGCGCGCCTCAAAGAGATGTCAGCACCAACTGACGGGGTCCGGAAGGGCCAATGCCTGCCGGGGTTGCGGGTTTGTCTGAAAGGGATATCGCGACCTCGGCACATAGGCAACGGAAGGAACACGGGTGGGTTTTAGTCAGTAAAAGTCTGACACGCCCTCCCGCTCCACCCAGAGCGGGAGAAGTTATTTGATAATTTCCCATCTTCAAAAAAAAAAAAAAAAAAAGCCCTCTTCCTCTCTCCTTATTTTGCTGTGCCCGACAGGGTCCATATTGATCTCTTACTTATTAAACCATCTATGTAATACATATGGAATGCAATAAAGAATTGAGTATTGAGTATAGACTCCAGCGCGGATGGCGATCGATGCCAATGAATAAAATCAATATTACTGTGAACAAATCCTCACGAATTCTTAAGAAAATCGAGTAATTTCTGTTGGAAATGGTAAGGTAAGTGTGAAGAATAGATAAGGTGTAATTGTGGTTTTGATAATATCAAAACTACTATAACAAGGTGATTTATACACTTGATATTATTGAGTGTGAAATTATGTTTGTGTGTCATCAAAACGTGTGTTTTCGATACGGTTAGAAGTTCAAGAAATTCAAAATTCAGAATTCAAAATATTTTATTTCACATAAACGTACAAGGGCACTTATGAAACGTCAGAAGCTAGGTGCACGTAAGTAGGAAAGTGCATGGCAGTTGAGAGTATAGCATGCTCACTTAAATGTCTCGCTGGTGGTGAATGTGCGCGTGTGTTAGATCATTCGGTTCCCTACAAAACGGTTGAGCTGGATGGTGCTGATCCATGAGTCATGTTAGTGAACGAACGCCGACAGTTGAGACTGGTCATCACATCTGCCAGGGCTTATTTTGAATTATTTATGTTTTTTTTTTTACATTGTTCTCACTTAAAGGAGCAACAAGAATAATGCAGGGTTTTGTAATATTTCTTGCCCATTCTTCTCCATACATATTATAATATTGTCTTGTTTTAAACTTTGGGCGACCCAGTTCTGCTCGGGTGAAAATACGGAGAAAACGAATTTTCCCGGATATGAGACCTAGCTAGATCGATTTTTCGCCCCCATAAACCCCTATATTGCAACTTTCATAGAAAACGTTAGAGCCGTTTTCGTGAACCTGATTATAAATATATATATATATGTATACAAATATTGCTCGTTTAATACTATTAGGATAGAATACAAAAATAATAAATTGAATTAATGCAAGACAAAAAACAACGTGTAGTTATTTTATAAAATTCCTGTTATTTTTTCTTTTTTTTAAGAAATCGAATAAATATCTTATCAATGAAAAGATCTTTATATAATATAATAATATATTCGATTTCTCTTTTCCGAAAATAATTTTCTTCCCGCAAGGTCCGCAGACCTTCTGTCTATTTTCAGAGTGATAGCATTTTCTTCTTCCATACATCTTAAATGATACAAAAAATCTCAGTAAGATTATACGCTATTGTATTCTTATAAAACTTTAATATAATATTATTTTTATGTATATTATTACAATATCAAAATTTTATATTAATATAATAGAAGCTTTCAATTGCAAGCGATAATGAGGCCTGTGGTGCTATTCTGTAAAAATCTCACCGTGAAAACTTAGGTGAAGTGAGCTGTCAATAGTGTCAATCCCTAGAATCAGGTGAAATGACAGCTCACTTTAAGCTCACTTCACCTAAATTTTCACGGTGAGAATTTTATAGAATCGACCGGCTGAATAGAACACATTTAAAACAACTCTTCCGGCGTATTTCACTTTTGATTTATTTTTCATGATTTCGCCACCTATTGGAATTTTCCTCCAGTTTTGTACCTAAAACTCATTAAGCCGCCGCGCCACAGCTAACCTGCCCACGGCTAAGCGACGCACGTGTACTTAGCTTCAGTTTTGTATAAAAAATAACCGATTTCCAAAAAAACACTACAATATGAAAAATTACTTTAATTTCGGAAGTCAGTGTCTTTGGTTTTGAATTTGAATTTTTTGCGACCGCCTTCCGAAATTAAAATTATTTTTAAATTTGTAGTCTTTTTTGGAAGGCGGTAGTTTATTATTTTTCGTTTTTTGGTTGTGGTACACCTACCCCACACAAATACGAATACCACTTTCTACTATGTAAATAACAGTGACAGGAACTTGTATAACATCATCCATAAATACTAAGTGGGAAAAAACGTATTATTGAAGCTAACTCAAAAACCACCAAAGCAAAGTTAATAAAAAAATATTATATAAACATTATTATACCCACTTGTAAATAGTTTAATATTGATGTTTTCGTATTATAAACATTTAAGAATATTTAATCAATTACATTACTTTCATAAAAAAATTATGGGACCACCGCGCAAGCTTCCTCTACCAACTGAAAAAAGTATTTTTCAAAATCGGTCGACAATTGACGAATCTATCGTTGAACATACCTACATTAAAAAAAACTAAGTTCAAAGTCAAAGTCAAACAATTTATTTCAATTAGGCACATAAAAGACACATATGAACTTCAATTTTACAAAAAATAAAATTGATTCTAGTTGCCCCTTCCAAAAGGTAGTTTTCGTATGGAGAAGAATGGGCAAGAAACTCCACATTGATCCACATTGTTGTACATATAACCTACTTCTTTTTGGAAGTCGGTTAAAAATGTAGGCGGGATTGTTCACTGCCACCCACGATCACGCTAAGCACGAAACAAAATGCTGGTAAACAGATGAACCGTGGCGCTAACCGTACCGCGCACATCCTGCGTGGCAGTGGACGGTCGCCTTTACAACAAGTAAACATAACAATATACCAAGTTTATTTCATAATATTTTGTAATATGGAAATAATCGCTCTGCTTTTGTTGAGTAACTTATTACGCGACCCAGTGCGAGTCTTAATGAGGCATAAGGACGTGTTCACGCTAGAGGACCTCGATGCATACAGACACAGATACAAACCTGTGTGTATGCAGATACATACCTGTGTATCTGTGAGACACAGGTCTGAGAGGTGTGAGGTGTGGTGTGTGAGGGGTGTGTTATAGAATAGAATTTTCTTTATTAAAGTGACTAAGACTCAACAACAAGATTGTTAGTAAAACTTACGACTATGTTAGTAAGCACAGACACTAAACAAAAACAAGAAAAACAATACAAAACGTAACAAGAAATAATGGTTGGTCACCGTTGCGATATCCCATGAGAGACGGCACAACAGTGATCCACGTACAAACAGTCCAGGAGGCCAATTCTCGCGTTTTCACTCGTTCAAGTCGCATTCGTATTGCCGCTCGACTTCCTATGTCGCTTATAAAATGGTGATATTATCCAGATTCCGGCCAAGTGCGTGTCGGGCCACGCACAACGAAGGGTTCCGTAGTTGGGATGAATTTATCCCAAGAACAAACTTAACATTGTAGTTGAAAAAAATGTTTGGTATGGGAATACATTCCAACTGCAAATGTAAGCTTGTATGCACAATATTGAGTGATTTACCATGTTTTTTTAAGACCATAGACTTATAGGTTTTCCTATAATCTATGAGTAAAGAACCAATCTCTGTATATTTTTCATAATTTTAGGCCTTGTAGTTTCGGAGATAAGGGGGGCATATTATGGGCAATATTCATGTATATTCTTATTTTTTTAAAGTTTATATAAATGAGATCTTCACAACAAGCCCTTTCATTTGATCTGTCACACGATATAGTTTACAAAACTTTATTTTATTTCCAATTTGCCCCCGAAAAGTTACCCCCATATTCAAATTTCATTTATTTACGTTACTCGTCCGTGTTTGGGTCACAAAAATTCATATGTGTACCAAATTTCAATTAAATTGGTATATTAGATTCGGAGCAAATCGGCTGTGTCAGACGGACAGACAGACACACGAGTGATCCTATAATAGTTCCGTTTTTTCCTTATGAGGTACGGAACCCTAAAAATGTTGTCATTATACGTCGCGTGAAGTGATCCATTCCA
The DNA here is from genome assembly GCA_914767755.1 of Agrochola circellaris. Lineage (NCBI taxonomy): Eukaryota > Metazoa > Arthropoda > Insecta > Lepidoptera > Noctuidae > Agrochola > Agrochola circellaris. The sequence continues at coordinate 10,016,633 of OU611860.1, forward strand.
CAAAATGATGCTACGTTTTAAACGATACCGTAGATGTACTTCTTATAGTTTATTAAAAAATATTTTTAAGCGTATATCTATAAGGTTTTGAGCAACATTTTATACGTATGTATTTCATAAACATTTATGAATACCATCATCATTATTGATTTTGGTACTCCATTTTTATTTTATTATTAACATTAAAATAAGTTCTCCTACAACGGAATGCATGGCTGATGCTTAATGTGTCATGTCATTTGTCACGTCAAATTATTAAGGTCATAATTTCTGTTTATTTACATTGATTATCTCTTTATCTCTACATAAATTAAGTAATTAAATAAAAACAGGATGCCTGCCAATGATATTATAAGTGAACTGATGACTACCACAATAAGATCAAGACTTATCATGATGGAGAAAAAGAAGAAGAAGAGGACGTATGGTTGTCGTAACAAGTGGTGGTACCGCAACAACTAGACTGTCCTGCTGCTCCATCAACGCTGCTGTACCTACGTGTCCCGATTATAATACTTTATAAAGGCCCAAAAGATAGTTGGGAAATCCTAGCGAAAACAAATTTCACGTCGTCACAACACGAATTCAAATTTATTTGTGGTCAAAGTACCGCACAAACATCTTTCGAAATTGATGAATAATTTGGTCGTGAAGGGACATGGTCCAGCGTTTCCTAAGCTCACGGACAGCGTGCGATACAGGACGCCGACTATTCGTGTAAACTTGTGATAATTATAATGTATAGTATTTATTTTAGATATATAAGTTTGTATTGAAAAAAAAAATATAAAGAAATTAGAAATCTATATTGTTTGAAATACTGCATCATGTTGGTGGTACAATGATAATAGGTGCGTAGGTATATCATTTAATTCTAGTGACAAAATAACCTTTACATAAATACCTTACAGACTCTGAAAATTCAGTATACACCCAATTATAAACAACAAATGCATATTATTATCACATCACACATGGAAATTTAGTTTTGGTCATTCTTTTCTGTAACATCTCCAGCCGGCCAAAATTCTGGGCAGCGCGTGAACCTAGAGGATGTCAGAATTAAAATCTCGTTCGACTGCATCGTCCTTCCTTCGGCACTGATTAGACCTTAGCTCGTTTTCTATCGATGTCTGTAGATCCAACCGGGAAATTTACAGGAGCAAGGTGGGGCACTGCGGCTCGAAAATCCTCGCTTCCAGGAGCAGTACCGCGTTTGTTGTGGCTGCGTCACGATCAAACCTACTTGCCCTCAACCAGAGTAAAACCCTCCGAGTCCATTTGACTGGTTAAGGAGTCGACAATCTTGAAAAATTATTTCAAAGTGAAACAAATGTTTCGAGCACCATTTTATAAGTATCTCATAAACATTTATCAAAAAAATATTCATTATTGATTGCGTAACTCAATTTTTATTTAATTACTGGCTTCTGCCCCCGCCTTTGTCCGCGTAAAATTGGCACAAGCTGTGCCTCCCCTTACTTCGTTTTCGCTTAGCCTTCTTTCTGACTTTTTCTTTTTGCTTGGCTCCTAAGGGTCGAAGCGTGATGTTAATGATGTTCTTCCTCAAGTATTAGACTATCAAATGCAAAAAGCATATTCTCAAATCAGACGGGTAGTTTCAGAGATTAGCGCCTTCAAACAAAAAAAGAAACAAACTCTTCAGCTTTATTAATAGTATAGAAAGATATAGATGAATATTTAAATAAACTCTCCTTTGTATTTGGTACAACGGAATGCATGGCTGATGCTGATTTGTCAATGTCAACGATTTTAGTCACGTCATAATAAAGTAATCAAATAAAACAGAATTTCTGCTAATGATTAAACTGAGTAAACTGATGAATACCGAAATAACATCAAGGTTTATCAAGATGGAGAAGAGGAAACGTGATTGTCGTAAAGACCGGACTGAATCACGGGCTCTCAGAATGCTCTCATAATGGCTCCTGCGTCCTACCGTTCCAACGACGCAGCTGTATCAACGTGTTACGGCTACATTAATCAACAAAGTCTGAAAATATTGTTAATCCTTGCAAAAACCGATTTCCTCCCTGAGGGTCAAGCGGAAGAGTCTCGTCACAACACGAATTTAATTCTTTTTGGGGTGAAAGTCCTGGACAACGTCTGTCGAGATTCATGAAGACTTTGAGCAAGAGGTGTAATGATCCGGCGACTCCTAAGCTGGTACTAAACAGCGCGCCACATATATTATGACGCCGACTAATCGTGTAAACTAGTGATTTTATATTATTTAAGTGTAGTATTTTTGATAGTTTGAGTTTCATATTGAAAAACAATTATACATGTTTGAAATCTTTATTGTTTGCTTTTGAAATTCTACATCATGTTTTTGGACCTGTGGTAATAAAATCATCATAGCTATAATATTATAATTCGAGTGTCACTTTTGTCACCCTTTACATAAATATATCACAGACTAATTAGACTTGGGTTTATACAACAACAACATAATTATTATCACACAATACTTAGGTTTGGTCATAGTTCCCTGTAACATCTTCATGCAACACCTGCCTGGCAAAATTATGGGCTATGGACGATAGCCTTTTGCAGCGCGGGAACCTCGAGGATGAAGGACTTAAAATTTGTAGTACAGCTCGACTTCATCCACGACAGCTTCAGCAAATCCCTTGCTGCTGCACTGATAAGACCTTGGCTCCTTCTCTCTCAATGTTTGTGGGTAACACCGGGAAATATGCATGAGGATGGTGAGCACTGTAACTCAAAAATCCTCGGTTGCAGGAGTGGTGGTACGGTATTTATTGTGGCTGCCCCGCGATCGCCTTCTCTTGCCGTCAAACAGAGTAAAGCTGTCTTCGTCCATTTGACTGGTTTTAGAAGCCTTCCGCTTCTATATCTCAGATGTGTGTCTTATTAATCGACGCCGCACAAGATCCACTGCTTGACCACTTTGACGAAGGCGTGAAGTTTTCTTCGTGTGTTTTTCCTTGGTGTGGCGATCGCAGCGTTTCTGAGATGTTTATGAACTCGTGTAACACATTTTGTAAAAAAAACATTTATTATTTTCTTCCGCATTGACTAATTATGAATGACACAATAACTGTTTGACGTTGGTACGAAGGTCGACATGACGTCATGAACGTATCGACTGGTCCGGACCACTCTTTGCATGTCGCATGTAAATTATGGCATGTCGCGTGCTTTCCTGCGAGAAATCGTCGAATCGACATGGCGAGAATAGCTCTACTCCATTTTCACGAGCGAAAACATGATTTTCACGAGGGAAAAGTACGAATCGAGCGACAATAACGAGTGTGAGATGCGCGAGAATTGCCTTCCAGGCGACTTGCAACCACAACTTGTAACGTGTGTACTTATACACGTTAAACTTATAACCCACCCCTGTTTTCGTCGGGGGTTAAAAATATATGCAGATTTTTTTTCGCGATTTCTGGTTTAATGCCATAATCGTTCATTATCATGAGTACAATGTGGCCTTTTCAGGTTTTCAGTTATTTTAATAACACCTTGTTTATTACATTTTTACTATTTCCCTAGCTCTGTAAACGCTGCCTTAATTGTTTTACTACCTCTAGGTATACCAAAATATAGTCTCATTTTATCAATATACCTTCTGAAACAAACATTAGCAATAATGAGTACGAAATACGTGGAGATAATATCAATTTGCATTTCTTTATTATATTCATATTATTTCGTTGACTCCGTGCCAGCTTCGGCGTTCCGATCAGTAAGTTGTATATTTTTTATTTTGGTTAAAACACTGCATTAAATATATTTCAGCTCTTGAATTATCTAAAAACCAAAGTCTTAAATTATTTAAGTATTATAATTAGGCTGAGAATCTTCTTTAGTTCTAGAAAGGTAAAACATTATTTTATGTCACTTTTGGCAAATTCTAGGGCCCATTTCAAACAACAATTATGAAAGCAACAAAATGCTCGAAGTCAACACTGCCCATAGACAAGAATCCACCAGTATTTTTAAATGTCGAGGTCTACAACACTAGCTTGAAGAATAATCTGCTACGAGGGAACGTCACTATTCTGAAAGATTGTAAGAATAAGAAGGTAAGGACATGGCTGTGGCACGCGCGTCTTTTCAAAGCCAAAGTCAAATCATTTATTTCAAATAGGCCAATGTAAGGCACTTCTGATGTCAAATTAAGAAAAAAAAAATGATTCTAGTCGCCCCTTGCAAAAGGTAGTTTTCATATGGAGAAGAATGGGAAAAAACTCCACCGTTACTCTTTTAAAATGTTCTACAATATTTTGTATAGGTACATTAGTCATATAATTATATGTGAAGACGATGAACCTTGAATAAGATTACTGTACCACATTAGGTAAAAGAATTATAAAAGTGAAGCAACGGCAGATAAATTAAATATGTGATAGATACATACTTACCAATCTTGTAACGGTAGACGATTTTTCAAAAAATTTACAATACTGTACTTTTAGTATACAGAAAAGGAATTTTGGCATGGATTTTGGCACGGATTTTGGCATGGATTATATGATTATCATGCATAATCAATGCGGGGTGGCGTACTTATTCAGATAAGTTCGAATTTTTACCTACGCGTTTTAACTTCTACCAAAATTAGTGTTGGTAGATATGGCATTGAAGTGGTCACACTAGTACTCGTAAGCCAGATATTAAGCCCGAATTCCAGAAAATAAAAGCAGCGGGTAATTGAGTAACACATAAACTGATTGCTCATTTTATGTTTAATTAATGTCGTTTTAACAGTTCAGCCACGATCATTGAGTTATTAAGAAAGAAAGAAAGAAATAAAGAAAATACATTGATTTAATATAGACAAAAAAGCACACAGTTTACGCACAATTACGCTGTTGAGAATAAGAATCTTTCAAACCTATCATATTAATTGATAATTGACAAACAGGTGCTTGTGTTTGGACATTCCGCCCTTCCAATGGATACAGGGCGGAATGTCCAAACACAAGCACCTGTTTGTTTAAAAAGACATTTCTAATAGTAAGAATGCTAATTGTAAGTTGTGGAAATAAACATCAAATAAAATCAATAGATTAGGAAGTTCCTTCAAAAGCCCCGGGTTGTGTTGAAAATGTGTTATAAAATTAGGGTGCTGATCTGTTCACCTCTTTATGTATTTTTTTTTATCAAAAACTGTAATGCTTTTTTTATAGATTAAAGCTAAAGGTTTCTTCTGGGAGCAGGGAAAGTGGAAGCTGGTCTACCTGATCAATAACATGGGCTGCAACAGCGTCTTCATGCCGGTAGTCACTCTCTTCTTGGGAGTCAAGTATGACAACAAAAACTGCATACTTTTTAAGGTTGTTAATGTTACTATTCTATTTTCAATTTTAATATTTATCTTCAAGATAGTTGCTAAGTAATAACAGCCGCACGGGTAGATCGATCAGGTTAAGCCACGCTTGCCGCGGTCGGTCCGTGGATGGGACCATCTTTACATACCGAGACCCCTCCGTGCCTCGGAAAGCATGTATGCCGTTGGTCCCAGGTGTCATTTGTGGATCTTTGACAGTCGTTACAGAAGCCTGAAAATCTGACAACCAGTCTTATCTATCAAGGGGTATCGTGTTACCCAGTAACTGGGTTGTGGAGGTCAGATAGGCAGTCGCTCCATGTAAAATACAGATATTCAGCTGCATCCAGTTAGACTGGAAGTCGTCCCCAATAAAGATTGATTGTCTCCAAGACAGTTGGAATATTTCATTTGCAGACAACACTTTCAGAACTTGAATTCATTTCTGCTTTCTATTTAGGATCGTCGCGCGTCGCCACCGTTCATTCTAGAATGCTAGCTGGAATTTGGTGTGATAAGGACCAAAAAAAGTCTTAATCTCATTGTTAATCCCGTTTAAATCTCTTTATTTACCTACTCTAATTAACTATAACGTAAGGAATACTTAAGAGTTCTTCAAAGATTACCATAACAAACTGACCTCAAACTCAAATAATGACAAAATAATTATTCCTGGGAAATTCAGTACTGACACATCTTCTTACGTAAATACGGTCTTTCAATACGGAAAATCTATACATCTGCCTTAACCCCGTTTACTTTATTAGTACTCGTATAACAAATCCAACCGTTATTAACTTTTCAACCCTAACAGCACTTACGCTAAAATTCATTCGACCGTTTCATTTCTGACATGGGTAGAAATTAAGGCCCACATTTTGAATTTTAGACCTACATCTGTTGATTGGTATCGACCTAAATTTGACCCACATTCGACCCACATTTCTAATCACGGACCGCAACCGTGCGCGTATTTCCCAAAATTAGGGACCCGAGCCTATTTCGATTGCCCTAGCAGTAGGGGGGGGGGGACCTTTGTTGATTAGCTGTGGTTTGAAAGAGCTAATAGATTTTTATTTACATTAAATCTCTGGCAGGGTAGAGATATAATGTAATGGTTGAAAGGTATTTTTAAGGATAACCAGACATCCTCGCTTTAGCATGTTCTGGAATAAGTAACAATATTTTTATGGTCTTCGTATATATCAGACTCTAAGCTAACAATGTTTTATGTATTGCTTTTTAATTTTTAATGAATTATTGATGGTTGCAGGCTGCACACCAAATAATATGACTTCATCACTAAACTTCATCACAGTCTTTTAAGAATCCTCGTAATAAATCATGGGGAAATAATGTACTTCACAGGTTAGACGGAGTAAGTTGGATTCATCTGAGATTCCGGACCTCCTAATGTATCTAAAGACTAGAAAAGAGGCTTAAATTATTAGGACTTAGGAGTCCAAAAATTCCGTCTTTACTTCCCGTATCAACTAGTCAAGCTGGGCTTACAAAAACCCCTAAGTTCAATACGATCTAAACAAACACTATTTTCCAGGGCAAATATTCTTTCGAGGATGTGGATGCGAACAAGATGCAGCACCTGTTTGCTTCTGTCCAGGACTACGGCAGGATAAAATGGAGAAACGAGTTCTTTTCACAAGCTGGATCTGTGTTCTGCTGGGAGTTCGAGACTTTAGTTGAACCTAATGGGACTGATGCTAAGACTGTTTGAAGAGTATACTGTTGTTTTTTGGAAATGTACACCTGATGAATAGGAACAAATATCATCATCGTTTTCCTGCCCTTATCTCAATTAATTGAGGATGGCGCAATCGTCTTTTTCTTGTTAGCCATCATCTCAGTAATCATCCCATTTCAAGTCATAATATATCATCTTTCAAAGCCGATAATTTTTTGAAGAATGATATTCTTGTTTTATTCACTTAGTTAAGGTGCACCTAAACAGAGATTTTAAAGTACTTTTGATTACTGCTGAAAAGGAAGGATCTCGCTATCATAAATTATATGAGGAATGATCTTAGTCAGTGCAGCTTAACCTCGAAATACTCGTGTAATCCCGTTCGTCCCACTGCCGTCGTCCCACTGGTGGGACGAACGGGAATTTATAAGCAAAAAAAAAAACCGTTCGTCCCACTGACATAGGCTGCGGAATTGTTTGTGACATCAACATTCTATACCTGTAGTGCTATTCCGTAACCATCTCACCGTGAAAACTTAGGTGAAGTGAGCGTGGAGTGAGCTGTCGTTCCACAGGGATTGACACTATTGACAGCTCACTTCACCCAAGTTTTCACGGTGAGATGTTTACAGAATAGCATGGCAGTACTCAATAAGCCTAATAAAGACTCATTTCACAATGTTACGCCCGTCGTTTCAATTTGAACTCTATTTTATAATATTAAGATCCATCATGGTAAAATGCAATGAGCCCTCAAATTAGGCAGGAACCAGCTGATAGCAATTATGTTAAAATATTCCTATAGGTACCTAAAAATTCGAAAGCGGAAAATCTGCTCAAGGGAAAAAATAATTACTTACATAATGTATTTTGTAGAGATAAATGGTGTAGTATATTATAGATATACGAGATACTACAGATAGTACAAATGAGCGGATCATTAGCACTATATCAGTAGCAAAAATCAATTCCACTAATGAGTTCTTATTAAGTACAGTAGTACATAGTCAGTAGTAAAGTGATATGTGGTTTCATTGATGAATGTATCAATCAGTTTGAGTGAATCGTTGATAAGTCCTAAGTGCAGCTACTGATTACTACAGGATGAAAAGTGTATGCTTTACCAATTGTATTTGGGACTATCTACTTGAAATGGATACCTGCTGAGGTTCACGGAAATGGCACTGAAGTGCTTTCAAAAGGATGACAGGACAAAATGGTCCTCATGACCAATAAGGACCACGAGTAGGGATGGGGTTGCAAATAGTGGGGCCTTTTAAGACTTTCGCAATCCACCTCGGGTTGACACGTACTAGGTTAAGTATTCCAAAGCTTGACAGAATTTTAGACTTTCTGGCCACCGAAGACCATTTTTATCAAAGCCATTTTTATGACAAATCATGAACACACCAACATGACACTTATGGTGAATTATGATGATTATGACAGACTAGGATAATGCAAGTCCAGATGGGTCTCTTAAATGGTCTCCTATTCAAGTTATGATAGTATCAAGTGTAGCTTAACCACGACTCTCTTCCGATGTCTTGCAGTATGCAAATAAAAAGTCTAAAAAACTTCTTGGCCAGTTTTCCCTTAAAAGTAAAATACTAAAAAGTTTTGTAATAAAGTCGAGCGGAATGTCTTCCAACGCATAAACTAAGGTACCGTTATATAAAGGTATAGAAGCACCTATTTTACTTTTAGAAGTAAAATTATAATTTCACTATAGTAAAATATCTTTGAATTAGTTTGAGTGATTGAGAAATATCATCTACCCTATAACCCATTTTATTTGGGCTTGGCGTTGCATGCCTTCTTCTTCCATGCAGTCCTAGCGCTCTCAGTAATCACGCCCTTTCTAGCCATATGTTAAGTCTGTTAGCGTATTTATTATATTATTTTATATCCCAGAGTTTCTCTGAGAGATTTTTTCAAAGATATTGGTATCCTCACAGTGGCATCTCAATTCATTTTCGCCAACATCTTATATATTAGGCAAAATATACATTTATACACTAAAAACAGTGATTTTCACAATGTTAACACTAGAAATAAGGAAAAACTAAGAGTTCCTTTTCACCGGCTTCATAAAGTTCATAACTCATTTGTTGGGCTTGGTATAACCTTTTATAACAAGTTACCCTCTTCTTTGCTAGATTTGCCTTTTAATGCGTTTAAAACGAAAGTAAAATCCAACCTTTGTTCAAAGGCATACTATTCTATCAACGACTACTTAAATGATAAGAATAGTTGGTCGCTGTGATTAACTCAAGACAATTTTTATGTTCTTTCTCCAGAATTATCTTACCTACTGACAGGTTATATGAGTTCATATAATTGTTTATTTTAATTTATTGTTGACATAATCTACTTATTACAATGTTTTTTTTTTAATGATTTGTATTGCAATATGTAACTAGTGACCTCGACAATAGATCATATTATTTATTGTTATTAGTTATTAACTGTTTATTTATTTTACCTCGATGGTCCTAGTTTATCATTTATAACTTCCAGTTACAGCTTTATGTAAGCGGGCACGCCCTTTATGCCTGGAGGCTTTTATTAAGACGTTAAGTTTTGTTTACGTTTAGTTTTTATTTCTGCCCGAGTATAGTTCTCGATGATTTTGTTTGGTATATTGGCGTATGCTAGCTAACATATGGATAATAATTTAAATTAGGTTAATTATTTTGAATACTATTATATAGAGTCTTTTTTTACTTTCTAACTCAACAGACAGCTGTGCTGCTGGGGAGTTTGTTGCGCCACTTCTTCTTCCCAGCTAACGCACTAGGAAGTGGTGAAGGGTGGGCGTTTTGGGGGACTGTCTTATGTAATTTTGACGTTCGAAAAGTGCTGATTATCAGCCTAGTTTGAATAAATGACTTTTGAATTTGAAAAAAAAAAATATAAACAATATGTTTAAATAATAGTAAAAGTGCAAAACCTACGCGATCAAAATGTATGGAACAGCAGATTTTTTTAAATAACCGACGAAAATTTTCAGCGCACGGGTGTTCAGTAGCCGCAGGAGACGCCCCGGGCGTCGGGAGTCGCGAGCCGACTTCCGGCCACAGTAGGCGCGGGCTTGCGGGCGGTGAGCAATGGGTAGCTCGCCGTCCGATAGGGACCAGCCATGCGATTCTGTAAACATCTCACCGTGAAAACTTGGGTGAAGTGAGCTGTCAATAGTGTCAATCCCTGTGGAATGACAGCTCACTCCACGCTCACTTCACCTAAGTTTTCACGGTGAGATGGTTACAGAATAGCACGGCAGGCCCGGGTCGACGGCGCGTTGTGTTCCACGCGCGCCTCAAAGAGATGTCAGCACCAACTGATGGGGTCCGGAAGGGCCAATGCCTGCCGGGGTTGCGAGTTTATCCGAAAGGGATATAGCGACCCCGGCACACAGACAACGGAAGGAACACGGGTGGGTTTTAGTCAGTAAAAGTCTGACAGAAGAGCGAGAGAAGTTATTTGATAATAACCCACCATCATCATTCATTCATTTCATTTCATTTCCCACCCTCAAAAAATAAAAAAGGGGTGTTCAGAATCATGTACGAATCCATGATATCATTTTTCGCGTCGATATCCCATGCCACTCTGTATAGGTACCTCGCATAGTCCTTTAGAGAAAACTGGCATGAAAGTTACTTTACTGAAATAAATAACTAAAATCATAACCCTTCCTTTTGGCTTTGCCGTAATCGGGTAAAAAGAGATACCGTTAGGCATCTGTCCCACCGCCCGGCCATTAAACAGAAGCAAGTAGAGCAAGCAACTGAACACGAGTTGGTGAGCAACGAGCAGCGAGTGCGCGACGGCGACGAGCGATTACTCGTTGGTATGTACCAGTAGTGAGTCTGACAGCGAGTGTTCTGCTCGCCAAGCGAGCGTCGCTGAGCGAGTACCCTGTCTTTGATAGCTCTTGTCGCTGCTACGTACGAGTACTCGCTGGCAGTGTGAACAGTCAGCGATCAACTATTAATATAATGTATCTCTTTTGTACGTTTCATACGTACGTTAAATCTTCATCATGTCGTTACGTCATCTTAAGAAATAATTGATAAACAGGTTGGTTAAAATTCTCAGTTTTTGAATCACTCAATTATTATAAGCATGATTTTTGTTTTATTTTTCTGTCATTCTTAAAAACCCCAGCGCTGGGGGCGCTTGTCGTGTTTTAAAAACTCTGTGAATTCCTTTAAAGATGGTTCATATTCTCAAAGCAATTTGTGATAACTACACGAATTTGTGCAGGTTTTAGATAAAACTTTTGCAAAAACAAAACATCATAAAAAGAAAAACAACCGACTTATTTTAATCGATGTTTGAAGTTGTCTTTTATAATATATTTTTTTTTTGTTCTATTACAAAAGTCAAAACTCAATAGATCGTAGTCCTGCGCACATTCCTGGCGTTGTTAGCAGCCCCCACACTCGAGCAGGACTCCGAGAACTTAACTCTAATATCGCCATGACCCGATGTGTATATGTACCACCCGTCCGGACCACAGTCTGATCGGTGGTACGGAGTCGTCACATTCTTCACACACAGCACTCTAGACTCGCTGCAGCTCGAAATCGAGCTCGATAACAAGGCTGATACACTTGGAGTGAGTTTGTTACAAAAGCCAAAATATTCCACTTCTAAAAGCCTTGATGAACAGGTGTGCCGTTTGCATAACACAATTTATTTCCTACTTTCATATAAAAAAACTATGAGAAACTTTATTTTGCACTTGGTGCATTTTCCCATTTTGATCTGATACTTAAAAACTTATCTTTTTTAGGAACACAGAAATCCGAAGATCAATATAATGAACATTCAGAAACAGATAATCAGTTGAGCCAGTCAACTATTGACACACACATGTATGTCACAAAATTTAATTTTTTTATTTGATCTTAAATGAGTTTTATTTTATTTTATTTATATAATATCTTTAAATTATTTATTATAACGGACAGACACTTCTCTGTGTTTATTATTATAGCGTATGGCACTAGTGGGTTGCAGCTGAAAATCAGCGTCAGGTGGTTCACTTTGTGTTGTCATCTGACATTATGCTGAGCTGAGGCCCTTTTGGCATTATAATAATTTGTTTTCTGTTTTTATAGTTTTAAGGTGTATTTTTTATTTTATTTTTTTATAATGCCAATAAACGCATTTTTCTTTCTTTTCTTTCTATTAAATTGCCGGAGCCAGCTCCAATAAAGAAAACAGTGAACACGGAAGATCGAATGATTAAAACTGAAGTCGATGTGCATACGTCTGCATCCACGGCAGTAAAAGATGCTACAGCTAAAGCTGCCCTTGCTTCTTCAACAACAAATGGAGATGCACATAAAGTATGCGCCGACATTGTTGCTAGTTTTTGCATATAGTCTCAGCATACAAATAATGTTTTGCATCCAGAGCACGGAACCGCCGCCGCCCCGGGAGTATCTAGGGAAAGCAGTAATAAAAAAAGTCGGGAGATGTCGTGGGACACCCGGTTCGCTTCGCTATAAATTATGTACAGAGCCATCTAGTATGGTCTCAAGTTTCAAGAACAAAAACTTTTGACACATTAAACTGTTTTTTCGGGCATAACGCTATTTTGTTGCGTGATGATTTCTGCCAGTTCACTCCTATCGCAAGCCGCGTTAAAGAACTTCGTTTAAAAAATTGTGCCACTGAAAGTGTGTTGAGCACACAACTTCTGTCACGAACCGCCTTCAAAGCCGTCGTTGTTTGTGTTATAGTGCGAGTAAGTGCTCAGGGAGATCCGTCTCCGCGCCGCCATCGCGCCGCCTCTGCGCCTCTAAGCTGTGTATATGAAACGTTGCCAACCCGCTGCCACGCAACGCCGCGGATTGTAGAGTGATATGGCAAAATCAAGCGGAGATGGCGCGGCGACGGTGCGGCGACGGTGCTTTAGCGTTCAGTCTAGGTTACGTGAAGCGGTGCCGTCTACACGAGCCCTAAACGTTGTCACGCTTGGTTTGTATGGAAAGTGTTGACAATGTCACCTCCAGCAGCGGTCTCTGAGGCGTCTCCGTGCTCTGTCGTTGTGCAGCATCGAATAGACAATTTCCCCTTTCAAACCGACACGTCACCACCATAATACCCAGTATTTTATCACCCTCTGCTTTTCCTTGCTTGTACACTTAAATTCGAATTATTCCCTGAACGTCGCTTCCATTATTGTGCTGATTGTTCTCCAATTTTAGAAAGCTAACTAAATAATGAAGTTGTTTCTGTAATTTGTACGTTAAATGTCCATAAATTTATTTTGAGTAAACTGCCACAAAAGACAAGAAAAGCTTTAAAAAATCATAACATGTACTTTACGATGCTAAATGTCTAAAGGTATGGCTACTTTATTGATAAATTGGTTTTTGAAGGATTTATTCGGTTAACACCCGAAGCGGAGCAGATTTCTCACAATTACCAGTTTAATGTCCAGACGTAGGAAATTTCCAAAAAGTTAAAAATTCGGATATATCCAAAACAATCCATATTGGACCATAAGTTATCGGGTCAAAAATATTGCAAATTTGCTCTAGCATCATCCTTTACAAGGAATGTACTCAACTACCAATCATTCTGTAGATAAATCTTCACTTTGGTTAGGATACGTGTTCTCGTTACAATTATCTGATATCAAACATTTAATTAGACGTAGGTACGTCTGCTATGTATTCGGCAGCTACGATACTTTTTATTTGCTTACCATGGAATTAAAAGATGCAAAACATGATGATTAAAAAAACGGCTTTATTAAAATTCCATAACCTTCGTCATGATTAGATTATAAACTAACTGGTTTGCATCTCCGGTCAATAGATAAACCAAAACATATATTTGTCTCTTTTCCACATAAGGATGTATTTCTCTCTTCCTTCTCGTTTCAAACTTGAACTTAGTTGTATTATTCTTTTGTTTATATGTCATTCTTGCGAAATCAGGCGCGAGCGCCAATCGTGTTTAAAAATACAGCAAACGGTTCCTTTTTTAAATAAAAATTTGGAAACATTTTTCAAAATGGTAAGAATGAAAACGTTTGGTGATTATTTATTAGTGATGGCCATGTACATTTGGCGATGTGGTGATATAGTGTGAGGTGTGGTGATTATAATACCTATAATAAGTGAATAGGTGATCAAATCAATGGTGGACCGGTTTGTGTTATGTTAAAAGTTTTTCTTTATTATTTTGTTAGAAACAAGTTCGTCGAATATCATAAAGGTCGTGATGTCAAACAGAAGGAAGTTTGGATAGAAAACCAAAGATTTTTATTAGCTTCTTAGTGCAAAGCTACAATATAGGAATTTAATGATTTTGTATATTGAATGGCTTGATGAAGTAGGTAACTTACAGCAAAATGCTAAAGCCGAGAAACATGTTTTAGTCATAATCATAATATTTATTTATTTATATATACTTTATTGTACTCCAGAAAATACAAAGCAATTAATAAATTTAATACTACAAAAAATACAATGGGCGGCCTTATCGCTTTCTGCGATCTCTTCCAGGCAACCTTGGAATGGACAGTGATTGCGCGGACATAAAAATGGGGTTGTCATTTGTGCAAAATAATAATTACCTACATAGATAAAATATATTATAATAAAAATAATATACCCTAATCAAACGTGGATTGGTAGACAATTAATTATCTAGTTTTACGAGACTCTTACGTCATTTTGTGTCTTACGTCATCAACCCCTTCAAACTTTGATACTGTCCGTGAAAAAAAATTGCTAATGCACCATATTTGGCAAATCAATCTGTGGTAGCAGAATAACATTACATAACATCATGCCTTCTTTTCCAGAAGGTTTAGGCAGAGATGTACCTTCCCATAGTACACCCTCATTTCGCCAGTTATATTTAAGTCCCACGTAATAGGGGGCAAGAATATTGTCACCATCGCGACAAGTTCTAGACTGCAACTGAGAAATTCCAGATGGAAAAACCCAATAATACTTAGCCCGACCTGGGAATCGAACCCAGGACTGCATGCTCAGCAGTAAACCAACGAGGCAGTCGAGGTAGCAGAATACTAATATAAGTACTAACTATTATAGTAATGTATGTTAAATAATGTATGTATGGTTTGATGATCTCTGTCTCTTCGATTCCTAAATCCTCTCCCCAACAGGCGCGTTTATATCGATCGATAATAACGCAAGCGTTCTTGCAATAATGCGTCCCGATTCCTTGCACACAGTTGCGTTTTTATCGTCCGATATTTCTGCGTGAAACCTACACTACAGGCGGCCCACCCGCACTACACCGTACTAACGTTATTAACGCAAGTGTGTGTAAGATCACATGCGTTCTAATATAAAATGTTTTAAGAACTCTAAAGCAATATCGCAGGACAGAGGAACGCAGGCGTCCTATTTCTATTTCGTCGTTATTACCGCACTAGTGTGGAAAGTCTCGTACAGATCAGCGCGACTTGTCGCGCGACGCGACACCGGTAATTGTTCTACCGTGAAGTTTTCTTAGAAATTGTTTTGTTAAAGTCGTGTCGGGCTGTCGTGTCGCCCCGGTCTGCATGACGCTTAACTAAGTGGCCGTCTTTATACAAAACGTAGGTACTGAAAACATATTTCGCAATAAAGCTTTGTGCAGATTAGCGCGACGCGACAGCGCGACGCGACACCGATTATTATTATACCGTGAAGTTTTCTTAGAAATCGTATTGTTTGAGTCGCGTCGCGCTATTCTGCACGGGCCTTCACGCTTGCGTTTTTATCGGTCAAAGCTTTATGATGCAGTTGATTCAAAACCTGACTATCAACTTTTTTTCTTGAACAATACTGAATTTTGATTAAGGAAAATATCTTAAGGAAACCTGAATTTTATGGTCAAAATCGTTGATAGTCATTTGACGTGTCGGCAGTAAGCAACCGTGGCGATCAACGATTGTTAATTTTCTTATAGTCTTTGGTCTACCAATCTTACCAAGGGGTATAGTATTACAAATTACTGGGTTGTGGAGGTCAGATAGGCAGTCGCTCCATGTAAAATACTGATGTTCCACTGCATTCGGTTAGACTGGAACCCAACCCCAACATATGTAGTTGGGAATAGGCTAGGCAGATTGATATAGAGTCTTTGCCCTACATAGGACAGTAACATTGCAGGCTTAAATTGTCATATTTGACACACTACATATTGAGCAACGCTTGCCGTGGTCGGTTTGTAGATGAGCGACCATCTATTACATATCGAGACCCCTTCGTGGCTTTGAAAGCAAGTTAAGCCATTAGTCCCAGCTGTCAGTCGTAGATCTTTGATAGACGTTACCGGTAGTCAGAAGCCTAAGTCTAACAACCAGTCTTAACAAGGGTTATCGTGTTACCCACAACCCAGGTTGTGGAGGTCAGATGGCAGTCACATCATGTAAAATACTTGTGTTCAGCTGCATCCGGTGAGACTCGAAGCCGACCCTAGCGTAATTGGGAAAAGGATAGGCAGATGGTGACTTATAAGCAGCCTGCCGTGAAATCGAATAACACGATAACGTTATAAAATCATCTTGTTTGCTCATGTTTACATTTTCGCATCATAATGCTAGAAACGCCTATATAATCACAATAAGATGTTTACTACAAACCCATTATAGTTTTTATTGGCTACGTCAGTTTAAAGGGCTTTGTTGAAGAACAATAAAGATGTAGCTCTTTGTCCTTTGCTCATTATGGTACTGCAGAAACCACTGGCAGTTGTTTTAAGGCACCCAATGAGTAACATCATGCAAGGAGATCGATCTTACACTCTCTTTCCTCCGTATAACGATTATGAAGAACCTGATAACAATACTATTTTGCAGATTAGAGCTTTGAGCTCTTTACTGGCTCTTATGCTGGCTGCGCGATCGTCTGCTCAGACCACCCAAGTATCTGACTTCGTATCGCCATGCCCCAACGTGTTTTCGTACGACCCGCTGGCGACAGAGAGTAACAAGTGGTATGGAGTCGTCAACTTGACCACTGACATCCCTCTCTATGCGCTGTGGCTGAACATCGTGCTTGAAAGTAAGGCTAACATCCTTGGGGTAAGTTCAGTTACACTTTATGTCTCTTCCTTACCTTATATTTTGTATTGAATTTCTATTTTCATTAAAAAAAACCCCTTTGTTCGGGTGTATAAACAATGATAGTTTTAATTTCATATGACGAAGGCTCTGCAAAAGGCCCCTTTACAGAATGCTGTTCCTAAAGTGATTTCATAGCTAGCATTAGAAAGTAATTCCACTATAATTATTCTTCGACGATACGTATCGTAACAAGGTGAAGCAACTTTGTTGAACTTTCAGAACTGGCTAGGCGAGGTAACGACTAACGACAACATAGATTTTAAAATAGAAAATACTAATATGTCGATCACCCCTGAACAACCCCTAGCCGTACGTTTCTTTATCCAATATAATGGCAATGTGACCCCTCCAAAGCTGAAGGCCATAAGGTTTAACGGAAGAGAGATTTGTCAAGTTGAGCCTCAAATAGTAGAAAGTGCAGTACCTGTTAGAGCTGGCATTAGCTACCAAGAAGTAAGACCTGGGGTGACTACTTCAACTACTGCAAGAACCACAGTAACAACGACTTCAAGAAATTATAACCAACAAGAAACGACATCAAAGGCTCAATATTGGTATCAAACAGAAAAGCCGCAGACTACTACAAACTCTCGGTTTTGGACTCAAACAACCCCAGAGCCGACGACGACGACAACTTTAAAACCTCAATATTGGACGGAAGCACAAACACCAGAAAGCACATTACGTGCCACTCAGCAGACGCAATATTGGCAACAAACAACTTCTACTTTAAAACCTATATACTGGACTCAAGCGAAGACTGAAGTCAATCCACAGACTACTGTGAGGACTCCAAGTTGGTCTTATGCGAAAGCTGACAATAACCAGCAAGTTACATCCACAGTTAAACCAACAAATCAAACTAGGTCCCAAATAAGAACCGAAACCACGACGCGTACAACTACAGAAAATAATTCAGAGTCAGGTCAGGTCCAGACTTTGCCTTATTCACAGACTAAAGAAAGAAGGAGAACCACGAACTCCCAAAGCAAATTACAAGGACAAAATAATCAGCAAACTATATCTGGAAACAAATATCAAATACAGAATGAAATTAAACAACAGACAACAGAGGCGGCTCCGGTTTGGCCAAATGTGAAGGTAGCAGACAATCAAAACGTTACCTCTACAACTAGACGAAATAACTTTCAAATTGAAGTTAAACAAGTAGGAAATACAAAATATTGGTCCAAAATTCCCGAAAATACCACGAGAGTAGCAGTAAGGACACCAAGTGTAACTGAAAGTACATCTTACGGATGGTCCGGAAACCAACAAAGAGTCCCCGACAGTGGACTTCAGAGCCAACCTTATGCGAAGACATCAATCAAACAAACAGAATCTAGACAAAATCTTGACCAACCTAGAGATTCGCCATTATATGTAAGACCTGGAGACAGACAGACAATATCTGATAGTAGATACGAACCAAAGAATAATGTAGAGAATAGACCTCAACCTTATAGTGGGTTTGCATCTGAAAATAGGGAACCAGCTAGACCGATTGACTCCTACCAGCAGACGGCAGCACAGAGGCAGCAAAATACGGATGACGTTAGACCACTAAAAATATCTGGACAAAATACTGCTCAAAGATTTGAGGAAGGTTACCAGACTTGGGTTGAACCAGTTAGAAATGGAATGGTAATTGAATCAGGCGTTGATCCTTCGAGATAGTAAGTATACCTTTTTTAGATTAATTTATTCCAAGAACTGCATTCCCGGCTCAATAAAATCCTTGTTTAGTAGTATATTAATTCCCGACATTGGGGATTAAAAAAAAAATGTATTCTCAATTCTCAATTCTTTATTGCGTACCATAATGTATAAAGTTGGTAGGTAAATAATAATATTAGTCACAATTATGGACCCTGTCGGGCACAGCATAGATCAAGATCTTATTACACCAGTAGTTCAAAAATTCTTATCTGGTTTAAGATTCGTAATCTTTTATGAGCGGTCCTAATTTACTGAGGTCTGGTGAATGTTTATGTCTGATTTTCAGCCCCACAAATGATGGCAGAATAAAGAACATAGACGGAAGCAGCTTATCTTTCACAGCACAACCCGTTCCAGCCCCTAGTAAAATTGAAACATATGACAATTCAAAGTAAGTTTTAGGTGCATGTCTTAATACTGTGTCATGAAATTTTAATGCATGCCTACTAACCAGTGTTTTACATGTTAGCAAATAAATAAATAAATAAATGTGCTCCTAAAGTGGTTTTACGAGAACCTCTTACGTTGACCTCTAAAAGGGTAAATGAAGATCCAAAATTAGAACTAGTTATACCTACCTATGGTCGATTACCGATTTCTGACTTGCTTTTTGTGTTGTCATTCTCTGACCGGTGAGTTTCTATTATACTCTGATTAGAGGAGGCATTTTTGTGTCCTTAGCCCATACTGTCCAACTGCTGGACCAAGCTCTTCCCCAAATCTTTCAAGGAACTCCTTTCGCGCGCAACCTCGAATCGGCCGTCGTGGTACAGGCCATCTAGTCACCTTTATGGGACGACCTTTTCGACGCCGACATTATATTTTGATCTAAGATCGTTTACCTATTATTGAAGTTAGTCTTATTTTTTTTTTTTTTAAGTTATTGGACAACAACATACTATAACATTACGCCTGTATTCCCCGACGGGTTGGGCAGGGGTAAAGTAGGCCTGAAATACTCTAGATAAATCTCTTACATCAAATCTTCCTATCTCATGCTTGATAAATACAGGTTGGCAGGGACATCGACGCGAAGCCGGTTACCATGGATTCAGAACATGATTCAGAGCCCCGCTGCGTTGAAATTTTTCGTCGGTTATTAAAAAAAAAACAGCTGCTCCATTCGTTTTGACCGCGTAGGTATTGCACTTTTCTATGAAACAGCAGATTTTTTTTTAAATAACCGACGAAAAATTTCAACGCAGAGGGGTTGTGGCGGCATCTACACCGCCACATGCGAACTACGCATCAAAGACTTGACGTCACACAACATCCTGACGTCACTCAAATCCTGCATCGCGCAATTAGAGTTTACCGCGCGGTGGACATATTATATACAAGCTCACGACTTCAACCTCAGGGCAATTGCCCGCCAGACATGACACCCGTCTGGTCGGAGGATCCTCCCTTTTTTATGGTGGATGAGTGAACTTTACACCCTGTTCCTCATACCGCTAAATTGGTGACCCCGACGTGATCGAAAAACATAATCGTGATCGTGATCGTGATCGTGGTCCCGGGTTAAGAATCATGTACTGACCCCATGGTAACCGACTTCGCGTCGATGTCCCTGACACCCTCATTGCTATTCTGTAACCATCTCACCGTGAAAACTTAGGTGAAGTGAGCGTGGAGTGAGCTGTTATTCCACCTAATGCTAGAGACTGACACTATTGACAGCTCACTCCACACTCACTTCACCTAAGTTTTCACGGTGAGATGGTTACAGAATAGCACTGCCTGTATATCATATTGAAACCTATGTTCGAAATTGTAATTTTTATAATATTTTCAGACAGGAAGACTTTTACGAAGGTGGGTTACCCATATTCTTTATACCCAACCCTGAACCTCAAAACACAGCCGAGGTAGGTTACAAAATGAATTATTACTTCAACACTCACTATTCAATAATTTAAATTTTCACCCTTTATTTAATTGTTTTACAATACTTTTAACACAAATAACTACACTCGAGAGCAATGAATCCGGGTCACTTAAAGAATCCTAAAAATCTCGGAAACTAAAAATGCTAGGTTAATGCAATAAATTGTATTTAATAGACAATGTAATACTCCTTAAATGAAGGTATTAAAACTTCTTAGTTATTGTAAAGTTATATCATAAAAAAATCAAATTTGAAAAAGGGCCACTTTCGAAGATGGAACTACGAAATTACAGCATTTGGTTTTGCTTTTGTTTGTAATCTGTCATTTATGTGGGTACATAAACCATGTTGATAGTGCTCTATATTCATTATTCAAGCAGAAATTATGTCGCTTACGCCTGAAGAATGCACCAGAATACTTACAATGCTGGAAACCGGCCGGAGTCAGCGCGATACAGCCAGGACTGTCGGTGTGTCGCTGTCAACAGTACAAAGAGTTCTCCGACGTTACGAAGAAACTGGTTCTAACCTACGCAGACCAGGAACGGGCAGAACCAGGTGTACCACAGCACGAGAAGACCGATACTTGGTGAACACCATGCTTCGAAATCGCTTTCTCACAGGAACTGAACTCACAAATCAGTTTCGACGCCTCGGAGGAAGTAACCCAAGTGCATGGACAGTAAGACGTCGGCTTGCTGAATCTAACTTAAAACCCCTTAGACCTGCAAACGGCCCTAAACTGGAGCGTGGGCATCGTATTTCAAGACTAAGATATGCCCAGAGCCACGTAAATTGGAGTATTGAAGATTGGTCAAAAGTTATGTTCTCCGACGAATCAAAATTTATGCTCTACAAGCACGATGGAAGACACAGAGTGTATCGAAGACCAGGGGAAAGATTCAAGCAAGCATGCATCGAAGAAAAAGTAGCCTACGGTGGTGGGTCTGTACTTGTGTGGGCCGGAATTTCTTCTGAAAGTCGCACAGAGCTGGTGATCATAGAAAACGGCTCTTTAACTAGCGTAAGATATGTGGAAGAAATCCTCAATGATCACGTTGGTCCATTTATGGTCAATTTAGGTGAGGATGCTATATTTATGCATGACAATGCCCGACCTCATACAGGTAGGATTATGAATGACTACCTTCAAGAGATGAACATTACTCGTATGGAGTGGCCAGCGCGCAGCCCGGATATCAACCCGATCGAGCATGCTTGGGACGAGCTAGGCAGATGCGTAAAACAACGAAACCCTCCCCCAATCACGCTTCGTGAGCTCAAAATTGCTCTCACAGAGGAATGGGAGAATATTCCCCAAAATCGTATAAGGAACTTGGTGTACAGCATGCCAAACCGCGTAAACGCAGTAATGGAAGCACGAGGAGGCAATACGAAATATTAAAATTCAAGAAAATCGTAATAAAGTTCAAAAATTTCATGTTTCCTATTTTTGTTTTAAGGAGAGATCAGCAGTTTTTTTCTTTATGTAATTTTGTGTTAATAAAATGTATGGTGACTCATATTTTTTTTACTTTCATTTAAGGAGTATTACATTGTCTATTAAATACAATTTATTGCATTAACCTATCATTTTTAGTTTCCGAGATTTTTAACATTCTTTAAGTGACCCGGATTCATTGCTCTCGAGTGTATTCACACTAGGTACTAAATACAATAACAAACTATTCAAATAAATATAAAAAACAAACGGATACTTAGGCGTCGAAGTATTCGTCCGCATCGCTGTCGTCCGGGAATGTGCCCAGAAGACTGGCAGCATTGCCATAATTTAAATTACATTCCACAAATAACTTATAATGCGATCTTTATCGCTGTCGAGCACAGCAAAATAGTAGTCTCTACTACCATTTTGCTTTAAAACTTAATTTATTATATTACAGTTTCCTTAACTTTCTACCTACTTATACACTCGAGAGCAATGAATCCGGGTCACTTAAAGAATGTTAAGAATCTCGGAAACTAAAAATGATAGGTTAATGCAATAAATTGTATTTAATAGACAATGTAATACTCCTTAAATGAAAGTAAAAAAAATATGAGTCACCATACATTTTATTAACACAAAATTACATAAAGAAAAAAACTGCTGATCTCTCCTTAAAACAAAAATAGGAAACATGAAATTTTTGAACTTTATTACGATTTTCTTGAATTTTAATACTTCGTATTGCCTCCTCGTGCTTCCATTACTGCGTTTACGCGGTTTGGCATGCTGTACACCAAGTTCCTTATACGATTTTGGGGAATATTCTCCCATTCCTCTGTGAGAGCAATTTTGAGCTCACGAAGCGTGATTGGGGGAGGGTTTCGTTGTTTTACGCATCTGCCTAGCTCGTCCCAAGCATGCTCGATCGGGTTGATATCCGGGCTGCGCGCTGGCCACTCCATACGAGTAATGTTCATCTCTTGAAGGTAGTCATTCACAATCCTACCTGTATGAGGTCGGGCATTGTCATGCATAAATATAGCATCCTCACCTAAATTGACCATAAATGGACCAACGTGATCATTGAGGATTTCTTCCACATATCTTACGCTAGTTAAAGAGCCGTTTTCTATGATCACCAGCTCTGTGCGACTTTCAGAAGAAATTCCGGCCCACACAAGTACAGACCCACCACCGTAGGCTACTTTTTCTTCGATGCATGCTTGCTTGAATCTTTCCCCTGGTCTTCGATACACTCTGTGTCTTCCATCGTGCTTGTAGAGCATAAATTTTGATTCGTCGGAGAACATAACTTTTGACCAATCTTCAATACTCCAATTTACGTGGCTCTGGGCATATCTTAGTCTTGAAATACGATGCCCACGCTCCAGTTTAGGGCCGTTTGCAGGTCTAAGGGGTTTTAAGTTAGATTCAGCAAGCCGACGTCTTACTGTCCATGCACTTGGGTTACTTCCTCCGAGGCGTCGAAACTGATTTGTGAGTTCAGTTCCTGTGAGAAAGCGATTTCGAAGCATGGTGTTCACCAAGTATCGGTCTTCTCGTGCTGTGGTACACCTGGTTCTGCCCGTTCCTGGTCTGCGTAGGTTAGAACCAGTTTCTTCGTAACGTCGGAGAACTCTTTGTACTGTTGACAGCGACACACCGACAGTCCTGGCTGTATCGCGCTGACTCCGGCCGGTTTCCAGCATTGTAAGTATTCTGGTGCATTCTTCAGGCGTAAGCGACATAATTTCAGCTTGAATAATGAATATAGAGCACTATCAACATGGTTTATGTACCCACATAAATGACAGATTACAAACAAAAGCAAAACCAAATGCTGTAATTTCGTAGTTCCATCTTCGAAAGTGGCCCTTTTTCAAATTTGATTTTTTTATGATATAACTTTACAATAACTAAGAAGTTTTAATACCTTCATTTAAGGAGTATTACATTGTCTATTAAATACAATTTATTGCATTAACCTAGCATTTTTAGTTTCCGAGATTTTTAGGATTCTTTAAGTGACCCGGATTCATTGCTCTCGAGTGTATCTAATGTTATTAGGATGTTTTTCTAGTGTTTTCATTTTAAAATAAATATAATTTCTGTACTAATAAATATTAGATAGTATAGCACTATTTATATAATTAATTATCGTTTAACTATAAGAGTCCAGGGAAATAATTATTTAGTTTGAGGAAAACTGGGAGAAAATAATAGATTGTTTGCCTAGGGAGCAAACAACTATTTTAAAGGCGAGAGTGTTTCTTTGAATCCAGAGCAGAGCGAAAGATTCTAGAGTAGAATCCAGAGCGTAGCGAGGGATTCAAAGTACGTCACTGAAGCTTAAAATAGTGTTGCTCCCTAGGGGGACACTACTTTTATCACCCTCTGTGAGTAAATAAGTTAGTGCAACTTATGAATAAGAATAGTACCTAATTATGTGTATTTATTTCATTATAACTACTTGAGGAAGACACACTTATTTTATATAAAACGTAAAATTTTATTTGAGTAAATAATTACGAACGAAGGCGGAATGCATTCCCCGCGATTTTAATTTTTTCACAAACTTTTTTTTTTATTTGGCTCGCGGTTACTTTATCATTCAGCCTGTTATTATATTTTCAATTTTAATATTTATCTTCAAGATAGTTGCTAAGTAATAACAGCCGCACGGGTCGATCGATCAGGATAAGCTACGCTTGCCGCGGTCGGTCCGTGGATGGGACCATCTTTACATACCGAGACCCCTCCGTGCCTAGGAAAGCATGTATGCCGTTGGTCCCAGGTGTCATTTGTGGATCTTTGACAATCGTCACGGAAGCCTGAAAGTCTGACAACCAGTCTTATATACCAGGAGGTATCGTGTTACCTAGTAACTAGGTTGTGCAGGTCCGATAGGCAGTCGCTTCATAAAAAATACTGGTATTCAGTTGCATCCGGTTAGACTGGAAGCCGTCCCCAACATAGTTGGGAAAAGGCTAGGCTGATGATGATTTAAAATTTTCTTCATTATGTCCAAAATATAAAATTTTGTAATGATGAAAGCCAATGTTGATCAGTACAGTAATTTCAGTAGGTAAACTGAAATTACTGTACTGATCAAATCCCTTAATTTAATTGTGACAGATCATAATGATCTGTCATGATGAATATCAGCAAAAAGTCCAGATTTACTGCTTGATTTACCGACCAATACACAAAGTTGGTAGAGTGCGTTTCATCAAATAGTTCCTATGCCGTAATGTTGGCTCCACTGATAAACTTTAAAAATATTCCAATTAATATAGCCGTAGCGTATTCCAGGGGGCCTACCAACACCTTTAAAGCAGTATTAATTTAAACTTACTTTAGTGGGGGAAAGAGATGGAGCTATACGTCCTGTAGAGCTTCAGGACTGAGGACGAAGTCGCGGGCAGAAGCTAGTAATAAATATAATATAAGCACCTACAAGAATGTTAAATTAAGTTTGTACAATTTTTGCATCAAATACTTGTAAAGGGAAATATCACGCGAAAAGGAAGTGTTGGCATTAAATATACCTGTACGATTAATATTTGGGGTGATGCACAACATTTTTTGTATATATGAATAGTGATGCGCTTAAAAAAATATAACGTTCATATACTACACCTTGGTTCAAGATCGGAAAAACCGGTTTACAAGTATTCGCAATCGGTAAAGTCCGTCTAATATTAAATGCAAATTGATGACGTAAAAGACAAGTTTTATAAAAAATATTTATTGATATGCAACAATTTCTGGTCTGCGGTTTTTTATGGTGATAAAAAATATAATTATTAGTTCAATCAAAATCTATATAACACATAAACCATGGGCACTTATGAAACGTCAGAAACGATGTCCACACATAATTATGGTCGTTTCCAATGAAAAAGAGCCGCCAAGAAAAGCCACTATTACTCTTTTAAAAATTATGGTGAACGCAGTCAAACACTGAGAGGTTACAGAAAATGCCAATTGCGTCCTGAGACTTGGCTCAGGATTCCAAAATTTGACTGATGCGTTTTACTCCCGCGTCAGTCGTCGACGTACCTTTCATGAAACCAAAATGGCGACTATGCAATATCCCATTTGAGCTAAAATGTGACAATATCTGGTCTAGTCTAGCATGAGTTTGGTCAATGCTGATAGCACAGATATTAATTAAGGTTTACAATTAGAGGGATTACCCGTAATTATCTTTTGAGCCATCACTAGATTTTTCTAGATTATCTTAAAGTCTTCTAGACACGATTCGGTATTGTGAAACTTAAATTAAAAATAACTTTTAGTAAATAAAACTATTGCTGAGTGTAATTTAACTTAAAAAAGTAGAATTCAACAAAAAATGTCCCATGAAAATGCGACCACTATATACTTTGTTCCACTTTTTGAGTATTTTTTGATAACAAACACAACAAAAAGCAGTCTTCATCATCTGGCTGGCATTTTCCCAAGTATGTTGGAGTCGGCTTCTAGTCTAACCCGATGCAGCTGAAAACCAGACTTTTACCTGTAGTTATTGACGTAACAAATAAAGTAATATTCAAAATACTAAACTTTACTGTAGAATAAGTACATTATTTAAATTGCGGGTATACTTTATACTTAAATTTTCACTCCGCACATTCCACTTTTCATAACACCAATAACTCGTATATTTATCTCATCTACTCGACGTCCGTATGTGACTGCAGGGATTCAGCAGAATATCAGCGTCAGGTACATTTGCCTGGCACATGATGAGCTGAACTCCCATTTGGTGTAACTTTGAGACGCATACCGCACTTTCTGTGTTCATTGATCCACTATTTTAAAATATGTCATAGCCAATAGTGTCATCACAATGTTTTCTTTTCTTCCTTTTTTTTTATTCGTTAGTATATTGACAACTTGCAGCAATTTCCTAATAGCTAATTAGCTATTATTTAGTCGTGCTTTTGTATATTGTGCTATCTTTAATAAGTAACGATTTATCTATCTATCTATTAAAAGCTACTTATCGACAAACATCACATCTGCACGCGTAGCATGACAATCATAGAAACGGGTTTTATCGACGGAAGAATAGACAAAATGACAGATAAACAATGACAATCTGTCATTTTGTCTATTCTTCCGTCGACAAAACCCGTGTCTATGGTTGTCATGCTACGCGTGCTGTAAAGTCTCAATAACTGATAAAAAGTAAAGTTTTATTTTTTGTTCTAAGGCGATTAAAGTATTTTTGTATGTATTTACAGCCCACGTGCGGAAAGGTATTACTAAACAAGCAGACATCTCAAAGTCTGAAATCATCGAGCACATTGGAAGGACAATGGCCCTGGCAAATAGCACTTTACCAGCAGCAGGTCTGTAGCTCCTTTTATATTAATAGCAAATATGACGAAGAAAATAATATACAATAAGGCAATATAAATTAGTCAAAGCATTAATATTATTGTTCAATCTTCTTCCTATATTTTACTCAGGTTATTTGAATTTTCAAGGAGTCTTAATAGATAGTGTTTTTAAATCTTAAGCTATTGCACTAGGATTCCAAATATGCAGTCATTTCATCACTCATAAAAGTGATAAATGCTTAATGGCATCTGATATGTCCAAATTTTGGGGCCTCTGGCAAAGTAATGGCCTGCGCAGACTGGTGGACGGGATAGCAGAGGATATAAAATTTGTCAATAGAATTTAATACTTATCCAATCGAAATAAGGTATATATATTTCAATGGTCGGTGATCGACCATTCAATTGATAAATTTAAAATGCTCTGCTGCCATACCGTCTGCTCGTAAGGACCCGTAAGATACCGTCGTCTCCGCTAGTAAGGACCCTCGGTAAGTGTGTCTTGAGAGAGAAAAGCGGCCACATTCCTCTAGATCGTATTTTGTTTCTTCGTGTCTCAATATAAAACTTTATAAAAGGTATTAGAAAATTCTAGACACACTTACCGAGGGTCCTTACTAGCGGTTATTCATAATTCCTTCTCAGTCACGAGATAATCTTTTGTAATGAACTGGCGCTAGTCGACCATTGGGCGCCCTCTTAAGTTTGACACATTCTTAACGATAAATAAAAAAAACTGAAGCCGGTTTCAGAATATAATTCCCTCTTCGTAACCTATTTATGACAACTAGCTTCTCTTTTCCCAGTTCTTCCGAATAAACATTCTTCATTCAATTAATTCTTTCTTTATTTGTTTCATAATTTACTATTTTTCCTTTTCCAGGTTTCAGTAGAGTTACACTACAAATACATTTGCGGAGGCACCCTTGTCTCCAGACGCCACATCATCACAGCAGCGCACTGCGTGACCAGGAAGTCATCCGCCAGCGTCGTCAATAGGGACACCCTGTCGGTCTTCCTGGGAAAGCACCACCTTAGGACTTCCGTGGAAGGAGTCGAAGTTAAGTTTGTAAGTACAGTTTTGTTTTTAGTTATAAAGTCGAATAGTGGAGAAATATCATTAAAGTATTAAATTTAGAACGTGTCCAGCGACTTTGAATGTTCTAGTAAAGTTAAGGATATTTCCCAAATGTCAGAAGATAAGTAGTGTAGATATATATCCTTAAATTTAAATAAATATTTATTCCACATTTTTCGATATTGTACCTACCACTGTTTATCTCTGCATCACCCAAAGGTTGACTGGTAAAAAATATAAATATAGCATTAAGTCCGCCTCTGGACATTTGTATAGCTAGTGTTAAATAAATAAATAAATAAGATGATTTACACATTTGGTGAACTTTGCCGTAGAGTAGGATGAAAGCTTGAGCGACTCTGACTTCCCTGGACAAAGGTACGGTCAGTTCTAGTGAGAAAGACTTCTCCTGAACTCGTCCCAAGATTTCCACACGAAAAAAAATGCATTTGCCTTACAGTTAAATAAAAAAGCTAGGTTTCCCTTTCATGAAACCAACCAACCAACTAAAACAGAATATTGACAAAGCCAGTGTCAGCCGGGATTCATCAAATTGGACCGATACCACGATAGACAAAGACTCACTCGCCGTTATGTTCATGGTGACGGCAGCATCGACCATAACTTTAGCTCAGGAAAAAAATGACAGTTTGACAGCTTTGTATAGAGAATATTATGTCAAACTGACGTGTAAATTCAGCCTATAAAAATTGCCTGACGATTGAAAAATTGGCAAAGTAAAATACCTAGGTACTCTACTAGTGGTTGGTGGAAGAGAAGAAGTACTGGCCAAGTTTTCCATCGTGAACCAATTTAAACTCATACGAAGCACGAACCGATTAATTATCCATACACCACCGTTTAAGTTTATCACAGTGCATCATGATTAAAAAAAATGGGAACAAAATAAGAATAGGATCCACATTTGACTATGAATTTGACCTCTCTTAGTCTTGAGTTGACCAGCGTTAGGTAAAATTATTTTGGAATAATTGCTTCCCATATTATCCTTATTATTCATGGTCCTACTGGTGATTACAATCTGCAGATTTTCTGTCCAGATGATATTAGGTCCCCACCTATGAAATCAGCGTTTTGTATGGACAATTTTAAAGCAGTTGCATTTTTCATATTAACATTTTCTTAATTTATATAACAACCATGAACACTAATGTTTTAAAACTTTTATGCACTAATGTTTAAAAACTAAGATAACGTAATATGCCACTTAGATTAAACGACAAAAATAAGTTTTGGTTAAGTTAAAACAAATAGTGGTCATTTCTGCTAACAAAATTAGGAGTCATTTTTAAGGTATTCTTTATGTTTAGAAAACTATAAGTAATAAGGGTTTTTTTACTATTGGTAGTTGACTATGATGGTCATTATTCGATATAATACCAAGCAATTGATGATAAATCATAGAAGTGACGAGGTTCTCTATTTGTGAGAAAAAAACGCCAATTTCATAGGTTCGTAGGGAACCCAATATATTATTTTCTAGTGTTCCAAATTCATGTTTCAATAGCTGCATTGAAGTTAGAAACACGAAATGCTGTAATTAAAGTGGTCACTAGATCAGTGCACGTAAGTCCTAAATCTCTGTAGGTATGTACAACAAATGGAATTATCCTACTGTTCTTATTTCACCACGCTACCGTAGCCCACTCAATCCGATTTGCGTAAAATGGATAAGCGCCCTTTGTCCGTATTCGACGTGAGTCAAAACCGGTTCAAAAGCTACCCAGTTTAATTGATTGAGAGAACTTTGGTCGTGTACATTACTAATTATTGGCTGATTGATCCTATCCTTTCGGGTATCCCCATTGTTTTAGTGTTTATGTCAATTTAAGTTATGTTTTTGACGCTTTGAGTTCGACGGATGGTTAATGTTTGAGGTAAGGCTATTGAGTACTTAGAGGCGACTGAAAAAAACTCTTTTCTGTCTCTTTTAAGTGCCTGACACTTAAAAAAGACAGAAAATTGTTCTTTTCCTCGACTTTATTATAGGAACTTTAGTACTTAGGCACTTACATAATAATATGGCTCAACATCATCATGATTAGCAGCCCTGTTCCACTCACTGCTGAGTATAGGCCTCCACCCTAATGTGCCATGCTTCCCTGGCCTGTGCGATATAAATATGGTTACTTACAAAGTTTTGAGTATGAATTTCGATGGCTCTGGCCCTGGGTGAAAGATGATATAGAAACTGCACGCTTAGCTGTATTATCCAGTCAGCTCCAGTCAGCGCGGGGGGCCGAGCGTCGAAACTTTTCTTCTATTCTTTATTAGTATCAATAATTTTATGCCATTGTTATTATAATAACTAGAAAAGGTTGTATATTAACAAAATAAGTTAAGGGTACACTGTTAGCTACTAATGTGACACTTTGGGCATTAGAAAATAACTCTCACACACGTTTTGTAGACTCATTCGCAAAATGACTACTTCGCAAAATGTCTACCGGTTGTAAAATGTCTCTTTCTCATAATTACTCTTTCGCAAAATGGCAGAAACGATACTTTACAAAGCCTAACTCCATGATCGGCTGTGTTCGTTTCTACATCACCCGTTTATTAAAATTGTTGAGCTTTTCCACTACACAGTGAAAAGTATTAATAGTGCTATTATTTTCTTCTACTTCCAGGTGTACAAAATTCTAATCTACCCAGACTACGACCCGACGAACTTAAGAACAGACCTTGCGATCTTGGAGCTTCGAGATAGCGTCACTTTCTCCAAGTGGATCCAACCAGTCTGTCTTTGGCCTGAACAAGAGACTGATCTCCAGAATGTCGTTGGGAAGACGGGTTATGTATGTATAATTATGAATTTCCTTTCAATATTAACGTGTTTGAATACCTAGTCTATTCAAAAAGTCACTTTTAGTATCTGTCTGTGTGACTGTATAGTTCTTCGAGCTATACAACGTATTTTGATGCGTCTTACCACCATTAGAAGGATTCAGGAAGGTTTAGATATAAATAGCACAGATCTCGATGTTTTGTCATGTCGCTATAACAGAACATTGTATCTGTGCGAAGCAGGGGGCCTGATCCTTAAGCAGAATCCGTAGTTTCAAAAACAAAAAAATGCGTCCTTAAATTTTTTTTTTCAAAAAAGCTGAAACAAGTGCCAGAAGTTTGGTGATAATTGAGCACCATGGAAGTAGCACAAGGATTTCAGGGTTGTGACTTTGATATAAACTACTCTCAGGTGACCTAACAACATATAAAAGCTCATACAGACCAGCGCGACGCGACGCCGCGCCGCGACACGAACAATACAATTTCTAAGAAAACTTGACGGTATAACAATAGCCGGTGTCGCGTCGCGCTAGTCTGCACGAAGCTTAAAAGAATCTTAGTTATATGCGCGTTTGCGATGTTTGATGTTGTTATTGACTGGGCTACACTGTGGTAGCTAAGGACAGTAGAAATGATATGGCCCTATGGTAACGGCTTAGAGTTTTTTTGCCTGAACCCATGCATTTGTTCACATAAATGTGCAATTAGGAAAATAACGTGAAAAAGTCGGCATGATATTTGCAACTCAACGTGGGTGAAATAATATCTGAAGGCCTAGATAAAGTGATATGCTAACAGTGATAGCGATGATGGCATGACGGGGAAGTCAAAAATATATTAGCTACCGAAAAGCTTATGTCCATCTTGTTGAAAGTCGTAGAAATACACAACGCTTTGAAAACATTGCCACTTGTGTAGGCAACCCAGGAAACCCTAATCTGTCCATGTTCAATGAAAAAGAAGAAATTGTTCGTCGTCGAATTTTGATCATCAGAAGGTTTCAGGGGAGGATTTTACTACATGTCTTGATAAACCTCAAAGTTGCACATGTTCATAGAATTTCACTCCAACAAACGTCATTCAAAGGTCCAACGTAAACATTAGTGGTCGATTACGGAGAAGCGGGGCGTTGTGCGTCGCGTGTGGTGTGGCGTTTCGCGGCGCGTCCGACGTTTTTTCAGTATAGAGACAGGCGGAGCGTGCAGCGACCCTCTTCATCACACACGCAAACACAAACATATGGCAATGTACGATGTTGTAGGAATGCGGGGCATGGCACGGCGCGTGATGCGGGGCGTGAAACGTAGCGGTGCCCACCGCTGCGCCCGGGTATTGCCGATGTTAGTAATTGGTGCGTCGCCACGCCGCGGTTGTCGCTACCTTTTGCCGTGAACGAAGAATTGCAGATATAGCTAGCCGCAATGCTGCGTGCGCCACCGCGTTAAACGTCGCGTGCGACGCGGCGATCCCGTCCGCGGGCTCCGCCTGCATTTCAAGCAAACGCGTGTAAAATCGCTTCTCCGTAAACGCTCTCATACAACTCCGTATGTTTGAATTTAGTGCGGGCCGCGCCGCCCAACGCGACGCTCGACGCCCCGCGTCTCCGTAATTGAAGTGTTAGACCTTGTTTGTGTTTCGTTGTTGACGTGTTGTTCAAATAAATAAGTCGTTCCGACAATATGTTTTTCCACAGACTTTTGGCTGGGGATACGATATCGCAAACCTGCCGAGGGAAGAACTAGCTCAACTGCAGATGAAAGTGGTAGACCAGCAGACCTGCCTCAGTTCTCACCCAGAGTTCTTCAGCAGGTTCATTTCTGACAAGACGTACTGCGCTGGATTTGATAGTGGTAAGTTGTATGTGTAAATAGATTTTTAGCTCAGAACACTATAAAATACACAAAATCGTTATTAGAAGAGCTTCGAGGAGTGCAAAGCGGGTCCACGACGGGCGCACACGCACGAACAGTGTGGTTCGCGTGCATCTTAGGAACATAAACCTGTTATTTAATTATTTTGGGTGGGAAATTATCAAATAACTACTCCCTCTCTGGGCGGAGCGGGAGGGCGTGTCAGAGTCTAACACACCGGTGTTCCTTCAGTTGCCTGTATGTTGCCAGGGGCCACGGTATCCCTTTCGGACTTTCCCACGGCAGGCATTGGTCCTAGCGGGCCCCATCAGTCGTGCCGACATCTCTTTGAGGCGCGCGTGGAACACAACGCGCCGTCGACCCGGGCCTGGTCCCTATCGGACGGCGAGCTACCCATTTCTCACCGTCCGTAGGCCCGCGCCTACGGTGACCAGTCAATTTACTTATATTATCGTTTTTAATTATTGTCATCATAAATCTCATTAGCAGGCTATAAACTAACGATAGTGTTAGTAAATCGATCGGCAACTTCAAATAACCACGTCAAAGATTTGAAAAATCACTTATCGAAAATTCAAAATTTCACAAATTTGGTACGCGCAAAGCTGCACCCAAAGGTGTATGAATTGGATGTCATCTTGATTACCGTGTATGGTACAATAACTCGCGTGAGCACCAGCCCTTCAGTTCCATTCAATTAAAAAAAAAAGTACTTTAAGTGTTTTCTCCCATACAAAAAAAACACTTTTAATTTTCTCATGCGTGAAGCTTACCATCCATACGTTATATCACGTAAAGGAAGGTATACCAGAGACTTTTTATTTTTTATTCCTGTCTATACATAAAATATCTATGAGTATGACGCTCGATTTTCAGACCACTGTGGGGCACCGATATGCCAGCGCTTGACTAATCAGACTATAGATAGTGCCATCCACGAAGACGCGCCCCACTCCGCTGCGCTCCGTACTAAAGTACAGCTTACAATACAGAAATCGTGGAGTGGGGCGCGTCTTCGTGGATAACACTATTTGTAATCAGATAGGAACATGTCGGCACATATCGGCGACCGTTTGCGATGATTTGGCAAAAAATAAATAAACCACCTAATTTGAATTCAGAACTTTAGCTCTAGGTCACACGGAAATAAAAACGAAACAACAATAAAGTACTTAGTTCTGAATTCAAATTATTATACACGATAAATCGAATAATAAATTGATCGACACGTTTGTATTCGGAAATGCATTGATTCCCGAGAAACATTAAGAAAATTGTTGTTATAGTACACCAATAGTAGTTGTTGTGGGTGTTGTTGTTGTTGTAGTGTACCTGTAGGTGGATAAACGTAGTCTATAGAGACTACGTTTACCCACCTACAGGCAATAGTAAAGGGGCAAGCTTATGGGTAATCGGCAACCAAAAAAATGAACACCGGGTGCGAAATTTCCTAATACTACGACCCAATAACAGTTGCAGACCTGGGGATTTAACGCAAACCTCCTCGCTCAAGAATCTACTAGACCAGCAATGTTGACATTCATCTTTTCTTCCCTACTTTTCAGCTGCAACGTGCAACGGACGAGACAGCGGCGGCGGCATGGTTTTACAGAAGGGTGACAGCTGGTACCTCCGAGGAGTTGTCTCCCTCTTAGTAGCCAGACAGGCCCCGCACAACTGTGACCCCAACCGTTACATCATCTTCACTGACGTGGCCAAGTTCCTGCCGTGGATACGAAATAATGTTGAAGTTTTATAAGCTGCTGTGATTTTGTAATAAAGTTTTTAAATTACGTATTGTGTCATTTTGAATTCGATTTTGATCCCAGTTTTTTTATCAGCGACCTCGAGTACCATGAAAAGGACTCCCATGTCGAAAATAAATGAGAGCAATAAATAAGAAAATAAATAAAACGAAACAAAAATAAAGAAAAGGAACTTACAATAAAAAACTACGACAATAACAATAATTGACGCCTAATCCTCAGACCAAATAAAAAACTAAGACAGCGCTTCGTGCAATACAGTGAAGCATACCAAAACTACACCTCCACTCTGTGCATACACGCTCACACGCACGAATTTACAACCATTTACAATCAAACTACACCTCACAAAGTGCACATTTGTTTACGAAACCGGTCTCAAGTGACTGTTGACAACGCCTTGTGCGTGTCTTGGTTTTTTATTTGGTCTGCGGCCTAATAGAACTGTGTATTTCCAATCTGTCTGTAACTTGAACTTAT
Organism: Agrochola circellaris; assembly: GCA_914767755.1. Lineage (NCBI taxonomy): Eukaryota > Metazoa > Arthropoda > Insecta > Lepidoptera > Noctuidae > Agrochola > Agrochola circellaris. The sequence continues at coordinate 10,052,183 of OU611860.1, forward strand.
CTGGTGAATTGCGAGTGTACTATTCACAGTATGTACCCTTTTTTTTTTTTTTGTGGATGGGAAATTATCAAATAACTTCTCCCACTCTGGGCGGAGCGGGAGGGCGTGTCAGACTTTTACTGACTAAAACCCACCCGTGTTCCTTCCGTTGCCTGTGTGCCGAGGTCGCGATATCCCTTTCAGACAAACCCGCAACCCCGGCAGGCATTGGCCCTTCCGGACCCCGTCAGTTGGTGCTGACATCTCTTTGAGGCGCGCGTGGAACACAACGCGCCTCTCTACGGGTACCACGTGGATTCGTGGATTCAGTATGTACCCTTGGCTGGTGCTTTTTTGATAAATTGGTTTTCGAAGTATTTATTCGGTTAACGCCCAAACCGGAGCAGATTTCTCATAATTAGCGGTTTATGCTCGTACGCGGGAATTTTCCAAAATCTTAAAAAGTTCGATATCCTATGAATAACCCATGTTGGATGCCTAAGTTATCAGGTCAAACATGTTGCAAATTAGCTCTAGCATCACCACATTACAAGGAATGTGGTGATTCAGGTTTTTCATAAACCTACATTACAGTTCGAATAAAATTTTCTCTAATTAATCTAAATCATAATTGTACTTTACATTTTTTTTTTTATGTACTCCTCTACCAATCAGTCTGTATATAAATCAATCTGCCTAGCCTTTTCCCAACTGTGTTGCGGTCGGCTTCCAGTCAACTGGATGCAGCTGAATACCGTATTTTACATGGAACGACTGCCTATCAGACCTCCAAAAATCAGTAACTGGATTGTGGAGGTCAGATAGATATACGATACCCCTTGGTTCTTACCAAGGGGTATCTCTAGGGGCTCTTTCGGGCTTCTGGCGACCCGTAACGACTATTAAAAATCCAGGCCAATTTTTCTGGCTTAACGTGCTTTCTGAGGCACGGAGTAGTCTCGGTATGTTAAGATGGTCACCCATCTACAGACCAACCCCGGCAAGCGTAGCTTAACCTGATGGACCGAACCGTGCGACTGTTATTACTTAGCCACGAGCTCCTCATCACTCTGTAGATAAATCTTAACTTATTAACGTTAGGATACATGTTCTCGTTACAATTGCATATCTGTTAACTAAAATTTCATTAGCCGTAGGTATGTAGGTACTTCTGCAATGTATTCGGCCGCTACGATACGTTTTTATTTGCATACCATGGAATTAAATGAAACATGATTTAAAAACAAAAAAAATGGCAGTCATCGATTACCGATAGAAGTGAAAACTTAAAACTGGTATTGGGGCCATCTATATTCTATAGCCCAACACTACGCGAATCCATAACCTTAGCTCCTACCAAAAATCGCTCAAGGCGCCGAAAGTGAAGAAGTTTTCATTTCAAAAACGGCGTTATTAAAATTCCATAAACTCCGTCATGATTAGATTAGGTAATCTAATGATGAATCTACATAAACTAACTGGTTTGCATTTCCGTTCATTAGATAAATCACAACTTATATTTGTCTCTTTTCCACATAAAGATGTATGATTCTCTCTTCCGTTTCGTTTCAAACTTGAACTTAGTAGTATTATTCCTTTTTATAAATGTCATTCTTGCTAAATCAGGTGCGGGCGCCAATCGTGTTTCAAAATACAGCAAACGGTTCCTTTTCTAAATAAATTTTTGGAATCATTTTTCAAAATGGTAAGAATGGAAATATTTGGTGATTATTTTAGTGATATAGTGTGTGGTGTGGTCATTATAATAAGTGAATAGGTGATCAAATCAATGGTGGACAGGTTTGTGTTATATTAAAAATAAGTTTTATATATTCTAATACCGTAAAATTCTATACTATTACTATATTATTTTATTAGAAACAAATTAGTGCAATATCATAAAGGTAGTGATATCAAACTTAGGAGGAAGTTTGAATAGAAACCCAAAAGTTTTTTGAGAAAAAAAATTGACATTTTACCACAAAGTAACAACGGATTTTAATTTAGTATTACATTTTAAGTTTTTAACTTTCATTCACTTATTTATTTATTTTAATAAATAACTTGAATTCATTTTTAAATTGCTGCTACCGCAATGAACTCAATTATGAAGCAAATAATATAGTTAATTGAAAATAATAAACTTTATTTATTTATTTATAACTTTAGTTTGTCCTCAGAGAAGATCGTGGGTAATCGAATGTCACTCGATTTAAAAAAAATGATTATGTGGATGCGCGCGCCAAGGTAGCCCGCGAAATTGATTATTTTCTTACGTTTTTTGCAATCTGCAGGTATCGCATATCATCTCTCAAAGAAAGTCAACAGTCAGGGTCTTGTACTCGTAGCGGCATACCATGGACTAGTTGCCTCTGTTTTGCGATATGGTGTAATTTTTGGGGGCAGTCTACTGATAAAGAGCTTGTATTTAGAATGCAAAAGCGATGCTTATGGTTAATGTGCGGTCTTAAGACCACAGATAGCTGTCTTCCTTACTGCAAACCATTAAAAATAAATAATAACCGTCTTTATATATATATTGGAAACAGTTTTATTTGTGAAAAATAATCAAAATCTTTTTCAATATTTGTCTCCAATCAGAAAGAATCCAATACGGACTCAATATGTTAATCAATTTATTGTGAAACGTAAAACCAATGCAAGAAAAAACTAAGGCAAAAAAAAAAATTGGTGTTGCCCCACGCATTTATAATAAAGTACCTAATATTATTAAAACTATGACTGCATTCACATTTAAAAGGGCACTAAACGAAATATTATTTGAAAAAGTTATTACACAATTGACGACTTCCTAAATGACGAATCAATGACTGATTGACATGCTATTATTCCATTTGACATAAATTAAAAAATATTAAATTATTAATGCTGTACATACCCTTGTTGACATTTGAATTTAATTTTTTATTTTTATTACTGTGACCTTGTTGACATTTTAATTGTCTTAATTAGGTACCTTGTTGTCATTTTTGTATTACTACGACTTTTTTGTGATCCAAACGATTTGACATTTTGTATGTATTTATATTTTATAATATTTTAGTTTCCTAATTGTTATTTGAAATTATATTAGCATTGTGTAAATTCAATAATAATATTATGATTTGCAGGCATGTTACGTGTGACGTATCAAATGAAAGGGCTTATTCTGAGGATCTAAAATTTTTATTTTATAAATGTATTTTTTTAAAGATATTTAAGAAAATTTACGATTCCCCTTATCTCCGAAACTACTACGGCTAAAATTATGAAAAAATAATACCGAGTATGATTCTTTACTCATAGATTACAGGAAAACCTATAAAACCTATAAAGCCAGTTTTTTAATTGGGCTTGACCTTCAGGACAATTTATATTGACCTTGAAAATGTCCATAACCTGAGAGCTTATTATAAGGTTATATTCCAAGATTTCAGCACATTTTGGTTTGACCTTGACTTTTGGGGTGTTGGACCTTGACGTTTGGAGTGTTGACCTTGACTTTGAAGATTTCATTGACCTTCCTCACCCTTAATACTCCCACTGTCCCACCAGTCCTATGGTTAAGCCCATGTTTTCCCGCACTTTGGGGTTTTCAAGTATACACTAAAAAGGGTCTATTCCACCAAAGAAAAACATTCTACTATTAAAAACCGACGGATCATCAAGTGCAGCGTAAACCCACATTTCTCCAGTAATGTTTAAGTCCCATGTAATAGGACAGGCCTGTTCCACCATCCGGCACAAATTCCAGACTGAGTGCTGCTACTGAGAAATTCCAGGAAATAAAGATAGCCCTTTGCCCTTTGCTCTTATGCCACTGCAGAATAAGCTGGCAGTTGTGCACCTAACGAGTATCACCGTGCAAGGAGATCTTCCACTCTCTTTCCTTCAGTGATTATGAAGAAAGTGATAGCAATACTATTTTGCAGATAAGAGCTTTGAGCTCTTTCCTGGCTCTTATGCTGGCTGCGCGATCGTCTGCTCAGACCACCCAAGTATCTGACTTCGTATCGCCATGCCCCAACGTGTTTTCGTACGACCCGCTGGCGACAGAGAGTAACAAGTGGTATGGAGTCGTCAACTTGACCACTGACATCCCTCTCTATACGCTGTGGGTGAACATCGTGCTTGAAAACAAGGCTGACATCTTTGGAGTAAGTCCAGTTAAACCATATTGTATCTTCCTTACCTTATTAAAATGGAATTTTGGAAGGCCCCTTCACAAAATGCCGTGTGTTTTTGATATTTCAGAACTGGCTAGGCGAGGTAACGACTAACGACGACATAGATTTTAAAATAGAAAATACTAATATGTCGATCACCCCTGAACAACCGCTGGCCTTACGTTTCTTTATTCAATATAATGACAATGTGACCCCTCCAAAGCTGAAGGCCATTAGGTTTAACGGAAGAGAGATTTGTCAAGTTGAGCCTCAAGTAGTAGAAAGTGCGGTACCTGTTAGAGCTGGCATTAGCTACCAAGAAGTAAGACCTGGGGTGACTACTTCAACTACTGCGAGAACCACAGTAACAACGACTTCAAGAAATTATAACCAACAAGAAACGACATCAAAGGCTCAATATTGGTATCAAACAGAAAAGCCGCAGACTACTACAAACTCTCGGTTTTGGACTGAAACAACCCCAGAGCCGACGGCGACGACAACTTTAAAGCCTCAGTATTGGACGGAAGCACAAACACCAGAAATCACATTACGTGCCACTCAGCAGACGCAATATTGGCAACAAACAACTTCTACTTTAAAACCTATATACTGGACTCAAGCGAAGACTGAAGTCAATCCACAGACTACTGTGAGGACTCCAAGTTGGTCTTATGCGAAAGCTGACAATAACCAGCAAGTTACATCCACAGATAAACCAACAAATCAAACTAGGTCCCAAATAAGAACCGAAACCACGACGCGGACAACTACAGAAAATAATTCAGAGTCAGGTCAGGTCCAGAGTTTGCCTTATTCACAGACTAAATATAGAAAGAGAACCACGAACTCCCAAGGCAAAATACAAGTACAAAATAACCAGCAAACTACATCTGGAAACAAATATCAAATACAGAATGAAATTAAACAACAAATAACAGAGGCGGATCCGGTTTGGCCAAATATGAAGGTAGCAGACAACCAAAACGTAACTTCTTTATCTAGACGAAGTAACTTTCAAATTGAAGTTAAACAAGTAGGAAATACAAAATATTGGTCCAAAATTCCGGAAAATACCACGGTAATAGACAAACTGACAATATCTGATCGTAGATACGAACCAAAGAATAATGCAGAGCATAGACCTCAATCTTACAAGAGTGTGTTGAATGAAAGTGGGGTTGAATCTGAAAATAGGCAACCAGCTGGACTGGTTGACTCCTACCAGCAGGCGAGAGCACAGAGGCAGCAAAATACGGATGAGGTTCGAACACAAAAAATATCTGGACATAATACTGCTCAAAGGTATGAATGAGGAAGATTCTTCTATTTATTCTGAATTTGACGTTTTTCACCTAAAATTTTGATCGTCTAACTAAATCTGACTATTTTTAATCGCGGTTAAAAAAGATGTGGAATACAATTAGTTGTCATGAACTAAAATTCATACCAACACCTCGAACAGGTGCAAAAACAGTACTGTATCTTTTTTCTTTTCTTTTGCCTATTCTCGAAAATGGTGTGTCCTATCGCAAAAATAATGAAAATTTCGACCCCTTCTATAAACCGGACAAACCCCAAAAACATATAGGTAATAATTTTTCTAATTTTCCATACAAAAAGTGAACAAGTCCATATAAAACACGTCGCTTTTACCTGCCATGGGCAAATAGCCACGGTGGGGCTTGAAGGAGGTATCGTTTTATGTGGCCATATGGCCACAGTGGGGTTTTAGCGGTTGATTCTCATAGCCAAAAGTAAGGCATTTTTGTGATAGTTTAGTTCGGTGTACAAGAGAATCGGCACCATTGTCCAGCTGTTTAGTTCGACCGCGCAGCACCGCGAACAAGTTGGGCTGTCGTCGGCACTGCACGTACCCATCTGGCACACACAAGCACACCCGGATTATTTATGTTACCACGAAAAAGCTCGGGAGTACAATTTTGACTTTTTATTTTATTACTTTTTTGGAAAAAAAAACTTCGCAACACACGCAGTTTTGTGGCGGCACCTATATCGCCACATGCGACCTACGCATCATACTGACGTCACGCAAACTCCTGCATCGCGTAAGCAGATTTTACCGCGCGATCAGCATATGATGAAGAATGCATGACTGTGTTAAATAAATTATGTATAAATAGTGTAATTGGCTTCGGCCGTTCTATTTAAATAAATAAATAAATAAATAAATAAATAAATAATAATATAAATTCCCAGTTGCCCACCAATTTTTCGCATATAAGAGGTTTTCACTCTAAGACGACGATATACGACGCCAGTGCTAGATCCCTCCTTGTTTCCAACTTGTTGTATCCAACCATGCCCATCTGGTTCAAGGTAATTTTTCTATTCATCTCTTATCTGGTTCAAGATTTGTAATCTTATATGAGTGGTCTTAATTTGCTGAGGTCTGGTGTAATCATTTAATAAATTATGTCTTATTTTTAGCCCCACAAATGATGGCAGAATAAAAATCTTAGACGGAAGCAGCTTGTCTTTTGATAAATATCAAATGACCACTGCACCACCCGTTCCAGCCCCTAATAATAATGAAACATATGACCATTCAAAGTAAGAATTGAATTAACTATTTCCGGACTTTTTACATTACTGAGTTATTATTTTGTTTTTTCCAGAATTAAGAAATGCTCTCAAAACGGTGAAGGAAAACATCGTACGTCGTGAGGAAAGCGGCATGTCCTAGAACCAAAAATTCGAAGTCTTGATCGGCGGCGGCGATCTCTCGCGTCCGGCCCTGGTTCAGGCCATGGTCCGGAGCGAGAGTGCATGGGAGGCCGTCACCTCCTGCGAAGCAGTAATGCTCGCGAAGGACTCTTCCGCGAGCATTACTGGTGGAGCGCGCGAGGGAGAGGCAAAATTCGCGCCCACGCGCCCCTAGTCGCCGCAGGAGACGCCCCGGGCGTCGGGAGTCGTGAGCCGACTTCCGGCCACCGTAGGCGCGGGCTTGCGGACGGTGAGCAATGGGTAGCTCGCCGTCCGATAGGGACCAGGCCCGGGTCGACGGCGCGTTGTGTTCCACGCGCGCCTCTAAGAGATGTCAGCACCAACTGACGGGGTCCCGAGGGCCAATGTCTGCCGGGGTTGCGGGTTTGTCCGAAAGGGATATCGCGACCCCGGCACACAGGCAACGGAAGGAACACGGGTGGGTTTTAGTCAGTAAAAGTCTGACACGCCCTCCCGCTCCGCCCAGAACGGGAGAAGTTAGTTGATAATTTCCCAACCTCAAAAAAAAAAAAAAAGGCCGTCACACTTGTACGTATTAGACCATATCTTGAAAAGTACTGACCCGATTTTGATGAAACTTGCACTGTTTCCTAAGTTGAAGTACATAAATGTAAGCCAATAAAAAAATGGTCACGATCCAATTAATAGTATCGGAGAAATGCGTGGACAAACATACAAACATACACCAAACAAATAAAATGTAATAGTATGTTGGTTTGGAAGCCCTAATAGATTATCCTATGTAAATATATTGCAGTTCCAATAATATTATATACATACGTCTCGGATTGATAATCTCCTTTTTTTTTTTGTCGGTTAAAAGACATTTTGTGAAGGCTTTTGAAGTAGGCCTGAAATACTCTAGATCAATCTCTTACATCAAATCGTTCTATCTCATTTTTGTTCAAAATTCTCATTTTTATAATATTTTCAGGCAGGAAGATCTTTACGAAGGGGGATTACCCGTATTCTTAATACCTGAACCTCTAAAAATATCTGAGGTATGTTACAAAATTAATTATTACTTCAACACTCAATACTCAATACCTAATTATTTATTTAATCATAGTACGGCTACTCACATACGTGAGTCCATCAATGCCTAGTTACGGCCAAAGCATGTATAGTACTTTTCTCAAATAATGCGCAGAAATTCAAACTAAGTAAATTAAGGCGAAAGCGTCAAGGCAGCCCGCGAAATTCAATTTTTTCTTACGACTTTTCCAATTTGCAGGTCAGTATCATGTTCTATGTTGATCTAAATATGATTCGCGGTCGTTTCAATAATATCGTTTATGTAATCCCATTGAATGAATAATTCATGAAATCATGACATTTGCCGATTATGCTAACTTATGGAGTTGTATTGCTGATTGTAATGATTATAATTATGTAAAGCCATATTTGTTACGGTCGCGAATCATATTTTAATAAACATAAAACCTGACACTGACCTGCAAAATGCAAAAAACTAAAGAAAATTTATGAATCTCGCGGGCTACCTTAGCGCATCCCCCTTAACTAAAAATTCCAGAATCAATGACGAACAACGAAAACACTCGATACTCATTTATTTAATCTGTGTACCTATTTACATATATACCTTAACAGACTTAGTCGAAAAGTGGTCAGGCGCCAGTGTCCGCGATGGTACATGTACATATTGTATTTTTTTTAAAGAGGGGAAAGAATCATAAGGCATAAATAATTTAAATTACATTCCACAAAGTTTACTTAGGTGGTAACTTATAATAAGATCGTTGTGGACCCTGTCGGGCACTGCAAAATAGTAGGATAGAGGCGTAGGAGTTTTAAAATTTAATTTTTATTCATTTTTTTTTAATAAATATATTATAATTTATTTTTGTAGTAATAAATATTACTTAATATCATCGTTTATCGTTTAAATATTCGTTTACGTGAGAAAATGCTACTTCTTCTTAATGCATTTTCTCATTCAAATTATTTTAGTATTTTTATTAAAATTAGGTTTATTACTAACTTGTTTTTCTTTTTTCATTAATTCAGTTAGTTTTTTATATATTTTTATGGACATTATAGCGTGATTACGTGTGTAGGTACTTCGATTATGACTAGCTGGTGCCATGTAAACATACTATGTCGTCTGTGCATATAAAGTAGTTCTAATCTTCTTCCGTAGTTGATCAAGTCGAAATCCGTCTTCAGTTTGAACCGTGGAATAACTGATTTTTCCTGCCACAGTCAGGGAAATTAATTGTGTATTAAATTCACACGCTTCTTCAATTTGCCCTGTTATCGCCATTTTGTACAACTGTCAAAGAATACCTAACAGTTGTGAATATAATTTATAAAAATATTTTTTATTTTTATTAAATTATAATAAAAATAAAAAATATTTTTATAAATTATTATTTATATTCACAGTCAACAACATTATTATACCAACATAACCACATTTTTAACGAGACATCGCTCCTTGATTGAAAATATTATTATGACGATAAGCAAAAACGAAGCAACAGCGCAGGCGATGCGACGCAACGCGGTTGGTCGTTCTAGTAGGTATATTGTTGTGTCTTACGACTTCCACGCGAATGTCGTCGCGGGCACAAGCTAGTTAAAAATATACATACAGAGCTGCAATATACCTAAATTGATTTGAATTATACCAACTGAAGGAAAAAGCAAATATAGACACATAATAATAATATAATAGAGAAGCAGCTACAAGAATATTAAATTAGTATTGGACAATTTTTGCATGAAATACTTGTAAATGTCACACGACAAGGAAGTGTTCATTAACATACTTGTACGATTAATATTTTGGGATATTTTTGAATAGTGATGGGCTTCAAAAATATATAAAGTTCATACACCGCACCTTTGTTCAAGATCGCAATTTGATAATATACAAGAACAGTTTTACAACAAAATATTTATTGTAAATAGGAAAGCGCCAAGAATTGAACCTTGAGGCACGCCCATTTTAACAAGAGACTCCGAGAACGTCGCTCCATTAACGTTTACCTTTTGCTGCCTGTTTGATAGATAAGAAAGAACAAGATCAGCAGCTTGTCCATGAGTTCCGTAGTGATGTAATTTTACACATCATTGTGGTGAACGCAGTCAAAAGCTTTTGAGAGGTATAAAAATGCCAATTACATCCTGGGATTTCTCCCAGGATTCCAAAATATGACTGATGAACTTTACTCCCGCGTCAGTCGTCGACGTACCTTTCGTGAAACCAAACTGGCAACTATGTAAAATCCCATTTGAGTTAAAATGTGACAACATCTGGTCTAACATGATTTTGTCATAGATTTTGCTCAATGCTGGTTATAGGTCTATAATTAGAGGGATCACTCGTTAATTATTTTGTGAGTCATCACTAGAGTTTTCTAGATTACCTTGAAGTCTTCTAAACACGGTTTGGTATTATGAAACATAAACTAAAAATTACTTTTTCTTAAAAAAACTATGGTCAAGATCAATTTAGCTTAAAAAGTGGAACACACCAAAAAAAGTCCCATGAAAATCTGACCACTATTAACTTTGTTCCACTTTTTGAGAATATTTTGACAACAAAAACAACAAAAAGCAGTATTCATGATCTGCCTAGCATTTTCCCAAGTATGTTGGGTTTGCTTCCAGTCTAACTAGATGCAGCTGAATACCAGTATTTTACATGTAGAGATTTTCATAACAATTATAGTAATATTCATCATTCATCATTCATATCGAAACACATCCCATCGGTACAGATAAAGTCTCGATAACTGATTAAAAGCAACGCTATTTTTGTATGTATTTTCAGCCCACGTGCGGAAAGGTATTACTAAACAAGCAAACAGCTCAAAGTTTGGAATCATCGAGCACATTGGAAGGACAATGGCCCTGGCAAATAGCACTTTACCAGCAGCAGGTCTGTAGCTCCTTTTATATAAATTGCAAACATATGGCGAGAAAAATAAGATATATGTCATTAGAAATTAGTCAAAGCGTTAATAATATACTTCAATCTTCTTTCTATCTTTTACTCAGGTTATTTTGAATTTCAAGGAGTCGTGTACATACATAGATTAGTAGTAAGTGTTTTCAAATAGTACTAGGGTACCAAATTAATTTCAACACTATTGAAGAAGTTATAAATGCATCCAAATTTTGGAGGCTTTGGCATTTTCTTAAAATGAAATCAAATCATAAACTGCAGTGCTATTCTGTAACCATCTCACCGTGAAAACTTAGGTGAAGTGAGCGTGGAGTGAGCTGTCAATAGTGTCAATCTCTAGCATTAGGTGGAATGACAGCTCACTCCACGCTCACTTCACCTAAGTTTACACGGTGAGATGGTAACAGAATAGCACTGCTGGTTATATATTCCCTCTTCGTTACCCATTTATGACAACTATATAGCTTCACGTTTCCCAGTTCTTACGAATAAACATATTTTCTTTGTTTCATAATTACTCTTTTTCCTTTCCCAGATTTCAGTAGAGTTACACTACAAATACGTTTGCGGTGGCACCCTGGTTTCAAGACGCCACGTCATCACGGCAGCGCACTGCGTGACCAGGAAGTCATCTGCCAGTCTCGTCGATAAGGACACCCTGGCGGTAATCTTGGGAAAGCACCACCTTAGGACTTCCGTGGAAGGAGTCGAAGTTAAGTTTGTAAGTACAGTTTTGTTTTTAGTTATAAAAGCAAATATTGGAGAAATTGCATTAAAGTATTAACTTTTGAACGTGTCCAGCTACTTGAACTACCTAATATTTGTAGTAAAGTTAAGGATATTTCCAAAATGTCAGTAGATGACTTACCTACACATTTGGTGAACTCTGCCGAAGAGTAGGATGATGGTCTGGTTGAGTAGGGTGATGATAAGTGCGAGCGACTCTGGCTTCCCTGACCAAAAGTACTTAGAGGAGCAGGTTTCGGTCAGTTCTAGTAAGAAAGACCTCTCCTGAACTCGTCCCAGGATGTCCACACAACAAAAAATGCATTTACCTACAGTTACATAAAAAAACAAAGTTTCCTATTTATGAAACCAACTAAATCAAATCAAATCAAAAATATTTATTTGCTAGAATATGGTACATAATGGTGTTACAATAATTTTGTTTCTGCATATCCTGCCAAAACGATGGCGTGCAAATTTATACATACTTATAATGTCAATTATTTTAACACTCAAACTACAGATTCTATTGACTTATCTTCTAAATAGTCCTTAATCGTATAATAACTTTTCAGTAGACAGTACTACCACCACTACAGAGTATTGACCAAACCAGTGTCCCGGAATTCATCAAAACCAAAAAACCACGGTAGACAAGGACTCACTCGCCGTTATATTTTTGGTGACGGCAGCATCGACTATGCTGTCATAATAAAATTAGAACAGCCATGCTATTCTGTAAACATCTCACCGTGAAAACTTGGGTGAAGTGAGCTGTCAATAGTGTCAATCCCTGTGGAATGACAGCTCACTCCACGCTCACTTCACCCAAGCTTTCACGGTGATATGGTTACAGAATAGCACTGCAGTAAGGGCGATTTTTCAATGGTCCGATAACTTTAGCTCAGGAATATAAGAGAGTTTGACAGTTTTATAGAGAATATGTCGAACCGACATGTAAATTCAGCATATAAAAGTTGCCTGACGATTGAAAAAATGGCAAAGTAAAATACCTAGGGTACTCTACTTTACTTAGGGCTAGGTAAAATTATTTTGGAATAATGTCTTCCTTATTCATGTTTCTTCTGGAGGTTACAATCTGCAGATTTTCTGTCCGGATGATAACTTATTTTCTACAGTGTTCCAAGTCCATGTTCCTATAGCTACATTGAAGTTTACAGAATGCTGTAATTAAAGTGGTCACTAGCTTATCAGTGCATTTAAGAGCAAAATCGCTGTAGGGATGTACTTGAATGGAATTCCTCTTTTAATTTCACCACGCTACCGAAGCCCACTCAATCCGATCTATCGTTTATTGCCACTGACTTCCGATTTTCCGTTTTTTATTTTTTTTGATATTTAAAAACATGGTAAATATCCCATTTTAAATAACTTTAGTGGTATTTAATCGTCCAAAAAGTGTATGCTCGCGAGGTCACTGTTCACAGAACTACTAATAACTAAAAAAAGAAATAAATATATCTCTACAATACCTACACTGTTACTTACTAATGTAACACCTTGGGCTGTAAAAAGTAACCGTCACACGCGTATTGAATTGCAGAAACGACGTTTTATAAAGGCCATTTTATAAAGGTTCTTGTTTCTACATCACCCGTTTATTAAAATTATTGAGTTTTTTCTCTATACAGTAAAAGTATTAAATAGTGCTATTATTTTCTTCTACTTTCAGGTATACAACGTTCTAATCTACCCAGACTACGACCCGACGAACTTAAGAACAGACCTGGCGATCTTGGAGTTTCGAGGTACCGTCATTCTCTCCAAGTGGATCCAACCTGTGTGTCTTTGGCCTGAACAAGAGACTGATCTCCAGAATGTCGTTGGGAAGACGGGTTATGTATGTATAATTATGAATTTCCTTTCCATTTTAACGTGTTTGGATACCTAGTCTATTCAATTATAAAACAAAGTCGTTTTTAGTATCTGCTACGTAGTGTATATTTGTCATCCTTTTATTTCCCTATATATTGAGTTCCTTATCAACATAGGACGTTTTATGACGGAAGAGCCGGTCCGTAGTGAACATTATACGTTAAAGCGTTGCGCTTTGACAGCGATTACTACTTGTGTAGGCCCTCAGGTAACCCTAATCTTTCCATGGTCAATGAAAAAAAAGATATCGTTCCTTGTCGAATTTTGGTCATCAAAATTTGTGATGTGCATGTCTTATTCTACTGAAATATTATTGTTTGTTTCGTTGTTGACGTACTCGTACTATTTAAATAAATAGATCGTTTTGACAATGTCTTTTTCCACAGACTGTTGGCTGGGGATACGATATCGCAAACCTGCCGAGGGAAGAACTAGCTCAACTTCAGATGAAAGTGGTAGACCAGGAGACCTGCCTCAGTTCTCACCCAGAGTTCTTCAGCAGGTTCATTTCTGACAAGACGTACTGCGCTGGATTTGATAGTGGTAAGTTATTTATGTAAATAGACTTTTAGCTCAGAACACAAAAAAATACACAAAAGCGTCATTACAAGAGCTTCGAGAAGTGCAAGGTGGGTCCACACCTGCGCAAGCGCATACAAGTTAGGAACATAGTATGTAATGGACCCCTGTCCATTACATACTATGTTCCTCACACTACTACTATGTTCTCCTGAAGCTCACGTGCACGAACTGCGAATTGAAGGGTCACTTCACAGTTCGTTGCTGTTCGCTGTCGCTCGTAATTTACCCGCCATGAGTAATAACCTAGTGGCGAATGAGCTGCTGGCGTACCTGCAGCAGAAGCTGGATGTGATGGACGAGGTGTCAGCTGTCCAGATCTGCGCAACGAACTTCAGCGAGGATGACATAGCTGCTGCCAAGCTGTTGTCGTACAGTGTGCTGAACAAGCGCGACCAGATGGTGTCGCGCCGGCGTGACGGGACTAAGAGGAGCCTGCAGGATATAGTCACGCTGTTCAAAGAGACCGACCCTGACAACGTGCCGACGTTTGTGGCGAAGGAGCTACACAAGCTTCCTCCCGTCACCTTCGACCACGTCGATGTAACGAGCCTTCTGAAGGACATTGCTTTTTGAAGGCCCGCCTCGCGGATGTGCTAACGAAATAAGATGCATCCCAAAACACCGTCGCAGAGAAGTCGATTTGCGCAACAGTGTAGCTGACGCCGCTAGGGAGGTCGGCACGCAGCAGCCAGTCGTATCCGATGTCCCACAGATGCGGCCCCAGGACCGATCCCTGTGGGACAGGCCTGCCGCGCACTATTGCCGCTCAATGTTTGGATACACCTTTCTAAGTAGGCTGTATTCTTCCATGCCTGGATAGAGACCTCTTCCGTATTTTCTTTTAAATCTCAAGTCGCTGTTTTACCATGGAACGATAAATTGATTATTACGCCTATTTCTAGTATCATATGGGAGTTAGACTACGTTTATCCACCTACAGGCAATAAGTATGTGTATATGGGGCAAGCGTATGGCCATTTATCGGCCACAAAATGTCAACACCGGGTAGCAAAATGTCTTAATACTACCTATAACTCAATAAATAGTTCTTGACCTGGGGATTTAACGTAAAGATCCTTGCTCAAGAGTCTACTAGACCAGCGATGTTTACATTCATCATTTTCTCCCTACTTTTCAGCTGCAACGTGCAATGGACGTGACAGCGGAGGCGGCATGGTCTTACAGAAGGGTGACAGCTGGTACCTCCGAGGAGTTGTCTCCCTCTTAGTAGTCAGACAGGGCCCGTACGACTGTGACCCCAACCGTTACGTCATCTTCACTGACGTGGCCAAGTTCCTGCCATGGATACAAAATAATGTTGAAATTTAATAAGCTGCTGGATTATGTTTTTTTTTAAAGATTATATTGTTATCTTAAATTCGATTTTGACCCCAGTTTTGTTATCAGTTACCATAAAAATTATACCTATGACGAAAATAAATAAAAAGAAACAAAAAACAGGTAGGTACAATAAAAAAAACAACTACTACAATAACAATTAACACGTCATACTTCCCAGCAACCCCATTACTTGTTTTTCCATTTATAAGTTTTAAAACTTTTGTGCTCAATATCCAATATGTACTCAATTTGTAAATACTTGTGTTTTAAAAAAAGTACCTTGAAAGATTAAGGGTTTTATTACACTTAATTTTTATTACGCTGTAGAGTATCTCTCCAGCAACCCCAAGTTAAAATATGAAGAAATTTACGTAAACGCTTGTTGTATTAAAAAAGAACTGTGTGAAAATAATTTTAATGTTATTTTTAATTGTTAAAACAAAGAAGTGTAAGTGTGTTGTAGAGTTATTTTCAGACACTTTTTTCTTTATACGAGTAAGCGCCTGAGCAAAAATACATAGCAAAGTGGGGTCTCAACTCGAACAAATTATAATTAGTATTGATAAAGAATCATAGATGGCAGCATGAGTAACAGTTATGAAATTAACAATCACTAAAAAGCGATTTATGGCAGATTTTGACTGAAGTAAGATTAGAAAAAGTTACTTGTCCTTGAATGCACCGTGCCATGTGCGATTTAAAGAATCTACCATAATAAAACAACGCCATAAGTATCTAAGTCGACTCCTAGATGGCGTTGTAAAACTACAGTCTCTGGCAATTAGTGAGTCGCTGATGCTGCCATCTGTTGAAAAAATGGAGGAAGGAAAAATAGCCAGACTTAGGGAGGTGTCATTTCTTTGTATGGGATTGTGTATCTGCACGTAGTATTATATTATCTGCGGTATAAGCTTTGCACACATTAAATTGGCACCAGGCGTTGTAAAGTAAATAATTGTATTAACACTAGGTACTTAGGTGATAATAATTACGCATAACTATTGGTACCTACATTGTAATTGAAAACTGCAAATATTTCCCTTTAGCTGTTATCACTCATACTAGGATTGCTGTCGGGAAATATCTCTCAGACATTCTCTCAGGCATCGGTTTCGTCGCGATGTTTTCCTTCACCGTTTTAGAAGCAAGTGTAATTAAACAACACGCACATGAATCTTAAAAGTCAGAGGTGAATTAGAACAATACTAAAAAAAAACCCGAAATAATTTTAATGAAAATAAATTTTATTTAAATTAAAACCCAACTACGACAAAAACGCCAACTAAAAATACATTACAGACAGACAAATTATAAAATCCGCAATCACACGTAGTCTGTTCGATTATTGCTCAACACGACGTGTGACTCCGGATGTTTAATTTGTCTATCTGTAATATCTTGTTTATACCTTTTTAGTTGGCATTTTTGTCGTAGTTGTTTATTTTTATTTTTTATAACTTTTTACACACAGTAACACTTTTGCCACCTCCTATAATTGTATCATGATTCCCTGGTCTGTGCGATATAAATATGATTACTTAAACAAATATGCCAATAGGTACCTACATACTTTAAAAGCAACATCTTGAAATAAGAAGCAGACTGTCAGATGGCAGCGCAAATAACATCTAGGAGTGACGCTTCACAAGTGCCATTACGATCGAAACTAGATAACAGAATTGTATATACCTACCTAAATACAATTCTGTTACCTATCCTAAGTATACAATTTATAGAAAATTCATTTAATAATTAACATAGGAATTAGCAATATATTATCAACCTAGACGGCATGTGACGCCAAGTCCGAGAATAGGCCTCAAACTTGGCTTCACATGCCGCCATTTTTTTTTTTTTTTTTAAGAAAATAGTAGTTACATGCGACGTTTGCCCTTTTTTGTGTCGATTTTGACTGGGCTATATACTCTTTGAATATATGCAAATATGCCAACGTGTCAACTTTTAAATTAAGAAATGCGTCTCATCATCAAAACGTCATTACTCATTACATCATACTTTTTGTTAGAATAGAGACTTCACAACTAGTAAAAAGTAATAAGTACCTACCTAGATATAACATTTTAGACTTTACTGCACACAATATTAGAAAACTGATAAACATTTTTAGACCGCCACTGTACATGTTAAATGATTAATACGTGAGCTGCGAGCGAGAGTGCAATAATATCATCTGGTGCTAGCACCCGACCTAGTGCCACAGATTAACTAGAGCGTGCATCATTCCGACTCAGCAAGACAATAATAGTCTATAGGTTCATCTTAGTCGGGGTCGAGTTTTAGGTAGGCTGTATTGTTCCACGACTGGGTTAAAACCTCCTCCGTATTTTCTTTTAAGGCTCAAGTTGATGTTTTACGATTTCCGACTGTCCATCAATCCGCGCTTGGCCCGCATAGAGGAGAAAATCATTCCTTATAGAATTAAAAGCGCTGCTCCACAGTAGCCCACTTTGTACTTAGCTTCGCTTTGTATGAAAATGTGCGCAGGATCTTTCACTCTGGCCCACGGCCACGCTACACTCGAATGCGTGGCTGGCAAACAAATGAATCGTGCAGCTAAGGTGGGACTTCTCCGTGGTGCACATCATACGTAGCAGTGAACGGTCGACTTTATTAGCAGCAGATAAAAAATAAAAAAAATATCGCCTGCATCTCACTTTATGGTATGTGATGATCAGGCTGAAGGTGGACGCGTGCTTCAACCGGAATCCCCAACCACAGAGGAACTAGCTATCTTACCTACCGAAACACATCAATGCTGTTAACATTGTTGTCATGGCGCCAGACTTAGAAAAGATGGTGGTAGCTAGCCAGGCGTACTTAGAACAAGCCACCAACCAAACCGAGCGGGCAATTTTACCCACACTAGGAATCGAACCCGGGACCATGGGGTCTGAGACCCACTGTTTAACCACTAGACCACGGAGGCGATGAATTATGTTAGCTAAAAACTCTACTAGTGTTAGTGTGAGTGGTGAATAGCCTCTTAAAACATTCTCATAACGTTTCAGCACGACTAATTCGATTTACGTTATATGTAATTCCGGGAATAAATTCGCTAGATACCCATTCAATCTGCCTAGCCTTTTTCAACAATTTTGGGGTCGGCATCCAGTTTAACTGCAGCTGAATACCAGTATTTTACATGGAGCGATTACCTATCTGACCTCCACAATCCGTTACTGAGTAACACGATACCCCTTGGTAAGACTGATTATCAGACTTTTGGGCTTCTGACTCCCCATTAAACCCATCATTACCTCATAAAACTGTTCTTAGTTCTTCAAAATTTTAGACGTCAAACATTACTGTAGTTTCTAAGTGTGGAGAGAAGCTTGAATTAATTCTGCGCTCTAAATTGAACGAGAGATCGACCCACGGCAGAGTTTACATTGAACGAGATTGTACTTAAGTCATTTTTATTTTCTAAATGGGCTAACAAAACACCTCAAACCAACCAGCTATTGTGTACTATGCTATTGTATTGTATAACCTCATTGCCTCGAGCAAACATAAAAGAAATACAAATTTTGTGAATGGAGTTGGTTGGTGGTTGATTGAACAATCGTAAACTGTGTGAGAACTCAAAATCCGGCCATGTGCGTATCGGACCGCGCACAATGAAGGGTTGGGATGACTTTATCCCAAGTAAAAACATAATTTGAAAAACTGGCCAAGTGCGTGTCGGACCACGCACAATGAATCAAATCAAATCAAATCAAATAATTTATTTGCATAATACATGTTAAAAAGGTGTTACAGGTATAAAAGGTACATTGTATTATAACCTAATGAGGTGTGCAAATTAATATCTTATTAATATCTCATGCAAATACTTAGAATCACAACATTAAACATTCATAATAAATTTAAAAAAAAACATAATATATACAGCGTGTAACAGAAACCCTATTGCTATCCTTAAGCAATAAAGATAACAGCTGGTATAGAGTCACTATACGTAGTTTCAACTCAAAATAAAATACTCTAAGAATTGATACCAAATTTTCGGTTTCATATGTTTCTTAAATTCAAATCATAACAAACGTGTCACCGCACTACGTAGGTCAATAACTTTCCACGTTACTTGCCAATATCATGATACATCTCCTCCGTAATTCAGCGCGCCTAGTACAGTAGTAGCCTACAGCAGGCGGTGTTCTTTGTCGGCGCGAACTGACGAAAGAAAAAACATGCCGACGACGCCGCCGCGCCGCCCAATGCGATTGCGCGCGCGCGCACTAAACCGTACCTACTTTACCATGATGTAAAAATTAATGCGTAATTATTGATTTACAGGTTATTCGTTAATATCAAGCCAGAAATTGCACGTAAAAACTGAGATAACAGAACTTACGTAAAAAATTGAAACAAAGTTTAGGTAGGTTAACTAGTTTCATCTCTTATTATTACTTATTACCGAGTAAACAGTAAAATGTTAAAGCTTTGCTTATTTTAGTAAATTGACTTACATTTTTAAAGATGGGGTTCGATGTGGTGACCTTGGTATTGTATGCACAAGGGCGCTCGCTTGTTCATGGACACCTGAACATTGCGTAGCATGTCTGGTGTAATGGTCCTGAAAGCGGCCTCAATCCGCACTTTCATTAGGTCCATTGTATCACACTGCACTGCGTACACTACATTTTTACCGCACTGAACTGATGCGCGTATCACAGGGATAGGAACTAGTGCACTAGACGGAGACGCGGAACGGTGTCGACTGACGAGCAAAGCAAGAACAAACAATAATGCTAAATAAAGCTTCTTTTCCTGCTATTCTGGTACTAAAATATTATTTCGTTAAATTTAGATACCTATAGGGTAGCTGTCCTATTAGTGTCCACTACTATTGAAAAATATTGTTCAAGAATTCAAGATTATTTTACATCCTTAATAATAATTTCAACTAAACTCCGTTAAACTTTTAAGTAAATCTCACACATCAGAGCTGACTAATTACGTTATTCAAATGCAAAATTGAAAAATCCTTTATTTTTTTGGGGGTGGGAAAATCATCAATGACTCACTTTCCGCCCTAGGTGGGACGGCAGGAAGTGCTTAGACTCTTACTGACTAAAAACCACCCTGTTCCTTCAGTTGCCCTTGCATTCCGGGGCCCCGTTATCTAGTAAGGACATTCCCGCAACTCCGGAAAATCTTTCATTTCAATCCATTAATGATCATATGGAGCCGCCTTATCTCGTTAGAAATCTGAATTAGAAGTTTTATTTACCAGGAGTAATAGAAACTACAGGGACTGCAATTGGTTCACATACCCTAAGACCCTAACCCAATAGGCTACACACACTAAGATGCTCTCATTGTGTGTGTAACGACGTAATCAGGGATCTGTGAGCAAACGATTTTCAATTCGGCAATAACAATTCCTGTTACTCATGCGGTCCTAGTACTTTTATTAATTTCTTTCTACATTTAGATGCAGTTTGCGACATTTTTATTATTTATTGACTTCATTTGAATTATAAAGACTAAACGTGCTCAAACCAATAGAACCCATGTACCTCTTCAAACAGCACCGACAGACCGTGAACTTCCGATAATTCTTTCGGTTAGTCCTACAGACAAAAATTATGCGTTCGTGCTATTATTTTGTAATAAAACAAAACTATTACCTTGTTGATAATAGTTTATTGATAATTATTAAAAAATAAACATATTTTAACAATTATGAACGGAACCCACTGTGATTTTATTTGTACTAGGAGTAGCATAAGTTGCAAAGAAATGAATTGAAATGATGTTTTGGGTTCAGTTGGACATAAATCGTTACTAAATCCTTTTTCTATTCTAATTTCTAATGGCAAATAATAATGTTTATTTAAGCAATTAATTCCTGGTAGGATGCACGTAAAGATTCGATTTTTATGATCAATGCAATGGTACGAGCTGACGATTTTTCGAAACAAATCGTTTTAAAGCGATCTTCAAGAAAATCGATTCAATAGTAAGGTGAATCGAATCTCCTGGATCGTATGTGTAAACATTATTATGATATTGCCCAAAGTATTGTGCTGACAATCATAAACAGCGAATAGGTAGGTTTATCTATTTAAAACAAGATCAATTACATACATATGCCGCCGACACTTTTTAACTTCTCTGCACACTTTTCTTTACAGGAATATTGTTTTTGAATTAGGTAGGTATTTACTGTGTTGTGGGTACGATGGTAAGGTGGGTGGTGGGTGGAAGATTACTATGTAGATAATAATTATCTACAAAGTAATCTTCTAAAGGACAACTACGTAAAAAACCAACAAGTGTGTAATGTTTCTAAATATTATTTCGTTACATTTTGATACCTAGACCAATTTTATTAATTGTATTGTAACTAGTTCACAGACATCATCAAAGTTTAGGAAAAGTCAGTAATAATATTTTGTAAACAAAAAATAAACATGCGGAACCTTTTATTTAGAAATACCAGGAGTAAGAGGTTTATTTTTACTTACAAATAGCTGACACCGATCAGCTGACTTAGTGCTAGTGATGTGTTTATTTCAATTTTAAAACTTCGGTTTCTGGTATCAATGTATTAAAAAGTCTCATAACTTCCAAACATGTAGAGATAGGATTAAAAAACCCTTCCAATATCGTTTAATATCATCCAAAGAAGCCGTGCCCTTGGTATGTATATACCCTTTCCGTTACACGTTGTAGAAACGCAAAAATAAAAAGTCAAATCAAAATTTCAATAATCATTATACTTGTTGTGGTGCCATTTCAGATAAAATCAGTCATCTTTCATTTAAATAGTCATTAATTGCATAGCAACATTTTGCAACTAGGAATTTGTGCAAACCTAATTTAAATTGGTCCATTTTGTGTAGGTCTGTGATAAGTTTTGGCAACTTATTGTATATTTTGGGTGCCATGCCCAAAATGTTTTTATTAAATACTGCTTTTTTATGACGTCTCACGCATATTTTGTTTTTGTGTCGTGTGCTTCTTGGATGTGTATAAAGTTGCAGATTCGCTTTGACAAAGATCGCCACTTCATATATATAAAGACACGGAAATGTCAATAACTGGAACTGTTGAAAATGTGGCTTACAAGTTTCTGTGCGTTGTATGCCACACATTGCCCTTATGCACTGTTTCTGGGCTTTGAACGCCATTTCTCTGTCTGGCGAGTTCCCCCAAAATATAAGTCCGTAGCGTAAAGTAGATGCAACATACCCGTGATACGCCGTTAATAATGTTGCACGATTTGACACTTTTCTTACATAGGTTATGGAGAGCATACGAATGCTGGCTAAGTTTTTTACATGTATTTTCAACGTGTGTTTTCCAGCTCATGTTTTTATTTATCCAAATACCTAAGAATTTAGTATGTTCTGCTTCACTAATAGTTTTGTCACCGTAATGAATATCCGGTTTTTTATTGTTTGTTTGTTGTTCAAATGAAATGTTATTTGTTTTTTCAAGATTTATTTTTAAGTTGTTTTCAGTTAGCCAAGTTATTATATCATTTAAGTTGTCGTTTATTTCTTTTTCGAATGTCACATCATCCTTACTTTTGATTAGTATTGTGCTGTCGTCAGCGAATAAAATCATTGGATTATTAATAGTTTTAGGCATGTTATTAATATATATAATAAATAATAATGGAGCAAGAACACTGCCCTGCGGCACACCAAATATGCATTTTCTATGTGTAGATATATAAGTTTTATCAGTTCTTGTATAGGGGCAGATTTTATTTATGTATGTAATTTGTTCTCGATTAGTCAGATATGATTTCATAAGTTCAAGGATATTGCCTCTAATTCCATATTTTTTCAGCTTGTTTAACAGTATTTTATGGTTAACATAGTCAAATGCCTTTGACATGTCCATAAATAATGCAACTACAGGAGTTCTATTGTCAACGTTAGTTAGAACATGTTCAACAAGTTTGTACATAGCAGATTCAATGTTTTTATTTTTCCTGAAACCATATTGTTCGCTAACCAAGATTTTGTTAGTTTCTAGAAAAGAATATATGCTGTTATGTATTACTTTTTCAAAAAATTTAGAGAATACCGGAATGAGCGCGATTGGTCTATAGTTGCTAGGATCTTGCTTATCGCCTTTTTTATGTAATGGTTTAATTACAGAGATTTTCAATTTTTCTGGGAATATGCCTGTTTCAATGCTAGCATTGATAATGTGGCTGAGTATTGGTGCAACGATATGAGATGTGGTTTTTATTACCTCGGTGGTTATGTCATCATATCCAGCGCTGAAGGGTTCTGTAGTTGGGATGAATGAATCCCAAGAACAAACTTATCATTGTAGTTGAAAAATATGTTGTCCCATACATTCCAACTGCAAATGTGAGAGATTTACTATGTTATTTTGAGATCATAGACTTCTTATAGGTTTTCCTGTAATGTATGAGTAACCATTCTCTGTATTTTTTTCAAAATTTAGGCTCAGTAGTTTCGGACATAAGGGGGGTGGGGTGGCGGGGGCTACATTTTCATAAATTTTCTTAAATATCTTTAAAAGTATTTTGTTTAAAAAAATATATTTGAGATCCTCGCAACAACCCCTTTCATTTGATATGTCACACGGTTCAGGATGCAAAATCTATTTTTATTTTGTTATTTGCCCCCCAAAAGTAACCCCCATATTCAAAATTCATTTATTTACGTTACAGGTCCGTGTTTGGGTCACAGAAATACATTTATGTGTACCAAATTTCAACTTAATGGGTCCATTCGATTCGGAGCAAATTGGCTGTGACAGACGGACAGCCAGACAGACAGACACACGAGTTATCCTATAAGAGTTCCGTTTTTCCTTTTGGGGTTCGGAACCCTAAAAATGTTCTCCATACATCGATACGTGACGGTCAATTCTCCAACTGCAAAAATAAGTTGGTAATCGCAAAAAAAAAATGTTTATGTGATAAAACTACAAAAGATAGATAATTGATTCAGGCGTGACTTTGCGGAAATCCATGATAAAATACAATAGACGACGTATATTTAGTAACTTAATCCGCGTAACTGTTCTTAATGAGTCATAAAGAACCCTGTAAGAAATCGACACGTGTATCACCTCTCAACGAGGCATCTTCAGGAAGGCGATTGACTTGTTGCGAACTCGGACCCGACGTGTGGACACGACAAGCGTTGAGTGCGAAAACTACAAAATAAAGATTTTCTGACATTTTTCTTTACTTGTGCTATGCGACCTAGCTTCTTGGCAAATTTCATGATTCTAGGTCAAAGGGAAGAGGCGTTTAGATTTATTTGCGAGTATGAAAAATGTGTCGCTTAAAGGCTGCATTATTTTTTAAAGCGTTGACTTAGATGCTTGATTTTTTTAAAGGTCCATGGGACCGTACATTATTGCTTACATATTTATTTATTTATCACAAGCACATCAACAGCACAGTCACTTACAATTCAAATTAAATAACATCGTTTACATTTCAGTAACCATGCAAATGACAGGCATGCATGACATTCACAATGAAAAATAGAGCCAAAGGAGAACAATATAAAACTTGTCTGTGTCTAGTAGACATAAATCTACTACACTACAAAACAAACCAATTTGATCTAGATAGACCACTATCTCTCTACCTACTATACTGGGGATTAGTGCGAAGTTAAATAAAATTTCAATGTCATGAGTAGTGTTTATTCGAAAATTACAGACAAAAATATATTGTTTATCGATAAAGTTTTGGAATCCCTTTTCTTTTTGTAGGTATTTGCGGTGAAATTGTGGCTTGGCGTGGAGGGCACGCGCGTGCGTTAATTCTCTGGCGTTCAAAAGGCTAGGCACTCATCAGCTCATCACACTGCTTAAATAGGGAGCGCCTGTATGAAGCGAAAGTCATGGAGAAAATATCAATAGGGTAATCCGTCAAATTGGACCTATCATTATATTGCCTTCCCATACGTTTAAGAGGGCTATTAAATGTAGTATTCAAGGTGGAGGTAGATAATTCAAAAATACGATTATGACACTTATTACGTTGGATAAGCTAAAGTTGAACTAGTTAATTAATTGTGCATCAATGAAGTTGATTTGTTTAAATAGGTTTTTATATAGATTATTTTCTTTTATATTTTGTGAATGTGAGAACATTGTAGACATAGCAGACTGTAGATCTGTGGACCATTTTATATTTTGCTAAGTACCTGGTACATGTTGATCGGCCTACACTGTCCTCTCATATCTGTATAATTGATCGAAGCTTTTAACACTGTAATTTTTTTTTTTTTTTTAACCATTTACTTTTAAAAGAGTAACCGTGGAGTTTCTTGCCGGCTCTTCTCCATAGGAAACGACCAATTGGAACCGTGCACCTAGCTTCTGACGTTTCATAAGTGCCCTTGTAGGTTTATGTGAAATAAAATATTTTGAATTTTGAATTTTTTGAATTTGAAGCCGTTTATAATTTTATGAAGTATTGTATTAGTAAGTCCGAATAGTTACGTCTTTCATTTAAGCTAATCATATTAAAGGTATCGTTACTTAAAGGAAGTGACTTCTATCTCGTGTCGTGCTGCAGTTGATCTCAGGCGTGAGTTGGTAACTGAAGTAACTAGCAGGTAATGTGTGGGGATTAGTCGTGTCTGCGCCAACTTAGACTTAACTCACACTGTGGAACGTTGTGATGTTCAAAGACAGTTCTATTACACGTATTGGTGCAACACTTGCTATAATACCTTCCAAAAGAAGTCCATATAATCTCGTCCAGTGCCAGATAACCGTGCAATAAAAGTCGTTGACGCCTTTTACCAATGTATTCTATTTTAAGCTTCGTACAGACAAGCGCCACGCGACAGCGCGGCGCGACACCGGCTATTGTTATACCGTGAAGTTTACTTAGAAATTGTATAGTTCGAGTCGCGTCGCGCCGTCGCGTCGCGCTGGTCTGCACGAGCCTTTAATCGACACGAAAAACATTTAAGGCCGTCTCGTTAGCACTATCAAAACAAACATATCTTGTTATCTTCATGTGTAAACATGTTTGCATTTAAGTTTCGAGATTTTTTTGTACAAGTGACTGTGTGAGTAATGACTTTTATTGATACGATACCCTAGCGTTTATAAGAATATACTTATTTTTTGGAAATGAAACGAAATTATTAATTCTGTAAATAGAATGTCGGAATCACCAAATTACCTATAAGGAGTGCCAATGTATACACATCAAAAGTGTCTAGGGATTAAGTATATTTAGAGTATCGCTGTAATTGAAGGTTATTATTTTAACTTTTTTGGATCGTTATTGGTTATTTTTAGTGAATTTCACTATTTTAATAAATAAAGAAAATCAATTTGTCAATCAGGATTCGTGTAGATATGATATATAATTGTGTTTTTACAAAATCATTACGATTTCTGCATCAGAATAAAAAATGTTGCGTCGATATGGAGCGACGACACCATTTGACACGAGAAGAGATGATAAGAGCCGTCAGAATGTTGCAAGCTGATTCCAGGCAACGTATTGTGGCTGTCGCTCTTGGCACTACACAGAGCGTCATAAGCCGCCTCTGGACACACTATCGTATCACGGGCAGCGTGGCCGAGCGACATGGAGGACGATCTCGCATCACCACTCGCAGACAGGACCGGCACGTCCAAAATACTGCTCGACGGAATCGTACCATGACCGCCATGATATTGGCTACGAGGCTCCACAGCTCTTCAGGCTTGCTGATATGTGACCAAACCATGAAATCGTTTACGTGAAATAGGTCTGCGTTCATGAAGGTCGCTGAGAGTTCCACCTACAGCACTCCGCAATCGTAAGGCCCGTTTACAATGGGCTCGCGAACACAGAAATTGAGAGGAAGAAGACTGGCCCTGTTTCCTTTTCCGATGAATCTCGTTTAGGTATGAGGCCGGATATAAGACCTACTATTATAGACAAAATTTCAATCGTTCTTGACTACCAGAGGTCCTCTGGTAGTCAAGAACGATTGAAATTTTGTCTGGAAGTTCATTCATATGGAGGGGGAACAATAATGGTTTGGGCCGGTATTTAGATCGGTGGAAGAACCGATCTCATTTGGATCAGGGGCAACTTCAATGCTCAGATTTATGTGGAGAGGATTGTTTCAGACATGATCATCCCTTTGCGAAGCCGGTTGGGTGATTCGTTTCGACTAATGCACGACAATGCACGTCCATACACGGCTAGAGTCGTAACACGCACTCGTGCCGATGCTCGCATCAGCGTTCTGCCGTGGCCTGCTCAATCGCCAAACCTCAACTCAATTGAGCACGTGTGGGATATGCTCCAAAGAAGAGCTCTGCCGAGTATGGATTGCGTGCATACCCCACAACAACTTTTTGACTTGTTAGAAAGAACGTGGGCGGCCATTCCTCAAAGTGATTTTAAGCATACCAAATGCTGAGATTGTGTGATTCGTGTCAATTTGCAGTGGTGGACACAGCTTTTTTATTTTTTAACATAAAAAAATTTAAAAATTCAAATTTCTGCTTTTTTTTGCCATTAAATTGACGAAATTAACTTAGGTTAATTTCCCACAATCTGCAAAAATTGCAATTTCTCTTAATTTTTACAAAATATAGGGATTAG
Organism: Agrochola circellaris; assembly: GCA_914767755.1. NCBI lineage: Eukaryota > Metazoa > Arthropoda > Insecta > Lepidoptera > Noctuidae > Agrochola > Agrochola circellaris. Next base: position 10,080,156 of record OU611860.1, read on the forward strand.
TTGTTAACTTAAACATAGGAATTAAAGTAATCGACACGAAATCGACTGCGTGCAGCGCTCCGATTGGCCCTTCACTGGCCTTCATTGGTGAAGGGCCAATCAGAGTACTGAACGCGGTCGATGTATAAACTCAAGATGGTTAAGAGAAACTCACACTAAGGCCTCTGTGAGCTGCGTACGCTGCGGCGCAGGCACGTGTCACGCAGACATGTGTCTGTCCTGCTCTGCGTTTTGTTGTAGTGCAGGTCGTCACGTGTTTTTACCACATGACTATTTTTTGTACTAGCTAGCTAGCTAGGACGCGAGTGTGTCTGTGTAGCTGCGTCGCAGCATGCGCTCGCGGCCTATGTCTGCCTCGCCTGCCCCACCCTGCAAAATCTGTACTGTGCTGAACTACGTTACCCGAGTATCAGCATACGCTTAGCTTATGACTGGTTATCAGAGTTTCGGGCGACCCGTAAAAACTGTCAAAGATTTACGAATGACGGCCGGGACCAACGGCTTAACGTGCTTAACTATTCATTCCAAAAAAATACAAAAGGTTTTAAGCAGATCTGCAACCATAGCCACTCCCTCATAGACACTCGAGTCATCAAAATTTTGGGATCGAAGACGAGACGAAAATCAGTTTAGTCAACGAAGTATCCATTGTCTCCCGATCTCAAGAGTGGAGTGAAGGACATTCGACTTTTTGAGATAGATTGGAATCTCGGCTAACTTCGGAGACGTAACTGGACTAAATTAAATTGGCGACAATTTTTGGTAAATTAAAAGATTATGGCAGAAAAATGAATTCTGGTTGGCTTATCGATGATAGGTTTCATTTGTCTTTAGATTGTGGCCGACGCTGATGACATTTTATTAAACTTAGATACTATACGAAATCACACATAAGATAAGGCTAATGTATAAATCGAATTTGAATTTTGGTGTTAGGAACAGAGCAACCGATCTATTTTGTAAAAATCTTGTCGCAAAACTAGCAGTGATAGCCTAGAGGTCTGACCGTCAGACTGCCAAGTCATAGGTCTCGAGTTCGAACCCAAGACACCTCTGACTTTTTGGATTTATGTGCGTATTGTAGGTATAATTATCACTTGCTTCCAAAACGGTGAAGGAAAACATCGTGAGGAAACCGGCATGCCTGAGAGATATTTCTCGACGGCACGTGAAGCCATAAGTCAGAGGCCCATGGGCGGCTTTAAAACTCAAAAACGTGATAAGTAAATAAAATTTACTATTCAAGGTTTTAAGTATTTTTCGTGTTTGGGCAAAGATTTCCGCTGGCTAGTCACAATCACACGAAAAGAAGAAGATCGTGATTTTTAGGTGTAGTCAGCTTGAAGTGAGCTGTCAATGATGACAGCTCACTTCAAGCTCATTTAACCTTACTTTCCACGGTGCGATTTTACATAATAGATCGACAGACAAAGTTATAAAAAAACTATGCCAGTGACCACTTACTCGATTTTACTATAGGTACAGTTTATGGGTACTTACTGCTAAACGGAGAAAGAGAATATAGAGCGTACGCACTCAAATTAATCACAGATCAGTCGGTCGATTCTGTAAAAATATCAACGTGAAACTTAGGTGAAGTGAGCTGTCACTGTAACAAATCGACCGGCAGGATGCTAGGGATTAACACTATTGACAGCTCACTTCACGCTCACTTCACCTAAGTTTCACGGTGATATTTTTACGGAATCGACCGGCTGGAACCGTAATCTACACTAATGTTATAAGGAGAAAATATTTGTATTTTTGTTTGTAATTAATGAACTCAAAAACTACTGGATCGATTTGGGAAATTCTTTCACCACTAGAGTGCTATATTATCACTGAGTAACATAAACATAAAGATATCACGCTAGCGAAGACGCTGGCGGAAGCTAGTAATTAATAAAGTAACATTATAAGTTTTATCATTCATTAAATTGCTTATTGTAAAGAAAAAAACTACTCGTACGTATTACAACTCAATATTTAAAGTTTGTAATAATATATATATAAGTTTTCTCATTATATATGAATTACTTATAGTAAAGAAAGAAAACTACTCGTACATATATTATAACTCAATATTTAAGCACAGAGTTAAGTTGGCAAGTAACTAGTATTTCATGTAAGTTCCGCAAAAGTTACTCAGAAGGAGCACCTCAGCAGGTTTTTGAAACGAAGTTCCTTATCGCCCGTTACGCAAGCCGTCCACCACGAGCTAAGCTATGTTAGTTTTCACACTTGGCAAATCAGAGCTAGATCGAAAAGAGTATAAACTTTTGAGCGTCACGAGTTTTCTTTGCAGCACGTGTATTTGTGTGTTTATGTATGATACTCCTGTAGCAGACGTGCGGGATTTATCGGCAAAAAGTACGAAAAAACAAAAAAGCGAAAGGAACTTCGTTCCAACTAGGTGAAATGAAATAAAATGATTCATTTTCTGTAAATAAGTTTGTACAAACACTTTTAAGGATTATAACAGCAACGCTACACGGCAAATAACATGGCATTCAAGTTAGGATGTCAAATCAAATGTATTAAAGTATATTTTATGGGTGACGGCTCGCGGTCAGTGAGCGACCGGTGAGCCGTGCACTATTCTGCATTACCATCGTAAAATAGACTTTAATTCATTTGATTTAAAATCCTAACTTGACGTTAAGTGATTTGACGTGTCAGAGTGGTGCTGTTATAATGAGCGATGTCCTTTACACGTCAATACCATTTTATAAACTAGATGAGATCGGCGTTTCTTATCTGACTAATCTCAGAAGAAAGGCCGAGAGAAACTCAGAGATCATAGTCTCTTTTAAAGTCCAGAAATAATCTTGATCCGATCATGTAAAGACCATGTAGATTGGTGTCTGAAATGGTCTTTTGAGGATAAAACCATAAAGTTTGTGTGGACCTGTCCAGTCAGCGCACGCATTTGTCAGTAATCGTGCAGCTCAACTCAGAACTTAAGGAGCTCAACGATTAGACGAACAATACTAAAGAACGGACATTTGGTAAGGCCGCATAAGATATCTGATATATATGTCACAGTAAGATGGTTATAGCCGTGATATAGTTATATTCCTAAGGATATAGCTATAAACCGTAATATAGTTATCTGAAAGCAGTTCATAACTGTCTTACTAGGAATATAACTATGACATGAGCGATCTAGTAATATAACAATTAGGGCACTCCGACTAAATAGATTAGGTTAGATTAGAACTGTGACCAACTACGCGCAAGCTGAGCGAGCGATGCGAGCGGTGCTACGGCAGAGGCCGGCGAGCGCTACGTCAACATTGGTCGCAGTAACAAAATTAGGGTATTCAGACAGTTATGAACCGCTTTCATAAAACTATATTACGGTTTATAGCTATATCCTTAGGGATATAACTAAGTATATCGTGGCTTCAATCATCTTACTGCGACTTATACATAGAGCTGCTTGGGTTGTACTCAATGCTTCACAAAAATATAGAACAAGGATACCCAAAAACGCATCCTTATGGTATTCTTTATTTTAAACCTAAAAAGTGCCAGAATTGCGTAGTTTTTCGAGCACCATGGGAATGACTCAATGTTTTCAAAGTTGCAAACATAAGTATAAACTACTCCTGGACCTAACAACATAATTATTAAAAAAATCGTAGTTACATGCGCGTTACCGACGTTTGCCTTTTTTGTGTCGATAAAGCTTGGGCTAATAAGGTAAAGACTAAACAACCAATATTACGTTATTAATATTTGAATGTGAAACTTTTGTATGTACTACTTAGTGGCACCACGATGTGGAGTCTCATTAAGTATTTAATTTAATGGAGCTGACTGCACCGCTGGATTACGTACGCTTGAGGTACCCAATGTGGATGTTAACGTTTGTATGGATGTATGTGTGGGTGGATGGATGTACGCTTTTATGTTTTACGAGGAGAAAATGGGGGAGTTCAGTCGTTGTTTCTAATGAAGACGAACTTTTGAGTTCATCTGCTGCGGAGGATGCGATGAAGATTATTTTTGTAACGACATCAATATTTCGTGTTGTCTCGTTTAAATCAGCATATTTGTTTCATGTTGTGCAATTAAAACCTGCCGATCGATTCTGTAAAAATATCACCGTGAAACTTAGGTGAAGTGATCTGTCTATAGTGTTAATACTGCCGGTCGATTTGTGACAGTGACAGCTCACTTCGCGCTCACTTCACCTAAGTTTCACGTTGATATTTTTACAGAATCGACCGACTGGATTATATTATTTTTGAAGTTTTTGCAGTTGGACTTGTTATCAATGACGAAACCAAAAAGTTTCAACCCTAAAAGAAAGACAACTTCAAAACAGTTTCGCAAATTGACAACGTCAACCATGAAATAAAAAATGTGACAACATAGAGAATGGTGTAAGTTTAAAATAAATTGAGTGAAATAGCAGATGAAATGAAAACTGGCCAACAAAAGATACAAAATTACATAGAACGTAGCCATCCAAAAGCAAAGCAGCAAATATTATTATAGTCAGAATAAAATCTAAAGACAAAAACAAAATGCAGAATTCCTCAGGGTTCGATTTCAACAAGATCCTTGATCAAACGCTGTACACGTACATGCCAGAAAAAAATTCAAAACTTGAAGAGAAAAATAAAAATGTGAACACAACTGAAAATGGGATGAATCTGAAACTAGGGTTGGTGGACCGACTTCGCCCCGTAGTCGAGTGGATTGCAATAAGCGAAGTCATCGTTGGAACGATACTGATAATACTTCTCATGTTACTAGCTTGTCATTACGACAAATTGTATGGGACTGAGAATTCCAGGCGTAAGTGTTTAATAATAAGCTTTAGTAGGTAAAAATATGTAATAAAAACATCCTATTACAACCCAGTGTGTTATTGGGGATGCCGTTCTCAATTTCAATTCAACGCAAATTATTTATTCAGTAAAAATTTTCAAATTCAATTTTAAAATCGCCAATTTACAATGAGCATCCCTACCGTTCAATGCCCATTCATTCTCTATTGAAAAGCGGTCTGAGACTTGCAGTGGCAATACCGGAAAATTACCTGCTGGTATCGTTCCTTTTATTTACTTATTTTGATCTCGTGGTGAAGTAACAGCCATCTTATCAAGGGGTATCGTGTTGCGAAAGCAACTGGCAATTGCAGGTAGAGGTCAAGAAGGCAGTCGTTCCATGTTAAAGACAGGTATTCAGGTGCATCCAGTTAGACTGGAAGCTGACCCCAATAGAGTCGGAAAAGGCCCATGATAAAGCTAGTTGACTTATTTTCGTCAGTTTTATATTTTGTGCTTTCAGTAATAAGTTTGATGTCTTTCGGTGGTTCGATTCTTCTTGTAGTCAATGGAATGTTGTTACTAACATCTTTGAAATTGGACAAAAGGAAGGCTATGTGGGTAAGTTATTTATTAAATCATGATTTATAATTTACTCAGTTTTTTTACACATCCTAAAATAAAACTACCTACCTTACTAATTTGAAATAAACTTTTCATAATAAAATAATTTGTATTTGTTTATTCATCTTTAACTCAGGTACATTACCCATAATTAGTTAGTATTACTTAAACTATGTAAGTATAATTAATTAAGAAAAACATAAACAAGTAAAACCAATAACAATAATACAACACAACTTAAAGAACCCTATATCTATTAAGCCATCTTCTAGGCAACAATACATGCACTGCATAATAAAAACAAACGGAAAATATCAAAATTCAAATAATTTAATCTACATACACTATGAGGACAATAAAAAAATTACCCACTGTCCCAAACCCACGGGGTAATAATTGCGTTACATGCTTACAATGGCACTGCCGGGCATTATGACAATATTCATCAACATTCTTTGCGTTATTCACGTTGCCGGACAGACGAATTTTTCAAATATGAGGTAGATAATGGATTAGGAACTACTTTACAAATCTTTCGAATTCTGATAAAAGAGTGTTACACAAAATTTCAGCAGAATCTGCACCCTGAGGCCGCGTGCACTTTGGATGCGTTTTCGTACGAATTTCACCAGTGCTTTCACGGACGAACACACACTAACGATCCAGACCTTCCAAGTACAAAGGGAGCGCGCAGACTGGGTGCAACTTAGTCGGAACTATACGTACATATACGACGTCCGAAAACAGTCCGAACTTGTTGAGATTTTTCGTGCGTTCAATGTGATATCACCAGAACACCACCTATTTGACGGCGAAAAACTTAACCAGTGCATCAATTCGTACGATCATGGTCGTATGTAATTCGTACGAAAACGTTGTGTTGAAATGCACACAGAGAGATGTAAGATGATCCGATAGTGCAAGCCTTTTCTAAAAGTAACCTTGTTTTCAGTATTACATCCTAATGTCAACTCTTCTTTGGATCTACATGTTTGTGTTGTCGGTAATGAAGATTCATTTCGCACTTCTGGTTATAGAAAGAGGTAAGATGTTTTATTTAATTCTAGAAACTTACGATCGTAACCCTCGCTTTCTGTTGTCTTTAATTTTTGTCTAGCAATTGCATCAGTGGCTTAGTAATACCAGCCGCGCGGGTCGATTGAAGGTTAAGCTATGCTTGCTGAGGTCGGTCTGTGGATGGGTGACTATCCATTACATATCGAGACTTCTTCGTGTCTTGAAAAGCATGTTAAGCCGTTGGCCCCGGCTGTCATTTTTAGATCTTTAACAGTCGTTAGTTGTAGTCAGAAGTCTGAAAGTCTAACAACCAGTCTTACCAAGGGGTATCGTATTACCCAGTAACTGGGTTGTGGATGTCAGATAGGTGGTCGTTCCATGTAAAATACTGGTATTCAGCTGCATCCGGTTAGACTGGAAGCCGACCCCAATATAGATGGGAAAAGGCTATTAAGAGATTTTAATTACAATTTTGAACCTTCACCAGATATCTTGATCCTGAAACCAGAGGGGCAATTCCCGTAATTATTAAGAACGTTTGCATTCGCAATCTGTAAAAAATACAACCAATTTACAATCATTTTTGACAAGTTTGACAGATTGCGACTTGAATGTGAATGTTTTTTAAGTACGTCAATATTGGCCTTCGGCCGTGCTATTCTGTAAACATCTCACCGTGATAACTTGGATGAAGTGAGCATGAAGTGAGCTATCCATATTGTCAATCCCTAGCTTTAGGTGCAATGACAGCTCACATCAAGCTCACTTCACCCAAGTTATCACGGTGAGATGTTTACAGAATAGCACGGCAGATTTTCTGTCCGTTTCTCGAATCAAGACTAGAGCCCCAATAACATATTACGGTATCTCAGGAACTCTGCTCCTCAGTCTAATCATCAAGCGTTTACTAGAGATTTCACGGAACTGACTTCAGGCGCTTGGCGAATCTGTCGAAAATATGGCGTAAAGTGTTGCACGTTGCTCCAGAAATAAACTCTTGAAAACAAAATTATACTACTTTGCACCCATTATCACGTGTTTGTATTTGTGAAGTGGTTTTGGAAAAAAAATCCTTATCGCACCTTATACTCTGCACACTTGGCAGAGCTAGATCGAAAAAACCGGCCAAGTGCGTGTCAGACCACGCACAATGAAGGGTTCCGTGGTTGGGATGAATTCATCCCAAAAACAATCTTAACGTTGTAGTTGAAAAACATGTTCTCCCATACATTCCAACGGCAAATGTAAGTTTGTACGCACAATATTGAGTGATTTACCATGTTATTTTAAGATCACAGACTTCTTGTAGGTTTTCCTGTTATCTATAAGCATTGAACTATTTTCTGTATTTTTTTTTTAATTGTAGGCCAAGTAGTTTCGGAGATAAGGTCCCCCCTTTTCTCCGAAACTACTTGGCCTACAAATGGAATGGTAAATTTTCATCGATTTTCTTAAATAGTTTTAAAAGTGTTTATTTTGAAATCATATAAAAAATGTATTTGACATCCTCGCAATAATGCCTTTTTTTTAATTTTCTTATTTGCCCCACAAAAATCCCAATCAAAATTCATTTATTTACGTTACTCGTCCGTATTTGGGTGACAGAAATACATAATAATGTGTACCAAATTTAAACTTAATCGGTCCATTAGATTCGGAGCCAATTGGCTGTGACAGGCGGACAGACCGACACACGAGTGATCCTTTATGGGTTCCGTTTTTCCTTTTGAGGTACGGAACCCTAAAAAGTGTAACATTTTGATCGTAACGACATTTTTGTTCCGTAACAAAAGTGTGGAGACGTTCAAACTGTTACTCTTTCTTCGGTCTGTCTCTCATTCGCCAAGTGTGCAAAAACCGAAAGAAACTTCCTTCCGATCGGGTGACCCTCGATACCTCTCGACTGTTTTTTTTATCATTAGAGTACTGTCTTGTACAAGCCTTTAGTAAAAATTAAAATCGACCTTTTGAATTGGCTTTGGTGTTCCATAACCCACTAAAGCTCTTTTCACACACGTTTCTGAAATATGAAATATACACTGAACCGCAGTCGGTCCGGAGCCTGAAAAGTCCAACCCTGATATGTGTGGATGACACCTAAAGCAGCTCTTGTTTTATTTTAAGGCGAGGTTTTCCGGGCCTGTAGGCCTTTGAAACGCTACCTCGGCCTCCCCCAAATGCAGAGGGACGTATTTATTTACGATGCGCCGCCGACCATTTCGCGTAAAATCCAAAGCACACCATAAAATATATTCAGTTCATCAACTGAACTATTATTTCTTTGGTTCGATTTTTTTCCATAAGTTTACATTTTATGGGACCTACGGAGTAGTGAACTAAACTGATTATTTCAAATGTCTTGTGTACCCCCAATGGGCGTTTTCACATTAATAACAGATAACGACACCAACACGGTACCGATATGTCGGCAGCTATACCGACATCAATTCGATACCAATATAATTATTATCGGCTCGACGATATTGGTGAATATCGATGACCATCGCGACGCACCAAACGACCACAGTACCTACTAGAGGTTGGCGCCGATTGGCGTGGCGCACCGCGCCGGTAATTTCAGCCACGCCACCGCCGCCTATAATCTTTTCGCGATTACTGAAATCGCGTTAGACCTATACTGAAAGTTGTTCATAATGATGAGTACAATGACCCCTTAAAAGGATGCCCATGTGTTCAATATCACTCTGTATACGGTCGTTGACCCAAAACAATAACCTTTTTTTTATTTTATCATGTTAAGATATCGATACCCATCACGTATGCGGAATTTCACTAAGTAATATAATTTGACCCTGCATTTTTTTTTTACAGATTCATACAAGCTACTTATACCGGAAAACAGACACTTTCTTCTCAGTAATGCGTGTGTTGTCGGCGTAGTTACTATGTTGGGATCAGGTAAGCTTACTAGGACCATTAAAGTACTTCATTTTCTCCTGGAAATTGGGCGGTGGCTTCCGGGTATAGGTAAAAACGTATAAAGGCTCGTGCAGACCAGCACGACGCGACGGGGCGACACGACTCAAACAATACAATTTCTAAGAAAACTTCACGGTATAACAATAAGCGGTGTCGCGTCGCGCTGTCGCGTCGCGCTAGTTTGCACGAAGCTTAATACTCCTACAAACCCTTTTTACTGAGAAAAACAGTTGCAAAATTATAAGCTGTTTTTGGTCTTTATAATTTTAAATCTGGCTCTTTCTAACAATATCTTTGGAGATAAACCACAAAACAGTTGTAGTAATAAGTACCTACCGTTTAAAAATATGAAATGTAAAGGCTCTGTAATGTAAAGTTACAGATTCGATTTTGAACATTACGTTACAATACTGCATCCCTGACTGACGAGCATTTGCTTGTAATGTAACATTTTAGATTCGATTTTGAGCATTTCGTTACAATACTGCATCCCTGACTGACGAGCATTCGCTTGTAATGTAACGTTACAGATTCGATTTTGAACATTACATTACAATACTGCATCCCTGACTGACGAGCATTCGCTTGTAATGTAACATTTCAGATTCGATTTTGAGCATTTCGTTACAATACTGCCTCCCTGACTGACGAGCATTCGCTTGTAATGTAACATTTTAGATTCGATTTTGAGCATTACGTTACTATACTGCATCCCTGACTGACGAGCATAATTCTGTAATACTCAGTTCTCCATTCTCGGTTCTCGGTTGTACATTACTTGTCGTTGTGATCTTGTTCTCGTAACTGTAATTATCTATAGTCTTCATTTATTTTCGTTGCTTATATATTTAGTATGTATGTATTTATGTATCTGTCGGCGCATCCGCCACTCAGTATATCTGATGACATTTTATAATATGCTAAACGTCACTGTCAGATGTCACATGTCACATGTCAAAGCCCATAGCGAACACCGAGCACTGGCGAGGCGGCCATATTGTAAAAAGTGTCACTTAGTGTTGTACCGTCGAGGAGCGCGCACGCAACCACGTGCTCGGTGGACGTTAAAGTTCTAATCTATCCTAATAGACCAGGGTAGAAGCCTTTAAAAATAATAAAAAGTGAAAAAAAATAATAGTAGGATGAAACCCATTAGAAAAGGAGGGAAATATTATAAAAATTAAAGGAAAAATAATTTACGGGCGATCTGAGGTCGGGAAGGGGATGAGGGTGAGTTTTTAAGGGTAAAAAACGGTTTTTCTCGATTTCCGGCAAAACTAAAAGTCCTATCGAAAAAAGTCAAATAGCAAAGTTGTATGTAATAAAAAGATCTAAAACTTTTGTATTTACACTTTTTTCACATAACCTCAAAATGTATGTGAAAAATTCAAAAAACCAAGTTTTTGGTTTTTTATTTTTATCTTTTACAATTGTTTTTTTTTTTTAACGAAATTTGGTGAAAACTTACCTTTTTATGTCCCAAATACGCTGTAATTTATTTGATTAAAAATATTTATTTTTTCACCTTATTTTGAATTAATATCGAAAAAACACCCTAATTTTCAATCGAAAATTCACCCGTCAAAATATCCGCTTTTTTCAAAAAGTTGGTATGGTTTCTGTTCGTTGAAATCTCTACATTCCGACGGTGAAAAAAAAAAAAAATGTTACTACAGTAAATCTTCTCAGAAAATGCAAAAATTCAAAAAAAACTTGAATTCGATTTTTTTTTTTAAATTATTATAAGTAATTTTGAGCTATTTATTAAAATTTACACTTTAATTACTCGTAAAACGTTAGATTACATGTGACATTGATAACAAAAAAATTGCAAATAAAAATATACTACTATAATTAACAAACAAATAAGTTAATAAAATTAATATTTAATAAGACATCTACAATATTTGGAGAAAGTTGTCGAATCTTCTTTAAATTATATGCGTAGATGCCTATTTATAACTATTTTAAGATAAATTATATATACCTGAGTAGATATACCTGAGTGACCTACGAAAAATTGTAGCCCATCAAGAGGTATTTCGTGGAGAAGTGGGGAAGGGGCTAGGCGGGTCTGGGTCTTACTACATACATACCTACTATTATATACTATATATTTCGTAGCAGCAGTTACAACCGTTAGCCTAACCAGTATTCGAAATACAGTACAGTATACAACATCGTTTATAAAAATACACGTGCACGCTGAGTTTCTTGAAGATAATTGTGACAAGTTTACTTAAAAAAACATAAAAACTTTTCGAATCTGCATAGGAAGGTAAATACTATCTCTATTTTTATCTGTATCAATCAACTCAAACATAAAAATCGTATGTAATATTTTCTTTAAAAAATAGTATGCTTAACGTAACATAACCTTTTTTTTATTTTTTGAGGATGGGAAATTATCAAATAACTTCTCCCGCTCTGGGTGGAGCGGGAGGGCGTGTCAGACTTTTACTGACTATAACCCACCCGTGTTCCTTCCGTTGCCTGTGTGCCGAGGTCGCGATATCCCTTTCAGACAAACCCGCAACCCCGGCAGGCATTGGCCCTTCCGGACCCCGTCACTTGCTGACATCTCTTTGAGGCGCGCGTGGAACACAACGCGCCGTCGACCCGGGCCTGGTCCCTATCGGACGGCGAGCTACCCATTGCTCACCGTCCGCAAGCCCGCGCCTACGGTGGCCGGAAGTCGGCTCGCGACTCTCGACGCCCGGGGCGTCTCCTGCGGCGACTAGGGGCGCGAGGGGGCGCATTTTGCCTCTCCCTCGCGCGCTCCGCCTCCTCCTTCGCGAGCATTACTGCTTCGCAGAAGGAGGTGACGGCCTCCCATGCACTCTCGCTCCGGACCATGGCCTGAACCAGGGCCGGACGCGAGAGATCGCCGCCGCCGATCGCCTCTGTGAGGACACGGCGGTGCTCCGCCCAAGCTGGGCAGACCTCCACCGTATGCTCCACCGTGTCCTCCGGGCGATCCACACAGTGGTGACACCCGGGCGTTTCCTCCCGCTTTATCCTGAACAGGAACCTCCCGAAACAACCATGTCCGGTGAGGACCTGTGTCAGGCGGAAGGTGAGGACGCCGTGGCGCCTCTCTAGCCACTCCTCAAAGAGGGGACTTATCGCCACAATTGTGGCGTGCCCAAACGTAACATAACCTAAAGATTGAAATTAAATGATATTTTAGTACAAGATAAAAAAAAAATAATCTCCTTAATTTTGCACAAACAAATTTAGTTAATCCCATGAAAAACAAATATATTTCAAAATACATAAAAAATATATTAAAAATCTATAAAAAATAAATAAAATATATATCGTAAATATATTTTTAATAACAAACTTTTGGCCAATTTTCATATATATTTTATACATTTTTAATAGATTTATAATATATTTTTTATGTATTTTGAAATATTTTCTTTTTTCATGGGATTAACTAAATTTGTTTGTGCAAAACTAAGGAGATTATTATTTTTTTATCTTGTACTAAAATATCATTTAATTTCAATCTTTAGGTTATGTTACCTTAAGCATACTATTTTTTAAAGAAAATATTACGATTTTTATGTTTGAGTTGATTGATACACATAAAAATAGAGATAGTATTTACCTTCCTATGCAGATTCGAAAAGTTTTTTTGTTTTTTTAAGTAAACTTGTCACAATTATCTTCAAGAAACTCAGCGTGCACGTGTATTTTTATAAACGATGTTGTATACTGTACTGTATTTCGAATACTGGTTAGGCTAACGTTGTAACAGCTGCTACGAAATATATAGTATATAATAGTAGGTATGTATGTAGTAAGACCCAGACCCGCCTAGCCCCTTCCCCACTTCTCCACGAAATACCTTTTGATGGGCTACAATTTTTCGTAGGTCACTCACGTATATCTACTCAGGTATATATAATTTATCTTAAAATAGTTATAAATAGGCATCTACGCATATAATTTAAAGAAGATTCGACAATTTTCTCCAAATATTGTAGATGTCTTATTAAATATTAATTTTATTAACTTATTTGTTTGTTAATTATAGTAATATATTTTTATTTGCAATTTTTTTGTTATCAATGTCACATGTAATCTAACGTTTTTCGAGTAATTAAAGTGTACATTTTAATAAATAGCTCAAAATTATTTATAATAATTAAAAAAAAAATCGAATTCAAGTTTTTCTTGAATTTTTGCATTTTCTGAGAAGATTTACTGTAGTAACATTATATTTTTTTTCACCGTCGGAAAGTAGAGATTTCAACGAATAGAAACCATACCAACTTTTTGAAAAAAGCGGATATTTTGACGGGTGAATTTTCGATTGAAAATTAGGGTGTTTTTTCGATATTAATTCAAAATAAGGTGAAAAAATAAATATTTTTAATCAAATAAATTACAGCGTATTTGGGACATAAAAAGGTAAGTTTTCACCAAATTTCGTTAAAAAAAAAAAACAATTGTAAAAGATAAAAATAAAAAACCAAAAACTTGGTTTTTTGAATTTTTCACATACATTTTGAGGTTATGTGAAAAAAGTGTAAATACAAAAGTTTTAGATCTTTTTATTACATACAACTTTGCTATTTGACTTTTTTCGATAGGGCTTTTAGTTTTGCCGGAAATCGAGAAAAACCGTTTTTTACCCTTAAAAACTCACCCCCATCCCCTTCCCGACCTCAGATCGCCCGTAAATTATTTTTCCTTTAATTTTTATAATATTTCCCTCCTTTTCTAATGGGTTTCATCCTACTATTATTTTTTTTGGTTTTAAAAATTATCGACTCTGGTCTATAATCTTAACAATCCATAATTAAATTGTGAAAATAGTTATTGTAATATCAAGAATTATAAGTGAAGTGATTATAGCAACAGTTATTTTATTGAAATATTGTCTTCCTACCCGATAACCCACGCCTACCTGAACATGTCTCATAATTCTGATAACGGTCGAAAGACTTTATATCTATTATTTAGGATATGTATCTGTGTATCTATTCTAGTATATTGTTTACATATTATTTGCACCAACGACAGCCCCATTTTTATGTCCAGACAAATCACTGTCCATTCTAAGGTTGCCTGGAAGAGATCGCAGAAAGCGATAAGGTCGCCCATTGTATATTTTGTAGTGCTTAATTATTATTTCTTGTTATGTATTTTTGTGGTGTACAATAAAGTATATATAAATATAAATATACTCGGTAGTCCTTCCTCAGTAATGTAATGCTCGACTCTGACCATTACATTACAGGCGAATTCTCCTGGTGGTGAGCACCGTAATATGAAATATAAGTACCTAATAAATAAACTGTAGCTACAAAATATATTCAACTGATATTCTGCAGCGATATATTAATATATTACGGAAGGTGCATTAGTTATTTTAATTTTAATTTCACTAAAATATTAGATAGCGACGCTGACCAGGCAAAACCGAGATTCAGCGAAACGTTCCACTTCCAGTAGGCAACGGTTCGCCGGTTGTTTCTGCCATTACATTACCTACGCCTCGCCAAGTCTTCTTATATTTGAATTTTATATAAATATTATACAAAATGCTTTACTGGTTCGGCCATGTTGAGAGGATGAGTGAAAGGCAGATGTGACTGGAAACGCCGGGACTGAACGCCCTGGAAAGACATAATTACAGTCACCTTTACGGTGTTTTTTTTTCAGAAAGGTCAGGTGCGTAGTAACCGAAACCGGCTTCGCGCAAGCCGGTTTGTGTGACCAGGAGGCATAAAACGGCCACTTTAAGCAATTCATTTTCTGAATTCCCAGCAATTCCTCTATGGTGACACTTAATTAAGTTGACTCGTATTCACTTCAATTTATATCAGAATCATATTTGGTGTAAATATTGCCGCATGAATAAAATGAAGACAGAGATTTTACCGGATAATTTTTCTTTACGGTTTTTATTAATCAAGTGAGATTTTAATTTTTTATTTCTACAGTTTAAATATTATTTCATTATAATACAATAATTATAAAACTGTCAAACAAATGAATTGCGTATTAGGAATTGAATGCAGATAATATAATGAATTGTCAAACGGCCGTTTTGGCAGAATCATAATATGATAATATATTAATATAATAATATGATAATATTATGAATATTATGATTCCATAGCCATTTTAGGCCCCTAGATGTATGAACGTAAGAGAAGCAAAAGATGTATATAAGGATCAAGCAGGTGGCGTACTGCCCACCCCCATGGGATGTATGTATGTATTCTACAAAATATTAATTTTAAGGCGGTTACTCTTAGTTACGTGCTTGTTTTGGAATTTACCGAATATGTTAAGAGAGAGCCGAGAGCCCCCACATTATGATTTCGTCCGTCTGTCTGTCGTATCGTAGCTCCTAAACGGATGTATCAATTTCAATGCAGTTTTTATATACAATGTGGGGACGATTATACGGCAATTATTTAAACTTCGTATAATCTATTGACGTTCCTTGGACCTATAGAAAAAAAAACAGTCAAATTTTAATATTCAATATTCAGCAATCAATTACATCACTAAGTTAGTCAAAATTGGAAAACCCAATAACATCACTATTATTTAGCTTGTTCGAAAACATTTTTTTTTAAATATGATTTTTGATAATTTCAAAATAAGTACTCTTTATTTGTTAGTAAAAAAAAATCTGCTGTTTCATAGAAAAGTGCAATACGCGGTCAAAATATATGGAACACCAGTTTTTTTTTCTTCAATTATTGCTCATTTAATTGTATAGGTAGGACAGGTAGGACAGGTAGGACAGGTAGGACAGGTAGGACAGGTAGGACAGGTAGGACAGGTAGGACAGGTAGGACAGGTAGGACAGGTAGGACAGGTAGGACAGATAGGACAGGTAGGACATGTAGGACAGGTAGGACAGGTAGGACAGGTAGGACAGGTAGGATAGGTAGGATATTTCCTGAAGGAATCATTATAATCACATTTTGTCTTGCTTGTTTCAGTGGTACACTTCATCGGTAATGTGACAGTGTTCACTTTCTACAACTTGAAGTACATACAACCGATTCTGTTTAGCTGTGGTCCGTGAATTGTGTTCCCATTGTAAATATTAGTAAATTAAGATGTTTCCTAGATCTTTGTGTTCTATGACATTGCTTGGCTTGGTCACCAATAGTAAATCTGGAAGTGACAGAAGTGGAAATGTCATTTTAATAACGAAACCTGCAGTGCTATTCTGTAACCATCTCACCGTGAAAACTTAGGTGAAGTGAGCGTGGAGTGAGCTGTCATTCCACAGGGATTGACTCTATTGACAGCTCACTTCACCCAAGTTTTCACGGTGAGATGTTTACAGAATCGCATGGCTGGGCATATATAATTGAAAAATCAAGCTTTAAAGGTGAGTATAATGTAACGTTCTTACGAATGGCAAAAGCTCCATTAAAAAAAGCATTTCTGATGAGTGATGCTGTTGGTGCCGTCGATAAATATCTCTCAACCTTTCCTACCATGTTTTTCTTCACCGTTTTTGAAGCAAGTGATAATTATACAATATGCACATGAATCCGAAAAGTCAGAGGCCTTGGGTTCGAACTCGAGACCTAGTTAGTGACTTAAAGGTGCATAAGCTTGACCTAAAGTTTGAACTGGTTCTGACATAATACGGCATGGCATATTAACGGAATTGTTCAGCCGGTCTATTCTTTAAATGATTGACACTTTCAACAACTCACTTCAATCTGACTTTTTGGAGTTTACTCCTAATGAATCGATTTTCATAAAAGGCGCGGTATCGAAATTTTATTAGGAGTGAAATTTATACAAGCGTAACACTTATTTTATTCGTAAATAACACGGAATAAAAGATTGAAAAAAACATATTTCACTCACACATATTATTTTTTCCTTTTATTAGATTCGTTTATTTACTATTGCATATTAAAAAACTCCAGTCGAGTGTCGGAGCTGACACACTCACACTTTTTTGTTTGTTCCGGCGTGTGGAGTCTTCATGGATGTCCTCCGCCCTTGGGCGGGCAAAGGGGTCTGTCAGACTCCTACTGAATAAAAACCACCCCGGTGTTCCCTTCTCATACTTGGATCATGAAATCTAAGAAAAATAAACATCTTGTGCTCCTTCCGTGATCCCCTACTGGTGCCGACCCGCTTTTGCGGGCCACCTCATATATTTATTTATTTATTGGTAAGGCACCTCAACGACTTACTCACTAAAACATACACATACAAAAATCACATACAGTTTTAGGTATTGTGAATTCGTCACTTACAGAAGTGCACAGCACTAGCAGAGAACTTAATGATTAAAGGACGTTTTAGTTACGTTAGTTGATTTAGTTACAGAATAAAAACTAAAAAGAGAGATAATATGTTCACAAATACGATGGAAAGTATAGAAACATTTAATTAAATAACAAAAAATACCTAAAAAGAAGGAAATGGGAGTGTATACAATTTTAATTAATAGGCGGCTTATGTCGCTCATACTTCAAGCTCACTTCACTTAAGTTTTCACAATCAGCTTTTCAGAATAGGTCGACTGTTCATACCTACGTTAACATTAACTGTTTACCAACACCGCAAATCCGGACGCTTCAATAAATAATTTAGTTGTTTTCTCTGTAGGCACCCTTAGTTTTAATTATGTAAGATCGCCGCCAGGGGTCCGTTATTAAATGAGTCCCCTGTGCTTACTGCTCTAGGTAAATAATTTTTACAGTTACGAGAATCATTCTGATTTTTTGTCAGATTATTCTACAAGCTACATATTAGCATAATAGTGTTTTAATTTTCCAGTCCAATCAATAGATTTTTTGTAAATCGCTAACTGCTTCATATTTTGCAATAAATTACCTGCGTCGTGTCATCGCGCTTCTCTTTCATTTCTATGCAGTCCGACAGTGACCGCGCTTTCTTTCTTTCTTCTTTCTTTCTTTCATTATGAACAGCTATCACTATGGAACCAACATTAAATACGGGAAAAGAAAATCTACTGTGCGACCAGAAATGTAGGGAATAGTTGTTTTCTTTTTCGTGATTTCAGTGTTGGTCCCATAGTGAAAATTGGTCATAATGATGAGTACAATTACCCTATGGGATGCTCATGAATTCAATGTCACCTGTATAAGCTCGTGACTGTACAGTGCCCGGTTGGAAATCAATGGAGCTTGTGATAAGGTTGGTGCTGTGGGTTCGATGATCTGATTCGTTTTTTTTTTTTTTTTGGGCTTGTGTGTTGCGGTATGATTGGTATTCAAATGAAAATAGGATTTGGTAACTGTTGCGCAAAAAAAGTGATACTTATTTAACGAGGAAAGAGTAGTAGTCTGTGTAGGTTAAATAATAATCATAATATTAATGTTTTCCATCGCAATAAAACCTTTGTAAATAAGGTTTAACCCGTCACAAACGAGCTTGCAACATTAGGGCAAGAATATTGACCCCGATTCACAGATAAACACTTCTAGCAAAATAAAATAGTAAATAATTATCTGCAATAATAACTAATCTGGTACTTATAAATAGGGATTTTCAAACATGTTATCCTGCTTTTAGAAAAAAAAATCAGGCTTCCTCACTTATCAAGGAAAAACACAACAACGTAATTAACAGCCTCTTACTCTAAGTACCGGGAATTAGTATGTTGTGGAACCCTCATTGTTAACGTTGTTTCAACCTTGCCTTAGTTAATACTTAGCAAGTACCTAACAATTCAGCTTATTTCAGATTACAATTAATGGTGCTTTTGTCTGTTTTCCTCAAAGATTTAAATCGATAGATTTACCCTCACCGTACACACTGGGTGGGTTGGTTGCTGGGTTGCTGGGTGGTTGGTTGCTGGGTGAGTTGGTTGCTGGGTGGGTTGGTTGCTAGATGGTTGGTTGCTGTGTGGTTGGTTGCTGGGTGGTTGGTTGCTGGGTAAGTTGGTTGCCGGGTAGGTTGCTGGGTGGTTGGTTGCTAGGTAGGTTGGTTGCTGGGTGGTTGGTTTCTGGGTGGGTTGGTTGCTGGGTAGGTTTGTTACGAGCTTGGGGGTTTATACGGTAATAGTTGCCGGTTGGTCTTCTAATTCAAATTATGCTTGTATAATTTCTTTATATTTAATTCTTATATTTTTTCTATTTATTTTATTTTTTAGAATTTTCTTCTTGCTTCTTGGTTGTTATTTATTTTATTTGGAAAACTTACAACTAACAAGAAAGAATGGTTATTGTTTTTAGTAAAACTAAGCCCAATTACAAGATTCCCCTTATAATTTAGTGAATTACAATATTCTATAGGTAATGTTGTATTTTATAATATTATGGAAAGGTAGCGCTTTCACCTTAAGTGATAATTGTTGAAAATCTCTTATTTCTGAAACCTCCTGACTTCCTATAAAGTTCAACAAAGCAAATCAACAAGAATTACGTAAGTAGAATGTATTCAGAAATAATACAAAAACAAAAACCGAGCGAGCCTAACTGTGCGGTTGCAGTGGCGAAACATTCAGAACAAAACATGTTGAAATCTGTAGGTCCTGTCAAACATTGTATTGGAACATTGACAGAACATTTCAACATGTTTTCTTGTGAATGTTTCGACAGTGCAAACGCACAGTTACAGTAGTCGCTTATGATATCTGTCTTTGCTGACAGTACCAACCTCTCGGAAAATGGGCGGTACCATCTGACGACCAACTCTAGCACCGCGCGCGCTCATTGGTCTTATCAAATAGCGCGCGCTTCCTGTTACACACTTCCGTCCCTTTTCACGAAATCACTCCCACAGATTGTAGGAAAGCGAGACGAAAGATGTTGTTACACATAAAAAAATCGATTCTATTTTCAGGCTCAGTACCAACCTCTGTTTAAGCAAACACAGCAACAATTCCAGTTATTCGGACTACTGCGGGCCACATCTGGTTCCATTCCTGAAAGGCCGGGCCTCCGCAATGGCAAACATTTTGATAGCTCGATTACCGTTCTGTGTTTTGAATCTTTGGGACAAATATGTTGTCTGGTGAGTGGTAGGACTAAAGAATGTCAAAGTCAAATCAATTATTTCAACACTTTACATATCATCACGCCTGTATTCTTCGAAGGGCGGGGCAGAGGTGTACCTATTGTACATACCTACTTCGCCAGTTATGTTAAATCCCATGTAACAGTGGTCGAGCCTCTTGTCATCAACCGGGCATAAATCCGGACTCCGGGCTGCTGCATAATAAATGCAGTAGCCCGGAGTCTGGATTTGTGCCCAGTAAAAACAAACGAGACACAATAGAAGTTTTATTATTCTAACGCCTATGGGCGTTTATTGTCCCTCAAAATGTTATAAAGCATAAATTTTTACAGAAAATAGAATTGTTTCTACTTAGTTGCCCCTTCCAAAAGGTTTGTGCCATTTTTAGGCCTTTGTACCCAAAGGGCAAAAACGGGACCCTGTTACTGAACAAATTCAAATTCAAAAGTCATTTATTCAAACTAGGCTGATAATCAGCACTTTTCGAACATCAAAATTACATAAGACAGTCCCCCAAAACGCTAACAACCTATGACAATCTGTCGGTCTGTCCGTCCGTCTTCCGTCTGTCCGTCGTCTGTCCATCCGATTGTCTGTCTGTCACAGGGGTGTATCTTTTTAACCGTAATCGGAAGCGTATACTTACCTACATTAACTTAGTTTTGTTATCATACATCACATATTATGCATATCATAATTATTATATTAATACGTGAATTACGCGGATGGAGGAGTATGAAATTTAGCACAGTTAAATTTTATATGGAGAAGGAGTGCAGAAAGCTAATATTTTTATATAATATACATTAGAAATAAATTAAATTATTAAAAAAAAACATTATACACACACACTACCATGCGTTTGACAGCGTTTGACACAAGATGGCTTAGAATCATGACATTTAAATGAATTATGGTCGAATTTCGACCTCTGGGCGACCACTAGTAATTATAATCACATCACAACATACACATTCATTACTGTTGTGCATTTGTACGGTTTCAGAGCTCATCAGTAGTGATTAATGCTTTACATATATCGTAAGTGGTGCATGTCTTGACATGTAATATGTTAAGGGGAAGAAAACAGTCTGGCAAAATTTTATTTTCTCATGCTAAGACCCTCTAGCTAGGGTTTTCTAAGACTGCGATAGCCGCTACATAGCGTCCGTTATTTACCGTAGATTACTGAAACGTTATTTATGACAGTCAGTTGGTGCGTTTCCCTAGAGAGTGTTTCAAATCCTGGTGTAGTGGTGCCACAATTTTCATGACGGTCGTCACTGCGGCCGTAATGTGGCGGCCCCCCCTCTTCTAGGAAACCGTAGCTAAAACTGGTATACAGTTTAAGCTACGGTTTCTGTTGCTTCATTTTCTATGACTGATTCTCTAGCCCTAGCGATAACAAGAGGAGCTGTCCTCAATACACATAATTAGAGTAACTAGGAGTTTTTGGTCCATAGAAATCGATCAATTTGAAACTGTGTACCCAACTCGTGACGTTTCATGGCCATGTAGGTTTATGTGAAATAATTTTTTAATGTAAATAAACTAAAAAGTAAGTACAACTAAGTACCTTATTAATGTAAAATTGGGAATCAAACGAGCTTACCTGTTAAGCGAAGTCTTGATTCTAATTTTACGAACGGCGATCTGAAATATAATTATTAACAGAGTAGTATTTCTAATACACGTCATCTAACATCGCGTTTTTTTAGAGATAAAATATTGTAAATATTTTTTAAATATGATTATTTTCCTCGTTCATTGGTAACACCGAACTGTCACTTATTTTTAGAGATCCTTAAGATGAGGAACAAGCTCTGTTTTCTGTACAGAGTAGTTCCGCATACTTACATTCACTAGGTTTTCCTGAAAGGATAAGTGAATTAGTTACACTAATTATTGCAGCTTTTGGGCTGTTAGCTAGTGGCGGGTGGGTAATTATATTTCAGATCGCCGTTCGTAAAATTAGAATCAAGACTTCGCTTAACAGGTAAGCTCGTTTGATTCCCAATTTTACTTCACGGCGATCTGAAATATAATTATTAACAGAGTAGATGTTTAGAGTTGTCTGCAATAATTCAATTAGTTAATAAGTTATCTGATTATAAATATTCTGGTTTATTGAATAGGTCCTTTTATCTTCCTTCATTAGCGTTGGTTATTAAGGAATCTATCGTTAATTAGCATAAAAGTATAAACAGCAAGTAACACATTGTGTCTGTCTCAATTGATGCCTGTTCTAAGTTGAGCTGCTGTGTGTTGTCCTGTGAAAGGAAGAATTAAGTCACTCTCACTTTTATTATACTTAGTTATAAGCTTTAGGGTAGCTTTAAAACAGTCTCGGTATTTGTTTTATTAGTCTATAGTCGACATTGGGGCCAAATCGGCAGCCAGCTTTGTAGGGTTTCTTTAAGTTTGTTCTGTACCTATTTGAATTCAGATATTTGTTGGGATGAATCATTTTGAAAGCTTCCATGACAGAAAATAGGTACCAGTTGTAGATGTTTCCGTAAACATTCACTTATTTGAGATGCAGTATGGAACTTAGTGCGTGAGTTTACGATAAGCTCATTTAATAAGATCTTTAGAGTTATGTTGTGTATTTATGGCCGATTCCTGCAATTTGCGGACCATCATTGTGGCATAGAAAATGCTACCATTGGTGAGCTAGAGGATTCGTTTTTGTTTATAAAAACCGAGATTTTTTTTTTTTTTTTTTTTTTTTTTTTTTTTTTTTTCTACCTAACCATTATTTTTGCTGTGCCCTGACAGGGTTTACAACGGCTCTTATCTCTAAGCCTTTTGTTAACACCCTGTTTTACCTTGTGGAACGCAAATAAATGAATATGAATATGAGCATTAATTTTTTTTTTTTTTTTTTTTTTTTTTTTTCTTAATTTACGTAATGTGGAAGTGTCTGTTTCAGATAATTGACGAAGGCTAGTCGAAAAAAAATAGGTTCATTTTTGAAGCGTAAAGATATGAAAGTTTTTTCTCTGACCTCATAATATATCCGAAATTAAATTATGGAATGAGGTATATAGTGTACAATCATTTGTAGTTAATTCATTCATGGTGCCTACATTGATTATATGGTACCTGACCATGTTCATGTTCTAATCTCAATCCATCAATGCTTTATCCTCACATCACGATGCGCTCCCCCCCCCCCTCTTTGTTTCTTCGACAATTTCATTTTAGTGTCGTAATTATCACTGAAGTCTACTATTAAGTATTTAGACTGTTAATTGGGATGGTTGAGTGTTTAATTAGACATTTTGATTTTATAACCTTTGAACAAGGTCAACCATCTCTGCCCGGCCCTTTGCGAAATACAGGCCTGATGTTATGTAATGCAACTAAGATCACTAATACTTTAAGTTTTGTTTTAAAATGGGTACTTCGAGGCACGTGTTTTGTTTAAGAAAGACTTAACAGTCGGACCTAGCAATTCACTTAAGTCAGGTGTTAGTCCTCCATGGTTAATTTCCATTGCAAACATTTAGTTACATTTATAGTGTTTTCTTTAGGTATTATGATTTATGGCAATCTTGTTATTTGACAAGTAAATAATCAGGGTAGGTTGGTAGGAAATCTTGTTTTGGTAAGTGTTATTCAGTACCGGTAATTTAGTCAGTACAGGTAAAGTATGAAAGTTTTAATATGGAAGTTATCGGGCAATGTATTTATAATGAGCCCATTATTGGTTATCTGATGTTGAGAAAAGTCTTGCAGGTAGCCCTCAGTGATAGAGGTACCTATACGATTACGATTAGAACCTATACAATGAGATCATACATCTGTCGTTTTTGGTGTGTTGAACAATAATGTTTAAAGAATGTACAAATTGTCAGTATAAAGTACTCTTGTTAGTACTGGGAATTTTATTTGTAATTTTCTGCCAATCAAATATGGTGGAGGTCTCACTGCCCTAGAGGGGTTAAATAGCAGTTTTAAGTTCAGAATGAGACAGAATTTTCTATTTTGTTTGAGTCTGAAGTTTTTTAAATTATTTGTAAATCTGTGATGTATTTTAATTCATCTCAGTATTTACTTGTAATGGTGTTAAGAGTTACTATATTGAGTTTGATAGGTATCAAATATGTAGTTTTGAAGTGTAGATATAAGCCGGGTTGTTGTTGAGGTCCACTAAAATTATTTTCATTATTGAGTGATTTCTGTTATTATAGTTAGTTGTAGGATGTTAAATGTATCTGTTTGTTTATCAAATAGAGTTAGTTGAAATTCATTATTGGGTATTAATTTTGTTCTGGTTTAAGTTTGGTGGGAGTGAACATTGACATTATCAGGTATTTTGTTGCATCAGCCAAGTCTGTCAACGGTTTTTGTATGTCTTATTTATTTGTTTATTCACTCCAAACATACAAATATCCTTATGGGCTAGACCTTTGCCCTTCCTATGCATAAGCATAGAACATAAACATACGTACACATAAGTGAACATAAGTTCTTCATAAGCATAGGATCAGTCATTGCTTTCTCTATGACAGAGGTAACCAGTGCAATTTGGTTGTGGAATATCTCAATCCCTTGTTCCCTCAGTTTAGAGGAGTCTGGGAGTAAGGCATATGCCTTGTGAATAAGTATGAGCATGGAATTATGCTTTGTAGGGGGTTGATGAATCATTTGTCAGCAGCCATTGTATCATGGAATCATTTTAGCATAGTATCTTGTACTAGTATTTGAGTGTATGAGTGTAAACTTACACAATTTTGCTTTATTGTTTTAATTTTCAAAATAGATATCATTTATCGATTTATGTCGGGATAATTAGGCCACCTAGTGCTTAGGAAAGACACTGAGTATCTTGTACATCAGATTTCTTTTAATTAGGTATATTTGTTTGTTAAAAATAGTAACTCAGGGGTATAGCCATGAATATAAGTATAATAGCCTTTTGATGGGCTGGTGTTTATATCAGTAACAGATATGTGTAATATTAGCTGATAAGGAGTAATCCGTCAAGGCGGACTGTGCTTCCATAATATTATTATCCTTGATGTCAAGCTAGATCACACATGGTATTGGTTTAACATGTTATGATCATCTCATGCTAAGCATGTGCACGCTATGCCAAATATGTACCAGCTAACAACATACAATCAATGTTGTTAAGAGTATCCCGTACTCGCTGATAACAATCCAGTTAGTGGGGTAGAATCCTGCACTCACTATAGGGAGTATAATACTTTTGCAAGTTTATGTATATCAAGCAGACAATGTGCTGGGTTAAGTAAGGCTGTCTCGCAGCCTTCGTGCTCGAAAATTAGGAGCATATAGAATCACATTTTTACAATTTCACCAAGGTCATAGAAATGGGACTTACCTCTTATGACGAGTACATGCCAACATTAGCTGTGTACAGTAACATCGCTAAGTGCATCACGTGCAGCATTGGTAATCATCCAGCTCCAGCTAGTAACGTGGAATTAACGTTGCTGAGGACATCTCGTGTCCACTGGAGGGGTAATGGTGAAAATCGCATACCAGTTAGCTATGTACTTACATAGCTAAGGGCATCACGTGCCTCTCTGGCAGCATCTCATCCAGCTAGTAACGTGGAGGTAACGCTACTTAGGACATCTCGTGTCGCGACTGGAGAGATAATGTTTTAACAAGTTTGCAGCACACATGCAATAAACAGTGTCAATGTCCACCATAGTGCTTATTCAGTATCACGTGCAAGGTGGTCAGTTAGAGCCAAGCACTCTCGCACATTAAGGTTGTGGGACGCCTCTGTATCTGAGTACATCCAATGTTGGTCAGGATCAGGAGTGCTTTTGATGTATCTATTGATGTCGTTGATGAGCGCCGCGGCCGTCTCAGGTTTCCACTAACGATGCACATAATACGGCTCAGGTTTCCTCTAACGATGCACTTAATACACTTTCTATCACATATCATAGTTAACATTTTGTTATTTTAGTAAGGACTATCATAAACTAATTTTAAATTAATATTTTTGACGAGAGAGAATTTTTCTTGCGATGTCGAATGCGCGCGAATAGAAAAAGTGACAGTTCGGTGTTACCAATGAACGAGGAAAATAATCATATTTAAAAAATATTTACAATATTTTATCTCTAAAAAAACGCGATGTTAGATGACGTGTATTAGAAATACTACTCTGTTAATAATTATATTTCAGATCGCCGTGAAGTAAAATCTAAACGTACGCGTCATTGTTCACATACTTTCATTTCTTTACTGCTCTTCACTTTTTTGCTCCTTTTCTCAAGTCCTGGAAAGGTGCTGCCCTTAAGAGCCCCGGTTAGCAAAGTCTGCGGCACGTCTCAACCGCTTGTTCTACGTCTACATAAACGAATTGGAGTAATTTACTCTGCTGGTATTTGTACGGGGCCCCTACTAGTGGGAATAGTGGGGTAATAGAGGAAAATGTATAAGAATACATCTTTTTATTGTTTTGTGTAGTTCATTATCTTGATGCAGATGCATCTATTTGACGCTTGAAAATGAATAGACAGTCAGTCAGTAGCCTGAAACTGAACAGTGAACAGGTTAGCAGTCGGTTTGTCTTAAACGACTGAGTAAATTGTTGCACAACTTTTAAATTAGACTAATTGTTTCATTCATATTTATGGCACCTCTTTAGGTCATGAGCTATCCGAATATCAAAAATATTTGGCCTAGGTCTTAAGGGGGAGGCGTGAAAATTGATTCGCTGTTACAATGTATAGTAAATATACTAAGTACGGATTTCACCAATGAAACTGAACGCGTTCAACACATCTAAACGCGTTCAAGAACTGTCAGTGTATGTACAATATTCCATAATAATTTTGACACTGACAGCTCTTGGTTGTCTCTCTATTTATTGACTACCAATCACAGAAAACCTCAAATGGCGCAAATATAACCTCTAACCTTACTTATTGGGAGTTATTGTTTGGTGTTGAACCACTAGGGCCACGGATGGGGTCCGAGTTCTCATTGAATTTTGCGAAACATCGCCAAGCGGTTGGTCGTCTCTTCAAGTGACCTACTTTTAGGTCAAACAATCAGCATTGTTATGAAACATGGCAATAATGCCAGCGACTTTTCTGTTGACAGCACTACGGACAAATTTTTCGATGCCCTTTTATTCCTTCCCCCTTTTTTATACATGTACTATTATGATGTATATGTACATATTACTAATTATGATTATTTTAAGCTTGTAAATTATGTATATATCGGAAGGGTCATGAGTACGAGATGTCAATTGACAACGAAACGCAAGTGTGAAGTTGGCGCGCTTCGACAGTGTCTAGCCTGACATTCGTACGAGTCGACGAGGGCGCTGCAGTGGCGTGGCGTAGCCCCTTTTATCATCAGACATCGTACGGACAACAAGAAGTCCCTAGAAACTGTCCAACGTTTCGTTTTGTAAATTCTGTTAGGTAAGTTTAAATATAACCTAAAAATCAATAACCAACTTTTTTTTCTTGCCCGCAACGTACATCTACGCCCAGTAAAGTGTTCAACGGTAATGATTCCAGCTCCAATTAGCTCCTTGTCCCAAAAAAAAATTATATTTCGCTGTAAATAAATGTTTTTTAAGTGAAACCAATCGGTCAATATGTAAAAAATTGCAGTTGGTACTGATGATTTTCTTTCAGGAAGCGAAGTAGAAAAAAAATCTTCAAAATTATTTCAGTAGTTTATGATGACATCGCCGTGGACATACTTACAAACATACATCATATACACATAAGGGCCGAACACAGAACTTCTTTTTTTAAATGGGTAAATAATACAGTTTTATCGGAAAAAAAACTCACTTCGAAATCATTTCCTAACTACCAACTCATGATACTACTCACCTTATGCAAGGCAAGTCCTATGAATGGCGCGGAATGAAAGCGTACGCACACGGAAGCAAGCGGGAGAGTGAGACCATCATTAAGGAACTAGAATTGACATACTGTGCACACTGGTTTAGACGACCATAGAGCTGGACAAAAATAGAGGGGGGGGGATACCATATCATCACGCCTTGTTTAACTGAAAGATTGGACAGAGGTGTACCTATAGTACACCCACGTTTCACCAGTTATGTTAAAGGGGGCGAGCCTATTGTCATCAACCGGGCACAAATCCAGACTCCGGGCTGCTACCGAGAAATTCCAGAAAGACAAACCCAATAACACTGCCAGGCCTGGGACAGCACAGCCGTAGCGCTTGCCCGGAAATCTAGTGATCAGATTTCCGGACAGATTTTCTATTTTTTTATATTTCTGAATTCTTTATTATTCATTATGTCAGTCACGCAGGAGGCTGTGTTCAGGGTGAGAGTTGCACAGAGAGCCATGGAGCGTTCCATGCTGGGCATAAAGCGTATAGACCGATACCAAACGTCGAGATCCGCAGGCATACGTAAGGTTTTCGATATTGGAAAATCGAGTTATGGAAATTAAATCGAATTCGGCTGGACACCTAGTAAGGCTCTGTGATGACAGGTGGAGTAGGAAGTGTCGGTCGTCGGGCAACGAGATGGGCGGACGACATTGTTGCCATCGCAAGTAGAACCTGGATGAGGCTGGCAAAGGAACGTCGGAATTGGCAGAAGAAAACAGAGGCCTTTGCTCAGCAGTGAGTGAAGTCAGGTTGTGGATGATGATGATGTCTGAACAGTGTCTGAACGACATGACGGCAGGATAGGCTTCTCAGTCTTAACTTTATAGCTGTAAAATAATATTTTGGCGCGTGCGCAAAATCAGAACTAACGCCGCCATCTTATTTTTCAATAAAATTTCACAAATCATCAAATACTTATCAACAGCGCCTCCCCGTGGTGTTGTTTTACAAACAATCGGGCACTTAATAAATACAATGTTGCCCATGGGCATGTGCCCGCCCGTATTTTCTGAATATTCATGAAAAATTATCGAAAATTAACTTTTTAAAAGGGGGGTTTATCTTTAATATTATTCATGTTATTTAATTTTTTTTTTGTAGCTATTGCACATACTTTCCGAATTTATCTTGGACATTACTGACATCGGTAAAAAAAACACCGTGAGGAAACCTGGACTTATAGTTAATATAAGTTTAAAATCGCCAACACATCTTGAGTAAGCGTGGTGATCAATGCTCGTGCCTTCTCTGTATGAGAAGAGGTCTTTACTACTGGGTTAGTGGGACAGTAAAGGCTGGTATTATTATTAAACCTACATTGGGCACTTATGAAACGTCAAAAGCTTGGGTCCACGGTTCCAATTGGTCGCTTTCTATAGAGAAGAGTCAATAAGAAATTACTCTTTTACGAATAATTGGCGTGAATGGTCAAAAAACCCCCACGGACAAGTTCATCTGGCAAACAAAGTTTAACCTCGCCAATAGACCAATTTAGCTGTAATTTTCTTCTAACTCCCAAAAACTATGAATCAAGTACATTATTTCGTGTTTCTTCTAAACGTTTCTAATGCTACTTCCCCAGTCACAGGTATGTTTGCAAAGCAAGCGGCTCGTTATTGAATTACGCGCAGCCCTAACGCTGAGTGTCACATTATTCTTACAGCTTCAGCAGTAAGGTTATATAGCGACTTATAGCATGTATAGCGTAGCTTCGTTTGTGTGGGAATGAGCTGTGATTCGGAAGTATGATTATAATGTAATATTGTACTTAGCGGATTATTTTATTATTATAATCAGCCTATAATGTTCCCACTGCTGGGACATAGGCCTTCTCTCGATGAGAGTGAGTGGGCCGCAATCCACCACGCGGGCCCAGTGCGGGTTAGTAGATGTCACATGTCTTTGAATTTTTGGTTCTATGACATTCCGGTTTCCTCGCGATGTTTTCCTTCACCGTTTTGAGAGCAGTGGTAAATAAAAAATTACACAAAGTAAAGCGCCGGTCTGGGCTCGAACCTGCGACAACTCGTAAGTCACGGCCGTTACCACTGAGTCGTCACTGCTGTCCTGGGCCACTACTGCTATCATGCATAAAGCCCCCAGTACAAGTTGGGTGGGCCAGATGGTCAAGCGACAAAGCGACAAGAGTAAAAATGCCTTGTATACATTGGCCGAGCGATGGGCTCGCCCAACGTATGTCTGGGCCTTTGTGCGTGTATTTGCCGTTTGATTTGCGTGTATTTGGCGTTGGCCGACCTGGGTCAACGACATAGATAGCGATCGAGACGCGCGCGACGTGCTTGACAAGCACGTGATTTTTTGTGCTGTCAAAGGGCCCTCGCCCACGGCGACTTTTTGTAGCGATGCAGTAGCGATGCTGTCGCGCGTCCGCATCGATACAGTCGCGAAGCGGTCGCTAGCTGTGTGCCCTCGCCCACGGGCCCAGATCAGTCGCGATGCAAAAGCGATACTGTTGCGCTTCTGTCGAACGACTCCATTTTGCATGTGACGGACAACAGCACTCTCGACCTGTCTGTGTTGCACTGATGCTCGGTTCTCCACTCACGCGCCACCCTCCCTCCGTTCTCTCCCCGATGTCGTCCGACACGGTCGCGCGTTTGCATCGATACAGTCGCGATGCTGTAGCGCGTTGCAAATGCGACTAACACGCGTTAGTAGCGATGCTGTTGCGCGTTTACGAAACGCGCAACAGCATCGCTACAAAAAGTCGCCGTGGGCGAGGGCCCAAACAATTTTGATCGTCGAGGGACGCCATTAGGACTGCGACCGTATTCGATCGTATACCGATCGCTATATATGTATGTCGAGACTGCAGAGCCTGGAAACTTTAAATTAGTGTAGACTAGATACCTATCTCCATGACGTGCTATAAATTTATAATGAACCAAAATATGTGACCAAAAACAGTTTTCCCTTTCTTCCGTTCTTATAATAACAATGGCTCAGGAAATTCGTTTCCTTTATTAACTAGATATCAATCACAGAATTTCCAGTTTCAGTAGCAGTAACAATTTGTTAACCTTTTGAACGCCAGAGCATAAACGCACGCGCCTGCCCTCCACGCCAAGCCACAATTTCACCGCAAATACCTACAAAAAGAAAAGGGATTCCAAAACTTTATCGATAAACAATACATAACATTTTTGTCTGTAATTTTCGAATAAACACTACTCATGACATTGAAATTTTATTTAAGTTCGCACTAATTCTCACTATAGCAGTCATTACACGGCATTAACAGAGTTTATCAATGTAAAAACAGACATTAGGAGACAAAAAAACAATAGTAAATTACATTATGGTACAGCACTATTCTCGATCTGCGGTCTTGATATTGTGACAATGGCGGGGGCTGCCAGCCAAAAGATGTCTTCCTCGCATCTGATTTAGGGATGTAGCAGTACAGAATGTAGCTTATCGATTCTATCTAATATCAGTAAAATCGTAAAAAACCGATAAGTATTTATATTAAATATCAAAATATCCGATATTTGATATATATCGAAATTAGGGATCTAGCAACATAACATCAACATCTCGCTTATCGATACTTTGTGGTATGATATTAATTTGTTATAAATAAAACACATTTTAAATTAGCTGATAATCATTTTTATTTTTTATTACATAATAATATCAAAAGCCCGGTTCAAGAGCCCGGTTCAAAAGTCCGGTTAAAGAGTCCGGTTCAAGAGTCCGGTTCAAGAGTCCGGTTCAAGAGTCCGGTTCAAGAGTCCGGTTCAAGAGTCCGGTTCAAGAGTCCGGTTCAAGAGTCCGGTTCAAGAGTCAAGTCAAGAGCCCGACTCAAGAGCCTCACTCAAGAGCCCCACTCAAGAGTCCGACTCAAGAGCCCCACTCAAGAGCCCGATTCAAGAATCCGATTCAAGAGTCCAGTTCAAGAGTCCGTCATTTTTTGTCACATATTTGTGTCGTTGGCGTAGAGGGCATGCGCTTGCTTGTCACGTATATGTGACAATGGCGTTCAAAAGGTTAAAAAACCCTGCCCGATCCGAAAAGGGCACATAGGTACTTACTGGAATAACATTACCAAAAGGTAATAAAAAAACTTATTATTATTAAAAATAAAAAGTTATTTATATACGTTTTTCGTACCAAAATTATCCCAATTCCATAAAGAAATAGTAAATTGTCAACCGGGGTCATAACTTCATAATTTATGACTGGTAGACACCCGCTAAACGACGGCCGCCCGCGCCCCATTTAATAACCAGGTATAATTCCTCATTGAAAAAAAAGCAGTGCTTTTGGTTAGGACGTAGGGTAAAGGTGTCTACAGATTAATTTCCTCGATTGTCAAAATCGAGGAAATTAATCTGTAGTAATTAATGTGTAGACTATCACAAAAAGTTGAGTAAATGAGTGAGCAACAGACGATCGTCATTGTATTTTTTGTCGATTGCCACTGTGGATCTTTTTTTTTCGATCGAGAAATCAGCAAGTGATGCTCGATTTTTGACCTTGATTGAATATCAAGGTTTAAATTTCAATAGCAGCCTGGAACCTGGATTTCTGCGACTTAAACATAACTGGCGAAAGGTGGGGGTAGGGGTGTACTATAGGTAACCGTTCGGGGATTACAGGCGTGTTGTGTTAAAATCGAGCATCATTTTGTTGATCAGCAACGATCGATAAAATCGATCAAATCGCTAACGAATGACTCTAATTATTGTAGGACTAGCCACAGGAAAGGGGAAATAAAAAGCGTGCATTTAATCAAATAAGCATGATTTATTAACTGGGTTCAAACCATCACAAATAGGTATAAAATAACTACGGGAATACATTTATAATTAAATTAATACAACTCTCAGTACTTACAATGGTATTACAGAGCTCCAAATCAAATCAAATAATTTATTTGCATAATACATGTTAAAAAGGTGTTACAGGTATAAAAGGTACATTATATTATAACCTAATGACGTGTGCAAATTGATACCTTAGGTACTAATCACCTATTCCTTCGGCAGTTCAACAACCACTGCCTTGCTAAAATGACACTGTCACATATCTTTAAAAATTCAATTGCCAGATTCAAATACTCAATTGACATTAACATATCCGGTGGCGCTATTTTAGCATTTTTAACAAATCAATTAACTTTTTAATTTTACCTTAATTAAAAAATGATTGTGTTATTTAAAAAATATTGTAAATATCTTAAAAATACAAAAAAATACTTATATTTCTAAAACATATTATGTACAATCACAATAAAATGATAGGAACTACCTTTTAAGCAAAAAATTGGGGTGTTTCCCAGTGGTCAGATTGACGGTTAGACTAGTCTTTCCAACGGGAATTTTTTGTTCCCGTTGGTCAGATCAGCTCATAATTTAGTAAAGTACTGTTGAATACGAAGAGGTTATAAAACTATTAAATAGGTTTTATTTGTGACATCATGGAATTTGTTGACACTGGTTGAAATTCTTTGCAAGTTGTTTCATGGTTTTATAAAACAAAAGTTTCCTGTTTGTCATGAAATGTCAATCACATCATGTACTATACTATTTTTAACCAGAAGTTGAGTAATGTGTATCGGTATTATGGATCTTAATTTTATAAATAGAAAGGGTGGAGTTGTCTTGCTTTATAATGGATATCAATTTTATAAAAACAAAACGTACACAAACGGAAACGAATTTTGGCTTTGCGGTCAGTTCAAAAGAATGCGATGCTTGGGATCTGTGACGATTCAAGTGAGTAAACTGGTTGTTACCTCAAGGAGTTAATTCTGTTATTTAGTTCGCAGTACGTTCAAGATCCTTGGTCACACCTTGATCACTTTATTGCCAAACTCATGTCCGTCTCAATGCCCAAGTATTATGTAGGTATAGGTATATGTATGTAGATACGGGTCCCGACCGCTAGTAAGTGTCTACAACCCGGGCGCAATAACTTGACACGTCCTTCAGGACGAGAGCGGGGCCTCGCGCGGGTTAGCGGGAGGGGAGTCGAGTTTCGAGCCAGGTGTCAAGTTATTGCGCCCGGGATATATGTTTTTTCAGAACCGCAATCAACTTATTAAGTCAAAAAATCACACCTGCGTTCAAGATGTTGGCAAGAATGACATAGAAGTTTCATTCCATAACATGCGGGAACAAGCTTGCAAGGAGTTTCAACCAGTGTCAACAATTTATAAAGAGTGTGTCACAAAATTAAAAGATTCCGGCTTAAACTTAACGAATATACCGTCTTTTCAATCTATTAAAAGTACGGTGTACCGTCAACGAAATAAAGCCGCTAAAGTTACCAAAATATTTCATAACAACCCTATTGACGTTGAAATCCCTGAAGAATATCAAAATTTCATTTTAGCGGATTTTATTGACCAAGGAACACGTATACTTAATTGTTTTTTGTACGCCGCAATCGAAGGAATATTTAAAACGAGTAAAACATTTATTTTGTGACGGAACATTTAAGAGCGTGGCCTTTACATCATTTTCACAGTTATATAGCATCCATGGTGATATTGGAAGCAGCATTGACACCACTAATATTATAACATTAATTTATGTATTGATGTCCCATAGATCGGAACAAAGCTACATCAGTCTTTTTAGCATGCTACGATCACAACTGCTTCAAAATCCAGGGTAAACTGTTTTGGTTCCATATACGATGGAACCAAAACAGTTTACCCTGGATTTTGAAGTTGCTGCTTCTAATGCGTTAAAAAAAGTATACCCTGGTGCGGAAATAAAAGGTTGCTATTTTCATTTTTCTCACAACGTGTGGAAGCAAGCAAAAAAATTAAAATGGACAAAATCAAAAGCAACAAAACGCATAATTGCACTTTCGGGAATTCTGCCATTACTACCGCCACATTTAGTGGATGAAGGTTGGCAATATATAATTAATGATGCTCCTGATTCGGCCAACATACAAAAATTTAAAAAATATTTTCAAAAACAGTGGCTAGAAAAGTCTAATTTTAAGCAAACTTGGTCTGTTTTTGGGCAAAGGCACAGAACTACTAACTGTTTAGAAAGTTGGCATAAAGAACTAAATAAATACAAGAAAAGGACCCGGGATAATCAACTTACTGAGAATCTTACTGAAAAGTGATTTTACGAAAATAACAAATAAACGGACAAAGGAAAATGTAATGAGAGACGAATTCATAATGTATTCACAAATGATGTTAACTAATGGAGAATTGAATGTTGGTCATTTTTTAGAACGTTTAAGATAAAATTGTGGTTTTGTTCAAATCCGCCCAATAAGCACATTTCTTTAAACATAAAACAAATTCTCCTCTAATACTTTCTAGCCTGCTTTCTAACATGTACCTATTAAAATGCAAAACTGTTTTTACTATCATTGTACTTTTTTTCTGTTGTTTTTCTAGCTGTCAAATAAATCTGACCAACGGGAAAAAACATTCCCGTTGGAAAGACTAGTCTGACCACCAATCTGACCACTGGGAAAAACCCAAAAATTGCTTGTACTTCTTGTACTTGTAGGTACTTCCATTCTTCCGGTTTATATTAACAATACTTATGTGAGAAACCATAATTTAAATCAAAATTAAATTAAAATAAAATCAAATTAAAATTAAAATTACATTAAAATCTAAAAAAGTGTTCTGTGGACTACAAAATGTAGCTATCATTATTAAAATAAGCATATTGTCACGTGACGTAGCTAGATAATGTCGTTAACCCAAAAAGTTCATTACACTTTATTATCGATTGAATATAATAGAATAAATCTGATTAATTCAAACGCTTTGGTACCTACTTACGAGTAGAAAGGTTACTCAGTACAAATAAGAGTTTACAGAACTACATAAAACAAAATACCTAAGTACTGGAATTTAGCTGCATATGGTTAAAGGTAAGCCGACCCCAAAATAATTGAGAAAAGGCTCAGATCAAATAAAAAACTAAGACAGAGCGCTGTCAACAGTGAAGTGAAGCCGATTTTGTAAACATGTGGCACTTTGTGTGGTGTAGTTTGTTTGTAGTGTCATTGCAAAAGGTTATCAATGTGTGCGTGTGAGCGTGTATGCACAGAGCGGCGGTGTAGTTTTGGCATGCTTCACTGTATTGTTCGCAGAGCTCTGTCTTGGTTTTTTATTTGGTCTAAAGGAAAAGGCTAAGCAGATGATGGTGAGGATAATGGTTGGCGAACACAAGCAGACGGAAGATCTGATGGTAAGATGGTCAACGCCGCCTATGAATATCTAGCTATACTAGCTTCTGGCCGCCACTTCGTCCGCGTGAAATTAGTTTTTTTAACATACAATATATCCTTTAAAACTCGGCTAAACTGTAGGTTTTCATTAGTGAAAGAATTTTCGAAATCAGATCAATAGTTCCTAAGATTACCCCTACAAACTAAAGAAAAATAATCTCGATTATCAGTTACGTTCTAAATTTGGAAAAAACAGTTGCCTAATCTTTGCAAGAACCTACTCCGCTACTAGGATTAATCACAGCAAACCCAAAGAAAGAAAGAAAGAAAAAGATTCCTACGTAAGACAGAAATAGAACGAGTGACAATTACAATTTGTAGCGGACTGGTACTGTTAATGGGTGTCTGTGAGAAACTGTATTAGTTCAATAGTCGGTGCCGAGACAACGGCTGCTAATATTTTACGTCTTTACCAAGAGCTAGGAAAATTGGTGGAGTAGGTAGTGTTGGGTAGGTGGTTGGTGGTAGGTAATTGATGGTGTATGTGGTTGGTGGGTAGTGTGTGGTGGTGTGTGTGGTTGGTGGGTAGTGTGTGGTGGTGTGTGTGGTTGGTGAGTAGTGTGTGGTGGTGTGTGTGGTTGGTGGGTAGTGTGTGGTGGTGTGTGTGGTTGGTGGATAGCGTGTGGTGGTGTGTTATTGGAGCAAAATGTTTAGAACTGTTTTGTTTTTCCATAGCTCTTTAATTTCCACTCAACATCACCAAGCGGCTATCTACAATATGCCAGGAGCGTGCCTTCAGCTTTTCGTACATATTATTCATGTGTTCACCTAAGCATGGTCTGGATAGACTTATGATACTGGGCCGGGTGGCAAGAAAACTTTCTCAAGGCAGAGCACCAGCAAAATGGTCAGACGCGATCAAGATGGCTGTTGGAGGCAGCATTTACCAAGGGGTCCATACTTCAGAAGAACGCATAACTTTGAGACGCGTCGTATGTGGTCGCGATCCTCAGCATTGAGGGAACCACGAAGAAGAAGATGAGTTTCTATTTACACAGGGAAATAAATCGTTAAGCAAATTAATGCCCCACGTCAATTTGTCG
Source organism: Agrochola circellaris (assembly GCA_914767755.1). NCBI lineage: Eukaryota > Metazoa > Arthropoda > Insecta > Lepidoptera > Noctuidae > Agrochola > Agrochola circellaris. Next base: position 10,117,684 of record OU611860.1, read on the forward strand.
TGTTTTCCACTTCAAACAACTGTAAAAGAATGATAGTTGTTATTTGCTGAACAATTAATTTCCCTGATTTACTAACTTTACCCGTCAAAAATGTTACTTTAAAACGAGACGAGGTCGGTGTTTCCTATCTGACTAGTTTGAGAAGAACACTGAAACAAACTAAGATGTCACAGTCTCTTTTAGAGTCCAGATATTATCTTGGTCAGAACTTGTGAGGATCATACAGATAAGCGTCTGAGAACGCCTTATGAGGAAAGAACCTCACATACAGATTTGAGTACTTTCCACAATTTCTCCGTATCAGTAAGTCTGGACTCAGTAACTAGACTTTTTTGAACTTAATATAATTTTTAAATTCTAAATAGAAGTCTGGAAAGGAGAAGTGCCCTTCCCTCTGCAGTGAGTCAACAATGTATGTCCGTTTCAACCGCGCGGCCACCTCATAGAATTTGATGAGACTTTGCCAGGAATTAGTGTTAATTTGTTACTTTACACACCTCTTTTCGTGAATTTGTTACAAAAAAAACTAAGACGCTATGACAAAGAATAGTTGGCCGCTAGAACCGCCACTGGCCGTAGTCATCGCCCGTGATTACACAGAATCTATATAATGCAGATAGACGAATGATACATCAAAAGAAAGGCCTTAATTTGTTCAATTTGTTACAAAAATAAAATCGTCAAAACGTAAAATAAACAAAAAGTTATGCAATATTTAGTTTTCAGGTTATGAGTAGGTAGTTATTTCACCATAAATATCAAATTAATAGAGGCTAATGTGTATGGACAATTAGTTACTAATTTGTTACAGCGAATAAACAGAAAAAAATATTAGAAAGTAGGTTCAATAATTTGTTAGAGTCGATTTTAGTTGGCCGCTCGGACGGCAATATGCCTAAAATACAATGGCGTTTATCTCGTTATTAAAAGTAGGTTTAAACTTAGTTAAAGTACTAATCGACGGGTAACGTAACCTAGTTTGGATAAATACGGCGAATATAACTGCAGCATTCATATTTTAAAAGATATTTACAAAAAACAGTAGTATGAAACCGTATGAGAGTAGGGTGACCATGATCACATTAGTACAAAGGCATGTTTTTAATGTTGTACTCTGTTTGAACGAATATGCGGTTCGTTTTGCGGCCATATTGATGTCTATTGTTCTTAATTCTTTGAAGTATTTATATTTACTCATAAGATTTTCGTTTCATTGACTTTCCGCAGGTGTTTTATGATGGGAACGATTCCAGAAAAAGGATCTCTATTGTTCCCAAACTATTGTTAAAAATATTTGTCGCACAGGGTTTAAAAAAACAGTCTGGTTTATGTAATTTACAATTTCTATACACTTTTCCTCTTGCCACTAAACACTGAATAAAGTTATGCATTGGATAACGTCTGTGTTGCCAAACTAGCCATTTATAAGATGGCAGGGACGGTAACAGTTATCGCGTCGATGTCCCTGCCACTCTGTATATGTACTTTTATTTTATTTATAAGCTTTTCATAACTTGATATAGTGTTTTTAGTAAGGAGTGTACTGCGCATAAACGAATTTGTGCCTAAACGTTACCAAAAATAATAAATAATATTTTTGTAGGAAATGGTCATACTGTACATTTCTACACTATGGCACGAGTGTGTTGCGCGTATTAAGTACATGGCATAGACGAGACCTACACAAACGTTGCAGACACCATAAAATATTATTATTTGTTGTGTTGTGGTGGCTGTGGGATATATAGCTTACTTCTAAATATTATTGCACTGTTGAATATTCAACTCTCACGTAGGTAATTCGCGCTTTTATTTAGGCATTTATTTAGATGATAAGATAAGTGAAAACGGACATATCAGCAGTAAATAACAAATATTATAAGACTAGGCAAACGCTCTTATGATACATATTGAGATTTTATCAGGGCTTTGTAGCCTTGTTGGAATATTACGCAGGCACTCGGTAACTTTTTATTACCGGCTTCGTTTATGCAGTTTGTCCTGCGTATCGCGTGAACACGTTCAGTAGGCCGCACGTCGTGTCAGTGGCAACAAAAGCAGTGTCAAGCTGGTCTCTTATTCTAATGAAACTCCGTACGTTGGGCCACCTCAAGGTCATAGTGTTATCACTTACCACAGACGCTTGATATGTGGTAGACAATACAATACCTACCTAGGCTAATAAACATTATAAAAACCACCCGGACCAACTCAGCGGGATGAACTATTTGATATTTGAAAATAGTAAACCATTATAACAACATTTGCACGAGTGGCGGCTTTATGCATTGTGATATAGGGTTCAAATTCAACTATTTTGACACACTTGATGCGGTTGGTAAATTTATTCCGGGAGGAAAAATAAACCATTATAACTTTTGCGCGCGTGGCGTCTTTATTTACATGCGCATAGGGTTTAAATTCAACTGTTTTACACATATTTGCGGTATGTAAATCTATTCTGCGTAGGTACTTACCTAGTTAATAAAGTAAAATATAATACATTTATGACAAAATTACGTTTTTCCGAATAACCCGGGCTTAATGTAGAACTCACCACCAAAAAGTGTATTGCAGACTCAGAGGGATCCAAATCGACTGCGGTAAGTTTAATTTTTACAATTTTATGATGACTTGAATAAAGTAATAAACTGTAGTACCTACGTATTATAATATCTTCGGAAATAATTATTAAGTATTTTTAAAAAGACATAAAATTCGTCTCTGCCACATTTTAATGTGATTTCACTTCACTTTACGCGTGGTCATATCGAAGAAGTCTTAAAAATATTCTTAGCTTAATAACTTACATTAATGTACCTGTATAATATAATTGTGGTAACCACACTCCTTTCGTTATTTAAAAAGTAATTTTCGGCGCCAATTTCAAATCGGATAATATAGAACAGGATAAATCACGGCGTTTAAGTATTCTTTTTTCTAAACCAATGGCAGAGCTCTATTTAAAGGGCTCTTAAGTTCTGTCCAATCGCAAGCCTGCTTTTATATATGCGTTTCCCGCCAATTGTCTATAGAAAAAGAGTGACAATTCAGCCCACCCACGTTTCGTGTTTTCAAACTGTGAATACGTAAAATTTAAATTAGCAAACTTATTAACGCGTGTGTATATATTATAAACTGCTATAGTGATTTCCTTGGGAAGAATTAACTGTTATTTCACTTAACGGTGAACATTCTGTGTGAAAGTGCATCAACGTGCATCTTGAATCTTGAGACCTAGATCCAGGCAACCCCTAGTGACGAGCGTAATATCCAATGTAAGGATTTCTGTCTTAGGGACAGATTCTTAAGAGGCTTACAACAGCTAAAGTGCAGTCACTGTCGGACTGCATAGAAAAGAAAGAGAAGCATGATGACACAACGCAGGTAATTTATTGCAAAATATGAAGCAATTATCATTATTATTATTTTTTCGTGATATTTTTCTATCGTATCAAATTAGTTGTATTATGTTTTCAACACAGTATCTTACTAGCATATATCCTGAAGAATATCATATATTTTTCTGATTTTGTTTACTGCAGTGGATCATATTCTTTTAGGCGTTATAAAACTTGCGTTTAGGCACGTTTAGGTCCTGTAGTCCCCTTAAGCGCCAAATGAAAAAAACCTCCTTTTGAAAATTTTATTAATGTATTGTCGCTGTTAAATGACTATGGGGATTAAAAATAAATGATATCGTTAATATTAGGTCCCCACCTATGAAATCAGCGTTTTGTATGGAGAATTTTAAAGAAGTTGCTTTTTTCATACTAACATTTTCTTAATTTATATAATAACCATGAACACTAATGTTTTAAAACTTTTATGCACTAATGTTTAAAAACTAAGATAACGTAATATGCCACTAGATTAAGCGACAAAAATAAGTTTTGGCTAAGTTAAAACAAATAGTGATCATTTCTGCTAACAAAATGAGGAGTCATTTTTAAGATATTTTTTATGTTTATAAACTATAAGTAATAAGGTTTTTTTTACTATTGGTAGTTGTCTATGATGATCATTATTCGATATAATACCAAGCAATTGATGAATATTTTAATTCATAGAAGTGACAAGGTTCTCTATTTGAGAGAAAAAAACGCCAATTTCATAGGTGGGGACCCAATATTTACAAACATCAAAGAAATATTTTTAAAATAACTCGCTGCATCAGTAACGTCGACTTTTCTTAATTATAGAATAACTAGCTGCCCGCCCCGGCTTCGCACGGCACGACGACAATTCTTTTAAAATCGAAATAAGTACCTCTAAGAAAATATGTCTACATTCTGTGTCATATATTCGTGTCAGTTAATTTATAAATATTATGTTAGTTTATAAAGATTTTATATTTATCTTGTTGACTTTAATTACTTGATTGTTTTGCCTTTGTGTTGATTTTGAATAAAGAAATTTTAATCGATATCTGACTTTTACTTTTATAAAGTATGCTACAGGATGCCTTAACTTAAAATGTATTTATATAAGCACTCGCCCTAAAAAAATAAGATATGAATATCGAACATTCCAACAGTCGCTATTCAGTCTCACTTCATTGTGAAAATGCATGGTCACCCTACTCTCATACGGTTTCATACTACTGTTTTTTGTAAATATCTTTTAAAATATGAATGCTGCAGTTATATTCGCCGTATTTATCCAAACTAGGTTACGTTACCCGTCGATTAGTACTTTAACTAAGCTTAAACCTACTTTTAATAACGAGATAAACGCCATTGTATTTTAGGCATATTGCCGTCCGAGCGGCCAACTAAAATCGACTCTAACAAATTATTGAACCTACTTTCTAATATTTTTTTCTGTTTATTCGCTGTAACAAATTAGTAACTAATTGTCCATACACATTAGCCTCTATTAATTTGATATTTATGGTGAAATAACTACCTACTCATAACCTGAAAACTAAATATTGCATAACTTTTTGTTTATTTTACGTTTTGACGATTTTATTTTTGTAACAAATTGAACAAATTAAGGCCTTTCTTTTGATGTATCATTCGTCTATCTGCATTATATAGATTCTGTGTAATCACGGGCGATGACTACGGCCAGTGGCGGTTCTAGCGGCCAACTATTCTTTGTCATAGCGTCTTAGTTTTTTTTGTAACAAATTCACGAAAAGAGGTGTGTAAAGTAACAAATTAACACTAATTCCTGGCAAAGTTTCATCAAATTCTATGAGGTGGCCGCGCGGTTGAAACGGACATAACAATGTATGTGCTAAAGTGTTGTCATCATCCGTTGTTTTTTTTTATTATTTTCTACTATTGTAGAATGCAGTCTAAAACTTCTTTCACCTATGGAAGGCCGAGCCGGATACGAACCGGCACGACCGCGTCTAGGATTTAATTGGTACGACGACGATGCAACACACCAGTGTCCTTTTACGCATCCGTAAGTCGGACCGGAATTCGATAATCGATTTAAGGTATCATTATCAGTCTTTTTCTACCAACTGCATTATGTCTAGTTTCGTCAAAATTCCAAGAAAAAGAAGTCAGTACGCGCCAACCCACGATTTACAAGCCCCACGCACGGCCACGCTACGCACGAATGCGTAGAGCTGTCAAACTAATGAACCGCGCTGCTAACGATCACGTGACAAAGCTCTCCGTGCACATCCTACGCAACAGTTGGCGGTCAAAACTTTACCGTTTACGACTGAGTCACCAATGCGGCATGGTATTATGAAAAACTATTCACAAAATACCGAAAATAAGTTGACTTACTTAAGCACAGATAATTTTTTAAGCTTAAGGACGAAAATATACATGTCTGTAAAATGGAGCAGTATGTAGCTTGCATGCCAGCTACACTGTACAAGTAAATGTCACACTGTGTACATTACATTACTACGGTACATTTAATGTGTCTTTCTTCTTTCTTTCTTTCTTTCTTTCTTTCTTTCATTCTTTCTTTCTTTCTTTCTTTCATATACTGCTCCATTTTATAGGCATGTGTATTTTAGCCATAATGTGGGAATGACGGTAAGATGTGCGCGAGAGCGAGTGTGTGAGAGAGAAAGAGGAAGTAGCAAAATGGAAGTGTGCATTGTTGCTGTATAAAGACGTCGCTGTGAATAGGTTATGATCTTTTAGATTTAAATAAAAACCGGTTGTTATCCATTCAGGCGTTTGATTTCCTACAAGTAATATTGGGTTCCCACCTATGAAATTGGCGTTTTTTTCTCACAAATAGAGAACCTCGTCACTTCTATGATTTAAAATATTCATTAATTGCTTGGTATTATATCGAATAATGACCATCATAGACAACTACCAATAGTAAAAAAACCTTATTACTTATAGTTTTCTAAACATAAAAAATACCTTAAAAATGACTCCTCTAATCTAAAAATTCTCAAAAAATTCTCCATACAAAACGCTGATTTCATAGGTGGACCTAATATTAATTCGATTACATTCCCCTTTCGTAGCTCCACGTGCCGTCTGCTCATTACTCCGTGGAAGACGTTAGGTTCTGTTCGACGGTGGCGCCCCCAAGCGGCGTTCGACTTTTTCCGATTATTCAATTACACCCGTCGTCGGAGGATACTAATTAATGGTTTCCTAATTAATGTTTACTTTAATTGAAATTGGTTTTTTCTTAATCGCTGGTGCTGTGTAACGGAAAATGCTGGGTCATTTAAGTGTGTTACGAAGTATTAGATAAACTGTTTTGCATGACTAAAATGTACCCAAATTAAGGTTATTTTTTTAAAGGGTCCTCTTTGTAAGTTCAATGCCATTACTCATTATGAGCAATGAGAGGGGCTCGTGGCTAAATAATAACAGCCGTACTGTTCAATCCATCAGGATATGCTACGCTTGCCAAGGTTGGTCCGTGGATGGACGATTTACATACACCACCGTCAGTCTGACAAAAAATCCAAAAAAAAAAAAAAAAAAACACTTATGAAACGTCAGAAGCTAGGTGCACGGTTCCAATTGGTCGTTTCCTATGGAGAAGAGCCGGCAAGAAACCCCACGGTTACTCTTTTAAAAACAAAAATTACCAAGGGGTATCGTATTACCCAGTTACTAGGTGTGGAGGTCAGAAAGGCTGTCACTTCATATAAAACACCAGTGTTCAGCTGCATCCGGTTAGACTGGAAGCCAACCCCCACATAGTTGGGAAAGGCTAGGCAGATTGATTTTGGTTGTAAGATCAATGCATATTAAACCTTACAATTGTCGTGTTCTTCAAAATTCCGATTTTGAAAACACTGTACCTAATCTTGTTAATTGTCTTTACTGTTAGCATGTATCATCCCACTGCTGGGCATAATCCTCTCTCAATGATTTCCAGCTGGTCCCACCATCTTCTACGGGGTCTGCCGTAGCGGATATCATGGTATCTATAATTATTTTAAATTAATATTTAATGAGTTTATTATTTGCTACACATATCTATCTATTTTCTATTGAAATATTTACACACACCTTAAAACTGATTTACATCCGTAAGAGGTCCTCGTAACATTTAGAAAATTTTAGAGGTACTTAAGACCATCGAACTGAGTAACTTAAAATGGGACCAACTTCGAAATCGCGATAAAAAATCTGCTGTTCAATAGTAAAGTAAAATACCTAATATTCTAAGCTTTTGGAACATCAGATATTTTTCACGTTTTCAACGTTGGTCCCACTGTACAAGTTACTCAGTTCGATGGTCTTAAGTACCCATATATAAATAGCTAACATTGTTAAAATTAAGCATATTGTCACGTGACGCAGGTAAATAATTTCGTCACCCACCAAGTTCATTACACTTTGATAACGATTAAATCGAATGAATCTGATTAATTCAAACAATTAGGTACCTACGTAGAAAGGTTACTCAATACAAATGAGAGTTTACAGAACTACATAAAACAAAATACCTGACTAGGTACTGGAATTCAGCTGCATATGGTTAGAGGTAAGCAGACCCCAATTTTTCTTTTTTTCATACTCCTGGGGAGGTTATAGTACACTTTTCATCACGCTACAATCAATAGGAGCAGAGCAGTGAAGGGAAATGTTGGGAAAACGGGAGAAGTTGCTCCATTTTTTAAGCTTCCGTCCCCCAGAGCACCCAAACGTTTACTAGATAGTAAACCGGATGGCCGAAGAAGTCGAGGACCCAAGCTCAGATGGTTGGATGCAGGGGCGGATCCAGGATTTATTTCTGGGGGGGGGGGATATGGGCCAGACCGATAAGAAGTGTCTCCCATATTTTGTATTGCAATATACTGTTTTTAGGATTCATTCTTTGTCAATGACATATAAGAAAAACTACAAAAATAATACAATTTCAGCACCCCGCCTCGGATAGAATAGATTTTCTTTGAACCGTTCGTATTCGAGCCCAGAGGGTAAGCCAATGGTCACATTGGCTTACCCTCTACTTTGTATCCTACTACTTTAAATCTTAGTAGTAACGCCACTGCTACTGAAGATATAGTAGGTACTTCTTCAGCGTTCATCATTGAAGCAATGTCTTGATTGATAAGCATTGAGGTCAGTTAACTTAACCGTTTGGGGGCGGCACGTGCCCCTGTGCTCCCCCCTGGATCCGCCCCTGGTTGGATGGCGTAGACCAAGATTTAAGAACTGTTGGAGTGAGGAACTGGAGAGAAAAAGCTGGAAATAGGTCAGGTTGGAGAAATATACCCACCCGCGGCTGTAAAGCCTCAAATGATGATGAAATACATATTTGTTACGTTCGCGAATCATATTCAGATCAACATAGAACATGATATTGACCTGTAAATTACAAAACAAGTGAGCAAATTTGTAATTCGCGGGCTACCCTGGAGCTTTCGTCATAATACGACCACAATAATATTAGCATTTAATAACGAGGGTGTATTCACACCTCTGTAAAGTGTCAGCTTTTATGACAGGCTATAAATTAGTCCTAAGCGCTGAACAGTGTGAGATGAAGAGAAAATACTACTTAGACAATGTCGCAATAGTGACGCACTGGGTGGATTAGACGCCGCGTTGTTTAAACGAGTTTTATGCCGGAATAAAAGTATGCAAATTATTTGTAAGTAGCTCTGCTGTGACAGTAAAAGCTCGTACAGACCAGCACGATGCGACGCCGCGCCGCGACACGAACAATACAATTTCTAAGAAAACTTCACGGTATAACAATTACCGGTGTCGCGTCGCTCTGTCGCGTCGCGCCGGTCTGCACGAAGCTTAATACGGCTACAGCTATATTTGGTTTTGTTTGTACTTACCAATGATTTGAATGTCAAATAATGTTTACCAATTCTTATTCTGATCGCTGCGGTGATGCTTGGAGGTAGGTGGAGGAAACTCAATTTTATATCAACATTTATTTTGATTTTTGAGACATCAAAAGTTTTTTTATTATAAAACCAGGATTTGGTATAATTTCACATATTATTTCTCAAGAAAAAGGTAAAAAAGAAACCACAGCGATCGGTACCGCAATCACAAACCACACAAATCGCAACCGAAAAACGTTCACAGTTAGTGGACGTTTTAAAAAAAATCTTAATTATAATTCGGAACATAGTTTTGATTCAACAAGAACTGCTAACAGCGTGGAATTAGTTTGTAACCAACCGTTTGAAACGCCAACGTTTGAAACGCCAGTCGTTTTCTTCTCCCAGTGCGTTCCAACAAAAACGCGACCCACCTGTTTTGTTAATTAAGCATATTTAATTAAACACCTTTCAGCCTCCCGCCGATGTTGATACTTATGACTCCCAACATGACTTTGAATTTGAAATAAAGTAGGTTATATTATTCTGGTGAAACCTCAAATCTAATAAGAGTGGCTGCTGTGGGGAGTTTGTTGCGCCACTTCTTACCAGCTAAATCACTGGGAAGTGGTGAAGGGCGGGCGTTTTGGGGAACTGTCTTATGTAATATTGTCGTTCAATAAGTGCTGATTCTCAGCCTAGTTTGAATAAATGACTTCTGCCGTGCTATTCTGCAAACATCTCACCGTGATAACTTGGGTGAAGTGAGCTCGATGTGAGCTGTCATTGCACCTAAAGCTAGGGATTGACACTATGGACAGCTCACTTCATGCTCACTTCACCTCACTCTTCACGGAGATATATTTATAGAATGGATCGACAGATTTTTGTTTTTTTTATTATTTTAGTACCTAGTAGTTGAGCTCTTTGTGAATTAGTCTATCTCTGGAAAGTACTGTCACCATACTTATTAGAACCAAGTTCCTTAACGCGGCACGCGGTTGGAGTTGACTGGTAGAAATCGTCACGTAAGGAAAAAGCGTTATGCCCCCTCCGTGCGACTTTCTCTCTCACTCTGTCTCTTTCTATTATATACCAGTGTGTGTGTGTGCGTGCGAGTATCGTATAACTTCGTTTCTGACGGAGTCCCCCGAGCGCACATCGTTTTTGTTCCGCTCTGTGGCCTTGCTGTGTTCCGGCTGGAAGCTTCCGGGTGCTGTTGTAATTACTGGCAAATTAACATATTTAAAAAAAAAATAAGTAAAAGCTACTACTCAGTAAACGAATACCTAAGTGATAGACTTATAAAGTCACAACTTAAGTACCTGAAATCTTAAATTTTATTTTGACTTATTAATTTTCATTACATCTCTCAATAGATACCAGTCGGTCGATTCTGTAAAAATATCACCGTGAACTTAGGTGAAGTGAGCGTGAAGTGAACAGTCACTGTCACAAATCGACCGGCAGGATGCTAGGGACTAGCACTACTGACAGCTCACTTCACGCTCACTTCACCTAAGTTTCACGGTGATATTTTTACAGAATCGACCGGGTTTATATTTAATATTAAAGCTATTAGTTCATCTCATCTCTCAAATAGCAGTGATAGCATAGTGATGTGAATGTCTGACTGCCAAGTCATAAGTCTCGAGTTCGAGCCCTTCGGATACAATACGTATAATTATCACTTGCTTCAAAAACGGTGAAGGAAAACATCTTGAGGAAACCGGCATGCCTGAGAGACCAACTAACTAGCTTCAACTTTCTGACTAACTGACCGACCATTTGACAATTCAAAAGTGCCTGTAAATGTTATAATTGAAATAAATGCTTTGAGTTTGAGTTTGATATTTCTCGACGGCATGTGAAGCTAAATCAGAGGCCCGTGGGCGGCTCTAAAACTCTGACACCAGCCGATCGATTCTGTAACAATATCACCGTGAAACTTAGGTGAAGTGAACGTGAAGTGAGCTGTCAATAGTGTTAATCCCTAGCATCCTGCCGGTCGATTTGTGACAGTGACAGCTCACTTCACGCTCACGTCACCTAAGTTTCACGTTGGTCTTTTTACAGAATCGACCGACAAGTTAGTCACTAACCACACGAAAAGAAGACGAAGATCTCCTAATTCACGTATTTTGCTGTGCCCGACAGGGTCCATATAATCTAATTATAAATTTAAAAGTATTGAGTATTGAGTACTACCGTTTTGGAGTTCATTACTGTGTCCATAAAAACAGGTTGTAAAAAGAATCATCATCTTCATGAAGTCGACATTTACGCATTTTGAAAATCAAACTTAGTAACTTTCTACAAAAAGAATTGCTGGGAAACGTCTTTAATTTATTGGTGTGAAAATGCGCTTTATAGGTATGGTAGTGCGCAATGTATGTAATGCACGCAAAACCTTTTGCTTCTGGGTGCATGCAACTGTACAGGGATCGTGGGAGTATTTACAGTTAAGCAAGTAATAACATTTAAAACTGGTTTTCATATAAAAAAGTGAAAAACGATGGAAATTTGACCTTCAACATCTCCGTAACCAGAAGATTCCCAATTATGGTATAGTGAAAAAAAGCAATCATATTAACGGCAAGAACAAGTGACTTTTGGCTTCGCTAAGGGTTTTTTTACACCCGTTATGATCGGTTCCTATGTAAAATTCAACGAAAATATAGAACAATTCAGTCATAGTGTGACAAAAGCCTGTCTCTTTATTTATTATGAACCAAAATTACTTCAAAACCATCTCAATTTGTGTAAATTTCAACCAACGCCATACAAAACAATTGAGGATCTTCACACAAACTCAATGCAGCTGTCAACCGAAGACAATGTATTTGACTACCAAATACAATACATACATACATACATTTGCATAAAACTTGAATATTGATGCGTAGGCGACGATTTTATACTAAGCAATAGCCTCTAGTTTGTTACGATGTGAAAAAAATATTCCACTGGTTGTAGTTTTGATTCATATCGAAAACATTACCCAGTAGAATTTCAAAATTCGTTAACGGCAAGTGCACTTCTGGTGCACATCATCCAGCTGAAGGTCGGTGTTCCGATTATGCTCCTTCGAAACTTAACTCCGCAGAAGCTCCGCCAAAGTCGTGTCTTTGCAGAGAAACGTCATCGAGGCGGAAATTCTAACAGATTGTGGCGAGACACTGCTTATACCGTGTATACCACTAATTCCCCACAATTACTTCGTGCGCGTGCAGTTCCCTGTGAGCGTATGCTTTGCGATGACTATCAACAAGTCACAAGGACAGACACTGAAGGCTGCGGGTGTCAACCTCAGGACAAGTTGCTTCTCACACGGACAACTGTCGGTCGATTCTGTAAAAATAGTGAGCGTGAAGTGAGCTGTCACTGTCACAAATCGACCGGCAGGATGCTAGGGATTAACACTATTGACAGCGCACTTCACGCTCACTTCACCTAAGTTTCACGGTGATATTTTTACAGAATCGACCGGCTGTACGTAGCTTGCTCCCGCGTCACCAGTCCTGACTCTCTGTATATTTTAGCTGCTGAGACCAAAACTACAGACGTAGTATACAAGGAAGTTTAATAAAAATGTGGCTGTTATGGTAGTATATTGTGGTGAAATAACATTAAAACTGTAGAATTATAAAATAAATATCTCATTTGATTAATAAAAACTGGAAAGAAATATAATCAGGTAAAATTACGATTTTAATTTTTTTCATGCGGTGATATTTACACCAAATATGATTCTGATTTGAATTGAATTGAATATGATTCAGTTAAAATATGTGTCACGATACAGGAATTGCTAATAATCTGCAGGGAATTTAGAAAATGAATTGCTTTTAGAGGCATTGCTTAATGTGGCCGTTTTAAGCCTCCAGTAAAAGATGCTTAGCGCTAGCACTGGGACCAGTAAACTTGAAAACTAATTCTTTTGCAATTTCAATTCTAATGTTAATGTTATGTCTATGTTTTTAGAATAAGTTGGGTTGTAATAAGATACTTAAATGATAAGTCCTCTCCACATTTATTTATTATAACACTAGAATAAAACACTCACACTCACTCTCACTGTGTTCTTCTATTTTTTTTTTCTGTTGATCGCCCTGATTGCTCAGGAGCCCGATGTTGACATATTTATGTATAGTGGTAAATTGATGTTAGATGTTTGTATTAAGTTTTTTACCTAAATGTTGTTGTTGGCTTGCTGCGCGCTTTGGTTTTTTACTGTAAGTGCAGCAAGTAATTGTTATATAAATAAATAAATAAATAAATAATTATATCTTTTGCTGTGCCCGACAGGGTCCACGATTGTTACCTACCAAATAAATGTTTACCACCTAACCCTACATTGTGGAATGCAATAAAGAATTGAGTATTGAGTATTGCAGTGGTGGCCCAGGGGTAACGGCCGCGACTTACAACTTGTAGGTCATAGATTCGAACCCAGACAGGCGCTTCACTTTGTGTAAATTATTTCATCCCCACTACTCTCAAAACAGTGAAAGAAAACATTGTGAGGAAACTGGCATGTCCTAGAAACAAAAATTCGTAGACATGTGCCAACCCGCAATGGGACCGCGTGGTGGATTGCGGCCCACTCCGACCACCAAGAGACCACCGAGAGGAGGCATGTGTCCCAGCAGTGGGAACATTATAATACGCTGATTATGCTTGGTAGATGGGTGCCTGCTCCCATTGCTCAGTTATACACTAATGACAGTATCTATCTAATCCCACTTACTTCAGATTACGGAACGGATTAGGGTTTTTGTGAATTTTTCATCGCGACTGCTCTCAAAACGGGAAAGGAAAACATTGTGTGGTAAAACGGTATGTCCTAGAACCAAAAATTCGTAGAAATGTGACATCTACCAACCCGCACTGGGCCCGCGTGGTGAATTACGGCCCGCTCCCTCTCACAGAGAGGCTTTTTTATTTTTTTTTGATTTGGGAAATTATCAAATAACTTCTCCCGCTCTGGGCAGAGCGGGAGCGCGTTTCAGACTTTTATTGTCTAAAACCCACCCGTGATCCTTTCGTTGCCTGTGTGCCGGGGTCGCGATATCCCTTTCGGACAAACTTGCAACCCCGGCAGGCATTGGCCCTTCCGGACCCCGTCAGTTGGTGCTGACATCTCTTTGAGGCACAGAGAGGAGGCCTGTGTCCCAGCAATGGGAACATTATAGGCTGATTATTATGCTAGCACTTGCAACTAGGCCAACGAGGTAGTCTTAAGAAATCGGCTGAAAACTTTGAAAAATATCACAATTCTAATTTAACGCCTAAAATAGTTCCAAATCTTCCTTACCATGCCATGTAATAGTTAAGTAATATATTTATAACGCATAATCTTTCAAAGCAGGTGCTTACTAACTTACCTAAGACTCGTAACTAAGTTAGGAACTTTGTTTCGGTTCCAAACTATTACAAGTTACCAACTTTACTTTGATTACAAAACTTATACTTATGTGATACTTAAACAGGTGATTCGGTATAGCCTAAGTTATTACTTCATGATTTGTAGCTTAGAAGAGAATTTCTCTTCCCTTTGGCGAGATTTTTTCATACAGAACTCTATATTTTTAAGTTCCTGTCTCAAAATCAATCTGCCTAGCTTTTTCCCAACTATATTGGGGTCAGCTTCTAGTCTAACCGGATGCAGCTGAATACCAGTACTTTACACAGTGGCGTAGCTAGTAGAAAAGGGACCCGGTATCAAAATATGTTGGGGGCCCTTTTTATCTGACTAGTAGCGAAGCTCCAAAGGAAAATATTTTTTTTTTTTAATAAGTAAAATAGCTTCATGAGTCGTCAGCTGTCATTGTGACCTTACTAAGACAATCCAAGAGCGAGCGATGGGAGCTAGAAAATAGAAGCATTCTGAACTGGGATTGGTGAGGATTTCATTTGAATTTTACTAAAAAAATGTAAGAGCGAGCTCGAAAATTGTTAAAATTGGAGCATTCTCGTAGGTTAGATTGTCTGTGTAATTTTACTCAATTAATGTAAAAGCTTGAGAGTTGGATCATGCCTTTAGCTTGAAGTCTTAGTAAGCCATAAACAAATTACGTTCATTTTCATATTTTCATTAGGTACTTACCTATTTATTCAATACGGGCAAGTCAATAAGAATACGAGGTTTTGGATAATACTGTACGAATTTTTACTTACACACCTGGGGGCCCCTGTAGGTTGAGGGCCCCGTATCATTGATACGGCTGATATGGCGGTAGCTACGCCTCTGATTTTACATGAAGCGACTGCCTATCTAACCTTCATATCCCAGTTGGTTGCGTAGTACCTACTGCGCTGTCGTGTAGTACACTACACGACAGCGCAGTATAAGTAGTAGCCCATAAGGGCTACTACAATATTTATGGGCTTCTGACTGCAAACGGCTTAACGTGCTTTCCGAAACACGGATGAGTCTCGATACGTAATGAATAGTCACCCATCTACGAACCGACCGCGGCAAGCATAGCTTAACCTTTGATCCTTTCGATACCGTGGGACTGTTATCATTTGGCCACGAGCTCCTCCAGTTTGTTACAAAAGTATTAGATGAAAATGTAAACAAATGGATTACAAAACGTACATGTAGGTATTCCAATTTGTAATGCCACTTAAATATTGAGTGCTTTGATTTGATTATTTGAATACTTAAGCCCGAAATTCTTATTTTAAATCACCTTAAAAAGGTTTTGATTTGACTTTGAGGTTAATTTTATAACCTCAATTTTCGTGGATGATTTTTCAACTACTACTTAATAATGTTATTTAAACAATAATAAAATTGTTGTAATCACTGGTGATATATAAAGTTGATACCTTCTAAATACAGGTCAATGTGTTACTAATTCCATGTAAGTATTAATTGATTACGTAAGCCGGATTAACCCGGAAAGGGTTCTTTTTGTTTACACTTTCATTGGATACTTTTTGAACAGACCATAAAACAGATTTTAGTCTTCCCCCGTCCGAGTTTTAATAGACTCAACTATTCAAAGTTCCTGTGTTCAAATATTTTTCCAATTAATAATTATTTTGAAAAATATATATAATTAGAATAAAAAGCTGCTTCAGAATTAGCCTAGCATAATTTTCCCATGGTCGTCAAATACCACTTAGCGATTACTTTAAGAGGATAGTCAACAATGTTGGTCTATCAATCAACGATCACATCTGCCAGTGTGCTATTATGGGAGATTTTTTTACGGTTCCGTATCCGAAGCATTCCAAACGTAACTCTATTATTAAGCCTCCGCTGTCCGTTCGTCCGTCTGTCTGTCAGCGGGCTTTATCTCATGAACCGCAATACGTAGACAATTGAAATTTTCACAGATTGTGTCTATTGCTTCTGTTAGAACAACAAATAACAAAAATGAAAATAAAGTTAATAATTAAAGGGGGCCCATATGAGAAACGTGTTTTTTTCGGCATGTTTTGCTCGATCTTAATACGGTACGGAATAACCCTCGGACTCGCACATTGGCCGGTGTTTTGCATTACTTTTGTATGTAGCTATAGAACATAGCATCACGCCTGTTTTTCCAGAAGAGTCGGGCAGAGGTGTACCTATGATACTCTAACATTTCGCCTGTAATAGGGGGGCAAGCCACATACATTGGCGTAGGAATTTCCTGTTTCCCGCTTACCAGAAATGGTATTTTCCTCATCGAGTAGTAGGTAGGTACTTCGCAAAATTTTGGTAATTTACTTACTACACATACTTGCAGGACATTATATTGAAATTCTCCAGAAAGGCATTGCTCGCAACCGGCGAGGTGGCGTCGTGTATAACCTAAAACGGCCACTAAGCAATTCCTCTAAAAATAATTCATTTTCTGAATTCCCAGCAGATATTTACAATTCCTCTATTGTGACACATAATAGCTGAATCATAATTCAATTCAACATATCAGAATCCTAATGGGTGTAAATATTGCCGTGTGACAAAAATTAAAACCGTAATTTACCGGTAAATTTTTAATTATAGTTTTTATTAATCAAATTCGATTTTTATTTATTATTTCTACAGTTTAAATGTTATTTCATTATAATACAAAACTGTCAAACAGATGAATAGCGTATTAAGAATTGAACGCAGATAATAATATGAATGTCAATTAGTGACTTTTTAAATATGGTTATCTTAATTATTATGATTATTGATATCATAAATATGATATTACTGCCAAAGTGGCCGTTTTAAGCCCCCAGATCTGTGAACGTAAACGGATCAAAAGGAGTAAGTACTTAAGGATCCTAGCAGGTGGCGTTTTGTAGTGTCTGCCTATCCCATGGGGAAAAGGTGTGAGTTTATGTTTAAATGTATGAACACATGCTTGTAAATGCAGGCCATCGCTGAAAACCAGCGCTGGGGCTCTTTCTCCTATAGGGTCGCATTAAGCTTTGTGCAGACTAGCGCGACGCGACAGTGTGACGCGACACCGGTTATTGTTATACCGTCAATTTTTCTTAGAAATTGTATTGTTCGAGTCGCGTCGCGCCGTCGCGTCGCGCTGGTCTGTACGAGCCTTTATGCTGAGCGATGGCCGTTTTGCGTGGATGTGACGCATATTTTCCCTCAAATTGTTTCTTCTTTTATTTCTATCTTTTTTGCGTCTTATTTACCGCAAATAAAACGTATTTTATTTCTTTCCTTTCAGGTAAACACACCATCTCTGTTTAACTGCTTTATAACAATAGAGTGATTGTGGTTTTTATAAAACGTTAAATCACAATAGCTCCCTCAAAATCGACACAAAAAGGCAAACATTGCAAACGCGCATGTAACTACGATTTTTTAATATGTTATTAGTTCCCCTGAGAGTAGGTTATATCCAAGTTTGCAACCATGAAAATATTGTGCTATTCCCATGGTGCTCGAAAACCTGAAAAATTCAAAAATATACCTTAAGGACGCGTTTTAAGTATCTTTGTTGAAAAACAAAAAATAAATTGCTACAATCTGAACCCAACCCAAGCACTCTAGGCCTATTGGTTGCGAAGACACGCACGCAGTCAAAGATGGGCACTTTTTTATTTATAACCTACTATTAATAACTCCTATTTTGAATCTAAGTTAATCTAAAAGCACCAGGTATAAACGTGCGATGATCTAAGAAGCCCGATTTAACACCTATCAAAATATTTTGTGTAGTGACGAGACGGGAAAAAAAATCGGTTGCATAACCGATTATTGAGACATATTGATTTATCATACTTAGAGTTTGTAATCGACAATTTATCTACATTGCTTAAAACTGATTCTCAAGGCATATGTTTTTATTACACGTCATCATCATGATCATGACATGTAAATAGTAAATAGAAAGTAGTAAATTCACTTTGGTAACATTTTTATTCACTTTCGTCACTGGATGATCTAGAAAAATTATCATCAGTTGAACTGTCTTCGTTGGTTACTCTTATAATAAATTCATTTTCAATCATATTGTCAAAATGTACGTCTGTTCTAAAGTCTTCCGTTGTAATTTTCTTTGTCCTTTCAGTAACATTGATCCAATCATCTTTTGTGACGTGTGCATATATTAAATAAAATAAATAAATCGTGTTTTATTTCAGGCAAAATACCCATTTACAAAAAAAAAAAAATTAAAGCTAATATTTTAGGAAATATTCAAAAATATTACAGCAAACGGCAACAGTGCGCAAGTTTGCACACTTAGGTCAAAAGTCACTCACAAATGTCACATTTGAAGCTTCCATGGCCTATTTAAAAATGCATAGCATTGTGCAGCTGTTTTTGTAAGAAATACACTCGATCTAGAATTATCCATAATTGGTTCTCTCTCTATAGACTTCTGAACAATCTGGACATGCACAATTTTTCTTCTTTGGTGCAATTGCTGGCTTCTTAGGTTTATCGTGCTGGCTTTTTAGTGTCCGTGGAGTTTCTTGCCCGTTCTTCTCCATAGGTACCTACTACGCTTTGGAATGGGCAACTAGCTTCATATTTTTGACTGACCGATTCCTTGACAATTCAAAAGTGCCTGTAATGGTTTAATTGAAATAAATGATTTGAGTTTGAGTTTGAGTTTATCAGCCTTACTCTTCATAGGTAAACGTTTTTCATTTTAATTTTTAAAGACGTCTTTGAGTATTCTTTTGTGTGGATCTTGCACACCCCTATCCTTAAGCTAAAAATATATGTGATTATATTTTGTTTTTAGATGTTTAAACATTTAATAATACAGAAATAATAAATTTATCTTTTGTTTTCTCTGATACATTTCTCTTTTCTCTGATAAAAAACGGTCACAACACTACGGCAACGAACCCAAAGACATGACATTGTAATAACGTCCTGTCGGAATATTAATTAACGATATATTTGTGTTTTTGAGTGCATTTTTCCAATTTAAGGGAAGTTAGTAGGTGCTTACGAATGATACTCATTGTTATAGTGTATGTATACCATAGTAATTAATTAGGATTACGAATTTGATTTTTGGTTTTCCTACCTAGACGTTCATACAAAGTTATCGCGGCATGTATAATGAGAAACGTCAAATCGGGCTTCTTAGATTGTCACACGTTTAGGTATAATTTAAACTGTTTAATGACGCATCGTCGCGAACAATGACCTTTGCCACCCAAATATTTTCAACAACATAGACCACCGCGATATATTTGTTTGTGGCGGCAATATAATCGTATTTTGATGTTTTTAGTACGTAAGTACTTATCTACGGCACCCTACCTACCTACCTACCTACTTACCTACCTACCTACCTAACTCCTACCTACAAAACTGCCTACTTACATACGTACCTACCTACCTACACCTAGCTGTCGTATAAACCTTGTCCTGAAAATAACGAACACAACAAAAAAAGAATTATCCAATGTGGTGCAGCCGTTCTCAAATTGTAGCGTGACCAAGGAAAATAGGGATTAATTTTTATATGGAAGATAACTGACACATCAGACGTTGACGTCTTGAGTTCATACAAAAATCCCATAGAAATAAAGCAGTTTTGATCTGTAACATCTTTCCTCTCGCTTTTCTGAAAATATTTCGTCTCACTTTCCTGCAATCTGTGGGAGTGGTTTCGTGAAAAGGGACGGAAGTCAAAACGCGCGCGAGCCGAGCGAGCGATTTGAGCGGTGCCGCGGCGGCGGCTGGCGAGCGCTACTTCCAAGTTGCTCGCAGAAATGTTTTCACTATTGTCTAATTATCCGTGTTTTCGCAATATCCCTAGGGTTTTCGCGAAAATTCGAATTATGAAATCATTCTACGACATAGAGAAAGTTTATTATTATTTCTAATCCACTTTTCTGTTCCTAAGAATAGTATATTACTATAGGTATTTTAGTGTATTCACAATCTACTAGTTTAACACATATGGTAATTCAAAGTGGCAGGTCAGGGGATGCTTCGATACGAACTGAAAACATATAATTAACAAACAAAGCGGCAATAATGCCGTAATTGTTGCTGTGCAAGTGGGAAAATCGGCAGTTGAAGACGTGTCTAGATCTGTTTAGTTTAGGTAAGTTGTTTGATTGGAAAAATAATTGAGCCAGCTGATGGAAATAATTGTTTTAATGCCTTTAGGTAGGCATGATTGAAATATTTTTTTACCTGTCTACATTATTTTGCAGTGATCATTTTCTTTATAGAAATACCTAGATTTATTTCGCCAATACCATTGCATATTACGACGGTATACGGTTATAAAACTTTTTATGGAAATACTAGGAAACGTATCTACTTATAAATAGCGTCAGTTCTTTTTTTAATGTTTACAGTTATTCAATGTTAATAAGCAACGTAACAATGAATACTTAGACATATTGTAAATATACTGAATTTAAACTAAACTGAAGTGTGACGTTAAATTATCATATACAGGCTGATTTTAAAAGTGTTTCACAAAGAAATTTAGGTACATAGAAGTTTTAAATTCAGAATAAACCGATGTTGACAGAACGTTAGAGATTTTGTAAAGAGTTTTAATGAACGATACAAGATCTACATTAAGTTTATCATTAGAAACTTAATGCCGAAGATTTTTATCGTTCTATTCATAATTATAGATTTTAGGCAGTGTATAGAGTGCCGCAAGCGGCATTGTATCACTATGGGTTATAGTGCCGTCATCTTGCGGTATACTAGTACATCATTTTAAAAAGCCGCACGCGGTATTTTACGGCGTAGTCAACGGTTCGGGCTATGAAATGATCGGATCGTCTCAAGCTGAAGTCAAGCCAAGTCAAAGAAGTAGTAACGTTGCCTTTTGTACACACGAAATCTTGTTTTTCATACTCTTCAATAGGTATATGGAACTAAAACTTTTAACGACGTACATTCAGTCATTATAGTGACTTTTGAACCATCACATAGAACCAAACATAAAACAAATACAAATCAAAATAACAAGTGATAATGCAATGCGGCTCCATAAATCGGTCAAATTCTTTAAAAAAAAAACAAAATATTTTTATTTCACATAAACCTACAAGGGCACTTATGAAACGTCAGTCTTTTGCCGAGCATACTCTACAATGCCGCTTGCGGCATTCATATACTTCCAATTAATTTTAGACATTGGCGGAATGGTCGACACCGGCATTGCTTGCAATAAGAAATAGAATAGAACAAGTTGCATTGATTTAAAAATGATTCCTAGTCTATTTATTAAACCACCGTCATTCCCGATGTCACTTCATTACTACAAAATAATGGAGGAGTATGCTTTTGTATGAATGATTTAGTTCAAGTTCTAATTATTATTATTTGCTGATTGCCTGCAGGCGACAGGAACAATCCTCCACTATTATGAGGCACTGTACGTTTGAATGTGGTTTGAATTGAATTAGACGAATTACCTGGAGAATTGTAGTGAATTTACCTGCATACGTTACGTAGCACTGTTTCGAAACAGTACACCTGAGATGCTTGATTAGATACCTATTTAGTCGCAAATATTATGTGGTTGTGTGACAAAAAATTATGATATACTGAAGAAAACATTACTGTAAGTGCATCTTTCAAATCTATAGTATTAATCAAAGTCACTTTGCTCGCTTAATGCTTCTGAACTATATTACGGATTTTGATGCGTTTTTTACCATCCTTTAGGGAATTTATTCCGAATGGTTTATGAGTATATAAATTAGTATTTAAATTAAATTAGAGAATGACTGACATCTCATGTTTTTGTTCGAGGCATGGATGAGTCGTTAGTGAATAATACGTTTTACCCCAATATTCTTTTTTCTTTATACATAACCTTATTTACGTTTTACTAGGCTACTAAAAGTAATGTCTAATGCTTGGGCTGGCACACGGCTCAACGTCTTGGTGCGCAACAGAGAGCGCGCGAAGTATAGTTCGCGATAACGCGACAATGTAGCCTAAGCATTAGGATCTACCTAAGTTTGACTACAGCGGGGTAATTGTGTAATGTTACGGCTACACTGTCGCGATAAAGCGAAGATTCGTGTTGTCGCGACACGACTGGTCAAGATATTCTTCACACCGCGAATCATTTACGCGAATGTGCTACTGCTACATTGTCGCGCTAAAGCTATGATTCGCGTTGTCGCGACACGTCTGGGCAAGCAATTCGTCACATCGCGTATCATTCACGCGAACTCGAAGCTTGCTGGAGCTACATTGTCGCGTTATCGCGAACTTTACTTCGCGCGCGACAATTATTTATTTATTTATTTATTTATAGTTAATTAAAACGGCACAGGTCCAATTACATTAATTAACATAGAATTATAAAAATTAAAATAAAATAAGCATTCAAATAACATACAATACAAAAAATTAAATTCAAAGATATACAATTCGTGGATAAAATTATTAATAATTATTTGAGTAAATGGTTCAATAAATTAGATACATCAATAAACTAACATGCAACAGTGGACACCCTCGCATATTGTCCCTCACAAAACAACAGACAAGCACGCATTATTTTCTTCCATTCATCGGCAAACACATCACATTCAGGGTCGGCAGTCAGGAGGGCGTTTAGCATCCTTAGGGTTCGACAAACTGGGGATTCGGCTCTAGCAACAGATCTAGACAGCGGTAGTGTTAACAGGTTATGACGGCGGCTTTGACGGTGCCCAAGGTATTTGTCGGGCACAAATAGGCGGCAGAAAAGTCCGTGGAGTTCAGGGCAGTCAATACGACCGCTTAGGGTTTTACAGGCAATCGTGAGCTGATCAAAGCCCCTTCTTACCTCCAACGAATTTAAACCCAACACCCCTAGAAGATAATCACAACGACAATGTAATGTGGCCAATATAATTCGTCGTAGACCGAACACGAATTTTATAGCGACAACGCGACAAGAATCTTTGCGCGACAATGTAACCGTAGCATTACACACATAAAATGACAATAGATCGCAATCGGTTTCATTTTGAATTTCACTCACGTTCATTGCGTTATTTACGTTGTAGAGCAGACAAATTTTCCAAACCTATGAAGCAATGGTTTAGCAATATCCTTCAAAACTCTCGGATTGAGATTGAAAATGTGATACTCAGTTAGGGTGCTGGTCTTATCATAGCAAACCAATCATTCATTTATAAGGTTGTGTAGGTGGGCTAGATTAAAAACTGACCCCAACATAGTTCAACAATGCTAGAAAGATGAATTTCAGCTAAATATACTGGCCTATGATATATTCGACTTCCATATTCAGCCGGAAATACGTGACAAGAGAAAATTCAGCTGGATTATTGAAACTTAGCGAAACTTAAAGTTCTTAAGTTATAAATCCTTCGCTAAGCATCGCGTTTGGCATTAAGTTGATGTTTTGTCGGCATTAGCAAGATAAAGCTGTTTAGAAAACTTTCACCGGTTATTATTACATAAAAGGGTTTATTTATAAACGTTGTTTTAGGTTATGAAACGTTTAAACGTCAAAAATCTATGGTTGAACAGTCGTTAATCATTACTTAACTTTAAGCAACGCTTATAAATAAAGGCGAAATAGTTCAGACAATCTTCTTCTTTTCGTGTGGTTAGTGACTAACCTGGTGTCAGATTTTTAAAGCCGCCCATGGGCCTCTGAATTGGCTTCATATGCCGTCGAGAAATATCTCTCAGTCATACCGGTTTCCTCACGATGTTTTCCTTCACCGTTTTTTAAGCAAGAGGTAATTATATAATACGCACATTAATCCAAAAATCCCAGGTGCGTGTCTTGGGTTCGAAGTCGAGACCTATGACTTGGCAAGTCTCAGCTCTGACGGTCACACCACTAGGCTATCACTGCTGTAGTTAGTTAGTGGTAGTTTAGACAATCATGGCAAGAGATTTTGAGAGCCGACGATTATACTAACTGTATCCTAAGCCTAGCTAATATTATAAATACGAAAGTGAGTTTGTTTGTTTGTTTGTTACGCTTTCACGCTAACACGGATTTGGATGAAATTTGGCTCATGGGTAGACCATGACCTAGAGAAGGACATAGGATCCCTTTTATCTCGATATTCCCGCGGGGTCGAGATTTATGCGGGTGAAACCGAAGGACGCAGCTAGTAGTGACATAAAAAAAGTCATTAACTTTTTAAATTAAAACCTAAAGTATTGTATGTTTCGATTGACGCGCAACACAATTCTATCCAATCACGTGAGAGCTGTAAAATAATGTATTTTCTGTCAAAGTAATCGTATGCAACGTAAAATGTGTTGTCTTTTGTGAACATCCTGTGCATATTTTTTTTTTAATTATTTGTTTTAAATACTACAACGCGATCGTCGCAGAGTCCAGACGAGTGGTTGTCGGCTGCCGGTGTCCACGTCCCAGGTTTGATCCCAGACTGTGAATTTCAAATAATTTAAAAGGAAAATAGAAAGGTAAGCGCGGATTTTAGTTTATTTAAACAAGTTTTTTTGGAAAGTGACTTTGAGGGCTTAACTTTTTATAAGTGAAAGAAAGATTTGATGAAAGTGCTTACCGTATAATTATTATAGTGTTAACTTAATAAATAAATAAATAAGTATTTTATTTGTTATCTGCAGTAGTTATTCCTGTGGATGCAACTGTAATGGACGTTTCAAATTCACTAATACCTGGTTTCTGAGGTCCTCAGACAAGCGTTTAAAAGCTATTGATTCGCCAAAGTTATTCAGGATCAACGTTAAATTAGATAGCAAAACTCCTCAGACGTGATAGGTATCGAATTTAAATATGATAAAACAAAACAGAAATAAAATCGATGGTTTTTTTGTGGGGTCATCGACCGCAGTTATTGTAGGTAGTCACTTAAAATATCAGTTTAAAAAATCTGTTTCCTTTTGTGTAAACGTCACAATCGGGGCTTCAGTATAAAATCATTAAAAGTCGGTAATCGTCGCCTTAAGAATACCACACCTAAAACAGTGTATACGCCTAGCATTATGGTACAACCCCCTACCCAGTAGTATTCAGCGATGGTGCATAGACTAGATTAATCCAAAACAAGTGACTATAAAGCCAATTGCACATTACAGCCGCATCGGGTCGCGGCGCAATGCATCTTCATACAAAAAAGCGATATGATGCTGTTCGCCTGTGGTGTGCATTGTTTCATAGAAAATGACATAAAGGATTTTTTTTGCAATGCATGGCAGCGCGCCCCAATCTGCTTTAAAGTATAATTTGAACAACGCTGCACTCCATACTTTTTCTATAGGTTTATTTGATATTGTTTTTCTAGCACGGTAGCAAAGTGACGCAGCAATGTCGCACAGCATTGCTGCTAGGATCTGAATGTAATCTCATATAAACTTATGGAAAATGTATGGGGACCAGTACTGACACGGCAGCACTGCCGCGTGCAGCGTTGTTCGGAATCATACCTTAAGCCTTTGTAGTCACTAATAGGTTAGTCCAACCAACGGTCGGTTAGGTTGGTGGTTAGGTAATAGGTTGGCCTTTTATAAAGTTTCATATTGAGACAAAGAGCAACAAAATACGATCTAGAGGAATGTGGCCGCTTTTCTTTAGATCGTATTTTGTTGCTTCGTGTCACAATATAAAGCTTTATAAAAGGTATTAGAAAATTCTAGACACACTTACCGAGGGTCCTTATTAGCCGTTATTCATAATTCCTTCTCAGTCACGAGATAATATTTTTTTTAAAGAGTGGCGCTAGTGGACCTTTAGGTGCCCTCTTAATGGATTGCTGACGTATAAAAAATAACCCTGTATTATGTATACCTGTTAAGAGTACGTACATGATAGGAACGTGTCTGGATTCTTGCAATGAAACTGTCGTATTTTACAAATTTGTTTTTTTATTTCATAAAGACCTTTTATAAATGTGGTGTTAAGGAATTTTATCGTATTGTTCTGCCAAATAATGAGATTCTAATTATTCAGGGTTAAGAGACATGCTCGATAAAAGTCATTTGAAAGTAATTATTTTAAAACGATCGAACGGTAACGGTTCTTAGGGTTCATGAACATACATCAGTCACGTCAACATCAATTCGCCGATCAGTCACGTCACTAACGACGCGTCTCAGTCTACGTCGCGTCACCGGCAAGTCAAAACTTGTATTGCTACGAACGAAACAGGCGTTGCTATGACTGACTGACTGACTATCTGTTCACACACGTCCTTGAAATTGACGTGACTGATCGGCGACTTGACGTTGACGTGACTGACGTGTGAGTTAAATGAAGATTGTTTGTTAAGTATTCAATGTGGGTAAAAATCTTTCTAAATCCGCTTAAAAACTTTTTGACATTGGCAAGACTCCTTTAGAAATCAGTTGATGTTGCAAGATATTTCACCACATGGTGACTATCAAATGGAGGGATTAAAGATAAAAGTTATAGTCATAAAAAGTATTGAAGTTTATGAATGTATTTACCATTCGTAAACTTACGCCCTCTTAATATGGGAGGAGGCAGAAACTACAGAACGCCATCTGAACGTATTTTGTCATTAACTAAAAATTTGTATCCTCCCCTTTCAAATTCAATATTCTTTGTCCGGTGTGTACTTAATTAACATTATGTTTCTAGAACCCACTAAATAATTTAAGCTGCATCAAATTTATAAAAATATTTGTCTGAAAAAAACGCTTTCCTTCAAATTGATTCGATTCAGAATAACTCACAGTCAGTAACCTGGGGGTCAATTACTGGGGGTCGATTCACATTTGCATACAGTTTGAATAAAAAATGTTGTTTACTGATTCAATCGTCTAATGTTTACAAACCAATTTAAAATTGACAATGTAATTCATGTGAAGATACCTAAACCATTGCATATGCATTATGTTATGCATGATGCTACTCAATGTAAATCAGCTGAAGCATGTTTAGCTGCTTCGAAATACAAAAAATGAGAAAACGTTTTTTAGAAAAACTCTTTTGGGTCTGTGAGTGCAATCTTACAAAAACATTGTTGACTCCTAAGTCAAATGAAGTTACCAAAGTTAGATTGGCGTGTGCTGGCTGACATATATGGCAAATAATTTACTTTGCATACTATTGTATAGAATCACTTTCTTCTAACTGAACAGACAGCTGTGCTGCTGGGGAGTTTGTTGCGCCACTTCTTCTTCCCAGCTAAACCACTAGGAAGTGGTGAAGACCGGGCGTTTTGGGGACGATCTTATGTAATTTTTGACGTTCAAAAGGTGCTCATTTTCAGCCTAGTTTGAATAAATGACTTTTGGTTTTGATGTTACCACTTTTGCCGATATCGCGGTGAGAGTCGTATGCGCAAGAAACAGTCTGTTTTTAAAGGCACATGTTACTGTTTTATATGTAATTTTCTTGAGTAGTCTGAGTGTTCCGTAGTCCACAGCCGGTCAAAATGCACTATTCACTGCATGAATAAAAAAAAATATTTATATATTTTTCGGGCTATCCGGTTTATATGATGATGATTATAGGCTTATAACCATCCTTCTGCAAGTAAAACGCTTCTTCTGCAAGTCAAAAGCTTCTTCTGCAAGTCAAAAGCTTCTTCTGCAAGTCAAACGCTTCTTCTGCAAGTCAAAGGCTTCTTCTGCAAGTCAAAGGCTTCTTCTCATACTTAGGTACAGCATTAATTCACAGTTATTTTGCATATAATAACTGAATTTTCGGAGACACCTTTTACAGTCTTTCAGAGATGTGCCCTAACAGGTGTAGCACAGAGGATGCTTAGGATCGGTCTTTTGAGGGGTTACAGTCCATGTGCAGGTGGTGATCAATGGGGAGGTTTTAGTGAGGTAAAAAATCCCGGGCGCCTCTTGAAGGTTACCCACGAAAACAAAAAAAAACAAAACAAAAAGGTACAGCATTAATTATCACACTTGCTAATTCACATACTAATCGTATTACCTGCCAATTTTACAGCAACAGATTCACAAGACACTTTTGTTAAGCTTAGTAAATCCAACACCTCTGAAAAGATTTCAAGAAGTTTTTCTGTGAACCTAACCAAAGCTGTTTCTATTTTATTCAGTAATATATCTTAGGGATTTCCGGCTGAATAAAACACCTGGAAATTGAATCTTTTTACTAGAAGGCACTAAAGGATTTATCGGTGTTTCGACGTACATAAAAACCTTACCATATTATAACTGAAAGAAATAGTTCTGCGGGGAAAGCTATTTATTTATGCTAGTACTGGGAAGAGCGTTGACTTTCATAGATTAAATCTTGTGGTATCTATTGGCAACAATAATTTAATTTCAAACATATACCACACCTTTTGCTGTCGGCTTCGCCCGGATGAAGGTCGAAAATTATCACACGGGAACGTACTACAGCAAGCGTAGCATGACCACCGTAGAAACAGGTTTTGTCGACGGAAGAATAGACAAAATGACAGATTGTGATTGTTTAACTGTCACTTTCTCTATTCTTCCGTCGACAAAACTCGTTTCTACGGTGGTGGGTTATGACCTAACCCAGGTCATGGTCTACCCGTGTGCTAAACATCCAAATCTGTTCAGCTGATAAGGCGTGAAGAGGTAACAGACAGACAGACAAAGTTACTTTAGCAGTTATAATTTTAAGTATAGATGAATAGTAAAAGAAAATAAATAAAGAAAAATTGTTTATTCTGCACAAACAAAATCAAAATTAGCCTATGTCCTTCTCCAGGACCCAGCCTATTTATTTGAAAAATCTTATTACAATCCATTTAAGTTGTTTAGTTCGTAATGATGTAACAAACAGACGTCCAGACAGAGTTACTTTTATTCGTGTATTATTTCAGTATGAAGTCCAAAAAAGCAAGTACGTACTTTTGCGGCAATTTCTTGCTATACAAGGTGGAAACGACAATACAACAATAAATCAAGCTACGTATAAATCTAATCCCAGTTTGCATATGAAAATTCAATCAAATATATCCAATAGTTTAGCCACTATAGCTAGTCAAAGATTGGCGAAACCCATAGTCGGCCCATAGCTACTATTTAGTTGGTTTGAAAAAAATCACTTTTTGAATGTCGATGATAGATTTTATTCGATATTATGTAGTTCGAAAATACTCTTACGCATATTGCCAGTGTATTCATTTATTGTCATACTTGCTGCGCCCCGCGGTCTCTTCCACATAAGTCTAGATCCCGTAGGAATATCGAAGTAAAAGTATCTTACGTCCTAACTGGTCCACCCATGTGTAAAATTTCATCCAAATCCATTCAGCCATTTCAGCGTAAAAGCGTAACAAATAAACAAAGAAACTCACTTTCGCATTAATAATATTAGTTAGGATTTTTCTCTCCACGTTGTATAATTGCAAAGGATATTTATAACTAATAGATGTGATTTTTTCTATAGAAGGAGCTTAAAACATTCAACCAGCTTGTTGGATCGTCAGAAATAAATGAAATAATGACTTTATGATACTTTCTTCTCAGATGGTAGACTCAAAGCTATTAGAAGTACTTAAGTGGTTTACGTCAACGTAGTCTTTGTCATCGTAAAACTTAATTTAACGTAAAGAGCTCGAGATGAAAGGCTTCATCTTCTCAATCTGTTTTCATAAATCGATAAAGGTAGTCACATCTCGCTAGATTCTATTTTAAGATAAACTGCTGGCCACGGCTCCACCCGCGTGGACTCTATTTCTTTTTCTAAAATAAAAGTAGCCTTAGTGACTTCTTATAACATCAGCTACCTGCGCGTTGTGTTCCACGCGCGCCTCATAGAGATGTTAGCACAACGGGCTCCGCTAGGACCGATGCCTGCCGGGATCGCGGGAAAGTCCGAAAGGGATACCGTGGTCCTTGGCAACGTACAGGCAACTGAAGGAACACGGGTGGGTTTTAGTCAGTAAGAGTCTGGCCCATCCCGCTCCACCCAGAGCGGGAGAAATTATTTGATAACTTCCCACCCAAAAAAAAAAAGCTATATGCCAATGAAAATCTGTCCACCCGTTTCGGAGATAAGCCGGAACAAACAGACAGACAAACAATTTAAAAACCGTATTTTTTTGTTATAAGTACCTACTGTATGAACTTTCATAATAAGCATTTATTAAAAAGCTGTTATTTTGACACAACAAACATTATAATGTATGTACTACGTATGTATTTATAAATGAGTAGATAGACACTTGCCTTTTCAATTTCTTACTATGCATGTAAGTGTCCCCTGTTCCCCAAAGGGTAAGGCAGAGGTCTATATATATGTTTTCCATTTCATTGTTTGATTCGCTTTTCTTTTGTTTCTTTTGGTTTTTGATTTTAAAGTAAGTGGGTAATACAGAAGTTCATTAGTAGTAATACCAACATTTCGCCGGTTATGGTTACTGCCACAATTATCATCATCTTTCTGCCCTTGTCTAATGTCAATTGGGGTTGGCGTTTCTCCCCTGTCAATCGTCACAACATGGGCACAAATCTAAACTTCGGGCCTACTGAGAAATTTCTATTGGAAAGATACTGGCCAACTTGAGGATCAGTCCGAATCGAGGTTCGGTTTTTAAATAAAACAAGTCAAAAATAGAATACAAAATAACCATCTATTTACAATTCAACAATACAGAATTTCAATTAAAATGTATATATTTTGAAGGCAATCATTATTCAGGTATAGCGTTGACATGGGGTTAGTTGCCATTGTGAGGCACAATAACTACTTACGCAGTCGGGTAAAATGCAACCGTATAATGAATATTGAACAGGAAGGTGACCAGGGAACACGTGATAGTGAAATGTTTACCATGGCATACTTGATTACGTAATGATTGAAAACAGTGGAATGAAAATAAACATGTTTACTGACGATGTAATTAATGTGTTGGTGGCTTTTTGCGATCGGTTTGATTTTATTAATTAAGCAATGTTATTCAACCAGAACACCCACGAAATTTTGCGTTGTCGCATAACTTTTTGATTAGTCGAGATTTTTAATTCATATTTTATTGGAACCTCTTTAGGGCATGACCTATCCGAATATCTAAAAATTCTATTTGGTCTTGGTCTTAAGGGGAGACGTGAAAATTGATTTGCTGTTACAATGTAAAGTAGATTTTAAAGTTACGTTGAAATGAAGTTCCAATTTAAGAGAGAATAAAAACGGAGAGACGGTAGACAAGACATTTCAAGTCAAAGTTGTTGCTAAAAACTGATACAAATTAGTTATTGTTGGAGAGCCTATCACAATATAATGTCATACAAATGCTTAGCCAAGATTTACTTACATCTTAAGTTAAATAAGTACATCTATCTACCTACATTATGTACAGTCTTTGAGGGCACTTAAGCTACCCGCAGATTTGTTCAAATGGCCTCAGGGAAAAGTACTCGTCTTGCAAACTCGGATAAAAATCTATGAAAATATGTAGAAGGTCAAATGAACAAGAAAGTAGTCGAAATAAATATTGGGCGGTTAAGGATTAAGTCTAAGAAATAACTACGTAATAATAAAGCCTTTATTATACAGGACATTACCAAAAGTTCATTGTGACTTAATTATATGGATGTCAGCAATTTCAAACGATTTTAAGATTGGTCCAAGAATAGTACCTTGCGGGATCCCAACATCCAGACTGACGTAAAAACGTGAAAATCAATATGTCTATCATACTGATTTGATTTACATCTGATTCAGTAATCTGTTCAAAAAGACATAGGATAAAAAACAAAAAAAAACAATTACTTTTTTCGGCCTTCATTTAAATTTACATAATAATATCTGCAGTGAACATAAATAACTGTTTTACAATATTTTCGCACATAAAATTAACTTGACTGTCCTACCTACACACGACTCTGTAAAGAAATTAAATATTAATGTATCGCTCGAAATTATTCAAAGGCGAGCCAATATTTAAATCAAGTGGTTCGCAGTGCAAGTTTAAAGTTAAATTAACAAGTTAATTCATTAAACAACGTTCGTTGACGTAGGTAGTGAAATTTGCAATAGCAATTTGGTTGGCTTAAAAATACAGGTACAAAATAAATGGACGTTGGAAAGGTTTTTTAATTGATTTTGTCGGCAAATGAGAGGCGTATTTACTTTACTTCGTGAGGGGGGTTTTTATTATGTGTCCTAGAATAAATACGATGTATTTTCATGTTGTTGTAAACTTGCTTGAGGGAAAAGCTAACCAGCTTCTTCGTCTCTTATATGGTTTCCACTAACTACATTGTTACTTACTTTGCTTTGGCCACCAAACAAAACAAATCTTCCATCCAAAACTAGTAAAAAAATGCTATTTGTGGTCACTAAGATGTTAAAAGTAGCAGATATTTCAGTAATTTTATCAATAATCAAATAAATCAGAATTAACAGCAGTGATAGCCTAGTGGTATGACCGTTGGACTGCCAATTCATAGGTCTTGAGTTCGAAACCAAGGCACGCACCTCTGACTTTACCGATTCATGTCCGTATTATATAAATATCACTTGGTTCAAAAACAGTGAAGGAAAACATCGTGAGGAAACCGGTAGTTAGTCACTAACCACACGAAAAATAAGGAAGAAGAAAGAAAAGACTAGACTTCTTAGCAGTTATGACAACCATGATAGTGCAAGGTCCTTAATGGGTATAAAAGACCTTGCTCTATTACAGTTATTCTAACTATGTGTTGTATTAGCATAAGTATAGCATAATCAGCGTATAATGTTCCCACTGCTGGGACACAGGCCTCCTCTCTGTGAGAGGGAGTGGGCCATAATCCACGACACGGGCTCAGTGCGTGTTGGTGGAGTTGTATTAAACTATAGTTAATCCGATCTCTAACGTCTATTCTTCTTTTCAAGATGGCGCCGACAACAATAGCGGAGGACAGGCTGACGTCGGGACACCGACTGTCGCACCCCCCGGCCGGAGACGAGGTTCTCATCACAGGCGTGTCGGGGTACTTCCCCGACTCAGACTCCGTCATACATCTGCAGGAAAACCTTTTTAATAAGGTCAGTAATAACCCTATGAAGTCTTTCATTTGACCTATAAGGCTTGACTAATGAGACAAAATTAATTATCTTTAATGCTGCGCGACCCGCTGCGCCGCCTTCAGGTCAAATTCCTCTCCCAATTTGTTTCATCCAGAATGAATGAGAGCTGAAGGCTGTTCCACTGTCTTTCGATGTTTTTAGAAGATATCAGACTTCTTAAAATGGAGTGTTGTATTGTTATACAACATTTTCCAAATAACTGTATTATCAATCTGGGCTGTTTTGATTGAGTCAGCTACAGAGAAAATAGCATCTGTCGTAGTCAAATGGTCTGTAACTACACTCGGTTCCAAAAATAACGGGTCAGTCACAAAAATTGAAATACCTCCAGAACTGTAAAAGTTAGATCAATGAAATAAAAAACAGAACAAAGACTTTTTAGTTGCGCTTCTAATAGCATATTATTTAAACTGGTTGATGAAAAAAACTTCATTAGAAAAACAAAATTTAAAAAAATGACTATTTTTAAAAACAATATTTTTGTTTCATGTCATTATGGATGCTTTCCATTTCTATTCCGTCACAAAAAAAATTATCGTGAACGTCTTCCACGTGCATAATTATTATTCTGTGAGGTGAAGCATGGCAGTCACGCTAGAGGAATGTACCAGAATCCTAACTTTTTTGGAACTTGGGCGGAGCCAGCGTGAAACAGCCAGAAACATTGGTGTATCTTTGTCGACTGTTCAGCGGGTAGTCCAGCGGTACAAAGAGACCGGATCACACCTTAGAAGACCAGGAAATGGCAGACCAAGATGCACAACGGCCAGGGAAGACAGACAACTGGTGGCTACAATGCTCCGAAATCGTTTTCAAACTGCTGTTGGTCTAAAAACTCACTTTATTCGCTTTGGAGGTGGCAATTTAAGCGCTCAAACAGTAAGAAGACGTCTTGCTGAAGCAAATTTGAAACCATTGAGGCCCGCAAATGGCCCCAAACTGGAACGGGGACATCGAATTGCAAGACAGAGATACGTGCGCGAGCACCTAAACTGGACACTAGACAATTGGTCTAGGGTTATGTTCACGGACGAGTCTAAATTCATGCTTTATAAACATGATGGTAGGCAGTTGGTGTACAGAAGACCAGGGGAGCGCTTCCATCAAGCGTGTGTGGAGGAAAAAGTGGCGTACGGTGGAGGCTCCGTACAAGTTTGGGCTGGGATTTCTGCTGAGGCCCGCACCGAGCTGGTACTCATTCAAAATGGAACTCTAAATGCAGAGAGGTACGTGGAAGAGATCCTCAATGAACATGTAGGTCCTTTCATGGCCAGGATGGACCGGCATGGCATATTAATGCATGATAATGCGCGTCCCCATACCGCCAGAATTGTACAAGACTACCTTGAAGAGGTCGGTATCGAACTCATGCAGTGGCCAGCGCGAAGCCCGGACTTAAACCCCATCGAGCACGCCTGGGACGAGCTTCAGAGATGCGTGAAAAATATGACTACTTTAGTTTTTTTTTTAATTTAGAGATTAATATTGTGGGTGCAACTAAGTTTTATTTTATTTTTTATCTGTATAATTAAATTCTCAATTGAACAGTCTTCGTTTCATTAGGATGGCATACGTAGTTCGGGAGATATTCGGGTTTATGTGACTGACCCGTTATTTTTGGAACCGAGTGTATAATCATTGTAAGATCTCTGTCTTCTACATTTAATTAATTTCTAATTTCTCACGGCCAGGTGGACTTAATTTCCGGAGACTCTCGTCGTTGGAAGCTAGCTCATCCCGAGATCCCACAGCGCACGGGCAAAATCAACAATGTCAACAAATTCGACGCTTCCTTCTTCGGTGTCCACTACAAGCAGGCCCACACCATGGATCCCATGTGCAGGATCCTGCTAGAAAAGGCTTATGAAGCTGTTATTGATGCTGGTAAGCCTTTTTACCTGTATTAAAAATGTTTGACCGTTGTTACACTCAGAAGCGCAAAAGTCACGATACTCCTTGGTACCCAATAATTGGCTTGTGGAGGTCAGATTAGATCAGGTAATGTCGCTCCATTAAAAATACTAGTTTTCAGCTGCATACGGTAAAACTGGAAGCTGACCCTGTTATTTGGGAAGAGGCTGCGCAGATGATGTTAGACTATCGTCCAGGAAGCAAAAACATTTCTTTATTGCCACGGTTGCTATGAATTTTGATAGAGATAAATTTAGAGCATTATCAGAAAATTCTATCAATTGAGTAATACTTTCCCAAATGAAATACAAAAAATGCGAGTAAAAAAAGCCGCAACAAACAATATTCCGTATATTCAAATACTTGGTTTCGAACAGTTCAAAGCCTTTTTCTCTAACATAAATAGTATTTTCTGTAATACCAATCTACGTTACGAAAGTGGAAAGCTTACGTTACCAAGAAAAAAGAATAACAACTACGCCTAATAAAATCGTGTACAAAATGTGGGACCGGAAAACAAACCGAATCATGATAACATTTCCGCATCTGAAACTTCCTATAGAAAAACACATGTGCCGCAATCACGAATCGGTAATAGCATTTGTAAATTATTAACCAATTTGTTAGCCTGTATATGGAAGATCCAATATACAGTAAGTTAAGATTAAAGAATTGCGACTTAGGAATGATCAGCCGGATGGAAAACGGAACATTTTAGCAACCCTCGCAATCAGTAACATTGATTCTGGTGAACTTTTAAAGTTCCGGCGCTTACACCGTTACGAACAGAAAATAATGTTTAGTAGCCGTAAAAAATAAATAAATAGAATATGCTTTATTGTACATCAAATACAAAGAATTTTCAGGGTACAACAGCGGTCTTATCGCCAATGGAGAAAGATATAGTTAAATAAATTCCAACTGCCAAATTCTATTCAACCAGCATTGGGGCTCTGTCTCGCATAGGGTCGCATCATTATTCTGAGCGATGGCCGTTTTGCGTAGATATGACGCATATTTGCCCCTCAAAATGTTTATTTTCGTGTTTTGTTCTTTCTTTGCGTCATGTGTACCGCAAATAAACGTAATTTCTTTCTTTTCTTTTCTGTCTTATTCCAATGTCGTATTTATTACACACAAACTCTCGCCTTCTTCCTATGGGGGAGGCAGAAACTACAGAACGCCATCTGCTACGATCGATCCTTACATACTCATTTTGCTTCGTGTACGTTTATACATCTTGTCGTATTATTCTTTTTCTCATATTACCACCTGCCTTTAACCAAACCCTGCTATCAAGACGTATCTTACACGTCCCTTCCTAATGCAAACAGTCTTCTGGCCCGACGGTGCCCCTCTTACTCACACAATAAGCAAGCGCTGTAATACTAACACCCACTCGTTTAAAATAATAATAAAAAGTTGGCTTCTCTCCCTGTCATACAACGACACGGAGGATATAGTGAGTTAACACCAAAATATACAAGCAAGTCTTTCACAAAAAACTCACACCTGCAACTCACCACCACACCCACTTCACACACAAACTAACACACACACTCTCACGCACACTCTCGCAGACACATTATTTTGAATCATTTTATTTTGTTCAATTTATTATTATTTTTTTGGTAATACGCTACCCTTAACTATTCTGTCCATTTTCAAACATCTTGAAATAAAATTTAAGCTAACGCAAACATGTTTCTAATTAAAATTTAAGATCACGCAACTCAGGCCCCCAAGATACAGGCGCTGCCTAGTTTGGGGACCACTATTTTAATACTATGTTAAATATTCTAGTTACAGTAAGCATACAATATCATTATTTTTATTGAAATTTATTTTGTAACAATGGACCAATAAATTATTCTTATTCTTATTCTTTAAAACTATAGTATGACTTATCGTAGCTTCATTGTCTTCTGATATACTTTCTTTTCATCCATGTTTCTGATGTAAGTAGTAATATTATCATTCCATCGTGTGGTTCTAACTTCAATATTTACTTATTAATTCAAGGCTTATCTATCTGCAATTTAATCCAATATTCCAATTCGGTTTTGTATCTGAACTTCGTATTTAAAATGGTATTCAAGTAACTAACACTGGCCTGGAATCTACCCGGAATAATGAATATATCCAGAATAAAATACATATATTGAATTTCCTTTATTGTGTCACCACCAATTCGCTGTACATTTTAAATATTTTACATGAAGTATTTCCAGGATTAAAAGCTCATATGTTTCCTGTTTTATTTATTTATTCTGAACATCAATTTCATTGTGTTTGTTGAAATTCCATTTACTAAAAACACTCACGCTCGTACAATGATGATTTATTTTTAAATAATTGGTTTGTTAGTCGCTGACGTGCCTGCTGTGCTCACCTGGTTTCGAAATCCTGTTCGGGCAAAGGGTGTTTTGGTTTTCGTTAGGAAATTCTCAACAGCTTAAAATTCAGTAATTTCATAAAACCATGCTGGTAGACAAACGTTCTTTCTTGTCAAAATTCATTTAAAGTGCTATAAAGATCTTATAGCGCTCGAATGACGATGAGGGACGCACTATTAGTAAACATTTTGGGCGATTATTTGGTGAAATGTATTGAAAAACAAGATGGCGGCGTTAGTTCCATTTTAGGCCACGCGCAAATATTATAGATCCTTGTACAGTACGACACAATTTAGATGTAGCATCGACAAAATTCGTAAAACCGATCACTGCGATCAACCGTGAACTGAGTGCGCCTTCAAAATCACTGTTTTAGGCGAAAATTATCTTTACGCAAATGCAAGACCTTGTAAAGTCATATAAACAAATACATTTGTAAAATTGATGCGTAGATTTTGTCGATGCTACATCTAAGTTGTATCATACTATAAAGCTATTATACAATCTTGATTTTTTCTACCTTTACATTCTCGTAGTTCGTACCGGTGTCAATGTCCTCTACAATGTAGGCATATCAATCGATAGCCACCTTTCTTTGGCGGCAATGAGGCCAATTTGTCTGTACCGCGAGTCAAACCACTCGGATGAATTAAATTCGCCATGGAAGCCATTTTGAGTACTTTTTGTCGCTTCTTTCGCGATCTATAAAATGCTATTTCAGTGGTTACGATCACAAAATATTGAGGAATGCTGCACGTGGCGTTCTTCTCGTCTTTAAAACTGGATAGCTGCCTTAAATATTGAACAGAATATTAGGTACCTCTAAGAAGACATATTCAGTATCTTTTTAAACATTCAGACTTAGAGATTTTAATAATAGTTT
This sequence comes from Agrochola circellaris, assembly GCA_914767755.1. Taxonomy (NCBI): domain Eukaryota; kingdom Metazoa; phylum Arthropoda; class Insecta; order Lepidoptera; family Noctuidae; genus Agrochola; species Agrochola circellaris. The sequence goes on from OU611860.1 coordinate 10,156,531, forward strand.
GAAATAGATGTGCTATAAACTGAACTGTTTAGATTGAAAAATCTTTTATTGTCTGCCCGACCTTTTTATCGATGCTGGGAAAAATATCGATTTACTGCATCTCCTTATTTCAATCAACCAATGTTGTCTCACGCTTCTAATAAAACATAGTAATTCAAAACCGGCTGTTTCTCATAGTTTCCTCAACACTGCGCTGCTCGCCACATCGGCATCGTCTCGACTCAACTTAGTTTCAATTAGCTGCCGAAGTTTTCCGAGCCAATTACAACTTTAATCATAAGTAGCAGACCAGACCATGCAATATACGAGCAGCCTGTTCTTTATTTACTTTAATTTATATTAAGGATGGAAAAGGACAGGAAATTTTAAGTTTCGAACGTTCTTCCGATGTTATAGTTTTTGGCCGGGAATCGTATGGAGTACAACGTGCCAGTCTTAGATGTTTTTAGCAATTTGTGTGGAATTGCAGTTGCTAGTGCAATACATCTACCATGTCTTTTGCAAAAATCCATGTGCATCGGTGCCCACTTACGATGACCTTTATTTATAATGGTGTGAAACTGAAGAGCAGTCAATTTCTTCATAATTATCATTGTTCATTTGGTGCTCCGTCTAAACAGTATTAATTATTCACTTTGCCACATAAAATCAAAATACTTTTTACAGAATAAACTTCATCGTGTCCATTTTGATTTAGTTCTTTCATAGCGTCAAACTCCGGATTTTATCCCTGAAACTTACAATAGTTTCCGTTTAACGTATAAAAGGTCCCATCACTCGACTTGCCGAGACGTTGAGTCTAAAGTTGGCTGAAGCAGCCAATGGAACAGGATGACAGTGTAAAAGTTACATAATGAACAATGTACTGGATTGTCGAATGAACTAGGATAGGTGCCGAGAGGTTTGAATTTTGTTATAATTGGCAGATATGAAACGAATCATAATTAAGATAGTTGAGAACTGCGAAATGCTGTAAAATAAATGACAAGTTTGTCATCTAATGTTCTGAGAGCTCATAACATCAGCAGGTTTTATATTTCAAGTTTTTTTGCTTTGCTTCATCATTTGTAGGTAATATTCAAAGTAACACAAGAATCTCATTAACTCCATGCCCCAATTAGGCCCGAAATTATTCAAAAGCACAAGGTCTTTATCATTCTTTGCTTCCTTTCATGAATTCGTTTGACAGAGATGGCGACCAGATTCTGTATGGCACATTGCACCTAAAAAGAAGACTAATTCTTTACAAAACCTTTCTAATGAATAATTGTTAACAAATCATCAATGATGATAGAAATGGGGATAAGTCATCACTTTTCTTCAAAAGAATCAACAGAAATTATATCACCAAAAATAATTTTCCGGAAAGTACTATTAAAGAATTCTTATCTAAGGCACAATAAAGCAATTATGACTGTCATTCTGCAAACCAGGCGGGCAACCGTCCCGTTATCTTTACGTCCATTAAAAGTTTCAAGTCCACAGAGTAATTATAACTCAATATTGCCTTTGCGACAGGCCCCGAGAATTTAAATTTGATAATAAAACTTCAAAAGTGGACTCGATCACTTAGATTTCTTTGGTAGTTCAAATAATTGAAGGTTTGTCGGGTTTTATTATGTAATCTTAGGCATCATTTTTATTGGCGCCCACCAAAAGAGTCCCTCGCTGGGCGCCAATAAATGTTGGCTCAAGAAATTAAAATGGCCGACTGAATGGAAAAGATACATTAAGAATCTAATTAATTACTAGGACGATTCGTTCATTACGTGGTGGTTTGTTTGGATACCAACTATTTATTCTTAGTCTCGGAATACTTAACCAATTGGAACTTCTAAGTGCTTGTCTTTAGAGTTCGTCGAGTATTTGATGTCCCCTACGTAAAGTAAAAAGTAAAGGTTATTTGCTTACAGCCTTAGTAGACTTTATTCAATAAGTGCCTTTGACGTTTTTCCTGCTATTCCGCCTAAGAATGAGATAGCGGGAAAACTTAGTTTTTTAGGAAAAAATACTCTAGTCTGTTTACCAGTTTTAAAGGTTCCTAGATATTTATTAACATAATATTAAAAAGTCTCCGTTGTAAACCTCAAGATTTCTCTCCGAATATTTCAGAGACACGTGACATAAATAGATTACCACATGACAGCTCTCCTGAATAATTCAGCAAACAAGATAGGTACGCATTAATACGAGATATTCTGAAGTATTCAATAATCATTCTGATGGAATATCGACCAGAAATGTCAAATGAGAAGCTCGACTGGCTTAGTTATACATAATATACAAGGCATAACTAAAATAACTGAAATCCTGAAAAGGGGTCATTGAACTCGTCAATATGAACAACTTTTACTATGGTACCGAAACACTGATGATACTGCGACAAAAAATCTGTTGCTTCATCAATTATGTTCGCTTAACTTGACAAAACAAGCGGAATAACTGGAATAGTTGTTTATGTTATCGTAATTTAAGAGGGCTTATCCTAAAAGTTTGCAACGTCGCAAATAGCTGTCAAATATTTACCTGTTTTGATTAATTTGGCAATAACACTGTACAAAAATATGAAATTTAGCTAACTAGCGAACTAGAATATTAATAATGAATATCGTAACACCGAATATTTAGTTTTCGTTGTAAAAACATTATTTGAAAACTTTCCAAATGCCTTTTATACACCTAAAACGGTTACAACATCAAATTCAGAGTAATAATTGTAAAAAAAAAAAAAATATATTCAATTGACGACGTTTATTTAGTAACCCAATCAGCTTAACTATTCTTAAAGAGTCATAAAGAACCCTGTAAGAGATTGACACAAGTTTCACCTCTCAACGAGGCATCCTCAGGATGACGATTGACTTGTTGCGAACCCCGACGTTATAATTGCAATTCATTATTAATATTCTAGATCGCTAGTTAGCCACATTTCATTTTTCCATACAGTAATATTGCCAAATTAATCAAAACAGCCAAATATTTGACATTTAGTTGCGACATTGCCCACTTTCAGAATAGACGCTTTTGAGGGTTAGTCCCATTATCATAAATTGTTCATAATTATGAGTACCCTTTTCAGGTTTTCAGTTATTTGATATACCTTGTTTTATTATTATATTTTATTTCAGATTGTTTACTTGTATAAATATGAATGTTTGAAGGCAAGCCTACCGAAGGTTCTCCCCGTTAGTTTACAGTGTAGAATTTCAGAAATAAATTCTTATGAAACCAAAGAATATTAGAATAAGAATTTATTTGTTCTCTCAGATTTTAGTACGTTACTTTTCATTCTCCGGATATGATGCTCTATTACTTTTAGATACTTGCAGGAACTGCATACAATATTTTTCTATGAATATTTTACTTTGTGTACTTAGTATCTTTGCGAACAACGCTTCATTAATTTAGTATTTAAAGTTGAAAGAAGCGTTAATAGACTCCCTCGTATCTTCGCGCAGTGCTTTTATGCAAGTTGCATTTTTTCTAATTCAATGTAGCGTATTCATATTAAATGAAAGGTAGAATAGACTCTCTCACCTTTAAAAATAAACAGTTTAAAAGTGATGTTCAAACTGTAGACAGGATAACACAGATGTCGACATGATGTTGACATCTGTGTTGTACTCGTTGCATTGGAGAGGTGTTATGAAATAATACTTACAAATAATAAAAAAGAAGCGAGAACAGAAAATAACTTTAATTTCGGTAGTTGGTGGCAAAAAACGAAAATTCAACGCCAAAGACACCGATTTTTTTTTTTTTTTTTGTCAGCAATTTTTTTATATTTTTTGTAAAACCTAAATATTTTCACTTTTTAGTTGTGTTACCTACCCCACACAAATTCAAATATCACTACCTGCTATATAAATAACAGTGACAGGAATTTATTATAACATATCGCACACCTAGATAAAGAGTAGCACAACTCAAAATATCTCTTTTTTTCAGGAACAGCAAAAAACGGATTATTGCTGTTAATTAATCCGTTTTTTGCTGTTCCTAAAAAAAAGAGATATTTTGAGTTGTGCTAATCTTTATCTAGGTGTGCGATATAGATTATGTGGGAAAAATACGTATTATTTCTTGAAGCTTACTCAAAAACTACCCACCTACCAAAAAAAAAGAATCTTCAAAATCAATTCATAGTTGGTGGAGTAATCGCGTAACAAATATACAAAAATAATCAGCCTAAATAAGAACCTCCTCTTTCTTGTAGTCGGTTAAAATAACAGTAAGTACTACGTAGGTAAAGAAGCTACACTCACTCTTGTCCGTCAATAATATTCCTCGGAACACAGCAGAACAGTACCAGTCAGTACTACAGTGCCGTGATTGGCTGAGTTCAGCTCATAGACACACAAAACATGTGCGGACATGCTGGTACTCCTCTAATAGTAGTAGGCAAACGTCGTCTGATATTTTATATCTACCTAGTACTTTATAACCTGTTTTTTAATCCATAATTTTGTCTTCAGGTGTGAATCCTAAGGAACTTCGGGATACAAAGACCGGTGTGTTCGTGGGTGCCTGTTTCTCGGAGTCAGAGAAGACATGGTTCTACGAAAAGATGCAGGTCAACGGCTTCGGTATCACTGGGTAAGTTTAAGCTTGCTATATATATTTAATTCTTCTACAGCATCTAATCCATGTATCTGTATTATGGCAACATTACAGTCAATTCAACCAAAAAGACAACAGTTTAGTTAACGATTTGTCCATCGATTGTGATAAAATGGAAATTGATTAAAAAAATATCTTCGTTATTAGTTATAATTACCACTCTTGTCAATGATTACAATATCTTATTATTAGCAGGCAAAAAAAAAGTAGTTTCCTGCAGAATAGTCCTTTCTATTTATTTTTATTAATTCTCGAATTTGTACGGCATACACTAATTATTAAAGCAATCGAATCAACTCAACTTATCGCAGTCCACTGCTGGACATAGGCCCAGGCTGCGCCACAACACTCGGCCCTCCGCCTTCCGCACCCAGTCTGTCCCAGAGACCTTCTTAAGGTCATTTGGTCTTTTGGTCCATCTAGCTGGAGGGCGGCCTACACTACGCTTGTAGATACGTGGTATTAAGTCAAGGACAGGACTCGTCTGCTCCACCGGTCATTGGGTCAATTTACTTCATAAGCTGCTATTATGCACCTTATACCTACGCTGCCTCTATCCTCACGTAACTCCCAGAATAACTTCATCCAGTAATCCTTTTATTCTCTAAAATTCATCAGAACTATTAAAATGTTCGTCCACACAGCCATTAAACTCATTCCAACATAATCGCGACGGGATAAAGCGGTTAACTGCAACTTCGCGCCTCAACTCCATTCAGTGTTCATTATTACAATTGCTTGACGGCTACAAAGGCGTTTAAAACTTGTGATATAGTTATTTTAAAACGGTCCTTTTGTTATTTCCTTTGTGCTAGTGTAAAACCGTAAAATGCATATAATTAAATCTTTAGTAACATTACTGCAATTATAGCTGACTAACTTCTGCGTGGGGTTCAGAATTGGGTCTAGAAAGAAAGAACATAAATTGATAATAGTCGTTAAGCCATGTCATTTACCCGGATAAAAAGTATTATGTATGTCAATCCAGGTTATAAACTATCGGCCGTTTTTGCGTGAAAGCGTAACAAACAAACAAACTCACTCGCAGTTATAATATTAATTAGGATTATGACTGAGTTCCAAAAACCATTCTACAAAAAAATTGCAATGAAATTATTATCAGCTAGGTTCAGAATTCAATCTATCTAATTCAAGTACCAACAGTAAGTTTAATATTCTGGATATTAATAGCAACGGGATTCAGAAGTAGCTTGATACATGTAATATTGTGATCAACACGTTATTGCTTCCCGCGGTTTCTGAGGAGCGTGATCATGGTTCCAATCATAATACATTTGATGAAATTCTCTGAGGGCTGGAAGTGTTGTCTCGTGTGCCACATATAGCCTTGTATGACCTTATTTTGTATATAGATTTCTGGGCATTAATGTAATATCAATCGCAATAGCGTGTGTCTGTAAGTTGAATCACTAACATGAAACAAACAAAACGTTATTGATATATTAATTAGGAAACTCCGTAGCGATCATAGCTGATAAGGACGACTTTAAAATTTTATTTCTAACACTATTTATAAGATTGCTATAGCCAGTGCTGTAAGAGGGTTTAAAGCTTCAAATTGGCTATTTGAAAGGTATGGATTTATAGCCATGAGTTGCTCGCTATTCACCTTCTGAAAAACAAAAGTTCTAACTATACCATTCATTCCAGATGTTCCCGTGCTATGTTAGCCAACCGTATCTCCTACTGGTTGGGAGTGACTGGTCCCTCATACACCGTGGACTCTGCTTGCTCTAGTTCTCTCTACGCCTTGGAACATGCCTTCAGGGCTATCCGTGATGGCCACTGCGACGCCGCTATCGTTGGTGGCTCCAACCTTTGTCTCCATCCCTATGTATCACTGCAGTTCTCCAGGTAAGGATTAAAAAAAAAAATTGAACAAGTTTTACCAAAAATGAACTAGGATATATAATATGAGCTATTAAATGCAACTGGACTGGATCGATAAAAAACTTACCCTAACATTAATAATAATAATAATAATAATAATAATATGTTTATTTGCATAAAACATGGTATAAAGGGGTGTTAAATAATACTATATAGCACAAACATGTTTAGCTAGGTTATAACAAAGCATGCAAAATACTTAAAATTAAGCAAGTAGACAAGGAGCCATCAATAGTGAATAGAACATCAAAATTTTTTGTCAACAAATTCCTTTAAGCTATAAAAACTATGTTCGAGCATCCATTTGTAAAATTGAACTTTAAACAATTTTGAATGTAAGTTTTTAAATTGCCTCGGTATTTCATGCGCACACACATTGCTAGGCAGTTTTTATTATACTTAGTTAGGCGAGGCAGATCATTCAACACAAGTTTATACGGATCTCGTCTGTTCCGAGGATTGACATCATTTGCAGTCTTAAATAATTGTTTATTTTTCATTACAAACATACATATTTCGTAAATATAAAGTGACGGTAACGGTAACAAACCAAGTTTCCTAAATATTGGTTGACATGAGTCATCAGGTTTTAGTCCACAAATTGATCTCATGCACTTTTTTTGAGCGATGAATACTCTTTGGAAGTCGGTGCTGTGGCCCCACATTACAATCCCATAACGTAGTAATGATTCAACGTATGCACGGTAAGATATTACAGCAGTTTTTACGTTAGTTACATTTTTGACTTGTTTAAGTGCATATACAAATCTATTTATTTTAGTGCTAATATTATCTATGTGTTCTTTCCAATTTATATCTTTATCTATTATTACACCCAAAAATCTTGTATGCGTTACTTCTTTGATTTTATCAATATTAAGTTTTATGTCATTTTTGTGATTATTAGATTGATTAAATTGAATGTAAACTGATTTATCTAAATTTATCTTTAAATGATTAATGTCAAGCCAATGAAGTAATTTGTTAATTGTATTATTAATGTCAAACTCATGGTCTAAAGTGGTATTATGTTTTTTATTAGATGTCACTATAATGGATATGTCGTCGGCAAATAATATGCATTTATGGTCAGTTATTTTTGTGATGTCATTAATATAAATGAGGAATAATATTGGGCCCAGCACGCTTCCTTGTGGAACGCCACATTTGTTATATTTATATTCCGATGAGTAGGATATTATGTCATTATTTTCGTTCTTTTTATTGATAAAAAGAATTATGAAACGAGTGATGATGATGATGATATGAGTCCCTAAATGCTCAATCATAAAAGTGTTGACAACTTATTGGGTTCTGTAGTGACTCGTTATCGTATTCGGCAGTGGTTCGAAAAGGCTACTAAGATTCACGATTCCAGAAATAACATGGACAAAAATACAAAGGTACTGCTATAAAAACAAGCTATTTTACTTGCTTAAAAATACATTTTCAAGTCTCTACGTGAAAAACCATATATTAAAAATTCACAAAGAGTTACAGGAAAAGTGTCAGTAATGCAGGCTTTGCTCAGTAAGTAACGTTAATGTAGTTTTTAACGTTAACACGGGTAGGAGAACATTATTTATTAACTTCTTTTTGCGACGCTGTCCTGACAGGTCGTAATATTCTGCTGGTGTGAGAGAAATTGGAAGTGTTGGTTTTTGTGTTTGAGTTGCAGCAAGCAAAATAATATCAGTAAAATGAACTGCACGTTCATGGTATCAATGTGACATAGTAGGTAAGGCGGCTTTCGTAGTTCAAGTATGCATTTGGTTGATCGTACTTTAGCGAACTAGGTAACTTCGCATTAAAAAAAATTGCAGATCCTTGATCGTTGTCCGTTGTAAGATTCTATGGAGGTTGCTCCATCAAGACTTTAGCTGAATGAAACCTTATATCTTCATTTGTAGAACCCATAATCGAATATCACTGCCTGCGTCATCTCTTAAATTTCCAATAAGTTCCATGGCCTATCTTAACTAAAATAATGTCTGCATCGTGTAATCCATCTTGCCTTTTAAATCATCATTTTATTTATTCTTTTAGGCTGGGAGTGTTGTCACCAGACGGCAGGTGCAAGAGTTTCGACAACAGCGCCAATGGATACGCGCGTTCAGAAGCTATCGTCGTTGTCTTCTTACAAAAGGCTAAGGACTCCAGAAGGTAAGCGTAATTTTCAATTTAGAACATGAATAAGAAATCACTTTGCAGTTTCAATAATTTACGTAGATCTGGGACAGACTGTGATAGGTAACCATCGATACTTCTTGAAGTCTTTATGCCCACGAGTTTCTTGTGATTCTCGACTGGCTGCAAGACTCTTTTTATGGAAATTATTATATTTGAATTGAATGTCGTGTAAATTTTTACTTTAATTTTAGTCCACAATGTTATTTTTATGTATAAGGACCTATACCGCGTTATCTGCCTTGGTAAACTTAATAAAGCAGCAATATCTTCAAGTGCGCTTTCGCCGTAATATACGTGGGTCAGCGGTGCGTAAAAAATACACCGAATCTATGCACTTAGCGTATTTTTTACGCGACTTCTTCACATAATTTATTTCTGCAAAAATTTGCCAAAAAAACAAATGAACTATAAAAACTATTCCTTCCATCAGGGTTTACGCTCAGCTCCTGCACGCTAAGACCAACTGCGATGGCTACAAAGAGCAGGGTATCACCTACCCAGCTGGCCACATCCAGAAGCTGCTCCTCAGTGAGTTCTACGAGGAGTGCTCCATCCCTCCGTCCATCTTGGAGTTCGTTGAAGCTCACGGCACAGGTATGAAAAATTTCCTTTTTACACCATCATAATACTATAGCAGAAAGATGTTCACTGTCTTCCCCAAGCATCGACACACCGAAAACCATTATAATACAGTATTTAAGTAGGTTGTACATGAAAGTCAAGAAACAAATGAATGTGTTAAGATCGTGACATTAGCCAAAAACGCGCTGTTTGACAATTGAAACAAGCTACTTATTTAAATATTAGAACATTTATTACACTTCGTAATGATGCGTAGTTCGCATGTGGCGTTGTAGATGCCAACACAATCTAACAGAATCTAAACTCCGCTAAACTCCGGAGCAGAGTTTAACGTCTATTGGTTAATATTGGCACAGCTCCTCTCCTCTCTTCTCCGCTCCAGTGGACAGGTAGCATTAGTCGGGAAAAAGTTGAGCGCTACTCATTATTTTACCCGACTAAAGCGGAAGTCAAATTCAAATCATTTATTTAAATTAGACTGTGGTGACATCTACAACGCCACATGCGAACTACGCATCACACTGACATGAAGTCACGCAAAATCCTGCATCGCGCAAGCAGTGTTTTCCACGCGACGATTATATTAAAAGACGCTTTTGAAAAACAACAGGAAAAAATTGGATTTAATTGAGAGGAAGGTATTGATCTCACTGGCTATGAGTTTTACGAGTTATATTTTGTGACTTTTGGTCAAATGTATTAGACAAATCCCAACTTCATCAGTAAATGCCTTCACTAGAGCTACTCAGTTTATTATCCTTATTACCCTTGGTCTAACAAATCTACCTTCCTGGGTAGGTAGTATGGTCGGGTTAAAAGCGGTTGACCACAATAATTCCACGGGACAGGATTGAACCTTTGACATTTCGGACGACGATCTAAATTCTGACCGTACCTAATTATTTATCACGGTCTTAATGGAATTCCATTCCTATTTATTGCCTGAATTCTATCACGGAAGTAAAATATGATAAATAGATAATTTTGGTATCATCAGAGAGACCACCCACTGAATATGTTTAAGGAAATAAGACCAACTAATAAACCTAGATCAAAGCTAGCCTTTAGAGTAAAAGTAAAACTCTCTTTCTGTTTATTTAAATAAATTCATAATGACAAAAAGTTTTAGAGACTAATAAATTGTCAAGAAATAAAACTCAAAAACATAAAAAAGATACTTCCAAACATAAAAATAATTCAAGTTAAGACTCCGGTGAGCACAACTCAGAGACTACTAAAATAAATGAGACAGCCAGCTAGTCCAACAACCTCGAACCTTAACACCTTATTAGTCACAATCCGAGCTTTAACAAAACTTTCAAGCATCTGCACTTTAAAAAGAAATGGCACATTAACTTGGCGAGAAAACTTTAAGAGAGAAAACTTGGAGAGAGAAAAATTAAAAGAGAAAAATGAGAGATAGAAAAACTTTCACAAGCATAGTTAAGGGCACTCGAGAAGAAATTAAAATGAACTTTTGTTTACAGTACAAAGCGGGGTTGTAAACCTTTTGTATCAAGCTTGTAATGCGTGTTGAAATTAATTTTAATTGAGCCTACAGGGAAGTTTGTAACGACGATTATGAGTTTTGTGTCGAATGTAAAAGTTGATAATAATTCTCGCTTTGCTTTTGTATTTCGGAGTTTACAACTGGTTGTATCGGTTTTAAGACCGCTGTAATAGCTTAAGACGCTGACAAGAGCCAAACCGCGGTATCTGTCGGACTGCAGAAAAGAAAGAGAGCGCGATCACACAACGCTTGTAATTTATTTCAAAATATAAAGCAATTGTCTATTTACTCAAAAATTTGTTGAGTAATCGAAAAAAAAAAATATATGTTCTGCATTCAAATAAGACGTTCTTGTTATTAATTAAAATACGGATATTTTGGATTGGAAGTTAAGGTTAAAGGTTAGTTTTCCGTTAATTTGTATCGAGATTCTTTTTTATTAACAACTATTTTCTGAGAAATATGTTAAAGATTAACATATATTTTTTCCGCAACACAAACTGTATAGATTTAGCTTTTTTTTTTTTAAGACATGCCTACTTTTAACATTTGCCTCTTGTCAGCGCCTTAATATTTAACAAAATGTAAAGAAAAAATACGGCAATCTACCTCAAGCAATAGATAAGTGAGTGACATAATTATTTTTACGAGCTGTTGACCGCGACTTAGTCTGCGTGTATTTATTTTAATACAAATATTCAGAGTGAACCCACGCTGACTATCTGTCAAATTTCATATCGATTGGTTTAGTGGTTTAGGCTTGAAAAGATGACAGACAGAATTATTCCGTAAGATTTATGTGGAAGCATAATTATAACCAGCTCTTTTCGAGAGTATGTGTATCTTCTTTTTTCGTTTTCGTATGTTTAGTGACTAACCTGGTGTCAGAGTTTTTATGCCGTCGATGGGCCTCTCACTTGGCTTCACATGCCGTCGAGAAATATCTCAGTCATGCCGGTTTCTCACGATGTTTTCCTTCACCGTTTTTGAAGTAAGTGATAATTATACAATACGCACATGAATCCGAAAAGTCATAGGTGCTTACTTTGGGATCGTACTCAAGACCTATGACTTGGCAGTCCGACGGTCACACCGCTAGGTCATCACTGCTAAATTACTTTCCCATTTATAATATAATTATTATATAATATAATATATAAAATTTTATTTTTATCAAACATTTAGACAATATATTTTTAGTTAAGCAAACTCAACAGAACAGTAATTAGAAGCTCCAGTACCTATATCAACTAGAAAATAAAAAAAAATGCCTTTTATTATTCTCGCATTTTTTTTATAAAAAGCAACGAAACCCAAATGACAGTTCAAACGATTATTACCACCACTTACATTCCCCGAATACCTGAAACTCCTATTTACCTCGTGAAAAACTAAAATGGCCGCCTACAGGTACAAAGTACATACAATCACGAGTGCTAACAATTCGTTTTGTTTGTTTTCCCTCTTTTCATATTTGCACTGGCCATTCTGCTGGCCTCATTAAAGAGTCCTTAGGAAGCGAAACCTCAACAACATGAGAACACTTTGTGTTTTGTAATTAGTTTAGGGTAATTACAGTATGTAAATTGAGATAAATACTAGCGACCGGCCCTAGCTTCGCACGGTTTTTAGGACTTGACAAAACATAGGAATTTCTTTATTATAATGTAACTTAAACATTAATGTATTATATACATACCACGGTCTCTAGTTCAGACCCCAGGGCACGCACCTCTGACTTTTCGGATACATTTTGTGTATTATATAATTATCACTTGCTTCTAAAACGGTGAAGGAAAACATCATGTGGAAACCGGTACGCCTGAGAGATATTTCTCAACGGCATATGAAGCCAAGTTAGAGGCCCATGGGCAGCATAAAAACTCTGACACCAGGTTAGTCATTAACCACACGCAAAAGAAGAAAGAAGATACACATAATTTCGAAGAGAAGAGGCCTGTGTCCCAACAGTGGGAACATTATAGGCTGGTTATAATTATGCTTACACATAAATCTTACGGAATAAGTTCTGTAAATGATGGTGAAGACCGCGTCAAAATTTGTTGTGTAGTTTAGAAGAACAACGCGGTCCTAGACAGACATAAAAAGCGACTTTCATTTTATAATATGGATAGAGATGAGATGGCAGAAAATGGAATAAGGCTCATTAACACGCGTTCGTTCGCGAACATCAATCAATTCATCTCGCTAATATTATAAGTGAGATTGTAAGTCTCCCTGTTTCCTGTTTAAAGACCAATTTTGTTAAAAAAAATCAGGCTTCTGTAATTATCAAAGTTTTTCATTCACTGTTAGATAATCTTAAATATGGTTTCTCCACAAAATGTCCAAGATTAAGTGTTTTTATTTTTTTTTCATTATACATTCTTAGGAATAGATGTAGAGTACTCATCACCCATACAGTTTACTAATAAATCCACGAAGGTAAATACAATATAGAAAGCCTTTCTATCTTCCCAAGTATATCACAATTCCGATTAACATATTCATGAACGTATAAAATAAATATCTACCTAATACCAAACCATATTTTTCGAAACCAAAAACAGAGCCTCAGCAGGAAATATAATATCTTAACGTAAAACATTCAGAAATACAGAAATAAAACATTTTTACGACAAAAATGTCGCCCACTCGTAACTGTAGAATATGAAACCAAAGTTTTACAAGCTTTCAGGCCATTTTGATGACTGAAACATTTGGTGTGCTACTGAAATAGATGCTACCTCCTTGTTGTCACGAAATAAAGTTGATTTTAAAACAAATTACAGTTACTTGGTGGTTTTACTTCAAATTCTAATTATTTTATTTCACATAAACCTACAAACACACTTATGAAATGTCAGTAGCTAGGTGCACGGTTCCAATTGGTCGTTTTCTATGGAGAAGAGCCAACGAGTTACTCTTTTAAAAATAAATAGTTTTTAGAATGTTTTAACATTAATAATAGGTATGAGAGGACAGTGTCGGCCTATCAACAACTACCAGGTATTTAGCTTATTTGTCTAGTTGAGTCGCGTTATGAAGAAGCCTTTTTTTTTTTTGAGGGTGGGAAATTATCAAATAACTTCTCCCGCTCTGGGCGGAGCGGGAGGGTGTGTCAGACTTTTACTGACTAAAACCCACCCGTGTTCCTTCCGTTGCCTGTGAGCCGGTGTCGCGATATCTGTATATATATCCCTTTCGGACAAACTCGCAACCCTAGCAGGGTTATGTAGAAGCCTGACAACCAGTCTTACCAAGCGATATCGTATTATAACTGGGTTGTAGAGGTCAGATAAGCTGTCGATCTATGTTATATCAGCTGCATCCGGTTAGACAGGAAGCCGACCCCATCATAGTTCGTAAAAGGCTAGGCAGATGGTGAAGAACGTTTTAAGAGTTTTACTTAGGATGTGATTCGTCACTCATACGGGTCAGTCCAGGTTTTAATCCTTTATTCACTGTGGGGTCATTTACAGTTCCAGGTGTATTTCTGTGTTTTTTTGTGATTAGCAATATATTCGTTTTTTTTATCACACACACATAATATCACGCCTGTAATCCTCTAAGGGTTAGGCAAAGGTGTACCTATAGTACACCCACATTTCGCCAGTTATGTTTAAGTCCCATGTAATAGGGGGCGAGCCTAGTGCCATCAACCGGGCACAAATCCAGACTCCGGGCTGCTACTGAGAAATTCCAGATGGAAAAACCCAATAACACTTTGCCCTTGCAACAACTAAACCAACGAAGCAGCCTTGATAGATATTTTAATCATGCTTTTCTGAAAAGCTTTGTGAATAACTTCAGTTATCTACTGTAATACATAAAAGTTCTGAATTCCACGTTATATGCACTTGCTTTCTAATAGTTCTTGTTAAGGTTAAAGTCTTTTAAACAGTACTCCTGTAGCACTTATAAACGTCAAACTCCTCCAAAATCCAACCCGAAATTCCACAATTCCCGAGTAAAACTGTCAGTGACATTAGAACCCAGCGTACCGCCAGATATTTATCGCCCGTACCCCCAACTTTGACAAATAACCGACAAAACGGTTACAACTGGACCGGTCGAGAACTGGACGAGCGTTATACGTGCCTCACTCAAATGTGCGATAACTTCGTGCGTGCGTAAACGTTCGTCCCTAAACTTTCTCATTATATTCTAGAGATGGATATTTTGCTTTGTGCTGAAGTTGGTCATTTGTGCGAGTTTCGAGTGAAGATCTAGATTTGTGCCTTACTGGTTACTTTAACCCTTGATGTTTTGTTTTGGTACGGGTGTAGTCCTACTTGTTTAAAACCTATACCTCTACATATCTGTTCATTTATAATAATAGGAATGATATTATGAATTTATGTTGTAGGTATATACCCCTATTTTGAAAGTTTTGTTATATACTTATAATTGCCATAGAGTAGGCGAGCGCGCTTTCGTGAAAGGGAGCGTTATCGCTATCCTGTATCTTTTGATTGACTGTTTAGCTAATTCAGAGTGAGAACACGATGTAACTTACTATATATAATTAATTTTAAGATAATTATTAATTTAGGAAATGAGAGAAGTATCCAAGTATATTAAATCACATCAGTTATTACGATCAAAAACACCTTTTTAGCGCAGGTCACACTGGGAACGAAGAGTCCGTTTAGCTTCGCTTATGTAGCCGCGTGTTTCCATCAGGTGGGGTCGTCTCACTAAGTAAACTTTAGAATTCCTTCGGAGCCTAGACAAATGTTGCCAAGTTCTCCTCTATTATGTGAGAACTAAAAACTTCGGTCTCTAATAATGACTTTTCAAGGATGGCAATATAAGTAAAACTGAAAAGGTGCATAAATGTTTAAAAGCTACCATTTGGTAGTTTTTTGGGAAATTTTTGTTTAAATCAACAAATTAGCTAATTTATTATTTCGTCTAATGTATTTAATGTAAATATTATTAAACTTTAATAAATTTAAATATAATTCATGCAGAATATAATAGATATACGCTCATTAGCGTAGGTCGTAATTATAAATAAACAAAAGGGTTAATCAAGCCAATTTTTTTTTTTTTTTTTACTGCAACGCATCGGGCAGAGGCTACTTAATTTCTTCATTTATTAATTTCACAAATTTAGGTAGGTAAACTTTTGTCAAATGTACCTGGCAGCCCCACAAGAAAAATGTCTGTCTGCTGATCGCATGTTGATCATTCACCTTTTAATAAACAATAAGGCTGCTTGACCACCAAAGTGGAGCTGGAAAATTGTAATCAGTGAAATTGCACGATAATATAACATCGGTTACAGTTTCCCAGTTCCGTTTTCGTGGACATACCTTGAAATAAATATCTCAAAGAAATCCGATTGGCGATTTAGAATTTCTCGCATTCGCGAGATTTTGGTGGCGTCCTCCGAGAGGCGCCACAAACCATGCCATTTTATTTGTACGTAGTTGTTATTCTTCTCCCTAGAGTAAGCATGTTCCTTGGTTTGCATACTTCGGTTCACACCGCAAACTACATGAACCGAAGTATGAAGAGACTCGGGAGCCACATGAGCGAAGCGAAACGAACATGGCTTCATTTCCAGTGTTGCCTGCGCTTTATATATATGAGCCACTTAAAGCTCAAATAATTTAATATTAGCTCATCGTTCGTCGTATACACTTTCATGCTCTTTCAATTAAATTTATCAAATGATTATATTCAATTAAGTTGAGTGCCGACGCACTTTCACTTAGAAATAATCTTTTGAAATAGAAAATTTACAAAGTAAATTTTTTATCGATACGTTGCCCTGTTTTTAAATTAGGGTATTCACAGTCCCCCTCTATGTCAAAAATCATTGAAACAGAGCGAGATATAATTTTAGAGGAGGTAATTATTTTTTTAGGGTGTTCTTATCTTCTCCATCATCTTTGAGAGGAATTAGCATTGACATGATTTTACTTTGATGTCCTTTGTAAAAGTCAAGAATTAAATTTCAGTGAGTACAATCAGTGACAAAGGTTGATTTTATAACCAAAGAGCCTCATTATCCCTCAGTATAACATAATATAATAAAAGTTATCGACATACTTTCTTCTCTTTAATCATTTGTTACGATGAAGTACCTAATAATTGGCAAGTTTTCATTCATTAATCTCTTCTGAAACTTTGGATACCGAAGTAGTGTTAGGAGCTTACTTTTATCGACTATAACCTGTATTTCCTGTAAAAAAAAACAAGTTCCTCTCAGCAAAAGCAAAATGTTTTTTTTCGAAAACCCTCTCCAAAAAACTACGCCATAATAGGCTTTGGCGCTTGGAGTTCGTAAAATCGTACAATTCAAAGACTTGGTTCGCAGCTAAAGGGTTGGGTCAAGAGTGCATTTACGTTCTGTCGGTGACTTTTGGCATCCATACAATACGGAAAGCGACGTTGTAGCCAACGTTTATAGGTTTGCCTTTCGAATTTCAAATAGCTGGTGACAGAGTTGCCTTTTGAGTTGTAAGTCGAAAAGTGGTATGTTTTTAGAAATTTGAATGACGCAGACTAGTTTGTTGAAGCTATAAGTTGCCTACACAAATTGACTTGCTTCAAAGAATGCTACTATGTAAGATTGTCTGTTAAGAGGGCGCCTAAAGGTCCACTAGCGCCACTCTTTAAAAAAAATATTATCTCGTGACTGAGAAGGAATTATGAATAACGGCTAGTAAGGACCCTCGGTAAGTGTGTCTAGAATTTTCGAATACCTTTTATAAAGTTTCATATTGAGACACGGAGCAACAAAATACGATCTAGAGGAATGTGGCCGCTTTTCTTTAGATCGTATTTTGTTGCTTCGTGTCTCAATATAAAGCTTTATAAAAGGTATTAGAAAATTCTAGACACACTTACCGAGGGTCCTTATTAGCCGTTATTCATAATTCCTTCTCAGTCACGAGATAATATTTTTTTTAAAGAGTGGCGCTAGTGGACCTTTAGGCGCCCTCTTAAAGAACTCATATAGCAACCGATCATCCTAACTAATGTTATAAATGCGAAAGTCAGTTTGTTTGTTTGTTACGCTTTCATGCTAAAACGGCAAAACGGATTTAAAGAAATTTGGCACATGTCTACCACAACCTGCTATCTAATTACGCAACACATTTTCGTTGACAATTCCGACTAATCTGTTTCAATTTGGCAGGTCAACAACATTCATTGTATTATTTGCGTTGTTGAGCAGATTTTTTTTTCGAACGTACGAAGCAATGGATTAGCAATCTGTTTCAAAACGATTCAAATTCTGATTGATCGTGTATTCAGTAATTAAGGTACTGCTTATCCATTCTGTAAACATGTCACCGTGAAGAGTGAGGTGAAGTGAGCATGAAGTGAGCTGTCCATAGTGTCAATCCCTAGCTTTAGGTGCAATGACAGCTCACATCAAGCTCACTTCACCCAAGTTATCACAGTGAGATGTTTACAGAATAGCACGGCTGGTTTAGGACTTAGGATTGTTATTCCGATATTCCCACGGGATCGAGACTTATGGGGGTGAAACCGCGGGGCGCAGCTAGTCTGTAATAAATCGTCAATATCGTCGTAAATCAGTATGTGTAAATCATTAAGCTGCTTGAACTAGAAAACTTGCCACTATCAAAATCCTTCTCTTGCTTAGAATCAGCAGTAAACACACATGGAAGCTTCATTATAATCCTTATAATTGGACGATGGACGTCTGTGATTTTAACATGTTTAACACTAGCCCATGCCTCTATTAGCCTCCTAACGTCTGTTTCCTTGTCACCAGGTACCCGCGTCGGTGACCCCGAGGAGTTGCTGGCCATCGACGAGATCTTCTGTACAGGTCGCAAGGACCCTCTCTGGATTGGTTCCATCAAGTCCAACCTGGGACACAGCGAGCCTGCCTCTGGTCTCTGCTCCATTGCTAAGGTAAATACTTATTTATTTTATATTCAAGTGTTGTTGTTCCCCGGCGCTAAGTGAGAAAATTTATAAAAAATTGTTGTTTAAAAACCCGCTGCATGTTTGACAATTTACGACTCGTTTGAATTTCTCTGTTCCTCTGTTGCTGAGAGTTCGCATAAATGGCAGTCTGTCAAAAAATTTATAGCGTTTACCTACTTTTTTGACATGAGATTGCAACTAGAAAATTAAGGAAACATTACATTTTCATTAAAAAAAAATACATTTCTTTTCCCAAACGCCATTTTTTTATTCAATTTTCAACATACAAGAACTTTTAATCCGAATAATTATCTGCTACCAGAGTTAATTCTGTTAAAACGTCCTGAGGATTACCCTCTTCGGTTCTGCATCGACCTATTCCCTCCGGTACTCAGTGAATGCCCTCAATCCTGATTCCTGAGAAAACTGTCGGGTCGTAATTAATGTTATCTTGCGACAAAGTAACTTCAAAATTTATGTGGATGTCTTCTCGAATGTATGCTGGTACCTTATCGTGTTTTGCATGTAAGTAGGCCAGTTGTTACGTACAAAGTTGCAATTTCTGGGAGATCGGAACTACGTCGTTTCATGTGTTGAGAAATTACTGACGGTTTATTACTTTTTAGCATAATATATTTGAGAAACCACTTCTTCTCAGGGGTAGTCTCATATATTATTCATATTATTATTATTCATATCTTTATTTGCATTCCATATATTTTTTGTTTTTAAACAAGTGATTAATGAATGAATATCTATTTCTATAAATTGATTAAAAAAAACACTTTAGCCCGTCAAAATGAAATTATGTTTTAAAACTAGATGAAACGTGTTTAAGTTATTCTGATATCCTATTAACAGAATATGTAAATAATTTCATTTCATTTAATTTCAAACAGTCAAAGTAGACTCTTTCTTAACGAGCAAGCTAAACAAGAATATTATCACACTTTGCTTTTCTAATTACAATAGATATTACAGTAATGAATTTTTATCTGTAGTTCATTTACCAATCAAACATCAACAAGAATCCACATCCGTTCCTCACAAATAGTCTGTCAGATGCCTGAACAGTGTCGATACTTGCCTAGGTACACAATACACCTAGGTACTAGTACCTAAACAGGGTAGATGTATCTAAATACATCTACCCTGTTTTGAGCTTTAATTAACACAAGCAATATGCAGTAGAGATACGTCATCTCCGCCAATTAAGACGGCTTGTAATGACGTCACGATCTCGTGTGTCTATGGTCTGTGTAAAAATTGAGGCGACAAGACGGGTTGACTACATGACGACATGTTACTCCGGCATGGCATGGCACTCTTAAATTGCTTGTTTTAAAAAGCTAGTCATTGTAAGTGCTCATATACACGAGCGGCACAATGCCAACGGCAGAGGCAGCTGCAGTCGTAGACACTCGTCGACGGCAGCCGTAGACGCCAGCTTGATTGTTTATACGCATAAATTCTTCAGCCATTAGGCTATTACTCTACCTATAAAACACTTCCAACTTCTGGGAAAATCGAGTAAAAACATAGTCCCGACAGGAAACTATGGGATATTATATTTTATTTTTATCATTTTTTTTTTTCTATAACTCGCTTCTTCAGAGACCCCATGCTACTCCTTGATCAGAAATCTCCTTTATGAACTTGCGGGGTTATTTCGTAATACGCTTACAATGGCAACGCCTTCAGTTCAACAACATTCATTGCGCTATTTAAGTTGTTGATAAGACAAATTTTTCATCAATGGATATGTAATTTCCTTCAAAATACTTCGGATTGTGATTCAAAGTGTGTTAAGCAATTAGGATGCTGTAACAGGAAATTTTGAAACATTTTTGCAACAATTGTATATTTTTAATAATAAACTCGGTTTTTCAAACAAGCCTTGCACACTGTTTGATCTCAAATCTCTTTCATGAACCTGTTCTAACATCCCCATTATTTTCAGATGTGCATCGCGTACAGCACGGGCTACCTCCCCCCCAACTTGAACTACCACGTTGCTCGAGAGGGAGTAGAAGCCTTAGCTGAGAAGAGGTTGCAGGTGGTGACTGACAAGACCCCCTGGTCTAGGGGCATGTCTGGAGTCAACAGCTTTGGTTTTGGAGGCGCTAACGCCCATGCTCTGCTGAAGGATGTCGCGAGAGTCAAGGTAAGGAGTTCCTTAATATTGATTTTAAAATAAACCGGCCAAGTGCGAATCGGACTTGCACAAAAATGGTTTCGTTTTTTATTAAGCCTCGTACAGACTGGCGAGACGTGAGTCTAACAAAAAAAAATCTAAGAAAACTTCACGGTAGAACAATTACCGGTGTCGCGTCGCGCCATTTGCACGAGGCTATAAGATCGAGCAAAAATATCGAAAAAAAAAAAATTCTTGTATAGGGGTCCCTACACAAAAAAGTAATCCACAAAAGTATATCCAATATTAATCACCTTTTTACATTAACTTCTCAAATTGAAGAATATTATAATTCAAACAACAGAGCAATTTCCCATTTGTTTTATTAATAGACGTAGTTATTATCTATTATCAAAAACAAATTATTCTGTCCATCAAGCCGCCTGAAGCCGGTATCAATCTCCCTTTAAACCCACAATAATTAATTCCATCAAGTAAAACGATCATTTTCATCGAGTTCAAAAAGTTAACGAAGTTCTATCTGATTTCCAATCTATTGATTATGTCCGCCCATTGTTTTCATTGATGGAACATCAAATAAAATGAGTTCCCTAAAATGTTATTATTGGAATCTGGCAATCAATTTGTTAGAAATTTTGAGTGGATTAATTTAAACATGGAACTTGGTTGGTATCCCTATTCTCTGGTTTGGTTGATTTGATTTCCAATTTTAATCATGGTTAATTTGAAAGCAAGAAACTTTAAGTTTCTGGTAATCTGTTATAACTTCAATAATATGTAAAATTAGGGTAATTAATTGTTTATCAAACAACTTAAATTGTCAGTGTATTCAACTGGCATTCTATGACAGTTGTACGTGCTTGGTCGCGTGAGAATTCAGAGATACGGATCTCTGAATTCTCATCGCTCAGCTCTTTCCTTGTGGCACCTTTGTTAAATAGTTCAGTTAAAAATAACATAATATCTGATGGTGAACCAGACTTAAGGGTTACGACTGTTTGCTTCACAGAACTGGCACCATAGTTTATAGGTACCGTTGTACTGTCAAATAGCTATACCTACACAGCAAATAATTGACGTAGTGTGTCAATCTGATAACCATTTCATTTCCCATACTGTATCTAGTCGCAACAGCATTGTGCTCGCAGATGCAGTAAGTAGGTAATTTAGAATCGCAGTAGCACAGATTCAATCTTATATAAATGCAAATTTTAAGAACATTGTATTCTAGAGAATTAAATTAATGTAAACTTTTAATCACCAATTTCACTTAGTAGATCGAACAGCAATGATAGCCTAGTGGTGTAACCGTAGGACTGCCAAGTCATAGGTCTCGAGTTCGAACTCAAGGCACGCACGTCTGACTGACTTTTCGAATTCATGTGCGTATTGTATCACTTACTTCAAAAACGATGAAGGAAATCATCGTGAGGAAACCGGAATGCCTGAGAGATATTTCTCGATGGCATTTGAAGCCAAATCAGAGACTCATGGGCGGCTTTAAAACTCTGACATCAGGTTAATCACTAACCACACGAAAAGAAGAGAAGAATTAGTAGATAATAGACCATGACCTTTAACAGAAGAAGCCATTGGTGTTTAGTTCTTGTTATCTGGCAACCCCATCACGCTTCTTAAACACTTTTATCACCAACAGGTCAACAACGGCATACCATTCGACGACCTGCCCCGCCTTGTGTGCGCGTCAGGCCGCACGGAGTCAGCAGTGGCGAGGATCCTGGATGATCTGGAGTCCAGGACTGTGGACGCTGAGCTGGTCCGTCTACTACACGCTATTCATGATGATGATATCGCTGGACATGTTGTTAGGGGATATACTCTGCTGGGTAAGCTTTAAAACCTACTTGGATTCTTGATTATTGTAAGGGATTTGAATATTTTGTGGGGCAGTTTCTAAGCTAGATATTGTGTATGAAACTAGCTCCTCTTGGTGAATGGATTAGCCTGTCAGCAAAGTTGGTAGCACATTCAGCCTCTAAAAAAATTAAACAATTTTAATAGACTTCGAAAACATATAATCTACATCCCAAGCCGATGGTGGCAATCAAATGCTCTGGTTTGAATATTAATTACGAATTAGAAAGCTCGTCGCAAACAAACGAAAATTTTCCAACTAGTAAAATGTGATCTTGAAATATCAGTAGGCTCTTCAACTAATTGGTTTATTGTTAGGGTAATCAGGGAGACTAGTTTTCAAACTGATCTAATATTAATTGAAATACCAATTTTCTTTCTCCCTTTTTATTGTATTTGCCCTACCCAAATGTATATACTCTACTGTAGATTTCTCTTACCACTCCAGGGCCCTTACCATAACCGTTTGCAGGGCAGCTTAAGCGCAGAGCAGATCAAAGTGACAGTAATAGTTGCACTGCACATGATTCAAAATCGCTTGGCTCATAACATGAGCGCCATTTTTTGATAAGTATTGAACTGCATGGTAACTCTTCTATTTTTTCCAGGATCAACCCCCACGAAGAGCGTGTCCCTTGCGCGTGAGGTCCAGTACTTCTCAGGAGTCCGTCGCCCGGTGTGGTTCGTGTACTCGGGCATGGGCTCGCAATGGGCTACTATGGGCAAGGAGCTGATGAGGATCCCGGTCTTCGCTGCTGCTATTGAGAAGTAAGTAGACCATTTTTGAAGCCTGCAATTTAGTTGTGCTAGCTGAAGCGTATGAACTCAAACTCAAAGCATTTATTTATTTTAAATCATTTATATAATAAACAGCTGTTATTTTTGAATGGTCGCAGAGTCACTCAGTTTGACAGAAAATTAAAGCTAGTAGTACTAAACTTACCAGCCGGTCGATTCTGTAAAAATATCACCGTGAAACTTAGGTGAAGTGAGCGTGAGGTGAGCTGTCAATAGTGCTAATCCCTAGAGTCCTGCCGGTCGATTTATGACAGTGACAGCTCACTTCACGCTCACTTTCACGTTGATATGTTTACAGAATCGACCGGCTGTTCTATTTAATTTAACGTTATTAAGCTGAAACGGAAACCGTACTACTCATAATTCGAAAATACACTAAAGCATACTGAATACGGCTGCCGTGGAGCTAGAGTGCTGGCCCAATGGTAACGGCCGCGACTTACGAGTTGTACATCGTAGATTCGAACCCAGATAGGCGCTTTACTATGTGTAAATTATTTCACCATCACTGCTCTCAAAACGGTGACGGAAAACATCGTGAGGAAACCGGCATGTCCTAGAACCAAAAAATCGAAAACATGTGACATCCACCAACCCGCACTGGGCCCGCGTGGTAGATTACGGCCCACTCCCTGTAACTGAGAGGAGGCCTGTGCTCCACCAGTGGGAACAATATAGGCTGATTATGTTATAGGGCTGATAAGCAAGTTACACGGATCAAAATTGTTATTTATTTTAATTTTGCACAAACATTACTAACTTACGAAGATAAAAGTTATGTAATGACGTAAGTAAGCTGCTAATAAGTACCTAGTTATATATAATGATTCGTTTTTCTAAAGTTAAAATTCAAAATCTTAGACTTAGAGCTTTTGCATGCAATGCAATTAAGAGAACTCGCGTTCGAAGTTGCGAGTGAATGCTAATGCAATTACCATCTGCGCTCAACTAATCCCTTAAATATAATCAAATAACGTCCTTTGGTTCGCTTTAGAACTTACGAGAGCATGCACACGCGCGCAAAGGAAAACCTTAGTTATTTGAGCTTATTTTCAATCAATAGAAAATTTGTGGTCTAAAGCCAAAGAAAAGCAAGTATTGTGACGGTATTCATCGTTTGACGACTGTCGAACCAATCCCTCTGTATATATATTTCGTGGGTCGAACCGATTTTTCATAGTAATAAATCATTGTCGGACCACGCACAGTCAAGGGTTCCGCAGTTAGGGTGAATATTTACGCATGAACAGTATTAATTTAACCGACCGCGAAAATAAGTTTGTATTTCTAGTATTTCTCTAAAAAATAAAAAGTCAAGACATATAGAAACTTCGTCATCGTTTGAAGAGGGCATACTACGTTAGACTAGCGCCACTCCTTTAAAAAAATATTATCTCGTGACTGAGAAGGAATTATGAATAACGGCTAATCAGGACCCTCGGTAAGTGTGTCTAGAATTTTCTACCCTTTTTTGAACTTTCATATTGAGACACGAAGCATCAAAATTCGATCTAAAGAAAAGCGGCCACATTCCTCTAGATCGTATTGTATTGTTTCGTATCTCAATACGAAACTTTATAAAAGGTATTAGAAAACTCTAGACATACTTACCGAGGGTCCTTACCAGCCGTTAGTCATAATTCCTTCTCAGTCACGAGATAATATTTTTTATAGCGCTAGTGTACCGTTATAATACGCCCTCAACGCTTAGTCGAATTAAAAAATATGAGCCAGCCAACTTGGAACAACTTAATAGTCGTCACGACACTTACGGCTGTACCGTTAACAGTTTTATCTGTTTCTATGGCTTTTACATCACCTATCATGATAGTGTAGAGTTGGAAACTCATCCCTCCTTCAGCACCGAATTAACGTCATGTTTCCTCACCCAGGTGCCACAACGCCCTAGCACCTAAAGGCGTAAACCTGACGAAGATCATCACTGACTCAGACCCCAAGATCTACGATAACATCCTGAACTCCTTCATCGGTATCGCGGCCGTGCAGGTCGGTCTGACCGATGTCCTGAAGACTATTGGCGTTGAACCTGATTACATCATTGGTAAGTTTGACCTTTTACATTTATTTGAATGAATTCATAATATTGCCTAAAATATCTTCAAAAGATTTAACCTTTCAAATAAGTACCTAGTTTTTTGTTGGCAAAGAGATAATTTATAGATGTAAAAAATTGTCGGAAACTTTAGTGATATTTTCCAGAAAATTTAACTTTCATGTCGAGAGCGCTCCTAATTTAAATTGAGGTTTTGTTTGTCATAAATAGTTTCATTTTCTTCTTAGGCACATTTATTTATCTACCCAAATATACTAAGCCGAACCTTGGAAGCGCCGTCTCTGTTTTTCACACTTTCTGAGATGGTGAAAATGAAAATATTTATTTTTATTTTATTTATTTTAAACAAAATATCTTAGGTATCTTTCTAAATCTCATAAAATATTGTAGGTACCTACTTTTATAGAGTTTATATAAAAAAAGACCATTTCTTTCTTTAAACTTATGGTCTTCCTTAATTAAGTTTAAAATATTCCAACAGGACACAGCGTCGGTGAGCTTGGTTGCGCGTACGCCGATGGCTGCTTCACTGCCGAAGAGATGATCTTATCCGCTTACAGCAGAGGCCTCGCCTCCATCGAGACACCTTTCATCAAGGGATCCATGGCTGCCATTGGTCTTGGATACAGTCAGGTAATTTGTGACAGTCAGAAATAATCAGAATCTCAACTTATGACGATAATTTCTGTTCTTGATCTAAAAAAAATCTTCTAAACATATTATGGCAATAATTTACCTTTTGGCGCTAGTATGTATTCGGATTATTTGCTTTTAAAAAAAAAAGTCGCTGTATGCCCACCAGTTACAGCTCATTCATACGGGACCCGTCATTGTTTCGTCAAGAAAAACGATTCGTAATGACCCATGCACATTGCATACGGAAACGAGTTTTTTCGCGATTCATCAAAATATCCGAATTCCCACTTGATTCGTGATTCAGAGATCAGTCTTGGACAAGCGCTTCAGCGGATCCGTCACAAAAAAATCACGATTCATGTTTTTTGACGAACGTGATTTAAGACATGTCCGTAATTTTTCACGATTCGTGATGCGTGTGAACACGGGCTTTTAAAAAGCATTAACGCCGTAAAAAAAAACGAATCATGAAAAATAGGTGTTCGTCGAATCTAATTCTTGACAACTGCACTAACGTATACTATAATACTTTCCGACCGGCAACCAACTCTTATTACCTATCATACTATAAGTCATAAGTAATTTATTTCATAACAATATAGGTAAAAAGTAACATTACCTATACAATTGCAATTAAAATAAAATTAATTAAATACACTTAGAAAAGTCAATAGAAACAATAATGGTCAATTAAGAATTCAAGTACAATAGATCATAAATAATAAATGTCAAATTAGTACGATCAATCATAAGTTACAATGACATCTAGGAATTCATTGATACTGTAATAGCCTTTCCCCAATAAAGTAAATAAGTAATATTCCTGTTATTTCCTACCTAGATCAAAACCATGTGCCCCCCTGAGATCGAGGTGGCCTGCCACAACGGCCCCGACTCCAGCACCATCTCAGGACCTGCTGACATCATGAAGACCTTCGTTGCCAAGCTTAGCGCACAAGGCATCTTCGCCAAAGAGGTCCCTTGCTCCAACATCGCTTACCATTCCCGTTACATCTCTGAAGCTGGTAAGAAATATTTGATAGCATAATACCTACACCAGCATGCGTAGCATGACAACCATAGAAACGGGGTTTCTACGGGTTTTGTCTACGGAAGAATAGAGAAAAGGACAGATTGTGTCTATTCTTCCGTCGACAAAACCCATTTCTATTGTGGTCATGCTACGCGTGCAGACAGTGCACATAGACGCCTGGGCGGTCCCTGCCGGCGTGGCAATTCCGTGCTCTGTGACATATAGCCGTCATTGCACTAGTTATTGATATAGGAGAATAAGGCGAGCCTATTGGTTTTAATCAGATGCAAATCCAGATTCCGGGCTGTTATTTAAAAAATTCTAATGGAAAAACCAATCACGTCCTGCTCGACTCGGGGATCGAGACTATTATATACAGAGTGTCAGGGACATCGACGCGAAGCCGGTTACCATGGATTCAGTACATGATTCTGAGCTCCCCTGCGTTGAAATATTTCGTCGGTTACTAAAAAAAAAACAGCTATTCCATATACATTTTGCACTTTTCTATGAAACAGCAGTTTTTTTTTTTATAACCGACGAAAATTTTCGACTCAGGGGGTTTCAGAATCATGTACTGAATCCATGGTAACCGGCTTTGCGTTGATGTCCCTGCCACCCTGTATATATAGAGAGATCGATCGTATTCTGGACTTTACGCTAAGCAGTTAATAAATCCATCAAATAACATTTAAGTACTTGTACATATTTCCGGGTTAAATTGAAGTAATAAAATGTCACCAAGAGCTTTATCGTTAAGTAAAGAGAAATTCTAAGAAATAAACTTAATTGTAAGACCAGGACTTGACGTTAATAACGTCTGGAAACTTTTCATTTTGAACTCAAAGTTTTGTTTATTAACCTTTTCTCTAATTTGTTGATATGAAACGGTAACTTCAATTAAAAATAATAAAGTTTTCAAAACTTGATGGTCCAATTATTTGTTGTTTGAAATCTGGGGTGATGCAAATTCAGAATACGGAAGGGAAATATCATCTTCATCATAAAAAAACTAGACGTCCACTGCTGGACAAAGACCTCCTTTCAACATAAACATAATCAGTCTACAAAGTTCCCACTGCTGGAAATGCAGATCTCCTTTCTGTTAAAACCACTGGGCTGTAATCCACCCCACAAGCATATTATGGGTTGGTGGATCACATGGAAATATGGCTCACTAAAATCCAACAATGTTTTTAGGCCCGACCCTGCTGAAATACCTGAGGCAGGTGATCAAGGACCCTAAACCTCGCTCAGAGAAGTGGGTGTCCACCTCCCTGCCTCAAGCACAATGGAAGGACGCCAAGGCTGCACTCTCTTCAGCTGAATACCACACCAACAATTTGCTGGTAAGTCCATCATCTGTCTACCCTCTTCCCAAATATGTTGGGGTTGGCTTTCAGTCTTACTGTATGCAGCTAATACCTGTATTTTATTGGAGTGAGTGCGTATCTGACCTCCACGACCTAGTTTCTGGTTAACACGATACTTGATCTGCTTTTAAGTGTAGCCTTCAAAATAATATTTTCGCAGAAAATATAACTCTAATAACTGTTTTCACCGACAACTAAGTGACACTTAAATGAATCCATAAATAAATAAACAAATAAATAAAACAAAACATAATCTGTTATATAAATAAATAAATAAAAGTACACTGTTGGATTTTCAACTCTCAGCGCTGAGCCTAGCGTTGAAAATCCAACAGTGCACTTTTATTTAGGGATTCATTTAAGTGAAGGTGAAAACGGGCATAAACCTTTAAAACATTTTTCTCAGAAATGATTAGAATAGTCTAGACTCTAGACTAACAGTTTATCCTTAACCCTGTCCTATTTAGCGATCGTCGCGCGAATACACGATCGTTCGAACTTTTTGTTCGGTGAACGTGAACGCGCGCTCGCGCCTACAGAGGGCGCTTTCCGGTTTTCCGAACAAAAAATGACATAAATATGCACGCGACGGATTGCGAATTGTCTTTAGAACCAATAACTAACCTGACCATTTCCCACAGAGCCCAGTCCTCTTCGAGGAGACAGCCCGCCTGATCCACCCGAACGCGATCACCATCGAGATCGCCCCGCATGGCCTCCTGCAGGCAATCCTGCGCAGGTCGCTGAAGAAGGACGTCATCAATATTCCTCTGACGCAGAGGAACCACAAGGACAATGTGCAAGTTATGTTCACGGCTTTCGGAAAGTGAGTGTCATCATTTATTATTAGCGATTTGCTACTGCATTTGTCCGCCTTTTTGGAATCCATGATTTTGCAAGAACCGAAGAGCAGCCTTTTTTTTTTTCTCCCGCTCTGGGGGGCTGTCAGACTTTTACTGACTAAAACCCACCCGTGTTCCTTCCGTTGCCTGTGTGCCGGGGTCGCGATATCCCTTTCGGACAAACTCGCAACCCCGGCAGGCATTGGCCCTTCCGGACCCCGTCACTTGGTGCTGACATCTCTTTGAGGCGCGCGTGGAACACAACGCGCCGTCGACCCGGGCCTGGTCCCTATCGGACGGCGAGCAACCCATTGCTCACCGTCGGCAAGCCAGCGCCTACGGTGGCCGGAAGTCGGCTCGCGACTCCCGACGCCCGGGGCGTCTCCTGCGGCGACTAAGGGCGCGAGGGCGGAAATCTTGCCTCTCCCTCGCGCGCTCCTCCAGCTCCTTCGAGAGCATTACTGTTTCGCAGAAGGAGGTGACGGCCTCCACCGAAGAGCAGCCCGGGTCCTCTAAAAATATACATTTTTGCCTTCAAATTAACAGTTTATTTAGTTTTAGGTTAGAGGCAAAGGAGGAGAGCATAAATAAGGTTTTTTCATTAATAAGACCCACGTTGAACAACTGATTATCGTTTACACGGAACATAGAAGTTCCAAGCAGTTGCAGATGGATAATACAGTCTTGATTTTTCCCTTTCTAAGCAGAAACTTTTAACTTTTCTAGACTTGTCTTTTGTCTGTGGGATAATATAAAACTTCAAACTACACTGATACTATTTCTGCAAGTAGTAACATTGTATTTATTCCACAGGCTGTACGAGTCGGGTCTGAACCCGCATCTCGCCAACATCTACCCGCACGTGCCATTCCCCGTGTCACAGGGCACGCCCATGATTTCTCACCTCGTCGAGTGGGAACACAGCGAAGATTGGTAAGGCGCCAAAAAGTTCCTTTTATTATACTCGCCTATAGAATAATTTGGAAATGAAAATGATGATTGAACCAAAAACGTCTATTCTTGATGTCTCATCACCAGTCAAAATATTTGGTAAAAATAATAGACCACAGTCTTTATTAAAATAATTAGATATGAACAGTAAATTTCAATTTAAGACAAATAGTATTTTTTGGAATGCTTTAACATTTAATTAGTTCAAGCACCTTACCACGAAAAGAAAATTCTGAAGATTATATCAATAAAAAATTTAAACGTCCTACCAAATATCCCACTTAATATTAATGTTCAAAATATTCTTAACATTGAAACACGTTCGGAGCCAATGCTACCAGTAAGCCACTACCTACGCAGCCAAACTTCAGTTCCAATAAAGAGCTGGTTATATTAATCGCCGGCCATCCGTCAGTCGGCCACAAACAAATCGTTGGGGTGTGATCTATAGTAGCCACTTTGTACCGACTTCAATATACCGGGACGTTAACGGCTATTTTTCAAAGCGAACCAGTTCCACTTTTGATATGATTGATGAACTTGCGATTGGTGCAATGCGGTCCCGAGGGAATTAAAAATGGTTATGGTGCATTTTGTGTAGAATTTGGTAGTTAGGCTAGAAAGGGTTCAGTTCAGGGTTTTTCTAATAATTATGACGGAAAATTATGTGTCCATTTTAAGCTGGGAATTGATTATATTCTTTATGAAAACTCACTCCTGATTTAATTTATTAAATAGTCAAGTTATGGGCTGTATGTTGTGATCTTTTGAGCCTTTTTCATTCGATTCTTTACCGCTGTTTTATCTTTGGCTTCACTCAAGTAACATAAAACTAAATATTTCAGAAAACTTATTCCTCTTTGATATTCAAGCCACTAGAATTCTATTCTATAATGAAGAACACTGAATTCCTTACCCTATTTTGAAGAACACTCACACACAACACAAGGTTCTAAGATTATATTCAAAAACAAATCATGTACATATTGTTTTCTTATAATTCCTCAAGATATAACCACAATCTACTTGATGGATTATCTTAAAACTTGAATATCTCTAGGCCAAGCTCAGACACTTGTTGAAAGTAATTTTGGATTCAATAGCGAGTTTGAGTGTTGAATCGATAGCTTGTGGATTGAGAATAGATTGTTAATAGTTTCTAGTCGATGTTTATCTAAAGTTTGATGTAATAGGTTATTTAATAGCCACGGTTGACTATGGTAATCCTTCTTTATGAATAAACGCGCACCGTCTTCGCATTCTGTCTGTCCCACACAGACAATTGACAGAGACAGTAGAATAGAATAGAGTAGGAATAGAGTTGCAAAAACAAGAAACTAGAAACATAATTATGGCGTATTGCTTAGGGTCCAAAACTATATCAGTTTTATTAGTAGAGTAGTACGATATCATTAATAACATTATGGATCTAGAGCAGGGAATCCCAACAGGTGGAGCGAGCCCCCCTCGGGGAGCGTACAGTGCTCAATGGGGGGTGCGGCGCCTCCATTTATAAACTGTAGGTTTATAACTTTTCTTGGTACCTATTAGAAAAGGTTAAGACTAGTTTTCAAAACCCAAATGTTTCTGTGCTGTAAAATGCATAATTTCTTCTCCTTATTTTCTGCATAACTCGACAAATTAAGTTTTTCTATTTCTGTATGAATGGACTAAACAAAACCAAACCTATCCGAGGCGGTTTGCCACAATTTTCGAGGTCGCTTCGTTCGCTCTTCCATTCTATATTCTCTTGATTCTTCAACTTTTCTGCATAAGTTGACAAAGTATAACTTCTATTTGTTTGAATGATCAAAAGAAAATCTAACCTATCCAAGGGGGTGCACACATTTTCGAGCACACTTTCGCTCGTTTTACATTCTTATGCTTTTCTGCTTATGTTGACAAAGTAACTCGGGGGCGTAGTGATTTGAAAGAAAGTTAGGGGGGCGCGTAGGTACGTTAAAAGGTTGGGAATCCCTGATCTAGATGATAGCAGCCTAGTCTATCTACTTTCGTAAAATAATTTTGCTGCAAGTGAATCAGAGTTTGGCTAAGTAAAGGACAATATACGGACGAAGGTAATATAACGTTTAAAGAAGGGTTTATAACTTAACGTTTTGTCTTCAGGTACGTTACATCATACAAGGCCCAAGAGAAGATGAAGTCTGGTGAGAGGACCGTCAGGATGTCCATCGTTGATGAGGACTGCGAGTACATGGCTGGACACGTCGTTGACAGTAAGTATTGTAACTTAGAAAGATGAGTTGACAGTGTTGAAGAATCCAAAGATTTCAATCGTTGATTTGCCCTGCCACGTCCAAAAATGGTCACGTTTCTGTTTCGTTTTGACACCTCTGAGACAGGCAGCGTCGCAGACACGTGACTTGGTTGTCATGGAAACGCCATTGTTAATGTGTGAGCTCGCTCTTCTCAATAAGGACGATTTTTCGTGCGACTTAGTACAGTGAGGGCAAATCTACGATTTAAATCTTTGGAAGAATCACAGTAGGTAGGTATGCTGCCGTGCACATCGAGTATTCAGACCAAAGAGTCATTGATGTTCTATCTAAATAATTTTTTAAAATTCTTGAATTTAAGTGTTATATGACGATGGATATATGTTCGAAACCTTTACTTTCTTTAAATTATATAGGTACGCCGATATTTTGACATTTTAAAACAAAGAGAACTTTAAAAACACTAGAATGTTTGGTTATATTTTTCAATTGAAATAAATTTTACAATATAATATGTATTTGGCACATACAATATAAAAAACAAAGTAAAATACCTAAAAAAAGGTGGTATTACTGAGCCTTATTCAGAAAGTAGTTAATACTCTGTTCTAGTCAAGATGCATCAATATCCTTTCCACCATCTTATTTATTTTTCAATGTACACCTCATTATTCATGAGCATCACTTTTCTTCCTCAGGTCGTAACCTATACCCCGCTACCGGCTACCTGGTCCTGGTCTGGGAGACCCTCGGTATGATGATGGGAGAGCTCTACACTGAAGTGTCAGTGGTCTTCGAGAACGTTCGCTTCCAGAGAGCCACCAACATTCCCAAGGAAGGAAACCTCGAGTTCATCATCATGATCCAGAAAGGCAGTGGTAACTTTGAGGTGAGATATTGAAGAAGTTTTTTTTTCGTTTTTATGATCTGGTACCTTCTGATAAATCCTGGTAGCACTACTGGCTGTTAATTTTATAACCTCGTTTCAATTTTAAAGTTAGCTCTACTGTATTATCCAGCTATTGTAGATCACTTAATTCAACCACATGTAAAATACTTATATAAGATCGCCCTGATTCGACTCATATTCTATTCATCATGGTCATAATTGTTCTTGGCTCTTGAAATTAATGTTATTTAAAATGCCTTAACAGTAAGCGATTTTATACTTATCGCAACAGTAGACGTTTTCATTCTCTTTTACACTGTTTCAAATTTCTAAGTGACTGTACCATTTATATTGTTCGAACCCAAGCCGTTTTAGAACGTAGGACCTACCATGTTTGCTATTTTGTCCTTCACTTTTAATAAAAAAAGCTTTCTATTTTCCCCTAGATCGTAGAAAGCGGTGCCTCAATCGTGACGGGTCGCATCTACGCGAAGAAGAACGTCGGTCAGGACTACCGAGTACTGCCGAACTTGCCCGAAGTCACCGGCCCCGGCATCAAGCACATGCTCACCAAGGACTTCTACAAGGAACTGCGTCTTAGAGGATACCAGTACAGGTGAATATAACACATTGTTTACTGACAAAGAGGTAGACGACAAATTAAAAAAGAAGAGATATAACGAGATAGTCAACAGTCAACAATATTCTAGGATATTTTACGCTAGATGAAAGAGGAAGTGCTAGAAAAATGGATTACAAACAGAGTAACTGTAAACACATACAAACGAAGCAAACAGGATAAAACTTGGTTTCCACCTAGTTAAAAAAGCGTTTGTTTCGCTCCATTGCAAATTCATGAACTTTGAAGTGGATTTGACGTAGGGTCTTACATTAAATATCATGGCTTAACCAGTTTAATGATGTCTGATCTTAGTCATTAAAGTAGATGTTTTCATGTTTCGTATTTGAATAGTAGTACTATTTCTATGAATAGAACTTTTGCATAGCTTGTTAGAAGTGATTTTCTCAGTATTAATTTTGACAAAAACCGCAGGATATATTTCAGCTTCTATCTTAATTTTAATGGAAACACAAAATAACTTTCAAGTTATGCTAAGTTACCAATTAGGAGCTAGAAGGGTAGTGTCGTTAATAACTAATCTTAGAATACCTTCGTTAACTTTGAGCTTACTTAGAATCTTATGTAAAATAGACTAAAAACCTACTTGTAACTGAAGTCTTTGTTGATTCATATTTCATGTTTAGAATTTTAGACCATTTGCATATTTATAAGTAATTCTTGTAACGTCCAATTCAAGTCCAGCACAGTCTTATTCATCTAACTTTAATAAAATATGTAAATGAAATTTATTAATCTATCAAATATTATTTGTATATATTACTATTATCTATGATTTATGAGAGAATTATAAAACAATCTATATCAATAATTTCAACACGCTAAAGGAAATTCTATCCGTCACTGTGCCTATAGTGTGGTACTTTGACGTTATTAATTTCATCATGATCAGCCGAAAGACATCCACTGCCGAACATAGGTCTCAAGTCTTAGCCATAGTGACCAGCCACGTGCTTCTCATCCGGAGATTTCCCGCGACCTTCACCAGGTCATCGGTGTACCTTGTAAGCGGCATGTGTATTACCTTTACCCAACTACAATTTCACATTCTTTGTTTTTTCAACAGCGGTCTCTTCCGTGGCGTCCTCGGTAGCAACGTCGAGGGTACTCGCGGCCGTCTCGCCTGGGTCAACAACTGGGTCACTTTCATGGACTGCATGTTGCAGATGAAGATCATCGGAGAGGACACTAGGGGACTGTTCGTACCCACCAGGATCGAGAAGCTTTCCATCGATGCCAATATGCACTACAATGCCATCTCTAAAATGAACCCTGATTCTACTAAGAATTCATTCGAGATTCGCGTGTATCCTGATGTTGATGTTGTCAGGTGAGGGTTTATGTTTTAATTCTTCTTCTTCTTCTTTGTGTAATTTAGATCGTTCTTTAATTTACAGAAGCATTTAAAAACTTCACTCTTCACTACTTTTCATTTGGGTTTTATAATTTTTATTTTTATTTTACTCACGTGTATTGTGATTTTTATTGAAATTATAGTCAGTTTATGTGTGAAACAGATCATTTGTATCTCTGCGAAAAGGATCCTTTCAATTATTTACCAAAAAATCTTTGTTCTTTCCCAAAAATACGACACTAAACAATTACCTAAATCCGTCTTTAAATAAACAATGTCAATCTGTAACAGTAACAAATAAATTGAGATAAACGAAACAAGGATATTTGTATTACCGTCCAATTAATCTTACGATAAACGAAATTACAAAGAGCAGTATTAATTCCATGGGCTTGGACTAGAGTACGAATAAGACAACGACAAGCTATCGGCCTGAATACGATGAACAATCAACTTTTATGAACGGAAATTCGGACAATGACGCAAACGGAACGGGTATTAGAGATAGAACAATTTTGTCGACCCTTTAGTCTTGAATATTATCCTTTAAACGGGAATAAACTGCAACATAAGAGACATTTATAGATAAAAGAAAGAGGAATTTTAGGT
The DNA here is from genome assembly GCA_914767755.1 of Agrochola circellaris. Lineage (NCBI taxonomy): Eukaryota > Metazoa > Arthropoda > Insecta > Lepidoptera > Noctuidae > Agrochola > Agrochola circellaris. The sequence continues at coordinate 10,192,730 of OU611860.1, forward strand.
TTTATTTAGGGGTATATGTACTCACACTTCACTGTTACACCTTGGCCCATTAGTTAGCCCCGCAACCGATATTGCTAATCTTCACCAAATTAATTATTAGCTACATAATTTGCTTTTACTGACACGACAGAAGACGTAGGCGCGCTCTACATGACCTCTTCATCCTCCCGAGTAATTACCTTTTCTTCGCGACAACCCTTATAAATTAAGTATTTAATCAACCCTTTATTGGGTGACTGTTCAATGTATTGGCCTTACCGTGTTGTGGCTGTAGCTAGAAATTCACACACGATAACTTTTATACGTGTGTTATTTCCGATACGGATGTCGAAAATGGAGGGTATTAAATTATACAATGATGGACATTTATAAACCGAACTTCTTTTAACACTTTCGACTCCAAGCAGTTATAGAACTCATACGCCATGCCGCCATACATATTGGAAGTGAACCCTCCGGCAGGGTTGCTGGCATTACATTTGCGGTAAATTTAACCATCGCGGACGGTCAACGGCATTGAGTTTAAAACCGTGTTATAAAACACTGTAAATCGAAGTAAAATTGTGTTTTCAGGGGGTCTTGTCGCTATACTTAGATTCCAACCTTTTAATTTTTTTTGTGAATATTTGTAACCATGAACAAAAAATTTAATAAATAAAAATGCTTGGATCTTAAAACCAACGCATATACTAATAAATATTGTTAAAATATACATCAGATTTTATTTTCATGGCTTTTGTATGTAGATTTTATTTTCATGGCTGTATTCGCTAAGACCGTCATTTAAAATGAGCCCTTCGCGAGCGCTGCCGGCATCCCATATGCCACTAGGTGAACCCTCCAGGAGGGCTCCCGGCACTGAACGTGTTAGGTTCCCCGAAACAATCGATCACAATTGTCAATTTTTACGTGATTGATTCAAATTGATTGCAATATATAGTCGCTATATATATTACTTTTAGATCGAAAGCAAATTGTAGAAAAGAAAATACTTAATAATTTAATTATGAATTGATTGGGTTGTTTACCTACTTTCAAAATAGGTAGGTACATGTTATATTACTTATTAAAAGACATTTTAATCAAATATAGCTTTAAATAAGAATGAGAAGAACTGCTTATACTTGTCAATACCTGATAATAACTTAAAACTCTTTATAATACGAGGTATTGATTTTCATTCTCTATCTAAGTAAAGTTATTTAAATACGAAACCTATTTCTAAAATTATAATCACGTACGTTTTGTTTACGAGCTGTTTACACAGACTTCACTCTCTTGGGATGAAAAATTAAATATTTAGTCATGTAGCTACAAGCCCCAATCGGATACCTACGTCTGCGTACGTCATACATCGGGCAGGAGAAATAGTTTTTCAGATATTCCCGAAGGATCGTCTCAATTTTCTAGAACAAATATTGGAATCGTAACCTTACGTAATATGAAAAAAGTAAACTTGAAGAAAAATAAAGTACTTCGAAGAATATAAGATTTTGACGTTGTCTTTCGTATGATCTGCCTTCAGTGTAATTCGAAAGAAAGAAAGAAAGAAAGAAAACACTGAAACTTAAATAAAATCCTTCTATTCTGTATTTTGACCTGTGTGAAAATCGTGGCTAATTAATAACAGCTGCACGGGTCGCTCGACTAGGTTAAGATACGCTTGCCGCGGTCGGTCCGTGGATGGGTTGGATCTTTACATACCGAGATTACCCCGTGCCTCGGAAAGCACGTTAAGCCGTTGGTCCCGGCTGTTATTCGTGGATCTTTGGCAGCCGTTACGGGTCGTCAGAAGTCCGAAAGTCGGACATCCAGTCTTACAAATGGGTATCGCATTACTCAGTAACTGGGTTGTGGAGGTCAGATAGGCAGTCGCCTCATGTGAAATACTGGTATTCAGCTGCATCCTGGAAAAGGGTAGGCAGATTGAAATATTGTACAGAAACTTGTTTACTTCTGTATTTTATTTGTTTGAGCTGAGATAAAAAATAACTGTCAATGTTCACTTTGATACACGGATCAAATGAACATTGAGTAATTTTTTATCTACCCACAAAATTATTGAACTAATGTCTAGTTTTTTTGTAATACGCTCGATGTTAGTCAAAGTCAGTGAAATTCAAAGTCAAATATGTAAAAATGGTCCCATCTACGGACCATCCCCGACAAGCGTAGCTTAACCTAATGGATCGACTCGTGCGGGTGTTATTACTTAGCATCGAGGTCCCCCTCGAAACAAGATTCCGTACGTGTTAATCAATGAATTCGTAACCCATTACCTCCCATAAATTCGTAGGGTATTGTGTCAATAACATAATTTACCTATCAAATTGTGCTTGGACAAACATCAACATATTTAGCTTAGGGTGCCAATATAAACGGGCACAAACACACTTAGCATTTATAATTTAGTTAGGATCGATTTAACAAAGCCGCACAGATACCACCCAATTTATTCGCAGGACGTGGTAGGATTTAAAGATGAGAATAACTGGCAAAGGGCCGTTTATTTGACTTAATCTCATTTAACTTTTTGATAGATACAAAAACAGTTCACCAGAGACCCTAGAATTAGTAGAAGAGCGCTTTAAAAAGCAAAATTATAACACTCTGAAGCGACATGGCCGCTCTTATTAAGTACATGTTGTGCATTGTTTGTTAGAACGCATTGAAAGTTTTGATAAATTATATAATTTTTCTTCTTCATGGATTATCGCTTCTGATAACGTCTTAAGGCTCGTTCAGACCAGTGCGACGCGACGGCGCGACCCGACTCGAACAATTCAGTTTCTAAGAAAACTTCACGGCATAACAATAACCGTCGTCGCGTCGCGCTGTCGCCTCGCGCTAGTCTGCACAAAGCTTTAAGCGTCGTGCAGACTAGCGCGACGCGACAACGCGACGCGACCCCGGTCATTGTTATCCCGTGAAGTTTTCTTAGAAATTTTATTGTTAAAGTCGCGTCGCGCCGTCGCGTCGCGCTGGTCTGCACGAGCCTTTAGGGTTCCTACACCGCACAATATGGGAACAATTCGAATTCAACCCTAACAAAAACGTAATAAGAGCCAAATCTTCCTTTGATTGCGGCTATATTACGACCTATAAGTTCATTATCATTTTCGCAGCTCAACACGTAGTCGTGTTAAACATGATTCAATGCGCTCAAATGCGCGACATTAATGTACGGTTAATTCAAACGAATTTTTCATCGAAAATAAAACTTAATTACCTATAGCATTTTGGATATCATTTTTGCGACCATAACGAAGTCTTAAAACTAAGTAAATATTATGTGCTAAACGAGTGCTAGGCCCATTGATAAGTTATTGTAGGTATCATCGTCATTTATTCAAAAACATTTTTTTTGTAAATATAATTAACAAATTACTTGGTCAAGGTAGGTACTGATTTATTATCACCAAAACCCAGGTTTGACACTGGAATCTATTTCCGAGTTCACTTAACTAATCCCCTTGTAATTTCGATGACCCACACGACTTCACTCACTAGTCATTACGTACTTCACTCATACAAGTACTTATATTTAGACGAGAAATAAAAGTTATCCCAACTTTTTCCCTAATAAGTTTCGTGAGTAATCATCTTTCAGGAATCGATTCAATATTTTATCGTCTCTGCAGCCAGCAATATTCTGCTCTTACATTTCTTTGATACGTTAGTAACTGATGGTATTAATTCAATTGTTTTTGTTTTTGGCTGGATCTGCAGTATATTAATTAATGAAAGGTGTTTCCAATAACCCGCAATATTATAGCGTCCATACAACAACAAAAAACCTACCATTCAATTCCTTTGTGAATATTTTTCTATAAAAAATATATTTATATTATTTTACATGTTCTTTCGTACTAAAATATTTTAATTTTTAAAAGATATAAACCAACGTCAGATCATTTAATGATCGAACAGATCAAACATTTCAAACTTCCGCATTCGCCATAATAACTAATGGTATTAATTCAATTTGTTCAGGGCTGGTGGTGTCGAGGTCCGTGGTCTCCATGCTACGCCTATCACTAAGAGGCTGCCTCTTGGTGTGCCTGTGCTTGAGAAGAACGAGTTCATTGCCAACTTCGGAAAGTCTAAGATGAAGGTAAGGAATATAAACATTCTAGTTATTTCTAGTAGTAGACTAAGTTGTTGTATCTTGATGAAAGTATTTATGTTGTATCCAAAGGGACTGTATCCTGTAACAGAGATAACTGTCAAAAATCGATCTTTTTTTTTAACTTATGTGCCATATATCGTCGGTCGGAGTCATTACTGGAACATCTCTAAAATTTTGCGTTTTGGACTAAGTATGCAAAATGATAAAAAATCAAATGTAAACAATAAAATGTACTATTTGAATTTTATCATTCTGCATACTTAGTCCAAAACACAAAAGTATGCAGAATGATAAAAAATGAAATACAAAGAGCATTTGATTTTTTATCATTTTGCATACTTAGTCCAAAACACAACATTTTTGAGATGTTCCAGTAATGACTCCGACCGACGATATATATTTACGGCTGTGTATTGTCATCTCCTAAGTGAAGATGATGAGATGTTCGTCTTTAAAAGGTTCCGCTGTTCAAAACTCCATTGACATAGTTATATTATTTCCTAAATCAATCTACATAAGCCTTTTAATCTTAACCAGATCGAAGACATCCTACGTGCCAACATCCAACTGGTTCTCGAGAACATCCAAACCTACAAAGTCAAGAGCATAGAGTTAGTCGACGAAGAGTACAAGAAGAACGGACTGGAACCCATTCTGGAAACTGTTGGAGAGATGCTTGGAGACCTGCCCTTGGTACAGGCTGAGCTTCTCATGATTTCCGAAGAGCCTATTGAAGTGCCTTCTAACATTACCGTTGAGAACAAGAAATTGACTGGAGAGAGTAATACTATCCTGTTTGTAGGTGCTAATCTTTTAGGCAGGCCTGAGGTAAGAAAACACAAATAAATTAAATGTTTGACAAAATATTTTTCTAAGAAACCATTACTTAGACCAAATTGATTTTGAAAGGAAAGCTCGCTATTTCACTCAGCCTCAATATTGAAAGACTATTAAAAGACTTGAATTGGTTGCCCCAAAATTACCTAAATAAAACTTGAATAGAACCTATTCACTCTGTACAATTTTTTTTATACATATTGGTATTTACTAGAGAATAAATTACTAATCGTATTATTCCTTTCATCAGATACTTACACAAGCAGCTGGCACCCTCCGTGACAAATGCTTCCTTATCAGTCGCGAAAAGGAACGTCCAGACCCCAAGCAGTACTCTGACCAATACGACATCGTTACCATCCATGACACCGGCGTCGAATACCTGGTCCTCTTCCGCAAACGCGTTGGAGCCCGCCCCGCTAAATTCGTCAGAATCCTCGCCTCAGATCTAAGCTTCGCCTGGATCGACAAAGTCAAGGAGGAACTTAAAGAAGGCCAAAAAGTGGTCCTTTATTCCCAAGATGAGCATATCAACGGTCTTTTGGGATTGGTCAACTGTTTGAGGAAGGAACCTGGTGGTGAAATCGTGTATGGCCTACTTATTTCTGACCCGTCTGCACCTCCGTTCAATCCTGACTTGGAATTCTATGAGGAACAGCTCGATAAGGATTTGGCCCTCAATGTTTACCAGGATGTAAGTACTTATATTTTATTACATTTATTTATTAAACTTAGTGCACAATAAAGGTAGGTACTCAGGCAGACTTAATGCCTTAAGCATTCTCTACCAATCAAACAAGGGTGGTAGAAAGATAACACGCCAGCACGCGTAGCATGACAAACATAGAAACGGGTTTTGTCGACGGAATAATAGTCAAAATGACAGATACACAATCACAATTTGGTCTATTCTTCCGTCGACAAAACCCGTTTCTATGTTTGTCATGCTGCGCGTGCTGGTCTATAAATTTTATCAAAGAAAAATTCCCCAATAAAAGTAACTTGATACTCAAACATATCTAGTTGAATAAATATTCCAATGTGAGACATTATTTTGCATAGTAGACCGACAATCCCAAGAATTGCTTAAACTTTTGCATCATTCTAAAACTTTATAATATATTTTTCATTCCATTTCTTTTATAGAATTTTACTGAACTAACATTTTCACTGAATTATGCTTTTAGTTCGATTTCTCCGTATATTCAAATGACAAGTGTAATTTTGACAATTGTATGAAATGGCTATATCACGGAAAATTATATTATAGACTTAGAGCCATATTAAACTATTATAGAAATATATTCAGAGATGTACGAGTCATTTTTATATGAAGAACCTATGACGGTATAATAACTACATATGATTTATATTGTCTATGAGCATAGTTAATGGATCCTATTTGATATCAAGCGTACAAATATGATCATATCCGTCTAACCACAAAATTTGCTAAACGGCTAAATCGTTATCCAGTATGACATTTATACGTATTATAATAAGTGTAATATGTGTTGAATAACAGCATCATTTAACTACGATCATAGTATTGAAAGCATATTTGTAATTATAGTGTAATTGAGGCCTTAGGTGTCAAACAATATTGTTTGACAATTTAACAAAACAAAATTGTTTTGTTTCACAATTTGTTGTGAATAACAATTGGTTTGCTAAATATTTAATTTCCCTGTCTGTCCAATTTTAACTTATCGGTACACAGTAGTCTTATTGTGTCTGGTTCTATACCAGTTTTGTCTTGACTATTTTTCTTATTCCCATCTTCATCTTAGGGTCAATGGGGTACCTACCGTCATCTTCTCCTGGGTGACCTGGAGACCGTCCGTGCCAACCACGCCTACGTCAACACCCTGACGATCGGGGACCTGTCCTCATTGAGTTGGGTGGAAGGACCCATCAGGGAGAACCAAGTGTTCAAGGACAAGGAAAAAGTGCTTGTTAATGTAAGTATTGTTTTGTTATTTAATGTTTACGGAAATCTATATCAACCCGCTTTTGTAAACAAAAAGAAGAAATTGATTGTATAATCTGTTCTAATTGTTTTATATTAAGCTTTGAATGATTTCTCTTAGACCAATAAACGCATGCTTTGCATTTAATTTTCCATTGGTTGCTGTAGTGGACATACACAAATATATTAAAATCAAGCTTCCACTTTCTTCATTTTGATTATGTGAAGCCGTTTTTACAGGGCGCTACTCAAAATCAATAAAGTTACTTGGATTGCCAATAAAAAATACTATGAACATTAAATTATTTACATCGAATCCCACACACTACCAATTTCTAACGTTTGGCGAAGCCTCTGCGAGAAACAATAATGTCTTTTTAGGTTCAGTACCTTCTTCTACTTATGTAAATAATCTTCCTCAATCAGGTGTACTGCTCGGCGTTGAACTTCCGTGACGTCATGACAGCTACCGGTCGTGTGACTGTGGACGCGGTCGCTCGCGGTCGACTTGCACAGGAGTGCGTGCAAGGCTTCGAGATTGTCGGAAAGACTCCCAAGTATGTTATATTTACGAAACTTTAGTATTTAAATTGACCAGCGGGGTGATTAAGTAACACATAAAACTGATCGCAATGGGTTTCGTTTTGACAGTTCACCCACGTTCATTGCGCTATTTACGTAGTTGAGCAGACAAATTTTTCAAACATATGAAGCAATGGATTAGTAATATCCAACATTTGCCAACCTTAGAGAAAATCAATGGTTGCACCAAACCATCATTGTTTTACTACTTTGATTATCTTTATCACACTTCTACAACCACATTTTTCCTCATCTGTCTACTGGTCGCAAGCGCAACTACTGAGTGTGAGGTCCTGAGTTGGATTCCCAAGTCGGGCAATGTTATTGGGTTTTCTGTTAAGAATTTCTCAGTAGCAGTCCAGAGTTTGGAAGTTGGTGGTGTGAGTAGTGTAACACCCCCGTGCATCTGAAAGCATGTAAAGTCGATGGTCCTGCGCCTGATCGCTCCGTCGCGTTCGTGTCTGATTACCGTCCTTTCGGATTATGAAAGTAGAGGATCAAAGAGTGCACCGTGTGTGTTACACATGTGCACAATATCGAATGTGTTCTAGTCTTGTCTCCGTCGATATTGGCCGCCGTAACCGAAATACGGTCGGGAATATACTATTTTTAAATTATGACTCTTTCTACAGTGGTTCCCGCGTCATGGGTATGATCCGTAACCGTGGTTTGGCTAATTTGGCTGACGGAGACAAGTATCTGCTGTGGGCCGTTCCTGATGAGTGGACCTTCGAGGAAGCTGCTACAATTCCAGTTGCTTACGGAACTGTCTACTATGCGATGGTGAGTCATGAGTTAGTTTATTTTCACTGTTATATTTATCATCAGTGTTGTAATATTTCTGTTATGTAGGTACAGTTGTTTTGATTAGCATTGTTGTAATTCATTTTTTCTCCATAAGCTGTTAAAATCAAACCCTTCCCAAGATTAGCGCAGGCCATAAAATCAACTTAGAATCAGTTTATAGTTCTGGAAACGAGGTTAATTTTATTGCATTAAAAAAAATATTACTTTAGTGATTATTTAAAATAACATACACTTCTCTCACAAACCTCATCCCTAAATCTATCAAATTAAAGCTTTATTATTATCTACTTATTTGACCAAATCCATGGCCTTTCCTTCATACACAAATAATTTCTTGGAAAATCGAGTCCTTAGAACTGTACTTATTCTCATTGCTAACTAAACCCTCTTTGTGTCCAGGTCATGGTAGGCCAGATCCAACGTGGTGAGTCCATCCTCATCCACGCTGGTTCGGGTGGAGTGGGCCAGGCGGCCATCAACGTGGCCCTCCACTATAACTGCGAGGTCTTCACTACTGTGGGTACCGCGGAGAAGAGGGCCTTCATCAAGAAGCTGTTCCCGCAGCTTAAAGGTTGGTTTTGTTGAATCTAATCTGTTATCATTTAACTTTGATATTTTCCCCCTAAAACTTTCAATAATAAAAGTTTCAAGCAACATTCTAATAGATTTTTTGACAGTTCATATGTAGGCTATGCAGTTTCTAATGACTATAGTCCGTAGTACTTGCAATTTCTGCTCTGTGATAGTCGCTTTTTATCTATTTATCTTTTTATTCGTTTCATAAACACTCATCATCATCATCATCATTAGCCTATAGAAGTCCACTGCTTGGCATACGCCTCTTCAATCACACGCATTTCAACTCCATCCTCGGTAACTCTCATCTTCTCATCTGGAGAGCGCATTGAATACACTAAATGAGTAATAACATTACAGACAGTCACATCGGCAACTCTCGTGACGCGTCGTTTGAGGACATGATCCGTCGTGAGACCAACGGCAAGGGAGTCGACATGGTGCTCAACTCCTTGTCAGACGAGAAACTACAGGTAAACTTACAAGAAACAAAACAACTCGAACGAATAGTATCTATTTATTTTTAACTTATTCATAAATGTATAGTGTGCTCACTGAAACAAAATATTTACCACCAACATGTTTCATCATTTTACACCTCACAGTTTTGAAAAATTGATGTAAATGTGATTTCCAGTTCCAGGAATCGAACAAACATTCAATTTTTTTTTTTTTTTTTTACCAACAGGCTTCCGTTCGTTGCTTAGCCTACCGTGGTCGATTCCTCGAGATTGGAAAGTTCGATATCAGTAACAACACGCCCATCGGAATGTACTTCTTCTTGAAAGAGACCTCGTTTCACGGCATCATGTTGGATTACATATTCGACCAGACCTTCAGTTTCAGAAGGGTTTGTATGGCCACTACATTCATAAAGAATTTTCTTAAGTATATCAATTTTTGTAAATTCATCATAAAATGTTTGTTTTTTTAATGAGTTTCTTATCATCCAAGCTTTATTTTAAATTTTATTTTGTGTTATTGCATCTTGTCATTGTGACAGAAACTTTGGCAGAATACTTTTTAATTGAACAATGTCATCAATGGATTAAATACTTTTTTCAACCACATTAACCAACCCAATAGGCGACAAAACCTTTTTTCCTCAACTTTCGCGGTAAAGTAGCAAAGTTGTGATGCAAACTCTTTATAAAAGACTTCTTAGTTTTTAGTAATCATCTTCATCTTTGATATTTTTATTTGATTTCTCCTGGTTTGAACAGCGCCTACAAGACCTGCTGCTGAGTGGTATTGAAAACGGTGCCGTCAGACCTCTGACGTACTGCACGTTTAAATCCGACGAGGTGGAGACCGCCTTCCGTTACATGGCGGCCGGCAAACACATCGGAAAGGTTAAACTTTTTAATATTATGAAGAACACCCACCGCACTTTGCTAAGTATACTAAGCGTCGCAAACGATTGTGAATATTATATGTATAGGAATAATGTTCATATGCAAATGGAATGCTTACTCACATACTCTTATGAAAATTATTGGCATAATAATAAGGTTCATATTTGTATGGACCGTTTACGACTTATTAAAGTCAAACATTGATCTGTGAAGTTGAATCAAATCATAAATTTAATTTTTGTAACGACGCTTATTTTAGTAGTTTGGTTCTTAGATGGTTCCTATTATTGAGTCATTTCTTTTATTACTTGACTTCTCAATATTGTTCTTACGGATATCTTTTTGTTAAATGACAGGTGATCATAAAGATCAGAGATGAGGAGCGCAGCAACCGACAAGTGAAACCCGTCATCATCCCCATAGACGCTGTACCTAGGTAAATGATGATACCGATCGGAACTATGCAATGTATAGACAAGGCTAATCTGTGTTAGGTTTAGCTAAAGACCGAAGTGAACAGACAAAGAGAAAATGAAAATATTATGTCTGATAACATTGAAGGAAAAAGTGTTAAGTTTTTCCTGGATTTTTTCAATGTGACTGTGCACCATTTAATAGTTTTCCAATTGTTCTTTACTTTTTGAACAAGAAGAAAACAACTTTAAAATAATAACGTATTTCCTAATAAATTACATAACGTAGTGCTATTTTTACTCACTTAAATTGCTCCTAAAACTTTCCAGATCATAGAGTAATCTCGGAAATAGTAACTTTTTAATTATTTTTACTTGTATATACTAATCTATCTACTCTTCCAGGTACATTTGTCACGAAGACCACGTATACATCGTGACTGGAGGTCTGGGAGGCTTCGGTCTGGAACTGGCTGACTGGCTCATCATGAGAGGCGGCAGGAAGATCCTGCTCACCTCCCGCAGAGGAATCACCAACGGATACCAGTCCTCCAGGCTCAGGTATGTTGTTATTGTTACATTTAAATCCATTGTGGATTTCTAGTGTTTTTGAAGAAACTTTAATGAAATCGACGATGGCATGATTAGTTACTTCGACGTTAGCTATCTCGGGTCGATTTCTGCACGGTTTTTGTAACTTCCTCGTTAAGAGTGCTACGCACTTGTTCCGGTTGGCACATTCCATACGGCAGTATTCGTTGGACAACAAAGCCAAGTCGAAGAAGCTCGTGCCGATCGACAACAGTACCTACAAACAAAACATATTCGGCATTCATTCGATTCTTGACGACAAACCCGTTCCGCATCTATCCTCGCTGTATTATGTTCGGATCGGCGCCCGAACATGTGTGTTGAACGCGTTACATTGGACAGCGAGTTTTAATAATTATAATATAATACAAATTAATGTAAAACATCTGCACATTATTTAGCCATATTTGCAAATAAATGATTTTGAATTTGAGCCCAAATGCATTCATATTCATTTTTCACTCATGCATTTTTTTTGGTCAAAACGATTGACACGAAAGTGAACTTCATGTCAGAAAGAATAAGGTCCAAATTCTTTAGTACCAATAAAATAATGGTTTCCCTTCTTTCTATAGGGCTTGGGCATCATACGGTGCCGACATCCAAATCTCGACACATGACATCACCACCGAGGCTGGATGCGAACAATTGCTCCAGATGGCGCTCAACATGGGACCTGTAGACGCCATCTTCAACCTGGCTGTGATCCTCAAGGACTCCATCTTCCAGAACCAGACTCCTGAGAGCTTCAAGATCTCTTACGGACCTAAAGCGATGGCTACCGTGCATTTGGATAAACTGTCGAGGAAAATGTGCCCTAATCTAAAGTAAGTGGGATAAGAGAGATACTGTCATTAGTGTATAACTGAGCAATGGGGAGCAGGCACCCATCTACCAAGCATAATCAGCCTATTATAATGTTCCCACTGCTGGGACAGATGCCTCCTCTCGGTGGTCTCTTGGTGGTCGGAGTGGGCCGCAATCCACCACGCGTTCCCATTGCGGGTTGGCACATGTCTACGAATTTTTGTTTCTAGGACATGCCAGTTTCCTCACAATGTTTTCTTTCACCGTTTTGAGAGCAGTGGTGATGAAATAATTTACACAAAGTTAGCCTGTCTGTTCGAACCTACGAACTCATAAGTCGCGGCCGTTACAACTGGGCCACCACTACTCCTGCTTAATCTATCAATCTATCTAAGCGATGAGCGAGGACGCGTAGCGAGGAATGTCCGTAAAAATAACCAATAACAACGCTAGCTTAGCTCAAACTACGACAGTGAAGCGATGTTATTGGTTAGTTTCACACACATCCCTAGCTACGCTTCCTCGCTCATCTCTTGTGGAAACTCTTATGTAGAGGAAAGAGGAAAAAATCATTTGTTGAAAAGTTATCAGATTTAGGCTGCGTTTTCACCAGAGATGAGCGAGGATGCGTAGCGAGGGATGTGTGTGAAACTAACCAATAACAACGCTAGCTTAGCTCAAGCTATGACAGTAAAGCGATTAGGCTGTTATTTGGAAATATGGTAGAGGTCATAATATGGTCATCGATTACATGGGAGAAATATCCGATATTTTTCGGTGTACGACTGTACCCCACTATCTTCGACCCACTGTAAACCTCTTACTACAAAGAAAATGAAGGAAGATAAAATATTATCCGGTACTTAATAAAATCTGCTCTCAAATTTATTTTATGATAGCAACATTGAAGTATCGCTACGAAGTAGATTATTGAACAAGTTTTACGACTGAAGTTTCTCCCCGGGAGTTCAATTATAGTGTCCAGAATTTATTTATTAATCCCTCGTGGATGCAAAAACAAAGGGCGGTATTCACAAACTTGATACGTAGGTTTCTGTGCCTATGTTTTTGGAGCATAACAAAAAACAGCAGCAAAATAATACAATCTTTTTTTTTTCGTCGTTAGGTTTAGTTGGTTTACCGAGCTATATATTCTTTCATAACTCTAATAACTCAGTAGGAAGTGCTCAAAGGCAGACAGTTTTTGGTGCTGTATCAAACCACTTTTAACGTTTAAAAAGTACTTTGTTATTAGTATACTTACCTGGATTCAATTATTTTTGAATCCAGGTAAGAATACTTCGTACTTCACGCGCAGAATACTTTTATCCCTAAATTCCCACGGGATAGAGACTTATTCTCGATCCCGTGGGAATATAAGGATAAAAGTATACTATGTTCTAACCCAAGTCATGGTCTATCCATGTGTCAAATTTCATCCAAATCCATCGAGCCGTTTTAGTATGAAAGCGTAACAAATAAACAAACTCAATTTCGCATTTATAATATTATACATAGTTAGGATTAAAACTTGTGTACCTTGTAAACTTTGCAGCTGGTCTAAGCTTTGAGATTCTATTGGCATTCTATAGCCTTTCTTGATTAAAGTTTTTATCAAAGACTGAACATGAATGCCTATTTGAAGATCTCTCCCTAATCTACCGTGGGTACTTAGTTATCAAGATCACTTTCTGAACCTCCACTCTTTTTCTCAGGGACTTTGTCATCTTCTCATCCGTCTCCTGCGGTCGCGGTAATGCCGGTCAGACCAACTACGGTCTCTCCAACTCCGTGATGGAGAGGATCTGTGAATGGAGGAAGAAGCTCGGCTTCCCAGCCCTGGCCGTGCAGTGGGGAGCTGTTGGTGATGTGAGTATAATTTATTTAGAGCATGGAAAACTTCTTTATCTATGTAAACAACATAATCAATGGAAGCCAAAGATTTAAATCGTTAAATTTGCCCTCACCGTACTTAGGTCGCGCGAACCGTAACTCGTTACCCTACATATTAGATCCACGAAGCTATTTTGTTTCAAAGCCTTTTACCAACCACAAAACTAATCACCACTTTATTCCCCCAGGTCGGACTGGTCGCCGACATGCAGGACGACGACGTCCAACTGGAGATCGGTGGAACCCTCCAACAGAGGATATCCTCTTGCCTGTCTGCTCTCGACAAGTTCATGAAGCAGGACGCAGCCATCGTGTCATCCATCGTAGTGGCTGAGAAGAAGGCTGGAGGATCTGGATGTGGCAACATTGTGGATGCTGTCGCACAGATTATGGGTGAGTTGGTCAATGTTATAACGGGTGTACAAGATGCTTAACGAAGTCAAGAGTGTTTTATACTCACCGTCATTATATTTGTACTGGAGCATGCTTCCCTACCTTCTGGTTACAGAGATATTGAAAGTCAAAGATACAATTAGCTTTTTTTATATTAGCTTGTAAACCGGTTTTAAATGCTATAGATCCCACAACTCCTCTAACATTGCAAGCATCCTTAAGCACAATGTTTTGCGTGCATGACATTGCACGCTGCCGTAAACTGTGCTTTTTTATACCAAAAATAAAAGTCGTTTCCCAGTAATAATTTTTGCTCAATGTTACCTACTTAGTTTTATGTTTAACATTTTTTAGATAACGGCTACAGGATGGGTCTTTTTACACCCTGTAGGTACTTTTTGTCTAGGTTAGGCTTGGATGATTGTAAAAGATAATGTTGATGCCTAATGATCCATATCTCGATTTGCTCAGAGCAACCATAACCAATCGAGTCTCTACAGAAGCACCTGCACGCTAGATTTGAAAGATAATCTATTTAGGGCCTAAATTCGATCTAAAGAAAAGCGACCACGTTCCTCTAGATCGTTTTTGTTGCTTCTTGTCTCAATATGAAACTTTATAAAAGGTATTCGAAAATTCTAGACACACTTACCGAGGGTCCTTACTAGCCGTTATTCATAATTCCTTGTCAGTCTCGAGATAATATTTAAAGGACTAAGGCTAGTGTACCGTTGGACGCCCTCTTAAGGACATATTTGGGAATTTCACACCAGTTCACTGAGCTGTACCTATATGTTGTTACCCAAATGTTTCAAATTCAAATGAAGCTTCAAATTCAATAGTTAAGCTATGTATTTTAGGTAATGGTAGTTTCCAATTAAATTACAGCCAGAACTGTTGTTAACATTGCCGTATCATTAAACAATGATAACAATATGGTTAGGGCCTAACCATTAACATGAACATAATCTGTTGTAAGATTAGTTTCATGTGAATAATTCCATTGATATGATATTGGTAATGCTCTGACAATCTCGATTATACTCGGCGGAATATTTAGAGATGTGTTAGTACAAATGGAAATCGCTTAGTTAATTGAGCTAATTAGATTTGGCTTACAAATTGAGGATTTAAAGTATGCAGTCCTATTTCGGTCGAACTTTTAAACTTAAGCAGTATGGTATGTCTTAATTTTCAAACTACGAATATTTTAACTTTACTATTTATCTTACAATATTATACATACATTAAATCACACCTATTTCCCATGGGGGTGAGCAGAAACTACGGAACGCCACCTGCTACGTTCTCTATATACTCATTTTGCTTCGTTTGTTTTTTAGGTGAAGTGAGCTGTCAATAGTGTTAATCCCTAGCATCCTGCCGGTCGATTTGTGACAGTGACAGCTCACTTCACGCTCACTTCACCTAAGTTTCACGTTAATCTTTTTACAGAATCGACCGACAGGTCATACGCTGGCATTGGCTATGATATTTGATTTTTTAATGATCGCGACTAATGCGCATACTTAAAAATATCGACCGTCTAATTTCTTCAATTCAATATGCTATGCTCTCTCCACCAGGTATCAAGGACTTGAAGACGGTATCTCAACAAGTGTCCCTCGCCGAGCTGGGTATGGACAGTATGATGGCTGTGGAAATCAAGCAGACGCTGGAAAGAGAGTTCGAGATCTTCCTCACTGCCCAGGACATCAGAACATTGACGTTTGCCAGGTAAGCTATAGATGAAAGAATTTCTCTCTTTCCACATATTTACGACTGTTGTGTTCTAGAAAGTATATTGACAAGCTTTAAGTAGTTCACAGCAAAGAAAAGCCACCGCTTTGCCTCGCGTAAACGTCGAATCTGGAATAACTTAAGCGCAAAAGCGGTCAGCAGGTTCTCGCTTGCTGCTAAACAATAAAATGACAGCTGAAGTTGATGGCGATGGCCGTTTTGCGTGAACGGGACGCATTATTTTCCCCCAAGTTGTTCTTTTTTGTGTTTGTGTTCTTTCTTTGCGTCATGTTTACCGCAAAAAAACGTATTTTCTTTCTTTCTTTTCTTTTTCTATTATGGTAATTTCATTAGACATTATTAGTTCGTTTTTTGCAGTTAAAGTTTTTGTTGCCACGTTGATTACAGACCTACCTTACAGACTTTTACAATCAAGTGTGCAGGTGAACCTTTTTTACCCTGAACCAAAGCAAGTTCTCCACATCAAATTATAATGTTATTATTTGAGGGACGCACGGCAGCCTTGTCAACAAACAATATAAAATAAAACACGAAAACTGTCGCTCAAATTTTCGACAAATAACTCTTCAGCTATCAAAACACCGGAAAAATTCTCCCATACCACTACGTATACAAACTTGAAATAACATTTTCTGCTCGAAACGATTCGCTTTTCCAACAAGGTTTTCAAAAAAACTAGCTAAAGAAAATAATACAAAACTCTTTCTAACGCAACATGCTATTCGAAGCATAAAGAAAAAATCTCAAAGCAAATCTGTGTCGAATTGTATTTCTACTTGGTTCATATTTTCTGAGGTCTGAGATATTTCATAAAGAGCTCTAAGGTAACAAAGTTTTGCCGCAAATTAGATGAAAGATCAGATTTCTACATAATTTTACTTTACTTCATCAATATTCGGTTTTATTTTTAGGCGCCATTGTTCTTGTTCGTTATCTTTATATGTTCCTTGCCTATCAATTTGACATCACAGGATGTCAAATTGATATGTAGGTATGTAATTAACGTCATTAGCGTCAATCACAGCCTTATGTTTAGTTGATATTCCGTTTATCTTACTCTGGTTATGATCCTCACTCGAAGTGAAAATGTGATTAGAGATGGAAATTCTAATTCTATCATTATTGACGTTTTATTCGATGACTGGGCTCTTTTACTTCATAACGTGAATCAAAGAACAATTCCGTTCATTGGCCCGGTTTTTCCACTTCGTTGCATGCTCTTTAGAACAAGCTTTTATGCCTAGTAATTTTGATCCTAAAGATCTCATTAGCGCGTTAGAGGCCTATGCTCAGCAGCGGAAGATGATGATTTCATAATACTTTTACAAAAACTTTTCCATGCTTACTTAACTCAGCCTGCCGTCCACTGATGGACATGGCAGTCATAACACCCGAGTTACCGCATTCCGTATGTAATACAACCCACTTAGATGGACCAACGGTCTTAAACGGCGTTTAAGACCGTTGGTCCATCTAAGTGGGTTGTCTTTAAGGCCATATTCGCGGCGACAGCGTTGCGAGAGCGGCGCGTTCAAATGCATAGTTTTATATGCAACAGTTCTCGCTCCCCGCGCTACTGCCATCGAGAACAGTTCCATATAAAACCATAAATTCACTCTCGAACCGCTGTCGCCGCCGTCCCGAAAGATTGCTTTTAGCGATTCGACTGACCTTTGTGTTTACCTTTGTAAAATTTCTACATATGTTATTAATAATATATTACCTTAATATATACGTATAGTGTACATAATAAAGAGTATTCTGTTCTTACCTACATGAGTCTAAGTATAAATTATCTTGTTCCACCAGACTGGTAGAACTAACAGCACAACGTGAAGCCGCCGCCTCAACGTCGGCGTCTCGTCCCGCCAACACCGAAGGAGCGGCCGGTCTAAGGGTGCTCATGAGGAACTTCGGAGAAGAGAACACCGCGTCTGAACCCCTTATGTACATGCCTACCATGGTCAGCGATGCCGTTGAGGTAAGATTACCTACTTTTTCAAGGGCTGTTGTAGTTAGATAAGAAATTGTATATATATTATGTGCTTACCCCATGTCCACGAGCTCAAGCAACTTGCGTCTTGCGAGGGCGACTACGGGAAAAAAATTAAAGAAGTTGTTTAGTTAGAGCATGCAAGGAGTCACCGCGACGCGACTTGTGGAGTGACGGACGGAATCAGCAGTGCTATTCTGTAACCATCTCACCGTGAAAACTTAGGTGAAGTGAGCGTGGAGTGAGCTGCAATTCCACAGGGATTGACACTATTGACAGCTCACTTCACCCAAGTTTTCACGGTGAGATTTTTACAGAATAGCATGGCTGGTAACGCGCTTGCGTCGCGTTTGACGCAGATCGCGTTGCAATTCTCACAGCTCGAGGCCGTGAACCCAGAGTGTATAAGTCATCGGTTGAAATACTAGCATCGATATTTGTAGCTTTTGGGTTTCCTAGGAAAGCGGGATCATCATATAGCGGCCCCGATGACGGTGGATTTCTGTCATCACGGTGTCAAAAAACGCACTCCTTAATGGATCCTGAATATTAATTTATTATCAGATATTTTAATGATCTTTTTCGAAGTCTTCTTCTTTTCGTGCGGTTAGTGACTAACCTGGTGTCAGAGTTTTAAAGCCGCCTATTGGCCTCTGACTTGGCTTCACATGCCGTCGAGAAATATCTCTCATGGCATGGCCGGTTTCCTCACCATGTTTTCCTTCACGGAAGTAAAATTCGCTTACGTAACTTTCAGTTAAAAAGTATAAGAAAACAGATTGTAGGTACAAATATCAACGCAGAAGTTTCTGATACAGGCGAATGGTCCACAATCAAGTTAGATTTACAGAAAATTTTATTTTCTCAAGGAAGTAGAATAAACCTAGCGAACGATCGCTGCTGTTTATTCTCCAATAGGTAGTCTCAACACTTTCCACTCAGACTGCAAAGTTTTCTAATAGATCATTCGATAAGAAACTAGATTGAGCTTGCGAAAGTCGTGATAAATGTGAAACATCTCTCGGGTGCAAGTTCACTACAACTTTCTGGTCAGACATTGCTTCTGAAGATCCTTTTAGCTCTAAAAATAGTTTTATTTGTTTGGTCGAAATAATTATATTTCTATTTGTTTGGTGCATTTTATTTTGGTCTATATAATGCAATTTTGTGTATATTCGTTCTTGGTGCTCGTGCTTGGTGCTTGTGGCTAAGTGGTAACAGCCGCACGGGTCGATCGATCAGGTTAAGCTGCGCTTGCCGCGGTTGGTCCGTGGATGGGTGACCGTCTTTACATACCAAGACCCCTCCGTGCTTCGGAAAGTACGTTAAGCCGTTGGTTCCGGGTGTCATTTGCAGATCGCTGACAGTTGTTACGGGTCGTCAGAAGCCTGAAAGTCTGACAACCAGTCTTACCAAAGGGTATCGTGTTACCCAGTAACTAGGTTGTGGAGGTCAGATAGGCAGTCGCTCCATGTAAAATACTGGTATTCAGCTGCATCCGGTTAGACTGGAAACCGACCCCAACGTAGTTGGGAAAAGCCTAGGCGGATAAGGATTTCAAGAACAGTATTTAAAATAGAAAAGTTTTTGCATCATTCGGTTCTTATTAATCTTCTAATAAGTAATCATTTACTGGAGTAACTAAAAATGTCCTTATGACATTTTTGTCACGAATTTTGTTTATGTATTTATTTTCGTTTCTATAAAGAACTTTTATATTATTTCTTGTTTCAAATCAGTGTAAGTATTCTTACTAAACCATGATGGTGTACCTACTAAACCTTATACTTACTGAAAGATGTCCACTGTTGGGCATAAACGACCTAAACGTTGCTACAGCGACCTGCTGTCGTGTGACTAGCCTATTCAACGGATTCCTGCGATCTTCACCAGGTCTTCGATCGACGTACCCACGCTGCGCCTCCCGGCATGGTCTCCAATCCAGGAATTTTGCCAAACCATAACTTAATTGTAAATGTTTCCTCCCAGGGTGACGAAGCTATCCACGTGATGGAGCGCGTCTTGTTCATGCTGCCAGGATTGGAAGGTTGCGCAGCAGTCCTGGAACCGCTCTGCAGAAGACTGAAGATCAAGGTCTGCGTGCTGCAACTCGGTGTGGAACATAAGGATGAGTCGATGGACCAGATGGTTGATAGGCTGCACCAGGTGAGGGTCATACTCTTAGTTGATAGGTTGCTTTACAAGGGCTCGTGGTTCAATAATACAAGCTGTACGGGTCGATAGTCAAGGATAAGCAACGCTTGCCGAGATCGGTCCATGGATGGGTGACTATCCATTACATACCGAGAGACTACCGCTCCGTGACTCGGAAAGCACGTTAAGCCGTTGGTCCCGGCTGTCATTTGAAGATATTTGACAGTCATTACGGGTAATCAGAAGGCCGAAAGTGAAAACCAGTGTTACCAAAGAATATCGTGTTACCCAGTAACTGGGTTGTAGAGGTCAGATAGGCAGTCGCTCCATGTAAAATACTGGTATACAGCTGCTTCTGGTTACACTGGAAGCTGACCCCAATATAGTTGGGAAAAGGCTAGGCAGATGATGAGGTTGGTTGACGTTCAAGCTGGCGGTGTAACTGATGGAAAATGGATGCCTACCGCTGTGCATGAACGCGATTGACATAAGTTTATTACGCCAGAATTAAACATCTACAAACAGCAGGCAACTTCCAAAGTAGAGTAATGAAAATGTTCAGTCGCAGGCGATGAAATGTGTTTTCTGTCCAAGATATCGAGGTGTAATGTAGTGGACAGAGATCAGATCCCAGGGACAATACGATTGCTGGTACGAGGATACCGCACGGTCTCCCGTGAGGCGGCGAGCCTCCTTGCCGGACTACCGCCATGGGATCTGGAGGCAAAAGTCCTCGCGCACATGTGGGAGTTGCGCGAGGAGGCGAAACGCCGGGGCGTAACTCCGCTGCCGCGAGAAATCGCGGCACAGCGGACAGAGCTCCGGCGGGATCTCATGGCGGCATGGAGAGTGCGATTGTCGCAACCCAGCGCTGGGCACGCCACAATTGTGGCGATAAGTCCCCTCTTTGAGGAGTGGCTAGAGAGGCGCCACGGCGTCCTCACCTTCCGCCTGACACAGGTCCTCACCGGACATGGTTGTTTCGGGAGGTTCCTGTTCAGGATAAAGCGGGAGGAAACGCCCGGGTGTCACCACTGTGTGGATCGCCCGGAGGACACGGTGGAGCATACGGTGGAGGTCTGCCCAGCTTGGGCGGAGCACCGCCGTGTCCTCACGGAGGCGATCGGCGGCGGCGATCTCTCGCGTCCGGCCCTGGTTCAGGCCATGGTCCGGAGCGAGAGTGCATGGGAGGCCGTCACCTCCTTCTGCGAAGCAGTAATGCTCGCGAAGGAGGAGGCGGAGCGCGTGAGGGAGAGGCAAAATGCGCCCCCTCGCGCCCCTAGTCGCCGCAGGAGACGCCCCGGGCGTCGGGAGTCGAGAGCCGACTTCCGGCCACCGTAGGCGCGGGCTTGCGGACGGTGAGCAATGGGTAGCTCGCCGTCCGATAGGGACCAGGCCCGGGTCGACGGCGCGTTGTGTTCCACGCGCGCCTCAAAGAGATGTCAGCACCAACTGACGGGGTCCGGAAGGGCCAATGCCTGCCGGGGTTGCGGGTTTGTCTGAAAGGGATATCGCGACCTCGGCACACAGGCAACGGAAGGAACACGGGTGGGTTTTAGTCAGTAAAAGTCTGACACGCCCTCCCGCTCCACCCAGAGCGGGAGAAGTTATTTGATAATTTCCCATCCAAAAAAAAAAAAAAAAAAAAAGGGACAATACGATTTTTATCGACTTGTGTAAACTGGGTGGCGATTCGGCTTGTAAGGTGATTTGATAATCGACCAGTGGCACGGCGGACCAAGTTTTAATCCCCCATTAGAGACAAGATTGAAAAGTTACATGGCCTTGTAATTTTACCAGCAAACATCAATTTTGAAATCAATTGACTTTAAAAGTATGTATACGAGTATACACTACTCTTTCTCATTTTATAAGTTTTTGTTTTCAATATCGGTTCTAACTTTTTGTTACATAATCTCTTTATTAATATTGATAGATTGTGTGGTATTAACTGTATAATCTTTTCAGACTGTGATCTCAAGACTGGCGCCTGGTGCTCCGTTCTGGCTGCTCGGATACAGTTTCGGTGCTCTTCTTATTTTGGAGTTGGCTTCGAGACTGGAGAAGGAAGGTAAGCAGTTCTTTCACGGCACTATCATAATACCGTTCATACTAAAGACTTAGTTTGAATGTATTCAAAAAGTCGAACAGATTTCAAAGCATTTCTTAAACCAACAATTTACATTTTGTTTTCTTAGACTGACTGAAAATACAATTTCATTAGCTATTGATTTTATGTAAACTATTATAAAACCACCACTATAACTTTCGCATCATCATGTTTAGAGCCAAAAGCCAACTAAACTACACCATTCCTTCCAGGTTTCAAAGGAACAGTATTCTGCTTGGACGGTGCTCCTGACTTCCTCTATGCGCTCCTGACAATGACCATCAGCTTCAAGAACGACCTGCAACTGCAGAACAACCTCCTTTGTCACACCATCGACATCATCGCCCCCAACAATGAGGTCACCAAAGACCTCATGGACAAACTCAACGAAATCGAGTCGTATGACGAAAGAGTCGCCCTCACAATTAAATCCTCCCCAGTCCAGAGCAAGTACTCCGATAAATTCATCGCCAATATCGCTAGAGCCTCCTTCGACAGGCTCAAAGCAGTTCTCAACTTCAATCCTAAAGCTTTCACCAAACTACAGTCTCCAGTCATTCTTCTGCGTCCGAAAGAAAACCCTCCTTACGTCGCCGTTGAAGATAACTACGGCCTTGATAAGTACACCGAGAACACGGTCACTGTACACTATCTGGAAGGCAACCATGTCAGTATAATCGAGAATAAGGACTGTGCTAATATCATCAACAGGGTTGTGGTCGAAAATGAAGATCAGAAAGGAAAGGCGACAGAAAATATTGTTACCAGCATGGTTGAGAACGTTAGGGAAATCAAAGCCTAAATCCTGACAGTTTTTTTTACTTTTTGTATCCGATTTTTATAAAAGAGTATTTATATAATTTTCGTGTATTAATTTATTTAAGGTAAGGGATAATATTAAGATAATGTTATGATTGAATTAATGTTTTAATTTATTGTTGTGTGTAAAAATAATAATAAAAAATGGCCGTATTTTAATAAATATAATAACTTACTTAGTAACTGATAGATGTAGTTAGATAAGCGTCGTAGGACACCAGTACCAAACAAATATTCACTAAGTATAACTTAAGGGTTCAAGTAAGTAACTTAAAGTAATTTAACGTAACGGAGGGGAATATTTGAAAAGGGGAATTTTATTAATAGGTAGGCATTTGAACTAATTTGTAAGTAATAAATTATTGTTTGTAGATGTTTAAGCAAGGGGTTTTGTACATGGGAAAGTTCAATATATTAATTTTAATTATATTTTGTTGTTTTGCTGTAGCCCCTTAATACCTTATTCTTTTTATTTATAGCTGTTCAAAAAAGGGTAAAGTGTAAGTAATGATTTTATGAATCCTTTTTAGATTTGAAGAAACCATGTCAAATTTCCAAAAAAAAAATGGTCTATTAAAAATGGTCCTGGAAAAGATTGACACTATTAACTAAAGCTGCTTCCCCACTTATAACAAACACACGCCAACAACTGTCCCAACAAAGTGACCAACATGTTGTGGACAGAGATTTTGGCATCTCACTCGGCAAACCTGCAAACAAGTCCAAACACTGAGCGGCAAACGTACGTCGTTAATGTAAATCCAACAATTTTTGACAATGTAAAGTCATCAGTCAATCTGCAGACAGAAAGCGGCGACCGTCACAGCGTCTCCGCTTTGTTTGTACTAGTTCGGAGGTCCGCTGAATAAAATGGTAAAATACCCGTCTACATTATACGTCAATTTGTTGGGAGAGTTGTTGGCGTGTTTGTTACAAGTGGGGACGCAGCTTAAAGCAAGCTTGGTTAATTCATGAAACAAAATAAATAAGGCAGTGTATAGAGTGCCGCTAGCGGCTTAATAGTGGCGCTGCCTCCGTCCAGCTAAAGCGCCGTAAGCGCTTTTATTGTCATTGTCTCTGTCACTGAGTCGGAGTCACTTGTTATTTTGTTGGATTATTGAGCTTAGTTCACTGTAAAACACCACATTCCCAAAACATTAAATTCTCTTGAGCCTAAACTTTAGGCGTGGAAATCCATGGTCATCCATGAGGATGGATGACCTCCATCCTGGGGCGGACGGAGGGGTCTGTCAGACTTATACTGACTAAAACCACCCCGTGGTCCCTCGCACACTTGCAACGGGGGCTACGGGGGCACTTAAGCACTCTTCAACGCAGCCCCCGACTGGTGCCAGGCCGCCTCAGCGTAACCTAACTTTCAGCCATTTTCATTTGCTACTTAATTTTTCGTAAATTCAGTCATTGCAGTGACTTTTGATATAATTCTCTAAAACAAATACGATGAATCAATACAAAGGGCGGCGAACTAACCAACACAATCAAACAAAATAACAAGTGACAGTGACAATGACAATTCAATGCTTACGGCATTTTAACCGGGCCGAGGCAGCGGCACAATTATGCCGCAAATAGCGGCACTTTATCCGATAGAGACAAAGTGCTGCAAGCGGCACTCTATACACTTCCAATAAATAAATATTTACTTAGTATTCCAAAACGTATTGAAATGTAGGCAGCCATTCAGTTTTACCTTGCAAAGCTAATTTCAATCAATAGGGAAGGATATTTAAGAATGAAACAGCATAAAATATTGGGCCCCGATCAAAGCGGGTAATCGGATTGAAATCAGGATTTGACGTTGGCACTGATCACTAGGCCATGAAGTTAGCGAATGTTTGCGACCGTCCTGCCTTTTGTGAAGATATTATGAAGTTAGAACACTACAATGATCTTTTGGCGTTGGCCAAAATCAGAACTAACGCCGCCATCTTGCACCCTTACAATATTGTAATGAGGATTTGGTTGGCTTTACAAAGAAAACCCCGTATAGAGGGTCAAATTAAAATAGCTAGCGCAACTCTGCAGACGTGATGGGTATCGTATCTAAACACGACAAAACAAAAAGATTAAGTATATTGTTTTTTTTTTTTTTTTTGTTCTTAACGAGCGCTGGACGTGGTATCATAGTGTACGTTATAACGTCATGTGACTACTCTACCTGCGTTGATGACCCCAAAAAAAAACTCATCAAAATAACTTCTTTTTCATTTTTATCATGTTCAGATATAAATACCCATCACGTGTCCGGAGTTAAAAAAAAGTATAAATAAAAAACAAATCTTTTTTTAAAACGTAAAATATAATTTTATAAATTTTGTCGAGATTTTGCAATGGTAGTTAGTGGTGGTTTATGAAAAGACCAGCTATAGCGAAAGCAAATAAGCGGTAAATTAGCGGTATCGTAAGCTAAATATATTTAGCTTACGATACCGCTAATGACTACCTGATTGGTCTAGTGGTCGCAAGCGCCACTGCTGACCATGAGGTCCTAGGTTTGATTCCCAGGTCGGGCAAAGTGTTATTGGGTTTTTCCCTAAGAAATTTCTCAGTAGCGGCCCGGATTCTGGATTTGTGCCCGCATGATGGCAATAGGCTCGCCCCCTATTACAAGGGACTTATAATCATTACTGGTGAAATGTGGCTGTACACTTTATCTAGCCCTTTGGATATTATATGCTTGATGTTATGTTATGTTTAATCCCCGCCGCTCTCATGGCCCCAAACTAACCGATTTTAATCTGTCATGGCGACGTAGTCTGAATCGGAATCATTTATCATTAAATCGTCCGCGTGAGCCTGTCACATTTATACATTTCCATTCATCCTATTTTATGCCAAAACTTCTTTGATATCTAAACTAATATTTTTAAAAGAAAATATAAGATTTTTTGTATGTTTGTTTGTACTGAATAAACTCAAAAACTACTGGACCGATTTAAAAAATTCTTTCACCAGTATAATGCTATATTATCATTGAGTAACATAGGCTTTAATATATAAAGATATCACGCGGGCCAAGCCGCTGGTGGAAGCTAGTATTAAATAATCCCCGTTGCTCTTATAGCCCCAAACTAACCGATTTTAATCTGTCATGGCGACGTAGTCTGAAACGGAATCATTTATCATTAAATCGTCCGCGTGAACCTGTCTCATTTATACATTTCCATTCATCCAATTTTATACCAAATATTTGATAAAACAGTTTGTTTTGGCTATAAGCGATGAATAAAATATATGTCATGGAAATAAATGAAAACAAACTTAGCCAACAACCATCAAGTTAAAAAAATACGATTTTTCCTAAGAAAATAATTCATAAGTATCTACTTAATATTTTAAAAAAATTGTGCGAAATTTTATATTAAATAAACGGTAATGGAACAAAGTATTAAATCCACATTTTATACCTGAAAAAAACTCATTCTTAAGAATACAAAAATTTTCACCAAATAATATTATTTATTTTTGCTAACAACTAAAAGTTCTTTGAATAATTTGAACAAAGATAAAATTCTGTGAATTTATCAAGAACCTTTTTCTTTTACACTAATATAATTTATTTATTGAAGCCGAATTTACTTTTTTATTAAATAAAGGCTAGGTAGATGATGAATATAATAATATTCTAAGCTTCTTTAATTGTGAACATTTTTCGTTGTGGTATTTTCAGTACTAGTTTACATAATGGCTCTTAGTTCAGTGTGCTTCTCAAAACCCTTCTCTAACAACTCTTCTCCGATGTGGACCTGCTGTGAGCTTTCAATCGAATACAAATACTGTTTAAAGCAGTGATTCCCAAAGTGGTCTATATCGACCCCCAGGGATCGACGACGAGTTGCAAGGGGTCCATGTCAACGGAAAAAATGGGGTTCCATGAGATGTAAATGGGGGTCCACGATAGTGGATATCATTTAAGCAGGTCGTGACTTTAATTTTGGCTTTCCATGAATGGAATAATCCATATTTATACACAGATAACATATTTACCTCTATAATACTTTCTTATATAAATAAACACAGATATATATATAAGTAACGTTTTTATTTTCTCTGCATTACATAGGTGGATAGAATATTCTTTATTATGCACACCATAAAAATTACAGAAATAAATTTATAAATTTTACATAGGGTGACACAATTGGTGGTATTATCGCTAAAAGCTATCTTTTACAGACAACCTTTGGATGGATTAAAGGGATAAGGAAAGACAATATTGCAGATAGTCAATGGTGCACCATTTACATATACAATTAATACATTTATTTATTTATTTATTTATAGTTAATTAAAACGGCACAGGTCCAATTACATTAATTAACATAGAATTATAAAAATTAAAATAAAATAAGCATTCAAATAACATACAATACAAAAAATTAAATTCAAAGATATACAATTCGTGGATAAAATTATTAATAATTATTTGAGTAAATGGTTCAATAAATTAGATACATCAATAAACTAACATGCAACAGTGGACACCCTCGCATATTGTCCCTCACAAAACAACAGACAAGCACGCATTATTTTCTTCCATTCATCGGCAAACACATCACATTCAGGGTCGGCAGTCAGGAGGGCGTTTAGCATCCTTAGGGTTCGACAAACTGGGGATTCGGCTCTAGCAACAGATCTAGACAGCGGTAGTGCGAACAGGTTATGACGGCGGCTTTGACGGTGCCCAAGGTATTTGTCGGGCACAAATAGGCGGCAGAAAAGTCCGTGGAGTTCAGGGCAGTCAATACGACCGCTTAGGGTTTTACAGGCAATCGTGAGCTGATCAAAGCCCCTTCTTACCTCCAACGAATTTAAACCCAACACCCCTAGAAGATAATTCGTTGGGTACATGAATGGGAAGTAATGGTACAGCCTTTGATACAAAAATCTCAGGAAGGTCTTCTGAACTTTCTCAAGCATCAGTGTCTGAGACGCAGTATGCGGATGCCAGACACAGGCGCTGGACTCGAGTTTACTCCGAACTAAAGTGGTGTAAAGAAGTTTAATAATACTGGGATTGCGAAAGTCACGAGCGTTCCTCAAGACAAATCCCAGACGCCTGAAGGATTCCTTTGCAAGGGCAGACACGTGGTCTCTAAATGTCAGACTGCGGTCGAAAGTCACTCCTAAGTCCTTAACGCTGGTGACACGAGTGATCACTAAACCCCCCAAACTATAATCATATTTTATTGGTCTCAACCCACGACCATAAGTCATAACGCTGCATTTACTAATATTAAACAACAACTTGTTCGCCATGCTCCACTCATAGACGGTATCGATATCTTTTTGTAGGAGTTCGCAATCCACCTCTGTTCTGATTTGCGCAGCTAGTTTTAGATCGTCGGCATATAGTAGACATTTTGCGAATCGAATCTTACAAATTAGGTCGTTGATCATGATCAGAAACAGAGGCGGCCCCAACACGGATCCCTGGCTCACGCCCGAGCGAGTGTAATAAGACTTCGACTCAAAGCAGCCATGGCGGACGAACTGTTTGCGATCCCGTAGGTAGTCGGCGAAGAAGTTAAGAAGGCCGGATGAGAAGCCCGTAGCCCCTAACTTTGCCAAAAGCACATCGTTGTCCACTTTGTCAAACGCCTTCCGGAAATCAAAATACAGAGTGTCGACCTGCCTACCGGATTCCAGGCTACTGGATATGAAGTCAACATGAATCAGCAGATTTGAGTTCACGGAGCGACCAGGTCGAAAACCATGTTGAGCATCAGAAAGATACATATTGGTTTGTTTACAGATAACAGTGTGGAGTATATGTTCAAAGACCTTTGCAATGGTTGATAAAATGGCGATGGGTCTGTGTTCCTCGACATATGTCTTGTTACTTGTTTTAGGGATGGGAGTAACACGTGAAGTCTTCCACGGCTCCGGATACACGCCCGACTTAAGAGCTAGATTAAAAACATGACATAAAGGGGCTGCTAATATACTGCTACATCCTTTAACGATATATGCAGGGATGTTATCTGGGCCAATCGAACAGCAGGGTTTGAGTTTGGAAATACCCCTAACCACGTCCGGAGGGACTAAAACGGGTAGGGGAAAATTACCTCCCTCACTATTCACCGTGATTGATTTCGGGTCCAATTCTGGTGTGTCCGGCAGAAATACGCTGGAAAAATACTCAGCAAATGCCTCAGCAGCTTTGACACCTGAATAGACCTTGCCATCAAGCACAACGTCTGGCTCAAACCCACCCTTAGATCGCAGGCTTGAAATGTGCTGCCAGAACATTTTTGGATTTTTGCCTAGGCTGTTTTCCACATTAGAACAATGCAGTCTATATGCCTCCTCGGTTCTCACTTTTAATTCCGACCGCAGTGCGCTAAACTGAGCATATGCAGCATCACATCTGGATTGTTTCCATTTAATATGGAGTTTTGATTTACGTCGAGTGTCGCTTACGATATCTCTAGTAAACCAGACTGGGTACCGCTTATTACCAGCGGTCCTTCTCGTCTTTTTTGGAATAGAGGAATCAAAAATATCGTACATTAAATTATAAAACTTACAAGCAGCGGTGGACGCGTCATTGCAGCGAAACACGTCTTGCCATGGAGCAGAGCGAACAAGATCGAACAATGATGTGTAGTCACCTTTACAAAAGTTCCAATCCTTACTACGGTCAATATTGCTAGGGTCAAGTTTTTCATGTACTTTATGCCTTAGGATGGTAACAGCAATATCTAACGGAGGGTGATACAGATCAATCGGAACCAGTTCCGTACCCTGGATATACTCACAGTTTACAGCAGCGCCCTCCCGAGCCAACACTACATCTAACTTACTGCCACGCATATTCATCACCTCATTCATCTCTACCAGACTACAAAAGCTTAGAAAATAACAGTAGTAGTTATTAACATTTACTGACGCACTTTTTAGATTAAGGTCGCCTAAAATAATAATAGTTCCCTTCAAACTGTGAAAAACGTCCTCGACCTTGCAAAACCACGCCAGGTAATCCTCGTCAGTTGCACTAGGTTTGACGTAAACAACACACACATATATATTTAGGCCATAAATTGTGATCTTGGCCCACAAATCTTCGCCGCAGGCCGTCTCAAGTACATGTAGCCTATTCACGGTGACCCCAGGCCGCGCAGCAAGCAGCACACCACCACCCGTGGTCACTCTGTCTCGTCGAAGAGTACGCCAATCCCCAGCCGATATTTCTGAGTCCTCCACTGAATTATCCAGGTTTGTCTCGGTAACGGCTATCAAATCATGCTCAGACAGTAATAAGCTTGACCTCCAAATGGGTAGCTTGGTTTTGAGCCCACGCACATTCTGGTACAGTAAACGCAGATAGACGTTGCGATCAGTACAGCCACGAGAGGCGGGAGCGGCAACAACGCAATAGGGCTTATTGGGTCTCATCGCTTCGGCCACGAAAATTACGGCGCCATGGTTTGACGCAAATATCCTCTGCCCAATTTTCAGGAGCCACAACTTGATCAGCCAATTTTGAGGGCACACCCAGCTTGAAGGATGCGTATTTACCACGGGATTTGAGGACTTCTACCGTGCAAACATCTGTTCCACAAATGGTAGTTAGGTGATCACGTACCTGAGTATCAGATGTGCCCTGCTTAACGTAGAAGAGGTGCAGGTATCTCCATCTTTCAGAGGCTTCTAGATTGGTGGTGCCGGGCGCCGCTGTTCCACGCAACACATTACTGAATGAACGTTGGGAGCGTCTGTGTCGAACTTCCGTCCAACCAACTTTTTCTGTGTCGTCCATCGAGATATCAACAACAGCGGCAGCCACCGGCACGACAACACGGGTTTTCGAACAATCCCGCAGACTTGCCTCGGGATTTTCCCGTTCAACATCCTCCGCCCCTTTAGACGCGATCTCCAAGGGATCGGTGACCTTTCCGCCTACTTTTGGTGTAGCCGTCCGACGTTGACATAAAGCATAAACTAATCCATATAAATATATATATATATATATAAGAAACAAGAGCAAGGAATAATAAAATAATGGGTAATGATGATGCTTAAGGAGAGAGGAAGTGTTTTTTCACCAGAATTTTAAAAGTGGACAAAGATTGAGCACACCTTATCGACACGGGCAAGGCATTCCATAACCGTACTGCTTGAACTGTAAAAGATTTGTCATAAAATCTGGTGGAATGCATCGGCATCTCTAGTCTCAAGTTTTCCGATGACCTCAGATATCTGTTATGTGTGTCATGAAGGAACTTGAAACGTTCTTTACGTTGTAGGATGGAACAGAATAGTGTAGAGCTGAAATAAGGTATGAGAATTCCGGTGAAGACTTATGGGAACCCCACTTAAGCTTTGTACGAAATTCAGAAATGTGAATGTGGGTGTGCGATTATGAGTCTGCGTTTTAGATTTTATTTTGTAAAAAATATTTTTCTGCGGTAAATAGTAGCCTGTGTCAACTTTTTGCTGGCAACAGCTAACATAAAAAAAATCTGTGCACTATAATATCCTTACTTCACTAGGTACTAATATAATAGTTGCGAAAAAAAAATTGTACACAAAACTGTAGTAGTAAGGTAGGTCTGTTTATTGCGTTTTTACGTAAAAACTAAGTAACAAATCTTCGTGATCCACAGAACCGTTTATCTGTGGAATCGTTCGCAACTATTACATATATTAGTACCTAGTGAAGTAAGGATATTATAGTGCACAGATTTTTTTTTATGTTAGCTGTAGTATATTCTTGATTCAAGAAAAAAGTGATGCAGCCTGAAATTATCTTAGATGAAGAAAAACATTTTTTAGTTCAAGAAAATTTTCTTGGCTCTAGAAAAATTTTACTTCGTCCAAGTTAATTTTGGGCTTCTATTTTTTTCATGAACATTTTTTTTTACTATTATTTCTCTCTACATTTCACTACAGTTAGAAAAATAATTTGCAAAGTGAGTAGCACAACACCAGCTGTCAAAAACACATTTGATGTTGATGAATTTGCAAAAAACTCAATATTAGGTAAGCAGGGGTAGGGGGGGTCTACCTAAAACTGAAAACATGCCAAGTGGTCGACGACATAAAAAAGTTTGGGGACCTCTGGTTTAAAGGTATTAAACACGTATTACATGTTGTGTCTACTAGTCTATTTTATCTTTTACATCTAAAACAAGTTGTAAAGACTAAGTTGTATACTACAAAACTCGTAGAAAACTTGTCGAAAATGTCAAATTGCTGAACAAATTAGTTTATAGAAGCATGAGGAACAGGGTGTAAAGGTCACTCATCCTCCATAGAAAAGGGAGGATCCTCCGACCAGACGGGTGTCGTGTCTGGTGGGTAACTGGCCAATGATTGGTGTCGGGAAGATATAGCGCGATGCAGGATTTTGCGTGACGTCAGTGTGATGCGTAGGTCGCATGTGGTGATGTGGATGCCACCACAAGTTAACAAAACATGTCTTAATGGAACGTCAATGTAATAGGTACGTTTTATACACGACATGCTTTCGACAAGACTTATCGAAAACAAGTATCACAACTTGTACCTTTATCGGTGTATAAATGCGGCGTAATACCACACATAGCCACCTACTTACGATGAATATGTGCCTCCCCCGTGGTTGTCAAGAGGATGAATAGCAACATACTTCCGTCTGCTAATAATAACAGATTGCCATTATCAATCCTTGTGCCAAGACTGGTGAGCAATTTCCTCTTTGAGCAATGTAGGAAGCGATCATTAGGAGGGCCAAGAGCAATCTATGGTTAACTACATACGAGTATGATCACGATATTTATTCATTAGTGCAGTGGTTCCCAAACTTATACAGTTCGCGGCGCACTTGCAAGTTTAGTATTCTGTCTCGGCGCCGAAATAAGGTAGATAGGCACAAGTACTAACGATATGAAGCTGAGTTTTTGTATTCATATTGACACAAGAAAATATTTATTATTTAAGAAAAATAGGAATTAAAATACAATGGCAACTTAGTCAATGTGAGGCGTGAGCTTGGTGACGTCCGAACATTTTTTCAAGGCGTGGACAAAGGCTTGCCGCCGCTGCTCTCATTTCTTGCCGCACATTAATCTTTGAGCGATAATTGCTCTTTATTACAGTTACAGCTGAAAATCCGGCTTCACATAAATAAGATGTTGCAAAGGGAATGAGAATTCTTAGAGCTTTTATTTTGTACCTGCGAATAGGATCGCCTCCCGGAGCACCTCTTTAGTCTCCACGGCGCACCAGGACGCCGCGGCGCACACTTTGGGAACCCCTGCATTAGTGCATTTAAAAGATAGAAACACGTTTATTTGGAAGTTTCTGTCTACCCCCATGCGAAGAAGGCGTGAGTTTATGTATGTATGTAATCTGCGTTCGCAATTTATTTGCCAAACATGTAAACAACAAGAGTTTTAGGAAAAACAACTGTAAAGCCTAGATATAAGGTTCAGTTCGCGTTACAACTTCATATTTTTTATTACTTTTTCAACAGTACTATAGTCGTTTACTAGTTGATGTTTGTTTAATTGGAAATAACATCAATTGGAAACAAGGATTTAAATAGACCTTAGTACATAAACGAACATGGCATAAATTAAAACTTATTTTTGCAAATCTGTTTAGAATACGCCATCTTTTTTTTTCGTTGTATTAGTGTCTAAGCTGGTGTCAGAGTTTTTATGTTGCCCATGGGCCTCTGACTTGGCTGCACATGCCGTCGAGAAATATGTCTCAGGCATCCGGTTTCCTCACGATGTTTTCCTTCACCGTTTTTGAAGCAAGTCGTAATTATACAATACGCACATGAATACGAAAAGTCAGAGGTACGTGCCGTGGGTTCGAACGGACTTGGCAGTCCGCCGGTCACACCACTAGGCTATCACTGCTTAATACGCCACCTATTTCATAATTTGAAAATTTTCGAGCTTGTTTAAAAAACCTACTTTAATGTACCATTGAAGTAGGTTTTGAATAATCGATTTATATTAGCTCAGTTTTTTAGATGTAAGTATAAATCACCTACACACACACACACACACACACACACTACACACACACTACACACCACACACATACACTACACAACACACTACACTACTTCATATTTCTAATTTCCATACAGTAATATTTTCAAATTAATCAAAAGTGTGTGTCAGTGAAATATTAGACGGCTATTTGCGACGTTGCCCACTTTCTGTATAAACGCTCATATTACTGCCGAAATGTGGGTGTAGGTACTATAGGTACTATCGAACAACTTCATATCTAAGCAGTTTGAAAACAAAATCCCGTGAACACGATGACCACATCTGTTACCGGCCCGGCTTTATAGCCGCCAAGTACAGCAAGCAGAAATAGTCTTTACGGTGTATAGATATGAAGTTCACACCTCTGCCTAATCCTTCGAGGACTACAGGCGTGATGTTATGTTGTGCAAAATTAAAATTTCGAGGAACACGTCTCTTTTATTATTTCACTACAAAAAAATAAAATCATTCCGAGCTCTACAGGCTGTCGCAGTGCTTTTGTTTACTAGCACTGCGTTTCATACATACAAAATGGATAACCAAAAAGCCACGGGGCGGTTGCCTCGCCGCACTCTGAAACAAAACAAAAGCGAAACGAATCCGCCGTATTGCACCGCGTTTCTTTGCTAACAATCACATTAGGATGCTATTTTTAGAAATTCTGGAGACCAAAAGTCGTACAGTTTTTAGGTTAGACATACCTACACGTAACATGCATGTAGTTACTGAAACATGTTTGACTGATCTTAACTGAAATATTGGTAGATATGCGGAAAATTTTATTCGACGTGATTGAGATGAAAACGCATGCTAGGTATGCATGTGTTTTAAGGGCCTATACTACCTCAAATTGCTTAGCACGATCCTCCATTATATCGATAGAACTTATAAAAAAACGTACGTACTATATAATTTTGAAATAAATATACAATGTGAAATTTAATTCGTTTGCATCCTCTTAAGGGGGCATTATAATCATCATTATGAACAACTTTCACTATGGGGCCAACCCAGAAATCACGAAAAAAAATCAGCGAAAAACATTCCAAAGTTACATCCAAACCAAACAAAAATACACTGGTATTAAAAATAATACTTCAAATTAGATCATGCTTGCATAATAACTGAACGAACTATAAAGCAACGAATATTTTTATTTATTTTATTTACCTTTTTTCGCCGTAAAAAGCTATTACCTAAACTCTGACGTGTAAATCCAATACACTATAACTCGAGTTACAGTGTTTTGCGTCATTTGATTATTTCGAGGCAATTACATATCCCTATATTAATATTTTTTAAATTTTGTAGTATTTAGAAGGAGATATAATCACATACAAAATACTGTATTTAACGCTGAAATCGCGAAAAAAAAATCTGCTGTTCCCTACATATCGACGAGATATGCGAACATAAATGAAGGGAACAGCTGATTTTTTTTCGTGATTTCAGCGTTGGTCCCAAAGTGAAAGTTGTTCATAATGATGAGTACAATGACCTCTTAAGAGGTTTAGGGTAAACAAAAACTAAGGTTATATAATGTGGATTTTTGAGACGGGCAGTAAGAGCAGCCATGCTATTCTGTAAACATCTCACCTTGAAAACTTGGGTGAAGTGAGCTGTCAATAGTGTCAATCCCTGTGGAATGACAGCTCAGTCCACGCTCACTGAGATGGTTACAGAATAGCACTGCAGCAGTGCTATTCTGTAACCATCTCACCGTGATAACTTAGGTGAAGTGAGCGTGGAGTGAGCTGTCATTCCACAGGGATTGACACTATTGACAGCTCACTTCACCCAAGTTTTCACGGTGGGATGTTTACAGAATCGCATGGCAGGTATCTTAACTGATAAAGCTTCAGGAAAACGTTCTTAAGAGACTGTCCTTATCTTTTTAAGTAGTTGCTAACTGCACAGATGTTAGCAAAATGGTACTGTCTGCTAGAAAATCGTCAACTCTCACGATTTATTTTTATGATGCCAACCGATGCAGGTTTATTATTGCAATTTGTGGTTTTTCTAGTACTCTAACATCAGTTGGTGGAGCAGACTTTTGATCTTTATAAGAAACACGATTGGCATTTGTGTAAATTAAAAAGCCATTTTCTCGCTGACTGTATTTTTTTTACAAAATCTGTAAATGTAGTTTAGCAATTACTCTAAAATTTAAGGACAGTTTCCTAAGAACGTTTTCCTATAGCTAATACGGTTAGGTGTACCTGGCCTCATGTCTCAAAAGTCCACCCCGTACAATCGATTGAATGGATTCTATGAAAATGATAAGCCAAGAAAGGGTTACTAAAATGACGGCTGATACAGATGTACGCAGAAGAAGACCAACACCGACCCCAAATAAACTGTAATAAGGAACAAGAGGATCATCATCATCATCATTTCACAACTGAAAGACGTCCACTGCTGGACATAGGCCTCCCCGAAGCACCGCCACTTCGACCGGTTCCAGCGGATTCCTGTGGTATTCACAAGGCCATCAGTCCACCTCGTGGGAGGCCTTCCAGAACGCGGTTACCAACCCAGAATCATTCCGCCCCATCAACCAGTTGTTTTGCGAGCAATGTACCCTACGTGATCGAATCAGAAATGAATAGATCCGCAGGATAACCAAGGTAACCGACATAGGCCAAAGAATTGCCAAACTTGTGGCAAGAGGATGATGAAGGAAAATTCATCACCCAAAATCTAAATAAGATATAGGTAAGTAGTACCTCAAACGATCCAACACTAACATATTATGTTATTGTTAGTTCCACATAACACACGTATCAACTCTCGTACAATAAATCAACAATGTTTGACAGAGCGAACGTGCCATAAATACACGATCCTTTGTGATTGGACGTCGCACATAGAACGATGGATGTGGCAACACTGTGTAAATGTTGTAATATGTAATAAATCATGGCTTAGTAGAATATTTGGGTTTTTGGAGACGATATATTTAGAGTTATAGATAATTTTTCCTTGAATAAAAATATCCTGCAAACCTTTTTAAAATTACCCACTTACGGTACATAGTAGAAACGGAAATTCAGAGGATGTATTAATTCAGGAGTTTCAATGAAGGCTCAGTGGAGAAGTATTATTGAATATTCCTAATCTATCTTTATGGATATAGTTGCGTAGTTACTTCTCAGTAATTCTTAACAAAATGTAAGTACGTAGTTATAATATATTAACTTTTGCCCTCGATGGAAGTGGAAAAACTCTTAGATAAAATGTCACAGGTCATGGAAAGACATTTTCCTCGAGGTATGGCATTGCAGGCTAGATAGGCCCAGCCTTCGGGGATAATACCAGGATTCCCCATTCATTCAGCCGAAAGACGTCCAGCATTTTAACATTTTTTTTAACTATCGCAAATTGTACCGAGTGACAAGTCAAATGAAAGGGATTACTGTGGGGGTCTCAAATTTGTTTTATAATTTTAAAATAAATAGTTTTAAAGCTATCTATAAATATATATATGGCCCCCCTTATCTCCGAAACTACTGAGCCTAGAATTTTGAAATATTGAAAATAGTTCTAAACCATTTATTTACAGGGCACTTCAAAATATATACACAATCTTAGATCTAATATACATCCAACGTGGCAATGCTGCCAGCCTTTTGGGCACTTTTCCCACTGACAGCGATGCCGACGAATTTTTTGATGCCCAATGAGCTCTCCCTTTATTTATTTTTTTCCTCTTTATACTTGTTTATAATTTATATATTTTAGTGTTACTTCTAAACCTAATTATAGATTTTAAAAGTCTATCGTAAAATTATATAGCAAATTTCTCAATATTGTGCGTACAAACTTACATCTGCAGTTAGAATATATGAGAGAATATGTTTTTCAACTATAATGTTAAGTTTGTTCTTGGGATCTGCAACGCACTTGTTTTTAAGGTGATTTCGTTCCTGAAACCGAGCATTACTTACAGTCCCTCGGCTACAAGTTCTTCTATTTAGGAGTGCTGGGCTAGATTCAATATCTACTCAGCGAAGACCGGACAAACAGGGGAGTATTCAAATTCAAAATATTTCATTTCACATAAACCTACAAGGGCACTTATGAAACGTCAGAAGCTAGGTGCACGGTTCCAATTGGTCGTTTCCTATGGTGAAGAGCCGGCAAGAAACTCCACGGTTAATCTTCTAAAAGTAAATGGTTTTTACAATTTTTCCAAATTACAGTGTTATTAGCTTCGATCAACTATCTAGGTATGAGAGGACAGTGTAGGCTCATCAACATGTACCAGGTACTTAGCAAAATATAAAATGGTCCATAGATCTACAGTCTGTTTATTGCAGCCGGGGTCGCGGGAAAGTCCGAAAGGGATACCGTGGCCCCTGGCAATGTACAAGCAATTGAAGGAACACGGGTGGGTTTTAGTCAGTAACAGTCTGACACGCCCTCCCGCTCCGCCCAGAGCGGGAGAAGTTATTTGATAATGACCCATCCTCAAAAAAAAAAAGGGGAGTATTGCAATCATTCTGTTTGGCCTTTTCCCAACTTTTTTGGGGATGACTTCCTGTCTAGCCGGATGCAGCTGAATACCAGTATTTTACATGGAGCGACTGACTATCTGACCTCCACAAACCAGTTACTGGGTAACACGCTGCCCTGCTAAGCCAAAAGGCGCTATCTCAGAGATACACACCCTTTTAGTTTTTTTTATACCATTCAATAGCTATAACAATTTCGCATCTAATAGTAAAGCCAAATAAAGTTATCTAACTTAAAACATTAAAAAAAAACACTCAGAAGTTTTTTATTTCCATGTTTCCTTAAATTACAATTAACAAAAAGTCAATTTTCTCAAAACTTACTACGATTGAGATAGCGCCGTTCGGCTTAGCAGGCACGATACCCCTTGGTAAGACGGGTTCTCAGACTTTTGGGCTTCTGAGAGGTATTGCAATCTCTATGTTAATCAAAACTTAGTTCAATTAACTGTGAGACAGAGACGATAGTATGGTTTACTTAGGATTATACTATTAGTGGTTTCAATTAATATCAATGAACATTCAATTATGCATGATACAGATCTTATCGGCTTTGGTGGAATTATAATTAACTAACTGTAAAATCGCTTTATTAAGTAAGTATTTTTTATTAAGTTTAGTTTTGAGCAGATTTTCTCCTACAATATTGATTGAAGTTATAAGGAGTTTTGAAGAAAGAAGCTTAATACCCATCAATCCACTCTATCTATTGCTGGACATATGCCTCCCTCAGGCTACGCCACGACATCCGTCATTTTAGGGGTATGTAGAACAGGGTGTAAAGTTCACTCATCCACCATAGAAAAGGGAGCATCCTCCGACCAGACGGGTGTCGTGTCTGGCGGGAAACTGTCCAGATTGAAGTCGGGAGCACCGCGCGCTAAACTCTAATTGCGCGATGCAGGATTTGAGTGATGTTGTGTGATGTCAGGTCTTTGATGCGTAGTTCGCATGTGGCGATGTAGATGCCGCCACAACATCACTCCTCCTTCCGCATCCAGTCTGTCCCAACCAACTTTTTAAGGTCGACGGTTCATCTAGCTGGTGGGCGTCCCACACTGCGACGTACCTTGCAGTTCTAAATCTTCCTTGTGTGATACCCATGCTGTTACGAAATGGATCTTATCTCCACGAGAAAGAAACCCTTGAGTTGTGATCAGTATGTACCATCAAAGAAGTTCATATCTAACCAGTTTCAAAACAAAATCCCGTGAACACGATGACCACATCTGTTACCGGCCCGGTTCTATAGTTGCCGAGCGCTGCAAGTAAGAATAGTCTTTACGGTGGTTAGATATGAACTTCTTCGATGGTACATATTTTAGCTCGTCACAGTACATTAGATACATAGGACAGGAATATTCAAATTCTTTACATAGGTACTCGGTTATTGAAAAAGACAAAAACATTTTTTTGGATGATAATGGCTTTTGTACGCAAAACAAAAGGACGGGAAACAAACCCACATTTTTTTCTTGATTAATTGGGAGTTCACATGTTTCCCTCTAGCTATGATTCGGGGAGGCCTGTGTGCAGCAGCTGACGTATTACAGCTGATGATGATTTCTTGTTTTGAGTGGAAACTGGGAAGCAGATGGTCCTACACCAAAGTTGCTCCATTTCGTAATTACCAGTTAAATACATACAGGGTCAAATTATACTTGCTAGCAAAACTCCGTAGATGTGATAAGTCGATATCTGATGGCAATAAAACAAGATTTGCTTATGTCATCATTTCAAATAATTCCATTACCAGCGGCCGTTGACCCCGTAATCAGCGGTAGGTACTTGAAATTAAGATATTTTTAAATTGTCATTTGATTCTGATACTCATCACGCCTTCGGAGTTTTGCTAGCTATTTTAATTTGACCCTGTACACATAACCTAATCAAGAGTAGTTGTGTAAAAATAAACTTTTACCAAGGAATTTAGTAGTTTAAATGTCAAAATAATTCCCCACATCACTCAATACCTACCATTCAGTTACAAATCTTCCTGTTGTCTTCCCCCATATCTATCCCCGTAACTAATGTAGTTTCATAACTTGGGGGCTCGATGTTGGGTCGTAAATTATACTTAGGGTGACCGCACTAACTATCCTGAAGGTTTGGTGACAAGTTTCAGGAAACTTTGCTATGTTTTTTTACATATCATTAGGCTCTGTTTTTACGAGTAGAGTGAAGAAAGTGGTAACAAGGTTGTACCACAGATTAATACAGATGGGATACTCCGTATTTTAGGTATGAAGCTACAAATAGGCAAGCGCGGATCCACCGCACGGTGGGCATGCCCACAACCCTAATTGAGGTCGATAGGTTGATCTACAGAGGAAACACACACACACATATACACACACACACACACAACACAAACACACACACATACACACACACATATACATATACATATACACACACACATACATATATACATTTTTTTTTTTTATATATTGTGTGCGAGTATATTTTAGGGGTATGAGGAACAGGGTGTAAAGTTCACTCATCCCCCATAGAAAAGGGAGGATAATCAGACCAGACGGTGTTATGTCTGGCGGGCAACTGCCCAGAGGTTGAAGTCGGGAGCTTGTATATATGTCCACCGCGCGGTAAACTCTAATTGCGCGATGCAGGATTTGAGTGACGTCAGGATGTTGTGTGACGTCAGGTCTTTGTTGCGTAGTTCGCATGTGGCGATGTAGATGCCGCCACAATATACCATACCTTACGTGAGTCCGCTTCCTGCGCTACCCACACCATTTTAATCGCGATTAAAAATAGTCTGATCTATTTAGACATTCAAAATTTTAGGTGAAATTCAGAATAGAAAAATTGCCATTTTCACTTAATTAATTACTCAGTCGCAACTTAGTGCAGTCATTGTGTCACTTTAATCTATTTCAAAATGGGAAATGATGATGATGATGGTCATTTGCCAGGAATAAACAAAATTTTGGTGATTTTTAGTCTAGTTTATAGGCATTTGTGACAAGAGAATCGACATCAATAAAAACACCGGTAGGCAAGACCTGAACATGAACATGAACAACACCAACGACACGGCGGCGGCGGCGGCGGCGTGATCTACATCGTAGGTCGGGGCGTCCTTACTTTGACCTTTCGGCTCGCTTCCTTGTGGCGGACTCATGGTGTTCTTCCTGAACATATTTTAATAACTTAGAGATAACTAAACTGCTTACAATTACGGACTAATTTAAGGTACCTACTACCGTGTTC
This sequence comes from Agrochola circellaris, assembly GCA_914767755.1. NCBI lineage: Eukaryota > Metazoa > Arthropoda > Insecta > Lepidoptera > Noctuidae > Agrochola > Agrochola circellaris. The sequence goes on from OU611860.1 coordinate 10,234,682, forward strand.
ACGCCTTCATTTTCATTGCTATGTTTCCAGGCTCTTCGGTTTCCACCGCTTTTGGGATTGGTGATTTGGCAGCATTCTGAAATGAAAAGTAAGTAGTTTTAAATATCACGTACAGTTTCTACCACCATCAAGGTCAATTGCAAGAAATCTTGGTTCCAAGCCCAAGAGGCCGGAGAGGAGTCTAACCACCACGTCAACGAGAAAGAGGTGACGGCGCCGAAGTAGTGATGATAAATACATTTACTATGACCGAGTGACGACAGAGCGTCCGTTAACGGGACGTTCGTTAGCAGCAGTCGTACAGTACAGGCGGATTTTTATAAAATTAGTGGGAATAGAAATAAATAGGAAGCAATTTCTTAGCTCTTTCGCTTAGTATGAAGAAGGCAAAGTGGTTGATGATGACGCCGGTCGGTTACGCGACGCCTTGGAACCCGTATGGCTGCTTGATGTCACTTTTTGCTGAGCCTGCATGAAATAAGTACGTTTAATATTAATATGATCATGGGAACGGAAGGCAGGGTCGCCTATGAAGGCAATACACACTCTTATATTACAATATTCGAAGTAACGGGAAGTCGATACCGGCCCTTATTTCCGGGATATCGAGATTATAAACAGACAATCCCGAGATGCCGCGGGGCTTTGGATTGTAAGGCAAAATCGCAACAAAATAATTTTCGTTTTTATTTTGTTTTTAATTGATAAAGTACCGATCAAGTATCTTCGATACATGGAATCATACAAAAAAAGAAGTGACAATAAACTACTTATTTAATAAATAAATCAGCTGTCAAAACAAGATAGCCGAAAAATTAGCAAGTAATTTTTTTTATGTGTTTAGAATCCATTAAACGAATCGATGGGGTAACTCTCAGTTTTCTGAAAAAAAACTTCCATATTTGGGAGAGGAATAGAGCTGGGATTCCGAGATTGAATCATCTACATGAGTCTTCCCCCTTGGACATAAAATATCGAAAGTATGTGAGGAAGTTAGCGTTATTGTTTGAAATCAATGTGTATAGCGAACTTTATGTAGGACTCACACCCGAATACTGAAACGCCACTCAAAACTTAAGCGTTACTTAAAACTAGTTTCAACCAATCAAAAGGCTTTAAACGAGTCATAAGTAACGCTTAAGTTTTGAGTGGCGTTTCAGTATTCGGGTGTTAGGTATGTATATTTCGTTCGCGATTAAGTTTCCAAACATGTAAACAAATATGTGTTTTTGGAAATACCACTTTAAAACCCACACATAAAGTTCAGTTTCCAAATAAACTTAAAAAAAAAAAAAAAAAAACCATAGTACTAGTCATTCTGATCCGCTCCTGCAAATAGGTACACGCCGGCCTCAACTTGTCGAATTCAGTGGGCGTAACGTAGTCAGATAGATAGATATCAGAGTTACGCAATAGAGAAGCAACTTCTAGGTGATTAAAACTGTTGGTAATTAGTGCTGTGCGACCTGAATTACAGTTTATTGTATCGTAGCAAGAGTCGCTTTTTATTTAAATGATTTTGCGGAGTGACCTGCACTGGTTTATTTCTGTCACCCATTATTTATTAAGTAGCACTTGTTTTACCCAGTTTCAGACCCTATAAAAATAGCAAAATTCCACTATTTATTTGTTGGTTCAGTATGAATCCTACCTAACGTAAGTAAGCAAAGAAAGGTGAAAGGGCGAAAATACAAAACAACCACCATTCAATGCGTAGGTAATTATGGCTCAGTGTCCCGGAGTCTTAAAAGCCGAAAAAGTTTCCTAGGGTGCATGAGTCCGTCAGATAGCAACATCACCTCGGAAAGATGTCATCTTTGGCGAGAGGAGCTCAATCCTCCTGACTCTCTCATCGAGCCATCAGAGAGCCTTTCAGCTGGGAGTTCGTTGCCGGTCGTTGCCGAGTTAGAAAACTTTAAGCTTTCCAGGTCGGCCGCAGCAATTTATTTATGTTTTAGTATTGTTCTTGTAAGGTGACATAATTTATTGAGAATAAAGTTTCTTTAAATCTAAACCTAAAGACAATCTCCATTTTGGAAGATCGATGTTGCGAGTTTTGAAGATCTACGTTTTGGAATGGGCAACTAGCTTCAACATTCTGACTAACTGACTGACTTCTTGACAGTTCAAAAGTGGCTGTAAATGATTTAATTGACGTAAATGATTTTCCGCAACTGGGGTTTCTCGGATGGTTCCGATCAGTATATAAATGTAGCGTCTCCTCGCGCCCTCCTTTCATCTTGCGCCGCATGGCCAGTTAATTGACCGTTAATACACGTGAGGATATAATGACTGCGTCAGCGAATGGTGTTAGCGTTGCTGAGTAGGTACTGGGCCGCACAAAAATTACTTCTTTAATTTTGATTGGTTATCGACATGCGAAGAAGAAGAACATTATCAATTCAATGCTTCAATTGAATTGGTTTTGTGAACAGTAACAGGAATTTCTCGGTACCAGCCCGGATTTTGACTCCGCGTGGGCGGGCGGGCCTATGCTCGACCCCTATATTGTATTACTTTTATCAGAAAATGGTTGTTATGAATTTGAAATACTTTTTTCACAGCACAGCACAGCAGAAATTGGCTGGCGTGCTCTTGTAAAGTACGTCAGCAAATTTTTGCTGTGCTCCTATTATAATCTTATGAAAACTCCCCTTCTATTCTTACCAACAAAGATGCATGTAATTAAATCAAAACAAGTCTACGTCTTTAAGAGAATTCAGTTACATTCAGATTCAGTAGTTAGTTGAGTTTTCGAAGAAAATTATAAAGGACGGTCGTTCCTTTTACTTTGACTGAACTTTCAGTAGTTACTGTAATGATGACGTTGTCACAACTTGAGCTACGGTTAGCCAAGTAAAATGTGCGACTGTGTCAATTAAACTAAATAAATATTATTCATTTCGTTGGAGAAAAGTGTCGCAAAGGATTTGTTTAAAATAATGTAGATATTTATTTTTGTTTTTAAGTGTAATGTACATAAATAACAACTTATAACTAATTAATTTATAAAATGATATACACTTCCATCGATTAACACTGTGGAGCAAGATGATACCACACATTAACCCGTAGAATTTCTGAATTCGCAACTGGACTTCCAGCGCACATCATCAAGCTGAATGTCGGTATCCCGATTATGATCCTTCGGAACTATCGGAACTTAACTTCGCCGAAGCTTTGTAACGGAACCCGGCTCAAAATCGTGTCATAGCAGAGAAAACTTTATCGCCGAGGCGAAAAAAAATTCTAATAGGTTGTAGCGTTGACGAGACAGTGTTTATACCGCGTATACCACTAATTCCCCACAGTTACCCCTTCCAGTTTAGGCGCGTGCAGTTCCCTGTGAGCGTATGCTTTGCGATGATTATCAACAAGTCACAAGGGCAGACACTGAAACTGCGGGTGTCGACCTCAGGACAAGCTGCTTCTTACACGAAAAACTGTACGTCCCTTGCTCCCGCATTACCAGTCCTGACTCTCTTCTGTATATTTTGGCTACGTACAAATGTACGTAGTACACAGGGAAGTTTTATTAAAATGTGGCTGTAATTGTAGTACATTGTGGTGTCTTACGACTTCCACGTGAACGAATTCGGGTGCATAAGCTAGTATATAAAAAATAAAATAATATCCTAACTTTACTAAAACTATTAATAAACTAAAAAATGGCGTCGAAAATTCCTCCGCATCGCTGTCGACTGGTAATGTACCCAAGATACTTTGCCACGTTGGGACAGAGATCATTGCCACGTTGTATGGCAATGCTTAGCCTCTCGCCAAGGTAAACGCCAGCCCTTTTTTTTTTTTTTTTGAGGATGGGAAATTATCAAATAACTTCTCCCGCTCTGGGTGGAGCGGGAGGGCGTGTCAGACTTTTACTGACTAAAACCCACCCGTGTTCCTTCCGTTGCCTGTGTGCCGAGGTCGCGATATCCCTTTCAGACAAACCCGCAACCCTGGCAGGCATTGGCCCTTCCGGACCCCGTCAGTTGGTGCTGACATCTCTTTGAGGCGCGCGTGGAACACAACGCGCCGTCGACCCGGGCCTGGTCCCTATGAAGTCGGCTCTCGACTCCCGACGCCCGGGGCGTCTCCTGCGGCGACTAGGGGCGCGAGGGCGCGCATTTTGCCTCTCCCTCGCGCGCTCCACCTCCTCCTTCGCGAGCATTACTGCTTCGCAGAAGGAGGTAAACGCCAGCCCTTGAGTCGTTGGAAATTTCGTTCAGCAGACCATGAGTACAACACGGCCCGAGGGTTTTAAGTTAAAGTACTCTTGTGTTTAGATACTTAAAAAAAAAATATTGATATGGTATTTTTATGTAAAGATACTACTCGCAGCAAACTTATGATGGAGAAAATCATACCAACACTTATACCATTAATATGTACCATAATAGTCTTAGTACCAACCAAATAAAATCAACATTTTTTATCTGAAATCGCCCATTGATTAATAATGAAAATAAATTGTAAGTTGGTGGTTATATGTAAGTACAGTCCATTTATAACTATTTTGCTTGTTTTACGGCATGCAAATTAATTTTACATTAATACCTAATATGAATGTGTGTGGATGAGATGGTGATCATGTTCAAAAGCAGGACACATTAATGGGAAGCTCAAGTGTCGCTCTACTTTCTAGACTCATAAGAGGTCTCCCTTTAGGTATTGATTAAGATACATTACTTACTTTTGAGTATATCTCGGGGTCGCAAGCACTGCTGCTGAGCATGTGGTCCTAGGTTCGATTCCCGGGTCGGGCAAATTGTTGTTGAGTTTTTCGATCTGGAATTTGTCAGTAGCAGCCCGTAGTCTAGATTTGTGCCCGGTTGATGGTAATAGTCACCAACGTGTATCAAATATATGCCCCTTTTATTACATGGGACTTAAACATAACTGGCGAAATGTGGGTGTACTATAGGTACAGCTGTGCCCTACCCTACGGGGGATGCAGGCGGGTGTTATGACGTTATGCTATGATAAAAATAGTAGGGACAAAAGAAAAATGAAAGGAAGCTTCTTAAAATAAATAAATAAACTTCTCGAAGCGAGTCGCGAGTTCACTTCGAATCAACACAAAGAATCACATTTCTTTTAAAATTAATAAAAACTTTTCAACCCTCGGGAAATATTGTTTTTAACGAAGAAACTCCAATTTTAAAATTTTATTGTTTCAATTGGAGTTTGCTGAAACAGAAATGAAACTTACGAGTATATGGTCCGAGACGAAGAATAAAAAGGGAAATATTAAACTGAGCCTCTAAAAACTTATCGACCTTCTAATTAATAAATAAGCCTCGTTTTAACTTTTTGGTGTTTTCTAACAATTGGTCGCAGTAACTAATTTAGGATACCTCGACCTAATGGGTTAGGTTAGAACTGTGACCAACCGCGCGCGAACCGAGCGAGCAAAGCGAGCGGTGCCGCGGCAGTGGTCGGCGAGCGCTACAACCAAGTTTGTTGCAGTTACTTAGCTATTTAGTATTTTTAGGACCACAAAATTGAGGTTCACAAAAAGAGGCACTTTCATTATATTAGAGTGTTGAATAGTTTTTTTTGGAAAGCAAATAAGAATAATTTCAGGTTCTATTAAATACATGCCAAACAAAAATACTAAGATTTTCATTTAACACCCGCTTGTGAAGTTTTTATGCATTGATTCGACATGCATAATACATTTACGCTTTTTCCTTATGTGGGCAGATAGAAACTACAGTACCGTTAGGTTGGTGTAGGTACATGCACCTGCGGAAAGGGAGAGGGCGATTTTGAATGCTCTCCCGGCCCGCAGCAGGTGCACCGGGTATCGGCAGAGGGCAGATAATTCCCTCTTCTGGCCGCCCTAAATGGGTCCAGGGATGGTGGCCTCGGGGACGACGCCACCCCCTATCATATAAGACCCGAGGTGGTGGCGCGTAATTTTCCACACGCGCCTTTCTTAAGACGTCGTGAGAGGAGTCAAACAACTCACTCCCCCGCCTGACCCGACGGAGGCCCTAGAGGCGGGCCGGCACCAGTCGGGGGCTGCGTTGAAGAGTGCGAGGGAATACGAGGCGGTTTGAGTCAGTAGAAGTCTGACAGACCCCTCCGTCCGCCCCAGGATGGAGGACAATAAAGAGGACTTCCAAAGAGACACCTAAAAAAAAAATTTGTGCTGTTTTTACTCCAGGGCAATGAGGATCGCGGGCCTCATCGCAAAGCAAGCTATCCGCCAGTGCGTGTGCGTTGCGCTGCGGCCCGGTGCGGCCCGTCCACCAAATTAGAAGCGTTCCTTTTTTTAAACGGTCTTAGAGGCTTCCATTTCTTTTGACAGAAATGCATTGATAATGATTTAAATAGCAATGGGAAATTTCCAAAAGAATTTTTCATTATTGGTAGACAGATCCTAAAGGAGATGGGCCCCCTGTATTGTAACGTCTATTAATCGTATTATACCTAAAAAAAAATACCAATTTAACATGGTAGAATTTTTTAATAGTTTAACCGGAAAACGTAATAAAAAGAAAATATTTTGATAATGCACTCAGTCAATTCCTGTTATGGTCGTCAATGTCATAAATGCATAAATTGAAGCGTATTTAACAATTTTATAAAAAAAATACAAATTGCAGTTCGAGGTGGTAACCAAATTTGTTTTTATTCAGTAAATAAATGTACCATTGACGCTGGAGCATCCCAATTTGAAATTTGCATTCCCATTTTTAAATTAGCTTACTCTTGCGTAAACTTTTTTGAAAATCACCGTGAAACGGATTTTAGTTATTGGTTGCTTGTCAGTTTAACTCTAGTGATGTTACTCAGTCATTAACGGTCAGGCACTCAATTGTCCCGATTATGTAATTCGAAATTCGAAATATTTGGTGGGCCTAATCGCCGAACAAAAAAGCTATTTTGCCATTATTTTACAGGAAGCACACCAAAACTCTATGATAGGTATTTGCATAAATTCCGTATAGGTATTTCACCCGCGCTGTGTGATGTGAAACACTAAATTCCTGTACGAGCGCCTTTGACCGCGGCTCGCTGGTACGCACTCGAAATTACAGGCGGACTGAAGCATCCCTACATAATTAAAATTGAGCACACATTACTTTGGGAATGTACACAATTAATCTGACGGTGAATTTGGACATTAGATAAAAACACTTTCACCTCTACGGCCCTAATTACACTATCACATTTTTTTTTTAAGAAAAAAAATGCTAAAATGCAAGCAAGGTGTATTTTAGTTATAAAAAGAAGGGATAGAGTGAAACTAAAAGAAATTAAAATGAAAACAAAATTTACAAATACACAGGCAGCTAAAATGGCGATGGACGGCACATAAATGTTACAAGAAAGTAAAGATAAACGGACTAAGTTCGTAACAGAATGGTATCCAAGAGATAGCAAAACAAATAGAGGCAGACAAATCAAAAGATGAGAAGATGAGAATTGCTGGTCCGGTATGGACCCGTTTAGCAAGAGACAGGAATACGTGGAAATCTTCAGAGGAGGCCTTTGTCGATAGACAAGCTGTTCCACACAAACAATCAGTTGCCGATAATTCAAATGCAAGTCAGAATTATGATAAAATAAATTTTGTATTTTAGTAAGTAGTGGTGACTGGTCGTCTTGCTGATCATGGTTTTGTTATTGTTATTAGTAATTAACTATTTATTTATTTTATCTCGACGGTCCTAGTTTATCTTATACAACTTCCAGTTACAGCTATATATAGCTATATGTAAGCGGGCAAACCCTTTATGCCCGGAGGCTTTTGTTTAGATATTAAGTTCTGTTTATGTTTAGTTTTTATTTCAGCCTGAGTATAGTTCTCGATGATTTTGGTTGGTATATTGGCGTGTGCTAGCTGATATATGCCTAATAATTTAAATTATTTTTTGTGTTGCGTAATGTAAATTATTTTGCATACTATTATATAGAATCATTTTTTTTCTAAGTGAACAGACTGCTGTGCTGCTGGGGAGTTTGTTGCGCCATTTTTTCTTCCCAGCTAACGCACTAGGAAGTGATAAAGGGTGGGCGTTTTGGGGGACTGTCTTATGTAATTGTGACGTTCGAAAAGTGCTGATTCTCAGCCTAGTTTGAATAAATGACTTTTGAATTTGAATTTGAATTTTGGACACATAAAACATAAAAAAACGCCAAATACGAGACTGACGACTACACTTTATGTTTGTCCGACTAAAAGGTAATAAATTATATTTTCTGGGCCCCAATCTATTGACATCGCCTCACAGAAGACATATCACAGTATATAATAAAAAGCTAAACACATCTAATCTCAAAACGTCACCTCTCCCCTAAAACAAACCAACAATACAACCTTACCTTCCAATCTCCTGTACAGTAATTAGTTCCAGTCAGCCGCCCCCATTGTACTGTGTGCCTATTCTCACCGTGGTTAAACTTCCCCTCCCTGTTCTAAACTTCAGTCCGCCATTACAGAGCCTCTGATTATTGTCATTATTCTCTTAATTGGCTCGTAATAGGCTCGGTTTAGCTAATAAGGAGTTTATTTTGTTTTATTTGGCGTAGGTAATAGTGTCTATTGTGGATACTACTGAGATAATAAATTATGTGCTAAATGTTATTTTATTTCTGTAAATTTGTGTACTGCGCAGGAGCTCCACGCCCTGATCCGACCATCGCCCTTTTATTACCGAAATACCAGACGTACTGCAGGGTACCTTCCGTACTTGGGTCGATATCCCGAAAAGTCGTACTCAGCGCTTTTTTTTTTTTTTTTGAGGGTGGCAAGCGGGAGGGCGTGTCAGACTTTTACTGACTAAAACCCACCCGTGTTCCTTCCGTTGCCTGTGTGCCGGGGTCGCGATATCCCTTTCGGACAAACCCGCAACCCCGGCAGGCATTGGCCCTTCCGGACCCCGTCAGTTGGTGCTAACATCTCTTTGAGGCGCGCGTGGAACACAACGCGCCATCGACCCGGGCCTGGTCCCTATCGGACGGCGAGCTACCCATTGCTCACCGTCCGCAAGCCCGCGCCCACGGTGGCCGGAAGTCGGCTCGCGACTCCCGACGCCCGGGGCGTCTCCTGCGGCGACTAGGGGCGCGAGGGCGCGAATCTTGCCTCTCCCTACTCAGCGCTTCTCCTCCACATTTATTATGCGGACAGCCAAAGTGTGGAACTCTCTCCGCGTCTGGGCATCTTCTGGGCACGCTCGTTCCAACATAGAGCTCATTCATCACTGTCAATCAGGCGTGATTTAAGGTAGGAACAGGCCCATTCAGCAATAAAAAAACACTACACTTAACATATCATCACGCATGTAATTCCCGAAGAGTTAGGCAGTGGTGTGCCTATAGTACACCCACATTTCGCCATTTATGTTTAAGTCCCATGTAATAGTGGGCGCGCCTATTGTAATTAACCGGGCACAAATTCATACTCCTGGCTGCCACTGCGAAATTCCAGACAGAAAAACCCAATAACCGAGACCCGGGAATGAAACTCAGGAACTCATGCTCAGCAGTCGCGCTCGCGACCGAAATTCAAAAGTCATTTATTCAAAGTAGGCTGAGAATCAGCACTTTTCGAACGTCAAAATACATAAGACAGTCCCCCTAAACGCCCACCCTTCACCACTTCCTAGTACGTTAGCTGGGAAGAAGAACTGGCGCAACAAACTCCCCAGCAGCACAGCTATCTGTTCAGTTAGAAAGAAAAAAAAAAATCTATATAATAGTATTCCACATAATTAACCTAATTTAAATTATTATCCATATGTAGCACACGTCAATATACCAAACAAAATCATTGAGACCACTAGACTAATCAGGAAGTCACGAGGCAATGTACACGTCCAAAAGAAATAATGATATTTTAAAACTACATGACGTCTGTACTCCCTTACTTAATCCTATTTATTTTAATACCTATCTTAATTACTCTGAAAAAAAACACCGAATCAATCTCAGCGATTGATTCGGTAAGGAAATAAATCGAACAGATTACGTGTGACTCAGGATATTTAATTTGTCTGTCTGTGATGTCTTGTTTATACCCTTTTAGATGACTTTTTCGCGTAGTTGGGTTTTAGTTTTAGTTTTTTGTTGATATGTAGTAATTTAGCCCTTTCATTTGATACCCAACATGGCACATTTCTTTCTTTTTTTAGTTACAAAAAAAAAAAAAAAATAGCAAAGGAAAAGTTGAAAGTGTGTTGATCTTACATAGATACAATTATTTGTATACATCACATTGTTTTAGTTTGACCGTTGACCCCCAAACTAAGAAGGGCTTGTATCTTGAGGGTCGGAGTGCGATTGAGCAGAAAGAAATATGTCAGATTACAGGGCTAGTAGGTGGGGGTGGTGGTGTGGTAGTGGTGGGTGATTAATTTCTTTATGTCCTCTAGAGGGTGCCATATTCTATTTCGACGCGTCGAACGATACCTCATTTATCAAATTATGATGAGTAGTTTAGAAGTTATGATGGAACAGATGAACATACATACATACCGATCGAAATCATAACCTTCCGTTTTGCTTCGCCGTAGTCTAGTAAAAACCAGTAGCGTCCCTCTTTCTACTAAAAATAACAGAGATATACTGTAGGCCACACGTCAGTGGTAGTAAAACCATAATATAAGCTGGCCTCTTATTCTACTGACACTCCGTACTGCGCTAGCCGCTAAAAGTTAAAGTGTTGCCACTACCCTGAGGTCGATCGAATTTGGTAATTATGGTAATAGCTACAAATTGAACTGGTCTTTGAAATAACATTAGGTACTTAGCAGTAGACGTGACAAGAATGTAAAACACAGGTACCATCGAAGAAGTTCATATCTAACCACCGTAAGGACTATTCTTGCTTGCGGCGCTCGGCGGCTAACCGGGCCGATAACAGATGTGGTAATCGTGTTCACGGGATTTTGTTTTGAAACTGGTTAGATATGAACTTCTTTGATGGTACCTATAGAAAAACAAAGTTGGTCCTCAAATATCAACGCTATCAAAATCCTATCTTGTCTCGGCCAATAACAGACATCTTTCGGCCAGACGGCAAACTTTACCCAAACGATTTTTAGATAAACTTTAAGGGCGATATTCACAGACCGCATTTTGACTTTATTTTGCTCAGTAAAGTAAGTCGCGTAAAAGTAAATTATTTACATAGCGTAGGTGCCCCACTCTGCTCTCCTCATCGCTGTCGCTGTGGTGAAGTTGTCAACAGCCTCGGACACCATGGCCTGTCTTGCAGCCGTAGTGCGGGCCGCTTTGCACGGCACGCGAGCATTAACGACATTATTCGTCGAGCTCTTGTTACCGTCGGCGTACCAGCTGTTTTAGAACCTAACGGCTTGGCACGCGACGATGGCAAAAGACCAGACGGTATGTCTTTGTTTCCTTGGAAGATGGGTAGGCCTCTAGTGTGGGACGCAACCTGCGTCGATACTCTTGCGCCATCCCATCTTCCAAGTTCGTCGTGCTCTGCTGGCGCTGCTGCTACGGTTGCTGAGAACCTCAAGCGCCGGAAATATAGTAACCTTAGTGGTAACTATATTTTTGAGCCGTTTGGGGTTGAAACGTTAGGGCCGTGGGGTCCGAGTGCTCATAGCCTCTACAGAGAAATCTCTAAGAGACTTGTTGACGCTTCCCATGACCCAAGAGCTGGCTTTTACCTTGGCCAAAGGCTAAGTATTGCCATACAAAGAGGCAACGCCGCCAGTCTCTTGGGTACATTACCAGCTGACAGCGTTGAGGATGAGTTTTATGATGCTTTAGAATAGTTTAGTTTAGTTTTAGTTTATTTTATTACATTTCTATAATTAAATGTTATTAACCCAAAAAAAAAAAAAAAAAAAAAATTTACATAGCGTTAATGTTTATATACAAATAAAATGCTTGGTTACATTTGCTTCTACGAATTTGAAAATTATTTGCGTAAAATTAAGGTTAATTTCGTATGGAACGCTTACTTTACTTAGTGAACGTGAAAGTGCGATCTGAGAATCTTGCACTATGAGAAGTAACAATATCTTCCTGCTATAAAACTAAGTCTCGAGAATCAAGTAAATGTTCAAAATCTTAAAACAATCCCTTTTTACTGTCCCTATCAGACTTTACCCTTAAAATTACGTCGCAAGAGCGCCCTAAAAATTTCTGGAAAACGTTTCAAAAGCCGAATTTTGGTACTCCCCTCTTATCAGGCCGAAATAAATGGAAGGTGTGCCAATATACATGCAAATTCGGCGAGACGAACAAATTGTGTTAGGGGCGCCCGCCAGGCGGCGCTGGGATGGACGACAATCTAGTTTGAAAGACTTGGACAACTGTTTACTGAAGAAAAGATACTGTGACTTTGTTTACTGATGTCTTAGGAATACTGAGTGTGTTTTCTGTTTTGTTTTCGTGATGTTATTAAATGTAGGCGTGCGTAGGTAAGCAATTCGTAAAAAAATTGTGTGATGTACCTATTAAGTTTTCACTGCCGATTTTTAAGAGGCTTACAACAGCTAAAGCGCGGTCACTGTCGGACTGCATAGAAATGAAAGAGAAGCGCGATGACACGACGCAGGTAATTTATTGCAAAATATGAAGCAGTTAGCGATTTACAGAAAATCTATTGATTGGACTGGAAAATTAAAACACTATTATGCTAATATGTAGCTTGTAGAATAATCTGACAAAAAATCAGAATGATTGCATGTAAATTAATATGATTTTGAATCGTTAAAAGAAATTTTTAGAGGTATCTTCATGATTTTTTTCTATCGTATCAAATTAGTTCAAGTATTATGTTTTCAACACACTATCATACTAGCATATATCCTGAAGAATATCATATATTTTTCTGATTTTGTTTGCTGCAGTGGATCATATTCTTTTATGCATTATAAAACTTGCGTTTAGGCACGTTTAGGTCCTGTGTCCCCTTAAGGACATGTAAGGGCGCTGGTTTAGTGATCGCAAACTCTACTGCTGAGCATGGCGTCCTAGCTTCGATTCCCTTATCTGGCAAAGCGTTATTGAATTTTTGTATCAGGAATTTCTTTCTTCAACAGTTGCAGCTCGAAGTCTAGTGTTATAGCTGCTTGATTGCAATGGGCTCGCCTCCTATTACATGACTTAAACATAACAGGCGAAATGATTCTTAACCCATCCATACCCTTTGGGGTTTACAGGCGTGATGTTATGTTATGTGTATTAGGGAATTATTTTGCTTTGTAACGCCCGTCTCAAAGTTTATTTGTTCCCTACTATGTCGCGTTGCCACTGAAGCGGCATCTACATCGCCACATGCGAACTACGCATCACACTGACGTCACGGAAAATCCTGCATCACGCAAGCAGAGTTTACCAGTTTGACTAGCATGTAAACAACGTTCTGACATTAATCGTCGGGCAGTTGCCCAGACAGTCAGACCTGACAAACATCTGGTCGGAGGATCCTCCCTTTCCTATGGAGAATGAGAGAACTTTACACCCTGTTCCTCGAACCTCTTTACCTCCAACGAAACAGACAACGAACCGTTTCAAGACACTTTTTGTAAAAAAAGTGTTTAAGATAGCCATATTTCTTATTTCCGTACATATTATCAAATTAATCAAAACAGCGAAATATTTGACAGCTATTTGCGATGTTGCCAACTTCTGTATAAACGCTCTTAAACCATCACACTTATAAAAAAACCACCGATAATAATAATTAGTAACAGCTTTATATCGTCGAGTGTTCCTTTTCCCTCCACTCTGCCACAGTGTAACAAACCGCAGTATGTCAATTACCGTGCAGTTATCCTGTTACGGCACATTAAGCCATTAACGGCTCGTCCGTATATCACGTCTCGTTACTTTATTAGCTCTTCAGTCTTCTACGTAGTTTCCTTGTTATGGCGAGGTAGTGTTCCTTTATTTTAATAATAAAAATTTAATCTTTTAAATAGTTTGGCTGATGCTAGTGGTGAATTGTAACTGCCTAATAAAACTCGCATCGTTTAGTAAATGAATGAGTCAATTATTATGATGATGATATTTATTTCTGTAAGTAAGTATGTTTGTACAAACACTTTTACACGCCATTAACATTTTAGATGAGGTTCGTAGTGGGGTCGGAATTTTTTTGACAGCTGTTTTTTCGGAAATATTCCTCGCCTTAATGAGCAGTAGTATCCTTATGACACACTATCCAAGTGTAAAAATATTTCTCAAACGTCCTTTATTTTAAGCGGTACCTCTAAACTAAACCAGTGGTACTGTATGACATCTGTGACAGCTTACAAACTATTAAAAAAATACTTGTTGCTTATCCTCTCGATACATAACAGCCCGTCGATTCTGTAAAAATATCACCGTGAAACTTAGGTGAAGTGAGCGTGAAGTGAGCTGTCAATAGTGCTAATCCCTAGCATCCTGCCGGTCGATTTGTGACAGTGACAGCTCACTTCACCTAAGTTTCACGTTGATATTTTTACAGAATCGACCGACAGTTCTAGCGGTACGTTATTATTGCAGCTTGTACAAGTATGTAGTATGACATCTGTTTCCTCACATTTAGAATTCAACTCATAAAAACATCACAAACCAGCATACGGTGTTGCCATGTTTATTTATACCTACGTGTACATTTCTAGTGAATTTTCCGAGACTTTTGTAGTGCCTACTAATACAACATAAAAATAATATCGCGCTTGTAATCCCCGAAAGGGGCAGGTAGCGGTGCACCCACACTGCTGTACTTAAGCAAGTTTAAACATATGGTGATGGTCGTGCCGTGATTATATTAAATAGTAATTAGCGGATCACACATGGTGCGCTGATATATTGCTCTAAATTAGTTACACTGTGACGCTACAAGCCAAAAGACTGATGTGCGTCGATTTAGTTATAGGTTTAATTGAGTTTTAAGTAGTATTTAAGTTTAGATAATTATGTAAGGCTATGAAAAGTTGTAAGTAACACTATTTTCGATAATATCGATGAGCAAACGGCTGTAATGGATTGATAAGAAAATGAAAACTAGATTTATTGTTCACACCACAATAAATCCGCGTTACACATAGCTTTACAAATTTATTTCACCATGTAATATAAACATAATCTAATATATTCATATATTAAGTTATAAAGACCATGCTTTATTTTAACATATATTTTTTCCAAATTATTAACATTACTCGTTTAGACGTGATTTTCTGTTTAAAATCATTAAAAGTCGGTTATCGTCACCTTAAGCGAACGCTAGTCATTGCTTGACTTTAAGCAACGTTTACACTACGAATATCGCCCTCTAGTGCTATAATATAAAGGCGCAGTAAATGTCAAGTATTTACCACTGCTGTGCGGTGAGACTGTACCTATAATGGGGCCATGTTTAGAACCTTTATCTTCAAGTCCTCAAATAAAAGCTCGTACAGACCAGCGCGACGCGACGCCGCGCCGCGACACGAACAAAAAACAAAAAGAAGAAAAGAAAATACGTTTATTTGCGGTACACATGACGCAAAGAAAGAACAAAACACAAAAATAAACAATTTGGGGGAAAATATGCGTCACATCCACGCAAAACGGCCATCGCTCAGCATAATGCTGCGACCCTATGCGAGACAGAGCCCCAACGCTGGTTTTCAGCGACAGCCGGCGTTGACGTGATGACGTCAACAATACAATTTCTAAGAAAACTTGACGGTATAACAATAGCTGGTGTCGCGTCGCGCTGGTCTGCACGAAGCTTAACTCATTGTTGTAAACCAATAATAGACTACACATCCTCGAGGCTATTTTCCGAACCGTCCTCCTCGAATCATCCATTTCCAGGAAATATGTTCCTACACAACTTAATATATATCTGGGCTCAAACGTAGGAAATGTTCTCGCCCGTCCTGTTGACCACTCGACCGACGTTATTGCCTACAACTATTGTTCACAATGATATATTCTCGGAAAAACGGGTTCAGGCAGAGAGACCACAATAGATAGGTATTTAAGGAGGACTGCTACTGGACTTCTTCAAATATTTTGGATTTTGTTTACAGGATTTTGTTAGATAATAATGTTATGTATAAACAGCCTATAATGTTCCCACAGCTGGGATACAGGCCTCCTCTCTTCGAGAGGGAGTGGGCTGTAATCTACCTCGAAGCCCAGTGCGGGTTGGTAGATGTAACATGTCTTCCAATTTTTGGTTCTAGGACATGCCGGTTTCATCGCGATGTTTTCTTTCACCGTTTTGAGAGCATTGGTGATGAAATTAATTACACAAAGTAAAGCGCCTGCCTGCCTGGGTTCAAACCCACGACCTACAACTCAAAAATCGGGTTTGTCACCACTGGGCCACCAGAGCCACCAGTTTTTTGAAGAATTTAGCAGAAGTTAAGTAACTCTTCTACCATGCAGCGTTGTTGTGTGTTCCGAGCCTTTCGATTTGGTGAAACAAAGGATTAATGCCCGTTTTAACTTACACTAGGCAATACCTAAATTAATTCTTAAATAAAAGAGCGCCGTTGGATTTTCAACGCTCGGCTCAGCAACGAAAATTGAAAATCCAACAGCACGGTTTTATTTAAACATTAGTTTAAGTGTATTCTAGTGTTAATGAAAACAGGCACTATTACACTTTTCTGGGATGTTTCAACATTCCATCAGGTGAACTGTTGGCTTATTTACTTAGATATGTGGCGGCATCTACATCGCCACATGCGAACTACACATCAAAAACCTGACGTCACACAGAATCTTGACGTCACACAAATCCTGCATATCGCAATTAGCGTTTACCGCGCGAACGACATATTTAAGACAATCTGACATCAATCATTGGGCAGTTGCCCGCCAGTCACCCGTCTTGTTGGAGGATACTCCTTTTTCTAATGAGGATGAGTGAACTTTACACCCCGTTCGTCATACCTCTAAAGATACATAGGCCAGTGCCAGGTAAATTCTTGTATGAATCAGTATTCATCAGCATTCCTGCCTCGATGTCGGGACGTTGTATATATGCTAGTCGCCCGGTAAACCCCGCTTGCGCGATGCAGGATTTGCCGTGTCGTCAGAGTGTGATGCGTAATTCGCGTCTGGGGATGTAAATGCCGCCACAGTCTAACTGACGCATGAACGATTGCTGAGCGTGGTAGTGACCTGGGAAAGAGACCCAGGCTAGGCGAAGTTGTATTAGGGTTTTCAATTGGAGTTCCTTAGCAGCTTGGAGTCTGGATTTGTCACCAGTTATATTAGCAATAGACGGTGTTCCCTTTTTTCGCAGACAGAAATTTCATAGAATTTCGTTTCGCAGCTAATGTTTCGTATAATATTTGGTCCTTGTATTTTTATTTGGAATATTATTGTTTTAACGACTATATACTTGAATGAAAAATATTTCACAGAAACACAATTCAATTAATTTTATAATCACTTTTTTTTATTTAACAAACTTATTAAACAGAAGAATTATTTTTTAACGAATATTGTTTGTTCGGTTCTTTTTCCATGGTATTTTATTTCAACGAAACAGTTCAATCAATCAACTCTGCTAATCAAAGTTCTGTATTGACAACAACAAACAAATGCAATAATATTCAAATAAAAAAGTATTCAATCTTCTCACTATAATACGAGCATGATCTAGTAATACAACTATTAGGGCAGTCCGCCCAAATAGGTTAGGTTAGAACTGTGACCAACTGTGCGCGAGCCGAGCGAGCGAAGCGAGCGGCGCCGCGGCAGTGGCCGGCGAGCGCAAAAAAGTACGTAGTAGTAAGAGTGGGACTTGAACATAATGATGTACCTACTTAATTGCCTACTTGCAAAATGTGGGCAGGTACTTTCACCCACCCCATTGGTGAATTCAGGCGTTATCTTAGTACCACTTACATTTGTTTTTACAGGTGGGAACCAAAAAAATAATGGGTAGTCGTTGTTATGTGAGCTTCCATACAATATCATCCAAACCTCTTAGAATCGAACCCACACTTACACCTATATCATGGTCCCTGATATCAATAAAAGCGGTGGAGGGATATATCTATATTTCGGCAAATAAACAAATATTGCGTCGACTCACAATGGCGAAGTACTGGCGCGTGTAAACAAGTGGTTTCTCCAAATAATTGCTTCGTATTCGGGAACTAAGAGAAAGTCTTTTTTGATGAGCAATTCGGGTTTTGTCGGTACTGGAAGTCCATGCCATTTCCCGTTCATAAAAATTTATTTGTTATCTACATTAATTATGTAATTGATACTGCGCCTAAGCCCAGATACACACGGACAATTTTTTATCGCGACGATATTTTTAAGCGCACTCGATTTTCAACCTACTGCATAGCGCTGAGAGTTGAAAATCCAACAGTGTGCTTTTTTGACGCGCTGGAAATGTACTCTGTTGGAGAAATCCAGTGCGCATAAAAAACCGTCGCGTTAAAAAATCTAAATTAAATTTAAATTAAAAAAAATTGAAAATCGATATCAAGTCGAACATAAAAGATAATATTTATAATCAAGTCGAATAATTTTATTATTTATATTTTTCCAAGATTGTGTACCTTTTTGCAGGAATCCGGAGTTTTTTGCGAAGTTGACCAATTGATATATTCTTTGGTCATCTCATTAAACAGACTGACTTGTAATTTGACCCATTAGCAACAATTAAGCACCCCATATAGACTAGAGGAAAATTCATGGGATTCAAGAAAACCAAATTTTTATGTATTATTGAAAATTTCGGAGAATACGTCACAAAATATATTTTTTCTCTAAACTCTCGAATAGAATGGCCTTCATTAATATTGCATTGGGTACCTATTATTTTAACAAACCGTGCGATGTAAGCAAATTTTCTAAAATATCAAAAAGTTAAAATTTTGGTACCTATTGAAGTTTTGTATGGGATAGTAATAAATTTCGCGTCTTTTAGGCTAGTGTTGGGAATCCAACACAACACATTGTACGCGCTCTGCACGCGCAGGCATCATGATCAGCGCGTCATCGGTATAGCTGAGGTGCGGCGCGACGGCGACACGGCTCGGCCCGATGACCACTCGCTTCCACGGACGCGCCGGACGATATTCCTCACTTATTTTATTGTTTGTCCGGGTCAAAACAACTTGTTATAAGCACGGCATTAAACCATTGACCAAAAATACAGTCCACTCTTTTATTGCTCATCGCGCTAACAGCTAGTTTGTAATTAATTATTAATAACCTGGTTCTTTGTAATAAAGAATTAAAAAGAAACAAAAAACAATATCTAGAGAAAGTGAATACTTACGACAAAATTATTGCTTTCACCGTCCTTTTCAGTATTCTGAAACCCTACCTGATCCACTTACTGAACAAATCTGTCCATCACAGTTAAGAGGCTCGATTGAGCAACCCTTTTTTATTGTTTTGGGCTCAATACTATTACCTCCTTCGACCCTGCTTGGGTTTCAAATACCTATGGGTATGGAGGTAAATATTATTCACATGTAAACTACAAGTGGGTACATCTGCTTGGCGTAATCAATTCATATAACTGTAACCATCTCACCGTGAAAACTTACGTGAAGTGAGCGTGGAGTGAGCTGTCATTACACAGGGATTGACACTATTGACAGCTCACTTCACCCACGTTTTCACGGTGAGTTGTTTACAGAATAGCATGGCTGATCACATTATTATGGTTATCTTAGTCTGTAGTGTAATTATACCTGATAGAAAATTATAATTTGTTAATCAATGTTATTATAATTATTCTTCAATAATTGTATTATTTGTCTCTATGATAATATGGAATGTACATTGTCATGTGTAACATTGTCTGAAATAAAGATTGAATTGAATTGAATTTGTAATCAGCTGAAAAAAGAAACAGCTACTCTAATTATATGTTCGCATATCTCACTAAAATAATTTAGGGAACAACTAATTTTTTTTCGCGATTTCTGGATTGATCCCTTAGAAATATTCATAATGATTAGTACCCCTTTCAGGTTTTCAGTTAATTCACTTAAACTTGGTAGGTATATCTGTGTTCTTACACAGTCAATAAGAGTCGAGCAGTGATAGCATAGTGGTGTGACCGTCGGACTGCCAAGTCTCGAGGTCATAGGTCATAAGTCTCGAGTTCGAACCCAAGGCCTCTGACTTTTCGGATTCATTTGCGTATTGTATAATTATCACTTGATTCAAAAACGGTGAAGGAAAACATCGTGAGGAAACCGGCATGCCTGGGAGATATTTCTCGATGGCATGTGAGGCTAAGTCAGAGGCCAATAGGCGGTTTTAAAACTCTGACCAGGTTAGTCACAAATCACACGAAAAGAAGAAGAATACCAAGTCAATACCTGCCTGAGTTGTCGCGTTTGACGAATTAAATGTTGCCAATAGAACTACTGAGTTGTGTCGTACTGTGGTCTGTTGGCACTCCCTATATCATGTTAATTTTCAAGCTGAGTCGTAAGGTACTGACGCTTCTAATGACACCCCTGGGGGGCCGAACGCACCCCATTAAGGGATGAAACGTGACCACACATACATAAGGAATGAGTTTCAAGAAATAAATAGAATTTCAGTTCATAATGAGTTTATTTAACATTATTATGTACATAAGTCGTTAAGATATGTATTCACAAACTATTATTATTTATTAATTAAGTAGTATTATCAAAATTATTTCTAAAGTTACAAAATCATTAAAACTTTTACACTAACCTCTTTTAGCTAAAAAATAAAATAATGTTTCATAGAAAGGCAAATCATTTTTCAGTTTGCGCGACACGGGTACCGAACCCAATCCTATTGAAGCCATGTTCTACACTTGAGGCAATAGTATTAAAAATCAAAAATATTAACCAATACCTGCATGAGAAGATATTTTATTTACATGTTACATTGAGCTTACAAGACAAGTCTTAATTAAAATACAATCGTGACTGTTTTCATTATCATCTGTCAAACGATATTTCTTAAAAATTATTAAATGCAATGCAACACACAATATTCTTGCAATACCAAATATTTAATCCGACACTGATTTAAAATTGTTTATTCTCAAATAGAGAAATAGAATAACCAAAAACAGCAATTTCATTGTTACCAAAACAATTTTATTCCTTCCAAAAAATATCTAAACTTATTCCAAATAACTATTCATTCGTCAAACAAATCTAAAGGCTTATTCACACTAGGACATTGTTCTATCAGCAAATGTTACAGAATCTGACAGCAAATATTATGTCTCAAACACGTGTGTCAAATTGCACAACATGTTGGTACAACCGCGGACAGTGGCGGTTGGCCACTTTTCAACCAAGGGCATTAAGTCAGACGCTAATTGTCCACGGTTGTACAATACGTAGTCCCCTAGAGCGGAAAAGTCATACTTTTACATACATATTAGTTTTAATATCACCTCTAAACGAATATAAAGTGAGGGTTTGCGCAGCAGTCGCTCCCTTTGTCGGGGTTTTGTGCCGCTTTCACCCATTTCCCGTGGCAGTGAGGGGCGACTAGCGCGTAGAAGCGTGTCGCATGACCCGCCACGCCGTGCCCGCTGCAGCGCCATTTCAAATCCCGTCGGAGTGCTGCCGTCTCGCAGAGGACGCATACCGTCGCGCCTGGGGGAATGGAGACAGATCAGAAATTAATAGACCATAAAAACATCACGGCTGGTCGAAGGGAAGGCAGAAAAGTACTTTTAGTACAACACCCACATATCGCCGGTTATGTTTAAGTCCCATGTAATAGGGGGCGAGCCTACTGCCATCAACAAGACACAAATCTAGATTCCGTTCTGCTACTGAGAAATTCCAGATGGAAAAACCCAATAAGCGATCGTGTGCTCTTGCGACCAACGAGGAATTAGAAGAAGTTAGACCTTTTTTGCACTATAAGCTGATTGATAGTCAATCATCTGGAAACTTCTGAGGAATTTCATAACGGTTTGATAGCTTTTGTATCGAAAATATATGAAACACCCGTATTCAGGTATTGTTCGGTTAAGTTTATCTGACGATTGAAGAATTTGCCCTAAATCTCCTATGGAAACTTACAGGTCATCAGACTTGATCAATTTTATCAATCGAAGTCCTATGCTGGACATAGCCCTAGGACACATGTTTTTTTAATATTTTTTTATGACAGTATAATATCTTAGAGATATTTATTTTATAAGTAAGTATATTCTCATATTATTTGTTTTATTTTATTAAGTGAATTGTTTTGATTTTATGTATTTTACTTTCTATCTACTCTTACACACGGTGTCTACATCTCTTTTTATCCTCTGTCCTATTGCAGGAATGCTGGAAGAGATTTCTTTAGAAATAAGCATTCCTTTGTACGTATTTTTTTGTTCTTTTCTTTTTGTCTGTTTATATATGTGTGTGTACATAAATGGTTAAAAACAAAAAAATATTCTCAACGTTTCTAATTCATAATTGCAATCCCAGTCGTAATTTACATGAACAAATTCACAAAAAATCAAAAGTGGAGACCACTTAAAAGGTTTCTACTGCTTTTAATTAAGCAAGTAACTTCGTTTTCCTTTTCTAAGAAAACTAACCACCTCGTCTTTTTATTAATTCAATAGTTGAAGCTCAAGATGCACTCAAGAGAAAACTTTCACAACCTTTATACAACACAAGCTCCGGAAATTCCAGAATGGTTTCCCACTTTTCAATTTTCTCGTCATTAACTTTATACAACGAAAAACATACCTTCTCTCAGCGCCTTATAGTCGGAATCCGTGTGGCAGGCCTTCGATACCTTGGTGACCTCGAACTGGGCACAGTATCTGGACAAAAGAACGTGGAAATGAAACATAAGGGTACAAATAACAGTTATAAAACGTTTCGGAAAAATATCGTTTCGATTCCGTACAGGAAATTAGCCTTCAGGATCTTTTGTGCTTATTCTGGGCTCAAATGTATGACAAATGCTGTTGGAGGCCCGGAAATTGATTCGGTATTTCGTCCGTAATCCAGACGTAAAGACTAGTTACTTTTAGATCACTAAGTTTCCAGGTAAAAATCCCAATAGAAAAAGGCTTTCGGTAATTTTTTTTGGTTCCTTGAAAAAATTCAGTCTTGCTTATTTCTTATTTTCTTTTTAGTCAGTGTAAATAATTTGTGATAATTAAGAGGTACCTATACCCAGTTGTACATAATAATATTATTTCGTTGTTCCGTACACACAGTTGCCTGATGTTATCGAAATACAGACAATACAAACCAATTTCTACGCAGATAAAACAGAATGCACAAACATAGTTCTAAATGCATACGAATCAGTTTTCGTTATTTGGTTGGCAGAGCCACAGTGCTTCTCATTTCCTGTAGACACATGTCAATAGCTGGGCGGGAGATATTGATTCTATCTAGTCTTTGTACTGAACTGACCGAGCTGTATCTGAGCCAGTTATTGTTCTACCACAGTGTAGCTATCTCGCATACAGTAGAACAATGATTGACATTGGCAGCTCGGAATAAGCAGTTTGAAATCGTCGATTAAACTAAGCTTTGGTACGATATTATGTACGGTTACGACCAAAAATTTAAAGGTGTATACGGTAAGTTAATATACCATCACGCCTGTATTCCCCGAAGAGATAGGCAGAAGTGTACCTAACCTACCTATAGTACATCCACATTTCGCGGTATAGCTTGTCCACTCTGAAATGACGCGCCCCATTACCGCATTATCCATAGAAATCCGTATTACCGTGTGCGTAAATGTGGTAGTGCGGCACGTCATTTCAGAGTGGACAAGGTAACTTAACCTATCTATAGTACACCCACATTTCGTGGTATAGCTTGTGCACTCTGGAATGACGCGCCCCATTACCGCATTACCCATAGAAATCCGCATTACCGTGTGGGTAAATGCGGTAATGGGGCGCGTCATCTCAGAGTGGACAAGCTATAAATGTCGTTATCGTAGCAAAAGTGATTGTTATCTTGAATCATTTATTATACGTTATAACTTGGAAATCGTGTATTAAGTACAAAATAAGAATTATTTCAAAGATTTATTCGTTATTTTGCGAAAAAATCGTCAGTCGGTTGATACCGTTTTCAATGAAATGCCGATAAGGACGATTCCATATCGGAAATTTCATTAAAAACTTTCACAGAGTTTTGATTTTAAATGAATCAGATAAAAAATTATACCATTTTAACAAAAAATAATCAGTCAGTCAAAAAATAATTTACTTACATTCAACTCTGAAATTACGTTGAACGAAAAAAGTAATTTATATTATATCACAAAGCGGATGTTTTCAGTAACACATCATGATTTTTTATTCAGTTTTAAAGAACAAAGGGATTTCAGATAAAACATTGTTTTATTTGTCCTAACATGTTTTGAATGAGCATTGTTTGAAATGTAAAATGTTTTAACTTCCAATTTGCCATTTTAAAGTTAACAATGTTTTTTTTTAATCTGGTCCTTTTGGATCAATACATTATTCGGTTTAGTGATAATGCCCTAGAATCTAGGGCGAAAAATAAATAGATTATCTAGGGCCTAGATAATCTATTAGAAACCTCACTGGGCATCCTGACCTTTAAAAATCTATCGATCCATACATTATTGTGTTCAATCGTAGATTCGCCCTGCCGCGTCAAAGATGGTCGCGTTTCTGTTTTATTTTGACGCCTCTGGGACACGCATTGTCGCGCGGACTCGACTTGATTGTCATGGAAACGCCATTAGTATTGTGCGAGCATTGTTCTCAGTACGGACAATTTTTTGCGCGACTAAGGCCCGTATTACAGAACCTCACTCAAAACTCAAACATTACTTAAAACTCGTTTAAAGCCCTTTGATTGGTTGAAACTTGTTTTAAGTAATACTTGAGTCTTGACTGACGTACTGTAATACGGGCCTTAGTATGGTGAAGGGCAAATCTAACGATTTAAATCTTTGCAAAATACATGCAAACGCAGGCAACAGCTGCGACTAGCGACTCCTACAGCTAGCGACTTTGTTTGACTTACTATAAACTTTAATATCTGTTTTGAATTTAAAAAACTTGTTTGTTGTTGATTCTTACGTTGTTTATAGATTTTAAGCTTTAATTTTCAGGGTAATTATCAAGCTTGATCATATTTGCTTAAGCTTCATAATTTTCTTATTTAAAATTTGTAATGAGTGGGTTGTGTTCCGCGTTTTGGCTGCCCGAGGTCCTATGCAGCTATTGTCTTTATAGGTGTGTAGGTATATTATTTTAAAACTTACTCTCTGTGTGAGTTAGATTCAGGGTCGTCAGGGTTGCGCAAACGCAGGTTCTTGCGGATGTCCACAGTTTCGTTGGAGTGGCGGCTCACTGACAGCCCACCGGGGAGGAGCATTGCAGTCTCATCTGTTGAAAAATATTGTTAAAGTTATTAAAAACAATTTTACTATACATTGTAACAGCGACTCATTTTTCACACCTGCCCCTTAAGACTTAGGTCAGATATATGTTTGATATTCGAATAGCTCATCTAAAGAGATGCCATACAGAATATAAATTAAAAATTTCTACTAATTAAAAAGTTATACAACAACACGAAATTTCACGGGTTTTAAACAAGGAATGAAGTGAACTAATGATAATAGTTCAGATGTTTGCAGATACTAACTGGGTTGGTAAAGTCGAACTCGTAATTGCTATACTACCCCAAGGTTCAATGTCACTTGCACGTCAACGTTAAGTTCTATTTTTGCATAATGACTAATGTGACAGATAGATAATTTCAACTTCAGACAAGTTTCCATTTACTGGGAGGTTGTGGAAAATTTTCAAGCGATTAAATATAAAAGGTATAGTCGACACACTTGTTCCTCTTGTTACAAATAATAACATCATAATAAAATTGCATAACTACCACTAACCTCTGCGGTACAGACAGCTGTGATAGACCTTTTTTTATATAATACGATAAATAAAGATACAACACGACAACAGTGAAGGAGAGAATGATTCAGTGGTCCTTTGTGAGAGTCACTCGGTAACTTGATTACCTATTTACTAGGTAATTTTTATGTCGACACCAATTTTCATTTTAGTCTAGCAAATAAGAAATTAGAGTATAGAACAATGTGGGCTTACATCTCTCTAAAAGTCAGCCTTGCAAAGTGCTACAAACCCAACGCTATAAAGTTTTCACGCTAACTTTTTGAATGGTCACCGACAAGAAGTTAGTGAGATAGCTCTGGTTTGGCGTTGTGTTCCAACACCAAAACTGCATTTAGAGAATTTGTGCCAGAAGATTCATGTGTATAATACATTAATATTCAAGTTAGAATTACCACAGAAATCTCGATGTTTTGATATGTCCACACAGTACCTCGATGCCAGTATAATCCATAGATGCAAAAGTACCTCTGTTTCTGTTATTAAGTGTCATTATGGCTTTGGATAAAATTAGGTATACTAATAGCCACGGGATAATTCAAGCCCTCCACGTTGGCGAAGCCGCTGGCAAAAGCTAGTAAAATATAAACCCTCACCTCTCAAAGGAACATCACTGTCAGCAGAGCACCCCCGATGCTCCTGGCAGGCTCGTCGCTGCTTCAACGATGAACAATGGCGACCACCGTGTGCAGGAGGCTGGACCACTCGCCGGTTTCGGACCATGCTGCCAGACCCGCAGTTTGTGTCGCAGTCCGACCATGGACCCCAGCCGGACACCACGCAGTCTATTACTGAGAACAAGGAGAGAACAAAAGTTAATTTACTAATGTGGTTTTTGAAAATCGAGTGTCGCGTGCTTCATTTGTTTTCGTCCGTCGCTCTACAAGTTACGACGCGGTGATTCCTCGCATGCTCTAAACAACTTCTTTCATTTGTTTTCTCCACAGACGCTGTCGCAAGAACCGTGTCGCTTGAGCGGGTAGCTCGTGGTCACAGGGTTGCTGTGGATCCATTCTGTAAACATCTCACCGTGAAGAGTGAGCATGAAGTGAGCTGTCCATAGTGTCAATCCCTAGCTTTAGGTGCAATGACAGCTCACATCAAGCTCACTTCACCCAAGTTATCACGGTGAGATGTTTACAGAATAGCACGGCTGGTATTAACATGTCACCCTGAATGTAATCATGTGACCACTAACGAAGTTAAGTTGATGAGAACCTACGAATAATTAAATGAGAACCATCTATCTAAAACGGAAAACTGATAAAGCCCCAGCTTAAGACTTGTAATATCACCTGGGTCTGGTAGAATTCGACGGATCCTTAATTACAGTCGATCCAGATGCCAACTGAACTTTATAAACCATTGGACGTACATAAAAAAGTTAAAATTTTGTAACAAAAAATACAATCATCGGTTTTTTTATGGGTTTTTTCTACAATGAACCAGCAATTAGGTACGGAACAGTTCTTTTAGATGCTGATCCTCTAAAACTGTCCTAGGAAAATTGATTTGCAAATAAAGAAGGACGTTTACCAGTCATGGTAATCCAAAAATACTATCATCGCATTTATTATGGCCGATTAGAGCTCTAGCTACACTGAAGCGAATCCCACAAGGGATATGGGACGCAACTACTCCTCGTCTCAATGATTCAAAAGTCACGCGACTATTCCAAAGCGTAGTAGGGATCTATGGAGAAGAACGGACAAGAAACTGCATGGATACTATTTTAAATTATATTGTTACAAAATATGCAATGTGCTTTGCTTATACCTACCCATTGAACCAGGAACTACATCAGTCGGTCGATTCTCTAAAAAGACCAACGTGAAACTTAGGTGAAGTGAACTGTCACTGTCACAAATCGACCGGCAGGATGCTAGGGATTAACACTATTGACAGCTCACTTCACCTAAGTTTCACGGTGATATTTTTACAGAATCGACCGGCAGATATCACAAATCATCAGTGACATCACAAGAAGAGCCGTAAGTTCTAAATCCCCACGTAGGTATTATGAAAACAAACCAATTACCAAAATTGTAATTTTCCGAGAAACTTAAGCTCTCCACCTACGTATTACTGAAACAGTTTCAGTTACCTACATGTTATTTAGGTACAAAGTTGTGTAGGTGTCTCTAGGGTAGTAACACTAGGCTTATTTATACACCGATTTGCACGCGTGGTCTCCTTCTCAGGTCAATACCCTCAGCAGTAGGCCACCAGGCTTGTGGTATTTATAAAGTTTAATAATGTTGGCTTCATTAATCATTTTATTAAATTGTTGGAAGATAACGGTACCTACTACCGAGATAATAAAAAATTTCCAAGATTTTCGATGGAATACATCGAGCATTATTATCCCCTCAACAACCAATTTTGGTTACTTATACTTTTAAAATACCAAACCTAAACGTAGTCGCGAGAGTAAATACGTTACACTTACAAAAGATTCAAAATCGATTTTTTCTTAAAGTATTGTTTGAATTTTTATTATAGGATTTAAAAAAAATCCCATTATGAATAGGAGGAGCTTGTGGCTTAGTCATAACAGCCGCACGGCTTAAGCTACGCTTGCCGGGGTAAGTCCGTGGATGGGTGACCATTTTTACATACCGAGTCCCTTCCTTGCATCGGAAAGTTAAGCCGTTGGTCCCGGCTGTCATTCGTGAACCTTTGACAGTCGTAACGGGTCGTCAGAAACCCCAAAGTCTGACTAAAGTATTACCCAGTTACTGGGTTGTGGAGGTCAGATAAGCAGTCGCTCCATGTTAAATACTGGTATTCAGCTGCATCCGGTTAGACTGGAAACTAGTAGGGAAAAGCTGGGCAGATTGACTATTATGAAATAGGTCTTCGCTCAAAATCGTAATTGTTATGTCGCTAGAAAATTACTATAAACTCGTGACCGTGCAATAATTTTTTAATATAATTTTGGAACCTATCCGTCAAAGCATTTTCCATTTCATTCAACAAATAAAAACCACATTCCTATTCCAACTCACTAATTCCGACACACGAACCAACAAAGAGGAAACGTAAAACTTCATTCCTTTGAAAATAATATTAGGTAACTGAAAAATATTCACGCACAGTATGGAGAGTCCTTCATAAATTCACTGTGGTGAAACTAACACGACAAATAAAATAAAATTCAGACCACAGTAGAACCAACATGAATACATTTAGTAAGAATTTCAGCAACATTGTACCTCGCTTTATTTATATTGGTCCGAAAAATCATTGCGACGGGCAATTTGACAAAAAGGCCTAAAGCCATTGAGTGAGGGCCATGGATTGGAAACATTGGGTATATTTGCGAGAGGCGGCTATATTTTACTGTTGCTGTATACAATTGATTATGGTGTACATTTTTTATTTGATTGGCTTTATTTGGCAAAATTGTTTTTTCATGGAAATATTTTTATGGACTATGAAAGATGTTTAACAACGGACGATTTAAAAAGACGAGATTTATTAAGTTACGCTTTTGACAAGCTGAAAAGCTGCAGTTTCTAGCGCAATAAAGTAGCTTATGCTCCGCTTCTGTGGCACAAAAATTCCCTGAGTTATAACTTCACGACGATCAACCAGATTATTTAATATGAATCAAATAATGTTTGAGGCGATAGCTTGAAACAGGTTAAATAATAAAGAAACAGTTCCATGGCTGACTAGGAGATAACACACAGACTCAATCAATCTGCCTAGCCTTTTCCTAACTATGTTGGGGTCGGCTTCCAGTCTAACCAGATGCAGCTGAATAACTTATTTTACATGAAGCGACGACCTATATTACCTCCACAACTCAGTAACTGGGTAACACGATACCCCTTGGTATGACTGGTTGTCAGACTTTCAAACTTCTGACGACCTGTAACGACTGTCAAAGACCTACAAATGACAGTCGGGACCAACGGCTTAACGTGCTTTCCGAGGCACGGAGGAGTCTCGGTAAGTAAAGATGGTCACCCTTCCATGGACTAACCCCGGTAAGCGTAGATTAACCTGATGGATCGACCCGTGCGGCTGTTATTACTACGCCACGAGCTTCTGTGTTGTGCGGGACAACGCACAGACTGACGAAGAGAAAAACGAAAGAATTTTCAAAAACTGCCTCTAAAAATAAATATATTGTGCATGCTGAAATTCAACAGGTAAGGAAGGTTGAAGGTTATATTGAAAAAAACGAGTAAACTGAAAAAATTCAAAGTATATAGAAAAATTTACCACTTCTGGTTAAGTTTCAGTTAACTTATGTTGCTTAAGTGATAACTTCAAACAAACCTATTTTAAAACCAGCTAGATAGTTCCTATCCGGATTCTATGGAACAAATCCTAGAAAGTAATTGAATAGAATATACCCATAAAGTTTCGTACCTCTACAGTACACAATCCGTGGCGAGCTCCTGTCCACGACAATTGGCACTAACCACACACGGTGGTTTGCACTGCAGTTTGCAGTACTTTACACCAACTTGAACAGTCGTTACCGAATCGAATCGCAACCTAACTTGCCACTGCAAGTTTTAAAGCTAAAACTTTGCTCTTGGATTTCTCAACGGCCAAATAGTATATTGACTGGAGTGTAAGTTTCGTTTCAAGGAGATATACCTATGGTCTTTCTCTACGGTTAGCTAAGCTTTTCAAAGAGACCTACTTTTTTTTAGAGTTGAAATTGACGGGCTTTTGCTTATATCTGACAAATTATTATTTTTGCCCGAAGAATGATCAAACTTAAGTGACAGTTGACAGGACACATTGCTCGCAAAAAAGATGGCCGATGGGGCTGGAAGGTTCTGGAGAGGCGATCGCGTACCGAAAGACGTAGCGTTGGAAGGCCTCCGACAAGGTGGATACGTGAGCTTGTGAAGGCCGCAGGAATCCGTTGTGAGAAGCACAGAACAGCTATCTAATTACGCAACACATTTTCGTTGACAATTCCGACGAATCTGTTTCAATTTGACGGGTCAACAAAATTCATTGTGTTATATTTACGTTGTTGAGCAGATTTTTCTTTCGGACGTACGATCAAGCAATGCATTAGCAATCTGTTTCAAAACGATTCAGATTCTGAATGATCGTGTAATACGTAATTAGGGTACCGGTCGAAGTGGCAGTGCTTAGGGGACGCCTTTGCCCACCAGTGGGGGTCTTTCGGCAGAAATGATGATGATGATTATTCTTGCCCTTAAGTACCTATGTAAACGTTCTGAACTTAAGTAATAGTGCCTAACCGGGGGTTAATGCCGAATTTTAGATAGAGGCGGTCTCACAGTTACGAGTTACAGAAACGATGCTCTGAATAGCAGATTTTTTTATAAAATTGAATGTGCCATATTTACCGCCGGGTACTGTAATATTCCCGTACTGTCATGTCATCAATAAAGAGACTAGGCACCTGCGCAAAGGTGTAAATTTAAACTCCTTTCTATCGATTGATTGGAAGGTTGGCTCCACCAATATCGCTAGCAATAAATTAGGAGCTACATTACAAGCTTTAGGGCTCACATTTGATACCCAGTTCACTCCACGTAAGCACCAATTTGCCGCGTCATTTACTTTAGGCCTTCGCCCCACTCCTACATAAATCACAACAAAGATTTATGAGCATAAAACAATTTTACATTATTAAATAAGCAATATATTCAAAAATGTCGTTACGAGGCCTGAGAATGTTCGAACACTGGTACCGAGCGGGGGTAATGGCCTATAAAATGGCCTTAAGAGGCCATTTATCATGAACGAGTGGCACTATGTTCGCGGGTGTCTATTGCAAATTTATTGACATTTGTAGGAGCACGGAATACCTGAGTCGATCGTTTGGACTGCATTTTCAATGACTCAATTTCCTTGCCTAGGTATAAATTGGGATTTATTGGTGCTCAACTGAACATACGATGGGACACTTTACAAGCCTATGAAGTATTTTTAGATTCGTGCGGAAAAATATCTTTGCGACGCTATAAACGGCTGACACTGTTACCAATTTATGTGGTAAAATGGAGCGGACGAGCGGATTTGTGTGGAAATAGACCACTGGGAAATTAATATAGTTTCTATTTGGTATCACGTTTTCGAGAAAAAAATATCAGCTGTCCCCTACAAAGCTTCAATACCTACTCGACCAGAATGTATGGGACGGCAGATAAAGCCACCCTGTATATCTTAGATTGGTACTGTGGCGGCATCTACATCGCCACATGCGAACTACGCATCAAAGACCGGACGGTACCCAAAATCCTGACGTCAAACGAAATCTCGCATCGCGCAATTAGAGTTTACCGCGCCATCGACTTATATTCCTCTACATCAATCTTTGGGCAGTAGCCCGCCAGACACGACACCCA
This sequence comes from Agrochola circellaris, assembly GCA_914767755.1. Classification (NCBI taxonomy): domain Eukaryota; kingdom Metazoa; phylum Arthropoda; class Insecta; order Lepidoptera; family Noctuidae; genus Agrochola; species Agrochola circellaris. The sequence goes on from OU611860.1 coordinate 10,266,881, forward strand.
TGTGGTAAAAAGATCCTCCATTTTATATAGAGTATGGGTGAACTATACCTACACCAGTACGCTTAGCATGACCACAATAGAAACGGGTTTTGTGGACAGAAGAATAGACAAAATGACAGATTGTGATTGTTTATCTGTCATTTTGTCTATTCTTCCGCTTTTATGGTATTCATGCTACGCGTGCTGTTCCTCATACCTCCTAAAGTACTTTTGTCTACAAGGCATTTACAGCCAAGTAATTAAAATTATTGTGGTCAACATGCATTCACCACTTGTTTAACAAATTAGTAAAACTAACTTAACTTAAGCATACAAACCTCAGCTGAAGTCCGAAACAAACTTATACGTACGTTATAAATACGCTACCAAAGTGTTTAAAAGTTCCTTATCAAACTTAAATTGTTGGATTAAATGTTTTACTTTCATTTCCTTTCGCCTTGTTTGTTGATCAAACATAGTTATCTGAAACTTTAGTTTGCAATCAAGCGTGTTGAAAAACCCATCAAACAAACACTTATACTATATTGAATTGAATGAAACATTACGAATCAGTGGATTTGAAGATTTGTTATTTTAACAACTGAATGACAGTGCATGATGTATATTATTATTTAAGACTTTATTCAAACTCAAACGCAAAGCATTTTTTTCAAATAAACCACCAGGTACTTTTGAATTTTCAAGGGTCGGTCAGTCAGAAAGATGAAGCTAGTTGCCCATTCCAACGCTTAGTAGGTTCCTATGGAGAAGAACGGGCAAGAAACTCCATGGACACTCTTTTAAATCAGAATATTGTTACTCAATATTGGTTACTTCATTCATGTTGTAATTATACATGTGAGAACAATGTAGAAAACAAAAACAATTAAAATAAGCCGTGGCAGCTAAGAGATGACCAGTCCCCACTGGAACCCGTAAACGTTAAAACCCGTTAGAAACCCGTTCACGAACATGACGCATGGATCAGCACCATTTAGTTCAACTATTTTGAAGGGAATTTAATGATCCAACACACACGCCACCATCAGCGAGACTAAGAAAAATGACAGCCTGAACAAAATGTTCTAAGTCAGATGGATGGAATTCGGAACTAGTGCGCAATAACTCATACAAAAACCTTCGGAGCATCATTTCTCGGATCCGGATCGGATGCAGTGCTTCAACGCTCAAAGATAACGGCTTGTTCCATCCAACAACACATCCTATATAAGTTATCTTCATACATATTTTTTTGACGAGGGTTAAGACGTTCATAATATTTGTACCGTATTTGTGTACTACAGGTTGTGTAAAAATACGACATGCGAGGAAAATAACACTGTGAGTACGTATGCCATGTTTGTTACAATCAAAAGGCTTTCACGACAGGCCTGAATCGAAAATCAGTTCATGAATACGCGGTCTATATTCAGCTGTTTAATAAGGATGAGGCTGGCACAAAGCTACCAGCTTGAAATGAAGGACAATAGGGGTTCTGTGGTCGTTGGAGCGAGGCGTTATATCAGTTCCGAACTGACCCAATTCCGAAGATGGAATTCGGACAAGTCTCAAAGTGAAATTGACAATTAATTATTGTGTTCCGCTGTTACTTAGGATTGAGTAGAAGTTTATTCTTCAAAGAAAGTAAGATTTATAAGTACTCGAAACGTATACGTGGAAAACTTACGAATTATAAGTGAGTTAAGTAAAAGTTTTCTCTCTTCCGTACGCAACATAACAACATGGAATTATTTACAGTTCATTGCCCTCTAACTTCATTGGTATACAAATTACAAAGATAAGTTACTTGCCTACCTATCTATATGTACCTACATGTTTGAAAAGCTTTTATAAAGTTCTTGTAAAAAGTAAGTAATGTACAAAGGAACCGTTTCGCTAGTGATCATCGTCGCAAAATTATGGTGATTTACTTTTACCTGATTATAATATTCAAGACCGTCTTACATCTGTATATAAGCTTTTTAACAAACAACTTAAAGTAAACTAACAACCATAAAAAATCAAAATATTTTACTTCACATAAACCTACATGGGCACTTATGAAACGTCAGAAGCTAGGTGCACGGTTCTAACAGGTCGGTTCCTATGGAGAAGAGCCGGAACCAAACTCCACGATTACTCTTTTAAAAATAATTTGCTTTAACAATATTTTCAAATTAAAGTGTTAATATGTACAGTGTAGCCCTGTCAACAAGTACCACTCGAAAACCAAACAGAAATCAGCGTCAGTCACTAGTTGTCTGGCATTTATACTGAACTGGGCCTATTTGACGCAGCCGTGAGGCACATGAGAGTACAGTGTAGATTCAAAAGCGCGGATTCAATTTCAAATTCGAAATTCTAATTCAAAAGACATTTATTCAAACTAGGCTGCGAATCAGCACTTTTTGAACGTCAAAATTACATTAGACAGTCCCCCAAAACGCCGTAGATATATGCCAGTGACCTTGAATGGTTAGCTTGCGTGTTCTGTACTGAACTCACGCAACGCGTCGTAGGTCCAGCCAGTAATAGGACTCGCCCATCAAGGAGCGCTGTACCAAATTAGACGCATTATTAATTTATTATACATAAAACAAAAGGTATTTTAATAAAACACGTATACTAAAATATTAATAATTAAATTATCTTTAAAATGGTGAAAATTTTGAGAAAAATACGCTCGAAGGATTTTGCGTGATTCTCAGTTTTTCATCGGCGTTAGACATAACTTTACAAATTAATTTCACTATGTAATATAAATATAATCTAAAATATTCGTATATTAAGTTATTAAGAAAATGCCCTCATTTAACATATATTTTTTTCAAATCCTTAACACTACTTGTGACGTGATCTTCAGTATAAAATCATTAAAAGTCGATTATCGTCGCCTTAACAAAATAGAAAATGGTCAACAAATCTACAGTCTACAAGGACTGCCTAAGAACTTGTAGGAAGATACATACCTTCTCGCAAGAAGGAAAGAAAGAAAGAAAAATATAAAGAAAGAAATAATATATAATATTTGGGACACGCACAGGAAATACAAACAGTAGGTAAGTAGGTAATAACAAAAATAAAAAAATAACAAAATAAAAAACAAAAAAAAAAGAATTATAACGACCTGTGCGAGGCCAAAAAGGCTCCTATCTCAGCATAAAGCTTCGTGCAGACCAGCGCGACGCGACAGCCCGACGCGACACCGGCTATTGTTATACCGTCAAGTTTTCTTAGAAATTGTGTTCGAGTCGCGGCGCGGCGTCGCGTCGCGCTGGTCTGCACGAAGCTTTATGCGGCGATATTTCAAAAATAAATACCGCAGCGCTGGTATTCTGATAGGGCCCACTGTGATGTCACGGACACACCTACGGATTAAGATAAATCCCACTATGGGATGTAAAAATAAATAAAGCAATAAAATAAAACAAAAATATAAATAAATACTGAAACTATGTAAGTAATAAATAAATCTATTCACGCCCGACGTTCCAACATCACTTGTCCATAGTATAGACTATTATCTATGGTGACAAGCGAAGGGACGCGGGCGCACTGCGAATCTGCGATGCATTAACTGTCAACTAATTGTCAATTTATCTAACAAAGAAGATTGGAATTTTACAGAAATTATATATTATGGTTCAAAGAATATACTACTCTTTAACGAGAGGTATTAATACAAATAAAACAATGGGTGAATAATATAAGAAAAGGCAAGAAAGTGGTGCAAATGAATAATGTATAGTATCGTTGTGTTATGACTGACTGTGTTGTGTAGTGTAAGTCGGAAGAAAAAGATTCAGTCACCGAGAAAAACAAAGCGACTGAAGCAGAATTATACTGCTAAGAACACTTCGCTAAGGTCATCAATAACAACTGCGTGCAGTCCCCAGGTGAGTTTAGAAATTGGTTTCCTTTTGTATTCGTAACAAATGTTGCTTATACTTAGTACTAAAACTAACAACTGTTTTTATAGCACGAAAAGGAGGTGGCAAGTCGTTCCAGCAGCGAGAGGCAGCGAATTTAAAGCTTCCACGGAATGCAGCAGTTTTGTGCGTTGAAGCCAAGAAGTAACCATACAACTTTAATTATATTTCTACTACACAAAACAAATGAAATCCGAATTGGAGGAGAAACAAATTCGATGTGCAAAATCTTGGACAGCACAACGAACGTGAGACAACGTTGACCGACTTACATAATAAAAGATGACTGAGTAATTTTGCTACAATGTGTGCAAAATGATCGTCATTTTAGTCGCTTTAGTAAAATACTGCCATTCAGGTGCATCTGGGGGCCTCTTCTGGCCGCTGCATCTGGGGGCCGTCGTTACTGGCCCTTGGCTGTCCTTCTGACTTACGGTATGTCTGTAAGTGAGACAGAGAACCAAGCGCCCGTAACGACAGCCGAAACTGCGGATTACGCTTAGGTAGTAGGCCACCTGGTTAGACTGGAAGCCGACCCTAAGATAGTTGGGAAAAGGCTAATCCGACAAATGCATTATTTTAGAAAATAATATGTTCCAATCATCAGATCTTCTAAGTCAAGCATGACGATAACAGTTGGTGAATTGAAATAGGCGTTGTAGATAATTATTTTTCCTGCTTTTATGTCAATAAAAACCCAAATCTTCGGAATAGATAAATTTAAATTTATTTAAAATATCGGTTTTCGGCCTGACCGTACAAATCACCGTAACCGGGAGTGAAAATTCCGGTTTCATTATTCGGGTCCAGTTGACTCGGGCCGACCTGTCACTGATTCTATTATGGACAGACGCTAACAGGTCTAAATCGGTCTCATGAAGGACTCGGTAAAAGCGCCCGTAAAGCTCTTTGCTCTGCCATACCTCCCTGCGGTCATTAGTATCTAATATTGAGTTCCCACCTATGAAATTGGCGTTGTTTTTCTCACAAATGGAGCACCTTGTCACTTCTATGATTTAAAATATTCATCAATTGCTTGGTATTATATCGAATAATGACCATCATAGACAACTACCAATGGTAAAAAATACCTTATTGCTTATAGTTTTCTAAACATAAAAAATACCTTAAAATGACTCCTCATTTTGTTAGTAGAAAAGACCACTATTTGTTTTAACTTAGCCAAAACTTATTTTTGTCGCTTAATCTAAGTGGCATATAACGATAACTTAGTTTTTAAACATTAGTGCATAAAAGTTTTAAAACATTAGTGTTCATGGTTGTTATATAAATTTAGAAAATGTTAGTATGAAAAATGCAACTTCTTTAAAGTTCTCCATACAAAACGCTGATTTCATAGGTCCTAATACCTACTATATGTTTGCGCCGGTTCTCCTTAGCCAAGGAGAGCGGGTTGAGGCCCTTGTCCTCTAAGACCATATCTCGGTGCATCCCCACGTCGGCTTCAAGAAAGTATTCCCTGAGACTGTGTACCTCACGGTTGTGCAGGGTCTCAGCATTTAAGAAGCCTCGACCTCCGCACTTCCGCGGGATATACCTACAGTCTTATCACCGATGACTGTGGGTGACGCATCCAATTTAAACATAACCGGTGAAATATGGGTAGGGCAAAACAGGAAAACAATGTTATGTAATGAAAAAAGTTCATGAATGACATGAGGAGACTAATACAAATTAGATTAATACTGCTAACCAGAGTGTTATCTAATTTGTATTAGTCTCCACCCAAAATCTCAGACTGTGCCATCAAAATTAAACGGTATAGACACAACTAATAAAGAAGTTTCTCAAAACACCTATATGATACCATTGTTTATGTAAGCACCATATTATGTCCCATTAGCTACATCATATCAATTAATTTGCTGTTCAAACACTTTGCCAATTTCTTAATAGACACTGAAGAGCCTATAGAATAAATAGAGCGCTATAGTATCTTAGAGCTCAACAGTATTGTATCTTAGAGCTCCACACTTGATTACTGGTTGATTTGGTAATAATTAATGCATAGACATGCGCTCATGATTAATACTTGTCTCAATTTGATAGTTTTGTTGACAATATGGACGGTCGAGTTCGATAATGCGAAGATCTTAATTGAATTTGCAAGTACTGGCACATAATTTGGATATCGGTGGCATGATATCCTATGATATTAAATGAGGAATATTTGTATATATATATATATATTTGTAATCACTATATCGAAATCGGCTCTAATGATTTCGATGAAAGTTACAATTGGATGGATTACGGGGCGAAAAATCTATCTAGCTAGGTCTCATAGCTGGGAAAATTCATTTTCTCCGTATTTAGTAGAGCTCGGTCGTTCAGGTACTTATTATAAAAATAAAAAGTAACGTGCACGTAGTTATAGGCTATATATATAGTGGGCTATCTTCCGACGATTAATGTCGGGACGTTGTATATGTGCTGGTCGCGCGGACTTTGCTTGCTCGATGAAGGATTTTGTGTGACGTCAGAAATTATTTACACAGAACAGCGCCTGACTGTGGTTGAACCACTGGGCTACCACTACTGCTTGTAGTAGCATGCATGGCTGCATGAAGTGGAATATGAAGAAAGTGCAAAATTGGCGCTGTTGCTGCTGATTTTATTTGAAAACCCGTCAAACAAAAACTTGAAAAAACATTGTTCGAATCAATGTATGGAAAATGTTTGTGTGTAGTAACAGATATGGATATTATTAGTTATATTTGAATTTTGATTGGAATTGTTTTCGTGATAAATGAAAGTTTGAACTACAAAGAATAGTTTGGTGTTCGCAACTCATTTAATTCGGCTATAAGTACCTAGTCTGGATTGGATAATTTTCGTAAAGCGACGTCTAATTGTAATCTTTTAAAAACTCTGTTCTTTTTGTAAAGAACTATTTTATGTAATCAAAAAAAGACTCGTTTGATATGTGCGTGAAGACGAGCAGCGTCAGGACATAACACAAACGCACACTTCCATATTTGCCATTGTCTCGGACGGTACCGAGAGCTCCTGCGCTTACACAGCGTGTTTTTTTACAGTTACTAACCACAAGTAAAGCACGCGTCGCTTAGTGAGATAAAAATATTGTTCAACTAAGGAACAAACCACCAAGTTTGAACTTCTAGGAACGAACAAAGGACTTAGCCATCAATCCACGTACTTAATTAACTTTCTCATTAATCCAACTGAACACAGTCGAGGATTTGAATAAGAGATTGCATAAAACGACACTCGACAATTAGCAATGTAAATAAGGCCTAAACTTGCACACGGGCAATTTATGGAGCGATTTATTTGTCATGGTTTGCCTGTATCCACTAAATTGCCGGCGGAAGAACGCAATTAATACGAAATATTTATACAGTAAGTACTATCTATCATAATCATAAATCTTTATTTATCTCAACATCATATTACAGGCACTGGTTAATAAAATGCACAATCTTAAATAGAGGAAGGTGTCTGAGGTAGGAGGATCCTGAGTTACTTACACTCTAGGAAGAAGAAGACCATTAAGTATCAAATCGAGAAAAACACTATAAAGAAACTAGAATACCTATTCGAATAATACATTGATTAAACATAGGTTTGTGAGTCATTGTAAATGAGACCTCGGTTGGTCGAAAAGAATCGTTTGTAAGTACCTAAGTCAGTTTCGTGAGACGTTCGAATTCGAGTCTTGTTCCATTTTCACCGATTATTGAAAACTTGCACTCACAGAGGAGCGCGTGGCTAAGTAATAACAGCCGCACGGTTCGATCCATCGGGTTAAGCTACGCTTGCCGGGGTTGGTCCGTGGATGGGTGACTTCTTTACATACCGAGACTCCTCCGTGCCTCGGACAGCACGTTAAGCCGTTGGTCCCGGCTGTCATTCGTGGATCTTTGACAGTCGTTACGGGTCGTCAGAAGTTCGAAAGTCTGACAACCAGTCTTACCAAGGGGTAAGACTTTACCGGATAAGGACCTTTAAGGATAAGGTGTCAGACTTTCGTATTACCCAGTTACTGGGTTGTGGAGTTCAGATAGGCAGTCACTCCATGTAAAATACTAGTATTCAGCTGCATCTGGTTAGACTGGAAGCCGACCCCAACATAGTTGAGAAAAGGCTAGGCAGATTGATTGACAACTCGCACTCAATAGTTGTTCGGATTAGTCTCTCGTCTGCTCGCCCTTTAAGTGATGTCCTTAGGCTTGTTCCTCTTTGGGGCTCAAGATTAAAGCCTTTTAATTAGAAGAGAATGTTTCGGCTTAATGGGTTGAATGTTTGTCTTGTTGTCGCAATGTTTGCTGAAACTAAACGAGCTTCAGTTAATGTTCGTAAAGAACATCGTTATTTAGAGAAAGACGAACTGAAATGTTATTTATCTCGCGGTTTGAGGACTGTTATGAATATTTTTGGAGTGTCTATTTTAATTTGTGGCTGTTTGTTATTTTATCCGCTCACGCGACCTTGGCAGTCAACTGCCAGTACGCAAAAACGCTCGATTGTCCAATGCCACGGGAGTGGCTTTGAAATTCGCGCGCGAAATTGAATGACAGCGCACTCTGTTTTTATTTTTTTGAATTTTTTCAACCGAGCTACAGCTTTCGTTCTTGTACTGACAGAAAGCCATATAAATTCCTGACATTTTCGTAAGATGGCGTTATATTGTTAGAGGCATAATAAATATTGTAGCAGTGGTTGAAATCACTTGTTTATCTGTGCCGTGAACAGTGCGCGCTCTGTTAGCGGACATTTTGATAAAAACTTGGTACGTAAATTTGTTATTTGTTTTATACGTAATATTATATACCATTTTGTTCGTGATTTTACGTTCTACCGACTTATCTATAATACATGTGGATTCCGAGTCATAAATTGGATGAAAACATTTTTTTTTTTTTTATTGCTGACGTAATTTTATAAAAACATGATAAAAACTTGATAAAAACTAATATATTGCTAGTTTGTACTTAATTCCTTGTAATTTAACCGTATAGCATGTTTATTTACGAACAATTTGGTACCATTATTGTATCATTTAGTTAAGATTTCGAAGTAGGGAAAATATAAGTTTACGCCATATCCATGATTCAACAGCGCGGACGGCTGCGCGGGACGCCGCGCGCATGCGCGGGACGGTGATAAAGCGTGCCATGCGCGGAAAACATTGTCAATGTACATTTAATTATTTTAATTGTAATGATTTATTTTGCTCACTGATTTACATTCGGCACAATAAATCTACATTTTAAAGATTTGACGGTGACAGTATATTTTTCTTTCTATCATAAACATTGAAACGATAAATAAATAATGAAAATCCGTGAATGACCGGCTTTATAATGTGAGCGCAATGGCGTGCGCGATTATTAGTTCGCGACATGTTATTATTATTTGTATTTCAAAACTTTGTAGGAACAATGGTAAATATTATGATGTCATTTGATGCAAACTGAATTGGGCTAAATATAAGGTTAAAAAAAACATAGGGTTATCGCTTTAGATTTTGAAATAATACGAGTTTTGTTTTTGTTGGCGTATTTAAAAAAAACAAAGTCATTTAAAGTTACAAAACAAGCTATGTAGTGTAGTCTGGTCTGTCCACTTCCCGAAACAGTCATTAGTATACAATCACTTCATAGAAAGTTTTTGTTTACAAGATTTGTTTATGTTACTCGACACCGTGCCGCGCGATAAAAAAAAAGTTCAAGGACGCCGAGGCCACCCACGTCGCTAAATGGGACGAGGAAGTGGTTATGGGATAAAGACGTGGGCAGAGATAACATAGGACTGCTGCCCTGAGACGGTAAGACTGGGTCGCAGCAGGCCACGTAAGAGATAGCGGGATGAACTGGATAGGTTCATCCAAATTGGAAGGAGGGCGCGCGGGGTCATGACAGATAAAAGGAATGGTGTGAGACCTTTGCCCAAGAGTGGGACAGCGCAGGTTAGAGACAGAAAAAAAAGAGACGTAGAACATAAACAGAACTAAGGAAGGAATTTCTATATATACAACCTTAGTTTTTGTTTACCCTAAACCTCTTAAGAAGTCATACAATGTGAAATTTGTGCCTCACGTGTCTGTGCTAAATAATGTTTTTTTTTTCCTAATTGAAAGTAAGTGTCCTTTTGTTTGTATATTTATTTGCATGTATGTATATTTTTTTTTATATCTATATGTTTTTTATTAAAAAACAAAACTTACAAAGCAAAGCAACTTAACAAAGCAAAGTAACTTATAATTTCTTCATTTAGAAAACACCTCTTCTCAATGCTAGCTGCGAATGCGGAGTTTACAACGTTTATAAATCTTTTCTATACACAATAATAGGAGCCCGGTCATTGACATGTGCTTTGAAACGATACGCGTGTGGTCGTGCCTGCAAAACAACTCGACCCCCCAGGGTAATGAAGCTTGATGATATGGCGCTAAGTAATTTATTTCCACATGAAACTACGCAACCTGCGCGTTCTGGGTTTCTTTACATACAATATTATAAAGTTTATATTATTAATTTTGTTAGTATTTCATAAGCAGGCGACTTCTAAAGAAAACCGAAATGCACAACAAAATTCTTACAGCTATTAAGAAGAAATGAAAGCCTTTTCATTTATAAATCATTATGTGAATTCCATTACCGGACAAAACTCGGTACAAAAAAGTAAAAAACAAAAAACAGTCAAATATTTTACCCAAATGCGACCCGACCCGATTTATCATTCAAGTCAATATCCTACATTACATTAAAAAGAGAAACACGTTCAACAATTACACAAAAAAAAAACCATATTCAATCATAACGACATAATCATAAAAACAGGGAAAATGTATGTCATCAATCAAATTAATGTCCTGAAAAAAAAGTCAAGCAAAAAGTGTCCACAAAAAAGTCAAAATAGGAACGTGTACCGTGTGAAAATACCGTCCATAAATGTCACACTCCTGCCCTTAGCCTGATGTATGTAGAATCAGCATAACATGCCTTCTTCTACCATACCTACATCTCTAACAAAACAGCCAGTATTCACCTTTCTAGCTATAACAACTTTTACATAATCTAACCATCGTTTCTTTGGTCTTGTTCTACTCTAACGCCTCATTTACGGACTCCAGCGATGCGATAAACTTGCGATGTGACTGCGTCAAGAGACACGCGCGCGCGTAAGGCTAAGCGTATGCTGAGTCGCAGGTGACGCAGATCCGCGCAGCGCAGGGCAGAGCAGATTTTGTAATGCATAAACGTACTTAGTGTGAAATTACAGTGACAGCGGGGCGGGCAGCGGAATCCGCTGTCGGGTAAAGCAAACACATAGTTTTTGACTAAGGTGCACCAAGTGCGGGCGGGGCGGGTGAGCGGGAATCGCAGCGGGACAAGCGGGTGTCTTGAGTGGGGCGGGTAGACGCAAGTCAGTTTGCGTTTCCCGCTCGATTTGTTCGGACATGCCGCTGACGACTGAAGATTTAATAAGTGCCGTATTGGCTCGGCCACCTTTATGGAATTCTAGTGATTCAAGTGATTCGAATCGACAAGTACCTAATTGCTTTTAGAAAAAAAAGGTCTCACTTTATACATATAAGCACTAGCTTTCAAATAATCTGACATTATTTCCAATATCGCACGAGGTAGGTACGTACACACCGCTCAAGCGCCCCGCTGCTACTGTGTTCATCCATGGAAATGTACGTTTTCCGCTTGACCCGCCACCCGCTCCCGCTGCCCGCCCCGCGCCACTGTAATCGCACACTAAGACCTGCGTACGCTGCGGCGTAGGCACGTGCGACACAGACTCATGTGTCCTGCTCTGCGTCTCGTTGTAGTGCCGCCACAGATTTATGCGCGACGCGTGCAGGTCGACTCGTGTTTTTTAGCACTAATTCATAATTGTGTTGCAATGACAGAACATTGAATTCAATTAGTTCGTTGTGAATTAAATTAGTACCTTGTTTGTATGATACTAATTATGCAGACTATTCGCGAATGTGTCTGTGTAGCTGCGTCGCTTGCGGTCTATGTTTGCCACGCCTGCCCTACTCTGCAAAATCTGTACTGAGCTGTGCTGCATTACCTGCCTCTCAGTATATGCTTAGCCTAATCAGTTTCCCTCCGTCCGTCTCTATCGCTCCGCAAGTCGCATCGCGGTGAATTGTGGCATGCTCTAAACAACTAATTTCATTTGTTTTCTCCGCAGTCGCTGTCGCAAGACGCGTTTCGCTTGAGCGTGTAGCTCGTGGCGACGGGGCGCCGGGGGTAAGCCATCAAAATCAAAATGTTTTATTTCACATAAACCTACATGGGTACTTATGAAACTTCAGAAGCTAGGTGCATCTACATTCGTACTCAAAACATTCCTTCCGACATGTTCCTCATTCCTCCAGATCTCATACCCATACCGTGACATGATTTCCTCGTCACTTTCAGACTTCCCTTACATACTCATTCCAGGTTTAATTTCACAAGTATTTTTTAATTTAGCAACGAATTAGGATCCGGAAGGGCGTATAACTCTCCGAGCGAGATTGGGGTTCCGACAAAACTTCAATTAACTTGAATAATTAGACAGAACCGGGCTGCGGAAAAAGGCAGTTTGAACCTTAGTTGGATAAATAAAGGATACTTTTTTATGTAAACAACGGGAAAGAATTGGTGATTAATTGAGCAGTTTATTAAGAGTTTTTGAGATCGTTAGGTAAATTGGATGCGTTGTATCCGTGTAGGGTCTCAAGAAATAAATTGCAATTAAAACAAGGGTGTATGTCATTAATGTCATGTCAATTTGATGCCATTAATTCACCTCGTAAGTTACAACGCAAATGGTTAATTATAAACTTGATCCCTTGCACTGCCAATTAGATAATGAGACGCGAATTAAGACACTTGGAAAACTCAATAGTTACGGTTACCATTAGTGAACGAACGGTAACTATATAATTTAATAATGGTGCCGATTCTCTTGTCACAAATGCCTCTAAACTAAACTAAAAATCACCAAAATTTCGTTTATTCCTGGCAAACGACAATTTCCCATTCTGGAATAGACTAAATAAGCGACACACCTTAATTATATTTTAGTTTGACAGCACTAAGATGGCACTGAGTTATTAATTTAGTGAAAATGGCAATTTTGCTATTCTGAATTTGACGTTTTTCACCGAAAATTTTGATTGTCTCACTAAATAAGAGTATTTTTAATCGCAATTAAAAAGGTGTGGTATAAAATTAGCTGTCATGAACTAAAATTCATACCAACACCTCGACTTCAGGTGCAAAAACAGTACTGTATCTTTTTTTTTCTTTTCTGTGGCTTATATCTCGAAAACGGTGTGTCCTATCGCAAGACTTAGATGCTTGATTTTTAGAGCTCTAAGTATACATAGACCTACGTATTTGATTTAAATTTCAACCATGTTATCTCTTCACCACCCTTGGTTGACTGGTAGAGAATGCCAAGTCCGCCTTTGTACTTTTTTGAGTGTGAAATGTTTAAATAAATAAATAAATAAACTTGATACCTCCACATGTTCCTGAGAAAAAGGGTCTTGAAAGACTGGCAGACAGACAGACGGACAACGAAGTGAGCCTATAAGGGTTCCGTTTTGTCCTTTTGAGGTATGGAACCCTAAAAACGGTGAAATGTATAAAAAACACACTTCTGCCTACAATCCCTTAGGACTTAGGAGAACACGAATGTATTGTCTGCTATAAGTTTTGATTTAAATCAAATCCTCTTATAAACAAGCTCGACATTTATAAACGACTTATAAATAAAAACTCCGTTATGAATGAAGTAGACTGTAACACCATATTATCTTCAATTTCTAGGAATTATTCCAAAGACAATATAATAATATCTCGAGCGAGATACGCCGCCAGTAGAGAAAACATTTTGCTTCATAGCTTTTCAAACACCAATGAAGTACTGACATTAAATTAATCCTTTCTTTCTTGTTCCCAGCACATCTTGTTAGCACAGGTGAAATAATTCAGTCTTCCTTTATAAAAATAGACTGTTTCTTCGTGCTATTAATGTTATTTATTTTACTATAAAAATGGGCTTAGAAAACTAGTACATAATACTCACCTATATTCCTTGGACGGATTTCAGTTATGTTAGTAAACTCGACTACTGAACTGGTCTTGGAATTGTATCCCAGATCGGGAAAAATGTTATTATGTTTTTTATCGGAATTTCGTAGTAGCAGGCAGGATTTATCTCCAAGTTTAGGCAGTGGTATATCCTTAAAACACATAATTATAAAATACACAAAAAACTTTTTTTTTAATAAGTTAGATAAGACCCACAAGGTGGACCGATGACCTTGTGAAGGCCGCAGGAATCCGGTGGGTGCGGGAAGCACAGAACTGGTCGAAGTAGCGGTGGTTGGGGGTGGCCTATGACGTCTTTCGGCTGAAATTAATGAAGTATAAGATAAAGGATAAGTCCTTATCTCTACTATACTATCTTTCATTTGCTATGCCCGACAACTCGACGATTGTTCTTAAGCAAATGTGTAATTGTGGAATGCAATAAAGTATTGTGTATTGTGATGTCACTACTTATCTACAGTCATATTTCGCCAGTTATGTTCGAGCTCCACGTTATAGGGGCGAGTCTATTGTCATTAACTAGGTACAAACTCCGGCCCGCTACTACAAAAATCCGATAAAAAACTTAATAACACTTTACTCGATCTGGGTTACAATTCCAAGACTACAAGTTCAGTAGTCGCGCTTGCAACCACTTCACTAAAGAAAGAAAGAAAAAAGAGACCAGAAAGAGACAGTCACACATAGACAGACAGACAGCCAGACAGCACGTGTGTAAAGAGGTAATCAACAAAATTCACCTCTGAACTATCCGCCAGTCGACAAGACAATGAAATAGTTTCTAACTAAAACCTTATTTCACTCACATTTGGAGGCACTCCCGCCATCACCCGGATTTCTAGGAGGACATCAAAACAAATGAGCATCATTGCATTGCATGAACCCGACTACCCGGCTTTTCGACGAAAATATACGGCATAATGAAACAGTATAAAACGCTCATGTAGGTTAGTATGCGTCATTTTTATTACGATATGGCTGTCTTAGAGGGAATGGGGTGTTAAGAGCCATATTCTGTGAGCATACAAGAGTTGAATCTTGTTTTAATATATAACTCGTTTTGAGTACAGTTTTTTATAAATTGAGATCGACTTACTGTCATATTTTTATTACTAGCTTTGACCGCGGTTTCGCCCCCGTTTATGTCGGAAAAATCCCACGGGAACCTACTATCGAAGTAGTGCTTTCCCGTGGGATAAAAGTGCCCTATATGTTAATCAAGGTTATAAACTATCTGTGTGCCAAATTTCAATCCGGAACATACATCCAGACAAACGAACAGAAGTTCTAAAAAGTATATTTTTGGCATCAGATTCGTTCCCACACCTCGTAGCAAAGACTTATTTTTTTCAAAAATATTCAATGTACTTACAGTTTTGACTACAAAACTAAATTTTTTTTTTTTACTACTTTTTAATTATGTATAGATATTTCTCTAGCTAGTACCTTTTTGCCATCCATTTCCAATGGTTATATGGTTGGAAATGACAGAGGGAGCCACTGAAGATGTAAGGAGCTTTAGCATAATGTTCTTTAATTTTCCTGCTAATTCGTACCAAGTCTTCATTAAAACAAACAGTATAGATAAAAGAAGTGTTAACACTGCTGCCGGGAAGTAGCTTATGGGTGGGTATTCAAAAGACGCTTATTAAGTTGTTTGCTTACTAACCAAACAGTATTATAATGCGATGCGATTGGTGCTGATTCTCTTGTCACAAATGCCTCTAAACTAGACTAAAAATCACTAAAATTTAGTTTATTCCTGTCAAACGACATTTTCCCATTCTGAAATAGACTAAAGTGACACAACTTAACTATATTTTAGTTTGACAGCACTAAGATAGTACTGAGTTTTTAGTTTAGTGAAAATGGCAATTTTACTATTCTGAATTTGACGTTTTTCACCTAAAATTTTGATTGAAAACCAAGCCAGACTAAACCTGACAATTTTTAATCGTGATTAAAAAGGTGTGGGATAAACTAAGTTGTCATGAACTAAAATTCACACCAACATCTCGACTTGACGTGCAAAAACAGAATACATTTTTTCTTTTGCTTATATCTCGAAAATGGTGCGTCCTATCGCAAAAATAATTAAAATTTCGACCCCCTTTATAAGACCCATAAACCCCTAAAACTCAACATGTAGATAATATTTTTTCTTTTTTTCCGTACAAAAAGTGAAAATTTCCATATAAAACACATTGAGGCTGCACCACCAGCGCGCCTCCGGCTCTAAAAAAATCACGGGTTAGGGCAAACCACGGGTACCACGTGGATTCGCGATTGTCAAATTCGATTTTAGTTGTGTCAAAATTACTTTTTAATTTAGAGAATTTTATTTGCAGAATAGCTCTAAGATTCTCATAGCCAAAGGAAGGAGGAAGGAATTTTAGTCTTAGTTTAGTTTAGTTCGGTGTACAAGAGAGTCGGCACCATTGTCTACTAAATTACCACCCATAAATGGGCATTTACAGTTCCTCACAGTACTTGACTGATTTATATTCTTATGCGACGACAAACGTCCTTAAAAAGCCAAGACAACTCAAAGAGAACAATATCAATGGGATCAAAGAAAAAACATCAAAAAAAAAAACAAAGCATTTTATCTCGTAAGTACGCCGAACAAAAGGAGGGAAAGAAATATTTGAATTGTAGATGCGACAATGGCCTTTAAAAATTTAATTTTCGTATTGTCGTGTTTTACCCTTAAGCATTAAGGGGGAGTTTAAGTTTGGGGGCGTGAACATGTAAATGCAGTCGGACAGGACTTCTTTCTCTTTCATTGAAATATGGTAATGACGGTTTGCGGAAATGATGAGGCGATAACGAGATGTAATTATGACGACAATAGACTCATTGTTAGTTATGAAGAGGCTTTTTTAAACGTTAGACATGGAAAAACGGTTGATAGAAAATATAGACACGAGTTAGTAGAATTTAAGTTAGCAAGAGTGTGTCGAAACACATACAATAAAAGTCAGCCCGCGATCCGCGATCATGGCGCTTGCCACAGCGTCGTATAATATTGGGAAGTGACCAGTGATAATAAAAGAGTATTGTGTTGTAGAAAAGGTCTATTGTTGAGTACACAAGTTTTTTAAACATAATTTTATAACGTTTGATACGTTACTTGAATAGACACAACAATACGACACGCAGAAAATACAAAGCCATAAAACTACAATATCACAAAAATTTATCTCTAAAAATGCACATTCTACACGTGCACTTTCATACCGCTTTCCTCTCTAGAGAATAGGTACAAACTTCACTGCTACGACTGCGCCTACGTGCTACGCGCTACGAGCCTACGAACGCTACACGTTTCGTAGCCTCTTCCATATTCATGCATCTTTACATACGAACACGCCTGTTGAATACTGGCGGCTGAAACTTTCGGAAAGTCACCGATATTGTAGGTGTCTGTTTGTCTTTACAGGGTGTACCCTCTTAGTAAATGTTTTTACTATGGGAATAAGGTTTATTTGCTTGGAATCTTTTCATCCGCCTATAGAATCCGCCTATACAATCTTACGAGAAATTAGATGCCTAATATTTTTTCTCTGTGTATTTGCGTCCATGGAGTTTCTTGCCCGTTCTTCTCCATAGGAACCTACTACGCTTGGGAATGGGCAACTAGCTTCGTCTTTCTGTCTAACAGACTCCTTGACAATTCAAAAGTGCCTGTTATTTGTTAAATTCAAATAAATGCTTTGAGTTTAAGATTAAAATAATATAATGCGTGCTTTCTAAGAACTTTGATATTTTTTATATAACATTAAATCTAGTACCAGGCTCTCTATTGTAATTCTTAACGATCGAAACGTGCTGATTCTTACTTTTACTTGAATAAATGTTTTCTAATTTATTTTATCTTGGCACATCGCTCCTGAAGCCCCGACCTGAGATGGATGCTCTAAAAATAAGGCAGGTGTGATGAAGTACAAAAGACAAACAGCGGTATACCTACTGTGACGTAAAAGTTACAGAACTACTTTTTACTCGACTGTCAAAAAAGGAGGATAATGTTTTCAGAGTTCATGTGTGTCTGATTTTGATGTATGGGATATCGTTAGAACCCCCTTAGATTAAAAAGTATTAAACACAACGACACAACGGTCCCCCGATTGCAATGACAATTTTATTTATGTTTAGTCAGCGAATAAATGAGTGAACTTTCGCTTTGTATATACAGATTATCATTTTTTATTATATAGCCTGGACTGTCCCACTGCTGCGCAAAGGCCTCTCCCAAATTCTTCCAAGCATGCTTTTCCAGGGCCACCTCCATCCAACCCTTGCGGTACGCATCTAGGTCGTCTCGGCACCTCTTCCTGGGCCGGCCTCGGCGGCGCCCACCGTGGCAACTGTTACCCAACGTTCGCTATGCATGCGGCTGACATGACCCGTCCAATCCCATTTTAGCTTGGCAGCAGATTAACTGATACAACTTGTACACAAGTACAACAACTTGAACAACTCAAGAGAGTTCAACTTGTACTTGTCTTGTTGTACTTGAACTTGTTGTTTAAAATAAAAAAATAAAAATGTCCGATCCACTTCTTATTCTGTCTTGTTTACGACGTTACTTGTTTGAAACAGTTTTATTTAGTTTGTAGGTTTTTACGCCAAATTTGTACGCCTTGCAAGGCAAAACATAGTGATACAACGCAAATTTTATACCATGTACCATATTATCTATGTTCAACAAATAAAATACTTTGACTTTGACTTTTTTTTTTTTTAATCTAGTTATTTCGTTTTTTGTTTACCTTGATATTATCTTACATACATCATCATCATCATTTCAGCCGAAAGACGTTCACTGGACATAGGCCTCCCCCAAATGGGGGGATTTGCCATAATCGCCACACTTGGCAGGCGGGTTGGCGATCGCAGTATGGTGTTAAAATACATAGAGAACGCTGCTGCCCATTCTCTAGTAAGTCCTTTAGTCGCCTTTTACGAGACCCACGGGAAGAAATGGGATGGTACCTACTATTCTTTACGTCCGGCTCCACACGGAACACACATAAACATACATACCTACATAGATAACCTCAACTAACCGGGAAGCCAACTCCAACATAGTTGGGAAAAGGCTAGGCAAATGATGATGATGACATACATAAACTCCGACCTTCTTCCCATGGGGTGTAGGCAAGAACTACAGAATGCCACTTGCTACGATCCTTTCATATTCATTTTGCCTCGTTTACGTTGCCGGTTGCGAGTCCTACGCACCTGACCGTTCTGAAGAACATAACCAATAAGGTCACTATAAACCTAACTATCCTACTAATATTATAAATGTGAAAGTTATTTATTTATATACTTTATCGTACACCAGATTATACATTACATAAAGAAAAAGTAATACACTATAAAATATACAATGGGCGGCCTTCGATCTCTTCCAATCTCAATCACGCAAAAACGGCTCAACGGATTTGGATGAAATTTGGCACACAGGTATTTTATAACCTGGATTAACGTATAGGATACTTTTTATCCCCGTAGTACGTTCCCGTGGGATAATTTCCGACCTCCGCGTGGGCGAAGCCGCGGGTGATAGTAATACATAAATGCGAAAGTGAGTTTGTTTGTAACTCTTTCACGCTAAAACAACTGGAACGGATTTTGATGAAATTTGGCACATGAGTAGACTATGACCTGGAGAAGGACTACTTTTTATCCTGGATCGCCTTCCGTCCTATATTATTTTATTAACCAATGATTGAATACCAATGAATAATAAATATGCCCTAGTTTAAATCGTATTTTATGAAGTAACGAAGTACTTACAATACACGTAGAATAATATAACCCGTTCACATTAAACCCTCCAACGACAGGTCAAATCGGATAAAACATAAAATCCTCCCCCATTTATTATTCAATGAGATTTTCCGATACATTACATTCGGACAGCGATTATTGGGTACTAATAATATTATTTAAATGAATAAAATTATACCTTTTTTGTATGTGAGTGAACGAAATGAGCGAGAAAATAGTGTTGTGAACAATTGAATAGGTTTTTGGGTTCGATGGGTAATGCGGGCTCTAAGGTTTCCGTACCTAATTAGTTAGGGTCTTGGCCAATCCCTGGTTGTTTTGGCCTTAAGGCGAAAGTGTCAGGGTAGCCCACGAAATTCAAATTGTCTTACGTTTTTTTCAATTTGTAGGTAAGTGTCAGGTTCTATGTTGATCTAAATATTTATTTATAGAATATTTATTTAAATGAAAGCGCAGGAGGGCTGCACTAAAATTAAACTTCAAATAATAAAACAATAGTCTCTAGTTTTTAAATCTTCGCAAAACTTATTATATATCACTTTGATTGGACAATGGAAAGCGATTCGTCGCAGACATGGTGCACTGGCGGCGTTCCGTTCAACAATGTGTTTTATAAGATGGCCGCCCCGCTACCATCGACACGACGCTCCGCTGGAATGGCTTTGACAGCGATCATAAAGCCACTCTTGACGTTGACATTTCGATTTCGACGTGGACGCGCCGTCTTATAGAATTATAATCATAAAAATAATCAATACTACTCACTAAGTTCACACATTTAAGATTATTCTAACATAAGGAGTTGTATTGCTGATTCTGATGATTAAAATTCTATAACGCCATATTTATTGCGGTCGCGAATCATATTTTAATCAGGATACAACCTGACACTGACCTGCAAATTGCAAAAATCGTACGAAAATTTGAATTTCGCGAGCTACCTTACCGCATCCCCCTTAAGGTATTGTATAATATTATAAATATTATAGTCGCATTTTGTGTGTCTGTGTGATCGTGTTGTTCTTCTTAGCTACGCAAAGGATTTTGATGCGATTTTCACTATCATTTAGAGAATTTATTTTAGAAGGTTAATGTGTATAATACATTCATATTAAACTTACTTTAGTTAAAGAAATCTCCATGTTTTGTCAAGTCGTAAAAACCGTGCGACGCAGGGATGGGTCGCAAGTCCTAACCAATATCATATGTAAATGCGAAAGTGAGTTTGTTTGTTTGTTACGCTTTCACGCTAATACGGCTGAACGGATTTGGATGAAATTTGGACCATATGTAGACCATGTCCTGGGTTATGACATAGTTTTCATTCCAATATTCCTACGGGATCGAGACTTAGAACGACGGGACTTAGAGACGGGATAAAACCGCGGGGCGCAGCTAGTTAAAAGAATAAATAAAACATGGATAGCGTCGGAAACATACTTACAGGCCAGCTCAGAGGCAACCTTAATAATAATTATTTCGAGTAAAGATAAAGATGGAGACAAGATTTGAACATTATTCTTGTATGAGCATCCCAAAATTATTAAATTTAATCCACTATTTAACTTCACGGTCAGCTAAATAAATAACGTCATCGAAACAATATGGCTTCTGATGACGAAGCAAATAGAATTTTGTACTTAAACCCATCTCTTCTAATACTTTATTGTATATGTAACTATGTTGAGAACTTTTCAAACTACAGCTTGGAACTTAAAATAGACTTATCTCATAAACTTTGCGCGCCTTCATGACAACCTCTCCATCAGAGTGACAGACCGACAGACCCAAAAATCCTAACGTCACTTTGACGCAAATTCGGCAATCCAATCCAATTGGTTGATTTACAAGGGTCGTGCCGAGTTCCACCCTGATTCTCTCCAACTCTAGACATAAGATCATTTCACCCTTTGATGCTAATTAAAGTAGGTGAGAGGACTTGTCATCTTGAGATAGTACAAGAGGACTATACAAACGAATAAATAGCTTTTGAAATGAGACACACCTCGTGTACCTTCTGTTGTATCGTGAGAGGAATTGCGGAATGAATTTGAAAACTTAATCATTTGCTCACGAAATAGTCCGCGTGAATTTTTTTGTTGTATCATTAGCTTTTTCGAGCCTATTGTCAGACTTTCTACACAGCCTCTGGGTCAAGTATACACAGAAGACATACAGCGCTCTGTGTGTACAATATAATAATGCCTTCAGAATGCTGGTCCCCACCAGCATTCTGAAGGCATTATTATATTGTCGCCGCGGTTTTGTAGCGCTTCGGGTATGTTTGCCGATGCGAGGGTTGATGATTTCTCCGCAAGTATTCGGAAGCGATACGCTTCTCTCCGGCAAAGATCATTTTTTAGCTCTCACAGCATGCTGAGAGCATTTAGTGACCGGTGGGACTGCCCGATGCTTGGCCGATGGGTGAGACTGCACACACGGCTCTAAGTAGCTATCTTGTTTATTTTATTATGTTATTGTTCATTGTTTGATTGTATGTTTTACTAATAATAGTTAAATAAGTATTTTCATTTCATTATTAATATTATGGACTTCAAGGTCTGCAAATAAACATTTATTATTATTATTATAAGACAATATGTTTGCGAAAGAATGTTTTTCATAGGATCGACATTTTCACAGAATTATAGGTACCTTTGTCAAAAATAAAACCATACACTATTTTACCTCTTTATTTATAACTAGGACTGCCCCGCGGTTTTACCCGAATAAAGCTTTGTGCAGAAAAGCGCGACGCGACGCCGCGACGCGACTCGAACAATACAATTTCTAAGAAAACTTGACGGTATAACAATAGCCGGTGTCGTGTCGCGCTGTCGCGTCGCGCTGGTCTGCACGAAGTTTAAGACTCGATCTCTTATCGGGATACCCATGGAGGGGACCATGACCTCGGTTAGGACACAGGATGCTTTTATCCTATGTCCTAACCCAAATCATGGTCTACCCATGTGCCAAATTTCATCCAAATCCGTTCAGTACATACAAACATACAAAATATCAATTCTTTTCTCTTTAGATTTCCGCACGATTATAAAGGTTTAGACATTTCATATGATACCACAAAAATTACTCTAGTCTCTAGTACAGACAATACTTAATGACATCCGACTCACTCTAGGCAACTTTGCATTGCAAGTTGCAACTAATTTTGCAGACTTAGGCACATTTTACTATTTCATTGAACTATTCCCGTAAGCATATATAATAACCATAGAAACGGGTTTTGTCGACGGAAGAATAGACAAAATGATGTGATTGTTTATCTGTCATTTTGTCTATTCTTCCGGCGACAAAACCCGTTTCTATTGCGGTCATGCTAAGCGCGCAGGTCGACATGAGACAAGAATGCACCTCTTTCGATATTTAATATTATTCTTATTTCAGACACGATTTCAAAACGAAATTACCAAGAGCAAAACCAAAAGGATGTAGCAGGTGGCGTTCTGGAGTTTTTACCTACCCCCATGGGAAAAGTCGTGAGTGTATGTAGTTATGTGTATGCACTTTAATTTTATTGTTGATTAGAAACTTTTTCAAACAGTTAAATCTTCACAGAATCAGAATGAGAATAAGAACTAACAAGTAGGATACCTACATAATAAGAATACGTACTTCAACTATAATTATTTTATTTATTCGTTTGTGTGCAAAACATGTTGAAATCTCTATTTTCTGTCAATGTATGCAACTCAAAGAGATGTCAGCACAACGGAAGGGGTCCACTAGGACCGATGCCTGCCGGAATCGCGGGAAAGTCCGAAAGGGATACCGTGGCCTCTGGCAACGTACAGGCAACTGAAGGAACATGGGTGGGTTTTAGGCAGTAAGAGTCTGACACGCCCTCCCGCTCCGCCCAGAGCGGGAGAAGTTATTTGAAAAGTTCCCAACCTAAAAAAAAAAAGGTTTGTACAATTCACTTTTACATCTCCGCTTCCTGTCACAAAGAACAAACTGCGTTCAAAGTTTTGTGAGAATTCAAGTATTTCCTTAGAAATATCCCGAGCGCGTTCACAACAGCGATTCACGTGAAATTTAACAAATACCTAGCAGATTGAAAATTGAGCATTGTGATTGAAAATGTCCTTTCCACCGGCCACCGTCTGAGCAGTGGTATTATGTAGTCAAGCGGTATTATAATTTATTGATAATTTTCCTCATTGATATTTACATGTAACTAAATAATGTCGATAAAGCTTTTAGATCTTTGTATTGTATGTATTAGTAAATTTTGTAAACTGTTTATGAAACTATCTGTATATTAAATAAAATATCTGTAAACCATTATTTCGAGAACATTGGTCTGGGTTAGGTATACGTTTACCAAATTTTTTGTTTATTCTGTCGCACTTAAAATGTAATGTCTTAAATCCCAATAAAGTAAAATAAAATACTGTTAGCCGCGCATCACACATTTTATTTACCGTCTTTTCACAAATTACTTAATATTTTTACATGTGTTGGTAACTAAAACAAAATTCTTATTACTAAGAATCATAAATAATAATAACGTTCCTGAAAAACTCCTTAAGTACCTATCTAAAATTAATAAGTATACAAATTCCGTACAAAAAGTTAAAGAGTCCTTTACAAAGACAGTGAAGTAAATATCGAGCTATTCAAAAGTAGGTACTGTGCTCAAAGGAAATGCAATATACCTCTAAGTACATAGAGTAGTTTTTCAAGTAGCACCGATTGCTTGCAATATTTAGAAGAAGCTCCATTAAATGTGGAGCCAAATACCAAGTCGGGTCGACATTTATGAACTTTTAAACCACTTCCTATAGATGTGAAGGCGTAATTTGATTTTGATGGTTGGAATCCTGCCGTAGAAACTTTTGCAATCGAAGCTTACCAAAACTCTACATGTAGCTTGGAGTTATGTGGCTAAAAATAGCAAGTAATTATTACAGTAATTACGACAAAACATAACGACACGCCAGTTTTTACGGAACGGGTAGCCAGTGATGTTGCAAGCTGGCACTTTGCCATTTATGCAAATAATTACGAAAGACATGTAAATACATCCGCAATAAAAAAAGGCAGCTGTTACGCTGACGCTCAATATTAAAACAACAAGCATAGAGCTATTCTCTCCCGCCTGAATAACCATGCTTTAGAAAGATTCTAAAATATTTTCGGCGCCTAATAATTTTATCACAGCAATAACTCACATACAAGAGATACTTCTCTTAAAGTAATCATATTTCTTAACTTAACATACCGTGACATACTTTTAGAGCCTCTTATGACAACAACGCACCGCTTTTGTGTCATAATTCCCTCGTAAAAATATTTTACACATTCTCTTGTTTCTAAAAGAAATTCCTTCGTCACTAAAATTTTATGGAATCTTCGCATACAAGACAATTATTTATTATAAACTTTGCTAAATAGAGAAGGCCTTTGTGGCTACAAATTAAGGGGCGCGGGAGGCTAGGAAAAATTGTTCAGGAAATTGTTTTAAACATAATCCTTTCTTTACTTTAGCCTAAGGCTTGCGGTTGGCATATTTTATAAGCGTGTAATCCAGAAAATAAATGAGGAATGTGAACATCTACATACTAACGACCGGGCACTAGTCTTAACAAGCGCCTGAACATAATTTCGCTTTGAAAGGGAACGCGTTATTCTTATTTTACAAGTTTTATTTTGCGTTACAATTTTTGTTAGGCGTTTATGACGCGTAGATCGTGAAATTCTATTTAGAGGCCCGCTTTACATGTTTTTCACAAAGGTTATAGCAAGCTTTTAGTGTGTGACAGAACTTATATTACATTTTATGAAAAATACTCGCCAAAAGAAGGTATGAGGAGAGACTGTTACTAGAGACAGTGAAGGCATTTTAATTTCCCTACTTGCATTTTTATGTTTTCTTTGTTGTTGTGTAGTTTATTACTACTATGCACTCGTTATAATGTAAAGGAAGCACTATGAGATAGTTTAGAAGACGTAAATAATAAGGTATCCATTTATAATGCATTATAAATAATTATTATAATCTTTCTTTATCGTGTGGTTAGTGACTAACCTAGTGTCAGAGTTGTAAAGCCGCCCAAGGGCCTCTGACTTGGCTTCACATGTCGCCGAGAAATATCTCTCAGGCATGCCGGTTTCCTCAAGATGTTTCCTTCACCGTTTTTGAAGCAAGTGATATTTTTTGATGATTTTAATCATTATTTTATAATTTGTAGTTCAATTTATTTTTAGTTATTTTTGTGTATAAGTAATCACAAAAATAAGGTCTATTCTCTTCTGCGATTGGCCAATTCGATCGATGATTATGACCTATCATCACACAAGTTGAAGACCATGCAAGCAACTGTAATACATCACTCTAATTCAAAGGATTAAGTAACTACAGGTGCGCCCGACAGTGTATCATTAAATGGCCAGCGGACCCCATCTCTCAGGCATGTAATTAACTAACAAGATACATACTGCGTATGGCTGATAGTGTTATCACAGAATAGATTGCTACAGAAGGTAAGGTCCATACAATTAGCGAAAACAGGCGGACACACACATGAACCCTCCATAAATTACGTCAAACTTATTTCACAATTTTTGGAGCCCCCGTCCTTGCCATAGGTGGTTATATTTGTGCGACCGACCCTCCCCTGATGTGACGTTACATATTTTAAAATTTTAAATGATACCTCTTATTATTTTTGTTTGATTTGGTAAGTAATATTTCTTTTTTTCGTTCGGTTTAAAGTTTTAATACTAATTAGATTTATACATGTGACGACATGAAGCTATGTCTCGTCGTCCCCCTTGTTACACGATGTCACACTTTGTTAAACCTCCCACCCCTTAACGTGTGATGTAAATTATGGATGGCCCAGACACGTTCCTACATACGTACGTACAACCAAACGAATGAGTCACGTGAAGATAGAAAGAAAAAGTATTTATTGAGACTCGCACAGGAAATCACACATTAAACTAAAAACACACTAAACGTAGATAAAAAACAAAGTAACATTAAAATTTAAAGAAGGAAGTCCTGTACGAGGCCAAAAGGCTCCTATCTCAGCATGATGCCGCGACATTAAAAAAAAAAAAAAATATGTCTCAGCGCTGGTATTCTGATATGGTCCGGAAGCGTGTCTATGTGTGCTGTAAGGAGTAGCCGTAGAATGTCTATGTGTGCGTGTAAGGAGTAGAATGGAGCTAGCCTTCTGTACAGCTATCTATTGTGTGGCGTTATATTCAACATATGTAGAAGCAAGTTTTGATTTATTAGAAGCTGATGGTCGAGGACAAAGAGGTTCTGAATTATTACAGCGATGCAACCTCGTCCAATAAGCTGGGATCGCCTTTGAACTATGTGGATAAGGGGATAGGTGGATGACGTATAGTAAGAGAGGCTTTGGGTGGCTTTAATCCTATGGGTGTTACATTATTTATGGCATCGTCGCTCTTGTTGTTGCCGAAAGAATGGGTGAAAAGATTGTAATATAAGGTTATGGTAAACTAGCCGCACCCCGCGATTTCACCCGCATAAGTGTCGATCCCGTGAGAATGTCGGGATAAAAAGTATTCTATGTGTTAATCTAGGTTATAAACTATCTGTGTGCCAAATTACATCCAAATCTGTTCAGTAGTTTTTGCGTGAAAGAGTAATAAACATCCATCCATCCTCACAAACTAGTAGGATTCTGGTCGAGGTTGTTATATGCAAGCGTGGTGATCAAAGCTCGTTGTTCTTTGTATGAGAAAAGATTTTGCAGAGCAGTGGGACAATTAATGTACTAAAACTGCAGGCGACGTGTTGCCGCGACATGACTGGTTTCTATGAAATACCTTCTGTAGCTAGCGACACGTTGTTGGCAGCTACGGGCGAGCGACAGGCGACACGTGTAGCCCGACCGCAGACCAGTAGTGCCGCCAACGCTCGAGCGATACCACGTTTTTCTATCTTATTTATTTATTTATTTAACCGTTTATGTACACACATAAACAGACAAGAAGAAAGGAACAGAAAAATACGTACAAAGGTTATGCTTATTTCTAAAGAAATCTCTTCCGGCATACCTGTGACAGGAAATTAAAGAGATGTAGACAACGTGTGTAAGAGTAGAAGAGAAAATAAAATAGGTACATGAAATAAAAACACTTAAGTATTATTCAATAACTTAACTACAAATACAACACAACTCATATCATACAATATGAGAATAAACGTACATACATACTTGTAAAATAAATATCACTAAAATATATATACTTCATTACAATGTAGTATAAAATAATAAATACAAAATATGCAACTATGACGAAGTGGAAAGATAGTGTTCTTTCACTCTTATTTTAAAAACTGCAACAGTTTGGCAGTCCCTAATGTCAGGCGGAAACGGATTCTACCACAGAACAGATAAATCTGTTCCGTGGATTCCACAACCGAACTGCGTGCACGCTGTAGGAGTAGGAGTATAAGTTGGTTAAGTGGGGAGGGGATTAAGGAGATTTCTAAGACGCGACTTGCAAGGTCCATCAGAAGGACGGGCGTAGGAAAAGCGTTCCCGTAGATAGGATGCCGTTTTAGGGCTGTGAAGGATGTTAAATAGCAGACACAATATCCGAGAGTTGCTGCAAAGAAATGTGAAATAAAATGATTTTGTTTACACTTCCAACGGAGTAATTTACGTAACAGTTATAAAATTACAATTGCCCGCATTTTCTTTCATTTTGACAGTTCAGTCACGTTCATTGCGTTATTTACGTTGTTGAGCAGATGAATTTATTGAACTTATGAAGCAATGGATTAGAAATATCCTTCAGAACTCTCAGATTGTGATTGAAACTGTGTTACGCAATTAGGTGGTGGTCTTCGCAATGGACAAAAATACCACATGAGGACAATATTTTTAATTACGAACACCGCCACCCTCCTGCTTTTAATAACTTGAAAACGTTCAGTAGCTGTAAAGCCAGGCTTAGGTAGTCAGAGAAGTCATTTATTTCCTTCAAACCTTAAGACAAATGTACACAATGACGACCCCGTATAATTTTCGGGCCGTTCCCCTCGGAAATTAAACGAGGATTAGCAGGAATTACCGGTGGAATTACGCGTGGAAATTAATAATGCAAGAAAATGTTTCCGACTGGACTTCCGATGTAGATACGTTTCCGGTTCGCGACTGTATGCACAGGTAAACTTTGCAGTATGTACTTATAAGATTAAAGTAGGGCCGACGAATGGACGTTTCGGGCGAATGGGGTATTATTAATGTACTCATCTACTCGTGTGTTTAGGAGAAGTTATCTTTGTAGAATAAGTTTGGGTTTTCCTGCATTTTCCGCACTAAAGTTATAAAATTATCTACAACTAGCTTTCGCCCGCGGCTTCGCCCGCGTAGATGTCGGATATTATCCCACGGGAACGTACTACTGGGATAAGAAGTATCCTATGTGTAAATCCAGGTTATAAACAACCTGTGTGCCAAATTTCATCCAAATCCGTTCAGCAGTTTTTGCGTAATTGAGTAACAAACATCCAAACATACATACTTTCAGATTTATAATATTATAGTAGGATAATATATTTAATATTATATTATATATATATATATATATACAGGGTTATTGGTAAAACACCAACAACCTCTTCAGGAGTCATTGTACTCATCATTATGAACAACTTTTACTTTGGTTCCAAGCCTTAAATCGGGAAAGAAAAATCTGGTGTTCCATACATTTTGACGAGTTGTGTGAACATAAATGTAGGGAACAGCTGTTTTTTTTTTCGCGTTTTCATGTTTGGTCCCATATTAAAAGTTGTTCCTATTGATGAGTAGAATGACCCCTTAAGAGGTTGTTGGTGTTTTACCAATAACCCTGTATATAGTAGAACTTTAAACTTCTACACATAAACCTTCCGGAATAAATTCTCTAAATGATAGTGAAGACCGCATCAAAATCCGTCGCGTAGTTTAGAAGAACAACGCGGTCACACATACAGACACAAAAGCGACTTTAATTTATAATATGAATAGTTATTATGCAAGTTTTCTATAAATATAACAATAATAACTCCCAAGGTTTATTTATAATTGTTACTTAAAGTTATACAACTAGACTGCTAACCGTAAAATTTTTGACTGTTAAATGTATTTTAACTATAAGCAACGTTTATAAATAAAGTCGGCTGTATCAGCAAGTCCAAGGCAAGAAAATTTTAATTGGAAAATTCTCGGCAGATCTTAGCCTCGTAAGTACCTAATCGATTTCACAATTATTCCCCGCTAGATAGCCCTGTTGCCCAATGACCTATTTTTAATGTGACCTATTATGAAGGAGGCCATTTAATCTCAGAAATAGGTGTAGTAAAAAAAACTCCTGCAAGAACCAGCTATACAAAATGTGCGCTTTTACAATTTCTACCGTGACGATATTATCGTGGCCGTCCACGTCACGACATCACGATAACACAGGGAAGTAAAATGTATTAAAATATATGAACAGGTTTTAAACTTCCGTCCACGATAACTTTATAGCGTGCACATATTTCCGTACATTTTATGGACCTGTACGTCCACGGACGCGTGGACGTCCACGATAATATCGTCACGACTGAAATTTTATAAGAGCGCACATGCGCCGTGGTGAAACGATTAGCCTATCAGCTTAGACTAACGAAAGTAAGTCACTGGCTAGGGTACTCTGGTCCACAACTGAAGGGGTCCGCTAGGACCGATGCCTGCCGGAGTTGCGGGAAAGTCCGAAAGGGATACCGTGGCCCTTGGCAACATACAGGCAACTGAAGGAACACGGGTGGGTTGTAGTGAGTAAGAGTCTGACACACCCTCACAGCAGTAGTATTATATACAGGGTGATTGGAAGATGGGTGCAAAGATAGTACAGACAATTTAGAACCATTTAAGCCATGGATGTCTTAGACGAAGTCTTACCAAATATTTTTAACCAAATTTTTAAGTTTTTTTTCGGAAATTCTCAAAATTTAATGTAAACTGCATAATTATGGCCAAATTGAATGATAAATGAATTCATTTTTTATTTATTGAATTAAAGTAATGTGTAAGCAATCAAGCAAAACATGTTTTAGGCTTCTGTGTCATTAGACATTTTTTTTACAGACATTTAAAGCTCAGAAAAAATAAAAAAATTGGACAACCATGGCTTAAATGGTTCTAAATTGTCTATACTATCTTCACCTTAAAGCTTTGCACCCATCTTCCAATCACCCTGTATAACGACGTTAAAAGGAAAATTATCACAGCTAAGTAGGCTTTACCGATTAACGAGTAATAATCGACCAAATCACAGCAGTTTGAAACATGTTTTTCAACTACAATGTTAAGTTTGATCTTGGGATAAATTCATCCCAACTACGGAACCCTTCATTGTGAAAGAAAGAAAGAAAAAGTATTTATTGTTTTTTTTTTTTTTTTTTTTTTTTTTTATTGTGCGTGGCCGGACATGCACTTGGCCAGTTTTTTTCTTCGTTAACGTTCATACACGCACACCGTTAGCGAGTACTACACACAAGAACATCAACTTTATATGCTCGATGTGTCATATCCCAGCGTATGCATAATACTGGCTGACTACGTGTTGCATCTGTTCCTAAAGTAATCTATGGCGTTATGAGGAGCCGTCTCTGTGGGTAAGGTAATCTGTGCTTCTATACTGAATAAACAGTGAACCGGCTGCTGTCAGCTTGTAAGTGAATGGATAGCGAAAATGGGTCATTGTGATGCCCCAAGCTAGTGAACATCATATTTCAGTGTACTGCAGTTTGGTTATCAGTTACTGTTGGGTGACCCCTCTAAATCTTACAGAAAGGTAGCCGATATGTAAACCGACCTCGGCAAGCGCTGACCCTCGCATGTCTATGATTGTTTAGCTAGGACACTCCTTTTGTCGAAGTTGACGGCAGCCAATCAAGCTAATAATAGTTTCAGTAACATATTCCTGAACTTCCCATCACCTGCCGACTAAGGGGAGGGCAGGGGCGGGGCGCCACGGGTCCCCGGTTCTGGGGGACCCCAAATCCCTAGAAATATTTTTTTATCAAATCCCAAACAATACCAAAGGTGTTCAGTAAGTAAATTTTCGAACTCGCTTCGTTCGCTTTTGCATCCTACATTCTTATAAGTTTCTATATAGGTCGACTAGGAATTACGTAATTCCTATTACAATATAAATGTTCAAAAGAAATTTTAGACTATCCGGAGTGCACGAAATTTCGAGCTCTCTTCACTCGGTCTAACTTTATATATTCGTCAATTTTTTCTGAATAAGTCTTCAAACTATTTCCATTTTCGGTATGAATGGAAAACCTACAACCTTTTCGAAGCAGTGTGCTTAATATTTCGAGCTCGCTTCGCTTGATCTTATATCTCATTCTCCTCAAAATTTTCTGCATTTAGTTTTACCACCCCGGGTGCCCGACAGGCTAAGTCCGCCACTGCTTCATATGTTATCCCACAATATACACTATGCTACGCTAACAATAGTACCTATCTAAAACAATTTCCATCAGCCTGTATAAACACATCAGAATACACGCTGTATAATAGTGGTGTAGTAATCCTACTAACCTAGTCCCCCCAGATACAATATAATACAAGTTTCTGACAGCAATTTTGGACTGCGCCAAGTACAGCCAACTTCACGTCAGTGTTAGCTCGAAAATCGTTCTTACACGTACGGCATAAAGGCACTGACAATTTCTAAATGTTACCACTGATACGCGATTGACTGTACAAGTTAATATTATTTTAGTTTGGACAGTCTGTTCCTGTCTTGGGGTGCGCAAATTGCTTGTTTTGGCACGGATGTCGTCGTAAAAGGCCGTCGATGTCCACTGGAGAACATGTCTTTGTAATATACTAGCTAGTTACGATATTGTTAATATAAAGCTTTGTGCAAACTAGCGCGACGCGACGTGTTCTTAGAAATTGTATTGTTCGAGTCGCGTCGCGCCGTCGCGTCGCGCTGGTCTGTACGAGCCGTTATGAATGTACGTAGGACACTACGTATTTGTTTTTAGGGTTCCGTACCTTAAAAGGAAAAAACGGTACCCTTATAGGATCACTCGTGTGTCTGTCCGTCTGTCACAGCCAATATGCTCCGAATCTAATGGACCGATTAAATTGAAATTTGGTACACATATTATTATGTATTTCTGTGACCCAAACACGGATGTGTAATATAAATAAATAAATTTTGAATATTAGGGTCACTTATGGGGGGCAAATAAGACAATTTAAAAAAAGTTTTGCGTGCAGTACCGTGTGACATATCAAATGAAAGGAATTATTGCGAGGATCTCAAATACATTTTTTTAATTATATTAAAATAAATACTTTTGAAGATATTTAAGAAAATAAATGAAAATTTACCATTATCTCCGAAACTACTGACCCTAAAATTAAAAAAAAAATACAGAGAATAGTTCTATGCTTATAGATTACAGGAAAACCTATATGAAATGTATGGTCTTAAAATAACAAGGTAAATCACTCAATATTGTGCGTACAAACATACATTTGCAGTTGGAATGTAGGTATGGGGGGAATATGTTGTTCAACTACAATATTAAGTTTGTTCTTGGGATAAATTTTATTCATCCCAACTACGGAACCTTTCATTGTGCGTGGTCCGACACGCACTTGGCCGGTTTTTTTTTTTGTGTAGACTTAAATAATGTCTTGTTACAGAATTTTTATTAAGCTGAAAACGGCTCGGAACTGTAGATTATCTATTCACTACTTTTCTATCACTGGCGTTCCGCTCCTACTTTGCACGGTTTTACGACTTGAAAAAACATTTATTTATTACATGACTAACCTGGGGGCCTACTCCATAAGCGAAATCCGTAGCTTCGTTCGGCCGCCGTTACGGGCACTTCGCTCGTGGGAACGAAGCGCCCGTAACGACGGCCGAAACTACGGATTTCGCTTAGGGAGTAGGGCCCCTGGTGTCAGAGTTTTAAAGCCGCCGATGAGCCTCTAACTTGGCTTCACATGCCGTTGAGAAATATCTCTGAGGCATGCCAGTTTCCTCACGATGTTTTCGTTCACTGTTTTTGAAGCATGTGATAATTATACAATACGCACATGAATCCGAAAAGTCAGAGGTGCGTGCCTTGGGTTCGAACTCGAGACCTATGACTTGGTAGTCTGACGGTCACGCCACTAGGCTATCATTGCTCAGTTTAAGATGAATGTACGATACATGAACTTTCCGGAATAAAATAGTTAAAAACGCATCAAAATCCGTTGCGTAGTTTAGAAGAACAACGCGGTCACACAGACAGACGCGAAAAGCGACTATTTTATAACATGCATAAATGAACAGAGGCCTCAAGCAGCATTATGCTGATACACGTCCCGTAGTGATGAATAAGGGATACGTAGATGCGACATGCGACCTTGTGTATAATAGGTCATTCACACATGTAAATAAAATGGGGTGGAGTCGCGAGGTAGACTTGTATTGTGGATTGAGTAATGGGGTGGCTTTCGAAAAATGGGTGGTGGAAAATATGGTTGACTAGCTTCCTAGATACCTTTACAAATTTTAACCAATGTTACAATACGTGCCACGAAAGATGAGACTTACCCGCGCCCCCCGCGCTCTTTCCGCCGCCCCAGCTCAGACCTCATACCGCTAAAGAGACTTATAAATCGTCTAATGCGCAATTCAAACCACGAGGAGTGTCAAGTCTCATCTTTAGTGGCATGCACTTGATAATATAGCATTCTACTGGTGAAAGATTTTTTACATCGGTACAGTCGTTTTTGAGTTTATTCATTACAAACAAATACAAATCTTTTCTCTTTATAATATTTGTGTAGATGTATTATAGACTGGTATTTATAGGTATAATATTTTTCTTTATAGACACATATTTAAAAAAAACATTCAAAATTGAAGACGTCTTTCGTCTGTCTGTGTGACCGGTTCGTTATTCTCAACTACACAACGGATTTTGATGCGATTTTCACCATCATTTAGATAATTTATTCCGAAAGGTTTAGGAGTATAATACATTAATATTAATCTTACGTAGATATCATAAATCTAGTTATAGGTTCAATATTTTTCTTTGTAAAACATAGGTACTATCGAAGAACTTCATATCTAAGCAGTTTGAAAACAAAATCCCGAGAACACGATGACCACATCTGTTACCGCCCCGGTTCTATAGCTGCCGAGCGCTGCAAGCAGAAATAGTCCTTACGGTGTATAGATATGAACTTCTTGGACGGTACATCCATATTCCATACATATTTTTTTGTTGAATTCGCTTTTCGTGTGTCGTAAACCGGTTCGTTATTCTAAACTACGCGACGGATTTTGGTGCGCTTTTCACCATCAAGGCTTATGAGTATAATACATTAATATTAATCTTACGTAGAATAAATAAATCTCGATGTTTTGTCAAGTCGTAAAAACCACGCGAAGTAGGAGCGGGTCGATACTAGCACAATAAAGCACAGACCAAAGATTGTAAGTAAGTTCTGACGATCGTCATAAAGTTAGACTACTTATTACTGCTATACTGAACCGAAATCGTATCAGCTCAATGGAAAATCAATTCAACAATGCATTCACTTAATAACATCGATGAAGGGGAAAACGTCGACAAATACCATATTTTCCGATGAACAAAAAACAAGGCAGGATCAAACCTTAGGCGAGCTTATGGTACCCAGCTTAAGTTGGCCCCTGACGCGATGGCTATTTGCAACGAAAAACCACAACAAAAATATAAATGAACTATCTGTTGTCCGCGACTTCGTCTGCGATCCAGGACGAAAAGCGCCTAGCCATAGCCTATGTCTTTCTCCAGGTCAAAGTCTAACCCTGTGCCAAATTTCATCCAAATCTGTTCAGCCGTTTTAGCGTGAAAGCGTAACAAACAAACAAACTCACTTTCGCATTTATAATATCAGTTAGGATGTTATTTTTTTAATTCAGAATTAAAATAATATTACGACAGCGATACGTATGAACTTTTCGTCGCCATATTTTAGTTTGTGAATAGTTATGTCACATTTTGACTAACAATAAAAACCGAAATACCTATATCACTCAGAAACTAATGAGTTTAGATTATGAGTAATTATTTCGGTACAAATTATTAATAGGTACATAATTACTTCGGTTTTGTCCATTCTTTCGTATCAGCAAAAATAGTTCAAGCTGGCAGTCAACGCGTGGTGATACCGCCAATTTAAGGAAAATACCTGTATCGATGATAAGCAAGGTCCATGGTAGGACCAACACTGTCCTCAGAATGTTAGCGTGCAAGATCGACAGCCCTTTTAATGTGTACTGGGCAGATGTACACCTACACAGGAATAGGAAGTACACTTTAATAATTATTGTGTAACTTGTTTTGTTTACTAACAAATTACTAACACTTTTTATTTTGTATGTACTATTAAGAACCCTTACTAACGCTATCTTTGTAAAAAATAGCGAATGAATAGCTATGTCTGAAATAGAGGTTAAATTAAATAGAGGGGCTAACTGCCCAAGGTCCGACGAACCTTAGTATCGCCCGTTTGGAAACTTTTGAATTATCGCTACTTGTAGAGACAATTAACATTTTAAGAATCGGCACTATTGAAGGCTTTTTTAAACTTGTTATTAGTTCACTTTCATGGTTATTGATGAGACGAACTAAGCTTTTAGTCCGAGAAATTCGTCAACATTCACTGGTCACTTTATTATACTCCCATTTTTTCGCCACATACCTCATATTTCGGTAAATCCGTGGAGTGTTGATTTAGGCGGATTTATTTATGCTGCCCCGGGCAAGGATGGGCAAGGATGGCTGTCACGGATGGGAGATATCCATTAAAGTGTCCCCCGCATTATTTTGATAGAACTGAGATTTTGGTGACACGAAATATCTGTGTAGGGAAGGGACATACCTACCTAGATAAACCTTGTGTGTTTGCGAGGGGATTTATTTCGGGAGGATCGTGTAGATAAGGGGTTATATGATAGGCATACTTTATTAGGTATGTTCTAAAAAAATAGGTCACGTACTCTAAAAATACATACTTACTCACAGTTTTATTGATTGATAGGTATAGGGAAGCTAGGCATGAAAAAGTAAGTTCAAAAACTAAAACCCGACTACTGAAAAATCACGCTCTAAGAATTGTGTAACAAGAAAATAATTTCAGTCACAAATCAATACATAGGTACAAAAATGCCATTATAAGTTAGTAGGTGTATGCATGCCACGGCTTTACCCTGACCATTTTTGTAGGTATGTCTTGATTTTTGGCTGAAATGTTTTCTTGTTTCATACATTTTAGAGCGTCGACTTTTTGTCCTCTACAGGGACAGGGCGCCATATTCATAATGTGACGTCACGTCACATAGTCTATAACCAGCAGACGATTGTGACGCTTCCAACGATACCTCATTTGTCAAATATGCTAGTTTAGAAGTTATGAGAGAACTGATGAACATATTGCTATTTTTTATTGATATGACATCATTATTATTGATTGCTATTTTTAATATGAATTATTATTTGAAATGACTAGAATTGTTTTTAATTTTAATTTTATTAATTGCATTGTTACCTAAATTTTAATTGTTTTTTTTTTTTTTTTTTTTTTATGTTATTGCTAATTACTAATCTAATGTTTGCTGCATGCTATTTCTGCGTAACATATGGTTATAAGCCTCACACAGTAGGTAACCTAATCCCTAAAAGGTTAGACGGGAGTTATAGGCTTAACTATTTTAATCAAACCGATGTTACACTTATTGAAAAGTTACATAGGTACCTACCTATTCATTCAATTCACATTTACACATTTCATTTACTTTTACTAATACCTATATTTTTTTACAACGTAATTATTTAAACGTAGTGCGTGATATATTCATTAAATACTAGCTAGTATTGATTGAATATATATATCCCGTACTACGTTACACGCGGCTTCGCC
This sequence comes from Agrochola circellaris, assembly GCA_914767755.1. Taxonomy (NCBI): domain Eukaryota; kingdom Metazoa; phylum Arthropoda; class Insecta; order Lepidoptera; family Noctuidae; genus Agrochola; species Agrochola circellaris. The sequence continues at coordinate 10,304,678 of OU611860.1, forward strand.
CGCCTGGACCCTATTTATTTTTATAAAGTTAACGTAGCCTAAGTTACTCCTTATTTCATCCACTATCTGCCAGTAAGAGTCTCGCCAAAATCGGTCCAGCCGTTTCGGAGGTTAGCCGGAACAAATAGACAGGCAAAATTTTCATTTTTTTTTTTTTTATAAGTACTGTATACTTTCAAATAAAAAGCTGTTATTTTGACATAACAAACAAAGTTCGATTTTATTTATTTATTATTCTATAAATATTTGTATGTATTTAATATGAATAGATACACATAAGCAAGTACACTGATACAAGGATCTTTGGCGCTTGAATGTCATTTCAAGCGGGTTGTTGGTATTTTTTTTGCAATTATTTTGCGAAATTGTATTGAAAAAGCAAGATGGCGGCTTTCGTTCCAATTTTGGTGACGCGCCAAAAGATCGTTATATAACTATTTATACACAAAAATGGGACATAAAGCAAACCATAGACAAATAATGCAATAAGGCATTCTCCACCATTCAACCTACAGGTACATAAACTAACAACTTAGTTCCATACTCAATGCATCATGGAGTTTTGACGTATTGTGATAAATGATGCTCCTAGCCTCCTCACTAATGGTTTAACTTGACCGAGGTTCAACCAGTTTGATGACCTCAAGCTACAACTATGTATGGATTCCGGACTTGGCCCTACTGACTTGTTTTATTTTTATGTTATCCTGTTTTAAATGTCGTTTCCTTTTATGGAACGGCTTCTCACGAGACCAAGTTCCCGTATTTTGACTGTGATTTTTTAAACCATAAATAAAAACTAATAGAATAGTGTATGAAAATTTATAGAGTTATGGCATTATGTTCATGTCATTAGTACATTATACTCCATTTGAAATAAGATTTGACATTTAAACAAACCTTTTTTACAGTTCGTTCAACCGATTCTAACTTCTAAACAGTAGGCATAAAAAAAAGGATGGCATTAAAAGCAAAAAGTGGTTACAATACCAACTGTTTACTGCAGCTGCCATTTGTCATGCCACCAACGCAATAGAAGTCAAAATCGGTTGAACGGACTGTAAAAAAGGTTTGTTTAAATGTCAAATCTTATTTCAAATGGAGTATATGTACTTATGACATGAACATAATGTCATAAGTCTTTAAATTTTTATACACTATTCTAGCTTTTATTTATCTTATTTCAAATGGAGTTGTACGTATTGTTTGTTTTACGTTCGGAATAATAATTTTGTGATAAACCCCTTAGTTTGCATACATTAACCTTTAAAAACAGAGCTACAACATGTTAAAATGATACACACTGAAGAAAATAATTATTGTGTACGTGGGTGTGACCATAAATTAAAACCATTTTACCCAGTTTATAGACCCGTGTTCTTCGTCCATCCGTCAACGGAAAATGTACCTGCTACATAATTTAATTAAAAACATACTTACGCCATTTACATAATAAATCAATTACATTTTACATACAAAAAACATTAAAAAGAATATAAAATGGGTGCTATATTTCATGTCCTTTCAGCTAAATAACCGTAATTTCTCATTTCACGTTCAACTAACTAACTAACAATGAAATAATGTGAGGTGAATAGGAATACACAACAATGATATTTCATGTTCTCACTAAAAGACGGGTACGTAAAATTTTAAACAAGTCAAATGGTAAAAGAGTGAAATAATAATTTTAAGATATCCTAACTGAAAGTGTGTTTGTTACGCTTTCACGCTAAAACCGCTGAACGGATTTGGATGAAATTTGGCACATGGGTAGACCATGACCTGGGCTAGGATACGGGATATTTATTATCTCGATATTCCCACTGGATCGATACTTATGCGGGTGAAACCGAGGGGCGCTACTAGTTTAACTATAAACTAGCGACCCGCCCCTCCTTGGCTCGGTTTGTACGACTTAACAAAACATCTCTTTATACGGGTGACCACTGAAAATCAGCACTATGCTGTGGGTCTCCATAGCACAGCATCATGCTGAGTGGAAGCCTTCTTGTCACAGTCATGACTTGCCAGCAGCTGCCGACTATTTCTGTTTTGTGCTCGTTATTGTATTTAAATCTATTGTGTTTTATTTTCTTATTTTCTACTCGAGTTTATTATCTTTTTTTATGCACGTGTTTCTGTGACAAATAAACTTATTTTTCTTTCTTTCTTTCTTTTCTTTTATTATTTATGTAAGTTTAATAATATAATGTATTGTACACACGGCTACATATCAAGGACATTTCCAGTATAAGACTGACCTCTCACTGTACGGAAATCCTATTAAATGCGAGATCAGCATAAACTGGACATGTATAGCTTGATGTGTAGCCATGTGTACACATAAAAATACCGGAATAAATTCTCTAAATGGTGGTAAAAACCGCTTCAAAACCCGTTGCGTAGTTAAGAAGAACTAAGCTGTCACACGAAAAGCGACTTTGTTTTATAGGTACTATGATTGATATTTACCCACCACGATCTCCTTTTTCGTTATCTAGACAATTTAGCCCACCTGGGAAGCGTTAACTAGCAAAAAACGAGGTGCTAAAACCTAAATTGTATTTTTACCTAAAGCATATTTTGTACTCCTGTCCAGCCTGAAAAAAAATCTAGGTTTTTTCAGAACAAGTAATGGATGAAAAAGTATGGTATGCATGCTTAACCTACGTATATTTTCAAACTACTTCAGAAACACATTTTTTTTTTTATTGCATCGTTGGTCTAGTGGTCACAAGCGCTACTACTGAGTATGAGGTCCCTGGTTCGACATCCGGGTCGGGTAAAATATTATTGGATTTTTCCATCTGAAATTTCTCAGTAGCGGCCTGGATTCCCGGTTCCCGGTTGCTGGTAATAGGCTCGCCACCTATTACATGGGACTTAAACATAACCTACGAAATGTGGGTGTACTATAGCCATAGGTACCATCGAAGAAGTTCATATCTAACCACTGTAAGGGCTATTCTTGCTTGCAGCGCTCGGCGGCTATAGCACCGGGCCGGTAACAGATGTGGTCATCGTGTTCACGGGATTTTGTTTTGAAACTGGTTAGATATGAACTTCTTTGATGGTACAGCTCTGCCTAACCTTTCAAAGAATAGAGGCGTGATGTTATGTTTCATTGCGAGATCTCTAAAAGTTATTCACCTACAAAAAGCTCTGAACTCCTAAATAATGTATGGGAACTAAAGTTAACAACGTGACAAATTGTACGGAATAAAACTAAACCACGGTGGGTCATTAGTTATGGCCGCAAGTGTAAGTGAGTCGGGCACATTACTCATTGGTGGTCTGTGGCTTATTTGAGTTCCCTCTACACTTCAGACCGCAATAAATGGCACACAACATGTAACTACGACGTATGTTTAGTAACTACAAAAGTTTACAAAAAATATAAAATTTGTGATATACACACACAATAAAATTGAGGTTCAAAAGTGCTTTTTATGTGCCTATTTGAAATAAATGATTTGACTTTGACATCCAGATTTTGGAGGTTCTGGAGGTGTTTTTATTTATAAGTAGTCATGTACAGAATTTTAATATTAAAATTCACCTATCGTAGAACCTAAATCTTATTTGTATCATTGTACAAGTCTTTAAAGTATTCTCTACTGTTCAACAAATAAGTATTAGCAAGTTTACACTGTAAAACCTCTTCTGTAACTTTAGTACGATAGTGGTGCCGATTCTCTTGTACACCGAACTAAACTAACTTAAACTAAGACTAAAATTACTTACTTTTGGCTATGAGAATCTTAGAGCTATTCTGCAAATAAAATTCTCTAAACTAAAAAATAATTTTGACACAACTAAAATAGAATTTGACAATCGTGAATCCACGTGGTACCCGTGGTTTGCCCTAACCGGTGAGTTTTTTTAGAGCCGGTGGTGCGCATGTGGTGTAGCCTCGACGTGCTTTATATGGAATTTTTATTTTTATGTATGGAAAATATGAAAAAAATATTACCTACGTGTTGAGTGTTAGGTGTTTAAGGGTTTTATAAAGGGGGTCGAAATTTTCATTATTTCTGCGATAGGACGCACCATTTTCGAGATATAAGCAAAAGAAAAAATAAATACAGTACTGTTTTTGCACGTGAAGTCGAGATGTTGGTGTGAATTTTAGTTCATAACAACTTATTTTATACCACACCATTTTAATCGCGATTAAAATTTGTCAGGTTTAGTCTGATTTGGTCTTTTACAACCAAAATTTTAGGTGAAAAACGTCATATTCAGAATAGCAAAATTGCCATTTTCACTAAACTAAAAACTCAGTACTATCTTAGCGCTGTCAAACTAAAATATAGTTAAGTTGTGTCACTTTAGTCTATTTCAGAATAGGAAATCGTCGTTTGACAGGAATAAACTAAATTTTAGTGATTTTTAGTTTAGTTTAGAGGCATTTGTGACAAGAGAATCGGCACCACTGTTAACCTAATTTTGTTGCTGACTGAAGAAAATGCAAGCTAAAGCGTGAAGTGTAACAAAATTACAAAGTTTTTGACTTCGCTAAGTTTTTAACCGCAGTGTTGTGCTTTCGTTGACAGTAAGCAATGCTGTTTTTTTATAGTTGTACCTTTTACAACTAGAACCTGAGCTGCAGGCAGTGTTGGTTTTTATATTTTATAAAAATATAATTCCCTTGCAATATTTTTTATTATAGGTTACCTAATTAATACTGCTCCAGGCTAAGAAATAACGTTTTTTATTTTTATTTTAGTAAGTAAGTAAGTAAATCATTTATTTGCGTAAAACATGGTATACATTGATGTTAATATTATTACAGTAGCTCAACATGTTTCGCTAAGATATAACATAGCATGCAAAAAAAAACTATTTTGACAAAAGGAATCAACATCTCACATCCCTAAAATCTTTTAAACTGTAAAAATTACATTCATTAAGCCACTTGTGTAATTCTATCTTAAATTTCCTAGAGTTCACTATTTTAAAGCGACTTGGTATTTTGTTATAAGTACGTACGCACATTGCTAGGCAGTTTTTGTTGTATTTGGCAAGTCTTGGCAAATCGCTTAATACCAGTTTATGAGGATCTCGTCTGTTTCTGGGATTTACATCATTTGCTGATTTAAATAAATGTTTGTTGTTAACTACAAATACACATACCTCATATATATACAGACACGGTAGAGGTAGCAGACCAAACCTCTTGAACATTGGTCTACATGAGTCATCAGGTTGAAGACCACTTGTTGTTCTGATGCACTTTTTTTGTGCGATAAATGCTCTATCCATATTGGTACCGTTACCCCACATTACGAGACCATATCGCAGTATCGACTCAACATAGGCGTAATATGACTTTTTCATTTTAATAAATAAGTAGAGAAGATTCTTAAGAAAAAGTAATTGTTGTATTCATTTTTACTACATACAGTATACAAACGCATGTCCCACTCCTATCGTAGATATTTAAATGAGAATTATATATTTACAGATATTTTAAATTTTAATTTTTGATTTGTTTTTATCTTTTTATTACGGACGCTTGTAACGTGCACGTCTTTCTACATTGTTCTCACATGTTGTAACAATATTTTGATTTAAACGAGTGTCCATGGAGTTTCTTGCCCGTTCTTCTCCATAGGAACCTACTACGCTTTGGAAAGGGCAACTAGCTTCATCTTTCTGAACAATTCAAAAGTGCCTGTAATTGGTTTATTTGAAATAAATGCTTTGAGTTTGTGTTTGAAATAAAGAACTTAGTAAATATTTTTATATTCTTAAAAAAAAAACAAAGTAAAATCCTCAGAACATTAGTTATTCACAGCCACGCGAATACACGATGTACAGTCAATCCCTCAAATTTTGGATAACCCATCATATTCCGAGCACGAACGACTAGGTACGCTCGAGTACAGTGATATTAAAAACATTATTAAAATGTAATCTCGTATTCTTGTACTCGTGTTCTATTTGTTGGTGGTACAGTGGCGTAGTAAAGTGTTTCGTGGTCAATGTGATTAAGTGTGGTGCGAATTTTTGATTGTTTTATCCGCTTTTGTGGGTGCTCAGATTGTGTAGTGATTTAATAGACAGCGGTCTAAACATTTTTTTTTTTACCTGTTTGGGAAATGAACTATTAAGTATTTATTTATAATTTTGTGTTCTCTGTAAATTGTGCATAATTATAGTTTTACATAAAAATGTGCCAATCCAATATGAATTTCTAGATCTCAGACAAAAAAAAAACAAACACGCGCAAATCATTGACAGGTTTCAAATTCAGAACTTTTCCTCACCTGTAAAGAAAAATTCTACCCTCGTCTATACCAAGTTATTTTTTCAGTGAAACTTAACTGAGGCGTCATAATACCGGTGTATGCAAACCACCAGGATTTATATAAAGGGGAGTCGAGCCCTCTAAGAGGGGGGCGGGGGGAGGTCGGAGGCAAGGGTGGTGCAGGGCTCAGACTGTATTACCCGAGGATTAGTCTGTTATTACCTTGGCAAAATATTAAATGTACATTTTTTTAACGCGCCAACCATATTGTGGGCTTTCAGAACAGAATTACAGGAGTACTTTATTTATTAAATAAGTATGAATGGCGGGTATGTTGATGTATGTGGGAAAGGAGACTGGTAATTTTTGAGATTTGTGTTTATCCTAAAAGTTGGCAAAATTTACCTGTTTTGATTAATTTGGCAATATTACTGTATGTAAATAAGAAATGTGGCTATCTAGCGAACACACTACGTAACACACGAACACGTATTTTTTGCTTTATCATATTAATAAAAGATTACTTAGATAAAACGCATTTTAAGTTGGAGTGGGTTTTTTTTTTTTTTTTAAGGCCTCTCATTTACAAAAAGAACGAATATTGATCACCAGTAGTTTATTAGCAAGTAGAACATATTGGAAACATGAAGAAAAGCCTGTATCAGCTCCTCATCGGTCGCTCCATTTGCTTTGCCTATTACATCGGAATCCAATCTTATTCGCTGGGGATTGCAGTCAGCGATTGTAACAATGATGAAGACGACACGCCTAAGAAGCAAACCTAGTTAGGGGATCGATACTGATCTGGTTATGGAAGATACGGAACGACATGTCTGTGCAGTTTAGGAGTTGGAGTATGAATATTTCTCAAGCTAAACTAGGAAAATGACTTACAAATGATGCTGTTGTACGTCAAACCTAATTTAGGATATTGCTATTTGTTTCTCCATGAAACTCTTTCGAATAAAAGCACGCTAAACTAGTCCAGTCCATAGTCTAATAAAACAAGGTCTGGCATTCCGGGAGTGACACATGCTTACGTCACTATCCAGTTGCCACTCTATTGCAACAAAACACGAATTAAGGAAAGATTTTCAGTCACCATTCTGTTAAAAAAATATGTACAAAGCATGTAAATTGTCGAAACAATTCAATTTATACATAAACCAACGTAATTGTTAATTAAAACCTCATTATTTATCGGATTCGCACAGGTAATAAAGGTGGTTGGGGAGTTATTATTACAAACTTCTGGTAACACAGATGTGATGACGTAGACTTCTGTCACCCACGTGACCACTGCGTCTCGGAATGCTATACCTGGCGAAGTATATTATTATACCATGGCCTAGTCTTAAATAAGTCGGACAACATGAGAATGAGCACCATTTTCTTAAAATCTACCGATCAGCAACCTAATTGCGTAACCCACTTTCAATCACAATCAAAGGGTTTTGAAGGAAATTCATTGCTTCATAGGTTTGAAAAATTCGTCTGCTCAACAACGTTAATAACGCAATGACCGTGGCTGAACTGTCAAAATGAAAGACATAGGGAACAATGGTCATTTTGTCATTAAATTTTATCTGAGTCACGCAATAACCCCACAGGCTACGAATTTGTCGTAGTCCTTTATGGCAAGAATCACCTCGTTTGCAGTTTCATTGAAATATTTCTACCAATTATTACATACACAAACGATATCGTGTTACTTTAAAAAAATAACTAAGCCTAAGTTAGTACTCCCTCGACGTACAAGAAACCGTTATAAATGTTCGAATTTTATTGTCCATATTTGCAATTATGAACACCTGTTCCCAAATTACACGTATTACGACGGTTTGTTCATTCGTATTTGAGTAAAGTAATGACTAAAGATAATTACAAGGCATGTTTATGATCGATAATAACACGCAAAGTTCTTGTAGCATCCGATAATACATTAGCAACTTTTTGTTACGACCAAAATAACGCCTTGAGGAACTTTTTGCTGAAAACATTAGTAAGGAATGTCCTTAATTACTAGCATTCTGTACTCTAAAACAGGGCTATATATCAATAAGTTATCATCTGCCTAGCCTTTAATTTCCCAACTATATTGGGGCCATTTCCCAGCTGAATACCAGTATTTTTAATGGAGCAACTACCTATCTGACCTCCGCAACCCAGTTACTGGGTAACACGATACCCCTTGGTACGACTAGTTGTATATTTCGAAGTACCTTTTTACCTTTAAAAAAAAAATGTTATCATACGATTAAAATAATTAAAATGTGTTTTGTGCTTACCTGTACCCAGCAATTTTTCTTTAACACTTCAATCAACAACAATATTGATCGACGCAAAAAGGTATTTCTTTTTATAAAATTCTGTAAGTCTTCTATACAAAACATCCACCGTCATCATTAATTTACTTCATAAAAACGAATTTCGTTTACGAACTGCAATATCATAATCTCAAGGAATATTAAGCTTTTGCCCGCGGCTTCGCCCGCGTGGGCGTCAGAAAATATCCCACGGGAACGAACTACCGGGATTAAAAGTACCCCCCTACGTGTTAATCCCAGATCTTTCGCTAATACTTTCTTTATAATTTTTGTATTTATTTATTTTACGTGTTAATCTAGGTTATCTGTGTGCCAAATTTCATCCGGACAAATGAACAAAAATTCTTCGTTTCTATTTTATTGTATAATTATGTATAGATTCATTTTCTTTGAAACAGATTTATTATTTTTATCCCTCGCGTATTGAAGGGCAGAGATTAAAAATTAATCATTCGTGGAATTTCGCGTAATTGGAACCGAATAAAATGATAGGGATTAAAAGGTGGATTTAAAAGGCTCGCGGGGTTTTCAAGTTATTTTTGTGTTTCGATTGTGGCTGACTGTACCTGTTTGTTTCTGCATGCCTTTGCCACAAATTCGTGGTCTGTGGTTGGGAATTAAGTACATTTGTATTATGAAAATGGGTTTGCTACATGTTTGCTTTTGTTTATTTATTTAATTTGCTCATGTAGTCCAATGGCGGGGAAAGGGCTTAGATGGGTGGATACCTGCTGTGGTTGATACCTACCTCTTGTATTTTCTGTTTTGATTTTTTTATTGACCTTTCCAAATCGTATCGTAGTAAATTAAAATTAAAATTGAATAAAGATGGTGTCTTGTTTATTGTCATTGCCATATGCGTGCGAATTTATAATATCTAACGTGATACCGTGACGATATTATCGTGGACGTCCACGTATAGAAATACGTGCACGTTATAATGTTATCGTGGACGGAAATTTAAAAGCGTCTTCATAATTATATTTCTATGCATTTTACTTCCCTGTGTCGCCGTGACGATGTCGTGGACACACATCACTTAAAACTATGTCTTAAGGGGACTACAGGACCTAAACGTGCCTAAGCGCAAGTTTTATAATGCCTAAAAGAATATGATCCACTGCAGTAAACAAAATCAGAAAAATATATGATATTCTTCAGGATATATGCTAGTATGATAGTGTGTTGAAAACATAATACAACTAATTGATACGATAGAAAAAAATCATGAAGATACCTCTAAAAATTTCTTTTAACGAATAAAAATCATATTAATTTACATGCAATAATTCTGATTTTTTGTCAGATTATTCTACAAGCTACATATTAGCATAATAGTGTTTTAATTTTCCAGTCCAATCAATAGTTTTTTTGTAAATCGCTAACTGCTTCATATTTTGCAATAAATTACCTGCGTCGTGTCATCGCGCTTCTATTTCATTTCTATGCAGTCCGACAGTGACCGCGCTTTAGCTGTAAGCCTCTTAAGAGAAATAACTATAAAAACTATAGTAAGTAGAATGTAAGACCTATCGTGGAATACTTAGTTAACGCATACCTATACAATAATTTTACACAACAGTCACAAAACTAGACAGAAAATGTAATTAACTAAAACAGTAATTAATTTGAATGAACTAATTCTGTGGTTAGTTGACATAATTGCTTATAGACCAAAATACTGGCGCTAGCATGTAGCATATTCCGGCCGCCAAGACAACTGACAGGTGTCAGGAATGCATGCTCTCAACGGTCGGACTGTAGTATCCAAGTACATGAGAAAAATGAGCACATTATAGCAAAATAAATTGCCACAATTACAATTTAGTGTTGAGACTGTTGACATTTTTTATGATTTATTATAATAATAAGCTAGTTTAGCGTCGCATGTCTTTTTAATTAATTAGTGGTATCGCTAGTATACACAATGTTACGTCAATTAGCACGAACGCTGGTAACTATCGATCAGCATTTCAGTAAAAATAATCTTGTAAATAAACAGCAACATTGCCATTACACCAAAAAAGAGATGATTAAAAAGCTTACCTCCACAGGTTTCCCGGAAATCAGGACAGCAGTCGCCCAGTTTCAAGCAGGCATGGTCACAGTAGCATGGCTTGTCAGTCAAGTCCTCAATGATGGCGTTCTGATGCGCTTTCTGAATAACACATGAACTATCTCGCCCCGGGCAACATAGATTCGCATCCCTGCAATAATTCGCCCCGCAATGACCCGCCAAACACACTGCACTCGCGAAACACAACCAATATCGAAGCATTTTGGATATTTTTTACTATTTTTTTTCTAAAATAATCAATTGAACTTTTTTGACAGTAACTTTTTAAAAACAAAGATGGCTGAATATAAAAATCCACGTAAAATTCCTTCGGGTGTTCTCTAAATTTTTAAATTTGGAGTCGCGTCCTTATGTGTCATTCCAAATTTGAATTTCTGCGAACCGCCAGTTCTGTAACAAAAAATTAAATTACGTTAGGGTTGCGTTCGAGCGTAAACTTCTTTTACCTTTTTCTTAACTTTTTTTCTTTTGTTCAACTTTCATCGTAACCATATTTTTTTATTTTCTTGGTTTGTTGTTGATTAGGTGTAATTTTTTCAAGTGTTTCGATTTTCAATTCCTTTTAATAAGTATAATTATTATCTAAACCAATTACTAAAACAATAATTTATTTGCTTTTTTTTTATTTGTGTCAAATTTTAAAGTAACACAGACCTTCGTCTTCTAAAAACAAAACAATACTTTGATATACCTAGAGAAATCGGTAAAAAAATTAGGTACGCTTTGAAATATTAACGATTCTTAAAAAAAAATTAAGTAACAGTTTTATTTAAAAAAAACAGAAAACATTTAAAAAAATAAGCATACAAAATATAGGAATATTTCAAAAAAGTTACTTTGACATGTGCCTCCTGTGAGGTTTGAACTCACGACCCCTGGTTTACGAGACCAGTGCTCTACCACTGAGCTAAAGAGGCTTGGGAGGGAGCGATGAAATAGCTGTTCTGTATCTACGTAAAACTTAGAAATAAAAAGGAATGTTTTATCTTACGTTAATTCTTAATTTATATTTTAAATACTAGGTAAAAAACATTATGCACCATATTACCTTTCAAATTTTTTTTTATAAATAGGTACCTACTTACTTAAGTACTAAGTCCTATCGATAACAAAATAGCAAGATGAAAATAAAAATAAACATTAAAAAAAACGTAGTTTTAGCCCACACTGGACAACTTACACCCGATGTAAGTACCCATGTATAAACCGACAAAAAAAACAAATGAGCTCCGCGACATGTAAAGTTACCAGCACAAAAAATTTAATAGGTAAGTTTAAGTTATTATGGGTACTTCGTTCCAGTGGCGTAACTACAGGGTGGCAAGTCGGCAAAATGCCACGGGCCCCCAGCCGGAAGGGGCCCCCGGTCAGACGAGAATCCCAACTCCCAACATTTATTATTTATTATGCATGTTTAGTAAAAAAAAGTTTTGTCTTTGATTTATTTTTGTTACCTACTTAGTTGCATACACAAGTAAAAAAATGTATTAAAAATTCAAAGTATTTGTAAAAAAAAAGTTGTATTTTATACTTAAACTACAATTTTATTGTGATTTCAGACTGAAATTTTCAGTTCAATATGTACAGTCAGCATCTAATTGATATAGGCACATAGAGTAGTCAAAATGATGTGAAAAAGAAAAAGCAATTTGATATACGCAGTCCGAATCATCATATTGTTGAAAGCACACAAGGTGTTCAAAATATCTTCCCAAGTGATTGTTTCATATTTATCATCAATTAGATGCTGACTGTACTTTAAATTAGGTACTTTTAATTTAAAGTGAATTATTAGAAAATCAAGTACCTAAGTATTATTATAAAGTTTGTATGTACCTACTTAACGTAGTGATTTATTATTGTTCTCTTACAAGTAAAAGTGTATAAATAAGCATTATAAAATAAAAAAATATTGTTGTTTCAGCTTCTTTATATTGGGGGGAGGGGGCCCATCCGATGAATTTGCCACGGGCCTCGAACGATATAGTTACGCCACTGCTTCGTTCCTATTACCAACATAACATAACAAAAGAATAAAGATGACAAAAGAAAAAAAAAGCAGAGGCGTACGGGAGCGGGGTTGTTAACCTCGGTGAACTTAACCGACTGGTTCACGTTAACTGATAAGTTGGATTTAAGTTAAGGGGATGCGGTTAACTATTTTATTTTGATAACTTATCTTTTATAAACAAGCTTAACTTAACCGAACTTATAGTTCGGTTAACTTATAGTTCGGTTAAGTATTATTGAATGTTGAATAAAAAGGTTTTTAAACTTTTTAATGGTTTTTGATAAGAAAATTCTTTTATAATGCTTATTTTTATGACTAAAAGGCTTTTTGGCGTGCCAGTTTATGGGTTTTCTTATCTTAGACTACTTAAATAAATCAAACCGAACTAATTTCCTTACAAAATAATTACTTAGGTAGGTACTTAAGTACTTTTTTTTAGATTAACTTTCAAAATTGTTGGTCACTAATTCGACATAATAATAATTGTGACCATAAAAAATGTAGGTAACCTATTTTTAAATGTATTATCTTCGTATTGTATCCTATTTTTAAGTGTAAAAAAAACTCATAATGATTTCTGAAGTTATTCTAAAATAACTCCACCTTAAACAGATAACAGAGTTTCGTAATTACCTACACAAGTGATAACAACTTCTAACATTAATGTTAGAAGTTGTGACAGATACAAAAATAACATAAATACTAAAGGTCGTAACAGACGTAGCTATTATACTGTGCTAATATGTATTATATTATAGCAGGCTCCCACACACGGTAGCTATACTATAATATATATGTTTGCCCTCAATTGGTTTGCGGTTCAATATAAGTACCATAATTATATATTAATATCTTGCTATATTTATCCACATATTTTGGTGACGTAATAGAAATATATATTATAGCTCCGTCTGAAGTCGCTCGAAGATTACTATGGAAAATATATCGTAATATAATATAATTTATATAAAGAAAGAAAGAAAAATAAGTTTATTTGTCACAGAAACACGTGCGTAAAAAAAGATAATAATATAATTATAAATATAAATAATATATCTAATCTAAACTAATATTAAAAGGAGAAAAGATTTGATTTTTGTATGTTTATATATTTGTATGTTTGTTCAAAAAAAAATACTTAACCGATTTAAAACATTCTTAAAGAAAGCTACATTATCAGCGAATAACATGGGCGTATTTTATTTAAAAAAAAATAGAGATCCCTGCGGATATTGCAATAATATAACCCAAGGTATCAAACATTTGCCTATAATAGTCATTATTTGGCGTGCGCTGCGAAAACTATTGATGATACATAAAATAATGTAGGTACTACATGTTTATAGTACAAAAAGTCCGCGAGTTTATATGTATAAGTAATACAGTTAAGTCACAATAAACGTTTTTAGTACAAATAAGTCAATCAAAACACGGGTAGAATCGAATGATGGATGATATTCGTATCAAGATCCTTATCCAACTAAATAGTTTTATAATCAAGGTTGATTATCATCACGCTATGAACCTTAGGAGCAGAGCAAAAGTAAAAAAGTTAGAAAGAACGCTAAGCGATAACGAAGTAACAGCGCATACGAAGGCACAAAAAATTTCACGCGGACGAAGTCGCTAGCAGAATCTAGTTTATACAGGGTGTCAGGGACATCAACGCGAAGCCGGTTACCATGGGGTCAGTATATGATTCTGAAGCCCCCTAGGTTGAAATTTTTCGTCGGTTATTAAAAAAAAAATCAGTTGTTTCATAGACAAGTGCAACACCTACGCGGTCAAAATGTATGGAATACCTGTTTTTTTTTTAAATAACCGACGAAAAATTTCAACGCAGTGGGGCTCAGAATCATGTACTGAATCCATGGTAACCGGCTTCGCGTCGATGTCCCTGCCACCCTGTATATTATAGGTAGCTATAATATACAGGGTGGCAGGGACATCACAAATAAAGTAAAGGCCGTCACAGATGTAGATCTGTGACGGCCTTTACAAATACAAAAAATAAATAACTAATTACTTTTTTGTGTCTATTTAGAGAATGTAAAACTGCTGATTAGAAATATCGGATCAACTGGTCATACCAATACCACACTATAGGTACGTGACTTTGTTAGTAACTACCTACCCAATACGTAGGAGCTAAATTGGATTTTTAATTGAATTCCGTTTAAGACACAGATATATGCAAGTGACCTTCAGTGGTTAGCTTGCGTGTTCTGTACTGAGCTCACGCAACGCGTCGTACGTCCAGCCAGTAATAGGACTCGCCCATCAAGGAGCGCTGTCCCAATTAGACGCATTATTAATTTATTATACATAAAACAAAAGGTATTTTAATAAAACATGTATACTAAAAGATTAATAATTAAATTATCTTTAAAATGCTGAAAGTTACAGAAAAATACGCTTGATAGATTTTGTGTGATTCTTTGTCTTTTAACCGCGTTAGACATAACTTTACAAATTAAATTCACTATGTAATATAAACCTAATCTAAAATATTCCAGAATTAAGTTATTAAGAAAATGCTCTTATTTAACATATATTTTTTCCAAATCATTAAGAGGGCGCCTAAAGGTCCACTAGCGCCACTCTTTAAAAAAAATATTATCTCGTGACTGAGAAGGAATTATGAATAACGGCTAATAAGGACCCTCGGTAAGTGTGTCTAGAATTGTCTAATACCTTTTATAAAGCTTTATATTGAGACACGAAGCAACAAAATACGATCTAAAGAAAAGCGGCCACATTCCTCTAAACTTAACACTACTCGTTTAGACGTGATCTTCAGTATAAAATCATTAAAAGTCAGTTATCGTCGCCTTAAATAGACAAATCCATAGGTGTTCAATAATACAAGTCTACCTAACTACGACAATAAGGCAACGTACGCACGGGCAATTATTTTTCGCGACGAGTTTTATTCGCGCACTGAATTTTCAACTCGGTACCGAGCTGAGAATCCAACAAACCGCATCCCAGCGCGTCAAGAAAACCCACTGTTGGATTATCAACTCTCGGCGTCAAATCAAAATGGCGCGTTCCTACATGGGCTTTAAGTGTATGTTAAGAAGACTAAAAGGAATTCTGCCCACAGCCGACAAAGAATATGGTAATTACTTAGCAGTGTTAAGACCGTGAAACTGCATAACGACCGTGCTAATGTGTTAGTGCAAGCGGGTTTAAGATGGCTTGATTTCTTAGAACAGATGCTGTAGCACGTTTTTTACTCAATGCTAAGCTACAGGATCTAAAGCCTCGGTCAAACTGTCACATATTGTGACTCACACACAACGAATACTCGCTGCGACTATATTCGCTGCCTGCCTGTCACACACAGCGAGTTCTACACGAGAATTTCGACAGTCTGTTGGTGCTCCAAATACAAATATGTCGTCTATTCGTCGCACACGTCTAAAACAGTGTATTCGGTTGGCATGTGCAGAGTTAGCAAACGATATGCCGATTAAGCTTACAACTCACAAGAAGCGACAATTGTTTCGTAAATGGATTGAATGCAGAGAACAGTTGGGGGCTTCTAATATCCTTTTAACAGAATTATCTGCAGAGGTTATTGCACGGGCGTGTAGTCTGGACTGGCACGCTGAACGGAATGGCTACTCGCAGCAAATACCCCAGCGAATTCTAATAAACAAATAGACAGAAATAGGTAGGTAGGTTTTGTTTCTATTTGGCAATTTGGTCTAGCCCTTAGGCTTTTACGCGGCAAAAATATTAAATTCAAAACTGCCCGGGTTTTGGATTAAATATTTTTGCAGAAAAAGATGAAGAACTTAGATTTCCTTCCACCATAAATCGAGTAGTTCCCTATTTAATAAAAGCATAGCCTACAGTGCGGCCATCGAGAGAATGCGTTCCTGACACCTGTCAGTTGGACAATTTCTAGTAGTAATAAGGATCAAATTCGCTAAACACATATTCTTTAGTATGAAACTGACAGGTGTCAGGAACGCATACTCTCGACAGCCAGACTGTAGTACTTCGCATTCAAATCAAATAGAAAAATCAAATTCATAGAACCTTTCCAGCTTCAAATTCAAACGAAACCAAAAAGGTCACAACTGTTACTTAATTTTACGGGCACGTAAAACTTTTTTAATGAAAAAAAAACTGGAAGCAATGGCATTCCGTTAACGAGTGGAGCAAACAATTGATCCGAGACAAACAATGGGAGAATTTGTTAGTCAAATAGACAGCGATCCACGATCGAGACGAGTTCAAATATGTGTCGTGTGTGGCGCTTGTTGACGGGAGTTTTTAGTATTTTATTAGGAAGACTAGCTTCTGCCCGGATTGTCCGCATGAAATTTCTTGTTGCCCCGACCCACCGTGTCGCATCGCATCGTCCGCCCGCGCTTTTACTTTGGTTTCACTTAGCGTTATTTCAGACGTTTTTTTTATTTTTGTTCGTAGTAAGCTTGATGTTAAATAGCTTAGAACCTTCCGTAAGAATTGAACTGTAAATTGCAAAAAGATTTTTTTAAATCCAACTGGTCATTCCAGAGATTAGCGTATTCATTCAAAAAAACAAACAAACTCTTCAGCTTTATTTTATTCGTAAGTTTATTAGATACTCGTACATCTTATGTGAATGAAATAGCATGCTTACAAGCAACGAAAGATGCGCAGCCTAGCTTGAACAAACGATTAATTTACATAGACGTTGGTATTTTTCTCCAATATCAAGACAATAGACGAAGCATTTCACGAAAATATCCAACCGGTAAAATACAGGTTATTTGCGAAATAATACCGGTATTAATCGAAAAATACAGGTGTATTGAATACAGACATAAGCCAGCGAAATACAGGCACAGATTCGACATTCAAATACTGTCAAATTCGAAACTACAAACAACTACAGTGCTATTCTGTAACCATCTCACCGTGAAAACTTAGGTGAAGTGAGCGTGGAATGAGCTGTCATTCCACAGGGATTGACACTATTGACAGCTCACTTCACCCAAGTTTTCACGGTGAGATGTTTACAGAATAGCATGGCTGTTCTCACAAGTAAATACGAGACGGGTATGACAAACGCCTAGTTAAACCGTTTCACACTTAGCACTAGCTCTTGTTTTGTAAACTAAATTCGGTAGTAGCTATCATCTAAGTAAGAACTAAACTGGAAATTCAAATCATACAATAAGATATCAGTCTAAATCTGTCTTAATAACTTTCGTGAGTTAAACGATTGTATATAATAGGGTTGTTAAAAATAAAAGACTCTCTTCGATTTTCGAATAGGTAGATATAAAATGATCTAAGATATAGGCAATAAAGCTTACGCAGACAGGCCCGACGCAACATCGCGATGCGACTCTAGTAGAGAATTTCTATGAAAACTTCATGGAAATTGTTCTACCAGAATTACGTCGCAACTTCCCGTCGCGCTTGTCTGTCTGAGCCTTAATATAGGAGCAGCCATTCTCCACGTAGTTAGGTAAATCCTCAAATAAAATTTCTATACAAACATTTGAAATGTACATGCAACAAGCAGTGGAGGGGCGTGGAATTTTAATTTAGACGATCTCTATGTACTATCGAAGAATTTCATATCTAAGCAGTTTGAAAACAAAATCCTGTGAACACAATGACCACATCTGTTACCGGCCCGGTTCTATAGCGGCCAAGCGCTTCAAGCAAAAATTGTCATTACGGTGGTTAGTTATGAACTTCTTTGATGGTACCTATAGGTAATTAAATGTACCTGTGTAGGTATCCATTATTCATTAATTCCTTACCAACCCACTTATAACAAGACCACAAAGTCAGCCCTCAAAAAAGAAACTCCCAAAAAGATTTAATTAAATTCCTGAACGTAACTTAACGGCCAAGTTAATAATGAAAATACTTAGTGTTGAGAAACCGCAGCTAAGTTCGAACTGAGTATGTAATGCTACGATAACAAATAACTTGAGCGGTGGAAGTTTATTTCATTATGTGAGATTATGATAGGTATGTTCCGTCTTCCGTCCCTCCTGAATTATTAATCATAACATTGGGGAGTTTTCTGTGGGTTACCGTGTAAGGGAGGAGCGACAAGCGGGTTAGGGTCACAGAAGGGACGAGAGACAAGGAAGGGACGTAGACGCGGCGTCCCCTTCACGTATCATTAACCCCATCACAGACGTAGCTATAGTACCTATATATTTATTTATTTTAACTTTTCACACTCAAAAAAGTACAAAGGCGGACATTATAGCAAGACATATAACGATATATTTTCCATAGTAATCTTCGAGTGACCTCAGATGGAGCTATAATATACAGGGTGTCAGGGACATCGACCCGAAAACTGTTACCATAGATTCAGTACATGATTGTGAAGCCCCCTGCGTTGAAATTTTTCGTCGGTTATTTAAAACTGCCACCCTGTATATTTCTAGTACACACCAAAAACTACGCGAAAAAAATCAAAAGCAAAGTAGGTATATTAGTGCATATTATAGCTACGTCTGTGACGGGCTTTATTTTTCATACAAAATGGCGAGATCTGGCACAAAACGTCTGCTCAATAGCGTAAATAAAGCAATGAATGTTGTTGAACTGTCAAAATGAAACAGATTAGTCGTAATCATTTACGAAAATGTGTTGCGTAATTGAATAGCTGAGTATCATTAGCTAAATCGCTAATCGTCTATCACTTATCCCACCATGTCCACCGACGCGTGCTTAAATCTTAGTTTAAAGTTGTGCCGTAACAACTTTAAGTTCAGACACAAGTACAACTTGATATGCCAACTCATTACACTTCATTAAGCAATGATTAACTTATTATTTATTAACATGTTATCTACTTGTTAGGTAAGCACTTTGTTTCTCTCACACCATTTAATGTTGTTTTGATAAATTACATAATGGAACAAAGTTCCTTATTGCCTGTTATACTCTGCATACTTGGCGAATTAGAGCTAGGCCGAAAAAGTGTAATTCGACCACTTTTAGGGTTCCGTACCTGAAAAGAAAAAATCGGAACCCTTATAGGATCACTTCGTAGTCCGTTCGTAAGTCTGTCAAGATCCATTTTCTCAGGAACGCGTGGAGGTATCAAGTTGAAATGAATATCAAATACGTAGATCAAAAACTGAAAATCAAGCTTCTAAGTCATCGCAATAAAAAAATACGGTCATTTATGTGACCTATTTTGATACTCGCAAATAAATCAAGGAGACCTATCAGGGGAATCATGCACAAGTAAAGGAAAATGTTCGAAAATTTCTAATTTTTCGTTTTATCACATTTTTTTTAAAATATAGTTTTTTATTACAAACTTACATTTGCAGTTTGAGAATTGTCCGTGACGTATATCGATGTATGGGAGAACATGTTTCTCAACTACTAAGT
This sequence comes from Agrochola circellaris, assembly GCA_914767755.1. NCBI lineage: Eukaryota > Metazoa > Arthropoda > Insecta > Lepidoptera > Noctuidae > Agrochola > Agrochola circellaris. Next base: position 10,324,726 of record OU611860.1, read on the forward strand.
TGAGTTTGTTCTTGGAATAAATTATTCCCAACTACGGAACCCATCATTGTGCGTAGTCCAACATGCACTTGGCTGGTTTTTATTTCCTTATTTGTGGCGTCTAATTTCAAAACCCGCTAAAAAGATTTTTCCTTGAAATCGACCTTTTTAACCGACTTCCCAAAAAGGAGGAGGTTCTCAATTCGGTAGTATTTTTTTTTGAAATGTTTGTTACCTCATAACTCCGTCATTTTTCTCTCTTTTTAATGTTTTCTCAATTCTGTACTAAGTGATAAAATCATTTCCGACAATTCCCTCTGTAACAGTAGGTACTAAATTGAGTCTCCAACCTTATGCTTGATAACAAAATCCAACTCTTGCTTTTGCACCAATCACAGCGCTTGATTTAGCACCAAGCGACCTTACGCATAGGATGGCGGACCAATAGCGGCTTGTGTAATGGAGTTGCAGCGAGGAGTGCGAGTAAAATTTCTTGAAATTAAATTTCACCAATCGGTAACTCGATATCCAGAAAAGTCGATTTTGCTGGTTTTGAAATTAGACGCCTCATTTAGTTACTCTCAATCGTTGTAAATTTATTTCATGGTGCCTGTCTTTATGAAATAATATACAGCGACAGGATCTTCGTCCCAACCGTATGTCCCACGACAGCTTCCGACTTTTTTGGTTGAGCTTTTAATGTGAGTATCATAATTACCAGGTCCTCTGTCCCATATGCAGACACAAAAGTTAAAAACCTGACTGTTATAACCATCTGCGTTCATACTCAAAACTTTCCTCGCTACATTTTCTTCGGCACCAAAGCTTTTAGCTTTAGCAGTAGTTCAATTCAACTGGCTCGCGTCATGTTCCGCTACTCGAATTTTGCGTAGTGGAACATGACGCGAGCCAGTAGAATTGAACTACTGCGGTCTCGCTGCTACGGTTTCGCGGCGGAGCCTACGGGCGTCAAACCGGAACACAGCAATGTTACTTGGCGGCAAAAACATGGTGGTACTTTGTACTTCCACGAATGACTTCTTTAACAAAGAGATCTGCTACTTGAGCTATTATTATGACATGATTTGTGCCCGGTTGATGGCACTAGGCTCGCCCCCTATTACATGGGACTTAACCATAACTGGCGGAATGTGGGTGTACTATAGATACACCTCTTTCTAACCCTACGGGAGATGTAATGTACCATCGAAGAACTTCATATCAATACATCGTAAGGACTATTTCTGCTTGCAGCGCTCGGCGGCTATAGAACCGGGGCGGTAACAGATATGGTCATCGTGTTCACGGCATTTTGTTTTCAAACTGCTTAGATATTAAGTTCTACGATAGTACCTATATTTATTACAATATTGTAGGTACTGTGATAGCCTGAGTTCATTTCTGCCCGCTACTTCTTCCGCGTGGATGAAACACTGTGGCAACTGTCCCGTGGCACTCGGCAATAGTGGGGCTTTCAATGATAAAAAGTATATCGGGTTAGTACTTCCAGGGATTACCTCTAACAAACAAACAAACAATTTTATCTCTTTATAACATTCATTTAGAAGTTTCGATTATGTAAGTATCTAATTAACTATCCGTAAGTTGATTTTCCCATCTTTAAGGAAGTATTTCCGTATTAATGATTATGACAGCCCATGTTATTTTCCCTGAGCAATCATTTATAAAGTTTCCGAGAAAAACTATTTTTATTTTTCCTCTTAAGGATGAATTGTTTCTCTATCCCACCAAACTAAAACTTATTCACAAATTGAGTTTATAAATGACGAAACGCCAACTATACTCCATAGGTTTAGGTAATTAAATAAAGGTAAACACAAAAAACCACGTGACGAGACAGCTGTCCGGTAACCGACTAAACGTAATACCTGTCACTTCAGTTGTCGTGCTACGTCACAGTTGTACTCTTCAATTTAGCAACGTTATAATTCGTTGACGTTTAGAGTTTGGGCTCTTTACAATAGACAGATTGCAAAATATTATATTATTATTATTATAAATCTTACTAAAAAATTGTGCTAAAGCAGTAACATCTACGAAGAGTAGTTTAAGAATAAATGATAAAGTTTAACATAGATAAATAAAAGAGGAAACTATTGTAAAATTCTAAAATAAATTTAGTTTGGTTTATCGTATTTGAATCTGGAAAGTGTCAACTATAAAAACCCTTTTTATGATTTGTTTACCTTTATTTAACTACCTAAACCTATGGAGTATAGGTACATCTATATTCCTCGTAATTGCCTTCGGTTTCCTCTAGGAACTCAATACAGGTGAATTAACAAAACGGGAGCAATCTATCCCCTTCCAAAGTTCTACGCCATCGAACACGAATTTCAATGCGACGATATGAATCGATTCAATCGAATCGACTGACTCGATAAATTTAATTGCAACTATTCGAAATTCGAACTAGTCGATCCAAATCTTATTAAGTGACAGGTATAAATGGCGGGAATTCAATGGCCATAGACAATGAGCACGTCAAATAAGTATTGGAACGATTGGAATTTATTTTAAATGTCAAAAATGAGGGTCGTCATATTGATTTAGGTTAGTGAACTTTCCTGTGTTTGGTTGATTACTTACCTGTCATTTACATTATTTTGACCCTCAAAGAATGCTCAGAGACATTATATTGTATTATACAAAGATTCACGCCATAAAATACGGTCAGTTCATTGAAATAATTAGACTATATTCACGATGTTTGCGCTATATGTGGTGGCTTGTATAAATGGCAAGTCCCCGGTCTGCCATACGTTATGAAGATTGTGTTTCTCATCACACCGCAAATCTCAGGGGGCTAACATTAGAGTATCATCGCTGCTTCTAGGTACGTGTTTCAGGGTTAGTCCACATTATTATTATTATTATAAAGTACATTACAGAACTTATTATTAAATTATGAGTTTTTTTTTGTTTTAGGGCTTCTTCTGTCGGCTCGGCACGAGATATGTTGGGGTAAGTTCGGCGCTAGGATAAAACCGTACGAATCTAATTCCCTGCTAAATTGGCAATTTTTTTTAAATGCTGTCACGTTGTATTCTTTTGCATTTTTTTCGGGCTGACTGAAATACGTACGGTCTTATTCCAGCGCCGAACTTACCCCAACATACCCTACCAACTACAATAGATTATTCGTGGTAAAAGGTCTAGCCAATCAGCAAGGTTGGTGGCGGGATTAACTGCCCAGGGTTTTCTGGATACCTACCTACTATTGTCACTCAAGGAGCCAGATTATTATAAAAATTTGTTTGCGATGTCTGTAGTCAGCTAGTCTAGGCCCTCTTGAGGACCAAGCAAATAGGTACTTATAAAAAAATCTCAGAAGGATGATGAAGTTTGTCAGGAGCTGGGTACCATTGTGACCAAAAGTAAAAGTAGAACGTTTTTTTATTCAGGTAGCCGGATGTTTTCAAAAGTCTTTGTTCAGCATAGCAACTCAAAAATATTTGAAGATGCTTCTATCCGCAGCAGTAACTATGACCAGCACCCTACTTGCGTAACACACTTTCAATTACAATCCGTGGGTTTTAAAGGAAATTCCTAATGTTATTCCTCTTGCTTCATAGGTTTGAAAAATTCACTTGCTCAACAACGTAAATAACGCAATGAACCTGGCTGAACTGTCAAATTGAAATACATTTTGATCCATTGCCATTTTATGTGTGTTACGGAATTACCCCGCTGTAGAGTAAACAGGAAACACGAACAAATTACACCAAATCTAATATTACAAGCCGTACGAGAGAAACCACAAAACGCTGTGGAGATATTAATTTACGAATGATTTCATTCCAAATTAATGTTGCCAGTGACAATTTGAGATGTATTTCAACACAGCCTTACGTTCCTTTTCCTTTGATGAAAAAAAAACGTGTAAAATACCTATGTAAGAACCAATAATTTTCTGGCTTAGTCGAAAAGTAGATAATTACCCGACCACGGCGGAGGGTTGTGATTTTGGCCGGTATGTATGTGGGGGGTATGTACGTTCATCTGTTTCCTCAAACCTTCCAGTTTACTGTTACTGTTAGCCTGCCTCGTTCCACTGCTGGGCAAAGGCCCATGACTTCCAACTCTATCGATCCAGGGCTCATGTGGAGCACCGGTCGTCTCATTTCTCCAGCTCGCCCCGCCATCTTCTACGGGGTTATTTGGTTTGCCCAAAAAAACCGCAGTCTTTACTGGATTTTCGAGTGAGTAAGTTTTCATATAACCACGGCAAGGACTTGAGCTAAGAGTCTCAGACCCTCACTAACGGCCAGGAATGATAATGAAAACACACTTGTTAATTAAACTTGTGTCTTAAGAGGGCACCCAATGCTCCACTAGGTCCGCTCCTTTAAACAATTATTATCTCGTGACTGAGAAGGAATTATGAATAACGACTAGTACGGACCCTCAGTAAGTATGTTTAGAATTTTCTAATACCTTTCTAAAGTTTAAAATTCGATCTAAAGAAAAGCGGCCACATTCCTCTAGATCGTAGTGTGTTGCTTCGTGTCTCAATATCGCCTAAACTTAAGTGTTCCTTAACCTACCTAGCTCTTAAACTTAAAACGACTGCCCGAGGACCACAACACGTCCTCACACAATTCCACAACAAATTAATTCCCCAAAAACCGACGTATAATTCATTAATTATAACTTTTAAAAGTAATTAGAGAGTATGTGCATGCGATTTGTATGTAAATCATCCAAGGTGCTCCACAAAGGGTTGTTAACGAAGTTAGAACAAAGTTATTTATGAATTGTATTACGTATTCAATTATGTCGAAGAGGTCGGGACCGGATACAGCGGGGCAAAACAGCGTAAGTGCAGTTGTAATGTTTTGCAAAATATGAATGGGTCTATGAACTTTATGTAGAGAATGGTTGTAATTTATTTCGTTTTAATAGGCTTTGTTTTTTACTACCCCGTTGGTCTAGTGATCTCAAGCGATACTGCTGAGCATGAGGGTCGATTCCAAGGTCGGACAAAGTGTTATTGGGTTTTTCCATCTAGAATTTCTCAGCAGCCGCCCGGAGTCTGGATTTGTGCCCGGTCGATGGCAATAGGCTCGCCCCCTGTTACATGGGATTTAAACATATCTGTCGCAATTTGGGTTTACTAAAGCTGCACTCCTGCCTAACGCTTCGGGGAGTGCAGCTTTATAGAGGCGTGATGTTATGTACCTATTTACCCCTTATTTTAGTTTTTTTTCCTTATTTAAATAATGTTTTGGTATATCGTTTTAATCCAATAGTTAGATAAAGCATGAAGTCCGCGACGTGACGGCGCGACCTGACTCTGGTGGAACAATTTCTATGAAAACTTCACGGATTTTTTTTTCTAGTGCGTCGTGTCGCGCCTGTCATCATAAATCATTTATTACTTTGCAAACATGGGTAATTATTACATTGATGTTTTATTATGAAAGTCCTCCATTTTCTACCGTCATATTGGCATGCTAATCATATTTAATTTACACCAATTTAACCCTTTTTAAGGCAGAGAAAACCTGAAGTGGAAAACGAAATTTAGGTATGTCGCGACCTCGGCACACAGGCAACGGAAGGAACACGGGTGGGTTTTAGTCAGTAAAAGTCTGACACGCCCTCCCGCTCCACCCAGAGCGGGAGAAGTTATTTGATAATTTCCCATCCTCAAAAAAAAAAAAAAAAAAAAGGTATGTATATGTTAATAAGGATATTTTTATATGATTTTTAAGTTCTTTTTTCAATTTTCTGTCAATGTCACTTGTCTTTGACGTAAAAAAAAATAGTGTTACTATCTGTGAAAATAAACAATACCGCCGCCAAAAAAGATATAAATAAAAAAAAAACTTTTTGGTGGCACGTATACTGCCTCTACCTTAAAAAGGGTTAAAGACATTATAATTTTAAATAACAATTAATAATACATAATATAAATTAATGTCAAATCGTTCGAATTACAGTAAATGTCAAATTAATACAAAAATGTCAACAAGGTTGCAGTAATCAATAATAAAAAATTGATTATTAGCATGTCAATCAGTCAGTGATTCATCATTAAGGAATGTCTGCGGGAAATGTATGTTTGTCATTCGTACGCTGTTACGGCTAAATTAAAGAACCTACTTTTATAAGATTTCACATAGAAGCTCCTTATTACCTGGAAAAAGGAATAAAGATACTTTCATTCCGGAAAATCAATTACGCGCGGTCGGAGGCAGCACAGACTGTAATAAAACATGTAGGCCAAGTCATATTGTTGATCTGCTAAATTCATTTAGCTGTACGCACGGCTGACAGTAAAAGAGTCCCAGTATGTAACGAAACATTTTTCCAACATTTTTCACAGAAAACACAAAAATAATAACGTAAAATACCTAGCGGGTACAAAAGATAATACCTTTAAAATGATGTAGCAGTCATATTGTTGATCTGCTAAATCCATGTAGCTGTACGGTTTGTACCGACATATTTTTTCCCAACATTTTAAACAGAAAAATAAACAAAAACCTAGCGGACGAAAGTAAATACCTATTTTGAAAATATTTTTCTACGAGTAAAAGCTACTGTATAAACGGAGTATGCGTGCTAGTGAATGTTTTAAAAATTGTCGTACCACCCTACAATATTTAAAAAAAATGCCGAAAAAAACCGTTTCTAGTATGGGGATCCCCTTTAATGTTTAACTTTATTTTTTTTAATTATATTTTATTATAGCGGCAATAGAAAAACAAAATCTATGAAAATTTCTAGTGTCTAAAAGAAAGAAAGAATAATGTTTATTTGGACACAGTTCGTGAAACACAAAAAACAAAAAAAATATAAAAAGTGAAAATAATATTTTAACAACAATAAGTGTGTGCCTCACGGCTGCGCCAAAAAGGTTCATTTCAGCATTAATGCCAGACAGGTGCTGTGTGACGCTGGTTTTCTAATGAACCTATAAGTAGGGACAAGTGACGGTGAGTACAAAACAGTTTCAACATACCTAATACCTATTACGGTTCATGAGATACAGCCCGCTAAAAGACTGACGGACGGACGGCGGAGGCTTAGTAATAGGGTTCTTTTTGGCACCCTAAAAAGTATTTCATTTTAGCTTTATGACGCAGTGTCAACTCAAACCCGTCGCATGAAACATCAGTTTATATGCTGAATACGGACTTGCTGGCAATCAGGTATTTTTTGTTGTTTATGATTTAACAAAACATTACATCACGCCTGCTTGCCTTGAAGGGTTAGGCAGAGATGTACCTACAGTAAATCAAGATTTCGCCAGCTATGTTTAAGTCCACTGTAATAGGGGGCGAGCGTATTGCCATCAACCGGACACAAATCTAAAGTCCGGGTTGTTGCTGAGAAAGTCCTAATGGTCTTAACCTGTTAACACTTTGCCCGACCTCATGCTCAGCAGTAGCCCTTGTGAACACTAGACCAACGAATAATTAATTCAAAACTTACCTGAGGAAAACGTTTTGTTTGTTTTTAAAAACCTGATGGTATGAATCGATGCAATTGACGATGGTGCAATCTTGCCTAGAACTAGGTTCACGCCACACACACACCCACGGCATACAAAATACCTACACCACACACAGACACACACATACACATACACACACACACACACACACACACACACACACACACACACACATACACACACACACGCACACACACAACATACCTACACCACATACAACATACCATCACACAGTCATCATTCTCCAGCCCATATCCCAATTTATTTGTGGTCGGTGCAACATGTCCCTTTCTTCCATACTTCTCTATTAGTCGTCATCTGGGTAGTCACCCCTTTTCCAGCCATATCATCTTTCACACAGTCCATCTATCGTTTCTTTGGTATTCCCCTACCCTTATTGACTTCCACATTCATACTCAAAACTTTCCTCACGACATTTTTCTCATTCCTCCGCACGACATGCCCATACCGTGACAACTGATTTCCACACAACTTTTCAGTCACCGGTGCCACTTTCAGACATCCTCTTATGTACTAATTTCTTATTCTAGCCATTCGCATAACAACACATATCGCTCTTTTTATTTTATTTTTTTTGAGGGTTGGAAATTATCAAATAACTTCTCCCGCTCTGGGCGGAGCTGGAGGGCGTGTCAGACTTTTACTGACTAAAACCCACCCGTGTTCCTTCCGTTGCCTGTGTGCCGGGGTCGCGATATCCCTTTCGGACAAGCCCGCAACCCCGGCAAAACACATATCGCTCTTAGCATTCTCATCTCAGCTGCATCCTCCAATTGTCTTTCATTCGTCTCTTTTGTGGCACACAACACTCCCTTAAAATTAAGGTAAATGCGGGAGTTGCAGATTGCTCCCGTAATCCTATTACATACTAGGCAATAAAAAAAAATCCTTCACAATTCTTTTTAATTACTTTCTACACGTAAGTGAGTCAACTGGTATATAGCTGTGACTATAATACAGTATCCTTTGAGCCTCAGCTCATAAAGGTGTCGCCGTTAACTGGGCGCAGAGGGCTCGCTAATGGAGAGGGATCCTAATAAAATGAGCGGTGTAAAACGTCATAAGTCGAAATGTGTCTTTATTCGCTGGAGATGTGACTACTGTGTGTGATAACTGTTTTAAAATAAAGTGTATGAAATTATTGTCTTGTGGTTACGTTTTATGATATGTGTGTCGTAAGTTTATTAGTTAGTTATAAGCAGCTTCTACCCAATGTTTTTGTACACCTATAATTTGTATACAAATTAGGTGTAATACCTTTCCTCAATACTTTTGTAAACCAATGTTGAATGTTTATGATTGAAACAAGTCTGCGTAGTTGCTGTTGGTTTGAAGGATTTGTTCTTTTTATAACTTTTTAGTTGTAGGTAAGTCTAAATTTCGAAATTGAACCTTTTATTTTATTTATTATGGGACAATAAACAGCTACAATATAAAATGTTTACAAATAACAATAATATAGGCTCATAAATAGTATTAACAGTAGGTATTGCAGCCCACTACATTACACACAACACACACACACTCACATACATACACACTCCGCATTATCCGCATGTTAACAAGATTGATAAGGTAAAAAGAACCACTAGATTAGCATTACTCAGTTTGGCGTCAATCCCTTTCCATTAATACAAGCTATCTCTTCTAAACTACTAAATTCTGCCCGCGACTTCGGCCGCGTAAAAGTATTGTTTTAACGTAAAATTATATATACCTACAGGGTGGCAGGGACATCGACGCGAAGCCCGTTACCATGGATTCAGTACATGATTCTGAACCCCCCTGGCTGGGTTGAAATATTTCGTAGGTTATTTTTTTTTTAAACAGCTGTTCAGTAGCATTTTGACCGCGTAGGTATTGCACTTTTCTATGAAACAGCTGTTTTTTTTTCAATAACCTACAATAAATGTCATCGCAGGGGTATTCAGAATTGCAGACGGTGAGCAATGGGTAGCTCGCCGTCCGATAGGGACCAGCACGCGTAGCATGACCACCATAGAAACGCGTTTTGTCGACGGAAGAATAGACTAGATCACAGATTGTGATTGTTCATCTGTCATTTTGTCTATTCTTCCGTCGACAAAACCCGTTTCTATTGTGGTCATGCTAAGCGTGCAGGCCCGGGTCGACGGCGCGTTGTGTTCCACGCGCGCCTCAAAGAGATGTCAGTGCCAACTGACGGGGTTCGGAAGGGCCAATGCCTGCCCGGGTTGCGAGTTTGTCCGAAAGGGATATCGCGACCCCGGCACACAGGCAACGGAAGGAACACGGGTGGGTTTTAGTCAGTAAAAGTCTGACTTGCCCTCCCGCTCCGCCCAGAGCGGGAGAAAATATTTGATAATTTCCCACCGTCAAAAAAAAAAGTATCAGAATCATGTTCCTACCTACTGAATCTATGGTATCAGTTTTCGCGTCGATGTCCCTGTATATAATTATTACAATCTAATATCCTATGACTCTCAGCAATACTTCTTAGCTTCCCATTAGTGAAAGAATTTTCGGAGTCGGACAAGTCGTTTCGAAGATTACCCTCCACATACAAACTCACAAATTGTACTTCTTTATAATATAAGTACACATAGATGTAGTGCTTATCCCGAACGAAGTACCTATCCATATAGATACTCCAATAAGCGGAATGATATAATAATAATTTAACATAATATTCTAACCAATAATGTCTAAAATTTAAACGATTATTAAAATATTATATTCTGTGAATCGAACCGAATTCCAACACCAAATGAATATGCAGTTATGATGCTTTACACATTAATAATAATGTTTACAATATTTTGAATATATCGAGAGGATATTGTTGATTGCATTTTCAACATTTGCAGCTGGACCGTTTTGTCACATACGCTACTTAATTGAAATTCTTTAGCGAGAAATTATTTCATCAGTCAGTCAGTGTTTTCCCGACTATTTTTGGAACAGTTTTCAATAAAGGTACATTTATTCTACACATATTCTACCTATATTTTCAGAGGGTATTTTAAACTTGTAGTTTCTGCTACATCAATATGTGATTAGAAATAAATATCTGCCACATACCCGGAATACTGTACCTACTGAACGTAAATCTCTTTCGTCAAGCACTCGAAACCGTGACACGTAGCGCAATAGCAACGCAACGGCACCAACTGTGCCGTCAATACTGCCCTCTGTACCCCAAAAAATGCAACCATAGCAACCTCTGCGCTGCCACGGACAATGTCTTGGAAGTGGCGAAGCTTTTCGCAATAAAATTGAATACACTGTCTTACCATTGAGATGACGAAGAAGTGCATGAAGTTAAATTTTTTCTCGTTATACGTACAATTCGTGCCATTAAAGTTGAGACTAAAACACGCCTCCCGAGACTCGCCGCTCTTTCCGCCACCCCGATGACGCCCGGCGGGGGGACCTCATACCGCTAAAAAGACCCATAAATCATGTACTGCGCAACTCAAACCACGTGGCGCGACAAGCCTCATCTTTAATGGCACGGTTTGTAAATCAACGTAACTTCAGTATAATAATAGAAGTCGATCAAACACGCCCGCTATTCTTGCGTGCGTGATAAAAGTGTCAAGATATTAGTCGTCAGTCGGGGGTCGCGTCAGTATCGCCATGTGAAAGGTTGGACGTTGACACTCAATCACTGATACATTTTATTGTTTTTGTAGTTTGATGAACTGTTAACTTGTTAAAGTAGGTACTATATGGCCGATATAACTTGGCAGTTCCGAACTTCGCGCAGAAGGCTGCGCAATAACATTTTTTAGGAACCAAATGGTGACATGAGGCGAGTGTGAGTGAAAGAACATGCGCGAAAGTTCGTAGTGCCTATGTTCAGACCTGTCAAGTTATATTGGCCGTATTGCGCACTCTAGTTTCTTTTGCAAGGCAGAAGTCGGCGGTCTTTATTTTTTAAGATTTTTAAACAATTTATAATAGACAACAGTAGGTATGCCTTTTTAAGCAAGGTGGATTATAATTATTCCTATATTGGAGTGCTATTCATAAATAACGTAGACGTATTCTTGAATGGAGACCGCGCATCACAAACGTAAGGTGGGACGCCCTCAGGCTAGGTGGAGCGACGATCTTCGCAAGGTGGCAGGTAGCGGCTGGATGAGAATTGCCGAGAATAAAGCTAAATGGCGTGGAATTGCAGAGGCCTATGTCCAGCTGTGAACTGCTGTAGGGTGATGATGATGATGATGATGCATGCTTCATCTGCCCAGCCTTTACTCAACTTCTTTGGGGTCGGTTTCCAGTTTAACGGTTGCAGCTGAACTAGGGTTGCCAACTATACTGTTAAAAACAGTACTATACCTACTGTTTTTTCACTCTAAAAACTTTTTAAATTTCAAAAAAAGTAAATGAATATGTACTGTTTTCACTGATATTCCTAAATAAAAAGGAAATTGGTGGTAAAAATACGCAAATACAAAACCAAAGCTAAAAACTTCCGAAATTAAAGTTATCTAAGTTACTGTTTATTTTTCGAAAAAACTGTTTATTTTCCCACTTTGACCACAAATACTTTATTTCTTTTACAACAAGTTGGCAGCCCTAAACTGAACACCCAGTATTTTTCATGGCGTGCAATTGAATAGGTATCCATCAGTGGACTTCTAAATGCTGATGATGAAGATCATGGTGAACAGCATATTTTTTGCAGACAAACTGTTCATTAATAAGGACGTTATATTCGAATCAGTCAATTATCTGACTCACAATTCCTAGTATGTAAAACGGAATCGTCTCACGTCTGCCGTTAAGCAAGTTTGTATCATTCTAGGAAGTGCTGATAAGCTTTGAAGTCTTTAGAGCATTGATATTATTGAAGGACTTTTATTCATTGGGTTATTTAATTTACTTCGCAGGTTTTTCATATTGGATTCCTGAATTCAAGATTGTGCTTACTGGCAACAGTGACCAACTGGCCACTTATGGTGATAGCAATGAGGTTAACATTTTTTTTTGCCATTAAGAGCGCTTATTTATGCTAAAAGTTGGCAACGTCGCAAATAACTGTCAAATATTTACCTGTTTTGATTAATTTGGCATTATTACTGTATGGAATTAAGAAATATGGCTAACTAAAATATTGATTATGAAATCTAATATTTAATATCGTAATATCGTTTTAATATTTAGTTTTATATAATAAAAAAGTATTTGGAAATCTTCCAAATGCCCTTTTTACTCCTGAAACAATTATATCATCAAATTCAGTGTTATAATATTGCAATTCATTATTAATATTCTAATTCGCTAGTTAGCCACATTTGCCAAATTAATCAAAACAGCGAAATATTTGACATATTATATTTGCGACGTTGCCAACTTTAGGAATAAATGCTCTAACTTATTAATAAGAAATAATTAATTATTGATAAGAAATTATATTATAACGACAACATGTTAACATTGATTAAAATATACCTATACCTAGGTGACTCTTTGACAGCTAAACAACGAATAAAGTTTATCCATCAGAGCTAGTAGTACCTAATACATAAGTTAACGTGACATAAAACAAGACACAAAATGATAAACAAAAAATGAATCACATTTTTATCTTACTCTTTTAAGGTTACGTCTGACCTTTGACATTAATTTGTTATTACTAAGATATTGGCACTAGGTCGACAGACGACGTAGATAGCTTTGTCAATCTATGGTGTCCTTAATGAGAGAGTTAGGTATAGCTGTACCTACAAGGATGTTTTGGTGCGTGGCCAAAATCGGAACTAACGCCGCCATCTTATTTTTTGTAAACAATCTCACAATTTGCAACGTCATTCAAGAGCCAAAAGATTCTTGTAGCAGTGGAGATATGGTGTGATCGGTCATCTCAAATCTATGGTTTCAATTTAAAAAAAAAACTATAAGTGAAAAATAACTTTAATTTCGGAAGTCGGAGGCAAATAACTAAAATTCGAAAACAAGTCACCGACTTCCAAAAGAAAAATTTGATGTTTTTTTTGGAATATTTTTTTATTTTTCACTTTTTAGTTGTAGTACCTACCTACACACAAATTCAAATAACAGTAAATGTAAGTAACGGTGACAGAAATATATTATAACATCATCCACCTAGATAAGTGCGAAAATTACGTATTAAGCTTCGTGCAGACTAGCGCGACGACGCGACACCGGTTGTTGTTATACCGTCAAGTTTTCTTAGAAATTGTATTGTTCGACTCGCGTCGCGCCGTCGCGTCGCGCTGTTCTGGGCGAGCCTTTATTGAATAAATTACCCAAGCAAAATTAATACAATTTATACGGTGGACACCGCACAAGCTTACTCTACCAAATTTAAAAAGATTTTCGCAGATCGGTCACACAATAATTGACGAAAATATCGATGGAACCTCCTCCTTCTTGGAAGACGGTTAAAATTGGACGACCTTTCAAATTACCAGACTGAACACTAAAACTAGTGAACTGTTTTTCAATGGCGTTACAATATGTCCTAGTACTTACCCAAGTACCAGTGGCGAAGGGTGAGTTTATGAGAAAGGTAAGCCGGCGCAAAAACAAGCTTACCTAGCCCGGACGTGGCGCACGTTTGAATATCACTTGAGAGACCAGAAAACGCGGGGTTCTGAACTGAAGAACATAGTTCCAAATGAGAGTCCATTACGGTGTCATACTTGCTCAGATATAACAACGCGGTTATCAGAATTCGGACGTTCATCGTGGCCGCGAAAAGCTACTTCTTGTTTACCTAACAAAATAACGGTGTCAATAAACCGTTTCATTAAATTCCTATTTCGAGCTACTTTCCTATTATGAGCTTCAAACGAATTGTTGTAAAATGGTTCTATCCTACTATTCCCGAAGTCATGTAAATCTAAACAGCTACGAATATGCTTTTCAGTCTGCACATGTTTTTTTGATGAATTCGTCAGATTATTCATATCTGTAAAACCCCCTTTATTCCATAAACTACTAGAATCTGAGAAAAGTAAACATGGAAAACAAAACATCTTATTTAATTTACAACTACCAGTCAGCCATTGATATTTATCGTAAAGGGATACATTAAAATGTTTGACAAACCCATCACGTCGTTTGTAGTTTATAGTCATATCTGGTCGAGCACGACCTAGCCTAATTATGTGTTTCTTATTTTCAAAACTTAACCTTGAAAAGTATGTTTCCTCACGAAGCAAATAATCTGTCACACAACAATCTAAAACTATTAATGCCGCCATCCTACTAATAACTTTTCAAACCTACTTTAAAAAAGAAATTTCAACTTGCTAATCTATCGACTTACCACAAATTCCTAATTACAATGACGGCGAACGCACAATTTCACAACAAACTCACGATTATCCAATTCTAATTGTTACACTAATACTACACTAATAACTTATATGAATACAACGAACAAAATGCTAATTAACTACAAGTATCAACAAAATTAAAGGATAAAAATTCTATTATCTATTTACGTCAATCGTCAACATACTATTGTAGTCTTTGATCGTCAACAAGCGTCGAGCGAAGTTTGTCCCTCCCCCCGCCCCGAACCAAACCGAACGCTTACGAAATTCAGCGAATGGATTCCTACACTGTACCTATCATAACTCGACTTTTTACGGCTTACTATTGCCTCAAAAAACAGCGTGTCACGTGACCTGAAGTGACGTCATGACGAGATTATTTTGTATAGAAATTTAAGTTTTCATAACCCGGGCGGACAACGAGTTATACTGGAGGCACAAGAGCAAAATTGGCGCGCACTTTAAATGTTTTGTTTTCGTTGGAATATAAAGACAATTTTTTTAATGTAGGTTAGGGTTTTGTAATACTTTAATTTTATGGTGTAAGTATTAAATAATACATTCAGTGTGATTATTAAACACTGCTGAGAACTACTGACTGTCATAATTTCCTAAGGGAAGCCGACAGGAATCGGGTTATTGGTTAGCTGCGCCCCTGCCAAGTACCTCATTTTAGTATTTCTGGCAGAATTCCTAAGAACATTTAAGAAGAGTGAGTTACTGAATCCTATCACCTCTGCCTAGCCTTTTCCCAACTATCTTAGGGTCGGCTTCCAATCTTACCGGAATACCGAATGCAGCTGAATATCAGTATTTTACATGATGCCGCTGACTATCTGAACTCCTCAACCCAGTAACTGGGTAATACGATACCTCTTGGTAAGACTTTCGGGCTTCTGACGACCTGTAACGACTGTCAAAGATCCACGAATGACAGCCGGGACCAACGGCTTCACGTGCTTTCCGAAGCACGGAGGAGTCACTGTATGCAAAGATGGTCACCCATCTACGAACCAACCCCGGCTTAATAACCTGCTGGATCGACCCGTGCGTCTGTTATTATTTAGCCACGAGCTCCTCAATCATGAATGTTATCACCTCTGCTATTACTTCGTTTTCGCATATCGTTTTTCTAACTTCTTTTTGCTCGGCTCTTAAGGGTCGAAGCGTGATATTAAATAGCCAATAACCTTCCTCAAGAATTGAGCTTTCAAATGCTTAAAGATTTTTTTTTATCCGACTGGTAGTTTCAAAAGCGATCAATAGAAACAAACTCTTTTTATTATTATATCAATATACATACCTAAAATAAAACGGGCGTCTTATCAAAAACAAAAACTTAAACCTCTTCTATGAATATTTTTTTCAAAATAACATTTATTTTATTAGCTCCTCCCGCTCGGAAGCACGTTCAAACAAAAAAACAATCTCTACATCTTTATTATATTAGTTTAGTATCGGGAAAAAGCTAGTACAACAACTCAATAACGAAATTCCATGAAAGTACCACCTAAATATTGTGTATGCTCGCAATATCGAAGAACAATGCTCAAATCATACTTAAACCAACGCTCATTCCAATATATCGATGCAGTATCCGATTAACGCGATTACACATCGAATATTCGATTGAATCGCATAACCGGTACAATATGCCTTTTGAATTCAATGCGCGGCTGTGTTTCGTTGTTGGTGACATTTTAAACAGGAGGGATTTTCAGGCCTTTTGTTATTTGGCAGATTTTGGGAATACTGGGCTATTAATAATGTATTGAGTTGAAAGGATTAATAATAAATTGTTGTTTGGTTTTAAATCGATATGTGGCTAGCTATGCGACACAATGACAATGAGTTTAATTAAGAGCGTATTATGAAAGTGGGCAACGTCGCAAATAGATGTCAAATATTTCGCTGTTTTGATTAATTTGGCAATATTACTGTATGAAATAACGAAATGTGGCTAACTAGCGAACTAGGATATTGATTATGAAATGCAATAATTAATATCGTAACACCGAATATTTAGTTTTAGACATAAAATAAGTATTTTAAAACTCTCCAAATGCCTTTATTACACCTAAAAAGGGGTGCACATCAAATTCAATGTTATAATTGCAATTCATTGTTAATATTCTAGTTCGTTAGTTAGCCTTATTTCTTATTTCCATACAGTAATATTACTATATTAATCAAAACAGGTAAATATTTGACATTTATTAGTGAAGTTGCCAACTTTTAGGAAAACACTCATAATAGTTCTTTTGTTTGTGTGTAATTATTTTTCGTTACCTATTTATATAGTTTTTCGATCTGTGACATCTTTCCTCTCGCTTTCCTGCCAGATGACAATGACAGATAAACAATCACAATCTGTCATTTTGTCTATTCTTGCGTCGACAAAACCCCTTTCTATGGTCGGTGGTCATACTACGCGTGCTGCAATCTGTTGGACTGATTTCGTGAAAAGCGACGGAAGTGTGTAACAAGAAACCGGGGAAGCGGGCGCTATTCGATTTGACCAATGAGCGCGCGCGGTGCTAGAGTTGGCCGTCAGAAACGACCTTCACGAGGCCCCCGCCCCTTTAAAAATGTTGCTTATTACTAAGGTGAGGTGTTAGATGTCACACATCATATGCGACTATTGTAAGGTTCACTCGTTTTTTTTTTAACTATAATTATATTACGTATAATGGCTTTTTCGAATTCTCCCGTTGTATCCAAAAATATTATATTTATGGTCAAATCCCCCGGTGTAGAATAAAATGCATGTTATACGGCTCGAAGGACCACCACAAGCATGTAAAATAAAATGCTTGTATTTTTTTTAAATTATATCGAAATTAGTTATCTTAAATTATACACAAGAGCAAAAGTCTATGACACAGACAGGATTCTAGTGGTCAATGTTACCAGTATTTAAAAACGTCTTAGAAATAAATGTTGCTAATGTAAATTATATAAGCGTAGATCATTTTTAAGCACCCGGTTACTTCATAATTCCTAATAAATTTATTAGAGTCTTTAGACCGATTCATACTAAAATAAAAATCGCAAGTATTCTCTCACAACTTGAGTGCCGTGCCTTACAGTAAAAAAACTTGTATGAACGGTCATTCCAACCATTTCTAACAAAACCCTACTATTTTTATTCCTAACTCTAACCCTTCATAACCTATTGAAGGCGACTTGAACCTGGAACGAAAAAATATCCCGAGCTTTTTCTTTCATATCAAGTTTCTTTAAGTGGGGTCCACCTATATATTACCGTAATCCAAGCATAAATACAGCTGTGGACCTCATTTAAGAGGCTTTCATATTTGACGTGTGTACGGTCAAGTATTTTATATCTTCTTCCTTTTTCAAATAATTCTTTTATTTATCAAGTCAGCACGCGT
The DNA here is from genome assembly GCA_914767755.1 of Agrochola circellaris. Taxonomy (NCBI): domain Eukaryota; kingdom Metazoa; phylum Arthropoda; class Insecta; order Lepidoptera; family Noctuidae; genus Agrochola; species Agrochola circellaris. The sequence continues at coordinate 10,342,902 of OU611860.1, forward strand.
AGTATGACCACCGTAGAAACGGATTTTGTCGACGAAAGAATAGACAAAATGACAGATTGTGATTGTTTAACTGTCATTTTGTCTATTCTTCCGTCGAAAAAACTCATTTCTACGGTGGTCATGCTACGCGTGCAGGACACATTTTACTTTTTGAAGATATGGCACTCAGCAGACTATTGCATAGACAAATTATGATCAAAATAGCATAGGTACACCTTTGGCCAATATCGAATTGACATCAACATAATACCTTTATAATGGCATAAAATAAAAAGCAAAAATAATTTAACTGTCAGAGTCTGTCAGTGTCGCATTTTTAATTCGGTCTGACATGTAAAGAAGATGTCGGATATCATTCTGCGATATTGACATTACGACGTAATAAATAATGCTGAGTCGGCAAAGCAGATTCTATCTTACAATGAGCTTGCAAAAATAAACATAGGCCTTAAGGTGACACACATATTTTGGCTGTGACTGTAAATATAGGTAGGTTATATATTTATAAAAGAAGCGGTCAAGCTCACATTGAATGGGTTCTGTATTTTATGCCATTTAGAGGTAGGTACTTACTAAAGAGTATTTCATACGTTTTTATGATAAACATAACCTGTGATTTACAAGGGTTGAGTAAAGGTGAGCCCTCGTAAACCTGAATCCCGAAAATAGCTGTATTGGATCTGGATTCTCGTGGAATGAGAGATTGTATTGGTAAGTTTTTATTAGGTTATTAACTAATTATTAAACTTTGTAAAAATACGACGATTTATATAGCTAAATTTGTACATATTATTATAAATAAGATTTGCATTTCGTGTCTGTCTGTGTGACTACATTGTTCTTCTTAAGAGTCTTTAATACCTCAAATTGCTTACCGTATGATCCTCCGTTATATCGAAAATACTGAGAAATGTTGATTTCAGCTTATCCATTCTGTAAACATCTTACCGCGAAGAGTGAGGTGAAGTGAGCATGAAGTGAGCTGTCCATAGTGTCAATCCCTAGCTTTAAGTACAATGACTGCTCATATCAAGCTCACTTCACCCAAGTCATCACGGTGAGCTGTTTACAGAATAGCACGGCAGTATACTGTAACATCACTAGCCGTTTAGATTACCAGAACACAAAAATACGAGATTTTCTAAATCAAAAATTGCGATGTCAACATGATTAATATAACTACGACCTGTCATTTAAACAAGCAACATAATTATTTTCCGGCCAAATAATTAGTATTGCCATACTACGTGGCAATGCTGCCAGCCTTTTGGGCACTTTTCCTGTGGACTGCGATGCGGACGAATTTTTTGATGCCCTATGATTCATTCCCCTCCCTTATTTATGATTGATTTTTTATATAATTGTATATGTACAAGTATATAAAAAAGGGAGGGGATTACATATTATTATTTTAAGACTGTTAGCTTTTAAATTATGTAAATATTATTTTGGAAAGCAACATAACAGTATCCATCATAACAATATTTTAATCACACCACCACCCCACACCAAAAACAACATTACACAAACAATTATAAATCCCGGAACACAAAATACCAATACCATAAAAGGTTGTCTTACGGCACTCGGCACTCAAGTGAACCTCAAAGGGTTAAGAAAAAAGCCGTCAATAAGAGCTGTTAACGTAATTGCTTTAGTTTTCGTCGAAGCGTGTGTGCTCAGCCTTATATTTATTGGGGGATATAACGGGGCTTGGTAGAAACGGGTTAGTGTATTTATTTTCATTAGTGATGTTGTTAATATGAAGGCAATTGCATGCAGCTGAGGTGAGAATGCTAAGAGACAAGTGGTGGTGTTACGCCAATAGATAGAATAAAAAAACCGCCCAAGTACCTACCTGTTCGTGTGACGCACAGTGAAGGGTTCCGTAGTTGTGATGAATTTATCCCCTCATGAACATGTCCTCCCATACATAACGTGACCATACGTCCCGCTTGTAGCGGGACAGTCCCGCTTTTAAGCTATGCGTCCCACTGTCCCCAAGATAAGTAAAAATGTCCCACTTTGACAAAAACAAACAAAATTGTAGGAGCATGCAAGCGTTGTCACCCGGTCGAATTGAGAATATTTACTGAAAATCGTTGACAAGTAATCGCAACAATGCCAATTTTTAATAATTGAGTACATTTATGTCTACCTGGCAGTACCGATGTAGTCGAGTGTCACATATTATAATAAAATATGGATAATAACACAAGTAGAAGTTGCAGTGCTAAAAGCCATTTTGAGGACAAGGACAAAGGGTTAAACGAAACCTGATATACAAACTTATGATTTATTTTTAAATCAATAATAAGTCATTAAAGGGTGTCCCGCTTCGACGGAAAAAATAAATGGTCACGTTACCCATACATTCCAACTGCAAATGTAAGTTTGTACGCACAATATCGGGAGATTTACAATGTTATTTTAAGACCATAGACTTACATAGACTGGTTTTTCTGTAATCTATAACTATACAAGATAGCAGGGACATCGACGTGAAAATTGTTACCATGGATTCAGTTCATGATTCTGAATGCCTCTGCGTCGAAATCAAAATGTATGGAACAGCAGATTTTTTTTTAATAACCTACTAACCGACGAAAAAATTTCGACGCAGGGGCGTTCAGAATATATACTGAATCCATGGTCACAGTTTTCGCGTCGATATCCGACACCCTGTTTATAACTATTTTCTTGTTGAATTTTTTTTATTTTAGGCTCAGTGGTTTCGTAGTTCAACGAGTGTTCCGTTTTTTTATTCGGACATACGGAAACCTAAAAATTTGTACTTAAGAAAAGTCTGAAAGTGGCACCGGTGACTGAAAAGTTGTGTGGAAATCAGCAGCCTAATTACAAAACAAATTGAGCAGATTTTTTTTTCGAACTTATGAAGCGATGGACTAGCGATCTGTTTCAATTCATTTCAATTTATTATTGATCGTACATTACGTAATTAGGCTGCAGTTGTCATGGTATGGGCATGTGGTGTGGAGGAGTGAGAAAAATGTAGGGAGGGAAGTTTTGAGTATGAATGTCGGGGGAAGACCAAAGAAACGATGGATGGACTGTGTGGAAGATGATGTGGCTAGAAAGGGGGGGACTACAGAAATGACGACTGATAGAGAAGTAGGGAAGAAATGACATGTTGCGTTGTCCGCAAATAAATTGGGAAAGGGGAAAGACAATTATGTTGTTATTTTGACTGTTTTACTGACATCTCCATGTACCTATATCGTAAGTTTTCTTTGCCTTCTAGCAGTTTATTTCCAAGCAAAAAATATTCAGAGTAAAAAATCTCTAAGTAATGCGTTCTTTACTTCAATCTGAATATCCTTTTTCCACTAATGAATTCCACTAATCCCTTCCCTGGTATTAGAGCGACTTTATGAAGGGATTTAAAATACTGTTTCTACTGTGCTTTGGCTGGAAATGTACCTATTTAAATAATGGCTAACTAAAGCTAAGTAAAGTAAGTTCTAAGCAAATAAATAGTAGGTACTAAGGTATCTGTTTTTTTTAAATAGCACAGGGTAAATTAATCTCTATGACAAGCATCATAATTGCGTAACACACTTCCAATCATAATCATAATCCAAGGGTTTTGAAGGAAGTTGTTAATCCATAGCTTCATGGGTCTACAGATTTCTGTAGCATCGATTATTCGCTCTGTATTTACCTCCTACCCCTAGCTGTAACTTTGTTATTATTATTTATTATAGGTTTGAAAAATTCGTCTGCTCAACAACGTAAAAAACGTTTTAAACAAGGCTGAACTGTCAAAATGAAAGGCATTACGATCGATTGCCATTTTATTTATAGATATACAATGTGAAATTTAATTCGTTTGCATCCTCTTAAGGGGTCATTGTACTCATCATTATGAACAACTTTCACTATGGGGCCAACCCTGAAATCGCGAAAAAATAATAATTCAACATACAGGCATCTGAAGGAGGATATCGCGACCCCGGCACACAGGCAACGGAAGGAACACGGGTGGGTTTTTAGTCAGTAAAAGTCTGACACGCCCTCCCGCTCCGCCCAGAGCGGGAGAAGTTATTTGATAATTTCCCACCCTCAAAAAAAAAAAAAGGCATCTGAAGGAACACGGGCGGGTTTTAGTCAGTAAGAGTTCCCTCCCGCTCCGCCCAGAGAGGGTTATTTGATAATTTCCTACCCTAAAAAACAAAACAAAAATGTCTTTTGTCAACTTTTTGTACTTGTATTTTACATTTTCGTGATTTTCCCTACCCTGAATAAATGAAGGTATGAGGCTTTTGAAGAAAAATATATTTAAAAACCGGTCAAGTGCATGTTGGACGACGCGCAAGAAAGGGTTCCGTAGTTAGGATGTATTTATCCCAAGAACAAACTTAACATTGTAGTTGAAAAATGTATTTTTTGTATTCCATCTGCAAAAATGTAAGTTTTTACGCACAATATTGAGAGATTTACAATATTATTTTAGGACTTATAAAGTATGAGTAAAGAACCATTCTCTGTATTTTTTCAACATAAAATGTTCTATATAAATGGCTCAGTGGTTTCGGGGATAAGGGGGGAATGGTAAATTTTCATTAATTGTCTTAATACTCTTTACGATTATTAAAAAATAAATTGAGATACTCTAAACAAGTCCCTTTATTTGATATGTCACACGGTAGATTTTGCATAATATTTTTATTTTCTATTTTATTTATTTTCTTATTGCCCCCGAAAAGTGACCTCTGTATTCTAAATTCATTTATTTACGTTACACGTCCGTGTTTGGGTCACAGAAATACATATTTGTACCAAATTTCAACTTAATCGGTCCTTTATATTCGGAACAAACTGGCTGTGACAGACGGACAGACGAGTGATCCTATAAGGTTTCCGTTTTTTCCTTATGACGTACGGAACCCTAAAAAACGTTGAGATTCTAGTCCCTATTACAAAATTATTAGGACGTATAAATAATATCGTAAGATGTCCTAATTAAACACAGATATTCTTTTTCCAGCTAAAAAAATATATCTCAGTATCATACGAGTACATAATCGCCTTGATGGCTATAAAAGCACGCACGGTTACATCAAACACACATTTTTCACATAAAAAATGAATTTCAGGAACCAGTGAACGAAATACAAACTCAATTACAGTCCTCATCAGCAATGTTTAGGCACATGAAAAAGTAACGAGGCAATTTTGTCGTTCAAATATTTTCAGCGAGTTCTTTAGGAACGGTCATAGAATAAAAAATGCGTAGAAGGGAATCACCAGCGGCGATCGGGAATGTTAAACGCTATAGAACTTTTTATTTCAATTTCCAAGATAATATTTACATAATTTAAAAAAGCTTACTGTCGTAAAATAATAATAACAAGCTGGACAAGTATATAAAAAAATCATAGTGCTTCAAAAAAATCATCCGCATCACTGTCAACAGGAAAAGTGCCCAAAAGGCTGGCAGCATTGCTACGTTGTATGGCAATGCTGATTCTTTGGCAAAAAAAATAGGCCAGCCCTCTGGTCACGTTAAGAGCTTGCTGATGTCTCGAAAAACTATGTGGGCACCCGGACCTAGTCATGGTCCTAGTGTTCAACCCCAAACGGCTCAAACATATAAGTCCCAATAAGATTAGAGTATTTGCGCCGCCGTTTGGGGTTTTACGCTATGGGTAAATATGTACCATCAAAGAAGTTCATATCTAACCAGTTTCAAAACAAAATCCATTGAACTCATTGACCACGTCTGTTACCGGCCTGGTGCTATAGCCGCCGAGCGCTGCAAGCAAGAATAGCCCTTACAGTGGTTAGATATGAACTTCTTCGATGGTACATCATACCGGACAACTGAGGCAAATGTCGTGAGGAAAGTTTTGAGTATGAATGTGCATGACAATAAGAGTAGGGGCAAGCCAAAGAAACGATGGATGGACTGTGTGGAAGATGATATGGCTAGAAAGGGGGTGACTACCGAGATGACGACTGATAGAGAAGTAGGGAAGAAATGACATGTTGCGCCGACCACAAATAAATTGGGATAAGGGCAGGAGAATGATGTTGAGGTCACGGGGAGGTCAATCTGAACCGAGGAGACTGTTTAGTTTTAAATATTAGCTTCAATTAGTAATAGTAACAGTAATCACTTGCGGCCCGGCCATCGTAGGTCATTGATCTAGAGATACGGTACGAATTTCGGCCAGATCAGACGGATTTGTAGGTAGAACTGATCATGTATGCTGGTTTAGGTAAATATTTAGTCAATATAGCCAGTATAGCTGGCCAGCTCAATCAATATTCCTTGCTATAGACACCTATAGTCTGTTCCAAAAGTATTTGATGAAAATATAAACAAATGGATCAGAAAGCGTACCTGTGGTTGCCAATTTGCAGTGCCACTTAGAAATTTAGTGCTTTGATTTGATTATTTGAATACTCAAACCCGAATTTCTAATTTCAAATCACCTCAAATATGTTTTTCATTTAACAACTGAGGTTAATTTTATAAGCACAATTTTCGTCGTCCTTTTTTCAATTACAATTTAAGTAATACTGTTATTGAAACAATAATTCGACCGTAGCAATTAACATTGTCGGATCTACATTTTTTATTTTATTGCATTAAAGGTCTCAGAATAACTTTTTTTTTTTTTTTTATAAGTTGTCTAAGACCTTTAATGCAATAAAATAAAAATCGCAAAAATGTAGATCCGACAATGTTAATTGCTACGGACGAATTGTTCGAGAAAGTGGTGAGATATAAAGTTGAAACTATGATGTATGACTTACTAATTCCCTTTAGTGAGTGATTGCGCAAGAATATTAGCTGAATAAAGGTTTGTTAACACTTTTGGAACCGTACGCACACGTTGTTCGATTATTTATGTAATATGTGTATGTAGTTGGCAACAAAGGTATCAGTTAAGTTATGGTTTCCTAGAAGAGCGGTGGCCGCCACATAAAGCTTCGTGCAGACTAGCGCGACGCAACAGCGCCACGCGACACCGGTTATTGTTATATCGTGAAGTATTCTTAGAAATTGTATTTTTCGAGTCGAGTCGCGCCGTCGCGTCGCGCTAGTCTGCACGAGGCTTAACGGCGACAGTGACGGCGGTCATGAAAATGATGGCAGCAGGGTTTGACTTTACGGTTTGAAAAAAAAACATACCAACTTACTTTCATAAATATAAATTGCGGACGCTATATGGCGGCCACCGTTGTTCTAGAAAACCGTAGCTTTAAGAAGCTTACAACAGCTAAAGCGCGGTCACTGTCGGACTGCATAGAAATGAAAGAGAAGCGCGATGACACGACGCAGGTAATTTATTGCAAAATATGAAGCAGTTAGTGATTTACAGAAAATCTATTGATTGGACTGGAAAATTAAAACACTATTATGCTAATATGTAGCTTGTAGAATAATCTGACAAAAAATCCATGTAAATTAATATGATTTTTAATCGTTAAAATAAATTTTTAGAGGTATCTTCATGATTTTTTTCTATCGTATCAAATTAGTTGTATTATGTTTTCAACACACTATCATGCTAGCATATATCCTGAAGAATATCATATATTTTTCTAATTTTGTTTACTGCAGTGGATCATATTCTTTTAGGCATTATAAAACTTGCGTTTAGGCACGTTTAGGTCCTGTAGTCCCCTTAAGACTATGCTGGAACCATTTCTATGAAAACTTCACGTAAATGTTCTACAGGTGTCGCGTCGCGCCTGTCTTCGGCGGCCTTTAGCTGTAGGGATGGTCCCTACGGCCAACAACGACGTCAGCGTTCACACAAATTAAAGAACTAAGTAAGTACCATCAAAGAAGTTCATATCTAACCAGTTGCATAACAAAATCCCGTGAACACGATGACCACATCTGTTACCGTCCCGGTGCTATAGCCGCCGAGCGCTGCAAGCAAGAATAGTCCTTACGGTGGTTACAGAGTACATGAGTTCGCTCCGTTATTCTACTACGTTTGTTCGCTTCTGTACGGTTTTATTATTCTCTGGCCCAACGCAGGCGGGTTAAATAAATATCGAAAATATATTGGAACGATGTTAATCTTACCTAATATTCAATTTTGAACATATTTCAGCGGAACATTCTATATTTTGTAGGTAATAAATAAAATAATATCAGCCCGTAACCGTCTGACTGCTTTCATAAAGTTCCAGATTTTTTGTTAAACAGAGCAGGAACGAAAATTGATAACCACGCGTATGTTCACTTTGTGTTAACGTTTTCACTAACACTAAGTGACACCTAATTGAATGACCAAATAAAAGCCCGCCGTTGCATTTTGAACGGCTTATTGGTGATTGGTACGAATTTACTCGCCCGAAACGGGCGAATACACACACAAATATATATTTCATTTTTTTTTTTTTTAATCTTCTTAAGGTGATTCGCACAAAGGTAATTGTAGCCGAATCGATTTGTGGAGTTTTCGATTCGCCTACAAATAAATTTACTTCGTGCGAATCGCCTCAAGAATTATTATTCATTATAATGTTATTTAAAAGTGTCGATTCGCCCGTTACGGGCGAGTAAATTCGTGCGAATAACCAATAAGCTTTTTCAACGCTCGGCTCACTAAGATTTTTTGCGATGTTTTTCTAAATCGTTAGCCTAGCTACCGGCTAACGATTTAGAAAAACATCGTAAAAGACAGAGATTCCACTTTTTTTTCAACCTGTTTTGTCCTACTCCTGCAGCAGGGAGAAGCTATTCACTCTAGCCGCAGAAGGCAACATACAGGTTAAAGTAGTCTCTACTAATTAATAAAAATAATCCTATAAACTAATATTATGAATGCAAAAGTGAGTTTGTTTGTTTGTTACGCTTTCACGCTAAAACGGCTGATCGGATTTGGATAAAATTTGGCACATGAGTAGACCATAATTTGGGTTAGGACATAGGATACTTTTTATTCCAATATTCCCACGGGATCAAGAATTATGTGGGTGAAACCGCGGGGCACAGCTAGTAATTAATAAAAATAATTCAATATTTGTAAAATTTTGCGTCAAAACCGACTTTAAAGGCCTATAAATTAGTCTCGCAAAAATCATGAATGGCAAGAGGAAAAATCCCCCAAAACACTTATTAGCAACTACCATCGACCCACGACATCGCTCGCGTGGAAGTCGTGATCGGTAATACTCGGCCTCCATCGGGCGACCGCCCTCGGTCCCCGACACACCACCTCGCATCGCATCGCCCGCTCTTGCTATTACTTCGTTTTCACATAGCGTTCTTTCTGACTTTTTCCTTTTAGTTCGGCTCTGAAAAGTCGTAGCGTAATGTTACAAACCCGACTCAAGAATTGGACTATCCAACGGAAAAGATTTTTTTTCATCCGACTGGTAAGTTTTATAGATTAGAGCGTTCAAACAAACAAACTCTTCAGCTTTATTATATGAGTATACATATAATTAAAAAGCCTATCAGAGGCAACAAATTGCCGCAACAGAGTTGCCTCACCACAATCAAGGCCTATCGTGTCACCCTTGCCCTCAGATACGCAACCCAGTTTATTTCACGAACATTTTATCTATTAATAATGGGTCATTTTTCTTATCCCCAAGTGTAATGAACTCTTGAACGAATAGTAAATTTTTGGGCGAATTGTTTGTTTTTTTAATTTTATGTGGCAACCCTGGATTTAATGTCGTTAGAAAGTAGATGAAATTAATTCCTATAATATAAATAAATTTCACGAACATTTATCAAATAATAATGGGTAATTTTTCTTATCCCCAAGAGTAATGAACTCTTGATAGAATAGTTAATTTTTGGGCGAATTGTTTGGTTTGTTAATTTTATGTGGCAGCCCTGGGTTTAGTGTTGTTTGTTAGTAGATGAAATTTGTTCCCATGATATAAATAATAATGTAATTTTTGATGTGCGTATGTCAGTATGTATGGAGTTCTGTGCGATGAGTGTATATATTTAGCTAATGTAATTAGCCAGTTGACGTTTTAAGGCTCCCGCAGACTGGCGCCTGTTTGCGGAAGCCTTTATGCAAAAGTAAGATAAATAACAAATAAAAATGTTATCTGCGGAATAATTCCTGCATAAACGTCAACTCCTACTGTTTGCCCCGCTCAAGAGTGGAAGTCACGCTGGTATCTTGCATCTTGCCATGATACTGATGACTGAAAGCTATAAATGTATTAAAAAAAAAAACATATGCCTCTCCATAATTTTACAAAACAAAGTCGCTTTTCGCGTTTGTATGTATGTATGTCCGCGTTGTTCTTCTAAATAGGTACGCAACGGATTTTGATGAGGTTTTGAATGAATGTATTCCAGAATATTCATGTGTTACATATTAAACTTATAGAATTAATAAATCTCGATGTTTTGTCAAGTCGTACAAAACTTTGCGCAGGGGCAGGTCGCTAGCACCTAATAAATGATTCTATGTTTAAAATACGACACCATTAAAAGATAAGTATACATATACTATTATATTTATAGTATTTAATAGATACCTATATGTATGTATATCCTTATGTTTAAATAAATATTTATTCCACAATTTCTTATTGCACCTACCACTGTTTGTCTCTGCATCACGCAAAGGTTTACTGGTAGGAAATGTCTTTGGCATTAAGTCCGCCTTTGTACATTTGTGTGCTTAAAGTTTTAAATAAATAAATAACAGGCAGGCTACAGTACAGAATAGACAATTATCATGTATTCTCCATGATCCATATCTTATTCTAGAAGAACTTAAAAATTCTTTAAGGTGTGTCCAAATATTGAGCGGGAACAGCGCGGCAGCAACACGGCGTTTGCAGCCGGTCATTTCTGTAAAAATATCACCGTGAAACTTAGGTGAAGTGAGCTGTCAATAGTGCTAATCCCTAGCTTTAATTGCAATGACAGCTCACATCAAGCTCACTTCACCCAAGTTATCACGGTGAGATGTTTACAGAATAGCACGGCAGGACACATTTCTGCCGCGCTCTAGTTAGAACCAAACCGACGAATGTTTGCGCTGCAGTACTGCGCGGCACATCCGATACACGCCGCGCACTTCAGTTGGCAATATCAATCTGCCTAGCCTTTACGTCCAGTCACAATTAGTGACGAATGTTTCCTAAAAATGTTTGTGCGCGGCAGGTAGACAGAAGCGTTCGCGCGCGGCAGTCGTCCAAAACAGCGCGCAAGGCCGCGCACGATTCCCGCTCAATGTTTGGAAACACCTTTATAAATATTCTCTTTGAGAAAACGGTATATTCTAACGCTCTCCGGAACACTTAAGTCTGTTTGAACACAAAAGAGCTTTATGAGACAATTTAGTTGTTTTATAAAGATATAAAATGACACTATTCGCTCTAAAAAATCTCATTGGGTTGCCAGAGAAAAATGAACTGTTCAGATTAGCATTTAAACAGCCTCAAATGATACTTATTTCGCAATATTAAAATTGGAATTGCGTCTTTGTGAAGCCTGTCTTTTGAGTGAATAAAAACTCTTTTCAATGTCTATTTGGGTCACATTTATTTTTATTTGATTACATGAAGATCCTAAATATTTCCATATTGTCCATCTGTTTCGAAGATTAGCCGGAACAAATAGACAGGCAGACAAAAATACCTAAGTACCTGACTGTGTATATATTGGCTATTTTCTTCTTTTTTGCTCTTTTTCTCACTACCTACTAATTTTTCGAAGCAAACTACTCGTAAAAATGGTCAAAAAATGTATTTTCAACACTATAACCTAATGAAAAGGAGGACCTCTGTGGCGCAGTGGTAAACGGCCCCAACCTACGAGTTATAGGTCATGGCTTCGAAGCCAGGCAGGTGGTTTGCTTTGTGTCAATAATTTCATCACTACAGCTCTCAAAACGGTGAAATAAAACATCGTGAGGAAACCAGCATGTCCTAGAACCAAAATTCAAAGACATGTGATATCTACCAACCCGCACTGGGCCCGCGCAGAGCCCGTATTACAGAACCTCACTCAAAACTCAAGCGTTACTTATGACTCGTTTAAAGCCTTTTGATTGGTTGAAACTAGTTTTAAGTAATGCTTGAGTCTTGAGTGAGCTTCTGGCCTTAGAGTACAACCCACTCCCTCTCAAAGAGAGGAGGCCTGTGTCCCAGCAGTGGGAACATGATAGGCTGATTATACCACCCAATGAAAATGATAAAGGACCAAGTCTACTACTCCTTATCATGATTATTAATCTTATTGGACCTAAGTCTAGACTAATCTAGACCCTCTCATGTTAATCCCTAATAAACTTAAACAGCTCCTTGATATCATCGCCTCACGAGGCGTTTATGACGGTTTTAGACTTTAGAGATCATAAAATTAACTAGTTTACTCTCTAGACTCTAAAATGATAATATTATGCGAAGTGTTAAATTTACGATTTGCTCTAAAAGCAAAGTGATATTATTATAAATATCACATATTATCACGGCAGTAATCCTTCAAGGATTAGGAAGAGGTGCACCTATAGTAGCTCTACATTTAGCTAGTTATGTTTAAGTCCCATGTAATAGGGGGCGAGCCTATTGCCATCAACCGGGCACAAATCCAGACTCCGGACATCTACTGAGAAATTCCTTATGGTAAAACCCAGTTTCACTTTGCTGAACCTGGGAATCGAACCTAGGACCTCATGTTCAGCAGTAGTGCTTACGATCTCTAGGCCAACGAGGCAGTCGAGATTATTTTTACTAAAATCCACCTTAATACTAAGGTAATAGAAAATAATTAGACTGCAAGTTAGAATTTAAACCAAAAAATATTTTAGTTTATCAAAGTGTATTTCTGGTATTTTTTTCCGACTTTTTAAAGGCGCTTTGTCATGCTAATATAGCTACAGTTCGGCCGTTGAGAGAATGCGTTCTTGACACCTGTCAGTTTCATACTAACGCATATGTGTTAAGCTGAGCGATGGCCGTTTTGCGTGGATGTGACGCATATTTTCCCCCAAATTGTTTATTTTTGTGTTTCTTTGCGTCATGTGTACCGCAAATAAACGTATTTTCTTTCTTTTTTCTTTCTATGTGTCTTGCGAATTTGATCCTTATAGTTACTAGAAATTTTCCAACTGACAGGCGTCAGGAACGCATTCTCTCGACGGCCGGACTGTAGGTAAATAAGAAAATATGAAACTACTGGATTGAGTCTATCATAATTTCTTCGGTTGCATAAAGTATGAACCTTTTGACGTGAATTGTCAAAGGCATGCTTACCAACGTATTATATTTCGTAGCTATTTCAAATGCAAATCTTTCATTAAAAATATGTACCTTTATGAAAAAATTATACCGAATTAAACTATGAACTTTTTATAAATAATTAGTTATATATCGATGTGGAGGTCGTGGGTAAATAATAACAGCCGCACGGGTCGGCCGAAGATTAAGCTACGCTTGCAGTAGTCAGTTTGTCGATGGATGACCATCAATTGCATATTGAGACTCCTCCATGCCTCATAAAGCACGAGAAGCCGTTGGTCCCGGCTGTCATTCGTAGATCTTTGACAGTCGTTACGGGCGGGTAGTCTGAAGCCTAAAAGTCTGGCAACCAGTCTTACCAAGGGGTATCGTGTTACCCAGTAACTGCGTTCTGGATAGCGTTGCCAAGTGTCCCGATTTGCGCGGGAGGTCCCGATTTTCAAGGGTCTTGGGACGCGTCCCGATTTACACCTGATCAATAAATTTGTTAAAAACCATATATTGGGTTTGAACTTGGCGTTTTTTTCTCACAAACCTCGTCGCTTCTATGATTTAAAATATTCATCAATTGCTTGGTATTATATCGAATAATGACCATCATAGACAACTACCAATAGTAAAAAAACCTAATTATTTATAGTTTTCTAAACATAAAAAATACCTTTAAAACTGACTGCTCATTTTGTTAGCAGAAATGACCACTATTCGTTTTAACTTAGCCAAAACGTATTTTTGTCACTTTATCTAAGTGGCATATATTACGTTATCTTAGTTTTTAAACACTAGTGCATAAAAGTTTTAAAACATTAGTGTTCATGGTTGTTATATAAATTAAGAAAATGTTAGTATGAAAAATGCAACTTCTTTAAAATTCTCCATACAAAACGCTGATTTCATAGGTGGGGATCTAATATTTGCATATTAGCAAAAATAAATAAATTACGTATCACATCACTATATCGAGTGCCACCAAAAACGGCACAATATTTTTAAAGACAATCAAACTTTGCAAATCTTTGGAAGTTATTTTCTTTTATGGTTTCAATACCGGTATCAAATGCGGCAACGGAAAGGGTATTTTCCCAGGCTAACTTAATTTGGACTGACAAGCGAATTCGTTTGGCACTCGAGCATGTCAAAGCAGAAATTCAAAGTAAAACCAACTTTAGCATGACTTGCAGTGAGTTTTATAGCTACGTTATAAAAAACAAGGAAATCCTAAAGGCATCGAAATCTAACGAAATATATAATTTTAATCTATGTATATGTCGTGGCCATATCTTAGAATTAAAAATAAATAAATAAAAATAAATAGTGTTTTATTTCAGGCAAAATACCCATATACAAAAAAAAAACAATAAATAAGTAGTAAAAACATTATCAATAAAAATTATCATTAAATAAAATAAAACATTCATTAAAAATTAAAAATTATCAGTCTTTTTTTTATTATTATTAACCATATCATGAAATGGCCAGCTAAAATTGGCCATAACGTCAACGTTTAATGATATAAATGTCAGTCGACGTTTGGCCATATCATTACTGTAGGGTATCCATGGTTTAAGGTGTAGTAAAAATAGCCAAGTCACTGCGACCAACTTGGAAGTAGCACGGTTGGTCACAGTTCTAACCTTCCGGGGTGGAAAATCCTCATGGATGTCCTCCGCCCTGGGGCGGGCGGAGGGGTCTGTCAGACTCTTACTGACTAAAAACCACCCCGGTGTTCCGACTCACACCTACGCCGGGGGTCGCGGGAACGAAAGAATCTTCCGCAACCCGTCACAGTTCTAACCTAACCTAACCCATTGGGTCGGGGTCCCACATAAGCTTTGTAAATGTTTAATTTTTTTAAACTATTTCACTCCGTGGTTGTGGCCGGCGAGCGCTACTTCCAAGTTGATCGTTTTCCATTATATCATATTTGAAAACCCAATTAAAGTTCATCAAAATTGTGTCAAATTAAACTTTGGAGTATTTCCATTGTTTATTGTTTACTTAACGACTGTAAAAACAATACCGGCGTAGATAAAGATTCACGATTCGATTAATGATTTAAGTTAAAGTTCAAGCGAAAATAAATTCCAAAATATGTAAAGAGATAAAATTATATATAAATAATGTCTCGCCGTTTCTGTTTCATTATTCAAATATTTTTATATAATCACCTTTATTTGAACTCTCAATAAGATTACCTACTAAATAAAGAGAGGTACCTAAAACGCGATATACATGATGGCAATTATTTCAATACCACAAAATTGTTAACTCATTCAAGCTTGAACCATTAATATAATATTTCTATGGCTTGAACTAACATCCAGAAAGTAAAAAAAATACGAAAGATCTTCACTCGCTTGACGCAACACCTTTCATCGTCAAGTGCCCATATAAATAAACAAACAATCCACCCCGAACCGGCAATGACAAACAAAACCATGAAATACATTGTTACAATACCAACTAATTCATGCCAACAACATGAAAAGCATTAGATAACCAAACAATTATTTAGAAAGGGCGACAACAACGGCCCGCAACTTAGAATGAGAACTGTCTAGTCATTCCTAAAGAAAGGCCGTAGAATGGGCATAGCATAGAAAGGGCTGTAAAAACCCCACGATGACACCTTTTGTTCATCTGTTTGTCTATTGTTCTGAAGAACTGGCCGCATTGTGCTTGCGTTTTAGAAAAATGGACCTCCTTCTTGTTTTGAATTCGGAATTTGAATATTTAGAATTAGAAATGAGACATTGGTAGCATGTACAGGTTGTTAATTATTTTTTGATCATTTGATTGTTTGTAAAATTTATTTTTAAATAATAATTAACTCAAAAAAAGGGTTTCAGCAAAACTTTTATTATGACAAAAAATTATTATGTGAACCACTTTTGGCATTAAAATTTTCATCAAAAAATCTAAAATTATTGCCTGCTTATTATGTTTCTTACAGTTGGGCACAGGAAATTTTATATAAAGGCGGTTTACCTACAGAAAATAGAGAACACAAAATATTCAAAATTGTAATGAAAATAAAAAACTAAATGGAAAGTCCAAACCAAAATATTGTTTACCAAAAATAACTAAGTTTACCATTGTTCCAAAGAGGTTTTAATTCACAATAGAACTACCTTAATCTTGAACCAATTTGTAACGACAAAGAAAAGGGTTTCTAATTAAAAACATTTACCAAATATATTGTTTTACATCGAGGCAAACAGAGGATAATTGAAAGAAACAATTTGGAAGAAATACAAAATAAGAAATTTTCTAATTTAACCTTTCTAATTTATATTTATTTATAGAATTGAACACAATAATTATAAATAGGTGGTGATTTTGTAAATAAGAAACATAGTCATGGGAAATGCCGACAGCAGTAAAAACTTAAACGTAAAACTGTGCATAGCTATAGATATACCGTCAACATTAGCATGTCGGTGAAACGAACCCATAAGATTTTACCTTACCAAAAATCACTCAACGCGCCTAAAGAAGTTTTCACTTCAAAAATCCTTTTTTATTGAATCCGTTGTCTTTTCCCTGCATCATAAAATTTTTATGTGAAGTGATTGCTGTTCATATAATCATTACAACTGTTCGTATTTTGCTACGGTAGTGGTACATATAGCTTAAAATCTAATTAATTGATTTCACCCTTAGGTATTTAAATGAGAGCAGTGGTAACGGCCGCGACATACGAGTTGTAGGTTCGAACCCAGACAGGTGATTTACTACGTGTAAATAATTTCATATATGAATGCCTCGTTGGTCTAGTGGTCACAAGAGCTACTGCTGAGCATGAGGTCCTGGGATCGCTTCCCAGGTCGGGTAAAAGTTTTATTGGGTTTTTCCATTAGAAATTTCTCAGTGGCAGCCCGGAGTCTGGATTTATGCCCCGTTGAGGGCAATAGGCTCGCCACCTATTACATGGGACTTAAACATAACTGGCGAAATGTGGGTTTACTATAGATACACCTCCGCCTAACCCTTGGGGATAATACGCGTGATGTTATGTTAAATAATTTCATTACCACTGCTCTCAAAACGGGAGACACTCAAAACTTCGGAGACATGTGAGATCTACCAACCCGCACTGAGCCCGCGTTTTGGACTACGGCCCACCCCCTCTCACCGAGAGGAAGCCTGTGTCTCAGCAGTGGGAACATTATAGGCTGACTATGATGAGGTACTTAGATACTTCACTCATTTAGTTATATACTGCCGGGAAAAGAACGGAACTTAGCTACGGAAAGATTGGTTGGTAGATGAAAGATGACATCTATTATTTCCGTAGCTAAGTGCACATTACAGCCTAATCGGGCCGCAGTGCATCGCATTTAAATACAAAAAAGTGCGGTGCCGCTTGTAATGTGCGATGTTTCATACAATGTGTATGAAAGTAATGCAAGACGATTTTGGCAATGCGGTGCGGCCGGGCTAAATCTGCGTTGGCCGTAATATATCGTTAGTCAATTTTTTTTACCTTTGGTTCGTACCGACATTCACAAGACGAAAATTCGAATACTAGGAAATTAATTTTAATATTCCCAGAATACATAGATTAATAATAGAACATAAATTGTGAAAATGTATTTACTTGAAGTAAAATCAATTCCAAGGAGTTTGTCGACATAAAAGCTTGTCAAACGGTCTACGTTTTGCTTTTACTAACAAGCGTTTAGCCTTTGAATGGCAAGACCCAGCGTGCTGGATGAAAGAACCGAATAATGAAGCAGCCTGTATATACAGTTCATTTATAATTTTAAAATTGGAATGTTTGACAGTCGTTTTTTTTTTAGTTTATGACAGAAATGGCCTGTCTTTTTTCACACTTTAGTATTTATTTTAAAGGACGATATGGGTACTTATAGATTTTAATCGATTTGCTCGCCACGTTTTTGGTAATATCAAGAGTAGATTGACCCTGCCGCGTCAAAAGATGATCTTGTTTCTGATTTGTTTCAATACCTCTGACCAATGACTAATAAATATGATTTATAAGTCATTGCCTCTGACACACACAATGTCACAGAGACTTGACTTGATTGTCATGGAAACGCCATTATTATTGTGCGAGTTCAATCTTCGACACGTTTTCGCGCGACTTAATACGGTGAAGGCGAGTCTTTGGTTGTGATTGTGAACTAAAAAGTGAAGAAGACCAACATGTGTATAGCTATTATTATACAGGCTGTCAGGGACATCGACGCGAAGCCGGTTACCATGGATTCAGTACATGATTCTGAAGCTGCTATGAAATTTTTCGTCGGTTATCAACAAAAAAACAGCTGTTTCATAGAAAAGTGCAATACCTACGCGGTCAAAATTTATGGAACAGCTGTTTTTTCTTTTAATAACCGACGTGCTATTACGGCTCAGAATCATGTACTGAATCCATGGTAACCGGCTTCGCGTCCATGTCCCTGACACCCCGTATAATGCCTAGTTTTAATTCAGTTTCATTCATCATTAAACTGAAAATTAAATAAGTAGGTAGGCGACATAAAAACATCAATCTGAGTACAATAAAAACGGAATCATTTACTTATCTCTGTAGCATGCTTATTGAATGAAATGGGTCACAGTTTTCATAAACAAAATAATTTAATTATTCGGCACACAACGAGATACCAATAAGAATATCGTTATTACTGGGCGCAAGCATGAGGTCATGGGTTCGATTCCCAGGTCGAGCAGAGCGTTATTGGGTTTTTCTATCAGAAATTTCTCAGTAGCAGCCCGGAGTCTGGATTTGTGCCTGGTTGATGGCAATAGGCTCGCCCCCTATTACATGGGAATTAAACATAACTGGCGAAATGTGGTTGTACTATGGGTACACCTCTGCCCAGCCCTTAGAGGATTATGCGTGATGTGTTATGTAAATATAGATAAACGATTTAATAGATACAGACGGTGCATAATACTGATACAGTACGATAAAACTTAGATGTAGCATGAATTTGAAAATTTGCATTCATTCATTTCAATTTTACGAATGTATTTGGTTAAATTACTTTACAAGTTATTACGTTTGCGTAAAGATCATTTTCACCTAAAGTAGTAATAATTGGTAATTTTGAAGGCGCACTCAGTTCGGCTGGTGATCGGTTTTACGAATTTTGCCGATGCTACATCTAAGTTGTGACGTACTGTACCACTTTTAAACTGACGCATTTATTTTATACATAAGCATTTTTTTTTTGTTTTTTTTTGCATTTGGTAACTACCTATTGTACCTACTTATCGTTTTTTTTATTAATCTAAACAACTATTGGTTTGTAAGTTGTTGTTAATAGGGGTCAGGTTTTTAGTATCAACTTTTTAATATTTACCTGTTTAAAAGTCAATTTTTAACTTCTCATATCTTAAGAAATTGCGTCGACGTTAATTGAAAAAACCTGAGCTTATTAAATTAAGTACTTATTAGAAATGTTAATCCATGGAAAATATACAAGGACTTTGTTAAAACTGAGGTTTTTAATTAAATCAAAGAAAATTGTTTTAATTTTTACACGTTTAAAAAAATCAAGCTCAGAACACGTAACTAATCTACATGGTCCTCATATGGCCTGACCAAGATCATGTCTGGACTTTAAAAGAGACTACGACCTCTGCGTTTGTTTCGGCCTTTCTTCTCAGAGTAGTCAGATAGGAAAAGCCGACCTCATCTAGTTTTTAAAATATAATAAACGTGTATGTAACTTACAGAAATAAAATCATTTATCATCTAACTGAGACGTAGTTAAGCGATTCTAAATAAAATATGAAACTGAGAAAATACATAAAGTTATGTTTGAAAGGCACGAAACTTTAGAAAGCTCGGTAGAATTATATTGAGCTTTGACAACCCAAGTCCGAGACATTGTTTTATTTGAAAAGTGGGACATTTATCGTAATTAATTACTTGGTTGCTCTGAAATATATTATTGCGGCGTTTCTTAAATATTTCTTTTAAAACGTCTATTATTCACTTTCAATCTTAATGTTTTAATTGGTTAAAGTTCGAATAAAAATAAATGGTTTAACTGCTTTTTACTCATTACAATTTTTTTATACATATATTAATTTAAAAAATTTTTATAAGCCAGATAGGTGCCTATTACAATTTACATCTATAGTTTTTTTAAAGTAAAAAACGAGTTATAAATAGCTCATAAAAAGCTTTGTAAAAAAATCTGAGGACTTGTATTACCTATCCATACATTATCTACTTATTTATTTTAAACAAGCCACCAAAAAGTTTCACATAATTTTGATTATTAAATTTCTAATTCAAACGCAGAATTGCAGCCTTTATTTTCCTTTTACAAACTTAAAAAAAGAATAAGTAACTTCAAATTTATTTAATTCGAACTCGAATTAAAAAGAAAATATGGTTGATCCCGTGTTCCAAAACATAATTCAAAAATAGAAACACTTGAAAAATACCGCGAAAAATATCTCCTTAATTATTAATTAAAAAAAAAAAAAAAAACAGGACTATAAAGGTAAACTTACATGCTCGATAACACAATCACAGTCACACAACCGCGTAGCGCGTAGCTTCCGACCCGACCGACACGTCCTCCCGACTCGACACACGGGGGAGGTATGAGATACTGCCGCTCTGCCGGTTCTGCCGAATTTCCGTCGGTATGCTGCCTCTTCAGACGGTACGAGAGGACCACACGTACTTCATCGGAGTAGGTATCACGGTATACAGAAAACACACGATTAGGTATTTTTGAACTGAATTGGAAATGAAAAGTAGTCAAATTTTTCTGTTTAAGGCCACTTATTTGCGAACTTTTGAGTAAGTTTATGTTAGATCGTTATTAATAAACGTCAAAAATATGAAAAGTTTAAATTATATAATTTTATTATTATGTTTATTATTACCAGACACCTACAAAAAAAGCCCTCACATAAAATAACTTATTGTATAAGCTGAGTGTTCATACGTTCTGATTTCAACACAGCACATGCATATAAGCAAAATAAATATAAGGACAAATACACACGTCACCGTCAAATCACGCGTCACACGTCCAATCTGTAAACACCCCAACTTGTATAAAGCGCAGGCCACACTGGGAACGAAGCTAAGTTCGTTTAGCTTTGCTCATGTAGCTACACCGCATGTTTGCATACTTTTCAAAGTATGAAAAAAGTTTTTATGTTTCACTTTTTAGTTGTGGTAGTTACATAACCCACACAAATTCGAAATACCACTACCTGCTATGTAAATAACAGTCACAGGAAGTTATTATAACATCATCCACTTAAACTAAGTGTAAAAAATACGTATTATTGAAGCAAAAACTACTCAAGCAAAGTTAAATAATAAAATAAACCACGACCGCGCCACCAAGCTTCGTCTGCCAAAATAAAAAGAAATTTTAAAATCGGTTCACAATTGACGAAAAATTCGATGGTAATATTTTTTTTTTTAAACATACAGACGAACTCCTTTTTGGAAGTCGGTAAAGACGCAGTATAGCTGAACATGAGCGAAGCTAAACGAACTTAGCTCCGTTCCCAGTGTAGCCTGCGCCTGAGAGTGGTCGGCGCGGGGTGAACGACTCCTGATAAGATTGTGGTTGCCGGATGAGCAGCATTTGACAACGGGATTGATCACCCTAATTACTTCTGTTGTATTACGCCGCGGAAGCTGGAAATATTAATACTAATTATTTTGTAGGTGGAAGATGCTTCATCTTGGAAGGTGAGCTTTAGGTGAAAATTAACACGAATGAGCGTGGGTTTTTTTGATTAACTTATAATTATACTTTTTTGTTTGGGCCATGTCCTTCATTCCTACAGTAATTAAGTGAACTGAACTATTGAGTAAAATATTCAAATGCTTATTTAACACGTTCAGTGCCGGGACCCTTCCTGGAGGGTTCACCTAGTCGCCTATGCCGGGAGCCCTCGTGGTGGGCTCATTTTAAATGTAGGTTTTCTTAGCGAATACTGCAGAATGTATATTTTAACAAGATTAATAAAAATTTAAAGGTTGAAAACTACGTATAGGGACAAGACCCCTGAAAACACAATTTTACTTCGTTTTACAGTGTTGTATAAAACGGTTCTAAACCTAATACCGTCAACCGTACGCGTTAATTGACTTTAGCGCAAACGTAATGCCGACAACCCTCCCGGAGGGTTCACTTCCAATACGCTATGAAAAGTGGGTGGAGTCGAAAGTGTTAAGTACTAGAAGGAACTGTCAAAAAGTTCTTTGAAAAACTTTGTTTAGATAAGAAAATAAAAACATTTTAATTAGTAAAATTGGTAAGCACGCAGTTAACATTTAACGGTGATGCGCACGAAACGGGCGAATCAACACTTTTTTTTTTTGTCTGGAGTCTATTTGCTCGAAGTTAATAATATTTGAATTTTGAATTATGCAGTAAAGTTCTAATTCAAAATGTGCCTCATTTACAGTGGCAACAGTCAAAATATAAATATCATAACTAAGCAACACATAATTATGATCTTTAATAAATTGTACTTATGAAAAATCATTTCGTTTCAAACAAGAGGCAATTTAAGGTAATCCCTCTTAAGTACCAGAATAATTACGAAACAGACCCCATTGCTG
This sequence comes from Agrochola circellaris, assembly GCA_914767755.1. NCBI lineage: Eukaryota > Metazoa > Arthropoda > Insecta > Lepidoptera > Noctuidae > Agrochola > Agrochola circellaris. The sequence continues at coordinate 10,365,697 of OU611860.1, forward strand.
ACTTATTGCGCATCCGACCAGCTGTGGTCAGAACGCTACAAGAATGTCCTACATTCCGCTGACTGTTATCCGCTTACATTCCAAGGCCATTCTGCTTATTTCACAAAAAGCTCTGATAGTTAGAACTCACCTTTATCGTTTCGGCTTTCGGCCAAAACGGAACGCGACAGTCTGTGTTGGCCGAAACAATGGAAAGGATAAGTAATAAATTAAATAAGATAAATGAAGAAATGCATAAAAAACTCTTTTACAAAAATACCACTACCTAGTGAAAAATAACTTTAATTTCGGAAATCGGTGTTTTTGGATGTCGATTTTAGTTTTTGCCACCGAATTTACTTCACCAAGCAGGCCATAATCTCTACAGTACTTATAATGCTGCGTACACACCGACCCAACGAACGCCAGCGATGGATATTCAGCGTTTGCTACCACACGCTCGTTGGCCTTCGAAGGTAAGGCCAGTTAAGTGAACGATCGTTGGCACCTAATTACGGCTCGCATTCGCAATTCGATCATGGACGACGACGAAATAATTATAATTGCTAGTTTCGAGTTAGCAAGGACACGAAAAATTTAACGAAAGCGGAAATGGTGGACAACCACATATGTTAATAAAAGAAATGTGTATCGTGGAAGTACGCTCTCTCGCTTCAACTGAGCGTTCGTTCGTTAACCTTCGGCGACCGAATTCGATCGAATGGTTCGATTCCTTTCATGTTATCACCAAGCTTCGGATCGCCAGCACAAGCCAACGAACGATCGTTAGCGTTCGCTTAGCCGTCCGACAGGACCAGCGAAACTCATTCGTTGGCGTTCGGCCGGCGTGTACGCAGCACAACATGCCTAAATTTGAAGAAAAAAAAACAAATCCTCTGCCTGGCCTTAGTCACAATACACTCTTTTTCCAAAACCGACAAAACTACCAGGCAATATTTCTAACTAACACAGAACCTCAAAATCAAATAAATAGCCCCATCTATTAAACAATCGCGTTCTTCAAAGACGTAGATAAAAGCAAAACAAAAGAAATTGTGCTAGTTGTACACAATAAACCTTCACAGTACATTGTTTGTGTTAATGGCGACGCAGCACTTATCTAGGAACAGCTGTTAGACTATTTGTTCAGGATTTAATTCGATTATATGTTTGCCGTGTTTGTTTGTTTGGAAAAACGTCGTGAGGAAACCTGCGGGGTAGTTGTATATCACACATATAATGACAATTGATCGCAATGACTGTTATTTTGACAGTTCAGTCACGTTCATTGCGTTATTTACGTTGTTGAGTATGTGCGTGCGCGACTGCTAGTCACCGCCTGAGGTATGTGAGCGGTGAGACGGGGGAGGGCGCCATTGACAAAATTGGCAGACTGAGTTAAGCGCCTTATTCACCATTCCTCTTGCCAACAGTTACCTACATTAGATTTTATTTTCACGGCTTATAATGCTGTATTCGCTAAGAAAAACGTACATTTTGTAATGAGCCCTCCGCGCGGGCTCCCGGTATCCCATAAGCCACTAGGTGAACCCTCCAGGAGGGTTCCCGGCACTGAACGTGTTATAAGTCTGAATTTGACAGCATGTTTTGAGCAAGCTTGGTGACCAACCCTCGTGACTTCTTTGTATGAGAAGAGGTCTTTGCCCAGCAGTGGGACAGTAATAGGCTGGTCTATTATGGGGTTTATTTCTAAACGTTGCATAAAGTTAAGCAATGACCATACATTTATGTTGAACGTCACTTAAACTTTAAAGCAAAGTTTATAAATAAACCCCTTTATGTTTACGTATCTACGGTTGTGGTTAGAAACTGCGTCGGCAGTTCGTCCATTTTCCGTGTCATGGAAGACGACTGCAAGATTTTGTGAAAAGTTAAATGTTGTTTGTAAAGTTTGTAGTGAAAGAAGAGAATATGAAAAGTCTGCACTGTAGGACATTTATTGCAACTATTCCCACAAAACACAATTCCATAACACTAAATAATAAGATTATACTCATACATTAAACACATACCTACATTAAACTCGTACTTAAACACATACCCAGTAAATGGGAGCTCTATAGTATATAATAGCTACTCACATCTGTGCTATGTATAATTATAAAATACAACATCAAATGCGCTAACTGTCCAACGCGCGAAGTTAAAATAGTCATTAAGTATTCTGAAATTTTCCAATGTTCTGCGATTCATTTTTATATTTAAAGATATCAAATGCCCAAGTAGACAACGTAAAGAGGTTATTCTAAATGATTATATTTTTTTATAAAGACTGTCTGTTATAGTTGAAAAACTTCAGAGAATGGCATATCCTAAAATAAAAAATAAATTAAAAAAAAACACAAATGGCTTTCAAATTTTTTTTCACCGGTAATGGCCAGTAATGTCATGTTGAATGATGTCAAGAAGGTTGCATTATGAATTTTAAATTAAATACTTAAATTAAATGTTATTAAAAACAAAATAATTCTGATAATGATACAATTTTTAAACAATATAAAAATATCTTATTGCTGAACTCGAAACTATAAAAGGCTCAATAACATGAAAATAACAAAATGATTTAAATTAAGTACCTACTAGGCTGTATACCTCAACATCAAAATCACTCCCAGAAAAAAGTGGGTAATTGCACAATGCGCGGCAAATCGGTAAAACTTTTCTTCGGCCATTGAAATTTATCACGTAGTTCGTTATGTTTAGTGATATAAACAGTGAAACGCTAGGCTCTGTGTGGAAGCTGGCTCACAGCATACCTACTGCAAACATCGAAAAATTTAATTTGCCAAAAATCTGGTACGTTTGCACAAATTATTTAGTGGTGGTGCAATTTTTTTATCTTAGTTTGAATCTGTGACATCAAGGACACTGATTCTTTTTATTTTTTCGTAAACAACTGTTTGATTACAATCTTCGAACCCGACGTAAAAATAATAGGGATTCCATTTTTTTCAGTAAAGAATTAAATTCATTGGTCACAAGTGAATCTGTCTTGGCTACCAGGAGATTGTCGCTTAGAGCCTCATCAAACCTCATTGCTGGAGCCGCCAAGCTGTACAAACTAAGCTTGGACAAGCTGTTTGATGGTGAGAAACTGTTTTATTGTAATGTTTTATTCTCTAAATTATGTTGGTAGTCGATGATTATGGTGCACGGTAAGATGCCAATGACTTTATGTTTGCATCATCTAAGTGTATAAACGTATGTGTACTTCAGAAAAAATAAATTAGATTAAATAATTCAACTTAAGAAGCATCATTCTGACGACCACAACTATGTTGGGGTCGTCTTCCAGTCTAACCGGATGCAGCTGAATACCAGTATTTTACGTGGAGCGACTGTCTATCTGACCTCCATATCCCAGTTACTAGGTAACACGATACCCCTTGGTAAGACTCGTTATCAGACTTCCGGACTTCTGACGACCCGTAACAACTATCATTGCTTAGGTAATTGCATTTTGGGTACCATATGCTGCTACCAACTAACATAGATAAATAGCAATGCAATGTGTAGCAATGTAGCAATGTAATATGTGCAATGACATAACAAACAAAAAACGGTTCTCAGTCGTATAAATACGATTGAGGCGGCACGGGCGCGAAAACATTGGCCGTATAAAGCTTTGTGCAGACTAGCGCGACGCGACAGCGCGACGCGACACCAGTTATTGTTATACCGTCAAGTTTTCTTAGAAATTTTATTGTTCGAGGCGCGTCGCGCCGTCGCGTCGCGCTGGTCTGTACGAGTCTTAAAGGCTACACACAGTACCGGCGGCACGGACCGCCTGCTTTTACCGAGCGGCACTCCTTTGCTTGGCGGCTCATTTGTGCGGTAAGCCGGGCCCACCGCGGCTTACTCGGCAGCAATGCCGCCGGCACTGTGTGTACACTGTGTGCCTTTAATCCGACTAATAGAAACCTTTTCTCCTACAGATGTCATAAAAATTAATGAGGACATGATATACCGTCGTAAGCGAGATCGACTTGACAGCTCTTCATGTAAGTTCATATTATTAAACAAAAACTAAATGGCCACTAGACCACAGCCCATCACAGTTATTTTACATCGACAGGAACCTTAGGCCCGTATTACAGAAGCTCACTCAAGACTCAAGCATTACTTAAAACTCGTTTAAAGCCTTTTGATTGGTTGAAACTAGTTTTAAGTAATGCTTGAGTCTTGAGTGAGCTTCTGTAATACGGGCCTTAGATAGATAAAGTCGAATTCAAATTAAGTAGATTTTATTTCGCAATGCCACACGGGCACTTATGTAACGTCAGAAGCTACACGGATCCAAGTCGTTTCCTATGGAGAAACGGCAAGAAACTCCACGGTAAGGTACTCTTTAAAAATAGATAACTAACGCCGCTGCGTTTATTTGTTTGTTAGTTGTATAGAATAAAGATCATTGTGATGCAAAATCAGGGGCTAAATAACTGAAAAAGGGCAGTTTCTTCCTCGTTGTTGTAGAGATCGTAAGCGTGACTACACCTACGGGGTAACTTACTACTTACAAATAGCAATGACTTTCATTCTGACAGTTCAACAACATTCATTTCGTTATTCACGTTTTTGAGCAGACAAATTTATCGAACATATGAAGCAATGGATTAGCAATATCCTTCAAAATCATTCAGATTGTGATTGATACGTCGGGCAAAATGCTTTTCAGTAGCCGACCGGAGTTTGGCTACCTCCTAATCTATTGAAGATTTTGTACTACGGTAGGCCAGCTAAAGGTCATAGTGTTACCACAGATGTGCTTACTAATGTACCTATATAATGTATACCTACCTCTGCCAAAACGTTGGAGCATGGCCAATTGCCATCAACCGGACACAAAACCAGACTCCGGGCTGTTACTGAGAAAATGGAAACACCCAACCTGGGAATCGAACCCAGGACCGTGCAAGCAATGCAAGGAGTCTTATATTATGTCTATTTCTGTGCCTAGTTAAGTAGTCGTATAATGTCACCCTAAACTTAGGTTCATAACGACAATGGCGCAATAAACTTAAGTTCATAACGACAATGGCGCCGTAAACTTAGGTTCATAATGACAATGGCGCCCTAAACTTCAAGTCTGATACTAAAAGAGGCACGTAAAGGGCAGATGTCCGTCACTACTTGGAAACTCACTTGAAGAACATGGATCGATGTAGTTAGTGCAAATGGCTGGGCCAAGCGCCTGGTCGTAAGGTTTATTGCTAAATTTCCGGATAGTAACTTTACAAGAATAACTACAAAGCTCATCATAACCGTACCGGCACTCGTGCGGTCTGGTTGTGTTTTTTGTCGCGCATCGGATCGCTATCCCCACTGCGCGAATTGTTGTTTACGCATTGTCACGCGCTATAGGTGTGCGCCGGACCTCCCGGTTGCGCGGCCCTACTGTGTAGTTTACTTGATCGCGTCATGACTGATAACGAATGCGCTTCACCGCGCTGTGATTCGCCCGTATTCAATAATGATGTACAGAGTTTGTTGAATGATTCGTCGGACATGGATGCTATAGATGATGATGGTAAAAATAAAGAGGAGGTGTTGAGAGCGGAAAAGCGAGAAAGAGAGGACAGTACTGAAGATGAAGAGGGTTGGACAGAAGTTAAGGGAAGTAAAAAAAAGATATGTCACGGTAGTAAAAACTCTGTAAAAGAAGAAAAGTATGAGGTCTATGTTTCTTCCAAGGAACGTCTTCCGAAACAGTTTGCGATGGCACGTATTTTAAAAGAAAATACCATAACCAAAATTAGCCAGGTTAAATATTTAAGCCCTTTTAAAATACGCTTCCAATTTGAATGTGAATCGGCTGCGCAGAATCTTATCATGTGCGAGAAACTTTTACAGAAAGGATGGAGGTTCCAGAAGGCTATGCAGCTGTCGGTCTGCTATGGCCTAATCAAGGATGTAGATCTGGATTTTACTGATGAGGAGATTCTCGAAAATATTTCATGTCCGGCCCCCGCCAAGCTATTATCATTCAAAAGGCTAGACCGTCGCAATAGGGATGAAGGTGGTTGGTGCCCCAGTGAAACCCTTCGACTTTGTTTTGACGGTGATCATCTACCAGCATCAGTTCGTGTATGTGATATAAACATAAAGGTTTTGCCTTACATACACCAGGTATCCCAATGTTCCCAATGTTGGAGGTTAGGTCATATCCGAAAAATGTGCCCCTCGAAAAACGTGATTTGCCCGAAGTGTGGTGGGAATCATGAAAATTGCGACACTTTATTGTTTACCTGTGTGAACTGTAAAGGTAACCACATATCTCTTAGTAAGACTTGTCCAGTGTATAAGAAGGAGAGAAGGCTAAGGGAGATTATGGCTGAGTTTGGTTGCACCTACAGGAAAGCCCTAGAAAGTTATGTTCCTCCCGAAAATTCCGGTCCCCGGGATATTACCGTTCTCCCTCAAGCTCCGGTAGCCTCAGAAAATCGTGTCTTTTCTACACCTCTTGCAGGCAACCCTTCACAAGTTAGCAAACCGAATTCGGGAACTCCTTTTCATCACACTTTTGCGGAAATCATCCACACTAAGGCTACAGTACATAAAGTGCAGACTCCTACGGTTAGTGATGATCCTCTAAAACCCAAAGTACAGTCTCCAAAAAAGCAAAATAACCCACAAAAAGAAGACTGGATGTTTTGGAATTCAGATCCAGATGATAAAGAATTTCATCAATCTCCTGATGATGGAGAGGGTAACGATGAACGTCCATCTTTCAACGAGTTGTGGTCCAGAATAAAGGAAGTTATTTACCTTAAAAAGACTAGCTTAATTTTTAAGATAAGGAGTGTCTACCAATTGTGCCTAGAATGGTTAACCTTAGTGTCAGTGAGTTTTGTTTCAGAGTGGCCGTGGATTAAAACATTATTTAACTTTTTCATTCCTTGTGATGGCTAACAAACCAATTAAATTAAATATATTACAGTGGAATGCCCAAAGTATCAGGCCTAAGTTAACATCGTTTCACGAAATTTTATGCCAGGATAAAGTACATATTGCTGCCCTTAGTGAGACATGGCTCGAACCAGAGAGTAATTTTAAAGTTAGTGGATATGATGTTTATCGCGCGGACCGGGATGACTCATACGGCGGTGTAGCTATCATAGTACACAAATCTGTTAAAGCGCAGCAGAGGCGCGTACACGTGAATAATAACGGTATCGAGGTAGTGTGCGTTCAATTATTTAATTGTGATCCGTTCGAAAATATTGTTGCTGTTTATTGTCCAACTAGAATCGTTACCACTCAGCAGGATTGGGACAGTCTGTTGTCATTATGGTCAACCAAAACTTTAATTCTAGGTGATTTTAACGCCCATCACATCAGTTGGTCTTATAAGACTGACCACAGAGGCAGTCTTATTCACGACTCACTTATTGACAGCAACTTTTTTTCTTTGAACGATGGGTCACATACACGAGTTCGTTTAGTTGACAACAACTTGCAACAGACTTCCCCAGATGTATCGCTGGTTTCTACAGATATTGCGATTAACATTGACTGGACCGTTTTAAATGAAAGTCTTGGCAGTGACCATCTAATGATTAAAATCTCAACATTGTGTACGTCAGACCTACCTTCATTTATTAAAAGAAATTTTGGCAAAGCAGACTGGACTTCGTATAAAAAATATCTGGAACAAGGATTTTGCCATTTGTGTTTGCCGAATGACCTTCAAAAGGCTTATAATTTATTTATAGATATTTTGAATGACGCTGCTAACAAATTCATCCCGATATTTAAATTTAACCAAAACCCTTGTTCAGATTTTACTCCAAAGCCATACTGGACTTCAGAACTGTCACACGCTGTGGCTCACCGTAGGTTAGCGTTGTCCAAATTTAGACGTAATCCCACTCCTCAGAATCTTGATAATCTCAACAGTAGCATAAGTACATCGCAGAAGTTAATCCGGCAGGCTAGGGGAGTGAACTGGCAAAATATTTGTTCTACAGTTGACCACACTACATCGTGTAGTGAAATGTGGCGCAAAATGAGATGGCTGAAAGGCTACCGTTCGCCTAGACATTATGTGGACGCCCAAAGTGCCGCAAGTCTTTTAAATTCTTTAACACCAGATTATGTTTCCCCATCGACCCCTACGGTTCACCATAGTAACCCTATATTAGAGTGTGAGATCTCTATTCAGGAGCTAGATAAATGTATCAAATCTAAGGATACATCTCCTGGGTGCGATGATATATCTTATTCTATGATTAAAAATTTACCTGATGTGGGTAAATCTGTTTTATTAAAGTTATACAATAAATTTTTTGATGTCAGTTTTGTTCCCTCTCAGTGGCGCGACATTTGTATCGTACCTATTCCAAAACCTGGTCGTGACCCTAGTAACGTTTGTTCACTCCGGCCCATATCCTTGCTGTCGTGCATATGCAAAATATTCCATTACATTTTGTTTCGAAGATTGGAATGGTTTCTAGAAAAACGTAACACATTTTCTGCGAACACTGTAGGCTTCCGAAGAGGTAGGTCGTGTTTAGATGGCTTAAGTTGCTTGATCTCCGTAATTCAAACTGGTTTTTCTGAGGGTTTTTCGACTTTGGGTTGCTTTTTAGATATAAATAATGCGTATAATAATGTAAATAATACTATTTTAATAAATGTTTTGGATAGCTTTCATGTAGGGTCACGCATCTGTAGATATTTATGGAATTTTCTTCATATAAGAATACTCAAAATAAGATCTGGTAATGAATTTGTTTGCAGATATTCAGGTAGTGGTTTGGCTCAGGGTGATCCGTTATCTCCACTATTATTTAATATAATCACATCGGATATTTGTAAACGTTTGCAGAACAATGTTTGCATATCCCAATATGCGGATGATTTCGCTATATATGTACAGTGTTCTACTGCTAGTGAAGGCGAATACAAGATCCAGTGTGCTCTTGATCTAATCAACAGCATGTTAACGGACGTAGGTTTAGAAATTTCTCCCGCTAAAAGTAAAATCTGTTTGTTTAGTAGAGGTTTCCGTAGGCCAGTTATAGATATCTGTTTGAACGGTACTTTATTAGAGTTAGTAGACCATGTGAAATATTTGGGATTGTGGTTAGATAGGGGTCTTCGATGGAAGAAGCATATAGATGAGGTTCGTGAGCGAGTACTTAAATTGATTAATATTTTTAAGGTTTTGGTGGGACCTGGGTGGGGTATTCATCCCAACCATTTAAGACGGTTATATATCTCTCTTATTCGCAGTCGTATTGACTTTGGTGGCTTTCTACTGGACAATGGCGCCGACACACATTTAACCAAATTGGATAGATTACAAAACATTTGCCTGCGTTTAATAGGTGGGTTCATTAAAAGCACTCCGATCCACGTGATGGAATCCGAATTGATATTGCCCCCTCTTTTTATTCGCCGCCGATATTTAGCTGGTAAGTTTTATTTAAAATCTAAGTGTTACGATTTTCCTTTAATAGGCATATTGGATAAGCTTCATGGTCTTTGTGGTAATAGTCCTTATTGGAGAAATAAGAAAAAACCACTGTTAGTTATGTCTCACGATGTACTAAAGCAAGAACATATGTACTGCAGTAGTAAACTGGGCATGTTCTCCATGAATACTTGGGTCAGCAATATGGACTTATCACGCATTGTAAAGCCTAGTTTAGATTCGGTTGATAAACCAAAACATTGTTATAATTTACATAATTTAAAATCAATATGTTGTAAAACTCTAAATACACAATATTCTGGCTTTTACTGTATGTATACGGACGGTTCTAGACGTGAGAACTACTGTGGCGCAGCTTTTTTTGATTCGCAAGTTAGTACCTTCTTCAAATTCCGTATTTCATCAAAAGTTTCAATAATGCACTTGGAGTTGATCGCTATCGCTGAAGCTTTGGCTTATATCAAATCTTTGGACAGTGATCGGTTTGTCATTTTCACTGATTCGAAAAGTAGTCTTCTTCATCTGATGAGATGTACGAGTACTTCACCGTTCAGGGGGCTTCCACTGGCGTATAGTATTTTAAGAACCATCACTGAATTTGTTGCCAAACATAAAATAGTTGTATTACAATGGATTCCTTCTCACATTGGACTGGATGGTAATGAGATGGTTGATCGTTTGGCAAATGAAGCCGCGTCTGATGGGGAATTTTATGCTTGTCCTCCGTGGCATACCGAGCTTTTACCCCTAGTTAGAGACAGGTGCATTCAATCTTGGTCAGAATATTTTGATAAAAGATCTTTAACGAAGGGCATTTGGTACAGGACGATTCAGCCATCTCTTCCACGTATGATTTGGTTTAGTGAGGGTAGGATGAATAGGCAAGAAGTTGTGATGGCTTTGAGACTCCGATCCGGCCACGTGCCTCTCAATAGTTTTGGTTTTATGATGCGCAAAGTCAATTCTCCCAATTGTGCCGTCTGTGGAATCATAGAAGATGTGCATCACATCTTGACGGAATGTAGTCGAATTGGAGTCCAAAGACGTCAAGCTTTTGACAACAACCTTAATGTAGGCTTCTATAATAGCATTCTGGCCTCACCATTGTCAGATGAGGCCAGAACACTTTATCATATTGTTATTATGGGTACAAGGTTGCGGGTAGGCTAGTTTGTTATAAGTACTTATTATTGTAATCAATAATCGGGGTGACATATTCTGTACAGAAAAAACCCTGTAAATAAATAAAGAAAAAAAAAAAAAAAAAAACTACAAAGCTTCGTTTAAAACAGTTTTCTAAGGTTTTCAGGCGCTCGTTGGTTCATGTAATCATTTCCTTGCTGTATGTACTCACTGCTGATGTTGCATTATAACGTGAAAAGTAGCTGGTTCGAAACGGAAGACTGATATTTGAAGGCAATTGACTCGCCCGTTATTAAGCTTGGTACACATACAGCGACTTTTGTCGCCGGTGATTCGGAATCACCAGTGAGTCGCCGATGACTAAAGTGACTGCGTGCGTACATGTGACAAGCATAATTGACAAAGCGCGCGCATTCGTTGCCTGTGTTTAAAAGACTCGTGAAAGAATATTACCTGTCGTTATCATTTTGTTCTTATCGTTAGCTGTAATAATATTCCTCATTTATTTTCGTTGCTTATATAGTTAGTATGTATGTATCTATGTATCTATTATATAGCATTTATCTGTGTATCTATTATAATATATTGTACTTGTATACCTTTTATTTGCACCGAAGACAACCCCATTTTATGTCCAGAAAATCACTGTCCATTCCAAGGTTGCCTGGAAGAGATCGCAGTAAGCGATAAGGCCGCCCATTGTATATTTTATAGTGTATTTCTTTTTCTTTATGTAATGTATAATCTGGTGTACAATAAAGTATATTTATAAATAAATAATAAAATGTGGGTGAACAGCTCTGCCTTACCCTTCAGGGAATACGGGCGTTATGTAATATGTTAAATACGAATTTTGAACGACAGTGTCATTAGTCTGTTATTAGTAGGATGTGCTTTTATGTAATTGGTATTTATATTTAGTTACGTAAATCCCAACGACCTATTAATTTGGAATTGTTACCATGATTTATGGTTTACAGCATCAGAAAGTTGTGATACGACGGCGGAATCCTTGGATGAAGTCCCCGAAGAAATGAGACGACCAGCTACGGTTAACTTTGCGGGTAAGTAATATTAAGTATCCATCAGTTACAACGGTTTTTATATAAACATCTTTATAGGATTTATAGGCAAGTAATTACCTTACCTAAATGATTATTTAAAGTGATACCTTGAAAAAATATTTGCCTGGTGCTTTTGGCTTGTATAGTCGACCTCGTAAACGCCTTATCACCAAAAGTTTGAAATGTCACTGCCACGTCAAAAAATTACAAAGTCTAGGTACTTGTCTGTGTGACCGTGAGAGAGTTAGGTCTGCTTGCACCATCATTAACTGCCTAGCTTTTTCCCAACATTGCTGGTGGCGGTTTCCTGTCTAACCGGGTGCTGCTGAATACCAGCATTTTACATGAAACGACTGCCTATCTGACCTCCACAAATCTGTCTGCACCACTAATCACTTATATGGTCAGGAGATGTAACGCTTAACTTATTTAAAACATTACTCTGTGTCATCGTCAAACGATTGTCAGAAATACAACGATGTTTTAAATTCCTTTGTTCCCGTTGATTTACACCATTTTGTGTTACACTGTTACCAATTGGGAAAAAAATTACCGATTAGTAACACTGTAACTCAATGCCATATTTATTTTCCCATCAATTTACACTGTAACCTAATAGTACGTAATAGGGTTAAATATCGGGAACAAAATATCCCAAAGAGTTACAGAACTTTATTGTTCCTTAACGATTTGTGGTGCAAGTAGGCCTTAGTGAACTTAAAATTTACTGTGAAATGTTGTCACAAGTGGCAAAGCAATAACGAGGTCGACAATACAACGCACATGGGAAATAATCTTTGTAACATCAAACGATCAAGCAGTAAGCTCGCACCATATTATTAGCTAAATGAGGCAGAATCCTGTCGTTTCCTTGTTACATTGTCACAAGTAATGATACAAAATATTTCTTCGTTTTTCATGAAGAGAACGAATATGACGTGTGCCAGCATTTTTCTTTATATGTTATATTGTGTACGTAAAAGCTTTTAATCAAGATATAGCTTTGACATCCCACTGCACAAAGCATTCAAAACATTATAGCAAAAACAGCTTTGATATTTATAGCTAGTGTAAGCACTGACTTATGCTTATAATGTGCGCACTGCCACTTACAGTTCGAAATTCATCGGGCATTGGGTACCCGTGAATCTCTTCGTTCTTCATACGATCACACAGGGAAATTCAGTTCAACATAAACTTAGTACCTATAAAAATTATAGTTCATGTTGAACTGAAATTCCTGAATGAGTAAAGATAGTACTATATCTCCACTACCTACTACTAGGTATGTCAAAAGCTCAGAGTTTATAATTTCAGATTCATCATTTTCGCCAACAAAGCGACGCAGAACTGATTCTATAGTAAAAATGACTCAAAGAATTACGATGAGTAGATCTCCAAGTGACAACCTTCTTTGTAATATTAGAAATTCTAATGAAGAAGCTGAAAACGATCACTGTTCTGATGATGAAAATTCAGATACAGAACACGTGGGAACAACTGCCAAAAGTAGTAGGAATGTGCATACGGAAAATGATGTGGTAAGTATTTTATACTTTCATAAGTTTATCTTTAGAACAGTAGCTATGTGAAAGAATGAAAAATTGGTGATGGTGAACAAGAATTGTGGATGTCTTTCCCTCTCCGCCAATCCCTTCGGGAAATACAGACGTAGCTGGCACGTAACAGAAACGAAGCTCTAAAGTAACCTCCACGTTTTTCAAATGTACTCAACATGTGCACATAGGTCATGATGGTGAGCTAAGACTTACTAGATGTGTCATGACATTGCGCTCTTCACACAGAGACTTGTCTAAAAAGGCTCCGACTGTAATTTCACAAATACATGTGTTAGAACTTGGCACCGAAAAAAAAAAAATATTGTCTATGTAAGGACCCAGTTAATTTTTTTCACTAGAAGACGCGTTGTTTCTCAAGCTTTTCATGGCTAGTCAATAGATTTTAGGTACTTATTTTTGCAGTGTTGAACATTTAAAAACTCATTTACAGGAAGAACCTTTTTCAGAAGAAAACTCAATAAGCCAACGCAGAGACGAAAGCGTCCAAAGGTCTCCCATATTGCCTAGCAGACATAGAGATAAAAGACGCAGAAATAGGGAGAATAAAGGCTCCAATGTCAACAGTCGTTTAGAACATGGATTTGACAGAAATCTCCCTTTTGGTTATATTGTTATTCATGAAACCTATGACTCCAGGATTCCTAGTAAAATCATATTTACTTCTTTGAATAGTAGTGTTAACAACCTTATTTAATTTTAACAACCTGCTATAAATATGACACATCAAGAATAAGGCCCGCTTGCAGCACAAATGGCTAAATACGTTTACCGCTAAACATATTTAAAACATCTCTCTGTTGCAGTCAATCGATTTAAGATGAATAGACAGAATGATGATTTAAATATGTTTAGCGGTATATAGTTATTTGTGACGCAAGCGGGCTTTAGGGCAGTTTAGGGCTCACTTGCACCTCAAATCGCTAAATACGTTTACCGCTAAACTTATTTAAAACATCTCTCTGTTTCTGTCAATTTTTTTAAGATAACAGAGACAGAATGACGTTCTAAATATGTTTAGCGGTAAACGTATATCGATTTGTGATGCAAGCGGGCTTTAGGGCAGTTTAGAGCTCACTTGCACCTCAAATAACTAAACACGTTTAGCACTAAACGAATGTAAAAATCGTTCTATTTTTGGTCAAAAAATTGTCAGAGAAATTGTCAAATCAAAAATAAATAAAAAAATTGTCAGAACGATGTCTTAAATATCTTTTTTAGAGCTAAATGTATTTATTGATTTGTAATGCAAGCATGCCTTAGAAAAAGTTTGCGTTTGTAGAATGTCGTCTCTGTCACTCATAGCTTTGAGACAGTCTCTTTCTAAAGCTCGTTGAGTAATATTGAGACCCGAGTAATGACTACTTAATAGTCAAATTAAACGTCAACTAAAAAGGTATAAACAAGACATCGTTAGGTACAAAATAACATCACTATTTCGCATAACCGGAGTCAACCGTATATTGTAGGATCTATGCTATTTATTTATAGTAATTACGTGTGACTCCGGTTATACAAAAACTGATGTTATTTTGTAAAGATGTCTTGTTTATACCTTTTTAGTTGGCTTTTTTGTCGTAGTTGGGTTTTGTTTTTTTAAATGTATTTTATTATTTCTATTGTCGTACCAAAACGACGCGATGAGACTTAAAATATTAATTAGTTGTTCGATAAAAGAACATATCAAAATATTTTTGTTTTACAATTTCAAAGATTTTTTTTTCAATTTTTTTTATTTAAGGAGTTTTCTTTCAGTTATTAATGTTTTTTTCTTGTAGGGTCAGTTGCTTTGTTTTGCATTAAGAGTCAGTTTTTAGTGTAATTTGATTATAATTATGTTAGCATAAAAATGTAGATTTCGTTATCTATCCATTTCATTTTCCAAATAAATGACTTTCATTCTTTATTCTCGTATCTTTCTTTAAACTATTCCAAATACCTCCATTCCATTCAATTTCAATTGAATTACAGAAAAGATATAAGTAGTTTCCTTTCCATCACAATGGACAAAAAGATACAATCGAAAGCAATATTCTCCAGTGATCTCAGAGAACAAATATTCAAGTTGAATAATGATTTCAAATTCAAAATACTTTCATCCCGGTACAATTTTATTGAACTGTGGTTTTGCTACGACTGCCCCGGGTAATACAACTCCATGCTCAAGTAAAAAGGCAAATGAAAACTGCTGGACAGAGCTACAAAGCACAAACAAAGATATTACAACATGCTGGAAGAAATTGTTTTATGTAAATCGTAACATGAGTTATAGAATAGCATACATTTATCATATAATAGCATAAACTGGATGTGCTGTCTGTACTTATAATGATCTGGCGGTCAGTCTTTTCCCAATTAAGTTGAATTCAACTTCCAAACAGTAATTACTAAATAAAAGGTTTCAACATCTGGGTTCATCTTTAGTAACAATGATTGTAAGGTTTTTGGGGTTCCAACTTCTAGACCACGGTCGGAAACCCTACTCTTCGGGTATCAATGAGCAATGAATGTCCCAACAGCAAGATCAAGCGACTTATCCTGGTCGTTATAACCCACTTACACTGTAAAATGAGAAAGACAGATTTATTGTTGAAAATAACCTTATGCATCGCAGTAGACATAACATACTGTAGATCTGTGGACCAATTTTATATTTTGCTAAGTACCTGGTACCATGTTGATGGGCCTACACTGTCCTCTCATACCTTTTAACACTGTAATTTGGAAACATTGTAAAAACCATTTACTTTTAAAAGAGTAACCGTGGAGTTTCTTGCCGGCTCTTCTCCATAGGAAACGACCAATTGGAACCGTGCACCTAGCTTCTGACGTTTCATAAGTGCCCTTGTAGGTTTATGTCAAATAAAATATTTTGAATTTTGCAGTGGACTTTTGCATAACTAATATCAAATGCATACTCTCAATAAATTCTCTGTCACTTCTAGTCCTTACCTTTCTTATCTTTTCTACTCCCAACAGCACTTATTGCATTTGCAATAAAGTCTATATTCATGTGCTTTTCTATTTTTTCTTGGACTTTTTGCCAGTCGTTGTACACGAGCCACTTGCAGGGATCGTCTATATGCAGTTTTTTTTCGGAAACTAATAGACTCATCGAGTTCGAATTGATAATAGAAGTATTGGATGTTACTATTTTTGTTCTGTCAATGTTGGATTGGGGATAAAAATAAAAATGTTACTAAAGATTTTTGTTTTTAGTTACTGTTCATTGGTTTATTTGAGATTTGTGCATTCGGAGTATTGTAAAAAAAACTTTCATAATTTTTGGAGAATCACATTGTCTACTAAGAACGCACTCTAAAATAGAAATCTTTCCAGTATACCTTGGCAAAGAGAATGTGCACGTAACTCAAAACTTATTTTTTAATATACTTTCATTAAATAGATTCAAGATAAATATAAGCCTTAAAGATTTGAAAAATAAGCCTAAAATGACAACCTACATCTCCATTACATAAAAACCTCACCCAAGCAGCTATTCCTACTTCAAACACGTTTTCAATTCAAAAGAAAATTCTGAAATATTAAGACCTCTTGAAAGCTTTCCCACATTTCCTTGCCTCCACTTATATCATTCGTTAGAGACGAACTCAGAGTAAGAACTATCGGAGATCTCTCTTGAGCAACCGCAGATACAGTGGTCACCAGCCTACAGTCAGTACTAAGATTGCCTGAAATTATGACAACCTCCTTAGGACACTGATGACCATAGAGCATGGAATCGGCGGTATTGTAACAGTTTCCATACAAACCAAGCATGTCACCGTTGAAACGTTAAGTATTAAAAAAAAAACAAAATTAGATCATGAAAATTTGCATAATAACTAAAATTAAAATAAAGCAGATAATATATCAATTTTTTTTTTCTTTTTTTTTTTCCGTTATTTTCACCATAAAAAGAAATTACCTTTACTATCGGTGCCTTGGAGCCGCCAGCACCCCATACAGTCTCGCTCACACTCAGTCCGCGAGCAGCATGGTGCGAGCGAGATAAAAAATGAATTTGACCTGAGGTATTATAGCAAGTTTCTACACGCCATTAGTGTTAATGACGTGTAGAACTCTGACGGCTTTGAATGGCGGCCATGACAGAAGTAATGCGCTTATCGCACTTTTGGCGCCACGAATTTATTAGTACTCGGGTGATTCCGTGCTCTGTGCTGGTGACCAAACAACGTCTACAATCAAGATTAAGAGGCGTAAAAACGACTGCGTACTCTTTTTAACTCACAAGATATGCGTCATAAGGAAGAAAGAGACGTATATAGGTATTGCAGTGACTATCTTTTCATGATTCTGTCTATGTTCGTAATTCCTCTTTGGAGCCGAGAGCTTTGCAAGATCCACGCTATCATAGCCTACTAGACCTCAAGTAACTCAGTGCTGCCACCTAGCGGCGGCTCCGTTCCGGTGGTTACCTTAGAGTAATGGCTGGCTACAGGAGCATCTGAGAGCGTCGTTAGGATAAGTCTATCGAGGTCTCGAATTTATGGGTTCTGATATGATGTAGCAGTGAGATGGTAAAAGTTTATAAGTTTAGTTTGGTTAGTGGTATTTCTAAAACAAAAATAGCTGATTCTAATTATAGAGGAATAAAAGATTATTTTTTCTAACATCACTTTTTAATAAGCTACTTAAATCGCAAAATAATGAATAAATAAACTATACGGAGATTCTATACCTGTTCGTTTATTCAAAAGATAGAAAATAAGTATTTTTTTTTAAATAAGTATGAGTTACATTTTAATTACGAAGGAAGGAACGACGAGGAAGTTCAATTATTGGAGTTCCATGAAAGTGCAGTACAGTACTTTCCCTACAAAGAGACGAAGCTAATTAAATATAATTAAATCTTCATTAACAGCCCTTTTGATGAGAGCTTCCCCTTTCTTTTAGCATTAGCTTACACATAGTTATGTACCTACATAAATATAAAATCATTAAATTCTTTGAAATGTCTCAATACTTTATTGAGGTCCTACGTATATACGTAGGACCTCAATAAAGTATTGAGACATTGAGGTCCTACGTATATACGTAGGACCTCAATAAAGTATTGAGACATTTCAAAGAATTTAATGATTTTATATTTATGTAGGTACATAACTATGTGTAAGCTAATGCTAAAAGAAAGGGGAAGCTCTCATCAAAAGGGCTGTTAATGAAGATTTAATTATATTTAATTAGCTTCGTCTCTTTGTAGGGAAAGTACTGTACTGCACTTTCATGGAACTCCAATAATTGAACTTCCTCGTCGTTCCTTCCTTCGTAATTAAAATGTAACTCATACTTATTTAAAAAAAAATACTTATTTAATGATTTGTCACTTATTTATTACAGAAGGTAATCAAACCTACGTACACAGATAAGTATTATTTAAAGCAAACAAATTCCCACACCAACTTTTTCCTTTGAAACCAAGAATAATATTCGCACAACAAAATTCGACATAATTCCCAAAAACAAGGAACTATAACAAAACAAAATTAATGATCATAATTAATTATTTTAACGAGGTCTCACTCTCTCATCTAACCCTTGTCAAAAACAAAAGCTGCCGTTAATACATAAATAAAAAATAAAACTAAACAATCCAAAATGAATAAAAATAGACAATCCAAAATGAGAATTGGCATTTTTCGGCTAACGAAGTCTGACATAAATAATGGCCGCCTCCGAATGACGTTTCTCTGACAGCTGTCAGTATCGGTATCTCATTAAACGCTAACGGCCAGTGTTTATTCCCTACTAGCTGACACGACTGACGATGTCCAGTCCAAATTTCAATAATTCATACAAAAAAGGACATAAACTTTTTACCGAATTTGAAGATTTTCCGGAAAATATTTCGATAAAAACGTAATTCGGACTGTTACGAACATTTTATTTAAAAATAGAGCCAAATCTAAAGCGATGCACTTACCAACGAACAGCATTTTATTTTTATTATTACCTACAATGACTTTTCGGGAATGTCAACAGTTCATCCAATGAGTGTGTGACCTAATTTCACACCACACACACATTTCAAATTAAAGCCCTCACACACGCAACCAAATATTTCATAATAGTCTCATGTCATTACATTGTAGATACATTTACACGAAAGATAATAAATTGTCTCTTTGAATCGCGTCAAATGACTTGGATACCATATTCATTTTCCGTCATTTGTGTGATGTATGACATGATAACAGCTGTTTTCCTGCCTTTGAAAGGCTTCGAACATGGAGAAAGGAATCATAAAGAATAGTATGAACCCCTTTCTTAGTAATGGCGGCGTCGGAACATATTTTTTACTCTGAGAAAATAAGTTATGTATTGGGCAGGGTTTGATGTGAAAGAAGTGAGCACAACCAGTAAATATCGACTTTAGACTAAAAGGATTAGAACCACAACATCAATTTTCGAAGTGATTACAATACTTCTGAATTTTATGGATAGTGCTGAGTCGCGGCCTCCGGTAATTTTCACAGATTTACAATGCCTAATCATCAATATAATTACCTAAATAAAATAGAAAATGGAGTCGTGATAAACAATGATCAAAAATTTTGCTACCTACTTCCTATGTGCATTCGAATGAAACAACATGGCACTTTCAAAAACCTTCAAACAAGAAAAAAACAAGCAAAATAAAGTTAATAAATAAGAAATACGGTGACACATAACAGTTTTATCACCTAATTTGACGTCATTGTATGCTGGCTGAAGCCGGCTGGACCGGATGCTGGATGCTATCATTACGCCCCAATACCCACGGGGATGTCCGCCCGACGTGGAAAAATGCCCGCCTTTTTATAGAAATGCATGTTATTTACTGGGGGTACGAGACGTGGCTGCTTATCACACCGTAGTATCCTGTGGTAAAAAAATATAACTTGATATTTGTGAACTAGCCGAGCTGAGCCTGCCGGAGGTAGGTACGCATGGAAGTACATCGTAACTTGTAAACAAGGCAAGGTGCTGCCAGATGCTTTTTAAGTATATTAGTAAGAACGTCGAAAACCTATGTATGTTAACAGTATGTAAGTAACTAACCTTCGCTTCACGAAGACCTTGCTAACCTTACAAGTTTCTAGCAACGGTCGTCAAACTCCAATTGCCAACTTTCTAGGTCTCTCGTGGCTACCATTTGCTACAAGCCACAGAAGGCGTCCTTCACGAACGGAAAGCGAGCGGTGACACAGCCATTTACAACCATTCAGCATTCACAGTCTCCGTATACGTGAAAATCCTGAAGAAGCAGAAGCACCAGTACTCAGTGAATAAATGCTCAATACTAACTTATCCACCAGCGATATCCTTTTCTACCTTACGTATTTCAATAATGAATGAATGAATGAAATGCACCGACAGCAGCGTGGTTTGATCAGACTCGATTAATTGAATGAACTCAAAGATTTGCATTAGCCCCTGGAGCCTCAGGTTTCATGGTGTTACAGAGACCATTGCATATATACCTAGTTTAAGAGGCAGGGTTATAATACTTGAGTTTAGATTTAACATAGAACTAGATTATATAATGTGTAGTACCTATTTCATCTGTATTTTTGTTTTTGTGGCAAATAAATTTTATTATTATTATTATTATATCAAGAAGTAGACCGGGGAGCGCGGTAATGGTTGGGAAGACGTGCCCTAGAGTAGGCATTGGCTTAGAAATAAATATTCTAGAAGGAAAACTACTCACTTCGGTGTGACAGCCGGCCGGAAAACACAAGTACGTCTTCTGACAATGCATTGTTGTTGAAATACGAATAAAATACATCATCCGAGCTCGCATGTCGAGATATTTGTATGGAGGCACAACTTTGTCACTCCGC
Organism: Agrochola circellaris; assembly: GCA_914767755.1. NCBI lineage: Eukaryota > Metazoa > Arthropoda > Insecta > Lepidoptera > Noctuidae > Agrochola > Agrochola circellaris. Next base: position 10,386,764 of record OU611860.1, read on the forward strand.
GCGGCCATTGTGACACATTTTAATATTTCAAATAAACTATGATGAATTGAAGGGGTATTTTCTTTTGTAAACTTATCTTTTTGTCGTACGTCGTTCTTTCTGATTCTGTGGATATGAATATGGTATACCTAAGACGATTCGGTATTCATGAGACGATGGGCTAATCAATAAAGTGTTCACCTACTAAAGGCAAATTTTACCGAAGGTTGAGTTTTTTATCTGTAGAATAAAATGGTCGTCTGATAGTTTTTGTATGGAAAAATCAAAAATTTATTTATTATAAAAACTCGAGGACATGCTATTTATTAATTGTTAACATTTTATCGTTTCTGGTTATAAATTATTATTAGTGACCTTATAGGTCAGGGGTGGCCAACCGATCGATCGCGGCTATTAGTCCAGTCGATCGTGACAAAGCAAAAGAAAAATTGGTAGAACAGACCACGCAACATTCACCAACTGCTGCGCGCATCATCTTGTATCATTTTTCAACCGCCGCTCCATCACGTTATTTTTCCTCTCTTCCAAACAGTAGCTCGGACGCAATGCTCACACTACTATAAATAAGTAGTTACTACGAATAATATTCAATTTTATGTTTTCCCTCTTAATACATAAAATAAATAATAGGTACTACATAATTGTAAACTGTTTCATTTAAAATTTCATGAAGTACATAATTGGTAGATCGCGTAGGGTTTCGTCAGTAAACAAGTAGATCTTGGGTCTAATAAAGTTGGTTACCCCTGTTATACATGATACGAACTCTAGTTCACATCTACCACTATATATTATTAGATTTAATAAAGAAGGACATATAGTGACTTTATTGGTGATGTTCTTCAGAAAGGACAAGTTCCTAGTATTTGCAAACGGCGTGCGTTTATGACCAGCACGCGTAGCATGACAACCATAGAACCGGGTTTGGTCGACGGAAGAATGGACAAAATTACAGATTGTGATTGTTTATCTGTCATTTTGTCTATTCTTCCGTCGACAAAACCGTTTATACTCTGGTTATGGTAAGCGTGCAGATGTATGAACGTAAACGAGGCAAAAGGAATATGTCAGGATCTTAGCAGGTTCGTAGTTACTGCCCACCTCCATGAGAAGAAGGCGTGCATATATATTCTTATTAAATAAATAAACATAGCAACTTGTATATAGACCCATAATAAACAAATCCGACTAAAACCATTATTTAATTGTCCATTGTAAAGTTTAACACAATTGAGTTAAATAGTTAGCAAATAAAACCTTTACATTCTCCACAGAGGACTTTAACCTACAGTTTAGCCACAATGGGAATGGAAACGAATTTCTAACTTGTTTGCGGTGTAAATGATTTAATTTAGTGTGTTGACTTTAGTTGAAGATGATTATATTTTTGGATGAACCTGCAACCTTATGACAAGCAGTGGGAAAAATCTCCCTCAAGGTACTGATAAACTTGAGCATTCACTCGTAATGAGCATTCTAGCGGATGTAACATTACAGAAAAATAAACGAGAGCGTTTTAGCGAGCATTCTAGCGAATGTAACATTACAGAAAAATAAACGGGAGTGTTTTAGCGAGCATTCTAGCGAGCGTTCTAGCGAATGTAACATTACAGAAAAATAAACGAGAGCGTTTTAGCGAGCATTCTAGCGAGCAATCTAGCGAATGTAACATTACAGAAAAATAAACGGGAGCGTTTTAGCGAGCATTCTAGCGAGCATTCTAGCGAATGTAACATTACAGAAAAATAAACGAAAGCGTTTTATCGAGCATTCTAGCGAATGTAACATTACAGAAAAATTAACGAAAGCGTTTTAGCGAGCATTCTAGCGAGCGTTCTAGCGAGCATTCTAGCGAATGCAACATTACAGAAAAATAAACGGGAGCGTTTTAGCGAGCATTCTAGTGAGCGTTCTAGCGAGCATTCTAGCGAAAGGACAGTAAATTTGCTTCGAGCTTTTTGCCGAGCCGAGCCATTCTGACATTGTTCCGCCCTAGTCACGCCCTAGAACGCTCTAGTCAATGCTCTAAACATAGAGGGACAGCCCCTCTATGTTTAGAGCATTGACTAGAGCGGTCGCTAGAATGATCGTGAAAATGTTCGTAGCAATGTTCTATGCTTGGCTCTGTTCGTTGTTCAGTTCGACAAATTTAAAAACGGCGAATGCTCAATGTGCTGTTACAAGTGAATTCTCAAGTCTATCAGCACCTTAAAAATAACTGTTTTTTTATGTCTAGTGGTGTCACAATTGAATTCCACAAAAAAATTGTAACATAACATCACACCTGTAATTTATTCCTATGACATGCATGATTGAGTTCAAGTTCATTGACTGTTTTTTTTTTTTTTTTTTTTTATTGGTAGGCTTAAGTTTGTTCTTTTGAATTATGATTTTATTAGAGCAAGCCGGGCTTTTTGCCGAGCAAGAGGTGTACCTATAGTACACCCACATTTCGTCAGTTATGTTTAAGTCCCATGTAATAGGGGGCGAGCCTATTGCCATCAACCGGGCACAAATCCGGACTCCGGGCTGCTACTGAGAAATTCCTGATGTAGAAACCCAATAATATGACCTTGCTTCTTGCCAAATCCCATGATACTAGGTCAACGAGAAGTACCCTCCCTATAGGTTTTGATTTATTTGCGAGTATCAAACATATCGCATAAATGGCCGTATTTCTTTATAGCGTTGATTTTTTTAGAGCTCAAGGGACCGTAGAACTAACTTGATATAAATTTCAACTTTAAACTTCCACGCGTTGCTGAGAAAAAGGGTTTTGATTTGACAGACAGAGAAACAAACAGACTGACAACGAAGTGATCCTATAAGAGTTCCGTTTTTTTCCTTTTGAGGTACGGAACCCTAAAAATTGTGTACCTAAAATAAATAGAAAATGCTTATTAAGGTTATTACTATATTCTCAACAAATAGGCAGATTATATTAGCAAATCCGATGGGTCTGTAGTATTATCAATCATTGACGATCAACAGGCTTATCACGTGCTGGACAAGGCCGGAATATTGATAAGGAGGTATTTTGTATAGCTAAAATATCATCACGACAGACCCCTAGGGTAAGAGCAGATGGAATGATGTTATACTCAGCTTATTGGCTACACTGTCGGAATAATATTAGGGCTTTGATTTTAGGTATAGACTAATCAATAACTGTTTTGCCCGATCTCTGAAAATGGGTGGTCTGAAAAAAAAATGCCTTTTATTCTACCAAGATTATGATTTGTTGGTTGGTTTGTATGGTTGTTTGTTGGTTTGTTTTTTTTTGTTCTTTTTTTTGTGTTTTGTTCTTTCTTTGCGTCATGTGTACCGCAAATAAACGTATTTTCTTACTTTTCTTTTTTCTTCTTTATTTCTAAATGACAATATTATAATTATTTACCAACATATTATAGTAGGAAATATGCTGATGGTAGAAAATGCATACAAGGACAGACTTAGCACTTTCAGCGCCATGTGTATCTTTTTGTCACACAGCGTCTGGAACATCGTGTATCCAAAAGTATACAGGTTGGCATCGACTACTGTTTCCATGGATTCAATACATGACTCTGAAGCCCGTTATTTCTATTTAAACTTCACATTTTTATTACCAAAATTACCCCAAATCCAGGTGACCCCGAAAAACGTCATTTTATATTGTATTTTATTCGTAGATAACACGGATTAAAATTTTGAAAAAAACATATGATATATTTCACACTTCGATCTAGGTATTTCGGCCGTCCGATACACGATTACGTGCACTTTACTGCATCCAATTAAATCGCAAAGACACGTCTAAATTATGGTCTAAATATCATTTTATTTGAGTTATATTAGGCTTTGAATAATAAAACTTATACCATAATAAAGGTCGTAAAAAATGTGATAGAAAACGGCCGTCATAATGTGAAATATGAAAATACTTATACCACTAATTCCAAAATCAAGCGTTTTCATCTTTTCATGCGCTCGCCCCGTGTCATTCAGTCCCGAGCGGAACGTCTTGGAGGTCGGACGTATGCCAATTTTTGCGAACCCGCCACCCCCGCTAAGTTCTGTTACCGGCTGAGCCAAAAATGTATTGTAAATTTGTAAATAATAATAGGTACCTGTATAATTATAGTTTAATTTTTAAATAGTGTTTTTTTTAGGTAGGTACTTCTTAGTTATTTTATTTTTTTAAATGGGCAAAATTAAAAAAAAAATGTTGTCGTCGCTGGGTCTACGAAGGCTGAATAAATAAAAAAAGTAAGGATGCTTTGACAATATTACCATAGGTACATACCTATATTATATAAATGTATAATATTTTACTTTATTAACTAGGTAAGTACCTACGCGGAATAGATTTACATACCGCAAATATGTGTGTAAAACAGTTGAATTTAAACCCTATGCCAATGTAAATAAAAACGCCACACGCGCAAAAGTTATAATGGTTTATTTTTCTCCCGGAATAGATTTACCAACCGCATCAAGTGTGTAAAATAGTTGAATTTGAACCCTATATCACAGAGCATAAAGCCGCCACGCGTACAAATGTTATAATGTTTTACTATTTTCAAATATCAAATAGTTCATCCCGCTGAGTTGGTCCGGGTGGTTTTTATAATGTTTATTAGCCTAGGTAAGTAGGTATTGTATTGTCTACCACACGTCACGCGTCTGTGGTAAGTGATAACACTATGACCTTGAGGTGGCCCAACGTACGGAGTTTCATTAGAATAAGAGACCAGCTTGACACTGCTTTTGCCACCACAACACAAAAAATAATAATATTTTATGGTGTCTGCAACGTTTGTGTAGGTCTCGTCTATGCCATGTACCTAATACGCGCAACACACTCGTGCCATAGTGTAGAAATGTACAGTATGACCATTTCCTACAAAAATATGATTTATTATTTTCGGTAACGTTTAGGCACAAATTCGTTTATGCGAAGTACACTCCTTACTAAAAACACTGTATCAAGTTATGAAAAGCTTATAAATAAAATAAAAGTACATATACAGGGTGGCAGGGACATCGACGCGAAAACTGTGGCTAAGTTTTAGATTAACATCCCTCGAGTTGGGAGTCCATATTTTTTTTACAGAAAGATTATATTATTAGAAGCCTCCACGCAAAGTTTTAAGTTGCGGAGATAAATGGTTTACGAGAAAAAAAAAAACAAAATCGAATAAATTTAGCATTATTTAGTCACTTTTGACATTTTGTCTCGACATTGAACGTTTCGTTTTACGAAAAATCAACACACTAAAATGTTGTACTTTATAATAATGATGAAATAAATACGTATATTTATGATTTAGATACTTTTTAAGCATATTTCATTATATTACCTATATTTTGTTGATTTAAATGAGTGCTATTAAATTAACACTTAAAATAATTTACCGACTATTGCCGTATTTGAAACCAAACGTAAAACGACGCCATTTTGTGTTGTTACTAATACTTCACTTAATCTGTTACTCTGCTGTCAAGCTCAAGCTTGGCCGGGATGCTCCAAGTCCCGACACATCTCGACTTAGTCAAAAGGCAATGGGAAGGTAGGCTGCAAGAGCGAGCGAAGCGAGCTCGGGATTTGGGGCACACCGACACGGACAGGTTAGGTTAGAAGGGGATCGCGGGGTCTTTAGACCCCGCCATCCCCTTCGTGGTTATTTTTTGCCACCTGCCACCCAGAAATAGGAGCCCCGCCAAGCGGGGCTCTGTCGTATACGCCTGACAAAAAAAAAAAAAGATAGCCATAAAGTACAGTGCTTCCTCCAACAAATCATCAAAATAAGATCGCAAAATATTTAGTTAAAAAAAACAATGCGTTAACTAAACTTCCCCCATGACGGGGGGATCTCCTACTCCCCTCCACAAATATATGTACCCTTATACAAAAAGTCCTTCCGAAAATTCGAAAGTTAGGTTAGAATATTAAAAAATCATATCTCAAAAAGGGGGGGGGGCTCCGAAATTTTTCCTTCACAGGGCCCCGTTGTACACATGCGAAAAAAGAAACTTCGCTTGAAATGTTTACGTCAGTTTTCAATGTTTTAGAGCAATGCAGTTGCAGGCTAAGGGCAGAGCGTATCATGTATCAACTAATGATTCGGTGGATAACGAGTAAGTTTTTAGTGTTCCGAAGTAAACAAGGAACCCTTATAGTTTCACCATGTCCGTCTGTCTGTCTGTCTGTCCGTCCGTCTGTCAGTCCGCGGCTTAGCTCGGAGACGGTTCGTACTAGAAAGCTGTAATTTGGCATATGTATACATATTAAACACGAAGACAAAGAGGTAAAATAAAATCAAGAAAAATATTATTTTTAGGGTGCCTCCCCTACACGTAAAGTGGGGATATTTTTTTTTCTGATCTACCCCATGGTATCTTTAGAAAGGTCGTTCAAAAATATTGTGAGTTTGTGAAAACCATTTTTGGATTAAGGGATCCGTTTGCGAAATATTAAGCTTTTAACTGAAATGTTTTGTTAGAGTCAACTGTCGTCGTCCCTGCCAGCTACTCGTAAATGATTGTACTTGGATTTGTGAAAAAAATTACAGCTGTAGTATATATAACGAGTAATAACCGACCAACTTAAATTTGCAGTTTGATAAACATGATCTCCCCATACATTCCGTATGGGAGAAAATGTTTTTCAACTACAATGTTAAGTTTGTTCTTGGGATAAATTCATCCCAACTACGGAACCCTTCATTGTGCGTGGTCCGACATGCACCTGGCTGGTTTTTTAAATATCATCTCACTCGTTATTGTAACACCATAAAAAATACATAAATTAATTAAATACACGCCCCACCTACCCCAATACAATCTTGATATTGTTATTCCAAAATTGTAATACAATTCTCATAAATTAAATGTGCCTAAATACTACTTGATTTTATAGACTGTAGCACGAAGATGTCGCATCAAAGTCGAAGTTCGAAAGTCGAATAGCGCGCTGCGCGCACTTTTGAATCGTACCCGTATTCATGATCTCCGTGTCAGTCAGATTTTAAATCCACCTTATTCACAAAAATTATAAGTACCTACTAATACCTATTTTTAATTATTATTCATTAAGTTTAAGTTTATGTAATACCTACCTAATCTATCTACAACCTTAAAAAATACTTAATAAAAAAATAAACTTATAATAATCAATACAAGTTGATCTACTGCATTGCTCTATTCTGTGACCTACTCGAGTTCATGAACTTATGAGCGGTGCGCCTGGCGCACGGGTCCCCCGCGCATCGTAATTTGTTTCGTATCGCTACTCGTTGCGGGGGCTGGGGTAAGCGTTGAATACCTACTGCGTTCGGGTTAGGCCGGCCTTAAGAATTACCTAATTTTCAACAGGGCTAAACGACGGCTGCCCGCGCCCCATGTAATCGGGTAAAATACCCCATTTTTTTCATTTTTCCAGTAATTTTCCACCTAAATAGGCTTCTCAGTACGATACTTAACAGCATCCTCACGTATCAGACAGGACTTTTTTACATGTTGTATAAGGTGTTAAAAAGTTACCTTTAAAAACTTTAAGAGGTGCTTTAGACTACCGAACTGAATAACTTTTACTATGGAACGAACTTGGAAATCGCAGAAAAATAATCAGCTGTACTAAACTGTATAGAACAGCTGTTTTTATTTCGCGATTTCAAAGTTGGTCCCATAGTAAAAGTTAGTCAGTTCAATGGTCTAAAGCACCTCTTAAAGTTTCTAAAGTAAATTTTTTAACACCTTTTTAAATGTAACAGTAACTTAATCCGCGTAACTATTCTTAAAGAGTCATAAAGAACCCTGTAAGAAATCAAACGTACGTCGTTTATTGTATTTTATAATGGATGTCCGCAAAGTCACGCCTGAATCAATTAACTACCTTTTTATTATGCAGAAATGATAGTTCGGACATAAATATGTAACAAAATTCAAGAACGTCCGCTTATGGTTTTAAAAACCATTCAAACCTGTTAGCCGTCGACCCGCTGCAACCAAATGTCGAACCAGGCACCACGTCCTCGAGCTGAATAAATGATTACCATATTTGCGGAAAACTGGAGCCCTGCGTAACCACGCCACGCCACGTCCCAACCAGCACATTTGTTTATAACCGAATGGCTGATTGCAGATATATAATATACTCATATTATATATCTGCAATCAGCCATTCGCTCCGAAACGAAGACAACGCGACGAAGCCACGAAGCGCGACGAAGACGAACGACGAAGAACCGCAACGAACTTCTATCCGCGACTTCGTCCGCGAGCCTATAACCTTCCTCAAGAATTAGGCTATCCAATGCAAAAAAAAAAAATCCAATCCGACTGATAGTTCCGGAGATTACCCACTACATACAAACTTACAAACAAACAAATTTTACCTCTTTATAATATTAGTATAGATAAACAAAAAAAAACATAAGTTACCCTATTTGTGCGATACTGGAAACTACGGTTTTTCGTAATCGTCCACTGCTCTTTTTCTGATTGAATGCAGTGTACTTTCTTTCTCTGGGAGTCGTCGACCTGTGTACTATTTAGTCGATTTAAAGAGACCACACACACCACATAAACCTCTCTTCATTTTATTAATAACTCTTAAGTATTTAATACCTACTTATCCAAAATGGAGCCGTAAAGCTCCTTAAATCAAAGTCCAATGTTTATAAATCACAGTGAGACGGGCACAAAACTCGGGCCGCTCGGGCCGGACCCACGGGCCCCATAATGTCACGATATGTCCCGTACTACACGACAATGTGTACATAGCTTTGGACTGAAGTGCCAATGTTAACTGTGTAGATACGTAGGTAAGTAGATACTTTAAATAGCACTTAGGCACACCCCCGACACTCCATTCAAACGTATTTTATATAATTACACATAAGCAGTGTCATCTCAATTGTCTATGTCGCGGACTTTTTTTTTTTTTAGGAGTTTTGGAACAATTCAGCCATACATTATTTTCATGTAACTCTAACTATTTACGCAGCCAACGCAAAATGGAAGCTCTCAAAACGCACGACTTTTTCTGACTTAGTTGACGAATATCATTATAACTTTAAGCTTTTGTATGTATTTACATAATAAATAGCCTATGTCCTTCCGGAATAATGTACCTTTCAAATCGTCAACTAATTTTTCTAATCAGAGCTGTGGTTCCGGAGATTACCCTCCACATGTACCATCGAAGAAGTTCATATCTAACCACCGTAAGGACTATTCTTGCTTGAAGCGCTCGGCGACTATAGAACCGGGCCGGTAACATACATAGTCATCGTGTTCACGGAATTTTGTTTTGAAACTGGTTAGATATGAACTTCATTGATGGTACACAAACTCACAAAATTCGCTCTTTCTCTTTATAATATTAAAAGTAGACATTAGCTTTTTCCCGCGGCTTTACCCGCGTGAATGTCAGAAAATGACATAAAGAACGTAAAGGTGCTGATAGACTTGAGCATTCACTTGTTCATGCTGAGATAGGAGCCTTTTGGCCTTGCACAGGACTTTCTGGTTTTATTTAAATTTTTACATATTTTTTTTTTTTCTATTATATTTCAATTTGTTTTTTTTAGTTTAATTTGAAATCTCCTGTGCTTGTCTTAATAAATACTTTTTCTTTTGATGTGAAGCATCTATAGCCGCACTTAAAACCGATTTCTGGCGTGGCGACGCATGCCGTGGCGACGCGTCGCCACGCTATATGATGGTATATATATATACATCAAATCTGTTCTTTTCTGCATATTACTTTTACAAAATAATGTCGATGTTTCACATCTGCCAGGCGTCCCGTGACGGATCATTTTTTCTTTCTTTTTCTTTTCTTTAACAGAACATCGAGCATTCGCCGTTTTTAAATTTGTTGAACTGAACAACGAACATTGCCAAGCATAGAGTCAAACATCGCTACGAACATTTTCACGATCATTCTAGCGAACGCTCGTCAAAAAAATATTCTTCACGAAGATGGAAATAGAACAATGACAGAATGGCTCGGCTCGGCAAAAAGCTCGAAGCAAAACTGTCCTGTCGCTAGAATGCTCGCTTAAACGCTCCCGTTTATTTTTCTGTAATGTAACATTCGAGTGAATGCTCAAATTTATCAGCACCTTTACAATAATTCCACAAGAAAGTCTATGGTTCGAACTCATGACTTTCCTATAACGCTCACAAATCCGTCGCCATTGGACTATTTTTATACCCTTCAATTTATTACTGTATAGCCGAAACATTAATCAAGTTCGACGCTACCTGCTGCTTCAGTTTTTCCCTGTACAGAAAAATAAATTTACATAGAGTAACACCAGCTATTAGTGTATGTAAATTCATGTTCTATTACTAGAAATAATGCGAAAAAAAAACACAAATTCGGTAGATACTGGAAAAGTGTATGCCGATAGCAATTTTTTTCTGCTATGAAATCGGAAGCCGACACAATGTTTAGGTACTAGTGAGGGCAAGTATTAAGCTTCGTGCAGACCAGCGCGACGCGACGCCGCGACGCGATTCGAACAATACAATTTCTAAGAAAACTTCACGGTATAACAATAACCGGTGTCGCGTCGCGCTGTCGCGTCGCGCTAGTCTGAACAAAGCTTTACTCGACTATGGCAAAGCTAAAAAAGTGTTATGATTTTAATAGGCTATGTAATAAATGTGTATGTTATGTTCATGTGTTCCCTCATAACTTCTAAACTACTAGTCGTATTTTGAGAAACAAGATATCGTTGGAAGCATCAGGTTGTTTTGCAAGTTAAAGGCTATTTAAGAATTAAACAAGTAAGCATGTTTAATTCTGACCTAGGGTTCATAAAAAAAAAAAAAAAAAAACCCAAACCAAAGAAGTGGATAGGTACCTACCCTCAATGATTACTAACCCCAAGATAATTTAAATAAAACATATAGTTAAAAAACCAAGACAAAATGCCAACTAGAATGGCAATAAACAAGATTATCAATGTCGAAATTTTTCATTTTTACAAACATGAAGGTTCGAATTGCGATTGGTTCCCCGCGAAGAAAGTCCGCGGCAGAAATTGCCAAGGTTAAGATGGCAAAAAAATGAAATCAACAGAAGGAGCAGTAGATACCAAACCATTATCTTTAACACCAGGAGCCCTCCTGGAAAGAAAGAAAGAAAGAAAGAAAGAAAAAGTATTTATTGAGACTCGCACAGGAAATCACACATTAAACTTAAAACACACTAAACATAAATAAAAAGTAACATTAAAATTTAAAGAATGAAGTCCCGTACGAGGCCAAAAGGCTCCTATCTCAGCATGATGCCGCGACATGTTAAAATGTCGCAGCGCTGGTATTCTGATAGGGCCCACAGTGATGTCACGGATAGTTTATACAGAATTAAATAAATATAATAAAAAATAAAAATAAATAGGTGGTGGTGGAGGGTTCACCTAGTCGTATATGGGATGCCAGGAGCCCTCGCGGAGAGCTCATTTTAAATGTAGGTTTTTCTTAGCGAATACAGCCTTATAATTCAAAAAAATAAAATCTTATGTATATTTTAACAAGATTTATTAGTACCTACATGCTAACGCATGTACATATGGGCATGGCATATGAGTTCTATGAAAATGGGTGGAGTCGAAAGTGTTAAAGCGATTAATCCTTAGTTATAAACCCATCAGATTCCTACAAATGCAAGCCGCGATTCTCCAAACAGAATACGCTATACCACAGCACCATTTCGGTCAACAACTACACGGAATACATAAGCCACACTCGAACACAGGAGGCTGCAGTCCCGCAAAAAGCGAAACTTTCCCGAATCGCCGGAAAAAAGATTATATTTCGAGAACTGAACTCGAAACTGCCACTGACGGTGAAATGTGAACGTAGAACTTTCTCTACGCTTTTATTTTTCACAAAAGTCCGACGCAAAAAGTGTACGGTACTGTTTTGTGAGCATTTTATTTTCAACTGCGGAAATTTGTTCCACACAAATCTAAGTTGTTGTATGTTGTTGCTTACATAATGGGTCGTCCGATTTGTTTGCTTCTTGTTATATTATGTGCAAAAAAATATGTTGATGTTATTCGATTGAGCGGTAAAATTGGGGTGCCTGGCGGATCCAGGATTGTTGTTTGAAAGGGGCTTGACCCCGCTGAGGTTAGGATTTAACAGCGTGAGTGGCATAGAAATTTAAAACTTGAAAACATAATACTTACTTAAGTTAACGATAAATTGATGGCATTACCTTAGGTGGTTAAATGCTTGCTAAAAAGTTAGAATAAATCAAGTTCACTTTACGATTTGTCACGGAAGAACTCAGATACTATTGGAGGGGTTTGAGCCCCTTAGCCCCCCCCCCCCCCCCCCTTGGACCAACATTTATTTTTATTTTTATTGATTTTGTTATTTTGCAATTAGGAGAATTCATAATAGTGCATCCAATTTCACACAAATACGAGTCCTTAATCAGACCTTTGACAGTAATTTCGGATAGTCAGAAGACGGAAAGTTTAACAACCAGTCTTAACCAGGATAATAGTCTTACCCAGTTACTGGGTTGTGAAGGTCAGATAGGCAGTCGGTGTATGTAAAATACTGATATTCAAGTTCCTACACTGGTGAGATTGGAAGCCAATAAAAATATAGTTGGGAAAACACTGGGCCTTAGGACCTTTATTCATCAACGTGGCTTAAAGTTAAGAGACCTATAAACGTCAAAAATATCTGGTTAGCAGACGTTAATCATCACTTAACTTCAAGCAATCAATCTGCCTAGCCTTTTCCCAACTATTTTGACGTCGGCTTCCAGTCTAACCGGATGCAGCTGAATACCTGTATTTTACATGGAGCGACTGCCTATCTGACCTCCACAACCCACTAACTGGGTAATAGGATACCCCTTGGTAAGACTGGTTGTCAGACTTTCGGGTTTCTGACGACCAGTAACGACTGTCAAAGATCCACGAATGACAGCCGGGACCAACGGCTTAACATGCTTTACGAGGCACAGAAGAGGCTCGGTATGTAAAGATGGCCACCCATCTACGGACCAACCCCGGCAAGCGTAGCTTAACCTGATAATGGACCCGTGCGGATGTTATTAATTAGCCACGAGATCCTCCGTTATCAACATCTATAAATAAACCCATACAAATTTTCTTTTTAAATATTTACTCTCAATACTCTGTCATTTAAAGGCTCCTACAAACAAGCACGACACGCGACGTGACACAAGGACACCGCTCGGCGCGCGACGTGCGGTGTCTTTGTGTCGCGTCGCGTGTCGCGCCTGTTTGTAGGAGCCTTAATCCGAAAAACATACCAACAGACATAAATATAGCAACTAAAAACAATTTGTCACCCATATTTACAATCTAATTCACTCGTGGACGTTGACGAAGGATTTTATTGAAACAAACAACGCCACCTAAAAATATAATTGGATATAAATTTATTGTTTCTGACAATATTTCAGCTGTATGTGACAATACAGGGCCGTATTCAGTAGTGGGTGCGTTCAAAAAACTTATCTTTATCATCGACTAGTTGACCCGACAGACGTTGTCCTGTCCTCATGAAAAAACGTTCAGTTTTGAACAGCATTTAATTTTCTGGACAAGGAACATATTATTTTTTACATTTACTCATAATAAAATATCCTATTTGTATGTTGGTTATTGTTTACCTAGTTAGCTATAGTAATAAGACCATAAATATTTATATAATGAAGTTGGTGGTTGGTTGGTGGTTGTTTGGTGGTTTGTTGGTGGTTGGTTATTTTTTCTTTGTGGTTGGTGTTGGTTGTTTGTTGGTGCTTTCATTTTTTGTTTCTATGATGCTTTTTAGTTTATTTATTGATCTTCCTGTGCAAGTCCCAATAAATACTTTGCCTTTCTTTTTTTTCACATCAGCCCGCTGCATAAGCCGCCAGGCTATTGTTGCTTAAACAAAATCCCTGAAAAGTATTCGTGCCTACGTAAAGCGCACCTCGTCCTCAGTTCATCCCTGCCACCATTTTATAGCACAGCTCGTCGTTCGCAGTGCTCACGCGGTGTTTATTTGTCATCGGTTTGGAAATTCGCGAACGCATCCATTCGTGGCGGGCAGCTGTCAGTCGCCGCGCGTGGCAAAATGGCTACCAATCAGTTAAATTGAAGACAGAATTTAGCGCCCTGCCTGATGTTCCAACAGACTGTGAAGTGATTTTTTGGATAATATTGGTGTTCTGGTTTTAAGAACCAAAAGCTCTGGTTTTATGAAAAGGAAATTCGCGGCGTCAGATAAAGTAGATACTTGCTTAACTACTTATTTTAAATTATTGTAACAGGAAACTCATTACCGGGGACGATTATTAGCCCCAACAGAACTTACTATACCTACTATTATTTTGCGCTCAAACGGCAAATAAATTATAGGAGTAGGTAGGTCACCTACAACTGCAGTCTCTCTATTAAGGGGACTACAGGACCTAAACGTGCCTAAACGCAAGTTTTATAATGCCTAAAAGAATATGATCCACTGCAGTAAACAAAATCAGAAAAATATATGATATTCCTCAGGATATATGCTAGTATGATAGTGTGTTGAAAACATAATACAACTAATTTGATACGATAAAAAAAAATCATGAAGATACCTCTAAAAATTTATTTTAACGATTAAAAATCATATTAATTTACATGCAATCATTCTAATTTTTTGTCAGATTATTCTACAAGCTACATATTAGCATATAGAAATTAAGGGGACTACCCCTTAATTTCAGTTTATCTTAGGTTATGAGCGTTCATCCAAAAAGTTGGCAACGTCGCAAATAGCTGATGTACCTGTTTTGATTAATTTGGCAATATTACTGTACGGAAATAAGAAATATGCCTAACTAGTGAACTAGAATATTAATAACGAATTGCAATTATAACACTGCATTTGATTTTGTAACCGTTTTAGGTGTAAAAAAGGAACGTATTCAAATACTTTTTTTACATCTAAAACTAAATAATCGGTGTTACGACATTAATTATTGCATTTCATAATCAACATTTTAGTTCACTAGTTAGCCATATTTGTTATTTCCATACAGTAATATCGCCAAATTAATTAAAACAGCGAAATAATTGACGAGCTATTTGCGACGTTGCCCACTTTCTTTATAAACGCTCTTAAATGATCGACCATAGACATCTACTCTTCCTCTCTTGTCATCTATATTTACAAATCATCTAGCCTCCTTCGACTTGCTTCATAACAACCATAGTGCCCTGTCTGATTTTTGATCGGTAATTGTTTAATCCGTTAGCCGCGCGCTACGTTACCTACTTATTAGGCTTTAGTCATGCCTTGGTTCAAAGTTAAACGAGTCAGTGATGGTAACGGAGATGACTGGTCTGCCCGCTGTGCTAGGCGGCAAAACTAGGGACAGGGCTCGTTTAAAATCCAATACAAAAAATAAAAGGCTTATTTACCCACCACAATTCGTTTATATTTTGTTGCATTTGCGACACAAATGTGTCATTCGCGTAAATTTCTGAACGCATCGAAGCGTGGTCGCAGCTGTCAGACGCCCCTCGCGCCAAAATGGGTGCCCGTCACTGTTCCCCAAATTGATATTGGATTATATTCATGAGTGCCAATGCTGCATCATTTCCGCATTTATTATTGCTGTAGTATTTCAAATGGAAATAAATTCAGCATTTCTGTTTTTGTTTTAAACTAAAATTCTTTTCCGTTTTATTTCACAGATATAAATTGTCCCTAAGGGACTACAATGGATAGGCTGCGGTTCCTAGCTAGCTAGTGAGTAGCTAACTTACTAGCTGCAGATTTGCCAGTACACGACACACCCGACACACATTTCTTAGTAATTATATTTTCAGTAAACTAGCTAGGTACTGCATCCTACCCATTTTAGTCCCAAAGAAAAACAATTAATCACAGATAGACGCGTTCGCTTCATTATGTCGGCGATCTTTCCATCATTTTAAAACCAATTTCAAATCTGGAAGCCTATTGAAACTCCAAAATGGCGTCTGCGGTCATCCGGATTTGGTAGTGATGAATGAACTTGTTCCCAAAATAGATGGCGCCACCAGCGTTAGAAGCGTCGAATGGAAAATACATGTCAGCCTCACTCGGGTAAGCCTTCCGAGATTTTTTTCAAAAAAAGTAAATTGAATTCCAGTTTACATGACTATCGAAACACAAAGTTACAATGATGTTGTTTTTGAAACCGTTTTAAATTGTTGTATTTTTTCACGGAATCCATTTTAGTTTGTCTTCGTGCAGCTCCAAAATTTGAGTGAAAAATAGTACGTCTATTTGACCTAGACGAGCCCTGACCTACATATCAATACAACGAAATGATATTACGTCGCCCACATAACATTTGGAAGTTGTTAAACACCAATCGACTATTTCAAGATGAGTAGCTGTTACCGATCCGTTACTGTCAGCACTGAAGCAGACTCTAAAAAGCAAAACAGTCTAACTTAAACCTTCCAGTTGAAAGTAGTAGAGCCTTTTTCAATTTGGCGAGCCAAATTGAAAATAGCTCGACTACTCTACTCTTTAATTAATCGACTTTTATTATTTCGCCATTATGTTATCAGTCAGAACGTAATGAAAATTAAACCTGACAGTATTTTTACACCTACACAAACTCAACTCAAACTCAAAGGATTTATTTCAATTAAACCATTATACAGGCACTTTTGAATTGTCAAGGAATCGGTCAGTCAGAAAAATGAAGCTAGTAGCCCATTCCAAAGCGTAGTAGGTACCTATGGAGAAGAACGGGCAAGAAACTCCACGGACACTCTTTTAAATAAATAAAAAATTGTTACAAAATATTGGTTACATCATTCATGTTGAAATTATACATGTGAGAACAATGTAGAAAGACGCACGTTAGAAGCATCCGTAATAAAAACAATAAAACAAGAACAATTCAAAAATTTAAAACAGGCATGGCAGCTAAGAGTACAAAAATCCCATTTTTTGTGACAATAGTTTCTCATACTAGCCACAATTCTACCATTCAATCCTCCAAGCGTAACATGGTTAAACAAACCCCATACCTACTTATCAGCCCCTATTTCACGTGCCACGCTTTTGACAATCCCATTTACGACAGCATTTACAGGTTAGAGCCAGCGATATTTCAAACTAAGCGGTGCTTTTCTTATCCTGAATCTGAGCCCGAAGTGGCGGGAAATTGGTAGCATTATTCCAAATCAGGTAAGATGGCTACCAGCCGGCTACTGAATGAGGTGGAAATAGCTCAAAAATGATGTGGGGTTAAAGTAATTTTGGTTTGTGTATTTTTTATAAGTTTTATTGAAAGTTAATGGAATTTTGAAGGGTGAAAGGTGAAATATGGTGATATTATATTTTCCGCTTTGTGAGAGGATTAGAGCCATGCATGTGTTAAAACTTTAAATAAGGCTCGAGGCAAACGCCAATATTAATTCAAGCTGTTTTTGAAGCTGACGAAAACAGCATCAGTCCCTTCGTTAGGATGTCGCCAGATTTTTTTGACGCAACGAACGAAGAAACATAAAACGGGACTTGAAGACTTTGCCCAGCTGTGGGCCATAACAAAGGCTCACAAAAACAAAGCCCCTCTTGCAAGCTGCTATAAGTAATGAGAAATTACTTAAAGGTTTCCTAGACTACCAAAAATCTCCAAGCACAAGCAAAACTAAGCAAAACTGGTATCAAGTTTATTGATACAAGCAAAAAATATATTCAATATAAAAAGAGAGAAATAATTTCTGAACACAATACAGGTGATCAATGAGCAGGAAAGAAGGCAAAGACTCAATTGGAAAAGTAATACCATACCATAGATAACCGTGTACCTTCCGTGAACGAAGACGTCACGAAATGACACGGAAATGAAACACTTAGGTGAACATTTGGTATACTTAGGACACGTATCTCGTTAACTTTCATTCACGAAGAAATATTATTATAATATTATTTTATATTTTTACAATAGCTACTAACCGCGGCTTCGCCCGCCTGGACTCTAATTCTTTTTCTAAAATCAAAGTAGTTATTCCTTATAACATCAGCTATCTGTCAGTGAAAGTCCCGTCAAAATCGGTCCACCCTTTTCGGAGATTAGCCGGAAAGAACAGACAGACAGACAGACAATTTTTTTTATATAATAACCGTATACAGGGTGGCAGGGACATGCTCGAAAGGTGCGAAAACTGTTACCACGGTTTCAGTACGTCAAAAAAAATCTCCTGTTCTATACATTTTGACCGCGTAAGTATTGCACTTTTCTTGAAACAACAGATTTTTCAAAATCATGTACTGAATCCACGGTAACAGTTTTCGCGTCGATGTCCCTGTACCTATTTTTTTTTTTTTTTTTGAGGGTGGGAAATTATCAAATAACTTCTCCCGCTCTGGGCGGAGCGGGAGGGCGTGTCAGACTTTTACTGACTAAAACCCACCCGTGTTCCTTCCGTTGCCTGTGTGCCGGGGTCGCGATATCCCTTTCAGACAAACCCGCAACCCCGGTCCCTGTACGTATAATATTTACATTACAAACAGACACTTTAATTTTATTTATTTTGTATGTGTGTATAGATAACATTACATCATCCCTGTATTCTTCAAAGAGTTAGGCAGAGGTGTAGGTACCTACAGTGTACCCACAGTCCCATTGTAAAAGGGGCGAGCCTATTGCTATCAAATGGGCACAAATTCCAAGCGGCTACTGAGAAATGCTTATTCTATTCCTATTTTGAGTAAGTAGGTTTTAATAAGATCCACTGTGTTGTAGTGACACCTACCTGAAGTTGGTGAACTTCTTGTGTTCCAATGACATACATATTTGTTTGGTAATCCGTAGGCACATGCCCCGCCGCCGCGCCGCCGACAATTAACGAGAAGCGAGTAGAGCTAGCAACTAAAAACGATTTGACGAGCAACGAGCAGCGCGTGCGCGACGACGACGAGCGATTACTCGCTGGTATGCGTGTGCAGTCTCTCAGCGAGTTTTCTGCCCGCCAAGCGAGTGTCGCTGAGCCAGTACGCTCTTTGATATCTCTTTAATTATTCCAGATGAAAATAAAATAAAATGTTGCCAGTTTTGTTATTTTTAAATGAAAATAGTGACGTTTGAAGTTTGAGCAACGACGAATTTCGAATATAATTTAAAAAAATCCGCGTGGCCTGGGCTTGTTATTGGGCCTAAACACGTAGCAGACGGCCCCACGGATCCGCCATTTTCGTATGTTCAACCGTCTACCTATCATCCTGTAACTATCTCTTTTACTTATAAAACACGGGACCTATTCTTGAGAGAGGAAATCGGAGATAGCTAGTCGCTTCCTCGTCGGCGGTGGGACAGATGTCTAAGCTGCAGCTAGGATCTGTTTCGCATTCATGAGTGAACTCTTAAAGGCGGGCTTAAAGAGTTCGACGCGACGGTCCGATGCGATTCTGGTAGAACAATTTGCGGAATTTAGCTGCTCCCAAATATTCGGAATAAAACCATTTACATAGGTGATACAGTTAAATCAGCCAGGAACGCTCATAAAATTGTAGTACACTAAGTAGATTGATACAATTAGGAAAACAAGTGATAGTCGCACAATAAAAATAATGAGAACCAGGATTAATAATTAACCAGACACCAGAAAAATAACCGTCCAAATTTTCGTGCAAATAATGTGTCACTATCGTAGGGATGTTACATAGTCATTCAGGTGAGCGATGTGTTCATCGCCACAAATTTCCATTAAGTTTTCTAAGTAATTATTCTACCAGAGTAGCGTCGTCTGCGGGAGCCTTCACGGTTACTGATGCATCATGCACGTTGATTGTACTTATAGCAAAATATAATTAGGTATGTCTATTGTATTTAACATAACAGTGACAACATTTTTCTAAGTTGTTTTTTGTTGTTTTTTTTTGTCTCCAATTATTTTACATCTTTTAAAAGGAGGGCAAGAAAAACTAACGTGGTTGGTCTAAAAGCTGCGTGGCGGGCTTTTTCTTCCTTTATTAAAATTCTGCAACGATTTCCTTCATAATTTTTAAAAGATTCTCAAAGTAGGGTTTATTATCAAGACGCTACCGTTTAAATGCAATTATTCTCATAAAACGACGAGGAAAACTGGGAGAAGTAAAGCAGTTTTTAATGCGATATGATTTTCTTGTTTTTTGTTTGTTGAAATTAATCATAGAACGCTTTGCAGCTACAAAGCTAAGTAGTTAGTACCTATCAATACATAGTATATAACAAAGCCGCCTTTCGTGTCTGTCTGTGGGTTTGCTTTGTTCTTCTATCTAAATTAAACAATGGATTTTGATTTGGTTTTCACCTGCACTCGCTGGGGAGTTTGTAGCGCCACTTCTTCTTCCCAGCTAAAGCACTAGGAAGTGGTGAAGGGTGGGCGTTTTGGGAGACTGTATAATGCAATTTTGACGTTCGAAAAGTGCTGATTCTCAGCCTAGTTTGAATAAATGACTTTTGAATTTTGATTTTTGAACCATGATTTTGAATTTATTAAGGAAGGTTTATATTTATAATACATTAATATTTAACTTAGACATAGCAATGACATCTCGATGTTTTGATATGTCGGCGCATCTCATCTGAAGCAGGAGTAGGTCACTAGTTAAGAGCGTTAATTCTAAAAGTTGGCAACCACGCAAATAGCTGTCAAATAATAACCTGTTTTGATTAATTTGGCAATATTACTGTATGGAAACATGAAATATCGCTAACTAGTGTCTAAGTCAAATAATTTATTTCAAATAGGCCCTTGTAAGGCACTTTTGAACGTCAAAATTTACAAAAAAAAATAATTGATTCTAGTCGCCCCTTCCAAAGGTTACTTTTCGTATGGAGAAGAATGGGCAAGAAACTCCACCGTTAGGTACTCTTTTAAAATGTTTAGTGAACTAGAATATTAATAATGAATTGCAATTATTAACCACTGAATTGTATGTTGCGCTTAAACTATACAATTTCTAAGAAAACTTCTCGGTATAACAATAACCGGTGTCGCGTCGCGCAAGTCTGCACGAAGCTTCAGGTGTAAAAAAGGCACTTTTTTACATCTAAACCTAAATATTCGGTGTCACGATATTAATTATTGCATTTCATAATCAATATTTTAGTTCACTAGTTAGCCATATTTCATATTTCCATATAGTAATATAGCCAAAATTATTAACAGATTATTAATAACAGTACCTTTAACACCAAAGAAAATAAATAAGATATCCAAAACCCCTCTCGTCTCTAAAACTACTCCTCCCTTCCCTCCGAAGAGCTGAACTCCAGCGATAAGGGTCACATCCTGTTATCAAAGGAGCGTCACGTCACATAGGCACCCCGTTATCAATGTACCTTAGTCGTTCTGGCGTATCGAAAGTGTACATTATGATTGATGGCACAGATTACCACCCATGTCATTCAGGGGTATCACTGAGGAGTTGAACTATATTTTTCCTTCGTAATAGGAACAATAGTTTTAAAATATCTCAGTGGGTTGTTACGAAATCTAAATAAAATTGGGTATCGTGTTAATGAGTTGTGAGTCGCTGCTTGGAAAATAGGTACTGGCATTCAGAAGCATCAGGGTAGACTGGAACAGGACCCGACATGGTTGGGAACTGGCTGGGTAGCTGATGATGAGCCGTGTTGATCAATCGATCTATATCGGGTGAACTGCTCGGTCCTTGGATGGCTGACCATTCTTTATGCACCAAATAGGTTGCATGAGTCTTTGAGAGCATGTTGCTCCTAACTTGCTCTTATAGATGTATGAGGAACAAGGTGTAACGTTCACTCATCCTCTATAGAAAAGGGAGGATCCTCTGACCAGACACGACTCCCGACAGATTGATGTCGGGACGTTTTATGGTATATCTACTCGTCGCGTGGTAAACTTTGCTTGCGCGATGCAGGATTTTGCGTGACGTCAGTGTGATACGAAGTTCGCATTTGGCGTTGTAGATGGCCACACTCTCGAAAACTCCATTTTCAGCAGTGAAAGTTTCTAACGTGATCTCCTACTCAATCTTCTTTCAATTTCTTCAGTCATTGGTCATTTCAATACCTAGGTTAAATAACCGAAAGAAAAATACCTTGAGAATTTTGTTTTGTAGAATGGTTCAATTGCAAGAAACTCAAAGTAATTTTATAATAGATTTTAGATAAATTAATATTTTTGAGAAATAATTGTGTGAAAATAAAGGCACTTGTAGAAGGAACCAACACTCTAATTGCGTTACACACGATCAGTCACAATCTGTCATTTTGACAGTTCAACAACATTAATTGCGTTATTTACGTTGTAGAGCAGACAAATTTTCCAACATAAGAAGCAATGGATTAGCAATATCCTTCAAAATTATTCAGATTATGATTAATTGTGTGTTACGCAATTAGGTTGCTGCATTGATAACCAGGTTGCTCACTACATACTGGCGATTTCATACTTACCTTACGATGTTTTCCATTACCGTAATTTACTTTAAAATTAACATATACAGGGTTATTGGTAAAACACCAACAACCTCTTAAGGGGTAATTCTACTCATCAATAGGAACAACTTTTAATATGGGACCAAACATTAAAACGCGAAAAAAAAACAGCTGTTCCCTACATTTATGTTCACACAACTCATCAAAATGTATGGAACACCAGATTTTTCTTTCCCGATTTAAGGCTTGGAACCAAAGTAAAAGTTGTTCATAATGATGAGTACAATGACCCCTTAAGAGGTTGTTGGGTTTTACCAATAACCCTGTATAGTGCATGCAATATTGGAGCCAGCCAGCCTAGATAAAAATGTAGTTATTTTAAATCATTTTCAGCAAGAAAAATTGCTTAACCCTACACGTCCGTTATGACACGAACGAGGCACACTATAGAGTGGCGCTAACCCACTTGCGTCGCGGTTGATCATAAAGATTAGGCTTAACCCTCCTATGCTACTACTTAGAGGTGCGACACCATTTTTATAGAGCTTTGTGAAAAATATTATAGCAGTTTCATATATTGGCGTTATAAAGGCGTCGTATGTAAGGCGACAACTGCCTAGTTTTTTATCAAAAGTTACGAAGATACATTTGATACCTGAATTCGGCTAAGATCATATTTATTTAATTGCACTAAGAAACATCTATTTAATTACGTAACATATTTTCGTAAACGATTACGACTAAAAGTCTCATTTTGACAGTTCAATTACATTCATTGCGTTATTTACGTTGTTGAATAGATTTTTTTTCGAACTTACGAAGCAAAGGATTAGCAATCTGTTTCAAAACGGTCCAGATTCTGATTGATATTGTATTACGTCGTTAGGGTACAGATACTTTGCCACCATTGGAAAACTTTTAGGTGTTATGACAGAATTGCGAATTTCCTAAATAACAAGATCGATCGGAAAAAAACCATAACAAAAATCTAAGTTGTGAAAACCAGTTAAATAAGCCATTTATGACACACAGCAACATATATATAAAGAAGAAAGAAAGAAAATACATTTATTTAGTACAGACTAAACTCAACATTACATATTATATAATTTGAAAAGAAATAAAAATAACATAAAATATGCGTTTTAAGAAATTAGCAGGAAAGTGTGCAACGAATTTCGTTGCACATGTGGGAAATGTTAATTTTGCACTTGCAACACTTCGCCAGGCGTATAAAACTTTATAAATTGGTTTACCTACGAGTGTTACCAACATTTCGGGACACTGGCTGATTTTCAAATACAGTGGTAATTTTTAAATCGCAGGATTGCCGCTAACAATCAATATCAAACGTTTTTTCTTGAGTAAATAATGATGGTCTTACTTAATCGTATACGAGCTTCGCATCTACACCTATTATAAATTAAAGTCGCTTTTCGCGTTTGTCTGTATGTCCGCGTTATTCTTCTAAACCACGCAACACATTTTGATGAGGTTTTCACCATCGTTTAGAGAATGAATTCCGGAAAGTATATGTGTTTATTACATTTATACTAAAGTTACATAAAACTGAAAAATCTCGATGTTTTGTCAAGTCGTAAAAACCGTGCGAAGCAGGATATAATAAACGTAAAGAAGGTATCTGAATTTGCTGTACCTAAAGTACACCTACATTTCGCCAGTTATGTTTAAGTCCCATGTGTGCCTTAGGAGGCGAGCCTATCGCCATCAACCGGGCACAAATCCAAACTCCGGGCTGCTACTAAGAAATTCCAAATAAAAAAAACCCAATAACACTATGCCCTAGCAATCTAACCTAGAACCTAATGCTCATTAGTAGCGCGGTATAGTAGATGGACTAATACTAAATATTTTCTTTCATTACAGGGCCTCCGAATAACCATGGAGTTCCGTGTTGTTGACGAGAGCAACGACAGCAACTTCGTGTGTCTGCGGGTACCTTTGGGGGTCGCCGCTCCGGTTGCAGGACTCTGATTAATTTTTTTGCTGTAAGATGGTGTAAAGGTTTACGCGGCGCACGCAGGTAAAGCTCCCAGTCAGCATGATTTTTTCCGACAGCTTCAACAATAATCGTCATATTTCAGCCAATTTACACAAAACCTTTTGAACAAAAGTTTTTGAATTTATATCGTTCAGACAGACGGACAGACGCGGGGGACTAAAAAACTAAAAAAATATACTTATTTACGGATGCAAGAGCGAGTGAAGAGTGCTTGGGACTTGGGGCACAGGGGACACATTTTCAAGATCAATGTCAAACGTTTCGAAGGTCAAGGACAAGTTAAAAAAAAAAATTTTACATGGTAAAAATATTTTTTTTGCAGTAAGAGGTAGTCGAAGGAGCCCCACATCGCGCGCAAATAAAAATTGTTGTGGAGGGTTTAGGAGACCCTCTTGAACCCGTAAATAACCTCACATTCTTTCTAGCGAGGCGGCACGTTTCTAAACCTAACCCAAGCTGACGATTGTAAATTAATTTATACATGTCTAAGTTTTTTTGATAATTTCACCCCAGAAGGGGTGAAAAGGGGAAAGAAGTTCTGTATGGAAAGTCCTTTATTTTCTAAGTAAAAATGAC
The DNA here is from genome assembly GCA_914767755.1 of Agrochola circellaris. NCBI lineage: Eukaryota > Metazoa > Arthropoda > Insecta > Lepidoptera > Noctuidae > Agrochola > Agrochola circellaris. The sequence continues at coordinate 10,411,792 of OU611860.1, forward strand.
TTATTATTTTTTAAGCTTATGGTTGGAAACAAACGCAACGTTTATCGGTGTTGTTGGAATTTCAACCCTTAAAGGGGTGAAAAGGGCATGCAATTTTGTATTTAAGTTGTTTCTTCACAAAATTTTGTAATCAAGTAAAAACAAGTGTATCGTGTTATTACTAAGGCTCTACTGCCGCCCGTCTATCTGTCCGTATGCCACGAGCAAATATCTCAGCTGTTTAGAAATGGTTGAAATTAATATTTAACTTACATATAATACAAGCTACTTTTCCAATTCCTTCTCTGTCCATGCAATAAGATTGCGGAACTCACTTCCGCCTAGAAACTGTTTCTCAATTTAAATATCGAGTATAACAGCATAACTTCCTCTCAACTGTGAGTATTTATATACCTTCCGGTCGATTCTGTCAAAATATCACCGTGAAACTAAGGTGAAGTGAGCTGTCAATAGTGTTAATCCCTAGCATCCTGCTGGTCGATTTGTGACAGTGACAGCTCGCTTCACCTAAAGAAAAAATGTAAAAGATCAACGAGAAACTTCACGATGATCTTTTTACAGAATCGACCGACTGTAGTATGTTTATATATTTAAGCTTTATGTATTTATTTAAGTATAAATGTTAATTTATTACGTTATACGTGTAAGTTTATTTCAATATTTTAGTTTAAGACTTCGCATATTTATATTTTTCTCTTGTTCTCACACACTATTGTCTACATTTCTTTCTCATTTCTCCTTTCGCAGGTCTGCTGGAAGAAATTTCTTAAGAAATAAGCAGTACCTTTGTACTCATAATTATGATTATGTCGTATCTGTATCTATTTTACTGTGTGTACATAAATAATAAAATAAATAATAAAGAAATTCGAACGTTTTGTCTTATCGTAAAACCCGTGCGGAACAGGGGCGCGTCACTAGTGTATTATATAGGTTTAATTAGAACTAAAGTATAAAGAATAAAGAAAAACACCAATAAATGCTTTAGAGTATATTTAATCATCTGTTTGCTTTACACCATCATTTAAACAATTAATCACTTAGTCCTGCAATCGGAGCCACGATCAGGATAGGTACCCGAAGACACATTAGGGAGTTGTTGTTGCTATCGTCAACAACACGGAACTCGATGGTCACTCGGGTGCCCTGAAAAGAAGAAAATATTTTGTATTAGTCGGTCTAAAGTCTCGTATTCACTGAATAGAGTAACATCAACTCAGGCACAGGGTGAGTAACCCCAAAAAAATGGACCTGACGAAGGACCGGTCGATGTAGCGACGTTTGGAAGAGGCTAGACGTAGGCCCCTCTTCAATGGACGCCTTTCAACTGAAATGATGATGATGAATCAACTCACCACAGGGAAGAACGGTTCAATAGGCATCCTCAGAGTGTACTTCAACAGCTGACCTCCTTCCACAGGGCATGAGGCGTTGTTTAGGGAGTTGCAGGTCACAGAGTTCTCCCCCAAGTCATACGGGATCAGTGGCGAAGGGTGAGTTTATGAGAAAGGTAAGCCGGCGCAAAAACAAAAAAAAAAAAGCTTACCTAGCCCGGACGTGGCGCACGTTTGAATATCACTTGAGAGACCAGAAAACGCGGGGTTCTGAACTGAAGAACATAGTTCCAAATGAGAGTCCATTACGGTGTCATACTTGCTCAGATATAACAAGGTTTCAATATAGTTACCGCGGTTATCAGAATTCGGACGTTCATCGTGGCCGCGAAAAGCTACTTCTTGTTTACCTAACAAAATAACGGTGTCAATAAACCGTTTCATTAAATTCCTATTTCGAGCTACTTTCCTATTATGAGCTTCAAACGAATTGGTGAAAAATGGTTCTATCCTACTATTCCCGAAGTCATGTAAATCTAAACAGCTACGAATATGCTTTTCAGTCTGCACATGTTTTTTTGATGAATTCGTCAGATTATTCATATCTGTAAAACCCCCTTTATTCCATAAACTACTAGAATCTGAGAAAAGTAAACATGGAAAACAAAACATCTTATTTAATTTACAACTACCAGTCAGCCATTGATATTTATCGTAAAGGGATACATTAAAATGTTTGACAAACCCATCACGTCGTTTGTAGTTTATAGTCATATCTGGTCGAGCACGACCTAGCCTAATTATGTGTTTCTTATTTTCAAAACTTAACCTTGAAAAGTATGTTTCCTCACGAAGCAAATAATCTGTCACACAACAATCTAAAACTATTAATGCCGCCATCCTACTAATAACTTTTCAAACCTACTTTAAAAAAGAAATTTCAACTTGCTAATCTATCGACTTACCACAAATTCCTAATTACAATGACGGCGAACGCACAATTTCACAACAAACTCACGATTATCCAATTCTAATTGTTACACTAATACTACACTAATAACTTATATGAATACAACGAACAAAATGCTAATTAACTACAAGTATCAACAAAATTAAAGGATAAAAATTCTATTATCTATTTACGTCAATCGTCAACATACTATTGTAGTCTTTGATCGTCAACAAGCGTCGAGCGAAGTTTGTCCCTCCCCCCCGCCCCGAACCAAACCGAACGCTTACGAAATTCAGCGAATGGATTCCTACACTGTACCTATCATAACTCGACTTTTTACGGCTTACTATTGCCTCAAAAAACAGCGTGTCACGTGACCTGAAGTGACGTCATGACGAGATTATTTTGTATAGAAATTTAAGTTTTCATAACCCGGGCGGACAACGAGTTATACTGGAGGCACAAGAGCAAAATTGGCGCGCACTTTAAATGTTTTGTTTTCGTTGGAATATAAAGACAATTTTTTTAATGTAGGTTAGGGTTTTGTAATACTTTAATTTTATGGTGTAAGTATTAAATAATACATTCAGTGTGATTATTAAACACTGCTGAGAACTACTGACTGTCATAATTTCCTAAGGGAAGCCGACAGGAATCGGGTTATTGGTTAGCTGCGCCCCTGCGGGATAGGTAAGGATATCGCTCCAAAGGGCAAGTATGCCGTGGCGAGGGTCTTCATGCTCTGAACCGGGCCAGCTGTAAAGGAAATATGAATACATGTACAAGGTTGGCAAACAAGTCAAGGCCAGTACCCTAATTACGTAATGCACGATCAATCAGAATCTGAATAGTTTTGAAACAGATTGCTAATCCACTGCGTCGTACGTTCGAAAAAAAAATCTGCTGAACAACGTAAATAACACAATGAATGTTGTTGACCTGTCAAATTGAAACAGATTAGTCGGAATTGTTAACGAAAATGTGTTGCGTAATTAGATAGCTGATGAAAGTTCATCATCATCTGCCCACCTTTCTCAAATATGTTGGATTCAGCTCTCAATCAAATCAGATACTAAATACCGGTATTTTACATTGAGCGACGAGCGGAGTAGAAACTCCGCTCGTCGGCAAAAGGCAAGCGTTTAACAAAAATGTCGTCTGAACGGATTTAATAAAAATAGTAATATATTTATTTTCTCACCACAATATCCTTACAAAATAATAACAAAAAAACAATATTGTCCAGCTATGGGTTTAAAAAAAAAATGTTGTGGGAGACTGGTGCCTAAGCTTAGTCGAAGCCTGTATTTCAGGCCACCAGGTTTCCCCTCCCAAATACATAATTATGGTTTCCCGAAAGCTAAAACTAGACAATAATTTCCAATCTACTCATAGGAAGGAGTGTTCATGTGGAGTGTTTAGGTGTGTAAGTTTGTGGGTGTGTGAGTGTGTGGGTCTGTGAGTGATGAAGAAGTTGGTGCGTGTTAAGCTGTTTGTTGAAATTTGACGGAATGCGTTGACTATTTTGGAATAGAAAGTAGATTTTCGGTTGACTCATAGTCCAGAGTCATAAGCCATGCATTAAGTTTTTTCTTGCACCGGTGTTTTGTGAGTGGGAAGATGTTGTGAACTTTGTTTATTTTGTTATAGAGGTAGCCTCCCAGAAAACAGAAGAATCGTTCAGAGAAACAAGTTGCTAGATTTGAATGTGGGTAGACATACACTGACCTAGGTTAGGACAAGGATACTTTTTATCTCGGTAGTAGGTATCGGTGGGATAACTTCCGACCCCTACGCGGGCGAAACCGCGGACATAACGCACCTTTGGTAGAACAAGGGCATAATTGTCATAAATTGCCAAACGAATGTCTTTGTCCCTCCAGTTCAAAGGGCCTTTTTAAAGCATTTCTGCATATTTAAGTCATTTTGGCAATTTATGACAATTATGCCCTTGTTCTACCAAAGGTGCGATAAGCTAGTATGTTTATAAATCAGGCCAATAAGGATGTTAAAGTAAATACTAACGTGTAGCGAAGTCAACGTTGATGACAGCGTCCTGTAGCTGCGGCAGCGCACACGGCAGTGTTGTGCATCCTTCGATGTACGTGTTGATTGGCAGGGCTCCGGAATTGCTCGTACCTGTCACGTCAAACAATAGAATATTAGCAATTATTACTGACGCTGAATATGCGTGTCCTAAAGGAATTTTGTCAAATGTAACAAAATGTCATCGCGTTTGCTGGGTACATAATGCATGTTGGCTCCAATGGCTTACCACTTTAACTGAAAAGAAAATTTATGAGTCTAAGGTGCCCTTGCACCAGAAATCACTAATTTTAGGCGAGTATTTTAGCGCAAAACGAATTTAAAACATAGTGCTGTTTCTATCGCTGAGTCTGTCTGTGTAGACTCAGTATATAAACTTTTGCCCGAAGCTTTTTATGCCTATTATAAAAATCTCGATACATAACAAATAGAAAAAGTAAATATTGATACTTACACTGGCTAACTTGAGTAGTGCTCCCTTGTACAAGGGCAAACACGGCACACGACAGAATCACAAATCGGAACATTTTGCTAGTTGCTACTGATGACTGAAAGAAGACATCACCAAGTTAAGTTATTTTATACAAAAGTCATTATCAGATAATCGCGATAGTACGCACGTGTGCATAAACAATTGAAGACATTAATTGATAATAGTACCTAATCACTGGAGACTGGTCTAATTAGTTTTATTTAACCTGCAGCCTAATAACGTAATGCACGTTCGATAATAAATTGAAATGAATTGAAACAGATTGCTAGTCCATTGCTTCATAAGTTCGAAAAAAAAATCTGCTCAATTTTTTTTTCGAACTTATGAAGCAATGGACTAGCAATCTGTTTCAATTCATTTCAATTTATTATCGAACGTGCATTACGTTATTAGGCTGCTGATCCATTCATTGATTTCTTATCTCTGTTTTTATTCGGGTAAATAACAGTTATTATTTATTGACTATCACATCGACTTTTCAAAAGTTTTATTTTTTTATTTTTCTATTCTAATTATATTTAGGGTTTAAATGTGGGGTGTTTTTGTCAGGATTTAAAACAAAACAATTTTGCGGATTTAGAATTTCCGACGATGTTTCGTTACTGCTATATCTGAATGAAGAAATTAATTCCATGCTTTTAAAATATTAGAACCTAAATACAACTTCTCTATTTTAATAATACAATATAAATATGTAAAACCTTTAAGGCCAATAGGCGCGACGCCACTCTAATAAAATAATTTCTAAGAAAACTTCAAGGTAGAACAATTACCGACGTCGCGTCGCGCTGTGTCGTGTCGCGCCTTTTAACTATGGGGTGTTTTCAGGATTTAAAAACAAATAAGTAACTTATTTTTGTAGGTTTCGAATTTTTGACGTTTCTGCCTTTTTTAAATGGAGAAATCAATTCTATGCTTTGAAAGTATCAGAAGCTATTTACAAAAGGTAGATATCGCTGGCCCCGGGCAATATAGCGAGCGGTAAACACCGGTTACGCCCTTTTTAATGTTATTTGATTGTTGGCTTCTCTGAGTACCAATCTATCACTCTTATTTTATTCAGTTTTTTTTAATAATATTTATGTAGAATCAATGAAAATAACAGCTTTATTGCATGGAAAATTCTCTTACGACTAAGTTATGTATTTTTACTTCTCCTGTAAATTTCGATTTTTGATTTTACGTCTTTATTAACAGCGATATAAGAAGCTAGGTATATAAGTAAATATCTAGAATGTACAATAATTTTACTAAAACAATTAGGAACAAGATGAAGACTGTGCTAATAAATAGCTATTGATAGTTTTCCAAAGGACCACAGGAACCAGGCATTAGTCATTGTACATGCCATGAGAACCCCGCGCGCTGAGCCCAACGCGGGGCGAAGAGGAGGGGCAGTGAACCTGACACACCGAGCGCGGGCGACGCGCACCCCGCGACCCCCGTGCCGCTACGACGCGCCGCCGCGCCGCGCCGACCGCCAGAGCAGAGCCATCATCGCCACGGGACCGTGTGCACGCTACACATACATTAACGCGGCAGTTTGCGGCTAGTCCTCCATTATTCATTACGCCAGTCATTATTTTGTATAACTACCTATTAAAATATACTCGTTCATCGTAAATTTGGTGGTTGTTATGTGATGAGACATCCTACACAGTCATTGTAAATTAATTTACTTTCCAGCTTATGGGAATACCCAGTTCACCACACATGTGCTGTGTGACCAGTTCATTTCCTGAACACCTAAAGTCTTATCAGCGAAGCATTGCTAACACCTGCGTTGATAATATAGTCAACCCACACCTGCAGAGTTTTGATTTAGTGATAAAATTCGTATCTTGGGAAAAACAACTAATATCCGGTGGCTACGATGTCAAAGTGTTTTGCTGATCGGAAAATCTTTTCTACCAAAAAAATACAACCGACTTCCAGAATAAAACACTACAAAGTGAAAAATTACTTTAATTTCGGAAGTCCGTGAATGGGTTAGTGATAGATGTTCATCAGAAACAATCTGTAAGAATGCAACAGTCAGCGTATCAGTGTTGTCCGATTAGGTAATATATGCAGAAACGTAGATATTCATTAATTCATTAAAAACGGGGATAGGGGAATCGACCTCAGGACAAACTGTTTCTCACACGAACATAAGTCGCTTGCTCCCGCGTCACTAGTCCTGACTCTCTATATATTTTGGCTGTTGACAGCAAAACTACAAACGTAGCATCTAGGAATTTTTTATAAAAATGTGGCTGTTATTTTAGTCTATTGTGGTGTCTTACAAAGTTACGACTTTCACGCGAATGAAGTCGCGGCACAGATGAATCAAATGGTTCATTTCAATGATATATAAAACTATAGATACGTTGACCGCACTCTAAAATAACAACATGAAATGAAGCCAATTGGCCACATCGCGATTAGTTACGCACCAACCTGTCGCGCGACACTACGTTTGTTTTTATCTCCCTCTAGCAACAGGCACCCCGTACGGTGTCATATTTTCTTTCCCTTTTTTCAGGCGTATAAGTAGCTACGAGTATCTAGTATTTTCGCCGTTTTTAAGCGCCGAGATGTTGGTTTATGACGTGTCTATATATAATACGTCATTGGTACATTTAGCATTTTAGATATGAAGCTACAAGTCCGCAGCGGGCTCGACTTGTTGGGCGGTTGGGCCAATTCAGTGAGTGTAACGTAGTCAGAAGATCTAAGAGTTACGCGATAGTATGACGTAACCAATATTTTGGAACCATATCATGATTTAAAAGAGTATCCGTGGAGTTGCTTGCCCGTTCTTCTCCATAGGTAGGTACTTACTACGCTTTGGAATGGGCATCTAGCTTCATCTTTCTGACTGACCGACCCCTTGACAATTCAAAAGTGCCTGTAATTGGTTTATTTGAAATAAATGCTTTGAGTTTTAGTTTGAGTTTGATAGAGAGGTAACTTCTAGGTGAATATAACTGTAGGTAATTACCGCTATGCGACCTGAATTACACTTTATTGTGTAGTAGCAAGAGTCGCTTTTTATTTAAATGATTTTGCGGAGTGAATTTGTGGTCGCTGGAAGAAGCTATTTACTAATAACCGATGAAATCAGGATGTAGGAAAACCTCTGCCGTACCCTTCGGGGAAAATGCGTGATGCTAGATTATAAACACACATATAAAGATATAAGCTCACACCTTTTTGTTCTCCAGAAAGATCTGGGGCGTAGTCCTCGCAACCGGCGTGTCTGTATAGGCAGAGTTGCAGTAAGTACGTAAGAATAGTACCTATGTAAAGATCGTAGCAGGTGGCTTTTTGTAGCTTCTGCCTACCCACCCCCTTGGGAAAAAGGCCAGAGTTTTTTTTATGATGATAACATTAGTTGCATGTCCTAGAACCAAAAATTCGAAGACATGTGACATCTACCTACCCGCACTGGGCCCGCGTGGTGGATTACGGCCCACTCCCTCTCACAAAGAGGAGGCCTGTGTCCCAGCAGTGGGAACATTATACGCTGATTGTGTGTTGTTCTGTATCATATTAGTTTTTAAGAGCGTTTATTCTGAAAGTGGACAACGTCGCAAAAAGTTGTCAAATATTTCGCTGTTTTGATTAATTTAGCAATATTACTGTATGGAAATAAAAAATTTGCTAACAAGCGAACTAGAATATCGGTTTTAAAGAATTTTATTCTCATAAAGAACACAAGACATAAACAAATAAATCATGCAGGTAACAAAGACTCCGTGAGTCGAAAAGGAAAACAAATAATATTTAAAACTAGGCTTCTAAAATTAAATCCAAAAGGTTATTTTAGTTATTTATCATGCAGGCATTTTCTAAATATATTTTACAGTGTTTCTGAAATATAAACTTTTAACATATTTTTTTTAATATTAATATTTTTTGCATTTACTAAATTATCTGGCAACTTATTGTACAGTTCCGCTCCGTCGTATAAAATGTTTTTCTTCCCGTAATTGGTTCTGGGTGGTCTGAGTTCGAGTTTGTTACGATTTCTACTGTATCCGTGATTTCTTTTTTGAAAGTCAATGGAGAGTGGGTTTCATTTGTTATAATTTTACTAATTAAAATACATGTTTTGTATATATATAGGTAGTTGTTGTATGTTGTATAGTTTGGTGTGGTTATATATTTGTTTAGTTGATGTTAGGTAGTGTTAATTGTATAGAGTTTTAATTAATTTGTTTTGTATCACTTGTATCTGGTTTATGTACGTTTTACCGGCACAGCCTTACTTCAACCAAATATTCAAGGTTGGTTTCACGAGTGCATTATAGATCATGTTTCTTATCTTGTGTGGATTACAACCAGAGAGTCTACGCAGCAGTGGCGAAGGGTGAGTTTATGAGAAAGGTAAGCCGGCGCAAAAACAAAAAAAAAAAAGCTTACCTAGCCCGGACGTGGCGCACGTTTGAATATCACTTGAGAGACCAGAAAACGCGGGGTTCTGAACTGAAGAACATAGTTCCAAATGAGAGTCCATTACGGTGTCATACTTGCTCAGATATAACAAGGTTTCAATATAGTTACCGCGGTTATCAGAATTCGGACGTTCATCGTGGCCGCGAAAAGCTACTTCTTGTTTACCTAACAAAATAACGGTGTCAATAAACCGTTTCATTAAATTCCTATTTCGAGCTACTTTCCTATTATGAGCTTCAAACGAATTGGTGAAAAATGGTTCTATCCTACTATTCCCGAAGTCATGTCAATCTAAACAGCTACGAATATGCTTTTCAGTCTGCACATGTTTTTTTGATGAATTCGTCAGATTATTCATATCTGTAAAACCCCCTTTATTCCATAAACTACTAGAATCTGAGAAAAGTAAACATGGAAAACAAAACATCTTATTTAATTTACAACTACCAGTCAGCCATTGATATTTATCGTAAAGGGATACATTAAAATGTTTGACAAACCCATCACGTCGTTTGTAGTTTATAGTCATATCTGGTCGAGCACGACCTAGCCTAATTATGTGTTTCTTATTTTCAAAACTTAACCTTGAAAAGTATGTTTCCTCACGAAGCAAATAATCTGTCACACAACAATCTAAAACTATTAATGCCGCCATCCTACTAATAACTTTTCAAACCTACTTTAAAAAAGAAATTTCAACTTGCTAATCTATCGACTTACCACAAATTCCTAATTACAATGACGGCGAACGCACAATTTCACAACAAACTCACGATTATCCAATTCTAATTGTTACACTAATACTACACTACTAACTTATATGAATACAACGAACAAAATGCTAATTAACTACAAGTATCAACAAAATTAAAGGATAAAAATTCTATTATCTATTTACGTCAATCGTCAACATACTATTGTAGTCTTTGATCGTCAACAAGCGTCGAGCGAAGTTTGTCCCTCCCCCCGCCCCGAACCAAACCGAACGCTTACGAAATTCAGCGAATGGATTCCTACACTGTACCTATCATAACTCGACTTTTTACGGCTTACTATTGCCTCAAAAAACAGCGTGTCACGTGACCTGAAGTGACGTCATGACGAGATTATTTTGTATAGAAATTTAAGTTTTCATAACCCGGGCGGACAACGAGTTATACTGGAGGCACAAGAGCAAAATTGGCGCGCACTTTAAATGTTTTGTTTTCGTTGGAATATAAAGACAATTTTTTTAATGTAGGTTAGGGTTTTGTAATACTTTAATTTTATGGTGTAAGTATTAAATAATACATTCAGTGTGATTATTAAACACTGCTGAGAACTACTGACTGTCATAATTTCCTAAGGGAAGCCGACAGGAATCGGGTTATTGGTTAGCTGCGCCCCTGCTACGCAGTGCCCCAGTAAGTGAAGAAAATTTTGTTCAAACTTTTTCTATGTGGTAGGACCAGGTTAGTCTTGGATCCAGGGTTAAGCCTTAATATCTTTCATCTGTTGATTTTTGTAAGGGTTCATTATCTATAGTTAGTTTAAGGTCACTCGGTATTTTTACACGCTTTATATTAGCTTCACCTGTATGTTTGTTTGTAACCGACTTCTTTGTGCGCGATTTTGACCCACTTTAAACTGCCAGATTTCGTTCAAACTTTGTAGATTTATTGAGGACCGATGACAATACACTAATTTGATAAAATTATTCCATTTTTCAATTTGCAAAATATGATTTTTGTTAATTTATATAATTTTCATCTATAGTCGATAAGGTAAGAAAATAAAATTTTCTATAATTTTTCTCTACAGTCGATAAGGCAGGACTCTGTGTTAATTTTTATTTCCAATAATTATCATTAGCCGTTTTCTCTAATATTGACAAATTTTTGTATACTATTTCGAGAATTTTAATTCTACAAAACAAATAATAGTTTTAAAAAATTAAAAAATCACGCTTTTTTAAAGAATCCAAAGTAAAAAAAAAGTAAAAAATAAATAATAGTTTTAAAAAAACTAAAACTACTTTTTTTTTTATAAAATACCAAACAAAATAAGGCGAAAAAAAAATTTCGATCGTAAAGCACTCTCTGATGCTTCGCATCATGAGTCGTGCAATAGTTTAAAATTAAAAAAACAAGCTATTATAAATAATCCAAACTAAAAAGTAGAAAATAAATAATAGTTTAAAAAAACTAAAAAACACGCTTTTTATAGAAAACCGAACTAAAAATAGAAAATAAATTTTAATGAATTTAAATAAAGAAAATAGTGTTAAAAATTTCAATGAATATAAATTAATAATAGTGTGAATAAAAAAATATATATATTATTTTAAAAAAAGCGTGGGGTGCTTTTTAAGATATTATCGAAATGATAATCACTCTACTCATATCTGTCAATAAAATATTTATAAAAACTATTGACACCATGCACGCCACGCTTTTTTTAAAATGAAATATATTTTTTTTTATTCACACTATTATTAATTTATATTCATTGAAATTTTTAACACTATTTTCTTTATTTAAATTCATTAAAATTTATTTTCTATTTTTTAGTTCGGTTTTCTATAAAAAGCGTGTTTTTTAGTTTTTTTAAACTATTATTTTTTATTTTTAGCGGCAAAGATCATGTAAGACGTTTTTTTCAGATTAATGGTTAGCAGGTGAACCATTCACTAAGCGATGATAGGTCATTTTGCGCTTCTCTGACAACCTCTTCAACATCACTTCCATAACAAAAGAGACAAGTGTCGTCAGCATAGAGAGTGGTGTCGATAGTAACGTTGATGTTTTTTTAATGTTATTTACATATACAAGGAAAAGCAGAGGCCCTAAAATCGATCCCTGGGGTATTCCACAGTTTAATCTAGCTGGTCCACTGTCATAACTGTTTATTTTAACTATTTGAAATATGTCAGTAAGATATGATTCTAAGACTCTGTATGCAGATCCAGTTATTCCGATGTTGCTGAGTTTTTGAGCAAGAGGGATGACTAACGCTATCGAAATTTTTATAATTCGTACAAAATTCACATAGAATATGCAGTTTCAGTTTTGATGGGCGGCCGACATTGTTGCCATGGCGGGTATAACCTGGATGAGGAAGTTGGGCTGTGGATGATGTAATGACCAAACCAAACCTATTTTTTTGTTTTTAATCCTTCAATTACGCCATGAATCACAACAAAACAGCAGCTGTGAACCATAATCGATTTTTTATCATCGATTTCAACGTATTTGAGCACACGTGAAGATTATCATTGCAACTGATAGCGGATTATGTATTTAAATATAAGTTAATCACAGTAATTAATCAGTCAGTCACAACTGAGGGTGTCGAAATGTTTCGTGTTGTGGTATTGTTTTGTGCCGTGCTGGCTCTGACCAAAGGGCAGACCACTCAAGTTAGCCAGTGTGAGTAACTAACTATAGTAATAACATACTACGTGAGGTTAACTTTAGTTGATCGATGTATAGACAAATACAAGTTTGTTTAATTGTCGTTTGAGCTGCAATCATCGATCATGCTTTTCTATTCACCAATTCTTTTGATTTTACTCTGTATGCCTCTTAGTAATGCCACTCACTGTGGCTGGACACAGAGATACCCTTATAATTTGTAACACTCTATATGTAACCTGTGTAGGTAGCTACACGTGTTTTGATTTCATGACTACGCGATCAGAGATCTAGGCATCGACGCAACGCCCAACGTGTAGCAAACCCATAAACCGATGTGAACTTTTTTTTTTCATGTAGGCGTTGGCAGCTCTGCCGGCCCCCTTCCGATCAACGCGTACATAGCAGGCTGCGATACACAGCCGTGCCTTTTGCCACAGGGGCAGGATGCCGTCATCCAAATCATCTTCAGAGCACGTAAGTATTTTGTTTTTAACCATCACCCCAATTGCGTTACACACTTTTAATCAAGGAAATTCCAAATCAACTGCTTATGTTTGAAAAATTTGTAATGTGTGTTACTCAATGAATGTTGTTGAACTGTCAAAAGGAAGGGCATTGTCATCGACTGCAATTGTATGTGTGTTACACAATACCCCGCCAGTTCTCATCAGCCGGGAATAGAGCGTCTAGTGGTATCACGACAATACTAATCAAAAGTCAAATCAAAACTTCTTTACTCTCTCTCCCTCTCTTATTTTCTGTTTTTTTTTTAAGTTATGGTACCATTTTTTTTATTTTGTTTTAATCTAAACAAAATAAAACACTAAACATCTCGACTAATTTATCAATCAAGCTGTTTAGCTAAAATAAATATTATTAATTTTCGTTTAGCTACAATTTGTCCATATGTTATAGACTTTTCCGTTACATGGGAGTTGTTAGTAGTGGGGACTATGCCCCATACATTTTTACCCAATGTCCTTTTGAATGGGGGAAAACTAACTACCCTTAAATAATTGTGACGTTTGGTAGCCGACCAGAAAATCTCCTAATTTCGTCACTTAATTATTTTACAGCCCACGTCATTCACCGGATGAGGACTGTGGCTATGGCATACTTATCCATAATACCCTTTCCGTACGGCCTCGGCGAGAAGGCAGAGACCTGTAACTTTCTGGGCAACACATACTGTCCCGTGGTTCGTGACGAGGTTATTCTGTACACGCTCAACATGCCCATAGAGGATTTCATGCCAGAGGTAAGTAACAGGAAAGAAATTATACGAGAAAGAAGTCCAAAATTATCTCTGAAACAAGTATACAAAGATACACTCCCGGAAACTCGTCTTAAATCGAGCCACCCTTTGAGTTCACAACGTAGGGACACGTAGACCGCGTGTCCCTACGTTGTGAATTCAAATTTAGAACAATGATGATAGCAAATGGTGGCCAGTACGTTAACTTAAAAACTGTATAATTTTTTTTAAATTGACTCAGTATTATTTATATGATATTACGTCTGGCCGCGACTTCGTTCGCGTAGAAGTCGTAAGACACCACAATATACTTTAATAACAGCCACATTTTTATAAAACTTCCCTGTAAACTACGTTTGTAGTTTTGGTGTCAGCAGCCAAAACAGAGTCAAGTCTAGTGCCGCGGGAGTAAGTCCTGAGGTCGAGACACGCAGTCTTGAGTAGCAATTACTCATTGCTTGTTTTCTAGAAGTTTAACTACTACTCGTAGTTTTTTCGTTTTTAGTTAAACAAAAGGGATTTTTTATTATCAGTCACCTAACCATGATATTATTTTTATTATAATCATAGATGACAGAAGAGGCCTTAACTTCTGTGTATGTTCTACAAACTATCATTATTATAATAGTATAATAAAATGAAAAAAAAAAAAACTATAGTTGGGCATCAAACTTACAACCACAGTTTTACAAAGCAGTCGTCGAACCGCTAACCTGAAATTTGTGTTGCTGTCAAAAGTTTATTAAAATAGCCGTTGTTATTTATTATGTCATGATTGACAGCTTAGCTCCATAAAGGTATAGTGTGATCATAATCATTTAAAAGATTAAATCTGTACCTAACTGTCTGCTTTGTTCCTTCCCTATTCAGCCCAGTGACCTACTGACAGTCTACCGACCTAGGTTAGGTATTTTTCTTTCAAGCCTTATACCTATTTACAAGTTTGTTTGCTTAATTACAGGGAACTCAGTTGCCCATTGAGTTCAGGATCATGGATGACAGCAACGTCGCCATAATGTGCATCAGAGTGATAGTTCGTGTCATGCCACCCGTCAGCAATTTTGGAGCGCAGAACGCGACATTGACTGTTGAAGTATAAGATATACTGAGGAAAATGTGATTATATTATTCATTAAATGCTCTGCTGAAGCCTCTTTTGGTGTTTATTTTATTACTGCTAAACTGTACCCTAATTGCGTAACAATGTTTTTTTTAAACATTATTTCGCACATTTTATGTTTTTTTTATTTCTCTTTTACTTATATAATAATATATGTAATGTTGTGTTTCTTTTAGTCTGTGCTAAATAAATGTATTTTCTTTCTTCTTTACATGTGTGTCATAAATGGCTTACTTTAACTTGTTTTTACAACTTTGATTTTTGTTATGGTTTTTTTCCGATTGATCTGATTATTTAGACAAGTCGCAATTCTGTCATAACACTTAAAAGTTTTCCAATGGTGGCAAAGTATCTGTACCGTAATGACGTAATACACTATCAATCAGAATCTGAATCGTTTTGAAACAAATTGCTAATCCATTGCTTCATAGGTTCGAAAAATGTTATATTTTTTCCATGCTCCATATATAGAATTAGTTTTTGTTGTTTTTTTTTATTTCTATTTCTGTACAGCTGTTAGTACAAAACATTGACACTGTCTTCACTTGTTTCTGGTTGTGAATAATAACGGAATCCACTTGGCTGAACCCTATCTTTTAAGATACAGGCTAGTCCTAGTTTAAAAGATAGAGTCTACTATTGCATCATATTGTAAATATTATTTAAAACAATGTATACAGTGCAAAGTGCTATGTTTTTGTGAAATAAATACCTTTTATTATTATTATTATTATTATATAATCAACAACAACGAGCAACGAGCCCTACTTGCAACCTCTGTGGCAAAACAGGACATTCTTTCAAGGACTGCAATAATAAAGGTTTTCCGCCTCAATGTGCGACCTGGAAACGTTGCAAAACTAAAAATGATTACTCTCTGATCATAAATTTGGTTTAGGCCTAAAATAGTATCAAGCCAAGCTGTTCACCAAAATAGGTCAGTGCATGAGTTCTGAACTTAGGAATACCTGTTATAGAATACCACAAGGCAGTATTTTGGGTCCTAATTTGTTTTTAATCTATTTATATGACCTGTGCAATTTGAAACTACAAAAGGGTGTAATTATGTCATATGCGGATGACACAGCTCTACTGTCAGCAGCTAAATTAAAAGCCGAGGTCTATGAGGTAGTACAGAGTTTTAATACTGTGTCTAATTGGCTTCATAAAAATCTCTTAATATTAAATAGTGATAAAACCAAGTACCTATTATTTACAATGAGTAACACTAATCCAACGCTTACTAATATAAACATTCAAGCGCTTAATTATAATTTACATTATGATGACATTGCATGCACTTGCCCCACTTTAGCTAAAACCGATCATATCAAATATCTAGGCGTCACAATTGACACAAACCTGAATTTCCGCAAACACATCGATTTATTATGCACCAGAGTGCGTAAACTAATATACATTAAAAAAAAAATACGTAACATATGTATGGCGGCATGGCGTTTCAGCTCTATGAAAAACGGGTGGAATCGAAAGTGTTAAGCACTTCCAATGTCAGGGCTACGATTTACTGAGCCTTCCCAAAACGAGCTTGCTAACCTCATGGCAAGTCCAACGGCAAAATTCAAGTAAACAGAAAGGTGCTTTTTATCTCGCAATACAGCCCAATGTTACACCCAAGCCTTGGTTTTATCTCTACAAAAAAATATCCAAGAAATTGATATCAATTCTTTGTCGTCTCTGTATAGGCCACTGCTGTTCTCCGGTATTCCTTCACAAAATTCGGGTCAGAGACCCATCGCTCTGCGAATGTGAGTTGGATGAAGATACTTTGGAGCACACCTTTTCCTATAACGTGCCAATGCTGCCAGCCTTTTGGGCACTTCTCCCATTGACAGCGATGCGGACGAATTTTTTGATGACCTATGATTGCTTCCCCGCCCTTTTTTAATATACTTGTACATATTATAATTTATTTTTTTGGTAGTTTTCATTTCTCGGGACCCTGTGGTCCCGGACCTTTGGAAGGCGTACGAGGGGCCGAAGCCAACTCGCAGAGGTCCGTTAGGCGTTTTAATGAAATGAGGCACTATGCAAGTGCACCCAAGGACAACCGCCGGTTAGTGTAGGACTATTACAGGATATGGAAACAAAGATATTGGACAATGGGTTTGGGTGGCTTAAGTTGAATGGTGACGTGGAACTATGGAAGGACTATGGCCCCTGCCTGATCAATGTTTTATATGTACGTGAAAAAAAGTGCAGGGGGGACTTACACACTCAATAATGAGCCCCAAAAACTGTCGCTAGCACATAGTGACGTAGCGGCAAGGGGCAATATGTCCTGAGGTGCTTGAGGAGTGGACAGGTATTTCACGGCTTTCAGAACAATCCCAGAGCCCGGAAGATGGTCAAGAGCCCTACGAGCACTTACTGGAATACTTCCTTCCTCCGAGCACGTTTGCTCTCGCGAATCTCCACTCAAGCCAGCCAATTAAGGCAAGAATGAGGTGGGAGCTCTGTTCCTCTTCAGTGTTCACTCCAGTCGGCCAATAAAGGCAAGCCAGACATGAGGAACAAGATTTCTCCCGGGTGATAGGGTCCGTGGGGTCGCTACTGCCCAACAGCTCGCCACATGCTGCCCTGCGGGTTTCTGTATCTCTCTTGGTCTGGCTCCTCATCCTAGACCCGTTCCGGCAAAGTAAACTCTACCGGCACAGACCGAGAGTTTGGAGCGCGCAAGCCCCACTACGACGTCAACGTAGAGATACGGTGGTGGGGTTATTATTATTATTATTTTAAGTTTGTTAGTTTTTAAATCATGTAAGTAAATACGTGTGTGTAAATGAACGTAATTAAATCATTTCGAATATCTTGTTTTTTCTATTTTTGACCACCTTCCAAATATACAGGAGAGACCAGATACAACCAGAAACAAGGAGGGATATCCAGATACAAGTTGTTCATAAACCACTTAGCGCCTGCAAGAACATTACTAGCAATTATTCGGAGAAGAAAAGACGTAAATAATCGTTGTACAGGCGCTTTAATGACAACTTTTTATAAAAACTTTTGTGTAAATAATATATGTAAAGGTAGCAAACAGGTAGTAGTAAATATTTACATTAACATCGCGGTGGTTAATACCCTAAAACTATGAAAACTTGAAAATGGTCAGCTAAACAACCGTCAGAATGGCTAACCACTTTATTTCTCTTAGATTTTCTTAACGCAAAGGTAGAAAATATTTCATTATAGGTAGTAGTAGGTAAATAGTAGCAAATAGGTATTAAATAGTGCACATAGCAGTTTGGTCCCTTTGATCAACAATACCATCGACGTTTGGTCCAGCCAACCTGACAGTAACGGCTCTTCTCCATAGGAAACGACCAATTGGAACCGTGCACCAAGCATCGGACGTTTCATAAATGCCCATGTGAAATTAAATACCCTATTTGTTTTTTTTTAAACTTTATGATACGAGTGTATTTAAAATAATAAAACAGTATTTTACAAAAATTGTTTATTCTGTCTGAATGGGAATATAATTTGGCAAATGAACTATTCTTTGTAATTATTAACAAGACAAATCACAATAGTACAGACACTGTACTCTAAACACGTTGCATTATTGAAGAAATGGCAGAAAATGTTCTACTTTAACATTTCACATTCAGATGCAACGGTATTGGAATTAGCATAAGACAAAATAAAATTGAGTTAGGTTTCAAGCCGCAGACCCGAGAAAAAAATGTGTTTACTATTATTTCTACTAAATGATAATAATATAAACATTATAATAATTACTATTATACGAATTATACATTATTAGTTTCTGCCAACATACATGGGGTAAAAAGTGTGTGTTTATGGATACATTATTTGAATACAGTTTAAAGTTTTCAAAAAATATGAACTATCTTATAACGTAGCATAATGTTATCCTCCTGAAAAGATAATATTAAGTATTATATTTACTCCAATGCTTGAACTAAATACACTAAGGCCCGTATTACAGACCCTCACTCAAGACTCAAGCATTACTTAAAACTAGTTTCAACCAATCAAAAGGCTTTAAACGAGTCATAAGTAAAGCTTGTAAAGTTTTGAGTGAGGTTCTGTAATACGGGCCTAAAACTAAAAACTGAGTTCAAAAGCTGTCAGAGTCAATATTCCCCAATAAAGATGACAGTGACAGCTCTTGATCGCAGTTTAGATGTGGTGATCCCGTTCAGTTTCCTATGTGATATTAGCCCTAAACGTTAAAATCAAATCCGCGGCTTGACGTCCATAAACAAAAAAAAGGAACTCAACCGCTTAAGGTGTTATAAATGCTCAAAATTGTTAACTATGCATACCTACTTACTAATAACATATAAATCTTACAAGAATGTATCGTAAATCACAGATTTCCATACTAATTAAATGTTTAATATCGTTTCAGGTTTAATATGTGCCATTTTTAATGTATTATTTATAGAGCAAATGTGTGATTAATAAATTGCAATAGGGTGTAGCTAGTTCGTGCAACACGTATACTCTAAATAGTTGCGTATTTATATCATATATGCATTTGTTTTTAACAAATAATGTTTCTTATTAATATTACTACTATTCATACCATTGACAGAGAAAGCTTACATACATATTTATATACCTATGTATGCTAAAAATGGTTGGCAATTCTAATTTGGCTATTTCACCCTCAAGAAAGCACATACGGCCGGTACACACCTTGTTTAGTGCAAGTGCGCTTAGTCTACTAGTAACTACAATCACATCGCACTAATTAAAATGTATATCAGTCTCAAGTATGAAGATCGAGCGTCTTTTAATCGCTAAGCGACGTTACAACTAACACAAATCTGGCCTCAAAACGATACAACTCCTAAACTAATACGACTTAAGTTCAATAATTGATCGTTCAACACTTTGTCCGCGTTTCACACTTATTTTTCACTTTTAAAGTGTCATATCACTGGAGCTGCCAGCTCGAATGTCATTCACAATAACTTTTGGCTCAATGTTGATGATTTCACTCAGTTTCTTCAAAGTGAACGGCATCATTCTGTTGCAGAATGACATCAGAGTCGTGACGTCAGCATAGTTTTCTAGGGATTCAGGCTTTGTCTTATAATAGGAATACCCGTCATCTCCAGTACTAGGAACACTGTAAGGTAGTTTGGTGGTGGACTTCTTGGCGACAGTCTTGCCGCCCGGGAGCTTGGTGGTCGACTTCCTAGCGCATCTCTTCAGAAGATGAGGCTCCTCTTTCTTCTTACTTTCTCTATTACCATCCGCAGGTACATACGGCACAGTTGTGTACTTGAATAGAAGCGTAGGGTGAACGGCGTTGTGGTGAGTCTTCAAGTCTCTTAGGAATTTAAATCCTATATCGTCACAATGACCGCAGAAATGTGTTTCTCTGGTGTCATGATGTAGCTTGAACAGTGCGTAGTTGACCGGTATGTGTGGATGCGCGAGGCTGTGGTGCTCCTGTAGAGATTTCACGTCGAGGCGCAGAACTAAGCAAATGCAGCATTTGTAGACCACATCGCCCTTTCTAGCAAAGTCTGGTCTGATATTTTCATGTAAATGAGTGTCAACATCAGTTTCTGGTATTGAATTTTCACAGAATAAGCATATTATTTTGGGTACATTCGTTTCCTCTTCTGCCGATAGTCTCTTCTTCGGCGAGAGAATGTATGACTCTGCGGGGGGTATGCCTGTCATTTTCATCAGCAGTGTTTTACCGGGGTGAGCTTTTTCTGTGTGTCCTATAATGCCTTGCCGGTAGGAACAGCTGTAGTCACAATAGCAGCACGAGTAGGGCTTCAGATTATGATGTTTGAGTACGTGTTCTTTCCAAGAGTTGTAATATTTAGACTTGTAGGGGCAGTGTGGGCATGGTCTTATAGACTTCTTCCTGGGGCCGGCCTCGTCGATGACCAGTCGTTCGTCATCACTATCTGGCGCGGGTCTCTTCCGGTTGGCAGGCAGTTGATCGGGTGTAGGCACGCGCTCTTCGTATCGGACAACGAGAAGAGAATTATTATCGGTTTCCGTAAAACTCTTTTCAGGGGTGGGGGGCTCTGAGCTGGCGGGTGTGACTGAGACACACTGCAGGATCTTCTTCTGCAGCTGTATGATGTTGGTGACCCACGCAGCGCGCATCGACGGGTCTCGTATCGCCTCCGTGGGCCTGGACGGGCCGTCGTGACCCTTGCAATGAAACTGCGCTTCATGATACGTCTGATATTTGATCGTACAGTTAGTGCAACCCCACCTGAAATTTTTGAAATCAGTGTTGAAGCTTTATTATGTAGGTGAGAAATTAATTTACCACCAAAAGTTTTGATATTTTCAAAGCAATTCAAAAGTAAAACAGCCACTAAAAAAACAACAGTACATAAATAGCCTACCTAATTATTTTACTAATCATACAAAGTGTACCGGCTTACCTGATCTTATTAAGCTCCATCTCCAAATGGTCTCGCATGGCCGCCTCGTCTTTATGCAACGAGCCACACTTAGGACAGCGGTACATGCTATGACTGGGCGCTCCGAACTCGCCGAAAGCTTCCACCAACTGTGCCATCGAATACTTTTCAACTACATCAACGGTAGGAGGGGCGGTGACAGGTGCAGGCTTGGATACTTTTTCGACAGTAATTTTCTGTTTGGCCAAGTTGGCCTTATGGTTTTCTATAATAGACGCTTGATGGTCCAGCTGTCCCGCGACCCATTTCTCTTTGTTGACGTCTTTGGGCAGCTCGATGTGGTCGTACTGCCTGAAGTGCTCCATGCTCATGTGTTCCGTGAGGCCAGCTTTGTGGAAAGCCTTGTAGTTGCAGAGGCCGCATCCCCACCTGGAAGATTTTACATTGAAAATGAACAATTGTACATGCAGCTTTTGTTTACGAGTGTTTTGACCAACAGAAGCGTCAAAAGCACATACCTAGGTTAAATTTACAAGGTTTGCTATTCAATCAACTATCTTATATCGATTTAAAGCTATTTTTTTTTATATGCGATTTTATTGCACAAATCAATACTATTAACATAAAAAGCGATTTCATACTGTATAGCAAGAAGCACAGCAATCCGTGTTTTATTCTAATGTTATATGAGCCGAACTATCACTGAATTGACATAAATGAATTAATTGTAATTAGTACCTACATATTAAAATAAGTTTACTTACTTCCTGTACTGCAGTTCTTCATACAAATGAGACTGCATGGCGTCCCTGGTGTCTTCCGATATAACATTACACAGTGGACACTTGAACTTGATTCCATTCGGCTCACAGAACTGCCCAAATCTCTTGCACAAATCCTCCATGGATTCCGCTGACTCTGGAACCCCTTCGTCAACTTCCTTCTTGACCAAATTTAGGTCGATGTTGACGGGAGGGGTCGGAACTGATGGTATCTGGTCTTGGGTTTCCTGCTCCTCAGTCTTAACCTCAGGCAAGTTTGACCCCATTTTCTGCCGCTGTTTCATCCACCGCGGGGTCCCGTCCGCCTCGTCCGGTAGTGAGCCTTCCCTATAGTAGTAATAGATCACATCTTCAGGCTCGTTAGCGTGTGAATGCGCCAGGTGGTTGTTCACATTCTCCAACGCGGACGCCCTGTACGGACAGTAGCCACATCTGAACTGCATCTTCGACTGGTGCAACTTGAAGCAATGCTCCGCCACTTCGGGACGCAACATGCTTTTGAATTTACAGAAGCCGCACTGCCACGGCTTCAAGTCCATCGTAGGCGCGGCGCTGGGCGTCGTCGCGACTGCAGCCATCGCCGCCGCCGCCACCGCGCTCGCGCTCTCGCGCACTATGTACAGCGGA
Source organism: Agrochola circellaris (assembly GCA_914767755.1). Classification (NCBI taxonomy): domain Eukaryota; kingdom Metazoa; phylum Arthropoda; class Insecta; order Lepidoptera; family Noctuidae; genus Agrochola; species Agrochola circellaris. Next base: position 10,434,634 of record OU611860.1, read on the forward strand.
GCATTCGGATGCAACTCCATCAAATGCTTCTCAATGAAATCACGTCTGAAGTGATAGATGTGACACTTAGAGCAAGCGTACAGGGTGTCGTCGTGCATCTTCAGATGCTGCACCACTCGGTTGGCGGTGATGGGCTTCGACGTGTCAGTGGTCTGGTTGTTGGGGCAGTGCACGCAGCGGAAGTTGAAGCTAGCGGCCCCGGCGTGCAGCGCCTCCCAGTGGCGCTTGAGCATGGGCTCGTCCACGGACGTGTAGCTGCAGCCCACGGCGCCGCACGTGTTGCGCGCGCGCGCCGAGATCTGCTGCGGGTAGCGCGCGGCCAGCTCGCGCGGCACGGGCAGCGCGGGCGGCGGCGCGGCGCGCTCGCGCGGCACGAGCGAGCTGGACGCCAGGTTGACCATGCGGTCGAAGTGCTTCTCGTTGGTCTCGAGGTGCGGCACGGGGTTGACGGGCGCGGTCTGCGCCACCGGCTGCTGCTCGGCGTGCAGCTGCAGGTGCCGCACCAAGTTCAAGCGCACTTTCGTACTGTACTCGCAGATCTCACAGTAAACCAAGTGATCCAGAATAGGATTTATCGGAAGCTGGTCAATTTCTTGAGGCCAGAATCGCCGCTTATTCAAGGTTTCGGTGGCACTGGCGCTCAATTTCCTCTTTGGCAGCTCTCTCTTCTCCTTTTTTGCTACATTTACGACGTAAGCAGAGAGCCCGTTCTCTGTGGTGGACGAGACTACAAAGTCTTTCTCTTTGTGCACAAATTTAAGGTGTCGTTTGACCGCGGCCAGGCTCACCTGACTGATGCGACAGACACCGCACTCGTATTTATTTCGGTCACAATGGTCGTGCGTATAGTGGTGCATGATGTTAGCTCTGTTGCTGGCCACGTATGGGCAGTGCGCACATTTGCAACCCTGTTCTTTGTTGGGATAGCAGTAGAAGAAATGTTTTTTCAAGCCATTTATGGATTTGCATATTTGCAGACATTTGGGGCACGTGCTAAGGACTTCGGGCGGCACCCTCTGGTTGACGGCCTGCGTCGGCGCTTGTTTGTTGCTTGCGGAGGTTTCTTCATCCGAGAGGTCGATAACGGGCTGCCGCGCGTCCTCGTCGTCACTGTCCAGCACTACTACCTCGCCGGGCAGGCTCTTAGGTGTTTCGATCTCAGTTTTAATAGGTACTTTAGTGATAGTTAGTGGCGGTTCAGCTGTAACAGAAGCGACTGGCGTATGTACGGAAGGTTGGTTTGTAACATCTGTCTGGCTAGGACCAGTGATTGAAGCAATTGCTTTTGAAACCGGAGAACGGATTCCGGCTTCTAGTTCAGCAACAGGGACAGTGGCTGCAACAGGCGCAGTAGGTGCAACTGGTTGTTCGACAGCTTTAGGAATAATATCTTGAGGATGTTCTTCTGGAGCGGGTTCGCTCAGTTCAAGCTCTGGTTCCATCATCATAGTGAGACCGATAAGTTTCTCCAGGTCTATGGACCGTTCTGCTTCACGCACTGGGTTCTCCTTGGTTGCGCTCGGAATCACATCTTCGGTTGGCACTTTCATTTTGTTCAGGAAGGCTAGTGGAAGGACCCTCAGCTCGTTAGAACCCTCCTGCAACAGAAATGGCACATGAGAATACTGGCCATCATTTATAAGGCACATTATAGCCAAACCTTAAGACTTATTAAGGGGGATCCGCAGTTGTAGCCCGCGAAATACAAATTTGCTTACATTTTTTGCAATTTGCAGGTCAGTGTCAGGTTGTATCTTGCTCAAAATATCTCTCTCTCAGTTAGATTTATTCCATAGGAACAATAATTCTATAAATATATATTTGTGGTCGCGAATACAACCAAGACATTGACCTGCAAATTGCAAAAATCTCGAAAATTTTAATTTTGCGGGCTACTAGTGAGGATTCACCCTAAAATCGCCAAAAGACTATAATCTCATGTTAAGTGATTTGAATGACTGTTATTATTTCAGACAGCAGTTAAAAGCTAATTCTTTTAAGAAACCGGATATTATAGCGATAGTTTCAAAAACTAAGCATCGGAAAAAGCAAAAAACGGCGACAATCCTGACTAATTACAAAAGACGGCGACAGAAGATATTAATGGCTTGACTGAGGCAAGGCTGCGCTTGATTTCACACAAAAAATACGTAGAATATAATAGAAACCACACGACACACATACTTTGTTAGTGATAATTCTCAAGTAAGCTTGGGGTTGTTTCGTCGGGTGCATGGCAGATACATGGGCCAGTAGGTCCCCCTCGTTGTCAGCTCCTAAGACGCACCAAGTGCACTGGTATAACTTCAATCCGTGGGACTTCATATGCTGGACCAATTCTGATGGCGATGGCACTTCCAGTTGGCACATCTGTAATTGAATTAATGATAGAACTGTTGAGGATAACTGTCTAGAATCGATTATGTTTTCTAATTAGAAAAAGTTTTGCTTCTAAAATTTTTGTATGTAACTTTCATATTTATCATATTGTAATATCGAGTCACGAGTCACATTATCCGTATTGTCCGTTATCAGTCGTACATTCTAAAAGTTGACAACGTCGCAAATAACCGTAAAATATTTACCGGTTGTTATTAATTTGCTAATGTTAGGTAATAACAAATATTTGATATGGAAATATCAAGTATCGCTCTATACTGCGCTAAAATTTGAATTATGAATTGCAATAATAACAATTAAACAAACTGTTCCAACACTGTAACGAGCAATTTAAAAATTTCCCGGTGCTTTTTTTACATCTTAAACTAAATATTCAGTGTAAGGGCGTTTGCGCACTTATCCGTATCCAGCACACGTAGCATGAACACCGTTTTGTCGACGGAAGAGAAGACTAAACTGACGTTCCGTGTAGACAGTACGACGTCAGCAAAGTAGAAAGAGTCAACTGCACTTTTTACGAAATTCACTCTTTTACATAATTCGACTCAGGTTTCTTTGTTTTGTCATAGGATTTATTTTTCTGTGTGATTCTCAATTTTTACTGATTTTAAGTCACGTATATTATATATAGACAACTACAACTATTTTTCTCAGTGTCGAAGAACCGTATTTTAGAACAATTTCAGTAATATTGGCCTTAACCGTTTCCTTGGTTTCCTAATAACGAAATGATGTAAAATATGAGAAGATAGCTTTGTTCTTCTATTAATTATCACAGTTTTGTGTTTAAATGCTCTCCTGTAAAATCATGATTTTGTAGATAACCGTTTATACTTTGTGGCCGTGGAGACAACTGTCAGTTGTCAGTGTGATTTTGACAGTTTGGTATAGAAAACTTTCTTCTGAAATAGTCTACATATAAAAGGACCTAGACAAAGATTGTTAGAAACGAAAGACAAAATGACAGATTGTAGAAGGATTTCTACGGTGCGATGTCAAAAATGGAGAAACAATATGTCACTTTGTATAGAAAGAGCTGTGTCTATTCTTCGTAGACATAGAAAGCGTCATGCTACTATTATTAATCATTTATTTCAGAATAAAAAACATTCCATATATTGTTAGTAAAAAGTACTTATAACTAAGTTAGTAATTATTAATTAATTAACGCTATGCTACGCGTGCAGTTCGTATTCGATTTGTGTTCAATACGTGAAAAAGACGGACTGGTAATTGACGTCCTAACTCCTAGCGTTTGCGCACTTATCCGTATTTGATTAGTTTTGTTTGTTATACTCGGTTTTGATCCGTCAAAAAACGTATCGAATACGAACGGGACACGGAATAAGTGCGCAAACGCCCTTACGATATTAATGATTGCATTTCATAATCAATATTTAAGTGCACTGTAGAGCGATACTTCATATTTCCATACAGCAATATTATAAAAATAAAAATAGCTAAGCATCTGACAGCAATTTCGACGTTGCAAACAATTTATGAAAATGTCGTAATTATTCGTGTTTTGTTTGCTTGAAGAAACTCGACGCAAGGAATTATGGCAAGTACTGTAAGACAATATTCCCTCCGTAGCGGCCCTTAATCTAGGCAACTCATAACTTTCCGATCGATATTATTTATCTATAGTAAATTTCCTTATCCATTTCAGATATATCGTGTTTATACTTTAAAATACTTACATAGCAAGGATGAGAAGTGGCGCCAACGTGTTTCTGTTGTAAATGCTCGCAGAACTTATCCGGAGTATAAGTACGGAACTTGCATTTATTACCGCTTTCCGCTGAAAAACAAGACAAACACATCTTAAAAAAAATAAGAAGAAACTACAGATTTCTTTAGTAAATTATAAAAATCCGTGGCATGACACAGCGTGTGCGTATGCACTCGGAACAAGCAAGGCATGGCGGGTTGATGATGTTATGTCGTTAAAGCAATGCTGATGCGGGCAAAGTCCGCGCAACGCAGTGTGGTCTGGCAATTAGCGTACTGCGTCTTCAAAGAATGCACGCGTGACGTTTAAGACAATAGAAGTACGTATAGTCGAGTTACATACACAAAACGGTGCTCTGCTTTTGTCTGCACTATTACTTAACAAGAACAATAAATCATTTTTTAAATAACTTACCGTCATCACAAATATAATACGGCACGGCCTGTTCTCGAGTCAGCATGCGGCCCCCATCACTAGCGTTAGTTGCGACTGTTGTGCGCAGCACGGTGGCCCCACATTGTGCTACTCCATGCACCCTGGTCGCGTGGGCCCCCACCGACTGGCTCGCCGCAGCGCGGTAGAAACACTGCCCGCAAGAATACTGGCAGTTTCCGTGCGCTTTGAACACGTGCATCACCAGGTCGATAGCGTTCCCCAGAGCATCGAAATCACAATAGGAACAATTCAAGGCGTCGGCACCTCCGACGCGCTGATGGGTGGAGGCGTGTAGTAGCGCATCCTCAGCGGAGTCGGATGTAAATGAACAGAATCTCCCCGCACATTTGTATACCTGAATCAATTTGTCTCGAGCCATCATAGTTTCTAACACCACTCGGTGTTTATTCAACATCACTTTGGCCTGCACCTCCTCGTATTTAAAGCTAACTTCAGTTTGCATTATCTCTTGTCTCCCTGTCGGGTAGGTAGGGTTCAACCGTGGAGACTCCGCTCCGAGGCTCACTACACTCTGGATTATCGGGAAACTTGAAGTTGCCTTTGGCGTATCATCTGCCGCTGTAGATATCAATTCATTAATAGGTCTAACATTGATATACGACTTAGAAGAAGCAGGGCTTTCAGTTTGCCTAACTTGTTTATCTGAAACTTCTTCAGGTGCAGATTCAGGCAAAACTTCCTTTTGGTAAATAGGAAAGTTATCCATGTGTTTATCAAGGTAATGTTGGAAACAGTCTTTGAATGTATGTGCTCCTTGTGGAGTAACAATCACTTTGCAAATGAAACAATATCCATCCCAATTTTCAGAGTGCTTCAGTTGCACATGTTTCTTCATTGAAATCAAAAGAGTAGTCTTAAAGTGATTGTCTTTCCCATTGATACAACAAATGTATTCTTTTGCGCCTGATTCGGTGATGTTAATTTTGAAATGAGGATAGTCAATAATGTCAGTAGAAGGCTCACTGGCTAGTTCTTCTATTACGGAGTCCAGACTAGATTGTTGGTCTTTTTTATGCGTAGGCTGGACAGGTTGATGTTCTACCTCTGCAGGTTGCTTTATTTCACTTGTGTCCTTAGACTGCGGTTCGTCCTGCAAAATTTCATCAGTGTTCTCCGATTCAACCCGTTCAATTTTTATTTTAGAGTCAATGGGTTCTTCGCTAGTTAAATCTAATAATTCACCTACATTATCATCAGCTTCAAAGGTAATCTTAGACTTAATACTTGCTAGCAGACCCTTTATCGAAGGTTGCCGTAGTGGTGCCTTATACTCATTACTTTCTGTGACATTGGTTGGTGTTTCACTTAGCCTGGCTGTTATCATTCGAGGACTGCTAGCCTGTATTGCTGGTGGCTTAGATAATTTAAAACGTATAAAGTCCTTCAATGTCTTTTTAGACATGGCTGATAAATTAATGGTATAAACAGCAGTTTGTTCATCATTATGGCGATCGACTACGTGATTTTTAAGATTTTCAAGAGATAATTGAGTGAAATTGCATTTTTTGCAAATGTAGCCAATGAGTTGACCCTTGGTTTCTTTTGGAGGTGGTGGAATATCCAGACTGAACGGGCATTGATTCTCATTTGAGCACTCACAGCAAGTGCGCTTGTATTCACCAGTGTGCATGCTCACTATATGCCAAAAGAAAGATTCCAAAACCGAGGAGTTATAAGCAAATTCTTGATAACAGAATATGCAAACGTATTTATCGGAAGAGATCTTGCTAAAGTCGTCAAAATTAATCTCTTTACACTGATCAATGGCTTCTTTAGCTAGCGCCGGAGCCATTCGTGACAGCGGGATTTCAATGTGCGGGTGCTCACTTACATAATGATGTACGATGTCTGCACCAGCGAAATCACATAAGCGACACGAATAACTTAACTCATTTTTACGGAAACAATAGTTTTTATCAGTAAAATGACCATTCGGATCTGGAACGATAATTTGTTTTTCTGTTGGCATGTTACAATTCGAAGGTTCTAGGGTAGATTCTAGTTTAATTTCAAGCTTTTTCTTTTTATTTTTAGGTTTAATCACTCCATCTTGCCAACGCCCTCGTTTACGTTTCTTTTTCTTTATTTCAGATAGAATTTCTGTGCTTCCATAGCTTTTCGAAGATGCCAGTGAAAGAACTTCTGAATCAGAACTGTTGTCAGATTCATCTTCGCTCGCCTTTTCAATATTGGTGTCTCCTACTGATTCTGTTTCAAATGCAAAAGGGTCTAATTCTTTTTTATTTTTAGTCTTTGACTTAGGTCCAGGTTTATATTTTGGCTTTTCAATTTCAGGAAGACTATCAGTGGATATTTTAAGTTTAGGTTTAGGTCCAGGCTTTTTTCTGACTTTTTCAGGAATAGGATTGTCACGGCTTTTGTCAGCTGAGTTCTTGAACTTTTCCAAAACAACTACAGGTTCCGGTTCTGGTAACACTACGTCATCCTTTGTTACAGTTTTTTCATCGACCATTTTTGCTAAGCGACACATTCTTATGCCAGTAGCACTTAAAATATCATCTCTGATAAACATTTCTCTAATGTCTTCATGGAGTTGTTGTAGCTCGCGTGGTGGCTTTTTAGGTTTTTTTTTTGTCTCGACCGCAGCTGTTGCTCGAGTGACGCGTTTCTCTGCAACTATCGTAGCTTTTTTAAACCGGCCTTTTCCTTTCCTAGAAAATTTAGATTTTTTGCCAGTCATTTTCCTTTTATATTTAGTCTTTGTTGCCTGAACATCTGTCTCTTCTGCTTCTGCGTCTTCGCCTATTAAATCTTCAAAGCTTTCATCTTTATCCTGATCATCATCATTTTCCTGGTCTTCATCATGATTCAATGTCCCTCTTCCATCGGTTTTATTCAATCGCGTCTCCTCATTGGTTTTATTCAATGGCGTCCCTTCATCTATTTTATTCAATTGCGTCTCCTCATTGTTTTTATTCAATTGCGTTTCCTCAACATTTTTATTAAATGGCGTTTCCTCATCGTTTTCATTCAATTTCTTTTCCTCATTGCTTTTATTTAATTTCGTTTCTTCATCGCCATGTAATTGTGACTCCGTTTCTATTGTTGCCTTTTCAACGACTATTGGATTCGCATCGGGTTTTTTATCATCAGTGAAAACGGAAACTTCAGTTTTACTTTTCCCTGGATGCTCCGTTGTTTCTCCTATTTCGTCATCGAACACTATTTCGCTTAATTTTTCAAGCTTTTTCTTAATTTTATCGTTATCTCCAGATTGATCACCTAACATACTAAGCAATTTTTTTATTTTAGATTTGTCTTGTAACATTGTTAACAAATTACCTAATTCTAAATCGGATTCTGTTTCGGGTTTAGGTTCGACAGAATCTGTAGAAGTAACATTTGTTTCGCTGTGCACTTCTTCATTTGTGCTGTCAGCAACACAGTCATCGCTTTTACTTTTGTCTAAGACATCATTATTGATGGTACTGTCCGGAGTAGAGCAGCCATCCATACTTCGTTCATCTATTTTTGATTTATCTTCAATTGGTATCGTATCTTTCTCGGTTTCGGTAGTGGAAACAATATCCTCATTAGTAGGTTTGCTTAAGTGTAGGTTGTTTGAATTTAAAGCTTTATTCTTTTTATTTTCCACTTCTTCATTTTGTATAGATATACCATCAGAACATTTTACCGATGCAAGCAGGTTGTCGAAACTTTGTGTAGCAGTACTCTTGTTTGAGCTGGAATCCTCAGTATTTTTAAGTTCTTGTGAAACTTCTGTATTAACATGAGCAATATCCCTATTAGCCTCATTTAGGTCTGATAAAGAATTTTCGTGCATTTTGTTATCAGTTGTTTTAGATAACTCATCAACAGCTTTGAGTTCTTTTGTAAAGTCATCTCTGCTTTCACTTGAATTGTCCTGTGGAGAAGTGATATTCTGCATCATATTCTCAAGTGTAATTTCATTCGTAAAATTATTACTCGATTCGTTTTTAGAAGCATCAAGGTCATTATCAAGGTCTGCAATCAGCGCATTGATATTATCGAGCACGGGGTCCGACACAACACTATCGGCAAACATTTCTAGTTCTAAGCCAAAGTTAGCGTGAATGTCGATAGCGTTCGGTTGTTTCGGTACAATTTTCTCTTTGACAGAACTAGTTACCTGTGGCGGTGGTACGGGTGTCGTAATACTTAAATCAGTTTCATCGACTTTCGGAAGTTTCTCTGTGACACTATTATCCGTTTCGGAATCAGAGTCACTTATTATTGCCTTCTTAGGTTTTTTAGTTTTTGCATTTTTCACAATGTTTATAACTGCAAGTTTTTTACTCAATCTTGATGATCTCCTTCCAATCTGGTCATCAGTCTCACTCATATCATCGATATGTATTTGAGGTTTTTCTGTTTCTGAATCAGATTTAGTATCGCTTTCTTTGATAATTTCTTTAATTTTTCCTTTGTGTGTTTCCTTGTTTTTATGTTTAGGACTTTCGTTGAATCGTTCTTTTGGTGTATCTTTGTTATTTTGTTTTAATGTTACTTTTTTGTCTTTACCTTCATCGTTTACTTTTTCTTTAATTGTTTCTTCTTCTTTTCTTTTTTCGATATTTTTTCGTTTGTCAATTTCCTTCGCATCCTTTTTGTTTATAGGTTCCTCTTTTTTAGGTATCTCCACCGCTTTCTCCTCCACAACACGTTTAATCTTAGGAATCTTATAGTTTTTGACACCATAACCGGAAGCCAAAATAGCACCTTTAACAATATTGTCATTTGAGTACACTATTCCACTTTTCCTAGTGCGGGGATCTTCATATTTATTTTTTGTTTTATTTTCTTTGCGCATTCTGGGATCTCTATTATTCTTTCTAGGAGAGTAAGTCAGCTTTGAAGTATTTTGAATGCGCTTTTCTTCTTTATATTTCTCATAGTATTCTTTTTCTCTTTTACTACGGGCTATATTTTCCGTATTAGTTTTGGATTTCGTATCAATATTTCGTATTTTAGCAGTATCAAATTTGCTGGGTTCTATTACAGGGTGTCTATAAGTTTTAAAATCAGCCTTAATTTCTTGGAAGCTTCTTTCCTCAGCAGAAGAATCTGCCAAATCTCTACCCACACTTGACGCTCTTCGAAACACTTCTTTTTTATTACGAGTTTCTGTGTTCGGTTTGAAACCGTCAGACACCTGTTCACAACGGGATTCTCGAACTAATGCTCTTCCTACACTCGCAGCTCTTTGTCTTCTCGCATCAAAATTGTACTCAAATACTTGAATACCTTTGCCACTCTCGAGGAACTTTTGGAATGTTTCGTTAACACTGGTGTCAATCTTAAATGAGCTGCCAGCGTAAGGTTTGACTGATATTGATTTATTTTCCGATTCAATAGAACAATTTCTTCTAATACTAGGTCCTCTAGATGATGACCGTCTAAAAGTATCTTCAGCGCGGTTGTGCCGTCCAATATCCCTTTCATGTTTATCTTCTGAATGCATGCTACGCCCAATACTTCTTTCACGCTGATGGCCGCGTCTCAAAGCAACTTCTTCATAACCGCTGTTGTACTGTCCGCGTTCTCTTGAAAACAGTCGATCATTTTCATAATCGTTCGCCATTGAACCACCAACGTTTTGTTCACGTCTGGGTGGATCTTTACTAAATTGACGTCCAGTTTGTTCTGGCGCATAGTACCTGTACTTACTATTCCTGCCTTGTTCTCTATCCTGGCTTGTATAATTATCTGATCCAGTGAACGGTTTTTGAGATTTGTAAGAGCTTCCGCGGTAATAGCCACTATCTTTGTAATACCCGCGGTCTCTTTCGTTTAGCTGAGAATTTGATTCATGCTCAGGTTTTCTTTTAAGTCTGGGATCTTTAATATAGTTTTGTGCATTAAAATCGGATCTTCCAAACGGATGGTTTGGCGTCGATGGACAGTCAGACCTACCAAATCCGTGATTAGGTGTAGGCGGACATTCATTTCTTCCATAGTATGGCGTTGGCGGGCACTCGGTCACACCGAATTGATGGCTTGGAGTAAGAGGGCGCTCATTAATGTTAAATGAATGACTCCCAAAAGGATGACTCGGGGTAGAAGGACAATCTGACCTTCCGAAGGAGTGGATCGAAGTAGGAGGGCATTCCGATCTTCCAAAGTGATGACTTGGTGTAGTAGGGCACTCAGCCCTCCCAAAGGAGTGCAGAGGAGTCATTGGTTTGTCTAATCTACTAAATGTTTGAGTCGACGTGACCGGCACATCAGATCTTCCAAATGACGGTAGAGGTGTCCTGGGACATTCTGATCTTTTATAAGAAAAGCAGTCCCGATTGTCAAGGTTATACCTATCATTTCTTCCTTTAGTGTATTTGTCTCCAGTGAATGAGTCGGTATAACGCGTATTAATCGACACGTCACTTGAACTCCAACTACTGGTGTCCCCAATATCCTCAAAACGAGATTTTCTTTCACGAGATGACTCCTTCTTCGAATCTTTTGCCACTGAATTTTCTCTTTCTCTAGAATCAATCATAGAAAATGATGGCACATATACGTGCTTCTTGTTAGATTGGTCGACGTCAAACGACTGGTGGTTAGGAGTCATTTCGTACGACCTGGCATTAGGCGTCATAACTGCATTTGAGGCGGGACTTTGATTAATACTCGAAAACGCCGATCTTGGCATCCTATCAGGATGGGCAGTATGCGGACTAGGACTTTGGCTAGAATTTACGTCCCTTCTAACACGAGGATCCAAAAGCACAGGTCTGTTTTGACTTTTGATTTGATCAGTGTTTGTAGCACTTATCGTGTTCGTATTCGAAATTGAAAGTCCCGCAATATTACTGAACAACGTAGGTGCTTTGTTCTGATTAGGAGACAAAATCGGCAAAGTTCTCATATCTACATCGACATTGCAATATACTGGCACAGACTTAACAGAATCAACAGGTATTATGATTGGAGGTGACAATTCCATATTACTTAACTCATCGCGGTCAGGCGATTTAGGAGCGAGATCGCTATAAAGGTCACTTGCTTGAATTTCACCTCCTTCGTCACCGTCTGAACTGTCATCATCGAAAGACATTTTCTTTTGTATATTAAACCTTTCACATTCTTTCTCTGTCAATTTAAGACTGGGTTTCTTGATAAGATCGTCTTTAGACTCATTACGTTTAAAATAAAACTTTATAGAACTTACTATCTTATCTCTGTCTGTCTTCTGTTTATAGTTTTCTATAGATATCCTTTTCTTGGGCAAAATTTCTTTGGCGCTAGCCACTTTGTTGACTTTCGGTTGGTGTAAAAGTGGCGTGCCTTCTTCTGAACCGGGGATAGTTATAGATTCGCTCAATATTTCATTTTTGAGGGCTTGTAGTATGTCTATTTCTGAAAGCATACTATTAGTTGGAGTTCCGGGTATTGTTGGCTCATTGAGTAACGGTATTTCAACAGGTTTCTCCATTTTCTCTAGCTCTGCTTCAATCAAACACACATGTTTACTAGTTTTAGGAACTTCCGAAACAGTAGTTTCAATATTACTTTCAGTTCCTTTTTGAGTTTCAACTTGAGCATGTCTAGCGTCTTTGCTATCCTGTATTATATTTTCTTCTAGAGATTCAGAACTATCTGTCAAAGGTTTATAGAAGTTAGCTGTATATTTGACCGTCTCTTTTGGTGTAATAACTTTTTTTTCCTCATCTGACAGTTCTTGTAATTTTACGTCAGTGGCATTATTTTTACTTGTTTCTTTATCAGTAGAAGTATCCTCTTTAATATTATTTTTCCTATCGGGTACTGTCGTTATCGAATCATCATCGTCAAGTTTTATTACGTCTTGCTCATTTTTCTCCTTATTAGAATCAGTTTTATTTAGTGCTTTGCTCTCATTATCGTACATTTCTAGTTCCGAAACATCAAATTTATTAATTAATTCTGCACTAGTATTAGAATCAGGGTTATTCTTATCAGAATTTATCACAAGACAAATTTGAATTTTACGAGCTTTGTCTTTGTCGGAAGTGTTGGCCTCACCTTGATCTTTAAGTACCAAGTTACCGCTCAAACTGCCATATACATTTTCAATAACTTCACTCTCACTGTCGGATAGTTCTCCCTCTTCTACTTCTTCCTTTCTTCTAAATCTTCCCTTCTTTTTGTTATAAGACTTCAATATTAAGTCAGATATGTCATCTCTAGCTCCAGTCTTCTTAAGTTCAGTAAGTATCTGCTTTCGCAACTCCCGTAATGTATCGATGTCTACGTCACCATCTTTGCAGTTAATAATTCTGGTGAATATATCCTTTGTATTCAAACTGCTTAAACTATCTTCAGGCACATTCAAAGTAATATTTAAATCTTTGGATTTACGTGTTGATTCTTTTAAAGATTTTTTTCTTTCTTTTTTATTGTAGGAAGGAGAGTACCTTCTCGGAGATCTGCGGGGTGACCGCCGGCTAAAAAGAGGTTTTTCTTCCGCCGAATCCGTCGTAGACCAACGTCGTCTGCTAGAATCGGGGGACACTAAAACTCGAGTGTAATTTCGCTTCGAAGCTGAAGATTGAGGTGAAACTTTTTCTTCTTTTATTTTAGTTGGAGAGCGATGTGTCGGCGATACTGACGACTTATTTGGCCTCCTCTGAAAAAGTGCTGGTTCTTTAGAACCTGCTGTGTGCATTTCTTCAACTTCATCTACCCTCAAAATCTCAGGTAACGTCTCCTCATCCTCTTGCCATTTGGCCACGGTTTTGAGCTTATTTCTTACAGCCTCTAAATCTGACTTTTCTTGTGGCGTAGGAGGATCTATGGAAAATCCTGGATCTGGTCCTATGTTCTGCAATGAAAAAAAATTGGTATAATGGTTTTTTCAAAAACATAGGTACTTTTATTAAAATTAACAGAAATTAACTTACCTGCGACTCCACTTTTGCGTACAAATTAACAAGAACTTGTTCACATTTATGTAAGTTCTCCATTTTCATTCTAAAAACAAACAACAAATAATGTAGTCACAAAACTATGTCGACAAGACAAACACTTGGGCACGCCACAATTGTGGCGATAAGTCCCCTCTTTGAGGAGTGGCTAGAGAGGCGCCACGGCGTCCTCACCTTCCGCCTGACACAGGTCCTCACCGGACATGGTTGTTTCGGGAGGTTCCTGTTCAGAATAAAGCGGGAGGAAACGCCCGGGTGTCACCACTGTGTGGATCGCCCGGAGGACACGGTAGTGCATACGGTGGAGGTCTGCCCAGCTTGGGCGGAGCACCGCCGTGTCCTCACGGAGGCGATCGGCGGCGGCGATCTCTCGCGTCCGGCCCTGGTTCAGGCCATGGTCCGGAGCGAGAGTGCATGGGAGGCCGTCACCTCCTTCTGCGAAGCAGTAATGCTCGCGAAGGAGGAGGCGGAGCGCGCGAGGGAGAGGCAAAATGCGCCCCCTCGCGCCCCTAGTCGCCGCAGGAGACGCCCCGGGCGTCGGGAGTCGCGAGCCGACTTCCGGCCACCGTAGGCGCGGGCTTGCGGACGGTGAGCAATGGGTAGCTCGCCGTCCGATAGGGACCAGGCCCGGGTCGACGGCGCGTTGTGTTCCACGCGCGCCTCAAAGAGATGTCAGCACCAACTGACGGGGTCCGGAAGGGCCAATGCCTGCCGGGGTCGCGGGTTTGTCTGAAAGGGATATCGCGACCTCGGCACACAGGCAACGGAAGGAACACGGGTGGGTTTTAGTCAGTAAAAGTCTGACACGCCCTCCCGCTCCACCCAGAGCGGGAGAAGTTATTTGATAATTTCCCATAAAAAAAAAAAAAAAAAAAAAAAAAAAAAAAAAAAAAAAAAAAAAAAAAAAAAAAAAGACAAACACTTGATCGTTCGTTAATATTACTATTAAGCCAGATATTACTAGAAAATGCACAATCAAAAAGTAATCACAATAATAAAATTATCACGAAGCTGTTCAGAATTAATTTTAAATTTTCGATTTTATTGTTTTCATTGCTCGAACACGAACCGTGAAAAACAAAAAAACAAATACTTGAGAAATCGAGAGAAATCTATTCAGTGCGCAACAAAATAATTTAAATTTAAAAAACTATTCTCAACTATTAAGTATAGTGATAATTAAGTATATTACTGTATCTAATGATGATGTACACTTCGAAACTGGCGTTACCGCTAGCATGCGTCCTTTATGTACATATAACATATAAAAAAATACTATAATAGTCTAATAACCTTTTCTTCTTGATTGATAGCAACTCTCTTAGAGATCGAATCTTATCGAGCTGTGCCTGCCGAGGATTACCAGTCGTCTTGCTGTTAGTCTCCAGTCTCCTGATCATGCCGTCCAGAAATGGTATATACTTCTTCATCTCCTCGAACTTTAGGTCGTATTCTGAACCCATTTTGGCGGCTGTAAAACAATTACTTCTATAATGTTTTTATAATTTACATTAATTCAAAAATACAATAAATCAAGCTGTGTCTTAATCATGTACCTATAGGTAAGTACTGATTGTTTAAACTATAAGCGCAAACAATGGTTTTAACATGTACATTTGAAAAGTAAAACAATATTTTTATAGGTAACGTTCTTTAGATACATATTCTACAGAAGTATAATTCTTATCGCTGCAGATGATTACGCTGTTGGTTTTAAAATATGAATGAACTATTTCTTTATACATGTACGTATCAATTATAATCATCTTTATCAAGGTCAAAAAACACGTAAGGAACGAATATTTCGTTGAGACAACCGAGTAAAACAAGAAATAACTACATGTGTGAACGCTATGTGGAGAATTCTGAGCCATTAAAATTAGAGATGAAAAGGATATCTGACAACTATCCGGTATCCGGCCCGATAGTAAAATAAGGCCGGACACCGGATATTAGGTTATCAACGTGGGATTTCCAGCCAATTACAATATTTTTTACGAAAATTCATAAAATCGACTTTATTTTAAATTAACTTGCAAATTACGATTTGTTTATAGTAATGTCAATTAAATAAATAGGCAGAGATCAGGATTTGCATTTTTAAACGACGTACCCCGAATACACCTGTACCCTAATTACGTAATACACGATAAATCAGAATCTGAATCGTTTTGAAACAGATTGCTAATCCATTCCTTCGTACGTTCAAAAAAAAAATCTGCTCAACAACGTAAATAACACAATGAATGTTGTTGACCTGTCAAATTGAAACAGATTAGTCGGAATTGTCAACGAAGATGTGTTGCGTAATTAGATAGCAGATCATGCGTGCCTCACTTCCGTGGACTCGCTCTAATCAGGCTATGATTGCCCGGATATTCCACCATTCGTCTGGAATGGTGGCCATACACAAAATACACATTGAGATGTGAGAGTTGCGGACGTTATACAGTACAATAGGGTTGGCAAATAATACGAATAAAATTAAAAGATACCTAATTGATTTAGTTTATTGTATAAAATAACATGTAGGTATAATGAATAACCTTCCTTTTTACTTCGCCGTAGTGGGTAAAAATGAGTAAAAATATATAAAACGATCAATATTTCTAATGATTTCGATTCGAGTTTGGCTATCTTGTTTACAATAAGCACTTATTTCCGACTTATTCGAGTTTGGCTATCTTGTTTACAATAAGCACTTATTTCCGACTTATTCGAGTTTGGCTATCTTGTTTACAATAAGCACTTATTTCCGACTTAGACCAAAAAAAACCATTCCCTCGGCCTGGATTAACGATGTGTAATTATAGTCTTGTTAAGTGGTATTTTCCCGCACTAAGCATGCACAAACTGTCCCCAATGTGATAGGTGTAATAATAGGAGTAGCGTTTATACGATGCTACTAAGACAATTACAGGTCTTTCGATACTACAGGGTGGCGATTTAGTTACCTGCAAACGTTAAGTGTGATTCTACTCGTCATACTGAACAACTTTCCCCATAAAAGCCATATCTGATTCCAGAAAAAGTTGACCATGACTCACCCACCATCAAAAAAGTTTTGACTGGTAAGCAATGATAAAAATCTAATAATATTCCAACAATTCATTGTTTATTTTTACTAAAGTATGATGAATGGACGTACAAAATATATAATCGTGATTAAGAAAAGCAAAAATCCGATCGTTGTTAAATAAGAATAAGATAATACTTTAAATCTCGCGCACTAGATGACCACGACTACGACACTGGTCACACCGACCGAATAAGCTGAAACCGATGCGAATCGCCCACTTGGTTGGCGAGTTGGCCGTTGCGACCAAGTCCGCGATTCGTATCGGTTAACCTCAACGTTCTAGCTAGATTGTCTACCTACTAATATTGCGGGTACATCACATAACGTTCGATGACTTTGAACTCTACGTAGAAACATAGAATTCAAAATGTATGCGCACAGGTCAGCTTTCAGCTACCCGTGTCCCCAAACGTGGATAATTGAATATTCTTAATATTAACAAATATACGCGGAGGGCATTCCTTAGATCCTCCGTAACCCAACGTGGTACAAGCCATCGGACTCAAAATTCCAAGTTGAAGACCGGTCAATTTCCTATAAGAACACCATTTGATTTTCACAAGCCAAGACGCTATGGCGACGGCATGATATATAGATCGATCGTTACGACCTTGGTATATTTCATCAACTAGACGGAGGTGTAAGACAATATTAATCTGCGAGAAAAGAATCGTGAATTGGCAAGGCCACGCATGACTTGGCGTCGCACATTATTTCGTAATTTTGAATTCTTATTCATTGAACTAGACACTATAACTATTTCCAAGTTTGATTGTCGTGAGGTTGAATGTGTTGTTTTGACGACTCACACTTCTCGCTAGTATCAGTATCTTTATCCCTCGTACCGAAATATCATTTCGAGTAGTGGTGGTTAATAAAACGTATAGCGCCAAAAAATAACACGATATGTGTACAAAGCATCTAGCGTTTGTTATATCGACTCTGATTTCGCGCTATAATATACCATAGCTAACAGCTAACTAAAGTCCTAAACGCGCACAGCGGAGTCAGACCGGGATTGCATTACGGACGTCTCCGCGTTTAGACCCTTTGTGCTCACTAGTTCCTTAAGCAGTTCCTTTGCAGGAACTACTGAGAATTTTTGGGACTACGGCCGAGTTTTGTAACAACGTGTTATAAATGATAGCGTATAAAACAACGCGCTCGAAAAATATATTTTATAGTCTATAACGCGTCTATAACTTATAGCGGATTTGAACATCACTACTTTCGAGTAGTCACTGAGGGAAATGCCGATCAAATCTGTAAAAATCTCTCCATAAAAACTTAGGTGAAATGAGCTGGCATTTCACCTAGGGTAAGGCTTTTCCGGTAAGACTTTTACAGAATCGGAAGGCTGATAGTGAAACAACATATTTGGTTTACGGTTTACTATCTCGAATTCGGCTTTTTTATGGATTCAGATAAGTACCTACCCTAACTATTAACACTGAGATTTCGCGGATTTGGTTGTGGCTGCAATCAGCTTCTCAAAGATGACGAGCCACAGGAGGGTCAGTTTTTGTTTAAATAATAGAACATAATTACGTAAGCGCTATACCGAAGACACGTGAAATGGTCAGTCACATGGTATACTAACTGAGAGTTTGTAACTAGAAAGTCTCTTATAAAATTCGCGTCAGGTCTACGTCACGCACACCTTACGCAAACTGTCGCTACATTTTAAATACATATACTACGTTTAGGATGATTAGTGAGCCTCGGGAGGCTCTGAGCAGGTAAAATGATGCCACGCCGCATCCGGATCACGTGTTATATTACTTAAAGCCGACTTGCACGTTCATGGTTATCCTAAATAATTCTTGAGTTAACAGCTAACTTAGGGTTAATCATATAATTCATCTTGCGTCACCAAGAGTTAGAGGTAAACCTAGGGTTATACTTTTACATATTTAACCCACCGATGTGGGGAGTTAAGTCGCTAAACTCTGGGTTAGTGTAACTAATGACATTATAAGGTACCGTTTATAACTTATTTTATATTGTTCGACGTTATTATTAAGTGAAAATTCGGTACATACTATAACAGCAGGTAATATAGATTCATGAACTCATATTTAAAAAAAAATACAAATAATAAAAACTTAAAACATATTTTTCCCCTTATCTGACGATTTCGTCATCATACATCACATACAATACGATAAAAATGAAATGTCATGTTATAAGATTCAAAGACATGAAAGTATTACGTATCGTATAGAGATAGAATTATGCAATTTCCTTTCATTCAAAATTCAAAATTCAAAATTCAAAAGTCATTTATTCAAACTAGGCTGAGAATCAGCACTTTTCGAACGTCAAAATTACATAAGACAGTCCCCCAAAAACGCCCACCCTTCACCACTTCCTAGTGCTTAAGCTGGGAAGAAGAAGTGGCGCAACAAACTCCCCAGCAGCACAGCTGTCTGTTCAGTTAGAAAAACTTGATTCTATATAATAATGCTTTAATGCAAAAATAATTTACATAAGCACAAATTGCAATCAACTCATAAAATAAAAACATTTTAATGAGTAGATTATGTCAACAATAAATGAAAACAAAATTTAAAATAAATTGACTTACAGTCAAATAAAATAATCCAAACAATTATATGAGCTCATATAGTATCATGTAGTCTTTGATTCTAAAAACACTTGTTTGTTGCTTGGGGTACATTGGAGTAGCTTAATTAGTCCCAAGCCTTTTTGTCGTCTAAGTAATCTTTAACTTTATAGAAACCTTTTTGACATAGTTTCTGTTTAATAAATGATTTAAATTTATTGAGGCTCAGTTCTTTGACATGGCTTGGGAGTTTGTTGTAAAAACGTATACTTTGGCACTTAAATGAATTACTAATTTTTTGGAGCCTAGTCCTCGGCACAAGAAATAAATCTTTGTTTCTAGTATTTAAGCTATGAATGTCGCTGTGTTTAGAATATAGATTTATATTCTTTTTTACATGAATCAGGTTCTCATATACATATTGTTTATTGTTGTTATTGTTCGTCCATTCATTTTTGGTCGGATTACTTAATATCAAGGCACAGATATTGCAATTCTATTATAAGTTTCGTCGATTCAACTGCAATGTTCCCAATTAAAAAAACAGAAAAGTCAGTTTAACTAACCCGGTGTAACTTTTTAGTGGCGCAACGCGTAATAAGCGTTCATAACTCAATATGTTAATTATCTCCCCAGTTTACAAACTCTACATTTAAACAACAAAAAAGGTAAGGTTAAATAGGTAGGTGGTACCATAAACCGTCTACTAACTTCACCCGCTCACTAATAATAAAAATGCTTTACCCAGTTAAAATATGTTACCTATGTAAATACCACGTAGGTAGAATACGTAATGTAAAAAGCGGCTTATCTGATTTTTGTAATCTTTGCTTTTATTGTTTTAAAATCTTCTGCAAACAATCAATCGTCCAATATGATCAAAAATCCGGCCAAGTGTGTCCGACACACACTCCTTAGTTGGTATGAATTTATCCAAACAAACTTAACATTGTAGTTAAAAACCATGTTGCAGTTGGAATTTATGGGAGCATTCCAACTGCAAATGTAACTTTGTACGAACAATATTGAGAGATTTGTCATGATATTTTAAGACCATAGGCTTTTTATAGGTTTTCCTGTAATCTATAAATATAGAACTAATTTCTGTATTTTTTTTTCAAAATTATGTACTTATTAGTTTCGGAGTTATGGAGCGATGATCAATTTTCTTAAATAACTTTAAAACTATTAATTTTATCAAAACACATGTTTGAGTCCCTGACATTCAGCCCTTTTGCAAAACTTTAAAAAAATGTTCTTATTTACGTCCCCCAAAAGTGACCCCCATATTCAAAATTATTTTTTTACATTATACGTCCGTGTTTGGGTTACAGAAATTCATATGTGCACCAAATTACAACTTAATCGCTCCCTTAGATTCGGAGCAAATTGGCTGTGACAGACAGAAATACAGACACGCGAGAGATCCTATAAGGATTCCGTTTTTTCTTAGTGACGTACGGAACCCTAAAAAGCGGTTTGATAAATATTAGCAATTGTGATATCATTGTAAGGAATTTTAAGTGTAGCAAAAACTGACGTCCGGCAATCCTACAGAGCGCAAACAATTTCATGAGAAATCTGGCCCCTCCAAAACCATACAAAATACACCATGTAAAAAAGCGGCCAAGTTCGCTGATACAAGTATTGAGATATATCTAAAGCAAAGTTCTATGGAGGTGAAGAAAGTTTATTAGGTTCCTTGATACTGAATGTAATTTGGCAAGTTTTCAATTCAGAAACCTGCCAAGTAAGGCAAAATCAGGAGGAGTGGCACGCAATATTGTAACTTGGTAGATCTAATAGATTTTGATGTAGGGACTGGTCAAAAGTAGCTCGAAATCTTTCGTGTAAGTTAAACATAACACTATTGTGCTAGACTACAATCTTCTGATAGTGGCCCACCTAGCAAAATCACCCGTCTAGTTGCGAGGATTCTCGCCTTTCAACGAAGAAACCTCGTGCTTCCACCTCCAAACTACAAAGGGTGTCATAGACACCCATACAATGGTCTTCGTTGCATCAAAGCCTTGATCTCAATTAGTCAACCTAATCCGATATTTTCTGATCGATCAATCGGCCATAGTGCACGATCGAAGTCGATTTAATTAATTAACGAAAGCTTGGTTTTGTGTCTTAAATCCTAATAGTATGACAAAACGATTGCCGGTAAAAGGTCTACAATGAGGGCAAAACAATTCCAGCTTACCAGATGCCGCCTGGGGTCTAGTGTTCTGTGAACTGGGCTGAAGTTATCTGTCACTACACTACATCACAATGTTTGAACATCGACTGTCACTACACTAGGCACTACAAATAAAAATGATCGCGAGATCGGACACTTTTCGTTCGTTTTAATAATCCGTAGTATTTTTACATTCAGCTTCTCCGCGCAACGAGATCTGCCAGAACTGTCAAACTCAGCCTAATCCAAAGTGTCACCACCCTGGTGGCAAAATAATCTTGCATTGACATTAATCAATACCATCTATAGATGTGGATAGTGTGGGTGTAATGAAATTTGGGTGCTCCCAAATCCCAATACCACCCTGCTCAACCCTTCGGAGAATACACGCAAGAATCGAATGAGTTACTAACTCAAATTGATTAAAAAAAAACACCCCAGTCAGTTGCTACATTCAAGGAATTATAATACCGACGGGACAATGTACATTGTCCCGTAACTAGTTCTACACTATAATAAATTATCAGGTAAGTCCTCAGACCAAATAAAAAACCAATACATAGCGCTGCCAACAAAACAGTGAAACATGCCAAAACTACACCTTCGCTCTGTGCACACACATTTACAATCAAACTACACCTCACTAAGTGCACACATGTTCACCCGGTCTCACGTCACTGTTGACAGCGCTATGCCTTGGTTTTTTATTTGGTCTGAGGGTAAACCTTATGTTTATCTATGCGTGGACCAAACAAACGGAGAGATTGCCAAAAATACTTTATCATATGAAGGTTCCGAAACTAAAAGAAAAAATAAACTAAAACCCAACTACGACAAAACGCCAACTAAAAATGTGTAAACAAAACATCACAGATAGAGAACGTAAATTAAAAATAACATCGATTGGTCGTTTTCACATTAGACGATAACGATAACGACACGATATCGTCGAACTGGTACTTTTATACAATTAGTACTAACGCTTTCACACTATGTCGTTGTACGCCGCAGCGGCGCCGCACCGCAAAGATTTCGCCGCAATGGCGGTCACACAAACAACTCAGCGGTGCCACTCCGGTGCCGCTCTGGTGTTGCAACGCGTACACCCCTCCCCGCCTCGTCTCGCGGGCTGCAAGTCCGGTGTAAGTGCGGTGCGACGCCGGAACGCAACGTGTGCCATACCAAAGATATTTGTATGTAAAACGCCACAACGACGCCGCTCCGGCGCCGCTACGCATCGTGTGCACAGGCTCGGATTGTCGTGCCGATATCGGCGAAAGACACAGTGCACTTGTTCACTGCTTCCATTATTACCTCGAATACACTATTACACTTTTGGAACCGCGCGGCGATGTAAGCTCTTGCTGGAGCAACGCGACTTTTCGCAACTGCAGTGGCATACCACATGACAATAAGCTGCTGCTTACATCGTGTCAGATACCGATATCGACCCGTCGTCGTGTCCTGTTCTCTAACCGCTCACGCGACCTTGGCAGTCAACTGCCAGTACGCAAAAACGCTCGATTGTCCAATGCCACGGGAGTGGCTTTGAAATTCGCGCGCGAAATTGAATGACAGCGCACTCTGTTTTTATTTTTTTGAATTTTTTCAACCGAGCTACAGCTTTCGTTCTTGTACTGACAGAAAGCCATATAAATTCCTGACATTTTCGTAAGATGGCGTTATATTGTTAGAGGCATAATAAATATTGTAGCAGTGGTTGAAATCACTTGTTTATCTGTGCCGTGAACAGTGCGCGCTTTGTTAGCGGACATTTTGATAAAAACTTGGTACGTAAATTTGTTATTTGTTTTATACGTAATATTATATACCATTTTGTTCGTGATTTTACGTTCTACCGACTTATCTATAATACATGTGGATTCCGAGTCATAAATTGGATGAAAACATTTTTTTTTTTTTTATTGCTGACGTAATTTTATAAAAACATGATAAAAACTTGATAAAAACTAATATATTGCTAGTTTGTACTTAATTCCTTGTAATTTAACCGTATAGCATGTTTATTTACGAACAATTTGGTACCATTATTGTATCATTTAGTTAAGATTTCGAAGTAGGGAAAATATAAGTTTACGCCATATCCATGATTCAACAGCGCGGACGGCTGCGCGGGACGCCGCGCGCATGCGCGGGACGGTGATAAAGCGTGCCATGCGCGGAAAACATTGTCAATGTACATTTAATTATTTTAATTGTAATGATTTATTTTGCTCACTGATTTACATTCGGCACAATAAATCTACATTTTAAAGATTTGACGGTGACAGTATATTTTTCTTTCTATCATAAACATTGAAACGATAAATAAATAATGAAAATCCGTGAATGACCGGCTTTATAATGTGAGCGCAATGGCGTGCGCGATTATTAGTTCGCGACATGTTATTATTATTTGTATTTCAAAACTTTGTAGGAACAATGGTAAATATTATGATGTCATTTGATGCAAACTGAATTGGGCTAAATATAAGGTTAAAAAAAACATAGGGTTATCGCTTTAGATTTTGAAATAATACGAGTTTTGTTTTTGTTGGCGTATTTAAAAAAAACAAAGTCATTTAAAGTTACAAAACAAGCTATGTAGTGTAGTCTGGTCTGTCCACTTCCCGAAACAGTCATTAGTATACAATCACTTCATAGAAAGTTTTTGTTTACAAGATTTGTTTATGTTACTCGACACAGTGCCGCGCGATAAAAAAAAAGTTCAAGGACGCCGAGGCCACCCACGTCGCTAAATGGGACGAGGAAGTGGCTAAGAAAGATTTGTTCCATGAGAACAAATTTAGCATTAATTCTAAAAGTAACAACGTGACAACGTCGCAAATAGCTGTCAAATATTTAGCAGTTTTAATTAATTTGGCAATATTACTGTATGTAAACATGAAATGTGGCTAACTAGTGAACTAAACTATTGATTATGAAATGCAATAATTAATCCTAACACCGAATATTTAGTTTTAGATGTAAAAAAGGTATTTGAAAACTTTCCAAATGCCTTTTTTACACCTACAACGGTTACAACATCAAATTCAATATTATAATTGCAATTCATTTTTAATGTTCTAGTTCGCTAGTTAGCGACATTTCTTATTTCCATACAGTAATCATTCCAAATTAATCAAGCCAGGAAAATATATGACACCTATTTGCGACGTTGTCTACTTTCAGAATAAACGCTCATAAACAAACTTAAAATTCCAAGATGTCAACTGATTTGACAATTCTAACACATTTTCCGTCTCTTTCTTTTCTTTTTTCTTTGAAATATTTATATAAGTACCTACTTATTATATTATGCAACAAAAATATTATCGTCGATTTTAGAAAAAATCACATCATATTAAAATTTTATTTACCATATTTTTATTTCTAAATCATTTCTGGTATGTATATTGTTTAATTATAATCCAATTTAATATTTTAAAGTACCTACCTAATTTAACGTTCACATAAGACAACGAGTAAAAATATTAGTTTTCGATCGTATTCGATTTCCACCTTTACATCACTATCAGTTCCGCGATGTTGCCAATAAAAAAAAAACCGTCTTGCAACAATATAATATTCTTGTAACAACTATCATAAACAAAAGGTGACAACGATGTCGGTGTTGTGTTATCAAACCGATGGTCAATATAATAACTTTAAAAAAAACTAAAAACTACCAATATCTACCAGCCACTAATCTAAAACTTCAAACAAAAAACTACCGTAGGTAGCATTCCATAAAATATCGAAATATTTTTTTGAATTGTAAATGCAAATAACAAGATTAATCAAAGGAAAAGTTTTTCCTGAAGATTTTTTATCTGCCAGTGCTGCAGTTCTCCGAGTACTTACGCAGACGCGCAAGGTTCGTAACCCGTGGGATTATCAACACCTCTATCCGATTAATTTACGATAGGTCATCCGAATGATTCTTCACTACTTTTGTAGACGAAAATAAAGCGGTTGGTACCTAATAGAAATCTTAATGCCCTCGGAAAAGTATTGGTCAGCTCGTCTAAATGAACGTTACCCTACTGCACGACCATGATACGCCGTAGTTTATTTATGTACCTACCTATTTATTTTTATTGAAATGACTAATTATTCTCTAAACGGTATGTAAGTATGTTGTGTACGTTTTTTTGTAAAATAACGATGCACATACGAGAACACAAATAAAACATGTAAGTAAAATTCCACACGATCAGAATGAAATCAAAGTTAATGACCTACCTTATAATCAAATACACCTAAACGAATCACTCATCAAATATTAACAAACTTAACAATTTATCTAATATAAATTGCGATACAACATTACGCACACACTCTTCTAAAAACCAAACGTGATTCCTCGCTACAATAATGGCGTCATACACCAGCGCAGCTGCGCCGCACGCCCTTGCTAGCTAGCGTCTCTTTCGAGTCGTGCCGCCGCAAGAAATGAACGCGAAACAAAATGGCGACTCATGCTAAAACTGTAAATCAATGAGCATACTGACTCAGTGTTCTTTCAATATGTTTAATGTTTATGTTAATAAAAGTATGGCATTTATTATCACAAAATTTTTAAATGTATTTTAGGTAAGTAAAATTGCTTCAATTTTTTATCAGGCTTACCAACATAACGGAAATAGTGGTGTATGTGGTCGTACTCGTACCTACTTGTAAGTAATAACTATGTCACATCCGTACCTATTAATACGAAGTGGTGCTCAGTCATGAGGTGTTATTAATTTTAACCTCTACCTATTAATCTACATACCATATATATGAGCCTAAATTTAACTGTCGTGGGAAATAAAAACATGATTATTATTTCATCTCAAACATACCTGTTACTCCACGACATTTTATTAATACGGCCGATGGCCAATCTTGATCCGCTTGAGCAGCTAATAAATAGCAAAAAATATAATTAGGTAACAGTAATGTCTATCTGATACCTGATAATTTACACCTGCTTTTCCTAGCATAAGGCATTAGATATGGACTAACTTATCAATACTTACTCATATTTGGTTCTACTAAAAGGGTACTAAATTATTTACATATTTTAATAAGTACTTATCACAACATCTAATCGTGTTTTATGCGTTCCTCACTTGGCGTTACACTTTATTCTCTTCATGCACTGGCCTACTTTATTCGTATTTCATTATGAAATGTTCACGGCGCCATCATGCATGATGTGTTATTAACAACGCGTATCTGGCCAAATTACGTATTCAAAGAAGCACTACTAACCTTTCAAAAAATCAATACAAAATCAACAATCCTAGGCTTCTATAACACTCCTTCAGGGATTTTTGTCATTTTAGTGTGAATGCAATATGCATTAACGCTTGACTAGTTTTCGATTCCTGTTTTTCTTTGTTCGTCTCTCGGGCGCGGATGGCGACTGCTGGCGGGTTAGTAGCGACGGCGCAAGGACGGCGACCCACGCCCCACCGCACCGACTAGGGCTCCACCAACGGCGTTGGAATTATTATCATTCGACGGACGGCCGTCGCACTGGCACGCTGGGTGTGTAGCTCGTTCACTTAGACCCTTTATTGTGTTACTGCTCCGCCCGCCACGTCGCCATTACATTTTTGTTCACACACTCACACAGACTACGAGAAATAGTGACACGTTCTAGAATATTCGCGAGTTTTTTTTTCCGTGACGTCAATTGTTTTGTCTCCGACCAGCCAGAAACAAATTGTAATGGCATCAACGATCGATATTCTAAACTGCGCAGTCCTCGCGCAGGTATTTAAAAAGAAAGTCTATCTATTCTATTTGTCAGTTAAGTACCTGTCAAGTGCGAAGTTAGGCGTCATTTAGTGAAATATTTGTGTTATTTTATATCGCATCGAATTATTGTGGTAATATGTGAATATTGCGACCAAAGACATTACTAAAATTATTTGATTGCGACAAATTTTGCTTTTAAAGATTCGATAGGATATTTAATATAAAAATCAAGTATCTGCAGAAGTAACCACATCATCAATTGCAATCATTGACCTATTTTTGTTGGCAAAATGTACCTACTATAAAATTGTCGTCGCGCGCGATTATCAAGACTTTCATAACAACTTAATTTTCCGTGCCGAATCCGTACCGCGTGTCGGGTGTGTTACATCGCGCTGAGTCGCACCTATTTACTGACGAAATATTTACACGCACAAAAATGTAATATCCAAATGATCCTAGTCGATCTGACTGGAATGAGGATAATGGTTAGTACATCCATCAAAGTACTTACCTACCTAGGTAGGACGAAAGTACCTCCCTATAACAGCTGTAGGTATTCATCGATTTACGACCTAACACTCTTCACAGAAGGATAGAGTAGGCAAGCCTTAAGCCTAGTCTTTAGGTATTAAACACAAGTAGGTAAGTACCTCATTTATTTGTACGTAAGTACCTATGTACAAATTTTATTTACTTACATAGTTATGAGTGGCCAGCACCGCCCATGTTTTAAAGCAGACATTAATCAAGTGGAGATACTAAAACAATATGTCTGCATTGTACGCAGTCATAATAAAACATGTAGATACCTAGTAGTAGGTAGGGACCATCTGCTGCTATTACATTGGTTTTGAGAAACCTGAGTCACACTCGAAATAAGGTGGGCAGTTGTTATTGACCTAAGTACCTACCTACTTAGTCTGTCCACTTAAAGCAGATCTACCTAAACTTTAATTAATAGTGATATAAAATAGGTAGGTACCTAATCCTTTATCATGTTTACAAAGATGCGACGTGGCAATTGAATTAAACAAGAAAAAACACCAACCCTTTCTCTGAAGAGTTTTCATGAAAACCAATGTGTTTACCTACTTAGTATATATAATATAGATGGTGTAACGTTTCACTTTAGATAGGTACTTACCTAAGTACTTGGATTTCTGTCTCTTGAAGAGAAGAGACTCTCTTCTCTTGCTTTACCTGTACAAACCCATAAACCTCTTTAATAAATAACACTTCCTGGAATCTCGACCATTACCTTTAAATAGTAAACTGGTGGTAGTCACATTGTCTTCAAATGGTTACCTACATACTTACATCAATTTATGCAAACTGGCTTCATTTTTACTGCCAAAATGCGCTAGGAAATTGGTCTACCTCTACCTACCCGCGTCTCCTTTGCAATGCACGGATGCATTTTCCACTTGAGATGTCCATCTATGAAATCAGCGTTTTGTATGGAGAATTTTAAAGAAGTTGCATTTTTCATACTAACATTTTCTTAATTTATATAACAACCATGAACACTAATGTTTTATAACTTTTTTGCACTAATGTTTAAAAACTAAGATAAGTAACGTAATATGCCACTTAGATTAAGCGACAAAAATAAGTTTTAGCTAAGTTAAAACAAATAGTGGTCATTTCTGCTAACAAAATGAGGAGTCAGTTTTATGTTTAGAAAATAATAACTAATAAGGTTTTTTTACTATTGGTAGTTGTGTATGATGGTCATAATTCGTTATAATACCAAGCAATTGATGAATATTTTAAATCATAGAAGTCACGAGGTTCTCTATTTGTGAGAAAAAAAAACGCCAATTTCATAGGTGGGATCCCAATATATACTTACATTGGAATGGTGGAATAGGTAAAAAAAACGTATCTAACAGTTGCGAGGAGGTCAGCTAGACATGAGAGAGTCGATTAAAATGTATTTGTACAGCGCCAGTTAATTCCCGCCAACATAATCATAATCCTTACGCAAAACTTACATTATCAGTCTTCTAAAGACAACACACGCACACCTTTTCCTACACAGAAACATGCAAAATGAGCCGACGTCAAAAATAAAATCGTAAAGCGCATCACTCCATCAGCGCTTTAGTCCGAGTAAATTTATATGCAAGTTCTGAAGTCGCTAGTTGAGCCGGACGGTACGACGCGGCGTGGCACGGTAAAGCATCAGCATTTATATGGCATGCTAAAGCCTGCTGCGGCATACATTGCTTTTCGCAGTATGCTCAAGTCCCTTTGTGACGATATCGACGACATGTGAGAGTTAGTGTATGAAAATACGATTCAAAATCATTTCCGCTTCGAAAAACGATACTCTGCCGTGCCATGCAGCTGCGCTGGTGAGCGCTGCCTTTAGTTAGCAGATGGGCATAGCTAAAACGTGTATTTTTTAAAGTATGAATTATGGCCTAAAACTTCGTCCGTGATGGCTTTCGCCATTGCAGGATGGATAGGATTCACAAAATAGTTTGTGGTCAGAGGGCCTAGTGTGAGTTTCTTTTAACCATCTCGATTTTACGCATCGACCGCGTTTGGCGCTCCGATTGGCCCTTCACTAGTGAAGGCCAGTGAAGAGCCAATCAGAGTGCCAAACGCGGTCGATGCGTTAAATCGAGACGGTTAAAACAAACTCACACTAGGCCCTCTGGGCACAATGTTATAACGTCTTACAGACCCCTATTGTGGCCTGCTAATCGTGCGGCAGGCTTTCATTTATTAATAGGTAGGAATTATTGGGAATTTCAATGAGGTAAATGTAGACTGAGTTCTACTATTTATACACTAGCTATGCCGCTATACCCTCGACTCCGGACATACCTAAAGGTAAAATTACCAAAGCATAATATTAATGATCATGAGTCAACTCATAAATACTACTTTTGGGAAGTGATTGAGCAGGTATTAATTAACCTACTTAAAATTATTCAACACTACCTATGTTTTTGCTGACACCAAAGAAGTTCTCGAGTGCAGCAAACAATTTGTAATTAAGTAGGTGGCTGGGTCGCGTTACAGATAAGGCAGTAGACAGATGCAGGTCTGAGGGGTAATTAATTTTTTTGACAAGTTAGACAGATTCGTTTAGGCGCAGAATGTCCAATTCGCAAAATGTCCAGCGGTCGCAGTGTCCGATTCGCAGAATATTGCGACTTGAATGTGTGAACGTTTTATATGTAGGTACGAGAATTTATTGGCCTTCTGATGATTAATTTTGCCAAGCATAATGTGATTCGCACGTAGGTACTGCGTCCACAGCTGAATTGAACTATGGCCCTCCCACATAGATTGGGAGATTGGATCGGCTATATTTGGATACGAAAAGCGTCTAAGCTCCGAATAATGAGCGTTTTACAAAAATAAATAAATTACTATCCTAGTCCTAATGTTGTAATCCTAGTCCCGCGCGTTGGACGGCTCTCTCTCTCACAAAGAGGAAGCCTGTGTCCCGATAGTCCCAGCACTGGGAACGTTATAGGCTGATTATAGGCGTACATAGGCGAATTATAAGTCCAAGAATCGTTGAATTATGCAGGGTACAAAATTAAAGAAAGTTCAACGGTGTGCGATACCTATTTCCCATTTAGTGCATTCGATCTAACATTATCGCGTATATGAGGCGAAAGGAGACGAGAATTTTCTAAGGTTGAGAGCGTTATAGAAATCCATGATGTAGGTTTCACATGAGATAAGTAGGTACGTATAACAAGTAACGACGACGACTTTAGGATAAGGTTTTATAATAGTAACACCAAGCGCAAAATAGTATTACCTATACTTGGTGGACCATTATTTATTTATTTATTTATTTTTTTGGGTGGGAAATTATTAAATAACTTCTCCCGTTCTGGGCGGAGCGGGAGGGCGTGTCAGACTCTTACTGACTAGAACCCACCCGTGTTCCTTCAGTTGCCTGTAAGTCGCCAGGGGCCGCGGTATCACTTTCGGACTTTCCGGCGATTCAAACTTTCTCGCGATTCAGACTTTCCCGCGATTCTGACTTTCCCGCGATTCGGACTTTCCCGCGAACACTTGGTCGACCATTCCGATGCTTTATGGAAATTGTGATTCGTGAACAAAGTAATGAAAGTTTAAGAAAGTTTAGCTCCTGCCCGCGGTTTCGTCCGCGTGGAGGTTGGAAATATTAACGGATAAAAAATATACTATGTCCTCACCCAGGTCATGGTCTACCTTTGTGCCATTTCATCGCAATCCAGGAGTGAAAAATTTACAGACAGGTACTTTCCCATTTAGTTTATTATATAACATTTATAATATTAGTAGGTATACTGGGCTATGCGCCGATTGCTCAATAGCCGTAAGCGTCAGGACCCCTGGACCAAGAGAGATATTTGATGTTTAGAAAATACCAAAATTTACTACCTTTTTGCTACTATTTGATACCTAACTTCAAATATTTAGTACCTCAACTGATAGCGAAAAAACACGTAAAGAAAGTGGTCAGCCATTCTGACATCAGGATGTCTGGACCATTTTTTTTTTTTCGTAGGTCGAGACTACACACCTAATTTATCTCTTTGTAAATATTTACTACCTTTTTAGTACCTCAACATATATTTTTTTCAAATTTTTTTGGCATTCCGGAAAAATGCTACGCATGAAAGATTGACCAATAGAGATATTTGATGTTTAGAATATACCAAAATTTACTACCTTTTTGCTACTATTTGATACCTAACTTCAAATATTTAGTACCTCGACCGACAGCGAAAAAACACGTAAAGAAAGTGGTCAGCCATTCTGACATCAGGACGTCTGGACCATTTTTTTTTTCATAGTTCGAGACAACATAACTAATTTATCTCTTTGTAAATATTTACTACCTTTTTAGTACCTCAACATATATTTCTTTCAAATATTTTTGGCATTCCAGAAAAATGCTACGCAAGAAACTTTGTTAGTTATGTATATTCTCCCTCACACACACACACACACAACACACAACAACACAGACACACAAACAAACATTACAGAATAAGCAATAATATTATTAATTATTATTTTTAAAAAAATATGTAAAATCCTAAACCTGTCCTGTAAACCTACACTGTGAAGTGAGGCCCCCTCCTAAAATTTGTATGCTTGTTTTGTTTCTCTAAATCTTGTTACATTCTGTAATCTTCTTGTTATTTTTTAAAGTTTTTTATCACCTCCCTCCATATACCGTAAGTACAAAGAGACCTTCACAGTAGCCCGCGAAATTCAAATTTTCGTACGTTTTTTGCAATTTGCAAGATGTCATGAAATCCTGACATTTGATAGCAATACTAACATAGGGATTTGTATTACTGATTGTAATGATTATAATTATGTAAGTACATATTTTTAGTCGCGAATCATACTTTAATCAACGCACACCCAGACACTGAGCTGCACATTGCAAAAAACGTACGAAAATTTTAATTTCACGGGCTAACGTGAAGGTTCCCCCTTAATACTTATGCCATGTAAATAGATAAATTGTCACTTTATTAATATGTCCTACTACTTAGTCGATCGGATTCGAATTCCTAACTTATATAAAAAACACTATGTGTTTCGTCTGTTAAGAATTATCTCACGATAAAAGTTGACTCACACATCCGCGACTTTCCAAACTACTCGCACTGGGTCCCCCCTACTTTTCGTCATATTTGTCAACGATCTTGCGTCTCGAATTAGCTGCGACTTTGCTGTTTATGCTGATGATCTCAAAATCTATAAAAGAGTAGTCACCGATGCCAGTCTACTAATCTCACGGGATGACCTTGAATGCGGACAAATGTTTTTACGTCTGCTTAACCTAGGTGTTATAATAGACCAAACACTAAAATTCACCTCTCATATCTCAGAAATTGTAAAAAAAAGCGGCTCATATGTTTGATTTCATCAAAATTCATTTGAGGTCAAAACTAAAATTATCCTTTACAATGCTTTGGTGCCTTCTCATCTAGAATTTGCCAGTATACCATGGAATCCCATGTACGTTGTACATTCGCAGCGTCTCGAGAATATCCAGCGTGCGTTTACAAGGCGTATGCTTACATGTCCTCAGGAATATCCCACAGATGTCCATACGAACAACGTTTGGCTTTATTTCGCATTGAGTCGTATCGGAACCGTCGTCGTACTGTCCATGTCTTAAATTTTCTTTATAAAATTGACAATGGTCAAATATAATGCGAGCATGCTTAAACGTGGCATGTTGTCAGTCCCATATATAATCTTCCTAGACAGCCAATATCTAGACTTTTTCAACCACCCCCTATAGAAATAACATTGAGATACATTCGCCAACATCTAGGATTTGTATTCAATTCAATGAACTCGACACAAAACTTTGGATGTGGATTGGATGTGTTTTTTGGTTCCCTGTCGCAATCGAAAACCTTCTTGCGCCGTCTTTTAATCTATATGGCTAATGTCTTACTTAATTAAACTTATTTTATTTAGTTACTAGCTGCCCGCCCCGGCTTCGCTCGAGTAGCACTAAGTAAGTAAGAAGTCTCAGTCTAAGTAAGTTATCTACGGCGCACCTACCTGCCTACCCTACCTACCCTATCCTATCCTATGTCCGTCTCCTGGTTCTAAGCTACCTCCCCACCAATTTTCAGCCAATTGGTTCAGCCGTTCTTGAGTTATAAATGGTGTAACCAACACGACTTTCTTTTAAATATATAAAAGATTTTATATCTTTATTGATATTTCTATGTCAGTTTTTTGTTATTTTTTAGACTACATTTTTTCTTTTCTGTTTTGGTTATAATTTTGTTTTTCATTTTAATTAATATTTTTAATTTTAATTTTATATAATTTACGAAGGGTGCTTTGTTTTAAATGTGAATGAGGTGTACACCTGGAATTGGTATACTTATACATAACCCATACCTGTCAATTTTTAATATACAATGTAAACAGGTACGTAGGTACCTTTTAAACAAACACGAGTTTCGGGAAAAGCAACTGTAATGCCTACACATAAGCTTCAATTCGCGCTACAACTTCATATTTTTTTATTACTTTTTCAACAGTACTAGTCAGTGTAAAATCAACTTTATTTACACTATCATAAAGTTAGTGTTTGTTATAGTGGAAATCACATTTAGTGTCAAACGACTGCGACGGACCACTAAATAACGGTGTAATTCGATTCCACGGTAGAGACAGTGTGGCATTTTCTGCTGACCTCGGCCTAGTAGTGTAGGTACAAAAACCTAAACATAACTTTGTATTGACGAGCATCTAGGTAGTTGGTAGTTGCGGTTGTAATAATCTGAAACAGGCAGAACAAGTTACAAAATATTCAAAATATAAGTAACTCAAAATAATATACTAAACAATTATTATTTTTTTAACACAAAACCTTTCATCGTCAGTTCTTACAAAACAATCCTCAACTTTTGCTTTCGATGTCTGTTCAAATTCAAATCCTGTCTCTACTCTTGACTACACGTTACTGCTCACAAAAACATTTATCTACAAGGTTATTTCTGTATCGACCAAGTTCCAAGTATGAGTACCTACTGTGCTAACTGCGCATGTCTGTTGACTTGCCAGTGTGACGATGACGACACCCCGCTCTCCGCGAAATGAGCTGTATCTACTATGTATACAGTAGATTTGTATAGCTAAATGCGGTCGTCCGCTTTGCCACAATCCAGTGCGCTTATAACCAAAGCAGGGATCGGGCGTGTCGCCTTTTTAAATTAATTGTTTTTGTACTATCGAGTTTTACGTTTTTATTTCGTACGTGGATCAAATACTAAAAGTGTATGTAAACAAATTAATAAGTTCTTTCAAGTTTTAATAACGGAATATCGACTTGGCTACAATAAAATCAATGATTGTAATGTTTTAATTAAGTACCTAACACGTTAATAGTATTTTTCCTTTTCAATTGTTAAGTTTACCAGTGTGTTTTTGAGTTTTTTTTTTAAATAGGTTTACACGTAAGCATTCTCAGGGATATATAGAAAAATATTATTCCGTATATCTATAAACGGCTTATCTTTACATTAACTTCGTTGTTAACGGTTACCAAGGCCAGTTTATTCGATAAACACTCGACGTTTTTCCTCATCGCAGTACTTAATTATTTTGTCCATCACTATTGCAGAGCTATATAACAACTGAATGCAGTTAACAAGACTTTTTAAGGAGCTGTATTTTGTTTTCGACGTTCAAGAAGTAGTGGCTTTTATAGTATTTGGACAACATAATATGTGTTAAACTATAAAGCAAAAACAGTGGGCGTCATTATAAGTTAACTTTTTATAATCGAAGTGACTCAAACCTATTGTAAAATTATATTTTATACCTAACTATGTAGCTATGTATATGATATTTACTTCGGAAGTTTGCAAGCAACTGAGATTTTCTCTCTAAACAAGTTTATGTTGCTGATGCCGAGAACGTAGGTATCTTTACAGTAGGTTGTTATGGAATTAAAATTAGAATAAATCCTCCATGTAGCAACTTGTTATCAGCCTGCTAACGTCGATATTGTTAGTACCTATTTATGTAGTTACTGACGTAATACTGCCGTTTACGATATTTTGTTTGAATTAACAATCCATATACGTATTATATACAATTAAAGTAGCTTTTCGGGTCTGTGTGATCGCGTTGTTCTTCCAAAATACGCAACAGATTTTGAGCGGTTTTTATCATTATTTAGGCAATTATTCCGTAAGGTTATAAATAAGTTAATACAAAACGTTATTAAAATAAAAAACGTTAGAACGTAAAAATAAATCAACGTTTCGCCAAGTGGTACAAACCGAACGAAGCAGAAGCGGGTCGCTTGCGTTGAATTGCTATCATTTTACCATTAGTCAGTGTTGAATTTTGATAAGACCGTATCATCATCATTTCAGCCGAAAGACGTCCACTTCTGGACATAGGCCTCCCCCAAGCACCGCCACTTCGACAAGTTCTGTGCTTCCCTCATCCAGCGGATTCCTGCGGCCTTCACAAGGTCATCGGTCCACCTTGTGACCTTGCATAAGACCGTATAATGATGCTTGTTACAATATGTATTTAGTCTGCCTTCCAACAGTATTATTTTATTTTGTTTTTAACGCTAGTATGACGTAGTTTAGCCATCGAGTTTCCGATAATTTTATATTTAGTATCACCAAACAGGCAGTGAGATAAGGATAAACCTTTTCCCCTTTTTAGCTATGTAACTGGTTCTTCATGGTGTACTTTGAAATAATAAAGATTTTTAAACGAATGTGTTTTTTAATTGTGCATGGAATGTCAGACTTTTCAGCTGTGCCAATAGTGTTTTACTAAATGCATTACATACCTACTTGGAAGAAAGTATTATCGATTTTGAAGACATTCTCGCATCCAGATGGTGTCGAAACAACCACTTTAGATGAGAAGTTTTCAAATATGGAACAGGAAGTTGCGATTGCGATACATCTGAAAATTATGAGCAAAAAGGTTACTTTAAAGAAGGGTATCGATTGGAACTATGAGAGGAGAATTCCCGTGTTCGTAACAACAATAAAACAAAGAGGAACTTTCAATTTTTTTCTTTAATCAATAATTTAAAGCTTACAGACATTCTCGTGTTGTTACAAGTAAGCGTCGGCACTGCTGCGTGCCGCCGTGCTAGTCGCCACGGCTCACAATCCCGTTAAACTAAAATTTCGCCAGTAGAACTTGGTACCTTGGTGCCGCCAGTGGCGCATCTCATACGTCACTCACGGCACCACGTCCCCTCACAAATAAATCATCAATTCATGATTAGAGTCCGTCAAATCCGTCTCAAAATGTCATCAAAATGCTTTGAAACCTGCGCTATACGACCAGTGTACGTTCAGATGGACCAAGGACTAGCTTCCATTATATATTTCATAGTTATACAACAGATTGAATATAGATAAATAAACATTTCACACATTGCATCTTTTAAAACATCTGTAAACTTTGGTTAAAATGTCCATTCTGAACAAATCATCCTGCTGGTCTAAAACAATAGGGTTTTTAAACTTTATTATTATTAAATTAATTAAAAGGCATAGGCGTTATGTACGTAGTATAATTGCTTGAGTTTCTAACAAAGAGATTGACATACGCTTTCTGGACGGTAATACTCTACATTTGTCGTAAGGGCGTACACAGGGAACATTCAACTCAAACAGGCTGGTAATATCTATACGTCGAGAACCAAATCTGTATACGCTCCTACTGCGCGGCTATCCGAAATGATAATTGACATGCATCTAGCTCAGGTCTCAATGATGAAAAAGAATCGCTAAAATCGCACGCGAATCGTAAAATTCATAAAAAAATATATTCAAGGAATTTAAAACACAAGTGTTTGCTTTTTGTCACACTTGTGTCAAATTCCAAAATCGTATTACAAAATGAAATCGCGATTCAGAACTAAAACGGTCGCCCTAACTACGTCTGTTCCCCGCCTCGCTGAGTTCAGACGCGGGGAAAGACAATACTTCTATTATTATTTTATCAACAAAAATCCTTCTCCTCACATAAACGACGTAGTAACAAAAATGCTTACAAACACAACCGTAGACATACGTATACACTCACGCTCACACACCCGATCACACTCGCTTGCATCTCAACCGACCTAACGTGGCACCAAAAACAAGAAAACCAGATCAAATGAGGTCACTCTTCAATTTGGCCGTGTGTTTCTTGCGTTCAGCGCTTGTCCATGAGTGTCATGGAAGGAGTTACTACTCCACTATAATGAAGTCAATTGGAAGTTGGGAGCTGACAGCGGGTTAAAATAATGACTATCAGTCGGAACAGCCTAGACAAAGTAATACATCAAAATTGTTACACGCCATCAGCTTCACCTTTTGTCAATACTAGTTCTGTCCAGTAATACAATTTGAAGGGAACATTGACATGCTAATTTTGTTTCATAAAATGTTTCTTCGCTCTGAGATTTCTACAACGTTACGGTTACAAGTCGCGGACGTATTAATGAATTTTAATATTCTACTAACAGGCAAAATCAGGTCTTATGATATACATTAAACTATTTCCTACATACTGCGTCCGTGCTTGTAAGTTATCAAGGTATTTCGATGTCTTGAGATTATTAGCAGCTCGATATCTTAGTTTCTATTACAGTAGATTGCTGGTGTTTATCCCACTCATCAAAATTTGAGGGCAGGTATTTGTAATTACTATCTTTCTTTTCAATGTTCCAAATAAATAGAAAAAGTGACAAATGTATAGAACCGAAAACAAATATTTCAGATCTAAATCTCGAATAGGATGTTGGACTATGTTTGCATAAAATTATCAATACAATGCAATGCAATCTTTTACGTCATTCATTTACGCTATTTTTGCGCACTATACGAGTTTAATACTCTTATACGTTTTATCTCAGCTTTTATGCAAAGGGATTAATACTATATTACTTCTAAATGGGAGTTTGACAAATTATTGCTATTACAGGAATCGAGGGTCGCTTTGAACAAATGAGCATTTTATAGACCTAAAAAATCTTCCTTTCACTGTCAATAATTTGAGGTGTCGTTTTGGGCGAGAAGTCTCGACGCAAAAAATTCCGAAACGCACCGAGCGTGCTATGTATAAGTTAGATAGGGAAGATGTTCCACGGTTAGAGTAGTTAATGGAGTGGCGTCGCCCGGCGGCGGGCCGGCTCAGTTGTGCACGGGCGCCGAGCTGTGGTGGTGGCGCTCCAGGTCCTCCAGCGACAGCGCGTTGGGCACGTGCACGGACGGCAGCTTGCCGGCCGACGCGCGCGCCAGCAGCTCGGGCGAGAACCAGCGGGCCAGCTGGTTGTCGCCGCCGCCCGTGCCGCCCGCACCGCCCATATCTGCGAAATTACCTGATTCTTACATTATTTTTGTCAAGAACATTACCGGAAAAATTGAAAAAAAAAACAAAAATGCATCTACTTAATAAAAATCTTAAATTCATTCATTCGTTCACTGACAGTCAACGCCCAGCCTTAACCGTGGGTCTAGAGGCATGAAATAATGCACAAAAATTTCTTTATGTACAACGAAAGTGAGCACGGTAAGGAAGGATTTTCGAAAATTCATCTTTCAAAGGGGTCTAATTTTTTTATGAAAGTTAGTTATTTTAGCCGATGAGCTTGTTCATTAATTACTTAAGGCGAAAGCGTCAAGGCAGCCCGCGAAATTCAAATTTTCTTACGATTTTTGCAATTTGCAGGTCAGTATCGTGTCCTATGTTGATCTAAATGTGATTCGCGGCCGTATCAAATGTTTAATTATAGAATTATAATCATAAAAATGATCAATACAACTCTCAATACAGTTCATGTAAACCCATTGAATGACTATTTCATGAAATCATGACATTTGCCGATTATGCTAACTTATGGAGTTATATTGCTGATTGTAATGATTATAATTACCTGGAAAATGCAAAAAACTAAAAAAAAATTGAATCTCGCGGGCTACCTTAGAGCATCCTCCTTAAGGTGAATCCGCAATTGTAGCCCGCGAAATTCTAATCTTCTTAGGTATTTTGCAATTTACAGGTCAGTGTCAGGTCAATAGTGTCATATGTACTTTTCCACAAGACAATTTTGTTCTTATGTAACAAATCTAACTAAGAGAGATGTATCAATGATTCCAATGATTATAATTCTGTAAATACATATCTCTTATAGTCGCGAATCATATTTTGATCAAGATACAATCTGACACTGACCTACAAATTGCAAAAAACGTAAGAAAATTTACATTTCGGGGGTGTAACTGCGGATTCACCTTAAACAATTTCTATTATCTAAATGCTATTATAATATCGATGAATAAGTAAATGATACAACTTTAATGACATGTTTCATAAAATAATTACTTAAAAAACAACTAAGTTGTCAAATAAAAGCCGTCTTCCTCTCCCCTACTGTGTCCGACGAGTCAAAATGATCATGTCTGTGTAAACATATCACAAGTTCACCCTTTCGAATTCAATAAATACCGGGTGGCAAGGACATCGACGCGAAAACCGTTACCATGGACTCAGTACACGATTCTGACCCCCCCCACGTCGAAATTTTTCGTCGATTATAAAAGTATGAACTTATCTCGCGGTCAAAATGTATTGAACAGCAAATTTCTTTGTTATAACCGGTGAATAATTTCAATGCAGGTTCGGAATCATGTACTGAATCCATGGCAACAGGTTTCGCGATACCACCATATATTTATTGCATTCGAAAAGGTGAACTTATCTCTTCTCTTCTCTCTTCTTCACTACTGCATTACTTAATACCAACTCAATATCCGTTGTTTATTTATTTATTTTATTATTTATGTACACACAGTAAAATACATAGAGTTACGACATAATTATAATTTGAGTACAAAGGTAGGTTGTTGTGTTATCAACTCGAGAAAAGTAGATTCAATTGAGTTAAATTCAATGTGTTGTATACGTTGTTTGGCAGTCGTTACGGGTCGTCAGAACCCGACAATCTTACCACCTTTACCAAGGAGTATCCTGTTACTCAGTAAATGGTCAGATAGGCAGTCGCTCCATCTAAAATACTGTAAAATCCGGTTAGACTGGAAGCCAACCCCAACATAGTTGGGAAAGACTAAGCAGATGAGATGATGATATTGAGTTTATCATCTTTTTTTTTTATGCACGTGTTTCTGTGACAAATACAATTATTTTTCTTTCTTTTCTTTATATTCTCAGAGCAGGTTTTAGTATTTGATTACTCACCATTAAGA
Organism: Agrochola circellaris; assembly: GCA_914767755.1. Lineage (NCBI taxonomy): Eukaryota > Metazoa > Arthropoda > Insecta > Lepidoptera > Noctuidae > Agrochola > Agrochola circellaris. The sequence goes on from OU611860.1 coordinate 10,475,460, forward strand.
CTCCTCTGGTGTGACTGAATGAGTAGCTTATGAAGTGAGGTGCCGCCAGTCATGCCGCGGGCCATATTGTTCATGTTATTGTACTGCAAATTAAATAAAACACATTATTTGATGCTAGTTTTACAATACAATATGTTAGGTTAAAGGAGAGAGTAGTACTCATAAAATTAAAAACTTATAGTGGCACCAACTCGGAAATATGAAACACAAAACATCTGTTCCATACAAAACGGCAATACTAACACAGATTTTTTTTATGGAACAGCAGATTTTTTAAACACAAGTCCCCCTACCGTCTGTCTGTCTGAACGCGACAAAACTCAAAAACTACCGAACGGATTTACATACGGTTTTCACTAATGGACGGAGTGATTCATGAGGAAGGTTTAGTGGTATAATTCATTAAGGTTTTGTGTAAATTGGCTGAAATATGATGATGATTATTGAAGATTTCAGAAAAAGTCATGCCGACTGGGGGGCTTTACTGGCGTGCGCCGCGTAAATTAATAGTCATATATGAAAACAATGTATTAAGGAATTATTCCTCCCGTAGGATATTTTCCGACATCCACGATACCGATACCGCGCCGCAAAAGCTAGTTAATAATATCATGCTAGTATTTCCCGAAGAAATGTGCAGAGGTGAATGGTACACGCAAATTTCGCTAGTTACGTTGAAGTCTCATGTAATAGGGGGCTAGCTATAAAATATACGTAGCATAGCTAATAAAGCATATCTAATTCTTTTATTTTATTTTTATATTTATATTTTAACTTACACGCAGTTCTTAACAAACAAGTAACAAAATAAAATAAACTAACAGAAGACTTTTGACAGAGTTAACAGCGGGTCCCAAACTAGGCACAGCCTGTATCTTGGTGACCCAAATTATACACTAAGTTAAATAATATACGTGTTCTACTAGCGCAATAGCAAAAATTAAAATTAATTTGTTACATAAATTAACTACATTACAAAATTTACAAAAATTTTAGTGCAAAAAAAACCAATAGAATACAAACAAAACAGTTATGTGAGTGTGTGTGCTAATTCTAGGTCATGATGGGATATTCTGGGCTGGAGGGCCTTCGTGGATACAAAAACGAATTAAATTCTTTGTTGTATAAGTTCTTTCTGTTTTGTGGTACAACTTACCGAGTTTGGTACTTGTTGCCTCAGAGGAGGATGAGGGTAGGGACGAACTGAACCCAGCATTTGCTGTAACGTTACAAAAAAGATAGTTATTTCGCTTTTATATACTAAATTAAAGATTTTCACCTAGTGTGAATGTAAAGTTATTAAGGTTACGTCAGTTCTATGTTAAGCTCGCCTGTGATGAACTTGATTGCTAGGCAAACTGACTATGATCTTATTCTCTGTAATATGAAATAATCACTAAAATGTTTGAAGTGAAAACTTCTTTAGGTGCGTTGAGCGATTTTTGGTAGGGGATTAACTTATGGATTCGCGTCACCGACATGCTCGCGCCGCGGTGTTGTACTATAGAAGCTAGATGGCGCTAATACCAGTTTTTTTTTCAGTCGTACGAAATACTATATCACGGCTATAGCACGGCAAATTGACATAGTGTGTCAATGTGCAAAAATCAAGTTCCCCGTCTGTACATACAATACCCATGTCAACTTTGAACAGTACTTGGCTGTGAATATAGCAAATGGAGTTTTATAAAAAGATTACCTTTAAGAGCGTCGCTCTTGAGCCCGTAATACACATGCCTGTAACTGGCACAAAAATTAGCAAGTAGCTTGCATGCCCATCATGACATTAACCAATCAGAAATTGTTATGGCTCAATGGCATGCAAGCTACTCGCATACTTCTGAACCATACGACAGTGCTTTTTGCACGTTTTTTGTGGTATTAATTTTTCTTTAAGCCAAGTTATATCGGCCGTATTGTAGATGATTGTCTACAATACGGCTAATATAACTTGGTAGGTCTGAACGTAGGCTCTGCGAACTTTCGCGCATGTTCTCTCACTCACACTCGCCCCATGTCACCATATGGTTCCTAAAATATGTTATTGCGCAGCCTTCTGCGCGAAGTTCGGCTAGTGAAACCCTTGAGCTAGCCAGACTTTTTTTACTTTAAGTTTTCTATATAAACTTATCAAAACCCATAACAGGATTTCCTATAGCCGATCTCTGTCAAAGACTCCATGTGTCGATAGATATTAGCGGCCATAACCTGTAAATTTTCTTTGTGTATACAATTTATTTATTTATTTATATATTATTTATTGTACACCACAAAAATACATAACATTATGCACTACAAAATATACAATGGGCGACCTTATCGCTTTCCGCGATCTCTTCCAGGCAACCTTAGAATGGACAGTGATTTGCCTGGACATAAAATGGGGCTGTCGTGGGTGCAAATAATAAGTATACAATATACTAGAATAGATACACAGATAAATACATCCTATCCTAAATAATAGATACATAAATACATACATACAATTACGAAGAATAAGATAAAGTATCTCAGTCCCAATCTTGATACGCGATCTTTGAATACCGCTTGTGATTCGTCCTTTCAAAGATCAAACTCGGCCATTGCTAGTCGTTATCGAGCTTTACTCAAAATTTCAATACACACGATGCGCGCGCGCGTGCGCTTCGTTATATTTTTGAAACAATGATATCAAGTTAATTATAACATACCTGCTGCTGATTGATATATTGTTGTTGGTAATCATTGGGCGTCGCGTAGCCCATCGTCGGCGCTGTGCCGCTCTGGTTACCCTGAAACAACAACATAAGCCCATGAACTTTACTTCTCCTTTGCGTTTTGATGGCAAAAATGACACAATTTTTTTTTTTTACGTTATTTGGTTCAATATCATTAGGCCCTCAACTCAACTCGTCAACTTTACTAACTCAATAAAAATTTAATTTATTAACCAAAATAAGAACACACAGTATATAACCCAATTTTTATAACTGTGCGCGTGTCAATGTCAAAATATTACAGTGTTTTAGGTATAAATAATAACAATAACAACTTTACGAATAATATGGCAGAACTGTCCAGACGACATGAATTGTGCAGACCGTACTAAGAAGCGTCGGGGCACTGAAGAGTTAACCGGGCGATTGAATTCAATACTAACAAACTAAGACTTTGACAGCTCCAAGCCCACAGTTATAAAAATCGTGTTATATCACAAAATTGAATAATGACAATATACACTAAATAATAGCTTAAAGTTTATAATATATAAAGTTCGGGATTATCTGCAGTAAGTGGTAAACCTGTATCCCGGATTAAATTTTTTGATCCCCATAAATAAATTGTGAACATTTAATAGTTTTGTTTAGTAGCGGAGTGATTCTAGATCCCACTTCATAACCATTTAGTAGGATCTAGAATCACTCCTCTGGGGCCACAAAATAAATGTTCATAGTAGTTGTAGTAATTTCGTTACCCAGAACGGTACCAATAGATATATTATTAACGACCTTTAAACTGAGGAATGACATTGATTTTGGCAGCTTTTGATACAGAAGAGCGTTCAAATATTAAAATTGAACTCTCGAATCTGATGAAAATCTGCCCTAAATCTAGCATGTTGTAGACACGTGCCTAGCGTTTGATATGTAAGGACTCACCTTAACTATAGGCCTGCCCTGTGGCACCTTGGGTGGCTGCACCCACTGCTGCTGCTTCGGACTTGGCGCGTCAGACTCTTTTTCTGCAGTCATTTTACGTAATACCTGAAACAATACATTGAGGGTATAGAGTATAGTGCATCGTCCATGAGAGCAATAGAGTTACAGAACTCTCGCGGTCTAGAGACCAAAAAAATCAGCATCAACCATCAATACCGGGCGTTTATAATAATCGTAACGATCCTTACTAATTTTATAAATAAGAAAGTGACTTTTTTTGTTTGTTACGCTTTCACGCTAAAACGGCTGAACAGATTTGGATTAAATTTGGCACATAGGTAGATCATGACCTGGGTTAGGACAAAGGACTTACTACTTATACTTTTTATCCTGATTTTCCCACGGAATCGACAATTATGTGGGTGAAACCGCGGGGCGGCAAGGCAATATTTTTACGTAAGTTAATTTCGAATCAACAATTTTTCTTCCCCATAAATTATACTCTCTCGTCTTTTCTAGTGCCTGAACCAGTTCTTATTAATGAAGGCATTCTGCATTATGGACTGAGCACTACCTAGTTACTGGGTAACACGATACCTCATGGCAAGACCGGTTTTCACACCTTCGAACTTCTGACTACCCGTAACGACTGTCAAAGATCCACGAATGACAGCCGGGACCAACGGCTTAACGTGCTTTCCGAGGTACGGAGGAGTCTCGGTATGTAATGAAACCCATCCCCGGACCGACAAGCGTAGCTTAACCAGCGGTTGCGTGCGTTTGTAATTATTTAGCCACGACCCCTCTTACACACAGAACTCTACTACTACTCAAGTACTTACCGAGGTGGGTGTGAATGATATAGGAGTGGACTGTTTGGGCTGCGACATCTCTTGTCTGCGACGGTAGTTCTCTCGCTGCTCCTCCAGCTTCTTCTTGATGAGGGCATTCTGCATTATGGACTGGGTGTGCGCAGCTAACTCGCGCGGCGAAGGAATGCGGGCCGGCACGCCTGCCAGAAAAGGTTCATTCATTAATTTAGTGGAACAAGGCTGTGATAAAAACTAATGCCCAACTACGAAAAAAAAGCCAACTAAAAAGTTATAAACAAGAAATCACAGACAAATAAAAAATCCGGATCCGTCGTTTTAATAAAAATCTAGTTCTTCTTTTTGTCGTAGTTCGGTTTTAGTTTTTATAACTTTCATTTCTATTTAAATTATTTAGGGGTTATAAAATATATAAATTTTTGAAATGTGCTAATTAAGCCCTTTCATTTGATACCTATCATGGCACCATTAAAAAAAATTTTTTTAGTTTACGACTTTATATCCTCTAGAGGGCCTCCAACGATACCTAATTTGTCAAATTATGATGAGTAATTAAAAACTGATGAGATGAACATACATACCTACATAAATACCGGTTAAAATCATAACCCTCCGCCGTAGACCGTAGTCGGGTAAAAAATTAAAGTGCTATGTAAAAAGGGACTCAACCGATCCCTTAAATAGATAATCTGCTATCACGGCCTAAGAGGCTCAGTTTTATGACAGTCATTCCTTGCACAGCCAACCGCAGTTCTATGCACATACATTGTGGAATGAAATAAAGTATTGAGTATTTCACGTGTTACCACCACTGGCGTGGGTTTGATTGTTATAAATACAGATAAGAACACATGCCACATTGGTGGTCTTGGTATTAAACTAGACACAAGAAAAAAAAAACACTTTCTTAATGGACTGGACTCACCTGTGTAAAACTCCCGTTTAGCAAAAACCGTTGACATAAATCAACAGTGTAGAAATTATAGTGTTATTTTTTACACATCATATAATGATCACCGTATCCTATACACTCGTCAACGGATTGGGCTGTCAGCCGTGTTACCAATTTTGCTGACTGGCTAATCGCACGAGAAAGGTAAAACCTCTTACTGATAATAAGAATATAACAACGTTGGTATTATTCCAACTACCCCTTTAATTAAGCTACTACACGTTCAGTGCCGGTAACCCTCTTGGCGGGTTCACTCAAGGCGCATATGGGATGCCGGGAGCCCTCGCGGAGGGCTCATTTTAAATGGAGGTTTTTCTTTGCGAATTCGGCATTATAAAGTGAGAAACTTAAATCTGTTGTATATTTTAACAAGATTTCAATCCTAATGCCGGTGACACTCCTGGATGGTTAACTTTAACGCAAACGTAGCATTACGTTTGCCGTAAACGTAATGCCGGTGCTCCTCCTGGAGTCAACTTCCATTATGTATCGCCATGCATGGCGCAAAAGCTCTATGAAAATGGGTGGAGTCGAAAGTGTTAAGCTTACGGTGCCATGCAAAGAGTGGGGATCAAACTCATGTCATCTTGCTCGCCAGTCAGCACCTTAGCCGTTGGGCTATTCCCGCTTAAATCGATTGAAATGAAACATATACTACCTGGGTGGTGCACGGCTAGCGTGTTGGGACTGGTGGCCATTATAGGCGACACACAGAACGCTGCGTCCGTTACAGAAATGACATGTTAAAACATTGAGTTAGTAAGGAATAGGTTGGTTGTAGTCATGCACGTGATAAAGTACATAAAATCCATATATGAGTGAAATGTTATCATGCAAAAGACCCTATTAATTTAATATTTCTTGATTACTTTTGGGCTCTGACATTTGGTAATCCTCAATAGGCGCTAAAATTCGAAATGAATAATATGTTCTAAACTTATTAATCTTATTATATGATATAAATATAATAATATGTTACTTTTATGATAGATTGGTTTGAACGGAGTCTACATATTGGTAGAAGTCAATTTATTTTAATTTTTGTTTTCATTTATTGTTGACATAATCTACTCATTAAAATGTTTTTATTTTATGAGTTGATTGCAATTTGTGGTAATGTAAATCATTTTTGCATTTAAAGCAGTTTGTTGCGCCACTTCTTCTTCCCAGCTAACGCACTAGGAAGTGGTGAAGGGTGGGCGTTTTGGGGGACTGTCTTATGTAATTTTGACGTTCGAAAAGTGCTGATTCTCAGCCTAGATTGAATAAATGACTTTGAATTGAATTTTGGTATTATAGCAGTAATATTCAAGAAATTACATTAGTCAAGATCATTAATTTAACATCAAACTTTTGTTAGTTAAGTGAAAAGAGTTTTAAGGCACATTTTCCCATATATTTATGATACCTGCAGTGCTATTCTGTAACCATCTCACCGTGAACACTTAGGTGAAGTGAGCGTGGAGTGAGCTGTCATTCCACAGGGATTGACACTATTGACAGCTCACTTCACCCAAGTTTTCACGGTGAGATGTTTACAGAATAGCACGGCTGTAATATTATCGAAGGTATTGTTACCTTGGTGCGGCAGTGGCGACAGACGCAGCGGCTGATGATGCGGAGGGACGATGAGGTGCTGCGGGCCCGGCAGTGGGGACTCGCCCATCTGGGGAATATACCGAACAGTTAGCTATTGTAGCTCTGGTACTCAATTGATATAAAATACTGAATATAATCGTAGGTTTCGTAGAATAAAAATATTAAGCCGGCTACGTGCGTGTCGGACCACGCACAATGAAGGGTTCCGTAGTTGGGATGAATTTATCCCAAAAACTTAACATTGTATTTGAAAAACATATTCTCTACTCCCATACATTCTAACTGCAAATGTAAGTTGGTCTATTATTACTCGTTAACTTGTAGAGCCTAATTAGCTGTGATAGTTTTCCTTTTAACTTCGTTATACAGGGTGGCAGGGACGACCCGAAAACTTTTACCATGAATTCAGTATATGATTCTGAACCCCCTGCATTGAAACTTGTGGTCGGTTGTTATTAAAAGAAACGCTTATTAATTTTCGCGTCGATATCCCTGCCACCCTGTTTAACGAAGTTAAAAGGTAAACTATCACAGCTAATTAGGCTCTATAAGTTGTACAAACCCTGTATACAGATTTATTGGTTATATGTTGGCAATCCATTAAGGGGACTTAGGGGAGGTCTTTTACAACCAAATGACCCCTTTTGACTCCTATGCAAAAGTCAACAATTGTTTGTAAACGTAAAAATAAATGATGTGTTTAAAACTACTAATTAACTATTTTCGGACTTTTTCCTTTACTTTGAGACCTTGTGCTGTGACCTTGCTTCTTGCCAAATTTCATTATTCCATGTCAACGTGAAGTACCCTGTAGGTTTCGATTTTTTTGCAAGTATCAAAATATGTCGCATTTTTTATTGTGTTGACTTAGCTTTTTTTTTGAGCTCCAAATTTTTTTTTGAGCTGAAATTAAATACGTAGGTCTAAGGTACCATACCTTAGACCTACGTATTTAATTTCAACTTGATACCTCCACGTGTTTCTGAGAAAAAAGGTCTTGGCAGACTGACAGACAGACAAACGGACAACGAAGTGATCCTATAAGGGTTCCGTTTTTTTACTTATGAGGTACGGAACCCAAAAAAAACAATATTTGTTAAAAAACTAGTATTGCACATTACCTGTCTCTGGTGCTGGTGCAGTCTTAGTATGGTCAGCAAAACTTCGCGGTGACGACTCTGAAGTCCTGGGTTATTCAGCTGTTGCATTAAATGCTGCGCCGTTATCTCGCCGGTTTTCAGTCCTGTGCAATAAACATATTGTGGTTGAAATAAATTATAATTTCAACTGTTTGAGTTAAGTTGAACATTGATCAACGAAGACTATATGAAATAGTAACTTTACTTTTGTTACAGCGCGGCTGTCACCATCACCGCAAGATTCATCACGCGAAGATTCAGTTTTCAAATATATAATACTTAAAAGTTATAGGAAAATAGGTCCGTTTATATATTTGTGCCCACGTATTATATTTGCAACATTTCAAAGAAAAGAAGATATTTTTTACATTGATACAAATACCAATAAACCAAAAATTACCATTACCTAAAGGATTGAGTAAATGCGCGTCACATTTCAACTAAAACACGTGTATACATTACAATGTAAACATGAATGTATAACAGTAAACTTAATACTACCACATTCTATCTCGCTCACTCTTACGTAAAAGTGCATTCAACACAGCACGGCAACAGGTGGAAGGTTCCCGCGCGATTCCAGGAATCGAGTCGCTGTATTGATCGGAAATTCGGTAAACAATCCGATTAAAGATTAGACTGGCCTATGTATCGATACAAATGTATAGCGGTTTATAACCAATTTGAAATTAAAATTACCAGTACGTAAAAGTACCAAATACGTAATCGTACTCTCATATATGTTTGACCTTTTCAACATTTTAACAGAATCAAAAGAATCGTAAAATGTAATATTCTAACTTTACCAGTCTGTTTAGTGAAAGCTTACAATAAAAGCACTTTCAATCAATAATAAATGTTCGATATCAACTCATTAACAATGAGGTTAAAACATCAAAAGTGGGCCGTCGCCGGTTGCACCAGAAGTGCATACGATGTCCTAAACATACAAAAATCCTACACATAAGGGCTAAAAATAAATACAATCATGCAGACAACATCAATAGCGAGCTAAAACATGTATTCTCAAAGTAAATCATACCCTAATCTTATCAGCAACAAGGTTTAAACACACTATTTTAACCGCTTGTCGCGTACAATCCCCGTGAATTATAACATCGGAAATACGCCGGACACATTCGGGTATCTTCGGGATTTGCATACCGCCATCTTTGTTAGGCTTCGAAGCATCGTGCATAAAAATTCGCTGACCGCGCAGGTCACAACAGCATGTACTCGGAGTATTTAATATAGAGCAGGTAAATCCACATAATATCAAGTATCGGTGACAGAAGTAATATTGTTTTAACAGTAAGTATCGGTGACAGAAATAATAAATTGTGGTTTAGTATGAGCAATAGACAAGCCTCTAAATAAGAATAATAATGAGAAAAGGACATTTCTTAGATCCAGTAGAAGGGTAAACGAGACAAGTATATTTTCTCTATCTCTTTCGCGTATGCAAACTTTTTGTTTGGACCCAAGTCTTCGCCAACGATTGGGTTCCAACAAACAACGGCTGTCACCAGCTGTAAAGGTACGATTTCTTTGGGAAACTGTGTTGTTTGTTAGTGAACAAGACAATTACAAGATATATTATGAGAACTTGTTGTGTCTTAGGTTGTACGAATCGATAGAAACGTACGTAATCACAAAGACTATCGATATTTTATAGGGCATACGTTAACAGCTCATCTATAGTTCACACTCAACCTAGATTTTAACAACTCTATAGAGATATCAAGGTGACAGTTCGTCACGTCAAAACAGCGCTCTATTGTTCAGTATTTTAGGCCGACGGGGAAATATGGAACTAAATTGCGCTGAATAAGACAGATTAATGACGTTTGTATTTCAATACCGGTGCATATAGAACATGATTACAAAACAAAAACTGCATGGCACCTGTAATTACAATACTCAACAGTTTAAAGAGCAATCTTTTAGAAATACCTTACGACATTCTAATCCATAAGTGTTTTTATTCTGTATTCGATTTTTTGCAAATTTAAATGTGTGTCCTTTAGATTTATTAGAATGTAGAATTGAAACTTTATCACAGATGTATAATGTATACAGATACTTCACTCCGTATTTTATGTATGAAGGTACAAGTTTGTACGCGGTGGGCTCGTCCTGTCGGCCCAATTCAGTGAGCGTTACGTTGTCAGAAGATATAAGAGTTACGCGACAGAAAGAGAGGCAACTTCTAGGTGAATATAACTGTCGGTAATTAGCTATGTGCGACCTGAATTGCACTTTATTGTGTCGCAGCAAGAGTCAATCTGCCTAGCCTTTTCCCAACTATGTTGGGGTCGGTTTCCAGTTTAACCGGATGCGGCTGAATACCAGTATTTTACATGGAGCGAATTTCTATCTGACCTCCACAACCCAGTAGCTGGGTAATACGATACCCCTTGGTAAGATTATTGTGAGATAGTTGTCAGATTTTCGGGCGTCTGACGACCCGTAACGACTGTCAAAGATCCAAGAATGACAGCCGGGACCAACGGCTTAACGTGCTTTCCGAAGCACGGAGGAATCTCGATGGTCACCCATCCACGGACCAACCCCGGCAAGCGTAGCTTAACCTGATCGAACGCCCCGTGCGGCTGTTTACTTAGTCATTACTTAGCCACGAGCTCCTCCGTTATTGTACACACAGATTCTGTGCATATATATGCACATTATAATCGTCAGTGAAGTTCTAACAGTACGTAAGTCATAAATGGCTACATTAAAGGAGAGTGAAAAAACTGTATGAAATGAATGTAACTTACGCTTAAGGCCTTATTGTGTTCAATATTAATACAAATTAACTCTGTGATGATTTGAACCCGTGGAAATCCCAATAATCTTTTCCATTGAAGGAATTTGGTGAATTTCGCAGTGGTGCCAGTAAAACACTCATAAAATGACTTACGCACTGTTAGAACTTCATTGAAGATATGCGGATTCTAAACATTTTATATTCTATTCAAACAGTGCCACCGTTTGGATGTTTTGGCGACCGTGTCTTTCTGCACTAAATGATGATTTACGTAACGACTGTAACGCTTGTCATTCTAAAGCTGATGATTATATATTTGATTGTTACCATAGTAGCATCGCAAGTATATCAGTATTCAGCAGAATAATAACAAGATACAGAAAATTATAAGTCAACACAACACGGTCGCTGATCTTGAGTCAAAAGCTCTAAAAGTACATTCTAAATTAAACGTAAGTAATTAAGTGCTCTGTCTGATTAAGGCTCGGTACATTGCTCGTTGCATGGCTTCGTCGTTGTGTTCTCTAAACCTCTTACTTTTTCGCAGTCGGTAAAAAGTCGAAGGGTAAATGAAGGTAAAATACTGACCTCGCACAATAGCCTGCGCCTCAGGTCGCTGCAACAAGTCTCTGTCCGCGGGCGCGATGCCTCCCATCTCGTTGGACGACGCCGCTTGTTGCTGCTGGTGTTGTTGTTGCTGCTGCTGCTGTTGGTGTTGCTAAGACAAAAGATCGACATTAACCACAGAATATGGAAGAGAATTTTCAAATCACTCTGATAAAGCTATTGAACGGCGATCGAACATCGGAGAACCATTAATAAGAAACATCTCAACTCAACTAAATGAAACTTTTATTTAACCTAAAAAAAAACGTACGTTTTGGTTAGCGAAAAGATGCTTAGTAAGCCCCGTCTCTTGCAACTATGCTGCAGAGTGCAATATAATCTTGATACTATAAATAATACCAGCCTGTTACTGTCCCACTGCAGGGCAAAGGCCTCTTCTCATACAGAGAAGGCACGAGCATTGATCACCACGCTTGCTCAAGACGGGTTGGCGATTTCAGACTTATATTAACTATAAAGTCCAGGTTTCTTCACGGTGTTTTCCTTCACCGATGTCAGTAATGTCCAAGATAAACTCAGAAAGTACACATGAATTGAAAAAGTCACATTGGTACTTGCCCGGATTTGAACTCACAGCCTCGTGCTTGAGAGGCGAGGCCTTAATCACTGGGCCATTACGACATTCATCTTGATACTAGATTATGTATAAAATCTGACACTTTTACAAACAATTGAAATTCATGATTCATTCTTCTTCTTTATCCCTGAACTGATAGTGGCCTACTGAAAGCACACACTTGGTAAATACATTATTAGCTATAATTTACCTGCACTTGCAAGAGCTTGTAAAGGAGCTCCTGCGGTATATGCGGCTGCTGTTGTTGTTGCTGCTGTTGTTGTTGTTGTTGCTGCTGCTGCTGTTGTTGTTGCTGCTGCTGCTGTTGTTGTTGTTGCTGCTGCTGCTGCTGCGCTTTTTGTTGCTGCTCCATGCTCTTGTTCAGCATCTGAACGGAATCGATTATGATGGAGTTTTATGAGACAGTAAGTATAGGTATAAAATTCTACCTTCGGGAGAAATTTTAACAAAAATAATATTAGACGAAGTCTAAGTTTGGCAAAGCATTACTCTGGTTTTGGGATTTGTGAGTACAAAGATAACGTCAGTAATAGGTAACCCATTTTGCAGCATCTTGCTTGGGGATGATGCGTTAGAGAAGCCAATTAATGCAGGCGTCTGTACTGCCAAGTTCTCAACTTTAAATTCTTATTTTCGAAACTGGATGTAGTCTTTTTTTTTTGGGTGGTACATTATCAAATAACTTTTCCCGCTCTGGGCGGAGCGGGAGGGCGTGTCAGACTCTTACTGACTAAAACCCACCCGTGTTCCTTCAGTTGCCTGTACGTTACCAGGGGCCACGGTATCCCTTTCGGACTTTCCCGCGACCCCGGCAGGCATCGGTCCTAGCGGATCCCGTCAAGTGTGCTGGCATCTCTATAAGGCGCGCGTGGAACACAACGTGCCGTCGACCCGGGGGGTATATGGTCTATGTTAAGTAACTTTTTGGATAGTTAGCTATAAAAAAACTAGTGCATATATATAAAGTGCGCGGTGTACCTGTAACAAGCTCATGGGCTGCGGCTGCGGCTGCGGGCGCGGCTGCTCGGGCGCGGCCGTGACCGCGTGCCCGCCCGACACCTGCGCCAACTGGGACACACGACATGGAATGAAATCTTTTATTCTGGATATAGATATCAGAATCACTTTTACACGTCATATCTAACAAATGATGATAAATGATTATGATAAATGATTTTTATTTCTGTAAATAGGTTGTACAAAACACTTTTACACGTCAAACATATTATTTTTAAACTAGATGAGGCGTTTCTTATCGGACTACTCCGAGAAGAAAGGCCGAAACAAACTCAAAGGTCACAGTCTCTTTTAAAGTGCAGACATAATCTTGGCCAGATCATGTGAAGATCATGTAGATTGGTGTCTAAAAATGGTCTTTTGAGGAAAGAACCACACAGATTGAGTCGTGTCTGTTCAGTCAGTGCACGCATTTGTCAGTGACCATGCAGCTCAACTCAGAATTTAAGGAGCTCAACGATTCGACGAACAATACCAAAGGAAGGACATTTGGGTAGGCCGCATAAATTACTCAAGCTGCCCGACCATGATAAAATTAAATGAGAAAAAAAATTAAAAGGAATGATCCACATAGTCTTCACATTCACAATTATTAAAAATATATAATACTTTAAAAAGTAAATATTCATGTCATTGTATATCACAAAACAAAGCGCCCCCCGCCGCGTCTGTCGTCTGAACGCGATAAACTCAAAAACTACTGAACGGATTTTCAAACGGGTTTCTCCAATGGACGGAGTGATTCATGGGGAAGGTTTAGGTGTATAATTAATTAAGGTTTTGTGTAAATTGGCTGAAATATGATGATGATTGCTGAAGATGTCGGAAAAATACATGCCAACTGGGAGCTTTACTGTCGTGCGCGGCGTAAACCGTAAGACATACATAAAATTAGTAATATACAGGATTGTACATCTTAAAAAGTTCAACAACAAATTCTGCGATACGCGATTTCTAAGGATGACCCACAGTATTTTTCAGAATTTGATAAAACATTGAATTGTTATTTCCGAAGCTATTTTAACCGGTAACCCTTATCCAATAAAAATATGTTATTTAAATTGAGAATTTAATTTAGATTAAAATATGACCCGACATCATATCAATTAAATGAATACCTACTTTAAAAGATATCACAGATTCAAAATTACGCGTAACAAAATAATTATGGTTGAGGGCGGCGCAACGCTAGGACAGGAGTCAATGACCTTTTCCTCGGCTATTAAGTATGCCATCATAGCTTCGCTTCCTTTTAATCCCGGTCGCGTGGTACGTTCCCGTGGGATATTGTCAGACTTGCACTCGGGCGAAGCCGCGGGTAAAAGCTAGTTAAAAAATAAAAATAAGCTAGATGGGAGGCGACATTTCATATCTGACTACCCCTGAGAAGAAATGGCGAAAGAAGCTCAAGGGTCAACACAATTTCATAAGGTGATAAATCACTTACTAAAAGCCTTATCAATTAATGCTATTTTCGCATACGTTAATGATTTTCTTCTTACCTTTTCTGACTACGCTTGATCAGATTTTCAGAATGAATGAATAAATGAAATGCACCGATCCCAGCGTGGTTTAACCAGACTCGATAAATCGAATTAACCCCAAGATTTGCACTAGCCCCTGGAGCCTCATGTTGCATGGGGCTACAGAGGCCATTGCATATCAGGAAGTAGAACCGAGTAATTTCATAAGTCAAGGAGTTCTGCATAAGGTACTCACGAGTCGTTTGAAGGCAGTGAGATCATGATCAGGTACATTGTGATGCTGCTGCGGCTGCGAGTGCTGCGGCCGAAGACGCGCTTCCAACTCCTCCAAGCTATGTACTTTGCCGCCACTAACGTGGTTCACCTCTGCAACAAGAGTTTATATTGATTGAGTGAGAGCAAAAGTGACTGTGTTGGTTTGTCCCGATACTAATTTAGATGAACTTTTTATTTAACTTTCTGGCCTTTTCTCAAACTTGGTCGCAGTAATTAAGCTAAAGTCCCTGTCACGAGAAGTTATAAATTTTGTAAACACACATTCAGGGGTCCGCAATAGTAAGTCATTGCAATTTGATTGAATTTGGGATTATTTGTTTCGCTACGTAACTCAGTAGAAGTTCTTCATTTACAAAATATATAGCTTCTTGTGACGGGGACTTTAGGGCATTCCAATCAAATGGGTTAGGTAAAGTTGGAAGTATGTTCAACTGCGGCAGCGCTACGCCGAAGTTGGTCGCAGTTACTTGGCTGTTAAGTATTTTTAGGACATAAAAAATAGGATTTTTTGAAGCTCACATAGACACATATATATTTAATATATTAGAGAGTTCATTCCTATTTTTAAGGAAAACGAAATGGTTTTTTTTTTGGGTTCGATTCAATACAAGTCATTTACAATGAACACGTAATACACCGGGGGTGGGGAGAAGGTGAGCTCACCAGTTCTATTATCGTGGTTGTTGGCGTTGGCCCTCAGCAGCAGGTCGAACAGCGACGTGGGCTGCGGCGCGAAGGGCGCGCGCGCGGCCGGCGAGATGGGCGCGAACACGTGCGCCGCGCCGCCTGCGCCCGCGCCGCCCGCCGCGCCCGCGCCGCCCGCCGGGGACGCGCGACCGTTGTCCAGCTCTGGGAGGGGGAAAAGATGTTGAACAATTCCTTGGTATTCAGATTGACCAGTTTCTGAACGGCATAAAAATGTGAACTATTAAATACAAGTGACAATGGAAGTAAAAAAATACAAAATTTCAGTTATTTAGCTCTCGATTTTTTATTATTATGTGAAACAAGTATTAATAAACGACTTGGTGACATATTTTGAAAAGATCCATATTCATATCGATCGACTGCAATCTATTTACACCTTATCGATTCGACACGCTGTTACATTAACAGCCGTCTTATTGAACCAATAATACAAGATGTATGACAGCGCAATCTAAAATCGGAAAATCTCATACACCTGTTTTCTGAAAGATTGTCAAAATGTTCTAATTGCCTGATTTAAATAAAAAAAAGCCAATGAAATCACTTCACATTTGTTTCAGAGGGTGCATTCTGAAAATTGGCAACATCGCAAATAGCTCTCAAATATTTCGATGTTTTGTTTAATCTAGAATTTCAAATATCGCTCTGTGGTGCACTAAAATATTGTTTAAAATTATTTCAATCATCAATATTGTAACACTGAATATTTAGTTTTAGGTGTAAAAAGCACTTCGATAGTCTCTAATTGTTGTTTTTTACATCGAAACTATTACACGGAGCGATATTTCATAATTTAATTTAATAATATTAACAAATTAATCAAAACAGCGAAATATTTGACAGCTATTTACGACGTTGCCTTCTTTCTGAATGCAGTTTAATCACCATTTTAAGTGTTTTTAAGCGTTTCAGAACTTCGGTAGTTAGCGGTTTATTTTGATACTGTAAATAATCTCACCATCGACCATATTGTGCAGCAGTCGCTCGTAGTGCTTCGCGTCGTTGGTGGGACTCTCGCGACGGAACCAGCGGCTGAACCGACTGCCGCCCTCCGACTCGCCGCCGCCGTTCTGAAACGAGTATAGTTTAGTTATACTGAATAGGATTCTACGATGATTTAAGTGTAGTTATGTAATCTTTACAAATGATATGATGATTGCAGGCATAAGCGCGCGCCTCAAAGAGATGTCAGCAGCAACTGACGGGGTCCGTTAGGGCCAATGCCTGCCGGGGTTGCGAATTGTCCGAAAGGGATATCGTAGCCCCGGCACGCAGGCAACGGAAGGAACACGGGTGGGTTTTAGTCAGTAAAAGTCTGACACGCCCTCCCGCTCCGCACAGAGCGGGAGAAGTTATTTGATAATTCCCCACCGTAAAAAAAAGGCAAAACTATTGGATTTTATGCTAACTTTGGTTTTTATAAAATATTCAAGATTTCTGGTGGATGTACGGAAAACGATTGCTTAATAAGACAAGGTCATCTTTACGGTATTACGTGTAATATTGTTTCGTATACTTTCTTCAGTTCGCCTTTGTATAAAGCTTGTCGTGAACCCAAGCATTTTTAACCAAGCATTTTTTTTAGAGCTTTTTCGCCTTTCGGTTGTATCTCGAGATTATGATATGTTGAAAAATAAACTAAGACCATGAATGCGCAATAACTAAGAACATGCGGTGTTTCTACTAAGGCTCTCAAACAGTACAGAATGAACATTCGTTGTAATGAAAGTACTTACGGTGAGTACGTCGGGTATGGCGTCAAACTTGAGGAACTCGTCAAGATTGAACTCCGGCTGCTCGTTGTTCTGCTGCGGCTCTTCACTCTTCGACTCCACGGCAGAGTCCTTATCCTGGGGAACACAATGTTTCATTTATTTCACTTAAACCAGGCACCTTTGAATTGTCAAGGAGTCGAGTCAGTCAGAAAGATGAAGATTTTTGCCCATTCCAAAGCGTGGTAGGTTCCTATGGAGAAGAACGGGTACGAAACTACATGGACGCTTTTAAATCACTCCTTCATCAAGAGCTGTACTACTACTAATATTACATACTAGGCAGAAACTACGGACGACCACCAGCTACAATTCTTACATACTTCTAGTGCTTCGTCTACGTCCATACATCAGTTCATCAGTTTTACTATATATTAGAAGAATATAAAGCTCCGTACATTGCTGGTGCTGGGCGCGTCGGGCCCGGCCGGCGCGGGCGACGCCGCGTCGCGCCAGCGCTCCGCGCCCGGCGAGCGGGAGCCGCCGGGGGGGTTCCACTTCTGTACCGAACATACACGTTTACAGAACTGTCATGTAAGGCGGCTCTGTTTCATAGTGTGGGTTCTTTTCAATGACTTATCTACCCTTTTCTGAATGTTGGTGTGGGTGAAGATGACGAAGGGATTACGTCAAGAGAAAGTCCGAATCAATTTTTCGTCTTGAGAATCAAAACGTACTGTTATCTCTACACGACTGTACCAGACTGTATTACCCGACTTCAGCAAAAATTCAACCTAAATTTCGCGTTGGCATTTCTACTTCAGCTGTATCCGGTTAGACTGGAAGCCGACCCCAATATAGTTGGAAAAAGGCTAGGCCGATTGATTTCTATTTACAGAATTGGTTTGACTATTACGTAATAATTTACTATCAAGCAGTTTGCATAATAGTTATCTGTACTCACGATAACTTTGTTCTATGACAATAAGAAAGATAAGAATCACAATACAGATAAGATGCAACAGTGGTTCTACTCACCTCAGTCTCTTTATTGTTCGCGTTGCCATTCTTCTTAGATATAGGGTCGTCGAAACCGCGCAGCTCGATCGTCTCCAACTTAGATGTGGGGCCTGCACTAAACCTGTACAAACATTTATTTGAATTAACGATTGCAATTTTTTTTTAACAATTCTATTTTGACTTGGAACAGATTATGTTATGCAACTGTAACATTGAATTTGATGTTGTACCCGTTTTAGGCGTAAAAAAAGCATTTGGAAACTTTCCATGCCAATGCCTTATTTACGCCTAAAACTAAATATTCGGTGTTACAATATTAATTATTGCATATCATAATCAATATTCTAGTAACTTAGTTAGCCACATTTCTTATTTCCATACAGTATTATTTCCAAATTAATCAAAACAGGTAAATATTTGGCAGCCATTTACGACGTTGCCAACTTTCAGAATAAACGCTGATAAGCTTTGGTGTTGATTCATTTAATTTCATGGGCAGCTTTCTTGAATGAGCCAATGAAACGTAAGAAAACTGTGAACGTTTGGATCAGAAGCATTTATCAAAGATGGACTATGCCGTTCAAACTTATTCCAGAGAACCAATTTACTGATAGAATTCGCCACAGTACGAATAATAAAAATCATTAAAGATTAACTTTACCGTTCGTATGCCACGCCGCGTACACAAGGTGCTGTCTGCCTGAATATGGTACGCGCGCGAGTGCGATAACAAGGCGTCCGGCCGATACGACTCCGGCCAATCGTGGCTGTCTAGTGATATTGTATGGTCTGCGGTTAGTTAACTGTTGCGACCAAGTGCGCGATTCGTATCGGTTTCTATAAATGAGGCCCTAGTGACCTTCTCGGTCTTTTGACCATCTCGACTTTACACATCGACCGCGTTCGGCACTCCAATTGGCCCTTCAATAATGAAGGCCAGTGAAGGGCCAATCGGAGCGCCGAATGCGGTCGATGCGTAAAGTCGAGATTGCTAAAAGAAACTCACACTAGGGCCCCTGGTCGCTGCGACCACTAGTCCTGCCATGCTATTCTGTAAACATCTCACCGTGAAAACTTGGGTGAAGTGAGCTGTCAATAGTGTCAATCCCTGTGGAATGACAGCTCACTCCACGCTCACTTCACCTAAGTTTTCACGGTGAGATGGTTACAGAATAGCACTGCTGGTCCTGGCCGTCAAGTGCGCGAGATCCCTTAATACACCTTATGAGAAGAGGAAAATTAAGTTTGACTCACCATTCGGGTTCATCTTCTTTCTCAAGGCGTCGTTGAGAATAGCGACCACCAGATCTACGGTTGTCCTCTCTGTAAATAAAACATATATAATGACATGCGAAACATGGATCAATCAATGAGACAATCATTTCGACGATTGTAGGTATAAAGGTCCTGAACTTGGACTAACACTCAAAAGGATCGTTTGAGGCCGGATAATAAATAATGTAAAATGACAATGGCCTGCTACATAATGTAAAACGGAATGCATTTTGATTAGGTTCCAGCCTCTGGAACATGAAACAATAGTTACCCAGTTCCTGCAGTGCTATTCTGTAACCATCTCACCGTGAAAACTTAGGTGAAGTGAGCGTGGAGTGAGCTGTCATTCCACAGGGATTGACACTATTGACAGCTCACTTCACCAAAGTTTTCACGGTGAGTTGTTTACAGTCCGGAGTGTTCTGGACTATGGCTCTTTTCTTTTAATTCCTTGCAACAAAGGTGCTTTGATTAGGTTGGACAGAATTCAGGCTAAGTGTCTACGGATCATATCAGGCTGTATGAAGTCCTCACCAATTAACGCATTGCAAGTAGAGTGCGCAGAACCACCGTTGGCCTTGAGAAGGCAGTATCTAGCATCGAGATTTTGGGCTAGAGTCATTACCAAATCCTCCCACCCTCTTGTTAAAAAAGTGAGCGATTTGGATGTTGTATGCCGGAGCTCCAATTATTGGAACCATAAAGAGGTCCCTTTGTTTTTAAAGTCTTTTCGTTGTTATCAAAATTTAGATTCCCCCATTATTCAATTTCCGAAACTTCCTATCTTCAGTTTTGACTACGAAATTATTTGTTTTAAACCAGATATATTCTACAACATTGGCATATCAAAAAAGTCGTCTTCGGCGGACTCTATTTTCAATGCGGCGGTTGGTGAGCGTTGGTATAATTTTGAAAGATTTTTCACGGACGCCTCTAAATTATCAGATGCAAGTTGCACTGGTGCTGCGGTATACTACCAAAACTCCAAAATTGTTTTAAAATTCAAGTGCCCTCTGCAATCTTCAGTGTTTACGGGTGAGTGCGTGGCCATATTAGAAGCGTGTCTATTTATAGAGGCTCATAGCATTGGATTTGGTGTCATCTTTACGGACTCACTTAGTTGTTTACAAGCTTTGGAGCAGAATCCTTTTAAAAGTAAACTTCATAGTGCAATACTGCTCCAAATCAAAAAGTCTCTTTTCTCTTGTGTCAAGAATCATAAAACCGTACATTTGGTTTGGATTCCAAGTCATTGTGGCATAAGAGGAAACGAATATGTTGATGCTCTCGCTAAGGATGCTGTTACGTCCCAAGACGTTGACCTTAAACACTTCCAATGTCAGGGCTACGACTTACTGAGCCTTCCCAAAAAGAGCTTGCTAACCTCATGGCAAGTCCAGTGGCAAAGTTCAAGTAAACAGAAAGGTGCTTTTTATCACGCAATACAGCCTAATGTTTCACCCAAGCCTTGGTTTTATCCCTACAAAAAATTTTCAAAAAAAGTGATTTCAATTATTTGTCGTCTCCGTATAGGCCACTGCTGTTCTCCGGTTTTCCTTCATAAAATCCGGGTCAGAGACTCATCGCTCTGTGAATGCGGGTTGGATGAAGGTACTTTGGAGCACATCTTTTTTAACTGCTCTAATAATAACCCAGCCCATGACTTATATAGTCATCTTCCTAAATTAAAAATCCCTGTCCCAACTAACTTTCCAGCCCTACTAACACAGTCTTCCCCAAAGCTCTTTGCGGCTTTGATGTTTTTTATTCGTGTCAATGACATCAAATTATGATAATTTTTGTGTGGTTTGTGATTTTGTACATATTTAATCATATAACTAACAATATTTTTTTATCTGTTTGTTTCAGTGTACTACTAATACCCGTCAACAAGTTTCACAATAAATTCAATTAGTAGTATTTTATTTTTGGCTTTATCAACAATCCTTTTTTTTTTTGTTTGTTTCTCTCATTCGCACGTTTTCTCCACACATCTGACATTGGCAGAATTGTCGACATCGGCACCATTGCCATAAAGAAAAATAGAATAGAATAGAATAGAGTTGTTTACAGAATCGCATGGCTGATATCAATAACTATGATATATTGAGTAACAAAACACCACTTCAGACGAGATCAAAGACTATTGTTACTAACATACTGCCCTGCTAAACCAAAAGGCGCTATCTCAAGCGGAGTAAGTTTTGAGAAAATTTACTTTTTGTAAATTGTAATTTAAGGAAACATAAGGATAAAAAAATCTTCTGAGTGTTTTTTTTTATGTTTTAAGTTATATAGCGCTATTTTGCTGATACCATTAGAGGCGAAATTGTTATAACTATTAAATGGTATAAAAAAACCTAAAAGGCCGTATCTCAGAGATAGCGCCTTTCTGCTTAGCAGGGCAGCATATACATCACTGATATCCAAATCTACATACCTACTTCAAATCTTTTAAACTTTTAGTTACACTAGAATGTGGCGGTAGTAGGTACCATCAAAGAAGTTCATATCTAACCACTTTCAAAACAAAATCCCGTGAACACGATGACCACATCTGTTACCGCTCCGGTTCTATAGCCGCCGAGCGCTGCAAGCAAGAATAGTCCTTACGGTGGTTAGATATGAACTTCTTCGATGGTACGTTTCCCCTCAGTCACCTTCCTTCCTATTCATTCCTGCAGCGTCTACAATAGGTCAGGAGCGAGACAGCAATTCAAATTTCCCTTCCTCTCAGTATTTGGGAGCTATTGCAATACTGTAGTATGTAAGTGCAATTCAATGTTGAAAGTTTAAGGGTGTGAGCCTGGAGATCTGTCATACAGGTCCCGAACCCAGTATAGGCTCCAGCTCTCACAAAGGCCTGAATCTGCCTGTAACTTATATACTATGTACCAAATCTGTACATTTTTTAGAGAAAAAAAAAAAAAAAAATTTGACCGTAACGGACGCCATTTTTGAAAGGAGATCAAGTTCTCTAATCCGCTGCCGCAAAAGCATCTCTCCAGAGCTTTTACCGCTAATATACATTATCTGGATTTCGTGATAAAATCCGGGTGTTCGGATATGGGTTTCATATCCGAAAACCCGGATTAGCCCTATCTACTTATCAAGTTACACTGATTTGAAGTGCTGTGAAAGAAACAGGAAACTTTGATCCGTGAAACAACGCTGGCTTGCCGCGAGGTTAATCTACACATCGAGGACACACAAAGTCCTAGCAGCAGGAAGGCGACTCCATACTTCTAGAAAGGTAAGACACTGCATCCTGTGTCCTCGTATTCCTGTTTCTCCATACCAAAAAAAAGGGCCTCAGGGACCTGTATGCTGCCACATAAAGTTTATTACAGTCCACAAAACCCGATTTTCATGGTAAATTCCCCGCTCGCCTCATGTTAGCGTTTAAAGGTTTTTCAAAAAGCTCGCGGCGCTTACAACCACTGTGTACACAATGGCCTACATACCTACAAAAGTAATAAGTAAGTACAAACCTGTGTTGCATCTTCTCGTTGATGAATCGATCGTCCCGTTCCCTCTTGATGTCAGAGGAGTAGGAGTCTCTACCGAACGAGCGCCGTTCGAACCTGTGCGAAAGATATAAAGACTGGTTTAAAAGCGCATACAGTTCGATTATTGTCGAAGCGCATCACTTAAGAGGCTTACAACAGCTAAAGCGCGGTCACTGTCGGACTGCATAGAAATGAAAGAGAAGCGCGATGACACGACGCAGGTAATTTATTGCAAAATATGAAGCAGTTAGCGATTTACAAAAAATCTATTGATTGGACTGGAAAATTAAAACACTATTATGCTAATATGTAGCTTGTAGAATAATCTGACAAAAAATCAGAATGATTGCATGTAAATTAATATGATTTTTAATCGTTAAAAGAAATTTTTAGAGGTATCTTCATGATTTTTTTTTTTTAATTAGTTGTATTATGTTTTCAACACACTATCATACTAGCATATATCCTGAAGAATATCATATATTTTTCTGATTTTGTTTACTGCAGTGGATCATATACTTTTACGCATTATAAAACTTGCGTTTAGGCACGTTTAGGTCCTGTAGTCCTCTTAAGAGCGTTTATCCTAGAAGTTGGTAAAGTCGCAATTAGCTGTCAAATATTTACCTGTTTTTATTAATTTGGCAATATTACTGTATGGAAATAAGAAATGTGGCTAACTAGCGAACTAGAATATTAATAATGAATTGCAATTATAACACTGAATTTGATGTTGTAACCGTTTTAGGTGTAAAAAAGACATGTGGAAAGTTTCCAAATACTTTTTAAACACCCAAGACTCAATACTCGGTGTTAAAATAATAATTATTGCATTTCATAATGAACATTCTAGTTCGTTCGTTAGCCACATTTCTTATTTCCATACAGTAATATTGCCAAATTAATCAAAACAGGTAAATATTTGCCCACTTTCGGAATAAACGCTCTTAAGTTGTTGTATTGTACTAATAAGAAAACTGTATACAGACTGAGTTTTTGAGATTGGACTGCAACGCAAAAACCGCTTTGAAAGGAACAGATTTTCTGTGATTTACCTTTCTAAAATTCTTAATGTCAAAATTATCGACTGAAGCATAATTTGTTGCAAAAAATCGTTATAAATCTAAACACGCTCTTTCTCCAAAATTAAAATGTTTCTTTATTTTCGCAAACAGTCCTATCTTAATTTCACCTGAATAATAAAATGTAGGCAGTAATATACAACGCACGCCAAATTCTTAATACGCGCATCACCTGTTATCTGCCATTTTGTTTTAGGCCGTAGGTATATCAACAGAATACTAGCAGGTCACCACAAGAAGCATTGCTAATATTCATTCTATTCCACGGTAATAATCCAATGGCCAAATCAAGTGTTGAGATTAGCCGTTGGCCTATTAACGTGAAAATGTTTACGATATCTTGATAGATGTGCAAGATATTGGACAGCAATGGCCATAGTAAGCCCACGTACGCACGGACGATTTTCCATCGCGCACTTAATTCTCAATGCTCGGCGCAAGCGCACCAATGGTGCGCTTTTTAATGCGCTCCGGATGTGCTCTGTTGGATTCTCAACGCTCGGCTTATGGCCGAGAGTTGAAAATTCAGTGCGCGTTTTTCTAACACCGATCTAGAAAGGCGTCCGTGTGAACGGGGGCTAAGTTAAATGCCTAGTAAAAAGTACGCAAATCATCATCTGCCTAGCCTTTTCTCAACGATGTTGGGGTCAGCTTCCAGTCTAACTGGATGCAGCTGAATAGCAGTGTTTTACATGGAGCGACTGCCAATCTGACCTCCAAACCCAACAAGATTGGTCGTCAGACTTTCGGAGTTTTGACTATCCGTAATGATTATCCAAAATCTACGAATGACATTAAGAAAAACGTGCTTTCCAAGGCACGGAGGGTCTCGTCGTCTCAGTATCTTGTCTTGGTTTTTGTGTTAAATAAGCAGGTGACCTGATGATAAGTGGTTACCGCCGCCATCTGCAATAACAAAAGCATAGCTGGCTCCTTGTCATCCAGGACACAAAGCTGTAGTGTCCTTATTACGGTTATTTAACCGTTGTCAAGTGCTGCATCTGGTTAGGCTGGAAGCCGACCCCAACGTAGTGGAGAAAGGGCTACGCAGATGATGATAAATAAATAATAATATTAATAGTTTAAAAAACACTAAAAAACACGCTTTTACGTGCACCTTTAGGCGTATTCAGACCTTGAAACCTAATCGTGGTCAAAGTTCATTACAAGACCTTTCTAACAAGTCCAAACAAGGCTATGATACGATCATCCATCATGAAGTTCCAGTTCATATCTTCCGGCTCCATCATCAGATCAGCTGGACAGTACCATGTTATTACAAATCACATACAACTGCCAATTTTCATAACGCTACGATCTTTAGAAGATGGTTAAATTAGTTTTCTTAGATTTGATTACATAGTTACATACATACAGGTCGACCTAATAAAAGCGTGTTAAAATCGAGTCCTACCTGTCGTTATTAGGCCTGGTGTTGTGTTCACGTTCGCGGTCGCGTTCCCTCTCGCGCGGCGGGCGGTAGGGCTCCGCCCCGCGGTACTCGCCCTCCTCCCACGCGTTGTTCGGCACGTCTCGCACCATGATGCGGCCCGAGCCGATGCGGCGACCTCCTGCGGCGGAAACAGGAGTTATGGCACTGTCTTTGGAAATAAAAGGTTTTGTTTAATAGAAGAAAAATTAAGAAGCAAAAATAATGAAGCAGTATTTTAGAAACTACTTGTGTTTAGAAGAATATAAAGGGATCCAGGTCATGGATAACCTAGAAATGGATTCAAATAACTTAAAAGAGTGTCCGTGGAGTTTCTTGCCCGTTCTTCTCCATAGGAACCTACTACGTTTTGGAATGGGCAACTAGCATCATCTTTCTGACTGACCGACCCCTTGACAATTCAAAAGTGCCTGTAATTGGTTTATTTGAAATAAATGCTTTGCGTTTGAGTTTGAATTTTGCAATTTTTTATTTAATGTAGAAAATTTATTAACTTTATTTTAAATCTTTTAATTCTTCTTCTCACAAATAATGAATTTACTCAGATTTTTATTTTTATACTATGTTATGTTAATAATACTGATGGATGTACGACTATTTATAAATAAATGTGATCAGCTTTTTGTTTTTATAGAAGCCATTTCAACCCAAATTTACTGTATTATATTTATAAGCACTAATTTACTGGTTTTCCACCAGATCTATGCGAAGGAGTGTTCAGTGAGGAAAATCCACCAATAAAATTGATTCATATTTAAAATATAGCAATTATTTTGGTACATTTTTCTTTGCACAGGTTCCGTGGGAAACTAGAAATGATAAATTTTAGTTATGATAGTGCTAAAAGCAACAACAACCTCCTTTTTTTTTAAGTCGGTTAAAAAAGACTTATAATTAAAGTGAATTAATGTTGTAAAAATGTCAGCAAAACATTGTAGAATGCACTTTAAAACTTAAACGGACATCCTCTGGTTTCTGCCACTTTGTTCTAGGCCTTTACTTTGAAAAATAACCCAAGTTCAACCAAGAAATGAACTGACATTCAATACGTCCTGAAGAATATTAGAACAGTAGCAATAAGATGTTGCTTTATTTAAATATGTAAATTTTGTGAGCATCTGTTATTGGTCTATACGAGCTTATACCTACTAACTTTAATTAATTATTGTTAAATGTATATATCTACTGTTGGAGTACCAATTTATATAAGATTTCAGTCGTCAGTATCAACCGTCACAAAATCCTGTGATCATACCTTGTTCAGGTTTCGCCGGATGCAGCGCGGGCTGGTGAGCCGGGGGCCCGGCGGGCGCGGCGGCCGCGAGCGGCGACTCCGGCCTGGTGCGCGCGAGGTGCGGCGGCGGCGCGGGGGCCGGCGCGGCGCCCGGGGCCCCACAGCCTGACGTGAAGCTCCGGCGCTGCGGCGACAGCACGATGCCGCCGCCGCTCGGCTCGCTCTCCTTGCGGACGCGCTCCCGAGGGTCGGCGGAACGACGCTCCCGGTCGCGATCGCGGCCGTAAACGCCCTGATGATTGAACACAATAATATAATATCTGTCAGGTTTGTGGGGTGATTGAGGATATTTATCCCGTGTTAAAAGTGACCGGAATATACATCAATGTCTGTTTGGTGTGGCATGTAACAGCATCTAAGCGTCGTGTTATCGAAGGAAACAGAATGAATAGGAACGACACTATCATGTGGAATTACTTATTATTACCATTGTTTAGTTGATGAATATCAAGTGATACCTAAAACTGCTTTTAAATAATTTAAAGATTTTAGATACGTGCAGATTTTTTTAATGTCAAGTAACTTTTAGCAGCTGCTCATTTCCTACGAAATGTGAGGGCAGTTTTTTGTCCATTTCTAACTTTTATAATACTCAAACTTCAGTTGGTCGGATAGCTTTTTGATCCTTATAATTAACCGGATCGATTGGCATCAAAAAAAGATTTTGTGAGCCACAATTTATTTTTTCAAAATCTCTGAATCAAAATTAAGAACAGTCGCCTAACACCCGAATACTGAAACGCCACTCAAAACTTAAGCATTACTTAAAACTAGTTTCAACCAATCAAAAGGCTTTAAACGAGTCATAAGTAACGCTTAAGTTTTGAGTGGCGTTTCAGTATTCGGGTGTAAGACTGTTTTCCTGTATCTCCAACGATTAAGGTACCTGCCCTTAACTCCTCGTCTCAAAATCCTACCCTGTATTAAGTACAGTTAATACAGAAAAGGTATGCGCTTCGGTAATCTTTTTTTTTTCCGAATTAGTATGAACGTCAGGCTAAAGAGTAACCCCCCACAGAGGCAAAGCTTCAACGTATTTACGCACCTCATCATTGCGCTTTTGTATGAAGCTTTCTCTCTGTTGGGTGATCTACTCCGATTGCACCTCTTTTTTATGTCACTCAAAGGTTTTTGTAATTATATAGAGTTGTTGATCTCTAATTTTGTAACCATGGTAGTACAAAATAGGTAATTACTTCCATGGTCGTTACAGATCTAAATTCACATCTTCCCGGGGTCGTATTTTCGGAGATAAACGATATGATTGCCAAAGCGCAAACTTTTTCTGGGATATTTGTATAGAAAACTTTTATTATTATTATTTATTTTTAGTTTTTAACTATTCTCGGGACTTTGGGGTCCCGGACCTTTGGAAGGCGTACGAGGAGCCGAAATTATTATTTATTTATTTCAGAGAAAAACTCCATAATTGGCAACAAGAACATAAAATCATAATTATACTGTTTAAGTTAGTAGTTTATACTGCCGCATTTTAACTTCGAGTAAAATTAATCTGACGATAGAAATCGCCCTTAATCAGATATAACTGAATATGATGAAGTAGGCCTATGTTTGACTTACAAAGCACGCTGGGCACGATAATTTAAAATAAAAAAAAACGTTAGATTTTTTATTTATTTATTTATTTAAAAACCAATATAAAACAACGAATGACACATATATAACAAATTATGTTTATTTTTAGAAAACCACATTAAAAACTCAGAAGTATATGAAAAAACATTTTATACACATTAAACTATTAACAACAACACAATGCACACAAATATGTAAAAAAACCGGCTTCACAGTAGCGATAAAATTAGCTGAAAAACGCTTCCTCATAACAATAAAAAATCCTTCACCATTTCCTGAGTTGCCTTTTCAGCCGCCATCGTCTTCACCCGTGCCTCTTTTAACGTTTCTGACAGAATCTTCATCTCCAACTCATGTTTCTCCTTTAAAAGCCTGACTTTGAGACTGTGCAACTCTTCAGCCCTACGTTCCCTATTTATATACTCCTGTTTTAATATTCCAAGCTCTTCATTTTCACAAATCTTGTTAGATGCTTCAGTAAGCTTTGGCCCCTCAAAATGTACTGATTGCAACTGGCCACTTGGGTGATCGACTGATTTTCCTGCGAATGATAAAAAATATGATTGAAGAAATTGATGCAATCCTAAATGGTATGTAGATTGTATCCTAACATAGATAATTTGTACGGCTATTAATATATCCTGCTTTTGATTTACAATAAAATATCTATCGTGGACTTGATGGCATAAGGAATTTTTAACCCCCGACGCAAAAAAGAGGGTGTTATAAGTTTGACCGCTATGTCTGTCTGTGGCACCGTAGCTCTGAAACGGGTGAACCGATTTGAATGCGTTAATCCGTTAATAATAAAATATAGGTCCACACGGCATATCAAGCTTTACCTAGCTGACCTCTTATATTACGGAAATCCTATACAATGCGAGATCAACTTATACTGGAAAGGTAGAGATAGCTTGATATGTAGCCGTGTGTACCTATGACTTATTAAAAAAAAAATGGTATATTTTAGTTAAAATTATCCTAATACCAAATTGAATTATTATCTAGACAACAATAGTAAAATATCATTCTCCTACAAAATAATAGACTCACACCCGAATACTGAAACGCCACTCAAAACTTAAGCGTTACTTATGACTCGTTTAAAGCCTTTTGATTGGTTGAAACTAGTTTTAAGTAACGCTTAAGTTTTTAGTGGCGTTTCAGTATTCGGGTGTATGGCTCAGAAAAAAGAACTGCATAATCTTACCACGTAAATTAGATTTCAAGGGTATTTTAGGCTGGGAAGCCGAATTTAAGTTCGAGTTGGTGTAAAGTTGGGTGAAAGGTTTATCTCCATCAGTAGGTATTTGGTCCCTGCGCTCCTTCGGCAGAGGAAGGCTCTGACGTCTTTTCAAAGTTTCCGACAGGCGGCGTAATTGCTCACCCGACGCCTGAAAAGATCATTAATTAAATTTGTAAACAACAAAAATAAATAAAATATTTTAAAACATGCATGAACGTATACATAACTTACTTGGAGAAAATATCAATTATCTGCTTTTTCGACTTACAAATGCCTGATTTCAAAAGAACTCTGAGAAGTCCTTCATTATCTCCCTCGAGAGATGAATTTCTTTTTCTTCCTTGCGACGAACATTATCGATTCTTCTTCAATTCGAGAATTTGTTTGGACACTGTACAATAACGACAACAAGAACATGATAGTTGGCATACAGACAGTTAACTTCCAACTACTTTTGAACAATGGTGTGAGTGTTCTGACGTGCTGAGTAGTCAATCCATTTACATCAGGAATGCCATAAGCTTAAAATATAATTACGTACACAATTAAAATTAATATTGGCTTGGCAGTGTAGTGGAAAGATGTATATTTTTGTCTGTATACCAAATATTTTGTTCAACTTCACCACACCACACAGAACGTAATAATGAATAAGTATTACGTATAATCTAAAGTTGAAAAAACGTAACCCGCAATTACAATGTAGAAATTTCAAATGTATTTTGTTTACGCTTAAAGACGACCAAGTTGACGAGTTAAAAAAATAAAACAAGAACAGACTGATCCACAGATAATATTGAATCTCTAATTGAGACACAATTTAAATCTTAATTCAGTTAAGATCGCTTACCCAAAGGTAGAGAGCGAGATCTATGTTCAAGTACAAAGCTGATACAGCCGTTTCACTTTTTGTTCATTTAAGTCTTTAATTCGAAGTGAAATGTTTAAACACAACATGAATCAAAAGTGGAAAATGAATCCATTTGAGACCTATCCAACGATGATGATTTCAGAACAAGGCAGCTTAGCAAAGCAGCATCTCGCGCTCCGAATGATCGAAAAATTTATTGAAATGGGCAATTGAACTTTAATTTCTATGTCATTTGTGGAATGAATCAAAAATGAACCGTCACTCGAGTGAAGCGTCTGATATCAAGTTAAGCAGTAAGCACTAGTAGTATAGATGAAACAATGTTCGAGTATCCTTGTAGAATACGGGCCACGGGTGCATCCATACCACGGTCGATCGATGACATTGAGATATATTATGAGACATGATACTATGTATGAGGTGACATATTTTAAGGCTGGTTTGATTCATTCCCCCTTATTAATAAACTCGGATTACGCGGAGTAAAGTCATGCAAAACTTACCCCGCGTTCTATTTAAAAGCGATCGTTCGAACTTTTTGTTCGGTGAACCTGAGCGCGTGCTCGCGCCGACAGAGGGCGCTTTCCGGTTTTCCGAACAAAAAGTGACATTATACACGCGACGGATCGCGAAGTTCGCTTCTAAACCTTCGAAAAAAGTATGTTCAATCTGAAGGCTATAAGGTTACAGTACTAAGGGGGTTAAAATTAAAATAAATCACCATTTACGTCCTGCTTGCTTAACGCTACGTAAGCTTAGGTCAACGTTCACCATGAGCATCACATACACAAAGGCATTTAATACGTTTCGCGTAGTTTTGGTTACCTTATGATTTTCGTTGGGTGCATCTCCTCTGGCGCCTCGGTCTTCTTCGTTGGGCGAATCAGAACGTCTCTTTAACACCCTGTTGAACATTTCAATTTCGTAATTAATGGCTAGCGACAAACACGTTAATAGCGTTTATACAGGAAGTTGGCAACGTCGCAAATAGCTGTCGAATATTTCGCTGTTTTGATTAATTTGGCATTATTACTGGAAATAAGAAATATGGCTAACTAGTGAACAAAAATATTGATAATAAAACTTTCAAAATGCCTTTTTTACACCTAAAACGGTTACAACATCAAATTCAGTGTTATAATTGCAATTCATTAATTATATTTTAGTTCACTAGTTAGCCATATTTCTTATTTCCATACAGTAATAATATTGCCAAATTAATCAAAACAGGTAAATATTTGACAGCTATTTGCGATGTTGCCAACTTTTTGGATGAAAGCTCTTAAGACTGAAATCAGTTTTTTGCAAAAAGCAATAAAAATACTTATTATTCAAGTAAATTGTTATACTAAAATGTTCGATAGAACATTGTAGAATGCACGTTAATGCTTTAACGTGCATCCTGCCATTACTTTGAAAAATATCCCAAGTTCAACCAAGCACCTGCCGGAATTGCGAGTTGTCCGAAAGGGATATCGTGGCCCCGGCACGCAGGCAACGGAAGGAACACGGGTGGGTTTTATTTAGTAAAAGTCTGACACGCCCTCCCGCTCCGCCCAGAGCGGGGAGAAGTTATTTGATAATTTCCCACCCATAAACTGACATTCAATACATCCTGAAGAATATTAGGACACTAGCAATCTGCAATATGTATTTCAAATTACTAATATTCACGTTCACCCCTTCCGCATAGCCAATAAGCTAAATGTTGGAAGACTTCGACAGAATATTTCAACGAATGGGACTCCAACATAGGTCCTCGCTCGCGGTCGATTGCCTCGCCGAAATCGGTATGTTATTGCTTTTTAAAGCTCGGTTAATTGATTAAAAATAATCTGATCTGAACAAAAGATTGTACTGATACGGCCATAAGAACTTTTCATAATACTTAAAGCTAGCTTTAAATTCTTAACACAAATTTACAGTTTAGTTGAGAAGCGCAGCGGTAATCTACCACATAGACCACGCATCGGATGCCACAGATACACAATCAATCTGTCATTTTGTCTATACTTCCATGGTCTTCCGTGGTCATGCTACGCGTGCAGGCGGGAGGGGGGGGTTAAAAAGTTCCTAAAAGACATCATGTGATTTATGGACGCTCACTAATGGTTGGTTGGTGGATGTCACACACAAGTCTTCGAATGTTTTATTGTAGTACTATGCCCTCTCCTGTCTTTATCCCAATTTATTTGTGGTCGGTGCAACATGTCCCTTTCTACCATACTTCTCTATTAGTCATCATCTCGGTAGTCACCCCCTTTCAAGCCATATCATCTATCACACAGTACATCCATCGTTCCTTTGCTCTTCCCCTACTCATAAAGCCATCCATCAGATTTGTGGTCTTTATTATATATTCCAGAGATGAAAGCCGTCAATAGATCATACATTGTTTGAATACTCACAGCGCAAGCGCCTCGCAGTTCGCGAACGCGTTCTCCAAGTTGCGCTTGACGAGCGGCGAGTTGCGCAGGCGCATGAGTTGGTCCCGGGTGTACTGCAGCGTCTTGCGGGCCGGGCCCACGGCCAGCACGGCCGGGTCGCCGCCCCCGCCACCCGACACCACGTTGTCCTCACCTGGGAAACGGAAAAACATTAGAATAAAGGTAAATTAGGTAAGGTAGGTAGGTGGTATATTCTCATTTTATATGTTTATATTTAAATAAGTATATTATGTGTAAATATAAAACGGTAAAAAAAAAAACATGGGAATCAAATGATGCACAACGTTTCAGAACACTGTTTTTCTGTTGCAGGGAAATATGTTTCTGGTAACATGCAATGTTGCTGGCGACGTGTAAAGCATCGAATTACTTATAGTAAGTACCTAAACAATGTTTAACGATGTTTTTAATATGGTCAAGGTCAGGTCCATAATCACCCAGGACGTCCAACAGCAGTTTGAGCCGACGGCACTATCATAATGGCAAAGGAGTGGAGGTATTGGCAGTGAGTGATTCCTGGTTGAGATAACGATGAAGTTTCACACACTGGCTCCTTGATATTCCAGGATGGGCAAAGTGAGGCTTTAACATCAAGTAGCAACCTGGTGATATGTATAGTATCAAAATCAATCAATCCGCCTAGCCTTTTCCCAAATATGTTGGGGTGCTGAATGAATACCAGTATTTTACATAGAGCGACAGCCTCTCTGACCTACAGAACTCTAATAACTGGGTTGTGGAGTCAGAAATGTAACACGATACCCCTTGGCAAGACTGGTTGTCAGACTTTTGAGCTTATGACGACCCAAACGACCGAATACACAGGTATATAAATAAATGTACAGGTAACTGCCTACCCTGTCAGCCCATGCAGACGTGAAGTTGTGTTGCACACATTTGCATCAACATGAGAGCCGAGTGTGCTGTAGTGTGCGTGTAGGTAGTTCATCTTATTATGTGTGCGTTCCTCTAAGTCCCCGTGCCCTTATTTTATCCCCTCGACAGCAAGTGACCTTGAGTGTACCTCGTGCGCAGATTAAGTTCAACTCAATAGTTCAATGGGGCATACATAATATGTAGCTAAGTACCTACTCTTAGGAGTAATTACAACAACGCACGTTTTATACAAAAAGTAGAATATTTTAAGTTGTTATAAATGAATAGTGTTGGCAATCAACATTTTACATTTATAACAACTTAAATTTTATTTTATTTAAGTATCAAGTACAGGTACCTACATTCGGCGACAAAATTCGCTGACAATTTCGAAATTTTTGTAACATAATAAGTATCGTGGAATATAATGAAAATGATCGTTAAATAGCTACGGATACGGTACTTTATTGAAGAGTAGGGAATTGAAGACGATCAAAGGATTTTCTACTCTCCGTTAAAAGCAAGTAATACCAATTTGCGAGATTGTAGGGTAGGTACCTATCTATGCTGCAACTCTGGACTGGTGTTATAAGTAAAGGCTCCAGCGACAGCGCGAAGCGACACATTTCTATGAAAACTTTAAGCATGGTACAGACAGGCGCGACGCGACTCTCGTAGAACAATTTCCATAAAGCCTCGCGCCGACTGGAGCAACGCGGGTAATTGTTCTACCATGAAGTTTTCTTAGAAATTGTTTTGTTTAGAGTCGCGTCGCGTCAGTCCGTACTAGGTTTAAAGTTTTCATAGAAATGTGTCGCGTCGCGCCTGTCTCCCTTTAATTGACTTATGTCGCTGACTGCACACAAAATCATAATATCAGAGGTCAGTGTGGACCTGACTCCTCAGACAGGCACATGTGTCATAGGAGCAGTTCCCTCCGTGAAGAGATAATATTTCTATTATTAGTACGCAGATTTTTCTAAGGTCAGTCACCGTTTTAATCTAACATTGATAACATTCAAAACAATATTCTAATTTACATTACAAACATACTTAACACGTGCAAAAAAATACAGCTAAAGGTCAATGAACTTGTTGAATATATTTGCTCTAGGAGTCAAATAAAAACCAACTGTACATTGAATAACTTAATACGTAATGTAATGATATTATACCTACTCGTGCAACGTGTTAAGCTTCGTGCAGACCAGCGCGACGCGACGCCGCGACGCAACTTGAACAATACAATTTCTAAGAAAACTTGACGGTATAATAATAACCGGTGTCGCGTCGCGCTGGTCTGCACGAAGCTTTATTATCAAAGAACCCTTTCCGTAATATAAGTGTGATCTTATTGTTTTACAAATCGAGCATGAAAACAATAAAAATAAATAATCAAATAACAACGAAACGAATGTTCAACCATGTACTTCAATATGCACGACAGTGTATCAAACGATATAAACGTTGTATCATGTTCAAAATTCGTTCCAATATTACTTCTAGTTTCGAATTGTTATCCGCTTTTGTATAGATTAGGTACACTCGGCTACACATCAAGCTATACATTTCCAGTTTATGCTGATCTAGCATTGTATAGGATTTCCG
Source organism: Agrochola circellaris (assembly GCA_914767755.1). NCBI lineage: Eukaryota > Metazoa > Arthropoda > Insecta > Lepidoptera > Noctuidae > Agrochola > Agrochola circellaris. Next base: position 10,511,063 of record OU611860.1, read on the forward strand.
TACAATGCGAGGTCAGCTTATACTGGAAATGTATAGCTTGATGTGTAGCCGTGTGTACATAGGTATACACAATGGCACACGTTGGCGTACCTACTTTCAATGGCTAATAATGGATTACTAACTACTTTCACGGACCTATTTGTAAAACGAGCGAAAGAAAATACGCTAACGTGTGCCGCAGCGTTGAAGAGTCTCAATGGCTGCCAAATTGCTACTTCAAACTGTCGCTCAATTTGAAGGTTTCTGATAAAGTAAAAAATCTTGCCTCCTAGTGTTCATCAGCCATTCTTTCGTTGGCTGTGGTCTTAGAAGACCACCCAAGACAGCAGCTGTCAAAACATTCGACTGATGATTGAACATACTTGATGAACCTTTCAGACCAGGGCTTCTCATACCCTCTAAAACTTGTTATATTTCCTATAGTCTATACCATCTGACGAAAATATGTAGTAAAACGGTTTTACGCGTCGTTAAATGTTAGACACTTTGATGTCTGCACCGAGTCTATGACTAAGTGATACAAAATCGGGTTAGTTAGCCTGTCTACTACAAATATATTTAGCAAGACAAGTCGTCCTATTTACACCTGAGAATTGTGAAAAAACTGGTTTTTCTTTTTCAGAGCACGAAATAAATGTTGGCGTTAAGCACAGCGAGGATTGGCTGGACACTACTGGCTTTAATTATAAAACTAATGAAAGTATTAAAGGCAAGGCTTGGGTAGCCGCCCGTTACCACCTGATATAACCCGGCCTGTGCACTCAAATAGACGACAACCGACAACAATGCTCTATATTTAACATGGTCGCTAAGAGCATCTCCACATTTCGCTGCACGTAAATATATTTTCTTGTGCAATTATTCTAATGAGCCGTGCAAGTTGTCCGACGGAAATATATAATTACATGGATGACTCAAGGTTATAAACTAGAAGTAGTCCCGATATTAATTGACGCACAGTTTTGTCAATTCCTCATGAGTTTACACTGTCGTACATCTAAAATTATAACAATATCATCATTTAGTGAACAGAAGAATCTTTCTCCGATAAATTCTAAAGCATCTATTGACTTAATAAATTTTCACGAGATACTAAAAGTGCTACAATTTTCTTCCGGCATTTCCGAGATAAACCCGAAGGTACGGACTGACAGACGCGAGGGAGCTATTTTGTAAACATTTGTTGCTGGTATTCATTTTTCTGAATGTACGTTTCAACAAACATAGGTAGTATGGCAGAATCCGTAAAGGCATATTCGTAAAGAACGTTCCACTGTATTTTATGATCAAATTATGTATCGTAAAATCGATGCAGGTATCATGTCTGTAAGGAGTAACAACATTCTCAATGTCTGGAGAACGCATGTCACGGGTATCTACATAAATATACTTGGGAAGTATTTTATAAGCAATGTTTAGTAAATTTATTTTACTTATGTCATTTAGCGACAAGCCAATTTACTAATTAAATTGTTCAACCTAATCAATGTTATTTTTAAAACGCGTTCTTAATCGTCATTTCAATCGCCGTATCCAAACACGATAAACAGAAGCAAAACAATGAAGAATAAAAAATAATTACGACACAATTTTTGTAAAAAGACGATAGCGTGATCGAACTATTAGCGAAGTCGGTAATATGGAAGTATCGTATCGGTTAAATGACCGTCACTTTCACACGAGGGCGGGATGTTCGCATCCGAGCGCGCCACTTCAACATTCTCGATCCGACCAATTTCGAAGTCTAATCAAACCACCACTAATCGTGGCTATCGGAAAACAATTTAGCCGTTTGATGTTTACCTTACTTATTAATCAATTAAGTCCTTTTTCTGAAGAAATTAATATTGGAGGTTATATACATGTAACAAAACGAAATGACGTAACTTACACCAAGACACGCGCTTCACCCTCTTGGTGGGTGGACCAGCATGGACCTTCGGAGGCAGCTGAGCGGGAATCTTCCTCATCGCACTCTGATACTTGAGCAGAAACGCATGCACCGCGCACTTGGCAGGGGAAGTTGTCTTCTCAGGGGAGATAGTTGCTGTTACAGCGGCTAGCGTGACCGAGGAGTTACGCGCGCGACGCCGGGCAGCCCGGCTGCCAGCCCTCCGCGTCCTACGACGCCCCTTCTTTAGCACCTCACCTACCGGCTGCGGAGACTCCTTACTAACTATATCAGTCATCACTGATGACGCGACACCACAAAATGGCGTCGTAAAAAATAACCTAACTAAAACTTAGCCTTACGATAAAATAAATAAGATTAACGATTGTAAAAAATAAAATAATATATAAAACACTAAACAAGTAAACATAAACCTAAGCTCACTAAAACTCTAAAACTAGGGGTTTGTCAGAGAGACGGTTGCGCAGAACGCGGGTTCATCTACGTGTAACCGACGTAATATTTCCTACCACAGAAGAAGAAGAATATAGTCATCAAAAGAGGAAAGAGGAAAATCACGGATTTTCACAAACGACACGGATCGCACGAACACGCCTCAAAGACTGATTCCAATTGACGGACGTTGAATACTCGACGAAGTTCGACTACCCTCAACATTTTTATAATTTTCGCAAGATCGCGATAAACAGATTTTTGTGATGCAAATCTACCTTACACAATTTTATTTTGGTTCAAATCGTAACGGCAAACGAACAAAGACGAGTAAATAACGTCACAATCACAGCTTGAAATACCTCCAACATTCGCAAAGTTGGTATGTTTGAAGTGTATTTTGCAATTATTATATCGTCCTACATCATGTTTTTTTTATCAAAATTTTCAACACTATATTAATTAATATTCGGTGTATTTGCTTCCATTTTCGTATGGATTTTAGTTGAAGCGTCAAAATATCCTGCAGAGCGTCTGCAATGCGGTTTTGCACATACAGAGGTACTTATTGTTACGGAAACAGTACAGTTTGCGAATACGGAAATACTTTCGACTTTTGACTTTGAAATGTAAATTGAATTACGTTATGACCACAAGTAAAGGAATATGAAGGTCGAAATGTATTAAATCTTCTCGGAATAAAGTTTGATGTAAAATGAGGCGTACCTATCATTTGCAGACCAATTGGTCTTCTTACGGATGTTACTTTTCACAATATTCGTTGTTTTTATGAGTGTAATTCAAAGGGTGTTCAAAACCTATAGAGCAAGTTGGATTATTATTTTGAAATACATTACTCTCCATTCACACAGACAGGTAAAGGTTCTGTAATTTTGAACAAGCCCGGAACTCAGACCAAACAAAAAAACAAGACAAAGCGCTGCGAACAATACACAGTGAAGCATGCCGAAACTACACCGCCGCTCTGAGCATACACGCTCACACGCACGCATTTACCTTTTACAATGACACTACAATCAAACTACACCACACACAGTGCACACATGTTGACGAAACCGGCTTCACGTCAACGTTGACAGCGCTCTGTCTTGGTTTTTTACTTAGTTTCAGGCCCGGAAATTAAGAACTTGTGCTTAAGTTAGGTATGTGTAGTATGAACACTAAAACCGAGTTAATGAGCTGTTGAACTTGTATACTGGCGACTAACTAAACTAGCGGTTAGCTATTGACCCAATGTTGCAAACACCCATAGATTTTAATTCTTCATATCGTTAACGTGCTGATTCGTATTTTATAAAGAAGATATTATAAAGAAATAAGACCATAAACATTATTGAAGCGATACTCAAAATTACGTTTTGTTAACATTATGTTCAGAAAAATGATAAAACGTGGTATCGGCGAAAGTGAGATAAGCTACTGATTTCGTTAGTAGGTATAGTTTACTTACTATTAAATGTGATGCACATATTTAATAATATCAACTATCAACATACTAGCCTTATTGCCATGTCTTTCGGCTTGGAACTTTGTCAAATGCCACTGTATGAATTTTTTACACCACATCATCACAATTTGCTTCACAACTTATCAGTCACTTCATCACAATTTATTTATTGGTTCAGTCAACGCCCCGCGTCTGTCGATTTTTCGGGCTTATTTCAGGAAGCGCTGAACGAAGCTTTTTCAAATGTTCACTTATATAGGTACCAACTGACTATTGAGAAAAGCACACATAGAGAATATTGCAAATCCCTAATCACGGTTTTTATTAATAAAATCAGAACACAACAGCTTGTCTCAACTGATGAAACTTTTCAACCGACGGGTGCATATTGAGAGGTGCACTGTACACAATCAGGGGAACGGCTAAATTGACCTTGATACTCCCTGCAATATCAACCCCTGCATACAAAACGTTAAGGGCTGACCGAAGAATCGACTTACGCAACGCAATCACTTTGATAGGGTTCTATGGAAAAATACAATGGACCTTTTATGAATAAACTCGTTGAAGGATCCTTCGTTTTATTTAGAAAAGTATTTCAACGTTTATTTTTCGAATGTCGTTTTCGAAACTGAATCGTGATGCGTCACGGGCACTCACGGGCAGGCGCATTTTCTGTGCGATTTAAAGGACAAGGCAAGACCGATGGCAACACTAATAAAAATTTGTACAGAAAACTAGCTTGTTCTGTATTTCGTGCCTGATTAATTAGTATTTTGATATGCTGTCACAAGTTAGTAAACTTTTCCTATAATTTGTTTAAACTTCGTTAAATGAATCGGTATTCGTGACACGATAGCTGCCGAATCACGCACCTGGTTGAATTTGCATGGAACGGTGGTTGTATTCATTTTTAAATATCAGAGAAATTGATGGTATTGTAAACAAGTAGGTGCAGTAAATAAGTTTTGCAATAAATATGCTCGGATTTGTTCTAATTTCCAATTTCCTGCTTAAGTAGTAAAGTAGCCAAGAAAGCTTATGAATGTTATATTTTTTTTACATTTCTAAACCACGAGTCTGGTTTGAGGTAGCCCAGGATAAGAAGAGATAAGTACCTGAGAGAATTTAAGGAAGGCTTTTTTTTGGGACAGAGTCGGTTGATTAAAAAAAAAAAAACGTACGCATAAGATTTGTAACATGATAACATCTGACATCTTGCTTGGCTGACAGTACCAACTTGTCGGAAAATGGGTTGGTACTATCTGACTGCGAACTCTAGCACCGCGCGCGCACATTGGTCAAATCAAATATCGCGCGCTTCCCCGGCTTCCTGTTGCACACTTCCGTCCCTTTTCACTAAATCACTCCCACAGATTGCAGGAAAGCGAGAGGAAATATGTTACACATCAACCAACCTAGATTAATTCTTCGATGCCATATCTACGCGATAATTAAATTGCGTTTTTATAATTAATCAATCAGTACTATCAATCTGCCTAGCCTTTTCCCAAATATGTTGAGGTCGGCTTCCAGTCTAACCAGATGGAGCTGAATACTAGTATTTTACAGACCGCCTATCTGAACTCTACAACCGAGTAACTGGGTAATACGATACCCCTTGGTATGAGACTTTTGGGCTTCTTAGGAGTACCCGTAACGACTGACAAAGATCTACGAATTAATTAATCAGAACACAGATCGTAAATCTATTCGTATTTAGAAAATTGATAAAAGCTATAGCTGATATTTCTCCCGCGATCCATCTCACTTATTGCAAGACTGCCAATGCGGAAGATCGATCTTAACTGTCTTTTTCGGGCATTCCCGTTATGCATAGAAAGAAGTGCAGACGTCAAATAGGGACGGACAGATGACTTTACCTTATAAATTCAGCGACCAAAATCTGCATGTCCATTACCCCAGAAGGAACCAATGAAATCATGAAAATCATCATCGTGATAATTATGTAGGTAGGTACCTATTTCGTTACCTAAGACTACCCCAACAAAAAAAAATACAAAACCAAATCGATTTGTGCATAATTAATATTAATTTATCAGTACATTCATGAACAACATACTTTTCGGCCAGCACGCAAAAACCCAAATGCCAATAAAAAATAAAGAAAGCTGTTTTTTTTTATATATTGCGCGTAGAATCGCGCGCGTCCCTCTACGTCGCATTGTTTACGTGCAGGCCTGACAATGTTGCAGAGTATGATAAATACTTTGTGTCAACGGTCTAATAACTCCTCCACCTTTCTGTAATAATAGTGCCATAAATAATTAGTATTTTCATGCGCTTTTAAGTTTAAAAGTTAACCAAGGCGCTTTCAGTATCCATAATAAACATCCCTCCATACTAATAATAATAATTACTAATTCATAAAAGTAATATAAATGCACAAGTTACTGTCTGTCTGTTACTTGTCCACGCCTTAACGGCTGAACCGGATTTGGATGATGTTTAGCACACGGATAGACCATGACCTGATACGTTCCCGAGGGACATTTTTCGAACTAAACGCAGACGAAGCCGCAGCCAAAAGCTAGTATTATTAATCATAGAGAAACTCAGAACGTTGGAGTGTTGAGAATCATTGCTGGCCGAAATTGAAATTCCTTTTTTCGCAATGGTCGAGTCGAACATACGATTTCCGGAAAATTGGCAATTTTGCTAGCAGGCCTTCCTAAAAGCTTGTAAAGCTTGCTGGCAAAAGAAATTAGTTGCTATATTTTTTTTGCCAGCAAGCTTTACAAGGTTTTAGTTATAGATTGACTGAAACCACTGTACCGCGCCTTAGAAATGTGCGCGGCAGTGCAGGCCGCTCATTCGTCACCGCTCTCCGCCTCGCCGCGCATACCTAAGGCGCGGTACAGCGGTCTCGGTCAAACTATATCAGGTCAAAGGGTAATAGGAAATCTTCCAATATTCCAGGGAATATACAACAAGTTAGGTAGCTTAATGGTGCAGTGGTGCTACACAGTGTGTTTACGTATGTGTATGTAACGGTAGTTTCAACTTTTGAATGTGCCAGTACAGTGGTAATGCTTGTTGTAGTTTTGCTCTACAGTTCAATGCACCTATTCAAGTAGTTTATTTATTCTTTTAATTTGATTAGTCAGCTATACATACAAACCCCGCATGCTTTCAATATTTTTTTTTAGAATGAAGGCATAAAAATTAAGTAAAATTAAGTACTCTCAGCTGATTATGAGGAACCTGAGTTTTCTTATCAGCTGCGGTTTCAGACTTAACTGCAAACCATAGGTAGATTATAAAAGCTAATAATAGCTTAAAATGTCTGTTACTTGTTGATAATAATAAGCTCAATAAATACATAACATCACACCAAAACTATACTTATTCTCATACACTGCATCAAAAAACCTTGTATTTAATACATTTCAAGCTTCGTGCAGACTACCGGTTATTGTTTTACTGTGAAGTTTTCTTAGAAATTCTATTATTCGAGTCGCGTCGCGTCGTCGTGTCGCGCTGGTCTGCACGAGCCTTAATAGTAGCTAGACATGCTCATGCATAGAGTAAGTACCTATTAAAATTGATAACATACTTTGATTTGTGATTTTTAGATCTTATTGGCCTCCTTCATAGAAACTTGCCAGAAATGGCATAATAATAAAAAACATTTAGTCAGAAGAGAGAGATTAACAGACTTGTTTAAAATTGGTTTCAACAAGACCGTCATGACAAGCTAAACGGTGCAATAGTGGTGCAAACTTTTTGCTGTGTTGATTCACTTCCTGAATCTGGTATATTTTTATTACATAATATTGAGTACTAAATAGGCATTTAAAAGATTTAAACACAAGGAGTTCCAAACTTAATGAATCTCCTTATGTAAATCTTTTAAGTGCCCTTGCCCACAGCAACGGTACTTATAAGATTTGTGTAAGTGAAAGCCAAATTGAGTATCATTTAGAAAGCACAATACCAATCAAGTGTCATAACTCATAATTATTGCACAAAATGATAAACGGTTTAACGCCATAACAATACAGAATAACTGATAAGTGACTATTAAATAACCAGCCCAGTTCACAGCACTCATTTGTTTTTGTAAGTTCACCTACAAAATTAACATACAAAGCCAGACGCTATATGAAAATAGTGGCTATGTTACATCCCGAGTTCAATTCCTTTTGTCCTTAGGAATGTATACTTAAAATTCTGTTTTACTAATCAGTCTACAGTTAAGGGTACACTAATACCTTAGTGACGCTAGAGTGATAAACTTGAAAACAGTTTTTTATACACATCATGCAATTATTGGTGTTGCCATCAACAATAAATTGGTGAAAATAAACACTTGTCTTTCTAATGCAATTGTGTTTCAGAAGATGTGTTTAATGTGAAATGGAAAAGTAAAATTGTGTTTTTTATTTAAATAATAAAAAAAAAGGATTAAATAAACAACGTAACTGTCATTTAATTTTACAGAGTGCCGAATAGTCTGAAATCCATCTATTAAGACAATATAAAGATGATAACATTAAAGTGCATGTACCAGATCAATACATATAGCACATCCTGATATAATGGTCTTAAAATAAAAGGAATGCTAGTTATCACTAGAAAATATGATAAACTTTCAATCACTTACCATAGTCAATAAGTCAATCAAGAAATTGAATATTTATGACAAGCTTCCATAGATTATGATAACCATGATAAGATAATAACAATAATCTTCTATTGATAATTATTATAAACCACTTAGGACTTATTTTAATCACCTACATTATGCAAACAATGAGCAAAACACTAACAAAAGCAGACTTTTCTAATGCAATTAACATAAGTGATCCAACAGAAGTCATACATTTAGAAAAATGTACTTATTCTATACTAAGACCTAGATATATAACCTTATTGGTTTAGAGTACACAGAGTAGGTCAAAAGTAAAAAAAGATTGGGGGTCCAAATATAGTGAACTAAACATTAGATATTGCTTTGCTTGTGACCTAAATAAAAACTTGCAAGATTTGTTTAGTAAATGCAGTGAATGCAAGGAGTTGACACCATCATAAAGTTGAACAACTACCAATTGGTTACGGCACCTGCAAGGCATCAACAAAACCCTTGGAAAACTGAAGAAATCAGGGTCAATGTTTTGTAAACTACATGGTGATCTTTGACGCAAGATAATGCACCAATGAAGGTATACGTACAAAATGTAACAAAAGGTGTGTGTTGGTAACTTACCTTCGGGATTCGAGCCATCATCCGGGTTTTCGTCGGTCGGTTTCTCCCTCAAGGAAGACAATAGGTTCACAGCTGACATAGCTCGCAAATCCTCCACTCAGTTACTCAGTCTTCTCGCAATATATTACTTTCGCTAAAATTCTATAACAACTTTACAATATATACAAAATTGTTCAGGAAATTAATCTATCACCTATGTATTGTTTATATCACAGACTTTTCGTTTTTCAACAATACGGATCAAAACGTCCACGCACGAAAATACTATCAATATTTATAAGACTCTAGATATAATAGACTTATTTACACATTACAAACTAACGTTTATCATCTAATTTTTAACAAATACGCTCTAGCGGTCACAAGATACTCATAACTAAAAGATTTTATCAGTTTTCGATGCAAAAATATATAAAACGTCCGCCATATGCCTTTTGAAACGTATATAACACGACCATTTTCAATTTGCTATACTGCAGCGCGTTATTGAGTGATTTCTGGCATCCGTAATTTATTCGAGTTATATCCAGTTGCCATTGTTTAGTTTTTTTTTAGAAAAACGGCGTTCTTTGTGGTATGGAAAGTAATCATGGAAGAGTATCGTCAACCAGCAAATTCAACTCATTGGAGATTTTTAAGCTACGGAACGCTCATTTGAAACGTGTTATGTAATTATCTCAATTATTAAGCCAGCTATTTAGCTGTAATATGATTTTGAAGGTTTTGTTTTATGATTGGCAATTTGTAGGCAATTTCATCAAACTGTTGCAATTTTAGATTTGTTGACAACATGGATACGATACAGTTATAAACCACCGATAAATAATACCAATACAAACTCATTATAATTATCCACATTCACATGTGATTTTGGAATTTTAATTATATAATTATCCCAAATTCCCAATCAATAAAATATCATCCATAAAGATTTTCGAACGTAAATTTATTTTTTATCTGTCTCTGTCTCGGCACTCTCTGCTCCTCTCAGCTCTACCAATACGTTCAGAAATCAAAAACAACTATTGATTTTATTTATAAAATTCTTTATTTTTAGAAGAGAAAAACTTATCATGATATTTGTCTAAATTACTTGAGTACATAGTATTCAAATATTATACGTATATAAATCAAATTCCTGCTACGCCAATGAATGATATAATTATTTTATTTATGTACCTACTGAAGCTGTCATTTGATAAACCCACCCATTTCTGAACGTTTCTTATCATGGTGCGCCTTCGGCATAGGTTCTAAGTTTTGATAATTTTCTATTTTTTTATTTAAAATGTCTCTTAAGTGGACTGGAAGTCAAGAGTCCGGTATATTAAGAAAGAGTGATTTCAAGGAGAAGAAAGAAGATCTATTCGTCTTCGGCTACTCGTGCAAATTGTTCAGGGACGATGATAAAGCCCTTCACATTGACCAAGGCAAACACCTCATTCCGTGGATGGGGGATGAAACGTTGAAGATCGACAGGTTCGACCAGTTTTTTACTATAAGACTGCTAACTGTGGCGCTATAAACCTACAAAGATAGTTATGTATCAGAAAAAAATAAATTTTCGGAAGATCTTTAAGTATTTCGCAGAGGATGTTTGTACGAAGTCCTGTGTAAGAAGATCGAGCGTCGGGCGCCTCAGGTGCTTGTGGCATCGCGTAATGTTATGGTGACACCCGCCGGTGGTATGTATAACCTGCAACGGTTCACTTGAGTATGTATTTTAAAATCCAGGTGTTATACTAGGTAGAGATCCCTTCGATTCTGAGACATCAAACAATCCCTAAAGACAGTTTCTCTTCTATGTTCTTACAAGCTGATAATGTTGATTTTAGACTTGTTTAAATTATGCTAGATATAGAAGTAAAGAGAATTGTAGGGTATTGATGTAACATCTCATTTGATATCATTGTATTATATTCAAAGTCACTTTGTTTTACTTTGATGTTTAAATTGACTATTGGCTTATTACTAACATGAGTGTCTATTATATCTCAAGAGATTTGTAAAGTAAAAAACTGGCAAATTGTTTATAAGCTTTCGAAGATTACACAAAATATTTAGAACAAAGTGCGTGATATAAGGATGGACCTGTTTTAAAATGAAATATAAATAGAATATGTTGTGTATCAAATGCATTAACCATAGTTATAATAAGTTTAACTAAAGACCAGCTCCTACCTTACTCTCGCACCACCTGATTAGACACCTGGTTAAAACAGTATTACAAACACCAAAATATTAAACCCAGAATATGTCTTCGACCATCAAAACTCAAAACATCTCGACCGCAAAATGGTTCCTCAACCATGAAACAATTCTGGCTTATTCTAACTGTTTTGACCTAACAATAATGCAAGGTAATATTATCTGGACAGGTATGATGCACGGGGAGCCCTGCACGACCTGACCAGGCTTGAAGCACCTCCGGGAGGCTACGACTGGCGGGTGGAACTTACTCGGGGAGAGCTGGACGTGGAACAGCTATGTGACGAAGAGAGGTACCGTGCGCTGCACACCGATGAAGATGAAGAGGAAATGTATAAAGGTATGTCTTTTTTGCTATTGGGTGATGTTTGCGCATCAACAAATTAAGCAATGTTAATACATAATTTGAAATTAACATGAACTTTAAAAAAAGATACTTCAAGTAAACATTAACAGCATGAAAGTTGTATAATATTGTTGTGCTTACGATAAACAACAGCAATGGTTCCATATCAGACTGGACAGTAATCAACATTGTAAAGGAATACTTTATTCCCTTATAGCTAAATAATAAAAGAGATACTAAGGCCTGTATTAATAAACGTTATTCAATACTCAAGCATTACTTAAAACTAGATTCAAGCCATTTGATTGGTTGAAACTAGTTTTAAGTAACGCTTGAGTTTTGAGTAACGTTTATTAATACGGGCCTAACACCCGAATACTGAAACGCCACTCAAAACTTAAGCGTTACTTATGACTTGTTTAAAGCCTTTTGATTGGTTGAAACTAGTTTTAAGTAACGCTTAAGTTTTGAGTGGTGTTTCAGTATTCGGGTGTTAAAATATCAAAACAATACAAAAGAAAATAACATCATTTTTATTATATCTCTGAAACATTGTTTATCATACATAATTTTAATGTCAAAGTCGAAGGTTAATGCAATCTGTGGAAACGTATCTACAATGCAGGAATGTATTTACAAGTTTTTATCACACATTTAATTTTGTATAAAAATGACTACAATAACTTTATTTACATTAGAATGTTCTTGTTCCATTATCACAGAAAAAGATTATTACATATTTTTTCCCTTGGGCTTATTTATACCATAAGTCGCAAAATACAAAATCACTACAAACTTTTCATAACTGCCTGGTATACCATTTACTCACGATTTGTAGAGGAGGTAATATTAGCCCTGAAAGCTTCCTCCCAATACAATGCAAACTGAAGTGTTAACAAACAAATAAAATCAAAAAACCTCAATATTACATAAGTCTGACCCGAAAACGCCCGCCCCTCACCACTGTCTTGTGTTTTAGCTGGGTAGGAGAAGTGGCGTATTATATTCCCCACCAACACATCCATCTGTTAAGAATCTATATTATAATACCTCAAATTGCTTAGCGTGATCCGCCGTTATATCGAAAACTAACCGCGCCCCGCGGTTTTACCATATTTGGATAAAAGTATCCTAAGTCCCACGGCATGGTCAACCCATGTGCCCAATTTCATCCAAATCAGCTCAGCTGTTTTAGCTTGAAAGCGTAACAAACAAACATTCAAAAAATCTAATCTTCTTTTTATAATATTAGTTTAGATTTAGTTACAGCAGCATTAATTTTGAAATAAATATAAGGTAAAGTTGAGGATTAATGTTAAGTACTGTGTGTGACGAAAACACGATTCCATAAAATTTTCTCTATAGAAAAAACTTACCTCCAAACCGTAAAATAAGCTGCTGTATTAAAAAAATACTTCAGACACTAGGTTTTTTTTTCTCCGTAAAAAGAAATTATAAAAAAAAATTATAAACTATTCGTGTCTTGGAGCCGCTACTCAGCTCAAATTCACTTGTTAGTGGGGTGCTAGCGGCCCGCTAGCACCCCACTAACAAGTGAATTTGAGCTGAGATAGAATGGGCTCTTAAGACATAAGAAATTGATTTATGCACCAGTTGTATGCCCAATGGGATATCCCATTAGCAAAAATTATAAACTTCCATACAACATTTCATCCTCAGCCAATGTATCAGCTCAGCCTTCACCCAATATATGTTGGAGTTGGCTTCTAACCAGATGTAGTTGAATACTAGTATTTTACATCGTGCGACTGCCTATCTGACCTTCACAACCCAGTAACTGGGTAATACGATACCCCTTGGTAAGACTGGTTGTCAAACTTAAGGTTAGGCGAAGTTTCAAAAATTTCCTTAGTGTTCATCTTCGTTTAGTATTTATTAGGAATTTCATCCTTCTAGACCTTGCATGCAGCGGATTAAGCTGCGCGTTGTCTGTCAGTGCATGAATAAGTAGATGAAGAATTTATCAAACGTCCTTTTTCCCCAGAGGAAGAACTAAAGCGCTTGCATGCAGCTGGCTACGGGCAGGTGGGGTTCAACTATGACGCGCCCGCAGACCCCGAGCCGCCTCCTCAGCCCGCCGAAGTGGATGAAGAACCATTCGTCCCCACACCGGCGTTCAGGGCGATGCTGCCGATTGATATTGTGTTTGTGAGTTTGCATATCTTATTATTATCTAACACTAGAGGTGGGCCAAGTGTATCATTTTTGCGATTGGATCTTTTGCATCTGGTTCACTGAAATGATCCGAATCATTGATATGTTTCATTTGGATCATTGGCTCAAAGGATATAAAATGCATAACGACAACGAAAAACTGTGAGAGTATTTGGTATCTCTTTCTGACTTAAATAGATTGTAATGTGTCACCCGCTCACTCAAGTAACGTAAATCAGCGTCTCAGTCTTTCTCTCTCGCTCACTGCTGCTCAGTCGTCTCGCAAGCGACGGTCGCGCGGAAAGAGCTCAGAGGCAAAGTAATGATTCAGATTCAAACGATGCGTTTGAAACGTTGTTACTGAACCAATCTTTTGGAACACTTCAATGATCCGGATCAGTGAGTCGGTTCCTTAAAGAGTTACACACGCCTATCTAACACTATGTAATTTTACGGCATTATTCTTTAGGAGATCGGACTGTTTCTCCTTAACACAGGTTTACAGCTAGCTAGCTAGGAGAGCAGTGCTCACCCACGCTATTGTAATCTGCGTTCGCAATTTATTTGCAAAACATGTAAACAAACACGAGTTTTAGGAAAAACAACCGTAACGCCTACACGTAAGGTCCATTTTGCTCTACAACTTCAAATTTTTTATGACTTTTTCAACAGTAAAAATCAACTTTATTTACACTTGCATAAAGTTGATGTTTGTTTAACCGGTAAAGCCCTGGGTGACCCTCAAGCACGTCAATTAGCACGTTAATTAGTTGTTTATCAGGCCTTGAACGGTTAAGTGGAAATAACATCAATTGGAATCAAGGTTATAAATAGACCTTAGATATAGTTTGTACTTATTTTGTAAAACTGTATTAATAACATGTACTGCAGTCCTTTGTTTAAGGAAAAATATATAGTTAATATAACACAATAGTACTGTGTTCCCCGAAGGGTAAGACAGAGGTGACCTCTGTTTTTGCTTATTATATTTCATTATAGAATGTGTTGTTAATTAGTTATCTAACTAGCTGCCCGCCCCGACTTCGCTCGAGTAGCACTAAATACTTATCTACGGCGCACCTACCCTACCTACCCTACCTACCCTACCTACCCTACCTTTTCATTGTTTTAAAGGTGTATTCTGCTATTCGGGGCGGAGACAAATCCAACGAATCAAAAACCATGAAAATTGGTCCAGCAGATCTCGAGTTATAAGTGTTGTAACAAACACGACTTTCTTTTATATATATAGATTAGGCGCCAGAATTTTGAGTTTTACTTCATAAAGAGCTCTCAGTTATCATAATGGAAATTTTGTCGATTTTCGTGATGATGATGTTTAGAGAGGATTGGCTATTTTTACTATTTCATTGAGTTCATTATAGCATCATGATTTTGTTCCCTGGAATAGAAAAAAAACTTTTCAAAACATTAAACAAAAGTGAGACATACCAACTGAAATGTTTTTTGTAGTAGGTAATAAAATATACAATGTGTATACAAAAAGTTGTTCCCTACATTATAACGAGCTATGCGAACATAAATGTATGGAACAGCTGATATTTTTTCGCGATTTCAGACTTGGTCCCATAGTGAAAGTTGTTCGTAATGATGAGTACAATGACCCCTTAAGAGGATGCAAACGAATTAAATTGCACATTGTATAATTTTACCTACCAGAAAAAACGTTTCAGTTGGACTCCAACTGAACCATTTTTACTGTGGTCGGAGATGGTATCAAGAAGTATGAATATGATCGTTGCACTGTTTCTAGGACGTAGATCCTACCTGCTTTTAAAAATTACCTCACAGAAAAATACAAATAAACCGTAAAATAAGAAGATAACAAAAACATTACATATACTCGTAACATCAGATCATCATCACGTCATCATCATCGTTGACTGGTAGAAAATGCCTCAGGCATTAAGTCCGCCTTAGTACAGTATTTTTACTTGTGCATGAAGTTTTAATAAATAAATAAACATCACACTTGTAATACTCGAAAGGTAACATTTCGCCAGTTATGTTTAAATTCCATGTAATATGGGCGGAATAAAAAAAAAAACTTAACTAAACATAACTTTTCTTTCCAACAGCCCGAATCCCTAAAACAGAACGCAATAATAGAAAAGACAGCCAAATTCATAGCATCGCAAGGGGCTCAGATGGAGATCCTGATCAAAGCAAAGCAGGGGGACAACGCGCAGTTCAAGTTCCTCAACCGGGACTCGAACCTGAACCCCTACTATACGGCGCTCATCGGGCTTGTGAAGGCGGAGAAGTGGCCTGAGAAGAAGGTTGAGGTTGTTGAAGGTATGTTCTTTGAAATAGTTTATGAATATTATTAGTACCGTCAACTACCTTAACTTCGCCTGGCGTCCTATGTTTGCCTCTACCTAAACTCTTGATAATGCTTTTGCAAAATGATTATGGAATGGCGTTCGACGTGAATTTGTGAAATTACACTTCGTTTTTTATAGCTGAATAGAAGAGTTTATTTTAAGTTTAATTACCGGTCAACTGCCCTAACTTCGCCTGGCGTCCTATGTTTGCCTATAACGAAAAAGATGCAATATCTTTTTCATTTTATTTGTATGGCAATCCAAACTTAAAGCTCTTTATGAAAACTCAAAGTTTCGATAGCCATACAAGTAAAATCAAAAAGATATTGCATCTTTTTAATTATAGGCAAACATAGGACGCCTGGCGAAGTTAGGGCAGTTGACCGGTAATTAAAATTAAAATAAACTCTTCTATTCAGCTATAAAAAACGAAGTGTAATTTCACAAATTCACGTCGAACGCCATTTTGCAAAAGCATTATCAAGAGTTTAGGTAGAGGTATATCTATAACAAATATCAGGAAACAAAAGCTCTGTGACGATGTTTATTTAAATGCGTAATTACGTTTTTGTTACAGAAAAACCACAAGAAAATGAAGAATATTTGCATCCAAGTTTGGCATCCACTGTCATTGAATCTGTAAGTATAAAAATACTTTACCAACGATTCGTAATCTTTCAAACGTGAGAACATTTCTTTTATTGAATGTTACTACTTTGATAATCATTAATTTTGTTGGCATGTAAATGCTTTAAAGTACTGTCAACTTTAATCATAATTTTTTTTGTTAGTTCTTAGCTACAAGTATACTGGGTGGCGATATAGACACTTGGATCTGACATATTAAACAACTTTCACCATACGAATGATACGTGAAATAAAAAACAAATTCCTATACAACAGTAGACAATTTCGATTCATATATGAAAAGTTTTTTTTTTTTACGAATCGTATAATATGTTTTTCATAGCGAAAGTTGTATTGTACAGGTAGAATGGATCCAGGTCACTAAATCACCATCCTATAGAGCCGAATGCCGCGCGATATCTATTTATTTTATTTCTTCAGAAAACTTACAGCTGTGATACAGACGTTGTATTTCATTAAAAAACGGTCCTTTCTGCCATTGAAATACGGTTCATCGGAATTCACGTGACACAATCAAGAACTACTTTTATCTTTCCCAGGCTCCCGCAATCCCAAGCATACACTACAAGCCCTCCGCCGACTGCGACTACACGATGCTAATCAGCAAGATGCGCGGCGAGGGGGAGGCGGGCGAGGGGGGGGCGCGCGGGGACGTGCCCCCCCCGGGGACCGAGCCCCCGCCGCACCGCGCGCCCGCGCCCGACATCTACAGGGCGCCCGTCATGTACACTAAGGGGCCGGATGGGAATCAGGGTGAGTTTAATTTCAATTCTAATAGTGTGAGATTTAAAATATATTCAAATTTCTAAAAAAATATGGATTAAAATAATAAAAAAGAGCAGACCTTTTTATTCAATAATAGTATCAATGATTCGAATTCGTTTGAGTGCTTTGAAAACAATAACAATAAAATTATAATATTTATTAAAAAAAAATAGGGCAATTACCGTCATGAAATGGAAAAGGTTTCTATTCAATAACCATTTCAAATTTTATCTTCATATGCTCATATTCCCAAAGATAAAGAAAAAAATATAAGGCGTGCGAAAGAGCGGTAAACATCTCGAGTATAGTATAGTCAGATAAATATAGTAAACAGCTCATACAGACAGACAACGGAGTGTCTAGTATGCACACACGCAAGGCATGAGAGAGCGTCATGCCGTCTGCCGTCACGGCATACGATTCGATTTTACTGCCAAAGTGCGCCAATTAATGTTTCACATTTAAAAAAAATCTTTCTTACAATATCTACAAATAAATATTTTGTTTTTTTTACATTTGAAAGTGACCCGTTTGTCTGTGTTTGCCGTCAAAATCATCTTGGTAAAATTAACAGAAAAAATATTTATTTCAAGTATTTTGATCTATCTGTAAAATCGGTCAGTCTGATCCGCTGTAAAACTTGTAACTTACTATGTCAGTACTATTATATTATTATATTAGTTTTGTTTCTGCGGTAATGATTCAGTTGAAGGGTTTATTTTCCCAAATTTTTTCCGGACTAATGCGTTTAACCTTAACATTGTAGTGACCGGAATAAAAAATCCGATGGTGATTTTTTATCATTAATTGGCAGATGATTACTGCGTAGGTATAACTAATGATGTTATTTCGTCCCTTGATGGACTTAAAACTCTTAGGAAAAATGTCTTGTCGCAATTAGCAATGTCAGAACTATTTTCACCACTCATCCGAATAGCCAAAAACTTCTTAAACACGTAGGTACACAAGAATGCCGCTCATTTTCACCAGTCCCTTAATAAACAAATGTTATATTATTATTACTTATTATCTATAATATAAAAATGAATCGCAAAATGTGTTGGTAAGCGCATAACTCAACAACGCCTGGACCAATTTGGCCAATTCTTTTTTTTAAATGTTCGTTGAAGTTCAAGGATGGTTTTTACGGCGAGAAAAAATTGAATAATTGCCGGAAAAAACCGTAAAAACAGCCCTTTTCTTTTTCTCATACAAACGTTTTCTAACTAAAACGTTGAGTCAATTTGAGCTCTATTGCTATTGTATAAAGTTCATATCAAATTCTACAGGGTAGGTAGGGTAGGTAGGTGAGCCGTGAGATAAGTACATAGTGCTACCCGTGCGAAGCCGGGGCGGGCAGCTAGTTATTCTTATATTATTCCTATTATTTACTTCCTAACATAACCATTTCTATTCCAGTAGACCCCACCGCCCCACCGATGCATTCAGCCCAGTACCAACAATACGCGGCGTACTACCACCAGTACTTAGCTCAGGAGCAACAGTCGCAGCTCAAGAAACCGCCCTCGCTCAAGTCGACCGGACTTAGCTTAATGAAGAACTACAACACTGACTCCGATAGCGACATGTCGGGTGAGTTAACATTTAAGTTATCGCCAGCTCAAGAAACCGCCCTCGGCGGCCCTCGCTCAAGTCGACCGGACTTAGCTTGATGAACAACTACAACACTGACTCGGACAGCGACATGTCGGGTGAGTTAACATTAAATTATCGCCAGCTCAAGAAACCGGCCACGCTCAAGTCGACCGGACTTAGCTTGATGAAGAACTACAACACTGACTCGGATAGCGACATGTCGGGTGAGTTATCATTAAGTTACCGCCAGCAGTACTTAGCTCAATAACAGTCGCAGCTCAAGGAACCGCTCTCGCTCAAGCCGGCCGGACTTAGCTTGATGAAGAACTACAACACTGATTCGGACATCGACATGTCGGGTGAGTTAAAAATAAAGTGACTGGCTATCCTTTAACAATCGTGTATTTAAAATATTCCAAAAATGTTATCCCATAGAACTTTCCACTTGTGAGAATCGGTTTAAAATAGATGGATAATGGCAATTAGAAAGGAATGGGTATATCCTCCAGGTGGTACGAGGACTAAAACACCGGTAACTCGATAATAGTGGACTGTATAATAATAAGATTTAACGGAAGAACAAACGGTTAACAATCTGAACGGAATTTGGTGAGAATGATATGCGAATACGTTGTGTGGCGGTCGAAGACGCAGTGGTGAGCCGGCCGGTGCGCGTGCGCTGCTCGAGCGCCCCCTCCGCGACCGCAGCTCCCGCCCGCGGTCGCTCGGTGCGGCGTGATATTCTCGACAGCAATAAACTTCAAAGAAATACCTTGGACAAATTTTAAATAGTACTTTTGTTCAGTTAACAAAGGCAATTACAATATCTTCACTGGAAGATTGTATTGTCTGTTGTAAAAATGCATAGCTGTACCTATTTTTTACGTAAGTATTCTTCTTTCTATTCCACAGATTACGACGACAGCTCCTCAACGGACAGCAGAGACAAACCAACCATCATCACGCCTCCAGAAGACGTTCAAATAGTCATAGACAAGATGGCTTCTTACGTGGCCCGCAATGGCGACGAGTTCGCAGACATCGTGCGCGCTAAGAACGACCCGCGGTTCACGTTCCTGCACCCTGAGAATATTTATCATGGGTATTATAAGAGGCTGATGCAGCAGAAACGGGGAATTGATGTTAATGGAAAGGAGAAGAAGAAAAGGGCTGGTAAGTGTTTTAAAAGATTTTATTGACTGCTATTTTTTTGGGTTGAGCTGATCGATGTTGTTAGGAGCAGTAGTGACCTAGTTGTAACGGCCCCGACTTACGAATTGTAGGTCGTGGGCTCGAATCCAGGCAGGAGCTTTACTTTGTGTAGTTAATTTCATCACCACTGCTCTCTAAATGGTGAGGGAAAACATCATGAAGAAACCGGTATGTCCTAGAACAAAAAATCCGAGGACGTTACATTTACTCACTGGGCCCGCGTGGTAGATAATATTTTTGCCTACTTCCTCTCGTAGATAGGACCTAGCAGCGGGAACATAGCCTGATTATGCTATGCTGTTGAAATCCGGTTTCTGAAAGCATAATCAACACAAAAGTAAGCTAATAGACTGGAAAACTCATGTTAACTTCTGTGACATGCTGATTGTTATAACAACAGGCCAACAGCCAATCAAATACCAGGCCTGAGTTTGACGACGAAATGTTTTTAATTAAGTTCTTAGAAACTGGGTGTTAGACATGCTCCATTCAGGATGTTTAACTATTCCATCCAATATTGAATGTATATATTCATCTTATATATTCTTTACATGTAGAAGTTTCTTGCTGTCTGGTACACCCTGACCCTACATGTTAGTTAATCCAGGATACGTTCGCTTGTACAATAATGACCCGTCTTTGCGTGAACAGAGAGTCGACGATTTATTAATTTTTTTTCTTTTCCAGCACCCGTATCATTCTCCATAAAGAAACTTAAGGAACCAGACCCAATCCTCCCAAAACCGGCGCTTCCCTACGAGTCCAGTTCAGACGACGACTCGGAGAAACCCCTAGAAAAACAGCCACAGGACGAAGTTCGAGAACCGCCTAAAGTGTACCCCCAAATATACCCTATTAACCATATTCCGCCCGTAGTCATGTACAAGATTGACCCACAATTTAATAATGAGCCCTTGACGAGGATCTGTGCTGAACCTGTGAAACCAGTCAAAATTACCGCCGTACCAATAATCATGCCACAAGTAATAGAAATACCGAAGCAAGAAGAAGTTGTTGAAGTGCCGCCAGAATTGCCTGTAACACCAGCCATTGAAGAAGTGAAGGAAGATCCGCTTCAAGAGCTTCCCGTGGTGGTAGATAAAATGCGGATAGTTATGGAGAGGGAGAGAGAAATACTTCGTAAAAGAGAAGAGGCAAAACAGCAAAAGGAGAGCCCTCCTAAAGGGGAGAGTCCTCATAAGAGAGACAGTCCTCGCAAAAGAGATAGTCCTCACAAGAGAGAAAGTCCACAAAAAAGAGAGAGTCCGCAAAAGAGAGATAGCCCTCGCAGAAGAGATAGTCCACGCAAAAGAGAAAGTCCTATAAAGCGAGAAAGCTCTTATAAAAGGGAAAGTCCTCATAAAAGGGAAAATTCTCACAAGAGGGAGAGTCCTCACGTGAGAGATAGTCCTCATGTGAGAGAAAGAGACAACAATTCCCACAAAAGAGATAAAAAGAAACATAGAGACCGTAAGAAGGAACATAGATCCAAGTCTGAAAGTAGGGAATCAAGGCGGAATGAAAGACGAAGTGCGGACAGAGAAAAGAAGAGAGATAAGGACAAAATAAAGGAGAGTGAAAGGGAAAGCAAGAGAACTAAACACAGTAAAGACGAGTTGGAGAACGAAATTATATCTTTAGAAGATAATTCCGATGATCTGATTGATTTGACGGGAGAACAGTCGGATTCCAAAGGTGAGTTCACTTTAATTTCTGTGCAAGAAACACTTGTTTCTCTTTCATTGACTACTCGGTACTAAAGTAGTTAGAAATATTGTAATTATATATTCTTTTAAGAAGATTAAGAAAATGAAGTAAATTTTTTTAATAAGAAGTTCGATTCTTGCTACGACACAATAAAGTGCAATTTAGGTCGCACAGCGGTAATTACCGACAGTTATATTCACCTAGAAGTTGCCTCTCTTTCTATCGCGTAACTCTTATATCTTCTGACTACATTCCACCCACCGAATTCGACAAATAGAGCCCACCGCTTACTATCGAAGAACTTCATATCTAAGCAGTTTGAAAACAAAATCCCGTGAACACGATGACCACATCTGTTACCGGCGCGGTGCTTTAGCCGCCGAGCGCTGCAAGCAGAAATAGTCCTTATGGTGTATAAATATGAAATTCTTCGATGGTACCTACTTGTAGCCTCATACCTAAAATCTGTATTCATCTGTGGTTCAGATTCAAACTTCTAACGGCTATTTACTCCCGACAGTAAAGGGCAGGGTCAAATCTGTGTGGTTCTTTCCTCAAAAGACCATTTCAGACACTAATCTACATGGTCCTCCTCATCTGACTTGACCAAGATTATGTCTGGACTTTAAAAGAGACTACGACCTCTGAGTTTGTTTCGGCCTTTCTTCTCAGAGTTGTCATATAGGAAACACCGACCTCATCTAGCTTATTTTTAATATATTTTTTATATAACGTGTAAAAGTGATTCCGACATCCTATTTACAGAATAAACAATTTCATTTCATTTTAATTTTAATCAATAATTCTTGAATTTTGTATCAGGTGAAGGCGAAACGGAAGCAGAACGCGCAAAGCAACAAGAACGACGGCGCCGCGCCGCCGAGTTCCTGAAGAAAGTAGGCGTAGACCCCGCCGCCGCCGCACTGCCCACCTCCTCGCTAGCTAGCGCCATGGTATGTATATTCTTCCACTTTACTGTAGTGCGTCAGGTATGTTCGCCGATGCGCATACTGACGATTACTTTGCGATAATGCGGAAGAAAGTTGCCTCAGTAATATCTCGAGTGAGGGGAAGCAGCAACAGCATTCTGAAGGTATTTGCAGAGAGGCTGGATGGGCCTACAATGGGGGCGTTTTACTAAGCTACATGTTGGCAACAAAGCTTGTTAAACCTTCCTGTGATTGTGATTTTTCTTTTATTTTTTATTTTTCCTGCATGTTACTAATATAGTCTTTAAGGAAGATGTAACTAACACCCTATGGGCCTTGATGCCTGACAATATTTTTTTTTTTTTTTTTTTTTTATATTGCACCTAAATACGCGGGCCCTATCAGAATACCAGCGCTGCGACATTGTTTTTTTTTATGTCGCGACACCATGCTGATATAGGAGACTTTTGGCCTCGTACGGAACTTCATTCTTTAAATTTTAATGTAACTTTGTTTTTTATTTATGTTTAGTGTGTTTTTAGTTTAATGTGTGATTTCCTGTGCGAGTCTCAATAAATACTTTTTCTTTCTTTCTTTTAAATATGGGGCCGCTTAGAATCCAAATGCTTCACAAAAGTAAGCTCATTTCGAGCATAAGCTACTTAGTACTATTAACATAAAATATCTCGTCTAAACGATAAAAAATTCAGTATTTTACATACACGCCACGGGGAGCTGCTGTTAAGTTGGATCCGAAAAGGTATCCCGCGAAATTCAAAAATTCTTACGTTTTTTGCAATTTACAATGCAATCATGACATTTGAGAACAAATCTAACTTCGAGAGATGTTTTAATCTAATTCTGTAAATATATAATTTGTTATGATCGCAAAATCATTTAACCAAGATATAACCAGGAACTGAACTGCAAATTGCAAAAAACGTAAGAAAATTTGAATTTGGCAGGCCATTTTTGCGGATTTAATGATAATTATATCTAGCAGCATACAAGTATACTTGTTAATAGCATATGTATGCCAATAACAGTCTTTCAATGGAGAGCTCATTGTTGTATTTGATCGTCTAAATGTGTAAAAAATACGATTAACACGATTCTTCATCGCTCAGGTTTTCGATGTGCACACTTGATCACATAAGGTTCTTATTGTCGCAGGTGGACACATTGGAGTCAATCCGTAAGAAGAAGGCAGAAGAAGAAGAGAAGCGACGCAGACGCGACAAGAGACGACATCGTGACAGAAGAGGTAAAATATATTTAACATATAAGTCTTTTGTTACCGCGGCGCCAGACGAAGCTTTAAATACGATCCTACATACTTAGGAATGCGCGGCGAGGCGGGGGGTTAGCATTGACGAATAAGGGGCGGGACGGCGGTGGGCGTTGACGAATGAGCGGGCGTGCACTGCACCCCGCCTCGCCGAGCACATACCTAAGCTGCGGGACGGCGGTCTCAGTCAAACTATAAGTCGCGATGTGTAACAGAGGGGCAATCGCCGTACTTTTAAGAACGTTCGCATTCTAATCTCAGTCTTAGTGCGGATTTCACCAATGAAATTTAATACGTTCAGCACATCTAAACGCGTTCAAGAACTCTCAATGTACAATATTCCATAACAATTTTGACACTGACAGCTCTTGAACGCGTTTTAGAAATGCTGATCGCGTTCAGTTTCTTTGGTGAAATCAGCCCTTAATCTATCAAAAAAAATGTCTAACTAAAGCCGTGTCTCCTGCGCGTGTTTTTTCGAAACATTATACAAAAATCCTTACACAAAAACATTTGTTTTCATACACAAGCTGTCTCCTGCGCAAGTATTTTTTTTTTTAGATAAATTACACATTTTGTGTAGGTGTAGTAATGAGTTCTGACGAGGAAGACATGCTTATTTTTATAACCTCAAAATTTATGTTAACTGACAGTGACAGATGTGCGCGGTGCGTGCGGCAGTTGAAAATGAAATAAACCCTTCCCCCATTTATGATAACTGAAGTTGACGATGGATTGTAATAGAGATACTGTTCGTATCTCTATTACAAGCCATCGTCAATGTATCACAACTTGTTCACAACTATTTACAAGACAATATAACCTCAAAATTTGTGTTAACTGACAGTGACATGTGCGCGGTGCGCGCGGCAGTTGAAAATGAAATAAACCCTTCCCCCATTTTTGATAAGCTTTTGACATTGATTTTTCTTGAAATAAGAAAACGACTAGATTTTGAACGTTTTAAAAAATACGGGAATTCGCCTTCGCGGTATTATTTTGGACTTTGCCATCCCATTTTGCAAAGACTTCACAAAATAATAATTGTTCAAATAATAATGATTGTAATAATTGCTCTTACATTCTGGAATGCAATGAATATAATTATTGAGTATTGAAGCTCTGTTTGGCGACGAAATTATCCAAACCGTTAGTAAATAAGCTAAGCATTAACAAAAAAGTAATGCTGTTTATTTTAATTTCGATATTTAGTTTGGGACTCCCATGTAAGTATAAACGTAACAATAAGTAAATGTACATACGTAACAATATTATTTAGTAGAACTTTCGGTATTCTTCGTTCTATAATATTTTGTTATCGTAGTGTTTTAATACGTTATTGTGTGGCACCCGGTATTTGCGTATGTGTGTTTGAACACATATTTTACACTTTGCCTTTCAGTCTTGCAAAGTTTACAAACATGTGACCATGTGTCAACAGGTCATGATAAAGAAATTTTTATTATTTTTTTAGATTACGAAGACGAATCTGAGAGGTCACACAGAAAGAGCAAGCGCAGAAAGTATAAGTAAGTTTTATTGTTTGACTAGCTGCCCGCCTCGGCTTCGCACGGGTAGTACAATGTACTTATCTACGGCGCACCTACCTTCCCTACCTACCCTACTTACCCTACCTACTCTACCCTGCCTACCCTACTTACCCTACCTACTCTACCCTGCATACCCTACCTAATCTACCCTGCCTACCCTACCTACTCTACCCTGCCTCCCTAAATACCCTACCCTACCCACTTACCCTAAATACCCTACCCTACCCATGCTATCGCAAGGCCTTCATTTTTGACACAACAACATTCATTACGTCATTTACGGTGTCGAGTAGACGAATTTTTCAATCATATGAAGCAATGGATTAGGAATTGTCTTCCAAATCGTAGGATTGTGGTAGAAAATGTGTTGCGCTGTTGGGGTGCAGGATTTATTTACTGATGAATGGAAGGCAATCACCTTCCATCTTGGAAACCTATCAGTAGCACTTATTCTCTACCCTTTTTTTTTTTTTGACTGGGAATTTATCAATTAACTTCTCCCGCTCTGGGCGGAGCGGGCGAAGTCGTGTCAGACTCTTACTGACTAAAACCCACCCGTGTTCCTTCAGTTGCCTGTACATTGCCAGGGGCCATGGCCGTTACCCTAAGGTGCATCCACAGCAAAGTAACTGTTTGTAGAGCAACGTTTTGCAACATGATAACCATTGATAACATTAAGAGAGTTTATACGAAAGTGGGCAACGTCGCAAATAGCAGTCAAATATTGGGTTTCCACCTATGAAATTGGCGTTTTTTTTCTCACAAATAGAGAACCTCGTCACTTCTATGATTTAAAATATTCATTAATTACTTGGTATTATATCGAATAATGACCATCATAGACAACTACCAATAGTAAAAAAAAACTTATTACTTATAGTTTTCTAAACATAAAAAATACCTTGAAAATGACTCCTCATTTTGTTAGCAGAAATTACCACTATTTGTTTTAACTTAGCCAAAATTTATTTTTGTCGCTTAATCTAAGTGGCATAATACGTTATTATAGTTTTTAAACATTAGTGCATAAAAGTTTTAAAACATTAGTGTTCATGGTTGTTATAAAAATTAAGTAAATGTTAGTATGAAAAATGCAACTTCTTTAAAATTCTCCATACAAAACGCTGATTTCATAGGACCTAATATTTCGCTGTTTTGATTCATTTTACTGTATGGAAATAAGAAATATGGCTTACTTTGTGGATGCACCTGTATTGCCTAAGCGACTCTTACCCACCGTGCTGTGAAAACTGTTTTATTATCCATCGTTCTAATCGTTATTAATATTGTTCTCAGATCGTCGGATGAGAACGACGAGTCGGATTACGATGGGTAAGTTATCAAATAAGTACTAAATAAATAATCACTATATTTGTAGATATTTTCTTCACATGTTAAACTTGGCAAAGTGAAGAAACTCATTCTCTACGTTGTATTTTTTTACTATAGAACTTATTATCATACCCAACACAGTAGTATTAAGAAAGTTCAAATCACACCCGACTCTAAAATCATAATTTTCAACAAAAAACATTTTCTATTCTTAGTTCAAAAAAGAAAAAACGCAAGAAGGAAAGGAAGCACAGTTCCAAAAACAAGCGCAAGCGCCGACAGCCCGAAGTTGACGAGGGCCAGCCAATAGCCGTCAACATCGACTTGACAAGCACTCTGAAAGAACTCCGCAGCTCCTCACCTACTAAAGAGCTAGTTCTCCAAGACTTAGAAGACACACAACAAAGCTTTGTAAGACAAGTCTCCTCTGATGAGGACGTAGTAAGAGATAGAAGGAGAAAGAAAGAGAGGCAGTACAGTGAGGGGGAGTGGTCTAGTGATAGTGAAGGAGATTCCAAGTCCTCTGTTAGCAAGAAAGATGAATAGAGTTTTAAGAATCACACAAATTTCAACGTTACTTGCTTGTGGATTAGGTTGATATTAGAATTACTAATGTGTACGAAATTGATATACAAGTATTGCAATGGTAATTGAACTATGTGTAATGGTTTTAAGGATTCTAATCAAAATGCATGTTAATATTAAATTTTAAACAGCTGATATTTCGATGATTTTAACTGTAGACAGTCGCGTTTTTTAATTAACGGTATTGAGTTCTGCATAAGGTTGAATTTTAAATAAATATTTGAGTGATATTAAAGACAACACAGCGGGGTTTGCAGTCAGAAAGTCTGGCTTTTTAAAGTTATGCGAGTTTTGAAATTTTAATACTATAAGTAAGATATAAGACATAGAAATATATAATTATTGAGAAACCATTTTACAGATTTTTTTTTTCATTATGACAATAATTTTTGGAATATGATTAGGTTATTTTTGATAACTTTAAATTAATATAATTAGATTTAGTGTTATTCGGTTTTTCTATTCGGTTTTTCTATTTGGAATTTGTCAGTAGCAGCCCGGAGTCTGGATTTGTGCCCGGTCGATGGCAATAGGCTCGCCCCCATTACATGGGACTTAAACAAGGCGTATGTGGGTGGTACCATCAAAGAAGTTCATATCTAACTAGTTTGAAAACAAAATCCCGTGAACACTATGACCACATCTATTACCGGCCCGGTTCTATGGCCGCCGAGCGCTGCAAGCAAGAATAGTCCTTACGGTGGTTAGTTAAACTTCATTGATGGTACATCTGCCTAGCCCTTTGGGGAACACAGGCGTGATTTAAATCATCTTGCGCATTTATAAGATCTAATTTAGGATACATTTAGTTTCGCTGTAATTGTAATTCGTTCTGATTTAAAGTGCTCGATAAGGATTGTTAGATACTTAAAAATATCTTCTAACAGTAATTTAAAATTGACTAGCGCATTATATTTCAATGTATCAGATTATTTTGTATGTTTGTAAAATCTTTTAGTCATATAAAGGTTTAAATATTATCAAAGTCTATTAATTGCAGATATTCAGGTAAAGCATGCTTGCATAAATAATACACAGAAAATATGTATTAATTAATTTATGTAACAAAAAAGTAATTAATGAATTATTAGACATAACATTTACACGTTCATAAAAGGCATTCTTTGTAAAACTTTTATGAAATTTAACATTTACTCAAGTCAAAATTAGAAAAACCAATTTAATGTTTATTAAATAAAAAATATACCCGTGTAGTTGTTATTATCACAATTCAATAATAAAAATATATCCGTAAAATTTTATTGTCTACTTTTTTAATATACTTAAAAAATAATATATTTATATTTAAAGAAATTATTAAAAAAAAACAATCAATATTAATTGATAAATTATACCTAAAAATAATTGTGTTTTCAATGTTTTATTAAAATAGCTCTAATAAAAGTTGTAATTGTTAGAGATATCTATTTTATTTAAGTTTGTGATTTGCTGGTTGTTAATGTTGGGCTCAAAGAACGAAGACGCTAACGCGCGGTATGCTATCGTGAAAATGTTTGGCCACAGCCTGCTGTAACCAGCTCTAACCCAGAGAGAAAAGTTCCCTAAACAATGCTTTGTCGGTCGGTGCTAGCACTTTGCCAGCCACTGAATTTTGCTTTGGTATTTCTGAGTTTGTCACAAAACGTCCTGTGGCTGTTTTAACAAGTGACACTATATTTCACTGTCGCGTTATATCACCCCGTCCTTACCAGAGTGAACTTCCCGCGAATACGCAATCGTCACATTCATGTCATTTTTTGTTCTGCTAACACGAACGCATCGTCGTACGGACATAGGGCGCCTTCCAGTTTCAACAAAATGTCGCTTCCGATCACATACTCGCGCGACGGTCGCGTTCGCTTAGGACGCGGCCTATGGATGATAAAAGAAGAGACGACGCATTTAAGATTACTCACAGTAGATACTCATTGCGATCAATTGTCCCACCATTGTGATCAATATATCTACTAACAATTCTATCTAATATCTCTACGAATGCTCTTTTACTAGTAATCACTTTATTACACTATCCGTTTCCCTCTAAATCAATGTACTATCGCGGTCACGGATATCTGAACCCCGTAAGGACTATTCCTGCTTGCAGCGCTCGGCCGCTAAAGTAACGCTTACCTACAAAAACAAGGGTGGCGATAAACAGATGTGGTCATCGTGTGCACGGGATTTTGTTTTCAAAGTGGTTACATATGCGTGACCGTGATGGTACTTAGAACTCGTAGTCAGACTAAGACAAATTTAATGAATAAATCAATATTACTTAACTTCGAAACAGTGTGCAATAACAATGTCCTAGCCTATTTGAATAAATTATAATATTTACAATAATCAAAAAGTTGCCATTATTCAATAAAATACTACAACATTTTATAATCATCGTATTGTATTTTGTTACAAGCAAAAACTTAATTGCCTATAAATAATATGTGCTTTAGTGGTACTCTGCTACTATTTCAGTCTATTTAGGAATGGTGTAGGTAGATTATGTGAACTGTATTATTTAAGCCAAAGATTTAAATCGTTAGATTTGCCCTACCGCGCCAAAAGATAGTCGCGTTTCTGTTACGTTTTGACACCTCTTACACCCACAATGACGCAGTGACTTGACTTGTCATGGAAACGCTATTAATATAATGTGTGAGCTCACTCTTCTCTGTATGGGCACTTATTCACGTGACTAAGTACGGTGAGGGCAAATCTGGCGATTACAATCTTCGATTGAAAAGATTATTAGTCTAATACGCCAACTACTCTAATATACCTCAACAATGTTATGCTCTCATAATGGTTTAGGGGTGATTTTCTAAGCCCACGTCGTCACGGGCGTAAAAATATCGTGGCAGGATTTTATCATGCGCTGGATTTTCAACTCTCCGTGTTGAGCCGATTACGAATGACGCAGAGTGCATCGCAAGGCATAAAAAAAAAATGTTTGATATTCAACTCTGCGTTAGCAGTGCGCGAATAAAAATCGCGGCGGGAAAAAATCGCCCTGCGTATCTGGGCTTTACACGCTCCGTGACTCTGGCATACAACAAGGCCTCACCTTATTTCTTTCCATGTAAAGGTGGGCTAATGTTCTACATTTTCGATAGCATTATTCAATAACAAAATCTAAATTGTATTTTTACCACCGAAATGTGTACTATACTAGCCGATCAAGTTAACTAGACACCTGTACAACGGTACTAAGGTACTTAGCGGACGGGTGGGCCAAATTCCCCCCACACTGCCTAAGGTCTATTTAAATTCTGGTTTCGAATTGATGTTATTTCCACTTAAACAAACATCAACTTTATGCAAGTGTAAATAAAGTTGGTTTTCTACTGACTAGTA
The DNA here is from genome assembly GCA_914767755.1 of Agrochola circellaris. Taxonomy (NCBI): domain Eukaryota; kingdom Metazoa; phylum Arthropoda; class Insecta; order Lepidoptera; family Noctuidae; genus Agrochola; species Agrochola circellaris. The sequence continues at coordinate 10,542,142 of OU611860.1, forward strand.
CAGTTGAAAAAGTAATAAAAAATATGAAGTTGTAGCGCAAACTGAATCTTATGTGTAAGTATTACAGTTGTTTTTCCTAAAACTCGTGTTTATTTACATGTTTGGCAAATAAATTGCGAACGCAGATTACTTGTCTCGGTCGACTAGTACTTATTAAAAAAATCTGTGACGTCATTAATCTCTGCAAAATTGTGTAAAAAAGTATGCTCTGAAGATACTTACAGAAAACTTTTGTAACGTGTACATACAATAGCATAGCAATATGGTAAATAAAATAAAATATAGTTTCCTACGATTCGTTGTTTTATTTAATAACAAAAAAAGAAAAGCCAACGTCACGCGGTGTTCCCAGGCGGTCACCCATCCAAGTACTGACCGCGCCCGATGTTGCTTAACTTCGGTGATCGGACGAGAACCGGTGTATTCAACGTAGTATGGACGTTGGCGAACGCTATATCACATTTTACGTCCAAATCATACATGTATGTATGATCCTATGTATGATTTTATTTGGATTTATTGGTACATCTATCTGTATTTTTATAATTTTAGTTACATACTTAATACCGTGAATTTGTGGGGTTGTCACCTGTCATTGACTTCTCATAACAACAAGACATCGATGTTTTATTTTTATATTAGATATTTATTCATAATTTTGAGTTGATGAAGACAACCGTGCAATAATATTTTGAACACAAATATAGATATAGTAATGGTGTTTAGTCTGTAAGTTGGTTTTAACAAACAATATGTCAAAAAATATTTCAAAAACTAGATGAGGTCAGTGTTAGTCAAAAATAACAACAAAATTCAAAAAGCCAACGTCACGTGGTGTTCCCAGGCGGTCACCCATCCAAGTACTGACCACGCCCGATGTTGCTTAACTTCGGTGATCGGACGAGAACCGGTGTATTCAACGTAGTATGGACGTTGGCGATAAAAGGTACAAAATTATTAATGTGTATTTAATCATAACTGACACAGGCGTAGTCTTTCAACCAACGACTCCCAAATACCGTAATTTTTCGTTGTTCTTTGCCCTAGGTCTGCTGAGCGATGGCCATTTTACGTAAATGTGGCGCTTGCTTTCCCCTAAATTGTTATTTTTTGTGTTTGTGTTCTTTTTTGCGCCATGTATATTGCAAATATACGTATTTTCTTTCTTTCTTTTCTTTGCGTGACTTTAGTTCTGTAAATGTAATGAAAAATCTGTTTAAGGCATATCTGCCGAGAACGTGATAAAGTTGGCTGCACCAAACGATTTGACGGAGAAAGTAGTGGCGATACCTCGAGAAGGATATGGGATTTGCACTAGCCAAGCAGCGTTGCTGTAGGGTGCTTGGCACCGTAAATGAGTTGACTTGACATGACATGTATCACCTTTGTCTCTGGGATGGCATTGGCATGATTTTAATGAATTTAAAGATGACTGCGATTAACTTATTAATTTATCGTATAAGTAAGTAGGTGCCTACAATTTGATTTTATGTACCTTCAGTTATTTATTTTAGTCATAATAATATTATTGTGGCAGGTATTTTAATATTTTTAATCTTTGACTACCTACGAACATAATTTTTAAGTAGATAGGTATACTATTTTAGTGGTATGAGGAACAGAGTGTAAAGTTCACTCATCCACCATAGAAAAGGGAGGATTCTCTGACCAGACGGATGTCGTGTTTGGCGGGCGATGCTTCACAATGCCAGCTGAGGTTCCAGTGAGTCCGAACTGGTTGCCGCACAATTCACGGTGAGTCGCCGAGAACGTGCTTGCTTACGGTGATTGAGGTGACTGCGATGATTCCCCAGTGAGTCGGAGTGGCGCTGCGTCATGATCCTGTGGGTCGGATGTGGTACAGCGCCGGGTTTTGGCTGAGGGTGATGACCGGGAATGCGCGTTCGCTGGATGCTGGTGGTCAGGATATGCGTTGAAGCCTTGTGTGCCAGCTGGCTGTGTGACTCGCCTCACGAAACGGTACCTATCTCTATGTTGCTGTTTCTGGCCGTTCCTCAAAGCTATATGCCATAGGTCCATATTGGTTTCAAGATAGCTTTATAGACTGTCAACTTGCTGTGTGTCCTCATTTGTGAGTGGCGTCCTATTAACCAGTAAGTACCTACATACTGCGTAGTTTTAAATCTAGTTGCTTCTGCTTTGTCCATATATGTTTTTGCCATGTCAGCCTTCGATCTAAATGCATGGTTAACTTTGCATTGTCATCTTGCGGGATTTCTTTATTGTTAAGTATAACCGGCGGACACATGTCTCTCCTGAGAGTAAAGGTTACATGTGTTGATTTACTTTGATTTGCGTGAATTTGCCAGATATTAAGCCGTCCTACAATTTTGTGAAGTTGCAGGTGTTCTGATGCGGTTGCTGGATTCGTGTGTGTAGATAGTAAAGCGATCTGCATATGTTCCAACCGTAGTCTTGTCTGTTGTTGGTAGGTCAGTATACAGGGTGGATTTTTGAGATGGGGCAGTAAGGGCAGCTGCCTTAACCGTTGTAGCTACAGAAAAACGGCCTTAGGAGATTGTCCTTAACTTTTTGAGGCATTTTGATATGCATTCATAGATTTAGAAAAAAAAATACAGTCTGCAAGTACTGGGCAGGTAGGGACAGATATTGTAGATTTGCAGATGTCCTCACCACCATTACGATGACCACTAAGTGTACGGCCTGAGTGAAAAAGCGTCCAGCGGAGCGTTCAGCGTTATGTGCAACCGGCGAAAGAGCGTTCGCTCAGTGGCCTTAGTGCACGCTTAGTTGTTGAATTTCTATAACAATATCTTCGAACGAAATGGCGCAAACGCTTCCGTCATCGCTGCAACAACACTGGTTTGACACACACGCCACGCTCGACGCCCCGCTCACCGCAAACAAGCACGCTCCCTCGCCGCGCCGCTCGGCCGCCACTCAGGACACTCGCGAGTGTTTCGAACGTCGCACGCCCCGCTCAGCCGGACGCTCGAGTCGAGCGTGCACTTAGTTCGAACACTAACTATCAGGTGAACTGCCAGCTTGATCTCCACCCAAAAGGTAGGTAACATAACAATAATAACTTGAAACACTTTTGCCATCTAATCCATGGGATAAGCTACCGTAAGTATCTCAGTGGGTATCAAGCGCCATGCATTACATTTTGTAAGGATACCTCAGAGATATCCCCGCGAAATTCCACTTCAGATAAACTGTCAATCAAATGTTGAAGAACAAACAATGAATTATCTATCTTGAATCTTATATCAGAAGTGTCAAAGGCCACTTTTGATTATCACAATAGTTTCGGTTAGCATGAAAGGGCGTGATTATTTTGTCTCCCGCGTATTATTATGTCAATCAAAAGGTAGCGCTACCCCACTTGCGGAAATTCCAGTTTATATAAGGTTTTGTGATAGACATAACCAAAGATAAGTATAACATAACAAACATAATCGAAAAGGTACCTAGCTACTTAGGTATTAACTGAACAGCACTTGAAGGCTCGTGCAGACCAACGCGACGCGACTCGGACATTACAATTTCTAAGAAAACTTCACGCGGTATAACAATGAAGTCTGCACGAAGCTTTGAGGACCTACGGGCAGCAACGAAAGCTTACTACCTAACCTAACCTACCTATCATATTTTCAGACCAGCGGGGCACTCACCTAATTGCAATAGCAATGGCTTTCATTTTGACAGTTCAGTAACATTCATTAGTTCATTAATTAATTTACGTTGTTGAGCAGACAAATTCCAACATATGAAGCAATGGATTAGCAATACCTATCCTTCAAAATCATTCAGATTGTGATTGAAAGTGTGACAATTAGGGTGCAGTATGGTCTCCTGGATTCTGTCTACACCAGTAGTTCCCTAACTATGGATCGACCCACCTATGGGTCGAGAGCGACTATTGGGTGAGCCTTGAATAAATTATTTCAGCTATGATTAAAATTAAATACCGAAACAAATTGGACGTATCAAACTCATGGCGATTAAAAGTAACTAAAATTGAAGTTGATGCTAAAGCTATAATGGCAAAAAATAGGAAACAAATAAGTACACCCTTCTCATTGAAATAGCACTCCTTATAAATACAAGAACAACAACAACACAACAACAGTACAACTACACAATACAACACAAACAACAATACAATACAACACAATAACACAATACAGTACGATATAATTAAGTAATAAAATTTTCGACTGTAACCTACGAACTTTTATTATTCGTAGATTGTACCTAACTGAATGTTTTTTTTCTTATTTCCACAGTACCTACTTCATTTATATAAGTAGTTATGCCTCTTTTTTTCTCCATGACAGCCAAGAGGCGAAACCGAATATTGAAGTTTTTGTTAGGTGGGTCGTGGTTCAGTCAACTTTGGGTACCACTGGTCTGCACGATTATTATCCGTTACTTTTAGGCAAGACGAATGAAAAAGCCACACGCTGTTCAAGATCTGACGATGATGATCTCTTCACAACTTGCCTAGACCACGATTATTTTATGTACTTATTTTCTTAAGCTAGTAATATTTTTATTTGTAATATAACTTTTACAATTTTAAACACAACCAACGATTTACATTAGCTAACTAACTAACTGTACAAATAAATACAAAATCAAAAGGACACTTATGCGTCGAAGTAATCGTTCGCATCACTGTCATCTGGAAACGTGCCCAGAAGACTGCCATGTTGATTGGTAATCCTAATTCTTTGGCCGAAGAACGAGCCAGCCATCTGCACGCTTAGCGTGACCACAATAGAAACGGGTTTGACGACGGAAGAGTAGAAAAAATTACAGATAAACAATCACAATCTGTTATTTTGTCTATTCTTGCGTCGACAAAACCCTTAGAAAACCGGTTTCTGTGCTTGTCATGCTACGCGTACGGTCACGTGAAGTGTCGACCAGTCGGTGAGAAAGTAGAAGCGCACTTGGGCCCCATGACCCGAGCTTTTCGACCCCAATTTTAATTATTGAACATAATTAACAAATGATAACAGATTAGCTTTCGCCCGCGGCTTCGCCCGCGTGGAGATCAGTAAATTATCCCACGGGAACGTACTATCGGGATCAAAAATCCTATATGTTAATCCAGATTATAAAATATCTGTATGCCAAATTTCGTCCAAATCCGTTCAGCTGTTTTTGCGTGATTGAGTAACAAACATACAAACTATCACATTATTTTATAATATCAGATTAGGTACTTCAGATTAGGTAACTAGTCGTATTGTGGACCATTGATAGATGAATAATCAGCACAATAGATAATATGTAGTCTACGTTGGTATTTACAAATTAAATCACGCATAAATATAATTAATTACCGAGATGAATATTAATTAGGTTCGCTAAATGTGGGAGATAAATCAGATCTCGCCACAGTGCTATACCTAGGTAGGTATTTACCTACAATACTTAACGGAGCAGAAACTGAAAACAAATTATAATAACAATATACTTAATCCACAATCTCGTACATTATCTGTATGTTTGTTTTTATTAAAAATAGCTACTCACATGATATCTACTAATTAAATTGGATGTTTATGTGACACACAGTTCATAAATAATTATAAGTACTTACCTAACAAATTTTGCCTGTTCTCAAAAGGACGGCAGGAAAACTCTGTACATAAGTACAATGCATTAAAAAAAACCAACCGACTTCTAAAAAAAACATTACAAAATGAAAATTTTCTTTTAATTTCGGAAGTCGGTCTTTGACTTCCAAAAAGGAGGAAACAAAAAACCAAAATTCAATACCGAAGACACCGACTTCCGAAATTAAAGTAATTTTTCACTTTGTTGTATTTTTTAAGCTAATGGTGGTGGTGTTCATTCATTTATTCATTTATTCTTTACAAATTTACATTACATACACACATTAACATTTTTTTATTTTTTTATTGTAACAGTGGTCAATTAAAAATGATATATTGTATCAATTTTTGAATTGCTCCTAGTGGTATTTTATGTCGGGTACATTAAGTGGCCCTTTGTAAGACGACTGTCACGGTGTATATAATTTTTTTTTAATGAATGTTTAGTAGTTATTGGATACATGAAGTGGGCTGTTTTTGTAAGAAGACTAAAATGTCACGTGTAGGTATATTATTATAATGCGAGATGCGACAAGCACAGAACCGCTCGAAGTGGCGGTGCTTAGGGGAGGCCTATGTCCAGCAGAGGACGTCTTTCGGCTGAAATTATGATATATACATATATATTTTTTGTTTTTCATTCACATTCTTTATGGCCCTCTTTAGGCCATTAGCTATCCGAATATCAAAAAACATTTGGCCTGGGTCTTAAGGGGGGGGGGGGGGGGCGTGAAAAGGGTCTAAAACGGGGTCTAAGGGGGGGCTTAAACGTCCTGTAACTTAGTAAGGGTTTTACTACAAATTCCAGGATCGGGCCTACAAAATCGACTAATTTATTACTAAATATTGGTAGTAAAACCGCGTTTAAATATGAGACATGGCGCCTCAATCCATACGGACACAGTAGGTATCAGCTAACGATTTTTTATCAGCAAAACCGAAAAACAACGAGTAAATCCAGATGCTTAGAACTTGTAGTCTATTATAGAATTATTACTATCTCAATAAAGGTAAGCCTTCTTTATCAGATAGTGCCAACTACTCGAGATGCTCCTAAGCCGCTATATAATGTCTAGGAGATCTAACTTTACCTCAAACCGTTGCATCTTAAGCAAGAGTTTAGGTGTCAAAGGGGTTACCTGAAGAAGATGGCGTCCCAGGTAAACAATTTAAATAATTCGATATTTACTTACAAGAAACGAAAGTCCAGGGAGGGGTCCAGGGGGTCAAAGATAATTTTATAGTCTTTTTGCAAGTGCAAGGATATTTGTATCTGTTGTAGGCAAAGAGGAAATTGGATGTTGAAAAACGGAGGTCATGTGACTTTCCAAAAAAATTGAAGGTATGTTTAATCAGGTTTAATACATTACATACATAAACAAATTAGAGAAAGAGTTCAAAACAAGTGTAAAAGAAACAGAAACTGAAGGTCATAAAATTCAAAAGAATCAAATTTATCCATCTTTCCCCAGAAGAAAGATGAGATTTCCCTGATCGATCCGTCGCAGCTGCTGCGTCCGGAGCCGGTGTTCAACGACAAGCCGCTGGAGGCCTTCAGGGACTACACCGTGGATGACAACGACCCCATCCGGGAGCGCGTGCGCAAGACTTACTATGACATGCACACCAATGTCACTGTCGACTTCGTCAAACGTGAGTTTTTCACCAATTTACCATCGTTTATGTATGACACAATTACAGAATTACAACAACCAGTTATTCCGGAATCACAAAATCACACAAAGCACTCAGTACCATACTAGAGATAGTAAACAGCACCCACAGTAGGTATGTTTGATTTTTTAAATGGGACGGAATATAAAATGCAGGAAAAGCAGGAAACGGATAATCATCCCGTTTGGCAGACGGATTGGTGATACAACCTAACAACTGTCGGTCGATTCTGTAAAAATATCGACGTGAAACATATCTGAAGTGAGCGTGAAGTGAGCTGTCACTGTCACAAATCGACCGGCAGGATGCTAGAGATTAACTCTATTGACAGCTCACTTCACCTAAGTTTCACGGTGACATTTTTACAGAATAGCACGGCTGATTGCAGTTTGGTATCATTGGCAGTCAATCCTGGCTTATCTCTCGAAGGGACTGACGACGTCCCACCCACTCGTTGGTTTACGGCCGAACGCAGTAACCTATTTTCAGTAAAAGACAGATCGCTATTGATTGAGTAGACAGTATAATTCTATTCTATCTGTCATTGATTATCGTCCCACAATTCCGTAAGATTCCTTTTATTATTCTCTGACAGATCATTGGGACATTAAAACCATAGATCTAGTTAAAACCAGAGACACCATTTTGGCCAAAACTAGTGATAGATAGGTTATTGGGTTCGGTCGTTAATGAAACATGGTTTCAGTAGGTAATCAATCAATCTATAATTTATTCTCTCTTCACAAAGCTGACTTAAAATTATTGTGTACAAAAAATGTCTCGGCTGTATTCCACCTTTGTGAGAGACTGTTGCGGGTAGATTTTTGACAAAAGCCTGTGTTACAGGTCACCAGGCCCCCTCCCCGGCTAGAATTAGCTTTCACAGAGGTACCGTGCAAGAGTAGAAGTTAAACAATATGCTTAACACAAATAAAAGAAGAAGTAATAACAATAAAAAGTACCTATCTATAATGCAGAGGTTCTCTCACACATCGTCTCACGACATGACTCAATGTCATGTTGCGAGACGATGTGTGACTGAGTGTTTATCTTGTGTAAAGTAATAGAGTACCTAGTAGGAAATGTATGTGAATAATTCAGATGAGCAGTGTGTGGGTGAAGATGACTTTTGTGGAGTGAGTAGGAGATAGCTCATTTTTGTCTTGTTGTTGCATTGGATATTGGAACAGACCGCAAAGAACTGCATTTTTTTTGTCGATATTATCGAAAACCCCTACCAATCTGTTCTATAATTTCCTCGCAGAAAAAAAAGAGAGATGGATGAAGTTCAACACGTTCAAGAGTACGATCAAGGATGCCCTGATCAAGCTGAACGAGCTGGTGGATGAGTCAGACCCTGACACCGATCTGCCGAACATCGTGCACGCCTTCCAGACTGCCGAGAGGATCCGAGTTGACCATCCTGATGACGACTGGTTCCATCTAACGGGACTCATCCATGACTTGGGCAAGGTATGTGAAGATATTAAAGTTTTGTGGATTCTTTAACACGTTCAGTGCCGGGGGCCCTCCTGGAGGGTTCACCTAGTCGCATATGAGATGCCGGGAGCCCTAGCGGTGGGTTAATTTTTTCAAGTTTTGGTTTTCTTAGCGAATACAGCTTTATAAACCGTGAAAATATAATCTGATGTATATTTTAACAAGATTTATTAACAAGTATATGCGTTGGTTTTAAAATCCAAGCATTCAACTTTTATCTAAATGTTTTGTTCACGGTTATAAATATTCACAATAACTACGTATCATCGAAACCCCCTGAAAACACAATTTTACAATGTTTTATAATACGGTTTTAAACCTAATGCCGTTGACCGTCCGCGATTGTTAAGTTTAGCGCAAACTTAATGCCGGCAACCCTCCCGGAGGGTTCACTTCCAAATGTATGGCAGCATGGCGTATGAGTTCTATGAAAACTGGGTGGAGTCGAAAGTTTTAAAAGGGACCAGAAAAGCTTCCACTTGTGTTCATAAAATTAACACGTTAAATGGGCATGAGTGCGTTTATGGCTGAGCATGGCAGGAGTTAATAATACTTCTATCTTTTGCCCACGCCTTTGCCCGCGTGGACTTCGCAAATTATCCCACGGGATCGCTACTGGGATAAAAAAGTAACCTATAGTAGGTATGTCCTTACCTGCCGTGGTCTATCTGTGTGCCCATCCAAATCCAGTCGTTTTAAGGGCGTGAAAATATAACAGAAGAGTTACTTACGCATTTATAGTTAATATATCGCACACCTAGATAAAGAGTAGCACAACTCAAAATACCTCTTTTTTCAGGAACAGCAAAAAACGGATTATTGCTGTTAATTAATCCGTTTTTTACTGTTCCTGAAAGAAAAGAGGTATTTTGAGTTGTGCTACTCTTTATCTAGGAGTGCGATATGTATATTAGTATGGATGGATAGGTTACCTACTTAGTTAATATAAAAGGCCTTTATTAAAATTAATTATGTAAAATGAAAAACAGGCAAACTAGTAAAAAAAAATAACCACCATTTGCAACGCAATTAAAACATAATAATAACATGATCATAGTACCTACCTAGATATAAAAGTGAGTACATAACCATAAACATGGTTAATCTACCCGTTATTGATAACCTCTTTTACAATTCCGACCTTTAAATGGTTTATTCATTGATACCAGCGCCCCTTGCTGGAATTTTTTACGACCACATGAGCAATACACATGAGTAAAAATTGATTAAAACTCGTGGAAAATATTCTATTGTCAATCGGAGTAAAGTACCTACTTTATAGAAATAAAGACTAAGTACAAAAACTAAAAACTGACTTCTGAAAAATCACGCTCTAAAAAGTAAAGCTGTGGGTCGCATGCCTGTACACTTACAAAGTTATAATGGCATGCGACGACGACGGCTTGACCATTTTTGTACCTGTCTTGATTTCTGTCTTTTCTTGTTTCATACTTTTAGAGCGTGATTTTTCAGTATTCGGGTTTTAGTTTTTGAAGTTACTTTTTATTTAAATTATTTTGGAGTTATAATTTCGTGATAAAGTCTTTGCAGAGCCACTTTAACTTTTTTTTTTGTTTATGTTTTATTGTATACCTAATATATATTAATTTTACAGCCGCGCCGTACCTACGTAGCTCCGTCTCACTTTTGCTTGTTTTTAACAATTTTAATATATTTACTTACGGCGCGCAATTACTACTAAATTACTGGCGGCTTGACTAGGTACGCATCTCCAGGTCGCTAGAGTATCCAGTCTCCATGTAGGGGCCGGTCGGTCGTGGCTACGCTTTCAAACTGACGATATCGCCAGACTGTAGCCAAGAGAGTTAATTGTCATACATTTCAATACGAATTGTTTGGATACATAGCCGGCGGGCGACGTCGCCATGGCGTCCCAGTGTGTTAGCGCTCTAATCTTTATGATGAGGGTTATTTAATTGTTTATTTTATTATCCTCTTGTGAAGGAAGATAACACATATGTATAACGAAAAAGTACTATTAAAATTCAAAATGACACTACAGTTTATTCTTATTCTTATACTTCGAAGGGACCGTCGGATTACGGTTGTTATAGCCAATATTCGTTATAACCAAGCACTATGTTAAGTAAATAGAAATGCTGGGACCTCAAAATTTCGTCGTTAAACCCGGTACGTCGTTATAAACGGTTTTGACTGTACCTACATACTTTGAAAAGCAAAGAAATCAATCTGCTAATCTGCACGCGTAGCATGACGCTTTCTATGTCTACGAAGAATAGACACAGCTCTTTATATACAAAGTGACATTTTGTTTCTCCATTTTTGACATCGCACCGTAGAAATCCTTCTACAATCTGTCATTTTGTCTTTCGTTTCTAACAATCTTTGTCTAGGTCCTTTTATATGTAGACTATTTCAGAAGAAAGTTTTCTATTCCAAACTGTCATAATCACACTGACAACTGACAGTTGTCTCCACGGCCACAAAGTATATAAGGTTATCTACATCATTTCGTTAATAGGAAATATTACCAAGGAAACGGTTAAGGCCAATATTACTGAAATATTTTTTTGTTCTAAAATACGGTTCTTCGACACTGGGAAAAATTGTTGTAGTTGTCTATATATACGTTACTTAATATCAGTAAAAATTTAGAATCAAACAGAAAAATAAATCTTATGACAAAACAAAGAAACCTGAGTCGAATTATGTAAAAGAGTGAATTTCGTAAAATGTGCAGTTGACTCTTTCTATTTTGCTACCGTCGCACTGTCTAAACGGAACGTCAGTTTTGTCTACTCTTCCGTCGACAAAACGGTGATCATGCTACGCGTGCAGATAGCTGAAGCTAGTTGCATGGAGAAGAACGAGCTATAAAAAATATTATTATCTGGCAGTCATTGTAGAATTTCCTCTGTCTCCATAGAACAATGATGCATCCACAGAATACAATGAATTTGGAAATTGATTTGAGATAAGAGATGCCACAATAGCAAAACTATTGAAGCCAATGTTTCTGTGACATTATATTCCTTGGCTACTTCTTTCCTAAACTAAAGAATTGTCTTTGAACAGGTGATGGCATTCTACGGCGAGCCTCAATGGTGCGTGGTGGGCGACACGTTCCCCGTGGGGTGCAAGTGGGGAAACTCCATCGTGTACGGGCCCGAGAGCTTCAAGGACAACCCCGACACTTACAACCCTAAATACAAGTTAGTATACAAATAATTACAGTAATCTTGTCTGTATTATCTTGTTGTTGTACTGCTTTTTAAACTAAATAAATGTGCATCATTATTTTTATGCCATCTCATTGATGAATTTAAACAGTCGACATTATCATTTGGATGGTGAGTTTATTTTGGAGCAAATTATGAGATCCGGTAGTGTAAGTGTCGGATGTTCCGAGAGCCGACTAATGTGTCTATTTAAATTTTGCAACAGCCTCGGGTATAGGTGGTTCTTCTACAAAATCCATTTCAAGATATCTATTAGCGACAGCGTCGGCCCTAGCCCTTGATGCACTGGTTGAGGTCTTAACGTCAACGCCGGCTGTCGCTGAACTGAACGGAAACCAGCGCTGGGGCTCTATCTCGCATAGGGTCGCAGTATTATGCTGAGCGATGGCCGTTTTGCGTGCGACGCATATTTTCCCCCCAACTTGTTATTTTCGTGTTTTGTTCTTTCTTTGCGTCATGTGTACCGCAAATAAAGTATTTTCTTTCTTTCTTTGATCAGGGTAAAGCGAGATTATTTTTCGGCGCCCTTTGATGGACTCTTTCACTTCAAGTAAATTCTACTTTACTATTCCCAAGCTTTCAAAAATCAACGTTTATTGCAAATCTAATTACTATACTCCTGCTTCTTTAACATTAAGAAAGTTTTTACTGCTATATAGTTAAATTTGTATTTGGTGTTAATTTCAAGTCACTAAACTACTATTAGGCATTTTGGCGCCCCTTAGCATCTACTAGGTATCTAATTACGCAACACATTTTCGTAAACGATTACGCCTAATCTGTTTCATTTTGACAGTTCAACAACATTCATTGCGTTATTTACCTTGTTGAGCAGATTTTTTTTTTAACCTATGAATCAAAGGATTAACTATCTGTTTCAAAACGATTCAGATTCTGATTGATCGTATATTACGGAATTAGGGTGCTGGTGTCTAGAGCGACCGCTCCTCTCGCTCCACCCCAGAGCCGGCGCTGATGACCGATCACTATATCGACCGATTAAACTTAGCTAAACGCAATATCCTAACTCGTTCTTTTGACGTTGACTTTTACCTTACAGAGATCTTGACCATGCTTTTCTTTTGCATGACACGTACAGATCCTTCCAATCACTTTCTATACCGTCTTCAAGACAGTAAATACGGTCTACTTGTTCTCAGCACCGAGTACGGAATGTACGAGCCTAACTGCGGGCTGGACAAGCTGCAGATCTCCTGGAGCCATGACGAGTACATGTACCAGTTCCTCAAGCACAACAAGACCAAGATCCCCGAGAAGGGACTGTACATGATCAGGTAACTGCGACTCTTATAGCCATTACTCTGTTCCGATAATACATAGATGGGTTTACTTACACAACGTTCTCGCGTAACTATTTGTTCACTTCGCTATAGATTATAAAACCATGGCAAACACATACGGAACCTCGGGAAGGTTTTCAGTCGAAAACTTCGAAAGATAAAGGCTCTCGAAGCCAAGCGCGACGCGACGGCGCACACTGGCGAAATATCACAAAAAGTTGGCAAAAATCTATTTTGCAATTTGTTTAATTGATTTATAGTACTTTATTACTAAATTATATTGAAAACCTATATTTTTAGGGTTATTAATTAAAATTAAATTAAAATCATCAAAAAATAAAATCAAATAATTTATTCATCGTCATGGATTAAATATATTTCAGTAGGACTTAAAGTTACAAGCTTTTTTGGTGGTAGTTTTCTCAATCCAGTAATGTATGGGTCTGAAGACACCATTAATCTCAGAAAAGTATCTTCCATGGCGACTTTTCTCGAGAATTTTCTAGAATAGTTCTGTCTGTATTTTCGTATATCTTTATTTCTACTTTCTTGAGCATCTTCACTTAAAAGACCTATAGCAATGCCAATATTGTCTGCAATGAGGGGCCCATGGATTAAAATTTTGTGTATTGTAGTTGGCATATTGAACCATGGGTACATAAAAACAAAAGCTGACGCAGTCCGTAGGCAAAATAAATGAAATTTCACAAAATTAATTTTGTATCCACTTGAAATAATTTTCAGGATAGTGTGGAATCTATTAATCAGACTTAAAGAAACTCCTGTTATCTGTGCAGTTTCGTCTGCATGCTGAAAAAGTACACGAGCAGTGTTTCCATCTGTTGACGTCCCTCCACCTTGGCGCGGTTTGTCTACATGCAGACCTAGTTTTTCCCAAAATTCTTTTTGTATTCTTTTTTTTTCACTGGTCATAATTATTTTATCACTGCCTCTTGCTTGCCACTTTCCGAGTTTCAATTTGTAACCCAAATGCAAGATGCACTCAGCAAATCGTATCCAGGCATGTAATGACGAAAGCCCATATTCAAAATTTTCTTCAATCACTCGTCTGTTGATGCACTTTTTGATTAGATTGAAATCTTTGGAGGTAAGCCCGCACAGATAACACCGCATGGCTGAGCTTGTATCAGTAAGCGCATTAATCATTTTACCATCCACCATGGTTAATTTTAGATCGTGTTTGACACACCATTCAGCATTCCTAGTAGGTACTATCTGATATTTGGTTTTTTACATTAGCAGCTTCCAATTTGGATACTTCTATTGTCTCATGAGCCATCTGAAGTCTCAAAGGTCGGCAGTATCTTGGCGATGACGGGCGAGGATTTTGCCAGACGATATTTTCCCCTTGATTTAAACTCACAAGGCGTAATGGTAAAATTGATGTTATAATCATATATTCGTCCGTGGATTCGACATTTTGGAATTTTTGTTTATATTGCGAATGACTGCCAGAACCATCACATCCCCATTTCGAGATCAAGCACAGATTTTTGCGTTCACTTTCATCAAGACTTTGAATGACTTTACTTAATGACAGTAATAGCCTTTGAGTCGTATGATCCATAAGATTTTGAAGAGATACTTCTGCTCGTGTTTCTGAAGTGCTAACATCAAAAGGATAACACTTTTTCTTAGCTTTGGTAATTGCCTCATAATTTGGGTATAAATTACAATTCACTTCCATTGCACTTTTTCGAATTATGTTATACTGGTGCTTCGTAAGCTGCCCTTCAATAACAATAGATAAAGCTTTATCAGGACAGAGAGTGGCATGGTTTTTATCCATTCTTGGAATAATGTCTTGAGAAACATCTTTTACTAATTTGGATTTTTCTATCTCTCCACACTGTCTATATTTCATTTGCGTAGCGTAAGCCAATTCTGTGGATGACATTTGCCGTCGCACATTTTCAGTTCTATGCCGTTTAGCCCGTTCACTTAATTCTCCAAAATCTTTAGAAGGTCGACCAGCCGATACTTTTCTCTTCTGCGATTGCGAGACGTTAAAGCAAACATATTGATCAAACCATTCTTTATGCGCATTGACACATCTTTCAAAATGTCTTTGGTATTTATCAAGTTTTGATTTATATTGACCTATTAGCTTTTGCAAAACATTTTTAGTATCACTTGAAATGTTAGTCTGTTTTAGAGCATTTTCCACTTTTTTATAAAGAAATTGCATTTTTTCTGAGTCTTTTTTAGAAGTAGACTCTCTATAATACTCAATAAGAGTTCTTCTGCTAATATAAATCTCTTCAGAGTTTGATCCTGGAAAAAAGAAAAATAAATTATGAATTAATGAAATTCTACCTTACGACAAAAAATTACAAAGTTTGTTCAAGATGCGCAAAAATGAGCATCCCTTTCTAGGTGTTTCTAGAAGAAGAATATGTAATCCTCAATTTAAGGCACATTTGAGGGCTTGAGTCCACTTGAGTTAGTACTTTTACTCTATGAGAAGTTTGGTTACTGTTTAAATGGCGACTACTATTAGAAGAAATACGAAATAACATAGAAATACAATTCAAAAGTAACTTTTTAATATTTATAATTATAGTTCCTTACCGCCAGAAGTAGAATCCATCACCAAAACACTTAATTCCACCGAACAACGTACTAATATTATCAGTTGAATATTAACTTTGAATAAAACAAAACACATCCGCTGCTTAACAAGTCAAACTTTGGACTGGGATACACGTAAATGGGGGGTTCGGGAGAGCGCGGCGTTTGCGCAGGTAGCTAGACCATTGTACTGAGGATGTCGCCTAAACAATAGAAACCAGATTTCGTGTAATTTGTAAAGTTGATTATTTGCCAACTTTTAGCGATATTTCGCCTGTGTGCGGCGATAGAACAATTTCCGTGATGTTTTCATAGAATTTGTTCCACCACAGTCACGTCGCGCCTGTCTGTGAGAGCCTTAAGACCTCCGGAAGGGCGGTCTTATCGCTTACGTTAGAAGAAAATGTCTCCAGAAAAATTATATGATATTGTTCAAACGGTAGAATGAAGTTGACCTGTATAAATTTGTGACCATTGCTAAATCCAAATTATTGTCCACAGATACCACTCTTTATACCCATGGCACGCGGGTGGTGACTACCGCCATCTGACCAACGAGAAGGACGAACAGATCCTGCAGTGGGTGCTCGAGTTCAAGTAAGTTATAAGTACACTAGCTTCTGCCCGTGACTTCGTCCGCGCCTGTAACCTTCCTCAAGAATTGAGCTATCCAGTGTAATTTTTTTTTTTCAAATCCTACTTATAGGTAGTTCTGGAGATTACCCCCTACAAAATTACAAACACATAAATAAATTTTACCTCTCTATAGTTTTTAAAGAACGTGGCGCATTAATGGTGACATTTATTTAACACATGTATACGGATTAGCGTTTTCTTCATATGAAGATATTTTAAATCATTAAACGTTAAAATTTATTGATTTATTTACAATTTCCTAAAATAGCGTCTTGGAGCAACCTGGTACTTAACAACTGTAGCGCAGAGGTCATTTACCGGGTCACGGAAAATAACATCGCATCAATGAAAATAAAACGAATAAAGAGAAGGAACGAACTGAAGGAAAGGGAGAGCCCTATGTCGTGTTTGATTTTTTTTTTTCAAGTAATGAATTATTTGTTCTTATTATACTTTTATGATTACTGGCCACTAGCCCTACCCGCGTGTTAAATTAATGTCGCCGTTATAGCAGCACGTTGTATAATATAGATTTTTTAACATTAACTACCACAGGCTGGGTTACTTAGACCGTGGGGCAAGCTCTTGCTTAACCTAACCTAACTTTCCAAATCTGAACAGGCTGGAGTCAGTCGAAAGGTTACAACTTCAGTGATTTTAGAAAAATGCAACTTGAGAAGTCACTTTAGTCTTACAAAATCGTGTTCTTATAATAAATCTTCTCTCCCAGCAAATACGACTTATATACGAAGAGCACGAAGGTCCCCGACATCGAGGCTCTGTGGCTCTACTACGAGAAGTTGATCGAGAAGTACATCCCAGGAGTATGCGAGTGGTGATCACCTGACCATGACCTGCCTAATGGATCCCGAAGAATTGTATGACGTCTGTGTTTATTGGACCTTTTGGTTTTAAAAAGTAGCTCTTCCACGCTTCCCTTCCTGTTCTGTGTAAAAATGGGAGAGGTATTACAGATTTCCATTGTTGAAAATTGTTTGTCCAAGCAGAATTGTTTTGGTTATATTCTTGGTATCATGGTGGTCTTCAAAACAAACACTACTGTTATCTACAGAAGCACTGACATACGATATCATGCAATCGTATATTATTGTATTTACATAATAACATAATATTATTTTAAATTAAAACATTATGGAAATTATAAGTGATTATTTATTTCTCTCTCTCTCTCTACTCCAAAGTCTTTGTTTTTTAACTTTACTTCATCACATTCACAATGGTGAGGAGCTCGTGGCTAAGCAATAACAGCCGCACGGGTCGATCCATCAGGTTAAGCTACGCTTGCCGGGGTTGGTCCATGGATGGGTGACCATCTTTACATACCGAGACTCCTCCGTGCCTCGGAAAGCACGTTAAACCGTTGGTCCCGGCTGTCATCCGTGCTATTATTCAAGCTAAGACTTCCATGCTACCTTCTAACCAACCGTGTTACTCGTATAAAACACTAAAACGAAGTAAAATTGTGTTTTCAGGGGGTCTTGTCGCTATACGTAGTTTCTAACCTTTTAAATTTTGTGTGAATATTTGTACTTAACCGAAAACAAAAAATAAAAATAAATAAAAATGCTTGGATTTTAAAATCAACGTATTTATTAATAAATCTTTTTTAAATATACATCAGTTTTTATTTTCACGGTTTATAATGCTATATTCGTTAAGAAAAACCTACATTTAAAATTAGCCCTCCGCGAGGGTTCCAGGCATCCCTTAAGCGACTAGGTGAACCCTCCAGGAGGGTTCCCAGCACTGAACGTGTTAAAGTGCATAGCGTCACTCCAGAATGTCTTTTGGGACCGGTTTTCCAGTGCACGGATTTCGGAGGATTTCTTTATTTTCCATTTCAGTAAGATGAGAATACAAAAGTATACTTATATCGTTTATTTATCGTCTATCTTATAGGTAGGTACTTAAAATAATATCTAATTTCTTAATAGGGTTCTGTACAGCATCAAGAATGCTAATAAATGTATAGTTTATCTGCTGGTATATTTAAATATCTTCAATAGGTTCCGCACAATTTTTCTCTGGAGAACAAGTGCCTGCTATTTTTATGATTTAATGGAATAACTTCCTTATTTATTCTTCTACTATATAAAAGGCCAAAGAGTCTCTTCGCCTGACCTTGATACAGTTGAATATGCGACATGTATTTCATGTGCGTCACATCAACTCACATGGTCAACAGTTTAGATTTAAATTCAACGCCAAAAGATAAGGTTTTAACTTACTTACTTATCTACCTATCATAAGCTGGTAAGGGGAGATACAAAGGAGATACAATATGTTAAAAAAAACCTGTCGGTCGATTCTGTTAAAAGATCAACGTGAAACTTAGGTGAAGTGAACTGTCACTGTCACAAATCGACCGGCAGGATCCTAGGGATTAACACTATTGACAGCTCACTTCACCTAAGTTTCACGGTGACATTTTTACAGAATCGATCGGCAGGTCCGATCCGTGAGGGTGTTGTAAGGTATCGTACTGAGAGTCTATTTATGTGGTAATTTTAAGGAAAAAGAAAAAAAAATCTTATTTTTTTTTTCAGTTGGGAATTTTACCGTTTTATTTACATGCGACACGGGCGGCCGTCGTTTAGCTGGTGTCTACAAGTCATAATTTATGACCCTCCCTGGTGAAAGATTCATAATTTTTAATGGATTTGGGGTAATTTTGGTACTAACTAGGTACTTTATTATTTTCAATATGTAATAATAAGATTTTTTATTACTTTTTGGTAATGTTCTTGCAGTACCTATGTGCCGCTTTCGGATCGGGCAGGTTTTTTTTACATAATGTACCTATGTATGTATAGAGTCTATACAATCTACAGTGAAAACCGTTTATAACGACTTCGCTTTAAACGGCGTACCGGTTATAACGACGAAATTTTGAGGACCTAGCATTTCTGTTTACTTAACATAAGTGTTTGGTTATAACGACTATCGGTTATAACAACCGTAATCCGACGGTCCCTTCGAAGTCGTTAGAAATGGTTTTGAGTGTATTTATAGGGGGTCGGGATATCCACGCGAAAACTGATACCAAGGATTTTGTAAGTGATTCTGAACCCCCTGCGTAAATTTTTTTTGTCGGTTGTTAACAAAAAAATCTGCTGTTCCATACATTTTGACCGCACTTTGCATTTTGCAATTTTCTATGGAACAGATGATTTTTATTTTGATAACCGTTACAGTTTCTACTAAATAATGTTAAGCTAATAAAGCTATCACAGCGGAGCGAGTAAGATGTGCTATGATGATGCGCGCCGCCGCGAGGTAGCTGTGCGAGGAAGACGCGCAGCTCGAGGAGTTATTCGATGCATCGACGGTAGGGTAGGCACGGGGAGCGGTTGCAACTGCTCTGCACATAGCTACACCACTCGCGCATCCAGCCATGACACGCATCCTTCCATATAAAAAACAGCTTAGTTGAACCCGTTTCCACCAGTCCTATGTTATCTGAACTAATGAATATGATTGATGGATCTCAACGCATCCAAAGCAATATAGCATAGCACATATACCTTCCTATCTCTGGTGGAAATACACCCTTAGTCCTAGGTCGCATTTAGCAAGTGGTGGGCGACATAATCTACTAACACGTGTACAGTCAGTAGGTAATACCTACATATATGTAACCTTGACCTCAATACGTAATGCGTTTTAAATTCAAAACGCAGTATCAAAACATACAAAAAGATCTCTCTTTCAGTATCATAATCAGCAAAGTGCCGGAAATAAACCAACAATGCTCGTATTAACAAAACACAATCGTCTTCAACGCATACTATTCATCTATTCCAGTTCCATTGAAGACTTTATAGGTGTACATGACAATGATTACGTAAGAAGACAAGCAGTGTATACTGTATTCTACAATCGTCTCGTCGAGACGTTGACACGTGTATGACACACTGCGGAGTTAAAGAATCTATATATGAACTAAGGTCTCGTTCTGAATCAATCGTCTTTTGTAACTGACTTCACTTAAAGGGGAATTAAAGGCGGGTTACAGTTTGTTACACGTGTCAGCACCTATGCTTGCAAATTGATCCTCAGAAACCGCTGTAGCTATTTCAATGGACATCGATATGGTCTTCGAAACTGAATGTTATGTGATACCTAACGCATGGTCTGAAAAGTACCTATCTATAAATCACCAATCTGATCGCGCTTTTCGGGTACATCCCATCGGGTAAAGGCGATCAGATTGGTGACGGTGATGACAATACGTACCATCGAAGAATTTCATATCTAACCACCGTAAGGACTATTCTTGCTTGCAGCGGTCGGCGGCTATAGAACCGGACCGGTAACAGATGTGGTCATCGTGTTCACGGGAAACTGGTTAGATATGAACTTCTTTGATGGTACAACTTACGGACTGAGTTCGACCTGTGGGTGAAGTTGTACCTGTGTTAGCTGCATATGTTTCCAGCATTTCATGCATTCATCAGTTTAACTTACGGATCCCCAAACATAAATAAAAACCTCAAAAATATTAAACAATTTATCATCAACAATTAATTAATGCTTTACGTCATTCGTAAGTAATATTTTCGCAAGCTCTTTTATCACAATACGCTAAACATCGATAGCGGCGATAGCCCGACTTAACTCTTGACCCCATCTGTTATCAATTATAATTTAAGTTGTGCACAGACTAGTTGGGTCCCATTACTGTTCGGACGGAGAATAGCCACAGTAACGCCAAACCATGAAGCCGAAACCAGTAAGTCAATTTTATTTGTATTTACAATAATTAGATTAGCAAACAATCTTGTTATACCGACTAAATAAAATACTGGAGATCTAGAAAGTAAGCTCTAAAGTCTAGAAGCGCACTTGATGTTTCTGGTGTATTTAGTTGAGGCTAGATATTTGTCACTCAGTTTTTCTCAGCATGATGAAGAAAATAGAAAAAAAGCTTGCAAAATAAATTCTCATCTTTTTATACCTATTTTGAATACTTTTAGCTGGATTTCTGGATAGTCAAAGTCAAAGTCAAAAACGTTTATTACGTCCCCTTGATATATGCCCGTTTTCACCGAAATCCCCTAAGCATGGTTAGGGGGAAGTTAGAAGGTGACAGGTGACTTACCAACAGTAAGGGGTCAGTTAAATGTTAACGTTTAACACGTTCAGTGCCGGGAGCCCTCCTGGAGGGTTTACCTAGCCGTATATGGGATGCTGGGAGCCCTCGCGTAGGGGTCATTTAACATTTAGGTTTGTTTTTTAATTTTTTGTTCACAAATATTCTCAAAAATTTTTAAAAGTTGTAGACTACGTATAACAACAAGACCCCCTGAAAACACTATTTTACTTCGTTATACAGTGTTGTATAACACGGTTTTAAACCTAATGCCGTTGAATTTCGAGAGATTTAATATTTTTTGAATTTGAGCGCAATCGTAATGCCGGCAACCCTCCCGGAGGGTTCACTTCCAATACGTATAGCGGCATGGCGTATGAGTTCTATGAAAATTGGTGAAGACGAAAGTTTTAACTGGCCCCTAACTGTTGATGAAACAGAAAACACACCTTCTAACAGCCCCCTAACCATGCTTAGGGGCTCTCTAAACTTAGGGGACGTCGGTGAAAACGGACATTAGTCTTATTATGTCTTAAGATTCTGACCTCGTTATGTGATGATGCAAAACTTCCCAGATAGCAGGGCATCATAGCATGGAAGATAATGATGGAAACTTTTATCTTCTAACCTTTTTTAAATTACGTGAGCCATGTAAGTAGATAATTTCTCCGTGTCTCCGCAAAAATTGATAAATAAAATTAATTTTGTATAATAAGTCGAGTTAAGCACTGTCTTTTAAGTAAGATCTATATGTAACGATTGTCTTATCTGCAAAACTATTCAATAAAGTATTGTGTAGCTAATTAGTATTAATACAAACAACGTGTTCAAAAGAATATGAAGAAACCTTGAAAATATATTACTTCGACCATATAATGTATTTATTGTACACAATACTGCACAAAGACTTTTAACATTTTTAAAAGAAAGACTTCTTTTAAATTTAATCTTCGAAAGATTGACGAAAGGTCTTTTAATCGTTTAGAAATATTGTTCGCGATCAGAATGCCTTCGTATCAGAACTTACAATTCCGTAGACCAAACTAAATTAAACATTGAACATAGCACCACACTTTTGGCAGCTTTGTCTGCAATTAGTGGTTGCCCAATCACAGTAATCAATCAAGAATACCTACCTAGTAAACAAAACAAAAAAATTGAAAAAAATGACCCATGTAATAACAGCCTATGCCATCAACACTGAAACGACAAGGGAAGCGAGTCATTACAGAATCGTGGGCGATCACGCGGATAACATCTTAGTCCGCTACCTACTGCCATGTCAGAACAACACGTGTAATCGTCTAGTTACGATCCTTGTTGACTGTTCCTCTTCAAAGCATAATGAAGCCTGGACCTTTGCAGGATTCCCCCGTCTCCATCATCGACCCTTCACTCCTACTTCGGCCAGAGAAAGTTTATGATGGCAAACCAGTGGAAGCCTTCAGGAATTACGATATCGATGAGAACGATCCGATCAAGGAACGCGTGCGCAGAACTTATTACGAGATGCATACTAAACAGACCTTCGATTTTGTTAAAGGTAAGGCAATTTTTTTATATACTGTTTTATTTTTTATTTAAGTACTCCTACTTCATCTTACTGAAAAGAAAGCGGTTGAGAACCTGTGTTTCTCATAAGAATTACAATCTTATTCACTTAGGTGAGACAGAGCTCCGAGCATCTGCTCGGGTGAAAAAAGATAAACATATCGTACAGGTATACCAACGTTGTATCACATTCCCGAGGCTGTGAAAATAGAGAAAACAAATTTTCCCGGATATGAAACCTAACTAGATCAATTTTCGCCACCGTAAACACATCAATCAGTGTTTGTAATCACGTTCTCGAAAACGGCTCTAACAATTTCGATGAAAGTTGCAATATAGGGATATTGCAACTTTCATCGAAATTGTTAGAGCCGTTTTCGAGAACGTGATTACAAATATATAAATGTAGGTATATACAAATATTGCTCATGTAATAGCATTGGATATGGCAAAACGAAACAGAAAAATGAAAAAGATATAAAATAATTGCGACGGCATAACCCGACACTTCACAAGAAGCGCCATGGTCATGTTAATGCTGATAAGTTGATGTGTTTATCAATTTTATTTTAGATCTATATTTATATCTTCATTACAAGCTATATTGGTAAGACAGCCCATGACCAAAATTTTTGCTTTAATGTTTTACGAACAAAACGATATATACGAGTATATAAACGTTAGATCTTAAGTGTTAAATACATTTTGAAAGTGTTGAAAATTTTTACCAACCGGTAACATTCAGTCTGAAAACTGTTGGAAATTATGAAAAAGGTTGCCCAGATGTAGAAAAAAATTATATCAGACAAAATTTGTGTCTTAAGTAACTAATCAGACAACTGAAATTCTTAATAAATCGTATTGCGGCGTTTTTACGTACGATTAATAAAGAGCTTACCTGAAACCATTGAACTGAAATGTTAAGGATATATAGTTTTTATATCGCACGGCTTGACACAATCTTCTAGTTCTGTTTTATGTAGTTCTTCATTTCTCGTTTGTTTTTTTTTTTTTCTCCGATTTTAATTGTATTCGCATCAAATGTTGTTGAGATTTGCTAATTTCTAACATATATGTGGAAGCTTGTTATTAGCAATTGTCCTCAAGCATATCATATAATTTAACGTCGATTAGTCTGTAAGCTTTCTGTAAAATAAAGTAAATAAATAAATATTTTTAATAAATTTGACAAAGGGAAAGTAGGAAAACGTTTGAAGAATGCGGTTTAAAAAAAAAACATCATTATTAATCATTATCGGATCATCATCGGTGTCGTGAGGGATAGGAGCGTAACGAGCACTGCACGTTTGTCGGACAACTCTGAAAAGTTCTTTTGGTTTATGGAATTTTTACAGGCGACATTAAAAAATTCTGAAAACAGGTTTTAGTAACCCCGGTAGCTAAACAAAAGATTTAAAAAAAATTGTAACCAGTAGGTACCCTAATTACGTAATACACGATCAATCAGAATCTGAATCGTTTTGAAACAGATTGCTAATCCATTGCTTCGTACGTTCGAAAAAAAAATCTGCTCAACAACGTAAATAACACAATGAATGTTGTTTACCTGTCAAATTGAAACAGATTAGTCGGAATTGTCAACGAAAATTTGTTGCGTAATTAGATAGCTGGTTGCTATGAGGCAGATCGATTAAATTTTTAACATTTTTGAAAATGCGCTCAGGAAAATGTGACACGCAAAATGTCTGAAAACAAACTTTTTCGTAGGTAATAATATTACGAAACCTACGTACATTTTAAATATCAGAAATATGGTGATGTGATGACACCGTCTGCCTATATTTTTTGACAAGCAGAAATGGGCTCCCATAAAATTGTGACGTTTCTAACCGGTACTCCAACCGAGTCGAGAATCATCTAAACAGAGGTCCCTAAACTTTTTTATGCTATGGACCACTTGGCATGTTTTTCGGATTTGGGTTGACCCCCTACCCCTGCGTACCTAATATTGAATTTTTGCAAATTCATCAACTTCAAATGTGTTGTTGACAGAAAGAATTAAATAAAAAAGTTAGGAAGCCCGAAAGCAGCTCAAGAAAATTTATCCTATCCTTTAATTTTTCTGTGCACTATAATATTCCTACTTTGCTAGGTACTAATATTATTATAATTGCGAAAATAAGTTTGTATACAAAACCGTAGTAGTAAGGTCTGTATGATACGTTTTCACAAAAAACTAAGCAACAAATCTCCGTGATCACAGATAAAGTTGGATGTCTAGCCAACTAAAAAGTTGACACAGGCTACAATTTACCGCGGAACAATATTTTTTACAAAATAAAAACTTTCACTCAGGGAAAATAAAAACAACTTATACAGAATGTCAGGGACATCGACGCGAAAACTGATACCATGCATTCAGTACATGATTCTGAACCCAACTGAAAATAGAAAAGTGCAATAATGCGGTCAAAATGTATGGAACAGCAGATTTTTTTTATTTAATAACCGACAAAAATTTCGACGTGTTCAGAACAAGCATGATTGTACTGAATCTATAATATCAGTTTTCGCGTCGATGTCCCTGACACCTTGAATAGATAGATATCTGTGATTATTTATTTATTTATACGAAAGTACCTGTACCTATGTACCTATTATCTGCGTATAAATATGGATTATTAGTCAACATTAAAGTCATGACCTGCTTAAATGAGATCCACTATCGTGGACCCCCATTTATTTTCCCCACTGACATGGACCCTTGCGGGTCATTGTCGACATAGACAACGACCCGACGTTTTGGCCGTAAAACGATGCGACGTGGTTTTGGTCATGTGCTCTCGTAATAATAGGGGAAAAAAAAATAACGTTCGCAAAAAATGATAAAACTAAATCAAATAATTGATATCACTCTTAACATTTCTTTGGTATCCCCTTCCTTCTAGGACGGATGGACGATTGGCTACAGTTCAACCACTTCAAGATGTCAGTGAAGGATGCCCTGATCAAGTTGAATGAACTGGTGGACGAATCAGATCCTGACACCGACTTACCGAACATTGTGCATGCCTTCCAGACTGCTGAGAGGATCCGCGAAGACCATCCTGATCAGGAATGGTTCCATCTTATTGGACTTATGCATGATCTGGGAAAGGTAATGATCTTGTTGATTTGACTGGTTATTAGAGTTATTGATGTACACGTGGAGTTGGAAGGACATTGCCGTTTAGGTACAATATGAAAACACGCTATGCGATGCTTACAAACACCACCGGACCGTAACAGTAAACAAAATAGCATTGATCTGTCGATTTTTCTTTCTGATTTTAATTCCAGATTTTTTTCCCTAACCCTTCAATACCTTTGAATTAGTTCCACAACATGGATACATACCTAAACTCAAGCCAAATGAATTGTCTTTGACCAGGTGATGGCTTTCTACGGTGAGCCTCAATGGTGCGTGGTGGGTGACACTTTCCCAGTGGGCTGCAAGTGGGGCCAGTCCATCGTCTATGGAGATGACAGCTTCAAGGAAAACCCAGACACTTATAACCCCAAGTACAAGTAAGTGGGAGTCTGTTTGCTACCAACCTACTCTTTCTGCGCCATAGAGGAATAAGAAATATCAAAAGGCTAAATGAATAATGCTCTTGAGTAGAGTTACCATTTCGAAATTTGAATATTCCTGACAAAAAGCCGGACATTGGCAAAAATAGTCCGGACATTTTTCTTCTTTCTTTCCTTAAAGAAGGAGCTGGTGAAGAAGGAGCTTGTGGTTAAGTAATAACAGCCGCACGGGTCGATCCACCAGGTTAAGCTACGCTTGCCGGGGTTGGTCCGTGGATGGGTGACCATCTTTACATACTAAGACTTCTCCGTGCCTCGGAAAGCACGTTAAGCCGTTGGTCCCGGTCATTCGTGGATCTTTGACAGTCGTTACGGCTCGTCAGAAGCCCGAAAGTCTGACAACCAATCTTACCAAGGGGTATCGTATTACCTAAACAGTTACTGGGTTGCGGAGGTCAGATAGGCAGTCGCTCCATGTAAAATACTGGTATTCAGCTGCATCCGGTTGGTTAGACTGGCAGCCGACCCGAATATAGTTGGGAAAAGGCTAGACAGAATTCTTTCTTTTATTTTCTTTTTAATGTTTTATTTTTATTTTGAAAAGGTTATCCCTTATGGTAAAAAGTCGAGACACTTTTTCACGATAGATTTTTCGACCATCTGCAGAGACCGTAGATTTCGGCGCGGCATTAATTGGGAGTTGTTTCTTTCAGCACTGAATACGGCATCTACAAGCCTAAATGCGGCATCGAGAACCTAACGATCTCATGGGGACATGACGAGTACCTCTACAGGGTCCTGTCGCACAACAAGGCCAAGTTTCCTAGGGAGGGACTCTTGATGATCAGGTATGGAATTTACTATACGACTATACGAACTTTTTTATTGGTCAAGATAACAATTACCTATAATCAGGATGATACTTATCAAGTCTGTAAATGGGGATGTTAACTGGGGAAAAAAAATAACAGTTTAGTCCGCCAGTCAGATAATAAAATTATTAGACATGTATTTTTTGCTTTATCAAATAGGGATCGCTACGTCACAAGTCACTATAAAATCTACCGGCCAGTGATGTCATGCTACATTTTAACGCCTTGCCTACTCAATGTATTGCCGTAAACTTTTGATTACGTAAAAAAAGAAAAAATACGTGTCCAATATTTTTAAATAATCTACATGAAAAACATTTTTTTTTTCAACATCCCTTTTGCGTAATACACGATCAATCCAACTAATATAACTTCGCCAAAAATGTCAGCTCAACAACGTAAATAACGCAATGAATGTTGTTGAACTGTCAAAATGAAACAGATTAGTCGTAACCGTTTACGAAAATGTGTTACGTAATTAGATAGCTGGTCCCCTCTGTTTGATTGGCGGAATCGAAATTAGTGACATAAATAGTTTACTTCATCAACATTATCTACACCCCGAATAATCCCCGAGTCTTTGAATAAGCCAGTCTCCACACTCCTGCGCAGGCCCTAGTCACTAGACTCAACCAGGCTCAGGCTCTATCCGACCTAGGATGTCAAGTTCAATGAAATCCACTCATCTCACTTTCAAAGTTACGGATAACCGCCAAAGTTCAAAATTATTTCGGTTTTCATATTCAATATGTGAAGGATAAGTAGGTACTTATACTCAGTCAGAACCTGGCTTTTACGATTGTCTATGACTTTGTTCCAATGGAGTGTGATACGTGACTTAGAAATGTGTAACACCGAATATCACGTCCCCGTAAGTTTACGAATACGAAACACTTAACAACGAATGCACGCTACCACGAAAAACTTAACGCCGTAGCAATGCGATCTCGAATAACTAAATCTCTAATTCACCTATTCGAAACACTTAACAAAGAATGCACGCTACCACTAAAAACTGAACACCGTAGTCATGTGATCTCGAATAACTAAACGAAAAGTCATCGTAAAAAGTCTTTATTCATATAACAATCAACCAAAACAAACATATTATGAGAACAAAAATCTCATAATTATTATGTGTCAATCAACCAAATCAATCGTTTTTCCATGACAACACAATCAACCAAATCGAACATTAAAAAAAACTTTAAAAAAATCTATTAACGTTTAAAATAGCACAAGTATGCAAGACCATTTATAAAAAGGTGATTAAGTCCATTATTTCCTTTTTTTCCAAATGTTTTTTTATTTTTTCTTCCCTATTTTCTTTTTTCTTTGCTCTTTTGGTTTCTTGAGCCTGTGAATTTAATTTTTCAATGATTAATTCTGTATGTTTTTGTTCCTTGTTTAACTCTTCAATGGTCTTATATAAATTCCATTTCTTTCTGCCCAATAGGGTGTTCCAGCGGTGGTGCCATGATTCCACCTCATTTTGTGTAATTGGAACAGTGGTCCCTATCGAGCTATTTACCGACCAGATGTTAGGCGGAAACAATGGAGGTACTTTTTGCAAGTTTGTCTTTAATGTTTCGAGGATTAGAGTAGTCCTTTTCTTATAAGTACCATTGACGTAGTATTTGGAAAACCAATCAGTGACTTTCACTGCATCCTTGGGTAATACTTTTTCTTTTAGTATTTCAAAAGCCTCAGGTATCTCATCTGGCTTTAAAAAGGCTAAAGCTTCGTGCAGACCAGCGCGACGCGACAGCGCGACGCGACACCGGTTATTGTTATACCGTCAAGTTTTCTTAGAAATTGTATTGTTCGTGTCGCGGCGCGGCGTCGCGTCGCGCTGGTCTGTACGAGCCTTAACGCGGCCAAATGACGCATTTTGTGAGCAAAAGATGTCGATTCTGAGTATTGTTTGGAGAGACCAGTAGACTGGATATGCTTTCAAATATTTTGAGCCAGATGGAAGTAACAACACTTGTGTTAGGCTTTTGAAATACTAAAAGAAAAAGTATTACCCAAGGATGCAGTGAAAGTCACTGATTGGTTTTCCAAATACTACGTCAATGGTACTTATAAGAAAAGGACTACTCTAATCCTCGAAACATTAAAGACAAACTTGCAAAAAGTACCTCCATTGTTTCCGCCTAACATCTGGTCGGTAAATAACTCGATAGGGACCACTGTTCCAATTACACAAAATGAGGTGGAATCATGGCACCACCGCTGGAACACCCTATTGGGCAGAAAGAAATGGAATTTATATAAGACCATTGAAGAGTTAAACAAGGAACAAAAACATACAGAATTAATAATTGAAAAATTAAATTCACAGGCTCAAGAAACCAAAAGAGCAAAGAAAAAAGAAAATAGGGAAGAAAAAATAAAAAAATATTTGGAAAAAAAGGAAATAATGGACTTAACCACCTTTTTATATGGTCTTGCATACTTGTGCTATTTTAAACGTTAACAGATTTTTTTAAAGTTTTTTTTAATGTTCGATTTGGTTGATTGTATTGTCATGGAAAAACGATTGATTTGGTTGATTGACACATAATAATGATGAGATTTTTGTTCTCATATGTTTGTTTTGGTTGATTGTTATATGAATAAAGACTTTTTACGATGACTTTTCGTTTAGTTATTCGAGATCACATGACTACGGTGTTCAGTTTTTAGTGGTAGCGTGCATTATTTGTTAAGTGTTTCGAATAGGTGAATTAGAGATTTAGTTATTCGAGATCGCATTGCTACGGCGTTAAGTTTTTCGTGGTAGCGTGCATTCGTTGTTAAGTGTTTCGTATTCGTAAACTTACGGGGACGTGATATTCGGTGTTACACATTTCTAAGTCACGTATCACACTCGTTCCAATGTTTATTATCCAACACTACACGATGTTTATTATCTTAAATATTAGTTTTCAATAACGTCATTTTATGAGATAAACTTTGTAACTACAAACTGATAATCTGATGCGTTATTTTCCTACTTCCTAATGCTTAATAGTTTCTTATCTAAACTGTAATATTCCGCGTTATTCAGTGACACTTCCACGATAAATCTTTATCTTACGTAGCTGTCACGCCTGTAATCCTCAATAAAGGGTAGGCAGTGGTGACACACACTATCTTTAGGTAAACACACATTAAGCCCAGGTGCGCATGGGCGATTTTTTTTCGTGCACTGGCTTTAAAACGCTCTCCACGCTTCGCATGACCACTATAGAAACGGGTTTTGTCGACGGAACAATAGACAAAATGACAGATAAACAATCACAATTTGTCATTTTGTCTATTCTTTCGTCGACAAAACCCGTTTCTATGGTCGTCATGCTACGCGTGCTGCTTAGGTTTGAGAGTTGAAAATCCAACAGTGTTTTTCAACGTGCTGGGACGAGAGTGCGTCCCAGCGCATTGGATTCTCAACGCTCGGCTCCACACCGAGAATTGAAAATCCAGTGCACGATAAAAACTCGCCGCGATATTTTTACGTTCGTACGAACATTGGTTTACTCACGCCTTCTCCCCACGGACAGAAACTATATAACGCCACCTACTATGATCTTTACATATAGATACTCCTTTTGCTTCATTTATGTACATTCATACATCTGCAGTGCTATTCTGTAACCATCTCACCGTGAAAACTTAGGTGAAGTGAGCTGTCATTCCACAGGGATTGACACTATTGACAGCTCACTTCACCCAAGTTTTCACGGTGAGATGTTTACAGAATAGCATGGCAGCACTCTAATTGCGTAACACAATCAATCACAATCTGTTTAATTTCGACAGTTCAACAACATTCATTGCGATACTTAGGATGTTGAGCAGATATATTTTTCAAACAAATGAAGCAATAGATTACCAATCTCCTTCAAAACGATTCAGATTGTGCTTGATCGGGCGTTACTGAATGAAGGTGCTGTTCTGTGTGTGTGCATATTGTCGTCTTACAAAAGCAGCCCACTTCAAAGTAATTTTTCACTTTGTAGTATTTTTTAATAATGATATTTAAAAAAAAGATATATTGTAACAATTTTTTATTTGCTCCTAGAGGTATTTTATGTCGGGTACATTGAGTGGCCCTTTGTACGACGACTAAAATGTCACGGTGTATATTTTTTTTTTTTTAATAAATTTAACTAAATTAATGTTTAGTAGTCATTGGATACATGAAGTGGGCTGCTTTTGTAAGACGACTAAGGGCCGCTCACTGGCGGCACGGCACGGCAAAGGATATTTATGCAACGAATGGAAATATAACTTATGTGTATGATAATAAATTTGAAATTTCAATGATGATGCCTAAAGACGTCGCGGCATGCCGCGGCATACCTAAGGATACTGCGGTAGCGCTGATTTCAATTTTATTGTCCTACTGTTAAGTTAATTTCTAGGTGTCGCATAAATATCCCTTGCCGTCACGTGCCGCCAGTGAGCGCCGGCCCTAAAATGTCACGGTGTATCTATAGATGAAGCTATTCTACTCGTCCACTATCTTCTAGATTTGTTTGGCAATGGTTTCCGAAAAGAAACAATCTCCTAACACTGAATGCAAAATGTTTCAGCTGCGTGTGATTTTTTAGTAATTCAGTGCTTCTTTGTTCACCAGATACCACTCCATGTACCCGTGGCACGCGGGCGGTGACTACAAACACCTGATGAAGGAAGGAGACGAGAAGATCATGCAACACGTTCTGGAGTTCAAGTAAGTTCAAATAACCATTCCAGATTCGAATTTGTTGCCAAAGTATTTAAATGTTGTTTGGAACCTAGATAAAGTAAGGTTTAAGAGCGTTTATTCTGAAAGTTGGCAACGTCGTAAATAGCTGTCAAATATTTACCTGTTTTGATTAATTTGGAAATAATACTGTATGGAAATAAGAAATGTGGCTAACTAAGTTACTAGAATATTGATTATGATATGCAATAATTAATATTGTAATACCGAATATTTAGGTTTAGGCGTAAAAAAAGCATTTGGAAAGTTACCAAATGCTTTTTTTACGCCTAAAACGGGTACAACATCAAATTCAATGTTACAATTGCATAACATAATCAATATTCTAGTAACTTAGTTAGCCATATTTCTTATTTCCATACAGTATTATTTCCAAATTAATGAAAACAACGATATATTTGACATCTATTTGCGACGTTGTCCACTTTCAGAATTCACGCTCTTAATATAACTCAATTATCGCAACGATGGAAGGCCTTTTGTGAAACCCTTTCTTTTCCAACAGATCAACTATTTTTGTACTTACGTCAGATAATGAGGGCCCGCCCGCCTTTTGATGAATCCCCCATTTCACTAACTTCATAGAATTTACCTACAATAAAAAAAACCAGCCATGTGCGTGTCGGAGCACGCAGAAAGCAGGATTTCGTAGTTGGGATGAATTATCCCAAGAATAAACTTAACATTGTAGTTGAAAAACATATTCTCCCATACTACAGAACTCTAAAATGGTACCCACCAACTTTATACATTATGGTACGCAATAAAGAATTGAGAATTGAAGGTAGCATTAAGATATCCAGCATGTAAGTATCTAAACTTCTACTCTCTTCACAGCAAATACGACTTATACACCAAGAGCTCCAGTGTGCCTGACATTGAGGCCCTGTGGCCCTACTACGAGAAGCTGATCGAGAAGTACATCCCCGGAGAGCTGGAGTGGTAGACACATATGTGTACCCTGCACAGTACAAATGTAATTATTGGAATAAAATCCTTCACCTACCTTTAAGACACTGAAATTTAAAAACACGAAGACATAAAATTATTTTATAAGGTTATCTGTCTATTGTACATTATTTTGGATCACATTTTTATGTGGTAAATATGTCTTGGCCCCTTCGGCAATTTAGCTAGTAAAACCAAAGATAAAATCATTTATATATTATTTTTATAATCACATAAATTGGCCAATTTATTTGATAATGTTGTAAATAATAATTGTTATTATTTTATATTTTGTTTTATTTTCTCCCTGATTTTTGAATATTAAATCGAGTTTTATTCGCACCCGCGGTCATAAACGGGGGATGGAACGAGACATCTCATGTCCTCTCGCTCCCGCGTTTCAGTTCTAGAGGTTTTCGTTCTAAATATTCACCGACCCATAGATGTATTATTTTATATCTCTATGGTCCTTTACATCAATCACATGTTATGACAGTGACTGCCGCGAGTCTTAGCAATTAGTATAAAATAACAAATTCCAATTATATAAGTTATTTATAAAAAGATAAATTAAGTGTTTTAGTAAAGGATATAATAAAAAAATAAAAACAAATCAGCTATAATAAATCAGGAACTTTATTTAAAAGCTATATTTACAAAAATACAATTATCTCAAAATAGGTAATAATTAAACTACTAAGCATCAACAACCGAGTCAGAAATGTAACACAGCGCATGTTACTTAAATTATATCTAAAGTTCCCCCATGTTGCACGACACAAAAAGTAAATAAACATAAAAAACACAAACAAAAAATTTCATGAAATAATATAATTACATGTAACGTTTTATGGTATTTTATGACATTAATTAGTTACGTACCTAGCCTACTAAATTAAGAGATGCATTTATTTCACTTTTTCAAATTCTCTCAAATGAATGTTACTCCGGAATATTTGTCTAGATTTTTATCATTTTATTTACAGTTGGTGCCATGCAATATGGGACATAGTTTACAAAGTAGTTTAAAATCTAATATCAACCGATAAGTCCTCGTGGAACAAACACACACTGCATGAAACAGCCTCCAATAAATATTTACTTTTATATAGAAATTCTACTCAAATATAAAGTTTTATACAGCGTGTATTTGATTTCCGATTATTTTAAGATGTCAACACAAAATCACTTTTAAAAAACGAACACTAATACACAAAACATTCAGCCAAACAACATACGTTCACAAAATCAAATACTAAAATAATTTACTACAAAAATAGATCTCGATTTTTACTCCAATTCATAACATTGTTGGATTTTGCAGACATTTCCAATTAAGTAACTTTAAAGAGTATGATCTACTCAATGTTTTGGACTAGACACCAAATCAACCCAGAGAAAATAAAATATTAAAATCACAATGTTTATCTACCCATTTAGAAAAGCGAGTTAAATAAATCAACCAATAGCGGGTCAGTACGCGTACAACGCTACATTCTATTGGATTAAAGGCGATACTATTAACTGAATTTTCCCACCCGTATGTTGAAAAACCATATAAATTTTGGCGTTACCCATTAGAGGTTACATAATTTTTTGAGTATGTAGTATTCAATTATTTAGGTATTAATAGATCGATTCTATAGAAACGTGACTAATTTAAAAACATGCATTTCCCTTTCATCAGTCGTAACGCGATTGATAGCACTGAATTTTGCAGTCATAGTTTCAATACAAATAGAGTTCAAAATGGCGACTGATTGAACGGTACTACTAATCACATGACTGCAAAATTCAGTGCTACCAATCGCATCACAGGTCGAGATAAAATGAACGCACTTTATGACATTTTGAACTGTCAAAATAATGTGAAACTGTCAAAACATTTTGGAAAGATTTTTTAAACGACTTCCATAGCGTTTTCCGTCTTGAAAAACCTACTTGACCTCGTGTTTTTTTCCTGCTATAAAACGATAACAACATTTTTAATAAGTCAACTTTCTACATATCGCCATTACATAGGTACATAATAATCAATTCCACAAATGCACTTCCGCTCTACGCGCGATGGCGAACCTTATTCATATAATAATCAAAGCCTAGCCATATGCATATAAGTATAAATACACAATCATGTTTACATTGAAAGACCATATCATATTGTATCTTAGAATATTATTAGATGAGACATATATTGAAGGCAAAAATGGGAGGGGACGAGATCTCGGGAAATGGCATTTTATTAATTTTATTATTTCAAATATGAACAGATTAAACATTTAGATTGAACTAATAATATCCGTGAAACAGGAGATTATAATATGGGCACTGATAGGTATTTTTATTAATATTTAGCCATTTTCATATGTTTTTCTTGACAGTTCTTTTTACGTCAGTGTTAAAATGTAGCCATATTTGTTCCTCGCTCGGCTTCCTAGAAGAGCCGTCATGAAAATCTGTCATCATCACCAGTATTTGAAAGTGTCAAAAACGCTCTGTATTTGGACAACCGTTATTGTGTGACCGTTTCGCTTTCTTAGGAAACCAAATCTGAACACCACCAGCGCCATTTTGCCTTAACGTAAACTTCACTAAACTACCCTACTTTTAGATAGGTACATTCAAAGAAACCTTTTTTATTTTAAATAACGTATTTGAGACCAATATTAATGTTTGTTTTTCGACTATTAAAAATAAAAAAAGCTTTTTGATTTTCACAACATCGATAGTTAGAAAAATGCTAAATTATACAGGATGCACAAATTCTGTAATCAATTGATTTACAAAAATAAAACATTCTGCATAATTTAGTCAGGGTTATCATAGACGAGTTTAGTATAGTTATTTTAACATCACTAATAAACGGCGAATATCATAAGTTATTTTAATTTTAGACAGATTAAATTAATGATCGTATCCCTTAGTAAGATGTTATCCCTCCTAACAATCTAGCGAATCAGTCTTTATTCTGGAAAGACGGTTCAAAACAACCCTTAAGGCCGAAACAAGGCAATTTTAGTTTTTTTTATCACTCACTTTTAGCTTAGTATGGAACGTTTGAACGATATTGAACCTTATTTCAAACACAATACAGAACTTTAAAGGAAATCTATTCAACCATCCATAAAAAAATGGAGTCAAAATTATAAGATACTCAACTAAGAACTAAATTTAACTTTAAATATGGTTCAATATCGAAAAACACTATCACATTCATGCTAACTCTTTTCCTAATTAGTTTTCCCTTTACTATCGTTTCTAAGCTTAAACGATATCTTTGTTCCCAATCGAAAAATATGAGGCTTTTTAGGAATGTATTACAACCTATATTTCGAAGGAGTAATTTCTAACGATTTGAATATTTATAACATCTAGCGAAAGATATACTTTCATTACAAGTGCATTGTTCTTTTTCAAAGACTACTTTTACAATAAGGCTTTAAAGTTATTGGAAGAAGTACCTAATCATAAACATTTTTATCTGAAAGAATAATTGTACGCTACAATCTGGTAATATAGTCTACTAACCGTTACGTTTTTTTTAATGAATTACTAGATTTAATTTTGCAGTGTAATGTATCCCATAGAAGCAAAATTATTACATTGGCCCATGGTCCATTTACACTAGCGCCATCTATGGCCCATATAACATTCAAATACTACGAGAGTTCTAGAGAGGATGTAATGTAATTTGTTCTGTATCACCTGGCTTTAAGGTTGACATTGGTTTACGTTTCAAAGTGTTTGTAAATACTGGTGACGTATGCCATAACTTGCTGCCAATCCGGTCTCTCCTGTTGGATCATATCTTGAATGTTCTGTTGGCAAAGAAATATAAAATGTATTCACTTCAGATCAAGAACAATTTTAACGTGGCTAGGCCAGGGGCCTACTCCCTAAGCGAAATTCGTAGTTTCGGCTTTCGTTCTCCATCTCACTTACAGACATACTGTCAGTGAGAGCGAAGCGCCTGTAACGACGGCCGAAACTACGGATTTCTCTTAGTGAGTAGGCCCCCTGGTCACTAACTGACAAGTTTCGATCGGGAAGCATATTTTTAATCCTCGCAAAATGGCTGCCGTCATTACGCTATAAACTTCTCTAATTCCCCGTCACGAGAAGCTATAAATTTTGTAAGCAAAGAACTTCTACAAAGTTACGTAGCGAAACAAATAATCCCAAATTCAATCAACTCAAAGTAACACACGTGTGTATGCACTGGAACTCAGACGCGTTCAGTACCACAAAACATTAGACAACAGCGCTTAGCGATATAACGCTAAGATATAATCCGACCAAGTGAAATTGCTCTTTAGTTTCGTATTACACGTATGTTACTTTGAGTTGATAGAATTGTCGCTACGTAACTTAGTAGAAGTTCTTTATTTACAAAATTTATAGCTTCTCGTGTCTTCTTTACAATATGGTATCGATCCCACATGTAGATTTTGAGAATCAACGCACTGATATGCTCTTTTACACGATCCTAGAAAGTCACGTAGTCTGTAAGACCACCATATTTTATGGTCTACCAATACTTCTTCTGGAGATAGTAAACATGTCCAATTAAAGTTTGTAATCACACACAATACGTTCACGAGAAATTCCTTATTCAAGGGCTTAAACCCACACTCTTCAATAATAACTTTGAATTTTTGTATTTTATTTTTATCTGCTTTTATTTTTGTTTACTGTGTTCTCATTCCAAAGGTAAAAATAATTTGTAAATATTATCTTTATGATTCAATACTCAAACACTGTTTGGGGGGGGGGGGGGGGGGGGTGATAATCTGTGTGACAGGTTTTCTTAGTGCAGATACCAGTCTGGGTACAAAGGATTTATCCGATAATGTAATCTTCATATTTTTAAGACGCCTTTGTGGTATAGAAATAAAATGTATATTTATTTATTTGATTAGTAAGAAAACTCGCGAAGTAATACTGACCAGCGTGGTAGGTATACCGACGGACTCTGCAGCTGCGAAGGCGACGGAGAAGTTGGTCCGCTTGTCGTGCGGTGAGAGCGACGCGTACGAGATGCGACTGTCGCCCAGGTACGAGTGCAGGAGAGCGCAGATCGCCATGCCGTCGTTCCACGATGAACTGGAGGAAGAAAAACACCATTGTAACATAACGTCATGCTTGCAATCCCCGTGGGTTAGGCAGTGGTGTGCCTATAGTATACCCACATTTCGCCAGTGATGTTTAAGTCCCATGTAATAGGGGCGAGGACGCCGGGCTGCTACTGAGAAATTCCTGATGAGAAACCCAATAACACTTTGCCCGACCCGGGAAACGAACCCAGGACCTCATACTCAGTAGTGGCGCTTGCGACCACTAGATTAACGAAGCAGATGTTAGTGATTCATTAGTGATTAGTTTTTGGTTGCCAGTGCATGTGGACCTTTAATTCCTTTAACTAGATTGGCTTTGAATCATCTTTTTATACCGAAGTGTAAATACACAGGCAGCACACTTTCAGCGCATTTAGCTCCATTTACGGGTTGCAAGTTTCTTGCATGTGGCATACAATAAAATTGGAGCAAATAATGACTCAAGACAACGGCCCGCGGCTTGTTTTCATGCGGCCCGCGACGCATGTTTTAAAGTGTAAATGAATCAGAAAATAGTTTTGGACATAAATAGTTTGGATAATAGAATTCTTTGTCAAATACTTTATAAAATCTAAGTATAGATCTTCACTGTCAGATAAGTCACTTCTTGATGCAATGCGTCTGGCAACAACGAATGTTGACGTTGATATCGATATGATTGTTAAAGATAAATTAACGAAGAACCAATAAACGTATAAAGAAATGATTACCCTGTATTTTTTTAACTTGAAAACTAAAATTATTTGTTTCCGCGGCCCTCCAGCTTTTGTAGTAAATTTAATTAGCCAGCGAAGGTATGTAGTTTGGACAGCCTTGGTATAAACAATGTTCAGACAGTGCAACTTTTATTATTGCTTCAACTTATAGTATGCCACAAGCAATAAAATAGCACCGTATAAATTAGTATTTACTTTAGCAAAAATAACGTGGGATCCCTGAATTCAGAGTCATCCAAGGGCATTCTTTTAGTTTTTCCGTGCAGCATCCTATACTATTAATTAAATGAGCAATATTTGTATATATTTATATATATTTGTAATGACGTTCTCGAAAATAGATCTAACAATTTCGATGAATGTTGCAATATAAGGAATTACGGGATCTCATAACTGGGAAAAATCGTTTTCTCCGTATTTTAAACCTTAGAATAATGACATGGCAGCATAGAATTAGTAAGTACCTACTATCA
This sequence comes from Agrochola circellaris, assembly GCA_914767755.1. Taxonomy (NCBI): domain Eukaryota; kingdom Metazoa; phylum Arthropoda; class Insecta; order Lepidoptera; family Noctuidae; genus Agrochola; species Agrochola circellaris. The sequence continues at coordinate 10,581,749 of OU611860.1, forward strand.
TGGCAGCATGGAATTTGTATCAATTATCATTAACTATTAAATGAGCATTCTCTATTTTCACCCGAGCTCGGTCGACCAGCCATGCGATTCTGTAAACATCTCACCGTGAAAACTTGGGTGAAGTGAGCTGTCAATAGTGTCAACCCCTGTGGAATGACAGCTCACTCCACGCTCACTTCTCCTAAGTTTTCACGGTGAGATGGTTACAGAATAGCACTGCAGGTACTGCTTATAAATCAGGGTAGGATCAAGCTTGTGCAGACTAGCACGACGCGATACCGGTCATTATTAAACCGTGAAGTTTTCTAAGAAATTGTATTGTTCGCGTCGCGCTAGTCTGCACGAGGTTTTAAAGAGAATTTATCGAATTATTTATATCCAAGGTATTCTAGGGGGGTCTCTATGATCAAACAAGCACTTACCTAAAGTTGGTAATATCAATGTTGTTGTATCCCATGGTCTTCTGTTGGCACCACTTGAGCAGCGCGTTGCGTTTCGAGCCTCCGTTCTTCACTTGCAACGCGTTCAACGGGTCCTTTCTTTCACCTGTGTTTTGTTAAAAAGACTAATAATTCATTTCAGTTCTAATAAGAATTTGGAGTGTTACCTATCTGCCCTGTAGGCTTATTCTCGTCAACTGAATCGAATCGAATTTGATTCGAACTAGTGTCAAATAGTTGCTTATAGTTGGACCGAGGCCGCGGTACCGCGCCTTATGCCTCATTTACATTCACCCCTGCCGCTGCTCCTTGCGCTGCCGTAATAATTCCCTAAATACTGCCGTAGCAGGATCGAGAGAAGTGTGTTTACATTTCGCCCTGCCACTCACATCGCTTTCGACTTTCGGAAACGGCAGACGTCGAAATAATTACGATCCATCATTATTTTCAATATTCAAAAAAATATCAAATACGAAAAAATAAAATACGTCGTCGTATTTTCTCTTCCAGGAGTCGTGAACTTTATGTTTTAATTTGTGGTTTTTGTCGATTATATCCCATATTGCTTTTTCGGATTCCAGCAGTTCTTAAAACTTTATAGTGTTTTCATTACTCCAGTCGAAGCGCATTTTGGCAGATCGTAAAAAAACAAGGTGGCACGTACGTCCGATTCGTCCAAGTGCTCGGCGAGAAGTGAGCGATGGAGCTGAATGTAAACACGCACACACACTAGCGCTGCCTGTCCTTTGACTTCCGCACAAATAACCGCTCATTTCGGGAGCACCGGGCAGCGCGAGTAGCAGTGGCAGCAGCATGAGAAGTATCGTTTTTACATTCTCGTCCTGCCCACTTCCCTGCCTACTTCCCTGCTCACTGCCGTGGAAGTGAGCTGAGTGAAAATGGGGTATTAGGAATGCGCGGCGTGGCCAGGCAGTATTGATGAATGCGCGGAGGGATGCCGTGAGCGTTGACGAATGGGCGGCCTGCACTGCCCCCCGGCTCGCCGCGCACACACCTAAGGCGCGGTACAGCGGTCTCGGTCAAACTAATACCGAATCAAACTTGATTTAATTCAATCTCGAAGATGCCGCGAGTAAATCAGATGGTGTTTTTTCAGTGAATGTTAATGAACATTGTGTATGTTTGTTTTTACAACATTTATCATGCAGACACATAGAAGCTAAGCTTAGTATCCAAGTACTTACCTAGATCTGCTGTTGAATTCTTACTTTAAACGACACGAGGTTTAATTTCGCCTTTTAACTTTTATTATTTTAATTCCACATCTCGATATCATGTGTAACCTTCCAAGTGCTGTACTAATGTATAAAAGTCCTTTGTTTTCTACGTATATTTATACAGCACCACACAACATGCGCTGCTGTTGCGTTAGCACAATCTTGCGATAAATTCAAATTCAGTTTCGATCAAAATTCAGCTTTGTCATCAATCTATTTTGTTGTTTAGTTTACCTACTTTGTGTTGTGATGGGGTGTCGAAGTTCGAGTTCGACTCACTTCTCGTCTCACAAGTTCATACTCACATGACACAACACGATGCAACCATCATTGCGATGCGAAAACTTTCGTAAACGAACATATGTAAGTCTGGCTGCTGATTTACATATTTTTACTTAAGTATACTTTAGCAAGGTATATGTTGCGAGGAAATGATTTGAATAAAACCTAGCTGCTTGGAGTAGTATTCTGAATTGAAGTCCCAATTTACGAAAAATTCCGATGCTATCTCTCTCTGTATTAGCGGCTAAGTTCTTGATCTGGCTACTCATCTACAATTCCTTTACCAAACACACAAACAGACTCACATATATCTCCGTAGCTGTTCCGGCGCACGAAGGACTCGATGGCCTTCTGCTGTAGCGTCAGCGCGCGCTGCTCGTCGGGGATGTTGGCCTGCGCAGCCGCAGCCTCTGCCCCGCCCCGTTAGGCACAACGTCAAACAAGCGCACGCCAGACGGATTTGTGATAACGTTTATCGATAAGAGTAGTCGAGAAGGTTTTCAATGGTTTGAAATATAGTGTAGCTGTAGCGACATCTATACCACCACATATGAACTACGACTGATGTATCCTACATCGCGCAAGCAAAGTTTACAGCGCCAATGTTTTACAAGGTTGTTATTTTATGTTCTGAAGTTTGTAATAAGAGGCTTAAGATGTATGCGTTATGCACAAAAAAAAAGTTATAAGGTAATCTAAATGCCAAAGGCATTCACAACAAGTCTTCGTTATAGTGACGTAGTTACAAAACCAAATAATCTGATCAGTTGTTCTCTACTCCATTTTTATTCGGGTAACTTTTTTAATTACTTGTTTTTATCACAAAACCGTCGATGGTGGTACATGAGCGAAATATCGACACAGTCAGCCAGTGTGGATATTTCTGAGTAGACACAAACAATGCAGAGTGGTACCGTTCCCAATGAGTGAACTTATAGTCCCGTAAGACCCGACTCCATTAGAATGTAGGGAAAAGGTTGGCGGGAAAATATACCGACTCCATTTTGATTTAGAGTGACGGTTGATTTTAAATAAGTATAAATAATATTTTTTATTTCCTTTGTCCAAATCAATAGTAAAGAAATTGCTGATTTGACAGAAAGGGTCATAAAATGTAGAAATAAAAAGAATTGAAAATAAATATTTTGCTAAAAGATCTCCCCAATCGACGTAACAAAAAGATAAGAAAACCCAAAAGTAAAATTATAGATACCAGAAATCATAGTTTACCTATTGAATTAGACAAAGGAAAAATCCCATTAAAAAATAAAATCCCATTAAAAAACATTATCTTAATATACAGGATGTAAAAAATAAAAGTCTATTGGCATGCATCGTGTAATGAACTAAGAGTTTAATAAATAAATTAGTAACGTCGCACACAACACATATCGTTAATTGGTCGTTAATTAGGCAAGGGTTGGGCTATGCGCCGCGTTCATGCTGCCATGCTGGAAAAAATAAGCGACTTTCATGCGATTATGTAGCCGGGGTCGGGATACATGTATTTCAATTGAATTGGGATTCTTAAATTAGGATTAACCTATTATTTAGCGATTTTATAGTTTTAAGAAGAAAAATATTTTATTTATTGAAAATAAAATAACCCTCTGTATAAGGGTTAAATATAGACGAAGTTATAAAAATATATAACATGCTGGTTTTCTACTCATTCATTGCCTTACCTCCTACATAAATAAATTTCTTTTTGTTTTTACTTTGTAATAATTTTAGGTCATTATTAAGTAAATTGGTTACTTTCATGCATATAATTACCCCCAAAATATATTTTCTGCCTACACAATTACTAGACAATGTGACGGGGCATCTTATTTTAAATTCCGATACAAAAAATCACCTCTAGCCATTTTTGTTATGATTATTTAGACAACTTTCACTACGCATACGGTTCAGAACTAAATACACCATCACATCGTCAAAATATCCTATAACTACTTAAAAATATCCAATTCAAAATAAACTTCCAGTAAGACACTCACCGTTGGCGATAGGTGAAGGGCGGGCGCCTCTCGCTGCGGGCGGTTTAGTGGAGAAGGTGGTTCCACCCATACCGTTGGTGGGCGCCGTGGAATCCGCCATCCCGTTCTTTATTGTAGTCGAAGTTGTTGTTACGCCTACTGTAGTTTGCTAAAAGAAAGAAACAAAAAATATAAGTACCTACAGGATGTATGCACAAAAAACTACGGATATATTGCAGATGATTGCTTTTGTGACCATCCCGTATAGTGTATCTGACAGTCTATTACGATTTACGGAAACTGCTGGGAGTTGTGCCTCGTGGATATTTAAAGTCACAGCTCCATGAATAGGCTACTCAAATCTAAGATGGTAATCCTTAGCCCACTAATTTCGTAGCCGTTACGTAAGTCCTTAGGGCCTTACCTGAGGCCACTCTCCTACCGGAGTGGTTGCAGGTGACTGCTTAGCTGCCTTGGCTGCGTTTTCTATGCTTTCAATTAGAGATTTGACTGATAGACGAGAGTCTTGACGGCTTACCCCTGAAACAAAACATTGCACAATTATAGAAGACTTCTACAGATTTGACTAAGTATTTTAGGAGCATCTGTTCAGATTACTGCAATCGCCAATATGTTAAATTAATTATGGTGATTAAGTGGAGTCTTGAAAGATTTTAAGACTGGTTATTGTGCAGATCTAAGATCTGTATGATCAGTAATTGGAAATCAATGGGCAATATTAGGCTGAAGATCATCGAAAATGACACAACAAGACACACATCAACACACATACATCAAGTATTCTTATATTTACCAAAGGACGTTTATCCAGTCTTGGCAGAGCACTGGCTGGCCGTTCGATAACTATCGTGAACTCGCGGCTTGAGGTGCATGTTCTGCTACTTCAAATGTTTATTTTGTATACAATACATAATAATTGTAAGAAGTGGTAGTTACCTTTAGTCCTCCTGTGTGAGGCAGCAGTGGCCATGATGTCTTGTAGCGATGCACTGGTGAGCAGTGGCGGTGGAGGCGGCGTTTCCTCAGTTCGTGGTGGTATGGCTGGAGGTGATAGTGAGGTCATTGACTGTGTTATAATTGAAGAAGTGGTGTTGGAAGGACTAAAGTGAGTACACTTTGTAGAAAATGTCTTAGAATAAAAATGAGTTCGATCGGTCGATGTTTACGACTTGTCAATGAAGATTATGGGGCTATTAAGTAGATCCGTTTTTGGGGGTTCAATAACTGCTGTATAAATATAGCTTTGTTTAGATTGGGCTCTTGTTCTTTGGAACAGGCTGTCCACAATTTGCAAGATCAAGGCTGTATTTTCGAGAAACATATTCGTTTGAAACAGAGAACATATACAATAAAGGCCCGTCTTTTTCTGGTATAGTATAAACAAGAAATAATCTAGTAATCCAACACCAGACTAATCCCAGTGCTACCTATAAAAACGGAAGCGAAAAACCATGCTGGATATTTGACGAATGAATAAATGAAAATAATGTTTCATCATGCTATTTTTTTTCACCTTACACCTTGAGATGCACGCATTTCAAATTGAAGTGACAAATCCTAGGATGAATTCGTATATACGTTCATGTTTGAATTTTTATTCCAAAATAAGTGAAATGACTCCCACAGAAGCAAAAATTAAGCTTCTGAACGCTTTTAAATCATTTTAGGCAATACAACGCGCATGACCCAATACAAAGCGCGTGTTACATAGAAGGTAGAGATATTTGTGACCCTACCCAATAATTTCTACCTACCCACTGATTCCCTGCACAGGGTTTTAGCAGCATAACCCAGCACCATCCCACACAACCTTCTGTCTAACTTACATTTGAAATAACCCAGCGTTCAAAAGCTTAATTAACATTAAAAAAACAAATGGAACACAAACCACCACCGTGTCACCGCCACCGAATGAGACAACAACACACGACACTATCATGTTTCCATACATTGATACAGTTATTTACATGTAATTCACACTCGAACGTTTAGGTTTCCGGTCACAAAAGCGCTGACTTACGTAGAGGTCTTCGAGGCGGGGGATCTTTCAGTGACCTTAACGGGTGCGACAACCGTTTGTGCTCCAAAGTCCTCCAATATGGCTTCTCTCTTGGTAAGGAACCAGTATTCGTATCTATACTTGGAGAAGTCGGATGTTGTAACGAAAATTTTCTGGGCGCAACCTCTGTTCGTACATCTGGATCTGTTTTCTTTTCTAAACTTTGGACTATTTCAACAATAGATCCAGTAGGTTTCTTTGGTAAATCTTCGTTCGCGCTCGGCGCTTTTGATAATGATATTATTGATTTGGTAATGCTGGCCATCTCTTTCGCTGCACTTGTGCTCTCTAAGAAATCTAAAGATTTCGATTTTGTAAACCTATCGTTTGTCTTAGGACTCTTGATTCGTCTCGGTACTTTTAGCAGATCTTCCCTAGGTATTGCAGCCAATTCATCGTTTAACGATTGGTTTTTATTTGAAATCTTTTCGTCATCGGCAATATTTTTATCTTTAGTTATTACTTCGGATATCACAGGTCCTATTTCTTCATACACATTTTCCTGTTCGGAATATCTTCTTTGTTCAACTTGAGGTGTAAAAGGACTCGTCGGCGTAATGTTTACGTCTTCTTTACTATTTTCTACTGGCTTAGGTTTAGAAGACTGTGTTGAATTTATGACGAACGGTACTGTTGCTACGGGCTGATAATATTTGTTGTTTATCAGCCACTGCGGTGTCTTCGATAACTTTCCAACAGTTGGGTTGACTTCCGATGGTTTTGCTGAAGCTTTTGGCACAACGCTGAGAGTTTTTGGTGGTTCTAAAGGCTTTATTGGAGTCTTTGAAAAATTGTTTGCAGATTTCGATATTTCTAAAGGCGGAGGTGAAGGCAAAGGTTTAGCTATATTTTTACTGGGAGATGGGGTTTTCCTTTCTGGTAAGTTTTCGTTAGACCCGAAGGTTTTCCATGATAGAAAAGGCAGTTGCTTTGCTTTAACATTTTTTTGATAAAGGCCTTTCTTTTTGGTATTGTCCTCGACGTTCTTTACTTCAATCACTTTGCTATCATTTTTGTTATCTTTATCAACTTGATCGATATCACTGTAGTATACAGTACCTTTGTTTGCCTCTTGTTTTTGTTCTACTGGTAGCTCTTGAGTAGCAAGAGGTTTAAAAAACACAGGCTGTATTAATACGGGACTTATAATTATCGGGGATGTCGGTGCAAAATGGCCGTTACCTAGTTGTATGGGAGCCAAGAAAGTTCTAAAAGTATTTACAGCCTTATTATTATTTGCATTAGGATTACTTTGCACTGGAACTGTCTTTGGTATATCATCACCTAAGTCTGTGGTATTTATTGTAAGATGATAGCTAACATTATCATCTATAGGAACTGGTGTTTTAGGTTCAGGAGGAACAGTATCATCTAAAGGTTCTATAAATGGTTTTCTACTTTCTTTTTTTGAATTGGGTATATTTACATTAGTGGTAACTAAACTGTTATTTTCTTTGGCATCTATAATTTTTGGTTTTGAATCGCGCCGAGGGTCAGGTTCTGGTATTTTAGGAATACTAGGTGGAGAAATCTTTCTTGATTTATTTATATTATCTATTTCGTTTTTAGTAATAGGAACAGGTTCAGAACTAATTTTCTCATCATTTTCTTTTAATACCTTTGTGCAAGGTGAACCCCTTTTAGTTCTGTCATTACCAATAATTCGTTCTATTGCAGCTTTGAATGTCACTTTCAATTCCTCATTGACCATTTTCAGTTGTTTCTCAACGTTATCATCAATAGGAATATCTCTCCGTATTTGGTTTTTAGGCGGCAGCAAATCGATTGCTGGGGCTTTCTTAATATCATCAGGGTATGGAAAAGGAAGCACTTCTTCGGCCTTTACAACAAGTATATCTTTATTTACGTCATTGTTGTTGGCTTCAAATATAGCACTTATTTTGTTGTTATTTTTCTCAATAGGTGACAGAAAGACACTGTCAGAACCTTCCGTGAATAGAGATGTTTCACTTTGAGTGTTAATAGTGAGAAAATCTACACTAGTTGCTTCATTTAAAGCTTCTTTATATTCTTCGTTGGTGTTTAAATTATCCATACTGTAAGACTTTGGTTTTCCATTGTATGTTCCAGACATATTTGTGCTGAATATAGTGCGTGCTCTTGGTATCGGCGCGAAACTAGAATCTGATTTAATGAGCCTAAAACTATGATTCAGATCAATTAGGTTCTTCGGTAATTCGGGTACGACTGGAGGACTTTCATTCCTTTCATCGTAAAGGTCGATAGCATTTTGTCTTTTCAACTCCTTAGTTTCGAAAGGAGGTAAGACAGTTTCGGCTAACACTCTACGCGGGTAGTCTTCCTCTGATGATTTTGGACTAACGTCATCATTCGTTTCGTCTGTTGTAACGTTTTCGATTTCTAGTTTGAATTCATCTGTTAACAGATCGCTCAAGTCATTCTTCGGTTCTGGGGCGGTGGACCTAAAGAATGCTTGTTCTATCAAGCTTGCTTCCTTCGCTGGAGGATCAGTAACACTGTGCACTCTAGACAGATATCTAGTTCTTATACTCTTGAATACGTCTTTAGACGGACTTAAATCGTCGCTTGTCTGAGAGTCACAATTATCAGATTCCTTTGAGTCTATTTTATTGTCATCTGAATATACGCTATCCATAGATTCCGATCTGTCAACACCTGTGTTGGTACATCAAATTGAGATTAGACATTGTTTAACATATATTTGATGGTCGATCACTGTTAGTTTATGAATGTCTACGTAGTTAAGCATTTTACACAGAATTAGCGCATGGTAATGCATGTTAATTCTGCTGAAATTATTAAACAGATTAAAATGTTTAAACATCATTTTGTTTTTAATTTAATTACATGCAAAATGAACAATAAAGCTACATCGAAAGAAAAAATATGTTGTCATTAACTTTTATTTTGTACAAAAATGTTGAATTACCTGAAAAATAACTTTCATAATCTTATTTAATAAACCTTCTTTAAATTGCGTTTCCTTTTGAGCAAGATACAAAGCAAAAACTAGATATAAAAAAGGTTAACAAACTCCGAAACTACTTTCAAATCTAACTGCAATACACATGCAAAGCTCTCACTTGCGTGTTTTATAGCGGAAACACTTTTTTTTTTGTTGAAAATTCTGCTCATCATTATAATTTCAGTCTTGGTGCAGCAAAATAAAGTTTAAAAATTGAGTAAAAACATATATACAGTGCTCTCACAGAATAAAAACCTAGAAATTCCAAAGAGAATGCATCCAATTGAGCCAATAACGAGGATAAACGAGGATTATTCACAAGAAAAGAAGATGAAAGACTTCAAATCAAACTTTTCACATTAGACACGGGCAGTGGCTATCTACAAATTCCAATACTTTGTATACATAGACGACCTACTAATTCCATAATAAGAGTTGTATAGTAAAACTCACCAAACTCAAAGTGTATCATACAAAGCCAATTCATAATTTTGTCAAACGCATCCACACTAAAGCCTGCAAGTTCTCTCCCTCATTCTTCCACTTACCCTTGATTGAGTGCATCTGATCCTCTAAGAGTCGTATTCTGTCTCTTGCGACCTTGTTTTCGGAGACAAGTCGCTCCAACTCCCTTTGAGCTTCAGTTTTGAAGTCGTTGGCGACCCGCACAGTCATGAGGAGGTCACTTTGGAACTGCTTCCATTCGGCTTCCTGTATGGAAACTTTGTTTAATATTTTTTGGAACATAGATTTCATGGTAACGAATGGAGAAAAAAAATCTTATAAAAGAGAGCAGTTTCCTCTGTACCATGAACTAGTTGGCTGACGATTAACGAAGCACATCGTTACCAAAGTGATTATATTAAGTATATTATTATTGGGATCTTGTTCTTATGAAATTCCGCCCAAATCAAAAAGTAAATTTCTAATGGCATTGAATAATAAATCTTGTTATCAGTGCTATAAAGTGTTCAGTTGGATGAAACTGGAAACAGACATAAAACGGATGCTCAGGGCTCAACAATCACGCTCACGTGGTCTGGTTTGCACTTTAACACATTGTTAATAAGATATACTATTCAATGTCATAAAACCTCCAGGCCTAACGCTGAACCTTATAATTGGACTTACATCTCTCTCCCTATCTCTGGTGAGTTGTGCATGTCTCGCTCGCGCGTCTTGTAACTGTCGCTCCAAGTCTGACACTCTTGCGAGCGCTTCACCCGCTCGACTCATTAGAGCCAACTTTTCGTCTGAGGCTACTTGCACCTGGAATTATATATATATATTTTTTTTAACACGAAACGGTCAATTCACACTGCGGTATGACGATTCGTTAATTATTATGATTAGACAACTACTCATCGTGTTAATAATGGTCAAAGTTAAAGGCATAAATCATTTTCCTAACGCCGAAGAATAAAAGATAATGTTTTTGAAAATGGCCGCCCTTGAGGTACCCCGGAGTGGCCTACTGAACCTGTACGTACCTGAATCTGTAAGTCTTCCGCGTTGTCCTGCAACGTCTTCATCTCTCCCTGCATCGATATTTTCTCCTGACGCAGCTGTTCTATTTGGAACTCTAGCTCAGATATCGTTGACTTCGCGTTGTTTCGTGATACCTGCAATTTAATTTTGTCAATTAGAATGAGTTTTACTTGAATGACTTTCGTTGTTTTAGTGAGAGTTTAAATAATAAATCTTATACACCCGAATACTGAAACGCCACTCAAAACTTAAGCGTTACTTATGCAGATTTTTTTTTCGAACTTATGAAGCAATGGACTAGCAATCTGTTTCAATTCATTTCAATTTATTATTGATCGTGCATTACGTAATTAGGCTGCAGAGACTCGTTTAAAGCCTTTTGATTGGTTGAAACTAGTTTTAAGTAACGCTTAAGTTTTGAGTGGCGTTTCAGTATTCGGGTGTTAGAGTGTCCCTTTTAAGTTAGCCATTTTTTATCTCCTGACAAACTGTAATTCTGTGTCCGTATTTTTAGAATAGAATAGAATATTTATTTGCCAGAAACATGGTATGTTTACAAAAGGTGTTCGTATTATTGCATAGTGCTACATGTCTCACCGTTTTAACGGTATGCAAATCAAGTTACAATTATTATTACATATAATCATTGAAGTAGGTACATTCATTTTTAGTTACCATTATTTACATTATATTAATATTAAATTTTTTATCATTATTTCAATTATACACAAACTACACACTTCTATTTTTGACATGACATTAAATAAAACAATAAGTTTAACAAAATAACACTTAACTTAAATAATTACATTACTTATGCCTGTATTTTGATACCAGATCAAGATTATGAACAAATCACAACAGCTAACAAAAAGTTTGATACTCAATCAGATTTCTTTTCCTGAATATGTTAGAATTCGGAGAAAAAAACAGGGCAACAATATTTATTTCGATTATTATAAGAGCGTTTCTTTATTTATTTTTTCTTTAACTCACCATAGCATCATCATGCATCTTCCTGGCATCAGAATGCGCTCTATCGAGCTGTCGCTGCGCGTGCGCCAGTCTCTCGGCCAGCGAGAGTGAGCGCGCAGTAGCCGCGTCGGCGTCGCGCCGCGCGGCTGCGGCCGCTGCTTCCGCTTCCGCTACGCCTTCTACCACGCCATCTCGCTCTTCTAACTGGATGTGGAGATAGGTTTTTGATATTTTTTTTGCAGGAGAATGAGGAAAATATCGTGAAAATGTATGCATGTGGACGGCTATAAGAGTAGGGGAAGACCAAAGAAACGTTGGGAGGGTGACTACTGAGATGACGACTTCTTCTTCTTTTGGTAAGGTTAGTGAATAACCTGGTGTCAGAGTTTTAAAGCCGCCCATGGGCCTCTGACTTGCCTTAACATGCCGTCGAGAAATATCTCTCAGGCATGCCGGTTTCCTCACGATGTTTTCCGTCACCGTTTTTGAAGCAAGTGATAATTATACAATACGCACATGAATCCGAAAATTCAGAGGTGCCATGGGTTCGAACTCGAGACCTATGACTTGGCAGTCTGACGGTCACACCACTAGGCTGACTGTGTTAGATGACGACTAATAGAGAAGTATGGAAGAATGAAATAAAAATGTACATGCTGCGCTGAGCCCAAAAAAACTGGGATTAGGGCAAGAGAATAATGATAATAATCTGTGCACATGGATACTGATTAATTTTCGGTGGACGACATAGCTACGATATCCGCACGGGTCGATCAAGCAACGCTATCCGAGGACGAATCATCCGTTTTATACCAGGTCAGAAGCCCGAGGGTACCAAGGGTTATCCAGTAACTAGATTGTGAGAAGGTCAGATGGACAGGCGCTTCATGTAAAATACTGCTATTCAGCTGAATCCGCTTAGACTGGAAGCCGACCCCTACATAGTTGAGAAAAGGCAATGCAGATGAAGTCTAATCTTACCTTAGCCTTAGCAGCATCTAGTAAATCAGTGAGTGTGGCGATCTGATGCTGCCTCGAAGCGGCGAGCTCTTGAGCGGTGTCCGTCTCATGTTCGCATCGCGTTCGCTCTGACTCCGCACGCTCCACATTCGCCTCCAATACCCTGTGGGTATAAACAATCTATAATATAAATAAGTGCTACAAGGATGATTTTTTGGCGCTTGAATGACGTTGACAGGGTGGCGCTATCGGTAAACATTTCAGAAATTGTTTTGAGTAATGTATGAAAAATCAAGATGGCGGCGTTAGTTCCGATTTTGAGCACGCGCCATAAGATTCTTGTACAGCTGTGTTATAACCTTAGGAGGCCGATACGCGAGATTTGTTTGGACTGTCGCTCAGAGCCATATTAGAATATCATAGAAATATGATCAGAGATGTACGAGTCATTTTTATATGAAGAACCTATGATGGTATAATAACTACATATTATTCTTATTGTCTATGATCATTGTTAAGGGATCCTATTTGACAGCAAGCATACAAATATGATCATATCAGTCTTACCTAAAAAATGGCTAAATCAAACACGGCTAAAACGTTATCCATCTTGCGCATCATTTAACTATGATCATAGAATTTGACAGATGTGAAATCATATTTCTATGATAAATATATGATAGCGTAATTGGGGCCTATAATTAATATATTTCCCATTTTATACACCGTAGTGTATAAAATGGGAAATAAGGATGATACTCCATTGTCATAGACAAATTAAAAATTGTAAAGGAAGGAATTTAATAATAACAATTTTGTATTGTAAGAAATTAGATTTGTGACAACTTTTATCTCAGTATAGGCCAAGATCTCTAGTAATGAGGAATATAGCAAACATCTTCTTAAATGCTATACAAAACACATTGTAATAATTGCGATAATAGCTTTTATCTAAATAATCAAAAATATTCAAATCAACTAATTAAATCTCCTCGACATACAAATTAAAATTATCCTATCGGTTCATAATTACAATAATTATTTAATTTGACGTGTTCAGCAACATTATCGTTAATCTAATCAATATATAACAAGTTTTGGATGACAATCTTCATTTCCTAGGAACCGCGAATAAAAAAAAAATCAATGAGCAAAATCTATTTTTTCAAATAAATGGCGTTTATTTGTTCCATGCGAATGTTTACGGCCGCAAATATCGTAAATTGAATTTTAGATACAATTTGGCTTTTTATAGCGTGGTCTCTGTCACCCTTACCAATTTTTTGGGATCTCGCGCACTGGACGGCCACGACACCGGGCAGTCATGGCCGTCTAGTGGTATTGTATGGTGGCCGGCTAGTTGGCCGTTGCGACCAAGTGCGCGATTCGTATCGGTTTCTAAAGTTCACCTGGTCGCGGTCGTGGTCGTGGCCGTCTAGTGCGCGAGATCCCTTTCTGTCACCCGGGTACTGCATATAAAACTGATTGTTACCGTATCCTCTCCGCGAGGTTTTCATTTTCTTTGGTCTTCTCTTCGAGCGCAGTCTTCGTTTGGTTCAGCTCGGCCTCCAGTTGTTCCTGTTTTGTTAACAGGTGTCTGCGCTCTTCTTGAGATAGCTGTAATGGTGACAGATTGTATTAAAAAATTAAATAAATTGTACTTTTACTGGGACTGGATGGAAAGTCCATAAGAGTAATTTTAAGAAATTCTGACGAAACCACGAAGGTTAAACGAAAAAAGCTTATGATGTAGTAAAAAGATCTAAGTAGAACTTGATTACAAAGTATACTGGCAATACAAAGTATACTGAGAATACAAAGTATATTAGCAATACAAAGTATACTGGGAATACAAAGTATACTGGGAACACAAAGTATACTGGCAACACAAAGTATACTGGCAATACAAAGTATACTGGGAATACAAAGTATACTGGGAATAATAAGTATACTGGGAATACAAAGTATACTGGGTAATACAAAGTATCTAAATACGAAGTAAATTGGAATATAAAGTATACTGACAAAACAAAGGAAGACTTTTAATTAAAATTTGAGATAATACACATCACAAAATGGGTAAACCGATATAATGCTAAAGTAAAAATATTAAAGTTATTTACTTATTTCCTCACCTTGAGAACAGCAAACAGCTGTTGGTCGGCGTCACCAGACACCAGCGTCTCTGGTTCAACACCTTCACGCAGTAGCAGCTCTTGTAGGGTGTCCACCTGAAGACAGAACGTTATTACATTAAAACATATAAACCTATATTTTAAGCAAGTTTTGTGTCTGTGATAATAATCAATTTAACGGCAGTTACTGAGCCGATACGTTCACTGGCTAACAGTCATCCATTAAAAGGTCAAAATCAACACGCACATAGGGTTACCATCTGATAGGCATTTGCCGCATTGGACAGGCGTGCGGCCGGCGCTAAGATGAGACAGGCATTTTTTTATTTCCCTAATAAATGCACAGTTGAGTAAAGAAAGGAATCGCCTGACAATAGAGTCGGTAAAAGCGTTATTAGTAATTCAAGAAAACTTAAAAAAAAGAAATATTTTAGAAAAAAAAAAACAAAAAACTAAATAAAATGTCTACCTTAGTGCGGCTATCTTCCAGTTTCTCAGTCTGTCGACACAGCGACTCCAGCAGCACTTGTTTCTCGTCGGCTAGCCGCTCATTGTCCGCGTGGGCATCTGCTAGTTGTGTCTGCAGGTCTGCTAACTCTGCAAGAGTGGCTTGCAGTTCTTCGCTTGTACTGGAATATACAGATATCATTAGCAATTTACTTCGAAACTATGGAAAAACTAAAAACATTTTTTCGACTGATAAGATAATATAATACGAGGAGCTTGTGGCTAAGTTATAACAGCCGCACGGGTCAATCCATCAGGTTAAGCTATGCTTTTTTAAAATAAAAATAAATATATATAAAAAATGCGTATCTTGTGACAGTCGTTACGGGTCGTCAGAAGCCCGAAAGTCTGACAACCAGTCTTACCAAGGCGTATCGTATTACCCAGTTACTGGGTTATGGAGGTCAGATAGGCAGTCGTTTCCATGTAAAATATTGGTACTCAGCTGCATCTGGTTAGACTGGAAGCCAACCCCATCATAGTTGGGAAAAGGCAGATTCAGATGGAATAATAATATCAGCCGGTGCTGTCGCACTTAAAAGAAAAAGCCACTTCTCACATCGAGAAGGAGCGAGCATGAGCACGTTCCTAGGTCTCTGTGTTTAGCTACCATATAAAAAAAATCTGCTGTTCCATACATTTATGTTCGCTTAACTTGTTATAATGAAGCGAACAGCAGATTTTTTTTTCGCGATTTCCGGGTGAGCCCCATAGTGAAAGGTGTTCATAATGATGAGTAAAATTACCCCTGAAGAGGATGCAAACGAATTCAATTTCACATTGTATACCACCAAGGCTATGTATTTACTGTCTTTGAGCAATGGTCGTGGGTTCGAACAAAAACAGACGCTTTACTTTGTGTAAATAATTTCATCACCAGTGCTCTCAAAACGGTGAAGGAAAATATCGTGAGGAAACCGGCATGTCCTAGAACCAATAATTGGAAAACATGTGATATCTTCCAACCCGCACTGGGCCCGCGTGGTAGATGACAGCCCACTCTCACAGAGAGGAGGCCTGTGTCTGTGATTATGCTGTGGCAGCATCTACATCGCCACATGCAAACTACGCATTTAAGACCTGACGTCACACCAAATCCTGACGTCACAAAAATCCTGCATCGCGCAAATAGAGTTTACCGCGCGAACGACATATAAGACTACCCGACATCAATCGTTGGGCAGTTGCCCGCCAGACACGACACCCGTCTGTTCGGAGGATCCTCCCTTTTGTATAGAGGATGAGTCAACTTTACACCCTTTTCCTCATACCTCTAAAATGCTATGTATTTACTCATTGTTAAAGTCACATGTGAACCAAAACTTGGTACCAATACAAATTTTTTGAAGCCCTTATGCGATTTATAGGTACTAAAAATGATCAACAATCTGTCCTTTCATAAACCACTACTTTTCTTTGAAGGTATGCCCCCAAGCCCGCTCCCAAGGTATCTCCATCAATATTTACCTGTAGTGGTGCTCCTCCATCTGCAGGATGCGGTCCTGCAGACACGCGACCGACACCTCGCTGAGAGACGACGACGAGTGTTTGTCCCATTCCGGAGTGCTCGGCTCGCCGCTGTCACCCTCACCCTGTGTGCAAAGGACACGGATTTTCTTTTTAACCGACTTCCAAAAAGAACAAAAAAAAAAACAACAGACTTACAAAAAAAACACTACAAAGTGAAAAATAACTTTAATTTCGGAAGTCGGTGTCTTTGGTTTTGAATTTTCGTTATTTGCCACCGACTTCCGAAATTGTTTTTTTGGACGTCGGTTGTTTTTTTTTTCGTAAAAAGTTTTTTTATATTTCTAATCTAACTAGCGTGCATTGTCCCACTGCAGGGCAATAGCCTTTTATATTTAAAAAAAGCAAATCTTTCGAAGAACGGTGATCTAGGATTCATATTGCACTCAATTTTAATAAGGACCAAGTTGTGCTCGCAAAACTGAGTCATTTTCAGTCACGCCGTTTTTTGCTGTAAACAATACATCTTGTGGCGGACTCCGACAATTTTGAGATGCCACTAACAAGCCCTCAATAGCACAAGTAGGGGGCCAAATTTACAAACGTTGCAATGGTTCCTTCATTTTGAGTTTTTGACTGATTTGACATACAAAAACTCACGATGGCGAGACCATTGCGATGTTTGTAAATTAGTAGATTTAGGCATTGGTTGTTAGGAGATGGTAGTTACGGTACCTACTGATGTAATAGCTCTAGCATACACTGACAGGACATAGCGACTAAAAACAGATGACCTGTATTTTGGAAAAAAACAGATATTTAAAAACTGTGTCTTGGTGATGATAACTTACGTTAGCAAGTGCTATAGATGCGGGTGCAGAAGAGTGCATGCGACGCGGCGCGGGCGCAAGCAACAGTTGTCGCTTCTCGCTATCGGAGAGCGGGGAGTGCGCGACGCCGCGCAGCCGCGCGCGCAACGCACCGTTCTCGTCAGCCAGCCGCTCTAGTGCTGCCTCCCGTTCTGCGTCCATGCTCTGGAATGAAGAAAAATATACAAGTTAGTTGGACTTCTATCTACTGGACATTTACTGGTTATTTATGTTACGGTATTTTATGGTTATATGTCGGCAATCCATTAAGGGGATGTAGGAGAGGTCATTTACAACCAAATGACCCCTTTGGCTCTTATGCAAATGTCAACAATTTTCGAGGTACTCGTATATGTTGTTATTTTCAACATTTTATACATACTTTTATTTCATTCATTTTAAAATATAAAAAGTCAAATTATAATAATAAATCCTGTGTCGTGGACGGTTTTCCATAGGGTATTTTTAAATTAACAGGCGAAACTTCACAATCCGGACGAGTATAGGTATCTAATAGCAATAAATCAAAATACCGTTACCTATCACGTCTGTGCTTCGCCAATTAATTTTAAAAGGCCCTAGAAATATTTGCTTTTTAATTGATTGAAGCTCGAGTCCTTTTTATAACGGTTTGCCAGCGGTAATCTATCCGCAGTAACAGTATCTTATACAGTTCATAAACGGATCTATGTAATTGGGAAAGTTTTTATAAACCTAGATTACAAAAAAAACGTTAATCACTTTTTTTTTATGCTAGCATGAATACAGTCAAAACTGCCTACATGATATGACAATGCGGTAGTTATTCTACTAGCTAAGCGTATTATGCTAGAATACCTTCTCATCATACAAACCTTCATTCGATCCAGCTCTCCTCGCAGCCGGTCGGCTTCTGTGACCTTCTCCAGCAACTCCTCCACCCTGGCCTGCAGTTGAGCTCGCTCCATCACTGTAGCTTCAAGCTCTCTCCTCAACGATTCAATCTCCCGGACCCCGGATGCCAACGACGCCTGAGAGCAATGCTTTAAAATCGAAGAAGAATAGTGTTAGAACAGCAATAATTAATGAAAGGGAATTTTTGAAGTGGTTGTCTGCCTAACATAAATTGCAATAGGGATAGTCTTCTCTTAATTGCTTGACCTCCCTACGGTTGCACGTCATAAAATAACAAGGTCTATTTTGCTTTCAAGATGTGTTCCTGGGCGCCGGCAGGGTTATTTTCAGGGGGGTGCATCTTCAGCTCCACGAAGTGAGCTCGATAATGTTTGCAGTTCACCTCGGACATGGTAGGTTATCGTTTGTCCATTCATACAAGGTGAAACTTTGTCGACTTATGCAGAAAAACTTAAAAAATAAGAGATACAAAGAAGTGTAAGAATTAAAATAGAGTAGGATGCAAGAGCAAGCGAAGCAAGCTCGATTAGCACCCCGCCTAGGGCCGATTCGATTTTCGGAAATAGGAGTTCGGTACTTTGTCCGACTAATGCACAGAAGCTTAAGAATTCATACATAACATCACGCCATGTTTCCCCGAAGGGTTGCGCAGACCTGTTAGAATTCAGAGATTGCAAAATGCAAGAGCGAGCGAAGCGAGCTCGAACATTTTAGGATCTCGCCTCGAATAGGTTACGTTCTCTATTATTGTGTTAAGCATTTTGAGATGTTTCTTTAGTTCTGAATGATTTTACACCTATATTTTATTTTGAAGCCAGGGAGGTGTAAGTGCACCCTCTTGTACCCCCCTCCCGGCGCCCATGAATGTGTGTCAACCTTAGTGATGTTTCAATTTGCTGGCTGAATATTTACCTAGGTATGTCAAAAGTGGTAGGCAAAGCAAAATTACGAGATCGACTATACAAAGAAGACCTACGTCGTGAATGAATCTTGGGGATAGATTTTCATACAGGTTCTTTAACAAACATCGTATTTTTTGTTACTATTGACTGAATAATATGTGCTAAGCTCTTCATTCCTCACAGAATTTTTCCGTATATAGAATTACAAATGATCCAGTAGTACGTAGGTAAAGTTACGCATAAATTCTTGGCATTTTATTATTGAAATTAAAAACTACCTCGCCATATTCCAAGGTTTTCGAATTTAATGATAGAGCTCATAAAAACCCAATCTAAAGTATTATTCATATGCTGTTGCAAGCGTAATTAAAATCACAGAACTTGGTACTTTAAAGTTAAACTTAGTCATTTTTGTTTATTTTTATGAAAGTGTGTCAATTTACAACGGTCTCAAATATTTTTATACTCGATGTAATCAGAGCATTATGCTGACTTTTGACACGCTTCAATATCATACTACAAATAAAATATGCTTCCTTCTTTTCTTTATACAACCGTTGTTTGTACTTCCTTTATATTTAATTTAAAACAAATTACTGATGCATAAAGCTTGGCTATAAAAGTACAGTTACTGACCTCAGATGGTACTCTAGGCCTGAGCTCCACTTCCTGGAACCCGGGCATGTGATCGGCATTCAGAGTCACGGGCAGACTGACGCACTCCTGCGAGCCGCGCCCGTCTACGGACCCCAGCTCCTCAGCACTGCTGTACGTTTGCACTCCAACCTGCCCATCTTCATACTCTAAACCTTCCCTCAACTCAGGGTCTTCTAAAACAGCATTGTTATTCCCCAAGTCCTTTTTCTTATGAGCTTTGTGTAACTTCTCCTTTGAACCAAAGATTTTTAAAGCCTTGTCGCGCGCTGGTGCGACTTTGTGGTGCTTCGAGTCGAGGCTCGATACTGACGGAGCCCCCTTTAGAGTCCCTGACTCCTGCTTGCCCTGACTTGGCCCTCTACGGAACAATGATTTGAACTTCATCATCTTGAATTATTTATATCATTTTTCGTTTTCGTTTCACTA
Source organism: Agrochola circellaris (assembly GCA_914767755.1). Lineage (NCBI taxonomy): Eukaryota > Metazoa > Arthropoda > Insecta > Lepidoptera > Noctuidae > Agrochola > Agrochola circellaris. Next base: position 10,602,016 of record OU611860.1, read on the forward strand.
ATCGGAGTTCGGTTTCATTTCGTTTGTTTCACTTTATATTTAGTTGTACATTTCTGTTGTGGTTGGAATTACATTAGTGCATTGTATTAGACAATACTCTGACATCTTTTAGATTCACTATAACGGTACCTTACTGCAGAAAATAGAAGCAATGCTTAGTTTATAAATACACATAAGTTATTACTCCCTAAAGGTTTAACTTCGTAACGGAAATCACTCGACACGTTTTTAGACTACAGGACTGCGAACAAAAAAATCCGATGCTCCCGCGCATCGCTGCAGACGAAAAATGTCCGTATCTTTACAGGAAACTCTCACTACTCAAGCTCGATTAAGGAGACTGAGAAAACATACAACAACACACCTTATCTGAACTACGTGTATCAGATAAAATATGGTAATTAATCAAAGGTAATAAAGATAGCCCAGTATGCAGAGCTAACGCGCTCGGTTCACGGAACACTGACATCATTTTCCTATCGATTGGCTTTGAAGCGACAGATTTATCAACTTATTTAAATACAGATAAAGAGATAATAATAAAAAGATTATGTGTGTCTATAAAGTATTGTGTTTCCGATTTCCATACAGATTTGGCAATGAAATAAATACGTAGACCGTATCAGCTGGTAATCAGTCCACGCTAGTTGTAGCACTCAAGGACAAATACGTTTGAGAGAAAAAAGGCTTTAGTAGATAATTTGACAGTCGAACGATTCGTATTTTTAGTAACATTCAGTGCGAAAGGACATTCACTTCAACAAGATGACCACAACAATACAGATGCAATTAATGGACTTAATTGATAAAATGTAAAAAATATGACAATACAATGAAAATGGGAGATACGGAGATATAAATTTATACGCATTGTATGGCTGACTCAACTAATCTTAATTGCATGGCACGCACAGTATTAATTAGCAGATACCTAGTCAATGTATTATACATGATGTGGAGTAAAAAATAGTGTGGCATGCATGCATCAATTATTGTAGTGCTATGCAGCTTGTTTAGTTATTGAAACTGATTTCAAAACACGCTTTCATTGTGATAACGATAGGTCGTAACGTAAATCTGATGGCAAAGCACAACTTAATAAATCCAGAACTTTGCAACAATACAATCCCAATGCCAGCCATAGAAATAATTCAACAGGGAGATGATTCAATAAAGGACCCCAAAAATACATAAACCAAAAGCAAACTAAGATTATTTAAATCCAAAATATATTTTGCCCAAAACGATATCACCGAAGATGATTATGGCAAAATAATGTTTTTATGATTCACCCTTTCAAATCAATAACAAAACATCCAACAAGGAATCAGAACCCTACTTCATATTTGGAATTCAAACGCTTCCATGCGTATACACGTCGGGCATGGAAAAAAGGACTACGATGCTCCATAAAATTCCCCGACATTTAAAACACAATTACCCTATAGGTGGCCCTCACTTATCCGATAATCCAAGTTATTCGGAGCAGGGCATGCACCGCGTCCCCCTATATGCAAATAGATAGGGGACCGGGCAGAGGGCAGTCTTTGTTTCATGTCTCTACTGCAACAGGAACATTCCATTGCTTTTATTTGAAATCGTCACGTTTATTGTCCTTTTGTTATTCTATTCGGGGATTACAATATGATTTTTTAATGCAAAGGTTGTCTGTGAATTGTTGAATGTGTGGAAGAGTTTAGTTAACAACTTGTTCTGCTTTCTTATTTTTTACAGCCATTGTAAGTTTCATTTCGCTTTTGTCTATTCCATATATATTTCGGTCCCTTTCGATCTACTTCTTTGGTTGTTTATTTACCGATCCTATGTTGCACAAAAAAATTTCTACAGCAGGCTTGTCGCAAAAACATAATCAAGGCTCAAATGGGAACTACCGGTCCAGCTTTAATTTCCCACAATAGCATGTCTGGTTAGTCCCTCATAATCATAGTAATTGTTATGGCTACACAACGCCACACCCATAGTCCAAACAGCGAAGCTTATGCCGAGCCCAGTGTCAATTTACTTCGAGTAATTCAATTGAAACATGCTATACTGTAGTTACATGTATGTAAATGTATGGCTGATTTGTATGTGGACGGTGCGCGCTAGCGGACGCCAACTAACCGATTAAGGAATGGTACTGCACTTAAAGTGGGTAATGTTCGCTATAAGTTAGGAACGTGTGCCAATGAAGGATTGCACAGAACTGTACTTGACGATGAATATCAAAATAAGGGAATATAACTGTTAATACTGAAGTTGGGATACCAACAACATGAACGGAATAATGAAAACTAAGTTTGTGATTTAGCATTCGTTTTAAAACCAGACCATGAAAACTTCGATGAAAGCAAAAAACATTTCTAGGATTAGCTTCGCAATGAAGAAATACGAATGAATTCCTTGCTACATGTAAATAAATCACGTCGCTTTCTAATACATCGAACTAGTTATGTAGACTTATGTAGTACACATAATATGTGTAGGTCTCGATTAATTCATTCATACATAACATAGGAATGAAGTAGAAATTCACGTCCTATGCAATAAGAGGTCGACGTTCTGCGGCATCAGATTTCCGAGCTAGAGAGATAAGAACTAGATATTTTCTGTACGTCTCAACCGATAGCAAGTTATGTAACTAATATAATTATGTAATTACTGCTCGGTAAATATAAATCATGAATTCATGACTCATTAAAACTTGAGAACTCATTCAAACGTGTGACGCAACAGAAGAATCATTCAATAAGGTTTTACAAACAAAACTCTTAATAGTGTTTTATTTGAAAAGGAACATCATTTGAATTTTTTGATAATAAATTCAGAATAAAATAAGATCCTCTGAAATTCACCAAATCGTATGGACTACCAACTCATTGGTGGATATTCACAGAAATTAAAAGACGATTTCCATGAGGAACAGGTCTGGTCCCTATGACGATATTATGCCATTTAAAGGCCGTAAATGTTCAATGGTTGCACCAACACGACTTACTTACAAGTAATTTAGACCTTCCGATTTACATTCCACTGACAAGGTGTTGAAAAGAATGCGCTTTCTCTACCTCTAGCGAATATTAAATCGACTATAGATCGATCACTCTAACTGCCTTATTAGGCGCTGTCTCCACTAGGCGTGTACGCTAGATTTATTGGCGTATTGACGTCTTTTATGAATATAAATTGCTTCCACAATGACTGCTTTTTAGTGTTCCGTAGGCGAATCGAACGCGAGACTTTTATAATTTGTCATGTTCGTATGTCTATCTGTATTGCAGAATGTGTCTCCGTAACCTAACTTTGATTCCTTCGAATAATTCTTGTTATAACCTTAGCAGGCATTTTACCTAGTTGTTTGCCTATGGCTGTTAAGTGACTATGTTACTGCTTGTTTATCTAACTTCAGATCACTAAGTGCATGTCCAACACGCAATTGATTGGTTTTATATGTAAATATCTAAATAGCTTAAATGCGAGAAAGTTAAACAAATATATTTAGCCGTTTGCTTGCGTGTTTGTATGGACTATTGACTGCGCTGGTCACGTTGTATCAGCGATAAAGCGTGCAAGTACGTAACGATTTATGTAGTAGCTATCGTCACGGTCTTTCCCTTGTTGCTATTGCTAGAAGACTTACACTGTGTTTTTATTTTATTTCAAACTAGCTGCCCGGCCCGGCTTCGCTCGAGTAAGTACTTATCTACGGCGCACCTACCTGCCTACCCTACCTACCCTACCTACCCTACCTACCCTACCTACCCTACCTACCCTACCTACCCTACCTACCCTACCTACCCTACCTACCCTACCTACCCTACCTACCCTACCTACCCTACCTACCCTACCTACCCTACCTACCCTACTAAAAAGTATCCTATGTCCTTCTCCTGGTTCTAAGCTACCTCCCCACCAATTTTCAGCCAAATCGGTTCAGCCGTTCTTGAGTTATAAGTGGTGTAACTAACACGATTTCACGACTTTCTTTTATATATATAGATTTTGAGAAATTATGCGTATCAATTTTCTCTAAAAATACATTTTAATGCAGATGTGCTTTTTTCAAGTGCCTGCTTATTCGCTTCGTTGAATAACGAAAGCCAAGCTCCAGGTTTGAATAAAACATTCATTATAAAGAGTGAATGTAAACCTCAATTAAAAGGCCTCAAGGTTGGCAAAAAAGTGGACTTGCTTATACAACAACATCTATATTTGGAGACGATTCTCAGAAAGACGAAATTGGAAATAATTGGAATTCCCTCCATTGAGAGGCTGGATTAACGGTGTGAGTAATATATCGCGATGTTTTCGCAACGGGCAGACAAAATAAAATAAACAGAGATTTTATCGATTCTACGTCAAGCTGGGTTTAATAAAGCTCGTATGAATCGCAAAAAGATTGAGAAGTATCGATCAATGCGATTATTCGGGAAAGGAGCAATTTCCCATGACTAGGTACTTATCCTAAAATAAATAACGTTTAAAACCGCCTCTGATAGTGATAAAGCTTGATTATTTGTAGATAATGTGAAACATGAAGGACGAATAGTTGAAATAGTTACAAGTTGAGGCAGAATTGTCACCAGTTTAGTACCTATTCTAACAATGATAAACAATGTTAATAGAAATAGACTAACATGGGCAATACCATTAAAATAAATTGATTTGGCCGACATTCTACAGGCAATTTACATTAAATCACGATGCAATTCCTGACTACTGTAGAATATCTGAGACTTAACTTAGTAAGGAAATACGAAACTTAAGCAATACGTCAATTATAATAACCATTCATCGTTAACGTTTAAAAATATAGCTACCAATTTTGAAAGCATACCTAACCCAAATTTTATCGCTAACAAAAAAGATTAACTCGACTAAAAAGATGGAACCATTCGTCAAACATTTTTTTATTTGTAAAAGGCTGTGTCCCAAAACGCGCTAAAAGATACAAGTTTTTTTATAAATGTCTATTGAGCACTGAGCAGCATTCCTTGCGCCTAGGATGGCGGCCTGGCGGGTTAACGACCAGCCATGGCCGCGGCGGCCTAGGGAGGTCGCCACGCCAATATGGAAATAACCAATACAGTCAATTATAATCTTGTTTCGAATAGATTCGTGTCAAACTTTTAATGTTCAACTAGTTTGTAAAAATGTAGATTTTATGTATTTAAGCCTTTTATGTCATAGCTTACGAAGAAAAAGATCTATATATTTTTTGTAAGATTATTAAATAATCGAAATAATTTTTGGATTAATTATATAAGGACGCATGTTATTAAAGCCAATATTTTAGAAAAGGTATTTTACTTTTTATGGAATACTCTTGGAGAACATGATATTCCTAACCGATGTATTTTTAGTTTAGTACCATAATTATCTTTTATGGGTTCGTCAACAGTAAGTTAATATTTCACGATGAATGACGTCGATAGCAAAACACCCATTGTGTTAACGTTATTTACTGTAGCTTTGTAGGTATAATCAAATAATTACACACCAGACCAAACAGTGGATTGAATGTAAAAGATGATAAAGATAAAGACACAAGAATAGCTTTTCTGAAGGATACAATTAATTAAGGTGCGTGAGAAACATGAATTATAAGAACATTATTGACAGAAATATCCCACGGAGTCATCGCAATCTTTAACAGTGGTTAAAATTAATTCTTCACACTAACAAACGCAAGTAGATTGAACTGTGGGTGTAATTATGTAACAAATGGCTTTCATTTTGACAGTTCAACAACGTTCATTGCGTTAACTACGTTGCTGAGTATATAATTTTTTTTAACATATGGAGCAATGGATTAGCAATATCCATCAAAATCATTCAGATTGTGATTGAAAGTGTTCAACGGCAAAATCGATTTAGACTGGATATTTCTAAACACAACACGAATAAACGTCAAACACAGCAAGTGATAATGACACATTACTTGAAAGAGAAATGCAATGTGTGCACGGTGAAAGATTGACGCCCGGTATCTGAACCACGACCCAGAAAGGTCGCTTTCTTGTATGAGCTACAAGCCAGCTTAATTTTGAATACGCTCATAAATTTTAATAATTTTTTTAAACAAGTTTCAAGCTTCTGAATAGATAAAATCTTAAAATGGCCGTTTTATGTAATGCATTATGAAATGTCCTAGATTGGAGGATGTTACGATGATTGAATATTGTTTTATCTCAATTTTTATCAGGTTTACAATCTTTGTTATGGGAATATTCCATCGGAGAATTTTGTTTGGCATTGAGACGGGTTATGAGTTTATGACCGGTTAGTTGACTTCAACGTCCTTACACTCCTTGGTTGAATTTCTCAGAATCCAGTAGAATGAAGACTTAATAGTTGCCAACTTTCGTCAAACAGAAAATAATAAAGTCGTCAGCTACAAAGTGTATCCTGTGCTATTGAACCGAAGATCACAATATTGCTCATTCGTCCGTGTCCGATCACAATCGTGACTCTAGAGACGTTTCGTTAAACATTTTCGTTTCGTATAAAATTGTTGTGCTTATCAGATTCGTGTATTTGATTCTTCGAAATCTATTCGGCTGTTTGGGAGTACTTGAATTACAATCACTCTTTCATTTCCTTTATCTTATGGGAATGGCAAATTTTGCTTTAAATAGCAGGTTCGGCAGAACAATAGACAGAAATAATCTCCATAACACCGACTTTTCAATCAAAGAATAAAGAAATTCTCACGATTGCAATGTAAGATACTTTCTCTCGGTAAACTTCAAAACCTGTTTGCAAGTAATAACTGCATAGCCATCATATAGCTAAGTGCTAAGGCCGACTGTTTCAAAGCAATGTAGCTGAGATGAGGAGCACTTCATGTGGAGTTTCTGCCTGTTTGTGTTAGTAGCTGTAGTGGTAGCTTTATTAGAGGAGTTGTTTAACTGTATCTAGCATTTCTTTACTGTTGCTTTCTTCATTGTTTGTAGTGTAGGTAATATCTGTCTCTTCGGTTACGTCTTCAGTGTTAATGATCTTCATAATGTATGCGCACACGTAACACCATGTCTAGTTTGTTATAACGAACTTTGATTTTAATTTGGATTCAGTAAATACACCTCCTCGCAGACACGACAGTTATTTGCACATCCCTAGCACTAACGAGTCCTTAGAGAAATATTTGTAAAATGAGACGCTTTTAAACATTCATCAGCGCATTCTGTCGCTAGACGCAGTTAATTGCTGATATAATGCAGTAAGCGGTAGGAAGGGCACGTATAGTAGGTCCTCAGCTAACGGCACCCAGGCGCCGACACGTTCATTACTTGAATTGTTAACGAACAATACGACTCAGACTAAGCGAAGCTAGGTAAACATCGCGATTCAAGCAATGAGAAAAAGTTGTGACGACTGCAAGGATTATAATATGTATTACTGAAGTTGAATCAAATGGCTGTTAGTGTAAAGAACATTACGTTGCATAAGATAACGATGCAGACGGGCATTATGACGATGAGGAAACTAGTGAATTAATTACTAAACTAAGGTAATGTATTTAGTTTTGAAAATAATATTAAAAACTTAGGTTTGAATACTTGGAATCATGAATGATTGATTTGACGTCCAAAAAATTAAACTTATTACAAGGTCTCGGTTTGATAATGACAGACGCCATTTTGCAACATTAATGGGAAATGATGACAACAAGATACACATATGTAATGGCCATAATGTTTACTATGAAAAAATATGCACGACTGAGCCTTAGGTGACCGAGCTAACAAATAATATGGCATCGAAATTCACGCACGATCGAAGAAGGAACAATGTCAAATCCTTGAGTAACACTTGTGTAAATAGTTAGATATCGGATCCACCTTATTGGTCAGAAATGACGCGTTAGATACCTCATTGTACGAAAGTGGGAATGGCTTTGATGTAAGAACAATAGTTAACACCGTCGAATGGTATGTGAAGATTGTTTTTAATATAGTCACCAATTGGCCTACCTACGCAAATTGGAATAGGACTTATTTTTCCTGTCTGGATTCTTATGAATCATAAAATGGGCGTAGTATTACCAGGTCTGGCCACAAAAACAACAACAGTTAACTCATTGGTTTTTTATTGTGCGATACTGTGGATCTGTGGCGCCTAATTTGGGCGTAGGACGACAACATTCTTTGCCATATGGTACCACCAGCGTTGATTAATGAGTCATGTTAATTCGTGACATTACTCGATAAAAAGTTGCGCCCAGTCTGTCAAAAATGCAAAAGACAGAAATGCTTTGTCACTAATTATATTTAAGTGCCATAAGAATATAACAAGTCATTGGACATTTGCAAAAATAATTATCGCGCTACGTGAAGGCTCTCGGTCTCAGACACTGAGTATTTTTGTTTCGATATTCACAAGGTTCTCTGTGCATCAGTTACATAAACAAGAGACATTGTATTGTTAAGTAAATAGTTTGCTCGTGTGAATACCAACGAGTTTGCTTTCGGTTTGCGAAAGTTTGACAATTATGTTTTCGTTCTCACGAATTCATATAGTCATGGTTGACTATATGAATCAAAAGTTAGGAAAACTATCTCATCCTCAAATAGATTGCCGATAGTTTTGCGAAAGAAGAAGTGTCTTCAAGATATGTGTTCAGTACAATCATACAATACAATGCTTTCTTATCCAAATATACAGCTAAGGAACAACAAATATGAATGTGTGAACAGATAAAGCTTTATTCGTGCTGTATCTTATCGACACTAATTCGACGGCCTCGCGATAAACTTGAAACTAAACAATCGTTCCAAGATTTGGGATTTATTCATAGAGATATTCAGATTCAACATCTTCAGTCAGTAATAAAGTCTCTGAATTATCTCCAAAAGCAAAATCAGAGTGATCAAAGTTTAAAATGGAACCTGAAGAGCTGTCAATCAACTTTTACCGCTGCGTCGACAGACGGCCCTCTGCTCGCTTGTGTACTGTTGATATTGAACTAGATACAATTAGATTATTTGAATATTTGGATGTTGATTGAAATGACGGACAATCAATTTTAAATCGTTTGATGCGCCATTTGATTCTGGTGCTTAGACTACTTCCTGGATGCAGGTCCTTCCTCTCTTTTTCGAAAATTCTTTAATTTTTTTCCTTCTTAATTGATTCTGGATTTTTGGTATTGGTCATTGTCACAACTGTCACAAGCCACACTGCAGCTAATTCGTTACAGATCTTCAACTGAGCAAGTTGCGTATTCTCACATTTTATGTAACAATACAAATGAGCTGTTCGCTTCTTATTGCTGTTCAATTGTTCATCTTTTGTTCGAAGATCTTCGGCTAAGTCTTTATTCAACGTAACACCAGTTGTTATTGTGAAACAACTTGTTCAAACATATGGATATGCAGCCTTGCGCCTACGTCGCACATTTTTGTCTCAGTTGGAACCCCATTAATTTGTATCTACTTTATTTTAAGTTATGACTAGCATTGTTTCGTTCAGTAGGCACTTCTGCTCTACAACAGGATAATTCTTTCATGAAATTCAGATGAATGAGTCTTTTATGATAATTATTTTGCGAAATTATGAATTCAGTTTCCTGTTTCGGTTTCGTTTTGTAAATCAAAGTAACTTTAGCCGGAATGATGATTTCTGATTTGCTGGTTACGTTTGTGCAGACAGGAAATGCAAATCACCTCGAATAAGGATTTGTAAGTCATGTCTACAGATAACAAGGCATGCGATCAGACCAAATTGGCGACAAGCCTTTATAAGTGTCGAATAAGTTGTATTATACACATTTCTACTGAGTCGAAGACGTTTGCAAAACCAACATGGAATGTCGCGTACGTCCGCTCTGTTGGGGGCCTGACATTTAAAAATGTCGGAGTCATTAACGTTGTGTCTCTAATAAAGCTAAAGTCAAAGACGATCATGTTCCAACTTTACTCATTAAAACAGTTTAAGAAGAGGATGCTTAAGGTTCAGAACATGACCTTGTAGAGACTAAAGACTCATTAATTTCCCGCCATACTTGTTTACCTGATAATCTCATCAAACGGAAATGGTAATTCAAAATATATTCTAGCTATAAATCGCACATAAAATATGTAATAGGAAGAGAAGCATTTATGTAAGATGGATGCAACACCGTTTATGTAAATGTTATCACCATACAATCATTGTTATTTACTATAAAATGAGGGTAACCGCTATTCAACATTCAGAACCTATTAGTGCTCAGGTAAAAACTGTAAACACTGAAACCTATGAATTCTCGCAACTGAAGTGGAATCCTACCCACATCACTTAACCTTATTCCTTTAAGTGCCTCATTAAAATACTAATTACTCGCCGGTATGGGATGCTTAAAAGCTGATTGTAAACCAAAACATGTTTCAAGTAGGTACAAGTCTGGAAAGACAATTTGGGACATCTTTGAAACAATAAAAAGAAAGCAAAAGATGTTTCTATAGAAGGTACAGCGTCTGTCAGTCATGTCATCAGTGGCTCAGTGACCGATTGTCCATTACGAGAAAGCGGGAGTAATAAGATACTCGGTTGAATAAGTTCAATTTTTGTTAGCTCGGTGTATACAGCCGACGTAGACGACGATTGAAAAACACCAATGCACAAAACTAATTCCAATCATAAATTCAACACATCACAAGGAGCACAATAATAACCACCATGATCAAATTCATAAAAAGTTCGTTTTGTTTGTCACCAACACAAATAAAGTTCGAAAAAAAGCACCCGGCCAACGGGACGACATCCGTGGCCCGTCGCACCAAACAAACTTGCCTGTTGAGCTACTTGCCGTGCTCAAACAACCGGCCAACCGCTGTTCGTCCATTTCTTTCTATAACCCCAACAAATTCAAAACATGCCCTCCGCTCTCAACCTACCAACGCCAAACTATCACCCGACATTGATCATGTAACACTTCGCCGAATACATTCCACACGTGCGAAGAAAACAACTATAATATACCTTATCCCTTCTTACGCAAGCAATACGAAAGAGGAAGGGTTATGCGAGAGAGAGATGGATATAACGACAAAAAATATCTTCCATCACGTGCATGAATCAACATGAGACGTCAAAGTATTTTGATTGAAATTTTACTTTATACCTTTACCGTAAGGTCGTGTATTGATTGTGATAGTCATTAATGTTTCCAGTTGGCGCGAAAATTCAAAATGAAACTTTACTTCTCCGATCAGGTTTATAACGTTTGTTTGTAAGCTAATTAAAATGTAAACAAACTTACTTTACAGGTGATGTAGGAACTCTCCGATGAGTGACTTTGACGTCACTGGGTGTTGCCCAAACATCATTATTGTTTATATTCTTCGTTAGTTTCAAGTTCAAGTTTTTGTCGGTTTTCGGTCTCAAAGTCGGTGGTAGGATGCTATCTGGGAGCTTTGGAGCTGGTGGTTTGGCAGATTTTTTCACAATTTGCAGAATAACATTTGAGCTTTTGGTATCACTCTTTTTACCACTTTCTTTGATAGGTTTCGGTCCACCTGGGTCAGGCGTCGTGGGTTTGTGTCTGAGTGGTCGTTCAGGTTCGATGGCCTGCTTATCAATGTACTGCCCAGCCGACTTGCTTCGATCTGCGGTCTTTTTAACTTTAACCTTATTATTATTAGCCGAATCAGATAAGGTTGCTAAAAAGAAAGTTTTTTTTTATAGCTATTTAGTATTTTCCTAATTAAGTATTACAAACAATATTTTCCTTTATTACCTGTCCTCGGCCTGTTTCTAGTTACAGGCTTAGTCTCCGCGCTGCCTATTTTGATAGTTTTCTCGACGGTACTTGAAGAGGCGGGCGTAACCGCCTTGCTTCGATAGCTAAAAGTAGTTTTGAAAAAATTCGCCGTAAAGTTCTTGCTACGCAATAGTTGAGACGATGTGGTGTGTGGATGTCTGTAAAAACACAAAAAGAAAAATACAAAAAGGATGTTCTCAGGGGACACCCGGGTTTGAACCGGGGACCTCTCGATCTGCAGTCGAATGCTCTACCACTGAGCTATATCCCCGCTGACAAAGATGACGAAAATAGCGTACGCTACAGTAGTAACAGCGCCCTCTACAAAAGAGCTTATGTAGTTTTACTAGATAATGTAATGCTGTGTCAAGAGATGGCGCTACTAGTCGAATAAATGAGAAAATGTTTGCAAGCCAAACATTAGCGTGAAGAAAAATATAACTGATAACAAATATAAAAAAATATCAGATATAGGTACTACTTACTGGAGTTTTAAGTTACTAGGCACCCCGGGCGCCTTCTGCTGCATAACCTCCTCGATCTGAAACAACATTAGATACTTTTAATACATGCAATAATGCCCATTAAAATAAAAGCTACAACAATAATGAATGACACCAATAGAATAATAGAATAGAATAGGAGCATACGAAAGGAATTTCCCGGTTTTCTGGAAATCTATTGATTCTATTCAACCAAACCACACAGGATAGCATTCAAATATAATTTGTGTTATGCTCCTTTCATCCTACTGAAATATGCTTCAAAAATCATCAATAACACTCACACTTTTAGATTTTCTAAACATGGCTTCGAAATTACGTGTAGATCGTCAAAATTACTTGCAACTACTGCATAAATTAACATTCTTATCGCTAAACACTTATTATCTATCAAGATAGTTGATTGATTGGATTACCATTATAAACTTATATTCTCTTGTCCTTTGGTAGTTCGAAATCATTCTTGCTTTCATTTAATTATTCGCAAATATTAAAAGCGCTTCTCTTGGAGATCAAATCGATTTTGAATACACTCTTCGTTTGAATGTCAAAATTTGAAAAATGTCAACGGAAGATTAGAACCTTTTTTTTATAAGCTGCCAGTTACAACAGAGGTTTTATAAAAAAAATATAGACCAAAGAAATCATGGATGGATTCTGTGAAATTGATTCTGAATATGGCTAGGAACGTATACGAAGCTAAATGGGTATTTATAATTTTTTTTGTATATATATTTTTTTTTTTTTTTTGGGTATGTAAGGATCGTAGCAGGTGGCGCCAGTAGTTTCACCCTACTGCCGTGGGAAAAAGGAGTGAGTTTATGTTTATATATATGGCTATGATCAGGTAGGAAGTCATTGAAGTGAACAGTTCGATGTTAGCTTATTTGTAGTAGATATATTGTAGAACGAAAAAGATATGCTGCCCCGTAATAATAGTGGAGTGCCTAAAGCGTTAAAACCATAAAAACCTCGGATTTCTGTTACAATGAATGAAATTTAAAAATTCAAAATGGAATGTTTAGCTAATAATACACATAAAAAGTTTAACTAATAAACAATTGGAAAAATAAAATTAAAAAAATATTTTTGGTACAATTCAAATACGACGAACGACGACGCCGACTAATCTGTTTAATTTTGACAGTTCAACAACATTCATTGCGTTATTTACGTTGTTGAGCAGATTTTTTTGTTGAACTTATGAAGCAATGGATTAGTAATCCATTGCTTCATAAGTTCGACAAAAAATCAATCGATCCTGTTTCTCATAAGGATCAAAAAACTTATTAGACCAACTGAGGTTTGATACTAGAAAAGTCTGAAATCGCAAAAAAAAAAACTTTTGCTATATATTTCGGAGGAAATGAGACATAAATCCACCTGTACATTTTTTTTTTCAATCGTCCTTAGCGAAGGACAAAAAAAAAAAAAAAAATAATATCAAAAATAGGGGCAGCGGCCCCGCCTAATATTTTTTATAATCAGGGTTTAAGTTTTAAAACAATCAATTTCAGCTGACACACGTGCGAGCTTGTTAGTCGTTCTAAATTGATTTCTGGTTCCTTCATTTCTCATGAGAATCATTATTAAATTTTGGAAGAGTGACGACAGTCCAGCTCAAACCACATAGCTTACCTAACGTGGCAAATTTATACGATTCCAATACTCAATGACTAAAGATTATTCCATGTATTCCCACGACCGACCTTACTGCTGCCGACAACCATGTTCGTATAATCGTATCTACAATTAGCCTGTCCACTGAACAGATAAACACCTACTTATTAAATGACACCACAATTTGAGGTGTGCGCGAATTTGCAATATTCGGTGTGGTGTAATTTTATTGTAATTAGATGCAAATTAGGATTTATGTTTAGTGTTTTTGTATTGGCATTTAGGCAACGAGTCTCAATAGCTAGTTCTTAATCATTTAAGATGTATTATAAAGTTTAATCACGTTCGTAATTTAATTCAGGACAATTTCTCTCCTGGCTACACAACTTTGTTACTGTCAACTCTTTTTTTTTTGTTTGTCGGATTCAATCAATATAGATTCAGTATGTTATAATATCATTTTATACTTTGCACTTCTTTCCAGGGTTGGATGTCCTTTAATGGAGTCTTACCACTCGACCCCTACCATCTTCAATATCCGCTGTCATCTCTATAGAATTTCAGATTCTATTAAATTAACAAAACAATATCTATGAAGAAAATGATATCCGCATTTAAAAACAATCCTCGTCCGCAGGCATTGGTGCCGATTCTCTTGTCACAAATGCCTCTAAACTAGACTAAAATCACAAAAATTTAGTCTATTCCCGTCAAACGACGATTTCCCATTTTGAAATAGACTAAAGTGATACAACTTAACCATATTTTTAGTTTGTCAGCACTAAGATGGCACTAAGTTATTAATTTAGTGAAAATGGCAATTTTGCTATTCTGAATTAGACGTTTTTTACCCAACATTTTGATTGTCTAACTAAATCTGACTATTTCTAATCGCGACTAATTAAATTTGTCGAAATAAACTAAAATTAAAACCTCGAGTTCAGTTGCATTAACAGTACTGCATCTTTTTTTCTTTTCTTTTGCTTATATCTCGAAAATGGTGTGTCCTATATGAACATTTCGATCCCCCTTAAATTACTCAGAAACTCCTAAAACTCAACATGTAGGTAATATTTTCTCATATTTTCCATACAAAAAGTGAAAAATGCCCAAACACATGGAGGCAGCCAACATGCGCGCCTTCGGCTCTAAAACAAATTCACGGGGTAGTACAAACAAGTACCATGTGGAGTCGTGATTGTCAAATTCGATTTTAGTTGTGTCATAATTATTTTTATATTAGAGATTTTTTTTTGCAGAATAGCTTTCATGATTCCCGTAAATTTTTTGTGATAGTTTAGTTCGGTGTACCAGAGAATCTGCACGACTGAACTTGTACAGCTAAACTAACTTGAGCCAATTTTTCATACATTATATACAGGATGGATTTTTGAGATGGGGCAGTAAGGGCAGCTTAACTGTTGTAAGATCTCCTAAGATCGTTTTCCAGTAGCTACAACGGTTAAGGTAGCTGCCCTTACTGGGCAGTATCATCTCATCTCAAAAATCCAGCGAGCACTAAGTCGAAATTGGTCGCAGTAACAAAATTAGGGCACTCCGAGAGTTGTGAACCGGTTTTATATAACTATACTACGAAATATAGCTACATCCCTTTCTTTTTTTTTTGGGGGTGGGAAATTATCAAATAACTTCTCCCGCTCTGGGCGGAGCGGAAGGGTGTGTCAGACTTTTACTGACTAAAACCCACCCGTGTTCCTTCCGTTGCCTGTGTGCCGGGGTCGCGATATCCCTTTCGGACAAACTCGCAACCCTGGCAGGATAGCTATATCCCTAGGGATATAACGATATCACGGCTATACTTAACCATTTTACTGCGGTACTTTACGACTTATCCAGCCAGCCCCACTTCTTGTTCCTTAACTTTCGTTGTTATCGTATTTCTGTCGCTACTCGCCGGTTCTGCGCAATTTCCGTGTTATATTCGCATTTCCAGGAACGTAATAGCTTCGAGTGCTACTGTTATTACATCGCGGTTGGATGCTACCGTGCGTAGTGTCCGTTGTCTAGATATCATCTGTAAATCGTCACTCGCCTGCTACACTTAGGACATGATAAGGTTATTTGTACTTAGTTGGGATTTTGCTGTCTTTTACTATGTTTTCGTTGTCGTTATTCATTCCTATCGACAATTCAAGCGTATCGTAGGGACTATAATATTATAGCTCTATGTTTTGCTCGTGGCATAACAGACTTTTCATGTTTCCTTATTGTGTTATTTACCTATCTCTTCTGCATCAACCAGAACTTCGGCAAACGCTTGTGTCTTTAACGCAGATTTTAAAATATCTGGCTGATGGACAGCAGCATCCATCAGTGTTCTTACATCAATTGCATTATTGATTACAATACCTTTATCTACGAGTATTTCAGTTTTTTTTTCGTTAAAATTATGTCTTAGAAGCTCATGTTCAATTCCGGGTGCTATTGATGAAGTCAGTGAGATTACAGAAAGGGCAACAGGAAGATAGAGAAAATGTTCCCTTTTGCATATAAAAACTAACTTCTGCACGCGGCTTCTCCCGCGTGGAACCTTGTTCTTTTTCTAAAATAAAAGTAGCCAAAGCTACTCCTAGTAACATCAACTATCTCATAGTAACAGTCCCGTCAAAATCGGTCCAGCTGTTTCGGAGATTAGCAGGAAAAAACAGACAGACAAAAAAAAAAATTTTTTTTTTTGTTTTCTTTCATATAGGTATATGCATTTAGTAAAAAGCTGTTATTTTGACATTACAAACATACACTTAAATTTTTTTAATTTGTAATTATGTATGTATACAGAAAACTTGGTTTGCTATTGTTGTACGATAAAATAAATAAACATGGTTTGTTAATGTTTAAAAGCTTCAAAGTCGTCCGCATCAAGCAGTCAGTGACTTGCACCAAACAGACTGCAGCCCACACTACACCCTTCTGTTTCTGCATAAAAACGTCCAGCAGTCGTTGAACCCTTTCACAATGATATCATGTCAAGATTGATTCAAATATTAATGCTGTACCGTTCACGTGGAATTTTTTGTTGACGGACAACTGAAAGGTAAGGGTTCTCCGGGCCAAATGGGCAGAAGACCTGAAGAGCAGAAATGGATGGGATGCGAGGTGTCATCATAAATCCGGTGATACCTCTCTCTGACTTACTTATAAATTATTTAATAAAAACAATGGATTCAGAAGTTTTAGGAGTCGATCTTAATCCTAATCTTAACTAATATTACAAATGTGAAAGTGAGTTTGTTTATTTGTTTGTTTGTTACGCCTAAAACGGCTGAACAGATTTGGATGAAATTTTGGCACATGGGTAGACCATGACCTGGGTTAGGACACAGAATACTTTTTATCCCGATATTCCCACGGGATCGAGACTTATACGGGTGAAACCGCGGGCGCAGCTTGTTATACAATCAAGATCGATTCCTAAACCTTCTAAATCATTGTTAAGGCTAAACAAGTATACAGCCTTGAAAGCTGATCCCAATAAACATGGAATTATATTGCACTAGCTGTGCCTCACGGTTTCACCCGCATAAGTCTCCTATGTCCTAATCTAGCTCATGGTCTACCCACGTACCAAATTTCATCCAAGTCTGTTCAGCCATTATAGCGTGAAAGCGTAACAAACAAACAAACAAACTCACTTTCGCATTTATTACATTAGTTAGGAATTGGATTATCGGTCATTGAGGGGCCGTAGAAATCATAACAGCACTGGGGGCCTACCACCATCTCTAAAGCAGTATAATTTTAATCTTACTTCAGTGGGGGAAAGAGATGAAGCTACACTAATATTAAAATTATACTGCTTTAGAGGTGGTGGTAGGCCATTACACTGCTTTAGTTGCAAACAAACAATACTGGACAAAATAGCCAATTTCATGTAACAGTAATAGGATATAATATTATGACTGTTTCTCATTTTTAAGTATAACCCTGCGAGGAGTAGGTACACAACATTATCAAGGTTTAACCTTGCTCTAAAACACTATCTTATCTTTAATGATATAAGTTAACGGAGATTCTACACTTTTGAGAAGCATGATATAAGATGGAGCAAGCTGTAGATTCTATTTCGATGAATATTCTCCATAATTTTCTATCGTCCCAGTAATCTCGTAGAGGTTTTTCTAGTCTGCAGGATTAGCTCCTTCATCAATCTACACTGACAGAGATAGCCTAGTGGTGTGACCGCTGGACTTCCAAGTCATAGGTCTTGACTTCGAGCCCAAGGCACGCACCTCTGACTTCAGATTCATGTGCGTATTGTATAATTATCACTTGCTTCAAAAACGGTGAAGGAAAACATCGTGAGTAATCCGGCATGCCTGAGAGATACTTCTCGACGGCATGTGAAGTTAAGTCAGAGGCCCATGGACGGCATGAGAACTCTGACACCAGGTTAGTCACTAACAACACGAAAAAAAAAGATCAATCTACACTAATATAAGTAATAAAGAGATAAACGTTGTATGTAAGAGTTAATTTCCGAAACTACTCTTCACCTACCTTCTCTCCTACTACTCTTCTCTTATCTTTACTATTTCCGAGTGTCATAAGATTATACTACATGGGCAGAAGCTAGTGATTCATAAAAACAATCTGGAAAAAGTGAAAATCTAGTAGCATTTGTCCTGCATGTTTACATGTTCTTTGTCTACTTCATCTTAGGTTACAGTCGTTACAGGCTAGACGTCGTCGCCTTGCGAGACGGATTCACAATGGCTTCCTCTAGTGAGTCTAGCTTATTGTCCTTCAGGCTTACTACTTGATACTTCAGAATTCTTAGACTTCACTTAGACGACAGCACAGTGCTGACTGGTATTCCTGTTCCTTCTAAGGTGTAATAGTTATTTGACAATGAGTTTCGAAGCTCATGTACCTCATTGGACTCCTTAGCAATAGATACAGTACCCAAATTACAAAATGTATGTACTCTAGGTATTCAAGCAGAGCTGTTTATAGTCAGCTCTGCTTGCATATAGTGCATACTTTATATTTACACTGGAACCATTGAAAAGCAGTTAGGTAACTGCATTACCGTTATGAGTTGAGAGGAAAACAATGTAGGTTAATATGTTAGGTATGTATATAAATAGAAAAGTAAACAAGTAAGCGACATAATATCAAAACATAAACAAAATGTAATGAATTTTTGTAATATTTAATTGAGCAATACAGTCGTTTGAATTGCATCACAAATGACGTAAACAACCAAATTTAGCTGTAAACATGTTACCTACCTATAGGCTAAGTGTATGCGGAGAGGCAGGTGACGCAGCACAGCACAGTACAGATTTGGCAGGATTGGGAAGGCGCGCCCGGCCGTGCCGCACAAAGATCGCAAAGGAAATGAAGGCGCAAAAGTCGGGGGCACGTGCCGCGCGGCAAAAGCCGGCGGCCATGCCGCAGGCATTGTGTGTAGGAGCCATTACCTGCGCTGCGTGGACCTGCGTTACCTGCGTCTCAGCATACGCTTAGCCATAATATAAAAAACGAGCAAGTAGTCGCATATAATGTCTAACATCTGACATCTCACCTTGGTAATAAGCAACAGGGCGAGTCCTCGTCAAAGTCGTTACTGACGGCCAACTGTAGCACCGCGCGCGCTCATTGGTCAAATCAAATCGCGTTATTAGATTTGACCAATGAGCGCGCGCGGTGCTTCTCCGTCATCCTGTTACACACTTCCGTCCCTTTACGAAATCACTCCCATAGATTACAGGAAAGCGAGAGGAACATTGAAGGAAAGCGAGTGGTCAAATCAAATAGTGCGCGCTTCCCCGACTTCCGGTTACACACTTCCGTCCCTTTACGAAATCACTCCCACAGATTACAGGAAAGTGAGAAGAACATTGCAGGAAAGCGAGAGGAAAGAATTGGAATTTACGACTTAATCATTTTAACGAAGAACTAAAGAGGAAAAAACAACGGTAAACCATTTTGGATTTTTATTAAATTAAATTATTATTAGGTAGGTGGCTCAAACCATAAGCAGCACTACGTAGTCAATCATAAGATTCTGCATCTAAATAAAAGATTAACGTAGGTATAGGTAGGTTTACACAAATGCGAAATAATCCATGAAATCAATTTCATTAACATACATATATATGCGAATAATATTCGCGTAAATGTCAGGTATATTGTTTGCGTCAGATGGTGAAATAATGATGTTATTTCAAGCGTGCGATAATATAATTTAAAAATATCACGGCTTTATTGATCACGATGCACATATAATATATTTGCAGACGCAATCAAAAAGCCCTTCATTTATGACAGCTTCTTACCACAGATTTCATCCTAACTATATGTATATACAAACTAAAATTGTATGTAAATGCAAAAGTGAGTTTGTTTGTTTGCTACGCTTTCACGCTAAAACGGGTAAACAGATTTGGACGAAATTTGGCACATGGGTAGACCATGATCTGGAAAAAGACATAGGATACTTTTTATCCTGGTCCGCAGACGAAATCGCGGCCAACATCTAGTTTAGAATATAGGAGCGAATCTTCCAATAAAATTAATTAAACATCTCAGTTTATCGCTATCGTCTACCCGAATGGATGAATTTCCGTCATAGCTCAAGGAAACGGCCAATTTTTGCGGAAAAAACCTTACTTTCGTTTTTGTTCTCAATTATGTCTGTTCATAGAGATTTGCCAAACGTTTTGCTAAGGACACACAACCTACAAAATTATTCGGTGGTGACAAACCCGCTGCTAATAAACATACATACAAACATAATTTTGCAATTAATAAAGATTAGTTTATTGGAGCTGTAGTGGAAGCAAAAGCTGAATAATTTATTCTAATCAGAACATTTGTCTACATTCTACTGTCATATAAAATAACTCCCGCAGAGTTCCTGGGCTTAGCTTTGGATAAAATTAAACATTAAACTTGTCTAAACATGGAATTCCTTTCTTCTTTGGTACCTGTTTTGTTATTTTTGGAGACAATTCTAGAACTCCTTTAAATACATGGATTGTACAATCTCCGAGATTGGAAAATCTTTGGTCGGGTGCAACACTAGGGCTATGAGTACATATCTACTACATTTGCAGTCGATGTATCTAATGAAACAAGTCCAAGTAGACTGGTGTGAGTGAAAGTCCTTGTTTCCCAAGCTTTTGCCTTTCGCGCACTCTCCTATACTTATGTATAGTTTGCTTATGTTCATGTTATTTTCTTGTTTAATTTCTTGCTTGCTTAACTTCTTTCGGTCCATCAAAAAAGGTTAAAACCTGCTCTTACATACACTCCATTTTATTGTAACTGCTTAACCTCATAACCCTCAACAGCTCCTCACCTTGACCTAATTTTAATAACAGCTCTTACAGCACAGTCCCCCACATCCAACCGGTCCAATAATGACGTCATCAACCACCTGAGCGTAAGGATATGCCAATCAAACCGATACCGCAGCAATGAAGTCATGAATGTCACAGTAAGATGTCGCGACTCGCGATCGATATCTAGAACAGTGCTGCAACGTGCGCCTACGCAACCATTGCAGCAAGGACCAACCGGCGGAGTTGCATTTTTAAAGTTAATTCATGTATGTCCAAATCGTTTGATGCATTAGTGGGACTAGTTTTTTAGGGCAAGAATATAATTAAGGGTAATATTAACCTGGTTCTGAAGCCAGCCATAACCTTGCCGTTTATTGGATGCATAATTAAGATTTTATGAAAGTTGATATGGCAAGAAAGGAAGGAAGTAAACACGGAGATGTCGGCTGATCGAGACGAATGGATGAAAAGGAACTAATGGGCCTACCATGATAAGAAGGTGTACTGATAGACATTGAAACCAGTATTTAATGAACCTATGCTCAGCTTCATTATAAAGCAATTTAGTGAAGTGATAATACATAAAAGGTGATGCTGATATACTCGTATATAAAAGCCACAACATTATTAATACAATATTTAGAAGTTAAGTTTCCGAACGGATGCAATCACGATAAGGGTCCTTTCATTCGTACGTTAATACAAATCAATGGCATTATCAACATTTAAATATACAAATATTATATATATATATATATATATATCAACATATAATGTCAATGCTGCCACTTGTGTAACTAGTCTTAATTTCCAATCCATCGACAGCATGCGCAGGCGCTCGAATGACAAACAGTCCATTAAATGATAACATCGATCTCTGAGATAACTTCAGTTAGTATGGTGCCATTCAGCCTCTGTGGTTTGACTATCTAAATTAGTATTAAGGACGCAATGTCCTTTAGTGTCGAAATTGTTGTTTAGTGGTTTTGATTCGTCATAATATTTGCTAGAACCATGAATACAAAATAACCGATAGTTATTGTGTATCCGGTCTACTAGCTGTACGAATTAGACAAATAATGTCGTCATCATCGCACACAACCGACAAGTTTGCAAAACAGAATAAACAAAATAATAAGTAGTTATACTGATGCATTCTGTCATAACAAAGAACTTTGAAACGAAATTTTGCAATAAATCATTGTTCAGTTTTTAAATATTCTATTGTCGATACATGTTCGTCTTCTTCCACCGTTTTTCCATTAGAATTCATTATTACTGATCTATACTCCATAGGTTTAGGTAGGTAAACAAAAAAACCACGTGACGACACAGCTGTCAAGTAACCGACTAAACATACCTAATAACTGTCACTTCAGTTGTCATGCTACGTCACAGTTGTACTCTATAATTCGTTGACGTTTAGAATTTGGGCTCTTTACAATAGACAGATTACAAAATACTTTATTATTATTATAAAACTTACTAAAAAATTGTGATCAAGCAGTTACATCAACGAAGAGTAGTTTAAGAATAAATTTTAACATACATTATTAAAAGAGGAAACTTTTCTAAAAATCTAAATTAATTTTAATTTGGTTTAATCGTATTTTTAAACAAGAATGTGTTATCTATAAAAACGATTTTTACGATTTGTTTACCTTTATTTAAATACCTAAACCTATGGAGTATAGTTGTACTTACTTAAAACTGGCGAAATGTAGGTTTTAATAAACGTACACCTTTACCTAACTCTTCCGGAATCACAATTTTAGGTGTGTTGTGTTAATAAAATTGTAGATAAAAAATTTACTTTTTAATCTATTGCGCCGATTTATTTCAATCACAAGCAACTTGAGACTTCTAGCTAATCCAAATTGATAATTGCACCACTCATAAAATAACAGATGGATGATTCAACTGACAAACCGTTGAAGGGCCAGCAGACACTTGACTAGTTAAACTAATAAAAACGACACTCAACTTTGTCTTTGTTGAACGTGGTCGACGTGATATTCTCGAGAACCGCGTAGACAAGCTTTTCTCTACGATCGATAAATTTTCTTTCAGAGCAAGCGCAGTGCACTGAGAATGAGTTTAGTTTGAGACAAATATGTACGAGATGGTTTTCTGTTAGGGCTTGCTTATGCCAAAATGTTATCTAACTTGAATTGGTTGTTCATTAAATTGGGAATTGAAAGTACAGAGGACATGCTGCGCCAACCTCAAATAATTGATATTATGGGCTGATATTAATTGCAAAAATGGTATAAGATAGTACCCATCTGACTTAGGGCGACATCTTGGATTCATCAGGATGAATATTCTATTTTGTTCCTCGTTGTAATAGATATAATCCTTTGCAATAAAATAAGCTGAAAGCAAGACAATATAGCGGTTTAAAACCTTGAGCCTAAACGTCCAGCTTCCTCGTAATGGCACGGCGCATGATCGCGTCAATAATGGCGATGAAAAAGCTGAATGTATTTCAGAACTCAATCACTCCGTATCAGATGAACGTATTGATGCAAATTCTGTTCAGATTTACAATAGATGAGTCTTTTTGCCATATGAATGACTATTGGTCGAGCATAAAGTCTGAATTAGTGAACATATATAGCGTTTCATTCTCGAAACTGAAAACATCGAAGAAAAGGATAAAAAAGATAGCGATATAATTGCAGAAATGAAGGAAAGCAAAACAAATAATGAAAAATTCCACCTTCAACAAGAACGTTAGTCTGTTATCAATCGTTATCATTACCTACAATGATTGTAAGACGCACGTACCACTCGTGTATGTGTACCTAAGGACAAGGCGAGTCACTAAACTTTATACAGGCTAGAGCTTTGTACCTACACTTAAATCTATGTTTATCCGCGGGGCTCTGGCTGTGACTAGACTAGTCAATGACATCTTGCATGGGTCAGGATAATAACATGTTTTAGAATAAATCCTTATGTAACACACGACATACTTTGACACCAATTTATCAAATTTGCTAGTTGTAGTTTGGTAAGACCCTTTGTTAGATTAGGTTTACCTATATTTACGTAATGTTTCAGGAAAAAATGGTATTCATCATCATCATCATCATTTCAACCGAAAGACGACCACAGCTGGACATAGGCCCCCCCCAAGCATCCCCACTTCGACCGGTTCTGTGAAAATGGTACTAACCGAGATGAATTGAAAGCTAGTCATCAAATAGTTTCTGACTTGGATTCTACCAATACGTTATATGAAGGATCCACAAAAAAGGAAACGCCTGAAGATACACAATCTTTCCCATCAAACTATACTGACCTAGTTAAGGCTACCGTCGGTAAAACTGACTCAACCTGTGAAGTAATACCGAAGGAAGCCAAAGCGGTCAACACTAATTGAGTTGTCACTACACTAGCCACGTTTAGCATTAACTGTCGAGCCAAAGGTAGCATAAATATTTATTTAAAGACTACTAACTTTATGAGAAGTCACGTACCGGCACGGAAGAAAATCGAGAGAATGTATGATAAATGAAGATCGTAGACGTTTCTCATATCCATGACAATTAAATGTTATATCATCTGAACAAAACGTAGTTGACTGCCTCGTTGGTCCACTCGAAGGGCTACTGCTGAGCATGAGATGAGGGTCGGACAAAGTGTCATTCAAGGGCATAAAAAATGGCAGAAAGTGGCATGTCGGGCAAGGTTTTTCCATCTGGAATTTCTCAGTTAGCAACCCGGGGTCTGGATTTTTGCCCGATCGATACCAATAGGCTTGTCCCTTAACATGGGATTCAAACATAACTAGCGAAATGAAGGTGTACTATAGATAGATCTCTGCCCTTCCTATACAGACGTAATATTAAAATTGATGCCAAAACTATAAGCGATAGCTAGTGTCTCTCAACAACACAACATAAAACACGTCAAATTGTGAGGGTCATTTTTCCTTTTGCACTTTTTCGCCCACTACTGGATATGTGAGTAGGTCTCGGTGTGACCCCTTTAATAACTCTAATTAGTTGACCTCCGTGGTCGGATCTTGTAAATTAATGTTTTTCATGTTAACCTGCTTTAAAGTTTGCTCTAATATGTCCCACGTTCTTAATTATAACGCTTCTAAAATATTTTAATGACTTTATAATAACGTTTATGGAGTAAACCGGATCCCGCGTATTTCTTAAATCATGGCATTCATTCATCTCAACGCTGTTTTGCGCGTTTCAACAACTCCATCACTCCCATATAAGTGTGTGTTAAGTTGTTAACTTTGTGTGAAAATGTTGCAAATGGTGAGATTTTAATCAAATTGGGATAATTTATTGAGCTCTTACAAGCGCGTTTTGTATTGTGGATGCCATCTATATAATATTAAACTTTTCTTGCTTGTGCAGACTGACTGATGTGTTTTTTTTTGTTTCGTATTTCCAAAAAAATACAAATGATTTGAATATATTTTACATTTGAGTATTTCCCCCGCAATGTCATTCAATGATTCAATGTGTCACTGGTACCTATCAGTTACAAGAAACCAACCTGTTAGTGCCGGTGATGGCACTTCAATCCAAAACAACACAAATCACAACACTAGTAACAAAACGATTTTACAAATTAAATTCAAACAATTAAAAAGAATCGAAAACCGTTATCGAAATCACACCAACACCGTTAGAACCGAAACGAGACACGTGCGTCTATTATCGCAGATGCACACAGACTAAATAAATGCTAGTGATAAGGCGCGACAGTTTTTTTTTCTTTATTTGAATATATAGTAAACAATTTGATGTCAGTTGTCACGTGTTTTTTTTTCTAACTGGCATGGATTCGCGCGTTCGCTATAATGTTGTGTTGCTCACTAAATGGGAGAGACCGAACCGAGAATTGCGTCAAAGCTGTGGGTGTCGTGATAACACTGAATTCGCGGTATTTTCTTGTACCTATTTGCATTGTTTTTGTTAGGTTTATTTTGAACGCCATGCTGTTAGATGTGAAATTTATAATGCTAATTAATTAGTGTCATGACAAATGTGTTGTGAATAATAATTAGACAAGTTTGGAGAAATAGAGAGACGTCATTATGCATCTTTGACTTATTATTGAAAGCAAGTTGCATCTGCACATAAAGAGTTTTAATTTTCGTGTTCGATAAATTATTTTATACTTTTTCTAGAACGCAAACGATCTATCTTCTAAGATTAATCATAATTAGTTAAGTCGTTTGGGCATTTAAAGACACAGCAAGCAAACACTCACTTTCGAACTAATGAATAAGCAAGTAGAATTGAAAAAGATACAATTTAATTTAATTACATACAGTTTCATTGAAAAAACGAAATAAACCTTCAATTACTCGTAGTCTGCTAGACTTTCATTGATAAATTCAAGCCGTGAATGACAACACAAGGAAAATATATGCAAGCACTTATCAACAGACCTAGACTTGCATCTTTGGCAAACATACCATTTTTTCTACAAAATAATTTTTTAATTTACCTCCATACGGCGAGGTGAATGTGTAAGAAAAACCCACCCACATGTATTCATCAATAGTATGTTTATTTGCGCAATGCCATCAGGTATCAGCAATCAGGATAACAATATGTGTGTGTCGTAATTCGCCCACGAGCACACCTCGGCACTCCTCGGCAGTACTCGGCATTGTCAGCCCGATGTGGCCATCAGGCTGAATCGGATCCGGCTCAGAACCCCGCTAAATGTACGGCCCTTTCACCTTTTGCGCCTATTGATACGTCTACAGTTAATGTAGGAGGCATTCGTCTTGGATACTTTGTAACGTGGATATAATTATCAAGGTTAGCTACAGCCTGACGGGGTCCCGTAGGACCGAGGCCTGCCTGCGTTGCGGGAAAGTCCGAAAGAGATACCGTGGCCCCTGGCAATGTACAGGCAACTGAAGGAACACGGGTGGGTTTTAGTCAGTAAGAGTATGTATGACACGTCCTCCCGCTCCGCCCAGAGCGGGAGAAGTTATTTGATAAACTACCAACCTCAAAAAAAAAAAAAAAAAATGATGTAAATGATAGTCTTTTTGTAAAACTGGGCCCTGCACCAAAAGTAAACTATGTAGGTACCGCTGCTGGAAGAGGACCCACCACTTCGCCAAGAAGCTAAGTTCATGTGAAACATGTAGACGAAAAGATGCTTTTGAAGTACTTTTTACCTTAAGTAGATGAAAAAGCTAGTAAAATTACAGAAAAACACAGAAACTTTGGATCTGTTTCAAGTAAGCAGGTGAACTGGAATACTAAGTTATAATTTCGTACTTTACCAGAAACGGTCGCGATCTAAAATTAATATCATCAGCTAGAGAGCAATGAAACTCCACTATCAACACAGGATATAATAAAGAATTTAGTGATAGTTGACTATCGTAAATTAAATGATTTACAAGTTTACAACTGTCAACCGTCACTAGTTGCGTTATATTTATTCTGTTTTCATTAAATATACTTGACATTATTAGAAAACTACCTCATGAATGGCTAATTCTTATTTGAACACTTTTGCTATCGTACCAAGTTCACTTTTTACAACTTCGATATGCATTTCTGTGAAAACCCAAGCATTATTTTCAAGTTCAGACTATAATATTACCACTTTTATAAATTAGCATAGACGAAAATGTCTAGTGTGAAAAACTACACGAACGTTCAATTCAGAAACTGGGTCAATGCCGTTGATAAAATTCACTGTGCCGATCTAGCATAAGTGCCCCTATAGACACGCCATAGCGGCAGTCAATTAAACGACATCTACTGTTGGTTAGGTACTTCAAAATTAATTAGGAATCTTTTCATTACGTAAGGAAAGTTCTGTGCATATATTAGGTAGCCGAAAAAAGAAGGGGAAGACCAAAAAAATTATGAATGGATTGTGAAAGATGATATGGCTAGAAGGGGTGTAACTAGTGAATACTGAGATGATACCTGATAAATTGAGCTACGTCATCATCTTCCCGCCCTTATCCCCATTACAATATTGACATGAAACAGTAGTTCAGTAAAAAATACAAACGCAGACAACTGGTGTCATGTTCCTTTTTTACTTTCATACTCTCTTAATTGTAGACAACGAACGCAGCTGTAAATAATTGCAGCTACATAACCAGTACCATAAAATAGACACCAGATTTTACCATTCACTAGAGCACGTCTAAGTGAACTAACCAGTAGATATGCTGCCAACTTGCCAGCAACAGTAAAGACGATCCGCTATCCAAGCCTAAGTGGCATAGCAGACGGACTATGTCGTGCAAACGCACAGTTAGACTGCAAAAACCGTAGTCCAGAATATAAGCAATTTACATACACGACATGATAATACACAGAACAGTTTAAAAATCGTAAAAATTAAAGCGTGCAGTAAATCGGCTCGTGTAATGCCACACTTATTTACACCTGATTTGACAGCGTTTATTGAGAATTGTACTTTAGTCTTACATGGATAGAGTTAGGTTTTGAGTGCAGATGCGTGGCTTGAGCAAACATCGTAATGATTGAGCGAATCAATTAATCATAACATTAGCAGAATAATAACGACGTATAATGTAATCTATACCGCGTGGGAAGATTAGCGTGCTGGTTACCATGCGTTCAGTGATTGGAAAGTATTAAGTCATTTGTATTTATTAACTTCATTCTATGAATTTAACGCAAGATACATAATGTTTTGCCGATTATCAAGATATGTTTATTTATTTAACCGTTTATGTACACACATGTAAACAGACAAAAAGAAAGGAACAGAAAAATTACGTAAAAATGTGATGCTTATTTCTAAAGAAATCTCTTCCAGCATACCTGCGATAGGAAAGTAGCTAAATAAAGAGATGTAGGCAGGGAGGGACTGAAAGCGGTTACGGTTAAAGGTTAAGATACCTCAAAAATATACCGGTACCGGTTTAAAATAAGGGTTGAGCTATACCGATACCTTTTTAAATAAAGGTTGGGCTAAACCGTTATTTAACCTTTACACGATTTCGTTACCGAAAAACATTTGAGACGGCGCGGCGCGGGTGCGCGGGCTGTTCGAACACGTTAGAACTTGTGTATTTATGAAGGTTTAGGTAGGTACTGCTACCGATACATTTATAAAGGTTAAGGTCTGCTACCGATACATTTATAAAGGTACCGATACTTCTACCGAAATATACCGGTATTCATTTCCAACCTCAAAATTGATTCAGTCCCTGGATGTAGGTACATTGTACAGTTTTATAATTCGATAATTGTACAACGTGTGTATATAATTATAATGTAGTACTTTAATAATAATAAATACAAAATATGCAACTATGACGAAGTGGAAAGATAGTGTTATTTCACTCTTATTTTAAAAACTGCAACAGTTTCGCATGTTAGTAATTACATTAAGAGATTCATGTTGTGACCACGAAAGGTGAGACAGAACTTTTTTGACTGGCAATTATCAAAACAACCAACTAGTCAAATTGAATAAGTTTGCTATCAGCATCTAGGAGGATGTGGCTGTCATCCCTTATCTGCCATCGTTTACCCACGACGCCCACAGGAAATTGGGGAATATACATAATAATTCCTTGCCGATAACATAACATCACATAACTAACGCCTGTGTTCCCTGAAGGGCGGTTCCTTGCCGATATTCACCGTAAACCATAATCAGCCTATAAGGTTCCCACTGCTGGGACACAGGCCTCCTCTCAGTGAGAGGGAGTGGACCGTAATCCACCACGCGGACCCAGTGCAGGTTGGTTGGCTTTCACCGTAAACGCACGTATAAAATAGGCAAGTTCAAAACAACCGAACAGGGCTAAAGATAACTATAACTTGGAAGTGTTCAAGTCTAGAGTGAATAGTTTATCTTCTAGAGGCAAGCACACAGCATCGTTGACTGCATCATTGCTTACCATCGGTAGAAAACGGTCACGATTTCGCGAGTGGTCAACGTCTATCTATCCATTATAAAACAACTAGCTTCTGCCCGCAGCTTCGTCCACGTGGAAGTCAGAAATCATCCCACGGGCGGGAACCTACTACCGAAATAAAAAGTATCCTAGTAATAATATGTCTATTTACCCAGGTTATAAACGATCTGTGTGCCATATTTCGTCCAAACTTTCATATTTATAATATTAGTAGGATAGATAATGAACTTCATGGTGACCCTACAATCCTGTGACAGCTAAATAACACTATCGTTATAAAACAAGTTCAAGGACAACCAGCTGTTAATAAGATATTAGAGAAGGAATACTTAGTAAGCAAAAACGACAAATGAACCAACGGAATAAAACTTAGCATAAAGTGATTGATTGTATGGTGGTATATATAGTGATATATAAGCCGTTTTTTGTTTTGTACACGGTATGACGTATGTTATATATAATGATGACGTTTACGTAGTACGTATATTGTTTTAATATAAAATTGCAAGACTGCAACCATTAGACTTAGGTACATTCGTGACTGTAGTGTGATATTCTAGGAAATATTTACCTACTGATATTAAGACACAAAACGATGTTAGCTACCTCAAAAGTCAAAACGATATAGAAAACCACAAAGAGACATAAAAAGATAATTATGATCACAGGTTTAAGCTGAAAAACAAACTCTTTCCCAATTTCTTGCACTGTTCATGTACAGGAAGTTGGTCATAAAGTTTAAGTTCACTTTATTTTTAAGGAAAAAAATCAAAATGAACCGATTTGGATATTTTATTTGCCTTTTGCGATGTCACTATATTCAAAATATAGTCAAAAGCTATTATAAAGTTATGTATAAATCATAGACGTATAAGACAATTCATTCATCGATCCGTAGAATACAAAAAAGTTCAACCCACAAAGTTTCCATATATTTGTGCTAATAAGTGGTGACGTACTCTCCTTTATCCAGCTGGTATCATCAGTCACATCAATTGAGATAAATCTTTTAATGAGTTTAATAACAAATGACTATTGACAAGACAGACAGACACAGACAGGCAGGTAGCAAAAAGCAAAAGTAATAAACATTTTGAACCAAACCTTGTTAAGGATTAAAAATCTTGTTTTTACAATATTTAACACCACTAACACTAGGAACTAAATCAAATGGTTAACTAACTATACAAATAAAAACAAAAGGACACTTTGCTATTAAACCAAATTTTGCCAATCTTTTCTTCGGGACTGATATCAAAGAACTCAATAGACCACCCTATTGTTTAAAGAAGGTAGCAAAACTATCGGATTTCCCATATTTTCAACACTTGCTTGAAGTCATACAAATACAGACGATCAAAAGAAGAAGAATAGAGATTGAAGACAAATCAATAAAAGCAAAGAATTTTTTCATTTATGTTAATAACTGTACATAAATAAACAAATTAATTTATATATGATAAGACATGTGGGTGGGTTATGTGCAACAAAATGCATTTTCTATGACAACTGTAATGCGATGACATTATGCTCATGTGGATGAATATTGAATAAGACAGGAATAGTAAGTAGGTACATTAGCAATAATAGATCTTAGTAAACCTTTTAATATGATTGCTGTACAACCTTGGTTAAGAAAATGTGACATAAGGACTTCAACGTAAAGTCAAAATTTATTTTAGGGCTGCGGCCTATCCCAGCTATAACTCGTGTCTGACATTTTAGATTCCAACGTAAAAAGTAATCTATATAGAAACGGTCTTCTCCAGGGTAGCGTCCTTGGGCCGCCACCGCCGTCCTGAATAATTAAATCTAATCTTAACTTTATTTATCCATCCGTATTACAAGCTAGTATTCCATATCGTCTAACGAATATCCTAAGTTTCACACATCTCCGAACAATTAACATTCATTTTTTACAGCAGTTTTGTTCTTTTTAAACCGAGTAAGTATGCATTAAGGTATGTCGGTCACATCATAAGCTTAAGCTGAATAATTTCAGTTGAAAAACAAGTATTTTAAGCAAGCTCCCTACATTCCTAAATAAAGAATCCTTTATTTTCTAGATCCGTAATTCCCTATACAATTGACAGTAGCATAGTAAACAAACTATAAAGTAGCAACTGGCAGGGTTTGGCGGGGAATGTCGGAAAGGTGTGAGGCGGTGCGTCGGCGGAACATTCGGGTCAGCGAGGCACGTGGGCTTCGTACCAGTCAGCTGGGGTATTCTGTAGATTGTGATTTGATATACAAAGTGTATTAGTATTTTGTATTGTACGTAATAAAAGATGGATAGATGATGAATGATGAACCTTTTGCGCTGTGCCCAAGAAACATGGGACCAGGAAGAAGAACATTAGTTTTTGTAGCACAACAATCCCTTTGAAAATCTATTTCATTCATCTGACTATAGGTTATCGACTCATCATGTGTGTCGAACATTTTAAAGATATTGGCGATTTAATATTGGTACAATTCGCACAAGCGCACTTTGGAAGACTTTCAAGACTTGACACAATGCACGCCATTGCAAACTGTGGGTAATATATACAAACATACAGGGTGGCAGGGACATCGACGCAATTTTTTTTACCATGGATGTACCATCGAAGAATTTCATATATGACCACCGTAAGGACTATTCTTGCTTGCAGCGCTCGGCGGCTATAGCACCGCGCCGGTAACAGATGTGGTCATCGTGTTCACGGGATTTTGTTTTGAAACTGGTTAGATATGAACTTCTTTGATGGTACATGATTCTGAACCGTCGGTGTCGAAAAATTTCGTCGGTTCAAAAAAAAAAATCTCCTATTTCATAGAAAAGTGCAACCTAGTGCATACCTACGCGGACAAAATGTATGGAACAGCAGATTTTTTTTTAATAAGTGACGAAAAATTTCAACGCAGGGCTTTCAAAATGACGTACTGAGGGCCTAGTGTGAGTTTGTTTTAACCGTCTCGATTTTACGCATCGACCGCGTTTGGCACTCTGATTGGGTCTTCACTGGCCTTCACTAGTGAAGGGCCAATCGGAGCGCCAAACGCGGTCGATGCGTAAAATCGAGATGGTTAAAAAGAAATCATACTAGGGCCTCAGGGCCTCAGATAACTCAGCCAGTTACCAGTATATGTGTAAACGGGGTATTCGCCCAAATTAAGTATGCATCCAAAATAATCCAATTCAACATAACTTTAGTGCACTTCAGAAAACTATCAAAATGAACCCGTTTTGTATAATTATCAACACAAAATCTGCATCGCCGCTATCCATCAGAATACCGCACCTACTTTAGCATACAGCACAACTGTGAATTGTGATTGCAGACAATCCACATGAGTCAACTGCACGTCCTTGAGCCACGGGTATAATGCCACTAATTCTTGTAATACTACTGAAGTGTGCTCGTGATTAAAATAAATATGAGGGCACATTCCCACGGACTTTTTGGGGGAACCGTTTTTACTGCTATGTTCCCAAATACTGAGCATTATTAACACTTTCGACTCCACCCATTTTCATAGAGTTCATACGCCATGCCGTTTTAGGAGTATGAGGAACAGCGTGTAAAGTTCACTCATCCATCATAGAAAAGGGAGGATCCTCCGACCAGACGGGTGTCACGTCTGGCGGGCAACTACCCAGAGGTTGAAGTCGGGAGCTTGTATATATGTCCACCGCGCAGTAAACTCTAATTGCGCGATGCAGGATTTGAGTGACGTCAGGATGTTGTGTGACGTCAGGACGTTGTGTGACGTCAGGATGTTGTGTGACACCAGGTCTTTGATGCGTAGTTCGCATGTGGCGATGTAGATGCCGCCACACCGTCAAACATATTGCAAGTTGACTCCTGGACATGGCATGCGGCACCGGCATTACGTTGGCGCTAAAGTTAACACTTGAGGAGTGTCACCGGCATTAGGATTGAAATCTTGTTAAAATATATATTTAAACAACTGATTTTAGTTTCACAGTTTATAATGCCGAATTCGCAAAGAAAAACCTACATTTAAAATAAGTCCGCCGCGAGGGCTCCCGGCATCCCATATGCAGCTTGATTGAACCCATTTTGATGAAGTGCTGACCAAAATTGGGTCGACATAGTAGTTCAATTTCATATCGCGATCTTATTAGTACAATCTGCAGATATATTCTGATCGCATGTATGTATACCTACTACAACCAGCATCCTAATTAAGTAACACACTTTCAATCACTATCTGAATGATTTTGAAGGATATTGCTAATCCATTCATATGTTCGAAACATTTGTCAACTCAATAACGTAAATAACACAATGAATGTTGTTGAACTGTCAAAATGAAAGCTACTGTAAACCCAAATACGCACGGGCGATTTTTTTTTTGCATACTGGATTTGCAACGCTCTGCTTAGCGCCAAGAGTTTAAACCATAGAAAGAATTTCTTATATCTATGGTTGAAACCAACAGTATGTTTTTTATGCTTATATATATTTTTATGCTATTTTATGCTTAAATACTAGAAACAAAGATTTATTTCTTGTGCCGAGGACTAGGCTCCAAAAAATTAGTAATTCATTTAAGTGCCAAAGTATACGTTTTTACAACAAACTCCCAAGCCATGTCAAAGAACTGAGCCTCAATAAATTTAAATCATTTATTAAACAGAAACTATGTCAAAAAGGTTTTTATAAAGTTAAAGATTACTTAGACGACAAAAAGGCTTGGGACTAATTAAGCTACTCCAATGTACCCCAAGCAACAAACAAGTGTTTTTAGAATCAAAGACTACATGATACTACCTATATGAGCTCATATAATTGTTTGGATTATTTTATTTGACTGTAAGTCAATTTATTTTAAATTTTGTTTTCATTTATTGTTGACATAATCTACTCATTAAATTTTTTTTATTTTATGAGTTGATTGCAAT
This sequence comes from Agrochola circellaris, assembly GCA_914767755.1. Classification (NCBI taxonomy): domain Eukaryota; kingdom Metazoa; phylum Arthropoda; class Insecta; order Lepidoptera; family Noctuidae; genus Agrochola; species Agrochola circellaris. Next base: position 10,637,027 of record OU611860.1, read on the forward strand.
TTGTGCTTATGTAAATTATTTTTGCATTAAAGCATTATTATATAGAATCAAGTTTTTCTAACTGAACAGACAGCTGTGCTGCTGGGGAGTTTGTTGCGCCACTTCTTCTTCCCAGCTTAATCACTAGGAAGTGGTGAAGGGTGGGCGTTTTTGGGGGACTGTCTTATGTAATTTTGACGTTCGAAAAGTGCTGATTCTCAGCCTAGTTTGAATAAATGACTTTTGAATTTTGAATTTTTTTGAATTTTATGAGACGCTGGGTTGCACTCTGTTGGATTCCCAACGCACGGCTCAACACCGAGAGCTGAAGATGATACAAACTCTGTTCCAATTTTTTATTGATCTGGAAGATATTAACTGTCCAGGGACTGTGTGATTGGTTCTTAACCATATTAGACTCCCTTGGTCAAAGTCAGCTAAAGTATGTCATTTCTTACCAAGTTACAGCTATAATCCTCATCATCAGCTGACTAGCCTTTTCCCAAATATGTTGGGGTCGGCTTGCAGCAGAATTTCAGTATTTTACATGGACCGAATGTCTATCTGTCCTTCAAAACCCATGCAGTTTCTGCGTAATATTATACCCCTTGGTAACGTTATGGCTATAAAGTATCGTAATAAAATAATAATAGAACACAAGCAAAGATTAAAGGGCGAGCTAAAGGTTAGTCTAGAAAACATAAGTCTTGCCGTCTTACTCGCTTGCCTACGAAAACGTCAATAACCTTTTCCCCTAGGTAGGAAACCGGGTTTTCCTAGAAATGGGAATTTCCTCAACCCTTATTGCGATGTTCCTAATATTTTTTTATGAAAGCTAGTAAAGTAGGTAATATAACGGCTACAGACAAAGGCCATGGGATATGATTGATTTTGTATGATTTACGAATAGGAAAAAACTGCTAGACCTAGGCCCTGAATATTTGTTTCGAAGTCCGTCAGAGAAAAGTAGTCAAATGTCAAGCTGCTTTGTCATTGTGGCTGTTTTATGCGAACTGAGTAAACACACAAGAAGATGCGCAGAGCACAGTCTGTTAGTGCGCGAAAATAGTGGATAGGTACCGAAGAAATCAACAGGTAAGTTTCTTCGAATGTTTCTCTATTGTCTATCTTTTTTTTATTTTGGTGCCGTTTCTGATCGCTTCATTGCACTTCCGCTTTGCAATCGAGTGCCACAGGGAAATTAAAGAAGTTAAATTAACTAGGCCAAAATATTATAGGTCCCACCTAGAATAGGAGGACGAGAGGAGGAGTATCCTGAAATTGTGTATGTTTTTCCTGGTACAGCGACGAAAAATATTACCGATAGGTAGCTACAGAATGCGAAAAATAACAACCTGCAATTCTGAAAACTTGCTGTTTTAAATTAATTTAAAAAAAAAACAATCTAATTTCGACTAACTAAACTAACGGGAAAAGATTTCATCTAGATAATAACAGCAAAAATAAACTTACCCATGATTATCATATTTCTTTGGCTGCAACTAAACAAATGTTTACAGTCAACACCGACTCGTTTATCACTTATTTATCACAGTAGAATCTTTGGGACAGTCACTTGCACTCACTAAAAGTATATCTTAGTTCAAACTGTTATTAAATATGATGACACTTAAAAATCCTGTGGAATTAAAAGATTTATTACTAACACTTATTTATTAAAACTAGACCTATCAGTAAGTAATAGGCAGAATAGTAACACGAACTTTGCCACAACAACCGGAATCTGAAAAACAAACGTCCTGTCAATTTTGGCGCGCTTTTTTTTTAAATAACCAACCGTTAGGACAAGGTAAGAACAAAATTCGAACTGTACAAGCACATTCATAAAAATTGTAAAAGTACTATAAACATGAGAACACTTTCATTTAATTACCTACGTGTAATTGCAATTATATGTACATACATAGAAAAGAGAAGTGAGTTGTGTTCACTATGGTGTATCTATCTGTGAATCGCTGCCTGCACTAAACACCGTGGCAGGTAAACAGCCATGTTTTCTATTTATAGTGTGCCCACACTATATGGTAAATAGAGGATACTTCATAACTAAGGTAATGTGATGTGTTATATATAGACGAAATGTGATAGATAGATAGATATAATATTCTTTATTATGCACACCATACAAATTACAGATATCAATTTAGAAATTTTATATGGTAACACAATGGGCGGTCTTATCGCTAAAAGCGATCTTTTACAGACAACCTTTGGATGGATTAAAGTGAGAAGGAGAGACAATATTGCAGGTAGTCAGTGGTGTACTGGACCATTTACATATACAATAAATACATAAAGCATAAACTTATCCACATAAATATATATATACATAAAATATATAAGTATATCAAATAATAAACATAAAACAAGAGCAAGGAACTATATGTAATGACGTTTAAGGAGAGAGGAAGTGTTTCTTCACCAGAATTTTAAAGGTGGACTAAGATTGAGCACGCATTATCGACACAGGTAAGGCATTCCATAACCGTACTGCTTGAACTGTAAAAGATTTGTCAGAAAATCTGGTGGAATGCATCGGCATCTCTAGTCTCAAGTTTTCCGATGACCTCAGATATCTATTATGTGTGTCATGAAGGAACTGGAAATGTTCTTTATGATAAGAGGGGGTTGCAGGATTGAAAACTGTAGAGCTGAAAATGCCTCAATGTGAACATGATTTAATGACTAAATACAGAGTTTAAGGCTCCTATAATAATCATCTATATTCCTTTAACTACCGCTTAGATTATACAATCTAAAACCTTCCGCTTTCCAAATAGTACCGCAAGTAAACCGAACAAGGATTAATAAAAAAAACCATGTCCATTCGCTGAAAAATTGCTTAAGCTCTCATTCTCCGCGACACCCAAAAGTTAATAGCCGTTATCACTAATATCACCCAAAGTGGAATACCACCTAAGAATATAGATGAATCAATGCCCTGAAATCCAAACTACCTAATACGAGACTCTATATTCAAAACCCGATACGAAATCCCTTTCCGTAATAAAATCCTGGCTACACAACCAAGAACAGCGAACATAGTCACCCCACAAGTCCCGGCCATACATCTAGCACTCGTAAGCTTTCCCCTACGGCATCTAAAAGTCCACTTTCCAGTAAAATTATGGTTGCAATACTGTCATGAGCGTCGCCGAAAGAAATCGAGTAAAGTCACTAGTGCATCGGACCAAAACAAAAAGTGCTTCCAAGGAATTGACTTTCGCAATGAAGTTCACAGTTTATTTGTAAGTAGTTTATCTGTAATACCCGAACGGTTAGACAGAGGCATAGGTACTATCGAAGAACTTCATATCTAAGCAGTTTGAAAACAAAATCCCGTGAACACAATGACCACAACTGTTACCGCCCCGGTTCTATAGCTGCCGAGCGCTGCAAGCAGAAATAGTCCTTACGGTGTATAGATATGAACTTCTTCGATGGTAACTCGGTACCTATGTACACCCACATTTCGCCAGTTATGTTCAAGTCTCATGTAATAGGGGGTGAGCCTTTTGCCATCAACTGGGCACAATCATTACTTACATAATCATTGGCAAATCAAAATATTTGGATAAAAGTTACTTAACGTTTCATTGCGAGTCAATAGCAGTTCCAATATTCGCCAATGACGTTGACAGTTCCGGTCCAGTGGACTGTGAAAACCGGAAGCTTGTTACACAGTTACCCATTGAATATTGAGTGTGTTTTTCTGGGATATTGTGTTGTCACGCAGTCTAAATTCGTGTCCAATTCATTTGTTGCTCTTTGTTGAAATTATTTTGGGAAAATGCACCTCAATTTCCTCTCTAAACCGCTGCCAGTTTAGAAACTAATTCCGTAGGTCGTATAAATAAATCGTCGTCAAAATGATAAATTGAAAGTTATCTGGGCTATTCGCTCTCCGGTTCCTTCCTACACTTCTTACTATCTTGCCATAAATATTGGGTTCCCACAAGGGAAGGGGAACCCACATTTCACCACAATACGTTTCATGTAAGTACTTATAGTATTGGGTTCCCACCTATTAAATTGGCGTTTTTTATTCTCAACAACAGAGAACCTCGTCACTTTTAAGATTTAAAATATTCATCAATTGCTTGGTATTATATCGAATAATGACCTTCATAGACAACTATCAATAGTAAAAAAACCTTATTACTTATAGTTTTCTAAACATAAAAAATGCCTTAAAAATGACTCCTCATTTTGTTAGCAGGAATGACCACTATTTGTTTTAACTTAGCCAAAACTTATTTTTGCCGCTTAATCGGCATAGTGGCATATTACGATATATAGTGGCATATTACATATACATAGTGGCATATTACGATTAAGTGGCATATTACGATAAGTCTTAGTTTTTAAACATTAGTGCAGAGAAGTTTTAAAACATTAGTGTTCATGGTTGTTATATAAATTAAGAAAATCTTAGTATGAAAAATGTAACTTCTTTAAAATTCTCCATACAAAACGCTGATTTCATAGGTGGGGGGACCTAATACAATAATGATACTACTGTACGTTCTGCCCGCGACTTCGTCGGCGTGAAATTTCTTGATTCAACATAAAATAATATTAATCCTATGAAACTTAGCAATATTGTAGCTTCCCATTAGTGAAATAATTTCCGGAATCGGATCAGTAGTAGTTCCGAAGATTACCCCCTACATACAAACTCATTTTTACTTCTTTTTAAAATTATGTATTATAGATAGAGACGCATTCAAATTTCTTGAACGAGGCAAAAATACTCTTCTACAGCAACTTTTTGCAAAAGTGTTAGGCATCAAAGGGAATTTAGAATTTAGAACACGATACACAATTTTGAAGACGTTTAACACCGCTCTAAAATTAAGATGCAAATTAACAAACACTATGTAATTAGCCCAAGGATTTGCGACTAAATAACAAAGGAGACAAATTATTACTATTTAGAACGGATAGATAATAAATTAATGACTGAAACATGTTAGCTACAGCTGTCACCATGTTGAATGGTTTCCGAAGTTTAGGCAGTTAGATAATATAGAAATTGTACTACACTGATGACATTGTTTTTTGTAGGCATGAATTAGTTTTGGAATCTGCAGAATTCCGCTGTGTTTGCAGGCATGATGCAGTGGCGGATTAACATGTCGGAGGCCCGGGGCGGCAAAACTAAATGGGTCCTGGGCCCAGGAATGAACGTCAAAGTATTTAGCACGCTGCCTTGAAAAGATCAGGTTTTCTTTTGATTATTGATACAGAAATAGGAGATATTTTGTCGACAACAGTAAAACTAGAATATCAGACGAAAACAGGATGGTAGAGGAGCGAGTGAAGCGAGCTCGTAACTTTTTGCACCCAGCATAGTTTCAATTTTCTTTTGAACATTTATACAGAAATAGGAATTTCTTTGTCAACCTATACATAAAATGTGAAACTCTACGAAAATGTTAGCACCCTACGGTTATATTTAACAAGCGTAGGCCCCAACTACAAACTGCCTTTTACTTACTGAAGGGGCAAAGCTGCTGATATTCAAAATATATTTGTCCTTCAAAAACGAGCTGTTCGAGCTATTTACCAGCTAGGCCCCAGAGTTTCTCTGAGAGATTTTTTCAAAGATATTGGTATCCTCACAGTGGCATCTCAATTCATTTTCGCCAACATCTTATATATTAGGCAAAATATACATTTATACAGTAAGAACAGTGATTTTCACAATGTTAACACTAGAAATAAGGAAAAACTAAGAGTTCCTTTTCACCGGCTTCATAAGGTTCATAACTCATTTGTTGGGCTTGGTATAACCTTTTATAACAAGTTACCCTCTTCTTTGCTAGATTTGCCTTTTAATGCGTTTAAAACGAAAGTAAAATCCAACCTTTGTTCAAAGGCATACTATTCTATCAACGACTACTTAAATGATAAGAATAGTTGGTCGCTGTGATTAACTCAAGACAATTTTTATGTTCTTTCACCAGAATTAGCTTACCTACTGACAGGTTATATGAGTTCATATAATTGTTTATTTTAATTTAATTTTAATTTATTGTTGACATAATCTACTCATTACAATGTTTTTTTTTAATGAGTTGTATTGCAATATGTAACTAGTGACCTCGACAATAGATCATATTATTTATTGTTATTAGTAATTAACTGTTTATTTATTTTACCTCGATGGTCCTAGTTTATCATTTATAACTTCCAATTACAGCTTTATGTAAGCGGGCACGCCCTTTATGCCTGGAGGCTTTTATTAAGACGTTAAGTTTTGTTTACGTTTAGTTTTTATTTCTGCCCGAGTATAGTTCTCGATGATTTTGTTTGGTATATTGGCGTGTGCTAGCTAACATATGGATAATAATTTAAATTAGGTTAATTAAGTATGTTGAATACTATTATATAGAGTCATTTTTTTTTCTTTCTAACTGAACAGACAGCTGTGCTGCTGGGGAGTTTGTTGCGCCACTTCTTCTTCCCAGCTAACGCACTAGGAAGTGGTGAAGGGTGGGCGTTTTGGGGGACTGTCTTATGTAATTTTGACGTTCGAAAAGTGCTGATTATCAGCCTAGTTTGAATAAATGACTTTTGAATTTTGAATTTTGAATATATTTTGGTCTTGTTTGGGATTTGATTAAAAAGTATTGCTGACTTTTATTGGGCCCGGTGCGGACCGCACCTGCCCCCCCTCTAGTCCGCACTCACCAGTGGCAAGGTGTAATTTATACTAAGATCGGATTAAACAGAATAAATACTGGGCAAAGGCTCAGTATCTTCCGTATCGAAGGTGAATAGAAGGTTCAAACAGAAAATCAGTCAAAGCCACTGAAAGCATGACTGTTTCAACTTCAGTACCTAGGGGAAACAATACAATTTTTCGGGGTCCACGACTGATAAGAACTACACTGGCAAACCCCATGAACACATTAGGTACAGTTTTCGCTTGTGTGTACATAAACTTGACAGATTTAAGATGTTAGTAATAAAATGCAAGGCTCCTTCATTAGTCTTGCAGGAAAAGACTAAAGGGGCACCATATGTTCCACAAACTTTTTTAATTTTATTATATACAGTATTGTGTATTATATAAACTCACGCCTTCGTCCCATGAGGGATTCGTGGCCCTGCTACGATCCTTACATACTCCTTTTGGTTCTTTGACGACATTCGTACGGTCATACACGCACGGCGCGGCGGTTGCGAGTACCACGCACCTGACCTTTTGAAGAATATCACCAATGTGGTCAATACCTATATGTCCCCTTCCGGCGTTTCTAGTCACATCTGCCTTGTAAATACCTTTTAATAAATAATAATAATTTATTTTATTTCAGACAATGTTAGTCCATATTGCATACAATCAAATGAATAAAAATAAAAAAAAATAAAAAAAAAAAGATTTGTGAAATAATTATTAACATGTCAGAATTATTTAAAAATAAAATAAAATGTCAAGTACTTAATAAACAGAAAAATGCGAATTAAAATAAACATTAAAATTTGGGAAATAATTATTAACATGTCAGAATCATATAAAATCATATCATATCAATATCATCATATTATATCATGTCATATCTTTTGTTAGTCGCCTTTCATTCATCTTTTATTTTATTGTAATTGTACAATAAACGGATCGTGCTGAACAACCGTTTATGACGACAGAGTTCTTTATATCTCGTTGCTCTTAGTTTTTCCAAATCGTTTTGGCCATTTTGCTACGAAAAGAAAACGGAGTAAGTTTTTGCGTTTAACTAATCCTAACTAATATTATAAATGCGAAAGTGAGTTTGTTTGATAGGCTTTCACGCTAAAACGACTGAACGGATTTGGATGAAATTTGACACATGGGTATACCACGACCTAGAGAAGGACCTTTTTCTTATTATTTTTTATATTTCCACGGGATCGAGACTTATGCGGGCGCAGCCAACAAAATAATAAATATCCATATATTAAATCGGGTTTTTCCATCGCGTATTTCCCCAGAAGCAGCCCGGAGTCTGGATTTATGCCCGGTTGATGGCAATAGGCTCGCCGCCTATTATATGGGTCTTAAAACATATCTGGCGAATTGTGGATGTAGATACTATAAGCACCTACCTACCTCCTCAACCTAACCCTCTTCGGGAAAACAAGGCGTCATATTTAACCCTCCGTATCGAACGTAGGTCGGCATACGAAAGGTTAATTGTACGTTATGTGTATTAAATTATTTTTGGATCAGTACGACCAGGAGCAGGAGGAAAATGAATGTAAAAGGAAAGATCTAAATTAAGAACAAATAAACATGGTACACCATAACACCAGTACGCAGTGTACGCCATGTAACGTTGAATAATATCTCATCATCCTCCTGTTTTGTCGTGATTGGGCCATCACGACAAAACAGCAAGAGTCTCATGCAAGAGGCTGGTTCAAATCCGGCAAGTACCAATGTGAGTTTTTCTATTCATATGTACTCTCTGAGTTTATCTTGGACATTACTGACTTCGGTGAAGGAAAACATCGTGAGGAAATCTGGACTTAATGCTAATATAAGTCTGAAATCGCCAACCCATCGTCTTGAGCAAGCGTGGTCATAACACGTTCAGTGACGGGAGGGTTCACCTAGTCGCATATGGGATGCCAGGAGCACTCGCGGTGGTCTCATTTTCAATGTAATGTATGTTAATCTGATGTATATTTTAACAAGATTTATTTGTATAAGCCTTGGTTTTAAAATCCAAGCTTTTTTTTTTTTTTGTTCATGTTTACAATTATTCACAAAAAATTTAAAAGGTTGGAAACTACGTATTGCGACAAGAACCCCTGAAAACACTATTTTAAGTACTTTGTTTTACAGTGTTTTATAACACGGTTTTAAACCTAATGCCGTTGACCGTCCGTGATGGTTAACTTTGGCGCAAACGTAATGCCGGTGACCACTGAAGGGTGCACTTCCAATATGTATGGCGGCATGGCGTATGAGTTCTATGAATGGTGGGTGGAGTCAAAAGTTTTATACTCGTGCCTTTTCTGTATGAGAAGAGGCATTTGCCCTGCAGTGGGGAAATAATAGGCTGATATTATTGTCCTCCTGTTTCAATCATCCCTATTTATTTAGAGTCTTCTTCTTCCATACAGTCAGCTCCATGAGCCCTCATCTCAGAATTCACCTCCTTTCTAGTAATCTTTCACAAAATCCATCTATTGTTACTTTGGTCTTCCCTCAAAACTTTCCTCACGATAGGTCCCTAGCATTCCTCCGCATCGCAATGTCCATCCTGATTCCTGATCCGTACCATAACAACGTTACCCAGACACGCTTTTGTAAACACTTATCAATGAAACACTGTTTACAAAACATCGCTTAATTAATTAGCTTGACCTAAATATACTTATCAAACTCTATTAATTAATGCAGGCAGTAGGCAAATGAATGAAGACTAAATTTTTCTAGGCCTAGTACCTACTCTTTCTAGCCTTTTCTAGGTCGGGTCTTTTGTGGACGATATTCTGCCAGTGTAAGGTTTCACTTGCGTCATGCGAGCTGGACCGTGAAGAAACATGATGGATGCATTGTCTGACAGATCTTACTAGATTCTGTAGGTAAATCGTAGGTGTTAAGTAGGATACAACGTCGTCATGGTGATAGCCTGTTTATAGTGTAGTGTAGCATCTTGATTCTGGTCCTTCAGTGTAGGTACATTTCCGTACCTAAGTACTTATCTAAGTACGATTTATTTCATGAACTAGTAAACTTCGCTCCCGCATGAACTTAGGTTAGGTCGATTTTTAACACACTTTTATTAGGTCTACCTGTATGTATGTAACTATGTAATCAAATCTAAGAAAACGAATTTAACCATCTTCTAAAGATCGTAGCGTTATTATATCTTTTGTGTTCACCGATGTGAGAATTTTGGTATACCTAGTTAACTACCCTGAAAGATTGATCCTAGATTAGGAACAATGAATTTTTGAGCTTTGGGGATGTCCCCAAACCTCTTATTTGTCCCCAAACCAAGACTTGTATCGTGTAGCAGACTTGTTTGTCCTAAAAGTTCATTATTAAATCACCAAAACGTTACTTGGACTGCTTCCAAGGTCTCAATTTAATCGATTATGGAGTAGCACTTCGTCTTATTATTCAAGAGATCATTATCTGCTAACGAATATCGTTAATACTCTAACTACTGCGGCAAAAACCATTCGATAACGGCCACAAACCGCACATAACGTATTGCCGAAATATCCTCCATGTAGAGTTAAAAAACTAGTAGAGCTTGTTAGGCAACATAAGGAATGCGAGTTCGCTATTTTTTTATACTATAAACATTGTTTATTTATTCGGATCCGGTTGTGAACGTGATCAAAATGTCAAAAACCGGCGACATGTGTGTATTTTTGTCAACCCTGAATGACCCTGATTCCGCCGAGGAGTCGTTTATAATGTCATCTCTGATCGATAACTATTAACCCTAGTGCTAATAATAGCGATTCTGCGTATTTACAAAGTAAAATACGAGAAAGCTAAGAGAGAGAGGTAAACAACTACATTTATGTTTATTTTGAATGCACCAATGCAGTAGCAAACACAACAAACACGATCGATAAACTAAACGCACTGCACTGCCGATATGATAAATTCCCGCGTTTTTCACGTCAATACTGCGTATTTACACGCCGGAAACGCACTTACAAAATTGTTATTGTTAACGCCACTTATAAATAATACTACAGCAATGTTATTTCCACAAATTATAACGAAAAGTCACATTTTAACCGGATTGCAGTAAATAAATAGATGCGACACTTATTACGTTCGTCGCGTAACTGACGACGACCGGCGAGTAGGGAGTACGACAGGACGCTAGAGCGCGGCCCAAACTATAACCTAGCCGAGTTAAAATAGTAGGGTGAGCTGAGCGCGCCGACAGACAGTGGTGTGAATAAAAATAGGGCGGGTTGGTGGCCATTCATGTTAGGGGACGATGCATCTGGACCGATAGCTTCCGCATTCATCGGCCGCCGCGTAAAAACTACCTGGGGTATGAAACAGTTATTTTGAACGCGTAGCTATCATTATCGTGGAATATTATGATTTATATTTGCCGGTTCAGAATGTTGTGCTTTAAATACAATTGCTGCTATTTGACGTGTTTATATGGGAGGTTTTCAGGCATCCACGTGTGATTCAAAAAGGTATCTAGGTACAGTAGGTACCATGATTTTAAACATTTTAACTGATCGCAACCATTGCAATTACGACATTTTTTTTTAAATTTTGTCTCTTTTCGACAGGACCTTTATTTTCAGGTACCAAAGTATGTACACAATACTGTCGTTTTTTTTGTACCTATTGTAATTTAAAAAAATATAGTGTTACCATGGCATAAAAAGATTCATTTTGAAATGTTGCTATTGAGCAAACAGATCTTTGCTAGGCGCTTAAAGGTAGTGGTAAAGCCTTATAACTTTCAAAGACGGACCACATATAATAATATAATTTTGTGACTTAGCCCAACACGGGCGTTATTTAATCGCGGCGATTTTTTTCGCACACTCGATTTCTGTTGGATTTTCATCTCTCGGTGCTGTACCTGGGCTTGTTTACTAAAGAAATCTGAGCGGAAAAACGCAGCGGAATTTTTCTTACTTACCAATTTCTCAGAAACGCACGATTTTTCAGTCTGGATAAGGCACTTTGACACAAACTATTTAAACTTGCTACGATAGATACACGAGCTCCTTGTAGATTGATGTTCGGTGATTCCATTCCACACTAAATTCCGCTTTCCGTTTTTATTAGTCTCTGTTTTACTAGTCTTTTGTGAACAAACTAAGTCACTTATTATTGGTCTTTTTTGGGGCCTTATTAATTTCTAAGTAAAACCAGTTGTAGCAATGTTGCGCGTATCAAACGCGCTTATGATGGAATGATTTATCAACAGTAAATCGCAAAAGGTTAAACAAACTTTCCTAAGTGAACTTTGACCATAATTACAGAGTCGCTGCATCCGAAGAGATTTACAAACCCTCTTTTTGCAAGCAATCCCGATATTAGTATAGATATTTAACTAAATAGCCCTCTAAAATGAATGACAAGCGAGCGGGCGTGACGGGCCAGGCGCCCCAATGGCCCCGCCAGCGATCTTAGAACTTTTTTTTTACGTATTCTATTGGGCACATTTATTAAAAGATAAAATTGAATTTTTAGAGAACTAAAAAGTGAGTTCGATGCTTTTACATTTAGTAGTGTACTACATAGTGAATTAATTCAATCTTTTTGAATGCAGCGACTCAATAATTAAGCCTAAATACAAAGGTGGGGCATAAGATATAAAAAATGCGACTATCTATTTCATACAAACTTTATTTAAATCAAAAAATAAAATCTACAATAATCCTTTTACTTTCAATTATGTATAGTAATAAAATTTGTTTTTAGCATCTCAATCTGTATCGTTAGCGATTGCCATAACCCCAGTGGTCAGGTTAAGGCCCTTAGTTCTCCAAGGCATTCATACCCTCCATGTTACAAAATTGTTACCAATTTATTTCTCAACTTGACATTCTGTCTCTTACAGCTCTTCAAACAAAACTCAATAACTAAACTATACATTTTCCTTGATTTCACGATATAAGCGACAGACTGCCAATCTTTAAAATCTTTACACAATTAGCTTAACAAATTATATTAAATCCTCTTTTACAGCTAAATTACAATGCATAAATTTTTATTTTCAATAAAAATACATATCTCAATATATGAAAGAACACTTTTACCTATGTATTTGTTAAGTCGGTAACAAATGAGGCACTATTACTTTTTCATTTATTATATTATATGTACATAACTTGGACTCTTTAACTTAACATTACATCTTCAGTCCATTCTTAGGTACATCTATTCAAATCATCTTATGTTGCTGTTCAAAAAAATATTTTCATAATATTTTACAGTGTCAACAAAGTTGCATTCATGCAAAACCTTTTTGGTTTTAAATAAATCAATGGTCTCATAATCACATTATTTCGATAGTTAAATTTAAAGTGGAGGTGGATAGTGTAGATATTATTTAACAAATGGATAACTTATGAGGAGATCGATGAACGAATTAACTAACAATGGTTCGTGCACCAACAACTAATCCTTAACCGAAGAATATGTTGAGTTTCACTTTTTTGTGTTTGTACAACTATTTTATGCTAATAGATATGTTTATAGAGTAAACAAAGTTACCGTCGCTCGCTTTTGCTCTGTCACAATTAACTATTTCGGCACACGTAACAAACATTCAGTATGACGTCCTAAAATCAATAAAGCTTAATTAGGAAGTACATAAAACAATTCTTTTCCCAAAAGAATAACTTCTCCAATATCTAGCTAAGTTTATATAAAAAAATACACATTAGCACAATCTAAACAAATAATTTTGGTGTTATCTGTACACAATGTATCTGTACATTTTCCATAATATTTAGGTAGCACTCTTAATTAACGTTATATTTCGAGAAAGCACTCTTGGTATAGTTCCAATTAGGTAATATAATAAAGAATTTTTATATAATAAATATGTATACTATCAAGTATATTAACAATTTGTCAAAATGTTTATGTGTCTAAAATCTTGTGAATTATAAACGGATATCATCCTAATATAACAAATACTGCAGTGTAAAGCTTAAGTGCCACATGCTAAGACATTACTCATACCATTATCAATTATCATATCATGACTCTAAATATAACATCAAGGAGTCTCGGATGAGACAGTTTTGTTGCTTAAAACTTGAAGTTCAAAAAATGTGGTCTTAGAAAATATTTATAAAAATTTTAACATGTTGTACTCTCGCTTCATAAGGCAGACTATCTATCTGAAGTTACTACGTAGCCTCTGACCCAACGTCACAAGTATGAAAATCAGATTCACATTTCGCTAAGGTTAAATGCATTACGATAGAAGCTATAAATATAGAGAAAATAAATATCTACTAGGGCTAATAAAATCCTCCTGGTCCACGCGGTAAACTTACACGTTAAATATAGAATATACCTTTGTACTATTGTTTAACGTCGACGGCGGCCGCGGGCCTCCGACAACGTCGCGGGGCCCGGCCGACGTCGCGGGGCCCGGGCCGCCCCGAGCGGTCCACGGACAGAGTCACCCAACATCGACTACCTAGTGCCTAGCCGCAGTCTGCGGCGACGCCCGAGACAGCGATAAAAATAAAAAAAACAACAACAGAAAATTAACCGTATACGACGCAGTCATCTTTGGATCCGACGTCGGCGTCGGACCGAGGCGCAGGCGAGGCGGCCGCCCACGCTACTTGGCCAGTCGCCGGCGCAAGCGGTTGCGCAGCGCCAGCGCCGGCGCCCACGGGCCCGTCGCGCGCTTGCCCAGCGCCCGCGCGCACCGCTCGGGCGCCAGGCGGGCCGCCTTGCTGGCGCCGCCGCCGCCGTCCGAGCCGCAGCGGGTGCGCTTGCAGGCGCCCTGGTCGCGCACAGCGCGCACCGGCTCCGCCGCGTCGTTGCGCGAGCGCAGGGCGCGCGGCCGGCTCGCGGGCGCGGGCGCGCCGGCGCAGTCGGAGGGCGGCGGCGGCTCGGCCGTGGTAGAGTGCACCTCGGTCTCGTCGCGCGCGCTATCCGCGCGCCTCGTGCGCGGGCGCGGCGCCTCGAGCGGGGGCGAGGGCGGCGGCGAGGCGACGGGCGCGGCGCGGGCGCGCGCGCGGCCCCGGGCGGCCCCGAGGTTCTCCTTCGAGCGGTCGGGGGGCGGGCGGCGCGCCGCCTGGGCCCGCCGCGCCGGGCCCGGGGCGCGCGCCGAGTTTCCCGCCCGCGTACTTGCCGCAGCCGCCGCCGCCGCCGCCGCGCCGCGCAGCTCGCGGGCGTACAGCCCGATGCTGCGTGTTATCTTCTGAGCTAGGGGCGTCACTCCCTGAGCGCCCTGGGAGCGCGTAGAGCGTGTGCCGCTACGTTTCGCCTCTTCGTCGACAGGTATGGGCTCGACGGGTGCGGGTGCGACGCGACGCCCCGAGGGTTTCGCGTCCCCGGCCGCCAGCCGGTCGGTCCTCGGCGGCGGCGGGGGCGCGGGAGAAGGTACGGGCGGCGCGCGACGGGTGAGTATGACGACGCGGTCGAGGAGAGGCGCGGGGGAGGCGGCGGGCGGGCGGGCGCGCGTGGCCTGGCGCGTGTGCGGGCGCTGCGGCGGGTCGGCCTCGTGGTGCGAGCGCAGCACGCGGTCGGGCGCGGCCACCGGGGGGTCGCGCTTCGCCGCGTCAGTCCGTGGTCGACGCCCGCGCGGCCTTGGTGGGCCCTCTGTGGGTGAGCTTGACGAAACTTCATTGATCTGGATACCACCATCGTCGTCGGGCAAAATCGTGGGATCCGCAGCAGTCGCGGCTGGTTCTCCGGCGGCGGCGCGGGGCGGGAGAGGGGGACGGTTGGCAGTGGACGCGTCAGACTCTGCTTCGACGTCCGGCACGAGTGTGGCGGGCGCGGGCGTGGTCTCGCGGGGCTCGGAGGGTTCCCGCGGCGCCGGGGTGCCGGCGATCTCCTCGTGGACTGCCGACAGTGTGTTGACGACGCGGGTACGATTGAGGAGACGAGCCATGAAGTATGATTCGGCGGGGTTGCCGTAGTTGACGATGGCGTCGTCGTCCGCGTCGGGCGCGTCGCGCGGGCCGTCCGCTTGCGGCGGCGCGGCCGGCAGGCGCGCGTCCAGCGTGGCGCAGGGCGGCAGAGGCACGTCGGGCGGCGGCGGCGGCGGCGGCGGCGCGGGCGCGGCGCGCTCGCCGTCGGAGTAGCGCGTCATGATGGTGAGCCCGTTCTGCGGCACGGGGCGCGGCTCGGGCTCGTCGCGCGCGGGCGCGGGCGGCGCGGCGGGCGCGGGTCGCGCCGCACTGGAGCGCGAGCGCAGCACGGTGGCGCGCGGCGGGCCCGGCGGGTCCAGCATGAGGGTCACCACAGACGTGTTGTCGGCTCTCATTCTAGTGTTTGACCATCTATAGAAAAACTAATTGTAAGTTCGGTCACCATAACTGTTTCATTGTTAAGCTTGAGCTCTAGAGTTTAGGGTTTCTGGACCATCAATATGGCAACGAGTTTAAAAAGAAATACAGGTTTCTATAGCATCGCCTATGTCAACAATATATGTGTGACAGTCCCTTTCTAAATCAATTTAGTACATACCTTTCCAAAGCATGATCCACTAGACTTTTGGATGGGTTCAACCAGTCTCTTGGCTGGTTTCCATTCCCTCCTACGAGGGCGGCTTCGTTGTGCCGCTCAGTGGCCTGAACTAGACTGACGGCGCCCTCTGGCGAGATCATGTTCCACAGGCCATCAGTGCCGAAGATCAGACACCTGTAATGTAGACAAAACCCAGATTAACAAAAAAGATTTACTACTAATATTGCCATTAAAATTTCTTCATTCTTAAATTTCGTTCCATTTAATAAATTCGTGATGGCAAGAATGTTTTTCATCCCAATAAAGCATTTTTATGACTATGAGCAACAAAAAAAGAACGAGTTACGGAAAAATGTGAATCAGCCCTATATTGAACTGTTCCAATAAATACTCACCGAAATTTAGACGGGTCTATAGTCAAAACACCAACATCAGGGTCAGGACTGACAATAAACTCATCATTTTGAGGATTATAACTCCAAAGATCTCCAAGCGACCTTGCTACTGCTAAAAACGGTATCTCATCCATAGGCGTGTTCTTCTTGATAGGTCCCTTGTGCCCAAGACGCGGTCTGTTCCATACAACACGAGGTACGCCAGCCTTTGAGACTACCTTGCCACCACATCTTTGGATGCGCTCTATTTCTGTTGTGGATTCTGGTTTGTGGTCTGATGTCAATGGTTTGGCAGCCCACTCCTCACAACCTATAAAATAAAAATGTTAATGTATTATGTGAGAGTAGGTTGAGCATTAAGAACAATGGCCACTCTGCTAACAAGCTTGGACTAGAAAATTCTTATAAAACATATTTTGTTTCATTCAGGGCTCGGAAACGAAAGGTCACTCATTTACACGCTGACTATAAAGATGAATAAAATTGTCATTGCAGTCGGGGGACCTCTTAGATTAAAAAGTGTTCCCCACAATGACACAACAGTCCCCCAACAGCAATGACAATTTTATTTAACGTTTTAGTCATTGAGTAAATGAGTGACTTTTCGTTTTGATATACAAAACGAAAAGTCACTCATTTACTCAATTAACTAATACAATTTGTTTTTTTACTTTTTAGTTCGTTTTTTGGCAGGGTAAATGTGTTTTTTAATTTATATTATTATCATTGTTTTGCCTACTTATTTATAATTTTAAGGGCATTCAATCTTTTTTTTTTAAGCATGGAGAAAAAAGTAATTTGTTTTGACTTAAGTGGCATATTTTTAATCTGGGTGTAATTTTAAATTGAGATTTTTTGATGGATAAACACACTATAATAAAGAGTGTAAAATTACGCAAGACCGCACAGAACGGAGTCAGTGCCGAAATTACAAAAGAAAAATGAAAAAACTTTGTGGTGACGTAAATGGATTAACATAGCCCTATGTATGACGAGTCAGACTTGTTAAACATAGATCTATGTTAATCCATTTATGTCAGTACCAATTTTTTGAGTAAAATCATGTTATAATTTATTAACTGTCTAAACACTTTACATATCTTATCAGTATCGTCAAATTGTACTAATAGCTTATATTAAAGTCTAAAACCACCAAGGTGGGAGTGGGACTGAAATGACTTAAAGTGTAATTTTACTGAGCAAATGACTAAAGAAACATTAAAATTTATTGGTTTTAGTTCAAACAATACACTTTAAATAGTAGATTGTTTGCCAAGGGAGCAAACAAGATTTTTGAAGGCAAGAATGTTTCTTTGAATCCAAAGCGGAGCGAAGGATTCTAGAGTAGAATCCCGAGCGTAGCAAGGGATTCTAAAGTAGAATCCTGAGTGCAGCGAGGGATTCAAAGTACGTCACTCGAGCTTAAAATAGTGTTGCTCCCGAGGTGAACACTCCACTTTTTATCACCCTCTGAGAAATAAAAAACGTGTGCGTTCCGAACCCCGTCAGGATCAGAGCCGCCATCTTGGATTTACATTTTGACCTCACTATCGGCTTTAGCACCCTCGACAAATCTGAAAGTTTTCGCTATCTTGGATTTTCATTTTGACCAAATTCACACTTTCTCTCTCTCTCTTGCCAGCCTATTACTGGTTCATACAATGTTCTAGATTCTTATCTCTTTGGTTAGGCTAGTTATCTCTTTAGTGATTGCAACTTTTACTAACAATATCCACATTCCAAATTCAAATCACTTTTAGTCCGAGAGTTAGTCTAGAATAAACTAGCTCTTTTTGAATAGATGTGATAAAAAGTAAATTACATTTCACAGATCTATGGAAACAAAAGGAGTAAGGATTAGTGGCGTTCTGTTGTTTCTGCCTACCCCCATCCACGAGAAGAAGGCTTGAGTTTATGTATGTATTTGATATTATTTGTAAGTCATTTAGAGAATGCGTCAATTTTATACTGTTTCCATTATTACCAACAGTATTTATTATCAAATTACAAGATTTTTTAAGCATTATTTATGAAAAGATTTATTTTTAAATAAAAATATGTGTCAGTGAAACGGCCATTTGAGTGAAACTCACTCAAATGGCTGAAACAAAAATCGGCCATGTGCGAGCCGGTCTCACACAAGGTTCTGTATCGAAGTATGATCAATAAAAAAACGCCGAAAAAAACACAATCCTTGCATGAAAAAAAAATTGTTGTCATAATGGCAAAGGTTTTTTTTTTGGGTTTAATGTTACTTTGTCAGGCGCTTACCCAGTTAGTTAGACATGATCTTTGCAAGATGAAAATATAATCTCCCTTCTTTTCATAAATGCAAAAATGTTGAGATATTGTGTACAAATTTCTGCTGTTCATTTCAAACCACTTACCATCTTTTTGGTAACCAAGTACAATAGCAGAATCCCCGACATGTCCAATATATATTTTTCCACGGCGTATAAAAGCTATGCTTGCGGTTGTACCCGCCGTGCTTGGTAACCCTGTTACAGTTTTTGGCCATTTTTCTGCAATAAAACAAGAATAATGTGTAATTATTTTTTATTTCATGTCTGTTATACTGAGTCTAACAATAGAATTTCATTTTCAAACAATAGATATTGTATAACAGATATTTTTTAGGTTATGATATAAGCTTAAGTAAGTTTTTTTCTTCATTAAAACTACAAATGTCTTTAACAAAGCTGACAAGTTTACAAGACAATTTAGAAATGTATTTTAATTAGGTACTAATGGTTTGAGTATTTTGCATAGCTGCTTCTAATTGAAGCTATTTAACAGCTACTTTTGTTAGGAATGTGCTTAAAATAAAAATGTGAAAAGTATTGTATTCTAATTAACCCTAAATTCTATTGGTTGTATTGAAAGAGCGACTTGATAAAACATAATGTGGGCTGTGAACAAATTAAAGTATATCAATATTGATACTCTGTCTTTCATCGTCTATTGCACTCCATCACTGGGGAGGTGGACATCACATCTCAGAAAAATGTATTCTTTATTCTCACACTCACTGCATTGTGAAAGTTGTTTGGTAGGCTGTATAAATTGGTAGAGAGTAGTAACCGCCAGAACATACATTGTTTTTCATTAAGCTGTTTTCAATATTGTAGTTTCCTTTTTACAAACTCCTAAGAGTATAGATCAAAAACATGGAAATATTTAGTCCTAATAAACATGTTTTATACATTAGAATCTATGACATAATATTCTAGATGCATTCACAAATATCAATATTAGATATGCAAAACAATCTTGTTGTTATAGTTAGATAAGCAAACGAGTCTCAGGTTTCCCAGTATCATTGAGGTTGAGGAATTCTAGTTGTTCAGAGCTGCAATAATGACCTTATACATAACATTTTCGTAAGAGGAAACTTGTGCCAATATAAAAACTCAAACTGGTAAAACTGCTTTCACTTGGCAAAGTGAGTGGGATTCCCAAAAAACTTTGCAAAGGAAATTAGTTTTACTTGCTATTATCCAACAAAGCAATAGCACGGACAATAACGACAATGACCATTCGAAAAACTTCTGTAAACTCAATGTCAAACCACTCAAGAAAAAATTATGAATAACTTCAACAAGGTCAAGCTAAACATTTGGTACAGTCACTTAGAACTCGCCTTGGGCCTAGACAAAGCAGAGTTTTAGTACGATACATCGTAATTAAGTTAGTTAATAACATGAAATTTGGTGTTTACCTAACTCTTTCCACATGTTCAAGTGGGTCAACATGTAACCATTTCTGATTGCTTTGAGTACATCCTCGTCGTTGTCTGACCAGAACTGCCTCTGCTTCACAATAGAGTCCATCAAATGCTCCTTCGCAAAAGCTGCAGCCTCGCTCCCGCCATGGCCATCATATATTCCGAAGAAAGCATACTCCAAATCTCTCTCGTCTTCAGTTTGTTGATAAGCAACGGAAAACAAGTCTTCCATATACTTTCTCCCGCCTTGGCTGCAGTGGCCAGTTACACGTAAATTGACACCAATAGACGCAGGCATTTTAAAACTACAACACTACAACTTATAATAACAAAATATTTACGATTTCATTGTAACACAAACGTTTCTTGCCCGTACATTTTGCATTTGCAATTACGCGAGTCGCGACTGACGACAGATCACGTGGACATATTGATCACTACGCGTGCCCAGTGGTTTACGAGAAGTTGCACGAGTAAGAAAGAGATAAACAAAGATTCGTCGCTGTCTCGTTGCATGAAATAGACGCCATCATTCTTTCCGCCATTTTTGTACAAGCTCACGTTGACCTTCTTTTAAAAATAATTATTTCATTGTTACTAAAATATTCCACACGGAATTCAAATTATATGATAAATATCATAAAACAATTTATATATTTTTAATATTAGTTCAAAATTATTATTATTCGATCCATGAAGAAAAAAGTTGGTTAGCAATTCTTTTATCACTATGAAGGAAACTTCTATGTTCAGAAATTGATAATTAATGTGTTTCGTTTAGAAATTTCCCAACTGCTTACTTTTGCGGTGGACCCACGCAATGTTATGACGTTGTTTAGTTCGGAAGCGCCAGCGCCAAGCGCCGATTGGGCCTGAACATACGAACCTCCGTCGGTTCCGTATTATAAAAAAAAAGGTATTGGTATTTAAAATTCACATTTTTATTACCAAAATTGTCCTAATTCCATAAAAAATCGGTAAATTTTCAACAGAGGTTACGACTTAATTTACGACTTCTAAACGACGACCCCCCGCGCCCCATGTAAAAAGATTGTTTACAGATTTAACGGTTTATAATTGCAATTTATTATTAATATTCTAGTTTACCAGTTAGTCTAAAACCTCACCACTTGTCACTAGGGGTTAAAAAGTGATTAATGGACGAACCCTAAGTATATTACGATGTAAAGCTGTATCCCTAGGGATATAACTATATCACGGCTATAACCATCTTACTTTACTGCGACTTATATATCCGACAGTATATCCTTACATCCGTAATATCCTTACATAAAAACAAAGCCGCCGCGTCTATCTTTCTGAAAAACTACCGAACGGATTTTCAGACGGTTTTCACTAAGAGTGATGATGAGGAAGATTTTGGTGTATAATTCATTAAAGGTTTTGTGTAAATTGGGTTAAATATGACGATTATTGTTGAAGAATTCGGAAAAAAACATGCCGACTGGGAACATACAGGGTGTAAAAAGACACATCACAAAGCCGTAAACTACGCATACTGTACGTATAGCTAAGTAGCTTTGCGCAAAAATTATTGCTGGGAACCGTAATTTTTTTTTTTTTATAAAAAAAAACAAGTTTTTATTGCGCGCAATGTAACGCGAACTCACGCTTGAATGAACGGATTCAGTGTTAGTTAAGCTCCGCCCCTACGCTACGTAGGTAGGTACTTGTTGTTCATTGCGTTTTTGTAACTTCAAATGCGTAATCTGTTAAGATAAATCTAAAATTCAGGTAATGTTTGTTTGGAAAAAAGTTTCGTATTATCGCATAGAATTAATTTTCGTGAAAAAGTAAAAAAAAAAAATGCGACTTTGACCTTCAATATCTCCAGAACCAGTGGATTCCCAGGTATGGTCTAGTGGAAAAAAATGATGCAAATAATGGGTAGAATATGTGGCTTTCGGCTTCGGAAAGTGTCTTTTTACACCCGATATATTTAAATTGGGCATTTAATTTAGTTTAAAAAATGCCTTGATTTCATTAAAAAAATGCCTTGATTTCATTTAAAAAATATCCCAGATTCAAAATTACGCGTATCAAAATAATTATGGTTGACGGCAACGCGAGCGCAGGGGTAGGTAGTAGTTAATGACCTTTTCGTCAGCTATTAGGTATTAGGTATGTAATCCCGGTACTACGTTCCCGTGAGATATTTTCCGACATTCACGCGGGCAAAGCCGCAGGCAAAAGCTAGTACCTATTATATAAAGTCCGCCGCGTCTGTCTGTCTGAATGCGATAAACTCAAAAACTAATTAACGGATTTTCATACAACTAATTTGATACGATAGAAAAAAATCATGAAGATACCTCTAAAAATGTCTTTTAACGATTAAAAATCATATTAATTTACATGCAATCATTCTGATTTTTTGTCAGATTATTCTACAAGCTACATAAATTAGCATAATAGTGTTTTAATTTTCCAGTCCAATCAATAGATTTTCTGTAAATCGCTAACTGCTTCATATTTTGCAATAAATTACCTGCGTCGTGTCATCACGCTTCTCTTTCATTTCTATGCAGTCCGACAGTGACCGCGCTTTAGCTGTTGTAAGCCTCTTAAGTGTATCTATAATTCATACGTTTTTGTGTAAATTAACTGACTGAAATATGAGATGATTGTTGAAGGTATCGAAAAAAATCATGCTGACTGGTGGCTGGCTGGCTGGCTGTACTGGCGTGTAATGAAACAAACATTGTGCTTGCTGCTGTTAAATGTTTGTTAACATTTTATCAGCAGTTTGGGAGCACGATATGGTTGAATGCAACCGTACAGGGATCGTAGTTATAACTTTAACGAGCCGTTTGAGGTTGAAACCCTCCGGCCTCGGTTAAATCTCCAAGCGGCTGACACTTCCGTTAACCAAGGGCTGGCTTTTGCCTTGGTCCAGTCTCTTGGGTACATAGATAAAAGATAATAATGGTTACTGTGGGTCATCCTTAGAAGATAGACAGACATAAATGCCATCGCGGAGTTTTTTGTTGAACTTTTCAACATGAACAATCCTGTAGAACATAAATTTTATGTGTCTTTTACGGTTTACGCGACCCACGCTACTAAAGCTCCCAGTCAGCGTGATTTTTTCAGACTACTTCAACAATAATCGTCATACTTATTAAGCGAATTTACACAAAATCTTAATGAATTTCACACCAAAACCTTCCTCATGAATCACTCTGTCCATTGGTGAAAACCATCTGAAAATCCATTCAGTAGTTTTGAGTTTATTGCGTTCAGACAGAAGACGAACACAGCGGGGAACTTTGTTTTAAAATATGTGGACAAGGATAAATGAAACAAATAACAAAAAAAAACAATTTTTGCATTATCATAATAATTATTTACTTTGTTTTGGTTATTAACTACTTACTACTAAATTATAACTACACGCTATTCTTCAGCAACTTCCCATGGTTTTTCTGGCCGTTGTAGATCCCAAGGATTAGGTTTCTTGTACACTTCTTCTCTTCTTCTTACTTTCTTTTAAAAATAATTATTTCATTGTTACTAAAATATTCCACACGGAATTCAAATTATATGATAAATATCATAAAACAATTTATATATTTTTAATATTAGTTCAAAATTATTATTATTCGATCCATGAAGAAAAAAGTTGGTTAGCAATTCTTTTATCACTATGAAGGAAACTTCTATGTTCAGAAATTGATAATTAATGTGTTTCGTTTAGAAATTTCCCAACTGCTTACTTTTGCGGTGGACCCACGCAATGTTATGACGTTGTTTAGTTCGGAAGCGCCAGCGCCAAGCGCCGATTGGGCCTGAACATACGAACCTCCGTCGGTTCCGTATTATAAAAAAAAAGGTATTGGTATTTAAAATTCACATTTTTATTACCAAAATTGTCCTAATTCCATAAAAAATCGGTAAATTTTCAACAGAGGTTACGACTTAATTTACGACTTCTAAACGACGACCCCCCGCGCCCCATGTAAAAAGATTGTTTACAGATTTAACGGTTTATAATTGCAATTTATTATTAATATTCTAGTTTACCAGTTAGTCTAAAACCTCACCACTTGTCACTAGGGGTTAAAAAGTGATTAATGGACGAACCCTAAGTATATTACGATGTAAAGCTGTATCCCTAGGGATATAACTATATCACGGCTATAACCATCTTACTTTACTGCGACTTATATATCCGACAGTATATCCTTACATCCGTAATATCCTTACATAAAAACAAAGCCGCCGCGTCTATCTTTCTGAAAAACTACCGAACGGATTTTCAGACGGTTTTCACTAAGAGTGATGATGAGGAAGATTTTGGTGTATAATTCATTAAAGGTTTTGTGTAAATTGGGTTAAATATGACGATTATTGTTGAAGAATTCGGAAAAAAACATGCCGACTGGGAACATACAGGGTGTAAAAAGACACATCACAAAGCCGTAAACTACGCATACTGTACGTATAGCTAAGTAGCTTTGCGCAAAAATTATTGCTGGGAACCGTAATTTTTTTTTTTTTATAAAAAAAAACAAGTTTTTATTGCGCGCAATGTAACGCGAACTCACGCTTGAATGAACGGATTCAGTGTTAGTTAAGCTCCGCCCCTACGCTACGTAGGTAGGTACTTGTTGTTCATTGCGTTTTTGTAACTTCAAATGCGTAATCTGTTAAGATAAATCTAAAATTCAGGTAATGTTTGTTTGGAAAAAAGTTTCGTATTATCGCATAGAATTAATTTTCGTGAAAAAGTAAAAAAAAAAAATGCGACTTTGACCTTCAATATCTCCAGAACCAGTGGATTCCCAGGTATGGTCTAGTGGAAAAAAATGATGCAAATAATGGGTAGAATATGTGGCTTTCGGCTTCGGAAAGTGTCTTTTTACACCCGATATATTTAAATTGGGCATTTAATTTAGTTTAAAAAATGCCTTGATTTCATTAAAAAAATGCCTTGATTTCATTTAAAAAATATCCCAGATTCAAAATTACGCGTATCAAAATAATTATGGTTGACGGCAACGCGAGCGCAGGGGTAGGTAGTAGTTAATGACCTTTTCGTCAGCTATTAGGTATTAGGTATGTAATCCCGGTACTACGTTCCCGTGAGATATTTTCCGACATTCACGCGGGCAAAGCCGCAGGCAAAAGCTAGTACCTATTATATAAAGTCCGCCGCGTCTGTCTGTCTGAATGCGATAAACTCAAAAACTAATTAACGGATTTTCATACAACTAATTTGATACGATAGAAAAAAATCATGAAGATACCTCTAAAAATGTCTTTTAACAGGTTGACTGCCACTTGCAAAAATTGAAGGTCACCGGGAGGCCAAATTTTTTTTTTTGTTTGATCGACTTTAAAAGTGATTATATAAGATTGTAATTATACTTAATTATCTATATGATATTTTACAGTATTTTAAATGAGGAGGGCAACTACACCGCACCGGTGCGTGCTAGGCACTGGGAATGAAATTTTCATTCTCAGTGCCAAAGAACGCACGGGTGCGGGTTATGAATTTATTACGTTTTTATGGTTAATTAGGAATAATACGCTTTTATTTATTTAAATGTGGTTTATATTAGATACTTCTTGCATTTTTGTAATGAAATAAACTGCAAAATCAACATTAATTTAGAGAAAAGTAAAACAAATAAATATTTTCTAATTGAACTTTACTTAGAAATGGCATTACACTTTGGCATCAATGTGAATAAAATATCTTATAAAACAAAAACAATCAGAGAAAAACGCAGAAATTATCAATCAACAATGTCATATTTAAAAAAGTTATAAAACCATGAATTATAACATTTACAGAGGAAGTTCTGAGTGGTAATTTTCAAAACATTCCACACAAAGTCCAGGTTTGTCAGGACAGGTGTCACAATACCAAGGAGAGTCAGTACGCTTTTTATTCTTGGTGCACTGACGGCATGTCTTTCGTTTGAGACGCCCATTTGAAGTAGTTTCAGTGGCTTTCTTTATTTTATGAGTTTGGGTATTTGAAGGTCTATTTCCTGGTACATTTTCGGGCAGCAGAGCATTTATGACATTCATGCGATAATCATAGAGAGACATTTTACGTTGCCCTGAATATTTATTGTACATCTTCATTGAATTCAAGAAAAGTAATTGGAATGTGTGGATGGCTAATTTCAGATACCAGCGTAAAGTTTTTCTTTCGCAAGGATAGTACGCTAGAAGCTGATCTTGCATGTCTACTCCTGACATGTAATCGTTATATTTCGAGATAGCTTCTGGCTTTTGAGTAACTTGGCCACGTTTATTTTGGACTGGAACCATTCTGTCTTTATACTGGGTAGTAATATACGTCACAACGCGTTTATCTTTCCACACGCCAACATGCACTCCTTCACGAAACATTGAGATATTTTCTCCTTTCTTAATATTTTTTTTCCTGATTTCCTGAGGATTTTCTTTCAAGTCTTTACGTAGAGTGCCCGTACAATAGGTGTTGTGATCAAGCAGCTTCTTCGCCAAACCAAAACTATTATAAAAGTTGTCCATGTACAATTCGTGGCCATTATTTAGTTTTCCCTGAAGCAGCTCCATGACAACTTTCTCAGCGTGACCCTTCCCAGATACGTCTGTATCTTTTCCACCTGCATAAACACGGAACTTCAATACCAATCCATCTGGTTCAGTTAGCATATATAACTTTATGCCGTATTTGTGGCGTTTATTTTTGATGAACTGCCGAAAACTCAGTCGCCCTCTCCATAGCACCATACTTTCATCCAGAGATAATTGTGCTGCAGGATAATAACATTCAGTCATTTTGTTGTTGAAGTAATCAATGACACTTCTAACCTTGAACATTGGATCCTCACTTTCTTCCTCTGAGGTAAAATGCAAACATCTCAGTATGAGGAGAAATCTGTTTCTGCTCATTTGTTTCCCAAAAATTGGAATTGAAAACAGCCTATCTTTTTTCCAGTAATCCTGTAAACGACTGAGAGGGATAGTTCCCATGTGGAACAGCAAACCAATGAAAACTTTCAGCTCGCAGACAGTGACCTGTTTCCATCCAGAAATCCTGGCAAAATCTCTACTTCGTCTGCTTGAAACTTCCTGATTATGTCTACTTATCAACCTCTGTGCCTGTGCATTTGTCTCAGTACAAATCATCGTCAAAAAATCTTCAGTAAAAAAAAAATTAAAATAATCAATAGGATTTGCTCCTGCAATTTCACCATAAAATTCGTTTGATATTGTAAAATAAATTTCTCTCATCTCGCCAGTTGTAGTCCATTCAGCGGTTGAGCCTACTGCAGAGGGTTGGTTCAGCTGGGCTTGACCTTGAGTGTCTGATACAGATGGTGAGTTTGGCTGCAGGTCTTGATCCTGAGCTGTAGGTGACACTAATTGACGTGCTGGAGAGCGTAATTCGATATCTAAGGGGTGCTCCTCACCTTCACTCTCTGATGCTGACTCCTCGTCACCAGGCTGATAATCGTCTTCAGAATTATCAGAAAACAATACCTCTTCTATATCACTGTCGTGCATAATAGAAAACAATTGTTTTCGCTGCCTTTTAGGCCTAGAAGGGCCTTCTTCGCAATCCATTTTACTTGATATTTATTTCTGCATAAACACTCAACCGTCAAACATACGAAAAAACCAAAAACACGTTACGAAAATTTAAAATTTCAAGCGCAGTGCCGCTTCAAACACAACGTTCTTGGCCCAGTGCCGGCGCCAAACTGAGTGTATGAATCAGATGAATCTACTAAGGCGCGAGACCGCACCGGTGCGTGGTCGGCCTCTCGCATGGACACCCCTCCCCGCACCGGTGCGGGGGTGGCAGCGAACTTGTTAACGATTAAAAATCATATTAATTTACATGCAATCATTCTGATTTTTTGTCAGATTATTCTACAAGCTACATAAATTAGCATAATAGTGTTTTAATTTTCCAGTCCAATCAATAGATTTTCTGTAAATCGCTAACTGCTTCATATTTTGCAATAAATTACCTGCGTCGTGTCATCACGCTTCTCTTTCATTTCTATGCAGTCCGACAGTGACCGCGCTTTAGCTGTTGTAAGCCTCTTAAGTGTATCTATAATTCATACTAGAGATGGGTCATACTAGGTAAATTTTGCACTAGGTGCACCTAGTCCAAGTCCGTACAAATACTCGATCCAAATACCTGTTCCACCTAGTCCACGAAGTACACATACTTTACAGTATGCTTAGTCGCGTACCACCGATACGTCTAAGTACTTACGTACGAAGTAATGAATTGTAATCTTCCCTTCATACTTTACACAGGCTTAGGACTGTCAACGTAAAGATATCAATCTGTAAACAAAGATTTTTGTAAAATGATCCCAAGCGACACTACTTCCTTTGGGAGCCATTTTTTAAAACAATAAAAACTTAAATCAAAATTTCTTCACAAAACAAAACTTCGATACGAAAAGTCCTATACGCGTATCCGATTACGACGGCGGCGAGCCGGGATCACATCCGCACTAGTCCGTACTTGATACTCGACTGCATTGCATAGTCTAAAGTCTCCATACGCATCGAGTATTTACAATACCTAGTGTATAAAATCTGCCTAGTAAATTGGTTGATCAAGTCCTGACTAGTGTCGAGTATTGACAGACAAAGATGAAAGGACTGCGGAATAGTGTTGTTAAAAAAGGACAGAATGTATTCTTGGACAACACGAGTGCGCGTTGCGTTACTTTTACGTCTATTGAATTATGGTTCAAATTCAAATGACTGACACACGAATGATTTAGGCAAATACTAATGCGCTTTGTATTACTTTTAATTGCATTGAAATAAGGTTTAAATTGACACACGAATGATCTGTCTGTAGAGAGCAAACACGATTGAGCGGCAAAGCAGCCTTGCTATCTCGCTTCGCCGCGCCGGTACTTCGATTCGTGTGGGGCACGCGGGTGCCGAGTGCGCCGCGTATGCACAGGGAGACTAGGTGGATCGAGTATTTTAAAAGTTGGAATAGGTACTACCTAGTCTCATTAAATACCTAGTCCCTGGATCTGTTCTAGTATATACGCATCATCTCTAATTCATACGTTTTTGTGTAAATTAACTGACTGAAATATGAGATGATTGTTGAAGGTATCGAAAAAAATCATGCTGACTGGTGGCTGGCTGGCTGGCTGTACTGGCGTGTAATGAAACAAACATTGTGCTTGCTGCTGTTAAATGTTTGTTAACATTTTATCAGCAGTTTGGGAGCACGATATGGTTGAATGCAACCGTACAGGGATCGTAGTTATAACTTTAACGAGCCGTTTGAGGTTGAAACCCTCCGGCCTCGGTTAAATCTCCAAGCGGCTGACACTTCCGTTAACCAAGGGCTGGCTTTTGCCTTGGTCCAGTCTCTTGGGTACATAGATAAAAGATAATAATGGTTACTGTGGGTCATCCTTAGAAGATAGACAGACATAAATGCCATCGCGGAGTTTTTTGTTGAACTTTTCAACATGAACAATCCTGTAGAACATAAATTTTATGTGTCTTTTACGGTTTACGCGACCCACGCTACTAAAGCTCCCAGTCAGCATGATTTTTTCAGACTACTTCAACAATAATCGTCATACTTATTAAGCGAATTTACACAAAATCTTAATGAATTTCACACCAAAACCTTCCTCATGAATCACTCTGTCCATTGGTGAAAACCATCTGAAAATCCATTCAGTAGTTTTGAGTTTATTGCGTTCAGACAGAAGACGAACACAGCGGGGAACTTTGTTTTAAAATATGTGGACAAGGATAAATGAAACAAATAACAAAAAAAAACAATTTTTGCATTATCATAATAATTATTTACTTTGTTTTGGTTATTAACTACTTACTACTAAATTATAACTACACGCTATTCTTCAGCAACTTCCCATGGTTTTTCTGGCCGTTGTAGATCCCAAGGATTAGGTTTCTTGTACACTTCTGGTTCTTCCAACTTGATACCGCCATTGACAACCTCTTTTATGAACCTGTCGACTTTTCCACCTTCAACAGGTTTGATGTCACAGTACATCTCAGTGATACCGCTTTCGAGACACCGTTGTGCGAAAACTTTGCCTAAGTTTATGTAAGCACAAGTGTCAGTGATGCTGTACAGTTGTTTGCGTAGTGCCCACTCTGATGTTTTCGCTTGAATAACTGGGCCGTTTACAAAGTGGACTACTTCAGCGGTTACTGTGCGGTTACTTGCTGTTAATATTAGTCTGTAAAAATAGAAAAAGTTATTAAGTTCATCAGTTTCATTTATAAATAGTTTAGAAATTGAGATTTGGGTGATATTAAAACCTTGGGCTCAGTTACAGAAATGACAGTTACCACAACAAAAGGGGAGAAGGCAATGCTTTTTCTTGTATTACTATTACAGCTTTAATTAACCGTTAAAGGCCTGATAAACAACTAATTAACGTGCTAATTGACGTGCTTGAGGGTCACCCAGGGCTTTACCGGTTAAGCCAGTTTTAATGTTGGTTATACAAACTTGTGCCAGAATTTCCTCCCAGGCGCGTCTAAGTGGTAACCATCAGGTTTGCGAGCAATCCTTATTTTCTCTAAGTTTCGAGGGTTTCTGTTAACGAATTCAGCTGGAGCTGTAGAACTGAGTCTAGACAAACTTGGAGCTACTAATAATCTTTTTAGGTTATTCATTTTGAGTAAATTTTTCAATGTTTTTCCACTATAATTTACTAACCTAATAGCAAAACCTAGTTTGCACGAATTTATGACATTGACGTCTGTCAGCTGTCCTGAGAGTCAAAAAATCGCCGGTGACAGCAAGACATCCCACAGAAACATCCGGACCTCTGCCACTAGGTTTGTCCTACTTCCGGACCTAATTGTACCGTGTACGTAATAACGTAACTGAAAATCGATCGAAATGATTGCCATTGAAGTGACAAGAAAGACTCGACTAAAGTCCGACGTAGAGTGCGCGCAAGATAAGTCTGCGCGCGGTTGGTGGCGTTGGCGTGTTAATTCTATACTGTAATATTTAAAATATTAAATCTATATATACCGGTTAGTTATTAATCTTATTATATTAATATTACCTTACTGGCAGCATACTTATTACCATTTCAGCCGCGCGCAGACATAACTTGCGAGCATTCTAGGTCTAAAATTAAATAACATGGCAAAATAAGAACTATCATGAAATGTATTAGATTTGACCGATTTTAGATAATCCCTTCCCAAGCAACGTAGTAGTCCACGTTCATATAGACATCGAACTGTCAATGTACCCTGTCAAGCCTTTTCCCAACTATGTTGGGGTCGGCTGTCGGCAGTCTAACCGGATGCAGCTGAATAATACCAATATTTTATATGTAGCATCTGCCTCATTGACTACCCGAAACGACAGTCAAAGATCTACGAATAACCGTCGGTATCAACGGTTTAACGTGCTTTCCGAGGAACGGAGGGGTCTCGATATGCAATAGACGTCACCCATCCACGAACTGACCGCGGCAAACGTAGTTAACTTTCGATCGACCCGTGCAGCTGATAATATTTAGCCACAAGGCTCACAAGCCCCTGTCGAACTGAAAGCAAACTTTTTTTTCAATGCATGTGTGTTTACTTAATTTTTTTAAATTTAAAGGAACTTAAATTTTTTACTTTACTTTATATATTTTTTTCAATGTAATAAGTGTGTTTACTTAAAAAAACTTACAAACTTAAAATAATAATAATATGAACAAGTATACAAAAAAGGAGGGCAAATATAGGATCAAAAAACCGTATGTTGTCCGAGTTTACTTTTTCAAGACATCGCCAAGCGATTAGTCGAATCTTCACGTGTCCAGAGGGCTGGCCTATTTATTGGCCGAAGAATCATATCAGCATTTTCCTGTTGACAACGATGCGGACGAATCTATATTCTTTACTATTCGGTCTGGTAAATTTTAAGTTTCGGTAAATTCTTCTTTTTTATTTAGTAAACTAATGCCATTGCAACCGTAAAACCGATAAATTGATAAATTTTTAATGTCAATGATTTGTTGATGCAAAAGCCCATCACTAAAAATGACGTACATTCTTGTATTCAATTCGCCCACCCACACGTTGAGTTTTGATAAGAAAAAGTACAGTTTGTATTTATTCTAGGCACGTTTTGTTACCATATTCACCGTCTTCGGCTATGTAGTGGTCGCCGAAGTTTGTGCGCAACAGCCGTTTCTCTATGCCAATTGTTTAGTGGAGTTGTGTGATTTCGGACGGGCGTGAGCGTGCGGGGCAGTTGCATACATGTTTTGTAATTAATTTGTACGCCCACTCTGTGGTCTGCTGTGGTGGTTGCTCAGTGTAAGTGATGGTAGTAGGTTAGAGGTAGAATAAGTGTGGATTATTGTTGAAATGTCGCTGCAGAAGAGTGTGAAAAGTGCGGGGGGAGACAGGAGTGAACAGGGCGATACAACATCGATATGCTCGTCAGTGACGACGCAGCCGGACAGGCACGGCTTCTTCGGAGGTGCTCAGTACAGTCCAGAACCGTAAGTACACTCTAACCAGCATCTTAAAAAGTATAAACTTATATTGTTGTCTATTGCATTGCAGTATGTTGTATATCCGAAACACCATCAACTTAATTATATAGGTCAGGACCATTGTTTACTATGTTTCGGAGTATAAACAAATTCAGTGTGCCAAAACAATTTGTGCAAAGTCTATTTAAACTTGCTTTTACAACCCATTCACAAAGAGTTTTATTTGTACACCATTGGCATTATAAAACTGTATGCCTTTGCAATAATTGTGTGCACATTAAAGTGGGTACTAATTTGGAGAAACTAAATTATAATTAGAGACTTTCATTTTCACTTCATACCTAATTACTCTATTGCCTACTTTACTAAAAATTTCGCTCATACTCAAAGTGGAATACCTAGATATTATTTCAATGCGTTATTTAGGAGAGCATAATATTTTAAACTTATTATTTGCAGAAAAACTAATGTTGTTTATGGTTGAAGGAAAGATTAGTGATTAAAACAAAACCTTTTTACTCCAATATACTTCTTGCAGTTAATGTAATTTATAATATGTCTAGTACAAAAAGCTGCTCAACTGAACTGTGTTATGTCCAATCATTGTTATTAAAAGCGTATTATATTTCAGCTAAGTGTTGCAAATTGCTAACACCCCACTATCACATTACAGTGACAAAATCACTGAGTCATAGAGGATATTAAATCATGTAAACCTGATTATCTGCATGTGTGTGACTTATCAAGGGAAATAATTTAGTTAAAAAGGTTTTGTTTAGGAGTCAGGGCCCTTGACTCGAATAAGTACCTACTTTTTTTGAAAGCAGACTCCAATATAATTGGGAAAAGGCTACGCAGATGATGATTATGAAACGTTTGCTTTTTGTTTGTTTTCTGTTGTCATTATTACTATCT
Source organism: Agrochola circellaris (assembly GCA_914767755.1). NCBI lineage: Eukaryota > Metazoa > Arthropoda > Insecta > Lepidoptera > Noctuidae > Agrochola > Agrochola circellaris. The sequence goes on from OU611860.1 coordinate 10,670,750, forward strand.
AACCAAATACGGTGGCTAAGTTGGTATTTTCATAATTCCTATGGAGTTAGCGTACTAGGTAATGCCACTCATCTTGGAGGTTGTATAAATGCTTCCCTTACACAAAAAGGTTGTTATTGTATCATGATATGTAGCTTGATCATGATCAAGCCACCACTGATTATATCCTAATGCTGTCAAGGCACGCACCTCTGACTTTTCGGATTCATGTGCGTATTGTATAATTATTACTTGCTTCAAAAACGGTGAAGGAAAACATCATTAGGAAACCGGCTTGCCTGAGAGATATTTCTCGACGGCATGTGAAGCCAAGTCAGAGGCCCATGGGCGGCTTTAAAAAATATAAAAATATTCTACAAGCTGAAATCACATTGTATTTTAACTGTAGGTAACTCACATTGTTCAGTCAAATTAATTAATGTGTTTACTACATAATTACCGGGCACTCATAAAAAGCAAGAATTTGAGTTACTTTTTAACTAACTTCAAAAAAGGAGGAGGTTCTATGTTTGTCTGTATGTATTTCTTGTTTAAATGTAGGTATTTTCATTAATTGTGGACCTATTTTGAAAATTTGGTCAAGATCTGGTGATGAGTGGTCTTTTGAGTTACTTTTTAACTTTACTGCTTGCAATTGTTATAGTATGTAGTTAAAAGTTAATGGAGGTACTTTTCATTTTCGTAATCTGTTTGTTATCCTTTGATTGACCTCTTTCTATTACTAGAAAAAATATTTAAACACAATACTAATAAATAATTATAATTTTGTAATAGCTTGTAGCTTATATACCTTCTATCTGTTTTTGTTATTCAGGATTGAATAATTAACAGAGGAAATAATGATTTCATTGTTGCATACCTATTTTCTACCCATATGTTATTATTTTACAATATTTCAAAATGGAATTTCTTCAGCTTAGCCTAAAAATTAAAAAGTTTAAAGAATTTTTATTAGAATCCAATATTCTAATAAAAATTCTCTAAACTTTTGAATTTTTGAGGGCAAGAGGTTTGTAACTCTTTCAGTACTTGGTTGTGGAGGTCAGATAGGCAGTCGCTCCATGCAAAATTCTGGTATTCAGCTGCATCAGGTTAGACTCCAAAAACCAGCCCAAGTTGGGCGGTCCAACTTACCTACTTGGTAAAAATACTTGTTAGATGATGAGTGATATGATACTGCATAATCTTGAAGTTTCCAAATTCAGGACTCGAAATAAGGATTTGAATTTTATATTCTTGTCTCATTACCTCTCACTGTGGCCAAGACACCTTTAGCCATCTCTGATCAGTCTTGTGAGTCTGCAGGACTGGCAGTGAGTGTACCCTTCTCCCGGTTCCTGGAAATCCTGTCTACTATCCGTCTGTAACCTTAGGTCGCATGGTGCAGACATCCTGAACATATTTATTTATTACATACTAGGTATATGATAGGTTAGGGCTATAGGGCTTAGAGTCGTAGTCAATATTTTCTTTATTGACAAATTAAAGTCCTGGACCATGGCATCTTTTGCCCAGCCCTGTAAGTTTCCGATATGAAAAGGCCATTTATATAACAAAATACCAAAAAATAAACAACAATTTATTCTATGACCTTATTTACAATTTAACAGTAACATCTCCACTCGCGTGTACTTTTAATAATACATTGCAAGAAACGGAAGTTCATTTATTTCTCAACTTCCCAGATATTGTCGGTCTGTCGTAACAACTTGTAGAACTGTCGGCTTTTTCTAACAAACTACAAGTATGTTTGAAACAATAAATTAAATTAGCAAAAAAGCGGCCAAGTGCGAGTCGGGGTCGCACACGAAGGGTTCCGCACTTCCGTACCACCGTACAATATTTATAACTACAATATTTTTTAAATACTTTAGTAAAAAAACGCGTTTCTTGTGTCCCTTAATTTTTTTACTTTTGTTGTTATAGCGGCCATAGTAGTACACACTCTGTGAAAATGTCAAGTGTCTACCTATTACGGTTCAAAAGATACAGCCCTGTGACAGACGGAAGGACAACCGAGGCTTAGTAATAGGATCCCGTTGGCACCTTTTGGGTACGGAACCCTAAAAAAGTATGTTCTGACAAATTGGTCTTGTTGGCTGTTGGTATTGTTCCGCGATTCCAATCTCACGTAATATTCGAAGGTAGTTCGTGAATGCAGTTTTGTTATCATGCGTCGTGACGTGGGCATGCGGTGTGCTATAAATTATAATGTTAGTTCAGTATGTCTTAGTTCTTTTGCAAGGACATTTGCTGTGGCTGTGATGCTTAGCAAGCTCACCACCACGCACACTGCGACATGCGACTGCGACAGCTCGACGACTAGACGCAACGACAAGCTAGGGGAGTCGCACGCTATCGCTACTTGTCGCAGCGTCTAGACGCACGGTGCACGCGCACACCCGATGACAGTCGCAAGCGACAGGTCAGCGTCTTGTTGTCGAGGTGTCGCAGTCGGATGTCGCAAAGTATGGAAGGTGGTTGCAGGGCTAATCGCCTAGGGTGCGCCGGACGTACGTACCATCGAAGAACTTCATATCTGTACACCGTAAGGACTATTTTTGCTTGCAGCGCTCGGCAGCTATAGAACCGGGGCGGTAACAGATGTGGTCATCGTGTTCATGGGATTTTGTTTTCAAACTGCTTAGATATGAAGTTCTTCGATAGTATGTTTTAGTATCGCCCGCCACTGGTGGAGGCCATTTTAATGCATTTTTAGTCATAGTTAAAGGCAAGGTCGAAGGTTACATGTTTCATGGATCACTATGAGAAGGCTTTGACTAGATACAATTTATATTTAATTTTTACAATAACTAAAAGAAAATTGAAATAAAATACATAAAAAAATTTCTAAAACTTAATGAACAAGAAAAAACAATCTAAATCATGTTGTGCATGTGTGTGCAACTGCCACAATTGTCTTGAAAGGAAATAGACCCTGTCGTTTTACGACGTGCAAGTGACATTCCACCTTGGTGGTAAAGCAACTACAATAATTCAACACGAATATTGGATACTCTCAGACCCCTCCCACCCACATGCCACCAGTTATGTTTAAGTCCCAGTCCAATGGACTTAACATAACTTCAATGGACCCCTTTGCTATCAACCGGGCACAAATCCAGACACCGAGCTGCTACTGAGACATTCCAAATGGAAAAACCCAACAACCCAGGGAATAGAACCCAGGACCACATGCTCAGCAGTAGCGCTTCCGACCACTAGACCAAAGAAAGCAGTCTGATACGTATTAATCTGTCTTATTAATGCTACAGTATTGTTCTAGAATTCGAGCCTCGGTGTTGTAAATACTTTTCTACACAGAAGATAAATCGTTTCGTGAAAATTAATCCTTTGGTAGGTCTTATCCATAATCTGGTTCTTTTATAAAACCCTACATAAAACAAGAAACTGGTCATAAACAAGGATAAATATGCTAATAAACGCGCGACAAAATCTTTTAAGAACGTTCATCCAAAATTAGGCAATGTCACAAATATCTGTAAAATATTTACCTGTTTTGATTAATTTGGCAATCAATTACTGTATGGAAATAAGAAATATGGCTAACTAGTGAACTAGAATATTAATAATGAATTGCAATGACAACACAAAATTTGATTTTGTAACCGTTTTAGGTGTAAAAAAGGCATTTAGAAATTTTCTAAATACTTTTTTACATGTAAATCTGAATATTCGGTGTTACAATATATATTAATTATTGCGTTTCATAATCAATATTTTAGTTCACTAGTTAGCCATATTTCTTATTTCCTTACACTAATATTGCTTTAATCAAAACAGCAAAATATTTGACAGCTGTTTGCGATGTTGGAGACGTTGGAACTTGACCACGAGACAGAGATAAAAACATACAATCAGCTTCAGCTCCGTTGAAGACTAGAAAGTTTGGCAATAACTCCTTCTGCACATGAGGCTTCCCTGGTACATCATTAACGGCATATTATGTTAAGAGTCTATTAACTGCTCCCAAATTACTATGTTTATTTTTTAAATTTATTTTTTACATTCTTCCTTGACATAATCATCCTAATATTTGACATTATATACCTACAATTTAATTTCAATACTTTATTAGTGGCTTTTGTGTACATGATAATTATTCAGATTTGTTACAGGTGTAATAGCAATCATTTAATTTCGTTTAAAATTGGTTTTTATTTTTATTAATTAATTTATATTTTATATAGATTCTTTTCTATTTTGTGAATGTGAGAACGCTGTAGGCTTAGTGGACTGTAGATTTATTGACCATATTCTATTTTGTTGAGTACCTGGCACTTGTTGAAAGACCTACACTGTCCTCCCATACCTATTAATACTGTTAAATATTTGAAAATATTGTAAAGATTATTTTTAAAAGAGTAACTGTGGAGTTTCTTGCCTGCTCTTCTCCATAGGAAACGACCAATTGGAACCGTGCACCCAGCTTCTGACCTTTCATAAGTCCCCCATGTAGGTTTATGTGAAATAAATATTTAGAATTTTTGGAATTTCAATTAAACTTCTAGGCTAGCATCTGAACCTTTAAAAACCCTCCAGAAATGCAGATAGTAGCTACTGCAAGTTACTAGACTAAATATCTTGCCCCCTTGTTACATGGGACTTAAACATAACTGGCGAAATGAGGGTGTACTATAGGTACACCTCTGCCCTACCCTACGGGGAATACAGGCGTGATGCTATGTTATATCTTTGGAGGTCTTCGGTCCTTAGCAAAGAGAATGGTCACATCTTATCCTCCATAGCTTGATACTACTGAGCATTCTATCGTTAGAAGTCGAAAACAAATAGGCATAAAAAAAAATGCCCTTACATGCCCTAGTACTACACTTCGAATTTTAAAGTCACTGATCCAAAAAAAAAAAAATCTTCCTACTTATTTGCAAAGTTGGGCAAACGTCATCTAAAACTATTCCAAATTTCAAGTTAATAGCATTAGTAGTTCTTGAGATATCCAGCTGTGACAGACAGGCGGACCGACAGACTGAGTCGCACCATTAGGGTTCCTTTTTACCATTTTGGTATGGAACCCTAAAAAGAAAGAAAGAAAATATGTTTATTTGCGGTAAACATGACACAAAGGAAGAACACAAAACAAAAACTAACAAGTTGGTTGGTTTACTGCTGGTTATAGGCGCACTACCTGCAGCGAGCAGCAAACCCTGAATCATTCGCATTCCGTTTACTCCAACTACGCTTTTTAGTTCGTAGAATGTTTAGCAATCATGAACACTGCCAAAAGTATCTAACAGTCTTATTTTAGGACGTCTAAATCGTGGTCTAAAGAACATTAATTACATTTAAACAAAAATGTAAATGTAACAAGATAACATCAGTCTTTGTAAGTCGCGATGTGGACCTACAATGGTTGAGACCGGAGGCTATAATGTAAGAAATTTTATTCATGACTTGCAAAGATCCCGCGTGGAGGACAACGAATAACTGTTTTTAACTTTTCCATAACTTTTTCTTTAAAACGGAAAATATCACACGCTTGTCCGTGTTGGGTCCCACAAAATGTCAAACGGCTCGTGACCCCTTTGCGGATGGAAACGAACATGCTTATCTGATGATTTTGTCTAATGGATTGGTGCAACGCGCGCAAAAAAAAGGCAGTATGTGACCCCTTATTTGAAAAACGAGAAATCTGTTGAGGTTATGTCGCTCTTTCTTTTTCATCTCTAATCATCTAATAAGTAGATGGTGTTCTGAAAGCTATAAAAATTCACAACTTCACTTTTATCACTTTCAAGCATTATGATGAATGAATGTTACAATCGATGAAAGCGGAGAAACCTCAGTGGTCATTTGAAAGTGCAGGTTGGTACGGCGACGGAATATCATCAGATTGATATCAAGACCAGTGGTCACCGCCCCACTAGTCACCTAGGCAGACATACAAACTATGCATATGTACAGACAATCGAGCAAGGTCGTACGGGCATACGGAGAATTAATTAAGCCTGTAGCCAGTAATTCCCATGGGGGGTGTGATAGGCCTAGGAACCTCAACTTTTTACTGTTATACAAAAAAGTTACAAACAAGATTACTTATTTGGTTAATTTTTATTACAGTAAGGTAACATGCGTTTTATGCGTGATTAATTAACAAATTCATAAGGAATTGGTTTAGTCTGTTAGCTTATATGCAACAGAATGAAATACGTGCTTATAGGAAAATTGCGGGATAATGTCATCGAAGTAAGTTGTAAGATTAACTAGGTTATAATATATCATTTTATTTGTATTGTATTCGTTACGATTAGTAAAATCATTAACATAAACCTAACGATAAGCACTGAAAAGCATTTTGATGATTCTGAAGCAAGGAACAAACTTCAAACGCAGTAAGTAATATAGTTTATTTATTTTAGTAACATATTATGTACAATTCAAAGACACCTTGGATTTAACATTTCTTATGTCTGTTAGCTTTGAGTCTGACGAGCCTAGAAGCATCCGAATATACAAAATTGTTATCGTTATCAAACGCTAAACCGAAACCGTCGGTTACTTCAACAACTTTTTCTAAAGAAGAACTTGATTTTCTCACAGCGTATATTCCGTCTAGGAGACAAGCGTAGACATTACCATTTATATCAGTAGTTAAACTCCTCAACACAGGTGATTCCTTATACAAAACAGCATTTTTTGTCCCTTTCTTCTGAGAGAACAAACCAGTACTATTTGAAAAGAAAATGTCGTCTTCATTATCTATAACGAAATGATCCACTTTGGTGTCTTCCAAATCTAGGAACCTTCTCGATTGTCCATCTTCCATCACGTATAGGAATTGATGAGGGAATAAAGAGTAGTACAGAACTTCCTTGAAGTATAAAGTCCAAATGTTGGAACCTCTTTCTCCAATCAGTTCTGCTTTGTTATGCCCATAGTCGTATTTGTAAATTCCGTCGCTTCCACCTATGTAAATTTCGTGTGTTCCTTGGTCAACTGTTTGTGCAAAACCATTAGCGACGCCTTCGATATTGTTGAACTCCTTGGTGTTAAGATTCAATCTTGCTGACCTGAAATCATCTTCGTCTTGTTTGACGTTGTAACTGAAGTAAAGATTGTTGGTGCTGTAGTCTACTGCTAAAAGGTATGGTCTGTCGAGCTCTTCTTTTAGCGTTTCGGTCTCATAGTAGACTCCGTTTATTTTCACGCCCGGACATTCATTTTGGTCTGTGATCACTCCAGCTTGGATCGAGATGAGGCCGCACAAGATGATGATGAGTTTCATTTTGGGTCTGAAATGACAAAATGAAAACGTAATTATTTAGAAATAGTGTTTACCGTACATTGGCTCAGGCAATCGAAAACTGATGGAAGTAGTTATTTTCATGTTTTGCGCCTAATTAAAGATTTGGCCTTGGGTTTTTTTATTAACATTTCAACATACCTCCGTTGAATCGTTTAGAAAATAAGCGGGCACTAGCACATGGCAACTTGGTATTTACTCAATAACGTTACCCCTGTTATTCGTTTCTCCAGGACATTCCCTACGAATTTAAATTAAAACATTCTTACAAAAATTCCAGCCATTGTGCCTCTCCAATTCGTAAGGCAGTCAGTTTGTTTGGACTTTTAATCAACTCGGTAACACATGATTTCTAAGCAAGTGCTGACCCTGTCAGACTCCTCACCTTCATCTATTAAACTATTTACTTCTACCAAGGCCTGTTGATACAAATCCACGGTCTAACTATGTAAACTCCAATATTATTTACTTAATTAGTTATTGTTAGCACTTACCGCGTCTGTCCGTAGGCGAATGATAAATGAATTGATAAATAATACTGGCCGGATAATTGGATATTATCATCACGCCAATATTACGATTTTTTGCGTCTGTGGAGCTGCCACATATATTTTTTTTTTGCGTTTCTTTACTTTTAAGTTTCTTTAAGTTGGTAGTTTTCTATTTTATTTATATATTTATTTATTTATTTATTGATAGGAGAACCAACAGCTATAACAAATGGATAACAGTTGAAAATGAAACATACAGCCAATTACAGGTTCTCACGGGTAAAAACAGAATAAGTATTAGAAATCTTAGGATCACTAACAAGCACGATAAAAAAGATAAAGTGTATAAATATATGAATAAGGTACAATAAGCACTATGCACTTTTAAAGAAGTCAGCGTTCAGCTGAGCTCGTGCAGAATAGGTATTAATGGTAAATGGGTCAAATGAGAACTCTTTACAAAGAATATTAAAGTCCTTACTCGCTCGCACCATGTATGAGTTTTGCCTGTAGTTAGAAGAGGAAAAAGGAATGGAGATAGGCGGATTAAATCTAACTGATCTCTGAGGAACATTGAAACGTAGTTTATGTAGGAGATCAGGACAGTCAATCTTGTTCGACATAATTTTTAAAAGGAAAGTGCAATCCGCTAGTCGACGACGATTTATAAGTGGCTGTAAATGAAATTTCTTGCAAAGATTTATGTAACCATCAGAATGGTATGGTATACGTAGCCGAAAACATAGAAAACGTATAAATCTTTTTTGTATATTCTCAATACGATCAATATACTTGCCATAACACGGGTTCCAGATTTGTGACGCATATTCAAGATGACTTCGCACAAAAGAGCAATAAAGAATCTTAAGGGTCTTGGCCTTTTTGAAACACCCTGCGAGTCTCATAACAAAACCCAGCGACTTCGAAGCTTTGGCAACTATTTGCTCAATGTGCACGTTAAATAAGAGTTTAGAGTCATGAAAAACGCCCAGGTCGCGTACACCGTCGCATCTGTTTAATAGCTGCCCTTTAAGTTTATAAGTTGTAGGGAGAGGGACGCGTTTTCTGCTAAAGGAGATTAATGAACATTTAACAGGGTTCAAGTCTAGTTTGTTAGTTAGACAATAATCATCCAATCGCGACAGGTCAGATTGGAGAGCATCCATGTCATCATCTGATGATATTGCAGAAAATATCTTCATGTCATCAGCAAAACAGAGCAAATTTGAGTTGTGGAAACACGAGTCGATGTCGCCCACATAAATGATAAAAAGTAGCGGACCCATCAAGGAACCTTGAGGCACACCACTTGGAGCTGAAACCCAGCTCGACATGTAGTTACTGACAACGACAGCTTGAGATCTGTTTTCAAGATATGAAGTAAACCAGCGAAGTAGATCTCCTCTGATACCATTGTTAAAAAGCTTTGTTTTAAGGATATTGTGGTCAATTCTATCAAAAGCCTTACTGTAATCCGTGTAAACGACATCGACCTGCGCCCCATTGTCCATTCTGTCCGTTAGGAAGTCATTGAGCAAAGCCAGGTTAGATGCAGTTGAACGACCCTTAAGAAATCCGTGCTGAGAAGGGCTAAAAGACTGACTCAGTGCTGCGTAAACTTGGTCGTAGACAACCCTCTCAAAGACTTTAGCTAATACGCACAGTTTGGAAATAGGTCTGTAATTAACTATTTCATTTTTGTGCCCTTTTTTATGCACCGGGGTTATAAAGGCGGACTTCCAGATTTGGGGAACTGAACGGGAAGAGAGTGATTTTGTAAACAATAGTGATACTGGTAAGGCAATGGTTTTAGCACTCCCAATCAGCAATTTAGGTGATAAGTGGTCCGGACCAGCAGATTTAATTGGATCAATTTTACTAATTAGTTTAACTATAACATGTGGGTCAATCTCAATTGAGTGAATATCTGAGGGTAAATTATAATTTGCAGTTTGAGGAGGACAGTAACTAGTAGACACAACATTGGTAGGATCAAGATAAGTGGAATAGAAGTGGGAAGAAAATGCATTACAAATAGACTCAGGAGAAGAAATCGTCACATCACCATACTTGAGGAAACTGGGTATTGCATTGGACTTAGATCTCTGCTTCACAAAGGTCCAAAAGCGTTTAGGATTCCTTTCGATGGAGGCTTCTGTATCAGCTAAGTAGTTGGTATAACAATCCGCTTCAAGTTTATTAACCCGCTCTCGTAAATGTTTAAAGGTCACCTCATCTGAAAGTCTGCCATACGTCTTAAATTTACGGAGATATTTAGCCTTCTCCTTGATCAAGCGTTTAAGTGCCGGGGAGTACCAAATAGGGTATGAGCTGTGAGAGACTGTCTTAGTTGGCACATACTTATTTTGAATGTCCGCTATAGTAGCATAAAAGTAGTCTACGGCGTCACTAAGCGACATGTCAAAAAATACGTCCGGCCAGTCTATAGCTGCTATTTCACCGTTAATGGCCGCAAAGTCAGCTTTACCGTAAAGGTAACGAGTAAAGGGTGCGGGAGTTAAATAAGTGTACTCTGCAAAGTTCACGTCGATACAGAGGGCCGGATGATATTTGTCGACAGGTGATAAAGGCACCACACACTCACACACTGAAACCATTTCATTACATAAAACTAAATCTAGAATCTTACCATAACTATTTAATATGCCATTATATTGACTGAACCCTAAAATACGCAATTCATCAGTTAGCATGTACTCGTCACCACTACAAATATTCACAGGTAATAATGTGTTGTTATTTAATTGCCACAAAATTCCACTAAGGTTAAAATCGCCAATTACTAAATATTTATCAGTTGGATTGTTTAGTACTATACTACTTAAACTATGGAGAAAATTTGATAATTGGTCGGAAAAAGTATAACCATGGTTTTGCCTACACAAATATAAGACGCAAACATTCAATTTAAGGCAATTTCTTGTGTTGGGCTGACGTACACTTAAAGTTACCCACAAGTCTTCGGCCGAGGAGTGAAATAACGGTTGGGGAACAGCAAATATACACTTACGGATAGCTATCAAGACACCACCTCCACGAGACTGACCCGTGAGGCAGTAATCCCGGTCGCGTCGACACACAATATACTGATCACCAAATAACTCCGAATTTGATATGCCGTCGACCAACCAAGTCTCAGTTAAAACAATGACATCGTATGAACATAGGCATAGTTGACGAAAGAAGGATTCAGTCTTGGTACGGAGCCCACGAACATTCTGATAATAGACATGCAGTTTGCTATTATCGTTTACAGCCATCGATAATTAGCACAAATTGTAGCAACAAAATTATTAGTTAGATAACAACCACTCAAATAACAAAGCGTTAAAAGACTAACGATTGCAGTTTCTGTGACAATGTTTATGGATAATAAATACTCAACGTTAATGTAAAGGTACAAAATAAAAGCGAATAATAAGCTAATAAGTAGGGTAATTAGGTATACACGATTGTTAAACGGCACAAAAAACGCAGCAGTAGCACAGGTAACTGTGCGAATAAGCAGGCAGTAATTAGATTCAATAATGAGTGCGAGCGAGATAAGCATAGAATGGGATGTTCTAATGAATAGAACAGCGCGATAAGCTAAGCAAAAGTCCCAATTACGAGTACATAGGCGAGGTGACGAAGCTTCGAGCACGTCAGTGGTGCTAAACCTTTTACAAAAATTTAAGTGATATAAAGTTAGGGCTATTAGTACATAATGTATAAAAATTAATTTACTTCTAGACTTATGTTTAAAATTATGCTGACTAAGTAATGATAACCGAAAAATGAGCCACACTAATTTAGCTTGTTTAAATCATTCTCCTTAGAAATCACAAAGACAGCCGATCCCTCCTGCCTGCGGACGTGAATCTTTCCGTGCTTGACCCATACGTGCTTATACTCCTTCTCCTTAGCTAATGCTCGGGTTTTGTTCAGCAACTTTTTGGAGTCAGGGTTGAGGTGATCATTCACATAAACCCGGTTCGACTGGCCAGTGAATCCAAGGTCATGTGCGGATAACGTCTTGCAAGAGCGTGCAGCCGCAACAAAGTCCTCCTTGACATATCTATTCAGAAAGCTGACCACAATTGACTTATCCTTTGTGTTGAATAATGGAATCCTGGATATGTAGTTGACCTGGGTTTTAGGAAATGTAAAGTTAACCTTTTGGGTTATCTTTTCCAAGATAGCAAACAGATTTTCGTCCTTTTTTAGGGGAATGCCCTTAATTTCCACATTGTTTAACCTTGATCTCTGATCACTAGCAGACAGCTCCGACTTAATCAAGTCAATGTTGGATTGAAGAGAGCAAACAGATTCCTGAAGATGCTCAAGACCAGCAACCCTAGTCTCAATGCCTGCAAGTTTCACAGAGAAATCATCCAGCCGTTTACCATCGAACTCACAACTGATCTTGAGTTCCTTCAGTTCCTCTTTGATGAATTTGACATCATTAGACAGCGTCGGCAGGCCAGCCAATTGAACCTTGAGCTCACGAATCTCATTTAGGATCGTTTCCAGAGACGCAGGTTCAGGTGTTGGTAGCGGAGACGGGGACGGGGTCGGTGACGGTGAGGAAATTCGGCACTTTGGACATTTCCATGCCGCTCTTCGGTCAGCTCCAAGTTTCCTCCATCCGCCCTCCGTGATGCTAGCGCAGCCAAAATCGAGGTGCCGTTTACATGAAGCACACTGAACGCCGTCATTGAAGTCAGTATTGCAGCTGGCACACTTCATCATAATTTGTTAACGAATAATTGAATAAATAATTGAAGTATGAAGAAAAGTAAAATGTTTGGAACCACTGATTGGAGGACTGATCGAGCGGGGCGCGTAGGTACTTGCGAAGCGATAGCGCGAGGTGCGTAGCGTACGAGCAAAGTGCGTGCTTGTTAAGTGGGTGATCGCGAGTGACTGATATATATATATACTTTATTGTACACCAGAAAATACATAGCAAATAATAAATTTAACACTACAAAACATACAATGCGCGGCCTTATCGCTTTCTGCGATCTCTTCCAGGCATTTTAACTGTGTTTGCTTCTTATCGAAATGCAACATGTGAGAAGATTTGATTGCTGATATGTGACCTAGGTTATGTTTCACATACTTTACCTGAAAACTATAATTATGGATTCACTTTAAGCACAAAAATAATTAACTCTTATTAAATACTGCACTGAAGCATGTGTAATATTTGCTTATCTGCATCAACCGTCAGGCTCGGAAGTGGGTTACCAGTGGGAAGTAGCGTGGAGGTCATAGGCGATAGAACGTCTATAAATATGTTATCAGTACATAGGTTGAATAGTATACAGGGTGTTTGGTGCATCGTGTGCCAAATTGAAATGGTCGACTGAAGGAGTCATCTGCTAGCCTTTCAGACCTTGTAACACCCCTCATGCTCTGTGGATTTTTTTAAATCGACTTTTTATTGTTTTCCAAAAAAAAGACCCAAATTTTACATTCAAATACAGATTTTAAAAAAAATATAAGGCGTAGACTCTGAATTTTAATTTTATTTCGATGTGTTTTGTTTAAGAATACTTTTAAATACAAAATTAGTGATATTAGTCACCTAGTTCTTTTTTAATTCACTCGCAAAGGTAAAACTAAAATTAAAGCTGTACATGTTACAGCTATTTATAAGGCTACAAAAAAAAAATCAAAAGCGACCGGGATCTTCCAACTCCCTCATTAATTCTCCAGTCTATCCTCTTTCTAATGATGTGCCACATGCCATAAAAGTATTTTAACAACTTTGTGAATTCGCTAGAATTGAGAATCGAGTCACCTAAGGCTAATATTCAAAATTATGATTTAAAAAAAAATCTCTTAAATGATACCTGTCAAACCTATAAATCTGCTATCTCATTCTTATGGTTAGGTAAATTTGTGTCTCAATCTGTATCTTTCGTGGGATTTACTTGAAATAAAAAAACAAAATTGCATTTTTAACATTTATTTAATCATTGTTACAAATCTTGCTCAAATTGTTGGCCTCTGTTGCGAATGCAGGCCCGACACCTGTTTCGTATTTCAACAGTTGTTGTACGAAGTCGTATTTCCTCCTTAATAGTATTGAATGCCGCTTCTATGCGTTGGACTAATACCTCAATAGTTGGAACCTCCGTGGCATATACCAACTCTTTGGCACGTCCCCAGACATAAAAGTCTAACGGAGTTAGATCTGGGGATCGTGGCGGCCATGGAATAGGGCCATCGCGTCCAATCCATGCATTGGGGAACACATTGTCGAGATATTCCCTCACAGTCAATCGCCAATGCGCGGGACAGCCGTCATTTTGAAATACAATGGGCACACGTTCATTAAATACGGGCACATCGGTCACTAATTCGGGCAGGTCATTTTGTAGGAATTCCAGGTAGTCTTCGCATTCCATTGAGATTATCGGGCAGGTAGTGCGGTCCAATTACCTGATTCCCAATCACTCCTGCCCAAACGTTTACACTAAACCTTCTTTGAGAAGATTTCTGTCTTTTAACACGTGGGTTTTGCGTTTTCGTTGTCCAGTGGTGCAAATTGTGTAAATTGAGGATCCCATCCTTGGTAAATGTGGATTCATCCGTCCACAGTATTCTTTTTTAAAAATCAGGATCATCCACATCCGTGTGTAAAAGAAACCGACAAAAAGCCACTCGTCTCTCAAAGTCGCCACCCTCAAGACCTGCAACAAATAAAAAACTCTTTTAAATTTCTCTTGGGCAATAAGTAATTGCACAAGAAAGGACCCGCTGTTCGTGCTAATAGATTCACTACCTGGAAGTGACGCCATACCATACCCATTACCTGCTAAACAAAGGCAAGGTCAAACAAAGCTTGCACGGGTTTAAAATTACGTACCTTGCACCGGAGTGTAGTGGAATGGATGCTTTTTGTTTTGACGAAGTACTTTCCACACTTTCCATATTGAAATATCAAGATGTGATGCCACATTTCTAATGCTTCTTGTAGGGTCTTCCTCAAAAAGTGCCAGTATTCTCTCGTCTACTTCAACATTATGTCGCACAATATGGCCCCTTGGTTCATTAAAAGTAACACTGCCAGTCTCGCGTATGCGTCGGTATGTGTCTTGGAAGACTCTGCGGCCAGGTAATCGTCTACCAGGAAAGCGTTCCTGGTAAAGTCGTTGCGCTGCACGAGCGACGCCATTAGCGGCTCCGTAAACCATCATGATGTCCGCATATTCTTCGTTAGAGAATGTCGCCATTGCAATAACAAAAAACTCAAAGTTTAACAATAACAACAAAAATTAAACAAATGTAACAAGAACCAACAAAACTTAACGATAACAAAGTAATAAAAGAATCGCGGAGTATGGTGAACTAGCACACACGTTAGGTAGCAGAGGCAGTGATGTCTCGACTAAAAAAATGGCGGGTCGAGCGGCGCGATTTGTTCAAACCGATTTAAGGTATGCAAGAAAGAGATAGAAGATAGATTTTACTGTGAAAGAGTGAGAAAACAAATTTTACCTCTTTCTCAAGTAACAGTTCCGCAATAAATATTTTTTCATTAGAATTTGGAATGTAGTTTTATGTGACTTGATTCACAATTCTAGCGAATTCACAAAGTTGTTAAAATACTTTTATGGCATGTGGCACATCATTAGAAAGAGGATAGACTGAAGAATTAATGAGGGAGTTGGAAGATCCCGGTCGCTTTTGGTTTTTTTTTTGTAGCCTTATAAATAGCTGTAACATGTACAGCTTTAATTTAAGTTTTACCTTTGCGAGTGAATTAAAAAAAAACTAGGTGACTAATATCACTAATTTTGTATTTAAAAGTATTCTTAAACAATACACATCGAAATAAAATAAAAATTCAGAGTCTACGCCTTATATTTTTTTTAAAATCTGTATTTGAATGTAAAATTTGGGTCTTTTTTTTTGAAAACAATAAAAAGTCGATAAAAAAAAATCCACAGAGCATGAGGGGTGTTAAGGGGTCTGAAAGGCTAGCGGATGACTCCTTCAGTCGACCATTTCAATTTGGCACACGATGCACCAAACACCCTGTATATTAGATTAGAACTAAGACTTAGGACTAGACTAGATAAGAACGTTAGGCGTTTAGAAAAGGGTCCGTTTCTGGAAATGTCAACATATCATGTAGTAACAGTAAGTATAACTTGCATGGCTTGGATTTGTAGTAATGAGCTTAAAGATGTAATAAGTACTGATAGAAATGTTATAAAAACGCCCGGGTGTCACCATTGTGTGGATCGCCCGGAGGACACGGTGGAGCATACGGTGGAGGTCTGCCCGGCTTCGGCGGGGCACAGCCGTGTCCTTGTGGAGGCGATCGGCGGCAGTGATCTCTCGCGTCCGGCCCTGGTCCAGGCCATGGTACGGAGCGAGAGGGAGTGGGAAGCCGTCACCTCCTGCGAAGCAGTAATGCTCGCGAAGGAGGAGGCGGAACGCGTGAGGGAGAGGCAAATTTCGCATCCTCACGCCCCTAGCCGCCGCAGAAGTCGCCCTGGGCGTCAAGAATCACAGGCCGATTCCCGGCCACCGTAGGCGCGGGCTTGCGGACGGTGAGCAATGGGTCGCTCGCCGTCCGTTAAGGACCAGGCCCGGGTCGACGGCGCGTTGTGTTCCACGCGCGCCTCAAAGAGATGTCAGCACATCTGAAGAGGTCTGCTAGAACCGATGCCTGCTAGGGTCGCGGGAAAGTCCGACAGGCATACCGTGGCCCCTGGCAACGTACAGGCAACACTGAACGAACACGGGTGGGTTTTAGTCAGTAAGAGTCTGACACGCCCTCCCGCTCCGTCCAGAGCGGGAGAAGTTACTTGATAATTACCCACCCAGAAAAAAAAAAGAAAGGCGTACAGAAAAGGGACCGTTTCTTGAAATGTCAACATATCATGTAGAAACAGTAAGTATAATTTGCATGGCTTGGATCTGTAATTATGAGCTAAAGCTATAAGTACTGATAAAAATGCTACACTACTGTCCGCCCGCGGCTATACATATAAAAGCCATTGTCACGCCAATTCGCGATAGGGCGCGTTCATATGTCACTTTTTGCTCGGAAACTGTTCAGGTTCATCGAACAAAAAGTTGGAACGATCGTGTATTGGCGCGACGATCGCTTTTAAATAGGGCGCGAGGTTCCGTTAAACCAAAAGACCACTTAAAAAAAACCAAGACAATCGGAGGAGACAAAAAAAAAAAAGCGGCTCCACGCATTCTTTATTCTGTTATTGTTACTCATGGTTGAAATGACAGATCATAGGTTATCATCAGAATTTTATTGAAATAATTTTATTTGCTTTAAAAATACCTACGTATAACTGGATAATTTGTCGAAAAATATTCAGCTATAGACTAGAAGTAATATGGTCTTCGTAGTCCCGGATACTGTTACTGAGGTTTATTGTCAGATCGTGTTTGTTGAGGTGCTGGCTCCAATAAGGAGTTAGATTGGCATATGAATCATTGCGGTGTTTCTATTGGAGACGGTTTTAGATTGGTTAGAATTTCAATTCTTCCTTTTTGTCCTGTTGTTGGAATGTTCTTGGAAGAACAGAATCTATGGAATTCTTTTTTTTTAGCCTCTTCAGTGTCTTCGTTTTCCAACTTTGCTTGAAAACGTGATATCTCCAGACGTTATTTATCATAGTGACATTACGTGACCTTGGGAAACAAAATATGATGGATTAATTTTGATCATTCCATTTGTAAATGTACTACTATAATTTATTTTCCTTCACATTTGGGCTGAACTCTACCTTTCATCATCTTTATATTTATGTTCACCTTCTGTATAAGAATCATAGTATTCAATTTGTCGTTGACATCATCCAAACCCGTCTATTTCTGGGGACACTCATCGCCCTAAAATTATGATAACCTCTAGCTGCTGCCTGATATAATTGAAGGTCCCTCCTAGATAGATGACCTTCTAGTTTAATTTCCTGTCGCAGGCTGAATGTGTTTCTAGGCTGATCGGCGAAAGCCAAGTGCTTTACTTTTAATTTTAATGAAAGTACCGCTTGTTTTTGTGCCACTGTTTCGTTTGTCCGTTTTTCCTCTATGTTGTGTAGGACTTTTTGCTAGAGGAGCAAAAACCCAAAGAAAAAGGACAAAATTTTCAATGACAAAGTCGCGGAGAACATTACACCTAACGAGTCACAGACGATATTCACCTTCAAATAATTCATAATACAGACACCTGTATAAACATAGCTGGAGACACCAGGCCAACGGCGTATCCAAGGAATACAGAACTTTGCCAAATTAAAATACTTCTAGAACGGAAGTGAATAATTGTGATGAAAATGTTGGCCGATATCTCCGATTATAAAAAAGTAGTAGTAAGAAGAAAGAAAGAAGGAAGGAAGAAAGAAGTAGTATAAAAAAGAAATATCGATTTCTTGTAAAATGTCATCACGAATTCGGAAAGCCCAGTCCGAAATATTTCAATATTTTCATTTCTTAGGTATTTGCTTCATTGCTTGAAGTTGAACAATACGTCAATCAACTCAACCTATCGCACTCCATTGCTGGACATAGGCCTATCGCAGGCTGCGCCACAACACCCTGTCCTCCGCTCCGCCTTCCGCATCCAGTCTGCATGTCCCACCCAACTTTTAAAAGTCGTTGGTCCATCTAATCTGCTTTCGCATTTCATTTGCCAAAGTATAATGCCCAGCTATTTGTAAACAAACCCGAGTTTTAGAAGAAAACAACTTAATACACTACAACTTAATATTTTTTATGACTTTTTCAACAATAGTAGTCGGTCTAAAATCATCTTTATTTACACTTGCATAAATTAGATGTTTGTCTGAGTGGAAAACTCGTGTTTGTTCACATGTTTGGCAAATAAATTGCGCACGCGGATTAGCTGGGAGGTGACCCACCGTTACGCGGTCTCCACTGCAGGACTCGTCTGCTCCTCCGGCCGTCGTCGGTCCTTCGACAAACATGAACAGCCCACTGCTACTGTTTAGCTTGCTTACTCTGGAAGCTATGACGGTAACTCCGGTTTTTTCCGGATAACTTAATTTAATTTTATCCTTTAAAGAAAATCCGAGCATAACCCGCTCCATAGTGCACTGAGCGAGCTTGAATTTGTGGACCAGCCCGACTGTCAGTGCCCACGTTTCGGCACCGTATGACATCAATAAACCTTAAGCCCGAATGTAGTCAGATCAAAGATGTTCGGAGGTAGAATTTCCATTTTATTCTAATGTCCTTATGAAATTCAAAACTATGTATGGCATTCAACTATTGATCAAGTGCTACAAGTAAAGATACTTAAATGTACGTCGAGCGCTATCTAGCTGCCTAGTTTAATTATGTTTACGTTTCCCAGAAATTAAGTGAAATTCCAATAAACGATAAGACTGGTGACTGTGGTCGGATTTCTCAATTCGTTGACGCATTGTCTCGTCACTTGCTTGGGGATTCCAGCTTATAAACTAAAAGCTATACCTATTGGATACTTAATTATCTCCAAGCCTACAGCGTTCAATATTACGAGTATGTAGGCACTGACTGCAATCCCTTGACACCGTAATCGCGATGACATAACGTTCATTATGTAACAGAATTAAATAAGGTCTGCAATATCACGATCAAGTATTTTCATACCGGCTTCGTCTGCAAGATTTAATTAATGTCATTAGGTTTCATTACACATTGTCTGATTTCTGTCGCTATTTCAATTTGGCACGACCCTTTATTTGGAGTCAACACTTTTAGATGTTAGTAACTTTTTTCGTATAACTTGTGTTTTTTTTTTTTTTTGGATAAATGTTTCCTCTTTGTATTGAAATCTAATATCATTTTGGAAGAAGAATTAGTTTGAGTTAGCTCTGTGCTATTGTAGCTTGGGTCTAAGAATCAGACGTATGAAACATTGCACATAGCTCTTCACACAATATAAAGGTCGGTATAGTATGAGTGAGGACGTGTGATGGAATGTGTCATTAACTTGAACATTTCCTCACGATCTATCTGACCGTTTCAGCCCACATTTTATTGCATTCTTTTTTAGTTGGAGTTCTGTTTTGTCGTCACAAGCCATTACGTTCGTTGGCATGGTTACTTAAGTCTGTAATACTTTTTTTTTCTTAGTGTGAAATGTGCAGTCTACAGTTGTTAACTTATCTTTGTCAGTTATTAACTTGTCTCCGTATTGACAATCGTGTATACTGACTCTTAAAAGTCATAAAGGACCGCGTGGAATTGCTTATACCATAATTGGAAGTTTAAGTGATCCTTCTGGACCAGTACCTACCAAAAAAAAATCTTCGTAGATGAAACCCTCAGTTTCACCAAAGATTTAATTTTTTAAAGGGTTGTATCATTAGATTGACATGGAGTAGAATTAATATATCACCAGTTTGAAAGATGGCTTCCGCGTTATTTATCTTTTGCCAATGAAAATAAGACGAATGTAAATTGGCTCTCCAAACAAAGTAGATATACCTATCATAATTTACGGAATGCACCCAAACTGTTTTGAAGCCATGTTGTTATAGGACGTGCCGAAGTGTGGACGTTTCCCTGGGTGCGTCACCGCCAAATTTACCTCGATACATGCAATATTCTGATAATTACCTAATGATCCGGTTTTGGCGTAAATCAACAATGTTGATGGACCTTGACGCTTGTGCCAATTTGATCAACCGATTAGAAAAAAAAGTATTGATTATGTAAAAACCTGTACATATTTTATAGAGCTATTCGTTTAGTGAAATCTAATGTTATCCTAAGGAGAACGAGAAGCATAAAATGTGCTTTAGATGGCAAACCCTTCATTACTAATAATGATGACGCCTCTTATTGTGAAGAACTGGATTATAATAAAATTGTGGTGCCATTTATAACGACCATGGTCAAAGTCAAATCATTTATTTCAAATAGACCTTTGTAAGGCGCTTTTGAACGTCTAAATTTACATAAAATTGAATTGATTCTAGTCGCCCCTTCCAAAATGTAGTTTTAGCATGGAGAAGAATGGGCAAGAAACTCCACCGTTACTCTTTTAAAATGTTTTACAATATTTGGTATAGGTACATTAGTTATATAATAGGGATGATGCCTGGGTAAAAAAAAAAAAAAAACTAATTAGTCCGTCAGTCAGATAATAAAAAAATATTAGACACGTATTTTTTGCTTTATCTATATATATATATAATGTATATATATATTATATTCTATATATATAAAAGAAAGTCGTGAAATCGTGTTAGTTACACCACTTATAACTCAAGAACGGCTGAACCGATTTGGCTGAAAATTGGTGGGGAGGTAGCTTAGAACCAGGAAAAGGACATAGGATACTTTTTAGTAGGGTAGGTAGGGTAGGTAGGGTAGGTAGGGTAGGTAGGGTAGGTAGGGTAGGTAGGGTAGGTAGGGTAGGTAGGGTAGGTAGGGTAGGTAGGGTAGGTAGGGTAGGTAGGGTAGGTAGGGTAGGTAGGGTAGGTAGGTAGGGTAGGTAGGGTAGGTAGGGTAGGTAGGGTAGGTAGGGTAGGTAGGGTAGGTAGGGTAGGTAGGGTAGGTAGGGTAGGTAGGGTAGGTAGGGTAGGTAGGGTCGGTAGGGTCGGTAGGGTAGGTAGGGTAGGCAGGTAGGTGCGCCGTAGATACGTACTTAGTGCTACTCGAGCGAAGCCGGGGCGGGCAGCTAGTATATATATATAAATGAATCCCTATTTCCCTTGGTCAACCATCCACCATCACGCGTGAACGGCTGGACCAATATCGCTAATTCTTTTTTTGTTATATTTGTTATTGTAAGGAGAAGGTTCATACAGAAAGTAAAATTAAGAAAATTGCGCAGAAAAATTGAAAAATTTCAGAAAACTTAACGACTATTTTAACTTCGCGCGTTGTACAGTTAGTATATTAATAAAAAATTACTTAGATAAAACGCATTTTAAGTTGGGGAGTGGAGGAGGTCGCTACGTCACTAGTATGTACAAAAACTACATACTTGTGACGTCATGGCACATTTTACCTCAATGTATCGCAATGTAAAAAAAGAAAAAATACGTGTCCAATATTTTTTATAATATCAAAGACGGACAAAAAAAATTCGTCGTCAAGATCTTGTAACTGTCGGTTGATTTTAAAGATCAATGATGTGTCATCTGCAAATAACACCATCTTCGGTTGATTTTGAATTAATTGGGGTAAATCATTAATGAAAACTAAAAAGAGGAAAGGTTCCAATATCGAACCTTGAGGAACGTGGTGTCTTGTAGCAAAGTAGTATTATTTATGTTCATATCAGCGTAGTAAACGCTGAACAGTGATTTTCAATTAATAGTCAACAGTTAGGGAAAGTGCTTGCATTGCAAATGCTTGCCACTCTTGCCAGACAGATTGACCATCACATTCAAACACATTACAGGTTCAGGAGGTCGTTACACGCTGCCTGCTCATTGACGCACAAACTCAATATACTTGTATGACGGCATTTGTTTGATGTGTATCTTTGGGTTTGGGAATTGCAACTACCTAATAGACGGTCATCCAATTTCTGCCTATCATATTAAAAACAACCTGCGACTTGGTCCGCAATAGTCCGCAAGTACTTACGTATTAAAAATGCACCTGTACCCACATAATTGATATTTACCGTTCCTATTTACTTGATGAGTGTTCTCAAGCATTGTCTGTTATTTCGACCATGAGAGAATTTTGACGAGACCATGTGAACTGGCGGAGAATTCTCGTTTAGTCACAGATGCATACAGACGGGACACTCCACAGTTTAGGTATGAAGCTACAAGTATGGCGGGCTCGACTTGTTGGGCCAATTCTGTGAGTGTAACGTAGTCAGAAGATCTATGAGTTACGCGATAGAAGATGAGGCAACTTCTAGGTCAATATAACTAGGTAATTAGCGCTGTGGGACCTGAATTGCATTTTATTGTGTCGTAGCAAGAGTCGCTTTTTATTTAAATTATTTTGTGGAGTGTCCCATTTGTATTAATCTGTGGTTTAGTTTGTTATTTATTTGCTGTCTTCAAGAATTTGCACTCGAACGCTGAATTAAGAATGATTTATTAATTGAGATACGAAGTTGCACTCCACTACAGAAATGGTCCAAAATGTTTTAAACTTTCTGGAATCAATTATACGTTACAGTTTTTGCAGACAAAATTTAATCACTGACAGAGATAGTCTTTGATTTGTAAAATCTTTCCTCTCGCTTTCCTGTAAAATGGAAATCTAAAAAAATCAAATCTGTGGGAGTGATTTCGTGAAAGGGACGGAAGTGTGTAACAGGAAGCCGGGGAAGCGCGCGCTATTTGATTTAACCAATGATCGCGCGTGGTGCTGGATTTGGCCGTCAGAAACGACCTTGACTAGGCCCCGCCCCTTTAATGTTGCTTATTACCAAGGTGAGATGTCAGATGTTACACATATGCGACTACTATAAGGATCGCTCGTTCTTTTTGTTATCACAGTTCAGTACCTATGTATGGTTTTGGTTATGATCAAATCGTCCAAGCCCATCTTTTTGCAAGCCATTGGCCAGCCGGTGTCTATTCTTCCAAATTGTTCTGAAAACCAGCGCTGGCGGCTCTGTCTCGCATAGGGTCGCAGCATTATACTGAGCGATGGCCGTTTTGGGTGGAAGTGACGCATATTTTTCCCCAACTAGTTATTTTTTGTGTTCTTTCTTTGCGCCATGTTTCCCGCAAATAAACGTATTTTATTTCTTCTTCTTTCTTTCCTTCTGCCGCAAAAGTATTTTTACTAAGTCCCAACTGTCAAGGACTGCAAACCTGCTTATCATTTGGCTACAAACATACATAAACTCACGCCTTCTTCCCATGGGGATAGGTTGAAACTATAGAACGTCACCTGCTAATTTCCTCACATACTCCTTTTGCTTCGTTCCTGACCTTTCTGAAGAACATCACCAATAAGGTCACTATATGTATTCCAGGGCGTCCCCTGCCGGTGTTTCCACTCACATCTGCCTAGTAAATACCATTTTTTTGTCGCCTTACATTCATCCTCTCTACATGACGAAATCATCTAAGCTACCTTAGATTAGATTTCCTATAAGTAATATAGGAAATCAAATTTAAATATTAATACATAAATAATAACATCATTTAATAATAATGAAAATACTTCTAAGAATTTAAATAATAACTACCTACATTATTCTGATGCAATACACAAAATTAAAATAACTAATATACTATACCTATATACACAAACCTAATAATATACAATATATACATAATTATACACCCAATTAAAAACATCTAATAATATTGAATTACTGCTTAGCCTTCTTCCTCTCTCCTTATTTTGCTGTGCCCGACAGGGTCCATATTGCTCTCTTACTTATTATACCATCTATGTAATACATATGGAATGCAATAAAAAATTGAGTATTGAGTACCTCTTTTAATTTTTTTATATATATTTTTTTTTTCAACTTACATCAGTCATTACAGAGTAATCTATTGCGATAGTGTACTTATCTAACTCTTATCCTAATTTTAACTTATAGTTAATTATGTTACTTGTTCTTTTAAACCTCAACGTTGCCATTTATCTTTCCTCATTTGGGTACCTCTTGTAGAAAGTTCACACTAAACTTAATCAATGCTCCTTGCCCGCAATTATAAGTTGCTATTCAAAGTTGTCAGTTCGATCGATGCTCCATTGGAACGTGACTAACGGAAGTTTAAAATCTTCGATTTGCATAGTTGATTAGAATAGTTAGCACGTATCGTAACGATACAAATATGCGATAGGTTGCCTGTTAGGTTTTGCTGTTCTAGGCTAGATTCATTGAATTTTCTTCCTTAAAAGAACATAATAGAACTGCCGATCCATTCTGTAAAAAGCTCCTGTGAAAACTTAGGTGCTGTCTTTCCACCTGCTGCTTGGGACTGACACTTTTGACAGCTCACTTCACCTCAGTGTTCATAGTAGAATCATTCTTGATTTCTTGGTCATTCCAATAAATTATGTTTCAGTTCAAAATGCCGAAGTCGTATCCAAGATAAACTCAATCAGCACGCGTAGCATTAAAACCATAGAAACAGGTATTCTACGGGTTTTGTCGACGGAAGAATAGACAAAACGACAGATTGTGATTTTTTATCTGTCATTTTATCTATTCTTCCGTCGACAAAACCCGTTTCTATTGTAGTCAGGCTACGCGTGCAGATATAGATTCTAATGATCTGTTATTGGTACTTCGATTTGAATAAATACAAACAGTATCCCTTTTTTGGTGATGTATTATTATCAATCAAAATGCAGACGTATTATGCTTTGAAAGCAATGGTACCGAAATCCAGACGTAGCTACATATATATAACATTAAAGTGTGCAGCGGATGTGCACAATCAGATCGCAATGGATGGGAAGCTGTGGACTGTGGCCACAAAACAGGTGAATTGAAAGACGAACTCCATTACAATGATTGTCCAAATATCCATGCTATAAAAACTAAAGTGCCGTACTTTTGCAATGTGTTGCAAGATTTTGTCATACTTTTTGTTGATTTCCGCATTACGCACATACTTGTTATTTGTCAGGGCATGTGAGAATGTCATATTGCTTAACACATTTCCTAGTTTTGACCAAAAGTTTTCAGTATTTCGATAACATCAGCGAATTTCTAATGTTTTTGACAGTTCAGATGACCACCATCTCTAACCATTTATTATTCAATTCCTTGATTAACTCAACAAGCTTTAACTGGTGAAACATTAGTCATATTTTTGGCCAGCACCCAAAGATCCTAAGTGTTTCAGATCTTAGATACTCTTACATCTGGATATACCCACTTACCCAGTATAAAAATATTACAATTTATTACCGCATGGCGGATGCATACAATCAGATTTCGACCTGCGTGGTCGGGGACCGTAGCCGCCAAATAGCAGGTGTAATGATCCTCATTATGCCCATTACGACATAGCTGAATAACTGTGTTACTTAATATTTAATGCATGTATGTATGCATTACTCCACATTTGGATATATCTTTCATGTAGACTGTAAGACTTACAGTCTACATGAAATTATTTAATGACTTACAGTGTAAGTCATAAAGTTAATCACGCGAAGCAGCAGAATTCGGTACAATTGAAAAGAAAATTACTTGCTGATGCTATTATAACGAGGATTTTTAAGCCAGAAGATGAGAAAGAGGCACATTTAGTTTTATAATTCGAGAATGATCCCACTAAACTTCCGATCCTAAAAAACTGCCAAACAAAATTGAAATGCGTTGCGAATGTCATTCAAATAGCGACCCGCGTGGCCCGGGCCTCATTACACAATTACACACGTTGTACTCGTATGAGACATGAGAGCAATGTGTTGTTACACATATATGTTGCCAGACAGTGTTGCTAAATGTACATAGTTGACTTTCCCACAGGCCATATTTTGGAGTAGTTAGAGACTTTGAGGTTTTAATTACCCTTCAGTTGGTAACTTCATAAAATTCCTCTCAACCCGGATAGATACGCGCTTTCGCGAAAGCCTGTTATCTAACAAGCTAGTATCAAATAGAACACCGGACACTGCTCTGATTCGACATTCGTCAGCAAAGTACGTTGAAAGTGGATAAGGACATCCCAAAATAGATTTAAAGGGAGTCAAAGCTAGTTCTATAAATACACTTCCTCCTTTAAGAGAGACGTATGTCATGTAACTCGACTGCAATGGGTTAAATAAAGCGTCGGTTCCATGCTTAACACGCGACGAACGTCTAAAGAAAACGCTTGCATAATCGCAGCTGCGAAATGAAATGGAATGCTCACAACATGCTGAAAGTGGCTCGGTCCCCATAAACAATAGGAGTCGGTGTAATGAACCCCATTACACTGATTACGTGCCATACGAGAGTAATGGTAATGTTACGACTATAATAACACATGGTATATCTGCTTCCTCATATTTCACAGTTTTTAGTTCATGTTTTATAGGGCATCTCGAGTCGTTAGTTTCATTGTTGTGGGTTTATTGGGCTTCTGGTAATTAATTATTAGAGTCTCCAGTTTTTTTTTGCTGAAACTGCTGAAAATTCAAAAGTAATCTTTTATTTTATTCTGAATTTTGAATCAAGATAAACAGCTTAGTATTGTCAGAAGTTTTTTGTTTGGAGACTATTTTAATAACATCATTTCAATGTCAAGTTTTGTTAACTTCATCATTCATTGTTTTATTCGATAACATCGTCTGAATTCGAAATACATTTTGAGAAAGGATTGCAAAATAACATTAGTGCAGTAGGTATATTGTGAGTGTGTAGATGACTTGAACAAAGATGGGTTTAACCCATAATTGATTTTTCTCCAGAGAACCTCCAAAATTTTTCCGGCTGTGAGCTGTGACTAATATATATTTATTTTATGGTTTTATAATACTAAATACTGTTTATCATTTTCCTCGTCCACCACATTGGCAACAGCATTCCATACGTAAAGCTTTGGCCTGTCCACAGAGTTTATTGAGCTTGAAACACAGCCATGGCGTGTTGTAACGCTTCGGCCTTCGATTACTTTACACAACTGAATCATACATACTGCTGTTATTATTGTACCATTATTGTTTCCGATGCCATTTCGGTCACATTATGTTTTGTTCTACTTTTTATTATTATGAGCTCATTTAAAATTTGTACAATTTTGCCCAACACTGTTATGTGAATAATTACAGAATCCTACACCGTGTCGCTAAACCTTATTTAGGGCTCTTATCAAATTGTCATGTGCAGTTGGAATTAAAACTTTTCCTATATTCAAGGATGGACTCGACAACAAATCCGTCTGCAAGTTCCTCTTCTTCATTGACTACAAGTCTTCTGTGTTCAGTTAAGATTCCACTAAATTATTTCCACGGGTCCTCCAACTAGAATCTACTTCCCCAGCTACAATACTTAGCTTCTAGTGAAACTTAGTCATCATTTAGCAATCCGCAGGCACAGCACACGGTCGGCGTATCGCGTAACAGAATGACATCATTCATTGCCTGTGATAAAGCCATTGAAAAATTGACGCATCTATCAGCGAAGAACTGGACAGTGGTATTGCTTGTGAATAGAGGGTTTTCCTTAATGTTATCGGTTTCTGTAGCTTAGGCTTTTCAGGATCCCAGACCACTAGAGCTACCTATTTGTTTCATAGCGTAGGATTTTAAAGATGGAAATGCTACTTCATTGTCTTTATTCTAAAGTTCATAGCCTAGTGTACTGCCTACTGTTTCGTCTGTGTCGGCTTTGTATACGTCTCCAAATGTGAGTCCTAGCTTCAGTAAAATGGAAACACTCTTTGATTTACTTTAATTAAAACTGTGTTCATTTAAAATTAGCCAAAATTAAACAAACACACGGACATTTCATTTTCCTCCGTACTCCACTTGGATGCCTGCAGAAGGGCAGACGTGAAAAAATGTAATTATCATACAACACATCTTCCGACTTATGCAAAGCGAATGCAATTTCACAAGTAATTGAGAGGTCAAATACCATCAGTTTACCGACCTCAGTCCAAGGCTGATGGAAATTAATTAGAGCTGCACTAAGGCACGCGTAGCCGACTACCTCTAACTCCAAGGAGTGTTTAAAAATGTCGTACGTAAATTAAATGTGTAAATAGGTACAAGGTGGAAACGACAAAACGACAATAAATTAAACATACCTTTATAACTAATGACGGTCCCAATCTGCATACAAAAATTCAACCAAATATATCCAATAGTTTAGTCACTATAGCTAGTCAAAGGTTGGCAAAAACCATAGTCACAGTATAATAAAGTAGCAGTATAAACAGTATATGTCTCGGCAGTGATCTTGAAATAATTACCTACGGCCGCTCGGTAGATAAACCTTCCGTGTCCGTGCGTAACTGCCGCGCACTCGAGACTGTTGCGTACTGATATACACTGAGATTTCGAAGCGCTTCGTTTCGGCCGTTTTCTATGAAGACATAATACTGTTACTTATTTATACTGTGCCATAGTCGGCCCATCACTACTATTTAGTTTGTTTGAAAAATCACGTTTTCTATTTTGAAGTAATTTGATCATTTCAAAATACTCTTACATTTGGTAGTATTGTGAGTTTGTGTGCAATATTGTCCTATTGTCGTTTTCACGTTGTATATAAGTAAATATTCATTAGATTGAGTTGAAATATTGAATGAATAGTTGACACAAACTCGTGGAACTAGAAGCTTGCCTACTTATATTTTGAATAGGAGGATGATTCATTCCGAATTATAAGAAACGCACAGTATGACAGCTTGAATAGGTTACTTTGTCAGGCAGGTGTGTAAATTACAAAAGTCAGAATGTTAGCGTTATCCTAACTATAATCCTAAACAATATTATAAATACGAAAGTGAGTTTTTTTATTACGCTTTCACGATAAAACGGTTGATACTTTTTATCAAGATATTCCCACGGGATTGAGAGTAAGAGGCCTCGCCCACGGCGAGTTTTTGTAGCGATGCAGTATAACGATGCTGTCGCGCATGTGTATCGATACAGCCGGGATGCTGTCGCTGGCTGTGTACCTTCGCCCCGATTCTGTATCGCTACTATCGCGATGCTGTCGCGTTTCAGGGCACGTTCCCCAGCACCCCTCCCATCGTTCTCCACCCTTCGTTCCCCCGATGTCGTCAGAAACGGTCGCGCGTTTGCATCGTTTCTGTCACACATTGCAAACGTGACTCACGCGCGATAGTAGCGATGCAGAAGCGTGTTTACAAAACGCGCGACAGTATCGCTACAAAAAGTCGCCGTGGGCTAGGGGCCTTAAGCTTCGTGCAGGCTAGCGCGACGCGACACCGTTTATTGTTATACCGTGAAGTTTTCTTAGAACTTGTATTGTTCGAGTCGCGTCTCGCTAGTCTCCACGAGGCTTTATGCGGATGAAACCGCGGGGTGTAGCTCGTTTATGATATAATTATGATTAGTTATGAATTGTAATTTAGCCAGTTTTTCGGTTGATACCAATACTAAAATATTTTCCTTCCCCATCACAATTAGCTTGTGTGAAACCCCAAAAATTACAGAAAGCACTGCCCGTGTGACGTCAATTATATTGCGCCAATGTTCATGTCTTTTGCAGGTTACGGCTCTGCAACTGCTAAAAAGCTAGTGAATTCACTTCGGTACCTAATACCTAAGATGAAAAAAAAAAGTTATAAAACTAAAATCCAACTACGACAAAAAAGTCATCTAAAAAAGTATGACATCACAGACAAACAA
This sequence comes from Agrochola circellaris, assembly GCA_914767755.1. NCBI lineage: Eukaryota > Metazoa > Arthropoda > Insecta > Lepidoptera > Noctuidae > Agrochola > Agrochola circellaris. The sequence goes on from OU611860.1 coordinate 10,700,783, forward strand.
ATTAAAAATCCGGAGTCACACGTGTGAGGGTATAAATCGAATAGATTACGTGTGACTCCTGAATGTGCTAATTAAGCCCTTTCATTTGATAACTAAATACATTAAAAAAAAAAAAAAAAATGTTGTCCCTTTATTTCTTCTAGAGGGCGCCATTTTTAATGTGACGTTACATAGCCTGTAACCAGCGGACGATCAAGACGCTTCCATCGATACCTCATTTGTGATCAGTAGTTAAAGTCTTGAGGTAATAGATGAACATACTCGTACATACATACCGGTCAAAATTATAACCCTCCTTTTTGCTTCGCCGTAGTCGGGTAAATATATCCTGATATTCAAACTTAACTTTGATTTAGTTTACAATGTAACAGTTTCTTAAAAGGAAGAACCTAAATCTGCACTTTCAACAACAACAAATAAAAAGACCTAGTTATGTTATCAGTTATCAACCGCTTTGATACAATGATAAGTTTTTTATCACCTTCCAACGCTGGGATAGCGTGGTGTGATGCTATAAATACAAAGCAGGAACTGTCATAGCTATTAATTAATGAAAAATTACAGATTTATTAGGCCGACTGTATATAAATTTCAAGTAAAGTTTGCGTTTGTATTGAACGATCAATCATTTTGATGGATGAGATCCTAATTGAATAGTTGCACTGTTATTTTCTACAATACCTACTTCCAATTCCAACACGTCCAAACTTAAATGAGATATCAGTTTCGGAGAAAAACTTATATTCTGAGTTATATAACATCACGTTTGTAATCCTCGAAGGGTTAGGCAGAGGTGTACCTATAGTACACCCACATTTTGCCAGTTATGTTTAAGTCCTATGTAAGTAATAGGGAACGACCGGGCGAGGGTTGGGGGTTTAGAAACGTGCCGCCTCGCTAGGAAGAATGTGAGGTTATTATACTAACCCTCACCGACTTTTTTCCCTCCCTATCGAGGCGGCACGTTTCTAAACTTTAACCGGGGACGAGCGTCTAGCCATCAACCGGGCACAAATCCAGGCTCCAGGCTGCTACTGAGAAATCCCTGACGAAAAAAACTAGTACGCCCACATTTCGCCAGTTATGTTTAAGTCCTATGTAAATAATAGGGGGCGACCGGGCGAGGGTTGGGTTTAGAAACGTGCCGCGTCGCTAGGAAGAATGTGAGGCTATTATATTAACCCTCACCGACTTTTTCCCCTCCCTATCGAGGCGGCACGTTTCTAACCTTTAAACCGGGGGGGTGAGCGTCTAGCCATCAACCGGGCACAAATCCAGATTCCGGGCTGCTACTGAGAAATCCCTGACGGAAAAAACCCAATAACACTGACCGACCCGGGAATAGAACCCAGGACCTCATGCTCAGCAGTAGCGCAAGCGACCACTAGACCAACGAGGCAGTTAGGTACTTTATTGGAAAAACTTATCACATCAATCTAAACTGAAAGTCATTCCGACATTCTTCAGAAAATACGACAGTAATTGCTATTCATTCACTTTCTTAAAGGAAGTTCCACAGAGCTTAGACTTTCCAGATTTTCATAGATTACTTTAGATATAACTAGAACACTTTCTCTGACAACAGTCCAACATAGTAGAAATTTTATACTCTTCTTCTGCTTATCGTGTGGTTAGCGACTAACCTGGTGTCAGAGTTTTAAAGCCGCCCATGGGCTTCTAACTTGGCTTCACATGCCGTCGAGAAATATCTTTCAGGCATGCCGGTTTCCTCACGATGTTTTCCTTCACCGTTTTTGTAGCAAGTGATAATTAAACAATAATTATTATTTTACACTGAGCCATATGAAGTCCACTTCTGAGCTAAAGTTATCGCGTTTTAGCATGGCAATACCGGTCATTACCCTTTCCGTAATATTTTTCCGTAGGAACCTAAACAATAAACTATCTATGGTTTTTCGTTATCGGAACATGTTGAAGATCACGATAGATATTTATTCTGGACGTTAACGGAATTTATTTCAGTTTTTTAAATAAAACAATGCAATAAATATAGGCGGTTCAATGAACGCTAATGCTATGCTAAAACGCGGCAACTATAGAGTTTCCTATTACGGGCTGCTTTACCACCGATAAGAACCGGGTAACTAATCTGGCAGGTCGTTTCATGCCAATTCTGTTCCATTTTATTTATTTAACTGGTAGAAGACCTTCCATGCTATTCTGTAAACATCTCACCGTGAAAACTTGGGTGAAGTGAGCTGTCAATAGTGTCAATCCCTGTGGAATGACAGCTCACTCCACGCTCACTTCACCTAAGTTTGCACGGTGAGATGGTTACAGAATAGCACTACTTATCCGGACATAGGCCCTCTACAAATACATGTATGTATATCTATATTGTATACAATGTGAAATTTAATTCGTTTGCATCCTCTTAAGGGGTTATTGTGCAAACGAATTAAATTTCACATTGTATAAAAAATATGCTGTTCGTCGGTAAGCGCATGACTTGAGAACGGCTGGCCCGATTTACCATTTTTTGTTTTAAAATGTTCGTAATAGTCCGATTTAGGTTTTTATGGAAAGAAAACTTGGAAAGTTTGAGTTTCGCGGTATGTGTAGATTCAAATTCGGGAAAACTGAACGTCTTATTTTCTATGGGATTTTTGTATGAATTATTCAAAATAGGACAGGACAACGTCAGTCGAGTCAGATAGTATGTATATGTATATGTATATGGTAATATGAAGTTACCTTTATAAATAGGTATTCTTCTATTTTCAGAAGATCATAAATAATCTACAATGTAACTAATGTTGTTGTTCTAAATTGGCCTACTTGATATGAAACGTTACCACCTCACTGAGCCGTTTTGATAAACCACGCTGTAAAGATACGACGTTCATTTTAAATTCTTGTTAATTTCACTGTAAACTAAATAGATAAGTAAACTACTGCATCATTTTCATGACTGCTACTACCAATAAATGCGTTAAATTGCTCAAACCATACTTTTTAGTACGATCATGATCGCTGTACTGAATATCGCCAACCCTTCAATTAGTTCCAATTTCTTTTGAGCTATGGTTACCTGGTACCGCAAACCAACACCTGCCGTCTGCTGAACTTGGACCTCCTTAACTGCAATAAAGGTTCTGCATGCAGACCAGCTAGAAAAATTGTCATTTCAGACTATCGTAGTCTACTGCTGGACGTCTCTCCATTGTTGCGCCACAACACTAGGTTCTTCGTCTTCCATGCATCCAGATCTGCCTGCCGACTTTCTGAGGTCATTCTAGCTAAAACATAACCGATTTTAAGTCCATTGACGAGAGCCATTAGGACGGTCTACGAAAAAAAAAGTGTAACAACCAACACCTCGACTGGATATAATTCCTCATTAGGTGTTGTAATTAGCACATTATGTAGCGCACCAGCTAATTGGATTGCGTGACTAATGCATAGTCAAGTATCATAACTTGTGTCATTTAAGTTGAAACTACCCACTTTAACGAATCTACGTGGTTGTATGTCTGAAAAGATTTATAACGTCTGCGGTCCCAAAAGTTGTTTTTTCATTTAGGGGTGTAAAATGATAGATTACTAGTTAGTTCCTCTTTGTAAGACCCAAAACCTGATTTTTTGTAGTTGCATTTCCGCTGTGATAAATCAAAGATGAGGCTATTGGCGGCCATACACCATGCTGCCTATCGTCCAATCGGCATGACGCTGCAGGATTGATCCAACGTGCAGTTCGTTCATATACACCACACGATCAATTTAAACTGTCCAATCGGCAGCGACGTTCAGTAGAAGCCATGGCGTCACCAGTGACGGACGACGATGTTTTAGCTGTCTTGGGCATTTTACTCGTGATAAGGAAACCAAAAATCTTGACTCAACTGAACTGACGACGACCGCCATACACGGTCCAATCGGCTTGATCAATCCAAAATAATTTAATTTCGATTGTTCTGTCAAGTATAACTGTCATGCCAACACACGGTCAGTTCTACTTGATCCAATCGGCAGCGTCATGCCCATTGGACGATAGGCAGAATATGGTGTATGGCCACCATAAGACTAAATGCATCTGAATTCTGCAACTTATGAAAATGAATAATATGTATACATAATAATGTGTTATATATAGTTCCATTATGTCTCATCTTCAGTGTGGCTAATGAACCAAACCATGCAAGCTCACCCTTGCTATTTATAAAATCACCCTAAATATAAATTTTCTGAGAACTTCTAAACCCCCCCAACATTGGATCATTCTTCTAAAGTTTCTTTAGAAAATTCCTTTCATAGCTGCGGAGATTGAATGTCGAAGTAAAAAATGCGCGTCCGGCGTTTCATGCCACAACAGAACTAATTCCAACGCCCGTCGACTATGAACGTGCTTTTTTTATTTCCTCTATGGTTATATTGAATTCCTGCCTGCCAGCATGCCACTGGATGACTGGCATATCGGAAAATACACTCACTACTTTTAATTTTCTTTTAATTTCTGTGAAAAACTCGTTTTATTGGCCATGGAAATGTGTAATTGGAAAACGTTTTTTTGTTGTCCTGTAAAAACTAATGAATGTAAAATGGACTGAATCGTAGTCAAAGTCGAATTACTAAGCAAACTATTGATAGCAGAGGATCATTCACTAAAGACTTGTGAGTAACCGGAAACTAACACTTCCAATAAATTACTGGAATCTTAATCTTAACTCAATAAATTCATCATTCAATTATTTCACTTATCTTCCTTCTATCAAAGCACTTAAAAGTAAACTGGACAATGTTACGTCTGTGTTAAGTAACCATATAGATTGAGTAACCAATGATAATTATTGCACAAGAGCAATGAAGCGATTCATTGATTGAAAACTGAGAAATGCTGGTATTTCTAGAAAAAATCTGTACCTATATCCGAAATAGATTTGGGTCTTGAGATCATACTCGGATCAGACAGAATTCTGATTCAAGGTTGTTTAAGACAAATTGACATGACAGCATACCTAGTATCATTTCTGTTTTTTGATAAATTGACGTGCAATCACAACCAAACTGCGTGAGAACAAGTATTCAAATAATTGGGGGGTTTCCAAAAATGCAAGTAAATGCTTGATGAGCCGATGTTTGATATCTCATATCTCTGTCTGATGACCGATATAGACTTCAAACGAATGAATGGGTATAGGTAGATATCTAACACAAGTTTTGAGTGAATTTGGTCAAGTCATAGGTCTGGAGTTCAAACCCAAGCCACGCACCTCTGACTTTTCGGATTCATGTGCGTATTGTATAATTATCGCTTGCTTCAAAAACGGTGAAGGAAAATATCCTGAGAAAACCGGCATGCCTGAGACATATTTCTCGACGGCATGTGAAGCCAAGTCAGAGGCCCATGGGCGGTTTTAAAACTCTGACACCAGGTTAGTCACTAACCACACGAAAAGACGAAGAGTGAATTTGGTACTAACAGCATAATTTCCTTGTTTCAGTAAAAGGACCGTTTCGCCGAGCACGATACTGAAGCGGGAACAAAAATGGCTGCGCATGCTCAACAACTGGGAGGCGTTCATGAGCAAGAACTACAAGAAAGTCAGGGAGAGGTGTCGAAAAGGTGGGTACTTGCCGTGATGCATGGGCGTACCCAGCCTCTGGCCCAGGGGGGGCAAATCAGAAATTAGTAGTTACATAGTTTGATATTGCTGCTGCGTTCGCGTATTTTAAACCGACTTCAAAAAAAGAAGGACGTTCTATATCCGTTCATTCGTTATGTATGTTTTATGTTCATCGATATTTTCGTCTTTTGTGGACCGATTTTGTTTTGTTTTATTCCAATTTAGAAACGGAATTTTCAATATCTGTCCACAATTGACGCAAACATCGATGAACATTAAAGAATAAAAACAGCCGGACATACAACCTCCTCCTTTTTTAAAGTCGGGTATTCATGATAGGTACAACATGAAAGGCGGCGCAGCGCGGTTTTTCTAAAATTGATGCATTAATTATTGTAATTTTATTGTAAAGTAAGTCTTAACGTGACTATCACTCATATCGACAACAGTACCTACTTAGGCATACAAAATCCAGAGGCAGCTGCCCCCCCCTCCCCTTGGATAAGCCCATGTCGTGATGCTTAGTAGATAATGCTTGTAACATCTTGGGGTCTTGAATTCTTGAAAGATACTTAAGGTTACCTGTAAGTAGCATGTTGACGCGCGTGCGCTGTTCCGTATTAGGTTTCTTAAATGCTGATGCCCCTAAATAAATATTATAAATAACTTAACCCTGTTCATAAGAGAACGCATGTGTGCTTAGCACTTTGTATCAGACACCATTATAAATAGGAAGCACGCACAGCATCTTGCTGGGGCTTATTTATTCATGCACCCATAAGCGGTTCTTTTTGCATATTTAAAACTATCTTTTAGGCCATTATTCCAGCCGAAAGACCACTCAGGACATAGACCTCCCTCAACCGTCAACTGTCACCATAGCTCACAGATATGACAGCCTCCCTCGTAGGCAGAACCTTATCAATAACATACTTATATCCAAAGCCGTTCTGTCTCCAGGCATTCCAGCATCAGTACGTCCAAAAGCCTGGCTCTACTTATGCGGTGGACAGTTGCTGCTGGAAAAGCATCCGAACGAATACGAAGAGTTGCTGCAGGCGCCCGGCGACCCCAAGTGCATGGAGGACATCAGGAAGGACCTGCACCGGCAGTTCCCGTACCATGAGATGTTCATACGGGAGGAGGGGCTCGGGTGAGTGATATTTATTCTAATATCGAAGTTGGAACATGTGTTTGAAGTTAACATTCGTATTGACCGGCATCACGCGGTATGCTAAAGTCCCCTTCTGACAATATCAACGAAACGTGAATGCTAAGGTTATAAAAAGAAGATTCAAAATCATTTCCGCTTACGAGAATCCTTTGCCATGCCCTGCTGCGCCGTGCCGCCTGGTAAGCCTCCATGTCGCCGTTAGAAAGCCCCAAATTCTGTCAGAAAGGACGGCTATCGAAGCGAATGGGAATATTTGCATAGCGCTGATGACTATTAATGATCTTATATCGAACGCCATTTAATAACAACAACCTCAGAAACATAACAACAGATTGTTTTCATTTCCACGACAGCGGAGGAAACAGTCTGATTGTTTGTTTACACTCTCCTTTCATTCAGTTACCAACTGCATTGATCAACACATTATGAACTTGTACAATTGCCATGTTGAGTGGCATAACTATGCGATGTTTTAGTAACCAATAACCGTAATAGTTGTAAATTATGTAATGCTTCATCATCGCCATGATTTATCACTGCAGGAAGTAGGCCACTGCGATGACTGAACAAATGAGAATTGTTATGATTATTACCACGGTTTGCAGTACTACTGTTTGCTATTATTTAGAAGACAGGAGTACCATTCTTTTGACGTTATTCTTTAGAGCGGCCATACACGGGCAGGTTGAAGCAGTCAGGATCGACTGCTTCAAGCTACGACTGCATAATGAACTACAGTCTTCTATTAACATACGAGTACATACATGCATGGAACGGCTGGAGCACATACGACTGCTCCGGGCGGTCAGCAGTACCGTGAAATATCATCGTGCGGTCAAGCAGTTGCCAGGCATTCGCACAGGCGTGTTTTTTTGTTTGTTTTCTATAAAATAATTTCTTGTTTCATACTTTTTACGCTCTGTAAAACTGTATGAAACAAGACACTTTTTAGAGCGTGATTTTTCAGTAGGGTTTTAGTTTTTGAACTTACTTTTTATTTAAATAATTTTTCGGTTATAATTTCGTGATAAAGTATTTAAAGAGGCGCTAAAATTTTTTTTGTTAAGGTTTTATTGTATCTAGGTATTAATTTTACAGCCGCGCCTTACGTAACACAGTCTCACTTATGCTTGTTTTTAATCATTTAAACATATTTATTTACTTAGACAATATGTTATATACATATTTGTAATGTGCTCGTCAAGCCCTTTAATTTTTTTTTTAGTTCATGTCTTTATGTGCTCTTGAGGGCGCTTTATTTAATGTGACGTCACATAGCCGATCAAGATCCACCAGCGGCCGATCAAGATGCTTCCAACGATACCTCATTTGTCAAATTATGATTAGTAGTTTAGAAGTGATGAGGAAACAGATGAATATACATACATATACCTATGTATATACATACCAGTCAAAACCATAACCCCCCTTTTCGCTTCGCCGTAGTCGGGTAAAAAATTGATTGTACTGCAGGTGGTTCAAGTGTTAATTAATTAGTTAATTTCGTAACGACTCGTTAAGCGTTTCTTGTAATTAATAGATTCATTAGTATTTCCATTAATTATACTAATCGCTTGGATATTCTTTGTATTTAACACTTGGTTTTTTTGATAATTTCTTTTAGTTGTTTGTTTATTTGTTTCGAGATAGCCCTACAAATGAAGAATTGAGGATTCAATTAGCTTTTGATTAGACTTTTTTTGGGATTGTTTGGATTCATGACCATGATGATTATACCTATGTTATTATTTTTGTTGTGAAGGTCAGCTAGGCAGTCATTCCATTTAAAATCTGGTGTTCTGTTGCATCTGATGAGACTGGAAGCCCCAACATAGTTGGGAAAAGGCAAGATTGAAGAAGAAATTTAAGGGCCCTATTACATTGCTTACGCATATTCATGCTTTTTGTCGTTGTAATTTTCAGCAACAGTACGAAATTTTAATCATTTGATTATCAATAACAATAGTGCCATTTTCTTTCTTTTTGTTTAATTTTAGTGTATTTTACTATAAATATTTTACGTTCCTACTGAGTTCACTAGAAAAACTAAAATATCTTTCTGGTGCTGAAAATTACAGCGTTAAGAGCATGAATTTGCGTAAAAAATTGAATAGGGCCCTTAATAAATCAGTACCTGGGCGACCGAGCTCTGCTCTGGTGAAAATAGAGAATGCTCATTTAATAGGATATTGTTTTATAGGATAGTTCATACTAATGCCATGCTGCCATGATAGTAGATACTAACTAACTCCAAGCTGCCATGTCATTATTAATCTTGTTCTAAACTTTGGGCGACCGAGCTCTGCTCGGGTGAAAATACGGAGAAAACGAATTTTCCCAGAGATGAGAGAGACCTAGACCTATATCGATTTTTCGCCTCCGTAAACGCCAATATTGCAACTTTCATCGAAATCGTTAGAGCCGTTTTTGAGAACGTGATTACAAATATCTATATTTAAATATTGCTCAATTAAAAGTATAGGTATTTCGGCCCTGTTTAGAACTAGAATTTCCCTAACTATAATACATTGCAATAGGTATAACCTCTCTATAGCAATGGATGTTTTTTTCGCTAATGTGATGATGATGAAAAACCACATAGTTTAAATTCATCGTAGTGATTATTATGGCCCTGTGGCCACGCTGTTGTGGTTAGGGACTGTCCACAATCGTTTGGTGACTAACTGAACCTTATCGCATTCGTCACGTCATGCGAATGACGTATCTGTATTCTTGGGTTGTTTTGCAACTAAACTATACCACAGATTAGTACAGATGTTTTCACACCGCAAAATCAATTAAATAAGAAGCGACTCTTTCTACGACACAATAAATTGCAATTCAGTTCGCACAGCACTAATTACCGCCTCTCTGGTCTAGTGGTTAAATGACCTGTTTTTATCACAATTTTTTTTATTGTTGGAATATGATTTTTTTTTTTTTGTTAATTTCTCAGATGTGATGGGCGTCGATATTTTATACGATGAGAAAAAAAAACTTGACTTTTTTTTGTTTTGTTGTTTTTAGCTTTTTTGATATCTTTTTTTGGTTTTTTCATCTGAGGAGTTTTGCTAGCTAATTATATTTGACTACTTTTATAAATTATTGCCTATGTTACTCAGTGATAATACAACAACATCATCCAACCCCACGGCGGTGTCATCCTACTGGTGAAATAATTTTTTTAATCGGTCCAGTAGTTTTTGAGTTTATCCATTACAAACAATCATACAAACATACAAAAAATCAAATCTTTCCTCTTTAGAATTTTAGTTTAGATAAATCAAAACACCGAAAGCCGACAGCTATTTGCGACGTTGCCAACATTCAGAATGCACCATCTTAAACAAAATTTATATTAAAAATTTATAAAACATCTTGCTCAACAGTGAAAATACCATCAAAATACACAGATAAAAAACAATTTTGATTTATAACTAGTTCACATTAATAAAACAATTCTTCTTTCCCATTCCAGTCAACAAGAGCTATTCTCGGTTCTAAAAGCCTACTCGGTGCTAAACCCGAAGGTGGGCTACTTCCAAGCGCAGGCGCCGGTGGCTGCCTTCCTGCTGATGCACATGCCAGCGGTGCAGGCCTTTTGGTGCCTCGTCAGCATCAGCGATAAGTACCTCAGCGGGTACTATAACCCGGGACTTGAGGTAAGGATCTATTGGTTTTTTTTTTTTTTTTTTCGAGATACCTGCACACCATTGCATACATTAGATCTTTAGAGGCATGAGGACAGGGCGTAAAGTTCACTCATCCTCTATAGAAAAGGGAGGATCCGACGGGTGTCGTGTCTGGCGGGCAGCTGCCCAACGATTGATGTCGGAAAGTTAGTATATGTGTGTGTTAAGTATATGTGTATCGCGCGGTAAACTTTGTTTGCGCGATGCAGGATTTCTGTGTGACGTCAGATCTTTGATGCGTAGTTCGCATGTGGCGATGTAGATGCCGCCACAGATCCAAGTAATTCCAGTTAAATTTCAATAAAAACTTATTTTTGGCTTTAGAAATATACAGTCACTATTTATACCTTACATTCATGCTTTTAAAACCGATTTTCTCGTGAAATAACGATTGCAGCTTTGAGAAAATAGCCATTTCATAACATTATGGTTTCGAAAATACCATGTCACACTTAAATTTCTAGTGAAAATTGCTTTTGAATCTTGTGTTACTGTGTAAGGGATTTATATGCCCATGACTGTAATTTTTTACAGCCAAAAATACCACCAGCCAGCACCTTATTTATCTAAGATTTTTTTAAACCTGATCAAGAGTAAAACGTTGTGCAGACCCGCGCGACGCGACTGTAACAAAACAATTTCTAAGAAAAGTTCATGGTAGAACAATTATCGGTGTCGCGTCGCGTGACAAGTCGCGCTAGTCTGCACGAGCCTTAATGCGTAAAATTGCTGTCAAATATAAAGAAAATAAATTTATTTGAATTCCTTTTTTTTAATGTTAGCTGACGGGATAAGTTGAACGAAATGGTACCAGCCTATCGAATCAATTGGCGTGAGATTCGACAACCGATCAAATTGGATAGAGGTCATTGTGATAACATTATTATTATTAAAGTCAGTCAGAAGTCAAGTCAATCTATTTCAATTACACTATACACAGGTTAAATAAATTTATATTGTACACTGATTCAAGTACAGTCGACGCACTGTGGCTTTGAATTTTTTTCCTTAAGAATCGATTTTCATAATTATATGTAAATTTAATGAGTGAAATTTTTACAAGCGTTAAATTAACGCACACAAACAAACAAACAAAAACAAATTAAACAAATTGTTTTATTCGTAAATAACACGATTTAAAATTATGAAAAAAAAAAAAAAACATCACACGTTTCACACTTCGACTAGATATTTCGTAGGATTTTTTTTTTTGAGATGCCTTTATTTTCTTGCCTATTACATATTCAAAGACAATTGTATTAAGGAGTAAACTCCAGTCATGCGTCGGAACTGACACACACACACACACTTTTTTATATCTGAATGGCGAAAAGGAGTAAACTCTTAAGAGCGTTTATTCTGAAAGTTGGCAACGTCGCGCGTCGTAGATAGGTGTCAAATATTTACCTGTTTTGATTAATTTGGAAATAATACTGTATGGAAATAAGAAATGTGGCTAACTAAGTTACTAGAATATTGATTATGATATGCAATAATTAATATTGTAACACCGAATATTTCGTTTTAGGCGTAAAAAAAGCATTTGGAAAGTTTCAAAATGCTTTTTTTACGCCTAAAACGGGTACAACATCAAATTCAATGTTACAGTTGCATACCATAATCAATATTCTAGTAACTTAGTTAGCCACATTTCTTATTTCCATACAGTATTATTTCCAAATTAATCAAAACAGGTTAATATTTGACAGCTATTTACGACGTTGCCAACTTTCAGAATAAACGCTCTTAACCTAAATCTCGCCTTATGCAAAGCGATGGATGAGGTCTACGATGGAACGAGCGAGCTCAGAAGATGCCTGTTCACTCTTGCTTTGAAGGCAGACGGGTTACTTATATCTGGTCTTGAGCTGACCTAGCTTATAACGGTGTTTCATTAGAATAAGAGGCTATAGCTTATACTGCACCGTAATTACGTAAAACACTTTCAATCACAATTTGAATGATTTTGAAGGATAATGCTAATCCGTTGCTTCATATGTTCGACAAATTTGTCTGCTCAATAACGTGAATAACGCAATGAATGTTGTTGAACTGTCAAAATGAAAGCCATTGCTACTGTTAGTGTTACGCAATTACCCTGCAGCACGCTTTTCATGATCACAATAGAAACGGGTTTTGTCGACAGAAGAATAGACAAAATGACGGATATTTTTTTTTAAAGTGGAATTGAAATTTTAAAGTGTCAATAGTCATCACAATGTCTTTATTTTCTGCTTTATTTTATTTTTTGTATATTGGCACCTTATAGGTATATTCATGTATTTAGCTATTATTTAATCGTGTTTTTGTATTTTGTGCTGTCTTTTGTGTGCATCAAATAAACGATTTATCTATCTGGATAAACAATCACAATCTGTCATTTTGTCTATTCATCCGTCGACAAAACCCGTAGAAAACCCGTTACTATGGTTGTCATGCTACACGTGCAGGTTGGCCTGGTTTCTTTACCAATGTGGCCTACCGTAATTTGTCGCAGTAAATATAGAATTGCATCGAATTGATATTTTTTTATCGGGCGTTATTTTCATATCTTTAGTGATAAGAAACATTTTTATTGTTTGAGTTGCAATGTTGTGTTTACTGTAACCTTACCTGCTGCTAATCAGGGAGCTCGAACGTCTTGCGATACTATTAGATTATGTTTGATTGAGTTGGGGGCGTGTCTGTTTACGTGATGTCTGAGATTTTTCTCGCTCTGACGGTTTTACTACGTCTGTATAAATTCCAAACGTTCCGATAGAATTATTTGGCTATGGCTAATGTATCACTTAATACAAATTATTCTGTTCCATTTTTTTATTTATCTCATAGTAAATAGAGCCTATCCAGTATTCTGACATTGTAATACACGCCCACAGGACCATAAAGGAGTCATGACCCCTAAATGAAAGCCTGAATAAAACCGTGCTGTTGGATTTGAAACTCTCGGCTCAGTGCCGAAAGTTGAAAATCACACAGGGCGCTTTTATTTAAGAATTTATTTTGGCGTCCACTAGTGTTAGTGAAAACGGGCATAAAAGTATAACACGAACTTATCCGGAGGTAGATACAGGGAATTCGTATACAATATAAATGCCTGTTCCTTATGTACTGTTACATACGGCCGAAACCAAATTAGGTAGTAGTCAGATCGTCATTCCGAGCTGTAGCAAGCAAAACCTCGATGTGTCATATTAACACCAGGGATGTACCTTGACAGATAAGGCCCGCTCGGACCACAAATCTCTAAGGCCCACTTGCAGCACAAAACACTAAAATCAAGTGCTAAACATATTTAAAACATCATTCTGTCTTGTCTTCTGGCTAAGTAATAACAGCCGCGTAGGTCGATCTATCAGGTTAAGCTGCGCTTGCCGCGATTGATCCGGCATGGGTGACCATCTTTACATACCATGACCCTTCCGTACCTCGGGAAGCAACTTAAGCCGTTGGTCCCGGCTGTCATTCGGAGATCTTTGACAGTCGTTATGGGTCGTCAGAAGACTGTAAGTCTGACAACCAGTTAAGACTGATAAGCAAGGGGTATCGTATTACCCAGTAACTGGGTTGTGGAGGTCAGATAGGCAGTCGCTTCATGTAAAATACTGGTATTCAGCTGTATCCGGTTAGACTGGAAGCCGCGCGACCTTAACATAGTTGGGAAAAGGCTGGGTAGATGATGATGTCATCTTCAGACGAATGACCGAAACAGAACAATGTTTTAAATATTTTTAACTATACATATCTCTTGCCCGTTCTTCGCCAAACGTTTTGGAAGGGAAACTTGTAAATTTTGACGTTTAAAAGTGCCTATTATGTGCCTAATTGAAAATATATATTTGACTTAGACTTTCCTTATCAACAAGAATCGTATTCGTATGGAACGATTACTTTGCTTATAGTAAAGTAAAGGGTGCTCCAAAAAAAAAAAAAAAACTCCCTTAGGGCCGGTTGCAGAAAATAGTAGATAAAAAGTGCTATATATAAGTTACCAATCCTCCTACAGGTCCTCCAACGCGACGGCGACATCCTGCACGCCCTGCTCCGCCGCACCGCGCCCGCCGTGCACCGGCACCTCGTGAAGCACAAGGTCGAGCCCGTCCTGTACGCCACCGAGTGGTTCCTGTGCGCACTCACGCGCACCCTGCCGTGGGACAGCCTGCTGAGGGTGTGGGACTGCTTCCTTTGTGAAGGAGTGAAGGTATGAATTACTAAGTTCATGCCTCGCTGGCAACTAAGAGTGAATTTCACCAATGTAAGGGCTGGCGCATATCTGGCGAGGCGCAGCGCTGCGCATTCGTCACTGCTAAACAAATATCGACTTTGTGTTACTTGAAATAAAGTTGAAAATAAATAAACTTACATTAGCTTGAGGGCGCGTGTAAGTGGAAAGGGTCTCAAGTTATTTATACTCAACTTTATTTTTAGGCACGCAACGTCGATATTTGTTTGGCGGTGACAATCGCGCCGCGCTGCGCCTCGCCAGGTATACGCTGTTCGTAGAGATTTATAGATGACTGCCCTTGAGTGCTAATGTGGTGCTGTTACATAAACTATTGGACACTTAGGGCGTATTTCACCAACGAAACTGAACGCGTTCAGCACACCTAAACCGCGTTCAAGAGCTGTCAGTGTCAAAATTGTTTTGGAATATTGACACTGACAGATCTTGAACGCGGTTTAGAAATGCTGATCGCGTGCAGTTTCATTGGTGAAATCCGCATTTAATATCGGGTCCTGTTGTCTGCGCGCAATAGGAACTGATGGACGCTATCAAGCTACTGAAAGCGCCAAACTCATAGCCGTATTCTAGTCATAAAAAAAAAACCATCGTCACCCTAACAAGAAGACCATGTAACCAACCTTCAACTCTTCCAGGTACTATTCAAAGCCTCGCTAGTAGTCCTAGCGGGCGCACTAGGCCCTGCTAAAGTCCGCAAGCGCGCATGCGGTCTGTGCGAGACTTTAGAGGTCCTGCGTCACCCCCCAGAGGGGATCCTAGGAGAGGACTACCTGATGTACCACATGACTAGGCTCAACCTGACGGAGGAAGACTTCGAGTTTGAGCACCAGAGGCAGACCGCGAGGCGGCGGGCTATGCCTAACAGAAGGTGAGTTGTCATCTCCTTTTCTAGATCCTAAAACAAAAAATATTTCGTTAAGGCGAAAGCGCCAGGGTCAATTCAAATTTTCTTACTTTTTTTTACAAATCACGACGCTGTTTTACTGTCTATGTTGATCAAAATTCAATTCACGGCAATTATAATATATAGCTCTTGAAATTGTATTTGTTGCAAATCTTCATACTTACACGAAATAGTCTTATTTCCATCATAACCATTTAGTGATTATTTCTGACTCCTAAGTCACAGGGACCTACGCCTAGTTTAGGAGATGTATTTAAATATTGATCTTTAGTTTGTTGACTTTTTTTTGTCATAAGGATATTGTTAAGGGCTTTGGGTGAAATAACGAATGTATTTATTTATTTCATCATAATTGCCGGATATTGAATTTAATCGACATAACGTGAAACAGCGCTGCAATTTGCAAAGAGTGTAAAATAAAATGTATTTTGCGGGCTACTTTGACGGATCCTCCCTATTACTTTATTTACCTATCATTTTCATTAATAATTAAAGCCAGAGAACACGGCTGAATTACGCGGGTATTTGATGTTATTTCATATGATGATACAATAATGCAAATTCATTTTCATGGAGAAAATACAGGACTCCTATTCTTGTTAATAATGATTATGATTAGAAAGAAATAAATAAAAGAAGACCACTAAAAAGAAATCAGAAGTCGCTCAAAGTATTGCCAGAAGTCCTCACATCGCAATAATATCACTCACCATTTTTTGCAGGGACCGAAAACCTTTATAAATTACGGTACAGGTATCGAAGAATTTATAAATTACGGTACAGGTATCAAAGAATTAATTTTGGCTACTTCTACGACTAAGGTTACCGCTAGTTGCACGCATAGCATGACAGCCATAGCAACGGGTTTTCTACGGGTTTTTTCGTCAGAAGAATAGACAAAATAACACAATACCCGTTGGTAAGACTGGTAGTCAGACTTTCGGGCTTCTGACGACCCGTAACGACTGTCAAATAATCCACGAATGGCAGCCGGGACCAACGGCTTAATGTGCTTTCCGAGGCACGGAGGAGTCTCGGTATGTAAAGATGGTCACCCATCCATGGGCCAACCACGGCAAGCGTAGCTTAACCTGATATATCGACCCGTGCGGCTGTTATTACATAGCCACGACCTCCTCGTCTCTTTAAAAATACCTGTAAAAAATATAAATGTTGTAACCGAAAAAATACCCGTATTAATACCGGTTTCGTTCTCTGATTTCTGGTCAGTTTTGATTACTATTTGAGGTCTGACTAATCATGGCTTGGTTTCTAGTTGCTGACTAATCAGTATTAAATATTAATAATTTCCTTCTGTTCCAGTGGCAGCTGATTCAGCGACTGTTCCTACAAGCGTTATTCCAAGAATAACGCCAGGGATCTGTTCAATACTCTTTAAGTTGAGTGCAACTGACAATAAGACAGTAAGACAGTAGGTACGCCAGTACAGTGTACCAGTGCTTTGTGATAGTGAGCGTTAACGACGCACGACCAATCCGACGACTGAGTGGGTAACGGTAGAGTTAGTGGCTTTCTTCTCGTCTTGTATCATAATGTTTAGGTGTATGTGTTCGGCAGTTCTCGAGAAATGTTGTACAGACGTCACTAGGTGGTATGAGCTTTGTATCTGTCAAAATCGGCGTCTGCTATAGTTTGACCTCATTGGTCGAAACTCGGCCAATCAACGCATAATGTTAAATGATCAAAATCTCCTCGGATTACTTTTCGCTAAAAAAAAAACTAAATTTTTTTAGTCCGTCTTTGAGATTATAAAAAAATATTGGACACGTATTTTTTATTTTTTTACGTAATCTAAAGATTTCGGCGATATATTGAGGTAAAAAGCGCCGTGACGTCACGAGTATGTAGATTTTATACATACTAGTGACGTAGCGACCCCCACTTCCCAACTTAAAAAGCATTTTATCTAAGTAATCTTTTATGAATATGATAAAGCAAAAAATACGTGTCTAATATTTTTTCATTCTAATTAGTCCGTCGTCATCATTTTTACCCAGGCATCATCCCTATTCCTAAAGAATAAGATTGGTTCCGTGCTCACTTGGAAGAGTGAACGAAATCTTACGTCATCGGAACTGAAGGTAGTTTGACAGCTGTCATTTCTGTCCATATTTTGCTTGCATAAAATATGTTACATAAAAAAAAAACTCAAAGCTCATATCTCCAAGCGATTATAATAAAAAAAAAATGTAATTTAATAAAGATTTTCATCATAATTATCATGAGTCTCTCATTTGATACTTTAATGATCGGTTTGTTGTAAAAATGTGTGTCTTGTTAGTTCAATATGAAGTAGTAACGTTATGAATCTAGGTATTTGTAAAATAATATGCTAGTTAAGGTAGTCATTGACGAGGTTGCAATAAGGCTGCGTGTACATGTATAAATATCTATTTAAAATGTATATGGCTGAATTTCAATTCATTGGTTATCTGTGAGCGGTGAAAGTACTCCATTTAAAGCACTTAACCAATCAACCAACAAACCCAACCAACCCAACCTGCCAACCCAACATACCCACCTAACCAACCAACCAACCAACCAACCCAACCTACCAACCAACCCATTCAACCTACCAACCAACCCAAAACCGAAAAATCGACGCCACAGCCAAGCCAACTCTGAAATATATTTAGTTCACATCTTTTTTACCAATATCTGCTGTTTCATGCAAAAATGGTATTAAAAAAATGTTCATATTCAGAAATAGTAGCATCATGTATGAGGTAACTAATGAATTTAAAGTCAGCCTGTATACGTGTGGGTACTGAATTTTCTTATTGACATTGTATATAGTATTTATGTAGAATGGACATATTTGATATACTGACTGTTTATTGATAGCTGTTTCTGATTATGTAAGCTGACATTTTAGATGTCTTGAGAACGTATCTTATGAATAACTAAGAAGGTTCAGTACCAAACTGTATTGTAAATTTATCTTTGTTGATAAATGTCATACATAATTTGTAATATAAATTATGATTTTGGAAATGTTTTTGTATATCTTTAAATAGTGCTTGTATGTATAATTATTCAGCTCACTTAAATATAATATTGCTATCTCTTACTGGCACATAAAAAAAGAAAGAGATGGAAGATAGATTGAACTAGTATAATAGAATATGCCGCCTCAAAACACGCTTAATACGTTCCCACTATCGTGACGACAGATTATCGTGTCGTTTAAAGCGTCGTGCTTGTGTATTTAAATGGAGATGTTGACATAAAGGACGACACGATTGACGGTAAATTAACTGTAAATCCAACGATGAATTAATCGTCACGACATAGTTAGTGTGAAGAACGCCCTTATGAAATTGTAGCGCAAACTGAAACTTATGTGTAGGCATTACAGTTATCTTTCCTAAAACTCGTGATTGTTTACATGTTTGGTAAATGAATTGCGAACGCAGATTAGCATATAATCTAGTTTGACAGCCCTAAGCTGTCACTATCTCTTTCTCGCCTTGTATGTTAGAAAAGGATAGCAATAATCTTAGTTCAGTGGGAACTGAATATCCTAATTGGACGTCTATAAGCACTATTACCTACTATTATTCCTTATTTTCTCGCGATATTAAATATAAATTATTGCATTATTATTTCCTAGGACAAAACGTTCTACACTTAGCCAAATAATTGAAGTATACGTTACTTTCTATATCATGCATATCTAATAAATTGTATTAGAAAATTAGCGTTAAGTTTTTAACTGACTTCGAAAGAGGAGGAGGTAATGTAACATTGTAATTATTCGATTTTGTTCTCGAATCTACTTATCACCTTGTTTAGCAAATTAGCGCATTTTTTGTGTATATTATGATTTATTAATTTATGAAATAGAATACATCTATTTTTGTCTTCTTTTACCTATGTTGGTCGATAAGGAAGCGGTTACCATTACCGGTAGCATGAAAGCCTGTTCACAAAACCTATCACTAAAAGAATACCTTACCTTTCAGACCAAATAAAAAACCAATACAGAGCGCTGCGAACAATACAGTGAAGCGTGCCAAAACTACACCGCCGCTCTGTGCATACACGCTCACACGCACACATTTACAACCTTTTACAATGACACTACAATCAAACTACACCACACAAAGTGCACACATGTTTACGAAACCGGCTTCACTTCACTGTTGACTATTTTTTATTTGGTCTGAGCCTTACCTAGTCAAAATATTAATCCCTGTTTTCACGCTCACCATTTGAAATTAGATTAGACATTTAAATAAACATTTTTTACAGTCAATTCAACCGATTTTGACTTCTATTGCGTTGGTGGCATGACAAATGGCAGCTGTAGTAAACAGTTGGTATTGTAACCACTTTTTTGCTTTTAATGCCATCCTTATGCCTACGGTATAGAAGTCAAAATCGGTTGAACGGACTGTAATAAAAGTTTATTTAAATGTCTAATATTATTTCAAATGGAGTATAGAGGAAACCTAAATAAAAGCGCGCTGTTCGACTTTCAACTTTCAACGCTGAGCCGAGCGTTAAAACTCCAACAGCGCACTTTAATTTAGGCATTCATTTAGTGTCGCCTCGTGGTGTGAAGAGAAAACTGGCATAAATAAGGCTTGTTGCCGGAAAAGATAAAAAATAATTTCCCATGTCACTGTCCGAAGTCTTCCCAAGCTATTTATAAAAGGTTTTACCTCACCTCTCAACCCCTATTTAAATTTTTGCTACATTTTTTTCACCTTTAAAAGGTCCTAAAATTCCAAAAAAGAAATGTTGCGACGACGCCAAATAAATTGGTATGCGGGCAAGAGAATTATGATGAAAAGTCCTAAAAATCTTTCTCCAAAGGGATAAAATGAGCAATGGCCGGTCCGAGAATAATCATTGGACGACTTCGGCCGCGTGTTTTTACATAAAATCATCTAACCTAAGGCAATCGGCAATAGCGTACAATACGGTCGATATAACTTGGCCGTTCCGAACTTCGCGCAGAAGGCTGCGCAATAACATTTTTTAGGAGCCAAACGGTGACATGAGTGAGAAAACATGCGCGAAAGCCTGTGTTCAGACTGGCCGGCTTGATCATTCCATCGGATGTATTGTAAGTTTCCCATACGTACAGTATTTTGAATCTGCCTCATTCATACCTTCTTTCGAATGGTTCTTGAACTACGTTCGTGAGTTACTTAGCTGTAGTTTTTCTTTTAAACTTATGATATCTTATTTATTTTTTGTCTTAAAAAATATAATAAAGTATGGCAGCTTTTATGCTCACGGCTGTGACTGGGGTTGAATTTAAAAAAATACAAATAAAAAATGATCAAGTAAAGTTAAAACCGAATAGAGAACAAAATTAAAGGTAATTTATTCAATTTAGGCTGAGAATCAAATCAAGCACTTTTTGAACTTCAAAATTACATAAGACAGTTCCCGGAAACGCCCGTCCTTCACCACTTCCTAGTGCGTTAGCTGAGAAGAAGAACTGGCGCAACAAACTCCCCAGCAGCACAGCTGTCTGTTAAATTAGAAGAACACAACATATAACATTGTACCTACATTATTTCTAAGATTTTGATATTAATATTTAGCCAATTTTAATTTTGAATAAATATTTTTTATTATTATTAAAGTTGATCACCACATTATGCTCAAAGCGTGTGCTCATGATACGAAACGAATTCAATTGACCTATTTCAATCACTTACTTAAACATAACTGTCGAAATGTGGGTGTTACTTTAGGTACCATCGAAGAAGCTCATATCTAACCAGTTTCAAAACAAAATCCCGTGAACACGATGACCACAACTGTTACCAGCTCGGTGCTACAGCTGCCGAGCGCTGCAAGCAAGAATAGTCCTTATGGTGGTTAGATATGAACTTCTTCGATGGTACACCTCTGCCAAATCCATAGGGGCAGACATGATGTTATGTTATGTCTGTATTATTTCAATCATCTCGTGAAAAAGTCAAGTTAAATTGATATGAATTACATCGCTGTCCTTTGAAATAAAAAAATAAAACAAGAAACAGTAGTCATAATAATTGATTGCCAAAGATTGTTCAAACCTTTGCAGACAATTCTTTACACCCCAGTCACATATTTAGTAGTAGACCGAATCAAACTAGAATAAGAGGAGACTGTATAATATAAATTGTAAAGATAATACAAAAAATTATTCATAATACATTGTGATAAGATTCGTAATTATTACAATTACATATCTAATTATAAAAAATAAAAAAATCCAAAAAAAATATGTTCATGAAGTACAATACGATTTTGTTAAATTGGTATGTATGGCAATGTAGTAGAAAAACTATTCCCACTCCGTAATTGTATGGAATATCAAAATGTATTCTTTTTCAAAGAACGCGTTCTCTGAAAATTGTTCTAAAGTCTTCTATATAATAATGTTATATGTATTGTAAACGTCAACCGTACTGAAATAATGCAATAAATTCATTATGTGCGGTCGACGTGCGCTGCGCTTGCGCTGTGTTCGCCGTAATGCGTACGTTCGACGCACACTGCGTTCGGGGTAATGCGTTTAAATAATAATGTATGTTATATTCTAACATTCCCACTAGTCTTCCCTTTCACCCATATGTACAAGAGCGACGATACTAAGAGATCTGTATTTTTTTAACATTTTTCAACAAAATATTTAATAAAACTCATATTTTACTACTCATTCTGTTTCATAGTCAAATAAACTATCACTGTAAAAATCATAGAGAAAAAGTTTCTATTTTGTTTTTTTTTTTTTTGACGATAATGGCACAGGCAAAACATGTTAAAGACATTGTAGGCCCGATTGACCGAAGGCCAATTCCCATTCAAAAATATATGAGGTAGAGTGCGTTTCATCAAATAGTTCCTATGCCGTAATGTTGGCTCCACTGTTAAACTATATCAACAGACCTATTAGGTAGCGCCGTAGCGTATTCGTGTTCCTACGGCGCTTCCTAATAGGTCAGTTGAAAACTATTTGATGAAACGTTACGTATTATAAGTATTTTTGACTGATTGAGACTGAAATTAGAATTTGAAAGTTCTTAAAAATACGGGTACTGCCCCTCTTGAATTCTCAGCGATACTTTAGCATATTTTGCCTCCCCCTATCTACTTTATTTACTCGTAACACTCGTAATACCTGTACTTTCTTATGATACAAAAATGTATGAAAAAGTCAAATGATAAAATATAGATTCTATGTTTTTGTTACAAGTCCGCAACTCGACTACCTGTTACCACTGTAATGTATGAAATAAGTAAACAATTATCGAATCTAGGCTATGATTTAGTTGATAAGTTTGCGCACATGCGTCATAATGGTGCATAATGTTTTATTCCCTTTATTTTATTTATATCTCAACGACTTAGCAACTGGCCTGGCGAATGGCATAATGCTGGTCCGTAGTTTTAAATTCAGAACTAAAGTTGGTGCTTGAATGGTGAATGCACCAACTAAGTAGATATTCGCTTGAGCGAGAAGTCCGCTTACAGGCATTCGTATTAAAGGTACGTGTGAATATACTTCTCTCTCTAGCGAATAACGCCTCTAAGTAGCAGAAAGAGATAGCATAAAAATGCTGATCACACGGATCAGCATGAAAAAATGTCTGTTACTAAGTCGTAAATTTCAAGTATTGCTTAGTATTATAGTCAAGAGCTTGGAATCTTTGGAGTTTGAGTGATCACAGATATGAATATTGGAATGTAGGAGTATGTAACACTTGACAGTTTTTTTAGCTTCAAGTGCCATCTGGTACTTTCAAGTTAGGTAGTATGAATCCGATATAAGAACGGGTCGTTCTATTATAATATTGGTCGTGATTGACTGTGGAAATGAGAAAAGGGGTTTTCATACTACATACCGAATGAAAATGTCAAATCCTACTTCCTTAAAATTAACAAATTGTATAAAATCCATCAAAATGTAAAGTGATTTAATACTTGGGTGTCGTGTGTGATTTTTTTTTTTGTTTATTTTCAAATGAAATTTTTTATTCAACGTTATATTTGCGTAGATCGTAACTACTATTATTTTATTTGTTGTTATTGCTAGTTTCGACATTATTTAGGATTAATTAGATTGTACCGTGGTCCGTGGAAAATGCCTGCTTATAATAAAAAAGTGCGAGACTACATTTTTCCAAAAACTATTCAAGAAAAAATAAAAGATTGCGCTGACAGCAAAAACCTTGACTATTTCTCCACACTATGAATTAAGACTAGGCATATATGAGAAGTTGAAATCCTGTTTTGACGATAACTTATTGCAAAATTTCCGAGTAAATTGGTGCAGTAGGTAAGAAAGTCAGTTTATACCAAAATGTCATAGAATTAGAGAAACATTTCACTTTTCCTTAGCATAAATTTTTATCTTGCAAAGCTAAAGTGTGCCAAAGTAGTCTCGTACAAAACGCAAATAGGTACTTCGCACAGCACAAATCTATGTAACCACAGTAGTAAACATAGTATTTTACAAAATGGTGTGTTCGTCAAATGTTCCATGATCCAGCACATTCCGTTTCGCAGACTGTTATGGTATAAAATAAATACTTGAATGTCATGAGTATTTTTGTACAGTGGCCGAGAGTTTCATATCGCTGCAATATTCAAGTTGTAAATAAATTAATAAATATTTAATATAAAATATTTGTTTGTGTTTTATTTTTATTCATCACGAAGTTTAAACACCGACCCATAGAGGTTTTTATCTCGGAATTATGCTCGGTTCCTGTGGGATGAGGCAAAAGAAATATAGGAGCGAAGCCGCGGCTAAAAGCAATGAATTAATAAAATTCTGTCATAATTAAAATAACCCACACAATGGATCAGGGGCTGTACTATGACTTGCAGCAATCATTGTTCCAGGTGAGATAGAGATGAAGCTATACAGGACGAATAGCACTATCCTTATTTCACAACGGAAAAGTGATGGTTTTAAAACGTTATAGCAAGGCCCCAGGCCTACGTTACAGACAGAAAAAGCTTAAATTTCAATCAAGGTCATTAAGGTCACAGTATTTTATATTATACTGAAAATGTAGGTGTATCAAATACCCTTCATTGTGCGTGGGCCAACACGCACTTGGCCAGTTTTAAATCCTTATAAATCCCAGTTCCTATGATTTGACACATTATATTTGCTCACAGCATTTGAGACTTACCTTACCTATCTGTAAGTGCAATATACAGGTGCTGTTTTTGAGGAAAAAAAATCGGATTCTATTCCTGGTTTAGGAAGAATTAAAAAAAAAAATGGTAATACCCTCAAAAATTGGGGGCATGATTCCTTTGCTCTACTACCCTTAGTTTCAGATTTTGCCCTGAAGTCCCAACCCAAAAAACCCTGTATTTAAACTGATTTAACTCTACTCGTCTGCTCAGACTGATTTTAAGTTTTACCGCCATAACAAATTTTCGCTTATCTTATTTACTACTAACAGTAATTATAAAGCCGGGAGCCCTCCTAGAAGATTCACCTAGTCGCATATGGGATGCCGGGAGCCCTCGCGGATGGCTCATTATAAATATTAGTTTCTTAACGTATACAGCATTAAACACCGTGAAAATAAAATTTGATGTGTAACACCAAACAACAACATACCAAACAACATACCATAACAACATAACAACTTTGTGTTAACAAGATTTATTAGTATATGCGTTGGTTTAAAATCCAAGCGTTCTTATTTTTTTGTTCACGGTTATAAATATTCACAAAAAATTTAAAAGTTTGGAAACTACTTATAGCGACAAGACCCCCCCCCCTGAAAACACAATTTTACTTCGTTTTACAGTGTTTCATAACACTGTTTTAAACGTAATTCCGTTGACCGTTCGCGATGGTTAACTTTAGCGCAAACGTAATGCCGGCAACCCTCCTGGAAGGTTGCACTCCCAATATGTATGGCGGCATGGCGTATGAGTTCTATGAAAAGTGGGTGGAGTCGAAAGTGTTAAAGCCAAGCGGATTACAGCCGCAACGAGCTGCACCTACGCAACGCACTGCGGTGTTTAGAAATTATTCCATGGGACGTACTCCGTGGACGTACCGTGATGAAAAGTATCCTATTCCTATGTAACCCAGATCATAGGCTGAACGGATTAGAATCACTACCCATGTGTCGATTCTTGTTTCGGGAGGTTCCTGTTCAGGATAAAGCGGGAGGAAACGCCCGGGTGTCACCACTGTGTGGATCGCCCGGAGGACACGGTGGAGGTCTGCCCGGCTTGGGCGGAGCACCGCCGTGTCCTCACGGAGTCGATCGGCGGCGGCGATCTCTCGCGTCCGGCCCTGGTTCAGGCCATGGTCCGGAGCGAGAGTGCATGGGAGGCCGTCACCTCCTGCGAAGCAGTAATGCTCGCGAAGGAGGAGGAGCGCGCGAGGGAGAGGCAAAATGCGCGCCCTCGCGCCCCTAGTCGCCGCAGGAGACGCCCCGGGCATCGGGAGTCGCGAGCCGACTTCCGGCCACCGTAGGCGCAGGCTTGCGGACGGTGAGCAATGGGTAGCTCGCCGTCCGATAGGGACCAGGCCCGGGTCGACGGCGCGTTGTGTTCCACACGCGCCTCAAAGAGATGTCAGCACCAACTGACGGGGTCCGGAAGGGCCAATGCCTGCCGGGGTTGCGGGTTTGTCCGAAAGGGATATCGCGACCCGGGATTACGGGATTATTAAGGGATTACGGGCAAAGTGTAAAGCTTCATACAGACTAGCGCGACGCGACACCGGTTATTGTTATACCATGGATTTTTTCTTAGAAATTGTATTGTTCGAGTCGCATCGCGGTAGTCTGCACGCGCTAGGCTTTATTGGGGTTTTCCATCAGGAATTTCTCAGTGGCAGCCCGGAGTCTGGATTTGTGCCCGGTTGATGGCAATAGGCTGCTCCCTATTACATGGGTCTTAAACATAACTGGCGAAATGTGGGTGTACTTTATAGGTATACCTCAGCCTAAGGGATCCTTAGGGACCCTTCAGGGGTTACAGACGTGATGTTGAGTAAATGATATTCCACTCATTCAGTACAAAGTCATTTAATGTTAGCTTACTAAAAGTAAGTAGTCACGGACGTATTATACAAATTCCATAGTAAAAGTGAGAGATTGAACGAATTTGCATAAAGAACGAACGATACACTTTTTTCCACTCTGAAGTTCATCCCTGCGGTTCCGCTGCAGAGTGTAAGCAGGGTTTAAAAGTTGAACCTTGGCATATTTTTGTCAGATGCCGTCTAAAGTTTTTTGTAAATTGCACACAGTCACGTTGCATAAAAAAAGATTCAGAGCCCCCACTTTTTTAGTTGTAACATCCGTCATATTGATTTTGTTCGTATAAAATGGCTATGTCACCCGGACCGGACCATAATAACGAATCGATTAACACCTCATTCATCAAAATCGGATGAGTAGTAGTTTAGGCGGTACGGTGGAATATACGTAAATACAAACATACTAAGTACATACAAAAACTGCTAATAATCCTTCCTTTTGGCTTTGCCTTTGAATTTTGGTTATGCGCAATCGAAAACTTCGAAGAGTCTAAAACCAGCGCGGCGCAGTAACATTTCCTCATACCCCGGATAGACAAATAAAACAAAAAAAATGGCTGTATAAATTATAATGTAATACAAAATCGTAATATTCACTCTTAGGTACAAACAATGCGCCCGTATAATCTAATTACACAATCGTTTAGGCAAAAAAACATCTTTTAGGGCGAAAGCGCCTGGGTAGCCCGCGAAATTTAAATTTTCTTAAGTTTTTTTGCAATTTGTAGATCAGGGGGCCTAGAACGGCCACTTTAGCAATTCAGCTAAAAGCGATTCATTTCCTGAATTAATTACCAGCAATTCATTAGCAATTCCTCTAATTTCGTGAAATGGTGACAACATATGAGCTGAATAATATCTCAATTAATTTCATATTTGGTGTAAATATTGCCATATTGGAGGAAATGAATCGAGGAGCAGAATTGCTCTCTTTATTCTATCTATCTATTTTCTATTCTCTGCATCACCTGGTTGACTGGTAGAAAATGCCTCAGGCATTAAGTCCGCCTTTGTACAGTATTTTTACTTGTGCATGAAGTTTTAAGTTAAGTGGCCGTTTTAGGCCCCCAGTATTTTATTATTTATTAAAACTTTATGCACAAATAAAATAAATACTCTATAAAGGCAGACTTAATGCTTGAGGCATTTTCTACCAGTCAACCTTAGGGTGATGCAGAGACAATACATTTAGTATTAGATTCTATGTTGATTAAAATATGATTCGCGATCGTAACAAATATGCATTTACAGAATAATGATAATTAAAATCATCAATATAACTCTCTAGCTTCAAATTACCCTATTGAATGACTATTTCATGAAATCATGGCATCTGAGGCTAATTCTAGAGAGTTTTATTAATGATTCTAATGATTATAATAATTCTGTTACTTTCTATTTTTGAATTTCGCGGGCTATCATAGCGTATCCCCCTTAAATAATAATTCTTTATTTTCTTTAGAACTACCGCTTGCGTATTATTGAGCACCAAATCGCGATTATTTTTCTAACGCAAATTAATTTGTTCAAATAATTAACAATTTTTTTCATATTAAAATATATTTATATTATTATTTTTTGAGACTACTTTTATTCGTACAATGCACAAGTGCCTTGTTATTTTGCGTTGGTTTTGAGCATTTTTTGAACCCAGAACCAATATTCTAATAGCTATTCTGCAAGGCAATAATGAAGCAAGGATTACGTGTTTTATTATGCATAGTTATTTTTATATAGCCAGTAAAAGGCGGATTGTCGTCACTCGGCGAATACGGCCTTTCAGTTACAGAAGTATGCATTCTGTCCACTATTATAAGCTATATATTTGACTAAAAACTTGGGAGTATTTAAATGTGCATTTCTAGTACTTATGTAATTAAATTGCATGGATTACATGGCTATCTCACAAAATATTCAAGCACGCTTTCCCACATAATCCAATATATACTATTAATTAGAAACTATTATAATTCGAATAGAAATGAAACTTACAGATTATGTTGCTTTATACAATTTTTATTTTATCAGCAATTTGAAGACACAGGAAGACTAGTTGTGAATACAGACTGGATAAAATTGGAAGTGCAATCAATGACTTCGAAGATCCTAACACTGGCGGGACTCCTGCCCTATGGTCTGTTTCAAAAGTATGAAATGAAAGTGTAAACAAATCCTATTCAGGTTAAATTCTTACACAATCACTCACTAAAGGGAATTAGTAACACATACATCTGTATTTAGAAGGTTTCACCTTTTTAAATCACAACAAAAAAAAAAAAAATGTTTGAATAACATGATTAAATTATAATTGAAAACATATCGACGAAAATTTAAAACATCTGTAATGTGATTTGAAATATCAATTCAAAGCACTCAATTTGCAAGTGGCACTACGAATTGGTATCCACAGGTGAGTTTTCTGATCCATATGTTTACATTTTCATGAGATACTTTTAGAACAGACTCATATTTTGTCATCTAACTTTGCCTCGTGTTGAAACACCAGTATAATAGGAGCCTCAAAGTGTTGGATAACATCATCTTAAATTAGCTAGCTTTAAAGCTGGATGTAAATCAACCAAACGACTATTGTCTTTACAACATTATGCTATTTCATTTCTTAACATCCATAATAAGGCAAAATTCTGTAAATCTATTTACTTAAAAAATTTCACTGTTTTATCGTACATCGGGTTCATTTATATGTGAAGATTCCTGATGAAATAAGGACGTATTTATTTATTACAATTATTGACTAATTCAGTTACAACAATCGTGATAGGTCAGAAAAACCTGCAGCCTAATTGCGTAACACACTCTTAGTGACACTCGTTTATAGTTTTACAACACAACCGGACCAATCATATTTCTGAACGACTGAAAGCCAATTCCCGTATTTAAAAAAGTTCAAAATCTAGTCGAAATCTCATCTCAGTAACGATCAAAGTAAAAAACTTGTCAATTTTGGGAAAATACAGGTTCTTTTGCCCGATTGAGACTGAGATTAGAATCTCTGTCTGTTAGACCGTTTGACGTTGTTGACATTTTCAACATAAAAGCGATTGTAATTACGAGCGTGTGACGAAATAAGGCTGCTGAAGCCACGAATGACAACGTCGCATGCGAATGACACCTACACTACTAAAAGGATCTTTTGGCGCTCGACTGACGTTGACAGGGGGGCGCTGGTGGTAAACATTTGTGTAATGGTTTTGTGAAAATGTATTGAAAAAACAAGATGGCGGCGTTAGTTGCGATTTTAGCCACGCGCCAAAAGAACCTTGTAGCGTTTTATACGACATAACTCCATCGACGTTACGAGCCGACAGCAACAACCGCGAACAGCAAAGACTAAAGTATTTACAAGATATGTATATTTATTATAAAAACAATACTTAATTATTTCGTACAAGCACTTAGCTGCAAGGCATCATTGTAGCAGACTCTTTAGGTATTTCGATTTTCTTTTGAGAATGTTCCCCACATCCGTGAGCATATCGTCGCGTCCGTTTTTGAGTTTATTTTCTACTGGGCTTTGGTGTTTTTCGTCTTCTTCTAGATTTAATTTAGCGAGCGTTTGTTCGAGGTCGTTAGCGAATTCGTATTTGGGCCACTCGTCGAGTATATTTTCGAGGAAACTGATGGAGTTTTGTACTGTTTCATTGAGTTTGTTCAGAAGCTCTGAGGTTTTGAGTTCGTCGGGCGAGTGGTTCGTCTTCTTCTTCGATTTCTTGGTGCTGGCCGGCGAGAACAACTCGTTGCAGACGCCCAGCAAGAACGTTATGATGCCTATGAACTGGAAATAAAATAGTTTTGTTTACAATACTGTCTTCTTTTGTTTTGAGTGCGTTTTAAAGGAAATGTTCGAAGCTTTTTTTTTTGGTCGCAAGCTACTAAATACTTTAAGACTTTTCTGACTTTTGGAAAGGGCAACTAGAATACATTTTATTTTCTATTAATCGCCTACTTCAAATAAGTTTATACACTTTTGAATATATGAGATCTGCAGTGCTATTCTGTAACCATCTCATCGTGAAAACTTAGGTGAAGTGAGCGTGGAGTGAGCTGTCATTCCACAGGGATTGACACTATTGACAGTTCACTTCACCCAAGTTTCAACAATTCACGGTGAGATGTTTACAGAATGCTGCTGTAGTTTTGAATGATTTTGATGAGGCATATACTCAGTTATTTTCTGTTAAAAAGAGCTAGTGCAAAGAAGACGTGTCAAAAAAAAATCGAAGAGTTTTAGATCAGAATAGTTCAAGACCAAAATCCAAGAACAAAGAAAAAGATTCAGTAAATTGGGCAAAAAATATTAAAAACTAAGGCACCACAAATCACTAAACTCACATGACACAGAATGACGTTTAAATACGTTTCGCATTCAATGCATTTAGTGATTTGTGTTATTAATAACTTTAATACGTTCAACTTACTTCTAAATAATTAGACAAACTTTCGAGACAGTCTCGCATACTCCACACGGGGTCTCCTTTGACTGCCATCTCAGTTTGCAGCTGCAACTCCGCCTTGGGCAGAAGCCGCGCGGCCGCGACGCACGCGTCGTGCGCAGCGGTCGTGCGACCGACGGCCAGCTCGGCGACTAGTCGCAGGATCGTCGCGTACAGCTCCCGGTACGGCACCGGCGAGTTTACAAATGCTGGAATATTTAAATATAATATATAATAATCATTTTATTTCCATAATTTGTTAGTAAACATTGATCTTAATAACTATGTTAGTAAAATGGTTGTGTTAAAATGCGATGTCCTTAATCTGGAAATAAGGATTTTTTAATCAGGAATTTAAGGCTAAGAAGTATAGAATAAAGTCAATTTCATTTCAAACTTAGAATGTAAAAAAAAAAGGTTGTTTTCACCGCCTCGTCCGAGGTACCGCGGGAACAGAGTTCACGGAAAGACTTGATAAATCAGTGGTCGGCAAACCGCGGCTCGCGAGCCGCATGCGACTCTTTGGCCTGTAGAATGCGGCTCTGTACAAAAGGCGATGAGTGCAAGTGTAGATACCATTTTTTTTGGGCATGGCACCCAAAATATACAATAAGTTGCCAAAAAGACCTACACAAAATGGACCAATTTAAATTAGGTTTGCCCGAATTAAAACCTATTCCTAGAATTAATTCCTAGTTGCTAAATGTTACTATTCAATTAATAACTATTTAAATGAAAGATGACTGATTTTATCTGAAATGGCACCACAACTATAATGATTATTTAAATTTTTATTTGACTTTTTATTTTGGCATTTCTATATTTAATGTAACTAATTTAAAATTTATTCTGTATGTTTAATGTTGTGATTGTAAATATTTGCATGAGATATTAATAAGATATTAATTTGCACACGTCATTAGGTTACAATACAATGTACCTTTTATATCTGTAACACCTTTTTAACATGTAAATAAAAAATATAAATGCATATAAATTATTTGATTTGATTTGAGATACGCGGGGGGTAGGGTTTATCAGTTAGTAGTTTTATTCAAAATCCAAACATAAGAAATCTTAGTCGTTATAGTATTGATATTTGGCTCTATTGACTTATGAGCTTGTCGACCACTGGGCTAAACAATAAAAAAAAAAAACTGCCTCGTTGGTCTAGTATTGTTGGGGTTGAGCGTGGGGCTCAAACCTGGTAGGTTTGAGCACCGGTCAGGCAGTGTTATTGGGTATTATCCAATAGGAATTACTTACTAGCAGCCTTAAGTTCGGATTTGTGACCGAAATGTGATTGAAATATACTACATAGGTTTAGGTAGTAAAATATAGGTAAACAAAAACAAAACACACGTGACGAGACAGCTGTCAAGTAACCGACTAAACGTAATACCTGTCACTTCAGTAGTCATGCTACGTCACAGTTGTACTTTTCAATTTATTACTAAATTATATATTTATATTTCGTTTCGTTATAATTCGTTGACGTTTAGAATTTGGGCTCTTTACAATAGACAGATTACAAAATATTAAATAATTGTAATAATCCGACAAAAAAAAATTGTTCTCAAGCAGTTTGTTTAACATAGCTTAATTAAGGAAACTATTGCAAAAATCTAAAATAATTTTAATTTGTTTTTATCGTATTTTTAAACAAGAAAGTGTCATCTATAAAAACCCTTTTTACTATTTGTTTACCTTTATTTAACTACCTAAACATATGGAGTATAGACGGCTCTGCTAACCCTTAGGGAATTACAGGCGTGCTGTTAGGTTACGAATGTTTAATGAGTTGTATTGCAATATGTAACTAGTGACCTCGACAATTGATCATATTATTTATTGTTATTAGTAATTTACTGTTTATTTATTTTACCTCGATGGTCCTAGTTTATCATTTATAATTTCCAGTTACAACTTTATGTAAGCGGGCACGCCCTTTATGCCTGGAGGCTTTTATTAAGATGTTAAGTTTTGTTTACGTTTAGTTTTTATTTCTGCCCCAGTATAGTTCTCGATGATTCTGTTTGGTATATTGGCGTGTGCTAGCTAACTATGGATAATAATTTAAATTAGGTTAATTATGTTGAATACTATTATATAGAATCGTTTTTTTTTTCTTTCTAACTGAACAGACAGCAGTGCTGCTGGGGAATTTGTTGCGCCAGTTCTTCTTCCCAGCTAACGCACTAGGAAGTGGTGACGGGCGGGCGTTTTGGGGGACTGTCTTATGTAATTTTGACGTTCAAAAAGTGCTGATTCTCAGCCTAGTTTGAATAAATGACTTTTGAATTTTGAATTTTTAGGGAATTACAGGCGTGATGCTAGGTTACGAATGTGTTATGAAATGAAATTGTTTATTCTGTAAATAGGATATCGGAATCACTTTTACACGTCATGTAAAAAAATATTAATAATAAGCTAGATGAGGTCGGTGTTTCCTATCTGACTACTCTGAGAAGAAAGGCCGAAACAAACTCAGAGGTCGCAGTCTCTTTTAAAGTCCAGAAATAATCTTGGTCAAGTCATGTGAGGACCATGTAGATTAGTGTCTGAAATGGTCTTTTGAGGAAAGAACCACACAGATTTGAGAGGACCTGTCCAGTCAGTGCAAGCATTTGTCAGTAATCGTGGAGCTCAACTCAAAACTGAAGGAGCTCTGAAGGAGTTATTACGAGTACTCACCAATTATCCTAGAGGGGAACGGCGCCGATATGCTAATCCTCTCTTTCTCACAGTAAACTTGCCGACACTTATCCATGGCCGCACTAAACGCCTCCACACACGTGTTCAACTGTTCATAATGCCCCTTCTTCTCCTCCACCGGCCGGCTATCGGCCAGCTCGATACACAGCGCTATGGCCGATACTAGGGCGTCCTTCAGCCGGAGATAGGATAGCTCTTGGTCGAAAGTTCGGGTTTTGAGCTGGTCATCTTGGAATTGAGGCGGCTCGAAGTTTACTATGACGTTTAGGTCGCGGTTGTCGCTGTAAAGTGAAAAAGTGAAAACTTAAAAACTATGACATTAAAGTGTTTTTTAATTTTTTATTTTGACATTAATATAATAGGTATCAAAAATTTAAATGTCATAATTTGTAAATTATTATTCATAACATTATTTTTAGTCTGGTTTTAACATGTTATACTTATAGCTACATTATAGGTAGATTTTCCTCTACCAAAAATCACTAAAAGCTCAACGTGTAAAGTAAAAAAATATATATATTTTCCCAACAGCCATCTTTGATTTACAGTTACACCTCAGTATCTGCTTTAGCACCCTCGAAAACCATGAAAACGATACCCATGACGAAAATTTTCAGATTTTTCGCAGCGGCCATCTCTTCTTCTTTCTTTAATCTACTGTTTCATTGACCGACGAGCATTCGCATGTAATGCAACAATTCAGATTATTATTACTGACATTGCGCACTGTAATGCTCGGTTCTCCTCTCTCACTGACATAATGCTCGACTCTGAACGTTACATTACAGGCGAATGCTCCCAGTGAGGTACCTCTTGTCTACTCGTGTTACTCACGTGCCATTAGCCGGCAGCCTGGTGGGCTGGTGCAGCAGCGTGGGCGGGCCCGCCAGCTGCGACAGGAGCGCCTGCTCGCGCGCCGCGCCCGCGCCCCACGCGCACGCCTCCAGGCGCGCGCCCCACGCGCCCAGCTCCACCAGCTTCTCGAACGTGCCGTACTTGTAGGCGTATGTTAGATGTTCTACGCTCTGAGGGGGAAAGTAAATAGAGGATATTAATTCACTAAAAATCTATAGTGAATTAAAACTGCCATTTGCTCACTTCAGATGTCGCTACTATCACAAGTCCAAGAATATGACAGCTAGCTGTCACTATCAATACATTCTTTGTAAACAAGCGCCCAGCTCATTTTAAATGGACCTCAAGCATGATGTAACTGATGAATAATGTGAACGGTATATTTTTTTTTAATGTAAGATTAAATTAACTAACATAGTTTTTATTCACTACTAACACAAATTGTGGACCAAAATTGTCTTTAATAAATAAAAATTATTATTATTATACTCACATCCTTGCCGTGGTGCTTGAGGAAGGCCCTAGTATCTGCTAACAACTGCAGCGCACGGCTGGCCACACAGGCAGGCGCCAGGCGAGCGCAGTGCAGCCAACCGATAGACACCAACTGTATGTGCTTCACTTCTAGACGTTGGTATATACTGTCCGCTGCTAATGCGTTACCTGGGAATGAAAAGTTTAGCTTTTAGAGTGTTTATTCTGAAAGTAGGCCAAACAAAAAGTGGTGGTGGAAATAAGACAGTTGATATGGACAGGACACATGGAACGGGACATCTGGATAAAATGGACGAAAATCATAATGGAATGGTAACCACGTGGCAGAAAAAGAGTCAGCCAAGCTAAAAGATGGACCAATGATATCAACATTATTGGATGGACAATCTAGTCAAGCAAAGCTAAAAATGGAGAAGAATGGAAATAGCTGGAAGATGCCTATCTGTCACAGCATACGCTGAAAACGAAATCGGGAAATCCGATGTATTAGATTATAAGTTAAAACTATCACTATCTTCAAAAACGGTGAAGAAAAACATCGTAAGCGAACGCCATGCCTGAGAGATATTTCTCGACGGCAGTAAAGTCAAGTCGGAGGCCCATGGGCGGCATAAAAACTCTCGACACCAGCCGTGCTATTCTGTAAACTTTTCACCGTGATAACTTGGCTGAAGTGAGCTTGATGTGACCTGTCATTGCACCTAAAGCTAGGGATTGACACTATGGACAGCTCACTTCACCCAAGTTATCACGGTGAGATGTTTACAGAATACCACGGCAGGTAAGTCACTAACTACACGAAAAAGAAAGTTGAAACTATTTATAAAATGTATAATGTTTAGTATCAGAGATAAAGGAATAATAATAATGTACAGGAGTAGACTGCAGAAGGTCAGGTCTTGGGGTGGGCGTTAGCAATAAGTAAGTACAGACCGTTCACTATTACTTGTCCCCTTGGCACCATTGCTTGTCAAGCTTAGTTTCAATAATAATAGAGTTCAAAATGGCGACTGACAGAACAGTGCTCCCAATCGCGGTACGGGACAAGTTAACGCACAGTAGTAGGAAGTTAGTTGTCAATTTGGAACAGCAGTGCTATTCTGTAACCATCTCACCGTGAAAACTTAGGTGAAGTGAGCGTGGAGTGAGCTGTCATTCCACAGGGATTGACACTATTGACAGCTCACTTCACCCAAGTTTTCACGGTGAGATGTTTACAGAATAGCATGGCTGATAGTCACTTACCTAACAAATGATACAACTTGACGAGCAGTAACTTGGCGTGGAAGTTGGCAGGCGAGTGGTGTAGTACCAACTCTAACAGACAGAGGGCATCCACCACCGGCGCTGAACTGTGTTGCAACACTCCTGTAAAGAAGGTTTGATTACATAATTGAATGTTGTGATATTGATATTTAGTAGGTATGGTGTTAATGTTAACTTCCAAATATTTAAACCTAGATTTAAGTTCAATGTAATAATACTTGCTACGCCCTAACAGGGTCATGTACTCATAAGTTTTAGCCTAGCCTGTAACTGAGTGTACATTATTCAATAATAAATAAATAATTTATCACGGTTGACATATAGAATAGATGTTTCTACGAAAAATTACAACTACCTTACAGGGAAATTGAAAGGAAAAATATCACTATAATCAGTCTTGTTTTGGTATTGTCCTGCTCTGTTGTCTACGATAAGACATCGGCAACAAATGTCGATTAATACTTTTATTTTGAGCGCAAAATTAAAAAGAATTAGAACAGATTTAAATTCTAACATACAAACTCTTAGCTATTACATGAAATGCTGAAAAGTAGTGTGTTTAATAATTTTGTGTATTTTAGATCACAAATTCAAAAGTAACAGTGTTAACCTAATTCGGTTGCTGACCGTACCTTAGTTGGACTGATCTACTTTGTAAAGCGTATATAACAATCTCGAAAATAGTCATTCGTAAAAACTGCATTTTAGAAATTAAATGAATACATCAACTGTCTTACCAGCATTATAATAATGATGCGCCGCCAATATCCCATACGCGTCAGCGCCACAGAACTCGGTAATACTGGAAGTGATCAGTCCCTTCTGAAGGCACCGTAAGTAATGGCCTCTGAGCGTGGTAGCTAGCGATAGGGCTCCGCCGGCGGGCAGTGGCTCAGCCACCAACCGCCACGCCGATAGGCAGGACACGTGGCGTTGAATGTCGTCGACCTAGGGAATGATATTTTTTCAATAATTATTGGACGACTTCGGCCGCTTGCTTGAACATAAAATCACCTAACCTAAGGCAATCGGCAATAGCGTACAAACGGTCGATATAACTTGGCCGTTCCGAACTGCGCGCAGAAGGCTGCGCTATAACATTTTTTTGGAACCAAATGGTGACATGAGGCGAGTGTGAGTGAGAGAACATGCGCGAAAGTTCGCAGAGCCTATGTTCAGACCTGACAAAATATATCGGCCGTATTGTAGCTTTCTATCAGTGTAATATTTTTTAAATCGGATGAGTAGTTTCGAAGATTGCCTCCTAAAACCAAATTTTACCTGCTTAAAATAGTAGTGTAGAAGTGTATAGTGTGGCGTTATGTAAGTGTTTGTCTGGAGAAAATAAGGGGTTTTTCTTGTCTACGATGCAGCATAGTATAGTTGTTATTAGTAGTTTTTACGCCCTTTTCTTGTTTTCCTTCGA
This sequence comes from Agrochola circellaris, assembly GCA_914767755.1. Taxonomy (NCBI): domain Eukaryota; kingdom Metazoa; phylum Arthropoda; class Insecta; order Lepidoptera; family Noctuidae; genus Agrochola; species Agrochola circellaris. The sequence continues at coordinate 10,738,648 of OU611860.1, forward strand.
TATTGATAGACCTACAATGTTAAACTAAATTATCTGCGTTACATAACATAACATCAAGCCTGTAGGGTACAGGCTCAGGTGTGGGTGTGTACCTTTGTACGTATTTTTCTGTTCCTTTCTTCTTGTCTGTTTATATGTGTGTACATAAACCGTTAAATAAATAAATAAATATGAAGTTCTTCGATAGTATTTAACAGCAGACATAGATACAGTGGTTGTACTTCTCAAGGCGACAAAATAACTTACTTAGACACTTGACACGATTCTACACTATAAGTAAAGGTTGAACGTTTCTCGTTATCTCAGCTATTGTCCTTGCTCACACTTTTATGGCAACAATAGCTGATATCACAACCGTTACTGATATCAGCGCTGACTCAGCAGTCGTATGACTTGCATGTACCATCGAAGGACTTCATATCTATACACCGTAAGGACTATGTCTGCTTGCAGCGCTCGGCAGCTATAGAACCGGGGCGGTAACAGATGTGGTCATCGTGTTCATGGGATTTTGTTTTCAAACTGCTTAGATATGAAGTTCTTCGATAGTACCTCGCGAAAGTTAAGAATACTGGCACATTTATTTATGTGTGTATGTGTTACAGCAAATGAATATTCATGCTGGCTATTGTATTGATATATGAAAATTCTGTTTAACATATTATGTAAATTGCTGTTGGTTGATGACTCAGGTAATTTTATATTTTACGAGTTTTACTTTAGTCTTGGTAATAAAAAGGCATCTTCTACAAAATTTTCATTCATGCCTTTGTGTCATTATTATCATCATTTCAGCCGGAAGACGTTCACTGCTGAACATAGGCCTTCGCCAAACACCACCATTTCGACCGGTTCTGTGCTTCTCGTATCCAGGGAATTCCTGCGACCTTCACCAGGTTGCCTTTGCATGGTAGATATGAAATCCATTGAAGAGAAGGCCGCAATTATACTGTTCAAGCATTGTACCTATCTATAGTATAGAACACAGAGCTTGGAGACCCGCCTAGATGACCGCTGCTAGAGGAGGCTTTTCAACACTTGACATACAAATGAATTGGATGAAATTTGGCACGTGGGTAGACCATGACCTGGAGAAGGACATAGGCTACCTTTCCTCCTGGATCGCAGACGAAGTCGCGGACAACAACTAGTAAAATTAAAAGATAAACGTTGACACAAATTTAGAATAGAGAAAAACTTTAGACAGTCGGCTCCTCGAGCTGACAACCGCGTCTTGTCTGTCTTAAATATAATAATGTAAAAACGAATAGATTCTAAAATAAGTATTCGAGTTATATCACAAACAAATGTTTCATTTATTCCGGTACCGTCAGAGCTTACGCTGCGCGTTGTGAGTACTGCCGTCTCTAGACGCAGCCATTGGGGGTGATCTGTGGTATGGACTCTTTGTAAGAATCTTAGAGCAGTAATACAAATGATTTATCTACACTAAATTTCAAGGAATCATAACTTACCGACTCAGGCTCACTGTTCTCGTCAAATCCAAGACATGTCAAAAACTCCCTGCAATGTTCCTCTCTCTCCTTCTGCGGTATCATTCCGAGGTAGGGCCTCAAATCTGGCACCGCACACTGCTTATTAGCGAACACTCTCAAGTACTGCACACATAACGCCAGACCACTACCTATCAGAGATGTTGGGTCTCCGTCAACAGCCAACCGTTTCCACAACTCCAACCTAGCTAAATAAGGACCTCTTAATGTCTTTCCTGATGTCATACTTTCTACTAATGTACAGATGAACTCGTGGCATTTCTCTGCGCTGTTGTCAATTGCGTTTTCAGAGTCTTCTTCGTTCTCTTCAATAAGATGGAAGACGGAGTCAAAGTATGGGACATAGTAGTCCCAGCGGTCCTGATTATCCCATAGTAACTCTTTACAAACCATATTGAGCCGTCTCCATTCACCGAGTTTTTTTAGGTATGGGATACACGCTTGAGCAGTGTTTCCAGGGACTAGTTGGGAATATAGCGGACTCTCAATAAATTTCAAGATGTCTTCCCATTTTTCTTGCAGTTCTAGGATCATGATGTAAAGACGGGCTTCTTGTTCGGCTTCCATTTTGTTCTCGGATATAAAGTTATCTACCATTCTTTGAGCGAGGGCGAGTAGGATGCCTCTTTTCGTGTTGTCCTCTGATGATTTGGCCTGTGGATGTAAACAACTTAATTCCAAACGTGTTTTTATAAAATATCAGTGAAAAACTTCTTTGTGTTTGACCTACAACCCTTTTAGATCACAATTCAGACACTAAATGAGATGGTTTAAAAGGAATTGTCTGGTGTAAATTAAAAATTGTTTTTACAAAATATTCTGATTGATGACTGGCATCAAATGCTTTGATTTAACTTCCATGGGGCTGGCATAGTCACATAATAACAGTTAGCCTAGTAAATCAGAGCATGTCATGAGAGCTATGTCAAGTCATGCAACAGGATCCACATTTCATCTAATTGTATTCATTCTTCAAAAAACATTTAATATCAATACTAACCTGCAAAACAATACTCATAACAGCCCAGAAGTAATACGGGTTCTTGGGAGCAAACTTGTACAGTGCCATGGCAGCCCTCTGCTGTGACCGGTAGTCTCCGACCCTCACATACGACATAAACAGATGCGAGTGCAGCTCTTCACTTGTTGGTTCAGACTTCACTGCGTTTTCGTATAACATACATACTTTGTGCACTGGGGAAATAAAGGGGTATGATGTAAGTGGATAGCTTCTATTTATTAGCATAATAAATCCGTTTATTTATAAACTTTGGGTATATCATTAATTTGTAAGCAGAAAGTATTTGGGTAATCATAACATGTCTCGCAGCTCGGTGTGCCTTTTGGCATAGGCCTCCTCCAACTGTCTCCATGCTCTGTTCTCAGCAACTCTGGTTTAGTTGTGTTTATTTTAAAATAGCAGTAGTCAGCTCGCCTAATGAAAATTGCTTTTACAATTTATACATAGTCGAAAACAAAATCATAGTTTTAGTTTTTGTTTTTATGAAACCTAAAGATATTTTGAATTATTTTAGTGAATCAAGTTTCATAAGTGTTTAATTTGTAAAAGCCTTCAAAACTGATAGCATGTATATTGCTATCAAATATCATTGTAGAGTGGTTATGACTGCTAATAATAAATAACTAATATTATTAATGCGAAAGTGAGTTTATTTGTTTGTTACGTTATCACGCTAAAACGGCAGAACAGATGTGGATGATTTAGCACACGGGTAGACCATGACCTGGATTGAGACAGGACACTTTTGTCCTGTAATTCCCACAGGTGATATACAATTAAATGGTAATATACACTTATATGCGACTGAAACCGCGGCAGCTAGTAACAAATAAAACCAATCACATAGAATGACACGAGATTTTGTTGGACATGCTTTTAAAAATTGGACGTAACAATGAAAAATTCCTCCTTTCTCATATAGTTCAACTCTTTTAGTATTTCTTATTGAATGACATTACTTGTATGGATTATAGACAACCTATTCGACAAGAATTTTGGGTTTACTTTTGGGGGGCAAATAAGAAAATAAAAATAAAAAGTTTTGCCAACAGAACCATGTGACATATCAATATGAAAGGGCTTGTTGCGAGGACCTCAATTTTTTTTTTTAAATAATTTTATTGTGAATACTTTTAAAGATAATTAAGAAAATTTCTGAAAATTGACCACCCCTTATCTCCGAAACTATTGAGCCAAAAATTTTGAAAAAAATACAGAGAATGGTTCTTTACTCATAGATTACAGGAAAACCTATAAGAAGTCTATGGCCATAAAATAACATAGTCATTCTGTAATGTTAAGTTTGTTCTTGAGATTAATTCATCTCAACTACGGAACCCTTCATTGTGCATGGTCAGACACGCATTTGGCCAGTTTTTTCTGGATGAAAGCCCTAACCTAATACCCTATATCCTTTGTGTATGCAAAATTTCATGATGATTGGTTGAGTAGTTAAGATGTTAAAACAACAAACAAACTCACTTCACATTTAAAATATTAGTTAGTATTCAGTAGAAGCTCATAGCAATACACAAAGTTCAATCGTTTTTGCTTTAATTTACTAAGGCCCACTTATCAGCTAACTCTGAGTTAACACCTAAGTTTGGGTAAATTTTTTCTTTGTATTAACCCCGAGTTAGCTTTAATTCCAAGTTATTTAGCTAACCCATGAACGTGCGCAAGTAGGCCTAAGAATAGTATTATGGGATTGTGGGTTTTTTTAATGAGATTAGATGGTTCATTAAACAGTAGTATGGTCAGCAACAAAAGTTACACTACACAGGTATTGATTAGTCAGATTTGTTAGCATGAGTCATAATCTAATTTGAATATTTGATCTTACATAGATACATTTTATTTATACATAGATACAAGAAACACTAGTAAGCTTTACTTGAAGGGAAAATATAATTATTTTATAAATATTTGATTTAGGTACAAAAGATTTTAATGGCTAGGTTTTCTGTTCATACACAATTCTAGAATAGAATATAGTTTATTGTTGATGCAGATGGTTAATAAATAGAGTTAGTCAAAATTAATAAAGGTATCTTAACACACACCTGTAGAGATTGCAATAATAAGAAAATAAATAAAAAATATATTCTAGCATGTATAAAAATTAATAGAAAACAAAAGTTTGTACAAGTCTTATTGGTTTATCTGTGGGTTTCTTTGTGGGCTCTATTCTGTGGTTCTTTTAAGTATGTGGTTATTAAACTTACGTTGTTGAGATTCTCTGTAGGATATCGTCATGGCCTGCAGCGTGGTGTCATCGCTCGGTTTCTCGTCCGCCAGGGCGTCGAGAACTACGTGCGCTTCGGGACCCTTTCCTAACCTAAAAAGTGCTAGGGCTTTCAAAGCTCGGGCCGCCTGCAGAGAAGGGCTCTTTTTAAGCACCTTTTCCGCTTCTTGCAGCGCCTTCTTATTATTCCCATTGTCCAACCAGTCTGAAAAATTCATAAATATACATACCTTCACCGAAAAACATAACTATTTCTGAAGAGGTTGTCTGAAGTATTGAACTCTTGCTCAAGCTAAATTGTTACCGTAAATTGGTCGCAACCGACGCTCCACAATACCACCGTCGTGCATGTGCTGTGGCCGCACCGCCATTTTTCATTTATAAAGTTTTTTTCGCAAAATAAATTGCCTTTCGGTACTTTTTTAAGCTTTTTCACGGCACGTTTGTTTTGCGATTTTTGTCTGTGGTTATGACAAATGACAATGACATTTTGGCCCTTTGTTGCCATTAAAAAAAACCATAGACAACACTGGTTTTTATAGAAACCAATTAACCAAACGCCACGCCACTGGATACATCATTCAGACAGAAACAGAAGTTGCCTGCGGCTTCCCCAGGCGACTCGTGTTCTGGTCTGCGGGTGCGGTGGCGAATTCAGCGCCGGATTAAGCCAGCTCGGGGCCTATAGCAAATTCTGCTTAGGGGCCCCCTATGGTAAAACTTGGTTTATTTGTTTAGAAAGTTTAGGGGACAAACTAGGCAAATCAATGTTTCTAGACAAATACATTCTGTTCCTGTTCCTAAAAAGTCATGTAGGTTATAAGTACTTCAACCAAATGCTTTTTTTCAAACAATACAGCAGTATTCTTGTAGGTACTTTTAAAAAACCTATATGATTCATTTTTAGAATAGCTGGTGCTGTGCATTGATTTAATTGTAATTGTGTAATTCTTATATATCGTTTTTTTATTGCTCCTCGGATAGTTTAGTCTTCCTATTGACCATTTATATTGAAATAGGAGTTTCACTTTGTCGACTAATGTAGAAAAGTTTATGAAGGAAGAGAAACTAAGAGGCAAGAGCGAGTGAGGCGATGTTGATTTTTTTTAACGCCGATTTGTTATGTTACCATGTAAAGTTTTTTTATTATAAATGGTGAATCATTTATATTGAAATAGCTCGTTCTGATTCAAATTCTATAAATTTATACGAGCGACTTTTTGTAGTTTTTAGTCGCCAATGAAATAATCGGTTACCGATTGTCTGACGTCGATTGTCTTAATCGGAAAAGATGTTACCTACGTTTCACGTTTTTGTGAAATCAAGTAAATTCAATATACCCTCAAAAAATTACGCTCAGGTGGAGGTGGGCGGGGCCCCCTTTTGCGCGGGGCCCGTGGCAATTGCTACTCTTGCTACTTGGTTAATCCGGCACTGTGGCGAACAGTTGTTATATAAAGTAAAAAAGAAAAGAATAACGTTTATTTGGACACAGTTTGTGAAACACAAAATGAATCAACAAAATAAAAAAATTAACTTGATGTGGAGCTTTTGAATTGAAACACACGCGGACTACATTACAACTATCCGCCACGGGTGGCCTCTGTTTGAACTAGGCATCAGTCGCTGGGAACATATCGGCTTGTTTATATTTACCTAATAGGTATTTCAGTTTTGATCTTTTATCGATTTCGATGTTAAAGATACTGGATTCTTCTATTCAAACTTTTAGTTGGTCGTCCCAGTGGTGGACTAAACCTGTCGGGGGCCCAGGGTGGCAATACTAAATGGGACCCCCCTGACCAGGTATCAAGAAGAGTTTGAGAAGTACTGGTTGCTGGTCGCATATCTAACGAAAGATGCATCGGGCGTAACTTGTTAACTTCCAGTTAGTAGGCTCAACGCACTAACATGCGTTAGTGTGTTGAGCCTACTAACTGGAAGTAAGGTTGAATGTTTTATTATCTACTTGTTCGTTGGTGTTACGCGACAGACGATACGCGTCGCATCATCCGTCAGATGTGCGACAACCCTTAGATATAGCTATTCCCAAGATACAGACTATCTTTCTAGTTTAGGCTCAGTGGCAAATAATATATTGTAGCTAGCTAGTAGGTAATATTTAATGCTACTCATGTTGTGTCAACTTGGTGGTAACCTGTGAACCTGCTTACTGTATTACCTGGACAGTAATATATTTTCTATTTCTATTTTGTAAGAGCGAGCGAAGCGAGCGAAATATTTAGCACGCTGCCTCGAAAAGGCTAGGTTTTTTTACTATTCGTACAGAAATTAGAGATATTTTTCGACCTATACAGAAATGTCTCAAAAAGTAGATAGTAAGAGCAAGCGAAGCGAGCACCAACATTTTAAGTACCTAAGGTTTTCTTTTGATTATTCAAACATAAATAGGAGTTACCTACTTTGTCAACTTACGGAGAGAAAGGAGTCTGAGAAAAAAGAGAATGTAGGATGATAGAGCGAGCGAAGCAAGCTCATTATTCATCATCAAAATTTTAACACCCTGCGTTTATACTTAGCATGCGGGGGACCTCCAACTACAAAACAAACTACCTTTTACTTGTTAAACATATTTTGATCTTGTTTCGGATTTGATTAAAAAGTATTTTGCGAGATTTGAATCGCAGGACCGGGGTGGAGCGGCCCTGCCGGCTCCGCCAGTGGTCATCATCTTCATACTAATCTGGAGGCTGCCACACGTGATTATGATAATATTGGCCACCGTGTGTTACTTTTGGACCGTTAGTTCTACATTACGGTCGATAGTTATTTGCTGAGGGCCATCATTTACTACATTTTATCAATTAAGATTGGAATAGGGTACTAAATTAAAAAGTCAAAACATCAATCATAACATTTAATTTAACATAAATATCTATAATTTACAAAAGTAGAATTAACCTAAATTAAAATTAAGTTAATCACCTAACAACCGACTTCACAGTCGTATCTCTACGTAACTCAGTCACACAAGACGTATTATCGCTAGGTAAAGGCAGCTTAGGTAGTTCTGCTTATTCTAATAGCCTCGTTTCTTCTATCATTTAGCTCTGAGGTCAACAGTCTCAAACCCTGAGTCAGGGAGCATCCCTATTTTCGATGGTGTTAATTCGGGCGGTTGTTCTCTTGAGAGAGACGCCCTTTTGTGTCTTGGTGGAGGAACGGGCGCTGGTGGTGGCACCTTCGACCTAAGGAGGTTCTTAATCTTGATGCCACCTCTGTAGTAGTACAGGTAGAGTCCTGCTAGGACGCCGATAGCAACGAGCAACGTGACGATAGCGACCACGAAGCCGTACCACGAGCTTCCAGTAGATTCCTCTGGAGTTGTCAATGTTGGCCTTCTGCCAGGAGGCACGTATGTAGGTCTGGGACGTCTGGTTGTGGTGGCGAAGCGTTCTCCTATAGCTATGTCCGCACACGCTCTAAATTCTTCTTGTGGTCCACATCCTACAGCCTCAGTCCCGTTTCCACATGCCCCCCAATTATTGCCAGCGATATATCTCCATTGCATCACGCAATGGGAACATTCTAGTCCTTCAGGTAGTTTATACTTCATCTCGTAGATTTTATTGCCATCTTTAGGATAGAATCTGGTTCCTTCTCTTCCGTCTATTTTAAGTACGTATTTGTCTAAGCAGTCTTGGGTGGTTCCTTTCGGTTCTTCGCAGACTCTGAACTCGAAGAAGCCGTTGTGATTGGCTGTTAGTTCGACTTTGATGACGATGGCGTCTTGCGGTGCGTATTTGCGGACGATGACGCCTTTGCCGAACCTGCCTCCTAGTTCGTGTGCTCTGGGGACTGGTGCGTCCCAGGCGTCTCCACATATTCCGCACTTGCCATCATTCTTGTTCCACTGTCTTGAGAAGCCTCCGCAGTACAGTTCATGGTCGTTGTAGTTGTGTGGCGTGTCGAAGCCGAAGCGCCAGGCGGAGGCGCGTGAGGGAGGTTCAATGAGTCTGCCGTGACCACTCGCGGTCCGCCATGTGACTGCCAGCACCGCAAAGCACCAGATTATCTGGAACGAAGATAAGGTTACATTAATTAATTTATATAATAAGCATATCGACCGGTTGTCTCTCCATGTAAAATACTGATATTCAGCTGCATCCGATTAGCAGATTGATTGATCGACCGGTTGTTTACACTTTGCCTCAGTGGGATTCTGAACATCTAAGTACATAGTATACAATGGATCCAAACCAACGCATCTTATTTATCTCATGCATGTTGGCTTATAGCTACCAAAATTTCGAAAATACCTTGTTAACACTTCAGGTATGCATTGCAGCATGCGTCAATGAAACGGATTGCCAATAGTTAGCGATATCACACTTTCATGCTAAAATGTTTGCTAACGAGTGATTCGAGCAGCCACTTTTAGTGACCGACTTATAACTTGTTTGCATATGTGCCGAATCGATTATTGTACATAGAAATGTTGGGTACCCACGGTTTAAGATAAAGTTTACTCAGTAGAAAAGTACTACGTCACAGACGTAGAAGTCTCTATCAAGGCCGTGGAGCTCAAGACCAGAGAATACAAGTAACAACTTTATTTTAGAATAAACTTATACTTATTATAATTGTACATTATGTACAAATTACAAAAGGCAACTGACGTGGATGGTCATAGGAAATAAAGCACATGACAACGGGATCAGGATTGAGCTTTTAATTTCTTCTGGATTCTTACATTTCGGGAAGGTTTTTAGCCCTGCCTTTTGCCTTATTGATTCTATTAATTGGGAGTTGCTCATGCTTAAAAATATCTTAGAAGAGAGGGTTATAATAAGGCTCGTACAGACCAGCGCGACACGACGGCGCGATGCGACTAGTATAATACAATTTCTAAGAAAACTTCACGGTATAACAAATTAACAATAACCAGTGTCGTGTCGCGCTGTCGCATCTTGCTAGACTGCACGAAGCTTTACTCAGGCGTACACCTGCGACGATGAAGTGATGTATATGTATATGCAATTTTAAAACGTAAGCTTTGGCATTGCTTTTTGCTTTAGAACCACCACACTTAGCAGGGTCTTTAAGTAGATCAGTGCATGCTTTTGAGCTTTTGTAGATCCTACTTTAAATTAATAATTTAATACACCCTTGTATTAGAAGGTAGTATAGGGATTACAAAAAGTAAGGGTTATTAATTACTATGTGATGCTAATGCCTTCGTAGCACGCAGGTGTCCACTAAATAAATTATTCGCTAACACATAATATGCCTATTTAAGCATCAATTTCACTATCACAGTCGTTACAAGCCAGTGTTTCGTATTTATCATGTAAATGATCTACTTGCAACGATCTTTGATTATAGTGGCGGAGGTAAAACTATTCAATCAAGATGAATACAGATAGTGTCTACTTTTACTTAGTGAACTGTTCAGTCATGAAAATTTCCCTCTAATTGTTGTCTTTATTACTATTTACTTTTAAGGTCATAATGATGGTGTTGGTGGTGATGTCCCGTAATATCTTAAGGCGGAGACTGACTTGCAACGTTTGTTTGTAATGTATCAGTAACATTCGAGGCGAGCTTGGTTGTAACACGGTGAAACACAAGACGCGGTGAATGCTGGGCTTCGAGCACATAAAATTTTCGTTTCTCATATTTCCGTTTCAAAGGAATTCACGAAACAGCCGACCGACAGTCGAGTGGAGGATCCGGCGCTCGCATCGAGCTCGGCTCGCTGCACTAACTACTGTTAAGGATCGTGCAGACTGGCGCGACGCGACTCAAACAAAACAATTTCTAAGAAAACTTCAATGTAGAACAATTACCGGTGTCGCGCGACAAGTTGCGCTAGTCTGAACGAGCTTTAAAGCGTCCAAAACTCGATACAATACAAACAGACGTTGCAAGTCAGTCGTCGCCTTTACAGTATCATTTTATGTGTGAACGTTAACGAAGCAAAAATAAATTGTAATCGTACCGTTCTGTAGTTTTTGCCTACCCCGTGAGAAAAAGAGTTTATTTATATAGGTAAATACCTAGGTTACTTATATCACGACTATGGTGGTGCCAGAAACCTGCTTTATTCAAGCTTTGAATATAAATTATCCAAATAAAAATTAGGGGGACTAGGTTCAGCCACTCATGTTTGTTTATGAGTAAAAACGAGTCGCTCGCCCCCTATTACATGGTACTTAAATATAACTGACGAAATGTGGATGTATGTACTATAGGTAGGACAGAGACCAACAACCTACATCTTACACCTCTGCCTAACCCTTCAGGGGATACAGGGGTGACGTTGTTTTATGTCAAAATACTAATTTGGTATTTTGACACAAATGATCCATTGATGCCAAGATGGCCGCTAACCTAATTATTCTACCTTAATCCGCTACACTCCATCTAAATCATCGTCTCGGTCAACAAAATGTAATGCTATTTATTTATTACATAAAATTACGTCATGTAACGGATCGTTTATTTAAATAATGGGTGACTTTCGCTCTCCGTTGTAAATCGTAATTGAAAATTGGTTTTGTTAAGGCCTAGTTACGGGCCATCAAACTCTATGGTTTTTGTTTATGGGCATTTTTTTTTATAACTGTTCGTAATCATTTGAGTTTGCACCACATTTGTTTAGTTAAGCAAGTATGAATTTATAAAATATTATGACGGTCCATTGTGGCCATTTAATGAGTTTTTGTTTAAACATATATTTTTTCCAAATCATTAACACCGTTTAACCGCCTTAAGCTTCGTCCGGATCAGCGCGACGCGACGCTGCGACGCGACTCGAACAATACAATTTCTAAGAAAACTTGACGGTATAACAATAACCGGTGTCGCTTCGCGCTGTCGCGTCGCGCTGGTCTGCACGAAGCTTTAAGCGGTTAAACGGTGTTAATGATTTGGAAGATCGCGCGAAGCGACGGCGCGACGCGGCAACGCGCGACGTGGCAACGCGCGACGCAACGCGACAACGAGCGACGCGACACCGGTAATCGTTCTACCGTAAAGTTTTGTTATATTTTTTTTTGTTAGTCGCGTTATCTGCACGAGCCTTTACTTCTGCCCATCTAGGTTCCACTTGAAAATGTCTTTAAAGCTATTATTGTAAGAAACATGACCCGCAATATTTTATGGGAGCAATCTTACTTATAAACAGGTAATTCTCTATTATTATCTAATTGTGTAGGCAGGTATAGATACTTACTTTCGCGTATAAAATCTACGCATAAAAGAGATTAAAAAGCAGTAGAGTTGCCGCGAATACTCGCTATTATTCGGTATTCGGCATTACTCGTCATTTCTTTGATATTTGTCGAATACCGAATAATAGCTAGTATTATTCGACATTCGGCGAATAGTCGTCGAAAATAAACTTTTAACGAACAAAAGAACTAATGAGTTAAAAATAATAATTTTTTTAATTATTTTCCTTAATAAAACAATACACAATATCAATTATTATCTGTAATATGTGCCTGTGCCTATCATATTCATGAAATTAAATAAGTAAGGCTTTTTAATTAATATTTAAAATCCAACAGAGGCAGATTGTGGTGCAAAAAAACATTTTTTTCTGCACGTTCTGGAGCAAGTCGGTTTCGTTTTCCTCGTAAATTAAACCTGCCTCGGAAAATAGTCTTTCTGAATAAACAGAGCTTGCTGGTGTGATTAAGTATCGTTTAGCAAGCTTACTTAAAATAGGAAATCTATTGTTATTGGTACTCAAAGCCCACCATTCATATGGGTTTATTTTTCTGTCAGCCTTTGCTAATGCGATGTAGTTCGTAGGTAGTAGTAGTAGTAGGTATGTATAACATGAAACAGATTTCTTTAACTTTATTGTTTTCTTTTCTCACAACCTTATTAGAAATTAGAAATATTTTTAATGTGTTTAATGTTTTTTTTTATGTCGAATAGTAATGTCGAGTTATTCGACTATTCGCCAAAGTGAATGGCGATTAATCGGTATTCGACTATTCGCTATAAACACTATTCGCGGCAACTCTAAAAAGCAGTCAATATTGCGCAAACACTGCTCTTTATTTTACGATAATTTTCTAATTATACAATTAAACAGACAATTATGGTTGTTTTTAGTAATTACCAGTATTTTTAAAGCCTACCATTGTATGGAAATGTTCGTGCAATTAAGTAGATGCTGTGATTGGCTGACGCCTGCGAGTTTTTGCATTGTTGAATGGACGTTATCCGATTGTTGTTGCGTAAAAGTTACGGTAAGCATCTTGATAAAATTTGGTAGAACCAGACAGTTTCCGTAACCAGAACTACTTACTTATGCTGATCATTCAATGAGTTTTTGTTTAACATTATATTTTTTTCAAATCATTAACCGCCTCAAGCCTCGTGCAGATACGCGCGACGCGACGCCGCGCGAAATGGCAACGCGCGACGCGACGCGGCAACGCGCGCAGCTGAGAATCCTGAGATAGGAGTCTTTTTGGCCTCGTACAGATAATCTACTTTGTTAGTTTTAATGTTCTTTCCTTATATTGCTATAGTTTTCATGATTTTGTTAGTTATAATGTTCTTTTTTATTGTTGATTATTTTATTTATTTAATAACAGAAAGAAAGAGAAATATCTTTAATTCTCCCTCGTTTAAATCACTAGTAAGATTCTCATTCGACCCTCGCGAAGAAAAATGGTAGCTACCTCAGGTAATGATATGTGAGACTAGGCTAGTCTTACGAGTGATACAAAAGAAAATCATAATTCATTCATAAGCACAAATATTGGTTGAATTGAGTCTGCCTGTCTGCGTCGTTGGTCTGTGGTCGCTAGCGCGGTCGTTTTTTCCTTAGGAATTTCTCAGTAGCCGCTCGGACTCAGATGGATTTGTGACCGATTGAAAGCTCATACAGACCAGCGCGACGCGACGCCTCGTCGCGACTCGAACAATACAATTTCTAAGAAAACTTGACGGTATAACAATAACCGGTGTCGCGTCGCGCTGGTCTGCACGAAGCTTTATGGGTAGATGGACCCCAGCTACCTTTTATAAGGTCGTCGGACCTTATAAAAGATAGCTGGGATAGACTGAATGCGGAAGGCGGAGGACAGAGACCTATGTCCAGCCGTGGACTGCGATAGGTCTAGTTGGTTGGTGGATGGCAATAGAATCGTTCCCTATAACATAGGGCTTAAACATAACTGACGAAATGTGGGTTTAGGTACAACCGCAGACATATTTTCTGGTGAATCACTTTTCACCCAATTAGTAATAAGGTTGAAAAGTGGTTCACCGCCAGTTTCCGCGATGATTTCCTAATATGCTGGTATTTACGCTGACTTATTACCGAGACGAGCGCTAATCCTGCCGACAAACTGTCACGCAGTTTGGCAGATTTATAAAATGTATACCTACTAAATGTGTTTGGTACAAAATATTTTTTTAAATTTATTTAAACATAACTGGCTAAATGTGGATGTACACCTCTGCCCAAACCTCTGGTTTACAGGCGTCAATGCGTCATGCATGTTACGCCATGTTTATTTTTTGAATTTAGAACACAAATCCCTACAAAAGGTAATGCATAAACGGCCTTGTACAAAATGATGGTCAATGTTTTCAAATAGAAATCGTTTACGATGCAGTCAGGTTAACGACTTTTTAACGGCTTTATGACATAAGAATTCTTCTCACTGCATAGTCACAGGCATAGTGATGTGAATCATCTTGTAATAAGTTTCAGTATCTGTAACAACCGCTAGTACCTACCTATTACATAAGCAATTGGAACGCGGATTTTTTTAGTTGAGCTTATTAAAATGAATAGTTTCGTATTTTGATGTTGGGTTATTTATCAGTTTATTTCTGAGTGATGCTGACTTGGCATGTCATTACAATTTTTTAGCTTTGCCACCTTTCCCCTTGTATTCGGCCGAATAACTTTGCTGTGGACATAAATAATATCCTGTGTTTTTCTGATATGACTAATTATTAGAGAGCACATTTATAATAGCTTTTACCAAAATTCTACAACTGAAAGTAAAAGTAAGCATAGTATCTACGTAATAGGTCGGTGACACGATCTCGTGAGATTTTATTTTAGCGATGAGAACTTAGTCAATCTCGACTCATTATACAAATCTCAAAGCACATCACTAAATGATTCCGCGCATAATTATTCCATTCATTCTTCGCTACCTGCGGTCGTGACATTGAATCGTAGTAGAGAAGCAAATGTACAAATCTACACATTAATCGTGCGAATACGGGATTTACATTAGCAATTTTAAGTAGGCGTGATGGTAGAAATGAGTTCTCATTTGCATAAAACATCTGCATAAATTCATAAAACATGTTTCCTACTTTTTTTGGAGGCTCTTGCGAATTTTCGTTTTATTTTCGTAATTTTCGTTCGTCGCGTCGCGACAGCGTGGCGCGACACCGGTTATGTTATACCGCCAAGTTTTTTTAGAAATTGTATTGTTCGAGTCGCGTCGCGCTGGTCTGCACGAAGCTTTAGCGCGTGTTTGGGGTTTTAAATGGAACAGAATGGCTCTCCTTCCGATCCTTCAATATTGCTCAGACTCTTAAGGATATTAGAAACTTCTTCGTTTTTATGATGAGTCTACAAGACTCATCATAAAAACCTCTGGGTAAAAGGTCTGTCCATTGGTATTAGGTGCCAATATAGGTACTTATACTTATCCAACTTTATACCGCTTTCTCGGGCCGATTCTTGAAGTAGGACCCGCCCGCGCCGCCGTACACGTGTTTTATTATTTACATAAACTTTATTTTTATCGTATAGGTACTATTAAACGAGCAATATTTGTGTATATATATGGGTGGCAGGGACATCGACTCGAAAACTGTTACCATGGATTCAGTACATGATTCTGAACATCCCTGTGTTGAAAATTTTCGACGGTAATTTAAAAAAAAATAACTGTTCCAAACATTTTGACCGCGTAGATAATGCACTTTTCTATGTTTGTAACAGTAGTTTTTTTTTTTAAGTTTAGGACAAGATGGCTACCTTATAATAATGACATGGCAGCATGGAATTATTATGTACTGTTATGGCAGCATAGAATATACATGGAATTAGTATCCTATAAGTCCTACTATTAAATGAGTACTTATTCTCTATTTTCACGCGAGCAGAGTAGGTAGTCGGTCGACCAGGTAAGTACTATACTTTATAGGTCCTATTTACTTACATATACTTACCCACGATATACTTTTCTTTCTCTAAAATAATGTTGTAAAAACTTGTAAGTATAGCGCTTGCTTCTTCAAAATCACTATACTAAATAGAACTGATAGGCCCGTAAACGTCTACTACAGTACAGATCATTGGCCTACAGCCCGCTATAAAGAACGGTCGCAAGGTATACCGAAATGATGGTGACCGTAATATTATGGTACCGCTACGTAAATGTCCCCAGAGACGGGCAGCAGCGTCAACGAGGCGGATCGACTGCCTTCTAGCTTTTGCTATTTTTTTTTCTGTAATTATAGGTAAGTTAGGCAAAGAGTGCCTTTTGGCTTATTCTGCTGGTACCAGGCATGCAGAAACAAAAAGCGATCTCCCAATTTTAAGGAATTCTCCGAGCGAATTTCACTGGTTGGGTGGTGTAGTAATCAAGATTCCCCACAGTGCTTAGACTCGTTTACGTCTGTTGAAAGAACAGTCAGGCACTATATGGTACCTATAGGTACAATATAACTTGGCAGGTCTGAACATAGGCACTGCGAACTTTCGCGCATATTCTCTAACTCAAACTCGCCTCATGTCAACATTTGTTTCTTAAAAAAATGTTATTGCGCAGCCTTTTGCGCGAAGTTCGGAATTGCCAAGTTATACCGTATTAAAAAAAAAAAAAAAAAATGTTTATTTCAATTTCATAGGGCATTACGATACAGATTATTGTAGATCACCTTTTAAGCAAGGAATTGCTTGTGTTAGGAGAACAAACCTACCCTACCCTACCCTTGGGGCTATTAAACTAGTTAGGAACACAAGTTGGGCTCCGTAGAAAGTCGCAGACGGACGGTAGGTATATGCTGAGGCTCCATCAATGAAGAGGAACTTAATTGATCATGCTAAAACGGCGAAAGTCGATTCAACATAAGCACTTTAGCTTACCATGTATTTACATAGCTAAGAACACATTTAAATAAGAGAAAACAACGCAGGACCTTACTAAGAAGACCAGCAAACATAACCTTCACTTCTAAGACCCATAGACCATCCATCTTCTACTTTTATCATACATCTCCAAACGCATATTGTCTTCATTGTTTATAAAATCTATGGCCATTATTAATATGCAGCTTAGTACAAGTTTTTACGGCCCTTTGTATTATATCTTCCCATACGCAGATTCCGAACCATGACCCAAAAAATACGTTATTTAGTGGAGCAGATGTTTTACAGCTGTAGGTAATCATTGAATTATGGTGATGTAATACTTGAGAAAGTTTATTAGCTACTTCTTGTGTTGATGTTGCTTTGGTACAAGATGAGAACTGATGGTGATAGATTTGCTCTTAAAAAGCATGCTACATACTTGTTCGGGTCCGCTAGATTCGGCACAGGCCGGCAAAATATATCACTCTACTGCCACCCGGTTGTGATGCCGACCCGAACAAAGGGTCTACCACCTCTAACCTGGAGAATAGACTTCATAGAGGTCAAGGTTATGGTTGCCCTCGGAATCTTAACTCTAAATCCTAAGTTTCTAACTAATATAATAAATGCGAAAATGTTTGTTTGTTACGCTTTCACGCTATGTGTTTAAACGGCTGAACGGATTTGGATGAAATTTGGCACACAGGCGGATCATGACCTTGGTTAGGACATACGATATATTTTTTTCCGGTAGTTCGTTCCTGTGGGATAATTTCTGGGCTCCACGCGGGCGAAGCAGCGCGCATAAGATAAGCTAGTAACTAGCTAGCTAAAGAGATAAAATTATTTGAACAGCATCAAGCATTGGAAAATCATTACACACTTTTAGTATAGCGAGTCAACAGGTTCATTCAATGATGATGATGGAAGGCTCAGGGCTCGAAAATGTTATTTAAAATAACGTTTTTAAAACATTTCTAACGTGGTAGTAACGTTTTATATGTGACAAAACTTACACTCGACGTACAGCAGTGCTATTCGGTAACCATCTCACCGTGAAAACTTCGGTGAAGTGAGCGTGGAGTGAGCTGTCATTCCACAGGGATTGACACTATTGACAGCTCACTTCACCCAAGTTTTCACGGTGAGATGTTTACAGAATAGCATGGCAGTTCTCGTTCTTCTTTGTACAACATTTTGTTCGGAACGAAGACAAAATGAGAACGTTTTCAAAAACCGGTTTATTCCGCAGGACGCAGCCGCGCACGGTGCGTGCGCCGACAGTATGAACTTGTTTAATTGCATTGTACCTTATCTTCACTACATTACATCATTGATTCCAATGCGCT
The DNA here is from genome assembly GCA_914767755.1 of Agrochola circellaris. Classification (NCBI taxonomy): domain Eukaryota; kingdom Metazoa; phylum Arthropoda; class Insecta; order Lepidoptera; family Noctuidae; genus Agrochola; species Agrochola circellaris. Next base: position 10,756,874 of record OU611860.1, read on the forward strand.
TGCCGCTTACGTATTGATTAGGGTTGAGTTGCGACCGAGAACGATTTAAAACGTTTTAATAACGTTCCGTTCGAACGTAAACGAATCGTTCCTTAGGTTTTTAAGACGAATCCGTTTCGAAAAATATACCGTTATCCGAGCTAAGTCTTATGTTTTCTAAAGAGAAAACAATTCAATCGGTTCATGTCTATTCAACTGAACCCATATTTTTATAGATGTTTAATATACAGCCTTTGTTCCAGGATCACAATCGCTCATCTCTTGTAACTTAAAACATTTAATTGTATCGATATCTTCGTGAGAACCTGCCGAGATTGATGTTTTATTACCGAAGTTTCTACTAAGGGGTCGTCCATTAATCATGTGATGTTTTAAAGCAATATTTTAATTGTTCAAATATTATAGGCACATCTATAGCGATTTGGGTATTTTTATAGTAACTCGTGCAATTGCTCTCAGTAGCAATACCATTTGGTAAAGTGGAACTGATGATGAAGACCACAGATGGTCACCAGAACTGCTCAGTTATAAGTATTTCACGGGTTCAATTACTTTAATATGATTGCCAATCAATTTATGCTTGTCACAATGCATATGGAGAAGTTTTTAAAAATGTTGTAAAAGGTGATGAGAAGTTGACATTACACTATTGTAACTTAGATACATTCCAAACTGAGCCACTAAAAAGCGAGAAATAAAAACTTTTTTTACAAAAAAAGTTTTTTTGGTACAAGACATCTTAAAAAATTGCAGAATATTTTATTTTTAAATACAGGTATAGGTAATCGTTGTCTGGCAACGGCGAGTCGCGGTCACGCGCCGCATTTCGGTTTAGAAATCGCGCGTTCAACGAAAAAATAAATACACGTGATATATCACTACACCCCCCTCCCCACTTGTGATATTTCGTGATTTTACCGAATCCTTTCACCCCCTTTCGAGCCTCACGTAATAAATAGACGATCCCTAAGTAGACATGAATAATACATACTTTCTGTTGTGCAGGCACTGTGTCGAATTATGGGAAGCTATTCTAGCTGAATTTGTTAAGAATGTTTGATTAAAGTCAAGAATTATTTGGTATTTGGGAAATAAACGTCGCTGTTTAGAAAACATCACACAAAAACGTGTTGTGAATTTAATTTTAAAATTGTGGTCGGTTTTTAATTTTTAATTATAATTTTTTTTATTTTTTATTTTTTTATTTTCGGTCGTCGCTTCATTGTGGAGTCTTTAAAATTGAAACCTAGCAGGTGGGACGTGGATGTTAAGGCTCTAACTGACAGGCGCAACGCGACGGCGCAACGCGATTCTCGTACCTAGAACAAATTCCATGAAGTTTTCATAGAAATTGTTGTACCTGACCCACTGAAGTGGAAGAAGACGCAATAATACCCAGAGTTTACGAGAGGCGAAGAAAATATTTATTTGGGACTTCTCTGAGGCCTTTTAACATAAGATAAAAGTGGAGGAGAGGACCGAACGAGTCCTGAAATTCTAGTGAAACTAAACTAGTTAATACTTAGGGATCTCGCGCACTAGACGGTCACGACAGCGACCACGGACCAGCAGTGCTATTCTGTAACTATCTCACCGTGAAAACTTAGGTGAAGTGAGCGTGGAGTGAGCTGTCAATAGTGTCAATCTCTAGCATTAGGTGGAATGACAGCTCACTCCACGCTCACTTCACCTAAGTTTTCACGGTGAGATGGTTACAGAATAGCACTGCAGTACGCTTAGCATGACCACAATAGAAACGAGTTTTGTCGACGGAAGAATAGACAAAATGACAGATAAACAATCACAATCTGTTATTTTGTCTATTCTTCCGTCGACAAAACCCGTAAAAAACTCGTTTTATATAAATCGAATACGAATCGCGCATTCGGTCGCAACGGCCAACTAGCCAGAGACACTACACAATACCACTAAAAGACGGCCACGATTGACCGGAGTCGTAGCCGTCTAGTGCGCGCGATCCCCAATTATTAACTAGTTTAGTTTCACCGGAATTTCAGCACTCCTTCAGCCCTCTCCTCCACTCTATCTTATTTAGTATTAATGCAATATTCGTAGGTGTATCAGACCGGGACACGTACGAGCAGACTCGGAATGATTGTAAAAACAATAAAGCATTATCATAACGATCTAGGTATATTTTCAATAAGAGTGACAAAGCTATTGTCTAACCTATCACAAACACAATACGTACGTTACATAAACCTACTTTATGAAACTGGACGTGGTTCTGAATACCATTCATTTTCTCAATTTAAATGCATATCGCATCCTTTAGGTTGTGATTGTAGAATGGCGGAGCGTGGAGCGGAGCGTTTTATGTTTCTACAAAGTTTAACCACATACGAGTAGAGTAGATAGAAGTACCTTCCTACCAATCCTCCAGATTCCTCCCCCTAGGGGAGAAATACGCGTGATGCTATGTTATGTTGACTGAAAACCGAAACAGCATTCAGGCTCCTGCAGACAGGCACGACGCGACCCTAGTGAATTTCTTTTGAATTTCTATTTCTTTTTTCAATTTCTATGAAGAACTTCATTGAAATTGTTCTACAGGTGTCGCGTCGCGCCTGTCTGCGGTAGCCTTTAGTGCACACCACTGTGTGGCGGCTGGTATAGCTAAGTTGAAGGTAGTACTTTTTTGGACGAGCTCTTGCAAATTCCATAAGGTTCCATGGGAACTATTTTCAGACCGCCTACCATTACCAACATTGAACAACATACTCAGCGAGCGATTCGTTAAACACGCTGTAAATCTCGCTGCCGCCTATTCCCGTAACCCAAGCCTTACTCCAAACAGGTAGGTACCATAAATGCATGTTTTGTATTTACGTTCAGCAAATTAAGCGACTTCAATGGCGAATGGCGGCTTACTAAGGAACAATGGGCAATGGAAATCAATTCTGAATACTGAAAAAACGTTTCAGTATTCAGAATCGATTCATCGATCAAGACAAACAGTTGTACGATATCAAAATCGACCCGAGTCACAACAGCGTAATTAAAAGTTTTCAGAACCATTTACATTTACCTCTTCAAATGCTTTAATTTTTAGAATCAAATGGTGTCGTGTTACAGAACCCTGTAGATATAGGGTTATTGGTTATATGTCGGCAATCCGTTAAGGGGATGTAGAAGAGGTAATTTGCAACCAAATGACCACTGATGACCCCTATGCCAACGCCATCGCCATGTCTTTGCTCAAGTAGTAGGATGTTAATAAATTAAACAAATTGTTTTGTTACTATTTCCCAAATTATTCATAACAGGCCCGAACATGTGCCGAATATTACCCAAATATTTATCCAAAGGCCATTTGCGCAAGTGTTGCCAAATTAAATAAAACAATTGTTTGTTTAGCAACCCGTCGTGCAGACGTGAGATGCATGCAACACTGACTCAGGTGGACATACATTCATTTTATTTATTTGGTAACCACACAATAGAATTTGAAATAGAATATATCAAATATTATTCTTCTAACCAATGATTCATGGGATTTTTAAATAAATAATCCATGAGTAATCGTAGAGTCATTGCTGTTGGTTTAATTTTAAATATTCAATTCACATTAATGATTGGTCGGAAAACAAATGAATAACATTCGGAAGCAACTCAAATGATTTGTTTTTAAAAAGGTTCGACAAGGTCTGGGAAGCAATTTCGGCCGCTTCGGAATGTGCGGCTATAGTTTCCGCACATTCCCAGTTAGTTTCAGAAATTCCGAGTTGCTTGGCTATTTAGGTAGGTACGGTAGTTAACTATGCTTAAAAACATACTGGCTCAAATACAACAACAAGCCCGCATTACCTACTACACAGACAGATTAGGTAGGTAGTTTGCCAGTCATTTTTAATTCCAATGGTGTAGTAAGCAAGTCTATTACCGGTTAAATAAATAGAAATCCAATTGGAAACTTCCGAAAAAAATCAAATACAACCACTAGACTACATACAAACTAGTTAAAAATACTACGTCAATAGACTAATGAAGCTGTCAATGATTATTTTCTTTTAAAAAACCATGGCCGCCGTAATTCCTTTCTTTTTTCAAACAAGGAACTCCAAGGCCGCAGGGAAATAGGGCTGTGCGCTGTGCTTCGAGTGGTCATCGTTCTTAGTCGATTAGTATGCACGTGAGCATGTGTCGCGGTCGTGAAATGAATCGCAGATGAAAGTGAAAACGCTTTGAAAGATGCGCAACGAAACTTTCGGACCATTGTTATGGTATTAGCGATATTCACCATTACACTAAGCTGGCGTGTAATGGGGAAGCACTTACTTCGAGCGTTACAGAATGCATTATGAATGAATATCATTGTGGTCCGTAAATAATGTAAATATAGACTTTCCATTGAGATTTTCTTGTGATGACTGGTATTAAATAGATGGTTGTTTCTCGTGCTTACGGCACTATGCTATTTAAGTAGGTAATACTGTATTTGAAATATTTATAATATTTATTTAGAGTGCCTCGTAAAATAAAGCAGCAATTTTTCACAAAAATTATCATCAGCCATTGTAAACTGGACCCATGGGATATGAGGTAGGTGTGTATACCTACTTACCTTTGTGAATCGCAACCAAAGGAAAAGATAAACAGTCTGAGTATTGCTTAATCTTAATTAGACACCGATTAGGAAGGTACTTTGAATTAGCCAAGCAGATCATGAGTTACTAACGAGTGGATCAGTCAGACACGTTCGTTTGCATCACCCATTATTTTCAATCAAATCGATTTATCCACGCAAATGACAATGTAACATGAGGTTAAGCTTTCTCTGGAAGATTTTGCAATGTAGATTTAGGTAAATTAGTTCCTTTTAAGGTACTTAATAAGAGATTTTCAATTTGACCCTTCTCTAGAAGATATTTTAAACTGGAAGCTATGTGTAAGAATAGACGAAATGAAATGAAAATGAAACGAAATGAAAATAAAATGAAAATGAAATAGCCATGAAAATTAAATTAAATTAAATGGCTATGAAAATAGAAATGAAATTAAATGAAATGGCCATGAAAACGAAAATTAAATTAAATGAAATTTAAAAAACATCTGCTGTTTCAAAGAAAAATGCAATACCTACGAGGTCAAAATGTATGGAACAGCAGATTTTTTGGTGTCAGTTTTCGCGTCGCGCCACCCTATAAACAAGACTAGACGACATTATTCAAACATGTTTGGTTATGAAACGGAAGAGAGTAGAAAGGGTTTCATAACACTATTTGATGTGGATCTAATAATAACTTATCGGATAAATAAAGTGGATTGCGTGAAGAAGATGGACAATTGACCCAAATGAGATGACGAAAGCAATAGAGCTTTGGTTCTAAATCGGGCATACAGGAAGTTTTGTAGGACGCTAATAAGTGAGCTCTCACTTAAAAAACAAAGCGCCCCACGGCTAAAGATTTGATGATAGGTAAGAAGAATAACATTGACAGCCTCGTTGGCCTAGTGGTCGCTAGCGCTACTTCTGAGCATGAGGTCCTGGGTTCGATTCCCAGGTCGGGAATTGAACCCAGGACGTCAGGTGATTAGGTTATTTTTGATAACTTTAAATTAATATAATTAGATTTAGTGTTATTGGGATTTTCTATCTGGAATTTCTCAGTAGCAGCCCGGAGTCTAGATTTGTGCCCGGTTGCTGGCAATAGGCTCGCCCCCTATTACATGGGACTTAGATTATAACTGGCGAAATGTGGGTGTACTATAGGTACCACCAAAGAAGTTCATATCTAACCAGTTTCAAAACAAAATCCCGTGAACACGATGACCACATCTGTTACAGGCCCGGTGCTATAGCCGCCGAGCGCTGCAAGCAAGAATAGTTCTTACGGTGGTTAGATATGAAGTTCTTCGATGGTACATCTCTGCCTTATCCTTCGAGGAAATAAGGCGTGATGTTATGTATAAAGAAAATGAACCTACAGTTTTCACCGCTTGAAATAATTCAGAAATGAAAACAATGCAATGCGTTTTTCCTCACGATTTCAGCACGTGTTTCTTTCATATCGAGATCGATATCAAATTTTATTGAAACGAGATTAAGTCCAATGAAACTACGTGAGGTTTGATATTAATAACAAACTTACTCGTATTAGTAGGGTTTATAATTTACTCAATTTTAAACAAATTGTTTAGTTTATTGGCTTCCCTAATGCAACTTTTACGTCTCTCTTTACCGCGCATTCCCAGTTCCACGATTGAAATAAAATATTAATTATGACGATGAATTGATTAAGGACATCCTCCTTTTTCGTCGATTAACACGTTCAGCGCCGGAAGCCCTCCTGGAGGGTTCACCTAGTCGCATATGGGATGCCCTCGCGGAGGGCTCATTTTAAATGTAGGTTTTTCTTAGCGTATAAGTACAGCATTATAAACGTAAAAGTAGAATCTGATGTATATTTTTATTTTAGTAAGTATTATATGCGTTGGTTTTAAAATACAAAGATTTAATAAAAAAAATTGTTCACGGTTACAAAATATTCATTAAAAATGTAAAAGGTTGGAAACTACGTATAGCGGCAAGACCCCTGAAATCACTATTTTATAATACGGTTTTAAACCTAATGCCATTGACAGTCCGCTATGATTAACTTTAGCGCAAACGTAATGCCGGCAACCCTCCCGGAGGGTTCACTTCCAATATGTATGGCGGCATGGCGTATGAGTTCTATGAAAATGGGTGGGGTCGAAAGTGTTAATTATATTAATTGAATGATTAATTCATGAAATCAATCTCCTCATCTTATTGTGCATATCACATGAATGAGTCAATTAAAGTGACGTAACACCAATTTACATGACATTATTATCAAAACAAATTAAACTTAAATCGTAGGAAAAGTAACAGGAACCTTTACCCGTATAACTGGTCCTACAAGAGTATAATATACTGTGGAGAATGCCGAGACAGGTGAAAGTTTATAGCTGTAAATGGCTATAAACACTAGTTTAGCATTTATGGAAATATTCAGTTCTGACGTCGATTGACAGGTTGAAGGAAAAAAGGATTTTATCTAATACATCGTTCAAATTCATGGGCACTTATGAAACGTCACAAGCTATGTATCATCGAAGAAGTTCATATCTATACACCGTAAGGACTATTTCTGCTTGCAGCGCTCGGCGACTATAGACCCGGGGCGGTAACAGATGTGGTCATCGTGTTCACGGGATTTTGTTTTCAAACTGCTTAGATATGAAGTTCTTCGATAGTACCTACTCGGTTCAAATTGGTCGTTTCCTATGGAGATGGGCTGGCAATAAACTTTACTATTATTCTTTTTAAAATAAATTTTCAAAATATACTGTTAATAGGTATGGGAGGACAATGTAGGCCTTTCAACAAGAGCTCTAAAGGAATATGGTCTAAACATAGAAGCATCTATGAGTCTACAAGGCCTACAACGTTCTCACATTCACAAAATTAATTGATATCCACATATATACGTAGGTAACTTAAAATCTGGTATACAACTGCATCCAGTAGCCGACTGGAAGCCGACGCCAATATAGCTAGGAAGAGAAAACTTGTCATAGTGATGATACCTATACGTATCGTTGATTTTAATTGATTAATAGGATTAAACACAGGAGCAAATGATGTCATATTTAAACCAGAATAGGTTTCTATGCTTACATAGATGAAATTAGAACTGAAAAAATCAATCATTCTTCCTAGCCTTTTCCCAACTATGTTGGGTTCGGCTTCCAGTATCCTATCGGACCTCCACAACCCAGTTACTAGGTAATACGATACCCCTTGAAGAAGAAGAAGCCCGAAAATTTGACACCAGTCGGGCTTCTGCCGACTCGTAACGACTTGTGCTTTCCGAGGCACGGAGGAGTCTGGATATGTAAAGATGGTCACCCATCCACGGACCAACCCCGGCAAGCGTAGCTGAACCTGATGGATCGATCTATGCGGCTGTTATTACTTAGCCACAAGCTCCACGACCGAAAAAATCAATGGAATATATTCTTTCGATTGAGTTGGTTGTTTCCGAATGTCTACTACTAAAATATGTCCGACACGCACTTCGCTTATTGGATTTTCAATTTCCTTTCGCAGTGTTAATTTTAGCAGAGTAATTCGTTGTTTTAATTATGTAATTACTACCTGTACAATATGTAATAGAGAGAGAACACGACACGATGCATCGCTAACTTTTTGGTAATATTTCATGTTTGCCGTCACTCTATTTCCTCTGAGCCGCACTTAAATACCTACCTACTGACTACTGACTGCCTACTCTAGCTTGTGGGTTCCTTAAATACTTATATATTTTTTGTCAGACGCGATTCTGATAGAAAAATATTCCAAGTTTTCATAGAAATTGTTCTACTAGAGTCGCGTCGTGACAGTCGGAGCCTTAAAACAATGTTCATATACAGCAACCTTCCGTAAACTTTTGTAACGATCCACCCCAGCTTCACACGGCTGATATATGAATGTAATTTTTACTAAACCCTTCCACTACAAATGCTTGAACTTATGGTGAAAATCGGATCAAATTCTCACAAAGTTGCTTTTAAAAGAGCTAAGCGAATACAAAGAAAACGACTCTGTTTTGTACCTAATACTTTTTGAGATGAAGAAGAGATGATTTTGCACAAAGTAGAAGAGGGATACCACAAGGTTCTATTCTCGGTTCTATTGTGTTCTCACTAATGACAAGATAACAAGAAATATGTCACGAAATTAGTCGATTTTCTGACACAATGTCTTTTCATTGTGTGTTTTGTTAGGAAGTTGATAAATGAACTGTATGAATGTAGAAATCAGAGGAAATGCAACTAGTATGGAATGTTGCGCTTAGGTCGAGATAGCTAACGTAATAAGCCAGGTCTACGTTACAACACTTGCACTTACACCATTCACTGAGAGTTTCTATTCAGTTAATGTGTGCAACTTTATTATTTGTAGTTTTACCCGACTGCCCCAGAAGTAGGATCATGATTTTTTAGTAAGTACTCAGTAGTGTTAGTTCAGTTGTTACTGATAATAACTCAAGCTGCTCCAATGACGAACAGCTAGCGAGCTGTGACTTGTGAAGTGGTGATGATGATTGAAGTTTTAGCTAGACTCCTTAGAAGGCTAGAGACCACTCTTGTTCATGATCATAAATTGGTAACGCATTAGCTCTGTTATTTTATAATTTTATTTTCTCTTCATCGTCGTTGACAACTTTCTTTGACCTAAGTATACTGTTTTATTGTGTTTCCGAATCAGTGAAGGTCAAAACCATAGACACTTTGTTGTTTTCATTGGTTATTTTATAGAAGTCACCTTAAATTTCGTTGTTTTGAAATGAAATCGAATTCGATGGATGAATGATTTACGATCGTGAATTCGTGACCAACGGTTGTTTTTTTTTTTTTAATCTACGCAACTTGGATATCTTTTTTAATTCTTGACAACAACGGTAACAAATCGAAAGTAACGTTCGAGAGAAAGTTATAAACTTTTTTGAACTTTTTATTAATTTATATAATAGCTATTTATGATTTACGCTTCTAAGTTATTGACTGGTTATTTTATAAATAGCTTCTGATTTACATAATCATGTATGTTTTTTCACCATTAGATATAATGGTAGCGACTAAATAACATAATATGCCTATCATAACACACATAACATAATATGACGCCGGTATTCCCTGAAGCCAAAGGGTTGCAGAGGTGTATTTATCTACCTATTATATAGTATAGCCACGTTATGTTTAAGTCCCATGTTATAGGGGTTCAGCCTATTGCCATCAAACGCGGGCATAAAGGCTCGTGCAGACTAACGCGACTTCTCGCGCGACGCGACACCGGTAATTTTTCTACCGTGAAGTTTTCTTGGAAATTGTTTTGTTAGAGTCGCGTCGCGTGGTCTCGTCGTGCTGATCTGCACGACCGACGCTTAAATCCAGACTCTGGCTGAGATTTTCCAGATGGTGAAACCCAATAACACTATGCTCGACCCGGGAATCAAAACCGGACCTTATGCTCAGCAGTAGCGCTTGAGACCAAGGAGCCATTATAATAATTTTAACATTAAAAAAAATATCGTAAACTAGTTTCTATGTTTTCTTAAATTGTTTATACATATACCTATAGAGGTACCTACACGTAAGTGTTCGCGAGAAACCTAGTATTTAGAATTTCTCTTTGGAATACCGTTACAAGAAATGTAGTTAAGAACTAATAATTTGTGGTTTCAGAGGAAACGACTGCCATTAGCTGCAGTATAGAAACCAATTTATCATGTTTATTCATTTATCCTGTGCTGTCATTCAATAGCAGCAAATGATTTCTGTCTTTTACTCCTAAAACTAAAAAGGCCAAATCACTCCCTAAGCAGCGTTATATTCCTCAATCTCTAAAGATTCGAACGACTTGTGCATCGTTTCAAGTCCTTCAATTATTTTCATTACACTTTCAGAGTTCAAAGGTGCGGTGCAAGCTTCTCTTTTACTTTACATTTCGGACAGAATGGATCCGATGCAGAAGACGAACTTTTCAAACATATCCAGCGATAGATTTGCAATTTCTTTTAAAATCCGTCGATTGAAAGTGACCAGCACTTTCAAACGACGGATTTTAAAAGAAATTCTCGACTACGTAAATCACGCAATGAATGTTGTTGAATTGTCAAAATTAAACGCATTGCCATTGTAAGAGATTGGATCCATTCTGTCATTCCGAAATGTAAAGTAAAAGAGAAGCTTGCGCCGCACCTTTGAAGTTACCGAATGCTGCGGATCGGTCGCACCGCGACGGACGTGTCTGCATTAGCTCACGTTCGCACGGACGTAAAAATATCGCGGCGAGATTTTATCGCGCACTGAATTTTCAACTCTGAGAATCCAACGCGCTGGGACGCATTTTCATCCCAGCGTGTTGAAAAAACACGCTGTTGGATTTTTAACTCTCGGCGCTAAGCAGACTTACCACGGACGATACTCTTCCCATGGTGCGTCGTGCGGGCTGGTCCCTCTGCAAACTCGCGCACTGTGGGAAGCCGCCTTAAGTGTGTTACGCAAAACCACGCAGTTTCCAATTAAAACTTCGAATTTAAATAGTCAAATATAATCAATCAATCACTATTGTGATTGGTCAGTCTATCATCTTCATCCGCAACATATTCTAACACTGAGTAAAACTGCTTTCTCTATTCGTCTTTTATCTCACAATCTGTCATTAGTTTATTTTCTATTTGCAGTCAATTATTCAGGCTCATTAGCATTTGAAGAGAACTCATCTAACTGTTTAATTTTATATCAATTATAAAATCTAAATGAATACTTTATCGCGCTTATTGCTTACACATTATTAGTGTTGTGGTAAATTAGCGGTGACTCTACAGTTGTTAGCGATAAGATGTGTTGATATGAATCAGGCAAATGCATTTTTATGCTGTTGTAAAGGTTGGCAACATTTGGGTTGTTTTTTGTTTTTTCGTGTATCTTCTGTGTAGTCTCCTATGCTTAGCTAATGATCTATACATAATCAGCCTATAACTTTTCCACTGCTGGGACATAGGCCTCTTTGTGAGTGGGAGTGGGCCATACATAGTCCACCACGCGGGCCCAGTTGAATGTGGTGAATGTCATATTATTTCGAATTTTTGCTTCTAGGACATGTCGATTTCCTCACGATGTTATCCTTTACCGTTTTAAGAACAGTAGTAATTAAATAAATTACACAAAGTAAAGTGCCTTCAGCATAACTAGGTTCGAACCCACGACACCACACGCACGTAAAGCTTCGTACAGATTAGCGCGGCGCGACGCGGCACCGCTAATTTGTTCTACTGTAAAGTTTTCTTACATTTTTTTGTTAAAGTCGCGTCGCGCCTGTCTGCACGAGGCTTTAGTCGGGACTGAACACACTGCTATTTTTAAATACAAAATCTGTGCAGGGATTGTATGACCTTTTGGTCGTTTTGAACTTAACTGTTTGATGAGGTGACTGCTACCTACAGTTCGCGTCAAATAACTGCCGCTCTGAAGCTAGGTTGGGCATGCGCACTACAGTTTTTGAAGTAAGATTGACTACTGCGCAGTCATTTGTAGTCTACTTCAGAGCGGCAAAATTATTTGACGCGAACTGTAACTGGGGACGAAAAAGAATACCGATAAAACTACCTAACGAGCGTAGCATTGTAGCATTAGAAGATATTGCTCCAATTATCCTCACGGTTGGTCATTATTATAAAAAAACGCACACTTTATTATTGTGTAATAATAGTAAGGCAAGCAGTAGCCCTCACAGTAGAAAGTTACCCAATTGTCTTACGGATGTTACGTATCAAAGATGGGAAAAAATTCTAGAACTAAGATATTAATTAAAGATATAGTTATTGTTAGAAAAGATTGTTCCACTTCCTGAGAATGTTGACAATAATTGTGAGAACTCAGAATTATGTGGAAGATAATAATGAGACAGTCCGAACCTAGGAATGAGATTCACAACTTCGCAAGTAATCGCAGGCAAGGAAATGAAAATACACCGGCGAAAACGGAAATAATGGTAAGTACGGTCTATTCTTTCTAAATGGAAGGTAGTTGCATTATTGTGCTTGGCAACATCCCTAAATATTCCGTTTTTGAAATCAAGAATCTCCGTTATTTCATGGCGTAAGTTTTTGACACTTTAGTGTGCATGGAATTAGTAAGTACTGTGCGCGCCATTTTATAAATCAAATAATATTGGGTCCCCACCTATGAAATTGGCGTTTTTTTCTCACAAATAGAGAACCTTGTCACTTCTATGAATAAAAATATTCATCAATTGCTTGGTATTATATCGAATAATGACCATCATAGACAACTACCAATAGTAAAAAAAAACCTTATTACTTATAGTTTATAAACATAAAAAATACCTTAAAAATGACTCCTCATTTTGTTAGCAGAAATGACCACTATTTGTTTTAATTTAGCCAAAACTTATTTTTGTCGCTTAATCTAGTGGCATATTACGTTATCTTAGTTTTTAAACAATAGCGCATAAAAGTTTTAAAACATCAGTTCATGGTTGTTCTATAAATTAAGAAAATGTTAGTATGAAAAAAGCAACTTCTTTAAAATTCTCCATACAAAACGCTGATTTCATAGGTGGGGACCTAATACCTACCTAAACTTTACGCTTCGAACGTGTAGCAATGTTGCTCAAGCACTAGGAAGGTATTTTAGCATTAGGCCCTTCACTGGTTTACCTTCGTTGAATCATATCTTCCGTGGTAGGAGAAACAAGTTGATTTCATTTTAATCGGCCATTCTAGCCGACTTCATTGCAGGGAAATCACGAATTGATCTATCTCTGATTTAAAACGAGATTCCCTATAGCAAAGTTCTTATTTTAAAATAATTGCGACATTTGATAAGCACTTATTTTCTTTTATTTCTAGAAGACTGGAACATTGCGGAATATTTACCAGTGTGGATATGAAAGTGTATAGCTTGTAAGAAAGTTTAGCATATTAATAATAACATAACGGCTGGTGCCTGACGACCTGACCTTATGCTAATATTTAGCAGTCATACGGCAGGCGGACGAGCGCAAGCTGTTTATACTGTTCCGGGTCAGTGCTGTGGTTAAATGGACTTATAAATATTTTACACACATTTAAAACACAGTAGTGGTTACCATAAGCGAGACGAAACTAACAGACGAGTAGACGATTAAAACAATTGAGTCTTACGAAGCAATAAATAATCAAGAAGAAGCTGAATAGTGAATGACATTTGCCTAAATGAAACGAAATTAAAAACAGCAAACCATAGACAGAATCATTTAAAATCAGGCAAAGGCAACCCAAAAAGTCCTAAGTGTGACCATTTCAAAAGAGAAACCACCAACTGTCGACTATACGGTTGAAAGGCTTGACAAAGTTGCGTATACACTTGTGCAACCTATTATAGGTCCTGTACTTGTTATTATTAGAGTCACATTGGTTGCACAATTAATCGGTGACGGTCGGTCACGGCATTGCAGGCTAATACGATATTTGCGATTTCCTTGTGTGCCGCACTCTCACTGGGCATGTGGAAACAAGGAAAGGAAGAATGTCGTCACATAATAACAAACAACTGGCTAACCGTTTAGTGGAAAACGGAAATATGGAGCTGATGTTATTTGGTTTTCTGACAACACCATCATACACAATGAAAGACAGTTGGACGTAGTTAAGCGGAAAGGATCCAACCCACACAGAGTTAGTTTTGAGATATTCAAGTTTTAAGATCAGATCGTGTTATGTGATCGTATGACGTGCCATACATATGGATTGGTAACGTAAGTATGGTCATAATGACATGATGCATTGGGATTGTTTCTGTGATATTAAAGTTTTAACTACAAAGAGTGTTTTGGTATACATAACTCATTTTCGCCCATAGTGTGGGTCCTTTCCACTTAACTACGTCCAGTTAGTCTGTTGTGAAACCTTTCGGAAACAGAAAAGTTAAATTCATAAGATCACAGAAATAATTACCTAGTAAATTGATTAGATTTTTACTTTATCAGTTTAGCATATATTTAAATCTAATTAATTTAGTTAGTCAGTACTAGATTACTCAGAAGCAGCCCGGAGTCTGGGTTTGTGCCCGGTTGATGGTATAAGTAGATATAGCGTTAAGAGGATAAGGGTGTAAAGTTCACTCATCCTCTATAGAAAAGGGAGGATCCTCCGACCAGACGGGTGTCGTGTCTGGTGGGCAATTGCCCGACGATTGATGTCGGAAAGTTATATACTGTACCCTAATTACGTAATACACCATCAATCAGAATCTGAATCGTTTTGAAACAGATTGCTAATCCATTGCTCCGTACGTTCGAAAATAAAATCTGCTCAACAACGTAAATAACACAATGAATGTTGTTGACCTGTCAAATTGAAACAGATTAATCGGAATTGTCAACGAAAATGTGTTGCGTAATTAGATAGCTGGTCGCACGGTAAACTCTGCTTGTGAGATGCAGGATTTGTGTGACGTATGGTCTTTGATGCGTAGTTTGCATGTGGCGTTGTAGATGCTGCCACAATGGCAATAGGCTCGCCCCCGTGAGACTTCAACTTAACTAGCGAAATGTGTTCTATAGGTACACCGCTGCCTAACCTTTCGAGGAACACAGGCGTGATGTTATTTTATGTTATTAAATTGAACTAGTTACCTAAATAAAGCTATGGAGCTCGTGGCTAAGTAATAACAGCCGCACGGGTCGATCCAACAGGTTCAGCTACGCTTGCCGGTGTTAGTCAGTGGGTGGGTGACCATCTTTACATACCGAGACTCCTCCGTGCCTCGGAAAGCACGTTAAGCCGTTGGTCCCGCCTGTCATTCGTATGTCTTTGACAGTTGTTACGAGTCGTCAGAAGCCCGAAAGTCTAACAACCAGTCTTACCAAGGGGTAAGTATTACCCAGTTCCTGGGATGTGGAGGTCAGATAGGCACTCGCTCCATGTAAAATACTGGTATATACTGGAAGCCGACCCCAACATAGTTGGGAAAAGGCTAGGCAGATTGACCTAAATAAACCTACCTATTTGTGAACCATTGCTATCTATTTATGATGAGTTTGTGACTAAAACAGCCATTATCAGAGTGATTATTAGGGCGAGACAATGTGTGTGAACAATTACGTATTTTGTTTACTTTTTAGACCAGAAAGATTAAAATCTAGACGCATTCAATCAAGCTGATTTTTCCCACGAAGTTATTTCGGAGATGATAATGGCAACACTAGTTACGTTACAATTAGGGTTGGCAACTTTTGTTTGGATCAATTATAATATTTTCGAATCCTAAGGCCTGTAAAAATATAGTAAGTACTTAGATGACGAATAAATAAAAAAAATTAAGGACTTTTGTTACATTGAGCATTTATTCACAGGCTTTTGTTTAAAAAAAATCTCTTATTATACTCAAAATTAAGGTAATTTAAAATAAAAAAATACGTGTGGCACTCGAGGACTGCCGCGGTAAAGCTATTGCATAGCATATATTCAAAAATAAGAAGATAATATTGTTGGTTTAAAATATTTTTTTTAAAAAATACCCCTATACCCCCCCCCTAAATCGCAGAATTTACACAACCGTCAATGACGTCTGCCCTCACGCGTCTGCCCGCGTTCGGGTCGCGCACTCGGCGATCGCGCGTCATTGCCTATCCCGCCCCTCCACCCTCGTTCTGCGCGCCCGCCGTCGACTCATCGCAGGTCATTCTTATCGTTCTAACTTTTAAAATATTAGTCCAAATTACTTAGTGTAAAAGACAAATTTTATCTACATTAAATACCGAAAGCGATGAAGGTATTTATTTTGATACGAATTAACTAAATACTCTAAAATATGCAACTTAAAAAAGTATTCAATTTAAATGTATTTATAGCTCACTATTTTGGCTATAATGGCTTCCACATAAAAGGTAGATATATGCTGTCGCGGACTTTTATTTAGAACTCTTTAAGACAAACAACCCCACAATACATTCTTTTCATGTAACTCCAGCGGTTTAGGCAGCGCACGCAAAGATAGATCTCAGAGGGCAGGATTTTTTCCGACTTACTGGATACTTATCGTTATATTATGGCTAAATCACATAAAATCTTTATAAATTGTAGCCTATGTGTTATTCTGATATATAAGCCACATTACTGTAAAGTTTCATTAAAATCCGTTCGGTAGTTTTTGCGTGAAAGAGTAACAAACATCCATCCATCCATCCTCACAAACTTTCGCGTCAGGTTTTTTTTTCGTTACGGAATTTCTACATTCGGTCGCCGCGCTCAGAGTCTCCGATAAAAGCTATGCAATAGCTTAAAAATAATACTATGTACTACTTTTATGAGATTAAATACTGAACTATTCATCACTGAAAATATGCGCTCAGTAAAAGTTGAAGTTGAAAAAAATGTTAAGTAAGTATGTATCTAATTTTAAATAATAAGTTATGTCAGAAAACTGAACAACACCTTGTTGCCATTTTTTAGCAGTAGATTCAGCAACAAACTGTTGGTCAGAAGCAATATCCATAATTTTATTTAGATTACTGATTTATTTCAGAACACAAATTGTTAGAGTACCTAAATTTAAAATTTTCATCGAAAATATAATATTTTCGCCTACTCTATATACTTTTTGAAATTTATAGTATTAAGGACTCTTAATATAGGTAGTAGGATATTATATTATATGGTAAGGTTGGCAACCCTAGTTACAATTCCATTTTTCAAATGAATAAATATTTCGATTTCGCATTGCCGCCATTACGATCTATTGTTTTTAATTAATAAAGAACAAAACAAATTCAGCCTTAAAATTCCTCAGTAAAGGAATGTGAAAATCAGTTTATTTTATATCTTACCTAATTATGTGAAGATATTTAAATTATGCATTCTATACCTACAACCTTCTTTCCGTGCAATACGAGGCAACTTAACAAGACGTTATTAAAAACAATGGTTTGCTCGCAGTACAATAGAAATCAGATAGGATGCGGATCACGTTCGAATTCGGAAGTGATTAAGTGATCAAGGAGTGAGCGACCTTAGAACTTAGTACCGCGCCAATAAATTCTGCGTCTGTTTCCTCCCAAACAAATAAATGTGGTGATATCTTTGTAGTTAATGTTGCCCTAGTACGTATACTAGATTTACATCAATACATATAGTACGTCATACCTACTAATTCCATGATTTTACAGCGCAAAATGTGACAGATCTAGGGCCTATAAAAAAAGCTGGTGAAAAAAATAAAAAATAAAAAATCTTGTCCTTGACCAATATTAAATACAAACAACAATATGTACACAATTTTGTCAACTTTATAAGTGTCACTGTTTGTACAATTAAATAAACGATAAATAGTTGAGTGATTATTAAATAAATAACGATAAATAAATGACGTAAAAATATGAGTACTTAACAGATAAATGTCGAATTAAATCAATTAATGTCAAAAGCAGAAAGCGAAATCAAAATTAATGATATATAGGACAATGAATATATCAGAAAAAAATTACGATGATGATGGTGTCGGTATTGAAATGGTGTCATGTAGCTGAGCTGAACCCAATGAAATATTACAACATAAATAAAGGATCAAAAAGGATATAGCCAAACGGGTCGCTACCTCATTCTTTTCATGCAATGTTTTAATTAGTTAGCTATAAGACAAAAACGAAATTCCACATAGTTTTACACAATATGACAAAATTGTCAAGACATAGAAATGTATGGGAAAGGAATTGACATCTACTAAACCTAAACCGTCACGCGATCTATAAATGCCATTCCCATAAGTTTGTAATATTTATCTTGGAGTAGTCACGTACGCCCCATGTTTATAACCCATCATAATCTTCCCTATCATATCAACAGTCTTCACATCCACAGCCCTACCCCGCTAGCACTAAGTACAGTACAGACCACCTTTGTTGATAAGCATTTTTTTGCAAATCGTGCGTGACGTCACGAGATTAGGTTTTGAACTACATTTTGTTACCTCATTCTGTGAGGAGTTTTCTGACTCCGACGACCCCAAATGAATTGCCTTAAGTGTAAAAGAATGATGATTTTGTGAGGTAGGAATTATAATGCAGACATAGACAATTAATGCAGCTGTACGAGAAGATTTAGGGGATGTGGAACCATTTTTAAGAAGCGAAGTCATTTTGGTCTCGGATAGGACGAGTGGAACACAGTAGGTACACGCTTTCTCCTAATTCTATTGAAAACGATTAACCTCTTCATATTAGTCTCTTCAGTATAGTCTTTGCACTTTCGGCAAGGCACAAAATAATACGGTCTGACAACGTTATCAGTGAAAGTTAGCTTGACTGGCCAATAAAGGCTAGTAATGGTAACGGCATCTTAACTTACAGTGGCCGATTTAAGCTTCGTGCAAACCAGCGCGACGCGACGCCGCGACGCGACTTGAACAATACAATTTCTAAGAAAACTTGACGGTATAACAATAACCGGTGTCGCGTCGCGCGACAAGTCGCGCTGGTCTGCACAAAGCTCTAATAGACACATAGAACAACTTTATAATATGGACTTAAAAATAGTTTTGGAGATATTCGACATTACTTATTGTGCTGAACTCACCTTAAAAATGACTAGCGTCTCGTCGTCAAATATAATGTTATACTTACTTACAGGCACAAAAACGGGCCCAGCTATTAAGATTTAAACTTTCTCTACTTACACCGGATATCTGTGATCTAAATTAGTCTCTTAACGGCCCTATTTCCTTAAGAAAAGATTTAAAAATATTCCTATGGTTTTCGAGGTTATCAAACATACTTGGAAATGATGCCCCACTTTTACAGAATATACTGGTACAACATTGGTCATGGGCTTAAAAATTACTGGCCAATTATTGGCCATGCCGTTTGAAAAGGTGTCAATACTTTTTGCTGTGTGGGGGGTTTGCAAGAGATCGATGTTGTTTTAGAAAAAGAGTTAATGATTGTGATGACGGCAGGGATGTAGGGAAGAACATGCCGAACGGACTTAAAATTAATAAATTAAGGCGTTATGGGCAGCAATAGGACGTTGAAGGCGCATTTGGGGGTAGGAACAATTTAAATAGGACGTCCTCACTTTTACGTGCCTTACTGTTATTTTTTTTAAACAATAGCATAATCAATTTTGTCCTTTTTCTACCAGCCTGCTTGATGTAAGGTTCATTTTGGAGACAACCTTTACAGTACCTAATGCAACATCTTTAAAATGCCACAAAGTTCACGTGACATATTTGCTCGCATATGACGTCACTTAACAATAAAATCTGCAAGTAAGCCAGTCACGATTATTTTAGCCTTGTAACATTATCAAGTTGTAAGTTTATGACGGATGCTAAAAAGTATTGTAGAGTCAAAGCGTGTATGAACGTGACTATTTAATTTGTGCATTTTATCAGAGCAGCTACCGTACCTAAGTGTGGTTATAAATAAACTAAACTAACACGTAAGTATCGTTAATTTAAAGAAAAAAACGTAAGTAACCCTAAACTGCTAGCTGCCTCAAGTGAAATTTTTAAACATAGTGGGCACAGCCAAAGTCAAATAATTTATTTCAAGTAGACCATGACAAGAAAATAGAATTGATTCTAACTCCAGGTTTAAGAAAATCTTAATACATTAGGTCAACCTGAAGATAAATAACATGTTCTTTCTTCTTTCTCTCAACCGAAGATAAATAACATGTTCTTAACGTCAGCAGTCAATCTACGATTATAGCTACAAACTGCCTTCGATGAAGGTTTCGTTTACGATTTGAATAGCATCTGCGCCGCTCCGTACCACGGCGGATGTTTTCAAAATGTTATGGCTAAGTGTAGCAAACATCTATGATAGAATTCATCACACAGCAATTTCAATAAGCTAATTATAGAGGCTGAGTAAATTAATTACCTTTAC
Source organism: Agrochola circellaris (assembly GCA_914767755.1). NCBI lineage: Eukaryota > Metazoa > Arthropoda > Insecta > Lepidoptera > Noctuidae > Agrochola > Agrochola circellaris. The sequence continues at coordinate 10,777,320 of OU611860.1, forward strand.
CCAAAAAGGACCGCTTAATTTGACAGTTTATGCGCGGGAAATACTGGGTCAATCAAAAAAGTTTTTGACCACCACAGGTTAAAAAATATAACAGATAAATTATACCAATTCAAAAAGTACATTAAATTACACCATCACAAAACACTGAACCATTCAATTTCCTTTCTGTTGAGTAACTTAGCGACAAGGTTATGTCAAACACGGCGGCTTATTTAGGCTGTAGGTCCGCTGAACGGTGTTCTTGAGAAAAAAATAGTACAATACAGACAGGTGTTTTAAAATTGAATAATTTTTCTGGCTCTTTAGAAGATCTATTCAAGTTTCTTTATAAATGTTAGTGAAATCGTGCACTATTTTATGCTATTTTCGTTGTTGCTTCCACTGTTCCTAAGTAGGACGTACCTACCTACAACCAGAGATACGTCAGAATTCGACAAACAGTTCCAGAATATAATAAAAAAAACTAAATTACATGCCTTGATCTGCTGCCAATGTTAGATTATGTCAAAGTAGTCAACCAGAATCCTCCAAAACGATAAATTAATCAGTAGGTACTTAACCATCTAAAATTACGACTAATAGTTCTCAGGTCCACACTCCAGTGCGCTTGAAGCATTCACTTCCCAAATTAAGTAAGTATAGTGTTTTTTGCTTGGATGCATACTTATTACTCATTGTATAATGTTGATTGATATGCTTAGTTCTTCAGGAAGCTAAGTTATGAGCTAATCTTCACTTTTTGCTGTTTTTATGTTGTGTAGGTACCATATAGGTAATATAGTGTTATCAGTGCAAGTCTTACATAGTTAACGTCGTAATAATAATGGTTTTTGTGTTGCTTTGCACTGCAGTCATTCACCTCTTTGCTTGGCAAAACCGAACCATGATGCTCCGACAACATTGCTCCATTGTTTTTGAAAACTTCAAGCTGAAAGCCTGAGATTGTGTTATCTGTGACACAACGCATTTTCGCGCCAACTGTCTGCTGTCTGTCAACTTTTCTGTCAAAATCTTTGAATTGTTCTTCGATCATTTTTGTTAGTTGTTGGGTCACAAGTAGTCACAAGTTTTGTTCGAAAGTGCGTTTTGTGTTGTGTTTGGTCTCGTCCAGGGTCTAAATTGTCTTTCATTATTTTTTGATTTTCCAATACTTATCCAAAATCTCGGTAGGTACCTAGCTAAGTAAATTTATTTAACTTTAACGATAAAAATGACCGATAAGCGATTAGGCACGTTTTCCGGTGCAGCAGACATACAAATATGTATGACGAAGCCATGAATGAATCATTGTAAGACCACAAGTTTTGTACCTCAATCAATTGAAATGTAACTGAAGTAAAGTTCCCAGAAACTAAAGACAGGTCACCAGAGTTCACATAAATTTAGTAATAAACTAATAATTAATATTCATTTATAGGCAACAGGAAAACGCCTTTAACTGTTTTATTAAATAACTGATAAAAGTTCTACAGCTCTTCTAAATCGTTCAGAAAGTGTAACCTAACGATTGGACAGATCATGAGAATTCTAAAATCAGTATTCAAAATAACCCCTAATTCAAATCAATTAAATGAATTGTTGAAAAGTTCTCAGAATTAGTTGCTGTTTCGGTTAGACTTAGTATAACTAATGACTATTATTAGACGATCATGAAGTTGGAACGAATAGAATAACAATACTTGAAATAATTATACTTCGTCCATGGCTAATTAGTAATGAATGAAATCTATCAGCCATTAATGACCCCAATCACAGATTAATACATATACAGATGGTTCACCCCGCATTTTAGGTACCTATGAAGCTACAAGTATGCGGCGGGCTCGACTTGTCGGGCCAATTCAGTGAGAGTAACGTAGTCAGTAAGATCTGATAGTTGAAGTTGATGGTTTTACAGGATACATAGATATAGATTGGCTGTAGATTTTATGTACTTCTCTTCATCATAATATGAATCCGCTCCGCAGTTAGAAGAATTCCACTGACCCAGCATTTACGTGCTTTATCTGTGATTTAATTTTACGTGGGGGTTTTACATACCTACAATGTTAAACTAAAAGGCATGGTAGGTATATAAGACCATCATAAGACCAGTCCTTATGTATGGCAGCGAAACGTGGGCCATAACCCAAAAGAACGTGCATAGCATTCAAGTTGCTGAAATGAAAATGTTGAGGTGGATGTGTGGCGTTACCAGGCTTGATAAAATCCGTAAAGAGTACGTGCGAGGAAGCCTAGGCGTGCGCGATATCGCCGATAAGATGCAAGAGAGCAGGCTGCGATGGTATGGTCACGTGAAAAAGAGGCCGCCTGAATACGTAGGGAACTTGGTGCTACAACTGTCCATTCCCAGTCCACGACCTAGAGGCAGACCCAAAGCAAGGTGGAAAGCTGTAGTGCTAAAGGACATGAAAGAGTGTCAGGTATCGGAAGACGATGTCGAGGATAGAGCGAAGTGGGAAAGAAGGACCAGGAAGGCTGACCCCACTACCATGTGGGATACATAGCAGGAAGAGAGAGATATGTATAAATATAGATGTGTGAAATACAATACATATTTAGATATTTTTTTGTAGTTTCGCCCGTTGGTTTAAGAACGATAACATAGTCAAGTTTCTGTTTTTGTCTTGAAATCAAGAGGGTTGTACTTGCCCCAGTGACCCTGTTTTCCGCCGCTAGTTCAGTTAATATGGCAAATTCTCACTCACCACCCTCACTCCCAATCTTCCAAGTGCCAAAGAAAGTGTTCAACACACTCCATTGCATATTATCAACGGCTCTGATACATTACAGCCATGAAATTGGTGTAATGGGAAGAAAACATTGCGTGTACTTTTTAACAGAGTGGTTTGATGATAGATTCGCTTTTATAAATCAAAATGGCTGAAGCGAGGCGGTCGATAAAGGTAATTTCAAGTAATTTAAGGCGTGTGAAAGTGTGTATGGTGAATGTTAAGAGTAGAAGTAGGCTGTTTTAATGTATTTATGTGATAGTATGTTACCGTTGATCGATTCAATTTAGAATCATCAATTTATAATTGGTTACACAATGGACAAACAATTTGTACGACCACCATTCGTGATATGATAGCAGAAATCTGCAGAAATGTGTTGGTTATTTGTATTTTAATGCTTCTGTGCATTCTTTAATTCAACCATAGGACGCTTCCACCACATAAAGGGGTAATATCAGCATATAAACGTTTACTGCAATGTATAGGCGTCCTACTAGCTCTAGCTAAAAGCAGATTCGGAAAACGCCCTGGACCCCAATTTGCGTAACATATTTTAAATCAAAATCGTAAGGATTTTGAAGGAAAAACCAAATCCATTGCCAATCCATTGGCTAATCCATTGCTACTTAATATACCTATCCAAAAAAATTGTCTGCTCAACAACGTAAATAACGCAATGAATGTTGTTGAACTGTCAAAATGACACTGATACTGTAGGTAAGTGTGGTACGGAATTACCCCGCTGTTCTTAATTCTAATGAACAAATACGCCACAAAAATAGAAACTTAGAATGAAATAAGAAGTTGTATTGTAATCCAGGAGGATTCAAGAAAAGCAAATTCACCTGTTTACCAGTAGCATTCCAGGTGCGATAGGCCTAGACCACAGTGACGGGATTGAACAAAATAGGGGTATTTTGTAGAGCTTATTCTCAAATCGTCTGACACTCAACTGACAATCGACTGAATGTGACATTTTTGACGAAAAACTGAGTTTTAATGCAGGATCACGTATTTGAACGTGTAGGTAGGTATGCTCAAGTCCTTTCAGAGTTCAGACGAATACGATCACACAGGACACTGAGCATAAAATACTCATACCTCTACGCACTGAACCAGTTTCTTAGTAGATCCTCGTAAATTCTTCTAGACTTGCAGCTGGTCAGTTTTTACACATCTCTAGCGACTGGCAGGTGACATAAATAACTACAAACTGGTTAGAAATGCTTCTCAAATGCATCTTGCTACATGCTTTTGTTTTTTGCTGGGTCCTGGGAATACAAAGATCTGTCTTGATGCGTTTGTTTTAGACTTTTGAAGGTCGGTAGACTCATCATCATCATCATCTGCCTAGCCTTTTCTCAACTAAATTGGGGTCGGCTTTCAGTCTAACCGGATGCAGCTGAATACCCATGGAGCGACTGCCTGTCTGGCCTCCACAACCCAGTTACTGGGTAACACGATAGCCCTTGTTAAGATGCAGATATATGCCAGTGACCTTGAGTGGTAAGCTTGCGTGTTCTGTACTGAGCTCACGCAACGTGTTGTACGTCCAGCCAGTAATAGGATTCGCCCATCAAGGAGCGCTGTCCCAAATTAGACGCATTATTAATTTATTATACATAAAACAAAAGATTTTTTAATAAAACACGTAGGTATACTAAAAGATGAATGATTAAATTATCATTAAAATGGTGAAGGTTTCCGAAAAATACGCTTGATAGATTTTGCGTGATTCTGAGTTTTTTATCCGCGTTAGATATAACTTTATAAATTAATTTCACTATGTAATATAAAGATAATCTTAAATATTAATATATTAAGTTATTAAGAAAATGCTCTAATTTAACATATATATTTCTTCCAAATCATTAACTACTACACTAATCGTTCAGACGTGATCTTCAGTATAAAATCATTAAAAGTCGGTTATCGTCGCCTTAAGACTGGTTGTCAGATTTTCTGGCTTCTGACCCCGTAACGACTGTAAAGGTCGGTAGAGTATGTTTGAAAAATTGGCATCACCAAAAAAAGAAAAAATGTAAATGAGCAGGCAAGTATTTTCGCAAAATCTGAGGTAAAATCATTTTGTTGTTGACATTGACGGTTAGAGAGCTTATTATGTCAACTTATTATATCAACCTCGTGTTTGAGTCAGCTGCTGGAAGCTGAACCGTTTTATTCCAATGCCTTGCAAAATTAACTTTTCTTGTTTTAAAAAGTTTTTTTTGTGAGAGAACAAACAAAGCGAAGAGAGAAACCTGATGAAAAGCGAAACTAATGGTGAAGGAAACTTAATTTTTATTTGATTTTTGTTATTTCTTTGTGAACTTTTCTGAAAAAACATCAGTCCATTATGTGCTTTTGTAATTTCTAACGTGACGATATTACTGTGGACTTCCACGTCGAAGTCACGGCATCACAATAACACCGGGAAGTAAATCTACAAATGTGGTACTTATGAAAATATATGAAGACGCTTTTTCGTCTACGATAACCTTATGATTATGACGTGCACGTATACAGGGCTATTGGTTATTTATGTCGGCAGTCCGTTAGGGGATGAGAGGTCATTTGCAACCAAATGACCCCTCATGACCCCTATGCCAATGTCAACCATTTTCGAGTAATTTAACATTTCTATTTTAAATATGAAACATATGAAATAAAAATATAAAATGTCAAATGACTAAATTTTTTTGACATTTTTTAGGACTCAAATGTCATTTGGTTGTAAATGACCTCTCCTACATCCCACCATCATCACCCATCCGTTTTGATTAATTTGGCAATATTACTGCATGGAAATAAGAAATGTGGCTAACTAGCGAACTAGAATATTGATTATGGAATGCAATACCTAATTAATATTACTTATGCCTTTTTTACACCTAAAAGGGGTACAACATCAAATTCAATGTTATAATTGCAATTCATTATTAGTATTCAAATTCGCTAGTGAGCCACATTTCTTATTTCCATACAGTAATATTGCTATATTAATCAAAACAGGTAAATATTTGACAGTTATTTGCGGCGTTGCCAACTTTTTAGATTGCCGTCATAAAACCAATAAGCCTGTTTATATAATATCGCCACGTTAGAAATTATAAAAGCGTACTGCTCGCAATTCAAAACAAACAAGTAGGTACCTACGTCAGATAAATCGTAATACTAGTTCGCGAAAATTCTAAAGAGATATTTTCCTAGTCAGTGAAGTGACAATTATTTTGTAAAAGTAAGTTAATTATACAACAACGTGTAGTCTTGTAGAGTCGTTTTCTAGCGAACACTTTCACCGGTTTTGTCAAAAATATTACCTATTCGAAACATGGTGTGGGTCGAAAGTGAGGAATCGCATTTGATTCGACATGTTTACATCCCCATGCTTCTTTTTAGAACTGTCCCTTGTTTTCTGGTCAGACAAAATTAATACAAATAATATTATTTGAATATTTGTCGCCGAGTGAGGCCTAGGAAACGCTGGCATGACGACCTAGATGCGTTTACGAGATATTGGTCGGAGAGGCAACGCACAAAGAACAATGGAAAGCTATGGGGTAGACCTTTGCCCAGCAGTGGGACAAAACAAATTTAAAAAAAAAATGCGCCTACTGCTGCTTGACAGTGCTGGATGGACATAATGGCCTTTGGCACTGTCGGAAATCGGGTTTTTCTTTCTAATATAATGGAATGATTAATCCAATAAAGGTTGTTTACCTTTAAATATTTTGTAGTCTAGCTCTACTAAAAGATTCTATATATAAATCGTGCAATCTTTTCGTTCTCTAAGACCGTAAAAAATTTGCTTAGAAGAATGACCTAGAAATATAGATGTAGGCAAAGTATTTTCACCGATTCAAGGTAAAAAAAAAAACATTAGTCACATTATTTTGTTGACCTTACACAACTCAATATTATTTTTGTTTCTCTACGAATGGAACCTATATGCATAGTTAAGTTGTTATTTTAATAATGGGACCAGTTGGTTCACAGTAAACAGCTCTAAAGTGCAACGGCCTCCGTGCAGCAGCACTCATTTTCTTTTATTGATTACTAGAAGTTTACTTCAAGTACTAGAACGAATTCTACATAATAATTTATTAAGTACTGAATGTTCAGTTTAAGAAATGCAAGTATAAAAATTATTTTATTCACAACAATCTTAAATCCTTCGTATAATATGAAAATTGTAAATATTGTAATTGTAGGCTGTTGTAGCACAAGGATTTCTAGTCAAATTATTTTTGAATTCAGAACAGAGCGATTAAATCCAACATCGAGGCAAAGGCACAACAAACACAGCCAAGTGAAATAAAAATCTTACTGAATAATAAACAATAGTGAAAATAAGAAAGTGAGAAAACCACTTACATTCATTTTGAAAACTTCCAATATTCCTCAGATTAACATCAAAATAAATCACTGAACACGAGACTTTCTTCAAAAGAATTTTAGTACTATGTTGATATTACGGAACCGGTTTATTATTTTTGACTGGGAACGCGCATGTGCGCGGTGTGATGGCGGACGGGCGACTGGCGCGCGACGTTTTAAAAAAAATAAACTTTCTCAAACGACCGCGATTTTAGCCAGGCTATTGGTTGCTAGGTATAGAGGTACTGTAGTTGACGACTACTTACATAATTACTGGTAGTTAAATTCATATTAATTTGTTGTGATAAGGTGCTGGATAAGGGTCCGAAGATTGAGGAAATGTTAATTGCATCTGTAGATACCGTATAACCGTACACAAACAATAGTAGTTTGATGGATACTGTTCTGTGACAAAAGCAAAATTAAGGGATTGAAATGACTTTTGGACGTGAATCTTGGACGTGAATCCTGGACGTTCCTGGGTAAGGGTAGGAAGGTCTGACCATCCACCATGCCTGGTGAATAGATTGTTGGAAAATGAGAACATCTACGTCGCCAATACATGAAAGGCGGATAGTTAGTTAATATTAAATATTCTAATATTTATTTATTGGCTATTAAAATAAATTAGAAAAAAAAATACACTAATTTATGGTATGGCGACCGCCATTTATTTGATCTAGCTACTTAGCTAGTGAAGGAAGGTAATTTGTTACTATTCCAGTTGGTTCCAGTGAAGTGATGAGCGTGAGCTAGGCAGTAACGAGGGTTCGAATCCCAGGTAGGTAAGATGTTGGAGTTGCGAGTTGTCCGAAAGGGATATCGTGGCCCCGGCACACAGGCAACGGAAGGAACACGGGTGGGTTTGAGTCAGTAAAAGTCTGACACACCCTCCCGCTCCGCCAAGAGCGGGAGAAGTTATTTGATAATTTCCCACCCTCAACAAAAAAAAAAGGTAGGTAAGATATGATTATAATTTCGACTTACGTCTTACGTGTACAGTATGTAATGTCAACATTGTCTGTGAAGATGGAGATAATGTCGCCATTAATTACTAGGGACCTAACGGTAGGTCTCCGTAATGGCCAAGTATGTGTAATTGTCATCGGCGTAATTTAGTCACCGACACCGGTAATTGTTGTACCGTGAAGTTTTCTTAAAAATTGTTCTGTTAGAATCGCGTCGCGCCGGTATGCACGACGCTTTATTAGTGCCATGACTTTATTCGGCATGTACGGGTTGTAGATAGTGGTTAACTCCGTACACCTGTTTATTTATCGTGAATGTTTGTAAGTTCAGTTAATATAGAGAAACACGTTCCACTAAGATGCATTAAGTAGTTAAGTTATTTTTAAGTAAAGAGTAAGTAACAGTACCTACCTACTAAAGTGGAAGGCGAATAATTCTCACAGTTGCAGGCTCGAGCAGAGCGGCACACGTCGCTACTCTAACAAAACAATTTCTATGAAAACTTTACGGTAGAACAATTACCGGTGTAGAGTCTCGCGTCTCGCCGTCGCGTCGCTCCAGTCTGCACGAGGCTGTATAGCCGCGGCGGGCCGCACCGCAAAACAGTACACATTCAGATTTCGAATTTGTATTTGAACTGTTTAAACACACGTACATTTGAGCGGCCCGCGCTGTAACGCTGTAAAAAAACGCCCGTGCGTATCTGTACACTAAAAGCGTAATACACAATCAATCAGAATCTGAATCGTTTTGAAACAGATTGCTAATCCATTGCTTCATAAGTCCAAAAGAACATCTTCTCAACAACGTAATTATCGCAATGAATGTTGTTGAACTGTCAAAATGAAAGAGATTAGTCGTAATCGTTTACGAAAATGTGTTGCCTAATTAGGATAGCTGGGCTTACTTTACTTTGTTTATGGTGCAGTTACCAATTTGTGAAAGAGACAATTCAAATTAAGTATTTAATATACCTATCTATTGAGATTGAGGCCCCCGGATTCGCTTACTGTACCTACACCTACCTACTTAACAATAGATACATAAGTAATTCGTAAAATCGCGTACGGTCTTTAAATAAACGTTTTGCAGGATTAAATTTATAACCTACAAATCAGAAAGAATTTTGAGTTTAACAATTCTCAGTCATGTCCACGGTATTTTCATTTAATTTCAGTCGAATATAGTCATAATTCCTAACACAGAACGTAATTTTACAAGGTTGTTGAATTCGAACCGTTTTACAACATTGTACAACAACGTTTACAAACTTGTCGATAAACTGGAATGTCTGCCTGCACAAACAAATTCTCTTTTTTCGCACACGCGTAGCCTGTATATAGCTGTCTCACTTTATGAAGCTGTCGCGAGCGAGAAGGGCGGTTCTGCCGGTTTAGTATGTGAATATTGCCGCACAGCGTGCACGTGTTGTCATTTGTGTTCCGCTGTTGTAATTTGTTGTAAACATGACCACTTTTTATTGGAACAACGAACTAGTTTTCGAATTAATCAGACTGTTTGAAGAGAAATCTGAGTTGTGGGATATTTCATCAGAACATTATAGAGATAAAGACAAAAGACAAGAATCTTGGCTCGAAATAGCGAGTGCGATGGATACAGATGTCAGCACGGTTGAAAGGAAAATGAGAATGCTTATGAGCCAGTACCGAAGAGAACTGTTTACAAAACGTAATAGTAGATGGTTTGCCTTTCACAGGTTGTCGTTTCTAAAGTCACGGCAACTAGCTGTATCACATAAGGTAAGCTTTGTTTTTACACATTGGCATTGATACCTACGTTGTTCAATTCGGATTTTTATCGCCTAAATGTCATTGTACGCTAGAGTATGTAGTACATAGGTACTTACCTATACCTATGCCAGGCAAATACGTGCAAACAGAATTATGATGATGCAAAACGCAGATGTCTAAGATGCTACACACAAATTGGGTCACAATCGCAACTCACATATTGTTTATGAACATAATGATGTTAGTAGATATGTAAAGAAACAAATTGAAAACATCTTTGCGTTACGGGTACAAATGTTGACAAACATTCTAATTAAACACCAAACCACTTTAAGTAATGGATTGATTTGATTCGGTTTCCATCATTAAAATAATGTAAGTATTACAACATTATAATATATTGCCTTAACGGAACTACAATGGTGTGCTAAATTTCCACTAATTCGGATCGCCGGAAGTGGGTCATAAATTCGTAATAAGTACTCGGAAGATTCGGTCAGTTACGGTTTGGAACTGGAGAACGCTCTTCAATGCAAAGTTTTCATCTTGATTCAATGTTGAACCGCTACTTCGGAAAAATTTCACGCCCTATAATAGGTCAAAGTGATCGATCAGGGGCAAGGCTCAGAGATTACGTTCGTCGGTTAAATAGCGCGCAGGCCCGCTATACAATTCACATTGTTTACTAAACATTTTCTACAACTTCTGACTCACAGACTATAAACATTCAGTGCAGTTGTAGCGGACAGACACACGCTTTGTAAAACGTAACATCCTTTTTTCATTGTCATTCACAATTTTGACGCACAGCTTACTTCTTTTCCAGATTCGAAAAAGACCTCCCTGTTTCGTTGCGGTGAACCAAGACCGCGGGGAACAAAGCAGCAAACCAAATCAGCAGGGCGATGCACTAAGAATAGAGAAACCGATATTCAAAGATAGAATAATTACAAAACAAAGGGACCATAAATCTCAAGAGAGAGACGAATACACCACATACGGAGAACTTGTAGCAATGAAGTTGAAGAAAATTGGGAATTCATACGCTCGATCTACGGCCCAGTACCACATAAACAACATTTTGTATAAAGCTGAAATAGGGGAGTATGACAAACACCCAAGGCAGAGCAAGTCGTTTACGTCGAAAGAACATTTCCGAGCACCAAGCCCCTCTGCACATCATGATTCAAATTACGATGTTCAGTCGCAAAGGTCTTCATCTACAAAATCAATGGATTATAGTTTAAAGTTTGAGGAGATTGCGAATGAGGAGTCAGATGAATAACTCGTCAGATAAATCTAGGTTTGACCTAAATAGACTGTAGGTACCTAGTGCTTCGTTCGCGAGACAAGGGTGACTTACCTCCGCGATATTTAGCATGAGGCTCGCCATAGAGCAAAGTTGGCGCCAAAAAAAATCCCAGGTGGCAAGTCAGCAAAATTCAACGATTTTCTCAGGTTTTATTACGAAATTATGCGTACTAAGAAAACCGATTCTTTACAAAGATACACTGTAAAGAATCACTGTCTTGGAAGTTTCGAGTTAAGTATCTTTTTGGGATTCTGAAAACAACTGAAAAAAGATGATTGGTGATTGAGAATGATTTATTAATAAACGTTTTTTTATTATATTCCATGTTTATCTTCCAACTATACCCATAATAGTGCATGAGTGAGGCAGTAGGCGCCTCAAATTTCTTAATTATCATCAAGATCATTAAGAAATTTGAGGCGCCACTTTAACGGAAGATTACCGTACCCAGTTACGATAATTTATTGCATGTTATCAAAGTACTTATCTCATCGGCTTTAGAAACCAATATCTATACCACATGGGCGGATGTTTATTCAATGTAATTTCCTCCAACCTCCTTTATTACGCATTAATTAATTAAGCAATTTAATCTATACAAACACGTTACTGAACGTACTATACAACTTAGGTCCAGGGCCGCCTATAAGAGTCTAAAATTATTCAGTCCGCGAAATTCAAATTTTGGTACGTTTTTTACAATTTGCAGGTCAGTGTCAGGTTGTATTTTGGTCAAAATATGATGCGCGACTACTTATAACAAAATAAGTATTTACAGAATTTGAATCGGGTACTAATAATGCGTAGAATGGAACGGCGGTTGCAAAGAATTATTTTTTTGGTTCAGACCGGGGGGCCCAGAGTGCCCAATGGAAAACAGGGGCATGCTCAGGTCTATAATTTATTACGTAAAGGGAGTCCTTTACTCGGTAGTGGGTGGAACAAGGCTGCCAACGATGATGACGATTCCGTACCTATACCTAGCTAAAGTGCTAATGTACCCAATCATTATTTGACTAAGGTGGACCGGCCGGACTGTGTCCGTCAGTATGAGAAGATTATTGACTCTAATACCTACTTTTCAGTCTGTCTGTGCTGAAATTGGCACATTTTTACAGCAAAAATAACTCAGTTCAACGTCCCAGGTTGAGTTAGAGACAGTGGTGCCAAGTGACACCTGAGTTCATCTGAAACTACGTTCGGAATGTAATCGAAATAGATAGTAAATAATGATCATTTACTTGCCGATATATTTTTTAGTCGATGCTCTGTAGGCCACAAGTAAGAGTCGATGCTAAGAGGCAATTGGAAAGGTATTAGGTAATAGGTCTTTCTCTGATATCGTGATATCTAAATCTAAGTTGGTACAATATTATCATATGCCAAGGTTCACCGACTGGTTTTACTTCAAATGGAGCGCAACTAGGTACCTACCTATTCTTATCGCTGTTGCAATGTCGACTGGGTTTAGGCACAGTTTAAAACAGATGTTTCACTCCGCATTTTAGGTATGAAATGAAACTACAAGTTCGCGGCGAGCTCGAATTGTTGGGCCAATTCAGTGAGTGTAACGTAGTCAGATCTAAGAGTTACGCGATAGAAAGAGGCAACTTCTAGGTGAATCTAACTGTAGGTAATTAGCGCTGTGCGACCTGAATTGCACTTTATTGTATCGTAGAAAGTCTCTTTTTATTTAAATGATTTTGCGGAGAGAACAATCTGTATTAAATCTGTGGCAGCAATTACTAAAAGTAACATCGCTGATTTTGAATGTAATTAGGGATCAAGTCTAAATGCAAACTTTAATTTGGCTATTGCTTGGAATAATACTAGTTTTTGTTTAGCAACCAATCTAGATGTTCTGTACTTTAATTAATTAGAATAGTCAGCGAAAACAATGTGTGTCATTTGCTTATGAATGAGTAAACTTTATTGTAAGTATGTTACTGATGGTTTTAATTTTCTTTCGATATAGTCAGAAGTCCGGGAACAATCCCTAATGCCATAGAACCACGGGTAATTAAAATTACCCAAGGACCCGGTCGACCCACCGGGACCATGGGGAACGAGTGAGAATATTCTGTTTATCGTGAACTAGCGACCCGCCCTTTGTCCTCTATTCTTAAGTTTAATAAGAATGTATTATACACAATCATCACCACCACAAAAATTTATTTTGTTTTCTGATTACTCCTTGTCTTTTTGTATGCACGTGTTTCTGTAACAAATAAACCTATTTTTCTTTCTTTCCTTTTCTTTACATAAACGCGGTCACACAGAAAGACACAAAAAGCGACTTTAATTTATAATAATATGTATAGATAGAATACGGAACATTAGCATGCTGCCAGCAACACTGCATCATGTTTCACGGATCACAAAAAAACATGTTGCTGAAACCGTGTTGCGCAACTTTTGTTTCCTAATGAAAACGAGGTTTAAAAAACGCAATAGGCATCACCTTTGTTCGTATTTTTCTGTTCCTTTCTTCTTGTCTGTTTATATGTGTGTACATAAACCGTTAAATAAATAAATAAAAAATTACTAGAAAAAACTAATTTTAGTTTCAGAAGTTGCCGGCAATATAAAACAAAACTAAAAGTCACCGACTTCCTAAATTAAAGTTATTTTTAAATTTTTTGTTGTGGTAGGTACTCCATACAAATTCGTGTAACATGTTTATGGGACCACCGCGTAGGCTCTCTCCACAAAATGAAAAACGAATCACGTAAATGGGCCCAGTAATTACGGAGAAATCGGAGTACATACATACTTTTAAAAATAACGCCGAATGTATGTATAACCTCTTTCTTTTTATGAAGTCGGTTTTTTGGGTATTTGTTTGTAGAAAAAAAAAAACCCATAACCCGATTCAATGATTTATTGACTATAGAAGTAGACAAAGCAATAACTACAGCATGGCATTGAGGTATACACCGGTTAGTTCCAATAAGTAGTACTAATTTTACTGTAAGACACTTTGATTTTGTAAATACATTTTGTAACTATTGTATTGGAGCGTGGTTTGGACTACGACACAGTACATCATGAATAATGTTCCAGAGGATAGAAAATTCGGCTTGAAGACAGTTTTTTTTTTAACCTTATCAACAACCAATTAGCCTTATTAGAGCTTTCCAAGTCAGTAGTCACGTAAATGTCTATTTTACATCACCTTTCTGTTACATTTTTGAAAATCATGTCACTTATTTTAGAGTTTGAGACACTTTTGTGACACGTTTTTACATTACGATTCGATCGAATGTGTGCAGTTATAGTTTGACCGACACCGCTGCACCGAGCCTTAGGATTGCACGGTGAGGCGGGGGGAAACCCACTATAGACGTCAAACTATAGTTTAGTATACGATTCTTGTGTTGTAGTCCAAACGTAGCTATAAAGCTTGTTCATAGCAATGTTGGGCAAAGTTGGAAACTAAAAAGCATTTAACTAGTTAGATTTCAACGAGAGAATTCCGACCGCGTCCATAATACCATCAACAAGAAAAAAATGCAAGAATTGTAGAAAATAATATATATTTTGTATTAAAACAGAATTAATAGTTACTATCTACTCAAAACATGGTTCTGAAGCTGTTTTATATAAACAAAATATATGAAAAAATACTTATTTAAGTCGAAGTGTTTGAAATACATATACGCGTTGAATGCATAACCTTCTTCTTTTTGAAGTTGGTTATATAGGGCACGGATTCGCATCCTCTCGTGTGTATAGTAAAGAAGCCCTTATCCCGTATAAAATAAGGATTACATTAGCGCGTTACACTTGCGCTTTAAAATAATATAATGTCAAACTGTAACTTCTATATTGGTGACAAAAAAAAAATGAGTTCAGCAGTGTATAATGAGAAATATAGAATGAACCAGCATTGCTAATACAAATGAAAACAATCTAGCAATTTATAAGCCTTCTTTACCGACATGAAATTCTATTAGAAAAAAAAAAACATATAATAATAGAAATTGATGACTTTTAGACCCACAAGGATATACTTTCGTAAATATCTCGCAGTTTACACTTTCAATATTAACTTTGTTTTTAGCAAACCCTGCAGACAATATGCAAATTCAGTTCCGGATATCTTATGAAACATTTTTACTATTATTTATCTATGTGAAACCTGGTTTCACACTTCAGTCTGCCGTTGTGAAATTGGGCACAGTTTGTATACGATAATTTTTTACTGTGCAAAGATGGTGTTATACAATTGCAAAGATACAAATGATGCCATTGATTTAATTAGTCAATAGTGAAATTAGTGTGAAAAAATTTCTCGATTTGTCACTATCCATAATCTATGGGCTGTCGTTGTTTTAAATATTTTTCAAAACCGAAGTTAGGGTGTTCTCTATGTATAAAATACATGTAATAAAAAGGTAGCCTGCTGAACTCGTGACAAAGTAAATCGTTATACATAATTACAAATGAATACAAAGCGTTAAATGTCGGTAGGACGACGCTCGCTCGCCTAGCGTCTGGTGACGGGCTGCCAGTCATCACCGTCGGGGTCGCGAGCTGAAACAATATGCGTGTTAGATTGGTCATTATTATTTTAGCCCTGAAGAGTCTACTGTTGAATATAGGCGTCTAAATAACCACTCAATACCTTGAATGCACTTTGAAAACTACTTTTATTTACTAACGGTGAAGGAAAACATCGCGAGAAAACGTGGTTCCGGAAGGAAACAGGCAGTTAAGAGCGTTTATACAGAAAGTGGTTGCCCACTTTCTGTATAAACGCTCTTAACTGTCTTAAGGCTTAAATTAGTCCTAAGGAAGTCTCCGTTTCTTGTCTCTGTTCTTCGAAGTTTAGGCAAATAGGCACTACCTATTCCTATCACTGCTTATGACGTGCACGTATACAGGGCTATTGGTTATTTATGTCGGCAGTCCGTTAGGGGATGAGAGGTCATTTGCAACCAAATGACCCCTCATGACCCCTATGCCAATGTCAACCATTTTCGAGTATTATCATTTCTATTTTAAAATTTATGAAATAAAAATATAAAATGTCAAATGACTAAATTTTTTTTGAAATTTGCGTAGGAGTCATTTGGTTGTAAATGACCTCTCATACACCCCCTAAGAGCGTTTATTCTGAAAGTTGGCAACGTCGCAAATAGATGTCAAATATTTCGCTGTTTTGATTAATTTGGCGATATTACTGTATGGAAATAAGAAATATGGCTAACTAGTGAACTGAAATATTGATTATGAAATGCAATAATAAATATCTTAACACAGCGTAAGACCGAATATTTAGTTTTAGATGTAAAAAAAGTATTTGGAAACTTTCCGAATAACTTTTTTACACCTAAAACGGTTACACAACATCAAATTCAGGATTATAATTTGAATTCATTTATTAATAATGAATTCAAATTATAATCCTAAAATATTTCAGTTCACTAGTTAGCCATATTTCTTATTTCCATACAGTATTATTGCCAAATTAATCAAACAGGTAAATATTTGACAGCTATTTGCTACGTTGCCAACTTTTTTGATGAATGCTCTTAATTGTTCATTCTTTCTCAGTGAGGCCTCTTTTCGAGCAGTGGACAAGTTACAGGAGCGTAACGATATAATAACGTTGATTAGAGCTGCTTTCAGAATGTGATATCTATGATCAAGTCTAGCCACAAACTCTCTGGGCTATACTAAAGTTCACCAGCATTAGCCAGGGAGTTAAACATAATGTAGTTGGGGAAAAAGCATAATTAGTATCAGAAGTACTTACGTTTTTCCTCACGACGCGGTGGAGCGCGACGCGGTCCGTCTCTGTCCCGATCGTCACGTCGCGGTGGGTCGCGGTCGTCGCGGCGCGGGCCGGCGTCGCGTTCGTCGCGGCGCGGACCGTCACGATCGTCACGACGTGGACCGTCGCGGTCATCGCGGCGGGGACCGTCGCTGTGGGAGAGAAGGGGATTAGATTCAGATTCTGAGACAAGTGGTCGATCAATTTTTATTAGTCTTGATTTGATCTGACTGAAATCTTGATTTATTAGTCTTGATTTGATCAGACTGAAATCATGCATGTTAAACTGAACGTGTATTGGCACTCTTCAATCTGAACAATCAAGCCTTCGTCTATTTTATTTCGTTCTTTCTCTCTCAATTCTTTATTGCGTACCATAATGTATATAGTTGGTAGGGAAATAATTATATTAGTCACAATTATGGACCCTGTCGGGCACTGCATAGATACGTAGGAGAGAGTAGGAAGAGCAATGGGTGGCTAATTTGATATATTGTTAGTTAATAGTCTTTTCAAAGGACCCTTAGATATCTGTAGTAAGTATCTCAAACTCAATTAGTTGCGTTTCTTTACAAACACAAATTTTACATTACGTAACACCTAGACCTGGGGCAACTACATCGCAGATACTATATTTGTAGAAACCGAAGATAAATGTTGCCGTAAGTGTAATATTTTCACTCACCGGTCTCTGGGCGGGAAGCGTTCGCGGTCTCGGAAGCCTCCGTCGCGTTCCCCGCGGTCGCGGTCGCGCGGTGCGTCACGGAAGCGGTCCTCACGCGGCGGGGCGTCCTTGGAACGCCATGTGGATGAGCGCTCCTGTTGGGGAAATAGATAAGAATGTTATAAAATAAGTAGGTAAATTACTGTAATAGGTATTTGACTACTATAAAAAAAAGAGAATTAATTTGATTCTAAAGATGTTACTAAATATTTATGAAATAAGATATATATATGGTGAAAAATGGAGAAGTACAGTACGACACAACTTAGATGTAACATCAATTTAAAACATTTGCATTCATTCTATGTATTTGGTTATATGACTTCACAAGTTATTGCGTCTGCGTAAAGATCATTTTCACCTAAAACAGTAATAAATATTGGTGATTTTGAAGGCGCACTCAGTTCAGATGGTGAACGGTTTTACGTTTTTTGCCGATGCTACATGTAATCTACATCTACGTGCTTTTGAAATTATTCATATATCCTGCATGCGTAGCATGTCATAGCATTTACAATCTGTCATTTTGTCTATTCTTCCGTCGACAAAACCTGTTTCTATGGTAGTCATGCTACGCGTGCTGGTCACGCAAAACGGTCATTGAACTGAATGGCGAAGTTACTATAGCGTTCCTGTGTTGTGACATTAGATCACAGCAGTGCTGTCTCTGTCTAGAAACGCATTCAACTTCGCAATATTTTTGTATATTAAAAAAAAAATCTTTACTGTTGCTTTATTTTTGTATAGCTTACGCAACATCAAGTTTTTTAAATTCAGTCAAATATTATCGTAGGTTGATTTTGGCGTGACTGACAGCAGGTAATCAAATTGAGTATGAATACAATATTGTATGCTAAATTAAAGATAGTATTCATAAAGATACTCGTTTATGCTGTTTGCTCACCATTACTGCATTTCGGGCAACACAGCGGTAGCAGAAAGAGCAGGTTAACAAATGAAAAAAAGTATCGCATTTTGGGGTGGCAATCGATTGTGTTAGTTTTATAACAATGTTATACTTATGTATATTTAACTTGTAACGCAAGTTTGGTTATCTGAGTACGTATATTTTTCCATCGGGAGCATGTACGAGCCAATAATGCTCATACAGCAAAAGTACGTTTATGCGTACTGAACACTAATAATCACTCATCAGTCATAACTAAAACTCCGTCACGCGGTGATGTGCGGCTCAGATAAACAAACATAACTTGTAACTGTTTCCATAAATAAACTATTAAACTTAGCAGTGGTTTGGTGTAATTTAACGAACTTCCTACAACTACAACCGGGGTATCCGTCAACGGCGAGAAAACCCCAACAGCTTAAGTACAGTTTTTTTTAAACAAACGAAAACATATCTCCCATAGTAAATTATGAGTTATTACTGAGTTACTGAGGAAAATATCGGGGGGGAAAGTTTTGAGTATGAATGTGGATGGCTATAAGTGTAGCGGAAGACCAGAGAAACGATGGATGTACTGTTTCAAAGATGGTATGTCTAGAAAGGGTGACTACCGGGATGACGACTAATAGAGAAGTATGGAATAAAAGAACATGTTGCGCCAACCACAAATAAATTGGGATAAGGGCAGGTAAATGTTGATGATAAGTTACTTCAGTTCTTATAGAAAATGTATAGGTAGTGTACTCACCGCAGGCGCGGGCGCCGGCTCGGCGGGCCCGCGGCGCCAGCTGCCGCCCTCGGGCCCGCTGGAGCGCCCGGCGTAGCGCGGCCTGCGCACACAAAACGTCATTATTTTACGAAATACATTTAGGCCCACTTGCACCACATAGGTGGAGGAGTTCAGTACAAAGAAACATTGCTGGTGACTACATCAGAAATGAGTTGTCTCCTAAAAAAAGTTGTACTATTTTAGAGAAAATTTAATTATGGATATGTCCAGGCTGACATGCGCAGCGCGACAACATGCGAACATCACACTATTTCTTATGAATATGTGTATATTATTTCATGGTTTTGCTTTGGTGCGAGACAATGTGAGGCAAAAAAAACAGGTCGCGCACTTACGTGGGACTCCCCAAAGCTTTCCAATGTTCCCTGTGTATTGCTTTCTCCAACTAATTTCTCATTTATTTAAGAGCACAATTCCTCTTAAGTCATCACACCAGCGTTTCCTAGGCCTCCCTCGGGCGTCGTCCGTCTTGTAGCACCCACTGTCTCCGGATATTTTTATTGTTTTTCTTAACATTAACTACTGACCTCTCCCTCTCGGGCTCTCGTTCCCTGGCGGGCTCTCTGTTGGCGGACCTCCAGCCTCCCGCGTCGTCTCGCGGCCTCTCGTCTCTATCTCTGGGAGGGCCACGCTCTTCGCGAATTGGACGCTCGTCGCGGATTGGACGCTCCTCGCGGGGCCGGTCTTCACGTCTACAATGAAATAATAATTATAAAATTAGAAACAAATTTACTACGCCTGGATAGGAACGGCCTGCGCCTGGTGACGGGTACCATCACGGGCCACTGCTCGCTGAACAAACACTTTCACACAATAGGCATAACGGACAGTCCTCTGTGCAGGGCGTGCATGGAGGCTGAGGAAACCGTCACGCACGTGCTTTTTGAATGCACAGGCGTCACCCTGATTAGAACACAGACCCTCGGGACACCCAGATCTTTCACAGATGTTCTGCACGCGTAGCATGACGCTTTCTATGTCTACGAAGAATAGACACAGCTCTTTCTATACAAAGTGACATTTTGTTTCTCCATTTTTGACATCGCACCGTAGAAATCCTTCTACAATCTGTCATTTTGTCTTTCGTTGCTAACAATCTTTGTCTAGGTCCTTTTGTATGTAGACTATTTCAGAAGAAAGTTTTCTATCCCAAACTGTCAAAACCACACTGACAACTGACAGTTGTCTCCACGGCCACAAAGTATAAACGGTTATCTACAAAATCATGATTTTACAGGAGAGCGTTCAAATACACAAAACAGTGATAGTTAATAGAAGAACAAAGCTATCTTCTCATATTTTACATAATTTCGTTAATAGGAAATATTACCAAGGAAATGGTTAAGGCCAATATTACTGAAATATTTTTTTGTTCTAAAATACGGTTCTTCGACACTGAGAAAAATTGTTGTAGTTGTCTATATATACGTGACTTAATATCAGTAAAAATTGAGAATCAAACAGAAAAATAAATCTTATGACAAAACTAAGAAACCTGAGTCGAATTATGTAAAAGAGTGAATTTCGTAAAATGTGCAGTTGACTCTTTCTACTTTGCTACCGTCGCACTGTCTACACGGAACGTCAGTTTTGTCTACTCTTCCGTAGTCAAAACGGTGTTCATGCTACGCGTGCTGAACAGACCAGGAGATTTAATTAGATTCTGGAGGGAGGTTGGAGTAACCACCAACGGCCGCTATGGCCCACGCACAATGGTCCACTGTAGGACTAAGTGCGGAAACCAAACCCCATAACATAGAACATGAGAAACAAATCGACATTTTGGTGCCATGAATAATGTAATTATTTAAAACAAGAAACGAATCGATTCTCTGGAATTATGTTTGCTGCAAATCGTCATATTTTCACGAAATAGTCTCATTAGCAGCTAATAAATATAATTTCAAGAGCTATACTGATGTTTATAGGTGTTGTACCTGTCATCTCTAATAGGCGCTCGCTCCTCTCTAGGCGCGGGTCGCTCTTCGCGTGCAGGTGGACGTTCCTCGCGCGGTCTGCGCTCAGGTGACCGCGGGCGTTCTTCTCGAGGCGCGGTCGTCTCGCGGGCTGCGCGACCTGAGGACATTGTAAGAAAGTTAAAATTGTAATTTTAAGAAAGGAGGTAGATATACTTAAGAAAACTTTGTGTGATAGATGTTATGGCCAGGAAGGAATTGAATTCTGAGACGATAGCCACGTATGAAAAAAAAGAGAATGACTGTTCCGACCGCATTAACTCGTTTTTTATTAACCCTTTGTCACTCGGGATCGACGTTCTGGGCTGTCGACACATACACTCCGACATGGCTCTCCAATGAACGTGACGAAACAGAACAAACATGAAATGGCATGGCTTCTAAGCCCGCCTCTGTACATTTGAGTGCTTAAAGTATTAGATAAATAAAATCTATTGGATTTGATATCTACTGGTACATTTTCATGTTAGTTCTATATTTAGCTACGCTTCGATACTTCGTTGTTGATGAGGAACATGTGAGTGGAGGGGGTTTTAATCTTCTCAGTTCAATACTATTATCGCTATTTCTATTTTTATTTGTCTGTAAGTACAATTTTTTCTAATATGTATTCGTTGCTTTTTAATCTTTATTTTTATTCAATTTAAATTCAGATTACCAAATTTAATAATGTACTAGTTTAATACTATCTATAATTTTAACTTTCAGGGCTACTTCCATTTTTGATATAATGTTTGCTTGGTTTTATTGCAAATTGTTGTTCTTGTCTTTATATTATAGCATGTAAAGTGTATTCTATGTTGGAGATCCTAATAAAATAAAATAAAAGTACCGACCAGAGCGCCACGTGTCGCCGGGCTGCGCGGGCGGCGCGGGCTGCGCGGGCGGCGCGGGCTTCTTGTCGTCCTTGTCCTTCCCGCGCCACGCGTCGTCCCGCGCGGCCGGGCGCGGGCCCGCGCCGCCGTCGCGCCAGGACGACGACGTCGTAGTCTTCTGTTCTTCAAGCTTCCGTTGGATTTCTGCTTCTTTAGCTCGGATTTTGGCTTCGGTACGGGCTAACATTTCCTGGTGTTCCCTGTAAACAGTAAGTTTGTAAAGTAAATGTGTATCTGGTAACTGACGATGATATGAAGACTGGTAAGCCTTTTAGAATTAATTAAATAATGTGAAAGTCTGTATATTTCGAAAGAAAAAAAAAAGAAAAATATTTTATTTGGGACACACACAAGAAATACAAACAGTAAGAAATAATAAAAAAAACAAAACAGGAGCATTTAAAAAACTAACAGAATAATAACGACCTGTGCGAGGCCAAAAAGGCTCCTATCTCAGCATAATGCGGCGATATTAAAAAAATACGTACGGAGCGTGTTTGTTAATCAATAACGCCTGAACGACTGAACGGATTTGGATGAAATTTGGGCACATGGGTGGACCATGGTCTGGATTAAGGACAACAGATACTTTTATCCCGGTTGTAAATTCCCGTGGCATAATTTCCGATCATCACGTGGTCGACGCCGGGGGCAAAAGCAAGTAAATAAATAAATAATAATGACCTGTCCTCTTTCTCCTTCCTCTCCCTCGCGGCGGCGATCTCCTCCGCATGTTTCTTCTCCCTCTCCTCCCGTTCTTTGCGTTCCTCTTCTTCTTTGATGCGTTTCGCCTCTTCTGCGGCGCGTTCTTCTGCACGATGCTTCTGGTCCAGCCACTGAGGAAGGAAAGTGTGAAAGTTAAATATCTACATAATTAAAAACCTAAATATGTTACAAATAGACACATTTTGCCTATGATTTTGTGATGTCATTATCACTTTGACAGTTCTAAAGGTGCCTCTGAGTAGCAATAACTATGGCCTGCCATACGGCAATCTTGTCTCCTACACGCAATGACTAGGCAAACCAATGCATTGCATCGTCCGTCTCGGTACTAAACGATAATGGTCAAATATTCGGGCAATAACGTCAATGTTTAACAGAATATAAATATTGCAGCAATACATGCAATAGTTAGGTATTTACTGGGCCATTATGTTAATATTGCATTTGAAAATATGGCCTATTTAGAACTAAAGAAAATATTTTTTTAAATGGCACACAACATATTCTTCAAAATAAAATAAAAGAATACTCCGCCTTTAGTATTAAAATTCTGCTCTAAGGCACATATTAATACAAAAAGTTCACTCAGCAAAATCATTTAAATAAAACGCGACTCTTGCTACGACACAATAAAGTGCAATTCAGGTCGTACAGCGCTAATTACCTACAGTTATATTCATCTAGAAATTGCCTCTCTTTCTATCGCGTAACTCATATCTTCTGACTAATCTGCGTGCGCAATTTATTTGCCAAACATGTAAACAAACACGAGTTTTCCACTTAGACAAACATCAACTTTATACTCGTGTAAATAAAGTTGATTTTAGACCGACTAGTATTGTTGCAAAAGTCATAAAAAATATGAAGTGATAGCGCAAACTGAACCTTATTTGTAGACATTACAGTTGTTTTTTCTAAAACCCGTGTTTGTTTACATGTTTGGCAAATGAATTGCGAACGCAGATTACGTTACGCTCACTGAATTGGCCCAACAAGACGAGCCCGCTGCATACTTGTAGCTTCATACGTAAAATGCGGAGTGCGCTTTCTGTACTATTCTGTGTCTAAGGTACGTACCTCCTCCCTCCTCTTCTCAATCCTCTGCTGCCGCCTCTCCGCCAGCCTCTTCTCCCTCTCAGCGGTCAGCTTGTCCTTGAACGCAGCCAGTCGTTGCGTGTGCGCAGCGCCGCGTTCAGAACGCAACTTGACCGTGAACGCGTCGCGCTGGACCGCCATGCGGGACATGCGGGCGGCTGTTGTTACGTCGCGCGCACGCGCCTCTGTAAGGGAAAAGATGGGTTGAATTAGTTACTGTTACTAACACCCTGAAAGTTTTACAAAAAAATACCCAGTTTGATATGTTTTTTTTTTACAAAACAATTGGGTTTAGGGTATCCTAGCCAGAGCCGGTTTCCGCATTACAGGAGCCTTGGGCGAGATTTCTGCGGCGCCCCTCTCCACTCTTGGAGAGTAGAGACGGGCGAAAAGTTTTAGCACACCGTCTCATAAAGGATAGGTTTTCTTTTGTCCATTTTTATACAGAACTATGAGATACTTTGTCGCATAAGTCGACAAAGCAGCTCATATTAAATAGAGATACTGCAGGATCCAAGAGTGAGCGTAACGAGCTCGAAAGTGTTTGCACCCCGTTTCGTATAGGTCAAATTTTCTTTCGAAAATTCATTCAAATACAGGAGTTACTTTTTCGACCCATGCAAACAGCAAAAAAAAACAAACATTTAAGTACTCGACCTTGGAAAGATTAGGTCTTCTTTTGACTGTTCATGTAGAATAAGGAGGAACTTTGTCGATTTATACAGAAAAGTGAAATGAAGTTTTGTAGTAACAATATGTATAAGATATGCAAGGGAGAGCAAAAAATGGAAAGAATAGACGAATTTCTTTAGCGAGAAAGAACAAACACTCCTTTTTTCGATGACCAATTCTTCGTTGCAGTTATAAACTATGATCGTTTTTGTAAGACTTTCACGAATAAACTATGTTATGTTACTTTCAATTTCTCACTGACTTTTAATGGTCCTTTGCTTTCTCTCTTCGCAACGTTGGGATAAGTTCGGATGGGCTGATTGTGGTACTTGACTCACCAATAAGTTGTTGAATGCGCTCCTTCTCTTGTGTCTCCCAGAATGCTTTGTCCTGCACTTGCTTCTCCTCCAAACTCTTTTGCAGCAGAGGAATCTCTTCCAAACGTTTGGCACGCTCGAAGTAGTCCACCTGATGACAAATTTATTGTTTTAGTTGGTTAGACTGACAAATGATTCTGCCGGGGTCACGGGAAAGTCCGAAAGGGGATATCGGGATACCGTGGCCCCTGGCAACGTACAGGCAACTGAAGGAACACGGGTGGGTTTTAGTCAGTAAGAGTCTGACACGCCCTCCCGCTCCGCCAAGAGCGGGAGAAGTTATTTCATAATCTCCCACACAAAAAAAAAAACTGACAATAATGATTACAGTATTAATTTTCTACTTCTTCCTTTGTGAACATCATGGTTGTATTCCCCAAGGGTTAGGCAGGGGACATATTTCGTCATTCATGTTTAAGTCCCAAGTAATAGGACGAACCTGTTGCCATCAACCAGGTACAAATACAGACCTCACTGGTATGGCATGGCAATAGACTCTCTCATTATTGCATAGGACATAATTATAACTGGCGAATAATAATAATACTGTGCATTTCTGCCAAACCGTTCGGAGAATACAGCACAATGATAAGTACTCATTATTTTTGTGCCGACTTCAATTAACACAGAGTGCCCATGTAGGCGCACTCTGTCGCGTCAAGTCGAACATATCATGTACCTCCGAGGCCTACCACGACTGACCATGACGTAGATAGTCGTGGGATTTATTTCGGAGGTCATTTTCCACTAATTATCATCGTATCAGCACAATATGGCGTCATTCTTTCATGTCACTTTAGTTATTAACACAGTACAAAGTTATGTCAAGCTTATAACGCAACTTCCTGCAGGAATCGTCCAATCACAGACGAAACGAGAGATGCGATGAGGATTTTAACCAAATGATGAAATTATTTACACAAAGTGAAGCGCCTGCCTGGGTTTGAACCCACGACCTACAAACTCGTAAGTCGGGGCCGTTACCACTGCTCTCAGTAAATATGGTAATCATAATATCTTACCTTCTTTTCTTGCGATTTGAGTCGAGCCTGCAGTTCACGGCGCTCTTTCATCAGCTCCTCAGCCTCGCGCGCCGCGATGGCTTCGGCGTCCATCTTCTTGAGTTCCTGTTATTAAAAACATGATTTGATTAATTTAAATGAATGTAAGTTATAAGCATTTTATATATAACTGGCGAAATGTGGGGTGTACTACAGGTACACCTTTGCCGAACTCTTCGGTGAGTGCAGGCGTCATAGTATGTTAAGCTTCGTGCAGACCAACGCGACGCGACAGCGCGACGCGACACCGGTTATTGTTATACCGTCAAGTTTTCTAAGAAATTGTATTGTTCGTGTCGCGGCGCGGCGTCGCGTCGCGCTGGTCTGTACGAGCTTTTATACAGTAGGCGCTCAGTAATCGGACACTTTAATTTCACCAATACTGATTCAAATTCAAAAGTCATTTATTCAAACTAGGCTGAGAATCAGCACTTTTCGAACGTCAAAATTACATAAGACAGTCCCCCAAAACGCCCACCCTTCACCACTTCCTAGTGCTTAAGCTGGGAAGAAGAAGTGGCGCAACAAACTCCCCAGCAGCACAGCTGTCTGTTCAGTTGGAAAAACTTGATTCTATATCTTATTCTTCTTGATTATTGGAAACGCCGGATTACTGGATTGCTATAGGAAATTTAAGTTAGCTAGTAAGAAATAATTTTAACACAGATTACAAAGTAAAAAATCTTTATTAGTTTACGTACCTATTGCCTACTCTTAGAATCGGACCGGACTGCAGAACGACAGCCGCCATCATCCGGCACTTTTGTATTGTGTTCCCACCTATGAAATTGGCGGTTTTTTTTCTCACAAATAGAGAACCTTGTCACTTCTATGATTTATTATCAATTCATCAATTGCTTGGTATTATATCGAATAATGACCATCATAGACAACTACCAATAGTAAAAAAACTTTGTTCCTTATAGTTTTCTAAACATAAAAAATACCTTAAAAATTACTCCTCATTTTGTTAGCAGAATGACCATTATATTATTTGTTTTAACTTAGCCAAAACTTATTTTTGTCGCTTAATCTAAGTGGCATATTACGTTATCTTAGTTTTTAAACATTAGTGTATAAAAGTTTTGAAAAATTAGTGTTCATGGTTGATATATAAATTAAGAAAATGTTAGTATGAAAAATACAACTTCTGTAAAATTCTCCATACAAAACGCTGATTTCATAGGTGGGGATCTAATATTAAACCTGCCGGATTACAGAGACGGATATCTATGATAGGAGAGCTAAGTTAGAAAATATTGGACGGGTCAGACTAGTGAGCACCGGAATGCCAAGCACCTACTGTATTTAAAATTTTACACTTTGTAGCTGCTATGAAACTAGACAAGCCACATCATAGTGCAGTTTACTTTATTTCGAAGCTAGATAGCAGAATATTTCTTTGATAATGTTTGTGCCGACATAAATTAACACAGAGTGCCCATTTAGGCGCCCTCTGTCGCGTCAAGTCGAACATATCATGTACCTCCGAGGCCTACCACGACTGACTATGACGTAGATAGTCGTGGGATTTATTTCGGAGGTAATTTAACGAGACATTTTTCACTAGTTATTATCGTGTCAGGGCGGCCTAGCATCATTTATTTATTTTTATTACTAGCTGCGCCCTCGGCTTCCCCGCATAACTCTAAATCTCGTGGGAATATCGGGGTAAACATTATGGTCCACCTATGTGCCACGTTTCATTCAAATCCGTTCAGCCGTTTTAGCGCGAAAGCGTAACAAACAAACAACACTTTCGCATTTATAATATTAGTCAGGATTTACTATCTTTTGCCCGGGGCTTTGCCCGCGATGATGTCGGAAAACATCTCACCGGAGCGTCTTATCGGGATTTAAAGTAGGTACCCAATATGTAATGCAGTTTATAAACTATCTGTGTGCCTATTATACCTCCGAAATAGGCATAATAAGATATTTTTACCGGCTTTTCAGTTCTCACATGTACCATCGAAGAAGTTCATATCTAACCACCGTAAGGACTATTCTTGCTTGCAGCGCTCGGCGGCTATAAAACCGGGCCGGTAACAGATGTGGGCATCGTGTTCACGGGATTCTGTTTTGAAACTGGTTAGATATGAACTTCTTTGATGGTACACACGGCTACTCATCAAGCTATACATTTCCTGTTTATGCTGATCTCGCATTATATAGGATCTCCGTACAATGCGAGGTCAGCTTACACTGGAAATGTATAGCTTGATGTGTAGCCGTGTGTACATGTATATTTATTTTTTAAATATAGGTGAAACACATACCTCTTCGTTGATGTTGGACAACATCTTCTGTCCGTGCGCAGTCTGGCTGATGTGCGCGACCCTCTCGCGCAGATGTCTCTCCCTCATGGCGGTTAGTTCGGCCTCGTGTCGACGTCGTTCGCGTTCTTCGCGCTCCGCTTCTTGCCGACGGGCTTCGGCCGCGGCTGCTGCGCGAGATACTTCTTCTTGACGCCTGCGGAGATAATAATATGTTAATAATAATAAATTTAGTGCAAGTAAGTACTTAAGAACTATGTTATTAAACCATAAAAACAAACGTAATTAATTTGACACATGGAATGTGAACCAGTGTCTCAGAAATGGACTGCCTAACCAGTCTGTATTCGTAATAACCCTAATTGCTCTACCTACCCGAATTGCGTAATACACGATCAATGAAAATCTGAATCGTTTTGAAATAGATTGCTAATACATTGATCCATAAGTTCGAAAAAATTATCTGCTCAACAACGTAAATAACGCAATGAATGCAAAATGACACAGATTAGTCGTAATCATTTACGAAAATGTGTTGCGTAGTTAGATGACAGATCATCATTTGCATTGACTTTTCCCAACTATGTCGGGGCAGGCTTCCAGTAACTGGATGCAGCTGAGTACCAGTATTTTTCATGGAGCGACTGCCTATCTGACCTCCATAAACTAGTTACTAGATAACACGATACCCATTGATAAGACTGGTTGTCAGACTTTCGGCCTTTTGACGACCCGTAACGACTGTTAAAGATCTATGAATGACAGCCGCGACCAACAGCTTAACGTGCTTTCCGAGCGAGGCACGGAGGAGTCTCGGTAAGTAAAGGATGGTCAACCATCCACTGACTGACCTCGGTAAGCGTAGCTTAACCTTCAATCGACCCGTACGGCTGTTATTACTTAGCCACAAGCTCCTCAGAGATAATGGAGGATGATTATTAACCTGAGTTCCTCCTCCTCCCGTACAGTGTTGAGTCTCTCGATGTACTCCTTCCTCTCCTCAATGATCTTGTGTCTCTGCAGCACCCTGTGATGCTCGGCGTGCTTGTGCTCGTGGTAGTGCTGCACCATGTGCTGGCGCGAGCGCTCGCGCTCCTGCTTGCGCCGAGCTGGGAACAGCGTGGCGGCGGCGCGGGACAGGACCTCGGCCGCGCGGACCAGTTGCTCACGGACCTGCGAAGTGAGTTAAGTAGTTTTAGATAGGTCGAAACGAATATGTAGGTAGAATTAATGCCTATTCATTCCACTACCATCACTGCTCTCAAAACGACCAAGGAAAAAATCGTGAGGAAAGTGGCATGACCAAGAACCAGAAATTCGAAGAAAAGTGACTTCTACCAAATCGCACTGGGCTCGCTTACTGGATTACGGCCCACTATTTCTCATATAGAGGAGGCCTATGTCCCAGCAGTGGGAACATTATAGAATCATTATCCTTATGCTGTTATGCATAGTCCAAGAGAACATCCATCCATCCATCATTTGCATGAGATATTAATAAGATATTAATTTGCACACCTCATTAGGTTGTAATACAATGTAGGTATCTTTTATACCTGTAACGCCTTTTTAACATGTATTATGCAAATAAATTAATTGATTTGATTTGAGAACCCCAACGAAAGTTTCTCCCATATCTCACCCCGCCCGATAACTCTGTCTAGAAGTCTTCAATAATTGACTGTTTAGTTCTTGTAGTTAGACTCATATTATGTTATGAGATAAACAGAAGCTTACCTGTTCTGCAGGCGTGGCTTGCAGTATGGCGCCGCCACACGCCTCGTCCGCAGTGGAGCACCACTCGCCGCCGCCGGCTTCCACGCCGAAGTGTACGCATCTGGAAGGGCACGCCAACGTCAATATTTTGTATTGTACAGGAACAGGCGATTATTTGGACCATCCTGTTTTTAAAAGAGAGTGTCGCAGCGGTATCGACCAAGCAGCGTCAGAATAAAACGCGAAGATATAATTGTTTGTGCCGGCTTAAATTATCACAGAGTGCACATGTAGGCGCACTCTGTCGCGTCAAGTCGAACATATCATGTACCTCCGAGGCCTACCACGACTGACTATGACGTAGATAGTCGTGGGATTTATTTCGGAGGCATGCTATAAATTTACTAAGACAAATATTTTTATTCAATTACTTATCAATAATTTTACACTACTGTAAAGCTTATATTTGTTTACGTGATACAACAAATATAAGCTTTACATTAGTGTAAATTAAGGCGATTTCGGAATGATGGAAAAAATTATATACAGGGTTAATGGTGCAACCAAATGACCCCTTTTCACTCCTATGGAAATATCGTAAATTATCGAGTCATTTGAAATTTTTATTTCGTAATTTTTTTAAATATAAAGTGCCGTTTCCATCGTTTCCAAGATGACCCCTAACAAACCCAAACGTAACGCATTTAGTTTTTTGAGGCTCGACGATGACTTTCAAAGCATAGAGCGAAATCGTTCTTTTCAGGGCCCATAAGGTAGACTGGCGAAAAATGCCTACGACAAAGCCCGCTTTTTTTACTTAAGCTACTTGTACATGACGCCGGCACCGGATTGCAAGTTTGTGTATACTTACAAATGAATCGCGCACATGCGCCGCACCAGAACCGCGTGTGCATTGCTTCAGTAAAGCATTGCCAACGAAATATACGGTTCGGCGTCATGTACAGAAAGCCTTATTATACATTGCATTGCATACTAACTTGTTAGCATGATCAACTCTGATCTGCATATCGTTATGCCGCACGCAGTCGACCAGCAACCGCTCCAGGTGGAACAGGTCGTCGGTGTGCGCCAGTTGCAGCAGTCGCGAGAACTGGATGCAGGCGTAGCACTGACCCACTTGGCGG
This sequence comes from Agrochola circellaris, assembly GCA_914767755.1. Classification (NCBI taxonomy): domain Eukaryota; kingdom Metazoa; phylum Arthropoda; class Insecta; order Lepidoptera; family Noctuidae; genus Agrochola; species Agrochola circellaris. The sequence goes on from OU611860.1 coordinate 10,808,583, forward strand.
ATCAGGCGGACGAGGGCTACGTCACTTAGTGCGATCGTGTATTGAGCGAGGGGCGAGTCTAAAAGAGAGGTGGTTAGGTAATGAATATAGATATTTTATAGTAAAATACATTACTTTAAAGTTATATCGGAAAAATTCGGGTTTGTTGTATTTTAACTGCTTAAGTGTGATCCGCCTAAGTAACCTACGAAATTCAAATAAGTCTATTTTGTGAAAATATAACGATTTCCTGCAAATATAATTCCGAAAGCTATATTGATGATTTAAATAAATATAGAGAGTAAACATTTTATCATAATTGCCGCGTTACAGCACCGCAATTTGAAGAAAAAAAAAAGAGAAATAGACTTGTTGGGATTGTTTTCGGACGTCGGAACTATACGTACGACTAAGTCGCACCCAGTCTGCGCGCGCTCCCTTTGTACGTGGAATTTCGGGATCGTTCGTGCGTGTTCGTACGTGTCCGCACGAGTGAAATTCGTACGAAAATGCATCTGAAGTGTTCGCGGCCGTGCGGTGCTCTTACACGAGCCACTAAATTGTGCATTTCGTGGCAATTTCTATAGAATTTAAGAAATCCTGTAAATTTAGTGGCTCGTCGTTAGGGATCTCGCGCACTAGACGGCTACGACCACGACTTTTAGATCGGTCGATGCGACCAGGTGAAGAGATCCCTTAATTCTTTTGTGCCGGCTTCAATTAACACAGAGTGCACATGTTGTCGCACTCTGTCGCGTCAAGTCGAACATATCATGTACCTCCGAGGCCTACCACGACTGACTATGACGTAGATAGTCGTGGGATTTATTTCGGAGGCATGTTTAAAACTCTTCTTAGATATTCTTGTTCAATTACATATCAATTCTATTTATAACCTTGTTTCCAATGGATGTTATTTCCACAAACAAACATCAACTTTATGCAAGGGTAAATAAAGTTGATTTTAGACTGACTATTACTGTTGAAAAAGTCATAAAAAATGTGAAGTTGAAGCGCAAAATGAACGTTTTGTGTAGGCATTAAAGTTGTTTTATCTAAAACTTGTGCCTGTTTACATGTTTGGCAGATAAATTGTAAACGCAGAGTAAAGTCCAAGCTGCTGCAGAGAAATTCGTAACGGAAAAACCCAAAAACTCTGGCTGATCTGGGCATAGTGACCTAGCACGGACGCACGAAGTAAACGTAACGCTTATCCTATAGCATTTCGGTTTAAATTCATGCGGCAAGCACAATACGTAACACCAAATATGAATAAAGTCGATAAACATTTTAAATACTCGTTTCGCATAAAATATTTATAAAATTTTATGCGAAATGAGTATTTCAAATTAACGTTACGTCTACGTCGCGTACGTGCGTAGGAGTCGCGATAACGACAACTAAACCAGCAGGTCCAGCAACTTTTACTTAAATATTAAAGACACTTACTAGGCTCCTCCTCCAGCGACTTGACGACGCTCTTGACATTGTTGCACAGAGTGAGCGGGTCGAACTCGACCTCCAACCAGGAGTACAGCTGCTGCAGTTGGGGCGTTGCTAGAGCCACCACGTTTAGGCGGACCACGTCTGGAGAAATAGAAAATTCGTTAAATATTAACACTAGGAAAAAAGAGTGCTCATAGGTAATATCAGCCCAGAACTATGGAGTAAGCAGAGGTCTAGAAGACAACCATGACAAACCTCTAGTGCGAAGTAAGAGGATTTCTGAGACCATTCTGTTAAAGAGGAGTACAAAGATCATATAACTGCTAAATGCGAGTCGAAATTACGTCCCACCAAAACTGTAAAGCGCAGCGCACACTGAGAACGACGCGAAACGAAGCTAGCTTCCTATTTCGTTTCGCTTAGTACGCGGTGTGTACCGAATACGCGGAAGAAAGCTAAACGAACTTAGCTTCGTTTTGTTCCCAGTGTGCTTAATAGTTGACCTTTTTATAATATGCCATGACAAGCCATACTAAAGGTCAGCGCTCAATATAACAGCACCGCTCCGACACGGGAAATAACTTGTCATTCAAATTAGGATTTTAAATCAAATGTATTAAAGTCTATTTTACGATGGTTATACAGTATAGGGGACGGCTCGCCGGCCGCTCACTGCCCGCGAGCCGTCACTCGTAAAATAGACTTTAATACATTTGATTTAAAAATCTTACTTGAATGACAAGTTTTTTGCCGTATAGGAGCGGTGCTGTTATAATGAGCGACGTCTTTATAACACGTATTCTTTGTCAGTCTCAACTTTCCACTTATGGTTAAAAAGAAAAAGCTATGTGAAAGACTGAGGGCGTAGGCGGGCTGATAAAGTGAGTATTCAGAATGTTGTAATGTTTGGCATTTTATTCTAACATTTTCCTGTTAACAATTTAAATGTGTGCTGGCTTCAATTAACACAGAGTGCCCATGTAGGCGCACTCTGTCGCGTCAAGTCGAACATATCATGTACCTCCGAGGCCTACCACGACTGACTATGACAGAGATAGTCGTGGGATTTATTTCGGAGGTATTTTAAGGTAATTTTTAAAACTAAGGATTATGCTTTGTCTTTAAGAAAAAAAACCGAAATAATGATAAATAGAGCAAATTGGGGTAGAAAACAGTAGTTTCCTGGGCTCTAAATTTTGGGTTCAAAATGTTCATAACCTGAATTAATTCCTTTGTGTGTTGCCCGGTTTCGGCACGAAAATTAACGACTTTCCAAAATTAAACTCATGTCAAGAGATCTGATTGGCAGTTTTTGATTCGGTCAACCAATTATATTTGTTAGCTCATTTTTACAATCTTTTCATTAACTTGCTTCTTTCTTGCGTCAATTTTCGTTCCAGAAACTGGATGTTAGCCTATCGGGAAATAGCGATAAGGTAGCTTACCTTTCAACAAGCTAGACCTGGTCGGTGGTTGGGCGAGACCGAGAAGTACAGCCAGCCTCTGGGCCTTCTCAACTGGACTCTTGTCGGTCTCCACAAAGCGGTCGAACTCCGGGTGAAGTGACGGCAGAGGTACCGATAATACGGCCACAAGTACGCGACATGCCATCCTGGAGAAAGAGAGAGAGAGAGGTAGTGTTAGAGGTGTTTTTGAACAAGTTTGAATCACTAGCTACAGGGAAGCCGGAAACTTGTTCCTGACAACCTAGAATGTTGGAGTCGCTGGCAACACAATAAAGTTTAGTATTTATGGTCCCCGCAGCGTTCAGGGTTTAATAAAAATAATAAATATTTTAGTGTGTTGTATAAATACATTTGTAATACGGTAGAAAAAATTTAATTCATATTGTATATAAGTTAATTAATTGTAATTTAAATTAGTATAAAAACAATAATATCACTGAGATATATCACTCAACACGAAAGGGCGGCAACTTGATAATTTATGTAATCTTTAACTATTGTACTACTATAGATATGTTAACCTATGTATCTATGGTAATGAATAAAAATTATAAAAAAAAAAATGTATTTATGGTAAACAATACTTGCGTAACATTGTATGTGGTTATAACATTGATCATTTTTGTGCGTAGAGAAACGTAGAGTGTGCACATGAATAAAAAACCGAGCAGAATGAAAGCTTCCTAACAGAGTTCAAAATTCTTACGTATTTTCATAGTAGGCTTGCCAAATTTTCCCGAGACATCGTCGGATTTTTTTTTGTGTAAGGAAATTAAACAATAATATGATTTTTTGTGCCGGCTTAAATTAACACAGAGTGCACATGTAGGCGCCCTCTGTCGCGTCAAGTCGAACATATCATGTACCTCCGAGGCCTACCACGACTGACTATGACATAGATAGTCGTGGGATTTATTTCGGAGGTATTATTTAATAGATAAATGGTGTATAATATTGAGTATCTGATGGAAAACCCCAATAACACTGCCTGACCTAAGAATCGAACCCAGGACAGTTCAGCAGTCGTGTTTGAGACCACTAGACCGAAATATAAAACTGATTTTCATGTGTCTCACAACTTAAGTACTAGTTGAAAACCAGCGTCAGTCATATTAGTTATAGAAAGTTATATTTTAATATCAAAATTGTAAAAACTACCAGAATACCCGCGAAATATCACGGTTTTTTTTTTGTGTTTTTGTACTGTAATCCCCAAAAAACATAAAAACATGATTTTCGTGATACCCAAATTGGGAGTCTAAACTGTCTCTCCTAAATACAGATTACTCGGTGATCTAGCTAGGAGAGCAGCGATTCACCCAACAATTCATTGTACCTACAGCATGTTATTAATAATGCATACTTTGTAAGTCCCTCATGTACTACAAAACCTTTATTATTTCCTTTATTCCTAAATAAATTTATTATTATTATTATATATATATATTTTTTTAAATTCATATTCTTTATGGCACTTCTTAAGGTGAGCTATCCGAATAACAAAAAATATTCGGCCTAGGTCTTAAGGGGGAGGCGTGTAAATTGATTCGCTGTTACAATGTATAATAGATTGCGTAGTATCAGGAATAATGCTTAGCAAAAGTTTGTTCTAAGTAACGTTTATCAAATCTTAGCATTTAACTTACTTCTGTAACTCCTCCTGAGTGATATTCTTCTTCATCTCCCTGGACAGTTGGAACAGCTTTAGTAGAGCAGCAGCATGGAATAGACAGTGTCCGGCCTTCCAGAACACCAGTGCCAGCTTACCGTAGTAGTTGGCCATGGTCTTGGCTACAGGCGTCTTCTTCGACATGTTCATCAGATTGTGGATGTCTTCGATCGCTTTATAGGCTTCCTGTTTCAAGAAAATTTGTAATATTTAGTAAAGATTCCGAAAAAGAAGTTCTAGATTTGCGCATCGAGCTGCTGCGCATTTTTATACAAAAAAGCGCGGTGCGGCGCGTCTGTAGTGTGCGATGTTTCATACAAAATTTACGAAAGTGACAGCCGACCCAAATCTACGTCAGCCTTAATAATCGTGGTACATCGGGTTTTATAAAAAAATTTGGCTTTCTAGAGCTATTATAGGTAGTTCATTATTAATTATATAATACCGAGACGACAATAAATGTAATGGCAATCCTTATTTTTAAGAGTATTGTTAAACTATCAAATAAATCATAACATCGAAATTAAAAAACTGATTTTTTCAAACAAACTATGGGTCGCCGCTATCACCGCCTATGTATTTCACTAAACTTTGACTTGCTATAGTAACTAAACTATTGGATATATTTGATTGAATTTTTTTTACGCAGACTGGGAACGCCAAAAGACACACGAGGTTTCATTTATTGTAGTTCCCATCTTATATAACAGTAGGACAGTCTCATTTTAAAACTGATTGTGCAATATTAACAGCCAGTTACTGTAAGTGGAGATTGATGGTGAATTGGTATTAGAACTTTTTCTACAGTCATTTAGGTTGTAAAAATGTTGTGGCCAAAACATAGGCGATGCATATCGAAGAGACCACAACACATTCACAATAGTAGATTGTAACTGCCAGCAACAAAAAGTTGTCCTGATGATCTGTGGGTGATTTTCTATATTGTAAGCAGACGGAGAGAAGCTGGAATGTTCTATGTGCCTGTAAATTTACAGGCACTGGACACAGCAACGCTGCTTGGCGGTAGGACTAGGTACGATGGTACTTTCCCGGACTTTTGAAAAATGAAAAAAAAAAAATTTTTTATTTTTATTTAAACAAAAATGCTTCATATACAATGATTTGTGTTTGGAGCCTCCTTTTAGGCAAACAATGCCTGTGTTAGGAGACTCCGCTCCTCCATATCTTAGTTATAAAAATTTTACATATTTATATTACATTATGAACATCTTGAGTATGTATCACGTGAATCGTGGTGTGCTTTAGTTAGGCGTGGCGTGTGTGTTCGATGTAGTGCGGTTAGATGTGATTTGTGGTGTGGTGTGTAGTGCGGTGTGGTGTGGTGTGGTGTGGTGTAGTGTGGTGTAGTGTAGTATGGTGTAGTGTGGTATGGTGTAGTGTGATGTGGTGTAGTGTGGTGTGCTGTAGTGTGGTGTGCTGTAGTGTGGTGTGCTGTAGTGTGGTGTGCTGTAGTGTGGTGTGCTGTAGTGTGGTGTGCTGTAGTGTGGTGTAGTGTGGTGTGGTGTGGCGTGGTGTGGTGTAGCGTGGTGTGGTGTAGTGTTGGTGTGGCGAGGTGTAGAGTAGTCTAGTACTCGTATATGGAGAACAGTAAGGTTTGTATATTTTATGGTGTGTGATTATGTTACTCATGATAAACCAGAAGAGCTTCCGTATCCTCATAACTAAGAGACTTTGTCCAGTTTGTTATAACTTTTTTACAGTCGTGATTGTTTTTATTGTGTATATATATGTTTTTATTAATCCTGTTGTATATTTGAGCTGAGAGATGGTGAAATTGTCTGCTACTAAATTTGGTTTTACATGGGGGAACTACTGCAATGATATCTTTTCTCCTTTTGTGTTTCTTATTCATATGATAAGGGAGGGCCTTATGTTTTTTTAGAACCGTTTGAGTTATATACAGCTTCCTAACTGAGAGTAAATTACTGATTTCGTATAGGTTTTTAGTAGAGTGTCTTTTAGTTTTAAAATACATAACCTTTATAAGTGCTCGTTGTGCACGTTCCACGTCCAAAAATCTAGTTTTAGCTGCGCCACCCCAAATGGGGATACAATATAGAAGGACGGATTGTGCTAGAGCAAAATAGATTTCATTAAGGAGATTTCTAGGTCGCTTATCACTCCTACCCTCCCTTTTACCCTTAAAGACCTGAGTGTATTGTACTTTACTTGTAGATAGATAAGATGTACGAACCTGCCACAATTCCATCTGGATAGCGCTGTCCAGTTGGAACAACCTGGTCTCCAGGTTGAGTTGTTGAGTCTCCGGCTTGCTGATGCTCACATTCCCAGTTTGCACCTGTTAGAGATACATAAAATTAAGACTATTTTCGTATTTCTTTACGCGAGAATCAAGACACGGAAAACAGGCCTGCGACACGGCTTTTCCATCCATTTTATAACGAGACTAATCACTGCAGACCCAACTAAGTCAGGTGGTGTGCTCCAATGAGCCACAATGCGATTGTCGTGGTCTCTGTGCTATAACACCTCCACTATTCAAAAACATTTGAGGGCTATGTTAACGCTATCGGCGTGACTGAATTCTGGTCAAAACTTATATAAATAATCTTGGAATTATGGATGCGATGAAGAAGTAAATTACTTTAAGACGAAAATTTATTAAAAAAGAAAAAAAAATACTGCCAGTAAAACTTACCGTAGGCTTGCAAATATCTTCAAGATGTTTCCTGAGCTTATCACATAGTTTTCTGAACTCTGTCTTCCGGGAGTACTTGAGACAGAACTGGAAGGCCATGCGCGCTATGTCGTGGTACAAAGTCTCCACGTGCGCGTTCGTACGGAGTAGCTCCAGGCATTGGCAGTACGACTCCCACAGAAATTTCACCTAGAAAAAGGGTAAAGAATTGAAGATTATTTATTTCCACATTCATGCACAATGGTAGAAAGTTTACTCTAATATCTATGGCAACACTTTGACTTTCAATCAATCAACTCGGCCTATTGCAGCCCACTGCTGGACATATGCCTTTCCCAGGTTGTGTCACAACATCCTGTCCTCCGTCTCCTGCATCTAGTCTGTCCCAGTCACTTTTTTAAGGTTGTCGGTACATCTAGCTGGGCACAGTTTGACTTTGACACCAGCATCATTATTTCGTTGCATTAAAGGCTTCTTACATAATGCATTATCTATCATCTTTTGGGTTGGAATAAAAATGGGAGAGGAAATGGGGATGGGAATATTCTTTTTAAATGTTAATCAGCATAGGTTAAATTATATCTCAATGCTGGGCAAAGATGTCCCGCATACTTTTCTTCATACAAAGATCAAAATAAATCTACTCAGACAGGGATAATTAAGTTACTGTCTTATAGATATTTTCAGATTCTTCTTCATTGTTCCCTCAACGCTGAAGATCGCGACCACATAGATCTTACGATTTTTTCAGATAAAGTATCCTACATTTACATATCTAAATAAATTCCATACCCATGGAGTAAGTATGGTCCTATCAGACCGATCCTGCGCGTCTTCTCCAGACACAGCACTAAGCAGTATACTCTCAGGAGTGGCGAGGTTGTCCAGGTCATCAGTCTCTATGACCGCCGCTGTGGATTGTGCACGAGCCGCTTCGGTTCGCTCTTCGGCCATGCGTAAGTAGCCTCTGAGAAAATGATGGTGAATGAGTAGAGTAATGATAGTTATGAATTAAGTTGACTGTAAATAACACTTTTACAAATATTGTGTTAATTTAACATTTTTGTCATTTTAGATTGGAGTATGGTACATTTTATAAATCTGTGTATGCTGGAGGCCTGTACATTTTGCAAAATGGACAAACAATAATCCAATCTATTCCAAAGGACATTGGGTAAAAATGTATGGGGCTTGGTCCAAATGTCAAACGAGACATATGTCACTGAACATTTGATTAAATAAGGAGTAATTTTTATTAAGAGAGATAGAATCTGTCAATGATAATTTATAGCTAAATAAATATGATTATTTTATTCAATTATCAAATCGATTGTTGTGATGGCTCAGTGGTCATTTGATCCTTGTGCATGAGAATGTTCATTACTCATTTAATAGACTATCCAGTTACATAGGTCTTATCGGGGGAGTTGGACCACTTCCGCCCATCATCTGAGAGACAGACAAAGTCTCACCATAAGGGTGAAAACACACATTTGTATCTAAATCTATATAATATCCTTGTGTTCTGCAAGTTATTTATGCTCTTTGTTTAAGTGTGATTGTATAAGAACTTTGACCTAAAACTCAAGTTAACAACAAAGTAACTTCATAAATAAGAACAAGTTTCTTAGTGCAATCAACTACTTGTATGACTACTACATATCACAAATTGTGGTTTGTATTTCATAAGCTGGTAATTTATAATATATCACTTTAGTCTTCTGGGAACACAGTCCTAGAAGACTAAAGTGATACACAAGATAAGGAACAAAAAACTTTTGGTAGAATTGTTAATAATTAATTACCTTGGGATAAACTATGAATAGGACTGACCAGCACCCCAATTGGGTAACACACAATGAATTACGATCTGTTTCATTTTGCCAGTTCAATAACATCATTGCGTTATTTACATTGTTGAGCAGACAAATTTTTCGAACACGTGAAGCAATGGATTAGCAATATTTTACAGATTGTGTGTTACGTAATTAGGCTGTGCTGTTGAATTGATTATTTAACAAGTTTTTAATTTATATAGATGTTTAAATAGATGATATAGATATAGATGTCAAATTAACTTCAGTTGACTTAAATCAGAAGACATTTGTTTAGTTCTCTTTTTATTTTGACTGCTTCAAATGATTTTATCAATAGTTTTGTCTTACCTTATAACCTGCTCCAGTGACCCGACATTGACAGACTGGAACATATTCCTGTACTGAAACAGGCCTTCCTTGGCAATGTGTGATTTGCGCAAGTCCACGCATAGTTCCAAGTACTTGAACATAATCGGCTCCAGCACCGACTCGGACCAGTTGTATGCCCATTTCTTGTTGCGGAACACTTCTTGCAGAGTATCTAAAGCTCTTGCTGGCTTGTCCAAGTCCATAAACTCTAATGAAAGGAAAAGTTAACAAATAAAGAAGATTGTTTATTTTGGTGAATTCTTTTAGCAAATTATTTTATTTGGTGAATTCTTTTATTAGATGAATTCTGTTAGCAAATACTTTTATTTGGTGAGTTTTAGAGAAATATTCTTTATGAGTGACTAGTGACAGTAACATATTATAGATAGATATTATACAAAAATATTTTTCAATAAACACCATAACAAATTACAATAGAACTTTTAGAGTTGCAGTCAATGGGTGGTTCAATCACATAAAGCAATATTTTACAGCTTCTGGAATTTTGATTGGACTTGAAAGAGAAGGAAAAACGATAGGTACGGTAATCTGTGATGCTCTATTTGATATTTTTATTCCATAATGTATTATTAATATTATGTAGAGATAGGGTTTTACACAGCTGAGTGTAATTTGTAAGAAGCATATCTTAACGTAATAGTTCAATGCAATCAATCGAAAATGTTCAGGTTATCTTGAGATGCTGTTACGCAAAAGCGCATAAATAAGCGGCTTTGCCTTTTGGTTATGTTTGAGAAACATTGAGGACAACATAAATATGAACTTATATTATTGCATCTAGCATCACAAGCGTTATTAAGGGTTATTTTTGGGCCAATATGTGTATAATCTGGTGATGGGGCGAATAACGTAAGGTCATTCTCACATGCAACGTGGTATCATTAGCATAGAAATTCGGTACGAACCATTGGCCCGTTTGAGGGCATTCTCCGGTCTCTGACCGTATCGCGCCATGATGAACACTGCACTTTTCACTTCATAAACACAAATTCAGCCTAAAAACGTGGTGTGCACTAATAAAATCGGAATATTCTCCGCACACCGGCCTGTCAAGAGACAGGAGAAATCAAAATGGCTGCTATAACTTTTTTTATTTAGCTTCCAACAAGCACTGCTAAATGTCATATTAGAAATCTAGTCTTTTCAGCATCAGTTATGAGCGCGCATTCTGAAAGTGGGCAACGTCGCAAATAGCTGACAAATATTTCGCTTTTGATTAATTTAACAATATATATATGGAAATAATGAAAATCACTAACTAGTGAATTAAAATATTGATTATGAACCGCAATAATTAATATCGTAACACCGAATATTTAGTTTTAAAGGTATTTGGTAACTTTCCAACTTTCTTTCACTCGGCATTCATCATAATATAAAAAACGGGCACGAAGGGTTCCGTACTACCGTACAACAACACTACATTCTACTTTTTTATACTTTAGCAGTGTGATGATGCAGGCTAAAGTTTAGCCTGTATCATCCCACCTTTCTTGTAAGGCATAATAGGTAGGTAGGTAAAAGACACCTTTCTTGTAAGGCATAGTAGGTAGTTCACGTTCTGAGAATATTTCAAGTATCTACTTATTACGGTTTAAAAGATACAGGCATGTGAGAGACAGACGGACAGCGGAGCTTTAGTAATAAATAGGGTCCCGTTGGGTACGGAATCCTAAAAATACGACCGAAACAAGTTAATAATTTTAAAAGTTTGTGTAATAAAGGAAATATAAATAAATAAGTAACTCTTTTGTTTTCTGATTTTTATTATGATCACGTAAGTATTATAAATTCGCCTCCAGAACATTTGGAAGAATCGTGGTTTAAGTTATAACGTCTAAATCTTCAACCAAAATTCAGCAGGTTTTGATGGCAACTTTGGACCGGAGCCGATGGAGGCAGAGGGTCCAGTGACCACGATCCTCAGTAATGAGAACCCGATCGATAAAAATCGCTGCAAACTGGATTGATAAAATACCTTGTTATCCCAAAAGTAAAACTCGAGTGTAAAGAAAATGATGAAAAACTTTTTGTTGTATGTAAGGTGCTTCCCGTTCATGAAAAAGTCAAGTACTTAGTGGTTCTAGAGCAGTTCTTTAACGACCAATTCAAAGTACATGGGCAAAACACTTATAATACTAGAAGTGTTAGAGAACGTAAAGTGTGAGCACCAGTAAAAAAATACTAGGGCAAAAGAACCAATAAGTATTTGACCCGTATGTGTGACCCCTGTTCAATAGTATCGACTGGCTGAGAAGACATTGGTGTAATATCAGCAGACGAACACCGGGGAATCATTAGTTGAATGAAATGGTCGCAACGTGTGACAATAATTAATCGGTTGATCACTGAAGTGAACCATTGCACAAAAATATTCTTCATGTAAACTATCTGTATCTACTTAATTAGAATGTTTAGATAATCCTGCCGACTAACTGTCACGCAGTTTGGCAGGTTTATGAAATGCATCGACATGTAAGTGTTTGGTCCAACATAATAAATTATTTAAGTATTTATTTATTAAAAAAGTAATGCTTCTAAGAATTTCAGCATTGGAAATTCTACCAGAATCGTGATTGGTACGGCGACAGCGTAGGTTATCAAATTGGTTGCACTCCAGTCCACGAACTGAAACAATAATAAAGAATATGATAATGATACTGTTTCATAGAGGTTAATGAAAACCAAAACACGACTGCCCAGCCAAAAAACGACCTACTTAAATAGTAAAAAACAAGTTGTATTAGTATTAATTGTATTTATATATACCTTTTCTATGGATTCATTTTGAGACACGAAGCAACAAAAATACGATCTAAAGAAAAGTGGCCACATTCCTCTAGATCGTATTTTGTTGCTCCGTGTCTCAATATGAAACTTTATAAAAGGGTTTAGAAAATTCTAGACACACGCATTGAGGGTCCTTACTAGCCGGGTTATTCATAATTCCTTCTCGGTCACGAGATAATATTGGTGGCGCTAGTGGAGCATTAGGACCATAGGGCGCCTTCTTAATACAAAGCGAAAATCACTCATTTACTCGCTGACTAAACAGATAAATAAAATTGTCATTGCAGTATTTGCAGTCGGGGAACCTGCCTGTCATAGATTAAGAAGTGTTCCACAAAACGGTCTCCAGACAGTAATGACAATTTTATTTTTAGTCAGTGAGTGAACGAGTGACATTTTTTTACATACTTAAATAATAAATTTTCACTCCATTTTGGGTAGTCGTGTATTCAACCCATAGATATATCTACCTACTAGTTATAAATAAAACATCTATGAAGCCTCGTGCAGACTAGCGCGACGTGACTCTAACAATACAATTTCTAAGAAAACTTCACGGTATAACAATTACCGGTGTCGCGTCGCGCCAGTTTGCACGACGCTTGATTCAACCTAAACTACACTTCACAAGCGCGACGTTACACCTCTGGATCCGGAAAAGTGGTACATCACACCTGTTTTCCACGACGGGGTAGGCAGAACTGTACCCGCCACGTTTCCCCAGGTTTTATTTTTACCAAATCATGACCGGCTAGTTAATGAAGCAGACTCCGGGTCCTACGACAAATGGGCTCGCGACTTGCAATACCTGGCAAAGTAATATGTGTGTACTAATACACTTCTGCAAATCCGTTAATCATGTGATGTTATTTAGCTACTTTTTAACCCCCCTCTCCCCTTGGTATAGTTACGATACGTGGTGAGGTTTTAGACCTACCTACAAAAGTCATGTGTATTTTTTTGGTGCAAATTATCTTAAATTATTACAGAATATGTTATCTTTAAATATAAAGAAAGAAAGAAAAATATTTTATTTGGGGGGCCGCTTTTCGGTTTTGAAATGCGCGTTAACACAAAAATACAACCCCCTTTCCCCTTATGATATTTCGTGATTTTTCCGATCCCCCTCCCCCCCTTTCGAGCCTTACGTGATTTATGGACGATCCCGAATAGACAGCTGTAAAAAGAACAAAAAAACTAACGATGTCAAGTATAGAAGTGCCGTATGCCATTGGCCTGGTCCCGATTGTCATATTGATGCACCAGTGCAGCATCATGACTGTCAAAGACATGCGGCCCAAGCTGCGCCACCCTGACCAGCTGTAGAATCTTCGTAATGGACCTGCAAATAAAAATATGGGCTTATTAGAGTCATAATTGCCAATAGCCAGGTCGGTGGACGACCTACAAAAGATCGCGGGGAAGACAAGGCTGCCAATGATCATCATGAGGGTCATTAATGCAGGCACTGGCCAGAATTATGGCGTAGATTGACTGCTAGTCTAATTTGCATGGTCAACGTTTCCAACGCGTGTTTACCGGCTTGAAATCTTGATGCTGATCTGTTGACAATCTTTTTAGGACCAATCGAAATGTATGATCAATCTTGAGTTGAGGCCAGATTCGTTCTAAACTTTGTCAACGTAGATGTACAGCGGGTAATTTTTGCTGCTAGGCCACAGTAACACAGTTATTTGCATAGTTATTCCCTTTCTATTGGAGGACCCTAATTGCGTAATACACGAGCAATCAGAATCTGAATCGTTTTGAAACATATTGCTAATCCATTGCTTCATAAGAAAGAAAATCTGATCAACAACGTAATTAACACAATGAATGTTGTTGAACTGTCAAAATGAAACGGATTAGTCGTGATCGTTTACGAAAATGTGTTGCGTAATTAGGTAACGTACCAGTTACCTAATTACGCAACAACACACACACACAACACGACTCAAGTCGACATTTGGGCTCAGCTCAGATACAGAGAGACGAAACTTACTGTGCGAAACATGATTAACTGGCGAAACATTCACAACAAAACATGTTGAAATCTTTACTTTCTGTTCCATACAACGTTTGACAGAAACTAGAGATTTCAACATGTTTTGTTGTGAATGTTTCGCCAGTGCAAACGCACAGCACAACTGACGGGGTCTGAACTGTAGCTGTACTGAACTGATGTACTGAAGCGTAAGTTTACGCTAAGTTTCGTTTCTGTATTTGAGGCCTGAGCTCAAATGTTGGGTAGTGAAGTGTGTGTGAAGGTAAGGTACCCTCTGTGTACAGAAACAGAGACTGCAGTTCGATTCAAACTTAATGGCGGCTCGGAAGTGCGCTACTCGCTGCGCACTACCCCACCCCTCACCCCCGCTGACCCATGAATTCGGTACTGCGCAGCGACTCGCCTTATGTTCCGAGCTGCCATTATGTTTGAATCGGGGTGTACCTTCACACATAATTCACGACTGACTTCACGGACAATTGGTACAGACCTTGTACAGGTCCCTTGTATCCTTACCATTGACATGAAAGAGTCCCAATAGACTTAGACCCATAAGAATGCAGTAGAAAGGTCTGTCTAGCGCGGTGTAAGCCGCATTGAAGAGAGCAGAGTGTTGTCCGCGCGCAAACATGCCTGTCAGAGACCACACGAATAGTAGAGGGAAGCATGTGTAATGGAGGTAGACGAACCACTGCAACAAATAAAATAAGTTAAAGTAAGTAAGAAGTAAGTTGACCAGTTAGCCATCAATTCTAATAACAACCGACTCACAGAATACGGTAAATGGATGCGAACAGTGGGGTATTAGGTTTTTCTAAAGTAGCTACCCGGAGTTTGGATTTGTGCCCGGTTGATGACAATAGGTTCGCCCCCCTTTTAGCCCCTTTATATATATATCTGGTGAAATGTGGGCTTACTATCGGTAGTTCTAGTTACACCTCTACCTAACTCTTCGCGAAAACAGACGTGATGTTATGTTATGCAGTCTTTAGTAGTCGAGCAATTGACTCTACGCAACGGGATGCCGAAACAATATTTGGCGAGGTGACAAAGTCTAGATGTAATTTTTTGTGCATTTGTTTGTGAGCCCATATAAGGTTTTTCTGCGAACACGTACCTACGGGAAGAGGTCATTATTTTAGAGCTATGTCCTTGCTCAAAAGGCTGCCCCACTTAAATAGGAATACATATGTATCATGTGTGTTTCATGTGTATGTATCTATGTAATACATATGGAATGCAATAAAAAATTGAGTATTGAGTATTGAATAGGTTTGGGCATGTCATGCCGGACGGATCAACGGTCCTAAAAGCACAGAACTGGTTCCTTGACACAGTGTGTCGCGGTAGGCCATGAAGTAGATGGATGCCCAAGAGTGGCAATTGTTGATTGCTGAAATAATTAGCCTCAACCAAAGGGAGCAATAGATAATGTCATTCATTTTTGTCTGCTTACGTATGACGAACACGTACACGAATGTCCCTAAATAAAGACATTGATCCAAAAGTCAAGGTAGGGTTCACTAGATTTTATGAACAATTTTAATTAGGTATTACGTTACCTATTGAAATGAAGTAGCGAGCAGTGAGCTGACCCTTGTGCCCTTTATTGTTTACACAATAGTAATAGCTAGGTATTATAATATTCAATGAATTATGAAATTTAAACAGATTGACCTGACCTGATTATTGATGTGACCTATGTACATAAAATAAACAGTAGTATTAAAATTCTGAAAGTGAAAACAATTTCTTTTTTCTTGAATCAGAAAGAAGAGGGATGCACAACATGGTGCAGTGAAATTATGACAGGTCTTCATAAGTAGATTATATATTAAGTGCACTAGCTGCACCCCGCGGTTTCACCCGCATAAGTCTCAATAACATGGGGATAAAAATTTAATCTTAATTACTTTTTATCCCGATAAAGACTAAATAAATGAAATAAAGACTAAATGTTAAGTGTTGTTAAGTACCTAAACCTATGTAGTGTAGGTAAGTATTGGTACTTACGTTTTCGCAAAGTTACACTTACTTTATGCTCAGAAAGCTTGATTTTTCTCTCGTCCAGCTCAAATTGTATGTGAGCCAGTATCAGACCCAAGAAGCAAGCAGGCAGAGCCCCCCAGGAAGAGATGTAGAATTCCGCAAGCGAAGGAGTTTCTCGAAATATCCTACGTATTTGTCTAAAAAACATAATAAACTGTGCTACAGTTACAGTAGTTGCCCACATTTCGATAGAAGTGGGCAAAGTCATAGCACATCCCGAGCCGAAGGCGAGAGCTTATAGGAGATAACAGACAAATGCACTGAATGCGAATCAAACGACGTTTTTCTAACTTGTGTGGAAAAAACAAACAAAATTTCAGAAACATAATAATTGTAACAGATATTCATCATCTGCCTAGCCTTTTCCCAACTATGTTGGGGTCGGCTTCCAGTTATTTTTAGCGGCTATTTTTTATAATTAGGCTGTTTGGCAGCTTCTACTGCTGCTTATGAATAAAAAACCACAAACCATTTTTCACTACTTAATATTTGTTACATTTTTTTTTTACTTTAACCGATGAATAATTAAAACGCATGGGGATTCAGAATCACGTACTGAATCCATGGTAACAGTTTTCGCGTCAATGTCCCTGCCACCCTATAAAGAGCTAAGTAGGTACCTTAGTTCTGAATTCAAATTATTATACACGATAAATCTAGAGATGACCGATCCGAGACTTCTCCGTGCCTCGGAAAGCACGTTAAGCCATTGGTCTCGGCTGTCATTCGTGGATCTTTGACAGTCGTTATGACTGGAGTGAAGGCTGGACTGTCGTTAAGACTGGTTGTCAGACTTTCGGGCTTCTGACGACCAGAAGCCCGAAAGTCTGACAAACAGTCTTACCAAGGGGTATCGTATTACCCAGTTAGTAGTGGAGGTCAGATAGGCAGTCGCTCCATGTAAAATACTGGTATTCAGCTGCTTCCGGTTTGACTGGAAGCCGATCCCAATATAGTTGGGAAAGGGCTAGGCATACACGATAAATCTAATTATTGATGGACATGGAAATTTGCATTCGTTTGTATTCGGAAATGCTATGATTTCCGAGGGACATTAAGAAAATTGTTGTAAGTACTGTAATATTATGGCTATTGACTGCCTCTTTGGTCTAGTTGCAAGCGCTACCTACTGCTGATCATGACATTCCAAATGTGGGTATAGGTAGACTTCTGCCTATCCCTACGGGGAAACCAGTACCCTAATTGCGTAATACACGATCAATCAGAATCTGAATCGAGTCGAAACAGATAATTGCTACTCCATTGCTTCATAGGTGCGAAAAAAAACCTACTCATCAACGTAAATAACGCAATGAATGTTGTTGACCTGCCAAAATGAAACAGATTAGTTGTAATCGTTTACGAAAATGTGTTATGTAATTAGGGTACAGGTTATTTTATGTTATTACTTACTCTGAATACTCACTCAGGCGTCGCGACGTTTATCATTGCTGTATAATCCTTGGTATACACAACAACGGCAGTCAGCAGACATGATGTGACGAACAGAACTGCATAAAGACTGACAGCCAAACAACGGCGGCGCCAGAGCAGAAGGGTGAAGGTACATGCCAGGATATACATGTGCATGTTTACGGGCAGGAACCTGAGGTTTATGAAATTATGTACCTATTAGTGAGCGTCCATAAATCACATGTTTTTTTAGCAACTTTGTGACCCCCCCTCCCGCCTGCAGGTTTACCTTGACCACAATAGAAACGGGTTTTGTCGACGGAAGAATAGACAAAATGACAGATTTACAATCACAATCTGTCATTTTGTCTATTCTTCCGTCGCCAAAACCCGTAGAAAACCCGTTTCTATGGTTGTCATGCTACGCGTGCATGGTGAGGTTTTAGATTAACCCCTCCCCCTCTACCCAAAGTCACGTGTATTTTTGTCGTGCAAAGTATCATATATAAATAAATACAGAATATTTTATCTTTAAATAGAAAGAAAGAAAGAAAAATATTTTATTTGGGGGACCGCTTTTCGGTTTAGAATTTTCCAGACCCCTCCTCCCCTTTCGAGCCTCGCGTGATTTATGGACGCCCCCTTACTAAGAACCCTTTTGATAAGCTGACGTTTTATGGCGTGGTCGTTCTAATTAAGTAGGTATAAATGTTTGAAATGAACTACCCATTTATTAGCCCACAAGACAAATACATTATAAATCTTTGTGCAAAAATAATTGCTAGGAAACTTAGCTATTTACGATTGTGCGCAATGTAACGCAAGCAAAACATTATACTTAGGGGTGAATGCAAGCGCAACGGTACAGGGATAGTGGGAGATAAACATTAAAAAAAAACGTAAAAAAAAAAGAATACTTTCACTTCCAATATCTCCGTACATAACCAGAAGGATATATCAATGACAGGACAAGTGACTTGGCTTTCCGGAGATCGGATCTAATGGTAAAATAATAGTGAAATAAATAATTATTAATATTATTATCATTAAATACGACGACTCGTGACAAACAGTAAAATATGAAAAAATGTTCATGGTAAAAGTTTACCACCTAGCTCGATAGATGGTGTTGGCGTCGAATTAGAAGTCGCTATGGTTTTGTTACACGGGCTACTATATAACCTGGGCGCCAAATTAATTTAAACGTTTATTTTTGACTAAAATTTTTAGTCTTATTTTTGAGACAAAGGCTGCATTATCGGTTCAGCCTTTGTAAATTATAATAATAACTTAGGGTTGATTTTTCAATCCCCCGATAACGAATCGAATAACGTTTGTTCCATAGATAGCATGATTCAGTGATTCTGGATTTTTCAATAGTCAGATAGTCGATAGTCAGTATCTGACCAATAAATTAAGACCGTAACTGAGGAATGAAGTTAACTGTCCCCTCAAGCCTCATAGGGGTGGCGAACCTTTGTGAAACAACGTGCCATTTTTTATAAAGAATTGTTTAATGGGGCCATAGACGTGCCGTCGAATAATTTTCACTAAGTGATTATTGGGAAAATAATAAAACTAAATACGATCAACCATAGATCTGTCTTTTATATTTCTATGCTATCAACAACTGCATTTCAAATTTATTCTTCAACAACTCAAAAGCAAACCGTTTCGATCGGTGGCGTGCCCACAATATTTGGAAGCGTGCCATTGGTTCGTTTTGTTTGGGGTTTTAATGTGCTTTGCCTCTGCGTGTTTTCGTGCTTTTGTATTGTTGAAAACATGGATGCACTAACGAAAGATTCACAACAAAACATTTTGAAATCTCTAGTTCCTGTCAAATAATGTATGGTAAATTGACAGAAAATTGAGATTTCAACATGTTTGGTTGGGAATGTTTCGCCAGTGCAAACGCACAGTAACTGTGCGTTAATGCAGTTTAAAAATAATGTATAACGGAGTCAATTGTTGCTAATTTAACTAATTAAAAATAAGAAGCAAAACAGGCAATTGTAGTGACTAAAGTGGAATTCCACCTGTTTTATTTGCTTTCAATTGTAGAAAACTATCAAAACAAGTTAGGTATTTTATTCTCATGGTAACATTATTCCCTTTGAAATAACAAAGAATATTTGTTTTGTCGTAATTATTGTTAGGGGGGTATTACACTCAAATATCTAGGATTTGATCAAAGATTTTTGACATTAGTTGTTAGATGGGATCATAGAAACAGGTCTTGCTATATTGAATATTATATACTGAATTTTCACTTTTATTTTCATAATTTCCTGATACAGTGTCGTGAAATATTATGATGTTCTGAACAGACCAGGAGATTTAATTAACTTGAGAGAGGTGGGCTGGTTGGAGTAACCACCAACGGCCGCCATGGCCCACGCACAATGGTCCACTGAAGGACTAAGTGCGGAAACCAAACCCATAACATAGAAGGTGACACCGGCGTCAGTAGTACAACGTCCTTTGGTGAAAACCCATATTGCTGATCGTGTAAAATTTGGTTGGTGTTAAAATGATTAAGCATTTGATTGAGCATTACCTTTTCGAACACCTTGCTGAATACCGGCAGCATGGATACTGGTCTATAATTGTTGGTGTCTTTACTTAGTAATAGGATCCTGTTGGCATCCTTTGGTTTCGAAGTAATTCGTGCTAAAGGATGCCAACAGGACCCTATAAAAAATCGTGTTTTCTTACCAGGTCGGTACAACGCAGTAATTACTGGCGTCCACAATGTTGTTCAGGAAGAAAACATGAGACCAGAACTTCGTCTTACAGGCTTCGCTCTCCAGGCCTATCGTGGTAGGCACAAGAGGGCCATCCCGGGAATTTAACCACCAGGTCGCTCCGTAGCCCACGATCAGAAGATGCACTGGAGTTATCCTAGAAGTTGAGTTTAAAACACGATTGAGAAAAAACATGTCTTGCCGTTCGGTTAACCACACGACAGCGTCAGTTAGTAACACTTCCACAGCGGAAATAAGGATTACTGCGATGAAATACGCTAGCAAAGTCAAACTGTTACCATGGAAGTACTGTTTACTGTACCTAGTATTATTATTAATATAAAAGTACTGGAGCCATGGCAGTATTTATACATTGTTCAAAAACTTGGTCTGAGAATTCTACGAACAAGAAAGTGCAAGTAAAGCGCCTGCTACACGGTCGCCAACCGCGTCCCGACAGAGGTGACCTTGGTGGTTTACAACCGTTTAGATGATGGTTTACGACCAAATTTCGTTTGACCTTCTAACGACCTTGGTTTAAAGAGCTGCGCTAGCGACCAAGGGCGAATAGAGGAGGTTGAGTCGGCGGCCGACCGTGTAGACGGTTGCCAACCGGGTTACGTCAGTCGCTCGCTGTCAATCGTCGCGCGAGGCACACTTATTATGAGCGCAAGTTTTACAAGTTGACCTATGTATTAAAAAGTGAAAATTGATGGAAGAAAAATAAATTGTTACTGAGTTGACAAAGCTGTGCAGACTTACCCTGTCGGTGGGATCTCAGCTGCGAACAGTACGAAGACAACAATAAAAAACGCCTAGCTTAGGTTTTGGTTTCTAAATGGAAAACCATTGATCCAAAAGCCAATGAGGCTTCGGTACAAAAAAATCGCCATGACGTCTTTACTCTTCGAATATCACGACGGAATGGCATATAGGCGACCATGTAGTTGAAACAGCTCTGTCGGTCACCTACCAAGGTCACCTCTGGCCCTCGGACGCGGTTGGCAACCGTGTAGCAGGCACTTTAGTGTACTTAGAAAATTCAAACCGTGCTGCGTTTTTATAACGTTTTTTAATTTTAAAAGGCACTAGATTATCAGCAGAAGAATCGTGAATCGAATCTCGTAATAGCACTACTTAAGTAAAAGATTATACGCACCTTATTACACGTTTAATGATACATAGCGGCAGCATATGCAGACCAAGCTCCTGTTTTTGAGAATATATCAGGAGGTTGTAGCCGGTAAGAAAGCAGGACATCATCACGAAACCTTGGATCAGCGACGTTCCGTTCGCCAAAAAAACGCCGTCAAATCTTTGAGTCATCTGCATGGATGAAGATTTATATATTACCTACACGAGTTTCGGTTAGTACTACTATATACAGGGTGGCGAAACGCGAAAACTGTTACCATGGATTCAGTACATGATTCCGAACGACATCACTAAAAAAAAAACGACGAATAATTTCAACACAAAGGGGTTCAGAATCATGTACTGAATCCAAGGCAAAAGTTTTCGCGTCGATGTCTCTGCCACCCTGTATATTATAAATATTGAAACAGCTCGAAAAGCAGATGGCGAGATGAATTACACTGAAAACTCTAAGGTAAGTTTGAAACTACTAACTCATGTGGTGGTGGCTTGTAACAGATGAAAGAGAGAGACTAGCAGGGGACCGAGCTCGAGGCGTACACAAGGTCAAATTAAATTAGCTTATTGTAATCTTGTGGGAGGCCTTCCAACGCTTCGTCTTCCGGCACGCGGTCGCCACTTCAGAACCTTTCGACCCCTTTAGCCATTTCTTCTGCGACTAATGTGCCCTGCCCATAGCCACTTAAGTTTGGCAATTCTTCGGGCTATGTCGGTTACCATTTCTGAATCCATCACGTAGGGAAACTCCAAGCATAGCCCTCTCCATTGCCCTTTGGGTGACTTTTAGCGTTCTGATCCAGCATCCAGCGGATTCCTGCGGCCTTTAAAATGGGCCTTCCATTGTGAAGGCCGCAGGAATCCCCTAGATGCGGAAAGCACAGAATCGGTCGAAGTGGCGGTGCTTGGGGGAGGCCTATGTTCAGCAGTGGCTGTCTTTTGGCTGAAATGATGATGGTGATGATTTTAATCAGTATTCTGTTTTTATAGTTATAAGGTGTATTTTTCTGCCGTAATGCCAATAAACGCATTTTTCGTTCTATGATGGGTATCGATATGTAAATACGATACCTACCAATCATTTTTGTGAAGTATACACACAAAAAATCGAGTGAGCCTTACAGTACTCGCTTATGATGTGTAACTTACTGACATCTCGGCTGACGTATGTATGATATAAACAATATTTTATTCATCATCATCACTATCACCATCACCATCATCGTCATCATTATCATTAACCTGGGGGCCTAAAACGGCCACTTTAGCAATTCTACTAAAAGCTATTCATTTCCTGAATTCCCAGCAATTCATTAGCAATTTTCGTGAAATGGTGACACATATTAGCTGAATAATATCTCAATTAAATTCATATCTGAATCATATTTAATTGGTGTAAATATTGCCATATTGGAGGAAATGAATCGCTTTTAGCAGAATTGCTAAAGTGGCCGTTTTAGGCCTCCAGAACTTGATGACTATGATGTGTAAGATCTGACATTTTTGCTGACAGTACCAACCTCTTGGTAAATGGGTTGGTACCATCTGACGGCCAAGTTAAGCGCTGCGCGCGCTCATTGGGCAGATCAAATAGCGCGCGCTTCCCGGGCTTCCTGTTACACACTTCCGTCCCTTGTCACGAAATCACTCCCACAGATTTGATTATTTAGATTTTGATTTTGATTGCAGGAAAACGTGAGGAAATATGTTCTTACATATCAAAAAACTGATTTTTACGCTCACATTTCAAGTGACGATATGACCCTATGATATGACCCCACAAAAACATCATCAATTTAATCATTGCATTTGACCTTGTAGAGGGCTATAAATGTGTCAAAAAAATTAGGAATAGCCAGTGGATAAGAGTATCAATGCATGCATGTTATATTAGATACCTAATGGAAAAACCCAATAACACTTTGCCCAACCAGGGAATCGAACCCAGGGCCCCACGCACAGCACCAGCCACCAGCAGACGCACTTGCAACCACTAGAGCAACGGGGCACGGGGCGGGGTAGTAAGCCCAGGTACCAGCGTTTTTTTTTTGTGCACTTGATTTTCAACGCTCTGCTCAGTGCCGAGAGTCGAAAATCCAACAGTGTGTTTTTCAACGTGTTTCTGACACCAGCAGTGCTATTCTGTAACCATCTCATCGTGAAAACTTAGGTGAAGTGAGCGTGGACTGAGCTGTCATTCCACAGGGATTGACACTATTGACAGCTCACTTCACCCAAGTTTTCACGGTGAGATGTTTACAGAATAGCATGGCTGGTTAGTCACTAACCACACGAAAAGAAGAAGAAGACTTCTGCACTATAATATCTCCCGCGCCTAAAGCTATTCTGTGCTGAGATTGGCCGCCATGGCCGAAATTCGCATTACATACCCGTTCTAAAAATTCTGGATTTATTGTATGGAACGTGAAATGCAACACGCTCGCGTGAGCATATGTTGTGAAGCCCAGTGCCATGACCCTGAAATAACGCAATCCCTTTAATTATACATCTTTAAAACTTAAACTGGTCCTGAAAAAACTTTTCAATTGGAAATTTGTTAATTATGATTGAAGGTATTAATTTCTCAGTAGCAGCCCGGAGTCTGGATTTGTGCCGAGTTGATGGCAATAGGCTCGCCCCCTATTACATGGGAATTAAACATAACTGGCGAAATGTGGGTTTACTATAGGTACACCTCTGCCTAACTGTTCAGGGATTACAGTCGTGATGTTATGTACAGTATGATATTAATCGTAGATAATAAAATAAAGCTTCGTGCTGACCAGCGCGACGCGACACCGGTTATTGTTATACCGTCAAGTTTCCTTATAAATTGTATTGTTCGAGTCGCGTCGCGGCGTCGCGTCGCGCTGGTTTGCACGAAGCTTAAGTCGTTCTCGTTTATTGCATTGACTAATAGATACACATGTTAAAGGTACAAGTCCGTAGCTGTCTGCAAGCAGCAGCAGGCGACGTGTCGCCGCGACACTGGTTTCTATCTGCACGCTTAGCATGACCACAATAGAAACGAGTTTTGTCGACGGAAGAATAGACAAAATGACAGATAAACAATCACAGTCTGTCATTTTGTCTATGCTTCCGTTGACAAAACCCGTAGAAAACCCGCTTCTATGGTTGTCATGCTATGCGTGCAGGTTTCTATCTGGTTTCTATGTACACATTCTATGAAATCGAATCGAATTTCTATAAAGTCGCCTGCTGCTGCATGTAATCGGCCAAGGGCGTCGCCAGCCGAAGGCCCAGGGGAAAGCACGTTGATTTATGGAGGATGGGAATAGTATGGTTTATATGTACAGTTCAGAGTCAAGAGCTGAGCACATGAAGCTTTACACTTGTAGTGCGAGTCTTACCTCTACGGCGCACAATGGGGCCAAAATCGACGCTGGACATTAGATTTTTGACAAATTAGTTTCAACTCGGTAGTTCCGACAGGAACTGAGAAAAATAATATTATTTCCATTTTCAATGTATGGATTGGAAATGGATCTTTCAGGTTGTGTTTCCCAAAACACATAGATACGAATATTACGTCCCCGGACTCCGGATTTGACCCCGTTTAGGAGATATGGAACTTTAACAACCTAAATAAAAGTCATTCAAATAAACAAAATTGGCTTTATAGAGAGATATGTGTTTTCTTTTCATTAAAATGCCTTTGTTAGACAATTTTTTTTTTATGTCTTTGTTGGGGCAGCTGGCCCCTTTGCCCCCCCTTAGCGACGCCCTTGCAATCGGCTACAGAATTTTACTTTAAAACTGCGATTCTTCCCTTGAACACCTCATGTAATAGGGGGATTACAATGAAGACAATTAAGAAATAGGTACCTGACACCTTCCATAGGGTCCAGGGCAGTCTGTCGAGGATCACCACCTTTACGAATAAAGGTCAGTCGGCGCCAGTTGGCTGGTATTGAGAAGGCAGATAGCAACTTGTTTTCTGAAAGAGAAGAAGATACTTACAGTACCTAACTGAATAGGTACTTTCATGTTTGTGAAACTTTGGATAAAGGAGTTATTAGTTAGTCGAGTGCGCCAACCTGAACCGCCTCTACGACCTTTACTGACTGACGCACGAGAAAATAAGAAGGAAGCCTTTGACTTACTATTAGGCGTGTCTTCAGCATAGTTATCATAAATAGTTCCAACGATATTGGCCACGACCAAAGCGTAAATAACCAGTTTAAATAAGTGCTCCGCGGTCGTTGGGGGTTCTTTAGTGATGGAATCAGCGTGTGTGCGGCAGTAGTGAAGCGTGTGAAGGGAGGCACGGAGTTCGCTCCGTTGCGCGTGGTGGTCAGCACAGCGTTCGAACCAGAGCGAAGCGTTGCTTTCGAAGGCAGGCCAGGAATGATCCGATGTGGCCAAGGTCGCACAGCGCATGCTTAAGCAGTAGCCGCGATGCATGCGCGTACGGTTGAAATGCCGGTACGATTCTTCTGAGTATGCCTGGAAAACGTACATTACAGTTAAGGTTGCACCAGTCGATATTATTTCCATAGTTTCGGAAGGATATAACTCCACTGTTTGTTGTACATCCAAAGTTAAACATGATAACGTTTTGTCTCTTTATTAGTTTTGTCTGTGCGAAAACAGATTAGTAAAATAATAAGCCATTAAAAAAATTATGTCCTATGTATAAGTCAACAAAGATTATATTTTCTTGCTTATTTTAACGCAACTTTTGGCATAATTAAGTAATAAAAGAAGTGTAAAGTCTCCTAAACAAAGTCCGCACCGATATAGCTCGATTATCGTAAAGGTAAAAAAAATAATGTTGTAAGTAATTGACATAATGCAGTGGATTTTTTCATAAACTCGATTTTCCAAAATTACTTTTCGTAATTTTTTGCGAGCTCGTTTTACTACAATAGTTCCGAACGGTGTTTGTGTGCGTGCGAACTGGACTTTGTGCTTGTAGACTAGCATTTAACTGTTCATAACTGATACTATGTCTGTCGGACACGATGTCAATTGCCAGGTAAAACAGCGTGCTTTTGGCCCACGCCCACCATTGAATTCGAGCCCGCGACTAGTTCAACCTTAAGGTGTTAATCTTAACAATGAATGACCTGCACCCAATTTGCGTAACACACGATCAATAATAATCTGAATCATTTTGAAGGATATTAGTAAACCATTGCTTCATATGTTCGAAAAATATGCTCGACAACGTAAAATATAACGCAATGAATGTTGTTAAATTTTCAAAATTAAAGAGATTGCGATTGATCGTGAGTTTCGCAGGGGTACCGTTTTTCTGTCCAGAAAAAAATACTAAAAACCTACCTTCATCAGCTCGTAGGTAGGATGTGGCTGTTTTGCCGGAGTGAGCTCGAAGGTCCCGAGGCAGTAGACCCCATCGACCCTCGTGAGACATCGCTCATATTCGTCCAGATGGAACAATTTCGGAAAATTGGCTCTGTCTTTATCTGGAATTAGGACTTGTCACTATTTAATGGTCCTAGGCCAAACCGAAAATGTATCAAAAACAGCATGAATCAGAAAGGTAATCATGTTAAACGGTCAGATCATCAAATTGAACAAGTTTCTCCATGGGATCAGCATCGTGATCGTAATAATCAGCCGTCCCTTACATTCGTATGGGAACTTAATGTACGGGCCGGAGTGTGAGTTATGCGTTCCTATTGGCTGAATTCGCAGTGTCGATGTCCTACGACAGACGATCACACATGCACATGACATACACTCGGCAGTGGTGGCGGATTGTGGTGTCAGGTGTCAAAAACAAGGGCTATTTTTTGTACATCTGCATCCGCGTCCTCAATAAGGAATTTGCCAATGAATGAATGAATGAATGAACGAATGAAAGTATTTATTTCAGACCAAGCACACAGTAATTAATACAATAGTCCATATTATGTTAGAAGGTAGATACTTATAGCTATGTTAGTAAAATTTAAAATAATTATTATTTTGGACATGCATGAGCGACCAATGCCTCAGGATTTGGCTGTCCATTCTGCCCGACACCACGCTCAGAAGCGTGTTGGTGCTACCCTTTATCCGAGACCACAGGGAAGCCGTTCTTTTGCAAGCACCACCTGGAAGCCATCCGTGCTGTGGCCGGCGAATATGCCGGAGCCGCTGCACCGCCATGGGAGCCCCAACAAACCCCTGAACGCGTTGTTATACTGGACGCGCAGAGCATTGTAAGCTTTTTTAGTGTAATTGAAAGAAAGAAAGAAAGAAAGAAAAATGCGTTTATTGGCATTACAAAAAAAAACAGCGATTTGGGATAAAAAAACAAAAGTCGGCGGCCAGGAATTAATTACGTTTTATTTGAATGGTAGCAGTACTAAAAACTTAAAAACATGTCTTTGTATGGCGACAACGCTGTAATATATTTTCGAACAAAGTTATTCAACGATCTTTAAATGAAATAAATTATGTCCTCCCGCCATTTCATGTAACATCCTGTATGCACCACCTCACAAATACGGTTCACCCTTGTTTGGTATAAGTAACAACGTTTTGTCGAAAATCGCTCCGGCTAATTTTAGTTACAATAAAGTCATTTCGTATAATTATTCATTTGACCGAATAAAGCTTCGTGCAGACTAGCGCGACGCGACAGCGCGACGCGATACCGGTTATTGTTATACCGTGAAGTTTTCTTAGAAATTGTATTATTCGAGTCGCGTCGCGCCGCCACGCCGTCGCGTCGCACTGGTCTGCACGAGCCTTAAATGATTGGTAGAAGTTTATTTAGCATATTTATTTCTTTGAAATAATGTCATTTGACCGAATTTTCAAATGCACTCATTTTATTTAAACTAATGTTTCACTAGACTAATAATGATTTAGTCGAAAGATCATATCGAATATTCAGTTGCAAGCAGATGCAGCGTGCAAGCAGACATGCAGCATGCTAGCAATTATGCAACATGCAAGCAGGCATGCAACATGCAAGCGGGCATGCAACATGCAAGCAGGCATACAGCATGCAAGCAGCAAGCAAGCAGCAAGCAAGCAGCAAGCACTGTTTCTGTCACGGCTCCGGCGCTGCGGGGTTTGGGCGGCCCCACGCGAGCTTATCGTCGCAGATGGGTTTAACGCTCACCACCGCAGCTTCGGCTTTCTGGCCGGCTTTGCCGGCCAGCCTCAGCCGCGGCGGCGGGCCTTCAAACCACCTGCTCCTCAGCTCGCGGGCCGCCCCACCCCTCCGCGCCTACGCGGGCTTAAATTACACTCTAGGGGTAGGGCAGACAAGACTGCGTGAAGTCGGTTTTGCAGCGATTCGTTTCAGTCACTAAATTTTGTACTTAGCACAATGTTTTCTTTTCTGCATTACATTACCTACACCAATTGAATATTCGATAAAATACATGTTATACCACCTGAACACTACATCAAATGAACATTATACCTTTTGATCAATAGCGCAAATGTTGTTATCGCAGATAAATATTCGATGAAATAAAAATTATGTTAATCGATATTATACAAATTGATTATTTTCTTAAACGTTGTTCGAATTAGTAACATTACATCAAAAGTTGTTATACCAAACAAGGGTGAACCCACAAATCAGGGCTCGGATAACGGTATATTTTTCGAAACGTTATCGTCTTAAAAACCTAAAGAACGAATTGTTTCGGTTACGTTCGAACGGAACGTTATTAAAACGTTTTTGAAGAAGAATAAAATTTAATTCGTTCTCGGTTAATAAAACGTTTTTAAACGTTATTGGGTTGATCGATAGGAAATTCGCAACACAACCCTAATCAATACGTAAGCAGCAAATGCATTGGAATAAATGAAGTTATAAAATGAAGATAAGGTACAATTTAACTAAACAAGTTCATCCTTGTCGGCGCAAGTACCGTGCGCGTTTACGTCCTGCGGAATAAACCGGTTTTTGAAAATGTTCTCATTTCGTTTTCGTTCCGAACAAAATGTTGTACAAAGAAGAACGAGAACTATTAGAGACGTTTTAAAAACGTTATTTTATATAACGTTTCCGAGCCCTGCCACAAATACAATACAAAACAACATTTTCAGCCAGTCCATCCGTAAAAAAGTAGGTCGCAGTCTCATTTCCCAGAAAATGTATGGGAAAAGATTTTTGCGATTTCTGTCTTTTCTAGTACTTCAACCTCAATAGGTACAATAGAGTTTTTTGACCCTTATAAGAAACAGAATCGATTGGCACCAAAAAAAGTTTTTGCGAAAGCTGCCCATTTTCTTGCTGACTATACGATTTTTTTCAAAATCTGTGAATGCAATACTCAATACTCAATACGTTTATTGCATTCCACAATGTGAACTTAGGTGGTAGGTACATAAAGACATACACTCGTTTTGGAGCATTGTGGGCCCTGTCGGGCATAACAACATAAAAATTAGGAGGAGGGCTATTAAAGATATTTGTTAACAATTTTAATATTAATCTACTCTTTCGTTTTGTGTAGGTAGGTAGGCTGATAACTAATTGTGTACATATAATTTTTACCACTCATATATTGGATTCAAGCATTAATATTTATTTAAATTATACATATATTATTATTATCATTGGTACATAATTATAAATAAATTATTATTGCGTTTTTTTTTAAGCTATTGCATAGCTTTTATCGGAGACTCTGAGCGCGGCGACCGAATGTAGAAATTCCGTAACGAAAAAAAAACCTGACGCGAAAGTTTGTGAGGATGGATGGATGGATGTTTGTTACTCTTTCACGCAAAAACTACCGAACGGATTTTAATGAAACTTTACAGTAATGTGGCTTATATATCAGAATAACACATAGGCTACAATTTATAAAGATTTTATGTGATTTAGCCATAATATAACGATAAGTATCCAGTAAGTCGGAAAAAATCCTGCCCTCTGAGATCTATCTTTGCGTGCGCTGCCTAAACCGCTGGAGTTACATGAAAAGAATGTATTGTGGGGTTGTTTGTCTTAAAGAGTTCTAAATAAAAGTCCGCGACAGCATATATCTACCTTTTATGTGGAAGCCATTATAGCCAAAATAGTGAGCTATAAATACATTTAAATTGAATACTTTTTTTAAGTTGCATATTTTAGAGTATTTAGTTAATTCGTATCAAAATAAATACCTTCATCGCTTTCGGTATTTAATGTAGATAAAATTTGTCTTTTACACTAAGTAATTTGGACTAATATTTTAAAAGTTAGAACGATAAGAATGACCTGCGATGAGTCGACGGCGGGCGCGCAGAACGAGGGTGGAGGGGCGGGATAGGCAATGACGCGCGATCGCCGAGTGCGCGACCCGAACGCGGGCAGACGCGTGAGGGCAGACGTCATTGACGGTTGTGTAAATTCTGCGATTTAGGGGGGGGGTATAGGGGTATTTTAAAAAAAAAATATTTTAAATCAACAATATTATCTTCTTATTTTTGAATATATGCTATGCAATAGCTTTACCGCGGCAGTCCTCGAGTGCCACACGTATTTTATTTTTTTTTGATATTATTGTTTATTTATTAAATTTATCATTTAAATATTCATTTACATTAAGTATAATAACATTTACAGATTAGAAATTGTTTTAATTTATTTATTTATTTGTTAAATTTTTGTTCATTTTTAATTTCATCAGGTAGTTTATTATATATTTTAACTGACATTACTAAAGTGCTTGTGGAGTGAATTTTTAGCTTTGAACCTGGTTGGTTTAGTCTGTTTTTGTGTCGTAGTGTGTAGCGAATCTGTATGTTTTCGCGTGTAGTAAAGAGTTTTTGATTATTTCTAACAAATTTGCACATTTCCAAGATATATATGCAAGGTAGGGTTAGAAGTTTATGTTCTTGGAAATGGGGTTTGCAGCTGTCTGTGTTATCTATGTTAACTAGTATTCTAATCAGTCGTTTTTGTAGTATGAATAATATTGATGCGCCTGTACTATTTCCCCATAATATTACGCCGTAGTTTAACCATGCGTATGCATAGGCATAATACGTAACCAGAGCAGTGGAGAGATTTGTGGATTTTTTTATTTCACGGAGGGCGTAGGAAAATTTTGATAGCTTTGACCTGATTTTTTTAATATGTGATTTCCAATTTAAATGTGTATCTATGGATAAGCCGAGTAGGTTGAATTCTTTTACTGTTTCAATTTTTGCGTCTAAAGGGGTTTTCTGACGTGGATGGAAGGACATGATTTTAGTTTTATTGAAGTTTAATTCAAGGTTGTGTTCTGTCATCCAAGTTATTATTTTATTAAGTATGCTTGTAAGTATTTCGGTTAAGTTGGTATTGTCGTGGCAAGAAGTTAGTACTGAGATATCGTCGGCAAACAGAACACATGATTCATTTATTATTGTAGGGAGGTCATTTATATAGATGATAAATAAGAGGCATCCAATAACACTCCCTTGGGGGATTGAGGCGTTAACTTGCTTGCTATCTGACCGAATGTATTGGATTTGTTTTTCATCTTCGTTGTAGTACCTATTCTACTTCGACTTGTTGTTCTCTATTTTCCAAATATGATTTGAACCATTCATAAGATTTTCCGCGGATCCCTATTCCTTGTAGCTTGTTAAGTAGAATGTCGAATTGCACTTTATCGTAGGCTTTTGTCATGTCTAATAGTATACCTACGGCATATTTTTTCTTATCAATTATATTTATGGCTTCCTGGATAAAATTATATACTGCTAGAACTGTAGAGTGGTTTTTTCGGAAACCATTCTGGGATTCATGAAATTTTTTATATTTTTCGCAAAACGAATAGACGCGATTACACATCGCTTTCTCGAATACTTTCGAGGCTGTAGGTAAAAGAGCAATAGGGCGGTAATTAGAGGGGTCGGTTTTTGAGTCTTTTTTGTGAATTGGCTTTATAATGGCTTTTTTTAGGTAGTTCGGAAATCTTCCTTCCTCAAAAGACTGATTGACTAGCAAGTAGAATGGAAGGGTCAGCTCATCACACTGTTTGACTAGGGTTGGTGGTATTTCGTCTATTCCATAACTGTTTTTGTTTTTAAGGCTTTTCAATATTAAATTTATTTCACTGGGATCTACTGTACTTAGGAACATGGTACTTTCAGTGCGGTGGAGCACAGAGATGTTTCGCGGTTCTTTGCCGGGGGTTTGCGCATATCCTTCTCCGATAGACGCAAAGAAGTTATTAAATATATTTGCTGTTTGCTTCGGGTCCGAGATAGCATTGTCATTTACGTGTAGCGTTATGTTTTTTTTTACCTTTTTTACGTTTTTATGCAAAATATCTCAAAAGTTAAGGACAATCTCCTAAGACAATTTTCTTGTAGTAATAACGGTTAAGGGACCGCCCTTACTGACCCATCTCAAAAATCCAATCTGTATAACTCAATCTGTATCTGTATAAATTGTTCTCGACATTGACGCCTTAGTAACAAATAATGCGTTGTATGTGTCCTTTAAAAACATGTAAGTAATTAATAATGTTATCCCAGAATGGGTGATCTCCTTTACTGTCCTTTCGCTAGAATGCTCGCTCGAAATTTCTTTTATTTTTCTATAATGTAATATTCGCTAGAATGCTCATTACAAGTGAATGCTCAAGTCTAATGTGAATGAATGAATGAATGAATTGTTTAAGTCTTCCGGAGCTCGGAAGACAACTGCTTTTTGGTTCGGAACGCCCGACTTGCTCTTCGCCGGTTTTTTCAGAACACGGGTTCCCTAAGCTTAGCGACCGATAGTAAAAAATCCAACAGTGCGCTTTTTTGACGCGCTGGGATGCGCTCTGTTGGATTCTTAATGCTCGGCTTACTACTGAGAGTTAAAAATTCAGGGCGCGATAAAAGTCGTCGCGCAGTGTCGTCGCGTAATATTTCAACTCAAACTCTCATTTAATTCAAATAAACCAATTACAGGCACTTTTGAATTGTCAAGGGGGACGGTCAGTCAGGAAGATGAAGCTAGATGCCCATTCCAAAGCGTAGTAGGTACCTATGGAGAAGAACGGGCAAGAAACTCCACGGACACTCTTTTAAATCATGATTATGGTTACAATATATTGGTTACATCATTCATGTTGAAGTTATACATGTGGAGAACGATGCAAAACGTGAAAAGTGTCCGTAACAGAAAAAAAAAAAACTATCCAAAAAATTAAATTAAATTAAAATAAGCCGTGGTAGCTAAGAGATGACCAGTCCCTACCGACGGCGCCCGTTCACGAACATGAACATTTATTTACTCCCCATACGAGGGCTTACATGGAACGGGGGTGTAGCTCTCTTAGAGACTTTTTTAATGTAATCTAACTAGCTTATATTGTCCCTCTGTAAGCAGGGCAAAGGGGATCTACCAACTAGTGCGGGCCAGTCCTTTCGGTAGGAGTACAGCTCGTCCCGCCATCTTCGCTCTGGCCTGTATCTCTATGTTATTTTTAATGTACGAGTATTTGTATTTTGAGTTTATTTATGAAGTACAGTGCCCTCCAAAAGTTTGTTGATGTTTTTACCATAAAATGAATTTAGATATACTTTTACACTTGGGTTGACGGGGTGATGGCAGGTGGAGGAGACTCCTAACTGAATGGTTGCCGACAAATGGTAAACATTGGCAGACCAATAGCCAGATGAGACTCGCACAGACCAGGGAAGCATGGCACAAAAGGGAGGAGGCCTATACTCATCAGTGTGTGGTACAATGTTGCCAATGATGATGATGTTGATGAATGTGATGATGATGCTTTTACCCAGGCACTTGAACTGCACAACACCCAGACAAACTTCTTACCGGTGTAGTCTCCAGCTACAACGGACGCCACCAAAAATAACAATGATATAAGTGTCATAGTTGCTTCAATACTGAATAATTGAAAATTGAAAATGTCGGGGTTAACACTGAACTCCAATAATTGTGCATATTTTACAATATATTATTTTTAATGTATTTATATTTTGGGTTTATTTATGAAGTACAGTGCCCCCCAAAAGTTGTTGAACGTTTTTATTGACAAATTCAACTACCTATGTTATGGAATAACCTGATATATTTGTCAAATACTTGAATGCCAGCAGCCAAAGTTTCTTGAATTTTATAATTTACAATATTAAGAGTGTGTATGCCATCCGTGCGCTGTTTGGCTCAAAAACTGTACTTTTCGACCCAGTTAATATCCAACAAACATTATTTTAAAAACATATTAATTACTAATCATTTTAGGAAATAATATATTTTTGTATAAATACTTTGTAAGGTTTTTTTTTATTCTATCAAGATAACTGAACATAGGTTTTAATAATTTCACTTCGAGCGTCAATTTTGAAGTTTAAAATATCTTAAATAACTGATCACCTAACTAAAAATATTTTTATCTAAGTAACTACAAAGATCCTTAGAAAAATAGTTTGTAAACATAAAAATAAAACATTTAGGTTCCTTACATGAGAAATAAATATTCAAACAATGTGAAATTATAAACAAATTATGGAAAAAAATATTCATTCGTTTCAATTTTACGAATTTATTTGGTTATATGTGACTTCACAAGTTATTGCGTCTGCGTAAAGATAATTTTCACCTAAAGCAGTACCTAATAAATATTGGTGATTTTGAAGGCGCACTCAGTTCGGATGGTAATCGGTTTTACGTTTTTTGCCGATGCTACATCTAAGTTGTGTCGTACTGTACCCGACTTCCATGCACGTGGAAGCCCGAGCCACGCGGGCATTCATTGATTTAAGGCGGCACGGGTGGGTTACCCGGAAAAACGTCATTTTGTATTGATTTTTATTCGTAGATAAAACGGATTAAAATTTTGAAAAAAACACATGACATTTTATATTTCACATTTCGATCTAGGTATTTCGGCCGTGCGATACACGATTACGTGCACTTTACTGCATCCAATTAAATCGCAAAGACACTAGACGTGTCTTTTAATTATGGTCTAATTATTATTTTATTTGAGTTATATTAGGCTTTGAATATTAAAACTTATACCATAATAAAGGTCGTAAAAAATGTGATAGAAACCGGCCATCATAATGTGAAATATGAAAATACTTATACCACTAATTCCAAAATCAAAAAACACCGGCTATTGTTATACCGTGAAGTTTTCTTAGAAATTGTATTGTTCGAGTCGTGTCGCGCCGGCCGGCGTCGTCGCATCGCGCTGGTCTGCACGAGCCTTAAATCAACAAAGTATTATTCGATGCCTACGTACCTACTCTGCGGGAATATTTCCTCGAAGTATTTATCTACTTGTGACTGCTTTTTATTATATTGTTATTATATGCTTATTTTTATATAGTTGAGTTTAGAATATACTTATTAACGTATAGACGATATTTTACAAAAAAGTTTGTTTCCTTCTTTGTAGTGCTCAAGCGCAATCAATAGTTGAGGAGAGTGTGTGTCTGGATTGAGGAGCCAATCTCATATCGGAACGAGGGTACTACCAATATTTAGTAGTAAATTAGCTGATTTTGTAGGCCGGATCCTGGAATTTGTAGTAAAACCCTTAAAAAGTTATACGACGTTAAAGGTGGCTCCTCAATCCTGACGTCTGGATTGAGGAGCCACCTTAGAACTCGAAAACTAGCCAACGGATATTTTTGAAAATGTTGTAGGATTTAGTAGTACTTTTGCGTAATCTCTACAAAAAAAAATGGGGTTTGTAAAGTCGAATTTGAGATAGCTACAACGTTTTGATTTTTCATAAAAAACCATAAATTTCACCGCGCTGTATCTCGGAAAGTTATCAACCAATTACAACATATTTTTAGTATGATTTAGTAGTAAATGAGCTCAAATTTGTACAATAAAAATAAAATGGAAAAGCTATATAATTTCGGTAACATAACACATTTTATGTGGCTCCTCAATCCTGACGGTCTATAGAAATGATATGTTCGTAGCTACTAAAGTAGTTGATCAAATCGGATAACAATAACACCAATATTTAGTAGAAATTTCTACTAAATATTGGCGTAATCCAACATCCTGCGCATTCAGTATTTCAAAAGATATTAATAAAATAAACATTCCTTAACAAATTATTGAATAGGGTGACCATAAATAATTCAAAGAAGACCATTGTTTGAAATAAGTAGTTTTATTTGCTTATAAATCATTCTACAAGTACGATTACCTACGTGTAACTTATGTAATTGTGGTTTTAGATTATTTGAAATACTAGCTGCACCCCGTGGACCCACCTTCATAAGTCTCGATTCCGTGCGAATACCGGGATGAAAAGTATTCTATGTCCTTACCCAGGTTATGCTCTACCCATGTGCCAAATTTCATTCAAATCCGTTCGGCCGATATAGCGTAACAAACAAACAAACTCACTTTCGCATTTATAATATTATATAGTTAGGATATTTATGTAATGAACCTAATGAAATGAAATTCAGTAACCGGTGATGAATTTAATGATACTTATTTTATACAAACTTATGTTTAGTATGATTATTTAAACAATATTTTAGTTCCTGATGTATCGATAGATGGCGTTGTACATTTACCACTCTCCGCTGAATCGCGGTGATAGGAATCTCCGCAGAAACATGACCTCTTTGTGTATAGTAAAATAAATTGTCTTCGTCAAAGTTTTTATTCGTACGTTATGATTTTAAATTCATTATTGTTTCGCTGTTATTTTTCACAACATTATTGCTATAGTAACGTAAAGAATGTAATAGACAAGCATTAGATTAGAAAAAAAATCGGTTAGACATAAATGATACAAACTCCATTAAAATGCTTAAGGGTAACGCTTAAGCATTGTAACAGTTTTTTTAATAGAAAATTTACAGATCATTGTAATGCACTGCCCTGCCGCACAAAGGATCGCCAAGGAAATGAAGGCACAAAAGCTGGAAAATCCGGCGGCCATGCCGCCAGCATAGTGTGTAGGAACCATACTCGCAACAGGCGCCTCTAACTTTTTTAGTACCTACTATACAAACGGGTTATAAACAAAATCAATCATTCTGCCTAGCCTCTTCCCAACTATGTTGGGGTTGGCTTCCAGTCTAACCGGATGCAGCTGAATACCAGTATTTTTTACATGGAACGACGTGGAGTATTTTACAACCACGTTGTATACCTAATAAATAAATAAAATAACAATTCATATATTAACTATATCCTAACTAAAATTATAACAAACTAAAATAAAGTGTCTTAAAATTCCGCATCGCTGTCGACTGATAATGTACCAAAGAGACTGACGACTTATCAAATAATGTATTTACAGGATGTATAATCACCAGAGTCAACAATTCAACTCACTAAGTTAGAATTGGCCTCAAATGGCATGATTTCGTTGAAGTATTCGGACAATTTAAACTGAGTCGTAGGAATGATTGTAAAGAGTTTAATTTTTTGTATAACCCGACTGTGGCGAAGCCAAAAAAGGAGTGTTATGTGTTTGAGCTGAATTTTTATCTATCTATTTTTTTTTATTCTTGGTGTTAATATTGTGTTCATAATTTAAGTACTGATTGGTGAAGAATTATTCATGTGTAAGTAAAACTCTATTTATGATCATAGTTTGAATTATTTATGGTCACCCTATTCACTAATTTGTTAAGGAATGTTTATTTTATTAATATCTTTTGAAATACTGAATGCGCAGGATGTTGGATTACGCCAATATTTAGTAGAAATTTCTACTAAATATTGGTGTTATTGTTATCCGATTTGATCAACTACTTTAGTAGCTACGAACATATCATTTCTATAGACCGTCAGGATTGAGGAGCCACATAAAATGTGTTGTGTTACCGAAATTATATAGTTTTTCCATTTTATTTTTATTGTACAAATTCGAGCACATTTACTACTAAATCATACAAAAAATCTGTTGTAATTGGTTGATAACTTTCCGAGATACAACGCGGTGAAATTTATGGTTTTTTATGAAAAATCAAAACGTTGTAGCTATCTCAAATTCGACCGTACAAACCCCATTTTTTTTGTAGAGATTACGCAAAAGTACTACTAAATCCTACAAAATTTTCAAAAATATCCGTTGGCTAGTTTTCGAGTTCTAAGGTGGCTCCTCAATCCAGACGTCAGGATTGAGGAGCCACCTTTAACGTCGTATAACTTTTTAAGGGTTTTACTACAAATTCCAGGATCTGGTCTACAAAATCGGCTAATTTACTACTAAATATTGGTAGTACCCTCGTTCCGATATGAGATATGGCTCCTCAATCCAGACACACACGAGGAGATTCTTTTCAAAACTTGACTATTCCACTTTCACCAGAAAACCTTATTTGATTTTTTTGGTTGGTTATATTGAAATTGACGTGCGGCGAAAACAAAACTTTGTCAAAACGTGATGGATCCAGCGGAAAAAAAGCGCATGATTTCATCAAAAGTAAAGTTTAATCCAGTTCGAAATTCATTCTCAAATTAAAATCTAGTTTTGAAAAGAACCTCCTCAGTTCAAGTAAATAGGTCCTTACTTATAAAAACACATGAAATACCTACATAATATGTTACTTACTGTTTTATTAGGTACCTCGGTACATAACAATATATAAGTAATATAAACACATCTTCGTACCTACCTTACCTCATTACCTCATTACTCTATGTACGTATATGTACCTCATTACTCTATGTACGTATATGTACCTCATTACTCTATGATTAGGTACACGTGCACACCTAATACGCAAACAAAAACTTATTACGTAGGTACTGTATATCTAAGTAGATCGTGCCAGGGTTGCGTACACGTGCACACCTAATACGCAAACAAAAACTTATTACGTAGGTACTGTATATCTAAGTAGATCGTGCCAGGGTTGCGAGTTTGTCCGAAAGTGATATAGAGGGAACACGGGTGGGTTTTAGTCAGTAAAAGTCTGACACACCCTACCGCTCCGCCCAGAGCGTGAGAATTTATTTGATAATTTACCACCCTCAAAAAAATAAATTTAAATAGATGAAAGTAATCTGAACAGCAGATTTTTTTCAGTAATCTAAATAGATGAAAGTAATCTGAACAGCAGATTTTTTTTCGCGATTTCAGCGTTGGTCCCATAGTGATAGTTGTTCATAATGACGAGTACAATGACCCCTTAAGAGTTTTAGGGTGAACTAACTAAGGTTGTATATTTTTTTAATGAATGTTTAGTATTCATTGGATACATGAAGTGCATTGCTTTTTGTTGCTTGAAAGACGACTAAAATGTCACGGTGTATTAGTGGCCGTATGTCAATACGTCTCGCAAGGCCCAGAGGCTCTCATGCACGAAGACAACCTCGTGCATGAGTTCAAATCCGGGCAAGTACTTATGTGAAGTTTTCAATTTATATGTATACATACTTACTCTTGATATCTTGGACATTACTGACATCGGTGAATGAAAACATCGTTTAATAAAAGTCTGAAATCGCCAACCCGTCTTGAGCAAGCGTGGTGATCAATGCTCGTGCCTTCTCTGTATGAGAAGAGGCCTCATTTGCCCGGCAGTGGGAGAATAATAAAGTAAAACAAATAAAACAAAAAAAAATAACTATATACTATAAATAACAATAGGCTGGTATTATACAACATGTAAAAAAGACCCGATCCGATCCGTGAGGGTGTTGATAAGTATCGTACTGAGAGTCTATACAACCTTAGTAACCCCTACATTTCGACGAGATATACGAACATAAATGTAGGGAACAGCTGACTATTTTTTCGCGATTTCAACGTTGGTCCCATAGTGAAAGTTGTACATAATAATGAGTACAATGACCCCTTAAGAGGTTTAGGTTAACAAAAACTGAGGTTGTATATGTGGTAATTTTCTTTTAATTTTTTTTTTTTTTTTTTTTTTCAAAGGGGTATTTTACCGGGTTGTTTTACATGGGGCGTGGGCGGCCGTCGTTTAGCGGGTATCTACAAGTCATAACTTATGACCTCTGTTGATTTGTAAATTTTGATGGATAATTTAGGTACTAAAATGTAAATAAATAGCAAAAACTTTTTTATTTTCTTTTACTTTTTTATTACTTTTAGGTAATGTTATTGTGCCCCTTTCGAATCGGACAAGTTTTACATATCGTATAATATGTCAATCCAGCCGGGCGCTCGCGACTGCCAGGTTGGCCAAGTGAACGCAACCGAGGTAAACCTAAAACTGCAGTGCTATTCTGTAAACATCTCACCGTGAAAACTTAGGTGAAGTGTGCGTGGAGTGAGCTGTCATTCCACAGGGATTGACACTATTGACAGCTCACTTCACCCAAGTTTTCACGGTGAGATGTTTACAGAATAGCATGGCTGTACTACAGAATGTTCCCACAACACCGAAGCAATATTTTCTTCCTCTTCGTGCAATAAGCCTGTCTCGTGCGCCCGGCAATTTGTAAACAAGTCTGAATGACATATAGGAAGCGGAAGAAAGTAACATCGCATTATTCACACCAACCAGACTAGACATAGCATTTAATGCCTTGATCACACATGGCGAGTTCAGACAGACAGCAGAATGTCACTAGCAGCTCAGTAGGCTCGGTGGAGGCCTGCCCGGCTTGAGCGAGGCACCGCCGTGTCCTCACGGAGGCGATCGGCGGTGGCGATCTCTCGCGTCCGACCCTGGTTCAGGCCATGGTCCCGAGCGAGAGTGTATGGGAGGCCGTCACCTCCTTCTGCGAAGCAGTAATGCTCGCAAAGGAGGAGGAGGAGCGCGCGAGGGAGAGGCAAGAGTCACGCCCTCGCGCCCCTAGTCGCCGCAGGAGAAGCCCCGGGCGTCGGGAGTCGAGAGCCGACTTCCGGCCACTGTAGGCGCGGGCTTGCGGACGATGAGCAATGGGTAGCTCGCCGTCCGATAGGAACCAGGCCCGGGTCGACGGCGCGTTGTGTTCCACGCGCGCCTCAAAGAGATGTCAGCACCAACTGACGGGGTCCGGAAGGGCCAATGTCTGCCGGGGTTGCGAGTTTGTCCGAAAGGGATATCGTGGCCCCGGCACACAGGCAACGGAAGGAACACGGGTGGGTTTTAGTCAGTAAAAGTCTGACACGCCCTCCCGCTCCGCCCAGAGCACGAGAAGTTATTTGATAATTTCCAAGCCTCAAAAAAAAAAAAAAAAGCTCTTTAGGCTGGGAGATGGTGAGTGAGTGTTTTACTCACACAACTTAAGTAACATCATGGCTTGTTTTCCCGAAGCCCTAGGCAGAGGTGTACCTATAGTAAACCCAAATTTCACCAGTTATGTTTAAAAAGTGCAGTGCCGGGACCCCCCTGGAGGGTTCACCTCGTCTCATATATGGAATGCCGGGAGCCCTCGCAATGGGCTCATTCTAATCGAGCCTTTAAGATTTTCAGCCCAATGCGCCGCGCGGCATGCATACCGCTTGCAGGCGTTTCTTCGCCGGGAGCGGGCTACTCGCATGAAGCGCGCTGTTGGCGTGTGACAACTCGTGGGCCGCGCACTGCCCGCGAGCTGTCCACTATTCTGTATTGAATGACAAATTATTTGTCGTGTCGGAACGATGCTGTTTGTTATAATGAGCGATAAGCCTTTAATGTGATAGTTTGGTAGCTACAATCATTGACAAACACAAAAGATCCTCCTAGCAGTGTACGGTAGCAAAGCTACGCACCATTTTTTTTAATAAATATCTATATTTTTCCGCATTTTTATAAATAATCTTAGCCTACCGAGTGCGTAGACCTAGATCACTCGGGCGAGTTGTTCTACCTTTATTTCACATACAATACTTACAACAGTAGCGACAGCAAGATTGTCGAGTGGCACTGTCTCGTTACGTGTAATCAAGGCATTATCAAAGCACAATCAAGGCTAGCAATACACAAATCTGTGTGAAAACGATCAGTTCTACCGTAAACATGAAGATAACGTAAACAGTTACAGCCAATATTTAGTCAGTGCTTTCTCGCGCTTGTTCTGTTCGGTTTTATCGGTGATTCGACGGTGTCTGTAATGGGTTAGTGAAAAAATAGACACAATTATTTAATAACACTGAGACAACAAACAGAGTTCAACATGGTGGATTTTAGGAGTCACATAGTATTAATGTTGCTGGCAATTCATGGTAAGTTTTCAGAATGAGCTTTCAGAAAGTGCTGTTTTTTTTTGTGTCTTAACCACAGTCGTGTTGCTATAGATATCGGGCGAAGTCGGGCAACTTCGTGCGTTTTTTTTTTTAAATAACCAACGACATATTTCAACGCAGCGGGGTTCAGAATCATGTACTGAATCCATGGTAAGTAAAAGTTTTCGCGTCGATGTCCCTGCCACCCTGTATATATATTTGTGCTCGTCAAGTCCTTTCATTTGATATCCAAAAAGGCATAGTCAATTAAAAAAAACACTAGTACCTACATTTCAAATACAATGTGAAATTTAATTCGTTTGCATCCTCTTAGGGGGTCATTGTACTTCATTATGAATAACTTTCAATATGAAACCGACGCTGAAATCGCGAAAAAAAAAATCTGCTGTTCCCTATATTTCAACGAGATATACCTACGAATATAATTGTAGGGAACAGCTGATTTATTTTTCGCGATTTCAGCGTTGGTCCGATAGTGAAAGTTGTTCATAATAATGAGTACAATGACCCCTTAAGAGGTTTAGGGTAAACAAAAACTAAGGCTGTATAAGTAACCTCAAAATAATCCGGAGTCACAAGTATTAGGGCATAAAACAAACAGATTACGTGTGACTCCGGATTTTTAATTTGTCAGTTTGTGATGTCTTGTTTATACCATTTTAGATGACCTTATTTTATATTTCTAGTAAATAGCATCGTGTGTGTGCAGTGGGAGCACCTGCACTGCTCATCTGATGCTTCACAGGAGATGCCCGAAGGCTCAGTGGCGAACATAGGACGGTTCCCCTGGCTGGGCATTGTGCAACACACCTTCTGTTAGTATAAAAGAAATCGCTTTATTCGTGTATTCCCGTTCGTCCCACTGCCGTGGTCCCACCAGTGGGATGACGGCAGTCGTTAAGTCAGCAGATAGAAGATACATAGATTAGTTATGGTAAATAAGTGTTTTGTTTACCATTGAACAACCAGACTCAAATTATTTATTGAGTACCAATGGGAATTAAAAATAAAATTACTCAATTATTCCAGGAACGGGAATAGCAGTAACATTACCAAGAAGCAATAAGAAACCTTATAATTTTTGAAAATAAAAAATCTTATGATTATTGAAAAAAAAAAAAATTGCTATTTAAAATTCACATTTTTATTAAGTAAGTACCTAAATTACTCCAAATCAATAAAAAAATTGCAAATCTTCAGTCATAATAAGTTATGACTTGTAAACACACACGCCCTAAACGTCGCGAGACACGGCCGCCCACCGTCCGCGCGCTATCGGTAAAATTCCTCGTGGAAAAAAATGCGGTGAACTTTTTTCTTTTTCCTGAAAATTATCACATAAATAGATTCTCAGTACGATACTAAACAATACCCTCACGGCTCGTACAGGGTTTTTCTTGCATGTTGTAAGTATACAACCTTAGTTTTTGTTTATCCTACACCTCTTAAGGGGTCATTGTACTCATCATTATGAATAACTTTCACTATGGGACCGACGACGCTGAAATCGCAAAAAAATAATCATATGTTCCCTACATTTCGACGAGATATACGAACATAAATGTAGGGAACAGGAACAGCTGAGTTTTTTTTCGCGATTTCAGCGTTGGTCCCATAGTGAAAATTTTTCATAATAATGAGTACAATGACCCCTTAAGAGGTTTAGCGTAAACAAAAACTAAGGTTGTATAATGCATTATTATTTAACTTATGCAGGGGTGGGTCGCTAGTATGTAATACATGGAAACTTTAAATATAATCTCCCATGCGTCAACCAATTTTTTTTAGACATAGCCGGTAAGTCTCACTACGCTGTCACCGGGGCGGTGCTCATTCACCCAGTGTTTGCTATAGCCCCAGCTGAAGACATTGCAAAGATAAGTTCCGCAGAACAGCTCGTGTAAGTCATGTTAAATGTCTGTTTACTACGTCCATTATTTTAGAATGTTTCTAAACTTCTTAAGCTTTGCGCAGACTAGCGCGACGCGACACCGGTTATTATTAAACCGTCAAGTTTTCTTAGAAATTGTATTGTTTGAATCGCGTCGCGCTGGTCTGTACGAGCCTTTATTGTAAGTAATAATAACATTGAACGTTAACATTACGAGTTAGTAAGTAAAATTATGATACTATAACTATGTTGGGGTAAGTTCGGCGTTGGTAGAAGACCGTATGAATCAAAAATGTTGTCGGCATTAAAAATATAACGGTCTTATCTTAGCGCCGAACTTTCCCCAAAATTACTCTAATTTTTTTCTAACTATATTTCCACGATCTATTATCTTCCTAG
Organism: Agrochola circellaris; assembly: GCA_914767755.1. NCBI lineage: Eukaryota > Metazoa > Arthropoda > Insecta > Lepidoptera > Noctuidae > Agrochola > Agrochola circellaris. Next base: position 10,853,529 of record OU611860.1, read on the forward strand.
GGAAGATAGAAAGAAAAATAATGTAGGGTGGAAAGATACAAAAAGTTTATTTCTTTCTTTAGCTACTGGCTACTTCAGGTAGAACTTACAAGCTTTTTTTGGAACGAAGTTTCTTTAATGCGGCTTGCGGTAGGAGTTTACTGGTAAAAATCGTTCGTCTTGTAATGAAAAATCGTTACTATGCTCTTCATGCGACTTTTTTCCTCTCTATCTCTTTCTATTATATTGGGTGAAATTAAATTCATGGGCATCCTCTTAACGGTCATTATGAACAACTCTCACTATGAACCAACCTTGATAACGCAAAAAGAATCAGCTGTTCCCTACATTTATGTTCGCATATCTCGTCAAAATGTAGGAAACAGCAGATTTTTTTTCGCGATTTCAGTGTTGCTCCCGTAGTGAAAGTTGTTCATAATAATGAGTACTATGACCCCTTAAGGCGATAGCGTCAAGGTAGCCCGCGAAATTCAATTTTTCTTACGATTTTTGCAATTTGCAGGTCAGTATCATGTTCTTTGTTGATCTAAATATGATTCGCGGCCATATCAAATGTTTATTTATAAAATTATAATCATAATGATCTATACAACTCTCTAAATTCATGTAATCCCATTGAATGACTACACTTTCATGACATTTGACAGTTATGCTAACTTATGGAGTTGTATTGCTAATTGTAATGATTATAATTATGTAAAGCGATATTTGTTACAGTCGCGAATCATATTTTAATTAACATAAATCCTGACACTGACCTGCAAAATGCAGAAAAACTAAAGAAGATTTGAATCTCGCGGGCTACCTTAACGCATCCCCCTTAAGAGGATGCCCATGAATTCAATTTGATTCCATTGTATACTTACGAGTGTGTGTGTGCGAGTATCGCGTAAGGAATTTCCTTCCTGACGGGGTTCCCCCGACCGTACAGGTGTTTTTTTAATAAGTTGGATTTCCAGGAACAACACAAAGTTGATACTTTGGGGCGCCAGGTCAAAGAAATACGCGTTAGACGTAAAGGATTATATCCTACACCCCGAGTACCATGATCAAGTAACTTTTGCCACCATTGCGCTATTGGACCTCATCGCCTGGGGCGAATCTCCACTGTTTTACGAATGGAAAGGTGGTGTATTTTTATTTTGTGTGGTTTCTAAGTTGTAAAAATCTACGTTGCAAATTTCTAGTACCTACCTATATCTGAAGGCCAATTTCCCGTATCAATCCCGCTCAAAATGTAGTCGCAATCTCATTTCGGCAACAATCGATGCCAAAACCTTGTCAATTTTTTTTGGTAAATTCGATGTATTTGTGACAGATCGAAATTGTTATTGGAATTCAAGCATTCATATGAGCGCTTATCATAATACTTAGTTGGCAACGTTGCAAATAGCTGTCAAAGATTTACCTGTTTTGATTAATTTGACATTATAACTGTATGGGACTAAGAAATGTGGCTAACTAGTGAACTAAAATATTGATTACTTATGAAATGCAATAATTAATATTGTAACCGAAGTAGTTTTTTTAGATGTCAAAAAGTATTTGGAAACTTTGCCTTGTTTGCACCTAAAACGGTGACAACATCCAATTCAGTGTTATTTATAATTGTACTTGATTATAAATATTAGCCACATTTTATATTTCCATACAGTAATATTGCCAAATTAATTAAAACAGTGAAATATTTGACATCTATTTGCGTCGTTTCTGTGGTATTGTTGAGGCTCGTGCAGATCAGCGCGATGCAACGGTGCGACTCGACTCGAACAATACAATTTATAAGAAAACTTCACGGTTTAACAATAGCCGGTGTCGCGTCGCCGCCACCGCCATCGCGCTGTCGTCTATCGCGCTTATAACAAATTACAATAATAATCATTATAATTTTTTGTATGCAGCGCCGGTACTACCAGTTTGCTTGCCTTTCAAGGGGTCTGGAACGTTTGAAAACAAAATGTATGCAGTAAAAATGAGTGACAGTAAGCTATGGCCAAACTGAAGCGAATCCCGCGCGGGATGCCGGACGAAATTCGCTCGCGCCGATTGTGCCAACTAAAGTAAAGTCGTTTGTCCAATGCACCGTGAACGGCGTCAAAGAGAACGAGTTGACGACGCCGAAGTAGCGACTGCACTATCGAAGAACTTCATATCTAAGCAGTTTGAAAACAAAATCCCGTGAACACGATGACCACAACTGTTACCGTCCCGGTTCTATAGTTGCCGAGCGCTGCAGCCAAAAATGGTCCTTACGGTGTATAGATGTGAAATTCATCGATGGTACCTTTACTATGGCCGCGTAATCTCGTTTCTCGTTGACGTCCCTTTCACGGTGCGGTCGACAAACAGTGTAACTTTATGAAGTCGTTCAAAGTGGCGCGATAGTTGCGTGACTTCCAAATCAACAATCGATGGGTGTAATCGGGTCGCGCGCAGGATTCGCCTCGGCTCTTATTTGCAAATCGTCTGAATAAGCTGTCATGACAGCTTGTATGTATTGGAATTTATTCCGTTTCTATTCCAGCGTTTGGCACAATGGAAAAAGAGGTTTTAAAAATGAATTTTGTGGAAAATCAAGTTTGTGAAGAGTTTTACTATAAAAACCATGTAAGTTATCTGTTAACTCCCATCGCCCTTCTGCTTATATCCTAAGTAAGTTGGTGCCGGCACAGCATGACTATCTTCTTCATTTTCCATAGATCTCTACAGGCACTATAAGTACACATTGTCTATATTTTATCAGCTTATCAGCCGTCATCTGTGATACGAGTTCTTAGCGTCCGTCAAATCAATTTGTAGCAAACATGTTGTACAGAGGTTGGAATAAGATTATGTCTCAAACATGCACCCTGTAAGGGCACTGTAAAACGAAACAAAAGTAATCAATTACATAACCTACATTTTTCATTGCCAAAAAAATAAAATAAAAAAAGGCTGTGTATCCTTATCGGATAAAGTGCCGTTAGCGGCATTATAGTGGCTCTGCCTCGGCCCGGCTAAAGTGCCATTTATAAGCATTGCATTGTCGTAAATAGCGGCACTCTAGGTATACAGTTCCAATAAAAAAAACATGGTTCAAAACAATAGAATAGAATAATTATTGTAAGTATGATGTTACTGTAGCTTCACTATTATATTTGGAGGGTTGTAGTTGTTTGTCAACCCGGACCTTCATTTTGTTTTCTCATGACATGTTTATCATTTTGAAGTAAAAACTTGAGCGCTTTGAGCGATTTTTGGTAGGGGGATAAATTGCGTCACCGCGCGTCGTAGTGCTCTGTAACCTAAAATAGAGATGGCGCCAACCAGTTTTAAGTTCTGTCGGCAGTCCCCATTATTGGTTAGTTTCATAGACTACAATTGGACGTAGTTAAACAGAAACGATCCAACCCACACAGAGTTAGTTTTGAGATATTCAAGTTATAAGATCAGATCGTGTTATGTGATCATATGACCTGCTATACATACGGGTTGGTAACGTATGGTCATAATGACATGATGCGTTGGGATTGTTTTTGTGATATTAAAGTTTTGACTACAAAGAGTGTTTTGGTATACATAACTCATTTTCGCCCATAGTGTGGGTTGGATCCTTTCTGCTTAACTACGTCCAATTATAAAAAGGTTAGGTTTTTTTGCGTCATACATCACATACCTACATGACGAATTGATGATACATGCATATAAAATAAAGGCACTATCAATCATTCCTAACACAGTTGACATTCAAAAAAATGAACCCGGTAAACCCGCTGTGCGCAGTATCGGAGTTTTCAAAAAATGCCTGCGTTTGGGACGGCGGCACCGCCCTGATCACCAGACAATCTTGGGGGTTCTGGAAACTGGTGAGTTGGTTTGTGTAGCTAGACGGATGGTTTGGCTGAGGTTAAGCTATACTTTATGCTATTCATCATAGAGTAACCAACAAGCCTAAAGCCTAGCCTACCCTTTACCTTAGTTAAAATTATGTTACTATGCCTAAAGAATAATTTTCTTCTCTTTTCTCATATAAATATTGCAAAGTGGCGTAAAGTGCGTATACAGGGTGTCAGGGACATCGACGCGAAGCCGGTTACCATGGATTCAGTACATGATTCTGAGCCCCCCAGCGTTGAAATTTTTCGTCGGTTATTTTAAAAAAAACAGCTGCTCCATACATTTTGACCGCGTAGGTATTGCACTTTTCTATGAAACAGCAGATTTTTTTTTTAAGAACCGGTGAAACATTTCAACGCAGGGAGGTTCAGAATCATATACTGACCCCATGGTAACCGGCTTCGCGTCGATGTCCCTGACACCCTGTATATGTATTAGGCATAGTCGACCTAAGATACAAACGTAAATAATTATTTTAATATGTATATACTACTTACTTACTTATATTCTTGATGTTATACATTTAGTTAGGTTTCGCTGTACGAGGCCCCGGCTGTGGTGCTCCGACCAGGTTCCTGAACATTCACGACTACGTACCTTGGATAAATGACATCATCTCTCAGATCCCTTACGAAAATGCTGCAGATACATACAAGATAGGACTGCGTAGGGTGTCACCGATCCAACTTTTTATGTACAATGGTAAAATCTTGGTATTCCAATTTACATAGCATGATAAACAATTTGTTATATATTATTTTGTTATTTCACTATCTGCTGCACCGGTTGACGTCATCATGTCAACGCCGGCTGACGCTGAAAACCAGCGCTGGGGCTCTGTCTCGCATAGGGTCCCATCATTATGGTGAGCGATGGCCGTTTTGCGTGGCAGTGACGCATATTTCCCCCAAATTGTTATTTTCGTGTTATTTCGTGCGTCATGTGTACCACAAATAAACGTATTTTCTGTCTTTTCTTCTTTCTTTCTTAGTATATTCGTTGTATTTTAGACATATTAGGGAAAATCGGGAGACTGTCATGCATTGGGGAGATTTGAACAAGAAATCGATGTTTTTTATAAATTTTTACCGCTCAAGCTAATAATAAAATAAACAAATAAATACATTGAGTCTGAATTTCAACGCAGGGGGCTTAGAATCATGTACTGAATCCATGGTAACAGTATTCGCGTCGATATCCCTGACACCCTGTATAATTTATATATTTATGGGCAGATTTTACAAACTTGGGATAACTTTTATCTAAAGCTTAAAAATTGCTGGTTAAAAATGTTTGTATAGAAAATACCGCAAATTACTTTTTAGATAAAAACTTTCTGACTATTGAATTTTACCTTTTAATTGTAAACGAATAATTTGACATGCTCTTTAAAATTACAGCTCAAACCGAAATTATGAAAAGATATGGACAATGCGACAGGCAATACCGCGGTAATATCTTGTATCGGGATAGCTCAGAATTTGTGGCTAATAAGCCCTTCACGCAAGCATTCTATTATGTAAGTATTTTTACTATTTCAACGATTTTAATCTTTTGGCCTCGGAATACTGCCGCTTCTCATTTTGGTCTTCCCTCACTTAGAATGTTCTATCTCAGTGGTCGGCAAACTCATTAGTAAATAGAGCCAAATATAACGACAAAAAACTTTTCTTAATCCTTAAAACTCCCATCCTAAGAAGTATCATCATCATCATCATATCGGCCGATAATAATATGATGAAGGTTTAGGTGTAGAGGAACAGGGTGTAAAGTTCACTCATCCACCATAGAAAAGGGAGGATCCTCCGACCAGACGGGTGTCATATCTGGCGGGTAATTGCCCAGAGAGGTTGAAGTCGGGAGCTTGTATATATGTCCACCGCGCGGTAAACTCTAATAGCGCGATGCAGGATTTGAGTGACGTCAGGATGTTGTGTGACGTTAGGTTTTTAATGCGCTGTTCGCATGTGGCGATGTAGATGCCGCCACAGAAGGTATCCTACTTATTAACAAGTTAACCTTGGAAAACTTTGAAAGGTACAGTAAATTATAAATTTTCGATGACCTGTTAATTTTAAGTAAAAATACTTTGGAAAAAAATCTTTGAAATATAATAGGTCTTTACCTATGAAATTGTCGTTTTGTATGATAAAATTTAAACGAATTTTTTTCATGTATTTTTTATTTGTATTAATCGAAGTAATCACCCATGCAATCAATGCATCTTTGCCAACGCAGCGGCAGTTTATTGATGCCCTTCTTAAAGAAATCAGCTGGACGGGAGGCAACAAATTCTTCAAAGGCATTTTGTACTGCCTCTCGGGTATTGGATTTTTTTCTCGCCAAGAAGTTATCCAAATTCTGGAAAAAGTAGTAGTCTGTAGGCGCAAGGTCTGGTGAGTAGGGCGGATGACGGAGAGCTTCCAACCCCAGTTCTTGCAACTTGGAGACCGTCTGCTGTGCAGTATGAGGTCGTGCGTTGTCGTGCAGTAGCAGCGGAGACGAGCGATTGACCAATGCTGGTTGGAGATGTGCCAGCTTCTCCATCATTGTGTTCAGTTCTTCACAGTACACATCTGCAGTAATGCTCACCCCGTTTGTTAAGAAGCTGTGATGAATCACACCGACGCTAGACCACCAAACAGTGACCATCACTTTTCTAGGGGCAAGTTTTCGTTTAGGGCATTGTTTAGGTGCTGAACCAGGATCCAACCAACTTGCTGAGCGCTTGCGGTTATCAAACAGAATCCATTTTTCATCGCAGGTAACAATGCGGTTCAAAATTCCTTCATTTGTGTGTCTGTTGAGCAGTGCAAGGCACGTCTCGACGCGTACTTTGCGCTGGCGATCATTGAGTTCGTGGGGCACCCATTTGTCAAGCTTTTTTACCTTGCCAATTTGACGCAAATGGACCAATATTGTTTTGACGCTAACGTCGAAAGCTGCTGCTAATTCAGCCGTAGATTGTGTATCATCAGCTTCCACAATCGCCTTTAATTCGTCATTGTCGACCAGTCTTCGGACGACCGCGAGGTTCATTTTTCAGGTCGAAATTTCCAGAACGGAAGCGAGCAAACCAATAACAGGTGGTGCGTTGGTTTGTAGTGTTAGCTCCGTAAACGTCGTTGATGTTGCGTGCCGCTTGTGCCGCGTTGCTGCCACGACGGTACTCATATTCCATAATTACTCGAATTTTTAACGTATCCATGATGACGAAAAAGATTGAAATGTGATGAAAATGTAACACTAATCAATAAACAAATGACTACTTTTGGAAAAAAAAAACCATGTTTTTAAAATAAAATAAATTTGAAATTAGAATTCTTAGCCAAACAAAAATTATTTTGATTTGAAATGGCCAGTACTGCAGAACGGCAATTTCATAGGTAAAGACCTAATAGTTTGAATTTTGAATAAAACTTGATATCTTACTTAACACCTCAGTACCGGGAGCTCTCCTGGACGGTTCATCTAGTCGCATAAGGGATGCCGTGAGCCCTCGCGGAGGGCTAATTTTAAATACAGGTTTTTCTTAGCGAATACAGCATTATAAAACATGTTAGCAAAATCTGTTGTATATTTTAACAAGTTTTTTTTTTATATGCGTTGGTTTTAAAACCCAAGCATTTTTTTATTTTTATTCACGGTTACAATTAATTATTTTAAAAATAGAAGGTTGGAAACTACTTTTAACGACAAGACCCCCTGAAAACACTATAAGTACTTCGTTTTACAGTGTTTTATAACACGGTTTTAAACCTAATGCCTTTGACTGTCCGCGATGGTTAACTTTAGCGCAAAAGTAATGCCGGTAACCCTACCACTTCACTTCTTCACTTCCAATATGTATGGCGGCATGGCGTATGAGTTCTATGAAAAGTGGGTTGAGTCCTTTAAATCCTTTAAATTTTTTTGTGAACATTTTTAACCGTGAACACAACATTAAAGCAAAAAAAGCATGGATTTAAAAACCAACGCTTATACTAATAAATCTTGTTAAAAAATACATCAAAAATACAATAAATAAAATGTGATGCGTAATTAGACTGGATTTTATTTTTACGGTTTAGAATGCTGTATTCGCTAAGAAAAACCTACATTTAATATGGGCTCCCGCTTCCCATATGCGACTAGGCATAGATATAAGAATATATTTCTATGAGATTAGGTGAACCCTCCAGGAGGGCTCCCGGAACTGAACGTGTAAGAAATAATATATTGATGATTTCTTTTCTCAGTTGACGATTACCACGTTGTCAGAGTTTACGTGCCTTGTAATTGATCTCACAGTAGCTGAGCAGACTAACGCTGCCGTGTGGGTGGAACACGATTGTCACAAAGATGTACATGGGGTACATAATTTAGACACTACAAGACCGATGAGAGAAAAGTAAGTCTAATATTGCAAATATCCAACTTTACCAGAGTGCACGCAATAATTCTACATGGCATTCGGCATGGCGGGATCCTAATTACGTAATACACGATCAAAAACAATCTGAATCATTTTGAAAGAGATTGCTAATCCATTGCTTCACAAATTCGAAAAAGAAATCTGCTCAACAACATAAATAACGCAATGAATGTCGTTGAACTGTCAAAATTAAACAGATTAGTTTTTTACCCGTAAGTAGACGATGTGAAAAAATAGTGTATGAAAATGCAAATATTCCCCGATTATTTAAGTTTCATAAATTGCTAATTCGAAAATCGAATTGGTTTTTATCCTCCTCGCAGTAGGTGTGGAAAGTAGAGTATTCTCCTCAGGGACTTTTTTTTATTATTATTACGTGAAGCAAAAACTTTGTACGCCTTTTTACCTAAAATTACGCGGGCGGAGGAATTTTGGCACAGTTACAAGTTTTTATGGAGAAGGAGTGCAGAAAGCTAATATTTTTATATAATATACATTAGAAATAAATTAAATTAGTAAAAAAAACATTACACACACTACCCATCACCCATCACATCACTAGCCATCTTATGTCAAAAGCTGTCAAACGCATGGGCGTTTGACAGCTTTTGACATAAGATCGCTACCTTAGAATGAATGACATTAATGAATAATGGTCGAATTTCGACCTCTGGGCGACCACTAGTTCTATTTAATTTATAGAGGGTTTAACCAAAAACGGATTATGCCACCCTCATCGGTACAAACAATTATTCCTTATAAACCTAAATCCTATTTTTGCTAACTTATACATCCGCATCTTGCATCCGTCGACAATGGGGACGCAGGCATGCTATTTATTGCTCCTCCTTCTGCGAAGCAGTAATGCTCGCGAAGGAGGAGGCGGAGCGCGCGAGGGAGAGGCAAAATGCACGCCCTCGCGCCCCTAGTCGCCGCAGGAGACGCCCCGGGCGTCGGGAGTCGAGAGCCGACTTCCGGCCACCGTAGGCGCGGGCTTGCGGACGGTGAGCAATGGGTAGCTCGCCGTCCGATAGGGACCAGGCCCGGGTCGACGGCGCGTTGTGTTCCACGCGCGCCTCAAAGAGATGTCAGCACCAACTGACGGGGTCCGGAAGGGCCAATGCCTGCCGGGGTTGCGGGTTTGTCTGAAAGGGATATCGCGACCTCGGCACACAGGCAACGGAAGGAACACGGGTGGGTTTTAGTCAGTAAAAGTCTGACACGCCCTCCCGTTCCACCCAGAGCGGGAGAAGTTATTTGATAATTTCCCATGCTCAAAAAAAAAAAAAAAAGGCATGCTATTTATTCATATCCTTTCGGCCTCGTTCCGGACGCATTCCATCAGTATATATGGTAGTTGTCTTCCACTAAGTATATTACAATCTGGACAATTTTGTGAAGTAACTTTACCTATGAGAAATGCGAAACTGATCATTGGAATGTGTCCCGCTATCTAATTACGCGTGTGTGTCTGGATTGAGGAGCCAATCTCATATCGGAACGAGGGTACTACCAATATTTAGTAGTAAATTAGCCGATTTTGTAGGCCGGATCCTGGAATTTGTAGTAAAACCCTTAAAAAGTTATACGACGTTAAAGGTGGCTCCTCAATCCTGACGTCTGGATTGAGGAGCCACCTTAGAACTCGAAAACTAGCCAACGGATATTTTTGAAAATTTTGTAGGATTTAGTAGTACTTTTGCGTAATCTCTATAAAAAAAAGGGGGTTTGTACGGTCGAATTTGAGATAGCTACAACGTTTTGATTTTTCATAAAAAACCATAAATTTCACCGCGCTGTATCTCGGAAAGTTATCAACCAATTACAACATATTTTTAGTATGATTTAGTAGTAAATGTGCTCGAATTTGTACAATAAAAATAAAATGGAAAAGCTATATAATTTCGGTAACACAACACATTTTATGTGGCTCCTCAATCCTGACGGTCTATAGAAATGATATGTTCGTAGCTACTAAAGTAGTTGATCAAATCGGATAACAATAACACCAATATTTAGTAGAAATTTCTACTAAATATTGGCGTAATCCAACATCCTGCGCATTCAGTATTTCAAAAGATATTAATAAAATAAACATTCCTTAACAAATGAGTGAATAGGGTGACCATAAATAATTCAAAGAAGACCATTGTTTGAAATAAGTAGTTTTATTTGCTTATAAATCATTCTACAAGTACGATTACCTACGTGTAATTTATGTAATTGTGGTTTTAGATTATTTGAAATACTAGCTGCGCCCCGTGGACCCACCTTCATAAGTCTCGATTCCGTGGGAATACCGGGATGAAAAGTATTCTATGTCGTTACCCAGGTAATGCTCTACCCATGTGCCAAATTTCATTCAAATCCGTTCGGCCGATATAGCGTAACAAACAAACAAACTCACTTTCGCATTTATAATATTATATAGTTAGGATATTTATGTAATGAACCTAATGAAATGAAATTCAGTAACCGGTGATGAATTTAATGATACTTATTTTATACAAACTTATGTTTAGTTTGATTATTTAAACAATATTTTAGTTCCTGATGTATCGATAGATGGGGTTGTACATTCTCTCCGCTGAATCGCGGTGTTAGGAATCTCCGCAGAAACATGACCTCTTCGTGTATAGTAAAATAAATTGTCTTCGTCAAAGTTTTTATTCATACGTTATGATTTTAAATTCATTATTGTTTCGCTGTTATTTTTCACAACATTATTGTTATAGTAACGTAAATAATGTAATAGACAAGCATTAGATTAGAAAAAAAAATCGGTTAGACATAAATGATACAAACTCCATTAAAATGCTTAAGGGTAACGCTTAAGCATTTTAACAGTTTTTTAATAGAAAATTTACAGATCATTGTAATGCCGGCGGCACTGCCCTGCCGCACAAAGGATCGCAAAGGAAATTAAGGCACAAAAGCCGGGGGTCCGTGCCGCGTGGGAAAATCCGGCGGCCATGCCGCCAGCATAGTGTGTAGGAACCATAACAGGCGCCTCTGACTTTTTTAGTACCTACTATACAAACGGGTTATAAACAAAATCAATCATTCTGCCTAGCCTCTTCCCAACTATGTTGGGGTTGGCTTCCAGTCTAACCGGATGCAGCTGAATACCTGTATTTTACATGGAACGACGTGGAGTATTTTACAACCAGGTTGTATACCTAATTAATAAATAAAATAACAATACTTATATTAGCCTTAACCTAACTAAAATTATAACAAACTAAAATAAAGTGTCTTAAAATTCCGCATCGCTGTCGACTGATAATGTACCAAAGAGACTGACGACTTATCAAATAATGTATTTATAGGAAGTATAATCACCAGAGTCAACAATTCAACTCACTAAGTTAGAATTGGCCTCAAATGGCATGATTTTGTTGAAGTATTCGGACAATTTAAACTGAGTCGTAAGAATAATTGTAAAGAGTTTAATTTTTTGTATAACCCGACTGTGGCGAAGCCAAAAAAGGAGTGTTATGTGCAAATACTATACTGTATAGTATATGCAAATACTATATACAATATCATGCAGTCGGAAACATCTTTTTAATAAAAACCTATTTGCCTCCTTTCATTCATGTTCATTTTTTACGCAGTCGGGTTGTTGTTTTTTTAATTTACTTTTTGATCATATATGGATACCGGGCAGATAATTGCACAAAATATAAGATAATTTGAATTGGGAATTCCATCTTGCATTTCTTAGTGGAAGCAAGTAGTCTGGATTTCTGCCCGATTGATGGAAATACGCTCGCCCCCTGTTACATGGGCCTTGTTAAACATAACTGGCGAAATGTGGTTGAACTATAGGTACACCTCTGCCTAATCCTTCGGGGAAATACAGGCGTGATATTATGTTATGTTATGTAATTTGAATCGGGCTATCTGAGCGCGTTCGCCTTAACATGACATACAAAGAGATTTAAAGTACTAATTTTGATCTATTTTATCTATACATATTATAAAACAATGTTGTTTTTCATGTCTGTCTGTGTGACCGCTTAAATCTTCTAAACTACAGATGAAATTTGATGTGGTTTCCACCGTCATTTAGAGCAAATTTATTAAAATATTAATGTATAAAAATAACAACTTAACCTAATTTATGAATACAAATAAAAAATAAGATCCTAACTAAATCGCAGTATTATATTTTGATAAAGAGAAAAAAACGAATGTAGCATTGCAATCACAATATTGTGAATGTGCTTGCAATGTAACGTTCCTTTTTGAACAAGTAATTTTAAATTATTTGTGTAGTGCAGTCTTCACCAAAGAGTGTCAGAATGATTTCTGTTTATTTCTTACAACCTCTAGACAGATTGCATTTTTGCCATTAAACTTAAATGTTCTTTCAAATTTTGGCATCCGATGTTTGGAAGACGCAATCTGCACTCAGGAAGAAAAATACACTTGTATTTGTTGCGGTGATGATAGAACTTCCAATTATGTGCCATCCAATATTGTGTCGTTTGATTTAAATGGCTGTGACAAATTTATTTTAGAAGATATACATCATCATCCGCATCACATCATAGTTAAAGGTATAACATACTCTCATTGGAGCTATAGAATTTATTCCAGCACTCAGTGAAGTTGGCATGGGCCATTATAAATGTCACTACATTATGGATAGTCAGTTTTTTTGCTAAGACAATTATGAAACCAAAATTCGCAATAGTACAAAATTACCAAAATATTTTCATATTACATATGGCAAAATTTAAAGTTGGGGGGGGGGAATAGACCCGCAAATGGTCCAAAATTTTAAGGGAATATCGGGTAGCAAGATTACGTTACGCCCGCGAACACGCACAATGGGGAGACGAAGAATGGGCAAGAGTAATGTTTTCTGACGAATCCAGATTTATGCTGTGTTCAAGTGACGGGCGGCGAAGAGTCTACAGACGGCCAGGGGTAGATTTTATTCCATCTTGTTTTGAGGAAAAAGTGCCGGTTGGCAGTGGATATGTTATAGTTTGGGCTGGAATCTCTTTAGAGCGTCGCTCGGAGTTAGTGCTGATGCTGAAAATTCTTTGTGATTTCTTTTTTTATTCTTGGTGTTTGTTTATTCTATGGGATATCGCTCTTTTAGTTTATTTTCTTTTTTTTATTCTTGGTGTTAATATTGTGTTCATAATTTAAGTACTGATTGGTGAAGAATTATTCATGTGTAAGTAAAACCCTGTTTATGATCATAGTTTGAATTATTTATGGTCACCCTATTCACTAATTTGTTAAGGAATGTTTATTTTATTAATATCTTTTGAAATACTGAATGCGCAGGATGTTGGATTACGCCAATATTTAGTAGAAATTTCTACTAAATATTGGTGTTATTGTTATCCGATTTGATCAACTACTTTAGTAGCTACGAACATATCATTTCTATAGACCGTCAGGATTGAGGAGCCACATAAAATGTGTTGTGTTACCGAAATTATATAGCTTTTCCATTTTATTTTTATTGTACAAATTCGAGCACATTTACTACTAAATCATACTAAAAATATGTTGTAATTGGTTGATAACTTTCCGAGATACAGCGCGGTGAAATTTATGGTTTTTTATGAAAAATCAAAACGTTGTAGCTATCTCAAATTCGACCGTACAAACCCCATTTTTTTTGTAGAGATTACGCAAAAGTACTACTAAATCCTACAAAATTTTCAAAAATATCCGTTGGCTAGTTTTCGAGTTCTAAGGTGGCTCCTCAATCCAGACGTCAGGATTGAGGAGCCACCTTTAACGTCGTATAACTTTTTAAGGGTTTTACTACAAATTCCAGGATTCGGCCTACAAAATCGGCTAATTTACTACTAAATATTGGTAGTACCCTCGTTCCGATATGAGATTGGCTCCTCAATCCAGACACACACAATTACGCAACACATTTTCGTTGACAATTCCGACTAATCTGTTTGAATTTGACAGGTCAACAACATTCATTGTGATATTTACGTTGTTGAGCAGATTTATTTTCGAACGTACTGTTATAGGGTCCCTTCAAATAGGCTTTTTAAAAAAAGAAATTGTTTAAAAAGATAATTATTATTTATTTAATTAATTAATACAATGAAGGGAAAGGGACCCATATGCAACCGATCACCGTAAAGGTTTAAAATAGACTGACTTTAGTACCAATGATTATTGCTGACTACGACTATTATACTGAGATGGCTGAAAGCCATGATGATTAAGCATTTTAGGGTTCAGTGTCTGCTTATAACACCTCCCCTATCAGAGTGAACTTTGGGGATGATTACCAAAGTTAACCCTAGAAAGAGGTTCTTAGGGCTGGAGCTGGAATTTCTTGAATGGTTTGCTCCAGTTCCACAGATTCCGATTTAGATTTATCGCATTTGCGGAAACTATATTTGCGAAGGTTGCAATTGGGTTTACAAAAAACTACAATTCTATAAACTAAGTAAAACAAAATAAAACATACAATTAAACTTATAATTATTGAATAATGTGTCCCATACTTAATTATGTGGGGTGTTTCCTGAATTTTATCAACGTCTGATAAGAGGTTGTTAATTGCTTTGCTAACATGATTCATATCATCTAAGTTAATTTGCTCTAAGTGGGTAGGGGACATATTATTCGTTATACTATTTGTTTTACAACAACTACTATTTATTAAATTGAAATCTGGCAGATTAATGGGTGAAGTTAAGTTTAGAACATTGCTATATCTAGGTAACAGCGTGGTACCTCTACAATAGGCGATACAACTGGTTGGTATAAATAAGATGCCAATACCGAATATATTTATTTCCTTTATCTGATTGTGACCTTGGCAATCTAGTGAAAGTTTCGTTAATTCAGATTGAACATATATAAATTTATTATTATTGAGTGATTTAAAAATATCTAGATTACCATGAATAAGTTTAACATTACATATCGCGGGAATTTCTTTGATAGTTTTAGATAACAGTTCGCTTTCACAACTTGGTCTTGAATCAGTTTTGTAAATAACAGGAATTTCACATAAATATTCTGCCAAATGTACTAGTTTACAATTTTCCAATGACTCTAATTTACAGTAATTTGATTTGTCTTTTGTTATAGCTATATACTTAGCGCTTGGTACAATTAAACCAAATGTGTTTAGTTGATTGGCGTCGTGAGGTGTTGGTAATGCAATATTATTAAACAAAGAATATTCTTGATTGGATATCAAAGGGACACGTAAAAGAAATACTAGTTTATCGTTAAAATAATAACACAATAAACTGGACACTTTTATAATAGTATGAACTGAACTTATATCTAATTGTACAGGTAAGTTTAGATTATTCGGCAGGTGCCTCACGTTATCAGCTAATTCTCGGTACATAGCGGTAGGCGACATAACGGACGGGTGCAGTATGTTTTGACTACAAAGCATTATCGCATTTGTTATGTCTTCAAGTTGGAATGTTAGGGTGACCATGGAAGTTTCCAATGTATTACGGACAAAATCTAGTTCTAAAATATGCGTAGTTTTAGAAATATTTTGAATACTGCTCGAGAGTTTGCTGATAGCGTCATTTAACTTTACTTCGTTTTGTTGAATCTTGTGAAACGTATTATTATATGTTGATATAACAGATTTAGTTATTAAAATATTATTTTTTATAAAAGATATAAGTTTATCTTGATTGTTTTGCATTGATTCAATAGCTCGATCATATTGAATAGCGTCGTCTTCATCTAAAGTACCAAAAACTTGTTTTAGAATCATTCCAATTCCTCCAATCCATGCTCGTTTGTTTCTGTGGTCACCATTATCAATAAGGTAAGATATGGAACTAAATAGTTTTATTAAATTTCGTTGTTGAACTACTAATGGTTCCACTGTATTGTGGCATTCTGAGTGTTTGATGTAGCCGGTTTGTTCACATGTATAAATTACCGTTTCTAATGCTGAATTTATATTTTCTATATGCGGTTTAATATGTAAAATATCTAACGGCATAATGACGTTTAGGATGCCATTATTGATTTTTAATTTCCCTATGTAATCGAAGTATATTCCAGGACTCGCAGTTATCGCGTGGACATACTCGTTAGATGGTTGGAGCTCCGCTGAGGCACTGTAAGTACATAGGTATGCATGTATTATGAATACTAACTAAATATTTAATGTAATAACTACTAATCTAACTAGTCTATAAGGATTATATAAAGGTATATAGTCTATCTATACTAATAATATCGATTTAATTATGATTCTAATTTAAAAGTTTTCTTTCACAGGTTGTTGGCGACTTCTGCGAGTTTCACTTGGTCATAGTGGTGACGGACGTGTCGTCTGTTTATCAATAGTGATAAAGTGTTATTGCCGTGAACTTTTATGACTTTATATGGACCTTTCCATATGGGTGATAAGGCCTTTCGCATTCTAAGGTGGTTCTTTAAGTAAACGTAATCACCGATTTTATATTGTACTGGCCGACTATGGGAATCATAATATGTTTTAGACGTTATCTTAGATGTGTGGACGTATTCAAGAGCTTTATCGCGAGAATACTTTAAGCGGTTTTGTAGCATACGGACATATTCGGGGTATGTGGCGTCCAGGCTTTCGTTACATATAGAGTTTGGGATAAACGGTTTATTGCCGAACATTAATTCATACGGGCTGTAATGCGTTACGGTATGAACAGTAGTATTATAAGTAAGCATGGCTGTATAAACATAACGGGGCCAATTTGTTTGTTCTTTATTGACGAAGGATTTTAAATATTCTTTCAAGGTTGAGTGGCTCCGTTCAAGGGCGCCCTGTGTTTGCGGGTGGTATGGAGTTGACCATAGCTGTTTAATTTTTAGAAATTCACACGTTTTCTTGAATAGGTCTGCTGTAAAGTTAGTGCCTTGGTCTGTCAAAATCATTTTTGGAAGCCCAAATATTGATATGAAATGTAATAAACATTCACATGTTTCTTCGGCTGTCGTGCTGCGCACGGGGTACGCGGTGGAGAATTTAGTGAAATCATCTTGTAGAGTTAATATGTATTTAAGGTTTGCCGGACCGGATTCTGGAAGAGGTCCTACAATATCAAGCGATATGCGCTCACACGGTTTAGTTGACGAACTTGTAATTTGCATTGGTGCGCGACTTATTTTGCGTAAAGCTTTGTTTTCTTGGCACGATTTACAACTTTTAACATACGACTCTATGTCATTGCGCATACCTTTCCAATAATACAACTGTTTCAATCTATCATGCATACGACTGACACCAAGGTGACCAGCTATGGGTAAGTCATGATTGTCATAGAGAATTTTCTTAACTTCAGACGTTGATGGGTAAGTAACGTTATTATGATAGATATCTATTTGTATGCCAGTATTATGAAATAGGTAGTTTATAATATTATAGATTTTAATATAACTGTGTTTTTCAAAAGGGTCACGGAAGTCGGATATACTAATTTCTTTAATTTGATCAGTTATTACAAGTTCATTACGAATATATTTGAGAGTTTTAAATATTTCGTCATATATGACGTCTGGTCGAAGTGATGTACTTTTACGTATAGGAAATAGTAATCTTTATTTCCTGATTGGACTTTATAGAAGGTGTGTAATTGTTTTTCTTGGTTGCGGATTTGGTCTTGATTTTCTAAATTATTTAATATTTCTTCAATATACGGATTTGTTTCATCCAAATCAATCGATGTGGGCACTAAAATAACCTTAGAAGTGGCTTTTAGCAAACTGTCATTATGTTCGATAATGTGTGTATTGAATGATTTATTTTTATCCGCTATTTGTTTCAGGAAGTTGGAATAGTCGACGGTGGATAAGTCAGGGACGGAACTGAGGTGCGCGTCTTGAATTATAGTGTTTTCTGATGGGATTCTTATGGAGGTAGGATTTGGAGATTCTGTATTAATAAGGTCTGGGGTAGGAATTTCAAAGAGATGGTCGGGATTAAGTTCATCCGACTGAAGGGAAGTAGGTGATGTAATGAAGTCGAAGAAATCTCTGTCTGAATTACTGTCAACATTTTCAGGTGTAATATTAGATTCAGAATTTAGAAGATTAGGTGTTATTATTTCGTCAGCAGTAGGTTGAACGGGATTAACAGGGAATCTAGACAAAGCGTCTGCGTTGGCATTTATTTTACCCTTTTTATACTGAATATCATATTCAAATTCTTCAAGTTTCAACCTCCATCGAATGAGTCTGGATCCGGGATCTTTGCAATTGAACAACCATTGAAGCGGCTTATGATCTGTTACAATGGTAAATCGGCGACCATATAAATATGGTCGGAAAGTTTTAGTTCCAAATACTATCGCTAAACATTCCTTTTCCGTAACACTGTAATTACATTCGGCTTTATTTAAGGTGCGGGACGCATAAGCAATTGGAAGATCGCGCCCGACGGGACCTTGAGACAGGATAGCTGATATAGCGTAATTAGATGCATCGCAGGTTAACAAAAAGGTTTGATTAAAGTCAGGATATGCTAATATAGGTGCTTCGACTAGTTTATTTTTTAGGGTTTCGAAACTAAGTTGTTGTTCGTTTGTCCAATCAAACGGGGCATCCTTTTTCAGGAGCAAGGTAAGGGATTTGGCTAGTTTCGAAAAGTTAGGGATAAAACGCCTGTAGTATGACACGAGGCCCAAGAAAGATTTAATGTCTCTTGCAGATTTTGGAACGGGATATTGTGTTACAGCTTTCACTTTATCTGGATTTGGTTTTACACCATTTTGGGTGATAATATGACCTAGGTAAGTAACTTCTTTTCGGAGAAATTCGCATTTTTCTGGTTGAAGTTTTAAATTGAATTCTCGAAGTCTGTCGAAAATGGCCTTGAGATTTAGGATTGCTGAATTTAAATCGAATGCATACTGGACTATATCGTCTAAATAAACAAAACAACGAGAGCCTTGTAGCCCAGCAAGGCAAGTATTCATAAGTCTCTGAAACGTACTTGGGGCATTTTTTAAGCCAAACGGCATTCTATTGAATTGAAAGTGGCCTTGAGGTACAGAAAAGGCTGTTTTAGGTGCGTCTTCTGGTGATATCATTAATTGATGGAAACCTGATGAAAGGTCGAGGGTAGTGAAGTATTGGCTTTTACCCAATTGGTCAAGAATTTCGGTAATTTGAGGGATAGGATAAATTTCACCTATTGTGACATCATTTAACTTTCTATAGTCAATTACGATGCGCCATTTCTTTTGGCCCGAAGCGTCTGCTTTTTTAGGAACAATCCATATAGGAGAAGACCATGGGGAATTTGAGGGTTTGATGATATCTTGGTCTAACATTTTAATAATTTGGGTGTCCACTTCCTCTTTATGGCACTCTGGAAAACGGTAAGATTTTGTATGTATCGGAGTGTTACTGGTGGTTTTGATTTCATGTTTAATGGTTGGCGTAAAAGATAGAGGCTCTTCAGGTAGGTGGAATATATCAGAATAATCTGAGCATAAAATAAAGAGCGCTTGAGTTTCTTCGTCATTCAGGTGGGAGGTTCTCAGGCAATTTAGAACTTTCCTAGTACGTTCAACTACGTTTTCACTAAGAGGAGTCGATTGAATAGGATAAGCGACAATTGGGTCTAATTTAAGATTAAGGTTGCGTTTAATCTTAACAGGTTTATTAGAGGTGTTAACAATGGTTATATTGACTCTATTATTGTCTTTAACTTTTGCTATACAATTGGCAACTAGAAGAGTACTAGAAAGATGTTGATCTAGGATCACGCCTTCTTTTAATTCTGGATTTGTGACGGTACATTCTATTACAGTCTCTGTGCGTGGTGGTATGATGTAGCAAGAGTCAAAGAAATGGATTTGAATTTCATTGTGAGTTATTTTAAGAACATCACGACTGTAGTCAATGTTGCAACTGTTAGCCGTCAGGAAATCATTACCTATAATGCCATCATAAGGTAGGTTAATTTCTTTGATCATGTGAAATTTATGGCTAATTGACTTAGAATCAGAAACTTTTAATTTTAAATTAAAATAACCCATAGTTTGAGAGGTTTCAACGCCAGGATCGATGCCTTTAATGCTTATAGGTCTATTAATGATTTTTGGCTTGTTTAGGACACTTGATTCTTTTAACAAGCAGATTGCAGACCCTGAGTCTACAAGGAGTGTTAGTGGAATATCAGAGACTTGTGACTCCATCAACACATGAGGTAGTAGTTTTTTAGAGGTATCGATATTAACCTCATAAATTTTATTAGGAGAATTGAGGTTTCCGTTTTGGGGCTGGTTACCCTGCTGTATAACCTCGGGAGAGTTAAGGTTGCCGTTTTGGGGCTGGTTACCCTGATGTATAACCTTAAGAGGATTGAGGTTTCCGTTTTGGGGCTGGTTACCCTGCTGTATAACCTCGGAAGAGTTAAGGTTGCCGTTTTGGGGCTGGTTACCCTGATGTATAACCTTAAGAGGATTGAGGTTTCCGTTTTGGGGCTGGTTACCCTGCTGTATAACCTCGGAAGAGTTAAGGTTGCCGTTTTGGGGCTGGTTACCCTGATGTATAACCTTAAGAGGATTGAGGTTGCCGTTTTGGGGCTGGTTACCCTGATGTATAACCTCGGAAGTTTGAAAGGTTGAACTCATGTGGTTCGAATGTGTGCCGACTTTGACTTGACGTCCCGTTCGGCACGGTTGCAGGACGTTTATTCGTTTAAATCTTCCACTTCGACATTTTCACCTTCGTCATCGTGGGTAGATTCATCAGAGTCATCGCAATCATCGATGAAATTGACTTGAGGAGATTTAGGATTGGGTTGAGACCCAGAGGATTTACTTTGATCCTGTTGAGGTTGAAAACGCGGGTAACGTTTCTGTCGCTTTTGACAGTTATTTATATCATGACCAATCTCTTTGCAATATCTGCATGTAAGGTTTGGGTCGTATTTATGATCGCTACCCGACGTACTTGGTTGCGAAGATGATTTCTGCGAGTTTTTATTGTTCTGAGGAAAGGTTTTAGGTTTGGACCTATTTTGGCTAGCCTGTTTTTCATGTTGTGAGCTATGATTTCGCCTATAAAGAGTTTCTAAAATCCGTTCTTCGGAAATGGCTAAGTTAACGGCCTCATTGAAAGTTTTAGGTGCCCTACACCTTACCATGTTTGATACGCGAGGGTTTAAGCCCATAAGAAAGTGGTGGAGTGTTAGGTCCTCCATGGCCGCTGTACGACCTGGTATTTCTTTGGCTTTATAATTAGAGAGTGATATCTCTGTTAATAATTGAGAAAGGTAAGTCTCCATGCGAAGGGCGAATTGTCCTACATTTTCAGACGAAGTTTGTTTGCTCTCCTGGAGGTCATTAAGTAAATGTGTGTAGTGTTTTCTTTCTGAAAATTGAGTTTTAAGGAACTCTTTTAACTGTTCCCAAGATGTGAATTCTTTAATCGAACACGCAATTTCGGCTTTGTCTGTAAGTTGACATAATATGTATTTAAATATAATTGGCTTTTGTGCCTCGGATGCTAGCTCGTAAGTATTATTGCAATTATTAATAAACGAATTTAGTTTCTCGCGACTGCCGTCATACGGTTTTACGAATTTCAATAAAATATTAAGCTCCATTTCTACTGTTTGTCTAGTGATTTTTGGTGATAAGATTGGAGATTTTAGGTGTGAAACCTCAGATGTAACTTCAATTTGCAATTTACTATCTTCGTTTTTTGGTACTTTAGGAGGCATAACATGCAAATTCTAGACGTCAAGAAACAAAATGTTAATTTTAAACTAGCAGAGATAAGGTTACAGTTAGCAATTGTTCGTTGACTTACAGGAATACGTAGGCGGCGATAAGAACTAGAGCTGAGGACGGCTGCATAGTGACACTCACACGCAGATAACACAACCGACACTCTTAGATTCACGGAACACTTGTTAGACTAAACACAAAACACTTGCGGGTCATAGGACGACACTTATGACGTTTCGGGATCTGCAGGATCCCTGGAGGACTCGCAGGATGCTCGGAGGACTCGTAGGATGCTCTGAGGACTCGCAGGATGCCAGAAGTATGTGAAGCTGCTAGTCGATTGAAGGACGCGACTGGCGCTCACAGGATACTCGCAGGACGATTAAAGGCTGTCCACAGGACACTCACAGGATACATGTAGGCTGCACTTATTATTATGCACTCAGGACTCGCAGAATTGTAACGTGCTACTTATGAACACTTCACTGGTTTTATTACCATTAAATTTTATAGGATTGCAGGATACGGAGAGTCTATTTACTGATTTAACGCAAATATAGTTTACGCGAATCGGCACTGGGGATTTCCGTATCCCACCGCTGCCACCAAATGTTATAGGGTCCCTTCAAATAGGCTTTTTAAAAAAAGAAATTGTTTAAAAAGATAATTATTATTTATTTAATTAATTAATACAATGAAGGGAAAGGGACCCATATGCAACCGATCACCGTAAAGGTTTAAAATAGACTGACTTTAGTACCAATGATTATTGCTGACTACGACTATTATACTGAGATGGCTGAAAGCCATGATGATTAAGCATTTTAGGGTTCAGTGTCTGCTTATAACAGTACGAAGCAATGGATTAGCAATCTGTTTCAAAACGATTCAGATTCTGATTGATCGTGTATTACGTAATTAGGGTACCGATCGTAGTCGAAGAGTCATTACAATTTCTGGACGACTCATGTTTGCCTGGTCGAACCATGAACAACGAGTGAAGGCTGGATTGTCCGATACCAGATTCCCTTGCTCAGTGACCTCTGATCGAAGTGTTTGTGGCACATTTTAGTGGATTCTTCTTTAACTACACACAAATAACAATAATATACAATAGTACACGGGACAGACCAATCCATCATCACAAGCATCCTTCGCCAACCGATCTAGGTACTACTTCATTATCTTCCAAGCCAACATGAGCCGGTATCCATTGCAGTACAATATTCTTATTCATATAAATAAGTTTACAAACAGATTTGATCACGCTGTAGGCAATCGGAGTACCACGAAAACTCGAGGTACACCGAGCCAAATGTTGAAGAGCACCGAGATAAATGTGTCTTCGTCTTAGGCGAGCTTGAATCTCTCGCTTCGCTCAGGACTTAAAATTCTGAGCCCTAAAATCATTCGTTGCGTTCGGGATTCAAAATAGCGCCTATGACAAAAGACACTGCCTTAACCCCTTAGTGAATAATCGACTATAAGTGTACTTTAACAAATAATCGTAATTTTATTTTGTTTGTCCACAGAATGTCGTGTTTTATGTACTTCAGAAGTGTTATTTTTCTCGAGTTTCGGTTTGTTTTCAGCTTCAAAGGAACATTGGAAGTATCAATATTCAGTCATGATCGCACCAAAATAACTATTCCGAATCCATTCAAGTCATCGCAGTTTACGCAATCTTGGTGGCCTACCTCAGGCCGCCTTTTGTTTGCATGTTGGGCACCTGCAAATCTGTGGTGGTGGTATTTGTAAATAAAAATGCACTGTAAAAAATCTTAATAAGTTTTATTATTCCTGTGTGAACTAACAAGGATGAACTTTCAAAAGTCTAAAGTAGGTAACTACCTAGTATGTTCAGAGTCGATGCGATGGTTATGTTATAGGTACTTAAGTCTTAGGGCTCCGTACCAAAATAGTAAAAAACCGGCCAAGTGCGCATAATGAAGGGTTCCGTAGTTGGGATGAATTTATCCCAAGAACAAACTTAACACTAGTTGAAAAACATGTTCTCCCATACATTCCCATTGCAAATGTAAGTTGTCGACTATTAATCGTTAACTTGTAAAGCCTACTTAGCTGTGATAGATTTTCCTGTTAACTTCGGTACCTATATAATTATGTCGCAGGCAATTTGTATGATTCCGCTTTGTACAAACGGCGTCCTCGGTTTACAAACGCTCGCGTTTATGAAATATTCGAAAGACAAACTGTAAATTGCCTTGTCACTTTACAATATGCCACATGGCGAACCGAGCTCGAAGTTTTTTGTATCTCGGTTCGAATATTTTAGGTTTTCTTTCTCTTTGACCGTTCATACAGAAATAAAAGTAAGTTTATCGACTTATGTAGAAAAGTTTGAGAACTAAGAAAATATCTGCAAGAGCGAGCGTAGCGAGCTCGAAAATTTTACCACCCCGCCTGGGATAGGCTACTCTCTCAGGAAATGCTGAAGTTGCAGGAATTCATTCAATACAAAGTCAGACTCGATACAAATACAATATTTATGCGAATTCTTATTGCTTTTGCAGATTATAAAATACCCCCATAGATATAAGAAAGAAGATTTCTATGAGTATGCCTATGCGCTTTATAGATTGCTTAGTGCACTGACTGGTTCACTAAGCAATCCTTCTGTTCAATAATCATTAGTCACCCGGAGTTTAGAACTGTAGGTAATCGCTCCTTAGTAATTATTTACAACAAAAAAAAAATCGTAGAAGGTAGATCCACAGGCTGAGTAGGCTAGAACTCTGCCTACCCTTTGAGTGGCGGGAGTCGAATTGCCATCATAAAAAAAGAAAAAGCCATAATTTTGACAAGACATGACATTCAGACATTTTGACATTGACAAAAAACCATGACATTTTATTTCAAAACTGACATTAGTATTTTCAACAACGGTATGTCTATCAAAGTTTTGTGAATATTACCACCACACCGCAAAAATCACCTGATTTCGAATATAATTACTCAAAACTGTTGATCGACGCATCATTGCCGTAGTTAATTTTTATTGATAGAAAATATAACCTATTGGTGATATGCAGGTGGTAGCGAAAATTCGTCTGTTTCGCAGTCCATACACAATATTTTTCATTACTGAAGACCTGAGTGTCTTGCCTAATGAACAATATTACAAATCTATTGGTGTGAAGATAGGAGACTGTTGTGAATTGGAGATAGATGGCGAAGACGAAGTTAAAAAGAAGCTGAGGATCAGAACCAACGCGTTATTCTTGCAACCATTCGTAAAAGAGTGTGTGAATTCAGATGTGTATAGATCCAATGTGGTATCACATTTGAATCGGCTTGGTGGATATCCTGAATGTGGGACAGTATTTTTGAATTTGATATTAGAACCTCCAGACACAGAAATCATTGATTTTGCATGGTAAATATTACAAGAAATACCAACCTACTACTTTATGGTACCCTTTCCTGTTATTTGTTTGAGACGAATATAAACTAATTTTGTACAGTATCAAGGATGATTTCTGCTAGACTGTGGGGCACGATCTGTGCCATGTATGAGACACAGATCCAAAACTTCACAATCATTTTATAGGAAGCAGTTCATGCTACACCGTGCTGCATCCGTGTCCCGTCCGAGTCTAAGGCCCATATTACAGAACCTTGCAGACTCGAGCATTACTTAAAACTAGTTTCAACCAATCAAAAGGTTTTAATCAAGTTTTGAGTGAGGTTACAGAACCTCGAACCACTAACGGGCCTGAGCTAATCATGATAATGATTTTATTTTTATTTTTGAATATTTATTTTATGACTCAAATAATGTTGCTTCCCTGAAATCAGTTTTGTTAACGTTTCAGGAATGAAAGGATTCTGCGATTGATTTGGACTAGAGTAGAAATAGAGAATGCATTTTCATGGCTATCAACTCTTGGAGGTGCTTATTCTGCTCTAGGAGATTATTTTGATCACTGTGTAAGTAAGCTTGGTATTATAAAAATAGTTTCAAAGATATTTATTTATAAGGAGAAAATAATGTATTTTTCTTTAAATAAGACTTGAATTACCTACTGGTACAAATTCTGATTTTTAATCTTCTGCACGGCATGAATATGATCAATAATCTTAACCATATCACTTATAGACTAAGGTTATCTTTCACTTCACTTTAATCTATTGACTTGTCTGTAATTCTTCATAACATTCAGCATGTAATTTTTCTCACCTCTCAATAAAAATGAGATACTCTTGAATGAACAGGTATTTTTCTGCAGAATAAAACTTTAGTATTACTTGTGGTACTGGACCAGGCTGCATGTTTAGCTTTCCGGATCCAAACCTAAATTAAGACTAAGATGATTGATGAGAATCTTTTTGTTATTTATAATTTTTATTGATGACTTTTGTAATATTTATCTAATTGTAATCTTTTAATTAATTCTTAATGTATCTTAAATTTTTATTTCTCATGTAATGCATATGGACTAGTTCTGAAATAAAATGAATTGAATTACGACTAAGGTTAAAAGTCAGTACTTTCGGGAGTTATTCTACATTATTATACTGCCATAAAAGTGATCCCAAAATCTAAGCAATTAATTTACTTCATTATAAGATAAACATTACCCAGACTCAAACCGAATGGCACGGCTGAACAAATATTTGTATGACCTATAAGTAGTTGTAAGTCATAGTAGTTGTAGGTTTGTAAACACACCCACAATACAGGAGAAATTCTAGTGTGGGGCAAGGTTATAAAAAAAAAAGAAACCGTATTGTCTATTGTCATTGCATAACTCATAACATGATGTAATTGACATTGATGTCCAGGACTAAAAATTAATATTTTTTTGTTTTAAAGTAAATAATACATGTTCCTTATAAATATCCATAAAGAATATGTTAGAATGAGACGACTTTAAGACGTTGTATCTCCAAAAGTACTAATGTTTGACCATAGTTTTATTAGTAACTAATGTTCCGCGTAAAAAGTCCTATCCAATGGTTTATCAAATGTAGAAATGAAATAATGAATGAATGATGTATGAATGTGTGTGTATGAAGGGTGGGCCCAGACCCCATACATTTGTTTCACACTCTCCTTTTAACTACTAAATATTTTCCAGGCCGAGGAAGCAGGCAGGATATCATTGAGGCAGTACAAGCTGTCACAAATGCTTGGTGATGATGGATTAGCAGCCAGAAGCCGTCTTTACTCCGCACTGTCACAAGCTCAGAAAGGGAACCTTCACACATCCAGGAACATCGTGAGAAACATAGCAGCCTTCGCAAGAGTCTCGCATGATAAACGGTTGATACGTATGTGCCAAGGAGTTTGGGCCAAACTCAAGTATTTGAGATCTTTAAAACATAATTCCACGGGGCAGGATAAAGACTGTGAT
The DNA here is from genome assembly GCA_914767755.1 of Agrochola circellaris. Classification (NCBI taxonomy): domain Eukaryota; kingdom Metazoa; phylum Arthropoda; class Insecta; order Lepidoptera; family Noctuidae; genus Agrochola; species Agrochola circellaris. Next base: position 10,880,906 of record OU611860.1, read on the forward strand.
ATCAAAAATGGAACAGTACTGAATGCTGTGACAATTTAACAAAATATTAATAGTTGTTTGAAGTTCCCTATGTCTAAGCTGCATCCCCTTCATGTGATATACCGAGAGATTGTTTAATCTCTTCAACCAGCAATAATGTAAGTGCATTATTTACTGGGACTTGTCCCATTGGTAAAGGAATTATATATATTCCCAGTAATATTGTGTAAAATAGGAATTATACTGCCATATTGAAACTGAACAAGTGTTGCAATAAGTGGTCAAAATAAGAATATGGATTGATCTTTTTGTGCCGTATTACATTTCTTTTTGCTGCGTATCAGACACAGTTCGTATCAATATTTACATTGTTGCGTCAACAAGGAGGTAGCTGCCCTAATTGTGCGTTTGCACTGGCGAAACATCGCAACAAAACATGTTGAAATCTCTAGTTCCTGTTAAAATTTGTATGGAACATTGACAGAAAATAGAGATTCCAACATGTTTTGTTGTGAATGTTTCGCCAGTGCAAACGCACAGTAATGCGAAGCCTCGGCCTTCTTAACGCGATTTAAGGTGAAAGCGTCAGGGTATGCCAGGAAATTCAAATTTTCTTACGTTTTTTGCAATTTGCAGGTCAGTATCAGTTTGTATGTTGATCTAAATATGATTCGCGGCCATATCAAATATGCATTTATAGAATTATAATCGTAAAAATCATCAATACAAATCTCTAAGTTCATATAACCCTATTGAATGACTATATCATGAAATCATGACATTTTAGGATTATTCTAACATAAGGAGTTGTATTGCTGATTCTAATGGTTATAATTCTGTAAAGCCATATTTTTTACGGACGCGAATCATATGTTAATCAAGATACAACCTGACACTGGTCTGCAAATTGCAAAAACGTAAGAAATTTAAGAGCGTTTATACGGAAAGTGGGCAACGTCGCAAATAGCTGTCAAATATTTTGCGGTTTTGATTAATTTGGCAATATAAAGCGAGCTGGCCACCGCCAGCTAAACTATGTCAGTTTAGCTGGCTGGACGGCTCGCTTTACTGTAATGAAATAAGAAATATGGTTAACTAGTGAACTAGAATATAAATGATGAATTGCAATTATAACACTGAATTTGATGTTGTTACCGTTTTAGGTGTAAAAAAGGCATTTGGAAAGTTTCTAAAAAAAATTTGTATATTTAAAACTAAATATTCGGTGTTACGATATTCATTATCGCATTTAATAATCAATATTTTAGTTAACTAGCTGGGCATATTTCTTATTTCCATACAGTAGTATTGCCAAATAAATCAAAATAGCGAAATATTTGACAGCTATTTTCGACGTTGCCCACTTTCAGTATAACAACGCTCAGGCGAAAGCGCCAGGGTATAAGTATGTATTTACAGAATAATAATCATTAAAATCATCAATAGAACTCTCTAACTTCAAATTATTGAACAAATATTTCATTTTTTTGTTTACCTTTTGTTAATTACCTAAACCAACGGAGTATAATGTTAGATTTGTTCTCAAATGTCCTGTTTTCATGACACGAGGTGTGCAGTAAAAATTGTTTCTCCTATTTATTACTATTGATGTGTGACCATAGAAAAATAAATAACAGGAGAAGTGGCATGGGGGCGTGTCTGTGTCCGCGCGTCGTGATCACGATGCTCATGTATCAGGCAAATGGCCGTCTCCGCTAACTAGTGCGCTTTGGAACGCGATCGTGACAACATTTAAGAATGCTGTTGTTCAGTGGGTTCTTGTAAAAATCGAAGCCAAACTAGATACTTTATAAATCATAGAACCACTTATCATATATCAGCACAAGTATTTTGCTATATTTGTGTAAAATACTTGTGCTTATAATTATATAACAATAATTTTACTATATATGCCTTCACTACGTTATTTTTGTTTTCATATATCACAGCGACTGTACTATTATTGCAGTAAATACATTCCTTCTTTACCACTACCTAAGTATGTCGCTAAGTGACTGGACAAGCAATGTAAAAATCACAAAACGATACTTTCTTTAAGCGGTTGTATCGCGTAGTACGGCCACTGTTACTTGGGACGAGTAAGTGATGTGGTTGTGCAGAACCTCTAACGTAGGCTATCGACAACAATGTCGATTGTCGTATGAATTTATGTTACTATTAAATTTTATTCTTTATTTGTCAACAGTTATAGCCTGTTGGAAGATAGATGTGAAATCTTGTTTATAGGTACTCATTTAGATTTTCTCACAATGTTAAAAATGTTTGATTTAATTTTTTTTTTCTTATTATCATCTTACTTTAAGTACTTATACCGTTTTTTATTTAAAAAAAATCAGGAACTCCCAATACTCCACTCCTAATACCGGTTACCGGTGCCAGTCAATTGTTGCTTCAACTTTATCGTAGGTATACCACAGTCTATGAACGTGCACCTTGTCTTGGGGCTTTACTAAGAAATATGTAAGCAATATTTTTCTAAAAATATGAGAATATCTTCTGATACGGCCCATTGTGAGCGACCACGTTTCTGTGCCATAAGTCATCACTGGCAACACTCACAGAAACGTCAAAGACTCGTCGAAAAGTCACCCAAAGGGCAATGGAGCTAGGGCAGCACGCATAGCATGATCACCGTAGAAACGAGTTTTGTCGACGGAAAAATAGACAAAATGACAGATTGTGATTGTTTAACTGTCATTTTGTCTATTCTTCCGTCGACAAAACCCGTTTCTACGGTGATCATGCTATGCGTGCTGGGCTATGCTTGGAGTTTCCCCACGTGATCGAATCAGAAATGAAGAGATCCGTAGGAGAAGCAAGGTAACCGACATAGCCCGAAGAATTGCCAAACTTAAGTGGCAATGGGCAGGGCACATTGGTCGCAGAACTGATGGCCGATGGGGCCGAAAGGTTCTGGAGTGGCGACCGCGTGCCGGAAGACGAAGTGTTGGAAGGCCTCCCACAAGATGGACCGATGGCCTTGTGAAGGCCGCAGGAATCCGCTGGATGCGGGAAGCATACAATCGGTCGAAGTGGCGGTGCTTGGGGGAGGCCTATGTTCAGCAGTGGCCTTTTTTTGGCTGAAATGATGAAGATGATGATGAGAATATCTCAGTCACTCATCAATAGTAATAAATGAGCTATTCCGTGAAAAATTGACCTGTTACTAAGAGGGACAAAATACACAATTTTAAAATTCCACAAATATTTCGCGACACTAAACGGACGTGACGAACTCCTGCTTTACTAACAATACGAACGACAAAACCAATATTGTTTGTTCTTTTAAAGGGAATCATTATCTAATTTACATACATAGATATATAAAGTACTAGCTTTCGCCCGCGGCTTTGCCCGCGTGGAGGTCGGAAATTTATTAGCCCACGGGAACGTACTTATTAACGCGATAAAAATTATCTTATATGTTGTTAATCCAGGTTATAAACTATCTGGGTGCCAAAATTCATTCAAATCCGTTCAGCCGTTTTTGCGTGATTGAGTAACAAATATCCAAACACACAAACTTCATCATCATATAATATTAGTAGGAATTTGCGAATTATCCTACGATAATTCGCAAATGGAAGAAAGTTTTAAGAACTTCCCAGCATCACTTTATAATTGTGACTATAGTGGACTTCTTATTTGACTACCTGCAGTTCCAGTTGGTACGCCTTTCGTCACCGATTACCGTGTCACGGCTGCCCTATGGGTAAAAAGAAATATTGGCTGATGTACCATAATAATGTTACCATGAAAATAAAATAACTTGTTTTGGTAGTTTTGTACTATTGAAAGAAAATAAAACAGTAGTGACTAAGTGGAATGTTCACCTAGGTGCTAATTTGATTATCATTATTTCAAGAATTTTATCGTAATACAATAAGATTTGTTTATAAAATCTATGTTATAATTAAAAAAAATAAACAGTATTCTTTTAAACCTCACAAAAAACTCTGAGGTGTGTCTTAAAAAACCATGAACATCGGTTAGTTAAAGTTAGCGACAGGAGGGCGCTAAAACTGTCTGTTTTGCTTCGTATTTTTAATCAGTTAAATTAGCAACAATTGACTACGTTATACATTTTTTAAAGCTTAGAACTAAACAATACATTTAAAAAAACTGCATTCAATAGAGAATAAGAATGTCTTGTAAATGTTTGTGACAGTACTTACTCCTCAGGTACAATTTCTCGGAATGGCTCAAATAGGAGAAACATTTTGTACTGCACACCTCTTTTATATAAACACATGATGAATTACGTCATAGGAACTAAAAACACCGAATACAATTTTTTAATATTCCCTAATTCCTATGCCATGTTACAATACAGAAAGAAGTATTGATACTTATAAGAAAATTAGTCTAACAGTTAGTGCCTTTTCATATGCTCAAACGCCGCCGGGTAAAAGGGGGTCTGAAAGCTTTTATACAACCTGGTTCTGCTACCGGGTACCCGGAATCGGATACCCGGAAGCCGGATCGAAAGAAAAATCAGTAACTGTAAAACATCATCACCTCTGAGTATGACAGAATACCTACATCTAGGGCTTTCATCCCGGGAATCTCGGTCTCGAAAATTTCGAGAGTCTCGACGATTTTTTGATATTTTCGAGACTCGATACTGATGTTTTCGGTCTCGGGAATAACGAGACTTTTGAGACTAAGTCACAAAATAAAAAGTACCTATAAAAAATAAAATAAACTACTAAACCAACATTATTTTTTTACTTTGCTTAAATGGCAACACTGTATTAGTGTTCTGTGGTGGAGATTGAATAACCTTGTTGAAAAACGACACAGATTTTGATATTTCTTTGTGAAATTGCGAAGTTATTAGCTACGATGTGTTCATTAGCAGATAAATTAAAAGGTATGTATCATAGTTACGTTAGAAGCTTAAGTTTTCACCTAAATTATAGTCATTATTGACTTGTGATATTTTACATGCATTTTATGTTTTACCTACTTAAGTTTGTTACTCGATTGCATGACAACGCAGAATATTATGCTTTACTATATTTCTTAATTCTTAATTTACTAACTATCGATTTAACATGCTATTTTACACAATATTGTTTTTTGCTAGTTTGAGGTTATATTGTAGTCGTATTCTGAATAGGGCGGTATTCTGGTATTTTATACAATCGTTTTTGTGTGTGGTCATGGGCTTTTTTTTTCATTGTTTTAGACAACAGCATGCTTTATTGCGATGTACCTGCTAAAATGCATGATAAGTCTTCGGTATGGTGCTATTTTTTGCGAGCCAATGATAATGCTTCTGCCAAATGCAAAACATGCCACAAAATATTAAAGACTTTAGGAGGAAATACAAGTGGTCTTCATAAACATCTTAAGAGTACGCATAACATGATATTGTCAAAGCAAGAAGTACGACTTGCTTCATCATCTGATAATAACGCTTGCACAACTTCAACAAGCAAATGCAAGAGTCAAGATGAAACTTATAAACCACCTGAAAAAAAAGCTAAGATGACGGATTTCTTTCAGAGAGTTGACGGAATTGAAGTTAAAGTTTCGAGAATGGCTGCTCTGGATGGAATACCATTTCGAACCTTTATCGAATCTAAAGATTTACGCGAGCTGTTCAAAAAATCTCAATACACACTACCATCATCTGTAGCTACCATATCAAGCATGGTCAAAAAACAGGCCGACTATGTCAAGTCTCTGATAGTAAATGAGATAAAAAAATTTAAAGAGAGCGGAGTTAGATTTAGCTGTACCTTAGACGAGTGGACCTCAACTCAAAACAAGAGGTACATGAATGTAAACATACACTCACCATTTTTTGAAGGTGATAAATACAAAAACTTAGGTCTCGTTAAGATATCTGGTACCATGCCTGCTGCTGTTTGTGTAGATTTGTTAAAAGAACGTTTGTCGGAGTTTGATATTCATTTAGACACTGACGTTATTAGTCTGACTACAGATGGTTGTAGTGTAATGAAAAAAATGGGAAAGTCAGTCAATGCTTATCACCAAAAGTGTCTGGCACATGGTATGCAGTTGGCGATACTAGATGTATTGTATAAAAAAACAAAAGTCGGTGAAATACAGAATGACTTACCACAGAATATAAAGGATGACGACGATGAAAATGAGGATGATGATGAAAAAGACGAAAGTGGAAGTTTTGAAATAATTGAGAGCAGCAAGCCGCGAAAAAATGAAGAAATAATTTATGAACATGTGATTAATAAAGTCCGAAAAGTTGCAAAGTTGTTCAGAAAATCACCAACGAAACAAACAGTATTAAGGAAATACGTAGAGGAAGAGTTCCACAGAGAACTAAAATTAATAATTGATTGCAAGACGAGATGGTGCAGTTTAGCGGAAATGCTTGAACGATTTCTAAAACTAAAGATATGCGTTCGAAAAGCTCTAATTGATGTAGGAATAGAGTTCACTGAATCAGAGTATACTACACTGGAAACAATCTCAAATTCACTTGGTATCATGAAAGTGACCTTAGAAGCACTGTGTAGGCGAGACGCTACTCTTTTAACAGCGGATACTGCCCTCAATTTCTGTCTAAAGAAATTAGACGTACAACAAAATTCTTTGAACATTGGTCTCGCCAATTCACTGCGTATCCGTATTAAAGAAAATAGACTGATTGAGGCAAGTATCTTACAATACTTGCGCAGTCCTTCTCAGTTTTTTGAAAAGAAGTTGGATGCAAGAGCATTCCAAACGTTAAGCAACGATGAAATGACAGTGTCGTTGAAAGAATTGTACGAAAGGCTAAATAAATCCACAACCACAACTGAAGAAGCAACTGACAATAATCCCGGAAATACCAGTGATTCAAATGATGCGACGATTGCGGAGCTCACAAGTCTAACGACAGGAGAACAGTTGGAATGTGAGCTTAATAATTTGCTTAACCCCCAAGAAGACAAAGTTCAGAATATAACTTCCATGTCTATCCATGACTTGCAAACAACCCTGCACGTGGAAAAAGCTCTCTTTGAAAATGGAGGCGACAGGAGGAAGTACCTAAACCATTGCTACAATTACTTAATATCTATCCCCCCCACTAGCGTAGAAGCAGAGAGAGCTTTTTCTAACGCGGGTTACTTTTGTAATAAAATCAGGTCCTCTCTATCTGAAACTACATTAAACGCCCTTTGTTTTTTACGTGCCCACTATAAAAATGAAAAAAACTCTCTTAAATAATTTTTATTCTATAATTTGATTATGTTGTTGTATGTTTATTAAAGTATTTGATTGAAATATCTTGTTTTGACTACATAAATGCCTAGCCTATAATTTTGAGAGTTACTTTTGAAATAGTCTCGAAAGTCTCGTTTTTCCCGGGAATTTCGAGACCGCATCGAGTCTCGATTTTTTTTTCCCGGGACTCAAAAATGCAGCGAGACTGAAAGCCCTACTACATACTCTAAACTTTAATTTCAGAATCATAGACAAAAAAAACATGTTTTTGATCCGCAAAGTCAATGGCATATAATTGTATGTCAACAAGTTCGAATTTCCTTTGCAACCAAATTTTTTGCAATTTGCAGGTCTGTGTCTACCGTAACAAATGTGTATTTATAAAATTAACTCTAAGTAAGTATTGACCTTTGTCACGGTTTCATGAAATAGTCATTCAATAGAGTAATCTGAAGTTAGAGAGTTGAATTGATGATATTAATGGTTATAGTTCTTTAAATATATATTTGATACGGTCGCGAATCATATTTTGATCAACATACGACCTGTAGTGTTATTCTGTAACCATCTCACCGTGAAAACTTGGGTGAAGTGAGCTTGGAGTGAGCTGTCATTCCACAGGGATTGACACTATTGACAGCTCACTTCACCCAAGTTTTCACGGTGAGATGTTTACAGAATAGCATGACTGATTCTGACTTGCAAATAACTTTGAATTTTGCGGGTTACCCTTCAGCGTTCACATTATGTTCTTATAACGCTGAAGATAGGGTGATTTCGAACCGTAATTGTGATTATTTCCTTTGTTAATTTTGTTGGTGCTGTAAATAAATTTTATTTATTTCATTATTTGTTTGTTATTTATTTATTTAAAGGCTCTTGCAGAGAGGCGCCATGCGACACCAATTTCCGTGAAGTTTTCATAGAAATTGTTCCACCAGACGCGTCGCGCCTGTAAGTGAGAGCCTTAACTCGGGCACTCCGATACGTCAAGCTGATTTGTGTGCAACGACCTTAATACTATTTTTAGGCATAATTTTCGAGTCACGTTATACCTAGGTACTTACATATTAACAAGTAATTCTGAATAAATTATCGGACACAGTCTATGCTAATTTCAATTCACTTGTATATGCAAAGTCGGAGTCACGAACCTCGGCGCAATAATGCTATTATTAGCTACCTACATTAAACATCTGGAATTGTTATTCAACAATATGTCAAAACTAAGTATCTATCCAATTGAGCTGCCTCGACTCAAGTTAATCTTCTATAGAGCGTGCCTCTGCATGATACTCCTTTGAGTGTGACAAAGATCCCACTCAAAATGTGGGTTTTCCATAGGCGACGAAATTTGCCTCATGGTGCGGCGTGCCTCAGGCAAACCTCTTCATTGGAGCAGCCTTCAAGCCTCCGTTTTATTCCGAGGCTGTCTCTTGTGGTAAACTATTTTTTAAGTGACAACCGAAAACACGCTCAGAACATAGAACCTCCTTTTTAAGTTAGTAGCGTGTTTAAAAAAAAAACAAAGTATGTCCACCGATTTTTCGTCAATATTGTGGACCAATTTTGAAAATTCTTTTGTTGTTGAAAGGTAAGTTTTAAGGTTGAAATTAAAATTTATATGGGACCACCTTGAGAGCATACTCTCAAGGTGGTGGTCCCATATGAATTTTAATAGCTTTGCTTGTGTAGTTTTTGAGTTAGCTTCAATAATACGTATTTTTCCCACTTAGTCTATGTGGATGATATGATGATAAGTTCCTGTCACTGTTATTTACTGGGGCCTTACTATGGGGTGTTAAAACCATCACATTTCCGTTGTGAAATAGGGATAGTGCTATTCATCCTGTATAGCTTCATCTCTCTCTCACACTGGAACGTTGATTGTTTTAACAAGTCATAGTACAGCCCCTGTATTCGAATTTGTGTGGGGTAGGTACCACAACTAAAAAGAGAAAAATACTACAACGTGAAAAATAACTTTAATTTCGGAAGTCGGTGGCAAAAAAACGGAAATTCAAAACCAGACACTTCCGAATTTAAATTATTTTTCACTTTGTAGTGTTTTTTTTTAAGTCGTTTTTTCCTTTTTGTACAAAGTTTTTAGGGTAATAACTTAGGCTGCTCTGCTAGAGGCTTCCTTTAAGATGGAATAGGCTAAAATAATACGTAGGTAAATCAGTATTATTTACGATGAACAAGCACATAAGATTAGTTGGAAGCCCAAACTAAGAATGAATGACAACACGATTTACCAAGTGTCCTTACTCCTGTTGTTTTTTGACCGTCCAAAAAAAAAAAAAAAATCGTGAGTAAGGTTCATTCAGAAGTATCGAACTACTTTCGGACGAGCCCATAGAAATATTGACGGACTTAGAGAGTGGGCCCCCAGGCATTAGTGCTACGAAATAAAGGGGCTGTCAAACTGTGACCTCTAGGTTCGTAGTTTCGTCAAGAAATATTTTTTCGCAGGTCAATGTTAGTTTCGAGGATTCCTTAACACATTCAAGTGTCGGGAGCCCTCATGGAGGGCTTTCTGTAGTCGTTTGGGATGCCGGGAGCCATCACGGAGAGCTCGTTTGAAATGTAGGTTAGTCTTAGCAAATACAGCGTTATAAAATTTGAAAATAAAATCAGTTGTAGGTATATTTTAACAAGATTTATTAGTATACGCATTGGTTTTAAAGTACAAGCATTTTTAATATCGACGTCGTGGAGGGGGTCATAGGGCTCATAATTCAGGGATGAAAAACAATAATTACACGGTTACGAAAGTACCTATTCACGGAAAATATTGTTTTGAGATTATAAAACACGAGGATGACTAATGGTAGGCATCCGTATCAAAATAGTAAAAAAGGAACTTCTTTTACTTAAATTAACTAACTCATTCGCTGACAGAAAATGGACAATAACTGGGTCTAGAAGCATTTTTTGCACACGAGTTCCTTTTGTAACGAAGGTGAGGAGTTTCCAACATTCACCCCTAAAGGAGTTAACGGGGTTTTGAATGTGAAAGTAGCATAACAAGTAGTGTAGCGGCGCGCAGTTTTAAATTTTATTTATGTTGTGTATACTTTTTTGGGCCTGTTTCAGCACCCACGATTAAGTTCTTATTCATTTACTCGGCACAAATTTCATACAAATTCTGTTCCATTTTTGAATTTATTCGGTCGGTGAATCTATTCGGACATCGTGAAATAGGACATAGGCCAGAATATGTCTTAACTAAAAGGACATATAATTGAAATAACAAATTATTTTTCAAACATTTATTTATCAAATATCATATTTTATTCGCATTACCTATCGACGATACCGTCTAAAATTGACAGCAATAATCGATCAAAAAAACGAATATGGCAATACAAAAATAAAGAAATTAATATTTTTCTCTACAAATAATAGCAACATGGTTTTGGTAACATACTGAACACAATTGTAATACAAAATGGTAAAAATATAAATTCATTTATTTCCATCTCCATTCATGTGTTTAATTTTATATAGAATATAGTTGAATTTGATTTAAGTAGGATGTACGTCACTGGTGCTGCCAGACGTTAGAATTTTTTGTTTGCGGCTCACCATGAATAAAGAAATTACATGGGGAAGGGCAAATAAATACAACTTTGGCATAATCTTTAGTTGGGTGAGGTCCCAATTTTTAAGAGATTCGTTATCAGTATCACATTTTGAAATAATTTTTCCAAATAAATTTTATTTGAGCCTTATTACATAATAAAGTTGCAAATTAGACGCACCTGATATACCTGGCCGCCAAATAGCTATTACCTCTTCCCGTTTCTCACGTAATGGCAACACGAGAAAATAAGTAAAATGGAGATAAATTACATTTCAGCTAGTAAAATTATAGATCTAAGTGTTAATTAACTATAGTAAGCTCAGAGAAGCGTAACTCAATAATAGACATGATTAATAGCAATTTTGTAACAAATAAAAATGCCGATTGCTTCAGTAGAAAATGCTTTTAACGTTTATATGTTCATATTTCGAGAAATCACATATCTGTGGAAATTTTCATTGCAAGGAGTACGCACTACAACGTTCAACAAAATGGTTAAATAAAAAAAACTAAGTTATTTCACAATAGGATCCATTTTCCAATGGAAAGTTAATTAATTACTTTAAAAAAAACTCTATTGGTTAAAATTTTACCCCTTTTAATGCAGAAACTGACCCATTTGATTGGTCATTTGTTCTCTCACTTCAACTCTTTAATTAATGGCTTTATGTCGGAGCGTCACAGTTCCGAGCCCTTTCAACCTATTGAAGAAAAACTCTTGTGAGAAGTCAAGTTTTTAACAAAGGGGCAAGTTTATCAACCGCAGTGCGTACTGCACCCGTTATTTAACAATTAATTTGATTAAGTTGAGGATGTAGTGTAGGTACTATTCACCTCTGCGACAGATAACCTCTAGATTCCGCATTGAAAACAGTTTTCATTCGCCATTAATTTGTTTCCTACCACATAAAATCTTGAGCTATGATTGAGATCTTTAATGTCATCTAGAGGAGGTTACCTATGAACTCTGCCCACCCCATCGGGGAATACATTCGTTATAATTCAACAAGGATCATTTGGCGTTTGACTGACATTGACAGGAGGGCGCTGTTCGGAAACATTTGAGATAATGTTTTGCGAAATTGTATTTAAAAAACAAGATGACGTTATTTCACCAAAGACCATAAATTAGTAATGACAAATATGTCATCTCTCTTTGTTGGACACATACACTTGTTACCTACTTATTATATCGGAGCGCTATTCTTTGTCACAGTAAGGGCAAGCGAGCGTACCCATGGGGTCCCAGGCTGGCAACACTTTGGGCTCCTGTTTGAATACTTGTAACACTTCCTCTGGTACGTATTTTTTGTCGACTACCACCTGTGGGGGACATGAATAGGAATAGTAATTTGATTAGACATTCTTTTTGCCTCAAGAATATTTATTAAAGAGCATCATTTGTTTTTGCAAAATAACAGTTGCGATAAAACTCGTATCATTAATTCACTGGAGAAAACTGACAGGATTCAGTTGTTACTTTGTACAAATATGATCGTTTAATAATTACAATATAGCCGATAATCATGACCGGTCTGAACTTTGCGCAGAAAGCTGCGCACTAACATTTTCTAGTAACCAAATATTGCTATGAGGCGAGTGTGAGTGAGTGTACATGCGCGAAAGTTCGAAGTGCCTATGTTCAGATCGGTCATGATTCTTCGGCCGTATTTTAGTTAGTTTAATCGATGTATATTAAGCGTCATTATAGCCTATGGTGTTCCCACTGCTGGGACACAAGCCTCCTCTCTTCGAGGAGTGGGCTGTAATCTGCCACGCGAGCCCAGTGCGGGTTGATAGTAGTCACAACGAAGGTGTTGCGTCGATATTAAGTGTAAAATGTGTATGTATGTATAAATAATGAATAATTAAAGTCTAAAATAATATAAATATTATGTTACAAAGTGACAGCTTAAACCTGTCAGTTCTCTCCAGTGAATCAAAAATACGTAAGTATATACTATCGAAGAACTTCATATCTAAGCAGTTTGAAAACAAAATCCAGTGAACACGATAACCACATCTGTTACCGCCCCGGTTCTATAGCCGCCGAGTGCTGCAAGCAGAAATAGTCCTTACGATCTATAGATATGAAGTTCTTCGATGGTACATGTCGAATCAGAGATGTTCTAAGAAAACCGGATGCCATGGTATGGGTATGTGATGCGGAGGAACGAGGAATATGTCATAGCAAAGGCCCGTTACACATACGTTGATTCGCCGTGTTGCCACGGTCGTCAGTTTTATGGGTCACTATGGTATACTATACTTTTATACACGGCGGCACTACGGTACGGCATTGTCGCGCTCACACGATTATTCTACCGTAAACAAACAGTGCCGTGAACAACAGGCCTTTGATTAGGGAAAGAGCAAAGAAACGTTGGATGGGTTGTGTGAAAGATTATAGGTATGGCTGAAGGGTGACTGCTGAGATGTCGGGTCAAGGACAACGCTCAATATAACAGCACCGCTCCGACACGGCGAATAAATTGTCATTCAAGTTAGGATTTTAAATCAAATGCATTAAAGACTATTTTACGATGGCTATACAGAATAATGGACGGCTCGCCGGCCACAGATAGGCAGTCGCTCCATGTAAATATTGGTATTCAGCTGCATCTGGTTAGACTGGAAGCGGACCCCAAGATAGTTGGGAAAAGGCTAGGCAGATTGATTGGTTTAAAATCCTAACTTGAATGACAAGTTATTTGCCGTGTCGGAGCGGTGCTGTATATTGAACGGTGTCCTTAATAGAGATGTATGGTACATACCTCAAAGACGAATTCTCTGAACCAGGGCTCTGTGAGCAGCAAGTAACCTTTATCATACTCCTTGTCGCTGTAGGAGTTCTCTACGCGAAACTTCAACGGGTTGCCTTTTTCCTGTTCAAGTTAAAAATAATCAAATTACTAAGGGCCGGGTATGCCATTAAATTATTGTCCTCCACGAATAACTCTAGTAAAATTGTTGTCTATTAGTCTGTTAGATTAAAAAAACTACATAAACTAATTAATTAAATTTAGTTTATTTAAATTAAGTAAGCCAATTAATGTAAAAGGTACGATGGCACAGTGTTCCAAAAGCCTCAAAAAATTTCCCACTTGGGTTTATTGCATTTATAAGTCAAGGATCGTATTTATAAAGCACGAGTAGAACTCCCACGTATTTATCTCTTTTAGTTTTTTTTATATAAATTCATGAAAAAGACGTGACCTTTCCATGAAAAAAATGAATATCAGTTCTCAAAAAGTAGTTGTTCAAGATAATAATTTGAAACTAATATTATTAATAGAGCTCATTTGAGAGCATATTTACACGTTTTTTTTTTTTTTTAATCTCTTTTTGTTTCTGAGTAAAAAAATATTTTCTTATTTTTGTTTTTATTTTTTTTCTCCGCAAAGACGCAAAAGTGCGACTTGAGACTAGAACTGAGATATTGTTCTCAATAAGGTCTATTACTCATAAAAAAATCAAGTCGCACTATTGCGGCGTTTAGGAGAAATAGAATTTTGAAAATTAATGCTAGGGCTGTCACTTTGTTTGACCTTTTATAAATTTGAATTTTTAAAATATTTTCATTAGATTTGACTAACTTCCGTTGTCCTGATTTTTTTCTTCCGATACAATCATCAAAACATTTTTTCATCAAAATTACTCAATGGCCAACTCGCGGTTGACCAAAAATTTTTTTATGCCATTTTTTTCCAAATCAAAAATAAATGTTTCCTAAGACAGTCTCTCTGTATCTCATATGGTTATGAATTTCCTTATGTCCCAAATAAAAAAAAACACTATATATATATATAATTATTATATGCTCTGTAAATCTATAGTTTGAGCGAGACGTCCATGCAATACACATTTCATAATAAAATATGTATTTATTTATTTGACCTCAGAGTGACAACCCTGGAGTGTATTATTTGACCTTAAGATTTAAACACCTGTTTCTCCTAAACGCCGCAATAGTGCGACTTGATTTTTTTATGAGTAATAGACCTTATTGTGGACAATATCTCAGTTCTAGTCCCAAGTCGCACTTTTGCGTCTTTGCGGAGAAAAAAAATAAAAACAAAAATAAGAAAATATTTTTTTACTCCGAAACTAAAAGAGATAAAAAAAAAAAAAACGTGTAAATATGCTCTCAAATGAGCTCTATTAATAATATTAATTTCAAATTATTATCTTGAACAACTACTTTTTGAGAACTGATATTCATTTTTTTCATGGAAAAGTCACGTCTTTTTCGTGAATTTATATAAAAAAAACTAAAAGAGATAAATACGTGGGAGTTCTACTCGTGCTTTTTAAATACGTTTCTTGACTTATAAATGCAATAAACCCAAGTGGGAAATTTTTTGAGGCTTTTGGAACACTGTGGATGGGGCTGACATATCTTTGATAAAAGCCCCTAAACAAAATCTAGATAATAAAAAAAATAAGGGCCGGGTAGCCACTAGCTAGCACAAAATTTTAATTTCATTATTTGGATGAAATTATCTGCAATATAAGTTGATCAGAACTTATCAGATGCTAAAATAGGCCACTATTCTTCTACTTATTCCAAAAGAGATGTTGACAATAAAAAAAATTGTCCGTCTTGTAGATTAATAAAAAATATTGGACACGTATTTTTTATTTTTTACGTAATCAAAAGATTACGGCAATACATTGAGCAGGCAATGCGTTAAAATGTGGCATGACGTCACTGGCCGGTAGATTTTATACTAACTTGTGACGAAGCGAGCCCCCACTCCCCAACTTTAATGCATTTTATCTAAACCATTTTTTATTAATATGATAAAGCAAAAAATACGTGTAATATTTTTTTTATTATCTGACTGTCGGACTAAATAGTTTTGTTTTTTTCCCCAGTCAACATCCCTAATGTCTACCCAATTTTATTTCGTACAGGGTTCCCTCCGTGCCTCGGATAGCACGTTAAGCCGATGGTCCTTGTAGATCTGTGACAGTCATTACGGGTAGCCAGGAGCCTAAGTCTGACGACCACTCTTACCAAGGGGCATTGTGTTACCCAGTAACTTGGTCGTGGAGGTCAGAGAGACAGTCGCTCCATGTAAAATAGCTAGACTTGAAGCCGACCCCAACATACAGGTTTCCAAATAAAAGTATGCGTTTCGATAATCTTCGTGTTTCCGAATTAGCACGAACGTCGTGCCATTGAGTAATCCCCTACAGAGTCAATGCTTTTAAGTTTTGTACAGCCACGCTTTGTAATAACACTTATCATTGTGCGTTTGTATTAAGTTTTCTCTCTGTTGGGTTACCTACTCCGGTCTCAGATCGTCATTTGTTACTCAAGAAGTTTTTGGAATTCCATAGAGTTGTTAATCTATCATTTTTTTAAAGATGGTAATACTAAATAAGCCAGTACTTCCATGGTTGTAACAGTTCTATATTAGATCTTAACATCGCGTGTACGCGTACTTACATCAGTGCCAACAGCGGTGAAGACCATAGCGTGAGTCATCCAAGAGTCGCTGTACATCAGCCGGTCTGCCTTGCTCAGTCCGATCTGAACCTCCGTGTTGAATAACAGACGGTAGTCTTGACTGTGGGTGATAACAGACATATTCATATCAAAAAAAGTTGTAGTTGTTGTTTTTTTGAACGTTAAGGCCTATCGCAGTGGCGGACTGAGCCTGTCGGGGGCCCGGGGCGGCAACACTAAATGAGGACCTGCCTGAATGAACGTAGAAATATTTAGCACACTGCCTCAAAAAGGTTAGGTTTTCTTTTGACAATTGATATAGAAATAGGAGATACTTTGCCGACAACAGAGAAGCTAGAGCATCAGACAAATAGAGGATGGTAGAGCAAGCGAAGCGAGCTCGAAAATTTTAGCACCCCACCCCGGATAAGTTAGGTTTTCTTTTGATTATTCGTACATAAATAGGAGTTACTTTGTCGACTTTACGCAGAGAAGTCTGGGAAAAGGGAATGTAGATTGGAAGAGCAAGAAAATCTAGAGCATCAGACTAATAGAGGATGGTAGAGCAAGCGAAGCGAGCTCGAAAATTTTTGCACCCCAACCCGGATAAGTTAGGTTTTCTTTTGATTATTCGTACATAAATAGGAGTTACTTTGTCGATTTTACGCAGAGAAGTCTGGGAAAAGGGAATGTAGGTTGGAAGAGCAAGAAAGCGAGCTCGAAAATTTTTCGTCATCCTGAGGATGCCTCGTTAAGAGCTAAAGCACGTGTCGATTTCTTGCATGGTTCTTTATGACTCTTTAAGAACAGTTAAGCGGATTAGGTTTCTAAATATACGTCGTCTATTGTATTTTATAATGGATTTCCGCAGTCACGCCTGTGTCAATTAACTATCATGTTAAAAACATTTATATGGTAAGCCCCAAGTACTCACGCATCCAAGTCTTCGAACCCGTTCTTGCGTTCGAATCTCTTGGAGACCTCGCAGCCGAACCACACAGCTTCACCGCCGGCGATGCTCTCTTTGACCACACTGAAACAGATAAAAATATGAAATAAAAAATATAAAAAAAAAACAACGTTTTTTACTCAAATTAACTCAACAACCTTGCACAATTCACTAAGTTACAAATACGCAGTAAAGTACAAAGTACTTACCAATCAAAAATGATACTTACTCATTTTTGATTGGTAAGTATCGGTGCTTATTAAGGTTGTTACATGGAACTGATTCACTCTGCTCCCCGTACTAGTTTAAACTGTATTACGGTGGAACAGTTTTCCTAGTTCTCTGTAAATTTACTTAAAGTAGCAGACTTGTGACAAAATGATTATTTTAATTGTAAAAAGGATTTTAGTTATTGATAACAAAGCAACAAACTAAGTACAGCAAAATATAAAAGATGTGCCTCGTAGAAATCCTAAACTACTCAATGGATTTTGATGCAGTTAGCACCGTCATTTAGAGAGAATTTCCACTTGTTACTGTAGAGAATTTGTTGAGGAAGGTTTTAGTATAGGTTTTATTTTAATTTAGTTTTTTGGGACAATAAACAATTTTTTTAAATTTATTTTAGGAAAACTTACAGCGAAACAGATACAGTAAGAAATAGTTTATACAAAATATGGCCAATTTCAAGTTTCCACATTTATTATATACATAAATCATATGAAACAGAAAATTGATAATAGTAGAATTGATATAGTTATACATCAACGTCTGGAATCCAAGCTCAATATCTTATAATGCTTTAGCAAATCTGCATAGGGAATCCTTGTACGGAAGCACATAGAGGGCGATGCACGAATAAAAAAAAATCTGAACCATTTCTCTTGCTTGCTCATATTTATAATAATACAGGCACCAGGTGGGTACCGCGTATACCAACTATGAACAGATTAGTGTTTTATATACGAAGAGGAAAGTAGAAGGCTTTTTGAAGTCTTTACAAGACCGCATGACAAAACCATACATCTGAAAGGCTTTGTTAATTATGTTGTCGATATGGGTGTCTAAATGTAATTTGCAATCAAGCAGTGCGCCGAGATCACGTGTGCACTCAGTTTTTTCAATTTTATATCGTTCAAGGTATATGGGAAGTTAATAGTATTTTTGGTTTTAGTCGAAGAAATGAAGTGATATTTTGGAAGACTAAGATGAAGTTATTGACCAGACAGTATTTTGAAACCTGCATAAGTCCTCCTGTAGTGGCAAACAATCCTGAGAGTTCGCACAAACCACAGTTTAGAGTTGACTATGCAGGATTTTATGTCGTTTATAAACAAGATAAAAAGCAATGGGTCTAAGACAGATCCTTGAGGCACACCTGATTCGACGACCACATAATTAGACTCGAATCCATTGATAACAACCTTTTGACTCCTATGAAATATATATGAAGCAAACCATCTGAGTAAATTGCCTCTTATGCCATTGAAAGCGATTTTATCGAGAAGCAAATTTGTGTTCCACCCTGTCAAAAGCTTTCCGAAAATCAGTGTATACAGTATCAACCTGCGTGCTCACGTTCATCTTTTCCAATAATAATTGTGTAAAAATGATTCAGTTTGTGGTAGTGGATTAGGCTTTGACGAAGCCATGTTGTTCGGGTATAATAAGGTGATTTAACTGTGGAAATAAGTGGCTGAACATAAGACCCTCAAAAAGTTTAGACAAGGTGGACAAGATAGATATGAGTCGATAATTCTCAACGTTTCCTTTGTCACCACTTTTGTGAATGGGCCTGACGAAAGCCCTCTTCCAACACAAGGGAAATCCCTTCCCTCCCTGAGACATTTATTAAATATTATGTGTAACGAGACACAGATGGTTTGCGTAGTATTCTTAAAGAAGGGGGCAGGCCCATAGAGCTCATTCAACGAAAATAGTCGTTTAAAACGTGATATATTTTTTTAGATTGAAGATTTTAATCATTTTGTCTGTATTACTGTTCAAACTACTATCATTTATTGGTACTGTTTTCGATAAAAAATTGCTTGCAGATATGAACTTGTACGAAGCAAAAGGTATGTAATGATCGCAGCGTGTGGCTTTTAATAGTTAATGCCTACCGAAGCGGAAATGGCGTGAATTGATGTTTGACAGGTAAATAGATTGTTAAAAATAGACAGCCTACGTCAATTTGCCGAGTTATAGCCGTTTGATACAACTGTCAAAGAATGACAGTTGCAATTTGAAAAGACGCTCATTTTAAATTGGTAATCAATTTGTTTTACAATTAATAACTAACTTCATGAGAGTCTCGATGGGCTGGTTGTTGTAGGCGGTCTGTCGGCCTCCGACGACATTGCCGAGACAATGCAGCGTGTACAGCTGACCGAAAGGGTTCGACTGACGAGGGTCCGACACCAGGCACACCTGCAAATTATTAATAATAATAGTTATTTACAGAGCTTCGTAGGTCCAAACTTAAATTCAGAATCTTAGATAATTATCAAGTTTGGGGAACACAAACTCAATGACCCACATGATAATGTTCAAATTCCAATGCAACTAATTTTTTTACGAGTGTTTTATAACAAAACTGGATGTTGCCCGCAATCCAGGATGAAAAGTAGCCAGGTCATGGTCTACCCATGTGCCAAATTTCATCCAATTCCGTTCAGCGCTTTTAGCGAGAAAGCGTAACAAACAAACTCAAACTCACTTTCGCATTTATAATCTTACTGAGGATGGTCAAACTAGAGCACATAACGCCACTTCCTTACTTCAGAGCGGCAATTCCCGTATTTTGTAAGAACGTTCGCATTTGCAATCTGTCAAAAATACAATCAATTTACCAACATTTTTGACAAGTTTGACAGATTGCGACTTGAATGTGAGTTTGTACGAGAGTTGACCTTCAGATGTCACTATTCCCGAGTGTTTATGAATTTGACAGCTACCTGTTAGTGCCTTTTCCCGGTTGCCGGGTAGCCGGCGGCTAATTGTATGGGCATGTACGTTATCTTTCACACGTACCTAGCGTACCTACCTACATGCCCGTACCTCATACAATTAGCCACCGGTACCCGGGAACCGGGACTTGTGAAAAGCCAGTTAAGGTAAGTATCGAATATCCGTTTTCACTAATACTTATTGACACCTAAATTAATGTGTAAATAAAAGCGCGCTGTTGGATTTTGAACGCCCTTTTCTGCGCCGAAAGTTGAAAATTCAACAGGTCTGTTTTTTTTAGGCATTCATTTCGGTGTCGCCAAATGTTAGTGAAAACAGGCATAAGATTCTGAGGGTCTACTCCCTAACTGAAATCCGTAGTGTCGGCCGAAGTTACAGTGTACTTGTATGTCTTTAAGTGAGACGGAGAACGAAGCACCCGTGATTTCGAAACTATGGACTTCGTTTAGGGAGTAGACCCCCTGAATTGAAGCAAATTAAATTGTTCTTCAATATCGGACATTTAGTCAGCGCAGAACATGTTGGCGCTGAAGAGTGTGATGTTTTCATAGTTACCTTGTCGTTAACATCGAACAGGGGCCGGACATGCTTCTCGTAAAACTCTTGCGGGCTCAGCAGACCGAAGCTCTTGTAAGCCTTCTCTTTGTTGTAGTACTCGAAGTTGAACTTTTCTGGTGGGGTACCTGTCAAATAATTTTATCCGTACTAATATTAACAATGCGAAAGTAACTCTGTCTGTTATGTTTTCACACCTTAAGGCGAAAGCGTCAAGGTTGTCCGCGAAATTCAAGTTTTCTTACGTTTTTTGCAATTTGCAGGTCAGTATCATGTTGTATGTTGATCTAATTATGATTCGCGGCCGTATCAAATGTTTAATTATAGAATTATAATCATAAAAATGATCAATACAACTCTCTAAGTTCATGTAATCCCATTGAATGACTATTTCATGAAATCATGACATTTGACAATTATGCTAACTTATGCTATTGTATTGCTGATTGTAATGATTATAATTATGTAAAGCCATATTTGTTACGGTCGCGAATTATATTTTAATCAATATACAACCTGACACTGACCTGCAAAATGGAAAAAACTCAAGAAAATTTGAATCTTGCGGGCTACCTTAGCGCATCCCCATTAAGAGCGTTCATCTTAAAAGTTGGCAACGTCGCAAATAGCTGTCAAATATTTACCTGTTTTGATTAATTTGGCAATATTACTATTTTGAATGATAACAGTAAAGTTTAGCATTTGGAAAAACTAATACTATCAACACAACAACCAACGCAACGCAACGCAACTAATGCTATCATCAATACTATAACGACTAAGATTTCTAATGAGAGCCAATCCTTTCTGTGTGTCAAAACTGTCTCTCTCAATACTCTTCTCTTAATCCTTAAAACTCCCATCCTCTTTCAATACACACCGCTTCCTAATATTAACTTGCTAAGAAGTAGGATGCCTTCATATCATCATTATATTGGTTGCCAATAATACCACAGCGCGTATCCCTATGTACGCTCACACTCATCGACATTTGGCTCTTTGGCTTAGAGTGCGGCTCTGTGCACTCTATAGGGCAAAGAGCCGCGGTTTGTCGACCACGGGTATAGGACATAAAAAAAAAAAAAACCCTTTACATACTCAAATTAACACAACAACCTTGCACAATTCACTCAAATAAGCAGCAAAGATAGGTAACATTTTTGTTTGGTAAGTATCGGTGCTTATTAAGGTTGTTACACGGAACTGATTCACTCTGCTCCCCGTACTAGTTTAAACTGTATTACGGTGGAACAGTTTTCCTCGTTCTCTGTAAATTTACTAATAGTAGCAGACTTGTGACAAAATGATTACTTTAATTGCAAAAAGGATTTTAGTTATTGATAACAAAGCAACAAACAAAGTACAGCAAAAGTAAAATATACACAGGATGTACAGAACTAGTTTGTTAATTACAAACCTCCACAGATTAAAAAAAAACAGTTACCTAAGCAAGTGGCGACGATGTTGTATATTACGGCCATCTGCACCTTGATAGTACATTGAATCTCGTCGTCCGACGCGTTGCTTGCCACCTTGTCGCGCAGTTCCTTGGCGTACTCGCGAAGCTAGAATATTATAACAGATAATAACACAGGGTCAAATTGAATTAGCTAGCGAAACTCCGCAGACGTGCAGTGCAGCTGGTAGTGTAGTCACTTGTAATATCAGTTTTGTTTTTGTGTAAACTTCACATACGTTATGAGTATTAATATCTAAACACGATCAAGCAAACAACAAATTAATTTGATAAGTTTTTTTTGACGCAAAATTTTCTGCTAGGTTTGGTTGGTGGTAGGGTTTATTCTTACTCCACCTGGCTAGCTACCATCTTAATCCACCATCCCATCTTATCTAACTCGGTCGCCATAACAAGAATGTTAAAAGCATTCTTGCATGTATGTATAGATTGTTTTGTCGTGGCAGTTAGCGGGACACATTGCTCACAGAACTGCAGAACGGATGGCCGATAAGGCCGTAGAGTTCAGGAGTGTTGACCGCGTATCGAAAGGCGCCGCGTGGGTAGGCCTCCCACGAGGTGGACCCACGACCTGGTGAAGGTTGTGGGAATCCGCTGGATACGGAAACCATAGGTCCAGTCGACATGGCGATGCTTGGGCGAAGCCTATGTGCAGCAGTGGACGACTTTCGGCTGAATTATGCAGACCCTTCTTCTGCCCAGTTAAAACACTACGAAGTGGTGAAGGGTGGTCGTTTTGGGGCTGTCTTATGTAATTTGAATAAAAGATTTTTGATTGGATTGATTGGATAAACCCCTCACAAGGTGAGAATTCGCTGGATACAGAAATCGCAGGGCCGGTCTAATTGGCAACGCGTGTGGGAGGCCTATGTCGCAGCAGTGGACGTCTTTCATCGTTGGTGTCGGCTATCATTCGTGGACCTTTGACAGTCGCTATGCTAGAAGCCGGAAAGTCTGATATACAGTCTTACTGAGGTGTATTGTGTTACCCAGTTACTGGGTTGTGAAGGTCAGATAGGCAGTCGCCCCATGTAAAATGCTGGTATTCAGCTGCATCCGATTAGACTGGGAGCCGACCCAACCGTAGTTGAGCAGATTATATGGAGTGATTATAAACATAAAGTAGGACACCCGCAGGCTAGGTGGGGCGAAGATCTTCGAAGGGTAGCAGCAGGTTGAGAGTTGCCGAAAATCGAGTTGAATGGCTTCCAATAGGAGGCTTATGTCCAGCATTTGACTGCTGTAGGCTGATGATGATAATAAGCAAATTATAATTATTTTTTACCTTAGTCTTAATAAGTGCGTTCATGTGTAAACTGCGTCTCGAACTGAACGACTCAGCGAAACATTTCTTCGGGATGACGCCATATTTGTTGACCAAGTTCACTATCATGTCCCATTGGCCGCCATCGTTGATTGGGTCCTAAAAATAAAATAAAAATTACTTTAATTTACGGTAGCTAGCAGGTAGTATGCATATCTATATATTGTATAAAACAAAGTCGCTTTTTGTGTGTCTGTGTGACCGCGTCGTTCTTCTAAGAGCTCCCACACAAAACTGCGATACGATGCTGCATCGCAGGTTTTTAGAGGAGCTTTGCTTTTTAGGAGCTCGAAGATTTTTGCAATGCGATGCGAATTCGCAGTGTTTTGTGGGAGCCCTAAACTGCGCCACAAAACCGCATCAAGCTCCCTTGTAAAGACCTTGCGAAGCAGGGTTCGGTAGTACATATTTTAATAAAATTAACTGGAGA
The DNA here is from genome assembly GCA_914767755.1 of Agrochola circellaris. Lineage (NCBI taxonomy): Eukaryota > Metazoa > Arthropoda > Insecta > Lepidoptera > Noctuidae > Agrochola > Agrochola circellaris. The sequence continues at coordinate 10,904,855 of OU611860.1, forward strand.
AACTTAACAGACCTATTAGCGGCACAATGCCTTCAATCTAATTTTTTTTTAACATAAAAGAGATGTTAAAGTTACATTACGCCATCACAAATTGCAAGTCACACATTGTAAGTATATTATTTGCATTGATACGCTTTATCAACGCAAATAAACCTACTGAGATAAGAGTCAATGTATTTACTAGATAAGCCCTACACATTATGATAAATTATTTAAGTGTCATTATTTATTTTGTAAATTGGTTATAAAAACATCACAGATGAATACAGATGGGTCAGTCCGCATTTTAGGTATGAAGCTATAAGTAGGTACCATCAAAGAAGTTCATATCTAACCAGTTTCAAAACAAAATCCCGTGACAACGATGACCACATCTGTTACCGGCCCGGTGCTATAGCCGCCGAGCGCTGCAAGCAACAAAAGTCCTTACGGTGGTTAGATATGAACTTCTTCGATTGTAGTGGCAGGCTCGACTTGTCGAATTCAGTGGGCGTAACGTAGTCAGAATATATAAGAGTTACGCGATAGAAAGAGAGGCAACTTCTAGGTGAATGAGTTACGCGATAGAAAGAGAGGCAACTTAACTTATAACTGTAGGTAATTAGCGCTGTGCGACCTGAATTGTACTTTATTGTGTCGAAGCAAGAGTCGCTTATAGTTTAAATGATTTGACTGACCCATCTGTAATAATCTGTGATAACATTTCAAAACGTATGTAGGATGCATCGGGAAAGATGGGCCAGAGTCGTCACGGAATGGAAGCCAGCAGCTAAGCAAAAAATACGTCTCTAATATTTTTTTATTATCTGACTGACGGACTAAATAGTATTTTTTTTTCCCGTCAACATCCCTATTTCCGAAATCCACGCGGGCTTCTGTTCTGTTCAACTTCTTCTAACAGAATAGACAGCTGTGCTGCTAGGGAGATTGATGCGCCACTACTTCCCAGCTAACGCACTAGGAAGTGGTGAAGGGCGGGCGTTTTGGGGGACTGTCTTATGTAATTTTGTCGTTCAAAAAGTGCAGATTTTCAGTATAGCTTGAATAAATGACTTTTGATTTTAGTAAACCACGCGAAACAAGCTAGTATAAAAAATTAAATAATGTATACCTTCAACAAAAAGTTGACAAGTCTTCCTTCGAGTTCCTCTCCTTGCTTGGCGGTGGCGACGATGTTGTTCAACCAGTAGTGCGCGCGCTCGATCTTGTCCCAGAAGAAGAGGTAGCTGTAGAGATAACAATTAATTATGAAGTACAGCTGGCCAGTAATGTTTTAGAAAAAGTTCCGATTTGTAAGTGTTGTCTCCGACATTCATAAATATCAATGATGTTCTTTCTGTAAGTAGATTTTATTATTCGAACCGAACTTGACGTCCCGGTGGTGGTGTGCGGTGCACACGCGGCGATAGTAAATGTATGTGACTAGCTGACGTATGGCTCATAATTTAAATTATGTTTTGTGTGGTGTTGCGTAGTGAAATTTATTTTGCATAAGTACTATTATACAACCTTAGTTTTGTTTACCCTAAACCTTTTAAGGGGTCTTTCTACTAATTATTATGAACAAAAAAAAATCAGCTGTTCCCTACATTTCGACGAGATATACGAACATAAATGCAGGGAACAGCTGATTTTTTTTTCGCGATTTCAGCGTTGGTCCCATAGTGAAAGTTATTCATAATGATGAGTACAATGACCCCTTAAGATGTTTAGGGTAAATGAAAACTAAGGTTGTATAGAATCATTTTTTTTTTCTAGCTGGGCAGACAGCTGTGCTGCTGGGGAGTTTTTATCCGCGTTAGACATAACTTTACAAATTAATTTCACTATGTAATATAAATATAATCTAAAATATTCATATTCAATTATTAAGAAAATCTAATTTGAGATATATTTTTTCCAAATCATTTAGATGTGATCTTCAGTATAAAATCATTAAAAGTCTGTTATCGTCGCCTTAATCGTAATGGCTAGCACATGGCTGCTCGTGCAGCTCTGACGAAACCCCTATAAAGGGATTTCGCTAGCGTCACTGCGAGTACCTACTTTAATTTAATTTAATTTTGGATTGTTTATTTTTTTTTCTGTTACGGACACTTTTTACGTTTTGCATCGTTCTCACATGTATAACTTCAACATGAATGATGTAACCAATATTTTGTAACCATATCATGATTTAAAAGAGTGTCCGTGGAGTTTCTTGCCCGTTCTTCTCCATAGGTACCTACTACGCTTTGGAATGGGCATCTAGCTTAATCTTTCTGAATGACCGACCCCCTTGGCAATTCAAAAGTGCCTGTAATTGGTTTATTTGAAATGAATGCTTTGAGTTTTGAGTACCCCTGGCGCTCCTAGGATCAAGTCCATGTCAGAAAAAACGGAATTATGACGGTTTCATGACGGTGCAAAGGAGGAAGCGCCGATCGCAGTGAGCCTGTGTACCACTATACCGAACACACCGGTGTATATCTCCCGCCTGCACGCCACTACTAAGGCGGAGGACATCGTGGAGTACGTGCGCCAAAAGACGTGTACCGAACTTTTATCTGCCCCTCGTCATGGAAGAACTTTTGGCCGCAGGACGTGATGTTCTGTCGCTTCCGCGGACAAGTTCCACTGGTTCCACAGCACAAAGTGAAGTGCTACTAAAATACTCTGAGCCTTATTTATTATTCTAACACAAGTTTTGTTTATATAAGAATACATAATTATGTATGTTTAGGTTAAGGTATTTTTCTATGGGCCTGTGCCTGAACTAAATTGTATTATTAATACATGGGTCTTAAACATAACTGTGGGTGTAGTATAGATATACCTCTGCCTTAACATTATATCACACAGATTTCATTACAGCTTATCCATTCTGTAAACATCTCACCGTGAAGAGCATGAAGTGAGCTGTCCATAGTGTCAATCCCTAGCTTTAGTTGCAATGACAGCTCACATCAAGCTCACTTCACACAAGTTATCACGGTGAGATGTTTACAGAATAGCACAGCAGGTGTGATGTTGTGCGTAGGCGCGGGCTTGCGGACGGTGAGTAATGGGTAGCTCGCCGTCCGATAGGGACCAGGCCCGGGTCGACGGCGCGTCGTGTTCCACGCGCGCCTCAAAGAGATGTCAGCACCAACTGACGGGGTCCGGAAGGGCCAATGCCTGCCGGGGTTGCGGGTTTGTCCGAAAGGGATATCGCGACCCCGGCACACAGGCAACGGAAGGAACACGGGTGGGTTTTAGTCAGTAAAAGTCTGACACGCCCTCCCGCTCCGCCCAGAGCGGGAGAAGTTATTTGATAATTTCCCAAAGTCAAAAAAAAAAAAAAAGCTGTGACGTTATAGGCCTGTAGGTAGAATAAGCTTTAATAGTAGCTGAACCAGGCCACATTTAGAAACGGGTGCCCCAAATAGTGTAGATGCGAAAATAAGATACATACCTCTGTGAGAACTCAAACTCCTCAATGCCATACTTCTTCATGAACGGCAAACGCATAACATTGAGTGCTGCAAACAGCCAGCAGCGTCCTGAGTTCTCTTGGTTCGTCACCGGCTTGGCTTCAGAATCAACCTGTTAATTGAAAATAAACATAACAATCTAGAGCAGACGGTTTATTTTTGTTTATTTCATAAATAAATAATAATAAAAATCTTTATTGCAGACCACATGATCCATCAAAAACAGGATTTCAGAAAATAATAACACAAAAACTCAAATAACAAAATCAAAATTAGAATTAAAACATTTACGTGGCTATTTGTAGAAGTAAAGTGCCTGTCAGTGTTCGAACCTAGTACCTACAACTTGTAAGTCGCAGTTGTTACCACTGGGCCAAGCAAAAAGTATTAAATTTAAAAATTGATTGCATAAAACAGTTTTTTTTTAAACAATCAACTGGAAGAATATTGCCACGGTTGGTTATTGGGATCATGACTTACTTTGATGTTGTAGACATGTAGCGTAGTCTCAGTCTTCTTTCTACTGATAGCAACCTCAAATGGGTCAAATCTTGTGCAAGCATTCTGTGCAAGTTCATTTTTGGGGTCCGAATAGAAGTCACTGCGGAACTTGGATATAGTGTCCAAGGTCAACGGAACTGAAAGAAAATGATGTTTTATGTTAGTTTATTAATAATTATAACTTTGTTTTAATATTAAATTATTTTTATAGTCTTTTGAAGTAGGTAAGTAATTCAAGAGCTAAATGTGTGTAATTTTTCCTGTAGTAATATTCAAGTTGAATCCTCTGTTTAAATCTATATCCATAAAGTTACAAAACAAAATAGACAAATGAACGTATAACATAAATTGAAATGTGATATTATATAATGTAATTTTATTAGATTTTTAAATTATAATGCTACTCACATTCTATGAAATTTTTGCGCCCATGTGGACTTTTTATCATTATTATTAAGACCTTGTAAACACATGTGATATGCAATAAAGATTTGAATTTAGAAAAAAAATTGGGGCAATTAAACTTGTGTATTCTATATACATCAACACTCTCATTTTGTTTAGAGTGGACCATACTTTATCATCTCTTAAAAGATAGTTTGATAGTTTGCAGGGACTCATTCAACAGCGGTCAAACTTATAAGCCCGTTTGTTGCCTACTCTTTCCACTCCTGGACATATATCACACCTTCATCTTGGCAACTAGACATTCCACATTTTATACCAATCAGCCTCTCCAAGCAGTCTCTTTGAAAGACCCCCATCATTAAAAACTTACACGGTCAAGGTTTAGTTAAAATTTTGACAAGAAAAACTCACCTTTATGGTCTATTTGAGTGCTGTATCTTAACAATTTTACGATTACACCATTATTTACCGGTAACTTGATTATATTATTCATTTCATGGTGAGAGGATTATTGTAAAATTACATAATTTTGAATTAACACGAAATTGTACAGGAATTTGGCAAATCAGTTGACATATTTTATTATTTTTAATTGGTATTCGACCTTACCTGAGGGTGTTTCTGAAAAACTGCCTATGGTTTTAAATTACTTTTTTAAACTAACGTAGGTAGTGTAAATTAAGGTTTGTAACCTTTATTTAATTCTAAAGATTATACAGTTACTTAAAGTAAAGCACTATTGTAGATAGCTTTAATTTCCAGTTTATCTGTGTATGTGGCATGCAAAAATGACACAGCAATTTTCCGTTTACTTAATTACAACATTTACAAGTACGAAATGAAAAGTAAATGCACGGTAGGCAAAATAAACATTGTTACAAAGAGAAAATAAGAAATATTTATAGTGGAAACCCAAATGATTGACTACAATAAGGAGGTTAAGTTTGAGTTTTTAAGTCCCAAAATAAAAACTATGGTTCAGGTACCTGAAGACATGGCAGCAGAAGTAATTCGTAACAAATGATGCGTCCGACACTTGATTAGCACTGTAGAAAGTGATTTTACAAGCATTTATTTTGAAATGATTTAAAAGATAGCCACAGAGTACAAGTTACAACGGAAAAAAATAACAAGGGATTTCCATTTTCCCGATACCGGGTAGCAGCAAAACATAGCAAAACATAAACAATATAATCTTTATGTCTGTTGCGATAAGAGTCATGACAGTTGGGCAGAGTAGTAAAATATTGCTATCTCCCTTCAAACCCAATCATTAACCTGTCCCAAAGTGGTTCAAAAGTTCATTCTTTCGGTTATTGACCCTACGAGCAGCTGATTTGCAGAAGTCTGTGGTCTTCCAAATCTGTTTTTCTTCTAATTAGATGGTACAATACTAATAATTTTTAAATTCAGAAATTGCGTTTAATTTCTGTTTGTTTTTCGAAAATGTTTATTTTTCAAATGGTCTTTATTGAGTAGGTATATTTTTATATTTTCAGCTCTAGCAACATTGATATTTTTGCGCGAAATTCGAAATCTGTTCTGATAAAAAAATGTATCTTATTAAAAACATTAGCTACTTAAGTAATTATAAAAGTTGATAATGCTAATTTTAATAAATATATTTGTACTTTTACATTCCGTATTAGTATTTGATCAAAACAAGCCAAGTTAAATGTTATTAGCTGTACCTTGAAAAATCAATAACTCCAACAAACCGAAGGTCTAGTTCGACTGAAGATCGACACTTGCGCCAAAAGCGTGTTTCTGTTATAGTGTTCTTCTTCCCTCAGATAATTTATTCATTTACAACAACATTTTTCTTCTAAAAAGTGCCTATTATTAATCTTTAGTGTATTTCAATCATGTCGTTAAAGGCGTATGAAGATGCTTGTACCAGAGCTGAATTATTCGGCCAACCTTTGCCTGATCGAGAAGACTTTTTATCAAAACATAAACATTTAGATGTCGTAGAATTTGAGGAAGTGGAAATTCGGACGGCGGAGGTGACAAACCTTTTTTTCTTAAAGTAGATAGAAATTTTAAAAATAATTTCCGTGCTTTAAAATTGTTTCTGATTATTGATAAACTTATTTTTGTAAGGTAGGTAAGTAATTAAGGACTGAGGGCCGAATACGTCAAGGATTTTAGGAATCTGTTATCTAATAAGTTGGTAGTGTACTTACTTAGTTATTTTTATTGCAATCCTTGACATCTCAACTGCAGAAAAAAAAAGCCAATCAATATTTTTTGTTTGTATTTCAAGTTGAATGTGTTGCCTAACTAATATGTTTATTTTTGTTACATAAATAAGATTATTGTTTTTTTCAGAATACTGCTATGCTAGATGACCAGCTAAGGGAAGGTGTCGGTGGCCTCACAGAATTAAACACAATATTGGATTCCACACAGACTAAAATAAATAAATTGAAGGTAGACAAAACCAGAATTTTGGTCCTTATTTTAGACTTTCACTAAAGTAGGTATGGACCTAAGTTTTGCTCAAGTTTCAGGTTCTGCCAGATTTCATAGATACCAACTACCATGTAGGTACATGACCCTACTTGAAATGAGAGACGGGACAGTTACGTTAGCTTAACTATAATTAGCAAACCTAATTAATTGGTACTAATCATCAACACTTTGATTTTGATAATATATATGATACTGATACCAACTTGACTTATTATTACGGATGACATTAGATTTTTTTGTTGGTGTTTTAGATACGTATTATAATTTTTAATTAATACAACACTGTATATTTTCAGGGTGTTTGCGGAACTATCACAAACTTCTTTCGCGTCAAAATGTCTGCAAAAGACAACTTATCTTATTCAAGTGAACCTAGCTACGTGGGACAGACAAATTATGACAAAGATTATATCCCACCATCATCAGACATAGGATCTATAAACCAAGGCCTTGGTCCCGATGACAATGAGATGACACCGCGCGCGGGAAAATCAAAACAACATGGCGGCGACATTAACACCGCTTTGGACGAATTAAAAAAGATGGAAGATCTGGAAAATACGTCGTTGTTGGGTAAAGCGGCTGCTAAAGATATTGGGAAGCAGGTAACGACGCAAATGAGTAAGTTGGATCAGTTGATTATTAAGGCAGATAGGGCTCAGACGTCCTTGAATAACCAGAATAAGCAAATGCGGACTTTCTTACGATAATTTTGTTTTGTATTTTGTATTACCTACTCACGTCTCATGCGATCGTGGCTGCACCTCGTTCAAGACTGCATAGTGTCTCGTGTGATCTTCCTCTGGTGATAGCTTTGACCTGCTTTTTGTATCCCAGGGCTTGACTGTTGCGTAATTCTTGATATTTAGAACAAAATTAGTTTCAATTTGAGAAGAATTGCTGTGCAGTGACAGCGTAGTGTTAAGATTTGCAATATCAATGAAAAAGTTTCGTCACATATGCCAAAGAGACTCTAAAAGTTTTATGAATTAGAGCTAGCACGGACTGCTAATATTAGCCAGAACAAGGATTGTAACCGCCTGAAGAAAATCACAGAGCAAAGTTGGAAAGGAGCAGCTTATTTGGTACATAACATGTAGGCTGATTGGTTAACATCGACTGTTCTTCCAACTGCAACTCGCGAATACCCAGTCACAGCTTAGCAAATGCATGCATTTTATGTGGGATGTGTACTGTAAGGTTTTATGCGATAAGCAACCTTATGTTGTACAGGCTGTTAAGAAAATAGCATTCGAGCAATCGGACCCTTCCTGCTTATGCCTTTAAAAAAAAATACCTAACGAAGGAAATTAAATTACATAGTGAGGTCTTTCTCTTGTAAGAGAAGGCTAGTAATTAGTAATGAAGTAATTTTTCTATCGGCATAGGCAGGAAGGGTTCGATTTTTCGAATGCTATTTTCGCGATTCATTCGTCCTGACATAAGTAGTAATTAAATTTCCATCGTTACGTTACTTTTTCTTATAGATAGGCAGTAGGGGTCCGATTGTTCGAATACTATTTCTTAACAGCCTGTACAACATAAGGTTGCTTATCGCATAAAACCTTACAGTGCTTAGCCCTAGGGTCACCCATCTCACAAATCGTCCTTTCCTGGGTTATAGCCCAGGATTAGTACCTAACGCTTCCCTTTTAATCATGCTAGCTGCTTTCTTTCGATAACCATAATACCAATGATCAGTTTTCTTCCATATATGAGCTATATACTGGACAAGAGAAAGAACAAGTATGTCGCGTTTGATAGTAGGAGTTTCAAGAATTTCTTGGTAACGGTATAAAATCGTGAAAAGATCGTGTATAGATAATATTTAGGCTGGTAAACTTGGGAACAGAGATGGTCTGACTAGATTTAGCACGAAATACCGCTGCCGTGGACATTATAATTATCTGGAAGTGTCGATCTTGACGAATATAAAATCGTGTTTTATCGCATTAAGACCGCCAGTTTGTAAATAGGCTATCCGAAATAATTCAGTCACTTTTATAAATCCTAACTAATATTGTATAGTGAGTTTGTTTATTTGTTACCCTTTCACGCTAAAACGGCTGAATAGATTTGGATGAAATTTGGCACATGGGTAGACCATGATCTGGAGAAGACATAGGCTACTTTTCATCCCGGTTTTATAATGTGTCCGGTCTTGAACTCGATCTTGCCTAGGGTGGGATGAGTATGTTGTATGCCTACGGCCCATCTTAGAGCAGGATTTGCTTGTTTTCTGGTGCTTTGCGTTATTGGCTAGGTCGGGCTATTATTAAGCTTCGTGCAGACCAACGCGACGCGACGGCGCGGCGCGACTCGAACAATACAATTTCTATGAAATTTTCATAGTATAACAATAACCGGTGTCGCGTCGCGCTGTCGCGTCGCGCTAGTCTGCACGAAGCTTTATGTATTTCGTTGCTTATAAGAATTGATTATGGTTGCTTGCCCTTGCTTGAGCGTATCCCATTATCCCAATTTATTAGTGGTCGGCGCAACATGTCTTCCATACTTCTCTATTAGTCATAATATCGGTAGTCACCCGTTTCTATATTCCATTTGAAATAAAATTAGACATTTAAACAAATCTTTTTTACAGTCCGTTCAACCGATTCTGACTTCTATACCGTAGGCTTAAGGATGGCATTAAAAGCAAAGAAGTGGTTACAATACCAACTGTTCAGTGCGGGTGCCATTTGTCATGCCATCAACGCAATAGAAGACAAAATCGATTGAACCGACTGTAAAAAAGGCTTAGTTATTTATGTCTAATCTTATTTCAAATGGAGTATAGACATATCATCTTTCACAGTACACAGTCATAGACATATATAATAACAACAACTTTTTAGGCGCGTTATGGCGCCCTTTAAATGAAACTCCAGTTGTTATAGATGTGTATTAGTGAAATAATATTGAGCTATTAAATACCTTTTTACATTCAGATTCAAAAATCTTCTTGTCTTTTATGAACCATAGACTAACTGCCCTAGACAAACTAGAGTTGTTAGGTTATATCTAAAGCTTCGTACAGACAAGCGCGACGCGACAGCGCGGCGCGACACCGGCTATTGTTATACCGTGAAGTTTTCTTAGAAATTATATTGTTCGAGTCGCGTCGCGCCGTCGCGTCGCGCTGGTCTGCACGAGCCTTTACAGTGGGAACCATAGATAATTAGTTCATCACAGTTAATCCATTGTTATTTTGGTCTTTCCCTACTCTAATAGCCATTCACGTGTCTACTCATAACTTTCCTCACGACATTTTCCTCACTCCTCCGCATTACATGCCCTTACCATTGCAATTGATAATGGTGATGATTTTATCATCTGACCTTGACCGCAGAAATCATTAAAGCTCGTACAGACCAGCGCGACGCGACGCCGCGCCGCGTCACGAACAATACAATTTCTAAAAAAACTTGACGGTATAACAATAACCGGTGTCGCGTCGCGCTGCTCTGCACGAAGCTTTAATCGTTCTGCGGTAGCTAGCGCTCAAAAGGGAAATAAAGAAAACAGCTTCGGTTGAATTATTTTTGCAATATAGCTGCATTGTTTGAGTCTGCTTTTGTGGACAGGCATTCTTGAGGAAGTGTAGCGGTGGGTGACGACGGGAAATGACGTCCGTGTCATTTTAACTTTGGAGTCGGAAGTCCAAAGTCGGAGAGAGATTTTTTACAGTCTTCTTCTGTATCAGGACAAGGGCGGATCCAGGATTTATTTCTGGGGGGTGGGGACATGGGCCAGACAGATAAGAAGTGTCTCCCATATCTTGTATTGCAATTGGCTGTTTTTGGGATTCATTCTTTTTCAATGACATTTATGAATACTTAACTACAATTTTAGCATCCCGCCTCGGATAGAATAGATTTACTTTTGGCCATAGATACAGAATTAAGAGTTACTTTGTCGACATCGGTAGTAAACCTTAAGAATTGCTTGGGCTGCAAGAGCGAGAGAAGCGAGCTCAATTATTTTAGCACCCCACCTCAAATTGGTTTGGTTAGTTATTCTTTTGGCCATTCATAGTATTAGCAACATATTTGGTTTATAGGTACAGCTAGCGACATATACACGTGCCCCTGTGCCCCCCCCCCCCTCCATCTGGATCTGCCCTTGTCTCAGGATATGTCCGGTGTTGAAGGCTCTGGAGGGCTACCATCACGGGAAAGAGATGGCGTAATACATCCTGTATAGCTTCATCTCTTTCCCACACTGAAGAAGATTAAAAGAATACTGCTATGGAGGTGGTGTTATGTTCCATTGTTCTGGTGTTAGTTGACGTCTTCTTGACGCTGCTCTTGCGTCGCGTAGACATGATTATATGAAAGTGAACGTCACGCTGTCTAGGTACAGTCAGGGAAATTAATTGTTTATCAAATTGACACACTACGCCAATTCGCCGAGTCATAGCCATTTCAAACAACTGTCACAGCATGACTGTTGTGATTGTAGTTAGTCAATTTGCAAAAAAAAAAAAATCTCCGACTTAACACCTAATTATGTAGGTTGTAATTGTCTGAAGTTTTATCCTGCGGGGTAATTGCGTAACACACATAAAATGACAATTGATCGCAATGGGTTTCATTTTGACAGCTCACCCACGTCCATTGCGTTATTTATGTTGTTGAGCAGACGATTTTTTCAAACCTATGAAGCAATGGATTAGCAATATCCGTCAAAACTTGCGGATTGTGATTGATAATTTGTTACGCAATTAGAGCGCAGTGTTGGTGAGATCTCTCGTAAATGTAATGCTCAAGTATTGTTGATATTAAAGTAAAATCACTTTGCTTGTTCTGGTTTGATCACGTGTAAGTATATGTATATCCCTCTTATAATAATGTTTAGTCATTTGTGTCCTCATTATCTTTAATAAACTGTTAGTACCTACCAGGGATGTTGCGGATATTCGCATCTGCAGTGCTATTCTGTAACCTTCTCACCGTGAAAACTTAGGTGAAGTGAGCGTGGAGTGAGCTGTCATTCCACAGGGATTGACACTATTGACAGCTCACTTCACCCAAGTTTTCACGGTGAGATGTTTACAGAATCGCATGGCTGTACCCGCAATTGCGGAGCTTCCGCATTTATTTAGACCTCCGCATCAGTGCGGAGCTCATACGGAAAACGGTCAATGTAAGTACTTAAATCATGATCAACAAAATGGAAATTATAATCATTTATTAACATGCTTTTATTAGGTCGACCTGTATGTATGTAACTATATAATCAAATCTAAGAAAATTAATTTAACCATCTTCTAAAGATCGTAGCGTTATGAAAATTGGCAGTTGTATGTGATTTTGATGACAATACAATAACATGGTACTGTCGAGCTGATCTGATGATGGAGCCGGAAGATATGAACTGGAACTTCATGATGGATGATCGTATCATAGCCGTGTTTGGACTTGTTAGAAAGGTCTTGTAATGAACTTTGACCACGATTAGGTTTCAAGGTCTGAATACGCCTATAGGTGCACGTAAAAGCGTGTTTTTTAGTGTTTTTTAAACTATTAATATTATATAGATCTAAATCGTCACATTTTCACGAAATAGTCTTACAGCTATATTGATGATTATAAAATAATGATAGTCATTATGTTATTACAATTGCCGCGAATTGAATTATGATCAACATACAATGAAACAGCGCTGCAATTTACAAAGAAACGTAAGAAATTTTTAATTTCGCCTTGCTCCCTTGTCGGATGCCTTAGAAAAACTTGAGATCTGCATCCGATGTGAACATTTAAATCGCGGATGTCAAAAAAAAAGCATCCACAACACCCCTGGTACATACACATACATTAAATTAAGTACCTACCCACTTCATACACAGTTAACTTCCTAGGTTAAGCAAGTGTTCCATACATAAGTGAAAAGATGCCAAAATGAAATTCATGTAATTACCTCAAAATGGAAGAGTCTGTTTCACAGCTTGTGGCAAACACTAGCCACCAAAAACAATTCTGTAAAAAAAAAAAAAAAAACGTGTGATCTGCCAGATTAGTTAACCGGAAATTATGGTGGAACAGGCCTTACATTTATTTAATGATGAAAAGTACAGAGTTTACTTTAATTAGGTATATTTATTTCTGCCCTTAAATGTTAAATTTTATATATTTCCATTATGTAGTGTGCTGTAATTTTTTCTATAACTCACACGTAATTCGGATGAAAAAAAAAATGTAATTAAATATTAAGAAATTGGTGCTTTTAATGTGAGTGTGATTGTAATAAAAATCATGAATTTGCATTAGTTGACAATATTATATTATCTGTATTTAATGTAAACCCTTTATAAAGGCAAATGGTAACCGATAAATTAATCCTAACTAACTCCTATTCAATGTTGTAATGTCAAAATCGTGGGTCACAGGCTTATGTGGAGCAATTATTTATGTAGGTCTGAACGTGGTTATAATAGGAATGACTTTATTAACCTTTCATAAATCGTTTTAATCTGGACTTAAATAACTGTTTGATCCGGGCCTGATTTTCTTTAAATCAATGTACTACTAAAAGCGAATTTCACCAATGAAACTGAACGCGATCAGCACGACTAAACCGCGTTCAAGAGTTGTCAGTGTCATTATTGTTGTGGAAAATTGACAGCTAAAGTTCTTAAACATAGATGTGTTGATGGTGTTCAGTTTCATTGGGGAAATTGCCACTGTGGCCAACTTGCACCACAAATCACTTAATGCGTGAGCGTTCGCAGACAGTATGCAATCGGTGACCGATGTTTTGTAGGAAACAGTAGAGAACAAATGTATCACCGCACACGTCCTACAAACCGTGGGTCCAAATAACGTAGGATGAAATAATTTGACCGATATAGGACTGACAAAAAGTATGCCGTGTGCGAGTTAGAAGGATTGACAGTTAAAGAACGATTTTTAAAATAATTTAACGCTAAACGTATAAATAGTGATTTGTGGTGCAAGTGGGCCTTGCTGTTAATGAATCCAGTGGGTAAATTGCACCTTGGTGATGTGGTGACTAATCATGAAAAAAAAAAAGCTTATGTCAGAGAATTTATCTACAATCGCTTCTTGGTGCATTTAGTATCCATTTACACCTTATGAATTTAATGTTTGTGGTAGGGCTGGTAGGGTCTTACTTCGTTATACCCAAGTCACAGGATCAGACCGAATAAAAAACCATGACATAGCGCTGTCAACAGTGACTTGAAGCCGGTTTCGTAAACATGTGTGCACTTAGTGAGGTGTAGTTTGATTGTAAAAGTGCGTGTGAGAGTGTATGCACAGAGCGGCGATGTAGTTTTGGCATGCTTCACTGTATTGTTCGCAGCGCTTTGTCTTGGTTTTTTATTTGGTCTGAGGTCACTGGTGTAAGCCTAGTTTGAGAGCCATTGGTATGTTTAAGATACTACGTCTTTATGTTGTAATTAGTTGTCTGTATGTTGTAATGTGTTTTTTAACATAAATAATTTATTTATTTAAACAAGTGACAGCATTCATTTAATTATTTATTTATTATATACCATAATAGGTACCTTTGTCTAGTAGCCTTGTACTCACGATTTTCACAAATAGGTAACTATCCATTAAGAATTTCTTCTTGTTACCCTATTTAGCTTGATCTTCAAATCTGTCCTGTTTGCAGAATTCTTAGCATTGTGATAAATAATTTGTGTCAGACACGAAAGTTGTAATATTTTTATGATTTATAGCATTATTGAAAGAAACCAAGCTGTGATTAATTTGTCTTTTATTTCTGTCCGTTTAAAAATACGTTATATTAACAATATTTTTTGTAAATGACCACTTTGAGACTATTTGCGTTAGTACTCACAAAGGGTGATAATAATGTGATATTGTAGTTTAAAATATATTCTTTCTTCGTCGTTTTTTCGTAGTTTCTGACCTGCACAAAAAGGCGATAAGTATCTACCTAATAATGCTTTTAGAGCTCAGGCTTTTCGCAACTAGGTATGTTGGGTCGGTTTCCAGTCTAATTAGATGCAGCTAAATACGAGTATTTTACATGGAACGACTGCCTATCTGAACCACCCTAGTTACCTAAATACTTACTGAGTGATACGATACCCCTTGGTAAGGCTCTTTTTCCCCTTTCCATTTATTTCTTCTTTTCGACTCAATGCTAATAAATAACGTATACCTAGGCGTAGTCGATGAAATGATGACATTTCTTGATTCTCCAATATGGCTGCTAGAGTCGATAGAAAAAGGATTGGTACCCCCGAAACTTAACGACTTTTGGTCACACGTGTTCATAAGTAAGTAGGCACAGACCTAGGTGCAACGCGAAGGACCCCTTATTGACACGATCAGTGCCTGGAGCCTTCCTGGAGGGTTCACCTAGTCGAATATGGGATCCCGGAGCCCTCACGGAAGGCTCATTTTAAATGTAGGTTTTCTTATTAGGTTCACCAACAATTGATTACACTGATACAAACACATAATACTTAGGTACATTTAAAAAGTAAAATAACAGTGCATCAGTTACTTATAGGTAAACACCACATGCATAAAACAATAAATCGGACAATTATGCTAACTTACTTAGTAGGTAATAAGCGCTAATATAGAAAATTTGGTAACATCGGTAAAAAGTATTTTTTTTATAAAATAATAATATATAAATATTAACAAAATTGAAATATTATAGAATTGGTAAAGCTAAAATTGGCATTCTTCGACATTGGTAAAACTAATTAAAATTGCAAAAAAATAATTTTTTCTTAGCTAAAACAGCATTATAAACCGTGAAAATAAAATCTGATGTATATTTTAACAAGATTTATTACTATATGCGTTGGTTTTTTTTTGGTCACGGTTATAAATTAATATTCACAAAAAATTTAAGAGGTTGGTAATGCAAGCGCCGGAATGATGATGGTTATTATTATTCATGAATTTAGCAAGGTGACTGTTGGAGCTTAGTGGTATACCACTGAGCTCCAACAGCCATCTCGCTTACAACCTAGCACACGCGCCTATCAATTAGTGGGTACAATACAATGGTAGGGAAGGTCCATCCACTTAATTGAGAGACGCGTGTTTAGGAAACTACGCTATGGGCTGATGATGGTACTGATGAGGAGGATGGTAAGCATAGATTTATTTATTTTATTTGGGACAAAAAATAGTCATGCATTACAGCATTTACAAAAAGTAGTTTACAGTCGAAAAAACGTATAACCCACACTATTGTCCACGAAATGATTTCGGAGTAAGAAAACGAACGCATGCTAAAGGAAAACAACAAATAAAAGAAAGAGGTACCTACATATTTAGAGAAATAAAAAAAACAAAAAAACCACTATATACCTACGATGGAAGCGGATGACAAGACCATCCGACTTATAGGCGACTTGTAAGAGATTGAGAAACCATTCTTTTAAATTTAGAGTGAGACAGCGCGAAAAAAAAAAGAAGATTTATACCAATATAGGTACCTCTGTCTAGCCCTTCGGGTAAAACAGGCGTGATATGATGTTATATTAGTAGATATTCTGGAAATTAATTAAGTAAATTTTAGCCTGTGTAAAGTCTAGTCTCTAAATCCTTCAAAGTAATTTTAATTGAAGATATAATAAAGTCAATTATTCTCCGTCAATTAAATACGTTCATTTTATTACTTCTTAACAAATAAAAGTACCTACAGCATCCTGATAATTGGACAAACTTTTTCCTGATTCCTATTATTGAAGATACCTACAGTTGACATTGGACGCGTCACGCTTCAATCAGGGCCACACAAAAACAGAGCTGAATCAACCGTGAAACAGAGTTATATAAGAATCTGATTATCGTACCATGACCTAACATTAGAGCTCAAGCAGTCGAGATGCTACTTGCACTTATCATTTGTCAACTGTCAGTACTTGTCGTCGCGAACCCGTTCCACAAATATCCCACTGTGTTCCTACTCGATGTCGGTAATGAAGAACTGGAGAAAACAAATACTGAACAGATTAGACTATCCGTTCCCGGAGGATCTGTAGCTTTGAGATACCCAGCGATTGGCGATGGAAACACAATAGGACATCTTCGAGTAAGTAGCATAGACTTCGGAACGGCTTTTAAAGCGAATATAGTTGACGGTGGACCTGGTTACAAATACGCTGTCTTAGTATTGATGGGTAACCCAGGCGTTCCGTACGATGCCGTAGTGACAGTGCAAACAGTGAATGACCAGACTTTCAATATACCGAATATTGGATATGTTCCAAACAGTGGCGGTGATGCTGTTGAAGTTGAAGAAGATGCCAACAATAGCGCAGAAGATATGAGTGAAGATGGTCCACAATCCAACAATTATCAAAGTGAAAATGATTTACAGAGCAGTAACGCTGAATTGATGCAGTCATCTGTTAACGTATATAAATACGCTGAGAACGAAGTGATGAAACAAAGTGATAATTACGATGAAAACAGCAATCCTGCTGATAACAACGATGAAGCGAGTGATGAAGTAGATGTCGAAGAAGATGATAAAGAGGAATCAGAAAGTGGCGTATATGAAACTGATAACGAAAGTGGTGAAAGAGACATACACAAAGAGTATACTGATGATGTAGATGAAATTGATGATTCTAACGTCCAAGTTAAAGGCGTTGACACCGATGATGAAGATAATGACGGAGAAATAAGTCCAGAATTGGCGCAATCTGTACCAAATGATTACGAAGAAGACAATGAAGAGTCAGCTGTTATTCGTAGTAGAATCAACTCAAACTATGACGGCTTAAGACCATATTTAAATGGCGGAGAAGTTTATTATGAAAATGCTGATCAAAAGAATACTAGGCCAGATTATCAGCAAGCACCGCTGGATTATGAAAGTCCAGATGAAATGCAGCAGATTTTTAATGATGGCGAAATACATAATGATGGTGATAAATATAGAGATTCAAATAATAACAATTATATAGATTCTGATGATAATTATGCTGTAGCATATTAGAGAGCGACTATAGTTTGTAAATAGTCATAATTTGTAAGTAAGTCATAGAAATTATAATTAGTGATAGTATACATTATATAATAATTGGTAGGTATCCTATGTATTATTAATAAGTAAAGATTCAAAATTGTTTTTTAGAATTTATTTAATCTTCCATTAACCCCAAATAAATTGGGATTAGTGCAGGAGCATGATGATCAATTCTTCCATTCTGTTGAAATTTCGCGCACCTCTAGTACGAGTAGTCAGTACCGCTACCATCTTGCTGACTGGCTAATATTTTCATTTATATCAATGTTTGCCTTGTCTTTTCCCAACTACGTTGGGGATCGGCTTCCAGGCTAACCGGATGCAGCTAAATACCAGTATTTTACATGGAGCGACTGCCTATCTGACCTCCTCAGCGCAGTTACTGGTTAACACGGTACCCGTCAGACTTTCGGGCTTCTAACTACCGGTAACGACTGTCAGAGATCTACGAATAACAACCGGGATTAACGGAGGCACGGAGGGACTGCACGCCCCTCATAGACTTTTACGTATCCAAATATTAGGTCCCCACCTATGAAATCAGCGTTTTGTATGGAGAATTTTAAAGAAGTTACTTTTTTCATACTAACATTTTCTTAATTTATATAACAACCATGAACACTAATGTTTTAAAACTTTTATGTACTAATGTTTAAAAACTAAGATAACGTAATATGCCACTTAGATTAAGCGACAAAAATAAGTTTTGGCTAGGCTAAACAAATTGTGGTCATTTCTGCTAACAAAATGAGGAGTCATTTTTAAGGTATTTTTTATGTTTAGAAAACTATAAGTAATAAGGTTTTTTTACAATTGGTAGTTGTCTATGATGGTCATTATTCGATATAATACCAAGCAATTGATGATTATTTTAAATCATATAAGTGACAAGGTTCTCTATTTGTGAGAAAAAAACGCCAATTTCATAGGTAGGGGGACCCATTTTTAAGTGAAGGCGAATCGACAAAAAAAAAAGTGTCGATTCGCCCGTTTCGGGCGAGTAAATTCGTGCGATTCAACCAATAAGCCAAGTAGGTGCGTGATAAAAAATCTTACCAATACGAGAGAAGTGACAAAGTAAGCTTATATTATTTATTCTGTAAATATAACGACATTTGGCATGAGTTTCAGGTAAACATTATGAAGTCGATCTCTCATTACAAATCTTGATGTTGATTAAATATTTATGTCTGCCACGCCCCCAACGATATAATTATGCTTTTACGTTTTATTTTAGAATGTTGCTTACATGTCGTCAAGAGACGCAATGCGATGACGACAGTCCTTTTAAGAAAGTATTTGAAACTGTTTTCCTGGATTGATACATAGCGGGCTTTCAAAATGTTTAAATAACCATTTTTAAAAGTACTTTGATAAACAATGTGCTGTTATTAAGACGTGTTAGTTTTAAATGTATTTAAGGATAAAAATAACTTGAAAATGAACAAATATTTAGGTAGGCCTGTTGGTATCATAAATTAATTCAAAACTCAAAACTCAAAGCATTTATTTCAAATAAACCAATTACAGGCACTTTTGAATTGTCAAGGGGGTCGGTCAGTCAGAAAGATGAAGCTAGATGCCCATTCCAAAGCGTAGTAGGTACCTATGGAGAAGAACGGGCAAGAAACTCCACGGACACTCTTTTAAAACATGATATGGTTACAAAATATTGGTTACATCATTCATGTTGAAGTTATACATGTGAGAACGATGCAAAACATGAAAAGCGTCCGTAACAGAAATAAAAAAAATAAACAATCCAAAAAATTAAATTAAATTAAAATAAGCCGTGGCAGCTAAGAGATGACCAGTCCCTACTGACGGCGCCCGTTCACGAACATGACGCATTTTCAAACTTTTGAAAGGTTAAATGTGTTGACCGTTTGTTAATTGACTATAAACCTACTGTTAAAGTCTTCATGAAATTAGGATTTCGAACACTAGAAAACTTTTGTAAATTACATTTTAAGAGCGTTTTAACAGAAAGTGGGCAACGTCGTAAAAATCAATCAAATATTTCGCTGTTTTGATTAATTTGGCAATATTACTGTATGGAAATAAGAAATATGGCTAACTAGTGCCAAATTAATCAAAACAGGTAAATATTGGACAGCTATTTGCTACGTTGCCAACTTTTTGGATGAACGCTCTTTTTTTATCTTGTTAATTTGTAATTTATATTGAATTATTTGAACATCGTTATTTTGTAATATTTGTGTATAATTATTTATTTATTATTTAATTATTTTATTATTTATGTACACACAGTAAAATACATAGAGATACGACATAATTATAATTTGAGTACAAAGGTTCTGCTTATTTCTTAAGAAATTTCTTCCAGCAGACCTGCGAAAGGAGAAATGTGAAAGAAATGTAGACAATAGTGTGTGAGAACAAAAAGAGAAAAATATAAATTTGTAAAAATAGAAAAAAATAAAGCAATAAATTAACATATAAGTACTTAATACTAAATACTTAACTTATACTTAATTATGTTTCATGTTGGATAATTTTGAACACAATGTCGATTGTTACTGAATAAATTGAATTGAATTGAATTGAATATTGAAAGGTTCCTTTAGAGTTAGCGTCATTACACACTGAAACTACTTAGGCCAACGAGGCTATTGTCATTATAAAGCAAGATACCAACAAACAAACATAAAAAACAGTACCAAAGAAAATGACGTGCATACATTTTTCATAACATTTTAATGGCACACACGAGCATAAGGATCTCGTGTCCTTTTCCACGTGGATCGTCTCAAGGTTCAGTCTCATCAGCACAGCAGGTGGCTGATTGACATAAAAATAAAAATAATTTAACCACAAAGTCGTTCTGCCCTCAATTTTTGCACGCGCCGCCTTTATTGTAGGATGGTTTTTCTCTTTCTGTTAAATCCTCTTTGAATAACTCCTTTAGAAATTATGGTGTTCTTTAAAAAAAAGTAATGTAGAGATTTGAATTAAGAATCTTCTGTTTCATGACAGTATTTGTGCAATTCGATTTCTTAAATTAAAGTAAGACACAGGATGGATTATACATTAAGGCTCGTTCAGACCAGCGCGACGCGACGCACAGTGGTCTGAAAATCAAGCTCCATACTCATAGAAACTTAACGTCAGAAATTAATAAATAAAAATATGTTTTGTGTTTAATATACCTCCCTTTGTTTTACTAATATAGTATGAAGGGTATGAGTAGCTCCATGCGTGAGAAAAATTTTTTTTTCTTTTTTTTTGTATGGAATAAAACACTTAAAGTGCTTTTTTTCAAAACTGAATAGAACTGATGGGCTAGTATTCACATGAGCTATTGCACCATACACGGCGATCAAGATGACATACAATTCTTGAGCCTTTCGGTGCCGCTTTGCATGTAGCAAGCTTTGGAAATTTTGAATTTACAGTCGGTGATCTTTCAAATCTTTGATGGTATTTTGTGAAGCTACATATTGCTTTGAATATGAAAATAGTATGTAAACTAATACTCATGCAAGAAGAGACAAACATACACACACACACACCCTCACACACTCACAAACTTTCGCCTTTATAATCTTAGTGTGATTATAAAGGCGAAACTTTGTGTGTGTGTGTGTATGTTTGTCTCTTCTTCACGCTCAAACAGCTGAACGGATTTGGATGAAATTTAGCACACATAATAGTTTATAACCGGGAATAACACATAGGTAATATATTTAACAACACACAGGTATATAATTAAATGAAGTAACCAACCACATAACTGATATTGTCGTTAGTTAATAACCTGCTAATGACTTTTATAATGAAAATATTAGAAAACGATGTAGATTATTTACATTTTACTACAAAATTAATTTCACGAAATAACTCATTTGTTAATCACCGTCATTATTGTTGAATTTTAATTTAATAAGCATTATGGGACAGCGAGTGTTAATGAGGGTAGTTATAATATAAATAGGACATTTAAACTAACTTCACTCAGTAGCTCTTTGCACTTGTGCTTTACTATACTTATTACGTTCGATTTTTTTTCGTGTTATGATGGAAGCTTTTAGTACCAATTTGGATATTTTTATGTTTGTGGCTAACAATAGCTGTTTCTCACAGCCCAGTGTATTATATGAAGTTTTTGTCAATGCCGTTGATTTGTCAGAAATCGAAAATAAAGAATTGAAACAATTCTGTCAGACTCGTGTGTGTTCGTTGAGGAACAAATGGATCTCGTGTAATCGCACGAGACATACTTTCATAAAAAAGTATGAGACATGGCTGCAAGAAGACATAAAATGGCCTGAGTTCATGAAGGACAAGATGACACCTTGTTTAATGTTAGAAGAGCAGCAACCATGTTCCAGTTTTGACTTCGGTGTAAATGAGGGTGCATCAACATCATACAAACCGGAGACGTACAGTGTTGGAACATCAACTGTTGTGAGTCCAAGAAAAGTGTTCTCGGAGCTAAGCCCGCTACAGAAGAGAAGAAGAGTGAAAGAGCTCCTCACGCATAGCACTGAAAGCCTTGCTTATGCAACTGGTTTAAGTGCAGATAACAAAAATGTAGCAGATATAATAAAATTGATCACAGAGCATCCCGAAGAGGCTACAAAGATAAAGGAATTGTTGAAGTCCAAGAAAGCTATGCCCATATATTCCGCTGATAAAGCTTTAGGAATTCTGACTTCATTGAAGCTTTCAAAATGGCAGTATACAATATTAAGAGCTTGTGCAAAAGAAGAAGGAATACTACTATATCCTTCATATACTGCTATCTTAGAGGCGAAAAAGGACTGTTACCCACCAAAAGACACCATAGAAATTACCGAAAGAGGGGTAAAAGTAAAGCTTCAAGCGATTTTGGACAAAACTGTTGCTAGATTTGGGAAATTCCTACGTTTGGAATCTTCGCTAGATGGCAAAGAGCTAACATTGATATGCAAGTGGGGCTTTGACGGTGCTTCAGGGCAAAGTTTGTACAAACAAACTATGGCGGGTGAAGATGATTCAAGCAATTTTATGTGTTCTTTTGTGCCTCTGCGCTTAGTTTGTGGTGAAGAAAAGTTATGGGAGAATCCAAAGCCATCTTCCACAATGTTCTGCAGACCGCTCTATTTTAAATTTGCAAATGAAAACAAATTAAATATTAAGGAAGAACAGGCTTTGATTGAAGCTGAGATTGCAGCACTGGAGCCGTCTATTATGGGAATTCATACTGTTAAGCACTCAATGCTTATGACCATGATAGATGGTAAAATCACTTCGCAACTGTCAAATACTTCAACGCAGACTTGTGACATCTGTAAAGCTACCCCTTCGGAAATGAATAAGTTAGAGAAGATCTCAGAGTAAGTTTTGAATAATTTGTTATATTTCAGATTACCGTAATGCTGTGTATCTTTTTATTAATTAATTCACTTTCTTTCCAGAAAACCTGTTTCAACAGATATATATCAGTATGGTTTGTCTACACTTCATGCTTGGATTAGATGTATGGAGTGCCTACTCCATATTTCGTATAGACTAGACTTCAAAACATGGCAAGCCAGAGATGCAGACAGCAAAGAGTCATTGAAGAGTAGAAAAAAAACTATACAGCAGAAGTTTCGTGATGAAATGGGCCTCCTAGTAGACATCGTTAAACAAGGTGAGTTATGATAACAGTCGTTGTTCTTAAATCTTATTTTTTCAAATAACGTTAGTTCTATTTATTCTTTACAAAGTTGTGGATTAGTTTTGATTCATTTATAATTTTTAGGTTCCGGAACCACAAACGATGGAAACACAGCGAGGAAATTTTTTGGTAATCCTGCCAATACTGCAGCTATTA
The DNA here is from genome assembly GCA_914767755.1 of Agrochola circellaris. Taxonomy (NCBI): domain Eukaryota; kingdom Metazoa; phylum Arthropoda; class Insecta; order Lepidoptera; family Noctuidae; genus Agrochola; species Agrochola circellaris. Next base: position 10,928,510 of record OU611860.1, read on the forward strand.
CAGGCTTGGATCCTAGTTTGATCCAAAGATTTGCAACACTTTTGCGTGTGATGGCCTGTGGAGAGCCCATAAATGTTGAGGCGTTTAAAAACTTTGCGCGCCAAACAGCAGAATTATATGTGGAGCTCTATGGCTGGTATTACATGCCTTCGAGTGTCCACAAACTTTTACTGCACGGTGCTGAAGTTATTAAACACTTCAATATTATGCCCATTGGCAAATTATCTGAAGAGGCATCGGAAGCCAGAAACAAAGACTTCAAGAAAATCCGAGAACAGCATTCGCGCAAATTTTGTCGAAAAGCGACAAACGAAGACATTTTCAATGGTCTCCTTGTCTCGTCAGATCCCTACCTGTCCAGCATAAGACCTGTGCTGAGAAAATCAGTAAATACACCTATTACTGATGATATGAAATCTCTTCTTATTGGTGACGATGCAGATCTAGACAAAGAGAATGTTGAATTTATTGATATTAACGCGTCAATGCTGGACTCGGATTTAGAGGACTGACGACAGCAAAGATACTCTCTGCTAATCGTTTTTGTATAAGTAGTTATAGCAAATAATTATAATAAAATAATAATAAGAATATAATTAAATTAATTAATATAATTAATTAGTAATATAATTAAACAGTAATATTTAATATATCATAGTTATAGGAGCTGTAAATAGTTGTTGTAGTCTTAAATTGACAATTTTGACGTTACTTTTATTGTTATTGCCTTTCTTGCACATAATTTTTGTTGTAATGTATTAGTATTAACTATTTCATTAACAGCTCCCCCAAACGTATTATACATTAACTATTTAATACATGTTTTTATCTTTCTTCACTTTTAACCATATATTTAAAAATAAAAATATCCTTAGTACATATTTATTCCTTACTAGCTGCACCCCGCGGTTTCACCCGCATAAGTCTCGATTCCGTGGGAATATCGAGATAAATAGTAACCTATGTGTTATTCCCGGTTATAAACTATTATGTGTGCTAAATTTCATCCAAATCCGTTCAGCTGTTTGAGCGTGAAGAAGAGACAAACATACACACACACACACAAAGTTTCGCCTTTATAATCACACTAAGATTATAAAGGCGAAAGTTTGTGAGTGTGTGAGGGTGTGTGTGTGTGTATGTTTGTCTCTTCTTGCATGAGTATTAGTTTACATACAATTTTCATATTCAAAGCAATATGTAACTTCACAAAATACCATCAAAGATTTGAAAGATCACCAACTGTAAATTCAAAATTTCCAAAGCTTGCTACATGCAAAGCGGCACCGAAAGGCACAAGAATTGTATGTCATCTTGATCGCCGTGTATGGTGCAATAGCTCATGTGAATACCAGCCTATCAGTTCTATTCAGTTTTGAAAAAAAGCACTTTAAGTGTTTCATTCCATACAAAAAAAATTAAAATATTTTTTTTCTCACGCATGGAGCTACTCATACCCTTCATACTATATTAGTAAAACATAGGGAGGTATACTAAACACAAAACATATTTTTATTTATTAATTTCTGACATTAAGTTTCTATGAGTATGGAGCTTGATTTTCAGACCACTGTGCGACGGCGCGACGCGACTCAAACAATACAATTTCTAAGAAAACTTGACAATATAACAAATAACCTGTGTCGCGTCGCGCTGTCGCGTCGCGCTAGTCTGCATAAAGCTTTATACTAAAGCAGATGTAGTGTAAACATTTGTTTCATTATCCGATTTGCTTTGTAACACAATACGTAAATTTCTAGGTAGGCACGCACATAATAACTTTCAAAATTCTAAGAAAAAATCGAATTGTTTTCCTTTTTAGGTATAAAACAGACAATAACAGGATTAAAAACTTTTCCTCTTTACACTTCTTATTACTCATTAAACTGTTTGCTTTTAAAGTTTAACGATTTGCAGAGATTCTCAAAACAATATTCATTCGCAAATATTTTTTATGCATCAACGACCTGACGAAGATGTATTAACCATGTTTATACACTAACAATGTACACAAAAAATATTATTAATGGAATCAATCAACCGTTTTATTGAAAAACTTCATGATTCATTCAACTTTTAGAAGTGGATTTTGAGAGTAAATAACTGGGTAATTTGCTGTGAGAGGATTTATAATTGGCTTGGCATCAATCGATGGAAGGAATTTCTAGAATTTTCATGGGAAAACTATATTGTAAGCAGTAACATTAATTTGCTTGATATTTACATAGTCCATTGCTAGAGGGCTATTCTCTTCTTCATTTATCTTGTCTGTAGCATCTTCTTCTTCATCAATGTAGAGTTTACTGGTGTAAAGTTTTAATTCTAATCGGCTTTTTGAGTTGAGAAGAAGTTGTATTTCCATCAGTTATAATCTTTATTCATCCTTCGTTTCGCATCTTAGTAGGTGTCTTTGACTTCATGTCATTTTCTTCTAGCTATACCAATTTATTTGTAGTCGGCGCATTTTGTTTTTTTTCTTTCATACTTCTCTATCAGCTGCCATCTCAGTGTTCTCTTCACTTCTTGACATACACAATCCATCTATCTTTTCTTTGGCCTACCTTTTTTCTTTGATTGCATGTACGTATCGAAAGAAATTCAAAATTTTTCATTTATTCAAACTAGGCTGAGAATCAGCACTTTTCGAACGTCAAAATTACATAAGACAGTCCCCCAAAACCCTTCACCACTTCCTAGTGCGTTAGCGGGGAAGAAGAAGTGGCGCAACAAACTCCCCAGCAGCACAGCTGTCCGTTCAATTAGAAAGAAAAAAAAAAGATTCTATATAATATAAATCATTTGCCCTTCTATTATCCATGGCCATAATCGCGCGACCAAACGCTACTGAGGGCAATGTCTTGTAGGTAACTGTCCCTCATCTTAAATATCAACACAATGCATTTGATCTGTTTTTTTCAACAAACTCAATATCAACCGACGTAAGTTTGTCGACATCCAAACCCTCACTCTCAATATTTATGCAAAATAAAACACTGAAGTGCTTGAACCCTCGATATTTGTGTTTAATTGTTGTTATTAGAATTACCCTGTCCAGACTATCGTATACAGTTTGTTTAGAGGACGTCAATCATTGATGGAAAATATTTGGAAATCCTTTATTTTGTACTGTTATCGTTTTCTTAATAATAACCTGACGTAGATAGGTTTTTGGGTCAAATAGTCGATGGTTTGTTAGTAGAACAATGTCTTCTGCTGATGTTTATGTTGCGACATTATATGGGTGATTATTATTGAGTCCATCATTGATGAGTGAGGCCAAATCGAACGTGTAAATCTTAATGCTTTTAATTTGCACACTTTGAGAAAGAGCTTTAACATTGTGCCTTCAAGCAGAAGCATTATACAGAAACTTTTTTAACCTTAACTTTATTTGATTCCTGCTGGTCTCTGGTTTGAAGAATCCATCTATAATTGTCTATACTCTATGACCTTTAAGAATGTAAACGACGTAAAAGCAGTATGTAATGATCGTAGCAGGTGGCTTTCTGTGGTTTCTACCTACCCCTATAGGAAGAACACGTGGGTTCAAGAATGTAGTTTATCTACATATACTAAGAACTATATGGTTAACACAGGAAAAAGTTCGAAATTATATGGAACCACGGAAGTATCCTCAATGCCATGTTGAGGAAACACTTTCAACCCCATAAATAAAAAACATGGATAATGAAAGGATAACAAGACGCCTCCATAAATAAACGATTCCTAGTAAAGGTGTTTTGTCACAACAATTATGGCGAAGAGAAAGAGTTCCTAATACGAGTTTGTGTGGGAAGTAGGCTAAATATAATGTTTTTGTTATTATTTTGACAAGCACGTGTAAGGAGTCAGGTGCCTTCCGTATAGAGCAGGATTGATTTAAAAAAGTAACTAAAGCTTCGATTGTGTCTTTAGTTTTGTGTTTCTACGCAGTTATTTATTTTATTTACAGTCCACTGCTGGACCTATGTCCAGCAGTGGACTGTAAATAAATGCCTCTCTCAGGCTGCGCCACAACACCCTGGGCTCTGCCTTCCGCCTCCAGTCTTTCCCAAGGCACCTTTTTAAGGTTGTCGGTCCATCTAGCTGGGGGCGTCCCACACTACGCTTGCCGAGACGCGGTCTCCACTCCAGGACTCGTCTGCTCCACCGGCAATAGGTCCTTCGACAAACATGGCCAGCCCACTGGCACTGCAGCTTGCTCACTCTGCAAGCTATGTCTTCTACTCCGGTTCTTTTCCGGATAATCTAATTTATGATTTCAACACAGTGCAATGTGTTAATAATATATTCATTTTCTCCTGTTTTGTCTCAGGGTCGTAAAAATTTTACTGTCATAGTTCGTAGTTCTCTCTAATTATAGATTGTCTTATTTCTTATTAATTTTCATGGCAACTATACTACGTCAATGCTTACTAATATCAGATGCTTCTCTTTTTGTTAATGTATGTCTTTCATCAGGCGTCTTTCACTTGAAGTGAAACGTCGGTCGTAACACAAAATGAATCAATATTGAAAAATTTATGCATTAGTGAACCGATCCAATTTCGGCATTCAGCATTTTTCACACGCACTTAAAAGTTCGAATGATCAAAAAATTTAATAAAATGTGATCTTTCCACTTCGTCATAGTTGCATTTTTTTTGTATTTATTATTTTATACTAAGTACATTATAATTAAGTATATATATTTTAGTGATATTTATTTTAGAAGTATGTATGTAAGTTTATTCTCATAATGTATGTTTAAGTATAGTTAATAAGTATTATAGTTAAATTAGTGAATAATTAGGTGTTTTTATTTTATGTATTTTATTTTCTCTTCTACTCTTACACACGTTGTCTACATCTCTACTTGTCTACTTTCCTATCGCAGGTATGCTGGAAGAGATTTCTTTAGAAATAAGCATCACCTTTGTACGTACTTTTCTGTTCCTTTTTTTCTTGTCTGTTTATATGTGTGTACATAAACCGTTAAATAAATAATTTATATGTAATTTTGTCAATGTCGCGTGAACATGGAATTAAACAAAAAATGTACCATCACTCGAGTGAAGCGTCTGGTAACTGCTTTAGGATTAAACTGCATTATCTAACAGTAAACATTATTGACTTTATAAAGCACAGTCTGTTCTGTTTAAAAATTGTAATAAGTCTCCAAACATGTTAATGATATTTAAAAAGGTTTAGTTGACCAAAAATTGCATCTAAGGAGTACAGTTAACGGTTAATAGAAATTCAAATATGGAATTTTCAAGTGAACATGGCGCCGCTCTACAATTCTAAATTCGAATAGTCCGTGAAACTGTTTCCAGTAGCGCGTTCATGTCTTGTTCCAAATACATTTTGATCCTGTTATAAAGGATGCGTTCTTTTTTATTGATGGGTATTATTACTCTTTGGGTTGGGTACTATTGGAATTCGTGATGCCCCAGTGGTTAAGTCCTCGCCTCTCATGCGCAAGGTTGTTAGGCAGGCGTCAAGTCCGGGCAAGTACCAATATGACTTTTTCAATTCAATTGTACGCTCTGAGTTTATCTTGGACGTTACTGACATCGTTGAAGGAAAACATCGTGAGGCAACCTGGACATTTAGTTAATATAAGTCTGAAATCGCCAACCCGTCCTGAGCGATCGTGGTGATCAATGCTCGTGTCTTCTTTGTATGAGAAGCGGCCTTTGCCCTGTAGTGGGACAGTAATAGGTTGATATTAATAAATCAGCCACCCAACACACACTTTCAAAAAACAAAAACACAAAAACCCTGTCACCAGGTTAGACACTAACTACTTACACGAAAAGAAGAAGAAGATTATTAATTATCATTTTATACTATTAACCTTATTGGTCCGAAAATAATAACCATTCTTATGGTTATTATTTTCGATTTCTCTCTTAATTTTTTTTGGTATTTATTTATTTTTAATATTTAGATTCACATTTCTTAATATGAATCTAAATATTAAATTAAATGACGCGTACACGGTTGCACTTAGTTACCTACCTACTAGAATCTCTGCGAAATTATAATTTACATTTATCTTGATCTAAAACAATAATTATGATAGCTATAACGATGCTGTAACAGGATCAAATATAATACCTACAGTAACTGCAAAACAAAAGAACCGTTAATACTGATCTACGATATCATAGCACAGTGATTCACCTTTATTTGAATTATGCAAAGTCTGAATAAACTGTTATTTTGATAAAATATATACAACCTCATTGTGTGTTCTCATAGAATAGGTCATCTCTGCGTGGGTCAATGTTTCCTACAATATCATAAATGACCTGGTATTATGAAAATTACCAATAAGTAGATATTCAGGTTATTTTTTAGGTTGTATCATCCTACGCTCCCATTTATTAGGTTTGCCCTAGGCAGTTACCTATTTTTTTAATCTGTGGTTTCTTGACTACGTCACTCACAGAATCTCTTTTATCTGTTCTGTGACGTCACTGATAGTTATGTTCTGAACCCACGCTATAGTGGGACTTAATTCTGAACTCTGCAGCTTATTTTTATACCTTTATTAGCCTTTTTATTGTCTTATTTTTAGATACCCTTTTGATAACATACCTACTAGTGAAACTAGCGTTTTCTGATTAATTTGGCTACCCATCAATACGATTGCTTGTATTCATTGTCGACAATAGCCTTTTAGTATTATTCATAGAAGTTCAAATAACTCATGTTTTCAGAACTTACGAATATAAGAAGAGTTAATTTTAATGTATTTTTAAACAAAATGACTTGATCGTTGATTTTCTTCCCCCGCAATTTCATAATACTTAATAAGGACCACCCGGTACGGTCCACGAGCGAATGATGAATGAAAACAATTTATTATTTATATGGAAGTCGTAGTAAAGACTGGTAAACTTGACACGTGTAAGAGTATCAATTTAAGAACGTTATAGGCATATTATTTAAGTTTTTAAAAGTCGTTTAAAAACGCTTATTTTCAGATGGTAGAGTGTACTCTATCCCTGATGGACTCGTAAGTCAATCGCTGAGAAACCAGAAATTAGTTCTCTTTTATTTAAGTTTCACACAGATATATGTACAGGGTCAAATAAAATTAGTGAGCAAAACTCTGCGGACGTGATGGGTATCGATACCTAAACACGATAAATCAAAAATAATTGTTTTTTTTTGTGGTCGTCAATCGTATGTGGTGTGATCGAAATTGACTGGAAATATCAGTTTAAAACATCGGTAAAAAAAATCATCATAATAATATATCGAAACTCATCACATCTGCTGAGTTTCGCTAGGTAATTTAAAACTAAAAATTTGACCCTGGTAAACATTGCGGGGAACATAATTTATTCCAAGATATAGTCTTGGAATAAATTCATCATAATAACGTAGAATCAGATCTGATAACAGATCCTCCTGTACATCAAAATAACAGAACAACACCTAGTTAACATCTGCTAAATAATACAAACGAAAACTTTTTGAATTCATTTATGGCCATTGCATATTTAGCACAAAAACGGTCGCCGTGGATCGATTCGAAATTCAAATTCGGACTTTAAAAATAGAACGTCGCTGTGCGTTCGGGAACCGCTAACTGAATAAATAGACTCATAATTTTATGGTACCGTTATCGAGTTACCTCATTGCGTGGAATGAGTAATCGGTATTTTTTCATTTTAATGTATATCTAGTTTCCACATACTCGTAAATACAAAAATTAGCTCTGCTGATGTTGTCTTTCAAAAATTGCAGTCAGGTTACAAAATATTCATTATTCGTTTAGAATCTGGGAATTTGAGTATCATTCGACCATCATTCGACTTGACTTTCTCATCATGATCGATATGAAAAGCCCAATGATTCAGAAAATCCTAGACTGGGCTAAATCATTAGGTAATCCCAGTAGGTATATACCTATATTTTGTTTTTAAGCCAAAATTCTCGCAAAAAATGGGTCAATCTATCTAGTCTTCTTCCAACTATGTTGGGATCGACTTCCAGTATAAGTGGATGCAGCTGAATACCCGTATTTTACATGGAGCGACTACCTATCTGACCTCCACAACCCGATCTGACTACGAGCCGCTTTTAACCTCATTCAACCAATTGCACAGTCGTTCATGAAACCATCCTATCATCTTTTAACTAACCTAGTTTTGGAACATCTACAAAATTATTTTTTAGCTTCATATGTCCTAAAATGGGAGGAGGTCGTGGCTAAGTCGTACCTGCCGCACGGGTCGATCCATCAGGTTAAGCTACGCTTGCCGGGGTTGGTTTGTGGATGGGTGACTATCTTTACATGTACCGAGACTTCTCCGTGCCTCGGAAAGCACGTTAAGCCGTTGGTCCGGGCTGTCATTCGTGGATCTTTGACAGTCGTTAGTCAGAAGGCCAAAAGTCTGACAACCAGTCTTACCAAGGGGTATTACCCGTCAGATCAGCTTTGTTTACTAATAATGACTTTTGAGGTTACAATCGTTAATGCTATGACTCAATCTGAGCAGTACAGTCGGGAAAAAGTTTGTTGGGTTGAAGACAGTTTCAGATTTGCACTCCACTCCATATTCGTTGGACACGATCAGTTTAAAAAAAATCTGTAGCTAATTGCTACAGATTTTTTTAAATGTTTATGGCAAAATTGTTACAGAAAACCAGGCTAGGTATTGTTATTTTAATAGGTGCTTACTTACCTTTGTTTATTCATTTAATGGATGGTAAATAAATTAAAATTTTAATAAATAATTTCTTTCTGAGTTTATCTTGGACATTACTGACATCGGTGAAGGAAAAACATCGTGAGAAAACCTGTGCTTATTTTCACAAATATTATAAAGAGAAAATAATTTGTATTTTTGTTTCATTACAAACAAAAAATACAAATTATTATTTTTTCTCTTATATAAACCCAAAGATGACCGGACCGATTTTAGAAAATTCTTCCACCAGTATAATGCTATATTATCACTGAGTAACATAGGCTATAATTTATAAACATATCACGCGGGTGAAGCCGCTGGCGGAGGCTAGAAGTTAAGAGGCTTACAACAGCTAAAGCGCGGTCACTGTCGGACTGCATAGAAATGAAAGAGAAGCGCGATGACGCGACGTAGGTAATTTATTGCAAAATATGAAGCAGTTAGCGATTTACAAAAAATCTATTGATTGGACTGGAAAATTAAAACACTATTATGCTAATATGTAGCTTGTAGAATAATCTGACAAAAAATCAGAATTATTGTATGTAAATTAATATGATTTTTATTCGTTAAAAGAAATTTTTAGAGGTATCTTCATGATTTTTTTCTATCGTATCAAATTAGTTGTATTATGTATTCAACACACTATCATACTAGCATATATCCTGAAGAATATCATATATTTTTCTGATTTTGTTTACTGCAGTGGATCATATTCTTTTAGGCATTATAAAACTTGCGTTTAGGCACGTTTAGGTCCTGTAGTCCCCTTAATATAAGTCTGAAATAGCCAAGCTGTCTTGAACAAGCGTGGTGATCAATGCTCGGGCCTTCTCTGTATGAGAGGTCAATTCTCAATTCTTTATTGCGTACCATAATGTATATAGTTGGTAGGGAAATAATTATATTAGTCACAATTATGGACCCTGTCGGGCACTGCATAGATACGTAGGAGAGAGTAGGAAGAGCAATGGGTGGCTAATGTGATAAATTTTATTGTTAGTTAAATAGTAAGTTAAACACTTTTATTAAAATAGTATTGAATTTAAGAATTATAATTGTTGTTTTATACATTATTTACACTAAACAATAATTATAGGAATAATAATTGTAGGTCTTTGCCCAGTAGTGGGACAATAGGTAATAGGCTGGTGTTATTTAGTTAGGAATAGTCTGGTCTCTGCCGAACACGACCAGTCCTTTCTGCATCTCTCTCTATTTTCTCCTTATCTGTACTTCAGTACAATACTCCAGTACCCTTGACATTTGGAGCACCATTAATATGAGTTCAATCCAGATTTTACGGCGACGCGTGCGCACGATTTCGAACAAACTCTTAAACACGGCCAATTAACCAGCTCTTGTTGGTTAAACAATTGGACGCAGGTGAGCCATGAATGAAAAGACTATTAAAAGTAGTAATAAAACTAGAGTATTTTAGAACTTTGCAAAGGAATAGCAGCCTAGTAAGAGTTCTTTGTTAAGGGTGCACTAGTCGACGGCTCGAACTCGTGGGTTCTGATTAATATGCATATATTAATCAGAACCCACGACTTCGATCCGTTACTAGGCTGCTATTCCTTTGCAAAGTTCTAAAATACTCTGGTTTTATTATTAATGGTTACATAAATAAAACTAAATAAATAGACTAATTAGCGCATGCTAATTAGTCTATTTATTTAGTTTTATTTATTTAGTGAAATAAACGATTTTTTATAACGAACACGAGCGCATAATATTTCATGAACTTTGGGCGTATAGATATTTATGGAAAAACTACTGGATGTATTTACTCAAATTAAATTATTTGAACCTTTGAATTAACTATCTATCCCTGTATGGTTTCTATTTTGCCATTTATTTACTACACAAATTATTTATTTACGCCTAAAGACGAGTTAAAATTAGTGTTAAAAAATTGAAGTTTCGACGCTCATAACTTCCAAAAAAATGTTTTTTCCCAATTCTGTTTTCATATAGCGCTAGATATCAAAACAAGACAAATTGATATAATTTTTAGTTTTGAACGTACGCCGTCAAACAGACGAGTAATCACCATACTACGTTTATATGGAAGAATGACCGACTAGTGTACCCTTAAGAGGAAACGGGGTCACGTGGTCGTTGCATTCATTCAATACAAACGTATTCCTTTGTTTGCTTCCTAGTTAACGATACTTGTCCAAATGTTTTTTACGATATAATGCATTAAAAAAATGAGCGAGCCTTACAGGAGTCGCATATATTATGATGTGTAACATCCAACATCTGACCTTGGTAATAGCAACATTAGAGGGATCCACGGCATCGTCAAGGTCGTTTCTGACGGCCAACTCTAGCACCGCGCGCGCTTATGGTCAAATCAAATAGCGAGCGCTTCCCCAGCTTCCTGTGACACACTTCCTTCCCTTTTCACGAAATCACTCCCAGGATTTGATTATATACATTTTTTTAGATTTAGATTTTATTGCAAGAAAACGAGAAATGAAATGAAATGAAATGAAATGAAATGAAATTGTTTATTCTGTAAATAGGATATCGGAATCACTTTTACACGTCATATAAAAAAATATTAATAATAAGCTAGATGAGGTCGGTGTTTCCTATCTGACTACTCTGAGAAGAAAGGCCGAAACAAACTCAGAGGTCGTAGTCTCTTTTAAAGTCCAGACATAATCTTGGTCAAGTCCTATGAGGACCATGTGGATCAGTGTCTGAAATGGTCTTTTGAGGAAAGAACCACACAGATTTGAGTGGACCTGTCCAGTCAGTGCAAGCATTTGTCAGTAATGAGAAAGAGAAAGTTGTTACACATCAAAATGTTAATTTTTCATAACATTGCGACCTCAGACCAAATAAAAAACCAGGACACAGCGCTGTGAACAATACAGTGAAGATGACAAATCTACACCGCCGCTCTGTGCATACACGCTGGCACACACACATTTATAACCTTTTACAATGACACTACAATCAAACTACACCACACAAAGTGCACACATGTTTACGAAACCGACTTCACTTCACTGAGACACAGCGCTCTGTCTTGGTTTTTTATTTGGTCTGAGATTGCGACACACTAGAACTGCCTAGCCTTTTCCCAAGTATGTTGGGGTCGGCTTTCAGTCTAACAGGATGCAGCTGAATAGCAATATTTTACATTGAGCGACTGCTTATCTGACCTCCACAACCCAGTAACTAGGTAATACGATACCCCTTGGTAAGACTGGTTGTCAGACTTTTCGGCTTCTGACGACTCGTAACAACTCTCAAAGATCCACGAATGACAGCCGGGACCAATGGCTTAACGTGCTTTCCGAGGCACGGAGGGGTTTCGGTACCTATGTAAAGATGGTCACCCATCCACGGACCAACCCCGGCAAGCATGGTTTAACCCGTGCGGCTGTTATTACTTAGCCACGAGCTCCACACTAGAACCAGATCCAACGCAACGACCCAATATTCCTCACATTCAAATCTATCAATCAATGTTAAGGTGGTCACAGACATGCCACGGTTACCGTCTGTTGACCCGAAAACTACACGCGCACCTGAACGACCTATTTATCTATATCTGAATCATCTGACCTAATTTGTTAATATGACACTTTTGTTGGCGGAAAATAGTTGTGGTGCTCATTCGGGGACATTGATTGAGCACGCGTGTATAGTGTATGACACGTGTATACACTATACAAGGTATCAGGGACATCGACGCGAAGCCGGTTACCATGGATTCAGTACATGATTCTGAGGAAAAAAAAAAACAGCTGTTGCATACATTTTGACCGCGTAGGTATTGCACTTTTCTATGACAGCTGATTTTTTTTTTTAATAACCGACTATAAATTTCAACGCAGGGCGGTTCAGAATCATGTACTGAATCCATGGCTTCGCGTCGATGTCCCTGCCACCCTGTATGCGCGTGCACAATCAATGAAGCAAAAAGAGTATGTAAGAATCGTTGTTGGTGGCGTTCTGCAGTTTCTTCAGACCCCATGGGATAAAGGCTAAAGTTTATCCTGTTCTATTAATTGAAGAATATTTGTATGCAACTTGTAAAAAAAACCTTACATGGAAATTTTAAGGTAAAAAGAAAAAAAAAGCGCATTTTTTTTCAATGGGGTCTTATGTCCATCAAACACATAAAATTTTGAGCGCTATACTTATAGATTTTTAAATGATTATAATTTAGTCATTATTTTATTATAATTGCTGCGAATTTAATTATGATCAACATGTAACGAAACAGCGAAACAGCGCTATAATTTGCAAAAAACGGTAGAAATTTTTAATTTTGCCTTCCCGCCTTGACGGATCTCTTAAAAAAACTTGAGATCCGCATGCGCATCCGTGGATCTGAACCACCAAAAATCCGCATCCACGTCCGCGGTTGTAAAAAAATCTACTTCCGCTACATCCCTGGTCTGTACTACACCCTTAAGGCTCGTGCAGACCAGCGCGACGCGGCTAGAACAATACACTTTCTAAGAAAACTTCACGGTATAACAATAACGGATGTCGCGTCGCGCTGGTCTGCACGAAGCTGTAAATATGACCATACCTTTCTGATACATCTATACATACTATAGATTAAAGTCGCTTTTCGCGTTAGTCTGTATGTCCGCGTTGTTCTTCTAAACCACGCAACAGATTTTGATGAGGTTTTCACCATCGTTTAAAGAATTTATTCCGGAAGGTTTATTTGTATAATACGTTAATATTAAAGTTACGTTTACCTAAGAAATCTCGATGTTTTGTCAAGTCATAAAAACCGTGCGAAGCAGGTTCGGGTCATGTGCTGTATAAAGTGAATAAAAGGTGTGTAAACATTCTGGCATATAATTTTATTATTAGCCCGACAGTACACCTCACGAGCGAGGAACGCCTTGCGGTCTGCCAGGGCTCTTGTTTACCGGTTCTTGAAGGTGAAAATATACATAATATTACAAATTCATCGCATTGTAGTATTCTCGGTAAAGAAAAGGCCACTTTGTTTTTCTTCTAATTTTTATTGCGGGTTTCAAGATGGTTGAATTATTATTCTGGGACTCACGAAGCCTCATTGTCTGCTGAGCTCCACGGTAGATTTATAAAATGATTGATCATGAAATGGGATAAGGCCGGTCTGCAGACAGATCAATGACCGTCCTCAGCCCCGACGTTCATTCTTCCAAATATTACAGATGTCCTTTCACGTGTATGACATCTCAAAACCAGTTCATAATATAAAGAAATTACTCTAATGATCAGACAAAACACATGTTTTAATATGATTTGCGATATTTGCTTCGCACTATGAGGGACAAGGCTATTCTAAATATAATCACTCTTTAGTTCACCAGTCATTTCGTTCATTCACAATAATTTTTGGCTTCACTGAATGACCTGATTTTAATGTAAATTATAGGAACTGCATAGAGTGCCGCTATTTGCGGCATAATAGTGGAACTCCTCGGCCCGGCTAAAGCGCCGTAACCATTGCATTCTCATTGTCACTGTCACTTGTTATTTTGTTTGATTGTTGGGGTTAGTTCGCCGCCCGTTGTATTGATTGATCATATTTGTTTAGTATATGGCAAATGAAAATGGCTGAAAGGTAGGTAAGGTTAAAACTGTGACCACACACGCCTGGGTCCGTTTAGGCACAAGAGGATGTAATATTTTGGGAATGTGACTAACCTCAACAATCAAACAAAATCACAAGTGACAGTGACTCAGTGACAGTGACAATGACAATGCAATGCTTACGACACTTTAGCCGGACCGAGACAGCGCCACTATTATGCCGCTAGCGGTACATTATCCGTTAGGGAAAGAGTGCTGCTAGCGGCAATCTATACACTGCATAAATTATAAAATTATGATTTGGTACGGTAGCGCTCCTCCAACGCTGACAGTACCTGGATAAATAAAACACATATTTGTGATATAACTCGAATACTTATTTAGAATAATTTTGTTTTTATTATAATATTTTATATTTAAGACGTGCGATTGTAAAGTCGAGGGGCCGACAGTCTTAATTTTTTTTTCTATTCTTTATTTGTATTAACGTTTATCTTCTAATTGTATGCTATAGGCTATAGTTATTATAACAACTAGAAAAGATAAGTTAAGATCTCTGCAGTACCTATGCTATGTTATATCTACCCACAAAATTGGGTACACAAATATCTGTTATGTAATTACGTATTTGAGGGTGTATTTTTATGATTTCTTCTTTAATTGGAATTAATTGGAAAGTATTTTCTGGAAATAGAAACCAATTAATGTATACCTACGCAAGGTTTTTTCTAGCTTCGTAAAAAACAAAGGTGTTTCATAATGTTTTGCTTCCACTAGCTAGCCTAGCACCACTATAAACTATCATTGAGGTCGATGGCGATGTTCGTCAATATCTCAACGACTAAGAGCGAATTCCACCAAAGAAGTTTCATTGGTTAAATTCGCCCCTAGTCGCGATCAGCACATCTAAACCACGTTCAAGAACTGTCAGTGTCATCATTGTTGTTTGAGCACTTGATGGATAGTACGCTTACGCCCGCAGCAGCAAACACTGCGATGATCTGAGTGGAAACTAGGAACTGATGGACGCTAGTGATGGCGCCAAACACGTAGCCGAATTCTGGGTCGAGTCCATTTAGATCGACATGCTAAGAAGAAGATCATCGTTGTGGAATATTGACACTGACAGCTCTTGAACGCTGTTTAGATAAGCTGTTCACGTGCAGTTTCATTTGTGAAATTAGCCCTAAACCTAAACGGTGGTCGTCCTCAGCATATGAAGAGACCGGCTCTGCCCCCGATAGAAAAAAGACGCATCTAACATTTTTTCCAGATTGATGTAAAAATACAGGCAGATGCGCCTTTTTTTTCTGATTCCGGCAATATATATAACTCAAATCTGGAAAAAATTTTAGTTGCGTCTTTTTTTCTATCGGGGGCAGGGCTTATTTGACCAGGTATTTGCGTAACTGGTAATACCTTTCATTTTGACAATTCAACAACATAGGCACCTGCCCTCCCCTGTCCCCCCCCCCCCCGGGTACGCCCATGGCTGTAGACATTTAGGAGCTGTGAGTAGTAGAAGAGGTGCCAGCGGAAAGAGTTAGTGTTCAACAACTGGATACCAAGAAATCTTTAAATGTCTTATGACTTATTTTCTTAGAAAATATCATAAATTATTTTCAACAGTTTCTAGGGCAAGGTTATGAAAAACATTATAAATAATAAAACTTTTCAGCCTAGTTTCAATTTTATTTCGGCTAGAAAGTGGAAACGTGACATTTCTGACATTAATATCAGTTTTATTACGCTGAATGAAGAGTCGTTCAAAGAAAAATTACTAATAAAATATTATAGGAATGTCTTATGTAGTATTTCGCAGAATAATAATATTTTTGCAAATTATCTACAGTTGTGTTTTTGATAATAATGACAAATTACAGGTAATTCGTTTCGCCTACGCGGGTCATCGGAAACCATTCCTCTCGGAAGATGGTTATTAGTTTTCATACATTGGCCTACATTGTCCATTACTCGACGCCAACTATGAACACGTTTTTTCTGATAATTTTTCACAGTAGTAACTCTATAATTTACTAAATAATAAAAGCCACACGGGTCGATCTTCAAGGTTAATCAACGCTTGCCGAGGTTGTACCGTGGATGGTTGACCATCCATTACATACTGAGACACCTCCGTGCCTCGGAAAATACGTGGACCCGGCTGTCATTTGTACATTTTTGACAGTTGTTACAGTGAGAAGTCCGAAAGTCTGACAACCAGGCTTACCACGGGGTATCGTGTTACGTGATAGGCAGTCGCTCCATGTAAAATACTGGTATTCAGCGGCATCTGGTGAGAGGGTAGAGTGGAAGCTAACCCCAACATAGTTGTGAAAAGGTTCTCACTGCACAGGCCTCCTCTCTGTGAGAGGGAGTGGGCCGTAATCCACCACGCGGGCCCAGTGCGAGTTGGTAGATGTTACATATCTGATTTTTTTTGGTTCTAGGACATGCCTGTTTCCTCACGATGTTTTCCTTCACCGTTTTTTGAGCAGTGGTGATGAAATTAGTTATACAAAGTAGAGCGCCTGTCTTGTTTGAACCCCCGACCTACAACTCGTAACTCGGGGCCTTTACCATACTGGGCCATCACTATTTTCCCTCCTGTGTGCTGTGCCGAAAAGCTTAAAAGCAGTATATAACCATTAACATTGCTTCCATCATTAGCAATTATCAGCTCATTAACTAGACATCATTCAATAGTCTGTTTCCAAAAATAATGCGTCTCTTAAATCCTCCATTTGAAAAGACAAAATTGTCTCGGGGGAAAACCAGTGTCAGTCTGTAGCACATAATAAATTAGATGCTTTATTACATTAGCAACGGACTGTAGGTGCGAGAACCCGGTTAATTATAGTGTACTAGGGAAAGCTCCTGATTTACTTGCGGAGAATTAACTATACTCCATAGGTTTAGGTACTAAAATAAAGGTAAACAAAAAAAAAACGACGTGACGAGACAGCTGTCAAGTAAACGACTAAACGTCTGAAAGTGTCATCTGTCACTTTAGTTGTCATGCTACGTCACAGTTGTACTCTTCAATTTAGCAACGTTATAATTCGTTGACGTTTATAGTTTGGACTCTTTACAATAGTCATATAACAAAATATTATTTTATTATTATAAATTTAACAAAAAAATTGTGCTCAAGCAGTTACATACTTCTACGAAGAGTAGATTAAGAATAAGTGATAATGATTAAAATACATTAACTTTGCTGCAGAGAACAACTACAACTTCTGTTGGACATCTCGAGGTCGAATTTACTTGCGAAAGAAACAAGGTGAGCTTTATTCCCGTATTGATGCAGAAGAAGATTTAGTGAAGCTGAAATCAAAACAATGACTAGTTAAATTCAAAACTTCTTTTTTATTTTTATTACATATTATTATAAGCTGCATGAAGTACGGTTTTTATGCCATAGTTTACGATATGCAACTAATTAGTGTAAGATTGAACTTATTATTATTCATAAGCATGTATTATATTAGTCCTAAAAACACACAAACAATCACTGTACACACCCAGACACATACTCAATACGCCCACATAAAAAAACCCGCCACCAGATATATAAACACAATTTCTATACAGTTAGTCTGTTACTATTGTGGCAATGTTATACATTTGTTACTGCAATGTTTGTACTTGAAGTTACATTTATTCCTGACCCATTTCAATTCAGTTAATCTGTTAATCCATAATTTTAACAATCTGAATTATGTTAGCTTATTTTGTTCACATACAAAGGTAATTATATTTATTTTATCTATTAATCAATGGCCACTTTAAACATTAATTTAAATACTGTAGCAAATAACATTGATAACATTAATATTGCGACATCGTTTGTTACCGAACCGGGTCAATGTTCTAAGCATTTAAGAAATGGCGAAACTACGAACATCTTACACATGAATATACGTAGTCTTAATTGTAACTACGATAGACTCAATGTTTTACTAATGAGCTTGGACTTAAGCTGCGATATAATTGTGCTATCGGAGTGCTGGCTAAGTAAAGTAATGGACTTACCCGTACTTGATGGCTACGTCTCATATAAATCAAAATTTTCAAATCAAAATGACGGCGTGGCTGTGTATGTATCCTCTAAGTTGGACTCATGTTCATGTACTGAACCTATCTTTGTTGATGGAAACTGTCTGGTTCTCAAACAACAGAGTATTGCTATTGTTGCCGTGTATCGTTCGCCTTCGTATAAACAAATTGAGAACTTTTTGAATAGCCTAAATAATGTTTTGACTTCTTTAAGCTCATTTAATACGGTTGTTATACTGGGTGATATCAATATCAACATAAGACCTAACAGGAATGATTCTCATGCCGATGATTACCTTAGTTTGACAGCCTCACATGGACTCCTACCAGCACATGAGATACCTACTCGGGGTGAGAGCTGTCTCGATCATGTAATGCTCAAAACTAATAATATTTCAACAGTCCTTGTTTTGGATACGTGTATTACTGATCATTTTCCAACCTTGCTCTGTGTTGATCTAAAGCTGAATCAGACTAAAACTAAGAAAATTGTTAATAGACTCGACATTCAATCCGCAATAGGTGAAGTTAAAAATACAGATTTCACTTCAATTCTTTTATCAAATGACGCCAATTTGGCAGCCGAAAATCTTGTTACCATTTTATCCAATATAGTCAAAACAAATACCAAAAATGTCACGATTTCGCATAGGAATAGAATTATCAAACCGTGGATAACACCAGGCCTTTTAAAATGTATAAGAAATCGCGATAAATTGCACATAGAATAGGAAAAAGATAATAAAAATATGGTCAAAAGAGTCACTTATACCAGGTACCGCAACTTTTGTAACGATCTTTTAAAAAAACTAAAGAGAGTGTATGAGCAGAATGAATTTGAAAAAGCGAAGGGTGATCCTAAGGCTACGTGGGATGTAATCAAGAGTATTGCCCATCTTAATCAACAAAATTCTACACCGGACGAACTGCTATACATTTCAGATGATCCAACCTCTTCTATAAATACAGTCAATGACTTCTTTGTTAACATAGGGGAAAATCTAGCTGTCTCTATCATGCGTAAACAAAATGAGGGTAATGTAATTTCCTCACAAATTCCCCTCCCCCAGACAAAGAATAGCCAGGATCCAAATTTGAAAGGTACCTCAATGGCTCTTCTAGATGTCGGTGAGAGAGAGGTTGAGACAATCATCATGGGACTTCGTAACGATTGTGCCGTAGGATGGGACGGAATCTCGGCCAGTTTCTTAAAGGAAATACGCACGTTTATTTTACCTTCCTTGACCCATGTTATTAATTTGTGCTTTTTGCATGGCCAATTTCCTAGGGTATTCAAAAGAGCTCTTGTACATCCTATCTTCAAGAGTGGTGACAGAGGCAGTGTCACGAACTATAGACCGATTTCAGTATTGACCACTTTTTCTAAAGTTATAGAGAAGGCACTCAACACACGTCTGGTTAACTTTCTTAATACAAACAAAGTTCTAGCACAAAACCAATTCGGATTCAGACGTGGTAGGTCGACTGAAGATGCAATTATTGATCTGACAGAGCATATCAGTAGGACACTAGATCATGGCAACAAATGCATCGGTTTATTTCTTGATTTGTCTAAGGCTTTTGACACTGTCTCGGTACCCATCCTTGTCGATAGACTAGAATCCATAGGCATAAGAGGAATTGTTCTTGATATTTTTCGTAACTATCTAACGGAACGAAGTCAGTCTGTTAAGATTGGTACTCTGGCCAGCAATGAGCGGTTTGTCAGTTACGGTGTGCCCCAGGGCAGCGTGCTTGGTCCAACGTTGTTCTTAATTTACATTAACAATTTATGCACGTTAGCCCTGTCTCATACTAAAATCTTGTCATATGCCGATGACACAGCACTGCTCATTGATGGTTCAAACTGGGAGCAAGCTAAAGTTTATGCGGAAAACACCTTTAGAATTGTTATGAATTGGCTATCTAGCAATCTCTTAACACTTAACCTAGACAAAACATCATTCGTGACTTTCTCCCTTTCGCAAAAAAGCCAACCTCAACCAGAAACGTATATAATTCAGGCGCATTGCTGCGACTCTGCCAACGCTTATTGTGACTGCCTCCGCATTAAGAGGACGTCAAATGTAAAATACCTTGGAGTCCAGGTCGATTGTTTGCTGAGTTGGAAGAGGCACATTGATGAACTCGTCCCCCGTATTCGTAAACTCATTTTTGTGTTCAAGAAACTCAGATCAGTGGCAGATCTTAAAACTCTGAAAACAGTTTACTTTGCGCTTGCCCAATCCTTGCTGGGCTACTGTATCTCTGTCTGGGGTGGCACCTTTGCAGTTAGTATGTTACGGCTTGAAAGAGCACAAAGATCGGTCCTTAAAGTCATGTGCAGGAAACCCTTCAGGTATCCTACTGCACTTCTCTATAAAGAGTGTGAAGTCTTAACTGTTAGACAACTCTTTGTGCTCCAAATAACATTGCGCAAACATGCCACTATACCACACTCCCTACGGCTACGAGAAGGCAAACGCAAAAGAACGAGACTGTGTAGCACGGAGAGACATAGAACTGCTCTCGCTCAGCGGCATTATTGGATACTGGGTTCACGGGTTTACAATAAACTTAATGCTCTTCTAAATATTTGCTTACTTACCAGGCAGCAATGCAGGAACGCTGTTAGTAACTGGCTGAGGGGTCTCACCTACGAAGAATCTGAGAGACTTATACAATTAGTGGGTTAACTGTCTTTTTCACCAACGCATACTCACTCTTACCTTCTGGATTTCTGGACACATACTACCAAACACACACATACACCCACACCCACACACACACACACACACACACACACACACACACACAGACACACATTACAACACACATACAAACACACACATGCTCCTTTTGTGTATTTCCTTGTTTATGTATAAGTTAATTTTAATTTTATTTTCGTTTATAATTAATTCAAAATTTAATTCTAAGTAAGTATAAACAACTATCTTAGCTGGTCCGGAGGAAGGTGATGGCATTCGTGATACAGGGTAATCCTAGTACGAGTGCCAAAGCACTCCTTTGACACCTAAGTGCACATTTCATAAGACCAAATTTTTTTTTTTAAGGAGATTTTCTGTACCTATTCTTCCAGTAATAAAAAAACTTATTATTAAAAAAAAACTTATTATTATTAATAAAAGTTTCCAAATCTATAATAATAATTTATTTATTTAAACTTTTCACACTCAAAAAAGTACAAAGGCGGACTTAATACCTTAGGCATTCTTTACCAGTCAACCAATTTGGTTTTATCGTATGTTTAAACAAGAAAGTGTCATCTATAAAAACCCCTTTTTAGGATTTACCCTTATTTAAATACATAAACCTATGGAGTTTAAGAAGTTAGTAATTTATTTATATTAGTGCAAAATTTTATGGACCTATTGTTTTGATTGGATTCAAAAGAAATTGACTTGAAAATTACGGGAAGAGAATCATCCTAGTTGAGAGAAAAAAGACTGTCCATGGAATTTTATTGGTCGTGCTTCTCCTACTACGCTTTGGAATGAGCAAATAGGTTCATATTTCTGACTGACCGACTCCTTGACAATACAAAAGTAATTGAAATAAATGCTTTGGGTTTTGTTTGTTAACTAAAAGTTAAAGACAAGATTGATAAATATTATAAAATGATAAGCAGTGTCCGTCTATTCTATAACAACGTTATACAATCATCAATCTTTAAATTCTTGTTTTTGGCAGGCGTTGGAAGATCCATGATCGTTTTATTAAAATTAACATTTTCAGGCTAGAAAAAAAACATTTTTTTTTTTCTGGGAGCATTACACTCGGCACAGTCGGGTTGTAGAGGTCAGATAGTCAGTCGCTCCATGTAAAATACTACTATTCAAGAATTTGCCCCTACCAGAATTTGCCGTTTTGAGAAATGGTCCTTTTGCGAACAAAGGAGTAGCTGGATCCGGTAAGATTGAAAGTCGACCCCAACATAGTAGGGAAAAAGCTAAGCAGATTATTTTTTACTGGCAATATGACCCTCAAAATTATCTCCACGTATTGTTCCATTTTAGATATTATCAATTCACAAACGCCATATGAATAATTCACAATTTACGTGTAAAAATGTATTTTTTCTGTAAGTTTCCTCAAATTATCAATATACAAACATAACAATCTTATTTCACAATACATTATGCGTGCAATATATTTCGCTGGCAACACATTAGTTCAGTGACGTATTTAGTTCAGTAGGATAAGGAAAATTCGAGCGTTTGTGTTTTAAATAGGCTAAAACGTCTTCACATTGGCTCTGAGGGAGTTATTTAGTAAGGTTTGCATCTGTTACGATAATAATGATAAAGTAAGTCAAATAATTTATTTCAATTGGGCACATAAAAGGCACTTTTGAACGTCAAAATTTACAAAAAATTGAATGTACGTATGGGTAAAAAACTCAACCGTTACTCTTTTTTTAAATGTTTTTACAATATTTTGTAGACATTAATTATATGTATAATTATATGTGAAGACGATGCACCTGGAATAAGATTACTATACCACGATACACGGCACAAATCTAGACTCTGACCAGCTACTGAGAAATTTCAGATGGTGAACCCAATAACACTTTGTTCCACCAGGGAATAAAACCCAAGAACTCATGCTCAGCAGTAGAGCTTGCGACCACTAGATCAGCGATGCAGGCAGACAAGAGACATATTTTTCAAGATTAATTTTAAGTTAATGTACACAAAAGCATTTGAGGCCGAACAAGGTATATACTGCCCTGCTAAGCGGAAAGGCGCTATCTCAAGCGGAGTAACTTTCGAGAAAATTGAATTTTTCTAAATTGTATTTTAAGGAAACATAAGGATATAAAAATCTTCTTAGTGTTTTTTTTTAATGTTTTAATTTAGCTGATACCATTAGATGCGAAATTGTTATAGCTATTGAATGGTGTAAAAAAATTAAAAGGCCGTATCTCAGAGATAGCGCCTTTCTGCTTAGCAGGGCAGTATAGGCCTGTAGGTAGTCCAGCTCTAAAAGCCGATCTCCTTAGTTTACAAATAAATATGGTAGTATGTAAAGCAAGAGTGATGAAATTCTTCCACTGTAGGCCATTATTCAGTGTTTCAATACAGGGTGGTAAGGACATCGACGCGAAAACTGTGACCATGGATTCAGTACATGATTCTGAACACCCCTGCGTTGAAATTTTTCGTTGGTTATTAAAAAATAAAACTGCTGTTTCATAGAAAAGTGCTAATACCTACGTGGTCAAAATAAAGGCTCGTTCAGACCAGCGCGACGCGACGGCGCGACGCGACTCGAACAATACAATTTCTAAGAAAACTTGACGGTATAAGAATAACCGGTGTCGCGTCGCGCTGTCGCGTCGCGCTAGTCTGCACAAAGCTTAATGGAACAGCAATTTTTTTTAAATATCCGATGCAAAATTTCAACGTTCAACGGTTCAGAATCATGTAACAGCATTCAATGATTATCTAATCAAATATGAATCCATAGTAACAGTTTTCTGAGTCGATGTCCCTGTATAATATATGAGCTTTGAGTGGGTACGTGTGTTGTCGCAGTATTGACATTAAAATCTCTCAACCTGTAAATTATCTTTTTCACTCTCAGAATACTGTATTTTTTTATTGTTTTGCTGTTTCGTGAAAGAAATGTAACGTGTCGACACATAGACGTATCTCAGTTGATCTCACTTTATTTTTAAGGATTTATTCATCTCTCATCGGGCGTATTTGTGGATTTACGATACCTATTTAGATATTGTAATGTACAATAAATCGCCTGGAAGACAAAACAATAATTGCGTCGGTTGCTGAAAAAATTGTTTACGACTTTTTACGTTAATGATTTTTAATTTTAAATTCTCTTAAACGATTTTCATATGTCATATGGGTGATTGTCAGCTTGGTAAATTTAAGGTACAATTCCGTAGCCGACCGCAGACGGCACCTGCAGTGCTATTCTGTAACCATCTCACCGTGAAAACTTGGGTGAAGTGAGCTGTCAATAGTGTCAATCCCTGTGGAATGACAGCTCACTCCACGCTCACTTCACCTAAGTTTTCACGGTGAGATGGTTACAGAATAGCACTGCTGCAGGCGATGTGTCGCCGTGACACGACTGGTTTCTATGTACCTATTTATATGAAGGCGACGCACGGTAGGCTGTAATAAAAACGTAGAGGACTTACGAATAAAAAAAAAAATTGGTCTATTAAAAAACAAAAATGCGCAAATAAAATCTACTAACCATTACAATATAATATTGTTGTGTGATTTTACGTTTTACTCATTATTTTCAATGCTTATTGTATTTGAAGATTTTATTGTATGAACAAAAACATAAATACGTGATGATCTCGTAATTTTCAAATTTTCTAGTCTAATTTGACTATATTTTACAATACAATCTAATACGTCCATCAAAATATTTTATTTTTTCCATACAATATTGAAACTTCCTATAACATTGAAAGTAATGGGTTTATGAAAAAAATCACATAACATAAAAGTATTGTATTAGTATGTAGATTTCAAAAATGTACATACGAATCCTTAAGTCCGTACTTCGCGATTTCAGTCCAGTGTGCGACGTGTCGCTAGCTACGGAAGGTATTTCATAGAAATTCATAGAAACCAGTCGTGTCGCGGCGACACGTCTCGCGTCGCCTGCAGTTGCCGCCTGCGGTCGGCTAAGGAATGGTACCTTAAAAAGCTTGTTGATACCACCTCGCCTCGTATTGGATGTGTAAGAAACAGCTGGATTTTTTATTGGGATGGCACAGCAAATGCCAAGTAAAGGCTCGTTCAGACCAGCGCGACGCGACGGCGCGACGCGACTCGAACAATACAATTTCTAAGAAAACTTCACGGTATAACAATAACCGATGTCGCGTCGCGCTGTCGCGTCGCGCTAGTCTGCACAAAGCTTTACGAAGTCCGTAAATTTGTAATGTTTTTTATATGTTTTCAAAGATAGTGCGTACCTTCGAGATTATTCCTTTGAGTCCATGACCGCTAAAAATAGAGAGAAAAAAGTTGGGACATCCGGTTAGAAAGAAATTCCTTTCGATGTATATTATGTATTAATGCAGAGCCATCAAGTTTTTTTTTTTAAGACAAAAACTTATACTAGATGGCCTCTGGAAGACTTTGAAACTGTTTTTCGGGCATAACGCTTTTCCGTTACGTGACGATTTCTACCAGTCGACTCCTACCGTAACGCGTTAAAGAACTTCGTTCTATAAAAATATGTTCGTCATCAAAAAGTCGAAAGCGTATTTCTAGAACAAGATCGCACGTTATGCATTGGTAATTAAAAAAAAAAAAAAAATGTTTATTTCAAATACAAAGGGCATTACGATACATATTGTTGGAGTCACCTTTTAAACAAGGCATTGCTTGTGTTAGGAGACCCCGCGCTTCCACTTGTCATTATCTTATGCAATTGAAACGTAGACAATGTAAACATGCAAAACTAAAAATAATTAAAGACCCTTATTACCTATTACTTATTGGGTTTTGGGCAGCAGAATGATAAAACTTACCTAAGTACTTCATTTCAAATATTGCAAGGGCTGCAATACATTTTCAGATTGAAAATGTAATTTATTGACGGCCCCAAAAAGATCGAGTCCTTGAAGAACACTTGGTTCATTGAGGTACACAGTTTGTTTATAATTATCGTGACTTTCTGTTTCGGGTGGTTTTCCGCAGATTATGACATCGTTAAAGTTATAATTACTCTGAGCCGTAAGCCGACACTAACCTCGCTGATCACCTTGCCTCCCAGTTCATTCACCACGCTAACAGCAGTTAAAATATTATTAACTGTAGGTATAGTTTTTATTAAAACGACTCATCCGTTTAATTGCGAACTTGGGAATTATGAGGTTAGTAACCAACTAAAAGTTCTTGTAGTAAACTTATGGCATGTTTTTTGGTTCGCTAGTTGTTTTATATTGCGATATTAAGGTGCTGATAGACTTGAGCAGTCACATGTAACAGAACATCGAGCATTCGCCGAACGAATGTTTGGCTCTATGTTTGGGTCAAAGTCAAAGTTAAAACATTTATTTCAAATAGGCCCGTAAAAGGCACGTTAGAACGTCGAAATTTACAAAAAATTGAATTTATTCTAGTCGCCCCTTCCAAAAGGTAGTTTTCGTATGGAGAAGAATGGGCAAGAAAATCCACCGTTATTCTTTTAAAAAGTTTTATATAATTATAAATGAAGACAACGCACCTAAAAAAAAATACTATACCACAATAGGTAAAAATAATTAACAACGAAAGATAAATTAATTACTTATGTGATAGATACATAGTTCGCATATATGTATTTACAAACATTGTAAAAGTAGACAATTTTCCAAAAAAAATACAATTAATAAGTCAGTGTGTGAGGAACTAATCACATGATGTAAAATCTGTCTTAAAAATAATAATTTATACAACTTAAATTAACAACCAGTTTGATTTTGTCTAGATTCTAGATTATCCTATGGAGCAGGACCAGCAGTGTGTCCAAGCATTCTTATCTGGGATATAATCCTCTAATTTGTAATATGGTCAGCTATCTAATTACGCAACACATTTTCGTTGACAATTCCGACTAATCTGTTTCAATTTGACAGATCAACAACATTCATTGTGTTATTTACGTTGTTAGGCAAATTTTTTTTTCGAACGTACGAAGCAATGGATTCGCAATCTGTTTCAAAACGATTCAGATTCTGATTGATCGTGTATTACGTAATTAGGGTACTGTTCGAGACCCAAACATAGAGCCAAAGATCACTACAAACATTTTCACGATCATTCTAGCGAACGCTTTAGTCAATGCTCTAGGCATAGAGGGACGGCTGCGGAACAATGACAGAATGTTTGGCTCGCCAAAAAATTCGATGCAAATTTACTGTTCCTTCGCTAGAATGCTCGCTAGAACGCTCGCTAGAATGCTCGGTAAAACGCTCCCGTTTATTTTTCTGTAATGTAACATTCGCTTGAATGCTCATTACATGTGAATGCTCAAGTATTTCAGCACCTTTAGGTACTTATACTGAAGACTTTTTGATA
The DNA here is from genome assembly GCA_914767755.1 of Agrochola circellaris. Taxonomy (NCBI): domain Eukaryota; kingdom Metazoa; phylum Arthropoda; class Insecta; order Lepidoptera; family Noctuidae; genus Agrochola; species Agrochola circellaris. The sequence continues at coordinate 10,955,907 of OU611860.1, forward strand.
AGAAACTAAAGTGTAGATAATTGCAAAAGTTTTCGAGTGTGATTAATTAGTTTTGTTTCTTGTTTACTCAAACTTTCTTTTAGTTTACAAAGTGTGAGTTAATAAATCTAACGTGTAAAACGATTGATCATTTTACTGATTATTGTTCTGTAAATACTGACATTGGTGAAGGAAAACACCGTGAAGAAACCGGCACCCTAATTTTGTAATACACGATCAATCACAATCTGAATCGTTTTGAATGAGTTTGCTTATACATTGCTTCATAAGTTCGAAAAAAAATCTGGTCAACAACATAAATAACGCAATGAATGTTGTTAAACTGTCAAAATGAAACAGATTAGTCTTAATCGATCAATATGCCTAGCCTTTTCCAAACTAAATTGAGGTCGGCTACCAGTCTAACCGGATGCAGCTGAATACCAGTATTTTACATGGAGCGACCGCCTATCTGACCTCCACAACTCAGTAACTGGGTAATACGATACCCCTTGGTAAGACTGTTTGTCAGACTTTCGGGCTTCTGACAACCCGTAACGACTGTCAAAGATCCACGAATGACAGCCGGGACCAACAGTTTAACGTGTTTTCCGAGACACGGAGGAGTCTCGCTAAGTAAAGATGGCCCCATCCACAGACCAACCCCGGCAAGCGTAGCTTAACCTAATGGATCGACCCGTGCGTCAGTTATTACTTAGCCACGAGTTCCTCACAGATTAGTCCTAATCGTTTAAGAAAATGTGTTGCGTAATTAGATAGCTGGACTTATAGTTAATATAAGTCTGAAATCGCCAACCCGTCTTGATCAAGCGTGGTGATCAATGCTCGTGCCTTCTCTGTATGAGAAGAGGCCTTTGCTCTGCAGTGGGATAGTAACAGGCTGGTATTATTATTATATTATTAAATACATACTTGTTACGATCGCGCGTGAATCATATTTTAATAAACATACAACCTTATACTGATCTGCAATTTCTTTTTGAGATTTCTGAATTTTCTAGTACTCAAATATCAGTTCTTCCTATAGTTTTTTGATCCTTATAAGAAACAGGATCGATAGGGATCAAAAAAAGTTTTTGTAATAATTGCCCATTTTCTTGTTGAACCTGTGAAAGCAGATATTTTTCAAAAAGTTACGGACAGTCCCCTTAGACCGTTTTCCTGTAGGTACAATGGTTTTAAGGCGCTACCCTGACCAAATAACCTTGAGCATTCGTGGCACACTAACTTTGCGCAAGAGTTACTTAGCGAGTACGCTCAGATTTTAGAATAAAATCTTTATAAAATCAAATTTTCGTGTTTTGAAAAAAATAAAACTAGCAAAATGTTCTTTATTAAATTACCTATCCATTAGTTTAGGAAGCAAATCAAAATAATGGTTATTTTAGGAGGAGATGCATGTTATAAATCATTATTTCTCATTTCTGTGGATTTTTTGTGGCCCGTTAATTAAATATTATGCCGCTTAAAAAAAAAAAAAAACTACTATTTTGGAGTCAAGATTATGTAGAAATTTAATGTATTTTTTATTAGTTCCTAGTTCTTTTATATAAAGAGAAGTTGGCTCCCAAAAACAGCCCAAAAAAACCTGCTACTAAGGTACCCTGACTGCCCCGTCTCAAAAATCTATCCTGTATATCATGATTGACTGCTTAGCTCCATAAAGGTGATGATGATAATCATTTAAAATAGGTTAAATCTGTAACTACCTGCAATATTCTAACCTTTTGGCTCGTCTTTTTGCAATTTGCGGTAAATTATAGAAGAATACGAACATAATCGATATAAATGCAGAAATATTGCTCATCCCCCCTAGCCGTGTCAGTTTTCGCGTTGATGTCCCAGCCACCCTGTCTAAACAAATATTGCTCATTGAATAGTATAGGATATGAATTTGTGAAGACTGTTCCAGGCTAGATTCAGACATATAATAAACAACGTGTACTTGACAGCTGGTATGACGCACGTTGAGTGGGGTAAGTTGACTAGAACGCGGATTGTTTTAAGGGGGATACAATATTTGGTAGTTCTGTTTTAATAAAATTATTGCCTCGTTGTTCTAGTGGTTAAGCGCTACTGCTGAGCATGTGGTCCTGCTATCTAATTACGTAATTTTCGTAAATGAAAGTAAGCAAAGTGGCTCGGTAATAACAGCCGCACGGATCGATCCATCAGGTTAAGCTACGCTTGCCGTGGATGGGTGACCATCTTTAGATACCGAGACTCCTCCGTGCCTCGGAAAGCATGTTATGCTGTTGGTCTCGGCTGTCATTCGTGGATCTTTGACAGTCGTTACGGGTCGTCAGACGCCCGAAAGTCGGATAACCAGTCTTACCAAGGTGTATCGTATTACCCAGTTACTGGGTTGTGGAGGTTAGATAGGCAGTCGCTCCATGTAAAATACAGGTATTCAGCTGCATCCAGTTAGACTGGAAGCCGACCCCAACATATTTGGGAAAAGGCTTGGCAGATTGATTTTCGTAAACGATTATGACTTATCTGATTAATTTTGACAGTTCAACAACATTCATTGCGTTATTTACGTGTGGAGTAGATATTTTTTTTCGAACTTATGAAGCAATTTGTTTCAAAATGATTCTGATTCGGATTGATCGTGTATTACGCAATTAGGGTAGGTACAGGTTTAGATTACCGGGGCGAGCAATGTAATTGAGTATTTGCATCAGTAAGTTCTCAGTAGCAGCCCGGAGTCTGGATTTGTGGCCGGTTGATGGCAATAGGCTCGCCCACTATTACAAGATACTTAAGGATAACTGGCGAAATGTGGGTTTACTATAGTTACACCTAGTCCTTAGGGGTATACTAGCGTGATGTTAATGTTTATGTTACTAGGGCATGAGTCTAGTGGCTAGGTACAAATGAGGTAGTGGAGCGTGAGGTCTATGGTTTCATCTAGAGTAAAATTTGGATTGTATAATTAATAATTCAATGGCAATATGACTTACATACAGTACTTTGGTACACTTAATATGTAATTATAACAGTTTCGTTTGTCCGGTAGGCCATAGCTACACATCAGTGGTAAAAGTATGACCTTGAGCTGACCTAGCGTAGTGCGGAGTTTCAGACTGTAGTGTAGTGGTGTAGATGCCACAGTTGATAGATCTAGTTTGTCCGAGACCGCTGTACCGCGCACCGCTGTAAGGTGGGCGCCATGAGCGTTGACGAATGAGCGACTTTCACTGCCTCCCGTCTGTCGGTGCACATACCTAAGGCGGTTATAGCGGTTTCGGTCAAACTATAGTAGTCATTCGATGTCTAACTGACGTTATGGTGAGCATACTCGGCTTGTAAATAATAATAAGAGTAGATGCTATTCCTTCGCCATGCTTAAGCAGAATAGTAAAAGTATATTTGACTTCCCCTTAAATAATTTCTGTCTTACGTCCTAACCGCTTTATTTTATCTAGGAGAATGCTCAACAATAAATAACCTTTACATTGTAATATTTATTATGAAATATTATGAGAAAATGTCTAGTAAATAAGTAGGAAGACAATTTCATGAACAGCCAACTTGTCTCATAAAAACCAGTTTGTTACTGTCCCACTGCAGGGTAAACGCCTCTTCTCATACTCAGAAGGCACGGGCATTGATCACCACGCTTGCTCAAGACGGGTTGGCGATTTCAGACTTTTTCTCTTAAACCAAACCTTATTTCCAAAACGATTATCCTTGGATTTTTTTTCTTCATGTATACTTATTGACCGAACGAGCGAAGCGATCAAAGCGTCTCTGCGTCAAAATTTGCTTTCATCTGTTTTGTTGTTATTCTCATCACAAAACTAGAGAATTCTGAAAAAAATAAAACAGAATTTCCCGTTTTAAGCTTCGTGCAAACTAGAGCGACGCGACACCGGTTATTGTTATACCGTGAAGTTTTCTTAGAAATTGTATTGTTCGTGTTGCGTCGCGCCGCGCCGTCGCGTCGCGCTGTTCTGCACGAGCCTTTAAATTGTTGCAAGCAAGTTTGTGCTTGAGGTCTACTGTTCGCAGAACTACTAGTGTTACAAAAGAGGTAAAATGAGTTTGTAAGTTTGTATGTAGGGAATAATCTCAGGAACTAATGATCCAATTAAAAAAAAAAACCCAATTTTGTCTAGCAAGTCGAAAAAAAATACCTCATAAAACAGTATTTTTTCGACATAATGGCGTTTGGATGATTATTTAAATAACAAAATATTAATTCTTATAAGAAAAAAATATCAATCAAAATTATCATGCTCACAAGGACATCATAGAGATAAGATTTGCCCTTTACAGTATGTCAATTGGTCATAGATTTTCGGAGTTATTATGAAATTACTAAAATGCAAAATGCCGCAAAAACATAAAAACCAAACTTGTATTCTCGACTTCTCATCGATCCCATAAACAATGACAATTACTTTTTGCAACTAACCCGGACTCTGTCAAGCTCTCAAGTAATCTCGAACATATCTTTTTAAATAAGGAAGACACTTAATTTTAAATTTAACCTCTTTTCCGCCACTCGAAAATTAATGGATATGTTTTAAAAGGTTTATTTACCGCTTCGCACTTATCAAGAGAATGATGCATTGTTGTTTATTTTTGTGTGACAGTCTTAATGTTAAATTATAAGGTTTTGATGATAAATTGAATTTATTAACTGTTTTCAATTATATTTATTATTTTTGTGACTGTTTGGGCTATCTTTATACTTAGTACCTACCTTATAAGGTTTCGGGTAAAGTCAAGGATATTTAAGAGGGATAACTGTCATCTTGTTGTCATCTGTTAAGCATAAAATATTAAAAGTAAAAGTAAAAACTATAACTAGGTTCTGTCAGAAGTAAAGAAAAGGATTAAAAATAGACTTCAGAAAAACGAATTCTTTTTCTTCCCTGTTGTGGAATGAATTTAAACTAAAATAGCTATTTCGGCAGACGTCACTTTTACGAATTATTAATATTAATTAGATAAATCGAATTGTGACCCAAAAGCTTCGTTAAAAAAAAAAAAACGATAAAAGTTTAATTCCGTAATTTTCTTATTTTCACATTCACAAGTGAAAAGAAAGGAAGTGAAACGTTTTAATTTAGCTGTAAAAAAACGTGCAATAAATACATTATATTAAATAATAAAATATTTGTTTTGTTTTTTATATTTTTTACAAAAAATAAATAATATGTATTGAAAAGGTAATAATTAAATAAAAAGCTCATAGTATTAAATCATTTCACTTCCTACCACAAATCTTTTCTGTATTCCCATTTCTATTGACGCCAGTAAAAACTATTAACGCACAAACTTCTTTTGTCATAATTAATTTGACGTAAAAAGCGATCAAGGGCTTCGTAAACTACCTGATCAATAGACTTTTTGTCTATGTTCGCTAATGCGGCTCGTGTACTGTTTGACCGTGACGACCTCGCCAGTCTTCCTGAAGATTCGAGATGGATAGACAGACAATATGGAGTATTTTAGGCCTTCCCGTTAAAGATTTTTTGTTCAAGAGGTAGTTGTAGGTGAAATTGATTTGTTTAATTTACCGTAACATTTCGTTTCACGGTTGGATTGGTTTGAGATTGATTGAGTTTTCTGTTGTCAATTAACGCGATGGGTGTTGAGAATTAGAATTTTGTTTACTTTTTGCTTACCTATTCGATCTTCTTTGTTGGTGCACTCTTGACAGAGCGGTTGTGGTCATGACGTTGCAGTGAGATTTTGGACAGACGTGATTTGCCTCACGATGCGACGCCTCGTATGTGTGCATTCGTGTACGGGCCGCCCACTGCAGATTTATCCATCGCATGGCCGACCTGCCGTGTGCACTCGTTCCTTTAACCTTTCCTTGCACTACAAAACGTTTTACGGAATCGTTTCCTCGTCGCCCTCTTTAGATATAAAATGAGGCTGACAAAATGAGAACCCTTGAAGCTCGAAGGGAGCTCTTGGATTTGAGATTTGCATATAAACTGCTCAATAACACCATTGACTGCCCATAATTTTATTGGTATGTAGGTTCAAGCTCAGAGTACCCCGTAGACCACCTCGCAAACCTATAACACCTTTAGGTCCACCTCCTCGCCGTAAGTACAGTGGTGCTAATTCGCCTATACCTCGCATGTGCACACTTATAAACTAACGCAGCGACCTGGCTGACGTCCACGCAGACTCAGTATCGACGTTTGCCAGACGTATTTAGTATTAGTTTTTAATATTACTATCTAGAATTTAAGTACAAAGTTATAGTCACAAAGCGCATTTTGCATGCGGTGTTTGCCTGTAATTGGTTGTGTAGTTAGATTTAAGACACTATTATCTATATGTTCCTATCTGTTTATTATCTGTAACAACTGTTGGTGAACCTTAATTAAATAAATATAATATGATAAATGCTAGCTTTGTAAAGGCCTAAGTAATAACTGCTGCACGGGTCGATCCGTCAGGTGAAGCTACGCTTGCCGGGGTTGGTCTGTCGATTGGTTTAATTACATACTGAGACTCCTCCGTGCCTCGGAAAGCACGTTAAGCCGTTGGTCCCGGCTGTTATTCATGGATCTTTGACAGTCGTTACGGGTCGTCAGAAGCCCGAAAGTCTGACAACCAGTCTTACCAAGGGGTATCGTATTACCCAGTTACTGAGTTGTGGAGGTCAGATAGGCAGTCGCTCGATGTAAAATACTGGTATTCAGCTGAATTCGGTTAGACTGGAAGCCGACCCCAATAAAGTTGGGAAAAGGCTAGGCAGATTGACTCAAGAACAACGCTCTTGTCGGTGCAGCCTGCAGCACCTTCTACTTCTCAATATCGAGGGTCATTGAAATCCTTTCATGGTCAGAAGAAAATAATTAACAAAGTAATATGAAGTAGCAATAGACACGTCTGAAAATTCGACCCTGATCTGTCAAACTATTTATGATTTATGGCGAAAGTGATAAAATCATAGTTATCTACTGTTTTATTAGTTTGTCATAAATCATCTCTGCTCATAACACCTAGAACTATTAATACTTATATTTTAAAAACCCCCAACTCTGAAAGAAAAGGAAAGAGATTGCAACGGCTGAACCGATTTTGATAAAACATGTCTAAGAAACATCGCTAGAAAACAGGCTTTCAAATAAAAAAAACCGCATTCAAATCAGTTCATGCCACAGACAGACATACACACATAGCGGTCAAACTTATAACACCCCTCTTTTTACGTCGGGAGTTCACACACACATAACGGTCAAACTTATAACACCCCTCTTTTTATGTCGGGAGTTCCACACAAACACATAGCGGCCAAACTTATAATACCCCTCTTTTTATGTCGGGAGTTCACACACACACACACACACACATAGCGGTCAAACTTATAACACCCCTCTTTTTATGTCGGGAGTTCACACACACACACACACACACATAGCGGTCAAACTTATAACACCCCTCTTTTTATGTCGGGAGTTCACACACACACACACACACACACATAGCGGTCAAACTTATAACACCCCTCTTTTTACGACGGGAGTTCACACACACATAGCGGCCAAACTTATAATACCCCTCTTTTTATGTCGGGAGTTCACACACACACACACACACACACACATAGCGGTCAAACTTATAACACCCCTCTTTTTGCGTCGGGGGTTCACAGACACATAACGGTCAAACTAATAACACCCCTCTTTTTGGTTTCACAATTCAGGAAAGCTCATATTCCAAGGTTTTCATTTTATAACTCGAAGTCTTGGAAACTATACCTACCACCGATTAACTATGCACATATAATGATGCGCCCACGAGTTTATGGACGTTGGCACTGCATCTCTTCCTGAGAGATTATCTTCATTGTTTACATCGTAATAGTTATTATTATAACCTGGAATATGTCTGCGGATTCTTATTATAAACATGAAAATGTCCATATTACGGAGCAGAAGATTTTCATGGCAGAAATTACGTTGTTAATTTAGACGTTTGTTGGTACTTTAAGAACGTTCTTCCAAAAATATGGCAACGTTGCCAATAGCTGTCAAATATTTCACTGTTTTGATTAATTTGGCACTACTACTAGGTATGGAAATAAGAAATATGATTAACTAGTGAACTAAAATATTGATTATGAAATAGCGTAACATTGAATATTATTATTTTGGTTTTAGATGAAAAGAAAGTATTTGCAAACTTTCCAAATGCCTTTTTTACACTTAAAACGGTAACAACATCAAATTCAGTGTTATAATTGCAATTCATTATTCATATTCTAGTTCACTAGTTAGCCATATTTCATATTTCCATACAGTAGTATTGCCAAATTAATTAAAACAGGTAAATATTTGACAGCTATTTGCGGCGTTGCCAACTTTTTGAGGGCGCCCAACGGTATAGTGGCGCCACTTAAAAAAAAAAACGTAACTGAGAAGGAATTATGAATAACGGCTAGTAAGGACCCTCGGTAAGTGTGTCTAGAATTTTCTAAACCCTTTTATAAAGTTTTTAATATTGAGACACAAAGCAACAAAACTCGATCTAAAGAAAAGCGGCCACATTCCTGTAGATCGTATTTTGTTCCTTCGTGTGTCAATATGAAACTTTATAAAAGGTATTAGAATATTCTAGACACACTTACCGAGGGTCCTTACTAGTCGTTATTCATAATTCCTTCTCAGTCTCAACAAAATATTTTGTTACAGTAGTGGCGCTAGTGGACCGTTTGGCGCCCTCTTAATAGTAGTTTGGAAATACATACTAATATATGTATTTAACTAATGTTACGGAAGTAAAAATCATTTAAAAAAACCACAACTTGAGCTAACTTTCTTCGTTACGGTGACTCAAAAATTCAGTTCCAAATATAATGCAACATGCTTTCAGTCAGTAATGTCGAGCGGCGTAGGTAAGATAAAAGTACATTTCATACAAAACGATGCGTATATTACTCATAACATTATAAATGACTGATGTTATTATCGAGGAAATAGCTTACTGATGGTTTTTATTTCGGGAACTCAAGCGCATACCGAAAGAGCGATGACCATGGCGCGCAACAAGCCAGTGTTAGTGTTGCCAGGTCCGATTTGTTTGAAATCGGGGCAGAAGGTAAAACAAATCGGGATTTAGGGTTGTAGATCGGGACAATAAAAAAAACAAGTTCTTTTAAATTAAGGTTCAATTTATTGCGTTTCGAAATTGATATTAGCAATTAATAATAGTCAGACTTGCTGGACTAGTAGAAATTACAAAATATTACAATAAAATCGTAGTTTGAATAGTAATTATTGACGCTGTTTATAAGTTTAAGTAGGTGCTTAATTTATTTTTATTAAAATTATTTTTTTCGTTGCAATTTGCTACCTTTAGGGTTGCGTTGATTTTTATAACGTAGTTATAAAACTCACTGGAAGTCATGTTAAAGTAGTTTTAATAAGAATTTCTGCTTTGACATGCTCGAGTCTTAAACGGTTTCGTCTCTCAGACCAAACCTCGCTTTCTCGGTTTCGCCTCTTAGCCTGCGAAAAAACCCTTTCCGTTGCCGCGTTTGATACCGGTCGGTATTGAAGCCAAGACTTGAAGATTTGCAGTCTTGATTGTCTATAAAAAATTTGTGCCATTTTTGCCAAATGTATTTATTTACCGGGACATTTATTGTCCCGATCATGTGCAAATCGGGACGCGTCCCCAGACCCCCGAAACGTCAGACGTCCCGCGCAAATCGGGACACCTGGCAACGCTAGCCAGTGTTGCAAATTTAAAAATATTTCATACGGTTTGCTTTTAACGTTATTTTATAATTACCTGCGCATGAAACCCTTTATTTCATGACACAACCAGAAATAGGGACACACTTTATTTTAATCAATATGTACCTATTTTTGGCTGTACATTTCAAGGCAGGTAAATATTACAACACATAATTTCACAGGCAATTATTAAGTCGTAATTTTCGCTAAACAAACCCAAACCCTGGCAATCACTACTCAAAGTAATTTATTTCTGTGGAAGACCCACAAAAAGTTAAATGAAAAGAATTCAAACCAAAGCCACAACATTACATCACATTAAACAATATTACACATACGTGATTCTTGAAACAAGTTGTAAAACATTTTTCTTAAACGAAAAAAAATCACGAGTGAACTTTAAAAAGATGGAAACAAGATGACTTATTTCTGTCTCCAATCCCACAAGGCTCCGTGCACGAAAACAACCCCTTTTCGTCAATAACTTATCTAATTGTAAGAAAGGTTGAAATAATTGAAACATTAAGTCTGTGTAAGTATAAAAGTACAGTTTTCGTGGTGCTAAAAATCATTCGTGTCAGTCATTCGTGTTGCATCACTTTTGCGCTCTAGAAAATATGGGATATTTCGCCTATGATTTATTTAAGATATTATATAATCATAAAATAAAATTTTGATTTTATTTCAAGTATACCTAAAGACGATGTGTGATTTTTAAATTTCTTGATATGCAATAGGAAAAAATACATACTGACATTTTTCTGGTATATTTTGTATCTAGGTTGAAAAAACTGGTTCAGCCACATGCATGTAGACCATATAACAATGTTGATGATATTTTTAAATGTGCAAAATCAAAATTAGTTTCTTGTAAAAAAGTGATCAAACGTCAGTCTCGCGTCATTTTTCGGAAAACTTATTGCGAATATTTGTGATTTTCCATGAATACTTAACTTATTTGAAAAATCCCTTTTAGCCACATGCAAAACAAAGGACTCGACTTTTCAAATCACAAATAGTTTTGTTTAAATTGTTTTTCCCTTTCTCACAACGAATGAACAAAATTGATCAAAATTAGTCGAATTCATGCACGGCCTGTTAACATAAGCAATCCTATGCAGTCGGAGGCAATAGGTCTTTATTGTTTAATTTAAGATGCCTTCGACTGCATGAATGAGATTGTTTATAGTACCTATTAAGTGGGATTGGAGACAGAAATAGGTCATCTTTTTGATTTTAAAAATTTACTATGTTTTTTTACTTTAGAATTAGTTTAAATATCGGTTCTACTCGTATCACCTTAACTTGTAAGGAACTTGTTAAGATAAATCCAATTGGGCTATCTTGTTTGTTTGAATTCCTATGGCCACCTTCAGGCTCCATCATGAAACCTTGGACACCACCTAGTGTAATAGCACTTGTCAATACATATCCAATGAGCGCAGTGACTGAGAGAATAGGTAATTATTTCAAGGTTACTGCAGAGACGAAATACTGTTACTTTATTATACTTTGACAAGGTGTTCTTTCAGAAACTACAATAAAGTGCGCAAGTAGGTATATTTTTATTTCTTTGCCTTCGCGAAATAATATTATACGTAAGTAGTTATTATATTTTCCTTTTATTATCCGATTTGCAATATTGTGGGTTTTTATTGTTTAACGTTTTCATACGACACTTGTGACATGTGAGAGGTAGGACGCGGAGGCTCATGGGCTCAGATACAATGTCAGTCCTAAGGCAGGCACTAAGACTTACCCGATTGTACCTCAAGTATCTGGGCCACTGGGTTTCTGAGGATTTAAGATACTGCCAGGATATTGAGCGTGAGCGCAGGGCGTTTGCTGTCCTCTGCAATATGGCTCGCAGATTTGCAAAATGCACGACTGAAGTAAAGGTACACTATTTGATGCCACAGTACGCTGCAAATAGTCTGTGCCTTTTGTCATTCTATTCTATGTATGCAGTCTGTGGGTCAACTACACGCAGAGGGCATAAGGCGCTCTGCGCGTACGATACAATAATGCATTCAGGGTGTTGATGGGGTTGCCGCGCTACTGCAGTGCTTCCGGCATGTTCGCAGAGGCGGGAATAGATGGCCTTCACGTCATCATGCGCAAGCGATGCGCCTCCATCATGCGCAGTGTACGTGCCAGCCCCAACAGCATCCTGAAAACATAGTAATAAATAATTTGTTGTTTTCCTGGTAAGCAGATGTAATGTAGACACGGCTACATGTCAAGTGTACATTTCCAGTTTAAGCTGAACTCTCACTGTGCGGAAATCCTATACAATGCGAGATCAGCATAAACTGGAAATGTATAGCTTAATATGTAGCCGTGTGTACTTCGTTTCTATGTCGTGTACCTACCGTACTAACCAAATGGACTTTACGGGTCATGTACCTAATAAAATATTTTTATATCATTAAAATAAATGACATAACATCACGCCTGTAATCCTCGAAGGGTTAGACAGAGCTGTACCTATAGTACACCCACATTTCGCCAGTTATGTTTGAGTCCCATGTAATAGGGGGCGAGCCTATTGCCATCAACCGGGCACAAATCCAGACTCCGGGCTGCTACTGAGAAATTCCAAATTTAATCACAATAACACTTTGCCCGGACCGGGAATCGAACCCAGGACCTCAAGCTCAGTAGTAGCGTTCGGGACCACTAGACCAATGAGACAGTTAAAATTTAATATTTATTTTTAACTAGCTGCGCCCGCGGTTTCACTCGCATGAGTTTCGATTCCGTGGGAATATCGGGATAAAAAGTATCCTATGTTCTAATCCACGTCATGGTCTACCCATATGCCAAATTTCATCCAAATCCGTTCAGCCATTTTAGCGTGAAAAAGAAAGAAAAGAAAACAGAAAGCAAATACGTTTATTTGCGGTACACATGACGCAAGGAAAGAACAAAACACGAAAATAAACAATGAGGGGGAAAATATGCGTCACATCCACGCAAAACGGTCGGCGTAACAAACAAACAAACCCACTTTCGAATTTATAATAATTAGTTAGGATTGGCACCCACCCCCATAGACTTAATGATGTCCTTAATTATATTTACAATGTCCCAATACAATTTGTCTCCTAGAATCGGAATTCTTCGTGTCTTTTCGTCTAGGTTTAAGTGAGCCATCACAATCATACAGATTGTGAGAAATTCGCCTGTGACAGACAGTATGGACCAGTCATCTCTAAATATCTCTTTTGCAATGTCCGTTAGTATTATAGTTTGGCCGGCACCGCTGTACCGCACCTTGGGAATGCGCGGCGAGGCGGGGGAAGCGTTAACGAATGAGTGGCCTGCACTGCCCCCCGTCTCGCCGCGGACATATCTAAGGGCGCGGTACAGCGGTCCCGGTCAAACTATAGCAGCAGTAGTCCTCCATTCTGCTGGAACTACTCACACCAGAATAGATGACTACTATTGTTGTATTTATAGGGATTGGGATCCAAATCACGTATTCTTTTGGGCCTAAATTGACCATAGGACTTTAGAAACTGGTAGACAACCATTTTGACTCACGCCTCACGTTCACTTTGAACTTTTGCTTAAGCTGTTTTATGTCGGTACCTACCTGTATCGCTCGTCGGTACCGCTGTACCGCGCCTTAGGAATGAGCGGCGGGACGCCGTGAGTGTTGACGAATGAGCGGCCTGCACTGCCCTCCTGTCTGGCCGCGCACATACCTAAGGAGCGGTATAGTGGTATCGGTCGAACTATAGCTTGAAACCTTTGTAGTTATTAATTTTCATTATAATTCATGAATTACGAGTCTCTTATCAATAAGTATTTGAGATTGTTTATAGATTTTACGAATTTCTATCGGGGGGAACCCCCCGTGATTGATACGGCTGATCCGGCGGTAGCTACGCCCCTGGAACATGATTGCAGACCTATTTGAAGGGTATATTTTGAGTTTATGTATATAAGTACGATCTTTTAAATATTACAGATATAAAAAGCCGGTCGTCTGTGTTGGTCTCCCAAATCGTCTATAGTTATAATAATTTTGTGAAAAATACACCAAAAAATAACTTGTACAAACAGATACAAATTCCAATGCGTGGGTAAGAAAACTATTAGTATTTCCGTTTATACCTTCTATGTTTATCTGTAGGTGCAAGGAGCAAATAAAGGAGAACAACTTTAACATTTTAATAATTGCAGAAAACCGAGCATTACCGCTAACTCGGTGGAGTATAGCAGTTTCAACAATGACACGGGACGCGAAGACAAAGAGGTGGTGCTCCCACCACATCCAAGGAAACAGGATATAGTGTGGAGGGAAGTGGCGATTTTTTCCATTATGCACAGCGGTGCTATTTATGGCCTTTATCTATTCGTTATGGCGGCGAAGTGGCAGACTTGTCTATTCGGTAAGCATTGTTATGTTTTGAGTCAAAATGAGAGGATTTTTTCTCCCATTTACATTTACACTCACTAAACTACTGGCATCGGGGACAAGTCTTACTGGGTACAGTCTGGGAAATTAAATGTTAACAACACGAAACTCTATGTCAATTTGCCGTATAAAATTTGTTTTTTAATCCCAGAGACTAAATTGAAATTTTTTAAGAGCGTTTATTTTTAAAGTGGGCAACGTCGCAAATAGATGTCATATATTTTGATTAATTCGGCAATATTATACGTACTGTTTGGAAGTATGAATTATGACTAACTAGCGAACTAGAATATTGATAATGAATTGCAATATAATTATGCGTTTGAGGTGTATAAAAGGCATTTGACAACATCAACAAAAACATTAAATACTATTAATTAAAATAAATTATTTGGTAACATTCGAGATACAACGAAGATTTTTTAATTTTTGCCTGGTATGAAATGTTAGGATGGCCGCGCGCGACAGCCGCGCCCCATTGCCGCTCAATGTTTGGACACACCTTAAGGCTCGCCCGTTTTTTCTGCAGCATATCTGCTGTACCTAGCCACGGCACTGAGTGTATCAGCTGGTGCCCACAGACTATGGACACACAAAGCATACAAAGCCAAGCTGCCGCTGCGTCTCTTGCTCCTGTCGTTCTTCACTATGGCGTTTCAGGTGAGTACCAGTAGATACATACATTATTGACGAGTTATAAAGACATCAATATTTCGGTGACAGCCTCATCACAGTCATTCCTTAACAGCACACAAGGATAAATAAAAAACAAGACAGCACTGCGAACAGTGCCGGATTAACCACATAGCAAGAGTAGCAAATGCTACGGGCCCCGCGTAAAAGGGGGCCCCGCGTATCCAAACGGGCCCACTTCCGCATGAGCGTGATTTTTTGAGTGAATCTTATTAATATTGAATTTACTTGATGTCACAAAAACGTGATTTTTAATTTTTTTTCCGACTAAGTCAATCCACGTCAGACAATCGATAATACAATTGATAACATATTTTTAAAAGTTGATGGCTAATATATGTACATATTGAGTAAGTATTGTTGTTTTTTTTTTAACCACTATACTCAGCAGATCAAGGGCCCCTCGATAAAATTTGCTACGGGCCCCGCGCTTGCTTAATCCGGCACTGACTGCGAACAATACAGTGAAGCATGCCAAAACTACACCGCCGCTCTGTGCATACACGCTCACACGCACACACACACAATCAAACTACAATCACACTGTAACCTCAATAAGTGCACACATGTTTACGAAACCGGCCTCACGCCACTATTGAGAGCGCTGTCTTGGTTTTATATTTGGTCTGAGAGCCCACAAGATACAGAATCGAGCCTGAGCATTCAGAAATAAGAGTGGTATCAAAATTTGCTCAATGGAATTTGCGGCAACGTCCACATCTTATGCTCCCTCGTAAATATGTCGTTGCATGATAGATTCATCTACTTAATTAAATAAAGCTTCGTGCAGACTGGCGCGACTCGACTCTAACGAAACAATTTCTAAGAAAACTTCACGGTGGAACAATTACCGGTGTCGCATCGCGCCATTTTGGACGAGGCTCTGGTATAATTAGTTTAAAATAACAGTCTGTTACATGGGAACAATGTTTCTAAGCTAAATTCTAAATATGAAGTTCACTATACTAGCCGTGCTATTCTGCAAGCATCTCACCGTGAAAACTTGGGTGAAGTGAGCTTGATGTGAGCTGTCATTGCAGCTGAAGCTAGGAATTGACACTATTGACAGCTCACTTCATGCTCACTTCACCTCACTATTCACGGTGAGATTTTTACAGAATGGATCTACTGTTTATTATGATAGCATAACCATCTAATGTATTAGTTTTTACGAAGGGTGATACCATGGTATAATAATATACTTCGCCAGGCATAGCATTCCGAAACACAGTGGTCACGTGGGTAACACAAGTCTACGTCATCACATCTGTGTTACCAGAAGTTTTTAATAATAACTCCCCAACCACCTTTATTACCTGTGCGAATCCGATAAAACAATGAGGTTTTAATTAACAATTACGTTGGTTTATATTTAAATTGAATTGTTTCGTTTGATTAGACACACGAAACGACAATTTAAATGCTTTGTACATATTTTTTAACGGAATGGTGGCTGAAAATCTTTCCTTAATCGTGTTTTGTTGCAATAAAGTGGCAACTGGATAGTGACGTAAGCATGTGTTAGTCCCTTGTTTTATTAGACCATGGGTGATACGTCTTATTCTATTTTTCTCATAGTATTCCTTAATCTCCTGGGTGCGATCACATCGCATGCACCACAAGTACTGCGACACGGATGCAGACCCTCACAATGCGAAGAGGGGCTTCTTCTTCTCTCACATGGGCTGGATGTTGATCAGAAAACATCCTCAAGTCAGAGCACACAGTGTTGATATGAGCGATCTCATGAACGATCCGATACTGCGCTTCCAGCACAAGTAGGTTTTCACTTATAAGAAGATTTATACAACATATCTTAACACTTTCGACTCCACCCACTTTCCATAGAACTCATACGCCATTCCGCCATATATATTGGAAGTGAACCCTCCGGGAGGGTTACCGGCATTACGGTTGCGTTAAAGTTAACCATAGTATATAACACATGGCGGACGATCAACGGCATTGGGTTTAAAACCGTGTTATAAAACGCTATAAAACGAAGCAAAATAGTGTTTTCAGGAGGTCTTGTCGCTATACGTAGTTTCCAACCTTTTAAATGTGAATATATGCAATAATGAACAAAAAAAAAATGCTTTGATTTTAAAACCAAAACGCTTAACAAATAAATCTTGTTAAAATAAACATCGGATATTATTTTCACGTTTTATAAAGTTGTATTCGGTAAGAAAAACCTACATTTAAAACGAGGCCTCCGCGAGGGTCCCATAGCGAGTAGGTCAACCCTCCAGGAGGAAAAATAGACATTAAATTCCGTACTTATTTTTAATTTTCAGGAATTACTTATATCTGCTAGTAATCGCGTGTTTCATAGTGCCCACTTATATCCCTACTCTTTGGGGGGAAGAAGCAAAGATTGCATTTTACGTTTGTGTGTGCTTACGATACATATATACACTGCACATGATTTGGTTAGTGAACTCAGCAGCACACAGGTGGGGCACCAAGCCATACGATAAACACATCGAACCTGTCGAAACGAAGATAGTATCATTCTTGGCAGTTGGAGAAGGCTTTCACAACTTCCACCACGCTTTCCCTTGGGATTACAGAGCAGCTGAATTGGGCGGCTATTCTCTTAATTTAGGCAAGTTGTTTATTGATATCATGTCAAAAATTGGATGGGCGTATGATTTGAAATTCGTAACGGATGAATTCATAAAGAGACGGGTGAAGAGAACCGGTGACGGAACTCATCCAGTGTGGGGGTGGGATGACCCAGACTTACCTGTAGAAGACAAAACCGCTTCAATAATAAGTAATAATTATGAGTAGTACGAATGGTAATATATTTTTTTTTGCTATAAAAAAGCATCATTGCTAAGAAATTATTACAAAAACAAACTGTTGTTTTATTCAATCGATTGGAAACCTCTTTAGTTGATTATATAATCTTATAAGAATGAATCATTCCGGTAATACGAAACTCAAAAAACTTAAAGCATCAATTAAATCATTTACTTTTGAATTGTCAAAGAGTCGGTCAGTTGGTCAGAACGTTGAAGCTAGTTGCCCATTCCAAAACGTAGATCTCTATGGAGAACAACGGGCAAGAAACTCCAAGGACACTCTTTTAAATAGGTATAGAATTGACTAAATCCTGGATACATTATTCGTCATAAAATAATATTATTATTCTTTTATGACGAATTTTATTGAATTCGTCATACTAGTCATAAAAGAAACGTGTTTAACATTTTTTAAGTAGGTATTTAAAGAAAATATGTAGCGATAATATTATACGGTGGTACGGAACCCTTCGTTTGCAAGTCCGACTCAGACTAGGCCACTTTTTCTAGACAGTCCATGGTGTTCCCGATTGCATAACTTACGTGTTACTTCATCGGTTCGACCCGATTACATTCTGAGTGGGAATATAATAGTTGAAAAGAGTAATGAGACCGATCCTGAACTGTGATGGTATATTATTAGAATATTCTAAATAGCTTGCGTGTGTGAGGGTCATATTCTACTGATGCTGTGAAAAGAATTCCCAGATAATAATGTGTTAGAAAGTTGAAAGCTGAGAAGTTGAATTTTCTATGGTTGAAAATTATGAATGATTAAAATGTATGTCAAAACAGGAACGTCTGGATTTAGTCGTTCTTTGTGCATTAACTGTATAATGACATTGACGAAATGTGGGTTTATAAGTAAGTACCATCAAAGAAGTTCATATCTAACCAGTTTCAAAACAAAATCCCTTAAACAAGAAGACCACATCTATTACCGGCCCGGTGCTATCGCCACCGTTAGCTGCAAGCAAGAATAGTCCTTACGGTGGTTAGATATGAACTTCTTCGATGGTACACATCTGCCTTACCCTTCGGGGATAACATGCAGGCGTGATGTTATATTATAATAATAACACCAGCTTGTTACTGTCCCACTGCTGGGCAAAGGCCTCTTCTCATACAGAGAAGGCACGAGCATTGATCACCACGCTTGCTCAAGACGGGTTGGCGATTTCAGACTTATTCAAACTCAAACTCAAACTCAAAGCATTTATTTCAAATAAACCAATTACAGGCACTTTTGAATTGTCAAGGGGGTCGGTCAGTCAGAAAGATGAAGCTAGATGCCCATTCCAAAGCGTAGTAGGTACCTATGGAGAAGAACGGGCAAGAAACTCCACGGACACTCTTTTAAAACATGATATGATTACAAAATATTGGTTACATCATTCATGTTGAAGTTATACATATTTTAACTATACGTATAACTAAGTCCAGGTTTATTTCAAAAATACTTTTCATAAAAGTAAGTTCAAAAACTCAAACCTGACTACTGAAAAATCATGCTCTAAAAATAATGAAATAAGAAAATATTCTCATCTGAAATCGTTATGTACAAACTATTCATTAATTATCGTCTATTAAATAAACAACTTACACGCAATATTTTAATACATAGGTATTCATAGTGATGTACAAAGGTAGCTATGCCACTTTGCCCTAAAGCTTATTATCGCTTACTATTGTTAGAATGAATTGTTTTGTTAGGGTAGGTGGCAAACAATCACGGCTATCCTCCGCTATTTAATGTGACGTCATATTACCCTATAACCAGCGGACGATCAGGACGCTTCCAACGATACCTTATTTATTTATCAAATGGTTTAGAAGTTATGAGGAAACATGAACATACATACATACCGGTCAAAATCATAACCCTCCGTTTTGCTTCGCCGTCGTTGGGTAAAAATGTAACCCTAATATTAGTACACAATATTCCCGTCACGCTAATGCCACAATAACTTAACAAAAGGTATACTTTCAGCCTTGCACCTCCAAGATGGTAAATATGTCAAAGAGTGACTTTGACATATTTACCTTTTTGGAGGTGGCTAAGAACCGATCAGATAATGTCCCAGATAGACCTTCAATGTCAAATGGGTGGACTAACATCAGGCTCTTAAGAAGCTTAGGAACACGGGCTTCAACGCTTAAGTACTTAGACCTAAGTGCCAGGTTTAAGACCACGAAGGTTGGAAAAGGTTTTATGGTGGAAAAAATATTTTGAGAAGCTTTTGGTATTTTTGAAATGTTAGTGGGCGAAAGTATAAAAGGGTGGGTGACTTGCGAGAACGTGCCTAAGGCACCTGTCCCACGACTAGAGAACGATTACTCGCTGTACGCGCGGTATGCGTTGCGTATGTAGGTTACCAAGCGCGAGTCTCTCCGCGAGTGTTCTGTCCGCCAAGTGAGCGTCGGCGTCGATGAGCGAGTACTCCCTTTGATAGCTTGTCGCTGCGACAAACAAGTACGTAGTCACCAGTGGTGTGAACAGGCAACGATCAATTATTATTACTAGAACGAAGTTCTTTAACGCGGCATGCGGTAGGAGTAAACTGGCAGAAATCGTCAAGTAACGAAAAAATTGTTATGCCCCAAAAAAGTCAGTTTCAAGTTTTTTAAGACAGAGAAACAAAAACTTTTGACCCTTGAAACTTGAGACCATACCAGATTGCTCTGTATTAATACATAATATACAGCGAAAGCGCGGTGTCCCACGACTCCTCCCAACTTTTTTATATCTAACTTACATCTCTTTGACCTACAATCTTTTGTACTTTTTTTGAGCGAGAAAATCCTTGATAGCTAGTCGCTGCCTCGCGGCGGTGGGACGAGAGCTTAAAGAATAAAATTTTAATGTCTTCGTTGACTTAGGTGCAGAAATAGATAGAGCAAGATGACATTAGACGGGATTTTAAGGAGCTTAAGACATAAACTGAGGTGTCGTAGGATATTGGAAAAGCCAGCTTAGCGGTCCTGTAGAATTTAAAGATAACATTTTTGAGGCTTAAGGTAAAAATAAGTTAAGTTCTACTATAAGTAGTAAAAATCTAATAAATCTTCAAAATAGCGCCCGTGACGTAAGACATTGCTTTTTCTCCTTAGTAAATAATCTTTAAGTCATTCACTGACAGAAAACACACAGCCTAAACGGCTCTGTCTAGAAGCATGAAATTTTGGACAAGAGGTCCATAAACAACGTGTCGCTACAATGGCAACATTAATTAATACACGGGTAGGGCTAGTGGCTAGTAATCATAAAAATTTATAAGAAAAAAATATTCGTTAATTGAATAAAATTAATATTTTCAAACGCTCGCCGTCATAGGGCTGTCCCTATTCTTCAATATTCCTTCCCTTTGCATGTTATTCGTTTTATTTTCATTGATGCGATGTTATGATCGGTGACCCCGGTAAATGACCTCTGCGGTACAGTTGTTAAGTACCAGGTTGCTCCAAGAAGCTTTTTTAGAAAATTGTAAATAAATCAATAAATAATAAAGTTTAATGAAATTAAATGTGTGAAGGGTGGGTGTTTTGGGGGACTGTCTTATGTAATTTTGACGTTCGAAAAGTGCTGATTCTCAGCCTAGTTTCAATAAATGACTTTTGAATTTGAATTTTAAAATATCTTCATAAAAAGAAAACGCTAATCCGTACATATACTACGTGTGTTAAATTAATGTCACCATTAATGCGCCATGCTTTATAAAGGAATTGAGCACTGAGGAAGGTTTTAAAAAAAATCATCCTTTTTAAAAGAGGATGAAAGTTTGAATGGAATTTCGTAATTTTTGCCGATGGGAAATCTCATCAAATACATGGTATTTTTCTCAATAATTTACTTATTTTATTTACAAATAACTGCAAACATATGAAATTTGAGAGGTTCGTGGCTAAATGATAACAATCGCATGGCTGCCCTGCTAAGCCGAAAGGCGGTATCTCTGAGATACGCCCTTTTAGTTTTTTTTATACCATTCAATAGCTATAATAATTTCGCATCTAATGGTATAAGCCACATACCGCTATCTAACTTAAAACATTTTAAAAAACCACTCAGAAGTTCTTTATATCCTTATGTTTCCTTAAATTACAATTTACAAAAAATCAATTTTCTCAAAACTTACTCCGATTGAGATAAAGCCTTTCGGCTTAGCAGGGCAGATGGATCGATCGATGGTTAAGCTACGCTTACCGCAGTCGGTTCGAGGATGGGTGACTTACATATCGAGACCCCTCCGTGCCTCGGAAAGCACGTCATGCCGTTGGTCCTAAGATCTTTGACAGTCGTCATGGGTAGGCAGAATCCTGAAAGTTTGACGAGCAGTCTTGCCATGGGGTATCCTGTTACCCAGTAACTGGGTTGTTGAAATTAGATGGGCAACCGCTTCATGTAAAATACTGGTATTCGGCTGCATCCGTCTGGACTGGCAGCCGACCCCAACGATGAGTGTAGTGACGTCCATTTTGCAACCACCATGGCAATAGACTTGCAAAGTTGAAACCTTGCATATTTTCTTATTCAGATTAGATTTTAGAGAAACAGTTATGTACAAGATGTACTGCGTCAATTGTTATGGATTCATAAGATGGGGTCACGATGCAGTATGCAAATTGTTGTTTACATTTTGATGAACTTTGATGAAATCCACTTAAGAACAAAAAATCCGACCGGTGTCTTAAGTGCTTTTTATTATGTTTGTACTATGTATTTATACTTTAACCCGTCTTTGTGCTGAAGCTAATATTTTTAGTTTCACTGAAATTAGATTTTCTTTTTTCGAATATTTGATAGTTAGGTAACTTTATTTTTAATCTCAAATCAATATTTCAAACCTGTTTATGGGATGGAGAAACTTGCTATTTTAAATCCCTTGTGCTTTAATAAACTCATAATCACCTTAGAAGTTAAAACTCTCATAAAACAGCGACACCTAACTAAAATTCATAGTTTACTGAAACATGAGTCTACAACGTACAAATATTCAACAATGTACATGTCGAAATATGTAGGTCAGGAGCTGTCCCGCGCACCTTGATCAAGCAATCCAACCTCGGTGTGCCACGAGACGGGTGTCATAGAACATGGAACACACCTCACAGGGTGGGTACCTACTCTCGTTTACAACATCACTATGTTTAGACATGTCTCACGTTTTCGATAAACATATGTTGTTGTTCTAAAGGAAGGTATTCCACACTAGAGTGCTACAAGGATCCTTGGCGCCTGAATGACATTGACAGGGGCGCCTAATTAGAATTTGAATTAGAAATTGTATTGACTAAATAAAATGGCGGCGTTAGTTCCGATTTTGTCTACCCGCCAAAAGTTGTTAATTTCACGCTTAGACCAAATAAATAAGCCCGTGAGGCCGGTTTCGTAAATATGTGTGCACTTAGTGAGGTGTAGTTTGATTGTAAATGTGTGCGTGTGAGCGTGTATGCACAGAGCGGCGGTGTAGTTTTGACATGCCTCACCGTATTGTTTGCAGCGCTACGTCTTGGTTTTTTATTTGGTCTCAGATGTCACGTAGGTATTTGAATAACAGATGTTGTTACGAGACTCACACATGTTGTCCTATTTTATTATATTACAATTCCGTTTAGTAATATTAAATGGTAGTTAGTTTGACGTCAGTAGCAAACGGAAGTAATAACAATACCGGCCTGTTACTGTCCCACTGCAGGGCAAAGGGCTCTTCTCATACAGAGAAGGCACGAGCATTGATCACCACGCTTGCTCCAGACGGGTTGGTGATTTCAAACTTATATTAACTCAGGTTTCCTCACGGTGTTTTCCGTCACCGATGTCAGAAATGTCCAAGATAAACTCAGAAAGTACATCAAACAAACGAAACAAACAGCAAACGGAACGGAAGTACGTAGCATTATTTTGCTACGATTAAGGTATCTGAATTGATAAACGTCAGAATTATAAGATTGAAGTTGCGGACGGCATTCCGGTTCCAACCGTCAAGTCGTACAGACGTTCATAATATTAAGTTTAAAACCATGCTGAGTAAACCGAAGATATATGAAACTATCGTATTAATACTAGTTTGGTTCAAGTGAAATGTTAATGGTTTTACACTTATATCTGAATAAGCCTTTATATTTGGCACTTCATAAAAGCTCGTTCAGACCAGCGCGACGGGACGGCGCGACGCGACTCGAACAATACAATTTCTAAGAAACTTGACGGTATAACAATAACCGGTGTCGCTTTGCGCTGTCGCGTCGCGCTAGTCTGCACAAAGCTTAAGATTGCGGGTTTGCAAACCTTTTGCAACACATTTTTTCCACAATTATCCTTATTTTGTGTTTTGTTTTTGAGCAGCTTACGCGAAAAAGTTTTCATATTATACACTTTCTATTGTTACTTTTTACTGCAATAATTTTCTTGAAAATCCATTCACCTTTTTTCTTGTTTAAAATGTTATGTCGCAAGATTTGTTTGAGGACTTTTATGGGTTCGGGTTTTTATAGAAACGTTTTTCTTGGAACAGAAGAAACACTGATTATGTCTGCATTTATATGGTGGTTGAGGTAGAGGCAGTTCGAACAGGTATTGTTTAGATATTTAAAAATAACTTTTGTTTATTTTTTAGGGTACCGTACCTCAAAAAGAAAAAACTGACTTCGTTGTTCTTCTGTCTCTTCTTTTTCTCAGGAATGCGTGGAGGTATCAACTTGAAATAAATATCAAATACATTGGTCTACGGTCATTTGGAGTTTTAATCAAATCAATGCTCTAAGTCAACGGAATAAAAAAATCGGCTATTTATGCGACATATTATAATACTCGCAAATCAAAATCTGTAGTAGTTAGTAGTAGTAGTACTGTACCTGTTGACCCAGAATGATGTTATATGGCCAGAAATAAGGTCTTACAGTCCAAGCAAAGTCCGAAAAACGATAATGTAGATTTATCACATAAAAAAAAAATGTTTGCGATTACAAACTTATATTTGCAGTTGGAGAATTGACTGTGACGTATGTGTGGGACAACATTTTTACAACTACAATGTTAAGTTTGTTCTTGGGATAAATTCATCCCAACTACGGAACTTTTTTTTGTTATATAAGTTCATTTTAAAAGTTAATTATTTTCCCTCACACCACAGATTAGTACAGATGGTTCACTCCACAAAATTATTTAAATGAAAACCGACTCTCCGCCACGGCACAATAAAGTGCAATTCAGGTCGCACAGCGCTGATTACCAACAGATATACCTAGAAGTTGCCTCTCTTTCTATCGCGTGACTTTTTCTGGCTAAGTTACGCTCACTGAATTCGACAAGTCGAGCCCGTCGCGTACTTACGTACTTGTAGCTTTATACCTAAATTACGGAGTGAAACATCTATAATTCTTCATTCATCTATGCTTGAAACGCACTTACTTATAGGTACTGCCTTCGCAATTTATTTGCGAAACATGTAAACAAACACGAATTTTCCACTTAAATAAACATCAACTTTATGGTAGAGTAAATAAAGTTGATTTTAGACCGACTATTACTGTTGAAAAAGTAAAAAAATATGAAGTTGTAGCGCAAACTGAATCTTATGAGTAGGTAGGCATTACAGTTGTTTTTCCTAAAACTCGTGTTTCGCGCGCAGATTAAACCTTGTTGATAAAAGGTGTTGAAGCTAAGTAAAATATATATATTTCAGCAAATTATTAATATCGAGCCATCCTCTAAGAATTATTCATAAGGGACTTCTTACATGAATATTAAATGGATCGGAGTGGACTTCACAAATTGATTTTATAAAGCTTCATTACGTTTGTGATATTTAAAAAAGATCTTCATTTAGAATACCTACCTTGTTTATTTACCTTTTTTTACTTGCTGAACTAATAAATAAAATATTTTTTTCTGAAACAGTTCAGCAAGCTAACCTGATATGATTTTATGATCATTTACTGATAATCACATGTAGTTATCATTCTACAAGCAGCCATTATTTCAGAAGATTTTAATATATTTAACTTCAAAAATCATTAAACTCAAGATGTCAAGCTCGATACTTGTCTTAATATTATTTTTTAATCCATAAAGTCTTAAAAATGTGAGTAACTCAGAACATAAATCAAAAGTTATTTCAGTCACACTTTTACGGCTTCCTCAATTACGTGCTACTTAAAAGTCATTTTTATTCATATTCATATTCATTTATTGCATTTCATGTTGTTTCAGGTTGTTACATTATGATAGTTCCAAACAATGAACCCTGCTAGGGCACAGCAATGAAAAGGCGACAGGTTTTAATTAATTTAACATGCTATCATTATTAATTATTAATACAATTTGTTGATATAGATTAATTTAAAAATTATTAATTATTATTATACATTATGTCATTCTTACAAACTAAATAAATAAATTATCATTTTCTGACTGATGTCTTATAGAGTACCTAGTTATGTATGTGTAATGTGTTCGAGTCGATAGTAATTTATTTATTTCTCAGTTAAAAAATCTTTTAGGCTATAATATGATTTTAAGTTTAAGTAGTTTTGTAGGTCATTTTTGAATTTGTTGTCGTACTCTGTATCCTTAACTGAATTCGGGAGTTTATTATAGATTTTAACGCACATGGCCAGAGGCCCAGAACGAAACATAGCTAGTCTTGAAGTTGGTACCGCTAATTCGTTTAGATATCGGTTTCTAAGACTGCGTTGCCGTACTTACAACAACGAGGGCAAATTATGACCACTATCGAAATATATGTCAATGCCATTTCTTTACGTTTGTATTCCGATCTCTGCTTCAATTGTCTATGGTAATGCAACAGATGTATGTGGCTTTATGCTAAATATTTGATAGCGAGTGTTTGTTTTGTTGCCTTCTTAAGTTAATGTAAGTACAGTTTATTTATTTATGTGATGATATGTTTCGATTAGGACTTGCTTACTTTCTTTTAATTACTGCTTCTTATTTTCCTTTTTTTTGTGGTGAATGAACAGGCACATGCATTTTCTTTGATGCTTTAGTGCATACGGTAGTGCACCCCTGACTTTTGGAAAAAACGACATCACAAAGAGTCACATACTAGCGCATTAAGGCTCGTGCAGACTAGGGCGACGCGACGTCGCGACGCGACCCGAACAATACAATTTCTAAGAAAACTTCACGGTATAACAATAACCGGTGTCGCGTCGCGCTAGTCCGCACGAAGTTTTATGTGTAAAGTCACCACATTATTTATTTCTTTTCCGCAGTCACAAAGTTACAATTCGATTTTTTATCCTGCCTCTCCGACCGCCGACCATGGGCATGTGACCGCCCGTATTTTTCTGAATATTTATGAAAAATTAACAAAAAATATTTTTCATGTTATTCAATTTTCTTTTTTTGAGTAGTTTAATTTGTAAAAGCTTAAAGTTAAGCTTTTATAAACAATAAACAGAATCCAAATCGACCCAATAAAATTGGAGATATAGTAAAAAATGTAAAGGAAGGTCACAAACGCTACTCAAAAAATTAAAATTGAATAACATGAAAAAAATTACTTTTCTTATTACTAAAAGTTAATTTTTGATAATTTTTCATGAATATTCAGATAAATACGGGTGGTCCCATGTCCATGGGCGGCAATGAAAAAATTAAGATAATTGCGCAGAAAATTGGTAAATTTTAGAAAACATAAAGACTATTTTAACTCGCGCGTTTGACAGTTAGCGTGTTTGATGAATTTGAATTTAGCAGATTAGGGTAGGTTGGTAGGTATGTAGGTAGGATAGGTAGGTGGCTAGGGTAGGTAGGTAGGTAGGTATGTAGGTGGGTAGGTGTAGGTAGGGTAGGTAGGTGCGCTGTAGATAAGTACATAGTGGTACCCGTGCGAAGCCGGGGCGGGCAGCTAGTAACTCATAAAGTTTAAAATTTCTTGGTGGCAACGAGCCCAACGATGACGGTTATGAGTTGCCATTATTTCCTACAAACATTTACTTCATATAAACGTGTCCTCGGCTATGTCCAGACATTTAAAATCGTTCGTATCCAGACTATTGACTACTCGAACTGCAAACAGACATAATGTTAGTACAAATCAGTTGTTTATTGACTTTTAGTGTACTGTTACATATTTCGCCTTGTCTCAACCTCGAGGCTGAGTGCTGGCCGATTATCAGTAGTGTTGTGACACAGATGTATCGATGTTTTTATTTTGTTGAAACATTAAGTCATTTATTAGGTTCAATTATTCAATAACATAAAATATTTTTTTCTTAAAATTTCTCCATTATTATATTGATGACTCACTAATTTACTATAATTTTACATAATATAAAATAAAATAAATAGGAAAACCGTCAAATTATTTGTTATTAACGTTACCTAAGCGATTGAAAGTTAATGCCTAAAACTAATGCTAACTGTTTACAATTTGAAAGAAAGTTGACAATTTCTTAATTTTTTATATTGAACTTTTCTTCCCCACATAAATGTCAAAATACATCGACAATATAATGGCCATCACTAGTCGATAGAAGCGCCATTACAGACGACTTTGTCGATAGTCGATGTCGGCCAAACGTCGAGTGTTTCAGTTGTCGGTCGTAGTATTCTGTTTGTCTAAACTATGTCGCTCAGTTCTCGTCGGCAAAACATGAATGTTTGAACAGCACATCAATGTATAAATTGTGGTTTGAGCAATGTTTTGAAAATGTATAGAATCTAAACATTTATGTTCTCAAATGTTTATGGAAATGCAGTAGAAATAGATACAAAATTTTCTCAAATGGGTTTACTTAGGTAGATTTTCCATATTTCACCTCCCTCGATTTCTATTAAATTATTTGTTTTGTATTGTGCTGCTGGGGAGTTTGTTGCGGCAGTTCTTCTTCCCAGCTAAAGCACTAGTAAGTGGTGAAAGGTAGGTGTTTTGGGGGACTGTCTTTTGACGTTCGAAAAGCGCTGATTCTCAGCCTAGTTTGAATAAATGACTATTGAAATTAGAATTTTTTCTTCAGCTGTTTTATTTTATTTTCACGATTCGATTTGTGAAAACAGCTGTTGCAAAAAAAAACATCAATTCGCTCATCCCGGTCAATCGGGGTCGGATTATAAAAAATCGAATTAGGTAAGTATTTATTTTGAACATATTAGATATCCCAGTTTTATTTATTTATTATTTATATATACTTTATTGTACTCCAGAAAATACATAGTAAATAATAAATTTAACACTACAAAACATACAATGGGCGGCCTTGTCGCTCGCTTTTAACTCATAAGATACAATGTAGTCTACAATATGAGTCAGTACAGTCACGAACATAAATACGTTATACTCCATATTCAAAATTAAAAAACTGGCCAAGTACGAGTCGGACTCGTACAATCTGTGCTCGCACGCGAAGGGTTACCGCCACCGCGCAATATTTATAAAAAACGCCGAAAAAAAGAACACACTTGTAGTATGGATTAAAATTAAAGGGGTTCCTATGATTTTATTTTTATTTGTTTTGTTATAGCCGCAATAGAAATACACAATCTGTGAAAATTTCAACCGTCTAGCTATTACCTACAATTCTTGAGATTCGGGCCGCTAACAGACAGACGGACGGACGGACGGAGAGTGGAGGCTTAGTAATAGGGTTGCGTTTGGCACCCTTCGGGCACAGAACACTAAAAACGAATTTCTCGTGAAATAACGATTGTAACTTAGGCATATTTCAAAACAGTATGGTTTCAAGATTGCCATGTTCGTAACAATATAAAATTTGTATCAAGACTTAAGGAGAAAATTGCTTTTGAATTTTGCGTAAGTGTAAGGTGAAGGGGGTGACTGACTGACTGCCCCGTTGGTCTCGTGGTCGCAAGCACGACTGTTGCGCGTGGGGTCCTGGGTTCAATTCCCGAGTCGGGAAAAGTGCTATTGAGTTTTTCCAGTAGGAATTTCTTAGTAACAGCCCGGAGTTTGGATACCCCCGTGCCTCGGAAAGCACGTTAAGCCGTTGGCCCTGCCACTGATGTCTCTCCGGTCGCGGTCGTGTCGGATTGCTGTTCAATCGGACTATGAAAGTGAGGGAAGAGAAAGTGCAAAAAGAACTGTGTCTGCGCACATACTTGTACACTGTAATCGGGAGATAGGCCGAAGGCTGGTCTCCGCTGAGATTGGTTGCCATGGCCAAAATTTGGTCTGGAGGACCGAATTATTATAAAGTGTAAGGTATAGTTCTGAGGGTCTAGTGTGAGTTTTGTTTAACCATTTCGATTTTACGGATCGACCGCGTTCGGCGCTCCGATTGGCCCTTCACTGGCCTTCACTGGTGATGGACCAATCAGAGCGCCGAACGCGGTCGATGCGTAAAATCGAGATGGTTAAACGAAACTCACACTAGACCCTCAGTTAGTGACTGTACGATGTTAGACACTGTTGATAGGGACATGAGAAAGTCATATCAATACCAAAAGGCTGGCTCCGGCCTGAACTACTCTTTACTGAAGTGTTTCGTAATCGTCCGGTAGACTGGAATTATTGACTTTCAGACATTATTCCTAAAGTATTACATAGATACATACGTTTTCTAGACAAATCCGAATCTGAAAAGAATATTCAACGAATACTTTTATTTTCGTATTTGTATTTTCATGTAATTTCGACGTGCTTATCAAATCACGTTTGTAGGCGCCTGAAAATGA
The DNA here is from genome assembly GCA_914767755.1 of Agrochola circellaris. NCBI lineage: Eukaryota > Metazoa > Arthropoda > Insecta > Lepidoptera > Noctuidae > Agrochola > Agrochola circellaris. The sequence continues at coordinate 10,986,219 of OU611860.1, forward strand.
TTTCCTTTTCAAATAAAACCATAAACTAAAAGAGAACATCTAAGTATTCCTCAGCACGCTGTCAACGTGCTTGAAAGACTGTCAGGGGCATAGATCTTCGGATACCTAGTCAGCAATAGTGGATCAAAAATCTTCCCACTCCGCACGCTTGTAGAAAAACTATTATTGTGCTACTCTATAAAATTTATGGTGTTACTCTATTTTTATCTATGGTTCTAATTTTAAAATATTGTGTTCTATTTGTGTTGGCGGAATTCTTCGAGCTTTTTTATGAACCTTGAATACATCATAACGACAGAAGACAACCATTTTATTTAAATGAACAGTACCTAAAAACTACACAGGAGTATTATCTTATCAGGCAGCATTCTCACATTGGATGGCAATCTATCCTGCATTCCTGACACAATTAACTAGTACGTATTAGAATTATTTTTCAAATAATAATAAATAAAAGACACATTGATTACTCCCGCAGGGCATCGTAACGTTAATGAATTCTGTTCACGCCTGGTTGTCACGTCCACTCCTTGATTTAATCTATTAGTAGAATTTTATGGAGCACCTGGGAAGACATGGGTTCGGCCTTCGGCGTAATAAAAAATCTCGTCATTCCACGGAATGTAGCTAATATACCTCAATGTATGCATGCATAGTCTGTTACGTAGAAAAACGCTAGATCTTGGGAAAGCGATTATATTAGTAAAATTTTGATATAACATTCTTTTGAACTTTCCTGCAAAATGTTTTTCTAACTCTAAAATTGCGTCCCACTGCTGGACCTCCCCTTTTTCCTCCCAACCCTTTCAATGAATAATTGTTTAATTATGTAGTTCAAATGAACATATTGAAGTTACTTAAATAACCTGTCTTTATTACCTATTCATTAGTTGAAATAATCAATGGTGTAAGTTTATCCTTGACAATTTTTTTTGCGTTTTGCTCTCAGTCGAGATTTTTACTTCTACTAGAATATATTGTTTCATAATCAAAAGTAAATGTTTTTGTAGGTATAGGATCCAGCACCCTAATTGCGTAGCACACGATCAATCACAATCTGTTTCATTTTGACAGTTCAACAACATTCATTGCGTTTACGTTGTTGAGCAGACACATTTTTCGAACATATTATTATGAAGCAATGGATTAGTAATATCCTTCAAAATGATTCAGATTATGACTGATAGTATGTTACGCTAATTAGGGTGCAGAATACGGTCACAGCCAGGCATCGATGAGATCAGTACCCTAATTGCGTAATACACGATCAATCAGAATCTGAATCGATTGAAACAAATTGCTAATCCATTGCTTCATAAATTCGAAAAATAAATAACCTTAACAACGTAAATAACGCAATGAATGTTGTTGAACTGTCAAAATGAAACAGATTGTGATTTATTGTTTGCGAAAATATGTTACGTAATTAGATAGCTGTTCTTGAAAGCATAGCGCCTGATAGCACACTGTATCAAGGGTTTTCCCTGCACCATATAGGTATCAAATGATGGTGAAAACATAACATTGGGAAAATACACCTTAAAAGTGGAGGGTGGAGTCTGGATTTGTGCCCGGTTGAAGGCAATAGGCTCGCCCCCTGTGACATGGGATTTCAACATCACTGGCGAACTGTGGGTGTACTTTAGTTACACCTCTGCCGGATTACAAGCTTCGTGCAGACTAGCGCGACGCGACGGCGCGACGCGACACAGGTTATTGTTATTCCGTGAAGTTTTCTTAGAAATTGTATTGTTCCAGTCGCGTCGCGCCGTCGTGTCGCGCTGGTCTGCACGAGGCTTTACACTCTTCGGGGATTACAGGCATGACGTTCTTATTTTATATGTAAGTGTAGAGTAAGGTGTATAACAAGTTTTTATGTTTTGACATGGAATGGTTATATTGACGTCTTCATTTTAATGGGAAGAACAGCTACCAGAAAGCTGTCTATTTCTGGAACTTCAATTTCACAAAAAAAGAAATTAAAACAGCCGATTATTTCTAGATCAGTCGATGTATTCTGTAAAAATCTCACCATGAATACTAAAAGCTCGTACAGACTAGCGCGACGCGACGCCGCGCCGCGACACGAACAATACAATTTCTAAGAAAACTTGACGGTATAACAATAACCGGTGTCGCGTCGCGCTGGTCTGCACGAAGCTTAAGGAAGTGAACTTGAAGTGACCTTTCATTCCATCTGATGCTAGATTGGCATTATTAAAAGCGATTATCCTAAAAGTTTGGCAACGTCGCAAATAGCTCTCAAAAATGTACCTGTTTTGATTAATTTGGCAATATTATTGTATGGAAATAGGAAATGTGGCTAACAATGAACTAGAGTATAAATATGAATAGCAATTATGTCATTGAATTTGATGTCGTACCCGTTTTAGGTGTAAAAAAGGCATTTGGAAAGTTTCCAAATACTTTTTTTCCATTATTAAATATTCGGTGTTACGATATTAATTATTGCATTTAATATTCTAGTTTACTAGTTAGCCACATTTCATATTACCATACAGTAATCTTGCCAAATTAATCAAAACAGCTAAATATTTGACATCTGTTTGCGACATTGCTCACTTTTAGAATAAACGCTCATAACAGTTCGATTCAACTGAGACGAAAAAAAAATAAAAAAAAATAGAGAGAGATTAACATTCAAAGCTCAACCAAGGCTAAGTGTTTGTTTGAGCTGTTCAAGAGCAATATACCTATTTTTAAACGAGGAAGATCAAATTTATTATGCCTCAAGGATCCAGAATGAAATTAGATCGACATGTACAGCTACATAAATGTATAATTTACAGCAAATCAATATATGTATGTCGGAAATTCGTCACTGATTTGATTAATCGGGGCGCCAGCGCCGCCTAGCAACGCTCGACATAACGCTTGACCGGAGTAAAATTAATAGAGTTTGTCGGTGGCGGTCAAGCAGTCAACACGTTTTGAAACTGTCATGCGTTCCGTATAGTTGTGTCGTGTACCAACAGTGTGGATTAATTTGATCGTAAATTATAATTTTATCCGAACTGCAAACGGTTTTTCTATTTCACAATAACCAAAATGTCATAGTACCCCAACATATTGCAGATATTAACGAGAGAGACGTACCTTTTCCGACATGTATATTAAATTCCTTCGCATTGCATTTTAGTAAAGTTTTCCTCAACTATTTATATAAATCTCAAGTGGTGCAGAGATGAATCAGATTGATGGCTCAAATTATAACAAAAATTGTTATATAATACTGACAGTGCGATGCATTTGATGTTACTGTTATTGGAAGATAAATCCGCTGGGTTTTCCCTGACGTGGTATTATTTATGCTTACAAAAAGCCAGACTGAAAACAAATATGTGTGGGCAACGCAAATATTGGGATGACCTATTAATCCGAGTCAAATTCAGATCTTGTGGTAAAGGATAAATTATATATTAATGTAAGCCAGACTGAACACAAATGTGTGGGCAACGCAAATATTGGGATGATCTATAATTCCGAGTCAAAATCAGATCATGTGGTAAAGGATAAATTATTAATGTTGATTCTTGACAGTTTTCCTTCCTTTCTCGTCTTTTGACACGAGGCAATGAACTAGTAGCCCTACTTGGATGAGTAGAAATTACGAAATATAATGAAAGAGGTACTCCACTCAGAGCACTGATTTCAACGGCACATGATCGAACGGCACCTAAGCTGTGCCTAACCTAACCGCGCTGAAACAAAATTTTGATAATTGCGGTTCGGTGGAACTACATATAATCAGCATATAACGTTCCCATTGCTGGGACACAGGCCTCTCTACCACGCGGGCTCAGTGCGGGTTGGTAGATGTGTGATGTGTGTTGCGTTTTCGAATTTTTGGTTCTAGAACACGATGTTTTTCTTCACCGATTTGAGAGTAATGGTGATGTAATAATTTACACAAACTAAAGCGCCTGTCAGGGTTCCAACCTACGACCTACACAACTCGTAAGTTGCTGCCTTTCGGTGGATTCAATTCATTTATTTATTGTTTGTCACAGGTAAATAGTCAGATGTTACAATAGTATTAATGAATCACTGTAACATACCCATGGGGTGTACAATATTTATATTAATAAGTAGGTAGGTATATCAATGTTGTTGGTTATGTTACTGTTTTAGTCAACCTCATTTTACATTAATTCTTACACAATTATTAGGGACATACAATTTAGTTTAATAAGTCAAAAAATAAAAATAGAAAAATAAGTTTACCATGTCAATTTTGCGTCAACATCATCAGACATTGTTAATAGACATAATTATTTTGGTCATGCGATTTACATTAGATAAGTAGTATCATTAGATAAGTAGATAAGTAGGATCAGTTTATTAATATTATTTTCAGTTGACGAACAGCACCGGTATAGCTTAGCAGTCAATATAAGAGACAGTAAGAAAGATTTATGAATTGGTAAGGGACGGGTGACGGGGACGGGATGACCGGTGGACGAGTCGTGCCGTAGTATGGGAAGGACCCAAGGGAATAAGAAACTCTGGAAGGCCAACAAGAAGATGGGTCGACGATATCATAGATATAGCGGGAGATAAATGGCAAAGAAAAGCGAAGGATATAAAACAATGGACAAACATGGACGAAGCCTTTACCCAAGGGGTTCTCATTCATATTAAATATGATTAAATGTAACAATAAATAAAAAATGATATATCAAATTTTAGTTATGTAACTGAAAAATTGATTGATTAATACAATGTGAAATTTAAATTAAATACAGTATGGGACCAACCCTGAAATCGCGGAAAAAAAAATCTGCTGTTCCCTACATTATAACGAGCTATGCGAACATAAATGTATGGAACAGCTGATTTTTTTCGCGATTTCAGGGCTGGCCCCATAGTGAAAGTTGCTTATAATGATGAGTACAATGACCCCTTAAGAGGATGCAAACGAATTAAATTTCACATTGTATATTAACTTTGTTGCATGCTAACAAATATTGTATAAATTGCATGGAAAAATTAGAAAAATAAAAGGCTTATTTATTATTTTTATTATATTAAGGGACGGGCGGTCCAGAGTGCATCAAACGATGACTTCATTCCTTTCTAGGCTGGCTATTTCCTATACGTGCTCGTGATTATAGATCTTTTTTGTTTCTTTTTTAGGCCAGTTAACTTGCTAGCTTGGGCGTAGCTCGGTAAGGTGTAGCTCATTCACCCCTTTAAAAAAGTAACTGAATCGTTAAAGATATAAAACTGCAGAAGGCGGTGAAAGCATACTTGATGGTGACAGCGAAAAACCGGGCACTGGGCAACTTGCAATCGACCATTTAGGACTCTTCAGTGGACTGCGATATACTGAGATTAACAGGAAAATAAAATAGTCGACGATGTTTTGGGATCCCGTTTGGAACGAAGTTCTTTTCGCTTTTGCACACTTGGCGAATGAGAGCTAGACCGAACAAAAGTGTAACATTTTGACCGCCACATTTTGCTACATAAAAAAAGTGTAGTGACGGTTAAAATGTAACATTTTTTTTATTCCAAGTGTGCTGAGTACGTGCCTTAAAGAATTGCGTTCCAATAAGTTCGTTCCAATAACTTACTACTATAATTTCTACCTAGTATAGCCTTGTATATGAGTAATTAACGAAAATGGGAGATGGTCTTCTTAGAAGTGCAGTACTTACTAGATCCACGTGGTTTCATTACACATCTTTGTATTGTATTCGCCAGAGACAATTGAAAAGAATCGAAGAATCGCCTGTAAATTCAAATTCACAAAATTGAATTTCATCAGCCTATAACGTTCCCACCGCTGGGACACAGGCCTTCTCTTTGTGAGTGGGAGTGGGCCGGAATCCACCACGCGGGCCCAGTGCCGGGTTGGTTGGTGAGATGACCTTGCAAAGCGGTATTTCCAATGATTTCGAAACACATCCACCCAAGATTGATTTAGCTAGTTCATTGAAGAATACCATGATAACATTCTCATCACTCATGGACTTCCGTTTCAAACGGTTAGTCACGATCTATTTTTAATTTACAAATCGGTTAAAAAACAGTTAACCGTATTTATATCGTTGTTTGGATGTTCGCGTTCAGTTAATTTCGTTTCGTGAGTCATTCTTTAGGATTGTCTGCATAAGCTTCATTATCTCGGTTCCGAAATGTTTTGAAATGTTTCGTGTAAGAGATTTAAATGGGCCCACGGAATTGTGAACATGGACTCATTTAAATCAGGTCTTATTTGGGAGGTACCATAATATAACATCAGGCCTTATTCTCCCGAAGTGGTAGGTAGGGCTGTACCTATGGTATCTACACTCACATTTCCGCCATGTTTAAGTCCCTTGTAATAAGGGGTGAGCATATTGCCATATTGAAGGCTACGAAGACAATGCTTGTGCAGTCCTTAATTTTCCTTATCATGGATTATGGTGATGTGTGCTACTATGACCTGAATGCAGATTTCCTCGACAAACTTGACCGTCTTCTCAACTTCTCAATAACTGCATTCGATTCGTTTTCAATCTGCGTAAATATGTTTTTGTGCGTCGGTCGCTTCTCAAGTAGTTGCCCATACGCCAGCGCAGAGAGCAAAGGGCGCTGACTACTTTGTTTTCATTTCTTGTCTCTCCCACTTCCCCGAGTTATCTAGCCCCCCACTTTCAATACATTTGTGACAACCACAGTAAAAATCTACGGTCATAACAAACATGAGATTATTCGAAAAAGTATCAACGTTACGAGATGTTGCGATTCGTAGCCAATACGCAAACTCTGCGTTGTAAGAATGTCTTAGTGAGAAAGAGTGTTTTAGGCATGGCACCGCGCATTTACAATAAATTACCAAACATCACAAAAAACCTGAATTTGAAAAAAAGAAAAAAATGTTATTATACGACTGATGAATTTCTGAATGATAAATTAATGTAGACTTATTTATTTATTTGACTGGAGAAACAATTTTTAATTGAATTACTAATACTAATTGTAATTTATGATTATTTATTTATGCATTGACTGTAGAAATTATTTTATTGTTCTTATTTCGCATGCAACCATATGTGTACGCCTCTAGGCATAACATAGCGACCTATATCTTTAATTTAAGGACTGTATTCACTATCGATGTTACACAAATAAAGAAATGATTATGATTATTATGATTATGATTATGAAGCAACTGGATATTCCGGATGCTTGGCAGCTGAAATTAGTTGCCACGTATGCTTTGATGTCTTTGTTTCTTGTTATTTCTTGTTTAGAGTCGAGTTAGATTAGAGTTTGACCTTGCTTCAATAAAAAGTGCTTCGGGTGTCAGATCTCGGCGATAAGCGTAAGTCCAGGGATGTGTGGCCGGCTGTGGGTTTCATCTCGATGGATGCAAAGAATGTCACAGTAAGTTTAGCGTTAGACTTCGGAAATAATTTTCTTGTGATAAACCTTCGATGTTAATCGAGACTAATCCAAAGTTATGAGCCCCGTATTCATTCATCTTCTTCTAAGTCACTGGCAATCTAAATGGAGTCGGCGCAGAATTTGGCCGACTTCATTTTGACTGCCGATTTTGGCGTCTTCTGTAACGTCCATCAGTGCCTATTACGTGCAGATACTCGTAACAGAACATCGTTTGTGGATCGACACCAATTGTATACTCCAGGGAGGAGTCATCCGGGCTTGCGGACGGTGAGCAATGGGTAGCTCGCCGTCCGATAAGGACCAGGCCCGGGTCGACGGCGCGTTGTGTTCCACGCGCGCCTCAAAGAGATGTCAGCACAGCGGAAGGGGTCCGCTAGGACCGATGCCTGCCGGGGTCGCAGGAAAGTCCGAAAGGGATACCGGGGCCCCTGGCAATGTACAGGCAACTGAAGGAACACGGGTGGGTTTTAGTCAGTAAGAGTCTGACACGCCCTCCCGCTCCGCCCAGAGCGGGAGAAGTTATTTGATAATTTCCCACACACAAACAAAAAAAAGAGGAGAGTCATCAATAAATCTCCTGACCTGAACAGGTTTTCCTTGCTTCGGGTACCCTGGGTCCCGTACTAAATAAAAACAAAGTTGAGCAAAATTTATTGAGTCAGCAACCTGCTTTTGTTTTGTGGGACATGTTCAGCCATCGCCTGAAGCCTGAACTGCCTCGTTGATCAAGAGGTCGCAAGCGCTACTGCTGAGCATGAGGTCCTGGATTCGATTCCCGGGACGAGCAAAGAGTTATTGAGTTTTTTCATCTGAAATTTCTCAGTAACAGCTCGGAGTCTGGATTAGTGCCCGGTTGATAGCTTTGTGCCCGCCCCCTATTACATGGGACTTAAATATAACTTGCGAAATGTGGTGGTACCTCTGCCTAAACCTTTGGGAAATACAGCCGTGATATTATGTTTATGTTCAAACACTGCATTAACGGCTTCATCAAAACCCAGTGACTGGCTCACGTATCACATACGTGCCTGATAGGCAGCTAATCAGATCTGCCGAACGTAGTAAAGCAATATTAATAAATTAAATAAGCTTATATCAATGATAGGGCTATCTTATCAAAGTCCTCTTAAATATTAAATTCAAATATAATTACTTAATTGTAAAGCAGGAAAATTATTTGTTTATTCAATTGACGTTTGGCGGCATCTACATCGTCACATGCGAACTACGAATCATACTGACGTCACGCGAAATCCTGCATCGCGCAAGCAGAGTTTACTGCGCAATCAGCATACATGTAATAGTAGTGTGGGAAGTTATTTAATAATTTCCTGATTCATAAGTTATTTGATAATGTCCCACCCTAAAAAAAAATGAAAAAAGTGCGGCAAACTTATTTGACGCGAACTGTAAAGATACAACCATACGATCGACTACGCATCGATGCCTTTACAGTTCGCGTCAAATAACTATTTCGCGCCCTCACGCCCCTGGCCGCCGCGGGAGACGCCCTGGGCGTCGAGAATCGCAGGCCGATTCCCGGCCACCCGTAGGCGCGGGCTTGCGGACGGTCAGCAATGGGTAGCTCGCCGTCCGATAAGGACTAGGCCCGGATCGATGGCGCGTTGTGTTCCACGCGCGCCTCAAAGAGATGTCAGCACAACAGAAGGGGTCTGCTAGGACCGATACCTGCCGGGGTCACGGGAAAGTCCGAAAAGGATACCAAGGGTCCTGGCAACGTACAGGCAACTGAAGGAACACGAGTGGGTTTTAGTCAGTAAGAGTCTGACACGCCCTGCAACTCCGCCCAGAGCGGGAGAAGTTATATGATAAAATCCCACCCAAAAAAAGAGGTGAGCCTGTAGTACACCCACATTTCGCCAGTTATGATTAAGTCCCATGTAATAGGGGGTGAGACTATTGCCTTCAACCGGGCACAAATCCAGACTCCACCCTCCACTTTTAAGGTGTATTTTCCCAATGTTATGTTTTCACCATAATTTGATACCTATATGGTGCAGGGAAAACCCTTGATGCAGTGTGCTATCAGGCGCTATGCTTCCAAGAACAGCTATCTAATTACGCAACATATTTTCGCAAACAATAAATAACCACAATCACATATTGCCATCAACCGGGCACAAATCCAGACTCCGGGCTGCTACTGAGAACTTACTGATGGAAAAACTCAATAGCAAGAAGAAGAATTAAGAAGGTAGGTAAAGTCTTTTATCAACTCACTACGACTCCATGGATTGATAGTTTAAGAACAAAAAGAGTATTAAAAAAAAATGCCTGTAACTAACCACAGACAATTTACTCTAGCAACTACAACGAATTTCTAAACGCTAGTAAAAACTGCATTTCCTTAAGATTTTTTTGTCTTAAACAATCTCTTTAATGATTACACTTTAGGACTAACATCTGACAGCAATTGATTCAGAAAAAAATACAGAAAAACTAGCCTATTGTTTTGTTGAAGGCTCAAACTGGTCTGATGGGAGTTTTTCTCACTGCATTTGTTGATAATTTACCGTAACGCAGCTGTATTAGGGATTTTTAAAGTCCACGATGCAAAAAGAATGATGGCGAAAAGTTTTTCTTTTAATTTAGTTCCAGAGTTTTACCAGTGTGATTTCATCTTCATCAGTTTGTTGACTTTTTTTCATGGACGGTGTTGGTTATGCCGTTGTAAAAATGTTAGCCACAGCTCAATATATCTGCCTAGCTTTTTCTCAACAATGTTGGGGTCGGCTTCCAGTCTAATCGGATGCAGGTGAATACCAGTAGTTTACACTGAGCGACTGCTTATTAATTGAGCTCTACAACCCAGTTACTGGGTAACACGATATCCCTTGGTAAGACTGGTTGTCAGACTTTTGGGCTTCTAGTCGTAACGAGTGTCAAAGCTCTACGAGTGATAGCCGGGACCAAGGGTTTAACGTGCTTTAGGAGACACCGACGGGTGTATGTAATAGATGGTTACCCATCCACGCACCAACCGCGGCGAGTGTAGCTTCGATCGGCCCGTGCGGCTGTTATTATTTAGCCATGCAAGAGCCCCAAAGAATATTAGGCACACTCATAAAACAATTCAAAATTTCTAAAGTCATATTCAACCTAGGCTGAGAATCCGCTCTTTTCGAACGTCAAAATTACATAAGACAGTCCCCCAAAACGCCCGCCCTTCACCACTTCCTAGTGCTTGAGCTGGGAAGAAGAAGTGGCGCAAAAAACTCCCCAGCAGCACAGCTGTTTGTTCAGTTAGAAAAAATGATGGCGCTGCTTCTAAAGATCTAGAATTAGATTACGTGTTTCTGTGTTTTTGCGCGTGCGCATTTTAATTGATTACACGTGACTGCAAAACTTGCATGTTTGTCATATAATGAAGATCTGTAGGATGAAAATAAAAATGATGCATATAAATAGCCACTTAATTATTACTAACATAAGGTCGCCATTTCTTAAATTTTTGGGTGAGGTCTGATAACCAAATATGGATAACCTGCAATACTATGTATACTGCGTTCGCGATTTAGTTTCCAAATATGTAAACAAATATGTGTTTTTGGAAAAACAACTTTTATTCCCACTCATAAGGTTTAATTTGCGCTACAACTTCAAACATTATTATGAATTTTCAATAGTAGGTCTTTCTATTCAACTTAATTAATACTTACATAAAGTCTATATTCGCTTGAGCCGAAATGACAACAATAGTAAACAAGGATTAGAATTGACTGTAGGTATCGATTCTGTCAATGTATTCGCGTCCAACAGCTGTACTAGGAATCGAATTTTATCTGAACGTTTGGCAGTTTGCCCTGATCGCGTGCATTAGGTGTAGTAGATAAGGCATCTGTTCCGACTAAATTGGCATTTATTAGGGTCTAATTGTTAGGTTTTGTTCCTTTTAATAAAGCTATGGCTTATGTTTTTGAAAGATAATTGTTAAAAAGAGTTAATGTTGTTAGGATTTTTGTTTTATATAAATATATGTTTTAGATATTATCAAAGGAATGTTGTGTAAACGAATCATTTCTACTGTTTGGGAATGTCAACCCTTGATTTAATATGGATTGGTGGATTGAATGGCTCAACGATTGGTCCACGACACTGGTATCGCTCGATATCATGGGCCAATTGGAGAGCGGGATTTAACGCCGGGATGATGGGGGTTTTTGGCTAGGAGCGGGTGCGCATGGGCATTCGCTCCTGGGTCGTCGATTGCGACATGGCGATTAGAATTAGTTCTGAACAGTGTACCTACTAAATATAACAGAGTTGTATTGTTCTTAGCCAACTTAATAAAACTAAGTGAACAGTTTGAGTTTCTCTTTATACTGTCTTCCCGGCTAGAATATTTCCCCTGTGAGAGTTGTGACCGCTGAGGCTTCGAGTATTTTACACAATCTATGTACATAATATTATACATATCCTAAGGCCTTTTCTGATAGGCAGAAACTATAGAACCTGCTATGATCCTTATATACTCATTTTTTTTCGTTTACGTTCATACTCCTACAATCACGAAGGTTGCGAGTACACGTACCGGACCTTTCTGAAGAAGTTCACCAATTTTTTTTAAAATCCTTATTAAAAAGAACCAGGTTCTTAATAATTAATTACAATCTAGCCTATAAGACTAATAAGCAATTTTAATCTAACTTAACTTTTTACGTGATAGTTATTTTAAAACTCAGAATAGTGCTGATTGTACTTTATACAAGTCCGTTCCACTTTCTTAGAGTCTGATACTCGTATAATATTATAAACACTTTGTTCATGTGTTATATGCGTGTAATTGTCACTATTATTTCTACACTTTTACACTACACTAACTCAAAAGGTTTTGTTCGTTTTAGTCTTCGCACTATATTTGTTTGGTCTAACAGCTGAATGGCCTCGATGTTCACATGTCGGTGGAGTCGGTGTTCATGAGCCTCAGCAAATTTTTGTATTATGTTGGTGACGGGTTCCATTTTTAAGTCACGATGGAGGTCGTCATTTCTTATATACCAGGGGGTATTAACAATACTCCTGAGTACCTTATTCTGGAATGTTAAAGAGTTCACCAATAAGGTCCACTGTATGTCCTTCTACGGTGGCCCCTCGCGGCGGTTCCACTAACATCTGCCATCTACCTTTACACGGCCGTAAATGTGGCTTAAGATTTTAAATTCGGCTTGGAAAGAGACTGCGACAAAGACGACTGAATACAAAGCTGTTCTAGACTTTACTTTACTTTATTACTGTACCAACCCTAGTCTTCGAAGGTTAAGCTATGGTTGCCGCGGTCGGTTCATAGATGGGTGACCTTGACATCCATTTCATATTGAGACCCCTCCGTGCATCTGAAAGCACGCTAAGCAGTTGGCCCTGGCTGTAATTCGTAGATTTTTGACAGTCGTGACGGGTAGTAAGAAGCCCAGAAGTCCAACTAATGGTCTTACCAAAGTATTGTGTTACCCAGTAACAGTCATGTAAAATACTGGTATTCAGCTGCAGCCGTTTAGATGGATTTCATCCATTGGATGCCGACCCCAGCATAGTTGGGAAAAGGCTAGGCAGTGAGAGACTGTACCCACCCATGGTGTCCTTCAGAAAATTGGAAGTGGTACTTCATCACGCAATACCTAATCATTTTGGTACGGGGACAGTCCCCATACAAATAATAGACCATTTAATAAATTCCTACTGACTTCTGCAGATAAAGGACTTCGCTCATTATCACAACACCACTCCGAACCGGCAAATAACTTGACATTCAACTTAGGATTTTAAATCAAATGAATTAAAGTATGTTTTACGTGTGACGGCTCGCAGTGAGCGGCCGGCGAGCCATCTACTATTCTGTATAGCCATCGTAAAATAAACTTTAATGCATTTGATTTAAAATCCTAACTTGAATGTCAAGTGATTTGCCGTGTCGGAGCGGTGCTGTAAAGGTGTGTCCAAACATTGAGCGGCAGCAACACGCGGCGTTTGCAGGACACATTTCTGCCGCGCTCTTAGAGTTAGGATCGAACCGACGAATGTTTGCGCTGCAGTACTGCGCGGCACATTCGAGACATGCCACGCATTTTACTTGGCAATATAAGTCCGCAGAAATACAGACACAATTAGTGACGAATGTTTCCTAAAAATGTTTGTTCGCGGCAGGTAGCGAGAAGCGTTCGCGCGCGGCAATCGTCCAAACACAGCGCGGCAGGCCGCGCGCTAATGAGCGATGTTCTTTAGTCCTTGCAAGGTGAACTAAGAAAAACCCATTGATTAGGCGTCATTGTGTTGAAGTAATGGATTGTCATCTTTTCTCTCACCGTACAATTATGGGAGTATTTTTTTAATTACTGCATCCGAGATTCTTTCTAAGAAAATTAATTTCAAGGACATATAGCAATGTTAAAGTTATGAATAACAATTTTTAAAAGTGTTTGTTTAATGATTAAGTTAATTAATAACAGTCCCGTGTTATTGTTATATCTCATTAGTAGCTCGGAGTTTGGATTTGTTTCCATCATGACTGGCGAAACGTGGGTGTACTATAGGTACAGCTCTGCCTACCCCTTCAAAGATTACAGGCGTGATGTTATGTTATGTGTGTTTAATTATGAGTTTTTAAGAGAAGACTCTTTTTCTATCCGGAATTTCTCATTACCTGAACAGCTATTTAATTACGTAACATATTTTCGTAAACGATTACGACTAATCTGTTTCATTTTGACAGTTCAACAACACTCATTGCGTTATTTACGTTGTTGAGCAGATGTTTTTTTCGAACTTATGACGCAATGGATTAGCAATCTGTTTCAAAACGATTCAGATTTTGATTGATCGTGTATTATGAAATCAGGGTACAGATTTTCCTTGCTTCGGCTAACCTGGGTTCCGTATTAATTAGGAAACAAAGTTGAGAAACATTGATTCCGTCAGTAAACTGTTTTTTTGTGAAAAGCGTGTTTAGCCATCGCCTGAACTTTGATTGCCTCGTTGGTCTTGAGGTCGCAAGCGCTACTGCTGAGCGCGAGGTCTTGGGTTCGATTCCCGGGTCGCGCAAAGTGTTATTGGGTTTTCTATCTGGAATTTCTCAGTAGTAGCCCGGAGTTTGGATTTCAGCCCAGTTGATGGCAATAGGCTCACCTCTATAACATGGGACTTAATCACAACTGGCGAAATGTGGGTGTACTGTAGGTACACCTCTACCGAATCTTAATATGTTATGTTTACAAAAGCCGGGATTGAAAACCGGTACGAATTTGGGTTCTTGTTATTCATTTCGGTTCTTAAAAAGGTTCTTCTTTTCGGTACGGTTCCGGTTTCAAAGTACCTGTTCTAAATACAGGGTCATACCGGTTCCGTATCAACCGATTTAAAGGTTCTCTAATAAAGAAGAAGAAGAATATGTTGTATGTGTGTTAGGATATTAAAGGAAAAATTAACGAAAAATGTCAACCTAAGAGTAAGTAATACACATTGAAAAACGACAAAAAATGGAGTTAGTAGAGTTTGTGCTTTGCACCACACCACAACGATTTTTAAGAGCATAATGACAGAAATAATATTTTTTCTCAACTGATTACAAAATAATTAAATAATATTAAACCATGTCTCAGAACTAGGTGTAACATCGACATACTTGAGTATTTAGGCATCGTATGAACTCGTGCGGACTCGCTTTGAAGAAGAACCGGTAAAATAAAGGTTCTTAAAGGTTCCAATTTACGTTCCTGTTTCGGTTCTAGTAACGGTACCACTAAATATCGGTTCTTTACCGGTATTTTAGGACCGTAACATCTGTGACTTGGTTTTGGCGCGCAGTGTTGTGCTTCTTTACGAAAGTAAATTTGCATAGAAAAATGGTTTTTACATGATAGTCGGTAACATTAAGTTGGTTACATTATTACACGTTACACTCCTGAAAATGCTATCGTTTTTAACCGCCGTTATTGCAACGTATCGTGTTGGCGATCCCACTTCAGAAGCACTTAACACTCTCTGCATAGCTACCCAAATGTAAAGAAAATATTACATAAAGTGGCTCACTTTAGCTCGTTTATAAAATTATAGGTCGGGAACCTTTACAAAGGATTATAGGTCGATCCCTCTGGTCGGCCTGTGAGGGGCTAAGTAAGCATGGACATCATATCTATGACTAGGCAATGTCCTTTGAAAATTTGATATGTACGTTGTTATCAGAATTACGGTTTTGACTGCCATAAATCATAATATTTTGAAAAATCGAATTCAAAATCGAGTTTTTTTTTTCAAATAAACCTCCAAGAGCACGTATGGCATCAGAAGCTAGGTGCACGGTTCCGATTGGTCGTTTCCTATGGAGAAGAACCAGAAAGAAACTCCTCAGTTACTCTTTTGAAAATAATTCGCTTTCACTATATTTTCAAATTCCACTGTAAATAGGTGTGGCAGGAAGGGTCTAAGTACACGGTGGAGCATCGTGACATAAACATTTACCTTTTTTTTTTATAGGGCTGTAAATTATCAAATAACTTCTCCCGCTCTGGCCGGAGCGGGAGGGCGAGTCAGACTTTTACTGACTAAAACCCACCCGTGTACCTTCCGTTGCCTGTGTGCCAGGGTCGCGATATCCCTTTCGGACAAACTCGCAACCCCGATTAACATTTACCTTGGATTCAGTACATAACCACCGAACAGATAGTCTAGTGTGACCGTCGGAGGGCCAAGTCATATGTCTCGAGTCCGAACCTAAGGCACGCACCTGTGACTTTTCGGATTCATGTGCGTATTGTATAATTATCACTTGCTTCAAAAACGATGAAGGAAAACATCGTGAGGAAACCGGCATGCCTGAGAGATATTTCTCGACGGCATGTGAACCCAAGTCAGAGGCCCATGGGCGGCCTTATGACACCAGGTTATTCACTAACCACACGAAAAGAAGAAGTACATAATTCTAGAAAGGTATTAAAAAAAAAAAAACTGCTGTTTCATGCAAAAGTGCAAAACCTACGCGGTGTAAATGCATGGAACAGCAGATTAGTTTAAATAATAAAGGATTTTGATGTGGTTTCACTATTATTTAGATTTAGAGAATTTATTCCGTAAACTTACTAAATAAATCTCGATGTTTTTTCAAAAAGTAATAAGACTCCCGCGGCCAGGCGTAACGCGACACTGGAAGAACGAATTCCGTGAAGTTTTCATAGAAATCGTTCCACCAGGGTCGCGTCGCGCCTGGCTGCTGGAGCCTATAACCGTGTGAAGCAGGGGCGGGACTAGTTTTAAATAAGATCTTCTAAGAGCATGCACTTATTAGTGTGCAAGGAGCAGGTACAGCTTCCCATCTTCATGAAATAATCCTGGTTATTTCAGACATCAATAAACCTGGAACTAGGGCACAGTACAGTTGCACAACTGCTGATACCCAAGTACACAGACCTGGTGGTATTTCACCTTGAGTTATAGGAAGATAATAAATTGATATGTCGAGCTGTGCATCCTGGCAAAGGTGACCAGAAGTTTATTGTTTATTGGACTGTCTGTATTTTCATGTCTGGTATTCACGTTTGTGCTGTGATGTAGGTAGTGTGGTAAAACAAAACTGCTGTAAGGGACGACCTATCTGTGATTATTGTGATTAATTACTGCATCCGAGATTCTTTCTAAGAAAATTCGTTTCAAGGATAGGTATAGCAATGTTAAAGTTATGAATAACAATTTAAAAAAACGATGAAGGAAAACATCGTGAGGAAACCGGCATGCCTGAGAGATATTTCTCGGCGGTATGTGAACCCAAGTCAGAGGCCCATGGGCGGCCTTATGACACCAGGTTATTCACTAACCACACGAAAAGAAGAAGTACATAATTCTAGAAAGGTATTAAAAAAAAAAGAAACTGCTGTTTCATGCAAAAGTGCAAAACCTACGCGGTGTAAATGCATGGAACAGCAGATTAGTTTAAATAATAAAGGATTTTGATGTGGTTTCACTATTATTTAGATTTAGAGAATTTATTCCGTAAACTTACTAAATAAATCTCGATGTTTTTTCAAAAAGTAATAAGATCCCCGCGGCCAGTCGCAACGCGACACCGGTAGAACGAATTCCGTGAAGTTTTCATAGAAATCGTTCCACCAGGGTCGCGTCGCGCCCGTAAGCAAAACGCAAAACTGCTGTAAGGGACGACCTATCTGTGATTATTGTGATTAATTAAGCTTAACCTAAACAGCTGATTCCCTTGTCTTTAGTAAAACACTCCTACGGTATGTAGGTATAGAGCAGTCGTATCGAAATGTGAAAAAAAAAAACAATTCAAAGTGCAAAATAACTATAATTTCGGAAACGGTCTTTGGAACTGTATTTTGGTTTTGGAAAAAAGATTTATTTATGGTCCCTACTCCACACCGATTCTTCTTCCACTACTTGCTATGTAAACAACAGTGTTATGAAGTATTATATCATCAAGATACACAAAGTGGATTTAATACGTATTATCGAAGCTAACTCAAAAACTACACAAGCAAAGTTAATAAAATTCAACACCGACTTCCGAAATTAAAGTTATTTTTCACTGTGAAGGGTTTTTTTTGGAAGTTGGTTGATTTTTTTTCTGCAAAAACATTCTAAAATTGATCGCCTGTAATTTCCATCAAACACTATCCTCACTATCTCCCTGATCATATTCCCTCTAGCGCTACGTATAAAGCGGCGCAAGCGCATACTTGACAGAGTGCCAGCTGTGTCACGGCGCAGCTCTATTTCAACGTGGCTTGCGAAAATGTATCAATGGCTCAATGGCTGCCACTGCGCTGGTTTACGTTGTAACGTAGTAATGGGCTCGAGATCATTTTGTGGGCGAATAGATATGGTCTGTTCCAAAAGTATCTGAATAAAATGTAAACAAATGTGTCAGAAATTGATTGAATTGATTAGCTGTGGATGCTAATTTGTAGTGCCAATTACAAATTGAGTCGTTTGATTTAATTATTTGAATACTATACGAAATTCTAATTTTTAATAACCATAAAGATGTTTGTCATTTGACAATTTAGGTTTATTTTATAACCTAAATTTTCGTCGATGATTTTTCAATAACAATTTAGTAATCCTATTCAAACAATAATTGTTTGAAAAAGTGGTGCGATATAACGTTGAAATCTAAATACAGATGAATGAGTTACTAATTCCCTTTAGTGAGTGATTGTGTAAGAATTTTACCTGAACAATTGTTAGACTTTTATCAGTTAGTTTTTGAACAGACAGCACTTCTGTTGCTCGAGTAAAATAAAACCGCAAAATAAACATGGGTGTAACTTGCACAAAACGATACAAGTCGTTTGCATGCCATTGAGCTACCTTCTGGTTGGTGAATGTCACAATGGCATGCGAGTTACTTGCATAGTTTTGTGCAAGCTACAGGCATGTCTAATACGTGCGTAAAGGGAAATTTGTTGCTGTTGTAAACAGTGCAATCTAGGATGAAGCCTTAGTTTGTAGTTTTATGAGTACCTATATGCTCTGATTACTAATCTATCTTGTTATACCTTCGTTTATGGTGGATATCTTAGAGCCTATTACTAAGGTCCGAGATGCCATCACAGCCTTTATAACTCCTGAAGAAATCCTGAAATACTTTACGAAAATATTGTAACCGGCAACTTGCTTAATTGGCTATAAAGGCTCGTGCAGACTAGCGCGACTTGTCGCGCGACGTGACACCGGTTGTTAAGGCTTGTGCAGACCAGCGCGACGCGACGGCGCGACGCGACTCGAACAATACAATTTCTAAGAAATCTTCACGGTATAACAATAACCTGTGTCGCGTCGCGCTGTCGTGTCGCGCTAATCTGAACACAGCTTTATACCGCATACCGTGAAGTTTTCTTAGAAATTGTTTAGAGTCGTGTCGCGCCAGTCTACACGAAGCTTATCTGAGCGTGGTTGTTATGGTATTTACGATCAGAAACCAAGAGGTTGGTGAAGAATTATGAGCTGGCTGCAATCTTTGTTAGTTTAATGATTCTTGAAGGACATGACAGCGTAATGTGTTGGCAGTTCATCATTTTGTGCCAGTTCTAGGCAAATGCCGTGAGAAACAGGATGTTAGCGTAGGCGAAACATGTGCAATGGTACCGATGTATCTGCATACTCACGAGTGATCAATATCAAGGCTGTTATGATATCTTCGTATTATTTACTGGCATGTAGAACTTACGAATACGTTACATATACATAACATAATTAGTCTATAATACAATATTCCCACTGCTGGGACACAGGCCTCCTCTCTGTGAGAGGAAATAGGCTGTAATCCACCACGCGGGCCCAGTGTGTGTTCGTGGATGTCACATGTCTTCGAATATTTGGTTCTAGGACATGCCGGTTTCCTCACGATGTTTTCCTTCACCGTTTTGAGAGCAGTGGTGATGAAATAATTTACACAAAGTAAAGTTCCTGACTGGTTTCGAACCTACGACCTATAACTCGGAAGTCGCAGCTGTTACCACTGGGCCACCTCTGCTTTACGTGGTCACCACTGCTCCCGACGAATACGTACAAAAGCGAAACAAGCGAAACCTTGAACTTCTATGTATTGATTTTTAAAACCTTATCAATGCTTAGTCAAATGTCACTATATGAGTTACAGTATTTTTATCTCACGAAGCGACGCGCGCTTTATTTGTGGTAAACAAGTTTTCAAACACGCTGTGAATGTGTGCGTGAAGACAACACAGACACACGCAAATAGACTTCCTATTTGGCCTAGAGCTCCTGTGCTTACACACACACATTCACAACGTTTTTGTACATTTGGTAACCACGAGTAAAGCGCGCGTCGCTTCGTGAGATAAAAATACTATACTATAACGATTGGTTCACCACAATTGCAACAATTTAGGGTACTACTTAGTTACTTAGCAATAATGTACTTTAAGGGGACTACAGGACCTAAACGTGCCTAAACGCAAGTTTTATAATGCGTAAAAGTATATGATCCACTGCAGTAAACAAAATCAGAAAAATATATGATATTCTTCAGGATATATGCTAGTATGATAGTGTGTTGAAAACATAATACAACTAATTTGATACGATAGAAAAAAATCATGAAGAAACCTCTAATAATTTCTTTTAACGATTAAAAATCATATTAATTTACATGCAATCATTTTGATTTTTTGTCTGATTATTCTACAAGCTACATATTAGCATAATAGTGTTTTAATTTTCCAGTCCAATCAATAGATTTTCTGTAAATCGTTAACTGCTTCATATTTTGCAATAAATTACCTGCGTCGTGTCATCGCCCTTCTCTTTCATTTCTATGCAGTCCGACAGTGACCGCGCTTTAGCTGTTGTAAGCCTCTTAAATAATTATTTTCCTTATTTCATCAACAATTGACAATCCTTCGACTTTCAACAATTCTGTCCTTAACGTGTGTATTAGGTGAAATGTGTACTTATAAAGCACTCGTATAATTCTTATCACACTTCAGGAATGTGGAACCGTCAACACATACGTCATCAATATGACACGACGGTCTCGCATGACCATCACCAGCTGATATCTGTGGAAACAATTGAAAACGTATGTTTACATAATCCTATACTATTAAACGAGTAATATTTGTACATTGCTCTTTTGTATATATTTTATATATATTTGTAATCACGTTCTCGAAAACGGCTCTTACGATTTCGATTGAAGTTGCAATATGGGGTTTACGGGGGCGGAAAATCGATCTAGCTACGTCTTATATCTGGGAAAAATTGTTTTCTCCGTATTTTCACCCGACCAGAGCTCGGTCGCCCAAAGTTTAGAACAACATGGCTACCTTAGAATAATGACATGGCAGCATGGAATTAGTAAGTACTGACTATCATGCCAGTATGAAATTAGTAAGTACCTACTTCCATACTAGCATGGAATTAGTATATACTATACATGGAATTAGTATGAGAATAATGCTATACTATTAAATGAGCGTTTCCAATTTTCCTACTGTAAATAAATACTGATGACTACTACTGACTTTTATAGGTAGATAGACGTTGGCGCTGCGCCTGATGTCTCTCCGGTCGTGTCGGATTGCCGTCCCATCGGACTATGAGAGTGAGAGAAGAGAGAGTATACCTGTGTCTGCGCACACACTTGTGCAATATAATATCTCTCGCGCCGAAGGCTGGTGGAAGGCCTCCGCTGAGATTGGTCGCCATGGCCGAAATGCGGCCTGCGGTTATACAGTGAAGTTTTCTTAGAAATTGTATTGTTCGAGTCGCGTCGCGCCGTCGCGTCGCGACTCGAACAATACAATTTCTAAGAAAAATTCACTGTATAACAGTAGCTGGTGTCGCGCCGCGCTGTCGCATCGCGCTTGTCTGTACGAAGCTTAACACAAATAAACTTCCATTCATACTTTATACAGGCTTAGGACTGTAACTACTTACAAAATAATGTGTTTACAGTTTGACTCGAACCAGTAACTCGTAGCCAGTTATTATAACTAGTGACTTGAAATACTGCTCATACCTACCTTCTTCATTAAAATTAAGTCATCGGTAAGCTACAGCAAGCGCTATTGGAGATCCTGGGTCCGATGTCCAGGACGGGCAAAGTGTTACTGAGTTTTACCATTACGAAGTTTTGAGTAGCAGGTCGGAGTTTTATTTCGATTTGTGATTTGTCCCATTTAGGATGCTTTTATATAATTATTACATTACATGACATAAGGCAGAGATGCAGGCTATATTACACCCATATTTCGCCAGTTATGTTTAAGTCCCATGTAATGGGGGCGAGCCTATTGCCATCAACCGGGCACAAATTCAGATTCCGGGCTGCTACTGAGAAGTTCCAGATGGAGAAATGCAATATCACTTTGCTCGACCCGGGAATCGGACCCAGGACCATATGCTCCACGGTACCGCTTGCGACCACTAGAACATAGAGGCATTTCACATTATTATGGGACTTATAACTAGTTATAATTATATCACCGTATAATTGTAAGAGCCGTTAGTTTATTTTCTGTAGGATTATAAACTGTTGTAAAATTGTCAACTGAGTGAAATGGCTTTGGTTAGGTATGACCTGTGACCAACCACGCGCGAGCCGAGCGCTACTTTCAAGTTGCTCGCAGCGAGGCAGGCTATTTAGTATTAGCACAAGGTGCGTTACGTCGCAAGCAAGTTCGATATCAGATCACAATTTGTCGGTTTCCCATGGATAAAAACTGTCGAAAAATAATGCGTTAAATTGCAAATGGTTTGTGATAACGGAAATAATACCGATAGATTTTAAACAAGCGAGGTTCATAATTATATGGTGACATACACACGATATAACATAGGTAAGGAAATGTCTGTACTATACATTTCTGCTTACGGGGAATACAATACAATCCTTGCCTTCAAAATAAGGTGAAACACTCAAGACTCAAGTGTTAAAACAATCAGTTTGCAAACAATGCGATAGATTGTTCATGAGATAACTACAAGTGCATAAATGAAATCCCGCGTTGTAAAATAGAGAATAAGATAGGTAATGTCTGGACATTGAACGATTTTACAATTAAAAATATTATTATCTTATCATCTTCTTCTTCTTTTCGTAAGGTTAGTGACTAACCGGGTGTCAGAGTTACTCTCATCCTAAGTAAAATTAATTAATGTGAAAGTGAGTTTGTTTGTCACTCTTTCACGCTAAAACGGCTCAACGGATTTGGATGTTATTTGGCACATGAGTAATTGGGTAGACCATGACCTGGGTAAGGACAAAGGTTACTTTCATCTTGGATCGAAGACGAAGTCGCAGGCTTTGCAAGCTATGTCGGTTGCTCCGGTTCTTTTCCGGATAACTTCATTTCTGATTTTATCCTTCAAGAAACTCCGAGCATAGCCCGCTCCATAGCGCGCTGAGCGACCTTGAATTCGTGGACCAGCCCGACTGTCAGTGTCCACGTTACAGCACCGTATGTCATAACGGGTAGGATGCATTAGTTGAAGACCTTAATCTTCAAACATTGCGGGATAGGCGACGATAAAAAGCTAAAATAACCCTCACAAATAACTTGCATATCGAATGAAAAGATAATCAAAAATCTTATTCTATCGCTGACATTTGAAGATCATGAGTCGCCACACGTGAATGACACGTGAATGTCCTACCCTCCTCACAGCTTCCAAAAATACCTACCTATTAATACTCGTAGATGACACCCTGTGTTTTAAGCATGTGCGGCCCTAGATCCCTTTTTGTGGACACGTGCCATCTCGGACTGGTCGTGCGAGTTACACTTTGGTTATGCGAAGCGATCAATCATTCGATGTTGATATCTAATCGATTAGCTTCCAAAGTTTACCTAACACACGTTCACATTCCTGTAATCGATTCTGGAATCGATTTTCGGATGTTATCAAATTCTGCATTCGACAGAGATGCTTTTGCAGTGAGCTAAGTGTTTTTGGATTCTTCGTTTGACATTATTTTGTAAGCTACATTCTGCTTCTGGTAGTAAGCATAGAATCTGGTTCCTCAGATTTTAATATTAATTTTTGCGCTGTGCAATGAATGAAAAACCTTTTTCCTTCCCCAGGTTCCGGTATACCCATCTTTCATAACGATCGGTTCAATGATTGTGTAAAGGTAAAGGTCAGATAAACATACAGTTACTTTCGCATTTTTTATGTTAGTAGTATGTATACACTTTTTGGTAAGATTGGATCTTACCTATAAATTACAAAGTCACACTGTTAAAAGTACCAGGACCGCATAACAGTCCAGGTGTGTCACCAATGTCTGCTGAGTATGTGTTGGTTTAATACAGAAGTAGCCACAGTTTGTAAACCGTGATTCAAACGTGGATACAAACGTGAGCGTTTGTCACACTTTGTCTTAGCCGATTTATTCGGCTGGCTATTTGGCTATTTTGAGTAGGTCATGTCTAAGAATAGCCCGCGTTTCCGGTTGCCATAACTGGCGATTATCGAAGTGTAAGTACGCTTGATTTAGAATTGCAGTTGAGTGCGGTCCATAGGTCCACACAGAAAGGAACATACTTAGCAGTTCCTATTTCCATCAGCTACTTCTGTCTGTAATGATGACGATGAAGGCTACCTGGTGATGAAGACACTTTAATTTGTGGGTACTTTAATTAAGGCATTGAAAAACTGTCAACCTTAAGTAGGTAACTTTTAGGTTTTTTTTAAATGTTTATATGTTAATGTAATGTAATTGTATTGAACCGTTTTAATTTACTATAAATACAAAATGGCGCCTTATGGCACAGAAAGAGAAATCTGTATGTTGATGCAAGGCTTGCCTCGGTGCCTCCTATACGATCAAACGATATGTTGAGACTTATTTCCTTTACACATTGAGATAACCTCAACGCTCGTCCACACTACACTTTTTAGTTCAGCCGGTCGATTCTGTAAAAATATCACCGTGAAACTTAGGTGAAGTGAGCTGTCAATGGTGCTAATCCCTAGCATCCTGCGGGTCGATTTGTGACAGTGACAGATCACTTCACGCCCACTTCACCTAAGTTTCACTTTGATATTTTTACAGAATCGACCGGCAGTAGTGCTAGTCTGTAAAAATGTCACCGTGATATCTTAGGTGAAGTGAGCTGTCATTCCACCAGCGATTGACACTATTAGCAGCTCACTTCACCTAAGTTATCACGGTGTGATTTTTACAGAATAGCACTTCTGTTCATACGTGCAGCTATGAAATCCAGAAAGTTTAACGTTCAACCAATCCAGCTTAGTATCTGTTGAACGGTTTAATCCAAGGCGAGATCTAGATCAATCGATCAGCGCTTACTATTTTGCCACAAACCAGACATTGAACTCCTCTACTTCCGTATAAAAAATTAATAGCTTCCTATTCCCATAGATATAAACACCATGATAAGGTCAAGTAAATAAACCATTAGTTATGCCCAATATTGTTTTCTTACAATTAATTTGTTTTTCTCTTTGTAGGCCTAGAACGAGGAAGCGTTTCGGATCCATTAATATTTATCAGGTGTTTTGTACGACAGATCAAAACACGTGCAAAATATGATCACAAGGAAAAGATGGCGGGACGAGCTTCACTGCTACCGTAAAGACAGGCCCGCATTAGTAGAGAACCGAAGTGTGGAAAAAAGAGAGGGAGGCTCTTGCTTGCGACAGAAATGACCAGGTACATAAGAATGAATGAATGAAATGCTCCGATCCCAGCGTGGTTGAACCACTTGACTTGACTCGAATGAACCCCAAAATGTGCACTAGCCTCCAGGAGCTAATGCAAATGCCTCATGATTCATGGGGCTACAGAGACCGTCGCATATCAAGGAGTAGACCGGGTGGCGTGGTTATGGTAGGGAAGACGTGCCCTCAGGATATTGAAGGATTTGCGAGCCGTGACGGATATGCATCCTTGAGTAGGTAATGGACTAATGAAGAGACGGGTGATTTTTATCTATGGACGGGCATCTTTTTACGACGTCGCCGTCAGTTGGCTCAGGTCGATCTTCCCGGTGAATCCTTTGGCAGAGTTAGTTAGCTGCTTGCTCAGAACTTTTCTATCTCATTGCTGTACTGTGTTACACTTTGCTGTTTTCTGTGTCTTCGTCAGAGAACTCGCTGCTATCCGTTTCAGGTTTCTTGTATATCTCGCTGGCTGCCTTTATAATCTTGTATCGATATAAATGAACAGGTGTGCATAAGTGTGTAAATAATTATTTATATTCTTTCATTAAGAGGCGATTATGAAGACTTAGCATGTTAAGAAGATGAGTATTGGAGTTCTTCTAACTGAACAGACAGCAGTGCTGCTGGGGAGTTTGTTGCGCCACTTCTTCCCAGCTGAATCACTAGGAAGTGGTGAAGGGTGGGCGTACTGTCTTACGTAATTTCGACGATCAAAAAGTGCCCATTCTCAACCTAGCTTGGAAAAATGACTTTTGATATAGATTTTGAACTGGTGAGTGGCACTACAGTGCGTTAATTGTAACTTGACCCGTGACGCGATTAGTAGCACTTTCTATCAGTCGCCATTTTGAACTCTATTGATATTGAAACAAAGCTTGACAAGCAATGGTGCCAACATGACGGCAAGGGACAAGTGGGTTGCACTTTGCACTTTACTACAACTCCTGGTAACTTACCTAGTTGAGCTAAATCAGTCTGCCTAGCCTTAACCCAACTATAATGGGATCGGCTTCTATTCTAACCGGATGCCACCAGTAGCTGAATACCAGTATTTTACATGTTCCGATTTCTTATCTGATCTCCACAACCCAGTTACTGGTTAACATGATGCCTCTTGGTAAGACTGGTTGTCAGACTTTCGGGCTTCTTACGACCAGAAACGACTATCAAAGATCCAAGAATGACAGCTGGGACCAAAGGCTTAACTTGTTTTCCACCACACGGAGTGTTATAAGATGGTCACCCATCCACGAAGTGACTGCGGCAAGTTTGCTTAACCTGATCGATCGACCCGCGCGGCTGTTATTACTTAGCCACGAGCCCCTAAAAAGAGCAATAGGTAGGATTCAATTTTATGGGCTTCTTAGCTTGCCAGTCTGACACCATAGCCAGATGGGATATTTTATGTTAGCTTTAAGGTTGAAATAATTTTACTGTGAATAACCAATGTTTTTTATGTTACTTGAAAATTCTCTTGTAAACATAGGAGTTCCTATAATAAATTTATGAAACAATTTGTGTTAACCAACAAAGTTAACTTGTGCCAAGATTTTATAATGAAGGATCATTAGTTCACAAAATAGACATGTCTAGCAATCTAAAAGGTTTCCCATTGAAGTTTATGCTATAGTTACGACTTACTACCTACGTTTGTTACTAAGAATGCCAGCAGTTGTGGGTTTCTTCGAGAAGATTATAGGTACTCAGTTTGATACCTGTCAATAGTTATGTTCTCATAAACTGTTGTTTTTAGTACACGTAATGTTAATAAAAGCCGGAGTAATTTTCAGTCTGGCTGGGAATCAAAACGTTCCGGGTGCAAAGAACAGGCTAGGCCCTCGCTAAGACCCTTTTTACCTAAAAAGGAGATGACAACACTTGTCACCATACAAGTTGTTATAAAGAAAGTGGGCAACGTCACAAATAGCTGTCAGATATTTACCTGTTTATTAATTTAGCAATATTACTGTTTGGAAATATGAAATATGGCTAACTAGTGAACTGAAATATTGATTATGAAATGCAATAATTAATATCGTAACACCTAATATTTAGTTTTAGATTGAAAAAAAAGTATTTTGAAACTTTCCAGATACCTTTTTTACACCTAAAACGGTTACAACATCAAATCCAGTGTTATATCTGCAATTCATTATTAATATTCACAAGTTAGCCATAATTCTTATTTTCATACAGTTTATTGCCAAATTAAACAAAACAGGTAAATTGACGGCTATTTGCGGGATTGCCAACTTTTTGGGTGAACGCTCATAATGGGGAAAACATCAATAAAAAGCTATACAGGGAAAAAATTTAGCTAAAAGCTAGTGAAACTCCCCAGACGTAACACGATAAACAAAGACAACTTTTCTCAACTCATATTTCGAGTAACAACACCACCAGCGGCAGCGGTCGTTGACCCCCAAAATACCTTATTTTACTTTATTTTATCGTCGACAATTCCCATCACGTCTGCCGAGTTTCGCTAGATAATTTTAGTTGACCCTGTATTGATGTTTTCTCCATTATGAGAAAACGATCGAAATTAAAATTTAAAAAATATGTTACTAGAAATAGGACTATTTCGTGAAAATATGACGATATCCAGTAAATATAATTACGGGAGTTTTATTTATGTTTTTAAATGATTTTTTTAAATCATAATTCCCGCAAATTTAATTTTAATCAAGATGCATCGTAAAACAGCTCCGTAAACTTAAGAAATATTGGATTTCGCGGACTACATAGAAACAATTTAGACAACTATGAAAATACGTAGTCTCAAAAAATTTAAGTTTTAATTTTGAGCCACAAACAGAAATGAATGAAAGAAATTTCATGTAGGTGATATGCTGCGCACCTGCATCTGTCGTCACGAAGCAATGAACTGAAGTTTCATAAATAGGTAAGTTTGAAGTGTAATCTAATTACTTAACAACTTCTGAATTACGATTTTCCCGAAGTTTCTATGCTAATTAAGTTGGAGGTACTTTCCATCCAAGATATTAGGTCCCCACCTATGAAATCAGCGTTTTGTATAGAGAATTTTAAAAAAGTTCCTTTTTTCATACTAACATTTTCTTAATTTATATAATAACCATGAACACTAATGTTTTAAAACTTTTATGCACTAATGTTTAAAAACTAAGATAACGTAATATGCCACTAGATTAAGTGACAAAAATAAGTTTTGGCTAATTTAAAACAAATAGTGGTCATTTCTGCTAACAAAATGAGGAGTCATTTTTAAGGTATTTTTTATGTTTATAAACTATAAGTAATAAGGTTTTTTTTGCTATTGGTAGTTGTCTATGATGGTCATTATTCGATATAATACCAAGCAATTAATGAATATTTTAATTCATAGAAGTGACAAGGTTCTCTATTTGTGAGAAAAAAAACGCCAATTTCATAGGTGGGGACCCAATATGTATTCGCAGACGGTGAGGGTGGGTCCAGTTCAGTGTGCTTGCCCTCATTCATATTTGACGTCACGGCATAATACGGTAGAGTAAACAGTTTGCATTTATACACTCCTGGTACTTACGGCTTGTTTACGTTTACTGTAAACTAGATTTTACTCGTGTAGAATTTGTATAAGGTACAAACACGTTTTTCTTCAATACCATACCATATGGAGGGGTTTGTGGCTAAGTAATAACAGCCGCACGGGTCGATTGATGGGTCTCATAGATGGGTGACCATCTTTACATACAGACCTCTCTGTGCGTCAGAATGCATGTAAAGCCGCTGGTCCCGGCTGTCATTCGTAGATCTTTGACAGTTGTTTCGGGCCGTCAGAATTCCGAACGTCTGACAACGATTCTTACCAAGGGGTATCGTGTTACCCAGTAACTGGGTTGTCGAGATCAGATAGGCAGTCGCTCTATGTAAAATACTGGTATTCAGCTGCATTCTGTTAGTCTGGAAGCTGACCCCAACATCGTTGAGAAAAGTCTAAGCAGATGATGACCATACTATATAGTATAAGCAAGCTTAATCAGCCTATAATGTTCCCACTGCTGGGACACACGCCTCCTCTCTTCGAGAGGGAGAGGGCTATAATCCACGCGGGCCCAGTGCGGGTCGGTAGATGTCACATGTCTTTAAATTTTTGGTTCTAGGACATGCCGGTTTCCTCACGATGTTTTCCTTGATCGTTTTGAGAGCAGTACCCACGATCTATAACTCGAAAGTGGGGGCCGTTACGACTGGGCTACTATATCATATATCTATATTTATATATCTTGCATACCATAGAACCTCACACGATTATTCTGCGGTGCGGCTAGCGTATCGTACCGTACCGTAAAGAAACCGTGCCGTGTACAACAGACCTCAGTATTCTTCTCTCGTGTCTTTATAAAATAGGGTATAAGCTAATGCTTTTCGAAAAGAATAAGTTGAAATCGACAGGAATCAGCCAGTCTTCAACTTCTTCTTGTTCAATGTCTGAACACTGTTGTAGAGAGGCTGGCAGTCGAGGCTGCATCTCGTTGAAATATTTTTTTCTCAAACATGCTTGGAAATTGGAGCGTTATTTTGACAACCTTTTTCGAGATAAATCGAAAATGCTGTACTGGTGAAATACATGCGGGCAGGCGGCCGTCAATGTTACTATAAAAACTCATACCTGACTAACTCTCATCACATTTTCACGTTCGTCCGCCAATGCCCCTTTTGCAGGCCGCGGCAGTAATGTACTATCGAAGAACTTCATATCTAAGCATTGAAAACAAAATCCCGTGAACACGATGACCGCATCTGTTACCGCCCCGGTTCCATAGCGGCCGAGCGCTGCATGCAGAATTAGTCCTTACGGTGTATAGATATGAAGTTCTTCGATGGTACTAAAACGCAAAGTGCAATATTGCAGTCAGTTAAATTGAGTCATTGTCAACATGTGCCTTTGGTGTTTAATAATCTATAATGTATTAAAATTGGACATGAACCAGTTAATGATATACATACATAAACTCATACCTTTTCCGCATGGGCGTAGGCAGAAACTAAAGAACAACAACAACAAATCTGCTACGATTCTTACATACTCTTTTGTTCGTTTCGCCGCCGAGTACAGCGCACCTGACCTTTCCGAAGAAAATCACCAATAATGGTCACTATAATATCCTTCTAGGTAAATAATGTACGTATATAAACGATGACGAGCAATATAAAAAAGCGGCCAAGTGCGAGTCGGACTCGCCCATGAGGGCCGTAGCAGCAAGTAACATAATATAAAAGTTCTTGTAATTCGTTGTAACTTTGATCGATGTTTACGATTTATGACGTATTAAAAAAAAAAAACTACTTACTAGATCTCGTTCAAACCAATTTTCAGTGGAACTTTACATCGTAATGTACATCATATATTTTTTTTAGTTTTATCATTCTCTTATTTTAGAAGTTACAGGGGGGGGGGGAAACACATTTTACCACTTTGGAAGTGTCTCTTGCGCAAACTATTCAGTTTAGAAAAAAAATATCATTTTTGAAGACCTATCCATAGATACTCCCACACGTATGGGTTTGATGTTTTTTTTTTTTTAGTTTCAGTTCTAAGTATGGGGTACCCCCAAATTTAATGTTTTTTTTCTATTTTTGTGTGAAAATCTTAATGCGGTTCACAGAATACATCTACTTACCAAGTTTCAACAGTATAGTTCTTATAGTTTCGGAAAAAAGTGGCTGTGACATACGGACGGACAGAGAGAGAGACGTGACGAATCCATAAGGGTTCCCTTTTTTGCCATTTGGCTACGGAACCCTAAAAAGCCACTTGCAAAGTGCCAAAAAAATCTAAATATCTCCTAAACCACACAAGCTAGCTACATAAAGTAAAACAAAATCTTGAAAACAGTTTTAAAGGTGCTTTTTATGCGGTATTAAATAAACTTGAATGTTGCTTTTTATTCCAAGAAGCTAACTTGCGTGCTTTCGGATATATTTCATGCACAGCTGAATTTTCAGTAAGCTGTCTTGTGTTCAGTAATTTGCCGTCAGCGAAAGTCACTTACACGCGAAATCGCCTAACTTCTTGCATACTTATGTAATCTTAGTTACCTCGTGTCATTTATTTAAATGGTCTCAAAGGTTAAAATGCGATTGTTGGTTATTTATTATTTCCATAAATTGCAAGCTATATTAAAATACTACATCATTATACAAGGTGGACGCGACAATACGACAAAAAATTAAACTGCTTGTATTTAACAAGCGACCCGCTCCTGCTTCGCACGGTATTTACGACTTGTCAAAACATCGAGATTTCTTAGGTAAACGTAACTTTAATATTAACGTATTATACACATAAACCTTCCGGAATAAATTCTCTAAACGATGGTGAAAACCTCATCAAAATCTGTTGCGTGGTTTAGAAGAACAACGCGGACATACATACAAACGCGAAAAGTGACTTCGTTTTATAATATGTATGTATAGATGCCGTTTCCAGTCTGCATACGAAAATTCCATCAAATTATATTTAATAGTTTAGTCACTATAGCTAGTCAAACATTGGCAAAACCTATAGTTTGCCCATCACTACTATTTAGTTTGTTTAAAAAATCACTTTTTTAATTTGGATGCTACGTTTTATTTCATAGTTCCAGAATATAGTTATGCATTCGAATTGTCAGTTTTTTTAAATTGTTGTATTAGCTGCGCCCCGCGGTTTCATCCACATAAGTCTCGATCCCGTAAGAATATCGGGATAAAAAGTATCCTATGTGCTAATCCAAGTCATCGGCTACCCATATGCCAAATTTCATTCAAATCTGTTCAACCGTTTTAGCGTGAAAGCGTAACAAACAAACAAAATCACTTTCGCATTAATAATATTAGTTAGGATTCTTTTCCCAGCATTGTATACATCTATCGCATCGTCTGCTATATCCATATTTAGATTTATTTCAATAGAAAGTACTACTGACACAAATATAAATATGCACTTCTTAATAGTCTTCACCTTGACCGTTCAAATGCTTGCAAAGCGTGGCAGCCATATATCTTGTGAGCAGATTCTAATTGGACAAGTAGCATCGTGTGCAATGCAAACGTCACTTTTCTTGTGCCAGGAATAGAAATATGGTGCATTGTCTGTCTATAAATGAGGTGTTACTTTATTAGGTGTATTTTCAGGGCAGTAAATTTTACGTAAATACTTCTAGTTTTATACCTTGCGGAACAGTAAACGCGTACAGACAAAAATCTATCTCCGTCGCGTTTGTCCCATTTATGTTGGAGTCGGTTTCCAGTATAAATGGATGGCGATTCATGGAGTGACTGCCACAACCTGCTTATTGCATCAGTCTGTCAGTCAGCGCCTTTTTTGTGTCAATCTGTATTGTCCCAGGGCAAATGTCTCTATTGGCGATGATAAAAATCGACTCAAGGAAGACCAGCTATCTAATTACGCAACACATTTTCGTTGACAATTCCGACTAATCGTTTCAATTTGACAGGTCAACAACATTCATTGTGTTATTTACGTTGTTAAGCAGATTTTTTTTTCGAACGTACGAAGTAATGGATTAGCAATCTGTTTCAAAACGATTCAGATTCTGATTGATCGTGTATTACGTAATTAGGGTACTGCTCTGTTTGGCTTCGTCAGGGTTCCAATTTTGTAATATAGTTTGACCGGGACCGCTGTTCCGCGGTACCTTAGGTATGCGCGCGGCGAGACGGGGAGGCAGTGCATGCCGCTCATTGGTAAACACTGCTCCCCGCCTCGCCGCGAATTTTTAAGGCGCGGAATAGAGGCTCGGTCAAACTATAGGTAATAGGTACCTATAATGTTATCATACCGATTACTGTCCCACTGCAAGCCTCTTCTCATACAGGAAAAGCATGAGCGTTCACGGTCCCGTTTCCAGTAGCACAAGTAAAGATAATGAAGCAATAATGCAAACAGTACTAAAAATAACCACACTTACTAACGTGACATACCATACACACAAATCTTATTCGGTGACATGACAATGTACAATTAGAGCTGATAATAATAGATTGGTGATGAATATGTTTTAAGTGGTATTTATCATTGTAAGCATGGCTACAACACATTTAAAGTGGTTTTTTTATTCAATCAGTTGTACCGGTGTATACCGGCTGCTTTAATGTAATGAAATCAGAATCTACGGCAGTGTTATTAATACTTATTACTGAAACATTGTATTTGGAATTGAGCGTTATGCCCCTCCATGCGACTTTCTGTCTCTGTCTCTTTATTATATACGAGTGTGTGTGTGCGTGCGAGCATCGTGTAAGAAACTGCGTTCCTGAAGGGGTTCCCCGAACCGCTCACGTATTTTTTCTTGTTTTATTATCTTGATGTTAGTACCAGAACTCGTGATTGTAACTTCAACAAAGTGAGACGCTGTTTATACGACGTTTTCCTAAACGTGCTCCTGCTATGCATCTTCCAGGCTTGCAATTTGCTTATTCAAAAGGCAAGTGTTTTTATAAACCTTCCAGGTTTGACATTTTCCTATTAAAATCGAGTTCTAGCACCCGGTTTCCGAATTAAGTGTTTGAAGTTGAGAACTTCTCAAAATCTACTTTGACCAGCAGCGAAATTCAAAATTTCTTACGTATTTTGCAAAGAAGATTTAATTTTCTTATTAATACCTCATTTCATTAAAAACGTCTAATGGGCCTCCGCTAGTTGAATTTGGTCCCTCGTACGCCTTCTAAAGGTCCGGGACCCGTGGGTCCCGAGAAATGTCAATGACGAAATTATAATAATCGTCTGTTTTGGCGTGAAAAAACATACCAGAAGCATTACATGAATCTAGGAAGCCTCAGCAGCGCTCTGAACGTGTAGTTGTACTAAATACACAACGCATTATAGAAAGAAAGAAAGAAAAATAAGTTTATTTGTCACAGAAACACGTGCATAAAAATAAAAAAGATAATAAACTCGAGTAAAAATAAGCAAAAGAAACAGAATAGATTTAAATACAATAACGAGCACAAAACAGAAATAGTCGGCAGCTGCCCCTTATAGGCTTTTTGAATAAAATTTACCCACAAGCTGCTGGTGTAAAAAGTTTGACAGATTAAGGCCTTGAATAAAAGTGACTTCAACATCTACTGAGCACTTTTGGCTGAAAAATGATGAGCACTTAGCAAACCTGCGAGCCAACATGTTACCCCTTACAGCTAACTCCTGCGTTCTCTTTCAAATCATCAGTGACTCTATGACCGAAATCATTTTTTTAAAATTTATTATTTATATATAGAACAAAATAAAATATTAAAAAAAAACCAATTCTCCTTGTGTTCGTTTCCCTTCCATGTCTTAAAATGCTTGATTTTAGCTTAACTTTAAATTCTCAATTCACAAACCGGGTGTACTGTAACTGAACTGCACTGGAAATCTTATCTTAGCTTTTCCTATACTCTAAGATAAGATTTCCAGTGCAGTCAATGTGCCTAGCCTTTTCCCAACTATGTTGGGGTCAGCTTCCGGTCTAACCGGATGCAGCTGAATACCAGTATTTTAAATGGAGCGACTGTCTATCTGACCTCCACAATCCAGTAACTACGATACCCCTTGGTAAGACTGGTTGTCAGACTTTCGGGCTTCTGACGACCTGTAACGACTGTCAGAGTTCCACGAATGACAGCCGGGACCAACGGCTTCATGTGCTTTCACAGGCACGGAGGAGTCTCGGTATGTAAAGATAGTCCACCCATCCACAGACCAACTCCGGCAAGCATAGCTTAACCTGAAGGATCGACCCGTGCGGCTGTTATTTCTTAGCCACAAACTCCTTCGAAGTTCTCCAGTGCAGTCTTAAAATTTTCCCATTCTAATAACACCTGGGTAAGTACGCAAGGTAAGTTTTCCAAAGGGCTCTGCTGACGCGCCGCGCATCGCCCGGTCATTCCACCCGGCCAATCATGTGCCACTATTTATTATAAGTACCTATATGTACTCGTGGATATTATGGGAAAGGTTTTTTTTAATAAAAAGTAAGTACGGCGATCTGACAGTTAAGACATGGGTAGAGGTCACGTAAACTCAAGAATTTGTGCATAACAGTGTTGAGTTGGGTCCGGTGGTTTTTTTGTGCTGAAAAGGTATCTGAAAAGGAAAGTGGAGGGATTTTAAGCTTTGTTGTATTCTAACGTTTTTTTGAACTTTGCAATACCGAATAAAGCTTCGTGCAGACCAGCGCAACGCGACAGCGCGACGCGACACCGGTTATTGTTATACCGTCAAGTTTTCTTAGAAATTGTATTGTTCGAGTCGCGTCGCGGCGTCGCGTCGCGCTGGTCTGCACGAAGCTTTATAGCCAAGTTTTCAAAATTACCACCTAGAAGTTGCCTCTCTTTCTATCGTATAACTCTTATATCTTCTGACTCTGTTACGGCCACTGAATTCGACAAGTCAAGTCTGCCGCATACTTGTAGCTTCATACCTAAAATGCGGAGTGTCCCATCTGTATTTATCTGTGGTACTGTGTACAATAGATTCCAGGAGCAAGATATAGGTACCTACCTAATCATTGTTTGTGAGCGATTAACGGGAGGAATGACCGGTAATTTGTACCGCTATTCAATTAGTAAACAACACTGACCTATGATGGACGTAGCTCCTACTGTTTGTGATTGACTTTGATTTTGTAAAACTCAAACTCAAAGCATTTATTTCAAAATAAACCAATTACAGGCACTTTTGAGTTGTATTTACCACAACTCACTAAATGCAATTAGCACTAACCGTAGTTAGAAAGAATGAAAATACGTTGCGGCAAAGATAAGGGGTCGTCCATTAATTACGTGATGTTTTTAGTAACTTTTTGACCTCTCCCCTGGTTATACGTGGTGAGGTTTTAGACTAACCCCTCCCCCTTACCGAAAGTCACGTGTATTTTTTTGGTGCAAAGAATCTTAAAAATTACAGAATATTTTGTCTTTAAATAGAAAGAAATAAAGAAAAATTTTAAGCGGGGGGCGGCCCCCCCGGGTAAAACTTTTGCCTTTTCAAGTTAGGCATAATAACTTTTTCTTGGCGTATCACAGTTCAGCAGTGTGGATGACGTGCTATACAAAATCTATTTTCGATGAATCAAAAATTTACAAACGCG
The DNA here is from genome assembly GCA_914767755.1 of Agrochola circellaris. Lineage (NCBI taxonomy): Eukaryota > Metazoa > Arthropoda > Insecta > Lepidoptera > Noctuidae > Agrochola > Agrochola circellaris. The sequence goes on from OU611860.1 coordinate 11,022,914, forward strand.
CAATTTGTCAAAATCAGATCAGTTTATTTTGAGCTACGTTGATCCTACTAAAACTCCATGGGGTATTTTAAAACCGGATAAACATCGATTTATACTATAAAATACAGGATTATTGGTAACCCACCCAAACTTCTTCTTGGTCCCTTGGTGGGATGTCGGCAATCCATTAAGGGGATGTAGTCATTTGGAACCAAATGACCCCTTATGACTTCTCTGCAAATGTCAACCATTTTCGAGTAATTTCATTCATTTTGAAATATAATAATATGTTAAATTAAATATAATATCGAAAATGGTTGATATTTGCATAGTGGTCATAAGGGGTCATTTGCAACCAATAGACCTCTCTTAATGGATTACCAATAACCCAATATATTGCATCTCTAAGGTCTTCCCTACGCCTTAAAACATTTTCTATGGGATAGCTGCAGAGATGTCATACATAGGTACTTAAATGCGTTGTGGCTTTGACGAGTAACTACGTATGTTTTTTTCCTATCAAAAAGTCAAGGTACAGAGCATGTGTAAATTCAGATACAAATAATTGTTCATGAATAAATGACTATGACTATGACTATGACATGCTATCACTTAACGCTCACTTAAGTGACTTCGAGACATTTCTTATGAAGGGTCATCTTTTATTTACAAATATGGAAGCCCTTTGGATACTTCCGCCTCTAAGATAAATCGAAAGATACCATAATGTTATTAAAATTCATAATGATGCGCAGGAAATTCAACTTGATGAAGATTTTTTATTGTGAAGTCTTGGCAAGTGCTTCAATAAATCACGTCACCTTTTAAAAACATACAAAAGATCTGTCGGTCGATTCTGTAAAAAGATCAACGTGAAACTTAGGTGAAGTGAGCTGTCACTGTCACAAATCGACCGGCAGGATGCTAGTGTTTAACACAATTGACAGCTCACTTCACGCTCACTTCACTTAAGTTTCACTTAAGTTTCACGGTGATATTTTTACAGAATCGATCGGCTGTTATTAATTCTATCTGAGTCTCTTTCTGTTACCACATGATAGCTTATATTCTGGAGCAAAATACGAGATAGTGTATTATTCACTAACTTTGAAAAATCGCTGGGCTTTCCTCGGGATTCGCCTAAGTTCTTTACTATTTTCTAGATATATAAGGTTTTGCTGCCATGATAATGTGGGCTGCCCAAAGTCAAAGTCAAACAATTTATTTCAATTAGGCACATAAGAGGCACTTTTGAACGTCAATTTTACACAAAATGGAATTGATTCTAGTCGCCCCTTCCAAAAGGTAGTTCTCGTATGGAGAAGAATGGGCAAGAAACTCCACCGTTACTCTTTTAAAATGTTTTTACAATATTTTGTATACATTAATTATATAATTATATGTGAAGACGATGCATCTAGAATAAGATTACTATACCACGATAGGTACAAAGAATGAAAAATGAAGCAATGACAGATAAATTAATTATGTGATAGATACATGGTGCTCACATACTTACAAACATTGCAAAATTATACGATATTCCTAACATTTTAACAAGTAATACTAATAAGTCAGTGTGTGAGTTCCACTTATAAGATAGTTATCTTCATCATTATTATATAATAGGTCCCATAATAATTAGCCCATATTCCTTTACCAATAAAGGAAGTAAAGATCATTCTGTTTAAGGCGACGATAACCGACTTTTAATGATTTTATAATGAAGATCACGTCTAAACGAGTAGTGTTAATGATTTGGAAAAAATATATATTAAATTAGAGCATTTTCTTAATAACTTATAGGGAAGGAATATTTTTGATTATGTTTATATTACATAAATAAATTAATTTGTCCGTGTGCCCGGGGCCCCAGAGGGCGGAACATACTTAACCGGTAAAGCCCTGGGTGACCCTCAAGCACGTCAATTAGCACGTTAATTAGTTGTTTATCAGGGCTTTACCGGTTAAATTAATTAATTATTAATTAATTAAAAATTGTTTGTAAATTGTAGGTACTACTAACATATTATGGGCCAAATATGTCAGAAATGAAAAAAAAAGGTTTTTTTTTCTTAATCATCAATCACCGATGATCGTGTGGAAACCGGTATGTCCTACAAACAAAAAATTGAAGACATGTGACATCTACCAACCCGCACTGGGCCCGCGTGGTAGATTACAGCCCACTCCCTCTCACAGAGAGGAGGCCTGTGTCCCAGCAGTGGGAACATTATAATCATATGCTTATGCTTACAAACACAGCATCCATGCACGATTTATGATGCCACTCTGACACTATTAACTGGAAGTCTACCGACAGTAGGCATGACTGTCCGTATATTTCTACCTACGAATCGTAAACAAAGCCAATTAGCCTAGCAACCAGCGACCACTAACTACTCGTATTTATAAACGATTGGCCAGCGTGTGAACGCACGTGACTTAAGACTTGTTGTCACTGACCGAATGTCTTGTGACATGGAAGAGGATTGATATAAAAACAAGTCTGAATGTTTGACTGTAAACATAAAGGTGCTGATAGAGTTGAGCATTCACTTGTAACAGAACATCGATCATTCGCCGTTTTTAAATTTGTCGAACTGAAGAACGAACAGAGCCAAGCAAAGAGCCAAACATCGCTACGAACATTTTCAGGATCATTCTAGCGAACGCTCTAGTCAATGCTTGTCAAAAAAATATTGCTCGGGAGACATAGAAGCGGCGGAACAGTGACGGAATGGCTCGGCTCGGCAAAAAGCTCGAAGCAAATTTACTGACCTTTCGCTAGAATGCTCGAGTCTATCAGCACCTTTAGATGAATAGCATCTTATAAGCGTTGGAGGGTTTGGAGGGAGGGAGCTCATGGAAGACTAATGAAAAATCGACGCTATTTAAATTAGGTCGGAGCAGGCATTAGTTTGACAAAGAAGACCATTGCCCTCTTCCCCAGCAACAGTTTAAAGAAAATCACAAAACTAGAGGAACCGCACTCTAATTTGTTATAAATTCCAATGTTCCAACTTTAAGAGGTTAATGGATGTCAATTAATGCCGAACAGACAAATTGACTCCCATAATGAGTTTAAGGACACCAGTTTTAGGAAAAAATGTTTGGTTTGTTTTGATAAGGCTGATGTCATTGGTGTGTAGTCTTGGCTTTGTTCTTGTGATGAGAAGATAACTGAATATATCCATAAATTGAATTTCTGTCGAATTTCAACTTATGGGTAATGTTGCTAATCATTTAAGGTATGATTCTGAATAACGCCGCACGAACTATCTATTGCCTTATTTCTAACCAATGTTTGCGTATGCTTAAAGATTGACCTTCATAGTATTCATCATAATTATCTGATCCAAATACCTCAAAAAGTTGCATAAGGGTATGATTTCGAACAACGCCACACGCGGCATTGCTTCCGCGGCACTATTGGGCCCCATACATTTTCTATAGGTTTACATGAGATTACATTCCAAGTAGCCGCGGCATTGCTGCGCGATATTGCTGCCGTGCTCCTAATTGAAACCTAAGAATGTATGGGGACCAGTAGTGCCGCGGCAGCAATGCCGCGTATGGCGTCGTTCGGATTTATACCTTTAGCATATACAAATATTGGTTAGAAATCAGGGGGTCTACTCCGAAGCGTTAAATCCGAACTAACGGGCCGAATGTTCGGACGTTTCCTGCTACGAACTTCATTCTGTTTCGGTCGGTCGGTTCGGATTCGACCGAACTTCATTTTGACGTTTGTTGTATCGTAAACCCTACTCTGAACGAGAAAAGTCCGACCGATATATTGAGTTTGACAAGAGTTGCGTCGTGAAATTACTGTCAAAATTCACGACAACAAAATAGCTACCTTTTGAGTATCGTAAGTATGGAATTTAATGAATTATTACAATTATCTTGAGTTTTATATTAGTTTAAAGTGAATGTGCCTTATTTAAAATTGTAGCAAAATGGCATTACGTATGTATATGGTGGAAGGATTATGAATCGGAGAACTCCCAGCAGGTCGCAACATATCAGCCTGCTACATCTGCCACAGATGTTTTGAGGAGGGGGACAAAGGGCGAAGGAAAGATTAATACAATTATTAGAAAATAGTTAATAATATATATTTTTTACTAATCACTAAACTCTTTATTTCCGTACCTACTCAAATTAACTTAACGTTAATTAAAACTATCCCAAAATTTCAACTAGAACTAATCTCAATTATTTATAAATAATACAAAAAATCAAAGCGGGTTAAAATATATATTTATAGAGCAATTGCATTCGAGAGTATAAAAATTATAGTTTAAAAAAGCTAAAACCGCCATTTGTACTAAAATAATCGAAATGAAGATGTCCAACATGTAAAAAAAACCGCGGGGTTGCTTGATAACAGCTGGCATGAATTTCATAAAGAATAATTAAACAAAAAAAAATTTAAAGCGCCCTACTTTTTTACATGTTGAACATAATTTTGACATTGGAAGATTATGTTTTTAGATTTTTTAAATATATTTTCTTATACTCTTGATTGCAATTGCACTTTGATCTGCTGCATATGCACAACTCTACAACAGCCATCTTTATGCCAGCTAGTTCCACGTTTCTTTGTTCTTCAAGGATCAAACGACGTTCCTCTGATCTAAAAAGTCTGTCCCGCACGGAGCTTCCAGCTTGAAGAGACTCAGGACGCCGTCGGGATTCTCTGCGCTATCGTGTGGCTGTAAAATGACAGAACATTAGCTCGACGTGCTTGTATGACCAGTTAATTTTAACGGCGTTCGTGTATGACCCTGTGTAACGTGGACGAGGCAAAAGGAGTATGTAAGGATCGTAGCAGATGGCGTTCTGTAGTTTCTGCCTACCCCTATGGGAACAAGGCGTGAGTTTATGTATGTATATATGTTTTAAAGCTTAACTTTACAGTACCTACCTTATAATATGATTGCCTGTCACATCCTTTTTATACAACATCAGTATAAGCATAACTGCTTGGCAGCAAAAATAAGAATGGGTTGTGTACTCATATATGTTACATTAATTTATTTAATTAACATCAAAATCTAGCTAAAACAAGGTATATGAAAAATCAATAAGAAAAAGATACTAATTAAATGCTTAGATTAAAATTAAACAATGACACTTACAAGTAACTTGGCTTCGTGTTGTTGAGACATTGCTGACCGGTGGCGCTGAAGCTTGTTGGCTTGTTTCTTGCTGTGTCTGTGTTTCTGTTGGCAAAGATGTGCAAAGAATAAGTGTACAATAAAGTAGGTTAACAAAACAAAATAAACTAAAGAGTACTAAGCACTAAGTAAGTGCTTAGAAGTTTACGAGTTCATAAAAACAAAAAATACTTTTATCTTAGTATAACAAAAAAAAAACTAATTTAGCTGAAGGGTATATTTAGATAGTGTTGTGTTGGTTTTAATGTTTATAATAACACAACAAAAATAAATTAAAATGAGTAAATAATACTGTGTATTATAATGAAACTGGAAAATTATTTAGTTGCACTACATACCATTTAGTAAAGAAACGTCTTCTTGGTTGGATGGCGTACAGGTAGAGGCAGCAGTATATGTCTCTTGAGATGGCTGGAAAATAAATGTGTGATTTGAGATGAAGCCACGTTATTTTATTTTTCTATATAAATTGTCACTGATCATCAGGCCACAGGTAGGTACACTTTTGTATTGAAAAATTAAAAATATTACTTTTAATAGACAGAAAAACAAATAGAAAAAGATACTTACATGCTCAACAAAAGCTTGTGATCTTGCCGAGGTCTGCGGTTCACCAAATCCATCTCCCATTATGGAAACGATACTCCTCAAGCTGCCTTGAGCCAAATCTCGATGCTCCTCAAGGAAATTGAGGAGAGCATCAATTTGTGCCGCTGTTGGTCCAGACATGGCGACTTGTACTTGCAGAGTGTTTGTTCAAAACTTTTATTTCCAAACTTCCAAAATACGAACATGAGAAAACTATAAACCCAAGGGGCGCTTAATTACGAATAAAAATAATTTAGAGTCTATTATTTAACTTGGTTTTTGTTGACATCTCATAACTTAACTTGAACACTTTACACTTCACTTGATGAAAAACGACCGAAATACTGTTATCGCTATACTTAACGATAGCGACAGATGAGATTTGGTTTGAGTTTAATTTTTTTCCATAATTTTGCAAGAAAACATCTCAAGCACCCCTTGTTTGTTTACTTGCCATCGTTTGACTTTTTTATTTTGACAATCGGCAAAGGCATTGTCGGCGTCAAGTCAAGTCGGCTACAAATATATTGTTTATTTGAGAAATATTACAATGTTCGTAGGTATAAATACTGAATGAAAAGCAAAGTTCAATTTCCTTATTATAAAAAAATATTTTAGTGTGTAATTCAACAGTTAAATTATATCGAAATGAATACTAATGACTAATAAAAACATATCCGAAAAACGTTCAACTCTAGCACTACATTTCGTTCGGTCCGACATTCCACCGAACATTGACTATGGTACCGACCGATCTGAGCTAAACCGAACTTTGTTCGTAGTAGGACAACAATGCAAAGTTCGGTCGTGTGTCGGTCGGTCCCAAACATTCGTATGTGTCATTTCAGAGTAGACCCCCTGGCTTAGATAGTTCTTTCACATTCCCCCGTTTCTACTATCAACGCAACCAGATAGGTCGGGCCATGTACTCAAGTAAGACCATCAAATAACAAGTTTTATTCCAAAAATATATAAATGACCAAAAAATAGGGGGACTTGCATTATGCGAGCCGAGCCGTATCACTAGGCAGTCAGCCACTGAACCATTCTGATTAGCTAAAAGGAGAATCGGATAAAGAGATGGTTAAAACACAAGGTCATTTTGCCCCAGTATGTAGTTCAATACCCTGGACATTCCGACCTCCTAACCTCCAGTAGGAACTGAAAAATTGGCACATGAATAAGAATAAACTTCGGCAATAATAACTGGTCAAAAATATTTACAAGTCTACGGCTTTCTTGTGTTCTGTTTACCCACGAAAAAATGATGAATCATTTCAATCAAAAATCTTGAATGGAAATGCAAGAAAATAAACAGAGTTAGTCCATTTAATTTTTTCTAATTTTAGTTCGTGTAATTTGTAAAAGTCATCTCAAGAATTTGGGGCATTGTGCTATTTGAAGTCGATAACCCTTTGGAGCTTCTTCATTTTAAGATAGTAGGTACTAATTGTTCTTGTCTTCTTTATGATTTTGGGAATATGGATTAAGAGAAAAACGGTCGAGTAGAAAATAAGAAAACTGCAAATAAATTGAATTGTGGACAGAAAAGGCCAGGACGGCCAATGCTTTGTTGGCTTCCAGTGCCTGTATTTCCCATGTAATACAGGCACTGGAAGCCAACAAAACATTGTAAGAAAAAGGCTAAGAAGACTAGGTACTCTTCTTAGCCTTTCTCTCATCTTCATGATTATCTTCTGTCGCTGTATTACCTACCTAGGTTATACAGGGACAGAAGATAATCATGAAGATGACATTTTCTACAACATAACAATTTTTGTTACTTAACTTTTTTGATGATGCGTGATGGCCCATGTGGTTAAGGCCTCGCCTCTCATGCACGAGGGTTGTGGGTTCAAATTCGGGCAAGTACCAATGTAACTTTTTCAACTCATATGTACTTTCTGAATTTAACTTGGACATTACAACATCGGTGAAGGAAAAACGTCGAGAGGAAACCAGGACTTATAGTTAATATAAGTCCGAAATCGCCAACCTGTCTTGAGCAAGCGTGGTGATCAATGATCGAGCCTTCTCTGTATGAGAATAGGCCCTTGCCCTGCAGTGGGACAGTAACAGGCTGGTATTATTAATAAAAATGAATTAATATTGAAAACAATTTACATGAAGAAAAGTGCCTGCTTGGGTTGGTTGAACCCACGAAAGTCGAAGTTTGGAAGCTCTGGTACTTAATTAGTAAAGGAAAGTGGAAAAATTCTTCAAGAATAAAATATAAAAATATGATCTAAAACTAGATCCAAATAACCAAGAGTGATGACAAACAACCGGCCATCTAGCGCGGGACGTCTCGCCATGCAAAGATACAGCCAACAATAATATTGAGTTAATAAATTAATATTCTATGATAACAAAACACATAACGTTTTGTTTATACTGCGGTGCAATGGTGTGAAAGTGATGGGACAGTCGCCCACGTATGCTGGATAACAGAAATGTGGGAGAAATTTGCTTGGCAACAATATACAATGTGAAATTTAATTCGTTTGCATCCTCTTAAGGGCTCATTGTACTCATCATTATGAACAACTTTCACTATGGGAACAACGCAGAATTCGCGAAAAAAAAATCATCTGTTCCCTACATTATAACGAGCTATGCGAACATAAATGTAAAAAAGAATCAGCTGTTCCATCAGCTGATTCTTTTTTCGCGCCGCGCAGTCAGCGGCAGGCAGCAGCAGGCCGGCTCTCAACGTTATTATGACTGATACTAGTTACTGAGACTAGTATCAGTCATAATAACGTTGAGAGATTTTCTCCTATACGAGTATATTTCAGATTAGAATAACAAACTCATCCAATAGCATGTCATTTCTAGAAATCCACTGAACTGTAACTCACGATGACAGGAACAGTCTCACTCCTACGCAACATGACCGATAAAAACAATCGTTATGTTCAATTGTATTGAGAGTTAAGTCGACCGTCCACTGCTACGTAGGATGTGCATGGAGAGGTTTGCCACGTCAGCTGCGCGGTTCATTTGTTTGCCGCCATCCGTGCGTAGCGTGGCCTTGCGTCGCAGTGAACGCTCCTAATTGCATTTTCACACAAAGCGAAGCTAAGTACACGTGCGTAGCTTAGCCGTGGGCTACTGTGGAGCGGTGCCTTAAAGATTATTACCACTGACACAGTATAATAAAGTAACAGTATTATGTCTCGGTAGATAAACGTGCGTAACTCCCACGCACTGGAGACTGTTGCGTACTGTTATAGACAGATTTCGAAGACCGTCATTTTGGCCGTTTTCTATGAAGACATAATACTGTTACTTATTTATACTGTGCCACTGACATCCGTTTTATCGTTCATGATTCTATAGTAATAAATGCCTCTTAGTTTTATGATTGTGTGGAACGGTTAAGGGGTTCTATTGATTTAACTATAAATATGTGTCATGGCGCGTGTAACGTTAATAAATTCTTGCTGAACAGAAAATTGTGCAATGTCTTTAGTGGTTATGTCACAGAATAGCACAGAAGGCACACTCTGCATTTTAGGTATGAAGCTAAAAGGACGCGGCAGGCTCATCTGTCAATTCAGTGAGCGCAACGTAGTCAGAAGATATAATGTGTCACGGGATAGAAAGAGAGCTAACTGTGTGCGACCTGAATTGAACTTTATTGTGTCGTAGAAAGAGTCACTTTTTATTGGAATGATTTTGCGGAGTCAATCTTCTATACCTACTATTCTGTGGTTATGTGTGACAATAAACTACCAGAATTTAAAATGGGTCGAATGATAAACTCAAAATTGAATATGAAATGGTTTTATGTCGATACACGGTACGTTACTCAAGTCTACTAGTAATTACTAGGATGTTAATTGCATTAAACAATGAAATATTCTAACATGCGGGCAATTTTTTTTTTCTATAATTTTATCATAATACGTTATTGGCTTACAGGCCACTGCCCGATGGGATTTCTCATCGTCAAAATGACAATCAAAACATCATCAACATAGACTAAGTGGAAAAAATAAGTATTATTGAAGCAAACTCAAAAACTATAAAGCCAAGTTAATAAAATTTATATGGGACCAGCGTGTGTTTTTAGTTTAATGTGTGATTTCCTGTGCGAGTCTCAATAAATACTTTTTCTTTCTTTCTTTTCTTTTCAAAAATCCAAAAATGAAAAATCGATCCACAATTGACGAAAATATCGATGAACATAATATAGGTATTAAAATTAAATATATATACCTACCACGTTAGCAGGGACTTCGTTGAAATTTTTCGTCGGTTATTACTGCTATTTCATAGAAAAGTGCAATACCTACGAGGTCAAAATGTATGGAACAGCATTTTTTTTTTTAATAACCTACCTAAAATTTCAACGCAGGGGGGTTCAGAATGATGTACCGAATCTATGATAAAGTGCGTTCTCAGTGACTTTGATTGAATGAATTTAATATTTTTATCAATAGATACTGAATACTGATGAACAGTTAAAAAAATAAAAATAAATGGTGGCGTTTCAGATGTTTGAGAACCAAATAATAAGCATGTTGTAAACCTAAATCTAACACAATAAATGAAAGTGGGACCTATTAAAATAGTAGCTATATTTAGCCAAAGGTGATTGAACGGCTAGCAACCACACCCGGCAGGTCACTGGCTCAGACGTAGTGACCCAATGAGCCACGTTTAATTAACACAATCGGGTTTACTATAAATCCTAGACCAATAAGGCATCGAACAAAAATATACAGAATGCCCACAAATGGAGAGTGACCTAAATATCTACAATAGAAGACCGATAAATATTGCCGAGGGATTGGAATTTGAACTGCAATTAATAGATTTGAGTTTATTATTATTTTATGTATGTTATTTGAAAAAAAAACCGGCCAAGTGCGTGTTGGAACACGCACAATGAAGGGATCCGTAGTTGTGTTGAATTTATCCCAACAACAAACTTAACATTTTGTTGAAAAAGATGTTCTCCCATACATTCCAACTGCAAATGTTAGTTTGAAAGCACAACATTTAGAGATTTGTCATGTTATTTTATAACCATAGACTTTTATAGGTTTTCCTGTAAACTATAAGTACAGAACGATGTACTAAAAAAAAAAATTATTCAGGAGTGTCTTAGATACGGTGAGGGGAATGATCAATTATCATCTTTTTTCTTAAATAACAATATAACTATTAATTTTAAAATTATACAAAAAAATCCTAGTTTGTGTTTGGGCCACAGAAATTAATACGTGTACCAACTTATTCGGTCAGTTAGACTCGGAGCAAATTGGCTGTGACAGACGCACAGACAGACACACGAGTGATCCTATAAGGGTTCTGTTTTTTCATTTGGACGTACGGAACCCTAAAAGGGTAGTTTCTACTTCTTTGGTTGGAAAGATCAGACCCTAAACTATAGGTGCAACAGCTTAGGTGCATTGGCAGCGTCTTCCTTTGGTGACATTCAAGGTCAATTAAACAATCAAACCAAGATTCAGCTTTATGCGAATTAATGTATAATTCGCATAAAGCTGAATCTTGGTTTGATTGTTTATATCATCAATATAAAAGAAATTTCAAAAGTCCCCATCGATCGCGCATGTGCAAAAAAATATATTCAAGGTCAAATCTTAACAAAAATCTTCGCAAAAATAGGTTTTTTGCATTTTTTAGCTAAACGGGAAGTTTTATCACAAAAATACATCAGACAAAAATTTTAGATAATCTAATTATCTCCAAAAATGTCCTTGCGTTTTTTTTCTAAGAAACACCGTTTTTGAGATATAGTGATTCAAAAGTTGCAATCTCTATAATGTAGTGTGGTGAGTATTACAACATTATCTACGTCACATGCTTTTTTTTGTAGGAATGTAGAGTAGGACACTGATGGTTAGGAGTTAATATCTACCGGATAGTATGATGATGACGAACATTACGTTCTAAAAGATTAAAACTTAATTACGTTTCATCATTAGTGCTACGGTTTGTTTAAAATGCACCTTCTAATTCTATACTTTCTTGTTTCGACTACTTTGTAACGTTTTCGTCCATTATAACAAAGTCCAGAACTTTAGGGACAACCATAACTGAGAAATTAGGTTCCTAGCCTTTTGTTACAACAAACCATTGGTTATTGTCTCAAACATTATTTGTTCTTCGTTTTAGCTTAATGGGTTTGAAGAGCGGCTTGGCTTCTGACCTGAATAATTTTTCGTAATTATTCTTTCTTTATTAAAATGGGGGCTAGACAGTAGACACTTCGTGCACAGTATAAATAAATACAGTATTCTATCTTCATAGAAACGGCCGAAACGACGCGCTTCGAAATCTCAGTGTATATCAATCAGTACGCAATAGTATCGAGTGCGCGGTAGTTACGCACGGACGCGGAAGGTTTATCTACCGAGCGGCCGTAGGTAATTATTTCAAGGTCACAGGCGAGACATAATACTGCTACTTATTTATTCTGTGCTTCTCGTAAAGAATTGGTAAGCAACGGGTCGAGTGGCTGCTGACCTTAACATCTGGAGCCAAAACTAAATGTTATTGATGAATGTACTGTTTCTTTAAATTCCCTTTCGGATGATTTTTTTGTCGTATCGTGTGACAGCCAATGACAGACGATAAATGAATACCGTCACAGTCGTCAAGTGAATGTCAAGGACGAATGAAGGATGTCTTTGGTTGTAGGGTTACAGCATCAAAGTGTTCGATATGCGATCCAAATCGACTCAAGATTCAAAAGAAGAATTTTGTTTTCTTGTGTCTGATTAACTCTTGCTGTAGTAAGCCAAGTGCGTGTCGGACCACGCACAATGAAGGATAATTGGGATTATTTAACATTATAGTTGAAAACACCATAATCGGTATGATAGTAATCGCAAAAAAATGTGATAAAACTATAAATTACAAATTAACGATTTTTGAACATTATCCTTTACTTGTGCTGCTTGCTTCTTGTCGCAAAATGGCCGTATTTTTTTAATGCGTTGACTTAGAAGCTTGGTTTTTTAAGAGCTCCAAGGGACTATAGACCTCCGTATTTGATTTTAATTTCAACTTCATACCTCCACGCGTTCGTGAGAAAAAAGGTCTTAACAGATTGACAGACAACCATTCCATTCCGTTTCTTCCTTATGAGGTACGGAACCCTAAAAATGAATAGCCTATCAGCAAGGTAGGTAATGGTACCAACCGTATCTCCTCTGGTCTTTTAGCCAGCACCAAAATTATGCAAACCATACCTAAGTGTTATAATTAATAATATTATAATTAAAGATGATAAAGGCTCGTTCAGACCAGCGCGACGCGACGGCGCGACGCGACTCGAACAATACAATTTCTAAGAAAAGTTCACGGTATAACAATAACCGGTGTCGCGCCGCGCTGTCGCGTCGCGCTTGTCTGTATGAAGCTTAAAACGTTACATACAAAAATAAAATCTGAAGTTCATTTCCCGACCATTTCTCGTGCAGCAGTCATTAATACCGAGTGAGTCAGCGCGGATGTTTGAAGGAAACGGGCTTGACGCCATACTGTCTAACGCGAGGACCTAATATGAACACAACAAAATGTAGCATCGGTTTGTTTTAGTTTTTAGTGCTCTGAAGTCATAGAGAATTGGCGTCTAGATCATTCACTAGCAAGCTTGGCGGTATCTATCTATTACTTCGTGTTTATACCAGAAGGCCAATTCTCGTGGCCTTCAGTTACAACTGGAATCACCAATGAGTTTGTTACACGTTACTGTTGAGTAGCGTCGTGGACGGTCGGCCTTACTGGTATACACTAATTATTTAATTGTATTGCACTGAAGATTTATTATTCGCTTTAATTGTAGATTTTGTAAGCTAGCACGTAAAGAAAAGTACTACCTATCTAATTTCTTTAATTTGCACGAGTGTAAAGTCCAGCTATCGAATTACGTAACATATTTTCGTAAACGATATTATTGACTAATCCGTTTCATTTTGACAGTTCAACAACATTCATTGCGTTATTTACGTTGTTAAGGAGATTTATTTTTCGAATTTATGAAGCAATGGATTTGCAATCTGTTTTAAAACGATTCAGATTCTGATTGATCGTGTATTACGCAATTAGGGTACTGATCTTTGGCCTAGATCTGAAATCGTTAAATAGTTTAGACATTGTCACCAAGTGCAATAAATATGGGGATAGCTTTTGATCGAGTCTCTTACTCTTTTTAAACCTTGACTTTTCTTCCATTGTCTTCTGAACCATTGCTCTTTATTTTTTATTATATACCTACCTTTACATTAGACCGGTCAATTTGGTGATATTTGGGGGAGCCCTATTTACAGCAGTGGATGGATGTCTTTCCGCTGTGATACATTGATAATTATAATTATTGTACTAATCATTTCCTGAAAAATTCCATTATGTAATGATTATCTAGATTACATTATATTACATTAAGACCCAGTTTTAGAAAGCAACACGTAGGTAGTTAGATGCTAATATCTCATGAGTAGGAAGATCTGAAGTTTTGATGTATTTGCCTATCTACGCCGCTTGCCAAGTAAATGCGTCGTAGACTGAAATATTGAGTTCTCGTGTTCTCTTCGCCATTAATTACTATGTATATTTTGGCATTGAATGCACTGACTAACTAGTTTCCTCGGAAAGCACATTAAGCCGTTGGTCCCGGTATGTCATTCGTGGATCTTTGACAGTTATTACGGGTCGCCAGAAGCCCGAAAGTCTGACAACCAGTCTAACCGAGGGTTATCGTATTACCCAGTTACTGGGTTGTGGAGGTCAGATAGGCAATCGCTCCATGTAAAATACTGGTATTCAACTGCATCCGGTTAGATTGGAAGCCGACCCCAATATAGTTGGGAAAAGGCTAGGCAGATTGATTGAGTTCTAATCTGATCCAGTCCTTCCTACTTTATACAGTATTTCTAAGACTTGTAAGGTCAAATGCATGTCCTTTCTAGATTAGGCATGAGGTAACCACTTGTGGATTCTGCAATATGTTACAAAAATACACATAGTTCCATTAAATAAATTGATTTGATTCGAAGCTCGATGACCGACGTAGATTCTTAGCACAGAAAAGCCAATTTGTCAGTCATCACGTTCCGGGAACGGTAGGTCAGTGCAAGGTCAAAGTCGAAGAAAATGCAAAAATTTCGCTCGAGTTGATTTAAAAGTAGTCGACGTTTTGATTCTTGACTTCTTCTTTTCGTGTGGTTAGTGACTAAACTGGTGTCAGAGTTTTAAAGCCGCCCATGGGCCTCTAACTTGGCTTCACATACCGTCGAGAAATATCTCTCAGGCATGCTGGTTTCCTCACGATATTTTCCTTGAGCTCCTTAAATTCTGAGTTGACCTGCACGATCACTGACAAATGCGTGCACTGACTGGACAGGTCCACTCAATCTGTGTGGTTCTTTCCTCAAACGATATTTTTTAGACACCAATCTACATGATCTTCACATGATCTGACCAAGATTATGTCTGGACTTTAAAAGAGACTGTGACCTCTGAGTTTGTTTCGGCCTTTCTTCTCGGAGTAGTCAGATACGAAACGCCGACCTCATCTAGTTTAAAAACAATATGTTTGACGTGTAAAAGTGTTTTGTACAACCTATTTACAGAAATAAAAATCATTTATCATTTATCATTTACCGTTTTTGAAGCAATTGATAATTATACAATACGTACATGAATCCCAAAAATCGGAGGTGCGGGCCTTGGGTTCGAACTATACTGTTTTATCCTAGATATTATTACTGTAAGATGAATTTGATACAATAAATCTTATGTCACATTCAGCCTCGTGCAAAAACATAAATGAACTATTCTGAGATTAAAGACGTTTCATGGTCTAAAGATATAGGAAATTGTCGCATTACAGTGGTTTGAGAAGCGTCTGCTGACGGCATCCATGAGTAATGTCATTAGACTTGTGAACAGATGTAGATGAAAGATATGTTTCACGTCAGCCAACGGGTACTTCGAGGTAAGTGCAGGGATCTGGCGCCAAAGCGGCATTGTGCATCAGTTGGTACATAGTTTCGCTCGATATCAGCCGATCCATTCTGTAAAAATATCACCGTGAAACTTAGGTGAAGTGAGCTGTCAATAGTGTCAATCCCTAGCATCCTGCCGGTCGATTTGTGACAGTGACAGCTCACTTCACCTAAGTTTCATGTTGATCTTTTTACAAAATCGACCGACTGGTTTTCTACTTATTGTTATAGCAATCTTTTAAAAGGGTAGGCTTTTAAGGCCCCTAAGACGATCCATTGACCGTTTTTTTTCTTTTTACTACAATCCAGTTTTTTGCATTCTGACTGTGATAAAGTCTAGTCCTGTGTAAAAGATTAAAATTATTCTATTTTTTTTTTTTTAATTGTAACTTAATAACTTTTTGGTAAATAATCGATGGCGGTCAGTGTATTAACAAATACTTTTACGGGTTTTGACTAGTTAAAACATAAATCAGTTGAAACTTTGTTAACCTTGCTGAGAAACGTATATCAAACGTTAGGTTACGTATAACAACAAGTATCCAGAACTTTAGTTCCGTGACTTATAAATTGTAAAATTTTAAGAAATTCGTCTACTTTTACAATGTTTGTAAATATGTGAGAACCGTGCATCTATCACATAAGTAATTAATTTATCTTTCGTTGCTTCAGTTTTTATAATTCTTCTTTTTACCTATTGTGGTAACGTATTTTGTTTTTTTTAGTTGCATCGTCTTCACATATAATTATGTAACTAATGTACCTACATATACAAAATATTGTAATACTTTTTAACAGAGTAACGGTGGAGTTTCTTGCCCATTCTTCTCCATACGAAAACTATCTTTTGGAAGGGGCGACTAGAATCAATATTTTTTTTTGTAAACTTTGACGTTCAAAAGTGCCTTACAAGGGCCTATTTGAAATAAATGATTTGACTTTGACTTTGACAAATTAGCAGCTAACGAAGTAAAGTAGTAGGTATAAGTAGGTTGAAATATGATGTGGTAAAAGTTTTACCAGAACTTGGCACTGGATCTGAAAGCATTGGATAAACACATTGCGGGGAACGTGAACGACCGTAGCAATTAACATTGTCGGATCTACATTTTTGCGATTTTTATTTTAAGGTCTTAGAATAACTTATATTTTTTTTTATAAGTTATTCTAAGACCTTTAATGCAATAAAATAAAAATCGCAAAAATGTAGATACGACAATTTTAATTGCTACGGTCGAATTATGATGAACCCGGTAAATCTTGTCGTAACTGAAGCCTAGACTTTTCATAAAAAAAACAGTTTAAAGGCTTGTACAGACCAGCGCGACGCGACGGCGCGACGCAACTGGAACAATACAATTTCTAAGAAAACTTGACGGTATAACAATAACCGGTGTCGCGTCGCGCTGGTGCGTCGCGTTAGTCTGCACAAAGCTTAAAGCAAATATTGTTGTTTGTGTATTGTCGTAAATCGTTTATTTCTCTTAGTGGATATTGTTAAAAGGGCGACTAATTTTGCAAGTCCTACGTCTGAAATTCTAAATCATCACATAGGCTATGTTGAAATAGAAAGCGTTTTATTTAACTTATTTTGAGTTATTCCATTTTGCCCCACCAAGCCGCTCCATTGGTGGGGCAAAGTGGAATGCATAACATTTGCACTGGAATCTGCCCCACTATTTCAATTTGGTGGGGCATTTTCACTTTACTTAGTAGTATTATTATTAGTTATTTATTTATTTATTACAAGGCAACTACAACAGGTAACAATCACAGTATATCACTAGATTGACATTAAAGGTTTCGACCTGATTACCACCCAAAGCGTAATCGCACGACATGACTAGCAACAATAATAATAAAGATGAACTGCAGTAAAAAAAACTTAGTTCACAAAACTACAGCTGCAAGGTCCGTGCAACACCCTTCTACTTAGGCAAGGAATGTGTGTGAGACCAAACACGCCAGGTAAAGCACATACATAATTGACAAAAAGTTACATTATATAAAGAAAACAGTATTTAAAGTGTTACAAGATCTAAAAGAAAGATTACATACATGTCTTTTGAAAGCAGCGGCACGAGAGTCGAAAATGTCAATACTGTTATTGTCTTTTCAAATTTCATTGTAAAGTCGACACATTCTAATTCAAAATTCAAATTCAAAATATTTTTATTTCACATAAACCTACAAGGGCACTTGTGAAACGTCAGAAGCTAGGTGCACGGTTCCAATTGGTCGTTTCCTATGGAGAAGAGCCGGCAAGAAACTCCACGGTTACTCTTTTAAAAGTAAATGGTTTTTTTTCTAACGATAGGGTTGTAAATATTATTAGTGACTTAGCTTAAAAGCAGGCTGAAGAAACGCTCAGGTCGGGCAGTGTTATTGAATTTTTCTATCTAGAATTTCTCAGTAGCAGCTCGGAGTCTGGATTTGTGCCCGGTTGATGGCAATAGGCTCACCCCCTATTACACGGGACTTAAACATAACTGGCGAAATGTGGGTGTACTATAGGTACACCTTTGCCTAACCCTTCGTGTAATACAGGCGTGATGTTATGAAGAAACGCTCAAAATGATAAATTAAGAAATGAAATGAAATGAAATTGTTTATTCTGTAAATAGGATATCGGAATCACTTTTACACGTCATATATTTTTTTTTATTAAAAATAAGCTAGATGAGGTCGGTGTTTCCTATGTGACTACTCTGAGAAGAAAGGCCGAAACTCAGAGGTCGTAGTCTCTTTTTAAGCCCATGTATGCACGGGCGATGTTTTCCCGCG
Organism: Agrochola circellaris; assembly: GCA_914767755.1. Classification (NCBI taxonomy): domain Eukaryota; kingdom Metazoa; phylum Arthropoda; class Insecta; order Lepidoptera; family Noctuidae; genus Agrochola; species Agrochola circellaris. The sequence continues at coordinate 11,041,437 of OU611860.1, forward strand.
GCGATTTTTTTTCGTGTACTGGACTTTCAACGCTCTGGCTTAGCACCGACACTTGAAAATCCAACAGGGTGTTTTTTGCGCTGGGACCAGAGTGCGTCCCAGCGAATTGGATTCTCAACGCTTGGTTTACCACCGAGTTGAAAATCCAGGTGATAAAATCCCGCCGCGATATTTTTAAGTCCGTGCGAACGTGAACTGATAAAACTATACAAGCAATATTCAAAATTCAAATTCAAAATCATTTATTTGCTAATATGGGTAATTAAAAAGGATTGTTAAATAAAATTGAGCATAGTTCAACCATATTACGCCTTGAGGCATGCAAATCTCAAGCTTTGACTGTATCACCACATTATTCAACAATAATTTATAATTAATTTTTGGGTAATTTCACATTTCATTAATAATGAAACATTAGCAAATAATGTCACTAGAAATTAAAAATTTAATGTCATATATTAAATGAGAATGTCAAGATATATTTGTAAAAAAATGTTAATGTATTAATAATAGATAATTAATTAGTGCATTAATCACATGTCTCATTAAAAACAATATTTCTGAGAATAATATGTCCTTACATCCTCTATCAAATGATCCTGAATATAATAACATTTAATTAGCAAGAATCTTTTTAATTTCTTTTTAAATTCATCAATGGATGGAGTTTCTAGTATAGACTTTGTTTGGTAAGTGATTGTAATACGCGGTATAATATATTAAGTCCATTTCCAAACTAACAAAACCACGTAGACCACTACCTACAGACACTCCTTGACTCTTGCACGAGCCGCTGGGCCTGGTTCTATAAATTAGTCGCAAAATAATCTCAATCCGCTCCAGCCAACCCTTTGCAATTCTGCTACCAGCGACAGCCTAAGCCGAGACCCCTCAGGGATGTCGTTTCATTTGTTTCCGAGTATAGTTCTCGATGATTTTGTTTGGTATATTGGCGTGTGCTAGCTAACATATGAATAATAATTTAAATTAGGTTAATTATGTTGAATACTATTATATAGAATCATTTTTTTTTCTTTCTAATTAAACAGACAGCTCTTCTGGGGAGTTTGTCGCCACTTCTTCTTCCCAGCTAACGCACTAGGAAGTGGTGAAGGGTGGGCGTTTTGGGGTCTGTCTTATGTAATTTTGACGTTCAAAAAGTGCTGATTCTTAGCCTAGTTTGAATAAATGACTTTTGAATTTTTGTATGTTTATGCCCTGGGTGCAGATCGTAATTTGTTAAGACACCACAGGCCCACAACTTCATGGAGTATCTGCAAGATGCCAATAAAGAACAAAACAGAAAGAACAAAAATATTTCTCGAACGATTATCAAGACACGCGTACAAACTGATGTTTTTCCCACCATAATATAATAGAAATAACATTCATATTACTAAAGAGGGCGAACCGACTCTCGTTAAGATCTTGACGTGAGTATTCTCCACGTGTAACGATCCACTTTATGGCGATTTTATGGGTATTAAACGGTTGTGGTTGTCTGTAACTGGACTGGGTTGAAATAAGGTCTGGATTGGATAGGAAAATTGTGCAGAAGTAGATATGCCTATTAGTATTTTGTTGGAAAACAAAAGGTTGGTCTAATCTGATGGAAAGTGATGACAAGTAAACTGCAACTAAAGCTATTTGCGTATACTTTGGCAGCTTTTGGGGGCGAAGTTCAAATATCTCATCGACACTAATATTATAAAGAAAAAAACCGGCCAAGTGCGTGTCGGACCACGCACAATGAAGGGTTCCGTAAATGGGATTAATTTATCCCAAGAACAAACTTAACATTGTAGTTGAAAAACATACGTAATGTATGGGTGATCACATTTTTCAAACTGCAAAATTAAGTTGGTTCATTATTATTCGTTAATCAGTACAGTCTACTTAGTTCTGATAGTTTTCCTATTAATTTCGTTATATATTCGCTTGTGATTTTTTTCACAAATCCAAGTATAACCATTTAGCTGGCAGGGGGGGCACACTTGACTCTAACAAAAAAAATCATTTAAAATCTTAATATTTCACCAACGGATCCCTGAATCCAAGAATGGGGCAGATGAGAAAAAAACGTACTTTAAAAAATATATTTTTCTTGATTTTATTTTACCACTTTGTCGGCATGATTAATATCATATGCCAAATTACAGCTTTCTTGTACTAACCGTCTCTGAGCTAAGCAGCTAACAGACAGACGGACATGGCGAAACTATTAGGTCCCCACCTATGAAATCAGCGTTTTGTATGGAGAATTTTAAAGAAGTTGCTTTTTTCATACTAACATTTTCTTAATTTATATAACAACCATGAACACTAATGTTTTAAAACTTTTATGCGCTAATGTTTAAAAACTAAGATAACGTAATATGTCACTAGATTAAGCGACAAAAATAAGTTTTGGCTAAATTAAAACAAATAGTGGTCATTTCTGCTAACAAAATGAGGAGTCATTTTTAAGGTATTTTTTATGTTTATAAACTATAAGTAATAAGGTTTTTTTTACTATTAGTAGTTGTCTATGATGGTCATTATTCGATATAATACCAAGCAATTGATGAATATTTTAATTCATAGAAGTGACAAGGTTCTCTATTTGTGAGAAAAAAACGCCAATTTCATAGGTGGGGACCCAATATAAGAGTTCCTTGTTTACTACGGAACCCTAAAAAGATTTGTTTTTTTTGTTTGTATTAAATATACTAAAAAACTATTGAACCGATATTAAAAATTGTTTCACCAGAAGAATGCTATATTATCACTGAGTAACATAGTTTATATTATCACCAGATTTTAGAGACTTTTTTGTAGATATCACGCGGACGATTCCGCTGGCGGAAAATAGTATATTTACCTATTTTTTTTTTCAAAAAAGAACATAGTAGATGTTTTGGTGCAAATAGCCTAATCAGAATGAAAATAAACAAAACGAATTAGGTGCTTCAGAGTTCAAATTGAGGTCAACCACTCGCCGCTTACGAGAGCATTTCCGACCGTCATTAGTTTTTATTTTTTATTATTATTGCTATTACAGTCATTTAAACTAGGCTAAGATTCCTCTACGGTTCAGTTTTGCTAAGTTTCGGTATTTAATTTTACACGAGTGTATCGGTTTTCCCGTCTATAAAATTTATGACATTTGGTAATTTGGACATTATCTTTCAATTTGCCATTACGAAATTTAAACCTTGAACAATTTTATGGTTGCTTCATATAATATTGAAATATGGATTATTACCTAGCTACAGATAAATACATTTATTTTAACGGAAATAGAACTCCAAAATTGGTTTTAAATACTACAATTTTTTTTTAACAATTACTGCAATTGATAAATTTCACAAAAACAATTTGTAATCTAGCTCCCTTCTGGACCTCAGAATGTAGGTCAGGACTTCAAGTGGAAGTTTCTAATAAAAGAAAAAAATATTTCAACTGAAAACATAAATTACAGTGCGCCGTGTGCCTAAGTACGGTGCCAATAAATTGTTGCGTCGGCCAATAGAATTTTATTACAAACTCCTTGTGACGAAATAAAGGAAACTTCACCAACCATTGAGCTAATAAGAAAAGTTTGGTAAGCAGAAATATAGGCCGGTCAATGGTGAAGAAAATTGAGTGCTTTGACCTTTGTTAGTGAGATTTTCTGTATTGGATTTTCAAGCCGAGGGAAACCCGTAAAGGTACATAACAGAACATCACCCCTGTAATACTCGAAGGGTTAGGCAGACGTGTACCAAGGTTCGCGCCCTCGCGCCCCTAGTCGCCGCAGGAGACGCCCCGGGCGTCGGGAGTCGAGAGCCGACTTCCGGCCACCGTAGGCGCGGGCTTGCCGCTCGCCGTCCGATAGGGACCAGGCCCAGGTCGACGGCACGTTGTGTTCCACGCGCGCCTCAAAGAGATGTCAGCACCAACTGACGGGGTCCGGAAGGGCCAATGCCTGCCGGGGTTGCGAGTTTGTCCGAAAGGGATATCGCGACCCCGGCACACAGGCAACGGAAGGAACACGGGTGGGTTTTAGTTAGTAAAAGTCTGACACGCCCTTCCGCTCCGCCCAGAGCGGGAGAAGTTATTTGATAATTTCCCAATCTCGAAAAAAAAAAAAGGCCGACGTGTACCTATAGTACACCTACATTTCAGCAGTTATTTATTAAGTCCGAGTAATAGGAGCGAGTATAGTTGCTCGACCTGGGAATGGAACCCAGGATCTCATGCTAATCAGTAGCGCTTGCGACCACTGCACCAACGAGGCAGTTACAGCATGAGCTGGACTATCACGTGCTAATATTAGTGTCAGTACGCTAACAAGCTATAATAATATTTATTTTGAAATCTCTGCCTACCATGTTACGTAAATAGGAGAAATAGTCAGGAAATTGCCAATCCGCTGGCGGATATTTGGGCAATAAAAGGACATGTAGTCATTTACTTCAACATGTTTACGTTAAGGCGAAAGCATCAGGGTAGCCCGCGACATTCATTCGACTTTTTTCAGGCAAAAAAGCCAGAACAATAATTTTTAAGTATAAGGTAGGTAATCTAGAACTCACCCGCATGCCAATAGAAATCACATTTTTTATGCTCTGCTGGGAAATTATCTGCCAATTTCAGCCACATGCGAGCCTATTGCCATCAACCGGGCACGAATCCAGACTCCGGGCTGCTACTGAAATATTCCTAGTGGAAAAAACAAATGACATTTTGCCTGTCCCGGAGATCGAACCCAGGACCTCATGCTCCGTATCGCTTGCGACCACTGTAATAACTAGGTAATTAATAATAATTTCATTTATTCCAGGTAATTTACACTTATTGCATTAAATACAATACTGATAAATGAGAAAAGAATACAAAATTCTTGCATAAATAAACCAGTATCCAATAACTTAAGGGGGATGCGCTAAGAAGGTAGCCCGCGAAATTAAAATTTCCTTACGATTAGTGCAATTTGCAGAGTCTGACACGCCCGTCAGACTCTTACTGACTAAAACCCACTCTACTTTGCTAGGGGCCACGGTATCCCTTTCGGACTTTCCCGCGACCCCGGACTTTCCCGCAATATCACCACCTCCACATTCTAAATGCATTCTAACCTTCTAAATTTTTCCTTCACGTTTTCAGGTTGTCTGACAATAAATGCTATGAAAAGTAGTCACAAAATCTACGCTTAAATCTAATTTCTATGCAACTCGTGTTGACTTTGACAGTTAAAGGTACGGCACTACGATTAATTAATCAATTAATTAAATACGATTAATTAATCAATTAAATTTGTCAAGAAAATAAACGTTTTTATAAATTTTGTGTTAATTTTTCACTTAGAAAGAAAAAGAAAGAAAGAAAGAAAGAAAATACGTTTATTTGCGGTACACATGACGCAAAGAAAGAACAAAACACAAAAATAAACAATTTGGGGGAAAATATGCGTCACATCCACGCAAAACGGCCATCGCTCAGCATAATGCTGCGACCCTATGCGAGACAGAGCCCCAACGCTGGTTTTCAGCGACAGCCGGCGTTGACGTGATGACGTCAACCGGTGCAGCATATAGTGAAATAACCAAATGAGACAAAAATAAAATGAATAAATACAATACTTAGTCCTAAATGTTTATATAAAATAAAATATTTAAAATGGTAACATTTCATACCGTCGGCGCAGCTGTCATAAAAACTATTTGTTTGACGTTTTGACATATTGAACACACTCACACACACACTTCGGCAGTTAGAAGTTATTGTCCCTTCGGCGTTCTATTATTTTTTCGTGTGTGTCTGGATTGAGGAGCCAATCTCATATCGGAACGAGGGTACTACCAATATTTAGTAGTAAATTAGCTGATTTTGTAGGCCGGATCCTGGAATTTGTAGTAAAACCCTTAAAAAGTTATACGATGTTAAAGGTGGCTCCTCAATCCTGACGTCAGGATTGAGGAGCCACCTTAGAACTCGAAAACTAGCCAACGGATATTTTTGAAAATGTTGTAGGATTTAGTAGTACTTTTGCGTAATCTCTACAAAAAAAATGGGGTTTGTAAGGTCGAATTTGAGATAGCTACAACGTTTTGATTTTTCATAAAAAACCATAAATTTCACCGCGCTGTATCTCGGAAAGTTATCAACCAATTACAACATATTTTCAGTATGATTTAGTAGTAAATGAGCTCGAATTTGTACAATAAAAATAAAATGGAAAAGCTATATAATTTCGGTAACATAACACATTTTATGTGGCTCCTCAATCCTGACGGTCTATAGAAATGATATGTTCGTAGCTACTAAAGTAGTTGATCAAATCAGATAACAATAACACCAATATTTAGTAGAAATTTCTACTAAATATTGGCGTAATCCAACATCCTGCGCATTCAGTATTTCAAAAGATATAAATAAAATAAACATTCCTTAACAAATTATTGAATAGGGTGACCATAAATAATTCAAAGAAGACCATTGTTTGAAATAAGTAGTTTTATTTGCTTATAAATCATTCTACAAGTACGATTACCTACGTGTAACTTATGTAATTGTGGTTTTAGATTATTTGAAATACTAGCTGCACCCCGTGGACCCACCTTCATAAGTCTCGATTCCGTGCGAATACCGGGATGAAAAGTATTCTATGTCCTTACCCAGGTTATGTTCTACCCATGTGCCAAATTTCATTCAAATCCGTTCGGCCGATATAGCGTAACAAACAAACAAACTCACTTTCGCATTTATAATATTATATAGTTAGGATATTTATGTAATGAACCTAATGAAATGAAATTCAGTAACCGGTGATGAATTTAATGATACTTATTTTATACAAACTTATGTTTAGTTTGATTATTTAAACAATATTTTAGTTCCTGATGTATCGATAGATGGCGTTGTACATTTACCACTCTCCGCTGAATCGCGGTGATAGGAATCTCCGCAGAAACATGACCTCTTCGTGTATAGTAAAATAAATTGTCTTCGTCAAAGCCGGAAAATCCGGCGGCCATGCCGCCAGCATAGTGTGTAGGAACCATACTCGCAACAGGCGCCTCTAACTTTTTTAGTACCTATACAAACGGGTTATAAACAAAATCAATCATTCTGCCTAGCCTCTTCCCAACTATGTTTGGGTTGGCTTCCAGTCTAACCGGATGCAGCTGAATACCAGTATTTTACATGGAACGCCGTGGAGTATTTTACAACCACGTTGTATACCTAATAAGTAAATAAAATAACAATTCATATATTAACCATATCCTAACTAAAATTATAACAAACTAAAATATAGTGTCTTAAAATTCCGCATCGCTGTCGACTGATAATATACCAAAGAGACTGACGACTTATCAAATAATGTATTTACAGGAAGTATAATCACCAGAGTCAACAATTCAACTCACTAAGTTAGAATTGGCCTCAAATGGCATGATTTCGTTGAAGTATTCGGACAATTTAAACTGAGTCGTAGGAATGATTGTAAAGAGTTTAATTTTTTGTATAACCCGACTGTGGCGAAGCTAAAAAAGGTGTGTTATGTGTTTGAGCTGAATTTTCATCTATCTATTTTTTTTAATTCTTGGTGTTAATATTGTGTTCATAATTTAAGTACTGATTGGTGAAGAATTATTCATGTGTAAGTAAAACTCTATTTATGATCATAGTTTGAATTATTTATGGTCACCCTATTCACTAATTTGTTAAGGAATGTTTATTTTATTAATATCTTTTGAAATACTGAATGCGCAGGATGTTGGATTACGCCAATATTTAGTAGAAATTTCTACTAAATATTGGTGTTATTGTTATCCGATTTGATCAACTACTTTAGTAGCTACGAACATATCATTTCTATAGACCGTCAGGATTGAGGAGCCACATAAAATGTGTTGTGTTACCGAAATTATATAGTTTTTCCATTTTATTTTTATTGTACAAATTCGAGCACATTTACTACTAAATCATACAAAAAATCTGTTGTAATTGGTTGATAACTTTCCGAGGTACAGCGCGGTAAAATTTATGTTTTTTTATGAAAAATCAAAACGTTGTAGCTATCTCAAATTCGACCGTACAAACCCCATTTTTTTTGTAGAGATTACGCAAAAGTACTACTAAATCCTACAAAATTTTCAAAAATATTCGTTGGCTAGTTTTCGAGTTCTAAGGTGGCTCCTCAATCCAGACGTCAGGATTGAGGAGCCGTTTTAACGTCGTATAACTTTTTAAGGGTTTTACTACAAATTCCAGGATCCGGTCTACAAAATCGGCTAATTTACTACTAAATATTGGTAGTACCCTCGTTCCGATATGAGATATGACTCCTCAATCCAGACACACACTATTTTTTCCACTGACTTCAAGCCTACATAAGACCACAACAACACCCAAGCTTTACATTTAAAGCCTCAAAAAACACGTGTAAATAAAAGAAGAGTACAGTTCATTGACTTGACCTGAGCACGTGTATCTGAATGCACTGCCCACGCCCTAGGGAGGGCAAAAGTTATGATTAGTGTTAGAAAAATGACCCAGTCGATGATTGCCTAGGGTGGCCTGCAGTAGTTTTGTAATTTGTTTGTTTTTTATAGAACTGGGTCAGATGAGGTCGGGATGTGGTCTGTACATGGATGACAAATGCAATTTGAATTAGGTTTAAATATGAGTTTGGTAGGTTTTGGTAAACATTGTTGCATTACATTGGATAACCGAAAACAGGTAACTTGGAATAAAGCTTCTTGCAGACCAGCGCAACGCGACAGCGCGACGCGACAGCGCGACGCGACAGCGCGACGCGACAGCGCGACGCGACACCGGTTATTGTTATACCGTCAAGTTTTCTTAGAAATTGTATTGTTCGAGTCGCGTCGCAGCGTCGCGTCGCGCTGGTCTGCACGAAGCTTAATGTAGTTGGTACCAAATTACCCTGTCTTACCCATAGTTGGCACTAGGTAATTATTGTTATTTCGCAGTTAGCCTATATTCGCTTCAGTTTTCGTTATTTTTAGACATCTTTATCATCGATACGTGTGAATCCAAAATGAATCAAAGTGAAAAATTTATTAATTGATTAGTGAATCGATCCAACGATGTTGGATTTCGGCACTCGGCATCTTTTACTCACCCATAGAATAACTGAAAAAGGGATGAATCGTTTATTCCTATACTAGCTTCAAACAAACAGACAAAATTCAATTCTAAAAACGATATTTTCGACATTAGAATCGTTCCCAGACCTCGAAGCAATAATTTTTTTCAAAAATATTGAATGTACAGTTTTGATTTCGCTACGATTTTATTATATTTATAGATAATTTTGTTGGTGTGTATGTGGGTAGTGTGAACGTGGAACGAAACAAAAATGAATACCTTCACTCGAGTGAACCATTCATTCGAGTGAATTATCTGATTTCTAAGTTCGGTCTTTTTTGTGGCAAACAAGCGAGACGATCCATCGTTATTAAATATTCAATCATTTTGTAATAGCATATCATTGAATATAACCTCTAAACAGGATACCCCCTGTTTAGAGCCCCTATGATTCTGTCGACAAACAGAATTATAATAATGAAGTCACCTTCAAAATTCCGACAATCGTTGGTCAAACTCATACATTATAATTCCGGCTCCAATTTTTCATCATCCCGCTTGAAGTGTTCCCCTGAGACACGGTCAAGGTCAGCGGAATATAAACCGTGTTAAATATTAATATCGTTAACAGTAAGCAGGAATACCAGTATAGATTTTATTGTTGGTCTTAGTGACGATGTTTGGAGCGGAGCCCTTATATCTGCACCACAGAGGATATCAGCCATCATTAGGCATTTATATTTACACTATAAGGAAATCTTATAGTTTCGCCATGTCCGGCTGTCTGGAGTCGCGAGCCGACTTCCGGCCACCGTAGGCGCGGGCTTGCGGACGGTGAGCAATGGGTAGCTCGCCGTCCGATAGGGACCAGGCCCGGGTCGACCGCGCGTCGTGTTCCACGCGCGCCTCAAAGAGATGTCAGCGCCAACTGACGGGGTCCGGAAGGGCCAATGCCTGCCGGGGTTGCGGGTTTGTCCGAAAGGGATATCGCGACCCCGGCACACAGGCAACGGAAGGAACACGGGTGGGTTTTAGTCAGTAAAAGTCTGACACGCCCTCCCGCTCCGCCCAGAGCGGGAGAAGTTATTTTAAAATTTCCCACCCTCAAAAAAAAAAAAAAAATGTCCGGCTGTCTGTCTGTCCGCGGCTCAGCTCAGAGACTCTTAGAACTAGAAAGCTCTTAGAACTTGATTTCTTACAGGGTTCTTTATGACTCTTTAAGAACAGTTAAGCGGATTAGGTTACTAAATATACGCCGTCTATTGTATTTTATAATGGATTTCCGCAAAGACACGCCTCAGTCAATTAACTAACTAGAAAGCTGTAATTTGGCATGGGTAGGACACATATTAATCAGCCCGACAAAGTAGTAAAATAAAATCATTAAAAAATTCACGGCAGTAGTAGGAAGTTCAAAGGAAAACTATCACAGTTATGTTGGCTCGAGTAATTGCAACTGCAATATTTTTACAACTGCAATTACTGGAGCCTATATTATGTTCTCCCATACATTCCATATGGGAGAACATGTTTTTCAACTACAATGTTAAGTTTGTTCTTGGGATAAATTCATCCCAACTACGGAACATTTCATTGTACGCCAAATTTTTAGGGTTCTGTAGTAAACAAGGAACCCTTATAGTTTATCCATGTCCGTCTGTCTGTCTCTCTGTCTGTCTGTCTGTCTGTCCGCGGCTTAGCTCAGAAATGGTTAACTAGTACTAGAAAGCTGTAATTTGGCATAGGTATACATATTTTATTTTATTTTATATATAATTTTTTTTAGGGTACCTCCCCTTCACGTAAAGTGGGGATGTTTTTTTTTATCGCCTATCCCATTGTGTGGGTTATCGTTGAAAAGGTCGTTCAAAAAATATTGTGGGTGGGTGTGTGAAAATCATTTTTCAATTCAGGAATCCGTTTGCGAAATATTAAGCTTTAAAGTGCTAATTTTTGTTAGAGTCAAGTGTCCCCCCCTCTGCCAGCTAAATGGTTGTACTTGGATTTGTGAAAAAATTCACAGCAGTAGTTTGTATAACGAATTTAAAAGGAAGACTATCACAGCTAAGTAGGCTTTACAGGTGAACGAGTAATAATCGACCAACTTACATCAATTGCAGTTGCAAAAACATGTTCTCCCATACATTCCGTATGGGAGAACATGTTTTTCAACTACAATGTTAAGTTTGTTCTTGGGATAAATTCATCTCAACTACGTGTAGCGTTGTGAGGGTTCTCAGCTGCAAGTAGTCGAGTGATAATTTATCGAATTTAGTAATTATCATGTCACAACACTAAAAACAGGGAACGTCACTGGCTAACCGGTGACGTTCTGTGATTTCGTCTCCGCTTGCAGAGCTGATGAGAAGTATTCCCTGACCCTCAGGATTCTATGTGCCCCGACCTAGGGTGAGTTCCACATTAGCTTGGTATTTATACCAGATCCTTAGCGCTGCTGGATGATCTATATTGATTAAATAACCTATATGATATCTGAGCTCGTGTGTGTCAATGTCGGACACGCGGCTACAAGTCATCCAGCGCAAAGGAGATTGAAATATGTATGTATTGCTACTGCATCGAAATGGTGTAGTGCCTCACTGTGTTATTCTTAGTGAGCCATCTGCCATGGCCACGCCTACTTTGTGATTTATGCTCGCGTGTTCACATATTAGCATCCGCTTTTGTGCCACGCTATATTTATACTCTCTTGCCTGTAAACCCGTGATGTGCTGAGCTTTCACCTAGCCTACTTCCCATACCGCTCCTTGGTCGCTAAATGGGGGAAGAAGCTGGCACATCGCATGCGGCCTGCCGCTATTCGCACTGCATCTGACATGCGCTCTCTAACCGCTCTCTAACGCGCCTTCCAGGGTTCTCCGTACGGGCTGAGGGCAGGACCCCTTACTATATCCAGCATGCCACCCACGCACGCTTGCTAAGGCGTGCCCTACCTGCGGCCTACCGCCGCAAACTACCTGCAGCCTACCGCCTCAAGCTACCTGCAGCCTACGGCCTCCAGCTACCTGCGTGAGCCTGTGCTGAACAGGCCCCCACGTCTACCACGTGCTACCAAGGACGGTACCCTACCTACCTATCCACTAAGTGTGCGACTGCTCAAGTCTAGTGTCAGTGTATAGGACCTTACCCGCGACCTAGCCGTATTCTAGCTAAAAATATATCTATTAACCTATCTTGCTTTTTTAATTATCTTCTCCTATCTACCTACCTACCTGCTAACGGCCTGCGCAGCCTACCCTGGCGCAGCCCTAGCCGTTACATACGGAACCCTTCATTATAGGCCGGGTTTTATTTAAATGAGTTTTGCGCAGTGAACCATCTGTATAAAGCTTTGTGCAGACTAGCGCGACGCGACAGTGCGACGCGACAGCGCGACGCGACACTAGTTATTGTTATACCGTCAAGTTTTCTTAGAAATTGTATTGTTCGCGTCGCGCCGTCGCGTCTCGCTGGTCTGTACGAGCCTTAAATCTGTGTCATAATTGGCGAAATGTGAGTGGACTATAGATATTACACTGACGAATCCTTCGGATACAAGGCGTGTTATGTTTATGTTGTGCTATCTTCTAAGTTTATCTTAGATATCACGGACGGTGGTGAAGGAATACAAAACGGTCTGAAATCGCACATCAATGAGCCAGCATGGTCCCCAATGCTCGTACCGTTTTCAATCGGGTGTCAAGCTATGCTGGTGGCTCTGTAGGTCTGTCTCTCGATATGCATAGATTATTCTATGTTTGGGGTGAATAATTAAGGGATCACGTTTTTGAAACGTACGTACGACTGTTTCTATGGCGGTGAAATATTTATTTTATAATATTACATAATGGATGAATTTCCTGTTTGGTTGCTTATGGAGGATTTATTAGAGATGCCGCGAATACTCGGTATTCGGCATTACTCGATTTTTTGTTGTTATTCGTCGAATACCGAATAAAAGAGTCTATTATTCGACATGCGGCGACAAGTTGTCTAAATAAAAATAAACTTTGAATGAACAGAAAAACTATAGGCTACTTAAAAATTATTAAACTTTTATTAATTCTTAAAAACAAAACACACTTTATCATTAATATAAAAAGTTTGCCAAAAATCAGTCATGTTGAAGTTAATTAGTTAAGTTTTTTAATAAATAATTTAATATTTAAAGTCCTAAAGGAGCGGATTGTGATGTTCGGTTGCGCTTTTTTTCATAAATCAAATCTGCCTCAGAAAATAAATAAATAATATTATTATTTGAGAATAAATAAACTTTTTTTTATATTCCTTTATCGTCGAGTAATAATGGCGAGTATTCGACTATTCGCCAATAGGAATGGCGATTAATCGGTATTCAACTATTCGTTTTAACAACTATTCGCTCTTTACCGAGAACCGAATGTTACTTCTTCATTCGCTCATTAATCATTGATTGCACCATCATTTTCACCATTGATCAATTGATCAGGCAGGTTCGGACGAATTCGCTCGCCCCCTATTACATGGGACTTAACATACGGCGAAATGTGGGTGTACTGCACGCGTAGCATGACCACTGTAGAAACGGGTTTTGTCGACGGAAGAATAGACAAAATGACAGATTGTGATTGTTTAACTGTCATTTTGGCTATTGTTTCGTCGACAAAACTCGTTTCTACGGTGGTCATGGGGTAGTAGGTGGCTGGTAGATGAGCTGTAGGTGCGCCTCTGCCTAAGGCTGTCCGTACGGGTCTCCCGGAACGGAGACACACGAGAGGCGCTAGAACATTATTTCACAGCGACGCGGTTTGGTCCGTACGAGACCCGCTCCGGGTAGAGCCCGTACGTTGTACGAGCTCTACCCGGAGCGGGTCGCATCGTCCAACTCCCTTGTTTCAGAGCACTGCGGGCACTACCCGTACGGGTCTCCCGGACAGCTGTGAAACCACCCTAACCCTTCGGAGAATATAAGCATGATATTATGTTATGTGTACTAATGTAGTAATAGTCTGCAATAGATTAGGTAATTGCTTGATTTATTAATAAAATTGACGCAATGTTCGCTACCTTTCCGTTACCTTATCAGTTTGAAATAAATCAATCCGTAATGGAACTTTTATTGATTAATCTTTATCTTTTGTATATTATGTAAACAATATCACAAAAGATAACATTTTGCAATCACATACCTTTTGTTAATCCTAACGGAAAAACGCTAATAAATTATTCTTCTAGTACCTATGTAATATATATTTATCAATATAATTTTAATCCGTAGCTCGAGATTACGTGAATTGCAAGAAAATCTTTTTACTAATTGTTTTTAGGGTTCCGTACCCAAAGGGTGCTAAACGGTCCCCCTTTAATTATTAACGTTAATTAAGAAACGTGTTTTTTTCGACGTTTTTTGCTCGATCTTAATACGGTACGGAACCCTAAGTCTGACTTGAAATTGGCCGGATTTTTTTTAACATGAGCCGACCTTGAACTTTGGCTGGGACACATCCAGTCTCAATCGAGAGTACCGGGTGTAGCACGACTTGGGAGTAGTCTATGTCCAGAAGTGGAATGTGATAGGCTGAGTTGATTAATTCCTTTTTCCAGTATAGTCATTATGGTGACATTCCTTTGTGTCATCAAGACCTTTAGGCCTGGTCCTGAGTCCTAGGCGTTTGTCTCTATAACTCACTACAAACATACTTACACCTAAAACCTGTCGAACTAACGACCTTTCGACCTAACGACCTGTCGACCTAATGACATTTCGCACACTGGTTTGTCAAACTAATGACATACACTAGAATTACTAGGTGAAAGATTTGTGTTCAGTTCGTCCTCTTGGGGTAATTCCCCTGATGTTGTCCTTTTTGACATCAATGTACAGAAAAAGGTGTGCCTGTTTTTTTGTGTGACTTTTGAGATAAGATAAAAATGTCTTCCAATTATTTCTGTCTGATACGTATATGCAAATAT
Organism: Agrochola circellaris; assembly: GCA_914767755.1. Taxonomy (NCBI): domain Eukaryota; kingdom Metazoa; phylum Arthropoda; class Insecta; order Lepidoptera; family Noctuidae; genus Agrochola; species Agrochola circellaris. The sequence goes on from OU611860.1 coordinate 11,056,467, forward strand.
TTGGCTGACCGGACAAGTTCGATCATACATTTAAAGTACCTACTTAATTACATAAATCTCCAATCACTTATTTATTATGTAGGTGGCAATGCCATACACCAGATCTAAATCATATAAAGCCGGCCTTTTACATTTTTCTACTATTATTAGAGATATAGGTACGGATCCAGTTAGACCAGTTCAAAAATAAAACTTTGCCAATAATATGTCTGGCGTTACCCAGAATACCAATGAATTATAAATCAAGTATTAATGTGTTTTGCACCTTGTACTATGTCAAATACAACAAATACTTGTTTGTTGTTGTTTTGAGAACTCCAATGTGAATAAAAATAATGTTATTTAAAAATGCTGCAAAAGTTTTGTTGATCTGAGTATGTATTTCGTATATTCAAAATTTTCTTTAGGTCTACATATTATACAGGGTGATTGGAAGATGGGTGCAAAGCTTTAAGGCGAAGATAGTACAGACAATTTAGAACCATTTAAGCCATGGTTGTCTTAGACGAAGTCTTACCAAATTTTTTTAACCAAATTTTTAAGTTTTTTTTCGGAAATTCTCAAAATTTAATGTAAACTGCATAATTATGGCCAAATTGAATGATAAATGAATTCATTTTTTATTTATTTAATTAAAGTAATGTGTAAGCAAGCAAGCAAAACATGTTTTAGGCTTCTGTGTCATTAGACATTTTTTTTACAGACATTTAAAGCTCAGAAAAAATAAAAAATTTGTACAATACGTCTTTTAAACCTTATTAAAAAAAAAAAATTGGTAAGACTTCGCCTAAGACAACCATGGCTTAAATGGTTCTAAATTGTCTATACTATCTTCACCTTAAAGCTTTGCACCCATCTTCCAATCACCCTGTATATCTTAATATTACATCATTATTTACAAATCGCACGGGCGTACGGGGATTAAATTTTTAGGCGTCAATGGGCTATTAATTATTTTCTTATGAAATTCTTCGACATCTTTATCGTCATATGGGATTAATTTAGATGCAAAAAAATCATGTGTTACAAGTTTACGATGATACATATGTCGAGAGGAAAAGATTGGACGATTATAATGTTGAATTCTGCATTGATTCATCCTTTAGTTTGAAAATTCCATGAAACGCTCTCTTTCCGTAGCCACATATTTATTCTAATACTTTTCTTTTAAGGAAGTTGAAGAAGTTGGAAATCCAACCCATCATAGATATAATGACCACCTCATTTATAAGAAATAAATTATAGGAGCAAAACAAAACGATATTGACTGTGCGACTGTTGTCGGTAGTTTCTTCCTTAAAGTGCCGGACCTTCCTTATAGAGGGCGTTTTTTGCATTTTTTACACAGTAATGAAAAAAAAACACAGGTAAAATTTTTGGGTTTTCGTGGCAGCTGTTTTATGACGGTGTCGCTTTTTCAGGAAATCTATAAAGATTTATATGGGACATCGATTTTAAGAAAAAAACTATTACGTAGGTAATAGATTTTTTCTGTTTTCTTTTTTTTAACTGTGGGAACCTTCGAAGATAGAGTGCCGCTAGCGGCACTCTATCTTCGTTCGTTGTGTGGTCACAGTTCTAACCTAACCTACCTTTCAGCCATTTTCATTTGCTACTTCATTTTACTTAAATTCAGTCATTGTAGTGTATTACTTTTGATATAATTATCTAAAACAAATACGATCAATCAATACAAAGGGCGGCGAATTAACCTCGACAATCAAACAAAATAACAAGTGATAGTGACAATCACAATGCAATGCTTACGGCAATTAAGCCGGGCCGTGGCAGCGCCACTGTTATGCTGCAAATAGCGGCACTATATCCGATTGCGATAAAGTGCCGCTAGCGGCACTCTATACACTTAATTTTTTTTTCTAAAACTGTATGTGCTAGTGGTATGTAAACAAGGCGTTAAATATTGTTAACGGTAGTTTCCGTAACCGACTTGGGAACAAAAGAGGTATATATTTATCGGTTTCTTATCACACAAGCTAGAGTGTTGATTGGAGGAAACCGGGTTATTGGCGGTCTACGAGGTAACAATAAATTTATGGTTCATGTCGATTAAATTGTTACCTAAGTAGGTACTTAGTTAAAGTAAGTTAGTTAAAGTTATACTTTGACTGCTTCGCTCAACTAGTGGTCGCAAGCGCAACTCCTGAGAATGAGGTCTTGGGATTCCCGGGTCGGGCAAAGTGTTATTGGGTTTTGCCATCTGGAATTTCTCAGTAGCAGCCCGGAGTTCGGATTAGCGAGCGAGATGCGAGCTACGCATCAAAGACCTGACGTCACACAACAACCTGACGTCACACAAATCCTGCATCGCGCAATTAGAGTTTACCGCGCGATGGACATATACACAAGCTCCCGATTTCAACCATTGGGCAGTTGCTCGCCAGACATGACACCCGTCTGGTCGGAGGTTCCTCCCTTTTTAATGGTGGATGGGTTAACTTTACACCCTGTTCCTCATACCACTAAAGTGGGCAATAGTCTCGCCCCCTGTTACATGGAGCGGCATGAGAGCGTGGGGGTTTGAAAATGAAAATGAAAATGAAAAATGAAAATATTTTTTATTTAAACAAAATGCTTCTTAAACAATGATTTGTGTTTGGAGCCTCCTTTTAGGCAAACAATGCCTGTGTTAGGAGACTCCGCTCCTCCATATCTTAGTTAGTTGGTTTAGATGTGCTGATCGAGTTCAGTTTCATTGGAGAAATTCAACCTAAGAGACTCATTTATAATGTTTGGATAAAAACAATGGCCAATGAGATAGGGATTCAAGTGCATTAAATCCAACGATTAAAAGTTCAAAGTCAAATCTGTGACTTTGATCCGTTTTTATCACCGTTAATCCGTTTGACAGACGGCCAATGCACTCTTATGCTTTGTTATTATATCCGTACATAACAATTAATTAATACATAATTTTATAAAACAAAAAAAAAAAAACTAATTTTATGATCTTGCTGCTGCCCGCGGATTCGGTAGCCTAAGTTACAACTTATGACATCAGCTATCTGTCCCGTCAAAATCTTTCCAGCCGTTTCGGAGATTAGCCGGAAGGAATAGACAGACAGCTAGACAATAAAAAAAAAAAAAAACTTGTTATAAGTACCGTTACAGGCCGAACCGCAAACTGCAAGCGGCAACGTCGCCCGATTGCAGTGACAGACCGTAGCGACACGACTGTTTCTATACAGGGTGGCGGGGACAACGCGAAAACTGATAGGTACCATTGCTGCAGTACGTGATTCTGAAACCCATGAGTTGAAATTTTTCATGGGTTATTTTAAAAAAAATCTGCTGTGTCATACAAAAGTGCAATACCTACGCGGTCAAAATGTATGGAACAGCTGGTTTTTTTAAAATAACCGACGAAAAATTTAAACGCAGGGGCTTCAGAATCATGTACTGAATCCATGGTAACAGGCTTCGCGTCGATGTCCCTGCCACCTTGTATACTTTCATATGCGTTTAGTAAGAAGCTGGTATATTGACATTAAGCCTTTTTCAAACAGGCGCGCCATGACGGCGCGACGCGACACTGGTAGGTAATTGTTTTACCGTGAAGTTTTCTTAAAATTGTTTTGTTAGAGTCGCGTCTCGCGCCTTCACGTCGCGCCAGTCTGTACAAGGCTTTACAAACAGACATTAAATTTTTATTTAGTTGTATTAATGTGAAAGTCTGTACATGTTTGGATGTTTGTTACTTAATCTCGCAAAAACGGCTGTACGAATTTGAATGAATATTAGGTTACAGATAGTTTATAACCTGGACTAAAAGTATTATATGTGTTAACATATTATAATACTTTTAATCCCCGTAGTAGGTACGTTCCCGTGTGTTCCCGTGGGATATTTTTCGACTTCCAAGCGGGCGAAGCCGCGGGCGAAATCTAGCTTGCTTTTAACAATACAACAATTAGAAGACATAATGACGAGCATGCATGGTGAGCGTGCTTCAATGATAATGCTCTTTAATATTAATCTGTTAATTAATCATTGGTAAATATGTACCTACTTTGGCGAAAATAAGTGATGTTAATAACCTATTGTTATTACTTATGTCTTGTTTGTTAGAAACAAGGTAAGTACCTTTTAAGTCCAGGTCGCAAATTTTATTTGTTTTCTGTGATCTTGATATAAAAGTCTTATCACAGTTATTGACTTATTACACGACTGCCCAAAAAAGGAGTGTAATGTTTTCAGGGTTCATGTATGTTTTTTTTCCATCTTGAACAATACAATTTCTAAGAAAACTTGACGGTATAACAATAGCCGGTGTCGCATCGCGCTGTCGCGTCGCGCTGGTCTGCACGAAGCTTAACACTTTTAAATGCCTGAACAGATTTGGATGTATGGGGTATCGTTAGAATCCTTACATCATCCCGAGTGACATTGACAATTATAGCTACTAAAGTGATTTTGTTTGTTCGTGTGCAACCGCGGGGCACAGCTAGCAAATTAATAAAAATTCAATATGGCGGTAGTATGCCCATTTTCAAATGTTAAAAAAAATGGTAGAAGACAGTCGTGTTTTATTTTTATTATTAATTTTTATTTTACCCTTTTTTTGCATCAAATTGATATTTATTATCGAGAACAAAACTTATAGATTTTTTAGAACAGGTTGTTGTTTTTTTGCTGTCAGAGGCAAAATAATTCAAAGCGGACTGTATCATAATTTTTTTCTAAAGAATGCCAAAAGTTCAGCTCTCAAACATAATACAATTATGACCGAAAATATATAAATGAATAATTTTATTAAAATATTAAAAATACCATAATTTCGACAACATCACGCTTTGTTGCCGCGTTTAAGTCCCAAGTAAAAGCTCGTACAGACCAGCGCGACGCGACGCCGCGCCGCGACACGAACAATACAATTTCTAAGAAAACTTGACGGTATAACAATAACCGGTGTCGCATCGCGCTGTCGCGTCGCGCTGGTCTGCACGAAGCTTTATAGGGGGCGAGCCTATTGCCACCATCGGGCACAAATTCTAGAGTCCACGCGCTACTTAGAAATTCCAGATGGAAAAGCTCAGTAACACCAGCCAAAGAGAAACAAAATAAAAAAGGTGAAAGATCGCATTACAGATCTAGAAATAGACCTGTCATAGCCAAATCCAAACCCACTCCCTACGTCCTAACAAAGTTCAATGCACCTATTGGCCTTAAAATAGCCCATTTACTGTCCACTCGTGGCCCTTGTTAGATTTTATGTTTCGTCAGTGGAAATCTACGACGTTTTCTTTTGTTTGTCCATTCGGGCATTTGTATGCAGCGAGAGACGTGACTAAACAAACATATAAATATTTATTACGGGTTTCGTAGAATAGTTTTACCGTAGCGTAAATAAGTAACAGTATTACGTCTTCATAGAAAACGGCTGAAACATACGGAACAGTCTCGGAAGGTTTGTCTACCGAGCGGCCGTAGGTAATTATTTCAAGGTCACTGTCAAGACGTAATACTGTTACTTTATTATACTGTGGTTTTACGAATGAGTGGATTAATGTGGCCGTAAGTGTACGAGGTGTCTTTCAAGGACGATGTCGAATTGAGGGGTATTTTGGACTGAGTTGATCACCATATTAAGTATCTATTTCCTGATTAATACTGTGGCTTCTTTATGTAAACAGCTTCGGTGGAGAAATGCCAAACTACATTTTTTTTGGATTTCTTAATAGAAGTATACAGAATCAGAATCAGAATTTTTTATTTGTAAACATAGGTCAAATTACAACAGTGTGCGATATGTTATGTTTTGCCCAGAGGCGTACAAATATGTATATTTAATTAACATTGTCAATTTTTTTACTTTTTAACACAAATTGAACTTTTATGATATCGTAAGGTGGTAGAGTTATGTAAACTTTCACATTAGTAATAAAGGCAATATTAATAGGTAAATGACATGCATATTAAAAAAACATGCATATAAAAAATAAAAAAAATACAACCAATTACATAAATGACAAAAAGATTAGTTACATGCCATAAAAATGCTAAAGTCAAACAAAATTCTAAATCGTCAAAACAATTTTCTGAAGCAGTAATTATAGAATTATCGCCCAAATATTCCTGTAGTGAGTAATAGCATTTATTACGGACATCGTTTTTTCCAAATCATTAACACTAGGTACTCGTTTAGACGTGATTTTCAGTATAAAATCATTAAAAGTCGGTTATCGTCGCCTTAATCTGATTGTCTGATACCAGTGTAGCATCGAGATAATAAGACTGAATAGTACTATAATGTTATAAAACAGTAGATATTTTATTTGATATCAATCTTAATAATAATACAGACAATAGAAAGTAGGTAACGTATGAAATCAAATGGAATGACCTGAGCGTGATACCACGTCCTACGCGTGTGTGTGACAGAGCCAGCAGATGTCTAAGTAGGACGGACGTGACAACAATTAATGGACGGTAGTTTTCGAATCAGTTGACGTAAGGCACAGAATATTGTCACAATATGCATGGGTTCAGTGGTGGCCCAGTGGAACGGACCGGAGGGTCGTGGGTTCGAACTCAGGCAGGCAATTTGAAAGGGATATCGCGACCCCGGCACACAGGCAACGGAAGGAACACGGGTGGGTTTTAGTCAGTAAAAGTCTGACACGCCCTCCCGCTCCACCCAGAGCGGGAGAAGTTATTTGATAATTTCCCACCCTAAAAAAAAAAAAGAAAAAAAAAGGCAGGCAATTTACGTAGCGTAATTTTTGCCCTCAAAACGCTGAAGGAAAACGTGGTGAGGAAATCAGAATGTTCTAGGATCAAAAGTTCGAAGACATTATGTGACATCCACCAACCCCCACTGGGGCCTCGTTGTGGATTCCAACCCACAGAGAGGGCGGCGAATTAGACGGCTGATAATGGATACCATATGAATATGTTACTAAGGCTGGATCTAGGCGCGGCAGAAGCAGGCGCGACGTAGAACAATTTGAAGATTTCATAGAAATTGTTCCGCCAGTCGCGTCGCGCCTGTTTGCCGGAGCCTTTAGTCTTACGCTAACGACGATCGCGTACCGTCGGTCACGCGTACCAAGACGCTGATGCTGGACGTGTACTTGTAGTGTAGCACCGACGGTCAGCGAGTGCGACTCCATATAAATCGGTATGCGACCGATGTCAGCCCTGGGCCGGCAGTCTCGACATAGATAGCGATCGCCATACGACCGAATTCGGTCGCAAAGTCCTAATGGCGTCCCTCGACGGTCAAAATTACTTGACAAGCACGAAAAAATCACGTGGTTGTGAAGCACGTCGCGCGCGTCTAGCGACGTCATTACGACCGAATTCGCTCGTATAGCGATCGCTATCTATGTCGAGACTGCCGCCCCTGACCGTCGCGTCGGTCGAGCAGTAAATTCAGGCTATAGTTTCAAACTCTAGCAGAGAGAAAGATAACAAAAGAGTTTTATCGAACTACTTTAAGAAGGCAATATTATGATGATTTTTAAGTAACTTGACGTCAGTCACAACTACTCACAACAACAGCACAACAACGGCACACAACGACACAACAAAGGCACACAACGAAACAACAACATACAAAACGACAGCTATCGTCGAGTTAATTAAAAAATTGTATCATGTCTATCGATTCTAGGATCCATCACACGTTTTTTGGATCGTACGAGTATATTGACAACAAGGAAAACCCCAAAAGTGTTTTTATTAAGTCATCCAATGTTTTGTTATTGATTTTCCTTTATAATTCGGAGATAAAGATGATGATTGCGTTGAAAATCAAGTGATTAGTATTCCGTGCTGGTGATCAGCTTCAAATGACGGAAAAGACAATTGAAATGTGTACAGTGCATTCATTATAAATTGTCCCGTGACGTCATTCGTACCACTGAATTTTGCAGTCATGTGATTGGTACAGTTCTTTCAGTCAGTCGCCATTTTGAACTCTATTAATATTGAAACTAAGAATGCAAAATTCGGTGCTACCAATCGTGTAACGGGTCAAGCTATAAAGAATGCACTCTACAGTATTAAAGTAAGACGATATAAGATATAAACCATACAGAAGATCGCGGGGAAGACCTGGGTGAGATTCGCACAGACCAGGGAAGTATGGTACAAAAGAGAGGAGGCCTATTATACTCAGCAGTGGGTGGAACAAAGCTGGCAATGATCTGCCGGGGTCGCGGGAAAGTCCGAAAGGGCTACCGTGGCTCCTGGCAACGTACAGGCAACGGAAGGAACACGGGTGGATTTTAGTCAGTAAGAGTCTGACACGCCCTCCCGCTCCGCCCAGAGCGGGATAAGTTACTTGATATTACTGCACACAAAAAAAAAAAAAATGTTAATCGGCTGGTGACTGCCATCTGAACTCAACTAAACAAATCTCTAACATTATTTTAATATAAATGTATCTGCGTCTGCATTGACGAAAAGGCTAGGTACCATTAAAGAAGTTCATATCTAACCAGTTTCAAAACAAAATCCCGTAAACACGATGACCACATCTGTTACCGGCCCGGTACTATAGCTGCCGAGCGCTGCAAGCAAGAATAGTCCTTACGGTGGTTAGATATGCATTTGCTTTTCTAAACGATGGGAATCCATTACCTACTTAAAAAAATTGGAACAATAAAATATCTGGGACCCAGAACTAAGAAGGTCAAGGTTGGAACCAAAAGCAACAATACAATTTTATTATACAATTCTCCCCAAAAAATTAAAGTTTCATTTACTTTTTCTAACGTTTTCAAAATATCGTTTACAAATTCAATTCGGTATGAACAGAAAAACAGGGCATAACAATATCCGTGATTTAAATTCAACACATTATAATAATGTAAGAATAAGTACTCGTAGGAGTTTTCTATCAAATACTTGAAGGTCACGTTTCCAAAGATGTTTTTATATTCATACAGATTCGAGAAAGGTGCACGTGACAATTGTGATCGAAGAAAGTGCAGAAGGCTTGTTCAGTCAAATTGGCGAAATGGTCGAATTCTTAATTAAGGCGACGACATCCGACTTTTAATGATTTTATACTGAAGATCACGTCTAAACGAGTAGTGTTAATGATTTGGAAAAAAAATATGGTTAAATTAGAGCATTTTCCTAATAACTTTAGATATGAATATTTTAGATTATGTTTATATTACATAGTGAAATTAATTTGTAAAGTTGCGTCTGACGCGGATAAAAAACTGAGAGTCACGCAAAATCTATCAAGCGTATTTTTTTGAAACCTTCACCATTTTCAAGATAATTTAATTGTTAATCTTTTAGTATACGTGTTTTATTAAATACCTTTTGTTTTATGTATAATAAATTAATAATGCGTCTAATTCGGGACAGCGCTCCTGGATGGGCGAGTCCTATTACTGCATGGACATATGCCGCGTTACCTGAGCTCAGTAAACACGCAAGCTATCCAATCAAGGTCACCGGCATATATCTGCGTCTTAAGGTTTAAAGTTCATAGGGCAGAAGTGTAAAAAGTTCAAATTCGTTGCATGGCGCAGCTTTATAATAAGCACTTTGCCAATCAAAAAATAATAATGAGACCTTTAGGGGGTTTTAATAGTTGCATGCGATTCTGCGAAGTTCCCCTCTGACTCTCACTCAAGCACATAACTAGAAAGTGAACTGGAATAGAACGACAGGAATGCTGGTCGCCATAGGAGTTCCTACCTGTCCTTATTATTATAAGGATTTCTAGCACAAGGGTTTTCAAAGGCGCTCACTAGGCGGCACGACGCGGCATAGCACGGCTTCCCGCGGCCTGCTGACTTGAGCCTGCCGCAAGAGGAGTTTCGTTTCCCTTGTGACGAAATCAACTAAATGTGATTGCTAAAGCTATGAAAATAAGATTCAAAATCATTTCCGCTTACGGAAATGAGGTTAATTTTTCCATGTACATAAAGTGAACCTTTTTAAACACAATCTTTACTATGTCCCAGTCAATCGAAAGCTGAGAGGAATATTTTATTTTCAAATTTTCCGTCCGTTTTTCGAAGTCAAGAGTGAGTTGTTTGTCTTTCGGTAGCACGTGCAGACGGTCAGACAAACTGTTCTATCTATGGATCGTTTCGGCACGTGCCTAAATGGTAATAGTGAAACGGGAGAAGTTGTAAGAGTTTGTGGGGAAAAAGAAATCAAGTAACCTTATTAGTGATGTTCTTCAGAACTGTCAAGTGCGTAGTATTCGCAACAGGCGTGCGTTTGTGACTTAATGTAGGTATTAACGTAAGCAAAGCAAAGTCCAAGGTCAAAGTGAAACAATTTATTTCAATTAGGCACTGAGGCACTTTTGAACGTCAATTTTACACAAAATAGAATTGATTTTAGTCGCCCCTTCCAAAAGGTAGTTAGTTCTCGTATGGAGAAGAATGGGCAAGAAACTCCACCGTTACTCTTTTAAAATGTTTTTACAATATTTTGTATACCTACATTAATGATATAATTATATGTGAAGACGATGCATCTAGAATAAGATTACTATACCACGATAGGTAAAAAGAATGAAAAATGAAGCAATGACAGATAAATTAATTACCTATGTGATAGATACATGGTGCTCACATACTTACAAACATTGCAAAATGATACGATATTCCTAACATTTTAACAAGTAATACTAATAAGTCAGTGTGTGAGTTCAAGTAATCACAGAATGTAAAATCAGTGTTATAAAAATAAAATAAAATAACAAACTATATAATTAACTTAGCAACCAGTTTGATTTTGTCTAGACTCTAAATTGTTCTATGTTCAATTGTTTTATGTTGTTGTTGTACCAGCATGTTGTGTAGCAAAAGAAGTACCTATGTAAGGATCGTAGCAGGTGGAGTTCTGTAGTTTCTGCCAACCATAGGAAGAACGCGTTAGTTTATGTATGTTTATGATGAAAATACATTTTAAGAGCATGTCGAATATTTAATAAGGTGTGCCGGGATGTTAACCTTGATTTATTTACCAATAGTGTCCAGCAATCAAAGAAAGTATTAAAAGTAACTTTTTCTTTGAAGAGTAGCATTGTTGCGTAACTTTTTTTTTTGACAATTTTACATATAAGTTTTATATAAGTGGAAACTTGTAATTGGCTTTCTTTTACATATTACTACTGACTACTCGAATGTATTAGCTGTAAGTTTTCTTAAAATTAATATAATAAAATAAATGAAAGAAATCAATATTTTGCTTTAGGAAAAACATTGAAAAATTTGATTGTGCTATACACCGTGACATTTTAGTTGTCTTACAAAGGGCCACTTAATGTATCCGACACAAAATACCTCTAGGAGCAATAAAAAGATTGTTACAATATATTTTTTATACAGGGTGTCAGGGACATCGACGCGAAGCCGATCCAATTACCTATTTATACACCGTATTATTTTAGTCGTCTTACAAAAGCACCCACTTTATGTATCCAATGACTACTAAACATTCATAAAAAATAAAAAATATATTGTAACAATTTTTTTACTGCTCCTAAAGTATTTTATGTCGAGTAGCCCTTTGTAAGACGACTAAAATGTCACGGTGTATAATTAAAAAATAAAAAATAATGTAGGAATTTCGACAAATAGGTTATTCATTGAGATAACAATACCTATTTACAATCTTATTATTCTTCGTACTATTGAATTCATCTCATTATTATGTCATCATACGATTCGTTCGTAGAAAACGTATTTACTGTAGACTGACAAAAGCTATGGATACAATTTTGATAGACAACGGATAATCCACCCACGCTACAGAAATACCTACTTGGTTTCAGCAGAAATTACTGTCCAACGTATTAATATTTCTAATTTATTGGTATGAATAAAAATTATGTTCAAAAAATAAAACCCGACTACTGAAAAATCACGCTCTAAAAAGCATGAAACAAGAAAATATTTCAGTTAGAAATCAAGACGTAGGTACAAAAATGGTCTAGGTATAGCCGTGGTCGCATGCCTGTACACCTACAATATTAAAAAGGAAAGAAAGACAGAAAGAAAAAGTATTTATTGAGACTCGCACAGGAAATCACACATTAAACTAAAAACACATTAAACATAAATAAAAAACAAAGTAACATTAAAATTTAAAGAATGAAGTCCCGTACGAGGCCAAAAGGCCCCTATCTAAGCATGACGCCGCGACATGAAAAAAAAAAAAAGGCTATATTTGGTTCATGACTTTATGCCCTGGCGCGATATTGAATTAATGTGACGTCACATAAAGACGCTTCCAACGATACCTTATTTGTCAAATTATGATCAGTAGTTTAGAAGTTATAAGGAAACAGATGAAAATACATACATACATGGTATGGTCAAATTCATAACGCTTCTTTTTGCTTCGCCATAGTCGGATGAAAATGGATAATCTGCTCTGAGCAGATTATCCATTTTCATCCTACCACGCTGAACTCTACACTGGTAAGCAGACTGCTCACCAGCGTAAAGTTCAGCGTATTTAGGTATTTATTCATTACATCCTTACGCTCTTCAGGGGCTCATGCCAAAAAAATAACAGCTGTACGGGTCGTTCGTAGGTTACCGCGGTCGGTTCGTGGACCGTCCAATTCATATTGAGACTACTCCGAGCCTCGGACAGCACGTTAAGCCATTGGCCCCGGCTGTCATTCGTAGATCTTTGACCGTCGTTAAGGGTAGTGGAAGTCTAAAAGTCCAACTAAGGGTCTTACTAGGAGTATCGTGTTACCCAATAACTGGGTTGTGGAGGTCAGATAGGTAGTCGCTCCATGTAAAATACTGGTGTTCAGCTGCATCGGGTTAGACTGGAAGCCGACCCCAACATAGTTGGGAAAAGGCTAGGCAGATTGATTGATTGTACGGTGGTACGGTGCCTTTGTGTGCGAGTCCGACTTGCACTTAGCCGATTTTTGTTTCCATGTTTGTTTTAGAAAACAAATACCTCCACCTTTAAATAAATTCCTAATTAAATATTGACAACCATTCGTCTTCATTGGCATGCCCCACGTGGAGGCTAATTTACTAGAAATGTCTGGAAACCATGCTGAGTTGAAATCGACCGTAACTTTCAAGTATAAAGTTTGAATTAGCTTGAGGGCTATTTTAAATCAGGTGGTAAATGGTATAACTAACTCCAGTAAAAAAGAAGTGTTTAATTGTTTTAAAAGTGAAATTGTGATACAGTTGGTGACAGAATCTGCTTAAGTTTACCTTTAATTATTTTTATTTTTCTTCGAAGTCAGTTTGTCAACCGTCTATTCGTCCCTAGACGGCTATTGGTTGATTCGCACGAATACTCGTGCGAAACGGGCGAATCGACACTTTTAAATAATATTATTTTTTCTAATAAAGTTAAGAAAAAAGTAGGTACACTAACTTTACTGCATAAAAAATCGAAATGTGCCAATTGCCTAATACGTATTTCTGGAGTTGTCGATTCGCCCACAAATAAGTTAACTTCGTGCGAATCGCTTCAAGAACAAATAAAAAAAATAACGTTTTGTAACCACACGAAAAAGAAAGAAAGAAGGCTAAGCTTCTTTCTTTCTTTTTCGTGTGGTTAGGACTAACCTGGTGTCAGAGTTTTTCTGCCGCCCATGGGCCTGTTTTGGCTTCAAATGCTCGTGAAATATGTATTTCCCAGACCTGCCGGTTTCTTCACGATATTTTCCTTCATCGTTTTTGAAGCAAGTGATAATTATAAAATACGCACATAAATCCGAAAAGTCAGAGGTGCCTTGCGTGCCTTGGGTTCAAACTCGAGACCTATGACTTGGTAGTCAGACGGTCACACCACTAGGCTATCACTGCTATACCACAGTAGTGCGGACCTATCGTACAACTAAAACTACGGATGTAGTTTGTGATGGACTGTACCTGTTCTTTGATCGTGGAAAGAATTGACAATGGACTATAAAATATGAATACACTATAATATACAGGCTGGCATACATCGACACGAATCTAACGAAAAATTTCAACGCAGGGAGGTTCAGAATCATGTAGTGAATCAATGGTAACAGTTTTCGCATCGATGTCCCTGCCGTCCTGTATAGTGTGATACGTCTCGACCAAAGTACGATCAGCAAAAAAATACACACACGTACTAACAAAAATGATGTCACGGCCAAAAATATCCGAAACAAAGGTACTGCTCATAAAACATTAAATCCTATATATTAAATGAACAAATATTTGTAATTTATAAATTTTTCGTCGCTTATTAAAATAGAAACTGCTGTTTCATAGAAAAGTGAAATACCTACGCGGTAAAAATGTATGGTACAGCAGATTTTTTAATGGGGGGGGTTCAGATTTGTGTACTAATATAATCATTTTCTTTTATCTTTAACCACCCAAGTAATCAAGCGAACCCAAAAAAAAAAAAGCGGCCAAGTGCGAGTCGGACTCGCCCATGGCAGGGCATGGGTTCCGTAGCAACAAGTAACATAATATAAAAGTTCTTGTATTCGTTGTAACTTTGATCGATGTTTACGATTTATGACGTATTAAAAAAAAACTACTTACTAGATCTCATTCAAACCAATTTTCGGTGGAAGTTTACATGGTAATGTACTTCATATATTTTTTTTAGTTTTATCATTCTCTTATTTTAGAAGTTACACATATATATATACATTTTACCACTTTGGAAGTGTCTCTCGCGCAAACTATTCAGTTTAGAAAAAAATTATATTAGAAACCTCAATATCATTTTTAAAGACCTATCCATAAATACCCCACACGTATGGTATTGATGAAAAAAAAAATTGAGTTTCAGTTCTAATTATGGGGAACCCCCAAAATGTATTGTTTTTTTTTTCTATCTTTGTGTGAAAATCTTAATGCGGTTCACAGAATACATCTACTTACCAGGTTTCAACAGCATAGTTCTTATAGTTTCGGAAAAAAGTGGCTGTGCCATACGGACAGACAGACAGACAGACATGACGAATCCATAAAGGTTCCATTTTTGCCATTTGGCTACGGATCCCTAAAAATACAATTCGGTCGAGCCATTTTCGAGTTTTTGCGTTACTAATGCACGGCAATTGATTTTTATATTTATAGAATATAATATAAAGTACATACTAATTATATTTGATTTACATAGGTAAATATTCGCTGTTGCTAAGTTCCAATCTAACTTTATTTACATTTGATTAATTATGTGCATTGCATAATGTATTTGTTTATTATCTCTGTGCAGATTTATCTTATAGATACTCATATCCATGCGGATCTAAGCTGATCGTGATGTTACATATATGAACTATAGCTGTAGCTTTTGCCATCAAGCGTCGTGCAGACTAGCGCGACGCGACAACGCGACGCGACATCGGTTATTGTTATACCGTGAAGTTTTCTTAGAAATTGTATTGTTCAAGTCGCGTCGCGCCGTCGCGTCGAGCTGGTCTGCACGAGCCTTTAAACGGGCACAAATGCAGACTCCGGGCTACTACAGAGAAAATCCAGATGTAAATACCTAATAATCGGGTTGTCCAAGTATGATGAACACTTCTTAATCTCCTAATGGAGATTTGCATTAATGTAACAACTGTACGATTCCTTTGTAAGCAGTATAAGAATCCTAATCATAACTATTTTAATTTTAACACTTATTCAAACTAATAATTAGATGTAAAAGTGAGTTCGTTCGTTACACTTTCACGTTAAAACGGCTGAACGGATTTGGATGAAATTTGGCACATGGGTAGACTATGACCTGGCTTAGGACATAGGTACTTTTATTCCGATAATCCCACGGGATCAAAACTTATGCGGGTGAAACCGCGGGGCGCAGCTAGTTATCTGATAAATCTATCAACAGGAAGGTTTAGTTAAGATATCAGCAAAACTATGTAATCTGCAGAATTCGTTATCAGTTAATCCAGTTTCACGCTAATCGAATTAGTTAACTTCGAAAATACTTTGATAATTTCAGTAAGTAGGTTTAAAAGTAACTTCAGATATTATGTCGAGAGGATGGAAAGTAGCATTTCCATTGCTAAAAAACCATATCTAACTTCGAACAAGAATGCACATAAAGTATTTTTTTAATATAAATTGCCTACGCGTTTAACCTTGAATTGAGACCACCTGACTAACTGCCCACCCCCAGATAAAACGTGCGTGAATTGAAAACAGTATCGGTGTCAAAATTCATAAAGAGTTCCATGCTATAGAAACGAACAAAAGGCTCACTTCACATAACATCTAAGTTTCAGCAATTTCTGAGAACACTGAAACACTCCCGAAAAAATTGAGGTGTATTGTGTAATGCTTGATCCCAACTGGAATGAAGTTGTGGGCTGAGTCACAAAATATCACCCTTCTATGGTATTATTAGGTAAGTACCTATTTTTATTTGTGGGCAACTCCATAAATACGAATTGTGCAATTGCCTAATATGTATTTCTGGAGTTGTCGATTCACCCAGAAATAAATTAGCTTCGTGCGAACCACCTCAAGAAAAAAATATATACCTATTTAGATTTAGCAAAAACACTAACCGGTTTAAATAATTACTTAAGAGTATTCGCCCGTTTTGGGCGAGTAAATTCGTGCGAATCAACCAATAAGCCACCTATATGTACGTAGACGACCCAAGTCAAAGTCAATTCGTTTATTTCGATTAGATCATTAAAAAGCAGTTTTGTGTGTCACAAATTACAAGAAAAAAAAAGGATTGAATCTAGTTGCCTTTTGCAAAAGGTAGCCGCAGATGACCATATCCACAAGTGACGCTTAAAGAGATGGCACACTGTATTATATGCGTGCCTTAACGGGAGGACCTGCGATCAGCCGCAATTGGTGATGGGCTCCGGTAGGCATAACAGGCTGATGGCGGTTGGCGGTGCGGCGAATGTACAAATCTCCCGGGCCCCCGACTCATCACTGTTCTTCTAGTACAGAAGGAATAGTGGGGTTTTATCCGGTAGGAGTCCGACATAACCCCTTCGATCCTCCCAGACGGAGGGTATCTAGGACGGAGGATTTCCCTTCGGAAAAAATTTATTAAAAGGTGATGAAAAGTCAAGACCACTGCTGGGAAAGAGGTGGCTCAATCTTTGCTGGGAAACACACGTAATGGTTTTTGTTGTACCGTATTCCTATTTCCGACGTTAATTATATTGATTACTAGCTTCTGCCCCCGACTTTGTCCGCGAGCCTATAATATTCCTCAACAATGGGATATCTGACGCATAAAGAATTTTTCAAATCCTACTGGTACTTCTGGATATTACCCCCTACATACAAACTTACAAACAAACACTCTTTATATTATTAAGTACAGATAAAGATTAACCTTCTGTCCATTTTATCCTGTGACACAAGTCTCAAAGTCCATTCTGATACTCATGTCATCTCAACTGTAATTGACATTACCTAACGATGATACAACTCATCAACTACCTATTGTTACTCTACTCGTCTAACTTACAAAAGGTACTTACTATGAAGAACTTGTGTTATTGTATAACGTGATGGCTATAAGAATAATAAGTGCATATAATTACTTTTTAGGGCTCCGTTCTCGAAGGGTGTCAAACGGGTATAGGGTTCCCTATTACCCTATCATATTTGATGATTTTAAAAACATTTACTATCATAATGAGTTTGGACGAAGAAGGCGTGTTTTCAGTTTTAGGGTTTTAGCAATAGGTAGTAGATTTGGTAACGAGGAGAAGAAAATCTAGATTTAAGCATTGGAATACTAAAAACTCATGAAGAAGCATTCGCAGCAGCGTCAAAATTGCTAGCTCACTCACACAGAAATGAAACTATTCCGCCAACTCGAGATATTTTTGTTGTATTCTTATTACTTGTCCTTGAACGCACCATGTGTGATAAGAATCTACCATAATAAAACAACGCCATAAGTATCTAAGTTGACTCCTAGATGGCGTTGTAAAACTACAGTCTCTGGCAATTAGTGAGTCGCAGATGCTGCCATCTGTTGAAAAAATGAAGGAAGAAAAATAGCCAGCTCAATAGCCAGACTTAGGGAGGTGTCATTTCTTTTTATGGGATTGGATATCTGTACGTAGTATTATATCATCTGTGCTATTACTAAGCCTCCGCTGTCCGTCCGTCCATCCTTCCGTCAGTCTGTCAGCGGGCTGTATCTCATGAACCGCAATAGGAAGATACTTGAAATTTTCACAGATTGTGTATTTCTATTGCCGCTATAACCTCAATAAAAAAGTTAATAATTAAGGGGGTCGGTGTTTTTTGATCGATCTTAATCTAGCCAAGTCCGACTCGCACTTGGCAGGTAATGGGGCTTTTTTTCGTAATTAAATGTAATGGAGACGTGACTTTTAGAGCCAAGCTTGCTGATTTTCTGTTGCTTCGAACTAATAATTTGTCCCTGTAGAATGTAGGTTCGATTTTGAAAAGGCCTGAGATCAGCTCTTGTGAAGTAGCTCGTCCGGGTAAGTACTACCACGATTGTTAAGTACTACCACCGTTGTCAAGCAGCGTCGCTGTGCTCCGGTTGAAAAGGTATAACTGCCGGTGTAATTGCAGACCATAAGGTAGGGGGGGGGGGGTATGTCAGTTTTTCGCCCGCATGGCAACCTGCTGTACCTCTGGTTTAGTAGATGTCCACAGGCGGACCACCTAGGTACTTGGTTGCTACTATTTTGGACGTAAAACTTTCGCCTTTTGCTAATCGTCTGCCACTCTATCACGGTCTCTTCTTCAACCCGTCTCCATCCAATGCTGAGTTTAAGTTTTTCTATTGCATGCCAGTTTACCCAGTCTTCCGTATACAGGTTGGCAGGGACATCGACGCGAAGCCGGTTACCATGGATTCAGTAAGTACATGATTCTGAGCCCCCCTAAGTTGAAATTTTTTGTCGGTTATTTTAAAAAAAACTGCTGTTCCATATATTTTGACCGCGTAGGTATTGCACTTTTCTATGAAACAGCAGATTTTTTTTTAAATAACGACGAAATATTTCAACGCCCCCTGTGTTGAAATTTTTCGTCAGATTCGGTTCAGAATCATGTACTGACTGACCTTATGGTAACCGGCTTTGCGTTGATGTCCCTGACACCCTGTATAACTCTTACCTGCTACTTCGGTCAGGTCGACAGTCCACCTGGCTCTTGAGCTGCCTACGGTCCTCTGCGTAGGTCACTGCTGAGCCAAGAAGATGGATACAAACATCAACATAGTGTGTTACGTCTCGTACAAAGTACGATCAGCAAAAAAATTGAGACACGTTCCTACCACCAAAAATGATATCACGGCCAAAAATATTCAAAACAAAAGAACTGCTCATAAAATATAAAATCCAATACTATTAAAAAATATATACAGGCTGGCATCGACGCGAAAACTGATACCATGGATTCAATTATAAAAAACTGCTATTTCATAGAAAAGTGCAATACCTACGCGGTCAAAATGTATGGAACAGCAGATTTTTTTTTTAAATAGCCGACGAAAAATTTCAAAGTTTTCGCATCGATGTCCCTGCCACCCTGTATATATTTGTAATCACGTTCTCGAAAACGGCTCTAATGATTTCGATGAAAGTTGCAATATAGGGGTTTTACGGGGGCGAATAAATGATCTATCTAGGTAAAATCATATCATCATATCATATCTGGGAATATTCGTTTTCCCCGTATTTTCACCCGAGCAGAGCTCGGTCGCCCAATGTTTAGAACAAGATGGCTACCTACCTCAAAATAATGACACGTCAACATGGAATTAGTAAGTACCTATATCATGGCAGCATGGAATTAATAAGTACCTACTATCATGGCGGCATGGAATTAATAAGTACCTACTATCATGGCAGCATGGAATTAGTATGAGTAATACATGGAATTAGTATGAACTAACCTATACTTACTATTAAAAGAGCATTCTCTGTTTTCACTCGAGCAGAGCTCGGTCGCCCAGGTACTATAAAAATAAACCAGCTGATTATTAGTAAAAGGAGCTAGCAACCGATTCTTGATTGAAACTTGACAGTTACTTGAGTCTGACATTATGACGTGAGGTAGGCCACCGGAGACGGACATCAGACACTTCACAGCCTTGGGAGAATGGGATTGATGAAGCAGGTGTTACAGAAGTTTCAGTATGACGTGGGCCTTATTTAATATAACCGGTAAATAGACATATTTACCTTTTTTTTTAGGGTTCCTCCTATATTAAAGTAATACGTATTCTGTACGCTGCACCTTAATTGCGTAACACACGATCAATCATAATCAGAATCATTTTGAAGGATATTGCTAATCCATTGCTTCATATTTATGTTCGAAAAATGTGTCTGCTAAACAACGTTAATAACGCAATGAATGTTGTTGAACTGTCAAAATGAAACAGATTGTGATTGATCGTGTGTTACGCAATTAGGATGCTGGATTAATTTTTTTATACTAAATAACATTACAAAGTCAACCTTCTTATATTCACTTGTATTGTGTTTCTCCACAAACGTACTGTGAATTTTACCTAACAATGTGTAGGTAGGTACTTGAAAGGAAAACTATTACATAGTAATTGTTTTGTAGACAGTGAACTAATACGAATAGGTACCTACCTCATTGATATCAAATTTCTAGGTATTTAATAATTAGGTATTTAGGTAATATTTACACGTGTAGAAATAATTTGATATTGTTTGTAGGTACGGTAGGTTATTACTCCGAACACTTATACTTACATAATTATATTTTAAAAAAACTTGTCCGATCCGTGAGGCTGTTGTTAGGTATCGTACAACCCGGGCGCAATAACTTGACACCTGGCTCGAAACTCGACTCCCCTCCCGCTAACCCGCGCGAGGCCCCGCTCTCGTCCTGAAGGACGAGCCAGGTGTCAAGTTATTGCGCCCGGGATATACTGAGAGTCTATTTATGTGGTTATTTTCAGGAAAAGAAAAAATACCTTTTTTTTTGTTCAATGGGGTATTTGAACGGGTTAATACATGGGGCGCGGGGGGCCGTCAATTAGCGGATAACTACAGCCGTGCTATTCTGTAAACATCTCACCGTGATAACTTGTGTGAAGTGAGCTTGATGTGAGCTGTCATTGCACCTAAAGCTAGGGATTGACACTATGGACAACTCACTTCACCTCACTCTTCACGGTGAGATGTTTACAGAATGGATCGACAGGTCATAACTTATGAACCCTGTTGAAAATTTGCAAATTTTTAATAGATTTTGGGTAATTTTGGTACTAAAAATGTGTATTTTAAATAGCAATAACTTTTTATTTTCAATAATAATAAGATTCTTTATTACTTTTTGGTAATGTTATTGCAGTACCTATGTGCCCCTTTCAGATCGGTTAGGTTTTATTTTTCATATTGTATAGGTTACCACTATACAAGGTGGCAGGGAGCATCAACGAGCAACCTGTTACCTACCATGGATTAAAAAAAAAATGCCGTTGCGTACATTTTGACCGCGTAGGTATTTCAATTTTGTAGGAAACAGCCTCAGACCAAATAAAAAACCAAGACATAGCGCTGCGAAGAATACAGTGAGACATGCCAAAACTACACTTCCGCTCTATGCATACCTACACGCTCTCACGCACACATTTACAACCTCCAATGAAACTACACCTCACTAAGTGCACACATGTTCACGAAACCAGGCTTGTTTTTTTTTTTTTTTTTTTTTTTAGTGTGGGAAATTATCAAATAACTTCTCCCGCTCTGGGTGGAGCGGGAGGGCGTGTCAGACTTTTACTGACTAAAACCCACCCGTGTTCCTTCCGTTGCCTGTGTGCCGAGGTCGCGATATCCCTTTCAGACAAACCCGCAACCCCGGCAGGCATTGGCCCTTCCGGACCCCGTCAGTTGGTGCTGACATCTCTTTGAGGCGCGCGTGGAACACAACGCGCCGTCGACCCGGGCCTGGTCCCTATCGGACGGCGAGCTACCCATTGCTCACCGTCCGCAAGCCCGAAACCAGCCTCACGTCACGTCACTGTTGACAGTGCTGTCTTGGTTTTTTTATTTGGTATGAGGGAAACAGCACATTAAAAAAAAATACGACGAAAGATTTCAACGCAGTGGGGCCCAAAATCATGTTTGATTGATTGATCAGGTGCGTCGATGTCCTGCCACCCTGAATAACCTGTCTGACTAGCTGACTCCCAAGTAATAAGTGTTGGTCTTGTGACTGCTGAGCGTGGGTCCTGAGTTCAATTCCCAGGTTAGGTAAAGTATTATTCGGTTTTCCATTAGGAATTTCTTAACAGTAGTCCGGAGTTACAAAGTTGTTGGTGCGAAGCTCCGGTGCCTCGGAAATCACGTAAAGCCGTTGGTCAATCGTCTGATCGTGATCTCTCCGCGGTCGTGTCGGATTGCCGTCCCATCGGACTTTGAGAGTAACGGAATAGATAGTGTACTTATATTATGTGTGCGTGCGCATACACTGTGTCCCAGCAGTGGGAGTTACATACCATGTCGGATAGTGGTATTCTGTATTTCAAGAGAACTCATCATCTTCACCAAAATGACGCAATTTCTCCAAAATTAATATTTGCTGCTGGAGCTAAAAAATTCACGAAAAAAACATAAACAAATCATTTTTGCCAAACATGTACTGCAAATCATAACGTTGACGTCATAACATTTTACGTCATAGGTTGCTGAAAACCTTAGTTGATTGATTCTGAACGAGATGAGCAATAGACAGATTCCGTAAGGGTCAGTTCACACCGAGACGTGACGCGACGCGACGCTGCGCACACTTTTTAAGATAGTGATACAAAATATTACTTTATTTAACACCCAAAAAGATATACATGTAAGTAATTGAGGTAATTCGAAAATGCCCCGCGGCGTCGCGCTACTCCGCGCTGCGCCTAGAAATGCCTCGTGGCGTAGCGCGACGCATCATGAAGCAGCGATGCTTCGCCGGTAGGCGTGGCGTCCAACAGCGCGCAGCGCGGCGTAGCTCGACGCCGGCCGCGAGGCGCAGCCTGAAGCCATCGTGATGACTTTGTCTCTACTATTAGCTAGCGGGGCGGGAGCTCGCGGCGACTGTTGACACGTTCCGCTGCGCCGCGCGGTGTCTCACTGTACCGCGCTGTGTCTCGTTGCGCAGCGAGGTGTCGCGGTGCCAGCGACTTCACAATGCGCCTCGCAACGTCGCGATACGTCTCGCGGCGGTTGCGCGCTGCGCAGCGTGAAACCGCTGGCCTCTTCAAGCATCGTCGCGTCGCGTCACGTCTCGGTGTGAACTGACCCTAATCAATCGTTTCGACTGTATACATAATATTTACATAAGAGTGAAAAGAATCTGTCAGTCTGTTGTAACACACCTACGAATGCGTGGTACCCCGGATAGGTTAAAAATAAACAGCTATTTTAAATTTCCTCTGTAAGTTTATACCAAGTGATGTCAGAAACATCTGGAAGAGATAATAATAGATGAAAAGTTCTGTGAAAGTCTATGGTATTCTAAAATTGTAGTTCTAAATAGAAGAACAGTTACCTACATATACATACCATAACATCACGTTTGTAATCCATGAAGGGTTAAGCTTTGTGCAGACTAGCGCGACGCGACAGCGCGACGCGACACTGGTTATTGTTATACCGTCAAGTTTTCTTAGAAATTGTATTGTTCGAATCGCGTCGCGCCGTCGCGTCGCGCAGGTGTGTACGAGCCTATAGGCAGAGGCGTAAGAGTAAGTATTCTGGTGCCGCCGGGAGGGGACGCCCTAAAAGGACATAATATAGTAACCTTATTGGTGATGTTCTTCAGAAAGCTCAGGTGCGTAGTACTCGCAACCGGCTGCGTCTATGACCAGTAACCTAATTGCGTAATACACGATCAATCAGAATCTGAATCGTTTTGAAACAGATTGCTAATCCATTGCTCCATAAAATCGAAAAAAAAATCTGCTCAACAACGTAAATAACGCAATGAATGTCGTTGAACTGTCAAAATGAGCCAGATTACTCGTAATCGTTTACAAAAATGTGTTGCGTAATTATTTATTTTATTTTATTAGGTTCACCAACAATTGATTACACTGATACAAACACATAATACATTTAAAAAGTAAAATAACAGTGCATCAGTTACTTATAGGTAAACACCACATGCATAAAAGGGCATCAGAAATTCGAAAAAAAAATCTGCTCAACAACGTAAATAACGCAATGAATGTTGTCGAACTGTCAAAATGAAACAGATTAGTCGTAATCGTTTACGAAAATGTGTTGCGTAATTAGATAGTAGATGTATGAACGTAAACGAAGCAAATGGAGTATGTAAGGATCGTAGCGTTCTGAAGTGTCTACCTACCCCACTGGCAAGATGTCGTGATTTCATGTATGTGTATATTCCAGGTACTGTCTAAACACGTCTCTACCAGCAATCAAAATCTCGTATCACTCAACACGGAAATCGCGAAACAGTACACTTGAGCTAAACATGACGCAATCAACGAAAGTGGGGCGGCCAGGGCTCTGGGAACTAAGATAACAATGTAGTACCATGTGTTGTGAATGAATGCAACGCGCCATGAATTATTTATTTGTAGTGTGTATTGCTTAGAGGAATGCGGTAAGTTAAGTCTTGAACTGCAAATATTTATTAGAGTTGAATGGTCTTCCATAACATGGTATGGCTAAAACTTACGTTTTTAGCATCACGCCTGTAATCTCCCGAGGGTTATACAGAGGTGTACCTATAGAATAGCCACATTTCGCCAGTTATGTTTAAGTCCCATGTAATAGGGGGCGAGCCTATTGCCATCAACCAAGCACAAATTCAGACTTTAAGCTGCTTCTGAGAAATTCCAGATAGAAAAACCCCAATAACATTTTGCCCGACCCGGGAATCGAACCTAGGACCTCATGCTCAGCAGTAGTGCTTGCGACCACGACACAAACGAGGTAGGTTTTAACAAAAACCCCAAAACCAAAGTAGTACACGAAACTTTAGCATGATTTCAATTAGTCTGAAAGCTGCTTATTGAGACAATCTTTTGTTTTATGGTAGGTCCTGTGCAGTACGTACGACGTAGTAGGTACCTTTTCTTTTATTTTTTTTGAGCGTGGAAAATTATCAAATAACTTCTGCTCTGGGCGGAGCTGGAGGGTGTGTCAAACTTTTACTCACTAAAACCCACCCGTGTTCCTTCCGTTGCCTCTGTGCCGGGGTCGCGA
This sequence comes from Agrochola circellaris, assembly GCA_914767755.1. Lineage (NCBI taxonomy): Eukaryota > Metazoa > Arthropoda > Insecta > Lepidoptera > Noctuidae > Agrochola > Agrochola circellaris. The sequence goes on from OU611860.1 coordinate 11,081,620, forward strand.
TATCCCTTTCGGACAAACTCGCAACCCTGGCAGGCACGTAGTAGGTACCTAACAATGATAGCAAAAATTTCAAAAAATATTAAACACATCTGGTACAGTACGACACAAGTTAAATGTAGCATAAATTTGAGAATTTTCATTCATTTATTTCAATTTTACGAATATATTTAGTTATATGACTTTACAGGGGCGGCAGTCTCGACATAGATAGCGATCGCTTTATGACCGAATTCGGTCGCAAAGTCGTAATGGCGTCTCTAGACGCGCGCGACGTGCTTAACAAGCACGTGATTTTTTCGCGCTCGTCAAACAATTTTGACTGTAGAGGGACGCCATTACGACTTTGCGACCGAATTCGGTCGTATAGCGATCGCTTTCAATGTCGAGACTGCCGCCCCAGGTTATTGCGTTTTCGTAAAAATCATTTTCACCTAAAGCAGTAGTAATAACGATGGGTGATTTTGAAGGCGCACTCAGTTCGCAGGAGGGGCTTGAGGCTGAGTAGTAACAGCAGTACGGGTCGATCGAACAGGTTCAGCTACGCTTGCTGCCATTGGTCCGTGGATGGGTGACCATCTTTACATACCAAGATGCCTCCGTGCCTCGGAAAGCACGTTCAGCCTTTGGTCCCGGCTGTCATTTGCAGATCTTTGACAGTTGTTACGGGTCGTCAGAAGCGCGGAAGTCTGACAACCAGTCTTACCAAGGGGTATCGTGTTACCCAGTTACTGGGTTGTGGAGGTCAGATATGCACTCCATGTAAAATACTGGTTTTCAGTTGCATCCGGTTAGACTGGAAGACTGATATATGACTCAGTTCGGATGATGATCAGTTTTACGAATTTTGCCGATGCTACATCTAAGTTGTGTCGTACTGTAGGCATAGATATACCTACCAGATGTGTCTAATATACTTTTTTAATTTTAAAGTATGTCCTTCGTTTAACCTTACACACTGTAATTAGATACTTAGCCCACTTCGCCCGGACGTAAAAATATCGCGGCGGGATTTTATCGCGCACTGGATTTTCAACTGTCGGTGTTGAACCGAGCGTTGGAAACCCAACGCGCTGGGACGCACTCTCGTCCCAGAGCGTAGAAAAAACACACTGTTGGATTTTCAACTCTCCGCGGTAAGCAGAGCGGTGAAAATCAAGTGCACGCAAAAAAAACGCCACGGGAAAAAATCGTCCGCGCGTACCTGGGCTACAGTGTGTTAGGGTAAACGAAAGTCATAGTTTAAGGGAGTGTACTGCCCTGCTACGCCGAAAGGCGCTATCTCAATGGGAGTAAGTTTTGAGAAAATTTACTTTTTGTAAATTGTAATTTAAGGATTCATAAGGGTAAAAAAAAACTTTTTAGTGGTTTTTTTAATGTTTTTGGTTAGGTAGCGCTATTCAGCTTATACCATTAGATGCGTAATTGTTATAGCTATTTAATGGTATAAAAAAAACTAAAAGGCCGTATCTCAGAGATAGCGCCTTTCGGCTTAGCAGGGCAGTGTAGTACTCATGAAAGTCATAAACCTTTACTCCTTTTTTCATATTTATTTTTGCTTAGGAAATCCAACTGGATACCCTCCATCTGGGACAAACGGAGGGTTATGTCGGACTCCTACCGACTAAACCCCTACTACCTTCTTGTAAGTACTTGACCCGAGAGATACTTGTACATTCGCCGCACCCCCAACTGAAATTTTTACTCCTGCAATACAGTTTTTACTAGCGCAGGAGTCAGAGAATTCCATGATTAATCATTGGAAAATTTGTTTTAAGTCAATCAATAATTTTATTATTTTTATTAAACTACGGGACCAAAGCTGAAATATGAAAAAAAGTCTCCTGTTCCCTACATTTTGTCGAGTTATACACAAATGTATGGAGCAGTTGATTTTTTTCGCGATTTCACTACATTATGTTTAGAATGATATGTATTTAATCGAATCTCTAATAATTCCCATTTTGCGCTCCTAAAAATATTATTCAACACTCTAACACAGTCAGGGACATCGACACCAGATTTTTTTTATTTTTTCGGCGAAAAATGTCAACGCAGGGCTTTTAGAATCATGTACTGAATCCATGGTATCAGTTTTCGCGTCGATGTCCCTGCCATCATGTATGATGACTGCGCCTCTCTTTATGAGCCTTAAATAATTTTTCCGCTGAACATAATCGTTACAATCATCGTTTTATATTTTGCGGTCCTAAAAATACTAAATAGCCAAGTAACGACGATCAATCAGTCATAGTTCCAACCTAACCTAGCCCAGTTGGTCGGGGACCCTAGCTTGGTTACTGGCGACTGCGACCATCTGGGAGAAAAGGCCAGAAAGTTAAAAACAGGCTTAATATTTCAAAAAACTGTGCATCGTTGGTAGCGTAAAACGTTTTAGAGGTTCATTTATTTTAAAAAGTGTCTATCATTAGAAGGTCAATAATTTTTACGAGGTTCAGTTAAATATTTCACGTTTGGAATTGGGTTCGTTACAAAGAATTACCGAATATCGTCAAACTCAAAATGTGTTGTAACTTGTGACCATTTCGCAATCTACTGCAACTTCCAGGAAAAACGATTGTGTAATATTAATGAATACTTAAAAAGGATACATAAGTTATAATTTTAGTTACTTAGTTAATCAACTATTAGAAATGCCGGCCAAGTGCGAGACGGACTCGCGCAATAAACGTTCTGTGTGTGCTAAGAGGTACAGTATTTTTATCTCACGAAGCGACGCGCGCTTTACTTGTGATAACGAAGTGTACAAAACACGCTGTCAATGTGTACGTGAAAACGAGTAGCGTCAGCACATAACACACACACCCTTCTGACGTCGCGATGTGTTTCAGACGGTACAGAGAGCTCCTGCGGTTACACACACATGCACAGCGTTACTGTACACTTGGTTACCACAAGTAAAGCGCGCGTCACTTCGTGGGATAAAAATACTGTAATAATGCTAGGTTTTTGTGTATGGGGATGGGTTAAGACTTATTTCTTTAATTTTCCATGTTATAGGACATACCAATACGTACGTCGTATTGTGTGAAATTTTTAACATTAGGTTATTAGACAAAGTGATGCTATCAGCGATAGCGTTAAAACTTATTGGATTGAGCCACCAAAAACATTGTGTCAATCCTGTTGAGAGTCTTTGTAATAATACATACGAAACGCTTTAAAAGTCATTGTCACTTCTCTACGCCCTCTGGTGGCGGCTACCAATTATTAACAACCCTGTGACAGAACAATCGGCACAGATAGAGAGACGACGCGACGACGGTTTAGTAATAGCACATCATTTTGGGATTTAGGACCCTTTGCGTACGGAATCCTAAGAGCATATTGACGTACTCGCATATACATAGCTAGGTATTATTAAATAGTATTTCCCATACTAATTTTAAATTACCTACATAGTTAAAAAATAGTCGTAATTTACTTGTTTTGATGTTAATTTTCCGCGAACATGAAATATTTCTTCCATATTAAACGATGAGATACGGAAAACAAAGACGTCAGAACAAAACATTATTATAGTAATAGTTGTTAATAAATAAAACTGAGCAATTACTATTATTCAGATGGGTAAGTTGCATTGATGAGATGGTTATGAGTCGGGGAAGACCAAAGAAATGATGGATGGACTGTGATCGCGACGAGTTAAATGAAAATGCTAGTGGACTGTATAACATGTAAGTATGTAAGAAAGAAAGAAAGAAAGAAAAATATTTTATTTGGGACACGCACAGGAAATACAAACAGTGAGTAGGTAATAATGAAAATAAATTATAAAATAAAAAACAAAAAAAAAGAATTTAAAAAACAGAATAATAACGAACTGTGCGAGGCCAAAAAGGCAAAGAAAAATAAGTAAGTAAAGGTAAGGTAAAGCTTTGTGCAGACTAGGGCGACGCGACAGCGCGACGCGACAACGGTTATTGTTATACCGTGAAGTTTTCTTAGAAACTGTATTGTTCGAGTCGCGTCGCGCCGTCGCGTCGCGCTGGTCTGAACGAGCCTTAAGTATATTAAGAAAAACGCGTAAGCGCAGCCGTGCGTGGAGGCGTGCAACAGCTGACTCGTGTGACGCGCTCGCTCGCAGACCGCCGTGCGGCCGGCTTGCTTGCCGCTGTCCCGCAACCATCGTTCACTGCCGCCAGCGCGCGGCGATGTTGAGATGGTCTCAACAGACTGTGTGAAAAGTGATATGGGTGAAAAATCGGTGACTAGTGGCTACCGAGATGACGACTAATAATAGCATAGATGAATACAGATGGTTCATTCCGCATTTTAGGTATGAAGCTACAAGTACGCGGCGGGCTCGTCTTGTCGGGCCAATTCAGTGAGCGTAGCGTAGTCAGAAGATATAAGAGTTACGCGATAGAAAGAGAGGTAACTGCTAGGTGAATATAAATGTAGGTAATTAGCGCTGTGCAACCTGAATTGCACTTTATTGTGTCGTAGCAAGAGTCGCTTTTTATTTAAATGATTTTGGCTAACCATCTGTATTCATGTTAATAGACAAGTATGGGAGAAAAAGACATGTTGCGCTAACACCAAATAATTTGTTATCTGATGGTGAAGTTGCATTGATTTAATGTAGGTATAGTCGACCTTGTAATTGATTTACAACTTTTGACAATTCCAACACCTTAATATGTTGGTTTTCACAAGATCTTATTTGATTACTCATGAGGAAATCAAATCTACAGACTTCTAAACGCTTTTTATTTTTTGCGTATACTGTAAGATATTTATACTTGTGACTGTACATGGTGAATTAGAATTGTGATATTGCCTTTGCATTGGAAAATCTATTTTAAACTTATTCTTAATGCCACGCGATCAGAGTCCCCAGGGAGGAACCTCTCTTTAATTCGTAAAAGGTGAACAGATATACCTATTTCTCTAAAAATACCAATAATTATCATCAGCACGTGCATTATTCTAAGTTTAGGTTTAAATCCAATCCATTATAATCGATGTCGATGTTTAACATATTAATACAGAACCCCTATTTCGCTCATTTGCTATTAAGACAAATTCGTTAATTTTATAGTTTTGATTAAGGGTACGCTTGTCGGTCATTCTTCCAGACAAACGTAGCCTGGTGATTACTTGTCTGTTTGACGGAGTACGTTCAGACTAAAAATTTTATCAATTTGTCTTGTCATTATCTAGCCCTGTATGGAAGCAGAATTGGAAAAAAATATTGGTTTGGAAGTTATAAGCGTCGAAAGTTCCATATTTCAACACTAATTTTAACTTGTCTTTGAGCGTAAATATATAAAATAAGTAGTTAAAAAAATACCAAAATAGAAACCGTACAGGGATAGATAATTTATTCAAAAGTTCAAATCATTTTATTTGTAAAGAAATACATCCAGCAGTTTTTCCATTACGCTCAAAGGTCTGTTCATTAAATTTTACGCGCTCGTTTTCGTTATAAATCATCGTCTATTTAACAAAATAAAAATAAAATAAAAACTAGATGAATAAATACAAAATAAATAAAACTAAATAAATAATTAGATTAATTAGTATGCATATTAGTCACGCCCTGGACCAACGAGTTCGTGCCGTCGACTAGTGACCCTTAAGTTAAAATATAGCATTACTTAATCGACCCTCTAATAATTCCCATTTTGATGCTCCTCAAAATATTATAGAACACCCTAATAAGGATTGCGCCTCTTTTTGTGAACCTCAAATAATTCCTATTTTAGGGTCCTAAAGAAACTAAATAGCTTAACTACTAGGTACCAACTCAACTGTGACGACAGGCGAGAAAGTGAAAAAGAGGCTCAATTGTCTAAAAAGTGTACCTACCATTAGAAGCGTAAAAAGCGTTTAGAGGATCAGTTAAATGATATGATATATCATTTAACTGATTACTATTATAAAACAAAGCCCGCCCGCGCGTCTGTCTGTCTCAACGCGATAACCTCAAAAACTATCAAACGGATTTTCATACGATTTTCACCAATGGACGGAGTGATTCATAAGGAAGGTTTAGGTGTATAATTCATTAAGGCTGTAAATTGTCTGAAATATGACGAAAATTATTGAAGATTCGAAAAAAATCAAGCCGATTGAGAGCTTTACTGGCGTGCGCCGCGTAAACCAATAGAGTTACACGAAATCAGTGTATTATATTGTTTACCTGGATTAACACGTAAGGTACTTTTAATCCCAGTAGTCGCTCCTGTGGGGTATTTTCCGACATCCACGCGGGCGAAGCCGCGGTCAAAAGCTAGCAAGTTATAAAACATAAGTAGAAATTATTTTACAGAAACTAAGTACTTGTTTGTAGAACCGAAATTGAACTACTAGTCATTGAATGAGTACTGATCTCAACGATTGCTAAGATGCTGGACAGACCATTACCAGACCAAATTTCCTAACATATCGATGGCAAAAAGTTTTAACATGTTTGACCCAAAATTTACCTGCGCGAACTCCGCTAACTTTCTACACAATGTTCACTGAAAATAGTACTTAAGATAAAAATAAATAATTTTCTAAAAATCTTTGAATTTAACTACCATTTCATTCCCAGCAAAAAAATGTCTTAAACGCTTAAATTTTAATTTAAATCCGTAACGCTTCGTTTATTCGGTAAACAACAGCAAAAACCTCTTAAGGCACCTGTCCCACTGGAAGCGACTAACTATCAACTATATTCTTGCTCAAGAAATGATTGTAGGTCCCGTGTACCTACGTAAAGGTATGATTCCAATCAACGCTGCACGCGGCAGTGCTGCCGCGTCACTACTGGTCCCCATACATTGCCTATAGGTTTATATGAGATTAAATTCCGAGCACGGCAGCAATGCTGCGCGACATTGCTGTGACGGCACTGCTGCGCGGCAGTATCGCCCTGCCGCTGTGGCAGACTAGTAGTGCGGCGTTCATCACAGCGATAACACGTGAATGTTGACAGCTGTTGAGAAGTAAACCACGAAGAACAGTGCGGCGCAGCGGTGCACGGAATCATACCTTAAAATAAATACATATATTTAATATTAGTTGATCGCTGACTACGTTTACAATGCCATGGTAGGTACTCGTTTGTCAATCAAAGAGAGTCCTCGCTCAGTGACGCTGCTCGCTTGGCGGGCAAAACACTCGCTGAGAGACTCGCGCTTGGTAGGTACATACATATCGCAGCGAGTAATCGCTCGTCGCCAATTCGTTTTTAGTTGCTAGCTCTACTCAGCTTAAGCAGAATAATCAGCCTATAGTGTTCCCACTGCTGGGACAAAGGCGTCCTATCACTCCTGTCAATGAGAGAGAGAGGGCTGTAATCCAGCGCGCGGGTCTAGTGCGAGTTGGTGGATGTCACTGTCTTCGAATTTTTTGATTCTAGGACATGCCGTTTTCTCACGATGTTTTCCTAGCTCGCTACTACTCGCTTCTCGTTTATCGCCGGCGGTGGGACAGAACACTAAAGGGTACCTAGGGTGACCTTAATCCGACCGGCAAAAAGGGACAACACAATGCCTTTTAAGGGTATGACAGTTAAATTAAGGTTTTTTTAATTGTTCGCTAGTGACATAATTTTGTTGAGGAAGTAGATGTTTTGTTCTGCAAGACTAGTCCTTTTTTGTGGGTTTGCTTTTTATAGTTTGAATGTTCTAGATTGTTTGAGGTTTTCTTAAGAGGAGTTTTACGTAACAAAGCATCACGCCTGTTTTCCCCAAGCGGTAGGCAGAGGTACACCTATAGTACATCCACATTTCGCCAGTTATGTTTAAGTCCCATGTTATGGGGGCGAGCCTATTGCCATCAGCCGGGCATAAATTCAGACTCCGGGCTGCTACTGATAAATTTCAGATAGAGAAACCAAATAACACTGTCCGATATCGGGATCGAACCCCGGGCCTCATGCTCAGCAGTAGCGCTCGTGAGCACTACACCAACGAAGCAGTCAATGCGCTATACATCTCTACCTATTAATATATTTATGTTTGAATAGGGAAATATGAAAATTTAATGGATAAAAGTATGAATAAATTATATTGTCTCTTGTTTGTACTAATGTTTTATTTTTGGTTGGTATTAATTAGGTCAATGAAGAAAGCATATTTTGCTTAAACAAATGGTTTTCACTCGGTTTCAACTTACTTCAACTTCAACTTTACTTTTTTCAGTGGTTTCAACTTACGGGTCAGTGACAGCTCGGCCCGAGTCAACTGGACCCAAATTTACTACCTAAGAAAGAACCAAATTTATTTTTTATTTTTTTGACGCACTCTGTAGATTCAATAATTTTTTTGAAAATGACTAAAATTTAGTTACCATTCTTTGTCACAAAGTTAAGGAAAACTAAGGGGTTATAAATAAATTACGTAACCAAACGACTAACAAACAGACAGAAATTATTCAAAAACCCATATTTAAATTCCTCTCTTGACCGGAACATTATTATGCCCCATTAATTTATTTCCCATATATGACTTATTTGGGCAGTGTCGATATTGATCACTCGCCGTAGGTATGTAAATTTTTCTGTTGTCATTAAGATTCTCAATTTTAAACCTTGCTATGTAGCAATAATACCCAGTTTTGTTTGGATGTTTTAGTAAATGAATGACGTTTGCGGATTGCGCGCACGCAATATCTTAAATTGACGTATTATGTGCACAAATGTCTGAAATATTTTCTGTTGTATTGTTTTCTGATTCCGCATAGTTTCATAATAATTATTTTTTATATTATTTCATAAACCAAATAGTTTTTGAAGTAACATTAATTATTAATGTTACTTCAAAAACTATTTGGTTTGTGGTTTCAGTTTCATGTTAAGAATAAAGGCGATCGGGTTATGTTTTTGTTTTATTATTCGGGAAAATCCCATCCATTCTAGCCGCGAAAGTGTTACGTAGACTTTCGTCGGCTTATTGGTTAATTCGCACGAATTTTTGCGCCTGAAACGGGCGATTCGACACTTTTTCATAATATTTTTTTTTCTTGAGGCTATTCACACGAAGTTAATTTATGGGCGAATCGACAACTCCAGAAATACCTTTTAGGCAATTGGCTCATTATAATTTAATGCAGTAAAGTTAGTGTACTCTTTCCTTAACTAAAAAAATAATATTAAGTCATTAAAAGTGTCGATTCGCCCGTTTCGGGGATTAGCATCATCACCTGCCTAGCCTTTTCCCAACTAAGTTGGGGTCAGATTCCAGTCTATCCGTATGCAGCTGAATAGAAGTATTTTACACGGAGCGACTGCCTATCTGACCTCCAAAACCCAGTTACTGGGTATAACACGATGGTAACACTGACAGATAGTTATTATATCAAGGTAAAAACATTAGTCAGTCACTAACGCTGGACTATTTAACTGTCAGGATGCTAGTGCGCCGGACGTGGGTAGGTAGCTACCTGGTTCAAACCTCGTACTGCTTGAAAACGAAGCTTTTGGCTACTTTGTATGTGTATATTGTATGTCATTTTGTTGTAATGTGCGTTTTGTTTGTGCAGAATAAACAATATTTCTTTATTTCTTTTTCTTTTCTTTTCTTTTCTTTTCTTTTCTATTCTTTTTCTTTTTCTTTTCTTTTCTTTTTCTTTCTTTTTCTTTTCTTTTTATATTTTTATGGTTTCTATAGAATTTGATGGCACGGCAAGACTATCACCGCGACTTACTCGCTCGTGGAGATGACGCCTTAGTGCGTCCTCTATCTGGTAAAAAATGTTTTTTAATTAATTGATATATTTGAATTAATTAACCTTGTATACTTTCGCAAGAAGGGCGACTGTTGTGCCACAGTGCCATCTGTTTTACGTGTTGTTCTAACTATCGGTACAACGTGCTATAACCAATGCCAAGAATTTGCCAAGACCGTCTTTTGTATTAATATAGGTAATCAATATTATTGAAAGCGAAATAAATACACGTGTGAAACCGGCATCATCACAGTGTAATTATACTTATTTCTGTCTATTACGAAATACTACATCATTCGTGTAGTGGTCGCAAGCGCTACTGCGCTGGGAGTGAGGCTTGAGAGTGGGAAATTATCAAATAACTTCTCCCGCTCTGGGTGGAGCGGGAGGGCGTGTCAGACTTTTACTGACTAAAACCCACCCGTGTTCCTTCCGTTGCCTGTGTTGCCGGGGTCGCGATATCCCTTTCGGACAAACCCGCAATCCCGGCAGGCATTGGCCCTTCCGGACCCCGTCAGTTGGTGCTGACATCTCTTTGAGGCGCGCGTGGAACACAACGCGCCGTCGACCCGGGCCTGGTCCCTATCGGACGGCGAGCTACCCATTGCTCACCGTCCGCAAGCCCGCGCCTACGGTGGCCGGAAGTCGGCTCTCGACTCCCGACGCCCGGGGCGTCTCCTGCGGCGAATAGGGGCGCGAGGGCGCGCATTTTGCCTCTCCGTCGCGCGCTCCGCCTCCTCCTTCGCGAGCATTACTGCTTCGCAGAAGGAGGTGACGGCCTCCCATGCACTCTCGCTCCGGACCATGGCCTGAACCAGGGCCGGACGCGAGAGATCGCCGCCGCCGATCGCCTCCGTGAGGACACGGCGGTGCTCTGCCCAAGCTGGGCAGACCTCCACCGTATGCTCCACCGTGTCCTCCGGGCGATCCACACAGTGATGACACCCGGGCCTTTCCTCCCGCCTTATCCGGAACAGGAACCTCCCGAAACAACCGCGTCCGGTGAAGACCTACGTCAGGCGGAAGGTGAGTACACCGTGGTGCCTCTCTAGCCACTCATCAAAGAGACATGGCCGCAATTGTGACGTGCCCAGCACTGGGTTGCGACAATCGCACTCTCCATGACGCTATGAGATCCCGCCGGAGCTCTGTCCGCTGTGCAGTGATTTCTCGCGGCACCAGAGTTAAGCCCCGGCGTTTCGCCTCCTCGCTTCCACCTTCGGCCTGATCATCACTTACCATCAGGGGGACTTAAACATAACTGGCAAATTTTCAGTAAATACAGGCGTAATGTTCTACTTGTATATGGGCACGTAATTCTCGTAAGCGTCCTCTACAGCGTATAATTTCCCTGAAGCGATTTATCCTAAACCACATTACGCTTCGTTGAAATAATTATTCTTGTTATTGTATACGTTTTGTGAGGTTTTGTGGGTTTAATTAACGTTCTTATACATTCTTTCCCTTTCTAGGAAATGACGACGATGACCTATTACGGCAATAAATGACATAAGTATTGTATCGTTTAACGCAAAAAAATCATTAATTGTATTGACATTGAAATTAAAACCACAAATCAATACAACATTTTTATGTTTGCTGACCTCTACTATATTCTTAAGCTGTGTTTTTAATATTCATGAATTAGCTACTATAAAGCCTTAATGTAGCTAATTTAATATCAAACATTTCAAATCAAAATTATCTGTCAAATAAAGCAAATGAATATGGTAGATACCTTATTCATTGGCTTTATTTGTCAGATAATTTGATGGCATTCATTTTTGAATTATTATTTCGGGCTTGTAGCCGCTGCGGCTGACGCTGTTATCCCCAGAATCCCAATTAATATTATTATAAACTCAGTGTATAGAGTGCTGCTAGCGGCACCCTATCCCTATCGGATTAAGTGCCAGCGGCATAATAGTGGCGTTGCCTCGGCCCGGCTAAAGTGCCGTAAGCATCGCGTTGTCATTGTCACTTGTTATTTTATTTGATTGTTGAGTTAAGTTCGCTGTAAAACTCCACATTATCAAATATTACATCATCTTGTGCCTAAATGGACCCTGCCACTCTTCGGCCGTTGTGTGGTTACAGTTCTAATCTAACCTAACCTACCTTTCAGCCATTTTCATTTGCTACTTAATTTTTCGTAAATTCAGTTATTGTTGTGACTTTTAATATAATTATCTAAAACAATCAATCAATACAAAGAGCACTGAACTAACCTCAAAAATAAACAAAATAATAAGTGACAGTAACAATGACAATGCAATGCTTACGGGACTTTAGCCGGGCCGTGACACTCTATACACTTCCACTTTTACGACGTACTTAGACCTGAAAGATAAGATAAAAAGTATAAGACGTTAGAGGTGAAGACAGAAAATAAAAATACAATAATTAAAAAGCAATCGGCAGTTTTATTGAAGTAAAATTGAGTTATCTCACAACGATAACGTATTATGAGTATGACTAACTCATTTCCGCCTTCTGTAACTTGAACCTAACCCAGGATGACAAATACCCGATATAAAAATTAACAACATGTTTGTTTAATAATACCCAGAAAACATAAAACAAATATTATATACTAGCTTCTGCATGACTTCGTCCGCGTGAAATTTCGGCGGTCGATGCACCGCGTTGCATCGAATTGCCCGCCGATGCTATCACTTCGTTTTTGCTTAGCGTTCCTTCATACTTTTTTTTTGGGTTAGCTCAGCTCCTTATAGTCGAAGCGTGATGTTTAATAGTTTATAACCTTTCTCAAGAACCGGTGAAAAAAAAAAGGTAGGCTTTTTTTTTTCTCTTCTAATGCGACTTGTAGTTCCAGAGATTAGCGCGTTGATACAAACAAACAAACACTCCAGCTTCATTAGATTAGTATACATATTATTTTACGTCATTACACACAAATTAGATGTTGTGTAAACTGATAGCTGATAAACACTGCTCGAAATGTCAATCGCATACGCAGTTCAATTTTACGAAATTCCGACGAGCAATATAATATGATAGACGCCCACTTCCTGCTAATAATACGCCTCTTATTATTACGCATTGGGATGTTAAACAGGAAAATAATACGGTTTATCTGAAGTAATTTGAGAAGGAATTGTCACCATTCTCTTGCCCTAATTCAAATTTATTGTGGGGTCGGTGTAACATGTCTTTTTCATCCATAACTTCTCTAGTCGTCGTTATCTCGGTAGTAGCCGGGTGGGAGGAACAGGGTGTAAAGTTCACTCATCCGCCATAGAAAAGGGAGGATCCTCCGACCAGACGGGTGTCATGTCTGGCGGGCAATTGCCCAGAGGTTGCAGTCGTGAGCTTGTATACATGTTCACCGCGCGGTAAACTCTAATTGCGCGATGCAGGATTTGAGTGACGTCAGGATGTTGTGTGACGTCAAGTCTTTGATGCGTAGTTCGCATGTGGCGGTGTAGATGCTGCCACAATATCATCTTTCACTTATTCCATCCATTGTTTCTTTGGTCTTCCCCAAAGAAATAATGGTCTTCAGGTCTTCCACATTTATACTCATACTCCTCCCAAAGACATTTCCCCCATTCCATTCCTGAAAACCGATTTCAACAGAATTTTTCGCTCCACGGGACCACTGCGTATGCTTAAACGCAGGTGACGTAGGTCAGCACAGTACAGATTTTGCAGGGTAAGGTAGACGAGGCACACATAGGCCGCGAGCGCGTGCTGCGACGCAGCTACACAGACACATTCGCGGCCTAGCTAGTACAAACAATAGACGTGTGGTAAAAACAATTGACGATCTGCACTGATCTAATTTGGGGCTGTACTATGACTTGTTAAAGCAATCATCGTTCCAGTGTGAGAGAGAGATGCAGCTATACAGGACGAATAGCACTATCCTTATTTCACAACGGAAAAGTGATGGTTTTAACACGTCATAGTAAGGCCCCTGTACCGGCAATACAACGAGACGCAGAGCAGGACACATGTCTGCGTGGCACGTGCCGGCGCTGCAGCGTACGCAGCTCTCTCAGTACGTTCACGCATTACTAAATTTGCTCTGCCATGCGCTGCGTAAATCTGCGTCAACTGCATCTCAGCATACGCTTAGCCTCGGACTTCCTCTTATATACTCATTTCTCATTTATCCATTCGCGTAACACCACACATCCCTCTTAGCATTCTCATCTCAGCTGTTTGTTCCCTTTAATTCATCCATTTTGTTGCTCATCATTCTGATCCATACAAGACAGCAGGTCTCACCAGTGTTTTGCATAAATTGTATGCTTTTGAAATAACTCTTCTTTTACAGTATTTGGAAATAATATCAATTAATCTGCCTAGTACTGGGGTCGGCTTTCAGTCTAACCGGATGCAACTGAATACCAGTATTTTATTGCCTATCTGACCTCCACAAATTAGTTAGTGCGGGTAACCCCATGTAACTCGTTGTCAGACTTTTGGACCCGTAACGACTGTCAAAGATCTACGAATGATAGCCGGGACCAACTGCTTAACGTGCTTTGCGAGGCACGGAGGGGTTCGATATGTAATATATGGTCACCTATCCACGGATCGACCTCAACAAGCGTTACGTGTAGATCGGATCCCGTGCGGCTGTTATTATTTGGTCACGATCCCGCTCGAGTGATTTTTGAGAATATTGCAGGGTGGCAGGGACATCGACGCGAAAACTGATAGGTACCATGGATTCAGTATGTACCTACTACCACTTATTTACCTACTACTACTTTACTACTTTTTTTTAAAGAAAATTGTCCTTTTCTTGTTTGATTTGAAATCTTTGCGGTTATATTTTCTTCAAAAAAAAGTTCCTACTTATCTTTAGATACCTCCGTAATAATAATAACATCTAAGTGCTAGTAATTTTTTCAATAATTCTAAACATTGTGATGATAAATGGTCGGAGATCATTAAGCCTACCTCAATGTGGCTCAAGGCGAAGACCTCGTCTCGTAATTGTAAACCTTTTCATCGTAATCACATTTATTTAATACGAAATACCTCAGTTTATTAGTATTATTATATCCGAGGGAATATCCATTGAAGAACCTCGCAAACGACTTTTCATAAATAATGTATCGTCTGGGCTTGCTCTTGCGATCCACCTCATCCATCACTTTCCATCAGACGAGATCGGGGTCAAGACCTGGCCCTTATCTATATCTATACTTCTAATAATTAAAAATAAAGCGAATATACAGGGTGGCAGGGACATCGATGCGAAAACTGTTACCATGGATTTAGTACGCGATTCAGAATCGCGTACTGAAGCCATTGAAATTTTTCGTCGGTTATTTAAAAAAAAAATAATGGCTGTTTCATACATTTTGACCACGTAGGTACTACACTTTTCTATGAAAATGCTGATTTTTGCAGGGGCAAGGGGTACAGAATCATGTACTGAATCCATGGTAAAAGTTTTCGCGTCGATGTCCTTGCCACCCTGTATATATATTTACATAATTAAAAATAAATAATTAATAATATTATTTTATAGAGCTGAAAAATGTTTGTTTAAAAGTTTGTATGTAGGAGGTAATCTCCGGAGCTACCAGTCAGAATTGAAATATTAGATTTGTAATAAATAGCCCAATTCTTTAGGAAGGTTATAGGCCCTCGGACGAAATGTCGGGCAGAATAGAGAGAAAAAAGAAAAGACAATTGCCAAAAAAGTATATATTCTACCTACCAATGTGAAATTTAATTCGTTTGCATCCTCTCAAGGGGTTATTGTACTCATCATTATGAACAACTTCATAATGTTGTAACATTTATGTTCGCATAGCTCGTTATAATGGAACAGCTGATTTTTTTTCGCGATTTCAGGGTTGGCCCCATAGTGAAAGTTGTTCATAATGATGAGTACAATGACCCCTTAAGAGGATGCAAACGAATTAAATTTCACATTGTATATCGATCGAACGAATGAACCGAACGTAAAAAAAATCACAATACATTTCGAAATTACCCGAAATCCCTTTTAAAAACTGAATTCAAAGTACAGGATTTTCCAACGGTTTTTAAGGTCCCTTCATTCGGTTTAGTGCACTCTCAAAGCGTGGAACTCCTTGCCAGCGCCTGTGTCTCCTCTCAAAGTCCGTCAAGATCACCATCAAACATCTTCTGGGTGCGTTCATTCCATTTCGTTTTCCACCAGGAAAAATTGTATCAACAACATTTTTAAAAGTTGTAATATTTTCCAAGATAGCACGACCCGTACACGTGATAAGTTAACACGCGCCGGTATTGGGCAATGAATCGTAACAACGTGTAATCAATTAATGTTTGTTATACAAATTAACATGTGATTGATAAACTGCAGCAGTGCACTCGGATAACGGTAAAAGTGTGTAGGAACGGTTATGTGTGTAGGATGTGTCATTGGTACAGTTTTTTTTTTTTTTCTTTATTTATTTAAAGGGGCTTTTACGCATAGCGTATGTCAGTCCCATCGTATCCTAAACAATAGTAGGTACTTCACAACACGTGGGCCATGAATTTGAACAAACCCTTCGCATCGTCGCCATTTGGTTGGGATAGAATTGTATGGAACATGCCTACATCAGTTTTGTTCAAATTCAGGGAATTGGTACAGTTTAAAAAAAATAAAAAAAACTTTTATTTCTAAAACTTATGTACAAGCAACAGAATAATGATAGGAACTACCTTTTAAGCAAAAAATTGCTTGTATTAGGTACTTCCGTTCTTCCGGTTTATATTAACAATACATAAGTGATAAATTTACCATTACACAAAACAAAATTAAAATTAATAACAAAATTTATCAAAATCTTTTTTTTTTTTTTTTGTTGAAACGTGTGCATTTAGTCCTACGACAGAATTTTCTTGAACCTGTTACGGCCGAACCTAATTACCTATCGTCTATCACCAGTTTTGGCATACTGGAGATAGAAAACCCTATCTATCTATGGTTTTTTTTAGGATCGATCCCATAACCTACAAACTCGTAAGTCGGGGCCGTTAGGACCACCACTGCTCATGTTTCTGTTTAAGATCTGATAAGTCTTAAGATTTTTGCTGATGAAACGCGTTTTTACACGTCTTATAACATACGTGTATCGCGTTTATTTACAATTTAACGGTACTCTTATTGCAACATTAGTCATTACATGAATGTGGGACAGGGTTGTACTAAGGTCGGCCGAAAGGTGCAAGATTGTGTTAGTCCTGTCCTGTGTGTATCAAGAACGAAAGATTCAGAAGAATGCTCTTTGAAAATAAATAATCAGTACACTGATTGTTACTACTGTAGGTTCTTTTGGTAACCAGATTCAGTTCAATTCAATTAAATCGATAAATAAGTAAGATATTTCTTCGAAACATGTCTGGAGTACCTGTATGTAGGGTTACTATTTATTTTAGGGAGGTTGCCTGTCTAGGATGTACAAAATGCCTGATTTTTCGAAAAATGCCTATCTATTGCAAAAAAACTGTAACTCTTAAAAGAAATAATACGCAACAGATAGTTCTAAAGACTGACATTTATTCAAAATGAAAAGTATGAACAATTTACGACCACAAAATTAATTTAGTTCCGAAGAGTAGTTTTTTTTTTTCTAAAGTATAAATACCTACAAAAATCTTCACACAAAACCTTTTTAAAGTTTTCTTGATTTACTAATAATGCTTTTACCGACACTATTGTCAGGCGATTCCTTTCATTACTCAACAGTGCATTTATTAGGGAAATTCAAAAATGCCTGTTTCAACTTAGCGCCGGCCGCACGCCTGTCTTAACCGTAAAATGTCTGTCAAAAGCGCCAAATGCCTGTCAGATGGTAACCCTACCTGTATGTCTATCGCCAGGGTGGAATCAAGGGTTGGACAGAAGATGCAATTGGGTTCATTTAAAAAAGATTATTACAATATCGCGTAAATAATACAAGGTCAATAGAATTTGTTTTAATATTCGGAATATCTTCTTATTTTTTTCAAAAATAGAGATCTTCAATTAAATTTGAAAAAGCCACAAGTAATTAATATTTCCCAAAACCCGCTATGACGTTAACTGTTTACTTTAGGATGTAGTGTTTCTGAGTACCGTACATACCTACCTCATTAATGAAAGAATTTATTTGCTTAAGGAAGTCTGTAATATTTGCGGTAACTGTAAAAATATCCTATTACATACCTAAATACCTAAAAAAATAATTTAATAATTTAATTACCCATTACTGTGACGCAATGGTTAACTCATTCTTCTCCCAGTTTTGTTTGTAAACATTATGATGACGTATTTTGGTATAGTTTAGCTTGAAACTATCAATGGGATTTTGGCCACAATAATTATACCTAATTGTTGTGGCCAAAAACCCATTGACGGTTATTGATTCTACGTGACACCTGTCACGGGAAAACAGTAAACAACATTTACAGCAGAGATAGCCTAGTGGTGTGACTTGACCATCAGAGTACCAAATCATACGTCTCGAGTCCGAACCCAAGGCACGCACTTCTGACTTCTCGGATTCTTGTGCGTATTGTACAATTATCACTTTGTTCAAAAACGGTGAAGGAAAACATCGTGAAGAAACCGGCATGCCTGAGAGATATTATTTTCTCGACGACGAAGGCAGGCTTAATTAAATTTAAGAAGACTATTTCGCAAACAATAACCCTCACCAAGAGTTTAAGGCATTAGAAATGTTGATATTTTACCAACTACAGCCCCACGTTATTCCTTCATCTAGGTACCTTAAATATTGAAGAATAGGACAAGAAAGCTCTATGCCAGCATCATCATCATCATTTCACCTAAAACACGTCCTTGAAAAGATACTAAAAATAAATATAACTCTGTAGATAATATGGTGAGCCTAACAAAGTTGTTTACACAACAGTACGGTCAAAAGGTCAAATAAAATGAATTACGCTCCACCAACTACATATATTTCACTGCAGTCGCTTCCTTATGTCAAGGAAACAATTGCATCCACAATTCATTGTTCACACAGTTAAATAAAATTAATATAAATCTCAATCTGACTCCTATCTTTGTGGTGGTCGGAACATAAATATATAAATAAATATTTATGTCTTTCTGTTTATTTATTGGTGATTGTAAATTTTAAATATTCCATTAACAACCGTGTTACTAATTGATGCTGTTTCCGTTAAATACCTACAAATTATTTATTGTGTGCTGATAGATGTATGAGTAATAGAAAATAATTTAAGTTGGTGTCAAGTATTAAATAATTGGAATGCAACTAAAGGGCCTCTAGAATTGGCTCACCGTGAACAGCCGGCCCTGGTTCTTCTAGACTAAGTAATCTTTTCACCACAGTATAGGCTATTATATCTAAGGAAAGAAGTTAAGAAATAAAATAGGCAACATTAGAATTCACACATAAAATACTTACCATATTTTGTCGCACAAGATAGCACAAAGCAAGAGGAGCATATTATCGAAGCCTCTAACCACAATGATGACCGGTAGCCATAGAATACTGTAGCTGTGGCCGAAATCGCCATAGATAGGATCACGTCATCCCCGGAAACAAAATAAAAACGTACAATTCGCCAATTCTTTTCTAATCAACTTCCGTAAAAAGTAATAGATAGATGATAAGTCATTGAACGATACCGTTCGACGGTCAGCCATTGAGGATTCGAGGCCTTTGATAAAGCAATTAATTTAGTTTTTCCGGTAGCAATGTTACTCATTTACTTTTGGTAAAGTTGAGTGTCTACTTTTTTGCAACATCATGGCGATAAAAGAGATAGTAAAGACTGAATTTTCTGTTTTTTTTGTTTCATATTATGAACCATTATATTCCAAATAGCATGCAAGGAGCATGAGGGTTCGATTCCCAGGTCGAGCTAATTTTATTGTGTTTTTCCATCTGGAATTTATCAGCAGCAGCACGTAGTCTAGATTTGTGCCCGGTTGATGGCAATAGGCGCGCCCCATATTACATGGGACTTAAAACATAACTGGCATAATGTTGGTGTACAATTAGTACACCTCTGCCTAGCCTTTCCTGGGGAGTACAGGCGTAATGTTATGTTATGTCATGTTATGTTCCCAATTGCATTTTTTGTGTTCGAAACCGCTCAAGAAGTTCACTTTTGTCTTGGAGTTTGGTTATGAAAGTCAAACTTTTGACTGAGTGAAACCCAAATCAATTACCGTGATTAAAGGCGTTCAAAATCGCAATTTCATCTCAGCGAAAATCAATGTCAATATTTATTATAAAACGTATAATTAGTATTTTTGATAGATTGAATGCGAACATTCTTAAAAATACGGAAATTGCCCCCCTCTAATCATCAAAGTCAAAGCCAAATCATTTATTTCATAAACGGCCCTTTTGAACGTAAAAAAATCCTCATTTAACTTACTTTGGCATCTTTTGAATTTAACGGGCCCTAACCTAGCACCCTTCTCACTCCGGTCCTGTCGCCCCATCTAACATGGAGATATTTTTCTAAGCATTTAAAAATTATTCTCTTCACTAACTTCCGTGAATTCTTTGTATTACTTATCTATAGTTATGCGTATGAATATACTCATTAGTACGATAGGAATTATAAGTGACCGAGTGGCAACACAAAGAGTGCGATGTCACAGTACAGACACGTGTAAAAGGTTCATTCAGGGGCGCTACAGACAAGTTCGGGTCGGCACGATTCGACACAGGTCGAGCGTCAAAATCTAATGTTTATTATACCGCCCGGCTGTACCGAATCATGTCGAGTGTGTAGCAGGCCTCAGAAATAATGCGTGATTGTATGATCACAGATGAAGTTAGATTATCCCCTTGGTCTTTAAAGATAAAAAGCGGCAAACCGTGCCGCCAATTCGTCCCACTGGTTTTCCGGTATGCAGACAGTCACTTCAAAGGACAGTGAGTCTTTTGGCGCGTGGCTAAAATCGGAACGAACACCGCCATCTTGTTTTTTCAATACAATTTCTATGATAATTTAACAAATGTTTAGGTACCAAAAACCTGTCAATATCATTCAGGCGCCAAAGGATCCTTGTAGCACCCTAGTTTCGGGCATTTATACCTTCTGCATTTATCAGTTTTGTGTCAATACGTTTTTCCTTCACACGGCGTGAATCATTATTTTATTTTGTTTTTTTTTTATAAAATGAACATCTAGAATATTTTCTTGGCGCTTCTTTATGAACGATTGTTATGGTTATAAAATAATTTGCAACAAGCCTAGGCTACTAGTTCTTAAAATATTTGTATTTAGTCTGGCATAACAAGTGGTATCGATTTTAAACTTCGTTAAACCTAGTCATCTGGTGTCCAGTCTTTTTAAGTTTATTTTCAGATGACTTCATTATAGTATGGTCTGTTAGCAGTAATGAACAGATTCGCTATAGTAAACTTAGGCAGTTTCTCATATTATTAATAACTATAACGTTTGGCGATTTATTCGACACCTTCTCTTCTGCCGATAAACTTCCAATTTGAGATGAATTGCACCCTTCTTGTTTCTTTTTCGTGTGGTTAGTAACTCACCTGGTGTCAGAGTTGTTATGCCGTTCAGAAATATTTCTCAGGCACGCCGGTTTTTTTGCTCGGGGCACCGCCGCCGTGAGCTTGTGGAGGGAAGCCGTCACCTCCTTCAGCGAAGCAGTAATGCTCGCGAAAGTGGAGGTGGAATGCGTGAGGGAGAGGCAAATTTCGCGCTCTCATAGTGGCATGAGAGCGCGAAATTTGCCTCTCCCTCACGCATTCCACCACCGCCATCACAACAGACGCCCTGGGCCTCGGGAATCGCGGGCCGATTCCCGGCCACTGCAGGCGCGGGCTTGCGGACAGTGAGCAATGGGTACCTCACCGTCCGATAAGGACCAGGCCCGGGTTGACGGCGCGTTGTGTTCCACGCGCGCCTCAAAGAGATGTCAGCACAACTCAAGGGGTCTGCTACGACCGATGCCTGCCGGGGTCGCGGGAAAGTCCGAAAGGGATTCCGTGGTCCCTGGCAACGTACAGGCACACACAAGCGGCAGGCGTACACTGAAGGAACACGGGCGGGTATTAGTCAGTAAGAGTCTGACACGCCCTCCCGATCTGCCCAGAGCGGGAGAAGCTATTTGATAATTCCCGACCCAAAAAACAAAAAAAAGGCATGCCGGTGTCCTCACGATGTTTTCCATACGCACAATTATACAATACGTACATGAATCAGAAAAGTCAGAGGTGCGTGCCTTGGGTTCGAACTCGAAACCTATGACTTGACATTCCGATGATCACACCACTAGGCTGCTAAGGCTATTAATGCACAATTTTACCCTAGACTAATTTGATCGGATCGGAAGTTATAGAGCACCCTAACGAGGCAGCTGCTATTTTACAACCGTTTATTCCGACATTAATTTTGTATCCCGTTTCAAAATCGATCATCAAATCCTCACTGGTGGATATCGCGTGATAATGCGTACATCAATGAACTATACCTAAAGATAGTGATGTAATCGGAATTACCTCCAAACTCCTTATGACGTCAAAATCTTAGAATGCGCACACGCCACCAAAAAATTGAATGCAAGAACAGCGTCATTCTCGTGCACAATATTATATTAACGGTGGTAAAGTGACGTATTAATGTAAAGCTAACGTCTGTGTATGTTTGTGTGTGTATACAAATTCGTGTCCTTTTTATACACGTGCCATGACGTGTCTTTATTGTGCTTTTTTAGGACCACGCGACTATAACGGATGGTTAAATTTATTGTTACTGAATTATTGACATAAAATAATTTTTAGTATAAGTGATATTGATTTTTTAGTATAAGTGATATTTTAAATGCGTAATAAATTTTACATATGAATGTTAAGTTTATGCTTTTTTTTTAATTATTATTATTTATTTGTCATCACTGTAATATTTTCAACACAATATATTTTGTTATGAAATAAATAAATGACTTATGATGAATGAATGAAGAAAATAAATAATGTTGATGCATTCTTGATATCATATCATCATCATCATTAGCAGCCAGCAGTCATCCACTGCTGGGTCATTTTCTTTCTGCCAATGTCCCTCGACCAGGTGTATCCAACAACTTTGACGATGTTGTCAGCGCAACACGTCCATTAGCGCCTTTTTTATTCCGTATACAGTGGGTAAAAAGACGGGATAATTGAATGGCGTTTTTCAGGAAGCGTAGTCAGTAGTTTGCGTGATAATGCCCCACTATTTATTTATTTTGTACACTGCATAAACCATCATATCATCCAGATTTCAGATAAATAAAGCAAAATCATGTCAAGTCACCTATAGTCATGATTTTATCAAGCATGATCCTCCATGATTACGTGCGCCCGCGCGTGACGAGATGTTGCGAAACCTTGTCCTTTAAAAGCACGTGTTTGTGTCATGTTTACAAATAATGTCTGCTTGATGGCAATTACTCACATTGTCCATCAGAATATAACGAGTAAAAGGTTGTTTTTCTTATTAATCATAATTTCATTGGATTATGCGTGCAGATGCAGCGTCGGCGCACGCATCCACACGTGAACCCTGATTATGGTTTTACTACAACGTATCCTTATAGACACGTGTTTTTTGCGATTGGGATTAGACGATGAACCTTTCAGCAGTAGGGCTTGCGACCACTATACTGAGGTCTGTTACCGGACAGGTAATAGGATTTTACTGAACGCCTACGTAGCGCCTACGTTTCAGATACACAGGAAAATAGATACCTACTAATCGAAAAATATTTTCAGGAAACAGACCTCAGTGTAGTGGTCGCAAGCTCTACTGCTGAACGGTTCATCGTCTAATCCCAATCGCAAAAAACACGTGTCTATAAGGATACGATTTAGTAAAACCATAATCAGGGTTCACGTGTGGATGCGTGCGCCGAAGCTGCATTTGCACGCACAAACCAATGAAATTATGATCGATATTGATAATTAGATTTTTTAACATAGGACTTCAATGACGTGCCCATGGGCGGCATACAACTCTGACACCAGGTTAGTCACTAAGCACACGAAAAAGAAAGAATGACGTCACTGGAAAGAAGACGTCAATGGAAAGAAGGTGCCAATGGTGCCAATAAGGGATGTGACTAACGAATACTTCTGTCCCGTTCGGGGATAAAAATTGATAACGAATTATGCAAATCTCGCTGCTTCTATGTGGGTGTATTAAAACATTGATATCATAATGATTTGAGCATATGAAGATTACCTAATCTATATGTATGTATTCATTTCCAAATATGACCGCCTAGAAGTCCTTCCACTCTTGATTAACAGTGATAATTACTAAGACTAGGTAAGTGTTGTTATGATTGCATCGATTAGGAACTAACAGCTTTTTCCCACCAGAATCGATTATTTTTCATAAAGCCAGATTATGCCAACAAATTATGCACGTGTCTACACAAGAACTAATCCCTATAGAAACAGCCTCAAAATAGATTCATAATAATTTTGTTGAAAAAATCGATTCAATAGATTTATCGAACTTCGAATATTTGATTAACTCGATTATCAAAACGAGCTAATGAACTACGGATCAATTGGACGGCTTTGATAATAATTTGGGTACCGCTGGCAATGCGTACGCGCCGAATACCTACGCGTTTTTGAACACGTGTCTCAAGATACGCCTGAAAAACGTGCTGTGTCTGATTGGAGCCAAGATGAATGAGTTGAGCAATAGAAGTAATTTGAGAAAGGCTCGCCTGATTGCTGCTTGTTGGTACTGATCTTTTGACTTTTATATTGATGAATTTCTTGCCATGATTTTTAGCCATACAATTCTTGAATCTGTACACATTATAAGAAAAAAAATGCAGTGATTGCCTAGTGGTGTGACCGTCGGACTGCCAAGTCATAGATCTCGAGTTCGAACCCAAGGCATGCACCTCTGACTTTTCGGATTCAATGTGCGTATTATATAATTATCACTTGCTTCAAAAACGGTGACGGAAAGCATCGTGAGGAAACCGGGTACCTGAGAGATATTATTCGACGGCATGTGAAGCCAAGTCAGCGGCCCATGGGCAGCTTTAGAACTCTGACACAAGGTTAGTCAATAACAACAAGAAAAAAATAAAAATTGCATTCGCACAGTAATTGTGAAATGTCATGTAGAAAATCGAGCTTAAAATTTTGTGTTCTCTCAAAACTTTGAGGGAAATAATTATAAAATGTTACATATTTAAATTAATATTCTCTCCCAAAACGGGACTACAATGCGGTGCCGTATTTGCATCACTGGGTCATTGGGCTAGGATACCATCTTGAGCCAAAGAGACGTGTTCCGCGGGACTGTGTTGGCCTACAGCCATGTTAACCAGTACCCTAATTACGTAACATATTTTCGTAAACGATTACTGTCTGTTTCATTGTGACAGTTTAACAACATTTATTGCGTCATTTACGTTGTCGAGCAGATTTTTTATTCGAACTTATAAAGCCATGGATTAGCAATCTGTTTCAATACGATTCCGATTCTGATTGATCGTGTATTACGCAATTAGGGTACAGGTTTTCCGATGTCTCTCGAAGTTGCGCGATGTTGCAAGCGACACAAGTTGTGGAAAAGTCACTTAATTAATCCCATCAAAACGAGGGCTCATGTTTGACGTTAAGGGATGTTGAATATTCCTATTAGTGATAAACAAATAAAAATTACAAAGGCTTGTAAAAGTAATAAAGGAAGTAGCGTAACTGTAATAAAAGAACCACGTTCTCTTGCGCCAGCGCCGCTTTGACCTCGCATTATTGAAGTTAACAGCTCATTAATTCATTCGACGCACGCCAATCTCTGTTTGTTTTGTTTTTTATTGTTTCATTTGTTTTTTTTCTTTGCTTTTATTGTCTTATTTGGCTTTGTTAGGTCAATTCAATTGGAAGTCATTAAAACATATGCGCGGAGGTTTCAAAATTGACAATATCTGGTTATTCCTGGCTTTTAATAAGGTCTATTAAAGTATTTTGGTTAGGTTACCATTAGGTACGGGTACTATTAGTAAGTAAGTCATAGCAATGTAACTCTTATGTCGGTAAGGTAAGGTATAAATTAGATAACAGATATATTGCAATGACTTACTAATAGTTTCACGTCATTCATATTTGATCATGAATGTGCTGCTTAAGAGATTCCCTTGTTCATTACACGTTTACAGGTCTTGGCCAGGCTCTTCACCTAGTGGGCCCAGTTACTATTCAATACGGCTGCACTACTCTATAATCAACCCAAGATTTCGAGAGTGTCATGGTCGTGATTTATGTATGGGTTACTTAAATATTTTCTGAATTACCGTGGATACCTACAACAAAAAGTTAATAAGGCTCGACCGAGATCTCGGTCTCGGCATTCTCGGCTACAAATCGGACCGAGAATTTGGTCTCGGTTCTCGGCTAAATATTGTCGAGATTCTCGGCCATAATCGAGACTAATTGTACGGTAATAATTTACTGCATCGTCAGCTAGTCCATCGAACATGGCCGCAACAGATGAATCTAACTTATGGGCAGCTCATGATGCCATAGAGTTTGAAGATGAGCCAATGACCAGTGACAAAAACAGTTCAAATGCTGTAATCGAAATAGCGCTTGATAGCTTTCTTCGACAGCGATGAGAGACGACTCTCTTCTCGATGGGTGAAAACGCCGAAAAAACTATTTTTTGTTTAACAACATCATGTTGTTTAATTTTGAATATTAAAACGATTACTTACACTCTTAAATACACTCGAGAGCAATGAATCCGGGTCACTTAAAGAATCCTAAAAATCTCGGAAACTAAAAATGCTAGGTTAATGCAATAAATTGTATTTAATAGACAATGTAATACTCCTTAAATGAAGGTATTAAAACTTCTTAGTTATTGTAAAGTTATATCATAAAAAAATCAAATTTGAAAAAGGGCCACTTTCGAAGATGGAACTACGAAATTACAGCATTTGGTTTTGCTTTTGTTTGTAATCTGTCATTTATGTGGGTACATAAACCATGTTGATAGTGCTCTATATTCATTATTCAAGCTGAAATTATGTCGCTTACGCCTGAAAAATGCACCAGAATACTTACAATGCTGGAAACCGGCCGGAGTCAGCGCGATACAGCCAGGACTGTCGGTGTGTCGCTGTCAACAGTACAAAGAGTTCTCCGACGTTACGAAGAAACTGGTTCTAACCTACGCAGACCGGGAACGGGCAGAACCAGGTGTACCACAGCACGAGAAGACCGATACTTGGTGAACACCATGCTTCGAAATCGCTTTCTCACAGGAACTGAACTCACAAATCAGTTTCGACGCCTCGGAGGAAGTAACCCAAGTGCATGGACAGTAAGACGTCGGCTTGCTGAATCTAACTTAAACCCCCTTAGACCTGCAAACGGCCCTAAACTGGAGCGTGGGCATCGTATTTCAAGACTAAGATATGCCCAGAGCCACGTAAATTGGAGTATTGAAGATTGGTCAAAAGTTATGTTCTCCGAAGAATCAAAATTTATGCTCTACAAGCACGATGGAAGACACAGAGTGTATCGAAGACCAGGGGAAAGATTCAAGCAAGCATGCATCGAAGAAAAAGTAGCCTACGGTGGTGGGTCTGTACTTGTGTGGGCCGGAATTTCTTCTGAAAGTCGCACAGAGCTGGTGATCATAGAAAACGGCTCTTTAACTAGCGTAAGATATGTGGAAGAAATCCTCAATGATCACGTTGGTCCATTTATGGTCAATTTAGGTGAGGATGCTATATTTATGCATGACAAATGCCCGACCTCATACAGGTAGGATTGTGAATGACTACCTTCAAGAGATGAACATTACTCGTATGGAGTGGCCAGCGCGCAGCCCGGATATCAACCCGATCGAACATGCTTGGGACGAGCTAGGCAGATGCGTAAAACAACGAATCCCTCCCCCAATCACGCTTCGTGAGCTCAAAATTGCTCTCACAGAGGAATGGGAGAATATTCCCCAAAATCGTATAAGGAACTTGGTGTACAGCATGCCAAACCGCGTAAACGCAGTAATGGAAGCACGAGGAGGCAATACGAAGTATTAAAATTCAAGAAAATCGTAATAAAGTTCAAAAATTTCATGTTTCCTATTTTTGTTTTAAGGAGAGATCAGCAGTTTTTTTCTTTATGTAATTTTGTGTTAATAAAATGTATGGTGACTCATATTTTTTTTACTTTCATTTAAGGAGTATTACATTGTCTATTAAATACAATTTATTGCATTAAACTATCATTTTTAGTTTCCGAGATTTTTAACATTCTTTAAGTGACCCGGATTCATTGCTCTCGAGTGTATATAATAAGCAAAATTAGCGCATTTTCATATTTTTTTCACGATTTTACTATTTTCGGTCTCGGCCGAGATTTTATTTTATTCGCGGTCTCGGTCTCGGTCTTGGCCGAAAACGAAAATCCTGTCTCGGTCAACCCTTAAAAGTGAATAAATCGATAGCCAGGGTTTGACTTTTTAAAATACACTTCTTCTTTTTGAGTCGATGGCAAAAGTAAAAATGTTATATTACTAGCTGCGCCACGCGATTTCACCCGCTTTAGTCTTGATCCCGTGGGAATATCAGGATAAAAATAATATCTTATGTCCTGGTCCAGGTCATGGTCTACCTATGTGCCAAATTTAATTCAAATCCGTTTAGTCATTTTAGGGAGAAAGCGTAATAGACAAACAAACTCACTTTCGCATTTATAATATTAGTTAGGATTAGAATGTTAGATGAGTTGGTTCCAGTTAGTGTTAGTGGCCTAGGAAGTGCAAAAAAAAAAAAACAAATTCAAAAGTCATTTATTCAAACTAAGCTGAGAATCAGCACTTTTCGAACGTCATAATTACATAAGACATTCCCCCAAAACGCCCACCCTTCACCACTTCCTAGTGCTTTAGCTGGGAAGAAGAAGTGGCGCAACAAACTCCCCAGCAGTACTGCTGTCTGTTCAGTTGGAAAAAAAAAGTATAACATCCTGAAGAATATTAATGTAGCCAGCTTTAAATCTAAATCATACCTATTCAAATACTTACCTAGAATTA
Source organism: Agrochola circellaris (assembly GCA_914767755.1). Taxonomy (NCBI): domain Eukaryota; kingdom Metazoa; phylum Arthropoda; class Insecta; order Lepidoptera; family Noctuidae; genus Agrochola; species Agrochola circellaris. The sequence goes on from OU611860.1 coordinate 11,110,339, forward strand.
TTGTGAGATAGCGATTCATGACCAGACAACATGATTATAATTGCATACATTTAGTCCTAACACGAAATATTTACGAAGCAATTTGTCTTACAATTCCAAATGTCATAACAGAAGCTGGGAGATTAGAAAGCGCAACAGTATGGCATCCTTATTAAACTAAATGTCTCGGACATTCCAGTCGCTTCTGTGAAAATAAAAAGTTATTCGGTAAGAAAACAAGTCCATTTGTATTAGTTCCACTTAAGTTACTTCTTATATAATACAAACTGAGACCATTTTGAAAATAGGTCGGGCACAATTGTTAATTTTCCACTTAGTTTACCTTTCTAAAGTCGAAAGAGCGTGTTTTCGAAATAGGTCGACCTAAATATTTTACACCGCGCTTTTCAGACGCAAAAGAAACGTTAAGAAAAAAAAAATAAAAAAAATCTTACGAATATTAAACAAAAAAACATCAGTTTTCCTGCCTGGAAAGTTATCCAGTCAGTTTGGCGAGTTTTAAACGAGAAAGGAAAACTTATTCTGAGGAAACAATATTGAAAAAATCTCGTTAGCATATCGATTAGGTACCAACTACAACATAAAGATAGAAAAATAGAAAGAAAGAAAATTATTTTATTTGGGACACGCACAGGAAATACAAACAGTAAGTAGGTAATAACAAAAATAAAAAAATTACAAAAAAAAAAAACAAAAAAAAAAGAATTATAACGACCTGTGCGAGGCCAAAAAGGCTCCTATCTCAGCATAATGCGGCGATATTTAAAAAATAAATACCGCACCGCTGGTATTCTGATAGGGCCCACTGTGATGTCACGGACACACCTACGGATTAAGATAAATCCCACTATGGGATGTAAAAATAAATAAAACAATAAAATAAAACATAACATAACTTTTTTTTTCTAGCAAGTCGGTACCTGAGTATCATCAACTCTGAAATATTTTCTAGCAATGGAAAAAACCAAAATGACATGACTGTATCTTTTTCGGCATCTTATAAGAACTCTCGAGAAAAAAATTACACAAGTCGTAGGTATACCTACAAATTTTCAGCCGCAGTAGGACTTAGGACTTGAAACATGACTCAATCAACAACTTAGCCTACCGCAGTCCACTGCTGAACCTCCTCTTCCGCCTTCCACATCCAGTCTGTGCTAGACACCTTTCTAAGATTTTTGGTCCATCTACTTGGGGGGCGTCCCACACTACGCTTGCGGATTCCACTCCTGGACTCGTCTGTTCCACCGGTCATCGATCGACAAACATGGCCAGCCCACTGCCACTTCAGCTTACTTACTCTGCAAGCTATGTAAACATGAGCGTACCATTTTAATCAATTCAAGCCATGTCCCACAGAATCATTTATTTACATAATTGTTTATTTTTTGTTTGTAATTTAACATTCACGGTCTGTATTGTAGTTGAAAACATAAGTGACCTCAAAATGACCTTGTAGGCCAGGTCACAAGCCAAAGCTTGTGACCTTGTCTTTGTAGGTCATTTGGCGTGGATATAGAAAGAAAGAAAGAAAATACCAAGAACACAAAATAAAAAAAATAAACAAGTTGAGGGAAAATAAGCGTCACATCCACGCAAAACGGCCATCGCTCAGCATAATGCTGCGACACTATGCGAGACAGAGCCCCAGCGCTGGTTTTCAGCGACAGCCGGCAATAATGTTATTGTTAGGTATGTGAATGTTATTACATAAAGTGTAGTATATGAGGCAACGGATGTTTGGGGTTTGACTTCGATTCCCAAGGCAAAATAACATAGCAAATGTTTTTTTTTTTTTTTTTTGAGGGTGGGAAATTATCAAATAAATTCTCCCGCTCTGGGCGGAGCGGGAGGGCGTGTCAGACTTTTACTGACTAAAACCCACCCGTGTTCCTTCCGTTGCCTGTGTGCCGGGGTCGCGATATCCCTTTCGGACAAACCCGCAACCCTGGCAGGAGCAAATGTAAGGAGGTAGGCATGCAGGAAAATTCTTGATGGGAAACGATAGAAATCTTTGTATTATTTTATCATTTATCCTCGTGGTATATTGTTATGATTCATATAAAAGTTTTCACTAAAACAAGACCGCCTTTCCACCAACTGCAACTCTATTAAGCCATAGCACAAATTAATACAGATGGCACACTCCGCAGTTTAGGTATGAAGCTACAAGTACGCGGGGGCGAAAAATCGATCTAGGTAGGTCTCATATGTGGGAAAATTCGTTTTCTTCGTTTTTTCACCCGAGCAGAGCTCGGCCGCCCAAAGTTAAGAACAAGATGGCTACCTTTGAATAATGACATGGCAACATGGAATTTGTAATTACCTACTATCATGGCAGCATGGAATTAGTAATTACCTACTATCATGGCAGCATGGAATTTGTAATTACCTACTATCATGGCAGCATGGAATTAGTAATTACCTACTATCATGGCAGCATGGAATTTGTAATTACCTACTATCATGGCAGCATGGAATAAGTAAGTACCTACTATCATGGCAGCATGGAATTAGTATGTACTATACATGCAATTATTATGAATCATCCTATACTATAAATGAGCATTTTCTATTTTCACCGCAGAATTCGGTCGACCAGGGTGTGTGTCTGGATTGAGGAGCCATGTCTCATATCGGAACGAGGGTACTACCAATAGTTAGTAGTAAATTAGCCGATTTTGTAGGCCGGATCCTGGAATTTGTAGTAGAACCCTTAAAAAGTTATACGACGTTAAAGGTGCCTCCTCAATCCTGACGTCTGGATTGAGGAGCCACCTTAGAACCCGAAAACTAGCCAACGGATATTTTTGCGCTGTATCTCGGAAAGTTATCAACCAATTACAATATATTTTTAGTATGATTTAGTAGTAAATGTGCTCGAATTTGTACAATAAATACAATAAAACGGAAATGCTATATAATTTCAGTCTATAGAAATGATATGTACGTAGCTACTAAAGTAGTTGATCAAATCGGATAACAATAACACCAATATTTAGTAGAAATTTCTACTAAATATTGGCGTAATCCAACATCCTGCGCAATCAGTATTTCAAAAGATATTAATAAAATAAACATTCCTTAACAAATTAGTGAATAGGGTGACCATAAATCGAGTCTCGCTTGTGCTACGTTCCGATGCGGACGCGTTTGCATGTTCTTTATTTCGGTTAGCGCAGCGCAAGCTGTCGCTCGTAATTTACCCGCCATGGTTAATGAACTAGTGGCGAATGAGCTGCTGGCGTTCCTGCAGCAGAAGCTAGATGTGATGGATGAGGTGTCCGCTGTCCAGATCTGCGCAACGAACTTCAGCGAGGATGACATAGTTGCTGCCAAGCTGTTGTTGTACAGTGTGCTGAACAAGCGCGACCAGATGGTGTCCCACCGGCGTGACGGAACTAAGAGGAGCCTGCAGGATATAATCACGCTGTTCAAGGAGACCGACCCTGACGACGTGCCGACGTTTGTGGCGAAGGAGCTACACAAGCTTCCTCCGGTCACCTTCGACCACGTCGATGTAACGAGCCTTCTGAAGGACATTGTCTTTCTGAATACCCGCCTCGCGGATGTGCTAACAAAATTAGATACATCCCAAAACACCGTCGCTGATTTGCGTAAAGGAGTTAGCGATTTGCGCAACAGTGTGGCGGTAATTGGGTCACCTGTCGATGCGTCAAACGTCAACACATGTCGCGGAGCCGGCCGCGATATATCGTCGTCGATTTCCGCACCAGCAGTTTCGTCGCCAGTGCATCCGTCGATTGCTGAGCTTGCAGAGCGCCCCGCCGACGCGCCCCGCAGCCCCGTGCTCGTCACCGTGGCTCCTCCTCGCAGCGCCGCCCGCACCCATTACCCCGTCCCGTTGCCAGTGTCTGCAACCCTGGCGAAAGAATTCCCTTCCTCCTTCAAAGGAATTTCGCTAGCGTCACCGCAAGCGCACTTGGCGCTGCTAGTATTAAGCCCTTGCCAGAAAAGGCGCTGAAAATGATGACGGTTTCGTGACGGTGCAAAGGAGGAAGCGCCGATCGCAAACGAACAAGAACCGCTGCGGCAAAGCTCCTACGGACCCCGAAGTGAGCTTGCGTGCCGCAAAGCCGAACACACGGGTGTACATTTCCCGCCTGCATTATACCACTAAGGCGGAGGACATCGTGGAGTACGTGCATCAAAAGACGAGGTACACACCGAGGGTGCAGTTACTAGAATCGCACCGAAACGTCAACTTCAAGGCGTTCGTCGTGCGTGTACCGAACTGTTATCTGCCCCTCGTCAAGGAAGAAGACTTTTGGCCGCAAGACGTGGTGTTCCGTCGCTTCCGCGGACAAGTTCCACACGACAGCACAAAGTCAAGTGCAAAGTGAAGTGCTACTAACATAGCCTAAGCCTTATTTATTAACAGAAGTTTTCATTTATATTAAAATATGTATGTTTAGGTTAAGGTATTTTTCTATGGGCCTGTGTCGCCTGAAATAAATGATATTATTATTATTATAAATAATTCAAACTATGATCATAAACAGAGTTTTACTTACACATGAATAATTCTTCACCAATCAGTACTTAAATTATGAACACAATATTAACAAAAAGAATTAAAAAAAAGAAAAAAAACTAAAAGAGCAATATCCCATAGAATAAATAAACAAACACCAAGAATAAAAAAAGAAATCACAAAGAATTTTCAGCATCAGCACTAACTCCGAGCGACGCTCTAAAGAGATTCCAGCCCAAACTATAACATATCCACTGCCAACCGGCTCTTTTTCCTCAAAACAAGCTGGAATAAAATCTACCCCTGGCCGTCTGTAGACTCTTCACCGCCCGTTACTTGCACACAGAATAAATTTGGATTCGTCAGAAAACATTATTCTTGCCCATTCTTCGTCTCCCCATTGTGCGTGTTCGCGGGCGTAACGTAATCTTGCTACCCGATATTCCCTTAAAATTTTGGACCATTTGCGGGTCTATTAGCTTGAAGGAGTCGCCGCCTTACAATTTTTTTTTACATTGGAAACATTCAGGGTTACTCACGCAATAAAGAAGAATCTAACGACATATCATTCATGTAAATCGGTTCAGCCGTTTAGTAGTTACGAGGGAACATAGGGACGGACATACATAGATAAATATTCAGGTCAAACACATAACACTCCTTTTTTGGCTTCGCCACAGTTTATACAGGTTATACAAAAAAATAAACTCATTACAATCATTCCTACGACTCAGTTTAAGAGGGCGCCTAAAGGTCAACTAGCGCCACTCTTTTAAAAAAATATTATAGTTTCATATTGAGACACGGAGCAACAAAATACGATCTAGAGGAATGTGGCCGCTTTTCTTTAGATCGTATTTTGTTGCTTCGTGTCTCAATATAAAGCTTTATAAAAGGTATTAGAAAATTCTAGACACACTTACCGAGGGTCCTTATTAGCCGTTATTCATAATTCCTTCTCAGTCACGAATAATATTTTTTTTAAAGAGTGGCGCTAGTGGACCTTTAGGCGCCCTCTTAAATTGTCCGAATACTTCAACGAAATCATGCCATTTGAGGCCAATTCTAACTTAGTGAGTTGAATTGTTGACTCTAGTGATTATACTTCCTGTAAATACATTATTTGATAAGCCGTCAGTCTCTTTGCTACATTATCAGTCAGACAGCGATGCGGAATTTTAAGACACTTTATTTTAGTTTGTTAGGCCCACTTGTGCCAAAACTTTGAGTTAAATAAATAACCCGAGGCTTGCTAACTCAGTGTTACCGTTTTAAATTTTTAACTCATCGTTTTTATTGCACCAGAAGAAATTATTCCAGAGTCAACTAACCCGGGCTAATGTCATGTTCATTCATTCTTTTTACATCCGGCCAAGTAATAATGAGCGAATGCTGAATGATTTAAGTGTTCTTCTCTCTCTCGCTCCACAGTACTTTAGATAAGTCTATTTCTTTACGTCAGATTTAAAATTAGACGTGGTTTTTTGTCGCATTATATTGACCATCCGGCCAAATATGATACAACAAATGCTGAATGATTTAAGTGTACTGCTCTCTCTCGCTCCACAGTACTTTGAATAAGTCTATTTCTTTTTGTCAGATTTGAAGTGAGACGTGGTTCTTTGTGGCATTTTATTCACGTGGTCATTTTGTTGTTGTACGTGCGCATTGTGTTATTTTGTACAAATAAATTGGCGGAAGATGATAAAAATAGAAAAGAAACGTTTACGCGGCCCAAATTTCACAAATAGTGACAATTCGCTACTGTGCGAAATAGTAGCCAAATATAAAAATGTCATAGAAAATAAAAAAACAGACGGAGTAACCCTACAACAAAAACAAAAAGCTTGGTTGGCAGTGGAAAAAGAATTTAACTGTATTACCACTGGTCATTTCCGCAAGGTCGAAAGCCTCCAACAAAATTACAAGAATTTAAAAAAGAAGGCGAAAAAAAATGCTTCTGATGCTAAAATGGATATCCCAGGTGAGTAGGTACCTGTATGCACATTCAATTGCTGTGGTTTCATCTGAAGTGAAGTGTTATTTTATAACTTACCTATTTTAAAACTTACAGTTGATAGGAAAGTTCTTTTGGAAAATATTGAAGAGTATGGCACTTCTTCTGAAGGCTGGGAAAAAGTTGCTGAAGGTACAGGAGCTTCGAAAGATCATTGTCAAAATGAGTTCGAAGTTCTAAGAAAAAAGGCAGTAACAAAAGATATCTGTTTTAAAAAGAAGATCTTGGGTACAGGTTAGTCACTGATTTCATTTTCAGTAAATTGTGTAATTTTTACCTAATTCTCTTCCTGCTGGATTATGTTTGATACATAATAAGTGCTTTTATTTCTAGGCGGGGGACCACCACCAAGGAGTGATGATGACCCTATATTGGATAAGGTTAAAGCTTTAGTTGGGCCATCTTTTGAGGGTCTTAACACCATTTATGATGGAGACAGTGGTTTAATGGCATCGCAACATATTCCACCGATTGAATTGAAAAACTTTATTATTAATGAGGACAGCATAAATAGTGAGGACAGCATAAAGAATGACAAAGAAATAAATGGAGACAATATAGAGACAAGTAACTGTCACTAATTACTTGTGAAGTATCTTCTTTTGAATATTAGCTTCTCCGTATAGCATTTAATTTTAATCTAATTTATTATTTTCAGATGAACGGCCATCACAAGAGGAGACATGTCAAATTGTCGCGACTCCTAAAACACATGTATCCCAGGATGATCTTTCATCTTATTTTACAAATGACAGGGCAAATTTGAAAAGGAAGCCACATGTTTCATTAACTCGTTAGTATTGTTATTATTTAAAGTATGATGTGTGCCATGTGATGCCGGCAGAGTAGAATAGCATCACCCTATACCTGGCCGTGGGTGTCGTAGGAGACGACTAAGACTTATTCGAGAGCTGGACAGCAAGTGCCTCGTGTGAAGGATACATAGTTGATATAAATACTGATGTCACTAACCCACCTGCCCAGCATTGTGACTATAGGCAAAACCCTCCCATCTTGGGGGAGGCCTACATCTAGCAGTGGACTGCAATAAGCTGATGATGTGATGTGTTATGATATATGTATAGAACCCAGGTTTGGTTCCAGACTGTAATTACATGGTGATTATGATGATAAAATAAAAGTATGCTAGGTATGTAAATTAAATTGAGATGAATAATATTGATTTTTATTTTAGGTAAACAGAAGCTTAAATTGGAAATGCCACTGAAGCAATCTGTTTCCACGAAATTCTGTAGTCTAGCTACTGAAAAGTTGGAGTTAGTGGCTATGCAAAAAGAATTGCTCAAGTGTCAGCTAATTGAACAGAAAGAAAAATTGCAACATAACCAATTACTGCAGGCTATGGAACTGGAAGATGCAAAAAAACAATATGAACATAATGAATTAATTAGACAGTTACAACTACAAACTTTCAATAAATAATCAATAAATAATACACACATTGATCTTTCTTTATGTACCTATCAGAAAGATTATAGTTGAAGCTGTCTACTTCATTTTTAATTATTACTTCAAAATAAAGAGGGGGTTCTCAATTTCTTTTTTTTATTAATATTATTTTGGTTGAGTTTGATTTGTAATATGTAGCAAGACAGTTTATAGCTAGGTAAATAAATAAAATTAGTTTTTGTCATTAACTTATATTATTTATCTTAACATATTACCTTACACTACACAAACAAATTATTTAAAAAAAGGGAGATCTAGTTCAATAATCTACTAAAATGTTCTTCTATTAGGACATGTCGAGCACGGTTCCCTGATGTACTTCTGACTGAGCCATTGCTTTCTGGTAATTCCAATTCGTCATTCGAACTATCAATTATTGGAGGATATTCTGGATCAATGGGTGGTTCTTCGTCCTTTTGAAGTCGCGCAATATTATGAAGCACACAAGTGGCAATAATGATGCCAGGTATTCTACTTAAATGAACTTGAATCCCTCTTGACAAAATAGGGAACCTCCTTTTCCATACTCCAAAGGTTCGCTCAATTGTGTTTCTAGTCCTTATCTGTGATTCATTATATAATGACTGTTTTGGGGAAGTCACTGTTGACAATGGTGTCATCATAAATGATGATTGTCCATATCCACTATCACCAAGTAAACAGTAATTTCTATAGGTTCCCTGCAAAAAATGTCGGCGCTGGTTACAATTGTCCCAGATGTTGGAATCGTGGGCTGATCCATGCCACCGTGCAACAACATCGTTAAACATTAAATCAGCTGAACATATTGCCTGCATGTTTATCGAAAAATATCCCTTCCTATTTCTAAATATCTCTGCAGTTTCTCCTCCTGCAGACTTCATTCGCACATGACTACAATCTATTGCCCCGATGACACGTGGGAACCGTGCAATCTGGTAAAATTCTAATGCTGCCTGCCTTTGCTCTTCTTCAGTAGTGGGCATAAAGATAAATTGAGGATATAACCGGGCTATTGCATCAGTGACCTTATGTATAATCCTGCATGCTGTTGACTCATGTACCCCAATGATATCTCCACAAGTCAGCAATTGACTTCCAGTCGCATAAAATCTTAATGTGCACAAGAGCTGGTTCATAGGTGATACAGCGTCACTGGAAATATAAAATTAAACAATACTGTAGGATTGTGGTTTCTTATGAAATTCGAAAATGATTCAAAGTAGGTACTGAAAGGTGCTTGCGTTTCTTCACGATGTTTTCCTTCACAGTATGAAATTAAAACTTTAGTAGGTACTTACTTTTTATTCTCATTTGTATATTTCAATTTATTTTCAATTTTATTCAATAAAAAGAGAACAGTTTCTTTTTCTAGACGAAATCTTCGATGAAAATCCTTGTCTCTTTCCGAGTAAAAAAGATCGGACCGTTCTGCAATCTTTCTGTTATAAAAGTCCGAACTAATGTATTCGACAATTTCTTCATCATCATCAGATAACAACCACTCGTTTATCATGGTTAAAGACAAAATAAAACCAAAGACTACTATATTAATATTATACAACCGGAAAATAAAACCAATATCACTGAACACCTGAACACAACAAACACTACATAAACTAAAATATCTCAGTTTTGACATTACTAACCCAGAGTTTGTTCAGTTAACCCTCCCGCATCGGTGGGTTAAAAATTTAAAAATTAACTCGAGGTTAACTCCTAACTCTTGGTGGTGCAAGACATAATGAAAATTTAACTCCGAAGTAAAATTTAACTGAGAGTTAAGTGTGTTAACCCAGTCTGGTACAAGTGGGCCTTATAATTTTAGTTAGGTTAAGGCCGGTCGGTGTTATAGGCGTCGGCGTTAGGCGTCGGCGTAAGGCGTCGGTGCTATAGGCGTCGGTGTTATAGGCGTCGGTGTTATAGGCGTCGGTGTTATAGGCGTCGGTGTTATAGGCGTCGGTGTTATAGGCGTCGGTGTTATAGGCGTCGGTGTTATAGGCGTCGGTGTTATAGGCGTCGGCGTAAGGCATCGGTGTTATAAGCGTCGGTTATATAGGCGTCGGTGTAAGGCGTTGGTGTTATAGGCGTCGGTGTTATAGGCGTCGGTGTTATAGGCGTCGGCGTAAGGCGTCGGTGTTATAAGCGTCGGTGTTATAAGCGTCGGTGTTATAGGCGTCGGTGTAAGGCGTCGGTGTTATAGGCATCGGTGTTATAGGCGTCGGTGTTACAGGCGTCGGCGTTAGGCGTCGGCGTAAGGCGTCGGTGCTATAGGCGTCGGTGTTATAGGCGTCGGTGTTATAGGCGTCGGTGTTATAGGCGTCGGTGTTATAGGCGTCGGTGTTATAGGCGTCGGTGTTATAGGCGTCGGTGTTATAGGCGTCGGTGTTATAGGCGTCGGTGTAAGGCGTCGGTGTTATAGGCGTCGGCGTAAGGCGTCGGTGTTATAAGCGTCGGTGTTATAGGCGTCGGTGTAAGGCGTCGGTGTTATAGGCGTCGGTGTTATAGGCGTCGGTGTTATAGGCGTCGGCGAAAGGCGTCGGTGTTATAAGCGTCGGTGTTATAGGCATCGGTGTAAGGCGTCGGTGTTATAGGCGTCAGTGTTATAGGCGTCGGTGTTATAGGCGTCGGCGTAAGGCGTCGGCGTAAGGCGTCGCCGTTAGGCGTCGGCGTAAGGCGTCGGTGTTATAAGCGTCGGTTATATAGGCGTCGGTGTTATAGGCGTCGGTGTTATAGGCGTCGGTGTTATAGGCGTCGGCGTTAGACGTCGGCGTAAGGCGTCAGTGCTATAGGCGTCGGTGTTATAGGCGTCGGCGTAAGGCGTCGGTGTTATAAGCGTCGGTTATATAGGCGTCGGTGTTATAGGCGTCGGTGTTATAGGCGTCGGTGTTATAGGCGTCGGCGTTAGGCGTCGGCGTAAGGCGTCGCCGTTAGGCGTCGGCGTAAGGCGTCGGTGTTATAGGCGTCGGTGTAAGGCGTCGGTGTTATAGGCGTCGGTGTTATAGGCGTCGGTGTTACAGGCGTCGGCGTTAGGCGTCGGCGTAAGGCGTCGGTGCTATAGGCGTCGGTGTTATAGGCGTCGGTGTTATAGGCGTCGGTGTTATAGGCGTCGGTGTTATAGGCGTCAGCGTAAGGCATCGGTGTTATAAGCGTCGGTTATATAGGCGTCGGTGTTATAGGCGTCGGTGTTATAGGCGTCGGTGTTATAGGCGTCGGTGTTATAGGCGTCGGCGTTAGGCGTCGGCGTAAGGCGTCGGTGCTATAGGCGTCGGTGTTATAGGCGTCGGTTATATAGGCGTCGGTGTAAGGCGTCGGTGTTATAGGCGTCGGTGTTATAGGCGTCGGCGTAAGGCGTCGGCGTAAGGCGTCGCCGTTAGGCGTCGGCGTAAGGCGTCGGTGTTATAGGCGTCGGTGTTATAGGCGTCGGTGTTATAGGCGTCGGTGTAAGGCGTCGGTGTTATAGGCGTCGGTGTTATAGGCGTCGGCGTAAGGCGTCGGCGTAAGGCGTCGCCGTTAGGCGTCGGCTTAAGGCGTCGGTGTTATAGGCGTCGGTGTTATAGGCGTCGGTGTTATAGGCGTCGGTGTTATAGGCGTCGGTGTTATAGGCGTCGGTGTTATAGGCGTCGGTGTTATAGGCGTCGGCGTTAGGCGTCGGCTTAAGGCGTCGGCGTAAGGCGTCGTTGCTATAGGCGTCGGTGTTATAGGCGTCGGTGTTATAGGCGTCGGTGTTATAGGCGTCGGTGTTATAGGCGTCGGTGTTATAGGCGTCGGTGTTAAAGGCGTCGGCGTTATGCGTCGGCGTAAGGCGTCGGTGTTATAGGCGTCGGCGTAAGGCGTCGGTGTTATAGGCGTCGGTGTTATAGGCGTCGGTGTTATAGGCGTCGGTGTTATAGGCGTCGGTGTTATAGGCGTCGGTGTTATAGGCGTCGGTGTTATAGGCGTCGGCGTAAGGCGTCGGTGTTATAGGCGTCGGTGTTATAGGCGTCTGCTAAGGCGTCGGTGTTATAGGCTTTGGCGTTAGGCGTCGGCGTAAGGCGTCGGCGTAAGGCGTCGGTGTTATAGGCGTCGGCGTTAGGTGTCGGCGTAAGGCGTCGGTGTTATAGGCGTCGGCGTAAGGCATCGGTGTTATAGGCGTCGGCGTAAGGCGTCGGCGTAAGGCGTCGGTGCTATAGGCGTTTGTGTTATAGGCGTCGGTGTTATAGGCGTCGGCGATAGGCGTCGGCGTAAGGCGTCGGATTTATCGGCGTCGGTGTTATAGGCGTCGGCGTAAGGCGTCGGCGTAAGGCGTCGGTGCTATAGGCGTCGGTTATATAGGCGTCGGTGTTATAGGCGTCGGTGTTATAGGCGTCGGTGTTATAGGCGTCGGTGTTATAGGCGTCGGCGTTAGGCGTCGGCGTAAGGCGTCGGTGCTATAGGCGTCGGTGTTATAGGCGTCGGTTATATAGGCGTCGGTGTAAGGCGTCGGTGTTATAGGCGTCGGTGTTATAGGCGTCGGTGTTATAGGCGTCGGTGTTATAGGCGTCGGTGTTATAGGCGTCGGCGTTAGGCGTCGGCGTAAGGCGTCGGCGTAAGGCGTCGGCGTAAGGCGTCGGCGTAAGGCGTCGGCGTAAGGCGTCGGTGTTATAGGCGTCGGCGAAAGGCGTCGGTGTTATAGGCGTCGGCGTAAGGCGTCGTTGCTAAAGGCGTCGGTGTTATAGGCGTCGGCGAAAGGCGTCGGTGTTATAGGCGTCGGTGTTATAGGCGTCGGTGTTATAGGCGTCGGTGTTATAGGCGTCGGTGTTATAGGCGTCGGTGTTATAGGCGTCGGTGTTATAGGCGTCGGTGTTAAAGGCGTCGGCGTTATGCGTCGGCGTAAGGCGTCGGTGTTATAGGCGTCGGCGTAAGGCGTCGGTGTTATAGGCGTCGGTGTTATAGGCGTCGGTGTTATAGGCGTCGGTGTTATAGGCGTCGGTGTTATAGGCGTCGGTGTTATAGGCGTCGGTGTTATAGGCGTCGGCGTAAGGCGTCGGTGTTATAGGCGTCGGTGTTATAGGCGTCTGCTAAGGCGTCGGTGTTATAGGCTTTGGCGTTAGGCGTCGGCGTAAGGCGTCGGCGTAAGGCGTCGGTGTTATAGGCGTCGGCGTTAGGTGTCGGCGTAAGGCGTCGGTGTTATAGGCGTCGGCGTAAGGCATCGGTGTTATAGGCGTCGGCGTAAGGCGTCGGCGTAAGGCGTCGGTGCTATAGGCGTTTGTGTTATAGGCGTCGGTGTTATAGGCGTCGGCGATAGGCGTCGGCGTAAGGCGTCGGATTTATCGGCGTCGGTGTTATAGGCGTCGGCGTAAGGCGTCGGCGTAAGGCGTCGGTGCTATAGGCGTTTGTGTTATAGGCGTCGGTGTTATAGGCGTCGGCGATAGGCGTCGGCGTAAGGCGTCGGATTTATCGGCGTCGGTGTTATAGGCGTCGGTGTTATAGGCGTCGGCGTAAGGCGTCGGCGTAAGGCGTCGCCGTTAGGCGTCGGCGTAAGGCGTCGGTGTTATAGGCGTCGGTGTAAGGCGTCGGTGTTATAGGCGTCGGTGTTATAGGCGTCGGTGTTACAGGCGTCGGCGTTAGGCGTCGGCGTAAGGCGTCGGTGCTATAGGCGTCGGTGTTATAGGCGTCGGTGTTATAGGCGTCGGTGTTATAGGCGTCGGTGTTATAGGCGTCGGTGTTATAGGCGTCGGCGTAAGGCATCGGTGTTATAGGCGTCGGTGTTATAGGCGTCGGTGTTATAGGCGTCGGTGTTATAGGCGTCGGCGTTAGGCGTCGGCGTAAGGCGTCGGTGCTATAGGCGTCGGTGTTATAGGCGTCGGTTATATAGGCGTCGGTGTAAGGCGTCGGTGTTATAGGCGTCGGTGTTATAGGCGTCGGCGTAAGGCGTCGGTGTTATAAGCGTCGGTGTTATAGGCGTCGGTGTAAGGCGTCGGTGTTATAGGCGTCGGTGTTATAGGCGTCGGTGTTATAGGCGTCGGCGAAAGGCGTCGGTGTTATAAGCGTCGGTGTTATAGGCGTCGGTGTAAGGCGTCGGTGTTATAGGCGTCGGTGTTATAGGCGTCGGTGTTATAGGCGTCGGCGTAAGGCGTCGGCGTAAGGCGTCGGTGTTATAGGCGTCGGTGTTATAGGCGTCGGTGTTATAGGCGTCGGTGTTATAGGCGTCGGTGTTATAGGCGTCGGCGTTAGGCGTCGGCGTAAGGCGTCAGCGTAAGGCGTCGGCGTAAGGCGTCGGCGTAAGGCGTCGGCGTAAGGCGTCGGCGTAAGGCGTCGGTGTTATAGGCGTCGGCGAAAGGCGTCGGTGTTATAGGCGTCGGCGTAAGGCGTCGTTGCTATAGGCGTCGGTGTTATAGGCGTCGGTGTTATAGGCGTCGGTGTTATAGGCGTCGGTGTTATAGGCGTCGGTGTTATAGGCGTCGGTGTTATAGGCGTCGGTGTTATAGGCGTCGGTGTTATAGGCGTTGGTGTTAAAGGCGTCGGCGTTATGCGTCGGCGTAAGGCGTCGGTGTTATAGGCGTCGGCGTAAGGCGTCGGTGTTATAGGCGTCGGCGTAAGGCGTCGGTGTTATAGGCGTCGGCGTAAGGCGTCGGTGCTATAGGCGTCGGTGTTATAGGCGTCGGTGTTATAGGCGTCGGTGTTATAGGCGTCGGTGTTATAGGCGTCGGCGTAAGGCGTCGGTGTTATAGGCGTCGGTGTTATAGGCGTCGGCTAAGGCGTCGGTGTTATAGGCGTAGGCGTAAGGCGTCGGCGTTAGGCGTCGGCGTAAGGCGTCGGCGTAAGGCGTCGGTGCTATAGGCGTTTGTGTTATAGGCGTCGGTGTTATAGGCGTCGGCGATAGGCGTCGGCGTAAGGCGTCGGCGTAAGGCGTCGGCGTAAGGCGTTGGCGTAAGGCGTCGGCGTAAGGCGTCGGCGTAAGGCGTCGGCGTAAGGCGTCGGCGTAAGGCGTCGGCGTAAGGCGGGATATATGTATTGTTATTTTATTTATTTATTAGGTATACAACCCGGTTGTAAAATACTCCACGTCATTCCATGTAAAATACAGGTATTCAGCTGCATCCGGTTAGACTGGAAGCCAACATCAACATAGTTGGGAAGAGGCTAGGCAGATTGATTGATTTTGTTTATAACCCGTTTGTATAGTAGGTACTAAAAAAGTTAGAGGCGCCTGTTATGGTTCCTACACACTATGCCGGCGGCATGGCCGCCGGATTTTCCCGCGCGGCACGTACCCCCGGCTTTTGTGCCTTCATTTCCTTTGCGATCCTTTGTGCCGTTACAATGAATTGTAAATTTTCTATTAAAATACTACTAATAATACTATTTTAATGGAGTTTGTATCATTTATGTCTAACCGATTTATTTTCTAATCGAATGCTTGTCTTTTACTTTCTTTACGTTACTATAGCAATAATGTTGTGAAAAATAACAGCGAAACAATAATGAATTTAAAATCATAACGTATGAATATTAACTTTGACGAAGACAATTTATTTTACTATACACGAAGAGGTCATGTTTCTGCGGAGATTCCTATCACCGCGATTCAGCGGAGAGTGTTAAATGCACAACGCCATCTATCGATACATCAGGAACTAAAATATTGTTTAAATAATCAAACTAAACATAAGTTTGTATAAAATAAGTATCATTAAATTCATCACCGGTTACTGAATTTCATTTCATTAGGTTCATTACATAAATATCCTAACTATATAATATTATAAATGCGAAAGTGAGTTTGTTTGTTTGTTACGCTATATCGGCTGAGCGGATTTGAATGAAATTTGGCACATGGGTAGAGCATAACCTGGGTAACCTGGGATATAGAATACTTTTCATCTCGCTTTTCCCACGGGATCGAGACTTATGAGGTGGATCCACGGGGCGCAGCTAGTATTTCAAATAATCTTAAACCACAATCACATAAGTTACACGTAGGTAATCGTACTCGTAGAATGATTTATAAGCAAATAAAACTACTTATTTCAAACAATGGTCTTCTTTGAATTATTTATGGTCACCCTATTCACTAATTTGTTAACGAATGTTTATTTTATTAATATCTTTTGAAATACTGATTGCGTAGGATGTTGGATTACGCCAATATTTAGTAGAAATTTCTACTAAATATTGGTGTTATTGTTATCCGATTTGATCAACTACTTTAGTAGCTACGTACCATCGAAGAACTTCATATCTATACACTGTAAGGACTATTTCTGCTTGCAGTGTTCGATGGCTGTAGAACTGGGGCGGTAACAGATACGGTCATCGTGTTCACGGGATTTTGTTTTCAAACTGCTTAGATATGAAATTCTTCGATAGTACATATCATTTCTATAGACCGAAATTATATAGCTTTTCCGTTTTATTTTTATTGTACAAATTCGAGCACATTTACTACTAAATCATACTAAAAATATGTTGTAATTGGTTGATAACTTTCCGAGATACAGCGCGGTGAAATTTATGGTTTTTTATGAAAAATCAAAACGTTGTAGCTATCTCAAATTCGACCGTACAAACCCCATTTTTTTTGTAGAGATTACGCATAAGTACTACTAAAACTAAACGGTTTTACTAAAAATTCCAGGATCCGGCCTACAAAATCGGCTAATTTACTACTAAATATTGGTAGTACCCTCGTTCCGATATGAGACATGGCTCCTCAATCCAGACACACACCGACCAGGTACTATTATATTATGTGAAACGAGTATTTTCAATTTCAAAATCGTGCGAATTTACGTTATTTTTACTCTTCACTAGGTCCAGTGAACTCAATTTGCCCACCTACTAAAAAAAAAACCCGCCGAGAAACTGCTTGGTGGGTGCCAAAGATAAATGATTGAACTGTCTTGAAATCTAAAGCGTAATTCATCAGAAAAGAAAATTAGAGAGGACGAATAGCCACTTGGTAGAAAGTGATTATAGGTACACTCAAAATGTACCATCATGATCATTGGGTTCGCAGATTTGGTGTTGATATACCAAAGTTAGAGATAACGTTTTTTTATTGGCATCCGTACTACAACACCCAATAATAATATATAAAATATTGGTCAGGCTGGGGCCAAAGTCTTTCCATAGCTGTAGATAACCAGTTCATTTAGCTACCCAAATCTATAATCCAATAGCTTTGTTTCCATATCCTGGAATAGTCCTGGACCAACCGGAGGTTGTCCTTGGGTGCACTAGCATAGTGCGAACAGGGATAATCGTCGGTTCGTGCTTCATTTCATTAAAAACGTCTAACGGGCCTTTGTGAGTTGGCGTCGGGCTCTCGTATGCTTTCCAAAGGTCCAAGACCCGAGAAATTTCAAAGACTACAATGCACAGGTTAGAACAGAAACCCTCGGGTCACCCAGATCTTTCACAGAAGTTCTGAACAGACCAGGAGATTTAATTAACTTCTGGAGGGAGGTGGGCTGATTGGAATAACCACAGATGGCCACTATGGCCTACGCACAATGGTCCGGAATCTGAAGGGCTAAGTGCGGAAAACAATCCCAATAACATAGAATGTCAAAGACGTAAAAAAAATTACATTGCCTTTATTAACAATCTTACAATCTAATTCATAATTTATTCTTTAATAAATAAAAAAGTTATTTCTTCAGAAATCGGTTTCAGAAGATTGTTTTGCTTTAATATAGGTCTCCCCCATATTCTTCCAGAGTTCCTGGTCAAGGGTTTTCCTCTTCCATATTGACCCGGCTGTCGCCTTATGATCGTCGTCCCATCTTCGCGTCGGGCGTCCTCACCACACCCAATAATACATAGTAATTCCCAGAAGGAGCTCGACTACTACCCCTGAAAATATATTTCGTCTCTTATGGATGAAACAGGTCGCTATAACATAATACTTATTAAGTTCTGAGTAATTCCCTGAAGGCTTAGCCCTAACGTCTACTTTGTTTCGTAAAAGGTAATTACGGGATTATGTCAAAGTATAGTCTGACATAATACCCTCTTCACCTTTTGCGTCCTCCTTTTCACTTAACATACAAATAGGTACTGTGCCAGTATGGGAATTTGGAGTCCGCTGGATTTGGGAAGCACAGGATCGACCGTTGGTTATTGCGGTGTTTGGGGGAGGCATATGTCCAGCAATAAACGTATTTAGGTTGAATAATGAAGATGTTGATGATAGTGTGCTAATTTTGCAAATATTTATGAGACTTAAATGGTCTTCCATAAAACTTTTTTTTTTTTAACATCACGCATGTAATCCTTGGCGGGTTAGGCAGAGGTGATTCTGGGCTGTAGTACATACACATTTCGCCAGTTATGTTTAAGTCCCATGTAATAGGGGGCGAGCCTATTGCCATCAACCTGGCACTAATCCAAACTCCGAGCTGCTACTGAGAATTCCTAATGGAAAAATCCCATTACACTAAGCCCGACCTGGGGATCAAACCCAGGACCTCATGCTTACCAGTAGCGTTTGCGACTAGTAAACCAACGAGGCTGTCGCTTATGTAATAGGCATTGACGTACTGTGGCGGCATCTACATCGCGACATGCGAACTACGCATCAAGGACCTGACGTCATACAAAATCCTGCATCGCGCAATTTGAGTTTACCGCGCGAACACTACGTATAAAACTTCCCCAACATCAATCGTTAGGCAGTTGCCCGCTAGACACAACACCAGTCAGCTATCTAATTACTATAATATTTCAACGTTAATATTTATATATTATTTGCCGATGTTACCAAATTTTCTATATTAGCGCTTATTACTAAGTAAGTTAGCATAATTGTCCGATTTATTGTTTTATGCATGTGGTGTTTACCTATAAGTAACTGATGCACTGTTATTTTACTTTTTAAATGTATTATGTGTTTGTATCAGTGTAATCAATTGTTGGTGAACCTTATAAAAAAAAATATAAAAAAAAATAATTACGCAACACATTTTTGTAAACGATTACGAGTAATCTGGCTCATTTTGACAGTTCAACGACATTCATTGCGTTATTTACGTTGTTGAGCAGATTTTTTTTTCGAACTTATGGAGCAATGGATTAGCAATCTGTTTTAAAACGATTCAGATTCTGATTGATCGTGTATTACGCAATTAGGCTGCTGCTCATACACGCACGCCACTTGTGAGTACTACGCACCTGACCCTTCTGAAGAACATCACATTCTGATTGATAGTGTATTACGCAATTAGGGTACTGGTCGGAGGATCCTCCCTTTTCTAAAGAGTATGAGTGAACTTTACACCCTGTTCCTCACACCTCTAAAATACCAATAAGCACAAGACTGACCGCAGTATTATCGGTATTAATTAAAAGATACATTATTCTTGTACCTATAAGGTCTGCTTCCGTAAAAACCCAAATCCATTCATAATCGTACATAGTAATCGATACCCTAAATTATCTAAGAATTATGATAAAAACAAAAGGCCTAGTTGTTGCAGATATCTTTCGGCTGATAAGTGCAAATTAGCAATTTTGTAATCTTACTAGAATAATCTGGGTGTCACGTATTATTGGTATGATACTATGATCTAGTCCAGTCTGGTCGAAAAACAGTAACGTGAAACAAGCCAACATTGCCCCCAAGGGAAACTTTGCCCGAAGAACCATTTATAAGCATCTTTGATGTGCAAATAATTATCTTAATAGTATGGCAACATTGATTGACTAGCTGGAAAATAGGTTATATGTATGGCAATACTGACTAGTGGAATAATCAAATCCCGGCGAGCGGTTGCTACTCGGCGGATGCCGCGGCATACCAGCGGATGCTCCAGTAAGCTGTCGGACGCTCGCGGTATCGCAGAGGATTTTTCTTGTCAGTGTGCGCTGAATCCTCCTCGATGCTCTCCCTTGCCGTCCGCCAGTGTGCGCAGGCCCCATAGTGTATAGGCCTTTTGTTTTTGTATTTATTCGTAAAGTTAGTCGTTAGATTGTATATTGTTGTCATCTATGGTTATATTAAATGTAAAACGTAACCTATAAATTGGTTAAAGATTACGTGGGCTCTCAAAATTTTCTTTGCGTCTAATTATGAAAATGAACTAGCATTTTTGTTAGTTAATAAAATACGTTACAGTTTAACCTCTAAAATATCTTTTCAGAAGTTTTTAGGGTTTCCCTGTTCTTTATTTACTTCTCACTATTATATCTACTCTTATAATAAATGATCTACGTGCCTTCGAATAATATCACTTCGCGTAAAATACAAACTCGTAAAAATTATCAATTGATTCCTAAACAACGGGCTTGACGTCAATATGTTATCGCTATCATATAACGTAGTACGACAGTTACGATGATTAATTCACGAATTATTTCGTTTCAAACCAAGGCGAAAATAACACACTGAATCATAACATCGGGAATTCCGATTTATTTAAAGTAATAACAAAAGTATTTATCTTTTTAAGCTGTTGGGTCAAGGGTTTCATTCAAGAAAGCGGAACTCAGCCTGTATTCTTTTTTTTTTTTTTTTTTTTTTGAGGATGGGAAATTATCAAATAACTTCTCCCGCTCTGGGTGGAGCGGGAGGGCGTGTCAGACTTTTACTGACTAAAACCCACCCGTGTTCCTTCCGTTGCCTGTGTGCCGAGGTCGCGATATCCCTTTCAGACAAACCCGCAAAGCCTGTATTCTTAAGGCGACGATAACCGACTTTTAATGATTTTATACTGAAGATCACGTCTGAACGAGTAGTGTTAATGATTTGGAAAAAATATATGTTAAATTAGAGCAATTTCTTAATAACTTAATATATGAATATTTTAGATTATGTTTATATTAACATAGTGAAATTAATTTGTAAAGTTATGTCTAACGCGGATAAAAACTGATAATCACGCAAAATCTATCAAGCGTATTTTCTGAAACCTTCACCATTTTATAGATAATTTAGTTTGATTATATATAAATAGATCTTTTAGTATACGTGTTTTATTAAAATACCTTTTATTTTATGTATAATAAATTAATAATGCGTCTAATTTGGGACAGCGCTCCTGGATGGGCGAGTCCTATTACTGGCTGAACGTGCGACGCGTTGCGTGAGCTCAGTACTGAACACGTAAGCTAACGACTCAAGGTCACTGGACAAAGGAGTAGGTAGATAAGTACTAAGAAGCCAGTCATTGAAAATAAATAATCAAGAATCTTGATTTTTGACTACACTGGTAATGTTTTTGCCAGATAATATGATAAGGTTACTCTGTGATGCAATTCAATGCAAGTATGAACATAAATGATGCAATGAGTACATTTTTGCTATGGTTTTCTGATCTTAAGCAGCACACTAATGTAGAGAGGAGTAGGTGAAGAGAAAAATTGCAATTTCTTGTGATTATTAAATCACAAGAAATTGCAATTTTTCAATAAATAAATAAAATAATAAAATAATAAAATTAAAAAAAAAATAAAAAAAAATTTAAATAAATAATATTTTTTAAATTAAAAAAAAAATATTTAAATAAATATTTTTTTTTTAATATTTTTTTTTTTTTAATTTGTATGGTAGTAACCATACAAATTTTCATTGAAAGATTGATTCCTTATTATCAATTGAAGTTTTATACAGGGTGACAAAAACCATCTAAAGCTAATCCTTCTCTATTTTTAATACGTTGCTTTTTATTGCTAACAACATTAATTTGTCAGTGAATTTATCAAAACAATGTTATTAATCAATTAACAAACATAATTTTTAGACCGATTCCCACAGGAGCAAGTAAACACGAAACACACACAAAACAGTATGGGAGCAGACACTTTGATTCAGAAAATACTTAATAGAAAAACACACTACCTGATTTCAAGGTTTTGAATCTCAATTTTGGCAGCTAGATATATTTATGATACTCATTATTATAATGAACATTCGTTTCAAATATGCTGGAATATTGCTGGACTAAAATAAAGTACCCGGCCTATTTCGTAGAAAAATATCTTTTAAAATTTTAAGATTCAACATCTATATTTTTTAAACCTGCACTAAACTTGGCTTTAGCTGCATATACAGTTAATTTTGTTATACTTTTTTTTACATCACATTAAATCACAGTTACTTGCTACCATTGTGTTTATCTCATTATTCTGAAAAGATGCATTCAAACATCACCGAAAAACAAAAGAAGACTTAAACAATAGACCTATGTGCAGCTTGAATTCTCTGCATAACGTCAATACATACGAATACAATAAAGAAAAAAATGCCATTTTTATAAAACAGTGTTTAAATTTTCCGAAGACACTTTTGATTGCGTCCGCTGAAAAACCTTTTCGATCGGATGATAGGCAATGTTATGAAAATAGAGACAGATTTCCTTGCAGATTCTGTTCTCCTGGTACCTTCCACGCTTCAATATCGAACGGAAGATTTTACCGGAGATATGAGACATCTTGATTTGGCTCAAAATGCCGTCGATACGGGCTATTTTATCTTTGCCGACTAGGTAAATGAAATAGTCCAGTGGTCTTATGGTCAAGAGCCTCGACCAGCACCAGAAGCTCACGTTGTATGACTGAATCAAATACTTGATACATGAATTGTTACTCCTATGGTCAAGTGAGTAATATAACGAATATTTCATCTCTTTGAGGAAGTCTGATCCTGACGCCCGAACTAGGAAAGTTATTTGTTTTCACACTCATTCATGAAATATTTGGATATTTGATTTATGTTTTGTGGTATCCTCTGACGTCATCAATGGGAACTAATGGTGTGGTCAGTCCATTGATTAACCACCAAGTGCATAATTAAATAATGCAAGTTTCTAAAACAATACTTTCTATGACGTCATCAACGAATAATTCAATTTGAATGTATCCGGTATCATGGCGCCCGTTGTGTTTTATAAATAAAATTCTTGGAATGACAGAATTGAATGAAATTCAGTATCTACAGGTTACAGTCATCGGTAACGCATTGTTTTATAAGTGTAGTAGAATAATGTCTTTAAAGAATATAATTATAGAGGAAAATTATGAATGACTACTCTTGATAATAATTCTAGACAATAGTTATTTTACAATGCCCGGAACTGAGCCAAGACTGTTTTTATTCAGACTACGACTCTCTGAAAACAATTATAGCGTGTACATTGTGTCCTCAAAACAGACTCATCGTCAATATACTGTTAAATGATAATCATCTGCCGAGCCTTTTCCAAACGATGGTGGAGTCGGCTTCCGGTCTAACTGGGCGCAGGGGAATACACAGTATTTTATATGGAGCGTCTGCCTATCTGACCTCCACAACCCAGTTACTAGGTAACACGATACCCCTTGGTAAGACTGGACTTCATAATCATCGTCCATCTACCTAGCCTTTTCCCAACTATGTTGGGTTCGTCTTCCAGACTAACCGAATGCAGCTGAATACCAGTATTCTGTTCTCCTGGTACCTTCCACGCGTCACTATTGAACGGAAGATCTTACCGGAGATATGAGACATCTTGATTTGGCTCAAAAAGCCAATACGGGCTATTTTATCTTTGCCTACTAGGTAAAAGAAATAGGCCAGTGGTCTTATGGTCAAGAGCCTCGACCAGCACCAGAACCTCACGTTGTATGACTGAATCAAATACTTGATACAGTCTTTATACTTTCTATGACGTCATCAACGAATAATTCATAGCGTGGAGCGATTGCCTATCCACGCTCCACAATCCAGTTGCTGGTTGCTGGGTAACCCGATACTCCTTAGTAAGACTAGTTGTCAAAAATTGTCTCAGAAATAGACTGAAAAACTTTTCTGTCTGCTTCAGGCAAAACTGTTTTTACTAATGTTACACAATTAGTGATACTTTATTCACATTACAATCTAGCCTATTAGCTAATAAGTAATTTAAATATAACATTAACAGCTAAGTAACTATAAAATTAAGAAGTCGTCCAATAACGTCTTTCTTATTCACTATAGGGGGAGACACTTGATTCAAGTGTTCTTTATAAAAGTCAGCACTTGCACTACAGTTAAAAGTCACTTTCACTGCACTAAACTAACTTAAAAAGGTTTAACCCTCATTTACTCAAGTGTGCACTACCTTAGACAATATAAATGATGATTTTTATTTCTGTATACTTAATTATAAGAGATAGCCATACTTTTTGGTAACCATCGCTAAGAAGGCTGATTCAGTATTTGATGGGTTGCCTAGTGTCGAAGCTAGACATGATAAGAATGATGGAAGTTGATCACAAAATATATCATTTAACTCATATACGAGTATTATTGAAAAGATAGTCAAAAGTTTTACCAGCGCGAAGGAAAACAAACTTTTTCTTTTTTCATTATTGTTGAAACATTAAACTTCCACTGCAAAAACGTGTTATAAATTTTTTACTCCAATATTTCTTTACAAGTCAACGTTCGATAGTCGATACGGTTGTTAAAAATTGGTGTCGAAAGTGATCGTTTCAGCTTCGCCAGTTTATCCCAAAAAGTTTCATAAACAATATTGTGTGATAAAGGGGCTTCTAATTAAGGCGCGTTCCCGTGCGAAACACAGCGGTAGCCGTTTTATAGGCTGTTTTTGGGAGCCAACTTCTCTTTATCTAAAAGAACTAGCAACCAATAAAAAATACATTAAATTTCTACATAATCTTGACTCCAAAATGGTAGTTTTTTTTTTTTTAAGCGTTATAATATTTATTTAATTAAATGGCCACAAAAAAGCCACACAAATGAGAAATAATGATTTATAACATGCATCTCCTCCTAAAATAACCATTATTTTGATTTGCTTCCTAAACTAATGGATAGGTAATTTAATAAAGAACATTTTGCTAGTTTTATTTTGTTCAAAACACGAAAATTTGATTTTATAAAGATTTTATTCTAAAATCTGAGCGTACTCGCTAAGTAACTCTTGCGCAGAGTTAGTATGCCACGAATGCTCGAGGTTATTTTGGTCAGGGTAGCACCTTAATTGTATTGATCGATCGATCGTACTGTAACACCATGAATAAATAATTCTAGGTGTACAATACCTTTTTAAAAATACAGTCATTGGTTTAGGCGGTCATACCAAAATTATATAGCTATGGAAAGTAACCAACTGTTTAATACTGTCTCAAGGCTAATTTTATCGTAAGTAATTATATATTTTGTAAATCAATGATTAACAATATTGTACCTACTTTTAATTTGTTACATACCGTTCCGATACTCGTTCCAAGGAACGTTTATTTTCATGCAACCAGTGTTTCTCAATCTAAGTGAATAAATTGTATTCTGTTTTTGAGAAATTTATGTGAAAAACAAGAAAAATATATGTCCGGAAGCTAGTCACATAAAATGAAACTATAGGTAGATAATAATTAATTTGAAATAATTCAAATTAATCATCATTGTTTATAAAAACACGATTGTGCTTATTACAAAACATTGTACATATTACTACTTATTACAAAACAAAATTGATAATTATGGGGCTGTAGCCTTTATTACCCTCTTACTTAAGTACCTATATTTCTTTTTTCAAATGTCCCGTATGTCTACAATACAACCGTCGACAGTATGTCGAGAAAATGCGTTCTTGACAGCTGTCACTTTCATACTAAAGTATTGTTTTGCGAATTGATCCTTATTAGTACTGTGGCGGCATCTACATCGCCACATACGAACTACCCATCAAAGACCTGACGTCACACAACATCCTGACGTCACACAAATCCTGCATCGCGCAATTACAGTTTACCGCGCGATGGACATTATTGTATACAAGCTCCCGGCTTCGACCTCTGGGCAGTTGCCCGCCAGACACGACACCCGTCTGGTCGGAGGATCCTTCCTTTTCTATGGTGGATGAGTGGACTTTACACCCTGTTCCTCATACCCCTAAAGTACCTACTAGAAATTGTCCAACTGACAGGTGTCAGGAACGCATTCACTCGACGGTCGGACTGTAGTGTAATGCCCAAAGCGAGACAGCGGTCGCGATAGATCACGAAAGCTTTGGTAGGACCAGTTTGATGTCATCCTTGTGAATAGGCAAGAAGTAGTGCAGAATCGTGAAAATAATGGTGGGAGGCCCAGCAGTGGGACAGTAGTAATCAAAATAAAAAGTCAATTTATTTAAATTAGGCTGAGAATCGTCAAAATGACAAACGCCCCCAAAACGCCCGTCCTTCCCCACTTAGTGCTTTAGCTGAAAAGAAATAAGGAATAAGTAGCTACTTTAAATTCGTTCATTCTTTTCAGTGTTGTGATACATAATAATATTTTTTTACGGTGTCATAGTTAAAAACGAAAAAACAAAATATATACCTACTTAAATGTCCGCGAAATTTCGCGGATTTTTGCATAACCTTTTAATTAGTCGTGATTTTGAATTCATATTCTTTATGGCAACTTGTTAGGTCATGAGCTTCCGAATAACAAAAAAAAATTGGCCTAGGTCTTAAGGGGGAGGCGTGGAAATTGATTGGCTGTTACAATGTATAATAGATTAGGAACCATCAACGAAGTCTGTGGCTAAGTAATAACTGCCGCACGGGTCGATCCATCAGGTTAAGTTACGCTTGCCGGGGTTGGTCTGTGGATGGGTGACCATCTTTACAAACCGAGACTCCTCCATGCCTCGGATAGCACGTTAAGCCGTTGGTCCCAGCTGTCATTCGTGGATCTTTGACAGTCGTTACGGGTCGTCAGAAGCCCGAAAGTCTGAGAACCAGTCTGGAAGCCGACCCCAACATAGTTGGGAAAAGGCTAGGCAGATTGATTGAACGAAGTTCATAACTAACCACCGTAAGGACTATTCTTGCTTGCAGCTCTCGACGGCTATAGAACCGGGCCGGTAACACATGTGGTCATCGTGTTCACGGGATTTTATTTTGAAACTGTTTAGATATGAACTTCTTTGATGGTACATCTGTTTTGCTCAAATAGTTTCCAAATTCAAACGGAGTTTTAACAGTTAAGAACATCAAGCATCGAATTAGCTTTTTCTTAAAAAGGAAAATCTGTTTTCATTGGTGTTAACTTTCCAAATTAATTTCGTTTCTTCCAAGCACAGTAATTTATGGACCAGCGCACAGCCTATAAAGGTAATTGATGGCGCTAATAGTGCTCTAAGACGAATAGTTTCAAGTTACAATCACATATTGAGTTGCTCAGAGTTCAAAGACCCTGCCTTACCTACCCTTTCTTAGGTATGGGTGTAATTAAGTCATTTCGTTGTGTTTGAATTAATTGCTGCTTTTGTTTTGGTATTCCATTTTAGTAATGAAAAAGTAAAAATATTTTTGTAGGTGGACTGTCTCGTTGATCTAGTGGACGCAAGCGCTACTGCTGAGCATGAGGTCCTGGATTCGATTCCCGGGTAGGGTAAAATGTTATTGGGTTTTTATATCTGGAATTTCTCAGTAGCAGACCGGTGCCTGGATTTGTGCCAGTTTTTCACTCATAGTTTACTTACAAAAAGGGAAAAATTATTACAATTACATAAAACTATTCGCGAACATCAGCATCATCATCTTCCCACACAACTTTAAACTTAGTAATATAAGAAGAACATAAGTAAGTACTAAAATATAACTGAAGTTATACAGAACCTTCTTTCAATTAACTTTAAAATGCCTTCAAGGCTTGCATGTTTCTCATTTCTTCTAAAAATAGTACACAATAATCTGAACCTAAGTACCTGTGAACTGAGTATTTTTACTATTTTTATAAAATATCAAGATTTTGCTGATAACTTCATATTTATTTTGGTAATATAATGAGTTCGGACTTGGTCCAAATAACTTAATACCTAATTAGTTTAGAGTTACTTAATATTTTTTATAATAAAATATTGGAAATAGTCTAGATTCGAAATATAAATCTAGATCTATTAAAATAATAAAGTATGTTAATTAGCAGAGGCCCCCCCACCATCCAGGTGGGGGGCATGTGGGGCCCGCCAGCTAGGCGGGCATGCGCCGGGAGGGCTGTGGATGTAAAGGCTGAGCCGGTTTCCCATGCTGCCGTCCGTTTACTAAAAGGCCGTTATGTGAATAAACCTGATTTTGAGCTATGGTCTAAAAGGTGGGAAATAATGTCCCTAGAAATTGATTAGACATACAGCTTTGTTTATTAGAACTAAATACTTGATAGCTGTTAAGCTTTCATTCTATGGGTTTAAATGAGTGATAAGTGAAATAATATTGTTTCAAATTAAGGTTTCGTGTTTTTGTCATGTATATGTATTTCATGATGGGACATTTTACAATACAAAAAAACGGCTGGCTGACATACAGCCGTCTTATAGAGTTGTAATGGAATTGTAACCGCCATACATTTACTTTGAGTCACAGTTTAATGCATTTTCAAAGCTAAATAACAGTTAAATCACTTAACCTTCTTTTTAAATTGTAAATTAATTGAAACTCAATGAACTGTACTTGTGAAAAAACGTTATTAGACTTTAACTGTCTATGTTATTGTTTAGAGATACTAATATTAAACAGATTTATGATGTTAAATACAGTGTCTGAATATTAAGTGCACAAGAACTGTCTTTTAGTGTAGGAATCACTGGCTAACTCATATTGTTCTAAAGTCAAATGGACGATTATGTGTTAGATTTTGGGCTAGCTTTTTAATTTGTGTGCGTGTAAAGTGTGACAGTTAGGTAATTAAAATAAAACATTAATATTTTTTCTTGCATGTATAATAAAATAAATAAGGAAATTTAAATAATTATTAAATTTAAAAAGTGCTCACAAACGTTTGTGGTACATAAAAACAGAAATCAAATCTAAAAGAATAACTAATATAAAAATTATAAAAAAATGACTTAAACTAGCGGCATTGTATGTAAGGTGTCACAAGCACCATCATACAGTGCCGCTAGTCGTTTTATCAATTATAATCGCATTTAAAAAAAAACATACAAAGTTCGGTACATAAGCAAAGTTTTTTTGTTTTCTAACCAAAATATAAAATACAAACTAAACTAAAATATAAACTTATTCTCTAATGAGATCAATAATGACTTATTATTGTGTTTACCAGCTTGTAAACCATGTACCTAAATATTATATATTTAGCTATTTAGGAACCAAATCAACATTATAAATCTACTTGTACTATAGATAAAATTATTAATATAAAAACAGTCAACAGATTTGGAATATAAAATCAGTCATCAAGATCCAATATTACAAATTAGATCTGTTTCCTTTAGCCGTGCTCACGCGTTCCACACATTCAGGCATATCGTACCAGAATTGCATTTTGTGCGGTACGCTAATATCTTTTAACGCGTTGATGACTGCGTCTTTTCTTGTCTTGTCGATACCTTTTGGTACACTTTTAAACTCTGGTTTTAAAACATCCGTGTGTTTAAAATATCTATCGGTCATAAATCGTAAAACTTTATAATCAGGATCATCTACTTCCGTTTTATATAAGATGTCGTAATTTTTTCTTTGGAAACGTACTTCTATTATATTTTTTAAATATACTCTCGGTGATGATGTTTGTATACGTCTATCAGATACATAGTTTTGGAAATTTAAAAAATCTTTAGGCTCCATAGATTTAACGTCCACTCTGGCTAAATTAGCAATTTTTATATTATATTTTGGATCACACAATTCCAAAGAAATACGTGAAGGCAACGGTGACGACGACGACATAGGTGGCATAATTTCGTTACAAGTTAAAGAACTTTCTTTGCTTAAGATAGGTAGTCGATCTGTACTAACTGATGGTGAGTGGTTTGACCGTATTGGCGACACTATTTCGGTATGGTTATCATTTATACAAGATCTATCACACAATTCCGAAGAAATACGTGAAGGCAGCGGTGATGACGACATAGGTGGCATAATTTCGTCACAAGTTAAAGACATTAAAATTTCTTTGCTTAAGTTAGGAAGTCGATCTGCACTAAGAGTAGAAACCAGTTCGGAGAAATCTAGACCCATATCGAGAGAAGTTTTCGTTTCATTCAATTTATGAAAAATACTTGACGTCATTGAATAATCAACTGCATATAATGAGTTCAACATATTTTTTTGTGGTATACCATGTTTTGCGATATATTTATTGCTGCCTGACGAAGTTTTCTTGCATACCTCGGTGGAAGATTGACGACGTTGATGACGCGGTGGCTGGTTTTCTTTATTTTTAACTACGTTTGGTTGGCATCCATCATTGCATATCTCTAACATCGCTTTGAGTCTTGAGTTCTTAAATCTAGAAATAAAATCGTATTAATAATAAAACAAAAATATGAGTTTTAAGTAAAAATGAATTAATTTGCACGAATTTATTATTTTTAGTAATCAAATGTCCTATATACACCTATCAAATATATCTAGGTCAAATAAATATAGATAAGCATTATTGAGTAACTATAACGGTGAGTTTTTGAGGAATCTCTATAGCAGCTATACTGACCGTTAAATATATTATGAAGATTTGTTCTTAGAAATCCATCAAGTTTTTGAAACGCATTAAAACTGCATTTAAAGTTTTTAAAATATATTTATCGGTCCGAAAACAGAAAATCATATTTGTTTTTTACGAAAATCTTACCTACTTTTTATAACGAATAAAAAGTCGTATAGACACGTTTTCTCCGATTTTGGACCGAATAAAACATATTTTCAAAAATCCTTGAATGTAGTTTTATTGCGTTTCAAAAACTCTAGATGGATTTCTAAGAACAAATCTTCCTATCCCTAACGGATAACAAGCTGTCATAGAGATCCATAAATAAAAACTCACCCTATATACATTCAGGCCAAGCAAAATGCAAAAACAATAGAAGCAACAAGAATAATCAGCATCCAGTACTCGGTTACCGAATGTATTGCTATAACATCCAAAACACCGTCTACTCGTTACTGCGCGATATAATTACAAATTCAATAAATGATATCGCAATTTATTAGTCTTAAGAAGAATGTAAACTGGTACAAGTTACTGCGTTACGAACGGAATAAATAACATAGCAATTTATAATCTTAAAAATAATTAAAACGGCTTACCTCACGTTCGAGTCCATTTTTGGCGGGAATTCACACACACAATCGCTCGCAGACACCTCTTACTCTTCCGCGGAGTTACGGATAACTGGAGTGTGCGAGGTGCGGGGGCATACCGGAAAGGCAGTTAAACGTCTTTTAGCGTTGAAATGTCACTTAACCGTTTTTTGTATTGTATTCGTTGTCATATTATTTGAAACAATCACAACTAAATAACGGTCACTGTCTTTTAGAATTGTATATGCTCCAAAGTCACGTTGGCTTACCAACGACTAGCCAGCTAAGTGTGAGTAACGGTTTTGTAGAGTGGTAGTTGTAGAAAACTGTCTTTTAGATATCGTAAATGCCAATGTGCCTTGTATTGCTATAAATCATTAAAATGCTTTTAAAGTGATGTAACGGTCCAATAATGTTGTAGCTTCATATAACCGTTTTTTAAGATTGCATAGTGGATTAATATAATTTTTAAATAGACGGTTTCGAGCATGTAGCCGTATTATAGTGTTATAAAGTGACATAAACGTATTTAAGTGTTGTACGATCTCAAAAATGATGTAGTTAGCCGTGTGTGTAGTCTCCAGATCTTTAGCGTAAAAATAGATAGATAAATATGACCCAGACTGATTGATAGAGAAAATTTTGCTCTTTTACGTAGTATATATAACTCAAATTTGACAAAATGTCACTTAACGGCCTTTTAGTAAACGGACGGCAGCATGGCCCTCCCATCACGGCGATGCGGGAGCACCGCTGAGTTTTAGTGGGTATACTGTATTTTACACAGGAGTCCCACATACCCCGACTCGTCCCCCACGAGCCGGGGATGCGTAACGCATTTCTCAGCGATAAAAAAAAAAAAAAAAAAGGATTATTTTAGAAAAAAAAAAGAATGAAGGCCCACGCGGGCAAAGCCGCGCGCAGTAGTTAGTTTTACAATAAATAGATTAGATATTCGGAGTTTGGATATTTGTTTAAGTTATTAGATTACTTATAATTTAGATACTTACGACTTAGGGAATTCCATAATGGGTTTTTCTTGCGGAATGTGTTAAAGATTACGTGTTTGCCATGTGGTACCAATATTATTTATGATATGAATTATTGACCACGAGACTGTTTGTATACCAACGTGAATCATGTGCAAAAAACTCGCGGGTTCAGCCGGTCGATTCTGTAAAAATATCACCGTGAAACTTAGGTGAAGTGAGCTGTCAATAGTGCTAATCCCTAGCATCCTGCCGGTCGATTTTTGACACTGACAGCTCACTCTACGCTCACTTCACCTAAGTTTCACGTTAATATTTTTACAGAATCGACCGACAGATATCTGAGTGTCCCACTTCATTATAGTATGATGAAATAAATATTATCAATTTATAAGCTAAGATTTCAATTGTATCTTCGTTTATTTTAAGAGTTAATTTCATCATTCAAGGATGATGAAAAATGTACTTTTGAACTTCTGGTATTTCAATGGGTCCATTTTTAACCGTTTTGTTGGTAAACATTGCTTTTAGTCATATTTGTCGATTATGTCGACGGTACAAGTTGAAAGCAATAGAAAATTTAAGAAAGAAAAAATGTGATCAAAATCGGGACCCCCAGGGACGAACCCGTTAAATTGATCCCTTAAGGCGTCTCTGAGCAACAATCTCACTAGAAGCTGTTAAATGTTTACCAAACAAAACATCAACTGAATTTCAGACATACTTTACCTGTTTTATCTGACATTTTATTAGATCAAATCTTCACCTCAGCACGCGTTGTATGGCTACTTCTTTAACTACTCTACGACGAATTTATAGAATCGGTCTATGGTTTATTAGATAGATCAATAAAGACCTATCTGTTTCTATTCTTGTCAAAATGACATTTCTTTTCTTAATTTTTGACATTGCGCCGTAGAAATTTTACTACAATCTGTCATTTTGTTTTTTCTGCTTCTACTGTGGTAATGGTAAGCTTGCTGCATGGAGCCATTGTTAAGTCGGGGCAATAACTTGTTCATCAAATTGACTAGGTACTTGCCAACTGAAATTGGCCATATATTGAAATCTCAATTGTATGAAATAGCGATACCGATATACGTGACAATTTGATAAACAATTTATTCGCTGTATGAACACGAGAAACAATTTTTTCATTTTTGAAGAGAAAAATGGAAAATCGCCTATAGAAGTGCATCTAGGCAGCAATGAAGTGCATCTAGGCGCATAAGCAGCGGGAGGCCGTGAGCATTGACGAATCAGTGGACAGCACTGCCCCCTTCTCGCCGCGCACATACCTCGCATTACAGCGGTCTCGGTCAAACTATAGCAGTAAGCTTGAAGGTCAGTGCATGCTCCTGAGAATTTTATTGAAAACTAAGTATTTTTGTGTGTAATCGACAGTAAGTGGATAATTTCATTTATAAGTACACAGCCCATCATATTTACATTAATAAATAAACTATATGAAAATGTTTATAATTATTGTTCGGATTGCCAATAGATGGGAAACCAGCTATCTAATTACGCAACACATTTTCGTAAACGATTACGACTAATCTGTTTCATTTTGACAGTTCGACAACATTCATTGCGTTATTTACGTTGTTGAGCAGATTTTTTTTCGAACTTATAATGCAATGGATTAGCAATCTGTTTCAAAACGATTCAGATTCTGTTTGACCGTGTATTACGCAATTAGGGTACTGCCTAATGTTAATAATTTAAATTTACAAATTAATATTTTTTTTAATTATTCATACTACTTATAATTAATAAAAAATATAATTTATCCAAAGTTTTACGTTTTTTTTTTATTACACTAGTCGGGTACTTATCACATTGTTTTTTCGGATGATGAGAGTAATGACGAAGGCCTAAAACCATCATAATTTTCAACCTGTAAACACAAAGACAGTTTCTAGAATCAAAAAATCTCCGCTTACCATAGTAAAATCTTTCCAAGACCTAATCCTTCTGTTATCAGTGACCAGTTGATGAGTAAACCTGATAAGTTGATAGCTGCAGTCTGACTAATGCCTATGATTAAAGAACTAGGTCTAGGGTGAGGCTAGATTACAGGCTGGAAAACACTGAGTGAGTAATTTAATGAAAAAAATAATAAAACATCGTAATATTTTTTATCTTGGGAATGTTGGAGATTAATACGTTTAGCGTTAAACGATTTAAAACCTCGTTCTGTTCGTTCATTTGAAGATGACAGAGAGAACGATGCGAAGTTTTAGTTGTTTAGCGTTTAAAACCCCCAGTAGACGTTGGGCGAGCCGGTCGCTCGGCCAACGTGTACCTACTGGGCCTTTTTGCGTGATTTGCCGTTAGATTTGCGTTGGCCAAGCGCGCTCGGGCTCGCCCAGCGTGTACTGGGGGTTTTAAACGCTAAACAACTAAAACTTCGCATTCGGCTTTAAGGCTTCCTCAGACAGGCGCGACGCGACAGCGCGTCACGAGTCAAGTAGAATAATTTCTATGAAAACTTCATGCCTTAACGTATTTAGTGATTTGTGATGCAAGTGGGCCTTAATGTAGGTATAGATAAGTGTGCTGTAATAACATTAAAACCAATGACTTGAGACTTTTCAATTGTGTCTAAGATAAAGTATTCTTATGCTTTGTTATAAATAATATATAAATAAATAAATAAATTATTCAGTTCAGAAAAAACACGTTACAATATTAAAAAAAACTAGTAACAGATTACGTAGGGGCCAGGACAGGTCCCTGGCAATGTACAGGCAACTGAAGGAACACGGGTGGGTTTTAGTCAGTAAGAGTCTGACACGCCGCGAGAAGTTATTTGATAATTTCCCACCCTCAAAAAAAAACAAAAAAAGGACATCGCTTATTATAGCCGTAAGACTCCGACACGGCAAACAACTTCTCATTCAAGTTAGGATTTTAAGTCAGATGCATTAAAGTCAATTTTACGATGGCTATTCGGAATAGTAGACGGCTCGCGGGCAGTGAGCGGCCCGCGAGCCGTTGCACGGCGCGCCGCGCCGCAAGCACGTTTCAAGCGAGGAGCCCGCTCCCCGGTGCGGCGCCTCGCTGTCCACGCGGTGACTCCTCGCCGTCCGCGCGGTGACACGTCGCCGTCCGCGCAGTGATGCCTCGCCATCCGCGCGATGACGCATAAAGCTTCGTGCAGATCAGAGCGACGCGACGCCGCGACGCGACTCGAACAATACAATTTCTAAGAAAACTTGACGGTATAACAATAGCCGGTGTCGCGTCGCGCTGGTCTGCACGAAGCTTAAGGCCGCTTGTAGACGCACGTTTTTTCCATCGGACCACGGACCGTGTTTTTCATATTTGTATGAGTTGACCACCGGTCCGGAGTCCGATGCATGTACACACATTCATTATAAACCATACACCACCGCGAATCCGGCAAAAAAAACGTTCCGTTGTCCGGTGAAAAAAACGGACGTATACAAGCGCTGCCCTGCTAAGCCGAAAGGCGGTATCGCAATCGGAGTAAGTTTTGAGAAAATCGACTTTTTGTAAATTGTAATGTATGGAAACTTAAGGATATAAAGAACTTCTAAGTGGTTTTTTTAATGTTTTAAGTTAGATAGCGGTATGTGGCTTATACCATTAGATGCGAAATTATTATAGCTATTGAATGGTATAAAAAAAACTAAAAGGGCGTATCTCAGAGATACCGCCTTTCGGCTTAGCAGGGCAGAGCGGCCTGACGCCTAGCAGTGCGCGCGATGACGCCTCGCCGTCCGCGCGGTGACGCCTCGCCGTCCGCGCGGTGACGCCTCGCCGTCCGCGCGGTGACGCCTCGCCGTCCGCGCGGTGACGCCTCGCCGTCCGCGCAGTGACGCCTTGTGAATGAAAAACAAGCTGTCACCTCACCTCACCGCGGTGCGGTTATAATGGGCGATGTGCTTTTAGTGCTAGATTTTAACAAATTCCCTGAACCCATTAGGATTCCCTGTGTCGTGGAGTACCTACTTATTTAGATAAATAATTGCACTACGCCTACAGCAGTGCTATTCTGTAACCGTCTCACCGTGAAAACTTAAGTGAAGTGAGCGTGGAGTGAGCTGTCAATAGTGTCAATCTCTAGCATTAGGTGGAATGACAGCTCACTCCACGCTCATTTCACCTAAGTTTTCACGGTGAGATGGTTACAGAATAGCACTGCAGATCTAGGCGTTGTAGGTGAAGTTCAATAACACGTAGCGCAGTATTCATAACGAATGGCTTTAAAAAATCCAATTTGTGAGAGCAATAGTAGTATATTATGTACATAATCAGCCTATAATGTTCCCACTGCTGGGACACAGGCCTCCTCTCTGTGAGAGGGAGTGGGCTGTAATCTACTACGCGGGCCCAGTGTGGCTTGGTAGATGTCAGATGTCACATGTCTTCGAATTTTTGCTTCTAGGACATGCCGGTTTCCTCACGATATTTTCCTTCACCGTTTTGAGAGCAGTGGTGATGAAGTTATTTACACAAAGTAAAGGGCCTGCTTGTGTTCGAACCCACGGACCTACAACTCGTAAGTCGGGGCCGTTACTTAATAATATTATGTGTAATACGTACCAAAGATCAATATAGCTATCATGCCATCCAATTAGGTATTTGATTAAATAGAAAATATGTTTGACCTAATTACACACAAGAAATTCTCACGTAGCTATATAAAACACATCAAGCCGCAATCTAACTATTTTTAAATCATTAACATCTGTTCACTATTTTAATGCAAACTTATCAGATTTTGTTATCCATTGCGCGTTTTCTACTGCCAAATTTCCTATAGCATCTAACGTAACCAGCAATGGATGATGTCCCAAGCGATTTCTTTCAAATTCTAGAATGATTTGCTAAGATAGATGGTCGGAGTTGATAGCAATACCTTCTTCAAGGTGTAACTTAAGTGTTATTTATTTGGAACAAGTAATATACGTTCATTCAACTTGATAACTTGTGGAGGAGTTCGCAGATTCATATGTAGGTGGCTTAATTTATTTTTTATGAGGATGTAAGTGGTTCTGAAAAACAGCAGTTTATTATTAGTCGACTATTTTATACTCTCTAGGGTTTTCGAGGTTGGAAACAAAGTCCTAATCCCAACTATAATATTATAAAGGCAGTATATAGAGTGTTTCTTTATCCCTATCGGATAAAGTGTTGCTAGCGGCAAAATATTGGCTCGGCCTGCATCGGTCCGGCTAAAATGCCGTAAGCATTGCATTGTCACTGTCATTGAGTCACTATCACTAAGTCACTGTCACTGGGTCACTGTCATTGAGTCAGTGTCACTGAGTTATTGTCACTTGTTATTTTGTTTGATTGTTGGTTAGCTCAATGTAAAACACCACATTTCCAAAACATTAGATTCTCTTATGCCTAAACGGACCCTGGCGCCATGTGGTCTCAGTTCTAAACTTTTTTTTTTTTTTTTTTTTTTTTTTCCGGGGTGAAAAATCCTCATGGATGTCCTCCGCCCTGGGGCGGGCGGAGGGGTGTGTCAGACTCTTACTGACTAAAAACCACCCCGGTGTTCCGACTCACACCTACGCCGGGGGTCGCGGGAACGAAAGAATCTTCCGCAACCCCCGGCCGGTGCCGGCCCGCCACCGCGGGCCTCCTCTCGGGTCAGGGGGGGGAGTGAGGTGTTTGACGCCCCCCGCGACATCTCAGAGGGGCGCGCGTGGAACACTACGCGCCGCCACCTCGGGTCCTGATGTGTGGGGGGCGACGGACGTCCCCGAGTCCGTCGCCCCTGGACCCATTTAGGGGGGCCGGAAGAGGGCGTTGTCAGCCCTCCGCCGACGCCCGGTGCGCCTGCTGCGGGCCGGGTGAGTGGACGAGATCTCCCTCTCCCTTTCCGCAGCCTCCTTCTGCGAGACGACCGTCTCGCAGAAGGCGACCACCGCGTCCCAGGACTCGGCGCCGCCGACCATAGCGTTCACTACGGCCGGCAGCGACAAGTCACTGCCTACTTCTGAGATGAGGGCACGGCGCGGCTCCTCCCAAGCGGCACACTCTAACCTAACCCAACCTACCTTTCAGCCATTTTCATTTGCTACGTTATTTTTCCCAAATTCAGTAATTGTAGTGACTTTTGATATAAGTATCTAAAACAAATACGATTAATCAATACAAAGGGCAGCGAACTAACCTCGACAATCAAACAAAATAACAAGTGATAGTGACTCAGTGACAATGACAATGTAATGCTTACGGCACTTTAGCCGGGCCGAGCCAGCGCCACTATTAAACCGCACATAGCGGCAGATTATCCTATTTTATCGCGCTATAAATTGTGAACGTGAGTTTGTTTGTTACGCTTTCGTGCTAAAACGGCTCGACAGATTTAGATGAAACTAGGCACATTGGTAGACCATGACCTGAATTAGGACATAGGATACTTTTTATCCCGATTATCCCACGGAATCGAGACTTATGCGGTTGGGACCGCGGGGCGCAGCTAGTACTGGAATAAAGGTATTTTCTGTAAAGAGAATTGAACTGACTGGCGAAATGTGGATGTATTACTGGTAGGTATACCTCTGCCTAACCCCTCGGGGAATACAATAGCAGCATGAGCTGATGTCCTAGTATATCAGCCGGCCAGGAAGGTTGACTGCCGATGGAATGACCCCGGGGTTGCTGGTGATTCGCCCCAATATTATCGACACTTTTAAATAAAAAAAAAAATTTTGAGTCGATTCGCTCGAAGTTAATTTATTTGTAGGCGAATCGGCGACTCCAGAAATCGATTCGTCTACAATTATTTAAATTAGCTTCGTGCGAATCGCCCCAAGATATTTAATTGTGTCGAGTAAATTCGGGCGAATGACCAATAAGCCGGAGTTGCTAAGCTAAATATTCTCAACGTAGCGACTTGATGTCACAGTCAATTAATCGAGTCTTTCTGTGTGGCGACGTTGTTCTTCTAATAAACTACGCAACGAAGTTTAAAGCTTCGTGCAGACTAGAGCGACGCGACAGCGCGACGCGACACCGGTTATTGTTATACCGTGAAGTTTTCTTAGAAATTGTATTGTTCTTGTCGCGTCGCGATGGTCTGTACTAGCCTTAATGCGGCTTTTACCATCATTAAGAGAATATTTATTCCAGAAGATTTATGTGTATTACTTAATTAATATTAAACCTACATAATATATAATAATGAAAGGACAATGACAAGAATAGGCTCGAATCATGAAGCGTCCGACAGACTTTCTGTAATAATGATAATTCATAACAGAAAATAGTAACAATTATACAATTTATATAAAATCTGTAGAAGTACACCGCTTTTTTTTTTTTTTTTTTTTTTTGAGGATGGGAAATTATCATATAACTTCTCCCGCTCTGGGTGGAGCGGGAGGGCGTGTCAGACTTTTACTGACTAAAACCCACCCGTGTTCCTTCCGTTGCCTGTGTGCCGAGGTCGCGATATCCCTTTCAGACAAACCCGCAACCCCGGCAGGTGAAGTACACCGCTGAAAACTCATTTTAAAAAGTTATTCAACTAATTGTCAATTTAACAACACATTTCATAGCTACAATTTCAAGAAGAAATGTTGCCAATACCAAAATAAAATAATATCGATACGAAATTGCATATGCAAATCGATTACAATAATATAAATATGAATAAAGATAAAGTCCTGCCCCTTTTGTGACGTTTTAACTGTCAAGTTAGCGTTAGCGTCAACGTACAGGCAAGTGAAGGAACATCTAAAATGATAAATGACGTTTTTTTTCATCAAATGACTTCTCCCGCTCTAGGCGGAGCGGAAGGGCGTGTCAGACTCTTACTGACTAAAACCCCGGGTTAGTTTTTTTTTATTATTTATCCTTGAATGTCGCATGATACCCCATAGGTGCATAAGAAAAAACGCACATAAGGTGGATAAGTATGAGATCTAACCCGCGTGACTCACCGTCGTCGATTCGGTGGGGTTTGACTGTTTTGGCAAACTGTCTCCGGTTCGGAGACAAAGAGCCTGTGTGTTCTTTTAATAATAAATACCGTTTAGTTATATTTATGAATAATATTGGTAATAATTTTATTAAAAATAATCCGATGATCAACACTGTTTAGAATAGTTTATTCCTAATACCTTATAATGTTATTATAGTAGTGGCAACACTTGATGTAAAACAACTTGTGTTTTGTCTGTGGTCCTTGTCATTGTCAAAAAGTTTGACTTCACTTCATCGCCGTGTTGTTGTGTTTTTTTTTCATATATTCTAATCTAAGTATGTTTTATGTATATTTTTAATATAAAAACATTTATATACGACGATAATCTGCTAAAAGTCATTCATTTAATTAATTAATTACTTAATAGTTTATTTCATGTTATCGTTAAAATCAGAAGTATTAAGTGGTCAACTTTAAAGCACTATAACTTTTTTTGGTGTACTTCCAATATAAATCTAATTATATTATCAAATTCTATAATTATTTTCCCTTTTTATGAAATATAGTTCATCTCTGTCGGTTCTGGCCGAGTCTTGAAGGGAACTTTGGCATTCTCCTTTCAAAATATCTTTAAAAAATCCGATGTTTTGTCAATTCGTAAAAACCGTGCGAAGGGGCGCGGGTCGATAGTATTTATTAAGAAAAACCTTAAAGACAGGAAACAAGCAAACAGGCGCGACGCGACGCCGACGGCTTGACGTGACTCTGAACTTCTATGAAAACTTCACGGGAATTTATTGTTCTAACGGATTCTGTTCTGTCGTGTCGCGCCTGTCTGCGGGAGCTGAAACACCCACGCACCGTGTGTTAATTGGTTTATGCGATAGTCAGAGGCCCATGGGCGGCGTTAAAACTCTGACACCAGCACTAAACATATGAAAAAGAAAGAAAGGCTAAATAAGCTAGTGTTAAGTTTGTTTTTAGGATAAATTCATCCTTATTACGGAACCCTTCATTGTGCGCGGTCTGACACGCATTTGGCCGGTGTTTTTTAAATCTTACACGATTTTCTAAGTACGAATTAAGTAAGTTTATTGTTCTATTCACCTGTAATGAACCGTAACTCAAGATAGTATGTCAAGTGTCCTACAAAGATTTTGATCGGGTTCATTTATTTTAATAGTAGGTACTAAAATTAGTATCTATGTATAATTTTTTGTTTGTTTGTTTGCAAAAGCGTGTATGTTCTTAATTTATTGTTGCAGATGGCTATCAATGTTTTGGTGTTTCGTATTACTTATTAATAACAGAGTTACGCTATCTAAGATATCTAAAATAAGACTGTAAGTTTCAGGTAATGAGCACTATCTATTGATCAGCTGAAGTAGAGGAGCTAAAAATTAATTACTATCTAGAAAAATATTTTTAGAATCAATAATATTTTTTCTTGTTATCATAGCGAGATAAAATATTATTGATTCTAAAACAATTTGCAAACATTTCCAAAAACATTTTTGTACCAAATTGAGGTTGAATTAGACGATTTAGCAAAGGCAGATTCCCGAACAAATTGTTGACATTTTTCTTTTGCGTTTGTCGTTAAAAAATATGTAAAAGTACAGAGTTTGAATTCCTGAACAGTTTTGTCTTTAGTTATACTTTTATAGGAAGTCAGGAATTAAAGATATTCCAGTTTGAAGTTAAAGCTTCGTGCAGACAAGCGCGACGCGACACCGGCTATTGTTATACCGTGAAGTTTTTTAGAAATTGTTTTGTTCGAGTCGCGTCGCGCCGTCCCGTCCTGCTGATCTGCACGAGCCTTTACTTGTTCTAGAGGTTATGTCTTGTCAACAGACCCTAATTGAAAAAGATATAAAATAAATATTCATGCCTACTTACCACTTAGAATATCATTGATAGGCGTCCATTTTTACAGCAAAATAAACTACGGACTTCGGAATTATAAGTCTAGCCGACATCGACGTGCGTACCTAAGTCTGCCACATGGCCCACATGCGGTGTACTTAAGCAAATAAACTCAATCTGCCCAGCCTTTTCCCAACAATGTTGGGGTCGGCTTACAGTCTAACCCGATGCAGTTGAATACCAGTATTGTACATAGAGTGACTGCCTATCAGACCTCCACAACTCAGTAACTGGGTAATACGATACCCTTTGCTAAGACTGGCTGTCAGACTTTTGGGCTTCTGACGACCCATTACGATTGTCAAAGATCCACGAATGACAGCCAGGACTAACGGCTTAACGTGCTTTCCGAGGCACGGAGGAGTCTCGGTATGTAAAGATGGTGACCCATCCACGCACAAATCCGAGCAAGCATAACCTGATGACTCGACCCATGCGGCTGGTATTATTTAGCCACGAGCTCCTCCCTAAGTAAATAAATGTTCAGAAGAATATTTATTTAATAATCTTAGCCAATTATCTTTAGGACAGTTATAGATATGCATATATATGATTAATTATACGGTAGGGGTAGTTCATAAGCAAAAGGGTTGGATTAAAAAGAAACAAAATATACAGGGTGATTGGAAGATGGGTGCAAAGCTTTAAGGCGAAGATAGTACAGACAATTTAGAACCATTTAAGCCATGTTTGTCTTAGACGAAGTCTTACCAAATATTTTTAACCAAATTTTTAAGTTTTTTTTCGGAAATTCTCAAAATTTAATGTAAACTGCATAATTATGGCCAAATTGAATGATAAATGAATTCATTTTTTATTTATTTAATTAAAGTAATGTGTAAGCAATCAAGCAAAACATGTTTTAGGCTTCTGTGTCATTAGACATTTTTTTTACAGACATTTAAAGCTCAGAAAAA
Source organism: Agrochola circellaris (assembly GCA_914767755.1). NCBI lineage: Eukaryota > Metazoa > Arthropoda > Insecta > Lepidoptera > Noctuidae > Agrochola > Agrochola circellaris. The sequence continues at coordinate 11,153,024 of OU611860.1, forward strand.
AAAAAATTGTACAATACGTCTTTTAAACCGTATTAAAAAAAAAAAAAAAATGGTAAGACTTCGTCTAAGACAACCATGGCTTAAATGGTTCTAAATTGTCTATACTATCTTCACCTTAAAGTTTTGCACCCATCTTCCAATCACCCTGTATTTTTCCATGTTTATTCCTCATCATCCCTAACCACAATGTTTACAGCTTCTTCACTGACAGACTACTCTTTGTAAGTTATTATAAACTGCAACCATTGCTGGATCTCTGCATGCCTCGCAGACAGTCATTTTCCAAATCTAAAAACAAAAAGAATAATACTGATAATACATTAGAATGATTTATTAATATTTTGTAACTAATGTAATAGATGTACTTATATGTAATTGAAACATGCATAATGTAATTCATGATATTTATTAGGTAGAAACGCAATATGTTACTTGTATAAAAACACCATTTCTTTAACCTATTTGTTATAAAGCTTTTAATAGCTACATCTTTCATAATCATGTTTTTTAGGGTTCCGTACCTCAAAATGAAAAAAACGGAACCCTTATAGGATCACTTTGTTGTCCGTCTGTCTGTCAGTCAAAACCCTTTTTCTCAGGAACGCGTGGAGGTATCAAGTTGAAATTCATATCAAATTTAGAAAACAAATTTCTAAGTCAACGCAAAAAGGCAAAAACGCAAAGGTACAACCATTTATAGCGCATATTTTGAAACTCGCAACTACTCGCAAGGGAATCAAAACCTAAAGGCTACTTCCCGTTGACATAGAATCTTGAAATTTGGTAAGAAGCAATAGCTCAGCACGGGTAACAGAAAAATTCAGAAAACCTTAAAATTTTAGATAGTTATACCACCAAAAAACCGCAATGACCGCGACTTATCTCCATGTATGGGGAGGGGACAACAAATAACGTTGATAAAAGAACTTTTGCAAGGCTGCAAGGCTAGTGTAGGTATTTCAGTTACTAATATTATAAAATAAATGATATGTGTTCATATGAAATAAAGGATTACTGAAACGATGAAGAGACATTTGTCTTAAATTTATACTCCTTCAGCTTTTCACATTGTAATGTTATGGATTTCATTTAGCAATAAAAATACCATAACTTTTACTTATTACCTACAGGTTTGTACGGAACCCTCGGTGCGCGAGTCCGACTCGCACTTGGTCGGTTTTTTACATAGCTTTATAACAGAAGTCAAACACATTTTTTTCAGCTGGGGTAAATAATCTTGTGTTATACTTGTTATGCAGTGAAGATAATCACAATCTTGTAACTTGACTAGTCGCCAGATATACTTACAATTTGAGGGTATGCCCAGCTGCAGATTAAAGGAGTGACTCTTGAGTCAAGTGCAAATACCTGTTATCAGCGCAATTTATTGAGACTTAAGTTGCAGTAGACACAAATGACGTGTGTAGGCCTTACATGGCTTCCCATCGTGATAATTTAAATCATTTATTATCAGAAACTATGTCAAAAAGGTTTCTATAAAGTTAAAGATTACTTAGACGACAAAAAGGCTTGGGACTAATTAAGCTACTCCAATCTACCCCCCCCCCTAGCAACAAACAAGTGTTTTTAGAATCAAAGACTACATGATACTATATGAGCTCATATAATTGTTAGGATTATTTTATTTGACTGTAAGTCAATTTATTTTAAATTTTGTTTTAATCTACTCATTAAAATGTTTTTATTTTATGAGTTGATTGCAATTTGTGCTAATTTAAATTATTTTTGCATTAAGCATTATTATATAGAATCAAGTTTTTCCAACTGAAATGACAGCTGTGCCGCTGGGGAGTTTGTTGCGCCACTTCTTCTTCCCAGCTTAAGCACTAGGAAGTGGTGAAGGGTGGGCGTTTTTGGGGGACTGTCTTATGTAATTTTTGACGTTCGAAAAGTGCTGATTCTCAGCCTAGTTTGAATAAATAACTTTTGAATTTTGTTTTTTTTTAAATTTTGATAAACAAATCGATGCACACACAACAAAATCCAAGGTATAAGGCAGAATAGTAGAGTCACAGAAAAATGTCGTCGTTTATGCAAATAGCCAGAATCCTTGGATAAGCTCGAGTCGCGCAATGAACAGTTAATTCTGAGCGTGTATTCTGAAAGTGGGCAACGTCGCAAATAGATGATTAATTTAGCGATATCACTGTATGAAGAAAATAAGAAATGTGGTTAACTAGCGAACTAGAATATCACGGTGTCATAAGTAGACGCTTAATATGTCTATCAACAATTCTGCTGCCATTCTCCTTTTTTTTGGACACAACATCTTTAGAATAGAACAGTTTTATTAAATGGTACAATAATGGTCTTATTATTAGGATGTCATGCCAGCGTTAGTATTATGATTTGATTTAATCTAAACCGTAAATGTTGATGCACACACGTCAGTCACGTCAACGTCAAGTCGTCGATCAGTCACATAAAAAATACAGGGTGTCAGGGACATTATTTAAAAAAAAAAACAGCTGCTCCATACATTTTGACCGCGTAGGTATTGCACTTTTCTATGAAACAGCTGTTTTTTTTTATCATGTACTGAATCCATGGTAACCGGCTTCGCGTCGATGTCCCTGCCATCCTGTATAGTCTGGTAGAAGTTGTAGAAAGATCAACACACATGAGTCACGTTACTGCCGGCGCGTCCCGGTTGACGTCGCGTCACCGGCAAGTCAAACCTTGCTGCATGTGCTACGAACGAAACATTTGTAACCGAGGCGTTGCTATGACTGACTCACTGACTATCTGTCTGCCGGGGTTGCGGGTTTGTCTGAAAGGGATATCGCGACCTCGGCACACAGGCAACGGAAGGAACACGGTTGGGTTTTAGTCAGTAAAAGTCTGACACGCCCTCCCGCTCCACCCAGAGCGGGAGAAGTAATTTGATAATTTTCCATCCTCAAAAAAAAAAAAACTGACTATCTGTAGTGCTATTCTGTAACCATCTCACCGTGAAAACTTAGGTGAAGTGAGCGTGGAGTGAGCTGTCATTCCACAGGGATTGACACTATTGACAGCTCACTTCACCCAAGTTTTCACGGTGAGATGTTTTCAGAATAGCATGGCTGTTCACACACGTCGCTGAATTGACGTGACTGATCGATGACTTGACGTTGACGTATGTGCCTGTGCATAAACCTTAAAATGATATCAGGCTAATAATTTTAAATCATTTCATTTTAATTTTTAAGTATTTAATTTTCGGTACGCAACGTTTCGGCAAACCTTCTGTTGTTAGCATCTAATAGGAGGCAGTACCTAACCATAATCCGTCAGTGAGGCCGTCAATCTGTTTGCCAACTCACAATAACATAAAAACAATTAAATGCGTAATCCTTACTACATAGATGTCATTGTGTCACATAATTATAACGACGCTTTAAGACCAATATGGCACCGGCTACATTAAAAATTTTTCGCAGGTGTCAAAATTGTAAGTACGACATCCAAAAGTAATTATGATTATGGTCTGGCTGAATAAAAGATCGATTTGATCGACCAAACGTATGAGAGGGCCCAGCTTGATGGATTGGCAACGTTAAAATAGAACCTATCTACATGAGAGTTGATTTTTAATGCGGATTCAACGGCATCCTGGGCTGTCAGTGCCTTTACCAATCTTGCCGATCTACCAAACATTGATATACTAGTAGAGGCAGCAGTGATGTGACCGTCGAACTGCCAAGTCCGGTCTCGACTTCGAACCCAAGGCACGCACTCTTGACTTTTCGGATTCATGCGTATTGTATAATTATCACTAGCTTCAAATGCCCTGAAATGCCTGAGAGCTATTGATCGACGGCATGTGAAGCCAAGTCAGAACCCATGGGCGGCATAAAAACTCTGTCACCAGGTTAGTTACTAAAAACACGAAAAATAAATAAATAGAGGCTGAAGGATATATTGCAGGTATAGAAGGTTGAAACCATGAGTTATTGGTTAATAGGAAGGCTGAAGTCTAGCAGAGAACTATGTCAGCACGGCTGTGTTACCAAGTGCTTTCGGAAGAGCTGGAATACGTCACCATGGGTCACATAAAAGGCGACTAACAGTATTTTTACAAGAGGATTTACACCAGCGTTCCCTTGTTTGCTGTTACGGGTAGCTAATTAAACTGAGTTCATTGCAGTTTGTTGTGTGTGTTTTTTTTTTTCTAAAGGTTTCTCCTTTTTTTTTTTTTTTTTTTTGGATGGGAAATTATCAAATAACTTCTCCCGCTCTGGGTGGAGCGGGAGGGCGTGTCAGACTTTTACTGACTAAAACCCACCCGTGTTCCTTCCGTTGCCTGTGTGCCGAGGTCGCGATATCCCTTTCAGACAAACCCGCAACCCCGGCAGGCATTGGCCCTTCCGGACCCCGTCAGTTGGTGCTGACATCTCTTTGAGGCGCGCGTGGAACACAACGCGCCGTCGACCCGGTAAAGGTTTCTCCTAAGGTCATCATCAGCCGAAAGACGTCCGCTGCTGGACATAGGCCTCCCAGCAAGCACGGCCACTTCGACTGGTTCTGTGCTGCCTGCATCCAGCGGATTCCTGCGGCCTTCACAAGGTCATGGGTCCACCTTGTGACAGGCGTTCCAACGCTACGTTCCGGTACGCGGTCGCCACTCCAGAACCTTTCGGCCATTTCTTCTGCGAGCAATGTGCCCTGCCCACTGCACTACTTAGGTACTATTTAAGTATTGCCAAAATGACCTCGAACAATTTCCTCAGTAGATATTGGAAGGTTTCTTTATCACCAACAAACGCCACTTTCGTATGAAAATTATGTCTTCTTCAAACAAAAATAATCTCTACTATCTCATTTAGACAAAATAATATACAAAAACATTATTTTGATGTACAGGATTACGTATGACGTCACATTATTATTGTTGTTTCCAAAACATGATCGAGTGAATACCGTGTGTATCGCGTATCTTATAATACCCTAGTATCCGTATCACGGATTACTGAATGACAAAGTAATACTCGCTATTGCTAAGCAAAACTTGCTATAAGTATGTATGTCTTTGTAAATGAATTCATCCAGATAACTGCGCAGATCAATTTCTGTTGCTAAGCGGCATAGCTGCATGGCATAAGAGATGTTTTCATGTAGTCTCTCCGGTTGGCAACTCTCCGACAACCGTATTACAGTCGGTCGATTCTGTAAAAAGATCAACGTTAAACTTAGGTGAAGTGAGCGTGAAGTGAGCTGTCACTGTCACAAATCGACCAGCAGGATGCTAGGGTCTAACACTATTGACAGCTCACTTCACGCTCACTTCACCTAAACTTCACGGTGATATTTTTACAGAATCAACCGACTGTAATACGGTTGTCGGAGAATCGATCGGCTGGTGTGTATTTTAGCCGAAATGCATCCACTGCTGGAGTACAACTGTCACCACATCGACCGGTCCTGTGCTTCTCGCAGCCAAAGGATTCCCACTAGCTTCACATCGCGTAGCATGACAACCATAAACACAGGTTTTCTACGGGTTTTGTCGACGGAAGAATAGACAAAATGACAGATTGTGATTGTTTATCTGCCATTTTGTCTATTCTTCCGTCGACAAAACCCTTTTCTATTGGCGTCTGGCTCTTGTAATACAGGAACTCCTAGTACAAGAGCCAGGGCTACACAGATGTTTATGACTTTGAAGTGAAAAAAGAAGACCAGTCAGTCAGTCAGTGAGTCTTTGAAGTGAAGTGGTGTATAGAAAATATTATTATATTATTATTGTGGTCACACTAAGCGTGCAGGTCATCGTTTTACCTTGTGGCAGGGCTACGGACGCTGTTAAGCAATGGTCACTACTTTTTACAAGCTTCATATTAATTTGCTTCGTTCGTATGCGTTTCCTGTGGATGACTCTCTTTGTCATTCATTTTGCAAGCACTTCCTGGTAGTTATTTGGTGTATATGCTTGTGCTAATAGTGGGGTCACATCAAAAGTACAAACTGAAGTGAAGCGGTAGTAGAGAAGTAGTTCAAACTTCTCACCACTGACCCGACTTTCTGACGCCTTAGTACCAATTTCACTTATGAAACCGAACCTGCCGTGCTATTCTGCAAATATCTCACCGTGATAACTCGGGTGAAGTGAGCTTGATGTGAGCTGTCATTGCACCTAAAGCTAGGGATTGACACTATGGACAGCTCACTTGATGCTCACTTCACCTCACTCTTCACGGTGAGATGTTTACAGAATGGATCGACTGACCAGCATCTAAACTGCATTCAAGAGCTGTCATTGCGAATATTCCATAACAACGATGATGTCAGTTTTATTGGTGAATCGTATCACCATGGCATGCCCCGAGAAACTAAGAATGTAAACAAGTAAACCATTACAGTCATGTTTCTACAGTGATAAGACACACGTAATAATATGTATTACTTCGTAGTTATTTCTAGCTTTGTTTTTCCCCGTATATGGAAGCTACACCCTCTGCTTTGTTGATACGTCATTAAATACTACGTCACGCAAACAGTCAGTCATCAACTGTGTTGTGACGTCATTAACGGTCAGGAAGAATAGGCCAGGTCTTTGATCTTGGCAACGTATTGGCAAACTCCTTAGTTTTTAGGGTTCCGTACCCGAAGGATGCCAAACGGAACCTTATTACTAAGCCTCCGCTGTTCTTCCGTCCGTCTGTTTGTCAACGAGCTGTATCTCATGAACCGTAATAGGTAGACAGTTGAAATGTTTGATCATGATGATGATAATTGTCGTTATAACAAAACAATATAAAAAAATATAAAAAATAATAATAAAGGGGGACCATACAAGACGCGTGATTTTTAACTAAAATATTAAAAAAAAATGTATTGTTAGATTTTGTACGGTGGTACGGAACCCCCATCGTCTGTCACTCACTATCTGTTTCATTTTGACAGTTCAACAACATTCATTGCGTTATTTACATTGTTGAGCAGCAATAAAAATCGAACTTATGAAGCAATGGATTAGCAATCTGTTAAAAATGATTCAGATTCTGATTGATCGTTTGCTACGAAATTAGGGTGCCCGTGTCTTCCCCGCGATCATATCAATAATATTAATTAATTCATGACTCATTACTAAACATAAGAAGAAACAAAAACTAGTTTATTATTCGTTGATATTGTATGTGTATAAATAGGTAACAAGAAAAACACATCAAGTTAACAAAAAGAGAAAAAAACTGACTGTGGGAAAATACAACATCAATTAAGTATTATTATCTAATACAAATTATTGTTTTTCCTTAAGGTAGAAACCAATGATTACAACGGTATCCTTTTTTTAAAATTAGAAGAACAGAAATGACACGCAAGGAAAATGAGTTTGATGACTTAAAAGTTCATTAAGAAGTTACGGAGAATAAGCTATAATACGAGGAAAAAATACCTACGTCATAGGGTTGTTGAGAGTACAAAGTTCATGTTTATGTGTTAAATAGGTAATATTTTACGGTATTCGTCTGTAAATTTAAATTGGGTAAACGAATGCCCATATTCACAAACGCTAGAGCAGCGGCTCTCAAACTTTTATGGCCACGGAACCCTTTCGGAAAACGAAATGTTCGACGGAGCTCTGAGATAATCAAAAACTGCGTTTTATGGATTATTCTACTTTGCTCCACCAGTGGAAAAAAGTGGATTGTTCAGAGTTTTGTCGTACACTGTGTCCCACTAATTTATTTTGGTAGGACAAAAAAGGCTCGCGCAGACTAGCGCGACTCGTCGCACGACGAGGTACTGGTACTTAATTGTTCTACCGTGAAGTTTTCTTAGAAATTGTTTTATTAGAGTCGCGCTGCGCCTGTTTGCGCGAGCTTTAACACTCGCCTATGGCTGCGTTTCCACCAGAGATGAGCGAGGAAGCGTAGCGAGGGATGTGTGTGAAACTAACCAATAACATCGCTTCACTGTCATAGCTTGAGCTAAGCTAGCGTTGTTATTGGTTAGTTTACACACATCCCTCGCTACGCTTCCTCGCTCATCTCTGGATGACTCGCCTAAACGCTGAGTTCACTTTTCCCACTTCGGCTGGCACTGTTGGATTTTAATATTATGGCGAAAATAAAAACAGTTTTAATAATAATAATAAAAAATAAAAACTATTTTTACGAGATTAGGAGGATTCTGAAGCAGCTAAAATACCACAAAGCAGCTGGACATAGGCTATAGGCTAAACGAGGCAGAGCTCCCACAGTGGCTTTGCGGACCCTAGGATTTCGCAGAGCAAACTTTGAGTATGGCTGCCCTAGAGACACCGGAATGAATAGTTAAATAAAAGCGCGCCGTTGAAATTTCAACTTTCAGCGCTGAGCCTAGAGTTGAAAATCCAACATCGCATTTAAGTGTCGCCTAATGTTAGTGAAAATGGGCAGAAGTGTTTGCGTCAAGAAATATCAGACAGAGTAGGTATACTCGCCTCAGGTTCATTAGTTACTGAGAAAACAGCAACAGCATGAGCATACAATACTTATAACATATAAGATTGTTGAAAGTACAAAGTCCATGTTTTACTGCAAGTTTCAATATTCTTCGGTATTTTTACTAGTGATGCCGCGAATACACGTTACACGTTACTCGATTTTTTTTTGTTTTTCGTCGAATACCGAATAAAAGTGTATATTATTCAACATTTGGCGAATAGATGTCTAAATAAAAATAAACTTTTAATGAACGGAAAAACTATAGACTTAAAAATAATAAATCTTTAAATCAAAACACACTTAGTATTATTATCATTAATATAAAAAGATTGCCAAAAATCAGTCATGGGGTAGCTAATTAGTTGGGCTTTTTAATTAATAATTTAATATTTATTGTCCAAAAGGGCCAGATTGTGGTGCAGAAAAACTATTTTTATATTCATTTTTTTATGTTGAGTTTTCGACTCTTCGCCATAGGGAATGGTGATTAATTCGACTATTCCCTGTAACGACTATTCACAGAAATCTCGCTGTTTTGAAATGTCACCATATTCAGCACATTGCATTGAAGAAAGTATTTGAAAACGCACATCAATAAAAACAAGCCTTATTCTATTAGAAAGATGTATTTTATTAATCAACACATTTAGAAGTACACAGAATATGAACTAACGTAGAGGATTATAAGGCTAGGTTTTTAAGGGTTAGCCAGAGACTATGACATAGGTAACTCTACTACAAAAAAAAACGTAGTAAGAATAATTTTAGTAAAAGTTAAGCCGCGATTCCATTAGGCAAGTCTTGCATGCAAGTATGACGTCACATTTGCGTACAAGTTGCTTGCATTGGAAACATGTTTTCGAGAGTGTGCAAATTGCATACAGGTTTTACTTGCATACAAGTGGAGATGTTCAACAATTGAGTAGGACATCATGGGTATAAGACGTGCTGCTGTGTGTGTATATGCAGCATCGCGAGCATCTCGATTTTTATAAGTAGGACTTTTTAATTCCCAAAGGCACTCGTTTCTATGGTACTCTTCAATAAAAATGATTATTTTCTCGTGCCCCCACCTAACAGCCATTATGTTACGATATTATAATTTGTACAGCGAGAGATAAAAATGCGCGTAGACGTCACTCGTTCGACATCCGAAATGTGCAATTAACGTTTGCGCGTTCAATTTGCACGTCACTTGGATTCAAAAACGTACAAGTTCAAACTACCTCACACAAGTTGTAGCTTGTATGCAGGTTTGTTCAAGTTGTATGCAATTTGCAAGTTGCATACAAGTAACTTGCCTAATGGAATCGCGTCTTTATGAATGTTGAGGACATAGCAAATATTAATGCGTCCCAAATGTCCCAATGAAGAGGAAATTGTAAAGGTCTTTAGAAAATGGAAATTACAGTTAGGCTACTGTAATGTCTAACACCACGTCTATTTCGCCCTCCTTCGTAACAAAACTTTCGATTTAGAATTAAAAATAAAATAAATAAATTCGACGCCCCCAAGCAATAAGTCGGTAATCGTAAAACTTAAATTTTACAGGAGAAATGTTTTTCTGTTTTTGTTGAATAGCTTTTACACTTTTGTATTGATACGTAAAGATACTTTTCTCGACATAATTTCGTTTTTAAATTTCCCTACAATAAAAGTGTTTTTCATGATATCTCCGTAAATATCACTACGAAAAATGTGAAATAAATTACCAAGATGTATCCCAACCCATAGGTTCCGAATTTGACATAACAATAAAAAATCCATAATAGAACTGTTTTGCATTAAAACAAAACAGTTATTATGTTATGAAAAACATAACATTTGATTTGAAGAAGCTGTCTTAAATTTTACCGATAATAAGCATAAAACGTACTTACGGATGCCAAAAGTTACCTGTGCACCTTTCACTGAAGCAAGTTTCGGCTGCGGGCTCGATCTGTCACTCATGACAAGTGTCAATCATAGAAGTCTTCAAAAATTCAACAGCAAGCAAATTGCTCAAATGTTATGTTTTTCATAACATAATAACTGTTTTGTTTTAATGCAAAACAGTTCTATTATGTTTCTTCAAAACATAACATTTGATTTGAAGACCTGTTTGGTATCTGCTGGTGAAAGAGTACCCGAAGGATGTAGACGCTATGTGAATTAAATATTATATGGAACGAACGAATATTTCAGTCTGTATTAATTAAATGTTCCAATAAAACAATTAAGTGTTTTCAATATATTTATCTTAGTAGATGCAGAAATGAACACATCTTCCTTATGATGTTAAAGATTAATGGCAAATCTATTTGCCTTATTTAAGGTGAATATAAATTATAAGGCTACAGTATACTGATAATAGAAAATCAATGGGACTAAACTGAATAATAATCTCATCAATAAAGGAGAATTGGATCACTCATATCCTTAATTAATATAAGTTTAGTTACTTACTTGGAAATTATGAGATCAATCAAATGTACAGACATTTCTGAATGTCATAGTAAGCAATTTTATAAAGATGTGGAAACACAAACTCAATGTCATACATACATGACAAAGTTAAAATTTCGTTGAAACTGAAATTTAATTAGGACCTTTTATTAAAATGGTCAATAGGTTAGTCAAGTGGTGATGCATGTAAATGAAGTCTCATCATTTGTTAATTAAATTAACTTGAAATGTGAATCATGTACACAAACATAATTTTAATATTTTCTTAGGGGATTAAAAATTATCATATAATAAATCCTCTTCCTCTCTCACAGAGAGACCCTTTGTCCACTCAGTGGGAACATAATAGCCTGAGCATTACAATAATAATAATTCTTTATTTTTCGGACAACATACATACTCGTACATTATACATTCTCTTGAGAGGTAGCCCTCTCTTTTACTACATTACGAAAGTAATTTTTCTGTCTCTAGCGGCTCTTCCAGTTTCATTTCATCTGATAATCTATTTTCCAGCCAGCCTTCCGAAGGCTACCACAGACCTTATACTTCCTAGAGGCTCCTCAATCTTAGTTTGTTTAAAAATGAATCTAGTCCATTCTAAGGAGAGGCAGTGTTGTCTTTCAAGGCAAGCTTAACCACACCTGTTATTGCAAACCAAAATCAACAAGGATTATGGTAGCTTTTAAGTAAACATCTTGATTGTCAGTGTCTTTGAACCCTATTTTGGTCACACTATTATTCAAAATCTTGAAAGTTGTGAGATGTCTTATATTATTAGGTTAAGCATGTAAATCTACGCCAAGCAAGGGGTATCTTTTTATCCCATATGGGTGCCTGGGTAATGCTTTTGAAACTTACAAATGGACAAAATCTGTTTAGATGCGATCAGGTTATTAAGGGCTAATGCCATGCAATCTACACTATGAAATTCACCTCTGAATAGGAGCTTTATAAGTAAGTAGTATGGATTATCTCCAAATAAATTTTAGCAAGTACCTTGTTCCTCTATCGACCACTGCCCCTTGCAACCTGACTGCCCCCCTCCCCCAACTTTCCAAGCTAGGAGTTGCAGCTTGTCAGGTCTAAGAGGTTCTTACATGGATCCTGTACTGGTACTGGGTCTAGTATGGGGCGATTTATATATAGTACGTCCCCATCCCATTACCGAGTTCAGATGGCTGAACACTCGGTCTTAAATTGGGCGAAGAGAGAACACCCATGCTAGTCAATGCTGTCACCTCTGACTAAAAGCATCGTAGAAGCATCGCAGAAGCTTGCCAAGCCATCGTTTGAGTCCCATGTGACGTACAGTCGCACAACGGCCGACTTATCTTACACGAAAAGGTCGTAAACGTCGAGGACGCCCCACTTTGAAACATGGCCTCCGAGGCCTGGGGCCTGGAGCAACAGGAGCCAATCAGGCTGGTCTGTTCTTAAAAGCGGTCGGCTAAGCCGTTATAACACTTATCCTCCCCGGGAGGTAAACCGCTGACAGAGTGATGTTAAGCTAACTTCGTCGTTTTGCAAGATAGGTTCAGGAGAGCTAGGAAAATGTATCCCTCGCTCATCCTTGAATGTACGACAAATGGTCTGTTGTCGGAATGAATTAAATTACTAGAATATTTGCACTCTGAAGACTGGCTTTTGTGGCTGCTTATTACTGCGTATATGGCAAACATCTCTCGCAAATTCGAGTGCCATTTTTTTGTTTGGTCAAGTTCCTGACAAGAGTAGAATACTCTTTATAATTTACACCATACGAATTACAGATATAAATGTAGAAATTGTACATACGGTGACACAAAGGGCGGTATTATCCGTAAAAGCATCTTTTGGATGTATAGAGTGGCCCATTTATGTGGGCTTACCTTTCCTCCACGGCATGTGTGGACAGGAAGTGGGTTACCTTACCCTGTGTAGAGGAACTGAGCTGTGGTCTATCAATAGCCTTTGGCCACCACATTAACTCTTGGCAAACCAATGGAGCAACCTTTTTTAATTTCTCTTGGTCTGCCCTTTTCAACTATTTTGCAGACAGGGCCTTGTGACTAGTATCAGTACACAAAAAGGCCTAAATCTTCTAAATCCTGATTGAGATTTAGAATTTGCTTAGGAAATTTACTTCTCATCCAAGCTTTTTTAGGAGTTCCAGTCTCTGAGACATAGAAATAAAAAAATTACAGGCTCGCAAATTCTCTATTCAAACAAAAATCTAATTTTGTGATGGCCCAGTGGTTAGGGCCTCGACTCTCATGCATGAGGTTGAGGTTTCAAATTCAGGCAAGTACCAATGTGACTTTTTCAATTCATATGTATTTTCTGAGTTTATCTGGCACATTACTGACATTGGTGAAGGAAAACACTGTGAGGAAACCTGGACTTATAGTTAATATAAGTCTGAAATCGCCAACCCGTCCCGAGCAAGCATGGCGATCAATGCTGGTGCCTTCTCTGTATGAGAAGGGGCCTTTGCCCTGCAGTGGGACAGTAACAGGCTGGTATTATATTATAAACAAAAAGACCTAACAAGGGAACTGTTTCATGAACAGCTACCCTTCATTCATTAATAAAACATTGCTTCCATTTTACTTTTCAATTGTCATCATCTTACTTGAGTATAAACAATAGGCTATTTGATTATAATATCATAATATTAGAAAACCACATAGATTAATATTTTGCGTTTAATAGAAATTTGCAGAATTTTCTGAAACCAGAATTGTTCTGAATATTAATATTTTCGGTCTTTGATTTAGCAATAGAAATTTGTGGAATTTGCTAAAAATAGAATTGTTCTGAATATTATTAATTTATTTATTCGACTTCTTGTTAGGATCTTATCATTCCCAAGCTTTTACATGGTTCTTTAGACGGCCTGAATCTTGTCAACAATATGAATCTAGGCCTAGTTATTCTTGCTATGATCCTGTTTATCATGTTTTTTAATATAAAAGAACTAATTCTTATAAAACCAGCTTTAACTAAATATACATATTGTGAGTTTTAAATTGTTTAGTGGCTGTATTTGTTCCATTTCTAATTTTGATAGAGCAAGCTACGTCCTGATGATCATAACTATAAGATTTTCTTAATTATTACAAAATACAGCAAAGAAAAATACAGTATTAACATTATAAATTATAATGTTGTTTAAATATTTAGTATTTCCTAATAGTTATAGAACTTAATGTCATATTTAATTAGTAATTTTAATGTTCTGAATGCAAATTAGAGTTCATAAGAGGTGCTGAACCTCTTTAATGTAACAACTGCATACCACATGAGAGTATTGCACTCTATTTTAATTTAAATACACTTCTGGATGGGTGTGTCCGGACTATTTCCAAAATGGAAAGTAGGATACTATCTCAGTGGGTAGGTTGCTGCCCAATTAACAAGTCCCTGTGGACGTTGCTTGAGCAGCTAGCTCCATCTGCACTAGACCCATATTAGAGATCCCAGCCAAAACCCCCCTCCGCAGGGGCTAAATAGTCTTTAGTTTTATTTAGTGGCATAAGTACTCATTTACTTCTAATTCAGTGTGTGAAACACATGGGCTGGGTGAGCATACCTACAGGTCTTCTTATAATGGATTGTTTTATAAGATGGGATGTCAAAATAAAAATAAAACTGCTTGAGTAGTTTTGCCTCCTCAAGACAATCTGTTTTTGCGTTAGGAATTACCTAATCACAATATTTTACACTGAAACCTTTAAGTTGTAGTGTTTCAAGTCTCTTTAGACATGACCGGATTGTTTAGAAAACAACAATGCGCTTCTGAAGTAGATACTAGCAAGAAGCAATTTAGAAGTTAGTTGATAGTGTTTCTGAGTAAGATTAGTGATATAATGTAGAAATTGTGTCATTGTTAACAGATTTAACACTTACTTGTCTACTCGTTCAATTGTAAATGCGTGGGCCCGACTTACAGGAAATCGTTTCGATCTCTTTGCCGTTGTTCGGCAGTGGGAATAGGTGCCTTCTTCCTCCGAGGATAAAGAGCATTCTTCACCACTATCGCACTTAGGAGAATCCGCAGGCACCGGTGACAATTTAGATTTAATGTGACCTTTCGATCTCCATTTCGGCATTTCGCTGGCTCAACTATCAGCGTAACACTATATATCACTTACCACAAGCACTATTATTCACTTTCTATAAGTTTTTTCTGAAACTTTACAATTTTCTTTAAAGAAAATTATCGAAAGAAAAATTTTCCGTACGTTAGCGGCAAAATTTTTAGACGCTATGATTGACACTTGTCATGAGTGACAGATCGAGCCCGCAGCCGAAACTTGCTTCAGTGAAAGGTGCACAGGTAACTTTTGGCATCCGTAAGTACGTTTTATGCTTATTATCGGTAAAATTTAAGACAGCTTCTTCAAATCAAATGTTATGTTTTGAAGAAACATAATAGCACATTACGGACTTATTGCTTGGGGGCATTGAATTGTGTTTTATTGCAGGCAAAATACCCATATACAAAAATTTTATATAAAGTAAAGGCAGTACAAATAATAAAACATGGAGGTACCTATAGTCTTCAAAAACATAACATATTTTTTCGTCAAGTTTTTTTTGTTTATGTGAACAAATATGGGACGTGCTAGGTTGCATGAAACAACCCTGAAAATGGTGTTACTGGAGCATCTCAATCTTTGACAAAAAGACGCGACTCTCGACCTCTACTAATGTCTCACGTGCCTAAATTTCTTTACAAACAAGGAACTTTATAGAAAAGTAATAGCTGTTTTAGGTTTCAGTTTTAATGAAATAAAAATATCTACGGAATTGGTATGAAAATATCTGTTTAGATAACGGTAACCGGAACTTATCCAGATGTAAGTAGTGAAAACATTGAAAGATTTTTGTATAGCCGCAGAAACACGTCACAATTCCATTTAATTCTCAACGAATCTTTAATGCATGATGCATCAGATTTCAGTGTTAAAATAGCGAAAGTTAAAAAACAAGATAAGCTGACTACTAAAGAATGTCTGATAAGATCGGACGAAACAGTTACTCCTAAGAGCAAAGACAAACTATCTCACTTTTGCAATGAACAAGATACTTTCATCCAAGCAGTATGCACGTTGCGTTGTTGGACGCTATGAAATAACTCCTTGGACTCTTGGCCTCCTAGTGCGACCAATATGAAAACAATAGTTAAGAATGTGACGTCACAACAATTATTTCTTTATAAATAGAAAGTTGAGGTTCCCGAACGTTTACAAGATCTGAAAATGTTGAAAGTCAAATGTTTTTATAAATTTATATATCTTTCCACTGTTAAAGAAAAATGCACTTAGGTTCTTGATAGCGATCCACGATTAATTACAAAGGCTCACCTATTTATAAAGCACTTTCGGAGAGTGTTCGTTTTATAAAGAACTGTCTAAACGTAATGCCATGTCAACTTATAATGTGTTTTTATTTTTTAATCAACAAAACACTACCACGAGACAACGGAAAGAGACGAGAAATGAGATTGATTTATGATTTTGATGAGGATTTGTATATTTTCTACTATCTTTTGTCCGCATCTTTGCCCGCGTTCTGATCGGAAGTTATCTCACGGGATTATATTATTACTGGAATAAAAAAATATTCTATTCAGGTTATAAACTATCTATGTGCCAAATTGTATCTAAATCCGTTCAGTCGTTTTTGCTTGATTGAGTAACAAACATCTAAACATACAAACTTTCACTTTATAATATTATACTTATAAGTGATAGGAATATAATAAGTAAGAGTAAGTACGTAAGTAAGTCAAATCTTTCTTTATTTTCCTTGCTTCATTCCTGGATTTTTTTTTTCGTATTCTTCCTCTACTTATTTTTCATTTTTTTTTTTTTTTAAAGACATATTATTCCATAAAATCTTCTCTAACCTTCCTTTGAAACTCTGTAAGTACATCAGATAAAAAACAATTTATAAATAATTTATAACATTCAAACACTAAAACTATCACCGCTTAGCAACACTCCAGATTATTTTATATATGATTATTATATAGTCTTGTTGCTACGCTACGTAGTCTCCAACTATATCGTACCTTTGCAAGCTATCCGACACCCAGATATATTCCCAAGAACATTGAGATCAGCTTTCAGTTTCACCTGATGCTATTGGATACCGTATGGTTATTTTAGTATACAATGAACTGTGAGATCTGTCCTTATGTTGCCAAGGAACTCGATCAGTCCATTGTTGTCCGGATTATATATATCTCGGATTTCAACAGAATGTTGCAAGCGTACAACAATATTCAAACAGTATTCCATAGTTCCAATACGATGATAATTATTATGAAAATTCTGGATTTACATGTATAAGTGATTTATCTTAGATACAAGTATTTGAAATAAGTAGGTACAGATACAAGATAAAAAATACGGATTTTTATCTTATACCTGAAATACTTTTTTAAATTTAAATTTTGTATCTTGTATTTAGATCCATTCTTTTGGTATCTTAGTATTTTGTAAATATTAAGTTAGGTGAGATACTTTTATTCATTAAGTATGCATTTATTTTTTACATTACTTCATTTCATCTTACAGATAGAACTGAACCCACCCTTAAAATTTTAATTTGTCAACTATTCAAGAGGCTGTATGGTCTAGTAGCGATAACAACACAGGGTCTACTGCAAAGATCATTAATACTCAGGAGGTCTACTGGCAGCACAGCTGATTTAGAAACGCTACAATATTTAAATAATAAAGACACCAGTGTAAAGAGTTTAAATGTTTATTCTACAAAAAAAAAACCGCCCCTATGGAGCGACTCTTCGCCAACCTCCGGGACTGATAATGAGACGTCATAGAAAAAAAATTAGTGATAAAATGTTTGAAGAATTGGTCTTGCTTAAGTCTCAAATTAAACCTTAAAAATTTAATATTTTTTTGACATTTACGCGATTTTATTTTTATCGCTTGATGAAAAGTCGTTCATAATTAATTAAACAAGCTAAATCAACCTTAAAATTAATAAAAGTACATATGTTTTATTTCAAAAAGTATTTTATATCTTAAAAAATATTTAGCAAATACGTATTTTGTATCTTGTATTTCAAATATTATTTCCAAAAGTATCTTGTATCTGTTATACAAGGTGTTCACGGATCTAGAGGTGCCCTTTATAATACAAGATAGAGGAATTGTAAGTAATAAACATATAAATAATTAATAATTACTAACTTAGTTATAAGTACTTTTTACTAACAATGTTTAGAATGTTTTTATTCTGAAATAAATGATTAATATCTTAAAATCTTGTATTCCAGGTACTTTTTTTGAGGTATGTTGTACATACATGTATTACGATTCACGAGAGACTCACAATTTCGAATGAATATAACTTTTCGAGAAGCTTTCGTCCCAGCTTCGAGAAAATAAACACAAAAGAAAAGAGGTTTTCCTTAAACAAAACTACGTTTATTTATTGTAGGTCTTTTGTTAAGTTACCTAACAAGAAATCATAGCACTTTCTTTACAAATCTTCTATAATAATCATATAACTGAAACTCGGTTTTACCGTCTCGTTCCATTGTGAACAAAATGACAACAACAGGTTATTTTTATACCGGTTACCGACGGTTATGGTTACGTAGAGATTTCATGAATACAGCTCATAACACATTTCTGGAATAAATTACGTTATGAATTGCTTTTGCTTGGTATTGATCCAATTCTACAACATATTAACGATATGATAAGTAGTAAGTTTATGACTAATGCAAATCTAATGGTCAAACTCAAACTCAAAGCATTTATTTCAATTAAACCAATTACAGCTGTCAAGGGGTCGATCATTCGAAAGATGAAGCTAGTTGCTCGTTCCAAAGTGAAGTAGGTTCCTATGGAGAAGAACGGGCAAGAAACTCCACTGATCGGACATTCTTTTAAAATCTTTATGACGAGAAGAATAGTGGCCACTTGTAAAAGTATCTTCTCAGGAGTTACTTTAAAAAAAAGAATAATTAATTTACCCGATAACGATATCGACAATTTTGATGGAACACATGTATCAAATGAAGTCACAGTTATTGTAGTAAATGTATTGTACCAGACGTAGATGTGTGTAGGTGCATAGGAACTGTAATGACATAATTTCCTCACCCATTTTACGACTTCCTTCTGAAGATAAGAAATAACTGTGAAATCTAAATTTCCAGCACATTACCAATACATACTTAGAAACGAATGTACTATAAATATACACGTGTTAGTTAAATTCTAAGTTATGCTCCATAAAATTGGTACAACAGAATCAATCGTGACGAATAAAGAATTGATTGTAGATTCTGCTAAAGGTTGTGATGACGGGCTTAAAACCTCTAAGGATTATTAAAACATTGAGCAGAAACTAAAATTAATAGCCATCTAGAAATGAATACGTACTGAGAATACCGATAAGGAAAGAAAGATCAATGACGTGACTTCTGTATTAAATAATATTACTAATCAATTCAAGCAAATATTTATGAGGACGGAAAAGGGAATTGAATCATCATTCATTGGCAAAAAAGTAAAAGATGTAAGATAAGATCATTTGATGATTCAGACATATTTCGGGAATACTTAGTTCAGTACGAAATTATAATAATTTGGTAGTAAAGTTCTCAAAACACCTAAGAATCAATTACAAAATCCCTGAAATAGATTTATTCCAATTACTACATATAGAATAAACCAATCAGTCACGTAAACATCGAAAACAGTTACTGTTTTCTATTCAAACATTGATTCAATCAGCTGAATACCTGGCTTCTTATTCATGTTTTAATCAATCAATTTGTTGTAGTATTAAATTAACCTTCGGTGCAATCCTTATTGGCTTCTCAGGACCTTCATGCAATCTATTGTCCCAACGTAATATATCTTTTCTCGGAAGCACTACAGACTCATGATTACAAATTTTTTGAATAGGACCTTTTTTTGTGGGACTGCCAATAATTGGGTGCTGGTAATCAATCCGAAATTTGAAATGAAAATAATGACTATTGAATCTGAAATCAATATCGAGTGGAGTTATCCAATGATTGGGATAGGTCCAATAATTGTGTATATATTTTTAGAACTATTAGCATTTTTAACTCTAATCCAGTCTGCAAATGTAGATGAGCACTTTCAATCAATTTCAGCAGCATCTTCAAAACAATAAAAAATGATGCAAACGAATCTCAAAACAAACCGCAAACCGCAAATTTCACAAGCGATAAAACAAAAACCCAGGATGTTGACCGACATTAGTTGTAGATTTATATTTACTGTCGCCAGTGAAGTACTCGCGGCGGTGACTGGTGGGGGCGCCACGCGCCGGCCGCGGCGGCGGCTCCGGCGAACGGAGCAGCCAGTTGTCACACGACAGCCGAGCGAGAAAGACGCGGCCTAAACGACCAGCGTGTTCTCAAAACTTTACGCGACTAACAACTGCAGGATACAAAAACATTATTGACTGAGAGTGTTCAGTTGCAAGTTAAAGTGTTGTGATAGTGATGACATTGTCTCGGAATATTCGGTTCTCATGTCTCCTGGACAAGCTTTGATGTCAGGGATGGATTTGAGAGACCGACTAGTGGAGGAGATTGTACTCCTAGCGCTGTTCCTGGTTTCAACTGCGGCCAACTCGTTGGCTTTACTTGTCTTCTGCCGTCGACCGGGACTAAGGACTATATCAAATCGGTAAGTTCACCTTCTTTACTTTTATGTCACCTTAGAATCTTATATTATCACCTGTGTAAACTTTAATAGAAAAAAAGGCATCATGATTCAAGGTCAACAGGTTCCCAAATACAAAACCGTTAAATATTAGTGTCGTTACTTAAACTTGAAGTTTCAAAAGTTTCGATGGTATATCGAAAACTGTTGAACAAATACAAGAGAGAGTTGTTGATGTCGTAAATAATAATTTATTAAATAGATTAAACATGAACGTTACTGGCGAAAGCAATAGTAATAATCGACTTTCGACATGTCAGATAACGTCGATGATGCAAAAGCTAGGGTTGGTAGTTTGGAAATAGTTGGACAAGTACAAAAAGAACATAAAGCAATGCAATGAAACTTCAAACGAGTTGTATTTTGAAATGAGAAGTGTACTTTGTTTAATGAGAACCCTCCCTAAGTTGGGCCATCAGCCAAAACCAACAGTATTATTAGACTTAGTGCTGTAGTCTCTCTACCTGATGTTATACCTCTTTTAATTTATTTTGTGGCCGCCATGCATGATTTATGAGCCGTAAAAACAATTTTTGACGTAATACAAAACAAAATGTACAATATCATTGTAATACTGATTGATGTCAATCATTAATCATTTAGTATTGTAAAATCTATTATAGAGATGGTTAAGTAAGATATTATTATAAAATTCCATCACGTATATAATATCAAGCATAATCAATTTCATAAATATAAATAATGTGTCTAATGAGATGGCTTCGGCCCCTGGTACGCCTTCCAAAACTCCGGGACCCCATGGTCACGAGATATGTCAAAGTAATTTTTATATAATAAAAATATGTATCCAAAATAATTAAAATTCATAATATATCTAAAATATCTAGAAACTGCAGTTTCTAGATATTTTATAACCGTAAGAATAGTTTAAAAAAACCAAGAGCATGACAAACAAAGAACTGAATACAGTAATTCCCACATTAACTTTTTACGACTTGGTTTTTTTTTAAACCCAGTTTTAGATTCTCTTCAAAAACTTGTCTGAACATTTACCTCATTTAAATCTAGTCAAATCTGGATCAATAGTTATTGTTCCACATTACAAAAGGAATACAAAATCTATTTGGTCACGAACCGCTTATTTAACTTATAAAGTCAAAACTTCTTTTTTTGCAACATCCGAAACAATGATGTGGCCCACTGCTTTGTCCTGGCTGATAGCCTGGTACAAAAGTTTTTTGCTCAAATACTTAACTTCCCACGAGTAGCCAAGAAGTTTCAACAGAAGGTCAAATTTATAGTGTCACACTCCAAAAACGAATTAAAAAGCCAAAACTAAGTCATTGCCATCGTTTGGGGATCCATCAAAATCGCCCAAACTTGAGCTGTTTTTGTCACTTGTGTTTTCGCTTTTTTGTTTATCTTTTTTGTATAATTATGTGGAAGCCGTTAGTAGTATAAGCGAATTGAAATCGCGTGTACAACAAGTGGCCAGTTGCAGTTAATTTTGATCAATCGTCCAAATGTTTGTATCCACCAAAACATTGGACGAAATACTGGATCAAAATGTTGGGAAAACAGTTAAATCTTGGAAAAGCCGCTACGTAAACTTAACTGGCATACCTGTTACAGAAGTCCCAAACAATGTTTTCTGATACAGAAGTATTTTTAAATAAACTTTTCCTCAAACACATTAAAATAATCGTTTTTCCGCAACAATATTATCAGAATACTTGAAAATTAAAATTCCCTAACTGATTACTTGAGTAATAAAATTGGCCTTTGGTTCCGGTTAAGGCCGTTACTCAGTTCAAGTTCTGAGTGATATGAATGATAAGACACACCCAATAGATAGAATCGCACGATAGGAAAGCACCTATAAACTCCAATCTATTAGAACCATACTTCAAGAGCTGAAGTGAGAAATGGACATGGAATAGTAATTGGTGCAGTTTATCAAAACGTCAATTCCATATTTACAGTAGCAGGGCGTATCAAGGCAAAACAAAGCTTATTTGCTCAAGCCGATAAGGAATCATTGGCCTATGAAGATAATTAGGACGATAGTTGTATTGGTTGTCTAGAACATAAACTTGAATTTGTATATGTTTTTCAAGCATGTCATTATTTCAAGAGTAAAATGGGACATGATGAAATATGAAAATGATTCATTTACTTAGATCAAACGAAATAATTCTGGACAGGACGTAAAAATCATTAACACTGGTCTCTTAAAGATTTTGGGATATTATAAAGGATAAAAAAAAAAACAAATAAGATAAACTTAAAACAGAGATGCACCACCTGATGATAATGAAAACAAAAACTATCTGTTCGTTTTGTTTACTATACCTATTATTTACGTCTCGAGAATTTGCGTATCATTCATTGTTAGTCTATAAAAGTCTTAAGTAATCTTGTTTGCACCGATTTATCAGTTTGTTAAACTCCAATGCACTTCTTGGTTCAAGATTTGGGTATCAAGAACTGAGATTATAGGAATAATCTTTGTTTGCTTCTAGGTATGTTTACAGACTTGGCAGAAATCGAATTTTCACAATCTAAATGGATGTCTGATTACATCTCGACTTATGGCTTTAAACCAAAAATAAAAAATGAAGTGCTACCGCATATAAGCACACAAAATCTCGTGGTTATTATCTAGTAGATTATTGTTTCTAACATTAAACGTGCCGAGCTAATTGTTCCTGATTGTCTGAATCGCTTTTAATCGTCTTTTTAATTAAGATTCCTAACTAATTTAAGACATCATTTAACAATGCCGATTATTTCAGTCTAAAAGGCATGAAACTCTAAAATCCCACCCGACCATGACTCCGATTTACATCACGGTAAAGATTAATCTAGAATACAAAATGGAATCCCGAAGATCTAATCGAGATTATAGTGAAACACTTGGTACTGACCTCAGTACGTACGCTGTGTCACAAACCCGAACACTAATCAAAAGAACAAATGACTACTGCCATTACCAAAGAACTCGTTAACGATCCCCTTGTTTATACCTAAACAAACAATTCTTTTAAAAGTAATCATAATGATTCTGCTCAATTTAGTGTCAAACGATTTAACGGTCGAATAGAGAACTTGAAAAAATAAGCTAATCAACACTCAGAGATGGATCACGCTATTTGATCATAGATTTGATTTTATTAAACCAGTTGAATCTTTCCTCATCTTTCAGCTTCTGGTTCGTCAAAATAGTCATAACTGGAAAGCGTGCCTTCTTTATTCAATACCATGGCACTATAATCACTCGTATTTATATTTACTATTAACTTTGCTATGCTAACGTTTACTAACATCATCAAACAATGCATCTACCTCATTAACTACTTCGATTACCTCTTTAGATATCTATTCAAGTACTTCACATCTATTAATATCCCATAGTAACATCGGTTGTTCCAAAACAGTTTCTCTTGAACCGTCACCATGATTCATCCAATCCTGACCCCTAGTGGTTAACCAGCCAATTGTGAATGGCTCAACAGGCGTGGGTACCTCAAACATTGGTTGTCGTTTCGCAATTTGTCCGGGTACTACGCAATCTAAAGGTTCAAATGCAATAAACATAATGGCGCTCTCTTGTGCAGTCGTAACAGACCTTTCCTCTTCAATAATAATTAATAATGATACCATTGGATCTGATGGAAAATCACAGCTTCTTTTGATTGTGGGAATCGAAAAAAACAATGGAATTTCCTTCTTGTTTCCGTAAATCTTGTACATCATAATAATGTTTCCAAAAAATTTTATGCGCTCAATATCTCAAGTACTGATCTAAATTTATAGCAATCCGTGGCACGTGCCCGTGCATTGATCGTGCATACAAAGTTTGATTGAAAATAATACGAAGTTTCTACTAGTAGTAGTAGCTACTTATCCTTTAATAATCTAATAACATGTTTAATCTTATTCCTAATGCAGCAAATCGGAATCGCTATTAGAATTTACTTCATACTTCCTTACTTTGATTTTTACTGTTAATTCCTTATCAGTTTCAAACACATTGTCTTGAAACTATGAAAGTATTTCTAAAGAGGAATTTGGTGTAATGTTTATTGTTAAATCACGACTAAAGAATTCAAAGTCGTGTGTAAACTAAATAAACAAAAAATGGTTCTGTTTGGTTAGAGAGAAAAAAACGGCTTAATTTTACCTTTGATTTTGTACCTGGAGAGTCGTTTAAAACATTAAAATGTCTCTCCATAAGTGAGGGCTCCCGCAGACAGGCACGACGCGACAGTGCGATGCGATCGCGATATAGATCATTCTATGAAAATTCAAAGAGCCATGAAACGCACAAAAGCAGCGTTGTTTTATATATTGCTTCATCGCTGTCCAAAACCAGTTCCGATTTAATGGAATCCCTAATTACGTACGTAATTAGATTCATTCTGACATAGTAACCTGTATCCATCGATTACGGCTATTGATTACAAATAAATGTAAAATTCATTACTATTGTAATTTCCTCGATGTCATTTTGTACTTCAATGGTATTAAAATTTATTTTATTTTATCATTTGGTAATCGGAAGAATTGGATTGAGTTTATCTTGTAAAGTATGATAAAGTGCCTATATGTTTGGATGCAGGAGCCAGGATATAGTCTTTACGAGTTTGTCCGAAAGGGATATCGCGACCCCGGCACACAGGCAACGGAATGAACACGGGTGGGTTTTAGTCAGTAAAAGTCTGACACACCCTCCCCGCTCCGCCCAGAGCGGGAGAAGTTATTTGATAATTTACCACATACAAAAAAAAAAAAAAAGGATATAGTCTCTGGAAGAATCTGATTTCGAAATTTAAAATTTCACTGTCAGAGACCTACTACGCCGAATGCCATATAGTATGTTTTATAGTATAGTTGCCTACATCACGGGCAAAGTCGCTTGCAGAGGCTAGTTATAAATTATCTATCTTGGTTTCTAGGTTCAAGGTTTACATATGTTTTTTGTTATTACGGATTATACAGCACATGCTTTGATTCTAAACTAGTGCATACAATGACATCACTTAGTGCATACTGGTATTATTAGTTCACGTAACTTTATATTAATAGTTCATAGTGGTATTATTAGAGTTCACATGACCTCACGCGGGTCACGTTGAACTCTGCCTAGACCACACCAGATAAAAGTGTGATAATATTTATCACTTGCATAATATATAATGGCTTTAAACTGGAACAACAATAGTTTTTAGTATTGAAAGGTCGTGGTGATTAGTTCTGGCTCTGCGCCATTAAATTTTAGACTTAAAATTATTCTTACTACATTTTGTCTACACGTAAAAAATGACAGCAGCAAATTATAGGTAATGAGTGTAATGACTAGGGGCGAATTTCACCAATGAAACTGAACGCGATCAGCACATCTAAACCGCGTTCAAAAGCTGTCAGTATCAATATTCCACAACAATAATGACACTAACTGATCTTACTAAATTTTTTGAAACTCACTATCATTTACAAATAACCTCAGCGTTTTCCAGTAAGATTACACTTCTATGCAAACTGACCGTTCGTTCCACAATTATCAATTTATCTTACGCCTTCTTCAAATAAAGCGAGTGTACCGAATGACTCAGGCGCAATATTGTAAATCAATGCAACGCATAGCCGGATAACTGTTATTATTGAATGGAAGAAACCATGTTACCGCCGACGTACGGTTTAACACGATAATCTTACTCTTGTTTACAGTATATTCTTAATTAATGGCACCTAGATTTTGATTGGTGGAACTTGACGACGAAGTCGGGCAGTTGTTTAAAATGGTGCAGCTTTTGAATTTGGAACGAGAAGAATAAACAAGAAAAAACAGCTATTGTTTTAATTATTGAAAGGTGAAGTTGAACTTGGAACAGGTAACTTTTAAATAGGAAATGTGATAGAAAACGTGTAACAAGGTATAATATTGCAAGAAGTATCGATTATATAAATCTAGTCTTTTGTAAAAATAACAATGCCAGGATATGATGTTATTTAGTTACTGTTTTTACAATAACAATATTTTTAACCTAAGGTTAATTTTGTAACACAGTTTCCTAATATTTTACCCTTGGTAGATCAACAGATAGTGAATCGCGCTTCACTTTGTAAGACAGCCTAAAAAAAAGAGTGCAACTTACGTTCATTCTCACATATTTCATAAGTTTGTACTTGACCTCTTATTTTGGCTGTGTCAAAATTAGTGCCGAGCAATTTTAGCGCGGAAATCTGGCCATTGTCAAACTTTAAAAACATTAAGGCTACCGCAGACAGGCGTGACGCAAAAGCGCGACGCGACTGGTAGTTCGTGGTTCTACTAGAGTCGCGTCGCGCCTGTCTGCAACCTTTACGTTGTCTTTGGATGGTAACTTTTTAAAGTCAAACCAAAGCGATTAACTTAATCAATTAACTATTTAGGAAATATTAGCCATTGATTTCAATACACAAACTATCGGAATACAGGTTATTTGAAAAATACACTAGCATGTCAGTGTTAATAGCATCTGTTTGATCAACCATAATAAAATTGTAATTAATAACAGTTTACGTCAACCGTTACGTACGTTACGTTACGTTTTGGTTTAAAACGAATAATATTTATTCAATTGGCAATGTTCAATTGAAAAATAGTATCTTCGATCACGCTTTGTTCCCTTTACCTAGTAACTTGAATCATTTGAATAAAGAACTTACCTTCATTGCTTGGTAGCTACATGAAAAAAAAAACGAAAATGTCACCTGCGTAGTAAAACAATTTTTGACACAGGTCATCGTTCATCCAGCCTAGTCCAATTTACTTCTAAATGAAACAGTAAATTTATCAGTGCCCAGACTGCCCAGTTTACGTCTAGTGAATGGCCTGATGGAAATACATAGTCATTGGTCGTTGCCAAAAGGTTTCATTCAAAATGTTAGTCAGGATTGTTAATCCGGTTGTCAGCGGATAATTCGAAAACACTAATTTGTTGCCCGTGGAGCTGTTCACACTTGTTTTTTTTTTTAAAGATTTTTTCTTTCCATAGACTACCACTAGTGATGATACAATCTATTCTCGCAGTAGATTAATATCAGACGTTATTAGAGTAGTTTTAAAATCGATTGACTGACATTTTGCAGAGCGCATGGATTGACTGTATGTAAACTATGTCAAGTGCTAAACTACTTGGAGTAACCATTGGAAGTGCTGCCAAGTTCAGTAAAAACTTGTAAACATATTTCTTATTTAATAAATTGAATGATTGATTAGGAGAATTAAATATTAAATGGCCTATTATTAATATGAGTGAAGGAGATCTAAATACTAATTTTTGGCAGCTCCCAGTCACTATGACTAATCGCAAAATTACTGTTTTGACCTTACAATAATATGAATGAGGCCACAGACTATCAATTATCTAGATTTACAGCTGGTTTTCATAATTTTTTTGATTAGTTTTAACTATGATTTTGATATCGTTGAAGTGGAATATTGTCAAAGATTGTTCCAACGGAATTTTTAAGATCAATGGCGTTTTGAATTTTTAAAATATATTAGTTTTTAGTTAACATTGTGATATTTTATTTCTAATATATTTTATTTAAATATTCAGTAATAAACGTGATCGTGATAACCAATTGACTCAAGGGAGAATACGTAAAAAAATATGGCTATCCCCAAATGGAGATTAAGATTCGAAATTCATTTTGTTGGACTATAATTAACATAATATTATAATTACTCCTACCAGCTCACTTAAACACGAAAGCATTTTATAATTCTTAAACAACCGAAGATTTACGAAGCTAAATTAAAATTTCTTCCCTATATTAAATCTGTTAAGCGGGACTTGGCACGATATTTTATTGCCTATGCGCTTATAGTTTTAAAACATTAAAAGAGACCGTAGGAAATTATTTTAAATTCCCTCTATCCAGCAAATAAAGAACCCGTAAAATGTATGTAAACAACTTAAGTGCAGCCGTAACGTTGGGCAACACTAATGTCGTTATCAACTATAGTGACTTTCTAAGACATTTTCACCTTTTTTACTATCTAAATGGGTACCGCGTAGAACGCAGTTAGTGATATAGTAGCTGGAAGCATTTATGTAAATGACGACTACATTTTTTTTCAAAAGTGGAACACGTTTACTGCTCGACGGAAACAAAAACAGACAATCGAAAAAGAAAATCCATGCGACAGCTAAAAAGGCGGGAAGTTAATGTACCTACCATAGATATTATAGAGTTAGGTACTGTCATTTATCAACTGCAGGCATTGTACATAAATATCAATGACTATAAGTAATTTCTAACTGAACTTCTGCGTTTTAGCTGCTGTATTAACAATTTATGCAAATCGTTGTTGGTTTGATCTAGAAACAGCTTACATAATCTGCTTTAAAATCAACTTTGACTGGAAAGGTTCACGAAGTTCGAATAAATCATGAAAATTAACACTAAACTAAAACTTTACGTCCCACAGACGTCACAGGTGATCTCTTTCAGACCTACTCATGTATGGGCATGAGGTATTTATAAATTTGCTGGATGATTAACGACACCGTGACGCGTAACTCGTCTAGATCATAAAGTTGAGACGTGGGCGCCTACCTCTCGATTGACTGAGCAAAAACAAACGTAGAATATATTCCGTTCCCTACGTGCGGAATCTCATTAATCATTATATTCATAATAATAATGATCTCCTTGTTTTCAAACAAATAGCATGCGTAAACTAAATGGGAACGCTGAAATAGAGGATATCGCGTTCGCTTTACAAATCCGCATTAAATAACCTTCAGTGTATTCCAAGGAACGTTTTCTTCGATAAAAAACAGAAGTTATTTTGATCGATTATTTATCGATTAAGATAAATTAATCGATTCGTCAGCAGCGAAACTAGTGGTTTGACAAATGAGTGATGTAGCTTTCATTAGTTAGCCACTTTCCATTCCTTAGAATTCGACTGGATTGTTTTAGCCTTGATTGGTAGATTAATTACAAACTCTTACTGATGAAATAGAATTAATGTGTCTCAAATTCCTTGTTGCGTACGTAGATTTATTACGACAGAGGTAATTACTTATTATGTAAAACAACGCAAACATTCAATTGTACTTATGTCAAAATACTAATGTCATTAATGACAACCTTATATACTATTGTAATTGAAAAGCGATGAAAAACATATTCACACAGACCTCGTGCCAGGTTCAAAGAACTTGGTGAATTGTTTTACAATTAAAATTTATTTGACTTGTGACTTCTACTGTATAAGTAGGTACCTAGATTCCACGAGAAAGCCCCTTGTTACTAAGATATAACGTAAAGTGTATTTTCCTAACTTATCCCATTTAGTTAACAAAAATACGACGTAGAAACCCACTTAAATTTCGTTGGTTGAAAATAAATGTGTTCGAATGTTAAATCCAAGCAGTTTCTTACAAAATTGCCTCAAATCTCCTGATTCTCGAAGCGTGATTGTTTACTAAATTGGAAATGTAAAAAAGAATACACTGTAACGTGGATATCGATAGTAACTTCTTGTAAGTAGTTGTAACGTCACGCTCTTATTGCTTACTGGGTAGGCAGAAGTCCCAGGCCTCTATAATTACGTACGATGTAGGCACCGTTCCCTTGGTTACAGTAAGGTTAACCTTGCTTCACGAGATTACTGCAACTGTTAGTGTGTAACTCTGACCAATCTTCGTAAATCAAAGTGATTTTTGCAATCTGACATTGCATATAATTATCACGTGAACCAAACTGTCAGTTCCATTTTGATAGTTGACTTTTACTTCTTTCGCTGGCCTATTAAATAATATTTTACGACTAATGCATTCATCTACACTATGACTAACTTCAATCGAAATTATTTTCGTACTATACAGGATGCTTTGATTAACTGTAGCAACGGAAACGCTAGAGCCACATTTTCGGAATGCTTGAAGGTAAAATACAGACTTTGTGTTCAAGAATTATCGTTATACATTACTTTGCCTGCAATTAAGGTAATTACGACCGTGAGTTAGAAAAAAAAAATGTTTTGTTTATGCATAGGTAATGAAAAAGGTTATGTCAGTTGGCATTTTGTCTATGGAAAGTGTTGTAAGAATTGGCTCTTTAGGA
The DNA here is from genome assembly GCA_914767755.1 of Agrochola circellaris. Taxonomy (NCBI): domain Eukaryota; kingdom Metazoa; phylum Arthropoda; class Insecta; order Lepidoptera; family Noctuidae; genus Agrochola; species Agrochola circellaris. The sequence goes on from OU611860.1 coordinate 11,183,721, forward strand.
ATCGTGTTATTTGATTGGGGAAAAAGCAAGGTTTTTGCTAAAATTTTATGTTAAATAAATCGAAGTTTCTTACAGCTATACAATTATTTTCTAAATATTTTAATTAATTCTTAAGAACTTAGTCTAGAACAAAGCAGTCTAACAGATGGCATTGAAATGTCTGTGTAATTCAAACATTTGGGTCAACATAAAACAAGGAATAAAATAATTGGGTCGCAGCTCGGTTTACATCTAAAAGAGTCCTCATTAATAAATCTTTTTGCTTATTTTAATTGAGCCCTAAAATATCTCCTTTGAAAAAGCTTCTTTTTTTTGTAAAATAAAACTGCGGCTAACATAACCTACATTATTTTCCACAAGAATATAATTATCACCATATCATCGTTAGTAAGCTTGTCTTAAAATATCCAGTTTTTGGTATACTAAACCATGCCGTGAATAGACAATATCATTAGTTTTTTAGGTGACTTCTTGTGCCAGTACTGTACCCACTATAATTTGACAGCTCAAAATGGCGCTGTCTGTTAAGAAAAAAGTCAAATATATTTTGAATACAGAACATTCAAATGTCGTTGCTTATATTACCGTGTATCAAGATACTATGGCCAGTTAAGTTCTAATTTTAGCTTTACTTACCATAGTAACTGTCTGTTATCTTCTAAAGGTGGGCAGCTTTTTTGGACTTTGTCCCTATTTTATTCAATGCGTGGGCGCATACATTTGTTTGAGGCAATTACATTTCTCATATAATAAATTGTTCTTCGACTTTAACTATGACAAGATGCAATAATACCTTGAGAATACAAAAATAGATCGATTGAAATACACAACCAAGGTATTTCACAGTTCATTTGTTTTTTATAAGAATGAATATTAAACATAGTTTTGTAATAGGTACAAAACAGACTAGACTAGACTATGTTGGGTATTCCTAGACTTTTAATGACATCAAATGCAGTGATTACTTTATCCATTTAGGGTGCGTAGGAGTCTCAAATTCAAGTAAACAAGCTTCTCCATCTTATGCCTCCCAACATAAAGGATATTCTTAGCTAATATCAATCAATATAACAAGCCACTTATCTTGATGAATGAAAAAGTAATCTATATATTATTTTTCCAAAAGAAACCATTTAAATTGATTACAGTAATTAATATCGACTGACAATAAGCTACAAGGCTATTAGTTGCTGATTTCACGGTCAAGCCGCCATTGTTGTAAAAAAGATTATTTTTCGCATGCTCATCGAGTTAAAATTGAAACCTCGGAAAGTTTTCCAGTTATTTGAATACTGTATTCGATTACAGTAAAAATACGCGTTGTTATGTCTATTATTATTATTTTAATATAAAACATTCTGTTTTTGTCTGTAATATAAGCCTACTTGAAGTCAAAAGGTCATGAACTTGGGCGACATTGAAAGCTTTATCTATTTAATATTACCTAAATATACTTTTATAGTAATTTCTCATGTCAATCTTCAATATCCTGAGCCTACAAAATTTCCACAAACGCCTTTTGTCTCATCTAAAGCCATAAAAATTCTAAAATAAACGTCAATAAAACCAGCGAAAGTATGGCAACTCCTATTCCAAATTCGAATATGGGAGGCAATGAATCAAGATGGCGGGTGCAGTCACGAACTTCAGTCTAAATCGGGGTTTGCATGGCGCACAGTCGTTTAACTGTCATTCAATAAATCGCTAACATCGATAGTTTTGGGGTTCGTCTTTTATAGTACCTACTTTCTATAATGTTGCTGTGCAAAAAAACTACATGGTATCATGTCTAGAATACTTAATTAGGAACGAAATACACAATTATTATAGAAACGTCAAAATGATGACGTAAAAAATTTCATGATGTTACTTTTACAGAACGTTCTTTCCTGACATTTCTTCATTCTTTTTTCAAATAACTATTGCAAAGTTCGTCTCACGCTAAACCAATTTCCTTTTACACCACTGCTGTACCGTTCGGCCTTTAAACTTACATTATATTGCTAGATTCGCTTTCATATAGCCTTTGGCTGACATTGCGAACGCAATTAAATAATTTTGTAGTCCATGTAATTGCACAATTTGAAGGGAGCGGTGTAAATCGTTTCCTATTTGTTGTTCAACTGTAATTAGACAAGGACAACATAATAGTTTAATGTTTTCTTTCTTGACTGTTGACAGCGGGAATAGGAACTATTAAGTATCTACTGATATTACAGAAAATAGTGACTTATATTATTGCAATTCTCGCCGTAAAGATTATTTGTACAAGAAGTTTTTAAAAAACATGAAAAAAAAAATTGTTACTTACGTGTTTGTTAAAATTAAAGCAATTCAGCTGACTCTCTACAAAATTGATATTCAATTATATAATCTAACACTTAACAAAATTCTGAACATAACTGTCACTGTAATTACTTTAGCTTTCAAATAATCTAACCGCAAGTTCATAGGCATATTCTATTTTTGACAACGAACTGTCAAGCACAGAGCGTATGCTCAGGTTCTACTAATTAGATTAGTCAGGAGCTGTTCGTGTCACACATTGTCATTGCTGAATTATTTGGCAGCAGTGGAAACAATTGTTGCTTCACTTGCTATTCTACCTATATTATTTTGGTCCTATTCTTACTCATCTTTCGCACATTGGTCGAAATTTCGGCCATCTTTACCATAAACAAAAAACACGGTAAAAAATGTTCTGGGGTTGTCGGTCTTAACTTCACTTCAATCTTTGATAGATTATATGTTTGACATGAAAAGATTTTCTCGTGAGTAAAATTACTTTATAATTGATCTACCTACCGTAATTATCTTTGACGCAGTAAAATCTCTGGACATGTAAGTTTGACGTCATAAATAAATCCGGGTGCTACGATGATTGTTTATGGTCCAATCTTGGTCACGTCATCTTTTTCTTCTTAGGTTATCTAGTCGCTGGGTAATTAAAGCTCTTCGGAGGATAGTCAGTAAGAAACAATTAATTTTAATTGCCATATTGTTTTATCAATTTCTATGGCGACTTTGATGATAATCTTTGCAATATTATTGAGAGGATATAATTTAAAGGGGACAATGTTCCAAGCTGTAATTCATTAGCTAATTAATTTATGTGACGATAAAATATATTTTTACAGTAACTGCCAATAACTTTATGTAAAATAAGGAAAACACAATTCATTTATATTTTAAACGGTTAACATAAATTTATATATCGATAAGTCTAATAAAATAATAAAGTTAAGTCCATTTTTGTCCTTCTTAGCCATAGACAATATAGATAATTAATAAAAATAACTTTCCTCTTGTGAAAATCATGGTTGAAATAAGAAGTGAAACTAATACGATTGCAAAAAAAATACTACCTACTTGTGTTTGTATTGATACTTTGATAGAGAACGAAAATAAAGTCCTTCGTTTTCCGCCATTGTCAATCACTAGTTTTCCGCCATTGTCAATCACTATTTTTTGTAAATGCGTATCCTTTTTTGTAGACTCTATAGTTTATCATTGAAGGCTAGCAGACAGGTGCTACGCGACTGGTGGAACAATTTCTATGAAAACTTCAAATTGTTCTACGATTAGTGCCGCGTCGCACCAAAATTCAAAATTCAAATAATTCAAAATTCAAAACTCATTTTATTCAAACTAGGCTGATAATCAGAACTTTTCGAACGTCAAAATTACCAAAACGCCCACCCTTCACCACTTCCTAGTGCGTTAGCTGGGAAGAAGAAGTGGCGCAACAAACTCCCCAGCACCTGTCGCACCCAGCCTCGATTTGTTGTATTCTTCCTTAGCATCCGCCACTGGTTTTATAAGAAGGTGCGCCTGAATTCAAGTATGTATGCAGTTACTGCTTGGATTGTTAGATATCAAAATCACAAAATATGACTGCGAATTATTCTCTAAGTAATTACCAGCACTCACTTTTATGTAACAAATAATCTAGCTTCAAGTACCTAATTTCCTAAATACTATTGTTTGTCGGACACATTTGAATAATTCCAACTAAATCTAATTTCTGACACTTCTAATAGCGAATTCCTATGGTTGACAATAGTAATTAGTAATTTACTGAATTAACCTTTTTTCAAGCGTGAGAAAAGAGCACAATGGAACCGATCACGTGTCGTCTAAACGTTGACAATTAAAATTGCTATTACAATTGCCATTATGTTGTCAACGGCTGACACGCTTCTCTTTGTAGGAAATTTTTGTATCATTATTAGATAACAGGTTTAAAACATCATCATTAGCCTAGCCTTTTCCCAATTATGTTGGGTCGGATTCCAGTCTAACCGGATGCAGCTGAATACCAGTATTTTACATGCAGCGACTGCCTATCTGACCTCCACAAGCCAGTTACTGGGTAATACGATAAAACACAAAACTATTTGAAGTAAAATTAAGCTTCAGAAGATTCATACCATTAGAGGTAAACCAGAACTAGTAAATAAAAGAATTTTCCTACCTTACTAATGAATGACACTAAAACCTTTTTCACACTAAACGGTTCACTCCAACGCTTAAACCAACGATCCAGAAAAAAAAACTCATTAAGTTCTATTACTCTATTCCACGTGTACAGCGAAACGAGGTCTCGTGCACCAGGTAGATGTAGGTTTTGCCTTGATAGCCGCTTCCATTGACCCATTTAACTGCTATGTGCATTAAGTTAGTGGCTTTTGCAAACACTTATTACGGTTTTTGGGTTAAGTGATAGGAAGTTAACTAGTTAGCCAGTTTTGCGTGAAGAAACAGAAGTTTTGAGTTATATTTGAATCTATCATCACAGCTTTGTTTTCATTATAAATTATAATTCATGCCATTCTAGAGGCAGTATAAATAAATGTCACAACCTATTAAAAGTCAAGTGCTCACCATAGATTCTAGAAGTTTGCATTTACGCGCCAATAAATTCATATGACATTAAAGTTTTCCAACGAAGAATAGAGAATACAGACTTCTTTGTTATGTTTTTAAATAGCTCAGACAAGTTTTTGTATAAGGCATCGTGGAATGGATATACAACCCACAGGCATGCGGTCACCAATGTGTATAGACTACACTTGTTGCTAACCACAGTAACCTTGATACAATAATCGGGTTTTTCACATATTTGCTGTCGGAGCTGATATTATTTCCAATAATAATTGAGTTTGTACGAAAATTCTCACGTAAATGCCTTGCCGAATGAAAGCTAGCTTTCTAGAAAGTCTGCTATTATAATAAATTGTTATTATTGCAAAATGACTTATTTGAATTGCTTATAAATTCTTAATTTTGTTTCTAAATCAAAACACATAAGTAGCTCAAGTTTTCGCCGCAAAACTGACTGTTACTTTATAACACAAAGAACGATGGACATTTTAGATGAAATTACGCATAAATGGCTATTCAGCAAAATGTTTATGATCACTCAATTTTGGTATGAGTGGAAAATTCCCCGTAAAGCCGTCTATTTAGAAACATTTCACTTTGCTTTAATAGCTTCGTGAATACGGTATAAAAGGAAAAACTCAAGTTTACATTACCTACTTGTAGATAGGGCTGGCAAAAACGAACAAATCTTTTGTAAAAAATTTAAATGATTTTTCATAAAATATTCTGGGGTGGACAGCACAATTGAAGATCTTTAAGAACACTGAATAATTTTAAATAAACTAAGTATCTATGAAGAAGTTAGAAAATTTTGACGTTTTTTAATACTCCTCATGTTATTGAACCCCTTAGCTCTTTACTTTACTTCTTGCCATAGCTAATAACACCAGTCTATTTTCCAACCTGTCTGTCAACCAGATTCAACCCTATATCCTCAGAATTAGGTCAGCTCCTATAACTGGTATTCATGTTAGCAGGTGAAGGTGAATGCATCGTATACAAAACAATAACAATTATTATAGAGAAAGCTTTGATGTATGCAGTTGTTCAATTTAATGGGACAACACTTTTGAAGAATTTCATGGCGTTTTTGATGCTGTTGCTAATGATTTTTGATTTATCACTAAAGTAGGTATAAGAATAGTTTTCAAACACGTCGCCAAGTGCCAGAATGCGATGAGAGCGCTCGGCTCGCCTCGGTGGGTCCCCCGGTTCCTCACTCATTCCCTGTCCCGTGTCGGTTTTTTTTTGTGCCCGAGTCAAAAGATCGCGAGGCAATTGCGATTGCGTCGCTGTACACTCTCCTGTCTCCAGTATTCCTTGCGCCGATTGACAGAGAAGCTAGTTCAGTGTCTGCGTCCATCCTCTCGGAGTTCACTAACTTCGACTGAACTAGGCGAGATTGTACATGGCCGCACTCGGGCTTAAGCCCCTCACTCGAGACTTTTTCGCGAGACTTAGCGAAAGCACTCGGACAGGAGTGTATAGCCGCCATTAGACTTTAGAATCATTCATTACAAAAAAGAGGAAACTCTACTGCATTTTCAGATTATTTAAGGGTTCCAATTTACATTTTATCCTCAAAATTTTCCAGACTGTAACCCACTCAAATATCTCCACGATCAGTTCCAAAATTGACATCCATGACATTGGACACAATGGGGGTAAAAATAGTGCCTGTTTTGATTTTTTTTTATCCTTCATCGTCGTCGGCCATCTTGAAGCGGCTGCGCATAACAATGGCGGTTTCCGTTCACGCATGCGCATTGTAGAAACCATGTAGTAACACGTTGAGGTGGAATGATACCTGGGATTGTCAGTATGTCAGAATGTTATTGGTTGATATTTTTTCAACAAGTTTTCACCGTACTTTGCACCGTGTTTAATGCTTGAAAATTGTGATTGTCCATTGTTTCAGTAAATATGTTAAAATTTTCTCGGAAAATGATGTAAACAATTTATGAAGATTAAACAAGCTGCAGAACCAATTGGGTAGAAACCCGTTTCACAGTGGCCGCCTCTTCCTGAAATATTTTTCCTTTATCGAGAGATTTTTTATGATTTTATTTTCGTTCCTGCTAATGACATTGTCACAGATAATAAAACGAGTGGGCCAGTTAGTGACAGTTCGGCTTGTAGCCAGAACTTTGGTCACAGCACAGTGAAATTGTATGGGACATAAATAATAATGAACAAACGACAATGTTTTTAAGACTATAGAAATGTTAGTATTATGGTTTAATTTAATTAACATATATGATGTAACGAGTTAATGTTCTTTGCCAAAACATTGTAAACACCAGATTAGTTATTGTTTTGTTAAAGTTAAGTGCTAAACTTGTTTTAAAGGTCTGAGTATGAGTAAATACAATAATGTACGTTGTTGTTGTTGTTGTTATAATCAAAGGACTAAAGCGATTTAAACGTTTTTTTTAATACCATCCGTCTCTGAAATTATAACTGCTAAACAGAGAACTATTGTACACAGTTCCTTTCACTCTGATGTTGATAAAAAATCCTTTGTCCATACCTCATTCAGGACCCGAGTCTCGAAACTTAATATTTCCTCAATTCTTTTTTTATTCATTCGTATCTACGAAGGTTGATAACCCTTTTTTAATTTTAAGAACATAGTAGAATGTAAGCGATCGACATTGATCCTGGCAGGTTTTCGAACGAATAGATTGACATTTTAAACGCGCTATTTTTAATCTGCGAAACTTCTACATGTCAGATTTTTTGAATTGAGAATAATGTTGTATTATTGTTTATGAAACAACTATTGCAACCCTTAATTATACCCAATACTGCGCAGTTAAAATTATGAAAAAAAAAAAAAAAGAATGCTCCTCTTTCTAAAGAGTCTAAGATTTAAGGTCAAACTGTCACCTTGACAGATCAACATGTAGAAACTGATTGCAATCTTCTTTTAGACCGAAAATTGAACTTGCAAGAGGAAAACGTGTACTAAATCTGTATTCTTCACTACAATTGCTTCTGCGTAGACGTTCTCAGCACCACTGAATACTCAATAGGTACTGTATTCGTATAGATAGGTTGATAAGATCGGAGGTGCGTTATTATTAGTCGTGTTCGCAGTGCTGCCAGTGTTCTTAATTGAAAAGTTATCAATAGACTTTTTCAATCACGTTTCCGTGCAGCTCTTACTGGCATATAAAAACGATAATAATCGTCTTTGAAGATCATAGATAAAAATATCATTTTATTAAATGCAATGAGTTGCGTTGCGGATTTCGTAATTTGGAATTTTAATTAATCGTGATAAGTTAAGCTTCGTGCAGACCAGCGCGACGCGACGCCGCGACTCGAACAATACAATTTCTAAGAAAAATTGACGGTATAACAATAACCGGTGTCACGTCACGCTGCACGAAGCTTTAATATAAATATTCGTTTGGTTTGTTTGAATGCAATAACAACTTCTAATAAATAGGCATTGACACATTAGAACATGGTTTGTTACTCTTTGAAGTAAAATTAATGTATGCATTTGTTAAATTTCTTACTCACAATAAAAATCCAATTGAATGATAATGCATGATATTAAAAATAGAGCAAATGATTTTAAAGGCGGCTTTCAAGTAATTTAAGATAATATAGATAGACATGCTTGTTTGTCTAGAAAGCCTTATCACGGGGCACGTAATGCTTTGTCTACTAAAGTTAGATAATAAAAAATCTACGTTATTCAACGTAGAACCCATTGAAGGTCTCACGTAGGTCCACAACGATATGTAACACGTTTGTAATTATTTGTATTCGATGGCTGTACGTTTAATATGAAACAAAGATCGTTGACTACAAAAGGTTTCTGATATTCCATGAATATTTTTATTATTGTGTTGAAAGAAGAATAAAAATGTAGGCTGTTTTTATGCGTCGAGCGTATGCACGTGGTTGGCGATTTATCGTTATTTTTACTGTAACATTTCGTAGATATTGTGGGTTTAGAACAAAAACTGTTTCAATAAAATAAATGACGTTAGCAAGAAAAACATTGCTTGAAACAAAAAAAAAGAAAATGAATTGTTCCAAATTCAAAACTACAAATTACCGCGACATTACATTTTGACATTTTGGAGAGAATAATTGTCGTACATTTTTCACTTTCGCTACGACCTCTTTTCACGCATAACCTTCAAGGAGTTTACGTACTTGTGTAGCGGATTCGTTCATTAGCGTTTTGTGTCAAAATATAAACATGACGTCACGTACGTCACGTGACGTATTAGTACGTTAACAGAAGGTTGCAAGTTCACGAAATCACGTAATAAGTAATTGAGAAAAACAAGTGTAAATTGATATGAAAATTATACTTACTTACAAGCTTTTGTGAAGATTTTCAGATTCAAGTATTTTAAGAGCATGATGTAATTCATTATTTCTTTACCTATTGACATCAAGTATAATCTTATTTCAGTATTTTATGGAATGGATATTTCACTATGACGATTAACGTTCATTCGAAATGTTACCATTTAGTTTATTAACCCACAGTTCGTTCAAGAGAGAGTGCAGTTTCTAGTGTGGACTTGCGACGCAAGATTCTAAACAGGTTTTAACATAAGCGTCTACGTAAGCATTCGAAGCTCGAAGTTTAAAAAAAAAAACAAAAACAAACAGTACACTTTTTTAATGACTACGTAACAATGAAAAAGTCTGAACGTCATTATGTCAGCTATAAAACCTTTGAAACAAAATTTAAAAAATTATAAAAAAAACCTGGTGACGCTATCGTGGAAAATTTAATTAATTATGTAGACAAATAGAAATCACAATGTTAATAGTAGATATTTTTGTGAGAATACTGACGTATATAGGACCATTGTTTTGTCACTGGTCACTTGGTTCTCAAATGGTTGTTTTAATTATATCGCCGCTTAATTTCATGCTGTGTCATTTACATTCTTAAAACGTCAGTCTCTTGAGTGTCCAGGGGTAGAGCTGGATAATGCCCCTACTCGTAAAATATATCACAGGCATAGACAAAAACATTCCACTCTCACTATAGACATGGCTGCCAAAATTCGCCAAATAATTCTGCCATTACTAGCAAGACATTTGGCTCATAATGACATATTACCGCCAAATCGGTTGGCAATTACACTTCATGACACCATAGCAAAGTTAATTGGCCATTTAGCTTTCGGCAAGCGTTTGGAGGGCTCCATATTATTTATTGCTTTTTTTATGAATGTCTGTATGACTATGGTTGTATGTGCATACAAGGTTGAATCGCCTATCAATTATGTTTTATAGATCCGTGGCACCAAAACCTGAGATAGTGTCGTGACGTACGATCCTACGGCATAAGAATGAAATATTTTTTCTTTTTTGATAATCTCATCACGTAGGCAGCAGCCGTTAAACAAAGCTGTCCTCGATTAATTCTAAATAATAAAATTCAAGAAAAATTGCTTTACAGTTTCTTGGCATAATACTCATTTCAGTACATAAATTATTTCTAGATATTAACAACAAAACAGATTAGTCCTGCAAATAACAAGGCCAGCTATCACTTTTCAAACGTTTAAGCCATTTCTCCTTGAAATAATTAACGAGACTAAAGTCTCACTAAATTATTTTCTTCAGTTCAATTTCGTCCGTGGACCATTTTTCTCTACCTTTGAAAGTTTTGGCCGATTTTGGCACAGTTTCAATGAGTTTTGATAGATTGCTTGCTATTTTAATATAGGCCTTGTCTATGATAAGAGCAACGAACTTTTCTTAATTTGAAAAGGCTAAATAATGACGGTATTAGACGATTCAATCAATTTTTTTATTTTATCTCGATTAGTTTTGGTTGATTCATCCAAATTGATGGGCATGAACATGAGGACCGTGTAATAGTGGCATAAGTTTACATATTTGATGTTCATTTTTCGAATTTGTGTTTTGTTCATAAATATGCATATATACGGATATGCACAAACGGAAAATCTTTACGACCCACATCCACGAGATGTTTATCTAAACAAGTACTATTAATTAACTGGTTTGCGACATCGTTATTGTTTGCAAAGTGTATGTTTATTGTGGGCTGTAACCTACTGAAACTGCTTCCTAGTTCCTAGGTATTAGTAGTTTATGTACTTTAAGTACCTGCTTTAGGTTCCGACGATCAAAGTCCTTCGACAATTTATTGTGTCGTTAATAAGGATTAAAACCATAATTAATTTCAGTTTTATGGTAGATTAAGAGTTATAATTAAGTTTAGCTATTAATAAAAAGTATTTCTGGATAAATACAGAATAACTGATTTTTTATTTGAAAACAGTAGATCGTAAACATGATCCAATTCCTTCCAAAAAAAAAATGCTATCTCTTCCGATTCCGATGCACAAATTGTTTTTAGGTGCCAGTACGTTGATCTCGAATGTTTACACTCAGCTTTATAGTAAAAGTTTTAAATGACGTCACGGAACATTAAAATTTGCAAAGCCGTGTACCGTGGCTAATTTGAAAAGTAGGACAATCTCTTTTACGTAGACAGATGTGCCTACTTCTGAATTTGACCGGGTAACGCCTAATAAAGCTGAGTGGCTTGGAAGTACCACTTTTACTAGTGACACAGTTTAGGGTAATGTTAACGTGTTAATTATCTAATGATGGTCAAAGAGTGTTAGAAAAAGTTTTTATTTGGTAGTGAAGGGTTTTGATGAAAAAGTCGCTTACCCTCAAACTTAATCCGGTCATTTCAGTACTGTTGCTTATATATCGTAAAATTCATAAATAATTAATATCCTTCCGTAACTCATCAGTATTGGCATTAATAGGGAAGTTTCTAGTCATACACAGTTCCTGTATGAAAAAAAAAATTGCCTTCCATTCTTCATGCATAAATCATAAAATCATAAAATCATTTATTTATTTAAACATGGGTACAGATATTCATTGATGTTTTTCGTTTGATAGTAATAAAGTTCTCCATGTTTTATGCAAATAATAAAAAGCGAGTAGGTATAAGATAATATTAAATATGTCGGCCTTATGAAATAATTATAATAATATTTAAATGTCAGAATAAAAAAATCAATAGAAAATTAAATAACAAACAAATATAAATTAAGTTCGAAACAATGGAAATAGCAATTAAAATACCAGCTCAAAAAAATAATGCGGAAATAATCCTGATTTGTGTGCGAGAGCAGGTTTGTTTGCTTGTCACAAATGGAACTGTAACTTCCGAATATCTGTTGTCATACTTGTCATTGCTACACTGACGACAAATTTCAAAACTAATAAACCATTCGACACACAATCCATTCATAATATAATAAATGTTGTTTCCACGATGAATGTGGTGTTTACAAACAAAATATGAGCGCAGAGGAAAAAAACACAAAATAATAATATAAAGATTACTTCAGGTTAATTTATTTGTAAACTACTGTAGTTATTTGATAAAATTGTTTTATACAAGTACTTCCACTTACAAAGTTTGTCAAGCTAGCCACTAACTGTTTTCCATTAATCACTAGCTAATAATTTGCAACCACTTTGCACTTACATTTAGTCTTCACTCAATATTTTTTTACAAAGTAAAAAAGAACATGTCAAAGTCGAAGCTCGGAGATTTTGCGCCACAAAACCACAGACAGATTAATATCAAAACATTTGTAAACAAAAATCGTAAATTTGCGTAATGTCATCTAACTTCCTCAAACAAGTCAAGGTTCGCCACCTCATCAATCATAATCAGTTCAACTGTTTTCGAGATTCGACGTCACAAACGTGTAGGTATTGCATCAGTGCCCTATTTGTGGCGAAACGGGTAAATGATTTGTGTGTAGTGTGTCTTAAAATCATTATCATTGTCATCATCATTAGCTGGCTTGTTCCACCCACTGCTGAGTATAGGCCTCCTTCCTTTTGTGCCATGCTTCCCTGGTCTGTGCGAGTGTCGTCCAGGTCTTCCCTGTGATCTTCTGTAGGCCTTCCATCCACCTACCTCTTATATAACATGTAATATTAATAATGTATCTTGATACATATACAAATGATCGCGCGTCACTAAGTGGCATTATAAAATATATTTCTTATTTCTAACCCTGTCTTCAAGCATAGCATCCATCTATCTTCCGGTATAATTTATGAATATAAAATTTCTTAGAAATTTTGTGTGTTGTCTATAAAATATTGGCACTCGGAAAGATCTATGGTCCACTATTTATAGACCAGTTGCCGCGAGAAAGTTGCGAATCACGGCTAACATTAATCAAAACAGTTGTGGAGAAACAACAGGTGAACTGCACTGGAAATCTGGAATTAACCGGTTAAGGAACGATGTTTTTACATCACATCCCCTTAGGGGGGACCAGTCTAGTAATCATCATAACAGCACGACCGACATGCATGATCTAGTCAAAGAAATCTAAAAGGATGCTGGTAACGATACACGGGACTCCACTTTTCCATTCATTGAGCTAATAGTTTCGTTCCATAATAAAATCATTCTTCTCTAAAACGCAATGGACATGGTACTATTCAAATATCACATTTCAAAATTATGTAACAGCGCAGCAATCGTCTCTGGTTGACGTTTGAAAGCGTTCAAAAATGTCAGCTGTCTATTTCGAAGTTTGTGAACGACCTTCATTCGTGTCAAACGATTGCAAGCTTTTAGTTTCACTGTATTTTTTTTTATAAATCTGGTGTTGATTTTATAGTCTGCTTCCTGGAATATTTAGTTTCATGATTATGAAAATTTAATAGGAAAAATGCTATAAATATAACAGCAAGAGCTAGTGTCATTGTCTTGAAAACATTAATTTGTTTTGTAAACGACGCTGTAAGAGTAGTGTGAACAAAAGATTCGTAATATAAAGTCGTCCAACAATAATATAATCCCATTCTTGCAACCACACAAGGTCTAAAATTAACTGGCTAGGTACGTAGTAGGTAGTTTATGATTGTTGCTTGCAGCAAGTAATGGACAAATAACTTCAACAGGTTCAGTAGATTGTATCTCACATCGGGGTTTCCCCGACCTTGTGCTTTTATTTTTGGCAATATCGACCTTAAACCACAAATATATCTTGATGTTTACGAAATTGTGGCTTATACGCACGCTTATTTACATCTTAACACTTATTTTTATAAGCCGCGTTGAAATCTAAATAGTTTTCAAGTAAATAATAATGAAAGGTCACTGTAACAAGGTAACCGGAATGAAAATTTTACTGCCGGCTTGTAGCTTCAGAGAAAACATAACGATAAGGAAAAACAAATATCGATAGATGAAGCTGTCATTGGTAGAAGAAATAATAATGAAAAATAAATTTCATTGCCGTCATAAAAACTTGATGATCTTAGGAAAATAAATGTTGATATTTCACTTGACATACATTTTCGCACATCCCCGGATGTAAAGTTTAAATATCGTTTTGAAGTCTGGGAAGTGACATTGAGTGATCTTTAATATTCGTATATGATTTCAAGGATTTTATAGAGCTACATACAGTACAAACTTCCGGATCGAGTGATTACATCGCAATGGTAGGAAAGTTCCTACGTTAGTTTGGTTGCAGGACCGTTAGGTACCTAAGTCTTTTAGACACTTCAGACTCGTTATTTGGACTGGTTTCTTCTTCAAACTTTCATATCCTATCAAGTAATTTAAAAGTTCCAATAAAAGACTTGATTATTTCTATAATTTGTTTACATCTATCATTTCTATGTATTCCTTCATAGAATATATCTTCTTTAAGTCCAGTTAAAACTAATTTAATTTATACTTATTACTTCAATGTGCATCCGACCATTAAATTAAACTGCGCTTGCTTCCAAAAATTTTGCAAATCTGAGATAATAAACTTTACATTGAGTACGTTTTATACGTAATTGGCCTCGACACAATAAAGAATAGCCTTTTGTTGTTAAAATAGCAACACGTTTTCATCTCTGTTATGGTCATACGCCATTAGGACCACCTTCACGTCCCACATAATTCATACATTAGATTTATATCTATGGGAATGTTTAAGGCTTTTGAGCTAGGTTACTGTAACTCCTGATCTTTTCTCTTTTATGTGTAATTATAATGCTTTTCCGTTTTGAAATCAGCTCAATGTAAGTATGTTCTAGAAACAATCAAGAATTCTTCTGTAGAATCATATCATTTTCTAATTACTAAAAACAATCAATCTGAAGTAAGAACAGTCTTATCACATAGTCCTTTGTCTTCAGAATCAATGCTTTCATTTGCTTCTTCTATAGAAAGGAATTATCCCTTGAAGCTATTCTAGAGCACTTTTAATCCTTGGATACATAATCAGATCTTCTTTAATCAATGATGTATCCATTTTCAATATCGTATTCGCCTTACCTGAGAAAAATAACATGAATAATTGTATCTTTCAGTTGATTTGTTTTTCAAATGTCAATTCTCTCACACTCGAATGCCATTGAGGAGACAATGTCATGCTTTATATAATCTGCAAGGGCATTGCTTAAGATTTGTGTAAATAAAGGAACCAACTGGACGATCGATAAATAAAGATCGGTCTACAAGGCTATAGAGATAGGGTTGCAGTAGTCTTGTCAGTAGGTATATCCAATCTGTTTTCTACCACGATCTCATTGCCAAAACATGAACTCTGATCCTAATTATGACAATTAAGTGATACCCGAAACAAATTGCGCATCTAAAATTTTTATGAACGGAATACTTTTAGATGAATCAAAACGTATAAACAAGGATAAGTTTGAAAACCCCAACAAAACTGTTAGTGATGTTATTCCACATGGTGATGTAGAAACAATTCCAAGACTCGAGGTTTTTTGCCTCTTTACAACAGATATCTTTCAAAACTTGATGTGATAATGTTAATACAGATGAACATGTTTAAGACCCAAGTCTCTGTGAATCAGACCGCAACAGGTTTTACAATATTATACTAACGACGTCAAATCGAATAATAATGAGTTCGAATACGATCTTGAATCGATTCGGTTTACCGCTAATTCTAGGATGTTAGACCTCCTTGGTTACACTCACAATCATCTATTCTCGAACAGATAAACATATTGTTCAAATAATATCCTGAGAATTCTGTAATGGATAAATGGCACGGATGAAATATTTCAATTGGTTTTTCCATGTTTTCGGGCGTTTCCAAAACTAATTCCGATTAATAGATTCCATGTTTTCTCAAGAACCAGTTACACTATGATTCAACCTGTTTTTTTATTTATTCAACAGAGATATTCAAGCACGTGAGTTTCACGTGGAATCTAAAGTCGATAAAACTACTTCCCGAATATTTGGGAGTGACTAACTGTTTTTTATACCTTAGTCAATCTTTTCATGTTTTTGTTTGTTAATATTTAAGGCAACCTTCCCTTGAAGACTGTTGAAATATGGAGTGATATACTGTTGATGTTCCTTTGAACAGCACTCCTCATTGACTATTTTTATATTAAGTAGTTTCCGAAGAGTTGAGTCAATGTCTTATTTTTACGAGTTGTTTAGTAGTAACCCTAAGGCTAACAAACCATTTTTATTATTAAATATTTACATCATTGCAATTTAATGTTTTGTATCAATATTTATACGATGTATTTGCTCTATAACAACAAATAATTCGGGCAAATAAAATAACTACACTGTAAACAGATATAATTTACATAATACATAAACTTGCAAACAATAATAAATTGTGGTTTCAAGATTTAAAATCTGCGATAATTAAATATAAAGTTAGTTTCTACAGTTAAATTACGGATGTGCTTGCGAATTAATTTAATCAAGTTGTTTTAGTCAATTCGCTAAACTTGTCTCGAAAATCTTGTCTAGACGGAGTCATCAAAACAATGGTATAACATTAGACACAAACTAACAGAAATCTCTGTTTACGTCAGAAACTACAAGCTGTGTTATTAATTGTATATGCCAAGTTAACTCTATTTGCTATTCAAATTAATTTAAATCTGTCGTAGACGCATAATAATTAATAATGTTTAATTCTAAAAATAATCTGTAGATTAAAATATATTCAAAATCCCTATCCGAATCTACTTGATGATTTCATCTTCAAAGTTTAGATGCTAGTGCCATTTATCATATTTTTTATGAGGAAATATTTTGTGTACAAACTCACTGCAAGCTATTAATTGTCTGACATTAACATTATTAGTACTAACAATAGTAATTATAAGTTTGTTATCAAATAATTCGTGAACATTGTAACTCGGTCGGATTGCGCATTAGTTGCGGTGGTGGCCAGTTTACGAAAGTTCTTGCAGTATCAAAATGTTCAACATAATCTACCAACACATCTAATTCTTGCGACAGTTCGAATCACCAGGATTAATGGAGACTTATGTAAGTCAAGGGGGCTTGCTGTGTTGCCACTGCGTGCTAATCAATATCCATCTGCTAAATCGCTTTGTTTAGCCGCTTCCTTGTCGCAATACGAGGTTCATGAGCATTTGATACCGAGTTCATGGGTTACAATTTTTGTTAATAATATCGCATGACGTGGCAAACGCAATGCTTATAAACAACACCACCGACCTAATCGGTTCCGAATATTATCGTTTGAAGCGAACGTCAAATTAATTGCTCTTGAATCGAATCTGTAAAACGTACGAAATATGGCCTTTCTGATGCAACCTTGGTGCGCCGACGTTCAAACGTGAGGGGCCGCGTAAACATGACCCGACTGCCGCATTATGTGGACGTTGTACCGAAGTATGCTAACGTAAACTTTTTCATTGTTACAGGTTCGTCATCAATCTACTTGCGACGAATCTTTTGACGACCTCCCTGCTGGCGCCCGCGCTGTTCGGCGAGCACTCGGCGAGGGAGGACATTCGGTCGTGGGTGGAGGCCGGCGACGCGGCCGCGGCGGCCTGCAGCCTGTCCTCGCTGCTGTCCATCATGTTGATCGCACTGGACCAGCACCACGCGGTCACGGACCCGCTCCGCTGCCACACGCGGCTGCTGCAGCGCCGCCCGGCCGCTCTATGCGCCGTCACGTGGCTGGCAGCCGCAAGCGCAGCCGCCATTCGCGCTGCCATCGCCGTGGTGCGCCACTACTACCCAGTCGAACCCATTGTTCAAGGGGTCGAGCTGGCCTATTACATTGTGTACTTAATACTTGGAGTTATGACACCCATCGCCATCGTGTGCTTCATGTACGCGAGGATCTACCGTGCGGCGCGCTCCTCTGGACTACGAGCGCGAGCGCACGGCGCCAGCGCAATGCAGCTACACGAACCTCCCACGATCCTACCCGATCTTGCTGAGGAAGGGGAGGGACTTACTCTTAAGATTGACGGGCCTGAGTGCTCCGTAACTGTGGAGAGCGACAGGAAATTCGGGCCATTCCTATTACCGCCTGAACGACCAGTTCGTTGCCCATCGGTTGCCAGTTTACGCAATTCCCGTAAGGAAGGAAAGTCTAACGAGGATCTGAGGAAAGGACTGCCGGCTGTGAGCTCGGCACCATCGCTAGCTGCACCACTGCTAGCCGTACAGCCGCGCACGCCGCTGCCTAGCCACAATGGATCCAGAATCACATCAATCAGATGCCGCATATCAAACGCGTCACTGTTTAGATATAGAGAAGAATCTCGCGCGGCCCGAGTGGGGCTGCTGACGGGCGCGCTGGTGATGCTACACGTGCCGCACGCCGTGGCGGCCGTGGTGTCGGCGGCGGCACCGGGGCTGGCGGACTGCGCGCGCACGCCGTCGCTGGCGCTGTTGTTACTGGCGTCGGCGTTGTCACCGTTCCTGTTCGCGCTGCGCTCACGGCGCGTGCAGAGAGAGGCGCGTAGACTTCTTCTGCCGGAGAAGAGCGCGTGGGAGAGAGCGTCGGGGGTCGCATCTGCGGCGGCGGCGGACGGACAGCGCGCGCGGGCTGCTCTTGAACTGTTGCGCACGCTGTCCCCGGGTAGCTCAGCGCCCGAGTCATGCACGACGGTTGGCAGCGAGGTCTGCCGCAGCTCGTTCAGCTCGGGCGGCAGCACGCAGCTGTCCTCCGCGTCGGACGAGTGACCGCCACCTCGCGCGCCCGCGCACCTCTCCTCGCGGGTGCGCTTCGCCCCGCGTCCCACCGCTCTACTCATCTGTGATACTAGGCTAAGCCGCAACGCGCTCGGCGCGACCGTTAGACTGATTTAGTATTAAGTTAATTTATTAATGTGTCCATGTACCTTTCCGCTGAGCGGAACCAATTTTTATTACCTGATAAATGTAAGAAAATAAAATCGTATTAAAGTGAAAATAATTGAAGATAATTGTCGTTTTGATTGCACATGACCCTAATAGTCGTCGCGGTTTGGTGGCGAACCGCAACGAGCAGAGTTTACACACGAATGAAATAGAAATGTGAAGGTTGAGACCAAGTCTAGTGAGACAGTGACTCATTACATACTAGGTTACAAAACATAAGATTATTTTACACAATTCAACACTCAGAGGAGTTAAAGATCGAACCCATCAGCATAATAAAAGGAACAAAGTATTACACAAAAATATAACAACACAAACATTACTACACAAAGTAAATAAAAGACACAAGACCTTCCATTACAATTATTACAAATTGGCTAGTAACAGTGAAAGACGCTGATAACGAAATTGTAGCACAGACAATTTATTGCAGTTTACTGAAATAAATCATAGACTATCACTAAATTGACGTGAAAGTAATGAAAACAACGATAAAACACCAAATAGTAACGATACATGAGTACTACAAATGCTGCAGCTACAGATAACAGTGTAAATGAAGAAAGTAAGTATATAATACATTTTACAAAATTTTCTAGTAACATCGAAAGAAACTGATAACAGAATAGAATTTGTAGCACACAATTGCCAGTCTGTAACAAACAAATGACAGACGATAACGTATAGAAACTAGAAATGGTGACAAAAACCGTAATACATTAATAATAATATGATAAAAACACTTGAAACAACAAATGTTGCTGATGTTGTAGACAACGATCGAGATGAAGATACTAAGTATAATCAAAAATAGTAAGTATTGAGAAAGAAAGACAAAAATAAACCTTAAAAATAGAGACATAGATGGTAAGTAAGATGACAAAGAAAGTGACACTAATAAATCAATGTAAACAACCTATGAGTAGGAAAAAGACAAAAAACAAAGCATCAGAATCTAATCACGCTATATGCAAGCAGAGTCATGATCGAATCACGTTATCATCATACAAGTGCATGCTTATCTCACTGATAATAGTAATCCCTTAATACCCTCTTATGGTCCGTACATGGGAAAAGAGTGGCATATTAACGGCTGACATACATACTGGGCAAATCCCGGGGCATGGCTTATATGAAAATAAATCACGGGTTAGGGAAAATTTATAGATAAATTTACCAAATTTAAAGCAGAGATTAGCAAAAGAATTAGATAGATATTCACAAATTTGTTTAGATACTGACATATCGCACACCTAGATAAAGAGTAGCACAACTCAAAATACCTCTTTTTTTCAGGAACAGCAAAAAACGGATTATTGCTGTTAATTAATCCGTGTTTTGCTGTTCCTGAAAAAAAAAAGGTATTTTGAGTTGTGCTACTCTTTATCTAGGTGTGCGATATCATGACACCTGTAACACCCTTGAAAGGGTTCGCAGTGGTGTAATGTATAGCACACCCAAGTTTCACCAGTTACTAGGTGTTCATCTATCTATTGCCTCACACCGGCACAAAACCAAATACCTAGGGATGATGATTTTTTATTATCAGAATGACTGACAAAAAAATACTAAAATTAAAATGTAGCATTATTGACCTTTTTTTTTTTGAGGGTGGGTAATTATCAAATATCTTCTCCCGCTCTGGGCGGAGCGGGAGGGCGTGTCAGACTTTTACTGACTAAAACCCACCCGTGTTCCTTCCGTTGCCTGTGTGCCGGGGTCGCGATATCCCTTTCGGACAAACTCGCAACCCTGGCAAAGCCTGCAGCGCCCCTATTCAAATAATAATTTGGTTTCACTCTAATAGAATTCTTTGGGATAACATGATGACATGAAAAAGTAAGAGTAACTCCGTATAGCAGAACATAACGCCTGTATTCCCCAATGGGTTAGGCAGAGGTGTACCTATAGTACAGCCACATTTCGCCAGTTATGTTTAAGTCCCATGTAATAGGAGGCGAGCCTATAGCCATCAACCGGGCACAAATCCAGACTCCGGGCTGCTACTGAGTAATACCAGATGGAAAAACTCAATAATACGTAGCCCAACCCGGGAATTGAACCTCATGCTCTACAGTAGAGCTTGCGACCACTACACCAACGAGGCTGTCTCCGTATACTATCAGACTAATAGTTTTCTCGATGTTCATCCTATAACAAACTATGCAAGACTACTTTCCATATGACTAAAGGATGATTTCCACCAACGGCTCGCACCGCATCGGATCGGAAAGAATACGAAGGGATGCGGCGACAGCCGATCGCGTCCGGCAGGATGTCGACGCATACGATCGGCTCGGTACCATCGCTTGCGAACGTATCCGTTTCTGCGCCTAGTCAAATAGTTTCATTACTACCGTCTTGACGTGTAACCATTTTTGTAAATGGTTGAATTTGACGTTTCGTTTCGAAAGGATCCGATCGGATACGACGACAGGCGAACGGAGCCGATCGCGCGTCGCAGCATACTTTCGGCTAGGATCGCGTGCCGCGGAAGACGACGTGCGCGGCTTGGTAATATAGACTTTAAATACTGTGTCCATGATTTAATATCGTTTAAAGATTGTAAAATCCGTTCCGATCCGATGCGATGCGAGCCGTTTGGTGGAAATCATCCTTAAGTTGTAATCCAATATGAGATTAATGCTCTTGAAGCTATAACAATAAAACTGTACTGCCCAGAGTGCATTACTATGCACTTAAGTATTTAATATGGACATCACCCAGCTGTTAGTACCCACGTGGCTTTCACGTACCTACTTTTAATATCGTCTGTAAAATGAGTATATAGACATTATATTTGTATTATGGGTAACCCGTTATTATGGTAACGTAATAGGTAGATAGTTGAAAATTTCACAGATTTTTCACAAAATTGCATTTCTATTGCCGCTACAACAAATAATACAAATTAAATTAAATTATAGGGGGGTCTCCATACAATAAACTAATCTGCATTTGCAATTCATTTGCCAAACATGTAAACAAACACGAGTTTTAGGAAAAACAACTGTAAAGCCTACATATAAGGTTCAGTTTGCGCTACAACTTTATATTTTTTATGACATTTTCAACAATACTAGTCGGTCTAAAATCAACTGTATTTGCACTTGCTTAAGGTTGATGTTTGACCAAGTGAAAAACTTTTTTATTATATATAGATTTTGCGCGCCCCTATTCACAGAATAATTTGGTTTGACTCCAATAGCTTTCTTTGGGATAACAAGACGACTTGAAAAAGTAAGAGTAGCACCTTATAACATGACATCACGCCTATATACCCCGAAGAAATAGGCAGAGCTGTACCTACCTTACACCCACATTTCGCCAGTTATGTTTAAGTCCCATGTAATAGGGGGCGACCCTATTGCCATCAACCAGTCAACCGGGCACAAATCCAGACCCCGGCTTGCTACTGGGAAATTGTAGATAGAAAAACCCGATAACACACCGGGGATCGAACCCAGGACCTCATGCTAAGCAATACCGCTTGCAACCACAGAACCAAGAGGCAGTCATCTACACTGGTTAGTCCGTAAAATATCAGTTAATCAGTCTAAAAACTGCTGTAGAAATTATGATGTAGAAAAAACACGTTTACAAAGCGTGATGAGTTCATTCGTTGTACATTGAAACCACTTGATTAATTGTAGGTTGACTAATCAACTGGATTAAGAAACACGTTCAGGCGACTGGAAAATAACTAAAAACTGTTGGTAGAATCTTCACGTGATCCGAGGGCTAGCCTGGCTGGCCAAAGAATCAGCATAGATATTCAACGTGGCAATGCTGCCAGCAGTGCCAGCCTTTCGGGCACTTTTCCGTTTACAGCGAATGTATTGATGTACCTTTTTATATACATTATTATCTCCTTTATTTAATTTAATAACTTATACTTTTATTATTAAAAAACTAAACACCACAAAAACATTAAAAAATATATAAAAAAATATAATAGGGTCCAAGCTACCGGTTGGCGGTCAGGTCTCAAGAGAGAAGAGCCTTCTAACAATGCAATTATTTTTATCACTTCTATTCAAAAAGAGCTAGTTTATTCTTCGTAAACAGGGACTCAAATAACTTTTTAATCCCTAGGGACTAAAAGTGATTTGAATTTGGAATGTGGATATTGTTAGTAAAAGTTTTAATCACCAAAGAGATCAATCACGAACATTGTATGAATAAGTAACAGGCTGGCAAGAGAGAGGGATAGTGTGAATTTGGCCAAAATGAAAATGCAAAATGGCGGTGAGAAAATTTTCAATGTTTTTCGTCCTTGGTGTCGTTTTCATAGTTTCCGAGGGTGCTAAAGCCGATAGTGAGGTCAAAATGGACATCCAAGATGGAGGCTGCGAAAATTTTGGTTTTGTTTTAAATCATACGTGAGAAGGAACTTCGTTCCTGACGGTGGTCGGACCACACACGTTCTTTTTTCTCATACAGCTCGAGTGACGTACTTTGATTCCCTCGCTGCGCTCTGTATTCAAAGAAACACTCTCGTCTTAAAAATAGTTGTTTGCTCCCTTAGCAAACAATTTACTATTTTTAAACTGTTTGCAAGTTCGAAGTTAATCATTTTAGTTACGGTAATAATTGCAGATAAATTATAGGGTAAAAGGTATGGGGTAAATCCATCAGGAAATATTTACCTACATTGACATATAAATTTATTTTTAATTGTATAATGGAAATGGACTGGGTAAGATGGAAAATGGGTTAACCATTAAAGGCCAATTACTTGGGAAATTGTCATTGAAAAACCAAGTTGGAAGCTGCGTGCGTATATCTTACCTATACATATACCTTTGCTTACCTTATCGATACAAACATTAAAAGTCACTTACCTACGTAAACAATAAACTAATATAATTATTATGTAATATAAGTAGTGTTTTAAAATACTGAAGGTAGACCAGCAGTGCTATTCTGTAACCATCTCACCGTGAAAACTTAGGTGAGGTGAGCTGTCATTCCACAAAGATTGACACTATTGACAGCTCACTTCACCCAAGTTTTCACGGTGAGATGTTTACAGAATAGCATGGCAGTTGTCTAAGATTTTAGTCAGACAATAAAGTTGTGCCTGTACAGTAAAACTATTTTCTTAATGTCCCTCGGCAGACTTCATGTGTTTCGTCAGTCGTCGGATCTATCAGTTGGCCTTTGCACTTGGTGCTTGTGCGTATTGACTCCTACCGCTGCGCCCGCGTTGTCGTCAACCATAATTACCAAGTGCAAAGGGCAATTGATAGAAATCCGACGAGTGAGCCCTCCTGGTGGGTTCACTTTAGCGCAAACGAAATGCCGGTGGCCCCGCAGGAGGGGCCGCTATACAGGGTGGCATCCCACATCAACGCGAAAACTGATACCATGGATTCAGTACATGATTCTGAACCCACTGCGATTAAAATTTTCGTTAGTTAACTTAAAAAAAATCTGCTGTTTCATAGAAAAGTGCAATACCTACGCGGTCAAAATGGATGGAACAGCAGATATTTTTTTATTAATCGACGAAAAATTTAAACGCAGGGGTGTTCAGAATCATCTTCTGAATCCATGGTATCAGTTTTCGCGTCGATGTCCCTGCCACCCTGTATATGGCACATATGTATGGCGGCATGGCATATGAGCTCATTGAAAAGTGGGTAGACTCGAATGTGTAAAGTGGGTAACAATGCTTAGTCCCTAGTTCAATGACCGACCTTGAAAACATGTAATACCCAGGTACTTAGAGGATTTGATGAATTACACGTTGTATTGTAAGATGGTTAACAATGGTGAAGCGGTTTTTACATAATGGTTGAATGCCTGAGTGATGTAAAGGGATGTTTTTCAATATATGATCATGTATACAATTTAGCCCCCCCACGAGCTGGGCCGTTGACCTGCTGGAGGCCGCGGGAATCAGTTGAATGCGTGAAACTCGAACCGAATATCTATAATTTATTTCCTACATAATGTCCATTCCCTGACAGTTTATCTAAACAAAAACAACAAAACATTGAAATCTTAAATCAGTTTTGATTTGACCATTTTTTTTGATTGTGAACCTATCAAATAGCTTCTCCCGCTCCGGGCGGAGCGGGAGGGCGTGTCAGACTCTTACTGACAACAAACCCACCCGTATTCCTTCACTTGCCTGTACGTTGCCAGGGGCTACGGTATCCCATTCGAACTTTCCCATGAAACCGGCAGGCATCGGTCCTAGCGGACCCCGTCAGTTGTGCTGACATCTCATTGAGGCGCGCGTGGAACACAACGCGCCGTCGACCAGGGCCTGGTCCTTATCGGACGGCGAGCTACCCATTGCTCACAGTCCGCAGGCCCGCGCGTACGGTGGCCGGGAATCGGCCTGGGATTCCCGACGCCCAGGGCGTCTCCTGCGGCCCAGGGCGTCTCCTGCGGTTGGATAACCATCCTAACGAACAAAATATTAGATACCAGCGTAAACACAATTTTATTCCGCTTTCGTTTCGCGCGTATTATGTAAACTAAACAGACGCTTGGATTACAAACTTTAGAACAATGAGCATTGTCTGTGGTGTAGTGTCGAGCACTCGCGGTAATGACAGCGCATTTGACCTTTTTTGTGAGACAATATTGTAATCATTAACAAATCGGTATTTATGCTTTTAGCTAATCTTCATCTTAAGGCTCCCCAGACAGGCGTGATGCGACGGCGCGATGCTACTCTGGTGAAACAATTTCTAAGAAAACTTCTCTGAAATTGCTCTATCAGTGTCCAGTGCCAAAAACTTCAACCAGTGTTCGCGCCTGTCTGGACTTTCAGCGTATCGATGGCAAAAACTTCTTAAAACATGTTTGGCCCAAAATTCTGCTACGCAGATTGCACTCACTGACGAAGTCATAAGGTCATCAAGTGCAGAAACTCAGTTATAGGTCCAAGTTTACATTCATAATTTCAAAATCTTTTTATGTTTTGTCTTGTTTAAGAAGAATTTGTTAAGTTATATTTAAGAAGATTATGTTTTAAATTTTTATTTTTGTATGTTTCTTTTCTTTCTTTTTTTTAACTGGCGAGCGTATATGACCAGATGTATGAACGCAAACGAAGCAAATGGAGTATACTCGTATAAGGACCGTACCAGGTGTTTTGTAATGTCTGCTTATCCCCATTGGAAGAAAGCGTGAGTGAGCATGTAGTGAGCAGTTGTGGCCCAGTGGTAACGGCCCCGACCTACGAGTTGTAAGGTCGTGGATTCGCACCCAGGCAGGCGCTTTACTTTGTGTAAATAATTTCATCACCACTGCACTCAAAACGGTGAAGGAAAACATCGTGACATCTACCACCCCGCACTGGGCCCGCGTGGTGGATTACGGCCCACTCCCTCTCACAGAGAGGAGGCCTGTGTCCCAGCAGTGGGAACATTATAGGTTGATAATGCTGTGAGTTTATGTATGCCTGTTTATGTGTCGATAAAATGTGTTGATTTGCTTGACAGAAAACGGGCGCAAGTAACGCAACCCAAATTCGTGAAAAATCAAAACAGTGGCTGATTTTCCGCATGCCTGAACCAGATTTTGTTTGACAACTAGTCACATTAAACTACGATTGATTTTGCACATGATTTCGAAGTTATTTAGTACATTTCTGATGTGTTTTGAGCCACTTATATAACGCTAACTGCTTGCTGTATGTTGAAAGTGAAGTGTCTAAGTAATGTGTTCTATTGACATAACTCTTGCAATGGAATGCGAGTTCCCGTTTCGTCTGGACTTTGGTCTTACCTAAGTTAGTAAGAAAGAGAAAACTATAGTGTTTGGAACACTCCTTTTCCTTTGTATTTAGAACATACCTGGGAGAGAAAGAGTGAGAGGATGTGTATTTTCAGACTCATCGCAGGTCGATTTCAAGAAATGTATATCGTTGTGCTTGCTACCTAGAAAGATCGACTAATGAAAAACCAGAATGAAAGGCCTGAAGTCCTTTATTTGATTTCCTGAAACTTTAATGTTACCTACCTAAAATCAATTGACACCCTAAAATATGTTTTTCACAGAGATGTTTTGTCCCTTTTGGCGGCACAGTCATCAATGGTACTTAGGACAAATAATTGACGATAATATTATGTTTTAGCGTTTAGTTCGTCGAGACAATGGTGACGTTTGTTTGCCAAGCTTTAAAAGGTTTAATCTTCGGAGTTTCGGACCGAATAAAAGTACTGCCAAACTCCAAAGTGACATTCACGAAGCTGTCAAAATGAAACGTCAACTTAACTTCATACACATGTCGACTTAACTTTAATGAATCTGTACTTAAGTGATTACTTACACTAGGTACCTACTCAATTAAAAATCTCATCTCAAATATAAATAATCTAATCTTGATTAGCTTATTAAATCGAGCCTAATCCAAGCATAAACTGAATTAGGATTACATAATCTCCGTTTAAAATAACATGTAGCAGTTATAGACTTATAAAAAAAAACTCATAAGGAAGTTATGACCATTCTAACATTAAAAAAATATTCCAGTGAAACATGTTCAGAATCGTAGCATGCAAAACTGGAGAAAGTGGTCTTCTATGTTTTAAAAACATAAACTTGTAAACAACATATTTTAATCAAGTAAAGTGAATGACTCGGCACTCAAGTTTTATGTGATCCTGGTACAAATATTTAAATGAATAATAATTTTTAACCGATTTTGGCGTAGAGGATAGACAGGTTATGATTTTAAAAGTTTATGAATCTTTCCATTTACAGAAGTAAAAGTTTCCTCAATAAAGATTGTATGTCCTAGATATTAATTGTTATGGTCACTGTTGCTAGTTGTTTTTTATTATTTACAAAATATAGTTCTACGCTTTTACCAAATACTTACACAAATATGTTTGATTACTAGTATGGTGAATTTCTAATACCTATTTACTTTTCCCGTGCCCGGTTGATGGCAATATGCTCGCATGGGACTTCAACATAATTATTATCTGGCGATATGTGGGTGTACTATAGGTACGTCTCTGCCCAATCCTTTAGGATTTAACCAGTCGATCCATTCTGTAAACATCTCACCGTGAAGAGTGAGTTGAAGTGCAGTTGCAGTGTGTGTGTGTGTGTGTGTTGAGTGTGTCCATAGTGTCAATCCCTAGCTTTAGGTGCAATGACAGCTCACATCAAGCTCACTTCACCCAAGTTATCACAGTGAGATGTTTACAGAATAGCACGGCTGTAATGTTATATTCAATTAAGATTTGCTCACCTATACCAGCCATGCTATTCTGTAAACATATCACCGTGAAAACTTAGGTGAAGTGAGCGTGGAGTGAGCTGTCATTCCACAGGGATTGACACTATTGACAGCTCACTTCACCCAAGTTTTCCGGATACAGAATAGCACTGCAGGTACCTGGTAGAATATGACGGCCACGAGCTCCTTATTATATTCATAATCTTGCAAATAAAAAATATTCTTATCATTAATCTTATTCTTAACTAGCTTTTTCCCTTCGCCCGCGTGGAGGTCGTAAATTAGTACGCGGGAACGTACTACCGCCCCGGATAAAAAGTATCCTATGTCTAACCCAGGTCATGGTCTAGCCACGTGCCAAATTTCATGCGAATTCTTTCAGCCGTTTTAATGTGAAAGCGTAAGAAACAATAAACTCATTTTCGCATTTACAATATCTATTAGTTTGGATACAGACGTTACGAGTATGTTAAGATACTTTTCTCATTTAAAAGAACCGCCTTGCATGTTTGGATTTTTTCTACGCTTTTTGCTCTGCGAAAATGTGCAAATAAAACAAGTTTAAAAAAGATATAATTTTCGAAACAGTTACAGATTCGATATTCAAATCTGGCGAAATTATTCTTGCATCAAAAACAATAAATTACAAAAGTGGTTTGATCCGAATATTAAAACAATAACTGATAGAATGTAAACATTTATTGCATTTGAGCTTTTAGCATAACTTCAATATTTTCTGAAAAGTTACAAATCAAAATTTACATCAGCGAAAATCGCTCACTCAGTTTTCGTGAAAATATGTTGCAGGATAAAAAGCTTTCAAATAATAATAATGTTTAACAGGTAAAGTCAACCTCAGGTCAGTAGTAACACTTCAAGTACGTAAATCGTTACGAAATAAAGGCACAGTCCAAATCAAATTGTTGCCATGGAATCGCGGTTGTCTGTACTTAGATTCTTAGTTTGTGTTTTAAGCCGGATTTATATTAATGTGTTGTGGTCGTGTCGAGTCGTGACGCCTTCTGACGCACTCGTTAAGATTTGATGTAGTCCTGAACGGATTCGTTTGATTGGTGTATCTCGCGTCATGACTCAATACGTACCAGTAATGTGTCGGTGGTTTCATTCATTTATATCATTATCATTCATTCATTTATATATAACGCTATGCTTAAGGTCCATAATTGGTTTACTGTAAATAATTTGGTATTAAATGAGAAGAAAACTAAATGCATAAGATTCGCGTTACCAAATGTTAGAAGTAGTGAATGTCATGTTGTACTGAATAGGGAGACACTAGAATTCGTCGAAAAAACGGTTTTCCTGGGGATCACGCTTGACTCAAAACTACAGTGGGGTCCTCACTTAACATCACTTGCAGGGCGGCTAAGTTCAGCCGCTTACGCTGTTTGGAAAATCCGCCAACTAACAGACGTGGATACCGCGAGACTGGTCTATTTTAGTTACTTTCATAGCATCATGTCTTACGGTATTTTGCTGTGGGGACGGGCTGCAGATATTAATTCTATCTTTATTCTGCAAAAGAGGGCTGTCAGAGCCATATATAACCTCCGCAGACGCGAATCTCTAAGGGAACTGTTTAAGAAAATTAACATCATGACGGTACCTTGTCAGTATATATATGAAAACATTATGTATGTTCGAAAAAATCGACATCTTTTTAGTAAGATAAGTGACAGGCATAATTTTAACACTAGAAATAGGAACAAATTAGATCAACCACGTTTTAGATTGTCTAAAGTGCACACTTCTTTTATGGGGTACTGTGTAAAATGTTATAATAAAATACCACTCGATATTCTTCAACTGAATGAGAAGAAATTTAAAACATGCATTAAACGCACACTATGTAGACAAGCATATTATAAGTTGGATGATTATATCGATGATAAAAATGCTTTGCTTAATGCTGGTCCTGCTCCACAGCCACTTGGGCTCACTAGTTAAAAAATTTAATGTTTGGAAGAGTTGCTTCCCCTTTTTATTTTTCTGACATTACGAACTTAATGTTTATTTTTTATTTAAACAAGTTTAATTGTTGAATGTTCCAATGGATAATGATTTTCTTTCTTTTTGGTAGTATCATTCTATTAATCTCTCAAATACATTGCATACTATAGTTTTGTATAATTTAGAAGCATTTTTAAAATTTTTGTGAATGTGAGTACCATGGAGCCGTATTTTATGTTATTAAGATGTTTGTTGACTTGAAAGAGCACGGCAGTTGAGAGTTTGTCATGCCCACTTAAATGTCTCGCTGATGGTGGCGAGTGTGTTGGATCATTCGGTTCCCTACAAAATGGTTGAGCTGGATGGTGCTGATCCACGCGTCATGTTCGTGAACGGGCGCCGTCAGTTGTGACTGGTCATCTCTTATCTGCCAGGGCTTATTTTTAATGTTATATTTTGAATTGTTTTAATTTTTTTATTGTACATTGTTCTCACATATAGAAGCAACAAGAATAATGTACCCAGGATTGTGTAATTTTCTATATTTAAAAGAGTGTCCTTGGAGTTTCTTGCCCGTTCTTCTCCATGAAGATCTACGTTTTGGAACTGGGCAACTAGCTTCAACTTTCTGACTAACTGACCGATTATTTGACAATTGAAAAGTGCCTGTAAATGGTTTAATTGAAATAAATGCTTTGAGTTTGAGTTATCATTCATTAATTGATGTCACATCATCATTATGATTACCTTATTTCAATTTATTTGTGGTCAGCGCAACGTGTCTTTTTCTTCCACACTTCTCTTTTAATCGTCACCTCGGTAGTCACCCCCTTTCTAACCATATCATCTTTCACACAGTCCATCTATCACACACTCATTACCGTGCACTCATTTATGTCAATGTTTTACATACAATTAAGTATCTTCATCATCATTTCAGCCAAAAGACGTCCACTGCTGAACATAGGTCTCCCCCAAGCACCGCCACTTCGACCGCTTCTGTGATTCCCGCATCCAGCGGATTCCTGCGGCCTTCACAAGGTCATCGGTCCAATTAAGCATGCAATCGGAATAATTAAGTATGCTTTTATTAAATTGCCTTCAACTTTACTTTTAGTTTTATTTATTAATATATACTTTATTGTACACCAGATTATACATTACATAAATAAAAAGTAATACACTACAAAATATACAATGGGTGGCCTTATCGCTTACTGCGATCTCTTCCACGCAACCTTCCTAGTCTCCTAGTCCCCTAGTCCAGTAGTAGTTTAGTGTGTGTGTGTGTGTGTGTGTGTGTGTGTGTGTTCTAGTAGTAGTGTAGTAGTAGTTTCCTAGTCTTCGAGGGTAAGAAACTATTTCAATTACCATTCGATGGTTGACACAATCGCGGAATACAGATGTACTTATATAAGTCGCAGTAAGATAGTTATAGCCGTGATATAGTTATATCCCAAGGGATTATAAGGATAGGGTTACATAGTTATATCCCTAGGGATATAGCTTTAAACCGTAATATAAGAAAACGGTTCATAACTGTCGGAATACCCTAATTTTGTTACTGCGACCAATTTCGACTTAGCGCTTGTTCGGCTCGCCCGTAGTTGGTCATAGTTATAACCTAATCTAACCTATTTGGTCGGAGGGCCTTAATAGTTATATTAATAGATCGTGCTCGTATCGTAGTTATATTCCTAGTAAGATAGTTATGAACCGCTTTCATAATTATATTAAGGTTATAACTTATAACCATCTTACTGCGACATAAATACTCAAAATAATTTGTACATGCAAATGAGATAAGTTACAAATAGCGCAGTCTTAAATAAAGGCAGAGGAAAAACACCTGCATCTATCTAAATTTAGACAACGAAACTAGCATTTTGACCTCTATTTATAATCATGTTATTAAGCTATGTATTCTAGAAATATCTTTCTTAGCTTTTAAATGAATAGGATACTTTTTATACCAAGGTACATAAATGGGAGGTTTGAGGAACGGGGTGTATAGTTCACTCATCCTCTATAGGGGGGATTCCCTATAAGCATTATTTTTATGGAAGTGTATAGAGTGCCGCTATTTGCGGCATAATAGTGGCACTGCCTCGGCCCGGCTAAAGTGCCGTGAGCATTGCATTGTCATTGTCACTGTCACTTGTTATTTTGTTTAATTGTTCAGGTTAGTTCGCCGCCCTTTGAATTGATTGATCGTATTTGTTTTAGATAATTATATCAAAAGTCACTACAATGGCTGAATTTACGAAAAATTAAGTAGCAAATGAAAATGGCTGAAAGGTAGGTTAGGTTAGGTTAGAACTGTGACCACAAAAAGGGTCCAAGAGCCAGGGTCCGTTTAGGCACAAGATAATGTAATGTTTTGGGAATGTGGTGTTTGACAACGAACTAAGTAATCTCAACAATCAAACAAAATAACAAGTGACAGTGATAATGTCGATGCTATGCTTACGGCACTTTAGCCGGGCCCAGTGTAACGTTACGTTTAGCTCCGTAGAGGAGATAAACGTAGGTCACAATAAAAAAATAAATAAAAAAAAGATATTAAGATTAAAGGTTAACGTTAGGACGGCTTCAAAGGACACGGGATGCTCGGGACAGGCGGGAGGCAGGATCAGGCAGAAGTGCAGGCGGGCAGTCAGACAGGTAGGCTGGTAGGCAAGCAGCAGGCAACGTGGACGAGCTGGGCTGCGGCGCCACACGTTGCAGATTTCTCCACCCTGTCGAACGGTGAGTGAGAGTATGTAGATAGCGGAGATGCTTTGTGGCGCTTCACGCCAGCGGGAGGACCGCGTCAGCGTCACACGTGACGGTGGAGGCCTCTCCCGGAGGGTAACCTTGTCTGGCGTTACGCCGCTTGACGTCGGAGGTCTCTTTTGTGTGCGTCTATTCGTGGCGTTTTAAGCTACACGTGATTAAAGTTCGTTTAGTATCGGAGTTAGACACCTCCTACAGGGCTAGGCAAGAGGGTCGGACAAATGATACACGCACTCAATTTTTATTGTCACAGACCACTTAAGTATCGACAGTTTAGATTACACACTTAGTATGATTAGGTACTAAAATACGAGAAAGAGGGGTATTAAAATACGAGTGCGTGTTTAAAAACCGAGCCGTAGGCGAGATTTTTAATAGTTTCTCACGAGTGTTTTAATATCTAGACTAGACTAGCGCGACACGACAGCGCGACGCGCCTCGAATAATACAATTTCTAAAAAAACTTCACGGTATAACAATAAGCTGTATAACGGTCCATTACAAAAGTTGATGGAAACTCCTTGGTGATATTAACTTCTTGGATTTGCCCTGTATAGTAATAAAAAAAAAATTGTTTTATAGTATACTTTTTTAGAGAAAAGTGTTATAATACGATTCTATTTTTAAATTTCGGTATTGTGTTTATAAAGTATGTCAATATAAACTCGTTTTGAAGTTTATAATTCGAATATTACGATATGAAAATAGATAAAATAGGTTTTGGATGCAAAAACAATCAAGAAATAATTAAAAGTATGCTTTACAGAGTTAAATAGTGTTAAAGAATATTAAAAAGTGAGTTAAGTACATGAGTGTCATAGAATAACAATATATCAAAAGGTGGTTTGTTTAATACAATAACATATAAATAGACTAAATGATGTGATGCTGCACGGCAGAATACGACACCAGGAAGCATCACTATTACGCCGCTAGCGGCACTTTATCCGATAGGGATAGAGTACTGGTAGCGGTACTCTATACACTGCCTACTTTAATTATTTTTGTTTTTTATTTAATTTAACGGATTTGAATCCACATTTGTACCCTGTGTACCAAAAAAAACCCACGTCGGGAAAAACACAGGGCATATTCATAATCTAACCGACTAAAATAAAATATTAAGGTACAATTAAGTTTAAAGTCTGGTCTTCAGGACAGTTTTTGGTCAACAAAATTATTGGTTTTTCGACAGTTTGCTCATCATTTGCCTGTCCTAGGACTTCATTTCTAAACACAAAAGATCGTTCTAGAATACCATCGTCAACGTGTTTAGACCCAATACTAAAGTTGATTAAAAGGTATTTACAATATAAAACACAGTATTTTGTCTTATTGTTTACTAAGCAGACCTTGAATTAAAATAAATAACTTTAAAAATAAGTGCTTTTAGAGCCATTTATTAAATGTTTTGTATCGAGTTTTAACATGTCGTAATAGTTTTTCTTATGGCGTTATTTACCAAATTATTGGACTATAAATTACACGCAGTAGCTAGGTAGGTACATGTTTTCTCCCTACATAGCAAAAATTATATTTATTTCTGTGAATTGGTCCAGGAAAACACTTTTATACGCCAAAAATAAGTTATGTATTAAAATTAGATAAGTTCATACGAGTAGCTTCCTATCTGATCACTCTGAGAAGAAAGATCGAAACGAACACAGACGTAATAAAAAAATACTGCGCTTTTTGAATACCAGAAAATATAAACTGACTTTTCCATTAAAATTAAAAAGATAAAATTTAAATATAATAACGTTTCCTAGTTATTATTTTTATTTATCTAGAGTCTAGATAAATTAAAGTAATAACTAGGAAACATTATTATTTTTAAATTTAGTCTAGATAAATAAAAATAATAACTAGGAAACGTTTTTATTTTCGAATTTTATCTTTTTAATTTAAATGGAAATGTCAATTTACTGACTGCGGGCGGGCTATCGTCTAGAATCTAGACGATAGCCCGCAGT
The DNA here is from genome assembly GCA_914767755.1 of Agrochola circellaris. Classification (NCBI taxonomy): domain Eukaryota; kingdom Metazoa; phylum Arthropoda; class Insecta; order Lepidoptera; family Noctuidae; genus Agrochola; species Agrochola circellaris. Next base: position 11,218,735 of record OU611860.1, read on the forward strand.
CAGTAAATGCGATGATCTTGACTTATGGACGTTTCAGTATCAAAAATGGTGATTTAAGGTGTTCATTCATCATTCATAACATCAGGCCTGTATTCCCGGAAGGGTTAGACAGAGGTGTACCATCGAAGAAGTTCATATCTATACACCATAAGGACTATTTCTGCTTGCAGCGCTCGGCCGCCCTAGAACCGGGGCGGTAACAGATGTGGTCATCGTGTTCACGGGATTTTGTTTTCAAACTGCTTAGATATGAAGTTCTTCGATAGTACCTATAGTACACCCACAGTTCGCCAGTTATGTTTAAGTCCCATCCATGTAATACGGGGCGAGCCTATTGCCATAAACCGGGCACAAATACAAACTCCGGGCTGCTACTGAGAAATTCCAGATGGAAAAGCCCAATAACACTTTACCCGACCCGGCGAATCGAACCCAGGACCTCATGCTCAGCAGTAGCGCTTGCGACCACTAGACCAAAGAGAAGGAAGGGAGGGAGTAATAAATAAATAATCCTAATTAATATTATAAAAGCGAAAGTGAGTTTGCTTGTTTGTTTGTTTGTTAGGTACGCTTTCCGGTTAAAAAACGACTGAATGGATTTGGATGAAGTTTGACACACACCATGACCTGCCATGCTATTCTGTAAACATCTCACCGTGAAAACTTGGGTGAAGTGAGCTGTCAATAGTGTCAATTCCTGTGGAATGACAGCTCACTCCACGCTCACTTCACCTAAGTTTTCACGGTGAGATGATTACAGAATAGCACTGCTGGTTCAGGACATAGGCTACTTTTCATCCTGGAACGCAGACGAAGTCGCGGGCAAAAGCTAGTAATAAATGTCTGCACATCGACGCCGGCTGTCGCTGAAAACCAGCGCTGGGGCTCTGTCTCGAATAGGGTCGCAGCAATATGCTGAGCGATGACCGTTTTGCGTGGATGTAACTCATATTTTCCCCAAAATTGTTATTTTAAATTTTATTTCTTTCCTTGCGTCATGTGTACCGCGAATAAACGTATTTTCTTTCAAATAAACCTCTTAGCTAAGCTCTACCCACCACTTACCTATAGCTTCAGAATTTTCCGTAGGTACTATACATCTGCCTAGCCTTTTCTCAACTATGTTGGGGTCGGCTTACAGTCTAACTGAATGCCAGTATTTTACATGGAGCGACTGCCTACCTGACCTCCACAACCCAGTAATTGGGTAATACCATACCTGGGTGGTTTTTATGTCCAGGCAAATCACTGTCCATTCTAAGGTTGCCTGGAAGAGATCGCAGAAAGCGATAAGGTCGCCCATTGTATATTTTGTAGTGCTTAATTATTATTTCTTGTTATGTATTTTTGTGGTGTACAATAAAGTATATATAAATAAATAATACGATACCCCTTGGTAAGACTGGTTGTCAGACTTTCGGGCTTCTGACGACCCGTAACGACTGTCAAAGATCCACGAATGACAGCCGGGACCAACGGCTGAACATGCTGTCCGAGGCACGGAGGAGTCTCGGTATGTAAAGATAGTCACCCACTCATCCGTGGACCAAACCCGGCAAGAGTAACTTAACCTGATGTGTGATGTGCGTCTATTATTACTTAGCCACGAGCTCCTCAGAATTTTCCTTACTAAATCAACTAATTAAATTACCATATAATTATAGATACTATCTACACCTAGATAACTAGGATAGTAATTAAGTAATTTTCCATTGATTGCAATTCGGTCAATCGACCATTTTTATTTTATACAAAATCATGCAAAAACTTGTCAGATATAGCTTTACTTTTTATGTGCAATTAGATTTGATAAATGATTAGAAATCCAATGATAATAGATATATTTATGATATATTTTTTTCTTTGTTAAGTTTTTCCTCATGTGATGAAGTTTTTATTCAAATTAATGTTAAAAATCTAGTAGAGTAATTAAGTTTAGTAAAAAAAGAATCTTTCAGTTATTATGTTATCGGTCTTTATGTCGGTTTGCGTTAGGGCAGACAAAATCGATAGGTTTTGTCTGCCAGTCAGCGAGGAAAACTTGAAACTGTTGAACGCAAAGGCAAAAAAAAAACATCCGAATTGATATCCTCCTCCTTTTCAAAGTCGGTTAATAAGATATTAAGAATTTACATACTAAAAGCAGGTAGGTAGGTATGTTTTGTATACTAAAATATAAATTTTAAAAATAATGTTTTAAATATATTAAAGTACTAATGAGTACTGTAGCGTATAATTGGTACTAATAACTGAACTCTTGCACAATTAATAATGAATGATAAACAGAATCCTTTCACACCTAAAAATCAATAAAAAATGGGTTTCTTCACCTCATTCGCTTTAGGTTATTATAGATGAACATCTAATAATAGATAATTTTACTGAGAATAACCTGTATGTAAACAACATGTTGAATCGCCGTTTAATTATCTAAAGAACGTTCTAGAAATTTTAAATAGATACCTAATTGCGGTATAAACACCTTATAAGGTAGGATTTGTTTATGAAAACACAATTTTAAAATATATTAGCCTTTAATTTGTGGAAACTGTTTCAGATAACTGGTTTTACCAGTAGGTAACTACTTATTATGGTACACTTCTCAACGTTGTGCGTCCTTAATGTATGTTTTTCTTTATTTATACCTGCATTAGAACAAACTTATTTTAGTTATAATAATCGCCTGGATTACCAAAATTTAACAAAATGAAAAAGTCGACGTTATAATATTCCTAAATAATTTTTATCAGGGGTGTAACGATTTCGATGCCGGACATATCGGCATCGCCGATTATTTTCAACCGATATCAAACAGTTCGAAAAGCGCACGAAACCACGACGTGCGCGCACCATTGTCGCTCTGTCAGAACTCACGCATGCTTAGGGACAGGGCGCCACGGCAAACGGCCAGTGTTTGCAGTTTGCTGAGCGTTGGCTGAGCGATGTATTGTTTCGTGTCTGTTTCACGTCACCGCTATTCGTGATCCAGCCATGCTATTCTGTAAACATCTCACCGTGAAAACTTGGGTGAAGTGAGCTGTCAATAGTGTCAATCCCTGTGGAATGACAGCTCCCTCCACGCTTACTTCACCTAAGTTTTCACGGTGAGATGGTTACAGAATAGCACTGCTGTTTATTCACACAGTGAAATAAGGCACAATTAAACAGTTGTTGTTCCCGAAATACAAAAGACATAAAAACGCCCGAGGCACATACTTCATTATTTATTTGATTTATTATTTACTAAGCCATCGATGTCGGCATCGGTATCAGTATCGGCGATGATTTTTATTCAATAATCGGTATCGTATCGGGAAAATTATGATTGTATTGTTACATCCCTACTTTTTACTGAGACGGGTGATTTTTCCGAAAACAGATAATCTATGCGGGGAATAATTTTGAAAGTTTGACAGTTCTTCCATTCAAAAGCTGTCAGACGTCAATTTATGGCACGGTTTTTTTTTATTTCTGAAGACAAACGTTTCAGAAAATATTGAGAAATTTCCATGAAATTATGAGTAATAGGAATACTTATATGTCGACTTAAACAAAGCCTGCAGTACATTTTCTAAGCATGATTATTTACATGCTATCTACTTTGTAAAATTCACCAATATTATATTCGGAGTAAACTTGTCATCATAAATCTCATAATGTTATCTTGGTTAAGTTTTGTCAATTAGTTAAAATTTTGAAACGATAATTTGGTCCCACAGAACTCCATAGCCATAAATCTAACATATTTATTACCTCTCATGTTGTTTTTGTAAACTTTAATTTTAGAAATACTTAGGCAAGTGGCGGGCGTGCATTTTTTGCTACCGATCGTTACGTTCAAGATTGACTACAACAGCTTTTACGGTTGCGTTCTTAACCTAATTCATGCTTCATTAGTGAATTAGCAACAAATATGTTTTTTATTTGTAAAAGAACGCAAAATCATTCGTTTTGGAAATAAAATTAACGTAATTATTTAAATTTACATTTTTCAAACTTGTAAGTACAAAGTTGTGAATGTTTTCCCAAATGAAAAAAATGTCACTGATATTACGCAGTACCAATCTCAGAACGCACTTTCTAATGTTGCCAGTGGTTTTTGTCATAAGCAGTGGGTAACTACTCATTGTTTAAAGACTGATTATTAGTAAGGGTAGTGTGTAACGCCTATTCACAGCTTATACATTGTATAACAATACAACCGTTAGACAGATGTTTAACTTTTTTTATTAGTAAGGCTGGAAGGGTGTAGAATTTGGACATTCATTCTATAGAATAGAATAGAATAGAATAGATTTATTTATTTGCGATGAATGTAGGTACATATTATTAGGTGTTACAAAGTTTCATGGTTCCTTGTACATTCTACCTTAAATTTGGCATGCAAATTTACATTTTAAAAGAATTTAATAAAACTTATCATCTAAGAATTCTTGTACTGAATAATAACACTTATGCAAAAGTAATTCTGTAACATGCTTTTTAAATTTAGTTAGTGGTTGTTCCTTGACATTATTTGGTAACTTATTATAAACAAGTGGTGCCATACAAATAACACTTTTTCTTAAAAGTGCAGTCTTAAAAACACCCGTGCTTAAAAGATTTTTATATTGGGATCTAATACTTATTGTTCTATTTCGAGTTTCTTTCAAGGTGGTAAACTGGTGTGTGCTATGTTTGGGAAGTGTACGATAGACAGTTGCGAGATATTATATTTTTGGCACGGTCGCGAGACAAACTATTAGCTGACACGGGTGTGACTCCTGATTGTGCGAGCCCCGTGAACTCGTGAATGACCCTTGAGCTCTTCTCACATTAACGTAACTAAAACTAGAGGTGTGTTAATTCATGTAAGACTTTAAGACTATAAATTACATTTTCCATCTTACTGGTGCTTGTTACTTTCGCCTACACAATTGTTATATAATACCTCTTTTTTGATGGTGGTAAATTATCAAATAACTTCTCCCGCTCCGGGCGGAGCGGGAGGGTGTGTCAGACTTTTACTGACTAAAACCCACCCGTGTTCCTTCCGTTGCCTGTGTGCCGGGGTCGCGATATCCCTTTCGGACAAACTCGCAACCCCGGCAGGCATTGGCCCTTACGGACCCCGTCAGTTGAAGCTGACATCTCTTTGAGGCGCGCGTGGAACACAACGCGCCGTCGACCCGGGCCTGGTCCCTATCGGACGGCGAGCTATACCCTGATACCTGACAATGAAAACTCGTAGATAACCGCTCAAGCCATCTCCCATTATGACATCTACGTTTATCTACAACTAGCTTCTGCCCGCGATTTCGTTCGCGTGGAAGTTGTAAGAAAAGACACAGTTTACAAAAAAAAACTGCTACATTTACATAAAACTCACTCAGCCCCCGACCCAACGCGTCGCATCGCATCGCCCGCCCTCGCTTTTACTTCGTTTTCAAATCCGACTGGTATTTTCAGAGATTTCAAACAAAAAAAAACAAACACTCTTCGAATTTATTATATTATTAGTATAAATAGATAACCATATTAAACATTGTATACCACCTCTATTAATTATAAAAACATAGTTAATAAAACATTAAAAAAATTATCAACCCACAACACACACTCGTTAAATTATTAATTAGTATCCAACGCGCCGTCACTACCGCGAACTCCATATTTATACGACTGTCACGCTCGTGTCATGAAGTGTCAAACATCGTATGCATGATACAGACGAAGGTAAAGTAATCGCGGAGTGATGTAATAAATAGTTGATAATAATTATCCATCCATAGGTACCATCAAAGAAGTTCATATCTAACCAGTTTCAAAACAAAATCCCGTGAACACGATGACCACATCTGTTATCGGCCCGGTTCTATAGTCCCCGAGTGCTACAACCAAGAATAGTCCTTACGGTGGTTAGATATGAACTTCTTCGATGTTACCATAAAAGAAGTTCATATCTAACCAGTTTCAAAACAAAATCCCGTGAACACAATGACCACATCTGTTACCGGCCCGGTGGAATAGCCGCTGAGCGCTGCAAGCAAGAATAGTCCTTACGGTGGTTAGATATGAACTTCTTCGATGGTACCTAATTTTAGAGCATACAAGTGAGGTTTGCCACATTCGTGTTGAATGGCGCCGGGGAATCAAATGCAGCAAACCGAACTCTTGTTTTGCTACAAAATTGGCGCTCGAACTATTGATGGATAATTATAATTAATATTATTATTTTCGCATTAATAATATTCGTTAGGATTAGTGGTACCTACTAAAACAGTGTTTGTTTGTTTGTTATGCTTTCACGCTAAACCGGCTGAACGGATTTGGATGAAATTTTGGACATGGTTAGGCCATGACCTGGAGAAGGACAAAGGCTACTTTTAATCCTGGATTGAAGATGAAATCGCGGGCAACAACTAGTAATATCATAAGTGCGAAGGAAGCTGTTTTTTTTTGTTATAGATGCGAAATGGTGTGACTGTTCGTTTGGGACCTATGTTTTTATTGCTAAACCGCGGAACCAATTTTGATGTGGTATAGAATAAATAAAAAAAAATTGAGAGGTGTCAAGGGACACCCGGATGGAACGAAGTTCGAAGAGAGAAAGAGACAGACAGAGAAACATGCGCACGCCGCACAGCTTACAATAGCTTACTATAGCAAAAAGTGTCGCTACAACTTTTCGTGAGAATTTTTTCCGTCTAGCCCCCTTTCACAACGCGCGATAAGGAACTTCGTTCCAAAAGCTATCTGCGGAGCCTGGGCTGACAGTGCTTTACTGACGTTCATTACCAGCGGTCTTACGAAGGCCGTCCGGCTATTGCTGAGCCTGTGTTGAGAAGGAGCCCACGTCTGCCACGTACCAAGGACGGTACCCTTCCAATACCAAATATGCGAGTGCTCAGGACTCAGTGACTCAATGATCTTAGCCGCGACCTAGCCGTGTAACTACTACCTATCGAAATTATATGTATTAATCTATCCAGCTGTTTTAATCATCACCTACCTATCACGTTAACGGCCTGCGCAGCCTACTCTGCGCAGCCCTAGCCGTTACAAAAATAAAGCTCATTCGACACGGCGTCCGCCGCTGGACATAGGGAAACCCCCGGGGGGGGGGGGGGGGGCGAAAGAAAGAGGAAAAACGAGTTAATTCTTTAAAAAAAAAAAACAAATGTGTATTTCACCCATTCGGTTTTAAGCTTCGTGCTGACCAGCGCGACGCGACACCGATTATTGTTATACCGGCAAGTTTTCTTAGAAATTTTATTGTTCGAGTCGCGTCGCGCTGGTCTGCACGAAGCTTTAATCTTGAGCATCCCATTTCGGGGTTATCAAGATTATACCTATGAGAAAATTCAAAATCCACTGAGATGAATTCGCGGGAAAAAATCTAGTATAAGATAAATAAGACACGCTTTGTTTTAAGGCAATGACTATGGTATTGTTAGATTGTGTTTAATTTAGTAGTAATTTTTATATATCGTGAAATTATGTAATTTATAAAACAAAAGATAGGCCAGTTCTATTTAAAGTCTTGACGTGCGTCGCGACGCGACACCCGTAGAACAATAAAATTTCCGTGAAGTTTTCTAAGTCTGCGAGAGCCTTAATTGGGAGCTTGTGTTGCCCGCAGTAACCAACACGTAACAACAAGAAACATAATTATTTCTGGCGTTAAATAATTGGCAGAAATTAAATATCTAGTGCCGAACATACACCTCATTAAAACCAGAATAATTAATTAATTATGACCCTTTTTAAAATTCGAATATTCATTACAACCCTAAATACGCAAAAACACGAAGATTCGTATCACTGAACTTCCGAGAAAACCTTTGAACTTTTGATTATTTAATAATAGTTCGAGAGGAGCTCGTGGCTAAGTAATTTGATGTTGATCCAACAGGTTAAGCTATGCTAAGGTAAGGAGGCCCTCAGGGTAGGTGGAGCGACGATCTACGCAAGGTAGCTGGTAGCAGCCATGAGGGTAGCTATAGATGGAGAGGCCTATGACAAAGAGTGCACTACTTATAGGACGATGACAATTAAATGATCACCTACTTAATGAAAAAAAGGATAGTCCGCAGTAGCCGGGGTTGGTCCATGGATGGGCGACCATCTTTACATACCGAGACTCCTCCATGCCTCGGAAAGCACGTTAACAGTCGCTACGGGTCGTCAGAAGCCCGATTTCTGACAACCAGTCTTACCAAGGGGTATCGTATTACCCAGTTACTGGGTTGTGGAGGTCAGATAGACAGTCGCTCCATGTAAAATACTGGTATTCAGCTGCATCCGGCTAGACTGGAAGCCGACCCCAACATAGTTAGGAGAAGGCTAGGCAGATGATGATGATGTCGGACATGATTGTCAGACTTTTGGGCTTCTAACTACCCGTAACAACTGTCAAAGATCCACGAATGACAGCCGGGACCAACGGCTTAGCGTGCTTTCCGATGCACGGACTGGTCTCGGTATGTAAAGATGGTCCGATCCACGGACCAACCCCGGCAAGCGTAGCTTAGCCTGATCGATCCACCCGTGCGGCTGTTATTACTTAGCCACAAGCCTCTCGAAATATAATATAGATATAGATATTATATTAGTTACATAGTTGTTTATTGATTATAATTAAACTACTTTGAATAAAAGAAACGAATCTATAAAAAAAAGAGACTAAATTGATGTTTTCGCAAGCTTCAATGTTTTCAGGTTTCATACTTGATTGACGGGAATCTCTATTAAATTATCTATACAGTGGTGTATAAATTAAATAGGTTCTGTGTACTAGCAGGATAATTAAAACTGTTGCAGAAAAGAGGCAAAACCATTTTTTCGATCGCAAAGCGCTCTCTAATGGTTTGCATTATGAGACGTGCAAAAGATCATCTAAACCAGCTATTTGTGGTGCCATGGTTTCGTAGATGCGTGTATAAGAAAGGTGTGTTCATATTTAAGGGTTTGGTGCAGACAGCTCGCCGTCCGATAAGGACCAGGCCCAGGTCGACGGCGCGTTGTGTTCCACGCACGCCTCAAAGAGACGTCAGCACAACTGACCGGGTCCGCTAGGACCGATGCCTGCCGGGGTCGCGGGAAAATCCGAAAGGGATACCGTGGCCCCTGGCAATGTACAGGCAACTGAAGGAACACGGGTGGGTTTTAGTCAGTAAGAGTCTGACACGAAGAGCGGGAGAAGTCATTTGATAATTACCATTAGGTGCAGATCATTAAACTGAACAACTATCTTCAAGGGACCAACATCGTTATCGAGAAAAAAATATCAACTGTCCCATACAAAACTTCAATACCTATTCGATCCAAATGTATGGACCGGCTATGTATGACCACACGTTGCTGATACATGCTTGTATTCTTTTGGGACGTTGACGTTATTTTCGGCCTGGATTCGATGGTCTAGTGTTCGCAAGCGCTACTGGTGAGCATGAGGTCCTGGGGTGGTGGGAGGTCGGGCTAAGTGTTATTGGATTTTTCCACCAGGAATTCCTCAGTAGCAGCCCGAAGTCTGGATTTGTGCCCGGTTGATGGCAATAGGCTCGCCCCCTATTACATGGGACTTAAACATATGATGGCAATAGCTTCGCCCCTTAAGACATGGGACTTAAACATAACTGGCGAAATGTGGGTGTACTATAGGTACAGCTCTGCCTATCCTGGGGAATACAGACGTGATGTTATGCATGTAATCTGCGTTCGCAATTTATTTGCCGAACATGTAAACAAACACGAGTTTTAGGAAAAACAACTGTAACGCTTACGTATAAGGTTCAGTTTGCGCTACAACTTCATATTTTTATGACTTTTTCAACAGTACTAGTCAGTATAAAATCAACTTTATGTACACTAGCATAAAGTTGATGTTTGTTCAAGTGGAAATAACATCAATTGGAAACAAGGATTTAAATAGACCTTATGTATGTTTCGAAATTCAAGATAACTGAAGAGAAAAAGACAATTATCCACTAAAAAGTAAAAAGCATATCTATGCCGCGTGTGGACGGTCGAACTACTCACTCATCACAATATTAATAAACGACAATTTATTGGAACAATTCAACGCAATAAATACTTATTTAAACAAATGCTTGTACAGTAGCGTTATGATCCATACGTCATTAGATGTAAAGATCACAAGTACATTGTACAGCTGTTCTGTCTGACGTCAGCGACACGTAGACATTCAACTGTGTAGTAAGTGTAACGTGTTTACGATAACGAATGACGCTGACTTGGTAATAAGTTATTATTATAGCGGTTAAGGAAATCTGTCATAAATGATCATTTCTTTAAAAGTGATGTTTTTTTTTCTTTTTGTATTGTCTGAAAACAAAAAAAAAAAATATTGCGGGAGGACACCGGCTACGTTTTTTTTTTTTTTTTTGTGGTAACTACCAAGTAACTTCTCCCGCTCTGGGCGGAGCGGGAGGGCGTGTCAGACTTTTACTGAATAAAACCCACCCGTGTTCCTTCAGTTGCCTTTTCGTTGGCAGGGGCCACGGTATCCCATTCGGACTTTCCCGCAGGCATCGGTCCTAGGGGACCCCGTCAGTTGTGCTGTCATCTCTTGGAGGCGCGCGTGGAACACAACGCACCGTCGACCCGGGAATGGTCCTTATGGGATGGCCAGCTACCCATTGCTCACCGTCCGCAACCCTGCGCCTACGGTGGCCGGGAATCGCCCTGCGAATCCCGACGCCCAGGGTGTCTTCAGCGGCGGCTAGGGGCGTGGGGGCGCGAAAATTTGCCTCTCCTCACGCCCAGGTAGTGTATATAAAAAAGAGATGACTGCCGACGCGTCGCGGCGTCATGTCGCGGCGTCATATCGCTGCAGTCATGATTCCGAACCCGACCACAGGCGGCAGCAGCTCGTATTCCAGTCGGCAGAAAGAAGATAGAAAACCGTGTCTTCGCTCGAGCGTTGGCGGCACTACTGGTCTGCGGTCGGGCTACACGTGTCGCCTGTTGCTCGCCCGTAGCTGCCAACGACGTGTCGTTAGCCACGGAAGGTATTTCATAGAAATTCATAGAAACCAGTCGTGTCGCGGTGACACGTCGCCTGCCGTTGCCTCCTGCGGTCGGGTACGGAATGATACCTCCCATTCGGTTTTTTTTTTACCGTAAACCATCTACAAATTCTTAGTTTAGTTATAACGTAACCGATAAGAGTACATTACGTAAACTAAACTAAATGACTGCCTCGATGGTTAAGTCGTCGCCAGTGCTATTGCTGAACATTAGATCCTGGGCTCGATTCCCTGATCTATCAGAAATTTCTCAGCAGCAGCATGGAGTCTGGATTTTTGCCCGGTTGGTGGCAATAGGCTCGCCCCCTATTAGATGGGACTTAAACATAACTGGCTAAACGTGGGTATACTAAAGGTACACCTCTGCTTAACCCGTCGAAGATGTGGAACTAAATCAAATACGTTAGTGTTTGATTTAGTTTAGTTTAACTTAAATTTTCAATACAAAATCAACTACCAGCCACAATTCATCAAAGCATAATTTCATACAAATGGAAGCACAGCTTATTTATAAGCTGTCAAACCCGATATTAACTGAAGTAATATATGGTGGAAATGAGTCTATGGCTAGCTGTTGTAGCGGAATAAACCTAGAAATTTCATTATTCACGTTTGATAGACATTACTATACTCATCTCGGAGATTTCCATACTGATTACTGATTGGCGGATACCAGGAATGCAGCAGACATGCAGTGCATGCATGATGGAATATACAAAGTTGACCTATAAGTAGCGGTATACGATGGATGGCGTCGTGCCTTCAGTAATTTGGCATGGAATTTCTGCCGAAAATCTAGGCTTTTACATAGGCGAGGTCATGAAAAATACTAGGCGGCCAGAGAAGTAAAGGAGTTAACAAAGTGCAGATAGAGATGGAATTTGGTACACAGATGAACTAGTACGCACAGGGTAACCTTGAGGAAGCAGCGCCCTTAAGGCAGGAAAATATGGTAATTGATCAGGATGTTGAGCTATTACTAAAATAATAATGTGCTTTGATAATGTCCAGTTTCCTGTGGTTGTAAAAATCAGACAGCCGGTTGATAGCGGGAACATGAACAGTTACTTTACTAACGAAACAGCTACCGAAATTTACAGATTTATCAAAGACCAATGCGTTAATCAATTAGTAAGTTCAATCAGAAATAAGCCACAAATTAAATTAACGATAATAACTGAAGATACAGGATAAGATATGGATTCTAATTATAAAACAGAGTCCATTCATAAAACGAGGGTAAATTGTAAACAGTCAATTGTGGAAATGTGTAGTAAACAAACAATCTTATTGATAGTGGAATTAACCAAGATTTACATCGCAGGTACCTATCTCTGTAGAATGATAGTAACACTATTGATCATAATCACATCGATATTACTCATTGAAAATGATGACCTGTCTTACCAAGGGGTATCGCTTTACCCAGTAACTTGGTTGTAGAGGTCAGATAGGCAGGTGCTCCTTGTAAAGTAATGGTTTTCAGCTGCATTCGGTTGAGAAAAGGCTACGAAGATGGAAATGATGACTCAATAAAAATCTTTAAAGGATTGAAGCAGAGAATTTATTTGGAAATAGGTCGAGCAAAGTTTAAGCTAACCTTGCCGAGGTCAATCCGTGGATGGGTGACCATGTATTACATGCCTCCGTACCTCAGAAAACAACCATTGATTTAAATTAAACCATTGATCCATTATCATTTCTAGATCTTTGACAGTAGTTACGGGTGATTAGAAACACGAAAGTCTGACAACCAGTCTTACCAGTATCCAGTTACTCAGTACCTGGGTTGTGGAAGTAAGATAGGCAGTCACTCCATGTAAAATAATTGGATTCAGCTTCATTTGGTTAGACTGGAAGCCAAACCTTACATACTTAGGAAAAAGCAAGGTAGATGATGATTAACGCGACGAATCTAAGAAAAAAAGACAAGAAAGAAAGAAAGAAAATACGTTTATTTGCGGTAAACATGACGCAAAGAAAGAACAAAACACTAAAATAACAAGTTGGGGGGAAATATGCGTCACATCCATTCAAAACGGCCATCGCTCAGCATAATGCTGTGACCCTATGTGAGACAGAGCCGCCGTTGACTTGATGACCTCAACCGGTGCATCATATAGTCAAAAACCAAAATAAGAAGATGTACCTACAAGTATCTTCCCCCAGACTTATGGTAGAAGTAGGAATAGTGGGGTTTTAGTCGGTAGGAGTCCGACATAACCCTCCGTTCTCCCAAGACTGAGGGTACCTATTCATGATCATCATCCACAAGGAAAAAAAAAAAACGAGCTATCCTTACAGTACCCAGTCGCATATGATGTGTAACATCTGACATCTTGGTTGACAGTACGAACCTTTCGGAAAATGGGTTCGTACCATCTGACAGCTAACTCTAACACCGCGCGTTCATTGGTCAAATCAAATAGCGAGCGCTTCCCCGGCTTTCTGTTACTCATTTCCGTCTTTTTTCATGAAATCATTTCCACAGATTGCAGGAAGGAAAGCGAAAGGAAAGATGTTGCACATCAAGAAAGAAAAAAAAGCAGTTGATGATATTTCACCCATAACAAAGTTCACCATGATCGATATATTGCGCGTTCGTTGACATCGAAGCCACGACCAGCTGTAATATGTTAATGACTAATAATTAAATATTACAAAATATTTATTTACTCGTACGAAATAATGAGGTACGCATCCGTCCCGTAAATATTGTTCAATGAGTAATGTGGGCAATATTTACTTTAGTTATTATTACTGTGAAATAATATATGAAAGACCTTTATTATTATTGTGTACCTACAAGGTAAACTCGAGTATTACGACGTTTAAAAAGTAACCCTTTGAGTCCTCCATTTAGAAGATTCTATTCATCATCTTCAATTCTTCGTCATCAACAGACAATTAATATCCTAGTGTTGGTTATTTTATAAGCTTCTTCTAAATAATGATCTAGTCTTGGTCCATGCCTAGGTCGAGGGTAAAAAATAAAACGATTGAAATAAAAAAAAAACGAAAAAATTTATGTTATCTTCTACCTACTTATACATACGTCCATGTTTGAATTTTTAATGTTTTTACTGTTTATGCTGTTTTTACTATTTATATTTTTTTTGTATATGGGTATTTGCCTGCAATGAAACACTATTAATTAATTAATTAATTTTATTTTATTATTAAAATCTTCTTGGAGCTCTTTACCCTGAGAAAGGGGAAGGACTATGCCAAAACTTGTCTTGTCCTGTATTGCAGCTGCATATTTTATTAACTATAGAAATTTACATCAAGGCCGAGCCTTACTTGCCTGAAAACAAAGTAGAAAACTTTTACATGACGTCGATCAAAATTTCCAAACTCAAACTCTCTTTGCATTGGTCAGAAAGTTGAAGCTAGTTATAATACGTAGTTTTCTATGGCAGAATAAAAACACATAAAACATAGTTTATATCATGTTTATGTTGTCAAGTCGACAACACATAACATGCGCAATAGTTGCACATAGTAAACGTGTTTACTGATGTTGTTATGATACTCAACTTTATAAGTGACAGCTCATACATGTAGACACGTGAGTATGAATTAAAAAAAAATGTATCTGGTGCTGATAGACTTGAACATTCACTTGTAATGAACATTCTAGCGAATGTTACATTACAGAAAAATAAACGGGAGCGTTTTAGCGAGCATTCTAGTGAGCGTTCTAGCGAGCTTTCTAGCGAAAGGACAATAAAGCTTCCAGCTTTTTGCCGAGCCGAGCCATTTTGTCATTGTTCCGCCGCCGTCCCTCTATGCCTACAGCATCGACTAGAGCGTTCGCTAGAATGATCATAGCGATGTTTGGTTCTATGCTTGGCTCTGTTCGTTGTTCAGTTCAACAAATTTAAAAACGGCGAATGGTCGATGTTCTGTTACAAGTGAATGCTCAAGTCTATTAGCACCTTAAGAAATTGGCTCGCCCCTTATGGTGGCTTAGGGTGACTATAGGACTACCTCTGCCTAACCCCTCGGGAAATACAGGCGTAGTGTTATGAAATGTTTGTGTACCAAAAAAATAAGAAAAAGATGATTTAATTTTTTGTTACAAGCACTATTTGTTATAGTTTAAGGAAAAAATCACGATGAGTATAGACCAAGTAAGTCCGTAAGCGAACAGTGACGGACGGTAGGGGAGAGCATCGAGGAGGATTCCTCCATCAGCCAGCGCACACTGGCGGACGGCAGGGGAGAGGATCGAAGAGGATTCCTCTATCCGCCAGCGCACACTGGTGGACGCCAGGGGAGAGCATCGAGGAAGATTCCTCTATCCGCCAGCGCACACTGGCAGAAGCCAGGGGAGAGCATTGAGGAAGATTCCTCTATCCGCCAGCGCACACTGGCAGATGCCAGGGGAGAGCATCGCAGAAGATTCCTCTATCCGCCAGCGCACACTGGCAGAAGCCAGGGGAGAGCATCGCAGAAGATTCCTCTATCCGCCAGCGCACACTGGCGGAAGCCAGGGGAGAGCATCGAGGAAGATTCCTCTATCCGCCAGCGCACACTGGCAGAAGCCAGGGGAGAGCATTGAGGAAGATTCCTCTATCCGCCAGCGCACACTGGCAGATGCCAGGGGAGAGCATCGCAGAAGATTCCTCTATCCGCCAGCGCACACTGGCAGAAGCCAGGGGAGAGCATCGCAGAAGATTCCTCTATCCGCCAGCGCACACTGGCGGAAGCCAAGGGAGAGCATCGAGGAAGATTCCTCTATCCGCCAGCGCACACTGGCAGATGCCAGGGGAGAGCATCGCAGAAGATTCCTCTATCCGCCAGCGCACACTGGCAGATGCCAGGGGAGAGCATCGCAGAAGATTCCTCAATCCGCCAGCGCACACTGGCAGAAGCCAGGGGAGAGCATCGAGGAAGATTCCTCTATCCGCCAGCGCACACTGGCAGATGCCAGGGGAGAGCATCGCAGAAGATTCCTCTATCCGCCAGCGCACACTGGCAAAAGCCAGGGAAGAGCATCGAGGAAGATTCCTCTATCCGCCAGCGCACACTGACAATCCACTCGCCGGGATTTGATTATTCCACGGGCGACTACGCTGTCGAAAAGTGGCTTTTGAAAGAGTGTGGCAGACTCGCAGACTCCAGCGCATACCGCATAACGGCGTATACCGTCGCATACCCCCGCCTCCCGTCGTAGTATCCTCCAGCGTGCTCTTCTATACTCCAGAGCAAACTGCGCTGCGATGTGCCAAGGTCGATCACCGAGCATAGAAATATATACCTTATTTCGATTGAATAAGTATTAAATTCAATTGATAAACATATAATCCTCTGCCGTCCCGTTCACCAGTGTGCGCAGGCCTAATGATTGTTACTGAACTATATATCTATGTGTTTTGACCCGTAGATAAACTTCACCTTACTTCTTAACTCTTCGGCTTTCCCCCGTATTGGTTCCTCAGTTGGTTTGAGAGATAAACATACAAAAACAAATTCCAAACTTTTCCATTTAGACCTCTTTTAACCGCCAAGGCAAGAGATCGTCGTCATGTAGAAAAATGTGCTTGTAACTTTCAGCAAGGTTGGTTGATAGTCCGAAGACATGACTGTTCGAAGGTAAAACACTTCAAAGTATCGTTAGAATGAAAATAAGTTTAAATAAAATTAAAATAAGTCAAGCCCAAAGGTATAAGTCCGCCTCTGTACATTTTTGTGCTTGAAGTATTAAATAAATAAATAAAATAAACTTTTTTTTTTAAATATAATATATGTTTTATAATCTACATTATGTTTTTGGGAAAAATTATGTTAGTATTTAGTTTATTTGCCTGTTTTGACTATTGCATAACCTTCATGGGTAGACCGTTGATCCTAAATATTATGTTATGTTTAAAATAAGAACTAATGTACACATATTCTCTACTAGTTTTGCTAAATAGAAGGCAAGAAATAAAGAAAACCAAAAATAATAAATTGGTAGTGCTAGGGTTAAAGTGGCTAAAGTATAAACCAGCACCCTAATTACGTAACACATTTTCGTAAACGATTCCGACTAATCTGTTTCATTTTGACAGATCAACAACATTCATTGCGTTATTTACGTTGTTGAGCAGATTTTTTTCTCGAACTTATGAAACAATGGATTAGCAATCTGTTTCAAAACAATTATGCTGGTTGATCGTGTATTACGCAATTAGGGTACTAGGGCTAGGTAATCCCTCCGGGGTTGCGAGTTTGTCCGAAAGGGATATCGCGACCCCGGCACACAGCAACGGAAGGAACACGGGTGGGTTTTAGTTAGTAAAAGTCTGACACGCCCTCCCGCTCCACCCAGAGCGGGAGAAGTTATTTGATAATTTCCCACGCTCAAAAAAAAAAAAAAAAGAAAAAAAAAAGGGTGAAGTGACAGCTCACTTCACCTAAGTTTCACGTTGATATTTTTACAGAATCGACCGACTGGTAAAGAGTATGACGGTGGGATCTAACCTTAACCTCAGCCATTTCCAAACCAGCATAAATCTTCCACTCTCAATATTCCTCCAGTATATTATTTCAATGTTGTTTCCTAATTTAGTGTCAGTTCCCATTTATTGACCCACTAAGATAGCCCCGCGACCTCTGGCGGTCCCAGTGGGGCGTTATACTTCACATGTAAATGGACCAGTGACGTAAGAGAATAATCGTGATTTATTTATTACATTTTAAATATTCACGGCTTTTTCCAGGTGGGCAAAAAGAGACGGAAAGAAAGCAAGAAATAAATAAAAGCAGCATCTTATTTCTTTCTTTCTTTCTTTTTTTTCTTTATTCCTTTATTTATTTCTTTCTTTGTTTATTGATGTTCTCGCAATCAAAAAAAATACGTGTGGCACTCGAGGACTGCCGCGGTAAAGCTATTGCATAGCATATATTCAAAAATAAGAAGATAATATTGTTGATTTAAAATATTTTTTTTAAAAAATACCCCTATACCCCCCCCCCTAAATCGCAGAATTTACACAACCGTCAATGACGTCTGCCCTCACGCGTCTGCCCGCGTTCGGGTCGCGCACTCGGCGATCGCGCGTCATTGCCTATCCCGCCCCTCCACCCTCGTTCTGCGCGCCCGCCGTCGACTCATCGCAGGTCATTCTTATCGTTCTAACTTTTAAAATATTAGTCCAAACTACTTAGTGTAAAAGACAAATTTTATCTACATTAAATACCGAAAGCGATGAAGGTATTTATTTTGATACGAATTAACTAAATACTCTAAAATATGCAACTTAAAAAAAGTATTCAATTTAAATGTATTTATAGCTCACTATTTTGGCTATAATGGCTTCCACATAAAAGGTAGACATATGCTGTCGCGGACTTTTATTTAGAACTCTTTAAGACAAACAACCCCACAATACATTCTTTTCATGTAACTCCAGCGGTTTAGGCAGCGCACGCAAAGATAGATCTCAGAGGGCAGGATTTTTTCCGACTTACTGGATACTTATCGTTATATTATGGCTAAATCACATAAAATCTTTATAAATTGTAGCCTATGTGTTATTCTGATATATAAGCCACATTACTGTAAAGTTTCATTAAAATCCGTTCGGTAGTTTTTGCGTGAAACAGTAACAAACATCCATCCATCCATCCTCACAAACTTTCGCGTCAGGTTTTTTTTTCGTTACGGAATTTCTACATTCGGTCGCCGCGCTCAGAGTCTCCGATAAAAGCTATGCAATAGCTTAAAAATAAAAAGGCGGACTTAATGCCCTAGGCATTCTCTACCATTGACTTAAGAGATTAGACGGCAGGTGCTGTGTTTGAGATGAAAAACGATAAAAAAAAAACATAATCATAATAAATAAAATAGATACACAAGTAAATATAAACTTATAATACACATACATACATAATTTACTATAATATATACCTACATTATATACACCGTGACATTTTAGTTGTCTTACATAAGCAGCCCACTTCATGTATCCGATGACTACTAAAAATGTATTAAAAAAAGATTTACATACATATTGTAACAATTTTTTAATTTGATCCTAGAGATATTTTATGTCGGGTTCATTGAGTGGCCCTTTGCAAGACGACTAAAGCACAACGCCCATTATAACAGCACCGCTCCAGCGCAGTAACGCCCCGGCACCGCCTCGAAAAATCTAGTCGGCAACGCGCCGGACATAAGCAAGGCGTCCGCTAGTCGGCAACGCGCCGTCAGCAAGGCGACCGCTAGTCGCCAACGCGCCGTCAGCAAGGCGACCGCTAGTCGCCAACGCGTCGTAAGCAAGGCGACCGCTAGTCGCCAACGCGCCGTAAGCAAGGCGACCGCTAGTCGCCAACGCGTCGTAAGCAAGGCGACCGCTAGTCGCCAACGCGCCGTAAGCAAGGCGACCGCTAGTCGCCAACGCGCCGTAAGCAAGGCAACCGCTAGTCGCCAACGCGCCGTAAGCAAGGCGACCGCTAGTCGCCAACGCGCCGTAAGCAAGGCGACCGCTAGTCGCCAACGCGCCGTAAGCAAGGCGACCGCTAGTCGCCAACGCGCCGTCAGCAAGGCGACCGCTAGTCGCCAACGCGTCGTAAGCAAGGCGACCGCTAGTCGCCAACGCGCCGTAAGCAAGGCGACCGCTAGTCGCCAACGCGCCGTAAGCAAGGCGACCGCTAGTCGCCAACGCGCCGTAAGCAAGGCGACCGCTAGTCGCCAACGCGCCGTAAGCAAGGCAACCGCTAGTCGCCAACGCACCGTAAGCAAGGCGACCGCTAGTCGCCAACGCGCCGTCAGCAAGGCGACCGCTCGCTGCCGGCACGCCACCGCTGAGGTGACAGCTTGTTGTTCATTCTAAAATAGACTTTAATGTATTTGACTTAAAATCCTAAATTAAATGACAAGTTATTTGCCGTGTCGGAGCCGTGATGCTATAATGAGCGATGTCCTTTAAATGTCACGGTGTATATAATTTTTTTTTAATGAATGTTTGATTGTCATTGGATGAAGTGGGCTGCTTTTGTAAGACGAGTGAAATGTCACGGTGTATATATACCAATTCAAGGTATTGAGGTGTTGAGATGACTTTACCCTATTTATTTAGAAAATAACTTTGCAATTTCTTCTGCTTCGTCCACGTTCATAAAGTCAAGAAATATAATTGTTTACAAAATTTACACATTACGTCAATTTGCCGTGTTAAAGCCATTTCATATCAACTGTCATAGAATGACAATTGTGATTTCAATATAAAGGCCATTTAAAATAGGTAGTGAATATGGTAATTAGGAATTAATTTTCCTGCCTTGACATCTGACTATTCACGGGCACCGATTGTGGATAGGTACGTATCTGACCTTTTTAAAGGTCTTTAGCGATAAGATTGGTGTGGGTCTTTATGCCCTTCTAGGACGTCCCGGACGTCTCCAATAACGTCCTCTTTTTAATCGCCATATTATGAATATTATAATTTATTTAAAGTTGGGAAGTTCAGGTTTTGAAAAGTAGGTATTTATTTTATTAATTTCTTTCTTTATTTGGAGTTCCTCGTTGGTTTAGTCCGGGGTTCGATTCCCAGGTCGAGCAAAGTGTTATTGGGTTTTTTTACCTAGAATTTCTCAGTAGCATTGCCCAGTTGGTGGCAATAGGCTCGTCCCCTATTACATGGGACTTAACCATAACTGGCGAGATGTTTGTGTACTGTAGGTAGGACACCTCTGCTAAACCCTTCGAGGCAACAAAGGTGTTCTTTCTTTAAAAGTAAAGATATTGGGCATATGAAATTATCAAATAAATTTTTCCCGCTCTGGGCGGAGCGGGAGGGCGTGTCAGACTCTTACTGACTAAAACCCACCCGTGTTCCTTCAGTTGCCTGTACATTGCCAGGGTTCACGGTATCCCTTTCGGACTTTCCCGCGATACACACTTACATACTTGAGATAGTGTTTGATTTATATTGAAAAGAGATGTCAAGTATCTTGAGAAAGAGATAACGCTACAAAGTTTTGTTTCTCTCCCTAGAGATATAACAACAACGTTGCAATTTTTATGACTTGGCGCCTCAGCGATAATGTTTGAACTTTGAACTAAAAAGAGGCGTATGTTGTTATGAGAAGAAGATATCTATTAACAAGTAGCATGTCTATATGTATTGCCCGGGATATAATGGGATTCTTTTGAAGCTAGGATATTAAGCTAGCAAGCTAGTAACTCTGGCTTCGTGTATACAAAACTGTCGAAATGTGCACTATAGGTACACCTCTGCCTAACCCTTAGCTTGACCGTACAAATCACCATAATTGGGAGTGAAATATCTGGTATTATTATTCGGGTTCAGTTGACTCGGGCCGAGCTGTCACTGGCCCTCGGGGAGTAGGTACAGGCGTGACGTCATCCCCTCACCTAGCGACCACCTAAATGACATGTG
Source organism: Agrochola circellaris (assembly GCA_914767755.1). NCBI lineage: Eukaryota > Metazoa > Arthropoda > Insecta > Lepidoptera > Noctuidae > Agrochola > Agrochola circellaris. Next base: position 11,240,159 of record OU611860.1, read on the forward strand.
TTAGGTTATCTTTCATACGTACCATCGAAGAAGTTCATATCTAACCACCGTAAGGACTATTCTTGCTTGCAGCGCTCGGCGGTTATAGAACCAGGCCGGTAACAGATGTGGTCATTGTGTTCACGGGATTTTGTTTTGAAACTGGTTAGATATGAACTTCTTTGATGGTACATAAGTACGCATGATAGATAAATGATCATGTATCTCTCACTCTTGCGTCTGTAGGAATTGTAGGTAAATGATAAGAGCTACATGTACTATCGCGGACACTTGCGCCTGACCACTTTTCGACCCGAAGTGGTATACCCGTAACTCTAAGGTTACGAGTACCTATATGCTATAAGAAAAAATAATACAAAAAGGCCTTGAACACGTGTTCCAAAATATACAGTTTTGAAGATAAGTACGAGTGCTTAATTTATTTCATTCAAAACAAATAATTCATATATAAAGCTAAGAAAATGCTTTGTCGTCATATTTTTTTTATGGATAAAAATTGACATTATTTTAAATGTTTCTTGTGAAAATGTGTTTTAATAAGTAATCGTGACTTTGTCGAATTATTTTGAATGAAAAAGAAAAAATATTAAAAAAAAATAAATCATAATGCCAGGTGATTTATTGACACGGGGTCTCAAAAGGTCATACAAGATCTACTTTCATGCGTGTACTATTACTAGCCGCATATTCTTAACAGTCTTGAGTCAATTCAACGCCTAACCAGTTCAAAAATAACCTCGCGATGAGTAAATTAATCTATAAATGTAAATAACGCCACATATGTACAAATAGTTTGACATTATTATCATTGGTTTCTTTCCTCTACTGATAAACACATACTCAGAGTAATATTTATATTCATTGCATCAGAATTTATTGGGTGGTTCCCATTAAAAGATGGATCACATCTCAGCAGAGATTTTCATGAAAAAACTGACTAAAGCTTCGTGCAGACCGACGAGTCTCTAACAAAACTATTTCTAAGAAAACTTCACTCTAGTACAAATTACCGGTGTTGCCTCGTGTGACAAGTCGCGCTAGTCTGCACGAGCCTTAATAAGCCGCGGAGCGCCCGGCTTGCCACATAAAGGAGATCGGCTTGGCAAAAGCCGGAGGTCCGAAAAGCTGATTAGTGGGATTCGCCCATGCTAATGTCAAGCGGATGAACAAAGCCATCACAGAGGTTACCGTCATTTCGCAGATCTATTTGCTGTTTCAGTCTATAGAGATCGTTAATCATCATTTCAGCCGAAAGACGACCACTGCTGCACATAGGCCTCCTTCAAGCACCGTCACTTCAACCGGTTTTGTGCTTCCAGTAGATTCCTACGGCCTTCACAAGGTCATCGGTCCACCTTGTCCTTCCAACGCTACGTCTGAGAGACACAATAAGTTTTCTATTGTTACCAGACTCCTGGGAGCCGTTAGCTTTGCGACTTTTGTCCTCCTGGATACCATCAAAATACCAGAAAACCCCAAGAAAGAATCATGACGAAAATGACACTACTCGTATTATAACAGGTTCACTGTCCACAGACCACATAAGGTCTGTATAGAGACTTCCATACCAGTCCACAGTCCGTATGTGGTCTGTTCGCCAGTACAATTTCTAAGCTATCTGACACTGTGGACGTGAGAAGAAAGTTTCTTATTTAATGCGTACTTGGCAGGACACATCATAAGGATTATAAAAAGTGATGGGACACTGAAATTCTCGATATTTATTTTTTATATAGGATATGAAATAAAAGTGGACTTATGGACCATTCCCACTCTGGAGCCTGGACAGTGAACCTGATAAGAGAACTCTGCTTAAATGACTTTCAATAGTAAGACGCCCATAATTTACGTTGGCCAACTCCGATGATGAATTCTCGACACCTCCTACAAAACCAAAAACTCACACTTCAGTTCACACTTAGTTATTAAATAGCGTTAATTTACCGAGTCACGCATACCTACATCAGTGCATGCCTACTCGTGATAAGCGGGGGGCTTGGCCTTACGTCACGCCATTCATGAGATAACAGAGTACCTACGAACTTACATAGTAAGATACGACGTGTTTACAATAAGTGGAATAGGAATGATGCCTGGGTAAAAAAAATAAAAAAATTAGACACGTATGTTTTGCTTTATAATATTAATAAAAAAATACTTAGATAAAACGCATTAACGTTGGGGAAAGGGGGCTCGCTACGTCACAAGTAAGTGTTAATCTACATACAAGTGACGTCATGCCACATTCTAACTCAATGTATCGCCGTCTCTTTTGATTACGTAAGAAAAGAAAAAATACGTGTCCAATATTTTTTTATAATCTACAAGACGGGCAAAAAAAATAGATATAGGATCACGTGCAGAATTGTGCGTAAACTCCATAGATTTAGATTGTTACACAAAGGTAAACAAATTGTAAAAAAAAGGTTTTTTATAGATGACACTTTCTTGTTTAAGAATACGATAGAACCAAATTAAATTTATTTTAGATTTTACAATAGTTTCCTCTTTTATTACTGTATCTTAAAACTTTATTATTTATTCTTAAGCTACTCTTCGTAAATGTAACTGTTTCAGCACAATTTGTTTGTTAGATTTATAATAATAATATAATATTTTGTAATCTGTCTATTGTAAAGAGCCCAAACTCTAAACGTCAACGAATTAAAAAACTTTGCTAAATTGAAGAGTACAACTGTGACGTAGCAAGAGAACTGAAATGCTGTACAGCCATGCTATTCTGTAAACATCTCACCGTGAAAACTTGGGTGAAGTGAGTTGTCAATAGTGTCAATCCCAGTGGAATGACAGCTCACTCCACGCTCACTTCACCTTAGTTTTCACGGTGAGATGGTTACAGAATAGCACTGCAGGTATTACGTTTAGTTGGTTACTTGACAGCTGTCTCGTCACGTGGTTTCTTTTGTTTACCTTTATTTAACTATCTAAACCTATGGAGTATAGATATGTCCAGTAAGAAAAGTTAAAGGAATATGTAGGAATCGTAGCAGGTGGCGTGCTGTAGTTTCTGCCAAGCCCCAAGAGAAGAAGGCGTGAATTTATGTACACATATGTCCATTGTGCGCTTTACAGAAGGTTGAAAAGTATGATGTAAAGTTAGGGATATAAATCGTTAAGCATATTGGGAACTTATTTAAATTGTCCGTATAATCGAATCACAGCTGGCATTCTACGACAATTGTAGAAAATTTCTATAAAGGTCCAAAGCAGACTAGCTACTTTTAACATTCGCGATCGGCAAATTAGCCGCTTTTTAGAAGCTAAATGCATCGATACAGTCGCAAAATTGCCGATCGCCGATGCTAAAAGTCTGCTGTGGCCCTAACCAGATTTTTATAACTGTGCGCCTGTCAACGTCAAAATTTGACAGTATAATTGTGGTATAATTAATAACAATAAAAAATTAACGAATACTAATACAAAACTGTGGAGACGACAGGAGTTGTGTAGACCGTATAAAGAGGCGTCGGGGCACTGAAGAGGTAACCGGGCGGGTGAATTCAATACTAACAACTTACGATTTTGACAGCTCCAAGCGCACAGTTATAAAAATCGAGTTATACAACAATTAAGAGCGTTTATCCTAAAAGTTGGCAACGTTGCAAATAGCTGTCAAATATTTACCTGTTTCGATTAATTTGGCAATATTACTGTATGGAAATATGAAATGTGGCTAACTAGTGAACGAACGCTCTTAATTTCTGTGTGTACTATCGAAGAACTTCATATCTAAGCAGTTTGAAAACAAAATCCCGTGAACACGATTATCACACTTGTTACCGCCCCGGTTCTATAGCGGCCGAGCGCTGCAAGCAGAAATAGTCCTTACGGTGTATATGTAGATATGAACTTCTTCGATGGTACACCTAGCGCGTTAGTAGAAGGTTGGCACCAGGAGGATACTAATATACTCTTATAGCAGGTCAATATTTGTCAAAAAGTGAAGTGGTATGCAAAATACCTACCAGACGAATTTGCAGCTATCAGCTGTCACCTTGGTTCGCCCTGCACTTCAACTGTCCTGCAAATGATAATGCTGCCGGCCCAAATTGTGTATTTAAATCCTGGCTACTATCATTGTAAATATTTGGCTACTTTTAATGTCATTCCTAAGTTAACCAATGACATTACCGACTTACAGTAATAAATATTATAATAGTGTTTTAAAATCAGTACCTAACAGATGCAAGCAACCTTGGTGAGCATCCATTCGCCCTAAGAGAGAAAGCATTGGCAGCAGACGGATTGTTTATTTATTTAGAATATTCAACAAAGATATACACAATACATGACACATTATATATAATGAGCATCAGGCATTAAGGACGGTTTTTGGAGGAGCTCGTGGCATCACTGCCGCACAGGTCGATCCATCAGGTTAAGCTACGCTTGCCGGGGTTGGTCTGTGGATGGGTGACCATCTTTACATACCGAGACTCCTCCGTGCCTCGGAAAGCACGTTAAGCCGTTGGTCCCGGCTGTCATCTTTGACAGTCGTTACGGGTCGTCAGAAGCCCGAAACTCTGACAACCAGTCTTACCAAATGGTATCGTATTACCCAGTGACTGGGTTGTGGAGGTCAGATAGGCAGTCACTTCATGTAAAATACTGGTATTCAGCTGCATCCGGTTAGGCTGAAAGCCGACCTCAATATAATTGGGAAAAGGCTAGGCAGATTGATCAGGTATTAAGGACGTGTACATGTTGTACTATGAAATTATTCAGAAAAGAACCGGAGAACCGGTAAAGTGGCAGTGGGCTGACCATGTTTGCCGAAGGACCGATGGCCGGCGGAGCAGACCGAGTCCTGGAGTGGAGACCGCGTCTCGGCAAGCGTAGTGTGGGACGCCCCCAGCTAGATGGACCGACGACCTTAAAAAGGTGGCTGAGACAGACTGGATGCGGAAGGCGGTGGACAGGGTGTTGTGGCGCAGCCTGGAAGAGGCCTATGTCCAGCAGTGCACTGCAACAGGCTGAATTGATTGTGCGTCGTGCGTGTTGCACTAATAGAGGCTGATATTGATGTATGCGGACTGAATGTGAGATAGAAAATATTACCAACTAATGCGGTGATGACTTGGATAAGGGTCAAATGGGCAAATAGGATGTTACTGTAGACAATACCTACTGAAACAATTATGTATGTATATTCAAGTACTAACATTCAAGTAGGTCACTGGTTGTTAGCGGAATTTAAAAACAAGAAGTGCATACCTACTTACAATGCAAAGGAGGATGGTCAAAGCGTACCTGACGGCAAGTTGGTGGCGTCCCGATATGCCATATATATGCAAAAATCCGTTATTCTTTAAGGTTTTAAAAAACGTAACAAATATCTCTATAAGAAGCCATAAAAAAAAGATATTCATATTTTTTGGTTTAAGTAATTTCTTTGAATTTTTTAGATTATCATGTTCAGAACGCACCTATTGACGATTCGTTTCGCATAGAAAAATAATTTGTACTCAAAGATTATAATTATTCACGTTTTTCTGAAGTTATTTAATGTAATTTAATTCTACAAATACGTAGGTATCAAATCAACTAATGCTGTTTTTATTATTATGTATTGAATTCTTGTCTTAGAAAAATAATGGTTCATAATAAGTATCAGCGTTTTGTTGAATTGCGTACAACGGAGCACATTCACAAATCATCGACGCGCGCCATTGATTGACACCCGGCGATCATTCGCTTCCTTCGCATTGCCGTTGTTGTTGTGAATTGCGATACGAACTGTGCTATTTTGGGAGAGTATGGTTTTTTATATAACAGAGTATGGTTTGAGAGGGAGTGGAGATAATTCACTAATAAGAGGCAAAATTAAATCCAGACACATTTCGAGAAAAATATATTATGTTTATATATTAATTGAAAATAATGTGTCTGGAAGGGAAGGTATAGTGGAATACTGCTGTAATTGTTTAGTTGGTAGAAGAACCATTGGGTGCTGTGCACATGTAATGACCCTTGTGTGGTACCTTGGGTGGGCTAGGTATCAGCCGACAGTATCAGCGCCAGCAGCATTCTCGATGCTGTATAGTTGTAAGAGAGGATGATGAATAAAAAGTATTTATATCAAAACCCTTTTTTTCTTTCGTTTACCCAGTAGCAACGCAGACTAACAGACAGTACCTAGCGACTAACCCTATGTTCAGTCAGAATTGAAATCAGTCATGGTGGGCTAGCTAGAAAATGTCCCACTTGTTTTTTTTTCGTGATCAGTCCTGGATAATTATCTAACAGTCTAGTAAAAACTCTAAGTCGTTTGCCTAGCATTAAATCGCCTTATTTATTTATTCTAACCTCAAAATTATTTTTTGCATTATTAAAATATCGTGGCTATTTAGATATTATTTTCGAACGGGATGGTGTTTACTACATAAAAACTAACCAATCTCACTATAAGTTTTTTCTGGACACTGAAAATTAAAGTCAGGTCCAGCGTCTATAGAAATTTGGCCGATGTTCTTTTTTGGTTTTTCTATTTTACAATAAAAGTAAAACAGAATTACAGCGTTGCAGTTTTGGCTATCATAACACGCAGTAATTAACTAAATGTTTTTGGCAAACGGCTACTCGAGAATCCGCCATTTGAATCGAAAGTTCTGGAAGATAAGTGCCGGAAAGTGGTGAGAGATATGATCAAATTAACAACATAACAGAAATTAACGTTAAAGCAGGTGTATCACTGTAGACATCTTAATAAATTAAACCTATGCATGTACGCAGTTTATCAAAGTCAGTAGTTATTTACACAAGAATGAGTTTGAAACTACTGAAACTAGAGAAACAGAAGACCCATTAATATAAACGAGCAATAATTACTTAACACGTCACGCTGTGGTTGCCAGAAGCGGTGCGTCGTCACCGAGGGACCACTGGCCTTCACTAGTGAAGGGCCAATCGGAGCGCCAAACGCGGTCGATGCGTAAAATCGAGATGGTTAAAAGAAACTCACACTAGGCTCTCAGATCGTTTGTCCACCGCCACGTTAACGAGACATCAACGAAAACGAGCTGATGGCGTCGAACTAGCGATAAATACATTTACTATGGCCACGTGTCCACCGCACACCACCACGGGATGTTACGCTCGGTTCGAATAATCTCTTTTCTTGGTGACGTCCCGTTGACGTTGTGCAGTGGAGGTGATTACTTAGTCCAGGCACTGCAAATTTTTTACGCGAAGATTTTTTTCGCACACTCGTTATTGAGCCGGCCATTGAAAATTCAACAGAGCACATAGCACATCCCAGTGCCTCAAAAAGCAGTTATATCCTAGTGGTGTGACCTTTGGACTGCCAAATCATAGGTGTCGAATTCGAACCCAAAGCCTCTGACTTTTCGGTTAAATGAGCGTATTGTATAATTATCACTTGCTTCAAAGACGGTGAATGTAAATATCGTTAGGAAACCATGCCTGAGAGATATTTCTCGACGGCATGTCGAAGGCCAGGTTCAGAAGGCCATGGGCGGCATAAAGACTCTGACACCAGGTTAGTCACTAACCACAAGAAAAAGAAGAGGTCCGTCAAAAAAATACACTGTTGTATTTTCAACTCTTGGCGCTAAGCAGAGCGTGAAATTAATCGCCCGTGGGGCGAGGGCTTATAGGCTATTGGAGATTGCCCAGAGAAGGCAACACACAGCGAAAAGCGGAAAGCTATGGGGTAGAACTTTCCCCAGCAGTGGGACAATGAAGGTTGCAAAAAAAGGTGGACATGAGTGACCAATTAGCTTGCAGTCTGTCCCGCCACTCATTCGTTAACTTTGCCCCCCGCCTCGCCACGCCTCCTAAGGCGCGGTATAGTGATCTCGGTCAAACTATAACAAAACGGAGTGGACCTTCTGGGTGTGGATAGTTATTCTATGATTAAACGATTGCATTTAATTTATATAGGTGGCGGACTAGGGAAAACTTGGCTCTCACAAGTTGTTATTATCTCAAGATAATAATTATGCAAGCCAGAATTCTTGGATTTAATTTATTTGATGTGCATATTTGGATGACTAACGATTCAGATATTAGATGTTGTAATATTGCCACTAAGTCACAAATACCAGATTTGGGATACACGGCTTCAAAAGGAACACAGGAACTACGTGGGTAGAATAGAATGTACCATCAAAGAAGTTCATATCTAACCAGTTTCAAAACAAAATCCCGTGAACACGATGACCACATCTGTTACCGGCCCGGTGCTATAGCCGCCGAGCGCTGCAAGCAAGAATAGTCCTTACGGTGGTTAGATATGAACATCTTCGATGGTACATACATACATATATACACTCACTCATTCTTCCCATCGGTGTAAGCAGAAGCTATAGAACGCCACCTGGTCCGCTCCTTACATACTTGTTTTGCTTCGTTTACGTTCATACATCTGGTCATACACGCACGCCGGTTGCGAGTACTACGCACCTGACCTCTCTGAAGAACATCACCAGGTCCTTCCACCAATCGGCCCTTAGTGTAAATTAAGTTTATTTCAGAGTGACTAGTATAAATGAAAAAGTCATCAAAAAGTTTTGAGTTTTAGCGCAAACTGAACTTTATATATAGGTTCTAAAGTTGTTTTTCCAAAAGCACATGTTTGTTTACATGTTTGGAAACTAGACCTCGAACGCAGTTTAGGTAGTCTGTGGTGTAACATTAGCAGAAGAAACATACCTTTATTTTCATTAAAAGTATGCAGGTGGAGTCTTTAAATCTTTGCTGCAAGTTACCAACTAACAAAGTAGGTAGTTATTTATGTGGTCTAAATATTCCTGATTGAATGATTCATGATTAAGTACCTACCTACATTGCGGTTTGGGATTGACTGAAATGTAGTGACGGGATGACCAACCTTTTGGATTCAACAATACAAAGTGTAAGCAAAAACAAAAAGCCTAGTTGTTTATCTTGAGTAGAACTAAGTTCTACTCATAGATAGATAAAAAAAATATTGAGTGCACACATAAGCACAATGAAATAATAACAATTTATGAATATATAAAAACAATACGTCAATTTACAAAAAAAAACAGGTTGCTTAAAGAAATGGAGTTCAACTAAAATATACAAGACTGGGAAGAGGCACACCGCACGTGTGCCTCTCAAGGTTGTACCAAACGGGAGTCCAGCTCAGCATGTGTCAGGCAAATATACCGTTTTTTTTTTTTTTTTTTTTTTTTTTTTTGTGGATGGGAAATTATCAAATAACTTCTCCCGCTCTGGGTGGAGCGGGAGGGCGTGTCAGACTTTTACTGACTAAAACCCACCCGTGTTCCTTCCGTTGCCTGTGTGCCGAGGTCGCGATATCCCTTTCAGACAAACCCGCAACCCCGGCAGGCATTGGCCCTTCCGGACAAATATACCTGACGCTGATATTCATATTAAAACTTGATAGTTTTTTTTTTGCAATTAATTCAAGTCAGTAATGGAAGTTGAAAACGTGCTTCGCCAACCGGGCTAATGAACATGGAACAAGGGCACAAAGATGATCTTTGTGCCCTTGTCCCATGTTACCTGGGGTTGGCGCAGCACGTTTTCACCTTCCATTATCCCCAGTCAACCGCCACGCTATCATTCACTCCCTTCTATTTCATATCATTCCTTCCACAATCCATCCATCTTTTCTTTGGCCTTCCTCTACCTCTCCATCCATCAAAAGTTATACAGGTTGATTGGAAGATGGGTGCAAAGCTTTAAGGCGAAGATAGTACAGACAATTTAGAACCATTTAAGCCATGGTTGTCTTAGACGAAGTCTTACCAAATATTTTTAACCAAATTTTCAAGTTTTTTTTCGGAAATTCTCAAAATTTAATGTAAACTGCATAATTATAGCCAAATTGAATGATAAATGAATTCATTTTTTATTTATTTAATTAAAGTAATGTGTAAGCAATCAAGCAAAAGATGTTTTAGGCTTCTGTGTCATTAGACATTTTTTTTACAGACATTTAAAGCTCAGAAAAAATAAAAAATTTGTACAATACGTCTTTTAAACCTTATTAAAAAAAATAAAATTGGTAAGACTTCGTCTTAGACAACCATGGCTTAAATGGTTCTAAATTGTCTATACTATCTTCACCTTAAAGCTTTGCACCCATCTTCCAATCACCCTGTATATGTAAACTAACAACTAAGTAGTCTACACAAATACTAAAGAAAGGTCAAGTTTGTATAAGTCTGGATGTAGGACGTAATCTCTGGAAGTACTGATCCGATTTTGAAATACACACTAACACTATTGCCAAATTACATATGGTAGAGTTAACTACCCCGCGGGTGATATCGCGGTCTGTAGCTAGTTCAAAGTAAAGGAAGGAAGGAAGGATTTGAACAAACCCTGGTAGAACCTTCTACCAGAGTTTGTTTCTTTATTTTTTTGCCATTTGATTATGTTGGACTTCACCCTCTGGTGACCTGAAATACCTACAGGTTTTTATTTAAACCTACTTCAGGTGCCAGTCTCACAAAGTTAGCTCCTTGTTCGTGCACTATTTATTTATATATACTTTATTGTACACCAGATTATACATTACATAAAGAAAAAGTAATACACTATAAAATATAAAATGGGCGGCCTTATCGCTTACTGCGATCTCTTCCAGGCAACCTTGGAATGGACAGTGATTTTCTGGACATAAAATGGGGTTGTCTTCGGTGCAAATAAAAGGTATACAAGTAAAATATACTATAACTACTACTACTACTGTGCACTATTGTCAAATACTAGCATTAAGGACATAACTTGTGTAGAGAAAATAAACGTCTTATATTATTACCTATACCCGATTAGCGGTACGGGACTCCAAAATGTTTGTTTGCAAATGTCCCAAAAGTTCACAATCTCTGACATAGTATTTGTACCAGCTGCTTTTACTCCAAGAAGCACTAAAAGTCCGCAAAATTGGTTATAGGTAAAAATAAGCCCGTTTTACTCAGTTTTACTATCCATAAACAGGTGTAGTAGTAGTAAAATTTGTAACTCAATTAATTAGTCTGTTTACTTTAAAGATAAACATAGTATACATATATACAACGCAAATAATCTACTTGTAAATATTTTACTGGCAAGCTTTAATAACTTCCTCAGTTAATGCAAGTCTCAGACCAAATAAAAAACCAAGACAGAGCGCAGTCAACAGTGAAGTAAAGCCGGTTTCGTAAACATGTGGGCACTTTGTGTGGTGTAGTTTGATTGTAGTGTCATTGTAAAAGGTTGTAAATGTGTGCGTGTGAGCGTGTATGCACAGAGCCGCGGTGTAGTTTTGACATGCTTCACTGTATTGTTCGCAGCGCTCTGGCTTGGTTTTTATTTGGTCTGAGGTATAAGTTTGTAAAATTTCACTGCTAAATGTGGGGCTTTCCTGGGAGTCAGTAACAATAAAAGTTAGGGACATTGCCGTAATAACCACGCTTTGTAGATATGAATTAGTTATTAAATAGAAATAAATTCAAAAGCGAAACCCCCTAGTAGACCTAAAAACATCCCGTATGTTTTTAGGTCTACTCACGAAACCTGAGGGAGATGAAGTAGCCCGTTCTTCTGGTACCTTACCAATATGTATAAGATGTCAAAAACGATCAGCTGTTTAAGAATGCATCTTTCTAGTAGACGCCAATGTCCTTAGGTGTGTTTAAGAGTGTATATTCTGAAAGTGGGCAACGTCGCAAACAGATGTCAAATATCTGTTTTGTATTAATTTGGGAATATTACTGTATGGAAATATGAAATGTGGCTAACTAGTGAACTAGAATATTAATAATGAATTACAATATTATAACACTGAATTTGATGTTGTAACCGTTTTAGGTGTAAAAAAGGCGAAAGTTTCCAAATATTTTTTTAAATCTAAAACGAAATATTCGGTGTTACGATATTAATTAGTGCATTTGATAATTAATATTTTAGTTCTCTAGTTTGCCACACTTCATATTTTCATATAGTATTATTGCCAAATTAATCAACCCAGGTAAATATTTGACAGCTATTTGCGACGTTGCCAACTTTTAGGATAAGCCCTTTTAATGCCATTATGGCATTATCTTATGGCTTGCATAATATACCTAGCACTTTCCCATAAACCTACGACCGACATACGAACTTTAAAAAAAATACTTTACCTGCCTTTCAAAGGTCCTAAAACATCAGCGGAAACAGCATTAGCAATCCAAAGTCCAGGAAACCATCCCATCACAGCATGCTATATCATCACACTTAATTATTAATAATAACTCTTTAGATTCCCCGAAGCACACTGACCAATGAGTCAAAAGTACCAACATAATTTGTCAACATGAGGTCACATCATACACGGTATTAATTTTACGATGCAACACTGACGTAGAATCTTCCATTAACTAGTTAATTATAAGTGCATAGAGTAGCTACCTATTTATATCTTCCACGTTGACTGGGATCTAGGAAAACCCAAAGGTACTTAGGTATACGTTAATATAGTTCAACGTCCCTTTGAAGTTTATTAATGTACTGGATACAGTTCTAACAATTTGAGGATGTTGCCCATCCATGAGGACAGTGGTGGCCCAGAGGTAACGGCTGCGACTTACAAGTTGTAGGACGTAGGTTCTAACCCTGACAGGCGCTTTAACTTGTGTAAATTATTTCATCACCACTGCTCTCAAAACGGAGAAGAAAAACATCTTGAGGAAACCGGCATGTCCTAGAACCAAAAATTTTAAGACATGCGACATCTACCAACAAGCACTGAGCCCGTGTGGTAGATTACAGCCCACTCCCTCTCACAGAGAGGAGGCTTGTGTCCCAGCAGTGGGATCGTTGTATGCTGATTACGTTATGCTATGCCGATCCTCTACTTAACCTATAATGGCACTTTAAGAGCTCAGAGCTCAATTCCTTACCAAGAAACACCACAATTAAAATATCTCACATGTTTTATTTTATGAACAGTCATCCTAACGCAGCAAGAAAATGGAGGATCCTCTGTCTTTACGTAACAGTTATAAGTGATAATTATTTTAGTAGTTTATTAGTGTTTACTCACGTGAGCAATGCGGTACTGTAGCTTCTTGTCAATTATCATGGATTTGCATGTTTATTAAACGTACCAATGTAAATCCACGAAGAATTCCTTTAGAGGGCGCCTAAAGGTCCACTAGCGCCACTCTTTAAAAAAAATATTATCTCGTGACTGAGAAGGAATTATGAATAACGGCTAGACAGGACCCTCGGTAAGTGTGTCTAGAATTTTCTAATACCTTTTATAAAGTTTCATATTGAGACACGAAGCAACAAAATACGATCTAAAGAAAAGCGGCCACATTCCTCTAGATCGTATTTTGTTGCTCCGTGTCTCAATATGAAACTTTATAAAAGGTATTAGAAAATTCTAGACACACTTACCGAGGGTCCTGTCTAGCCGTTATTCATAATTCCTTCTCAGTCACGAGATAATATTTTTTTTAAAGAGTGGCGCTAGTGGACCTTTAGGCGCCCTCTTATCGCAAAGAATTCCTTTCTCCTGATACCCATTGAATACCGGTATTTTACATCATCAAATTTTCTGCAAATAATAGGGGAATGCTGTAGGTTACTATGGGATACATAAGGTAACATATAACGATTGTCATTTTTCGACGCTACTTGTTTCAGCTCGTCCCCTTACAATTAAAAGAACTATTATCACTAAGTGAGTGACTTATTATGCTACTCTTCATTTTTTATTAAAACGGCTGCAGATATTGACAAATATGGACATCAAAACAAATTTTAGCTGGATCACTAGACACCAGTTTGGCTGGTGCTTACCAGACATCAGTTTCCATAGCAGTGAATCACTTGACACCCTAAGCTGTTTCTAAAGAAAGAAAGAAACGGTTATTTGGACACAGTTCGTGAAACACAAAATACAAACAAACTAAAAGTGAAAGTAATCTTTGACAATAAGCTAACCACGTTTTCTAACCACTTGTATTAATTATTTAGTTAATACCCATGTCACCGATTGCAGTTATTTATTATACATCTCTTTCAACACGACACCTTTTTCTAACACTTAAGTTAACGTTCACGTGAAGTGGTGGACCATTCCAGAAATATTGTTTTGTTAGATTAACCTTTTTTATAAAATATGTACCAATAGTTCTTAAGCCATTCTGTATGCATCGCTCTAACCGAGCACACCTTTTAATTACTGTAAATATTATAATAAAAGTTTATTTTATTTTTTCATTGCCGTTCATATTCGACTAGATAGATTTTTATACTATTATTGAAAGTATTTTGTAAACACAGAGCGTTCAAAAAAATCATTTGATGGAACTGTTGGAAAGTACTACGCTGATAACGCTCTCATACCGAACCCTACAAAAATGTGCATGCATGTGCTTTCCATCTCCGCAACAATTCGGCAAGTCGCACTCTGAATATCAACTGGCAAGGTTATCACCATTGAACACTGCAGTAACCTTACCTACCTGGGAGTCAGCCTTGGTAGAGCACCGAAATTTAAGAACCATTGCCTGAAAACCAAGAAAAAAGTCGGTTCCCGTAACAACTTGCTCAGGCGCCTAACTGTGGCGACATCTACATCGCCACATGCGAACTACGCATCAAAGACCTGACGTCACACAACATCCTGACGTCACTCAAATCCTGCATCGCGCAATTAGAGTTTACCACGCGGTGGACATATACAGGGTGTTTGGCAGAACGTTGAACATACGAAAATGGTGGATAGGTGGGGTCATCTGCTACTTACTTAGCCCTAATTTATTTGGCCCTGGCCCACGGGATATTTTTACATTTTATCATTTCATTTCATTTTTTTTTTTTTTTTTTTTTATTTTCATTTTATTATTTTTTTGGAAACAAAATTTCTACCTGTTTCGTGTAACAACCATCCCAAGGGAATAGTGAATGTTAATTTGCACCACTGCTACTGGCAAGCCGTCGATCATTTAATTTTTACCAACTTTGCAGTATTAAATTTCGCAAAACATTTCACTTTCCGTAAAGGTAGAGTTTCGTCAAAAATGTCCTACTTGAAAAAATTATGAAATAACTCTTAAAGTTTTTTTTTATAAAAGCAAATTACATACCATTAGAAAGCTCACACACTAGGGATGTTTTGCTAGAATTGGAACTCCTCAATCATTTTTTGTTTTTTTTTTAATGCAAGTTGAAATTAAGATTTAAGTATTTTTTACATCTTTCTGTAAGTTTGAGGACTCATAACTTTTTTTCTAGCT
Organism: Agrochola circellaris; assembly: GCA_914767755.1. Classification (NCBI taxonomy): domain Eukaryota; kingdom Metazoa; phylum Arthropoda; class Insecta; order Lepidoptera; family Noctuidae; genus Agrochola; species Agrochola circellaris. Next base: position 11,255,407 of record OU611860.1, read on the forward strand.
ATCATCTGAATAAAGCAATAATTTTATAAGAATCTGTCAACATAAAAGATTTAAAAAAAATACTAAATATTGCCTGTTTTACCCATTTTTAATAAAAATTACACTTTAAAGTTAAGAAAGTGGTGAAACAAGAAGAAAGACAAAAAAATAAATTTAAAAATATCCCGTGGGCCAGGGCCAAATAAATTAGGGCTAAGTAAGTAGCAGATGACCCCACCTATCCACCATTTTCGTATGTTCAACGTTCTGCCAAACACCCTGTATACAAGCTCCCGACTTCAACCTCTCGTCAGTTGCCCGCCAGACGGGTGTCATGTCATGTGGCGATGTAGATGCCGCCACATCACTCAGTTCGCATGTGGCACATAACCTCAACCACCTAGGGTGCTTCACCTCAGGTTTGTTTGGGCCAACAAATATGAATAACTGTTGTAAATATATTTTAGAACTAGATAGGTCAGTGTTTTCTATCCGAACACTCTGAGAAGAAACACTGAAATAAACTCAGAGGTCACAGTCTCTTTTAAAGGTGGCCCTGGCCATAGATTATCTTGGTCAAAAGCTTAGATCATATGAGGCAATAACAATCAATCTGTCCTTTTTACAACTACGTTGGGGTAGGCTTTTAGTCTAACTGGATGCGCTGAATATCAGTACTTTACAAACGGCTTTTAACGTAGGCACGGAGGGTCTCGATATTGTAATGGATGGTTACCCATCTACGAACCGACCGCGGCAAGCGTAGCATAAACGTCGAACGACCAGCACGCGTAGCATGACAACCATAGAAACGGGTTTTTTTACGGATTTTGTCGACGGAAGAATAGACAAAATGACAGATTGTGATTGTTTATCAGTCATGTCCTCTATTCTTCGGTCGACAAAACCGTTTCTAGTGTGGTCATACTAAGTGTGCTGGACGTGTAGCGTGACAACCATAGAAACGGGTTTTCTATGGGTTTTCACGACGGAAGAATAGACAAAATGACAGATTGTGATTGTTTATCAGTCATTTTGTCTATTCGAAACGGGTTTTGTCGACGGAACGGCAAAACCCGTTTCTAATGTGGTCATGATATGCGAGGTGTGCAGCTATTATCATTTAACTACGAGTCAAAAGGAGTCAATAACAAAAACTCTATAAAGTACTAGCAAATTCAATGACAAAGGAAGATACTAGAACAAAACGACATACTCATGGCAATGATTATAACCAAGTTATCGTTATTAGAATCATCTTTACGGTGTAGTGAGAGATTGTTTAAATCATTACGCAATCATTTTCATTGGGTACTATAGGTAGGAATGATTATCATTTTAATTATACGTATTAACTGCTATACAATGGACACGTGAGTAATCATTAGGGTTGCCACTTTATTAATTAAAACTTGGATTAAGATAAATACTTGCTAGATCTTCTTCTCTGAATTTAGCATTTAGTGTTGGGAGATAGAAATCAGATATAGAAGACGTGCCAATTAGCGGAAATTGTACCTAATTTTAACCCTCAGTATGACTGGGAGGGTCTGTTAGAACCGCCTTTGAACTTATACCGTTGTTTTTCATTTCAAATTTGAATTTCTTGCCTAACCGCACTCAGTAGCTGGCCGTTATGAATCGCTAGACGCCCTCCGCCCACTACCTCAGTCCGACAAGTCCGGAGCACGCTCCCATAGTAGGTAGTAAGATGTGCGTATAGTTCGCGCGGGTATAGCGATAATAAGTTATGTATTTTATGTAATTTTTTTTGTTAAAAACGCTACCTGAGTTAAATTAGAAGAAATAAAAATGTTGATTTGTATTTTATTTTTTATTTTAACTCCTAATATGCACCACTAGGAAAAGATTAGTACATTAGAATAACTTATTTATCAAAAAATATTGAGAAATAACAAGTTAAAAATCCAGGTCTGACAGACCCACCAGGCATACCGTGTAAGTTTTTGCAACCAGGCATGCCGAGGGTTAAAAGAACAAAAGATAAATGAAAATAAGACAATAATGTGGATATTTTAAGAAATTCTAATTTCAATTGTACTTTTAGTAGTTAATTCTCTTTCATTATAAATTAAGATGAAGCAACCATAAATTACAGAATTATAATTTTTCAAAGTTTAAAAAAAAAAAAAAAATATGATTGTAGCCCAGCCCTATCAATGATAGCAAGATGTTATCATTGCATGCTCATCTTAACCAATTAAATGCTTATACAAAGAGATCTTTAAATTAGATACCTACCCACTACTCATCTTTAGTCAAGGCAGTACCTATGTATACTTATATCAATTGCTCAGCAAGAGGGTGGAAATTGACAAGGGGTGTACCTTATGAATTTCAACCCTCTACAACATTATAAATATTGATTTATTTTATCATCGCAAATAATTGATGCAGTCTGCTTGTTACTCTAAAAAAAATGTTTGATGATGTTGGGCGCCAAAATGGTAACTACGTTTTTATCTTATTTTGAACTGTGAATAAATAAAACAACTCACATTGCATACTAACTATTTACTTCAGGGTAACTGACTACAGAAACAAAATCACTGCACTACACACTAGGTACTGAAATGTCGACTTCGTCCTACTCATCAGCTGGTGGCGCCTCCCCAACTGTTGCTTTATCGCCTGGCTGCTGACGAAATTCCCTGATGGCGGTCATAGCTACCTCCCGAGGAATCAGCTTCGCCATAGCAATATGTGCTTCCTTAAGGGTGATCTTCCTATGACGACGAGCTACCAACTCACAAGCCATCTTGATCATCCTGCGATACGTCTTGTAAATCAGATGCACAGAATCATGCGTGTTAGCACGCCTCTTCAGCACCTTTTTCAACAATTTGTTTATGTAGGCCCTGGAGTATTGTTTATCCCCCTTCGGTTTCCTGATTTTTGCTATCGGGTTATCACCAGGTTTCCTTATTGATTTCACACGCCTCTTCGGCTCTATAACAGGCGCCATTTTTTGGCTCACTTTAAGTACCTTTTTGTTGGACGAAATTGGATTTTAGGGAAATTAATCGGAACAAGATGTCGATGATAATATTTTCCTCCGACGTATGACTCATCAGAAACGCATTTTCGACGTTTAGCGCATGCGCGATTCGTCATCCCTTTCACCCCTATAACTCTACCCCTTTTCAGCGTTACGTTCCATTTTGCCCAAATTCAGATTATTTCATTGAACAATTTATGTGTTATTAATTAATTAAGTAACAATTTAGTCAAATAAACTAATCTGAATAATAATGACCATTTATTTGACAAAAGTCTATGGAATCGTGAAATAAGAAAACCGAATGTAAATGCCGTGTTTTTGACACTACTTGTTGAATGTTTTTTCCTTTAAGAGCAGCGCCCCTATGAACCGGCGAGAAATACTGGATGCGCTGTAAGTACTAGGCGTGCATAAATGCGAGAAAGTGACAAATATAGAATTTCCACCTCATACAAACAGCGCCTCTATGAACTGGCGAGAAATACTACACGCGGTATCGGTACCAGGATCGCATAGATGTGAGAAATTACCGCAAAAACAAGTTTTCCCATACCATCAGCGCCTCTATGAACTGTCGAGGAATACTGAACGCTGCAGTAGCTACTAGGCGGTCATAGATGCAAGGAAGTTTTAATAGTGTTGGCAGAGTCAGAAAATTGTAGATAATAAGTAGTTTAGGGAATGAATGAGAACATGTGTTATTTCAATCGCTTTTATGAAAGAAGTGATTTCAAAGCTAATACAAATAAATGTATGGGAAAAGTAGGCAAAATGATGATGATGACACAATCATAGGTTGATAATTGTCTAAAAAATACTAATTAAACGTTACAGTATTCTTCTAATTTATTAATTGTATAACAATTCAACTTCACGGTGGAATACTTACGTGATAATAATCGGAGGCGCAAACCGTAATACCTCCCTAGAAGAGTTCAATTACAAAACTATTGTCATATTGATTACTGTTACGTTTGTAACCTTTACGTCCCCACCCCCATTTCAATAGCTTATGAAGTGCTACCCTAGTTCGTGATTTTACTTATATTATCTACTTTCAACATAGCTCAGTAGTTCTAGGCAAGTTCAAGATATAAAATACTGTTTACTTTCAGTTTAAAAATGTCCACTGCTGCACTGATTTTTCCATCGTTCACCTGAAAATTATTTAAACATTTCATATTTATATGCCAGTATTAATTTAATATTGATTGAATTTATTAATTATATTACTTACTTATTTATATAATCTATACTAATCTTATAAAGAGGATTTTTTTTTTAATTGTGTTGGATCGGATTCCGAAAATTCTTTAATTAATTGGAAATTACAGTATTGCCGAGTGTTAAAGGATTTATTTTATGTTACAACAAGAAATTTGACGCGGACGACGACGCAAGCAGAAACAAGTCATGTATATTCCCCAAATTCTGATCTCCCTCCTAAAGCAGTGCCCTAATTTCGTAATACACGATCAATCAGAATCTGAATAGTTTTGAAACAGATTGCGAATCCATTACTTCATAAGTTCGAAAAAAAAATCTGCTCAACAACGTAAATAACGCAATGAATGTTGTTGAACTGTCAAAATGAAACAGATTAGTCGTAATCGTTTACGAAAATATGTTGCGTAATTAGATAGTATATATTTTCTAGTACCAAAGTGATTTTTAGAACCTGTCCTTAAAAAAAAAATCAACACGCAAAAAAATAATACTCATGAAGCTTTAAAAAAATTAAAGTTGCTTAATTTTCGTGTTCGTCTGTGTGACTGTGTTGACTGTGGTGACTTCTAAACTACGCAACGGATTTGGTTTTTCACCATAACTTATTGAATTTATTCCGGAAGGGTTATGTGTGATATTAAACGTATACATAGAATAAATAAATCTCGATGTTTTGTCGAGTCGTAAAAACCATGCGAAGCAGGGACTGGTTTTAAATTAACAAATGATAGTTTACCATCACAACTTTATCTTAATTAGGACCATACATATCGACATGTTGACAATTAATTTGTCAATACCATTTTAATTCACTTGTACGGCTCATATCATTCCACCTGTTTCTACATATAGGGTTATTTTGCCTAACTAACATTACTAATTAACTTAAACATTCAGGTAATTTGCACACAATCATCCCGGTACTTCTCGTAAGGAGTCAGAGAAGTATGGTTTGCAAAGAAAGTCGCTTACAGGTACAAATGTAAAAAAAAAAAGTGTAATGGGTACAATTTTGTGGACAGTGATTAAGTAGGTATGTATTTTTTATTTTATAACCAACGAAAAAAAAAAGGAGTAGGTTCTCAAGTCGACGCGTATATATAATCTGCGTTCGCAATTTATTTGCCAAACATGTAAACAAACACGAGTTTTAGGAAAACTGTTTCATATTTTTTATGAGTTTTTCAACAGTACTAGTCAGTCTAAAATCAACTTTATTTACGGTTGCATAAACATGATGTTTGTTTACATGGGAATAACAACAATTGGAAACAAGTATTTAAATAGACCTTATATATATTTTTTATGTATGACCACGCATCAAAAACATTAAAAAACTATTTTACAAAATCATAAACCCACGAAAAAAATATTTAAAAGCGAAAAATAAAAAATAACATTATAGTGTAACTAAGCTCCTAAGCTAATTTAAGTAACAAATTTTGAGGCGGCGCCAAACACACATTCAATAAAGATCCATCAAGCTACCATTTTACGCTTTGAGTAATTAATTAATTTGTTCGTTTGGAGCCGACTTATTTGTTACTTAAATTAGTTTAGAAGAGCTTAGTTACACTATAATGTTATTTTTTATTTTTCGCTTTACAGATTTTGTTTTCGTTGGTTTTTTATTTAATTTAATTTGTCCTAGAATTTGGGGGAGGCATTTGGCGAACAGTGGCCTAGATTAGGATAAAAAAAAAACAAAAATAAAGGTCCTTTCAGAGAACTTGAGCTTATACTATCTACTAGTGGTGGTAACAACTAGTAGATACTATGTGCGCTAACAACAAAATGTTTGCAGCTGTCTTTGTTCAGTAACCTTTTTAAATTGAAGATAATAGCGACATAATATCCTTTCCCGAACTCATGACGAGACGAAAATGAGTTTTTGAGCAGTTCAGTATCCTAGAAGGTACTTACCTATTAAATTATCTAATGTTCAGACTTCATCCACTTACGTTGCTGACGGGACACAGTCCCTGTACAAGGTTGCCTCGTGTCGAGGTTGACGACCGTTGTCCTCGATGCAGTGATGACGACAAATGAGGGTTTCACCATAGTGGGTCGTAAACAAACGATGTCGTCATTGGAGATCTCTGGATGATTTGCATCGGTATTTATTTTCAGACAGTATTGGTGAGTTCCGGTATGAAGGTGTACCTGCGCGTGAAATTGCACAAACTTGAAAAAGCTTTGTTTCCTTCAGGTAGACGCTTAGCATGAGTACAATAGAAAAGGGGTTTTGTCGACGTAAGAACAGACATAGTGACAGATAAACAATTACAATCTGTCTGTCAATTTTGTCTATTCTTCCGTCGACAAAACCCGTTTCTATGGTTGTCATGCTATGCGTGCTGGCCTCTTTGTGAATCATTGTAACCAATCACACACAATTATTATAGTCACCAGTAAAAGCCTGCATTGCACTTAACTTATTAATGCATAATATGATACATTACATTTATCTAACTCCTCGTCTTCATAATGTTTAAAAGAAATTATTTAACAAATTTTATCGCTAAGAGCGTTTATCCTAAAAGTTGGCAACGTCGCAAATATATGTCGAAAATTTACCTGTTTTGATTAATTTGGCAATATAGGTACTCTATGGAAATAAGAAATATGGCTAACTAGCGAACTAGAATATTAATAATGAATTGCAATTATAACACTGAATTTGATGTTGTAGGTACCCGTTTTACATGTAAAAAAGGCATTTGGAAAGTTTCCAAGTACTTTTTCTAGATCTTAAACTAAATATTCGGTGTTACGATTTATATTATTACATTTCATTATCAATATTCTAGTTCGCTAGTTAGCCACATTTCATATTTCCATACAGAAATATTGCCAAATTAATCAAAACAGCGAAATATTTGACATCTATTTGCGATGTTACCAACTTTCAAAATAAACGCTCTTAATTGCTTTTAGAAATATCGAAATATTTTAGGTCTATAATAAGAAGATAACTATATCCTGCTTATGTGAAATCGTTCATCTTTTCGTCGTTATCTCCTTAGAAGGGTGACCATTGACGTCAATAAAAACCGGTGCTCAGACCACACACGCCAAATCCGAACTAAGCCAAACCACCCAAGGCTATTTTAAAAGAAATGTTTAATAATAAACAAACTGGAAATTTTTCCAAATCGATTTATGCAGTGGGGAACTTTATTGTACCAAAAAAACATGTGACTCATATAAATAACTTGTAGTTATTTAAATTAATGGATGCTTTGTATTTTCCCACGGAGATAAAGTTCGCAATGGAAATTAAAAATCAACTAGGTATTCTATGTCTGCCCCGTTGGTCTCGTGGTTGCACTGCTGAGTGACAGGACCCAGGACTCAGGGCCCCACCTGGGTTTTATTCCCAGGTAAAGTGTTATTGGGTTTTTCCATTAGGAATTTCTTAGTAAAAACCCGTAGTTTGGAAGTTGGCGGTGACTTTAAAACGCCCGTGCCTCGGAAAGCACGTTAAGCAGTTGGTCTAACGCCTGATATCTCTCCGGTCGTGTCGGATTGCCATCCCATCGGTCTATGAGAGTGAGGGAAGAGAGAGTGCATGTGTGTCTGCGCACACACTTGTGCACTATCATACATAAACCCATGTTTTGTGCTATACGCCCTTTGAGCCCAGAGGTATCGAATTATCTCACACCGAAGGCTGGTGTCCGCTGAGATTGACCGCCATGGTCGAAATCCGGTCTGGAGGACTATTTTTCTATTTCTGGGTTCTCATACGACTTACAAAATGAAACAAATACTGGCGTGACTGTTTCATTTGACTCACAGGACCTCCTTATCTGGGGAAGCAGTTCGGTGGCTCTTCTTCTTCGTGTACGTCGATGGCATGACGGTATGTCAAATCTTCAAAACTTCGCCACTTCCACGGGGTCGTTGGTGGCAGCGCAGAGGTCACTTTTACTACATTTTTGGGGACACAGAGGACAGGATAGGAGGTGAAACATACCGATCCATCGATGTAGCCCCAATTTATCAGGTTGGAGTTACATCTTCCCACTTGTGTCCGGTGGCTATCCTAAATAAGTACATCATTTCCTCTTCGAATCTCCTCGAATCTCCGCAGGAACTCAATAGCCCGCCTCCAATTTCTACGTTAATATTTGGCGGAAGAAGAACCCATTTTCTTCATCTTTTTTCGTTCTGTGCTTGTGGATTTAACGCTGTTTCCAAAAAGCGTTTGCGCAATGCATCCGATTCTAAATTCGGAAAGAAGAAATAAATGTTGGTGCGAAGTAGCCAAAGTACTATTTGTATGGGGCTTGCGCATTATTCCCGAACTATGTTCGTCCGAACTTCTTTATTTATTTAACCATTTATGTACACACAATATACCTATATAGACAAGAAGAAAAGAACAGAAAAATACGTACATAGATGATGCTTATTTCTAAAGAAATGTTTTCTAGGATACCTGCGATTTAGGACATTCCCAATTCGGATTGAACTCGGATTTGGATCGAATGTAGTGCCAATATGATCTAATTAGTGAGTATAATCTATGTCGTTTACATTCCAGGTTTCTACAATAGGGATGTTGACTGGGTAAAAGAAAAAAACTATTTAGTCTGTCGGTCAGATAATAAAAAAAATATTAGACAAGTATTTTTTGCTTTATCATATTAATAAATAATGATTTAGATAACAACGCATTAACGTTGGGGAGTGGGGCTCGCTACGTCACAATTCAATATAAAATCTACCGGAGCGTACACCCACATTTAACTCAATGTATTGCCGTAATCTTTTAAAAAAAGAAAACAATACGTGTCCAATATTTTTTTATAATCTTTATGAAGGCCAAAAAATTTTTTTTGCCGTCGTCATCCCTATTGTATATTCAACTACAGTTTATTATTCAATTTCGATAATATTGTATAACATGGACCTGCGGTGTCGTCTAGCGTGCCCAAAACACTTTTCAAATCGATTGTCTTCACATTGCTGGTTCGAAATTGTCCATAACATTTTTCGACAGTGATGCTCCGCTGTTTAGACGGAACATTCGATTGTCCTTGTGTATTAGAATGAATAACATGGCCGAATTCTTGAAGAAACTATTCGTTTGTTGATAGAAAAAGGTTGACAGAGTCAACACCGTATAAAAATTTGCTTATAATGTGGGTGTATTATACCCTACTATAGGTACACCTTGCCTCCCTCACCTTTGCCTTAAAGCTCGTGCAGACCAGAGCGTCGCGACGGCGCGACGCGACTCGAACAATACAATTTCTAAGAAAACTTCACGGTATAGATTTGGAGATTATAGGCAGCATGATATTATTTTATATTATTCAGAACTGGCAACACATAGAGATGCTGCCGTATACAATGTCGCCTATGCGCATGTGCCCGCCCGTATTTTTCTTAATATTCATGTTTTTTTTTATTATTAACTTTAAAAGGGGGATCTTTAATATTTTTCATGTTATTCAATTTTCATTTTTTGAGTAGCGTTTGTGACCTTGCTTTACATTTTTTACCATATATCCGATGTTACTGGCTCGATTTGTATTCTGTTTATTTTTTCTAAAAGCTTAACTCATAAGCTTTTAGAAATACTTAAAGATAGACCCTCCCTTTTAAAGTTAATTTTCGAAAAAAATAACATAAATATTTAGAAAATTACGAGTGGTCACATGCCCAAGGACGGCATTGTATTAAGGTTGTCGATGGATAGTACATAGGTTACGAGGCTCTCGAGAAGTGCTAGAACACGATGCGTTCCATTAGGATGGAATCTAAAGAATTTTTAAAGGCTACCGCGTGATTTCATTCACCTTGAATCCGTTATACCACCCCTTCACCTTTCCCCTGGTAAGCGTCACTGATGAATAGGGGCCTTCCATATACTGTCCCATTGAATAATCCTAAGTATCCTAATCCTAACTATTAATTAATATTATAAATGCGGAAGTGACTTTATTTGTTTGTTACGCTTTCACGCTAAAACGGCTGAAGGGTTTTGAATGATTTTGGCACACAGGTAGTCCATGACCTGAAGAAGGACATAGGTTAATTTTCATTCTGTATCGCAGACGAAGTCGCGGGCAACAGCTATTATTCTAACTAATATTAAAAATGCGAAAGTGTTTTTTTTTTTCGAACGGATTTGGATGGGATTCGGTATACATATGGGTAGACCATCGCCTGGATTAGGACATGGGACAACTTGTATCCCAATATTCTCACGGAATCGAGACTTATGTGGGTGAAACCACGGAGTGCAACTAGTTTACTATAAATGTCCATTATTATGAGCTTTGTTGACGAATGCATGATAGCAGCTTACTGTCATGATCTGGGAGGAGGATCTGCTGCACTAACTTTTGACGTTATTCCTTAGTCAGCATTTAAGTGCGCTTATCCTAAAAGCTGGCAATGTCGCAAATAGCTATCAAATATTTACCTGTCTTGATTAATTTGGCAATATTACTGTATGGAAATATGAAATGTGGCTAACTAGTGAAGTAAAATATTGATTATGACATGTAATAATTAATATGTTAACATCGAATAATTAGTTTTAGATGTAAAATAGGTATTTGGAAACTTTCCTAATGCCTTTTTGACACCTAAAACGGTTACGACATCAAATGCAGTTTTATAATTTCAATTCATTATTAATATCCTAGGACGCTAGTTAGCCACATTTCATAGTTCCATACAGTAATATTGCCAAATTAATCATAACAGCGAAATATTTGACATCTATTTGCGACGTTCGCGTTGCCTAGTTACAGAATAAACGGTCATAAGACACTAGCGGAGAACGGGTTGACAGATTCATTTATTTATTTAATACCTCAAGCACATACATTTATAGACACGGAATAATGCGATAGGTATTTTCTACCAGTCAGCCAAACAGTGGTAGGTGCAATTACAAAAAATATAGTTTTAAATAATAATTTTAAAATAACCTCAAAAAACAATTATAATATCGATAGTTTACTCACATACAAATTAATAACAAATTCCGCAACACATTTTCGTTGACAATTCCGACTAATCTGTTTCAATTTGACAGGTCAACAGCATTCATTGTGATATTTAGAAGCAATGGATTTGCAATCTGTTTCAAAACGATTCAGATTCTGATTGATCGTGTATTACATAATTAGGGTACAGTACGACACAACATAAATGTAGCGTTTTGAAAATTTTCATTCATTCATTTCAATTATACGAATGTATTTGGTTAAATGACTTTACAAGTTATTGCGTTTGCGTAAAGATCATTTTCACCTAAAGCAGTAATAAAGATTGGTGATTTTGAAGACGCACTCAGTTCGGATGATGATCGGTTTTACGAATTTTGCCGATGCTACATGTACCTAAGTTCTGTCGTACTGTATCATCTTGGAACACTTCCACTTTCCGTCAGCGAAAGTGTGAAACTCCTTGACGTCAGACCTATTCATAAACATCCAAATATAAACATGATTGTCATCGAAATAGTAATTCACGGTGACAGACAGACGGACAGACAAAAAGTTTAATACATCATCGTATCACCTACTTTTGAGGTCGCTGACCCGACAGGTGAGTCAATGCGCGTGGGCGGGGCCAGTCTGCAATTTTGTGAAGAATGGTTGCCCGGCGGTGATTTCTACCTTAACGTGCGGTTTTGCGGGTTAGGTATTTTTTACCCGTTATTTAGGTAGGTACTTGCATTATATTTTTGGAGGGCAAGAAGGCATTTAGCGGCCTATTTATAAAAAGTTATTTTTGTGGTTTTACTCCTAAAATAGCCCGTTAGCGATCTGCTGGACTTAGGTTTTTCCATGTTTTGCATGTTTTTAAAATAAGTAAGAAGCCATTTGCAATACATTGATCTTTTATAGGAATATTTTAAGGTCTAATGCCCGTTTTCGGTAACACTAATAAAACTGTTGACGTAGTTACGAATTTTGTTGTGCTCTTTATTACCCGACTGCGGCGAAGTCAAAAAAAGAGGTATATGTGTTTGACCTGTATGTATGTATGTTGTACTAAACGACTGCAACTACTAAACGGCTGAACCGATTTTGATGAATGATATGTCGTTAGATTCGCCTTTATCGCGCGAGTCTTACTGGGTATATTACTGCGGACTTTGACGCAAAGTAGTTTTTTTAGTTTTTATTACTAAACTTCACTTTAATAAAGTTCACTTTCTACGTTTTTTTTTACATTCATTTTTGTGTCGCCTAGTGTTACTGAGAATGGGCGTTAATATTAATTCAATTAACTTATTCCTCTGGTTCTAAGCGACTAAACACCTTAAGTTCACTAACATGAGTGAGTCGTCTCCTCTGCGTGATTAACAGTGAAAGCACTTAATCTTTGCGCTCCGTGATTTGTCTGCAGCCTACCTGCGCCTGACCTTGGACAGTGCAACGCACGCGAAACAAACAGGGCTCGTTGATTGGCTGCTTTTTTGCAGACTGTGAACGCCTTTTTATTGCGTTACTTCTCTCTGATGACTTTCGGGGGTAAAATATCATGTCTAGGATACACGAGGGTGAATCAAAAAATTCTTGGAATCAATATAAAAAAATGCAAAGATTTAAACAAAAATATTTTATTTTTCTACATAATCTCCCTCCAATGCAATGCATTTAGAATAACGCCTTTTTAACTTCCTTATTCCTCGTGAAAAAAAAATGTTTTTCTTGACTCCTCTACGGCAGCCATAACCGCGTCATTAGGTATCGTAAAATTTTAATTTTGGGAATAAGTGAAAATCACTTGGGGCTAAGTCCGGAGAATATGGTGGGTGGTCAAGGAGATTGAAGCCAGCACAGCGGATTGCGTTGAGCTCAACTTCCGATCGATGAGCAGCTCGTACATATTATTCAAGTCTTATAGCTTATAATATATATTATGTTAAAATGAAATGAAATGAAAGTATTTATTTCAGACCAAGTACACAGTAATAGATACAATAGTCCATATTATGTTAGAAGATAGATACTTATAGCTATGTTAGTAAAATTTAAAATAATTATTATTTTGGACATGCATGAGCGACCAATGCCTCAAGATTTGGCTGTCCACTCTGCCCGACACCACGCTCGGAAGCGTGTTGGCACTACCCTTTATCCGGGACCAAAGGGAAGCCGTTCTTTTGCAAGCACCGCCTGGAAGCCGTCCGTGCTGTGGCTGGCGAACATGCCGGAGGCGCTGCACCGCCATGGGAGCCCCAACAAATTCCTGAACGCGTTGTTATACTGGACGCGCAGAGCATAATTAATTGAAATATATATTTAAAAAAATATAAATATATTGAAAGTATACTTTAGTTCAGTAAACAAACTCGGTGATCTGTCGGTTGATTCTGTAAAAATATCAACGTGAAACTTAGGTGAAGTGAGCTGTCACTGTCACAAATCGACCGGCAGGATGCTGGGGATTAACACTATTGACAGCTCACTTCACCTAAGTTTCACGGTGATATTTTTACAGAATCGACCGGCAGCCGGTCGATTCTGTAAAAATATCACCGATGTCCTTAACATGACACGAAATATTATCGTGCTCGTGTCGATGCGACTGAAGAAGTGAGATTTTCGCAGATAAAAATTCATATTCAAAATGTATTATTTCACATAAACCTATATGGGCAATCATAAAACGTCAGAACCGAGACACGGCACGGTTCTAATTGGTCGTTTTCTATGGAGAAGAACCGGCTCTTCCAAAAATAACGGCATGTAAGAAGTGCTGTTCGTCATACTCATTATTATTGATATCCACTTTTCAATATTATGGCTTTTCCCCAAAAGAAGGCGTTGCCCTTAATCACCATAGTGGGTAGTCAGGTTACTGACCGCAGAATCCTCTCATTCTGAGAAAAAACCGTCTGTTAAAAACCGGACTGAGTACCTAAATGAATGTTAGTAATTGTTTTCCCAGATTAATTTTATGATGAGTCACAGACTGATGGTGTTCCTTGGGTCACAGTATAAATAAGTAACAGTATTATATCTTCCTAGAAAGTGGCTGAAACGACGCGGTTCGAAATCTCAGTGTATCTCAGTGTACGCAATAGTATCGTATGCGCGGACGCGGAAGTTTTATCTACCGAGCGGCCGTAGGTAATTATTTCAAGGTCACTGACGAGACATAGTACTGGTACTCATTTATTTGCGCTGTATTTGCTTATTGCATCGCTCCTTTTTCACGATCTATTCCCATCCAATACCAAGAGCTAATACCATTTGGTATTAGTTTATTTCCGAATTTATTTTCTATTCCCAACGAGTACCACATTTTTTTAAATAAAAAATCTATTACTAACGAATACCAAAACGTGACTTTTTGTACACTCAGCTACACAGTTTTATTTTATTTTCTAACATTTACATAGGTACTATACTATCGATTTATTATTAAGATACGCAATTATATCATCACCATAAATATAAGTCGATTGTCTGTGATATTTCATACTCTATACTTTTACATACTAGGTAAGTATCACAGTTAATTAATAAGTAGGTACTGAAAATTGCTACTATTTGATAGTTTGTATATAATATTATAATTGTTCGACTTTTAATAGTAAAATAAAAGTATATAATATCTCTAAATCTCTAAAAATGACAAAATAAAAGAAAAAATAAATATGTGATTTATATTCAAACCCTAATCTTGATTAAACATTACTTAAAATCACTCAAAGCATTTTAATTTTACTGAACCTGACTGTACCTGATTTCTTCAAACTTGTTTTGGTATTGGTTTTAAAATGTGGTACTCGTTGGGAATAGAAAATAAATTCGGAAATAAACTAATACCAAATGGTATTAGCTCTTGGTATTGGATGGGAATAGATCTTTTTCACCAGCTAAAACAGAGATAGCGATCACTGAACATCAAACAAGTTTGGCCTTGGCTCGACTCGGCTTGATTTACGAGTATATACAAGGATTCAAAAAGTACTATTTTATAGTCCATAAATAAATATTTAAGGATTATATAACGCTACTACTAAGCATGAGGCCCCAGTCCCAGTCCCAGGTCGGGCAAAGTGTTATTGGGTTCTACCAATTCTCAGTAGCAGGCTGGGGTCTAGATTTGTGCCCAGATGGCAATAGGGTCGTCCCCTATTACATGGGACTTGAACATAACTAACGACATCTGGGTGCACTATAGTTTCATTCTAAGAAAAAAAGACGTGGTGTAATGTTATGTACAAAAACTTTTTACAAAAAAAAAACAACCGACTTAAAAAAAAAGCACTACAAAGTGAAAGATAACTTTAATTTCGGAAGCCGGTGGCAAATCACGAAAATTTAAAACCAAAGACACTGACTTCCGAAATTAAAATAATTTTTCACCTTGTAGTGTTTTTTTTTTAAATAAAAATACGTATTATTGAAGCTTACTCAAAAACTATCCGTATAAGTTAATAAAATTTCTCTGGGACCAACTTGGGAGCATACCTTTCATAAAAAAAAGAATTTTCAAAATCGTTTCACAATTGACGGAGAAATCGGCGGATATAAATAAAAATATAAAAAAAACATACATACGCGACGAACTTAAAACGTCCTCCTTTTTGGAAATCGGTTAATAAATAGGTATTTCACTTTACAAACAATTACTTAAAAAGCGTTCGTGTCGTATTTCAATTATCTCAAAAAACGTATCATAATATTATACGTCTTTTAATCATATTATGATTAAACGCGAAGCCTACCCTAACAGGCCACAGAAACAGCGAGGCTGATGATGAAGATGATTTAAAGAATAACCAGTTGCGCTTACGCACGCTTTAGACGGATTCGAATCAATAAACTATTCGAGCTACCTATTATTATTGATCTACAATGATTGCGCCGTTATGTTTTTTTTTTGTAAAACGGATCTTAGAAATAGGGTAGGAAATAATTACAGCAGTGAATTTAATGACTTGCAATTTAAAAAACCAATTTGTTGATTTCCTCTATGGTTTTACAATTTATTTCTATTTAAAGAGACAAAAAGAAGGTAACATTGCAAAAAAACAGCTGAATTAACTGAAAAAAACTTACCTATCTTCTTTTTCAGAGAACACATTGCTTTGTGACCTTTCCTTCGATGATTCAAGCGCTTAAAACCCAGGTGTTGAGCCAATAATAGCCTAGGTAAAATATTAATTACATTTTTTGTTGGAACTGATAGACATGTATTGTTGCAGAATATTTTTGGCTCTTACCTCCTAGGCTGAATGCCAAAATGCCTGGATCTATTGTAAAATTTAACAAGATGTTGACGGACCGTTTATGAAGTTTTTAAAAATAGGAGTAAGTTTTTTGTAATCCTCTACATTTTTACACATTTATGAACCGTGTGGCTATTGGCCAATTGTGTACCCCTTGTTGGACCTACACCAGGAGCATATAGCATAATCAGCCTATAGTGTTCCCGCTGCTGGGACACAGGCCTGGGGTACCGTAATCTACCACGCGAGCCCAGTGCGGGTAGGTAGATGTCAGGTGTGAGTACTATGTACTAAAGAGCTACCATTTACCGGGTAATATGTTTTTTATTGACTTGAATGTGCCCTGGCGGCTGTGAGTATGTCATGCCCACTCAGATGTCTCGCTGATGGTGGCGCGTGTGTTGGATCATTTAGCTCCTTTCAAAATGGTTGAGCTGAAAGGTGCTGATTCATGCGTCATGTTCGTGAACGGGCGCTGTCATTTGGGACTGGTCAACTCTTAGCTGCCATGGCTGATATTAATTTTTGAATTGTTCTTTGTTTTATCTTTTTATTACAGACGCTTCTAACGTGCACGTTTTTCTACATTGTTCTCACATGTTTATTTTCCTATATATGAATGATATAACCAATATTTTATTGCCCGGTATTCTCCATAGGTACCTACTACGCTTTGGAATGGGCAACCAGCTTCATATTTCTGACTGGCCGATTCCTTGACAATTCAAAAGTGCCTGTAAATGGTTTAATTGAAACAACTGCTTTGAGTATGAGTTTCATGTCTTCGAATTTTTGTTTCTAGGACATGCCGGTTACCTCAAGATGTTTTCCTTCACTGTTTTGAGAGCAGTGGTGATGAAATAATTTATACAAAGTTAAGCGCCTGTCAGGTTTCAAGCCTACAACTTTTATGTCGCAGCCGTTACCACGGGCCTTACGTCAGGAGACTACACAGGAAATAGGAACGTACGTATTTAGTGATCGCAGTAGGTATACTACGTTTACTAAATATTGGACTTATCGCCCAAACCCTGGCCGTTAGTGGTCTGATGACGCTTCAACCGTTTGAAAGCCGATGTATGGTGATCTGTAGAATTATGGTTTGTTGGTACACGATCATCATTATCATCTTATACTCGTATTAGACCGCTCCTGAGAATACTATAAAGCCTCCACTTCCTTGGGTCAATCCTTTTCAATGAATATCCTGCGACATATTTTTGTCTGGCAAACAGACATTCTTGCCTCAGTTTTTGGTCCGTCAGAATTCTAATCTATCTTACTAATCCAACTACCAACTAATATGTATTATAAATGTGAAAATTTGTATGTTTGGATGTTTGTTACTCAATCATGCAGAAACGGTTAAACGGATTTGGATGAAATTTGGCATACAGATAGTTTATGACCTGAATTGACACATAGGATACTTTTATCGAGGTAGTACGTTCCCGTGGGATAATGCCGACCGCCATGCGGGCGAAGCCGCGGGCAATAACTAGTATTATAAATGTGAAAGTTTGCATTTTTGTGAGTTTGGATATTTGTTACTCAATCATGCAGAAACGGTTAAACGGATTTGGATGAAATTTGGCATACAGATAGTTTATGACCTGGATTAACACAGGATATTTTTTATTGGAACGAAGTTCCTTATCGCGCGTTGTGAAAGGGGGCTAGACGGAAAAAATTCTCACGAAAAGTTGTAACGACACTTTTTGCTATAGTAAGCTATTGTAAGCTGTGCGGCGTGCGCATGTTTCTCTGTGTCTCTCTCTCTCTTCGAACTTCGTTCCATCCGGGTGTCCCTTGACACCTCTCGATTTTTTTTATCCCGGTAGTGAGTTCCCGTGGGATAATTACCGCGGGCGAAGCCGCGCGCAAAAGCTAGTACGCGATAAAGTATAATAAAGGCATTAAAGTATACTAACCTACGTATGCATACGCTTATACAGTTATATTCATGGTCGATACAACGTCATCCATGTCCGATTAGTGATAGTTAATCAATGGATGTTGAACCATTGACGTAAGAATAAATAAAAAGTAAGATATTCATTCAAGAATACGTCATGGCTTGTATATTTTTGAATACTTATGTATAAAAAAATGTAAATAATGGATTTGTATCCGTCCATAAATTGATGAATAGTAAACATGACGATGCTGATATCCAACGTGCTGTATTGAAATAGATTCGCGATGTCGATAAATATAGGTTCGTGTGCCCCTAGTTATTTCACGTGAGAAACGGAACTACGAGAAGATCTGCAAAAAGAATTATGTGCTTAAGGGGACCACAGGACCTAAACGTGCCTAAACGCAAGTTTTATAATGCGTAAAAGTATATCATCCACTGCAGTAAACAAAATCAGAAAAATATATGATATTCTTCAGGATATATGCTACTAAGATACTGTGTTGAAAACATAAAACAGCTAATTTGATACGATAGAAAAAAATCATGAAGACACCTCTAAAAATTTATTTTACCGATTAAAAATCATATTAATTTACATGCAATCATTCTGATTTTTTGTCAGATTATTCTACAAGCTACATGTTAGCATAATAGTGTTTTAATTTTCCAGTCCAATCAATAGATTTTTTGTAAATCGCTAACTGCTTCATATTTTGCAATAAATTACCTGCGTCGTGTCATCGCGCTTCTCTTTCATTTCTATGCAGTCCGACAGTGACCGCGCTTTAGCTGTTGTAAGCCTCTTAAAATAATGTACGCACGGCTACACGTCAAGCTATACATTTCCAGTTTATGCTGATCTCGCAGTCTATAGGATTTCCGTACAATGCGAGGTCTGATTATACTGGAAATGTATAGCTTGATGTGTAGCCGTGTGTTCTATCTATTTCCATTCCATATGATAAGTCTGATGCCAAGATTTATGTTTCAAAAGGGTGGCTTGAAATGATGTGGACTAGGAATAAATGGCCTGTCCTAAAACTTCGAAAAGATCTGTCTTCCTATCGGTCAAACGTATATTCAGTAATTATAGAGACATAAGATTCACCATGAGCTCAAAAATAAGAAATTTCTTCGTTATGTAACTATTCTACACAGGGATGTAAAAACGCCGGATACATTGAAGAGGACTATACTATATATTATACTTTTCTTTACTATACTGTCCTATATTAGACTATACTGTCCCATACTATACTGTTCTATAGTATACTAATACTATACCATTCTATACTATTTATACTGGCCTACACTGCCCTGCTAAGCCGAAAGGCGCTATCTCAATCGGAGTAAGTTTTGAGAAAATTGACTTTTTGTACATTGTAATTTAAGGAAACATAAGGACAAAAAAAAGCTTCATGGTGGTTTTTTAAATGTTTTAAGTTAGATAGCGCTATTTGGCTTATAAAATTAGATGCGAAATTGATATAGCTATTGAATGGTATAAAATAAACTAAAAGGCCTTATCTCAGAGATTAGCGCCTTTCGGCTTTCACTATTCTATAATATACTGTCCTATACTCTACTATACTATACTGTCTTATAATATACTGTCCTATACTGTACTACATATATTCTGCATTATAACATCGTTTCTTCCATGACTTCGTACAAACACTTTAAATTCTACCTTCGCGTGATCCTTTCCAGTCATTGGAGAGACTATTAACATTTTTCTCGGAAGGTGCTGAACTGATTTGGATGCAACTTTTTTCTGATGTTACCCGTATTTCAATCAGGTTTTGAAACTTACACATGGGAAGGTTATTTCGTCATCCTTTAAGAGGCTTACAACAGCTAAAGCGCGGTCACTGTCGGACTGCATAGAAATGAAAGAGAAGCGCGATGACACGACGCAGGTAATTTATTGCAAAATATGAAGCAGTTAGCGATTTACAAAAAATCTATTGATTGGACTGGAAAATTAAAACACTATTATGCTAATATGTAGCTTGTAGAATAATCTGACAAAAAATCAGAATGATTGCATGTAAATTAATATGATTTTTAATCGTTAAAAGAAATTTTTAGAGGTATCTTCATGATTTTTTTCTATCGTATCAAATTAGTTGTATTATGTTTTCAACATACTATCATACTAGCATATATCCTGAAGAATATCATATATTTTTCTGATTTTGTTTACTGCAGTGGATCATATTCTTTTAGGCATTATAAAACTTGCGTTTAGGCACGTTTAGGTCCTGTAGTCCCCTTAATTTAATTTGGTAGTTTAGTCTAACGGGGTTATTGAGTAACATACTTACATTGGCAATGACATTAATTTTTACAGTTCAACAACATTCAGTATATATACTATTTACGTTGTTGAGCAGAGGAATTTTTCGAATACGTCATGAAGCAATGAATTAGAAAGTTCCTTCAAGATCCTTAGGATTGTGATTACGCAATTGGGGTGCAGCTTTATGTCCAACAATAAAATATTATGTGAACGATTAAATTGAGTGAATGAATGACTTCAACCTTGACTTAAGAGACCATGTGCTGCTGACCGATACCCGCACAATAGACTATTGACTGCAGTGAATGTACCAGCAACAGTTAGGATTGTTTGTCTTATTTGCTTTAGTATATTCGTGTACTTATTTATGTTAAATTATTTGTGCTTATGTATAATTAGTGATATAACGGAAGTGGGGGGTATGTGTCTCTTTCGTTAACATCCAGTCATATTTTAACTACTCTGGGCGTACTGTGGGTAGTGCTGGTTATTACGCAATAGAAAGATCGTTTCAGTTCAGATCAAATTTTAATTTACTATCAATTACGAGTAATTACACTAGCAATTCACACACTGTACGAGTAGTACACGACACACACGGGGCGTAACTCGGCTGCCGCGAGAAATCGCGGCTCAACGGATAGAGCTCCGGGGGGTCTCATGGCGTCATGGAGAGTGCAATTGTCGCAACCCAGTGCTGGGCACGCCACAGTTGCGGCGATAAGTCCCCTCTTTGAGGAGTGGCTAGAGAAGCGCCATTGCGTCCTTACCTTCCACCTGGCGCAGGTCCTCACTGGACACGCTTGTTTCGGGAGGTTCGTGTTCCATATAAGGCGGGAGGAAATACCCGGGTGTCCCACCGTGTGGATTGCCCGGAGGACACTGTGAAGGTCTGCCGGCTTGGGCGGGGCACCGCCATGTCCTTGTGGAGGCGATCGGCGGCAGTGATCTCTCGCGTCCGGCCCTGGTCCAGGCCATGGTACGGAGCGAGAGGGAAGCCGTCATCTCCTTCTGCGAAGCAGTAATGCTCGCGAAGGAGGTGGCGGAATGCGTGAGGCCCTCATGCCCCTAGCCGCCGCAGGAGACGCCCTGGGCGACGGGAATCGCAGGCCGATTCCCGGCCACCGTAGGCGCGGGCTTGCGGACGGTGAGCAATAGGTAGCTCGCCGTCCGATAAAGGACCAGGCCCGGGCCAACGGCGCATTGTGTTCCACGCGCGCCTCAAAGAGATGTCAGCACAACTGAAGGGGTCTGCTGGACCGAAGTGAATGTTTATAAAATAAAATAAACGATGTATATTTAGTAACGTAAAAGAAAGAAAGAAAGAAAGAAAGAAAGAAAGAAAGAAAGAAAGAAAGAAAGAAAGAAAGAAAGAAAGAAAGAAAGAAAGAAAGAAAATATTTATTCAACACAGACTAAAAAGCACACAATATATAAAGAAAAAATAAAAAATAAAAAATTTAAAAATGATGGCCTTTTTGCGTGGATGTGACGCATATTTTCCCCCAATTTGTTCTTTTTTTGCGTTCTGTTCTTTCTTTTCGTCATGTTTACAGCAAATAAACTTTTTTTTTTTCATTCTAAAATGAAACAAAAAATCCAAATCCAAATAAACCAAATATCCTTTCAACGGACGCTATCAATATAGTGTGGAGTTGTATTGTCATCACAACAATGGGTAGTTTCCATAATAAACGTTCAATTGTTTCTTAATCCGTCATGTCGAATCCAGAAATATTCCATAACCTTTGATAGCAAAATAGGTACTTTGATAGCTCATTTATTGCTTGCTGTATGGCCTAGATACAGTGATGGAGTAACTTTATGTAATCCAGGATAAGAGAAAATGATGGATATGATTTATATATAGAATTGGAAAGCTCGTTGTGTTGCTGTGGTGATAGTAACGATGATGCTTTGCGTATCTTTTGTACCTTTTATAAATAAATTGGTCGTGATTGTGTCCATTTTAGAGAACCAGGATCATACAGTGGAGTCAGAGATTAATACAGATGGGATACTCCATAAAATCTTTAAAATAAAAAGCGACTCAATAAAGTGCAATTCAAGTCGCACAGCGCTAATTACCTATAGTTATATTCACCTAGAAGATGTCTCTCTATCGCGTAAAGCTTCGTGCAGACCGCGGCGCCGCGACGCGACTCGAACAATACAATTTCTAAGAAAACTTGACGGTATAACAATAACCGGTGTCGCGCCGCGCTGTCGCGTCGCGCTGGTCTGCACGAAGCTTAACTCGTATATCTTGTGACTACGTTACACTCATTGAATTGGCCCGATAAGACAGGCCCGCCGCGTATCTGTATTCATCTGTGGTGGAGTTGTAACTTCCTAAAGAATTACGAAAATTTGAAAGGCATGAGCATGATTTCAGTCCTTTTATGTCTTCTGGTTTAGTGTTTCTGGGAAGTTTTTGTTTCCTTCTTCTTCAGATGTGCAATTTAAAGACTAAGAAGCTTCAGCTTTTGGTACTCAAAGGACCAAATGAAAAGTGTTAAAAAAGCCAAAGGGATTTTCTTTAGAAATCTCAAAGGCTACCGTCTTTTTTTTTTGCTTTGAGGGTGGAAAATTATCAAATAACTTCTCCCGCTCTGGGCGGAGCGGGAGGGCGTGTCAGACTCTTACTGACTTAAACCCACCCGTGTTCCTACAGTTGCCTGTACATTGCCAGGGGCCACGGTATCCCTTTCGGACTTTCCCGCGACCCCGGCAGGCAAAGGTACCGTCTGCTGTAAATCGTGGTTATTAGAAAATGGTGTGTTCCCATGGCATATCGCTCTACTTTCTTAGATCGATGATACCAACGGTTTGGGCGTAGTAACGTACCTATAATAATAAAACACCGTTTCTTTAAGTGTCACTATCATATTGATGTCTTTATCTGAATGATGTCATCCGGAAGACTACTGTCAGTAGACCGTTAATGGTATGTCACTTTGTTAGAGTAATGCCAACTGTTATTGTTTTAAAGTAAACAGTGGAGAATTTATTTGACAAATAAAAAGAGATATCTGCTTATGTAACTTTTATTTTTTTGGATGGGAAATTATCAAATAACTTTTCCCGCTCTGAGCGGAGCGGGAGGGCGTGTCAGACTCTTAATGACTAAAACCCACCCGTGTTCCTTCAATTGCCTGTGTTGCCAGGGGCTATGGTATCCCTTTCGGACTTTCCCGCGACCCCGGCAGGCATTGGTCCTAGCGGACCTGTCAGTTGTTCTGACATCAGTCTGTTAGAGGTGCGTCCGCAAGCCCGCGCTTACGGTAGCCAGGAATCGGCCTGCGATTCCCGACGCCCAGGGCGTCTCCTGCGGCGGCTCGGGGCGAGAGGGCGCGAAATTTGCCTCTCCCTCACGCCCAGGTACTGTATATAAAAAAGAGATGACTGCCTCGTCAGTCTAGTGGTCGCTAGCACTACTGCTGAGCATGAGCTCCTGGGTCAATCAAAGTGTTATTGGTTCCATCAGAAAATTCTCAATATCTGCTCGGAGGCTAGATTTGTGCCCGGTTGTTGGCAATAGGTTCGACTCCTATTACATGGGACTTAAACATGTGAAACGTGGGTGTACTTTAGGTACACCTCTGCCTAACCCTTCGAGGATTATAGGCGTGATGTTATGTTATGTTATATGAAAAAAGAGGGAAATGAATCACAGGGCATCAAAAATTCGTCGTCAGGAAAAGTGCCCAAAAGGCTGGCAGCATTGCTACGAAGTATGGCGATGCTGATTCTTTGGCCACAAAATGAGCCAGCCGTCTGGTCATGTGGAGAGTCCATCAACCGCTTGGCGATGTCTCGAAAAACCAAATGGGCACTCGGACTCCATGACCCTAGTGTTTCAATCCCAAACAGCTCGAACATATAAAGGTGTTCCCTCACCGGGAACATTTGCCTGTAATGTAACGTTACAGATTCGATTTTGAGCATTACGTTACACAACAATACTGCCTCCCTGACTGACGAGCATTCGCCTGTAATGTAACGTGCGCACTGTAATGGTCGGTTCTCCTCCCTCACTGATGTAATACTCGAATTGTATCATTACAGGTTGCGCACTGTAATGTTCGGTTCGCCTCACTCACTGATGAATGCTCGACTCTGTAACGTTACATTACAGGCGAATGCCCTGGTAAGGGAGCACTTTAGCAATAATGTACGAAATATAAAACCAGTTTAGTCTAAAATAGTCATTTAAGTTTATGAGCATGATGTGGCTAAAATATAGATAATCATATACCCGGGGCCAATTTTCTAAATACTTTTATAATCACCATGATTGATATACCATTTTAATCATACCAGATCCGTTTATTTTGATTTATTTGCTAATAAATTGTGATGCAAAGTTATTATACAGTTTTTTCGGCATTTTTTCATCCTTTTTCTTAAAACACGTTACATGCACATAATTTGAAGACAACGTGACAGATCGATTCTGAACCACAACGTGATTTTCAACTTTTATTATTTGATTATTCAAATTTTTATTCAATAAACAATTTGTTATTTATAGTATGCCAAATTGTATTACCTTGACTTATACTTTTCATGTTTTGAAAGTGAAAACCTATGGCACTTTATTTATTACTTCTGACAGCCAAAATGGCGGACGAGACAATGTGACCTCTGGCATTCGTGAAATACACCGTCTTAAAATAAATTTACCTACTTTCCGGAACGTAGGTACACGGAATCATAATACTATGTTAAGGGTCGGGTAAATGCCGGGGACCTTGGCCATAAAAAAAATGCGCGTCGCGTTCGGTTTCATAGGTACATATTATAATTTATTTTAAGTAACTAAAATATGAATATTTGAAAAAAAACAGATATTATTATAGATAATAAAATAATCTGTTGATACAAAAAAAAAAAACATGAAATATCTTAAGTAGATAGTTTGGAAGTAATATCGTTTTTAGGGTTCCGTACCTCAAAAGGAAAAAATGGAACCCTTATAGGATCACTCGTGTGTCTGTCTGTCTGTCCGTCTGTCACAGCCAATTTGCTCCGAATCTAATGGAACAATGAAGTTGAAATTTGGTGCACTTATCTGTAATTAGCGTTGTGGGCTGCAATATTGCCTATATTTTTTTATGTATTTCATATTTCTATATTTTATATTGTAGCTGTTTTTGTTCCATATAAGTAAATAAAACAAATAAAAAATTGGTTATGGATGACTATCCATAACCAATTTTTTATTTGTTTATTATTTTGATGGATGACCATCCATCCACGTATTGACCTCGGCAAGCGTTGCTTAACCTTGATCGCCCCGTACGGCTGTCAATATATAGCCACAATCTGCTCCCCCAGATGGTAATGAGATACCCAGTGATAATCTAGATCTTATTCTAAAATTACCGCGCTAGCCTCTGACTTTGAAATCAATTCGTATTCATCTCTCATCAAAGGAAACTGCTATTGTTTATCGTCTATTATTTTCTGGATCAGGATTTCAATCATTTGTGAAAAATGGATCGTGTTTTTTTTGTGCAAACTTGATTGGCATCAAAGACTTATTGCTATAATTTTTCTGCGTTGAAGTCATTTTTAAACTGAGAAAATTATATCAAACGGATGCCTAGAGCTGCCGAGCGCTGTGTTTATGAGATGAGCATGAGGCATTCCACCAATGTGTCTTTGAAATGGCTATCTCATGTGCTATGTCTGTGGTAAGTATTGTAGATATCCATTGACCTCCCATGGTCGCAAGTGCTACCGCTACTACTGGACATGAGGTCCTGGCTTCAATTCCCGTTCGGTTTTTTCAACTCACCCCCTATTACACGGGACTCAACTATACCTGGCGAATGAGGGTGTACTATAGGTACACCTCTGCCTAACCCGTCGAAGAATACAGGCGTGATGCTATGCATATTCGTTGGCTTTGGTGAGCACTAGCCATCAGTTGGATCTCTTGCTTGTTTGTCACTCAATACCTAACGAGACAAAATTCAAAAGTCATTTATTCAAACTACGCTGAGAATCAGCACTTTTCGAACGTCAAAATTACATAAGACAGTCCCCAAAAACGCCCAACCGTCACCACTTCCTAGTGCTAAAGCACTAGGAAGTGGTGACGGGTGGGCGTTTTTCTTCTTCTTCCCAGCTAAAGCTGGGAAGAAGAAGTGGCGCAACAAACGCCCCACCAGCACAGCTGTCTGTTCAGTTAGAAAAACTTGATTCTATACAATAGTACCTATGCAAAATAATGTACATTACGCAACACAAAACATTAAATTAAATTATTTGCTTTCTGTCAGCTAGCACACGCCAATATACCAACAAAAATCATCGAAGTCTACACTCAAGCGAAAATAAAAAGTAAACAGAACTTAATACCCGAATGAAAGCCTCCAGGCATAAAGGATGTGCCCGTTTACATATAGCTATTAAAGCTGTAACTCGAAGTCACAAATGATAAAGTAGGACCATCGAAGTAAAAATAAATAAACAGTTAATTACTAAATGTGTTGATTATTATTTTAATTAACTAATTAAATATATAGTTACTTTAAATGTCACACCTTCATCCTGTTTACTTATTTAGACCTGTTTTTACTACTTACATTTAAGATAAACCAATTAAACTGTGTACTTAAGGGTCGAAACCGGAAGCAATAGAGCGACCGGTTGTGATAACTTATCAGTTGAGGAGCTGCCCTAAAACTTGATATCCTCTCGGTTGTCAGGTAATCCAGATGAGTTTAGCGTCAATTGGGCCCCACGTGTCATCTTATCAAAACAAGATAAGTCACTTTTTGACCAATATAGCTACAGATTAATAAATTAGATCGATATTGAATTGAGTCTATTTAAAATCAATGCTATGAAACCCTTGGGCCGTGTGCTCGTGTGCTCAATTAGAACTCAACCCCCACGGCCCGAGTGCTCATGGTTTGTTCAACGAAATCTCCAAACGGCTGGTTCACACTTCTCGTGGCCCAAGGGCTGTCTTTTACCTTGGTCAGAGTCTAAGCATTGCCATACAACGTGGCAATGCCGCCAGTCTCTTGGGTACCTACATTATCAGTCGACAGCGATGCGGAGGAATTTTCGTCGCCATATTTAAGTTTGTTAATAGTTTTAGTTATGTAAGTCAAGATATTGTAATTTTTATTTAAATAGTATGTTGGTTAATATTGTAAACACTTATAAAAATAAAATAAATAAACTCAGAAATCATAACTAAGTATAATAAACGCAAAAGTGAGTTTGTTTGTTTGCTACGCTTTCACGCTAAAACGGCTGAAAAGATTTGGATGAAATTTGGCACATAGGTAGACCGTGACCATGTCTATACCATAATAATATTATCATCATCTGCCTAGCCTTTTC
This sequence comes from Agrochola circellaris, assembly GCA_914767755.1. Classification (NCBI taxonomy): domain Eukaryota; kingdom Metazoa; phylum Arthropoda; class Insecta; order Lepidoptera; family Noctuidae; genus Agrochola; species Agrochola circellaris. Next base: position 11,283,446 of record OU611860.1, read on the forward strand.
CAACTATGTTGGAGTCGGCTTCCAGTCTAACCGGATGCAGCTGAATACCAGTATTTTACATGGAGCGACTGCCTATCTGACCTCCACAACCCAGTTACTGGGTAACACGATACCTCATGGTAAGACTGGTTGTCAGACTTTTGGGCTTCTAACTACCCATATAACGACTGCCAAAGATCTACAAAAGACAGTCGGGACCAACGGCTCAACGTGCTGTCCGAGGCAAGGAGGGGTCTTGGTATGTAAAGATGGTCACCCATCCACGGATCAACCGCGGCAAGCGTAGCTTAACCTGATTCGATCGATCAGGTTAAGCTCCGCTTGCCGCGGTTGTTACTTACCCGTGCGGGTGTTATTACTTAGATTTACTTAATATTATAAAGACGTAAAATTTGTTTGTTTTTTTGTAAGTTTTTATGTATGAGGTAATCTCCGGAACTACCAGGCGGATTAGATAAAATATTTTTGCATTGAATAGCCCAGTTTTTGAGGAAGGTTAAGTAAGGAAGGCTCGCGGACGAAGTCGCGGGCAGAAGCTAGTACGTAATAATATAAATGTAAAACTAACTCTGTCTGCCAGTCTGTCTGTCTGTCTGTTAACCTTTCACGCCTTAAGGGCTGAATCGATTTCGATGGGCACACCGATAGACCGTCACCTGGATTAAGACATAGGATACTTTTAATCCTTATAGTACGTTCCCATGGAATAATTTCCAACATCCAGTTGGGCGAAGCCGCGGGTAAAAGCTAGTTATTTCATAATAGATCCAAAGTCAAACAGACAGAAGACAGCCTTTGAATAACGTTTTTTGGATCTAGATATATACCGGCCGTCGAGAGAATGCGTTCTTGACACCTGTCAGTTTCATACTAACGAACATGTGTTTTGCGAATTTGATCCTTATTTGTACTAGAAATTGTCCAACTGACAGGTGACAGGATCGCATTCTCTCGATGGCCGGACTGTAGTAAATATTGTTCTTTTAGTTCCATGAATCTTGAAAGTCCCACATTTCAGGATATCGAAGTCCTTTGTAGTCAGAAAAATACTGAAATATGAATGAGGAAAGTTGACACTCGCACATACCAGGCAAGCATGACACAAAAAGAAGCAGGCCAGCAGTGGTTGGAACAAGCCTTTTAATGATTATGATGATGTCTGAAATATTAAAACGCATTCGCGCGCGAATTAATTTTCACAAGCAGACTGGTCCTTCGGCACAGACATTATTAAGTGTTGCTACTAATTAAAATTGCACACGTAATTATTCTAGAATGTTTTTAAAATTCATTCATATTTGTGTGTTTGCCAGAAAATATTTTAAAATGTCGACTTTGTAACTGAATAATGACGTGACAGCATTGTCTTTTGGCAATGAATCTTTTTTAAATACCTATACAAAGGATTCTACACCTTATTGCGTGAAAATAGAACTCAACGTATTTTGAAAATAGACACGGAAATGAACTCGTGAATTTGCTTTTTAATTTTGTGTTTTCATTTACTTTGTTACTGACACTGTAAAATGGTCCAATATGAATAGTGACTTCTATTCTTGAATAGTAATGTCTCACCATTTCTCCCACCCGCTGTGATTTATCCCGACTAATAACAGATTGGCTTCCGGCTCTTAAAATTACTAATGAGGCTTATTAATAACAATAGAAATATAAAAACAGCAGTCGCTCCAAAAACTAGCCATATACGGAACACAATGAGAACGTGTGAAGAATACTGACGATATAATAATATGTTGAGCTAAACTCAAATAAGCTAAAAATATTTGACAAACATGGGTGGCTGACTGGGAGGTGCACGTGGCTAAATAATAATAGCACCACAGTCGATTGAAGGTTAAGCTACGGTTGCCGCGGTCGGTTCGTGGATGGGTGACCATCCATTTCATATCGAGACGCCTCCGTGCTTCGGAAATCACGTTAAGCCGTTGATCCCGGCTGATCTTTGACTGTCGTTACGGTTCCGAAGCCCAAAAGTCGAACGACCAGTCTTACCAAGGGGTATCGTATTAACCAGTAACTGGGTTGTGGAAGTCAGATAGGCAGTCGCTCCATGTAAAATACTGGTATTCAGCTGCATCCGGTTAAACTGGAAGCCGACCCCAACATAGTTGTGCAAAGCATATTGATTGATTAGGTTTGGCTTACTTCTTGTAATTTCAGAAGCCATTAGTATAAGATTTTTTTTTAAAGCTTCCTATTTTAGGAGCCATTAATCCCTCTACCATCTTGCTTACTAGCTAAACTTTTCATCTCGACACGAGCAATTTTCGTATCGCTTGAGTACCGGTCTTATTCTTTCTTTTCGTGTGGTTAGTGACTAACCTGGTGTCAGAGTATTCAAGCCGCCCATGGGCCTTTGACTTGGCTTCACATTCCATCGAGAAATATCTCTCAGGCATGCCGGTTTCCTCAAGATGTTTTCCTTCACCGGTCAGGAAGATCAGAGGGGCAATTTACGTATTTTTTAGAACGTTCGCATTCATTTTCATTCTCAGGCTCAACCTGTCAAAAAATCTATAATTTCCCTACATTTTTGACAAGTTTTGACGTTTATTGTCGCTGAGATAAAAATGCAAGTTGAATTTGAACGATAAGTAGGTACGAGAATTGTCCTTCAGGACAGAAATTTTCATAATTATACCTACGTCACACAAGAAATAATTTATCCTCTAACCAAAGGTGACGAACAAACAACAGATGACGGAAAAAGCAACCAGATACCCAAAAACGTCGTTTGGTCAAGAGCGTCACAATTTATTTAAAAACAGAATTGGACGCCGCCATATTGTGAAAACTGACGCAACAGTTACGTCACACTGGCCCTGACATCTGTCAAAATCTTGAGTCAATGTCATCGGAACATCTGTTGATGCTGGTCGGTCAAGGTGCTGCGCGGAGGCAAACCGGGACCAATGAACTGTGGAGGTGTTAGAACAATAATCGAAATGGTATTTTTTTTAAATAAAGTTTTTGCTGTCAAAACACTGGTACTTACTAGCAACACTTTCTGTGTGTCGTAGTGAGACTGCACTCCAGGCTTTTAATAGTAACATCGAATATTAACTTAATAGTATACGTTGAGAGCAGTGGTGGTCCAGTGGTAACGGCCGCGACTTACGAGTTGGAGGTCGTAGGTTCGAACCCAGACAGGCGTTTTACTTTGTGTAATTTATTCACCACCGCTGCTCTTAAAACGGTGAATGAAAACATTGTTAGGAAACCGGCATGTCCTAGAACGAATAATAATTCGAAGACATATGACATCTACCAACCCGCACTGGGCCCGCGTGGTGGATTACAGCCCTCTCCCTCTCACAGAGAGGGGGCCTGTGTCCCAGCAGTGGGAACATTATAGTCTGATTATGCTTATGTAAGTTATTACTTGAAACTGATGGATGGATTCAGCAGCAACATTCCCAAGACTTCTTTACGCAATAATCTCAATCCTAAATCCTACTCGTCCAGGGTCTAATTTCTTAAATGAGTATACTAAATAGTTTTCGAAATAAATTTACTTGATACATTACTCTTTTAATTATGAGTGATCCGATTAATAAACATTCTAAATCTCTTGAAAACTCCTTAGTTACTCCTTTTAAGTTACTTATAATATTTCAAAGCTAGGATAGTATTACGCAAATATAGCATAACTGAGGTTATTTACGATATTAATTATGAGTACTTAATTAAGTAAATTTCGTGGCTTCATTTGTAATTATTAATCTATACTTATAATAAATCTGTAGAGAGGTCAATTCTGTACATGATATATATTTTCAAAATAACTATCAGGGGGTAATTAGTGATCGATACTGATGCCAAAAATGCAATCAGTAAAATTTTTGTCTGTCTGTCTGTCTGTCTGTCTGTCTGTCTGTCTGTATGTTCCTTATAGAAACAAAAACTACTCGACGAATTTTAACGAAACTTGGAACAATTATTCTTCATACTCCTGGGGAGGTTATAGTATACTTTTCATCACGCTACAATCAATAGGAGCAGAGCAGTGAAGTGAAATGTTGGGAAAACGAGAGAAGTTGCTCCATTTTTTAAGCTTCCGTCGCGTGTGAAGCCTTAATGGTTAAAGCTACATAGAAATCATTTATGACGGAAATGTTCTACATAAAATTATCTAAAAAATATCCCACAACAGCATAATATGCTGTTGTGGGATATTTTTTAGATAATTGTGAGTCAACCATAAAAGATAGACATATTATGTCTATCTTTTATGGTTGACTCACAATAACACGTGTAACTCCCGATAGCTTAGCAGTTCGGAGCTTTTCTGATTATATTTGTTTACTCTTACGTTTAATACTCTCACTCATCCTCATCTAATTAAAAGAAGTTAATATTATTACCTATTCAATAAAAAAAGAATCATAGTAATCGGTATAGAAACACCAAACTTATGAAATACGCTAATAAGCCATCGCGCCGTCGCGCGTGAATACTGAATCATGCCATAAGGATTATTTTTGTGTAACGGTTGCCGCGCTCGACGCGGGTCGTGGCGGTAGGGTATAAAAAGGCGGGAGGTCCGAGCCGAGCGCGAGCTTCATTCAATATTTGGCTGTTGATGCGTTCAGAGCGTTCGACCTTATTGACAGACAATATCAAACCGTGCTTATCAGCGCGACTTTTAGTCTTTAAATAGTTTATTTGAATTTCTTTTGTTGTTATTTTATAAAATAGGTATTAGTTGTTTTGGTAGTGTTTAAATATTCGTTCAAATTACAAATTATTAATAGTTTGCATTTTATTTCTTTTTAGATGAAGTAGTAGTAGAAGTAGAAGTAGTATGCATAGATTTTTAGATACCGATAGGTAAGTTTTGGCTAATTTATGTTCAATTTTATTTTTGTACAAGGAGTTATACGCTGACGGAGTCGCGGGCACAGCTATTAATAATAATATTCTGCGGTTCCTTATTGCGATATTTTTCAACAGTATTGTGGATTGAATATTATATTTCCCTACTAAAATACGAAAGTTAATCTGTCTTTTACATCAAAACCACTGAACCGCGAGGAAGGACATATGGTACCTACTTTTTTACGAAAAACGACGGAAACGCGGACGAAGTCGCGGGCAAAAGCTAGTAATAAAATAATTATTATGAGTGGGAAGCAAGGTCGGTGGGTAGTTATTATCCCGAATATTTATAAATAGTCTCTTGATTATTGAAGTCTACTTTTTTTCCTTGAATTCAATTTGTGAAGGGGCTAAAAGAAAAGTCACAATTTAATACTTGAGGTTTCGGAAACCAAATTTCCTCTTTCTTCAGAGGTAACTCGAACATTAATTAGGACTGGCTGATGATTTGCCATTCTTGAGATGGTAAAGGTGGCGGGAATCCGCTGGATTTTTATCGGATTTGGAAGCAAAGGACCGGTCGATCTGGAACACTTGAGGGAGGTAGGATATGTCCGGATGTCTTATGATGATGATAAAGAACTGTCCTATTATGCTGCAGAGATGGGTGCGGCTTCATGTCGCAGTTTAATTTGTTGTTGTGTTGTGTATGAGTACTAACATTAGTTTTTAAGTATATTGTTACTAACAAGAATATGGACCTGGTCTAAAATAAATGTGTATTATTAGGTATTATTTTGTTTTTTTAAAATATTTTCTCAGGTTCCTAGAAAAAAAAAAATCTCACCTTGGTTTACACCCGTGAGATTTTAATAAAATACCAGCCATGCTATTCTGTAAACATCTCACCGTGAAAACTTGGGTGAAGTGACCTGTCAATAGTGTCAATCCCCGTGGAATGACAGCTCACTCCACGCTCACTTCACCCAAGTTTTCACGGTGAGATGTTTACAGAATAGCATGGCTGGTATTTTATTAAAATCTCACGGGTGTAAACCAAGGTGAGATTTTAAGTTTGAGTAGATAGATTAGGGTTTTGTACTGCATTGAAATTATTGTCTAAATCTAATTGTAGGAATTTCCGTACTATGCGACTATTATTATTATAATGTCATTTTCGATAAAAAAAATACGAATTTAAATTTATTTCTTACCAATCCTGTAAGTGATAGGTATAGGTACAAAATAAATAAATATAGATATCATATTTAAAACCACATCTATCGTGGACGCGACACCTCGATATTGTCTCTGTGCGACTCCACCTCTCAAGGTTATATTATTTCTTGTGAAGTATGAATACTAAATAATTTCTTGTAATAAATTTATTTATGGACAGTATTGTTAAAGGCACGAATGATATGAAAGAGAACGGAGTGATCGACAGCGTGACGGTTGCCAGGGGAGAGTGGATAAAAAAAACGTGTTGCGCCGACCACAAGAACCCTGGGACAGGGGCAGGAAGATGGTGATTGTTGAAGGCACGTGAGCTGGTCTTGACTGCCAAAGATGTTGGGGCAGATGAGAACTTGCGTCGAGAATTTAGACCGGTAAAAGTAGATTGACACGATCTATGGACAGGTGGATCGCGGAAACTTGATACATAAGTCGTAGATTAAGAGCTATTTATGAAATACCTTTGTGTTCCTACTGTTAGATATAAACTCACAACATCATTTGGTATAGAGCAGTTAATCTATGGTTAACGAGAAGAAACAAATAGGACTTGATGTTTTTGAATCTGAATCGCTTACACACGGCTAATTTAATAACATTTTATATGTTTATTTGTGATTTAATATTTTTTATAAAAAACTAGGATTAGATACCCTATTATTAAAATTTAAAGTTAAAATACTAAAATAGTAAATAATTATTAATTGAAACTTAAATAATTTGGCGGTATTTTATATAATTGTTATTCCATATTTGTGCAAATGTATACTAATCCGCTGTCGCTTGCATACTATGCTTTAATATAAATTACAAATTTATTATAACTGAACCGAGTTTCATTAAAGAAAACAGGGCGCCACCGCCACTAAACCTTCTTGCAAGTTTTTCGCCTGCTACACGGAGAGCTTATCCAATCGGATCTTTGGTAGCGAATGTTGAGGACGTAAAACAGATAAGTTCTACTTAGCTTTTTTAAAACAACAAAGTTCTACTTAGCTGTTTTACGCCACACACTTTTTACCTTTTTAAATCGAGTTTGTGAAGTAGACCCATCTCCACCTTGCAATCATCATCATCAACAGTTAGCCTTTTTCCAACTACGATGGGATCGGCTTCCACTTCGCATCTGAATATCAGTATTTCACATGGAGCAGTCGCGCTTTAACTGGACTGAACTGGACTGAACCCAGTTACTGGGTAACATTAGAATACCCCTTGGAGGTCGAGTAGGGGCTCGTGGCTAAATAATACCAGCCGCACAGGTCGATCTTCAAGGTTAAGCAACGCTTGCCGACGTCGGTCCGTGGATAAGTGATCACCCATTACATACCGAGACTCCTCTGTGCCTCGGAAAGCACGTTAAGCCGTTGGTCCTGGCTGTCATTTGTAGATCTTTGACAGTCGTTACGGGTATTCAGAAGCCCGAAACTCTGACAACCAGACTTACCATGGGTATCGCGTTACCCAGTAACTGGGTTATGGAGGTCAGATAGGCAGTCGCTCCATGTAAAATACTGATATTCAGCTGCATCCGGTCAGACTGGAAGCCGTACCCCAACATAGTTGGGAAAGGGCTAGGCAGATGAGGACTGGAATACCCCTTGGTAAGACTGGTTATCAGACTTCCGGGCTTCCATTTTGCAATTTGGAAATTAAATAACGAATTAGATAGTGTCAAATACAAAGCAAACTATACCTAAGCATAATCAGCCTATAATGTCCCCACTGCTGGCACACAGGCCTCCTCTCAGTGAGAGGGAGTGGGCCGGAATCCACCACGCGGGCCCAGTGCGAGTTGGTAGATGTCACATGTCTTCGAATTTTTGCTTCTAGGACATGCCGGTTTCCTCACGATGTTTTCCTGCACCGTTTTGAGAGCAGTGGTGGTGAAATAATTTACACAAAATAAAGCGCCTCTAGTTGACCACAGCTCAAAGCAAAATGAATAATTAAAAATCTAATGAGAATTTTGGGTCATTGGCAGACATTACGTAGGCGTTGGCTAGCATGTATTACTTAGTTTTGTATAATTACAGTCTCTATAACCGACACTTTACCGCTATTTGCTTCGAGCGGTAATAAGTGGTAAAAATAAGTGTGTTGTTATGCCTTCTGATAGGCTACACGTGTTTCTAATCATTTTCCCACTAGGAATCAACATGTTTTCGCAACAAAATAAGGAAAATGCTGTCCTTAAATAAGTAGAAGGGATGATCTGAGCTGTATTACAGTAATTCCCTAATACATAAGTACAGTAAGTTTCTATAAATGGCCTAATTAACTAATGCTCGGCTCCTATAAACAAAAACGAATCGTTTTGGTTACCAATGGTTACTTTTTTATTGCCAAACTGGACATTTGAATAGATTCGTAAGCTAATTTTACCTGTGATAGCTATTTCGCTATTTTTTTTTCTGTTTTTTTTTTTGGGCCTACTATACAAAGCTTGTCTTTGCTTCATTATTGGTAAAGATTTTTTCGCTTACTGCGATCTCTTCTAGGCAACCTTGGTATGGACAGTAGTGATTTTCTGAACATTTAAAATGGGGTGGTCTTTATTGCAAATAAAAAGTATTGATTATACATTGTAACAGCGAATCAATTTTCACGTCTCCCCCTTAAGACTTAGGCCAAATATTTTAATTGATATTCGGATAGCTCATGGTTATGACCTAAAGAGGTGCCTTAAAGAATACGAATCAAAAAAAGAAATCGATATATCGCGAGTTAAAGCTAGTATAATATACTTTAATAGATACACAAATATGAAAATAAATGACGACTATAGATTATTACAGCTGACAACGAGATCAAAATCACAACGACAAAGTAATGATCAACATCATCTCAAATAAAAACAGGCAAAACGGAAACAAAAACAACACCAATTCCAAACCTATAAATCATTAACCTATCAACACATTTCGCAATCCGTTCCACTATAACTACACTCTAATCTAATCTTTACTATGACTAAACTATGATTTAACGATGCATTGTAACGTTATATCCTGTTAATTAACTACACTTCCGGTGTCATGGCGAACGGTTTTTATTTTAATTGTTACTATTATCTTCAAGGCTTCACTCAGAGGTAAACGGTGCATGAAGATAAGTGAATAATTTAAATTGTATATTGCGTTAATTAATTGATGGATTGGGGTCAAACCGGATAAATTATGGAAACAGCTTGACCTAAATTATTACATTCAATCTGCCCCTTTTTTCTCATAGCTTGGTTATAGGTCCACGCTCTTCCTTGGAGTAGTATGCCTAGGTAGCACGGGCGATTTTTTTCGTGCATAGGATTCTCAACGCTGGGCTTAACACCGATAGTTGAAAATCGAGTGCGCGATTTATACGTCCGTGCGAACGTGGGCTAAGGCCGTATTTTCGGAGGCAGCGGACAGCGGGGCGACGGCGACAGTGGCGTGAAAGCGGCGTGTTGCATAGTTTTTTATAGACTGTCCTCCCTCCCCGCGCCGCTGCGATCGAAAACAGTTACATATATAGCTTCGTGCAGACTAGCGCGACGCGACACCGGTTATTGTTATACCATGAAGTTTTCTTAGAAATTGTATTGTTCGAGTCGCGCCGCGCTGCCGCGTCGCGCTAGTCTGCACGAGGCTTAAAACTATGCATTTGAAATTTTGAACGCGCCACTCTCGCGCCGCTGCGCTGGCGCCACCACCCCGCTGCCCGCCGCCGCCGAGAATACAGCCTAATAGACAAGTAATTAGAGCTCAAAAATCCAAAGATGAGAAGCTGAAAATTTTTAATTCACACATTTGGTTTTACGTCAAAATTGATCATTGAAATTTGATCGTGAATGTGCTACTTTAAGTGGTCACTGCCAATTATGGACATCTGCAATACCAGGAATAGCAGCTTAAAGCTTCGTGCAGACCAGAGCGACGCGACAGCGCGACGCGACACCGGTTATTGTTATACCCTCAAGTTTTCTTAGAAATTGTATTATTCGTGTCGCGTCGCGCCGTCGCGTCGCGCGGGTCTGCACGAGCCTTTAAACAGCAATACCTACTCAACTAAAATTAAACAAAAAGTATTGCTTCCATTTCATTTAGCAGGAAAGCAAAAAAGAATATTTCTGTTGCTCTGGAAACTAGGTCATCTCATATTTTTCTGTAGATATTACAATTTCATAATAGGGAAGTATTGCGTTTTCTGATTGGCAATTAAAAAGGACATTCTTATTTCTGCCTGGAGATGTTAATGTACTTACTTACAATTTTTTATCTTTACCAAATTACCGACATCTATACCACCACATAAGAACTACACTGACGAATCGTTTTTTTTTTTGAGGTTGGGAAATTATCAAATAACTTCTCCCGCTCTGGGTGTCAGACTTTTACTACTGTGTGCCGGGGTCGCGATATCCCTTTCGGACAAACTCGCAACACCGGCAGGCATTGGCCCTTACGGCGACCCGGGCCTGGTCCCTATCGGACGGCGAGCTACCCATTGCTCACCGTCCGCAAGCCCGCGCCTACGGTGGCCGGAAGTCGGCTGGCGACTCCCGACGACACTGACGTATCCTAACATCGCGATACTGGATTTATTCGCGCGATAAGGGCATGTACTATCTCAAATTGCTTAGCACGATCCTCCGGGCCGTTATATCAAAAATACTGAAGCATTCATTTTGAAATAAATATATGATAAAGTTGAGGATTAATGTTAAATACTATGTTTGATGAAAATATGATTCCATAAACAGTTCTCGATAGAAAAAAAAAACAAAGTTACCTCCAAACCGAAAAATAAACCGCCTAGTGTGTATTAAAAAAATACTTTGAATTAGATCATAAATATAAAGCAAATACATTGTTTTTTTTAAATTTGAATTACCTTTATTTTCGCCGTAAAAGAAATTACCCAAACTATTGGCGCCTTGGAGCCGCGAGTTCCCCACTCAGTCTCGCTCTCACTCAGTCCGCGAGCATCTTGGTCTGAGCGAGATAAAAAGTGAATTGGAGCTGAGGTATTATGTACTCTTAACACATCCATAAACTCACGCCTGCTTCCCATGGGGGTAGGCAGAAACTACAGAACTCGAATACCTACGATCCTTACATACTTACTCCTTTTGCTTCGTTTACGTTCATACATCTGTCGGTCGATTCTGTAAAAATATCAACGTGAAACTTAGGTGAAGTGAGCGTGAAGTGAGCTGTCACTGTTACAAATTGACCGGCAGGATGCTAGGGATTAACACTATTGACAGCTCACTTCACGCTCACTTCACCTAAGTTTCACGGTGATATTTTTACAGAATCGACCGGCAGTCGGTCGATTCTGTAAAAATATCACCTGGTCTGATGTGGCCATACACTCACGCTGGTCACGTGGTTAACATAATAATATATATTACAGAAACCCGATAACAATCGCCAGGCCACCAGACACAACACCCGTCTGGTCGGAGGATCCACTCTTTTCTATGGAGGATGAGGAACTTTCTACCTTGTTCCTCATACCTCTAAAATTTATTAGAAAGAAAGAAAGAAAATTAGGTTTATTTGTCACAGAAACACGTGCATACAAAAGGATTAGGTAACTCGAATAATAAAAACAAGTAAATAATAATAATACCAGCCTGCTACTGTCCCACTGCAGAGCATAGGCCTCTTCTCATACAGAGAAAGCAATAAAAACAATTTAAAAAATTAAAAACCCGGCCAAGTGAATGTCGAACCAAGCACAATGAAGGGTTCCGTAGTTGGCATGAATTTATCCCAAGAACAAATAGAACTTAGTTGTTGAGAAACCTGTTCTATTCTCCCTTAAATCGCTATAAGTCACGATAATCGCAAAAAAATATAATAATATAAAACTACAAATTATCCTTTACTAGTACTGTGAGACCTTGCTTCTTGCCAAATTTCATGATTTTAGGTCAACGTACCCTGTACGTTTTGATTTATTTGGAAGTATAAAAATATGTCACATAAATGGCCGTATTTTTTATTGCTTTGACTTAGAAGCTTGATTTTCTTTAGATCTCAAAGGGAACATAGATTTACGTATTTGATATTAATTTCAACTTGATACCTCCAAGCGTTCCTGAGAAAATGGGTCTTGACAGACTGACGGATGGACAACGAAGTAATCCTATAAGGGTTCTGTTTTTTCTTTTTGAGGAACGAAACCCTAAAAAAACAAATTAGATACATAATCACGAGTACAGAAAGTAACGTGAAACTTAGGTGGAGTGCGCGTGAAGTGAGCTGTCACTGTCACAAATCGACCAGGAGGATGCTAGGGATTAGCACTATTGACAGCTCACTTCACCTAAGTTTCACGGTGATAGTTTTACAGAATCGACCGATTGAAATAGTCGTGAATGTGACAAGAAGGCTTCCACTCAGCATGAAGCTGTGCTATGGGGGAGCCACAGCACTGTAACAGTTTCTTATCAATTCGTTTCTTAGAATACAATGCTCATTTAAAATGTCAAGAGTACGGCGCCATAGCTCACACTAGGTTAAGTGTCTCTTTCCTACTTATTTCAGTAATTTCACTTTCCTGGTTAGTAAGATACTTGAACATTAGAGCTACTTAGCTATTTGCTTACATTGGCCCGTGTTGGTGGAAAAATTATGATGATTGGTGCCTTTGTACGTATGTTTACATAGTTAGTAATTTTTCAATTGCTATTTGAATGGCCAATGTTCGAGTCACTCGACGGGCCAAGATTTGGCGGTGAATTATGTTGGTCCTTTAGGTTGGTGGTGGCTAAAATTGTGTTGAGTGTAGAAAATTTGTTCTTTTATTAGGGCATTCATTACTACTGCCGGGGTTGCGGGCTGCCGGGGTTGCGGGTTTGTCTGAAAGGGATATCGCGACCCCGGCACACAGGCAACGGAAGGAACACGGGTGGGTTTTAGTCAGTAAAAGTCTGACACGCCCTCCCGCTCCGCCCAGAGCGGGAGAAGTTATTTGATAATTTCCCATCCTCAAAAAATAAAAAAAAAAGGGCATTCATTAAATTGTTTTTGCTTTTGGTAACATTTATCAATGTATTAATAATTTCGCGAAAAAACTGATCGATGTAGATTATTTAAAAGTATTTACCCTAATTGTTGTGTTTATATTTTTTTGCGTAAATAATATTATTTAAGTATATATATTTTTTTATAGATATAAAATACAAGTATCCGTTTTCCTCATAAATAAGAGTCAGTCGCAATTATATCTAAGTAGATGAATATTTTTCTTTTTAATGTAAATGTTGACATAATTAGCATAACATCGGTAATTAATAGCTCAGTTAATGCATTAACCATTCATTATTATCTTGTCAGTTTACAGACTTTTTTCTAATTTATTTGTTCCGGTTTAATAATTGTAAGTAAATCTACAGCGACTACAGCATGTATCAGAAAGGTGCGGTACAGACGATGAAACTGAAGAACTTTCTCCATAGGACCAACATTGTACTCGCGAAAAAAATGTCACCAAAATACAAAAAACAAAACAAACACATAAAATACAAAACAAAAACATAATTCTATACTATTCTATTCTATTTTTATTAAATGGCAAACAAAGCCGATGTCGACTATTCTGCCAATGTCTAAAGTGCATTGGAACAACAAGAGTGCATGAAAAAGAAAAAAAAAATATACAAAATTTCAATACCTACTCGACTCAAATGTATTTGACGGCTGATTATTTTTTCGTGATTACGATGATGGTCCCACGGAGAAAATTGTTCACTTTGATGGTCTGTACCACCACATCCTTAAGGGGGCACCCAATGGTCCACTAGCGCCACTCCTTTATAAAAATATTATCTCGCGACTGAGAAGGAATTATGTATAACGGCTAGTGAGGACCCTCGGTAAGTGTGTCTAGAATTTTCTAATACCTTTTATAAAGTTTCATATTGAGACACGAAGGAACAAAATACGATCTAAAGAAAAGCGGCCACATTCCTGTAGATCGTATTTTGTTGTGACAATCCCGGCCTATAAGGATGATGCCACGAGCCCACGAGAGTTATTAAGATACACGGCTACACATCAAACTATAGGTAAATTTCCAGTTTATTCTGATCTCGCATTGTATAGGATTTCCGTATCTAAAGTGTGCAAAACGTGTGTACAATGTTTCAATGAAAGTGACATAAATTAGCTATCCTACCTAATAATATAATCCTAATCTTTTTTGTCCGTTTTTTAAATATGATTTTACACAGATAAGACCGTCTGTATACTCTTAGATTCACTTCTCAGATTAGTCTTCTTTCAAATTATTAGAAACTACCTTCCGCCAGCGACTTAACAAAACAAACTCAAACTCAAACCGAAACTTTTATTTATTCGTTAAGTACGAGGCTTTTGGCTACTTTTGTATCTGTGTATTTTTTGTCTTTTTTTCTTTAAATGTGCGTTTTGTTTGTGCAGAATAAACCATTAATTCGTTCTGATATCTTTATAAATTATAGCCTACTAGCTTCTGCCCGCGGCTTTGCTCGCGTTTTTCTATCCCTCGGGAACAGCATTTTTTTTTTCTGGATGAAATGTGGCTGTCCTTTTCTGTACCCCCTTTTTTTTTTGAGTGTGGGAAATTATCAAATAACTTCTCCCTCTCTGGGCGGAGCGGGAGGGCGTGTCAGACTTTTACTGACTAAAACCCACCCGTGTTCGTTCCGTTGCCTGTGTGCCGGGGTCGCGATATCCCTTTCGGACAAACTCGCAACCCCGGCAGGCATTGGCCCTTCCGGACCCCGTCAGTCTTCCGGACCCCGTCAGTCCAGTTTTCTGTACCCCTGACAACGTGTATGCAAAATTTCTTGCAGATCGATTGAGTAGTTAAGGAGTCGCAAGCACAATGATATACAGTTTATCACGTTTTTTCGTTTAAAATGGTAAAGAGGTACTTCACCTAAAATCGGAAAAACTGCTAAAGGTCAAATTCATCACCGAAAAAAAACTAAAATCATTAGTTTCAGATACCATGAAATAACGTTTTTATTTTGTATAAAATCTAGCATTAAAATTCTAGGTAGTTACCAACAATAGCACGTGCCAACAATGGCCACGCGCCACTATTAGGTACCTAGGCACTTCTAGTGTCAGATCAGTTCAATGTCACTGAACGAGTGAGCACACTGACACATAACTAGGTAATAGGTCATCCTACTGAGCGGACTGTTCCGTTCGCGGATGAAATAATTCTAAAGAGGAACAACGAATATCAACGCGAGGAATCTCCATAAATAAAATGTATTTATTTATAACTGTAATGTTTATGGTGTACATAATAAAGAATATTCTATTCTATTCTATTCTCGTGGCTAAGTAATAACAGCCGCACGGGTCGATCCATCAGCTATTTAATTACGTAACACATTTTCGTAGACGATTAAGACTAATCTGTTTCATTTTGGCAGTTCAACAACATTCATTGCGTTATTGACGTTGTTGAGCAGATTTTTTTTTTTTTACTTATAAGGCAATGGATTAGCAATCTGTTTCGAAACAGATTTTCATTGATCGGGTGTTACGCGATTAGGGTACAGGTTAAGCTACGCTTGCTGGGCTTGGTCAGTGGATGGGTGACCATCTTTACATATCGAGACTCCAAGCACGTTAAGCCGTTGGTCCCGGCTGTCATTCGTGGATTTGACATTCGTTACGGGTCGTCAGAAGCCCGAAAGTCTGACAACCAGTCTTGCCAAGGGCCAAGGGGTATCGTATTACTCAGTTACTGAGTTGTGGAGGTCAGATAGGTAGCTGCTCCTTGTAAAATACTGGTATTCAGCTGCAACTTTCTGACTGAACGACTCTTTGACAACTCAAAAGTGCCAGAAATTGTGTTAATTAAGATAAATGCTTTGAGTTTGAGTTTGAAAGGACTGCGGCTACAGGAGCAATGGAGCAGCTTAACCATAATATGCGATAAACGACCCACAAGCAGGTAAAGCATTATAATCAAACGTTCCCACTGCTGGGACACAGGCCTCCTTTCTGTTAGAGGGATTGCGCCATGATCCACCACAAAGGCCCACTGCGGGTTCGTGGATGACACATAATATCGTCGAATATTTGGTCCCGTAAAAGTTGTTCATAATTATGAGTACAAGAGGAGGTTGTTAGTGTTTTAATCCAATAACCCTGTATATTACTAGTATAATATTATGTGGCTTTTATATTCTAACATGAGAAAAAAGTAGGTATATATGAAAACGTTTAGGAATTAATCTGTAGTATAGGCAGACCCGGTATCCCATGCAATCATCATTAAAAGTACATAATGACATTTTCGTCTCTAATCAAGACATGCTACAACAGCTACCAAAACGTGCTTTTATTACATTACGTAGAAATCAGACAAAATTTCCGTATTTGCAAACCCAGATCACCTTTAAACCAACCTCGTGTAACCTAGAAATTAATATTATCAAATCTTCGTCATCATTATGATAATTACGCCATTGCAAACCGAATATCACAGGTGATGTGCACTATAGTGACATTCGATCCGAAGCATCGAGTGTCGATCACTCATCTGTAAAGGTCCAATTCCACATGGCAAAATTTAGTCGCCTAGCGCCCGAAATTAATAATGTATCTGAATCCCAATCTTGATCCCGATCTTTGTCTGTAACCAAGCAACGGCAAGGTGTAGGCCACACAGAAGAGTCGTGAGACGAGGACGCCTCGCAGATACGGAAAATAGTATGCAGATGGAAAAGTGAGGCGCTTGCGTCTTGTCCTTTCTGTGTGTTTTGTGCCAGATCGCGTTAAGATTGTTTATCCTAAAAGTTAGCAACGTCGCAAATAGCTGTCAAACATTTACCTGTTTATTATTTATTTATATATACTTTATTGTACAACAGAAAATTATAAATGAACTGTTTATTAGTAATTAACTGTTTTGTTTAATATGGCAATATTACTGTATGGAAATATGAAATGTGACTAACTAGTGAACTAAAATATTAATTATGAAATGCAATCATTAATATCGTAGCACGGAGTATTTAGTTATACATGTAAAAAAAGTATTTGGAAACTAACCAAATGCCTTTTTTTACACCTAAAACGGTTATAACACCAAATTCAATGCTATAATTGCAATTCATTATTTATATTCTAGTTCGCTTGTTAGCCACATTTCTTATTTCCATACAATAATAATGCCAAATTAACCAAAACAGCGAAATATTTGACATCTATTTGCGACGTTGCCCACTTTCAGAATAAACGCTCTTAATACATGGCGGGCGAATCACAAGCAGCCGTCAAAGAGCGCGGATCAAGATTGGGATCGAGATACAAATATCAATTTTGGGTGTAAATGGTTGAGTTACTGAATTCAGACAAGTTTAATCGAATTTAGCAAGTTAACCTCCTAAAAAGTAGGTAACCTAATTAGAAAGAAGAAAGGTTGCGATACGTCCATCGTAACTAATTAAGTGTAGTACGTACAGAAGCTTTCTAAATATCTCCTCCCTTCCTAAAAAGACAACTAAATTCAGACGACTGAATTTAGTTAAGTGGAATAGCCCCTTTATACTTAATCGATACTGCACGTGAATCTGCACGCGCTTCTGTCACGAGGTTGCGACTGCGCATAGAATGTTAAACTTGTGTATGTATAGTGGAATTTAATCATTGAGCAAAGAGGTGATTTTTTTGCTGGAATTCGATTTATTATCGGATTTGGGTTCCAAGTTAAGCTTCGTGCAGATCAGCGCGACGCGACGTCGTGACGCGACTCGAACAATACAATTTCTAAGAAAACTTGGCGGTATAACAATAACCGGCGTCGCGTCGCGCTGTCGCGTCGCGCTGGTCTGCACGAAGCTTTAGTTAATCTATGTTAGGTATCCAAATTTTGTTTATTTTTTTAAAGCCTTCATTAAGTAGGTACAGCTGGATAGGTAGCGCACACTTCAATAAATACATCATATACATGCTAATTTCTGAATTTAAATTTAATGGAGACTCAGAATAGAATAAAGACAACAAAGACTATTTAGAGGCGATCACGTCTGGGTCACCAATTTAGAGGCATGATGATCACGTCGGTGTCACCAATTATTTGTCATACCTCTAGTATGAGGAACAGGGTGTAAAGTTTACTCATCCTCTATAGAAAAGGGAGGATCCTCCGACCAGACGGGTGTTGTGTCTAGCGGGCAACGGCCCAATGATTGATGTCGGGGAAATTATGCTGTTCGCGCAGTAAACTCTAATTGCGCGATGCAGGATTTGTGTGACGTCAGGATTTTGTGTGACGTCAGGTCTTTGATGCGTAGTTCGCATGTTGCGATATAGATGCCGCCACAACTAGCTACATCAAAAACTGTTAATGGATTATTAACAGTATATACGTGCATTTTGTCAATTCAATGGAGAAAGATTCGTTAAAATAACGAGAAGCAAACATGGTCCCGGTAAGTCAATAAAAACTCCAAATAAAGACAAAATACCGTGCCATATAATAAGACAAAAAAGGTAAATGTAATAAATCTAAGTAGTGAAATTAATTACCCAATGAGCCTTGTAAGGCTAAACAACATGATTTAAACCAAATGGTTTGTATTTATAGAAGCACCATCGTATTATGACTCACGTCATTTAGAGTTGAATCAATATTTGTATCGCCGGCCGAAGTTAAGTTCGGCATAAAGCCAGAAATACACCTGCGAGTAACTTGCACACGGCGTTACGTAAGCAAGTAGCTTGCATATAGTCCTCCGGACCGAATTTTGGCCATAGCGGCCAATCTCATCGGAGATCCAAGATCCAAGTGTGTGCGCAAACACAAGTGCATTCTCTCTTCCCTAGTCCGATGGGGGGGGATGGGACGGCAATCCGATACGACCGAAGGGAGATCAGGCGCAAGACCAACGGCTTAACGTGCTGTTCGAGGCACGGGGGGGTATCACACCCACACCGCTAACTTCCAAGCTCCGTGCTGTTTGTGAGAAATTCCTAATGGCTGGTAATTCCTAGTAGCGCATGCCATATTGTGCCATAACAAATTCTGATTGATGATAACATGAAATTATGTTTATTTCTGTAAGTAAATCTTTTATTCTGTAACACGTCAATGTTTTGGTGAATATTTTAAAACTAAAACTAAATGGCGCCGGCATTTATTTACATGACTGATCCCTGAGAAGAAATGGTGAAACAAACTCAGAGGTCATTGTCTCTTTTAAAGCCCAAACAGTATAATTATTAGGATGGGGCTCGAAAGGGGCTTGTAGCTTAATAATAACAGCCACACGGATCGAATTTTCAGGTTAAGCAATGCTTGCCGAGGTTGGTCCGTGGATGGGTGGCGACGTTTAGAAAACCGAGACCCCTCCGTGCCTCGGAAAGGACGTTAAGTCGTTAGTTCCGGCTGTTATTGGTAGATTAGATAGTCAGAAACCCGAAAGTCTGACAACCAGTCCAGCTAAGGGGTAATGTGTTACCCAGTATCTATGTAACAGGGTTGTGGAGGTCAGATAGGCAGTCGCTCCAAGTAAAATACTAGTATTCAGCTGCATCCGGTTAGACTGGAAGAGACCCCAATATAGTTGGAAAAAGGCTAGATAAGTGATATTCATCATCACTTGATATTGAGATGACCAATATGGCCATGGCCATATTGGCCATGGGTATGTCACATTAGCATGCAAATTACTACTCTTGTGCAAGTAAATGGCACGTATAATTGCGGCTTAACTTTCGCTAGACGCATGTTCGATAATTTTCGACAATTTCGGCTTAACGAAGTTCAAGGCCGTGGTTTTAGAGTGACCTACTTTTTGATGCTACGCCATTTCGACGTGATCTGCTAAATGTAACTATTCGATATCCTAATGGATTGTAATGTCTTGCTAAATATAAGTACTTGACCTCCACATTCTATTTTCTCTCGTCCAGTGTGTTAAAAAGGCAAATATATTATGATACAAGATGCCAAGGGGATGTGCAATAACTAAAAGATTTTGCTATTCATGACAGTTTCAAAAGGTGATACTGCCCACGTTTTACTGCACTTGTTCTTTTACAGTCAGATCATATGGAGACTTGGCAAAGCCTTCGAGATGATGATCACGAAGGCTAGAATATACCAAAATCGGCCATTGTGTCGGCAAAGCCGAAAATTACCGAAGCTTACCAAAAGCCAAGCCGAAGCGCAAAGCTCCGCTCTACCATTACACAAGCAAAACATAATCTTTAATTAATGAATCAATAAACAATGTGATCGGGGATGCATTGTTACACTCATTTACCGCTCCTTTGAAGTCGGTATGCAGTAAGTACACATCGTTTTATATTTAGAACTTTGAGATTTTAATGTGTGGTCGCGTTTAAAACTTTTTTTTATGAGGTCACACATTCAACGTTGTATTTTCGTGAAAAGTTCGAATTCATTTGTTTTGAATTTTTTGTTATTACTTTCTTTTGGATTTTAATTATTTATGTTTAAGTTTTCGAACCTTACAAAACTTCCATTATTTAGCGATTAGATCCTAAAATACACTTTCCTTTTTTTTTTCTTTTTCTTTTCATGTTTTTTTCCTTATGGTACTGGTTATTACTAAATTGGTTACCACCACAACCACGATAAACTAGTAATATGTTTAACAATGCAACATTAAAAAAAATCTTTTGTAACCACTGAAATCTATTACAATAAATTATTCTTAAAGTCACCGTGGGCTATTAAAAATGTATACATACAGGGTAGCAACTCCGGAGACGTGACGGGTATGGATATCTTAACAATATAAGCAATTTAATGACACTTTTCCACTAAAGACTAAAAGTATTTACACCTAGTTCTTATTTAGTGATTGGGCGACTCCAGGTATTCGTAAAAGCAGGGAAAAACTATTTGAACTTTATGGCCTAAAGCAACATATGAATAATACAAGCTTTCATAAGTATGTTGCAAAATATTCAAAAACTTTTAAAAGTGTGTGCAAAATAGCCAAAGCTCTTTATATTAGCAATAAAATAAAATCAGCTGATGATAAAATAAAAACTACCTGGCAAATAATAAATAATGAAACAGGTAGGAAAAAACAGCGAAATACTGAATTTAATTTAGAAACTGCTCATGGCCCTATCAACACAGATGTAGAAATAGCTCAGGAATTTGAAAACTTTTTTGCTAATATTCCCATTAAAACTACTGAAGCTTTAAATTCCTCACCCGCGCTTTCTGCTTCCTTACTTAGACAGAATGTGAAGGCATGCCCTTTGGAGTTTAGGTTTCAGCATACAAACCCCCAGGCTGTTATAAAAGCTTTTAAAGATCTTAAAATTAAATCAACAGAAGATCTCTGGGGAATGTCTGTAAAAGTCTGTAGATGTATTATCGAAACCATTGCGCCCTATTTAGCTTTCATATTTAACACCAGTGTAGACCAAGGAGTCTTTCCGGATCTCATGAAACACAGTAAGCTAGTTCCATTGTTCAAATCCGGTGATAGTAAAGAACCCAACAATTATAGGCCTGTGTCAATTCTACCAGTTCTCAGTAAGGTGTTTGAAAAGTTGATGCTCAATCAAATGTTACGTCACTTTAATAAAAATTCCATCTTTCATGAACAACAGTACGGTTTCACCAAAGGGCGTTGTACCACTGACGCTGGTGTCACCCTAATAAAGAACATTTTTAATGCCTGGGAAGAAGCACAAGATGCCATTGGAATCTTTTGCGACCTCTCGAAGGCGATCGATTGCGTAGACCATGAGACACTTTTGCTGAAACTGGAGCACTATGGGATTAGGAATACAGCTCTTGATTTACTAAGATCATACCTGAAAGATAGAAAGGTTAAAGTTCAAGTAAACGGCGTAAACTCATTAGGGTCTGAAATGGCAATGGGCGTTCCTCAAGGTTCGATATTGGGTCCATTCCTCTTTTTAGTTTACATTAATGATTTACCCCAATTACTCCAAAATCAACCGAAGATGGTGTTATTTGCAGATGACACATCATTGATCTTTAAAATCAACCGACGGTCACAAAATATTGACGACGTGAATACCTCTATTCTTCAGGTCCAAGATTGGTTTACGGTAAATAATTTGGTACTAAATAAAAAAAAAACCATATGCATTAGATTTAAATTACCTAATGTTAGAAGTAGCGAATGTGACATCTTATTGAATGGAGAAAAGCTAGAATATATTAATCAAACAGTTTTCCTAGGAATCACGCTAGACGAGAAATTACAATGGGGACCTCATATAACATCTCTTGCGGGGCGGCTAAGCTCTGCCGCTTTTGCTGTTAGAAAGATAAGACAGTTAACAGATGTAGAAACCGCGCGTTTGGTCTATTTTAGCTACTTCCACAGTATCATGTCGTATGGCATTTTACTGTGGGGTCGGGCTGCTGACATTGAATCTATATTTATTTTACAAAAGAGAGCTGTCAGAGCCATTTATAATCTACATCGTCGCGAATCTCTCAGGGAACTGTTTCAAAGGATTAATATTATGACAGTACCTTGCCAATTCATTTATGAAAATATTATGTATGTAAGAAAAAATCTACATATTTTTAATAAAATAAGCGATAGACATAATTTTAATACTAGAAATAAAGATAAAATAGATCAACCATTTTTCAGATTATCTAAAGTATCTTCATCTTTTATGGGGTACTGTGTTAAATGTTACAATAAAATACCTTGTGATATATTACAATTAAATGAAAGAAAATTTAAAACTCATATTAAAAGTACACTTTGTAAACAAGCATATTACAAATTAGAGGATTATATCCAAGATAAGAATGCTTGGAAACATGCTGGTCCTGCTCCATAGGATAATCTAGAATCTAGACAAAATCAAACTGGTTGCTAATTTAAGTTGTATGAATTATTATTTTTATTATATGACATTGATTTTGCATTCGGTGATTACTTCCTCACACACTGACTTATTAATTGTAAAATTTTAAGAAAATCGTCTACTTTTACAATGTTTGTAAATATGTGAGAACCATGCATCTATCACATAAGTAATTAGTTTATCTTTCGTTGCTTCATTTTTATTAATTCTTCTTTTTACCTATTGTGGTAACGTATTTTTATTTTAATTTTTTTATTTGCATCGTCTTCACATATAATTATGTAACTAATGTACGTACATATGCAAAATATTGTAACACATTTTAAAAGAGTAACGGTGGAGTTTCTTGCCCATTCTTCTCCATACGAAAACTACCTTTTGGAAGGGGCGACTAGAATCAATTAAATTTTTTTGTAAACTTTGACGTTCAAAAGTGCCTTACAGGGGCCTATTTGAAATAAATGATTTGACTTTGACTTTGACTTTATCACAGATTAAAAATACACTTCAGGTGATTAGCGCTGTGCGACCTGAATTGCACTTTATTGTGTCGTAGCAAGAGTCGCTTTTTATTTAAATGATTTTGCTAATATCCCATCTGTATTCATCTGTGGTAATATGATAAAACAAAAAATAAATTAATCTGGCGATGTTTTATTTTTTGAGGTCCTTAATCCCGTGTAGAGAAGTTAAAATATCAGTTTAAAAAAGTTATTTATTTTGTGTAATCTTCGCAGACGTGGTAGATATATCAACATGATAAAACAGATTTTATCAACTCTCACTTCAGGTTCAATATCAACACACTGCCGGCGATGATTGACCAAAAAAAATTTTTTTTTTTGGTCCTTTTAGTCATTCGATTCCATTACGTCTGCGGAGTTTTGTTAGCCAATTTTGTTGGAACCTGTATAATTTGGTTGATGACTTTACTAGCAAAGTCATCAACCATCAGACACGACAATTATTTTACGTGCGTAATAAGAATAACGGTCCCTTAGATTCCTGTAAAAGTAAAAATAAACATCAAACTCAAGGATTTATCCTGCAGCAGTTTTAACCTTTGTCTTTACTAGCATTTATTTGAGTAAATTGTGATGCCTCCGCCTATACTGACAAATGCTTGCACTGACTGACAGGTCCACTCAAATCTGTGTGGTTCTTTTCTCAAAAGACCATTTCAGACACTAATCTACATGATCCTCATATGGCCTGACCAAGATGTCTGGACTTTAAAAGGCATGTGACCTCTGAGTTTGTTTCGGCCATTCTTCTCAGAGTAGTCAGATAGGAAACGCCGAACTAATCTAGCATTTTTTTTTTTTTATATGACGTGTAAAAGTGATTCTTCTATCCTATTTACAGAATAAACAATTTCATTTCATTTATTTAAAACACAGTCTTATACACAATAATTGATGGCACATAACATCAATACATAGACATCATACGATAACCCAGTTTTCCCAACCAAAAACGGCCCGACCTATTAAAACCGAATACCTGTTACTAGCCCGAGCCTTAGAGTGGTTCGACACGTGTTTATTATAACACCACTCTAAAAGGCACACGAGGTTTATTTTATTAATTTTAGCAAACAATAAATTATATTATTATGATAGCACGTGTATTGACATGCCTTTTGAATTTATGTCTCTGCGATGTGGAGGTCAATGTTCGCTGTTTTAGTGACCGTTGGTTTTGAAATGTAACGATTATTTTTTTTCGTTTTAAAAAAAAATCATGTTTACCGCAAAAAAACCTATTTTCTTTCTTTCTTTTCTTTCTTTCTATCAATTGTACGGATTAACAAAGAAATGAAGAAAGATAAGGTTCTTTTATGAGGGGCTCGTCGCTCATTAACGATAGATCGAAGGTTAAGCTATGCTTACCGCGGCTGGTTCGTGGATCCACCATCGTAAAGCTTCGTGCAGACCAGCGCAACGCGACGCCGCAACGCGACTCGAACAATACAATTTCTAAGAAAACTTGACGGTATAACAATAACCGGTGTCGCGTCGCGCTGTCGCGTCGCGCTGGTCTGCACGAAGCTTAATCCACCATCTGACAGGAATTTGCCGCATTTGACAGGCATTTAAGTCAAGACAGGCGTGCGGCCGGCGGGCGCTAAGGTGAGACAGGCCTTTTTGAATTTCCCTCATAAATGCACTGTTGAGTACAGAAAAGAATCGCCGGACAATTAGAGTTGGTAAAAGCGTTATTAGTAACTCAAGAAAGCTTTAAAAACGTTTCGCGTGGAGATTTAACATTCAGCAACCCGCACTGGGCCCTCGTGGTGGATTATGGTCCTCTCACAGAGAGGAGGCCTGTGTCCCAGCAGTGGGAACATTATAGGATAATTATTGACTTTGAAATCAAACTGTTATCAATGTCGTGATTAACCGTTTGCCTTTTTTTTTTTTTTTTGAGGGTGGGAAATTATCAAATAACTTCTCCCGCTCTGGGTGGAGCGGGAGGGCGTGTCAGACTTTTACTGACTAAAACCCACAACGTGTTCCTTCCGTTGCCTGTGTGCCGAGGTCGCTATATCCCTTTCAGACAAACCCGCAACCCCGGCAGGCATTGGCCCTTCCGGACCCCGTCAGTTGGTGCTGACATCTCTTTGACGCGCGCGTGGAACACAACGCGCCGTCGACCCGGGCCTGTTCCCTATCGGACGGCGAGCTACCCATTGCTCACCGTCCGCAAGCCCGCGCCTACGGTGGCCGGAAGTCGGCTCGCGACTCCCGACGCCCGGGGCGTCTCCTGCGGATTAACCGTTTGCCTGTATCTAGTATCAAGTCACAGTACAAAGGAAATAGGATGTAGAAAAATAAAAAACCTTTTGTCCGTCAGATACAGTATTAAAAAATATTGGACACGTATTTTTTTCTTTTTTTACGTAATCAAAAGATTACGGCAATACATTGAGTTAAAATGTGGCATGACGTCACTCTCCGGTAGATTTTATACTGAATTGTGACGTAGCGAGTGCCCCCACTCCCCAACTTTAATGCGTTTTATTAAGGGGACTACAGGACCTAAACGTGCCTAAACGCAAGTTTTATAATGCCTAAAAGAATATGATCCACTGCAGTAAACAAAATATATGATATTCTTCAGGATATATGCTAGTATGATAGGGTGTTGAAAACATAATACAACTAATTTGATACGATAGAAAAAAATCATGAAGATACCTCTAAAAATTTCTTTTAACGATTAAAAATCATATTAATTTACATGCAATCATTCTGATTTTTTGTCAGATTATTCTACAAGCTACATATTAGCATAATAGTGTTTTAATTTTCCAGTCCAATCAATAGATTTTCTGTAAATCGCTAACTGCTTCATATTTTGCAATAAATTACCTGCGTCGTGTCATCGCGCTTCTCTTTCATTTCTATGCAGTCCGACAGTGACCGCGCTTTAGCTGTTGTAAGCCTCTTAAATGTATTTTTTTTTTAAATTAATATGATAAAGCAAAAAATACGTGTCTAATATTTTTTTATTATCTGACTGATGGACTAAATAGTTCCTATGTGTATCCCTATTATCTCCAATTGTTAACCGACATTCCATAACAAATAGGAATGCGTATATTTATATCGGTTCAGCTGTGTGTACTATTAAAAAAACTAGGTTTCTAGGGCTCGTCAGTAGTAGTCACAATGAGTTATTGCATAAACTATTCTTTGTCTCGAGAGAAATACTGGAATTTTGTTAAAAGGAATGTTATTTTAACCGAGTTCTTTTGAACTGTTGTAGGAGTATCGCAAGTATTCAAAAGTATTTTCTAAAGTACCTGATTGTGGGTTCCAATCCAGGTAAACACGTTCTAAGGTTGAGAATTCCACCCGCGATGGTTAACTTTAGCGTAAACGTAATGCCGACAACCCTCCCAGAGGGTTCACTTCCAATATGTATGGCGGCATGGCGTATGAGTTCTATGAAAACTGGGTGCAGTCGAAAGTGTTAAAGCATAGATCAGCTAATGCTAGGGATTGACAGCTCACTTGACCTAAGGTTTCACGGTGATATTGTTTTTACGAATAGATCAGCTGGAGTGACCAGAGCCCAGCTGTGGGACGGTGAAGCTACAATGATCTTCTTCTTTTTTTTCACTGCCTAGCTACAATGATGATGCTGGTAAACATTCAACCTTGTGACTTACTCAGATTAATGAATCCGACATAGCTATTGAAATCGCCCACCACGACCATGTCATCAACAACACATTGCCTCCAACAGTGACGATACTGAAATCTGCCTAGGATAAGGTAGTATATATATATGCAACCTTATACTAAGCAATCAAGAGTCGCGCCCCCGCGCCCTTAGTCGCCGCAGGAGACGCCCCGGGCGTCGGGAGTCGCGAGCCGACTTGCGGCCACCGTAGGCGCGGGCTTGCGGACGGTGAGCAATGGGTAGCTCGCCGTCCGATAGGGACCAGGCCCGGGTCGACGGCGCGTTGTGTTCCACGCGCGCCTCAAAGAGATGTCAGCACCAACTGACGGGGTCCGGAAGGACAAATGCCTGCCGGGGTTGCGAGTTTGTCCGAAAGGGATATCGCGACCCCGGCACACAGGCAACGGAAGGAACACGGGTGGGTTTTAGTCAGTAAAAGTCTGACACGCCCTCCCGCTCCGCCCAGAGCGGGAGAAGTTATTTGATAACTTCCCAACCTAAAATTTTTTTTAAAAAATCCTAGGCAATAAGCCCCGCAACTAACCTTGCAAGCTGGCGAATCTTATGTTAATACTCGCCACTGGCGATATATTAGTTACTTTAAGCTAAAATGTCTATTTATTTCCTTACATCTGAGTGTAGATGATGCAACAAAAATGCGATTAATTAAATAAATTAATCAGCAAATAGACAAAATGACCCGGATATCGATCCTAACTGTGTTACACGAGTCATGTAAATGCTGACTTCCGCTTATTTATTATAACTCCGTTATGTTGCTAACTGCGGGAATACTGTAGATTTGTGTGTTGAGGCGCTTTTACACTCACCGAAGATTTTTTTTTTTTGTTGAGGTAGGTACGCCCTCAGAACAAATAAAAAACCAAGACATAGCACTACGAACAATACAGTGAAGCATGCTAAAAATACAGCTCACATGCACACATTTACATTTACTTTAATTTTGTTAAAGAGCCCGATGGTCCTTTCCCACTGTCTCTCAAGATACAGGTTTCCTAGTTTGAGAGGCAGGGTTTCCCATATTGTGTACAGATTTTAGTTCTTGGATTAAACTGCATTGTGTTACTACCAAAGCTCTTCTAAATTATGTTTATTTAAATATGTTAAATCTGTATTTTTGTGAAATAAAGGTATTATTATTATTATATTATTATTAACCATTAATGCGCCCAGAGTAACAAACTCAGTTGAGAAGTTTGACATCACAGAATATATGGTACGAAAGGCATTATTAAGTTTCAACGATAATACAGCCACTGGTCCTTACAGCATACCGGCAATATTTATGGTTTTTAGGTCCCACTCTTTTTCTCTGCTACATAAATGAGCCCTGTTCACTTAAGATTAAAAATTGCCGCAACTGCGCATACGCTGATGACACTGCCTTAACTTTAAAGACTTTACAGCCATTTATTTTACATATACGCTAGTGATTGGCTAAGTCGGAAAGTTATCGATTCTCCCATTTATTATTGAATTATTTTTTTTTCCAAAAATTCCATTGAAAATTCAACAACAAACACTGCAACTTTTAAATTTTTTCTACATTACTCATATTTCAAAACAAAAATTTGTCTAATCGATCGCCGCTGTAGTGATGCGCTTACCGTCACTTTACCGCTTTTTTTTTTTTTTTTTTGGGTGGGAAATTATCAAATAACTTCTCCCGCTCTGGGCGGAGCGGGAGGGCGTGTCAGACTTTTACTGACTAAAACCCACCCGTGTTCCTTCCGTTGCCTGTGTGCCGGGGTCGCGATATCCCTTTCAGACAAACCCGCAACCCCGGCAGGCATTGGCCCTTCCGGACCCCGTCAGTTGGTGCTGACATCTCTTTGAGGCGCGCGTGGAACACAACGCGCCGTCGACCCGGGCCTGGTCCCTATCGGACGGCGAGCTACCCATTGCTCACCATCCGCAAGCCCACGCCTACGGTGGCCGGAAGTCGGCTCTCGACTCCCGACGCCCGGGGCGTCTCCTGCGGCAACTAGGGGCGCGAGGGCGCGCATTTTGCCTCTCCCTCGCGCGCTCCGCCTTCTCCTTCGCGAGCATTACTGCTTCGCAGAAGGAGGTGACGGCCTCCCATGCACTCTCGCTCCGGACCATGGCCTGAACCAAGGCCGGACGCGAGAGATCGCCGCCGCCGATCGCCTCCGTGAGGACACGGCGGTGCTCCGCCCAAGCTGGGCAGACCTCCACCGTATGCTGCACCGTGTCCTCCGGGCGATCCACACAGTGGTGACACCCGGGCGTTTCCTCCCGTTTAATCCTGAACAGGAACCTTCCGAAACAACCATGTCCGGTGAGGACCTGCGTCAGGCGGAAGGTGAGGACGCCGTGGCGCCTCTCTAGCCACTCCTCAAAGAGGGGACTTATCGCCACAATTGTGGCGTGCCCAGCGCTGGGTTGCGACAATCGCACTCTCCATGCCGCCATGAGATCCCGCCGGAGCTCTGTCCGCTGTGCCGCGATTTCTCGCGGCAGCGGAGTTACGCCCCGGCGTTTCGCCTCCTCGCGCATCTCCCACATATGCGCGAGGACTTTCGCCTCCAGATCCCATGGCGGTAGTCCGGCAAGGAGGCTCGCTGCCTCACGGGAGACCGTGCGGTATCCCCGTACCAGCCTGATGTCACTTTACCGCTACCGTAACCATCACTACCGCTTTACGTCACTTTTGACATGAAGTACAATATGCTTTGTACGAAGAAATTCGCTTTCATTCCGTTCCTAGGCAATGTAAATTGTCCCTTATATAATTCAAATGATTATTATTCTTACCAGTCAAGCGAAGTTAATAAAAGAATAACAACACGAAATGTATTAGAATTAAAATTAAGCTGACCTCGCATTGTACGGAAATACTATACAATGCGAGACCAGCTTAAACTGGAAATTTATAACTTGATGTGTAGCCGTGTGTACTAAGCTCATTTCGATTTCATACAAAAATCCCATAGAAAAAAGGACGTTCAGTTTTTCCCAGATATGAAAATTTTCCGGGAAACTTAACAATTTTTCTTTCTTTAAAACCTAATTCTGACTATTAGCATAATCAGCCTATAATGTTCCCACTGCTGGGACACAGGCCTCCTCTCCGTGAGAGGAAGTGGGCTGTAATCCACCACGCGGGCCCAGTGCGGGTTGGTAGATGTTACATGTCTTTGAATATTTTGTTTCTAGGACATGCCGGGTTTCCTTCGCCGTTTTGAGAGCAGTTGGGATGACATAATTTACATAAAGTAAAATGCCTGTCTAGGTTCAAACCTACGACCTACAAATCGTAAGTCGCGGCCGTTACCACTGGGCCACCACTGCTGTCTTTTACCAAACATTTTTTAAGCAAAAAAATATCCAAATCAGTTCAGCCGTTCCAGCGAAGCGCTTATCAACGAACAGCAGTTCATTTTTATATTTATAGGAAGACTATATCTACATAATTTATTAAAGCACTTAGTGGTTAAGCTCTTCATTAAAGACGTCCAGGTACATAATACCACTGCCGTACTGATTTCTACTGTCAAGTAACGTTGATGTATTCTGGTTTAAAAGGTATAGGTATTGGTGTACGGGGGAGATGGGCGGGCCATCTGGCGTGATCAGCAGACGATAAACATCATCAGAACAACCACTTGGAAAAGCCCAAATAAAGCAGAAGAAGAGGCAGACCAGCAATACGGTGGCAAGACGAGATAGTGGAATTGGTTGGCAAATGTGAAAGCAAATAACAGAAAAAAACTGGAAATTACTGAAGGAGTCCTTTATCCATCGAGGGGCCCTTAACTAATCTATATAATATATATATAAAAGAAAGTCGTGTCAGTTACAACCATTTATAACTCAAGAACGGCTGGACCGATTTTTATGATTTTTGATGGCTTTGTCTCCGCCCCGAATAGCAAAATAACTATAAACGTCGGAAAAATTCACGAAAAAACGATGCAGAAATTTTGCACTTATAAATGCCATAAATCTTTAAAAAAGTACTAGGCCTGCATGAATTCACGATATAGTAGGTATTATTATTACACGTTGTGCATAATTTCTGAGCAGTAACCTAACAAAAAGTACTAGGCTTGCATGAATTCACGATAGTATTCAATCGTTACGTTATGCTAATAATAGGATTTGGATGAGGCAGACAGATAGTTTATAACCTGGATTAACAAATTGGATATATACTTTATATCCCAATAGTATGTTTCCATGGGATTATTTCCGACTTCCACGCGAGCAAAAATGTAGTTAATTAATATTATTGAGTCGAATTAAGAAATTTCTCTTCTCTATTAAATTTTTTGTAGTAATAAATTCAAATTCAAAAGTTATTTATTCAAACTAGGCTGAGAATCAGCACTTTTCGAACGTCAAAATTACATAAGACAGTCCCCCAAAACGCCCACCCTTCACCACTTCCTAGTGCGTTAGCTGGGAAGAAGAAGTGGCGACAAACTCCCCAGCAGCACAGCTGTCTGTTCAGTTAGAAAGAAAAAAAAAGATTTTATATATTAGTATTCAACATAATTAAGCTAATTTAAATTATTATCCATATGTTACACACGCCAATATACCAAACAAAATCATCGAGAACGGAAATCGGGCAGAAATAAAAATAAACGTAAACAAAACTTAACATCTTAATAAAAGCCTCCAGGCATAAAGGGCGTGCCCGCTTACATAAAGCTGTAACTGGAAGTTATAAATGATAAACTAGGACCATCGAGGTAAAATAAATAAATTGTTAATTACTAATAACAATAAATAATATGATCAATTGTCGAGGTCACTAGTTACATATTGCAATACAACTCATTAAAAAAAAAAACATTGTAATGAGTAGATTATGTCAACAATAAATTCTAATTAAATTAAAATAAACAATTAGGTATATAAACTCATATAACCTGTCAGTAGGTAAGCTAATTCTGGAGAAAGAACATAAACATTGTCTTGAGTTAATCAGAGCGACCGACTATTAGATATTGTGTAACTATTATAATAATGGTAGAGGCTTTTTTTGGTGTTCCTACGGGCAAATGAGTTACTTCAATATTTTCTGGGTTGGCATGCGATGCCTTCCTCCGGTATTCGTTATTTGCTAGCCAATAAGATACGACTTTATATTTTTTCTTTTAGAAAAGTTCACCGTTCTCAAAAGGATATTGAACCCTCTGAGAAGTATTTGTTACAAATCTGATATGTAGTCAGGAATTCCGGACTTGAATTCTCGATCCGATTTCCGAATGAAGAACCAAGAAATATTATTTAGATTTCGACGTAGGAGCACGTTTCTTTTGATATAAAGGGGCCATCAATATTACCAGACAACCTAGATAAGTAACAAAATGGAATCTTGCTATTCTTTAAAAGGTATTTGCAAAAAAAAATGGTTTAAACTTGTTTCTAACTCAAGGATCACTAATTACTTTCCTCATTGGGGGTCTGTTTTTAAAAATAATACTAGTTGGCCGTTACCCGCGACTTCGTCTGCGTGGAATTCTGTAATTTAATTTAATTTATTTGTATAGCTAGCAGTGGACGTTTTGAAGTAGTGAAAATTAAAATTAAAAGAACAAACAATCAAACAGAAACACAAAAAAAAAAATGGTTTTGTTGTATGAACCGTATATATTATACTTTCATAATATATGCATTTAGTAAAAAGCTGTTACTTTGACATTACAAACAGACACTTCAATTTATTTGTATATATAAGAATGTTTATATGTTTAAATGACCGTCGCGGTCCATTTGGTGGATAATTACTTGCAACCAAGATTTTTTTAAATGTTTATTAAGTAATAATAATAAACAAATATTATGCAATGAACAAAAATAACTACATAAGTAGTAGTTCTTACCTAATTAATGTGAAAAAAAATTTTTTTTTCTTGCTATCTTTTTGATGTCTGGAGCAAAGTTGGTGCAAACTATTGCCACTAAATCCGTCATTAATGATCGTGTTGAAGACAAAAAAGACAAAATTAAAATATGCTAGAAGTTTTAGTTTTAAATTGTATTGTTTACTTAAGGTCCGCTCAAAATAGGTCCGAGAGAAATTAAGGGAGGGAGAGAGGGGGGGGGGGGGGTCGAGGGAGAACATTGTTTTCTGTTTTTATAGTTATAAGGTGTATTTTCGTGCTGTAATGCCAATAAACGCCTTTTTCTTTCTTTCATTTTCCGCCATTTGGTGACTCCTGTCTAACTGTTTAAAGCTTTGTGCAGACTAGCGCGACGCGACAGCGCGACGCGACAATCGTTATTGTTATACCGTGAAGTTTTCTTAGAAATTGTATTGTTCGAGTCGCGTCGCGTTGTCGCGTCGCGCTGGTCTGAACGAGCCTTAAAGCCGAAAATTACCAACATCAACTCAACCACAGTGGCTTTATTATCCCGCCCGAAGTAACCGTGCAACATACTTACAGTACTACTATTTTCTTGATGTCTTAAATTTCTATCAGTTACCCTTTGCACTTGGTAATTATGTTTGACGGCAACGCGGGCGCAGCGGTAGGAGTCAATACGTACAAGCACCAAGTGCAAAGGCCAACTGATAGATCCGACGACTGACGAAACACGAACTTTGCCGAGGGACATTAAGAAAATAGTTGTACTGTATTTACCAACATTTCTTTCAAGAGAACTTTAGTTTTTTTTATTTTTAAGGACATTAAAATTGTGATTCAAGTCTTCTTGTAGTCTTTTCGTCATGAAATTTATTGAAATTAAATTCAATAAATACTACGAAAAGTTATTTTTTGTAGACTGGTCTGGTCTAGTGGCCGCAAGCACTACTGCTGAGCATGAGGTCCTGGGTTCCAGGTCGGGCAAAGTATTATTGGGTTTTTCTCTCTGGGGTTACTCAGTAGCAGCCCGGAGTCTGGAATTGTACCCGGTTGATGGCAATAGGCTCACCCACTATTACATGGGACTTAAATATAATTGGTGAAATGTGGATGTACTATGGGTACACCTCTGGGTAGCCCTTCGGGGAACAAGGCGTGATGTTATAGTGCATGTAATAATGAATGAAATTCAATAAAACACGAAAAGTTATTTTTAGTTCTCCGATATCGGTATGGTTGTATATTATGGCGCTGATCAGCTGACCCCAAACCCCTTTTCACCATAATTTATAACCCCTTATTTTATATTATTTATGAATGAGAGCGATGTGATAAGGACAAAGCGTTCTACTTGACTTCTAGATCAAAACCATAAACCTACAGTCTCTTTGTGTTTGGTTTCGAGGTTAACAGCAAAAAATATCAATATCGTCATGTTGGGATTAGATTAGATGCCTCATATGCTAACTCTTGCAGAACTGATGAAGGTTATAAATCGTAATCTCCAAAAAATATATTTAGGTACGTAAGATTTTTTTTTTTTTTTTTTTTATCTAGACTACCATCCGACTCCATCCATCTCCACCCATCCATCCATCCATCCATCATCTTGTCCATCTGACTATCAGTTGCCCTTTGCACTTGGTGCTTGTACGTATTGACTATCTAGACTAGTTCTAGATTAACTTAGTTCCTATACAGGGTGGCAGGGAAATCGACGCGAAAACTGTTACCATGGATTCAGTATATGATTTCTGAACCCACCTACGTTGAAAAATTTCGTCGGTTATTTAAAAAAAATCTGCTGTTTCATAGAAAAGTGCAATACCTACGCGGTCAAAATGTATGGAACAGCAGATTTTTTTTTGTCCCAATGACCATTACACATTTTCAGAGATGAATTGTTACGAATATTCATCACTTTACTTAACATTGACTGTGGCTATATTATTCTTGATGAATCAAGTAACTAAATAGGACCAATTTTATTCGTAAATCATTTATAGAAGAATTTATTTTAATTAAACTAATTTTGTCCCAAAATTACGAAGTTTCGTTACTCAGGGTTAGTAACACGCAATAAAATTAGAAACGCAATTGTTTAAAGTGGTATAAATATTTTTTCCTATTCCGGCAACACTATTACTTACGTCAAAATCACTGTCGCGGCAGCCATAATGTTTTCGCCGTAGTCGTGAAGTCAAGACGTGTATCAAGTGAATATTTACAAAAAAATACCTCAGGGTGATAAACGACTATTATAGTGGTAAGTTTATTATATTTTTTGTTTACTTACAGTGTCTTTTTGTTATTTTTTGTATCATCTCAACGAATACGCTGAGTGTTTGCGTGGTAAACACGTGGTTTACGTAAAAATATTTTTAGAGGTTATAATTTCTCAGATTTTATTCTCATTTTCGTTATAT
Organism: Agrochola circellaris; assembly: GCA_914767755.1. Lineage (NCBI taxonomy): Eukaryota > Metazoa > Arthropoda > Insecta > Lepidoptera > Noctuidae > Agrochola > Agrochola circellaris. Next base: position 11,318,846 of record OU611860.1, read on the forward strand.
TGCGTTACGTTACGAAACTGAGAAATTGTTAAGCTTAGTTCACATAAACAAAAAGTACGTAACTATAATTACCGGCCCGTAAGTTGGCCAAAGATTTTATAGTGGAGGAAGTTCGCGCACACAACATTTCATACATTTTTACATGCGCGAACTTCCTACTTTAAAAATAAAATAACGATGTCAAGACTTTAATTTAAGAAATAAGTAAAATAAAAGTATAAGATGTAAGACAAGCTAAAAACCACCTAAATTCGTTTCAGTAAAACACCATGGCCCTGTGTCAAATGCCGAAAGAAAAAAAAAAACCAGAGAGCGTCTTAAACAAAATCCAGTTAAAAAAACATTTAGAGAGAGTTAAATTAAATAAATTAAAAATTAAGGATCAAAACCAAAGCCATAAAGAAAAAACAAGACAGAAGTTGAGAGAATACTCTGATCGCTACTATAAAAAGAAGAAAAATAAATCTATTAGTGACCCGACTGCAGCAACAATTCCAAACGAGCATATTATAAAGAGGTGGTAACTTAAGACAAACAAACTTCGAAAAGAATTAAAACGTTGCCAAAATGCATTAAATATGTCGTTAAAAAAACAAGAAACCATGAGAAAGCAAATCTATCGGCTAAAGCAAGAAAGGATCATTAACAAAAACCAGTCAAGACGACAAACAATTGAAGAAGAGCAGCCATCGACACCTACTGAATTTTAAATTCTATCCGAGTCTCTCAGCTCGATGTTTATACTATTACCCTCTTACTAATAAACACAGAATAAAGTTATTCCACCTATGGAAATGTATGGTTCTTCCTTTATTATTCCTTGTATAACTTTATTCCGTGCTTGTCAGTAAGAGGGTACTTAGAAGTTTTTTTAAAATTAATCTAAATAAGACTGATAAGCCAAATATAATCACGTGTTTTATTTGCCCAATCCATACAATGTGTACTATACCTTATGACATCAGTTTCGTGACGGAGATTCTCAGTATCGTTACCTATCAGTTTAGTAACAAATTTAAAATGTACACTTTTTCTGAGTATGACCCAACTAAGATTTCAAAAGAAAAAATTACTCTTGCAAAAGATTCGATTTACTACTTGTTTGTATTTGTTTGCTTGATATAATCAAAAATCAATCTGCCTAACCTTTTCCCAACTAAAATACAATAGACGACGTATATTTAGTAACTTAATCCGCGTAACTGTTCTTAATGAGTCATAAAGAACCCTGTAAGAAATCAACCCAACTATGTTGGGGTCGGCTTCCTGTCTAACTGGATGCAGCTGAATACCAATAATTAACATGGAGCGACTAAGCTGCCTATCTGAGTAATACGATACCCGGTAAGACTGGTTGTCAGACTTTCGGGCTTGTGATGACCCGTATCGAAGTCATAGATCCACGAATGACAGCCGGGACCAACGGCTTAACGTGGTTTCCGAGGTACGGAGGAGTCTCGGTATGTAAAGATGGTGACTCATCCACGGATAAATCCCGGATCGTCCCGTGTGGCTGTTATTACTTACCCACGACCTCCTCTTTGCTTGGTATAGTAAGAACTTTATATAATGAATGATTAAAAAGTTTATGTTTGACCTTTGTTCCTCATTGTGAAGTAACGTTCGGCAAATCTACTAAGCCTCATTTATTTAACAACAACAAAAAATACGAAATGTAAACGTTGGAAGCCTATACTGCCCCCGATAGAAAAAAAAACGCATCTAACATTTTTTTCCAGATTTGAGTTATATAAAGAAAGAAAATACGTTTATTTGCGGTACACATGACGCAAAGAAAGAACAAAACACAAAAATAAACAATTTGGAAATAAATATAATAAAAAATATTGGAATTTGGAATATATATTGCCGGAATCAGAAAAAAAAGGCGCATCTGCCTGTATTTTTACATCAATCTGGAAAAAAATTTAGATGCGTCTTTTTTTCTATCGGGGGCAGTATACAGCTACTGTGTCCCTCTGCTGGGCAAAGACCTCTCCTTTCTCCTACCAAACCTTTCTTGTCTCTTACCTCTATCAAAATGTCATGCTTTATTTAATTTTACGTGATGGAAAATACTTTATACAGAATTAATTTTAGAATTGAAGTGTGGAAAACTCTAACAGATTTTACTCATAATGTAGTGACATGTCACAGACTACCGGTGACATCACTTTGGCAAAGAAAAACCTGAGAAATCTTCCATTTATATTGTATTTAGACTTTGAGACAGTCGTTATAACAATAAAACTTGTATTGTGTCTCGTCCAGTGTCCTTTAGTACGGACCAGTGACTGTTCCACCGCAGGGCAAAGTCCTGCACACTAATTACGTAACACAATCTGAATGATTTTGAAGTATATTGCTAATCCATTGCTACATAATGTTCGAATTTGTCTGCTCAAGAACGCAAGTAACGCAATGAATGTTGTTGAACTGTCATAATGAAAGCCATTGCTACTGTAGTGTGTTACGCAATTAACTCGATAGAAAAACTTCCGTTTATTGTAGTTATAGTACCGACCAGTGACTGTTCCACCGCAAGGCAAAGTCGTCATTTCATACTGCAAAGAAACGGGCATTGATCACATGCTCAGTAAACTTCGCAATTTCTTCCCATTTAATCCAGCGGGCTAATTGCCTGGCACACTCACAATCCCAATGCTATACACGGTGGCAGGGACATCAACGCGAAAACTGATACCATGAATTCAGTACATGATTCTGAACAGTGGTTCAGTACATGATGATGAACACCTCTACGTTGAAATTTTTTGTCGGTTATTTAAAAAGAATCTGCTGTTCCATACCTTTTGACCGCGTAGGTATTGCACTTTTCTATGAAACAGCAGATTTCTTTTTTTAACCGGCGAGAATTTTCAACGCAGGAGCGTTTTAGAATCATGTACTGAATCCATGGTATCAGTTTTAGCGTCGATGTCTCTGCCACCCTGTATACTTTTTGACAATTCAACAATATCCATTGCGTTGTCTAACGTTATCAAGCACACGAATGTTTCGAACTTATGAAGCAATGGACTACGACTGTCCTTCAAAATCCTTCGGATTGTGATAGACAGTTACTACAAGGCCTGCGCCTACCTTGTAAAGTAACCTAAAACTGTCAATAAAAAATTACCCCTATAATTTTCCGCCTGCAGGGCAACGACCTTTTTACTCACGGAGATAACACGATCATCTATTATTACGATTGCTCACTGCGTGATCGATGTAGGCTTCGGCTGAAATCCTACACCAGGGATTATTCATCCCAACTGCCGGACTATTGCCAACAAAAATAACTCAATTACCTATTAATATTGTTTAACTGTCGAAGATAAAGGGATTATGAAAGTGTCATGAAATTAAAAGGGAGATTTATAGTACTGTATTAAGTGTTATTCTGTACAAATGTCACCGTGGTAACTAAGGTAAGGTGGCAGCTATCTTCAAGCTCACTTTACTTTTACATTTTGACACCATTTTTTTACAAAAAAAAATTGATATGTAACATCTTTCCTCTCGCTTTTCTGCAATCTGTGGGAGTGATTTCGTGAAAAGGGACGGAAGTATGTTACAGGAAGTCGGGGAAGCGCTCGCTATTTGACCGCGCGCGGTGCTAGAGTTGACCATAAGATGGTACCAACCGATTTTCCGAGAGATTGGTACTGTCAGCCAAGATGACAGATGTTACACTTTATATGTGACTACTGTATTATACCATACTATATTTATTTAATAGATAGGTGGGTCTGGTCCAGGTTCTAGTTGTGAACTTTTTTGTTATCATCTACTCATTTTGCCGCATGACATCCTACTTGCCTGCTATATTATCTCGGTCACTTCGTCATGATTTTGCCCCATCTACCACCATCTTCTATTCTAGCAAAATCTACTTGAACGTAGTATATTATGTAACATTCGTAAGTAGCAATGATATCATTCATACATTATCTCCTGATGAATTGAAGTCATTAGTAACTATTAAATAAGTATACAGTTCATTAATGATCATAGTGTCGATTCATCACTTTTTTATTCACATTCAATTCATTGTTTTTTACGTGCGTAGGTACCATCTTACTTATTACTAACAAAAGTATTGTGTAACATGTTTTACATGGTATTATTTATCTGCAAATACATCACCAATTTTTTATCACTTTTTCAGAATTGACTACTAATCACATTATGGCTCCGAATTTCTTCGTAATTGTCACGCTGCCTTCCCCCAAAGGGATAGTTTTTTTTCTTTTAAAGGCTCGTTCAGACCAGCGCGACGCGACGGCGCGACGCGACACGAACAATACAGTTTCTAAGAAAAGTTCACGGTATAACAATAACCGTTGTCGCGTCGCGCTGTCGCGTCGCGCTAGTCTGCACAAAGCTTAATTCGTCGTAAACTGTAAAAGTACCATTCCGTATCCGACCGCAAGCGGCGACTGCTGGCGACGTGTCGCCGCGACACGAATAGTTTCTATAAATTTCTATGAAATACCTTCCGTCCGACACGTCTCACACGTCGTTTTCAGCTACGGGCGAGCGACAAAGGACACGTGTGGCCCGACAGCAGACAGATAATACGTTTTTCTATCTTCTATCTACCGACTGGAATACGGGCTGCTGCCGCCTGCGGTTGGGTTCGGAATCATGACTGTAGTGATATGTCGCCTGCAGTTGCCGTCTGCGGTCGTGCTAGACATAGGCCTCCCCCAAGCGATAGATAGGTTATTATGATCTGATGACTATCTAAAAAGTAAACTAAAGACATATATCACCCATTGCTTCTGCCCGCGACTTCGTCCGCGTGAAATTTCTTGTTCTCCCACCGTCCCAACGCGTCGCATCGCATCGCCTGCCCGCGCTATTACCTACTTCGTTTTCGCATAGCGTTCTTTCTGTTTCTTTTTTCTTTTTGCTCGATTCCTAAAGGGTCTTAGCGTGATGTTAAATAGACACGTGTTTCACCTCTCAACGAGGCAACCTCAGGAAGACGATTGACTTGTTGCGAACTCGGACCCGTAGTGTCGACACGTCAAGCGTCGAGCGCAATGTGTCGACGCTTGACGTGTCCACACGTCGGGTTCGATTTCTTACAGGGTTCTTTATGACTCTTTAAGAATAGTTACGCGGATTAAGTTACTAAATATACGTCGTCTATTGTATTTTATAATGGATTTCCGCAAAGTCACGCCTGAATCAATTAACTATCTTAAATTTATTACAAATATATACCTAAATATATATATATATATATATATATATATATACAAATATTGCTCATTTTATAGTATAGGATATTGTAAAACACATTTTAATTCTTATGCAATAAAGAATTGCATTGAATAGAAATCTTTAAAAAATATATATTACGACACCCGCGTGAACATGCTCTTTAGTGTAGTGGTGACATCTTATTAACTAAGGTATAATTTTGCAAATCCCTTGGAAATTTTCCTTTGCAGTGTCAACAGAGAGGCTGGTATGGAAAATTTTATAACAAACAACAGACGGGTATCATTACCCAAACCTCTCATTATACCTTGCGTTTGTGTTTATGCGAATAATTGTTAGTAGGTATTTTAATTTGTGTCTCTTGAAGGATGTTGCGGTCACACACAACGGGCTTGAACGCTGTTTCTGTTGTTGGGAGAAAGGAATCCGCTGGGATGCCTATATATTGAATGAAGTGCACCGACCCCAGCGTGGTTTAACCAGACTCGATAAATCGAATGAACCCCAAGATTTGCACTAGCCCCTGAAGCATCATGCTTCATGGGGCTACAGAGGCCATTGTATATCAAGGAGTAGACCAGGGGGCGCGGTAATGGTAGGGAAGACGTGCCCTTAGGATAAGGAAGGATTTGCGAGCCGTACCGGATATGCATCCTTGAGTAGGCAATGGAATAGTGGAGAGACGGGTTATTTTTATCTAAAGATGGTCATCTTTTTACGACGGCGCCGTTGGTTCAGGTGCATGTCCAGCTTCATCGGTGCATCTGCTCTGTGCTGTTTCCAATGTCTTCGTCTGAAGTTCTTGCTGCTGTTTCAGGTTTCTTGTAAATCTCGCTAACAGTCTTCTTAAACTTATCTCGGTCTTCAGTCGTGTCCGGCCAAAAAATGATTTCCTTGTCGAAGTTAGTCATGTCCTGTTCGAGGTTGCCATTACATGCGTAAATAGGTCGTCTGGCTTTCTTGGATTTGGTCTTGTTCTGCATGTTACAGGTGTGGTTTGCGGCGCCTGGGCACATTTTTGCTGCTTTTGGTTACCTACGGTTTTTCCGTCTAACATTATTTTCATATTTTTTCTTTCGGCTTAGTTTATTCCTAGCGTGGTTAATCAAGTCCCACATGATAACTCGCTCCGCCAGGTTCGTTCAAGTGCAGCTTCACAAGCGAATCTGTTAGTGCTCCTCGTTGTTTAACTCCAGCTCAGATAGATTTATTTATTTATACAATGTGTACAAAAACCTGTTCGATCCGAAAGAGGCACATATGTATTGCAATAACATTACCAAAAAATTAAATAAAAATCTTATTATAACTGAAAATAAAAAAGTTATTGCCAAAATTACCCCAAAGGCATAAAAAATTAGCAAATTTTCAACAGGGTCATAAGTTATGACTTTTGTGGACACCCGCTAAACGACGGCCGCCCGCGCCCCATGTACGTACGGTTTTTTTTACATGTTGTATATAGGGTCAAATTGAATTAGCTAGCGAAACTCTGCAGACGTGATGGTGTCGATATCTAAACAAAAATAAAAAATGATTCGGTGCAACTTTTTTGGGGGTCAACGACCGCTGGTAGTTTTGTCACTTGAAGTTCGAGTCCACAAAATCTGTTTTCTTTTATTTTATCGTGTTTAGATATCGAAACCCATCACGTCTACTAAGAGTTTGCCCGATTTTAGGAGATATAGGTGAGGTGAGTCATCAGTTGAAAGTTTTTCATCATTTGACAGATACCTCTAGTGTTTGACCAATATTCAATTAAAAGTAGTGGTCAACCGAAACAAGACTTTCTACTGAAACCGAAACCAGATCTTCGGTATCTGTCTCAGTTTCGGCCGAAACCTAAACTTTTTAGACATGTTAAAAAATCTATTGTTTACTGATATTTGGCTTATTTTTTAAACTTATACAGACAGTTAACACGTGTTAAATGAAATAAAAAACAATAGTTGTTTGAACAATGGTTGTATGTGAATATATTTTATTTATTTTTTTATATTCCTTACACCAAAATAATAATCGTTAACAAAAATGTTGACTACTTCTTGGAACAAAAATTTGTGAGTAAGAAAAAGCTGATGATGGCGGGCACACGAGCCACGAACGGTCCTGATGATGATTTTACAAAATCTTCGTCTTAGGAAAAGACGGGTTTCCGCTCGATAACGCCTCCTCGTTGATGTACATAATGGGTATGTTTTACTGAGCAAACAACTTATTAACTTGTGACCAACTATTAGAAATACTATACTTTATTTATCATGTCACGTGATGACTGGCTTGAAGAATGTATGGAAGGTACAGCCTTGACGGGTGGAATTTTCTTTATTAACAAGTAAAACTGCCTAGGTTAGGCTAAAACAACGGTCGTTTCTTATATCGGCCAATGGAACCATTGTTTTAAGCTAAGGCTCATATTCAAAGGATCGTTAGCGAAAATGCTAAAAATCAAACTCCAAAACTGTATTTCTAATAAAAAAATTAAAGAACAATGCAATCCTAGTCGTGCTCTGTAATTCCAAAAAACATGGAGGACAGAAATTAACTACTACTCAAATATTGTTGAGATCTAGAACTATGGAATGTCAACCACCTACCACTTTCTGCATTCCTGGTACTCCCGGATACAGAGTAACCATCGCACTTTTCACTGTGTTTTGCGTTCGCGAGCCAACAAAGCCATGTTTGAGAAATAATGAAGAATCAAAATACTGAATCATTTCTTTGTCCATTTTCCTCGTAAACGTTGTTTGGTGAATTATTTGCACGAAGCCCGGTTCTGAGATGACCACTCGATACGGATAGGTACTGAGAAATAGTGATGATGACGCCTGGTTGGTAAATATTATCATGGATGAGTTCGGGAAAAACAGAGTAACGGATTCTTTGAGGGGTGCTACTTGGGGTGTTTTACCCAATATAAGACAATATTACTGAATATCTTAGTTTAATAAAACCCAAAAGTCTGCCAACCAGTCTTACCAAGGAGTATCGTGTTACCCAGTAACTAAGTTGCAAAGGTCTGATAGGCAGTCGCTCAATTTAAAATTGGTATTCAACTGCATCTGGTAAGACTGGACGCCGATTTCAATATAGTTGAACAAAGGCTAGGCAGATGATGTTGATGACTTGGTGATTGGTAGACATACTACCTAAATAGGTACTAACTTTTGAAAATTTGAAAAAGAACTGTGTTTGTTTTTCCCACCACAATACCTATGCGATAGCCCTGTACCGGTGCTGTACTTTGAAATGAAAATATTTGCAAAACCTTGACAAAACTACGGCTTACGAAGTCAATGGAGGCATCATATCAAATAAATCCGAGAATCAGAGCTTGTTGTCAAACAGAGGCATAGTGTCAATGTTTTGGTCAAGACGATTCAGCGTAATTATGAGTCATCTAAAAACATGGACATACCCGAAAAATACAAATAGTAAACAGTTATCTTCACCATAATTTTTATTCTAGTTATAACCGAGCTTTCGAATATGTTCTTGACTCAATTACTTAATAACTTCTCAAGGACCAGGAGACATTACATAGGGGCCAGAGTCAACAAACATACTCAGCCACATGTAATTAGCGTCATGGCCATTAGAAGTTACTGTACACAACTTGTAGGCGTGTCTGTACTCCTAGTACATTTCCATCAGAATGCTTTTATTTATTGGAATGCATTCTGAATATTTGAGAAAGAAAATGGCAATTTCTTTCTATTTGGATGTTGCGGTAAAAGGTTGAAATTTAGGAATATGGCCAGCATCCAGTTTGTCACTTTGTTCACTAACTTCACCAACTTTATTTAGAAATAATCAACTTGTTAATTTGTATGAAACACGCAAAACACAGACAGGTCAAAAGATTACCGACATGATATCATCAGAGTTATTATTTATTATCATGCATCAAACGATCGATTGTCAGTCAGTCCGTTATCTTAATATTTTGTTGATAATGTTGGATAAGGGTCGGTGGATAATGAATGTCCATTATTGGGAGTAATTATTTCTATTTTATGTAAAAAAGTAGGTAAATAGAAAGAAAGAAAGAAATAAAAAATATTTTATTTGGGGCACGTAAAGAAAATGCAAACTGTAAACTAACATATTATTTAGAATAAATGAAAAAAATATACATGTCGTGGTCAGATCTTAGAATCGATCATTTCATGACATGAACATCGACCGCTGGTCACTTCATGATGTGGTCTGGCCAGATCATTGACTACTGAACGTTTGTCGATAAGAACAGTTAAACGCACGACTACTTCATGATGAGGCCAAACATTAGTGATCATATCGTAAAATAGTTAGCTTATCCACCGGTAGAGTCGTTAATGTCGCTTTGTTTTTTTTTGTTGTGCATCATGGCGGCGGCATACAACAAACCAAACAAAGGGTGACCACGCAAAAAAATTCGATGGATTTTTATTGGGTATCCGAATATGATATTATGAAAAGCAATCAACTTGGAAGAAGCGCTCGCCGGCCGCTGCCGCGGCTTGAAATGCAACATAGCACTTAAAATTTGTTTTTAAAAACTAAAAATTTAGCCGCTTATGTGGCACCCCGACCAAATGGATTAGTTTAGAACTGTGAACAACAGCGCGCGAACCGAGCAAGCGAAGCGAGTGGTGCCGCGGCAGCGGGCGGCGAGCGCTACTTCCAAGTTGGTCGCAGTTACTTGGCTATTTTTACTACACCTTACACCATGGATACCCTACAATAATGATATGGCCGAACGTCGACTGACATAAATATCATTAAACGTTGACGTTTCTAAACGTCTTTCATGAAATGGTCAATTCTAAGATCTGGCCACGACATATACAGGGTGGCAGGGACATCGACGCCAAAACTGATACCTACCATGGATTCAGTACATGAATTTGAACCCTCTGCGATGAAATTTTTCGTCAGTTATTTAAAAAAAAAAAACTGCTGTTCCATACATTTTGACCGCGTAGGTATTGCACTTTTCTATGAAACCTTTGCTTCACGCTAGTAAGTGCATAAATACTTAATGTAATAAATTAACAATGATTATAAATTATAAACTTATTTATGTACATTACTTTAATTTAATCTACAACTAACTATGATGTATAAGAATTTAAAGAAAAAAATAAGAAATAAAACAAAGGGAAGAGCTCATTGGGCATCAAAAAATTCGTCCGCATCGCTGTCAGCGGGAAAAGTGCCCAAAAGGCTGGCAGCGTCGCCATGTTGGATGGCAATGCTGATTCTTTGGCCTAAGAATTGGCCAGCCCAGCCATAGCAAATTATAAACTAAATTAAAATTAGGTAAATAAAAGTAAAATAGCATGTCAGCGGTTCTATTTGCAGACAACAAGTAGATCTTCTGTCCGTGCATAATCTATGGTTAGTAAATATTCAAGTATAATTTTTTTACAGCGAAAGTAATTGTACTTATATATACTAAGTTTTCTATTGAATCTATTGTACAGAAATGGGCCTAAGAATGTATAAAATCGTTCTACAAAGACATGTTTTGAGGTTGCGTTAGTTATGCATATTATATCATTCCGTCTCTTGTTAGTATTGTCAGCGGTGTCGGTAAGCATGGTGTGCTGTTTTAATACTAAGTGCATAATGAAAAATTGGCGAACAGTCAGCACGTTGCAGGATTTATATAGCAGATCTGTGGGAAAGAAAAAGGGATGGAAGTTTGGTAGGTACCTTTAAAATTGGTCTCTGAGCTATTTCAAGAGGAAGTACCTAGATTGGTTTTTGGTGCGCCACCCCATGAAGTGATGCAGTATTGAATTATAGATTGACATAGGGCCAAATAAACTTGTGTGATTACTTTTGAATCTGAAAATGTTCGCAGCTTTTTTAAACATATATTAATTTGCGCACACATAGGGTCGCAGCATTAAGCTGAGCGATGGCCGTTTTGCGTGGATGTGACGCATATTTTCCCCCAAATTGTTTATTTTTGTGTTTTGTTCTTTCTTTGCGTCATGTGTACCGCAAATAAACGTATTTTCTTTCTTTCTTTCTTTCACTCTTTTAACTAGACTTTCAATGTGTTTTTTTAAAGACAGTGTGTCGAAGTGAATCTTTCCCGAAGCTGATTTGCCTAAGTTTATCTTTACCAACTCAAATCATTCTTACTGCGTAGAAAATGTAACGAAAACAAATCAAAACAAAACTATGCATCCATTAACCTGTGCAAACGGACATAAACCAAATCTGTGGAGACAGATGTACAGATGTTTTAGTAAATCAAGTAAAACAAATGTTTAGTAAAAAAGGAATTAGATGGATTGCTCACGTTTTTGGCGGTTAGCCACAAATTCAGGTAACAGTATCTATCACTAAAACTTGGTATCACGTGTTTGCAGAGTGGTATCTCTACTGCTTAATAATAAATATTGAATGGTAACTAATTCGGGGAAATGTGACGGCCACGCGTGTTAAGGCTCCCAAGGACGGCGCGGTGCGACTCTGGTGGAACTATTTCTGGATAACTTCACGGAAATTGTTTTACCGGGATCGCGTCGTGTCGTCACATTGCGCCTGTCCGCTGCGCCTTTAGTAATGATGGAAATTTATTTTGTGTGTTTAATTACTAACAAACGAATTCAATGTATTATGCTTTACGCCTAAGTGAGTTTGTGTATCTAAGGCGGCCTATACACCCACAATAATTTTGCGTAAAGTTTCTACTGCACTGCCATTGCGCTCAAAAGACCAATAATTATTTTCATGAAATAACATTGACGGCCCATAAGTTTCAGTGCAATGAAAATATAGCGAAATGAAATTAATACTCGCTCAAACTTATGCAATCTTCACCGCTAACACCCTAAACTGTCAAAAACATTGCATTGATTGCAATTCGTGATATTTATTTACCTTCTTCTATCTTCTTACGTTTTTTTGTAGTTTGTAAAATATGATTAGCGTACATAAAAAACAATTGAATTTCGCGGCCTATCTTTGGGGATCTTAAGATCATTCACCCACTGACACGCAACACACACTAACTTGCAGAGCCTAAACCACTGGTTCTAAAGGCTTTAAATGCACAAGTCTTCCATAAAGAACGAAAATGAGCATATATGGATGGATTTTTGTAAATTCTCGGATGAAAATATGTATGGAAAGTTCGTCATGTTTGAAGTTAGTAACGTGGAAGTTGGTAGGTTGGACTTCTGTTTATAAGTAAAAAGTACCTGGTCGACCCAGTTCTGTTCGGGTGAAAACGGAGAAAACGATTTTTTCCAGAAATGAGACCTAGCTAGATAGATTTTTCGCCCCCTTAAAACCCCGAATTGCAACTTCCACTTTCATCGAAATCGTTAGAGGCGTTTTCTAGGACGTGATTACAAATACATATACAAATATTTCTCATTTAATAGTATGGGATTAGTAGTATTATAGTTTCTGGAAGCTTATTCCTAAGGCTAATGAGCAGTTGCTGATGGAATTCCATCGGGCAAACGACTTGATGTGCAATCATTTTGTAGGTGTACACAGGGGCCCCGTCTCGCCTCACTAAAACCTTGGTTAATCTCTGTTTTTACCCGTGAGAACCTCTAATTGGCTCTGTTTCTTAAACAACTGTTATCCATTTTTTATAGCTGTTAGTTCTCCTACCAATAAGTAAATAAATTCTCAATAAGTTAAGAAAACGGAAAAAGGGCTGATCATAAAAAAAATACGTTCTGGAAAATGAAAAGACATACTTGTATAATTTATATTGTGTTTTTTTATAAGACATAATCATATCAAAATCTCTTCTAGTTCCTTTAAACTTATCCACCTTCAAGCACCAAGGGTACAACTTGGCAAAAAAGAGTTAGGAAAAAATTTGGGCGCCACTGTCGCACAAAGTGCAACAAAAAATGCTGATTGTGTGACTGAAATCAAAACCTACTAACATAACAGGTACGTATTTACAGAATTATGATAGTTGGAATCATTAATACATCTATCTAAGTTAGATTTGTTACATATTATGTACTTTTCCACAAGATTTTTTTTCTAAGTAACAAACCTAACTTGCAAAAAAACGTAAGAAAATTTGAATTTCGCGGGCTACAACTGCGGATTCACCCTAAATAAAATATTTAGTTTCATTTGTCACCACGTCAGACTCTTTTTGTCGACCTGTAGGTACATAACACGTATGGTCTGTTCCAAAAGTACCTCATGAAAATATAAACAAATGGATCCGAAAAAGTACCTGTGGATACCAATTCGTAATGCCATTTACAAATTAAACGAAGCCCAAATTTTTCAGATTTATTATATTCGTGCATAAACACCGGTGCAATAGTAGAGTAGAGGTAAATTTAAGAGGAGTCAGAATGAGGTAAATCATTGCAAGGTTAGGAAAGCCGAAAAACTAGGAAGAGACCGATGGTGGATAGAATAACAAATTACGTTTATTACTTGCTAAGCACGGTAGCTCAAGCTAGTGGAACTCCAAAACATTGATAATGGTGATACCGTATCACCTAGGGATGGGAAAGATACAACATAAACGTTATACTATTAAATGAGCAATATTTGTATATACATATATATATTTTGTATATATATTTGTAATCACGTTCTCGAAAATGGCTCTAACGATTTCGATGAAGTTGCAATGAAGGGGTATACGGGGGTGAAAATCTATCTAGCTCTTAGACTATTTGACATTTGACAATTGACAATAATTGTCAGACATGGCAGAATGGAATTAGTAAGTACCTACTATCATGGCAGCATGGAATTAGTAAGTGCCTACTATCACGGCAGCATAGAATTAGTATGAACTATCCTATACTATACAATGAGCATTCTCTATTTTCACCCGAGCAGAGCTTGGTCGCTCAGGTACTTAATTATTAAGTATAATAAAAATACAAATCAAAATCAATCTGCCAAGCCTTTTCCCAACTATGTTGGAGTCGGCTTCCAGTCTAACCGGATGCAGCTGAATACCAGTATTTTATATGCAGCTACTGCCTCTCTAACCTCCACAACCCAGTAACTGGGCAATACGATACCCCTTCGTAATACTGGTTATCAGACTTTCAGGCTTTTGACGACCCGTATCGACTGTCAAAATCCACGAATGACAGCCGAGACCAACGGCTTAACGTGCTTTCCGAGGCACGCAGGAGTGTCGGTATGTAAAGTTGGTCACCCATCCACGGACCAACTCTTGCGTGGTTTAACCTGATGGATCGACCCGTGCGGGTGTTATTACTTAGCCACAAGCTCCTCCTCCTTAATAAAAATAATAATTATTAAATAACCCCACTAATCTCTGCTTAACCCTTCGAGGAAACAAGGCGTGATGTTATGTGTTATGTAAATAAAAAAGGGATCTATTTAATAGCACATTAAATTTGTTGAAAACAGCTATAAAATTGTAAATCAGCACCTTAAAATAATAATACATCTGTAATTTAATAAACATGGACCAAATTTCTGTGAGCTACTTGGAAATAGCGCTCGCCGGCTGCTGCCGCGGCACCGCTCGCTCCGCTCGGTCGGCTCGTGCACGGTTGGTCACAGTTCTAACCTAACCTATATCACCCAGTTCAAAATGACGAATCATACAATCTGCCTACGACTAGATAATTAGACAATCCTACAACATTTATAAGCTAAGCCATATTTATAGTGGAAACCATTATTTTTATAGTTCATTCAATTAATTTTAAAGCTAAACATTTTAAAGTGTGAAACATTATTTTTAAAGTGCGTTTATACCCCATAAAAAAATAGGTAATAGATAATACGGGCTGGTGTCCGCAACTCTACCTCAAACCACGTATTTTGTGCACGGGCACAGAATAGCCTGGGTAAGGGTGGGGAAATCGATTATTCGATCCGCCCCAGCTCCTCAAGGAAAGCTAGCAATGATTAACAAATGAATATTTCAAATTGCGTGGAACAAATTCAAAAAACTTCTTATTTTTCCAATGTTTGGTATTTTTTCACTAAAAGCACTGTATTTAGGCAACCCTGTACACTAGCCTTCGAAATAAATCTGAAATAACCCCCTTATCTAATTAATTTGAGCTTATCTCTCCAATATTCAAGTAATATTAAGTTATCAATTTTGTAATAACCCTTATCTCAGTATTATTACAGAGGTGCTAATGTACTTGATACACTAAGTATGCACTGATGGCATTTGTAAAATTACATCAACATCTATACTAATAATTATTATTAATATTTGTATACAGTAATTAAGTAAGTATTGTATTTACTTTATTTTTAATTTCTTATTTTGTTATTTCACTATATGCTGCACCGGTTGACGTCATAACGAGCGATGGCCGTTTTGTGTGGATCTGATGCATATTTCCCCCCAAAATGTTATTGTCGTGTTTAAGTTCTTCCTTTGCGTCATTTTTATCGCAAATGTGTATTTTTTTTCTTTCGAATTTGATTTTGTATGTAGGAGGTAATCTTCGGAACTACTGATTCGATTCCGAAAAATCTTTACTTCACTGATGGAAAGCTACATTATTGCCAAGTGTCAAATTTCTTGCCTGCGTGTTTCTTGTTATAGCATAAAATATAGCATCGTATCGCCCGCCCCCGCTATTACTTCGTTTTCGCTTTGCGCTGACTTTTTTTTCTTTTTGCTCGGCTCCTTAGGATCTGTTGATGTTAAGGTTATATAGCCTATCTCAATAATTGGGATATCAAAAGCAATAAGAATTTTTCAATTTTACGGTTGGTTCCAGAGATAAACTCGTTCAAACAAACAAACTTCAGCTTTATTCTATTAGTATAGATGAGAAAGAAATTTTTTGCAGTCAGTCATGAGGCTGACTTAAGATTTCAATAATTAATTTGAAAAAAAAACACGCATGATCCATAGGTACCTTTTTTGTCAAATTGTTTCGGAACAGAGTATAAGTACATTGTATGCTACTTAACTACGATATTGAACACCTATAATGACTAGGTATGTACTCAGTACCAACTCTTTTCGGTACATCTATAGTGGGTGATAGACGTGCGAACTTAAAGTACGCGGTTTTTAAGTTCGCGAACTTACTCGGTTCACCATCGATGACACACGTGAAGCTTGCTCACACTGTATCGCGATGTTATCGAATTTTCTGAAGCAAACTAAAATAACATTACATAAATGTCGGCTCGCAAATCGCGGCGATGACAGACGTAGGAAACTACGAACCAAGGCGGGCTACGAGCAAAATTTCAAACTTGTTGGATCGTCGACGAACTTACTCAGCGGTTTTAAAGCTCGCGTACTTAGGGGCGAGTAAGGTTGCTGAGCCATAAGTACGCGTACTTGCTCGCACGTCTAACACCCCTTTTAGATCTACACGCGCTCCAGTTGTGAGTACAGCAGACTGAATTTTTGAAGGTGAATTCCTGATTTAAATATAGCTGTTGTTAGTACTTGAATGATCTAAGAATATTATCAGCAATAATAATATATCGGATGTTTTAACAAATACATTGTTTTATTTCCGATACCGATTATAGGTCAATGTACTATTAAAATGTATTATTCATTTATTATTATTGTAATTGCGTTTAATACTATTGTTGAACTTGATGATCTTTGTGAATCATTTGTTTAAAGCGTGTGATGTTTTGATGATCAATGAATTATTGCTTGATAGTAGATATCAGGGTTGGCATGATTAAATCACGATTTAATTCAAGTGATGTTTTCAATAAAAATTATTGATTAAATTTATTTTTTTAATTATTTCCTATTTGTATAACAATTTTTTTTTACATTCATATGTATGTTAAAAATCACTGTGTTTGAATAAAATTATTATATTTAAACGAAAACACCAACTTTCCAGCTTTTTCTGTTCCTAATCTGTTCTTGGTTTTAGAATGTATAAACTTTTTTTCTATAAAAAAACTGCCAGATGACATCCTTCTGTCGTCCAGCAGGCATCAAACTATCGATCTAAATTCGTCATGTCCAGAGGTATCCGAAAATATGTATGTTCCGCGATTCTTGACAGTTTTTGATATACGTTATATTTAAAAAATCTTGAAAATTATGTGGGAACCGCTTAAAATAAAAATAAATTTACACTCTCACATTTCTTTTTTGGCAAATTATTTTTTTTTCGAGTATTCTTTCAGACATAAAATAATCATCTTCCTATCATTTTTTGTAACTAAAACCCAGAGCACCCATATAGGGGTATTGAAGTATGTCGAAGTTGTGATTTAAATATACGAACAATTTAAGTTGGTCGTCAATTTCCTAAATAATTAATTTCCCTGACATTAGTAAACTAATGTGAAAATAAATAAGTTGCTAAAATAGTCTTTTAAACTTAACAAGCAATATCGCGGACATACCATCAATGCTTTCAGATTATAATGATGGTAACACTGGTATCGATGACCTTGAGTTCCGACAATTGACAGGAAAGTCAATATCATGGCAGGTTCAATAACAAGTCAACTCCTCTGTGCACATAGTTTCTAACTGAAGCATACAATTTATTGGAGAGATACTTAGGACCCCATCGGACTTAGTGCTCATACACACGAGCGGCACGCGGCAACTGCAGAGGCAAATGCAGCCGTCCAAAACGTGCCACTCGCGTATTTGAGGCCCTTGTTTTTTTGGGCGGGGAAATTTTCAAACAACTTTTCCCTCTCTGGGCGGAGCGGGAGGTCGTGTCAGACTCTTACTGACTAAAACCTACCCGTGTTCCTTCAGTTGCCTGTACGTTACCAGGGGCCAAAGTATACCTTTCGGACTTTCCCGAGACCCCGGCAGGCAACGGTCCATTAGATATTATATATTCGGGAGCATTACTGCTTCGCAGAAGGAGGTGATGGCCTCCCATGCCCTCTCGCTCCGTAGCATAGCCTGGACCAGGGCCCTTCACAGGTGAAAGCCGAGATGGCGAGTTGAGATGGTTAAAAGAAACTCATACTGGGGTCTCTGAACTCGAATAGACGGGCGGTAGGTACGTTGCCGACGGCAGCAAGCGTCGGCGGCTGCAGTTGCCTCTGCCCTTGACCCGTGCCGCTCGTGTGTATGAGCACCTACTGTCAGTCAGAAAGTGATCTGTCTTATGCCTGCTTTATCATTTTTCTTTTAGCATATCGCCATGAACTTTAGGAATTGCTCATGCCGTATGCAGAGGTAAAAATATTGACAGTCAGCAAAGTGGTATATGCTAGAAGGGGTGAGTGCCCAAGATACAGGATAGATACAAGGTCTATCAGAAATCTGTGGTTATATTTAAGGGTGTGGTGCAGACCATCCAACCGGACAACTTTCTCCATGAGACTAACATATACCAATCGCAAAAAAAATATCAGCTGTCTCCTACATTTGGGTCGAGTAGGTATTGAAGTGTTGTATGTAATAGTTGATAATTTTTCCGATTAAGATGTTGGTTCCACGGAGAAAGTTGTCCAGTTTGATGGTCTGTATCACCATAAATATGGCCACACATATCTGATACACGAAGTATATGTCGCAGGCATATTGTATGATTCGTTATTTATTATACAAACGCTATCCGTTTACAAACGCTCGCAGTTATGCAAAACGCATTTTGTTTTAGATATGTGAACGACTTAAGGCGACACTAAGCGACTTTAAATTATATTATACTGAATATCACGTCTAGACAATTAGTGTTAATGATTTGGAAAAAAATATATGTCAAATAAGAGCATTTTTTTAATAACTTAGTCTGTGAATATTTTAGATTATGTTTATAGTGTAATTAATTTGTAAAGTTACGTCTAACGCGGATAAAAAATTGAGAATCGCGCAAAAAATATCAAGCGTATTTTTCTGAAACCTTCACAATTTTAAAGATAATTTAATTATTTCTCTTTTGGTATACGTGTTTTATTAAAATACCTTTTGATTTATGTATAATAAATTAATAATGCGTCTAATTTGGGTCAGCGCTCCTTGATGGGCGAGTTCTTTTACTGGCTGAACGTACGACGTGTTGCATGAAGTCTGCACACAACACGCAAGCTAACCACTCAAGGCCGCTGGCATATACTTATCGGCGTCTTAAGTGACATCAATATTTCATACAGTGAGTGGATTTTATGAGAATAGCTGTAATGATAATGACACTCTTTCGTAGGTACGTACTGTGGCCGTGGGTCTGATTTTTGATTGGATAAGGGGAAGAAGAAAATCGTAGGGAATTTGGGATATAAATATGGATAACAATAGAATGAAAAAAAAAGAAAGAAAATACGTTTATTCGGTACACATGACGCAAGGAAAGAACAAAACACGAAAATAAACAATTTGGGGGAAAATATGCGTCACATCCACGCAAAACGGCCATCGACGACAATGCGGGCGGAAACAATGGGCGGTGGGTGCAATGGCGGTGGACGATGTCGACGAGTATGGAAGATTCACTTGTTAACAAACTGGCGTTATATGTAGGTTTTATAAATATAAAGGGGGAGCCCTTATGTTTAGCAGTAAAAACATAGCAAACAGGCACGACGTAACAGCGCGATGCAACTCTTAATAAAACAATTTCTAAGAAAACTTCACGGTAGAACAATTACCGATGTCGCGCCAGTCTGTATGAGCCTTAAGCCTTCCTCAAAAGTTTAACATAATGATAAGTATTAGGCTTACAATAGCAAAACTTTTTAGCTCATTTTGACAGTTCAATTACCTATATGAATTTCTTTGAAGTCAATTTTTACAAATACATCAATCATACTTGATATAAAGTATGGATTTGTTATTGACCTACTCCCAAAAGCCATTACATAAATATCTCACCTACTTCCTAAATTAGGCGCCAAAAATATTCCGACCTACCGTTTATTATCACAATAATTGTGCGCAAAATAAATAGCACCAAATCCCCAGTGACATAATCTGGTTGAAGTGTTGAACGCGATGACCGTAATACGAGAACACCCATCAAATACGTGCTGTGTGTGTCTGTACTCCTGGTACAAAGATAGCCTTGCATAGGTCGACCACGAGTTTTGGTCTAAGGTTTAGTTCACACCGAGACGTGACGCGACGCGACGCTGCGCGCACTTTTTAAGATACTGATACAAAATATAAAATTTGATCCACAAAAAAATACAAATTTAATTAACATAATTCGAAAACGACCCGCGGCACCGCACTGCTCCGCGCTGCGCCTCGAGATGCTTCGCGGCGTGTTTCGTTGCGCAGCGAGGCGTGGCGATGCCAGCGATTTCACGATGCGCCTCGTCACGTCGCGATGTGTTTCACGGCGGCGCGCTGCGCAGCGCGAAACAACTGGCCTCTTCAAGCATTGTCGCATCGCGTCACGTCTCGATGTGAACTGACCCTAAATCTTTTCATAATTTCTTCTCGTTTAGCGTCTTTTTCATAATAGTAATGAAGTTATGGTGATTGATTCTTTTGGCCTCCTGGTACCTCTAATATGATAAAAGCATGCCTGTAATCCCCGAAGGGTTAAGCAGAGGTATACCCCCATTTTTTTTTCCATTTCGCCCGTAGGGTGGATTTGTTAAGCATAGGCTCGCCCCCTATTACATGGGATTCCTCTTTTATCTCTTTTTATTCTTAATTAGTTTCAGTAAATCTACTTCCCTAGTCTCATAGGCGAGCATAAACAACCTTCCCTAAAAAATATCTTCAAAAAATGTTGCCTGGTGTCCAGTCTGGGTGCTGGCATTAGGCGTGGAAGCAATCAAAAAATGTTTATTGATACGAAAATGTTATTGACCAATGAATGAATATTAGACCAGCCTGTCACATTATTTAGTAGGAAAGTAAAATCCTTTTTTTTTATAATAATTATTCGAGTAGGTAGTTTGTTAGCTTGTGCCCGCGACTTCATCCGCGTGAAATAACTTTCTTCCCAGATCCACCGCATCGCATCGCGTCGCAGGCCCGCCCGCGCCATTACCTCGTTTTTGCTTTGCGATCTTTCCAACTTCATTTTTCTCGGCTCCCAAGGGTCGTAGCGTGATGTTAAATTTACAAATCCGACTGTTCTCTCTGGAACAGTCGGATTTGTAAATTAAGCGTGTTCAAACAAAACAAAAAAATGAACTCATCAGCTTTATTTTAAAAAGTATAGATATCACCCATCTCCCTTTTCATGAGTTTCTAGAAGCAGTCCTAAAACGATGGAAAAAACGTCTAGCGATATAAAAGGCTAGCTATAATAATACAGTTTGGGGCAAAAATAATTTCAAAATATGAATCGGCTGCCATTTAGTTGAAAACGAAAAAATATGGGCCCTATTTTCACGAAAAGCTTATTTATAGGTGTAAAATTACATTAAGTAAATTTAAAAAAAATGGTCAACTTACCACCTTGTTGTTTTGTTGATGCACATTTCTGCACATTTCTGCACATTATACGGCATTTTGAATTAATCTGGGTTCATTATGGTGATTTCTTGTTCAATCTTGGCTTTCAAGACTTGCAAGGTTTATGTAGGTAAACGCAAGATTTTAACAAGCCCCAAAGGAAGAAGTCTGGTACCGTCAGAACTAGCGATCTAGCCAGATCAAATCGCCAAAACGAGAGATTATACGGCCCAGAAATTGGTGTTTCAAAATCTCCGTCATTGCCTGAGGCTCCTGAGCTGTGTGTATGGCTCCATGGGATTGTCAACTAATTATCCATCTGTCTATTGTCTAAATGTCAAAGTACAATGACATTTGACGCCTTTTGCAAAAATTATGTCACATTCAAATTGTGATATTACTTTTGCCCCTCCCTGTATAATGCTTAGTTTTAAAAAAATCCAATTATTTTACTTTACAATACAATATTATTGTATTCCCCGAAAACATTTTATCTTTGTCTCGACGTATATAAATAAACATTAGGTACAAAGATTACGAAGTTATTTATATAAGAAACCGTTATTGTTAGGCATAAAAACTATTTTTAAACTTGAGGCCGTTTTTTGTAGACATAAAAACTGTGTGATGATAACCAAATTAAAGTGTTTCATAACAAATATCAGTGTGAGTTATTGAGCAAATAATAGCTCGTTTTGATGTGAGAAATGTGTAAAGGCTCATGCAGACAAGCGCGACGCGACTCGAACAATACAATTACTAAGAAAGAAAGAACGAAAATACGTTTATTTGCGGTAAAAATGGCGCAAAGAAAGAACACAAAACAAAAAAAGAACAAGTTGGGGAAAATATGCGTCACATCCGCGCAAAACTTATCGGTATAACAATAACCGGTGTCGGGTCGCGCTAGTCTGCACAAAGCTTTTTATGTTAATTTATTAAAATGCTTTAAAATATATGTACTGTACCAATAATAATGATTCTGTTGTAGACACCCGATGAGCCTCTCGTTGAACAGCTGGATTAAGGGCTTGATTCGAAAAGCGGTACTTGAGGTACTTCTTGACACGGCTCGCATTGTTAGGAGATTCATCTATCTGGAGCCCTGACCACCGGTAGCTTGGACCATGTTCCTGATATCGATGGGCTACTATTTTTTTAATATATTTTAAACTTTTTTATGGCAGTATTTAAAAATGGCATTTATATGTGTATTTATATTTGTATGTAGTCCAGTGTAGAAAAGTTCAGCTTGAGTAGATTTGGGTAACTGTTCACGTCAAAGCCGTGGATAACAGCGCAAGCAATATTGTTACTACGAATCGCAAATGCTTCCATATCCTAAGGGCACGTCTTCCCTACCATTACCACGCCCCCTGGTCTACTCCTTGATATACAATGGCCTCTGTAGCCCCATGAAGCAAGAGGCTCCAGGGGCTAATGCAAATCTTGGAGTTCATTCGGTTTATCGAGTCTGTTTAAACCATGCTGGGGTCGGTGCATTTAATTTATTCATTCAGTGATCATAAGCATCAGATAAAAGAAGGGTGGGAATTTTATTTATTAGGAGCATAGCCTTCTAGTTTTTCCTCGTAAGACCTGGGCATCAATTTATGGCAGAACATTTTACATTAACAATTAACGTACCCCTCATAAGTAAAAGCTTACTTCTAAAAACATGTCACATGCATTAAAATATAAATTAGTCTTAAACAAGTATCTAAACAGCTGATTACATATGAACTCATCTAACAAGTAAGTTAAATCAATAAATACATAATGTACGTGCAAATGATCGATGGGTTCACAAACTGCATCAAAATTGAGAGTTCACTGACCTGATGTCCTCCGTTCTACTCGTAAACGGTGAACTTTAGAGTTCAGTTGACTCTTGAACCTTTTTATATGAGATCATAAGTAGTTTAGTGCTTGTAAATAGGAACTCATCTTGCTGAGCGAAAAATGTCTTGAAAGATGGTATATATTGTGCTATGAAATTATGATAAGTAGATTTTAGATCGTCTCGCCCTCGCAACTTTTAGTAGTCCGACGAAAAAATAAAAAAACAATTTGAGAATTTAATTTTTTCTCTAGACTTTCGTCCAATACATATTGGGGAAGCCACACTACCGCCTCGCTGAATGGCTAAAATTTTTACCATGACATGACTAGGAGAGCAGTGGTGGCTCAATGGTAAAGGAATACATCTTCTGGAAACCGGCATGTCCTAGAACCAAACATTCGAAGACATGTACCATCTACCAACCCGCACTGTGCCCGCGTGGGGGATTACAGCCCACTCCCTCTCACAGAGAGAAGGCCTGTGTCCCAGCAGTGGGAACATTATAGGTTGATTAAGTTATAAAGATAGAAAGAAAAATAAGTTTATTTGTCACAGAAACACTTGCATAAAAAAAAAGATAATAAACTCGAGTAGAAAATAAGAAAAGAAAACACAATAGATTTAAATACAATAACGAGCACAAAACAGAAATAGTCGGCAGCTGCTGGCACGTCATGACTGTGACAAGAAGGCTTCCACTCAGCATGATGCTGTGCTATGGAGACTCACAGCACAGCGCTGGTTTTCAGTGGTGGTGGTTATGACTTATTCTCATTGTACCTAGGTGGTTCATGTCTCGTGCCAGTACAAGAGAAGTAGAACTGAGTAGACTCTTTAATAAATCACTCAAATAGGCTGATATATTGTCTCATGGATGGAGGAAATTTTTACACGGCACGGTTTCTACGGTACGGCGTATAACCGTGCTGTAGAAAAAACGTGTCAGTAAGCAAGCTTTCATTATGATCCATACAACACTGATGACTGTGCCTACACACGGCGTACAAATCGTAGTTTTTCACGGCAAAAAAAAAGGTGTTTACAAAGAGCCTAATGCTTATTTATTCTATATAATATGTAAAAAAAAACTGCTCGATCCGAAAGGGGCTCATACAAAAAGTAATAAAAAAACTTATTATTATTGAAAATAAACAGGTTTTTGCTATTTAAAATCCTCATTTTTTGTGCCAAAAGTACCCCAAATCCATGAAAAAAATTGCAAATTTTCAACAGGAGTCATAATTTATAACTTTTAGACACCCGCTAAACGACGGCCGCTCGCGCCCTATGTAATAACCCGGTAAAATTCCTTAGGTATTGAAAAAAACTGTGGCGAACTTTTATTTTCTTTTTTCTTGAAGTTTACCACTTAAATAGACTCGCAGTACGATACAATACCCTGACGGATCGGACAGGTTTTTTTGCATCTTGTATTTAAACCATTTCCTAGGCGCCCCATATTTCAGTTGTTATAAAGCTTCTGTTCAGACTTACTAATTCGGACGGTGAGCAATGGGTAGCTCGCCGTCCGATAAGGACCAGGCCCGGGTCGACGGCGCGTTGTGTTCCACGCGCGCCTCAAAGAGATGTCAGCACAACTCGGGGTCCGCTAGGACCGATGCCTCCCGGGGTCGCGGGAAAGTCCGAAAGGGATACCGTGTACAAGCAACTGAAGGAACACGGGTGGGTTTTAGTCAGTAAGAGTCTGACACGCCCTCCTGCTCCACCCAGAGCGGGAGAAGTTATTTGATAACTTCCCACCCAAAAAAAAGACCTACTAATTTGTACTAAGCAATAATTACAATTAATTCAACTAAAGCCCAAAGTATCTTGCTGATTCTTATTCGTTTATCAAGCACAAGTTCTATACATACAGTACAGAACTAAAAAGCACCTAAGAGAAAACAGTAAAAACAAGTAAACTGCGGAAAATGCCAATACAAACAGCTAAGCTGTTATAACCCTCGCTGAGTGTAAGACTGTGTTGTGCAGTAACCTTGTACGGGGGTAACCTCAGAACCCGGGGTCATCTGTAACGTTTGAATTATTTGCTAAAAGGATGCTGTTAGACCGTCGTTGGTCGTCTGAATTTATTGACTTACGGGACGTAAATTCCAACCCCCTTTGTGTAAATTATTTCATCACCACTGCTCTTAAAACGTTTAAGCAAAACATCGTGAGGAAACCGGCATGTCCTAAAACCAAGAATTCGAAGACATAATGTGACATCTACCAACCCGCACTGGGCCCGCGTGGTAGATACTCCCCCTCTCACTGAGCGGAGGCCTGTGTCCCAGCAGTGGTAACATTATAGGCTGATTATGCTGTGATATGCTGAGAATGTTAACACTTAAGATAAAAGTTAAACAATAGAATACCGTACTTAAGTGTATTCAATATTTGGAAACAATATCAACGTCG
This sequence comes from Agrochola circellaris, assembly GCA_914767755.1. Taxonomy (NCBI): domain Eukaryota; kingdom Metazoa; phylum Arthropoda; class Insecta; order Lepidoptera; family Noctuidae; genus Agrochola; species Agrochola circellaris. Next base: position 11,344,669 of record OU611860.1, read on the forward strand.
TAACGTACGTATCTTGCAAAGTTTCATTATTTGTGGGTCATCATCTTCTAAACGATTGAGTTTAACGAGGTTTAATTAATAGTTTTCTATAGATAAATAAATTTTAAACAATCTGTCTAAAAAGCATCATCAGTTGTGACGTCAAATTTGTCAGAGTTTTTCCCTTACGAAATTTGGCATTTCCACCATCGATATTATTTCTCTGTTACGCGACGGTATGACAGAAGGAATATCTATAGCCTCGAATGTCGTTTAGCTTTATCGGGTGCTTACACGACCTCAGCATAAGGGGGTGGACACAAGGTGAACCCATCGGTATATTGTGATAATGAGCATTGTGTGAATTGAGCCTTAATAATAACTGAACTTTATGAGGAGTGATATAGGTACTTATTGCTAACAGTGAGTGAAAATGGGTTGAAGAAGAAAAAGGACAGCTAAGCTTTATTCACTGCCTTATCGTGATCCAACTGCCACGATGGTCTGGTAGTCGCAACCGCCACTGCTGAGCACGAGCTCCTGGGTTCCATTCCCAATTCGAGCTGTGTTGTTGGATTTTCCATCTGAAAATTCTAAATTGCAGCCTGGAGTCTGAATTTGTGCCCAGGTGGTGGCAATGCCGCCGCTCAGGATCTGTTGCTCCAGAGCATGGCGCAGTGGTCGATTAACATCGCCGTGGTCGCTGAGCCGTACTTTGTCCCGCCCAGGGATGACTGGGTGGAGGACCTGGAGACGCCCCGGGCGTCGGGAGTCGAGAGCCGACTTCCGGCCACCGTAGGCGCGGGCTTGCGGACGGTGAGCAATGGGTAGCTCGCCGTCCGATAGGGACCAGGCCCGGGTCGACGGCGCGTTGTGTTCCACGCGCGCCTCAAAGAGATGTCAGCACCAACTGACGGGGTCCGGAAGGGCCAATGCCTGCCGGGGTTGCGGGTTTGTCTGAAAGGGATATCGCGACCTCGGCACACAGGCAACGGAAGGAACACGGGTGGGTTTTAGTCAGTAAAAGTCTGACACGCCCTCCCGCTCCACCCAGAGCGGGAGAAGTTATTTGATAATTTCCCATCCTCAAAAAAAAAAAAAAAAAAAAGGTGGTGGCAATAGACTCGCCTTCTATTACATGGGAATAAAATATAATTGGCGAAATTTCTTCAATTTATTACGTATATTATTTTCAGGGTTTTTTATGTGGATAAATAATATACGTAATACTAAGTGAAAATAATAAGCTCTTGATACAATATGTCATCTCATTGCATGGGGTGTTCACAAGGTGAAAGTATCTTGTTTATGGAGTAATCGTACCATAGATAATATGGTGTATACGATGTTATTATTACGATCGACGCCATTTTTTAATATCAAAGCAATAGATAAGGTCATAGTTTATTGAGTTCATGGCTAGTTCATTAAGTCCTAGTATAATTATTTGCTTACGATATTTTTAATTAAATTTTTCCAGCTATCTTTTGTCTTCCCAATCATTGAGATTTTTTTAGATAATGTGAGTGAAAAACGTTTGTAAATATTCTGTCAAAACAACCAAAAAAAAAAAATATTATCAATATAACCAAAATATTCTGTCAACGTAGAAATCAAGTGTGATCGTAGAAACGGAAAAAAATTGTTGAAAGTGATTGATTGATCATGCGAGTGCTCGAACTATTGCATTTTCCGACTTTCATATCAACAACCATCAAGTCTTGCTGAGTCTTGCAGCAAAAGTAACCGTTATTTTTGGATACAATAACACTTGTACCACAGTATAATAAAATAACAGTATTATATCCCGGCAGTGACCTTGAAATAATTACGGCCGCTCGATAGAGAAACCTTCCGCGTCCGTGCGTAACTGCCGCGCACTCGATACTGTTGCGTACTGATAAACACTGAGATATCTAAGAGCGTTGTTTTGGCCGTTTTGAATGAAGATATAATACTATTCCTTATTTATGCCTGTACTGATAAAATAGTAAATAATTCGAAGTCCCTACGGTTGGTGTCAGGCGACAAACGTTGCACTGCACTGAGATTTCGAAGCGCGTCGTTTCGCCTTTTTCTATGAAGGTATAATACTGTTCCTTATTTATACTGTGGCTGTACTGATAACATTGTAAGTAATTCGAAGTCCCTAAGGTTGGTGGCAGGCGACAGACGTTACACTGCACTGAGATTTCGAAGCGCGTCGTTTCGGCCGTTTTCTATGACGTGGCGGTATAATACTGTTACTTATTTATACTGTGGCTGTACTGATAAAATTGTAAATAATCCGAAGTCCCTAAGGTTGGTGTCAAGCGACAGACGTTACCAACCAATAATTTGCACTATCTGAGGGTGAAGAAACTCATTGTTTGTCGCTTGTAAAGTTTTATAAGAGAAGCGGTGTGAAAATGTACGAGAGAACCCTCAACACTATCGTAAACGCAGCTATTTTCGAAAAGCGTCTAAATCACTGTTGTTGAAGAAATATTAATTTTGTTTAAAGTACCTAGTGCGGGTTTATTCTTAAGTATCTTTGAAAAACATAATAAAAGCTCTCATAATACCGCCCTGGCGGAGAAATTTGACAGTAGGAGAACAGACGGATAAAGGAGTAAACCATCATCGAATTAATTTTAATTAATAATTATTATTAGCTGTCCATTTCTAAATGAACAGCTTTTTTCCATCCAATGTAGATGTAATGTAGGAAAGGGAGACTACATATCAGATAAATCCTAAATAATATTAAAATGCGAAAGTGACTTTGTTTGTTACGTTTTCACGCTAAAACGGCTGAACGGATTTGTATGAAATTTGGCACATGGGTAGACCATGACCTGGAGAAGGACATAGGATACCTTTTATCCCGATATTCCCACGGGACCGAGACTTATGCGGTTGAAACCGCGGGGCGCAGCTAGAGAGAATTAGAAAAATACACTAAGGGGTGATTTTCAATGGTCAGTAACACTCAGAACTTCTCCGGAGATGATGAAACAGGTCATTACATGCTGTTCTTGACAGCTTCCTCTGTCATTGTTCTACTTCACATAGGTAGTTTGTACGTACTTTAGAGTCTATTACAAAACAATGCCTAATACAGTCGACTTTATGATGGGCTATTATGTAACAAATCATTGTCAACCGACAGCGGTTTCACAACAATGAGACCTTGTACTTTTCCACGCCAACTGCCGAAATTATGGGACTATTTGGACGTTTTATTACTAGGAATGTATAAAAGTTAAGTAGCATGATGGTCGTTTATTTCCACGTGAAATGGTTATTAAAACCATGAAATTTAAGATGTAACTGCCGTCAAGCAGACGATTCTACAGAAGATCGCGAAAACTTCTACCTTTCTATAAAATAGATAGGTAACGTATACATTAGTCCTTCTTATCAAGTACGGCCATGATGTCCCATCATCCATTAGCCACATTTCACCATAGCAACATGTTCCCACGTTCTGTGGTTATTGACAGTAATGGTTAAAGCAATGTCAGTACGGGCAAAAGAAAACATTATTACTGGTTTCTATTGCCATTCACATTTCTCCACGGTTAGTGTTATTCATTTATTGATGAGAGGAAAATTCTAGACCGTAATTGTTAAAATTTTGATGCAGCCATTTTTGTTCACAATATTAATTTGTTTTGTTGTTGTTGTTGTTATTGTTTTGCTGAGAAACGGAAAAGGAGCGTTGGCAGACCAATACCCAAGTGGATAACGACCTACAGAAGATTGCGGGGAAGACCTGGATGAGACTCGCACAGACCAGGGAAGCATGGCACAAAAGGGAGGGGGAACTCTGCAGTGTGTGGAACAATGCTGCCAATAATAATGATGATGAGACGAATCTACGAATGAAGACAGTGACACGTAGATGTTGGTCCACAGATGGACCGAACGCCTAAAGAAAGCAGAATGTGTTTGATTAGATATTATATGGATGGCCGGAACTACGGTATATTGTATTGCAATTTGGGAGCAGCCTATGTCCAGCAGTAGATTGCGATAAGGCTACAAGTAGGCTGAGTTGACTTATTCCAATTCAAAATATGGTAAAGCACCACCACGTGGCAGCCCATGTTACCAGGTTAGCAGAAACAATAGAAGCATTATTCAACCATACCAATTTAATAAGTATTCCTATTATAATCCTCGCATTGTAAACCACTTTCCACTAAATAATTACATACATAAAGCATCCAAACAATCACATAACCAAACTATTGTTGACTATAGAAGTCAAATAAACACACGTACTTGGTCAAGGTTTGCAAATACACCAAGGTAGCCGGGATAAAAGGCAGCATCGCACCTCAATCTTTAAAATGCGGAAATAGGCCTTGACCCAAAACAGGATGGGCAGAGACAATGTGGACAAACGTCACTTGAGACAAACTTATACAACACCTTTTATGTAGATCCTTGAACACTTACATGGTGTTGCGAATTGGTGAGGTTTGGCACACGTGATGACAGAATTGGCGATGATCCATTTCCGTGAGGTATAATTTTTGATAACGCCATAGTAAGCCCCTGTTCGAACGGGCGATATTTTTACGCGCACTGGATTTTGTACTCTCTGTGTTGAGGCGAGCATTGAGAATCCAGAGTGCATCACAGCGCGTCACAAAAACATCACAGTTGGATTTTCAACTCTCGGCGCTAAGCAGTGAGTTGATAATCCAGTGCACGTTGTTTAAGAGCTAATAGAAAAGCTCTTTGTAAAGTAGCTGTGTTCCGGTTTGAAGTGTATAACTGCTGGTATTATTACAGTCACACTTACTATTGCCCGCGGCTTGGTGGGAAATTTCGGGAACGTACTGTCGGGATAAAAGGTATCCTATGACCTAACTCAGGTCTGGTTTACCAGTGTGTCAGTTTTCATCGAAATCCGTTCGGCCGCTAAGGCTTGAAAAGGTAACAGACAAAGACACAGAGTTACTTTCGCATTTTTATAATATTAAAGTATGGATTAGTATTGCAGAAGATTTTTCAGGTTTGCCTTTAAGTTGGTAATACACCAGCTATGCCTAATGGTTTAGCGGATGTCCTTAAACAGCTACAGCGATTTATTGGCTGTTGTGATGTTGGTGAAGCAGCAGAGGCAAAGACACAACCCTCATAACCGTTCTTACGGCGAAATAATGAATGTGAATCAATAAAACCTCGCATTTTCGCCAGGTCCGACTATCAAGCATTGTTTTTCAAACAACTCAGGCTATCGCAAGCTACGCGCCCTATCCTCCGCCTTCCGCATCCAGTCTATCCCAGCTATCTTTTTAAGGTAGTCGATCAATCTAGCCTGGACCGTCCCGTACTACGTTTGCCGATACGCGAGCATTGTTTTTTATAAGGTCTAATTACACTATTTTCTTTAACAATATTTTTTGAAGACAATAGTTTAACTAGTCACCTAAGTACGTATAATTATTTGTTACCTTATAAGAACATCCTTGGATACTTACATGGAACTACGAATCTGTCTTTAGGCGCGGTATTGGCAGAAGTGCAGGCCTATGCAAGCTTATCGGAGTTCGATTTATACATAGGTCTTCAATGACATTTATTATTAGCCGGTATGACTCATACTGTGCACCAAAACGAGGATCCTAGACGTAGACAAAAAGGCTGCCAAGTTTAAAGGGGATTGGGCGGGTCCCGTCAGCAGCATGCTCAGGGACCGCTGGGCAACAGTCTCCACACGGTACGCGGTCCGTGAGGATAGACGGCGTACCTAGACGCGTACCGCAAGGCTTGGATCGAGGTGGCCCTGGAAAAGAATGCTTGGTAGGATATGGGAGAGGCCTGTGCTCAGCATTGGGATAGCCCAGATTAACATTAAAAAAAACTCATAGTTGAGCTTTTCCTGGTTACGATGCAATGCGACGCGGTGGGACCGGGTCGAGAGCGTTTTATAAAAAACGTGGCAGATTTCTTATAAAACGCTCGTTGGCCCGATTATTTTAGTATATTCGACTTTCACGCGAATGAAGTCGCGGGCTATTATTGAAGTATTATATTAGTCAATCAATCTCAACAGATTTCATAACGTTTTCGCAATAGATTTAATATCAAATAAGGCACGCCAAAAAAGCTCCCTAAAATTCCGAGAATGTCAGTCTTATTTCACCCACCACATGACCTAATTTGCTTAATAGATTTTCTAGGAATGTATTTGAAGCATTTAGTTCACGAAACTAATTGGACGTTGATTGGATTAAGATTCTCTACTGGTCTGGATTAGCTCGTCAATTATTATTTTTATATCCTGAGCTTAATTTTGAGCATGATTTCAGACGAAAATAATTATTTACTTGGCGTACTTATTTTTTTTTTTATTGTACTACTGTGACTTTTAATAGATAATACTTACTTATTTTAATTTACAAAACCTTATTAATTTAAAAAAAAATCCCTTCATTATACTAATCTAAATATTTATTTATGTTTTAATAAATTAATCAATTAAGAAATTAACAGTTTTACACAAGTTACAGTTTTTGCAACATTAAATAATTATTTAAACTGTATCCTTCATAAACAAAATAGTTTGAGTAATGAGTTCAAACAAAAAAGAAGTTAGCTTAGCAAATATTTTTTCGTCACGTCAAATAGAGGATCATTGACACTTATCTTTTGAATAATAACTTCATTGTACTTGAGTTGACCTATGAATAGTACCACTGGCAGTATAGTGTTGCTTTTAAACTGATCTATCAATGTGACGTTCAGCATTTCTAAAACGACTTCGAGAATTGTCAGTGTACAATATTCCAGAACAATTTTGACACTGACAGCTCTTGAACGCGTTCAATTTCATTGGTGAAATCTGCACTAAGCCTCACTTACACCACAAAATTCACAAAAGACTAAAAACGTTGAGCGTTCATTCTAAAAGTTGTCAAATATTTACCTGTTTTGATTAATTTGGCAATATTACTATATGGAAATATCGCTAACTAGTGACCTAAAATATTAATAATGAATTGCAATTTCATCACTGAATTTGATGTGGTAACCGTTTTTGTTGTAAAAAGGGCATTTGGAAAGTATTAAAATACTTTTTTTTACATCTAAAACTAAATATTCGCTGTTACGATATTAATTATTTATAGCATTCCATAATCAATATTTTAGTTCACTAGTTAGTCACATTTCATATTTCCATACAGTATTATTATCAAATTAATCAAAACAGGTAAACATTTTACACTTAATTGTGGCGTTCACCACTTTCAGAATCTCGCTCTTAGAGGAATTTAAAACATCATAATTTATTAGGTACTGTCTCTGTCATCTTCAAATGATTGACAGAAACAGAACGATGTTTTAAGTACCTTTAGCGCTAAAGGGATTTAGTAAATTGATGGATAAAGATTTTGTTTGGCTCGTTAACGCGACAAAAAAGATCTACTGATACGACCAAGAAAAAAAATATATATAATAGAAAAATCGGAATAGATCTGTTAATCTTATTGGTACGAGACTAAGGAAAAGGTTGGTGACTTATGAATGTATGATTGATTGTCCTTTTATGATATCCTAATAGCTTTTAATTTATCGACAGCTTTGAGCAGAAGGATCGGGTTCCCAAGTTCCCGGTACAAGGAAGGTTGTCTAAGCCCTCACCCACGTGCAGACCTACTAAAATATTGTGGACTGATCTCTGAGTAGGTAACCTCATTCGTATGATAGGAGTTCGCTTTATCCAGAGTGCTACAATGATGTTTTGGCGCCTGATTCAGGCGGCCTGAATGACGTTGATACGGAGGCGCTGTTGGTAAACATTTGCGAATTTTTTACAGAATTTCTATTGACAAAACAAGATGGCGGCGGTAGTTCTGACTTTGGCCACGCGCCCTGCAGCGTCGTAAGAATTTAAAAAAAAATCCCTGATCGTCACATCACCTTTGCCGCGATAGATCTCAACGACTACCTCAGGCGTCCAGTGAGTAACGATCTTTCTAAAAACTTAAAAACCCAGGGGATTTGAGTTCACATTTTCGGTTAAAACTTATGAATGCGTTTATGAAACCTACTGTGTATCTAGATGATACAAAATATTGAATAGCCTCTAAAAAAAAAAAAAAAAATTTTTGACGCGACATCGCGACATTGAAATTCTATATTTTTTTCAGATTCCAAAAGCTTATTACAATCGCTCAACCACTTATTCAAAACGTTTAGTTGTTGAGTGTAAACAAGAAACACCCGTGACTAAATTATTGCAAAAGTTATTTTAATATGCGGAAAATAATACAACATAATTCTAACTATTGATCAAAGTTCCAAACATTGACAGAAATAAAATAAATAACAACGGCTGGTGACGCTTACATACTTATTTACATTTTCTTAATATTGACTTCCATTCATTTGTAGCAAAAAAGATAACAAACAAAACGCATTCATTGAAACTAAAACAAAAGGGTCCACAGGACCGTAACGACCACGGAACGAAAACATATGACCGAGATACCAGGGACACAGAATGCAGCAAGCGATGCCGTATTCGACCCAGCGGGAGAACGGAACACAAGCCAACGTGATCCTTACTCTATGTATATAAAGTCTATTCAATAAAGCACGATGTAACAGCTGTTAACCGCAGGTACACTAACTATAAAATGATTCTTATTGCACACGACATAAGGTTTCCTGCATAGAAAATGACGTTTGCTGGTCTTGTCAGTGACACGTAGCAGATTGTACGTGAGCTCCTATGTATATCTGACTGCCTGGTACCGTACGGTGGGAAGAGGGTCGGGATACGGGATGGGCAGTCCGTGGATCGCGGAACTCCTTATCAATTGGTTCAAGGAACAACTCTAGTTAGTCATCATTTTATTAATAACATTTTTATAAAATTAGAAGTGCTATTATAAAATGTCAGTTTGATCTGTAGTGTTATTGTTACCTCTTGAATAATGTTAATAATAACTTTTAATTAAAGTTCATTCATACATACATGAATCAAATGAATGTCACAATAAATCATAATATACCTAATGCTTTTAACATTACATAATTATTATTGTCTTTACCTAAACTTTTTTTTTTGCATGTTTTTAAAAACAAGTGCAATTTCCTATTTCATCGAATTTTATTTACTTCAATGTAAAGTTTTAGTTCGAGGTTTAATTTAATCTGTTAGTAAATAATTCCGCTATACCCTGGATTTTGCCCACCTTAATATTATAATATTATTGACACTATTTCGATCTTTAAACCAACATAAATATAAAAACATAATATCTTAATAACATGTGCTGCGATAACCTTACATATAGAGCACGTGCTATTCATAATACATAATAACGTATTTCCCGTTCCTTATAATATTCGCAGAATCAATTGCCCAGCCTCTAATGTAAAATTAAACTAAAATAATCCAATTAAAATTGCGACTAGCAACTGAAGTTATCAATTAAATTGTTTCTTAATTGTTTGGTTATCTCAATTGTTTAGTAAACATGCTAATTACGTGTTGACGAATACCGGAAAACTACACGTTATCGGTCCTTTAGAGTTGAAAGGTCCAAGGACTGTATGATGACATGTGCCTTTATAATTTGATAGTAATTTTGTACACATGTCACGAAATAGGGACCCAGCCTTTTTTTTTTGCGTGGGAAATTATCAAATAACTTCTCCCGCTGGAACGGGAGGGCGTGTCATAGGGATGATGCCTGGTTAAAAAAAAAGAAATTCGAATTAGTCGTCGTTACGTCACAACTCTCGTGACGTCATGACACATGTATCGCCATAATCTTTAGATTACGTAAAAAATAAAAAATACGTGTCCAATAATGTTTTAATAATCTTCAAGACAGACTAAAAACAAAATTTGGCATCATCCCTTTTGTTCACAAATGAGGGATAAGTAGGGAAGTCAATATAGGGAATCCGACCATATTTACGAATTAAAATTACGAATTATTTACTTATTGGATTGAATCGTATAGGGGCTTGTGGGTAAAAATAATAACTGCCGTACGGGTCGATTGAAGGTTAAGCTGGTCTTGCCGAGGTCTGTCTATGGATGGGAGACCATTCTTTATACATAATATGTACATATTGAGACCCGTCCGTGCCTCGGAAAGCACGTTAAACCGTTGGCTGTCACTTTTAGAACTTTGACAGTCGTTACTGGTAGTCAGAAGTCCAAAAGTCTGACATCACAGTACTCAGGGGTATCGTTTTACCCAGTAATTGGGTTATGGAGGTCAGATACGCAGAAGCTCCACGTAAGTGCTCATGATACATGAGCGGCACGTGTATGTGGCATAAGGCATGAGTACTAAAATACTGATATTCAGCTGCATCCGATTAGACTGGAAGCCGACCCTTCATAGTTGGGAAAATGCTAGGCAGATCCTGATTGAATCATAAGTTGGCATTATAATCTAAATATACATCATTTTGCATAAAACTGGCGTAGGTACTACATACCGGAAGGCGCAGTGTGGGTTTTACCACAAGGTAGACCGTCGACCTAGTGAAGATCGCGGGAATCCGCTAGATGCGGGTAGATCAAGGCCGGTCGTCGTCGTTACGTTGTTGAGCAGATTTTTTGATCGCAATGAATATTGTTAAACTGTCAAAATGAAACAGATTAGTCGTAATCGTTTACGAAAATTTGTTGCGTAATTAGATGGCAGGTTTCTGAACAATGAACGTCTTTTGGCTGATTAGATGCTGATAAAAAGAACCTACTTATCAATTGTGACGATGTCAAATGTCAAAGTGGGTCCGTTACGAGTCGCGCTAAGTACCTACTATGCTGACTCATCCAAGGTTAGTCAAGATTAGACCTTATTTATTTGAAAAATATATCGCATAATGAAAACCTTTCGAATTTTTCATAATTGCACCTACCACTGTTTGTCTCTGCGTCACCCAAAGGTTAATTCAGCGTCAATCTAATCGAGATCTTATTTATGATCATAAGATCTCGATTAGATTGACGCTGAATTTCGTTTTAGTGATTAGATTACCCTTTTATATTCCTTGCTTTTTCAAAAGTTAAGGTTTTATTTATTTATTTAATACCTCAAGTATACAAATGTCTGCCGGGGTCGCGGGTTTGTCTGAAAGGGATATCGCGACCTCGGCACACAGGCAACGGAAGGAACACGGGTGGGTTTTAGTCAGTAAAAGTCTGACACGCCCTCCCGCTCCACCCAGAGCGGGAGAAGTTATTTGATAATTTCCCATCCTCAAAAAAAAAAAAAAAAAGTATACAAATGTACAGAGGTGGACTTAATGCCAGGCATTGTCTACCAGTCAACCTTTGGGTGACGCAGAGACAAACAGTGGTAGGTGCAATTATGAAAAATTCGAAAGGTTTTCATTATGCGATATATTTTTCAAATAAATAAGGTCTAATCTTGACTAACCTTGGATGAGTCAGCATAGTAGGTACTTAGCGCGACTCGTAACGGACCCACTTTGACATTTGACATCGTAAACATTTCAGCCTTTTGCAAATTAAATGATTTTTCCAATATAGTCACGCCATACTCGATAGGTTTATTAACCCCCCATATAGTCTACCCCATTAATTTTAACTTTTATAGTCTACTACTTTTCTTTGCACATATAATATTATTTTGTTTCCAAAAACTTGGGGAGTGCATCTAAATTAAAATAGTCTTGTTGTTTATAGTTTTTGAGTATAAATATAAATATATTTAATGTTGGGGTTTTAATAACGCCTGTAAACTTTTATTCTTCTATTATTGCATTCATTACGATTTGTTTTTCAGGAAAGTTTTTAATATATTTCCAGGACAGGAAAAGTATTTTAACAAGTTATGTGTTTGTATCTAGTCCATCCATATTTTTTTAAATAATACAGTGTTAAGTTGACCCTGGCGATCAAAATTGCTTGATAAGCAGGAAAAAATCACGCGTCTAGAGACGCCATTAGACGCTAGGATTATTTCAAACAATCATGCGCAAGCGGTGCACGACGCTGGTGCGTAGGGTGCCCAATCTTTATCCTGAACGCTTTTGCTGAACGTTTCGACTGTCAGTACGTGAACCACTACTGCATGGTTCACGTACCTACTGATTAATGTAAAGGTATTATTTTAATTTTGTTTATCTGTTATAAATTCAAAAGTATTAATGTTTATTTCACAATTTATAATATATAATTCATCAATTTAATTTGATTAATAATTTTTAATTTTGTTTAATTGTATGATCCAAAGTTGATTGAAATAAATAAATAATAACCATTCAACTTAAGCCACCCAAACCCATAGTCCAATATCTTTGTTTCCATATCCTGCAATAGTCCTACACCAACCGGGGGTTGTCCTTGGGTGCACTTGGATAGTGCATACAGAGATAATCGCCGGTTGGTGCCTCATTTCATTAAGAACGTCTAACTGGCCTCTGCGAGTTGACTTCGGCCCCTTGTACGCCTTCTAAAGATCCGGGACCCCAGGGTCCCGAGAAATGTCAAGAGACGTAAAAATAATAATAATTACGACTTTGCGTCCGAATTCGGTCGTATAGCAATCGCTATCTATGTCGAGACTGCCCCTGGATATATGAGGAACCTCTACTACTGATAATTACAATAAGTTCCCGACACTTTTGCATTGAAACCTGTGTTACTGGGGATAAACCTTTATAATTGAGAATGTGTTTGTTAGTTTTTTTTCAATTATACTTACAGAGCTTAAATCAGAAAGGTATGGTAGGTACTATCGAAGAACTTCATTTCTAAGCAGTTTGGAAACAAAATCCTGTGAACACGATGACCACATCTGTTACCGCTCCAGTTCTATAGCCGCCGAGCGCTGCAAGCAGTAATAGTCCTTACGGTGTATAGATATGAAGTTCTTCGGTGGTACATACCATCAAACTGAGCAACTTTCTCCATGGGATATCGTAATCGCTCTCTCTTTTTTGTTCTCACACACTATTGTCTACATTTCTTTCTCATTTCTCCTTTCGCAGGTCTGCTGGAAGAAATTTCTTAAGAAATAAGCAGTACCTTTGTACTCAAATTATAATTATGTCGTATCTCTATGTATTTTACTGTGTGTACATAAATAATAAAATAAATGAATAAATAAATCGCGAAAAAAATATCTGCTGTTCCATACAAAACTTCAATATCTACTCAACCTAAATATATGGGACGGCCGATTATTATTTTTTGAGTTAAATTAAACTAATTTAATTGTAAAAACAGAAGATTGCTCTAAAGGAAGACCTGGATGAGACTCGCATAGACCAGGGAAGCATGGCACAAGAGGGAGGTGGCCTATACTCAGCAGTGGGTGGAACAAGACGATGATAATAAATTGCGAAAACAAGGCGTACAAATAAATATAATATTTGCGTTTCAGATAACAATGTTTTAGCTAGTATTGCGGAATCTTAAATGGGACTCTTGACCTATCCGTGATAAGAAAATAAGTATATTAGTCAAGTCTAGTCAATTGTCCCAGGTTCGTATGAAATATTACTATTTATTTATTAAAATTTTATGCACAAGTAAAAAAAACAACCGACTTCCAAAAAACACAACAAAGTGAAAAATAACTTAAATTTCGAAAGTCGGTGGTGTCGGTTTTGAATTTTCATTTTTTGCCACCGACTTCCGAAATTAAAGTTAGGTATTTTTCACTTTGTAGTGTTTTTTTTAGGTCTCTTTTTCTATCACAAAAAAAAATACCTGGAAAGTTAACGTCAAAATGAAGTCTGAATGTAAAACCAACAGACAAATACGCAAACAGATACAGTGATAACAATTTGTAGTGTAATCTGTTACTAAAAACTATTTGCGTAATATGATAACTTGTCACAACTTTATACAACGTTATCTCTTACTTACTTACTTGCATACATTTTAATCTGAGAAACAGCTGTTTTATAACACCACAGTGAATAGAACACAAAACATATATTTAAAGAAGAAAAAGAAAAGAAAGAAAATAAAAAGTGTTTATTCTGCACAAACTAAACGCACATTACAAAAAAAAAAAAAAAAAACAATACCACTTTACAAATTAGCCAAAAGCCTCGTATCCATATCCTCGTATTTATCGTATATTCACAGAAAAGTTCCATGTTTAAGTTTTTGTACCATTTCTTTCTTCCACCTGCATATTGTCATTATCATCAGCATTTTGAACGAAATACAAAAAATCGCGAAGCAAGAGTTGCACCCTAATTGCATAACACACGATCAATGACAATCTGTTTCATTTTGACAGTTCAACAACATTCATTGCGTTATTTACGTTGTTGAGCAGACATATTTTTCGAATTTATGAAGATTATCCTTCAAAATGATTCAGATAATGACTGAATTGCAATTAGGGTGCTGGATGACACTGGCACAGACCAGGGACGCATGGCACAAGAGGGACTCAGCAGTGGGTGGAACAAGGCTCCCAATGATAATTATGATGATCAGCATGTCAGTCGAAAAACGTCACCTCCTCCACCAAGACTGCTGGAAAGCTGGATACAGGTATATTGTCACACCGTAGCCGGCGAATTCCCGCTTCACAAGGTCATTAGTCCTCTTTGTGGAGCTTACTTATGCTGTACCTACCTTGCGGTGCTGCGTTGATCCCGGAAATACAGATCAAAATATGAATAGGGAGAGCTTTTTATGGGTCTGCGTGTCTGTCATCTGGGATGAGGCCACATCAAGGTGAAGTTCAAACGATAGGGTCATTTGAACTTGATGTGACCGTATCCAGAGGATACCCAGATTTCCACTCTGTCCAATCTTATACTTATTTTGATCGCCTGGCCTGATTTTTTAATGAAGATTTGCAAGTGATTTGAGTACTTTTTAGTCTTGTTCTTTTATACCCGATACATAATCAAGAACCAGTGTCCAATACTTATATGGTACTTACATCATCACCCAGCTCTTTCAAGTTATATTTAACTGGAACGAGACAAACAACAATAGGAATATTCCTTTGGCCGGGAAATCTTTAGGTTATCAGCGGTCCTTGGGTGGTACAGACTGACTAATCGAGGAATGCCGCCTGATAACAGATAATGAATGCAATTATTATTGCACAGTTATTGCATTAAAAAACATGTTTTGTTCACGATAATTATGACGTTTTTGCATTGATTTGTATAAAACGGAACCATCTTTACGCACTTTTTAGCATTTAGAGTATGAGCACTGGTTTCAATTTGTACTAGGGTAGCAGGAATTTCAGGCAACAAGTGCAAGCATGAATGAACATTTCGAGTAACCGAGTTTTACGTCATCGTTCCCTTTTGGTTTAAGTTATGATTGTGATAGCTTACCAATCAAATCGCAGCAATATAGGTACCTACCTAAATGAGTGGAGGACGCAACATTTAATTTCATGAATTACTCATGGAATGAATTGAATTTTCTTGCCTCAATGTTTTTCTTTTCTGAGGTCAGGTAGAAAAGCTAAATCATTTCAAACCTTAACTTCCAAAATAAATTCAAGGTCTGACTACTTCAAAAGTTTGTTCTAACAAGTAACAAGACCTAGTCAAAATAATTCTTCAATACTTGTGAAGATGGCTCCGAGAGATAGAAAAGTAAAATGAAATTATGAATAAAATTTTATTTTATCGGAATTGTTATCATTATCTTCATAAGTAAGAGGGTATTTACATTAGATGAGGACTTAATTAACCGAATTCTTTTAGTTTAACCTTTCGCATTTAAGTAAACGACTAATTTAAATAAAATGACGTAGGAAAATATTTTTGTTCTTGATAATTTATTTAATTTAATCTTTCTGTTTGCCTGCCTATTGGTAAAATATGGTGATACCAAGTGGTATACAGTTGTATATAGGTAATAATAATTAGGTACATAAAATATGTACTGACAGCTTTTCGAACATATAATTTAACTTTGGCTTTGAATTTTTTTATAATAACTAGCTGAGGCATGATCATGTACCTACATAGTACACAACGAGTTACATGACTTTGTTTGATTTTAGTTTTTGTAGTATCCACGTAAAACTATAACTAAATCCTATTAAACTTTACCATATAAAATCACGCATAATACATACAAGCCCAAGTACAATGACACGAAAAATCCATTCATATAATTAGTTTTGCGTGAAAAGCGACAGTCACAAATTTTCTACGCGTGAATCGATTCGTCGCGTTCATCCGTTCGTCCTCTACAATACGATTCATATTTTATTCAGTAGGTACCTACAATGGCGCATTTGGACGAATATTCTCAATTTTGCACCTATTTTGTCAAGAGAGATCACTCAATATTTCGATTGCTGCAAAAAGTTTCCACACGTAAATGGCAATTGATAGAAACCACTGGAAACATTTAACACAAGCATAATTGAAAGATTGAGCCTCGCGTTGTTCTTTAGTTAATTTTTTAATACGACCTATTCTGCCGTAAAATACCAATACTATCTATACTAGTTAGGTACCTACTAGAGGAGCTCGGGTATACAATGATAACAGCCGCATGGGTCGATCGAAGGTTAAGTAGCTAAGCTTGGTGCGGTCGATTCGCGGATGGGTGACCCATTACATATCGAGACCCCTCCGTGCCCCGAAAAGTCGAAAAACACGTTAAGCTGTTGGTCCCAGCTCACATTCATAGATCTTTGACAGTCGTTACGGGTCGTCAGAATCCCAAAAGTACAACCACAGCTTACCAAGAGGTATCGTGTTCTCCAGTAACTGGGATGTGGAGGTCAGATAGGCAGTCGCTCCATGTAAAATACTGGTATTCAGCTGCATCCGGTTAAACTGGAAGCTGACCCCAAAATATATGGTAAAATGCTAGGTAGATTGCAGACTAGGTACCTCCTAGTGAATGTCTTTCAAACTGTAATTTGAATTCTCCGTAGCTTTCCCTACATCCATTAGAATACACTTTGAATCTAATTAAAAAACACCTATTCAATCAAAATGACACCAACAACTTCTTAAGTGCAAATAAACACAACTTATGCACACTAATCAACTGCACCCACGGCAAGCGTGCAAACTTCCTAACAATAATTAAGATCGATAGGAAATTTCCTCTGTTATAAATAACATAAATATGGTCATAAGTAATCTTATTCGTTGGTCAATAACCACTTTTATGTTTCTTTATTTAGAACAGCAAATAAAAAAACTGATTGCGCCGTGACTTGCGCTTGTATTATTCAATTGTGTGATTTATTTTAGATTTATTGTGTTAACTTTTTTATCGTAATGTTTATATTTAGAATAGAGTGCAAGATTTATTGAAATGGTTTATAATTAATATTGACACTCTTGACGCTTTCTATAACGTTTTATAAGTATCCAAATTCAAATATTTTAAACGGGAACAATGCTTATCATCCTACGACCTATGTACGCCTAGTAGGGCCTAGATTAATAATCGAATGCTTAAACTCTTTTGCTTTAGGTGGATGAGGACATGATGGGCCGACGATCAAAAGAAGGTATCAGGGATACATAAGATATAAAAAGCACGAAACCTACTATTCTGCGGCAAATTAAAAGAGGCATATTTCCAGCAGTAGACTACGGAAAGGATGAGGTCACAAGGACGAGGCGCCCAGCATCTAATTCGCATTTTATTAACTTTTTTATTTACTTACTTTGTTTTTTTCTAAAGAGATTCAACTCTTTACCCTTTGAAATGGATTTGCATAAACGTGTCAATCTTTTTAATTTAAGCGGACAAACACATTGACCTATTTCGTACTGGACACATTGCGTGGGACGATAACTGTTTTACTTTCTTTCCGAGGTCAAACGCAAAACCAGTGACATAGATGATTATTTCATTAATTGCCAATAAAGCTGTTAAATCATAGTTTCGAGGTCATTTGTGATTAGGAATTATGTGCTAATAATGCGTCACATAAATCACATTTTTTTTTTTTTTTTGTGGGTGAGATTTTTTTAAATACCCACCCGTGTTCCTTCCGTTGCCTGTGTGGCTCGCAACCCCAGCAGGCAATGGCCCTTCCGGACCACCCCCCCTGGGCCGAAAGCTGGGTACGCCCATGTCTGTAGATATGAGAAAAGGCCTTTGCCCTGCAGTGGGATGATAAAAACGAATTTTCTATTCATTCATTGTACATTTATTATAACATCACGCCTCTAATCCCGGAAGGATTAGGCAGAGATGAACCTGTATAGTAAACCCACATTTCGCCCGTTATGTTTAAAGGTGCCTTTCCACGTTGATGATCGAGAAGTGCTACCTATGCTACGTTGCTATGGATACGTTTGATATCCACCAAACTTATTCATTGGTCAACATATTGGTTCACATAGCCAATCTGGTAAAAAGGCACCCTAATTCCCATGTAATATCGGGCAAGCCTACTACCAGCAACCGGGCACAAATCCAGGCTCTCTCTCATCATTGTTAAGGTAATGTTTTCCAGATGTACATATTAATAATATGTAGTGCGAAACGAAAAGTGATTTTCGCAGGGTGGCTGTTACGTTCGGGAACCGCTGGCCGATTCCCGGCCACCGTAGGCGCGGGCTTGCGGACGGTGAGCACGGGTAGTTCGCCGTCCGACAGGGATCAGGCCCGGGTCGACGGCACGTTGTATTCCACGCGCGCCTCAAAGAGATGTCAGCACCAACTGACGGGGTCCGCTCGGACCGATGCCTGCCGGGGTCGCGGGAAAGTCCGAAAGGGATACCGTGGCCCCTGGCAACGTACAGGAAACTGAAGGAACACGGATGGGTTTTAGTCAGTAAGAGTCTGACACGCCCTTTCTCCCGCTCCGCCCAGACCGGGAGAAGTTATATGATAACTTCCCATCCCAAAAACAAAAAAGGGTGGCTGTGACGTAACAGCTGGATTACTGGATTACGGTACCCGTGAATCAGAAAGAATGGCATGGTATTGATGAAGAGGGCTATGTCCAGTACTTGCAGCAGAGCTGTAGTCTACTTTACGCTAATGATGCAGTTATGTATCGGTGCGGTGTGGCGTTTATCCACTAATATTAAAATATAATAAATCTGAAGAGTTTGTATGTTTGAACATGCTAAACTCTGGTCTGGAACTACCAGTCGGCTAAAAAAAATATGATAGAAATATTTGATAGCCCAATTCTTGAGGAAGGCTATTTAAAATCACGCTACGACCCTTAAAAGCCGAACAAAAATTAAAAAAGTCAGAAATAAAGCCAAGCGTAAATAAAGCTTTATCGCGGGCGGGCCATGCGATGCGACGCGGTGGGTCGGTGAAACAAGAAATTTCACACAAAGTCGCGGGCAGAAGCTATTATTTCTTATACCTAAGGCTAAACCCACAGTAGGTACCGAAAATAGGTAAAACCACATTGGTCCTCAATTTATCAGAAACTGACGTTTCCGGGCCAATACAGTATGGAGAACGCGGCTTCTGAGTATCAAATAAACAAATATGTGAACTGAATCATACAGTCAGCGACCAGACAGTTTTTTTAATATTAAATTCACGTCTGCATGACGTAACATGGTAAAGCGTGCATACGTAGTTGTACGCTATGATACGATAAGTGATGTGATGACACATAGGTACTTGTAAACGAGATTTCGCAATAATAATATTTTGAACATTGCTATCGTCGTCGTTTCAAAGTCACGTCGTATTGACTGTTAGACATAAATTATGTATAATAATTTTAGGAATTTAGTCCGTTATTGCGTGTCAAACAGAAGTTAAGTTTATAAACACATTAAAGATCAGGTTTTTTTATCGTTATTGTGGTTAAGATACCAGGAAGTGGTCTAAATACAACCATTTACTTACGTTGTTATCGTTAAAATAAAATGTTGCTAGAACAATAGCTTTTCTCATAGTATAGAGCCATTAGGGATAATGCTGGGATTACTTCGCATAGCAGGCGATGTGGCAATCACGTGTTATTATGTAAAGAAAATTGCTACTGCCTATTTGTTAGGTGATAATCTTAAATGACACGGCTTTTAAACGAAATTCGCTACCTACTTCGTTTACCAGATAAAATTTTAAAATGGGCTAGTGCCAAAATAGTATATTATGCAATTAGTGAATAAAAGACGGATTTAAAGCGAGGGCCATAGATGAATCTCGAGCAAGTGAAGGATTCTAACGACTGAATCACGACCGTAGGGAGTGATTCATGACGATTGAATCACGAGCGTAGCGAGTGATTCAAATGTTAGAATCCTGAGCGACGCGAGTAATTCATGGCCCTCGATATAAATCCGTTTTATTCAAGAGTTGCATACTATACTTTATACCATGACTACGAGAAAAAGAAAGATTTAAGCGAAAATAGACATTTAATGAAGAAAAAAGGAAGGTTGAATTAATTAAAATGTACATTAAAATTGGAACAATTACTAAAATTTAAAGTAATTTTCTTATTATTACTAATAATAATCAACTTGTGAAGCGATATTTTATTTCCTGTGTATGGAGTATGTTTTCGCAAGGAGGTTGTATAGCATTGAGATGTAGGTCGCATATATAGATGTGTTCTAAATTCAAACACCAAAACAGTGATTAAAAGTCCTTTTTATTCACTGAAAACAGTGAATAAAATAAGCATTTTAGGGGGGGAATGGTATAATAGTATATTATGCAATTAGTGAATAAAAGACGGATTTAAAGCGAGGGCCATAGATGAATCACGAGCAAGTGAAGGATTCTAACGACTGAATCACGACCGTAGGGAGTGATTCATGACGATTGAATCACGAGCGTAGCGAGTGATTCAAGTTTTAGAATCCTGAGCGACGCCAGTAATTCATGGCCCTCGATATAAATCCGTTTTATTCAAGAGTTGCATACTATACTTTATACCATGACTACGAGAAAAAGAAAGATTTAACCGAAAATAGACATTTATTGAAGAAAAAAGGAAGGTTGAATTAACCTTCGTGCAGACTGGTGCGACGCGACAGCGCGACGCGATTCTAACAAAACAATTTCAAAGAAAACTTCACGGTATAACAATGACCGGTGTCGTCGCGCTGTCGCGTCGCGCTACTCTGCAAGGGGCTTTAATTAAAATGCACATTAAAATTGGAACAATTACTAAAATCAAAAGTAATTTTCTTATTATTACTAAGTAATAACAATCAACTTGTGAAACGATATTTATTTCCTGTGTATAGAGTATGTTTTCGCAAGGAGGTTGTATAGCATTGAGATGGAGGTCGCATATATAGATGTGTTCTAAATTCAAACACCAAAACAGTGATTAAAAGAGCTTTTTATTCACTGTTTTCAGTGAATAAAATAAGCTTTTTGTTTTTAGAGGGGGAATGGTATAAACGATTTTTTATGGGTCCTAAACAGGCAGGTATTTTCGACAACCCGTTATTATGGTTTTCCCTAAACTGGCCACAAGCAGTAAACAGTTTATGATCAGCCTTATAGTATAGTAAAGTTCGTCGCTGGACATAGGCCCCCCCAATTCCACGCTTTTAAACTCCTTCCACGCTTCCTCTCATCCAGCTGTTACCAGGCGCCCAGAGAAGATCGTCGCTCTTCCTAGTCTGAGGCCGTAGGTACTAAGCTACGTTTTTCGATTTGCGTTCTCCATTCAAAATTACATCTACCCCAACGGTCATCGGTTCCATAGTTAATATGGACGGTCCATTTCCTGCACTGATGATAATGCTATGTACCACACTTGTCAAAACCTCAAAATGAGTCATAAACGATCCCTATCCCCAGACACAACTGATTACCATAAAAGAATGAAGCAACTAGCGGAATAAATAATAATGTCATGTCGAACAAATGTAATAGACCTATGTATAATATAATATGCCAAGTTCCATTGTATTCATGTAACGTATGCACATAGGGAATAGGTACTAAACCGGTGATGTCATTGTCATTTCGTTAAACGTTAAGTATAATTTATTACAATATCCTTCTTAGATAATTTTGTACTCGTGTGTTCGTTATTTGGAAAAGACAATGGATTCTTAATAGACTCTCATAAGGCCGGTATGGCTCATAAATCATTCTTATGTGAGAGCTCTCGAACTCAAAGCATTTTTTCAATTAAGCCAGTAACAGGCACTTTTGAATTGTCACTTTTGTGTTGTTGTTGTGTTTTGGGTCGGTCAGTCAGAAAGATGAAGCTAGTTGCTCATTCCAAAGCGTAGTAGGTACGGAGAAGAACCGGGAGGAAACTCCACGGACACGCTTTTAAATTAAAATGTTGTTACAATGATATTACTTAAGTTGAAAGATTCAAGTTGAAATTATACACGTGACACGTTAAAAACGTTCATATTAAAAACAATAAAAAAATAAAAAACAAATACGCCCTGGCAGCTAAGAAGCTCGCTTACACTTCGTTTTTTGATCCCAGAGACTAATTTTACAGGTGCAAAATAATGTCAATCTCCAAATTGAAAAACAAACAACAATCACTTGAAATGTCAAATTAGTCTCTGGGATTAAAAAACGCACTTTAGTAAGTATTTGATTTCTGTGAAATGGCTAATTAATGGAAGCATGGTTTAAGCCCAACTCTGTGGATCTTCGGTGAATCTAAGCAGATAGGCTTTTCATAAAGCATGGGCTTTCAAAATCCGTGGTTTCGTGAGCACTCAGGCAGTTATATCTCTCCTATGAACCACATACCTGGGAAAAGGATAAATAATCGCAAGTAGGTCACTTAGCTGCCCATCCGTTTTCAAGTTAATCAATCTGCCTAGCCAACTTTGTTGGGGTCGGCTTCCAGTCTAACCGGAGGTCGTAGGTTGGAACCCTGACAAGCGCTTTACTTTGTGTAAATTATTTCGTCACCATCACTACTGCTCTCAAAACGTCCTAGAACCAAGAATTCGAAGATATGTGACATCTACCAACACGCACTGCACTCGTAGCGTGACAACCATAGACAAAATGACAGATTGTGATTGTTTATCTGTCATTTTGTCTATTATTCCGTCGCCAAACCTGTTTCTATTGAGGCCATGCTAAGCGTGCTGGGCCCGCGTGGTGGATTACGGCCCACTCCCTCTCACTGAGAGGAGGCCTGTATCCCAGCAGTGGGAACATTACAGGCTGATCAGATATGTGGATATATGTATACGTGGAAAAATCGAAGAAGAAGAAGTCATCTGTAAATAAAGAGGATGACTTATTAACCTCCCTGGCGTGGAGTGGACTGCCTGCCTGGTCTAGTGGCCGCAAACGCTACTGCTTAGCGTCCTGGGTTCGTTTCCCAGGTCGGGCAACAGTTTTTTTTTTTTTTTTTTTGTATTTCTCAGTATTAGCCCGGAGTCTGGATTTGTGCCGGTTGATGGCAAAGCTCGCCCCCTCTTACATGGGACTGGGAAAATGTAGGTATACCTACTTTAGGTATACCTCTGCCTAACCCATAAGGCATTACAGACGCGATGTTATGATTGTTATGTCTACAGTTCATTGTCGAGAATTAAATAGAGCGTTCAAAACGACCAAATCTAACTTTTTTTCTAGAATGAAGCATCGAGAATGAATCACAGAGTAGTTTGACGCATTATTCCTGGCAGTTTGTCGATTGTTCACAAACAATAGACTTTTTTTTTCAATATTTTCAAGATAGACCTGACCGCAGTCACGCGCTGAACGGTTTAATTTGTTAGTCTCTTTTCAAATAATATGTAGAGTTTGTAGATAACACCTTGTAATTATGATACCTAGAACGTATTTTTTGTTTTTTTTACTTCTAAATACAGGTAAATGAAACCAGTTTTTATTCGTCTGCAGCAGTTATAGCCTAGTGGTGTGACCGTCAACATTTCAAAAGTTATTTATTCAAACTAGGCTGAGAATCAGCACTTTTCGCACGTCAAAATTACATAAGACAGACCCCCAAAACGCCCACCCTTCACCACTTCCCACTGCTTTTGCTGGGAAGAAGAAGTGGCGCAACAAACTCCCCAGAACTGCCAACTGCCGTCGGACTGCCAAGTCATAGATCTCGAGTTCGAACCCAAGGTACGCACCTCTGACCTTTCGGATTCATGTACGTATTGTATAATTATCACTTGTTTCAAAAACGGTATGCCTGAGAGATATTTCTCGACGATATGTGAAGTCAAGTCAGAGGCACATGGGCAGTTTTAAAACTCTGACACCAGCCGGTCGATTCTGTAAAAATATAACCGTGAAACTAAGGTGAAGTAAGCGTGAAGTGAGCTGTCAATAGTGTTAATCCTTAGCATCTTGCCGGTCGATTTGTGACAGTGACAGCACACTTCACCTAAGTTTCACGTTGATATTTTTACAGAATCGACCGACAGGTTGGTCACTAACCACACGAAAAGAAGAAGGTCGTCTGACATTCAATTGATGCAACACTGGCGGCGGAAAAAAATGGTTTGGATTATCAATTAAATTACTAGTTATACGCTTATCAAAATGTTGTTTGAGGTTTTTTGTGTTCTGAAAATCATTATTATCTGATATTATCATTACCACATCTCATTTCAATATTAATCTCATTACTATTAGTGATGTCACTAGGTAGGTACCTATTTATTTTATTGTAGACATACGAACCCATGCCTACTTCTGTCTACGCCTTTTTGAATAACAAGCGTAGTGGTCAACAAGCGTGTTGCTAGCCAAATATAGGTATTGCACAAGTAAATAGGTACATTATCTCTTTGATGTTATGTAATTCAAACAAATCACATTGTACATAAGGGTAAACCCCAGTAATAATAATAAGTAATTATCTACTAACATAATTATTAATTAATTATGCTTATCTAAGTTAGTACCATCGAAGAAGTTCATATCTAACCACCGTAAAGACTATTCTTGCTTGCAGCGCTCGACGACTATAGAACCGGGCCGGTAGCAGATGTGGTACCGGTAGCAGTCATCGTGTTCACGGGATTTTGTTTTGAAACTGTTTAGATATGAACTTCTTTGATGGTACATACATTCAAGGCTTACCTTACTACAGAAATGATGGCAACTGAAAATACTAGCAAAACCCGTAAATGAAGTTATTCAAGCACCTACTTCAAACAATTAATTTAATCGATCGTAAAATCGATTAATTCTTCTTATCAATTACAATTCTAATGACTTTCCTTACATTGAGCTATTATTGGATTTTCCCAACAATTATCTCGTTTTATATAAACAGTAGGTACCTAACAATTATAATACATATAACCTTGTAACAATATCTGTGTATGTCATGTTAGTAAATAAACATACGTTCGTGAAACGTGAATGAAAACGAAATTATCGGAAAACTCTAAGTACGACACGGAGGCCGGGCGGGGTGAACGACCTTGTGACGTCATCCATGACGTATCGCACAGGAGGCTTGCGTAGCCGCACATGTTGACCTATTTCACAACATTACTCAGCGACCGTGTGGCCTAATGGATAAGGCGTCGGACTTCGGATCCGAAGATTGCAGGTTCGAGTCCTGTCACGGTCGAAAAATAACATTTTGGATTTTTAGTTTTGTGTATTTTTTTCAATACAATTTATTGCGTTTAATTTGATTTTTTCATAATTTTAGAATATTAATTCAAGTAAATAATGTAATAAATAAGGTCCTTCGAAATTAGATGTTCATGCACGTGTATTTATGAAGCTGCTCAATAAATATGAATTACCTACATATTTATTTTTTATTTTTTTATAAATTGATACCATCCAGTGTCGTCTCTAACTAAATTAAATTGTTTTAACAATAATAAATAATTTTAGATTCAAGTAAAAATTAATCAAGAATATTTAATTTAAAAAATTGTAAGAAAAGATTGAATTGTTCACAATATTACACGTGAGCCTATCCACGGGTCATTGACCTCTAAACTGTTTGTGATTGATTGAGCGTCTCAACTCTCTGAACTTTGCAAAGAAAACACGTTTATCAAAATCTTAACAGATCAAAATCATATAAATAAATAAATACTTAGTCTACGATGAAACTTGAAGGTATTTAAGTAGCGGCCAAGTGCGAGTCGGACTCGCACAAGAAGGGTTCCGTTCCACATTTTTTTTTTTATACTTGAAAACTCATGTCACGTTTGGAGAGCGCCTTTAATTTTTGACTATTTTATTTGGATTAGGACACAAGGTACTTTTTATCCCGGTATTCCCACGAGATCGAGACTTATGCGGGTCAAACCGCGGGATGCAGCTAGTACCTAATAACTAAAAATGACCCGATAAAACCAATGTAAGTTAGTAGGTAAGTTGAAATGAAATTAAATGAAATTGTTTATTCTGTAAATAGGATATCGGAATCACTTTTACATGTCATATAAAAAATATTAAAAATAAGCTAGATGAGGTCGGTGTTTCCTATTTGACTACTCTGAGAAGAAAGGCCGAAACAAACTCAGAGTCGTAGTCTCTTTTAAAGTCCAGACATAATCTTGGTCAAGTCATAATATGAGGACCATGTAGATTAGTAGGTAACTAGTGTAACTACTGAGTAAAGATTAAAGTTCAGCTCAAGTATGTATCTAAATGTTTTTATTATTTTTGTTCATATTTTGGAGGTCAATCAAAGAGTAAAGTTCAAAAATATCTAATCTTTAGAGTAGGTACTTATAAAAGATAATGCTTCGATTTAGATTGATCATGTTTAGTTGTCTAGTAACGAATTTAAAATTTTCATATTAACTGAACAAAACCCATGAAACCTATAGAATTATATACAAAATTGCGGTTCTTTACAAGATGTTATTGAAATAACTGCATGAAAACCTTTTAAAAGGTACTCATCAATAAAAGAAACATTTTGGCGCGATGGGACGAATCCTGAAACCGCGAAAAAAAAAATATGCTGCTCCATCTATTTTCTGTTCGTATAACTCGACAACCAAAGCACGTTGGTCCCGGCTGTCATTCGTGGATCTTTGTCAGTCGTTACGGGTCGTCAGAATCCTTAAAGTCTGACAACCAGTCTTACCAAGTGGTATCGTATTACCCAATAACCAGGTTGTGGCAGTCAGATAGGCAGTCGCTCCATGTAAAATACTGTTATCCAGCTGCATCAGGTTAGACTGAAAGCTGACCCAAACATAGTTTGGAAAAGGCTAGGCAAATTGATATATCTTTATAGAGGGGGATTTTTGTAGGGGTCCGAATAAAGCATTGTGCAGACTAGCACGACGCGACACCGGTTATTGTTATACCATGAAGTTTTCTTAGAAATTGTATTGTTCGAGTCGCGTCGCGCTGGTCTGCACGAGCCTTAAAGGCGATAATTTTGTATTGCTACGTACGTACCTACTTTAGATAAATTTTTGAGGTTTTTTAAATACATTTTCCTGGTTTCAAAAAGTGTTACTTATACATTCAAATCACTATCAAACACCAAAACTTTCCTGTATCAGGTTCTTTACCGACTATTTACATAATTGTATACAGCGTTAAATACATGTATTTGTAAGGAAAACCTCTGCTGCACATGTTTGTAATAAGTAATGATGCATTAAAGTTAGGCAAACATATAAAATTATTAATAGCTGCTATGTGAATAGATAAAACAAAGAATATTGTTACCTATATACCTGCTTATACATATAGGTACCTATACATGTCTAAGAACCTGTTGCAAAAAAAACCCATCAAATTGGAGAGACCATTATTTTGTTGGAAAGACTATATTCAACGTTGCGCGTGCAAAAGTCGCTGTATTATTTCGTGATTTTCGGTTTTTTATGCAGTTTGAATCGTTATTTCAATACACATACCTACTGTAAAAACAGCTATGTGATAAATGAAATATTTAAAGAGTTACGGAATATAGCTATGTGACATTCATACATCGAAAGTTCCATTATAAACACGCCCAATACGAATTAAAGTAAAAGTAAATTATTTGAATACTCTGGGTATTTTTTGAGAAAATCAGTTTTTTGCGTCACCTGTAAAGTGTATAAAAATCACATAGCGATTATGGAAAGCGCAGCGACGATATGCAAGAATGTACTAAAACTATCTACCGCATCGCATCGCATTGCCCGTCCGTGCTATTCGTTTTCGCTTAGCACTATAGGTATACCTGACTTTTTAAGGTTCCGTACGTTCGAAAGAAAAATCGGAAACTTTATAGGATAACTCGTGTGTCTGTCTGTCCGTCTGTCACAGCCAATTTGCTCCGAATCTAATGAACCGATTAACTTGAAATTTAATACACAAATGTATTTTTGTGTCCCAAACAGGGACGTGTATCGTAAATAAATGAATTTTGAATATGGGGGTCACTTTTGGGAGGCAAATAAGAAAAAAAAAGTGTTGCATAATGTACCGTGTGATATAATCATATCACACGGTACATTATGCAACACTTTTTTTGTTAAAAATATGTTTGAGACCCTCATATGCCCTTCAATTGATTAATTGAAATATGAGGGTGTCAAACATATTTTTTTTATAAATAATTTTATTGTTATTTAATTAAGAAAATAAATGAAAATCGAACATTCCGCCCCACCCTTATCTCCGAAACTACTGAGCCTAAAATTTTGAAGAAAATACAAAAAATACCTAATTCTATACTTATAGATTACAGGAAAACTTATAAAAATCTATCGTTTTAACATGGCCAATCTCTCAATATTGTGCGTACAATAGTATATTATGCAATTAGTGAATAAAGGACGGATTTAAAGCGAGGGCCATAGATGAATCACGAACAAGTGAAGGATTTTAACGACTGAATCACGACCGTAGGGAGTGAGGCCCGGGTCGACGGCGCGTTGTGTTCCACGCGCGCCTCAAAGAGATGTCAGCACCAACTGACTGGGTCCGGAAGGGCCAATGCCTGCCGGGGTCGCGGGTTTGTCTGAAAGGGATATCGCGACCTCGGCACACAGGCAACGGAAGGAACACGGGTGGGTTTTAGTCAGTAAAAGTCTGACGCGCCCTCCCGCTCCACCCAGAGCGGGAGAAGTTATTTGATAATTTCCCATCCTCAAAAAAAAAAAAAAAAAAAAAAAGGGAATGATTCATGTCAAGTGTTAGAATCCTGAGCGACGCGAGTAATTCATGGCCCTCGATATAAATCCGTTTTATTCAAGAGTTGCATACTATACTTTATACCATGACTACCAGAAAAAGAAAGATTGAAGAAAAAAGGAAGGTTGAAATAATAAAAATGCACATAAAAGTTGGAACAATTACTAAAATTAAGAGTAATTTTCTTATTATGACTAATAATAATCAACTTGTGAAGCGATATTTATTTCCTGTGTATTGAGTATGTTTTCGTAAGGAGGTTGTATAGCATTGAGATGGAGGTCGCATATATAGATGTGTTCTAAATTCAAACACCAAAATAGTGATTAAAAGTGCTTTTTATTCACTGAAAACAGTGAATAAAATAAGCTTTTTAGAGGAGGAATGGTATAAACGGTATTATTATTACTTATATAGTTGGACATACCTCAGAATTTTCTTGTTCTCGTTCTACCTTCTAAAATGTTTAAAATCTGATCTGAATCCAGTTCTTCATTCATCTTCTCACCTATTTGTTAACTCCGATAAAGAATCCTATTAGTACCTGCAGCCTGCACTATGCCAAAGTGACCTTGGCAGCCGTACGTTTATGACGTCACAGAACGGCTTCTATACTAGTCCGCGGCGCCCGGGGCACTGACAACCATAGACTTATATTTTTTTTGTAGGGATGGGAATATAATTATCGACAAGGTTTGCTAACAACTATTTAATTCCGCCGAAATTAGTCTATTTTCCCTTTGTTATAAAGTAGTTAACTAAGTTCATATTTTACTGACCTCAAATTGTTTTCGATAATAATATTTATAAATATTTCAACGGGTGAAATCAAACAGTGCTAACTTTCGCGTCACATCACTGGCCGACTTTATATAAAGTCCTTGGCGTTCTGGGGACATTAATAACTTTGACGCGTTATTAAATTCATGATTTATAATTTAATAATTATCCCTAAAATATATATAAATAATTATGTACCTAGATCAATAATATTCATAATAATAATAAACATAAGTAAACGAGACACGGTTGTTTTATTTCTCAGGAACTATCCCACTGATCAAGTCTGTGTTTCTATTTACTTAAGGTACTTTTTAGGTACAATTTTTTAGTGTAATTACATTTTATGAGTAATGGTTAAATAATAAAATATTATAGAACACCCGCCATCTTGATGTCAATATGGCGGGTGTACCTTAATTTCGAAATAATTTCGTTCTGAAAGAGGTACAGATTTTTTAGAGCTAGGTACTAAATAGTACGTTTTAGGTACATTTGTTTGGTAATTGGTATAATTTAATTCGCTATGGTACACCCGCCATTTTGACTCTCACCAAGTTTTCTACTATATCGGCCGCCCTCTCTCTCATAAACTCAGGTGTTAACACATCTTCTTCATCACTTGAATGCATTTTCAATCGATTTATTATTAAGTAACACTAAACTTTTTGTTGGTACAAGTTACAGTATACGAAAATAGCGCGCGCCAATTTAGTTATGACAGCAAAGAACACAAAATAGTTTTTATTCTAATACTAAACTCCTTGTCGAAAATGTCGACCAATCAAATCTCGAGGAGTTATTTGCACAAGGAGTTTGTATGTCGAGTATACTTTGCACAAGGAGTTTGTATCGAGTATTTTTTCGCAAGGAGGTTGTATTATAGCATTGAGATGGAGGTCGAATATATTGGTGTTCTAAATTCAAACACCAAAATAGTGATTAAAAGAGCTTTTTATTCACTGTTTTCAGTGAATAAAATAAGCTTTTTAGAGGGGGAATGGTATAATAGTATATTATGCAATTAGTGAATAAAGGACGGATTTAAAGCGAGGGCCATAGATGAATCACGAGCGTAGCGAGTGATTCAAGTGTTAGAATCCTGAGCGACGCGAGTAATTCATGGCCCTCGATATAAATCCGTTTTATTCAAGAGTTGCATACTATACTTTATACCATGACTACGAGAAAAAGAAAGATTTAAGCGAAAATAGACATTTAATGAAGAAAAAAGGAAGGTTGAATTAATTAAAATGCACATTAAAATTGAACAATTACTAAAATTAAAAGTAATTTTCTTATTATTGTTATTAGGATGGTCAACTTGTGAAGCGATATTTATTTCCTGTGTATCGAGTATGTTTTCGCAATGAGGTTGTATAGCATTGAGATGGAGGTCGCATAATATTGGTGTGTTCTAAATTCAAACACCAAAATAGTGATTAAAGGCGCTTTTTATTCACTGAAAACAGTGAATAAAATAAGCTTTTTAGAGGGGGATTGGTATAAACTAACATTTGCAGTTGGAATGAATAGGAGGACATGTTTTTCAACTACAATGTTTGTTCTTAGCATAAATTCATCCCAACTACGGAAATCTTTTCTTTTTTTTTTACCAATGTGCGTGGTCCGAAAGGCACTTGGCAGGTTTTTTTTTTCTTTTCGCTTGGGTCCTAAGGGTTGTAGCATGATGTATGTAGTCTTAGTCTAACCTTCCTCAAGAATAATTAGGGTATCAGAATGCAAAAAGACTTTCTAAACGCGACTATGCGATGCGGTAGTTCCAGAGATTAGCGTGTTCAAACAAAAAACTCTTCAGCTTTATTATATTAATATAGGTTAGTATAAGTAAGAGTGTTGAATTTTCAGAACATGCCGCGGGACAGGACAGAACAAAGCAAAGAATCGCTGAAGATACATTCTAAAAACATTGGATGCAAAACAGAGTATGATGTCAGATAGTCACCATACACATCCAAATCTGTTTTGTGGTCAAACTAATGTGTTTTTCAAGAACAAAAATATACAATTTATTACTACATTACGCGTAATCTAACAAGGAAAACGCCTTACCTAAAACTAATAGGTATGTGTGTTGTAAAATGTAACGTGCCGATGTCCTGTGAACGGGCGGGCTAGGTGACGCGACACCTCCTGAGTAATCATGATTTACTGGTACAAAGGTGTTAGAAAATCACACCTTTGGGAGCAAGGTGTATCTTTCCCTGAAAGTTAAGGACTACTACTGACCGAGGATTTTACATAGGAATCCTGCTGAAGTTTATTTGTCGATTCTCGCCGTAAGTAGGACCAACTTTTTGGTTATAATAACCTCCAAGTTGGCTCCTTAGCTTTTAGTTGGTCCTACGAACTAAGATTATGAAACTTTTATGAAGTTTCAGTACCTATCTAATAATAAATACATATATTGTTATACTTATCCTCCGCTATATGAAAGGGATTAATAAAAGACTATCTATCTTCCGAAGAAAACATTACGATATATTATGTTTTCAAATATTTTCTCTTAAACGAGAGTTGCACATACCAAGCCAAGCACAAAAGATGTATTCACCTAGTCATTCATGACGAAATCTTTTATATTTTAGTTCCATAATCGTTATGGAAAGTAACGTCATCTAACTCTTATTTATAACCTTGCTAATAAGTGTGGGTTGAAGGCAATTGTTCATTAACATTGCTGTGTCGACTTTCAAAGAATTAAGCAAAACCATAGAGAAATCTTTCCAAGAATATCTACTTTTAATAGTTTTAAGTCGTTCATCCATTGTTTTTCAATACGTCTTGATTCTAGTTAGCTCATGAGCATGCATGTAATGGACTTCTTTTGTATTTCTGAGTTCCTGGTAGTCTGACGTTGTTATTCCGCGGCGTAACGCCCACTGTCTGCTCTGAACAAGACGCATCTATTTAGAATAAATGGTTATTATAAAACTGGCTAGTAGATAATTCACCAAAAGTTTAGTTAGTAATCATTCCATTTTTATTAGTTATAAGGAAAATACAAACGCTGCCTAAATAAACTCCAACTCGTGAATGGATGACCTGTCGAACCGATGTTATGTTATCGCAATCTTTGTAACAATGACATGTACTTACCTCAACTAACAATAGCAATTTGGTAGATCGCAATCTGTAACTGACTTTTTATTATTTGAAATGTGAGGGGGAGAACCGAGTTTTGTGCGGTGGAATTGAAAAGGTCTTCAGGTCAACCAGTCAATAAGGAAGAGTCCAAAGTTTTTTCTTAGATACTCCATCTCTTCCTAGAAAAAGAACTGCAAGATCTTCATCACAAAATCCTGTCACCCCAGTCGTATCAAGCATCAAACCTATCAGTTATCATTGCCAATATCACAATTAATTATAGACATTAATCATTATTTTAGGAAGGAATATGCAGCTATGTTGTATTGATTGTTTTAAAAATAATCTTAAGAATTCCGTTTTGTGTTTTTGCTATCCACACCTTTGATGACTTTTGGCAAAAAACAACCATATTGAGAATAGTACGAAAATTATTTTGTATCTGCTTTTCTCCATTGAACCACCGTCCTTGTCATACATTTTATGTGCGCAAATATCCCAAATGTCATTGAGATCTTAATGCGTCTTTTGTTAGTTTTCCTTTGAAGTTGGTAGCCATAAAATTTCACGACTTTTATTCAAGGTGTTCAGCAGTGAAGTATAAATAGGTCGAGTGCATTGAGTGACATCACTTTTACCTATAGTTAATTTCATGAAAAGTTCCATCACTGATTAGCGGGCGAGACGACTGTCTGACCTTCGTGTTTTATGGTAGCCTGGTACTCCCAGCATGATCTACACGTGGCCGGTATTAACCGTCTGTCTGACAAAACCATTTTTTGTGTCTGATTTTGGATCTACAAGGCCAAATAAGTCTAGACTTAAAATATTTATAGTACTTTATTACCCCTACTAGACAAGTAGGTATCGAGTAAGTAATACATGGTTCTTGTATCATCTATTTATTTCGATCGACAAATGCACAGTGGGTCAGACGCCAATATTATCGGGAAAAAACTTGTGAATGGCCGTGGGCATGATTGAATTTAAATTAGTTGTTGTCAGAACAAGAGTCTACTTTCTTTTTTTTTGGCGCAAGCATTTGTCATGCTTCTGGGAATAAATTCATATCATCAATCAATGTTTGATGGAAAGTGCTAGGACCGAAATTATGGAATGATTAGGCCTATCAAAATATTTCAAAGCCTTTTTATATTTTGAACACAAAAACACTAAACAATAACACCTATTTTAGAAAACTTTACTTTACTATACGTATACTTTAAAACATGTGGTGTCCGCTAAAAATAGACTCAAAGAGGGGGAGAGTGAGCGCTATGGAATTATTTAAACTAGAGTACTTTTGGGGTAACAGGTTTATCCTTTGTGGTCGCTGCCATGGTTGATTCAGGGAAAAATAAGCGGTGTAATATCTCTCCTAATCATCCAGTGTAGTTACCTCTTTTATCTGTTCTGTGGTAGTTAGCATCAAGTGGACTTCAACAGTGCTGTTATAGAATTTGGGAATTCTCCACATTTTTTAAACCATTTTGTTTATCACCCCTCATAATAATGACACCATCCGCCATCGCTTGAACCTCCAAATGTGGAGCACTGGACCCACATAGGTTTCTCCAATAACGAGGGTATGACCCGAAGTGATGACTAACAATGACAACTCGTTATGTATTTACACAATATTTACATATTAACATAATCCGATGACGAGATTGCTAGCTTTGTAGGTAATGTCCCTCGTCGGATTTTGAACGCTTAAATATTCATAGCAATTATTTAACAGACATAAAGTTTGCTAATAACATTTGCTTGTAACTTTAGCACATTGATGTCAAACTAGGTAATAGGTAATACGGGCTGATATACAATGATTTTTTGTCAAGCTCGGTGAAATTCGACCATCAGCCATTTTGCGAGCAAAAAACATTCGTATCTTTGGATCAGAAAAGACGATTAACATTGAAAAAAAAAAAACTGACACGCCGTCTAAGGCATACTTACTAATTTAGCTGCCGGTAATTCTGACTAATTATAAATTAACAAACAGTCAATCAAATCATATTTTACAACAGATAAAATTCAATACTAGGCTTTCAGAAACCAGGTACTGGTAACTGTAACTTTCAACTATATTACATAAGGTTACGCGACCCTATATTAATTTTTATCTTACTAATTAAACGGTTATCAGAACTAATTCACTTATTGCTCCACCTAATCAAAGTGCCCTTGACCCTTGATACCGATACCAATACCGATACCGATCGATACTGACCACCGTTAATAATGGTTTATAGATTTGTGTGCGTCCATTGTTAACGACGATACGTTAACCTACATATCGTAAGATGGACCGATGAACTGGTGAAGGGCGCTGGGATCCGCTGGATGCGAGAAGGACAGGACCGGTCGATGTGGCGATGCTTGAGGGCCTTGTACGTTGCAGTGGACGTCATTCATCTGAAATGACGATCATGTTGGTGATGATGACAGTATCCGAGGATTAAATTGTTTTACCATTATCACCAACAAGAAGAGAATACACGATCAATCAGAATCTGAATCGTTTTGAAACAGATTGCTAGTACATTGCATCAAAAGTTGGAAAAAAAAATCTGCTCAACAACGTAAAAACGCAATGAATGTTGTTGAACTGTCAAAATGAAACAGATTAGTCGTAATCGTTTACGAAAATGTGTTACGTAATTGGGTACAGGTCGACTCGAAACAGA
The DNA here is from genome assembly GCA_914767755.1 of Agrochola circellaris. Taxonomy (NCBI): domain Eukaryota; kingdom Metazoa; phylum Arthropoda; class Insecta; order Lepidoptera; family Noctuidae; genus Agrochola; species Agrochola circellaris. The sequence continues at coordinate 11,380,216 of OU611860.1, forward strand.
CTTCATACACATATTCGGCTTCGCCTATTACATCATACGGCTAAACTTCCATCAGAAATCTTCTAGTCCCCACAGTGGAAACGCATCCTACACGTGGGTATTTCCTCGAAGTACCCATTGATATATCTTCGTACAAGTATTCTACTCAGAAACAATTAGCTGTATGGTAAACAGCGGTAACAGTAATACGCCATCTTTTTACGTTATTACTTAACCTCACGCTGCCTTCTCGGAAGGGATGGGCAGAATGTAGGGTATCTGGGAAACTAGATCAATTAGTTAATCTACTTAACCTATTATTCGTTCTTTGGAACGCGTTTTATTTGTTTGTTGGTTGCAGTTCAGAGAACAGTGTCACATTGACAGTTCCCACGTTTAATTGTGACTCCTAGGACTGTGCTAAGTTCCTGGTCACGTGGTCACCAATCCCTGTCGTGATTATGGCAATATTTTTCACAACTATTTTATTCGGAAGCCGTTATCGTCTCTAAATAACGGAAATAAAAAACGTCCCAAAACGTATATTTACAAAATATTACCCACATTTGCCTAAGCGATTACTGTTCAAGTTTATCGAGGTCCTCAAAAGGCCGTAAGCCGTCGTTCTAAATCTCGGGTCTAACAATAAAAAGTAATCCTTTCTATCGTTGCTTTCCTGGTAATTTCCTCGGAAAGTAGGTCGATGGCCACTTTAAGGGTTTCCTCAGTTTAGGGCTGTGCTGTAAGATAGCTCGTTTATGAAGAAGCCTGACAGTCCGTACTCTACATTATTGCCGGAATGGTGTCCCACATTCTTGAATATGTTTCGGGTGTACAAAATGGAGGCGGTTTTACGAAAAGAAACAATCAGACGAAAGTAATCAAAGCATAAAAGGTTTCTAATGGCTTGCCGTTTTTTTATAGATGCAATTTTTGGATAATGTTACTTATTTCCATTTAATCCCAGATAAATTAAGTCATCAGGTGCATTCAATAGGGCCCTATGGTCAAGAAGGAAACTTCCTTGAGTGAAAATATACTGTAGTAGATGCGTACGTCTAGCGCATAGTGGGCAATCAATTCTGCTTCCAATCGAGCGGCTGAAAAATCTTATTACCACGAGCTATCCGCGTAGAACTCGTGCCGACACATAACATTCATGCATTAGGTACCTATGTAGCAACCAAACCCAGTCAGCAATGTGGCATCGGGACTGACTGCCTAGAATTTGGCGGAGGCTACTTTAAGGGAGATGACCACACTTATCGATGCGGAATCGGCTTAAGCCGGTCAGAAAGAACTTTAAGTCCATGCAATAAATGCGAAAAAGGCGTCATTCACCTTGTTTCGGTTCGGACGACGCGGTTCGACAACTGTATCGAACTATTCACTTTTACTGCATGGACATACAGCAGCTCTTCCTGAACGGCTCAAGCCGATTCCGCGTCGACTAGTGTGGTCACTCCCTTATGCACCTATTTAAAGTGACCACTTTCGACTTTTACTTCAAACAAAAAAAGTCGGGACGTGTCGTGGGACACCCGGTTGTATTTCAACTAGGTTTACCATCTATGTAAGGGAGGATGCCTGTCAAGGATGTACAAAATGCCAGATTTTTCACAAACATGCCTGTCTACGTCTATTGTAAAAAAAAACTGTAAATCTTAAAATACGCAACAGATAATTCTAAAGACTGACATTAATTCAAAATGAAAATTTACGACCACTAATAAACTAATTTAGAAAAAACTAACTTACTACACTGTGTGATGTGTGACATCAAATTAAGTGTTATAATTGCAATTCATTATTAATATTCTAGTTCGCTAGTTAGCCACATTTCATATTTTCATACAGTAATATTGCCAAATTAATGAAAACAGCGAAATATTTGACATTTATTTGCGACGTCGCCCACTTTCAGAATAAACGCTCATAAGGTTTTATTTATTATTGGTAATCTGTGAACAGCGCTGTGGTCTACTTTATTTCTTAAGTTATTTATGTTTTTATGTTTGTAATATTGCATAATGTATATAAACTGTACCTACAAATCGGTAAAAAAGTATTTTTACCGATTTGTCCGAAAAAGCTTGGTTGTGTTCTGTCAACCCCATGCCTCGACGCCTACCGTTATGAAAATGGCCGCCACGCCATGGAGTCATGGCCGCAACGCAGACAAATCGCAATTCCCATGGTGCATCTAAGAAACTATGGTGTATCAATGTAGACTTAACAGGTTCACTGTCCAGGCTCCAGAGTGGGAATGGTCCATAAGTCCACTTTTATTTCATAACCATTTTTTTTTTTTAAACGAGTATTTCCCTGTGTCCCATTTCTTTTTATAATTCTTATGATGTGTCCTGCCAAGTCCGCATTAAATAAGAGACTTTATTCTTACGTCCACAGTGTCAGATGGCTTAGAAATTGTACTGGCGAAAAGACCACATACGGTCTGTGGACTGGTATGGAAGTCTCTCTACAGACCGTATGTGGTCTGTGGACAGTGAACCTGTTAAATTATGGATTGTTAGTGTATTATCGAAATTATTATAATTACTTAAACAGCAAAAAGAGGTAAACACACCACACTGTACACCACAGAGTACTATATAACATACTGAAACTGTACACGTTTATATTAATTACTTATTATGGTACTTGTTTTATATTCTCATTGTATTATGGTCTTAGTTTATATATTCTTTATTAAATTTATGTTATGCACAAATACAGATATATATTTTTATTACTTATATATATAATCACACATATTTCAGTGAAAAATAATACTAACCCGATTTAATAAGTCACGCATGGGGACGTCAATATATGTCATTCCATAGGTAATTGCTGAAAACCAGCGCTGTTGACGTGAAGTTCGTCCGAATTCACAGCATTTCGCTGAGCAATGACCTGTTCTTGCACAGATGCGACGCACAGCATAATTTTTCTTATTATTTATAATATAATATAATAATAATAATAATTTGTTACAAAAGTAATTAACTCTGCAACAACATTTTGTTTTTGTTGTCATTTTCCAATGTCGCAAGAGTTATTACGCAATATTGTCTTTGATCCGTGGCCTTGAAATCAACCAATGAACAACTTTTTTTTTTTTTTTTTCTATCTATTGGTTGAACACGAGGCCTTTGGCTATTTTTGTACGTGTGTATTTTATGTCTTTTGTCTGTATATGTGCGTTTTGTTTGTTCAGAATAAACAATTTTCCTTTCTTTTCTTTCGTTGTTATTAATGTAGCTGTTTGTTAATCCTATTTAATAAAATAAATAAAAAATGCTTTTTCATTACGTGACGATTTCTACCAGTTTACTCCTACCACGAACCGCGTTAAAAAACTTCATTCCAATAAATAATGAAATGATCAATTATAATTTTAATTATGGGACCCAATAAAGTTCATCTATGAATCAGAATCAGGCAATTATAAAAATACTACTCGTAGAAGGTGCTGACAAACATGAAACCTTACTGGAAAAAATACGCCTCATGTATTTTCTGTTTGCCTTGTACTCTAAAAAGGATGTGTCCTACATTTGATAAGTACTTTTCATCCTACGATTACCCTCATATGCAAAAAGGATTGATGGATAATGTTGTTTGACAACGCTTCGAGATCAGCTTAAGCAAATCTTCCCTGAAATTGTATCCTAAACAAATATTTTGAACCGAAAGGAGCGAATTCTTCAATGACCTGTAAAAATTTCGAGAATGTCTGGTGGAAAATTTATTGTTAAGCCAATTGAAATAAAGGGCCAGTAAATCTAACTGCCAATGGTCCTCATAATCATTGACCTGAAAATGTTTGCAGTGGTAAGTACTTAATGAATTTTTTTGATGAAATGCATTGCGATACCCTATGTTCTGTCTCAAAACCAAATTCCATTTGCCAGAGTGTTTTAGTTAAGTGTCACACGCCAACATTTTTGACGATCTGGAGAACGCGACTGATACCGGGATTAGGTACTAGGGCAACAAAAAAGGGTAGTGAAACAATGATTTAAATTTGTTTTGTTTCGTAAATAGAATTTATTGACGAGTTGCGCAATAGGTATGAAAACCTATAAAAATATTATGGTAAGAAAAACTCAAAGTAAAAGAACATTTATAAAGATATATTGGTTACTAAAATAGTAGTGAATCAATTCAACAAACACAAGTAGTAATATTATAACCAACATATCTGCCTAGCCTTTTCCCCACTATATTAGGGTCGGCTTCCAGTTTAACCGGATGCAGCTGAATAACAGTATCTTACATGGAGCAACTGCTTATTTGACCTCCACAACCCAGTTACTGGGTAATACGATACCTCTTGGTGACACTGGTTATCAGACTTTCGGGCTTCTGACTGACCCGTAACGACTGTCAAAGATCTACAAATGACAACGGCAAAACGTGCTTTCCGAGGCACGGAGGGGTCTCGATATGTAATAGATGGTTACCCATCCACGGACCGACCTCGGCAAGCGTAGCTTAGTCTTCGATCAACCCGTGTGGCTGTTATTATTTAGCCACGAGGCCCCATATTTCCCAACAGGTGCACCCCGTTAAAAAGTAAATACTGTCATAAAATCACACCCTTTACAAACATCGAATGCAACAAAACAAATACCTAATTGAAAGTAAAGTCTTGTAAAACAAAAACATCTTAATTACTGTCTAGCGAATAAAACTACACAAATTAAAGTTGTTTACTTAACTTATTTGAAAAACTTGCGGCAGATTGCCACGAGGATAAACAAAAACTTAATGAAATTGCTAACTAGAAACTTAGTAATGCAGGACGTCTCAGTTCACTTCACCTGAGATAACAAAATTGCACTATGAATACGGGAACATCCGAATTAAGCGGACGTTCGCCCTCTGCCTTCCCTGTCCCTCCATACAATACCTCTCGCTCACTGCAGTTCCATATCCTGCTTCCTATACAAGCCTGGTATCCGAAGTCATGGCGCGGGGAGATTTTTCCGTGAAGGTGGAGATTATTGTATGGGAGGCAGATTAGAAAGAGACAAGAGCCGACAGGTATATATTATATTTCCTCATAAGAACCGATTGATGGATCGTCTGCTGTCGGGAAAGTAGTGAGGAAAATGTAGCTCTGACTTTATCTTCGCCCCCTTTTCGCTACAAGGCAAGCAGCAATCGATGGTGTTTCCACACTACCGCTATACACTACCTGGGACACTAATGTGTGAAAGTGATAACAGATAGTCTATCAATGGATGCTTGTAGGCTCCGCCCCATTACTACGGCTTCCGTAGTGCGTAGCAAGCGTAGCACACACACACACTGTCATATCGATGTCATTCATAATGTTTGAGTCCGTTCTGTCACTCACGTTGACAGCAGTCTGAAAACCATTCGAAACTTTTGAAAGAAAAGGGTTTGCGAAAACAAACCAGTGAAGCCTATTTTTCACGACAACCGTTACTTTCAATTATTCCTTGATTAGGCATTTTGAAAACTACGTTTTATACTAAAAGGTTGATGCTTACTTCGGTAATAGGTAAGAATGGTAAAATTAAAATAAAAAAACATTCAAAACAAAATAAACTTTAAAGGCGCGACGCGACATAGGTAGATAAATTTTCGTGAAGTTTTCATAGTAATTGTTCTACCCGAGTCGCGTCGCGCCGTCGCGTCGGTTTGCGCCTGTCTGCCCGCCTTAAAGAGCATCCTTATTATCTTATAACTTGTACTTCAAAATCATTTCTTTTCCCTTGCACAGTAAATGTTTACAAATAAAACAACAGTAGAAAGATAAGGAACTGCAAAAACGGCATTTGAAATGGATGAATTAACATGTTAATTGTTTATTTCCTTAAATGAGTCGGTAATCGGTACAATCTTGGAATAAAATAAAACTAAAAGAGTTTTCTGCGTTCGTGTAAACAATCGGACTTCTATACCTAAATTCAAGTTACTTTTCGTTTCTGTCTGTGTGACCGCGTTAAGCTTCGCACAGACAAGCGCGTCGCGACAGCGCGGCGCGGCACGGGCTATTGTTATACAGTGAAGTTTTCTTAGAAATTGTATTGTTCGAGTCGCGCTGGTCTGCACGAGCCTTTATTCTTTAAAGTAGGTAGTTTAGAAGACCAACGATTTTGATGCGGTTCGGCTCAGTGAATAAAACTCTCTTTTACACACTGAGTAAATAAAAACATTTTGAATATGGAACAAGCACGAATTATGTACAAAATAGTAGATTATACAACAAGTGAAAAAAAAGGGAATTTAATTCGAGGGACTAAGTTGAATCCTGAGAGCAGCAAAGCTGAAAATCTAACGTGGCATTACATTCAGATGTCGCATGGTGTTAATGAAAACAAGGATTTGTTTTCCAATTAGGAAATTTTCCATAGTGTGGAATTGGATTTGTGCCCAGTTGTCGGCAATATACTACTTCGGGGAATACAGGTGTGGGGATATTATGTTATTTTATTTAGCTATCCAATTATTAATCACAATAATTAAAACAGTTGCATCCGACAGGAGCGTTAGCAGACCAAAAGCCAAGGTGGACGACGACCTACAGAAGATCGTGGGGAAGACCTGGATGAGACCCGCACAGACCAGGGAAGCATGGCACAAAAGAGAGAATGCTTTTAATTTCTCAGCAGTGGCTGGAACAAGGCTGCCAATGTTGATGGCGATGATGACGACATCCGACATCCACTACCAATGTAGGTATTACTTAGTAAATTTTCTTTTTGTTACGATACAAATATTACTCGATTGATATAACAAACATTAATGAAATAAAAATATAACACCCTAACCTAACTAAAACTATACATTTTTAATTTGATTTTGCTAGCGCACCTGAATGGTGCGTTTCGAGGAATACTTTTGGTGCGTCGCCAAAGTTGATGCGCTTCGAGGAATTACCCCAAAATGCGTCGAAAAATTCTTCCGCATCGCTGTCGACTGGTAATATATCCAAGGTAATGGTGGCAGGGCCTTAGTTAATAATTATACTATTTTTATAAACATGACATATAAGTCGAAGTTGTTATTTCACTAGATCCTAACTTTTCAGAGGTCAACAACCCGTCTAAACTTTACCAGTTGCATGTAGGTATCGCCCAAAAGTTCACTTCAGTTCAAGTTGAGCTTACTAAGATTAAATTGAACGTAACTCGATTAGGGAAATTAAGTGATTTAGAAGCTTCTCGGAAGTTTAAGGTAATTTAGTATGTAAGTAATCAAATTATTACCTCCTAGGGGGTATTCGATACGGGAGTCGTAGTTCAACAGTTCCCGTAATCTCATTTGTTTCTAACCCTTAGAAGGCAAAGGGAATATTTTAACGACCATATTTTACAGCGCATAACTGGGGAAATGGACAATAGGTAAATACGCAAAAATAAAATGCGTTCTCAGTAAGTTTTCTATTGTTTTACAATGCTCATTAAATACTCAAAGCGGATAAAGAAAGATAAAAATTGGTACCTAATGAGTTTTCTACCAATATAAATTATGACTTTAAGTTGATTTTTTTTCTTCTGATTAATAAAACTGCTAAACAAACGGGTGAAGTGCTTACTTCACCCGTTTGTTTTATTTTGTAACTTCATTCATTCGTAACAATTATTTCCGAGTTACCAGGGCAACATAACACCAAGGTAATCTTATTCCGTCCTTCGGGATATTTTGATTGGGAAATAAAAGGTTTATTATTTTTGTGCCCGGGCGGCGAACTGCGACGAAATTGGACTCCTTTGGATTGTAGGTTAATAAAATACGTTCAGGGTTAAGAATTTAGGAAATTGGGGTTTTCCCGCCGTGGATAACATGCTTTTGTTTTCCTTTGTTTATTAGGAGAATCTATTTTCGTCAAATAATGGATATTTATAGGTTGTAATTGATAGGAAAATATAAGTTTTGTCGACTAAGGGTGCTTACATAACACCGATCGGTACAGACCCGCACAGACTCGCCTGCACCTAAGCACCCAAATGTGTCACTAGAAAAAAAATTGACATGTAAAGGTTTAAAGGTACAGTAAGTATCTAATGGTAATATAATAAATGTCTTGCAATCATTCAAGGATTACACAAAATTGTCGGGTAACTAGTTAACTACTAGGCTCCTTAAGAGATAAAGAATGAACAAACCTGTCTCCATTTTTATGTTATTGAGGCAAGTAAGCGGTCCACCTGATGATAAGTTAACATGTCATTATCTGATTCCACATTACCTAAGGCATCGCAGTGCGTAACTATCCCCAGAGTCCAAGCGACAAACCCTGAAATGTCTCATTTGAATGTTAAATTACATACACAGGCATTAATATCCTTCAAATCGGATCACAGTCAAAAGTGCTTGCAGACAAATTGATATTGATTAGAATCATCATCATTTCGACCAAAAGACGTCCACTGCTGGACATAGGCCTCCCCCAAGCACCGTCACCTCGACCGGATCTTTGCTTCCCACATCCAGCGGATTTCTGCGGCCTTTGCAACGTCATCGGTCCACCTTGTGGGAGGCCTTCCAACGCTACGAAGAAAGAATAAATCTAGGCATAACGGATGTTTATCTTCTATATAGAAAGAACTACACAAAAACTACTGCCTTTCTAAAATAAATAAGTACAAGTAGACATTAGTCCTCCTCATCAAGTACGGCCATGATGTCACAATCAGCCATTAGCCACAATACACCATAACAACATCTTCCCACGTTCTGTGGTTATTGACATAGCAATATTAATGATGACAATGTCAGTCCGGGCAATAGAACATTATGAGTGGTTTTTATTGCCATTCACAGATTCTTGCATACTTTGTGATATTGATGAGAGGAAAATTGACGCTTGGGAATCTCGCAGTTTTTATAATTTTTTATTTTTGCTCTATAAATGTGTTTTGTTGTTATTATTTTGCCGAGAAACGGTAGAAGGAGCATGCAGGAATAAGTAGAGTAATAGTCAAGGTGGACGACCTACAGAAGATCGCGGGGAAGACCTGGATGAGACTCGCATAGACCAGGGAAGCATGGCACATAAGAGAGGAGACCAATACTCAGCAGTGTGTGGAACAAGGCTGTCAATGATGAACGAGTTTTTTTTATGGGAAGACGAAAGCGTTTAAATAAATTTCCGAACAGCAGACAGCTGCTAAAATCTTTCTTTTTATCGGTCACTTATCAATATTACAAATCCTTCAAGTTCTACTATATCTCCAATTATGTCTATACCAAAAATATTACAGCTTAATAGTTTTGGCAGGCATTTCAATATTATACGGGTCATAAATTTGTTTTATTACAAAAGCTACCCTTGACATTCTTAAGAGGAACCGTCGTAAACATTAAATGGATTAGATCGACCACTATTATTGCACTCTGACAAAATGGTGCTTTTATTAAGCTGAGTATCCACTATATTTGCGCACCAACTGAGCTTCGGGCATCTGTTTTATATTTGCGTAAAACGGCCACCACGATAAAGCAGATGCTCGGAGCAGTAAATTAATTCGTAACTGAACATAGTGTATGCTCAGCTTTACAATTTTACTGTAAACTAAGTATGTTTTATGGGAAAATGATGTAAAGCGTTTCGTTGTTAAATGCGGTATGTGTTACGAGACGTTAATTTCCTTTGGACTTGGTTTAAATGTAATGAACATTTGAATAAATGATGATAAGCGAAAGCTTCAATTCCATTGGAAAGCGAATTTCATTAGAAATAATTGAATTGCATCAAGAAATTTTCAATCACTATTGAATAAACCATTTGTTAACGGAATTCTATGATTAAATCGTTAAAGTTTTCTTATTTTGCATGGAAAGCAGAATAATAAGAATTTATATTGGTTTTGATTTCAGTCAGTTCCACAACACAACAAATAGGTAACTATTTTATGACTATCTATTATGATTAGAGATCGGATATTCCGATGCATATTTACCTAAAGTTGAGGTGTTGGCTAATGGAAAGCTCTTTTGTATCGATCGCAGAAATCTCGCGATTCCGGAATTGATAAACTGAGTACTTTTTGACTATAGAAATGCAAGCTAATGATAAAGGTTGCCAAATAGCACTTAGCGACAAACAACTCAGTGCCTTGAGTTTCGTAAAAAAATGTTTACAGTAGGTACCTACTTACATAAATTTTGTAACACCGCAAAAGTAACCTTCTTACGAGGGCTGATAAGTTGTATAAGTAATACCATGTTCCCATAAGTTTCCGGATTTTATGGAGTTCCGGGATTTATATTAAGATTTTTTTTAATTGCCTCTTCCATAATTTCTTAGCAAAAATTCACTTTATGTTAATAATTATCCGAATATCCGATCTTCTAATTACCATAATTAATTATGATCTTTGTTTATTATGAAGCTACAAACAACCATTTTTTTTTTTTTTTTTTTTTGGATGGGAAATTATCAAATAACTTCTCCCGCTCTGGGTGGAGCGGGAGGGCGTGTCAGACTTTTACTGACTAAAACCCACCCGTGTTCCTTCCGTTGCCTGTGTGCCGAGGTCGCGATATCCCTTTCAGACAAACCCGCAACCCCGGCAGGCATTGGCCCTTCCGGACCCCGTCAGTTGGTGCTGACATCTCTTTGAGGCGCGCGTGGAACACAACGCGCCGTCGACCCGGGCCTGGTCCCTATCGGACGGCGAGCTACCCATTGCTCACCGTCCGCAAGCCCGCGCCTACGGTGGCCGGAAGTCGGCTCGCGACTCCCGACGCCCGGGGCGTCTCCTGCGGCGACTAGGGGCGCGAGGGGGCGCATTTTGCCTCTCCCTCGCGCGCTCCGCCTCCTCCTTCGCGAGCATTACTGCTTCGCAGAAGGAGGTGACGGCCTCCCATGCACTCTCGCTCCGGACCATGGCCTGAACCAGGGCCGGACGCGAGAGATCGCCGCCGCCGATCGCCTCCGTGAGGACACGGCGGTGCTCCGCCCAAGCTGGGCAGACCTCCACCGTATGCTCCACCGTGTCCTCCGGGCGATCCACACAGTGGTGACACCCGGGCGTTTCCTCCCGCTTTATCCTGAACAGGAACCTCCCGAAACAACCATGTCCGGTGAGGACCTGCGTCAGGCGGAAGGTGAGGACGCCGTGGCGCCTCTCTAGCCACTCCTCAAAGAGGGGACTTATCGCCACAAAAGCTACAAACAACCATGGACCAGAGAATGAGCAATTATTTATTGGCACATGATTAGCTTGTCGGTCTCTCGGGTACTAGGCTTACATGAATGTGGAGTAAGTTAATGAATTTCCTATTTTTATGCTACCTGGAAAATGCAATACACACCCTTTTGTTCGTATGAAAATAATCAAAATAGTAAAAATTCTAGAAACTCACAATTTAAGGATTAAATCCCACAATTTATTAGGTTTCCAAAAAATACATAGTTTTATGATTTATAGCTTGCATTGCATTTGCACGGCTTCTGTTTAATCAAAATGCGAATCAATTTCATACAGTATTAAAATTTTCCAGTTAATAACTACCATCATTCTAACATCAACCATGGCGTATGTGTAGGTACCTACAGGGTATAAGAACTTTTAGAAACCACTCAATATTCCAGTAATCATATTTTCCCATTCATAAGAAGTCACGAGCTGTTTATCAAAGTAAATATAACCTTGAACTCCTTTTTAGGATTCCGTACGTCCGAATAAAAAAACGGACCCCTTATAGGATCACTCGTGTGTCTGTTTGGCAACGTCTGGCTGGCTGGCTAGCTGGGTTAGACTCGAAGCCGACCCCAACATAGTTGGGCAAAGGCTAGAAAAATTCATTGATTGATTATTTAAGCAAATAGATAAAAATTGACCATTCACTCTTATCTCCGAAACTACTGAGCCTAAAATTTTGAAAAAAATACAGATAATGGTTCTTTACTCACAGATTACAGAAAAACCCTATAAAAAGTCTATGGTCTTAAAATAACACGGGAAATCTCTCAATATTGTGCGTACAGACTTACATTTGCAGTTGGAATGTATCGGAGGACACGTTTTTCAACTACAATATTAAGTTTGTTCTTGGGATAAATTTATTCCAACTACGGAACCCTTTATTGTGCGTGGTCCGACACACACTTGGCCGGTTTTTTTTTAAAGAACGACCAAAAGATTGCATAGAAGCCCATAAACCATTTGAAACTAGGACTTCAGAAGTAACCAGACCCTTTTATCACTAACTTGAAACGACAGCTAATTATGATATCAAATGAATGAATAATAGCATTCGTAACTTCGTAAGTATAGTTCTCGTGTTAAATGTGTCACTTAACCTTACTTATGGACAATCGTAACTGGGTCAGAATTTTGGCCTTGCGTTTCGGATTTCGTGGAATGTTCCATGTCAAATGTCGCAGATATTGTCCTTGTGCTAAGGGCTCGTATGTCAATTTAGGGGAAATTCTAGCACACACCTTCTTTGACAATAAATTATGTCTAATGGGTCTTATTGGAGATACATCTTCTACGATTATGATGCCTTGGTATAACTAAACTCGGACACGTGTTCTAAAACAATGTGTATAGATTTGAGTTTAGATTAATATGGAAACTGCTATTCTTGAGCATCGTGTTTTCATCATAATATTCGTAATTATAAGCTTTTAAGCTTTGTTGAACCCCGTTGATTTCCCATCGTTCGTGATGATGACAAGATAACTACGCACAAAAGTTTCCTCGTTTCATTATCTCTGAATCCTAAACAATAATAATCCTTTGTCCTTGATTCCTAACACCTTCTGGTATCCTGCTACTCCTAGGGGCAATTTCGATAAGCAGCTGTCACACATGGGACATTCGATGGGTAAATATTGAGTGTCCTATTTACCCCAATGTCCAGTGGAACAAAATGTGTCACTTTTATAATAACATCGCCTGTTTAGTTTTCTTGGTATTGTATGGAATCGAGGTCAAGACTTGTTTACGATCTTCTGATAATGTTATCTCAAGGTTAGCCCACTGTTGGGCAAAATTCTAGCTTTGATAGACAATACTCGACGACGGCCTAGGCCAGAAAAAAATCTAGTACGCATATGTCTCATGTTTTTAACATAATAATATTTTGACACATTAATATTCATATACAAATGAGGTGACTACGTAAATTAGGCTCCTATTTAACAAAAGTTATAATTTTTCGAGTAGACCGCGAATGTTTTTAATTAATAAATATACCTACAATTGAAACAGGGACGCCTTAGCAAGACAAATCAACGACCTCACGAAGGCTTGGTTTCTTTAAGTAGAACATTAACAAAAGCTGGAAAAACAATAAAAGAAAAGAAAACCTTTTTAATATTACAAAATTTAAACGTAGAAGATATAATTTCGAAATAAAGAAAAATAAAACGGCCAAGTGCGTGTCGGACCACGCACAATGAAGGATTCCGTAGTTGGGATGACTTATCCTAAGAACAAATTTAACATAGTAGGGTATACTTGACTCTAACAAAAAATAGCACTTTAAAGTTTAATATTTCGCAAACGCATCCCTGATTCCAAAAATAAACACTCTCTCTCACTTTACGTGTAGGGGAGGGACCCTTAAGGCGCTACCCTGACTAAATAACCTTGAGCATTCGTGGCACACTAACTCTGCGCAAGATTTACTTAGCGAGTACGCTCAGATTTTTGAATAAAATCTTTATAAAATCAAATTTTCGTGTTTTGAAAAAAATAAAACTAGCAAAATGTTCTTTATTCAATTACCTATCCATTAGTTTAGGAAGCAAATCAAAATAATGGTTATTTTAGGAGGAGATGCATGTTATAAATCATTATTTCTCATTTCTGTAGCTTTTTTGTGGCCCTTTAATTAAATCTTATGCCGCTTAAAAAAAAAAGACTACCATTTTGGAGTCAAGATTATGTAGAAATTTAATGTATTTTTTATTAGTTGCTAGTTCTTTTAGATAAAGAGAAGTTGGCTCCCAAAAATTGCCTAAAAAACGGCTACCGCTGTGTTTCGCACGGGAACGCGCCTTAAAAACATTATTTTATGATTTTATTTTACAATTTTGTCGGCGAGATTAATATGAACACCCATGCCAAATTTCTACTACTAAGTATATCTGAGTTAAGGCGTGGATATACGTGAATTGGGCTTCATTTAGGATACATTAAAACCTTTTTTTTCCGTAACCCTTACAAGATTTTTTTTCAAAATAATATATATTAATCTACACCATATAAAGCATGTCCCCTTGGCTTCAAAAAAAATAAAAATATATTTGAAATATCATAAATAAATACGCAAAGTGGCCTCTGTTTTTGTAACTTACTACCATTTTTCTCCTAAACTATCAATCACAGGATCTTTTAATTGCCACCAATATATTATATTAAGTAATGCAGAGGGGACCTTTGCCTTATTTTTTGCCAATAACTATCTTAATTATTTATATGGATTTTTTTACGTAATCGCTACTCGCAAATCGTGTAGCCACCCCTTCGGCGCCCAATAAAACAGTGCGGGACGAGACGTTGTGCTGAATGGACCTATGACACTTTTCTCCGCAAACAAAATTATTGTCGGTAGCCCAACTAATTAGAAATGTTTTGGTTTTATATATTTGTATATCTTATATATATCTTTAGGTAAATGTTCTGAAGGGCACTATTAATTTATAAAACATTTATGGTTGATATTTCGGTATTATGAACGTAAAACTATGTCAACAAAAAGTATGAAAGTAACGAGCAGGGATGTTAAACATTTTGTCAACTTTATTTTTATAAAATTTTTGTAGATTTAGTTTATTATGATTATTTTTAGTATATGCGAAACCTGAATATAGTTTGTTCAGAATCAGTAACTGAATAGATTCCAATAATTTTTACACCATGTTATATTTTGTTCCAAAAATATTTTTAATTAAATTTTATCACCAGTTCATTACAATACAATCACTGTACGGAGTGTACGACGCAGGAGGCACGGGTTGCGTGGGGGTACCGCGAACCGCCGCGAAATGAGTATGTTTTTGAACAGACAACCAGGTAACATAACAAGCTTATAACTTCGTGATTTTTCATGATACAGTTTTGAAATTTTGTACCTTACACAAAAATACTAGACAGGTGTATCGGGTTTCGCATAATCCAAAAAATTCTCTTGTATACATATACATATTTGAATCAAATTATAATTTATTCTACAGCAGCATGTTTTTTAAAATGACGGTTATTTCTTTTTTCTCAGTCAAGTCAGACTTATATTGGCCTCAAATTGAATATATTTTGTGCGTGAAAACCGACGCGCCTCCGCCGTCGACCCGGGCATAGTCCATGATCGGACGGCGAGTCACCCATTACTCGCCGTCCGCAAGCCCGCACCTTTTTTGAGGTGGGAAATTATCAAATAACTTCTCCCGCTCTGGGCGAAGCTCGGATGTGTCAGACTTTTACTGACTAAAACCCATCCGTGTTCCTTCCGCTGCCTGTGTGCCGGGGTCGCGATATCCCTTTCGGACAAACTCGCAACCCTGGCAGGCATTGGCCCTTACGGACCCCGTCAGTTGGTACTGCGGTTGGCGCGCGTGGAACACAACGGTCGGAAGGATGGAGTCAGATTGACAGTTTTGGTAAATCTAACCGGTCCTTCCAAGTTCATAATGTCCCAGATTTTTTTAAAGTAGTAAATTTTATCGAGTAAATCAAGATATAAAAACCGGCCAAGTGCGTATCGGACCACGCACAATGGAGGGTTCCGTAGTTGGGATGAATTTATCCCAAGAACAAACTTAACATTGTAATTGAAAAACATGTTCTCCCATACGGAATGTATGCGAAATAATGTTTTTCAAACTGCAAATTTCAGTTGGTTGATTATTGGGCACGCCACAATTGTGGCGATAAGTCCCCTCTTTGAGGAGTGGCTAGAGAGGCGCCACGGCGTCCTCACCTTCCGCCTGACACAGGTCCTCACCGGACATGGTTGTTTCGGGAGGTTCCTGTTCAAGATAAAGCGGGAGGAAACGCCCGGGTGTCACCACTGTGTGGATCGCCCGGAGGACACGGTGGAGCATACGGTGGAGGTCTGCCCAGCTTGGGCGGAGCACCGCCGTGTACTCACGGAGGTGATCGGCGGCGGCGATCTCTCGCGTCCGGCCCTGGTTCAGGCCATGGTCCGGAGCGAGAGTGCATGGGAGGCCGTCACCTCCTTCTGCGAAGCAGTAATGCTCGCGAAGGAGGAGGCGGAGCGCGCGAGGGAGAGGCAAAATGCGCGCCCTCGCGCCCCTAGTCACCGCAGGAGACGCCCCGGGCGTCGGGAGTCGCGAGCCGACTTCCGGCCACCGTAGGCGCGGGCTTGCGGACGGTGAGCAATGGGTAGCTCGCCGTCCGATAGGGACCAGGCCCGGGTCGACGGCGCGTTGTGTTCCACGCGCGCCTCAAAGAGATGTCAGCACCAACTGACGGGGTCCGGAAGGGCCAATGCCTGCCGGGGTTGCGGGTTTTTCTGAAAGGGATATCGCGACCCCGGCACACAGGCAACGGAAGGAACACGGGTGGGTTTTAGTCAGTAAAAGTCTGACACGCCCTCCCGCTCCGCCCAGAGCGGGAGAAGTTATTTGATTCTATCCCACCCTCAAAAAAAAAAAAAACAAAAAAAAAAAAAAAAGTTGGTTGATTATTACTCGTTAACCTGTACAGCCTACTTAACTTTGATAGTTTTCCTTTTAATTTCGTTATATATACTACTACCGTGACTTTTTCAGATTTCCAAAACCAACCATTTAGCTGGCAGGGGGGATACTTGACTGTAACAAAATCAGTTAAAAGCTTAATATTTTGCAATCGGATTCCTGAATCCAAAAATGGTTTTCACAAACTCACCATATTTTTGAACGACCTTTCTAACGATACCCCACAACATAGGGTAGATGAGAAAAAAAAAACATTCCCACTTTACGTGTAGGGGAAGTACCCCAAAAAAAATATTTTACTTGATTTTATTTTACCACTTTGTCGGCATAATTAATAGGTACACCCATGCCAAATTACAGCTTTCTAGTACTAACCGTCTCTGAGCTAAGCCGCGGACAGACAGACGGACATGGCGAACCTATAAGGGTTCCTTGTTTATTACGGAACCCTAAAAAGGTAACATGTAAAATTCTCTTCATCATAGTTAAACCTAAAACGCGTAATAGGTTTATAGATATTTATCATACAATATAGAAATATAGAAACTAAAATATATAATACTAAAGCTCATTCATTTACAGAAAAACTAAAATTAATGTTAATACAAAAAATAAACTATAAATTATACAATATACAAAATTATATTTTTCCTTGCTTTCAGTCTTCGACATTCAAAAGGTTTTCCACCTCTGCATTAGATACAGCTACTGGAAGCGATAAGTAGATAGCATGCGGCGGCCGGGCGCCGGGCGCTGCGATGCAATATTATAGCACAAAATTATAGTTCGCGTTGCACGAAATTATTGTTAGGGGTGGGAGGCGCACGCGGGGAGCTTTGACTTAGTAACGCCCACATGACCAAGGTCAATGACGTATATCCCGCTCTTAAACCGCGGACAGACAAACGGACGTGGCGAAACTATAAGGGTTCCTTGTTGACTACGGAACCCTAAACATTTTAACCACTTTGTTTTACTATAGAAAAATACGTATGCTATTTACTTTTAACACCTGCATTTTATTCCCAAAGGTAAAATCTATTTTTTTTCTTTTTTTCTTTTGTAGCACCCCTATTTCTAAACAGGTTTTAAATTAAAGTTCAACAAGCTAGTTGAACTTAGAAATAAAACAATTCTCTTGAAGACCTTTACGACTGTATACCCTAGAGAGACGAGCAGAAATGTATCTTATAGTTAGGGCCAAGAAAAGCAAAGGCTAAGGACCTTTTCCCATGGGTGTTGTTAGTAACAGGTGACTGGGCACCGGCCGTGCTTAAACAGCAATCTCCTACCCACCTGCTCCCCTGGTGATTATAGAATGATTTCCCATAAGCCTCCATGGGGAAGCAGCCTTTTGTCTGTTTAAATAAAGAACATCCCGGAAAATTTCAACGATCCCTATTAATGTATTCCCACGTGCCTTTTAATGGTAGAATTTGGAGACTATCGAGGCCGTTGCCATAGAAACCCCATGATTCCTATGGGTACAACCTTGATAGAAACCTTCAAAGGTTGTCGCGGACTTGTAACACGTTTCGTTTGTTTTACGAAGCCCTATAATTAACGAACGGTTATTCGGTTTTCGTTAGGGAGGGCGACGAATTAATTTTAACGATGCTTTTGTACTTGATGTCGAAAGTGATGTTGTCAACAAGATCTAAGTCATTAAAAGCGAGTCTCTTTAAACAATGCATCCAAACTTCACTGTTCGGCTGTTCGGCGCGAACCGAACTTGACTATCCATTCCCGATCGCACGCACACAAACGCAAAGTCAATTGTATCGGTATGCGCCCGGCCACCTGTCGAATTTTCTATGTGTGAACAGGATGGGGGAGAGCACGGGATATTGGTAATATTGATCGGTTCGGAAGAGCTCCTCGCACATCATGTAAGCCTAGTACTTTCCGATCAGTTGTCCATTATCGGTAATCGCCGATACGCTACCAATACGATTCGGTTGAATCGTTTTCATTCGATTGTTGATCAATGGGATGGCTGGGCTAGTTTGTATCTTGTAAAGTTTTAATAGATTGGTACTAAACAAGTAGAATATTAATTGGTCGTCAGCAATTACTTCAATAAGTAAGTAATCATTTTATTTTTTTGGCCAAAATCCTCTAAAAAGTAAGTTTTTGTTGAACGAATGAATGAAATCGATGATAGTTCCCATTTGGTGTTCAATTTGTCAAGGAAAATTGGAAAATTACTATTATTTTTTAGGGTTACGTACCTGAAGGTGCCAAACGGAACCTTATTACTAAGCTTCCGCTCTCCGTCTGTCTGTCAGCGAGCTGTATCTCATGAACCGTAATAGGTAGACAGTTGAAACTTTCACAGATTATGTATTTCTACTGCCGCTATAACAAGAAATAATAAAACTGAAATAAAATTAAAAATTAAAGTTGGGTGTCCATACAATAAAAATTTGGTCATGAAAAAAAAAATCTTATCCTGGTATGTGTGGTATAATTGTCTAGAGCTCATCGAGTAGAGAAAAAATATATTTTTTATATTGTTTAGCTTCAAAAATGATGAAATAGGGGGCCGTTAAAGTTGTCAGTTTTAGACCGTTTTTGTACGAGCTCCATGTCGACAACTAAACAAGTTAGGAATTTGAAACTTCTGTATATCGTGTAGGTACCTTAATTATATAATCAACAAATACTAAAAATGCCGATTCATAAGGTATTTATTTAAATATGGTTATAAATCATTTTCTGCAACTGCAAAAATAACTTTGTGTAAATAAATTTATCTTTGCGATTTTCATAAAGATGAAAAATAATAATATTCTTCGTTTAGTATTTCCATTTTAAGGTGGTACGGAAGCCTTCGTGTGCAAGTCAGACTCGTAGTTGGCCGGTTTTATTCTATTTTACTATGGTTAGGGACATACCTACCTGTCACACCGCAACAACATGGATTACTCATTAACTCTCTGCTATGCACTCAATAAAATAAATGTCAATTATATGCAATGCAATATTGACATTCAATAAAATACAATTAAACTTATTTTTAACTTAGTAGTCTTATTTGGAAGTCGGTTGTTTTTAGTTGGTCCCTACCCCACCCAAATTAGAATAAGTACCAGTACCTGCTATGTAAATAATAGTGACAGCTAGTTCTTATACCATCATCCGCATAGACTTAAAAATACGTATTATTGAAGAACTCAAAAACTACCCAAGCAAAGTTAATAAAATTTATATAAAATAAAATGAAATTATAATGAAAAGAAATTGTTTATTCTGTAAATAGGATAATCGGAATTGCTTTTACACGTCATATTAAAAATATATAAAAATTGGCTAGATGAGTTCGGCGTTTCCTATCTGACTACTCTGAGAAGAAAGGCCGAAACAAACTCACAGGTCGCAGACTCTTTTAAAGTCCAGACTTAATCTTGGTCAGGCCATAAGAGGATGTAGATTGGTGTCTGAAATGGTTTTATGAGACCACCGCGCAAGCATCCTCTACCAAATGATAAAAGAATTTTCCTAATCGGTTCACCATTGACGAAAATAACGGCCATACATTTAAAAAAAACGAACAAAGAAGTTACTCCTTTTTGGTAGTTGGTCTTTTTTTTAAACTGTTGGTTAGGTATCCTTTTTGTTAAAGTTACAGGTTCCAGACATCTTAATAAACAAAACTTTATTATTCGAAGATACTTTCGGTACGTAGCGCATGTTTATGTAACGTATTTTCCAATAATTAGGTATGAACGTGATATTAAGTGTATAATTAATAAATCTACAGTTTGAATTTGTTGTTTAGATCAAACTTTTGTGGATTATGTCATTATGTGTAACAAATATTTGTGACCTGAAATTAATTAATTAATTATGTTACTTATAAGTTAACTTCTCCATAATAAATTATTTTAGTAATCTATACAATCGAAATAAACTTTGTATTTACATAAACAATATTATGGCAGACTAGCTTCCGTACGAGGCTTCGCCCGCGTGGATGTCGGAAAAGAATCCACGGGAACGTACTACCGGGCTATAAAGCCCTATGTGTTAAGCCAGGTTTATAAACCCTGTGTGCAAAATTTCATCCAAAACCGTTCAGCTGTTTTTGCGTGATTGAGTAACAAACTTTCACATTTATACCTATTATAGTAGGATATCCCGAAGGAGTAACTAATTTTCCACTAGCACTAGAGCAATCCGTCTCAGTCAATTGACTTCTAGTACCAGGGCCTAATAAATAACAGCTGATTGCTTTTATTCTCCGGAAAATTGCCAAGAAGAAAAGCCTAGGTCCCAGGAAAATAAAAGTAGGTAAGTGCCGGTTTCTGAAAGCCTATTACAATCTTATCTGTTGCCAAATCCATGACAACACTTTTATTATTGGTACCTTAGAATTGACGGCAGATTTACTTATTAGTCGACGGAAAATGGATGAATAAATCAATAAATCGTTGTAAATGACTAAGTCAAGCCAGTCAAGTGTTCATTTCGGAAGAGGATTCTCATGTAAGCTTTCAACTAACAATGTTTGTTTACTTACAGATATGACTACTCAAATCTACATTCCTTCAAAACAATGATTCATAGGGTAGTCCCATGCGTGTTTACAAACAAAACGAAAGAAAACACGGGGTGTGCACTTGAGCAAAACACTTTTATGTAAACAAGGCAATCGATTACCCATGAAAGCTACAGGTTTGTTCAAGACGTGGGGCATTCCCGTATGTAGGTGGAACCGAGGTAAGGTGTATTTTTATTAGTATCGCCTTTATGTTTTCGTTTGGAACCCAATTCAATTATGAATCTACGTCGTTTCTGAAGGGTATGAAGAGGTAGGTATACTGATAGATAAATTAAGTTTGATGGAAATAAAGTGTTTTCGCTATGGTAAAGAAGCGTTTTCTTTCATGTTTACGCAACTAAATTGTATTCTCTTTGCAGAAGTTTAAAAAGAATGTGTTAGGTATTTTGCAAATGCAAATTCTAAATTGCTTTGCTTCCCTATGCTGTCATTGTTCGCGAATACTTTCATTCACGCTGATACGTGAGTACTAGGCTAACATAAAATGACAGCTGTTGATCATTTCGCCGCATGCCGACTGTGTAAATTGGTTGTTTGTGTACTAGAGCATAAGTAATGAGCTGGCGGTATTGCTACACGGTCCAATTGTAACATTCTTGTAGATCTATACAATTATTAAAATATAAGGGAAAACTTAGTGGAAAAGTAGAATGGAGAATTATTTTTGCTTCAGAATTTGTGTAAAGCATAAAATGAATACACAGATAAATTGTTTAAGTACCTAATTATTACAATATGTAAATTAGTAGCTGCACGCGTTGTATTGCCACTTTTTTATATAGATTTTTTGGCCCAGAAATCCAAGCGGGTCCTCAGGATACATTGCCAAAGTTTCATCAAAATCGGTCCAGTTTCGGAGTCCATAGCGGAGAAACAAACATTGATTTCCTATACATATAAGTAGATAAAAATAATATTTTTATGTCAGTCAGTAGGAATAAAAAATGTAGAGCACCATTACTAGTAAAACCTAAAAAAATGATGCCTACAATCTATATTCATGAACCAAAAAATTGTTTTAACAAGAGCTTACAAACTTAATTAATTTTCTAATTTCAGAAACTTACAAAACAAATTGGTCGGATCTTCCAAGAAAATGGATTCTTGAACCCCTAACTAAAGCGAACATAATTATTTTAATCACTTTCGCCCTCCAAAACACCTAAGGCTGATAAAAACAACGGTCTGTTACGTAACTTGCAATTAATATTAATACAATATTACACAAATTATAGTGGAAACAACAAACTGGGGTAAGGTGATGTGATACTGAAAGCGATAGTCAAAAGCTTTTTTTCTGAATAAAAGCACGTGTCACGCAGGTACACATTAAGAAATCAGAGGTACCTACCTATTTAAAAACGCCGTGCTTATAAAAGTTTAGGAACAACAAAAATATCGTTAAAATTTGAATGATGTAAAACCAATTTTGAAAAACGAACAGCCATAAGAATTGAACGTGAGCTTCGAATCATGAAGTAAAACTGCCGTGCTATTCTGTAAACATCTCACCGTGATAACTTGGGTGAAGTGAGCTTGATGTGAGCTATCATTGCACCTAAAGCTAGGGATTGACACTATGGACAGCTCACTTCATGCTCACTTCACCCAAGTTATCACGGTGAGATGTTTACAGAATAGCACGGCAGGTGTCACACATAACCACGGAATCGGGTGAATTCAATGTAAATCAATGAATAGAAATATAAATAGAAAGAAAACAAATAAATCTATAAATACAAAAAAATACGCCTGTGTGGTCTAGTGGTTAGACCATCTAGCTGTCTCACACCCAGAGGTCCCGGGTTACCCAGTGGGGGTAAAAGTTTTTGCTCGGTTTGGTTGGTGGTAGGGCTTGTTCTAAGTCCGCCTAGCTAGCTACAATGTTAACAGCATTGTGTGTTTCGGCAGTTGGAGGTAAGATAGCCAATTCCTCTGTGGTTGAGTATTCCGGGTGAAGCGCGCTGCCACCGTCGTCCTGATCATCACTTACCATCAGGTGAGATGTAGGCCAAGAGCAACCACGCTATACAATAAAAAATAAAAATCTTTGAAACAGTATAGTGTGCCTCACGGCTGCGCCAAATAGGCCGTTCATCGTAAGACAACTAGTACCTGAAGCTGGTCTTCAACCGGACCTTATGTCACGCAAAACGACCTAAGCATACGCATCATTGCAATGTGACTCTTAAGACCATCATTCGTCCTTACAAGTCAAATAAAACGAAGTCCTTGATAAAAACAGCTTTACAATGCTATAAACATAAAACATTACGATCTTCCCAATTAAAGCGTTCTAGGTATATTTATTTGTTATTTGCATCGACAGATAAAATCCTGTGTACTATCAAAATTTTGGTACCTTCATGTACTCCTGCGGACCTAGTTGGGCTCCTAGTTGAAGCTACTCAATGGCTATTCCTCATCATCATTATTGATTGGCAGCCTTGTTCCACCCACTGCTGTTGCTTTTGTGCCATGCTTCCCTGGTCTGTGCGAGTCTCATCCAGGTCTTCCCCGCGTTCTTGTGTAGGTCGTACGGGTACACCTAGCTAGATCTGCCAACGCTCCTTCTCTCGGCAACCATTTCGTTAGGGCTCTGCTACTATACTATTTATTTTATTTCCTATACATACTGGACTGGATATTATTAGTATGTAGTAGCTTGTAATGTTATTGATTTTTTTATTTTCTATAATTTATTGTATTAAGAATGTGTTAGTTTAATTCACAATGTGTTTGAAATCATAAATGAATAAAAGCACGTTCATCAAAATCGTTTTGATGAACGTGTTATTATTTATTTATGATTTCAAACACAATGTGAATTGTTCCTGAATAATACTTGAATTGAATTGAATATATATTACAATAGCCTAGTACCATCCAGCTATGTATTTCCAGTTTCTAACTAGATTATTGCTTTTTAAGACAATCTTCATCTAGTAATCTTACATTGCCTGAAGACTATAGCATTGTCGTATCCTGCTATCCGGATACGTTCATAGTAAACTTCATCTTCGTACTTGTTGACAGGCCTACATTGTCCTCCCATACCTAATAATAGTATAATTTGAAAACATTGTAAAAGTTTATTATAAAAAAAAAGACGTAACTGTGGAGTTTTGTGCCGGCTCTTCTCCATAGGAAAGACCAATTGGACCCGTGCGCCTAGCTTCTGACGTTTCATAAGTGCCCATGTGAAATAAAATATATTGACATTGGAAAAACTTTCTCGCTTGCTATCTTACCCCAGCTAAATAAAGTCGCTAACGGGAAACCATATTAGTTGAAAGTAACCTATTAAGTTATTATATTTGTCGCCACGATATTCTTGTTTACTAGTTGAGAATTATCTATATTAGAAATGTTTACCTATTCGTTCTGTTTTGAAGATTTTCGGGAGCGTTCTCATCAACAATCTTTAGGTAATGCAAAAACTAGGTTAGGCACTAGATTTCGAATATAACGTGAACGAAAAGATGAAACGAAACTGATGAAAGGTAAGCACTTACTATCATATCTAGCGCAATAAAGATTGACTGACATTCAATAATTTCGTTTCAGATATTCAATAAATGTAAATCATCCACTTAAGCCGGGGCTTAAAGTGGTACATTAGCTAAGAATAAAAGAACTTATATCTCTCTCTTTAAAGGTGGATATGGTGCAAAGTTCCCATGTGAATGCACGGCGAAATGGGAAAACGGTAGCTCTTGTTGGTTATGTGAGCCTGGTATGTCCCACAGGTGTGCTGAGATTTATTCACCTGTGTGCTCTTTTTACCCTGGATTTTCCTGGCGTTTTGCCAAAATATGTGCTAATTCCTTGCATTTTTCAAATAATGACAACGCTTTAGAGATTTAATAAAGTTTAGCAGACTTTCACAGCAAAAAGATAGTCCTGAAATCTGAAACATCAGTAAGTTGGTAAGCGTAAAAAGTAGCCAAACGCCATATTTCAGGAATATATTAACAGAATTTATTACAGAAATAAATTCGCGACCAATAGTAGTTTAGGGAATCTGTTGCTTATTGAGGGGTATTAAAATACGAGTGTGTGTTACAAACCGAGCAGTCGTAGGCGAGGTTTTTAATAGTATCACACGAGTGTTTAATAGTATCATACCTAGTTATATGCAATTTCATACTACTTTATCTACTCTCTTATATTGGGATTAAACCTACTAAATAAAAGATCAAAGTTAAAGATCAAAAATTTAAAATAAAACTATTTTTAAATTTTGGTATTGTGTGTAGAATGTATGTCAATACAGTATACTCGTTTTGAAGTTTATAATTCAAATTTTACGATATGAGAGTACAAACTCTTTTGAAAAATAGAACACTATTTACGATTCCCACCTGCCAACATTTTATGCTTTATCTACAAACTATCAAGACCAAAACGTGTCTCGTCTCAGAGTCAAAGTTCTCATTACGACATGATTACCCCGCTGTATTTGCCTGAGATAAAAACGGCCAATGACCTTCTATATTTTAGGATTAGTACTACGCCGCAATTTGTCTATGAAGAGTTAGAAGGGCCGAGGAATAATAATATGGCAAAGGAAATCAATGATTCCTATTTCGAATCGCAAATCTCCAGCTCATTCCTCACTTGTCCTGGAATTTCGACAAAAACATATTATATTATTGAGAATTTAAAACCAATGACGACAACAATAATAGTAGTTTATGAAACTGTTGCATAAGGAGGGGTATTAAAATACGAAAGTGTGTTGTAATGTAATAGTATCTATCACACGAGTGTTTTAATACCTATAGTTATGTGCAGTATCATACACTACTTTATGTGCTCTCATACATTGGGATTGAACCTACTAAATAAAAGATCAAAGTTAAAGATCATGAATAAACAATTCCCACGAAATTTAGTACAACAAAACGTATGAATGGCGCCTGCACCCAGCACATCACCGCGCATGCGCTAGAGCGGTGCTGCTGTCCCCCGTAACGTTCCATTACAAAAGTTGATGGAAACTCCTTGGTGATATTAACTTCTTGGATTTGCACTGTATCGTAATAGAAAAAAATAGTATATTATGCAATTAGTGAATAAAAGACGGATTTAAAGCGAGGGCCATAGATGAATCACGAGCAAGTGAAGGATTCTAACGACTGAATCACGACCGTAGGGAGTGATTCATGACGATTGAATCACGAGCGTAGCGAGTGATTCAAGTTTTAGAATCCTGAGCGACGCGAGTAATTCATGGCCCTCGATATAAATCCGTTTTATTCAAGAGTTGCATACTATACTTTATACCATGACTACGAGAAAAAGAAAGATTTAAGCGAAAATAGACATTTATTGAAGAAAAAAGGAAGGTTGAATTAAGCTTCGTGCAGACTGGTGCGACGCGATTCTAACAAAACAATTTCAAAGAAAACTTCACGGTATAACAATGACCGGTGTCGTCGCGCTGTCGCGTCGCGCTACTCTGCAAGGGGCTTTAATTAAAATGCACATTAAAATTGGAACAATTACTAAAATCAAAAGTAATTTTCTTATTATTACTAATAACAATCAACTTGTGAAACGATATTTATTTCCTGTGTATAGAGTATGTTTTCGCAAGGAGGTTGTATAGCATTGAGATGGAGGTCGCATATATAGATGTGTTCTAAATTCAAACACCAAAACAGTGATTAAAAGAGCTTTTTATTCACTGTTTTCAGTGAATAAAATAAGCTTTTTAGAGGGGGAATGGTATAAAAATGTTTTATAGCATTATTTTGTTAGAGAAAAAGAGTTATAATATGATTCTATTTTTAAATGTCGGTATTGTGTTTATAAAATATGTCAATATAAACTCGTTTTGAAGTTTATAATTCGAATATGAGAGTAGATAAAATTTTAAAAGTGCATAATTATTATTTTTAATATTCCGGCTTCAAAGTTTTGCCTGATTAAGAAGTCTTCGCAACTGTAGCTCCTCATCGGTAGGTATAAAAAATATTTAACGTAGCGGATGCCTACGGAAACTCGTCTACGATTTCGTAGGCGACCAAGATGATACACGTAGAAAATCGCACTGTCAATGTCGCGGGCTACGAAAAGTCATATTTTCATCGCTTTCTTTTAATAACATCACGCTTGGAGGTTGGAGGCCTACCACCACTAAAAAGCAGTACCTATTATTTTAATGTTACTTCAGTGGGGGAAAGAGATGGAGCTATACGTCCTGTAGAGCTTCATCTCTTTCCCACACTTAAGCACTGAATTCACGACGAAAACGATAATTTACGGAAGATTGTAAAGCAAAGCATTCCTGTTTTAAATTCAAATTTTATTCAGTTGTACAGTAGGTAGTCGCTCCATGTAATATATAATAGGAGAGGAGAATAAAATACATTAAAAAATAAAACTCTTACAATCCTCTGCAATTCGTTTTTGTTTAACGATCATCACTCATCATAATCAGGCATTGACCTAAAATTAGGAATACATGCAGGCAAGTGTAAAATTACTTTAAAGACAATGATAGATTTGTTTATTTCCTGCAACGTAACCTCTCTCCTCTGTTAATTTATTTTTGATTTAAACCAAGTTAGGTTCGTCGAACTATTTGAAAGCCTTACCGCCCCCAATTACAAGGCTTCCGATTTAATTAGTTAGTAAGTGCCCTAATTATGTTCTTTGTTCTCTATCCCCTTTTAAGATGATTCGCCAAAAATTAACAACAAACAATGGGTTCTTAAGTGAATGACCCTAGTTTTTACTTAACTGCTTAAAAGGATCGCATGTACTTTGCAAGCATTAACAAATTCCTTTTAAAGGTATGAACTAAAAAAAAAAACAAAATTGGAAGATTTAGATCCCTTGAACTTCTAGAAAGGATTGCCTGCTCTTATTTCATAATTAATGTTAACAAGGATTATAATCGGAAAAGGACAGAATAATTAATGAAACCTAATCGGCGATAATGAGAGGGCAACATTTTTGTCGTCAAAACGGAGTCGAGTCAAAACGGAGTGGAGTCAAAACTCCGCATCAGAGCTCCAAAACTCCAAAAGTACCAGGCAACTAGGTTCAACAAGCAGGTAACCCGCATTCCATTGCCACGACCTATCCTTCCCGACTACGGATGCGCTAGTCGCGCCGGTCAATGAACCAATTTACAGAGAAGGACGGAAACGGGACGTCTATTTCTATCTCCCTTTCGGATATTGTAACGTTATTCAAAATTAAGTTGTATCTTAACGGCAATAAAGGTGAAAGTTTGGTTTGCATGGGACAGGATGCAGGTAAAATTTATAAGAAAAGATCAGATGATTTCCTGTTGCGGACAATAAAGACCGAAGTCTCGTATAATAGGATGGAATTAGAGCCTTATTTTTAAAAGAGTAAAGTTTACATTGTCCGTGTTTACTTATTTTGGTTTTGTTAAAAATGGGGGATAGAGCGTGAGAAATTCGGGAAGAAACTTCTTCGGAGCTACTAGGCAAACATGATGTGTAAGGATACGTTTTTCCCACGTCGATCCTGTGAACGTTCTCACGGTTCATTTGTGTTAATGGGTTCGTAGACAATGCATGTGTTGGTAACTGATGCGAACCATTGAACGATTTTGAACTTCGGTTTAGCTGATTAGGTGCTCATTACTTTGCAGGTTGGCTTTTATTTAGTATCAAAAAAATTAAACAAGCTTTAAAAAATATTAAAATTTGTGTTGGAAAAGAAACTTATGAAAATGTAATTTAAAATTATGATCAATTTGCCTAATCTCCTGAAGTTTCACTAAGTAATTAGAGTTTTGTTACTGATTAAGATTTTGAAATAAATTATCCTCCAAACATAATAAAAATCGTCAGGTTTAGATTTAATAACGCCCCGAAATCCACATGTCGACCACGCGGGTACTTGTCGTTCGAGATTGAACTGTATTGGAAGTATCGCCAATCGCCAATAATGGAGGACCGTTCGGAAATGTACTAGGACGACATGAACGAGGAGAGGTGTATCGAACCGATCAATATACCAATATCGTATGGCTATCTATCTATGGCTCGCACACATGGGGTGTAATGACGGTGTGTGTAACCGTGTGGACGGTTCTGCCTTCCCTTTCATGATTGCTTCGTACACGATATTGGTGAATTTTGTGTAATGAAAAAAAAACTAATACAAAAAGATTTAGCTTAAAAACACAATTTTACACTTTACGTTTGGCACTTTTTATTTTAGTAGGTATCGAAGAAGAATAGCACCTGCGCGAGGTAAATTAAACTGTGTGTTAAAAATAAGGTAAGTAATGTTTCAACGTAAACGTTTTAAGTTCTCAGACGTACATGGTACGGAGCTCGTGGCTAAATAATAACAGTCGCACGGGTCGATCTTCAAGTTAAAGCACCGCTCGGCGAGGTCGGTCCGAGGCTGGGTGACCATCCAATCCATATCAGCCCTCCGAAAAGTACGTTAAGTCATTGGTCCCGGCTGTCATTTCATTTTGTAGAACTTTGACAGTCGTTACGGGTAGTCAGAAGCCCGAAAATCTGGTAACCATTTTTACCTCCCAAGGGTCGTATTGTATCGCGTTACCCAGTAACGGGGTTGTGGAGGTCAGATAGGTAGGCAGTCGCTACATTTAGAATAAATATATTCAGCTGCATCCGGTTAGACTGGAAGCCGACCCCTACATAGTCGGGTAAAGGTTATGCAGAATGTTAACGTATATGGTGCCTATAACGGAATAGATAAAATATTTTTGTATTTATTCTCTGATGCCTATAGATGCCCATTTAACAAAACAACTTAATAAATCTTTATTTTTCACATGGACGTTGAACTTGTATTTTCCTTATTTACAAGTTCAAAAGAAAAAACCGAAGAATTCCGAAAATATATTTCTCAATTTATTATTATTTTCAAAGGGTGGGTTCGAATCAGTGCAATCGGTCATCGACTTTATCCAAGAAGGCGCATAAAATATTTGAATGGAAAATAATGTACGTAAAACTCTTCAACTTTCTGTAAAGGATTGGATTTAAAAACGATTATCTCGAGAAAGAATTCTCGTAACTTGTTTTTTATTAGCTATTTTTCAGTAATGGAATAAGTATTAACGAGTTTGTTATGGGTTGACTGTAAATATGAAATGTAGGGAGGAAAAGAAGAAATGAAACAACAGTTATATAGAAAAGTCATGTCATGCATGTAAATACAAAAAGTTACGGAATGTCAAGCTATAAAACCAATTACACAAATTCAGGCCATCGTAACCGGTAAACCGGGCAATAGAAAATTAGGGGGATGGATACAAATAGTATTAATGGATGTCACACTTCCCAAACATTTATGGGGTCACAGTCACGGTGACTTAATCAACACGTAATAACCGTTTGAGCGCCTGCTATATTAATTGATTGACTAACGCATACTTGTGGAATTGCTGTAGGTAATAAAACAGGCGCTTAAATGTTTCAGAGACCTACGGGATTTAGACGATTGTGTAAAAACAATAAAAATATTATTTTGTAAAAGAATTTACGCCACAGTAGTTTAGTTAGTTCTTTAATTAGAACGAATATCTAAAGGCTACTACTCCATTGAGGAATGAAAAGAAAACTGACCTTTGTTTGATCATTAATATAATTAATGGTGGTGCTAAACAGATATCTTCGAAGTCATAATCCCCGGTGAAGAAAAAAAAAAGTAGTTTTGGTGTTAGTTCAGGGGTTCCATAGCTTTAAAGCATATTCGCCACGTAACATGGATAAGGCCTGGTTTTATAATTATTCGAATTTGCAGAGCTTGCATTCAGATGTTAACATAATTATTTGAATTCTTTCTTTTTGCTAAAATAACATTTTTTGAATTCTTTGAGGTTTTAACGTTCATTTTAACTTTTTAATTCTTATAAAGTTAGATTTCTCATGTTCTACGTGCGCGCAATTTAAAATCCAATGTCCAAAACGATCTTCAAGTCTTCAAGTTACCAAGTGAAAAGTTATTTTTAAAGAGTACTCTGGGGCACCTTAGTAAATAGTAATAAAATAAATAAGCCACGGTTTACTGTTTGAAGATTTTCTTTGTTTTTCACAACTTTATTACCCCTGTTTTATGCTCCCCTGGTCAGTGTTTTGATCAAATAACCTGAGAAATATGGATTAGTTGGCTTCTTAAAAGTTTAAGTTATGCAGTAAATGTCTTGTTTTGATTTTAAGAATACCTACCAATTTAGGAGATATTGCAATACTTAACACGTTCGGTGCGGTATCGGGTTGATTATATCCGATGCTCATCTTTCCTCCGGTGCGGGGTAAAAATTACTGTGCCAACCGCTGGTGCGGGACAGATATATTTGATCTCCCTATGAATATGAATGAGACGGTTAGTGTTTTCAGTGCATCTACCTACGATTTCAGCCTTTTATTGAGTGTTTACTTGTCAACATATTGCTATGAAGGAATATGAATTAATCATTATACCTATAAAGATAAGTCCTCCTAAACAGATGGAAGTCGAACGGGTCTTTTTGACCCAACAACGCACCAGGAACAAGTCGTGCTTCGGATCTAATAGACCCCATGCCGCACCAACTGAAAGTCATCAAAATTGACTAACGCAGTGAACGTGGGAAGAATACCGGAAGAATTCGCCTATAAAATGCCTAACGTTATGGTTTCGGTTTTGAGCATTAGGTTACAATACTGCCTCCCTTACTAACGAGCATTCGCCTGTAATGTAACATTTCAGATTAAATATTACAGACATTGCACACTGCATTGCATTGCAATGCATTTGCATTGTGCAATGCTCGAATTGTATCATTACAGGTTGCGCACTGTACTGCTCCGTTCTCCTGCCTCACTGATGTCATGCTCGAATTGAATCACTACAGGTTGCGCACTGTAATGCTAGGTTCTCCCCCTCACACCGTTACATTACAGGCGAATGCTCCCGGTGGGGAGCACCTTTATGAAAATACTTAAGGCGCATTATGGGCCTGCGACAATAAAATCTGAATGCATATTTCGTTCATCGAAAATTGAATATTGTTCTGTGAAATCGGGCTTTGTTTATATCTGAAAAGAAAGAGATTTAAATAAATAAAGATATGATTTCGAAAGCGTACTTACTGCCAAGCAATAGTCCTTCATTGGTTTATCAAACCAAATCAAGCCGATATTAGGTCTTAAAAGTAACTTACTGTTCTCCGAAGCTATAAAATATGAATATTAGTTATTTGTACACAAATAAAACTCAAAGTTAATCATAATGTCGAGTATATATTTTTCTTACAATAAAACCAGGTAAAAAAAAAATCTGATAAATATGAACGTGAACATAAAAATAAAATTAAAATCTTAAAAAAATATATCAGCATTAATCTTTATCTTGTGTTACTATTGAAATTCATTTCATCCTGAAACAAGAAAATTTGGGGTAAGAAAGTAGAACTATTTGTCTGAATAAAAGAGCGTTCACCCAAAAAGTTGCCAACGTTGCAAATAACTGTCAAATATTTACCTTTTTTGATTATTATGCCAATATTACTGTATAGAAATAAGAAATATGGGTTACTAGTGAACTAGAAAATTAATAATGAATTGCAATTTATAACACTGAATTTGATGTTGTAACCGTTTTAGGTGTAAAAAAGGCATTTGGAAAATTTCCAAATATTTTTTTTACATCTAAAACATACATACACACACACACACTTTTTTTTACATCTATTCGGTGTTACGATATTAATTATTGCATTTCAAAATCAAAATTTTAATTTGTAATATTGCCAAATTAATCAAAACTGCTAAATATTTGGCAGCTGTTTGTGACGTTGCCCACTTTCTGTATAAACGCTCAGGCGAAAGAAAGCGTCAGGTTAGCCCGCGAAATTCAAATTTTCTTACGTTTTTGCGATTTGCAGGTTAGCATATTGATCTAAATATTTTTTGTGGCCGTATAGAATTTAAAAAAAAAACACAATACGAGTATAACTCAAGTTCATATTATCCTATTGAATGACTATTTCATAAAATCATGACATTTGAGGCCAATTCTAACATAAGGAGTTGCTAATTCTAATTCTGTAAAGCCATATTTGTTACGGTTGCGAATCATAATTTTAATCAACATGGTTTTTATATTAAAAGAAAATTAAAATCTATGTGTATTTGAGTAGATATTTGTGTTTCTGTTTCTATAATATGCCAAACGATGTATCGTCTACGACAGTGGTTCCCAAAGTTGCCTGAACCGAGACCCACCTTACAAAAACTAATAAATTCGGGACTCACCTCTTAGCCGTCATGGAGAAAAAAAAGAGGCTTATTTATTTGTGAATAAAGAACTGTACACATAAGAAATACCTACATTCAGTTACTATCGAAAATTGTAATACTTAATTAAATACAAGGAGTGCTATTTCAATGAGAAGGATGTATTTGTTTCCTATTTTTTTTCACTAGAGCTTTAGCATCAACTTCAATTTTAGTTACTTTTAGTCGCCTTATGTTTGATACCTACGTCCAATTTATTTGAGTATTTCAAAATAAAATTTGCAAGGCCCACCCAATAGTCACTCGCGACCCACCAGTGGGTCACGACCCATAGTTTGGGAAACGCTGGTCTACGATGAAACAATAATAGTTAAATAGCTGTGTCTTTTAGGTTTTTCTTCTTGAGATGTGTCATGTCAACGAGTTATTGGAAAACTTTTTCATAATGATAGACAAAGGATTTTTTTTTTGAGTTTAGAACTTCACTTGTAAAGATTTCGTCTACAAGTACCTATTTAGGACAAAACAATTATTCGAGTGCCTTGATGAACAATCATAATTAATACCTATATTCTCAGAATTACTTTAAACTTAAGTCTGTCTTAAGCCGCGGTTCCAGCCCCGGTCGGTCGAGGCCTGCCGCTGCCTCGCCTGTCGAGCCCTATCGCGGCCCATGCCGAGCATTCCCACCACAGGCTTTATCGAATCGACAGTCCCACGGCCCGTCGGCCTGGTCTGGCACGATCTGGCCTGTGAAAGTGGGCCTCATGCCGTGGGACTGCAGCTTTAGACAGACCGTACCAAAGATTTCAATCGTAGATTTGCCCTTCCGCGTCAAAAGATGGTCGCGTTTCTGTTTCGTTTTGACACCTCTGAGACGGACAGTGTCGCAGAGACTTGAGAGCTCACACATTAACAATGGCGTTTCCATGACTTGGTTGTCATGGAAACGCCATTGTTACTGTGTGAGCTCGCTCCTCTCAATAAGGACGATTTTTCGTGCGACTTAGTACAGTGAGGGCAAATCTACGATTTAAATCTTTGGACCGAACAAAGTTGTTTGTCGAGGCTTACCTATCTACGAAGTTGTTCAAAGGGCATATCTATTTATGTAACTATTACTTTGCTTACATACATCAAGTTAGGAACCTAAAGTATTCCTGTTTACTGTTACTGAGGCCCAGATTCCATCAACACTATAGGTAAGTAGTTGAGGAACTTTCGCAATACTTATAATTGTAAAAGTTCTACTACTGACTAGCAATATACCAACAATGAGAACTAAGGATAACTAAGTTTTTTTTTGTATTCGTTAGAAATACCTGTATAGGTAAATCTCGCTTTTAGCGGTGTTATTCTGTAAAAATCTCATCGTGAAAAGTTAGGTGAAGTGAGCTTGAAGTAAGCCGTCATTTCACCTGATGCTACGGATTGACATTATTAACAGCTCACTTCACCTAAGATTTCACGGTGAGATATTTACAGAATAAATCGGCAGTAGTTTTAGTGTGGGGAGAAATGACCACGAGAATAGTTGACACTATAGTAAATAGATTAGCTAGTTAGCTAAACTGTTTAGCTTTCAGAGCTATGAGTTACTAAGGGCCATATCACATTGACCATTTACCGGCGATAGTTTAAAGGTGTGTCCAAACATTGAGCGGCAAGAGCGCAGCAGCAACACGCGGCGTTTGCAGGACACATTTCTGCCGCGCTCTAGTTAGGACTAAAGCTCCGTGCAGACTAGCGCGACGCGACACCGGTTATTGTTATACCGTACAGTTTTCTTAGAAATTGCATTGTTCGAGTCGCGTCGCGCCGTCGCGTCGCGCTGAATTAGAGCTTACCCTATTCGAGGCGAGATCCAAAATTTTTCGAGCTTGCTTCGCTCGCTCTTTCATTGTGCAATCTTTAAATTCTAAAGCGTCTGTGGATTATTCGACAAAGTACCGAACTTCTATTTTCGAAAATCGAATCGGCCCTAGCAATAAGCGGGTTGCTAACATTATCGAGCTCGCTTCGCTCACTCTTGCATCCTACTCTATCTTAATTCTTAAACTTCTTTGTATAAGTCGACACAGTCGTCTTTCAGTATGAATGGATAAAATAAAACCTATCCAATTCGAAGCGAGATGGAAAAATCTCTTTAAGCTTTTCTGCATAAGTCGACAATGGAGTACCTACCTTGTATGAATGGACAAACGATAACATAACATATAGCGAGGTGAACCGCAAAAATTATTGAGTTCGCTTCGTGAAGCTGAAGATGAACCCTGCCGGCGTAAATGTCTATTGATTAAAATTTAAATATTTCCATTCAACTAGGATACCTGGACCAACCTCTAGGTAAAAACAGTGAAAACTTCACGACAAAAACAGTCCAAAACGCCACAAAACTCGTATATGACAAAAGCTTTAAAACGAAAACAAAACGATGGAATTAACTGCATTAAGCCAAGCTTGGTTTCGTTACGTATTTAAGTGAAAACAGTATCAGTGTTATAAGCCCGGTACAACAAATCCCTTATAATTGAGGACGGGTAGAAGGCGCAATTAAGGCCACTGGCACACATTAGCACATATTGTTGTTTGTAACATACGTGCGTAGTAATCTAAGTGGCATAATATTCTAGATGGATGGAAAAGTTATAAAAGCGGAGTGAAACTACGTTGTAAACTCCTTAATGTTTAGATATCATTTGCGGGGCATTTTAAGTGCAGTGCAAGTCGAGGTGACTGTTAATAGTTGCACTTTGCACGGTAAAAAATCGCTTGAATCTTCACTTTTTAATGCCTAATATTAAGCTGTTTTAAGAGTTTATGGTATATCGGTATTCCCCCAATTCCTTTTCTGACTGACGGACGCATAGTAACTGTTTAGATTAAATAGCGTTGAAAAATACCAATAAAACATTTGTTGAATTCTCAACGTGAAAAAGGCGCCTTCCTTTCAAATGTCCAAATAATTCAAACCATTTACCAAGACATCTCACTCGCAGCAAACCACATTTTTTCTCAAAAACTAGTCCACTTGACCAATAAATCACTTTTTCACAGCCTACAACAGGTACATCTACCCTGCTATAAATCTGCCGGCTTAATCCCATTGTACGGATAAATCCGGACAGAAGCGGTTGTAACCGGTCAGTCGCCTACATACCAAGCCTACATGGCGGATAAGAGGTGGACGGGTGGAACAAAAAAGAGTGATTGAAGACTTGATAGGATGAGGGGAGGGGAGGGAAAAACAGGGAATGAAAACAGGTGTATCTACCATAAAGAGGGATTAAGGTACAATTAGAAAAAACCCCTGTGGCAGACGAAAAAAAAAATATCTTGTGAAAATTTAGTTTTTCCTTAATAAAGCTTAATTATATTTGTGTGTCTTAAAAGCCTTTGTCTTTCTTAAAAGCGCTAACAACATCTCTTATATACAGGCTGGTAGGGATATCGACGCGAAAACCGATACCATCGATTCAGTACATAATTCTGAACACCCCTGCGTCGAAAATTTTCGTCGGTTATTAAAAGTTTTACACAGAAATACTGAGTCAGCCGAACGACCTGATTAACAGTTTAAGTAGCAATAAGTTATATATAAGTTCGCTATAGTTGTTTGTAACTAGTATTAAAACCGATATTTTCACACGCGTTCGCTTTACTCCAAGCAACTAAAGCATCAAACACGATCTATAATAATCCCCTTCGCAATCATGAAGCTAGGAGTGCCAACTCATCATGCTAACAAGAAAGGTTTTATGCAAAGATCCTACACTCTTCGGCAGATAATTCATACACAAATCAGAAACCCGAACACCACGAAAAGGCAAAATCTTCCTTTACCTCACATTTCACTCCGCTCAAACGCCTACCAAACCTTTCTCGGCAATTTTTCTCCGATTTTTCCACAAAGCACGTGAATTCAGAGCGTATGCAAATGCTGGGGCGTTGACTCGATCACTTTCAACCCCGAAGGTGGATGAAATGGGGACAAACATCTGAAGTCAACGCCTTTAATTGTTGTTTTGTGAATGATTGAGCCTCGTTTTGAAGGTGAAATTGGTCCGAACGCACCTGTAGCAATTTATTTCAGATAACGAAAATTATATATAACGTTAACAATGGCTTTAAGATCTGATAATTTATAGGGTGGAAAGCTGGCTTTATCGTTTATTTTGACTTAGCTGATAACATAACGCTATGCCGTATTTCTGCTTTATACATCCTTAAGGTTCTTTAAGACTGGTGTGAGAGTGAGATGCTACTTTGAAAGAGGCCTATTTAATTAAGGTATCCAACAGCTGTAGACTTAAAGCCAGAAATTGTTAGTTTGCTTCACAAATACTATCCCTCACGATCACGTATCCGGTAACAGTGGGATCCGACCCGCGATTTTATAAATATCATATTTCTCGACCGTATCCAAAAGTAACTGTCAAAGGATATTGTCACAGTGTTTATTACTTGTTGTTTTCTTTTGTACTGCATATAAATAGACTAGGTATCCATTGTATTGACAGTGTCATTGTAAGCGAAGTGTGCTAGACATCAAATGAGTGGGCAACGTATGAATAGTTTCTGTACTTAGTTTCGAAGGGTGTTGAAGTTGTATTTCCATCCATAGTCGAAAAATTTCAGACCTACTAATCTGGCCTAACTTAAAAAAAGCCTTGATTCCTTGCGAATCTCATAGAATGATTACAATTTTATGACATTGCCTCTATGCAGTGGAAGATTAGTAAGTACCTAACTACTACCTATTCGTACCTAATAATATTAAGATTCATCCCTCACAGACGACTAAGGCTGCATAGACGTACTGAACGACTGGCTTTGTTTACGAAGATGATAATGAGTAAGATCATACTCACTAGCCTGCTATATTCAGCATGGAGGAGCTTTAAAAGAAAAAAGACTTGGGGCAGTCCCAAAAACAGAGGGACAAGGGAGAGTCTTTAGTAATCTGTCAAAGATACAATCTATTTACCAAAATTTTTGACAACTTTGACAGATTGCGATTTGAATGTGAACGTTTTTTATAACGACGAGAATTGCCCATCAGATCTGTTGTATTTCTACACAAAACTATAAGTCTAACCTAACCTAAGCTTCAGTGTATATTGTAACAAAACTAATTGTATTCTCGCCATAGTCCGCGCGCGACTGGTAGTCACCGTCGGATATATGTGAGCGGTGAGATTCGGGGGAGGGCGCCATTCACAAGATTGGCGGAGTGAGTTTGCTTGGCCTTTGTCTACCTCCCCCGTCTAACCGCTCACATACCTCAAGCGGTGACTAGCAGTCGCGCACGGACTATAGCGAGAATACATTTACGTTTTGTTACAATATACACTGAAGGTTGGGTACCACATGTCTGGTAGAATCGCGGTTTTGTTATGAGAAATGGGCTAACATTATAATATGGAGAGTGTTTGTGACCTTAAGGTAATTGAATTCTTGGAAGGTTCATTGAACTTAAGGCTTTACCCAACATTGTTTGGGTCAGCTTCTAGAATTTTAGAAGTTAGGGTAAGTATTAGTAACTGTTGTGAGTATGTAGGTGTGATAGGTATTGTACATGCCACACATACCTACTCTATACCTAAAAACCTCTTCCCCAGTAACGAATGGTAAGGTACACGGTTAGTACATACCTTACCTACCTATGGCATCCCCTTCACACAACTTATTTACTACAGGAGATTTTGCATGCATTTTAGAACCTGCTACGGAGGTATAAAAACGTTTACCTTTCGACTTTGGACTTCAATTCGGCTTGATTTTTTATAAAATAAAAATTTTCAATCAGATTTTTTAATTTTTTCTGTATGCCTACTTAAGTCCATAACATATAAAATTTATCTCCTTTACGGATAATTGTACTGAATCCCGTAGTTTTTTTTTGCACAAATTGTGGAGGACGGAGCGTTGATAGCGTTCCCACTGGATAAGACGCTATACTCCATACGTTTAGGTAGTTAAATAAAGGTAAACAAATCGTAAAAAGGGTTTTTATAGATGACACTTTCTTGTTTAAAAATACGATAAAACCTAATTTAATTTATTTTAGGTTTTTGCAATAGTTTCCCATCATTTATTCATAAACTGCTTCAGCACATGATGTATGATACCCAAGAAGACCAAAACTTCGTCTGTTTATTATGTAATTCACAATTTTCGCGTTTAATATGTATGTCATTTTGTCCGTACGAATTGCCTTGAGGTTGTGATTCATTTAAATTATATTTTTTATATGGTTCTTATTCCATAATAAGTTTAAGGTCTGGCTTTTCAAAATTTGCAAAAGATGTAAACAACAATGGCCGCTCGAAATTGTCTATGTTTAGAGATGCGGTCGTATACCTTTTAAGTTTTGGTGCTATCGATGTTACGATTTTTTTAAGTGTTCCATCAGTATATTTTATATTAAGTAACTTTCAAATCAAAAACAATTTTTATTGTAATTCCATTGAAATATGTCCACCATTTAAACCGTGAGTGAGCCCCAAACTGGTCTTCTCCGTCGGTAAAACGGAAGCTCAAGCGCAAGCTTAAATGGTTCGGTTATATGCTAGCAATGAAGTGTTGTCAG
Source organism: Agrochola circellaris (assembly GCA_914767755.1). Lineage (NCBI taxonomy): Eukaryota > Metazoa > Arthropoda > Insecta > Lepidoptera > Noctuidae > Agrochola > Agrochola circellaris. Next base: position 11,420,265 of record OU611860.1, read on the forward strand.
GTGTTGGGATACTTACTATTAACCCTTAATTGAAGGGAACCAGTTTTTTTTTTTTAATTTTGTTTGTTTTGATAGAAACCGATAGAATTTAAAGCTGGCGTGAAAGTGAGCCAGCCGAGAACCGGGTAGGGCCGTTTGAACTTTAAGTAGCGTTCGCTGCTTTTTTTACAACTTCGAAGAAGAGTTGCCCGCACTGCTCCTGCACGCTTAGCATGACAACAACAAAAAATGGGATTTTTGGTCGGAAGAATAGACAAAATGACAGATAAACAACCACAATCAGTAATTTACTCTATTCTTTCGTCGCCAAAACCCGTAATTAATTGTGGTCATGCTAAGTGTGCCGGTGCTGTCTGCTGACAAACAACTAAGTACTTTGAACCAGAACCGGCACTAGAATAGGAAAACCAGTGCACTTTTTAGAACAAAGACTAGTTTTTGAGTTAGCTTCAATAATACTTATTTTTTCCACATATTATATGTGGATGATGTTTTAATAACTTCTTGTCAGTGTTCATATAATGTCGATGATAAACCTATGACATTATTTAATAAGGAAAAAAGGCAGCGTCTTTATTAAGTAGAACGCGGGCTAGTTCCAACAGCATCTTGAAGATCCTAGCCGAAAAGTATTAAATACTCCTTGTTTAAATAGTCGATATTTATTATGTCAATCACTAGCATTTCAATGACAAGATAAACTTAGATGAAGTAAAAAAGGATGAAGGCCGTTTGAAGTTTGAAAATTTACAATATCCATCCCAGTTTTCGCTTTTATTGATAGATATAATAGTGTATTTAGAAGTTTAGAAACACGGACAGGATGTAAAAGTGAGTGTGATAATACGTGTATTCTATTTAGTGCGTATTTAATCAGTGACACGCAGATATCGCGTTCAATTCCCAGGCAAGTTCAATGTTATTGCTTTTTGCAAATCGCGACCAAATCCAGATTACGTAGGTTATAACTAATGCACCAAAGATGATTATTCAAACCAAACATTGATTGGGACTATGATAAATAAAAATATATGACTAAAAACCTATGTCATTTTGGACGTTCTTCCCCTATAACGTTGCTAAATTGAAGAGTACAACTGTGACGTAGCATGACAACTGAAATGTATTAAGTTTAATTTCGCGACAATCTAAACCCGATTTGACAGCTATCAAAATAATTTGTGTAGTGATGGGATAAATAAAATCGGTTGCTTTAAACACCGATTCTCGAGACATATCGATTTATCATACTTTGTACTTTATCAGAGTTTGTAATCGACAATTTATCCGTCATTGTCATCATCATCAGCATACAGCAGTCCACGGGTGGACGTAGGCCTCTTGCACGCCATTCTTCTCGATTCCCGGCAACTCGCATCTAGCTACTGCGAAGATCGTCGCTCCACCTAGCTTGAGGGCGTCCCAACCTTGCGTTCGCCGATTCACGGTCCTCACTCAAGAACACGAGAATAAAATTAACTAATTAAATTAAGTGTGGTCCGGCTGTAACATTTTTTAAACACTTTCGTCACTGGATGATCTATTCTCTCTTTTCTAAATGTAATGTTGGTAAAAGTATCGATTTTTCAGAACACCGTTTTATTCGGTCAAAAACGGCTTAAAACGATCACAACAACACTACGACAACGAACCCACAGATATGAAATTGTAATAACGTCCAGCAGGAATATTAATCAACGATTAATTCGTGTTTTTGAGAGCATTTTTCCAATATAAAGTGAAACTTGGTGTTTACGAATGATACTCATTGTTATAGTGTATGGGTATCATAGTACTTAATTAATTAGGATTATGAAATCGATTTTTCGATTTCTTATGCAGACGTTCATACAAAGTTATATGTTGTTGTGTAGAATCGTCAAATCGGGCTTCTTAGATTGTCGTGAGATTAGTCGGTTACTGGACAGCTGTCTCGTCACGATTTTTTTTTTGTTTACCATTATTTAACTACCTAAACCTATGGAGTATAGGACACTAGTGGACGATAAGGAGGTAAATTAGACGTAAAAAATAGGGATAAAATCATTTATTCCTTAGAAAGTATTTCGCAATAGCACATTAACAATGAAGTTCGGAACTTGGGACTGCATTTTTACCGCATTTGAATGCTGGAACCAAAGTCTGGAACCAAGAAATTGTAACATTATTGCCATGAAGCGGATTTAAATTTGGCACGAAACTAACGAGGTAATCTAACAATATTTGCTTTTATTTTTAAGATTCCTTAGGGAAACACCGGCTAACATCAATAGGTAATACGGGCTGGTATCCGTAACTCCACGTCAAAGCGCGTAGGCATTTTGCGTACGGGTGGGAAAATCGGTTATCGGTTTGGCTAACGTTACGTCCATAGGGTTATTAGGCTGCAGAAAGACACCTGTCCTTCTGCACCAAACCCAATTACTTATACATCTTTATTTTCATAGGCTGGACATGACATAGAATTATGAATAAGTGACAAGGTGTCTTTTCCGTCTAGGATATAAAATGACATAAACACATAACATCACGCCTGTAATCCCCAAAGGGTAAGGCAGAGGTGTAAATTACAGTACATGCACAATTGAAGGCAAGGCCTACGGATAGCAGGCGAAGGTAAAGAAGTAAGTTTTGGGTAGTTATGGAAAAAATAGACAACTTCTTTAATTTGATTAGATTTTTCTTTTGACTTCGTAATTCTCCCTAAAATGATGTCTGTTTACATGTAGCAGACGCGAGAATGATGTTTCTACGAGCCAAAAATGTACAAAAATTGCCTTTTAAAATCAAGGTGTTTTTGCTACTCCGTAATTTTTTTATTGGTAGTCAAGGAAGTCACCAATAAAAAAATTACGGGCTTTGCCAAAGTCGGGAAAATACGTAGCGAATCCGCCAGCGAGTCCTCGATCCTACTCGTCTAGCTAGTGACTGGCTCGACTCTCGTGTATAGTTCAATTATACGGTTCATCAAGCAATATAGTTCGTCTGCATACTAATTTTATTATGTTCAAGTGTTGGAAAAACTTTCCATCATAGTGTCGAGACGGTTTAGACATAAACTATGATTCTTAAATTTTGGTACAGGTGCTCTTAATAGGGGCATTTGTGTCAAAGTTGAATAAACTTTTTGGTACGTTCCAGACTAAGTTCATATGGGACCAAAAAACGTTTTAAATGTCTGTTACAGTTCTTGCAGGTCGATCGCTAAGAACCTTGGCAAGACACATTTTTTGGATTTGAAGATATCCTTCATTTTGTATTAAAAAGAATTAGGATACCGGTCATGCATCTACAATTCAATCGTAGCCAAGTTAAATCCACATCGAAGGTTCGCTTCTCGAAGTTGTGAAGGAGCATGTCTACCTAGGGCAAGTCATCCAGCTCGGTAGACAACTTTGAGAAAGAAATCGACAGAAGACTCCAGTTGGGTTGGGCTGCGTTTGTAAAACTTCGGTCAAGTCTTCTCGTCAACTTTCCAGCCCGCAAAGTAAGCAAGTTGAAGTGGCAGATGGCCATGTTTGTCGAAGGACCGATGGACGGTAGAGCAGACGAGTCCTGCAGTGCTATTCTGTAACCATCTCACCGTGAAAACTTAGGTGAAGTGAGCGTGGAGTGAACTGTCATTCCACAGGGATGACACTATTGACAGCTCACTTCAACCAAGTTTTCACGGTGAGGTGTTTACAGAATAGCATGGCTGGAGTGGAGACCGCGTATCGGCAAGCGTAGTGTGGGATGCCCCCAGCTAGATAGACCGACAACCTTAAAAATATGGCTGGGACACATTGGATGCGGAAGGCGGAGGACAAGGTGTTGTGGTGCTGCATGGGAGAGGCCTGTGGGAGAGTGCAGCAGTGGACTGCCATAGGCTGAGTTGATTGATGGATGGAATGAATGGATCGACACACCTTAAGTCGTCCCGCATAAGTTAAGATATAAATAAATACGCATATGTGACGCATATTTTCCCCCAAATTGTTTATTTTCGTGTTTTGTTCTTTCTTTGCGTCATGTGTACCTACCGCAAATAAACGTATTTTCTTTCTTTCTTTCTTTTAAATAGTTGTTTCCCTGACATACGACAATATAAATGCGGTAGATAGTGACAACTTTCTGCATTGATGCAAGTTGTCACTACCGCATATATTTTGTCTTCCATCCAAGTTCTGCGGCTTCTTTGTGAGCAAAGATAGAATACCTATCTTTGCTCACTTATGAGAAAAAGACAAAATACCTAGGTACTCGTAATCTATCTATATATATAAAAGAAAGTCGTGAAGTCGTGTTAGTTACACCACTTATAACTCAAGAACGGCTGAACCGATTTGGCTGAAAATTGGTGGGGAGGTAGCTTAGAACCAGGAGAAGGACATAGGATACTTTTTAGTAGGGTAGGTAGGGTAGGTAGGTTAGGTAGGGTAGGTAGGTTAGGTAGGTTAGGTAGGGTAGGTAGGGTAGGTAGGGTAGGTAGGGTAGGTAGGGTAGGAAGGGTAGGAAGGGTAGGTAGGGTAGGCAGGTAGGTGCGCCGTAGATAAGTACTTAGTGCTACTCGAGCGAAGCCGGGGCGGGCAGCTAGTACATAATAAATAGCAGAGCAGCCAGTTGTTAAATGTTCTACGCCTACTTTTGTGATAGGTGTCTACCGAAATCTGAATTGAAATAGGTAATCATCGTAGCTCGGCTAGAAAGAAACACTGCAAAACTAGACCATAAAGTCGTTAAGTACTTACGTATCTGCTAAACTGTTATTTCGTGTGACTAACACTCGCTTGACCACCATCAGGGATTTTAATTTCGATAACACAAAAAGTTTTTCACTAATTAGTCGAAGATTGTCGCCAAATATCAGAATTTGTCGGTCAATGGTTCAAAAGTTATTAAGGGTTTATATGGGCGATCTGGGGATCATCTCCCCAGCTTGGCCCAATTGAGTCTCAAAAGCTAGGGCACCTAGCGAAGATCTGTTTTCTCCCAATTTTTTTCACTAATTCGTCGCAATTTTTCGCCAAGTCACAGATTTAGTTGGGTCTTAGTTTAGAAGATATAATGAGTTCAGAAGTAGTTAAGAAGATATAATTTTAAGGTAAAATCCAAGAGCTTGTGACTTTCTGATTTTTGGCGATAAAATTAGACTAATTAGCGAAATTTTTTTTGTGTTATTAAAATTAAAATCTCTGACGGTGGCCAAGCCAGTGTCAGTTACACTGTTATTTCGGAATCGTGTGACAGATTTCATAAAAACCACTTAACTCTCGTCTGTCAGAAAAGGGCTTTGTGAAAGGAGTTGAAACGTTTTGGGCAAGTAGGTAGACACGGTAGACGTTTTTAATATTTCAACAATACCTGCGCCCTAATTGCGTAACAAACGATCAATCATAATCTGAACCATTTTGAAGGATATTGCTAATCCATTGCTTCATAATTTGTCTGCTCAACAACGTACGCAATGAATGTTGTTGAACTGTCAAAATGAAACCGATACGCAATTAGGGTGCAGGTATTCTCTCCAATCACAATCCGTCCCCGAATCTGGACAGGTTGGAGAATGGGTGAATGGATGTAAATTGTAATCTTATAAATTTACGATACCTCACCAAACATTCTCTGTGACCCAACTTAAGAAATTCGACCGATATGATAAGTAAAGACAACGACCCTAAATAGAAACATTCTGTGGTATCCTCTCCATCGTTACAACACTAGACAACGAAAAGAGAAGTTTTAAAACTTGCATCGTGGTCAGCTTTATAAACAGTGGAGAACATAAGAAAAAAGTTCAAAAGATTATATTTGTTGATGTTTCATCAAGTCAAATGACATCTCATCTTCTATACGGGGTTTGCTAGGTCTACTAATTTACATCTAATGAAATGAAACAAAACTAGGTACCTGATCAAAGATTAATATAATTTTATCTCTTAAAAATATCAAAATAGTAAGTATACAAACTAAAAATGATATTTAAAAAATCAATAGATACAAAATTAAGTTACATGATGGTCTGATTTTAAAAATAACATTTATATACCATGTTGCTTTGTTGTAAATAAATTAATATAAAAATCTAATAATTTCTGTCATAACAGCACAATAACAACATTTATTTGTCAACCACTACAGTTAATGCGACTATTAAATACAATCTTCTAGATGTTTCCAATAAATAACTTCAAATCTAGGTCTAATTTAATTACAAATACGTATGCTTAAACATACAAGAAGCAATTTGAGAATATAGTGTTGTCTCTTAAAATTAACATTTTGCTTATAACCTCTAAATCCTTTCGCGCCACTTTTTAAACTTCAAAAATGGAACTTCATTCTCGGCGCGAAGACCGAACAATTGTAACTAAAGACGACATTCTCGGTAGAACAACAGACGTGAAATAAATCGCCTGTTATCATTCGCCGCGATAACCGATACAAAATAATGCTAGCGTGTTATAGTTTTGTCTACTCTGTGGCGCTCGGCGGATATTCTCGTAGCGACGATCGATGTGTACTACTGTTTCTAGCGACATAGTGTAGTGAATGTTGTGTTGTGCGTTTAGTACGCGTGGTTTGCTACAAAAAGACCGGCTTCAGCGCCCACACCTGTTACTGATCCCGCCACGTATTTGCCTTGCGACGCCTGGCCGTTACCCTGGAAGGAACAGAAAAATATGTTTAAGTAATGTTGAATTATCAATAATGGCAACTTTAAAAGTCATGTATGTCAGAAAAATAGTGGCGTACAGATTTATAAAATAAGGCCACAATTGCAGAAGTTGCCAACGTTTACTTCTATACTTTATAGTTGTCACATTCGCGTTTTTGCTCGACCTTTCATACTTTCCCTTTCACAGATCTTAGGAAAATAATTATAGCGAAGTCTTATTTCGTCTAAAACGAAACCACAGGTTAAAAAAAACATTTCAAGAAAACAAACAGTAGGACTAAAATTAATTTGTGTAATATGAACTACCTAAATAGGATAGCACAGCACTTGTGTTATCAAACTTGAATGTTGTCAAAATAAAATTGTACATGGCTTTTTTATAAACTGGCAACATAACCAATTTTAATGTTTGCCAAATATTTAAAAGGTCAAGGTCGAGTTGATTAGACACAAAATTAACATTTTAATTTTCGCGCGAATTTTTTACGGGACTTTGCCGGTTAATAAAATATATTTTAATTATATGTGTTGTTGATGGATTCGTTTGTTTAGTTTATCAACCAATGTTGACAATTATTTAACAACTCATAAAATAATAAACAAGCTTTCAGAAACGTCGTTTAGTATTTTACTATAATCTGCAATCTGTATCTTTAGCAACATCAAGTAATTACAATAGAATTAAAATTCGCCTCGTTTATTGATTCTGAAACGGTTGGGTGATACAGCGTCCCTGTCATGTCCCCTAAATCCTATTTAAAATAAAATAAAATTGCCGTGTGCAAAATCGTGTCGCAAAAACTCGAAAATTACTCAACCGATTTTAATAATTATTTTTTCGTTCTGTTTGCCTCAACACAGGGGTAGTCGAGTAAAAAATATTTTTCGAAATACCCAAAGGAACAGCCGAAAAACCGAAATTGAAATTTTGACAGGACGTCTGACGGGTCAACTAGTAAAAAATAAAAATAAATGTTATCAGAATTTGTTCCAAAGTACCTCAGACCAGGAACTCAACTGCTGACTGTTGGCCACCGCAAAAAAATTATAACCTATTGTTTATTTAAGTATACATGCACAACTTAATAGATTAGAGTAACCCAAGACGTTGCACAGTGTTATTCCTATGCATTGGAATCAAACTCATTTCATGTAGTGATAAACCATGCCAAATTAATTAGTGACTCTCATCTACCTAACCCAGCTTCAAAACCTACACTAGCCGTAAAATAAGTAATGTAATAGAGCCGAACTATAATATTATAAAAGCGAAAGTGTGTTTGTTTCTTTGTTACGCTGTCACGCTAAAACGGCTGAACGGATTTGAATAAAATTTGGCACATGGGTTGACCATGACCCGGAATAGGACATAGGAATTTATCCCTTTATTCCCCCGGGATCGACACATGCGGGTGAAACCGCGGGGCGCCAATTTTAATGTTTGCCAAATATTTAAAAGGTCAAGGTCGAGTTGATTAGACACAAAATTAACATTTTAATTTTCGCGCGAATTTTTTACGGGACTTTGCCGGTTAATAAAATATATTTTAATTATATGTGTTGTTGATGGATTCGTTTGTTTAGTTTATCAACATTGGTTGGTAAATGAAGTCAAGTTTTTCAACAAAGCTTACGGTTAGGGGACTAGGCTTCCAGAAACTGGGAGTAGGTTACTTCTATTTCAGCAACATTACTACCTACTAAAATTACAGCTACTATACTGCTACTTGTTACTTTTTCTGCGCAACTACAACTAAAAGGTGAAATAAACAAACGCAAACGATATTATTATTTATTTCAACAACATCAAGCACACAAAGCGATTAGTGCTGGTACTACACACTATTCAGGCATTCTAGAAATTAGATACATTTACATGCAAACTATCAATAGGTACGTTTAAATATAGAATTACAAATGGCGGTTCCACTATTTGTCCTTCCCTCTCGCTTGCACATATTCGGAAAAGCGAGAGGTGGATAGTTAAACGACCATTTCTAACTCCATTTTTAAACGTGCTGTTTATATATAGGATGTTGTTAAGATTCAGTTGTATTATTTGTGTGACTTCATACCATTGTAAAACTTCCGTTTTTTTTTACCAGTATTCCAGCTGGTTAAAAAATTTGAAGTGATGAATTTATATACTTACGTTTTACAAATGATACAACTGGGGAAATTGTCAATTGATTGTTAAGTTTTTGTAACATTGTGGTTTTTTATTTAATATTTTTTGGATAAAACAACTTACTTTACGAAATAAGTATAATAAAAATATTGTAAATACTTATAGAATAAAAAATAAATGCCATTTCATGGATCACAATTCGAGTTATTATTTATTTTGTGATATGACGAAATAATAACTTCAATGATTTAATTAAAATTCTTATAAAAATCTTTCCTTTTAAACTTTTGTGGAATGTAAAAAGTCCAAACTAAAAAATATAGGTAACAATAGCAAATAATAATAAAATTCTAACGACATTCAAACCAATTCATTTTGTAGCAAAAGATGTTTAGTTAAAATGTTTATTTAGTATAAAAATTGTTCAGACTTAGATTTTGGAATAGGCAGTACAGCATAAAAACGCACACACAATAAAGCAATGACTGACTAGTCTTGTAAAGATTTTTTTATAGGTGCAATGTTGTATCTGTCAAATTCAAAATCCATCCAGATAACTATAAAGCCGACCATACACCAGAATTATATTGTCAATCGATTTGAATACCCAAGTTATTATTACAAAATAACATGTATTGCTTTATCAGAAAGGTGTTATATTTAAGGGGGTTAAAGGTTTTACAGACCATCAAACTGCACAAGTTTCTCGATGGGACCAACATCGTAATCGCAAAAAAAATATCAACTGTCCCATACAAAACTTTAATACCTAATGTATTCAGAGGGGCAATTCCTGTAATTTTTAAGAACGTTTACATTCGCAATTCCAAGTCAAAAATACAATCAGTTTACCAACATTTTTGACAAGTTTGACAGATTGCGACTAGAATGTGAATGTTTTTTAAGTACGAGAATTGGCCTTCAGATGTTGGTCCCATAAAGTTTTCAGTTTGATGGTATGTACCGTGTGGTACAAATATGACCACGCCTTTCTATACATGCTGTATATCTACGAAAATCTAACGATATTATATTAGACAGGAAATTGGTATATGGTTTACTTATGATATTCTAATACGCATGCGACTTAACGAAGTTAGACTTAGATGCGGCTAACGATGGTATTGACCCGGCCTCGTAGTTGCCAACGCAAGCCAGACCGTTAGCCTGTGACGTCACATTTGGCAAGAGAACACATTCGTCCAGATTTAGATGTTTGAATTTAGAACCATCGAGCCACGACACGTGATTGGTGGTTGAAGATGCGCAGTGCAGCGTCGTTGGTGCAATGTTGAATTGTGAGGATTGGAGAAAAAAACATTGATTAGTACTACTTCGAGTAATCAAAATGGTTTTTATATGCGGCTAGTGCAAAACAATAAATCCAGTGCAATAAAACAAATCAATTATGAAAAACAAAAGTTAAATAAGAATTTTCTGTTAAATCTATTTAAGGTTGTATTTGATACTAACCGCATATGAAATGACTACATTCTAAGCAAATTAATCACACATAAGACAGATACAGGACAACACAAATGTACATGCATAATATAATTAAGTAAGTAGGTACTTCAGGCAACAGGCAACAGTTAGGTGCATCAGCCTGAAGTATTTTATTAACATTAGTACCTACAGCCCCGAAAACTGTCATTAATTTTAAACTTACCTTCCTACTTGAACTGAAAAAAATAAGCTATGGTATGTAATAAGGTACTTACTCCTAATTACCAACATTCTTTACGTCATAAACTCCTGGTAAAAGCAAGCTACCTAAGCACACTCATTGACATCGTCCACTTTTGATTGAAGTTCTCTAAAGAGAGTTCTAACTTCTATGAGTTGCAAACATCCTTCATCATATATACTCCTGGTACAATCAAGTCATTTTAGACGTTTGCAATGCTTAGTTAATAAAATATCCATCTAGCAAGCTATCTCATTTGAAAAACATCCGTCACCTTATAACCTCCTATTACAATCAAGTCACCTTAGCGCGCTTGATGAGCTCCATTTGACCAGCGAGCACGTTCTCAGGCTTGCCAGCCCACGCGCGGAGCACGGAGGCCTGGAGGGCGCGTCCGTAGCTGAAGGTAAGTGCCCACGGCCTCTTCAAGTCAACAGTGTTGATGGCGTTCAGGTGCACTGACGCCTCCTCTTCGGACTGGCCTCCAGACAGGAATGTGATGCCTGGGAAAGATTTGGTTTGGAGATGTTAAAGACTGAAAAAAGAACTTGACAGCCTTTTATGTGGCTTTTGGCTTGAAGAACAGAAAAGATGTAGGTGTTTGTTACATACCGGGAACGGCAGCGGGTACAGTTCTGAGCAGAGCCGTGACCGTGGCGCGACCGATGTCCAGGGGAGTGTAGGCCTTCTTGCAGCTCTGGCCAGCGGTCACCTGAGGGAGCAATGGACCAGACGCATTAGAAAAACTCTTCTAAATATTATTTAACCCACTCTCATGAAATTTTTGATCATAGCTGCATGGGCATGCTAAAATACCAGGGCGTCAGTTATTCAAAGGAGTTTTAAAGCACAAGAAAGTAGTACTAACCATGTTGGGCTTGAGGAGGGTACCCTCAAGGTAGACGTGATGGTCACTAAGCGCCTTGTAGACGGCGGCCAGGACCACTTCAGTCACCTTCTGGGCGCGGTCAAGGTCGTGCTCACCTAGAAAACAATTTTTTAATCCTTATAAATTAGCACGTTACAAAGAAGAGCTCACTAATTAATTGCCAAGAGGTGACTTTGGTAGATTCTAAAATAATATAAAAGGAAAAAAGTACTAGGGTCACATAATTTTTAAATAATTAACTCACCATCAGGCAGCACCTCGGGCTCAACAATGGGCACGATACGCTGGCTCTGGCAGATGGAGGCATAGCGAGCCAAGACGTTCGCGTTCTCCATGATCGCCTGGTAGGAAGGAGTGAAGCGGCCGATCTTGAGCACGCAACGCCATTTGGCGAAGTGGCAGCCGTCCTTCTTGTACTGGGCGCAACGCTGGGCAAGGTCATCGAGACCTGGGGAAGGACATGAAATTATTGTTAAATGCTTTAATGGATAGTAAATTAATGTGAGGGGTGGATTTCCGACAACAGTTTGTAAAAGACCTAGAAATTGGCAAGGCTAGGCAATATTTTCTTAAGATTTGGGTCGAACGAGTTCCTTTTTAGGTAAGCCGGATCAAGTAGAAAGATTGTTTTTAATGATTAAATCTAATCCGAAGAATTTCCCCATGTCATCAACAATTGCATTTTATTGCCGAGTCACACCTCCATTGTAGCTTTGTTTTTTTTATAATATAATCTACTGTGTGACACAGTGACACACCCCCCAGTGTGTCACTAGGCTGCTGAAATTATTAATATCAGTAGAAAAATGCGTCACTATCGATGACAAAAAGAGCAACTGATGATGATGTGGCGAAGAAACAATTACTATATTCAATAATGAATAATTATACTGAATACAATCATATTAAAAACAGCATGACAACTTATGGTGGTTATCTTGTCACTTTTGGAAAACATAACAATTTTAATATCTATTGTTTTTGAATGAAAATATCTACTCTAGGTTCTCGACCATCAATCTGTACCCTACTCTAACTTTTAGATTGAGTGTAATGAACTCAACAAGCCTGAGACTAGTGCGAGTAATAACAATTGAGAGCGAAATTTTTTTTATTAAAACACGACGTAGGTACTAATAAAAACTAATATAACTGCTGGGGAGTTTGTTACGCCACTTCTTCTTCCTAGCTAAAGCACTAAGAAGTAACGGGCGGGCGTTTTTGGGGGACTGTCATATGTAATTGACGTTCGAAAAGTGCTGATTCTCAGCTTAATTTGAATAAATGACTTGAATATTGAATAAGCGAACAGTTGATTGGTTTTTCACTGCTTTACCGGCTATCTAATTGCGTAACACATTTTCGTAAACGATTACGACTAATCTGTTTCATTTTGACAGTTCAACAACATTCATTGCGTTATTTCAAAATTCAAAATTCAAAAGTCATTTATTCAAACTAGGCTGATAATCAGCACTTTTCGAACGTCAAAATTACATAAGTCAGTCCCCCAAAACGCCCACCCTTCACCACTTCCTAGTGCGTTAGCTGGGAAGAAGAAGTGGCGCAACAAACTCCCCAGCAGCACAGCTGTCTGTTCAGTTAGAAAGAAAAAAAATGACTCTATATAATAGTATTTAACATACTTAATTAACCTAATTTAAATTATTATCCATATGTTAGCTAGCACACGCCAATATACCAAACAAAATCATCGAGAACTATACTCGGGCAGAAATAAAAACTAAACGTAAACAAAACTTAACGTCTTAATAAAAGCCTAGGGCGTGCCCGCTTACATAAAGCTGTAACTGGAAGTTATAAATGATAAACTAGGACCATCGAGGTAAAATAAATAAACAGTTAATTACTAATAACAATAAATAATATGATCTATTGTCGTGGTCACTAGTTACATATTGCAATACAACTCATTAAAAAAAAAAACATTGTAATGAGTAGATTATGTCAACAATAAATTAAAATTAAATTAAAATAAACAATTATATGAACTCATATAACCTGTCAGTAGGTAAGCTAATTCTGGTGAAAGAACATAAAAATTGTCTTGAGTTAATCACAGCGACCAACTATTCTTATCATTTAAGTAGTCGTTGATAGAATAGTATGCCTTTGAACAAAGGTTGGATTTTACTTTCGTTTTAAACGCATTAAAAGGCAAATCTAGCAAAGAAGAGGGTAACTTGTTATAAAAGGTTATACCAAGCCCAACAAATGAGTTATGAACCTTATGAAGCCGGTGAAAAGGAACTCTTAGTTTTTCCTTATTTCTAGTGTTAACATTGTGAAAATCACTGTTCTTACTGTATAAATGTATATTTTGCGTTGTTGAGCAGATTTTTTTTACGAACTTATCAAGCAATGGATTAGCAATCTGTTTCAAAACTATTCAGATTCTGATTGATCGTGTATTACGTAATTAAGGTACAGGTTTGCATTTGTAGAAATCTTCAGATTTTAAAATCTGTATTAAATTCTTAATGATCTAAAAATAACATTTGTTTGAAGCAATTAATAAATTAATGATGTGCGGATGGGTGCTTACGCAATGCCAATACCAGGGCGACATAACGACCTTTGTCTATGTCATTATTTCAATATCAATAAACATACTATACCTACTCTCATTAAGGAATCAGTTGTTTACGAACTTTAGTACCTAAGAGATAAGAAGAGATAATAGAGTCGAGCCCCCTCAACCTCATTGCGTAGCATGATCACAATCTATTTTTTGTGCAGTTAGGTAAATTATATATATAGTTTTTAAGGAAAACATACAGAACACACGACTGAAATGCCAATTTTTAGAACTAACATTTTGTATGGGACACAATAGCGTTTTTGTTTAACTGAAATTTTTGGAGCTGTGCCACACTTCACAAAATAATTTGCTCAAAAAATAACAGGGTGTAGGTATGTTTAGAAAATCTTTGACTAATTGGGATCCACATCAGAAATATTGTTGATTCAAGAATCGACAATATTCCTAATTAATATATCAATATTTTTCTCATTACAAGTAATAAGAAAAATATTGATCGTCTCTGTGATTTTAAATGCAATCTGGGAGCTGTTTGACTCGTTTTCTCTAAAGATAGGAGGTCCATAAGGTCAGAGTCGTCGATAAAAATGTTTATTCACGATTAAAGTGAGGCGGGGTCATTTTGTATCGAATATCGTGTTTTATTTTAAGAACATATAGTTTCGAACCTAGCAGCTGCAGAAATGCGAACATTTCTGCATAAACAATGCCCTTCAAATAAGTGTAATTACTATATCATTGATATACACTTCGATGGAAATAACAGTCTTGGCTAAAATATGAGAGAAATCAAATACCTATTCTACCAGAATAGAACAGAAAACTAAATGAGGACTAGGGTGGCATAATACAGGAAGAAGTAGTAGTGTTATTACTGCAATCTACCAGTTCTATTTATTTGTCCTACAAAGCATAAGTGCAACGGAAAATCATCAAAGAGGATTTAAGTGCTGTCATCCGCTCAAATCCCTATTCTATAGATAATAATTTCATAACAATCACACAGTCGGTGGTACTAAACTTGATAATAATTATCTTACCTGCCTGAGAGCTCACCAATAAAATAAGACATTATTATTATGTGCATTTAAAACGAAATATCGAAGTTAAGGAAGTGTAATTTCCACATTTATACGATACTTAAATAAAACCGGTCACTGGCTAAAAAGAGGCTTGCGTTTTAAATTGTGTGGAGGACGTAAGACCGGTTAGGATGTCCATAATAATATATGGTTCATTTCTGGTTACAGAACTGCGCAATTTATAAAGCCTCGTATTCAAGCGGTAGAATGTCTCGTCGATATCGGTTATACAGTTAAGATTTCATTCATTTATGCATGGCAATATCGATCGAGGACGGGCAAAGTTCATCAACGTCGGTCGATGTTACAGGCAACAAAATTTGCGAGACATATCACGTCCATTAAACACGCTTTGTTTAAAAAAATAATACTATAAGGTCGAAGTCTCGTAAAACCATAATCAACTGCATGCAGCGTCTTGCACTCTTGTCGTACACCGTTTATGGATGCTCGTATTTCAAAAACTATTTACGTTCAGTTTTGTGTTTCAGACATACTGAGTAAAGTTCAGCAAGGACAGTGACGCTGCACGCTTTACTAATATCGAGACAGTAGAAAACCCTGAAAATAAACATCACAAAATTCTTCAATCCAGACTCACCCTGAGTGGTGCACTCATCTTCAGACCCGAATAGGGGCACAACACCCTTGTCGACCTTAATGCCGGGGATGATGCCACGCTTCTCCAGCAGACCCACCAGAGGTGTGCCGTCATCAGCCTTCTGATACAGGGTCTCGTGGAACAGGATCACGCCGGAGATATTCTCGGAGAGGGCCTGGAAGAGGTATAAAGTTTTAGGACTTGGAACTAAAGAGATTTGGCGGTGAGCGATACTGATGAGGTCCATAAATCCCTTAAATGACAGATAGGTATGGACCTCATAAAAGTTATATTTGAGGTGTGAGAACCTATGCTTAAAACATTATATAAGTTTTTTCATATTAAATTCAGGCCAAACCCTGTATTTCTGAACAGTTGCCTCACATTGCGATCGATTGGGCAAACCTTTCTGAAATATATTGGGTAAAGTTTCTATAACCTAGTAGAGGCCCCCCCGACCTTTGCTTAGTGAAGCGCCAGCCCGCACCGAAGCTGAGCCTGAAGCCTTAAACTCCCCTATTAATAATAATGATCCAGCCTGTCTTCTCTCTAGCAACACTCAAAGCCGAGGTTCGTACCCCAAAGGGGGTGCCATTAGCGAGCAGTCGCTTAGTTCATAAGTTTTTATGCCCTGGCTGGATTGGTAGCTTAAGGCAGCCACAGTATAGCCCGGTTAAGTAGCCAGGATCTCAGAGGTCAGCTACGAGACGCCATTTAGGAAAAAAAAAACTTTGTAGAATATTCTCCGTTATTATCACTTTCGATTATGACATGAAAAGTGACAGCAACATCAATCGGTTTCCCAGTACACCTATTTACCACCTCACCTACATATCTATTCTGCTAAGTGCTTGTTATCTACATGTTAATATCACAGTGTGAATACGTTGGGTACGTTCCAATCAGTCAACAGTTTAATTATCTAGTACTCTGATTGATAATAAGCAAGTTTTTT
Organism: Agrochola circellaris; assembly: GCA_914767755.1. Taxonomy (NCBI): domain Eukaryota; kingdom Metazoa; phylum Arthropoda; class Insecta; order Lepidoptera; family Noctuidae; genus Agrochola; species Agrochola circellaris. The sequence goes on from OU611860.1 coordinate 11,436,828, forward strand.
TTTACGATATAGTACATTTCGTTTGTAATTGCAGACCTATCTAATAGTTTTAGTATGAATCGTACCGATTCGTACCTAAGCCATTTAGGATATTCAAGTACCGATAAACTACAAGCTATGACAAAAATCTTTGGTTTGAGCTTCCAGGTCTTGTTTAGAAATAGTAGCCTCATGGTCAGACCTTGAAGGAATAGCCAGGAAAATAATCAGAATACATTTGACAAAAAACATTACCCTATTTCTGAGTCGGGTAAAAATATAGAAAAAAGGGAAAAGTCTGCTGGACTACAATCCTAACTACTATTATAAACTAGCTTTTTTGCCCGCGGCTTTGCCCGCGTGGATGGCACAAAATATCCCACGGGAACGTACTAGGTACCAGGATTACATACCTACCCTACCTATTACACATCAAATTCTGAAAAATAATAATACATAGTTACTTTGGGTCATCCCTAGAAGATAGACATAATTATACCATATGACAAAAAAACAAGGAAAATTATGCTGCAATTTAATGTAAAAATACGTATTCATGCTTATTAAAATTCAAAAAAAAAAAAAAAACAAAAGTCATTTATTCAAACTAGGCTGAGTATCAGCACTTTTCGAACGTCAAAATTACATAAGACTGTCCCCCAAAACGCCCACCTTCACCACTTCCTAGTGCTTTAGCTGGGAAGAAGAAGTGGCGCAATAAACTCCCCAGCAGCACTGCTGTCTGTTCAGTTAGAAAGAAAATTAAGTGATTTATAGATGGATATTTTGTGACGCAATACATTATGGCGTTATAGGAAAACGCAGGTGTAATTTGTGTCACTGTCGCTGCAAAGCGTCAGCTACATATGGCATATTGCACTGTCCCAACACTTTATTGTTTCCTTATTTTAGCCAGTGAGCGTCTCATGGCTAACAGCTACGGAAACGGGTTTTTCAGCTGACATTTTAAGTCTGTGAGACGTCGAGTGTCATAACAACGCTTAAATATAGAAAGTGTCAGTTATTCGTTACACAACACTGTACCCAATAGGGATGTTGACAAAAAGTATTTTTTTTATAGTAGATTATTAAAAAATATTGGACACGTATTTTTTTCTTTTTTTACATAATAAAAAGATTACGGCGATACATTGAGTTAAAATGTGGCATGACTTTATTCCCCGGTAGATTTTATACTGATTTGTGACGTAGCGAGCCCCCACTCCCCAACTTTAATGGGTTTTATCTAAACAATTTTTTATTAATATGATAAGGCAAAAAATACGTGTCTAATGTTTTATTATTAGATATCTGAATGGCGGACTAGATAGTTTTTTGTTTTTTTTTTCCAGTCAACTTCCCTATTATCTTATTGGACCAGCGGCAGCGTGGTCTGACAACAATGTTTTGTTTAAAAAAAAATATTGAAGCAGAAACTACAAACAGATGAAATTAAAATGTCTGAGTATAAGTACCTAGATAGCGCAGTAATTGTTGTATTGCAAGGGAAAATAACATAATAGACTATTTCTCATTTCAACACCTGCAAACGTGACTCTAACCATGCAAGTCGCGTCATAACATACTGTACAAAGTCGATCTCATACCAAAGCAATATATTCAAATGAGTTGGCAAAAGGGAACCGGTTTTTCTGGGGGCACGACTGCCACGCCTCGAATTATTCGTAAACAATCTACGTAACAGAATTTGATTAACATTTGATACGGACTCGATTTCCGTGACGACAAACTACTTTTTTATTTTTACACAAGTTTGACTTTGACTTTGACTTACACTTTTTGGTTTAGATAGGCATTGTGAGATGATGAAATAAATTTTATATCTGTAGCAAAGACTAAATTGAAAGATCAATACTTCTCAATTGCTACAAAATGACCCTACTCTTATTTACCTTTACCTACAAATTACTGTCCCTTCTGATGATCATAAACGAGACCACTCAATCATTATGCATCCGAAATCGTTTTCTAGGCAAATAATTATTTTAAAAGCAATGCAACGTTAAAACGAGTCTTATTAAAAAAAAAACAGATTTCAAAGTCAAACTTGCAGGAACATTACATATCAGCAGATATACAGTACCAGGACAGCATATCCTACTACACACTCGCAGTCATTGGTCTCTCGAACTCTTTAAAAACAACGGAATATCACTGCTAACTCACCGCGTCAGAGCTGAAGAGCAGCTGGCGGTACTTGCGGCGGTTCTCCTCTGTGTTCTCCACTCCAATGTCCTGGAGACGCTTGCCCATGGTGCCTGTGGGACATAACCTCATTATAGTCACTATTTAGGAAATAACCATATTCAAATATCAAGTTTATTATATTGCAGGATGTCAGTGAGTGCCTAGAAAAGTCTCAAGGTACGAGACAATACTGTATCTGCCATCGAAACCTAACTTTTTTAAACCTATTAAATCATATGAATTAGAAAAATAAAAAAGACTTGTAAATATATAATATCTCACGGCAGGGCAAAGAGCTTCCTTCCCTCTTGCCTTCTGCAGTATGAGGCCAAAATGACAACAAAAAAAAACTTTAAAGCGTCCTTTTCGTTGAAATGTTGGGTAAAAATAAAATGGCTATAGATACTTGATATCCAATCCATCTCAGATCATTTTCATGTATTGCCACATAATCAACTATCTACTTCATCGTTATGTATTCTAAGTTGATTTTTCATTGACAGTTCATAAAAAAAGGTCTTAAGTAAACGATTGCAATGGAATTTGAACTCTATAATGTAAGACATTGAGTTTGTATTCCCAAAAGATTTTGAACTTACCAGTGGACTCATCAGCGGCAAGGATACCCTTGCCGGGAGCTACGATCGCTTGGGCGATCTTCCTCAGCTCCTCCTGCAGCTCGGGAGTAGGGTACTGGAAGTAGGTACTCATAGTGGCTGAAACAAGAAAATAACGTTAGTATGACCGTTATGTGTGATGTCGGGACCACCCCTGGTGACTAGTCGTGAGATTATCCAATATACTGGTGGTCATAGATCCCCCTTTCCTCTTTCCTGCCTACTGCATCATGAGGTAAGCATTAGATAGGACCAATTTTATAAAACATAAGGCATTTAGGACAAAATATTTAAATATTAATTAAGGAAAAAACACGTCTTCAATGTTGGCATTTTCCTGGGATTTTTCCATTTGATTAGTTAGACTGTTCATTTTTTTTAATAACTTTCAATTTTGATCTACCAATAGGGTTGATCATAACTGAAAAGTTAAAAGCAGACAGAAGAAATCAGATATGAAGTTATTAAAAAACAAAAAACTGAACAGGCTAACACCTGTTATAAATATTATAAGTAATCTATCATAATCTATATTATTATTATTAATAATAATGCTGAAGACTTTGTATGTTTGTTTGAACGCGCTAATCTCTGGAAATACCAGTCAGATAACAGACTAGAAGCCGAGCAAAAAGAAAAAAAAGTCTAAAAGAACGCTAAGTGAAAACGAAGTGATGGCGCAGGCAGGCGATGCGATGCGACGTAGTGGAACGGAGAACAAGAAATTTCACGCGGACAAAATCGCGGGCAGAAGCTAGTTTATGTTTATTTATGACCCCTAATAACAAAATTATAAATGAAACTGATAAAACCAGCGCATACATAATTATTGATAAATTATATTTGCTTAAAACCGAATGATAAGATTAAAAGTCAAATATTATTTTATACCAACTGCGGCAAGTAACTAAGCACTGCATAGATGCCTGTCAGAAGTGTCACAGAGAGAATAGATTATAAATACTTTATATTATGTACACATACGAATTACAGATAAATGTAGAAATTTTACATAGGGTGACACAATGGGCAGTCTTATTGGTAAAAGCATCTTTTAAAGACAACCTTTGGATGGATTTAAAGTGAGAATGGACACATGTTCAAATCTATCATTAATATTATTCTGCTAAGTTTGTGACAACATGTCTCTTGTTCAAAGTGTGTATACTGTGTCTGGGTATTGTTGGAAATCTTCCAGAAATCAGCCCTCAATCTTGTAATTTCTATCTAAATGATGTGATTGGAAACATTTTGAAAGTTTCCATAAATACAATAATGTATCAATAAATCTGCCTAGCCTTTTCCAACTATGTTGGGGTCGGCTTCCAGTCTAACCTGACCATATCTGACCTCCACAATGTATTTTCTGATTATTATTTCTTTTCATAGTCTAGAATTATTTCATGACTCATGACTGGAAGCCCAGTCAACCGTCAACAGGAAAACTGAGTTATTCAAAGAAATGTCGTTGTTATGAAGAAATTTAACTAACATTCTTGTGTTGATATTAATTATAAATATTGACTTTTGTTTGACTACTAATTACATTTAACTTTGGAGTTCCTACTAACAGCTCCGACAAAATCAATGGACAAATCATTAGTCTGTGTGGTATTGAATCGACTTGGATTGTTTTTAAATACAGATTGTTATAGTTTCAATAGATCATTATCATGAAGCTAATTAATGATTATTTTCTTGGCTTAGAAACTGATAAGTAGTTCCTATTGTTATTGCATTAGGATAAGTTTATGGAGAGCCATATTATTTTATAGTCCCCATTTAAGCTAGCATCGACTTAAGAAATAGAAATAATTATTTGTTTATAATGTAGGTATACAGATAAGATGGAATTTTTATAATAAGAGCACCAACACATTTTACCTTATGGTATGCAAAATTTCAAATAATCTAATTTATATAGATCATAGAATTAAATTAAATTTCTTAATACAATATTATTATTTACTCTTGGTTATTAAATTGTGAGAATCCAGTAATTAATCAGTTCTTTTGAGAAACTGCTCGGCTAAACATGACCTTCCTATGACCACACTATAATAAGATTGTTTATCTTATTACCCCTAGTCACGGTACTTGGCAACTGTATTGATAATTAATAAAATTGAATGCATTTGTGTTTTGTTATTCGGAAAGAACAAAATATATTTGTAAATTGAACTTAAATATAAAATCACAAGGTTTAATGCAGACAGCGCAATTATTTACTCATGTTTATTTCTAGATTTATTAACCAAAATGCTCAGACCAAATAAAAACCAAGACAGAGCTGTGAACAGTAACGTGACACCGGTTTCGTTAACATGTCTGCACTTAGTGAGGTGTAGTTTGATTGTAAATGTGTGAGTGTAAGCGTGTATGTTTAGACCAGAGATGTAGTTTTAGCATGTTTCACTGTATTGTTTGCAGTGCTAGGTCTTGGTTTTTTATTTGGTCTGAGCCCAAATGTTTCAAATTCAAAAGCTGGTTACACTGTGTACTAAGGTGAAAGATTCTACAAATTATTGCATTTACAGGACATTTAAGATCCATATCTAAGATAAGCATGAAGTAAGGAAGTTGTCATTACATTGTGATTGTGACTTTGATAACGACATGAGGCAGATTCCTAGAAATACAGCCATACTCAACACCATCATTTTCATGTTTAGACAAAAGAAACTGAGTGTGTACTTCTTATCACTTCTGTTTGCCTGGTCATATGCACTAAGATTGCAAGGTAATAATAGAATAATGACAGCCTACCCTTCGTTCCAAATCCTGGCCACCATCCTGATTCCGGGGGTCCCTTTTTTTTCTTCCCTTTTTTACCTTTGGCACCCATTGTAATGTATTTATAAAATTTTGATTTAAAAAATTTACTTAGAAATAAATTAAACTTAAAAATAATATACTCGACATTATAAAATGATGTTCTATCAAAAACTCACCCTGACAAAAGTGACCATTTCTGCTGTCCGCGTTATTCATTTGTTTGTAAATTAAATTACGAAGCCCTCTTGATCAGGTTACCGGTCATTATCAAACTTCAAATAATTTGACAATTGACATTTTCCTCTTTTTGACAAAATCAAAAGAAATCCGGTAGTGATGTGTAATAAATAAAAACAATTTAAAATTTCGATTATTATTCGGACCCACAACGTTTTGGTTAAAATAAAATAATCTTCACTGATTAAATATTAATTTTATCATTTCATGGTAGGTACCTACTCGTTTTTACTGATATTTTAATTTATTTAAGTATTCATTTACAAAAAAACTAAAGCATGCGCTTTAGTTTTTTTGTAAATTTTATAATTACCTACCTACCTACTAAAATAAATTACGTGTTATCAAATCAAGCAGAAGAAGAATTAAAATGCTTGTTTTATTCTTCGTATTATCTAATTTATCTTCAATTCATTTGACTTTGTACAATATTAGCTTCCCCAAAGGTGACCTTGAAATGTCATTGAAAACAATATGCCTACATAACATACATATACCTACCTACTCAAATTCGCTACCAAAATATGCAGTGACACTGTGGGAATAATTTTAGAATCTATTGATAAAATCCTAAAAAACTCTCTGAAATCACCCTAATTGCTCAAAATTTGAAATTGATAAATAAGACGAATGTTGATCAAATGTTATGTTAGATACCACATCTCCACGTAATAGGTTCACTCATGATCAATTTTAATGGTATTAATTATTATTTTTCCTTAGAAAAAGGTAATACATGAATGTGAGCAATAGCCTACCAATATGACGCCACAGTTTCGTTAAGATTGAACAATGTTTTTTTATTAATAAGGAATTAGAAATTGAGTTTCCTGGAAATATGGCACGATGATAAAAAAAAAAAAAAAAAATTAAAAATTCAATACGTAATTCCATAGATTTTTGTTATCTTAACCTTAATAAAAATACTAACCAAGCCGTAAATTATGTAATTTTCTAAACATTCTTGAGCATTTTAGCCGAAATGATACATGTATGTAATAATTTGTAAATAATTGAATACACTTACTTTTTTATTAATTTTTATCCGGTGAAACACAGACACTCCCGTACTGCTACGTTGGTAGTACTGTCAAATAATAAGTCGCCGAGAGGACACACACAAAAGGTCATTTGAAGGTCTAGTGATAGCGTGGTGCGCGAAACAGTTTTACCTACCGATCGGAGCGCTATCTCGCGGTAGAGCCCTGAACTTCCAGAATAACGTGTCTCTTATTTTAGTTGCGCTGCGTGGAAACGGTCATCGTCATCGCACGGTACGTAGTTACTCACTACCACACTAGATAGCGCTATTTCCTATTAAAAAAGTGAACTATGTAATTATTATTTCACAGGAAAGATAAGGAAAATGGAAAAAAATGGGAATTTTGTTAAATTTATTGTAAAACATCGATCATCCAATAAAGTGTGGAACATCACTACAGTCCGGCCGTGGAGAGAATGCGTTGTTGACACCTGTCAGTTTCATACTTGTTTTGCGAATTTGATCCATAATGCTACTAAAAATTGTCCAACGGACAGGTGTCAGGATCGCATTCTCTCGACAGCCGGACTTATAATATATTTTTTTTACTTGTGACGCACCTAACTTTATTTTATTGTCAATGCATAGGCATAGGTAAACCTTCTTTACAGGAATACATAGGTAGGTACTTATCTAATTAGTTTTGATGATTTATTTGTTAAGTAATAAAGCCCAATGATTCGGGGAAACAAGGTGTGATTTTGTCATGTTATGTTTGTTAGGATTTTAGGAATAAAATAAAAAGGTTTATTGCAGAAACTTGTAAGTACAACTTGTACAGTAAATCTTACATAAGGACCTTCATATATAGGTATACAGGGTGTCAGGGACATAGATGCGAAGCCGGTTACCATGGGGTCAGTAGGTAAATCATTATGAACCAAAAAAAAAAATCTGCTGTTTCATGGAAAAGTGCAATACCTACGCGGTCAAAATGTATGGAGCAGCGGTTTTTTTTTAAATATCCGACGAAAATTTTCAACGCAGGGGGGCTCAGAATCATGTACTGAATCCATGGTAACCGGCTTCGCGTCGATGTCCCTGCCATCCTGTATTCTGTGTTAGGAGAAAGGTATGTAGGAAGGAATAACTCACAATATCCTCACATAAACGCTTTCCTTTGAACGTTAAAAACACAAGCCGCTGTGAAAGTGTGACTTGTGAAACAGCTTCCACTCTGTCTTAAGTAATCTTCATCACTTCAGTCAGTTAATCCACAAAATCGTGCCTCGCTTGTGGCAGTTGTCGAAGTCAGTTATCTAATGATGGTCTTCGTTACGCTATCAACCTAACGTAGGGAAGGTACAAGTTCTGCCATTAAAGAGAGAGAGAGATTGAGACTTGACGCACCACGTGGTTATGGGACGATTTATGGGTCTGTTTTGGCGGTATGAGGTCCCCATCGGGGCGTCATCGGGGCGGCGGGAGGCGCGGTCAAGTCTCATCTTTAAGAGGGATATGCTGCGAGGAACTTGAAATATTGGTATTTGAAGAAACTATTGCCGTCGTCTTACCTCAAGTCTGCCCCCGTAGAGTGCGATAGGGACAGCTGCAGCTTAGACAGATTAAATCTCAAGAAAAAAATTGACGAAATCGACGTTTCGTATTCCTCTTTTTTCTCCTCGGAAATTGAGCCGATTCCATTATTTTTTACATTAAAATCTTAAGAAAGAGTATGTCTAGGTTCCTATCATTTTCTTTTATATTAAAAACTTTTCGACTGCCTCGTTGGTCTAGTGGTCGCAAGTGCTACTGTTGAGCATGAGGTCCTGCAGCCTAATTACGTAATGCACGATCAATAATAAATTGAAACAGATTGCTAGTCCATTGCTTCATAAGTTCGAAAAAAAAATCTGCTCAATTTTTTTTTCGACCTTATGAAGCAATGGACTAGCAATCTGTTTCAATTTATTATTGATCGTGCATTACGTAATTAGGCTGCTGCTATCTAATTACGCAACACATTTTCCAAAACCAACTCAGTAAAATTTCTTTCCATTTCATTAGAATTTCTTTCATTTTAAAACTTTCGAATTACGTAACTCTAAAATCTGTGATATCAACTGCGCTCTGTTTCAGACGCTATAGAGTGAACGATAATCGTCTAAAAAGGCTATTATTCGAATTACGTTACCATTTTGACATTTGAAAATTTATATGAAATCGATTTCGTGCTGTCAAGTTAAAGCGAAGGCGGCTTACTGGTCGCAATCAATTTTCTTTACAATATTTTTGGGATTTACTCGTTTAATCTCCTTAATTATTACAAAATTATGTAAGTGAACGTCGTCTTCATTAATTGTGAATGTGTTTTTGTGTAAAACCTCTATGATAAATCAATATTAGTGGTCTGTAAAATATCGAAGCAGCGAGGTGGATATTGTGAAAGTTTTCTTCTGTTACAAGTGCTTACAACCTTAATTAAAGATGTATAATATGATATTTCAGAAACGAGGTATTTTGGTGGCAGTGTTCCTTAAGAAAGACAAATTCGTACCTCGTACCCTAACAAACTTATCATAAGCCACAAGCTTAGCAACCCAGTCGAGCTTGTACTTCATTGGAAAAGCAAATATAATAGAGGAAGAACAAATATTATAATATACTTTGAAGCATTTTATGTCAATGGATTCTGTAAGGACATCAATGAACATACTCATCACATCACCATACATAGATCTATTTCCACATCATTGTCTGTTTAAGGTACCTACTTAATATCAATATTATTTTCTTACTTAGTGTTGAACATTGAATGTGTGTTTTGCACAGCAACAGTTTTACACACAATCATATTGTTTGTTGGTGACTATGAAATGCACCATCAAACGTAAACTTACCATACATTTAAATAAAGTCAATTGTAGGCACCTAATTGCAGAATATTGCTGTTCTATAAAGTAGATAGATTGTGCATTGAAGTGTTAATGGGAGAGGCCTATTCGACTTTGTGGATGGATGTAATGGATCATGGAATATATTGAGAATTTACTTAAATTCTTTTTTTTTTATTTCAGGTGTTAGTCACATTATACATCTACATTATTTGGAAAAAAATTAACTCTCATGCGCTTACAGCAAGAATTAGCACGCAGTACATACATAATCCATGATGACTTTCACCGAAATTAGCAAGCAGTACATACATAATCCATGACTTTCACAGAAAAAGACATTAGATCCCAAATTCCACTAATCCTTGTAATATATTTGTTCCTATTTCTTTTTGAACCATGTCCAAATATTTCATAATAATGTGAATAAATGCTATTGAAGATATAATAAAAGTTGTTTTTGTTTACCCTAATTTATTTATTGTTACCTAATGAACAAAAACGACAGTTAATTTAGGCAAATACCTCTAAATAGTATCAATATAATAATCAATTGGCTGTGTTTATAATAAAAAGCATAGTATTCAATTCTTAAATATTTCTTAACAACTTATTTTTATTTCTACCTCTATAGTTCATAATTAAAACACTTTATTAAAGTTTACACTGTTATCAATTAACAAATTAGGAACACACATTTATATCGCTGTCGTACAAGACTGAACAGGTTAAAAAAAAAAAAAGAAGATTATCGTTCATTATCAATCTTCAGTTTCTACTTTAGTTCTTGAGAAGCTTGATAACTGAAGTAGCAGAGCAACAGGACAACACAGCATGGGTGACATCATTCATGCTGCCTTCATGACTTCATAGGTGAAACGCCCCAGGAACTCTAGTTTTAAAACAAAATCTTATTATTTTCTGCTCAAATAAAGTACTTAAACATTATGTGGCTAAGTAAAGTAGGCATATCAACTAGGCCTTCATTAGGCCCATGGCTGGACAAAAGCCATCAGCCTAGTCATTGCTGCTGGTTGTATAATTTCTTCTTTATTTAGGGCTGATATTTCAGTCTCCAGATATTTTATAATACAACATTTTTGTAGTAAACAGTAGTTAGGCACACACAAAATGTATGATGTGTCTAGTAAGTTCGGCCAAGGAAATATATTCATAATTTTATAATTAATTCACTTGCTATGCTTGATTCTTAACTATGTGTCAAAAAGCTTACCTTCAATGATTAATACAGAAGATTGGTTAGCCAATCCATGTTTGATCAACAAGATTCATGTTGGGTAGCGGTATTCTTGTATTTTCAGCTCGAGACACCACCTGTGAAAATAAATTATAAATATGTTTTGTAGTTAGTTGTTATTTGGTTAGTGGTTATACCTAATAGTTTATTTCAACATCTACTTATGTACATAAATATCAATTTAAAAAATCACTTAGAATGTGAGGTTGACGGACATAGTAAAGATACTCAATAATTATTTAAATCACAATAAATAGTTAACCTCAATACCTACAACTACAATAATCGAATGAGATACGAAGGTACTCTCTTACACAGGTTATTCCTATTTATATTGGCTTACTTACTTGGTGATAATATTCACTTAGGTACTTTTTGCAATTGAGCAAAACAGCCTATGAAAGTCTTAGTGCAGCCAGTAAAAACGAAAACAGCACGCATTTTTCCGACTTCCACAAGCCACAAGAAAAATGTTCCAAAACTGCTTAGCATAGGCCCATGTTTCTGTAAGAGAATAGTAAATATAATTTTGTATGTTGAAAAATATAAACAAAAACATCGCCATGATTGATAGCATATTCTCCACAGATTTCAAAGAATGATTGAATGTTTAACATGTAATGTTATATGCCCATCCTGTTCTTTTCCCTACACACTGATAAAGTTAGAGCAGCAAAGGTATACAGGCAATACTTCGCATCGTCGTTTTCGTTTTAATGAAACGGCAGATCGTTAAGTCAGTGCTGCCAGTTTTTTTCCCTGAGTCCAATATAAGCATGCGTCAGATACATCAAAACGAATTTCCGATTTCAGTCAGAAATCGATTAGTGTCGAATCGATTAGTGTTAAAGTATTGATTATCCAAACTAGACAAACCGATTTCACAAAACCACGGCAAGAGTAGCTTTGCGTAAGGAAGTATTTGTTTATGTTTGAATAGTTTTGATCGATGCACTTACAACCGAATAATATTACTAGAGACGATCGAAACTGCGAGCCGGAGCCTCTCCTGAAATCGATTTTTAAAAACGAATGTTGAAAACAATTTCAAAATCTGAAATAGGATATTTAACTGTTTGCGTAAGAATCCAGAAACGCCCATGTCTAGTCCACTAGTGGTAGTTCTTCAAACCACCAGAAATAAACTATACTCGATTAATAAAATAAGATTAGACATTTATATAAACGTTTTTTACAGTCCGTTCAACCGATTTTGACTTCTATTTCGTTGGCGGTATGACAAATGGCAGCCGCAGTATAATTAATGAAAAGATGTTTGTTTTCAAACGGCTTAACGGCAGGTTTTTTTTGTATCCCGGAAGTATGTTCCCGTGGGTTTTTTTTTAATGACTTTGTTTTTCGATCTCTCGGGCGGAGCCCCTGTGTGTCTTCAATATATTCATCATGCTGTGTCAGTCTAACCTAACCTAACACAGGTTTTACACAAACAATAAAACATGCCATTATCGTATTATTTTAATATTTTCTCGAGTCAAAGTTTTTGTAATTGATTGTATTGTTTTCTACAAATTGAATAAACTAACCACTAGACAAAACCACCACATCTGAAAGCAAAATTTCTCCGCCAGTAGGGGTGTCCAAACCCCCAGGTTTAGTGGAAATCCTACTAAGTTGACAACACTGCATTTCTACGATTTTGTCATTGGCCACAGATAACAAAAACGTGAAAAGAAAAACGTTTTGTTACGTATTTCAATTATGGTAGTTTTTGGTAGATAGTGTTTTAAAATTTGGTTTTAGATTTTTCTGCAATCATTGTCCATTTTCATATATAAGCAGTAGTAGAACATCAGTTGTAACTAAAAAAAAATAAAAAAATTGCACAATAATTTGGAAATTAATCATTCCTATATGGTGTAACAAAATCACAGAGTAAACAAATTATGGCCTTTTGGTTAGAACATCCCTAACCAATTTCCGTCTGTTGTTAAAAAATGTATATCGTAATTCCAATTATGGCATGCGTTTAAAACTGGAGTTGGTTTAAATTCAGAATTGTAATCAGAAATAAAATGTGTTGCGTAATTAGACTGCTGGGTTCGATTCCCGGGTCGGGCAGTGTTATTGGGATTTTCCATCTGGAATATCTCCCTGGAGTCTGGATTTGTGCCCAGTTGATGGCAATAGGCTCGCCCCCTATTATATAAATTGCGTAGGTGTACTATAGGGAGACCTCTGCCCAACCCTTCAAGGTATACAGGAGTGATGTTATGTACTATCGAAGAACTTCATATCTAAGCAGTTTGAAAACAAAATCCCGTAAACACGATGCTATATCTGTTACCGCCCCGGTCCTACAGCCGCCGAGCGCTGCAAGCAGAAATAGTCCTTACGGTGTATAGATATGAAGTTCTTCGATTGTATGTAGGTATGTAAAAACTTTTCGAATTTGTTTGGTAGTCCTCTTATCACGGCCGGCGGTGAAAACGGGGCATTTTTGTAATTTTTGGAGGGTCATATTTTCTTTACCATTGCAATAAGTTGCTGAAGAAAAGGAAATAACAGGGTCGTGTCTACAGCAGACCTTAATTTTATGAAGAAAAAAAAAGATTGCTCTAGAGGCAGTATTCAGGAATATAAAAGGGGAATACATTTGTATGGAGAATCGCAGGCCCTGTTCCCTCTTAATGGCACGAGCTGTACCTCTTTGCCGGAGGCTGTACGTGGTCATCGTGCGGTCCATTGCCTTTACGGGGCACTCGTGTGGGCGAACAGTCTGACTCCCTGGTGGCCCGCAACGTCGCCATATTGCGATGACCGTAGAGGGCGATGGCTGTTATTGTGATAAGGGGATTCCGTACGATCTCTTACGAGGCAGCAACTCTAGAGATAATGGGAAAACCCTATGGGAAAACTTAAAAAAGTTCAACTTATATTGTACAACGTTGTCTCTGTTGATCGTAGCTGTGTGTGTATCTCACTATTTTATCTCATATAGGCCCGCAAACAGGCCATTTTTCACAATATTAAAAAGTGAAAAATAAAAAGTTTTTACAAAAAAAAAAAGCAACAGAGTTAAAAAAAAAAAACACTACAAAGTGAAAAATAACTTTAATTTCGGAAGTCTGTGGCAAAAAACAAAAATTCAAAACCAAAGACACTGACTTCCAAAATGAAAGTTGTGTTTCAGTTTGTACTAGTGTTTTTTTTGGCAGTCTGTTGTTTTCATTTTGTAAAAAGTGTTTTTAACTTTCATAACAGTTTTTATTAGGTAGGAAGGTATAGGCAGTAGTACGTTAGAATTACATAACTAATCTATTGGGGGTCAAAAGTTTATCGCTTTAATTACCTATTTATAACTTGCGTGTGTATAGTTGAGCATGAGATAATAATATACAGTATGATTCTAAATAAATCCGGCTAAATTTGGGGCGAACAATGGATATCATAATATGTAGGGCGAACCTCGTGAGGCGAATGCGGAACAAATCTGCAAAATTTGAGTTAGGTAGGTAGGTACTCAGACTTACTGCTTTTAATAAATCATTGATATTAAATTGGTACATTCGGTTGATTTTAAGGCCGAGATCACAGTAACAAGGTGATCGACGGAGACAAGAAAACAAAATAATAAGATATACCTAGTTAAGGCAAAGGACAATGGAGACGGCTATGTTTGGAGTTTCCCTACGTGATCGAATCAAAAATGAAGAGATCCGTAGGAGAACCAAGGTCACCGACATAGGCCGAAGAATCGCCAAACTTAAAAGTGGCAATGGGCAGCCACATTGCTCGCAGAATACATGGCCGATGGGGCGGAAAGGTTCAGGAGTGGCGACCGAGTACACAAGGTACACAAAGTAGACCGATGACCTTGTGATGGCCGCAGGAATCCGCTGGATAAGGGAAGTACAGAACCGGTCGAAGTGACGGTGCTTCGAGGAGGCCTATGTCTAGTAAAGGACGTCTTTCGGCTGAAATAATGACCTTGTTTAGATTATGAGATACATATTTCAATTAATAACAACAGGTGCAATTTAATTAAAAACAATAAGCCACTACGCCAAGAGACGTTAAAAACATTAAACGTCAAAAAAAATTCAGTTAAGCCGACGTTAATCCGTGCTTAACTTTAAGAAAGTGTATAAATAAACCCCAATAATTATGTTAGCATAGACATTGGCCTATGGATTCTAGCCTAGGGGTTGACGTGGGTTGAGAGGCTCATGACTAAATAATAAGTACCAGCCGCACTGGTCAATCAAAAGTTAAAAGCTACGCTTGGGACCATTTATATATCGAGACCCCTCCATGCCTCGGGAAGCACGTTAAGCTGTCGGTCCCGGCTGTCAGAAGCCCAAAAGTTAAACAACCATTTAGCTCCCTTCTAAATGGTTGAGCTGAATGGTGCTGATCCATGCGTCATGTTCGTGAACGGGCGCCGTCAGTTGGGACTGGTCAACTCTTAGCGGCCATGGCTGATTTTAATTTTTGAATTGTTCTTTGTATTACGACGCTTCTAACGTGCACGCCTTTCTACATTGTTCTCACATGTATAATTTCAACATGAATGATGTAACCAATACTTTGTAACAATTTATTTTATTTAAAAGAGTGTCCGTGGAGTTTCTTGCCCGTTCTTCTCCATAGGTACCTACTTCGCTTTAGAATGGGCAACTAGCTTCATATTTTTGACTGACCGATTCCTTGACAATTCAAAAGTGCCTGTAATGGTTTAATTGAAATAAATGCTTTGAGTTTGAACCTCTTACCAAAGGGTATCGTGTTACCCAGTTACTGGGTTGTGGATGTCAGATCGACAGTCGCTCCATATAAAATACTACTATTCAGCTGAATCCGATTAGACTGGAAGCCGACCCCAACATAGTTGGGAAAAGGCTAGCCAGATGTATTGGGTTTTGGGTTGACGTGATCGCTATACGCTACCGCTTTACTACTGAGTCGTAGCCTAACAATTTAAAGCACTCGTAAACAGCTGATGCGATTCAATGTTCTTATTTGTTACTCTATTTTTAAAGTGGTCAAGTATTGTGTCATTATTCTTAGTAAGGAGCAGTATTGAACCAAGGTACGATTAGTTAGAATAATAGAATAATCAAGGAAAGAAGGGGTACACTTAGCAGTTCCTGCTTCCCAAGTAGACCTACACGCGTAGCATGAACACCGTTTTGTCGACGGTAGAGTAGACAAAATTGACGTTCCGTGTAGACGGTACGACGGTAGCAAAGTAGAAAGAGTCAACTGCACATTTTACGAAATTCACCCTTTTACATAATTCGACTCAGGTTTCTTTGTTTTGTCATAACATTTATTTTTCTGTTTGATTCTCAAGTTTTACTGATATTAAGTCACGTATATATAGACAGCTACAACAAATTTTCCCAGTGTCGAAGAACCGTATTTTAGAACAAAAAAATATTTCAGTAATATTGACCTTAAACGTTTCCTTGGTAATATTTCCTATTAAAGAAATGATGTAAAATATGAGAAGATAGCTTTGTTCTTCTATTAATTATCACAGTTTTGTGTTTAAATGCTCTCCTGTAAAATCATGATTTTGCAGATAACCGTATAAACTTTGTGGCCGTGGAAACAACTGTCAGTTGTCAGTGTGATTTTGACAGTTTGGTATAGAAAACTTTCTTCTGAAACAGTCTACATATCTAGGGACCTAGACAAAGATTGTTAGAAACGAAAGACAAAATGACAGATTGTAGAAGGATTTCTACGGTGCGATGTCAAAAATGGAGAAACAAAATGTCACTTTGTATAGAAAGAGCTGTGTCTATTCTTCGTAGACATAGAAATCGTCATGCTACGCGTGCTAGTGCTAAGAATATTAGCAAATCGTTAATGCCCGGGTAACATGAGGGTAGTTTTTGAAGCTAGGATATCAAGATTGTGCTAGAAGCTAGCAAGATAGTCACTCTGGCCTGCACGCGTAGCATGACAACCATAAAAACGGATTTTGTCGACGGAAGAATAGACAAAATGACAGATTGTGATTGTTTATCTGTAATTTTGTCTATTCTTCCGTCGACAAACCCCATTTCTATTGTGGTCATGCTAAGCGTACTGGTGTGTATAAAACTAGCCCCATTTTTAGGCTAGTAAGCTTGTGAGAAAGATAGTAAGCTAGTGAGATAGTTTAATAGGATAGGGTTCTATTTTTGAGCTAGTAGCGCTCCTCACCACTGATTTAATTAGCCTGGCTTGTTTACTAGCCTTGTGTGACCGGCGATGGCTAGTATCCAATCGGATCATTTTACTCTATGGATAAGTTACTGCAATGTTAATGGCTTAAAATATCCTAGCATCATGTTTACAGCTCTAGCAATTGCTAAGCCAGGATAATTAAACCAGGATATTACTTGCTTGCTATCCTAGCTTCAAAAACTAGCCTCGTGTAACCCAGGGGCAAAGTGATAAATGTGATAATGGGGCTGCTGGCCCACAGAGCACGTAATCGCCGCGACGATGACGTCAGCGCATAGAGACGGCAGTAGGTATGTATACTATTGCTGTAGGCCTACCGCTTAACTGAGACGTTTCCTGAGGTAGCTGCGCGGGTGGGAGTGGCGCGAGGAGGCGAAACGCCGGGGCGTAACTCCACTGCCGCTAGAAATCACGGCACAGCGGACAGAGCTCCGGCGGGAACTTATGGCGAAATGGAGAATGCGATTGTCTCAACCAAGTGCTGGGCACGCCAGAATTGCGGCGATAAGTCCCTTCTTTGAAGGGTGGCTAGAGAGGCACCACAGCATCCTCACCTTCCGCCTGACGTAGGTCCTCTCCGGACACGGTTGTTTCGGGAGGTTCCTGTTCCGTTTAAGCGGGAGGAAACACCCGGGTATCACCACTTTGTGGATCGCCCGGAAAAGTTAGTTGCGCGGTGCGAGAGGGGTGACAGTTGTCACAAGTTGACGAATCACTGAGCTCTCGCATCACGTCACCACACGTGGCGCCCGGAACTGCGTTGAGCGCACTACATCTGACACGGACTACCTTCAAAGTCGTCAGTTCCTAAACGTCATTTGCGGCGTAGTGCTAGTAAACGGTGACACGCTTGGTTTGTATGGAGAGTGTTTGTTGTTCTTTGCGGGGCTGTCCATGTTACGTCATACGTAGGCAAATCGTAAGCTACTTAATTAAAAATATATAATTATATAAAAATATTCCACTAGCAAATTGTCTAAAATTAATCTGTATAATAAAACAACCGCCCGTATCATGTGATAACAGCGGTTTATCTAAATCATCACAGAAACAAATAAGTATGTTATGTTCATTCGGAGTTAAGTGCTCTTACAAGACAAGGTAAGTTTTCATTATTTCCTTTGAAACTGGGGTGTTTTCTGTAATAATCTTAGGTGAACTGATTTTAAAGTGAGCTGCCTTCATTCAATTGAATAGTGTCAATCATGGAATGACAGTTCACTTCACTTAAGTTTTCACTTTAAGCTTTAAAGATAATTAGGGTGTAGTTAAAGCAGTATTTCACTTTACGTGGGTGAACAATGTTCCTTAGCAGTATTAGTGCCAATTTCTCCAATGAAACTGAACGCGATCAGCACATCTAAACTGCGTTCAAGAGCTGTCAGTGTCATCACTGTTGGGGAATATTGACACTGACAGCTCTTGAACAAGATGTGTTGATCGCGTTCAGTTTCATTGGTGAAATACGCCCTCAGGTACATTGCGATTAACTAACAATTTGAAAAAAAGAAAGAATTGAGAGATAAACGTAAATAATCTTTATGGAATACACGGTCTATTTAGAAAGAGTTACTTACGTTTATTAATCTTAACTCGACGCTCTCAATATTTGTGTCTAAATTAATTCAATTATTCTCATAGACAGTTTTCAATTTAATCGCACAAAAAGTTTCACTAACAGACAAGCTGAATTTCGTAACTTTTTCACAGTAACTTTTTATCCGGCTCCAAAATGTAAAAGGTTTTTGAATCCATTCCGAGCATTTTTTTATTTATTTTACTGTTTGCGATAGGTAGTTTCGTGAAAATACCGTATTTTTAATTTATTTGTTCAGTGAATTTTGTTTCTAATGTCGGTTTTATCGAATGAGCAAATTGATTAACTGAAAATTGTGGAGTCGAGTTCAGGAATTAATTACTAGTGGCTTTTAATGCAAATAAATGACGGAGCCCCTTCATTGACGTGGCCAAATGATAACAGCCGCACGGGTCGATCGCAGGCTAAGCGACGCTTGCCCCGGTCGGTTCTTGGATGGGTAACCATCCATTAAATAACTAGACCCCTCCGTGCCTCTGAAAGCAAGTTAGCCGTTACGGTTAGCCAGAAGGCCAAAAGTCTGACAACCAGTCTTTACCAAGGGGTATCGTGTTACCCAGTAATTGGGTTGTGGAGGTCAGATAGGTAGTCGCTTCATATAAATAAAATATAGATATCCAGGTGCATTCAGTTAGACTGGAGGCTGACCCCAACATAGTTGGCAAAAGGTTAGGCCAGTTGGATTTGTTTTTAATAGATACCATGAAAACAGGAGCATTCATGTTTATTTTATGCATTTAAATTCGTCTTATTTTCGTGTGGTTAGCGACTAACTTGGTGTCAGAGTTATAAAGCTGCCCATGGGCCTCTGACTTGGCTTCACATGCAGTCGAGAAATATCTCTCACGCATGCCGGTTTCCTCACGATGTTTTCCTTCACCGTTTTTGAAGCAAGAGATATTTATACAATACGCACATGATTCCGAAAAGTCAGAGGTGCATATTTAAATTGGAGCTTTATTATTCATACCTTATCTATTACACAAACAAAGTTAATGACTAAATTTAATATCTATTTACTTATGAATAATAGGTATATACTTCATTATGGAAATTATTGCCTGCTACATAAGGTGTTATTGTAGAATTAATTATTCAATATTCCTCGATATTTCTTCTCATAGGCCTAGTGGTCGAAAACCCGACTGTTACACGTAGGATTTAGTTTGGATCCCTGCGTAAGGAAAAACGTAAATACCAAAATAAATTATTGCTTTCATAAACACATTATTAGACAAAACAGACAGTCCCTTTATGAGGCACTGGGTACGGAGGCACGTGCCAACGTGTGTTGGGCCACGTCAATTTTAATTGTTATTAGTTTGTAAAAGTTTACTAACATAGTTTTTTAAGTCATTGTTACTACTCGTAATACTATATGGATTGTGTGTACTTGTATGTGTAGTCCGAATTAAAGAATATTATTTATTTATAATTTTTATTATTTTATTAAATTATTTTATTTCTGTAAGTAGGTTTGTACAAACACTTAAATTTTACACGTCAATCATATTTTTAAAACTAGATGAGGTCGGCGTTTCCTATCTGATTACTCTGAGAAGAAAAACCGAAACAAACTCAGATGTCACAGTCTGTTTTAAAGTCCAGACATAATCTTGGTCAGTTCATGGGAAAACCATGTGGATTGTCTGAAATGATCTTTTGAGGAAAGAAGCACACTGACTGAGTGTACCTGTTCAGTCAGTGCATGCACGCATTTGTCAGTAATCGTGGTGCTCAACTCAAAACTTAAGGAGCTCGACGATCTCGAGCTCATAAGATAGTAGCGGTGTCAAATTATTATCAAATAGGTCATGATTATTTTGTTTTGCTTTCTATATGTTAATGTTTTAAAAACCATATATATGGAAAAAAGCATGTTGGGAATCATTCCCACTCCAGGGGAAACTTTTTTTGAGAAGATCACTGTGTAATTCACCACGCACATTCCCAAGGTCGTTTACGAGTGCTCACGACTATCTTGGGTATAGCGGTGATAGCCATTTAAGGCTCGTGCAGACCAGCGCGACGCGACGGCGCGACGCGACTCAAACAATACAATTTCTAAGAAAACTTCACGGTATAACAATAGCCGGTGTCGCGCCGCGCTGTCGCGTCGCGCTTGTCTGTACGAAGCTTTATTCGGTTTATTCCGATCGGGTCCCACAATACGACCCCACTTTGTGGGTGAATAAAATTAACATTTTGTTCGATCCGATCCCATTTTGTGGAATTCGTTACGAATGGGGATGAAATTAATATTTTATTCCGAACCAATCCTGGTACGAAAATTTGATCCCGAGGTCCATGAGGCGTCGCAAGGCATCAGCAACGCATCGTGTAGCGTCACTTTTAGAATGTTCTAAGAGTAGTATTTCTTTTTATTTTATTTTACTATATTTTTATTCCCATTTACTTTATTACATAGTTATTCTGTACCTACTCTTAATTTTCATTTTTTTGTCATCTATCGTTTCACAGTGGGGATCATTTCGTATTGGGATTGGTTCGGAACAAAATATTAATTTTATCCATATTCCCAACAAATCCCACAAAGTGGGATCAGATTGTAGGATCCGATCGGAATAAGCCCCATATTCATAGTCGGGCTAGTTACTACTCAATCAGCTAAGTCGCTGCCCACTGCTGCACTATGCTTATAGGCCCCTTCTAAGTTGCAACATATTATCAATATTCCTATCTATCTGTCTCCACAGGATGACCACATATTTCTCATACCCTGAGCCTGCGCTCCAGAAAGAGCTGAAGAGCACAGCTGAAGCCATAGTGGCTCCAGGGAAGGGCATCCTCGCTGTTGATGAGACCAATGGTATGTAACAGGATCGTCAATATTATTCTTTCTTTATTACAATTTACGAGAGGTTACAATAATAAAGAGATGAGATTTTACGACATTTCTTATACTTATCCAATAAAGACATCCGTGAAATCCATCCAGCTTGAAAAGCAATAGAGTTTGAGTTGCAAAATATTTCTCTGGCACAGGACGAAGTAGCTCCACCTGCGTTAATTTTTGTAAATTGTATTAGAATTGTCCAAAACAGCAGAGACAATACTGAAAAGCTGATATTGTACTTCGGTAACTTATATCCGAATTTAACTGTGGTCCAAGTTAACAACAAAACTTTAAAGGCTTGTGCAGACCAGCGCGACGCAACAGCGCGACGCGACTCAAACAATACATTCTCTAAGAAAACTTCACGGTATAACAATAGCCTCGGTGTCGCGCCGCGCTGTCGCGTCGCGCTTGTCTGTACGGAGCTTACGTAAGCACCGAATTAAAAAAAATAAAAAAACACCACGAATACTAGAATACTTTAAGGTTAAAAGCGTTCGCTATCCCCGCAGGACCGTTTACCGAGAAAAAGGAAATAGGTAACAAAGTCGTTTGGTTCAAAAAAATAATAGCCATCGTTCTTTGATGTTTTCTAAGCTTCAATTCAATAAAAATGCCATTAAAATTCGATCAGTGGTTCCATTCTTATAATAAAACTTAAAGAACAAATTGAAAATACAGTTTATATGACTACTTACATTACAGCATATATTCTGTTGCAATGTTTTGAGCTTTTTCAAGAATTAAGAATAAACTATTTGCAGAAGTTATAGGTATTAACTACGAGTTGTAAAAGTAGGTGGTTTATGTAGGCACAGTCCATATTTTACCTGCCTTTGTCTGCCCTATTGTGCCTTTTTCTCATAGAGTTTGAACAAGCCATAACATTCCTTTTTTTGTTTTTTTTCCGTTTTGGAAAATCTTCATGAATGTCCTCTGCCCTGGGGCAGGCGAAGGGGTCTGTCAGACTCATCACTAAAACCCACCCCGGTGTTCCCTTCCCACACTTGGACCGGGGATCATGAGATCTGGTGCGCCTTCCATTGTCCCCGACTGGTGACGGCCCGCTTTTGCGGGTCTCCTCATGCCCGCGGGGGGAGGGAGCTGTGCGGCACCTCCCGCCACGTCAAATAGGGGCGCTCGTGGAACACTACGCGCCGCCGTCTCGGGTGTTGCTGGATGGGGGGCGGCGGACGTCCCCAGGTCCGCCGTCCTTCCGCACCTGTTTACGCGGGCTGGAAGAGGGCATCCTAAATCAACAATTTCCGCCGGTAAAAAAAGCCGCAAAATGGCGTTTGATGACAAATAACTTTACGGGTGACAACGATTGTTTAAAAAAAGCTGTAAAATAAAAAGATCAAATAAATCTTGGTGTTTTCCAGAGGGCATCGGCAATCTACTGGCAGCCATTGGACAGCAGAACACAGAGAACAACAGAAGAAGATACCGCCAGCTGCTTTTTACCACTGAGGTGAGTGCAGCTACTAGGGGCCTACCACCACCTCATATGTCAGTGTTGGAAAAAGAAGGAGCTCTACCGGACGTATAGCCCTACAGACCATAGCCACAACTCTTTACCATACTGAAGTAAGATAATTATCAATACTTCGTGATGTACCTTTGTTAACTGGTAGGCCATCATAGGTACTCCTGAATTTGCTAGGTAATACGGGCTGGTATCCTCCACGTCAAAGCGCGTATTTTGCGTGCGGGTGGGAAAATCGGTTATTTGATCCACCTCAGCTCCTCAAAGAAGGCTAGCAATGCCTTGGTGTCACTGACAATCTCATGTAGGGTACCTGGGTTACCGAAGTACTTTGCCCTGTATGTGGCGACCACCGGGCAGTTTAACAGCACAAGAGCTGCTGTCTCGTCGTCCTCCATGCAGGCACTGCAAAGCGGACTGTCTGTGACTTCTATGACAAAGAGGTGCTTATTAAATGACCCATGGCCAGTTACAGCTGCTGTGACTGTACGCAGCTGTTGTTTCGTTAGTCAGAGAACCCGTTTCGTGAAGCGGTCATCTACTGAATTTACTTACGTAACGCCTGTATTTCCAAGGAGTATGCAAAACATTTTGTTCAGTCATTTTTAAGACCAATGTACCTTATTGAAGAGCAAGAGAATTATGATGATGATGTTGATGACGTACCTAAATGGGGACGTGTCTTTAGACATAAACAGACCATTAAATCCAGACTTTGGGCTGCTCCTCAGATTTTTTTAATGGAAGCCAAGCATATAAATGTTAGGGGACTCGGACACTGGATTCAAACACGGTGGTCGAGCAAAGACTACTTTATTGTATTTCGTCACAGTATAAAACAGTAACAGTATTTAATATCAGCAGTGACGGTAGATAAACCTTCCGAGTCCATGCGTAAGTACCGCGCACTCGATACTGTTGCGTACTGTAAACAACACAAAAACAGCTGAAACGACGCGCTTGGAAATCTCAGTGTTTAACACTGAGATTTCCAAGCGCGTCGTTTCAGCTGTTTTCTATGAAGATAATACTGTTACTTATTTATACTGTGACTCCGTTCACATCTATTTCTCCTGCCTACTAATATTGAACAATCATTAATAGTAATTTACTTATACCTACAATAATAATATAAGAAACGCTTTCACGTTGATGAAATACCACTAAACATCAAAACAAAAGAAATTTTCTGTCACAAAGCAAGGAAACATCGTTTGAATTTCCCCCTATTAGAAGTTTCATCACGTGCCCTAAGGGACACTACAGGCTTTTGTTTTGTCGTACAAATGTCTCACAAGGGATGCCTGTACTTTTTGCTGATTAATGTTTCACGCCTCAGGTGGAAGTAAAAAACGTTTGTACCTATGCTTCAGAAACTTTTAATTCTTTTGGAAGTTGTCCGTGGGTTATTCCCTTGTGGCTTTGGATCGATACGTCGCTGAAGATTGGAAAGCTATTTCGTTTCGGAAGTTGGCTGCTACTCCATCCTTACATATTATAAAACAAAGTCCCCCGCCGCGTCTGTCTGTCTGTCTGAACGCGATAAACTCAAAAACTGCCGAACGGAAAAGATAAAGCTTGATATTATATCTTTATTACATAAACCATCTGATATTATTTTATAGAATCTCTCCGAGCACGTATCTGCTACAATTCTCTTCGACGAGACGGTCTACCAGAAGACTGATGATGGCACATCTTTCATTGAGCTTCTGAAGAAGAAGAACATCATTCCTGGCATCAAGCTGGACCTGGATGCAGTTCCTCTGTTCTTGTCGCAAGATGAGGTCACTACTCAAGGTACTTTCTTTTCCTCAAAACTACCTATCTGTACTTGGTAATAAAATCTGCCAAGTGCGTGTCGAACCACGCACAATGAAGAGTTCCGTTGTTGGGATGATTTTAACGCAAGAACAAAAAGTTTAATAACATGTAATCCCGTATGGGAGAAAATGTTTTTGCAATCGCAAATTTAAGTTGGTAGATTATTACTCGTTAACTTGTAAAGCCTACATAGCTGTGATAGTTTTCCTTTTAATTTCGCTATATATACTACTGCGGTGATTTTTTCTCATATCGAAAATCAATCAGTTAGCTGGCAGGGGGGGACACTCGACACTAACAAAAGTTAACACTTTTAGACTTAATATTTCCCTTTTAATTTCGCTATATATACTACTGCGGTGATTTTTTCTCATATCGAAAATCAATCAGTTAGCTGGCAGGGGGGGGGGACACTCGACACTAACAAAAGTTAACACTTTTAGACTTAATATTTCGTAAATGGATCCCTGAATCGAGAAATGGTTTTCACAAACTCGCAATATTTTTGAACGTCCTTTCCAACGATACTCCACACAATGAGATGGGATTTTATTTGATATTTGCCACTTTGTTGGCGTAATTAATATGTATACCCATGCCAAATTACAGCTTTCTAGTACTAACCGTTTCTGAGCTAAGCCGCGGACAGACAGACAGACGGACATGGCGAAACAATAAGGGTTCCTTGTTTACTACGGAACCCTAAAAATGAGGATCTTGTCAATCCGATGTCCTTACGATATTCTTATGCTATTGCCATATTTTCTTGTACGAAAGGTCACTATCAGTTTTTTTTATTGTTAAGGTACCTATTGGTTTTTCGTAGTGATCTAATTTAAATGAAGATTATTTACAGTTCTAGTTGCTGGTTTATTTTCTCTGTGCACGCTGTCTATTTTTTCATATATTCACTTTTATTGTTCGCGTATTCGTCTTATTTGCCCAAATATGACGATGTGAATTTCCTTTATTCGCCTATAATTGCTTATTTTTCACGAGTACGACGAATACGCAAATACACGAACACTCGTATCCGGTTGTCGGTTTTTGGTCACATATCAAATGACTGCAAATATACCGAATAAGTTCGTTTACCGTCCACACATGGCTTGCTCAATAGAGTGCGGTGTGTTATATATGCATAACTTAATTATATTGGTAATTAAAACACAAGAAAAATAATCAACATGTCCATCTTTGCGTTCAAATTAGCAAAAAGATATTCTTAAATGTTAATGATTAATATTCTTGAATTTACGACATATTCGCTGTTCCCGACGTTGTTCGAGTTATTCGAACTTCTACACTATACAGCCGAATAAAAGACAGTAAAAAATGCAAATACCGAATATGTGAAGTGCCACCATAAAGGTGCCATTCCGTTGCCGAACGCAGGCGGCAGTAGCAGGCGACGACGTGTCGCCACGACACGACTGGTTTCTGGTTTTATGTATTTATATGAAAGCAACGTGTCGCTAGCTACGGAAGGTATTTCATAGAAATACACATGCAGACACGACTGGTTTCTATGTTTTTCTATAAAAAACCTTCCGTAGCTAGAGACAGCAGGAGACGACGTGTCGTGGCGACACGTCGTCGCCTGCTGCTGCCGCCTACGGTCGGCTACGGAATGGTTCCTTAAGCCTATTTTGTCCCCTGCATGGTAAACTCTTTCCACTTTTCCCGGTTTTCAAATAATTTTAATAGGCATTAGAGTTCCGTGAGACCTGGCAACTTTGCCAAAGGTTGTTTATTAATATTATTTGAATATTTGATTGGCAACCAAGCTCACATAGAACTGTAATTTTTTGGCGGTTACTTTTTTCCTCTGCTCACTGTGAGTGACTTCGAGCTCCGAAACTTCAATGAAAATAAGTCGGGTAAACGTTATGTAGCTAAGTCAAATCTTAATACCACGTTCTTAATAGTATTCTTTAATTAATATCATGATAATTTACTTTTATTTAAACAGTTTAACCTAAAAAATCACTGTTGGTAAATATACGAACCCAAAGCAAAGTTTTAGTGAAGTCGAAAACATGGCAAAGTCGGCTGTCACAAAAAGAAACTAAAATAATTTTATTAAGTTTTGCCTCCTACTTATCCATCCCTTATTTTATTGATACAACCCTTTTTTTTTTTTTTTTTGAGGGTGGGAAATGATCAGATAACTTCTCCCGCTCTGGGCGGAGCGGGAGGGCGTGTCAGACTTTTACTGACTAAAACCCACCCGTGTTCCTTCCGTTGCCTGTGTGCCGGGGTCGCGATATCCCTTTCGGACAAACCCGCAACCACGGCAGGCATTGGCCCTTCCGGACCCCGTCAGATTGATACAACCCTGACAGCTATTTCTATTTAGTTTGAAAAAATCGAAACAAGGCGGGTGAATTTGCCACATTTTGGAAATTCCATTGCCAGTGTAAAATATTATACAACTGTAGTATATTTTTACTGTGACCAAGGATACGGCAATGATGACTGTGATTTTTTATGGGAATTCTTTTAATTTTATCCTACATTTTGGGATGGCAATCTTACTACAAGTGATAGCTGACTTTGCCATAAAAGGTTTTTGAACTAAAATATCATTATAGAATGTAAAAACAATAGATATAAGATTTTGTTTCAATAATGTATACAATTTACTACATAACTGATTGGTTGCTTTGTATATCATCATAGAGTTGTTTTAAGAAAAACCTTTTCAAACTTTTTTACCCACCGTAAAGTGACAAAGTTGCCAGGTTTCAGGTTCTAAAAATACTCTTCCAAAACCCTTTTTCAACTTAATCTCCTTCTTGTTCAGGTCTGGACAACCTAGCAACTCGTTGCGCCGAGTACAAGAAGCTAGGCTGCAAATTTGCAAAATGGCGGTGCCCCCTCAAGATTGGGGAGAACATCCCATCAGTTCAGGCTTTCAACGACACGGCGCAGGTCCTCGCGAGGTACGCCTCCATCTGTCAGAGCCAGGGTTTGGTGCCGATTGTCGAACCTGATGTGCTGTTGGATGGTGAGTAGAAGTCAAAACTGTTTTTTAGGAGCAGTTTCTGATTATTTCAAGAATTTCCTTCACAGGTTTAGTTTCCTATTTACTCATTTACGGCAAAGCCAAAATAGTTTAAGTTTTTATAAATATCTGGCAGATCTTTTCACCACATTCGTACTAATACCTACATACTTATATGTTTCGTCCACATGTCCTGAGGTATTGGTCGTGGCGAGCGGTTCACGCGCACGCGTCTCTAAATGGACATGATTGTCTGTACGTTCTTCGCGACTTCAAACTCAGGAGATAAAAGTAGCAGTGAATGGCATAAACCTATTTTGGCAGGGTCTTACCTAATCTCCGGTGTTCAGCAGATTTAGGCCTATTATAATATTCTCATCAATTAATTTTGTTAATAACTACCGTTTGCCCGCGGCTTCGCCCGCGTGGAGGTCTGTAATTATCCCATGGGAACGTACTACCGGGATGAAAAGTATCCTATGTGGTAATGCTTATCCAAATAGTAAGTACTCATAGGAAGTAGCGTATCATAATGATTGAATACTAACACGTATTCATGCAAGCCTAGTACTTTTTGTTAGGTTGTGCCAAGATTCAAGTTTATTAACTCAAGGAATAAGATTTTTCTTACAAACAAAATCCCCCCTTTTCAGCCCCTTAAAAGTCGAATTTCCGATATGTCAGTCAGTCAGTCAGTTTCTCCTTTTATATAAATAGATATAAATATATGTATTTAATATATATATATAGGTACAATACCGCCCATGGGAATAAAAATTTTCTGAATATTTACGAAATATTATCTAAAATAATATTTAAAATGTTCTATCTTTTTAGTTTTTTGTTGTTCACAATCTGGTTTCAATTGATTATAAGGACGTACACTTGTGTTTTTTGAATACATACTGATTTTGTTTTGAAAAACATATCTGCACCGCCGTTTTTTTTTCAAAGTCGACAAATTTTAATAAAAAATGTTAGTTAATCCGATAAAATAACTCATAGGTTTTTAGAAATAATAAACAGAATGCAAATCGAGCCATTTACATCGGAGATAATAAGGCAAAGGCTACTCAAAAAAAAAAAAATAATGAACATGAAAAATATTAAAGATACACCCCCCTTAAAGTTAATTATCGATAATTTTCCATAAATATTCAGAAAAATACAATATGGTCACATGCCCATGGGCGACATTGTATATTGTAGCAGTAATAATTTTGCCCAGTGCGGACCAACCGTGTGCGCATTTTGTATTTTTGTTTTATACAATCCCCTTGGGGCTCGTTTTCCGGTCGGAATATAAAATTTGGTGGAGTTGCACAAAAGCTCGTATCGAATTCAAATTGCAATTGATAGACACGCTGGCTCGTGAGGATAAGATAAGATAAGATAATTTATTTGCGTAAAACATGATATACATAGTAGGTGTTATTAAAGCTTAAGAGATCATACATGTTTCGCTTAAAAATTAAAGCATGCAAACTTCAACGAATATACAAATTTGAAATTACAAACATTATTATTTATGTTCAAAAAAATCCTTAATATTATAGAAATTATTTTCATTCAGCCATTTATATATTATTATTTTTTTTTATTTTTTTTTGTTAGCCTACTCTGTCCCACTCCTGGGCAAAGGCCTCCCTCCACATATATAATTTAATTTTGAATAATCTGAAATTTAATATTTTTAATATGCACATTAGGTAATTAATTATAATCACGTACACACATAGCCAGACAGCTTTTATTTTATTTGCTAACCTAGGGAGCTCATCTAGTACAAGTCTGTATTGATCACGGCAACTTGGAGAACTTATTTCCTCGGCTGTTTTGAACAATTCCTTGAACAGGATCTGGTGATGGAGTAGGAAAGTGAAATAAGAAAATTAAATTTAAATATAATGTCACTTGTCATAATATTTATAGGTCTCAGAAAACAATAATAATTCAAATATGTTGTTACCAGGCGATCATGACATTGCAAGAAATCAGAAGGTGACAGAGACTGCACTCGCTGCGGTATACAAGGCGTTGAATGACCACCACGTCTACCTAGAAGGAACGCTGTTGAAACCCAACATGGTTAGTACAAATGATTTAAACAAAACAAAATATAACGGTGACTTTATCAAAGACAGCATTTTAGAGATTATGCACACTGATCGAAGAATCTTTAAATCAAGTTTGACACGACCCTGGAAACTGGGCACAATCTTTTAAAAAACCAGCAAAGTGCGTGTCGGACTACGCACAATCAAGGGTTCCGTAGTTGGTTGAATTTATCCCAAAAATAAACTTAGCATTGTAGTTGAAAAACATGTTATACCATACATCGATACGTCACAGTCAATTCTTCAACTGCAAACGAAAGGTTTTAATCGTAAAAAAAAATGTGTATGATAAAACTACAAATGAACGATTTTCGGACTTTTTCCTTTACGTGTGTTGTGAGACCTTGCTTCCTGCCCAATTTCATGATTCTAGGTCTACGGGAAGTACCCTGTAGGTTTTGATTTATTTGCGAGTATCAAAATATGTCGCATAAATGGCCGTATTTTTTTATTGCGTTGACTTAGAAGCTCGATTTTTTTTCCAGCTCCAAGGGACCACAGATCTACGTTTTTGATATTAAATTCAACTTGATACCTTTACGCGTTCCTGAGAAAAAGGGTCTTGACAGACTGACAGATGGACGGACAACGAAGTGATCCTATATATAAGTGCTTCATCTCCCAAAACTGATTCACCATTATTTAATTTTTTAACATAATAATTTATGTACTTACCTAGTATTCTATCTATAATCTCTGTATAAGGCGTTGCCCTAATTTAGCGTGATTACACGATCACAGTTCGCGCGAACATCAGGCTTAGCGCACGAACTCAAAGCGAAATAGGTCGGTCTTAACGTTCGGATTAAAAACCATATTGAAGGCGAACGGGCTTAGCACCCCTTTGCTCTATTTACACCCCCTTTCCCCTATTTACACCCCTTTCATGGGAACTAAAGCTCTCATCTCTTTATTCCTAGCGAACGTGACCTCGCATAATTAGTGTTCCAGATCTATAAAGTTTTATCTGCTTTTTTTAATAGGATTTTTTATAAGGAGAAATTAGGTTAGTTCTGATATTATGAATCATGAATCTATTTCTAATGCTTTCATTAGAGGTTTATAAATTAGGAAAATTATTTAAATAAAAAGCGACTCTTGCTTTGACACAATAAAGTGCAATTAAGGTCGCACAGCGCTAATTAGCTGCAGTTATATTCACCTAGAAGTTGTCTCTCTTTCTATTGCGTAACTCTTAAATCTTCTGACTACATTATACTCACTGAATTGGCCCAGCAAGTCGACCCCACCACGTACTTGTAGCTTTATACCTAAACTGCTGAGTGTTCCATCCGTCTTCAACGGTGGAGGAAAAAAAATTGATGATTAGATCGCTAATACGCAATAAAAATACTAGCAATCAATGCTCTGAATGAGCAAAGGCCTTATTTTTTTTCATTTTTTTTTGGTGATTTTTTGTGTTCCAGGTGACACCAGGTCACGGATGTTCAAAGAAGAACAGTCCACAGGAGATCGCTACTGCTACTGTTACTGCTTTACGGAGGACTGTGCCAGCTGCTGTTCCAGGTAAAAAGCGATTTATGTTTAATCAAAATGTGTATACTAACATATTTATTAACATAAGAGAACAAAGTAGAATATTGCAAAATTCCAGTTCCACGATGAGTGTTCAGTTTTCTAGTAGAATTTTTCTAAGTTCCAGCACAGCCATGCTATTCTGTAAACATCTCGCCGTGAAAACTTGGGTGAAGTGAGCTGTCAATAGTGTCAATCCCTGTGGAATGATAGCTCACTCCACGCTCACTTCACCTAAGTTTTCACGGTGAGATAGTTACAGAATAGCACTGCAGTTATCTATTACTTTTGTGATGAATTAAAACTTGTCGAGTAATATATCTAAGCGGTCATCCACACGGGACCCGTTATTGACGATTACCAAAATAAAAACTATATGTCATGACGGATACACGTTCACATTACATACGGAAACGAGTTTTTTCGCGATTCGTCAAATTATCCGAATAGTGTGAACAACACTTGATTCGTGATTCAGAGTTCATTCTTGGACGAGCGCTTCAGCGGATCTGTCACAAAAAAATTCCGATTCATGTTTTTTGACGAACGTGATTTTCAAAAGACGATACGTGATTAAAGACGAGTCCGTAATTTTCACGATTAGTGATGCGTGTATTTAAAAAACATTGCCGCCGTCAAAAAAACAACGAAGCGTGAATAAACACGATTCGTCAAAAAACACAAATTGTCCTCGTGTGAATGAGCCCTAAGCTCTATTTTGCGAGGGCACTACCATGCCCCCAGGTAATCTACTATAGAGCAAATTAAAAACATTATTACCATTTGCTGGTCATTACTTTAATAGTCTTAAGTCTCGTATTTTTTCATAATTTTCCAGGAATCGCTTTCCTCTCTGGAGGCCTGACTGAAGAAGAAGCCACAGTATACCTGAACGCTATCAACCAGGTGACCCTGAAGAAACCCTGGGCTTTGACCTTCAGCTACGGCAGGGCTCTGCAGGCATCAGTGTGGAAGACCTGGGCTGGCAAGGATGCTAACACCAAGGCCGCTCAACTTGAACTATTGAAGAGGACAAAGGTAATTAACTTTAACCCCTAATGCCACAAAATCTATACCTGTTAAATGAACCGTAACTAAGGTATGAACGAAATTCGGCCGTAGTACTATTTATTTTATTAAGTTTTATATCCAGGAAAGTACTACTGCCATATTGCCATATCGGCCGTTTAGCAGAGTATATTCAAAGGTTGGCATCGAAATGATAAACTCTTTGATGTTTCTGTCGCCGCCGCCGGCTAAAAATGACGGCTGTCTACCACACGTCCACAGTCGGAGATGACGAAGATTAAGAGTTGGCTTCTTTTTGTACAAGGTCAAATAAAAAAAGATTTTCTCAAGTCATACTTCAAGTAACAACGCGAATAGCGAATGAAAAAAATGTCATCAAATCATTTTAGTTTTGTTTTATCATGTCTGCGGAGTTTTGCTAGTTAATTAAATTATAGTCTACTTTAACAGCAAGTCAAAGCTTAGTGATTTTAGCAGCGGCAACTTGCAGCTGTCATTAAGAGGCCATGTCTAGCTTTGTCTGCGGTCCTGGTCTTTGTCCCTGTATAGGCTACTTTAACAGCAAGTTGGCAATTTTGGGAACATTCCATGATTATTTTGGGAGCAGCAAATTGCAGCTGTCATTAAGAGGTGTTAAGCTGTTCTTATTTAGAGGTATGAGGTACATAACGGTTTAAAGTTAACTCATCCTCTATAAAAAAGGGAGGATCCTCCGACCAGACTTGTGCCGTATCTGGCGGGCAACTGCCCAATGGTAAATGTCGTATAGTCTTATATATGTCGTTCGCGCGGTAAACTCTAATTGAGCGATGCAGGATTTGTGTGACGTCAGGATTTTTGTGTGACGTTAGGTCTTTGATGCGTAGTTCGAAACACACTTGAAGCAGGCCTATGTCTAGCTTTGTCTTTTAGTTGAAATGATGATGTTAATATGTTGGTTTTTGTTCCTAGGCTAACGGATTAGCTTCTCAGGGTAAATATGGTGGAGGCGCTGCGTCTTCTGCCGGCTCCAAATCAAACTATGCTGCGAACCACAGATATTAATAATCTGTAAATAGTTCGTATATCAAGAAGTGCTAACGACAGTTTGTACAAATAAAATATTATAACAATGATGAAGGTTTTATTTTGTACTAGCTGTGCCCCACGGTTTCACCCGCATAAGTGTCGATCCCGTGCCGTGGGAGTATCGGAATAAAACGTATCCTATATCCTTCTCCAGGTCATGGTCTACAGGCCAAATTTCATCCAAATCCGTTATGTCGTTTCAGCGTGAAAGCGTAACAAACAAATAAACAAACTTTAGGGGTATGAGGGACAGGGTGGAAAGTTGTGTTAATAATTTCATCACCACTGCTCTAAAAACGGCGAAGGGAAACATCGTGAGGAAACCGGCATGTCCTAGAACCAAAAAATTCGAAAACATGTGACATCTACCAACCTGCACTGGGCTCGCGTGGTAGATTACAGCCCACTCCCTCTCACACAGAGTAGGCATGTGTCCCAGCAGTGGGAACATTATAGGCTGATTATGAATGAATACTTCTTCAACAATTCTATTGATCTCACAAAAATAAAATTTACGGCCCATCTTTTTCAACTAATTTTAATACAACCAGCCCCAAAATCCTTTCAATATCAGCTAACTCCAAAAGTTTGCCTTAACTCATTACGAACACAACCTGTACAACCCAACTTGATCCATAGCGACCAAAGTTAAGCCATGTTCAGTTAACAACGGGCATAATGGTGTGAGATCTACTAACATGGTTAGCTGACCCAGTTCTGTTCTTTGAGGGCCAAGAGCCAGCCCGAGTCGACGGCGCGTTGTGTTCCACGCGCGCCTCAAAGAGATATCAGCACAACTGACGGGGTCCGTTAGGACCGATGCCTGCCGGGGTCGTGGGAAAGTCCGAAAGGGATACCGTGGCCCCTGGCGACGTACAGGCAACTGAAAGAACACGGGTGGGTTTTAGTGAGTAAGAGTCTGACACGCCCTCCCGCTCCACGCAGAGCGGGAGAAGTTATTTGATAATTCCCTAGCCAAAAAAACCAGAGAGCCACGTATAATACCTACTTTAAAAAAGGCAACATAACCCTTTGTCCATCCCAAAGGAACCGTAATCTTTTCGATTTCCTCATAACAAACTAAGATGGTGCTTAGTCCTACTTACAAATAACATAATACAACATCACCCCATCTAGGGTTACCATATGACAGGCATTTGCCGCATTTGACAGGCATTTTACGGTTAAGACAGGCGTGCGGCCGGCGCTAAGCTGAGACAGGCATTTTTGAATTTTTCTAATAAATGCACAGTTGAGTAAAGAAAGGAATCGCCTGACAGTAGAGTCGGTAAAAGCGTTTTTAGTAACCCATGAAAACTTTAAAAACGTTACTTGTGAAAATTTAAATATTTATATTTTAGAAAAAACGGAAGATTTTTGAAAAAAAAAACTTTTAAAATGTTTTCAGAAAAATATCACTCAGTGTAGTAAGTTATTTTTTTCTAAATTAGTTTAGTGATCGTAAATTGTTCGTACTTTTCATTTTGAATAAATCAGTCATTAAAACTATCTGTTGCGTATTATTTATTTTAAAACAGGCATTTTTCTGAAAAATCTGGCATTTTATACATCCTAGACAGGCGTCCTCCCTGACATAGATGGTAACCCTAACCCCATCAGCATCTCGCGGTCGATGTTGTAGTTACCTATTATATAGTGGTAGTTAGGCCCAGTTTAGGTGTACCTATAGTACCCACATTTTGCCAGTTGTATCCTACTTACTTGTTCAATACAAAATGTTGAATCATAAACTCGACTAAAACTTTTTCTTTTTGAACTCGTGGAGATTCCTTAACATTTTTAATGCCATACGAGTATCCCTTGAACTATATTTCAGAGCCGTCCGTTTCTATCAATCATAACCCTAAACCTTTCCAATGCCTTCAATATTTGCTAGCCCCAACATTTTTCCTCGTCAACTCTTTAGACACAATCCCGATAATCTTTGGATCAAGCTGGGATGTGGGGGAAGTGTCTAGGGGACGGCAAGTGTAAACTGTTCAGTTAACAAAGGGCACAATAGTGTGAGTTCTATGTGAAATGGCCAGCTGACCCAGTTCTGTTCTTTGAGGGCCAAGAGGCGTGAATAATACTCGTGAAAATACGCGGGATTTTATGAAGGAATGCGAATGCAAGGGTATTTTTGTTTGTTTAGGAAAATTTTTTGGCACAGATATTGTAATTGTTGGAAACCCGTTTTGTAGTTCTGGTGTGACCAATTTTGTTAACATATTCAAAATTTAAGAAAAAAAATTAAAGAAAATATATATCTCTATTCAGCACAGATTAAAAATCATACAACATTTTGTAAAATAAAAACTCTGTCTAATAACAGTAGATATTCTATCCCTCACGGCTGCCCTGGGCCATAGGGCC
The DNA here is from genome assembly GCA_914767755.1 of Agrochola circellaris. Lineage (NCBI taxonomy): Eukaryota > Metazoa > Arthropoda > Insecta > Lepidoptera > Noctuidae > Agrochola > Agrochola circellaris. The sequence goes on from OU611860.1 coordinate 11,472,873, forward strand.
CAGACGAAGAGAATGTGATTCAATGGTACGAGTATGTAGGTACAAATCCTTTTTAAATTCTTATATTTTTATCTTGCAACTGTAGCAAGAAAGAAAAGAAATAAATGAAAGAAAGAAAGAAAGAAAGAAAGAAAGGAAAAGAAAGAAAGAAAGAAAAGAAAGAAAGAATACAAAGAAAAAGTGTTTATTCTGCACTAACTAAACAATAACAGCAAGCAATATGCAGTTTGAACATCAAGTAAGGCAATACATGTACAACAATTTATACAATAGAAATGGGTACAATTTATTTCAAGGGAGCTTATAAAGAAAATGATTTGAACAAGAATATGGATTTTGACATATTTTTTTGTTTAATATTTTATTCGTAGTCTACATTCTTCTACCACTATTTTCTTCTTATATTTTATTTTGGAAAATCGAATTTACCCCACTTTCAATAATCTACGCTAACTTGTTTTTGGTATTATTCTCCTCTTAAGGTACACACTTATATACACTTATACTTATATACCAACTTCCATTTCACAAATAAAAGGTAGACGTTCGTCACAGTTCCGTGTTTCAGTGTATAGATTGCCCCGATTACTAACAATCCCACAGTCAGTACTTGGTTTCACGCGGACGTTGATACAGTAGCGACCGTCCGGGTATTGCCCGTTTTCGTCCGGAAGTTCCCCGTTTTCGTCCGGGTAATTGCAGTATTCATTATTTTGTTGCTCGTTGTTGTTCGGGAATTTGCCGTAGTACTCGTATTTGTATGGATATGGGCCGGGATTGTGCATGTACATGTCACTGATTTTTTTACCTGTAAATGAAAATAAGTAAAGTATGAATCTCAGTAACTACAATGAAAATCTGAATAGTAAATCACACATAGGACCCAATTCAATTTAAAAAAAACTCAGATAATTTCTATATTATTCTGTCTATGGTTTTAATATTTTGTAAATAATGTTTAAAAGATCAATCTGTATTGGAGACCTAGTTAGGAACTGTTTTAAGCCCTTAATTTTATGGAAAATAAAAAATAAAATTGTTTGTTTACCTTTTACAGTGTAATAATCAGCGCCAGGAAAGACCTTCTTAACTCCGACAAAATACGTTTCACTTTCCTCTAAAATCTGCCTAATTTCTTCCGCCTGATCACTGTTTTCTACAACTGCTAATACTCCTCCCTGTATGAAGCAGGTTTTCATAGCTTCCTGCCACTTTAGTGGGTTTTTATTTATTTTGTAACATTTTTTTGATTTCTTGAAGAATTTGTATGCTGAAATTATAATTTGATTCGAATTTACATTTACATTATATACATACATTCACGCCTTCTTCATATGGGGATATGCACAAACTTGATTCGCATTTATTATACCTATACACGGTACAAGTAATAGAGTATGGATCAGCCGTTCCATTCATTTGCATCGTGTAGCTTTTGCACTTTTGTATGAAACAGCATATTTTTAAACTGACGAAAATCTAGAATCATTTACTGAATGCCTGGTAGAAGTTTAATGTCACGATCACGATGTGCTCCACCGTGAATATTATTATCTTTAAACAGTCTTACTCTAGAAAAGGGACGTCGAAAGGAATCTGAACCTTTGAACTTAAGGATCTTATGACTGCGTCCGTGACAGGAGATTGCGCGTGCGTTTATTAGCACTACTTTTTCAAATCGTTACACTAAGAAGTAGACCACTTACCGTGGTCAATAGTTGGACACGACTCTTCATCATCAACTTTCTTACAGACAAACGGTAATGGCGTATTCGATGCTGCCAAACAACTTTCCACCTTGAACTTTCCAGTATCGATGTTCATAGCTATGCAATGGTCGGCAAGTGGTGATAGACTCCTGTCAGCAGGCAGTGGATATGGCGTGGAGTGTCCTGAAAAGTGGATTTTTTTTAAATTAATCATGTATAAACTAAGTCACTATTAGCCGCGATTACACGTCGCCCGCTTTTTAGATGACTTCAGAAAAAAAATCTGACATCTATGATCAAGTGTGCGCCAGCAAGCAAGACTAGGAGCTACCATTCGGGCTATGTATGAGACAATTCGTCTGCCGAGTCTACGCGCAGTTTATTATCATGTCCAAAACTGGTGCTTCAAATGCTCAAATTTAACATTTTATTTTTCAACTTTATCTATTAAAGGCAGGCGAAGATTTGGGTGGGCCGCACTGCATTGCAAAAATCCTACAGTGTCACTTTCGTACATTGTCTATGAGCCATCGGACACTACAGGCGAGCACCGCACTTTTTTGTATGAAAATGCGTTGCGCTACGACCCGATGCGGCTGTAACATGTGCTTCGCTTTAGTGAACAGCGCATGGACAATCCCTTTGTGCAGTCTTTTGTCCCCAAAGGATTGTCAAGGGACTGCTGTGCGTTTTGATTGACCCACAAAAGTTTGTAGATCGCAGTAACTTATCCACTTTCCATAAGGTGGGTTAGCCTTGTATTACACGAAACATTAAAACAAAAGGCAATTTACAGTGTCTAATTGTGAATACTTACCGTCAACAGTGATAAACTCTCCTAACTTAAATTGGTCGTGCAATCCTACAAAGATGTCTGTCACATTAGGAACTTCTGTCATTTTATCTTTTAAGTTCTTCACTAAAGTCCACTCTTCCTGGACTTCTGGGTAGAATAGGGTAGCTCCTTCGTCATCACAAGTTAAAAAGGCGGTGTTCCAATCTGATCCACTCACGTCCCAGTGGACTTTATAAAACGCGTCGAACTCCTCAATGTACGTATAGTCTTTTCTATAAAATTGTACATGGCGAGAGTATATCGAAGGCAGAAATATACCTGTGGAGGTAAAATTGCTTAGAACATCGCCGAAAATAAAGAAAAAGGAATAGATAATGGTGTCAAAAACATAAGAATTATAAAATTGAAGGTAAATTGCAGAAAAAAACGAATGTTGGAAATGAAAATAAACAAAAGGAGCTATAAAACTTTGGGAAATCATTCGTATGTCGAAAGTCAAATAGGTATTTTCTAACAATGATTAATAAAAAAACTAGAGCTGTTTTCGTCATAGTAAATCAGTCTATTGTCCCACTGCTGGACAAAGGCCTCTTCTCATACAGAGAAGGCATTGATCACCACGCCTAGGTGGATTGGCGATTTGAGACTTATAATAACTTATATACTGACTTCACCAAACAGCACCAAGACTTGGTTCTGACAGAACCAAGGTAACCGACATAGCCCGAAGAATGACTAAACTCAAGTGGCAATGGGCAGGGCACATTGCTCGTAGAACAGATGGTCGATGGGGCCGAAAGGATCTGGAGTAGCTATTGCGTACCGGAAGACGTAGCGTTGGAAGGCCTCCCACAAGGTGGACCGATGACCTTGTGAAGGCCGCAGGAATCCGCTGGATGCGGGAAGCACACACTGATCGAAGTGGCGATGCTTAGGGAAGGCCTATGTTCAGCAGTGGACGTCTTTCAGCTGAACGGTGATGATGAATTCACCAACGTCAGTGATGTCCAAGATAAACTAAGAAAATACATAATAATATTTTTTTTAAGTACTTACATATTAGAGAGACAGCGAAAATAAGGCACTTCATCTTTGTATAAGATGTCACCCTGTACTAAATGAACTTGATCAGCCCTCATGACTTTTATACCCTACGAAGTAAAGAATATTTTTTGTTTATGGTCGGGTTAAAACCTAGCATAAAGCATACGTAGACACTTTTGTTATACAGGTTGGTCTCATGTGTAGTTGCATGCTTGCTCTTAAATATTAAGAAGTAATCTATAAGGGAAATAATTAATTATGTGAACAACGTGAGTGAACCTACCGAAAAATAACAACCATTTTTCCTGACAATAAAATTTATAAAAAAAAATTACAACTTAACACAGTGGCTCACAATCGCCTGGACCATGACGCTTTTTACTAAATCAAGATCGGTTAAATCTCAAACTAAGAACAAGTATTCAAAATAAAAACATACTATACTGAACTAAATGAGAAATTCAAATATTAATAATCAACGCGGACGCGGCTAAGAGGCCCCGTGGAAATAACTGATGTGGTGTGTACCCACACACCACATCAGTTATTTCCATGGGGCGAAAAGCGAGCGGTAGAATGTCGCTTAGCTACGCTGAATGTGCAGGGAGGTAAAAAAGATGGACGAGGTGTGTGAGATGTTGATAGATGTGTGAATTAGACGAAAAGTTGTGGACATATCCAAGCAAGGTACTCTGACCGCTATCTGGTCTGCTGTTCAAGAGACACATAGGGCCTGTCAGGCGGAGGTGGTTGTCCTCTCCGAGCGGATGATGAAATGTGTGAAAGATTATGTTTGTGTGAGTCCCATGATTCTATGGGTAGGAACCAAGTTGGGCCTAAACTTTATCTTTATTTTGTGCGTTTATGCACCCGATATGGGAAGCTCACCTTCGGAGAGGGACGAATTTTGAGGCAGTATAAGTGATTTAGCGAATGGAAGAAGATGATGATGTAGGTCAAAGGAGAAGATCGTTATGCTTAGAGACTTGAATGGTTGGGTTGGTGTGAAGAGGAATGGGTACGAAAAGGTATTAGGTGCATTTGAGAAAGATAGAGTGAATGAGAATAAGCTGGATTTACTAGAGATATGTGAGAGAAGAAATTTGTCTGTTAAGAACACTATGTTTAACCGGTAAAGCCCTGATAAACAACTAATTAACGTGCTAATTGACGTGCTTGAGGGTCACCCAGGGCTTTACCGGTTAATCATAGAAAGGTTCACAGGTATAGTGTGGAAAAGGCAAGATAATAGAAGTATGATCTACCTTGTGATTGTGGATGAAATATTTAAAGAGTAAAGTTAAAGATACTAGAGCATATCGGGGTTTTAATGTAGGGACTGATCGTTATCTGATAATGTGTCCGGTGGATGGTCTGTTCAGGCATTGGCGTCACTGAGTTCAAATTCCTGTGACTTCTCTAAAAACAATAAAAGTAGAAAGACTGCAAGAATTGAAAGTAAAAGAGAAATATATTATAAGAGGAATTAAAAGTGAAGACGGATAATATATTTGATGCTACGAATGATTCCAGAAGTCTAGAAGAAGTATGGGATATAGCGAGAAATAGTATGGTGCAAGTAGCCACAAAAGTATGTGGTCTGGCGCAGAGGAAGTGTAGCAGTAGAACGAATGATTTTTGGGTAGATAATGAAGTAAGAGTGGTTGAAAGGATGATGAAAGAGCCCTGGCTTAATGTGTTAGCCTGTAAAGCCCAAAATAAGGCTTAAAATGAGATGAATCAGGCAACGAATGTTACAAATGATTTGCAAAGAGTGAAGAAGATATACTCCGACATGAAAATGAAAGAAATTAAAAAATGAAGAAGTTCTCTGATAACTTCAAGGCCAAGGTTAAGTTTTTCTGAAAACAGGTAAGATTTGCTCGCAGAGTGACAGAAGCATCGAGTATTATAAGAGCGGAGCAGAGTTTGTTATAAGAACAGCAGATGGATGTTTACTAAGCGAAAATGTAAGGTCTTGGAACGCTAGAAGGGAATGTTGGCACATGTATTTAGTTGTCAGGATAGTGTGCAAGGAGTGGGTAACCGGGTAGATGCCAGTTTTGAAGACCCAACCTGAGATGTAGGTACATGAAGAGAATGAAATAAAAATAGATGTGATTGTAAGAGCGCTGGACGGGATGAAAGTTGGGAAAGCTGCAGGGTACGAGTCCGACAGAGTGTCTGAAAGTGTTTGCGGAAATGCTGAAGGGCGGTCACGGGCTGGTAGCAAGCCGGTTTTGCCGGATCTTTGATATATGTTGAAGATATGGCCGTGTGCCGGATTATCGGTGCAAGGCTGTAATCGTACCACTATATAACGTTAAAAGCTCTCAGCAGGAGTGAAAAAACTACCGCGGCATTAGTTTTTTGAGTGTTGTCGGAAAACTGAATGCGAAGGTTTTAATAAGTTTATTGATAAAAATGACAGATGAGAAAATATGGGATGTGCGTGCAGGATTTAGAGAGGGAATGGGCTGTATGTATCAAATTTTCTCCCTGAGGTGCATAGCCGAAAAACATCTGGCAAAACATATGAAAGTCTACTGCGCTTTCGTTGACTTGAAGAAGGCGTATGACATTGTGTGGAGGGAGGAACTATGGACATTATCCATGTACTGTGTGGACTGGTGAACTAGAGAACTCAATATCGACTCTCTCAAACAAAAATCAAACATGCTGTATGTAATATATTGTTTTATCACCGGATGTCAAAAGTTCATCTGTAAAGATAGTAGGTACATACAGTAAAGTTTGTTTTGTCTCTAACAATTCGCTATTGTGTACATTTGTTATTATGTAGGTTTGTTTGTTGTTCCCCTATGAATGTCTGCAGACATCCTGTCATTTTATTGTTTTATAAAAAAATTGTACTTATCAGCTTATGTAGGACCCGCTTAAGATTAGTATGGTAAAGAAACGAGCGAGGCTTACAGTAGTCGCATATGATCTGTTACATCTTTCCTCTCGTCTTCCTTTTCCTGCAATCTGTGGGTAGTGATTTCTTGAAAAGGGACGGAAGTGTGTAACAGAAAGCCGGGGAAGCCCGCGTAATATAAAAAAAAATATTCATTCATATATATTTTACTCACGAGCAGCGGGGTAATCGGTGTATCACATTTTGAGAGTACTACAACTTTCATTTCATTGTTAAGTAGACGAATTTTTCAAACATATGAAGCAATGGAATTTTTCAAACATATGAAGCAGTGGAGTTTCTTGCCCGTTCTTCTCCATAGGTACCTACTACGCTTTGGAATGGGCAACTAGCTTCATATTTTTGACTGACCGATTCCTTGACAATTCAAAAGTGCCTGTAATGGTTTAATTGAAATAAATGATTTGAGTTTGAGTTTGTATGGATTAACAATTTCTTTTAAAATCGGATTATGATTGAAAGTTTGTTACGCAATCAGAGTGGAAGACTGCACTACTATACTGTCATAACCTGATTATAGTTTTATTTTAAACCAGCTTAACCCTTCGACTTCGTTCGCGTGGAAGACGACAAAATACAGTCCACGGTACTCGCTGATAATGTTCATCTATAGATGAAAGATTTTTTTAAATCGTTTCAGTATTTTCTGAGTTTATCTATTACAAACAAACATATTATAAAAAGTCAAATATTTTCTCTTTATTATAATATTAGATTAGATTTTTGTCTTCTTTTGTATTAAATTAACATATTATTGTCTAGTCTAGCAGCTTTCAAACTCATGTTATATTATCAGGGAAGACCGCTGTTATCTGATTTATAGCCAGTTAAGACACAATTGAATATTTATTCTGATCAAATCCGCAAAGATAGTAACGGTCGCGAATCATATTTTCATCAAGATACGACCTGACACTGACATGTAAATTTCAAAAACATATAAGAACTATTCTTGACCGTTCTTCTCCATAGGTACCTACTAACCGCTTTGGAATGGGCAACTAGCTTCATCTTTCTGATTGACCGACCCCTTTGACAATTCAAAAGTGCCTGTAATTGTTTTATTTGAAATAAATGTTTTGAGTTTGAACATTTGAAGTTCGCGGGCTATCCTTTCTCAAACTGTTGACTTTTATGTTAGTGACCTATAAGAAAGTAGAAAGTCATGCCTCATGGGTCTAGCGGGTGCAAGCGCTACTGCTGGACATGGTCCTGGGTTCGATTCCCAGGTCAGGTAAAGTCCTGCCGGGGTTGCGGGTTTGTCTGAAAGGGATATCGCGACCTCGGCACACAGGCAACGGAAGGAACACGGGTGGGTTTTAGTCAGTAAAAGTCTGACACGCCCTCCCGCTCCACCCAGAGCGGGAGAAGTTATTTGATAATTTCACATCCTCAAAAAAAAAAAAAAAAAAAAAAGGTCAGGTAAAGTGTTATTGGGTTTTTTCCATCAGGAATTTCTCAGTAGCATTCCGGAGTCTGGATGCGTGTCTCTATTACATGGGACTTAAATATAATTAGCGTAACGTGGTTGTATTACAGATACATCTCTGCCTGACCCTTCGAGGAAATCCTGCGTGATAATATATTATGTAAAAAGTCATTTAAACCTCACTGAGTTGTTACTCAGTGAGGTTTAAATGACTACTACTGACTCTCACTATACTCTGTTGAGTAGGTACTATTTATTGGCCATTGATAAATTAGATTTTAAGCCAAAATTACATTACAAAATTAGTGACATGAAATTATAGGGCGAATTTTTCGTTGGTGACAGTCTCATGGTTTACACTTGTACCTACGAGACAGTCGCACTATAATTTTATGTCACTAATTTCGTAATGTAATTTTGGCTGTAAAGATTAAGATTATGGATGATGACTACAGTTTTTAGTCCGTCATGGATATTATTAAAAAATATTGGACACGTATTTTTTATTTTTTTACGTGATCTTAAGATTACGGCGATTCATTGAGTTAAAATGTTCCATGACGTCACGAGTATGCGGATTTTATACTTACTTGTGACGTAGCGAACACCCCCAACTTAAAATACGTTTTATCTAAGTATTTTTTTTAATATGATAAAGCAAAAAGTACGTCTCTAATATTTTTTTTTATTATCTGACTGACGGACTAATTAGTTTTTTTTTTTTTTTTACCTAGTCATCATCCCTATTAACGATCTCAACAAGCAGATCCAGTAAATGATGAAGAGAAACTAAAAAATAAGTTTTTATACATCGCACCTTTGGTAGAACAAGGGCATAATTGTCATAAATTGCCAAAATGACTTAAATATGCAGAAATGCTTTAAAAAGGCCCTTTGAACTGGAGGGACAAAGACATTCGTTTGGCAATTTATGACAATTATGCCCTTGTTCTACCAAAGGTGCGACATAACAATGGCCAGAGCTGCGGTCACAGCTAGTATATTAATTTAAAAATAGATTGTTATGAAACTCACTTGATCAATAGTCAATTATAATTGCTGAAGTAATTAGTTCAAGAAAGATAAGTTAATACAATGTTGTAATCGAAGGTACACGAAATTAATCAGTGAATTATGGAAGCCGTACATGTTCTCAAAATGGTGAAGGAAAACATTGTGAGGCAACTGGCATGACGTAGGACCGAAAATTCTAAGATATACACAAACCCGCACTGCGCCCGGTCACTGCCCACTCTGTCTTACTGAGAGAAGGCCTGTGCGTGTTACAGCAGTGGATAAATTATTGGCTGATTATGATATGCATGCTACGGGGCCACGGGAAGGTCTCCCTGCGCAGGTAGTTGACTTGCGCTGGGAGACCTTCCCAACCTTATTACCTTATTTTCTGTCCATGTCCCTAATCTTCTGTACAGGGTGGCAGGGACAGCGAAGCGAAGCTGTTTACCATGGATTCAGTAGATGATTCTGAACACCCCTGCGTTGAAATTTACCGTAGGTTATTAAAAAAAAATACCTGTTTCATAGAAAAGTGCAATACCTATGCAGTCAAAATGTATGGAAGTGCTGTATTTTTTTTAATAACCGATGAAAAATTTCAACGCTGAGCGGCTCAGAATCATGTACTGAATCCATGGTGACCGGCTTCGCGTCGATGTCCCTGACACTCTGTATATACAGAATGTTCGCCGTGTTTGTGTTGAGCCGTTCTCAAGTTATGGCGTGACCAGAAAAATAGGGATTCTTATTTCCAAATTGGATAATTCTTTTTTTGTTGTATTCGTTATTCTCAGGACAAGGTTATTAGAATAGGTAGGTATGCAAGTAGGTAGGTAGGATAAGTAGGATTTTTAACCTCGTAAAATGTAGATTTTAACCAATTTGCACAGGCCAGTCTTCCTTATAGTGGGTCAACGCGGGCGTTTTCGCAGGACGTTCGTGCAGGGCCGGGTTGCGGGACGAAGTATGCACTGCTTATGTTCCTAAATTATGTTCAGTTAACAAAGGGCACAATAAAGTGAGACCTGTTGAAATGACCAGCTGATTTTATGAAGGAATGATAATTCGAGTATGTCTGTATAGGGAAAAATTGTTGGCAGAGTAATAGGTACTTAGATGTATCTTATTTTTGAAAATTCGTTATGTAATTCAGTTCAGTTTGAGTAAGCGCAATTTTATAATATTTCCGTATTCTAATGAGACCAATTGTATTGAATAAGGAAAAAAAAAAGTTAGAAAAAATACATGGTTTTTATTTTGAATAGATTAAAAGCCACACTATATATTATAAATTATTAAATAGTCTTAAAAGAGTAGGTATTCTATTCGCCATGACTGCACTGGGCCATACAGGCCCAGACGAAGACGATGTGATTCAATGGTGGGTACATAAACTTTTTTATTCTTGTTTTTATCTTGCAACTGTAACAACCAATACAGTTTGATAATAGCAATACACGTACGAAACTGTATTAAGAAATAGGTACTATTTATTCCAGGCAACCTTAAAATTGAATTTAATTTGGACAAAAATATTATTACTGGCATTATTTTTGTGTTCCTACATCATTATTACACAATAAACTTTTTCTGTAATGTCTGTTCCAAAAGTAGATACCTATCTGATTAAGCGTAAACAAACCCTGTTTATGTTAAATTCTTACTCAATCACTGTCTAAAGGGTAGGTTTATTATAAATTATAAATTTAAATCACCTGAAAGATTTTTGTCAATTTAGGTTTATTTTGTAACCCCAATTTTCTGTTGGAAAAAGTAGTGAAATATAAAATAGAAGCCAGAGAGGCTTCTATTTTATATTTCACTACATTTTCCAACAATTATTGTTTGAAAATCATTATTAATTAAATAGTAATCAAAAAATCATCGAAGAAAATTGGGGTTATAAAATAAACCTAAATTGTCAAAAATATTTCAGGTGATTTAAATTTAGAATTTCGGTCAAGAAGTCACGTCAACAAGGAGTCACGTTTTGTGATCCATTTGTTAATATTTTCATGAGATACTTTTGGAACAGACCATACGCTAACTTGCGCATATCTTATGTTATACTTATTTTTGCTCCTCTTTATACACCGATTTCCATTTCACAAATGAAAGGTAGACTTTCGTCACAGTCTCGTGTGTCAGTGAATAGATTGTTATTGTTCCGATTATAAACAGTTCCACAGTCAGTACTTCGGAGGACACCGTTGTCATCCGGATATTGTCCGTTTTCTTCCGGGTATGGGCCGTTTGGGTTCTGGACAAAGCCGTATTGATTCGGGTCGTTGTTGTATGGGTGACGGACGTTTTCGTACGGATTTAGGCCGCTATTGAAAGGATTTTGGTACATTTCACTGAATTTATGACCTGTAAATGAAAATAAGTGTATAAGTAAAGTACCTACCTATTATTATTTTCAAAAATTTTGGCTCAGTAGTTTCGGAGAAAGGGACAATTTTATTTTTATTTTTTAATATCTATAAAAGTCTTTATTCTGAAATTATTAAAAAAATATACTTGACATACTTACAACAAGCCTTATTTGATATGTCAAACGGTATAGTTTGCATTTAAAAAAAAAAAAAACACCCCAGTTTATCCTGAAAAGTTTATCCCTCATATTCAAAATTCATTTATTTAAATTACACATCCGTATTTGTGTCACAGAAATTCATATGTGTACCAAATTTCGACTAAATTGGTCTCGTAGATTCGGAGCAAATTTGCTGTGACAGGCGGATAGCCAGCCTGACAAACGAGTGATCCTATAAGGATTCCTTTATTTTCTTTTGAGGGACGGAACCCTAAAAACGTTTAAAGTCTACTCAAAATCTCATCTCATTGACAATCAATGTCAAAATTCATGTTAAAATTTCCAATAGATACCAAACCCTAAAGTTGTGTACGCACGAACGAATGGTGAACACAGAACATTTGGTTCGTACGTGTGGACGTAAATTAGCAAAGCGAACACGAACACCTTATGAGTACAGTTCGCCTTGTGTTCACGCTCAACCGCCTCACTCTCTTTAGGCGTGCCCGTGTACGCACGAACGAACAAGAACATGGTTAACGCGAACGTCGAACATTTTGTTCGCATGTGCGTACCGCTAAAGAACACCAACCATGGTGTTGGTGTTCGTGTTCGCTTTGCTAATTTACGTTCACACGTATTCACCATGTTTTGTTCGTTCTTGCGTACACGCCTTTAAATAGCCATGGATTCGCCGTTGGTAGTGGTCGCATCAAATTTCTCCGAACACCGTCCACACAGAACAACGAAATTGGATTGCCACAAACATTTTTGACCAACAAAGTGTTTGATGTTTGTTAGTGGTACGCACATGCGAACAAAGTGTTCGATGTTCATGTTCACCATGTTTTTGTTCACATTCGTGCGTACACGGCTTTATAACCAGTGTTATTAGACATGTTAAGCTACGGTTTCCTAGAAAAGCGGTGAACGCTTACGTAGCGTCTGAAATTTATCATAGCGAATGACGACACTGAAACGTTGATTATGAAAGTAAGTTGGTGTGGTTTCCTAGAGAGTGGTGTTGACACCGTAAAGCAAACCTCGTCATGACAAACAAGTGTTGTCACTGCGTCATTGTGTGCAAGAGGTGAACGAAACACGACTATCCGTTGACGCGATAGGTCGAATCTAACAATTTAAATCTTTGCCGCTGTCATCATTTTCATGACAGACGTCACTGCGGCCGTCAAGTGCGGCCATCACTTTACTAGGAAACCGTAGCTTTAGAATAATAATTTTAACAAATTAGTGTGTCGTTTTAACTTGTTACATTTAACATGTTTTTAAATATTTTGTATGTCAGTTCATGGTGAAACATGTAAGAAGATAATTCTATTATTATGACCTTAATTTACCATATATTAAAGCAAATACTTAGATATATTCTATTCTAAAAAACCAAAAACTTGTCACAAATGTTGGGAAATTAATTATTTTTAACAGTTTGAGACTGAGATCAGACTGCGACCGTTCTTTAAATTACGGGTATTGTCCCTTTAGATAACTATTAAGGAGTTGAGTAGAGAATGATTTTATGGAAAATCCTACTAATATTAGAAACCGAATGTTTGTAAGGATGGATGAATGGATGTTTGTTACTCTTTTACGCAAAAACGGATTTGGATGAAATTTGGCACACAGAAAGTATATAACCTGTATTAACACATACAATACTTTTGAGCCCAATGGTCCCACGGCATCGAGACTTATGCGGGTGAAACCGCAGGATGATGGTAGTAAATAATAATTTTGTTTCGTTACCTTTTACTGTGTAAAAATCACCGCGAGGCAAGAGCTTTCTAACACCGACAAAATATGTGTTTCCTTGCATTAAAATATCTTGAATTTCTTGCGCCTGAGCACTGGTTTCTATAACTGCCAGTATTCCTCTCTCCATAAAGCAGGTTTTCATAGCTTCCTGCCACTTTTGTGCCTTTTTATGTATTTTGTAACATTTTCTTGATGTCTTTAATAATTTGTAACCTAAAATTTATTAGATTCGCATTTATATGCATAAAAATACTGGGTGGCAGGGTCTGGGCACGTTACAATTGCGATAAGTCCCCTCTTTGAGGAGGGGCTAGAGAGGTGCCACGGCGTCCTCACCTTCCGCCTGACGCAGTCGAATTTGTTGTATATATACACGTACAGATAATGGAGTATGGATTCGGTAATGGTTTGGACCCCAGTTTCTTAACTTAACTTTTTTTTAAATCAGGTGTTCCACTAATTTCGATTTACACTATGGAACAGCATATTTTATAAACTGATGAAAATCTAGAATCATTTACTGAATCCCTGGTAAAAGTTCAATATTCCACCGTGTATATCTTTGAACAGTTTCACTCTACAAAATCCCGATGTCAAAAGGGATCTGAACCTTTGAACTTAAGGACCATAAGAATGCCTCAGTGAGCGGAGATCGCGCAGCAAAATTTTTGGCCAAGCATATTTAACGTTAACGTTATTAGCATTACTTTTTCTAATCGATACACTAAGAAGTAGACCACTTACCGTGGTCAACAGTTGGACACGACTCCTCATCTTCAACTTTCTTGCAGACAAACGGTAACGGCGTATTCGCTGCTGCCAAACAATTTTCCACCTTGAACTTTCCAGTATCGATGTTCATAGCTATGCAATGGTCGGCATCTGGTGATAGACTCCTGTCAGCAGGCAGTGGATATGATGTGGAGTGTCCTGAAAAATTGAGATTTTTTTTAACGAGCAAATAAAATTTCTTTCTTTCTTTCTTTCTTTTATTAATCAAGTACAAACTAAGTCATTATTAGCCGCGATTACGGGTCGCCCGTTTTTTAGATGACTTCAGAAAAAAATCTGACATCTATGATCAAGTGTGCGCCAGCAAGCAAGACTAGGAGTTACCATTCGGGCTATGTATGAGACAATTCGTCTGCCGTGTCTACGCGCAGTTTATTATCATGTCCAAAACTGGTGCTTCAAATGTTGGAAATGCTCAAATATATAATTTTACTTTTCAACTTTATCTATTAAAGGCTGGTGAAGATATGGGTTGGCCGCACTGCATTGCAAAAATCTTACAACCGTCAATTTCGTACATTTTCTATGAACCATCGGACACTACAGGCGAGCCACACTGGACTTATTTGTATTAAAATGCGTTGCGCTACGGCCCGATGCGGCTGTAACATGTGTTTAGCTTTATTTGGCAGTGCATGGACAATCCCTTTGCCTTGCTGGTTTGTAGGTCGTGGTGCCCACTATCCATTAGGTGGGTTAGCCTTGTATTACACGAAACATTAAAACAAAAGGCGAGATGACAATTTACAGTGTCTAATTGTGAATATTTACCGTCAACAGTGATAAACTCTCCTAACTTAAATTGGTCGTGCAATCCTACAAAGATGTCTGTTACATTAGGAACTATTGTCATTTGATCTGTTAAGTTCTTCACTAAAGTCCACTCTTCCTGGGCTTCTGGGTAGAACAGGGTAGCTCCTTCATCGTCACAAGCTAAAAAGGCGGTGTTCCAAGCTGATCCACTCACGTCCCAGTGAACTTTGTAAAATGCGTCGAACTCCTGAATGTACGTATAGTCTTTTCTAAAAAATTGTACATGGCGAGAGTATATCGAAGGTAGAACTATACCTGCGGAGGTAAAATTGCGTTTAATATCGACGAACTTACAGAAAGGAATGGTTTTAAACGCCTTGCCCACGGCGTCTTTTTCTAGCGATGCAGTAGCGATGCTGTCGCGCATGTGTATGGATACAACCGCGATGCTGTCGTTGGCTGTGTACCTTCACCCAGATTCTGTAGCGCTACTATCGCGATGCTGTCGCGTTTAAGGGCACATTCCCCAGCACCCCTCCCTCCGTTCTCCACCCTTCATTTTCCCGATGTCATTAGAAACGGTCGCACATTTGCATCGATACAGCCGCGCGTTTGTATCACGTCTGTCGCACGTTGCAAACGCAACAAACACGCGATAGTAGCGATGCGGAAGCACGTTCACAAAACGCGCGACAGCATCGTTACAAAAAGTCGCCGTGGGCGAGGGGCCTTAAGAGCGTTCATACAGAAAGTGGCCAACGTAGCAAATATTATATATTTCACTGTTTTGATAACAGTCTGTTTTGATAAGGTTTGAGAAATTAAACAAAAGGAGCTATAAAACTTTGGTTAATCATTCTTATCTCGAAAGTCAAATAGGTATTTACAAACAATGATTAATAAAAAAACTAGAGATGTTTTCGTCATAGTAAATCAGCCTATTTTCCCACTGCTGGACAAAGGCCTCTTCTCATACAGAGAAATCACCACGCCAAGGTGGATTGGCGATTTGAGACTTATAATAACTTATATACTGACTTCACCAAACAGCACCAAGACTTGGTTTTGACAGAACCAAGGTAACCGACATGGCCCGAAGAATGACTAAACTTAAGTGGCAATGGGCAGGGCACATTGCTCGTAGAACAGATGACCGATGGGGCCGAAAGGATCTGGAGTAGCGACTGCGTACCAGAAGATGTAGCGTTGGAAGGCCTCCCACAAGGTGGGCCGATGACCTTGTGAAGGCCGCAGGAATCCGCTGGATGCGGGAAGCACACACCGGTCGAAGTGGCGATGCTTAGCGAAGGCCTATGTTCAGTAGTGGACGTCTTTCAGCTGAACGATGATGATGACTTCACCGACGTCAGTGATGTCCAAGATAAACTAACATAATAATATAAAAAAAAAGTACTCACATATTAAAAAGACAGCGAAAATAAGGCACTTCATCTTTGTATATGATGTCACCCTGTACTAATGAACTTGATCAGCCCGCATGACATTCTACTAATTTAAGTAAAAAATGTTTTTTGTTTATGTTTGGATAAAAACCTGGCGTAAAGCATACATAGACACTTTTGTTATACAGGTTGGTATCATGTTAAATTGCATGCTTGCTCTAAAATATTAAAAAGTAAACTTTATGGCAAGTACCTAATTAATTATATATGAAAAAACTGACTCGGGTAAAAAAACCGGCCAAGTGTGTGTCGGACCACGCACAGTGAAGGGTTCCGTAGTTGGGATGAATATATCCCGAAAACAAACTTACTACTGTAACTGTAAAAAGTTAAAACAAACCAAAAATGTTCTCCAATACATCGATATATGTCACGGTCAATTCACCAATTGCAAATGTAAGATAGCAATAGCGAAAAAAAAAAAGTGTGATAAAACTACAAATTAACTATTCGGACTTTTTCCTTTACACGTTGTGTGAGACCTTGCTTCCCGCCAAATTTCATGATTCTAGGTCAACTAGAAGTACTCTGTAAGTTTTGATTTATTTGCGAGTATCAAAAAATATCGCATAAATGGCCATATTTTTTTATTGCGTAGAGTTAGAAGCTTGATTTTTTAGAGCTCCAAGGGACCTAGAGTTTTTAGACCTTCGTATTTGATATTAATTTCAACTTACCTCCACGCATTTCTGAGAAAAAGGGTCTTGACAGACTGACGGACGCACAATGAAATGATCCTATTGGGGTTTCGTTTTTTCCAAGCGAGTGAGCGAAACTACTAATCATTATTCCTGACAACAAAATTCGTCAGACAATTAACAATTTAACATAGTGGCTCACAAATACCTTGGACATGACGATGTTTATTATTTCAAGATCGGCTGAATCTAAAACTAAGAATGTTCATATCTACAAAATAAAAATATACACAAAACTAAATGAGTACATAATTCAAAATATTATTAATCAACTCGGAATTAGCGGTGATGCTCGCCACATACCACATAAGTTGTTCAAATGTGGCGAAAAGCGAGCGGCGGAATGTCGCTTAGCTACGCTGAATGTGCAGGGAGGTAAAAAAGATAAGATGGATGAGGTGTGTGAGATGGTGAAGGATAAAAGGATAGCTGTGTTATGTATGAATGAGATGAAAAGAAAAGGAGTGGACATATCCAAACACGGTACTCCCGCTATGTGGTCCGGTGTTCAAGAGAAACAGGGCCTGTCAGGCGAAGGGGGTCGTCCTCTCCGAACGGATGCTGAAATGTGTGAAATTAAACGTTTGAGTGAGTCCCATGATTCTATGGGTAAGAATCACGGTGGGCCTAAACCCTATCTTAATTTTGTGCGTCTACGCATCCAATTTGGTTAGCTCACCTTATGTAGGAGAGGGACAAATTTTGGGGAAGTATAAGGGATTTAGTGAATGGATGTAGGTCAAACGAGTAGATCGTTATGCTTGGAGACTTTAATGGTCGGGTGGGTGTGAAGAGGAATGGTTACGAAAAGGTATTAGGTGTGTGGCGGCATCTACACCGCCACATGCGAACTACGCATCAAAGACTTGACGTCACACAACATCCTGACGTCACTCAAATCCTGCATCGCGCAATTAGAGTTTACCACGCGGTGGACATATATACAAGCTCACGACTTCAACCTCTGGGCAATTGCCCGCCAGACATGACACCCGTCTGGTCGGAGGATCCTCCCTTTTCTATGGTGGATGAGTGAACTTTACACCCCGTTCCTCATACCCCTAAAGGTGCATTTGAGAATGATAGAGTGAAAGAGAATGGGCTGAATTTACTAGAGATATGTGAGAGAAGAAAATTTTCTGTTATGAACACTATGTTTAATCATGTTGAAAGGTTCACAGGTATAGGTGGGAAAGGCCGGACAGTAGAAGTATGATTGACTTTGTGATTTTGGATGAAAAAGTAAAGTTACAGATACCAGAGCATATCGGGATGTTAATGTAGGGACTGATCGTAATCTGTTAATGTTTCCGGTGGGTGATCTGTTCAGGCATTGGTGTCACCGAGTTCGAATTCCTGTGACTGCTCTAAAAACAATAAAAGTAGAAAGACTGCAAGAATTGAAAGTAAAAGAGACAGGCGTTCTGTAGTTTCTGCGTACTCCAAGGTAAGAAGGCGTGAGTTTATGTATGTATGTATGTATATATGTATTTAAGAATACAACCGTTTTTTCAAAAAAACGGGAATTGCAATAAACTAAGAACCTACTAAAAAACTTAAGAACTTTAAATTGGAAATACACGATAACAGAACAACCCCAGAACTCAATATCGACTCTCTCAAACAAAAATCAAACATGCTGTATGTAATATATATATTATTCTATCGCCGGATGTCAAAAGTTCATCTGAAAAGATAGTACATACAGTAAGTATTAAGTTTGTTTTGTCTCTGAAAATTCGCTATTGTGTAAATTTTTTATTATGTAGGTTTGTTTGCTGTGGTGACTGGTCGTCTTGCTTACCATGGTTTTGTTATTGTTACTATTAATTAACTGTTTATTCATATTATTTATTTTTACTTCGATGGTCCTAGTTTGTGACTTCGAGTCGGGCACGTCCTTTATGCCTGGAGTCTTTCATACGGATATTAAGTTCTGTTTACTTTTTATTTTCGCTTGAGTATAGATTTCGATGATTTTTTGTTGGTATAGGCTGGCGTGTGCTAGCTGACTTTTAGCGAATAATTAAATTTAATGTTTTATGTTGCACAATGTACATTATTTTGCCCATTAATATACTATTGAATAGAATCAAGTTTTTCCAACTGAACAGACAGCTGTGCTGCTAAGGAGTTTGTTGCTCCACTTTTTCTTCCCAGCTAAGCACTAGGAAGTGGTGAAGGGCGGGCGTTTTTAGGGGCTGTCTTAGGTAATTTTGACTTTCGAAAAGTGCTGATTCTCAGCCTATTTTGAATAAATGACTTTTGAATTTGAATTTTTATCTCTATGAATGTCTGCAGACATCCTGAAATTTTATTGTTTTGTAGAAAAATTGTACTTATCAGCTTATGTCGGACCCGCTTATGATTAATATGGTAAAGAAACGAGCGAGGCTTACAGTAGTCGCATATGATCTGTTACATCTTTCCTCTCGTCTTCCTTTTCCTGCAATCTGTGGGTAGTGATTTCTTGAAAAGGGACGGACATACAGCACAAAACGGGAAACAGCACAGGATCACGTCGGGGTCACCAATTTAGGGGTATGAGGAACAGGGCGTAAAGTTCACTCATCCCCCATAGAAAAGGGAGGATCCTCCGACCAGACGGGTGTCATGTCTGGCGGGCAATTGCCTAGAGGTTGAAGTCGTGAGCTTGTATATATGTCCACCGCGCGGTAAACTCTAATTGCGCGATGCAGGATTTGAGTGACGTCAGGATGTTGTGTGACGTCAAGTCTTTGATGCGTAGTTCGCATGTGGCGGTGTAGATGCCGCCACAGTGTATAACAGGATCCGGGGATGCGCGCGTGTATATAAAAAATATCCATTCATCTATATCTTAGCGGGGTAATCGGCGTATCACATTTTGAGAGTTCTACAACATTCATTTCATTGTTGAGTAGACGAATTCTCAAACATATGAAGCAATGGATTAACAATTTCCTTTAAAATCGGATTGTGATTGAAATTTTGTTACGCAATCAAAGTGGAAGACTACACTACTATTCTGTCATAATATAGCGTAACGTGGATGTACTACAGATACACTTCTGCTTACCCCTTCCAGGAAATCCTGCGTTATAGTATGTCATGTAAAAAGTCAATTAAACCTCACCGAGTAACAGAGTAGGTACTATTTATTGGCTATTGATACGTAGATTTTAAGCCAAAATTACATTACGAAATTAGTGACATGAAATTACATAAAATTATAGGGCGACTTTTTCGTTGGTGACAGTCTCACACTTGTATCTACGAGACAGTCGCACTATAATGGAGACGGGGATTTCTGGGCCTGATTGTAATAAGTTGACGTATGGTTCAAAAAGAAGGTTATATTTTTCTATTACAAAATGTGAAATATCAGCCCATTTTACAATCTGGAAATTGAGAAATCCAAAAATTAAGTTATGGCTACGAACAAAATGGAATATCGATTAAATTATAATCGACTATCGTGACCGAGTTCATATTATTTAAAAGATGCTTTTACGAGTACCAGATGATTAATTCAAATACATTAATTATTAGAATTAACGTATTAAACAGTTTAAACAAATTAAATATCTATAAAGATAAATGTTAAAATCGATTCACGTTTGCTAATCGATTATTGTATTTTTAGTCTGTGGTGACATGTCAGTCAGTCACTCGTTTCGCACAGACTAGTTAGCTTCTCGTTTCGTATCGTTTAGTGCGTGTGCGTTTTGAGTGTTTCCTCCCATAGTTTTATTGATATTTTCTTCGACCCTGCTTTCTTTCTACGGACTTCTGATCTTACTTCTTGTACGACCCTTGCTGCCATACCGGACACGGAGAGCCTCGCTTTTATGTTGGACTTGGACTTGTTTTTTTGGATTCTACGACCAGCCTACCGATTGGATATTATCATAATGGATCGTTGTGTAAATATACAGTGCCGCTAGCGGCACTGTATACACCTTCTATAATTGTAAAAGTATCCTATCTTTAAAAAAAACAACTACATACCTATCGCACAATGAGGTTATACTGTATAACTTTTTGAAGTTATACAGAAGTTGATTTTTGAAGTGCGATGTATAACTTATACATCGCACTTAAAAAATCAGCTGTTTTGTTACGTAACCTCACTTTAACAAATTTCTTTTAACTCGGCTCTCAGATTGCTAAAGTCCGCAAAATTTTCAGTGATGGTTTGATAATATAGTAGCTATTAATTGACACCAATTTCATCTCTTTACATCCAGGCCCAAGATTGTATGAAAGCGTATCCGTCTCCTTTATGTCACTAATTTCGTAATGTAATTATGGCTGTAAAGATTAAGATTATGGATGATGACTACAATTTTTTTTAGTCCATCATTGAGATTATTAAAAAATATTGGACACATATTTTTTCTTTTTTTACGTGATCTTAAGATTACGGCGATACATTGAGTTAAAAGGTTCGATGACGTCACGATTATGTAGATTTTATACTTACTTGTGACGTAGCGACGCCCCCGACTAAAAATGCGTTTTATTTAGGTTTTTTTTTTAAATATGATAAAGCAAAAAGTACGTGTCTAATAAAAAAAAATATTATCTGACTGACAGACTAATTAGAATTTCTTTTTTTTACCCACGCATAATCCCTATTAACGATCTCATCCAGCAGATTCAGTAAATGATGAATAGATACAAAAAAATAAGTTTTAATAGATAATAATGGACTAAGCTGCGGTCACAGCTAGTGTATTAATTTAAAAATAGATTGTTATGAAACTCACTTGAACAAAAGTCACTTTTACTTGCTGACGTAATTCGTTCAATAAAGATAAGTTAATTATAATGTTGTAATCGTACACGAAATGAATCAGTGTATTACGTAAGCCGTACATGCTTTCAAAATGGTGAAGGAAAACATTGTGAGGCAACTGGCATGACGTAGGACCGAAAATTCTAAGATATACACCAACCCGCACTGCGCCCGGTCACAGCCCACTCTCTCTTACTGAGAGAAGGCCTGTGCGTGTTACAGCAGTGAATAAATTATTGGCTGATTATGGTATGCATGCTACGGGGCCACGGGAAGGTCTCCCTGCGCAGTTAGTTGACTTACGCGGGGCCGGCGGGCGGCTGAGCGCGAACACAAGTCGAACAGTGTTCGTATGGTGTTCGGGTTCGCTTTGCTAATTCACGTTCACACGTATTCACCATGTTTTGTTCGTTCTTGCGTACACGCCTTTAAATAGCCTTGGATTCGCCGTTGGTAGTGGTCGCATCAAATTTCTTCGAACACCGTCCACACAGAACAACGAAATTGGATTGTCACAAACATTTTTGACGAACACAGTGTTTGATGTTCGTTAGTGGTACGTACATGCGAACAAAGTGTTCGATGTTCATGTTCACCATGTTTTTGTTCACATTCGTGCGTACACGGCTTTATAACCAGTGTTATTAGACATGTTAAGCTACGGTTTCCTATAAAAGCGGTGAACGCTTACGTAGCGTCTGAAATTTACGGCGAATGACGTCACTGAAACGTTGATTATGAAAGTAAGTTGGTGTGATTTCCCAGAGAGCGTTGTTGACACCGTAAAGCAAACCTCTCCCCCCAAAGATTTAAATCGCTAGACTTGCCCTCACCGTACTCACTACTCAATGACAAGAAAAACTGTTCATACTGAGAAGAGTGAGCTCGCACATTATTAAATAGCGTTTCCATGACCAACAAGTGTTGTCACTGCGTCATTGTGTGTCAAAAGTGTCAAAACGAAACAGAAACGCGACTATCTGTTAACGCGGTAGGGCGAAGCTAATAATTAAAATCTTTGCCGCTGTCATCATTTTCATGACAGACGTCACTGCGGCCGTCAAGTGCGGCCATCACTTTACTAGGAAACCGTAGCTTTAGAATAATAATTTTAACAAATTAATGTGTCGTTTTAATTTTTTACATTTAACATGTTTTTTAATATTTTGTATGTCAGTCCATAGTGTAAGAAGATAATTCTATTATTATGACTTTAATTTACCATGTTTTAAAGCAAATATTTAGATATATTCTATTCTAAAAAAACAAAAACTTGTCAAAAATGTTGGGAAATTAGAATGATTAAATACGTTGAAAATCCAGCCACAATCTTATCTCAACTATATTTAACTTTAATGAATCCTACACAATCTTTGACAAATTGAGGCTGAGATCGTCCGCTTTTATAATTTCTAGTGTGACGATATTTTTGTGAACGTTCACGTCCATAAAATGTATGGAAATACGTGCACATCATAACGTTATCGTGGACGGAAATTTAAAAGCGTCTTCATATATTTTCATACATTTTACTTCCCGGTGTTATCGTGATACCGTGAGTTGGACGTGGACGTCACGTTAGAATGCGACCGTACTTAAAATATGGGAATTGCATTAAACTAAGAACCTACTAAAACTTAAGTACTTTAAATAGGAAATTCACAATAACAGATACAACCCCAGAACGCATCATCGAGTCTCTCAAACAAAAATCAAACATCATCATTTGCCTAGCCTTTTCCCAACTATGTTGTTGAGGTCGGCTTCCAGTCTAACCGGATGCAGCTGAATATCAGTACCTATATTACATGGAGCAACTGCCTATCTGACCTCCACAAAACCCAGTTACTGGGTAACACGATACCCCGTGGTAAAACTGGTTGTCAGACTTTCGGGGCTTCTGACGACTCGTAACAACTGTCAAATATGTACAAATGACAGCCGGGACCAACGGCTTAACGTGCTTTCCGAGACACGGAGACCCGACTTGGTATGTAAAGATGGTCACCCATCCACGGACCAACAGCGGCAAGCGTAGTTTAACCTGATCGATGAACCCGTGCAACTGTTATTACTTAGAAAACACTTACTTACAAACAAAAATAAAACATGTTTGATATTTTTTTTATCAAAAATCAAACATGCTGTATGTAATATATTATTTTATCGCCGGATGTCAAAAGTTCTGAAGAGATAGTAAATACAGTAAAGTTTGTGTTGTCTTGGACAATGCGCTATTCTGTACAATTTGTTATTATGTAGGTCTGTTTGTTGTACACATAAATGACTATAATAAAACAATAATGACTATATAGGTTTTCAGACACCCTGTCATTTTACTGTTTCGTCGAAACATGGTATCATTATACAGGGTGTCGGGGACATCGACGCGAAAACTATGACCACATAAACCATATAAATTTTCAACACAGGGAGGTTCAGAATCATGTGCTGAATCCATAGCACATGATTCTGAACCTCCCTGTGTTGAAAATTTTCGTCGGTTATAAAGAAAAAATCAGCGCTGTTTCATAGAAAAGTGCAATACCTACGCGGTCAAAATGTATGGAAAAGCTGTTTTTATTTTAATAACTAACTTAAGTTCAGAATCATGTACTGAATCCATGGTAACCGTTTTCGCGTCGATGTCTCTGCCAACCTGTATATGTATCAAGTTAAGTAAGACCCGACTATAATTAGTATCGTATAGTAGAATCAACATTATAGGCTGATTAGACCTTTGCACCTACTTGCGCAGGTCACAACATGTCGTATGTTCACAGAACTGCACAGATTAATTCCAGTACACCTGGGATAGGAGATTTTTGGCCTCCAACAGGTCCATTTCTCAATTATTTAATTTATTTTATTATTTGTATTTCCTACGCGTATCCCAAATCCTAACTATATCATTATTAATGCGAAAGTGAGATTCTTTGTTTGTTTATATCACGAAAAGAAAGAAAGAAAGAAAAAGTATTTATTGGGACTCGCACAGGAAATCACACATTAAACTAAAAACACACTAAACATCATCATCGTCTTCATTAAAGGAGTTCGCCAAGGGTATGGTACTGTAGCGTTTGTAGAGAGGAAAAGTCATTAATAAATCTGCCTAGCCTTTTCCCAATTATATTGGAGTCGGCTTCCAGTCTAACCGGATGCAGCTGAATCTTATTTTACATGGAGCGACTGCCTATCTGACCTCCACAACCAACTAACTGGGTAATACGATACCCTTTGGTAAGACTGGTTGTCAGACTTTCGGGCTTCTGACGACCCGTAACGACTGACAAAGATCCTTGAATGACAGCCGAGACCAACGGCTTAACGTGCTTTCCGAGGCACGGAGGAGTCTCGGTTTGTAAAGATTGTCACCCATCCACGGGCCAATCCCAACAAGCGTAGCTTACCCTGATGGATCGACCCGTGCGGCTGTTATTACTTAGCCACGAGCTCCAGTCATTAATAATAACAAAAAATCCAATATTTTTAACCTCTAAAAACAACCAGAATTTTGACATTCATGTCACCCCTGATTCAAAACATCTTTCAAAATCATGACCTGCGACGATCCAAT
Source organism: Agrochola circellaris (assembly GCA_914767755.1). NCBI lineage: Eukaryota > Metazoa > Arthropoda > Insecta > Lepidoptera > Noctuidae > Agrochola > Agrochola circellaris. Next base: position 11,498,181 of record OU611860.1, read on the forward strand.
CCAATTGAAAAAATAATTAACACCAATTCGCCCGACCGACGTTTAAATTCTCTAGTCAGTGTTAAATTAATTACTTGTCCGGATAGCGGACAGCGCTATTTGCAGCGTCCGGCCGGTCGGTCGACCGGACAGCCGTCCGGGCGTGTATTAAATATGCGGTTTGTCTGATTTAAATCGTAGTGTAGGACTTAAATAGGGTTGATGGTTTCGGGCGAACTTGATTTAATTTTCTTTGAGCAGTTCTGTACGAGGAATACCTTGAATAATTGTGTTGGCAACCCTCAAAGGTACGGTTAGTGGTTTGTGTAATAGTATTAGATAGTTTAAATTTGTCAGGGAATAGCTAAATAGCTATCTGATCTGACTTATTATTAAAGTAAGCTACCATTTACGAACTCAACTTAATTTTACATCAGTTTTGTATTAAAAAGTAGAGAAAACAAGGTTCTAATTGAAGTCAACGAGATTTTATTCTCATTGCAAACCGTAAAACATGAACAAATAAGAGTTTGAAAGAAAAACGGATGACTTCGCGTTAAAACTTGAACTACTCATCGATATACACGAAATACTTAATTCGTTTAAGACGGTCACCCAAGCACAAAATCAAAGGAAACAAAACACAGGAAAAAGTTGCAGAAGAATGTATTTACGGAAGACTTCGCCTTTTCAAATTGCATCACTTAAAATTGTTGACTTCGAAACCGAAAAGTTGTAAAACTTAAACGGCAAGTTGGCACGCGGCAGATTTCTGCCTGAAGAGTTTCAAACAAAACAAAAAACCCTGCTTAACTGGAAACCTTGGTCCATAATCACTTCGCCATTATTTTTGCGAAAAAATATAATCCTTAAGGCGTGAAACATTTACCTTAGTAAGTAAAACTTACCCTCATAGTTCATTCATCCTAAAAACTTTGACTAAAAGACTGAAATAAAACTTCTTAGAAAATTCTGGTTGCCTAGTACTTTAAGTTTTGTTTTCTGAGCAACCTCTCTAAACAATCTTCTTCAATTCAGTATTTTATTTATGCTTTATTCACATTATAAAACATCACGCTTATATTCCCCAAAGGGGTCATGCAGAGGCGTACCTAAGTACATGCACATGTATTTATCCAGTAAGTTACATTTTTAATAGGGGCGAGTCATTAACCGGACACAAATCCAGGCTCCGGGCTGCTACTGAAAAAGTTTTGACTAACCCAAGTAAAAACTCTCAAATCTTCCTGGTAGCCTAGTACTTTCAACTTTTGTTCTAGTACAGTCCATTCGAGTAAAACATTTTGCCAAACTGTCTTGTCTGAAACTTTTGCATTAAAACTGTGAACAAGTTGGTCGTGGATCAGCATTAGCTATTCGCACAAGTTTCCATAATAAAATGCTCTGCGTTTTGTGAATACAAAACACTTTGGTGAAGTTCAGGAGTTTGCGCCATGAGAGTTCAGAAACGGAAGATAGCGGAGATATTTTTATAAGATAAAATAAGAATATATTTTTTATCACATCTATTCAAAAAGAGCTAGTTTATTCTTTGTAAACAGGGACTAAAAGCTTTTTAATCCTTAGGGACTAAAAGTGATTTGAATTTGGAATGGGGATATTTTTAGTAAAAGTTCCAATCACCAAAGAGATCAATCACGTACTTTGTATGAACAAGTAACAGGATGGCAAGAGAGAGAAAAAGTGTGAATTTGGTCAAAATGAAAATCCAAGATGGCAAATTGGTTGCATTTTTTTTTGCCGTAATACATATGTCGGCAATTCGGGAATCGGGAATGTAGGAGAAGTAAATTTTCGAGTAATTAGAGAGTTACATATTTTTATTTCATACATTTCAAAATCAAATTACTCGAAAATGGTTGTTTGCTTATGAGTCATATGGGGTCGTTTAGTTGCAAATGACTTCTCCTATATCCCGCTAATGGATTATCGACATTACTAATAACCCTGTATAATATGACATTCACATGAAAGTACCTATGCACTTTTATTAGAAAAAATTCAAAAGCTTTCCTAAAGGTACCTACACAAGCAGAAACACGGCTACTAACCTTACCTCTATCCAACAAAATACTTACTGGGTTGCCTCGGATACAACTCGCTAGAGGTAAGGCGAGCTCGAGATCAGCTCACAATAGCCTGTAAGACGCTATTGACGCTCCTGATCTGCTTGATGTGCTGGCGCGCTTCTTTGTCCCAGACAATTACTGCTGGGGCAGAAGGCACAGGCTGTTTGCCATGCCTCCATGTCGTACTGTTGCACGTGCTAAGTCGCCAATTCCTCGCACCCTGGCCGCGCTTAATGATCACTTGGATTCTAACCCAACAGGCGAGCAAATAGGTCGCCTGTTGGGTTAGAATCCAAGTGATCATTAAGCGGATGGATGGACGAAGATTTTATTTGTATGTCAGAAGTACTGTGAGAGGAATTTATGAAAGTGAGGTTAACTTTCATTTTTTTTTTAATGTATGTTTTCATGTTTTAATTTTGTTTATTTTAATGTGTGTTATATCTGTCTCTTTTATTTTTATAATTTTAGTTACTGTAATTGGCTGTAACACAACCGTTGTAGCTAAATAAATAAATAATAAAAGGATCAATGAAAGAATAATTCCGCCAAGTATCACACACGATTGAAATCCTGGCGTTGTATTCCGTAAAAGTCGTGGAAACTTATGTGAAGTGAGCTGTCATTCACAAGGGATTGACACTATTGACAGCTCGCTTCAAGCTCACTTCATCTAAGTTTTTATGGTGAGATTTTTATTGATTATATCAGCTGGTATGTCCATGGATCGTGGATGAACTATAATACTACTATCACAATTCTAAAGTCATTTCTACTCTTTGATTTGTCAGTTCTCAAATTGGCTCTTCTCTTTGAGGTTCAACGTAAACTAGAGCAGCTATTACAAAAAAAAAAATGTGTCACGCAGAAGTCAAATAGGATAACCGCGGTGTATGCATATCCAGACTAAGACGTTTGTTGTATAACAAAATGTAGCACAATTTTTTTTTCCCGGTGTCTGCTCTAGTTTACAGTGAACCTCAATGGCTCTTCTAGTAAAATCTAGTCAGGGTTGCATGTAGTTTGAAATTGAAGCTAGCGTACACAATCCGTGTCACCAAATCACACGAATGTCAAACGCAATGCGCAAAGCAAAGCTCGGATTTAACAATGGCGATTTGCTGGGGAACCTATCCATACTACCTAGCAATACAAAAGGTTTGTATTAATATGGGAAAGGTAGAGCAAATAAGAGTCAGCATTCAATTTTAAAGTATATATTATTTAAACATAGTAAAACCGTAAAGTAAAACACAGAACCGACTGAGGCCCGGACTCCACCAAAGCGAAGATGTGCGGAGATGTCCAAAACGGGGATGAGAAAAGATGTTTTTGAGCTAGGGCGTTTCCACCGAAACTGTGCGGAGATGCGTACTGGTTGGACTGGAGCGGAGATGTGTGCTGGCTGAAGCGGAACTGAGCTGCGTGCAACGAGCGTTGGATGTTAAGGTGAAAGCGTCAAGGTAGCCCGCGAAATTCAAATTTTCTTACGTTTTTTGTAATTTGCAGGTCAGTATCATGTTCTATGTTGATCTAAATATGATTCGCGGCCGTATCAATTGTTTAAATATAGAATTATAATCATAAAAATTATCAATACAACTCTCTAAGTTCATGTAATCCCGTTGAATGACTATTTCATGAAATCATGACATTTGACAATTATGCTGACTTATGGAGTTGTATTGCTGATTGTAATGACTATAATTAGTAAAGCCATATTTGTTACGGTCGCGAATCATATTTTAATCAACATACAACCTGACACTGACCTGCAAAATGGAAAAAACTCAAGAAAATTTGACTCTCGCGGGCTACCTTAGCGCATGTCCCTTAACGAAATTACGGCGCCGCTCTCTGCACGAGCCACTCAAATCTCTTCTCGTCTCCGCTACGCTCCGTCGTCAGCAAGCAAGGCACAGCTCACATCTCCGCTTTGTTCCGCCACCTAGCTCAATCTCGGCGAGGCACAGCTCACATCTACGGTTCGATCGTGCCATACAAATATGATCCATCTCCGCTCAGTGGTATCCAATGAAATTGCGTGGAGACGCATGTGTGTGAATAACGAAACTCTATTGGTTGTTTAAAACACATTTCTCCTCTTGTCTCGTCTCCGCTTTGGTGGAGCGCCGGGCCTTAATTCATCATCGTTCTGCCAAAAAAAAAACAAAAACAAATTCTACAGTCATTCCAAACTCAAAAAAAATATGCTTCCTATTCGCTCTTGTTTGGATACATAATGAAAAATATATAAAGCTTCTTACTCATTTATTCCCTACATTAATAAGGGATTTTGAGTTGCACAGGTTGGGTTGCATCAAAGAACTATTCCTTCTTTTAGACCAACTACTATAGTACCTCTAGAGTTTATTTCATTTTAATGTACCTACACCGTTTGTTCTAAATAATACATCTATGGTTTTGATTTAATGTTTCTCATACCTATTATGTGACGGCGCGTCTAGAGGTTTTGCGATGTTGCGAATTTGACAGCTGTCAACTTGACGTAAAGCCTGGTGCTGAGGCAGCGCGGCGGCCCGCCAAAATGAAACACAAACGAAGATCGAGGAGATGGATCGAAAAGCGGCATTAATTTATTGTGTCTGTGTTATCGGTGATCATTGTGACTAAGTACAGGCAGTGGAGTAAGTTATTGATTTGCGCTCGCGCCTCTCGTATTCGATGGCACGTCGTTTACATTATTTTTAATTCCCTAATGTGATCGGAGACTTGTGATTATCCAGAATATTATTGACTTTCATTTAATTAGACCCTCGCCCGCATACCCACGTTCCACGTTTTGACTTTTCTATGCATTTTGCGGTATACAAATGACATCTACAGCTTTTGAAAATATGTCAAACCGCCATATTTAACAGACAAAAGTTATGTGACGATTGAAAATCAACCATAAGACAAAGAAAAATTATCTTCAAATAGTTGATTACAAATTGGACAACAAGAAAAAGGTATACCCTACTAAAATTGACGGTTCACTATGGAAGCAATAAAAGGTACCTAGGCAGTCTGTGCTTTTCTGTAACATTCTGAGTTCATAATATAAAATTACGTGTAACATTTCTCTCATTCCGGGTTCATAATATAAAATTACGTGTAACATTTCTCTCATTTACGCACATAATAAGCTTCATTACCTTATCCAGCAAATCTTACGTTACAAAAGGGAGAATTAAATATACTTAGTACAGTAAACACTGAAATGAACGCTTGTATTGTATGTATAACAGACTTGCTCTGTATCGCACGAAGATTCTTTGTGAAGCGTATTCTAATATCGGAACCCCGAGGGTGTTACAGTGTGGGGTGCTAGTGATAGCAATATTTTTGATGTGTAACATCTTTCCTCTCGCTTTCCTGCAATCTGTGGGAGTGATTTCGTGAAAAGGGACGGAAGTGTGTTACAGAAAGCGGGGCAGCGCTATTTGATTTGACCAATGAGCGCGCGCGGTGCTAGAGTTGGCCGTTAGATGGTACCAACCCATTTTCCGAAAAGTTGGTACTGACAGCCAAGATGTCAGATGTTACACATTATATACGACTACTGTAAGATTCGCTTGTTTTTTATATTTTGGATTTCGTTTAAAGTGGCTTTTTTATTAAATTGTCAACTAAAATATTTTGGAGACGGCCACTGAATTGCCGAAGTGATCCCAGCTGTCCTTAGAAATAAAGTAAAAAATCTGTCACTTGATCGAAACTTGTTCAATAAACTAAACCGTTTTGTTTATTGCTTGGTATGAATAACGCAATGAATGTTGTTCAATTGTCGAAATAAAACCCATTACTAGTAAGTGTGTTACGCAACTACCCCGCTGGTTTAGGACATAGGATACTTTTTATCTCGGTAGTACGAACCCGTGGAATAATTTCCGAACTCTTACGGCGAAAGCGTCAAGGTATCCCGCGAAATTCAAATTTTCTTACGTTTTTTGCAATTTGCAGGTCAGTATCATGTTCTATGTTGATCTAAATATGATTCGCGGCCGTATCAAATGTTTAATTATAGAATTATAATCTTAGAAATTATCAATACAACTCTCTAAGTTCATATAACTCCATTGAATGACTATTTCATGAAATCATGACATTTGACAATTATGCTAACTTAGGGAGTTGTATTGCTGATTGTAATGATTATAATTATGTAAAGCCATATTTGTTACGGTCGCGAATCATATTTTAATCAACATACAACCTGACACTGACCTGCAAAATGGAAAAAACTCAAGAAAATTTGACTCTCGCGGGCTACCTTAGCGCATCCCCCTTAAATCTAATATTAGAATTTATTCTTTTGGGTGGTTTATTATTATGTCGCGCCAAGTACTGAAATATAAAGTAAATTTTATAAAAGTTTTCTCCCTTCTTTCTTTCCGTACCTGTGTCGTAATGGCCCAGTCAGGCCCAGTGGATAAGGCGTCGCCTCTGATGCACGAGTTTGTGTTTTTTTTTTCAATTCTTATGTACTTTCTGAGTTCATCTTGGACATAACTACTTGAACTAACAAGCATGATGATTAATGCTCGTGCCTTCTCTATATGCGAAGAGGCCTTTGCCCTTTTTTTTCCGTTTGTATATGTTGGTAGATACCCTCCGTCTTGGGAGAACGGAGGGTTATGTCAGACTCCTACCGACTGTTCCTAATACTACCATGTGTCGGGGGCCCGGGAGATACTTGTACCATCAAATAAATTCATATCCAACCAGTTTCAAAACAAAATCCCGTGAACACAATGACCACATCTGTTACCGGCCCGGTTCTATAACCGCCGAGCGCTGCAAGCAAGAATAGTCCTTACGATGGTTAGATATGAACTTCTTCGATGGTACATTCGCTGCACCCCCGACTGTTATTAGCCCGCCATGCCTAGCAGTGGTGCTTAGCAATAGTCTGGTATTATTTATTGTTGCCTTTTTATATCCCCTGTTAAAGAGACCCCACCTTTATCCTCAAAAGGAAACGGTCCCTCTGTATAGTACGACACACATTTTTGTGTCGAAAAATCGAATTCCATTTCTTTAGAGCTTATTTCACGCCAATGTTTGCTCGTGTCCGATATTTTATTGAATATAGTGTTGCCACTATCTCTATTGGATGCTTTTAATAGGAAATTTTATTTCAAAACAAAATTCGCGTTTTGAGTTATTGTTTATATAATATGACGAATTAAGTTTTCCGATTTACTTTTTCTCATTTTGATTACAAAATTGATATCAGAATTTTCTTAGTAACAACTTATTCACCTATATTATCGACCGTACTTTATTATTCTTTTATGTTCCCTAGGGAAAAATAACAGTCTACAAACCGGTTTAATTATATTTACATACCTAATGTAATTATGTAAGTACATGAGTCTACCCACATTCATTTACATAATACTTTTTTCAAGGAATATGTGTGTGTAATATCAATATTTCATTTTGGCGAAAAGCGGCTTATTATTCGTGAAGCAATTTGGATGGATTACTGAAAAAATGTGTTTAGCTTTTTCCATAGGAGTAGTTTATTTTCGCGAATGTTATTGCAAGCTACTAAGGGATCATCAGTTCATAGGAGATGGGATTTACGGTTACTGAATAATTTGCGGATAAAACTTATTCCTTTTTACAAGCTTACTCTGTTCGTATGTGTTTCCGGTTACTCCAATTGTTATCCATTTTCCAAGCACTTCCTGGCATCCGATTGAGCTGAAACTTGGCATACTTATACAACTGCCGAGACATTTTGAAAAAATGATACCATGGAGCTGGTTTGATGATGGGGCCGGAAGTTGGCCATAGGAACTCCTCAATTAAACAAGATAGCACCATCGTGTTTGAACTCATTGGTCATGTATTAACAAGTGCTTTGATATTAGGTGGTGATCAAGGTTTGATGATGGCTCCGGAAGGTGGCCATAGGAAAACCTCAATCAAACAAGATCGCACCATCGTGTTTGGACTCATTGGTTATGTATTGACAAGTGCTGTGACACTAGGTAGTGTTCAGGGTCAGATAGGTTTTTATTTTTATTAGGTATTTAATTTGTCTTTTATATAGATTATTTTCTTTTAAATTTTGTGAATGAGAGAACGTTGTAGACATAACAGACTGTAGATCTGTGGACCATTTAATATTTTGCAAAGTACCTGGTACTTGTTGATGGGCCTACACTGTCCTCTCATACCTTTTAACACTGTAACTTGAAAACATTGTAAAAACCATTTACTTTTAAAAGAGTAACCGTGGAGTTTCTTGCCGGCTCTTCTCCATAGGAAACGACCAATTGGAACCGTGCACCTAGCTTCTGACGTTTCATAAGTGCCCTTGTAGGTTTATGTGAAATAAAAATATTTTGAATTTGAATTTTGAATTTGAATTTGAATTGAGATGATGGAGCCGAAAGGTGGCTATAGGAACTCCTCAATCAAACTAGATAGCACCATCGTGTTTGAACTCATTGATCATGTATTAACAAGTGCTTTGATATTAGGTGGTGATCAAGGTTTGATGATGGCTCCGGAAGGTGACCATGGGAAAACCTCAATCAAACAAGATTGCAGCATCATGATGGGACTCATCGGTTATGTATTGACAAATACTTTAACTCAAGGTGGTGTTCAGGGAATGAAGATAGAGTCAGAAGTTGGAAATAAAAAAAAGGACAAATAGATTTATTTGTCACAGAAACAGTGTCTACAAAAAGATAACTCGAATATTAAAGAACATTTTAAAAAAAAATGAGACTCCTCAAGTAAATAATATGATGTAGTGTTGTTTGATCTCATTGGTTCTTTCTTTGCAAATAATAGGGAAGAAACAGCACGAAACCATGCAACGACGATGCTCTAGAGGAAATGAATAGGATGAGAAATGTTACCGAAAATGGTGTATAAACTAAGTGAATAAATTATTAAACAGACTATTGCACAAAATGTATTAAGTTTAAAATATAATAAACTTAAAAATACGTTCTAAAATCTAGATTTCATTTATAAACTGTGGACCTAAAAAGAGTAATGGGTTTGTTGGATATCTGGTGATAGAACAGATATTAAAAAAATCCTAATGCTAAAAGGTACAATATAAAATATAAGTAAAAATCTTTTTTAAAACAAGCTTTTAAAGAACTAAAAAGTGCTAAATAAAACTTACGTAAACATAGAACTTTCATATTTTCTTAAAAGTTTGTGGCTTAAATGTCCCTTACACTAAACTTGAAGATAAGCCTCAAGGTTTTAAGACAATATTACTTAAAGTTCTATGTTTACGTAAGTTTTATTTAGTAGGTACTTTTTAGTTCACTAAAGATTTTTACTTATATTTTTTTCCTGAAATCCAGTGTTATAATTTTCTTGTTTCTTGGTGTGTGTCTGGATTGAGGAGCCAATCTCATATCGGAACGAGGGTACTACCAATATTTAGTAGTAAATTAGCCGATTTTGTAGGCCGGATCCTGGAATTTGTAGTAAAACCCTTAAAAAGTTATACGACGTTAAAGGTGGCTCCTCAATCCTGACGTCTGGATTGAGGAGCCACCTTAGAACTCGAAAACTAGCCAACGGATATTTTTGAAAATTTTGTAGGATTTAGTAGTACTTTTGCGTAATCTCTACAAAAAAAATGGGGTTTGTACGGTCGAATTTGAGATAGCTACAACGTTTTGATTTTTCATAAAAAACCATAAATTTCACCGCGCTGTATCTCGGAAAGTTATCAACCAATTACAACATATTTTTAGTATAATTTAGTAGTAAATGTGCTCGAATTTGTAAAATAAAAATAAAATGGAAAAGCTATATAATTTCGGTAACACAACACATTTTATGTGGCTCCTCAATCCTGACGGTCTATAGAAATGATATGTTCGTAGCTACTAAAGTATTTGATCAAATCGGATAACAATAACACCAATATTTAGTAGAAATTTCTACTAAATATTGGCGTAATCCAACATCCTGCGCATTCAGTATTTCAAAAGATATTAATAAAATAAACATTCCTTAACAAATTAGTGAATAGGGTGACCATAAATAATTCAAAGAAGACCATTGTTTGAAATAAGTAGTTTTATTTGCTTATAAATCATTCTACACGTACGATTACCTACGTGTAATTTATGTAATTGTGGTTTTAGATTATTTGAAATACTAGCTGCGCCCCGTGGATCCACCGTCATAAGTCTCGATTCCGTGGGAATACCGGGATGAAAAGTATTCTATGTCGTTACCCAGGTTATGCTCTACCCATGTGCCAAATTTCATTCAAATCCGTTCGGCCGATATAGCGTAACAAACAAACAAACTCACTTTCGCATTTATAATATTATATAGTTAGGATATTTATGTAATGAACCTAATGAAATGAAATTCAGTAACCGGTGATGAATTTAATGATACTTATTTTATACAAACTTATGTTTAGTTTGATTATTTAAACAATATTGTAGTTCCTGATGTATCGATAGATGGGGTTGTACTTCTCTCGGCTGAATCGCGGTGATAGGAATCTCCGCAGAAACATGACCTCTTCGTGTATAGTAAAATAAATTGTCTTCGTCAAAGTTTTTATTCATACGTTATGATTTTAAATTCATTATTGTTTCGCTGTTATTTTTCACAACATTATTGCTATAGTAACGTAAATAATGTAATAGACAAGCATTAGATTAGAAAAAAAATCGGTTAGACATAAATGATACAAACTCCATTAAAATGCTTAAGGGTAACGCTTAAGCATTTTAACAGTTTTTTAATAGAAAATTTACAGATCATTGTAAATCCTTTGTGCGGCACTGCCCTGCCGCACAAAGGATCGCAAAGGATCGCAAAGGAAGCTCTTTATATTAGCAATAAAATAAAATCAGCTGATGATAAAATAAAAACTACCTGGCAAATAATAAATAATGAAACAGGTAGGAAAAAACAGCGAAATACTGAATTCAATTTAGAAACTGCTCATGGCCCTATCAACACAGATGTAGAAATAGCTCAGGAATTTGAAAACTTTTTTGCTAATATTCCCATTAAAACTACTGAACCTTTAAATTCCTCACCCGCGCTTTCTGCTTCCTTACTTAGACAGAATGTGAAGGCATGCCCTTTGGAGTTTAGGTTTCAGCATACAAACCCCCAAGCTGTTATAAAAGCTTTTAAAGATCTTAAAATTCAATCAACAGAAGATCTCTGGGGAATGTCTGTAAAAGTCTGTAGATGTATTATCGAAACCATTGCGCCCTATTTAGCTTTCATATTTAACACCAGTGTAGACCAAGGAGTCTTTCCGGATCTCATGAAACACAGTAAGCTAGTTCCATTGTTCAAATCCGGTGATAGTAAAGAACCCAACAATTATAGGCCTGTGTCAATTCTACCAGTTCTCAGTAAGGTGTTTGAAAAGTTGATGCTCAATCAAATGTTACGTCACTTTAATAAAAATTCCATCTTTCATGAACAACAGTACGGTTTCACCAAAGGGCGTTGTACCACTGACGCTGGTGTCACCCTAATAAAGAACATTTTTAATGCCTGGGAAGAAGCACAAGATGCCATTGGAATCTTTTGCGACCTCTCGAAGGCGTTCGATTGCGTAGACCATGAGACACTTCTGCTGAAACTGGAGCACTATGGGATTAGGAATACAGCTCTTGATTTACTAAGATCATACCTGAAAGATATAAAGGTTAAAGTTCAAGTAAACGGCGTAAACTCATTAGGGTCTGAAATGGCAATGGGCGTTCCTCAAGGTTCGATATTGGGTCCATTCCTCTTTTTAGTTTACATTAATGATTTACCCCAATTACTCCAAAATCAACCGAAGATGGTGTTATTTGCAGATGACACATCATTGATCTTTAAAATCAACCGACGGTCACAAAATCTTGACGACGTGAATACCACTATTCTTCAGGTCCAAGATTGGTTTACGGTAAATAATTTGGTACTAAATAAAAAATAAAACAAATGCATTAGATTTAAATTACCTAATGTTAGAAGTAGCCTTATATTAGCCTTAACCTAACTAAAATTATAACAAACTAAAATAAAGTGTCTTAAAATTCCGCATCGCTGTCGACTGATAATGTACCAAAGAGACTGACGACTTATGTATTTACAGGAATTTTACTTAATGTATTTACAGGAAGTATAATCACCAGAGTCAACAATTCAACTCACTAAGTTAGAATTGGCCTCAAATGGCATGATTTTGTGGAAGTATTCGGACAATTTAAACTGAGTCGTAGGAATGATTGTAAAGAGTTTAATTTTTTGTATATTACATACAAAGAGATTTAAGGTACTAATTTTGATCTATTTTATCTATACATATTATAAAACAATGTCGTTTTTCGTGTCTGTCTGTGTGACCGCTTAAATCTTCTAAACTACAGATGAAATTTGATGTGGTTTCCACCGTCATTTAGAGCAAATTTATTAAAATATTAATGTATAAAAATAACAACTTAACCTAATTTATGAATACAAATAAAAAATAAGATCCTAACTAAATCGCAGTATTATATTTTGATAAAGAGAAAAAAACGAATGTAGCATTGCAATCACAATATTGTGAATGTGCTTGCAATGTAACGTTCCTTTTTGAACAAGTAATTTTAAATTATTTGTGTAGTGCAGTCTTCACCAAAGAGTGTCAGAATGATTTCTGTTTATTTCTTACAACCTCTAGACAGATTGCATTTTTGCCATTAAACTTAAATGTTCTTTCAAATTTTGGCATCCGATGTTTGGAAGACGCAATCTGCATTCAGGAAGAAAAATACACTTGTATTTGTTGCGGTGATGATAGAACTTCCAATTATGTGCCATCCAATATTGTGTCGTTTGATTTAAATGGCAGTGACAAATTTATTTTAGAAGATATACATCATCATCCGCATCACATCATAGTTAAAGGTATAACATACTCTCATTGGAGCTATAGAATTTATTCCAGCACTCAGTGAAGTTGGCATGGGCCATTATAAATGTCACTACATTATGGATAGTCAGTTTTTTTGCTATGACGATTATGAAACCAAAATTCGCAATAGTACAAAATTACCAAAATATTTTCATATTACATATGGCAAAATTTAAAGTTGGGGGGGGGGAATAGACCCGCAAATGGTCCAAAATTTTAAGGGAATATCGGGTAACAAGATTACGTTACGCCCGCGAACACGCACAATGGGGAGACGAAGAATGGGCAAGAGTAATGTTTTCTGACGAATCCAGATTTATGCTGTGTGCAAGTGACGGGCGGCGAAGAGTCTACAGACGGCCAGGGGTAGATTTTATTCCAGCTTGTTTTGAGGAAAAAGTGCCGGTTGGCAGTGGATATGTTATAGTTTGGGCTGGAATCTCTTTAGAGCGTCGCTCGGAGTTAGTGCTGATGCTGAAAATTCTTTGTGATTTCTTTTTTTATTCTTGGTGTTTGTTTATTCTATGGGATATTGCTCTTTTAGTTTATTTTCTTTTTTTTATTCTTGGTGTTAATATTGTGTTCATAATTTAAGTACTGAATCATGGTGAAGAATTATTCATGTGTAAGTAAAACCCTGTTTATGATCATAGTTTGAATTATTTATGGTCACCCTATTCACTAATTTGTTAAGGAATGTTTATTTTATTAATATCTTTTGAAATACTGAATGCGCAGGATGTTGGATTACGCCAATATTTAGTAGAAATTTCTACTAAATATTGGTGTTATTGTTATCCGATTTGATCAACTACTTTAGTAGCTACGAACATATCATTTCTATAGACCGTCAGGATTGAGGAGCCACATAAAATGTGTTGTGTTACCGAAATTATATAGCTTTTCCATTTTATTTTTATTGTACAAATTCGAGCACATTTACTACTAAATCATACTAAAAATATGTTGTAATTGGTTGATAACTTTCCGAGATATAGCGCGGTGAAATTTATGGTTTTTTATGAAAAATCAAAACGTTGTAGCTATCTCAAATTCGACCGTACAAACCCCATTTTTTTTTGTAGAGATTACGCAAAAGTACTACTAAATCCTACAAAATTTTCAAAAATATCCGTTGGCTAGTTTTCGAGTTCTAAGGTGGCTCCTCAATCCAGATGTCAGGATTGAGGAGCCACCTTTAACGTCGTATAACTTTTTAAGGGTTTTACTACAAATTCCAGGATCCGGCCTACAAAATCGGCTAATTTACTACTAAATATTGGTAGTACCCTCGTTCCGATATGAGATTGGCTCCTCAATCCAGACACACACGTTTCTTGTTGTGTGGTGATACTAGTATCAATGTTATTAGATTGAAAACACTTCCATCTATTAGAAGTATGCATAACATCGCCGCTATCCTAACTTTAATAATATTATAAAGGTAAGTTCGTTTGTTACGCTTTCACGCTAAAACGGTTGAACGGATTTGGATGAAATTTGGCACACAAATTGACCATGACCTGGGTAAGGATATAGGCTACTTTTCATCTTGGATCACAAATGAATTCGTAAGCAACAGCTAGTAGTATATGATAAAGCTATTTTGTGCGTCGGAAACCAAAAACTAAGTAAGTACCTAAGATGGTTCGCAATTTATTTGCCAAACATGTAAACAAACACGAGTTTTAGGAAAAAAAACTGTAATGCCTACACATAAGGTTCAGTTTGCGCTACAACTTTATATTATTTATGACTTTTTTAACAGTACTCGTCAGTCTAAAATCTACTTTATTTACACTAACATGAAGTTGATGTTTGTTTAAGTAGAAATATCATCAATTGGAAACAAGGATTTAAATAGACCTTACCACCTCCGTGACCTCTTTCATTTACATATAAGCCTATAACGTTCCTTCTGCTGGCACACAGGCCGGTAATCCACCACGCGGGCCCAGTGCGGGTTGGTAGATGTTACGTATCTTCGAATTTTTGGTTCGGACATACCGGTTTCCTCACGATATTTTCCTTCAAGGTTTTGAGAGCAGTAGTGTTGAAATAAATTACACAAAGTAAAGAGCCTACCTGGGTTCGAACCCACGAAATACGAAATCGGGGCTGTTACCACTGGACCACCATTGTTCTGTATTCTCTTTCATTTGTTTTTCAGTCGTCTAATTGTCTAACAGTCACCTCAAAGTCACTGGCAGGTTGCCAAGAATAATGGTTTTTATTTCCAAATTATATGAGATCAATTCTTAACTTTTTGTTTTTTCTTTCAGCAAAATCCGTATTCCGGACGATGTCAAACAGCCTTAACAGCACTTGTTCTTTTGAAACTTTCATAATTTCGGGTCCTATTTCGGGTTTATGGTTTAAGTTTGCGAAATAAAAACAAACAGATTAAAGTGGGCACAGGACGTTGGTAATAAATTCTAGGGTTGGTACATAAAACCTAGGGTAGCTGGGGTTCATCGTAAAAATGTTAGTGTCGACTAGGTGATGTCAGTCGTTTTATGAGGGGCATATAAATGTGGAATTGGATGTGTATGTGAGAATAATTAGTAGGTTTAATAGAAGAGAGAAACAGAGTTTTACAGAGTAAAAAAAATGTTTAACCCGTCCAATAGATGATTAAAGGCATAAACAAAACGAAACTGCAACAGTGATCATGGCGCCATCACCCCATGAACTCGTTTTGATCAAGAATTCCCATCAAACATAATTATCCCCATAACAATGCAGGTAACATAGGATACTAGATAGACTAAATAGGATTATCTAGTTATCCAACGTGCAACGTTATACTTAATAAGCCTACACGATAAAGAAAAAACACATTTTTTCAATACCTTAATCATAAAAAATTCAAAGTATTAATAATCCTCAAAGAGAAAATAACTTCAAAAGACTCCATAAAGAAAATATTAAAATTTTCTCTTTGTACTGGAGCTTATTATAATTTACTGTTACAATGAAATTAAACTCATTATTTTCTTCAAAGAAACCGCGGAGGTATTATGAACAACGGTTTTGTTAAAGTAATTTTAAGCGTTTAGTCGATATTAAAGCTACCCCGCACATTTGACACATGCACATGCGACTGCGACAACTCGACGACTAGATTGCGTCTAATCGTCGAGTTGTCAAATTAAAAGCCATTTTAAACAAAAAACCGACACTTTAAAATTTAAGCTCCTATTTCTTCGAGAGCCTTTTTTCGATCCTCAGGGCGACGCTCCCGCTACTTGTCACAGCGACTAGACGTACGGTGCACGCGTTCACCCGATGACAGTCGCATGCGGCACGACATCGACAGCGCAAAGACTACAATATATCCATCAATCTTGTTGTGAGCGCTGAGGAAGATGGACGTGTGTTTAAATGACAAATCCTTAGCTCATTTCTAACACTTATTATATACTACATCATAAAACGCAGTCCATTCTCCGACCGTGACTAGTTTCTTTCATACAAAGTCACTTTTCCTGTTGAGATTGGACAAGAGTCCCAATTCAATTACTTTAATTCCTTCCTGCGGAGTTAAGGGTGAAAGAAATGTGATTACGTTTTTGCCCATCCTAAGCAGTGTCCGCCCCTGACTTCCACGCATGTAGTTGAGTTTTAAGGTATAAGTGAGGAGCGTTTTGGAGAGAAAATAATTGACTTTTTCTGGTTTGATATGACGCGCTTTTTAAGTACCGGTATTAATCCCACCCATCCACTAAATAACACTACTTTAATCTTAAAGCAATGCAAGTACTTTAATTACTTATAATGTATTATGCGTTAAAATGAAAATATCGCGAGGAAACCAGAACAAAACAGTCTGGAAGAGAAATAGAGAAATTCTAATCCTTATTCGTCTCTCTTTTTCGTGTGGTTAGTGACTAACCAGTCGGTATTTTCTGTAAAAAGATCAACGTGAAACTTAGGTGAAGTGAGCGTGAATTGAGCTGTCACTGTCACAAATCGACCGGCAGGATGCTAGGGATTGACACTATTGACAGCTCACTTCACTCTCACTTCACCTAAGTTTCACGGTGATATTTTTACAGAATCGATCGGCTGGTATCTGAGTTTTTATGCCGCCCATGGCTCTAGGCTTCACATGGCGATGCCATCGATAAAAGGCGCCCAGGCATGCCGGTTTCCTCGCGATGTTTCCTTCACCGTTTTTGAACCAAGTGAAGATTATACAATACGCCCATGACATCGAAAAGTGTGCGGTGCGTGCCTTGGGGTCGAACTCGAGACCTATGACTTGGCAGTCCGACGGTTACACCACTAGTTTATCACTGTTCTATCTGTGTTCAATCCTTATTTAAAGAGGCTTTTGTCTGGAAGAAGGCAGTGAGATTTAAAAAAAGATGAATGGGCGTGCTCTTGACTTCGATCTCGCCCGATGGAAAGCGCTGGATGAGGTCTATGATGGAACGAGCGTGCCCAGAAAATGACTTTTTACCCTTGATTTGAAGGCAGACGGATTATATCTGGAAGGGAGGATAGATGCTGGTAGAGAGTTCCACACTTTGGCTGTGCGCATTATAAATGTGTAGAAGATAAAATACTACTTCTGTGCGGTCTCTGTTTTTCATGGAGTACGTAAGTACGTTCGTTCAAAACCGCCTTCTGGGTTTAAAAACGCTATTCTGTTCCAACTTCCACCACACCTTATCCCTACGAAGTTACCAATGCCTCACACGTGCACACGAGTTTCGTAAGAACGTATAGTAAGGCATACGTGACTCTCCTGCATAACTGCTTTCCTGGTAACCGGTCTCCGGCTCTCCTGTTTACGACAAGCAATTTATTTCAAATGTTGCAATTGATAAAGAATGAATGTGGTGGTGGTGTTTCACACTGTTTCGAGTTTATGTGCGCCGTATTTTTACTTGCAAAATAGTGTGATATGCAAAATAAGAACCTGGCTCTTGAACCGGGTTTTTGAACCGGGCTCTTGAACCGGGCTCTTGAACCGGGCTCTTGAACCGGGCTCTTGAACCGGGCTCTTGAACCGGGCTCTTGAACCGGGCTCTTGAACCGGGCTCTTGAGCCGGGCTCTTGAGCCGGGCTCTTGAGTCGGACTCTTGAGTCGGACTCTTGAGTCGCGATCTTGAGTCGGACTCTTGAGTCGCGCTCTTGAGTCGAGTTCTTGAGCCGGGCTCTTGAGTCGGGCTCTTTTGTCGGACTCTTGAATCGGGCTCTTTTGTCGGACTCTTGAATCGGGCTCTTTTGTCGGACTCTTGAATCGGGCTCCTGAGTCGGACTCTTGAGTCGCGCTCTTGAATCGCGCTCTTGAGCCGGGCTCTTGAGCCGAGATGATTCCAAGATTCCGATGATTTCAAGTATCTACAACTGATTATGGGGTCAACGGCCGCTGTTTTTTTAATCATCATTAGATATCGGTACCAACAGGTCTGTGAAGTTTCACCAATCAGTTTAATTTGACCCTGTATTTTATTATTAATAGCTGCGCTTTACGGTTTCACCCGGATAAATCCCGATGCCGTGGAAATATCGGGATAAAAGGGATCCTATGTCCTATTCCAGGTCTACCCATGTGCCAAATTTCATCCAAATCCGTTTAGCCGTTTTAGCGTGAAAGCTTAACAAACAAACAAACTCATTTTCGCATTTATAATAAATACTATAGTTAGGATGACAGACACAGGATAATTATCGCCCTAATCATGACGTTTGAATTATTCTTGTGTGGTCAAACATTGTTTGCCTAAGTACGATCGATCAAATGACAATTTAAATGAACAGGTTATTATAAAATAACTTATTAATTAAAATTATTTAAATTCCTAATTTAAATTCACTTCGTACACGTTTAACCAACAAGATTTTGATTGATTGATATATTTACGTACGATGTTATTTTAACTGTGCGTTTACATTGGCCAAAGATTAATAAAAACATGTTAAATTCTTGGTTACAGTAAAAAAAAATTGGCAAATTGTTTTCGGTCAACTCACGTTCGCATTGTTGACGCGAAACATGTTTGACGTTTCATTTCACTTGACACGTTTAACAGACAATTTGAAAATATTTCTATAAGAATCATGCAACATGTTTCGATGTTTACCGTCGCATGGAAAACACTAACTTGAGATCTGTCTTAAAACTTACTCATGTTGCGTGTAATGCGAATGCAAATTCAACATAAGTAACAAGTTATGAAATGAGATTTGTTTCATGTGACAAGTTTCGAAATCTACACGTTGAATGTTTTCTGGTGCAAACGCATAGTTACAGCATTATTTTGTAGTCTAGATAGTCCCTAAGTTAATTAACTGAATGACAGTGTAAAATCCTTTTTGTATAGAACAGAAAGTGATTTATTTTCATTAATCAGTGTGATGTTCGGATCTGAATTAATTAACGTTCTTGTAAATCTAGATAAATTAACATTCCGTACTTGGAATGAATCGCAACCCATCAAAATATTAAGGGACTTTATCGACAGTTAATGGAAAATCTAATTCTTTTATAAAACGTCCTTGTGGGCCAATGAAATTGAGTGTTAGTGCTCCAAATGACGTTTTGTGTGTCCTAACCTAACTAACTAAAGCGACTGTCGCGCGAATACGCGGTTTCGCGATCGTTTACATGAATTAAGACGTTCACACGCGACTTTATTGATCACGCGAGAAGTCGTATTCATATACTTGTACGTACACGAGCTCGACGAACGAGTTCTGGCGCGACAATCGCATGCGGTCAGGGCGCGGCCTAGACAGTGGTAAAGATATAATTATACAGGGTGTCAGGGACATCGACGCGAAGCCGGTTACCATGGATTCAGTACATGATTCTGAAGCCCCCCTTTATCTATATCCCTGACACCCTGTATAAAAAGTAAGGTATATTCCGCGCGCGACTGGTAGTCACCGCCTCAGGTATGTAAGCGGTGAGAAGGGAGGAGGGTGCCATTGACAAAATTGGCAGACTGAGTTAGCTTGGCCTTTGTCTACCTCCCCTGTCTCACCGCTCCCATACGTCAGGTGGTGACTACCAGTCGCGCGTAAATGTCACTTTGTGTAGGAACAGATATGATTATGTCTATTCTTCGTAGCACGGAGATAGAAGTGGCCATTATAAGGGTGCAGGAAATAGCTGATTTTTAATTCACTGTTAACCTTTTAGGGCGTGAAAGTAGCTACTCATGATTATGAGCAACTTTTACTATCTTCTTCTTAACATGTCAATCTAAAAAGAATCGGCGCAAAGTTCGGCTGTAAAAATCTGCTGTTTCATACAAAAATGCAATATTTAACCGATGAAAATATATGAAACAGATGTGTTTTTTTCTATTTCGTAGTCCCATAGTGAAAATTGTTTATAATCATGAGTACTTTCATCTTCTGAAAGTTTAATTAACAGTGAATTAAAAATCACCGCCCGTAATATCCAATTTAATCTAAACAATAATTTTGAATGACTACATCTTACCAACATTTAGAAAAGTTCTCTAATAAAAATATTACTATTTTCTAGAGCTACAGAAGAGGTTCTAACATAAGAAAACAAAAGAGTGTGGACCGAGTCGCACAAGCCGCTAAGTTAACAGTTTATGTGTTAAGTGTTCTCTCGACATCTGGAGTGAGCACATGGTGACGAGCGGAGCGATCTAAGAAATAGGAAGGGTGTAAGCTGACAAGTCGTTTTCATTTTTTTGGTTTAATTAGTTGGGCCCAGTAAGTGGCTGTGTTAATCGCGGCATCACTGGCGTTTTTCAAGTCCTCAGATGTACAGGTAAGCGTACCATGAACGAAGCTGTGAAAAACAAAATCATTTTTTCAATGAACAACACAACACAAAAAAAAATTATTAGGTAAGTACGTGATAAAAATTTGAGGCCTGTTCTAACCGAAATTCTTGGGTAGAATATGCGATCATTACCTGCCTTGTATTTATTATACAGATGGCTTTTATACCAAAAGAATATAGAATATAGAAAATACCAAAAAAATAAAATTAAACTGAAGAAATAAAATGAAATTTAATTGATTTATTCTGTAAATAGGATATAGGAATCACTGTTACACTTCATATGAATAAATATTAAAAATAAGCTAGATGAGGTCGGCGTTTCCTATCTGACTACTCTGAGAAGAAAGTCCGAACCAAACACAGAGGTCACAGTCTCTTTAAAAGTAGGTACAGATATAAACTTGGTCAGGCCATATGAGGACTATGTAGATTAGTGTCTGAAATGGTATTTTGAGGAAAGAACCACACAGATTTGAGTGGACCCGTCCAGTCAGTGCACGCATTTGTCAGTACTCGTGGAGCTCAACTCAGGAACTCAACTACTCGACGAACAATACCATAGAAATGACAGTTGGATAGGCCGCATAAAGTACTCAAACTGCTAGACAGTTTATTTTAAAAGTAGGCAACGTCACAAATAGATGTCAAAAATTTCGCTGTTTGATTAATTTGGCAATATTACTGTATGGAAATATGAAATGTGGCTAACTAGCGAACTAAAATATTGATTACGAAATGCAATAATTAATATCGTAACACCGAATATTCAGTTTAAGCTTTAAAAAAGTATTTAGAAACTTTCGAAATGCCTTCTTTACACCTAAACAGTTACATCATCAAATTCAATGTTATAATTTCAACTTTTTTAGGTGTAAAAAGGTATTTCGAAAGTTTTCAAATACTTTTTTTATGTCCAGGATTTCACGGATGTCCATTTCCCAAGATTTTCCACAAAAAAATGTAGAAATAAAAAAAAATGTTAACCTAATTTAATTTTCTTCGCTGTCCCACTAAGTTCAGACCCTAGCTCTTAACCCTGCTAAGTGCTGACTCCAATAAGTGGATAGCGAGCAAACTGTACAGTTTAACTATTAAATGCTTTATGTTTTAGACTAAACTAGATTACTGAAGTATTTGGAAGTTGGAGTTTGGTACTGTTCTTACTTGTTACCGATCGAACGTTAACGTAGTTGTTGTTATTATTAAATTGGACTGTTTTTTTTCCCTCTGTGGCTTGATTTGAGGGCATGTATTTAATCGAACCTTAAATAATTCCCATTTTGCCTTCCTAAAAATATTATTGAACACTAATAAAATAAATGTGCATCTCAAATAATATCTATTTTGGGGTACTTAAAATACTAAATAGCCATGTTACTGCGGTCAACTTGGAGATAAGGCTCATTGCCGCATCACCGCTAGCTTTGATCGCCCGGCTCGCGCGTGGTTTTTGCTCGCTCGGCTGGCGCGCGGTTTTTCAGTTCTAACCTATAACCAATGGTCAGGGTTCCCTAGCTTAGTTACTGCGGCTAATTCGACTCGCGTGTGGTTGGTTCTAACCCAACCTCACCCGTTTAGTCGGGGTACCTTAGCTTAGCTACTGCGACCATTTCTGAGAAAAGGCCAAAAAATTAAAAATATGTTCATTTATTTAAAAAAGTGTGTATCATTTGAAGCCCGAACAGTTTTAAATGGTTCATTAATTCATTCAAATCATTAGAAGATTGATATTTTTTTAAAGGATCAAATTAATGTTTATCTAAAAATTATGATCATGCATGTTTTCGTCTATTAATAAAAGCCTCATGGTTACCCTCCATCTTTAGATGGCAAAAGGTCTGCCGGTATTCTACCAATAGTTTTCCTCAACTCAATGGAACACCATCAAAATCACAACCGGAATCGCAAAAGGATCCCTGTTTCAGGATCAGAACCTTAGAAAAACAAAATCTGTTCCCCCGATTCAACTCTTAAACATGCTGACATCGGGTCTCTTAGATCGCTACTAATAATAGTGATCATAGTACTTACCAAACGCATTTGTGAAAGTAATAAGCTCTTATTACAACACATGGGAGCAATAACACAGTTAAGTCCCAGACAACGTTAATAAAATAATAAAATGTAATGAAACTCTAACTACGGAGAAACAGACCTAACTTATTACAGACTTAACCCACATGGGAAATAACATTATATTTACTGAACTACATACTAAACTGTATTTAGGATTATATATTTGGGTACTATGACCGTATAACTGCGTTGTGGAGGTCAGATAAACAGTCGGCCATTGTAAAATACTGGTATTCTGCTGCTTTAGGTAAGACTGAACGCCGACCCTAATATAGTGTGGAAAAGGCTACGCAGATGATAATGATGATTGACTTTGACCCAGTAAGCGGGTTGTGGATGTCAGATAGGAAGTTGCTCCATGTAAAATACCGGTATTCAGTAGCATCAGGTAAGACTGAAAGCCGACCCTCATAGTTGGAAAAGGGAAGGTAGATGATTTGCGTACCGGAAGACGTAGCGTTGGAAGGACTCCCAGCGAGGTGGACCGATGACCTTATGAAGGCCACAGAAATCTGCTGGATGCCAGAAGCACAGAACCGGTCAAAGTGGCGGTGCTTGAGGGAGGCAATAAGGCCGAAAGTTTCTTTAGTGGTGATCGTGTACCGCAAGGCCGCTACGGCCTTGTGAAGAACATAGGGATCCGCTGAATGCGGGAACCACAGAACCAGTCGAAGTGGCGGTTCTTGGGGGAGGCCTATGTCCAGCAGTGGACGTCTTTCGGCTGAAATGATGATGATGAGACAGATGATTTACTATGGCTGTCTCGTTGTATGGAAAAACGTAGTATCCTTCGTTCCCACTAGTACCATTAACAGTTCCATGATGGAACTACTGATGTTTCTTTTTAAACACTAGTTCAATTTTAAAAGAATCTGAAAATAATGGAACTGATGTTGAATTTTCAATCACTACCACCACATTATTATTTTAGGCACTTGTGAATTTTTTTAAGGGTGTATAAAAACATTAGAGGTAAAAACCCTTAGTTTTTATAATAACTATAGTCAATAAAATCATTATACAGGATGATTGGAAGATGGGTGCAAAGCTTTAAGGCGAAGATAGTACAGACAATTTAGAACCATTTAAGCCATGGTTGTCCTAGACGAAGTCTTACCAAATATTTTTAACCAAATTTTTAAGTTTTTTTTCGGAAATTCTCAAAATTTAATGTAAACTGCATAATTATGGCCAAATTGAATGATAAATGAATTCATTTTTTATTTATTTAATTAAAGTAATGTGTAAGCAATCAAGCAAAACATGTTTTAGGCTTCTGTGTCATTAGACATTTTTTTTACAGACATTTAAAGCTCAGAAAAAATAAAAAATTTGTACAAAACGTCTTTTAAAACTTATTAAAAAAAAAAAAATTGGTAAGAATTCGTCTAAGACAACCATGGCTTAAATGGTTCTAAATTGTCTATACTATCTTCACCTTAAAGCTTTGCACCCATCTTCCAATCACCCTGTATATTATATTCAGGCAAGGAAAGCTTACTGCCACCTAAAGTATCGGTAAAGTTTTGCATCATGTAATCTATACGAAAACTAAGAGAGTTTCATGTTTTGATGAGTAGATCCTCTTGTAACTTCCACGAAAGGCGAGCGAGGTTTCTGAAGTTCATCATAGTTGAAACTCTACCGGTATTATGAAGCCCTAGTAAGTTTGTAAGTACGTTAACTACTAATGCTAGTTTTTCTGTGTATGTACCGCATCATAATATCGTCTTACTATTATATTTTACTAGCTTTTCATGCACGGCGTCGCCCGGGTGAATTTCATGTCTCTTTATCCAGAGTTTCAGGCTGTAAGTTTTCTTAAACAAAAAAATCTTTCATATAAAACTTGTCCCGATAATTACGAACACAACAAAAAAAAAACTGCCAAATCGGTCGAGCCGTTCCAATGACGTATATAGACACGTCATAAACCAACATGTCGGCGCTTAAAAACGGCGAAAATACTAGATAGCTACTTATACGCGTGAAGAAAGGGAAAGAAAATATGACACCGTACGGGGTGCCTGTTGCTAGAGGGAGATAAATATACATCTTCAGTTACGTCACAGGAGTAAGTAATAGTCAAATTGCATGCTCATTGGTCGAGCGCATGAGTGACGTAGCGCGCAGAGGCATATGGGGAAAAAAGGACATTCGATTTTCAAGAGTTAATAAAATAGTTGATATACCGTATTACCTACTTTACGAATAAAGTAATTAAAATATTAATCTTTAAAATATTAGCGGAATACATCCGCAATAGTAATTATTGTTACATATTAAATTAAAAAATAAAACAAAATATCTTTGTAAACAAAAAACCTTTATTTAATAATCTAAAAAACATTAACATACTGATAGGCAATCGAACTGATAGGTAATTAAAGTCACATTTTTACAGATTTTTAAATTCCTTCAAACAAACTTAATTTATTTCTTTTTTGCCTCTTATAATTTGATTCAGAGCTTTTTTGTGCGAAATGTAGGCGAACATTGATAAATTTATCAATGACCGCGCGAATAAGGTGCACTCTATGATCAAATGTGATGTAAAGAACCAAATACGTCATTGCAGCTGATAAACGACTTTAAAATACGGTTTTTTAAAATTTGGATATCTTTGTGATCGGGAAACTTTAGTATAGGGTGTTGGTAGCCAATCGTTTTCACGTCTTTGAACCCTTATTATGTTAAGCCACTTTTCTTTTATTAGCTTATCTGTAGGCAATCTAAAATGAAAAGGAAAACGATAATTAATATTCATAATATAACAAGTACATATTATATTCAAAAAATATTATGAATTCTATCAACCAAAATAACACTAGTGTAATAGTGTCTCCACCTCCCCTAACGGCACGTGACCACTAACTTCATGCCGGCCGCCATTAGACAGCGGCGTCGAACAAAATAAAATAAAAATAGGTAGTTTTGTGAACTTACGCATGAAATGACACGTTTTTGTCTTTAACTTTTGGAGTATAATTTGTACATCGTCTGAAAACACACCACGGCATGTTTTTTTATATTTTGCACAGGTTTACACACACAATATAAATTAAAAACAAACGTAGTGTCGCGCGACAGGTTGGTGCGTAACTAAGCGCGATGTGGCCAATTGGCTTCATTTCATGTTGTCATTTTAGAGTGCGGACAACGTATCTATAGTTTTATATATCATTGAGCCGTTCTCATCTTTCAAACATGCACCTATTGATTTTTTTAAATATAGAATAAAACCACCGTTGCCGTCGTTTCGAAGTTTAAGTTAAACCCTAAATACTACAATGTTTTTTATTTTTTATTTTAAGTAGCGCAATAAGTTTTTACTAAGGCGCTTGTTGTTTTTTCCCTCTCATAAAAATCTGGTATTAATAATTACGTAAAATGAATTCATTCTTCCCATTCAAAACATCCCTTAGATACACCATGACACGAAAGAATCTCTCATGTTAGACAAAAATATTTAATTTGACGTGAAAATATGACGGTCGGATTACAGAGCTGAAAAATAATTACGTCGGCGTTACATGGCATCGCGTCGTCAACTGATATTAATATCAGCGTCAGACACCTAAAAATTATGATCACGTAGAAGCACTAATCTTGGGGTGATAATATTGAAAAGTATACGCGAAGGCAGACATCGGACGACATAGCTTTACAACACACCTGAATTCCTGGTAGACGGAGGTGTAAAGGTCACACATAATTCGCCAGCAGCCATGCTATTATTCTGTAAATATCTCACCGTGAAAACTTGGGTGAAGTGAGCTGTCAATAGTGTCAATCCCTGTGGAATGACAGCTCACTCCACGCTCACTTCACCTAAGTTTTCACGGTGAGATGGTTACATAATAGCACTGCAGATATAATGAATGACTTGTCATAACATCAAGCCTGTATTCCACGAAGGGGTGGGCAGAGGTGTACCTATAGTACATACACACATTTCACCAGTTATGTTGTAGTTAGGTTAAGTCCCATGTAATAGGGGTCGAGCGTATCTTTATTAACCAGGCACAGATAAAGACCTCTCTGTGCCTCGGAAAGCACGATCAGTAGTTGGTCCCGGCTGTCATTCGTTGATCTTTGACAGTCGTTATGGGAATTCTGAAATACTGTCTTGAATTCATGCCATCCTAGTACTTATTGTTATGTTACTGCTCAGAACTTGTGCACAGTGAACAGGATACCGTCTTCACATGTTGCACCCGCACGATGCCGGGGCGGTCGCTAGTTTGTATACATTATATGCAGTAATACCTTTCATAAATGCTTAAGTGCCAATGTTGAATGAATATGCTATTGGTGTTTTTTATTAAATAAATAACGCTGATTTTATGGCATTCTGTACATTCAACCTCGTTATTTAAATTCGAAATTTTCAAAGACAAAGTTCCTCAAAACATTCGCATAAACGTTTCTCACTTTCACAGTTTAACGCGTCCCGTGACTCCCGCCATTTCGCGCGCACGCGGTCGCCATTCTCACATTATTATCTCTTTTATTCTTTCCCTCTTTACTCCCACAGATTATAATAAAATAAAAACCCTTGGGAGAATAATAAAAGAAAATTCTTCATTGTTAGAAAAAATACCGCTGCGAAAGTCGTAAACGGCTGAGTTTCATCAAAAACCGTTTTTTATCGGGATGCAGATAAAAATTGAGATGTGTATGATAAAGTTTATTGAAGGAGGTTTGATGTATCATCTCATAAATATTGATTCTCGAAAAGATGACTGAGTAACTTATGCGGTCGGTTCGGGCGAGAAGAATGTTCTAAGTTGATGAAAGTTTTATTACATAGAGCCATGAATTACCGACCGACCGATTACCTGACTTGGTCTCCATACGTCTTTTTCGGGTGCCCACTGAAAATTAACGCTGTGCTGTGGGTCTCCATAGCACAGCATCATGCTGAGTGTAAGCCTTCTTGTCACAGTCATGACGTGCCAGCAGCTGCCGACTATTTCTGTTTAGTGCTCGTTATAGTATTTAAATCTGTGTTTTATTTTCTTATTTTTTACTTGAGTTTATTATCTTTTTTTTTATGCACGTGTTTCTGTGACAAATAAACTTATTTTTCTTTCTTTATTTTCTTTAATTACAGACAGTTACACAGACACTGACATGCTTCACAGTCTAAACTCCTAATGCCCGATTGATTTCTATGAATTAAAACAAAAATCCACTAAATGCATAAAGAATCAAGATCTTGCTTTGCAAAACTTTACGTGTACAGTTTACCCCAATAATCTTTGCGGAGAAAATACCAACCAAATACTCTTCGACTTTTCCATGGCTCTAAATAAAACCATCTTATTTTTTTTTACATTTTCTTTTGAACACTCGTGCCCTTACAATGTTATGTTATCTTGAAGGTACAAACAGAGAAGCGTGACTTTACGGCAGTCATTACTTCATCGTAAAAACATTACGACTTTTACTTTTCATAGGATGTCTCGCATGGGGTAGTAAATGGAATGCTAACCGGGTTTGGCCATGTCACTGCGGTCAAAGAAGAGTTCTTAATATAATCATGAGAATGTAAAAATAAAGAAGTATTGGAACAGGATGTATACTCATCCTCTATAGAAAAGGAAGGATCCTCGGACCAGACGGGTGTTGTGTCTGTTGGACAACTGCCCAACGATTGATATCGGGACGTTGTATATGTATATGCTAGTCGCGCGGTAAGCCCTGCTTGCGCGATGCAGGATTTTGCGTGACGTCAGTGTGATGCATAGTTCGCATGTGGCAATGTAAATGCTGCCACATAACTTAAACAACACAACTTGAAGCTATGGAGAAATCATGAAGTTATTTTTTCGGATGATACCTGCTATCTAATTACGCAACACATTTTCGTTGACAATTCCGACTAATCTGTTTCAATTTGACAGGTAAACAACATTCATTGTGTTATTTACGTTGGTGAACAGATTTTTTTTCAAACGTACGAAGCAATGGATTAGCAATCTGTTTCAAAACGATTCAGATTCTGATTGATCGTGTATTACGTAATTAGGGTACTGGATGAACACTCTGAAAGTAGGAGTAGTCCAATTTCCATTGACTAATGCATTCATTCCATTGCTCGGTTCCTATAAACATGCCATTGCCAAAATGGGCATATAAATAGATTCGTAACCTAATTTTACCTGTGATAGCTACTTCCATATGGGGTCTACTATGCAAAGCTATGAGATCTTTGGTATAGACACAAGAGTCTTAATTTTTATCCAATAACAGTACGTACATTATAGAAATCGGCCATAACACATTCAGCGCTGTGAAAAAGGTTTTACCAGCACATTAGCGCTCCATTTATTCTTACTCCATGTTCACGCGCTATGGAGCGTGTCACAAAGGTTTGTGACATTTACAAATATCTGTGTAAGTACAAAATAATGTTTTTGTTATTTTACGGTTTTTTGTTATGGTTCTTCACCAGCCTATTAAATCAAGCTTGCTGGCTTTGTAATATTTTACCACAAGATCAGCCATTCTCCAATTTTATATAGATAAATCTATATGACGGAAAAGGGTATGTGTCTCTTTGTTGTTATCAGCCGTATTTTAACTACTGTGGGCGTACTGTGGGTAGTGTTAGTTACTGCGCAATAGAAAAACCGTTTGCAGTTCAAATCAAATTATAATTCACTATCAAATTAATCACACTAGCAATACATACACTGTAGGTACACGACACAACTATTCAGAATCCGCGATAGTGTCTAAATGTGTTCACTGCTTGACCGCCACTCTCAACTCTGCTTAGCACCGGCCGGTCCGAGCGTTATGTTATGGACTCTGTCGACCGCCGCTAGGCGGCGCTGACGTCCCGATTAATCAACTGAGTAACGTATTTCCGACATATACAACCTTAGTTTTTGTTTACCCTAAACCTCTTAAGGGGTTATTGTATCTCGTCGAAATATAGGGAACAGCAAATTTTTTTTTCGCCATTTCAGCGTCGTTCCCATAGTGAAAGTTGTTCATAATAATGAGTAAAATGACCCCTTAAGAGGTTTAGGGTAAACAAAAACTAAGGTTGTATGTCTATACTTAATTTAATAAAGCTGAAGAGTTTGTTTGTTTGGTTGATCACATTCATCTCTGGAGCTACCAGTCGAATTTGATTGACTGATGATTTTTACCATTTGATAGACCAATTCTTAAGGAAGGTTAGTAGGCTATTAAACATCACGCTACGACCTTAAGGAGCCGAGCAAAAAAAAAGTCAAAAAGAACGCTAAGCGAAAATGAGGTAATAGCTCGGCTAGCGGCTAGCGATGCGACGAGTTGGGTCGGGAGAACGAGAAATTTTACTCAGACGAACTCGCGGGCAGAAGCTAGTTCTATATAATTGTGAAGATTTTATACAAAAGCCTATAATGTTCCCATTGCTGGGACACAGACCTACTATCGGTGAGCGGGAGTGAGCCATAATCCACCACGCGGTCCCAGTGCGGGTTGGTAGATGTCACATGACTTTGAATTTTTGGTTCTAGGACATGCCGGTTTCCTCACGATGTTTTCCGTCATCGTTTTGAGAGCAGTGGTAATGAAATTATTTACACAAAGCAAAGCGCCTATCTGGATTCGAAACTACGACCTGTAACTGGTAAGTCGCGGCCGTTACCACTGGCCCACCACTGCCATGCTATTCTGTAAACATCTCACCGTGAAAACTCGGGTGAAGTGAGCTGACAATAGTATCAATCCCTGTGGAATGACAGCTCACTCCACGCTCACTTCACCTAAGTTTTCACGGTGAGATGGTTACAGAATAGCACTGCTGCTCTCAAAAGAAATGTTTAGAAAAGTAGTTACTTACTCAAACCTTTTTCCTCTAAAAACTACATACAGAGAAACACATGTACTGATGTCTGATTGATTCCAACTGAAATAAAAAACATATCGCAGCAAACATATAAATTTATATTATTTGCGGCCCTGAACGTTTCTATTTCCCTGGTACCTCCATGACCAGGAACCAGTTATTAATCAAATCATTCCGTGTCTGCTTATTCAGAGAGCAGTGAACAGTTAAATGGAGGCAAACGTGCGTAAAACTACGTTCGATAAATATTATTCTGCGAATAGGAATCGAATCTACAGTGAGTAATATTATTGGGGAAATAATATTCCATGTTATTGGTAATCTATGAATGTGGTTCATCGAATCGAATGAAACATTGCACATAGGTAGTCTATTAGGTACTTATCTATATTGTAAAGTTTTAGAGTTTCTACCTACCCCTACGGGAATTAAGTGTGAGGGTAAGTAAGTATCAAGCTTCGTGCAGACCAGCGCGACGCGACACCGGTTATTGTTATACCGTCAAGTTTTCTTAGAAATTGTATTGTTCGAGTCGCGTCGCGGCGTCGCGTCGCGCTGGTCTGCACGAAGCTTTAACAATATTTATCTTCTTTCGTTGTTCAAAATTAGAGGAATAAACATATCGTTCCCCTAAATAAACGCTCGCTGTCTGTTTGCACTTTTATATTTGCATTTGATCCAATTACGCTTCCAGAGAATTCAAATTTTTAGTTGCTACTGAAGCTTTCTGAAATTCCCTTTGCGATGTGAGAGTGGAAAAAAGTAGAGTGCTCTGCTTTGAAACCTAGGTTTGCTTTCAAAGGGGGCAGACTTTTCGGGGCTAATTTTATCTCATGCCACTGTTAAGTCGGCCATAGACAGGTATTGAGGTATGAGGAACAGGGTGTAAATTTCACTCATCCTAAGAAAAGGGAGGATCCTCCGACCAGACGAGTATTGTGTCAGGGCAACTGCCCGACGATTGATGTCGGTAAGTTATAGATCGCGCGGTAAACTTCGCTTGCGCGATGCAGGATTTGTGTGACGTCAAGTCAGTTTGTCTAATGCAAAGTGCGCATGTGGAGATGTAAATGCCGCCACTGACGCTACGGTCTACCTGAGCGGTTTACCTGTGCAGACAGACCGGAGCGTGTATTGAGACAGACCTGTGCAGTTCTTGAAATATACGATCGACCTGCACGGGCAACCCTACATAGGTAGACCGTACGGTAGACCATAGCGTGTATGACCTACATTAAAAACAAGTTTTATTTTTTTCTTTTGCTGCACTGATATAGTTTATAATGTTGCTAAGTTATAGCATACTAAATAATATATTTTTAGTTATAATTAATTTCTTTCATAGCCAACTTAATAATTAATTAAAATTAAAATAAGTATAAGGTTGCCTGGAAGAGATCGCAGTAAGCGATAAGGCCGCCCATTGTATATTTTGTAGTGTATTACTTTTTCTTTATGTTATAGTAAGTTTTATAAATAAATAATAATAATAATGTTTTTGTTTTATTTTTATAAAAATATTTTAAAATGTAAATTATATGTTACCTACATATAATTTATATTTTTAAATATTTTAAAATATAAATGAAATAATGGAAATAATAATAATAAGTGTATTTCAATAAATGTTTATAGTCTATATTTTCTAGTTACAAATTAATTAGACATTTGTAGCCGAACTAAGCGAAAGCCTGTATTTCGGCTATCAGCGCCAAAAAAAAAACAATGTGTAAACTACTTATATCTACTTAATTTTTAACTTACTATTTATAGCTTATGCGTATACGTAGTGAAGTTAGTTATTATTAAGGCCATTAAAATGACCAGAACCCAATCTATGAAGAAACCAAGACAGACATTCTAACTATTACAAAAAAGTGTTTATAAATGCGAAAGTGTTTTTTTTTTTACGCTTTCACGCAGCAACAGATTTGGATGAAATTTTACACATAAGTAGACCATGACCTGGAGAAGAACATAGGATACTTTTTTTCCAATATTCCCACGGGATCGAGACTTAAGCGGGTGAAACCGCAGGGCGCAGCTAGTAGAATTTAAATGAAATATTTATCTACAAAACATTGGAGATTGAAAGTGGCTCGCTGGCGAAACATTGAATATTTTATGAAGACAGTCTAAAACTTCAATTTAAGTAACGTCTATTAAATAATAATAACAGAAAACGTAGGCGCAGAACAATTATTATTATTGTCGATAATATTTTCCTCAAAACGTTTCTAAGAGAAAAACTTTCAGGTGATTATAAGTTATTTTAATAAAGGAAATTAATTACCCAGACTTTTAGAATTAATTATATGAAATAGTAATATTATTCGAGTAGAAAATTATTGATCATATCTATCATATCCAATGTCAATCCTGGCAGGATCGCCATGTAAAGTTGGAGAGGTCTTTGTTAGAGCGAACAAGAAGTATAAAACCAATTTTTTTAGTTTTATTTTATTTTATTTCAAATATTTTTCTTCTTCTTTGTTTTCACTTCTGTATGACATCTCATTTATAGACTTAGAACACTATCACACTGGGATGCCATGGCGACGTCACTAATTGTAAAAAATTGGATAAACTAATATATTATTTCAGAATTAAATATCTTCCACCACGGAAATAAAAATAAAAATTAAATTACGAAATTTTAAATATGTTAACAGCAGCTTTTTGGCATTAAATTTCTTAAATTAAATATTTTAATACCCTTCCAACAAAATTAAACATTTTGAGATATTAATCAAAGTTTTTTTTGCAATAACGGTTCAGGCAAAAATGCAACAGAGTTAAATTTAGTTTAACTTTTAATTATAGGCTCTAAACTCACTTAATTACAAAAAAAATAAAACATTAAAGCATTTATTTTTATTAATAACTTTTTGCTTTAATGCGTTTAATTTTCTTAACTACAATAAAAAAAAAAAAAAATTACAATATTTAAAAAAAACTACAATAAAAAAAAAAAAATAATGTATAATTTTATTTTTATCGTAATTTCTGTTGAGGAAAATGTTAATTTTTTTACCTAATTTTAATACCTTATCTCTTCGACAAATACTATACAAACATG
Source organism: Agrochola circellaris (assembly GCA_914767755.1). Lineage (NCBI taxonomy): Eukaryota > Metazoa > Arthropoda > Insecta > Lepidoptera > Noctuidae > Agrochola > Agrochola circellaris. The sequence continues at coordinate 11,531,967 of OU611860.1, forward strand.
TCTGTTAATATGTTTTTTTTTTTAAAGTACAGGCGTGGGTGAACTTTTCGCGGTATACATTTTGACGTACTCCCATGTCCATACCCTACACATTAAAAGAAAAAAAAAAACGCAATTTTAAGTTAATGCAAAATTATCCTAAAATTCGGCGTAAATTCCCCGGGCTAATAAAATCGATCCCAGAACTCGTAGCAATTACTTTTTTTCAAAAATATTCAATGTACAGTTTTGACTTCGCTACGATTTTATTATATGTATAGATTCGTACTATCGGTTGATTCGACCGGCTGGTGTGAATAGTTGCGTGACTTTCTGCCAAACCATTAAAACAATCAACGCGCATCCCGCGTCTCGTGCGGGATACGCCTCAGTTCGGCCAGAGCTTTACAAACAAAGCATTATTCAAATTAGTAGAATCCACACATCTAAAAAAGAATACGGTGAAAATGTACCAGGGTAACAGAAGTTAGCAAACATGACTATTATAGAGCGTACAATAACATCCTAACTTGAATATGTAAAGTCTAACAGACGGCTAGGTACGTTTGTTCAGAATATGGAGCGTTTAGACTGAACTAATTTAGAAATGTTCTTTAGGGGTCTATCGCCGGCCGATTCCCGGCCACCGTAAGTGCGGGCTTGCGGACGGTGACCAATGGGTAGCTCATCGTCAGATAAGGACCAAGCCCGGGTCGATAGCGCGTTGTGCTCCACGCGCGCCTCAAAGAGATGTCAGCAGAACTGACGGAGTCCGCTAGGACCGATGCCTGCCGGGGTCGCGGGAAAGTCCGAAAGGGATACCGTGGCCCCTGGCAACGTACAGGCAACTGAAGAAACACGGGTAGGTTTTAGTCAGTAAGAGTCTGACACGCCCTCCCGCTCCGCCCAGAGTGGGAGAAGTTATTTGATCATTTCCCACCCATAAAAACGGGTCAGAGAACTAAAGCACGTATCAGGACTTAACTTTTTATTTTATTAAAATGGCATCTCGCAGGTCAACCTAGGAGGTTGCCGGACTTTCTTGTGGCTGCCTCAATAAATTAAGGCCTCCAGTAGGGTATAAATGTTAGAAACTAAGCGTCTACACGCTAAGGGCACCCCCTGTGGGGTACGGACCTCGGCAGGGACAGGCTGGATCGGATAATATTATTCTTAGGTTTTATATTTCTTTGGTCTTGTTTGATTTATATACGCTTAGCAATTTGGGCTTGGTACAGGGAATCCATGAAAATAAAATAAGCATGCGCAGTAATCCATGAACAATAAAGGCAAGACAGCATAATTATATAGGTTCTCAAAGTTTAGTAGAAAATAATTCAATACTGGTAATGAAGGCCAGTAGCAGCTGCCTACGTCTGTTGTCAATTAGAATATACATATAGGTAATGCAAAGAATTAGCTGCCAGGACAGAGTAAAATATTGTACGAATAATCAACACATTTCACCATTTCCTAATATTATGATGTAGAGACAGAGACAAAACAGAAAAATACTTGCCTTCATTTTGTTTGTGTAATATTTTAAAATTCTAAACTTTCCAGTTCACTGTTCTAGTATCTACCCAGTTACTTTTCACAAATCTAAACGCACCCTTACAGACAAGTTCGTAACTATAAGATAGCAAAGCGAGGTCTGACCATTCTGACCAGTCTGTTCATAACTATTTGTTTATTCAACTTCGTTTTCTGAACAATTTTGAATAATAACTTGTTTGTTAGTGGCAAGGTTTGAAACTCTTAAATAAACTTTTCTGTTTTATTTCCGCTTATACTTTTTTTGTAGAATGAGAAATAAAAATGTAATTTTTTAATAAGTTGGTTGGAGTATCCGGTTTGTTTTTCAGAGATAATTCGTAAAATATCTGAAGTTAAATAACTTAAGAAGAATATAATACTCTTTTTTATTAACTTATTGCCTTTGTACCTACAATTTTCTTTTTCTACGTCTATGGGATAGAAATAAGCATTTGCATTATCGTCGTCTTAGAGTGAAAACCTCTTATATGCGAAAAACTGGTGGGCAACTGGGATATTATTTAAATGCTGATCGCGCGGTAAAATCTGCTTACGCGATGCAGGATTTTGCGTGACGTCAATCTGATGCGTAGGTCGCATGTGGCGATTAAGATGCCGCCACAAAACTAGTGCGTGCGTTGCGAGGATTTTTTTTTCAAAAATGTTGTAAAGTAAAAAGTCAAAGTTGCATTCCCGAGCTATTCACTCTAAGGCGACGTTATGCAGTTAACATTAAGTTCTCCACATTGAGGCGAATCCCGCGCGACCTGGGATATGACTGCGCGCGTTTATTGTTTTAATGAGGGAGTCAAAGAAAGATAGAAGGGCAGGAGCGAATTGCGTCTCACATCCCGCGCTGGATTCGCTTCTATTTGACCGGAGCTTTAGGTAATTCAGTTTTTGGCGTGGTCTTCATCAATTTGAACGACAAAAGACATTTTATTTTGGTTTTAAGTAGACAGAATATTCTTACCCTCTGATGTTAGCTCTCAACTCCATAACATTGTAAAACAAAGTTACTTATACTTTGCGAACTCAGCTCGTTGAGTTCAGTTGAGAGGCTCTCAAGACTCGACACCCTCATTACAGCTGCCCTCTGGCAGGTCGCACTCGAGTGACAGGTAGACAGTGAAAAGGGCAAATCTCGGATAATTTTGCTTTTTGATTCAGAATGAACTTTGTAGAAGTAAACTCATTGATAATAGTAATAGTTTTGTAGTAGTGGGCAATTTCCTAACAATTCAAGAGTGTATAACCCAATTTTTATAATTTTGCGCCTGTCAACGTCAAAATTTTACCATGTATGTGGTATAAATAATAACAATAACAAATTTTTATTTTTTATTTGGTGGGCTACTATTTTTTATATTTTCAAAAGGTTTTTTTTTAAATTAAAATATTTAAAAATATAAATTAGATGTTTAAAGATAAAATAAAGGAATAACAATAAGTTGATTAATCTTTTTTTTAAATACAAATATTTTCTAATCTTTTTTACAAAGCTAAATAGAGTCGTTGAACTCAAACTCAAACTCAAAGCATTTATTTCAAATAAACCAATTACCTACAGGCACTTTTGAATTGTCAAGGGGGTCGGTCAGTCAGAAGGATGAAGCTAGATGCTAGATGAAGTGGCAATATCAATACACAATCTGTGAAACTTTCAACTGGCTACCTAATACATATGTTTCTTGAGATAATGCCCGCTAACAGACGGACAGCGGAGGTTTAGTAATAGGATTTCGTTCGGGTACGGAACCCTAAAAACTAGTACGTAGTTTTGAAAATATCTTTTATACCTAGTGTAACTATTTAATAGTTATGTAAACACTGTCTTATTGACACGAGAGTGAGGTAGTTGCTGTCACTAATGTCATCTGTCAGTCACGAGAAATGGCGGTAAAAGGTACAAAGTGAAGCAGGCCTGCACGATAGGGCTTGGTAGTGAGCCAAGCCCAGTAATCACCGGATTTCCTAAGGCTATATATATATATATATAACTTTTTTTTAAATACGAATAATCTTTCTGGTTATTGTTATATTGTTTATTCGGACTTATAATTTGGTTCTGTTTAAGTCGAAAAAATTGTATCTGATAATTGCGTTATAGAGCATTGTGCAATACTTTTCTCAGTACTTCTGACGATAGATTCACCACTTCTTCTACGATGTTCTCTTCTTGTAGAGTATAACGCACCATGATTTTACAATGTGTATTTTAAATTTGTTTAATGTCGAAGTCGCAATGACGATACATTCCATTTTCAAAAATGAGAGCTTCTTCTCAAGACTTAATAACTTATGCGCCACCACATTACCACCACTACATTCAACTTAAATACGGAATCAACAGGATTTTACCTTTGATAGCAGACAATTTGGTCAAATAATTCAACCTGAGACCCTTGACTACCCTTTATAATGGATCTAAAAATAATTATATCCTCAGTTTTAATTATGTTCCGAAACATTTGTACATTTTACAGTCTTCTCAATATTAAGGGCTTTTTACAGAAATTATTCATTATAGCCTACGGCAGAACCTTTTCTGTTAAAATACAGAAATTATGTAAACTGATACTTCGATATTGTTCATGAAATAATTACTCTCTGTTTTAAATTATTGTATGGCTTAGTAACATTATAAATGTGAGAAGCTACTCATTATTTTTTACATATAAATCTGCTGATCTGTTCTATAAAAATGTCACCATGAAGATTTGGTGAAGTCACAACGGGTCCTATCAGAATACAAGCGCTGCGGTACCTATTTGTTTTTTTTTTTGTTTTCAAATAACGTAGTGCCATGCTGGAATAGGAGCCTTTTTGGCCTCGCACAGGTCTTCTTTATTGTTTTTACTATTTTATGTTAGTATGTAGGTTATTTTAATTTTATGTTCTTTTTTTATTGTTGTATTTCCTGTACGTGTCCCAAATAAAATACGTTTCTTTCTTTTCTTTGTTGTCATTATTTTATTTTTTATTTCTTTCTTTCAAAGTGAGCTGTCAATCGTTTTAATCCCATGTGAAAGTGAGCCGTTCATTAAACCAAACGTAATTTCATTTCAAAATTCAGTTATTAAATTATCACCATTTTTTAGGGTTCCGTACCTCAAAAGGAAAAAGCGGAACCCTTATAGGATCACTTCGTTGTCCGTCTGTCTGTCTGTCTGTCAGTCATTCAGTCTGACTCTTAATTGTTATATAAAAATTATAATTTAAACAACTTAAATTAGCAACCAGTTTGATTTTGTCTCGATTCTAGATTATCCTATGGAGCAGGACCGGTATGTTTCCAAGCATTCTTATCTTGGATATAATCCGCTAATTTGTAATATGCTTCTTTACAAAGTGTACTTTTAATATGAGTTTAAAATGTTCTTTCATCTAATTGTAATATATCACAAGGTATTTTGTTGTAACATTTAACACAGTACCCCATAAAAGATGTATGTACTTTAGATAATCTGAAAAATGGTTGATCTATTTTATCTTTATTATTAATTCCTAACTAATAATATATATATATATTATAATATTATAAATGCAAAAGTAAGTTTGTTTGTTTGTTACGCTTTCACGCTAAAACGGCTGAACGGATTTGAATGAATTTTGTATTCTGTATGTATTATTATGTATTATTGTATGACCTAGAGAAGGACATGGACTAACTTTTCTATATAATCCTAGATCGCAAACGAACTAGGTCGTAATCTAGTTCTAGTATAATTTTGGGACAAAAGTTTAGTAATAAAAAGAACGGCTGTATGTTTCGCCCTATTTCTGAGTATGGATGTGTCTTCCAACGTCTTCAATACAACTCCGCCGTAAGCAAACCATCAATTATTGATAAAACGATTGAAATATTGCATAATTTAATAAACCAAAAATATACGAAAGGTTGCGACATAATAATTGAGAACCCAAAACAATTTTAAAACTTGTATGACAAAAGAATCTCATAATTTTGCTGTTCCGCGCTAGATGAGGTCAATAAGAGGAGAGAGGCCCTCAACAGATCCTTATAACGAGCCCTCCACAGAGGTAGAGCACTCTTTACAATTCAAATACATACACTCTTTACAATATAATGAATGTCCTTGTATAAGTGAACATAGATTAATGGATGTAAAACAAAACATAATAATTATTTTTCCACTTGGGAATACCAAGTACCTATTGATACAGGTGGGTGGGTGGACGACCTACAGAAGATTGCAGAGAAGACCTCTACGCTAATTACGTAATACACGATCAATCAGAATCTGAACCGTTTTGAAACAGATTGCTAAACCATTGCTTCGTACGTTCGAAAAAAAAATCTGCTCTACAACGTAAATAACACAATGAATGTTGTTGACCTGTCAAATTGAAACAGATTAGTCGGAATTGTCAACGAAAATGTGTTGCGTAATTAGCTATCTGGATGAGACTCGCACAGACCAGGGAAACATTGCACTAAAGAGATGAGGTCTATGATACTCAGCAGTGGGTGAAACAAAGCTTCCGATGAAGATGATGATACAGATGTCTCACTTTAGTTCCATGAGAAGGGGTCAAACTAAACCTGCAATTTATCGGTGACAGTTCTAAGGATTACTGTGACTTATTAATGTGATGATCTTAAAATCGTTTATACAGAAAGTGGGCAACGTTGCAAATAGCTGTCAAACATTTCGCTGTTTTGATTAATTCGGCAATGTTACTGTATGGAAATATTGATTATGAAATGCAATAATTAATATCGTAACACCGAATATTTAGTTTTAGATGCAAAAAGTATTTGGAAACTTTCCAAATGCCTTTTTTACACGTAAAACGATTATAACATCAAATTCAGTGTTATAATTGCAATCCATTATTAATATTCTGGTTCACTAGTCTAGCCATATTTCATATTTCCATACAGTAATATTGCCAAATTAATCAAAACAGGTAGGTAAATATTTGACGGCTTTTTGCGACGTTTCCAACTTTTTGGATGAACGCTCTTAGTGCTCTGCGACACGACGCTGTCGCTGCGGTGGCGGCGCGATGGCGGAGCGATGGTGGCACAATGGCAGCGCGGTGACGGCGCGGTGGTGGCGCGGTGGCAGCGCGGTGACGGCGTCGTTTCACTGAGCACTTAACGTGCTCACAAGGGTAGGCAAGATAAGAAACAAAAAAGCAAAATAAAGCAGTGGGCCATAGCAAGGGCTTTTTTCAATACTATGCACTTTGAAGAATTAATTAAGGGAATGACACTGTATGAATTGAATCCAAGACCCACAAGTATTCAAATCTATGATATTTTAGTGGTATGAGGAACAGGGTGTAAAGTTCACTCATGCACCATAGACAAGGGCGGATCCTCCGACCAGACGGGTGTCGTGTCTGGCGAGCAACTGCCCATAGGTTGAAGTCGGAAGCTTGTATATATGTCCATCGCGCTGTAAACTCTAATTGCGCGATGCAGGATTTGTGAGACGTCAGGATGTTGTGTGACGTCAGGTCTTTGATGCGTAGTTCGCATGTGGCGATGTAGACGCCGCCACAATATGATAGATTTTAATTTATATAACGTTTTGTCACTGAGTCTATGACAAAACGTTATATTGATTAAAATCTTATCATACAAGGAAAGGAAGGCCTTTGCCCTGCAGCCTGTGTTGTTGTTTGATTGTGTTGTTGAATATATCACATAACATATAAAGTTGTCCTAAAACAACATGAACCAATTCACCCTAAACACAACATTTTATTAACGTCTAAAAATACGTTGACCCCAAAAAGCGAAGAAATTAAATTATATCAACTTCTTACGCACACTCAACGACCCTAAAATTGGGGTCGAATGTGTTTCGTAGAAAATGTGCAAAATAACATAAAACATTATTAGGGTAGCTACTTCAGTATTTTTCCGGTAAATACCGTCGAGGGAGGGACCTCTTGCGCTGCTGTTGCCCTCTGAGTAAGGAGGCGTAATTACTTAACCGTTAAAGGCCTGATAAACAACTAATTAACGTGCTAATTGACGTGCTTGAGGGTCACCCAGGGCTTTACCGGTTAACCTACTTTATGTAAAAGTATAATTACGCTTTTGGCTTAAAAGGTTGGGGGTAGAAGTACAAAAGATTCTGGGTTAAGATGGTTTTTACTTTGTATGAAGCTAATTTTCTCTTTTATTTACTCGAAAAAAAAAAGTCTGCTGTTTCGCTGCAGAAATAGGATGTGCCTGAAACAACAAGAAATTCCATGGATAATATTAATACTTTTAGTTTATATTGTTAAAAAGTTTGTCACTTGAAAAAAATCATTTAATACAAAATGACTGATAAATAAATTAAGTGTGATTTAGTTGTCAGAGAAATTGCCAAATCCAGAAAATGTCTACCAACAAAATAATCTTAGTCTAATCCAGGGCCTCCCTAACTGTGCGTTTCGACGCCCTGGGGCGTCGCGAGGCGATTGTCCAGTGGCTCCAGCCGCTCCAATACGACACAGACAAACTACTTGAATTTTTGAGCTCAGTTTCTTATGAAAATCGTGCCATAATTACTGCAGCATTGAGGGTTCTATTAACATTTGCGACATCGTACTTGTGCGAAACAGGCTTTTCTGCAGTTGCAACAATAATTAACAAGTACAGGTTGCAAATATGTTATTTGGAGTTAAGTAACTTGTTACTAGGCTAGAACTACACACTGGTAGGTACTTTTTGGCTAGAAGGGGTGCAAAAAATGGTAATCTCCCAAGGGCGTCGCAGTAAAAATAAGTTTGGGAAGCCCTGGTCTAATCTAAAACCTTCACTTCATCTATGTATACATACAGGGTGGATTTTTGAGATGGGGCAGTAAGGGTAGCTACCTTAACCGTTTTAGATACAGGAATACGGTCTTAGGAGACTGTCGTTAACTTTTTCAGACTTATTGATCTGCATTCACAGATCTTGAACAAAAACTACACTCAGCAAGAAAATGGGCAGTTTTCACGAAAACTTTTTTTGATGCCAATCAATCCTGTTTCTTATAAGGATCAAAAAACTATTAGACCAACTGAGGTTTGAGTACTAGAAAAGACAGAAATCGTAAAAAAACTTTTCCCATACATTTCGTAGGAAATGAATTCCAACCTACTTTTTACGATGGATAGACGATTTTTCAAAATCTGCGAATGCAGATCAAAACGTCTCTAAAAGTAAAGGACAGTCTTGTAAGACCGTTTTCCTATAGCTACAACGGTTAAGGTAGCTTACCTGCCCTTTACTGCCCCATCTCAAAAATCCACCCTGTATACTAATATTAGCTGTGCCCCGCGGTTTCACCCGCATAAGTCTCGATCCCGTGAGAATATCGGGATAAAAAGTATCTTATGTCCTATTCCAGGTCATGGTCTACTCGTGTGCCAAATTTCATACAAATCCGTTCAGCCGTTTTAGCGTGAAAGCGTAACAAACAAACTCACTTTCGCATTTATAATATAATATTAGTTTATGAAGAGTTTGTAAATAGGTGGTCATCTTAGGAACTATCACTCCGTTTCCGAAAATTCTTTCACTAATGAGAAGCTACACTATTGCCGAGTGTCATAGAAAATATTTTTTGTTAAAACGAGAAATTTCACGCGAACGGGCAGAAGCTAATCTTCTATACCTATAATAAAACAGTAGAATCCGGTTTCTGTCTGTCTGTTTGTTTGGTCGCGCACATCTCCGGAACTTCTGAACGGATCTTTATGTAATTTTCACAGGTAGACAGAGATTAATTTGAAGAAGAATGTAGGCAAATCGAAGTTGCAAAAAAAGTTATCGTCATACAAGACAATATAATTTCTGTTTACGACACGTTGGACACAATTTCTGAGAGTAACCCAACAAAAAGTACTTACTAGGCTTGCATGAATTCAAAATAGTATAACAAACATGGTATTATCCCACTAATAGGATTTGGATGTTTGGCACACAAAATTGTTTATAACTAACAAAAGTAGTTGGCTTGCATGAATTCACGTTTAGTTTAAAAATGTCATCACTACGGTGCGACACATTTGGCAGATTTTAATTAGACAAGGATATACACCCGGGCGGCCCCGGACACGAACAGCTAGTCGTAAATATAAACATATAGAACTAAAGGCGTTTTTCCTTTAAAAGCCAAGGGTAACCCAGTACAGCTTTATCGACCGTCGCCAAGTTAATAATTAATATGAAGTGATACCATGGTACACGTGTGGCTCCCATATTCGCTAGTCATTATTTAATTACTAACCTAATAATTAATTATTTAAGAAGGGGATGAGTAATTATTAGTAAACCTTGCGTGAGAATAATTTCGATTGATATAGAATATTGGGTCAAGAAAAGTTACCAGGGGTTCATAATTCATAAGGAAGGATGACATCGATGAATGCATTTTAAATACATGTCCTTGTTATTTTCATACAAATGAGGTGAGAGGGCAATAGGTTATTAGTTATTACACCTTTAAAGTTATTAAACTTTATGAACATACAGGTTTATTTTGTTTAAAGCGTTGCTCGGCTAATATCTCGCTTCGTACCATGGCCTGGACGCCGACGATCGCTTCCCCGAATATTTAACTAAACATGAATTTCAGTTTTTTTTTATTAAGAGGAAATAAGACGAATAAATATTGAGTATATATGGTCTTTTAAGTAGCGTCGAGTACAAGTAACTCGCTTTGAAGGCGCAGTAAAAAGTAATCGCCTCGTTGCCTCGGTTGGCTAGTGATTATTAATTTGATCGCAAGCGATACTACGCTTTAGGCTACTTTGCTGTGTTTTACTGTGTAATATAGGCTTCACCTCTGCCTAACCGTTTGGATATTACAGGCGTGATGTTATAAAATTCAAAATATTTTATTACACATAAGCCTACAAGGGCACTTATGTAACGTCAGAACCTAGGTGCACGGTTACTCTTTTAAAAATAATTGGCTTTTACAATATTTTCAAATAACAATGTTAATAGGTATTGCGAGGACAGTGTAGACCTTTCAACAAGTACCAGGTACTTAACAAAATATAAAATGGTCAACAACACTACAGTCCACTAAGCCTACAACGTTCTCACATTCACAAAATAGAAAAGAATCGAAGTATATAAAAGATAAATTAATAAATAAAATATAAAAACCAATTTTAAACGAAATAACATGATTGCCATTACAACTGTAACAAAAATCTGAATAAACTATGTAGTAAAAAAAATAAAAATAAATAAAAAACTGCTGTATTCCAAAAAGAAAGAAAATGTCTTGCAAAAATAACACTACAAAGTGAAAAATAACTTTAATTTTGGAAGTCTTTACTTTTTAGTTGTGGTACCTACCTACCCCACAAAAAATCGACAAAAATGAATTTTCAAAATCGGTCCACAATTGGCGGAGAAATAGGTGGACATACAAAAAAAAAACATACGCTACGAACATAGAACCTCCTCCTTTTTGGAAGTCGGTTAAAAAGTAACTCTCAAACTGAACAATTCACCGACTACTGTCTAGTGTTCAAGAATTTATAAAACTCCCGGAGAACCCATGCATGCATGCATACATACATAATATAGGTACATAAACTCACGCCGTCTACCCATGGAGATAGGCTGAAGCTACAGAACGCCATTTGCTACAATCATAAACAAATCCTTTTGCACACTAAAACTTGGGTTCTTTGAAAGCGGTTCCGTCGTTGTATAACGGCCGTCATGAAAATGTCATTGTCACTGTCACTAGCATTTGACATTAAGGTGTCAAAAAATACCTCAAAGAGATGTCAGCACAACTGACGGGGTCCGCTAGGACCGACGCCTGCCGGGGTCGCGGGAAAGTCCGAAAGGGATACCGTGGCCCCTGGCAATGTACAGGCAACTGAAGGAACACGGGTGGGTTTTAGTGAGTTATTTGATAATTTACCAAGCAAAAAAAAAACGTTTCTTTTATTATTATATGACTGTTGTCCGCTTTCAGGAAACCGAAGATTAACAAAACACAAAAACACTGCATTTTAGACATAAAACAAAAAAGGCATACCGTAAACGTAAACTCAGACCAAATAAAAAACTAAGACATAGTGCTGCGAACAGTACAGTGAAGAATACCAAAAGTACACCTAAGCTCTGAGCATACAAGCTCACACGCACACATTTACAATCAAACTACATGTCGCAAACTGCACACATGTTTACAAAACCGGCCTCACGTTAAGGCTCGTGCAGACCAGCGCGACATGACGCCGCGACACGACTCGAACAATACAATTTCTAAGAAAACTTCACGGTATAACAATAGCCGGTGTCGCACCGCGCTGTCGCGTCGCGCTTGTCTGTACGAAGCTTTACTGTTGACAGCACGATGTCTTGATTTTTTATTCTGAGCCCGTAAGACATGCAAAGGGCTCTGCACCTATAAGGTTACAGCAGCAGAACTAATTTACATGTAAATTCGGAATATTGCTCATATATGTATGGTGCGTCTCGATAGCTTGACGTGATATTTGAATTTGTTATACATGAGTATGAAGTCAAAGGAAGAACATATTGGTTTATTTTCAAGATTGTATAACTTGGTTGGTAGGTGGTTATGTGTGGGTGAAGATGACTTTGTGTCTCCTGGGACGTGCTCAAAACTGCACCGGTGTATACTACCGGAGATTTTGATGTAGCCTTCTGCAACGTGTAACAGAATTGCAAGACCATAGACAACCCAATTAGAATATTAAATTATAGGACTAAAATGACATTTGTAATTTATTTAATTTTATGAAACCATGTAACCAACTTTTTACACAATAGTTATCCTAACTAAACGTAAAGGCTCGTGCAGACCAGCGCAAGGCGACGGCGCGACGCGACTTCAACAATACAATTTCTAAGAAAACTTCACGGTATAACATTAACCGGTGTCGCGTCGCGTTGTCGCGTCGCGCTAGTCTGCACGACGCTTAAAACGGTACAGAATGTCGAACGGTCGTGCATTGAAGAAGGCTTTATTATTCTGAGACAAGGCTTAAATTTCGATAAATGAAATTTTTTACAAAACTTGTTATGACGCGGTGGTTCTGTTATAATAAAAATTATGTATAAAAGATTTTTTCGGGAAAACTTATCATTTTATAAATTTTTATAATGACGGAAGTCGAGCCGATTCAGAACAAATTACTTTCAGGTGTTGCGATTATTATTTTATACCCTGTAAATATAGAGGACTGCCATCGTTCCTGTTAGTGTGTAGTGGTTCGAAAATGCTCCTCTCTTTACCCAAATAAATAAATAATTTGTGAAAAAAATAGTCCACGAGGAACTGATTAGAAATAGGTAAAGATGGCATAAATTGGTAAAAATTATACTAACGTTTTGAATCACACAGTACATTTATTTGCACGTTATTCAAATGCTACTGAACTAATAGACACAGCTCTTGTGTGTGATGTTTTTGTTTGAAGTGAGTGATGGAACCATAGATATATAATAAATAATATATCTATGGATACAACGCTTGCAGATGTGCATTTGAATGTGATGTCATGCAGCACACGTATCTATTTTGTCGAGGGTGTACACGTAAAGCCTATTCGAAGAGTGTCTAAGGAAACTGTAAACACACTATGTTCAGGTTAAATTCTTACGCAATCACTCACTACACATTCATCTGTATTTAGAAGGATACAACTTTATATCTCACAACTTTTTCCAGCAATTTTTGTTTAAATAACATTATTAAATTGTAATAAAAAAATCATCGACGAAATTGAGATTATAAAATTAAACTGTCAAATGAAAAACATCTTTAAGATGATTTTAAATCAAGGGGTCTAAGTATTCAAATAATCAAATCAAAGCAGTCAATTTGTCATTGGCACTACAAATGGTCATCCACAGGTACTTTTTCTGATTCATTTGTTTACATTTTCATCAGATGCTTTTGGAACACATCATTGGCCGTTCGTGCATGTTTATCATCTTTTTGATAAGTCCTACTTCCTACTAATAAAATAAACGCGAAAGTTTGTGAGGACTGATGGATGGATGTTTGTTACTCTTTCACGTAATAACTACTGAACGGATTTGGATGATATTTGGTACACAGATAGTTTATAACCTGAATTAACACATAGGATTTCCATGTAATGTAACGTTCCAGCGAATGCTCGGCGTTGCATTCTACGTAATGCTCACGGCGAGTAAGCATTTACCTCTAACATTTTTTTGTACCTTGCGTTCATTGTAACGATCTGCCCTCGGCTCCGGCTCCTCACTCCGCATCGCCCATCGTACCTTTGCTCGATAAAATGTCATACCAATACGCTCGTTGGTTTTTAAAATCAGGTTGTAAGCATTGATCGTCGTATTCGAAGTGCAGTTCGATAAAATTTAAAAACGGCGAATGCTAGATGTTCTGTTACAAGTCAATGCTCTAGTCTATACTCACCCTAATATAAATACTGGCCTACCTTCCATTATAAAGCTTTCGAATAAAAAAACACTATCTACAACCATTGAATAATCCGCTTTTCCAAGTAATCCCTAAAGTAAATCGCATTTGTTAACCTTTCTGATTATAAATGGAGAGAGTCGATTGATTAATTGTTGAGGGCAGAAAACGCAGAGAATCCCCCTGTCCGATTAGTTTTAGTAATTGGGTTATTTATTCTAGGGATTAACAATACAATATCACAAAGCTTTATTTAGAGTACCTGGTTTATACTATACTAGCAGCGCCCCGTGGTTTTACCCGCATAAGTCTCGATCCCTTGAGAATATCGGGATAAAAGGTATTCTATGTCCAAAAAGAAAACAAGATCTTGGTCTACCTATGTGCCAAATTTCATCGAAATCGGTTTAGCCGTTTTAACGTGAAAGCGTTATAAACAAACCAACCAACAAAAGGCTAGGATAAAGTTAGGATTAACCATTAATAAAGCCTGTTTAAGGTTGTATACTTAATTCAAAGGAATATCTTGGAGGATATCAAAATTGATAGGTAGTCTAGTATCTGATCTTTTATCATTTTACAGTCTAATAAAGCTGTCATCGGATATACTCGTTTGTAGAGTTTTATCGAGACTATCTTTCGTAAGTGTTACCGTTGTGCTTCGTTGTATATAAATCGATTATATTATACTATCATAAAATGTAGGTTCGATATTGGAAAATTGTGTCATGGACAGTGCTTTCATTGATGACGGCTTATTCGATGCTTTTTACAGTAGGTTTAAAAGCGTTTATTACAGTTGCTCGTGGCTAAATAATAACAGCCGCATGTGCCGATCGAAGGTTAAGCTACGCTAGCCGAGGTTGGTCATTTATTCATAACTTATCGAGACCACTCGGAAAGCACGTTAAGCCGTTGCACTCGGCTGTCATTCGTAGATCTTTGACAGTCTTTACGGGTAGTTAGAAGATCGAAAGTCTGACAACCAGTCTTGCCAACGGGTATCGTGTTACCTAGTAACGGGTTGTGGAGGTCAGATGTTAAATACTGGTGCATCCAGTTGTACTGGAAGCCGACAGTTGAGAAAAGGCTTGGCAGATTTTGATACAAGCGTATTAGAGATTCAGTAGTTAACATCATTCTGCAACACCATAAATTCAAAAAAAGTCATTAATGCGTTAAATAAAATATCAGGATATAATAATAGGATGTTGATGGGGCTGCCCCGTTTCTGCAGTGCATCAGGTACGTTTGCGCAAGCACACGTCGATGGCTTCCACGCCATCATCAGACAGAAGTCTGCCTCTCTGCTCTGCAGAGTGCGGGAAAACTACAACTTGACCCTGAAGACCATAGCGGGGAGGTACGATTCTAATTTTTTTGGTGATGTTGTTCTAAGATGCATTTTGAACAACAGACTTGTTTCCAAATAGATTATAAGTTTACTAACATAGGTATAAGTAATCTTTTTGTTTTCTAACCCATATGGATCGGGTTTTTAGTCTGAACGGCCAAAAGCGAATGGACCGCGGACTATTCGACCGTAAACAAAAATCGTCTACGTTCCAAAGGACCGGTGATAAAATCATTTCAAAATTAATTTACAGGGACATTCGCATATATTATGATAGTCGCATAGCTTATGAATTTTAACTACTTAAATATTTACGTATTTGAAATCATCTAAATAAAAAAAATACATCTTCATAACCGGTTTGTTGATTTGTTTCTTTAAAATAAGACAGTTTTTTACTAAATCTTATTGTTTAATTGTAATTTTTTATATTTTGTTGATTTGTTAATTAAGACTTATTTTTATTTAAAATTATTTAATTATCAAATCTTACTTTAGTAAACATTTAATATTATTGTTGATTGTTTTTCTAAAGAAGATAATAAAAATCTAAGAAAAAACTTAAAACTTTTATTTCATCGTTTAACTTTGCACCCGAATGTAGTTTATGACATTGAATTTTGTTACAAATTTTTATCACAGGTCCTTTGGAACGTAGACGATTTTTGTTTACGGTCGAATGACCCGCGGTCCATTTGGTTTGGGCCGTTCAGACTAAATACCCATGAATGTTACTTATCCAAAATAAAGATGTTTTTAATTATTTTTTTTATTAAGTTTTTGCTCATTTCTTGAGTGATTGGCTAAACGTTTTCCAGGTCTTAAGCTTCAGGCAATAACTGTGCAGTATTACGCCTCGTAACCATTTTAACAGTTTGAATATATTTAAAAAAGATTTATAGTTTTCAAACATAATAAAAGTACTTACTTAGAATTTATAAGTTCATACATTTTTAAACAAATTTTTAAAAACTGTGATAATAAGAGATTCCAAGCACCAATTCCTCCATACCTTTACGGAAACCCCACAAAACGCTTAAGAAATATTAAAAGGCTCGTATCGTTTCAAGAGACAGGTATTAAATTCCACGTTCGTGTGGACTTACCTACGTGACATACATTGGTCCCAACCAATTTGTTCAATATATCGGACTTTTTAAAGAAAAATACTTAAACTACTTCACTGCCTCATTGGTCTAGTGGTTGCAAGCGCTACTGCTGAGCATGAGGTCCTGGGTTCGATTCCCAGGTCGAGCAAAGTGTTATTGGGTTTTTGGAAGTTTGCTGTAGCAGCCCGGAGCCTGGATTTGTGCCCGGTTGATGGAAATAAGCTCGCCCCCTATTACATGGGACTTAATCATAAATAGCGAAATTTGGGTGTAATTTAGGTACCCCTCTGCCTTACCCTTCGTGGAATACAAGCGTGATGTTATGTTATACTTGAAATAAGGTTCTAATGCGATGTATGTAGTGGAACTGTGGATGAGGGAAATTGTTTTGTAATGTCGTTAATAATGCTATGATGTTATCATAGAAGATATCTTGTGATTAAAAAATATTGTTATTCTTAGTAGAATTTTTAGAGAACCGACAACAAAACTGTCAATGACGACACATTTACCGGACGTTCAGCCACGATTTCGGTCGGGTCGGATATAATTTTAGGGGTATGAGGAACAGGGACATCATGTAAAGTTCACTCATCCACCATAGAAAAGGGAGGATCCTCCGACCAGACGGGTGTTGTCTGGCGGGCAACTGCCCAGAGGTTGAAGACGGGAGCTTGTATACATGTCCACCGCGCGGTAAACTCTAATTGCGCGATGCAGGATTTGAGTGACGTCACGATGTTGTGTGACGTCAGGTCTTTGATGCGTAGTTCGCATGTGGCGATGTTGATGCCGCCACATAATATACTACTGCTTTTTATTGTGCCGTTCACACGTGTCGGCGCATTCTCCGCTGTAGCTGTCACCACATGACAACCAGAACGTCGTCGTCAAACATAGTTCACAAAAGCCAACTCACAATTGCTTTGTGCCGAGCCGGGTACCGGTAATCGAAAATAAAGAAAAACAGAATAAAGTTTATTTGCACACAGTTCGTGAAACACAAAATGCAAATAACAAAATAAAAAAAATGTTTTAAAAACAATAGTGTGTGCCTCACGGCGGCGGTGTTCCCATTAGGTGGACCGGTAGCTTATAGTGTGAACAGCAAAACCCAACAGTCGGCCAAAGGTAAAACTGTCGAGCTAATGTGAACGAGCAATGGAACAAGCTCTAAGAGTATGCTACGATACGCTACGCTTTGGTTACAAACGGATTGCTACGATGCCTAC
This sequence comes from Agrochola circellaris, assembly GCA_914767755.1. NCBI lineage: Eukaryota > Metazoa > Arthropoda > Insecta > Lepidoptera > Noctuidae > Agrochola > Agrochola circellaris. The sequence continues at coordinate 11,549,602 of OU611860.1, forward strand.
GCCTCGCTACGCTGACTGCTACGCTATGACGTTTTAGCTTCATGCTTGGTAACAGATGCTCGAAACGTGGTTTCGACATTAGATTTTATGTATAGTCTGTCCTTAAAGTATCTGATTGAAATGTAAACAAATGAATCAGAAAATGTACCTGTGGACGCCAGTTTGTAGTCCCACTTATAAATAGAGTGCTTTGATTTAATTAATCGAATACTTAAACTTGAAATTCTAGTTTAAAATCACCTCACAGATGTTTTTCATTTGACAATATTTAAGGTAAATTTTATAATCTCAATTTTCATTGATGATTTTTCAATTACAATTGAATAATGTTATTCAAACTATAATTGTTGGAAATGGTAGCGAGATATAAAGTTGAAACCTTTTAAACAGATGAATGTGTTACTAACTCCCTTTAGTGAGTGATTGCGTAAGAATTTAAACTGAACTTTTATGAGTGACAATGTAAACACACCCTTTGTTTACACTTTTACTCTCAAAAGTATCTTTCGGTACAGACTATGGTCTGTAGTATAGTCAGTACACTGGTAACTGATTAAAGTGTAAACAAACCAGATAAACACACACAGACAAATAGTTTATAATATCAATCAAATTCTTATAATACTTATGTTTAATGAGATAAATTGGCCGGAGGATAACATCGACGGAAAAGTATATGGCAAAAAATGGAACAGGTTTTTTCTTAGCTTTAGAAAAACAGAGCTTAGAAAAGAAAGTTTTTTAATTTACCTCGGCAAGATTTCCCACAGAAAAACCTCCCCTACCTATTATTTAGCTTACCTTACATTTAATAAACCTCCGGACATATAAAAAACACACACAGCTTGTTTTGTACGGGCCTAAAATATTCGTGATATGGGTTCGACACTTACGTCTCAGCGAATCTTGTTTTTGTTATACGAATAACAAAAGATCTTCTTATATTTATGAAACATTAGCGACCCGCTCTTGCTTTGCACGATTTTTACGACTTGGCAAAACAAATTTATTTAATAAAAAATAATAAAAATCTAAATTAAGACCTTGATCCATATGATGCGTTAGTAATATACAATACTTAAAATCCATAATTGTAACAAATGTAATACAAAATTTAAATTCAAGTATCTGTTGCACTCACCTGACGAACCGGAAAGTTTATTATAGGTAAATGTTTTATACACATAAACCTTCTATAATAAATTATCTAAATTGTGGTGAAGCCGCATCAAAATCTGTTGCGTAGTTTAGAAGAACAACGCTGGTATACATACACGAAAAGCGATTTTAATATTTCATTTTATGTTTATAATGTACTAGCTTTTGCTAGGAGCTTCGCCCATGAGAATGTCAGATTATGACATGGGAACGTACTACCAGGTTAAAAAGTATACTATGTCCTAATGCAGATCATGGTCTACCCGTGTGCTTCTTTTCATCCAAATCCGTTCAGCCGTTTTTGCGTGATTGAGTAACAAACACACATACATCCAAACATACAATCTTTCACATTTATATAATTAGCCCCGCCCCGCGGTTTCACCCACATAAGTCTCGATCCCGTGGGAATATCGGGATAAAAAGTATTCTAGTCCTAACTCAGGTCATGGTCTAACCTCGTGCAAAATTTCATTCATATCCGTTCAGCCGTTTTACTGTGAAAGCGTAACAAACAAACAAACTCACTTTCGCATTTATAAATATAATATAAGTTAGGATTAGTAGGATAGAAGCCGGGATTTTATTAAACAAGCTTGTGGATTGTATGCGTTGGACCTTGAAACAAGAAAAGAAGGGGTGGGGGAGGGGAGAGGGAATTATTAGTGCATATTTCATGTTATATGGGGGTAAATGTGCATAGCTTAGAAGATATAAGAATTTTTAGAAATAAGGGTGTATTTTTTTGGTTGTTTTTTTTTGCGTGGATATTGTTACGTACTAGATACACAATATACTAAAATAACAGCCACATTTTTACAAACCTCCCTCGGCCCCCGACCCACCGCTTATCGCCCGAGCTATTACTTTGTTTTTGCTTTGCGTTTTTCTCTTTGCGCGGCTCCTTAGGACCGTAGCGTGATGTTAAATAGCGTTTAAGCTTCCTCAAGAATTGGATTATCAACTGCAAAATGATTTTTCAAATCGAACTATTATACTCCATTTGAAATAAGATTAGACGTTTAAAGCTTCGTGCAGACCAGCGCGACATAACGCCGCGACGCGACTCGAACAATACAATTTCTAAGAAAACTTGACGGTATAACAATAACCGGTGTCGCGTCGCGCTGGTCTGCACGAAGCTTAACTAAACCTTTGTTAAAGTCTGTTCAACTGATTTTCAGTTCTATTGCGTTGGTGGCATGATAAATGGTAGCGCAGTAAACAGTCGGTATTGTTACCATTTTTTTGGTTTCAATGCCATCCTTATGCCTACGGTATAGAAGTCAGAATCGGTTGAACGGACTGTAAAAAAGGTTTGCTTAAAAGTTTAATCTTATTTCAAATGGAGTATAGTAGTTCCAGAGATTAGCGCAAAGCAAAAAAACAAACTCTTCAGCTTTATTATATAAAGTATATTATTATGTATGTGTACATATGTATAGATATAGTAAAGATAGCTGGTTTTCGCCCTCTATTTGTGACACTATGGTAAGTTGTTTTTTGTACAAAATAAAGTTTTGGCTGGTTAATCCAGCTAAGGGATTTAGGGTAGGCCTAAGTTTGACCCAGAAAAATGCTACCTTGACCCTATGTTTTAGTCCTTTCTATCATTTCCAAAGAATGTGAAAATATTTGTTGTTGTTACAAACATTCTAAAATGAACGCGTCATTATTTGAAATAAGTTTTAAATTACACCACCATAAAATTAAGCATAAATTATAAATTATTGTTTTGTTAAGACAAACAAAAATGATTAACAAAACAAAATAATAAAGCTCATTCAAAAACCTCTTCTCATAAGGAGAAGCAATATGTCTTCATCTTTTTTAAATGTTTTCCTTTACCATAACCTGACCCGCGGGGTACCCATGGGGTACTTGCGTTACATACTAACAACTGCATTGCCGTTTATTTTGACAATTCGACAAGATTCATTGCGTTACTTACGTAGTCGAGCAGACGAACTTTTCAAACATATGAAGCAATAGATTAGGGATGTCCCACAAAATCCTACGGATTGTGAAAGAGATTCCCAACACACTTTCTGTGCTACGTTACGCAATTGTGAATCTCAGTATAACCCGTCGAAGAATTATACTCGTAAATAAATTACCCCACTTTTAATTACCCTTTCCACCTCTGCGCAATCTGTTTTTATTCATATCTTCTCAATATCAATAAAGATCGACGAACCAGTGTAAGAAGACCTCTTTGTTACCGCCGTCAAAAGGTGAAGTTTCAGTGTCACTAACATGTGAGGGCTCAAGAAATGCTGGTGGTGTATGTTTTACGTATAATTACTAGCCAAGTAAGACTTTGCCAGATAGCTGAAGGATTCTGAGGTACAAGGGTATATGAGTTAATAAACGAATGGTGTAAGTCTTAGGAGAAGTGTCCAATATTTGACTCTTCACGAATTCATCGTGCTTAAAAATACAAATACTATACAGGGTGGTAAGGACTTCGACGCGAAAACATTTACCATGGATTCAGTAAATGAATCTGAACACCAATTATTTTTTATTTTTTTTGAGGGTGGGGAATTATCAAATAACTTCTCCCGCTCTGGGGGCGGAGCGGGAGGGCGTGTCAGACTTTTACTGACTAAAACCCACCCGTTGCCTGTGTGCCGGGGTCGCGATATCCCTTTCGGACAAACTCGCAACCCCGGCAGGCATTGGCCCTTCCGGACCCCGTCAGTTGGTGCTGACATCTCTTTGAGGCGCGCGTGGAACACAAATCAGTCATAAAAAAAAAACTGCTATTCCATACATTTTGACCGCATAGGTATTGCACTTTTCTATGAAACAGCAGATTTTTTTTTCAATAACGGACCAAAATTTCAACAGCATTCAGAATCTTGAACTAAATCCATGGTACAAGTTTTCGCGTCGATGTCCCTGTCACCCTGTATTTGATTCTGAAAGAACCTAACAAGCTCAGGAGTGGGTTCGAGCTAATAAACCCTTCTTGTCAATCGTTTTTTTTGCTTATTGTCACCAATAAGCCAAAAAATCGTTTGACAAGACAACAGTAGAAAAGTTTGAGAAGGGATCCGTGGCAGATGGAGATCTAGTTACATTTGAGGCTTTACAAGTTCAACATCAGAGGCTCGTAGAGATTGGTAGCCAGAAAGATATATGTACTGCATCTGCATAGCTATCCACTTAACCCTTGCACCTCCGAACTAAGAATATCTTCATTAAACCCGGAGTGGTACTATAACCCGCGTTATCACAGTTAATTCCAGGCGCTAATGAAAAGTTTCACGACTCCCCAAGTTTTGATGAAGCTCCCCTAGATTGGATAGCGTTATGATAATCTTAATTAACCATTCGGTTTCATATCTTTACGTATTACCGTTACATTACGTTGACTATTAGGCTAATCGTGGTGATCAGTTTTTATATAATTTATTCTGTGGGAGTTATGAGGGTTTATCCTAAAAGTTGGCAACGTCGCAAATAACTGTCAAATCTTGAGCTGTTTTGATTAATATAACAATATTACTGTATGGAAATAAGAAATGTGGCTAAGTAGCGAACTAGAATATTAATAAGGAATTGCAATTATAACATTGAATTTGATGTTGTACCCGTTTTAGGTGTAAAAAATCAATATTCTAGTTCCCTAGTTAGCCACATTTCATAATTCTATACAGTAATATTGCCAAATTAATCAAAACAGGTAAATATTTGACAGATATTTGCGACGTTGCCAACTTTTAAGATAAACGCTCTTAATCCAGCGTGGTATAGGTATTGTTTAACGCGAAAACTCTGATATATTTCACCACACAAATACTCGTATATAAGTAGGTATGTATATAGGTAAATAAATATCTGTTAAAAACACCGGCCAAGTGCGTGTCAGGCCACGCACAATGAAGGGTTTCGTAGTTGGGATGAATTTAGCCTAAGAACAAATTTAACATTGTAGTTTAAAAACCTGTTCTCTTATACATTCCAAATGCAAATGTAAGTTTGTACGAATAATATTGAGAGATTTGCCAAGGTATTTTAAGACCATAGACTTTTTATAGGTTTTCCAGTAATCTATGAGTAAATAACTCTTAACTACTCTGTATTTTTTTCAAAGTTTAGCGTCAGTAGTTTCGGAGATATTGGGCAATTTTCATCAATTTTCTTAAATATCTTTAAAAGTATTATTAGATAAAAATATGTGATCCTCACAGACCCTTTCATTTCATATGACACACGGTACAGTATGAAAAGCTTTTTTTTAAATTTTCCAATTTGCTCCCGAAAAGTGACCCCCCATATTGAAAATTTATATATTTACGTTGCACGTCCGTGTTTGGGTCACAGAAATTCATATCTGCACCAAATATCAACTAAATTGGTCCAGTGGATTTGGAGCAAATTGGTTGTGACAGACGGACAGCCAGTCAGACAGATAGACAGACACACGAGTGATCCTATAAGGGTCCCGTTTTTTCCTTTTTAGGTACGGAACCCTAAAAACCCGCTGAATCCATATCTCCCGCTTTTACGCAAGTCTTTGTAAAAACAATATAGAATTAACACATTACGCCAAGACTTTGAACCCTTAGTGCTCAGCGACACGACGCCGTCACCGCACCGCAACCGCGCTGAAACCGCGCCTCTAAGCTACATTGCCAGACCAGTGCCATGCCGCCGCCGCGCAGCTGCCGCGCCGCCGCCCGTTTATACACTAGTGTTGTATAAACAGTTTTTTTAGTCCATAGCCGGCCGCTTGCTAAAGTCCACGCGCTTTATAAGTGATATGGCAAAATCAAGCGGAGACGACGCGGCAGCGGAGCGGCAACGGCGCGGCGGCGGTTCCGTGTACACGAGCCCTAACTCCCTGTACCCTCAGAGACTCGTAACCTGGTAACCCATATACCAAGGTTGCCAATATAATTTGAAAAAGAAGGACAAAAAAAAAGTACAAATGAAATTCATTTATCAAAAATCCGGAGCAGCTTTGAATTGCACTTTGTAATATAAAAGGAATTTCTCGTATTGAATGTTCGATTGGGGCATAGTTCGTATTCTGGTGACCAGGACAAAGCTCCAGCTTGATAACCTAAAATAGCAGACGCTCAGGAGACATTTGAAAAATGGTAACAAACCTCTACCCTAGTTACGTAATACACGATCAATTACAATCTCAAACATATTGTTAATCCATCGTAGTTCTGGCTTTAAAAGTTTGTAATACGGAAGGTTAATTTCGCTTTTTGGGAAACAGTTACAAAATTTTCTTTACCGTAACTTGCCTGTGAAGTTACAGCTGGAACCGATGTTTTATACTTTTACTAAAATGGTATGTTAGCATGTTAGCCCAAAGTTATTTTTCTGAATTAGTTTCACCAACAATTGATTACACTGATACAAATACAAAATATTTTTTTTTTTTTATATACAGCTGTGCATCAGTTGCCTATAGTTAAACACCAAATGCATAAATAATGAATTAGACAAATAAGCTAACTTACTTAGTAATAAGCTCTAATATTATTATAACATCGATAAAAATGACATTTATATAAAATTAAAATCTACGAAATTCTGATTAAAAATTATAAAATTGGTAAAGGTAAAATTTACATTCTTCGACATTATAGCATTGGTAAAACTGATAAGAATTGCATAAAAATAAATTGTTTATTTTTATTGATTTAAATTGATACAAGTTGATAAGAATTGATAAATTAATAAACTCATAATTGATAGGGCATGATTTCTGATTGTAATGTAAATAAATCTCCTTTCTGTGAGTTCTTAAAATCTATTCACGTACTAACAATTAATAAACAAACGAAAGCCTTGTAAACTAACTTTTTTAGCTCAAACTGCCACGTGTGCCACGCGGCAATGGCGCCATCTAGATGCTTCAGTCAATGGCCCAAGAATAATGGCTGCTTTGCATGAATGACGCCGACACTAATAGTGACTATCAAAAACTAGTCTGAGACTAGTCGTGACTATCAAAAACCAGTATGGCACTAGTTGTGGCTATCAAAAATTTGTAAAGGTAAAAGTATTGTTCTCAAGTAAGTGATATGTATATGTCTTTATTGAGAATAAATTTTCTTTAAACCTAAACCTAAAAACTAGTCTAAGACTAGTCGTGACTATCAAAAACTAGTCTGAAACTAGTCGTAACTAGTCAAAAACTAATCCGACACCAGTCCGACACTAGTCCGATACTAGTCGTAATTAGTCCGACACTAGTCGTAACTATTTAAAAACTAGTCTGACACGAGTCGTAATCGTAAGTAGTCAAATTGATCTAGCAGCATTAACGTACGGTTGTGGCTCCTGCGTTTTCCTCAATCTGGCGAGCTCCCTTCGTTTTTGGGACCACTCAGTCGAGGTGGCTGGTTGTGGTCCCCCGGCCTCCTGTCTCCTTTTTTTAGCAGCTTCCCGCTGTTTTGGGCTCATAATGGTACGCCTAGGAAGCGCCATAGCCGAAGTATTCAGAATTTTTCAAAAAATAATAATTTAAATCCACTTATTTAATCCACTATTAATATTAAAAAGCTATTGATGGGCACTAATACGCCAGTCACCGTTGACACAAAAATCATGCACCTTTTAGAAGCCAAAAACTGAAAGAAGTCCGAAGTTCGAGGTTTTTCCAGCTCCAAGTAGTGAGCACAGGTCTTACGAAGCTGCCAGCTAGGTTTTACAATATTGGTATCTATGCTAACAACATCCCAAAAAATCAGAAAATTTTAATTAATTGCGACACTACGATGTTTAAATGACTGTCCTATAATTATTTTTTTTATTTTTTTATTTGTTCGCATTTAATTATTTATTACACATAATATACAATATAATATACACTCGAGAGCAATGAATCCGGGTCACTTAAAGAATGTTAAAAATCTCGGAAACTAAAAATGATAGGTTAATGCAATAAAATGTATTTAATAGACAATGTAATACTCCTTAAATGAAAGTAAAAAAAATATGAGTCACCATACATTTTATTAACACAAAATTACATAAAGAAAAAAACTGCTGATCTCTCCTTAAAACAAAAATAGGAAACATGACATTTTTGAACTTTATTACGATTTTCTAGAATTTTAATACTTCGTATTGCCTCCTCGTGCTTCCATTACTGCGTTTACGCAGTTTGGCATGCTGTACACCAAGTTCCTTATACGATTTTGGGGAATATTCTCCCATTCCTCTGTGAGAGCAATTTTGAGCTCACGAAGCGTGATTGGGGGAGGGTTTCGTTGTTTTACGCATCTGCCTAGCTCGTCCCAAGCATGCTCGATCGGGTTGATATCCGGGCTGCGCGCTGGCCACTCCATACGAGTAATGTTCATCTCTTGAAGGTAGTCATTCACAATCCTACCTGTATGAGGTCGGGCATTGTCATGCATAAATATAGCATCCTCACCTAAATTGACCATAAATGGACCAACGTGATCATTGAGGATTTCTTCCACATATCTTACGCTAGTTAAAGAGCCGTTTTCTATGATCACCAGCTCTGTGCGACTTTCAGAAGAAATTCCGGCCCACACAAGTACAGACCCACCACCGTAGGCTACTTTTTCTTCGATGCATGCTTGCTTGAATCTTTCCCCTGGTCTTCGATACACTCTGTGTCTTCCATCGTGCTTGTAGAGCATAAATTTTGATTCGTCGGAGAACATAACTTTTGACCAATCTTCAATACTCCAATTTACGTGGCTCTGGGCATATCTTAGTCTTGAAATACGATGCCCACGCTCCAGTTTAGGGCCGTTTGCAGGTCTAAGGGGTTTTAAGTTAGATTCAGCAAGCCGACGTCTTACTGTCCATGCACTTGGGTTACTTCCTCCGAGGCGTCGAAACTGATTTGTGAGTTCAGTTCCTGTGAGAAAGCGATTTCGAAGCATGGTGTTCACCAAGTATCGGTCTTCTCGTGCTGTGGTACACCTGGTTCTGCCCGTTCCTGGTCTGCGTAGGTTAGAACCAGTTTCTTCGTAACGTCGGAGAACTCTTTGTACTGTTGACAGCGACACACCGACAGTCCTGGCTGTATCGCGCTGACTCCGGCCGGTTTCCAGCATTGTAAGTATTCTGGTGCATTCTTCAGGCGTAAGCGACATAATTTCAGCTTGAATAATGAATATAGAGCACTATCAACATGGTTTATGTACCCACATAAATGACAGATTACAAACAAAAGCAAAACCAAATGCTGTAATTTCGTAGTTCCATCTTCGAAAGTGGCCCTTTTTCAAATTTGATTTTTTTATGATATAACTTTACAATAACTAAGAAGTTTTAATACCTTCATTTAAGGAGTATTACATTGTCTATTAAATACAATTTATTGCATTAACCTAGCATTTTTAGTTTCCGAGATTTTTAGGATTCTTTAAGTGACCCGGATTCATTGCTCTCGAGTGTAGTTATACAATTTTTAACACAACTAACTATTTACACTAGGTAGGTGCTAAATTAAGCCTCGTGCAGACTCGCGCCACGCGACACCGGTAATTTTTGTTAGAGTCGCGTCGAGCTGTCGCATCGTGCCAGTCTGCACAAGGCTTTAAAATACTAATTAACAAACTTTACAAATAAATACAAAAACAAAAGGATACCTATTCGGCCGCATCGCTGTCTTCATAATAATTATTTATATTCCCAAAATAAAAGTCACAAAAATCCACCCCATTTTAAACCCCACGAACTATAAATCCATAAAATGACTACTTCTTCTACTTCTCTTTCAAAGTAGATTAAACTGTGAACCTCGTTAATCATTACGTCACGGACCACCAGGGCCCCAGAAACTAGATGTAGTAACTTTGAAGTTTTATTTTTCGAAGCAATCACTCTAAGGTCGAGAGTAGGCATTTGAGGCACCTCAGTTAATTCATGTTAGCTTAGTTACTTTATAGTTACTAAGGTTATCTTTCGTAGCTTTTTATCCTCGTAAATGGAATGTTTTTTAAAAGGGCGCTTCCGTTAAATAAATACTTTTAGACTTCTTGACCTGTCTTTCAGTAAACCACAAAAAATACTAGACCTCGTTTTCTTTATAAAAGACAGTTGTGTGTACGCTTTTAACACTTTCGACTCCACCCACTTTTCATAGAACTCATACGCCATGCCGCCATACATATTGGAAGTGAAGCCTCCGGGAGGGTTGCCGGCATTACGTTTGCGCTTAAGATAACCATCGCGGACGGTCAATACGGCGCGGCATTAGGTTTAAAACCATGTTATAAAACGAAGTAAAATTGTGTTTTCAGGTGGTCTCGTCGCTGTACGTAGTTTCCAACCTTTTAAATTTTTTCTAGAATGAATATTTGTAACGATGAACAAAATATGAAAAACAAAAATACAGCTTGTATTTTAAAACCAACCCCAGATTTTATTTTCACGATTTATAACGCTGTATTTGCGTAGAAAAACCTACATTTAAAATGAGCCCTCCGCGAGGGCTCCCGGCATCCCATATGGGACTATAATAGGTGAACCCCTAGGTGATTCATAAAAATAACAAAAAACTTTTCATGTTTTTTTTTTTTTTTTTATTGGCCTCCACTGTCCCAGTCTGGGCAAAGGCCTCCCTCCACTCCTTAATTCGTTCGCGAGCCCGCGCGTCGTCCTTCTAGTTTTGACGGAACCTATCCAGCTCGTCCCGCCATCTCCTACGTGGTCTGCCGCGACCCCGCCTCACTTTCATCCTTACATAATGTAAAACAAAGTCCCTCGCCGCGTCCGTCTGTCTGTCTGTCTGAATGCGATAAACTCAAAAACAACCGAACGGATTTTCAGTAATGGACGGAGTGATTCATGAGGTGTATAATTCATTAAGGTTTTGTGCTGAAATATGACGATTATTGTCGGAGATAACTGAAAAAATCATGCCGACTGGGAGCTTTACTGGCGTGCGCCGTGTAAACCGTGGGAGATAAATAAAAATTATTTTCCATAGGTTTTATAAAGTTCAACTAAAAAGTCCTCGATGGTATATGTCTATCTTTCAAGGATGACCCACAATAACCATTTTTATCTTTCATAATTTGATAAAAATTTCATTGATATTTTGCGATCCAATAAAATGTTTTATTTAAATTGGGCATTTAATTTAGATTAAAATATGCCTTGACATCATAATATTAAAATGAATACTTTAAAAGATAATCATAGATTCAAAATTACGCATATCATAATAATTATGGTTGACGACAACGCGGGCGCAGCGGTAGGAGTCAATGACCTTTTCCTCGGCTATTAGGTATGTAGTGTGCACTTTACAAATTAGCCAAAAGCCTCGTATCCATTATTAACACAGAAAAGTTTGACAGATTTTATCTATTGCTTGCTGTCAGGGCCAGAGGCCAAAGACAATTTACTATAATTACAATAATGTGTTGCGACATTTACAAAATGAAAACAAACAATCAAACCTACAAAACGCTGATTGCAAAGTGGAAAAATAACAGTTTGTGTAACAAGTAACAATAATAACAAGAACAATTAAACTGTGCGTCGCATCTGTGCAAGAATAGGTCATTGCACTGCACTCTTTACTGTCTCTGTCTCTGTCTGTTTGCCTGTCTACTGTTGTATAGGAATTATTTTTCTTTTCCACGAATCGGATATGAGGTTCATGGTGAAAATTGTTGTATGACGGGTAGCTTGGAGGTATGAGGAACAGGGTGTAAAGTTCACTCATCCTCTTTACAAAAGGGGGGATCCTCCGATCCTCCTCAGGTTTTGTGTCTGGCGGGCCCAATGATTGATGTCGGAAAGTTATATATATGTTGATCGCGCAGTAAACTTTGCTTGCGCGATGCAGGATTTTTGTGGCGTCAGCCTTTGATGCGTAGTTTGCACCAAGCCTTTTACAGTTAGGAAAATTAATTGTTGGGTAAATTGGAAGACAATGACAACTTTCCGTATTTTATACAACTGTCATTGAAACAGTTGTGTTGATTTGAATATACAGACCGTTTAGTGGGTACTTAATATGCTTAACGATTAATTTCCCTGGCTTTACCTAACACTAAAACTAACTTTATGGGATGTAAGCCACGTACAGTATTCCTACCCGTTCTAAAACAATAGAGTTGCTGGTCCTAATCTACGTCCCTTTATTACTGCGAGATAGCGCGACCAGGGTCATAGAGGTACCAAAATGTCTGAATAGTGAGATTAAACTAACCTTGTGACCTTACTCTATAGATCTAAAGGGCTTTGTAGTTAAAGTGATTAATTTAAATATCATTTGGTGAATTAGGAAGAAGAACTTGTTAGTATCTAGAGTATTGTGAGATGAGTGTAAAATGTCTGTCGTGTGGTTGCAGTAATGTATATATAAAGGCAGCAAGTAAGTTGAGACTGGTTTTCTCATCTCATCTGCCAGGGCTTATTTTTAATCTTATATTTTAAATATTTTTGTTTTTTTTTTACATTGTTCTCACATATAGAAGCAACAAGAATAATGTACCCAGGATTTTGTAATAACTATATTTAAAAGAGTGTTCTTGGAGTTTCTTGCCCGTTCTTCTCCATAGAGATCTACGTTTTGGAATGGGCAACTAGCTTCAACTTTCTGACTAACTGACCGACTATTTGACAAGTCAAACGTGCAAATGGTTTAATTGAAATAAATGCTTTGAGTTTGAGTTTTGAGTTTGAAAGCAGAAATTATATTATAACATTAGTTGCACGCATCGTAAAATGAATTTCCCGAAACTAGTTTAAATATTCGTTCAAGTTGTTTCGTAAAATAATTAGTATCGTGAAATCAACAGTATCATCAAAATCATGGCCCTTTCAGCATCAAAGCTTTATTTTGCAATGTACAATAATTTATCGTACAAATGAGCTTTCGCGACACTATTTTCACGTTGCATTTGACCGTGAAATTAGTTGCGTGACATTACATTTATCTTAAATCGCGCCTTATTGTATAAAACGCTATATAAGATGTGGTGGGGCAAAAGACAGTAATGTCACAATGTGAATGTGTCATAATTTTTGCAAATGGCGTCAAATGAATGACATTTGACGCCATGTGCTTTGACATTTAGATAATAGATAGATGGAGAATTAGTTGACAATGCAATGGAGACATACACACAGCAGCTCAGGAGCGTCAGGCAATGACAGAGATTTTGAAACACCAATTTCTGGGCCGTAATCTCTCGTTTTGGCGATTTGATCTGGCTGGCCAGATCGCCAGTTCTGACGGTACCAGACTTCTTCTTCTTATTTATTTTTGAAATCTCGCGTTAACCAACATAAACGACAACCTTGCAAGTCTTGAAATGAAATGTTTCCGTGAATACGGGGCCCAATTTTTTTCATTTTCAACAAAATGGCAGTCAATTCACGTTATAACTTTACTTTTTTCTACAAAATGGCAGCCAATTCAGATTATGACTTTACTTTTGCCCCACCCTGTATTAAGCCAAAATTACATTACAAAATTAGTTTCAAAACATTAATTTCATGAAATCAAAATACTTTTGTGCCCAGCTATTTTTTACGTGCTAAGAAAACAAAATAAGATAGGATATCATTCTTTACCCAAACGCATATCGGCATATTCCTTAACCTAGATTACCATGGCTTGCCTCTCATAATACAGGATTACGCACTTCCATCATTCCAGTCCCATAAGACCAAAGTTATGTTGGGACAGGGTCTAAAATTAATCAGGGACTGAGGGAGAGTGGGCCTTACACGAACGCGCGAAGTAAACATATTCGATATACAAATTCGATCGATTTTTGAATTGGAAATGTCGTTTCGCACATAACATTTATTTAGTTTGAAGACTTTGGTTTCACCCGCATTAGTCTCGATTCTGTGAGGATATCGGGATAAAAAGCATCCTATGTCCTAACCTAGGCCATGGTCTACCCATGTGCCGAATTTTATCCAAACCCATTCAGCCAGTTTAGAGTGAAAGCGTAACAAACAAAAAAAACAAACAAACTCACTTTCGCATTTATAATATTGGCTAGGATCTATCATCATCATCAGCCTACAGTAGTCCACTGCTGGACATAGGCCTCTCTTATGGCATGCCATTATACTCGATTCTCAGCAACTCTCATCCAGCTGTTACCAGCCACCCTGCGAAGATCGTCGCTCCCTAGCCTGAGTGCATCCTACCTGAAGTTTGCCGATTCGTAGTCTCCACTCGACAACACGTTTACCCGATGATCGGCCAATATTGCCACTCCAGCTTACTTGTTCTGTGAGGTATGTCGGCAACTTTGGTTCTCATTTGGGTTGATTTTGGACACATAGATAAGTGAGATATAAATTTTCGTTCATTACGCCAAGTTTACTTCGCACGTTCGTGCGAGGCCTCCTATTCCATGAAAACCTTTGTATGTTTAGTTCTCAAGAGACTATGCAGAGTAGCTTGAAATTGTGTTCCAGGGTTTTTACCTTCAAAAGGATTTTGAGGGCACTCGTAATAAATATTACCGTTTGAAAGTGTGTTTTATTCTTTGTGTATTGGTAGGGTTTTTTTTTTTTTTTTTTTTTTTGGATGGGAAATTATCAAATAACTTCTCCCGCTCTGGGTGGAGCGGGAGGGCGTGTCAGACTTTTACTGACTAAAACCCACCCGTGTTCCTTCCGTTGCCTGTGTGCCGAGGTCGCGATATGCCTTTCAGACAAACCCGCAACCCCGGCAGGATTGGTAGGGTTGGGTTCAGGATTTTGTTCGGTCAGTTTGGGACGATTTACACTTAGCTTAGGGATCCGCTTGTATGCGAGGTATTAAATTTTCCGGTAGGAAAAGTCTTTACATAGGTAATCAGCCTATAATTTCCCCACTGCTGGGACACAGGCCTTCTCTCTGTGAGAGGGAACGGGCCGTAATCTACCACGCGGACCCAATGCTGTTTGGTAGATGTCACATGTCTTCGAATTTTTGGTTCTAGGGCATGCCGGTTTCCTCACGACGCGATATTTTCCTTCACCGTTTTGAGAGCAGTGGTTATGAAATAAATTACACAAGTAAAGCGCCAGTCAGGGTTCGCACCTATAGCCTACAATTCGTAAGTCTCAGCCGTTACCAGTGGGCCACAACTACTCTCTGATGGAAAAATCTTTGCTATATCAAAATTGGTTCTGATGCACACATTGATTATGAGTTATCATTTTACTAGCTGTGCCCCGCGGTTTCACTCGCATAAGTCTCGATCTCGTGAGTATATCGGGATAAAAAGCATCCTATGTCTTAATCCAGGTCATGGTCTACCCATCTGCCAAATTTTATCCAAAACTGTTCAGCCGTTATTGCGTGATTGAGTAACAAACATACAAACTTTCACATTAATAATATATTTAGTAGGATTATAGTTACGAAGTTAGGAATTAAACATGAACTACAACTTAACACTTAAACATAACTGACGAATTGTGGGTGTCACCTCTGCACAACCGTATGGGGAATTATAAAACATAACCATCACCCCTGTTGATGTATTATTTATTAAGCCTCTCAGTCTTATGAAGTGGCAAGATTCTGTCTCTAATTGCCTAGACGTTCAAACTATGTTGTATTTCTATTGAAAGTTTTCCCGCAGCGATTGAAATTTTTCAGAATCTTTTCGTTACTCTCATCATCATCATGATTTCAGCCGAAACACATCCACTGCTGGTCTAGCACCGCCACTTCGACCGGTTCTGTGTTTCTCGCATCCAGCGGATTCCTACGGCTTTCACAAGACCATCGGTCCAACTTGTGGGTGGCCTTCCAACGCTATCTCTTCCGGTACGTGCTCGTCATTCCAGTACTTTTCGGCCCCATCGATAATCTGCGAGCAATGTGCCTTGCCCACTGCCACTTAAGTTTGGCAATTCTTCGGGTTAGACATAGCTCGAAGAATTGTCAAACTACGACCAACTACGGATCTCTTCATTTCTGATTCAATCACATAAGGAAACTCCGACATAGGCCTCTCCATCGCCCTTTGTGTGACTTTCAGCCTTCTAATGAGGCCCATTAGTTGTTACTATACCCAAATATAATCTGATTATTTCCCGAAATTCACTAAAGTCAAATTAGCGCCATAACAATGTTGTCAACTTTGCTAGTTTACTACCTATCAATAACAAAGGATTATTACGTTTAAACCTATCGCTTTTTGATTAAATTAATTAATTAATTATTCTGTATATTACTTTAGCAAGGATGTGAGATACGTGTACTGTTGATCAATTTGATATAAATTTATTTACCGCTTGGATACACAGACAACTCTATTACGCGGTACTAATTAAAATTGATAATTTGGACCCGAATTTACTGATCAGCGAACCGGAACTGAGCGTGAAATAACAGAAAGTACTGAAAGGGGAAAAACAACAACAACATTTTGTTATCTGGCAGTGCTATTCTGTAACCATCTCACCGTGAAAACTTAGGTGAAGTGAGCGTGGAGTGAGCTGTCATTCCACCTAATGGTAAGGATGACACTATTGACAGCTCACTTCACCTAAGTCTTCACGGTGAGTTTTTTATTTACAGAATACGTCGGCTGGTACACCTTTTTTTGTTCGATTTGAAAAGTCGATCTCCTTTCTGTGTGGTTAGTGACTAACTGGTGTCAGAGTTTTAAAGCCGCCCATAGGCCTCTGACTTGGCTTTACATGCCGTCGAGAAATATCTCTCAGGAATTCCGGTTTCCTCACGATGTTTTCCTTCACCGTTTTTAAAGCAAATGATAATTATACAAACAAACAAAATTTACTTACTTACTTACTTACAATACGCACATGAATCCGAAAAGTCAGAGGTTGGCAGTCTGATGGTCACACCACTACAAAGCCGCTGTCACTGCAAAGTCGATTTAACGTAGACTGTTTATACGGATTGTAATTGCAGCGTGGACTTCTCTAAAGAAAAATATGCTCTGGAGTGGATCTTGAAAAGAATAAACACAATTTTCGGATTGGGATATCATCAACGTCAATTTACCTAGATCAAAAAACAGCTACGAGACAGATTTCTGATCGACCAGGATCGTAAGGAATAGCAGGTCAGAATTTGGTTCATCGCATTGTTGCCAACTGATGGTAGGTCCTATATGGAATCGTCTATGGTCCATAGAATCTTTCAACACCAGGGGATTTGATGGGCTTATGTGTGTACGCCATTAGAAATTCAATTGAAATTTTCATTCTATTAATAATATAAAAAGAAGCGGCCAAGTGCGAGTCGGACTCGCCAATGAAAGGTTCCGTAGCAGCAAGTAACATAATATAAGAGTTCTTTTAGTTCGTTGTAACTTTGATCGAAGTTTACGATTTATGACGTATTAAAAAAAACTACTTACTAGATCGTTCAAACCAATTTTCGGTAGAAGTTTACATGGCAATGTACATCATATTTTTTTTTTAGTTTTTTAATTCTCTTTTTTTAGAAGTTACAGTTTGATGGAAAAAAAATTGAGTTTCAGTTCTAAGTATGGGGGGAACTCCCAAAATTTATTGTTTTTTTTCTATTTTTGTGTGAAAATCTTAATGCGGTTCACAAAATACATCTACTTACCAAGTTTCAACAGCATAGTTCTTATAGTTTCGGAAAAAAGTGGCTGTGACATACGGACGGACAGACCGACAGACAGACATGACGAATCCATAAGGGTTCTGTTTTTTGCCATTTGGCTACGGAACCCTAAAAATGTGATACTTTGTGTGTTTGGATTTTTGGATGTTTGTTACTCAATCACACGAAAACGGCTCAACAGATTTGAATGAAATTTGGTACACAGATTGTTTATTACTTGAATTAACACATGGAATACATTTTATCCCGCTTAGTATGTTGCATGTACAGAAGTATTCAGTTCACGATAGCTTATGCACAAATTCTGAGCAGCAACCTAACAAAAAGTACTAGGCTTGCATGCATTCGATACTACGAGTACTTATTTCAATTTTATGATAATAATATTTTACTTTTTCCTATTTTTTAATTACTACGAGTAATAGGATTTGGTTGAAATTTGGCACACAGATAATTTATAACTTGTATTAACACATAGGATACTTTTTTATCCCAGTAGTATGTTCCCGCGGGATAGTTTCCGATCTACACGCGGGCGTAGCCGCGGGCAATAGCTGGTGAGTTGGTGAGTCTATAATTCTACCAGAACCCGGAAATGCTGGTAGGCGTTAAAACAATGTATGTTGGAAGAATTCGACCATATGTTGGGGTCGGCTTCCAGTCTAACCGGATGCATGGAAGGACTACCTATCTGACATCTAAAATCCAGCAGTGCTATTCTGTAACCATCTCACCGTGAAAACTTAGATAAAGTGAGCGTGGAGTGAGCTGTCATTCCACAGGGATTGACACTGTTGACAGCTCACTTCACCCAAGTTTTCACGGTGAGATGGTAACAGAATAGCATGGCAGGTACTTACTAGGGGAACACGATACTACTGGAAGCATCCATCACGAAAAAAAAACATGTTTGAAGACCTACTCTTATCATCAAATATCTCTGAATGAAGTCTCATCTAGTTTGAAATTCCCGGAACACGGATCGTACATTAATCATTGGACGAAGTAACAAACGTCTTATCAGATCTTAGTTTAAGTGGAACTAAGTTTGAGTCGTTATCAAACTTAATGAAATTAGTGGAAGTTTCAGTTGGAGATTACGCATATTGCGTTTATCGTTACGGCAACTTTTGGGATGGGATAAGCGGTATTTTAAGTAGTTAGTGGGTAATAGTTCAACCTTTGGGTAACTATGTTGGGGTTGGCTTTCAGTCTAATCAGATATAACTAATAACATACGCAGGTACATAAAACCAGGCATGTACCAGGCAGGTAGAAATGCAGAGACCACTCACATTTCGCCAGTTACGTTTAAGCTCTATACTGCTCATCATTCATCATCATCATTTCAGCCGAAAGACGTCCACTACTGGACATAGGTCTCCCCCAAGCACCGCCATTTCGACCGATTCTTTCCTACCCCGTCATCAGTTCACCTTGATGGAAGCCTTCCAACGCTACGTCTTCCGGTACGCGTTCGCAACCCCAAAACATTTCGGCTCCATCAGCCATCTGTTCTGCGAGCAATGTGCCCTGCCCATTGCCACTTAAGTTTGTCAAATCTTCGGGCTACGTTGGTTACCTTGGTTCTCCTGCCAACCGGGTACTTTTGTGAAAATCCAAAAACACTTCGTCCAGTTCACGACCTCATGTTTAGCAGTCGTAGATCACTAGAGTGAGGAGGCAGTTTACCAGATACTGCCAAATATCGGTATGTGGCCTCGGAGGTGGTCATAAGCAAATTTCTGCAGAAAAGTCGATAAACTGTGGTTGGACTGGTTGTCACACTTTCAGACTACAGGCAACCAGTGTGACAATATGTTCTACGGTTCTTTCGAAATGGTTCGCAGCTAATAATCTTTTACTTAATGCGAACAAAACTAAGCATATTTGGTTCTCATTACCAAATGTACCTCAAGTGGGTCTATAATGTAAACTATACTAAGTAAATGCAATAACGGAAACTATATTTTTAGGAATTACTTTAGATTTAAAATTGCAATGCGTCGACATTAAAACTCTTTCAGGTAGATTAAGTTCAGTTGCATACGCAGTAAGAAAAATAAGGCAATTGACGGATATAGCCACAGCTAAGTTAGTATACTTTGCTTATTTCTACAGTATTATGTCTTAAGGCGTTCTGCTGTGGGGGTCGGCAGCTGACGTAGATTCAATTTTCATTTTACAAAACAGGACAATCCGCGCGATCTATAAAATGGGTCCTCGCGAGTCCCTTAGAAACAAATTCAAAGAAATTGATATACTGATTCTCCCTTATCTTAAAAAGTATTTTGTATGTTCGCAAAAACTTAGGACTCTTCAAAATATAAAGCGATTTCCATAATTACACGTAGTAGACATGACATTGTGATACCCAAATTTGGATTAACTAAGACAAGCAATTCATGTCTTATACACAGTATCCGCTTTTATAACAAGTTGCCGAAGTCGGTTACAGAACTTAGCGATGGGAAGTTCAAAACCCACATCAAACGTGTCCTTAACAAGAAAGCGTATTATAAAATTAAAGACTACGTTGAAGACAAGGAAGTTTGGCAATAATTCCTTCTGCACATGTGGCTTCCCTGGTACCTCATTAACGGCATAGTATGTAAGAGTCTATTAACTTCTCCCAAATTACCATGTTTATTTTTTTTACATTTTTCCTTATTCTTAATCCTATTATTTGACATTGTATATATACGTAATATAATCTCAACTCTTTATTAGTGGCTTTTGTGTACATGATAATTATTCAGACTTGTTACAGTTGTAATAGCAATCATGTCATTTCGTTTATAATAGGTTTTCATTTTTATTTATTTATTAATTTATATTTTATATAGATTCTTTACTATTTTGTGAATGTGACAACGCTGTAGGCTTAGTGTAATGTAGATTTGTTGACCATCTTCTATTTTGTTAAGTACCTGGTACTTGTTGAAAGACCTACAATGTCCTCCCATACCTATTAACACTTTTATTTGAAAATATTGTAATAGCCAATTATTTTTAAAAGAGTAACCGTGGAGTTTCTTGCCGGCTCTTCTCCATAGGAATCGACCAATTGGAACCGTGCACCTAGCTTGTGACGTTTCATAAGTGCCCTTGTAAGTTTATGTGAAATATATTATAATATATATATATTTGATGGCAAAATTAGGACTGCTGCTGGGGCACGGAAGGGTCGCGATACCAGATTAGTTATCACCCTTCATGGTCTGCCGTGACGGTCCCATTTCCACATCGATCAATTAACATGGTTTGGAGCCCCAAGACATTGCAATACAAGTTATTTATACCTTTCCCAACAAAAACAAAATACTCAATAATTTATCTAAAAGCCATTAACTTCGACATAACACTTTCCCTGTAAATAAAACTGAACACCATAAACATTCAGGATACGGCTCACTATATCGAGCGCCGCTTACAGGATATTACTTCATAAATCCACTCATTTCTCTATGGTCGATACGTGAGAATGGGGCTTTATGACCAACAGGCGCCCGTTTGTGGTGGCGAATACTCGGAGTACATGATATTTGGTGTAATATAAGATATAATATAATAAACATCTTCTTTTCGTGTGGTTAGTGACTAACATGGTGTCAGAGTTTCAAAACTGCCCATGGGACTCTGACTTGGCTTTACATGCCGTCGAGAAATATCTCTCAGGCATGCCAGTTTCCTCACGATGTTCATTTAATAAATATTATATGACATAATGTATTGCAGTTTACTGGTTAGCGGGCTTGGGACTTTAGAGGCATTGGGAGTTCAATTTTGGAACAGTCTTAATCCGATTTTCTCCACTCTCCGGTGGCTAATCCGTATCATCTGAACAGCTATGTACTCCTTTTTTTTTTTTTTTGAGGGTGGGAAATTATCAAATAACTTCTCCCGCTCTGGGTGGAGCGGGAGGGCGTGTCAGACTTTTACTGACTAAAACCCACCCGTGTTCCTTCCGTTGCCTGTGTGCCGAGGTCGCGATATCCCTTTCAGACAAACCCGCGACCCCGGCAGGCATTGGCCCTTCCGGACCCCGTCAGTTGGTGCTGACATCTCTTTGAGGCGCGCGTGGAACACAACGCGCCGTCGACCCGGGCCTGGTCCCTATCGGACGGCGAGCTACCCATTGCTCACCGTCCGCAAGCCCGCGCCTACGGTGGCCGGAAGTCGGCTCGCGACTCCCGACGCCCAGCTATGTACTCCTGGTATCTGGAATCGCGACCGGTCAAACCTACGACCATTCAGTACGTAATAATAATTCGGCACGTCATTAGTACATTAGGTTCTTACCCTCTTATTCATAAACGTCCAAAAATGTATGGTTAAACAAACTCTAATCATTACTTAACTTTAAGCAACGTTTATGAATAAGAGGCTTAATTACTATGCTTTAGCAGTATGGAATACACTAACAATCGGCCTGCCGAAATCTAGATGAGCTGTTTTTAGATTGTTTAATAAATCGCTCTAGGCAAGCTCTTTTGAGTATCAATCACTATCATTCAATGGTAACAATAAAGCTCATCTATTTCTATCGCTTTGCTGCTTTACTTTGGTCTTGTTTTAAGGGTATATATAGGTGCCGGTGTAATTTATACTCATTTGAATCGAGAGAGTAAATTTTGTGATTTTGTGAAGGGTAATTTCCGGAATCACAGCTCTTATTTTATTTAAAAATTCTTACACCATTTGAAAGGTACATAATACCAGGTGGACATAGGCTATATCAGGTATCTTCAATTAGTTTCATTGGGGGTTCGTTTTTAAAAGGTCGATTTTCCGGATCTGGACCACGGTCCGCCATTTGGTGACTCCTGGCTATATAATATGTAAATACAGTTATACACAAAAAGAATTACCTATAATAATAACAACAGGCGTCACCCACCTGCTCCATAAGTCAGGTAGTCCCGCGGAACCCAAGAATTATAGACCGATCACATGTTTGTCGACGGTTTATAAACTTCTTACATCCATTTTGAGAGCGAAAATTAACACACACATTGACAATAACTCTATTATGTCTGCCTCTCAAAATGGATGTAGGAATGGGTCCCGCGGTACTAAGGAGCTACTCCTCATTGACATGGCCATAAGCCAACAGGTCCGTCGATCCCGCAAGGATCTGTCGACATGCTGGATAGACTATAAGAAGGCCTACGACTCGGTGCCACATGCATGGCTCATGAGGGTGCTGGAGTTGTACAAGATAGATGCAACTCTGCGCACCTTCCTGATGTCATGTATGGGGCAATGGAGGACGGTCCTTCGCTATCCAGGATGTCGACAGATCCAGGGGAACGATGAGCCTGTATGGATTAAACGGGGAATATTTCAGGGCGACAGTTTGAGTCCACTTTGGTTCTGCCTAGCCCTGAATCCTCTCAGTACACTGCTGGAGGATTCAGGCCTAGGCTATCGGTTGAGGAGAGGTGGTCAGGTCATATCTCACCTGCTCTACATGGATGATTTGAAACTCTTTGCCCCCAACAAATTGCGACTGATGGAGATACTGAAGGTAACTGAAACGTTCAGTAGCGCCATCAGGATGGAATTTGGTGTGGACAAATGTGCAGTCATGCATGTAAAGCGAGGCGAGATTATGGAATCCGAGGGAACTCAACTCTCGGAATCCATACACCTTAGATCCCTGTCCTCATCCGAAAGCTATAAGTACTTGGGTATGTCGGAAGCATTAGGCATCAATGTTGCTGACATGAAGCAATCGTTGAAGGAGCGCTTCTTTGGCCGCCTGAAGAAGGTATTAATTAGTCTTCTTTCAGGCGGAAACAAGGTGCGCGCCTTCAACGGTTGGGTCATGCCGGTTTTGATGTACTCTTTCGGCATACTCAAATGGACCAGACCGAACTCGACGCCCTGGATAGGAGGGTCCGTACACTGCTGACCGCAAACCGGATGCATCACCCACGATCATCGGTGATGAGATTGTACATTACGCGGAAGTGCGGGGGTCGAGGCTTCTTAAATGCGAAGACCCTCCACAACCGCGAGGTGTGCAATCTCAGAGAATATTTTCTGAAAGCTGAAGTGGGTATGCACCGTGACGTGGTGGCAGTGGACAAGGGGCTCACCCCACTCTACATGGCTAAAGAGAACTGGCACAAGCCTGTGGTACTTACTACAGATGACCGCAAAGAGGTATGGCAAAGCAAGGAGCTTCACGGACGCTTTTATCGGGCTCTTCATGAGCCCGGTGTAGATTTCCTAGCGTCCGTATCCTGGCTACGTTTTGGTGACCTTTTCGGGGAAACTGAAGGTTTCGTCTGTGCAATTATGGACGAAGTTATCTTAACGAATAACTACCGGAGATATATTATGAAGGACGGGACGGTTGACGTGTGTCGGGCATGCCACCGCCCGGGTGAGTCCATCAGACATATTATCTCTGGCTGTTCTCGTCTGGCTAACGGCGAGTACTTGCACAGACATAACCAAGTGGCCAGGATTATTCACCAGCAACTTGCTTTGAAATACAAACTTGTGGTTTCTGAGGTACCGTACTACAAGTATGTGCCCGACCCAGTTCTCGAAAATGACCATGTCACGATGTACTGGGATCGGTCTATCATTACTGACAGGACTATTGTTGCCAATAAGCCTGATATAGTGGTGATAGACCGATTAGCGCGCCGCGCAATGATAGTCGATGTTACTATCCCACATGACGGGAACCTCGTGAAAGCTGAGAAAGAGAAACAAATAAAATATCTCGACTTAGCACACGAGGTTGTCGACATGTGGAATGTGAGCTCGGCTATCATTGTGCCGATTGTCGTAACAGCCAATGGCCTGATGGCCGAAAGCCTTTTTTTTTTTTTTTTTTTTTTGTTCCGGGGTGGAAAATCCTCATGGATGTCCTCCGCCCTGGGGCGGGCGGAGGGGTCTGTCAGACTCTTACTGACTAAAAACCACCCCGGTGTTCCGACTCACACCTACGCCGGGGGTCGCGGGAACGAAAGAATCTTCCGCAACCCCCGGCCGGTGCCGGCCCGCCACCGCGGGCCTCCTCTCGGGTCAGGGGGGGGAGTGAGGTGTTTGACTCCCCCCGCGACGTCTCAGAGGGGCGCGCGTGGAACACTACGCGCCGCCACCTCGGGTCCTGATGAGTGGGGGGCGACGGACGTCCCCGAGTCCGTCGCCCCTGGACCCATTTAGGGGGGCCGGAAGAGGGCGTTGTCCGCCCTCCGCCGACGCCCGGTGCGCCTGCTGCGGGCCGGGTGAGCGGACGAGATCTCCCTCTCCCTTTCCGCAGCCTCCTTCTGCGAGACGACTGTCTCGCAGAAGGCGACCACCGCGTCCCAGGACTCGGCGCCGCCGACCATAGCGTTCACTACGGCCGGCAGCGACAAGTCACTGCCTACTTCTGAGATGAGGGCACGGCGCGGCTCCTCCCAAGCGGCACACTCTGCCAGCGTGTGCCGCGCCGTGTCCTCCCGGCAGTCGACGCAGTGGTGACACCGGGCGTCCGGCTCCCTGTTTATGCGACACAGGTACTTCCCGAAGCATGGCCGAAAGCCTCGACCAACATCTCTCGAGGCTCTCGTTAGGCGGTTGGATCAAGGGCCTGATCCAGAAGGCAGTACTCCTCGATACGGCTCGCATAGTGAGGAGGTTCCTGTCTCTGCAGCCCTAACCACCGGTAGCTTGGACCCTGCTCCCGATACCGGCGGAACACTATTTTTTATATTTTTAAATGTTTTTTATATTTTTTTTAAGAAATATTTAAAAATGTATTTTATATGTCCAAAATTGAAATAAACGAAACAATAATGGAAAACTATCTTGAATTCATGCAAGCCTAGTACTTTTTGTTAGGTTACTGCTCAGAACTAGTGCACAACGTGTCGTGAACAGAATACTTCACATGGAAATTTCACCCGTGGGAAGCCAGGGCGGGTTGCCAGTTACAGATAGGTACATGAGACATTACTTTGTCTCTGGGATAGCTACGTAGCTGCAATGCCTCTAATGTTCTAGGAAGGATTTTGAAAGAAATTCCTCATCCATTGCTTTATATGCTTGAAAAAAAGATCTTGCTTGACAACGAAATTAACGCAGTTAATGTTGTTGAATTGTCAAAATGAAAGGGATCGCAATTGTTTGTGTGTGACGCAAAAACTCCGCAGTTATCATCAGGTGGGCCGCTTACTTGAATGGTTACCCTGGGTGGGTGTACCAACATAAAAACATGCAGCTGTCACTTCAGAAATACACAAAGATAACTTACTATAAACTTACTTACTTACTATAAAGTACTTACTTATAGCTCAATACGTAACATACTCCCAATAATAACGAAGTTTCCTACGCCTAGATACAAAACTAGATCTAGAACTTGTCTATGCCCCGTAGTTCCCAACTTTAGCTTTGTTTCTGAAGTAAATTAATAAACTTCAAACTGGTCTATTGTGTGGAAGTTGAAGCCGCGATGTGACTGACTTTCGACTCGTCTGCATTTTATTGAAAACGCCAAACGGAATTTAAGGTAAATTGATTTTTTTTTCCCTTATTTTCTTTTTCTTTCTGGAATGAATCTATACTTAATATTATAAAGAACTATTTTTTTTTGTTTGGTTGTTTGTTTGTTTGTAAGTTTGTATTTAGGAGGTAACCTCCGGAACTGCCACTTGGATTTGAAAAAATCTGTTTGCATTCGGTAGCCCGATTCTTAAGGAAGGTTATAAAACATCACGCTACGACCATAAGGACCCGAGAAAAAAAAAGTTCAGAAAGAACGCTACGCGTAAACGAAGTAATAGCGCGGGCGGGCGACGCGATGTGACGCGTTGGGTCGGGGGCCAAAATTTTCCGAGGACGAAGTCGCGTGCAGAAGCTAGTAATGAATTCGAAACTTACCCATTAAACGATTTAAAAGCTGTATTAAAACCAAACTTTGTAAAAAAGGGTACTATAAAATTTCAGATTATTTAGAAGATAAAAAAGCTTGGGATTGACCTGCTCGCTCTGCTAAGCCTTGTGAAAACCATAAAACTTGACATTTTAATTATTCATCACAATAAACCAGTTTTATATACACATTGACATTGTCGAAAATTATATTCAAAATGTCACGATTACTATGTAAAGTATTATATTATTTTAATTATTACTAGACTAGATTATGTGGATATTTTTTTTATTTTTTTGCTTTTATTTATTTTTTCTTTCTCAGTTAGTTTTAATGATGGTCTGACAGTTTGAGTAGTTGATGCGGCCTACCCAAATATCCTTTCTTTGGTATTGTTCGTCGAGTTGAGCTCCTTCAGTTCTGAGTTGAGCTCCACGATTACTGACAAATGCTTGCACTGACTGAACAGGTCCACTCAAATCTGTGTGGTTCTTTCCTCAAAAGACCATTTCAGACACTGATCTACATGGTCCTCATATGACTTAACCAAGATTATGTCTGAACTTTAAAAGAGACTACGACCTCTGAGTTTGTTTCGGTCTTTCTTCTCAGATTAGTCAGATAGGAAACATCGACCTCATCTAGCTTACTTTTAATATTTTTTTATATAACGTGTAAAAGTGATTCCAATCTCCTATTTACAGAATAAATAATTTCATTTCATTTCAATAAAATTGACTTAGTGTCAATAGGCGATAGTAAGTTATTTGCCACCTAATGACCTAAAGCCGGTGTGTGCGATTCGTACTCGCGCACTGAAGGAATTGTATCACCCAAACTATTATAAACTGACAAACCGTAGGCTTTGTAATAGGGTTCTGTTCATGGTTCTGCTGGCCCTTTGGGTACAGAACCGCAAAAACATGCAGTTGCTACGAAGTACTATATTCGTTTAAAAATAGAACCGATCTTTCTTTTAGTGTCCTCTCCCTCTGTGTAGTATTTGTAATCTATGATTAACGTCAGGTGAGAGAGATTGATCTTCAGAAATAGAAATATGTAGTTTCTTGCCTGTCTTAAATAATATTTACTGTTTGAATTTTTTGTTGCACAGAAAATAAATAAAATCGGCCAAGTGCGAGTCGGACTCACACATGAAGTGTTCAGTACCACCGTAAATTATTTAGTAAGTAAATTTTAATACTTAACGAGGCAAAAATTATTATTTTTCTTCTTAAATTAAAAAAATCGCAAAGATAGATTTGTATTTCATATTGATACTATGAATTACAAAGTTATTTTTGCAGTTGGGAAAAACATTCATATTTAAACAAAATACCTTATGAATTGATATACCGTACATGATATACAGAAGTTACAAATTCCTAACTTGATTAGTTGTTGAGATAGAGCTCGTACAAAAAAGTTCTAAAACTGACAACTTTTACAGCCCCCTATTTCATCATTTTTGAAGATAAAAGAACAAAAATTATATTTGTTGTGTCCTTGATGAGCTCTAGACAATGACAGACATTTGCATGATGCAACGAAATCGGCTTAGATTTTTTTATTTTTTTTTATTTTATTAAATTTTATATTATTTGTTGTTATAGCGGCAATAGAAATGCATAATCTGTAAAATTTTCAACTGTCTACCTATTACGGTTCATGAGATACTTGCTACTTGCTACTTGCTTGCTGACAGACAGACGGACAGACAGACAGAACAGCGGAGGCTTAATAATAGGTTTCGGGTACGGAACCCTAAAAAGATGTCACTTTTTACTTTTATAGGGAATGATTGCCACATTTTAATAGCCTTTAATCTCAAAATCTAACTCACATTGAAATACCCGCAAACATACACAACACAAATTGATTACCCATTGAATAGAAACAGCATAAGTATACAGAAAAACATGCATTTCAAAGAACAAACAACCAAATCAAACGTTGAAAAACAATTAAACTTGAAACAAACATGAGTTAAAACTAACATTGACCGATTTGAAACTATCGACCGACCAATCGATGGACAAGAACGTAATTGTAAAGAAACTAATACAAACGTACAATCATTTATAATTAAGATGAAGAAAACACCGGGTGCTACAGCACCTGGGAGTTCCCATAAGCCAAGCGATGCCATTGGAGGGAAGAATAATACACGTCACCGCAGAAAATTCTGATGACACTGAATTTTTAAAATCAATCATTTGCTTCATAGAAAGTGTGAAAGTAACACGCGTTCCTGTAATTTTTTCGAAAAATGGGATATATATTTTCGCAATTTTAATTGAAGGATAATTTTGTTTTTTGGAAAGGATATAATTGGAAATAATTCAAGGTAAAGTAGTATTTCAAATTAATTAACATTTTAAAGTTATGATTCAGCAGTAGGCACAGGATTCAAAAGTGTTTTTTTTTTATGAGTTAAAGTTGGGTTTAAAAAAATGATAAACCAGAAAAAGGAAATAGCACTGGAACGTAAAATGTTAATAATCTTAATGAGTAAATCGATTATTTTATTGCAAGGTTGCGACATTGCGTTGCTTTCAATGAAAATTTGCAATGACAGTTTTCTAGAAAGTACTTGTCCGTTCTAACTAGGCAGAAACACAAGTTCTACGATATTAAAATTATTTTCGATACAAGACTTGGCTATTGTCAAGAAAGTAAATGCTGTTTTTCCATCGATTGGGTTTTCCGGGTTGTTCTCTTTGTAATGGTAAAAAATTGCTTTAACTTGTGAATTCTAGAAAATCTCTAGATACTACAGTTTCTGCTTTAAGACTTGTTATCATTAAAGTTATCCAGTTTCCTCAGTGTAATATTATTACTGCGAAGACTGAATTAGAAGCGAATGAAGATGAAACCGTTATTAAAGATGTAACTAATAATAACAATATTAAGTTGAATTTTGACACGTCATATTAAATTTCAGATGATGACCAAAGTGAAGGCCCAGGGCCTGGTGTCAGACTTGATGCCCAACATCAAGCTGATGCAGGCGGCCGGGCACTTCCTGTTCAACTACCACTCCGGTAAGATTTGTACACTATTCCTATTGTACTGGCAGCAGTGGTGGTGATCCAGTACTAAAGGCAGCGACATACGAGTTGTAGGTCATGGGTTCTTAGGGTCAGCGGGGTTCCGAATCATACCTTTAGTACGCGACTACACCGCCAAGTCAAGACTCTTTCTAGAACCTTGACAGACCATTGCAATTAGCAGCAACTTTTCTTTGTGTGAGAGCAGTGGTGGTCTAAAGGTAACAGCTTAGACTTACAAGTTGTAGGTTGTAGATTCGATCCCAGTCAGGCAATTTACTGTGTGTAATTGATTCCTCACCAATGCTCTCAAAAAGGCGAAGGAAAACATCGTGAGAAAGCCGCGTGTAAATATCCTAAAATCGCAAATTCGACGACATGTGACATCCACCAACCCGCGCGTACTCCATCCACGTGGTGAATTACGGCCCGCTCCATCTTACAGAGAGGAAGCCAGTGTGCATTGGGAACATGATAGACTGATTATGCTTATGTTTCATTTGCCTAACCTACTTCCTCTCAGTGTCAATAAAGAATATCTAATCATCTATCAACTATAAGAAAACACTTTGATGCGAAGCACGGCAGAAAACAAAGGAGGCCTATATCGAGCAGAACGCGATTCCAAGCTGAAATGACGATGATGATGAAAAGAAAAGTCGAGAGAGCTAGTGGAAGAACGAAGAAGACCTCGATAGGCAAAGTCCAATGTAAAGAAAGATGATTAAGACGTTGTTAATTGGAGATATTTTTGGTAGAGGCCTTTTTCGATAAAACAGGATGGCAGTGAGACGAAAACAACGCGCAAACTGTAACCGTGAATTCATCACATGATTCTAGACCCCAGCAGCTCAAGTCAGCTGTTTAATAGAAAAGTGTAATATATCACCGGTCAAAATGTATGGAATAGATAATTATTTTGTTTAATAACAGACGAAATATTTCATCGCCCCGGGGTTCAGAATAATGTACTGAGTACATGATAACAGGTTGCATACATAAAAAAAGGAATACTAAATAATATAATTATATTATACAATGAAACGTAACATCTAAATAGTTATAAGATTTCACTCTCCTTGAAACAGCTGACCAAGAAATAAAAAGTAGAAATGTAGATCTCATAGAAAATAATATAACAGTATTTTGCCAAGATCGTTTTACGTCTATCTGTGTCATAACAAGATCATAAAAAGTTATTATCGAAGGCAACATTTGAAAATAATGCTCACAGTTCCTTTGGGAGATTCGTTCTCAAAACCTTCGATACTTTTAGAAGCAGTTATATTTTTAGCTGAATTTCGCTTAGTGGATTATTTGGTTTCTTTTTGTTAACGAAAACCTCTGAAATATTTCCAATGTATTCTATGAATTGATTTTATTTTTACTTGATATTTTCTTCGAAAGACACGATTCAAGATTTCATACTTAAGGCTTTTCTTTGTGATACACTGTAAAATAGTATCTCTAGGTCAAGAACATCTTTTTCTTTAACAATACATTTTATATTTGAAAAAGTTTCTTCTACATTGTAAGACTTGAAAATTGACTTCATCATCATTTCCATCAAGAACACTAAGGGAATTGAATGCGATCAGCGCTTCTAAACCCGCTGCACTGCTGTCAGTGTCAATATTCCACAGCGATGTTGACACTAACAGCTCTTGAACGCGGTTTAGATGTGCTGATTGCGTTCACTTTCATTTGTGAAATTCGATCTAACTTATTATTATTTATTATACCAACTTTATCCTCTATGCAGAAAATGCGGGCATGTCAAACCTCCTCCGCAAGATTTACGCCAGTGTCCATGCCATCCTTATCACTGTCCACTTCGCGTGCTTGGGTTTCAATATGGCGCAGTACTCCGATGAGGTCAACGAGCTGACGGCTAACACCATCACTGTGCTCTTCTTCACCCATACCGTCATCAAGCTGGTGTTCTTTGCTTTGAATTCTAAGAGCTTTTACAGGTAAGTCCTTTATTGTTTTAGAACATTCGCCCGCAAATGTCTCGATCGCGTGATAATATCGGGCAAGCAGTGATAGCCTAGTTTGGGCCTTTTGTTAATATGTAGTTTAGAAATAATGTCGCAGCCTAACTCTTTGAATTTTAAAATATTATGCGCGTAATCAAAATCTTTGTATTTGTGGCACAGCAATTAATTTGCACAAGTAATTTGAATTAGATAGATACATAATAAAAACTATTATGTATCTACATATCTAATTCAAATCAATACTGGCCGAAAATAAAAAAAAATACCTACACAATTTTAAAACCCGGACGCCTCTTGTTCCAATTTTAATTACTTCATTCAAGTCATTCAGTCAAGAATTCCGATCACTGAAGGAGTCAAATCATTTTTCACAAAGAATTTTCTGTTTCTCTTGCTATCACTTCGACATAATTTATTACTCATTTTTCTTTTACCTTTTTTAAGTGTTTTTAGAGTGTTATTTACGCGCGAACTTTAATAAAACAGGTGAGACTGTTCGTTAATGGAAAATCATTTTCATTTTGAGCTCCATTGCAAATTTTTAATTGAGTTACTTAGTCATTAATTTATATTAAATTTTGTAAGATACCTTTATTGTCAAGCGGTATTATTTAAAGCATCGCCTGATGATTTTTAGTGAAAGTGGTCGAAACATAGACCACAAGATTCGACATAAGGTTGTATGAAGACCAGCATCCCAATATCGTAACAGACTTTCAATTGCAATCCGAAGGATTCTGAAGAAAATTCCTAAACCATTGCTTGATTTGTTTGAAGAAGTCGTCTGCTCGACTGCGTAAATAACGCAATGAATGTTGATGAATTGCCTAAGTAAATGGCATTGCCATTGTATCTCTGTTAAGGTGTGATTCCGAACGTGCACGCAGTAGTGCTGCTGCGGCATTGTTGCTGCGGCAGTGCTGCCTGCCACTGCCCGCTAATTCCGGACACCTGCTATTCATGGTGTCTCGCTGTTTTGTTAGAAATTTACTTGTCAACGTTCACGTGTTATCGCTGTGATGAACGTCGCACTACTGGTCTGACTTGGCGGCAGTGCGACACAGCAGCGCAGCAGTGCTGTCGCGGCAGCAGTGTTGCGCCAGCACTGCTGCGCTGCTGGGAATGTAATAACATATAAACCTATAGATAATATATGGGGAACAGTAGTGACGCGGCAGAACTTCTGCGGCAGCACTGCCGCTTGCAGCGGGGTTCCGAATCATACCTTTAGGTACGCGACTACACCGCCAAGTCAAGACTCTTTCTAGAACCTTGACAGACCATTGCAATTAGCAGCAACTTTTCTTTGTGTGAGAGCATTGGTGGTCTAGAGGTAACAGCTTAGACTTATAAGTTGTAGGTCGTAGATTCGAGCCCAGTCAGGAGTTTTACTTTGTTTAAATTATTTCATCACCACTGCTCTCAAACCGGTGACAGAATACATCGTAAGGAAACCGGCAAATCCTAGAACCAAAAATTCGAAGACATGACATTTGCAACCCGCACTGGGCCCACGTGGTGGCTTACGGCCCACTCCCTCTCACCGAGAGGAGGCCTGTGTCCCAGCAGTGGGAACATTATAGGCTGATTATGCTTACTTTGTGTGATAAATGAGCATCCAAAGCATGATTTCTAAACTCAATGGGCTGGCACAGAGTATTTGCTCACAATTTTAATTTAACAAGCCAAACAAAGGATTTGTAAACAGGAATGATTTTAATTTGGAATTTCACTCTCTTTTATTACGAGTACAATTTTTAATCAAAATTGTTGGCATTTTGTTTTTTTCAATTTCATTTGTTTTTATTGCTGCGTGAAATTCAATGTTTTTTGTGTAAAGTAGGCTGGTTTCACAGCTGTCCGAGAAGCCGTACAGGCGGCCCGTAGGGGTCTCCCGGACAACGGAGACACACGTGAGGCGTTAGAACATTGTTGATCATTGTTACAACGAGGCGGATTGGTCCGTACGCGACCCGCTCCGGGTAGAGCCCGTACAACGTACGCACTACTCCCTCGTTTCAGAGCACTGCGGGTACTACCCGTACGGGTCTCCCGTATACTGACGGCCCGTACGGGTCTCCCGGATAGCTGTGAAACCAGCCTTACATTATACCTACCTACAGACTGATGTTCCATCGAAGTTCTATTTGTTCTTTTTATTAATTGCGCACTTCTATTTGCTATTGGTTAATACAAACAAAGCTATGATTATAATTTATTATTTTCGATGTGAAATATCTATTGGCATGCCTAGGGGGTAAGACCGACTAGTAAACATGACTAGCAAACGGCATGACGGACGCCCTCTTATGGTGCGAAAATTTTTAATGATTCACCATGTGCCCGAGTGTCCCATGACGCCACATTATATTTTTCTGTTGTCTTTTATGTTATTTTATAGGAGTTTGTATTTTTGATTAAATACCAACCTAGACTAAACACATTCAATCTCATCACAAATAGACAATTTGTAATTTTAATAATTTTATTTTATAATATTAAACTAAATTTAAAATTATTTATTAATTATTCATTTGTGATGAGATTGAATGTGCTTAGTCTCCTATTCGCTCAACAGACAGAATTATAATATTTTCGTTTTGTCAAACTTAATGTATCTTCCTAGATTATAAGAGAATGATGTGGTCTCCTATAATTGGAAGCGCACACTGTATTTATCCCTGTTGTTAGATTGTAAACTTGCATGAAATTGTGTGTAGCCTTTGTTGGAGATCCAATAAATAAATAATAAATAAATAAACAGTTTCGTACTTAATAAACCAGAGTAAAATTCGTCTCAAAATTAAAAAGTCCTTGAATGTAAACACAAATTATCTGCTGTTGAAAACTGAATAAACGAAAAATTATAAAAGAGAGTGAATTGAATTGGTATTATAGTGTATCCAACACTGACGTCACTTCCTCTGAACGCAATGGCCGACATTACTCCCCTGTAATATCGTATCTCAATAAAAGTACACAATTTTTTACCTACTGGTGGTTTTTATATTTCATACAAACCGCGACAGCGACATCGCTTATATCTGAACAGGCCTTTATACTGAACACTTACAACAAAATCTGAAACTTATTACCTAACTGAAAACCTAATAATCTTTCTAAAGAGGTCAAACTCAAATCGCAGACCTTTTTCAAATACTGAGTACTGGAAATTCAAAGATTGAAAATGGAACGTAGCTCGAGATTTGAAAAAAAACCTCTTAAGATTCCTTTTGTATTGAAACGGAATATTTTAAACAGACTTCCACCTGAACGTTTGAATTTTCTTTTAAAAGATTGGAATGTTCGCTTTTCAAAGATTTTCTATTAAAGTTGACTCACGGTTCTTAGGCAGGTGAAGTCATGTTTTGAAGTAATTTCTTTTAGCGGGCAGGTAAGAAAGACTATTATAGTGCCTGGGTACCTGCTAAAGAAATTTATCGGCTCGAATAATTTTTAATCATTTTCGTGTATTATGCTGGTTCTTACAGAATAGAGGGGCAATGTTTAAGAACTTTCGAATTCCAATCTCATTCTCACAAAAATACATGTAATTTGCATTTATTTTTGTATTTTTTTTGACATCGATCTGGCGTACCACCCGCAATTTTTTTCGAAACAGCGTCCATCATACCCGTCAATGAGATGAAAATAGACTAGATTTTGAACGTTTTTAATTAGCCTTCAGTTCTTTTTAATTAAATAATACAATAGGGATATACTGGGGACAAAAAACGATTAAATCCGTCAGTAAGATTTAAAAAAAAATTGACACGGTTTTTTTTGCTTTATGCTTTATCATAATAGTAAAAAACAAAATTTAGATACATCGCATTAAGCTTCGTGCAGACTAGCGCGACGCGACACCGGTTATTGTTATACCGTGAAGTTTTCTTACAAATTGTATTGTTCGAGTCGCGTCGCCCTAGTCTGCAGAGCCTTTAAAGTTGGGTAGTGGGGGCTCGCTATACCACAATTCAATATAAAATCTACCGGAGAGTGACGTCATGACACATTTTAGCTCAATGTATTGCCGTAGGTAATCTTTTGATTATGTAAAAAAAGAAAGAAAAAATCACTGAAAAAAATAAATTGTCAATTACTTAAATACTCGTAGATTAGGTATGGTTTGAGCAGCAATAGCCCAACTTTAAAGGCGCGAATTGTAATTATGTTATAAAAAATAACGTTTAAATAAAGTTCCGAAGTAACAGTTTACAATCAATGTTTCGAAGAACTTATTATTGTTATTACGTATGAAAGTTACGGCTATTGACAAGTTAATTTTCAGTATCGCGTGTCTTGGGTATTACATAGTAACAAGTAGTCACATGTTAGTTTCCACGTAAGCTGTCGAATGAAGACTTAATAGTGTCCTATTATTACCTTCGTGAAACTCATAATTTATTCACTATATTAATTCTGAATAGACCGGAATGTTATAGAAGAACGTTCTGACTATTGTCCATAAGACCCGACCTATCCTGTAAAAATCTCATCGTGAAAACAAGTGAGTAGTGTTAATCCCTAGCATCAGTCGGTCGATTCTGTAAAAATATCAACGTGAAACTTAGGTGAAGGGAGTGTGAAGTGAGCTGTCACTGTTACAAATCGACCAGAAGGATGCTAGGGATTAGCACTATTGACAGCTCACTTCACGCTAACTTCACCTAAGTTTCACGGTGATAGTTTTACAGAATCGACCGGCTGGTTGAATTACAGTTCACTCCAAGCTCACTTTACCTATGTTTTCAGGTGAGACTTTTACAGAATAGTCCGGCTGTCATTTAAAACCTAGGCCACTTTTAACGGCCATTAGAAGCCAAATCAAGAGAATTGCGACTGTCACTTATTTATGTTTTTTTTTTTTAAACCTTGTCGGAAAATAAACCGTCTGTATATTTATCTGTTGTCAAATCGTATATCAATGCTTTTCATTGAATTTTGTTATTATCCAATTACTGCCTCTGATATAAAATTTTGGTGCTTTCAAGAGATTAAAGACATCGTTTCTTTTGTTACCAGCAGTAAAAAAAAAATACTTTAAGAGCGTGCATTGTGAAAGTGGGCAACGTCGCAAATAACTGTCAAATATTTCGCTATTTTGATTAATTTGGCAATATTCCTGTATGGAAGAGTGAAATAATAGCTTTAGTGAACTAAAATATTGATTATGAAATGTAATTATTTATATCGTAACACCCAAAATTTCGATGTAAAAATTTTTTTACACCTAAAACGGTTACAACCAAATTGCAATTCATTATTAATATTTTAGGTCACTGTAGTTAGCGACATTGCATATTTCCGTTGATATTGCATATTAGCGATTTTTTTATTACTTACAGTAATATTGCCAAATTAATCAAAACAGGTAAATATTTGACAGCTATTTGCGACGTTGCCAACTTTTAGAATGAACGCTCTTAAGCTATGTCTTAAAATTTGATTTTCAATACTCTATTGTGTGGCCAAATGATGCTAACCTGGTACTTTCAGTTCTCACAAAGTCAGGAATAACATAGCTTTACCTTCTAATCCTTTAATTTTCTTCACCCCAGGACCCTGGCAGTATGGAACCAGTCAAACAGTCACCCTCTCTTTACGGAGTCGGATGCCCGCTACCACCAGATCGCGCTCACCAAGATGAGGAGGCTCTTGTACTTCATCTGTGGAATGACTTGTTTGGCTGTTGTCAGTAAGTTGAACTTTTAGAGCTTCCAAACTATTGTGAATGGAATTTATCATTATAACCTTAAAAGTCTGAAAGGTCTTAGGAGTCTGAAGAAAAATGTAGGTAGGTATTATGTTAGAGGAAAAATGTTTGCGGTTCCCAGAATTGTTAGATTGGAAAGTCGTTGGAGAGATCCAGAAAGTTATGTCTAAAACCTGACTGGCTATTACCACCCCTTTTTACGCTGATAGCATCATACTGCCAATAACCAACCATCCACACGGGATTTCATAAATGTTGGTTTATAACTGAGTTCTCAGATTAAAATAGCTCAAAGATTGTAGTGGATATTAATGGCAGAAATAGCTCAGTCAACTTACAAGAACACCAACCAAGGAAATTAAAAAAATATTAATTATTAAATTGCCCCCCCCCCCCCTCCTTCTTATATTTGTATAGTTAGTTAATAGTTTATATATATTTTAGTGTTAGCTTGTACCTATATTATAATTAAGATTATAACTGTACTAGAATTATGTCTGAAATAAATTATTAAATTAAACTATATAGATACAATTCAAACTATAATACCAGGGAAGCATAGATGCAAACGACATTACCTACCGCAACCAAGCAAGCAATGTCAAGCTCTAATGTATCCGTTATCGCCTGACCGTCGACTTTGTCACATTACCTAGACTCAGTCTGTTATGTACTAGGCAAACATAGTGCGGTCAGAGCTTGCTTACGTGCATACTACCTTTAGTCTAATTTAGTAGCCATTCAAGCCTTTAGACCACGAATGCGGAACCACAATGCGGTAGGCTATATAGTGTACGAGTTACAGCGTGGTAGGCGAAATGGTGTTTATATTTGAATGTTAGTGAGCTGGAATGTTGTGCTGATACCTGATTCTGGTCTTGTAAAGGGATTATTAATGTTAAGCTCAAATCTAGTCGAATAGAACGTCCAATATAAAAAAAATAGTAACGAAGTCGATTTTGTTTTATTACGAAAAAGCAATTTGTCACTAATTGAAAATCAGAGGGTTTACTGCCGGAAGACGACGATTCAATTTATTTTGTCTATCAAGGTTACTAATAAATCAATACAAGCAGTCGTTCACAACTTGAGCCCCTATAGAAAAATATAAAACCAGCGTCACTTTTGTCCCACGGTGGGCGCCATTGCCACTTACACACATTAATTTCAAAACACGTGTTTGTTACTTAACTGATCAAATGCTATATCAAAGGTTTTATATCTAGACACTTAAAATTGATACCCCTACCAAAAATACATAAAAGCAAAGTATTGATTGTTGTCCCACGTCGGGCGCCAAAATTATGTACTGTATGTATAAACTGTCCCGATATTATTTTTGCTTTCCCGAGTATAATCTTTTTTATCAAAAGATTTTACCAAGGTACTATATATACCAAGGTATTACGTCCAAAACGTGCAATAGCTCCTCCATCTGCCATCTTACTATTTAATGTATGGTCCTCCTGAGAATAGCATCTGTCTTGCGCTGTGTAAAGTAAATGTTTTAAATGTTTAAAGAAGGGAAATCCCTTCTTTAAACATTTAAAAAGACCTCCTGCTTTTCCTGGGATCTTAATGACCGTTATGCGCAAGGTATGTTTTATTTGGAAGTAGGTGTAACTTTAGCGTTAAATATGAATCTGCCGGGGTTGCGGGTTTGTCTGAAAGGGATATCGCGACCTCGGCACACAGGCAACGGAAGGAACACGGGTGGGTTTTAGTCAGTAAAAGTCTGACACGCCCTCCCGCTCCGCCCAGAGCGGGAGAAGTTATTTGATAATTTCCCATCCTCAAAAAAAAAAAGCGTTAAATATGAATAGTAGGTATTCATTTTCATTCATTTTTTTTCATTTTAAAACCATAATCTCTTTTATGGTGGTTTTAAAATGACCGTTATATTTTGGAAACTTAAAAGTTTACATGGCTTTATAAGCTCGTGGCTAAGTAATAACAGCCGCACGCGTTGATCCATCAGGATGCTACGCAGCTCCGCTTGCCACGGTTGGTCCGTGGATGGGTGAGCATCTTTACATACCGAGACTCCTCCGTGCCTCGGAAAGCACGTTAAGCCGTTGGTCCCGGTTGTCATTCGTGGATCTTTGACAGTCGTTACGGTTCGTCAAAAGCCCGAAAGTCTGACAACCAGTCATACCAAGGGGTATTGTGTTACCTAGTTACTGGGTTGTGGAGGTTAGATAGGCAATCGCTCCATGTAAAATACTGGTACTTAGCTGCATCTGCGTTAGACTGGAAGCCGACCCCAACATAGTTGGAAAAAGGCTGGGCAGATTTATTGATGCCTATAATAACTTAATACATCGAACTACATGTATCATACTTAACACAAATCAGAATATTTTTCCGAAACCAAATTGAGACTAGCAATTATACGTCTGTTCCTGTGATAACTGACACACTAAGATCATTGTTTGCCAAATACCTTGAGGACGGCTTCCACTCTAACCATCGGCAGCTAAATGAATGAAACACTAAGAATCTTGCTAATATTAAATTCGCCCTTCCTTAGGCTGGATTACTCTAACATTCTTTGGAGAGTCGGTCCGCCTGATCACGAACAAGGAAACGAACGAAACTCTGACAGAGGTAGTCCCGCGCCTGCCTCTGAAAGCCTGGTACCCCTTCAACGCCATGGGAGGGACAATGTATATTATCGCCTTCGCATTCCAGGTACGTATGCAATAGAAATTGTATTACAGTACAAAATTACATCTGTATTTTGATATAATTTCTATGGGTATAATTACTTGCGGAGTATTACAACTCAGCGATACTAACATGGCGGTTCATTTAACTTAAGGTGTGTCCAAACATTGAGCGGCAAGAGCGCGGAGGTAACACGTGGCGTTTTCAGGACACATTTCTGCCGTGCTCTAGTTAGGAATATACCGACAAATGTTTGCGGTAGACAGAAGCGTTCGCGCGTGGCAGTCGTCCAATCACAGCGCGGCGTGCACGATTACCTTTAAATTTTTGGACACACTTTTACATTCAAATGCCCCATTCATAATTCAATTTTTTGTAATAGTAACGACATTTTTTTTTCTGTTTCCTCCCAATAAAAATTATAGGTCTACTGGCTCCTCTTCTCAATGGCCATAGCGAACCTGATGGACGTGATGTTCTGTTCCTGGTTGATCTTCGCATGTGAGCAGCTGCAGCATCTAAAGGCCATCATGAAACCACTCATGGAACTGAGTGCTTCACTGGATACTTATAGGCCAAATACTGCTGAGCTGTTTCGAGCTTCTTCTACTGGTAGGACTTTTAAGCTATTATAAGATATTATGACAATAATAGATCGAGGAAGGCTGTATTAATAGTTTAAGGGGACTACAGGACCTAAACGTGCCTAAACGCAAGTTTTATAATGCGTAAAAGTATATGATCCACTGCAGTAAACAAAATCAGAAAAATATATGATATTCTTCAGGATACATGCTAGTATGATAGTGTGTTGAAAACATAATACAACTAATTTGATACGATAGAAAAAAATCATGAAGATACCTCTAAAAATTTCTTTTAACGATTAAAAATTATATTAATTTACATGCTAAAAAATTCTGATTTTTTGTCAGATTATTCTACAAGCTACATATTAGCATAATAGTGTTTTAATTTTCCAGTCCAATCAATAGATTTTTTGTAAATCGCTAACTGCTTCATATTTTGCAATAAATTACCTGCGTCGTGTCATCGCGCTTCTCTTTCATTTCTATGCAGTCCGACAGTGACCGCGCTTTAGCTGTTGTAAGCCTCTTAAGGACGAGTTTCTTTATATTTACTGCAATTATTTTTGGTTACAATAGCAACGATTCCCATTGTTAATAACTACAATATATTTTTGGTTTTTGGGAAATGTATACAAGAAGAAGGTATACTAACATTTACCTAACGTTATACTGAATCCATTTGTACGTGTATTATGACGTCACTTTCTCGCTTCTAATGTCGTGATTATGGGATTCCATAGCAAAAATAATATGACACCGCTTATGCTCAATTGGCACATTATTTATAAAATGTTCAACAGAGAAGTCAGAAAAGATCCCAGATGCCGTAGACATGGACATTCGCGGCATATACTCCACGCAGCAGGACTTCGGCATGACCCTGCGAGGTGCTGGAGGGAGACTGCAGAACTTTGGACAGCAGAACGCGAATCCCAACGGATTGACCCCGAAACAAGAGATGCTGGCCAGGTCTGCTATCAAGTACTGGGTTGAGAGACATAAGCACGTTGTCAGGTAAGATTTGCTGGAAGTTTTTCTTCTTCTTATGTACATAGTTTGGTTGAAATCTTGAACATATACGAGCTTAAATTTACGCAAGATCAAAAACCTTACATTTACGCAAGATTCAAAAACTATTGACTCCTAAAGTAATGATAATTTTGTTGTTACAGACATACTCGTAGTACTATTTTCGAAACATATATTATAAAATAGGTATTTTCTCAAAGTTTTGATCGTTATTCCACGAGAAGACCGTTTTTGAATTTTGCATAAGTGTAAGCTAGTTAGAGTCGTGTCTGTAACTGTTTTGAAATAAAAAACCATCGACAATAATTGGCGATTTTTGAACTATAGTTTATGTTAGATCCTTGATCTTGGACAATGTGTTAACAGTTCTTGCAAAATCACAATCGCGTCAATTATTCCGAATTTGGTAAAACTGACCTATATGATAACCACTTGAATACTTCCCAAAGACAAAACAGTAGTCAGAATCTATTTGTAGGTTAATATTACTTTATACGTGGAAATAACTGTATTAACTTTGTAGAAATCGATTGCGACTTTCACAAGGGCAAGGCTAGCTTGCAATTCATTATGTGAGAACGAACATCTGGTTTTAAAACGTTCAGTCGATAGACCTGGTCAATACTCAATAACTATCTATTCTTTGTAATTAAGTTTTTAAACTTTTTAATGTTTAATGTTGGTTTGAAAACTTCAGTCAAACGTGTGTCGTACCCTCGCCAAAATTATAGAGAGTTTTCGTCATCATCATAAGACCAAGCCTTTTCTTAACTATGTTAAGGTCAGCTTTCAATCTCACCACATGCAGCTGAATTCCAGTATGTGACATGGAGGGACTCCCTCCATCTGACCTCCATAACCTATCATCCCCAGAGTGTTTTTATGCTTTACAAAATTTACGAGTCAAACGTTAGGTAGGTACTATTTAAACTTCAGGAACTGGGGATTTTGATATTGTGAGAACTGACGGGTCCATTTTCGTTAAATGAAAACACGGGACTCATATTAGGGA
This sequence comes from Agrochola circellaris, assembly GCA_914767755.1. Lineage (NCBI taxonomy): Eukaryota > Metazoa > Arthropoda > Insecta > Lepidoptera > Noctuidae > Agrochola > Agrochola circellaris. The sequence goes on from OU611860.1 coordinate 11,592,263, forward strand.
TGTTGACTGGGAAAAAACTATTTAGTCCGTCAGTCAGATATTAAGAAAATATTAGACACATAATTTTTGCTTTATCAAAGTTAATAAAAAACAGGGTTTAGATTAAACGCATTAAAGTTGGGGTGTCAGTATAAAATCTACCGGGGAGTGAGTCATACCGCATTTTAACGTATTTCCTACTCAATGTATTGCCGTAATCTTTTAAGTCCGTAAAAAAAGAAAAAATACGTGTCCAATATTTTCTTATAATATAAATGACGGACAATTTTTTTATTTTATTTACATCCCTTTTATTTTATAAGGCCAAAAAGATGATCAATCAGTCAATTAACTCAGCCAACCGCACTGCTGGACACATATTCACACTACGCCACAACAACTAGTTCTGCAGCTTCTGCTAAAAAAAAATGGCAGCCATTTTTTTAAGGTCGTCGGTCCATCAAGCTGCGTGTCATCACACACTACGCAAAAATATGATGGTTAATAAGTATTCCGTATTCAAACAAACTGTCATAGCCAGACTATGTTCAACAAAACTTTCGACATGGTACTGACATCACAAATTACCAGATATATCGAATATTCGAGTACGGTGACCACAGACACGCAAACTATTCTCCCGAGACCTATAATCTGTGGTCGGAACTCCTCCCTACTTCGGCTAACTTCGGCTAACATCGTGTTTGAAGTTACTAACTTAGGATTTGCGTTTCGACTACATAGTTTGGAATGTGAAATTATGTTTTGAAATCGTTAGTGGATTTAATTGAATGTTTGCATACAATTTTCGGTTGAATTAATGAAGGTAGTTATTAACTTGAAAAGGTTGTGGTTTCAGTGGGCCTTTTGTCTATAGTATGTCTGTCGGCATTGCTTTTTTAGGGTTCCGTAGTAAACAAGGAATCCACATAGCTTCACCATGTCCGTCTGTCTGTCCGCGGCTTAGCTCAGAGACTCTTAGTAGTACTAAGAGTCTCTGAGCTAAGCCGCTGTAAACGCTGAAAGCTGTAATTTGGCATGATAGGTATTTATTAATCACGCTGACAAAGTGAAAAATAAAAATAATTAAAAATATTTTTTTAGAGTTCCTCTCCTGTGCGTAAAAATGTTTTTTTTCTTGTCTATCCCACGGTGTGTGTCATTGGAAAGGTCGCTCAAAAATATTGTGAGTTTGTGAAAACCATTTTTGGATTCAGGGATCCGTTTGCGAAATATTTAAAGTGCTATTTTTGTTCCCCCTGCCAGCTGAACGGTTGGTTCTGGATATGTGAACAAAATTCACAGCAGTAGTATGTATAACGAAATTAAAAGGAAAACTATCACAGTTAAGTAACCCGTCTACAAGTGAACGAGTAATAATCGACCAACTTAAATTTGCAGTATGGTGAACATGTTTTTCAATTACAATGTTAAGTTTTTTCTTGGGATAAATCCATGCCAACTACGGAATCCTTCATTGTGCGTGGTCCGACACGCACTTGTTAATTATATTGTTTGCGTGTTAAACTCCTTCGATAAAATCACATTATTTCTTCCGTCAGTCGCCCCTTGCCGTCCCTTATTTGAGGTGCTGTCAATATCTAAGTAACAAAACCAAATATATATAACCTAAATCTATTAAAATCTATTATATCTTTTCAGGTTGGTGGCCTCCATTGGTGACACTTATGGTACTGCTCTACTGTTCCACATGTTGGTGTCGACGATCACTCTCACTCTGCTGGCTTACCAAGCTACCAAGGTAAATTGATTCTAAATATTTATTCATACTTTGAAATTCATCGTTAATCATCGTTTTCATAGCCAATTCATTCGAAGAGCAAAAGTAACTCATTTGTGAAAACAGAGAGCTAGTTTTTTTAAACCTACTGTCACCTTTCATGCATTAGGTACCGTTTATATATTACTAGCGAGGTTCAATAAGTATACTCAATACTCAATACGTTTATTGCATTCCACAATGTGAACTTAGGTGGTAGGTACATAAAGACATACATTCGTTTTTAAACATAAGAATTAGGAGGAGGGCTATTATAGATATTTGTTAACAATTTTAATATTAATCTACTCTTTCGTTTTGTGTAGGTAGGTAGGCTGATAACTAATTGTGTACATATAATTTTTACCACTCATATATTGGATTTAAACATTAATATTTATTTAAATTATACATATATTAAGTAAGTATATTACCTATATTATATTAAGTATGTAAGGTTTGACCACAGAAACACAAGCCTCGTAAGATTCATCAATCTTTTGATGATGGCAGCAATTTTAGGGTCTTCAACCTTTTCTCCTACAATATTATAAGAACATGAATTGTTTGACAAATGTCAAAACATTTTGTGTAATGCACCGTCATTGGTCCGACCCCGGGTCTTACTACGCTTGATCGGTTCCAGACCGACTTCAAAATGTCATTACTCAATCCTTTTGCAAAGCAATGGCGGTATATACTTATTCGTCTAATATGAATTGCAAAATAATGTACTTTTCTTCGTATGCTCGATCAGTTTAGAAGGTTTCTTCGTTGCCTTTTTCTTTAATAGGTATTATCAAACGCAACGTCTCTGTCTGCTGGTTTATTAGCGTGCTTAAAACTTGAGAACAAGTAAGCAGATTCATCATCATTATTATCTTTCTGTCCCAAGTTACGTGGGGTTGGCGCAACAAATTTTTTGCTTCCATTTTCCCCTGTCAACCGTCACGCTATCCTCCCTTCTCTTTCATAATCATTCCTCACACAATCCAGTCATCCTCTGTCTTCCTCTCCATCCATCAACATTTATATTCGTCATTCCTTTAGTCGCATGTCCATCACTAAGCAGATTAATTAACGGTATTTTTTGTTCATTCATAAATTATGTTCCCTGCCTAGGCTTTAGCATATTTTTGTTACGTCAGATGAAATTAGGCTCACCTTGTTATGTATGTCAAAATGGGCTGAATATAAACCGGTTAGTAACAAATTTTTCTTTGTAATTTTTTTCAGATCAACGGAATAAACGTATATGCTTTCAGTACAATCGGCTACCTGAGCTACACTCTTGGTCAAGTGTTCCACTTTTGCATCTTCGGAAATAGACTTATAGAAGAGGTAAGTTTTCAAAGGTCAAACTGTAAACGATAGTATAGTTTCTGGAAACATATAAAATCTAGAGAGACAGTCAAAACTCGTCGAAAAAATTGCGTCCAACTGTTGGCCGCTAATTGCACGCACACTAGAAAAGCACACAGACGTGGCGCGAGTGTAAAACGTAGCTGTTGACACAAACCAGCATAAAAAGATGGCCTGTTTTTTTAAAGTTCTTTTGCAGCACGACTCTCTATCTAGACATATAAGTAATCAAAGGTTTCTGGCTAATATAAGGTCCCAGTAAAATAGATGGACAAACTTTTAGCAATCATTCAAACCACCAAAATAAGGACAACAGTAAAAAAAAATAGAAAAACGCATTAAATACTTACAAGAAAAATAAATCAGCTAACGAAAATACACTGAAAATGTTGTTTACCCATTGCCATTTATTATTTTAGGTCAAAATAAAATCACTTTAATCAGTGTTTTTTTTTTGCTTGTATATCTTTGGTTAGACGTACTGAACGCTGTGTTAAAATTTGTCCATCTATTTTAATTCGACCTTGTATAACCTGTGAAGAAACAGTAGCCTCGCTTCAGTATAGATGACCATGATCAAGGCCCTTCTAAAGTGTGGTTGTTTTAGTGAGCTGCCACAAACTTTGTATGATGTGTCACCTACTATCCTGTCCCTTTTGTACTACAACACCTAAAACCTGAGCGAATTCGACGCTGTCAAGGGCAACGTCCTAAAATTGGAAAAGTTTTGGGTCCATAAAATATCGTAACATCGTCGACACAAAGAACTCGAACGAGGGTCCTTTTGAACTAAAATCTAAAAACTCGAATGTCTTGAAACAGTAAATATGGCGCTTAGAAAAAAAAGGTTAGAATATGTGGTAGTGATAACTTTTTCTCGAACTATCCAGAGCTCATCAGTAATGGAAGCAGCCTACTCCTGCCAGTGGTACGACGGCTCCGAGGAGGCGAAGACCTTCGTGCAGATCGTGTGCCAGCAGTGCCAGAAAGCCATGAGCATCTCCGGAGCCAAGTTCTTTACGGTGTCACTTGATTTGTTCGCTTCGGTAGGTACAGTGAGCAGTAACAAAGTCGATTAACACTTTAGTTTTTGAAATCTTAATTATTGAGCAAGATATTTAATTAAAATTGGAACAGAAGTTAAACTAGAAGACTATGTTTTATTCTAATCTTTTATTAAAAAAACTGAAAAACATTGTATTAAATAACTAGCTGCGCCCCGCGGTTTCACCCGCATGAGTCTTGATCCCGTGGGAATATCGCATCCTATGATCTAGCCATGTGCCATATTTCATCCAAATCCGTTCGGCCGTTTTACCGTGAAAGCGTAACAAACAAACAATCAAACTCACTTTCACATTTAAAATATTAAATATAAATTTATAGTTAGGCACCTTTTTTTTGAGAGTGGGAAATTATCAAATAACTTCTCCCGCTCTGGGCGGAGCGGGAGGGCGTGTCAGACTTTTACTGACTAAAACCCACCCATGTTCCTTCCGTTGCCTGTGTGCTGGGGTCGCGATATCCCTTTCGGACAAACTCGCAACCCCGGCAGGCATTGGCCCTTCCGGACCCCGTCAGTAGGTGCTGACATCGCTTTGAGGCGCGCGTGGAACACAACGCGCCGTCGACCTAGGCCTGGTCCCTATCGGACGGCGAGCTACCCATTGCTCACCGTCCATAGTTAGGCTCCTGTGTTTTAGATTGTGTGTAAATGTTGCAATGTTAATCGACTTTCGTCGCTTATATCAATATGTTTATTAACCATCTTTACAAGGATCTGAAAATAGAGGATCAATAATTTTGCAATTTATTCAAAAGGATATTGTAATTGTGCTTTAATTTTATGTTTATGCCTAAAAAAATACAAACTAACTATTACTGATAATATAAGCACAAAGTGCCAGTAAAACCAGTGCTAGTAAAAAAAAATACGTGTGGCACTCGAGGACTGCCGCGGTAAAGCTATTGCATAGCATATATTCAAAAATAAGAAGATAATATTGTTGATTTAAAATATTTTTTAAAAAAAATACCCCTATACCCCCCCCTAAATCGCAGAATTTACACAACCGTCAATGACGTCTGCCCTCACGCGTCTGCCCGCGTTCGGGTCGCGCACTCGGCGATCGCGCGTCATTGCCTATCCCGCCCCTCCACCCTCGTTCTGCGCGCCCGCCGTCGACTCATCGCAGGTCATTCTTATCGTTCTAACTTTTAAAATATTAGTCCAAATTACTTAGTGTAAAAGACAAATTTTATCTACATTAAATACCGAAAGCGATGAAGGTATTTATTTTGATACGAATTAACTAAATACTCTAAAATATGCAACTTAAAAAAAGTATTCAATTTAAATGTATTTATAGCTCACTATTTTGGCTATAATGGCTTCCACATAAAAGGTAGATATATGCTGTCGCGGACTTTTATTTAGAACTCTTTAAGACAAACAACCCCACAATACATTCTTTTCATGTAACTCCAGCGGTTTAGGCAGCGCACGCAAAGATAGATCTCAGAGGGCAGGATTTTTTCCGACTTACTGGATACTTATCGTTATATTATGGCTAAATCACATAAAATCTTTATAAATTGTAGCCTATGTGTTATTCTGATATATAAGCCACATTACTGTAAAGTTTCATTAAAATCCGTTCGGTAGTTTTTGCGTGAAAGAGTAACAAACATCCATCCATCCATCCTCACAAACTTTCGCGTCAGGTTTTTTTTTCGTTACGGAATTTCTACATTCGGTCGCCGCGCTCAGAGTCTCCGATAAAAGCTATGCAATAGCTTAAAAAAAACAGAAATTTATCATCTGCGCAGGTCTTTCGAACAATTATTTAATAATGACATCGAGATATCTTGTACTGTCTATTAGTCTTCCAATGCTCTATAGATCCTATCCTTTCCAGCTGCTGGCTGCCTTTTGAAAACATAAGCCTAGCATTGAAAACCAAACTTATTTTTCCAGGTGCTCGGTGCCGTAGTAACATACTTCATGGTGTTGGTGCAACTCAAGTAAAACGGATACAACAACAATCGCTACTGTATTACCTACTTACAAAATTAATTTAAGTTTTAAACATTTATTTGTACCTTAACAAAAAATTGATTCCTGATACTAAAATATTCAAAAAAAAAAAAAAAAAACAACTGGCAGTAATTGCGTAACGCACTTAAAATTGCAACGCCTTTTTATTTTGAATCTATATTTTATTTAGATAAATTCTACAACATTAATTGCGTTATTTACGTTGTTGAGGGAGAGAAATTTTTCAAACTTTTGCAGGAATTTCCTTCAAAATCCTGTGTGTTATGCGATTAAGTTGCTGGATGTTTTAACAGTGGGTTCCAGAGAAACTGCACCCCCTAGCAATGTAAAAAATAATCCAAGGGGGTGATGTTTGGAGCCCACTGTACCTATTTATTAGAACTTTACGTTTTTTTAAACTGATTAGAAAAATATAGCGAGCTTCTTAAAAGTAGTTGCGCAAGATTCAATCTAATACTTAAGATTTTGTTATGTGATAGTTAGGTAAATAATTATGTATTTGTGCTCGGCGACATGACACTGTAGCTGCGCCGACACCGTGCCGTCGCCGGGCCGTCACCACGCCGTCGCCGCGCCGGCACCACGCCGTCGCCGCTTGATTTTGCTATATCACTCTACAACCCGCGGCGGCGGCGCGGCGTTGGCGCGGGGCGGCGCGGTAGCGGCACGGATACGGCGTCGTGCCGTCTAGCACTTAAGATTTTATAAAAATAATTTTGTTTGGTATCAGCACTTGATTTTAATGTGCAAATAATTTTGTTATTGCCATATTTCAACTGAAGTTTTAAAGATTGTTAGTAAGTATATATTTTGTATAATATCTTATATCCTACTGTTTCTTTTAAATTGAAAGATTATTTTTAGAGCAAAATGTTACAAATCTCTTACATGTTTTAACCATAATGTTTGTAATTGTTAAACTAGTAATCACCCTGGTAGGTGCAAACATGTATTTGTTTTATTCCAATAAACTATTTAAAAAATAATAACCTTATATGTTGTATTATCACTTAAACTGACGTCATCTCGTCAACGCCGGCTGTCGCTAAAAACCAGCGCTGTGGCTCTGTCTTGAATAGTAGTCGCAAACAGCATTATGCTGAGCGATGGCCGTTTTGTGTGGATGTGACGCATATTTTCCCCGTACTTGTTCTTCTTTGTGTTTTCGTATATATACGTATTTTCCTTCTTTCTATTAAACACCGGCCAAGTGCGTGTCGGACCACACACAATGAAGGGTTCCGTAGTTGGGATGAATTTATTCCAAGAATAAACTTAACATTGTAGTTGAAATCCATGGTGTCCGTTACATTACGAATGCAAATGTAAGTTTGTACACACAATATTGAGAGATTTACCATGTTGTGTTATTGTGTTACTAAGACCATAGACTTTTTATAGGTTTTCCTGTAATTTATTAGTAAAGAACCATTTTCAGATTTTTTTCAAAATTTTAGTCGCAGTTATTTCAGAGATAAGAGGGGGAATGGACAATTTTCATCTATTCTTAAATAACTTTAAAATAATTTATTTTAAAGTTATAAAAAAAGAAAATTTGAGATCCTCATAACAAGCCATTTCATTTCATATGTCACATGGTACAGTTTGCAAAAGTTTTTTAATTTATCCTGGTGCCCCCGCTCCATATTCAAAACTCATTTATTTTTACACGTCCGTGTTGGGGTCACAGAAGTTCATGAACTAAATTGGTACAGTAGATTTGGAGCAAATTGGCTGTGACAAATAGACAGACAGACATCCAGCCAGCCAGTCAGACACACGAGTGATCCTATAAAAGTTCAGTTTTTTGCCTTTTGAAGTACGGAACCCTAAAAATCGACAGAAAAATTCAACTAAAAAGTTGCTTTTACCAATCTACGAAGGTCGTTTCCAGATAGGGCATCGTTCGGCCTTTTACTAAAATGGAAAAAAACTATTTATTCTGTAAATAGTATTATTGAACCAATTTGTAAGAATGAATGGAATGGAAAAACGCCAATCCATTCAAAATAAATGTTCTTTTGGAATTCTAGTTGGTGTACAAAACACAGCGAAAACTAAAATAACTATTTCATTAAATTAATACGTCCCCTACAGTGAGGTATGTAATCAAAATTTATAAGCTAACAGTCTTAAAATAATAACATCATTTATCATCACGCATTATATTCCCGGAAGTCCGGGTGTCCTATACTGCCCCCTATAAAAAAAAAGACGCATCTAACATTTTTTCCAGATTGATGTAAAAATACAGGCAGATGCGCCTTTTTTTTCTGATTCCGGCAATATACCAGCAATATATAACTCAAATCTGGAAAAAATGTTAGATGCGTCTTTTTTTCTATCGGGGGCAGTATAGTTCACCCACATTTCGCCAGTTATGTTTAAGTCCCATGTCATAGGGGGCGAGCCTATTGCCATCAACCGGGCACAAAGCCAGACTCCCGGTTTGCTACTGAGAAATTCCAGATGAAAATACTTAATAACATTTTTCCTAACCCTTGAATCGAATTCAGCAGTAGACAACAGCGGGAGTTGGACTCCTTTATTAAAGATTGGTCCTTGGCAGCTCTGGACAGAGAAAGATGTTTAGAGGTATGAGGAACAGGGTGTAAAGTTCACTCATCCACCATAGAAAAGGGAGGATCCTCCGACCAGCATGCGTAGCATAACCACCGTAGAAACGAGTTTGAAAAATGACAGTTAAACAATCACAATCTGTCATTTTGTCTATTCTTCCGTCGACTAAACCCGTGTCTACGGTGGTCATGCTACGCGTGCTGACGGGTGTCATGTCTGGCGGGCAATTGCCCAGAGGTTGAAGTCGGGAGCTTGTATATATGTATATGTCCACCGCGCGGTAAACTGTAATTGCGCGATGCAGGATTTGAGTGACGTCAGGATGTTGTGTGACGTCAGGTCTTTGATGCGTAGTTCGCATATGGCGGTGTAGATGCCGCCACAGATGGAAATAGAGTAGGAATAGGTAGGGAGGCCTTTGCCCAGCAGTGGGACAAAATAACGGCAAATAAAAAATAAAGTATAAAAAGGGGGGAATGTATCATAGCAGCCAGCTTAGTGGGCACTTATCTTGTTAACAGCTATGCGGAAGAATTTTTGGATGCCCTATGATTCCTTTTCGTCCTTTTGAAGTGAAAACTTCTGTAGGCGTACTTTTCGCTCTTTCTGAAAAATGAACGAAACTGAACCGGCAGGCTCGGGTTGGTGACGCTGAATCGGGTATGCTCGGCGCTGAATCGCGTATAAGTACTCGGCTTCAGTTGTAAATTGTCACTTCTATCGTGTCGTCATAACCACACACCCTCTTTCTTTACATGTACGTCAGTTCAGTCTAATAAAAACTTATTTTTAACGTGCCAAGGGTAAGATCATTTTATTCAAAGTCCAGGTACGCGAATCCGCATAGACTATTTATTGCAACATTAGTACAAATAGTTAATACAAGATGGCTCTGCTGGTACTACAGATACATTATTTTGTTACCATCTTAATAACCAGGCCCGGGTCGACGCCACGTTGTGTTCCACGCTCAAAGAGATGTCCGCACCAACTGACGGGGTCCGGAAGGGCCAAGGCCTGCCGGGGTTGCGAGTTTGTCCGACCCTTTCGGACAAACTCGCAACCCCGGCACACAGGCAACGGAAGGAACACGGGTGGGTTTTAGTCAGTAAAAGTCTGACACGCCCTCCCGCTCCATCCAGAGCGGGAGAAGTTATTTGATAATTTCCAACCCTCAAAAAAAAAAAAGGTACGCGAATTCCCCGTAACTAATACATATTATACATATAAATAAACTCATACCTACTTCCCATGTGGGTAGGTATCAGAAACTACAGAACGCCACCTGGTACGCTCTTTACATACTTATTTTGCTTCGTTTACGTTCATACATCTGCAGTACTATTCTGTAACCATCTCACCGTGAAAACTTAGGTGAAGTGAGCTGTCATTCCACAGTGATTGACACTGTTGACAGTTCACTTCACCCAAGTTTTCACGGTGAGATGTTTACAGAATAGCATGGCTGGTCTTACATGCACGCCGGTTGCGAGTACTACGCATCTGACCTTGCTGAAGAACATCACCAATAGCATATGTACTACACAATAAACGAATACATACATGACAAAAAATTTGATTTAACACAAACAGACACCGTATACAGTTAGTTGTATAGATACAATTTATACATACATAGACAAATATTATAATATTATATATATATGTTTAATTAAATTGCCCTTATCAAATAATTATTATGCACCACACTTACACTTATATCTGATCTCAAATAATGTTAAGAATATATTTAAAAATTGTTGATTGTTACCTGTTTTTTATTTTTATTATTTTTTATTATTAAGTATTTATTTAATACTTTTTGCTGTGCCCTAAAGGGTCCGTAATTGTACCTTAGCTCTTAGCCATTATAACACCTGTATACTTACATTATGGAATGCAAATAAAGATATGAATAATATGAATATGAATAAGATCAATATATGTCCTTCTAGGGGGTTCCAGTCTTGGTGCTTCCAGTCACATCAACCTTGTAAATTCCGTTTGTCAGTTATAGTAACGCAGTCAAAATCTTCATTATACATTCCCATACATTATACTCAGTACGAATGCGCCACTCAACAAGTCTGGTCTAAATGTCTAAGCCGAGAACCGGCGCTCGCAACACGAAGTCATTCCTAAGAGAATCATTCTCATTTCGTTTCGCCCAAGCAACGCTTTGAAAGGGCAGGGAATGAAGAAACGGAGACAAGCCAAAACAGAAAGTATAATTTGATTTTTCATTATATATATCACCATACCCTCTGCCGAACCCTTCGGGAATCACACGCGTTATGTGTTGTTTATGTTGATACATCTTAGATTATATGTATTCATAGCTCCTTGGGTTAGAGTTCTTTACCTTATCATATCTGCTGCCAAGAAGGAATGGAATTATCCGATGTAAAGGGCTAATACTCGTAAAATAGGAATGATGACTATTTTTTTTGTCAGACCTGTAGATTACTGAAAAATGTTCGACACGTATTTTTTCTTTTTTCACGGTATCAAAAGATTACAGCGATACATTTAGTTAAAATGGGGCATGACGTCACGCCTTGGTAGATTTTATACTGAGTTGTGACGTAGCGAGCACTACTCCCCAACTTTAATGCGTTTTATCTAAGTCAATTTTTATTAATACAATTTATTATTATTATAAAGGAAAAAATACGTGTCTAATTTTTTTTTTAATTTTACGTAAATAAATAGATTTTGTTTTTTTTTTACACAGGCATCACCCCTTTTATAGGATTGTGATGCCCGTTTTCACCTTCACTAAGTGACACTTAAATTAATCCCAAAATAAAAGTGCACTTTTGGATTTTCAACGCTAGGCTCAGCGCTGTGAGTTAAAAATCCAACAGTGCAGTTTTATTTAGGGATTCATTTAAATGTCACTTAGTGAAGGTGAAAACGGGCATGAGAATTTCAACTTTGTCCTTTTGTGAAAGTTGCAATGTCATGACATGTCAGGTTGGCGAAATTCAATCTACACATCTTGTTCTGTAATATGTTTAGATTTCATGATTAGGTATATTGATCACTTATCATTTATAAGGAATTAGATCAGAATTTGCAAGTTTGCTGCAATTCTTTCTCGTTGCAAAGACAGCATGCCGTATCCACATTTTTACAATCTCGGTAGAAAACACATTCTGTAACGAGCTATTAAAAATCTTTTCTCTATTCTGTTTAGAACTAGAACGGGCTTTGTACGACACAATACTGATGTGTGACTTTGTTACAGGAGACAAAGGGTATTACGTTCAGTTACGTCATAGTTGCTTTGATGCTGAGTTTTATAGGTGCAATTTTGTGTCTGATTCTTATAACTTACTTGGTGAGTGGACGTGCAGGTGTGATTCTGTAATTTTCTCAGTAATTCTGATACAATATAGAAGTGGCAATGCTGCCATTCTTCTGAGCACGTTTCCGGATGACAGCGATGTGGAAGAGTACATCGACAACTAATTGTTTTTTGTATATACAACCTTAGTTTTGGGAGCGACACTGAAATCGCGAAAAAAAATCAGCTGTTCCCTACATTTTATGTTAGTCTATCTCGTCAAATTTTTTTTTTCGCGATTTCAGTGTTGCTCCTATAATGAAAGTTATACATAATGATGAGTACAATGACCCCTTAAGAGGTTTAGGGTAAACAAAAACCAAGGTTGTATATAGGTATAGTCAGTTAGATAGTTAATTTAGTACTAATGCAAATAGTTAGTTGTATAATCATTTACTACTGTATATTCTACGCAAGCCTGCTTCATCTTTCTTGAATAGAAGGGTCATGTAGGATGGGGCGCGGAGCGTGTGCGAGTGAGATATCTCGCCCTCCCAATCACGATAGCTGGAGGAACACCGTAGAGTTTTAGTTGGTATGACGTCACCCTCGCTCCTTCCCCTTTCTTACTCACTAGAAAAAAAAAACATGAAAGATAGAAAGAATAATGTTTATTTGGACATAGTTCGTGAAACAAAATACAAGATAAAAAAATAAAAAGTGAAAATACTATTTTTTTACAATAATAGTGTGTGCCTCACGGCTGCGCGAAAAAGGTTCATTTCAGCATTAATACCAGACAGGTGCTGTCTGACGCTGGTTTTCTAATGAACCTGTAAGTAGGGACAATTTAAGTGACGGTGAGTACAAAACCACAAAATTATTGTCCTTGAAAGGTTTCATATTTTCACTTTCAGTTATTTATTCAAAAACGTACATATATACAGGGTGTTAAAGTAATTGCGTGCCATAGCTTCAGGGTGAGTTCAGAGTCGATAAAGGAACGAATAAAAAATAAAAAATAAATACATTTAAAAAAAAGTGTAAAAAAATTTCGAAAATTATCATAAGATGAACCTAATGTAGTACCTACTAATTAAATAGCAATCGTTTAGAATTGATTAAAAAATTGCTTAAAATTATGTTTTTATTTTGTTTAAATGCTAATAAATAATTTCCTAGAGTTACTATCTACTATCGAACGCAATGAAAGTAAGTAATTAAAGTATTTAAACAAATAAAATAATTTTACTTCTAAACGATTGCTATTTTAAGTTAGTAGGTACTAAATTAGATTGATGTTGCAATTTTTTTTTTTTTTTTTCCTGGGATCGTTTACTTTTTTTTTAAGATAAATATTATTTTTTCCTGGGTTCCTTTATCGACTCTGAACTCACCCTGAAGCTATGGCACGCAACTACTTTAACACCCTGTATACATACAGACAATTTATTCAAATCGTAGCACATCTAAAATCTGACGAGGCAGCTGGATTTTGCCTCCAATCCCCACAGAATAACAGTTTCAGCCAGAGATCCTAACTTAGTTACGTCATGCTACCTCCCATTACGTTCACTCCGGCCTGTACGGCCCGGATTCTAATGCAGTTATCGAATCCGGCCCCGATACGGATCGAAACTAATTTCGAGTGGCAAGTTACCTTTGACGTTTTTGAAATGGACCTGTATTTGAAATCTAGTTAGAATTTTAAAAACCTACCGATATACGAGTAGCTTCCCATTGATCAAACGAATATGGATTTTTAGTTTATACCTGGTCACATGCCGTGGACCGATGGTACTTCCCATAGGCGAAAATTAGGTTTAAAGATATTTATTCTCACAAAAAGACACAAAGTCACTTACATGAGAACAATGGTTAAACAAATTATAAATATAAAGTTCGTCACAGTCGTCACTGTAGCAATTATGATGTAACACACATCCAATCCATTCAGCTTTTAGGGAGGGAGTTTTTTGTGATTAAATATTCAGCTAATTGTCTTTTGAATGCATCGAATGAGTGTAACCTTCTTATACACGAGGGTATATTGTTGTATAATTGTGCTCCTTCAAAAGTTAACATTTTTTTGCCAAATTTAGTTCTCATCTTCGGTAAAATCAGAAAACTAGCTCGGCGAGTGCTACGTTGGGTTACTTGTTTGACTTCAGTAAACGATAAATTAGTCTGTATAATTTTATTGAGTACCTTACGAATGAAAATACATGTATTGTAAATATATAATTGTCTAATTTTCATTATTTTGGTTTCTTCATAAAGGACAATGCAACTTTTCCTTTGACCGCTGGCCCAAAAAAATGAAACCTGTTGTGCATAACCCAAACAAAACCTATACATAAGTAAGTGATATAAACATTGACACTTTTTCAAAACATTTCTTACCCTGCATATTTTTTTTACTGGGATAGATTTATTTGGCCCCATAGTAAAAGTTGTCATGGATGATTAGTACTAACGTTTGGCATAGGTTTCAATTATGCACATTGGGTTTCATATTTTTGGGCCAATCGGTTGCATTGTCCTTTGCATGTTGATGTTAGATACGGGTAGTTAAATATCAAAATCAAATTTACAATCAAAATTACGAACTTCCATACAATCATTCATCTTCTAGGAATTGTTTTTGTTATTATTATCTTACACTTATTTTATTTACATATACACACATTGCAGTATAAAATTAATTTGCATCCGTCACCCCACCACACATCAGGTTCAGTTGAAAACCAGCGTCAAGCACTATTTGACTGACATTTTTTCTGAACTGGGCTTATTTGACGCAGCCGCGAGGCACACATTCCTGTTAATTTATTATTGTTATTTATTTATTTATTTCCTTTTTTTATTTATTTTTTACTTTTAGTATAATTATGTTGTATTATGTGCCTTTTAGTCTGATGAATTTAGAAGAAGCTCTAACTTGGGTAAAATTCCAGGCTTCTAGACCCCGTGGTTTACGCTGTGCGTTGTCCGTCAATCTGATGAATGAATGAATTTTAGATTTTTAATAAGTATAAAATAATAATTTTGAAATTATATTTTAGTACCAACTTCAACCTTTACCCCTTGTGTAAGTTCCAAGAGAAGTACTAGGTATTTATTTATTTATTTAATACTTCAAGCACAGAAATGTAAAGAGGTGGATTTAATGCCATAGGCGTTTTCTACCAGTCAACCTTTGGGTGATGCAGAGACAAACAGTGGTAGGCTCAATAACGAGAATTGAGGAATAAATATTTATTTAAATATCTATAAAGATATACATATACCTATTAAAAACTATAAATATAATATAGGTATGTACTAGTATCACATCATACCAATTTCTACAAGCAAGCTACTCGTACATTACGTCGCTTTGTTCCAGTTTCAAAAGTGAACGGACGTCGAAATTAGGTGCTCGTGAAACTTTTGAACTTTGTCTAATGTATTGGCAACCTTATTGGTGTTTCAGGTGTTTAATATGTTCATACTTTCATAGATACTCTTTGCAGTTAGTGGAGCGTTGGAAAAAACTAACCATATCATAGGATAATAGTTAGCCTATAATCTTCCCACTTCTGGGATACAGTCCTTCTCTAGGAGAAGGAGTAGGCTGTAATCTACCACCCTAAAACCGAACGCTAATTACAACGGCTACGGGCCTCAGTGGAACGCATTTTCAAACAAAAATTGGGAAAAAAAAATCATAATTGATGCAAGAGGATTTTTGCAACACGTTCCGCTGCTGCAGGGTCCGATCAATCTGATTTAGCCTTAACTGTACATTGCAAGAAGCAATTTTATAATGATGAATAATCAGGATTATCAATAAAGATGTTACTTGGTAGTTCGGGACGTTATTGGACAGTTCAAGATGTCAGTGGTTTGAAAATGGAATTCCATTTTTAAAATGCATTTTATTCATAAAAATTCATTTGTTTTTAATGATGACGAGTCGGGACTTCTTGTATGGAGCCAAATTTTGGTGACAATCGGAATAGTAACGCGTCAGGCGCTGCATAACTAACTTAAATCTACCATACGATATCGTAATCAGAAAAAACTAATTTATTTTCTTTTTGGCGTTATTTTACGAGGGGGACACTGAAAGTTCTTAGAAAATCAAAAACTAAACAAACTTGCAAGTTATTCGTTTTATTATATCTTTTCAAAATAGTGTTCATTTAGGACATCAATACATCGCTGTATCCGATGGAACCACTGAGAGAAGCACTTTACCCACTCGTCCTTAGGGGTCTCGTCGACGTCATTTTGAAACGCAGCCACTGCTTCCTCGGCGTCCATAAAATGTTTTCCTCGAAGATTTTCTTTTATTTTCGTAAATAAATAAAAATCGCAAGGTGCGAGGTCGGGGCTATAGGGCGGGTGACCCAGTAATTCCACGTTAAACGTGGTCGCACTAATCTCACCGATGGGTGAGATTAGTGCGACCACGTTTAAACTCATTAAACCAGTTGTAAACAGTGGCACGAGATGGAGCTTCATCGTGAAAGGCCAATCGAAGTCTATCATAACTTTCTTGTTGACTTAAATGACATTGAAAGTCATCAAAATTCATCATACGAAAATATTCTAGCGTTAAATTCATGCTGACGTGACACAGACAATTTTCAATTTGCCGCCAAATCGTAAACAAATGACAAATGAATAAAATACATACACAATAATATTGGCAAAGAGTTCCATTTCCAAAATTTGAACTTATTTTTTTATTATATCGTTTACAATTGACCAGTTCTAAAAACTTTCAGTGTCGCCCTCGTATATGTTCGCATTAGGTCGGTTAACTTTTCATTTCCGTATGCTATTAAATAAATCATTAAAGGAGAACTGGGCGAGTTTTACGAGTGGCTCGGTGCCCACGGTCACACAATAACAGCTTCATTTTTAATACCCGCTTGACATATTTCCCTGGTTTTACTCGTAAAATTGTAGAATTTACCGTGGTTGGGTACTGCTAGAAATGTTCATGGTTGAGAATTTATGTATTTTTGCATTTAGTAGAGTTTACGGTTCAGTTAGCGAATGGTTGATACGGGAACTTTCTGTTTTATGTTCGTTTGTGTGTTTATTTCTGCCTTAGTTGTATTTCTTTATTTTATTTTGTTATAGGGTTTTATCTAGAATTTCTCAGAAATAGCTAGGATTTGTGCCCGGTTGATGACAATAGGCTCGCCCCCTATTACATGGGACTTAAACATAACTGGCAAAAAATGAATTAATAATGCGTCTAATTTGGGACAGCGCTCTTTGATGGGCAAGTCCTATTATTGGATGGACGTACGACGCGTTGCGTGAGCTCAGTACAGTGCTCGTTTTTAGGTATTTTGAATTAATCACCAAAATGTAGCTGGCTACATTTTGGTGATTTCTTGTTCAATGTTGGCTTTCAAGACTTTCAAGGTTGTGGTTTATGTTGGTAAACGCGAGATTTCAAAAAGCCCCAAAGGAAGAAGTCTGGCGCCGTCAGAACTGGCGATCTGGCCAGCCAGATCAAATCGCCAAAACGAGAGATTATGCGGCTCAGAAATTAGTGTTTCAAAATCTACGTCATTGCTTGAGGCTCCAGAGCTGTGTGTGTGGGTGGCTCCATTGCATTGTCAAGTAATTCTCCATCTGTCATTATCTAAATGTCAAAGCACAATGACATTTGACGCCATTTGCAAAAATTATGGCACATTCACATTGTGACATTAGTTTTGCCCCGCCTTGTATCAAGTTAACTGATTGTATCTTTAAATATGAAACTGCAAATTCCACGCTAATTTTTGTCTTCTAATTAACATTTTAACAAACTGTATTACATAAATTGACTATCTCAAATATCAAAGCAATTTTATAACAAACGCTGAGCAAAATTAATTCACAAAATATTAACCATTTTCTATTTCCTGTGAAACTTTATTTGAAACTTGGAGTTGCCAATTAAATATCCGGGTCCTAAGGGCGACTGCACACGATCGAGGAACGCTCCAGCGACTCAAACTCAAAGCATTTATTTCAAATAAACCAATTACAGGCACTTTTGAATTGTCAAGACTCGACGACTGCTGGAGCGATTCCTTCAAGCGTTGCAAGTCGTAGGAACGGTTGGTTTGATTGACGAATATTGGGGTACTAGCTTAATTGGTTTGAGACTTTTGAGACAGACAGTTTTTTTACAGAAGAAATTGTCTCAGACTGTTCAGAACCATTTGTGCATTACTCTATTTTGCTAAATAATTATATTTCTAAATGAACTTATTGCCAAATTAATCAAAATAGGTAAATATTTGACAGCTATTCGCGACGTTGCCAACTTTTAGAATAAACGCTCTTAAATTTAAAATAAAATAATGTACTTAGCATTATACCTACATTGTAACAGCGAATCAGTTTTCACGCCTAGGTCTTAAGAGGGCTTAAGACCTAGGCCAAATATTTTTTGGTGTTCAGATACCGCACATAAAGAATATGAATTAAAAATCGAATAAAATCTGCGAAATTTCGCGGGTATTCTGGTTTTAAACAAAGAAGCCATTTTGGTATAATAAAATCATAAAGATTGTTTCAGTCTTAGCTGGTCACGTACAAAAACCCTTATTTTTAATAACGCTTCGGGCTTAGCCCATAATTTTATACCCGAAGTTAATTAGCGAAAATGATACGCTACTAAATTGTGCTTTTAATTATTTCAATCGAGGCTAATATTCAAGTAATGTGACCTATTTGAGTATTAGTAGGTGTATCATATTATTTAATTTGCCAAAGTGTAAATTTGCCTACTAATTTAAATGGGAGAGCATCCCATTTAAATTAGTAGGCAAATTTCCACTTCATATTCATTCAATACTGAAAGTTGTGTGTGTTCGTGGAGGTCTATCACAAAATTGCGTTCTGACAGTTCGAACAGCCGACGCATCGCAATAAGACGCAATTTGTATGTAAGTATGCATTTTGTAATTTCTTATGAACTAACGTTTATTCTGTTAAAGGTACATTTTACTTAATAATATTAATGTAGTAACGAGAAATTTACAATTAATTCTGAGCGTTATTTTGGTAGATTTAAGTATGTTTTTTTTTAGATATTCCATACATATTTCAAAATTCTGAGGCCGCTATGAACTAAACCACTTTTAAAAAAATACTTTTATATATTTTTCATTTCATTTGATTATGAAGAGTAGTTCAATCCACGAGCTCTAAGAAGTACCGTCGCGCATTTTATGAAAAACTTGTTTCGGGATTTTGGCTTTATATAAATCGATAAGAAAAACTTGCGAAAAGCGAGGCCGCTATAAACTATACTATAATAACTATTCTCCACCACTCAATAAGTCGTAGTTGTCGAAGTCTTTCACTTTCTCAGAATAATGGCGACAAAGTTGCCCATTTAACGCAAAAATCACGGTCGAAATTTATTAGGCCTCTTATGAAGCTACTATATGATAAGTAAACTAACTTCCTTACTTAAAGAAAGAAAAAGTATTTATTGAGACTCGCACAGGAAATCACAAATTAAACTAAAAACACACTAAACATAAATAAAAAAGAAAAAACAATAAAAAACAAAGTAAAATTTAAATTTAAAGAAGGAAGTCCTGTACGAGGCCAAAAGGCTCCTATCTCAGCAAGAAGCTGAGACATAAAAAAAAAATGTCGCAGCGCTGGTATTTTACTCCTCACAACACTTTTCCAGTGAGTACTTGACGACTTATTCTGTAAAAGTCTCACCGTTAAAATGTGGGTGTAGAGCTGCCCTTCGGGTAGGAAATTACCCAGGGAGCAACATCACAAACTATGGTTGGACTAAAGCAGTCTCTACAATCGATGGCCGCCTCACGAAACAGGTTCTCCGACTAACGAAACAACAGCTGCGTACAGTTACAGCAGCTGTAACTGGCCATGGGTCATTTAATAAACACCTCTTTCTCATAGGAGTCACAGACAGTCCGCTGTGCAAGGCTTGCATTGAGGACGACGAGACAGCAGCTCATGTGCTGTTAAACTGCCCGGTGATCGCCACATACAGGGCAAAGTACTTCGGTAGGCCAGGTACCCAACGTGAGATTGTCAGTGACACCAAGGCGTTGCTGGCCTTCTTTGTGGAGCTGGGGTGGATCGAATAACCGATTTTCCCACCCGTACGCAAAATACGCGCTTTGACGTGGAGTTGCGGATACCAGCCGGTATTACCTATTACCTAGGTGTAGAGCTGTCAATAGTGTCAATCATGCAATGACAGCTAATCTCTAGCTCACTTCACGATGATATTTTAACAGAATGGACTTACTGGTTTTACCACCAACTATTCAAAGGCGAAGATTTTTCCACTTGGCTGGCTTGGCACCAGTGTAAACTGACATGGATATTTCGGCTTAGGCAAAACGATATTGGTAGATATATCGTAATAGTTTGTGAATCGTAGTGGACCGATACTCGGAGCAATGATCTAAGGCAGCGGTGTTCAAAATTTTGTCACAGGCAGGATATGAGGCAAACTCATTAGGTCCTAACATGTGATGTGTTAGTAGTAGTGGCTCAGTGGTAACGACCGTGACTTACGAGTGGTAGGTCGTAGGTTCGAACCCTGACAGGCGCTTTACTTTGTGCAAAATTATTTCATCAGCACTGCTCTCAAAACGGTAAAGGAAAACATCGTGAGGAAGCCGGCATGTCCTAGAATCAAAAATTCTGAGACTTGTGACATCTACCAACACGCATTGGGCCCGCGTGGATTACGACCCACTCCCTCTCACTGAAAGGGCGCGTGTGGCCCAGCAGTGGGAACATTATAGGCTGATTATATTATGTGATGTGATACTTAACTCTCAAATTTTGGCTATATAATATAATAATGTAGAACAAGCGCCATTAATGTTTTCTGACGGTAAAAATATATCCTGTTTCTTTTTTGCTGTTAAAATAAACGACCTAAAAATAGATAGGTAGGTACCATCAAAGAAGTTCATATATAACCAGTTTCAAAAACAAAATCCCGTGAACATGATGACCACATCTGTTACCGGCCCGGTGTTATAGCCGCCGAGTGCTGCAAGCAAGAATAGTCCTTACGGTGGTTAGATATGAACTTCTTCGATGGTACATAACGATTGAAAGATTGATAACTTTTGGAAACGCGCACTCACACCCATGATTTATGAAGCCTCAGGCTACCTTATGTTACTCTTGATAATTGTTTTAATCTTATTCATTCTAATATTATTTTAGGTTCCAAGTAAATAAATAGAATCTGCGTAAGGGGATTTCGTGGTTTTACACATCGAAAAGTCAAAGTCAAATCCAGATGCTGTTGAAAAACGAATGTTGAGTACCTCTGTCTTAAGCTCTAGACCACCTCTAGTCGCGTGGAACTCGATGCGATTTGCAGCGCCGAGTCGTTTACTGCTATTGTTAGTACAAGTCCTATGTGTAAAGCTCGCAACGTCCCATCTAGACTAGATCCTAGGCACACAATGGATAGATTCAGAAGGCCGGCTCCATACACCGAGTATAAACAGGAGCACGAACTCATAGACGCGTACGTACAGCGATCTCGGCTTATAGCCTTCCTTTCACGGCCTTGGGTGATGCGACTTGCGTCAAGCGACACGCGACTTTTGGCTTAGCGGGATGCAGCGCGATGAGCAGCGCGGTGTCGGAAGACGGGGCGTTGTCCACGCCATGCCACGTACTGCTCAGTAGCGTTAGCGGCAGCAACCGAGGTGGATGTAATCCAATCTAAGTACATAATACTCTATTGACAACTTTTGTATCGGCCTATATTAACGTATTAGTATGTTAGCGGTTAAGTCGTGCCCGGGCCGTAAGTCAGACGTTCCAGAAGTCGCGTCTCTAAGCAACTTCTTTCATTTGTTTTCTCTACCGTTGCAAGACGCGTGTCGCTTCAGCGTGTCAAGGGGTAACTCTGTCGAATGCCAGTCACGAGTTCGCTTACGTACTGTACGTGAAGTGTGTCTATGTGTACGTGCGTTTTTGTTCGTTGTATGGAACCGACCTTCTTCACCTATCTACTCTGTGTCCTAGGTGTCTAGGTGCACAGTGTTCGGCTGTACCTACGTACTTAACGGGTTGAATCCGACTGAATGGCGATAGTCGAATATAGTGTCGAAATGTACTGGGATAGTGAGTCGACAGTTGAAACAGATATTGATAATCATCATCATCATCTTCAGTTCAGCCGAAAGATGTCCACTGCTGGACATGGTTTCCCCCAAGCACTACCACTTCGACCTGCTATCTAATTACGCAACACATTTTCGTTGACAATTCCGATTAATCTGTTTCAATTTGACAGGTCAACAACATTCATTGTGTTATTTACGCTGCTGAGCAGATTTTTTTTTCGAACGTACCAATCAATAAAAAAAAGATTCTGATTGATCGTGTATTACGTAATTAGGGTACAGTTCTGTGCTTCCCGCATCCAGCGGTTTGCGATTTTGTTAATGGTGCCTTTTATTAGAAACCCTTTTCAAGTTTCTAATTAGGACACGTTTTGAATACATGACGTGTCGCAACAAATACCGTTATATCACCACTAATGCCTATGTATGTGACGTTACAATTTTCAAGCCATTAATCTCTAAGTACTTATTAATTTAGAAAATGATAATTTCATTACAACAGAAAACCCAATTTAACTTAAAATGTACAATATCGTTGAAACAATAATAAGCATAGCCTTTTAATCAAAGTTTCGAAACTCCGGAAAACCGTTTGGTGTTTTGAAACGTTGAAAAATGATTCTCGTACAATTTAATTCCTAATAAAATTAGATTAATTAACAAATTCTCTGTCTGTATTTTAATTAAAACTTGGAAGTCTTGGACCGCTTATAAGTAAGGCGTGGATTACATTGTTGGGCTGAGGAACCAGCAGATCAATTTTTGATTTAATCGGTTGATTAAATATTTTGATTCTGCCCTACGTAAGTTAGTTTGTTTGTTAACATATATATCATATATTTCTGCCTATAAACTTATACAAACACCAAATTTATAGGCCTTACGGCAGCCGCCAAACGGTAAGTAAGGGAATTTAAAGAAAGGTAAGTAATTGGGAAGATGAGCTATTAGTCTGCATGCTGATGACAGCAAACTGCAATCACAAATCTGTCAGCAGACATGGAAGCACCATAGCCCTTCGATCTTTCTTAATATCTATCACTCTATGCTAATTGAAGCAATATTGACAATATGGGCATTATGTTTTGGATCGATGAAAACAAGAAACAGAAGAATAAAACAAAATCATTTCCTAGGTTTTTACTCTATTATTAGACTGCTTTTTTTCCCGTAGAGAAATCCTCATGGATACCTATCGTCTGGGGAGAACGGAAGGTTATGTCAGACCGACTTAAACCCCACTGTTTCTTTTACTATCATGACTCGGAGATACTTGTACAGTCGCCACACCCCCGACTGGTATCGGTCCGCCATGCTGTTTTTTTTCCCGTAGAGAAATCCTCATGGATACCTATCGTCTGGGGAGAACGGAGGATTATGTCAGACCGACTGAAACCCCACTGTTCCTTCTACTACCATGAGTCGGGGGCCCGTGGGACTCGGGGGCTCGGGGGACTTGTACAGTCGCCACACCCCCGACTGGCATCAGCCCTCTATGCCTACCGGGCCCTATCACCAAGTGCGGTGGATCCCACGACCGCATTCTGTCCCATAAAAACGCGCGTGGAACACTACATGCCACATCTCTGTGCCCGACTATTCGAGCCACGCCATAACCCCAATATGATTGCCTAGACCTAGTAAAATCTCGCTAGTGCGCCCTTACCTTAAAGGACAGGTCTCTAATGGATATATATGATTGCTTCTAAAAAGATTAATTCTCCACTTTTAGGTGAGATTAACTAAGTTTGATTTTATATAACGCTTTGTTCATTATTCATGTATTACGGTTACTTGCGGAGTTTTATTTAATTAATTCTGTATCAAAGTTACGTTTAATTTGTGTTAAGTTTCAAAGGAACATCGTCTGAAGTTTGCTGTTGAAAATGGGTCTTTTATGGTTCCATAAATCAATCAAGTAGGTAAGTCCGATAAAATTGGCAAATTAGAAGATGGCTGACTTGCTTTTTGCTGCAATAGAACAATTTGGTGTAAAAAATAGTTTTACGTAGTTTTGTTATTTATTTTAAGATTCGTTGATCTAGTGGTCGCAAATGCTACTACTGAGCATGAGGTCTTGGGTTCGATTCCCAGGTCCGGCAAAGTGTTACTGGATTTTTCCATCAAAAATGTCTCAGGAGCAGCTAGCAGTATCTGGATTTGCACCCGATTAATGGCAATAGGCTCACCCCCTATTACATGAGACTTAAACATATAACTGGCTTACCTACTAGGTACACCTCTGCCTAAAGCTTCGGGAATTACAAGCGTGATGCTATTTAGTACGTATGTGTATATTTTATTTTATTTCATTAAAGAAAAGAGATATAAAATCATATCTTTTCCTAGAACAACCATTATACTGTGGCGGCATCTACATCGCCACATGCGAACTACGCATCAAAGACCTGACGTCACACAACATCCTGACGTCACTCAAATCCTGCATCGCGCAATTAGAGTTTACCGCGCGGTGGACATATATACAAGCTCACGAATTCAACCTCTGTGCAATTGCCCGCTAGACATGACACCCGTCTGGTCAGAGGATCCTCCCTTTTCTATGGTGGATGAGTGAACTTTACACCCTGTTCCTCATACCCTTAAAATACGTTTAATATCCAACACCTACATTTCCCTAGATATTAGTAAAACTACGTTAGCGTAACCCAATCTTAAATAAGTCGGCTCTAATGGATGGCAACCCACAAAGACTATAAAGTGTTGAAAGCTTTTAGCTACCCAACCACGGTTTACACGTTACCAATAATTTCATCAACGTGAATAAATAATGTCTCTGTGTTTTTGTCAAGAATAATAAATGAGTAATATTTGCATATATTTAAATAATATATATATATTTGTAATCACATTCTCGAAAACGGCTCTAACGATTTCGATGAAAGTTGCAATATAGGAGTTTACGGGGGCGAGAATCGATCTAGCTAGGTCTTATAGCTGGGAAAATTTGTTTTGATACGTGATGATGAGATCATAGCCTCGGGGATGTAATACAACTTTGGTATACCTAGACGATCTGTTTATCTATTTTCACCCGAGCAGAGCTCGGTCGCCCAGGTACTATTTAAGAAAATGAGAGTAACTTGATAAGAATTCGATTATGTTTCGAATAAAAACGAATCCTTTGTTAGCTGTCACTCGTAGAGGTTTGATAATCGTTAGAGTAGTCAGAAACACAAGAGTCTAACAGCCTTAACAGCCTAGGAAATTTTAAAGTAATAACAGCTGCACGGGTCATTCCGTCAGGTTAAGCTACGCTTGCTGGGGTTGGTCTGTGGATGGGTGACCATCTTTACATACCGAGACTCCTCCGTGCCTCGGAAAGCACGTTAAGCCGTTGGTCCTTGACAGTCGACAGTCGTGGATCTTTGACAGTCGTTACGGGTCGTCAGAAGCCAGAAAGTCTGACAACTAGTCTTACCAAGGGGTATCGTGTTACCCGGTAACTGGGTGGTGGGCGGTCAGATAAGCAGGTGTTCGATGTAGAATACCAGGCTGGTACGTATTCGACGGCGTCCTGTTAGACTGGAAGCCAACCCCAACAGTTGAGAAAAGTCTAGGCAGATCATCATCTGCCAAGAAAAAAGCCTCTAAAGAAAACTGTATTCATTCATCATCATGAATTCACAGTTTTCCTTACATGCTTTTTCAGGATTTCACGACTGTTTCAAACTCAAACGGCTTGTCTTGAGTTCATGATTCAAGTTCATATTTGAAAACCTCTAAACCTCTTTTCATAAAAATGTCTTTCTACAACATAATAATTATACTTAGTTAACTTTTTTAATTATAATTTTTTTTTTGTTTTTATTTTTTCAAATTATTTCACTGAATACTTTACCTAAACAGATGGAAATGTTTGCCTTACTCGGGAAGAGACTGGACCCCACGTCCCGGGGAATCCTAGTATGGGGTCCAGGGAATTTGTGAAAATTTAAACAAAATTCTAATTTTCTAATCTCCATAATATAACTTTAACAAAATAATCCTTAAACTCATAAATTATTGTATTCATTTCCTAATTCCACGAAAAAATATAGCTGTTCGTGAAGAACCGAAAAGTTTCTTCAACAAACTCGCGGCTACGCACTTTTTTAATTTAAAACAAATTATTAAAGTCAAAGGAAGTGAAGTAACGAAAAATAAGTGTCTTCTTTGGAAGATTTGCGAAGTTTAATAGAATATTGTAATGGGAAGTGAGGCAAAAGTAAAATAGGTAGAAATACAAGGACAGTATATTCTATATTTATAGGTCGCTTTTCACCTGTCTATCTGTGACCGCGTTGTTCTTCTAAACTACGCAACCGATAGAGAGAGAGAGATAGAGATATTTTATTTTGCAAATATGGGTACAATACACGGTGTTATAAGGAATAGGTTCAGCCATATTTTACCAGTAGGCATGCAAAAGTTACAAAATTTATAAACTAAATCCACTAAACTAATCTACAAAATTTTAACAAACAGAGCAAAAAACAACACAAAACTAAACATCATTATTATTTTGAAACATTACAAACTAAGTTTAATTTTTTTTTTCATTGAGGAATTTTGATGAGGTTTTCACCATCATTTAGACAATTTATTTCTGAAGGTTTATGTGTATAATATATTAAACTAACATAATTACAATAAAGAAAATCTAAATATTTTGTCAAGTCTTAAAAATCGTGCGAAGTAGCGGCGGGTCGCTACTAGCACATAAGTATAAAAATATATAAGTAAAAAAAATCACATTGTCCTTTGTCCTGCACATTTATTATGCGCACAGGCAAGGTGTGGAACTCTCTGCCAGCGCCTGTGTTCCCTTCCACATATCGCACCTTTGGTAGAACAAGGGCATAATTGTCATAAATTGCCTAACGAATGTCTTTGTCCCTCCAGTTCAAAGGGCCTTTTTAAAGCATTTCTGCATATATTTAAGTCATTTTGGCAATTTATGACAATTATGCCCTTGTTCTACCAAAGGTGCGATATACCGTCTGCCTTTTAAAGCACCGTGACCGTGAGATCATAGACCTCATCCATCGCTTTCCGTCAGGCGAGATCGAGGTCAAGAGCAGGCCCATTCAGCAATAAAAAAAGCACAATGAGTTTTTTTCATTAAAGGTTCGCAAACCTTATGGAAAAGGTAATTAATTCCAAACTGGCAATTGGTATAAACCAACTTTGGTTTTCGGTTGGAACGCAACACTAATTGAAAAGGATTGACATATAAATAAAACATTTAAACAACAGTAATAACACCAACGCAAACAAACAACCAACCAACAACAACAGCAATATATGTAATTACTGTGTCCAAATAAATAATATTCTTTGTTTCTGTTTGTTTGATTATCTAACAACAACAGCAACAATATAATTATTTTGCGCAAAACCATTATTTTCACTTGACCGTTTAACTCAAACTCAAAGCATTTATTTCAATTAAACCATTGTCAGGCACTTTGAATTGTCATGGAATCGGTCAGTCTAAAATATGAAGCTAGTTGCCCATTCCAAAGCGTAGTAGGTTACTATGGAGAAGAACGGGCAAGAAACTCCACGGACACTCTTTTAAATAAAATAAATTGTTACAAAGACTTTACTGCAATCGGCAAACCTCATCCATTTTTCGAGCCGATAGCCACGCCGGCCGCGCCTCCCGCGTCGGCTTATCGTGAGCGATATTTAAACGAAAATGTTTATCAAAGGATATTACGGTTTACTGGAGGAGCTCGTGGCTAAGTAATAACAGCCGCCCGTTCGATCCATCAGGTTAAGCTACGCTTGCCGGGTCCGTGGATGGGTGACCATCTTTACATGCCGAGACTCCTCCGTGCCTCGGAAAGCACGTTAACCTTTTGTTCCCGCTGTCATTCTTGGATCTTTGACAGTCGTTACGGGTCGTTGGAAGCCCGAAAGTCTGACAACCAGTCTTACCAAGGGATATTGTATTACGCAGTTACTGGGTTATGGAGGTGAGATAGGCAGTCACTCCATGTAAAATACTGGTATTCAGCTGCATCCAGTTAGACTGGAAGCCGACGCCAACATAGTTGGGAAAAGGCTAGACAGATTGATTGATTGATTACTTACTATACTATATAACTTAAAATCTACTAACTATACTACTTCTTACTATATAATTTAAAATCGCATTTTCGTAATAATGACGCTTACAGTCAGGGCGTAACTTAAATTACAGACGCTTATGATATTTTTACCGGTTGCAATTAAGTGAGTCCTACCCAGTATACCTAGTTACGAAGTGCTATCGTAGCTAAACAAAGGGCCTTCAGTGAGCGGTAGTAACAGAGTATCGACGGTACAGGACGTTACAGTGAACGATAGGAGCTATTATTGCCATTACACCTGGATTGGAGTCTAAGTTATAACCTGAGGGAGTGAACGATCGCTAGATTATAGTTAGTTACACCTCCAATGAATGGTGTGGCAACGGTCAAGGCCGCTTTTATAAGAAGTCCAGGTTCCAGTGGCCCTTAAGACCAGGCACTCTAAAGACAATTTTCACGCAAGCTCCGCCCCCATGCACCCGTCCACTCCGATATGTTCTAAACGCTAACACATCAGTAATAAAGTTGAATATCGTATACGCTCTTTGATCGAGTTCAAATGGCGTAAGTCTCAATTCTTATTTCGTTTATAACTAAAGTAATAATTTATTTAGAGATAAAATATCGTGTGGCTGGATAATAAATAGTATTTTTTTACTGTGAAAACTTACAGCGTAAAAGCCGAGTAATTATGATTTAATTTAAATAATCTTTAAAAAAACGACATGATTTTCGAATAAAAAAATAATCGAGCGAAAATGTTACAATTATTTAATTGTCGTGTTCATGGAAAGAAAAAGATCCAATGAATCATATACTGCTGTGAAGGTGATGGTTAGCTGAAGCTACGGTTCCCTAGATGAGCGGTGCCTGTTTACGTAGCGTCCGCAATTTACGGGCGAATGACGTCACTAAAACTTTGATTATGAAAGTAAGTTGGTATGGTTTTCTAGAGAGCGTTATTGACACCGTAAAGCAAACCCCGCCCCCCAAAAGATTGAAATCGCTAGATTTGCCCTCACCGTACTCAGTCACAAAAAAGTGTCCATATTGAGAAGAGTGAGCTCACACATGATTAAGTAGTGTTTCCATGACAAACAAGTGTAGTCACTGCGTCATTGTGTGTTAGAGGTGTCAAAACGAAACAGAAACGTGACTCTCTTTTGATGCGGTAGGGCGAATCTAACGATTTAAATCTTTGCCGCTGTCATCATTTTCATGGCAGCCAACACTGCGGCCGTCAAGTGCGGTCATCGCTTTTCTAGGAAACCGTGTTGAAATCTCATACCAGCGGCAATTAGTGTTAATAATTTTGGTAAATGCCCTGGACAGTGTTTGAGAGAGAGATGGTGTGATTAGATGAGAATAGCTTGCAAACATTCTTAAAAATACAGGAATTAGCCTCTGATATCATTGTTCCTCTCAGAACTCAAATCGCTTGTTTCTACATTTTAGACTATCGTCAACAAGTGGTCGCTTCGAGTCATCTGAAAGAACGTAACACGCATTAATTCTGTACCTACCCTCGTTTCACTAACGGTCAGGCGTTAGTGCTCCTCCAAATTGCCGAGGCCCTCAAACTTCTACATAAATAACTTAGAACACCTGAGGCTTTGTAGGCAGTGCTGATAATAGGATCCTCCTTTGTAACCATTACCACTTACCTACATTGAGTAAATCTTCCTTCATTTTGCTTCTAAATTTTGTCGACGGTTCCGTACCGGAAAGGTGCCAAACGGAACCCTATTACTAAGCCTCCGCTGTCCGTCTGTCCGTCAGCGGGCAGTATCTCATGAACCGTAATAGTATATTTCTATTGCGGCTATAACAACAAATAAAAAAAGTTAAATATTAAAGGTTATACAAAAGTTTATTGTAATTATGTCCCCATACAATAAACTTTTGAATTTGAAAAAAATTTAATCTTCTCCTGGCAATGTGGGGTAATTTTTTTGAACTTATCGAGTAGTTTTTTTGTACTTATATTAGTATTTATATTTTTTTTCTTCAAAAATGTAGGTATAGGGGGCGTAAAAGTTGTAAATAGACCATTTTGTACGAGCTCTATCGCAACAATTAAACAAGTTAGGAATTTGAAACATCTGTATATCATGTACCATAGACATCATATATTAAAATAAAAAACGTTGCATTCATATGGTATTTGATTGAAATATGGGTGATTTTCTGCAACTGCAGAAAACCACTTTGTAATTCATAGTACATTAATAAAAATTAATCTTTTTGATTTAAAAAATTTAAGATGCAAAATCTTATTCGTTTAGTATTTTCATTTATTTGCTGAATATAGTACGGTGGTACGGGAGCCTTCGTGTGCGAGCTCGACTCGCACGTGGCCGGCTTTTTTTGCTATCTTAATTGGGAGTTGTGCTGATACCATATAGCTTGGTCTCTACCAAGCTAAAGGGTTTCAGCACAACTGCCGAGATAATTCCCAAGATCTACCCGTGATAATTGATTTTAGAGTCCTGACTTTGATTATAAAATATGTAAGTTAAAACTTGCTCCCACAATAACAACTTAATGATCTCCTAAAACAGGGCTTCCTCTCTCCTACCTTTTTACTGTGCCCTACAGGGTCCATAATGATCTAAATTATATAGTTACCACAAGTACACATGGTAAAGCAAAAAATATATTGAGTATTGAGAATCATTATTTTTGTCAGATCAAAGAGAAGAAAATATATTACGAGCATTATTTTAATTAATAAGAAGTGCTTCGCCGTAAAATGTTCAATAAACAGGATAATTTTATGTTTGTCACGATTTTATTTGCCTCGTATTTAAAAGAAGAACAGCCGGTCGATTCTGTAAAAATATCACCGTGAAACTTAGGTGAAGTGAGCGTGAAGTGAGCTGTCAATAGTGTTAATCCTGCCGGTCGATTTGTGACAGTGACAGCTCACTTCACCTAAGTTTCACGTTGATATTTTTACAGAATCGACCGACAGATATTTTGTATCTATTAATTGTTTCTATTTAAAATACATAGAGATACGTCTATTTGTGTGTATAAATAATAAATTAAATAAATAAGAACATAGCTCGCCCAACAGTCAAGTGGGAGTCCAATTGGCGGACTACAAGTAGCACGGGGAACATTCAATTGATTCATTTATTTATTGCACACAAAGTACACAAAGTTACAGGTTAAGACTAGGGTAAACTAATGAGTATATGGACCCTGTTAGGGAGCAGCCATTTAATTTATAACTAGACTAATGTTCATCATCTGCCTAGCCTTTTTCCAACTATGTTGGGGTTGGCTTCCAGTCTAACCGGATGCAGCTGAATACCAGTATTTTACATGGAGCGACTGCTTAACTGAACTCCTCAACCCAGTTACTGGGTAATACGATACCCCTTGGTTGTCAGACTTTCGGGCTTCTGACGACCCGTCACGACTGTCAAAGATCTACGAATGACAGCCGGGACCAACGGCTTAACATCCTTTCCAAGGCATGAAGGAGTCCCGGTATGTAAAGATGGTCACCCATCTACAGACCAACCCCGGCAAGCGTAGCTTAACCTGATCGATCGACCCGTGCGGCTGTTATTACTTAGCCACAAGCATCTAGATTAATATTGTAACATAAAATAATACAGACTTGCATCTCTGATAAATATGACAAAATCGATTCTACATCCGACAGTTCACAAGTTCCCAAAATCGTCTAACCAATTCTAAATCGTACCCTACCTTTCGTCATTCCAAACACAATCGCTGGATGGCAAATATATTACGTTTTCTACGTGAACACAAACATAGGTCACACGAACAGGGAAAATCGAAAGAAAGCCCTTTCATCCTTCAGACCATTTGTCTGCACACCGGGGACATAGGCAGGTGTCCTCATAAATATATAGGGAGTATTTGTACCTGGGTGTTCCCTAATATCGGCGTTCGATTTACCTATTCATTTTGTGGCTTATACTTACATCGGTTGGAGGGATACAAGTAAAATTGAAAATAGTTCATGGCTTATTATGAATTGTTTTTACAAAGTAATTTGGAATAGATTTGCGGATTTTAAAGAACTTTGTTTTTTTATCGATCATGAGGATAGGCTGTGGTTGTTACGGTTAGTTTGTGGATGGGTGACTGTTTTTACTTTGTAATTGTTTCGTGCTTCGGAGTGCCTGTGAAACTGTCGATCCCGATTGTTTTACGAATACTTATCAGGGCAGTCAAAAAATTTGGCAACCAACCAACCTTAGCATATCACAAATATTTATTTATTATTTAACGGTTTATGTACACACATATAAACAGACAAGAAGAAAGGAACAGAAAAATACGTACAAAGGTGATGCTTATTTCTAAAGAAATCTCTTCCAGCATACCTGCGATAAGAAAGTAGTTAAAGAGACGTAGACAACGTGTGTAAGAATAGAAGAGAAAATAAAATACATAAAATAAAAAACCTAATTATTCACTAATTTCACTATAATATTAACTATAAACATATATTATGAGAATAAACTTACATACATACTTCGAAAATAAATATCACTAAAATATATATACTTAATTATAATGTACTTAGTATAAAATAATAAATACAAATAAATGCAACTATGACGAAGTGGAAAGAAAAAACCTCGTGGATTTTTCAGTGGATTTCCAATTTGAAGTCGGATTTATACAAAAACTCTACACACACATCGAATCCTACAGACAAATGAATGTTATTCTCAGAGTATGTAACCCCTTTTGTTACGTACATGTTACGAGAAAACTTTATTCAAACAAGCTACGTACGTAGTTCCTCGTTACAAAACTATGAACTCGCTAATCCGAAGCATTGTCAAAGGGTAGTCCTATCCAAATAGCCGTCCATCCGGTTACAATCCGGCTAACTCAAATATTGGAGTCTGTATGTAACTTTGTACGATTACCGAACCGTTTCCAACCCTTTCCGAGAATCTGAAAATAGTGCGCAAATAGTTGGGGTATTGACATTTATGGAGTAGTAGCTGCGCCCCGCGGTTTCATCCACATAAGTCTCGATCCCGTGGGAATATCGGAATAAAAGTATCCTATGTTCTAATCCAGATCATGGTCTACCCATGTGCCAAATTTCATCCAAATCCGTTCAGCTGTTTTAGCGTGAAAACGTAACAAAGTGTAGGTATTGCACTTTTCTCTGGAGTAGCAGTTTATTTTTTATAACCGACGAAAAATATCAACGCAGGGGGGTTCAGAATCATGTACTGAATCCATGGTAACAGTTTTTTGCGTCGATGTCCGTGCCACCTTGTATATAGTATATACATGATATACAGAAGTTTCAAATTCCTAACTTGTTCAGTTGTTGAGATAGAGCTTGTACAAAAATGGTCTAAAACTGACAACTTTTACGACCCCCTATTTCATCATTTTTGAAGAAAAAACAAAATTAAAAATAATATTTGTTCTCTACTCGATGAGCTATAGACAATGAGAAACCACATGCCAAGATTAGAATTATTTTTTTCAAAATCAAAAGTTTATTTTATGGAGATCCCCTTTAATTTTTTATTTTATTAAATTTTTATTATTTTTTGATACAGCGGTAGTAGAAATGCATAACCAGTAAAATTTTCAACTGTCTACCTATTACGGTTCATGAGATACAGCTCGCTGACAGACGGCGGAGGCTAGGAGTAATAGGGTTCCGTTTAGCACCCTTCGGGTAACCCTAAAAAGATTTTATTGTAACTCCACACGAGAAAATAATAACACTGGCGAGCAGCCAGCAAAACCATTACCAATTTAAAAAATGTTGAAAATAAACAGTCTGGCCACAGGCCACACATAATGCCTTCAATACCCTGCCCTTTTTTTTTTTTTTTTTTTGAGGATGGGAAATTATCAAATAACTTCTCCCGCTCTGGGTGGAGCGGGAGGGCGTGTCAGACTTTTACTGACTAAAACCCACCCGTGTTCCTTCCGTTGCCTGTGTGCCGAGGTCGCGATATCCCTTTCAGACAAACCCGCGACCCCGGCAGGCATTGGCCCTTCCGGACCCCGTCACTTGGTGCTGACATCTCTTTGAGGCGCGCGTGGAACACAACGCGCCGTCGACCCGGGCCTGGTCCCTATCGGACGGCGAGCTACCCATTGCTCACCGTCCGCAAGCCCGCGCCTACGGTGGCCGGAAGTCGGCTCTCGACTCCCGACGCCCGGGGCGTCTCCTGCGGCGACTAGGGGCGCGAGGGGGCGCATTTTGCCTCTCCCTCGCGCGCTCCGCCTCCTCCTTCGCGAGCATTACTGCTTCGCAGAAGGAGGTGACGGCCTCCCATGCACTCTCGCTCCGGACCATGGCCTGAACCAGGGCCGGACGCGAGAGATCGCCGCCGCCGATCGCCTCCGTGAGGACACGGCGGTGCTCCGCCCAAGCTGGGCAGACCTCCACCGTATGCTCCACCGTGTCCTCCGGGCGATCCACACAGTGGTGACACCCGGGCGTTTCCTCCCGCTTTATTCTGAACAGGAACCTCCCGAAACAACCATGTCCGGTGAGGACCTGTGTCAGGCGGAAGGTGAGGACGCCGTGGCGCCTCTCTAGCCACTCCTCAAAGAGGGGACTTATCGCCACAATTGTGGCGTGCCCACTTCAATACCCTGCCCTGGAGTTGCATTAGAGAGGCACTCCGGTACCACCGGATGCCGACCTACCTCTGTCGAGTGGTCGAGGCCTATTTGACGGACAGGGCCGTCATCTACCCCGGTCACCACGGAGAGTGGAACCGGCGAGAGATGTCGTGCGGTGTCCCACAGGGATCGGTCCTGGGGCCGCATCTGTGGGACATCGGCTACGACTGGGTGCTGCGCGCCGACCTCCCTAGTGGCGTCAGCGTAGTGTGCTACGCTGACGACACGCTGGTCCTGGCGCAGGGGAGTTCGCATGAGGCGGCGGCCGAACTGGCGACACGCTGGGTTGCGATAATCGTTGATAGGATCCGGCAATTGGGACTCGAGGTTGCCTTGCACAAGTCCGAGGCCATGTGTTTTTATGGTCCTCGGAACGCGCCACTGTCGGGTTCCCGGATAACGGCAGGAGGTGTTCACATTGGTATCGAGTCGACGATGAAGTACCTGGGACTCGTCCTCGACAGCCGGTGGAACTTCGTGGAGCACTTCCGACGTTACGCTGAAATCGCGCAAAAAAAATCAGCTGTTCCCTACATTTATGTTCGTATATCTCGTCGAAATGTAGGAAATAGCTGATTTTTTTTGCGCGAATTCAGCGTCGGTCCCATAGTGAAAGTTATTCAAAATGATGAGTACAATGACCCCTTAAGAGGTTTAGGGTAAACAAGAACTAAGGTTATATATAGCTGCTGTTTCACTTAGTATCAGAACTTTTTTAATTTAAAATTTTAGGGTAGCTTTATATAAAATACGGTGTTCCAAACAACTGTTTCATGAAAGTTATATTGACAGACTGACGATGCTTCAAGCTGAAGTTATTGAGGGTGAGCAGAGATATATACACATTCATACTCATAACATAACACAATGTTTTTAAACGTTTTAAAATTTTAATTCTTACAAGTAATCACAATAAACATTAGTACATTAAGATATTGTAACAAGTCAGTCACTACAGCAACAGCTACCATAGGTCCATAAAAATGTACAACCATATTCCAAAAGTAATAAGAGAACTAATTAATTAATTGATATATACATAACCATTTAATTACTATAAAAGAAATCTAAAAACATGGCTTTTCCAAAATAATTTTTCTACACTAAAATAATTTTATGAATATAAGGGTAATTTAAAACATTGTAGATTTATTTAGTTTTATATACCTACAAATATTGTTGTTGTTGTGTTTTATCTTAATTTTATATTATAATAGAGTCTAAATGTATCTTTACGTCTACAGTCTAAGTTTTTTGTATTGTTATTAGAGTTTGTGTAGTAATAAGTTAGGTTTTATGACCAAGTAAATGTAAATATTCGTATTCTTTTAGCGGCGGATGTGTCCTGAACATAATTATACCAACTTTTACGTAGGTACCATATCCGACGAATAAATGTATTTGTCTTTGTCAAAAATAGAAATAAACACTAACAATTAACTAAAAATAAACAATGTCATCTTTTAAACAAAAATCTAATAAAATCGAACAGAAACAATTAAATTAAAAGTCTGAAGTAAATAATTCATTTATTAAAAGCATAAACATAATATTACGTCAAACTCAACGACAGTAGGCCAATTTTCGTCCTTAATGTTCAAAATCCAGTTTCGATCTAAACTCAATCAGTGTCAAAATCGAGTTCAACGTTATTTACTGTGCCCATGCGTCAAGTCAAGTGACATAAAAATCAGAACTCAAAGAAAGACAGAAAATCTAGCACCTAATAATATTCTTTTAGCCAACTTATCATGTCCTGTCGTACTCAATCTTTTCTACGGAGAATTTGAGGGGGCTCCCGATCTGAAGCCCCACAGATAAAGAGTTCTATTAACTTTTCTTGGAAACGAAAGGGAATTACAGTGAGGTAACTATTGATTTGTGTTATCAAAGTTATTCTATTGCTTTTACCTTATTTTTCTTTTCTCTTGGGAGTGTGATCTGTTGGCGACATCGCGGAAAAATTAAAAATTAACTTACCGAAAAAGTTTTAGGTTAGGTACTTACTAAATTTTTTATGGCCGGTATAAATTTTGCAAGAGTTTTTGTGATTGCTACTGAAATAATTTAAAATCGTAGTAAACAGTACATACTCTCTCTTGATACCTAGTACCTACTTAATTAGTAGGATAATTTTTTTAGTAATTAATTCTGGGTATCGTCTTCACATAGCTACATTTTTCCTGAGGGACTTACTATTTTTTTTATTTTTTTTTTACTTTTTATTTAATGGTAATATTTATTTACTATTGAGGGTTAACGGGAACGCCCTTCGTTAGTTAACATACTGTATAATTGATGTATACAAAGTACCTATTGTAAAATATTTTAAAAGGGTAACAATGGGGTTTCTTGCCCATTCTTCTTGATACTTATCTTTTGGAAGGGGCAAGTATTTAGAATCAATTAAATTTTCTTGTAAATTTTGACGTTCAAAAGTGCCTTTTATGTGCTTAATTTAAATAAATTATTTGACTTTGATTAGACACTTAAAATTGTGTAAAAATTCAATGCGTAAAAAGTTCACCACGTTTTGCAGTTATTTGAATGTATATGTTTATCACACAGCTTTTAGCACGAGAATCGATAATGTATTCCCTCGACACATGGATTTGTATTGTCTCCAAGATGGTATGCAAATAAATGGAATGAGATAAAAGTAACGTGTTGATGAAAGGTCTGGTTTATTCTTGTGCTCATTTTTGCAGAAGGAAAGTCTGCATTTTTGAATTTATATTTTTCTCATAAAAAATATCTCGAAGAATATAGGAATACAACCTACAGATTTTCTTCAATAACACGTTACAGCAAAATTCAATTTCAGTATGCCGCAATACAGTAGAAACATGTGTATTGTTGCCAGTGCAAAATTCAATAGAATTTTATGAAATAGTTGGAACACAATAATGCCAAGTGCTGGAAATCGAAATTCGCATTAAAGAATCCCCCAATGGACGTTCGGAATTTGAAATACTGAGGGGACATCTCTGGCAATACACGGATTTGTAATGCGGACTTTTGTGCTGATTTCTTGGAAGACATAATTATAGACAATTAATTTAATTTTCACATGAATGAGCTAATGAAATCTGTCTCGTCGGTTCAGTGGTCGCAAGCGCTACTGCTAAGCATGAAGTCCGTGGGTTCGGTTCCCGGGTCAAAAAAGTAATTATTCTGCACAAACTAAACGCACATTACAAAAAAAAAACAAAACAGTACCACTTTACAAATTAGCCAAAAGCCTCGTATCCATTATTAACACAGAAAAGTTTGACAAATTTTATTTATGGCTTGCTGTCAGGACTAGAGGCCAAAGACAACTTTTTTTATAGGTCGCATGACCTCAAAAAAAAGTATATTGCATACAATCAAATGAATAAAATCAAAAATTAAAATTAAAAAACCAAATAAATAAAAAATTGCGAATTAAAATAGATATTAAAATTTGTGAAATAATTATTAACATGTCAGAATTATATAAAAATAAAATAAAATGTCAAGTCCTTAAAAAGTACGTAAGTACGTACGTACTTACGTACTTTTTTAATGGTTCTGTATTGTTTATCTGTAGGTATATCATGACATGACTTTTTCTTTGGTTGACAACTGTTTAGAAACATTAAATAGCATGATTCACCATGTCTAACGGTCCTTTTTTTTTAAAGTAGCACAATTAATGGGAATTTCGTTCTGTTATAAATAATTTCCAAAGGAATACTAT
This sequence comes from Agrochola circellaris, assembly GCA_914767755.1. Taxonomy (NCBI): domain Eukaryota; kingdom Metazoa; phylum Arthropoda; class Insecta; order Lepidoptera; family Noctuidae; genus Agrochola; species Agrochola circellaris. Next base: position 11,630,926 of record OU611860.1, read on the forward strand.
AAAATTGTTGATTTGAGAATTCATGTACTATATAAAACTGCTTGCTATCCAAGCAGTGCAGTCAACCAACAAAATTCTATCCAATATATTTTTAGCGATTTCTAGTGTATTAAATGACAGACGAATATAACAGATGGTTCACTCCGAATTTTAGGTATGAAGCTACAAGTAGGTACGCGACGTCTCGACTTGTCGAATTCAGTGGGTGTAACGCAGTCAGAAGATATAAGAGTTACGCGATAGAAAGAGAGGCAACTTCCAGGTGAATATAAATGTAGGTTATTAGCGCTGTGCGACCTGATTGCACTTTATTGTGTCGTAACAAGAGTCGCTTTTTATTTAAATGATTTTGTGGAGTGAACCATTTGTACTTACCTGTGGTAGTAACAGTCAAAGTGTTTTCATGCCAAAGGACCCACAAGCCGCCATCTTAACAGTTCGAAGCAGACACGTCCGAAATATATTTCTCTGTATTTTCAAACTCTTAATGTCGCTTAAAATACCTACCTACAGCTGAGTGGATCCGCATTGCTTTGAAATTGACAATCGTCAGGGATATTGGGCTGTCCGATTAGAAAGATTTATTATAGGGTCCTACGATTTGTATGTCAAATTAAATGGGCTGTTTGGTAAGTAATTTTTCAAACTTCAAACTCAAAGCATTTATTTCAAATAAAACAATTACAGGCACTTTTGAATTGTCAAGGGGTCGGTCAGTTAGAAAGATGAAGCTAGCTGCCCATTCCAAAGTGTAGTGTGTAGGTACTGTGTCTTTGACGGGTTCTATATCAAATAAAAGGATTCTTGCAGTATTGTTTTTTAGTTATCATTTTTATATTATTTGCACCATTCTGACAGAATCGCGAAAATAAAATCAGCTGTTCCCTACATTATAACGAGCTATGCGAACATAAATGAACAGCTGATATTTTTTTCGCGATTTCAGGTTTGGCCCCATAGTGAAAGTTGTTCATAATGATGAGTACAATGACCCCTTTTGAAAATTTTGTGTTTTGGACTAAGCATGCAGAATGATAAAAAATGCAAAGAGCATTTGATTTTTTATCATTCTGCATACAATATGAAATTTAATTCGTTTGCTTTTCCACTGACAGCGATGCGGACGAATTTATTGATGCCCAATGAGCTGTTCCCTTTATTTATTTTTTTCCTTGATTAACATAATATATATCGTCGGTCGGAGTCATTACTGGAACATCTCTAAAATTTAGTGTTTTGGACTAAGTATGCAGAATGATAAAAAATCAAATGCTCTTTGCATTTTTTATCATTCTGCATACTTAGTCCAAAACACAAAACACGAAATTTTAAATAAAGGGAAAAGCTCATTGTGCATCAATAAATTCGTCGGCATCGGGAAAAGTGCCCAGAAGGCTGGCAGCATTGCCACGTTGGATGGCAATGCTTTAGTATTTCGATGTCGCTGAATCGTCAACTTTGTAGATGCCTCTCGTTTCAAAGTAACTCTTCCATTCTTTGCTGCATCATAAAATAAAAATACCTTTCAACGAACTAAGTAAATCCTTTTTAGATGCAAAAGATAAACAGTCCTACTTTTTAGTCGTACGGCAGTGGTGAAAGAAGTTAATTCCACCCCGGGCATGGCAGTTAGCACCAATAAATATTAGATGCGACGACTGTCGCTAGTGCTGTCAAGTAAATGCCGGGGATTCAAGAGGGATGTCGACGGAAGTTTGCATCGAAAAGTGTTGGGTTGTTCGTGGAAGTTTTAATGAATTAAATTATGTGGTGGGAGAAAGGTATCCACTATTCTTGAAAATCTCTGTATATATAGATTTTCAAGAATAATGATTTCCTTTCTCATTGATGACAATTCTGATCGTAATACTTCTCTTTGATACTTTCGTATTGATGACGACATTGCACTCTTTAACATTTTGTATTGTAGGTTCAACTCATTTGGAGTAAATGTGAGTTTGCTTGAGTCCTCTGACACCTATAACTGACGAATGTTTAAACATTACGAGCTAGAGAATACAGAATGTAGGTATTAGTATGTGTCAAAAAAAGTAAGTACCTATTGTACTGTATCTCAAGGTCAATGCCAAAAATCGGTTTCAATTCCGAATACCGAATTACTGAATTTTAACAGATGTGTGTATCTATAAACTCTTAGTATCGCTACAAATATTGAAAAAATGGACCGCATATTCAAAATCCCGGGACTGCGTGTGTTGTACAACACTAGTCGAGAGCTCATCAGGTATTCAATCAGCCACCGATTAGTTGGTGTACTTTGATCCGGGACGCAATCATGTGCAGTCAGAGTGCGCGGAGTGAAACATAATCCTAGGGGATAGAGCTTGGTTGTGTTAGATGAAAGTAAAACAAAACAACACCGCGTTCTATATTCTCATTTGAATCGTAACTGCCATGCTATTCTGTAAACATCTCACCGTGAAAACTTGGGTGAAGTGAGCTGTCAATAGTGTCAATCCCTGTGGAATGACAGCTCACTCCACGATAACTTCACCTAAGTTTTCACGGTGAGATGGTTACAGAATAGCACTGCTGTTTTGTTTTACAAAATTATCATTATTTGTATTTTATTACAAGGTGACTGCAATTCTGGAGTTCAGATATTTTTGGGATCTACTCAAAAGGACCAGCACGCGTAGCATGACGTTTTCTAGTTCTACGAAGAATAGACACAACTCTTTCTATACATATAAAGTGACAGTTTGCTTCTCCATTTTTACATCGCACCGTAGAAATCCTTCTACAATCTGTCATTTTGTCTTTCGCTTCTAACAATCTTTGTCTAGGTCCTTTATAGGTAGACTATTTCAGAAGAAAGTTTTCTATCCCAAACTGTCAAAATCACCCTATGACAAAACAAAGAATTTTGAGTCGAATTATGTAAAAGAGTGAATTTCGTAAAAAAAAAGTACAGTTGACTCTTTCTACTTTGCTGCCGTCATACTGTCTACACGAAACGTCATTTTTGTCTACTCTTCCGTCGACAAAACGGTGCTCGTGCTAAGCCTGCAGGTAGAGATATTTATTATAGTCCAGTCAAATTTGCGTTTCACCTCGGAATGAGGGATAATAAGCTGGAAACTCGTAGACACCTTCATCTTGGCATTCTAAAAGTTGTCTCAAAAGCTTAATGAAATTTCGTGTCTGCGTCGTAAGCTATTCAAGGTCACAAAAATCGATTATAGAGGTTTCTATAGCTCCAATGATGTTAACAACTATTATAAAATTGTAGAGCATAAGCGACAACTTTTTTTCAAATATTTAGTCATGCGGTCATCCGTTTTTAACACGCTTTTATTAGGTCGACCTGTATGTATTAACTATGTAATCAAATCTAAGAAAACTAATTTAACCATCTTATAAAGATCGTAGCGTTATGAAAATTGGCAGTTGTATGTGATTTTGATGACAATACAATAACATGGTACTGTCGAGCTGATCTGATGATGGAGCCGGAAGATATGAACTGGAACTTCATGATGGATGATCGTATCATAGCCGTGTTTGGACTTGTTAGAAAGGTCTTGTAATGAACGTTGACCATGATTAGGTTTCAAGGTCTGATGATGAAGCCGGAAGATAGGCACTAGCATTCCATGATGAAATATCGTATCATAGCCGTGTTTGGACTTGTTAGAAAGGTCTTGTAATGAACTTTGACCACGATTAGGTTTCAAGGTCTGAATACGCCTATAGGTGCACGTAAAAGCGTGTTTTTTAGTGTTTTTTAAACTATTAATATTATTTTAAATAGAAGGCAGAGAGCGCGCAGCGCTCAGCCATACATACTGTAATACTAGGTCAACTGTGAATCTCGGTGAATAATACCTTGTCTGTAGGCTTTAATGACTGGACTATTAGTTAAGCCTTTGATGTCTGCGGACTTCTGTCTAACCAAGCGCAATTATCGAATCAGAAACGGTAAGTGTGTGATGTAAAGAGGAAGAAGTTTAACTTAACCAAGACTCATACTTGAATTTGTGAATGCAAGTATGAACTGGTCTTAACAACTTTTCTGGAGAATCCTTATCTTGTCAAATTGGGAATATAACTAAAATTGTATATCTACCGTCGATTCTAGGAAGCACGGATAAAACGTCTCGCCTCAAACTTTCTCAAAATATCCAAATCATCCCACATAAATCCAAGTTTCGCATACTCAAAACTTCAAACTTACTTGAAACTTAGAACACGATACAGTAATTACAGAACCGATCCTCGACTTTTGTGCCGATCACATCAGTCTCAACTTACGACAGCGAAACTTAATTATAGTTACAACGTTAGCACCATAACTCACTTATATGGGTCCCCTTAGCCGCATAATTGTATAGCAAACATGGCACCGAAATATGCGTAACATTTATTAGCAGAATATTAAGTAGACTTGATTGGATGGTTTTGGGGTCACTCTTGTTAATTTGGCTATTGCTGGGTTTTAGCTTGCTCTTAAGCGAAAGTTAGATAAAACAGCATTTTGCTAATTGAGGTGATATTTGGAAAAGATTTTAGTAGTGATTTACTAGAGCTAGCAAAAACTAAGGGTAAAATAGTAGGTAGGTAGTAACAAAAATTGGTCCATGGCTGCTGTGCACAGAGAAGGTGAGGCCTTTGCTAGCAGTGGGAAGATATGGACAGATAAAAAAAAATAGATCTGCTCATCATTATAGATATGGTGATAGCGCCTTTAGTATTGGTCCTTACCTATGAAATTGCCGATTTTTGATACTAGCTAGTGTGAAGATCGCGATATCTTTCATTCTATTTAGAATTCCAAATTCAAGTAATTTTTTTAGCATAACTTTGAATTTTTCAAAATAAGTATTTTATTAGTTTTCCCGCCGTTCGATTTTTGTTTGATATCGCTGTTTCTGTAACCATTTAAAAATCGAAATAGCGCGCTATTTTCGAATTCGAGCTCCATCGTGACACCAACGCAGCACAGACAGCACGCAATAATAACGACGTGTATTTTGTCAAGGTACGCTAGTCAACACACGTGCGTTTTTTGTTTGATTGCTTCCATTCTGGATATTTTGATCTCAACAATGAGCCCCGTGGTAACGACGAATTTAAACCCATAATGTAAGCAGATTCACCTCAAACGTCGTCGGAACTTGCACCAGCCTTCAACTTAAATGATAAATCGATATTGATTCATTTACGTCGAATTGGAAAGATAAAAAGTTCGAAAAGTGGATACTGTATGAACTCACTGAACACAACAAAATCGCGTCGAAGCTGGTCTTTACTTGTTGGAAGGCACACAACTGAGGGCATTCTGAATCGGATTGTAACCTATGATAAAAAGTGAATTCTGTGTGTCAATCGAAAACGTCCGTCTTTCGGACTTTTGATAACTTTTTACAGGGGAAAAAATTCAAATCCAACGAGGCGGTGGAAAACGCCTTTAAGGAGTTCATCGATTCCCTTCCCTAGGATTTCCATAGCAGAGGCATCAACGAACTACCATTAAAATGCCAAAGTACATCGACACTAATGGTCAATACCTCGATTAAATAAGTAGTGGTACACATAAGTAATTAATTTATCTTTCGTTGCTTCAGTTTTATTAATTATTCTTTTTACCTATTGTGGTAACATATTTATTTTTTAGGTGCATCGTCTTCACATATAATTATGTAACTAATTTACCTACATAATATACAAAATATTGTAACACTTTTTTAAAAGAGTAACGGTGGAGTTTCTTGCCCATTCTTCTCCATACGAAAACTACCTTTTGAAAGGGGCGACTAGAATCAATTAAATTTTTTGTAAACTTTGACGTTCAAAAGTGCCTTACAAGGGCCTACTTGAAATAAATGATTTGACTTTGACTTTGAAATAAATAAATAGTTTTCTTTATTTTTTAAATGTTTGATTTTTTCTATGTAAAACGGCAATTTCATAGGTAAATAATAAAGCAGCCTATTATGTAAAGTAGTAACATTTTGACAAAGACTACTTTCGTATCGAAATAAACTGAAATAAGTGGGGATCTTTTTTGAACTAGAGGGCTTGTTTGTTGCTTCGTGATAACAGCGCTTGGTTGATCGATCAGGTTAAGTTACGCTTGCCGCGGTTGGTCCGTGGATGGGTAAAAGCACGTTTTAAGCCGTCCGTCCCGGCTGTCATTCCTGGATCTTTGACAGTCATCACGGGTCGTCAGAAACCTGAAAGTCTGACAACCAGACAAGAGGTATCGTATTACCCAATTCTGGGTTCTGGAGGTCAGATAGGCAGTCGCCTCATATAAAGTTCTGGTATTCAGCTACATCCGGTTAGACTGGAAGCTGACCTCAACATATCTTGAGAAAAGGCTAGGCGGATAATGATCTTTTATTGAATTAAACAAGAAAATAAAACCTACAGTGTACAGTTTAGAATACTGTCGAGTTTTACAACAATGCAGCTATCCAAAAACACTTCACCATAGCTTATCATAGTAGCTATGTTTACCTTTAAGTAGCATAGGTCATTTGCAATTAGGTATAATTTTATATATTATATATTCTTCTAAATTTAATGCGCATACTCGCGAAACGAAATGGCCGAACTAGCACGAAGAGAAAGTTTTAATTAAATTAAATAAATGATTCGCGACAGGCTGTAATTAATTCTGCACAATACGCTTTTACTGTACTTAATTAGTTACTTAATTAACTGATGTTTTCAGGAACAATGAGAGTTTATCACAAACATTTGGATAGGTAAAGTTGTATAGTTATTTTATTTATGGAAATTCGGGGTGCGAGCATACGGGTCATCGTGGATCCATCAAACATGGTTTCATGTAGCATGGGCCGAAGCCCTCATAAAATATAATTAATGTACAGTACAACTATTTTCTTAATGACCCTCGGCACTTCGTGTTTCGTCAGTCGTCGGATTTCTATTGCACTTAGTGCAGACCGGATGCTCTCAATCCACTTGGAAGTATATAGAGCTGTTAATACACTTACTTAAGGGGGACAATTATTCTAACTTATGGAGTTGTATTGCTGATTGTAATTATGTAAAGCCATATTTGTTACGGCCGCGAATCATATCTAGGTCAACATAGAACATAATACTGACCTGCAAACTGCAAAAATCGTAAGAAAATTTGAATTTCGTAGGCTACCTTGACGCTTTCGCCTTAATGCAATTTATTTTAAAAATGGGAGGAAAGCTGCTAGACTGACGAAAAACGAAGTTTGCCGAAGGACATTAATAAAATAGTTGTACTGTATATTTGTTACATTGTGAATATTCACACCTTATCAGACCTTTCGATTATTCTAATAATACCAGCCTATTACTGTCTCACTGGAGGGCAAAGACCTCTCCTCATAAAGAGAAGGCTCGAGCTTTGATCACCACGCTTGATCAAGACGGGTTCGAATTTCAGAGTTTTATATCCAATAATAAATAATATTACAAATACGAAAGTGAGTTTGTTTGTTTGGAACACTTTCACGCTAAAACGCGTGAACAGATTTGGATGAAATTTGGCAGAAGCCATGACTTGTATTAGGACATAGGATACTCCTTATCTTGATATTTCAAAGGGATCGAGACTTATGCGGATGAAACCGCGGGGCGCAGCTAGTTAACTATAAGTTCAGGGGGTCGACTGCCGGGGTTGCGGGTTTATCTGAAAGGGATATCGCGACTCCGGCACACAGGCAACGGAAGGAACACGGGTGGGTTTTAGTCAGTAAAAGTCTGACACGCCCTCCCGCTCCGCCCAGAGCGGGAGAAGGTATTTGATAATTTCCCACCCTCAAAAAAAAAAAAAAAAAAAAGGGGAGTCGACTACCTAAGCAAAGTCCGTAGTTTCGGCCGAACTTACTTTCGCTTCGTACTCTGTCTTACCTACGGTAAGTCCGTAAGTGAGACGGAGTACGAAGTGCCTACAGATTTCGCATAGAGAGTAGACCCCAGGTTTCCTCACGATGTTTTTCCTTCAACGATGTCAGTAATGTCCAAGATAAATTCAGAAGGTTCATGGTTATGGATTGAAAAAGTAACTTTGGTAGATACGTGCCTGGATTTAAGACCACAGACCCGTGCCTTAGAGGCGAGGCCTATATCCATACCGATTACCTTAACTATTTACTTATTTGCTTTCTTTCATCTTTATTAAATTGTGATTTTTTCTGCAGATAAACATATTCAAAGAGACATAATATTGAGATCTTCAAATACGTAAAAACGTATACGTACGTATATGCATTCCTGTAATTCTCCGTTGAACTGTTCAATTTTATTATGAATCAATTCCTCTACAATAATGCTTTTACAATGCATTAGCATTACTCTGAATGTAGAGTACCTAAGTGTCGCTCATTTTCTTTCATTGGAGACCAGCTCAGTCGAGACACGACCTAATTTCACTGTAAGATTGAAGGCTGTGGTGCAAGTGGTGTGAAAAACCTGGTATCATCAGCCTATAATGCACAGGCCTTCTCTCTGAGAGAGGGACTGGGCTGTGAGATGGCACCACGCGGGTTGGTAGATGTCACATGTTCTCGAAATTTTGGTTCTAGGACATTCCGGTTTCCTTTCAATGTTTTCCTTCAAATCACCACCGATTAGCCGTTACTACTGGGCCACCACTCTGCTCTCCGAAAAACAAAAATAGAAATTTAATAATAGGTTTATTAGGCGCCGTACATGTAACAATTAAAATAGGGTTTGAATAGGTTCTGAATATAATGCTGGATTGGCGAGTTTAGACCATGAATTTCCAATCACGATACATTTCCTTCATAGTTTAATTTCAGAGCATAAAATTTAAAAAGTCACATTGTACCCGCATTAAGTGCTCCAGCGTTATTTGACAGAATAATAAAATACCAGTGACAGCCTAGTGGTGTTACCGTCGGACTGCCAAGTCATAGGTCTCGAGTTCGAACCTAAGGGACGCACCTGTGACTTTTCGGATTCATGTGCGTATTGTATAATTACCACTTGCTTAAAAAATGGTGAAGGAAAACATCGTGAGGAAACCGGCATGCCTGAGAGACATTTCCCGACGGCATGTGAAGCCATTACGTCAGAGACCCACGGGTGGCATAATAACTCTGACACCAGGTTAGAGACTAATAAAAAGTAAAAAAAAAAAATATGACAGAAGCCTGTGTCTTTTTGATGGGACATTAATGTTTCATAGGTGAGGAACCAAAATGTTGCGGAAGGAAATTCACGCTGAAATTACGAATAATAGAAATGGAAGAACTGCGCTGGTCCTAAATCAATTGGGTCAGTTCAGGAATGATATCCGAACGTGATGAAGTTTCACGTCAGTGCATAATAACATTCGTCTTTCAAAACTTTGTTAAAAATACTTCAGTTAAACTTAAAATTAATATGCAAAGTTCTCGCCTACAACCCCGCAGCACCTTACACATTGGGCCACACGCATCTGAAGCCCCAGGCGAAAGCAGTTATCACCAATATGGCGGCTACTACCCACCGGGATTACCTGCGACGCTATCGAATACGACGACCATTAATTTATATGACAACACGAATTGCGTTTGAGTTACTATCTTTACTAGTATTTGCTCTGGTATTGGAGGGTTTGACTTATATTCGTAGATATTTATCTTCATAAATATTATATATCTATATAATATATCATAATTATAAACAAAAATATAATAAATTATTATTTATCTTTCTTAAGTATATTTATTTAATTTTTTTATTCTTTTTTTATTTGTCATTTTTTTTTTTTTCTTAAGGTGCTAGAAACTAACGTAGATGGCTACTAGGAAAATAGCTTAGGTAAGATAAGTAGCAAGTTAGGTACTTATGTAGTGTTAAATAACCATGATAATCGTCTAATTAGCATTTAGCATAATCTAATGTCCTTGATTACTTCCTAGCAGTGATAGCCTAGAGGTGTAACCGTCTGCCGGGGTTGCGGGTTTGTCTGAAAGGGATATCGCGACCTCGGCACACAGGCATCGGAAGGAACACGGGTGGGTTTTAGTCAGTAAAAGTCTGACACGCCCTCCCGCTCCACCCAGAGCGGGAGAAGTTATTTGATAATTTCCCATCCAAAAAAAAAAAAAAAAAAGAGGTGTAACCGTCGGACTGCCAAGTCATAGGTCTCGAGTTCGAACCCAAGGCACACACCTCTGACTTTTTGGACTCCTGTGCGTATTGTTTAAGTATCACTTGCTTCAAAAACGGTGAAGGAAAACACCGTGAGGAAACCGGCATGCTTGAGAGATATTTCTCGACGGCATGTGAAGCCAAGTCAGAGGCCCATGGGCGGCTTTAAAACTCTGACACCAGGTTAGTCAGTAAGCACACTAAAAGAAGAAGAAGAAGAGACTTCCTCAAGAATATAGATGTAGACAGATTTGAAAAAAACTATGTATTGTAGTTCATCAGCCAGATAATAAAAAAAATATTACACACATATTTTTTGCTTTATCATATTAATAAAATAATATTTAGATAAAACGCATTAAAGTTGAGTGGGGGCGCGCTACGTCACGATTCAGTATCAATTCTACCGGACAGTGACGTCATGCCATATTTTAACTCAATGTATTGCCGTAATCTTTTGATTACGGAAAAAAATAAAACATACGTGTCCAATATTTTTTAATAATCTATCTGAAGGACAAAAAAATATTGACAACTTCCACGTACATTAACAAAGTATCGGAAACCAATATGAAAATCCAATTTTCCTTCACATTCAAGTTTCATAGATAAATCAAATCTGAAAGTAAAAACGGTCAGTATGATACAAGTTCATGAAAGGAAATCATCTATACGTGTAATAAAACAACTTTACCTCCCCATTTTCCTCCAAGATTCCAATTTGTCACCAATGACCCGCCGTGCCAACAAATCCTATGAAGACGAATCAATTTGTTGCTCGACAGTGTATTAGCCAAATTCACTATCGGAAACAGGGAGAATTGGGACGACCACCGTTACACCGGCCCTGTTCGCCGTTTGCAAATTGCAATTCCGGCATTTTCAATTGCGCGCCTTTTCGTGCCCGACAGTGTAATAAAGACGAAATCTGCCAAGACTAAAATTAGCTCTACCTTTATGGGTATAAGGTTGAATTTCGATTGTCGAGTTAAGCTTTCAATTTGATAAAGTGAAAACATTTTAGGTCCATGTTGATGCGGCATAGGCGGTTCTTTTGATAGCTTTACTGTCCTCATTTCAATGTGGTTGGATCAGCTGTTTTGTATCCGTTGACGGACAGGTAAAATTTTCTTTTTAATAGAATAGCTGGTATATTTTTTGTGTCGTGTGAATGTGAATGTAGGGACACAAAACGCCGTGGGCATTTTTTTTGGATTTTTTTTGTATAAGGAATAGATTTTTTTTAATGTACAGAATTACTTATATAAAGTCATAAGTTCTTATCCGATTTCTTTGATTCAAAATCAAAGACAATCTGAACACATCAGAGTGTGAAGATCAAATCTCCTTTACTCAATTAGTTGCTGTATTTTTTTGAAGGTACTCATTTACTGCTTTTTCAAAATAAAATTGGGTAGAAACAAGATTATCTCTTTGGCCGTTGCAGACGAGCGTTGGACACTTCTTTTAGTCCTAACAATTAATATGAGACGTTTTTTAAACGCTTGCCATAAACTGTCTGCTATGAGAAGAAGACAGTTTATCGCAACCGTTTAAAAAACGTCTGCGATACCATAATCGCACACATCGTAATCGCATCGCATCGTATTATTCATTCATTCACTGAATGAATGAATAAATAAATAAATAAATAAATAATAATATTATAGGGAGAAAAGATTTGATTTTTTGTACGTTTGTTACGCTTTCACACTAAAACGGCGGAACGGATTTGGATGAAATTTGGCACATGGGTAGACCATGACCTGGGTTAGGGTATAAGATACTTTTTATCTCGACATTCCCATGGGATCAAGACTTATGCGCGTGAAACCGCGGGGTGCAAGTAGTAAAAGATATTTTGACACAATTTAATCAGCATTCATGAAAAGAAGGATTATAGTGATGAACAATAAAACCACTTTATCCAAAATATATCTTGCTTTTTCCTCACTGAAATATATCAAGATGATGAAAAGTTTATTGCAAGTTATCAACAAATAGCTGACCCAAAAGACGTTGTTCTGTCCAAATTTTAATAATTCGCACTAAAATTCCATAGAAATAAGTACTTTCAGGTTTTCCCGAATTTTCCAAATTTTCCTAAAAACCTTAAACCAAATCGGTTAAGCCTTTTCCAAGTGATGGACAACGAACAGCATTTAATTTGTATTTATATAGATTAACACACTTTGATCTTCGAGTAATTTAAAACAAAATCGCTTTCAAGTTTAAGCACCTGAAACTTGAACGTTTGAGTATCAGATGAAGTTAACCGAACAACTTAAAACATCAACTAAGTTTCTCTGTAATCTTTGACGTCATTCCCATGTTACAGCTTATCGCAAAGTTTAGATATTTGTTTTTTTGAAAAGATGTCAGAAAATACGTTAAATTATTTACTTAACCCGAAAGAAAATGTATAGAAATTTGAAATAAAAATACCTGAACATTGCACGGGAATATTAATATTTAAAGTCAATCCAATCTACTGCTATCAGCCTTTCAAATTGAAATTCAAAAGTCATTTATTCAAAATAGGCTCAGAATCAGCACTTTTCGAACGTCAAAATTACATAAGACAGTCCCCCAAAAACGCCCGCCCTTCACCACTCCCTAGTGCTTAGCTGGGAAGAAGGAGTGGCGCAACAAACTCCCCTTTCTTCTCTGATAGCTCAGTCACTTGGAGAAATGTCACTACAAAGAGGAGTGTTGGGACGTATTATGCAACGCACTTGTAAACATATCATAGGCTAGTTAGTAGTCTTCTGTTCTCCTTCTTTTCATGTGGTTAGTGATCAAGCTTTTTTTTTTTTTTGGTGTCAGAGTTTTAAAGCAGCCCATGGGCCTCTGACTTGGCTCCACATACCGTCGAGAAATATCTCTCAGGCATGCCGGTTTCCCTAGTCGCCGCAAGAGACGCCCCGGGCGTCGGAAGTCGCGAGCCGACTTCCGGCCACCGAAGGCGCGGGCTTGCGGACGGTGAGCAATGGGTAGCTCGGCGTCCGATAGGGACCAGGCCCGGGTCGACGGCGCGTTGTGTTCCACGCGCGCCTCAAAGAGATGTCAGCACCAACTGACGGGGTCCGGAAGGGCCAATGCCTGCCGGGGTTGCGAGTTTGTCCGAAAGGGATATCGTGACCCCGGCACACAGGCAACGGAACGAACACGGGTGGGTTTTAGTCAGTAAAATTCTGACACGCCCTCCCGCTCCGCCCAGAGCGGGAGAAGTTATTTGATAATTTCCCACAATCAAAAAAAAAAAAAAAAAGTAGTTTTAAATATTGTACGGTGGTACGGAACATGTCGTGTACCGCTTTTTATTTAGAGTTGATTAAAAACATGAGTTTGTCGCCCGACTGCCCACCCCGACGATAAATAGCAAATTTAGAAAGACATCAATTCAAAGATTTGTTTTATCCGTAGTCCCGACTTCGACTCGGGAACGACAGATTATTAATCCTCCTAGATTATAGGGGATCCACAGAAATGTCGGCTTACACTGGTGTTGCTAGCTAAAACATTTTACAGAAAATGAAGGCCGAATTTGGGGGCAATCGAAGAAGAAGAAGAAGCATTGATTGTGGTGTATTAATTTTATGGATTAAAGGTTAATTTTGTGGTTATTAACTAATTTATGGCTAACGAAAAAAGTAGGCTTCGTACATACACACACATTTTACTAGGCGCGAAAAACTACAGTTTATTCCCCGTGTGTAAGCACGGTCGTCAGTGTTGTATGGAACACTATAGAAGCTTGTTGGCAGACACGTTTTTTCTACGGGGCAGTGTATGCGCCGTACTGTAAAGAAACCGTGCCGTGTACAAAGGGCCTTAGGCATTGAATGAAGACAACCTCTATTTAAAACTCAAAGCATTTATTTCAATTAAACCAATTACAGGCACTTTTGAATTTTCAAGTGGTCGGTCAGTCAGAAAGATGAAGCTAGTTGCCCATTCCAAAGCGTTGGAGAAGAACGGGTAACTAACTCCACGGATACTCTTTTAATATGGTTACAAAATATTGGTTACGTCATTCATATTGAAGTTATACATATGTGAGAACGTTAAAAGCGTCCGTAATAAAAAAAAACTAGGAGCTATGTTATTCATTATAAAATTAGCCATAGCTAGCTACCTAGCTAAAATTAGCATAGCTTAGTCTTGCTTAGTCTATTAAGCGTGGTGACGTGGTAAAATCTATTGGCAGTGCCATATAACAGACAATTTGACAAGATGATTCAACGTCATTGTAACCTGACTGCTGCGAAGTCCAAAAGGAGGTACCAACCAACAAATTGCTCTTTTGTCGGCCAATTGTAGGGTCAAATCTAGCGTCAGTTTCATGTAACGGATAATTTTCTGTAATGATCATTTAACGTCTTTTTTACTCGACTGCGGCGAAGTCCAAAAGGACAGTAATATTTCACTTCAGGCCCTGTTGAAAAACAGCGTCAGGGACTAGTTGTCTGACATTTTTTGTGAACTGGTCCTATTTGGCGCAGCCGTCAGGTATAATTTCCTGATAATTTCTTACATCGCACTTCACACTTTTTATTAGATTTAGCTTCACTGTAGTATATGTTGTGCCTTTGAGTCTGTGCTAAATAAATGTATTTTCTTTTTGTACGTGCAAACGTAAACAGGAAAAGGAAAAGTTCTTCCAAAGTTGTCGTTAGTAGAAGTTTCTTTGCTCAAACCTGTTCCACAAACTCTTCGCCAGCGCTCATCTGGCGAGGCGCAGCGCAGCGGATTCGTCATTGCCAAACAAATATTGACCTGGCACCCGTCGAAATAAAGTTGAAAGTAAATAAACTTCCATTAGCTCGAGAGCGCGTATAAGCGAAAAGGGGCGCGCGTCTCAGGTTATTTATACTCGACTTTATTTACAGGTACGCAACGTAGATTTTTGGTTTGGCGGTGATAGCCGCGTCACGCTGCGCCTCGCCAGGTGCGCGCCGGCCCCAATAGAGAATACCTGGTATTGAATGAACGATTCATTGGGTTCAAATGTACTAAAGTTTGCCATCCATAAACCTCGTCTGCCTTACAACTTTGCTCGATACTATGAAAAACTATGTGTGTAAAGCTGTGAAACAGAAACTATCACAGGATTATGAACTTTATTCAAAAGGACCAAGTGTGGAAGTTGCTTGTTAAATACCGTTGAAATGAGGGTTCTGTTGAACTTTAGAGAAAAATGAAGTTACGAAATGGTCTTACATATTATGTGGTTAATAGAACTTGTTTACTGGCAAATTGATTTTGTTAAGTTTCTGTTTTCGTTAGTTAATGGAACTTCAATCCCTTTTTAGATAGGTACACACGCTTACATATCAAGCTATAAATTTCCAGTATAAGCTGACCTCTCATTGTACGGAAATCCTATACAATACGAGATCAGCTTATACTGGAAATTTATAGATTGATATGTAGCCGTGACACGGTTACATATCAATCTATAAATTTCCAGTGTGTACCTAAATAATTATTAAAAACATAGGTTATAAAATTTAATCAGCACGAAAGTCTGGCATCTAGCCTTGCCAAGGGGTATGGTGTTATCAGTAACTGGATTGTGGAGGGCAGATAGGCAGTCCATGTAAAATTCTCGTATTCAGCTGCATCCGGTTAGACTGGAAGCCGACCCCAAAATTGTTGGGAAAAGGCTGGGCAGATGATAATGTAGTTTAGGAAGCTAGCTACATTATCATCATCACGGTAGCTAAGCTATAGTGCTGTTAAGAGCCCATACTACCTCAGCTCAAATTCACTTTTTATTTTGCTCGTACCGTACCTACTGCTCGCGGACGAGTGAGAGCGAGACTGAGTGGGGGACTGGCGGCTCTAAGGCGCCAATAGTTTAGGTAATTTCTTTTTACATTGTAAATAACGGTAATTAAAAATAAAATAAAAACATTATCTGCTTTATATTTAGTTCAGTTATTATGCAAAGTTTCATTCAAGTATTTTTTTAATATCAGCGGTTTATGGTTCGGTTTGAAGGTAACTTTGTAATTTTTTTGTATCGAGAAACTTTTACGAAAACGTTTTTTCGTCTTTAACTTTAACATTATATCTATTTCAAAATTAATGCTTCAGTATTTTCGATATAACGGAGGATCATGCTAAGAAATTTAAGGTTTTATAGACTCTTAATGAATTCACGTTCAAAATACTACGGATTCACGATTGCTTAGTCGTTCGACTATCACCGCTTATACATTTCCCAACACAAAAGAAATCCATCAACAAAAGTCCTCAAAAGCCGTATTCACCCAAGAAATTAGAATTCCGAAACACGATATATCAAAGGAAATCTATTTACATACAATATAGTAAATGGGGAGTACCTTTTTAACCTTGGGACGGAATGCTGATCGCAAATTCAATCAGGAACCTCGCTCTTTGATGTTGGTAGCCTTAAGCTATGCTACAGTTAGATATAACTCTAATAGTTTTCAAAGCAGATATTGAAAGGAATTTTAAAGGAATCTTATTTGAGAATACAGGGTCAAATTAAATTAGCTAGCGAAACTGCAGACGTGATAGGTATAGATATCTAAACACGATAAATAAAATTTGATGATAAAAAAGATTTGATGTTTCTATTCCAGTTCAACGACTCCTGGCAGTGTTCTTACTTAAATTATGAGTTGAGAAAATCTGTTTTCTTTTGTTTTATCGTGTTTAGATGCCGATACCAATCACGTCTGTGTCAAGTTTAAAGAAAAAAAAACAGTTTTTTTTAAACTGATATTTGAAATTTCATGTGACTACACTAACTGCGGTCGACAAAAAAAAAATCAAATAAATAAATTTTTTGTTTTATCATGTTTAGATTTATGTACACCCATCACGTCTGCGGAGTTTCTCTAGCTAATTTAATTTGACCCTGTATAGGTTCTATAGTTTTGTCTTCACAATTTTAATAGATACCACTATAGCCGCTAACTACGAATACCATTTTTTTTTAAAGCATTAACGGGGGTTCCCATACAAGAATCAAGGTTCTTTTTTTAAATATTTTATGGTTAAATAATGTATGGTGGTACGGAATCCTTCGTGTGTGAGTCCGATTCACACTTGGCCGCTTTTTATTATTATTTTAAAATATTTTTATCGACTTGTAAAACTTGATAATCGTTATGACAGGGCGATCGTATCGTGGCTTAGTAAAGTTCTCATCCTCGCATAGCTTGCTATTCAGCTCTAACTTCACATTGTAATCCCTAGCGATACCTGGTTGTAACTCTATCCCTTTTTAATCCAGTTGATCTAACGCTGAACGCGTAAACGTGAGTCGAGTCGAGAAACATGCATTTTGGAGGAAACGTACACGACATTCGTGACTTCGCGTTCCTTGACGTAGGTACTAAAGTTATTTATTTTTTCTCAAACATGCTTGGAATTTCGAGCATTATTTCGACATCCTTCTTCGGGATAGAATGAGAATGCTGTAGGTCAGATATATGCGACTGGCCGGCAATGTTACTACGAAAGTCCACTGTCGTATTTAGCGGCCCAACAAATTACTATGGAAACTAACTGTCGTGTAATTTAAAAATGGAAGAAACATTTTACTTCGACACATGGCAACCAAGGAGTTAGCTAAAGGTACTATGGGTCTAGTGGTACTTTCTAGTGGTACTATGGGTCTAGTGGTACTTTCTAGTGGTACTATGGGTCTAGTGGAACTTTTTAGTGGTACTATGGGTCTAGTGGAACTTTCTAGTGGTACTATGGGTCTAGTGGAACTTTCTAGTGGTACTATGGGTCTAGTGGTACTTTCTAGTGGTACTGTGTGTCTAGTGGTACTTTCTAGTGGTACTATGGGTCTAGTGGTACTGTGGGTCTAGTTGTACTTTCTAGTGGTACTATGGGTACAATATTGCCAAAGGGTTAGAGTTTGGGTGCCAAATTTAGATTTGGCTTGCAAATACAGCTGTTTAGAATAAAGAAGAAACAAATGAATATAATATATTATGTGCGCGTGAAAAATTAGAGTTATTCGTCATTGATTCTTGAATTTATAGTTAATTTAAGTACTTAGTTTGAATTTTCGCACATTACTTGAGAAAAGTACCTATTATAAAAACCTTGGCCGCAACCTGGATGGATTCACGTTTGTGACACTAATGTTAGGTGTCCCCTTTAAATAACTAAACTTAACTATTACACAGCTAGGATTTAAAATGTTAAAATAAAAAAAGTATAAGTTAGCTCTAAAAAGGTATTTATAACGAAGGTATCACACTTATAATTCAAAAGAGAAGATGAATAGACAAACCAGTGACATCATAAAGTTCATCGTTACTAACAAAATGCAAAAAAAAGTACTTTGATAGTATTTTTCGGACGATTCCCATTCACTAGGAGCTCTAGTTATATTTCATTTACCTGCTTTTCAAATAACATAATAACTATCTCTTATTCAAATCACAACCACACACCAGATCCTATCTGTGTGCTCAATACTCAACAGTGACCACAAATAGACACAATAATCCATTATCGCTATCATTTCCAATCCAACCACAGAAGATTAAAGCCAGGAGTACACAAGCCAGTAACTTGCACAAAACTATGCAAGTATGTAGCTTGCGGCAAAGATATAAATACATATATTAGGTAGCCTACCTACCTATGAAATTAGCGTTTAGTCTGGAGAATTTTAAAGAAGTTGCATTTTTCATACTAACATTTTCTTAATTTATATAACAACCATGAATACTAATGTTTTAAAAGTTTTATGCGCTAATGTTTAAAAACTAAGATAACGTAATATGCCACTTAGATTAAGCGACAAAAATAAGTTTTGGCTAAGTTAAAACAAATAGTGGTCATTTCTGCTAACAAAATGAGGAGTCATTTTTAAGGTATTTACCTATTATGTTTAGAAAACTATAAGTAATACATTTTTTTTTACTATTGGTAGTTGTCTATGATGGTCATTATTCGATATAATACCAAGTAATTAATGAATATTTTAAATCATAGAAGTGACAAGGTTCTCTATTTGTGAGAAAAAAACGCCTATTTCATTGGTGGGAGCCCAATATATGTCTAGATAGACAACCAAAGATGTGAACTCATTGAAAAAAATAGCGTCTAACTGTTCTGAACTGGACGGTAAATGCACGCACACTAGAAAAACACAATGACAGTACAATGAAGTGGCGCGAGTGTAATACGCAGTTATAACAAAGTCGGCTTGTTTGTTTTAGTTCTTTTACAGCGCGACACTTTATCTAGACATTGAAATAATAAAAGGCTTGCAGCTTGCATCTCACTGTGCCACAACATCTTCAGAGTGGTGATAACATGGGTATGTCTACCCACATCATTGCTTACCATATTCAGGTTAGTCTAGCCTAAGAAGTATGCGGAACAGGGTGGAAAATCCAATCAATGAGAAAAGGGAGGATCCTCCGACCAGACGGGTGTTGTATCTAGTGCGTTACTGCCGACGATTGGTTTTTTTTAATGTCATATATGGCATAATATCATACATATATGGCTATCCTGTGGATATCTTAATAAATTAAAGGCCTACGCAGACCGGGACGGCATGGCAAGGAATGTAAATTTTTACTAATGGACATTCAACCGTACTGATACAGAAATACGACATAAATTGCTATGCTTTAAAATGATGCCGTGGCATTGAAAGGGATTTTATCGCACGGCATTAAAAGACGCGCCACAGGCTCCCGTGGCGGGATGCCGTGGCATACTGCGGTAGGCAACGGCATGCCACGGACTCCGGCGCTCGTTGTGATATACTGCGCATGTCGTGGCAAAGTGCTGGAATGCCGCGGTATCTAAGCGGCCAGTGTGCGCTGACTCACGGCAAAATCCCTTGCCGTCCCGGTCTGCGTAGGCCTTTAGGCCTCCAGCCAGGGCATTAAGCTAACAAACTAAGCGACTACACGCTACGGACACCCGCTGTACGGACCTTGGCTTAGGGCGTCGCTGAGGGAAGGGCAGCAAGGGACAGGCTGGATCGGATCAATATTGATGTCAGGACGTTGAATATATAATAGTTGCGTGTCCAACTTTGTTTGCACGATACAGGATTTTACGTGACGTCAGTGTGATGAGTAGTTCGCATTATGTTGTTGACAGCTACTGCCGCACAACTTACAAAATGTGAGGTCTGTGTGATTTTGGATGTTTGCTAGTAATTAATCTCGCCTAATCGGTTGAACAACGAATTTCGATGACGTTTTTGGCATACTGGTAGACCATGGATTAAGACATAAGGAATTTATTTTTTATTTCAGTGGTACGTTCCTATGGGAAAATTTTCGACGTTTGGCGGGTGTGCAAAAGCTAGTCAATATTGTAAAACTTGCATAATGTTGTGCAAGTTTCTGGCAGTGTATCCCTAGCTTTATTTCAAATTGACAGCCACCTACACAAATGCATCCACGTGTGATTCAAACACGTTTATGTGTGTTGAAAACTATTTTAGAGGAATGTGTTGAGAAACGTGTGTTTATTCGTGTGAACAATGCCTGTTTGAACGTGTTGAGATGTACTGAAATATTTGTTTGGATACGTAAACGTGATAACTGTATACTTAGTACCTTTTACCTATTGTTGTATAAGTAAGTGGTACACCACTGAGTATTGTCTCTCTTTTTTCTCATAATCCATCTAAGTTTGTTTTTAGCCGACTTCCAAAAAGAAGGAGGTTATATGTTCGACGCGTATGTATGTTTTTTTTTTTTTTTTTATGTATTTCTGCCGATTTCTCCGTCAATTGTAGACCGATTTAAAAAATATATTTTTTTGTATGAAAGGATATGCTCCCAAGTTGGTGCCATATAAATTTTATTAACTTTTCTTGGATAGTTTTTTAGTAAGCTTCAATACTACGTATTTTTCCCAGTATATGTGGATGATATGATGATAACTTCCTGTAACTGTTTGTTACATAGCAGGTTTAATTTCGGAAGTAGGTGGCAAAAAACGAAAATTGAAAACCAAAGACACCGACTTACGAAGCCGGTTTTTTTTTGTAAAAAGTTTTTTTTAAATATCGGTTTTAGCGGTAAGACATTGAACATGTCTAAATTTATCATCTATATTTTTTATGGTGTACCTACATAATAAAGAGTATATTTATTGTATTTCATTCTATTAAGCTTTAAATTTTTCTAGACATACCTACCAACTTTATGAGTGGCGACAATCTAATAATATCGTTTGAGTTGAATTTGAGTTGTAGTAAAGTCAAAGTCAAAGTCAAAGTCAAACAATTAATTTCAATTAGGCACATATGAGGCACGATTGAACGTCAATTGTACACAAAACAGAATTGATTCTAGTCGCCCCTTCCAAAAGGTAGTTCTCGTATGGAGAAGAATGGGCAAGAAACTCTACTCCAGTACAATCTTCTTCTTTCTTTTGCGTGTTATTAGTGGCAGAGGTGACTGGTGTCCGAGTTTTCACATATTATGCCGCCCATGGGCCTCTGATTTGGCTTCACATGCCGTCGAGAAATATCTCACAGGCATGTCGGTTTCCTTACGATGTTTTCTTTCATCTTTTTTGACGCAAGTGATAATTATACAATACGCACATGTATCCGAAAAGTCAGAGGTGCGTGCCTTGGGTTCGAACTCGAGACCTATGACTTGGCAATCCGACGGTCACACCACTAGGCTATCACTGCTCAACTGAGAAGAAAAGAGGTTCAATCATAATTTTGATACAATTCGTTGGTTAAATTTAATGAGGTGTGTGTTAGGAAGGTGTAGGGTGGATTTAAAACCCGTTCTGTACTTGTACTATCTACGATATCATCAACTGCCTAGCCTTTCCCAACTATATTGGGGTCGGCTTCCAATCTTACCGGATGCAGTTGAATACCAGTATTTTACATGGAGTGACTGTCTCCACAACCCAGTTACTGGGTAACACGATACCCGTTGGGAAGACTAGTTGCCAGACTTTCATGCTGATTAATTTTGTACAGTACTTATTAAGGTTTGAATAATTATGCGGGTGCCTATCTAAAAAGGATTGAAGCTCCATTGGCGAACGGAAATAGTAATTTATCAAAATCAATTTGCTAGTAAACAAGAGTTCTCTACTAGCTACATAATTGTAAGACCATTTCATAACTTTATTTTTCTCTTAAGTCCAATAGAAACACACATTTCAAAGGTATTCAACAAGCAACTTCCAGACTTGATCCCTTTGAATAAAGTTCGGAATGCTGTGATAGTTTCACAGCTTACATTAAATTTGAACCCAGGGAATCATCCAATACCACGTATTTTCTAGAGGAGTTTGTGCAGCAGGAAGAAAAAAAAGTTCTCGTAACGACAACGTTGTTAAAACGTTTGCTTTTCCTGTTTACTTTTGCAGGTTTCAAGTACAATAACTATTTAGGAGTGTGTAAAATACATTACCCTCCTTTTGGACTTCGCTGGAGTCAGGTAATACTATGGCTTAGAATAGTAGGTAGGTACTGCAGCGTTTTGAGCGGTCTCAACTATAAATAGTCGAGTGATGCTAAAATATCACAATTAGTAATTTCCTAACCACATCACTAAAAACGTGGTACAACACTGACTTTCCGGAGACGCTCTGTCATTTCCGCTTGCTGAGCTAGTGAAAGCTATCCCCTGGCCCCTTAGAATTTTATGTGCCCCGACCTTGGGTGTGTTCTGCATTATATTATATTATGTACTGTGTGCTTTAAGTTATTTAGTATGCCATCTGCTATGGTCATTGTTATCTTGTGTTTAATGCTCGCGTGTCGCATACTTAACTTCATTTACATCAGTCATGGTGCCACGCTGTCTATGCAATCTTTCTCTCTGCCTGTAAGTCGCTGCGATGTGTTAAGCTACCGTTTACTCTGCTTCTGCAAAACCTGGAAATGATCTCTGTATATAAAAAGGCTATTGCCCTGCAGAAGAACAATTACAAGCATAATTAACCAAAACTAACTATTCTCAAACGAACACTTAACCAGACATCTACCCTCTACAGGCTAAACCGAGGAATATCGGGCAGCAATACAGTTTGATTAGATCGCGCGAGCACCGCGCATACAAATACTTCATTACTCGAGATTAACGGCTGTGCTGTTAGGAAACCAGGTCTCGTTTGATGGAAGCTTTTAGTGGCTATTAGCCTACGGTTTCAGAGGTTCTAAATTCCGTTTTTAAACGAGTACAGTAACGCCAACGAAGCCTCGCCACGTTGGCGATGTTTGAGGGAGGCCTATGTCCAACAGTGGACGTCTTTCAGCTGAAATGATGATGTTATCATCATCATTTCAGCTGAAAAACGTCGACCTTATTGACTTGCCCAATACGTGGAAGCTTACTCGTCTCATCTCTCTTTCGCTTCCTCTCTGCAAGTGTAGCATGACCACCGTAGAAACGGGTTTTGTCGACGAAAGAATAGACAAAATGACAGATTGTGATTGTTTAACTGTCATTTTGTCTATTCTACCGTCGACAAAACTCGTTTCTACGCTGGTCATGCTACGCGTGCTGGTCAGTAAGTAGCGATCCGAGTGTATATAAGTACTCTCTGACAAATTCTAGATTTGCGAGTTCCAAATCTAATCCAACCTAGCATACTTGTAATGAACGAAAATTGGTTTTAGGCGATCACTTTTCAAAGTACATGCTTACCTAAGGCTTTAATTAAATCTTGGAAAGCACAGGTTGGCTTAATAGAACTTTTAGATTAAGAAATAAATTGTTTTAAGGCTTACTGCCTACTTCAATAATGAAAGACTGAAAGAAAAATATGCCTAAAATAAAACTTATACTATACATTTTCATTGGAGTAGCGATTATTGGATAATCAACATTCAAATCGTGTACCTAGTGGATGGTAAAAATTTTAATCATAACCAGTCGGTCGATTCTGTAAAAAGATCATCGTGAAACTTAGGTGAAGTGAGCGTGAAGTGAGCTGTCAATAGTGTTAATCCCTAGCACCCTGCCGGGCGATTTGTGACAGTGACAGCTCACTTCACAGTTTCACGGTGATATTTATACAGAATCGATCGGCAGTTTATTTGATAGTGAGCTAAAACGTTATAAGTATTTAACTTTGGTCTAATGTTGCTAAGGCTCCGTGCACGAAAAAAGCTTTTTCGTCAATAACTTATTTAAATGTAAGAAAGCTTTAAATAATTGAAACACTAAGTCTGTGAAAGTATAGATTTTTAAATTTCTTGATATGGTTTGCTAAATAATAGGTACATTACTGACAGCATTAAAAAAAATGTTTTTTCAACATTATTTTTCTGCTATAAATATGTCGTGATAGCCCAGTGGTTAAGGCCTCGCCTCTCATGCACGAGGTTGTGGGTTCAAATTCGGGCAAGTACCAATGTGACTTAGTCAAATCATATGTACTTTCTGAGTTTATCAAAAATTCAAAAAAAATTCAAAATTCAAAATTCAAAAGTCATTTATTCAAACTAGGCTGAGAACCAGCACTTTTCGAACGTCAAAATTACATAAGACAGTCCCCCAAAAACGCCCACCCTTCACCACTTCCTAGTGCTTAAGCTGGGAAGAAGAAGTGGCGCAACAAACTCCCCAGCAGCACAGCTGTCTGTTCAGTTAGAAAAACTTGATTCTATATAATAATGCTTTAATGCAAAAATAATTTACATAAGCACAAATTGCAATCAACTCATAAAATAAAAACATTTTAATGAGTAGATTATGTCAACAATAAATGAAAACAAAATTTAAAATAAATTGACTTACAGTCAAATAAAATAATCCAAACAATTATATGAGCTCATATAGTATCATGTAGTCTTTGATTCTAAAAACACTTGTTTGTTGCTTGGGGTACATTGGAGTAGCTTAATTAGTCCCAAGCCTTTTTGTCTTCTAAGTAATCTTTAACTTTATAGAAACCTTTTTGACATAGTTTCTGTTTAATAAATGATTTAAATTTATTGAGGCTCAGTTCTTTGACATGGCTTGGGAGTTTGTTGTAAAAACGTATACTTTGGCACTTAAATGAATTACTAATTTTTTGGAGCCTAGTCCTCGGCACAAGAAATAAATCTTTGTTTCTAGTATTTAAGCTATGAATGTCGCTGTGTTTAGAATATAGATTTATATTCTTTTTTACATGAATCAGGTTCTCATATACATATTGGACATTACTGACATCGGTGAAGGAAAACATCGT
Source organism: Agrochola circellaris (assembly GCA_914767755.1). Taxonomy (NCBI): domain Eukaryota; kingdom Metazoa; phylum Arthropoda; class Insecta; order Lepidoptera; family Noctuidae; genus Agrochola; species Agrochola circellaris. The sequence goes on from OU611860.1 coordinate 11,656,252, forward strand.
GAGGAAACCTGGACTTCATAGTTAATATAAGTCTGAAATCGCCAACCCGTCTTGAGCAAGCGTGGTGGTCAATGCTCGTGCCTTCTCTGTATGAGAAGAGGCCTTTGCCCTGCAGTGGGACAGTAACAGGCTGGTATTGTTATTGTTTTGTATATTGTATCGAAGTTGAAAAAAATGGTTCAGCCACATGCAAGTAGACCATAAAAAGATGCTGATGGTATTTTTAAATATTCAAAACCAAAAGTTTCTTGTAAAAAAGTGATCAGTCGTTCTGTAGTTTCCGCACCCACGGGAAGAAGTCGTGAATTTATGTAGGTATATACGTATGTAAAACAAAAACAACCAACAAACTAATTTTACAACGCATAATAAATACCAATCAACCAACCTAACTTCATAAGAAAAACAGCAGAGTTACAAACTGCAGGCCATGTTCCACGTAATTCCGGCCAAAGTACACAACAGTTAGAGTTGACTTACCCGGGTAATGTCCACAATGTGCATACCTAGCTACCAGTAAGTCCACTGGGATGTTTAATTTGCAAGTTCGACCGGGTATACTGAACAAAGTCGGTGCATTACTTATTTTGTATTTGCCGTTGCTTTGAGTAAATATCATTAGTAAATTCTGTTAGTTGCTAAATAAACTCAAACTCAAAGCATTTATTTCAATGGCACTTTTGAATTGTCGAGGGGTCGGTCAGTCAGAAAGATGAAGCTAGTTGCCCATTCCAAAGCGTAGTAGATTCATAAGCAGAAGAACGGGCAAGAAACTCCACGGACACTCTTATAAATCAAAATAGTTGTGCATCCACAAGAAACTATAAGTGATCGGCGACACGACGCCGTTACCGCACCGCCACCGCGCCGCCGCCGCGCCGCCACCACACCGCTAGTATTGTTAAACTGTTTTTTTATTCCATTGCCGGCCGTTTGCAACAATGCACGCGCTTTATAAGTGATATGGCAAAATTGAGCGGAGACGGCGCGGCGACGGAGCGACGACGCGTCGGTGCAGCGGCAGCGCGGCGGCGCACTGTGGAATGGCTAAAAAGGCTCTCGAAGACATTTAAGCTCAAATTTTAAAGTGTCGGTTTTTTGCTTGAAATGGCTTCGAATAGCCAATATTATTTATTTATTTATACTTTATTGTACACCACAAAAATACATAACAAGAAATAATAATTAAGCACTACAAAATATACAATGGGCGACCTTATCGCTTTCTGCGATCTCTTCCAGACAACCTTAGAATGGACAGTGATTATGCAATATTATGCATATATCATAGAATGCAATCTGATAAGCAAATTGGTAGGTAATTTTGTAAATGTAGGTATTTTTTCTGCGTGTTACCTCAATGCTCGTTTCTGCTCGATCATAAAAACGTATGATTCTAAAAACGCATTTACCTAGAAGTCTGCCTATCTCCCCATCGCTTTTCTTAATCAACGCTGACAATATCCGCAGGAAATGTCCCTATTTGCAGTCGAGACCACGCGGCAAGATTATCCGATAACTGGTTCTGAATAGACTATTAAGGTCGTGGCTTCCTATGTATAGGTATGTACAGTTTATATATAGGGATGTATAGATAGATATCGTGGTTGTAATGGGCGGAATCAAACGTAATTGTGTTACGCATGATTAGGGTATGTTGCTAGGCTTTGTATCTATGTTAACTATATTAAACTAATTTCCGCCCACGACTTTGTGCGCGTGGAAGTCGTAAGTTACACAATATATACAAAAAAATAATCTATATTTTATAAACTCCCTCGGCCACCGACCAACTGCGTTGCATCGCATCGCCCGCCTGCACTATTACTAGTTTTTTACTTAGCGTTCTTTCAGTTTTTAATTTTTTTATCGGTTCCTAAGGCTTGTAGCCTGATTAACATCACTTTCCTCAAGAATTGGACTATCCAATGCATTTTTTTTCAAATCCGTCTTGTACAAGGATAACACTGAAAGTTTTTAGAACTGACTAGAAAAAAATAATTAAAATTTCGGATTTAGAACTCTTTGGTAACCTGGTGATGTATATTGAATTAATCTGTCATTTTTATTCCTATAAATTGGCGGCAATTTGAAAAGTGCGTGTAGCGCGACAAAATGAATTTAACGCGAGAAATTTTTGCTCTATGATTTATTACGGCTTTCGTTGTAGTCTTAGTCAATAACAAAGTTAGGAGAAACTTCGATTAGCCTTCCATGATGAAGCCCCATCTCATGCCACTGACACACACGTTTACAACTGGTTCAATTAGTTTTTACTTACAGAAATAAAAATCATTTCAATCATTTCATTTTATTTTAGTATAGATATGGTAGACGTAGGTTGATTAAGCATTTGTCTACAAGAATTGAAAGAAAATAAGAACGTAATTTTTGTTATTGGTGATCATCAAAATTAGGTATCTATTGTTCCATGATCATTATATATTTCAATTGATGCCAATTGCTGATCGCATGGATCTTTCAGCTTTTAAATGATAAATATAACGCAAACATTGTCAACGTTAGCAGTAAAATTGTAAATAAATAAGTAGGTTAAAGACGATTTTAAGGTCAAGGAGATAAAATGACATGATCAATGATCATCTTCACGATAGTATCATATCAACATTGAATTTGCGATCACCAATCCCTTTACCAAGCATAGTGATTACCTAAAGTATATCGTGTTCCGTGTGGTGCCGGACGTAAAGAATAGTACCATCCCATTTCTTCCCGTAGGTGTCGTAGAAGCGACTAAGGGACTCACTAGAGAATGGGCAGCAGCGTTCTCTATGGCGATTATAGCAAATCCCTCCATTTGGGGGATGCCTATGTCCAGCAGTGGACGTCTTTCGGCTGAAATGATGATGATGGTGATGACGTTTTCACGTATGTCAACCTGCAGGAGCTCAATCATATGCAAAAGATGGTAGATATTAGTGTTCATCTATCAGGATAATTTTTAGTAATGGTCTATAAGAAGGCGTATAATGTTCAACTGTGGTTAGCTAATCATCAGTTTAACCTTTTCCCAACTATTCTGGGGTCTGTTTCCAGTCTAACCGGATACAGCTGAATACCAGTATTTTTCTTGAAGCGACTGCCAATCTGAACTCCACAATCCAGTTATTCGGAAACACGATACCCCTTGGTAAAGTTTTCTGATTTTTGAGCTTCTGAATACCGTGATGACTATCAAAGATCTACAAATGACAGCCGGGACCAAAGGCTTAAAGTGCTTTCCGAGGCAGCTCGGAGAGGTGTATCGATATGTCCACCCACCCACGGACCGAAATCGGCATTTCGATCGACCCATGCGGCTGTTATTATCTAGCCACGAGCGTCATGATATTACAGTATTATTAGAAAATCACGTTATATCCAAGCCGACATTATCAACAAGATACATGTCTCATTATTTGTGACACAATACAGCCAAGAGGGAACAACATGGCTGACAACTTGATTTAATGAACACGTCTCCGAGAGGAAATAGCCGTTGATTAGTTTGAGAATATTGCAAACAGAGACACACAAGTACCCAGTACCTGTACTTAGTACTACATTCTGAAAAGTTCACCATACCGTACCGTCTGAAGCTAGTCGTGAATTGTGATTATTCCGACAACTGAAAGGCTCTAGCCTAGCCGTAACTAGTCGTGATTTGTTCGAAAGGAGTCCTGACTACTCCGAAAGTCATAGTGACTAGTGCGAAAATATTCATGATTAGTCTGAAGCTAGTCGTAGTAGTGACTAGTGCGAAAATAGTTGTGACTAATCCGAAGCCAGTAGTGACTAGACCGAAGCTAGTCGTGATTAGTCCGAAGCTAGTCGTGACTAGTTCGAACCTAATCGTGGCTAGTCCAAAGCCAGTCGTGGCTAGTCTGAAGCTAGTCATGACTAGTTCGAACGTAGGCATTCATGGCTAGGCCGAAGCTAGTCGTGATTAGTCCGAAGCACGTCGTGACTAGTCCGAAGCTAGTCGTGGCTAAGAGCAAGTCACGAGCTGTTTGTTTCTGTTTTGCTGGCTTCTGTTTGTCGCTAAATGACTCTTCGATTAAATTTGTTGGATAAAAATCGGTTACCAACCAAAATCTGAAGGATAGTAGGTAGGTTTGTTATGCCTAATTAATTAAAGGATTTTACGTCACTTCTAGTTTAATGAAGGGCTTGTAAACAAACTTTATCTTCCGTAAGTTGTTACTCCAATTACTGAAGGACGACGGGCGGCACCACGAGAACAAAAACAGAGAAGTACGAACAGTAATTAATTGTAAGGTTTGACCACACAGTGAGATTAAGCGATTTGGTAAATACTTTTGTGCATTTTTATCGGACAGTGATGGAATATATCTGGTTTGGATAAAATAGTCCTGTATACTCGTAATTAGAGCATCTACATAATTAATAAAGCTACTTAAATGGAAATCAGAAGGGATTTCTAGTCTCTTAGCAAGGCTGTAATTATTCTTTAAAAGGTAGGATATATAACCAACTTTTAAAGACATGATCTGCCGGTAGATTCTGTAAAAATACCACCGTGAAACTTAGGTGAAGTGAGCTGTCAATAGTGTTAATCCCTAGCATCCTGCCGGTCGATTTGTGACAGTGACGCTCACTTCACCTAAGTTTCACTTTGATATTTTTACAGAATCGACCGACTGGTTATGATTTAAATTTTCACCATCCACTAGGTAGGTACACCATTTGAATGTTGAATATTCAATCATCGCTACTCCAATGAAAATGTATAAGTTTTATTTTAGGCATATTTTTCTTTCATACTTTCATGATTGAAGTAGGCAGTAAGCCTTAAAACAATTTATTTCTTAATCTAAGAGTTCTAAGCCAACCTGTGTAATTTATATACCAGTCGGGTACATAAATTATCATGTATAAACATACAAACCCTACACTCTACAGCCCTACAGACGGACTGCAACATGGCAGCAATGGATTGCTCACTGCTCAATTCCTTGTTATGTATGTGAGGTAAATGTCGTGAGGAAAGCTTTGAGTATAAAATGAGGATGACCAGAAGAGTAGAAGAAGACCTAATACACGATGGATGGTCTTTGTGAAAGGCGATAATATGGTTAGAAAGAAGATGATTACCGGGATGACGACTAATAGAAGAAAGAAAGAAAAGAAAGAAAATAAACAATTTGGGGAAAAATATGCGTCACATCCACGCAAAACGGCCATCGCTCAGCATAATGCTGCGACCCTATGCGAGACAGAGCCCCAACGCTGGTTTTCAGCGACAGCCCCAATAAAGAAGTATGGAGGAAAAAGGCATGTTGCGCCGACCACTAATTGAGACAAGGGCAGGAGAATGATACCTTATTAAGTAGATTTCTATGTTAAGGCGATGATAACCGACTTTTGATGATTGTATACTGAAGATCACGTCTAAACGAGTAGTGTTAATGATTTGGAAAAAATATATATTAAATTAGATCATTTTCTTAATAACTTAATATATGAATATTTTAGATTATGTTTATATTACATAGTGATTTGTAAAGTTATGTCTAACGCGAATAAAAAACAGAGAATCACGCAAAATCTATCAAGCGGGTTTTTCTGAAACCATTTTAGTGATGATTTAATTATTAATCTTTTAGTATACGTTTTTTATTCAAATATATTTTGTTGTATGTATATTAAATAAATAATGCGTCTTATTTGGGACAGCGCTCCTGGAGCGGCGAGTTCTATTACTGGCTGGACGTGCAACGCGTTGCGTGAGCTCAGTAAGTTAGTACCTACAGAACACGCAAGCTAACCACTCAAGGTCACTGGCATATATCGGCGTCTTAAAATCTAGCTGCACACGAACCGTAATAATTTTATTGCGGACAGAATGCAGTGCCGTCTGAAGGCTTACAACAGCTAAAGCGCGGTCACTGTCGGACTGCATAGAAATGAAAGAGAAGCGCGATGACACGACGCAGGTAATTTATTGCAAAATATGAAGCAGTTAGCGATTTACAAAAAATCTATTGATTGGACTGGAAAATTAAAACACTATTATGCTAATATGTAGCTTGTAGAATAATCTGACAAAAAATCAGAATGATTGCATGTAAATTAATATGATTTTTAATCGTTAAAAGAAATTTTTAGAGGTAAATCTTATTCCAAATTCAAACCGCGTCGCCACTCACAGTACATTCCTCACCAGTACAGTAGTGTCAGAGGGCTATTTACTCCGGATAAACAATGTAGGGTCTACCTCCCACGGGGTCCATTAGCCGGACCTCACGTCTCACTATTGTCCTGAGTCGCTTTTGTTGCCAAACTTTGGTAAAAGCTGAATATTCTGGAATGGTTATTAAAGTTAAAATCTTTTTGTGTGTCGTAGGCACATGTAGGCTTATATACAGGATGTATTTTTGAGATGGGGCAGTAAGGGCAGCCACCTGAGCCGTTGTAGCACAGGAAAACGGTATTTATTCTCATAAACACCGTTTTCCTGTGCTACAACTGTCTTTATCTTTTTGAGACATTTTGAGCTACATTCAGAGATTTTGAAAAAAAAAAAACAGACAGCAAGAAAATGGGCTGTTTTCACAAAAACTTTTTTGATGTCATGTCAATCGATTCTGCTTAAGCATCAAGAAACTCTATTGGACCAACTGAGGTTTGAGTACATAAAAAGTTAGAAATTGCATAAAACTTTTCCCTTACATTTCGTAGGAAATGAGACTCCAACTTACTTTTTACGATGCATAGTAAGTAGTCTATCCATCGTAAAAAGTAGGTTGGAGTCGTAGGACATCAAGGACGGAACCCTTCATTGTGCGTGGTCCGACCCGCGCCTGGCCAGTTTTTATTATTTGTGAAAATATTACTCTCGATACGACGTTTGCTGCGTAATAGTTACTAGTAACACCTACTAATAAATAGGTAATAAAATAAAAAGTGTTTAAATATGAAATTAAAATTGCTTCCGAGGTATCAGTTAATGTTTCAGGAAAATTTCTCATCGAACTGTAAAATCTTATTAAAACATTTTTATCTCTCCACAAGAACAATTGCAATGTAAATAACACATCTCCTTACGCTTATGAAAATACAAGGAAATTGCAAAGGTTCTTCCCCTTCACGGATATAAGGACCCAAATAACAAAGATACCTTTCTTTGCAGCCCAACCCTTTGTATGTAAGGACCCTCTTACTTCCTAGGTATGCCCTTAACGATATTGTCACTACATTTATTTGTGTGTTGTGAGTTCACTATGATCTCATTATAGTAGTATTAACTTTTTTATTCAGTCGAAACTTTTTGTCCTAGAATTTGCTGTGATACTACTTCTAGAATTTGCCGTTCTGTAGGCCCTGTTTTTAGACCGATAAATAACTCTAATTAGCAAGCACGTTTTGTTTTAGAAGGCAACTGTTTCACAGTGTCCAGATTGGCAATATCTACGTGATAAATTACATTGTTTAAATATATGTTCTGTTAAATAGTTAACCTGAACTTATCTGTATTTCTAAAGCGCGATCACCTAGTACTAGGAACACAAAAATAACAAGATACTTTTTCTTCAGGATTCCAAATAAACGAAAGGAACCAATCGCAAGATGGAGCGGATTTTAAAAGTTCTGGAGCTGAAAACAATGCTTTGTAAGAAAATTATACCTCAATTAAAATCAGTAACATCGTTATTTCAGTTATCTTGCAATATGCCAGAAATCCAAACATACTTACTTATTTAAAGTATCAATTCCCAGAAAAACCACAATAACAAACAATCCTCATTTCCCAGTACCAGGATCGCTGGAACTACAAGAGGTATCGATTGAACAGGCCGTGTAAACAAAGAGTTCTGTTGTGCTCGCGAATGACGGAGGTGTTGGAGCGAGCACCGGATATTGCGTTGTTCTGCGCCGGAAACGGGCCTCCTTCTGCCATTGTTTCGTTTTGTTACTAGGGGAACTCGATACAGAAAAAGCTGTAGAATACTGAGAAAATTAAGCAATTAGGTATAGACTATGCGTTTTGCTTATGGACGACCTTTTTTATTAAATTAGAATACACCCTCTTATTTGTATTAAGTGTAAAGAAGTAGTTAGTAGTGCAGCAATACGCTGCTAACTAAACCTCTTCGCATGAAAAAAGGCCGAGAATTTGTAAAATTTTCGTCGGTTCAGAATCACTTACTGAATCCACCAAGTCCCTGCCACCCTGTATACTTTGTGATTTTACCTGAATACCTCGTTTTTATTAAATAACCTATTTTGTCCACGGTTCGATATTTTTTTTGCTACAGTAGTGTTCACTCCGGCTGGCGGGTTCGAATCGCAACCGGAATGTTTGATGAAGTGGGTTTTGTGAACATTGGGTGGCAAATGATAAGTCTTGATGAATTCACTTGTTATCTTGATTTTAATGTATCCACATACACAATTGACGGTGACTTGAACAATATTTGATAATTCCGTTTTTTACATGAAATTTATGAACCGGGAGCTGACTGAGCTGACTTCTAGATCTTCGTTCTAGTGCTACAGTGTTACCATGCTAACAAAAATGTACTCAAATCTATGAATTAGTCTTGCAAGTAATTAATGAAAATCTCGATACAAATACAGATAAAATATGATTAGGGTATGGAATTTAGAACATCTGATATTTATTAAAAATACAAAACATGTTAATTTGCGTTAACAAGTAGGTACACTCACATTTCCAGAGTTATGTTATTCGAAAAACTCAAAAGCCCTTTTACCCGACAAAGAAATCAAAACCCGGGCGTTTATAAACACATAACTTTTCAGTCTCCTAAAATAATACTCACTTTAAATGTTATTTCGTGAGTGATTACCATATTGTCTAGTAACAATATTCTCGCTACGTGCAATGAAGAGCCACGTTGCAGACCGTAGGGAAAACCAATCTTGTCTAGCGAAAGCTTAAAGTACCATTTTAAAGGTAGGTTACAGCAATCTTATTCAAAACTAAGCGATTCATCAATTTAATTTCTGAAACTTGAAGAATTCAAGCTTGCTACAACAAAACTTTAAAGATACTGATTATATAATGTACACACGTTACTTTCACAAACAAACCAACCAAGTTTTGCGGAAGCATCGATACAACAAATGTTTACTCTCATAGGGTAAGGGTAAACACAGGGTAAGGGTAAACAATGAGTTAACTGATAATGTTGCTCTTCAAACAGGGTATGAAAACAGTGAGGTAAGTGGTTAATATCAGCGATGTTTATGTTATATGTGCAATGTATCGAGAATTTTGAACTATAGTGCTAAGTTGATTTTTGTGCGCAATATTCCAACATAAACCTGGCTTGCGTGGTAGATTACAGTCCACTCACAGAGAAGAGGTCTGAGTCCCAGCTGTGGGAACGTTATAGGCTGCTTGAGGAATGTATTGTTGAATTCTACAATGTTTTACAAGCTATGAGACTATTTTTTTGGACCCTGTCTGTGACAGCAATCCTCCTCGTCATCATTATTGGCAGTCTTGTTCCACCCACTGCTGAGTATTGCATATATCCTCCCTTTCATGCTATGCTGCCCTGGTCTGTGCGAGTCTTATCAAGCACACCACACCACAGCAATTTTCTTGGCTATTTGAGATAGACGTGGTGTTGTTATGTTATAATAATATTAATAGTTTAAAAAACACTAAAAAACACGCTTTTACGTGCACCTATAGGCGTATTCAGACCTTGAAACCTAATCGTGGTCAAAGTTAATTACAAGACCTTTCTAACAAGTCCAAACACGGCTATGATACGATCATCCATCATGAAGTTCCAGTTCATATCTTCCGGCTCCATCATCAGATCAGCTCGACAGTACCATGTTATTGTATTGTCATCAAAATCACATACAACTGCCAATTTTCATAACGCTACGATCTTTAGAAGATGGTTAAATTAGTTTTCTTAGATTTGATTACATAGTTACATACATACAGGTCGACCTAATAAAAGCATGTTAAAAATAAAAATAAACTATTTATTGTTTGAGTTTATGATACAGGGTGGCGGAGTAATGGTACATGTTTATTTAAAAAAAATCTGCTGTTCCATACATTTTGACCGCGTAGGTATTGCACTTGTCTATGAAACAGCAGATTTTTATTAAACACCCGACGAAAAATTTCAACGCAGGGGTTTCAGAATCCTGCCAGGGTTGCGAGTTTGTCCGAAAGGGATATCGTGGCCCTCGCACATAGGCAACGGAAGGAACACGGGTGGGTTTTAGTCAGTAAAAGTCTGACACGCCCTCCCGCTCCGCCCAGAGCGGAAGAAGTTATTTGATAATTTCCCACACTCAAAAAAAAAAAGGGGGTTTCAGAACCATGTACTGAATCTATGGTAACAGTTTTCGCATCGATGCCCCCCTGCCACCCTGTATTTGAGACGTGCCTCATTATAACCACCATATCCCACGTTGATGTGGTGTTGACCGTGTACTCAAAAAATGGTTCTTACGAAAATTTAAAACGTCATTCTTATAAACATTACCTCTAAAAACTAATATCATACAAAACATTTTCATAAGCTCTCCTATATGAGAGAGCTTTTCATGTTTCAATAAAACTTTTATTTATATTGGAAAGTTGCACGGATGGAGCTGGTAGTACCATAGCTTATGAAATACATGCATACTTGAAGTTAGAGCTTTGAAAAGTTGAAGGATTATCTGAGTGATACAAACGATAGGATGAGTTAGCCAGATAGTAGGTAGTTTCTAGTCAAGAGTCTTTCAAAGGAAAAAGATGGTGGCTGATGTAACAGTGAATGCTAGAGGAACTATTTCTAACCTACTTCAAAACAGTAGGAAGTTCTATGTTCGTCTGTTTGTATATTTTCGGGTGCTGATAATATTTAAATCCTCGGAAAAATCTAAAATCCCCCATTTCACTTTCAAGTACCTTTTTTTTTTTTTTTTTTTTTTTTTTGAGGGTGGGAAATTATCAAATAACTTCTCCCGCTCTGGGTGGAGCGGGAGGGCGTGTCAGACTTTTACTGACTAAAACCCACCCGTGTTCCTTCCGTTGCCTGTGTGCCGAGGTCGCGATATCCCTTTCAGACAAACCCGCAACCCCGGCAGGCATTGGCCCTTCCGGACCCCGTCACTTGGTGCTGACATCTCTTTGAGGCGCGCGTGGAACACAACGCGCCGTCGACCCGGGCCTGGTCCCTATCGGACGGCGAGCTACCCATTGCTCACCGTCCGCAAGCCCGCGCCTACGGTGGCCGGAAGTCGGCTCGCGACTCCCGACGCCCGGGGCGTCTCCTGCGGCGACTAGGGGCGCGAGGGGGCGCATTTTGCCTCTCCCTCGCGCGCTCCGCCTCCTCCTTCGCGAGCATTACTGCTTCGCAGAAGGAGGTGACGGCCTCCCATGCACTCTCGCTCCGGACCATGGCCTGAACCAGGGCCGGACGCGAGAGATCGCCGCCGCCGATCGCCTCCGTGAGGACACGGCGGTGCTCCGCCCAAGCTGGGCAGACCTCCACCGTATGCACTACCGTGTCCTCCGGGCGAACTTTCAAGTACCTACTCTGTGCTTCTCAAATAGATAATAATAATAATATTTTCTTTATTTACACTTCAAAGTCGCAAGCCCTGGCTCTTGTACTAGGAGTTCCTGTATCCACAAGAGCCAGATATTACGTCATATGTTTTATGTTCTTGAGTAGCAAAATATGTCATATAAATGGCCGTATTTTTTTATTGCATTGACTTTGAAGCTTGATTTTTGAGCTCCAAAAGAACAGATCTACGTATTTGATATTAATTTCAACTTGATACCTCCACGCGTTCCTGAGAAAATGGGTCTTAACAGACTGACAGACGGACAACGAAGTGATCCTATAAGGGTTCCGTTTTTTCCTTTTGAGGTGCGGAACCCTAAAAATACTTGAATGTCAAAGAACTAAAGAAATTAATAATGCGGGCAAGTGAGTGTCGGAACACGCACAAAGGGTTCCGTAGTTGGGATGAATTTATTCCAAAAATAAACGTTACTTTGTAGTTGAGAAACATGTTTTTCCATATATAATTACGTCACGGTCAGTTCCCCAACCGCAAATGATAATTAGAAATAGCAAAAAAAAAAATGTTGAAACTACAAAAATAACAATTTTCGGCCTTTTTCCTTTACTTGTGCCGTGAGATCTTGCTTCCTGGCAAATTTTATGATTCGAGGTCAACGGCAAGTATGTACCCTGTAGGTTTCGATTTATTTGCGAGTGTCAAAATATGTCACATAAATGGGTGTATTTTTTTATTGCCTTAACTTAGAAGCAGGATTTTATTAGAGCTCCAAGGGAACATAGATCTACGTATTTGATATTAATTTCAACTTGATATCTCCACGTGTTCCTAAGAAAATGGGTCTGACAGACTGTCGGACGGACAACGAAGTTATCCTATGAGGGTTCCGTTTTTTCCTGTTGAGGTGCGGAAGCCTAAAAATATCGATTTATTTGCGAGTATCAAAATATGTCACGTAAATGGCCGTATTTTTTAGCCTTGACTTGAAGCTTTTATTAGAGCTCCAAGGGAACATAGATCTACGTATTTGATATTAATTTAAACTTGATACCTCGACGCGTTCCGGAGAAAATATAACTTTTTTTTTAAGGGTTCCGCTTTTCCTTTTGAGGTACAGAAACCTAAAAATCTTCTTCTTTACGTGTGGTTAGTGACTAACCTGTTGTCAGAGTTTTAAAACCGCCCATGGGCCTTTGACAAGGCTTTACATGCCGTCGAAAAAATCTCAGGCATCCGGTTTCCACACAAAAAATAAAATATCGTAAGGAAACAATCCCTTAATATTGTACTTTCCACGAAAACAGCCAGAATGCGATGCTTTTTAAAAACCCGATATAAAAAATCCCAGCTAAACGTAAACATAATAGCTAAGTACTGGAAGGTTTTATGCGATAAACCATATGTTGTACAGGCTGTTAAGAAAATAGCATTCGAAGAATGTTTGAATGCTATTTTCTTAACAGCCCAGCCAACAATTTATATTTTAACTAAAACAGGAATGTGATTTTTGTTTGATAAGAAGAGAGTGGCCCCGTGGGCGGTCAAGTGGGCGAATAAAATATTAATAAATGTATGATTAAATTTTGTTAAAGATTTTACCGCAAAAAGCCTCTCATTTGATATACAGTAGACTCGAGAAGTGTCTACAGTTTCTACCTACTACCTACCAAAGACAAATCAAAGTGATAATTACAGCCTACATGAGTATCGGAGTGTACAACCGCTCATCATTATGAGCTAGATCAAATTTTGAAGCTAATTACAAGCTAAAACCGAGCTGTCTGATACAAATGAGCTTTTAAAGGTATGAGGAAAAGGGGGTAAAGTTCACTCATCCACCATGGAAAAGGGAGGATCCTCCGACCAGACGGGTGTCGTGTCTCTGCCCAGAGGTTGAAGTCGAAGGCTTGTATATATGTCCACCGCGCGGTAAACTCTAATTGCGCCATGCAGGATTTTGAGTGACGTCAGGACGTCGTGTGACGTCAGGTCTTTCATGCGTAGTTCGTAAAGATCTTGAAAGTATTGCTACTAAGTAAGTAAGGCCTACCACGCTGCTAAATCTCACGCGATTTTTATTCATTGTTTGGAATTTAATTTGAGCACGAATTTTAAATCACCAATCTGTGTAGATACATAAGATACCATGTGTTTAAAATCGCGATAAAAATTTCGCGCGATTTTTTATCACAGTACGGGCTAGACCTAAAGTTTAAACCCTTTTGTTTATTTAGTGCTTCAACACAATCATTTATGGTGAAACTGCACCTGTGTATAATAATATTATTGTCCCATTGCAGGGCAAAGACCTCTTTTCATACAGATAATTGATCACCACGCTTGCTCAAGACGAGTTGGCGATTTTAAACTTATAGACACTATGTACATCCAGGTTTACTCACGATTTTTTCCTTCACCGATGTCAGTAATGTCCAAGATAAACTTAGAAAGTACATGTACTCATAGTTACTCGTATGAATTAAAAAAAGTCACTTTGTTACTTGCCCAGATTTGAACCTACATCCTCTTGCATGAGATGTGAGGCCTTAACCTCTGGGCTAATTTGTGGTTCGTCAGAACACTACAAAAACATGTTACCCAGAATAGATCGATATTTTCGAAATAATGAAATGCTTCCCGGAAAACAAAATACGAATACCTATATTATGTCAAATAAATTGAAATTCAACTTCAAACTTGTGTACTAGTGCCTCAAATTAACTATATTTGAGTAATTACTCTGGCTGAGCATCCCTCGTTAGGATTGAGACCGTGCCAATTACGAACCATCCTGTAACTGCACTAATTATAATTACTTACCATGCCACGTTACCACGTTGCCACGTTTACTTGACATGTGTGTGTATGCTTATGTTTTGGACAAATAAATGATTTTATCTTTATCTTTACTTTATTAAATTTAAAAGTTACAATTTGCTTACTGGAGGAACTCGGCCTTACATAGTTCATGATACGTGGAAGTGATATATCACATTTCTGAAGATATATCTAACCTATGAGTGAGATAAGTTTGCAGACTGTTAATTTTAACCAACTTGATTTCTTTCAAGTTTCCAAAATTGTTTGCCTGAATGTGGCTTTATTATTAGTTTATTCTGTATTAATCTATAAACCTGACTTGGTTTCCCTGCGTCGTTATTCGTCGCTGATTTTCAGTGGTCATCGGGTGACCACTGAACTGTGCTGTAGGTTCCCCATAGCTCAGCATCATGATGAGTGGAAGCCTCTTGTCACAGTCACGATAAGCAGCTGCCGACTATTTCTGTTCCATGTTCGTAATTACAGATTTCTTTTGTTTTCGTTATTAAGTATCATATTTTTATTCCAGTTTTATCTTTTATATTAAATACACGTGTTTCTGTGGCAATTTACATTTTTTTCTTTCTTTCCTTCTTATAAATAATCCAAAAGTAATTTTGAATGTTATTAATCCTGATGTGGATATACATACTTTTCTTGACAGCATGTGCAATTATGTAATAATAATATATAATATAATTCGTACATCATTTCAAACTTTTTATTACGAAGCTTGGTTCCGTACTCAACGCTTATTGTGCTCAGTAAAGGCTCCTACAAACAGGCGCGACACGCGACGCGACTCAAAGACACCGCTCGGCGCGCGACGTGCGGTGTCTTTGTGTCGCGTCGCGTGTCGCGCTTGTTTGTAGAAGCCTTAACGGCTCCCAAACTTCCAAACTTAATAAAAAAAACTCGACGCTTCAATGACACTTTCAATTATAAACGTCGATAAAATTGTTTTATGGCCAGATGAAATACCTATATTTAAATATTACTAAGAACTTAATTAAAATGTCCATTAAATAAAGCGGCTTTGTTTTCTACTAAATTAGTAAAGACGAAAGAGAAATTAAAGTGCAAACTACAAAAGTAAAATAAAATCCCTTAATTAAGTGCCTTTCGAGGCACTGAATTAAAAACCCAACCATTTACTTACCCGTTTATAAATGGACTCTTTCAAGAATTAAAATAAAAGTAAACCAGCAAACCATTTTTCACACGACACAAAAACAAAATGGTAAAAACAGAAATGTAAAAACAGCTTACTTAAATTAATGAATGTGGAGACAAAAAGCTGGAAGCACAGGCTTTTTTTTAGTCCTGGTAAAAAATGGCGGGGACGCGTTTATTAGACTTAATTTATACGACCCTGGTCTGAGGTGATAAGGGTATAAAGTTGGTAAAAAAGTTACGGGTATGTGTGTATTTGTTAAAAAGGTTTTATTTCTTTTTTACCTTTGCGTGTTGAGCTTAGGGTAAAAAGATAATCTTGTAGAGTACCTTTTTTTAAGCAATTCTTTGAAGGATTGGTCTGAGTGAAAGGCATTTGCAGAACTACGTAGCGGCCTGGCAGAAGATTTTTCTTTTTTTTATGCGTGATAAGTTTTGTCTGAGATTAATCTTTTGAAAAAGTCCAGATACAAGCAAAAATATCTGTTTTGCAATTTCGTTATGGACTGAAAAATCTGAGATCTTTCACTGCCACATGATTGTAGAGTAACTTGGAAATGTGGGAAGAAATAAATTTGTTTAATACATTGACTAATATACTAAAATCATTAAGATTAACATATTTGTATTTACCATCTGCCCGCTGAAGATGTAAAGGTTTCCATGGACTGCCTCGGTGGTTGCAAGCGCTGATGAGCATGAGATCCTGGGTTTGATTCACGAGTTGGGCAAAGTGATATTGAGGTTTTCCATCAGGAATTTCTCAGTAGCAGCCATGAGTCTGAATTTGTGCCCGTATGGCAATAGGCTAACCCCCTAATACATGGGACTTAAACAACTGGCGAAATGTGGTTGTAGGTACTAAAGGTGCACCTCTGCCTAACCCCTAGAGGAAAACAAGCGTGATGTTGTGTTATGTTATGTTAACCTAGTACTTACCATCTGCCCACTGTCATAGCCTAGTTTTCAGGAAGATGTAAAGGTTTCAGTAAAATGAGAAGACACATTAAAATCGTTCACAACGTTTTTATTGCACCGTGTAACAATTGTATAACGATACCTAGAGTTACTTACTTTTTATGAGTCACACTGCAATCATTTACAATTTGGCCACTATGAACATTCATGACATTATTTTTTATTTTATCGAAACTTAATTAAAAGCAAAGATTTAAATTGTTAGATTTGCCCTCACTGTACTTAGATCGCGCGGAAATGTGTCCGTATTTAGAAGAGTGAGCTCACACATCCCAAATGGAAAGATGGATACGATTTGCCTATGAATGAGCGATACACTACTCAAATGTCATTGTCAACTGAAGAGAAACATGACCATCTTTTGACGCGGTCGGGTGAATCTAACGATTTAAATATTTGATCAAAATGGTCTAGATGATACCAAAAATATTATGTCAATTAAAATTTAATATCATAAACCAAATAAAAATCTATAATTAAAATTTTAAAACAATATGTTTATTATAGACATGAAAAATCTAAATAACTAACTCAGACAATTTTTATATTCTGTTTCTAATTCTTTACTTTTCTAATAATTTGTAATAGTTAACAATAAATAACTAGTTACTATCTAGCTTATAATTCTCACACAGCACTTTTATACAATATCTGGTAATAAAAATGATATTTTAAAGTTATTATAAAAATGAGAAACGCTAGATTTTAATTTACGATTATCACAATTCCGATTTAGTGAGCATAGCAGTTGATTTATTTTAGAAATTTGTGTTTTAACCGATATTGTTGATATTAAAATATCAATGAAAATAAATTAACTTTTTCAAAGAAAACCATTTTTGTTTCTTCATACATATGTTGTTTTACAAAGGATTATTTTAACTTAAACTATTAACAAATATAGCGTTGAAAATTTCCTCCGCATCGCTGTCGACTGGTAATGTACCCAAAAGACTGGTGGCATTGCCACGTTGTATGGCAATGCTTAGCCTCTGGCCAAGGTGTAAGCCAGCCCTTGTTCTTGTATTTTATTAAAATTATAATCGAATAAAAAATCTGTAAAATTTCAAAGATACGAATTTCAGATAACGTTTCTCATTTTAACATCAACTCGAATATTTGATAAAATTGTACAAAATATTCTAACAACTATAAAATGCAACGAATTGTAAATAGATTCTATATACAAACTTTGAATTGGTACTAATACTAATAAAGAAATATCTATAAACAACGACAGGAAGCACGTAGGTAAGAAGCACAACACAGAGTAAGTTTCTAGATCTAGGAAAATCCGGGATAAGAAGTACACTGAAATATTAAAACTCATGGAATGAATAAAGAATTAGAATAAGAAGAATAAAATACCTACACTACTATTCATGTTAATGAAAAGATACATAATGTGTGGTTTTATAATATTTAACGTGATAATATTATCGTGGACCATGTCACGGCATCACGATACCACAGGGAAGTAAAATGTATGGAAACATATAAAGACGCTTTAAAATTTCCGTCCACGATAACGTGATAACGTGCACGTATTTCCATACATTTTATGGACGTGGACGTCCACGATAATATTGTCACGTTAGAAATTATAATAGCGCACATGTGGATAATACAAATGGAAAATCAGATGTAGAAACAAGCAATCGTAAATACAGTCAAAATAACGAATCTCTCTTTTTTCTCAATGAGTCTGTTAAACATTAATAATAAATCTATCAAATTGTACACTCAATATTCACAACTTACAGGTATGTCGAGATTCTAATCAGTAACTAGACGTAGAAGTGTTAGTAGAAAAGTGTAAAAGTACCCTGAAATAAATTTAATACACGAATATAAGTTTAAAGCTTACATATTGTTTGAAGGGCGAATTGTGGGCTGGTGAAATTTTGTTACAAAAATATCGTGGAGAAAATTTTGGGACTCAAGAGAATTTTATTACAAGAAGTGGAGCAATTTTCAATTTATATTTACTCACGCTATCAAAATATAAATATACTTTTGTTGGAGTTATAGCTATAACGAGCAGGGCAAAATACATTTCTCTAACAATAGAATTCAATGATGAATGTGCACTCATTTCAACAAACACAGAGCCGTAGGCAAAAGCAAATAATTAAACAATTGTTTGATCTGTTTTACCAATAGCAATTTCGTTTCATGATATAATTACAGCGGTGACACTATTTACTGGTAAGCCCAAAATAATTGGAATTTTCTGTTATTGAATCAATCTATTCAATGACACTGAGGAGACAGAATGACCTTTTAAAGACTGATAATAATCATTCAGTTTTAACCCTTAGCTATGTGTAGGTAGCTGATAATAAATATGACTTCTGTTTGAAAAGTATTGATGAGAAGACCATTGAAGCCCTAGTCCTTTTCGCGGAAGTAAAAGAAATATAAATAGCGATATAATAACGGCAATCAATTTCCTTATAAGCTTTATTGCACAAAAAATAAGTTATATTTCATTCCTTTGATGTAATAGCTGGCATGATTTGGCTTTGTTCAATACGAAATTGTTCGTGAAAGTGGTTGTTTCTCTAATATATATAATTTTATTACGGTTTAATTAAATCTGTATTGGTTTCGGAGCGGATCAATGTGCTATTATGGCTTCTACACAAAATGCCGGCGGCATGGCCGATGGCCCTACCGCACAATGCCGCACAAAGGATCGCAAAGGAAATGGAGGCGCAAAAGGTGGAGGCACGTGCCGCTCGGCAATAGACGGCGACCGTGCCGCCAGCATTGTTTGTAGGAATCATTATTAATAATTTATGTTTGTATGATCATTATTTAGGAATTTTACAACAATTCCAGGATTACTGATGATTACTGTTTCCTTTACTATTATATCATCAGAACGGATTTCTGCAATGTGAAGACGGAATACGGAATCACACAACATTATTAACTACAACCATTGGGATACATTAAACATTCGCATATTAACAGCATTCATTAAATCCTAAATTCTGTGCGTTTTGACGTGAAATGTACTTGATTATTTTAATTGAACCGATTTTAATAAAGAACAAATCTTACAGAGAAAAAAATCCACTAAATATGAATCCTATGAAAGGTTTTCTAATAAAATTTTAAGTACTCGTCAAGTTTGTATCTTCAAGTATCTAAACTTGAAGATACAAAACAAAGTAAAAATAAGTAAGCAAGGAATGAAAAATCCGAAAAAGAAACCGTAAAAGAGAAGAGAAACTTGGCTTTCAAATTAAGTCGAAGTTGCATGAAATATGGACCAATTTATGAGGGTTTGATTGGATTTTACATAAATGAAGCTCATCAACCGAACTTTTACAAGTGCAAGTTTCTGAACTGATGAATCTTCAGAATGTTCTAGAAGCACAAGTATGATCAATTAGAAAACCTTTAAATAGATATAAGCCCGGCTGGGTCTCGCAGCCTCTGTTGCTTAATTAAATCGGATTAGATAAACAAAGATTCATGGGACAAAGTAATCTCGTAAAGATTTCGTTGGAGATTATTTCGGTTCTTTTAAAATAATCGAGGTTAGGTCGAAATATTTAATAGTGCTAAGCAATCACGCACCGAGTTTCTTGTGTACTTCCACCTGCTGATGAGTCTGGAGGAGGTTCCGAGCTCCTTCCACCTCCACTCCATTCAAGAGCATCAATCATCTCCATCAGCTCTTTGAACACAGCTATGACCCTCCAATTATACTTAGCCGAACACTCCACGTACCCACACTTCCAGTGTTTACGAACTAAGTTCACGATATTTCTTCTCTTCTCTCTTGAATCTCCGCAAGCACTTTCTGCTATGGCAAGTTGCTGAAGTCCACTAGCCGCGGATGGAGTGTTACTACAAAGTAGATCCTGTTTATTGCCGACAACTAACACTGGAACGTTCCTCATGTCCCGACTTTCAACCATTTGGTCTCTCAAAGTTCGTATATACTGGAAAGTTTCAACGTTAGATAAATCGAAGACTAGAATGTAGGCAGTAGCACTTCTGAGTCCGTAGAAGCGGTAGTGAGCCCATTCGTAATACGAGTTTATTGGAAAGTAAGGTATTACTGGTACATCTGTGATTTTGACTTCATAAAGGTGCTCATTGATGATCACCGAGGGGTAGAACGTGTGTTTACGGTCTGTTGGCACGTATTCCTCTGAGAAATCGCTCCACACGAATTGCTGCGAACAAAGAAATGGGATTTTATAAAAGGGGGTTTGTAACTTGACTAAGATGGATTTGGGTAGGATTCATTAATCACCGTATAAGCTATGCCTCACCTTGCCCGGATATGTCGTTAACAGGTTGACGACCCGCCATGAACGGTGTGATACGGACTATAACTTTGGCAGTTAGGTAGGCAAGATGCTCACTATTGGTCCTTAGGGAGGCACAAGGCGTAAAAGCTGCTGTTTTGTCAGAGCTATTTGTTTACGTTAAGTTATTGGTAGTGTTTGCAAGAACCTTGAAATATAATAGGGGACCGTAAAATGTGGAATTTATAAATAATAATATAAGATTCCCTAGAGATAAAAAACTAAAAGGCTTTCGATATAGTTAAAAAATAAAACATGAGTGGGATATATAATTATCTACCTGTTTATATCTAGGTTTTTAAATAGTCTATTGTGAAAATATGTCGAATAAAATTTGTCATAAGCATATTCAAATATCACATAATATAATGAGTACATAATTATGTAGATTGTTACAAAATTAATTTATGCTAAGAAAATATTTATAGCTTTCTCATTCTTAATAAGATTGATGAACCTGAAATGTCTAACTAAGACATTTCAGGTTCATCAATTTCTATTCATAACAATTTAATAAAAGTTATGAGCGTTATTTTGAAACCATTATTATTGGTTCGTTTCATCCTACTCTAGTTGTTTTACTACAGGTCTGCTGTTTATAATACAATAAAATAAATAATATCTTTGAGCTTTCCTACTTTTATTATTTATCTACTAGCTGTGCCCGTGAACTCGTTCCCGTGGATGTCGAAAAGAATAAGGGAGAGGTGGTACCTTTACCTTCTGAAGGTACCACTCCTCCATTAAGAAGGAAGAATCTTCCGACCAAGCCTGGTGGGAACAGATTCTACAGATTTATTATTTGTATTATAGATCTTAAAGATATAGTCTAATTCAAACAATTCATTCCAACGAGATCCATTCAATCGGAACAATTTTCTCCTACGAATGGAATTCTCGACAACTTCGAGAATTCTAAAGCAAAATTCCGCTTTATAACAAACAGCTCGCAACACAACAAAGTTATTCATAGCAAAACCTACACCAATGCTATCAACCAGGCGTGCAGGTGTTGTGGAGGTAAATAGAACTGGAGTTGTAGTACAACTTTCATGACATACAGTTCGGGAATATAAACGTGCTGCATTTTATGACGCCTCAGTACCTGTGCGGTAAAGTTAGTTTGTCAGGTGATATAA
Organism: Agrochola circellaris; assembly: GCA_914767755.1. Classification (NCBI taxonomy): domain Eukaryota; kingdom Metazoa; phylum Arthropoda; class Insecta; order Lepidoptera; family Noctuidae; genus Agrochola; species Agrochola circellaris. The sequence goes on from OU611860.1 coordinate 11,678,234, forward strand.
GTACATAGAGGAGACTTTGTTACTATGACAAATAAAGTAACGTTGTATTGTTAGATCCCATTTTCAATTAAACTAGGCGACATCTAAATAGTCTTCTGAATGTTTGTTACGAAAGTTAAGTAGAAACTAAGGATGTTTGTTAACTACAATTACATCTAGTATCTAGAGTAAATAGTTAGATAAATATTTCACCGTATAATAAATGAACTTCGTTAGTTTATAATCTATCAGTATTATTTCCGTTAGATTATAAACTGTCGAAAAATTGTTAACTGCAACAAACCATTAACAATTTAACGCATTATTTTTCAAAAGTTTATAATCTAACGGAAATAATACCGATAAATTATAAACTAATTGTTCTCACAATCTTACGGTGAAATAATAATACATAATACTATTGTTCATTGATTGTATTATAATTTCATGAACGAAAGTTACATGAGGTTCGAAGATTGAAATGGGTGATAAATATTTTGCTTACTCGCAACCGGTTTGCACGTATGACCAAAAGGAGTATGTAAGGATCGTACCAGGGCGAGTTCTTTAGTTTCTGGCTGACCCCATGGAAAAAAGACGTCAGTTTATTGTATGTACGTTTTAGGTATTTAATTAAATTCTAATCTTTTGAAAACCAGAATATAAGTAACCCTAAAATATAGATATATATCGATCATTATTATTCGTTATGAATAATAATATTATGAAATAAAATATGTATGTAATTATTTCGAATTTGGAATTTATTTAGCGAGCGAAGGTGCTTAATTAAGTTTTAATATCAACCGATAACACCGATACCCATTTATCATTCACTATAAATCGAATTCACCAAATATCTTGTGCAAAGTTAATTAAAAATAACCCGAGCGCTGCCGTATACATACGGTAGTCTCAAATTTATCGCGAATTAAAATATTCATAGAATATCTGATGAGCTGTTACGAATGTACATATCTGATAATGTCATATTGCATTTCGTGGGGACTGAGGAAAATTTTGAAAAGGAAGAAAAGCGTCATCTACGTTATTGGGAAACTGAAACCTAACCTCCCTGATAGATTTCCCGAGAGATTTTCCCGTTAAGGAAAATCTGAGGTGTGATAAGGTAATAATAATAATAATAAACTTTATTGACATAAGTACATTTACAATATAATAAGATTCTCTAACACCTGCGCTAGTCAAGACTGTGTTGCAGGTGTTAGTGTCTTCCCCTATGGTGACAATATTCTTATGCCCTATCGAATTTAATAAAAGAAAAATAAAAGGTTACAATATAAATTAGTTTACAAAGGTGCTGCCATGCGTATGAGTGCGTGTGTGTGCGTGTGTGTATAGGTGGGTGTGTGTGAGTGTGTAAGAGGGTGAAAGTGTGTGTATGCGTGGGTAAGTGAATAAAAATGTGTATCTGTGTGTGTGAAAGTGCAATGAATTATGTTTTTAAGAGATTTTCTACATCTACATAATCCAAGGTCTTTAATCATTCAAATGTAGTAATTTTAAATTTATTATTACTCAACTTCCTAACTTTTTGGGCTTTATCATATTTACTATAGGAATGTGGAGCTAAATAATAGTAGAACCTTCTAGCAAATTTTGATCTAGTGCGAGGCACAGGGCAGTTTTCTACGCGCTTTCGTGATATGGGCAGGTCAGGGACAACACGCTTGTGATATCTGCGCAGCATTTCGTACACAAATATTTTTCTGACAGATAAGACTCCTGCCAGTTCATACACCAAAGATGTTGGATGCCGATATGGTAAGTACAAAAGTACTTTAGGTATACTATAGTCCAATCTATTGCGACTAGCATTTGAATTCATTCTCTTGTGATGTTATGTTAAGGTATGATCGAATATTGAACTTGCTTAACGCATCACAGGAATCATCATAACGCAGTTTTGAAATATCCACAAAACATACTTCTAAACTTCAATTTAACACCAACTTTTATCCCGAACAAAACTCTATTCAATAGTTCACTTACACACGCCATTTGAAGCCACACGAAGGAAAGGTTAAAGTTTTAAACATAACTTTACCCTCCGATAGTAAATGCTAGTCGATCGTTTATGGCTCGACAATAACCTCTTTACTTCCATCCCCTTTCACAGCTCCTGGTGGATTTTCTCGCCATTTTAAAAGTGGAGGAGGTTAACAATCCTCGTTATCGTAGCGTAGTGCAATATTGGAACTCATCACATTTTAAGCGCCTGTAGCACGTGTTGAGTGAACATGCAATAAAGCTGTAACGTGTTCATTTTCTCTTAGTACGTCGTCTCTCATATTTTTAAACGAAGTTTAAAGTAATTTATAGTTTTCTTCTTATTCAATTGAAATGTGGCGTGAATGTTTGTTTCTCCATCTTTATTAGTTTTTATGGAAAGGATGGTGTTCAATATTATTTTTATGCTAATGTTGTGACAAAACATTAGTCTTGATAAATTACAAATGACACGCAAGAACATGATATTGTAACAAAAAGACTGAAACACGTGAAAAACGATACATTAACAACGTCGCATGGGCACATAATACGAGGAAAAGTAATGTTAGATACACAATCAATCATTTTGACGTATTGTTTTCTGCTCCCCTGTTGAGCGAGATCCATATGTTGCATGTTTATTTTATACAAAGGACAAATAATACAAACAAATGGAAAATGGTTGAAAATCTATCAACGTGTTGACGTAAAAGACAGTGTGGAATATTTCGCTTTTTATTATTATTTAGATCGATGGATCATATGGAGTGAATAGTGTATTTCGAGAAAGTAAAATTGTGTTGAAAGTCTTCAATGAAAGTATCTAATGCACCATAGCTGTTACTAAGTTGAAATATTACTGTAAAAAAACATGAATACTGAACCCTGCTTCTGTGAAATAAGAAAAGATAAGCTTGTACTCATATATCATGCTACATAAAAGAGATCCCAGAATTTATTATATACGTCACGCAACCCAAAAACGTTATTCAGTTTACTCCCGACAACTATCACATCATCTAGATAAACTAGTAACAAAAACTTATCATATCACACAAAACACTACCCAAATATCAAATAATGTAATTACACATTCCATTTCCCGACGTTTTACACCTGTGCCTGTGTCATATTGTATGGGAGGGTAGATAGTTAACGATCTACCCTCCCATACAATATGAGTAATATAACCCTACTACCGAAGCTAATTTGGTAGAACGCGCCAGATAGATCAAGTGTCAGGGTATAACCTACAACGTTTATGAAAGACGACGTTGTGATATGGGCGTAATATCTTATCTGTCATTGTGGAATTGTGTTTGATCAAGATGTATTCGTATTTTTATATAATGAAGAGTGAGTGGGATGATTAATAGAAGCCATTTGTTGGTAACAATGAAATTCTGTAAAAGAAAAATGTTATTTTTGGTAGTCCTTGAATATGAAAGTCTTTTTTTTATTGAAGCTGATGAGCTTTTTTTTGAGCTGATAGTTTTTGTTGAGTTGATTTTGTATGTGTCTGAATCAAATTAAATAAAAACTCTCACAAAAAAAATCGATAAAGGGAGACAAAATAGATATTCTCGAATTGGTCAAATGGAGCTTGCAAATGTAACTTTTGATACCTATGCCCAAAATCTTTTGGGAGTAGGTACAAAAGTTACATTTGACCTCATTAATGTTGGTCTATCTACATTGAACATAAAAATATCATGGGTGAACGGGTTTTTATTTGCATATAATAAAATATGCAAATAAAAACCCGTTCACCCATGATATTTTAAAAGATAAAATTCATTTAGTAATTACTACCGACACATCCCATATGCCCCAGACTTTATATTTATGAAAGCTACATCATGGAAATTGCCGTAATGCTGGATCCGTTTTTCACGCCTCAAATCCTAAAATCATACGCATAACGAATGAATCGGAAAATATGGCGAGTCATCCGAATGCGAGCTCCATTGACGGCAGTAAATCATTTATTCGGGTATTTTCGTGTTCCCGAAATATAAAGGTATTGTGTGAAGGTTTTTTTTTTATTGTGTTGTCGCTGGAATGAATATGAGGTGTATTAGCTCCTTGTTCCACAGAACAATACCGATAGTCTCTCTACTCTTAGTCAAAGAGTATAGGCTTATACGGTTATGGTGGTGAAGCTTTCTTCGTTTTATGCTCGATGACAAGTTATATTATTGTGTTGATAAAACGTCTTCTTTTTGTTCTGGCTGACGTTTTAAATCTTAGTCTTTACCACGGTGTACCTTTGTGCACCTAGCATGCAAATAATATCTTATATTATTTTCGGGAATGATAAGACTGTAGTGTATAAAGCTAACATGATTTAAACATTAACTTTATAGAGAAGTATATGATTGAAATCTAGCTTAAGACATAGTATTGAAAAAAAAAATCTCCAAAAAATGTTGTACTCAAGTTACTTTGTGTAACCTTGTATTATTATAATAGTAACATTTTTAGTTTGTAGTACGTTTCTATCTCTAACAAAGAGCATAACTGTCTGAACCCGCATGAGTGTATGTTTATTTTAGTTACACTCATGCGGGTTCAGACAGTTATGCTCTGTTTATTATGTTTATTTTAGTTTCTAGGATACAAAGAGTGTCATGTTTTCAACGAAATCACAGAGGAAAATAAACTACCAGCGTCTATGTATTTTGCTAATGAACAAGCATTATTATCTTGCTGTATATTTCATCAACAACAAAAGTAACTTGACAAAGTTATATTGTTGGTCCATCTGACACCCAACCAAAAACTTTTGACTAGCCAACCGTAAATTTTGGTAAATTATTAATACTTAAATTATTATCAGTTGGTTTTGTATTGTAGAAATGGAAAGGACATAACGCAGAAATGTTTCGTCGCCATACAGTATTTTATAGCTACACAACGTTACGAAAGGATCGTCAGTACCTTAGTAAACAGATATAGCGGTGAAGCGCGGTGTAAGTCGAAGAAAAGTCTTGGTTTAGAAACATTCGTGAATGGACCGGAGTCAAGATTGCTGCTGGTCCACCTCGCAAAGGTCAAGGAGAAATATTCAGAGTTGATGGCCAACCTTCTTTAGAGAGGCACCGAACGAAGAAGAAGAAGTAAAAATAAAGAATTCGTATTACCTGTATAATGCTAGTCTTCCCAACAGCTGGAGCACCAAGTAGCACCACTTTGACGAGGTCGAGGCTATCAGGACTTGGCTCCAGGCTCGGAGCCCCGCCCACTGTCAGGGTACCACCTCCGCCCCTCTCCAGGTAGTCCAAATCCAATTCTACAACAAAGAGAAAAAAACATTAGGGTAATGTTAATTTTGAAGTTAGTATAAGTATAATACGAGTATGCCTATAAAGTTCCCAGGGCTAGGATCAAAGCCTCCTCCCTGTGTGAGGGGGTGGGCCATAACCTACCATGTGGCCCAATGCAGGTTGGTAGATATCATATGTCTTTGATTTGTTGATTCTAAAACATTTCTTTACGATATTTTCTTTCATCGTTTTGAAAGCAGTGGTAATTAAATAAATTACGTTGCATTCAGTTTCATACATTTGATGCAGGTGAAGCAACCTGCAGGCACTGTAGATCTCGTCAAATCAACCTAATAGGTAAGTGCTTATCATAATAATTATGACGGCGTTATATTGTTGTTTGTTATAAACAACAACAACAACATTGAATTTCGTAAAGTTAGCTTCTTCTGCTGTTTGAATCGATGATACAACATTCGTCTAGTTAACTAGATTACTTTGTCGCTACTCCTGTACATTTGTGGATGTAAAGAACGCTAATGAAGACGCGAGCATGGCCACATACCGAGCCAAAGTAATTTAGTACTCAGGTAGTCTACCTGTGCCTCGAGGTCAAAGAGGAAAATACGCTACGTGAAAGTAATTTTTTTTTTCTCTTTTATTTGCCAAGCTATCTCTATTTCGAATTACATTAAAATCGACTTGGTATGCGTTAGTTTAGCCGTGAAATGTAGATCTTAACAACCAGGCAGAGCTAAACTCAGCCTAGGTTTTTCAGCTAGGTAACAATTGTAATAAGGCATACTATCCAACAAAACTAGATAATATTGCCAGTCATGAAAAAGATACCATTTTTGACGACTGACAGTTGTAGGTCTTGCCTAGTTTTATTAACGGAGCTGTACGTGGTAATATAATTTTATCACACATACAAAGAAATAAGTTTATAACATTAAGTCACAAAACTTGCTTACGTTCACAAAATAAGGACGATCAAAAATATTTACGACATCACAAAAATCAGCAATCCATGAAAAATGGTCTATGGGCGCAGTCCATAAAGACATCCATTGAATGAAAAACACAACAAAGAGATGATCCAAAATGATATATGACCCGTAATAATGGGCATATCGGTTCGATCTACTTTTTTATTGTAGATATAAATATTTCGGAACAAAAGACTGGTATTATGTCGATAGCAATAGCAATAAACAAAATGGATTATAGTAGAAGAATGAACACCATAATACCGTACTCGAATTTATTAATTTGGTCGTCAGTGCAAAAAAAAGGCAGTGATGAAATAACTATATCTAGTAAAATTTAAAAAAGGGAATAAAAAATTGACAGTTCTAAAAAAGAAAATGATTTTATTTGGTACTCGTAAAGGTGTAGTGTTACAAATAAAAAAGGTACTATACAAGCCTTGGCCGACACCAGGCATTGATGGTCTCCCAAATGTGTGCCCCGGCTTCGCCTCGGCCGACATTTCCACGTTCGTTCATCAATGCTCCTTTTGCAAGACGCGGCAGTAATATACTAACATTAGGTACTTTCGGAACTATTAAACTTCGAGCTGAAGGAAAATCTCAAATGATATATAATTCAGCATTATCAAGAAGTAGCAGTGCCCCGCGGTTTCATCCGCATAAGTCTCGACCCTTTTTTTTTTTTTTGTGGGTCGGTAATTTTCAAATAACTTCTCCCGCTCTGGGCGGAGCGGGAGGGCGTGTCAGACTCTTACTGACTAAAACCCACCCGTGTTCCTTCAGTTGCCTGTATATTGCCAGGGGTCACGGTATCCCTTTCGGACTTTCCCGCGACCCCGGCAGGCATCGGTCCTAGCGGACCCCTTCCGTTGTGCTGACATCTCTTTGAGGCGCGCGTGGAACACAACGCGCCGTTTACCCGGGCCTGGTCCCTATCGGACGGCGAGCTACCCATTGCTTACCGTCCGCAAGCCCGCGCCTACGGTGGCCGGGAATCGGCCTGCGATTCCCGATGCCCAGGGCGTCTTTTGCGGCGGCTAGGGGCGTGAGGGCGCGACATTTGCCTCTTCCTCACGCACTCCGTCTCCTCCTTCGCGAGCATTACTGCTTCGCAGAAGGAGGTGACGGCTTCCCACAACCTCTCGCTCCGTACCATGGCCTGGACCAGGGCCGGACACGGCGGTGCCCCGCCCAAGCCGGGCAGACCTCCACCGTATGCTCCACCGTGACCTCCGGGCGATCCACACAGTGGTGACACCCGGGCGTTTATAAGTCTCGACCCTGTGGGAATATCGGGTTAAAAAGCACCCTATATCCTCATCCATGGTCTACCCATGTGCCAAATTTCATCGAAATCTGTTCAGCCGTTTTAACGTGAAATCGTAACAAACAAACAAACTCACTTTCGCTTTTACTGCTTGTTGGGCCCTATCAGAATACCAGAGCTGCGGTGTTTATTTATTTTTTAAATATCGCCGCATTATGCTGAGATAGGAGCCTTTTTGGCCTCGCACAGGTCGTTATTATTCTGTTTTTAAATTCTCCTTTTTTTGTTTTTTATTTTATAATTTCTTTTTATTATTACTTACTGTTTGTATTTCCTGTGCGTGTCCCAAATAAAATATTTTCTTTCTTTCTTTATTATATTGGTTAGGATTTTGTCGAAACGATAAACAGCATCTATAATAACTGCACAACGATTGCCAATAAAGTCGTTTCAATGCTCATAACAACAATGCCAATGAGCCTACACAAGTCACTATTAATCATGCAATATTGGATTGCTAATTAAACACATCTAATGTTGTACGTACATGAAGCTAATAGCTATAATTCAACGGAGCGACTCTAATGTAATATTAATTGAAATTCCATTCGAAACGCAAGCTTCGGAATCAAAAGACAAGAAAATTCTTTGTGAAATGGCTTTCAAGATGCGCCAAGAAATAATCCAAAATTCTTTTATTTTCTCTCGTGAACAGTCACGAGCATATACGAATTAAGACCAAGCTCAAAGAAAAATATGAGCTTGAAATAAGTTTTTTAAATTAAGACCAATTATTAAAAACATCTTCAGACTTTAACAATAAGAACACTTACGCGATTTTTCGCGTGAAATAACGATAGCAACTTTGAGTAAAGACCTATTCTTTAACAGTATGGTTTTGAAAACCCTATGATCGTATCACTATAAAATTTCTTCTACTTTATGCGAGAATGCTTTTTAATCTTGCACTGGATTTTCAACACTTGGTATTGAGCCGACCATTGAAAATCCAACTAAGTGCGTCCCAGTTCCAAAAAACACAGAACATGCTAAGCAGAGCGTTGATAATCCAGTGCACGAATAAAAATCGCCACGGGAAAAAATCGCTCGTGAGTACCTGGGCTAAGTGTAACTTATTAATGATCGTGACCGCACAGTCAACCAAAGACTCACATATACGGGTAAAATATTCAAATTTTCACTTCCTATCCAACCAATTTTCACATACATACATGTGTGTATAAACTCACGCCTTTTTCCCACGGGAGAAGGCAGAAACTATAGAACAGCACCTGCAACGACCCTTACAGATTCCTTTTGCTTCGATTACGTTCAATAAACGCCGGTTATGAGAACTACGCACCTGACCTTTCTCAATTTAATTTTTTATTTTTTTCATGACACAAAACACTTTACAAATAAAATAAAATAAAAAACAAATAAGATAAAAGAGCAAAAAGGCATTGAATTTTAGATTTTGTATGTGTGTGTTTAATATTTTTTAGGCAAGACTTGTCTCCTCACAACATTGTTTTCCTTTTGTTTTTAACCACAACGGTGGAAGTCTTGGCCTGCATCTCACCTTATGGTAAGTGATGATCAGGTCGAAGGTGGAAGCGAGCTTCACCTGGAATACTCAACCACAGACGAACTGGCTATCTTACCTCTAACTGCCGAAACACAACAATACTGTTAACATTGTTGTTATGGCGACAGACTTAGATAAGATGGTGGTAGCTAGCCAAGCGGACTTAGAACAAGCCCTACTACCAACCAAACCGAGCAGAAAAATTGACCTCTGGGTCTGAGACAGGTGGTCTAACCATACACCACATGAGCCGGGTTTTAAAATACTTGCAAGTTAGCTGCCTGTACCGGTATCTAACTGTTTTTTCGACTGTACCTATTCTTGCAGTATCTACTAATCTTTTCAAAGTACCCTTTCTTTCGCCAAGAAAATTAATTTCAAGTTTGCGCGGGATTTTCGAGCTAAAAACCGTTCTGTAGTTGTTTTTAAAGAAAACAAGTGGTACCATGTTCCTGGCAGTTTTAGTTAGCTGGAGTTTTTACCGAGGTGTTTATCAAGGATAAGCCTTTGAAATACTTACTGTGATTTTGTTTGGCTTGAAGAAACTGAGTTAGGTAGCTGTTCCTTTATTTCTTGGGAAGTGGAAGTTCTAATAAACACAGTTTAGTTCCGCATTTTGTACGAAATGAGGAAAAGGCTTTAGTGTTTCAGATTAGTTTTCGTCTCCCGTGTTAGTTTTGTAACAAAAAATTTTCAATCTAACTATTCAATCTGCCTAGTATTTTCCCAACTATGTCGGGGTCGGCTTCGAGTCAAATCAGATGCTGCTGAATACCAATATTTTACATGGAGCGACTGCATATCTGACCTCCACTCCGAAGACTGGTTGTCAGACTTTCGGGCTTCTGACGACCCGTAACGACTGTCAAAGATCCACGAATAACACCCGGGACTAACGGCTTAACGTGCTTTCCGAGGCATGGAGGAGTCCCGATGTATAAAAATGGTTACCGGACCAACCCCGGCAAGCGTAACATAACCTGATGGTTTGACCCGTGCGGCTGTTATTACTTAGCCACTACTATATTGTTAAACAGTAATACCGGCCCCACTAAATAAGTTTAGCGCTAAACGTATTTAATCACCATTACATACCTACTTATTTAGTGAAATGTGTGCGAGCGGTCTTAAGTATCGAGTAAATTAGGTATTTGACATTGCTTTTTAGTAACATAAAACACGCAAATACTTGAAATTTTCATAACCTTTGAAGTTCAATACAATTCCCAAATGAAAGATTTATATTCAAGAGTTGATCAGAACATTATAATAAAACCAATAAACTTGAAAGAATTTCTAAGTTTTTTTTTAAATTACGACCAATTATTTAAAACATCTTCAGACTCTAACAATAAGAACGCTTTATTTAGAGCTCCTAAATTCTAGGTTTCGGTTACAAGAAGAATGGCTGAAAGTAACGACGAAGATAGAATATTCATGAGCTGCGCTAGTGAAACAGCTCTCTTTTGAATCGAGAACAATAAAACTAGACCTAATTGATCGTTAGTGGGGCCTGGCAATTAGAATGTGAGACAAATTAAAGGGGATTTTGTTTTGAAATTAAAAAGCTAAAAATAGGCAATTGAAGGATTTTGCTGCTGATTCGGGACCTGGTAAAGTCTACCTCGATGGAACAGCAGCAAGGCGTGGATGTGGAGCTGTGTCGCAAACAATGTTCCAACTCCTATCCTGCCCTTTGTGTCCCAAATCAGTGACCTTTGCGTTGCCAGTACTGCCACCAACGCCGCTGTGTAAGTGGCGAAGTTCTGGGCCAACAAGATTTGAAATACTGTCGTGCCAGCGACAGGAAGACGAAGGATTTTACTTTGTAAAGCAGATATTACCGCCCATTGTGTTACCCTAGAGTCCACGCCACCACTCAAGTCCGCTATTGTTTATAATATATCATAGCATAAAATTGTATTTAAAAAAAAATTGTTCCATAACTTTTCCGACGGACTTCAGTGGCGGACGCTTTATAAAATTTCATAATTGATGTCTGTAATTTTTATGGTGTACATAATAACGAGCATTTTATCTATCCATCTATTTTTGGACATAAAAAATCCTAAAGATTGATAGAGGAGATCCGTTGGCATTAGAAAAGAAAAAAATAAAAAGTAACTGCAAAAACACTGTCGAACACAAAATAGTCTGAACAAAACACAAGACGAAAAAATTTAAACAAGTTAAAGAAAAAACAAATCACAAGCAATTCCTGAATAGGTATTATCTGGACTATTTCGTTCGCCATTTACAAGAGAATATTGGCGGTTGATTTTATAGACCGGCAACTGAAAACAATAGTACAATGAAATTTATTGTAGAGTAAGTTACAGAACAACAATAAAATGACTTATTCTACAGTCTTCACCTGATTTATTTCCACTTCGAACTTCGCTTCTCACAGAACGAAAATGCAACAAACGATATTTCCACCATTAACATTTCACAAACACATTCTTCGTTCAATTTCCGAAATATACGCAATAAATTCAATTTCATGGTGAATTTATTGTATACAGTTAACATAATTCAAGGATGCTTTCGCCAAAAATACTGGCAAATATTTTAAATCGTGTTGTGGAAATGGTAACAAGTAAAAATGCGAGCCTATTCTGGGGAAGCTCAGGTATAAATCAGGGATGTTTTCCCCTTAAATCTCGGTTCACAACAGTTTTACCTTTGGCTGACGTGAAGATGTGTCGAGGGATTGCGTCATATTGGACCCGAGGTTTAGGACAAAGTAAATAAGACAGGGGTGTTTGTCAAAAGGATTACTAGCAGTATTTCCTTTGTGAGGTGAAGTGCAAGATACAGTGAGAACTGAGATTCTTTTCCGCGAGGTAAAATTTACTTTCACTTAAATTTGTATTGAGATATATGTCATTATCATTGTCAGTCCGGGCGAACATGCTGGCCCGCAGGGTCGCTCGATGTACAGACGCGGTGAAAGTAACTTTGTTCAAAGCGTATTGCACATCTCTGTACTCAGCGAGCCTGTGGTTCAGATATACCCAAAGGGCATACAATTCTCTGCGCATCCAGTTTAACAATGCCTACAGGGCGCTGTTACGGCTGCCACGCTTCTGCAGTGCGTCAACAATGTTTGCTGAGTCGCGTACAGACGGCTTTGATGCCACCTGGCGCAAAAAGACAGCCTCACTGCTAAGTAGATTGCGTGGGAGCAGTAACAGCATCCTGGAGGTAATAGCCAATAAGTTGGACAGCCCACTGGTGTGGAGCCTCACCCAGAGGACTAAGTCTCTTTTAGTTATTAGGTACTAACATAGTTTTTAAGTTCATACTAACAATATAAATGTAATTGTAATGGATCTTTGTAGTTGTCTGAATAAATAAATATATATTATTATTATGTGGGCGGATCAAAGTTAGTTTAACTAGTTTCATATTTAGGACGAACACAGACCAAATTTTGCAGTAGTCTTTTCAATTTAAGCTACAGATGGCAAGTTTGTTATGCATGGGACATTTTAGACACAATTTAGTACCTAGGTACTTTAACTTATCAGCTGGTGTGTTTTCCTTTTCACGTATTTCCAAGATCTCCTTACATTACACTGATAATAATCTAAAATGGCCGCTCTAGTACCCCATTTCTATCGAACGTGTGGAGGTACATTTTGTAACCATTCGCGTTATGGGTACGCATTTTCTTGATACTCCCGATAAAATTTCCATATCGAGTTGGAACTTTTCATCATAACATTCAAAAGAAATAAGTGGATTAAAATGGAATCCTCAAAATAAGAAGCTAAAACGTCGGAAACAATTCTTTAACAAAGTTATTTAGCAAGTATGATGAGAATGTATAAAACATGTAAGTAAGTCAAGTACAAGCCATTAAACTTACAGAAAAGTTTTGACTTGGCAGCCTTGTTACATATTTTCCTGCTTAAGTAGGATAAAATTAGAGTTTGAGGATTTCGCTTTTGTCTTCGTTGGAGATAATATTGTTATGAACGGGGAAACTACGGCGTAAATAAACGACTTAAAAAAACGAATTACAGACCGGAAAAGAATGAAAAAGATATTTATTTGAGACTAGGATAATGCTTTATAGCTCGAGTAAAGAATGCTCATTTAATAGCGTATTATTAAATGAGCATTCTCTATTATCACTCGAGCAGAGCTCGGTACCCTATATCTATAATTATAATTATGTATACCTATAAAGGATAGTTCATACTAATTCCATGTATAGTACTTACTAATTCCATGCTGCCATTTAATAACATTCTAAGGTAAGTCATCTTGTTCTAAAATTTGGGCGACCGAGCTCTGCTCGGGTGAAAATACGGAGAAAACGAATTTTCTCAGATATGAGACTTGGCTAGATCGATTTTTCGCACCCGTAAACTCCTATATTGCAACTTTCATCGAAATCGTTTGAGCCGTTTTCGTAATTACAAACTATATATTATTATACAAATATTGTTCGTTTAAAGCTTCGTACAGACAAGCGCGACGCGACAGCGCGGCGCGCCACCGGCTATTGTTATACCGTGAAGTTTTCTTAGAAATTGTATTGTTCGAGTCGCGTCGGCCGTCGCGTCGCGCTGGTCTGCACGAGCCTTAATACTAAATGATAAGCAAACAAAAGGGAAACATCAATATCAGATAATATAAAAAAATTGCGGCAAATTCAAAGCCAAAATCGACAGGTCCAAACTTGTCACAACAACACAATGCAGCGTCAAAGCTATAATTCACTATAATAATTCAATTACCGGACATCAAAGGGCAAAATGGAGAAAAGGGTTCCCTTAGATTCCATTAGTGCTCTCTGCTAGTTAATTCCAACATTAGATAGGGACACAAAGAGGTCTCGCGAATTGTACAAAGAGATAATAGTGAGGAGAAAACAAAGCTTTTTGGGAGGTTGTGTCATGCTACGTACTATAAAGGATCGTGGAGCTCTTGGCTACTAGAGAATTAAACTCGAATTCAATATTAATATAGGAATAGTACTCCTGTTAAAAACGACTTATTTTAAATCAAGACGGGCACTTTTTTTTTTTTCTATCCTTTAAATTAAGGAATAGTGTTTAAATCTAAATATATTTAAGCCATTAATATATCGAACATTCGTGAAGGTCACTTGGCAATTCCATCTCTACAGTATACAAATGGTTCACTCCGCAAAATCTACACTTTATTTTATTTATTTATTAAAACTTTTCACACTCAAAAAAGTACAAAGGCGGACTTAATGGCTTAGGCATTCTCTACCAGTCAACCAAGACCAAGACCCTTTGGTGTCGATGTTAAAGAGGATCCCAATAATATTCTAGCATATCTCTAGTCAGAAAAGCGAGGCTATTGTATAAACTGTACGGATTGGTTTTCGTAGAAGATAGCTATACTCATGTATGTATATAAACTGTATTATGTTAAAAGGATGTAGGTATATATTATAGCGACGTAGTTTTGTTTTTAAATATTCATTTTAAGGAGGTCCCTAAACGAAGATTTATAAAAATCTACTACGTAACATGTTACGGACCTAACTACCTACTATTCATTCATTCATTCTTTGTAGTACATTAGAGTGTTCCGTAAATTTTGTGAAAGGGAATAAAATGAAGCAGCAAAATAACATTTAGCGACACTGAAAATACATGTGTGAGCTTATAAAGTTTTATGTTTCGCGTGACATTTATTGAACGTGTTTGTGTTTGGTGGGAAAATAATTAAACTTCAATAATAATGTAGACTGGTTTATAGGTTAGAAGTTACAGGTACCTAATTTTCTTCTTCTTCATCGTAGCACTCTTGAAAGAGCGGTCGTGGTCTTCATGTAGTTTCTTTTTCAGGGGCTGATGTGATTCGCCTCACGATTTCTCGCCATCTACTCTGATTTTTGGTGTTTTAAGGGCCCAATACGAATTTAATTATGCCTGTTCATCTCATGGGTGAGCGTCCGCGTGAGCTAGTGCCCTCCCACTCTGCCCTGCACGACAAGGCGCTCTATAGAATCACCCTCACGCTTCGAGACGTGTCCGAAGTATTTGAGGATGCGCGTTTGGACCAGAACAGAAATACTCGTTTTGATGCCGATACCTAATATTACAACTGCAAATATTATGGTTTTGAAATTGCTGTTATTAAGTAGTTACTACAGCTTTCTAAGTAGCCTGCTAAATAAATAAAACTGAGACTCAGTACTTTTTAAACATAAAAAGTTTTAAAAAATGTTCCAAGTGTAGGTACTAATTGAAACCATTGTCTTGAACAATATCCAGAAATAAAAAAGCAATTATTCATAATTATATATTTCAACTATTCACTATCACAAAAAACCGATCATATAGCCCATGAGAACACCTATTCCGGGTTTGGGATATCTTTACTTCCCATAAGAAATTTCACTTAAATGAGAAATATTTAACTAATTTAAAAACATAGTTGATTTACGAACAGTTTTGGCAAACAAATTACATCACACTAAAATATTCCAAAAGTGTAGGGTAATCCAGGGTAATTCCATTCGCCTTTGACCAAACAAATTGTAATAATGTCTTTGACAATATCCAGAAATAAAATAAAAACTTCTTATTCATAATTGTCTATTATATCAACTATTTATTATCATGAAAACCGACCATATAGTCCATGAGAACACCTATTCCATTTACCTTTTATATTTCGTGCGACCAAATCTCGATTCACCGACGTAATCTCTAAGTAATTACGGGTCCAGTGGTCAGGTGTAAGCTCTATACATAGACAAAAAGCCTGGGATCGACACTGGAGCCGGAAAAGTAATTAATTCTGTAAAGGTTGTTGTATCTACAATGAAAGGTAATCTTGTAAAGGAAGGGATATATTAATTGTAAATAGTTGGTGTTTCGTTTGTTTTGGAAACTGGTGGTAGGTTGGTATGAAAACACACACACGGAACGGCTTGAATACGAGGCTTTTGGCTACTTTGTATGTATGTATTATACTCTATGTTAGTCCAGATTTTATTTCTCTCTTTATTTCTTTCTTCTTTTTAGGGTTCCGTAGTCAACAAGGAACCCTTATAGTTTCGCCATGTCCGTCTGTCCGCCCGTCTGTCCGCGGCCTAGCTCAGAGACTCTTAGTACTAGAAAGCTGTAATTTGGCATGGGTATACATATTAATTAGGCCGACAAAGTGGTAAATAAAATCATGTGTACCTATTTTTTTTAGGGTAACTCTCCTACAAGTAAAGTTTTTCTCGTTTATATACCACGGCGTGGGGTGCCGTTGAAAAGTTTAAAAAATATTGTGAGTGTGTGAAAATCATTTTTGGATTCAGGGATCCATTTGCGAAATATTAAGCTTTAAAGTGCAAATTTTTGTTAGAGTCAAATGTCAGAGAGCCCTGCCAGCTAAATGGTTGGTTGGTTTTGGGTATGTGAAAAAATTCACGGCAGTAGTATATATAACGAAATTAAAAGGAAAACTATCACAGTAGGCTCTACAAGTTAACGAGTACTAAACGACCAACTTACATTTGCAGTTGCAAAAGCATGTTCTCCCATACATTCCACATGGGAACATGTTTTTCAATTACAATTTAAAATTTGTTCTTGGGATAAATTCATCCCAACTACGGAACCCTTCATTGTGCGTGGTCCGATACGTACTTGACCGGTTTTTCTATATTAATTAACGGGGAAAATAATTGCTAGAGATGTTAATCACTCAATCATAAATTAACGCCTAAACGGAGTTGATTGAAAGTTTTCGAGATAAACTAAGCTATTATAGAATGCTGTAATTACCGTCTTTTTGTAAGGGCAGGAACATGTTGTAGTGCCTCTAGAATATGCGCGAAAGGGCTGGCAAAAGATATAGTGTAAAAATAATGATCAGCCACAGCAACTAACGACAAGCCACTAACTTATCATGAAATATTTCCGAAACCAAGTTAGATAGCTTCTTGAAGTAAAAAACAACATTAAAGTGTATTTAATAGCGCGTAAAAAACACCTATAAAACTATTTTCAAGATTTTTTTACTTCATGTAGCTAACTTGTGTGGTTTAGGAGCTTTTTAATTTTCTTGGCACTTTGCAAGTACAGAATTTCCACAATAATTGAAAGAAATGCACTTTACCCATCTCATTCCCAAGAGATACACATGACAGTGTCCTCCTCGTTATTAAAATATTAACGTCATCCTTTAATTCAGGGTCGATACCTAATATCCTTTACGTTTCGAGAAGCACAGCTATCGGCGTGACCAACAGTAGTAAACAAATTTAATTACCTTTCCAGTAATACAACTTACGGTGAATTTTACCATGAAAACGAAACGCGATCAGCATGCGTTCAAGAGCCATCAGAGTGTCATGATCATAGATAATATACGCTTGTTCTAAATAATACATCAATGCTCATCACTGTTGTGGAACATTGACAGTTCTATTGTTGAAATTCGCCCTTAGTTTAAAACTTACCCAATATTTTATTTTGTTTAGTACAGTTCCCTCTAGCATCGTTATCATCCTCTTTATCCAGTTTCGACGTATTGTCAAACCTATTCATTTCAGTAACACACACTCGTCTATCACATTTCTAATTTTCAGCATCTTTCAATACTTTGTTTTTCACTTTGAAATGTTTTAGTAACTTTATGATCATGGTTGAGTTCAAGTTTGTTACTTAATTCTCATATTGCTTCTATTATTTATTCATAGTAAGTTATTCCTATTAATTAACTTAACACACACTCACTACGTCATTAAAGTCACGGTGTTGTTTTACGTATATTAAGTTTAATTTAACTACCCTAATCACTTATCATGTAAAACCATCTACGTCATATTGAATCACAAATAACTATGATCAATAATCTTATTGTTATTGCAAATTTTAATTAATCCATCGACTATTTCTAATCCAAGTTAAGTCCAGTTTAATACTTTAAGATTTTCACCACCTCTGAGCTCGGATTGTCAATTTTACTATCGTAAAATTGGCGGCAAAATCTGTGAAGGGCAGCGCGACCGCCCCCGATGACGCGTCGGGATCTACTGAAGCAGCCACGCGAACCTGAAAGCGGGAGCCATCCATACCAGGCTTTATGTCATCCCCAGGTTTTTTTATGCTGGCTGAATGTTTATGCCGCCTTTGCCAAATGTCGGATTATTTTCTTTTTCATTTCTGACTTCGAAATGTCGTGTTCCAAATTAAAACGGGATTTCTAAGTGAGGATCCCATTAATTCTATGAGAATTTCCTTAATATTAATGCTATGTTAATCTATGCTTAATGCTAGCTAATGCCAATAAATGTGAAATTAATATTAACGACCAACTTACTAACTCATCAATGAATCTATCTAATCTACTGGATCAAAGAAACGAGTAGTGGCGATGAATAATGTATCAATTTGTATCCATGAATTTGGTTTATATAGCAGAAAGTTTCGTTAAATATCTCCATTTTATTTAACACTAATATCGAAGTGACTTATTAATATGTATTTTCATAGCCTTGGCTAAATCCTAATAAACGAGCAATATTTGTTTATATATATATATATATATTTGTAATCACGTTCTCGAAAACGGCTCTAACGATTTCGATGAAAGTTGCAATATACGGGTTTACGGGGGCGAAAAATCGATCTAGCTAGGTCTCATATCTGGGAAAATTCGTTTTCTCCGTATTTTCACGCGCGCAGAGCTCGGTCACCCAAAGTTTAGAAGCATGCAGCATGGAATTAGTATGAGCTTTCCTGTATTATCAACTGAGCATTCTCTATTTTCACCAGAGCAGAGCTCGGTCGCCCAGGTACTTACTTAAAAAAAAAAGTTCATGACGAAAAAATATGCGACACTCATAAAGTTAATAACTTATTTACCTATAACTTCCCTATTTCTTTACATCGAAGTAAAGGTTCAGGATAAACAAAAAGCCCTCTTAGGAAATCCTTATTTAAAGCTGCAATAGATTCAAAATTCAAAAGGAATTGTTCATCTCAACGTTATATCACTTTGAGAAACATTAATCCCTTTGAATTGTATTTCCTCAAAGGTTTATTCAAAGAAGGTATTAGCACAAAACTGCTTAATGCTTGCTGCAGAGCTTACGTCTTAAAACTGTGTTTCTGAAGCACGTTGTTTGAAATGTTCTCAGGTTTGGTGGAATTAAGAGGAAATTCATCACGACGTCGTTGGAGTTCATTCTCCTTTGTTTTCTCGAATGATGTAAAAATATTTTTACTATTATTAAAAATATTTTAGGGAAAAAAAAACACGAATAAACAAAACATAGGGACATGGCAATGGTAGATATACTATGAATATTCGAACTAGTATCATTTACCAAGAAGGAAACAGAGGAATACATTAGCACAGTATAAATTAGTAGCAGTATTATCCTCATAGAAAAAGGCCCAACGACACACTTCGAAATCTCAGTGAGTTACGCACGGACCCGGAGTCCGTGCGTAACTGCCGCGCACTCGATACTGTTGCGATATACACTGAGATTTCGAAGCGCGTCGTTTGGCCGTTTCTATATTGACATTGTTTAGGTTTATCTACCGAGCGGCCATAGGTATATGTAGTATATTTCAAGGTCACTGCCGAAATATAATACTGTTACTTATTTATACTGTAACATTAGTATGGAATGAACCGCGTTTCCGCTTAACGAATTTAGCCGAAATTCGAATGTACACTCGAGAGAAACACGGAAAATAGGCGTTTTATTTCGAAGAATATTTCGTCGACAATTGCGCGAACGGTATTGTCGAATGAGACGTAAAATTCTTCGCAGCCAATTTAGCAGTTGAGTCAAGTGGGAGAATGTTTTTGTTACAAATATAACTTCAAAGGTTTTTGCGTAGTAGGTATTGCTATTTCTTTGTTTGTCAACGTGATATGTTATTGCGTCGGCACACTCTACGTTAATATGAATTCTGGTTGAAGCGAAAATACAAAGCAAAAAAAAACATTTTCACACGACGAGATTTTCATACGTAAAGCTTCGTGCAGACTAGCGCGGCGCGACACCGGTTATTGTTATACCGTACAGTTTTCTTGGAAATTGTATTGTTCGAGTCGCGTCGCGCCGTCGCGTCGCGCTGCTCTGCAAGAGCCTTAAGGGGGTGACAGTTCCCTGAAGCACGACATGTGACGAAAGGAAAGTTGTCTATCTGTGATAAATATTTGTAGTTTTGTTGCTATGTTTTGTATCCAGTCACACAACTCTAAAGTTGGATGAAATAATAAATTACTATCTCAGCTTTATTAAATTAACGTAATTTCGGGAAGTGATAATTATCAATCAACTGACTACTTCCTTAATTCAGTAAAGGCATCCATTAATCACTCTCAAATTTAGTTACATTTTCTAATTTCAACAACTTTGTATTGATAAATATCATTAACAATATTTTTTTTGCATTTATTTATATAAAAAGCACTTTATTGTATATATATATAAAAAGGTGTTTACTTACATAAATCGTATCCCCAAGGTCATTTTCTCCGACAAATGCCAATTTTATCAAAGTAGGTAGGTACAAACAAATGATTGCTTTTTGGGCCTGCAGTCAGGTAGAAAAAGCACCGCATTTTTCTTTACTTTAAATATGCATTGGTGGGTCTCAGCTGTGTTAAAAATTTAAGAAAATAATCGAAAGATGAACAGCAGAGGTTGGTTCTTGTATAAAAGTTTGTTCTGTTTTCATACAGCACCTTAATTGCGTAACACATAATCAATCAGGTGACGGGCGGGGCGTTTTTGGGGGTATAGGGGATGTCGATGTGTGACTGTCTTATGTAATTTTGACGTTCGAAAAGGGCTATTTCTCAGCCTATTTTGAATAAATGACTTTTGAATTTGACTTTGAATAATTTTTGAAGGAAATTGCTAATCCATTGCTTCATATGTTCGAAAAATTTGACATTGTAAATGACGCAATGAATGTTATTGATTGATCATGTGTGTGACGCAATCAGGATGCTGTTCTATTTTGGTATGTTATAAGTAAAGTCAGAGAAATGACCTGTTGAGAAAATTAATCAACATGAATCGTCGGTAGATTCAAATCAAAATTGTTATTCTTTGACAGTTTTATGAAGTGGCTATAACACGGCAAATTGACGTAGGGGGCTAATTTGATTTACAATTAATTTTCATGACTGTATTTCAAAAGCAGGTAGTTACTAAGCGGCATTCGGTTACCTACATATAAATGGTTATGGACGGTAAAAAAATCAAATTATGAGGTGGCTCCCTCCGATTATTTCATAAGAATCGAACAAAATCCACTATGCATACAAATTGTCCAACTTTTATTGCTTGAATACGAGGCTTTTGGCTATTTTGTGTACCTATATTTTAAGTAATGTGCTTTTTGTTTGTGCAGAATAAATAATTTTTCTTTCTTTCTTTTCTTTATGTTTTTTTATCGACTTCAAAGAAAGAAGAAGTTATACATTCGACGAGTTCTTATTGACAGCATATTTTTATTTCTCCAAATGACAACATAGGTTTTGATTTCTATATTTTAAAAAACAAGTGCGTGTTGGACCACGCACAATGAAGGGTTCCTTAGTTGGGATGAATTTATCCCAAGAACAAACTTAACATTGAAAAACATGTTTTCCCATACATTCGAACTGCAGATGTAAGTTTGTACGTACGTTTGTTTGTATATTGAGAGATTTGCCATGTTATTTTAAAACCATAGACTTCTTATAGGTTTTCTTGTTATCTATAAACATAGAACTGCTTTCTGTATTATTTTTTACAAAATTTTAGGTTCTGTAGTTTCAGAGATAAGCGGGGGGGAATGGCCAACATCATGTATTTTCTTAGTTAACCATAAACTATTTATTTAAATATTATAAAAAACATATGTTTGAAACCCTCACAGCAAGCCCTTTCATTTGATATGTCACACGGTACAGTTTGCAAAACTTTTTTTTAATTTTCTTATTTGCCCCCCAAAAGTGACACCGGTCACAGAAATTCATAATATGTGAACCAAATTTCAAGTTTATCGGTCCATTAGATACGGAGAAAATAGGATGTGACAGACAGACAGACACACGAGTGATCATAAAAGGGTTCCTGACGCACGGAACCCTAACAAAAGTCACAGTTTCCTCACGATGTTTTTCCTTCACCGATGACAGTAATGTCCAAGATAAACTCAGAAAGGACAAATTAATTGAAAAACTATCATTGGTATTTGCTCCGATCTGAAGCCCCAACCTCGAACCTCGAACCTGTTTGCTTCAAACAAATAACAGTGCTAGTTAGAGCAAGTTTATTCAAGCTTATGTCAAATGAAATGCCAGTACAGTACGACAAAACTTAGATGTAGCATATATGAGAAATTTACATTAATTCATTTCAATTTTACGAATGTATTTGGTTATATGACTTCACAAGTTATTGCGTTTGCGTAAAGATCATTTTCACCGAAAGCAGTAATAAATATTGGTGATTTTGAAGGCGCACTCAGTTCGGATGGTGATCGGTTTTACGAATTTTGCCGATGCTAAATCTAAGTTGTGTCGTTCTGTACACTTATGAGAGACTGTTTGGAAGACACGAGTGTAGCTAGTGCAGTGCAAAGTGGTGAATTTTAATTAATTAAATGCTCTCTTGTGAGTGCTCGTTAAGTTGTTAGTTGATGTCTGTGATACAGTGGTAATTACATCTTTGAAATGTACTGTTTGTTGTACAAGTACGTATTTTATCATCTCATCTATGTCACTAGTTTTTGCCAACGGCTACGCCCGCGTGGATGTCGGAAATAATCCAACGGGAACGTACTCTACCGGGATAAAAAGTATCCTATACAGGTTAATAACTATATTATGTGCGCCATTTAATATCATTCAAATCCGTTCAGCCGTTTTAGCGTAAAAACGTAACAAACAAATAAACTCACTTTCCTATATAAAACAATATTATTATAAAAGGTATTTTTTTTAATATTTATTATTTATTTATTTAAACTTTCCACACTCAAAATAGTACAAAGGCGGACATAATAATAATAATAATAATAATAATCGTTTATTTCGAGCAACAAGACTCATAAGTGTTAGTAACAAAATTCTTACAACCTATGTTAGTAATTAATACACTTACAAAAAAAAACAAAACTTACTTAATTTACTTAATTTAAGTATTTACCGCCCTCTGGGGCCCCGGGCACACGCACTTGTGCTTGAACCCAGTGTCCCAGTAGGGGGCTGTCCAGCTTGTGGCTTAGCACTTTCAGGATGGTGTTGGCGCTCCCACGCGTGCGGAACATCAGCGAAGCGATGCGGCGCCGCAGCACAGTGTGAAAGCCGTCTGTGTGCGCTTGCGCAAACATCGCAGACGCACTACAGTAGCGTGGGAGCCCCACCAGCACCCTGAACGCGTTATTATATTGTATTCGGAGAGCGTTGATGGCCCGCTGCGTGTAGTTGACCCACAGATTGCAGGTGTAGAGAGTTTGGCAGAATGCTTTAAACAGAGTGATCTTCACCTCTAGACTACACCTCGCAAATCTGCGTGCCAACATGTTACAGCGGACCGCCATCGCTCTCCTCTCTCTTTCTATGTCCCTATCGTCTTTTAAATCCTCGGTAACCACATGGCCGAGGTATTTAAACTCACTCACTTTTCGAAGAGCGACACCATTAAGCAGCACAGGTGCCACATCCCCGAGTTTACGACCCCTGGCTTGAAATACTAAGAGCTCGCTTTTCTGTACATTATAAAGGAGACCGTGTACCCTCGCATACTCCTCACATACGCCTATCAGCTTTCTGAGCGCGGCTATTGATGGGCTGAGCAACACCATATCATCTGCATAACTAATACTGTTAATACAGTGACCATCGATCGAGCACCCTACTCCAATGTCGCTCAGCTCACCAATCAGGCCGTTCACATACAAGTTGAAGAGTGAAGGAGATGTTAATCCCCCCTGTCTCACTCCGCACTCCAACCTGTACTCGTCAGAAAGTTCGCCGTGCCATTTGACCTGGTTAGTTTGGTGGTCATACCAATATTTAAAAATATTAATTATCTCACCCGGCACACCTGTATCCTTCAATTTACGCCAGAGAATATCATACCTAACCAGGTCAAATGCCCTGGAGAGATCAAGAAAGGCTGCATACACAGGCGTGCTCCTATCTGTGTAATACCTGACAGTCTGCTTGAGAGACATAACCGCACATTCTGTCGACAGTCCTGGTCTAAAACCGAACTGTGCATCGTTTAAATTGAGGTGTTCTTTAAGCTGTCTCTCAAGCAGGCTATCAAGCACCTTAGATGTGGTTGTAGCTAATGATATCGGGCGGTAGTTGCACTTGTCGGAATTATCTCCAGTCTTGTTTTTAATTATAGGCACTACCACCGTCTTCATCATTTCATTTGGCAGATAGGAATGCCTAATACATAGCGTAAACAATAGTCCCAAGAGCCTCTGGAGGTGTGGCCCCGCATGCTGAAAATGTTCGATGCTAAGGCCGTCGTGTCCGGGAGACTTCCCTCGAGTCATGCCCTTTATTATTAGAGCAACTTGTTTTGCTGTGACACGCTCGGGCACCGCTGACACGACAACCCCCGCATCCACGGTCTGCTCACCTTTCAGCGGAGACTCCACTTGAAAGTGACATCTAAACATATTAGCAATCTCTTTTGGTTCACTTATGTCGTTGACACTCAACGGGACGCTAGGTTTTGGGTTCAACTTTTTTGTTTGCTGCCAAAATCCTTTAAAATCTTTATTTTTGTGTTTTGTAGCTAAAATATTCATTTTTATTAATTCTTGGTTATTCTGACAATAACGTAATCTGCTTTTGAATTTGTTTTTAGATTCATACATTTCACTATAAATGTTCCCACTGTTAGGTCGACCATACCACACCCAGGTTAAAAACTTCTGCCTAGCGTCCCCGTGAGCATCACGAACATACTTGTTCCAGCCGACAATATGACGACCGCGGTGCTGTCTGCCGCTACCCCCAAAACCAACATAACTATCAACCGCAGCCTTCTGCAACGTTATTACAATGTCACCATAAAGCGCGTCTATCGCTGCCAAGTGATCCCTTCCACTATCATTACACATGCTATCACAACACTGGTGGAATTCATGAGGGAAGGCAAATTCCCTTAGTTTATCATTACAACATTTGGTATATTTTTCTATTTGGCTTAAGTCCCTGTCTCCCCATAGAACTTTATTTGCTTTGGTAAGCGGTGGCTTAATGGTTCGACAAACTGATACTAAGTTACACTGAATCTCTACTGGATAGTGATCAGACCAGAAAATGTCATAGCGTACCTTAACCGATGAAACCGTCTTTAATGCAGCGTCAGTAACAATACAGTGGTCAAGCCACCTGCAGCTGCCGTGCGCCTCACTCACAAAAGTATAGGTATTAGAATTCGAGCCCAACATCTGCATGTCCACGCATGTCCAGTTTTGCTCATTACAAAAATTTTGGAGTTCATTACCAAACAATGCCCCCGGATGAGCGTTAAAGTCCCCCATGATGAATACATTTTCAATATTGTTACTCTCAACTACTGACGTAATTTCGCTTAAACATTGAACAAATTCCAACAGATTGTCTGATGAGTCGGTAGGCATATAGATAGAAAAAACGAGTACCGACCGTTCCGACACACACACTTTAATTGCACTTATTCGGTTACTTTCACACGGAATCACAGACACATAATTACACTTGCTGTTTCTCCATAGAAGTGCTACGCCGCCATAAGGCCGCCCGCGCAGTATACCGCTCGTTAGGTCTACCGCGGACTTGCCGCAGAATCCAAAGTCATTGCTTATTTTACCAAGTTCGGGTATCTCGTGTGGCAAGAGCCAAGTTTCTTGCAGTGCAATAATATCAGCAGTTTGGCAGAGCTGTCTTACACACTCTGAGGATCTTTTAAAAGACTTACAATTGAAACTGAAGAATTTTAAACTTTCATTGTTTGTTGTACTATCCATTTAGATTTATTTTTGCACCAGTATCAGATTTCTTACGTCTGTCTAAATCTCGTCTGCGGAACTCCACGAAACGGCGGAAAGTTATTCCATCAGGCCATAACTGCAGTCCAAAAATAAACTCAGTTTCTCCCTAGGAACATAAATTTTATATGAGTTGTATTCCTTTCGCTGCTTGGGTTCGATCTTCTCTAATGTGATTTCAACATTTGTTTTGCTTTTTATGTAGGCAACTATATGATTCTCGCAAGCTTCCTTATGCACGTTATTTATAAATAAAGGGACACTGATATTTGCAGCCTTAAAACTTTCAACAATTTCAGTGCACGTTCCTTTTTTACCCATAAATCGATTCCTGTATCTTTTTCTTTGTACAACTTGCCATCCTTCGTCTGCGCTCGGCCTAAGTAAAGCGCTCTGCGGCTGGGGCGCTCGAATCAGCTGATTGTTCGCTGCGCCTACACGTACCGAGGTATTAGTCACCGCGCTAGTCGAGGTGTCTTGTGTTTGTTTCACAGTGAGCACCACTACGCGCGGAACATCTTGGCTGTGTCCGACAGATAAATCGTCACAAGACGGCGCACAGTGGTCTGAAAATCAAGCTCCATACTCATAGAAACTTAATGTCAGAAATTAATAAATAAAAATATGTTTTGTGTTTAGTATACCTCCCTATGTTTTACTAATATAGTATGAAGGGTATGAGTAGCTCCATGCGTGAGAAAAAAAATATTTTAATTTTTTTTGTATGGAATGAAACACTTAAAGTGCTTTTTTTCAAAACTGAATAGAACTGATAGGCTGGTATTCACATGAGCTATTGCACCATACACGGCGATCAAGATGACATACAATTCTTGTGCCTTTCGGTGCCGCTTTGCATGTAGCAAGCTTTGGAAATTTTGAATTTACAGTTGGTGATCTTTCAAATCTTTGATGGTATTTTGTGAAGTTACATATTGCTTTGAATATGAAAATTGTATGTAAACTAATACTCATGCAAGAAGAGACAAACATACACACACACACACCCTCACACACTCACAAACTTTCGCCTTTATAATCTTAGTGTGATTATAAAGGCGAAACTTTGTGTGTGTGTGTGTATGTTTGTCTCTTCTTCACGCTCAAACAGCTGAACGGATTTGGATGAAATTTAGCACACATAATAGTTTATAACCGGGAATAACACATAGGTTACTATTTATCTCGATATTCCCACGGAATCGAGACTTATGCGGGTGAAACCGCGGGGTGCAGCTAGTAAGGAATAAATATGTACTAAGGATATTTTTATTTTTAAATATATGGTTAAAAGTGAAGAAAGATAAAAACATGTATTAAATAGTTAATGTATAATACGTTTGGGGGAGCTGTTAATGAAATAGTTAATACTAATACATTACAACAAAAATTATGTGCAAGAAAGGCAATAACAATAAAAGTAACGTCAAAATTGTCAATTTAAGACTACAACAACTATTTACAGCTCCTATAACTATGATATATTAAATATTACTGTTTAATTATATTACTAATTAATTATATTAATTAATTTAATTATATTCTTATTATTATTTTATTATAATTATTTGCTATAACTACTTATACAAAAACGATTAGCAGAGAGTATCTTTGCTGTCGTCAGTCCTCTAAATCCGAGTCCAGCATTGACGCGTTAATATCAATAAATTCAACATTCTCTTTGTCTAGATCTGCATCGTCACCAATAAGAAGAGATTTCATATCATCAGTAATAGGTGTATTTACTGATTTTCTCAGCACAGGTCTTATGCTGGACAGGTAGGGATCTGACGAGACAAGGAGACCATTGAAAATGTCTTCGTTTGTCGCTTTTCGACAAAATTTGCGCGAATGCTGTTCTCGGATTTTCTTGAAGTCTTTGTTTCTGGCTTCCGATGCCTCTTCAGATAATTTGCCAATGGGCATAATATTGAAGTGTTTAATAACTTCAGCACCGTGCAGTAAAAGTTTGTGGACACTCGAAGGCATGTAATACCAGCCATAGAGCTCCACATATAATTCTGCTGTTTGGCGCGCAAAGTTTTTAAACGCCTCAACATTTATGGGCTCCCCACAGGCCATCACACGCAAAAGTGTTGCAAATCTTTGGATCAAACTAGGATCCAAGCCTGTAATAGCTGCAGTATTGGCAGGATTACCAAAAAATTTCCTCGCTGTGTTTCCATCGTTTGTGGTTCCGGAACCTGAAAATTATAAATGAATCAAAACTAATCCACAACTTTGTAAAGAATAAATAGAACTAACGTTATTTGAAAAAATAAGATTTAAGAACAACGACTGTTATCGTAACTCACCTTGTTTAACGATGTCTACTAGGAGGCCCATTTCATCACGAAACTTCTGCTGTATAGTTTTTTTTCTACTCTTCAATGACTCTTTGCTGTCTGCATCTCTGGCTTGCCATGTTTTGAAGTCTAGTCTATACGAAATATGGAGTAGGCACTCCATACATCTAATCCAAGCATGAAGTGTAGACAAACCATACTGATATATATCTGTTGAAACAGGTTTTCTGGAAAGAAAGTGAATTAATTAATAAAAAGATACACAGCATTACGGTAATCTGAAATATAACAAATTATTCAAAACTTACTCTGAGATCTTCTCTAACTTATTCATTTCCGAAGGGGTAGCTTTACAGATGTCACAAGTCTGCGTTGAAGTATTTGACAGTTGCGAAGTGATTTTACCATCTATCATGGTCATAAGCATTGAGTGCTTAACAGTATGAATTCCCATAATAGACGGCTCCAGTGCTGCAATCTCAGCTTCAATCAAAGCCTGTTCTTCCTTAATATTTAATTTGTTTTCATTTGCAAATTTAAAATAGAGCGGTCTGCAGAACATTGTGGAAGATGGCTTTGGATTCTCCCATAACTTTTCTTCACCACAAACTAAGCGCAGAGGCACAAAAGAACACATAAAATTGCTTGAATCATCTTCACCCGCCATAGTTTGTTTGTACAAACTTTGCCCTGAAGCACCGTCAAAGCCCCACTTGCATATCAATGTTAGCTCTTTGCCATCTAGCGAAGATTCCAAACGTAGGAATTTCCCAAATCTAGCAACAGTTTTGTCCAAAATCGCTTGATGCTTTACTTTTACCCCTCTTTCGGTAATTTCTATGGTGTCTTTTGGTGGGTAACAGTCCTTTTTCGCCTCTAAGATAGCAGTATATGAAGGATATAGTAGTATTCCTTCTTCTTTTGCACAAGCTCTTAATATTGTATACTGCCATTTTGAAAGCTTCAATGAAGTCAGAATTCCTAAAGCTTTATCAGCGGAATATATGGGCATAGCTTTCTTGGACTTCAACAATTCCTTTATCTTTGTAGCCTCTTCGGGATGCTCTGTGATCAATTTTATTATATCTGCTACATTTTTGTTATCTGCACTTAAACCAGTTGCATAAGCAAGGCTTTCAGTGCTATGCGTGAGGAGCTCTTTCACTCTTCTTCTCTTCTGTAGCGGGCTTAGCTCCGAGAACACTTTTCTTGGACTCACAACAGTTGATGTTCCAACACTGTACGTCTCCGGTTTGTATGATGTTGATGCACCCTCATTTACACCGAAGTCAAAACTGGAACATGGTTGCTGCTCTGCTAACATTAAACAAGGTGTCATCTTGTCCTTCATGAACTCAGGCCATTTTATGTCTTCTTGCAGCCATGTCTCATACTTTTTTATGAAAGTATGTCTCGTGCGATTACACGAGATCCATTTGTTCCTCAACGAACACACACGAGTCTGACAGAATTGTTTCAATTCTTTATTTTCGATTTCTGACAAATCAACGGCATTGACAAAAACTTCATATAATACACTGGGCTGTGAGAAACAGCTATTGTTAGCCACAAACATAAAAATATCCAAATTGGTACTAAAAGCTTCCATCATAACACGAAAACAAATCGAACGTAATAAGTATAGTAAAGCACAAGTGCAAAGAGCTACTGAGTGAAGTTAGTTTAAATGTCTTATTTATATTATAACTACCCTCATTAACACTCGCTGTCCCATAATGCTTATTAAATTAAAATTCAACAATAATGACGGTGATTAACAAATGAGTTATTTCGTGAAATTAATTTTGTAGTAAAATGTAAATAATCTACATCGTTTTCTAATATTTTCATTATAAAAGTCATTAGCAGGTTATTAACTAACGACAATATCAGTTATGTGGTTGGTTACTTCATTTAATTATATACCTGTGTGTTGTTAAATATATTACCTATGTGTTATTCCCGGTTATAAACTATTATGTGTGCTAAATTTCATCCAAATCCGTTCAGCTGTTTGAGCGTGAAGAAGAGACAAACATACACACACACACACACAAAGTTTCGCCTTTATAATCACACTAAGATTATAAAGGCGAAAGTTTGTGAGTGTGTGAGGGTGTGTGTGTGTGTATGTTTGTCTCTTCTTGCATGAGTATTAGTTTACATACTATTTTCATATTCAAAGCAATATGTAGCTTCACAAAATACCATCGAAGATTTGAAAGATCACCGACTGTAAATTCAAAATTTCCAAAGCTTGCTACATGCAAAGCGGCACCGAAAGGCTCAAGAATTGTATGTCATCTTGATCGCCGTGTATGGTGCAATAGCTCATGTGAATACTAGCCCATCAGTTCTATTCAGTTTTGAAAAAAAGCACTTTAAGTGTTTTATTCCATACAAAAAAAAAGAAAAAAAAAATTTTCTCACGCATGGAGCTACTCATACCCTTCATACTATATTAGTAAAACAAAGGGAGGTATATTAAACACAAAACATATTTTTATTTATTAATTTCTGACGTTAAGTTTCTATGAGTATGGAGCTTGATTTTCAGACCACTGTGCGGCGGCGCGCGCGAGCGAGACGGTGACAGTGACTGCTGCGCTTGCGCACGTTGATCCACCTCCTTATCAATAATTGTGGATTGATTATTATCACTCACCGGCTCCTGCGTAACATGTATAAATCCAGTGGGGCCACTTTCGCAGTTGAAATCCGAACTGTGTAATATGCGATTCGAACCTCGTTTTCTGTTGACAAAGTTGTCCCGTTCAAAATTATTGACTATCGATGTTTGCTGTAAATTAATTAATTCACTTTGTAGCCTTTTAAACTGGTCCACTGGTGTATATGTCTCTTTAATAATCTCAATCTCATGTTTGAGTGTAATAAGGTCCTTCAATAACCGAGTCGCGTCCAAATGATCAAAAGTGACCGGGGGTAGTTTTTGTAGGTCACGGGCGACAAAAACCGGCATCTCTTCAGGATCTTTCTGTTTTATTAGTGTGATTATGTCTTCTAGTTCTCTTTGCGTCTTTCCGTCTCTTTTTCGGTTGATATTTCTTCCCGTTGTCTTAACTGAGTTAAATAAAAGATTTTTTGCTGCACTAATTTCTTCCGATTTAAACGCCGTGGTACACAGTCTGATCATTGAATCCTCGTCCATCACATCACACTTGTTCTGAATAAAGGACAGAACCTCGTTTATAACTAAGTTACAGTTCGCGCACTTTAACATTTTAGAGGTCGTTGACCCGTTCTCATCAGCCATTGCTAACGTTCGCGCACTGTGACGCGCCCCGCGAGACTGGATAATGCCTTAGGCATTCTCTACCAGTCAACCAAGGGTGGTGAAGAGATTACATGGCAGGTGCTCTATTTGAGGGGAACAACGGATTTTTTTTTAAAATACATTCTTATGCATTAAAACTAAAATAGGTATAACAATACATAAATAGGTTACAAACTACATACACATACATACACCCATAACTAATACATACATAATATCCCATAACTCTAGGGTATAAATGAGACCATAACAAAGAATCAACTGTCAAGTTTTTTTTTTAATTTTTCCTTAAATAATTCGACCAAGTCACGATTACACGTTGCATTTTCTTAGCTTTGATAAATGATAAATGATTTTTATTTCTGTAAATAGGTTGTACAAAACACTTTTACACGTCAAACATATTATTTTTAAACTAGATGAGGTCAGCGTTTCCTATCTGACTACTCCGAGAAGAAAGGCCGAAACAAACTCAGAGGTCACAGTCTCTTTTAAAGTCCAGACATAATCTTGGTCAGATCATGTGAAGATTATGTAGATTGGTGTCTAAAAATGGTCTTTTGAGGAAAGAACCACACAGATTGAGTGGACCTGTCCAGTCAGTGCACGCATTTGTCAGTGACCGTGCAGCTCAACTCAGAATTTAAGGAGCTCAACGATTCGACGAACAATACCAAAGAAAGGACATTTGGGTAGGCCGCATAAATTACTCAAGCTGCCCGACCATGATAAAACTAAATGAGAAAATAAAATAAAAAGGAATGATCCACATAGTCTTCACATTCACAATTATTAAAAATATAAAATACTTTAAAAAGTAAATATTCATGTCATAGTATATAAAAAATTCATTAATGTCAATGTGTATAAAACCCAGAAATAATCTTGGTCAGATCATTTGATCATTTGAGGACCATGTAGATTTGTGTCTGAAATAGTCTTTTGAGGAAAGAACCATACAGATTTGAGATGACCTGTCCAGTCAGTGCACGCATTTGTCAGTAATCGTGTAGCTCAACTCATAACTTAAGGAGCTCAACGACTCGATGAACAATACCAAAGAAAGGACATTTGGGTAGGCCGCATAAAGTACTCAAACTGCCAGATTATCATTAAAAGTAACTGACCCACATAGTCCTCACGTTCACAATAATAAAAATAAAAAAAATGATATTATACTTCACAAAGTAAATATGAATGAATGGTTTGAATGAAAATGATTACAATGAAACTTATGCATTGAGAGTCTAGTGGTAACTATCTTAAAAAAATAGAAAAATATTTTTTAAGCTGGTTGATTATTTGATATGGTCTCATTAAACCTTAGAGTATGGGATATTAATAAAAAATAAACGTTGTATAGTTAGGATTAAAGTGGAAATTCTAATGAAAAAGCTTGATGTTGTAATAACTACAGAAACTTTGGCAAATTTAGTGAATTTGGAAAGCAGAATAATTATCAAAATAGAATGTCAGCAAAGCTAACATTCTAGCACACAATTTATTATACCGAAATTAGCCCGAAATATCGCTACGGAATAAACATTCAGTTTTCCATTTCCGAAGCTAATCATAAACTAAATAAGCTCTCAAAGTTAGACATAAAAATGTCTAAATTGACGTCTGACACAGCAGTTGCTTCCAGCAAAATATAAAGGTGTTTTTTTAGACAGATTTATTAGCAATTTTTATATCTTAGGCAGGCGAGACCCCCCTTTTACCTAAAGCTGATCGTCCGCTGCTACGTAAGATATGCACGCATAGGTTTGCTACGTTAGCTGAGCATTTTGTTTCCCGCCACGCATTCGTGCGTAGCGTGACCGTGGACCGCCGAGGACGATCCAATCTCCTGTTTCATACAAAGTGGAGCTATGTAAGTACACGTGCGTAGCTTAGCCGTAGACTGCTGTGGAGCGGCGATTTCATAGTTACGATGTTACGGTGGCAACTGAGACGTTTTATTACAAGGGGATCCATCGATATTTGGAGTCCTTGCAGGTCAGCGAGTTTTATTATCTTTCTTTATTGATTGGAATATGAAATAGGAGGTGTTTTTATTGTTTTTAATAACAAAAGGAACGGGATTTAAGACATTTTTTGGTGCTGTATACCTGAGAGATATAATAACTGAACGGTAACTTCACAGACGTGAGGTATCGCCATCTTATTATGCATTCGAGTATTTTGAGCAGTAAATACTTGACAACGCAGCAAATGACACCGTCACGTTTTGTTTCGAAGTTAATGGAATCACCGAAAAGGTCGGATTAGTGTCACTGGTTGACTACTGTCACTCTAGCAAAGTGTGGCATGGACGGATGGGTTGCGTCGCTCCTGAGATCATCTGTCATCAGAAGACAGCTGATCTTCTGATGACAGATGATCTCAGGAGTCGCTGACGTCCCATGTCCACGAACGACGAGCTGCTATGTCTGCACAATCCTGATCCATGCGTCATCATGTGGACTTTAAAAGAGACTACGACTTCTGAGTTTGTTTCGGCCTTTCTTCTCAGAGTAGTCAGATAGGAAACACTGAGCTCATCTAGCTTATTTTTAATATGACGTGTAAAAGTGATTCCGATATACTATTTACAGAATAAATAATTTCATTTCATTTCATGTTCGTGAACGGGCGCCGTCAGTAGGGACTGGTCATCTCCTAGCTGCCACGGCTTATTTTAATTTTTGTATTGTTTTTATCTTTTTATGACGCTTACGCTTTTAACGTGCACGTCTTTCTACATTGTTGCCACATATTTTCAACATGAATGATACAACCAATATTTTGTAACAATATTTTGATTTAAAAGAATGTCCGTGGAGTTTCTGGCCCGTTCTTCTTCATAGGAACCTACTACGCTTTAGAATGGGTACTGTACTGTACTAACTACTGTGTGTACTGGTAACTAACTACATCTTTCTGACTGACCGACTCCTTGTCAATTCAAAAGTGCCTGTAATTAGTTTATTTGAAATAAATACTTTGAGTTTGAATTTAAGAATACGATGACCACTTCTGGTGAAGGCTATCCTGCGCCATGATATTAAAAAAAAGCCACATGTGATCAAAACTAAACATACTTTCTAATGCATAGTGTTATATCGGTACAAAAAACAATCATTTTCCAACATAAAACTAAAGATAGATCAAGAAAACCGTAGATAATCGTTCTCATAGGTACCTAGTTGAATCCAGACCACCTTTCCTCCTCTAATTGTGGACCTATTGTCTAAAGATAATGTAACCGAGGAAGTCTTTTGTTCCACGGAATACTCGCTAGTCTGCTCCTCCCTTCAAATTGTAGTCGGTGTTTTCGTAGGTATGTTGGTAGTCTTGTATAGTTAGGGATGTGTAATGGCCTAATACACCTAGCACTACTTTCTTTTTTTTTTTCCTCTCTTGGCAATTGACCCGGTGTCGACTATTGTGCCAGTGTCACGTTGAGACGGCAGCGTCCGCGCAAAGTGGCAGGCCGTCGGACTTTGTACTTTGTGGGTAGATAAATGTTAGTAGCTGCAAGGACGAAAACAAGGGTTACTTAGTGAAAACGTGTATTCTAATTTACATACTTATATATAATGCTATAGAACATAAAAATATATAAAAAATAATATAAATAGTTATTTTACGCACCAGTTAAAATTTTAAATTATTTTCATTCATAAAGGTGGCAAAAACTTGGATGATTTTGGGAGTGAAGTGGGGTAGAAGGGAATGGAAGTTAGTTGGGAGAGGAATGTTATATTTGGAAATTTTTCGATAGAGGTCGAAGGAATGGATGTTCAAACTAGCACTACTTATATTTATAGTTCAAGCAACGTTTTTATAATAATTCGGTTTAAAGTCTCATATCCATAGCGGGTAGTTCTTAATATCTGTGCGTGGTTTTGGACACATTTGGATACAAATTTTTAAGTTCATTATTTGTGTAGGTATGAGGAACAGGATGTAAAATTCACTCATCCTCTATTGAAAAGCAGCCGTGAGGCACACACTATTGTCGTTAAAATATTATTTTTACTTTTTTTATTTTGTATTTTGTGTTTCATGAACTATGTCCAAATAAACATTATTCTTTCATTCTTTCTTTCTTTAAAAGGGAGTATCCTGCGACCAGACGGGTGTCGTGTCTGGCGGGTAACTGCCTAACGATTGATATCGGATAGTTTTATATTATGTTGTTCGCGCGGTAAACTCTAATTGCGCGATGCAGGATTTGTGTGACGTCAGGTCTTTAATGCGTAGTTCGCAAATTGCGATGTAGATGCCGCCACAATTATTATTATTTTGACTGCCTCGTTGGTAAAGTGGTTGCAAGCGCTACTGCTGAGCATGAGGTCCTG
Organism: Agrochola circellaris; assembly: GCA_914767755.1. Lineage (NCBI taxonomy): Eukaryota > Metazoa > Arthropoda > Insecta > Lepidoptera > Noctuidae > Agrochola > Agrochola circellaris. Next base: position 11,714,295 of record OU611860.1, read on the forward strand.
TTTTCGATTCCGAGGTTGCCCAGTTTTATTGGGTTTTCCATAAAAAAATTCTCAGTAGCCGCCCGGAGTTTGGATCTGTGGCTGGTTAATGGCAATAGGCTGGCCCCATATTACATGGAACTTAAATATACGTTTCTTTGATCTTGCTCTTCTTTTCTCCTATAGCCATCCACATTCATAGACTCCGCATCACATGCCCATAAAAATGACAACCGTTTTCCACATGTGTTTTCAGTCACCGGTGCCACTATTGGGCTTCCTCTTATACAATGCCGCCATGGGCATTTGACCACCCGTATTTTTCTGAATATCCATGAAAAATCTTATTCTTTATTCTATCTTAGGGTGGTCAAAAAAATCTTATTCTTATCGGGTCTATCTTATTTTTTTTTTAATTTCTTATTTTATTATTTATGTACACACAGTATAATACATAGAGATACGACATAATTATAATTAATATAATAATTAAAATTTAAGTTTCTTCATTAATTTCAATTTGTTTTTATGGACTTAAATTTGTGCTTAAAAATAAAACTGTTTCTTTTAGAATACAGTGTCTTCACCTCCGTTTTTTTTCATAGTCGACTAATTTTAATAAAAAATATGAATTAATCCGATAAAATAAGTCATAAACTTTTAAAAATAATAAACAGAATTCAAATCGAGCTAACATCGGATACATGGCAAATGATGAAAAATTTATTAACATGAAAAATCGACCCCCAAAAGAACAACTAACTTAACTTCAAAAAAAGATAACGTTTATGAATATTCAGGAAAATACGGGCGGTCACATGCCCATGGGCGACATTCTATAGTCATTTCTTATTCTATCCAGTCGCGTAACCACACACCTCTCTCTTATATTATAGCTTCTCATCTCAGCTGCATGCAATTGCCTTCCATTCATCCCTCTTGTGGCCCAACATTCAGATCCATAGAAGAGAGTCGATCTCACCATTAAAATAGAATAGAATATAGTTGAGTTTTATTTTGCAAATATGGGTAATACATAATTAGTTCTTAAGATTACATTTAGCTCAGCCACATTTTACCAATCGGCATGCAAACATTTGAAATTATTTATAACACTATTATTACACTTATTTAGATTAATTTATAAATGACTATTATAAAAATTTAAATCATCAACTTAATTAAAAATATATGTTTGTATGAAAAGGAAAAAACAAATTAGTATCATTAGATTACATTACTATTACAAATATCATACCATTATAATTACATCATTTAACATGTCATTACTATTACTATTATTATTAAACAATACCAAAAAAAAAAAAAGAAGACCAAAATGTCAAAAATCTAAAATGTCATACATCAAAAGTTCAAAAATCAAGATGTCACTAATTAACAAATATTTTTTCTCCGATAGGAACTCAGTTACACTGTAGTATGTTTTACCTAGTATCAAAAAATCATTCTTTTTTTTTCATTGCATTGTTTTATAAATCTTCCCCTTAAGTTTAAGGGCCATTTTTTTATTTCATATAATATATAATGTTATTTGTAATGCAAAAAAATAATCCTCCCAGAGTAACATGTCTTATAGGTACTAAATAAAAATTTGGTCATCGACATCTACCTCAAAGTTACATAAGGCACTCTCTCAAAGCATTTTCCCGATACCAAAAACAAACCGGTAAAGCGTTAAGTGAGTAGGTATCTCTTGAGGCCAAGAAATTCTTACAGAAAATATTTATCAACAACATCCGCTTTCCCATCATAAATTAATTAACTTTAGGAATTTATTGGAAGTTATATTACATTCATTGAATACGGGTATAAGTTATGGAAATGTGATTCTGGTTAATAAAATGATGTCATACCTATTAAAAATATATAATTTAATAATTTTTAAACTGATGTTTTCAAATCCAAATAAGAGTTGGCATTAACAATACCCGGTTAGGTCTCCAAATATTGTGTCAGATTTTCCTTTCATACTCCAGCCAGCATGAAGACTAAACCGTCATAATCATTCTTAAGAAAATAAACAACAGAGTACTACTACTATCGAAGTAGGTACCTACATTGCTGGACATAGGCCTCTCCCAGGCTGCGCCACAACAAAATGTCTTCCGCCTTCCGCATCCAGTCTGTCTCAGCCACCTTTTAAGGTCGTCGGTCCATCTAGCTGGGGGGCGTCCCACACTATGCTTACCGATACGCAGTCTCCACTCCAGGACTCGTCTGCTTCACCGGCAATCGGTCCTTCGACAAACATGGCCAGCCCACTGCCACTTCAGCTTGCTTACTCTGCAAGCTATGTCGGTAACTCAATCAACCTGTCTAGCCTTTTCCCAACTATGTTGGGGCCGGCTTCCAGTCTAACCGGTTGCAGCTTAATACCAGTATTTTACATGGAGCGACTGCCTATCTGACATCCACAACCCTGTAACTGGGTAATACGATACCCCTTGGTAAGACTGGTTGTCAGACTTTCGGGTTTCTGACGACCCGTAACGACTGTCAAAGATCCACAAATGACAGCCGGGACCAACGGCTTATCGTGTAAAGGCATGGAGGAGTCCCGGTATGTAAAGATGGTCACCCATCTACAGACCAACCCCGGCAAGTATAGCTTAACTTGATGGATCGACCCGTGCGGCTGTTATTACTTAGCCACAAGCTATGTAACTCCAGTTCATAATCAATCTTAGAAGTTACTAATTCAACAACGAGTGACTACCTATTTTGCAAAATGAAGTTTACTTTTAACAATAAATAAATACCAAACCTTTTCGTAAAAGTCTACGGAATATCCTTATAATTGAAGTAAATGCTATTCCAAAGGTCCGTGTAATTATGTAAGTAAATGAAAATGGTCCAAGACGACGTTGTCCCTTTAATAATAAACCCTAAAGATTGTGTACTTTCTGTAGAACATCTACTAATTATCCCTGTTGCTCCGAACTCTTTATGTTCCTAAAGCCGCGTCCAGATATGTTCTTTTGTCCGTACAGTACCTCCGATTCATATCAGAGTCGCGATCTAAGAATGCTAGTTTGGACGCCCGTTCGGTACGGCGTCTCACCGGCGGGCGTCCGAACTTGCGTTCTTGGATCTTGACGCTGGTACGAAACGGAGGTACGGTATGGACAAAAGAACATATTATTATCTGGACGCCGCTTTACGTAATTGAGGGACGATAGTTTTTCAGTTGTTTGGTAGAAATATTCAGGAGACAATGAACTACGTTGAGGATTTTCTTTTCTAGTTTACAGTAATATTAATATTTTAACTTTGTTAGTTTTTTTGTTAACTTTATTGTGCATGAGTACACTTAATTAATTTATTAGGCAAAGTTAAGCTAAAGCCGTTTATTTATCTGTCAAGTATTGTGTATATCTTTTGTTGCAAAACCTAAATAAATAATTAAATATTATTCCTTTAACGGAGTTGTGTTTACAAAATTTAGAAACACATGGATTAGCTGTGGGGCAAATAAATGTGTCGTACATGTAGGAATGTTAGTTTTGGTGTGTTCAAACAAGTTGAGACGAATCATATAATTCTGGCATATCCATATTTTAACCTTACTCACTGGCTTTTCAACTCTGCTTTTTAGAGGCCTTTTCAATAATACACTTTTTTAATTATTTATTTTTCCTGCTGAGATGATCTATGATCTGGCAGGGAAGAGTTATTCCTCATCAGGAGCAACTCTCTTATTATTCACTACTCTACAAGATATCCAGTTGTAGAATGCTGCGTCTTTTGAGTCATAATTAGTATATGAGTTTATATTACACTCTCAACATATTGCTGGTACCAAAACGAAAAAGATTCTTAATTCGCTTTTAGAGTTTCGCATAGATTTGAACCTAAAATTGGAACCGTTAAGAGAGGTATATAGAATAATTTTTATTATGTACTAGCTTCCACTTAGATATCTTTATAAATTATAGCCTATGTTACTCAGTGATAATATAGCATTCTACTAGTGAAAGAATTCTTTAAATCGGTACAATGGCTTTTCAGTTTATTCGTTACAAACAAAAATACAAATCTTTTCAAAATTACAAATATAAATGTAGTTTTACATAGGGTGACACATTGGATGGTCTTGTCACTTAAAGTTATCTTTTAAAGACAACCTTTGTATGGATAATGTTCAGCTCCCTTGCACCTATTTAGTCTGCAAGAGTGCAACCAAAACAGTTCATATTCTTTCCCCTTTAAACCCATTAACAGTCCAGCAAAAAATAAAAACTATCAAAGGCCTACAATATTGTAATTTCCAGCCGCATATAACCTTTGTTTTTCCCATACATTAACTGGTTGAAAAACCGCTGAAATAGCAACTGAACCAAATCAGGTCAGTGCTGTTTCAGTGCGAACATGATATTTTGGATCGCTGCCAAATGCCTGAATGTTTCTTCGTATAGAGATTTTTTGTGGAAACCTTATATTTGATGGTACGCCTGTAAATTATGCTGATTCATAACTTAGTGCCTGGATTCCCCTCAGGGTTAAGTAGAGGTGAATATATACAATTTGGGGACGATAATACGACAGTAAATTAAAACACTGGTAATACTAATGCAAAATAGTAAATAAGTATTTTGAAAATATCGAATAAAGACCAACACCGAAATAAAAGAAACGAGTAAGCCTTACAGTATTCGCTTAAGATGTGTAAGATCTGACATGTCACCTTGGTAATAAGCAACATTAAAGGGGCGGGGCCTCGTTAAGGGTAACTCTAGCACCGCGCGCGCTTATTGGTCAAATCAAATAGCGCGCGCTTCCCCGGCTTCCTGTTACACACTTCCGTCGCTTCTCACGAAATCAGGTCCACAGACTGCGGGAAAGCGACAGGAAAGATGTTTCACGTCAAAAAGTGTTTATTTTTATTTTTGACAAGCTCAGTGACTAAACTATTGGATATGACTGAGTTTTTGTAACTAAGACTGGGAACGTCATACAAAGTTTAATTTATTGTCATCTCCACCTTAAAAACCAACATTATGCCATTTATATAGCCCCATGTAACATAGGGCGAGCCTATTTCACTCGCATCAAAATATCATCACGGTAAAAGTATTGTCTTTTTCAGGGCCATAACTTAAATAGTTCAGAGTTGAGAATTCAAGAAGAAACAAAACAATTTTTTTTATTTATAAAAATTTTTACCCGCGGCTTTACCCGCGTGGTTGTCGGAAAACATTCCACGGGAACGTACTACGGGGATTAAAAGTACCCTATGTGTTAATTCAGGTTTTAAAATATCTGTGTGCCAAATTTTATCCACATCCGTTCAGACGTTTTTGCGCCAATCCACAATATACATACAAACAAATAGACAAACGGACAGAAATTCTAAAAACTATATTATTTTCGGCATCAAACTCGGTCTCCGTCAAAGATGGCGCAGCGACGCTTCCTATTGTCTTCAAAGTATGCACCCCCGTGCCGTATTGTAGAAATACAACTACTATATTTATAGCTATATATATACCTAGTAGCAATTACTTTTTTCAAAAATATTCAATGTACCTACTGTTTTGACCTTGTTACTTTTTTCAAAAATACAATAGACGTCGTATATTTAGTAACTTAATCCGCGTAACTGTTCTTAAAGAGTCATAAAGAACCCTGTAAGAAAACACGTATTTCACCTCTCAACGAGGCATCCTCAGGAAGGCGATTGACTAGTTGCGAACTTGGACCCGACGTGTGGACACGTCAAGCGTCGAGCGCAGTGTTCACACGTCGGGTCCGACGTACGTTGTCTATTGTTTTTTATGATGGATTTCCACAAAGTCACGCCTGAATCAATTATCTACTTTTTTCTAATATGTTTATACATTTTGATACCTATATAAAGTACCTGAATGAGTTGTAAACAATCTTTACTTTCTTTGAATTTGCCCGTAATTAATATGTTATTTATCTTTTCTATTTACTTAAACAAAAACAAGAGTATGTACACAAGCTGTGTCCCTCTAGTTATTAGCAAGGAGTAATTAAGCAAAATGATCTGTCTGTTGCTGTCTCAGGAGAGCAATTTTATTCAGGAGTCACTGACTTTACAGCAGAGATGAACCTTTCTTTATTGAAGGTTGCATACATTATAAGAGACCGCGAGTAAGAATGTACGGGGCATCCCGGAAAATTCAGTTCAGTTCAGAGGTAGATGAGATATCTATCCATGCAAAAGTACAAGAATCTTTATTTGTAATTGAACAGAGAACTAAGTAAAAAATATACCAACAAGATAGTTTTACAAGATATTATTTATGCTGACAATCTTAAAATAATAATAAAAATATGATAATATCATACGGCGCAATTATCCAAATCTTATTGGGTGTTATTTGTTTGAAGCGTTTGCTTCTATTTCCTTGAATATAATACAAATAATAGGTTTATGTTGGAAAAACTAAGGCAAAGATTAGTTAGTAATGATGTTGCAATGTTGCCAACGTAAGTTTTTGTTTTCCGGGAAACCTTAACGAAGTATTTACTTAAGTTTAAGTTGGTTTATTTAAATTTTGTTGGCTGGCAAGATGAAGTCAGTATTTGAATTTTGTACGAAGAATTGTTTTTCAGTTTGCCTAACTAATTTTGATGTTAGTTTCTTTTTAATAGTTTTTAACTTCCATATCGAATGGGATGAGATCTAATAGTTTCGCAGTAAGCTGTTATCTCCTGTTTCTAAAATTAAAACCTTAAAAAATGTTTATTAAACGGTGGAAAGATTAGATTAATTTTATTTAGATATTTTATTTGTGTATTTCACTGGTTTATCGATGGATATAAAATGCGCTATCAATTAGCGCATTTTATAGTTTTCGAATAGGTATATTAAAATCTTACTACAAAATATTATCATCAACTCCATAAAAAAAATATGCAAAATAAAACGGAGCATCCCAGCACCAAAGTATACTCGACATCAGAACAAAAGCGTCATCAGGGGAAAGAAAAACTAAAGAGTAAGTATGTAAAAAAGTAATTCTCATCCGTAGCTGAGTTCAGACAAGTTCCCAGCTAGTCTGTGTAACGCGATAAAATGGGCGAGATTCAAATTTGACAATGGTCTGACGTTACTACGGATTACGGATAGATTTTCAATTTTTAGTGTAATCCAAAAACTAAAGGTTAAAAGGTTTTTTATCGTCACTAATCGATGTTGCCAGCAAAGGGACATGATCGGTTTAATTATTAGATTTGTAAGGTAAAGGGGGTGAGGATCAACAAATTACCTATAGGTATAATTTAATACTTAATTTTGGTGAAGGAAGAAATATAATCTTTGAGATCATTTCTGTTACAACGCGCTTTAGAAAAGATACGTTTTTGATAGCATAACACTGCAGCAGCACATACTGGAGCATTATCTGGGACTCTTCATATCCTAAAACCAAAAAATCGACGACATTTGCCATCTACAAACCCGCACTGGGCCCGCGTGGTGGATTAAGTACGGGCCCATTCCTCTTACAGGTAGAAAGTCTGCGTTTCAACAGTAGGAACGTTGTAGGCTGATTATGTATGCTGGGTCCATACATATGACAGTAATAATAGAGGTCTTGTTGTTGGAATCCATCTAAATCAGTGGTTCCCAACATTTAAACGTACGCGCCCCCTAACTTTCTTTTAAAATCACTACGCCCCTGAGTTACTTTGTCGACATAAGCAGAAAAGCATAAGAATGTAAAGCGACCGAATCTGAGATCGAAATTGTTTGCACCCCCTAGGATAGGTTAGATTTTTTTATGATAAAACAGAAATAGAAGTTACTTTGTCGAGTTTTGCAGAAAAACTCAAGAATTATGAGAATGCATAATGTAAAAGCGAGCAAAGCGAGCTCGGAAAATGTTGAACAATTTCGGATTCGGTACATTTCTCTTTTGACCATTCGAAGAAGTAGGAAAACTTATTTTGTCGACTTATGCAGAAAAGCTGAAGCTCATTTTACAATATTATGAAACTTTCCGGATTTGAAAACTAATCTTAACCTTGTCTAAATCCAGAACATATAATTGAATAAATCTATAGTTTATTATTAGAGCCACCGCGCCCCTCCATTGTTCACTCTACGCCCCCGAAGGGGGCGCCACCCTCCAGTTGGGCATCCCTGATCTAAATAATTCTCTTTAAAAATGACGTTATGCATATTCGTAACATAATGCCGTTGCTTGTCGCTTCATACATAAGCATTCTCAGCTAGTTCCATTATTTTCTCATCTAGCTCTCAAAGAGCAGCATTAAAAGTAGATTAGAACCGCAGCTTCGAACACGACTTCTTTGTGCTTCGTAATAAAATGTGACTCTCAAACGGAAATTGTTTTTAGGTGAAATTGCTGTGATGTTGAGATTTTCAAACGACATTCATCAAATTCTGTACAAGACTGTATGTTGTAGTAAAGCATATTATAATGGAAACATAAAAGATTCGTATCAAAACATGAAAATATGACGCCTCAATTCCCCAAAGGGGCTGGCAGATGTGCTGAAATAGTTGCATAGTAACTACAAATTCCATTTAATATGACGAGAACCTAAAAAAATTGCATAGCCGAAATTTTATCCCAGATGCAACTCTCCAAAGAGTAAGTATATTTGTTTGTTTGATATAGTTATTTTTGAGACTTTTAGGCAATATTTTCTAGTAAAGGTCTACTGCTAATCAATGCACTCAAAAATTATATGTACGCTTTCAATAATAAAAGCTCAAAACTCATGTCGGTATTCATCCTTTTCTGGGCACAAATATTCGAAACACAAACAGACCGTCTTCGGCTCGGCACTGAGTAACAAAAGTTTTCCTGTTCTATATTTACATAAATTCCCAAAGCAATACGCGGAAAGCCTCCCATTGGAGATAAAACAAAATGTATGTATAGTCACCGTGAAATTCCAACTACAAGGGTCCTGCTAGACGTGTTACAACTAAAACACCGCTGCGGCAAAAATGTGGCCGGGCACAGTTTGTATGCAAAAGTGAAGATACATACACAAAACAGAAACAAAACACCGAAACAGAATCATTTCTATAATGTTTATTGACAAGCCAAAGTGCCAGAAAACAACATCCCTCTCTCACACTTTCACCCCCACAGACACTCACAGCCACTCACACAAACACATACAAAAACTCATACAACATAATACCCGCTTTACTAAACTAGCCCTGTAATCTGACATATTTCTTTCTGCTCAATCGCACTCTGACCCCCAAGATACAAGCCCTGCTTAGTTTGGGGGTCAACGGTCAAACTAAAACATTGTTATGAACACTTAATTGTATCTATGTAAGATCACTGTCAACTTTTCCTTTGCTAATAAACTTTTTGTATTTTTTTGTTTTGTACATGCATACGCAATACAATTTGCAGTCGCGTTCAATGGATGTCGCTAACATTTGGTCTATACAAAACACATTGCGAAAACAAATGCAAGCATGCACATACACAAACAAAGCATACAATAACGGTAGGATTTATAATATTATTTATTATTTTGAGCGCATCATGGCCTCTGAGAATTTTTATTTGGCACAACGCCAATTCAAGCAGCTACCGTAGCACCAACTCACACAAGTAGTGCCTGGCGACATTTTTGTCTCAGTGGTGTGGCACGTCGGAACAGACCCTTTTAAGGAACAAATGAAAATGTGTGAAATTCCACTACGTGGTATGTTCTTTCCTTCTCCAATTTGACAAGCAATTTGTAGTTTCTGTCCTCTTCTACTTTGGCGACCGCTGCATCGTAAAGATTTTCTATTACTTATTGAGTCTTTCTTACCCGGTCATCTTTGTTAGGAGATACTTCGCATTTGGGAGTTGATTTTGGGACATTATCACAAAATATTTGGGTTTGGAACTGATGTCAGATTTTTATTTATTTAATTAATTAATTACAACGGCTTGCGCCAATGACAGTAATTAACAGGTAAATAATAATAATAATATTTATTTATTTCAGAGAAAAACTCCATAAATGGCAACAAGAACATAAAATAATAAAAACTAATCTTATAACTAAACATATCACATAAATAAACATAATTCAAAAACAATAACAAGTCAGAGATCAAACATAGGACTTAACAATAATTTTAAGAAAATAAAATCTAATAAAGTGATAACAAACATACAACTTATTTACCTAACAAACATAGCCCTCACAGAACATGAGACAATTTGACATGATCACCCTGAGTGTGTCATTAAAGATGTCACATTCCATTTTATCAGTTTATTTGCCGTTACCCCGGTCTGTGGGTCAACCTTATATAAAAACATTTGCCATTTCTTGTTAATAAGGCTGATTTACAGAACCAGGGATTAAAATCACTGTTATCATTATTTAACGTGATAATAATTATTTTCCATGATAAACCTCAAAACTGTGTGCTCATTAAAATCGTTTATCGATATGCGTTATTCAAATGACCTCATTAACGAAATCTATGTTAATTGTATGTTGCCTCGGTATGGTCGGTAAATTTTCATTGTTATGAGAACTGAAATATATTTGATCTATTTATTTATTACTGGAAACAAGTGGACTTTACGTTGCATCGCAACAATCAGTTCGTTTTATATTGCTAACTTATGATCACCACCTACTTCTCTCTTGTTCAACAATCTTCTTTGATTGAAGGAAAACATCGTGAGGAAACCGGTATGCCTAAGATATATTTCTCGACGGCAAGTCAGAGGCCCGTGGGTGGCTTTAAAACTCTGACACCAGTACCCTAATTGCGTAATACACGATCAATCAGAATCTGAATCGTTTTGAAACAGATTGCTAATACATTGCTTCATAAAAAAAAATCTGCTCAACAACGTAAATAGCGCAATGAATGTTGTCGAACTGTCAGAATGAAACAGAACGAACGAGGTTTACGAAAATGTGTTACGTACTTAGATAGCAGGTTAGTTACTAATCACACGAAAAGAAGAAGACTGTTATTTCTGTCCCGCCCTCTCCGACCGTTCAGAGTTATATGTCCGTCGTCGTGCAGCGGTCGTTTTTCGGATAAAATGATGATGGTGATGATGATGACATTTGCTGATACTCTGTCATCCTCACTAGACTCACATTCCTCAATGTCACTACTAGACTCACATTCCTCAATATCACTACTAGACTCATATTCCTCAATGTCACTACTAAACTCTCATTCCTCAATGTCACTACTAGACTCACATTCCTCAATGTCACTTTCGTTTCTTCAACAAGTAGCAGTCCCGTTACCTTCCTACTTATTCATCTGACTGTACTTTTTAGGAACTAACCTTGCCTTTTTAATTAATTATGGAAAAAGTTTTCCCCTTAGATAAAACATTTATAAATATCGGTCCGATCAGTTTGACCCTGGTCATTTTCATTTGTTCGTCATGTATTCTACACGAGTTCTGCTGCTCCTAGTTCTTATAAGTTGCGCATATGGTCATAAAAAGGTCAAAAGTAAGTGTTTATAATTTATTTTTACTACTTTGTCTATAATTGTAACCCTATTTTCTGTATTACATAAAGCATCCGCTAAAAAAACCATGTTTCAAAAGCAAAAACGAATTTTATAAAGTAGAATATACTTAGCTTTTCGTTCTGAATTTCCTAAATGTATATTTACAAGCAAAGCGGATAATAATATAACCTATATATTTTTAGGGATCTTCATAAAAATGCCATCATTTTATATATCAGCGCTAAGGTCATCCCAAATCCCAGTATTATTTATTTTATCTAGAATACAGTTTAAACAAAGTAGATACTTGCATTGTTGCTTTTAGCTTCAAAAAGCAGATGCGATGAGCAGATGAGCTTGTGTATTCTACTTTGTATGAAAGTGGGGTAAACTAAGATCAAGCAGGTTTTGGTACTGTGCCAATTTTTCAGAGATATTTCAAGCAACGTGGATTTCTCATTCGCTCTGCGATAGCAAGCATTAATTTCGATATTATATAATGCAGTTTCATTTGGGGAAGTGTTATTTTCCGCTTTAGCTGTCATTTTGTGACATTTACTTTAAGGAATTTTAAGTTTTCTCGTTGGTTTATTGTTATAAATACAAGCTTAATAAGTCTATACGTCTCTCTGCCAGAAACATGATCATTACAGATGTACTTTTTACGATACATTTTTATTTCTCTTTTCGTGTTGTCTGTGTAAGCACTTAGTTCTTTTAAAGTACACAATGGATTTTAATGCTGTTTTGGATTTTGATGCTGTTTTCACCATCATTTCTAAAACGTATTCCGGAGGTTTATATATAATCTATCTACTTATACTGGGAAACAGGTGGACTTAACGTAACTACTATAGTTTGACCGAAACCGCTGTACCGCGCCTTAGGTATTTGCGTGGCGAGACGAGGGGGGCAGTGCAGGCCGCTCATTTGTCAACGGTCACGGGCATCCACCGGTCATTAGTCAACGCTGCCCCCTCGACTCGCTGAGCATTCCTAAGGCGCGGTACAGTGGTCTCGGTCAAACTATAACACTTATATTTAACTTAGATTAAAGCAGTAATGTGACCACATTAGTAGACTGCACCCGTGCGAAGCCAGGGTGGGTGACTAGTTAAAAGTTATATTTCAAGTTCAAGCTCCGGTTCCGTGATTTCTTTGGCCAATATTATTTTAACTAACTCACCTATTTTTATTTTACCAGAAGACAAGAAACACCACGACCAAAATGTGGGCATCATCGGTGGGCACAAGATCTCCATCGAACAAGTACCATTCATAGTATCAGTCCGCCTCAATAGTACCTTCCACTGGTGTGGCGGATCTATTATACATGAGCGATTCATCTTGAGTGCTGCTCATTGTATTGTGCCGTAAGTGATTTTGATACTTGTATTTAAATTTTTATCGTAGAGAGATGTAGCTAGCTTAAAAATGTAGTTCTATTACGGCCCAGCTTTGCTTCGTATGGTACCCTCGTATGGACCTTTTGCATAGCATTTAAAGCAAATACATTAATTTGAGCATGGTGGCCCAGTGGTAACGGTCGCGACTTATTTTTATTTATTTTATTAGGTTCACCAACAATTGATTACACTGACACAAACACATAATACATTTAAAAAGTAAAATAACAGTGCATCAGTTACTTATAGGTAAACACCACATGTATAAAACAATAAATCAGATAATTATGCAAACTTACTTAGCAATAAGCGCTAATATAGAAAATTTGGTAACATCGGTAAAAAGTAAAAATATTATAAAATAATAATATATAAATATTAACAAAGTTGAAATATTATAGAATTGGTAAAGGTAAAATTGACATTCTTCGACATTGGTAAAACTAATAAAAATTGCATAAAAATAAAATGGTAGAAATTTATATAAATTACTTTTATATAGACGAGTTTTAGGTCAGACGCTTTACTTTGTGTAAATTATTACATCACTACTGCTCTTAAAACGGTGAAAGAAAACCGGCATATCCTAAAACCAAGATTTCGACAACCAAAATTCGAAGACATGTGACATCTACCAACCCGCACTGGGCCAGCGTGATGGATTTCGGCCCACTCCCTCTCGAAGAGAGGAGGCCTGTGTCCCAGCAGTGGGAACATTATCGGCGGATTTTGCAAATGTAGGCAAGTCCACGCTACGCGAACGGATGGGTTGCTGGCAAAGAATCTACGCAGCTGACGTAATAATCTCTCCGTGCAGCTAATCCTACGCAGCGGTGGAATTAATGTCTGAAGAAATTATAGCGCTGATGATGATGAAAATGAGACCTTAACAAATGTTCGATAAAGGCGTAAATATTTAGTTTGAAAACCTGAGAAAAAATACATACAAGGAAGCAGGGTCTGAATAACAAAGCTTTTTACTACATACTCGTACCAGTAGATCGAGGCCGAGGCTACTTTGTCAAGTATTACGGGCTATTGTACATGTTATTACAGTTTTGCACCCTTTGCAAAATCCTTTCGTTGTAGGCACTTACTTCAAAGGTTAATAGAATTATGTAGCTTAGGTACTTGTGAAAATAATAATATCATAACTAATAATAGCATTATTTTAAATTAGTTATCACATTATTTTCATATATTAAATGTTTTTGCGGTTTTTTTTTAATAATTGAGGAGATCGTGGCTAAGTAATAATAGCCGCACGGGTCAATTCATCAGGTTAAGCTACGCTTGGTCCGTAGATGGCTGACCATCTTTACATACCGAGACTCTTCCGTGACTCGGAAAGCACGTTAAGCCGTTGGTCCCAGCTGTCATTCGTGGATCTTTGACAGTCGTTACGGGTCGTCAGAAGCCCAAAAGTCTGACAACCAGTCTTACCCAGGGGTAACGTATTACCCAGTTATTGGGTTGTGGAGGTCAGATAGGCAGTCGCTCCATGTAAGATACTGGTATTCAACTGCATTCGGTTAGACCTGCATCGCGCAATTAGTTTCCCGCGCGGTGGACATATATACAAGCTTCCGACTTCAACCTCTGGGCAGTTGCCCGCCAGACACGACACCCGTCTGGTTGGAGGATCCTCCGTTTTCTATGGGGGATGAGTGAACTTTACACCCTGTTCCTCATACCCCTAAAGTATCAACGACCAAATTGTTTATTTTTGTGTTTTGTTCTTTCTTTACGTCATGTGTACCGCAAATAAACGTATTTTCTTTATTTCTTCTTTCTTTCTTTTATAGTGAATGTGATAAAATATCAAACACTTAACTAAGAAATAAACAAAGAAAAGAATATCAAATATCACAAGAATATACTTCTAACGAAGCAAGGCTCAATTTATTTCCTTTGATTTGCCAAAAGACAGAAGAATACATCCCAAAAATAATTTTGTTTTGTCCGTTTTATTTCTGTTTGAGTAATCATTCCTCTTAGAAATATTTACGTCCATTTATTTTTTCTTGATTACATAAAATGTATGAGGCGTCGCTGACCTCTATTTTCGTCTTTTCCGTTGCGTAATACAGTCTAGAAATAAAACTCCGAATTGATTTATAGAACCTAAAATATTGAGGTGAAAAAAAGGCTTATACTCAATGAATTGATTGAGAGCTGAATAGGCTGAAATTTACGGTGAATCCAGATTGATTTACCTTTCCAATTCAAGCATTTATCTTTGAAAGCAGAATAAGAAACTATTTCGAAGGATTATCCTAGAAAATACCTATCACGTACCTACGGTATCTTGAATCGTTTACCAGTACTTTTTCTATGTTTTTTTGGATGTCAATGACTGATTTGGCTAGCTGTAATTATTTTCATTTGGTAAGAAATTATGAAAAGCACACATAAATTTGTCACGATATCGTTATGTTAGCTTCTATTTAATTAATATTCTTAGCAGCATGGCATATGTCGTGATGGCCCAGTATATGTCGTGATGGCCCAGTATATGTCGTGAAGGCCCAGTATATGTATGTCGTGATGGCCCAGTGGTCGCCTCGCCTCTCATGCACGAGGTTGTGGATTTAAATCCAGGCAAGTATCAATGTGACTTTTTCAATTCATATGTACTTTCTGAGTTTATTTTAGACATTACTGACATCGGTGAAGGAAAACATCGTGAAGAAACCTGGACTTATAGTTAATTTAAGTCTGAAATCGCCGACCCGTCTTGAGCAAGCGTGGTGATCAATGCTCGTGCCTTCTCTGTATGAAAAGAGGCCTTTGCCCTGCAGTGGAACAGTAATAGGCTGGTATTATTATTAGCAGCACGCTTAGCATGACCACAATAGAAACGGGTTTTGTCAACGGAAGAATAGAGAAAATGACAAATAAACAATCACAATCTGTCATTTTGTCTATTCTTCCGTCGACAAAACCCGTAGAAAAACCCGTTTCTATGGTTCGTATTACCTTAAAAGGTATTATTAATTAATTTTATGGTCAGAGAAGTACCTTACAGCATTGTTTAAAGCTCCAAATACTTATTCAGAAAAAGGTCTCTACGAGCGGAACAGTCAATATCCAATATTCAATTTCCTTGAAAGGTCTTTCAATATATTCCCTTCAGTATTTACGATTGTATTGCGTCATCTAAAGGAAACTCCTCTCAAGTCTCAGATGACTCTCAATTTTATTTCCAGGAACAAAGAGTTCAAAGTTCTTGTTGGCACCGATAAGATTGACGAAGGAGGAAAGCTATACGATGTTGAAAAAATTATAATACATGAAAATTATTCAAATACAACCAATGACTATGATATTTGCATCCTCAAATTGAATGAATCCTTGACTTTTGGGCCTACAGTTGCGAAAGTTCTACTAACTGGGAATATTGTAAAGTTGAAGAAAGGAACACAGCTTAATACTACTGGCTGGGGATACACACATGTGAGTTGAGAAATTATTAATGAGTTCATTTCAGTGTCTGCAAAAGGGACTTTGTAAGAGATAAATTAAAATGGAACAGAATTTGTATAGAATTAAGTGGCAGGTAAGTTAATTGTAATTTATTCGGAGGTGAGTAAAACGGGCTAGTAATATATTGTGCGCTTTAAAATGTCTAAAGTCACGACACTTATTATCGTGGACGTCCCTTGCCACGTCCATAAAATGTATGAAAATACATCCACCGTATAACGTTATCGTTGACGAGAATTTAAAAGTGTCGTCATATTCTTTATTTCCCCATATTATCATGATGCCATGCCATGGACGTGGACGACCACGATAATATCGTGACGTTAAAAATTATAAAAGCGCACAATATCTTCACTACTATTGCTAGTTTAAAAATTTCTAAAGTCACGATACTT
Organism: Agrochola circellaris; assembly: GCA_914767755.1. NCBI lineage: Eukaryota > Metazoa > Arthropoda > Insecta > Lepidoptera > Noctuidae > Agrochola > Agrochola circellaris. Next base: position 11,731,037 of record OU611860.1, read on the forward strand.
ATTATCGTGGACGTCCCCTGCCACTTCCATAAAATGTATGAAAATACATCCACCGTATAACGTTATCGTTGACGAGAATTTAAAAGTGTCGTCATATTCTTTATTTCCCTATATTATCATGATGCCGTGCCGTGGACGTGGATGAACACGATAATATTGTGACGTTCAAAATTATAAAAGCGCCCAATATCTTCACTACTATTGCTAGTTTAAAAATAAAAAAAACAAATGAATCACTTTTCTCGTTGACAACCGAAGTTGACAAAAGACCCGAGCAAACTAATAATCCTATCCATGCAAAAGACTTAAATAACAAAGAAAATAATGTGACAACAGACGATGATAAAATAGATATTGAGATAAGTGATCCAAGCTAAATCATTAAGGCTTGTAGAAAATCAATATTAATATTGACACTCAAGTCTAGACAGAAATTAATAAAAGCATCAGATGCGACACGATACCTTAATATTAAAATGACGAGCCTGAAACATGAAATAGATATAGGTGCAGAAGGCCGGCTCCATACAACGAGCGACTACAGGCGTACGCACACATTGACGCGTACGTACGTACAGCTACCTCATACTGGCTTAGGGGTGCTACGCACCTGTACGACTCGGCATGATTCGGTACAGCCATGTTGCAAAATCGGATATGTAGATATACTCGTATGTTCGCAAAAAGCCGCTAGGTTTAGCTCGAAGTGTGTCAAAGCGATTCAAACATGATTCAGCGAGGGTTGACGCCGAACGGAGTTCGTCGAGCCGAATGAAAGCCGTGTGTAGTAATTGCTTCGGGTAGGCTTTGGTCAACAAATCGAATGCTTACCTACTGACAGGTTATGAGTTTATATAATTGTTTATTTCATTTGACTTGTTAAGTCAAGTTATTTTAATTAAATTTTTATTTTTTGTTGACATAATCTACTCATTACAATGTTTTTTTTTAATGAGTTGTATTGCAATATGTGGTTAACTAGTGACCTCGACAATTGATCATATTATTCATAGTTATTAGTAATTAACTGTTTATTTATTTTACCTCGATGGTCCTAGTTTATCATTTATAACTTCCAGTTACAGCTTTATGTAAGCGGGCACGCCCTTTATGCCTGGAGGCTTTTATTAAGATGTTAAGTTTTGTTTACGTTTAGTTTTTATTTCTGCCCAAGTATAGTTCTCGATGATTTTGTTTGGTATATTGGCGTGTGCTAGCTAACATATGGATAATAATTTAAATTAGGTTAATTATGTTGAATACTATTATATAGAATCATTTTTTTTCTTTCTAACTGAACAGACAGCTGTGCTGTTGGGGAGTTTGTTGCGCCACTTCTTCTTCCCAGCTAACGCACTAAGAAGTGGTGAAGGGTGGGCGTTTTGGGGGACTGTCTTATGTAATTTTGACGTTCGAAAAGTGTTGATTCTCAGCCTAGTTTGAATAAATGACCTTTGAATAGAAAGTGCCGATCCGAACTATTAAATGTGTAGCACCTCTCCAAATTCCGTCGTAGTGCGCTTGCACTCGCTCTGCGTGAGCCGTGTCTATTTGTGCGTGCGTTTACACTCGTTGTATGGAGCAGACCTTCTGTACCTTTCTATTTTGAGCCTGAAATATTATGATCTGTCACACCATTTAATATCTCCAGTGACAATGAATAATATGAAAGTCTTATTAGATTTGAGTGGGTGTTACAAGGGTACCTACTTGCGATTTATTTCAATGGAAGAAAAGGGAAAGATTTATGAAGCTAAAAGAAAAGGTTGAATTATTTAATTAAAGGTTTGAAATACAAAAGGGAACAGAATCTTTAGTTAATTAACTGGTACAGTAATAGTGAAATCACTCGTGAAACGGGTAATCTAAATAGCTCACATGACATAACATCACGGATAGACCCTTTGAAGGGTAGAGGTGTACACTGTACAGGCCTTAGCATAGCACCCACATTTGCCCAGTAAGGCCTTAGTTATGAAACGTTCCCTTACACAAAATGTCTCCTAATTTACTGACATTATTATCATCATTATAAAAGTATATATATACGTACCTAGATATAATAGTGTATCATTTTAGTAACAACATTTTTTGTAAAATTTAAATGAACAGCACAGAGCCCACAGATAAAACCTGAGTGGTTTTTGTTGCGTGGCTAAAACCAAACTGTAAAATAGGCCAAGTGTTTTAGAAAGAAAGAAATAAAAATAATCTTTGTTTTATGTCTTTTCCAGCCTGAAGGTCATATCTCTAACCACCTTCTACAAACAACAGTGCCAGTAGTACCTTGGCTACATTGTCAGCTGTCTTACGGTAAGCAGAGACGGATATCACGAAGGATGCTGTGTGCTGGGGGGCATGGAAAGGATTCCTGTATGGTAAGGCTCATTTTAATATCACTATACTGCCTACAGTCCCTATTTGGTTTTGCTTTGGTTTCCATCAACCTAGCAAAAATGTAGACTCCGAGCTGCTACCGACAAATTTCCAAAGGAAAAACCCAATAACACTTTGCCCGACCTGGAGATCGAAACCGCAGGACCTCATGCTCTCGACTTCCGGCCACCGTAGGCGCGGGCTTGCGGACGGTGAGCAATGGGTAGCTAGCCGTCCGACAGGGACCAGGTCCGGGTCGACGGCGCGTTGTGTTCCACACGCGCCTCAAAGAGATGTCAGCACCAACTGACGGGGTCCGTAAGGGCCAATGCCTGCCAGGGTTGCGAGTTTGTCCGAAAGGGATATCGCGACCCCGGCACACAGGCAACGGAAGGAACACGGGTGGGTTTTAGTCAGTAAAAGTCTGACACACCCTCCCGCTCCGCCCAGAGCGGGAGAAGTTATTTGATCATTCCCCACCATAAAAAAAAGGACCTCATGCTCAGCAGTAGCGCTTGCGACAAGGCCAAGGCCAACGAGGCAGTCCGAGGTCCGTTACTTCTAAGATACTATCTGTCTGAGGATCTACCTACGTCCCAGGAAAGATGCTCAATAAAAGTTCCGAAACCAGGAGATTGAATAAGTTTTATTTACAGGGCGACAGTGGAGGTCCCCTTACTTGGAACAACGTGCAAGTTGGTATAACATCCTTCGGAGCTGGTTGTGGAATAGTTCCTGGAGTTTACACCAAGATATCCGTCGTAAAGCAATGGATTGAAGATACCGTGAAAAATAATCACAAAAAAGAAGAAAGGAGAGAGAAGAGCCAGACAACTAAAAGAATCTTTAAGCGTGCTCTGCAGTAATATTTTTCTGATTCATTGTATTTAATCCTTTATCTTCAAATGCAATGTAAAAGAACGTTCCTTTGTATTTTTTGTGTCACAGTTCTATAAATCCTTTGGCTGAATCCCTAGAGATATTGACAAATAATGTTTATTTATTTATTGAGGACCTGCAACAAAAGAGGAACACAAAAAAAAATAGAAAATATTTTTAACACCCGACGCAAAAAGAGGGGTTTCATAAGTTTGACCGCTGAGTGTGTGTCAGTCAGTCTGTGGCACCGTAGCTCTTAAACGGGTGAACCGATTTGAATGCGGTTTTTTAAAATTGAAAGCAGTTTTTGTAGTGATGGTTCTTAGACATGTTTTATCAAAATTGGTACAGCCGTTTGAAGATTATCAACTCTTTTCTAGTTGATGAATACATGTGAGCATCTTCCACAAGTCTGGTCAATTTGAAATTTGGTATTCTGCTACTTTAATGATATTAGAAGAATATAGTAACCTTGAACTAATGTTGCAGCATCACCTGGAATTTGCAAGATACCCAACTCCTCATTGGAATGTTCTCTATGAATAGGTTATAGATAGATGATGAACAGGGTCTGGTGATGGTGTAGGAAAGAGAAACGCGGAAATGTTAGTGTCGGGAGTTTTTTAAATTTTAAATTAATTTCACTTGTTTTGTTTTGTGCACTCCTTCAATTACAGGAGGCCTCCTGTAACAGGTGAATGATCATGACTGTGGCCACTGTCATCATCAATCACCTGTTCTTATGACCATTTATTTGTGATCGACGCAAAATGTCCTTTTCTTCCATACTTCTCTATCAGTCGTTATCTCGGTAGTCACCCCCTTTCTAGCCATATCATCTTCCACACAGTCCATCCATCGTTTCTTTCTAACTGAACAGACAGCTGTGCTGCTGGGGAGTTTGTTGCGCCACTTCTTCTTCCCAGCTAACGCACTAGGAAGTGGTGGAGGGTGGGCGTTTTGGGGGACTGTCTTATGTAATTTTGACGTTCGAAAAGTTTGAATATATGACTTTTGAATTTTGAATTTTGGTGTCACTGCCATTGACATTCATATTTAAAACTTTCCTCACGACGTTTTTCTCATTCCTCCGCATCACATGCCCATACCATGACAACCGATTTCCGTACAACTTTTCAGTCACCGGTGCCAATTTCAGACTTCCTCTCATGTACTCATTTCTTTTTCTATCCGTTCGTGTCACACGACAAATACCACAGTATTCTTCAAAATATGTATTCAGTAACTTATCTATAGAAAACTACGACGTATCTTCTTTGTCATTATGTTTGCATAAAGACTTTTAGCCAAATGATGTTGTTGGCTTGCTGCACGCTTTGGTGTTTACTATAAGTGCAGCAAGTAATTGTTATTAAAGTAAAATAAATAATAAAAAAATCTATACCACTAAGGACTCAAACCTAAACCAACGTGTTGTCAATTTTAAAAACCATTTACGAGTTTCCATATCAAGAGAAAAAGATTAAAGAACACGAGATTGTATCTATGCTTAAAAATATTAAAATCTGTATAGCATAATACAAAAATAGAACGCCTTTTCACTCCACTCGTGCATGCTATCATCCACAATACCCCTTTTATATTGTATTCCTACTTCATGCACTCGAAAACGACTGAATCCTTTCATTCCTTTCATAATCCAGCCAAAAAGAGCCAACGAACTCATTCAGTCTCCCTGAATCCATTGAAATATATAACTGAACAAGATTTTCGTATAAAAATGTGAAGAAAACCTCGTAATTTACAAGAAAATACGTTATTAACTGAAAAATACTTTATCCCAATAAATCTTTTTTTCCCGCAAATTGCCGGTCTGAAACAGACTGTAAAGCTGCTAATGTGAGTATAGGAGGCGCGGGATGATCATAAGCGGCGCGACAAGCGGAGCGGCGTGACTAGCGGAGCGGCGCGACGAGCGGAGCGGCGCAACTTTTTAAGACCTAGGTTGGCAAATAGGCCGAACCGCTTGTGAAGGAAAGGTATGGACTGGTGTGACTATAGTGCAAAACAAGTAGGTACTGTTGTTTCCATGTGTTGCTAACCTTAAAATTAAGTTATGGTGAGATGTGTTATGAGTTTGTTATGTTTAAAGACAGTCTGTCCGTTAATATTTGGAAACGAGCTCAAGCGAAATAAATGTTCTGACGATACGTACGAATTCAAACATGCAAAGTAAATGTGGTTAGTCGCTCATCGCCCGCTCTAGCTATGTCCGCACCCTTATATTTTTCCACTGCTTTCAGGTCCACAGTAATTACATATTTTTGCAAATAATAACGGTGCCAGTAATAGAGTTTGAACCCCAAGATTGGCTCTTAACAAGATATTTTTACTTCGACTAGACTGAAATAAGACGAAAAATCTTTTGTAAATAAATTATCCCGAGACTTCAAGGTTCCTTTTGATAAATTAGCTCCGGTCTTTTGTTAAGCTGATATCAGATGCTTCACTTTTTGTTCATTTATTTTGTTCATTCGCCGTCGTTCACTACAAGTGAACGCCTGAACACAAAATGAATCAGAAGTGAAAAACTAATTCCTTAGTGAACCAATCCAATAGTCTTTCGGTTACATTACCAGTCGACAGCGATACCGAGGAATTTTTTGACGCCATATTTTAGTTTTTAAAAGTGTTAGTAATAGTTTTGTAGTTAATTTATTATAATAAATATCCGATGATGTTGTGTGTTCGAGATCTTTCACTCGCATTTCGAATGATCAAAAATTTAATTAAATGAACAGATGAACGTTCATCTCTATGTTATTTTGTCGGTGTCGTGTGAACGTAGGATGAAATAAAAGTGAATTCGAGTGAAGTGTCTAAGATCAACTTTACGTTGTTTTATTTTGAAGAATTTCTTGTAAAGGGTTCTTGAAATAAAAGGGTTTTTCTTTGTTTATTTCATCCATTAGTAGCTATAGGCCTAATTTCTCGAACCTTTTAGCGTTTCGCCTTTTTTTGTTTTACTGAGTTGTGTATTTAGGATACCGGTTATAAATAGACCTTATTTGCATACTTTCTTAGATAACAGAGCAACAATTAAAATATTTTCATGACTAATTCCCTTAGGATATTTAAAAAAGAAACACAACTGCCGGTAAAAATTAATTAATAAATGTCTGATAAACACTTTTAGAAATGCTTCATCTCAATACCTACTTTCGCTTGCGGCTTTCAACGCAAACTAAAAGCCCTTCCTTTGTATTTTATTTCCGACACAAAACCTACGTATTCCCGGAATGATCATTCGCTAACAGTAATTCACCCCAAGCGGTAATATAATTAGCTAGTCCTTCAGTTAATTATCTTTTGATTAGCTCTTCTACAATTAGTACTTTAAGAATCTTTTCCATATTCATTTAAAATCCAAGCCAAACGCCCTCAACGAAGTCTATCTAGCAGCGAGATATTTGCATTTCATCACTTAGGTATATTAAAAGTTACTGATTTGTAGCTAAGCAATAACACCCGTTCGAGTCGATCGATCGGGTTAAGCTACGCTTGCCGCAGTTGGTCTGCGGATGGGTGACCATATTTACATACCAAGACCCCTCCGTGGCTCGGAAAGCACGTTAAGCCGTTGGTCCGGGCTGTCATTCGTGAATCTTTGACAGTCGTTACGGTCGTCAGAAGCCCAAAAGTCTGACAACCAGTCTTATCAAAGGGGTATCATATTACCCAGTAACTGGGTTATGGAGGTCAGATAGGCAGTCGCTCCATGTAAAACACTGGTATTCAGGTGCATCCAGTTAGTATGGAAGCCGACCCCAACATAGTTGTCCGTGACATCACTGCGGGCCCTATCAGAATACCAGCGCTGCGACATTTTAATTTTTTTAATGTCGCGGCATCATGCTGAGATAGGAGCCTTTTGGCCTCGTACGGGACTTCATTCTTTAAATTTTAATGTTACTTTGGTTTTTATTTATGTATAGTGTGTTTTAGTTTAATGTGTGATTTCCTGTGCGAATCTCAATAAAAACTTTTTCTTTCTTTTAGTTGGGAAAAAGCAGGCAGGTGTATTAAAAGTTACTGGATGATTACCATCACGAAGGGCGCCTGTCCCTGATTTCAAAGAAACATTTTAGTAAGAGAACGTAAATCATTGTAGTTCTGTTTCGAGTATTGTAACGTGCACAACAAATACTGCCAAATGAAAAGACGTATTTAGTGGTCGTACAAGCAGCCCTGGAGCAGTGGCAACCCAGTGGTAACGGCCACGACTTACAAATATACAAATACAATACAAATAATTTATTGTGTAAATAGAAAGTTACATTTGAATCGTGTTTGGAGCCTCCTTTTAGGCAATCAATGCCTGTATTAGAAGGCTCTGCTCTTTTACATCATTGTCGTACACACATACTAACTAAGTTAATATAGTGTACTGTGACCTTAAGGGTCCCAATCCAATGTAAGTAGGTACATGTTCCGTATTTAGCTTAGCTTTTTAATACAAATCTTTAAAAATAAATAAAAATAAAAATCTCTAAGTAAAGTTGCAATTTAAATAATTAACAGTAGGAGTAAAACTTACACTTATAAAACTTACGAGTTTGTAAGTTTTAGGTTTGAACCCAGTCAGGGCCTTTCCATTGTGTAAATAATTTCATCACCACTGCTTTCAATAATGGTGAAGGAAAACATCGTAAGGAAACTGGCATGTCCTACAACCAAAATTTCGAAGACATGTGACATCTAACAACCCGCACTGGGCCCGCGTTGGAGATTTCACCCCACTCCCTCTCGAAGAGAGGGGGCCTGTGTCCCAGCGGTGGGAACATTATAGGCTGATTATGGTTATGCAAGCAGCCTTAAAATCCTCATTCCAATTTCTATATTCTTTTCACATTCACCTCAAAACAATCCACGCACATACCACAATAACAAAAACGAAGATCATAAAAAAAACTGTATTTGTTTAAACATCGCAAAGTTCAGTAACTGCTATAAAACAAGGTTTTGGTTTCAAACGAATATCATTTCGTATATTCTACGTAGCTTCTACGTGACTTACTCGTCACCAGCCCTTAATGTCTTTTTTACTTTACTTTACTTGACTTTACCGCGTAAACTTGTACATGTCGGGAAAGTTGAAGGAAGGAGCGCCTAATTTAGATGCTGTGGAAAGATACGGTTATCTTTCTGGAAGGATCTTTTGGTATCACGTCTTTTGCGGAGTTTCCGGGGTAAAAGTTATGGGGTAATCTAGTTGTAGGCTGCTTAATGTTACTTTTATTATTCATTTATTATTAACGTAAGTTAATGAATTCGTTGGAATTATTCACTAATGCTACAAATTCAGTATTTGTTTTCAAAACACAAACAAATTTCTGTGTTCTAAAAATAATGCGTAGCATGTATCTGCTACGACTGCGTAGCTAGCGGTCTTCACGGGTGCTACGCCGTAGCAAGAATACAAACTTTGAACTAGCCAGTACCCGAAAATACTCACATCTAAAAGCTATACTATTCTCTTTTATGCCGGAAAAACTCCCATATTGTATACAGTCTCGTAGCATAAATAATGGACTTCCCGACTCTTAATTTCATTGTATTAATCCTCATTAAGTTTCTACCATTTTATAAATCTCATGAAAGTAAGGTTAACATTTTTTTCTTAAACAATTCAGAATCGTCACCCAATATTACGTGCTCCAAGTCTTAAACATTTACGTCTAAAACTTGGCAATACAACCACGTAATTTTTCATTTTTACGACTTAACCTCATAGCATTCGAGCTATTCGAGACTTCATATTTTATTATCTTTTGAAGTTTTAATGCCAGCACTTACTTTAAAAAAAAAGGTCATTTATTCGACTTATTCTATTAAATCAAAGTTTTCTGTGACTGATGTGTTTTTAACAACAGTTTCGATTTACAAATAAGGAGAAATAAAAAGAAATTGTTCAATTTGAAACTTTTTATCTTCTCGTCCTAATACTATTACCTAAATTAGAATTGAATTTGATTCAAGATAGTCCTGCTGCTTCTTTCATAGGTACTTTTAACCTTTTAAATGTATCATAATTATCAGAGTAAACATTCCCATAAACTCATTGAAAAAAAGAAAGAAAAGATATTTTATTTGCCACAGAAACACGTGCATACAAAAAGATAATTAACTCGAGCAACAGAACAATAAAACAAAATAGATCGAAATAAAATCACGAGCAGAAACCAGAAATAGTCATCAGCTGCTGGCACGTCCGGGCTGCGACGAAGGCTGATGCTGTGCGTGTTATTATATCAGCCCATACTGACGCACTGCTGGGCAAAGGGGATAAACGCCTTCCTGCACCCTCTTCTTCCTTTATCCAAGGAGGCACTCTGTGTTTACGGTTGTTGTAATGTTAATGAAACCTATGCAAGGTTTCATTATTATCTTTTCAGGAAATAGAAGTGATGATCAGCCTATAATATTCCCACTGCTGGGAAACAGGCCTCCTCTCAATAAGACGGAGTGGGCCGTAATCTTCCTGTCAAAGTGCCTGTCAGGGTTCGAACCTACAACCTACAACTCATAAGTCACGGCCGTTACCACTGCCGAATAAATGAAGCCTTGTTCGTACACAAATCGAATTACGAAACTTCCTATCAACACTATCACAGACAAAGCCCTCATATTTTTCTAACATCAGACTGTCACAACTTGAGCACGAACATGCTTATCAAACACGGCGGTCACGTACGAACAGCTCACTTGCAGCCCTAATTAACGAGCCAATCACGTGACAGAGTCGCTGGGACCTCGGCTAGTCTCGGCAGAGATCGGCAAAACTTGGCAAATTTCGTTACAAGTCGTATTTGGTGAGATTTTGTTTATTATTGTGATTAGTCCTTGTTAGTGCGAGCGTGGGCGGAATCTTGTTAAATAAGCCAACCTTGTTGAAACAAATATTATTTACTAGCTGCGCCCCGCAGTTTCACCCGCATTTCAGTCTTGATTCCGTAGGAATATTTTTTGCACATGGTTAATTTGGCACATGGGTATACCCATGTGCCAAACTTCATCCAAATCCGTTAAGTCGTTTTAAAGTGAAACCGAAATAAACAAACAAACTCACTTTATTTAGGATTGACTCCTGTGATTAATAAACTAGGACAGTTACCAAAAGTAATATTGAAACCAATTGAGACTAAAATACGTTGATAAAAAATACTCTAGCCGTACTCGGCTAGAGCCACTTTTAATTATAAAACACCGAGTTTTTTCACTGAAAACGGTGTCAGTTACAAAACTTCATGTACATGAACATTAAAAATAACACCAGAAATTTCGCTGCAGCAAAAAATATAAACTCCTCAAAAATACGTTGAAACACGGGAATAACTAACAAATATTAAATACCGAAACTACAGTGAAAACCGTAATAAAATAAAGCTCGTAGGTGACCAGACCACAATTTAAAAACGTAATTACCAAAAGTCTGGCAAAGTGAAGCGTATAGATATAGAATAAAAACCGGCCAAGTGCGTGTCGGACCAGGCACAATGAAGGGTTCCGTAGTTGGCATGAATTTATCCCAAGAACAAACTTAACATTGCAGTTTGAAAAACATGTTCTCCCATACATTCCGTATGGGAGAACATGTTTTCTAACTGCAATTTTAAGTTGGTCGATTATTACTCGTCGTTTGCAGTTAAAAGCTTAATATTAGAGGTAGTATTAGAGGTACCCGAAAAAAATATATTTTTCTTGATTTTATTTTATCACTTTGTCGGCGTGATTAATATGTATACCCATGCCAAATTACAGCTTTCAAGTACTAACCGTCTCTGAGCTAAGCCGCGAACAGAAAGACGGACAGACAGACAGACGGATATGGCCAAATTATAAGGGTTCCTTGTTTACCACGGAACCCTAAAAATGGCGTATAATTACGGTGCACAGATAGTTAAGTATTCATCCTACAGAGGCGCTAGTGAGCAGACCACAGATAAAAAAGAATCGGTCGTTGCGAAGTTTGCTATGTAAAAAGTTACTGGTGAAAGGAGTTTTTATGAAACATTTTTTTAAATATGAATATGGAAGCCCGGACGTGATATTTTTTAAAGCATTTTCGCGGATATTTTTTATGAAAATATAGCGTGTTTTGTGTTAGGGTTTCGGCCTCTAAAAGTTATCGGAATTGAGTTTTTATTAGCACTGCAGTGACCTCTAACAGACTCGAAAAAAGACATCTTGTGTATCTTAAATACACAGAGGATAGACCCTCACTTCCTAGGTGGGCACTCCACGCAATACCTAGTTACGAGATGTGTTCTGTTTATAAATATTTTATGACCGATCAGCTTACAAAAAGACTAACATTTTATTCTGGTAGCAGCAGGTGTGTTAAGAAAATTTCAAGCCATAGTTAAAGACCGAATTTTTGAAAATACCGTGACTTTCACCCGAATACTGAAACGCCACTCAAAACTTAAGCGTTACTTATGACTCGTTTAAAGCCTTTTGATTGGTTGAAACTAGTTTTAAGTAACGCTTAAGTTTTGAGTGGCGTTTCAGTATTCGGGCGTAAGTGCCCTTTATTTGAATTTCTCTCAGAAAGCGCACTACTAAGAAGAAGCGTAGAAGAACGCAACAAATAATAAGCCCCTTTTCCAATAATAAAGTTGAAGGTTTTTTTACTACCCATGTTGCTATAAGCCCTATTTATAGATTTCTTTAACTCTATTATCTCTGAAAGGAAAATATGTAAATCATATTAAAGAGACAGTTTCCTAACGAAAAAAATATATTTGAGGAAACGCAACTCATAAAACTGTCTTCACCATCGAATACATTTCCCATATTATACTCAATTTTCCTGTTTTTCCTCTTACTAAGCTACATTCGATGTTTATTCAAAAATGTAGTCGTATTTTATTTATATTCGTGACGTATCGTATGAATAATTTTTGGTTTTCATCTGCCATATTTAAGATGCATGCAACCGAATTCTGTTTTATGATCAAACTAGCGGCGAAATAGATCCGATGTTTTATAGACTAGCATCATAAATGTCCACTGTTTAAGGCGAAAGCGTCAAGGTATCCCGCGAAATTCTAATTTTATTACGTTTTTTGCAATTTGCAGGTCAGTATCATGTTCTATGTTGATCTAAATATGATTCGCGGCCGTATCAAATGTTTAATTATAGAATTATAATCATAAAAATTATCAATACAACTCTCTAAGTTCATGTAACCCCATTGAATGACAGTTTCATGAAATCATGACATTTGACAATTATGCTAACTAATGGAGTTGTATTGCTGATTGTAATGATTATAATTATGTAAAGCCATATTTGTTACGGTCGCGAATCATATTTTAATCAACATACAACCTGACACTGACCTGCAAAATGGAAAAAACCCAAGAAAATTTGAATATCGCGGGCTACCTTAGCGCATCCCCCTTAATATGAGCCTTCGTAATAGAGCCTTATGTGAAGCGGCTCATCCGAAGAGACACCGGTCCCACCGTCAGTGAGGAAGCGACTACTTATAGTCCGCGCGCGACTGCTAGTCACCGCCAGAGGTATGTGAGGGGTAAGACGGGGAGATAAACAAAGGCCAAGCTAACTCAGTCTGCCAATTTTGTCAATCCCTCTACCGACTTACCGCTCATATACCTCTTAAACGAATTGAACTTAAGTATACCTAATATACTTAAGTTTAGCTTGTTTTTGCAATCGTCAGATAACTATTTTATCTTTTATTTATGTACGTAGAATTATGCCAGACCGTTATATTTTATATTATTCATTTTTTTAAGATGAAATTTAATCTGACGATTGAAATGAAATAATTTAGGAATAAAATAATTCTATTACTTGTCAAGAAGTAAGTTAATAGCAAATAAAACATGGCAATTTTATAAAACAACTAGCTTTTGCCCGTGGCTTCGCCCGCGTGGATATCTAAAAATATCCCAAGGGAGTGAATATACCAGGATTAAAAATACCCTATGTTTTAATCTAGGTTATAAACTATCCGTGTGCCAAATTTGATCCAAATCCGATCAGCCGTTTTTGCACCAATCCAGAACATACATCCAGACAAACAGACAAACGGAAACAAATCTTCGTTAATATTTTATTTATATATGATAGAGTATACTCCTTAAGCAACATTTTGAAATCCCACATTTAGAACATTTTAATGAGTTCTATTTTCGGAACTAAATGAAAATTCAGAGTTGAAATGTATTACATATTTCAATTTGCACGCAACCACTGCTGAAATCTGCAATTTGCAGTGTAGAAACTCGTGAATTTCGGTTAAAATATTTTGCTTTTGAGTCTTAATTGTTTATTTATTTTTATTTATTTATTAAAAAACCAACTTACATTAACAGTTTGCACCACACATACAAGTTATAGGTCAATATCTATTAGTAATTAGTTAATTACACACACAGTCATAAAATTTAAATTAGATAAAATTACATAAAAGTAGACAACATTTGTTGAAATGAAATTAGTCAAGATTAGGCAAAAATTAGATAACATTAGACAAAATTAGATATAATTGGGATAAAAATAGGAATAAAATTGATTAACAAGAAACAAATTAATTTAATTATTCACTCCAAGGAGATTGTACTGGGAGTGGCAATGGATTCCAGGTATTGTAATGTAATTATTCATGGGAATAGAAAATATTGTACACTGATGTTCAATACGCAGGTATGATGACTTTCCCATAAGGTATGTAATGATAATTTTATGTTTTATACAAGCGTGTGATATAATATTTCGTTTTTTCCGAAGCATCCCCCCTCCCCCCAAAAGCCCGAAGCATTAGGCAGAGATGTAACTATCTTAGGCACTGTAGAGACTTTATCCTGACATCTGTAGCATGTAATTTCTGCGAGGCTATTATCAGTTGATGGCATAATTCCGAGACAAATATGATTAGCATTGAAAATAGAAGAAAAAACAAGTAGGAGTCAGTTTAGCTGTCACGCGGATGTCATGATATAAAATGTTATAAATTAATTTAAAGATTCCATTATTTATCCAAGTTATTCTATAAACAGGCGTTTTATTTTTCAGATAAGAGATTTGATGCTAATAACACACCCACATCAGCGGTTCACATCTGTTCTAACCTAAGAATATCAGTATTGCTCAGCAATTTGGTCTGGAACTCAGATGCCACTCGATGTAATATAAAAAATTGATATTCAGTCACTTTTGAGTCTGCGAGCCGACCTCAACTAAATTTAAATAATGCTTGGCGAAATAAAAGTGCCAACATACCCAAATCGGTCGCTACCCTGTAACGTTGATGTAACTGTGTAACTTACCCTGCATTTACAAAAAAGGGTACCCACAAAATATTTCCTTTTCTCTCGGCACCAGGTGCACGATAAGGCAATCTAGCCTCCACTAACTTATGGCGCCCTGGTCCATTTGCCTTGCCTTTTCAAGTTTTATTAAAAAGTTAGTCAACCTGAAAGGAATTGATGGAAGTTTTAATTAAGTTTTGATAGTATATGGACGATATTTCATTCGATAAGACTGTTCAGAACAAAAGTTCTGAACAGTCTTATTTTTGATGGAAGGGTTGAATTTTAGTTTATTTTAAGTCAGTTTATTATATGTATACTTTGACTTTGAGCTAGCCTAGGTAGTGCGACTGGTTTTGTTATAACTGACGTGCTGCCTACTAATAATGTCGAGTTTTTCGAAGGGAATCAAAAGGCCCGGAATATAAAAATTAAAAAAAAGAAACAGAAAAAAATACAACAATGGCCATTCAAAACCAAATAGGACAATAACAAAACAATTTATTCACCAGTCGAGTACTCTAACAAACGCTTTGAAAAACCAATAAGTCAAATTAAATTTTAAAAAACTAGTGAGCCTTACAGTAGTCGCATAATTATGATGTGGAACATCTGACATCTTGGCTGGCATCATCATCCTGTTTACAACCTCTCGGAAAATGGGTTGGTACTATCTGACGGCGAAATCTAGCACCGCGCGCGCTCTCATTGGTCAAATCAAAATCAAGCGCGCTTCCCGGCTTCCTGTCACTTCCGTCCCTTTTACGAAATCACTCCCACAGATTGCAGGATCCCACGGATTGCAGATTACAGGGAAGCGAGAGGAAAGATGTAACACATCAAAAATAGACGAACTCAAACAGATGTGCAAACAAAACAAAATGGCTGGCAAAGTGCGACAAATTGGAGGGACGCGGAACGCTCAATCAATGAATAAAAATGTTAATGCTTTTGCGGACGAGCGCAAACCAATCGCCGCGACCGTTTTTCAATTTAACGTAGGCGTGTTTTTTTTAGGAAAATCAATTTAAAATACGTTGTTGATTTAACATTTGTTGTTTTCTAGAATCGTCTTTCTTTTGCATAGAATACTGAAGATCGGGGATTGTCTCATATTAAAAATCTTGTAGATGTAAGATGCATGCATCGCTAAACTGTTTGCCAAATGTAGTGATTATACTTAGTTGATTGATGGCTCAGGGTCCGACGTAAATAAGGCATTGATGTACGGACGTAATCCCATTCGTTATTAGTAAAATGCCCTCGAAGCTCTGAGATCCTGGTAGCTCTCACAACAACATGCAAAGGTACTCAGAACCGATAAGCGTTAAAATAAAACTAAAATAAGAAGAGAGAGAAACTGCAAAAACATTCACATTTTCCCAGCGGTGAACACAATGAAAATAAACCGGCATTTTCAATTTCCCATAGGCGAACGCAGACATGTTTTTAAAAAACCCAATCAAATTTTACCTAGCGTAGAAGTAGTTTACCCACAAAACGAAAAATGTGAATGTTGAAGCTATGTTTGCTGGAATGTTTTTTCTGATCGGAATTAAATGCATTGGAGCGTTTTTCGATGGTAAAATATTGAAAGTACGTTGTAGATAACAATTAAGTACCTTACCTTACCTTATGTACCTAACCTTTATGTACTCTTGTAAGAATCACGAGAAGATTGTACCAGCGAACCTCCACAAAGCGGTCGGCGGTTTGTTTACGCAGCGCTTTCAGTGTGATTTTTGTCTTGTTCCTTCTGCTGCGTTTCATATAAATTGAAATGAAAAATCGCAGTTGCCGCACTGCATCCAAAACCAAAACAAAAGCACATCGGTGAAACCGTGGAGAACCACGCCGCAGTTGGTGTGAAGAGTTCCACAGACCATATCATGTTACAATAAACAACTATCAGGATAAACTGTGACGAAAAACACAAATGGTCAAACGGTTAAATCTCCTATTTACCTTCACCATGCAGAGCCGTACAATTTTGAATTTCGAGTTCAATCAAAGATTAAATATTCTTCTGGTGGAAAATTAAATACAAGAGTACCTTGATGGCTTCGACGATGATTGCACTAGAAAAATTTGTTCGAGAATTCGAGCTGAAAAGCATAGTACAATACGCGCCACCAAAGATGACACTTGACAGCGCCTCCCGCGATCTTTCCGCCGCCCCGATGACGCCCGGACAGACCTCATACCGCTAAAGAGATCTATAAATCGTCTACTGCGCAAGTCAAACGACGTGGTGTGTCTAGTCTCATCTTTAGTGGCACGTATTTTACGTGTCAATATAATACATAACTTGAATTATACCATAACTTGAACAGACCAGATAATAATTCATCTCTTTGTTATTAGTATAACAAATTTTAAGATAGTTATTTGACTCAGGCGTGGCGTGGCGTGGCGTGGCGTGGCGTGGTGTGGCGTGGCGTGGCGTTAAGCGGATTAGGTTACTAAATAGGATACGTCGTCTATTGTATTTCATAACAAATTCATAAATCTGCTAGTTATTACATCGTCTGTCTGGCATGCCAAGTGTCTAGACTCAAAAGATTAGGGTTCCGTACCCGAAGGGTGCCAAACGGAACCCTATATTACTAAGCCTCCGTCCGTCCGTCTGTCTGTCGGCGGGCTGTATCTCACGAACCGATATAGGTATACAGTTGATTTTCACAGATAGTGTATTTCTATTGGCGATTGATTTGATTCGCTCCTCCTAAAATAAATGTGTATTTTCGGCGTTTTTTGCTCGATCTTCATACGGTACGGAACTCTTCGTGAGTAAGTCCGACTCGCACTTGGCCGGTTTTCTTATGCAATTTTAGATGAAATTGTAACAAAGTAAGCCAAGTAGAGACACAATTCCTTGAACAAAAATGTCAAACTTTCTCATAAATACCCAACTGTAGCTGGCAACCATAATCTCTGTTGAAGTGATTTGCTTCCTTTGATGCCATTTTATACCGCTTAGAATCAATTTTCATAGAAAATGTTATTACCAAGAGCAATTTTTTAATGGCTTACTTCAGAGAGCCATTAAAAAACGATCAAACGCTCAAGACATTTAACTTACTTTTTTATTAGATCACGCCTGGTTCTAACCCCTAGACACCCCTCTCTAGTCTATTTGTCTACGTTTATATATAGCTGCAATTATGTCTATATTATTATATTACAAATATTGCTCATTTAATAGTATTATAGGATTAGCTACTAATTATTTATTGTATGTAGTACAAAAAACTTGTCATCGAAATCAAAGTAGGCTTTCAAAACCCGGGCAAGTGCGACTTGAACTCACGTGGAGAGGATTTCATACAACGCGGTACCTAGTACCAATAATTTATTCCAAGAACTAACATATTAACATTGTAGTTGAAAAACACGTTCTCCCATACATTTCAACTACATAATAAGTAAGTTTGTATGCACAATATTGAGAGATTTACCATGTTATTATAAGATAATGGACTTCTTATAGGTTTCCTGTAAACTATAAGTAAAGAACTAATTTCTGTTTTTTTTTTTTTAATAATTTCTGAGATAGGAGAACCCCGGAGAATGTTCATCTATTTTCTAAATTCGAAATATTCGTAACCCTCACAACAAGTTCTTTCATTTATATAATAATTATGTCACACGGTACAGTTTGTAAAACTTTTACTTTAATTTTATAATTTGCCCCCTAAAAGTGAATTCTATATTCAAAATTCATTTATTTACGTTACATGTCGTTGTCCGTGTTTACGTCACAAAAACTCATATGTGTTCCAAATTTCAACTTAATCGGTCCAGTAGATTGGGAGCAAATTGTCTGTGACAGATGGACAGCCAATCAGACGAGTGATCCTTTACCTAAAAGAATCTTGTTCACATAACTTTCCGTATTTCGTTCTTATTTTCCTTTTAAAACTTTTCTAAAAGAAATATAAGCATACCGACAAAAATTTAAAACACATTGCTGGCAAGAAAATTTCAATTTGCTGAATTTGAAAGTTGGCAACGAACCCGAATTTCGGGCACTTCTCTAGATTGGCCGATACATAGCCAGGCTCGCAATCTATTGCCTAGACAAAAACGTTTCATACATTTATTTTTGCTACTTACAACCTGGAAAATATTTTTTTTGTGAATTGGCAATTTCCAAAAAAAAAAACTACCGAAGATTTTTAATAGAAAATATTTTTAACGAAACTCAGCTCGTAGTTAGTGGTTTGCGGTGGTGTTCTCAAATTAGAAACTTGACCTATTTATCGGCTCTAGACGGAATCAATTAAGCCATGTAGCCTGATTGACGCCAGATAGATTGTGTATTTTGCAATTCTCGACTTCAAAACTGCCAGGCGACAGTTCCTACTATGTCAAACTCAAGTGTTTATTTCAAATAAACCAATTACAGGCAGTTTTGAAATTTCAAGGAGTCGGTAAAACAAAAAGATGAAGCTAATTGCCCATTCCAAAGCGTAGTAGATTCCTTTGGAGAAGAACGGGCATGAAACTCCTTGGACACTCTTTTAAATCAAAATACTGTTACAAAGTATTGGTGACATCATTCATGTTGAAATTATACATGTGAGATGTGAGGACGATGTAGACAGACAAGTTCGTTAAAAGCGTTCATCCATAGTCAACAAAAAATAAATAAAATAAGCTAAGAGAAGTGAGTCCCTATTGACAGCCTCGTTCACAAATATGACGCTACGCTACGGTTAAGGCTACCGACTTTTAATGAATCTATACTGAATATCACGTCTAAACGAGTAATATTAATGATTTGGAACAAATATATTTTAAATAAGAGCATTATTCAAGCGTTTCTGAAGCCTTCACCATTTTAAAGATAATTTAATTATTGATCTTTTAGTATCTGTATCTGTACGTGTTTTATTAAAATACCTTTTGTTTTATGAAAAATTTGTTAATAATGCGTCAAATTGGGGACAGCGCTGCTTAATGGGCGAGTCCTATTACTGGCTGGACGTACGACGCGTTCCGTGAGCTCAGTACAGAACACGCAAGCTCACTCAAGGCCACTGGCATATACCTGCGTCTTAAGTAACTATCTGGCTAAATTAGATATTGAAATAGAATATGAATGAAATATCCGCCAGAAACAGGACATAGTAGGTAGGTACCTTTTTGTTATAATATCGAACGAACAGCTAAAAATAAAAATACACAAAGCATTATAAAATATGAAAGGGGTAAAAGCTTCGAACAACGATTCCATCTTTCTAAAGTTAGTTCTAAGGAAGTTAGTTGTTTGAGACTTGATGCTGCGTCTTCAAAGCGTCTGAACTGTCTACGTCAAGTTCTTGGTAATTAGTTAACTTTACCTCTTGTTCACTTTATTCTGTTACCACAAGAGTATGTTATTTCTACAAAGGATGAAACCACTTAATCAATTTAATTTGTAAAAGTAAATGAATCACACTGCTTACTTTATTTTTTACAATTTTAATAAGGTAGGCACGGTCAAGGAGTTAGAATGGGCGCTTGTCATATCGAATTGTCTGTCCTTTTCATAAATGCAAAAATAATAAGGTACAACTGAAATTTAACCTTAAGGTGATTAACATACTGTTTGTTATATAAACATTTGCTTTTCACAAATAATTAAGTAGGTGGTTATTTATAAGTATGAGCATGCTCTGAAAAAAGTGACAAAGAAGACTATTTAGTAGTTTCAAGTCTATCATTATTCCAATCAATGTTTTGATTTTCCTAGATTGCGACAGAGTTTCTAATTGACCAGCTCGCCAAAAGAGACGAAAAAACAAACTTAGAGGTCAAGAGGGCCTAGACAAGTGAGAATAGCTTTGAAAGCGTTTTGTATTTCTGCAACGAGTTTCAACAGAATTAGTATAAGTTTTTTGATAGCGTATCCATCCAATCGACTTTTGACTTTTTCGTTATCGTTGATAGGACGAGCTCCTAGCTAAGTAATAAAAACCGCACAGGTTAAGCAACACTTGCCGGGGTTGATCCGAGGATGGATCTTTACATACCGAGACCCCTCCGTGCCTCGGAAAGCATGTTAATCCGTTGGTGCCGGTTGTCATTCGTGAATCTTTGACAGTCGTTACGGGTCGCCAGAAGCCCGAAAGTCTGACAAACAGTCTTACCAAGGGGTATTGTGTTAACCAGTAACTGGGTTGTGGAGGTCAGATAGCCATTCGCTCTATGTAAAATACTGGAACTCAGCTGCATCCAGTTAGACTGGAAGCCGACCCCAACATAGTTAGAAAAAGGCTGGGCGGATTGATTGTTATCGCTGATAGAGTCTCTCAGCGTCGAGGCCCCCTCAGATCTTTTTTCAAGTCTCCGAATAAGTGAAAAACAATCATTTATCTTTCTAAAACCATCGTAACTCCACCAATATTTCTTCGTCAGTACTTGTAATTGACTTGGCAAGCTGGAAGCGATAAGATGAAAACTTTTAATAACTCCCACAGACTAATTAATTGTAGTTACTTGGCACCAACTTGGCTATACTGTTTATTTGTCAGATATTGTGGGGAACAGGGAAAATGGAAACTTTGTGATGGTAGGGAAGGACGTTGCGATGAAAGTATAAAAGATTAGTTTGGAACTTCAAATAAGTTTGACACTGTTAGGATGGTTGTCACAGTAACAGAAAACAGACGAGGTTTGACAGAAAGGTCAAATAATTTAAGGCGGTAAGCATTCTTGTAGCTACAATCAGCGGCAAAAGTTGGTCATCACCAGTCAATTATTTATTATGATTTTTAGTATAGTTTTTTTTTAATGAAAACTTACTATTTTATTATTGTTAGTTGCTTTGCTTAGCTTGTAATAAAAAAAAATCCTATAAAGAGTCCTTTGCAGACCATAACTTGTTCCAATCAATCTGCCTAGCCTTTTCCCAACTATGTTGGGGTCGGCTTCCAGTCTAACCGGATGCATCTGAATACCAGTATTTTACATGGAGCGACTGCCTATCTACCGTGTTCCAAAAGGATCTGATGATACTTTTATAAGATTTATAAAACTCTAAAGCGCCTGTCTGGGTTCGAACCTTCAACCCAACTTGTAAGTCGCAGCCGTTACCACTGGACCACCACTGCTCTCACCTGTTATACCTTGCTTCCTGAGAAATTCCATGATTCTAGGTCAACGGCAAGTATCCCGTAGGTTTCGATTTATTTGCGAGTATCAAAATATTTCGCATAAATGGCCGTATTTTTTATTGCATTGGCTTAGAAGTTTGAAATTTTTTGAGCTCCAAGAGACCGCAGATCTATGTATTTGATATTAATTTCAAATTGATACCTCTACGCGTTCCTGAGAAAAATAGTCTTGATAGACAAACAGACGGACAGACGGACAACGAAGTGATCCTTTATTGGTTCTGTATTTTCCTTTTGAGGTACGGAACCCTTAAAATGAAATAAGGCAACTAAAAAAAGCATGAGCCACTACATCAGTTTCCACACGTCCTTTCCTCGCTGCACGGATACTTCGTTTGAATTGTATACTTTATTTTCAAATTCTTTTCCAACTCCTGAAGCGTAACGTCGCCGCGTCGGTATCGTACTGCAAACACAAGCTTTAAAGAGCAAAACTCTGTAACGCACCGGTAAAAATAAAACAACATTGGACTGGATATTCTTGCTAGGAAAACTTTTGCTAAAAGCTCCTCTTTGCTCTGCATTCCTGGTACTCGTATGTTTTAGAATTGAAAAAGGATGAAAATTATTCCCTTAAATTTTCTTCATATTTTATTTTGCTTTTTTGTACATAAAATGGAAGTAGGCAATAATTTTCCTGCTACAGTAAGAATCTGTGATTATTATAATAATAAAGTACAGTCAGTGCAGAGCACTGACCGTACCTACCTATTTAATATTCGTACAGGTAATGTAGTCTCATAAAAAGGTTACGAAATTTTCTTCATCACATTAATTTATTTCTTATCACATCTATTCAAAAAAACCTAGTTTATTATTCGTAAACAGGGATTAAAATAGCTTTTCAATTCCTAGGGACTAAAAGTGATTTGAATTTGGAATGTGGATATTGTTAATAAAAATTGTGGATATTGTCACCAAAGACATCAATCACGAACGTTGTATGAACAAGTAACAGGCTGGCAAGAGCGAGAGAAAGTGTGAATTTGGTCAAAATGAAATCCAAGATGGTGAGATAACTTTAAAATTTTTCGTCATTAGTGTCGTTTTCACAGTTTTCGAGGGTGCTAAAGCCGATAGTGAGGTCAAAATGTAAATCCGTACCTAATGGTTGCTGCGAAATTTTTAACTTTTGTTATCATGTGTTTCGTTTTCATATATTTCGTAGGTGCTAAAGTCGATAGTGAGGTCAAAACGTAATTCTAAGAGAGCGAAGAAAATTTTGTTTTTGTTTTAAATCATACCTGAGAAAGAACTTCGTTCCTGACGGGGGTTGGACCGCACATGTTCTTTTTTCTCATAGAGGGTGATAAAAAGTAGAGTGGTCATCTCGGGAGCAACACTATTTTAAGCTCGAGTGACGTACTTTGAATCCCTTGCCCGCTCAGGATTCTACTTTAGAATTCTTCGTTCCGCTCTGGATTCAAAGAAACACTCTCGCCTTAAAAATTGTTGTTTGCTCCCTAGGCAAACAATCTACTATTTAACCCCCGACGCAAAACAAGGGATGTTATAAGTTTGACCGCTATGTGTGTGTGTCTGTCCGTGGCACCGTAGCTCTTAAACAGGTAAACCGATTCGAATGCGGTTTTTTTATTTAAAAGCAAGTTTTCTAGCGATGGTTCTTAGATATGTTTTACCAAAATCGGTTGAGCCGTTTGAATATTATCGGCTCTTTTCTAGTTGATGAATGGATGTGAGCGTCTTCCACAGGTCTGATCGATGTGGAATTTGGTATTCTGTTACTTCAATGATATTAGAAGAACATGGTAAATCAGCGTCAGGTGGTTCACTTTGTGTTGTCATCTGACATTATGCTGAGCTGAGGCCCTTTTAGTATTATAATTATTTGTTTTCTGTTTTTATAGTTTTAAGGTGTATTTTTTTATTTTTTTTGTAATACCAATAAACGCATTTTTCTTTCTTTCTTTCTTATAGTAACCCTGAACTGATGCTACAGCATCACCTAGAATTAGCAGGATACCCAGCTCCTTTACCAACTTATAGCTCAGGTATTAATATATTTGGGCTCATTGGAATGGTCTCAATGAATAGGTTATAGATAGATGATGAACAGGGTCTGGTGATGGAGTAGGAAAGAAAAATGGGGAAATGTTAGTGTCGGGGGTTTTTTTTAATTTTAATATAATTTCACTTGTGTTAACTAACTATTTACACTAGGTATTAAATTAAATGACTAAACAAATACAAACAAATAAATACAAAAACAAAACGATACTTAGGCGTCGAAGTATCACACACACACACACACACCGCTGTCATCCGGAAACGTGCCCAAAAGACTGGCAGCATTTCCACGTTGAATGGCAATGCTAATTCTTTATTTTGGAATGTCACCTTTTTGAACTGCCATTTTCTCATTTAATAATATTGACAGTAGTACCTACTGCAGCGTGACCTCTGCGGTTCCCATTTTTTTTTTTTAATTCTAGGATGTAACTGGCCATCAATTTTTTTATTCTAAATTTCTTGAAACTAAATGCGTAACAAAGATTTACCATGCGATGTACCTACCTTAAAGGTACCATTCTGTAGCCGACTGCAGGAGGCAACTGCAGGCGAGGTATCGTCGCGACACGACTATTTTCTATGAATTTCTATAAAATACCTTCCGTGCTAGCGACACGTCGGCACGTTGGCAGGTACGGGTGAGTGACAGACGACACGTGCAGCCCGACCGCAGACCAGCCATGCTATTCTGTAAACATCTCACCGTGAAAACTTGGGTGAAGTGAGCTGTCAATAGTGTCAATCCCTGTGGAATGACAGCTCACTCCACGCTCACTTCACCTAAGTTTTCACGGTTACAGAATAGCACTGCAGTAGTGCCGCCTACGCTCGAGCGATAACACGCTATCTTCTATCTACCGACTGGAATACGGGCTGTTGCCGGTTGCGGTTGAGTTCGGAATCATGACTGCAGCGACATGACACCGCGACGTGTCACCGCGACATGACGCCGAAACACGTCGCGTGCAGTTGCTGCATGCGGTTGGGTTCGGGATGGTGCGTTTAGTTCTCGTAATTTCTTATAATTTTGGTCAAATTACCTGTTCCTGTTTTAATAATACTTTTTTTTTGCGTTTCTTTTTTTAATATGTAATAATAAATTATTATACGTGCTAATGTGGGGAATTTTCATTTCTATTTCGCTACACTACGTAGTCGGTAACAGTAAGAGCAAATTGGCCTAAATGTGCTCATTATTTTTATTCCACGACTCTTTTATATTACCAACATAAATCATTAGAAAATCACAATAAAAAACAAAGCTCTCTTAACTTTGTAAAACAAAGACGGAACTTCAAACAATATCGGAAGGGATGTGAAAATTGCTGAAGGCGTTTTTTCTTAACTTTGAAACAACTGTAATAAATCAGGAACAACTAAACAAACCTAATGAATTGTTACTGAACCTACTCCAAAACGTAAACGTGTGCGTGAAAAACAAAAGGCAATTATTTTTTAAGTCGAAAGCGCCAATCCCGCTAAATTAAAATTTTCTTATGTTTTTGCGATTTGCTGGCCAGCTATCTAATTACGCAACATATTTTCGTTGACAATTCCGACTAATCTGTTTCAATTTGACAGGTCAAAAACATTCACTGTGTTATTTACGTTGTTGAGCAGATTTTTTTTTCGAACGTACGAAGCAATGGATTAGCAATCTGTTTCAAAACGATTCAGATTCGTAGCACACCTCGGCCGCGAAACCATAGCTGCGAAACTGCAGTAGTTCAATTCAATAGACATGTTCCGCTACCCGAATCGGATGCGAAGCGGAAAATGACGCGAGTCTATTAAATTGAACTACTGCGCTTTCGCTGCTATGATTTTGCAGCGGAGGTGTGCTATCGGCGACACGGTCATTTAAACATAGAGTTGTAAGTATTAATGATTTTAATGATTGTAGTTTTGTAAATACATGTATGTTATGGTCGCGAATCATATTTTAATCATCAGACAACCTGACACTGACCTGCAAAAAGCAAGAAAATTTTAATTTCGCGAGCTACCTTATCGCAATCCCCTTAAGAACTTTTTTATTTAATTTTCGTCCGGAGATAAATGTTGAGTGGACGGACAGAGTTCTGAACCCTCGTCCTTCAAAGTTTGCGTGAATTTTTGATTGGTTGACTAGGGCTCAGCATAATATTGTGGTTATCAATAATAATTTTCTGCTCAGCTTTACAATGCAATGATTTGATTTTATACTGGGTGAGGTTTTAAAATTGAACAGGGTGAAATCTGTGACAATGAGATATAGAGAAAAATGGCAACAGCAGTTTTCAGCTTGATTTTGGAGTAAACCAAAACAGCTGTTTTATTATTTTGAAAAACCTCCTGCTTCTGTCAGTTCAAAACGTTTTTTTTTTTTTTCCGAAATTATGTTGTTATCACCAGCCTGTATTGTGCTGCAAAAATCAATAGTGTTGCAAAAGTACCAAATCAAATCAAAATTTGATATTTTCCACTCCCCTATCTTTTTTATTCTCCAAACTAATTCTATTAACATAACTACCCTAATTCTGCGAGTTCAAACCCATTTCCTACTCACATCCACAGAGCAACGTATCGGCACTACATAACATTGCTCAAATGTTGCCCCCAGGCGCCGTAGAGACTAGTCCATTCTGGCGCGAATCCAATAGATATAATGTTCGCGAAATTCCCCCAATACTCGTAGAGAAACGATAGAATCATAGGAACAGAGCTACAGAAGGTTAGGATTTGTTGGCAAATATTAATTTAGGTTCTGGTTCTGCCCTTTCTGCCTGCGCTATGTGTCAAAATCAAATCACTACTGTCACTAATTCTGTATTTTGTATGTGTGGGGCGTAAGGGGACACACTTAACATCTCAGTGCTCCAAGTCAACCTCACCTGCTCGTGGTGCACCATGCTGAATAACAAACGAGGCTCTGACAACCGACAAATGGTGGTATGGCCATTTCTAAATAAAACTTCGCCGCTAAATGGCGCAGACTAGTGACGGGCGTCACTAGTGCGATAAGTTGTGATCTGCGATCGCCAACCCGCATGCCCAGCGTGGCGATTATGGGCAAACCTTCTAATAGCAAGCCAAAATCGACCACAGCCCCCAGTTTCCTGCCGCCTAGCTATCCCTGATTACGATCTTCGCAGGGTGCTGGTAGCAGCTGGATGAGAGTTGCCGAGAATCGAGCTGAATGGCGTGCAATTGGAGAGGCCTATGTCCAGCAGTGGCCTGCTGTAGGCTGATGACGGGTGTGTGTGTGTTCTTCTGTCGTCTTTCTGTTTCTTCTTCTTCTTGGCGTGACTTTCTGTTTGTTTGTATGTATGCCAGTTTATA
The DNA here is from genome assembly GCA_914767755.1 of Agrochola circellaris. NCBI lineage: Eukaryota > Metazoa > Arthropoda > Insecta > Lepidoptera > Noctuidae > Agrochola > Agrochola circellaris. The sequence continues at coordinate 11,758,108 of OU611860.1, forward strand.
GTATTGTATTTTTTTTTGTTGTTAAATTATTTGTTTTTTATGGACCATAAATCATATATGTATGATGTGGCTTTATCAAGGCAAATAGACGTTGTTTAGTATGTCAATTTAGACAACAGTCAAGTTCCCTGACAGCGCATAACCTTATAGACACAAAAAAATAGATTTTGAGTTAAACGAGGGTTAAAATTAACTTGAGAGTTCGTTTAGGTAATTTAACATGTGATGTGGCCAATGCTTCGCCCATTATCTCTCGTACCTACTTGGCTTGACTTTGGCTTATTATACCTACTTTATTATAAGATTTTGGCTCATAAATTGTAAAGCATGACAACATCATGACATGGCATGATGACTACCTATGTTTTACCTAATATCATGACAAAAACATTGTCATTTGTTGAGCCTTCTGGTCCCATTTTGTTTCTATTTGCACTAAAATGAATACGTAAACGTGATCGTAAAAGTTAAATAGGCAGTTAACGCGTTATAACGTGGGTACCCTACTGTTTGAAATGTGTGGTATATAACTTGGAGGTAGTTTGGTATCAAGTATGTTTGTTTCGGTGCTGTCATTATGAGCGTTTTGTTAGAACTATTCTAAACGCAACCTTTTTTGTGATACCTGTCTTTTGATTCTGACAGATGATTTTTTTTCTTCCGTCCGTTCAAGACTTTGTACGACTGTGTTTATTTAGTTTTAATAATAAATCCCATAGTAATCTCTACAAACCTTTCTTTTTCTGGTAGCAGAGCGTGGTTATGCCACGTTTATCCTAAAAGATGGCAACGTCGCAAATAGCTGTCAAAAATTCACCTGTTTTGATTAATTTGGCAATATTACTGTATGGAAATAAGAAATGTGGCTAACTAGCGAATTAGAATGTTTATAATGAATTGCAATTATAGCATTGAATTTGATGTTGTACCCCTTTTAGGTGTAAAAAAGGCATTTGGAAAGTTTCCAAATACTTTTTTTACATCTAAAACTAAATATTTGGTGTTACGATATTAATTATTGCATTTCATAGTCAATATTCTAGTTCGCTAGTTAGCCACATTTCTTATTTCTCTAAAGTAATATTGCCAAATGAATCAAAATAGCGAAATATTAGACATCTATTTGCGACGTTGCCCAGTTTCATAATAAACCCTCTTAAGCCCGTAATACACATGCCTGTAACTTGCACAGAAGTATGCGAGTAACTTGCATGCCATTGAGCCATAACAACTTCTGATTGGTGAATGTAACGATGGCTGGCATGTAAGCTACTCGCCTATTGTAGTGCTAATTACAGACGTGTATTACGGGCTTTACTGTTTAGTTAAGTGTTAACTCTAGGAAGTGTCATTTTAGAATGTAGAATCCGTCCAATCCCATAGTAGGCCTGATCATTAAGTAGTGTTATTAGAATTAACTCACAGCCTCATTATCACAACCAAGTCAGGCCTCACTTCGTGCCATTCGCGGTGTATTTAAACTACAAAATTTTGATTTTTTTAAATACAGAAGAATACAGTCAGAAGTGAAAACTTAAAACTGGTGTCAGCGCCATCTATATTCTTAACCTAGCACTACTCGAATCCATAAGTTTACCCCCAGCCAAAAATCGGTCGACGCGCCCAAATAAGTTTTCTCTTCAATTATTTTAAATGTTTTCACCGAAAATTTCCTGCGGGTATCATTAAGGACGACAGAGGGATGCGCCACATTTTCCTCTTTTTGTACGAAAATATTTTATTCATTTGTTTACAGCAAATGCAAATGAAAGGAACAGCAGCTCTTTAATTAACTTCAGTACCGTGAAACGTGGAGGCTCGTGACATTGGGACATTTACTAAATTAACTTTGTGAGTGTCAGTTACAGCCGTTTCAACGACAGAGGCAAACAACAGCCGATCGATTCTGTAAAAATATCACCGTGAAACTTAGGTGAAGTGAGCGTGAAGTGAGCTGTCAATAGTGTTAATCACTAGCATTCTGCCGGTCGATTTGTGACAGTGACAGCTCACTTTACGCTCACTTCACCTAGATTCTGTTGAAATTACTTTATTGGAAGCATTTGATTTTGTGTTGCCCCTATCTTAGTAGGTAGTTTTTATAGTGATCCACGCGCGGATTCCGGACATAATGCACGCGTATTCCGCGCTTAAAACGCATGCATTTGAGCGTAATGCATTTTTCAAATCGACGCCCCCAAGCAATAAGTCGGTAATCGTAAAACTTAAATTTTACAGGAGAAATGTTTTTCTGTTTTTGTTGAATAGCTTTTCAACGACTCGGATTAGTTTGGTCATTGATACATCGAACGAATTCATTCACGCCAATAAGTCGGTAATAGCAACTTACCAAAATTAAATACAAAATACACTTTTGTATTGATACGTTAAGATACTATTCTCGACATAATTTCGTTTTTTAATTTCCCTACAATAAAAGTGTTTTTCATGATATCTTCGTAAATATCACTACGAAAAATATGAAATAAATTACTAAGATGTATCCCAACCCATAGGTTTCGAATTTGACATAACAATAAAAAGTCCATAATAGCACATTACCGACTTGTTGCTTGGGGGCATCGAAATGCTTTATCTCTCTCTTTTTTAGGGTTCCGTACCTCAAAAGGAAAAAACATAACCCTTATAGGATCACTCGTGAGTCTGTCTGGCTGGGTTTCTGTTTGTCCGTCAGTCACAGCCAATTTGCTCCGAATCTACTGGACCAATTTATTTGAAATTTGGTACACATATGAATTTCTGTGACCATAACACGGACGCGTAAAGTAAATAAATTAATTTTGAATATGGGGTCACTTTTTGGGGGCAAACATGAAATTTTAAAAACAATTGCGCACTGTACCGTATGACTTATGAAATGAAAGGGCTTGTGAGGGTTTTTTTATTTTTTATTTCATTTTAATATAAATTATTATTCTTTTAAAGATATTTAAGAAAATAGATGAAAATTATCCAACCCCCCCCTTTATCTCCGAAAATATCAGCCTAAAATTAAAAAAAAAAAACAGAGAATGGTTCTTTACTCATAGATTACTGGAAAACTTATAAGAAGTCAACAAACTTATATTTGCAGTTGGAATGTATAGGAGACTTTTTCAACTACAATGTTAAGTTTGTTCTTGGTATAAATTCATCCCAACTACGGAACCCTTCGTTGTGCGTGATCCGACACGCACTTGGTCGGTTTTTATCTTTTTGATGTATAACATCTTTCTTCTAGCTTTCCTGCAATAAAAATAAAAATAATAAAAATCGAAATAATCAAATCTTTCGGAGTGATTTCGTGAAAAGGAACGGAAGTGTGTAACAGGAAGCCTGGGAAGTGCGCGCTATTTAATTTGACCAATGAGCGCGCGCAGTGCTAGATTTGGCTGGTAGAAACGACCTTGACGAGGCCCCGCCCTTTAATGTTGCTTATTACCAAGGTGAGATGTCATGTTACACATCAATGCGACTACTGTAAGCCCCGGCCGTTTTTATTAAACATTTTATTTGGACAAGTCATTATTTTTATTCTAAATTGCGCGCTTACTGTCCCCGAATTCAATGTAATCCATTATTTGGCTAGACAAAAGACCTTCCATAGACACAGCACTAAACCCCTTACTACCAACGATAACAACCTAATAACAATAAATTATCGTAGCTACAATATCTCACAAGACCTATAATCCGGCGTCTCACAGTCTGCAGACGGCAGTTTGGATCCTGTCCAGTAGGAATCAACTGTCTCTGAAGCAGCCAATTGTCTCGACGCCGACGTGACAAACATTGGAATGTCTTGTCGAAATTGAACTGAGACTTTGGGATTTATCCTGACCAATATCTGGAGTGTTTTGGGTATCCCTTGGACGGATGCATTGTTTAACAACTAGTGTTGGGCCAACAAAATTTATTACACGGTCGTACTATCGACGACCTATAGACGAAGATCCAAATCATACTTATTTCTCGAATCTATATGTAATACGTTGAACACCGTTTTATCGATGGAAGAGTAGACAAAACTGACGTTCGATTTTTCCGTTTGATTCTCAATTTTTACTGATATTAAGTAACGTATTATATAGACAACTACAACAATTTTTCCCAGAAATGATGTAAAATATGAGAAGATAGCTTTGTTCTTCTATTAATTCTCACAGTTTTGTTTAAATGCTCTCCTGCAAAATCATGATTTTGTAGATAACCGTATATACTTTGTGGCCGTGGAGACAGCTGTCAGTTGTCAGTGTGATTTTGACAGTTTGGAAAAGAAAACTTGCTTCTGAAATAGTCTACATACAAAAGGACCTAGACAAAGATTGTTAGAAACGAAAGACAAAATGACAGATTGTAGAAGGATTTCTACGGTGCGATGTCAATAGTGGAGAAACAAAATGTCACTTTGTATAGAAAGAGCTGTGTCTATTCTTCGTAGACATAGAAAGCGTCATACTACGCGTGCAGGTCGATAAAAATAAAACTGATAGACGGCCCTTTTGATGACAGTAATTTACCTGGTTCTACCAAATAGAACTTTGAATCTAAAGGATTTTATATGCTTCAGTTACATTACGTGATTTAATTCGAGTTCCTGCGTACGGCTAGCGTGCGCCGCCTACCCTTCATGGTTTCCTAGTACTCAGAATCTCATATTCCCATTTCAAATAGTTTCAGAATACTAGATTCTTAGAATAACCGATTCCTAGGGCGTCCAGCTCTTGGATTAAACAGTTGGATAGTGACGTTCTAGGTATTGGGCAATTGGATAAGTGGACGTTTTGGATCCGCTGGACATTCGTATGGTTGCAGATAATAGCACATAGAGGGATAATGTTGTATGTCAACTTTTACAAAAACTGAACTTAGGTTATTGCAGGTAAGATAAGTAGTGTGTTCGTCGAAATTCACTTATCGATCCACCGACTTCAGCTCTGCAAAAAAATGTGTCCCGCACCCCAAATTCGAAACACACTTTCAATCAGAATCCGAGGGTTTTTGAAGGAAGTTCCTAACCCCAATCCTAAAACCTTCTAATCCTAGCAACCCAATTTTTTTTAAACTTGATGCATGGTTCATGTTTGAAAAATTCATCTGCTCGACACCGTAAATAACACAATTAATGTTGTTGAATTGTCAAAATAAATAGTATTGTAATTGTAAGTCTGTTACGCAATTAACCTACAGTTTGTGATAATTACGCCACCTTCTAAAATTAAACTAGACCAGTGGCCTCTTAACATTCCGGAAAATAATTGTAAAGAACATAGAAGGCACCCTAAAACCCAAGTACTGCCATGCTATTCTGTAACCATCTCACCGTAAAAACTTGGGTGAAGTGAGCTGTCAATAGTGTCAATCCCTGTGGAATGACAGCTCACTCCACGCTCACTTCACCTAAGTTTTCACGGTGAGATGGTTACAGAATAGCACTGCAGGTACATACACTGGTGGTGGGCCACTTTTCGACCTTATTGCCTAAGCATAAGGTCTAAAGATCAACACCAGTGTTCGCGATGGTACCTAGCATCGCTTATTGATTAACTAAAAACATATGACCCCATTTCCATTTTCACGACTCCAATTTTTCACACAGTACCTACCAAATCCGATAAGCCTGACATAAAATATGTCGAATTGCTGAATTACATCCATCTATTGTGAATACAGATTATACAGAAATACGGTACGGTCATAAATCACGGAGCTAAATATGGATGAGCACCTGTGCGGGGTTGTTGATTAATTATGATCGGACTTAGCTGTGTCCCTCCCTGTAGCTGCAGATACGGTGGTATTAATGTAGGTGTTTAAGAGTCTACAATACCTCAAATTACTTAGCATGAGCCTCTGTTATACGAAAATACTGCAGCATTCATTTTGAAATAAATTTATGGTAAATTTGAGGATTACGATAACACGATTCCATAAAAATTTCTCGACAGAAAAAACTTACAAAGCGAACCTCTCTAAGCCGCCAGTATTAAAAAAATACTTCAAATTAAATTATGAAACTTTTGCATAATAACTGAACTAAATATAAAGTAGATCCAATGATAATTTTTTTTTTCAAATAAAACTATCGGCGCCTTGGAGCCCTCGCCCTGCTGTTCAGTCTCGCTCTCACTCAGTCCGCGAGCAGTAGTGTGTGAGCGAGATAGAGAGTGGATCAGCTTGACTTGTATTATTATACTCTTTTTAATTATGACTAGCTCTAGCCGCGGCCTCGCCATCTTGTTAAATGTTAAAGATGCTGGTTTAATTACAGGAACTGGAGCGTTTTCAGTTGAAATCTTTCTTAGGGCGTAGGTTATAACTCAAACAGTGGAAAATTCGCAGTAAGTATACTAGCAAGAATACTACGAATAGCCTCAAGTTACAGTCGAAGAACAGGTCGTGGTAAAGATCGGCAAAATGAGGATGGAGGTTAGGTACCATCAAGTGAGGGGGTAATGTCGTACGTGTGAATAAAGTATTCCGGAATACGCTACTTTACTTGCCCGCATAAACTACAGGACAATTTATCAGTACTCCATTGAAAAATACGCCAAAAAATAGAACATCTTCTTCGACAGACGGACAACCTAAGCAATTTAAGTGTCCTTTTTTGCCAATTTTGAAACGGATAACTGAAAAAAGACCACGATGTATTTATTTTCAATTTATCATTATATTCAAATCAGGGCTGTCAATGACATTTTTTGATATAATACGGCCTAAAGGGACACGTTCCCGCCCTTCACGTGTTGGTTCTGAAGGCTACGCTGTCGTCTAACGATCAAAGCCATTAGGGATTGGGATATAATAAAATAAGTTATTTTAATATGTCAGGCTTAAATACTTTAGGGAGTTTATGTATTTCGGATATTAAATCATTCCAGTATTCCGACTACGAGTTTGGAATCTCGCTTAAATGAGCCAGCCTATCTTCTCAAAATTTTATGTTTTACTTGCGACCCTGCGTCGCATGGGTGTAATGTGGCTCAGGCGTAACTTTGCGGTAATCCATGATAAAATACAATAGATGACGTATATTTAGTAACCTAATCCGCTTACCTGTTCTTAAAGAGTCATAAAGAACCCTGTAAGAAATCGACACGTGTTTCACCTCTCAACGAGGCATCCTCAGGATGACGATTGACTTGTTGCGAACTCGGACACGACGTGTTGCTATGTCAAACGTTGAGCGCAGTGCCTCGACGCGTGAAATGTGTCGATTTCTTACAGGGTTCTTTATGACTCTTTAAGAACAGTTAAGCGGATTAGGTTACTAAATATACGTTGTCTATAGTATTCTTCGGGTGTAATCTATTGATGTAGCGGTGACATGTCAAAACATAGAGATTTCTGTGCTATGACTAAGTTAAATATTAATTTATAAAGAAAACCTTATAAAAATCTAATGTGTAGTTTACATAGAAGAACTAGGCGGCCACACAGACAGACACGAAGCAACGTTGTCGTATACTTTGTTATGTACTTATACAGTATATTTGAGGCACACTAATATGTGCTTTTTACGAAAAAACGTAGATACATATCAACACTGAGAATGCTACGCAAATACGTCACTTGCAATACGGGTATGACTTGCCTCGACAAAATTATCCACTAAAAGTTTCCAAACATAACGTATTACATACCAAATTAATAACTCAATAAAGTAACTAGAAATTCAAAATTCAAAGTTTTATTTTATTTCACATAAACCTACATGGGCACTTATGGAACATCAGAAGCTAGGTGCACGGTTCCAATTGGTCGTTTCCTATGGAGAAGAGCCGGCAAGACACTCCACAGTTACTCTTTTAAATATTATTGGCTTTTACAATATTTTCAAATAAAAGCGTTAAGGGGACTACAGGACCTAAACGTGCCTAAACGCAAGTTTTATAATGCCTAAAAGAATATGATCCACTGCAGTAAACAAAATCAGAAAAATATATGATATTCTTCAGGATATATGCTAGTATGATAGTGTGTTGAAAACATAATACAACTAATTTGGTACGATAGAAAAAAATCATGAAGATACCTCTAAAAAATTCTTTTAACGATTAAAAATCATATTAATTTACATGCAATCATTCTGATTTTTTGTCAGATTATTCTACAAGCTACATATTAGCATAATAGTGTTTTAATTTTCCAGTCCCATCAATAGATTTTCTGTAAATCGCTTACTGCTTTATATTTTGCAATAAATTACCTGCGTCGTGTCATCGCGCTTCTCTTTCATTTCTATGCAGTCCGACAGTGACCGCGCTTTAGCTGTTGTAAGCCTCTTAATATGTATGGAAGGACAGTATAGGTCTTTCAACAAGTACCAGGTTCTTAACAAAATATTAAATTGTTAACAACCACAGGCAAAGACAAGAATAGCAGACTCAAAGACTCTACTCCAAAACTTAAGCAAAATAGGTATCTATTTATTTAGCAAGTTTGTTCTGCAATATAATTCTCCGTGAAGCTGTTATGTATTTTAAAGTCCAATAACGGCTTGTAATGGCCGCGTTGCATCAAAGGCTACCAAATACAACCCGTTTTATGACTCGCAGTTAAAACCGTTTAAGTGTTCGGTTACAAACAGTTTTATGTGTATCTAACGTCATATTATTACACTTTACTTTGTGTAATTTATTTCATCACCACTGCTGTCAATGGGGAAGGAAGAAATCCTAAGGAAAGCAAGTTAAGCCGTTGGTCTCGGTTGTCATTCGTAGTTCTTTGACAGTATTTATTTAACGGTTTATGTACACACATATAAACAGACAAGAAAAAAAGGAACAGAAAAATACGTACAAAGGAGATGCTTATTTCTAAAGAAATCACCATCAGTAGTAACAGGTCGTCAGAAGTCCAAAAGTCTGACCGCCAGTCTTACCAAGGGGTATAGTATTACGCAATAACTGGGTTCTTGAGGTCAGATAGGCAGTCGCTCCATGTAAAATACTGGTATTCAGCTGCGTCCGGTTAGACTCCGAAAAGCTCGGGAAGCCGACCCCAACATAGTTGGGAAAAGGCTAGGCAGATGATGATAAAATAATTTATTACGAAAGTGATCACTTTACCATTAAGACCACTTATATTATTTAGTTTACCGCATCTTCGTTCGACTTAATCCATATAGATCAAGTAGGCACTTCAAGAACATACAAGTAGGTCAAGGACCAATCAAGCTTATTGAGGGTATGACTAGATATTCATAATGATTAATGGATACAATATTCAATAAACTATTTACACGAGGTACTAAATTAAATTACTAAGTGTTATTATATTAATACGTGAAGCAAAAACTTTGTAACCCTTTTTACGAAAATTACGCGGACGGAGTATGGAATTTGGCACAGTTAAAGTTTATATGGAGAAGGAGTGCAGAAAGCTAATACACTCGAGAGCAATGAATCCGGGTCACTTAAAGAATCCTAAAAATCTCGGAAACTAAAAATGCTAGGTTAATGCAATAAATTGTATTTAATAGACAATGTAATACTCCTTAAATGAAGGTATTAAAACTTCTTAGTTATTGTAAAGTTATATCATAAAAAAATCAAATTTGAAAAAGGGCCACTTTCGAAGATGGAACTACGAAATTACAGCATTTGGTTTTGCTTTTGTTTGTAATCTGTCATTTATGTGGGTACATAAACCATGTTGATAGTGCTCTATATTCATTATTCAAGCTGAAATTATGTCGCTTACGCCTGAAGAATGCACCAGAATACTTACAATGCTGGAAACCGGCCGGAGTCAGCGCGATACAGCTAGGACTGTCGGTGTGTCGCTGTCAACAGTACAAAGAGTTCTCCGACGTTACGAAGAAACTGGTTCTAACCTACGCAGACCAGGAACGGGCAGAACCAGGTGTACCACAGCACGAGAAGACCGATACTTGGTGAACACCATGCTTCGAAATCGCTTTCTCACAGGAACTGAACTCACAAATCAGTTTCGACGCCTCGGAGGAAGTAACCCAAGTGCATGGACAGTAAGACGTCGGCTTGCTGAATCTAACTTAAAACCCCTTAGACCTGCAAACGGCCCTAAAATGGAGCGTGGGCATCGTATTTCAAGACTAAGATATGCCCAGAGCCACGTAAATTGGAGTATTGAAGATTGGTCAAAAGTTATGTTCTCCGACGAATCAAAATTTATGCTCTACAAGCACGATGGAAGACACAGAGTGTATCGAAGACCAGGGGAAAGATTCAAGCAAGCATGCATCGAAGAAAAAGTAGCCTACGGTGGTGGGTCTGTACTTGTGTGGGCCGGAATTTCTTCTGAAAGTCGCACAGAGCTGGTGATCATAGAAAACGGCTCTTTAACTAGCGTAAGATATGTGGAAGAAATCCTCAATGATCACGTTGGTCCATTTATGGTCAATTTAGGTGAGGATGCTATATTTATGCATGACAATGCCCGACCTCATACAGGTAGGATTGTGAATGACTACCTTCAAGAGATGAACATTACTCGTATGGAGTGGCCAGCGCGCAGCCCGGATATCAACCCGATCGAGCATGCTTGGGACGAGCTAGGCAGATGCGTAAAACAACGAAACCCTCCCCCAATCACGCTTCGTGAGCTCAAAATTGCTCTCACAGAGGAATGAGAGAATATTCCCCAAAATCGTATAAGGAACTTGGTGTACAGCATGCCAAACCGCGTAAACGCAGTAATGGAAGCACGAGGAGGCAATACGAAGTATTAAAATTCAAGAAAATCGTAATAAAGTTCAAAAATTTCATGTTTCCTATTTTTGTTTTAAGGAGAGATCAGCAGTTTTTTTCTTTATGTAATTTTGTGTTAATAAAATGTATGGTGACTCATATTTTTTTTACTTTCATTTAAGGAGTATTACATTGTCTATTAAATACAATTTATTGCATTAACCTATCATTTTTAGTTTCCGAGATTTTTAACATTCTTTAAGTGACCCGGATTCATTGCTCTCGAGTGTATTTATATATAATATGCATTAGAAATAAATAAAATTAATAAAAAACCATTACACAAACTACCATGCGTTTGACACAAGATGGCTGCCTTAGAATCATGACATGGCAGCATGGAATTAGTAAGTACTAAATTATGGTCGAATTTCGACCTCTGGGCGACCACTAATACAAATAAATACAAAACAAAAGGACAGTTAGGCGTCGAAGTATTCGTCCGCATCGCTGTCATCCGGAAATGTGCCTAGCGTATATACGTGCCAATATTGCCAGTCTTCTACTGGCAGCATTGCCACGTTGAAGTGCAATGCAAATTCTTTGACCAATGAACGCGCCAACCAGGTCACGTGAATTGTCGATCAGTCAGAGAGAAACTTCATTTAAAAGCAGATGCGCATTTCGACCCTCAAACGGCTGAAAAGGTTACAGTATTTGCGCCGCTTGAGGTTCTCAGCAGCTGCAGCAGCGGCGCCAGCACAGCCCGCCGTGCTAGGAACATGAGATGGCGCAATATATTCAATAGTACATCATATTTGAGCATGGTTGGTGTACAAATTCGGTCGAAGATTTAAAAATAATATAAACAAATCAAAGAATAAATCAATAATTAACATTACTAAGCTGAAGAGCGTGGAGGCCGAAGCGCGTGGTGGGCTGGAATAAGCACGTCAGCGAGGCTCACTCGTACGCTTGGCTTAGGTTTAGTGAGTGGCTTAATTGTGGCAAACCTACGTCAAGCCTGGTTTACGAGGAAATGTGTGATACTCGTAAGATCTTTAAATTACTATAAAATTAAAAAAATTGGTCAATATTCATGCGATTCAAAATAAATAGAATAGATTCAGTCAGTATCTTCAGAGCGATTTATGATTTAAAAATTCATTACACAATATAATTGGCTTTTTCTGTCAGTATTGTTTTTATGTTTTCATACACTGGTCTGTATTTAATTTTTTAACACAGTTAGGGGTATTATTATAAATTATCAAGTTATTTTAGTTGTGTTTAAAATATTAAAAATTACATTATAAAAAAATAAAAAAAGGTTTTTTATTTTATTACAAAAGAACCAAACATGGAATTTTGTCATTAATAGGATGATGTAGACATAAATATCATTAGTCATTAATTAACAATGTATGTTGATTAAAAACTGTAGAAAAACATTAATATTACGACATTAAAAAACCTTACGTTCTATCCGTCTAGTGGAAATCAAGGTTGTATTACACAAGATTTCCAACCCAATAACGGTTTTAATTTCATTCATCTCTATCGCAAAACGTGATTGTATTTTAATCATTGCTAAATAAAGATAAAAATAATATTAGTATCTAAAAATATTAGGTACCTAGGTACCAGGACAACAGTGACACTCTAAAGCGTAGTTGTCTTTGGTCCCTGGCCCTGACATCAAGCAATAGATAAAATTGTCAAACTTCTACTGCTTGAATACGAGGCTTTTGGCTACTCTGTATGTGTTTTTTTTTTGTAATGTGCGTTTTGTTTGTGCAGAATAAACAATTTTTCTTACTTTTTTTTCTTTAGAGTAAATGTAACGTAAGTTCGGGCGATTTTAAAACTAAAGACTTTATTTATTCATATGTATGGGTGATATTAAGAGGAGGCTCCCTAAATTCATAATTAATTTATTTGGCCGCTAAACACGACAGATACTGATTTTCATACAAACATTTCCGGCCAGGCGCTCGCTTGTATTCAGCCAGTACAGCAATTTCGATTTATATCGAAGGAGGTTGTCAAAATAATGCTCTAATTTCCCAGCAAGTTTGAAAAAAGAACCCATTAAAGTTTCAAAGAAATAAAACTTCACCTTCAGTATTCAATTTATTTGAATTTGAACGTTCTTTCTTATACTTTTTTCTGAAGAGGTTTCATTCGATTAATGAATAAAATCGTTTTCGACCAGACGTCTATAGATTTATTGGCTACGTAATAATTCATGACAGTTACCAAAGGGAAATCACAGTGAAAGTATTCCTAATTTCTCCTGAGAATATATTCTTGGATTTTTTATTTTTTCTGGAACTTTTATGGAATAGATCCTCCTTCGTTAGCACCGTGGCATTGGTTTCCATAACTTGAAAATGGAAAACAAATATATTGTTAATGATCTTCATTAATTGCTAAAACTTTTGCTCAAGCTACACTTATGAATATTTATTATAAATAGGTAGATATTATTTATAAACGTCCCATACATTTTAATCTATATGATTATATTTGTTGGGTGCTGAGTATGAGGTCCTGGGATCGATTCCCGGGTCGGGAATAGTGTTATTGGGATTGCATCTTGGAGCAGCTTGGAGTCTAGATTTATGCCCGGTTGATGGCAATAGGCTCGCCTGCTATTACATGGTACTTCAACATAATTGGCGAAAAGTGGGTGTACTAAACCCTTTGGGAATTATGTTTTACATATGTTCGGGAAAAAGCCGCTCGGAGTAAAAACATAATTCAGCGATTGAAGACGCCGAAATTTGCCGAGTGGCACAAGCTGAATGAAAGACGAATGTGACGTGTAGAGATTTTTTTTCCTGAATATGTTTTTTTTTTTTTCAGAAGTCGCTATAGTAATGGACGACACAAAAATTGTAATGGATTACGAGTGAGGAGAAGCAGAGCTAAATTACCAAAAGTATAAGACATCGAACGTATGTAAATTAGGGAAATTTGTTCCTAAGCAATACATTTTAGACAGCTATTTGCGACGTTGCCAACTTTAAGGATAAACGCTCTTAAGCTGTCATTCTATGACAGCTATATGAAATGGCTTTATATAACACGGACATCGTCATAGGGTGTCAATTTGCTTAAAAAATAATTTTGCGTAATCCAGGTACAAAACAGCCGATATAATGGCAGTTCCGAACTTCGAGCAGAAGGCTGCGCAATAACATTTTTTAGGAACCAAATGGTGACATGAGGCGAGTGTGAGTGAGAGAACACGCGCGAAAGTTCGTAGTGCCTATGTTCAGACCTGCCAAGTTATATCGGCCGTATTGTATATGTAAGCGAAAATTCAATTAACCTTTAGGTCTGTTTGTCTCTGAGTCGGAGACAAACAGACCAGATTTTGCCAATTCCGTCAAGCCCCACTGTCGCCGTATTGGCGACGGTCAGTCACGCGGCTTAGATCTCATACTTATGCACCGCATAGATGCCTTTGACATTTGGAGCGTTTTCTGTTATGCACCTACGGGGTATCATGCGACATTCAAGGATTAAAAAAAAAAATACGTGTGGCACTCGAGGACTGCCGCGGTAAAGCTATTGCATAGCATATATTCAAAAATAAGAAGATAATATTGTTGATTTAAAATTTTTTTTTTTTAAAATACCCCTATACCCCCCCCCTAAAACGCAGAATTTACACAACCGTCAATGACGTCTGCCCTCACGCGTCTGCCCGCGTTCGGGTCGCGCACTCGGCGATCGCGCGTCATTGCCTATCCCGCCCCTCCACCCTCGTTCTGCGCGCCCGCCGTCGACTCATCGCAGGTCATTCTTATCGTTCTAACTTTTAAAATATTAGTCCAAATTACTTAGTGTAAAAGACAAATTTTATCTACATTAAATACCGAAAGCGATGAAGGTATTTATTTTGATACGAATTAACTAAATACTCTAAAATATGCAACTTAAAAAAAGTATTCAATTTAAATGTATTTATAGCTCACTATTTTGGCTATAATGGCTTCCACATAAAAGGTAGATATATGCTGTCGCGGACTTTTATTTAGAACTCTTTAAGACAAACAACCCCACAATACATTCTTTTCATGTAACTCCAGCGGTTTAGGCAGCGCACGCAAAGATAGATCTCAGAGGGCAGGATTTTTTCCGACTTACTGGATACTTATCGTTATATTATGGCTAAATCACATAAAATCTTTATAAATTGTAGCCTATGTGTTATTCTGATATATAAGCCACATTACTGTAAAGTTTCATTAAAATCCGTTCGGTAGTTTTTGCGTGAAAGAGTAACAAACATCCATCCATCCATCCTCACAAACTTTCGCGTCAGGTTTTTTTTTCGTTACGGAATTTCTACATTCGGTCGCCGCGCTCAGAGTCTCCGATAAAAGCTATGCAATAGCTTAAAAATGATATATAGTTAATACCATTTTTTTTTTTTAAGTTTAAGGTCGCGTATCGCCCGTTTCAATGTCAAACCGCGGGGCTTGACAGTTAAAATGTCACAAAAGTGGCGGGACTTTGTCGTTTCATTACGATTAACAAATATTATAAATTTATGTAGGTAAACTGCTGTTAAAATAAACGATTCTAACTACACAGGTACACATTCACAAATCAACAATCAAACACACGTCGTCCTAACCAATGTTTGTGACCCACACGTCAGCTTAACATGCTCCGCAAACAGCTACAATGGGTTGGTTGGACAATATTGTTACAATCACCAGGCTTGACAGAGAAATTGGTGACCAATGATTACGAAATACGATTCTTTTTTGTATATAAAGTTCTGCTGTTTATTTCAACAACGGTGATAAAGCTGAGCAATAACGGTTAAAAACGCCAATTGCCAATATTAGCCAATAATTTGCGTGGTTCCTTAATCCCATTAATTAAATCTTAACGGCTGAATGGATTTAAACTAAAACTGATTTTTTGGACTAAACCTGGATCAGGATAACTAGGATACTTTTTTACTTCGGTAATATGTTCCCCAAGCGATAATTTCCGACCTCCAAGCGGGCGAAGATGCTAGCAAATGCTAAACTTTACTGTTATCATTAAAAAATTCTCTCATTATTTAAATTGCGGGTTTACATTCGTAATTTCATTCTGCACATTTCACTTTTCCCAACACCAATAATTTGCTTATTTATTATCTCATCTGCTCGACGTCCGTATGTCACTGCAGGGATCCAGCAGAATATCAGCGTCAGTTATATTTGCCTGACAACCAACCTTGAGAGGAACACCGCACTTTGTATGTTTCACTATTTTAAAGTGTCTTAGCCAATAGTCATCACAATGTCTTTACTTTATTTTTTTGTATATTGGCACCTTATAGCTATATTCATTTATTTAGCTATTATTTAATCGTGTCTTTGTATTTTGTGCTGTCTTTTGTGTGCACCAAATAAACGATTTATCTATCTACCTATAAAAAAGTAGTTATTTTAATTTTTAAAGTTGTTCCTATAGAAGTACACAAAGCTGCGTACAAAAAATTAGACTTTAGATATCTTTGGTAAACCTACTTTTAATTCTCATAAGAGCTTAAGTATTACGTTTTCACAATTTTCACGTGTGAATAAAGTATTCCGGAATACGCTCCTTTACTTGCCCGCATAAACTACAGGACAATTTATCAGTACTCCATTGAAAAATACGCCAAAACATAGAACATCTTCTTCGACAGACGGACAACCTAAGCAATTTAAGTGTCCTTTTTTGCCAATTTTGAAACGGATAACTGAAAAAAGACCACGCTGTATTTATTTTCAATTTATCATTATATTCAAATCAGGGCTGTCAATGACATTTTTTGATATAATACGGCCTAAAGGGACACGTTCCCGCCCTTCACGTGTTGGTTCTGAAGGCTACGCTGTCGTCTAACGATCAAAGCCATTAGGGATTGGGATATAATAAAATAAGTTATTTTAATATGTCAGGCTTAAATACTTTAGGGAGTTTATATGTATTACGGATATTAAATCATTCCAGAATTCCGACTACGAGTTTGGAATCTCGCTTAAAATGAGCCAGCCTATCTTCTCAAAATTTTATGTTTTACTTGCGACCCTGCGTCGCATGGGTGTAATGTGGCTCAGGCGTAACTTTGCGGTAATCCATGATAAAATACAATATATGACGTATATTTAGTAACCTAATCCGCTTAACTGTTCTTAAAGAGTCATAAAGAACCCTGTAAGAAATCGACACGTGTTTCACCTCTCAACGAGGCATCCTCAGGATGACGATTGACTTGTTGCGAACTCGGACACGACGTGTTGCTATGTCAAACGTTGAGCGCAGTGCCTCGACGCGTGAAATGTGTCGATTTCTTACAGGGTTCTTTATGACTCTTTAAGAACAGTTAAGCGGATTAGGTTACTAAATATACGTCGTCTATAGTATTTTTCGGATATAATCTATGGATGTAGCGGTGACATGTCAAAACATAGAGATATCTGTGCTATGACTAAGTTAAATATTAATTTATAAAGAAAACCTTATATAAATCAAATGTGTAGTTTACATAGAAGAACTAGGCAGCCACACAGACAGACACGAAGCAACGTTGTCGTATACTTTGTTATGTACTTATACAGTATATTTGAGGCACACTAATATGTGCTTTTTACGAAAAAACGTAGATACATATCAACACTGAGAATGCTACGCAAATACGTCACTTGCAATACGGGCCTCGACAAAATTATCCACTAAAAGTTTCCAATCATAACGTATTACCTACCAAATTAAAAACGCAATAAAGTAGGTAACTAGTAATTCAAAATTCAAAGTCATATTTTATTTCACATTTAAACCTACATGGGCACTTACGAAACGTCAGAAGCTAGGTGCACGGTCGCGCACAGTCGCTTTCCAATTGGTCGTTTCCTATGGAGAAGAGCCGGCAAGACACTCCACAGCTACTCTTTTAAATATTATTGGCTTTTACAATATTTTCAAATAAAAGCGTTAATATGTATGGAAGGACAGTATAGGTCCCAGGTTCTTAACAAAATAGCAAATACAACCACAGGCAAAGACAAGAATAGCAGACTCGAAGACTCTACTCCAAAACTTAAGCATAATAGGTACTATTTATTTAGCAAGTTTGTTCTGCAATATAATTCTCCGTGAAGCTGTTATGTATTTTAAAGTCCAATAACGGCTTGTAATGGCCGCGTTGCATCAAAGGCTACCAAATACAACCCGTTTTATGACTCGCAGTTAAAACCGTTTAAGTGTTCGGTTACAAACAGTTTTATGTGTATCTAACGTCATATTATTACACTTTACTTTGTGTAATTTATTTCATCACCACTGCTGTCAATGGATAAGGAAGAAATCCTAAGGAAAGCAAGTAAAGCCGTTGGTCCCGGTTGTCATTCGTAGATCTTTGACAGTCGTTACGGGTTGTCATAAGCCCAAAAGTCTGACAACCAGTCTTGCCAAGGGGTATCGTATTACGCAATAACTGGGTTCTTGAGGTCAGATACGCAGTCGCTCCATGTAAAATACTGGTATTCAGCTGCATCCGGTTAGACTGGAAGCCGACCCCAACAAAGTTGAGAAAAGGCTAGGCAGATGATGATAAAATAATTTATTACGAAAGTGATCACTTTATGTACCATTAAGACCACTTATATTATTTAGTTTACCGCATCTTCGTTCGACTTAATCCATATAGATCAAGTAGGCACTTCAAGAACATACAAGTAGGTCAAGGACCAATCAAGCATAATGAGGGTATGACTAGATATTCATAATGATTAATGGATACAATATTCAATAAACTATTTACACGAGGTACTAAATTAAATTACTAAGTGTTATTATATTAATACGTGAAGCAAGATAAGATAAGATAAGATAATTTTTATTTGTCAAAAACATGTGTAGGTTTACAGTTGGTATGTTCAAAAAAATAAAGTTTCAACATGTTTTGCCTGGAAAGGCGTACAAATACAATAATAATAGCTTGAAACAATGAAATCATGCAGTTACATTAAATTAATAGAACATTTCAAATGAATACAGTAAAAAACAAAAACAAAATCAAAAACTTTATAACCCTTTTTACGAAAATTACGCAGACGGAGGAGTATGAAATTTGGCACAGTTAAAGTATATACGGAGAAGGGGTGCAGAAAGCTAATTAAATTAATAAAAAAACATTACAGACACTACCATGCGTTTGACACAAGACGGCTGCCTTAGAATCATGACATGGCAGCATGGAATTAGTAAGTACTAAATTATGGTCGAATTTCGACCTCTGGGCGACCACTAGTACAAATAAAAACAAAACAAAAGGACAGTTAGGCGTCGAAGTATTCGTCCGCATCGCTGTCATCCGGAAATGTGCCTAGCGTATATACGTGCCAATATTGCCAGTCTTCTACTGGCAGCATTGCCACGTTGAAGTGCAATGCAAATTCTTTGACCAATGAACGCGCCAACCAGGTCACGTGAATTGTCGATCAGTCAGAGAGAAACTTCATTTAAAAGAAGACGAGCATTTCGATCCTCAAACGGCTGAAAAGGTTACAGTATTTGCGCCGCTTGAGGTTCTCAGCAGCTGCAGCAGCGGCGCCAGCACAGCCTGCCGTGCTAGGAACATGAGATGGCGCAATATATTCAATAGTACATCATATTTGAGCATGGTTGGTGTACAAATTCGGTCGAAGATTTAAAAATAATATAAACAAATCAAAGAATAAATCAATAATTAACATTACTAAGCTGAAGAGCGTGGAGGCCGAAGCGCGTGGTGGGCTGGAATAAGCACGTCAGCGAGGCTCACTCGTACGCTTGGCTTAGGTTTAGTGAGTGGCTTAATTGTGGCAAACCTACGTCAAGCCTGGTTTACGAGGAAATGTGTGATACTCGTAAGATCTTTAAATTACTATAAAATTAAAAAAATTGGTCAATATTCATGCGATTCAAAATAAATAGAATAGATTCAGTCAGTATCTTCAGAGCGATTTATGATTTAAAAATTAATTACACAATATAATTGGCTTTTTCTGTCAGTATTGTTTTTATGTTTTCATATACTGGTCTGTATTTAATTTATTAACACAGTTAGGGGTATTATTATAAATTATCAAGTTATTTTAGTAGTGTTTAAAATATTAAAAATTACATTATAAAAAAATAAAAACGTGTTTTATTTTATTACGAAAGAACCAAACATGGAATTTCGTCATTAAAAGGATGATGTAGACATAAATATCATTAGTCATTAATTAACAATGTTGATTAAAAACTGTAGAAAAAAAATAATATTACGACATTAAAAAACCTTACGTTCTATCCGTCTAGTGGAAATCAAAGTTGTATTACACAAGATTTCCAACCCAATAACGGTTTTAATTTCATTCATCTCTATCGCAAAACGTGATTGTTTTTTAATAATTGCTAAATAAAGTTAAAAATAATATTAGTATCTAAAAATATTAGGTACCTAGGTACCAGGACAACAGTGACACTCTAAAGCGTAGTTGTCTTTGGTCCCTGGCCCTGACATCAAGCAATAGATAAAATTGTCAAACTTCTACTGCTTGAATACGAGGCTTTTGGCTACTCTGTATGTGTTTTTTTTTTGTAATGTGCGTTTTGTTTGTGCAGAATAAACAATTTTTCTTACTTTTTTTTCTTTAGAGTAAATGTAACGTAAGTTCGGGCGATTTTAAAACTAAAGACTTTATTTATTCATATGTATGGGTGATATTAAGAGGAGGCTCCCTAAATTCATAGTAATTTATTTGGCCGCTAAACACGACAGATACGGATTTTCATACAAACATTTCCGGCCAGGCGCTCGCTTGTATTCAGCCAGTACAGCAATTTCGATTTATATCGAAGGAGGTTGTCAAAATAATGCTCTAATTTCCCAGCAAGTTTGAAAAAAGAACCCATTAAAGTTTCAAAGAAATAAAACTTCACCTTCAGTATTTAATTTATTTGAATTTGAACGTTCTTTCTTATACTTTTTTCTGAAGAGGTTTCATTCGATTAATGAATAAAATCGTTTTCGACCAGACGTCTATAGATTTATTGGCTACGTAATAATTCATGACAGTTACCAAAGGGAAATCACAGTGAAAGTATTCCTAATTTCTCCTGAGAATATGTATATTCTTGGATTTTTTATTTTTTCTGGAACTTTTATGGAATAGATCCTCCATCGTTAGCACCGTGGCATTGGTTTCCATAACTTGAAAATGGAAAACAAATATATTGTTAATGATCTTCATTAATTGCTAAAACTTTTGCTCAAGCTACACTTATGAATATTTATTATAAATAGGTAGATATTATTTATAAACGTCCCATACATTTTAATCTATATGATTATATTTGTTGGGTGCTGAGCATGAGGTCCTGGGATCGATTCCCGGGTCGGACAAAGTGTTATTGGGTTTGCATCTGGAGCAGCTTGGAGTCTAGATTTGTGCCCGATTGATGGCAATAGACTCGCCCACATGGGACATGGGACTTCAACATAATTGGCGAAATGTGGGTGTACTAAACCCTTTGGGAATTATGTTTTACATATGTTCGGGAAAAAGCCGCTCGGCGTAAAAACATAATTCAGCGATTGAAGACGCCGAAATTTGCCAATTGACACGAGCTGAATGAAAGACGAATGTGATGTGTAGAGATTTTTTTTCCTGAATGTTTTTCTTTTCAGAAGACGCTATAGTAATGAACGACACAAAAATTGTAATGGATTACGAGTGAGGAGAAGCAGAGCTAAATTACCAAAAGTATAAGACATCGAACGTATGTAAATTAGGGAAATTTGTTCCTAAGCAATACATTTTAGACAGCTATTTGCGACGTTGCCAACTTTAAGGATAAACGCTCTTAAGCTGTCATTCTATGACAGCTATATGAAATGGCTTTATATAACACGGAAATCGTCATAGGGTGTCAATTTGCTTAAAAAATAATTTTGCGTAGTCCAGGTACAAAACAGCCGATATAATGGCAGTTCCGAACTTCGAGCAGAAGGCTGCGCAATAACATTTTTTAGGAACCAAATGGTGACATGAGGCGAGTGTGAGTGAGAGAACATGCGCGAAAGTTCGTAGTGCCTATGTTCAGACCTGCCAAGTTATATCGGTCGTATTGTTTATGTTAGCGAAAATTCAATTAACCTTTAGGTCTGTTTGTCTCTGAGTCGGAGACAAACAGACCAGATTTTGCCAATACCGTCAAGCCCCACTGTCGCCGTATCGGCGACGGTCAGTCACGCGGCTTAGATCTCATACTTATGCACCGCATAGATGCCTTTGACATTTGGAGCGTTTTCTGTTATGCACCTACGGGGTATCATGCGACATTCAAGGATAAAAAAAAAAAATACGTGTGGCACTCGAGGACTGCCGCGGTAAAGCTATTGCATAGCATATATTCAAAAATAAGAAGATAATATTGTTGATTTAAAATATTTTTTTTAAAAAATACCCCTATACCCCCCCCCTAAATCGCAGAATTTACACAACCGTCAATGACGTCTGCCCTCACGCGTCTGCCCGCGTTCGGGTCGCGCACTCGGCGATCGCGCGTCATTGCCTATCCCGCCCCTCCACCCTCGTTCTGCGCGCCCGCCGTCGACTCATCGCAGGTCGTTCTTATCGTTCTAACTTTTAAAATATTAGTCCAAATTACTTAGTGTAAAAGACAAATTTTATCTACATTAAATACCGAAGGCGATGAAGGTATTTATTTTGATACGAATTAACTAAATACTCTAAAATATGCAACTTAAAAAAAGTATTCAATTTAAATGTATTTATAGCTCACTATTTTGGCTATAATGGCTTCCACATAAAAGGTAGATATATGCTGTCGCGGACTTTTATTTAGAACTCTTTAAGACAAACAACCCCACAATACATTCTTTTCATGTAACTCCAGCGGTTTAGGCAGCGCACGCAAAGATAGATCTCAGAGGGCAGGATTTTTTCCGACTTACTGGATACTTATCGTTATATTATGGCTAAATCACATAAAATCTTTATAAATTGTAGCCTATGTGTTATTCTGATATATAAGCCACATTACTGTAAAGTTTCATTAAAATCCGTTCGGTAGTTTTTGCGTGAAAGAGTAACAAACATCCATCCATCCATCCTCACAAACTTTCGCGTCAGGTTTTTTTTTCGTTACGGAATTTCTACATTCGGTCGCCGCGCTCAGAGTCTCCGATAAAAGCTATGCAATAGCTTAAAAATGATATATAGTTAATACCATTTTTTTTTTTAAAGTTTAAGGTGACGTATCGCCCGTTTCAATGTCAAACCGCGGGGCTTGACAGTTAAAATGTCACAAAAGTGGCGGGACTTTGTCGTTTCATTACGATTAACAAATATTATAAATTTATGTAGGTAGACTGCTGTTAAAATAAACGATTCTAACTACACAGGTACACATTCACAAATCAACAATCAAACACACGTCGTCCTAACCAATGTTTGTGACCCACACGTCAGCTTAACATGCTCCGCAAACAGCTACAATGGGTTGGTTGGACAATATTGTTACAATCACCAGGCTTGACAGAGAAATTGGTGACCAATGATTACGAAATACGATTCTTTTTTGTATATAAAGTTCTGCAATTTATTCCAACAACGGTGATAAAGCTGAGCAATAACGGTTAAAAACGCCAATAGCCAATATCAGCCAATACTTTGCGTGGTTCCTGAATCCCATTCAGAAAATCTTAACGGCTGAATGGATTTAAACTAAACCTGATTTTTTGGACTAAACCTGGATCAGGATAAGTAGGATACTTTTTTACTTCGGTAATATGTTCCCATGAGATAATTTCTGACCTCCAAGAGGGGGAAGATGCTAGCAAATGCTAAACTTTACTGTTATCATTAAAAAATTCTCTCATTATTTAAATTGCGGGTTTACATACGTAATTTCATTCTGCACATTTCACTTTTCCCAACACCAATAATTCGCATATTTATTATCTCATCTGCTCGACGTCCGTATGTCACTGCAGGGATCCAGCAGAATATCAGCGTCAGGTATATTTGCCTGACAACCAACCTTGAGACGAACACCGCACTTTGTATGTTTCACTATTTTAAAGTGTCTTAGCCAATAGTCATCACAATGTCTTTATTTTATTGTTTTGTATATTGGCACCTTATAGCTATATTCATGTATTTAGCTATTATTTAATCGTGTTTTTGTATTTTGTGCTGTCTTTTGTGTGCACCAAATAAACGATTTATCTATCTACCTATCAAAAAGTAGTTATTTTAATTTTTAAAGTTGTTCCTATAGAAGTACACAAAGCTGCGTACAAAAAATTAGACTTTAGATATCTTTGGTAAACCTACTTTTAATTCTCATAAGAGCTTAAGTATTACGTTTTCACCATTTTCACCTGGAAAATACCTATAAAAAAAATCAGTATTGCAAAACTTTTCAATACAAAATAAAAAGAAGAGGGCATTGAGCGAAGCCTCACCGATCGGCACAAACTTTCTTTGACTCCTCAATGCCATAGTTTGACTCGAATTTGCATCGCTCCACGGAAGTTTGTCACAGTTTCAGTCTAACCCTTCAATTTACTCACGGATCTTCAATTGTCTTGAGAATCCTTAGCTACGAAAATGGGTGTTGAAGGATAAAATTACGTTGGTAGTTTAAAAGTTCTGCGGGTCGATTCTGTGTGAAGTGAGCTGTCAATAGTGTTAATCCCTAGCATCCTACCGGTTGATTTGTGACAGTGACAGCTCACTTCACGCTCACTTCACCTACGTTGTTGTACGTTGATATTTTTACAGAATCGACCGACTGTTGTTAAAATGATGACATGGTATGTATTAAAAATCAAAATATGTATCAAAATTAGGGTTCTGGAAAACCAACTGGACAGTTAGCATACCTACATTAAATAATAAATAAAACATAAACGGGATAGAAATCGAAATTCAGGTAGGTTAAGCTTAAGATAAAATTTAAACTAAGAACAATGTATTACTTTGTTTTTTTTTCCCACGAAATATTTTGCTATTTTATTTTTTAATTTATGTATTAAAAATAGAAGTGTTCAGAAATTGGGTACTGTACCTTTATACTGCAGGCAAAATCTAAAATGAAGCCACGGAACATGATCTAAATCAATTTTATAAGCTAATCACATAAATACTTAATGAGTTGTCGAGTACTTAATTAGTACAATACGCAGTAACTCAGTGCCAGAGTGAGACGTTGTGTTTTAAAATTACTATAAACTATACGAGCCGTCAGACGCTGTGCTGTCAAAAATTCAATATGGTCTTGAGTTCATACAAAATTCCAAAAGAAAATTCACTTTCAGTTTTCCAGAAATTTCCATATTTCCCGGCATCGTTAAATTTTTTTCTTTCTGTAAAAACTTGATTCGGACTATCATGAACACAAGAAATAAAATAAAAATATTACTAATAGGTCCGTTCTGAAGTGAGGCGCTTACCGACGAACAGCATTTCATTTTTATTTGAAGAGTATTCCGTTCTATTCCATCTATTGTAAATATATCATTCTGCATTAATCGAAGGTAGGTGTAGGTGAGGAGGCCGATTCCTGGCCGCCGTAAGCGCGGGCTTGCGGACGGTGACCGATGGGTAGCTCGCCGTCCTATAAGGACCAGGCCCGGGTCGACGGCGCGTTGTGTTCCACGCGCGCCTCAAAGAGATGTCAGCACAACGGAAGGGGTCCGCTAGGACCGATGCCTGCCGGGGTCGCGGGAAAGTCCGAAAGGGATACCGTGGCCCCTGGCAATGTACAGGCAACTGAAGGAACACGGGTGGGCTTTAGTCAGTAAGAGTCTGACACGCCCTCCCGCTCCTCCCAGAGCGGGAGAAGTTATTTGATAATTTCCCACCCTCAAACACAAAAAAAAGGGGTCGGATGGTACTGATAGTACACCCAGATTTCGCCATGTTTAAGTCCCATGTCGGTCACTTACTGAGAAATTCCATAAATGGAAAAGCAAAATAACCAAACGAATAATAAACCGGTAGGTATTTAAAGTTATTTCAAAAGACTTTAAGAACTTACATTTTGTAACTAGAAACCGTACAGGCTTTGAAGTAAGCACAGCACTAAGAAATAGCTAGGGATTTGTTTGTTGGATTCAATTTAACGTTCACAAAGAAAACTCTTTTCCTGCACTTACTTGCAGAAATATTGCAAACGTACCTAATACCATATCTAGGAATAAAAGGCCTTGGTATGCGTAGTCTAGAACGATTTTCTAGTAATAAAACACGCAATACTTAAGCTATAATTACTACGAGTAACATTATTTGGTTATGAGAGGATATTATGAGTATCAAAATAGCACACTCAACTATTTATTTTCTGGGAGGCGGTTTACTGTTACACCGACATTAATTTACACTGTGGATTAGGTAACTTAAATACCAAAGGATAAACGTGATAAACGAGCACAAAAAAAGGTTTTACGGACAACGACGTTCTTCATTCCCAATGAAATTTTAAGGCGGAGCAGTCTCCGCAAGTCTCCGAATGATACATTACAAACAAACGTTGCAAATCAGTACTTGCAACGTTTTTTGTAATGTATCATTCGAGGCGAGCTTGGTTCTTCTTCTTCTTCTTGCTCTGACACCAGGTTAGTCACTAACCACACGAAAAGAAGAAAGAAGAAGATTCAAGGCGAGCTTGGTTACAAAACGGCGATACACAAGACGCGGCGAACGCTTGCTTCGAGTACATGGCTCAAGTGCGGTCCATTTCTTGTTACAAAACAAAACCGGCCAAACTGTACGTGTCAGACCACGCACAATGAAGGGTTCCGTAGTAGATAGACAGACGGACATGGCGAAACTATAAGGGCTCCTTGTTTACTACGGAACCCTAAAAAGGCAATACACTAAACGTGGCGAACGCTTGCTTCAAGACCTTGTCACAAGCGTGCACGATTTTTGTTATTATTTTTATTATTACTTGCATGTCGATCTTTTGACCTACACATCGCTAAAACAGCCTTAAATATTAGATACTTACGTATAGTATATTTCTTGTCAGAATGGCGAGAAGTCCTCGTGGTTTGCGACGTACGCCTCTTGTAGCGCATTATGCAACCTGTGGCAAAAAATAATAATTTAGTATTGAGTTGAGTTTGAGTTGAGTTTGCGTTGAGTTTGGGTTGAGTTTGGGTTGAGTTTGAGTTGAGTTTGGGTTGAGTTTGAGTTGAGTTTGAGTTATCTGAGGACCTCATAATGATGCAGAACTTGAACGGACTAGGCCAATTTTGTGAAAGTTTTTACATAGTGGTTGCCATAGGTGGAGCGATGTCGTGACCATCAGAGAAGCGATTATTTATCTAAGACGCCTCACCATAATCATCTTCCTGCTCTTGTACCATATTACTAGGGGCGGGTGCAACACATTTTTTTCTACATCCATTAATTATTATAATACTTCTGAGACACACGCAATGTAACTTTACAATCAGTGCAGAATCGTTTCTATTCTATTAATAAACCTAAACTATGTTTTTGAGGGTTCCGTACCCGGGGCCAAACGGAAATTAAGGATTACGGATTAAGCCTCCACTGTCCGTCCGTCCGTCCGCCTGTCTGTCTGTCAGTGGGCTGTATCTCATGAACCGTAATAGGTTGCAATTATCACAGCACAGTTGCAATTATCACAGATTGTGTATTTCTAGTGCCGCTTTACCAAAATACAAGAAATGTGGTTTTTTTTAGGCGTTTTTTTGCTAAATATTGTACGATGGGACAGAACGGAACCCTTCGTATTCCAGTCGGGAGTACTTGACCGTTTTTTTTTTGATAATATAAAATTTATTGTGTTGTAATGTAAATTATTTATTTTGTTTTGTTTTGTAATGCCCTTATGATCATTTTAATTTTATCCCAAACTCTGAGCAACATATTTGCAATTAACTGATATGAATTGATCAAACAGAAAATATATTTGACAGAAAATATTTATATATTTTCTGTGTAAAGCCAATTTCGTCGATTTCCGAACAGAACGCATTCCTTTACACTATTTGCTTCGGAAGTTTCGAAATTTAATTTCGACTTCAAATTCCTACAATAACATTTCTATTGAGACACAAATTCGACCTTTAGTAAGTCGTGAAGAATAACAGGAAAATTTTGTGCACCGTACAAACAACATTCGATAAAATTTTGTGAGTGCACGTCTTTGCATCAAGTACGTACATAGATAGTATCTATACAAAGAAGTAAAATTGAAGTGTCTATTTATAATCAAAATAACATGCTTTTTACTTAGTACCTACTATCATGGCCCACATGGCAATTTGGCCCATGTCACAGAGTCTTTTGAACCGCAATAGGCAGACACTAGAAAAAGGGGGCCCCCATATAAGAACGTGTTTTTTTAAATTAAAGTACTAGCTTTTGCCCGCGACTCCGTCTGCGATCTAGGATGAAAAGTTGCATATGTCGATCTCCAGGTCATGGTCAACCCATGTGCCAAATTTCATCCAAATCCGTTCAGGCATTTTAGAAAGAAAAAAAGAAAGAAAGAAAACGTTTATTTGGACACAGTTCATGAAACACAAAATACAAACAAACTAAAAGTGCAAGTAATCTTAGTATCTTTAGAGTGAAAGGAAAGCGTACTCGTAACAAACGATCAAACATATAAACAAACGAACAAACTCACTTTTGCATTTATAATAATATTATTATTATTAAGTTAGGATTTTTTTAATTATACGTAGATTTAAATCTTGTACGATGGTACGGAATTTATTTATATATACTTTATTATACACCAAAAATACATAGCAAATAATAAATTTAACACTTCAAAACATACAATGGGCGGCCTTATCGCTTTCTGCGATCTCTTGGAATCCTTCTTGTGCGCGCCCAATTCACACTTGGCCGCTTTTTTTAACTATGACGTTTAAAAATGATTCCGATATCGGGCTTTTCCAACAGGAATTTCTTAGTAACAGATCGGAGTCTGAATTTGTGCCCAGTTGATGTCAATAGGCTCGCCCCTTATTACTAGGGACTTAAACATAACTGGCGAAATGTGGATGTATACACCTTTGCTTAACCTTTTGGGATTCCCCAAAGGACTACAGGCGTGATGTAATGTTAGTCGTCATCAGAAGCTTTTATTTATGGTTTTATTCTTCATGGCCTTTTATTGATGGATTATTTATGTTTGCAGATGCTTTGAGCATTAGCTATCTAGCCTTTTCCCAACTATATTGGGGTCGGCTTCCAGTCTAACCGGGCGCAGCTGAATACCATTATTTTACATGGAGCGACTGCCTATCTGACCTCCACAACCCGTTTACTCGATACCCCTAGGTAAGACTGGTTGTCAGACCTTCGGGCATTTGACGACCCGTAACGACTGTCGAAGATCCACGAATGACAGCCGCGACAAGCAGCTTAATGTGCTTTCCGAGGCACGGAGGGGTCTTGGTATGTAAAGATGGTCACCCATCCACGGACCAACCGCGATAGGCGTAGCTTAAAGCCCCTACTCTCAAGCTAATGATATCATTATGAAAGCCAAAACACATCAATATATTCAAAGAAAAAAAGATATCAGATTTACTTCGATTGGTGGGACAAAAGGTGTGCCTAAGTGCTCGTATGGGTTTCCAAGTAAAAGGTTGACCAAAGCTAACAATTACACTGTGAGCGAGCGTAGCAATCAATGTTCGATCCCTCTCTCCTCCCAAAAGAGGAGGCCTTTGCTTTGCAGTTATCTACATAACAAAGGGTGACGACAAAACTATTTTGTTCGGTTTCTGATGCTCTCAGATAAGGTCTCAATCCTAACTATCCTAACTAATATTATAAATACGAAAGTGAGTTTGTTTGTTTGTTACGGTTTCACGCTTAAACGGCTGAACGGATTTGGATGAAATTTGGCACATGGGTAGACCATAACTCGGAAAGAGATTTAAGCTACTTTTCATCCTGGTTTTCAGACAAAGTCACGGATAACAGTAAGTAATATTAACTAACTGACCAAACATACGTTGTCCTATCCTTTCAAAAAGTCATACAAATATCCCATAGAAAAAGGATGTTCAGTTTTCC
Source organism: Agrochola circellaris (assembly GCA_914767755.1). NCBI lineage: Eukaryota > Metazoa > Arthropoda > Insecta > Lepidoptera > Noctuidae > Agrochola > Agrochola circellaris. The sequence continues at coordinate 11,787,917 of OU611860.1, forward strand.
ATGAAATTGAAAAATTTCCGGAATACAAATTTTTTATTCCACAAAAACCTACGAACATTTCAAAACAAAAATATCCGCAAATGGCCGTGTGTGTGATGCGCTTAATTACCAACAAACTTTATTTATACGTATAAGTCCCACCAAACGCAGGACGACATCGCGGCAGGCCCAGACGAAGATGGCGGGACTAGCTTGACTCCTACCGAAAGGACTGGCTGACACTAGTAGAAGACAGAATTGTGTGGAAGAGGAAGTGGGTGGCCTTTGCCCTGTCGTGGGGTAATATAGGCTAGTTCGATAGATTCAATTCAAAATTCAAAAATTCTAAATTCAAAAGTCATTTATTCAAACTAGGCTGATAATCAGCACTTTTCGAACGTCAAAATTACATAAGACAGTCCCCCAAAACGCCCACCCTTCACCACTTCCTAGTGCGTTAGCTGGGAAGAAGAAGTGGCGCAACAAACTCCCCAGCAGCACAGCAGTCTGTTCAGTTAGAAAAAAAAAAAAATGCTTCCATATGATAAATTCAAAAGATTCTATATTAGATCAGGGGTTCCCAACCTTTTAACATACGCGCCCCCCAAACTTTCTTTTAAAATCACTAAGCTCCTGAGTTACTATGTCGACATAAGCAGAAAAGCATAAGCATGTAAACCGAGCGAAAGTAAGGTAGAAAATATTTGCACACTTTTGCATAGGTTATGATCATTCAAACAGAAATAGAAAGTTACTTTGTCGAGTTTTGCAGAAAAACTCAAGAATTATGAGAATGCATAATGTAAGAATGAGCAAAGCGAGCTTGAAAGTTGTAGCAAGTCGCCTCGGATAAGTTCCGTTTTCTTTAGTCCATTCATACAGAAGGAAAACTTATTTTGTCGACTTATGCAGAAAAGCTGAACCTCATTTTACAGCACCTAAGTATTATGAAACGTTTGGGTTTTGGTCAAACTAGTCTTAACTTTTTCTAACACCAAGAACATAAAATTAAATGAATCTATACTTTATTATTGGAGCCGTCGCGCCCCCCCATTGGTCAATCTACGCCCCCCGAGGGGTGTGCGCCCCTCCGGTTGGGAATCCCTGGATTAGATAGAGACACCAGTCTATTATAGTCTCACTGCAAGGCAAAGGCCTCTTCTCATACAGAGAAGGCACGAGCATTGATCACCACGCTTGCTCAAGACGGGTTGTGTCAATTTCAGTGTCTGCATAGCCTAATCAACCTATAATGTTCCTCATATATTATCCTTCCCAGTGAGAGGGAGTGAGCAGTAATCCACGACGCGGGCCCAGTGTGGATTGGTAAATATCACATGTCTTTAAATTTTTAGTTCTAAGACATTCCGGTTTCCTCACGATGTTTTCTTTCACCGTTTTGAGAGCGGTGGTGATGAAATAATTTACACAATGTAAAGCGCCTGTCTGGGTTCGAACCTAAGGCCTACAACTCGTAAGTCGGGGACGTTATCACTGAGCCACCACTGCATAGCTATTGATTAATTTGGTATTACCAAGCTGTTTTTTAAGCAAAATATTATTTAAAAAAGAAACTTTTTTTCAGACTAAGCCGCATAATTTTGTTAGTATTTTGGTTTTAGTAACAATGGTGCTTTAATAACTAGGCAGGTATTTATGGACGAGTTGTTTTTTCTTATTTATAAACGCAATGTACAGCACGCTGTGTACGCAGAATATCAGCGCTTCGACAAAAAAAAATATATGTCGCAGCATCTTGCTGAGAGCTTTAAATTTTTTTTTTCCTTTTTTATTTATGTTTAGTGTGTTTTTAGTTTATTTTGTGAGTTCCTGTGCGAGTCTCAATAAAAAAAAATTCTAGCCTACGCCGTCCCACTCCTGGGCAAAAGCCTCCCTCCACTCCTTCCATCGTTCGCGAGCCCGTGCGTCCTCCTTCCAGTTTTGACGTAACCTATCCAGCTCGTCCCGCCATCTCCTACATGGTCTGCCGCGACCCCGCCTCACTGTCTCAGGGCACCAGTTCTGTGCCCTTTTATTTCTTTATTTCTTTCAATGTGTCATAAATTGAGGCAATGTAATTATCGAAACACACAAACTCGAAAGAATGAGTGAATTAATTAGGCCAACCTGTGTCCTACATTCATCTGTGGTCCTGTTTATGTTTATAACAAATTTTGAACAACATTTAATAAGGTAAACGCAAACAAGGGATTCTAAAACAATATCAGAAGCACAAAGAACAAACAGTATCAAAGGATGGCATCAAGTTCTCAAAGATATTCTAACTAGACGTTGCCATGGCAACAAGCCATTACTTAACAAGAGACATCTCGGATTTATTATCTTCAAGTTGAAGGGTAGTTACAGTTGTATTTATGGAATCAACGAGGCATCCTCAGGAAGGCGATCGACTTGTTGCGAACTCGGACCCGACGTGTGGACACGTCAAGTGACTACACTGCGCTCGACGCTTGACGTGTCCACACGTCGGGTCCGAGTTGCCTTGTTGAGAGGTGAAACACGTGTCGATTTCTTACAGGATTCTTTATGACTCTTTAAGAACAGTTACGCGGATTAAGTAACTAAATGTACGTAGTCTATTGTTTTTTTATTTTTATATAACGGTTTATGTACACACATATGTATAAACAGACAAGAAGAAAGGAACAGAAAAATACGTACAAAGGTGATGCTTAATTCTAAAGAAATCTCTTCCAGCATACCTGCGCGATAGGAAAGTAGTAGCGATAGTAATGTATGTTTGGTATGTTTTTCTCGTAAATTACTGAGCTGGAATGAATGAGGCTGTTATTTCTTGTTAGTTTTGACTTGGCTGAGTCTAGCCAAGACAAATAATTATTGGCGGTATTACATTGAAGCTATGCTTCACAGAACTTTGTAAAGTTCAATTGGCTAAGTTTTTATTATATAATCAGGCAGAAGCCACTCTCTCTGCATTAACGAAAAAATATTAAGTTTTTCAGTCCATTAAAACGTTCGACTCCACACACTTTTCATAGAACTCATGCGCCATGCCGCCATACATATTGGAAGTGGACCCTCCGGGAGGGTTGCTGGCATTACGTTTGCGCTAAAGTTATACATCGCGGATGGTCATCGGCATTAGGTTTAAAACCGTGTTGTAAAACGATGTAAAATTGTGTTTTCAGGGGGTATTGTCGCTATACGTAGGTTCCAACCTTTTAATTTTTTTGTTAATTTAAGTAACCGAGAACAAAAAAAAAATAGCCATTGAAACCAATGCATTTATTAATAAATCTTGTTAAAATATACATAAGATTTTATTGTCACGGTTTATCTACATTTAAAATGAGCCCTCCACGAGGGCTCTCGACATCCCATTTGCAACTAGGTGAACCCTCCAGGAGGGCTAAAAAACAGAAAATCTGGCTTCTCGACAGATCATATTTATTTTTAGTCTATAGACCCTAGTCTAGAACGGGGTATATTTAATTGATTGATTTCAAGGTCGCTAAGGCCTTCCCGCGTAGTCGTAGGTAAAGGTATTAATAGATATATAAATAGCCACAAAACAAATGACTAGCCATAAAACTATGATATCGATAGTATACATCAATTCCATCGAATAGATGCCAGGGTTACAAGATACTTTGTCGGTAATATGTATAAGCTAAAAAAAATATATATACCAACAAAGCTTTTGGGAAAAATACACCTTATTCATTAACTAAATACTAATAATACCAGCGTATTACCCCTTATCATACACAGAAGGCACGAGCATTGATCACCACGCTTGCTCAAGACGGGTTGGCGATTCTAGACTTATATTGACTATAAGTCCAGGTTTCCTCACGATGTTTTCCTTCACCGATGTCAGTAATGTCCAAAATAAATTCAAAAACTACTTAAGAATTAAAAAAGTAACATTTTAAATACAATTTAAAAAAATAGAAGAGTCATTAGTAATCTCAGACCAAATAAAAATCCTAGACAGATCGCTGTCAACAGTGACCTGAGGCCGGTTTCGTAAACATGTGTGCATTTAGTGAGGTGTAGTTTGATTGGAAATGTGTGCGTGTGAGCGTGTATACACAGAGCGAAGGTGTAGTTTTGCCATGCTTCACTGTATTGTTCGCAGCGCTATGGCTTGGTTTTTTATTCGGTCTGAGGTAGTAATATCTTAACCTTACCTTTGACAGTATCAGTGATGTCTTCAATCTTATTTAACACAACCAGGTCCACAACTATTTGACAACAAACTAACGATATGTACAACAACAACAACTAGAAGGAAGACTATTTTAACAACAATCTATAACATCAACATTATTATCATTAATTTATTATCTGAACACATACACGATACTAGACACATTATTGTTTCACTTAACAACAAGGGTTTCACCCACAAAAAATGTATATAAACATTTAATATGTCCGTAAAAATCGTTTTTAATTTATAATTTTCGCATTTTCATTCATTATTATTGGTAAAAACGTTAATTTGACTATAGTTTCGCTCCAGATTTTTTGGTTTGACGTTTTACGTGGGGTTGCCACCAATTGAAACTAAATCTGCAGTTTGTGTCATTATTAACTTCACTTATTTATTTACATAGAAGACTTTATGTAGATAGAGTTTTATGTTTATAAAATGGCATCTGCCGGTCGATTCTGTAAAAATATCAACGTGAAACTTAGGTGAAGAGAGCGTGAAGTGAGCTGTGACTGTCAAAAATCGACCGGCAGGATGCTAGGGATTAACACTATTGACAGCTCACTTCACGCTCACTTTACCTAAATTTCACGGTGATATTTTTACAGAATCGACCGGCTGTTTCCAAATCTTTATTTAATTATGTGTGCGTAAAACATAATCTAGATTTTCATTTGTAAGTGTGTGTGCGTAAAAAAATAGTCTAGTTATTTGTTTGCGCGCAGTCTCTTTTCACCGATCATAATAAACAAGAAATAGTAGTTTTCCCATAAATACTACTTCAATAATTGTCAAGTTAAGGAAAGGAAGGACCATACAAGACACTGTAACACGAAACAAAATAAATTTCCCACAATATCCCGGACAAGCCTCACCCTTAACCTGGCAACACAAGTCCACGCATGCGCGCAATTTCCCCGGGTTCGCGCCAGATGTTCTCAGAGTTTTGGTAGTTTTATTGATCTGCGTGGCTCAGTAATGCGAGCATCATTACCTTTGATAGATTGACCTCAGTATCGCAATAGATCTCTCGCTATCTATGCCGCCAAACCTTTGACCTCGTTAAGATTGGACTGGCTGGATAGTTTGTCTAGAAGCCTTGGCGGCAGCATTTAAATTTAGAATTAGGTTAGGCGTTCGTTTCCTAGTGTTTTTATTTGACGTTGGTTTTCTATCGATGCTCGATAATCGTGAAAGCTGGAGTTGACAGTTGTTCGAAGATATTTTTAGTTTTTCTAATAATTTGATAAACGTCCTTTTAAATATAGAAGAAAAAGAATTCGAAGACGTGTGACATCCACCAACCCGTAGTGGGCCAGCGTGGTGGGGTACGACCCACTCCCTCTTACATAGAGGAGGCCTGTATCCCAGCAGTGAGAACATAAATAAGCATTTCAAATACACTTCAAAGACATATTTGTTTTTCTGCAATCGTGAATTGTAATGGCTTCAACTCTAAGGCTAATAATTTGCGCATTTTATAATCACTTTCCATGAAAATGGTCGATACTATAAAAATACCTGACTTAGTTATTTATTCGTAAGTAAAAGTTTTTGGACGAGGTAATAATAGTCATTATATGAATATATGAACCAATAGAAGGGGGTTTCTTTCGTCTAGTTTAATATAGAAAATAAGAAAAGAATAATAAATAAACAAGACGGTCAACAAATAATCTCAGATAGTTAATTGATTCAGGCGTGACTTTGCGGAAATCCATTATAAAATACAATAGACGACGTATATTTAGTAAGTTAATCCGCGTAACTGTTCTTAATGAGTCATAAAGAACCCTGTAAGAAATCGACACGTGTTTCACCTCTCAACGAGGCATCCTCGACGTGTGGATCATCCCCGACGTGTGGACACATCAAGCGTCGAGCGAACTGCGCTCGCTGCGACGCTTGACGGGTCCACATGTCGGGTCCGAGTTCGCAACAAGTCAATCGCCTTCCTGAGGATGCTATTCTGTAACCATCTCACCGTGAAAACTTAGGTGAAGTGAGCGTGGAGTGAGCTGTCATTCCACAGGGATTGACACTATTGACAGCTCACTTCACCCAAGTTTTCACGGTGAGATGTTTACAGAATCGCATGGCTGGTTTTCCTTTATGAGAAAATCCAAACTGTTTATTCATGAAAATTCTATCGAGTCGGTACTTCCTTATTCTTGTTTCCTTTACCCGTTTTCCTTAATTAAGAATGATGATCACAATCAAACCACAAAATACAGGGCTTTCCACCAGATAGAGAATTAGGTATTTCCAGAAGATCAAATTCACGTTAGTCACTGGTAGGTAATACTGCTGCAAATCTCAAACTTGGGATATTCCAACTAAAATTCAACCTTTAGTGGTACCATCAAAGAAGTTCATATCTAACCAGTTTCAAAACAAAATCCCGTGAACACGATGACCACATCTGTTACCAGCCCGGTTCTATAGCCGCCGAGCGCTGCAAGCAAGAATAGCCCTTACGGTGGTTAGATATGAACTTCTTCGATGGTACCTATGGAGAACCTTAACGAGCTTGGAGAAAAAGTTATAGAGCAGTAAAAAATAATTACAGTAAGTCTGGTTCCACGGCTGACCACTCAGTTTACATCGTACGTTAAGACACCTAGTTATTGGGTATCTCTCCGCAAACAACACCAACCCTTAGGGCCGGCGCTCACATTGAGAAGCTCAGCGCGATTGTCACTACCAAACAAATATCGACCGTGCAACAGTTGAAATAAAGTTGAGAATGAATAAACTTCCATAAGTTCGAGAGCGTATCTAAGCGGAAAAAGGTGCGCGTCTCAGGTGATTTATTTTCGATTTTATTTTAAGGGCGGTAATGTTGATATTTGTTTGCCAGTGAGAACCGCGCTGCGCTGCGCCCCGCCAGATGCGCGTCAGCCCTTAGGTGCCATCTCCACGGGCGAGAAAATCACGGCGATAATCTCGCCATGCCATCAAATTCAATAGAAACTCTATGAATCATTTTCTATACGCCGATATCATCGCGGCGATAATTTGAAGGCATTACTCTCGTCTGTATAGATGGCGGCATAGAAAATAGAGTAACCAATTAATTTAGGCGTCAATATACAGCCTCCCATCACTTATACGACCACACATCATCTACTTAAACGTAGTTTCTTTCAACCTTCAACCTTTATCTCACACCCACCCTTTTGGAGATTGATGATAGTTTAACAACAGTACAATGGCTCTTAAAATAGTAAGGAACTGACCTAGTTGAACTATTTCGGACGTTAGAAGTTAGTTAGAGTTAAGGTAATATTTATAGCTCGCCCATTTATTGTGAAAACGGTTGAGATTATCACAGCCTGTTAATTCTTATGGGTTGTGAAATGGAGAATGGTGGATAAGTTAGTAACAAATAATCACAACGCAACAAAGTTATTTTAGCGCGTGACCAAAATCGGAACTAGCGGCGCCATCTTGTTTTGTCAATTTCACAAATGTTTACCAACAACAGTTTCCCTGTCAATGTCACTCAGGCGCAAAAATATTGTTGTAGCACAGTGTTTCTCAAAGTGGGCGATAACGCCCCCTTGTGGGCGCTGGACGCCTAGAGGTAACGGAGGTAACGGGCCCAGAAAAAATTGGGGGCTGTTGAAGTTGTTTATGGGGGCGATGGCTGATTTGAAATTACATCTACTTAATATTTTTAAATTCACTGAAATTACGCGATTGTGTAGTTCTGTATCAATCGGCTGGTTCGTCGATACTTGTTCTTACTTGCTCAGTACGATTGAGCGTCGAATGAGATAAACGAGTTTGCGTTCTAATTGCTCTCACTGGTAAAAAAGTCTCGTTTAGAGTGTAAGTATAAACTCCAGACCAGACTAATATAGCACACATATTAATTAAAGTAATGAATATCATTGTGGTTTTTAAAATGTGGTAAGGAAAAAAGAAATGGGGAGCGCTGAAAAATAATTGATTTTCAAAGTGGGCGGTAGATGAAATAAGTTTGAGTGTTGTAGCACATTATTTATGCAACCCGCACTGGGCCCGCGTCCTCTCAAAGAGAGGAGACTTATGTCCCCGCAGTGGGAAAATTATAGGCTGATTATGACACCATCTATAAAAAAGAGAGAAAGAAAACGTTTATTTTGACACAATTCGTGAAACGCAAAATACAAACAAAATAAAAATATGAAAATAATCTTTTGACAATAACGTGTGTGCCTCGAGGCGGCGGCGCCAATAAAGTTTACTTCAGCAAATGCTGTCTGACGCTGATTATCGCTATCTTACATCTATAAAAACATAACAATTTGTTTAGAAAAACCTTTTTATTATTATTTATTTTAAGTCTACAACATCAGTTTACTATCGAATAATTTGATAATTACCCAAATAATTTAATACCAAGTAACTCAGACCAAATAAAAAGCCAACTCATAGCGTAGCGAACAATACAATGAAAATTGCCGAAACTCACCTCCACTCTATGCATACACGCTCACACGCACACATTTACAATAAAACTACACCTCACAGTGCACACATGTTTACGAAACCGGCCTCATGTCACTTTGACAGCGCTATGTCTTGGTCCAAGTAAGGAAAAAACAAAGGACATGTCATCGTCCACAATTATTGCTAAAAATTCGATTAGGGATGTCAAAAGGAGAGTAACATCAACTTGTCTTTCGAACAATAACACTAGCAGATAGGCATCATCAGCCTACGCCAAAACAATATGCAGCAAATGCAACATAGGTCGCGCCCTATGATGACATTATGTGTCATTATCATTGTGCTTATCGCAATTACATACATTGTAGAAGATTCACACGAGCTGCCATCGACCTACAAAGTCACGGGCATTCCTTTCAACCAGGACACAGCAATGTTGCTTGATAACAAAAGAATATGGTGTTGAAAGTTACCACACGGAGTCATTCTCTCCCGAAACTACAATTTTGCTATCTACATAAGTTTTAATCTATCTACACAATACAATACATACAATACAATACATACAATACATACAATACATACAATACATACAATACATACAATACATACAATACATACAATACATACAATACATACAATACATACAATACATACAATACATACAATACATACAATACATACAATACATACAATACATACAAAACAAATAAATAAAATAGAAGTATATGTCGAAATAACAGTTTTTTGACTAAATGCATACTAAAGTATATACTTAAGTACTCGTAGGTACTTAAAACATTTTGTTTTTTTTTAGTTTTTGTCTGTCTGTCCGTCTGTTTCTCCGAAACGACTGGACCGATTCTGATGGGACTTTCACTGGCAGATAGATTATTTATTAGCTAGTAATTTATAATATTGCACAATCACATGCCCATATTTCCAGAAGGGCTAGACAGAGATGTATCATATAGTAAACCTACATTTTGCCCTCGTAACATGGGGCTAGTTTATTTCCATCAAACCAATAACAGTTTATCCACGACCTGGGAATCGAAACCAGGACCCCGTCCTTAGCATGCTCTGCCTCAACAAAGCTGTCTTATTCATATTCATTTATAAGATTGTTGTGCGTGAAAAATAAAATGGCAAGTTTCTATAACTCTAAATCGTGTGAAACGCGGGTGCGCAAGTCAACGTCCTTACACAATAATAATGCTTGTCATTCGCCAATCAATATAAATTATAGTTAGTGTAAAATCGATTGCTTACGGAAAATAAATGGTGGTTTAGCAACACCAATATACATTTACGAATAAAGAAGAAATACTAATTTAAGGTTACTATAATTTTCAGATTTTTGTGTTTGAAGTCGTTTTTAAGATGGGGTGGATTACCTATGTGAAAGATGGTATGGCAGAAAATGAAGTAAGTACTTAGTAAATATTGAGATGATGTTTGAAAGAGACGCATGAAAGAAGAGAGAAGAGAAGCGAAGAGAAGAGAGGAGTAGCGAAGAGAGGAGAAGAGAAGAGAGAACAAGAGAAGAAAAAGAGAGGAGAGAGGAGAAGAGAAGAGAGGAGAAGAGGGGAGAAGAGAGGAAAGGAGAAGAGAGCAGTAGAGAGGAGAAGAGAAGAGAAGAAAAAGAGAGGAGATAGGAGAAGAGAAGAAAAAGAGAGGAGAGAGGAGAAGAGAGAAGAGAGAAGAGAGGAGAAGTGAGGAGAGATAAATTAGACACTGGAAAAAACCAGAATTTATCTGAATTTCCATCCTAGGACTGTTTCGATGAATTCCATTGTAAATGAACAAAGAACAGCATAGGCATTGACTTAACTACTACTAAAGCAGAGGAAGTAGGTACGCAAACACACTACTTAATGAAGTAATTAAACATTTTACAAGCAGCCACATCAAAGGACTTTTCCTTGCTAATAATAGAATACTAATTGCCCTTAAGGCTATTGCATTTATTAAATAAGATCACAGGACTGATAGCTAATTACTTTGAAGTTTATTTATTGAAGTAAAAAAAAACAATGAGGAAGTGTCAAACATTCTTCGATTGATTCATTGACATTACGACACTTAGGACACTGCGAAGAAGGATGAATGACTACAGAACCATGTTCTCCGCCCTTGGGATCTGTCTAGCTCTCAAGGTGGGGGCTAGGCTCTGCTACGTGCAGTCTGAGCTGTCCACCTTTTTAATGTCATTTAAATCTCACCGTGAATACTTAGGTCAAGTGAGCTTGAAGTGAGCAGGATGTCGTTCCACGTAATGCTTGGGATTGACCCTATTAACAGCACGATTGAAACGACAAAAAAAAAAAATTTGACGTAATGAACAGGCACGGCTCATCTAATCCACTGCCCATCGGTACTTCAACAAGAATTACCAAATCACTGTCGATTCAGCTTGCTTACTCTGCAAGTCTGCAAGCGATGTAGTTGTAGATAACTCCAGTTAATCTTTGGATTTGGATTCCGCGATTGATAGAACATAATTAACACAATGTTTAAAGTTATCGAACTTTCGACCTGAACGTGAACTGAATCGTACTCTTTGAAAAGGATATCAATAGTACATTACTGTCACGGCCTGCAACAAGAGCATTGATAAATGATCGTGATAATGTGGGCTGAGGCTAAGCCGAGGTGCGATCTTTCATCCATTTTTTAAGTCAAAAAACATTTTTCATAAAAAAACTAACTGATTTACAAAAAAGCACTACAAAGTGAAAAATAACTTTATTATCAGAAGTAGGTGTCTTTGGATCTGTATTTTAGTTTTTTGCCACTGACTCCATTTATCATACTGCCCTTTATGTAGTGGAGCACTTTCTGAAAGACCTCAAAAATGTAGAAAAATCATAAAGTTTCTCTAATTATAATTGATGAAAACATTCATCATAGATTATTAATTGAAGAAACAGCTATTAATTTACGTAAAGAAGTTTGATTTAATCCTCCAATAGCTCCAATAATAATGTTTTATTTATTTATTTAAATAATAGGTTAAGATAACATACTTAAACATGGATTTAAATATTATCAACATAATTTCTACTGCCGAGCAACGTAGCTGTGTTGATGTTCTGGTTTGATGACAATATACCTAAAACTGCGTTCTGAGCAAACAAGCGTTTGTTCAGTAACGATCGGTTGGACTCGGCGAACGAATGCTCGCTCGGTCATTCTTTCAGGGAAAACGACGTCACGGCGAGCGAGCATTCGTTTACTCGTTATAGTGAAAGCAGATGTTTTCTATTTTGAGCGACCATCGGCAAAACAGCAAACATTTGCTCTGAACAAAATGTTCGCTCGGCAGGGCAGTGAAAACGCGGCTATATACATTAAATAAAATGTTACATAATATATATGATTCCGCGTGTTGTTACTGTTATAAACTGACAGGAAAGCAATAAGGAATACTCGTATAACGTATATTTATTTAGATCTCCATAACAATATTCGGTTTATTTTACCTTATCAATGTGTTACATCAATCAGATCAATATTCTCCGTACTTAGCGCAAAGGTTGAAGTAAAGGAAAACTGTTTTTAGGGCTTCGTAGCCAAATAGCAAAAAAGGGAACCCTTATGGATTCGTCATGTCTGTCTGTCTGTCCGTCCGTATGTCACAGCCACTTTTTTCCGAAACTGTGAGGGTTCTAGTTCAGGTTCGGATTCTCACACTATTTATGCACTGGATTGGAGGGCACTATTACTAGGTTCGCTGAATAAAAACTCTCGATTCACTTGTCGAATATTATTTACTGTTCACTATTTACAAACTTAAAACTGAATGATGACTATTAGAACTCAATGTTAAAACTGAATACAAAATAATAAATGCGCCTATACTTATAGTAAGCCACATAGGCGCAAGTAGCGTCGGTAGCGATCAATAGTTAAAATAAATTAACAAATAAGAAAATTACAAATAAATTGGCGATCGCACGCAATCCCAGGTCCACCAATCAGAGCGAGGCAGAGGCGTGTCTACGTCGGACAAGTCCGTACAAGTTCAGACAGGTTCTGACACGCTCGGTCAGGCTCAAACTCGCTCCCGACTTGACCTAGAATTGCGTACGATCATGACAGAGTTCTTATAACTAAATAATAATGTTTATAACATTGTTCTTGATTGATTTCGATTACATTGGTCTTATCTACTATGTTATTACTAGGCGTCCTGCACATTCCTCCCGCCGTGCGTCGTCCGCTGTTGACGTCGCAGTAGTAGAAGCCGGTGCAGGTTCGCCGTGGTCGATCGATAGTACCACTATCTTTTTCACTGGACGTCTCAGGATACCTCCTTTCGTGGTCACGTCCACTGTGCGGACTACTCCATCTGGGCCAGGGAATGTAGCGCTGATGCGTCCTCTGACCCACATGTTTCTTGGGAGGTTACCATCTACGATGAACACTAGATCGCCTATATTGGGGATCACGCCTTTAGTGTGTGGTTCTCTACGGTTCCGTAGTTCTGGGAGATATTCTTTCAGCCATCGGGCCCAGAATATATCGGCAAGCCTCTGGGCTGCACGCCAACTGGCTCGTAGACGTAAGTCGCTGTCGTCGAATTCTCCTGGTGCCGCGATGCGACCTGGACCGCCCAAAATGAAATGATTGGGTGTCAATGCTTCAGGATCCTCGTGGTTCACGGACACGTGCGTCAGTGGCCGGCTGTTGACAGTGTGTTCGGCCTCGATGAGTAGTGTGTTAAGCACTTCTTCGCTCGGGAATCGCTCGTTCAACGTGGCAGCTAGCGCTGTCTTCACAGACCTCACCATGCGCTCCCAGGCGCCTCCCATGAATGGTGCTCCGGGTGGGATGAAACGCCAGTCGATCATCTTCTTCGAAGCTTCTTCGGCCGTAGCCGCGAAGATGGCTGTGCGTAGCTCCTTTTCAGCACCGTGAAAGTTCGTTCCGTTATCAGACCATAGCTGTGTTGGACATCCTCGGCGTGCTATCATGCGTCGTAGTGCCATGATTGCCGAATCTGTGTTGAGCGATGCCACAAGTTCAAGGTGGATGGCTCGCGTCGTCAGGCACGTGAATAAAGCGACGTACCTCTTCTGATGACTACGTCCCACTGTAATGGTCAGGGGTCCGAAGTAGTCCAACCCGGTGTAGGTAAATGGTCTCTGGTGGTGTGCTAGGCGACAGGAAGGGAGATTCCCCGTCATCGGCTGAGGTGGAGAGGCTGCCTTTATACGACATCGCAGGCATTTACTTATGATGTTCTTGACTGTTGGTCGTAGACGGAGGACCCAATGTTGCTGGCGACACTCGTTGACTATGGTCTCGGTGCCCGCGTGATGTAATTTGCGGTGGACGTGTTCGATCCACAATCGTGTCGCAATATGATCTCCATCTAGTATCATCGGTTTCTTCAGTCGTTCGGTGATGTCTGTCATAACGGTTATTCTGCTCTTCAGGCGAATCTCTCCCTCTGTGAATTCTATGCACAGTGCGTGCAGACGACTGTTTCGTGATATGGGCTTCTTGTTGGTCAGAGCTTCTATCTCTTCCTGGAAGGATTGTTCTTGTGAAGCTCGCAGGATCAGACTTTCGGCGTGGCGTAGGTGCTCACCGGTGAGAGGCAGGTGATTGTTCGTGACCTCTTGCTTCTCTCTTGGTTTGACTGACACCGTCTGCTTACTTTTTCTCCAATCAGGGTCGTTGCTGCTGTTCTTCTTAGTTCTTTTGTAGTTAATATTCTGCCCTGATTGGCGACAGAGATGCAGGAACTGTAGAACTCGTGCTGTGGCTCGTAGGTATCTCTCCCAACGTGAGAATCTGTTGGCGTTTGGTATAGCTTCGCTGATCTGTACGCTCTTGTCTCTGATGCTACAGGTTCTTTCTTCCCCCGTGATTATGAGAGGGTTCTTCTCATCAGCTGGCCATGTTTCTGGAGGTCCACGTAGGAATTCTGGGCCGTTGAACCAGCGATGATTTTGATCATAGTGTTCTGGCACGTCTCTTGTAGCGTCGTCTGCTGGGTTCAATTTGGTCGGGACCCAGCGCCATTCATTGGTGGAGCTGTGTTCTTCAATTGCTGCAATGCGGTGGGCGACGTATGGTTTATATGATCTGGACCCCGTTCTGATCCATGACAGCGTAGTTCTACTGTCGGTCCAGAACGTGGTCGACTCTGGTGTTCGTTCATGTTCTTCCTTAACCGCTGTCGCCATGCGTGCGCCAAGTACTGCTGCTTGCAGCTCTAATCGTGGGATTGACGTTAGTTTCAATGGTGTCACCTTGGCTTTGGCTGTGATCAAGCAGACGTAGACTCTTCCGTCCCTGGTGACTGTTCGCCAGTATAATGTTGTTGCGTATGCAGATTCGCTTGCGTCGGTGAATATATGTATCTGTAGTGATTCCGTAGCGCTGAAGCCTGGATAGGTTCGTGGAATGGAGATATGTTCTAGTGCTCTGAGATGAGTCAGCCATTTCCTCCAGCTTGCAGCTAGGTCACTATCTAGGGCTTCGTCCCATGCTGTTCCACGACGCCAAACTTCCTGTAGTATCTGCTTGGCTCTGATGGTCACCGGCGATACAAGTCCCAATGGGTCGAATAGGGACATAACTATCCGAAGAGCTTCTCTTTTCGTAGGCGTGTCGTTCTGTAGGATGTTCTGAGGTATGCGTATCAGATTCAGGTTGAAGGTAAGCGAGTCTTCTGTTGGCCTCCATATCAGACCGAGGACTCGCTCTGTCTGGATGTTGTCTTCCAGATTGATTCTGTCTTCGGTCTTGGTTACTTCCCCTAATGCTTCAAGAAGGTGAATAGAGTTCGATGACCATTTCTTGAGTTCGAAGTGCGCTTCTCTGTGAATGTTACGCACTGCTTGTGAGACTCTTACTGCTTCTTCTAATGTGTCGAAGCTGTTCAAATAGTCATCCATGTAATGCTTTCTTTTGATAGCTTCGACTGCCTCTGGATATTCATGTTGAAATCTTTCGGCGTTCGTGTTCTTCACATATATGGCTATGGCTGGTGAGCAGGAAGCTCCGAAGATTAGAGACTTCATGCGGTATTGTTCAGGCGGCTGGTTGTCTCTTCGGTCTCCTCGCCATAAGTAACGGAGAGTGTCCCGATCTTCGGGTCGAAGTTCTATTTGTAAGAACATTTCAGTGATGTCGGCGGTCACGGCGATTGAATGTTGCCGGAAGCGCATGATCACTCCTGGTAATGATTGTAGAAGGTCTGGACCAGTGAGTATTTGATCATTTAGAGAGACCCCTCGGGTCTTGGCTGCAGCGTCACAGACAATCCTCAATTTGTCCGGTTTCATCGGGTTGTAAACTGCGAAGTGAGGTAAGTACCAGGTTCTGTGTTTCAAAGTGGTCGTTGGAGCTGGTTCGGCGTATCCCTTTGATACTAGTGCTTCCATTTGTTCAGAGTACTTCCTCTTTAGTTCTGGATCTTTATCAATTTTCTTTTCAACACTGATGAGTCTGTTCAAAGCGCTGTCGTAGTTGTCTGGCATCTTTATGTTTTCATCTCGCCATAATAGAGCGGTTTGATACCGTCCTTCTGCGGTTCTCTTCGTGTGCTGCTGCAGGATACGAAGTGCCTTCTCATCAGGATCGTTGATGGGTTTCTTTGGATTGATTTGCATATTGTCCATTGTGATGTGTTCTTTCACCAGTTCATGAAGGTCGTCGTCTATGTTAGCATGTCTGATGAAGTTCACTCTGTGGCCAAGTGCTCGTGTGTGGCTGCCGTGTAGGACCCAACCGAGTGGCGTTAGTGATGCCACTGGTTGGTTCTTCTTTCCTGTTTTGGTTTCTATAGTAATGAGGAGATCCCAGTTGTCTTGGCCGATCAGTAGTCTGGGTCTTGCATCTTCAGTTACTATGTCTATGTCTCGAAGATGTTCACAGTACCTGATTGCTTCTCCAGGTATCCTCTGTGCAGCCAACTCTAGCTGCTTGACTGTTCTTGCTTGTAACTTGCGTTCAGGTGTGTGAAGTCCTTTGATGAAGAAATTCACTCGTCGAGATGTTATGTCGATCGTAGGTTCGCCGTCGAAAGCTGCTATACGTAGTGGTTCACAAGATCCTTCTGCTCCGATTTGATTGGCTAGGCTCTCGTCGATAATGGTTACCGTAGAGCCGTCATCTAGGAGTGCGTAGGTATCTACAGCTCCCGCCGGTCCAGAAAGTTGCACAGGTATTATTTTGAGAAACGATACCTTAGGTGTCCATGCTGAATGGATCTTCTCTTGTTCTTCTTTGGGGCATTCAGGTTCTACTTTCTTCTTGTTCACTGCACTATTGGCGTGTAACATCTTATGATGGAAATGTACACAGTCGTTTATTTCGCACTTTTTTGGTTTACAGCTGTGTTGCTTTGTTCGGTATTTGAGGCAACGAAAACACAAGCGATGCTTCTTGGCTATATCCCATCTAGCATCAGTAGCCGCTTTCTTGAATTGTTCGCATTCCATGGTGCTGTGCCCCTGACGTTCACATAAACTACACTTTGGTTTGTTCATTTCTTGTGTAGTATGTACTCGTTGCTGGCGTCGCTGCGTGTTCTGAGAGGTTTGTGGTGTTGCAGCGATGTTTTCAGGCAGGGCATACGGGCTGCATATTTCAGCTTCAATCTTGATGAATCGGGTGAACTTCATAAGATCAGGTTCTGTTCTGGGCTGCATTGCTGAGAATTGGTACCACTGCCTCTTCAAGGTTGGCGTGAGCTTCTCAACAATAGCTTTCGTTACTTCTGGATTGAAGAGATAATGTCCACAGTTGAGTGCTTGTAGAGTTCCAACTATGCTTTCAACTTTGGTGGCGAATGTACAAACTTCACGCGGAGATTCAGTGAGGCGTGGCAGAGTTCGTAGGCGCTCTATTTCAGCCATTGCGATTGAGTCCGACCGTCCGAAGCGTAGTTCGAGTGATTTCATAACTTCATTAGGGTCGGCGTTCACTATTAATAGACCCTGTACAGCTTCCTTGGCTAGACCTCGAAGGCTTCTTCTAAGTCTAGACATGTTCTCCAATGCTGATAGTCGGTGTGCCGTCTCACAGTAGGCGGCGCGGAACGTGAGCCAATCTTGATGTGCTCCGTTGAAGCAGGGTAGATCGGTATGTCGTATTGGCTGCTGGTAATGCGAGGCTTGCACAGCGTGCGTGATCGCAGCAGCAAGTTCTTTCATGTCCGCTCTTGGTTCTTGAACAGCCAGTGTTGTAGGCTGTTGCACGACGTGCGCTGATGGCATAGACTGCGGCACCCGGGTCTCGGTGGCATACCTTGGATTGTAGCTGTGATGTGGTGCCGTAGTGTAGATCGGTTGCCATGATGTGTTCGTTGTCGCGTACGTCGAGTTCTGTGGCCAGGGTGCGACGGGTTCAGTCGGCACTGGCATTGATTGCGGCTTAGCAGGCACGTTCTGTTGCCAGGCGGCGATTACTGGCGGCGGGTTCAGGTGCCGTTGTTCTGTCGCAGGGTTCGGCTGCCAGGAGGCGGCGGTGCTCACTGGCAGCGTGTTCGAATGCGGCTGTTCTGTCGCGAAGTTCGGTCGCCAGGAGGCGGCGGTGCTCACTGGCGGCATGTTCAGGTGCGGCTGTTCTGTCGCAAAGTTCGGCTGCCAGGAGGCGGCGGTGCTCACTGGCGGCATGTTCGGGTGCGGCTGTTCTGTCGCAAAGTTCGGTCGCCAGGAGGCGGCGGTGCTCACTGGCGGCATGTTCGGGTGCGGCTGTTCTGTCGCAAAGTTCGGCTGCCAGGAGGCGGCGGTGCTCACTGGCGGCATGTTCAGGTGTTCAGGCGGTGGGTGCATGGAGCTGACTCCCGCCGGTAAGGTCGCCGGGATGGTCCAGGACACGGCTGCGGTCACTGGAACTGTACGTTCGGTCGGCGACTTTACTTCGGATTGATGTGGTCGGTCGGCGATAGCGAGTACTTGAGTTGATTGTAGCCAAGTAGTCACTCGTTGATCATTTCCAGTCTCAGAGGCGACTGAGCATGAGTCATCATCCGTAGATTCAGTTTCGACTTCGGCGAGGCGCACGGTTGCTAATTCTACTAACCTTTGTGCTAGCTCCGCTTTGGCCTTGGCTATGCGACGCGCTTTCGACACTTTTTCACTCTTCTGCGACGTAGGTTTGCTGCGGCGACCACTTTCTTTGTGTTCAGGTTCGGTTCCTTGTTGTGTGGCGGCAACTTTGACCGTGGATTCGGTCGCAGTGGGTGCTTCTGACGTATCAGCTGTCGTTCTCGTAGCCTCCGTACTGACCGTCTCAGTCGTAGTTTCTGTAGCGGTCTCAGTAGCGGTTTCAGTCGCGGTTTCAGTAGCAGTTTCAGTCGTGGTCGACGGCTGTCTGCCTCTTTTACCCGTAGATCTCGTAACTGGCATTGTTCTTGATTCCAAATAATATTTCTTCAAGAAGTTCGGTGGAGTTTAAACTCAATAGTGTTTTCCTCAGATCCGGCTAACGAAGGACCAGACAATGTGAGGGTTCTAGTTCAGGTTCGGATTCTCACACTATTTATGCACTGGATTGGAGGGCACTATTACTAGGTTCGCTGAATAAAAACTCTCGATTCACTTGTCGAATATTATTTACTGTTCACTATTTACAAACTTAAAACTGAATGATGACTATTAGAACTCAATGTTAAAACTGAATACAAAATAATAAATGCGCCTATACTTATAGTAAGCCACATAGGCGCAAGTAGCGTCGGTAGCGATCAATAGTTAAAATAAATTAACAAATAAGAAAATTACAAATAAATTGGCGATCGCACGCAATCCCAGGTCCACCAATCAGAGCGAGGCAGAGGCGTGTCTACGTCGGACAAGTCCGTACAAGTTCAGACAGGTTCTGACACGCTCGGTCAGGCTCAAACTCGCTCCCGACTTGACCTAGAATTGCGTACGATCATGACAGAGTTCTTATAACTAAATAATAATGTTTATAACATTGTTCTTGATTGATTTCGATTACATTGGTCTTATCTACTATGTTATTACTAGGCGTCCTGCACAGAAACTATAAGAACTATGCTGTTGAAACGTAAGTAGATGTATTCTGTGAACTGCATTAAGATTTTCACACAAAAATAGAAAAAAATACAATATATTTTGGGGGTTCCCCATACTTAGAACTGAAACTCAACATTTTTTTTTCATCAAACTCATACGTGTAGGTTATCTATGGATAGGTCTTCAAAAATGATATTGAGGTTTCTAATATCATTTTTTTCTAAGCTGAATAGTTTGCGCGAGAGACACTTGTAACTTCAAAAATAAGAGAATGATAAAACTAAAAAAAAATATGATGCACATTACCATTATGTAAACTTCCACCGAAAATTTGTTTGAACAAGATCTAGTAAGTAGTTTTTTTTAATACGTCATAAATCGTAAACCGCAATTTACCTTTCATTCTATCAACTCAAATATAAATTCATCCCAACTACGGAACCCTTCACTGTGCGTGGTCCGACACGCACTTGGCCGGTTTTTTGATTTAGTTATGCTCACTTTTATAATTAGTCACTTTGTGAATAAGAAATCAACTGGAGCATACGAACAGTCACAAATAACTTAACCTAGACGTGCCCTGACGTAGTAAGACGTTACAATAGAATAAGAGACCAGCGTATATTGGTTTTATTACCGCGGCCTAGTGTACGAAAAAGTTTTCAACCATACTTCGCTTAAATACGACAAAAAATAATTGTTTTTACGAGTAGTTTAATTACTTTATGAAAATACCATGATTCGTCAATGACACCAGCTGATACAACAACACGAATGAGCACAGCAAAAGGTTTGCTTTAAGAATTGCGAATTTTAAACTCACACACATTTTCTCAAAGAAAAACCAGAAAAAAATATGCGGATATTATGCAGGATAAAAGGCTAAGGATTTTTTGAGCTGTTTTTTAATTGTTGAGGTGTAAGAAGTGCTACGTAATTTTGCATATCAGATGACAAATGGGCTAAGATAACCACCGATTGGGTCCCGGGAACTAAAAGCACGACGACATCGCGGTAGGCGCAAGATGGTGGGATGAGCTTGATTCCTACCGAAAGAACTGGCCGCGGCACTAGTAAAAGACAGAATTGTATTGAAAAGGGTTAGGGGAGCCCTTTGCTCTGCAGTGGGACAATACAGGCTAGTTATATTAATCTGCGTTCGCAATTTATTTGCCAAACATGTAAACGAACACGAGTTTTAGGAAAAACAACTGTAATGCTTACATTTAAGGTTCAGTTTGCGCTACAACTTCATATTTTTTAAGACTTTTTCAACAGTACTAGTCAGTCTAAAATCAACTTTATTAAAACTTGGATAAATATGATGTTTGTTTAAGTGGAAATAATATAAATTGGTAACAAGGATGAAATAGACCTTAGATTAGATATAATTTTATTTTATGAATATACAACCTTAGTTTTTGTTTACCCTAAACCTCTCAAGGGTCATTGTACTCATTACTATGAACAAGTCTTACTATGGGACCGATGCTGAAATCGCGAAAACAAAATCAGCTGTTCCCTACATTTCGACGAGATATACGAACATAAATGTAGGGAACAGCAGATTTTTTTTTTCGCGGTTTCTGCATCGGTCCCATAGTGAAAGTTATTCATTATAATGAGTACAAGGACCCCTTAAGAGGTTTATGGTAAACAAAAACTAAGGTTGTATAATCAAATTAATTTAGGTACTTACTTGTTCTTAAACCATAAAGTTTGCTATGAGTCGTGATGATAATTTAATACATTAGAGTATCCCTTCCCTATTATCTATCGTGGTATAATAATCTTATTCTAGGTGCATCGCCTCAAAGAGATCAGCACAACTGAAGGGGTCTGCTAGGACCGATGCCTGCCGGGGTTGCGGGAAAGTCCGAAAGGGATACCATGGCCCCTGGCAATGTACAGGCAACTGAAGGAACATGGGTGGGTTTTAGTCAGTAGGAGTCTGACACGCCCTCCCGTTCCGCCCA
The DNA here is from genome assembly GCA_914767755.1 of Agrochola circellaris. Taxonomy (NCBI): domain Eukaryota; kingdom Metazoa; phylum Arthropoda; class Insecta; order Lepidoptera; family Noctuidae; genus Agrochola; species Agrochola circellaris. The sequence goes on from OU611860.1 coordinate 11,809,516, forward strand.
GAGCGGGAGAAGTTATTTGATAATTTCCAACCCAAAAAAAAAACGTGCATCGTTTTCACATATAATTAATGTATGCAAAATATTGTGAAAACATTTTAAAAGAGTAACGGTGGAGTTTCTTGCACATTCTTCTCCATACGAAAACTACCTTTCTTTCGGAAGGGGCGACTAGAATCAATTAAATTTTTTGTAAATTTTGACGTTCAAAAGTGCCGAATTGTAATAAATTGCTTGACTTTGACTTATTAATTGTCCTAGTAAGCAGACAAACTTTGACGTAACGATTTTAAAGTGCGAACCATATTTGTTCGAAGTAAACCTACTGATCGTATTTGGTGCGCACACACATAAACATTCAAACGTTAGGGTCAAGGCGATCCGCAAGGAGGACTGCGTTTGAGTCAGTGTAGTGCCAACGGCCACAGTCGCTTGCTGCCTATACAGGGTACGATTTTTTTTTTAAATTACTTTATTTTTTATTACGTGCTGGCAACCTTGTTTGTTTATTTTTTTTTCTATTATCTGTGACAGCTGTTTTTCGTTTTGTTTGAGTGACTGTTTGTTATTGTGGTTGTTTTGTTTTTATTATCGTTTATTGTTGGGTATGGCTTTTTATTTTTGACGACGTAAACCAATGACATAACCTGAGCAGTGCATTGTTTTATACTTGCACTTTTTTTTTTCTTTGCTTTAGGCTATCATTATCATTCCCTGCCATTATCTGAATTGATTTGTGGTCAGCGCAATATGTCTTTTCTTTTAATACTTCTCTATTAGCGTCATCTCAGTAGACATTAATTCAAGGCATATCTTATCATTTTGTTTTAAGCTATGTACGAGTAGAAGTTTATTGTTAATCATAAGTAATAATTATTTCTTAGTAGCTTTTGCCCGCGATTTCGTCTGCGAACCAGGATAAAAAGTACCTGTACATGGTCTACCCATATACCAAATTTCATCCAAATCCGCTCAGCCGTTTTAGCGTGAAAGCGTAACAAACAAACTCAGTTTTGCATTTATATTATAATATTAGTTAGGATTTTACAAATTCAACAAAAAAATATGAGCACTGTCAAAACTGTATGTATCGCAAACTTCAATAAACCATAGTGAAGTGACATCATAAATCTTAGCGATAACGATAAAATACCTACGATAGTTTAGTATCCTACGATCAAAGTAATCTAATTAAGGTACATATCATAATAATAACATGTAGTTTTAGACACAAAATGTTGTGAAAACTTGAAACTTTATAATTTTTTTAAGATAAGTTATTGTAGTTTTTTTTAGAGCAGTTGTGGCCCAGTGGTATCGGTCGCGACTTACAAGTTGTAAGTCATCGGTTTGAACCCAAGCAGAGTTTACTTTGCGAAAATTATTTCATCAACACTGCTCTCAAAACGGCGAAGGAAAACATCGTGAGGAAACCGGCATCTCCTAGAACCAACAATTCGAAGACATGTGACATCCACCAACCCGCACTGGGCCCGCGTGATACAATACGGCCCATTCCCTCTCACAGAGGGGAGGCCTGTGCCCACAGTGGGAACATAATAAGCTGATTATGTTATAATCGTTTTTGGGGTGAGCTCACTTTCATCGAATTAATTAGTTCTAAAAATACGTCCTGTTTATTTTTTTATTAGCCTTTATTATGTCCCACTGCTGGGCAAAGTCCTCCCATTTTTCCTTCCAAATGTCTATGTTTTGTGGGATTTCAGGCCATGTTGGCCCCGCAAACATGATTAGATCGTCACACCACCTTTTGTAGTGTTGCGTGGCGTCCTTTTATAATTAATTAATTCCTTACCTACTCATGTGTGACTAATGGATCGTTCAACCATATTACCATACTATTTCATTATCCCACCATAAGTTTAGGAAGTTAAGTTATCTGAAAGGGTTCTCTGGGTGTGGTCATCTGAAAGGGTATTGGGAACAATTACCAACTACTCCGTCAGTACAAAACTATTAACTATAAATCTTCGTTAGACTGGACTTGGGAGTTACTCTGTCTAAGTACAATGTAGTTAGCCAGATTCTGGATAACAGGATCTACAGGATGTTCTATAAAAATATAAACTTTACGTATATTTTTTCGGTGTTTAAGTTCTTTTCTCGATGAAAGCATCTGTATATGTTTTAATCAAGAAAATAACTTGAGGTACACTCCCCTGCTAATTTCTTACATCGCATTTTACACTTTTATTTTATTTTTATTTTTTATCCGCTGTATAAACTTTGTGCTTTTTAGTCTTGTGTTAAATGTATTTTCTTTCTTTGTTTCTTTCTTTAAACACTGGAAAAAATATAGAAAGAAAGAAAGAATAATGTTTATTTGGACAGAGTTCGTGAAACACAAAATACAAAAAAAATATACCTACGTAAAGTTTAGATTTTTATCGACAAACGCAGTTAACGAGCGTAAAAATAAGCTATTAATCCTGTCTGTAGTACCAAGAAGCTGAGAAAAAATTAAAAACTTTTTTAAAACGAAAGCAAAAGTATGTAAATTAAAGGAAGTTAGTAAACGTACCCAAATGGTCAACTCAATAGTTGAGGAAAACAACAAAAATTTTTGTTTATTATTTTCCTGAAAGTAGTCAATTTTTGTTTCCCTATGTTACCCAGTAACAAAGTACAAAAATTGCATATTTTTCAATGTGGACAAATAAATAGTAATCCACTACACGGTAAATAGTATATCTGTGAGAAGAGGTACTTATACAGCGTGGATAAATAATCAGCTGTCCCATCATTAATACCTACAACTCGACCCAAATGTCCCATACATTTGGGTCGGTATATAATATCATATAGTTGATAATTTTTTCGCGATGACGATGTTGGTGTCATGGAGAAAGTTGTTCAGTTTGATGGTGTTGTACAACACATTTCTAATACACGCTGTATAACCGAATCAGTCTATAATGTTCCCACTGCTGAGACACGGGCCTTCTTTCTGTGAGAGGGAATGGGTCGTAATGTACCACGCGGGTCCAGTGCGGGTTGGTAGATGTCAAATATATTCGAATTTTGGTTCTAGAACATGCCGGTTTCCTTACGTCGATTTCCATCACCATTTAGAGCTAACTGACGTTAACTATTACGTGTTCAGTACCTACCATAACAGATTCGTAGTGATCGATATTATTTAACAGTTACTAATTAACACTAACCTATTTAGGAGTGTTTTGTTCACTAATTGGTGGCAAATTTGGCACAGTATGGTACAATGGAAACTTTGTTTGGTAAAGGTTGACTGTGAGTTGAGTGTGGGAATACTAACAAAGCGATAGATAGTAGATGCGATAGATGTTGCGGAGGTGGATGCAGCTCCACGCTGAATTTTAATTTTATGTTTATCCGTGTCTGTACCTACTAACACTAGATGTTAAGTAAAATTGTTACTAACCCTATGGACTCTGTCCGAAATTAAATTAATTATTCTTATTCTTATTCTAAAGCCTTTTTTCGGGAACCAAGTCTCTTTCAGAGAAGTCTATTTCAGAGAAGTCTCTTTCAGAGAAGTCTTTTTCAGAGAAGTCTCATTTAAGAGTCAAGGGGTCTGCTTATACTGAACTTGAATTTGCGATTGTATACCATATCCTAGTCTAATTATTGTATTTTACTAACATAACATAACATCTCACCTGTATTCCCCGAAGGGTTGGGCAGAGCTGTACATATAGTACACCCACATTTTGCCAGTTATGTTAAAGTCCCATGTATCGAATACTTACATTTAAGTTGTACTCTTTTTTGAAAATCGTCTGCCGTATTTTTTTTTTTCATATCTGTGTAACCTAAATTGTTGGAGTTTACTCCTTAAGAATCGATTTTCTTAAAAGGCCCCCCGGTATGGAAATTTTATGAGGAGTGAAATCTAGCTAACATATGGATAATAATTTAATTTATGTTAATTATGTTGAATACTATTATATAGAATCTTTTTTTTTTCTTTCTAACCGAACAGACAGCTGTGCTGCTGGGTAGTTTGTTGCGCCACTTCTTCTTCCCAGCTAACGCACTAGGAAGGGGAGTGGTGAAGGGCGGGCGTTTTGGGGGACTGTCATGTAATTTTGACGTTCGAAAAGTGCTGATTCTCAGCCTAGTTTGAATAAATAACTTTTGAATTTTGAAATTTATACTAGCGTTCACTTTTTGTAATGTGTTTTATTCGTATACAACACGGATTGTTTAAACATGTCTTTTATTTTTTTTAGGAGATACGTTTATTTACCCTCTTTGCCTATTACATATATATTCAAAGACAATCGTATTAAGGAGTAAAACTCCAGTCATGCGTAGGAGTTGACACATACAATTTTTTTTATTTTGGCAGAAGCATGCATCTGATAGAATGGCTGAAATTTTTCTCATCAGCTTTTTTTAAACACTTTCCACCAATGTAAGTGGTATAAATAATAATAAAAAAAAACATTTCATGTAGATAGCATAGAAAAGATTAGTCATAATTAATGATTGCATGCACAATTGCACATTGATCATCAACATTCTTATATCAAACGAGCTATCATGTTATCAGTGTCGTCACACCTGCTTGTAACAAGCTAATTGCAGACATGACTACCATTTACTGACCCCTGCAACCTTTAGGAATACCAGATTTTCCAAGTATGATGTTATCAGTAAATAATTCTTACAAAGAAGAAGGTATATGCCACAATCGAGAATAGTACGCACTATTCACAATATATTATTTAGCTATAAACAATTATTTCTTAGGGTTCCGTGCCCTATTACTAAGCCAACGCTAGCTATCAGTTTTAATCGTAATAGGTGTCCAGACGAATTTTGGGTCGGCCATATTAGACGTAGAACCGATAACCATTGGGGTAGACGTTTTTTTGAGTGCAGACCGCTAATCGGCAAATGTAAGGTCCTCAGGCTAGGTAGAGCGACGATCTTCGCAGGGTGGCTGGTAAAAGCTGGATGAGAGTTGCTGAGAATCGAGTAGAATGGCGTGCAATTGGAGAAGCTTACGTCCATTAGTCGACTGCTATGATAATGATCCAGATGAATGATTGAATAAGTCATGTTACTATGGTTTCTATTGGCTAGTTTTGCTGATACGGAGCCCTTAGTACGTAGTCCGGCTCGTATTTTGTTTTACCTATACTGAATATATTTATATTTTATTCTAAAACAATGGCAAAGATTCAACATCTTTGACATTGTTTTGGAATAAAATATTTATAATTATTTGCATAAAAGGTTAAATAAAATGAGAACAGAATGAGAAAGATGTGTTTTTGTCGTTTTTGGATTTAGCTGAATGTTTTTTTTTACTTTTATGTCTAAAACTTAAATAGTACGCTATCATTACCATCTGCCCAGCCTTTTAGGGTCTGCTTCCAGTCTACGGGAATACCGGTATTTCACATGGAGCGACGGGCTATCTGACCTTCACAATCCAGTCAGTAACCGGGTTGTGGAGGTCAGATAGGCCGTCGTAACACGGTACATCTTGGTTAGAGTAGTTGTCAGATTTCATAGTGCAACAAAGATGTTTATTTGTCTTACTTTCCTAATTCTATTGTTACCTGCACATACATTCTAAAAACCAAAAATATCAAGCTCTAGTTTTTGCGGAGCGAATGATAACTATGCAACATGATGTAATATCATTCGATATCCTAGTTTCAATTACTTACTTACATTTAGATACTGTGACTAATCCGCTAAACGATTTAAATGGTTCTGAATTTCCTTACACAATCCAGCACTATAATAACGATTGAAAGTAAGTATTATGCTTTAGAATTAAGTATAGTTTTCTACACCTACTAAATATTTAAACAATTTAATGATTGTTTTAATACATAATATCTTTAATAATGTCCAAATATCAGCAATCAAAATGTTGTTTTTCAATAAAAACAAATCATTGCATGCTAAAATATAGTTACAACTATTATCGATAGTCATCATCATCATTTCAGCCGAGAGACGTCCACTGCTGGACATAGGCCTCCCCCGAATGGGGGGGTTTGCCATAATCGCTACGCTTGGCAGGCGGGTTGGCGATCGCAGTATGGTGTTAAAATGCATAGAGAACGCTGCTGCCCATTCTCTAGTGAGTCCCTTAGTCGCCTTTTACGACACCCATAGGAAAAAATGGGATGGAACTATTCTTTACGTCCGGCACCACACGGAACATCGATAGTCATCTCCTCATAACTCAAACACAACATTAAACTTATCGACATAATAAATCAAAACAATTATTATCATAACAGTTATCGATAAATCTTTTCCCATCACTAGCAACAGGAAGTCACCTCGCTTTAGCCGCTACTTCCGCAATAGTATGGCGGTCGACTTACGATTTTGGTGGACCTGTATTTTAAATGTATGCGCGTGAGTTGATGGATGGCGTTTCGAGTTATGGGGTCAGCAGGGCTGTGTGTCGGTGGTGTAGGTTAATATCAGCATGGATTAAAAATAAATGTGGATGTACTCTCCACACCTCTGCCCAACGCCTCGGGAATTACATGCGTGATGTTATGTTGTTTGAACCAAAAGCCTGCTATAAATTAATTAAAGAAAGATTTCGTAGTTCTCGAAAACAGAACACGACAAGCCAAGACGTAGTTCGTGAATACACGACAAGCCAAATCAAAATCATTTCAAGTGCCACGCAAAAATAACTTTTATGGCAGGCGTACCGCTTATTTCATAATGGTGCCTATTCTCTTGTCACAAATGCCTCTAAACTAGACTAAAAATCACTAAAATTTCGTTTATTCCTGTCAAATGACGATTTCTCATTCTGAAATAGACTAAAGTGACACAACTGTATTTTACTTTGACAGCACTAAGATAGTACTGAGTTTAGTGAAAATGGCAATTTTGCTAAGTATTCTGAATTTGACGTTTTTCACCTAAAATTTTGATTGTAAGAAACAAACCAGTCTAACCCTGACAATTTTTAATCGCGATTAAAAAGGTGTGGTATAAAATAAGTTGTCATGAACTAAAATTCACACCAACATCTCGACTTCACGTGCAAAAACAGTACTGTATTTATTTTTTCTTTTGCGTATATCTTGAAATCGGTGCGACCTATCGCAAAAATAATGAAAATTTCGACCCCCTTCATAAAACCCTTACCCCCTGAACTCAAAATGTAGGTAATATTTTTTGGTATTTTCCATACAAAAAGTGAAAAATTCCATATAAAACCCGTCGAGGCAGCACGCCCTGCGCGCCTCCGGCTCAAAAAAAGAATCACGGGTTAGGGCAAACCACGGGTACCACGTGGATTCGCGATTGTCAAAGTAGATTTTAGTTGTGTCAAAATTATTTTTAATTTAGAGATTTTTATTTGCAGAATAGCTCTAAGATTCTCATAGCCAAAAGGAACGAATTTTAGTGAGAGAATCGGCACCAATATCCATTTTACTAAACCAAATACCTGTAGACATTAGAGACTCAATGAATAGTAAAAATATAAAGCTCAACTCGGTTTTATCGTAACTGCTGCGCGTTGATCAAACCGTATGCTAAGTTAGACCTCAGAGGTCTAATTGTGTGCTTTGTTTAAGTGTAAGGAACATGTAATTTATAAAATAAAATAAATAAACATTTTGGCGTAGAAAAGAGTACGATTTAAATGAATATTTTTCACGGTGTTCTCAATATGCCAGATGCTGTCACAAGATAGGAAGAACGTAGTAGTATCATAAATTCAAGGTTACGGGCCTAGGCAGTTTGTAAAGAAACTCGAAAATAATGACCCACTGCTTTATAGCCAGATCCAATGTCTTATCACTAAGATTTAGATTAGCCAACAGACATACATAATCTGATAAACATCATCTATGTAAAATATTACTCATCAGCTGTTTTCTGTGCCTCACTTGTTTACCGTCCATAAAGTTGATAGTTTTATGGCCGATTCTTATAATGTACGGACAGTTATTGGTTAAAATTTGTCCCCTTAGTAACACAAAAACGTATCTCAATTTTGATCTATTTTGAGTTAAGTATACCTACCATCTATCTCAAAATAATAGGTTCTATTTAGTGACAAAGACACGTATCTCGCTGACACTTTATTTCTAAAATGGCGGTTGACGTATCTATATTTTGCGTAAAACATAAACTTATGTAAAGATACGTCTGTGTGTTACTTAGTGAATGCACACATATAATGAAAGGTCCAATTTGACGGGTTACCCTGTTGATATTTTCTCCATGACTTTCGCTTCATACAGGCGCTCCCCCCTATTTAAACAGCGTGATGAGTGCTCGTCTATCTAGCTCAAATTGATTTGTTTTTGTAGTGTTGTAGATTTATGTCCCCTAGACACTTTTTATATTGTTCTCCTTCGTTTCTAATTTTCATATTTGTATGTCATGCATACCTGTCATGTGCATGGTTACTGAAATATTAATTTTAGATGTTATTTAATTTGAATTGTAAGTAACTGTGCTGTTGGTGTGCTTATGATAAATAAATAAATAAATATACAAAGCGTTCGCGTGTGCGTACTATCGAAGAACTTCATATCTAAGCAGTTTGAAAACGAAATCCCGTGAACACGATCACCACATCTGTTATCGCCCCGGTTCTATAGCGGCCGAGCGCTACAAGCAGAAATAGTCCTGACGGTGTATAGATATGAACTTCTTCGATGGTACGTGTTTGTTCTTTGGCGCGTCAGTAGGACGCTGGTATTTTTATTATAATACCTACGTTGTTTATTTGTGGGTTAGTGTGCCGTTTTTGAATATAGTATATTGTTTAGGTAACTTATCTACACCTTTTTACTTATAATATAATTGGGTAAATAATAACGTAATTATCTAAATTATCTTTAAAATTATTTAGTGTAGCAAAAACGTATCTCAAATCGTTTTACCCAAGGTTTTTGCAGGTTTGAACTTGCATGCATGATTACGGGATAAAAATCAAAGAAACTGAGATAAAAAACCAAAGTACTTAATAACAAGAAAACATGCTATTTTACTTTTTGGTATTTTAAAAAGAAGAAAGAACGTGATTTTGGTCGGCATATTCTAGTAGTATCTTCTATTTACACTTAGTTTTTTTTTTTTTATATTGGATCCTCTTAATAACCATAATAAATATTTTTTTAAGAATAAAACCTAATGTTCATTAAAAAAAATATATATAAATAATATTTTACAAAAAAAATTAAAACACAAAGACGTAATCTAGAACCTTATTTCAAACAATTGAATTTTAAACATTAAATAAAACCTTTAAAAATATCAGTTAATTGCTTTGCGGCCCTAAATAAGACTAAACATATTCTATGCTTTAAACGTAATAGCTTTGAAAGGTAGTAATTATATTCTCAAGATTATATCGTGTCGCGATTTTTTATCTATTTTATAGGTTTTCTCAAATTGGACAGAATCGAGATACGTTATTGTGATACTAAAGGGACGAATCAAGACTCTTCTATCTTTACCAATAATGAAGCAAAGCCCTCATCTTGGCTTTGCATAGTAGACCCTCCCATATGGAAGTAGCTAGCATAGGTAAAAGTTGCTAAGGAATCTATTTATATGCCCAGTTTGGCAATAAAATATGCTATCATTGTTAAGAAAAATTGTCGTTTTTGATACATGAACAGCACATGACTACAATAGAAACGGGTTTTGTCAACGGAAGAATAGACAAAATGACAGATAAACAATCAGAATCTGTCATTTTGTCTATTCTTCCGTCGTTGTCATGCTACGCGTGCTGAGCATTAACAAATTGAGGCTTAGTCGTGTCCTGCAATTAAGGCCTTTTAGTCCTTTAATGAACTCGTCTGTTCAATGATTGTTTGTCTAGTTTCAGTGGGTCAAAATTTTCAATATTTTATTTTATTTAATTCAAATTATTTTCATAATTTTGGTCAAAATTTTGTTGAGCAATTCAAGCCTCGTACAGACTGGCGCGATGCGACAACGCGGCTCTAACAAAACAATTTCTAAGAAAACATCACGGTAGAACAGGTACCGGTTCAGTAAGTTTCTACACTACATTTGCCAATTCTTCCCACATTATAAACAACGTAATGAAAAATACTTCTGGGCTTGTGGCTAAGTAATAACAGCCGCACGGGTCAATCGATCAGGTTAAGCTACGTTTGCCACGGCTGATCCGTGGATGGGTGACCATCTTTACATACCCCACCCGTGCCTCAGAAAGAACGTTAAGCCGTTGATCCCGGCTGTAATTCGTGGATCTTTGACAGTTGCTACGAGTCGTCAGAAACCGCCAAAATTCTGACAATCAGTCTTACCAAATGGTCACCTACCTATTGTATTACCCAGTAACTGAGTTGTGATTCATTTGCATTCGCTCCATGTAAAAAATAGTGGTATTCAGCTGCATCCGGTTAGACTAGAAGCCGACCCCAACATAATTTGGAAAAGGTTAGGCTGATGATGTAATGAAAAATACTCGTAAATGGGATATGATAGACTTGCTCTAACATCCGTGTTAACGGCCAGTACCGTGTAGTATCGGATAGCCGTGAGATCTAGCTCAAAGATAAGATCAGGTCAAGTCTCCCCTCAGTCATGGAAGGAAGCTGTTTATTTCAAGTAGATTATGAACGATACACTGCCGGGCAATGAATGAACGCAGTAAGTCGCAAAAGAATAGTTTCGAGAAAATGACACCCTATTTTTTTTTGTGTTTTTAGCGTCACTCTTCTCTCTCGACATTCTCTTTTCTTTTACATGATCTGATCAAGATTTATGTCTGGACTTTAAAAGAGATTGTGACCTCTGATTTGTTTCAGCTCAGCTTTTCTTCTCAGAGTAGTCAGATAGGTAACCCCGACCTCGTCTAGTTTTATTTTATTTTTTATATCATGTATAAAAGTGATTCCGATATCCTACTGGATACTGCCTAGGTGTCGAAATGAAATGAAATGTTAATGAAATTCTGTAATAAACAAAACCACACACCCTTGACTTGTGGCAACACTTAAGCCACTGTCCGTGGCGTTACCCATAACGTCCCTTGAGTAGCGTCTCTCTCTTGCTTGTCAACCATCGCGCGACACAGACTAGATTTTAAGTCATTAGTTTATTTCGTCCCTAGTTTAATATTAGATATATTATATGTGCTAAAAGTCTACCTAACTTTAAACTATGATACGTGTGTGATAATTGTAAAAATATTAAGGCGACGATAACCGACTTTTACTGATTTTATACTGAAGATCATGTCTAAACGAGTAGTGTTAATAATGATTTGGAAAAATAAATGCTGTAGAGGATTTTTTTATTACTTAATATATGAATACTTTAGATCATGTTTATATTATCATAGCGAAATGAATTTGTAAAGTTTTGTCTAACGCGACACCTTCACCATTTTAAAGATAATTTAATTATAGATCTTTTAGTATAAATGTTTTATGAAAGTGCCTTTTGTTTTATGTATGTATAATAAATGAATAATTCGTCTAATTTGGGCCAGCGCTCGTTGCTAGGCGAGTCTGGAAGTACGACGCGTTACGTGAGCTCAGTACAGAACCACTCAAGGTCACTGGCATATGTCTGCGTCTTAACTGCAAGTTGGAATTCAATTTCCGCTCTTGAATTACAGTTATACTAACTATAGGCGGAAAAGGAGACAGGTTGAATACCTTCGACCTATGTCCCCAAATGTGCATACATGTGTTTATGTTTATGGGGCACGCACAAAATAATATATTTGCTGTGTTTATGATTTTTGGGTACCATATATAGAAAAAAATCTTTAATTCTTATAGAACTCATTTCGACGATTATGAATAATATAGTATGCTGAACAAAAGGCACAACAACAACAAGGCAGCTGTGAGTGATAACGCCGGGAGGGGACGCCCTTGGAGGACATAATGACCTTATTGGTGATGTTCTTCAGAAAGGTCAGGTGCCTTGCAACTAGCCTGCGTGTATGACCAGATGTATGAACGTAAACAAGACAAGAGGAGTATGTAAAGAGCGTAGTAGGTGGCGTTCTGTAGTTTCTACATACCCTCTTGTAAGAAACCGTGAATATGTATGATGACCTCAATTTTGACCAAAGTGAGAGGATTACTTAAGAGGCAAGAGGAACAGGGGGTAAAGTTCTGTCATCCTCTATAGAAAAGGGAGGATCCTCCGACCAGACGGGTGTCGTGTCTAGCAGGCAACACTGCCCAACGATTGATGTCGGAAAGTTATAATTATGTATGTTGATCACGCGGTAAACTTTGCTTGCGCGATGCAGGATTTGTGTGACGTCAGGTCTTTGATGCGTAGTTCGCATGTGGCGATGTGGGTGCTGCCACAGATTGCTTTGATTATTGGCGCGGCAGAGGAGTCAATCGTAAAGCAACCACCTTGCTACAAACAAAAGTTTTTATCAGCCACTCAAAAGTATTCAATGATTACTTTGAATAATACTAATTTCACACTACCCAAATTAAATATTACAAAAAATCCAAAGGTAATTTAACATCGCTGTTATATTCTAAAGATTTCATACATAATAAATAATGTGAAATTCGCAACACCGTGCGTTAATTTAGACGTAATGCATTTATTTCAGTGTATTACATAATAAACATACTTACATAATCATATTATTGCATTGTTATTTTTATTAAACAAGTGTAATTACAATGTAAGAATTGTAAAACAGAGTGTAATTTTGACCTCAAAAAGACACAAATGTCAAAATATAACATTACTTCACAAAGCAGCAAAATATTTTTTTTCTATTTTATTATGCGAAATAAACATAACATTGTGTACATAGGCAAATTGTCATATGTAGGTAAATAGAAATATGGATTTATATTATCATAAACTAGAGGTCAGAGATTATAGACAGACTATATAAAATGAATAAAACCTAATAGTGTTTAGGGTACCAGTATTAATAAAAAAAACCGGCTAAGTGCGTGTCGGACCACGCACAATGAAGAGTTCCGTAGTTGGGATGGATTTATCCCAAGAACAAACTTAGCATTGTAGTTGAAAAACAGGTATGGGAGATCTACTGTAACAATATATAATTAATTAATTCAGTGTGAACAATAGTCAAGACTTTGACAGGCCCTGACAGCCGCTTTACTTTGTGTAAATTATATCATCACCACTGCTCTCAAAACGGTGAAGAAAAATATCGTGAGGAAACCGTCATGTCCCAGAACAAAAATTCAAAGACATGTGACATCTACCAACCCGCACTGGTCCCGCGTGGTGGATTACGGCCCACTCCCTTTCATAGAGAGGAGGCCTGTGTCCCAGCAGTGGGAATATTATAATTGTAGTCAAGATAGACAAGTTAATGTAAAATATCATGATATAGTTATAGGATAGAATAGATCAAGCTCATTACAAAAAGGTTGGCATCGTTTGAGTGTGACCTTTATCAAGGCGCTATGGGAAGTTCCGTGACTTACTCTTGAGATAGACACATGGTGCATGAGAGGTAGCGGATTTAACCTTGTAGCACTCCTACTATGCCCCGGTCCCGTGCCTCAAAAAGTACGTTAAGCCGTTGGTTTTGATCGCCCTCCGGTCGTGTCGGATTGCCGTCCTATTGGACTATGAGAGTATGGGAAGAGAATGTGTACCTGTGTCTGCGCATGCACTTGTGCACTTTAATATCTCCCGCGTCGATGGCTAGTCTCCGATGAGATTGGCCGCCACGGCCTAAATTCGGTCTGGATGACTATTATTACTATGTTTAGATGTCAACAGTCTATTACTTATTACCTACACTGCTTCAACACAAGACTAATAATACTATATTCCATAGGTTTAGGCAGTTAAATAAAGGTAAACAAATCGTAAAAAGGGTTTTATAGATGACACTTTCTTGTCTAAAAATACGATAAAACCAAATTAAATTTATTTTAGATTTTTACAATAGTTTCCTCTTTTATTAATGTGTTAAACTTTATCATTTATTCTTAAACTACTCCTCGTAGATGTAACTGCTTGAGCACATTTTTTTTTGTTAGATTTATAATATTAATATAATATTTTTGTAATCTCTCTATTGTAAAGAGCCCAAATTTTAAACGTCAACGAATTATAAAGCTGCTAAATTGAAGAGTACAACTGTGACGTAGCATGACAACTGTAGTCACAGATATTACGGTTAGCCGGTTACTTGACAGGTGTCTCGTCACGTGGTTTTTTGTTTATCTTTATGTAACTGCCAAAACCTATGGAGTATAGTATTATTTTTACCCTACATTGTGTTAATATTTTTTTTGCTTCTTTTCATTATAGGACATTATCTTCTAAGAAGAAAAAAATTAATTGTCTTCACAATGTCACCAAAATTCCAACTAAACTGTTTCTATTAAGTATAAAAAACGTTTTTCCTGCTATGAAAAACTCATCAAGTTTTCGCTATTCGAATGCCACTAAGGCTGCACCCTGAAAAATTTCAATATCGACGGCATAAAGAGGGCGTAGGCGTGAGAAACCTTCGGAAGACTGTGTGATTGTGAACTTTTACATTTTATGCATAAATTCCTAGTACTTAAACCTACATAAAATGACATCATTATCTTTGATTCGTTTTATCTGAATAGGTCAAATTCGTTGGTTTTATACAACGTGTTTTTTTTATGTCCCTTATCTCGATTATATGTAATAAGTAAAAATTCAAATAAAATTCAAAATATTTTATTTGTTGTTCACAATTTCTGAGCAGTAACCTAACAAAAAGTACTAGGCTTGCATGAATTCACGATAGTATTCAATCATTATGTTATGCTACTAATAGGATTTGGATGAGGCAGACAGATAGTTTATACCCTGGATTAACACATAGGATACTTTTTATCCTGGTAGTACGTTTCCATGGGATAATTTTTGACTTCCACGCGAGCTAAGCCGCGGGAAAAAGCTAGTAGAAGTATAAAACGGGTTGGGCTGACCCCAACTATCACGGGACAAGCGCAGGAAGATGTTAAAAATGAACCAGTACTGAACCGAAGCAGTACTTTATAATAATGAGCTTCATCCGGAACCGTCCGAATAGACACGCTCTTCCATAAATCATTATTTAAATGATGCAAGTACACTAACCGAGAAGATAACAGCTCGTTTCCCGTCAAATTGAATGTTTTACTAATTTGTCGTCTTTTTACGGCTATTTGCCACACTACCGATTCCTTCGTCGTCAAAAGCATCTTGAACCCATTAATCTCCTCTTATATACCTTCTTATTTTTGGCGTGTCAATGGCAATTTATAGAGACAGCCCAGAATTTGGCTATGAGTTTGGCACCTTCAGTACCGTCCATCAGCTTCTGCATATTATATCTGCGTAACCTATTCCCAACTATGTTGGTGTTGGCTTCCAGTCTAACCGAATGTAGCTGAATACCAGTATTTTACATGGAGCGACTGCCTATCTGACCATAACCCAGTTATTGGGTAAGACTGGTTGTCAGACTTTCGGGTTTCTGACGACCCGTAACGACTGTCAAAGATCCACGACTGACGGGACCAATGGCTTCAGCTCCTGCTTTGTGCAGGCAACAGCAGTGCTATTCTGTAACCATCTCACCGTGAATACTTAGGTGAAGTGAGCATGGAGTGAGCTGTCAATAGTGTCAATCTCTAGCATTAGGTGGAATGACAGCTCACTCCACGCTCACTTCACCTAAGTTTTCACGGTGAGATGGTTACAGAATAGCACTGCTGGACACGATATGATCACGCTGCCCCATTGTTTGTGGGACAGCACCACATTTACACTCCAGGGTGGACTCATCTGTGAATCTCCAACTGAGCAGATGGAGTTTATTACCTACCTAACGATAAGAGCTGTGTAAAATTTTTGGTGTAGGTACAATAAATTAATTAATTCCACTTATAGATTTTTATGACACTGTAAAAATCAAAAGTGACTTTTTTATTGCCACCTGGTGGCAATCCATGTGGGGGCGACTGGGACTATTCGACTTTTTTCAATATTTTTTTTAACCCCGTTGGGGAAGCTCTTGGCCTACATGTCACCAGATGACAAGTGATGATCAGGCCGAAGGTGGAAGCGACCTTCACCCCGAATCCTCAACCACAGAGAAACTGTCTATCTTACCTCTACCTGCCGAAACACACCAATGCTGTTAAAATTGTTATTATTTCGACAGTCTTAGATAAGATGGTGGTAGCTAGCCAGGTGGACTTAGAACAAGCCCTACCACCAACCAAACCGAGCAGAAAATGCGACTTTAGCTGTCGTTCGACTATCACGGAACTATCGTGTTTTTCTTTCGTAACTTGAAAAGTTTCTGAACTGAATGACTTCAATCATTCAATGTCATTTACACGAAATCCGTTTTATGGTTGTGAGTACAACGAGTTAAATTCTGTGCGTGACAAATGTAACGTAACTTGTAATGGAGCTCTATTACCGGTAACTGCTTCAAAACAGTCGATCTTGCAAGACTAGCAGCCTTCGGAATCGGATAAGCTTTCATTTTGACTGTACTGTGGCGGCAACTACATCGCCACATGCGAACCACGTAACACACTGACGTCACTCGAAATTCTACATCGCGCAAGCAGAGTTTACCGCGCGATTAGCATATAAGTATATAACTTCCCGACATCAATTGTCGGGTAGTTGCCCACCAGACACGACACCCGTCTGGTCGGAGGATCCTCCCTTTTCTATAGAGGATGAGTGAACTTTACATCCTGTTCATACACAGTTCCTCATACTTCTATAGTACAATCGTTTTTATTGCTCCGGTATGTTTTGGACCACATTATCATCATCCGTATGCAGCAGTGATAGCATATGTGATCGGCGGGCTGCCAAGTCATAGGTCTCGAGTTCGAACCCAATGCACGCACCTCTGACTTTTCGGATTCATGTGCGTATTGTATAATTATCACTTGCTTCAAAAACGGTGAAGGAAAACATCGTCAGGAAACCGGCATGCCTGAGAGATATTTCTCGACGGCATGTGAAGCCAAGCCAGAGGCCCATGGGCGGCATAAAAACTCTGACGCCAGGTTAGTCACTAACCACACGAAAAAGAAGATCATCGTCCACAGTCCAACTCCACCCACTGTTAGGCATACGGGTTTCTTAGAATAGAATGGAATAGAATAGTTCTTTATTTGCACAGAAAGTAGGTACAGTGTTACAGTGTTAAGATTAAAATGATCCTTATACTAACTACCTTAACTAAGGCATGCAAACAGTCGTCAGTTCTTTGTTTGGGCCTATCTCAACGCGTCTATGCCAGCCTCATCCAGGGTCAATCAATTAACTCTGCCTATCGCAGTGCACTGCAGGACATAGGCCTCTCCCAGGCTGCACCACAACACCCTGTCCACCGCCTTCCACATTCAGTATATCCCAGCCTCCTTCTTAAGGTCGTCGGTTCATCTAGGTTCACCACATGGCAATCTCTAAAACGATTTAAATGTAGAAAGGAGTAATCTCAAGGAGTAAAAGTAGATGGGCTCAGCCACTGTACTAGTGTTTGTGCTCGATGTCCCGAGCAAACTTCCAACCAACAGCTTGTCATTCTGTCAAAATAACGAATTTATTGATGGATCGCTCGGAACGCAGATGTGGTCTGTAAATTACGAAAACATTATACTTGCGTCAATATTATGACGTATCGCTTGTTTAAAATCAGATTATGCTACTATGCAAATGACGCATATGTCATACTTATATCATATAATACAAAATAAAACAAAATTATGTCAAAACTGCCGACTGAACGTTAATGCTGCTAATCGATTAAGACGCGGACTGACTAGCGATAGGTCGTAAATTCAATTCCTACTAGTTGTACTGTTGATCTGAATGTACTACTCTTATGACTCTAATATAGTCTACCCACAAAACTACTTCTAATAAAAGAACCACTTTGCCGAAATTACTCACAACATCGACACTTAAAATAATGAAAGTTTAATAAAACACACAAATAAAACAGGGGATATTTTTTTTCTCACCTTCCCCATGATGTGGGGTATCGTTAGAAAAGTCGTTCATAAATATTGCGAGTTTGTGACAACCAGTGTGTGTGTTGTGTTTTTTAGATTCTGGGATCCGTTTGCGAAATATTAAGCTTTTAACTGAAAAATGTTGTTAGAGTTCAAGTGTGTGTGTCCCACCCCCCCCCCCCCGAGCCAGCTAAATGGTTGTACTTGGATTTGTGAAAAAAATTACAGGGAAATACATTAAAAGGAAAACTATCAGAGCTAAGTAGGCTGTACAGGTTAACGAGTAATAATCAACCAACTTAAAATTAGCAGTCTGAAAAACATGATCTCCCATACATTCCGTAGGGGAGAACATGTTTTTCAACTACAATGTTAAGTTTGCTCTTAGGATAAATTCATCCCAACTACGGAACCCTTCATTGTGCCTGGTCCGACACGCACGTGGCCGGTTTTTTTTCTTAGTAAAATTTCCTGAAAACAATGACACATAGATGTGTCATTGTTTTCAGGAAATTTTGAAGAAAATATGTCCACGTCTCTCTTGTATTGATATTAAGGTAGACCTTAATATCAAGACAAGAGAGACGTGGACATATTTTCGAGTCATTTGACATTTTATATTTTAATTACATACATTTTGAAATATAATATGTCAAATTACTTGAAAATGGTTGACACTGATTGGCGTAGGGGTCATCAAAAGTCATTTGGTTGCAAATGAGCTCTCCTACATCCCCTTAACGGATTTGCTGATATATAACCAATAAATCTGTATATGGGTGTGGTACAGACCATCAAATAGTTCAGTTTACCTACTGCCTCCATGGGACCAATATCGTAATCGAGAAAATATTATCAGCCGTCCCATACATTTGGGTCGAATAGGTCTTGAAGTTTTGTATGTGACTGTTGATAAATGGGGAATGTTGTTCAGTTTGAGGGTCTATACCACAACCTCAAATACGACCACATCTTTCTGATACATGAAAATGAAAAATGAAATAATTGTTTATTATTTTTACAAGTAAATACAACTACATAATGGAGCCTCCTTTTAAGCAAATAAGCCTGTGTTAGGAGAATACGGTCTTCCAATATCTTTAATGCGTACAATTTTATTTATTATTGATTCTATTTTTATTCATGCTGTATAAACAAAAATGTCACAAATGTCATCCACCCAATCTGACATTAGAGAGGCGAATCGAATAGTTAATCGTGTAATGTCAAGGGAACTACGTGATAGGATAAGCTGGTATTTTAAACTATTGTTCTTTAAATGTTTCTACTTCATATGTTTTGAAATTCGGGCTGACTTTTAAAGGAATTTGATTTGTTTCATGGTCGCTGGGTTTAATGCTTAAAAGTAGGCTGAGGGTATGGGTTGTGGTAAGTAATGTAAAGTATTTAGAAGAAGGTTAGATAGCATGTTGCGCTTTTCCGGCTAAAAAGGCTACGGAGTGTTTCCTTTGTGTCGCAAGAGGTGGCCAAGGAAATTATTAATATTATGAACCGCAGGGCATAGGCCTCCCTTCCTTCTTTACACTCACTTATCCCTATCTAATGCTGTTTGTTGCCAATGCTTATAAACAAAAGTCGTAGTCGTCCCGTAATCTCTCCTGGGCCTGCCGCGCATTTGCTCATGTTTGGGAGCCAAGCGAATACCTTTACCAAATAGTTCAAGCATTCTTCGTTGTGAAAGTAACACAGTGCGATCGAAATCAGTTTTGTTAAACATGGTATTATGCGACGGTTATAAAAAAAATGTGCTGTTTCGTAGAAAAGTGCAATAACTACGCAGTCAAAATGTGTGGAACAGCCAATTAAAAAAAAATAACCGAGCAGCCAATGAAAATTTCAACGCAGGGGGGTTTAGATTCATATACTGAATCCATGGTCACAGTTTTCGCGTCGATGTCCCTGCCACCCTGTATATATATATAATTAGCGCCAATAAACGAAACACAGAAAACCATCTTCCTTATTAACAGCAATGAATCATTCATTCATTTTGATGTTCATTGATAACTTCCTTACAACTTTGAATGACATCTTCTAAACTAAACAAACGGAGCAATGCTTTTCGAACCTGTCATTAGTGTCTTTCAAAAGAAATAATTTTCTTAGACCATCACTGACTCATAAGGTCAATGTGCCTTCAATGTATCTCGTTATGGACATCATTATATACTTCAAACTACATAACGGACATTGTTCACGGTTCTAACACCGTTAAGTGGTGTATGTTAAGGATAAACATAAGAAAACAATAAGATCTTTTGTAGTAAAGAAGGCCTCTAGATCATTGAGTTAGCGATTTGTATGGCTTATTGAAAGCTTGGCAACTAATGTGTATTACTATTGTATTACACAGTTAACACGTGCTTTATGTATCTTGTGTTTATGAAATAGTGTTTCTATTCTATTCTAGGACTAATTTAGCATTTTAGGAAATGCTATTTAATAGATCCTTCCGTGTATGCCGGTGTAAAGAATAACACTACCCCCCATTTCTTCCCATGGGTGTCGTAAAAGGCGACTAAGGGACTCACTAGAGAATGGGCAGCAGCGTTCTCTACGCATTTTAACGCCACACTGCGATCGCCAATCTCACTTGCCAAGCGTAGCGATTATGGCAAACCCCCCATTCGGGGAGGCCTATGTCCAGCAGTGGACGTCTTTCGGCTGAAATGATGATGATGGTGATTTAATAGATTGTCTACAAGCTGGATCATAGCTTGAAAATAAATCCTTTAATTTCTAAATTCAGTAGTTTACGCTGAGAGGCTTGTGGATACGCAATATCCGCGTGGGTCGATCGATCAGGTTGAGCTATGCTTCCCGCGGTAGGTCCATGGATGGGTGACTATCTTTACATACCAATACGCCTCCGTGCCTCGGTAAGCATGTTAAGACCTTGGTCCCGGATGTCATTCGTGGATCTTTGTCGTTACGGGTCGTCAGAAACCTGCTTTTTGGTGTCGTTAAGTCACAGAAACCGAAGTATTTGTTCGACAAGCTTAGTTGGATGGCTAGTAGACGAGATTGCGCGCCCAGGCAATGTGCACAACAACTTTCAACACATTCGCATAGGACAGCAGCTTTCAGAGGCACTTTCCGTTACGCTGCATCTAAGGTGTGGAATAACATCCCACCACCATTAAGGGTACTGGGCAATATCCACACGTTCAGAACACGTTTACGGCATCATCTGATAGATACGCAACAGAAACTAGATATGGTCGCTCTAAATGTTTCACTCCCATGAAAAACAATACCTACTTAGCTTAAAACATAATTCCTGTTGCGTCAAAACAATATACTGGGTATGGTCGATGCGCACGCTCGGTGATTTTCCGTCCTTTGCTGCTACTTCTTTTTTTTCACCACCATCTAGTCTATTCAATCTTAACGCGTTGTTTTCGTGCTTACCCATTGTGTTGTACCCCTGTTGTTTTCATATAAGTTTTATTTTTGTTTTTGTAATTTATATTTTATTACTAGTTTATTTATTTATTTAGAAGTATACAAATTATGTATTATGTATGTTGAAACTGTTTTGTACTCACCGTCACTTGTCCCTACTTATAGGTTCATTAGAAAACCAGCGTCAGACAGCACCTGTCTGGCATTAATGCTGAAATGAACCTTTTTGGCGCAGCCGTGAGGCACACACTATTATTGTTAAAATATTATTTTCACTTTTTTGTTTTTTGTGTTTCACGAACTGTGTCCAAATAAACATTATTCTTTCTTTCTTTCTTTCTAAAGTCTGACAACCAAAGGGGTATCGTATTACCCAGTAACTGGGTTGTGGAGGAGAGATAGGCAGTCGCTCCATGAAAAAAATATAGGTGTTCAGCTGCATCCGGTTAGACTGGAAGCCGACCCAATATAGTTGGGAAAAGGCTCGGTAGATGATGAGTAGAATAAGCAGTACCGTAAGCGTTTGCTGTGTTTTGTTTAAATAAAGAAAAAAGCAGTATTTAGCATTTTAATGTAGGTTAGTTTTATAATTATTATGTAGTAGTGGAGCTTCTTGCAATGTCAGTAGTATTATGAAATACAGCAATTTTTAATAATCATTGTTACTAGTGGTCGCCCAGAGGTCGAAATTCGACCATAATTTATTTAAATGTTATGATTCTAAGGTAGCCATCTTGTGCCCAACGCATGGTAGTGTGTGTAATGTTTTTTTTTAAATTAATTTAATTGATTTCTAATGTATATTATATAAAAATATTAGCTTTCTGCACTCCTTCTCCATATAAACTTTAACTGTGCCAAATTTCATACTCCTCCGTCCGCGTAATTTTCGTAAAAAGGGGTACAAAGTTATTGCTTCACGTATTAATATACTAATTATGACTATTAAAGCACAAAGTTCACAAGAAATATTACATAATTATCTAACTTAGTTTTCTTTTCTTTACCACTTTTGATTAATAATATCCTATACTATTAAATGAGCAATATTTGTTTAAATATATGTAAACACGTCTCGAAAACAGCTCAAACGATTTCGATGAAATTTGCAATATAGTATACGGGGCAAAAACCGATCTAGCTAGGTCTCATATCTCGGAAAATTCGTTTTCTCCGTATTTTCATTTGTATTTTCTCGGTCGCCCATAGTTTAGAACAAGATGGCTACCTTAGAATAATAATAATAATATAATATTATATGGCAGGAGTAATAGGCAGCATGGAATTAGTAAGTACCTACTATCGTGGCAGCATAATTATGAGCATTCTATATTTTTACCCCAGCAGAGCTCGGTCGACTAGGTACTATATGAATAAAACAGCTTTGAAAAAGCGAAATTAGTCTATTTGTTTAATTTAAAAGTCGTATAATTCGCACCAATTTCAATTATGTGCTTGTTAAGGCATCAGAGCGTGCACCTTTAAATTATATATTTTTTGTTCGACCATTTGGTGAGGTTTTAACTTTACCCTTGACTCTGTAACTTTATCTTTTACATTGTTTTTATAAGACAAAGCAAGGACAGTGTCGTGGACAGTTGATCATTGTAATATTTTGTGTAAACGACATGGAACAAATCCCTAAATATAGCCATGAGCATTGCATTTGTGTTGGTGACCGACAAATTGTACAATTGTAGTAGGGAAAGGATGCCTTTTGAACGTAAGACAATAATTGTGTGCCTAACACACAATTATTGTCTTACGTTCAAAAGTTCTCTTAAAAGATCTGCTTCAATAAAATGAACGGCACAACCCAGACTAACACCCGGTTTCTGAGAGACTTATCAACTCCCCAATTAGCTGTCTGTACTGTCACGTAATTTGATTTGTGCATCGTAGGTCAAAAGTAAGCCTTAATATTTATGACGGGTTGCACATGGATCCGAATTACATCCTGCCGAATTTAGAACATTTGTAATTCGGATGGAGCTCGGATATTGAACTCTGACTATTATCGGATGCAATTCGCAAAAACTCATAAAACAAATATAGTGAGCAATGGGTTATGAGGTCTCTCAACACTTTGGTGTGACACTTTTGTGTGTGTCTATGTGTGGTTCTGTGTGATTCTGTTAAGATTGATACCTAACTTCATTTTTCTCTTCATTCCAGGTCAAGGATGTCACCAGCAGCGTCGTTCGCTCAACGATGGGCCCGTGACAACCTAACTAGGAAACCATCTTCTGAGGAGTTGGTGGTGCTCGGTCTCTTCCCTATCACCTGTGAGGGGAACGAGACTGAAGCAGCCAAGAGAGCAAGGAGGTATTATACGGCGAGAGGTCCGGGAGGACTGACGGAGCTATGGCATAAGAGGCACCCTGATGATGAGGAGATTCTGTCAAGCTGTCAGGATGTGTGAGTATATTTTTTATATTTTTTGTCTTTTTATTTGTATTAATTTATTCACTATTCATTAATCAAATTAAATTAAACAATTACCTTTAAATTGTAAATATGTACAAGTATATAAGAAAGGGGCGGGGGGGGGGGGGAACAAACATAGGGCGTCAAAAAATTCGTCCGCATCGCTGTCAACAGGAAAAGTGCCCAAAAGGCTGGCAGCATTGCCACGTTGTATGGCAATGCTGATTCTCGGGCCGAAGAATAGTCCAGCCTTCTGGTCACATGAAGAGTCGATTTTGTTGATTTTAGATTTTTTGTCTTGTTAGGTACTTGAATTAGGGGGTTTTATTATCATGCCACCGTGTGTAATCTTAAGGTATTCAAGGTGGTTAGTGCTAAAGGTTACATAAAGCGAGAGATGCCTGAAATATGTCATGTATACGGGGAGAATTAACTGTCAATTTTCAGTAATTCCTTTTGAGAAAAAGAATTGATTCACTTTTTTTTATGTCACGCGTAAACCTTTTGCTCTATGAGCCTCTGAGAAGTCCAAATGAATAAATGAGTATGTAGTACATAAGTTGTAACAAATAGATGCCTGCTTTTCTTTAAATATAAAAAAACCGGCCAAGTGCGTGTCGGACGATGCACAGTGAAAGGTTCCGTAGTTGGGATGAATTTATCCCATGAACGAACTTAAGATTGTAGTTGAAAAACATGTTCTTCCATACATTCCAACTGCAAATGTATGTTGGTCGATTATTACTCGTAATTGTAAAGCTAACTTGCTAGCTGTGATAGTTTTCCTTTTAACTTTGTTATATACAGGGTGTTTGGCAGAACGTTGAACATACGAAAATGGTGGATAGGTGGGGTCATCTGCTACTTACTTAGCCCTAATTTATTTGGCCCTGGCCCACGGGATATTTTTAATTTTTTTTTTTGTCTTTCTTCTTGTTTCACCACTTTCTTAACTTTAAAGTGTAATTTTTATTAAAAATGGGTAAAACAGGCAATATTTAGTATTTTTTTTTAATCTTTTATGTTGACAGATTCTTATAAAATTATTGCTTTATTCAGATGTTAGCTAGAAAAAAAGTTATGAGTCCTCAAACTAACAGAAAGATGTAAAAAATACGTAAATCTTAATTTATACTTGCATTTAAAAAAAAAACAAAAAATGATTGAGGAGTTCCAATTCTAGCAAAACATCCCTAGTGTGTGAGCTTTCTAATGGTATGTAATTTGCTTTTATAAAAAAAAATTTAAGAGTTATTTCATAATTTTTTCAAGTAGGACATTTTTGACGAAACTCTACCTTTACGGAAAGTGAAATGTTTTGCGAAATTTAATACTGCAAAGTTGGTAAAAATTAAATGATCGACGGCTTGCCAGTAGCAGTGGTGCAAATTAACATTCACTATTCCCTTGGGATGGTTGTTACACGAAACAGGTAGAAATTTTGTTTCCAAAAAAATAATAAAATGTAAAAATATCCCGTGGGCCAGGGCCAAATAAATTAGAGCTAAGTAAGTAGCAGATGACCCCACCTATCCACCATTTTCGTATGTTCAACGTTCTGCCAAACACCCTGTATACTACTGCCGTGAATGTTTTCACATATCCAAAAACAACCATTTAGCTGGCAGGGGCGGACTTGATTCTAACAAGAATTTGCAAATTGCATTTCGTTTTTTCGAAAAATGGTTTTCAGACACCCACAATATTTTTGAACGACCTTTTCGACGACACTCCATACTTTGGGATATCCGAGAAAAAATAAATCATCCCCACTATACGTGTTTTTTCATGATTATATTTTATCATTTTGTCGGCGTGATAAATATGTATAACCAAGATAAATTACAGCTTTCTAGTACTAAGATTCTCTAAGCTAAACCACGGACAGACAGACAGACGGACATGGCAAAACTATAAGGGTTCCTTGTTGACGACGGAACCCTAAAAACTGACAGATAAGCGTCATGAAGCCAAACCTTCACTATCCTTAGTTTAAAGTAGGTACAGCACATGTACAGATTAACCAGGAAATCAATAAGATATACACATACACGTTATGACAGCGTAGGTCGCATTAGATTTATCGAGTGCTTCCGCCGCTAATTTGTATTCTTCAGGGGATCGATTTGAGCGTGATGAACAGGAAAGACTGTCTGATTAGGTAGTTAATGTTGTTGTCTAAAAAATTATCCTTTTCTGTGAATGCAAGCAAACTATTAAACAAGTGAAGTGACTCTTCTTTGATGTTGCCTATAAAACCTCAGGGGAACTTTAAATACTCATCATCTCCTAGCTTTTTCAAACTGTGATAAAATCGGCCTCCAGTCTAACAAGATAGCACTGATAGTTAATTGATTCAAGCGTGACTTTGCGGAAATCCATTATAAAATACAAACCGCGCTCGACGCTTGACGTGTCCACACGTCGGGTCCTTCGCAACAAGTCGATCGCCTTCCTGAGGATGCCTCGTTGAGAGGTGAAACACGTGTCGATTTCTTACAGGGTTCTTTATGACTCATTAAGAACAGTTACGCGGATTAAGTTACTAAATATACGTCGTCTATTGTATTTTTAAAGACAGCACTGAATACTTGTACTTAATATGGCATAATTAGACTATACAGCTGGGACACAGGCCTCCTCTCTGTGAGAGGGAGTGAGCAGTAATCCACCACGCTGGCCGTGCGGGTTGGTACATGTCACATGTCTTCGATCTTTTGTTCTAAGACATGCCGGTTAGCTCACGATGTTTTCCTTCACCGGTTCGAGAGCAGTGGTGATAAAATAATTTACAGAAAGTAAAGCGCTTGTCTGGGTTCGAACCTACGACCTACAACTCGTAAAGACTAGCGCGACGCGACACCGGTTATTGTTATACCGTCAAGTTTTCTTAGAAATTGTATTGTTCGAGTCGCGTCGCGCTGGTCTGCACGAGCCTTAAGTCGCGGCCGTTACCACTGGGCGACCACTGTTAACACAGCGCGATTGCCTATCTAAATACAACACAACTAGCCTATAATTCTTCAACCGTAAAGACGATATTGTGTAATAACTTATTTTTGGGCTCCTAACTACATATTGTTTTTGATTCTTCTTTATAACATTATCATAATATCTTTTACTAATATCAACAAACAAACCGTTTTCAGATACATCGTGCCACTTCGGTCGCGCAGCATGGGGGGCAGGCGAGTGACCCTGGTGCGGCTACCCGCTCCATCAGCACAGGACAGACCTCTGTCAGCTAAGGCGTTACTTGCACGATGGCTTATGATATTGGACATTAGGTACTTACCTACCCATCTATTATTGTTGCTATTGAATATAAAACCTACATATATGACTTCTTACTTTTGAGCAGTCCTAATTACAATTTTTTCTTCGTCTTTCGTGTTGCTATCAAATTGCTTATACTATGGTCAAAAGACCAGCCAGTCAGCAAATCAACAGCGCGGCTAACTGAAGGCTTCCAGGGGCACCCTGTAATATTGATAACAGTACCATAGGTACCACCAAACCATCTTTACATACCGGGACCCTCCGTGCTTCGGAAAGCACGTTAAGTCGTTGGTCCCAGCTGTCAATGGTGGATCTTTGACAATCGTTACGGGTAGGTACTCAGAATATCGAAAGTCTGACAACCAGTATTATCAAGGGGTATCGTATTTACTTGTATGCTGACAATAATCGCTCGACCTTTTAATGTAATGCGATGACACTGCCCGTACCTAGTCTTATTGGACTTTTGACCTCATTACCTACCTTTTGTATAACACCATTCTGTACAACTAATTAGTCATTTTTTTTTTTTTGTGAATAAAAAAATAATTATATATTTTATTACACAGTAACTGGGTTGTGAAGGTCAGATAGGCAGCCGCTTCATGTAAAATAAGGGTATTCGGCTGCATCCAGTAAGACTGGAAGCCGACCCCAATATAGTTGAGAAAAAGGCTGGGCAGATAGTGTTCATGACTTGTTGGTAAGTTGTCACAAGCTGTAATTTAAAGCAAAACGTGACAAAAACATAAAGTTCTTTGTCAAGACCAGGTAAGACCTGGTTCTAAAAAGATCACGTACTTACTTTCAAATTATATAGGTACGTGCGTGCCCTATTAAAGGAACGTGCCCTAAACTCTGACACCAAGCACATAAAACAAAGTCGATAAGTATATCCCAGAATTACCAACATTGAGAGCGTGCATTCTGAAAGTGGGAAACGTCGCAAATAGGTGTCAAATATTTCGCTGTTTTGTTTAATTTGGCAATATTACTTTATGGAAATATGAAATATGGCTAACTAGTGAAATAAAACATTGATTATGAAATGCAATAATTAATATCGTAACACCGAATATTTAGTTTTAGATGTAAAATAAGTATTTGGAAACTTTCCAAAATACCCTTTTTACACTATATATTCTAGCTCACTAGTTAGCGATATTTCATATAGTTTCAGATATTTCGATATTTCATATAGTTAGTTTCAGTAATATTACCGATTTAATCAAAACAGTTAATTATTTGACAGCTGTTTGCGACGTTACCAACTTTTAGAATAAACGGTCTTCATTTAAAACAAGAGTCTCACATAACCTTATCGACAACAACTCACAACTAAGTAAACACAGATAAATAAATTCTACAGAAAATTGGAATATAATCAGTAAGGAACAAAGCGCCAGTGTCAGGACTAACAAAGACTGTAAATGTTACAATAGGCTCTTTTGTTAGGCCCAGACTGTTTGCATACCGTTTTGTCTCGTCATCGTGAACCTTTGGCACCAAAGTTTAGATTTACTTTTTGAAATAATGTTGTTGTTACGTCAATTATTTAGCCTGTATTACGAAAAATAAGAATTAACTTAATCTTGACGGACCGCCAAAGGGATCGTTAACGCAGTTTTTCAAACTTATTGGAATTGTTTTGTGTACAGACAAAGTTCAAAAGAAAATAATTCTTGAGCCCATATACAGCGAAAAATTAAGGGTGCACTAGTCGACGGCTCGAACACGTTGGTGGGCGTGACTAATATGCATGTTAATTAGTCTAATCATTTAGTTTTATTATCTAGTTTTTATGTATTAATTAATTAATTTAGTGAAATAAATTATGATTTATAACGAAAACGAGCGCGTAAAATTAATGATCAAATCTTTGAACGTATAGATAAAAATATATTTTGCGTAAAAAGATCCAGTAGTAGTTTCTAACTTTTGAATAAATTATCTATCCCAGTAGGATTTCTATTTTGTCATTTTTTACTACATAAGTTATTTATTGAGTACATACGTTATTTATTTACTACAAACATTATTTATTTATGCCCAAAGACAAGTTAAAATTAGTGTTGAAATATGGAAGTTTCGATGCTCATACCTTCCAAACCAATGTTTTTCTTCAGTTCTACTTCCATACAATGCTAGATAATGACAAGAAAAATTTATATATTTCTTAGTTTTGCACGTACACTGTCAAACAAACGAGTAATCACAATACTACATTACGTACTAGCGTACCCTTAAGATTGAATGAGTAAGAAGCAAGAGTGTAAAAAGTTCAAAATTTCCAAAACTGAACCTTGGAACCAACTATAGGATGAATATTTTATTTTTAAAATAACTTCATGGTTCACCTGTTTCAGACTCCGTGAGGACCCCACTCCCGGCGAGGAGGTAATCTTCATAGATGTAAGCGATCTTCAGCCAGCACATATCAAGAACCATTTCAGAGGCACCTACTGGAAGGACTTCGTTTGGTGCATGAAGGTAATGTTATCATTATTGACCGAGCGAGCGAAGCGTCTCTGCTTCAAGGCGGGCAAAATTTGCTTTCATGTGTCAGTTTGTTGGTACTTCTATGCAGGTCGTAATTTAAACCGATCTGGACGAAACTTGGTATACATGCTTTACTTAGATGATTTTTGATTGTAGGAGTACTTCCTCCAAAAAGGGGCAAAAAAGGCTACTGAATATCTCCGCCATAAGATATCCAAATACACACATACGGACAAACACACACAGATGGATAATAATCCTAATCACAAAACCTTCATACACCAGTGCGAAAGTTTGGTAATTCCTTACTCATCACAGGCAATTTAAGCATCATAGACCTAGGAACGTGGGAGAGGTCTATATCCAGCAGTAAAGTGCGAGTAGATATCTGAATATAAAAACTGAGAACAAAATGAGAGGATTGCTGTTGTAGCAACGAGAACATCTTCATAATTTTATGATTCTTCAATCCTGCATTCAATGCTGCTTCATCCGATAAAACTCACGCAATCCATCGAAAGGCAGAAAAGTCTGACTGATCGTAATTATTTGTCTCCAAAATATCTAAACCTTTGCCAAAATCTATCTCCATTATAATTTTCAAATCTTGCCTATACATTACAGTAACAGCGACTCAATTATCACGCCGCTCCCTTAACCGACTTTAATAATTTTATACTGATGATCACGTTTAAACGTGTAAGTGTTAATGAGTTGGAAAAAATATAATATTTTAAATTAGAGCTTTGTCTTTAATAACTGCTTATATTAATATTTTAAATTATGTTTATATTACATAGTGAAATTAATTTGGAAAGTTATATCTAACACGGATTAAAAACTGAAAATCACGCAAAATCTATCAAGCGTAATTTTCTGATACCTTCACATTCAAACATAATTTAATTATTAATCTTCTAGTATACGTGTATCATTAAATAACTTTTGTTTTATGCATAATAAATTAATAATGCGTCTGATTTGGGACACCGCTCCTTGATGGGCAAGTCTTGATGGAGAGTATTACTGGCTGGACGTACGACGCGTTGCGTGAGCTCAATACAGAACACGCAAGCAAACCACTCAAGGTCACTGGCATATATGGTCTTAAGACATAGACCTTTTTTTTTAATTCTTATTCCTCATGACCTAAAGTTAAAGAATAATATTCTTTATGGCATTTTTAAAAGAACAGTATCTAAATCCGCGAATTTTCGTGGGTAATCTGGTAAGTTTACATCTTTTCCTCATCAAATTTTGACTTTTTATAACGTGTGGTTATTCTTTTTCCAGACCGCCTACCCCCTTCGTATCACAGAGGTTCACATAATAAACACACAGCGTCTGAAGACTATGTCCCTCCTGCTACTCCACATAGGCCTGTACCCCTGGAGACGTAAGGTGGTCCAGCTGCATGGGACATCAGACAGCATTGAGGAGGCGCTGGGTTCTGACAGGTTTCCTGTAGATGGACTGCCGTATGAATATGGAGGAAGAGCTGGGATGATGAAGGATCTTAATGGTAATCTTCTGTTAATCAATGTTTTGTTTCATATTTTCACAACTAAGTCAAAAAGTCACCACTAAAGTGATCAAATCGAAGTCCTCACGTGGGACGGACTTTACTACCAATTTAACCAGGTTCACTGGATTTTTTTATTAAACCAAGTCTTCAAACGACGCTTGGGAGAGGCCTATGTGCAATAGAGGGCGTCTTTCGGCTGAATTTATGATGATCAATCTCATCACCTGGCCTGCCTTTACCCAACTATGTTGGGATAGGTTTCCAGTCTAACCGTATGCAGCTGAATACCAGTATTTTACAAGGAGTGACTGCCTATCTGACCTCCACAACCCAATTACTGGGTAACACGATACCTCTTAGTAAGACTGGTTGTCAGCCTTTTAAGCTTCTAACTACCCGTAACGACTGTCAAAGATTTACCAATGACAGCCGGGACCAACGGCTTAACGTGCTTTCCGAGGCACGGAGGGTCTCGACATCGTGATGGATGGTCCCCCATCCACGAACCGACCGCGGCAAGTGTAACTTAACCTTCGATCGTCTCGTGGGTCTGTTATCATTTTGCCACGAGCCCCTCGATGATGATCAACCTATTTGATTTAAATGGTTTGTGAGTTTGGTTCAGTTTTCAATTAATTGGTCTTGGTCTTTTGCCAGATTTCCCAGAGGTTAGTTTAATCCATGATTTTATTTGAGCTCTGACATAGCCAAATTACCTCAGATATCCTCAAATATTTAGTTTTTCTAAGTATGCTACTTAAAACAATTTAGTAACCTGTTATCATTGCTTACGGAGCTACGTAATTAGCGAATGTAATTCCCTAAGCTTAATCTCAGATCTTAGCGATAACCTAGTGGTGTGATCGTCGGACTTTTTGGATTCATGTGCGTATTGTATAATTATCATTTGCTTCAAAAACGGTGAAGGAAAACATCGTGAGGAAACCGGCATGCCTGAGAGATATTTTTCGACGGCAAAAATCTAGCACCAGGTTAGTGAGTAACCACACGAAAAAGAAAGAAGAAATCCAAAGACAGGACGACCATTTACATTCAACTAAAATTATTGTCACCTCTTTTTACAGACGAATGGACAAAAAAACTCCTATCAAACTCAAAATGGCTTCAACGAGAAGAGCGCAAGTTTTACGAGACAGATTTAAAACCCGAAGTAAAAGCGCGCATGCGTCACCGAAGCGCAGTCCGAATGCTGCGCGGGAGCAACGGGTCTTACGACACCGTGACAAGGACACACTCGTGTAGATCCTTGCATCGACATGACGACCTGGACAATGGCATCCATGGTGCATACAGGACATTAAAAGTGACGAGTGATAGAGTTTATGAAATTAATATGTCATAATATGATCGTTTTCAAGTATATTAGAAAAAACACTAAGATCCCCATCACAAGAAGCTATAAATTTTGTAAACAAAGAACTTCTACTAAGTTACATAGCGAAACAAATAATCTCAAATTCAATCAACTCAAAGTAACAGTGCAGCAGTGCGATTGCTTGTTACTTTCGTATTTCACGAAAGTAACAAGCAATCGCACTGCTACTGGAACTCAGTACCACAAAACATTAGACGACTTTGCTTTATATCGCTAAGATATAACCCGACCAAGTGAAATTGCTCGTTACTTTCGTATTACACGTATGTTACTTTGAGTTGATTGAATTTGGAATTATTTGTTGTTGATTGAATTGTCGCAACGTAACTTAGTAGAAGTTCTTTGTTTACAAAATTTATAGCTTCTCGAGACGGGGACTTATACGGGGGGGGGACGGGGGTTTATAACTATACTCCATTGGTAAAACTAATAGAGTATAGGTATGTAATTAAATATAGGTAATTTTAATATGTAGGTAATTAAATTAATGTAAACAATTTTTTTTTTTTTCTTAAACTACTATTCGTAGATTTAACTGCCTGACCACTTTTTTTGTTAGATTTATTATAATAATATACCTAATATTTGTGATCTGTTTATTGTAAAACCAACAAGACAGGTTCAATAAATTGCTGCTTGCGTTGTTAAATTGAAGAGTACAACTGTGCCGTAGCATAACAACTGAAGTGACAGGTATTACGTTTAGTCGGTTACTTGACAGCTCTCTCGTCACGTGTTTTTTTTGTTTACCTTTATTTAACTACCTAAACCAACGGAGTATAGTCGGTTCCAAAACTATCTGAAGACAGTGTAAACAAACCCTGTTCAGGTTTTAATTCTAACGCAATCAGTCACTAAAGGGAATGAGTAACACATTAATCTGTATTTAGAAGGTCTCAATTTTACAACTCACCACGTATTTCCAATGATTAAAATAACATATTACATTGTTAATGAAAAATCGTCGACAAAAATTGAGGTTATACATTTAACCTCAAGTGACAAATGAAAAACATGTTCAAGGTGATATAAAATTAGAATTTCTAATAACCAAATGAAAGTACTCAATTTGTAAGTGGCACTACAAATTGTCTGTTTCTGATCCATTTGTTTACATTTTCATCAGATACTTTTGAAACATACAGAATACCTTAAATGTCACTAATCCCGTGAGTGACGTTTTAAGTATAGTTATAAACCTCAACTCAACCACTTAACAAAAGATACCTAGTAAGTGACAAATATAATTAAAACTTTTACTTTTTGTTAAAACTATTGTGATTGTAAATAGTTAAATTTTGTAATGACGTGTCAGATGATGTTTCGTTTAGTTAAATACTATGCTTTATTGTATGTTGAATTTGATCCATGTCTACTCTCAGAGAAT
Source organism: Agrochola circellaris (assembly GCA_914767755.1). NCBI lineage: Eukaryota > Metazoa > Arthropoda > Insecta > Lepidoptera > Noctuidae > Agrochola > Agrochola circellaris. The sequence continues at coordinate 11,843,433 of OU611860.1, forward strand.
TATAATCAAACGCCCAATCAAAAAGAAATGAACAAATAAAAATTGTTTAATGTGAAATTTAATTCGTTTGTATCCTCTTAAGGGGTCATTGTACTCATCATTATGAACAACTTTCAATTTGGTTTTTTTTTTCGAAAAAAGAATCAGCTGTTCCATACCATTATGTTCGCATTTATTTTTCCAAAAAAAACCATATTGAAAGTTATTCATAATGATGAGTATAAAATATTATATTGTATAAAATTTCTTATATTGAATAAAATTTCATATTGTATAATTATAAACAATCAATACTTTTTCAGTATCAAAGTTCAGCATTTTGGCTTAAGTGTTGTAGAAAGTTAATTTTACTGTAATTTTAATAATAATATTTTTAATACTCAAATATAATAATAATTATAACACTGTGAAATTGTTTGTTTCGAAATTATAATGAAAATACCTTTTTTAAATATGTACATAAATGTAGGTGAAAATTAAATAAAAACACATTTTTTACCCGACCACCCCAAAAGGAGGGTAATGTTTATATGTTACCATCTCGAGCGCATAGCTTTAAAGGAATTTTTTTTTTTTAATCGGTCCACAATTAACGGAAGAATCGGTGGACATACATAAAAATAAAAATGAGAGGTGGCAAGGGACACCCGGATGGAACGAAGCTCGAAGAGAGAGAGAGACAGACAGAGAAACATGCGCACGCCGCACAGCTTACAATAGCTTACTATAGCAAAAAGTGTCGTTACAACTTTTCGTGAGAATTTTTTCCGTCTAGCCCCCTTTCACAACGCGCGATAAGGAACTTCGTTCCAAAAAATAAAATAAAAACACATACGCTACGAACATAAAACCTCCTCTTTTTTTGGAAGTCGTGAAAAAGTTATGAAAAACTGAAAGGTTCGTCTCCCTGTGTCATCTATCTTTCTTTCTATATCTTATACATGGTAAAAAACTAAGAAGGACGAGAACGAAGAGAAGAGATGAGAGAGTGTGTCTGTGTCTGCGCTCACACTTGTGCACTATAATACGAGTATCTCCCGCGCCGAAGGCTGGTCTCCTCTGAGATTACTCGCCATGGCCGAAATTTGGTCTGTAGGAATATTATCCTAACTACATAGTAAATAAATTCGAAAGTGAGTTTGTTTCTTTGTTTGTGATGCTTTCACGCTAAAACGGCTGAACAGATTTGTATGAAATTTTTCACATGGGTAAACCACGACCTGGATGAGGACATAGGATAATTCTTATCCCGATATTTCCCACGGGATCGCCACTAACGCGGGTGAAACCGCGGGGCGCAGCTAGTATTTGCTTTTTGTGTCTGTCTGTGTTACCGTTTAGTTCTTCTAAACTACACAATTAATTTTTATTAAATTTTCACCATAATTTAGAGAAAATGTATTCCGGAAGTTTTCTGTGTATACAGGTACCTAGCTAATGTATTGTGTCATGCAAAATTATGAATGTACTAGCAGCGCCCCGCGGTTTCACCCTTATAAGTCTCGATCCCGTAAGACTATCGGGATAAAAAGTATCCTTTGTCCTAACCTAGGTCCTGGCCTACTCATGTGCCAAATTTAATCCAAATCCGTTAAGCCGTTTTAGCGTGAAAGCGTAACAAACAAACTCCGTTTCACGTTTATAATTGTCAATATGTGTATCAAAAAGTAAAAGTAGTGACTAAGTAACGCCCTCTATACTATGGTATATGTAACTTCATCTGAATAAAGTTTAGTCTGTTGCGAACCAGTTCACGTGTTTTAATAATAATAATTAGGATTTACAATTAACAAAAGGTTTGAGTAACTTAAAATTCAGCTTGGTTTTTGTGCAAAAAGCCAGTCTGAAATATTTTAGGTACCTACCTACTGTTTCCAGAGCTAAAGAAAAGAAATCCAAGCTCTCAACAACATGAACTCTCGCATTGTTTGCTTGCATACAGTTGTAAATAAAAAATATGGCCACCATTTTTGATGGTCAGTCGTGTATAAAATATTCTTTGCAAAAAAACTGATAACTTTTGTTCAGGTTTCTTTTTAGTTTATTTTAGGAGTAAATTGAGACGAGCTGATGAAATCGTAATTAAAAAGAAAGGGATTAATTTTCTAGGGGGCCTGTTGGAGTATAGCAAAATCAAATCGATCCTACTTCAACACAGTTTGTCTCTTTCTAAGTCATAAATATTATTTTTTCTATCCGTATCCTTACTTTCTCATAGTGACTGTACTATACCTTTGTATTGGGGTCCTCACGTTTTAAAGAGTTACTACTACTACTTATAAAGAGTAACTATGCCGTATGTCCACGTTGTTCTAAATGTTGGTGGAAATTATTGGAAGTTCGATTAAACGCCCTTTTAAATTATGTTGCATCTTTATCGTAAGCCATTTTCCCACCTAAATGTGGGTACAAGAATAATTAATTAGGCATGCTATTCAAGCCCAGCATGCATGGCTCAGCAAGCGAACGCGACTTCAAAGCCACAAGCAATTTAGAACCTCTCTTGGATTCATTTCACCCGAATGAATGCAGAAAGGGGTTTAATAATTTCGCACCCGGAACGTTTTGGGGGGTGAAATGTAGATGTATGTTTGTGGCCACAAAGCCGCATGCCGGTAGAATTTATAGCGAACCTTGCTATTGTACCTATTATTCTCTGTTTTCGAGTATGCGGAACTGAAAACAAGAAATATACATACATAAAGCATTTAGTAGCAATCCGGAGTCTGGATTTGTGCCTGTGGGCAATTGGGACGCCCCCTACTTATTAAATGGGACTTAAGCGCAGGCCATACACAAATGTCGAGTGGAGCGGGCGTGGCGACGGTGAGGCGCAGCGTTGCGCCCCCGTTTCATATTTCATACAAAATGTGTAGGAACGACGTGGCGCGGAACATCCAACCGTCGTCTCGCCGCGCCACACCCGCGCCACTTTCGCGTCCCGCCCGCGCCACTTCCGCGTCCCGTCCGCACTACGCGCGCGCCCCTCACCACTTATGTATGTCCCGCGCCTTAAACATAACTGGCGAAATGTAGGTGCACTATAGGTACACCTCTGCCTAACCCTTCGGTGAAACACGGCACGCTGTTATGTACCATCAAAGAAGTTCATATCTAACCAGTTTCAAAACAAAATCCCGTGAACACGATGACCACATCTGTTACCGGCCCGGTTCTATAGTCGCCGAGCGCTGCAAGCAAGAATAGTCCTTACGGTGGTTAAATATGAACTTCTTCGATGGTACATACATAAACTCACGCCTTCTTCCCATGGAGTTAGACAGAAACTATAGAGCCACCTGGTACAATCCTTATATACTCCTTTTGTTTTGTTTACCTTCATAGATCAGTACCCTAATTACGTAATACACGATAAATCAGAATCTGAATCGTTTTGAAACCGATTGCTAATTAATTGCTTTGTACGTTCGAAAAAAAAATCTGCTCAACAACGTAAGATAACACAATGAATGTTGTTGACCTGTCAAATTGGAACAGATTAGTCGGAATTGTCAACGAAAATGTGTTGCGTAATTAGATAGCTGGTTATACATACATGCACATCCATTGCGAGTACAATGCACCTGACCTTTGTGAAACAAGAAATATGCCCACCGGTTAAGGCGACGATAACCGACTTGTAATGATTTTATACATAAGATAACGTCTAAACGAGTAGTGATAATGATTTGGAAAAAAAAATATATTAAATTAAAGCATTTTCTTAATAACTTAAAATGGGAATATTTTTGATTATGTTTATATTATATAATGGAATTAATTTGTAAAGTTATGTCTAACGCGGATAAAAAACTGAGAATCACGCAAAATCTATCAAGCGGATTTTTCTGAAACCTTTTTGAAGATAATTTAATTATTGATCTTTTACTATAAGTGTTTTATTAAAATACCTTTTGTTTTATATAAAATAAATTAAAAATGCGTCAAATTGGGGACATCGCTCCTTGATGGGCTAGGACCCGTACGCAAAATACGCGCTTAGTCGTGGAGTTGCGGATATCAGCCCGTATTACCTATTATTATGGGCTAGGACTCGCCCACCAAGGAGCACTGTCCCCAATATTACTGGCTGGACGTACAACGCGTTGCGTGAGCTCAATACAGAACACGCAAGCTAACCACTCAAGGTCACTGCCATATATTTGCGTCTTAACTGAGACGTTTGCTGAGGTAACTGCGCTGTGCGGGAGGGGTGACAGTTGTCACAAGTTGACGAATCACTGAGCTCTCGCATCGCAGCCAATTGCAGTCCACTGCTGGATATAGGCCTCTCCCATGGTTTTATTAGAAACTAGCTTTACCCGGCCCGGCTTCTCACGGGTAGCACTAAGTACTTATCGACGGCGCGCTTACCCTACCTACCTAACCCAAACCTACCCTTTTTTTTTTTTTTTTTTTGAGGATGGGAAATTATCAAATAACTTCTCCCGCTCTAGGTGGAGCGGGAGGGCGTGTCAGACTTTTACTGACTAAAACCCACCCGTGTTCCTTCCGTTGCCTGTGTGCCGAGGTCGCAAACCTACGCTGGACTTCCATTAATATTTCAAAACCAAAATTAGCCAAAACAGTCCAGCCGTTCTTTGAGTTTTAGCGAGACTAACGAACAGCAATTCATTTTTAGTATATAGAAGAGAATAAAGTGCAGCTACACTTAAAAGCACCAGTTCAAGGACCTCTAAGAACTGACAATTGAAATTAATAAAAAAATAATTTTTTAATTTATTTTACTACTGAAGATTTAAACAAAAAGGCTGTCGTGGATGAACTACCTCATAGAAATTTCCTAAATTCTAACGGGTCTAACCGGTGGAAGTGATTCTAACAGGAGATACCACATAGCTGTGTTGATATTACTAATTTCACAGAGCATCAAAGTACCAACTTACCATCCAAGCACAACTACTCTTATAAAACCAGTAAAGAAATGACGCGAGGGCGATTTCACAAAAATCAAGCAGCTAACGGTGTACAGCAGCTGAAATGTGCGAAATAAAACCAAGATGGCTGCAACTTGGACGAGTACCTGTCTGATTATAGTCAGTGAAAGGGATGTTCAGATGCAACTGTGTTCATGTGGGCGGAATGACAGCTGCAGTGCTATTCTGTAACCATCTCACGGTGAAACCTTAGGTGAAGTGAGCGTGGAGTGAGCTGTCATTCCACAGGGATTGACACTATTGACAGCTCACTTCACCAAGTTTTCACGGTGAGATGTTTACAGAATAGCATGGCTGTAATGTCTTTCATAAGTGACGATAACGTTGTAACAAAAGCTGGAATATGAAATGAAAAATGCAAAATTGGTGTTTTTTTTTGGGATAAGTCTGTCACTGCTATCTAGTCCTATAAGCAAGTAACTATCTTCAATGGAATCAATAAATATCTTCTTTTCACTAAACAGAAATGTTCTGTGACAATGAAACTTGATGAGTAGTCGGAAAGGAAACAACGAACTCATTTTAAAACATAATTTAATTTTGAGTTTGACGTTATTTAAATAAAAATAATAATATCGTTAAACAGCCTGTTACAATATTTTGTAAAGGAGAATGCGCAAAAAAGCCCCAGCTCCGGCGGAAAAGTTACCTATCTCAGATTATTGTACATTTTATGTGTATCAAGTATCAATATGTGTGATGTCTGCAGTGGCAGTCAAACATAGGGAAAAAATGCTTTGAATATCCTTCCAGGCGCTTATTTTTCATTCGACCATTTTAACAAATATCGAGTAAAATATGTAATAGTGGCTATTGATTCACGAATATGTTAGGCATATTGCCTTGATTTTACTTTCAGGGGCATCATATCGTATCTTATAATGTAGTAAAATAATAATAACAAGATTGATTTGATTTTACTTTCAGGGGCATCATATCGTATCTTATAAGGTAGTAAAATAATAATAACAAGATTGATTTGATTTTACTTTCAGGGGCATCATATCTGCCGGGGTCGCGGGTTTGTCTGAAAGGGATATCGCGACCTCGGCACACAGGCAACGGAAGGAACACGGGTGGGTTTTAGTCAGTAAAAGTCTGACACGCCCTCCCGCTCCACCCAGAGCGGGAGAAGTCATTTGATAATTTCCCATCCAAAAAAAAAAAAAAAAAAAAAAAAGGGGCATCATATCGTATCTTATAAGGTAGTAAAATAATAATAACAAGATTGATTTGATTTTACTTTCAGGGGCATCATATCGTATCTTATAAGGTAGTAAAATAATAATAACAAGATTGATTTTAGATGTGTTTATTTAGTAAAAAATCATAATTCTAAATCTACTAACACATTGTCCAAGAATGCAGCAGGATTACTGCACCGCCTGCACTTGTTTCGCTCTATAACTGTCCTGGTCGACTAAAAAATAAAGCTATTTTAGCTTTATGTCTGCCTTTGTAAGGCTTAAAAATATTAATCGGATTTAAAATATTATTTTATTATTATTGGATACCCTTTATGATACGATATGATATTCCTGAAAGTAAAAATCAAGGCAAATGCCTAACATTCGTAAATCTATATCCAATATTTTATATTTTACTCAATATTTGTTAATATGGTCGAATGAAAAATACGCGCCTGGAAGGATATTCAAAGCAATTTTTTTCTATGTTTGACTGCCACTGCAGACATCACACATATTGATACTTGATACACATAAAATGTACAATAATCTGAGATAGGTAACTTTTGCGCCGGAGCTGGGGTAAATTTGTATGGGAGCTGCGCATTCTCCTTTAATAACAATTTTAGTTTATTTTTTCATATAATTATTATATAATATACATTTATTATTAATGAATAAAAAATATTATAAAAAAATTAAAGAGTAACGCTGGAGTTTCTTGCCCATTCTTCTCTATACGAAAACTAGCTTTTGGAAGGGGCTACTAGAATCAATTCCATTTTTTTTGTACATTGTGCCTAATTTTGAAATAAATCATTTCAAAGACTAAAAATTTAACTTTGAAGGAGTGTCTATGGATTTTTTCCCCGTTCTTCTTCACAGGAACCTAAGAATAAGCTTTAAAATGGGCAACTAGTTTCATTTTTCTGGTTGACTGACCGACGCGACTCCTTGAAAAAAAATTATAAATGGTCTAATTTAAATAAATACTTTGAGTTCCAGCCAGAAAACTGTTATAATAAGAACTAAAGGATTTTTTCAACAAGTACTATATAATAACTCCTACCTCATGTAAGTATTGTTTTATACAAAAACTCAGCCTTTACTACCTCCAAGCTCCATATTTTCGTTAAAAAATGCCAGTCTATTCTAACGGTAGCCTACAGTGTAAAATAAAGCAAAATGCCTGCAATTTATATGAGTGCATCTCATTATATCCAGTGAAAGGAGACTTTGGACGAGCAGCAAGCGCTGTAAGTGCTGCAAATATTTGAGGAGCTGATTTACACGACCCGACTACGATACGATTTGGTGTACCGTCGTTGGTTGAACGTGTGAAATAAAGAACTCTATTGGGACGTAAAGCTTGTCCACTCTGAAATGACGCTCCTCACGCGCATTACCGCATTTACGCACACGGTAATGCGGTAATGCGGTAGTGGGGCGCGTCATTTCAGAGTGGACAAGCTATAGCAGGGATAGTCTAATGCGTGACGTACCTATCGTAAAATTGACATTTCAGATTCGTTGCTGGTCTTAAGTTAGTGAAATAAGACAGGAAGCTTTAATAAACATTCGTAGAACTTTTCTGAATGGTAGCCTCTGTAGATTTTGCCTAGTAATAAAATGATGAGCTATCCCATTAATAATAGCGTATAATAATAGCTTGAAAAATACAAAGTTAACTAGAGTTTTTTTCGGCGAGATCGTAAATGACACTTAATTTTTGATGCGTAACATCTTTCCTCTCGCTTTCCTGCTGGGGAGTAATTTCGTGAAAAGGGACGGAAGTGTGTAACAGGAAGCTGGGGAAGCGCGCGCTATTTGATTTGACCAATAGAAGCGCGCGGTGCTAGAGTTGACCGTCATATAACCAACACATTTTCCGAGAGGTTGGTACTGTCAGCCAATATGTCAGATGTTACCGAAAAATGTGATGTTAAAAGATGTTTTTTTATTTTTTATTATTATTTTTTTATTTTGTGCTGTCTTTTGTGTGCACCAAATAAACGATATATCTATCTACCTATATATATAAGTGACACTTCTTTGTACTTGGATTGAAGTGCCTTTTGCCTTTAATAATTTGGTTTTATTTTGTAATTTAGTTTTTAATTTTAAATTTTATTCGTTTGTACGCCTTACGGGTGAAACATGTACGTACGAAATATTGTGACATTCTGCATGCTTAATTTGCATATGTATACGCATGTTTAGAAAAATAAAATAATCTTTATCTTTATCATAATATGCGTCTACTGTAAAGTGTAAGGCTCACTCGATTTTTTTATCTGAATACCTAGTCGTATAGTGTAAAGAATTGTTAGCACAAATTCATCGTTTATAAAAAGAAACAGTTGAGGTAATGAGCGCTGATCCACGAGGCAAGCGCGCTTACGTACTTTCTAATCTGAGTGTAGAGGCACTAACAAAAATGCTAACGTTATAAAATTCATACTCAGTCGTCACGCTTGTGATTGGCAAAAAATATTTGCTTGTATTTTTGGCAAGTCTATTGTACTGTTGAATCACGTGCATAGTCATCCAGTCTTAGCAAGGGATATCGTGATCCAGTTGCTGGGTTGTGTAGGTCAGATAGGCAGTCGCTCCTTGTAAAATACTGGTATTCAACTGCATCCGGTTAAACTGGAAGCCGACCTAGCTACTAGCTTTTTCCCAACTATGTTGGTAGTTGGGAAAAAGCTAGGCTAAAAAAAGGCTAAATGATGATGATGAGTCTGCATGCCTGACTAGTTCCCAAAAATAAACGAGGGTCCGGTTCGGAAATCTGCTATCTGCAAAATAATTTATAAAGTTCTACCAAAAACTTTCGTTTATTCCACTATGTGTTTTCTCTCTTGTTCTCTTGTTACTTGTTCTTTTCTATTTTGTGTTCTTTCTTTGCATTATGTTTACTGCAAATAAACGTATTTCTTTCTTTCTTTTCTTTCTTTCTTTTCTTTCTTTCTTTTCTTTCTTTCTTTTCTTTCTTTCTTTTCTTTCTTTCTTTTCTTTCTTTCTTTTCTTACTTTCGGTTGAATACGTTGATGCTATATCTAATAGGGAAAGGGGAAGGCCTAATAACGATAAATGGACTGTTACAAAGATGATATGGCTAGGGGGGGTAAATAGATAGATAGATAAATCATTTATTTGGTGCACACAAAAGACAGCATAAAATACAAAAACACGATTAAATAATAACTAAATACATGAATATTGCTATAAGGTGCCAATATACAAAAAAATAAAATAACGAAGAAAATAAAGACATTGACATTATTAAATATCGAGATGACGATTAATAGAGATGTATAGAAAAAGTAGACATACTCCGCCGACACAAATAAATTGGGATAAGGGTGAGAGAATAAAGCTTCGTGCAGACCAGCGCGACGCGACGCCGCGACGCGACTCGAACAATACAATTTCTAAGAAAACTTGACGGTATAACAATAACCGGTGTCGCGTCGCGCTGTCGCTTCGCGCTGTCGCGTCGCGCTAGTCTGCACGAAGCTTTATGATGACAAGATTGTCATGCTGTTCTTTCTTTTCATGCTTGCATTTTTGAGATATCTACTGTTACAGGTGAATCATTATTCAAGATATAAATTATTTAAAGCACCTTTTAAGGGGTCATTGTACTCATAATTTTGATAATTTTTTTCTATGGGACCAAAAAATACAGCTGTTCCCTAGATTTTGACGAGTTATGAGAACATAAATGTAAGGAAAGAAAGAAAAATGCGTTTATTGGCATTACAAAAAATACACCCTAAAACTATTAAAACAGAAAACAAATTATTGTAATGCCAAAAGGGCCTCAGTTAAGCATAATGTCAGATGACAACACAAAGTGTACCACGTGACGCTGATTTTCAGCTTGAGGGCACGGCATTTTTTTTTGCGATCTCTGGTTTGGTCCCATAGCAATTTTTTTTCAAAATGATGAGTACAATGACCCCTTAAGAGGTGCATTATATAAGTAACAGCTTGACCACTCTGAAATGACGCGCCCCATTACCGCATTACCCATAGAAATCCGCATTACCGTGTGCGTAAATACGGTTGTGGGGCGCGACATTTCAGAGTGGACAAGCTATATATCTTATAAATTCATAATCAACATAGACGACACTTACTTCGTTGATAGGAAGTTGTCAACGGTACGTTAAGTTCGTACTTATTTCGACTATTGGCAATAGCCATCGTGTTAAACACTTGAATCACTTTTCCGTCTCACTGTACTATCAACTCGTTAGAGCATTCACCACGACAATTTGCCAGGCATTTACATCATTTAATAGATGGATACGTCAATAAAATGGGGTATGCTGTGCAAGAAAATAGCTAGACTTTGGTAGCGCAATTTATTTACCGATACGACGGCTTATAAATTAACTTATTATTCATTCACAACATACACTAGGCCCGCGCGGTGGATTACGACCCACTCCCTCTCACTAAGAGATCTGTCCTGGCAGTCGGAACATTATAGGCTAACGATGCTATGCTATTCACGAAATTGCATTAATTCAATTTTTAAGTAACAGGAAGAAAATCCGTCTCTTTCATCATTATTATTTGCACCAACGACAGCCCCATTTTATGTCCAGGAAAATCACTGTCCATTCCAACGTTGCCTGGAAGAGATCGCAGAAAGCGAAAAGGCCGCCTATTCTATATTTTGTAGTGTTTAATAATTTTATTTGATATGTATGTTTGTGGTGTTTTGTCAAATAGTCGGTCAGTCAGAAAGTTGAAGCTAATTGCCCATTCCAAAACGAAGATCTTTATGGAGAAGAACGGGCATGAAAATCCAAGGACACTCTTTTAAATATAGAAAATTACAAAATCCTGGTTACATTATTCTTGTTGCTTCTATATGTGAGAACAATGTACAAAAAATAATCAAAACAGTTCAAAATATAAGATTAAAAATAAGCCCTGGCAGATAAGAGATGACCAGTCACAACTGACGGCGCCCGTTCACGAACATGACGCGTGAATCAGCACCATCCAGCTCAACCACTTTGTAGGGAACCGAATGATCCAACACACTCGCCACCATCAGCGAGACATTTAAGTGAGCATGACATGTTCTCAACTGCTGTGCTCTTTCAACTCAACATACATCTTAATATCATAAAATAGTCCTCCATGGTACTCACATTTACAAAAAATTAAAATATGCTTCTCTGTTCAATAAAGTACCTATATATAAATAAATAATATCGCTCGTCACGTGGCGTAAGGATGGCAAGATAATGGTAGCGGGAATCCGCTGGATGTGAAAAGAACTGGACCGGTCGATGTGGCGACGATTTCCCGGCTTATGTCCAGCAGTGGACGACTGAAAATACTTCTAAGAATTTAAATAATAATATACCTATATACACAAACCTAATAATAGATAATATACAATATATACATAATTATACACCCAATTAAACACATCTGATAATTTATAATAATATTGAATTACTGCTTAGCCCTCCTCCTCTCTCCTTATTTTGCTGTGCCCGACATTGATCTCTTACTTATTAAACCATCTATGTAATACATATGGAATGCAATAAAGAATTGAGTGAGTGACTTTCAGCTGAATGGATGATGATGATAATTGCTGAATATAAAGTCAAAAGTTAACACATAACATAACGCCTGAATTCCCTGAAAGGTTGGGCAGAGGTCTATCTATAGTACATCCACATTTCGCCAAATTAAAACTTAATACAAACGAAATCTGAGTCTTTTAATTAAGCCCACGTACCTAATTAGTAAAATTCGTGAATGTAAGTCTGCATGATTTCAATTACGAAAACTATGCCTAAATAACGTACTCAAAGCTATTTTTTTCTGCAAAAAATCTGAAATTCGTAAGCGTAAAAATATAATTGCTTATACTTAGCCACGCAATCTAAATATAATCTAATCAGATAGGTACATACTTGGCAAAAAAATAAATAGTTTATAGTAATACTTACCGATAACTATCAAAATATCACAATAACTAGATTCAATTAACCAAAAGTAAAGAAAATTTTCTGCAACCATATCATTACCCAATACTAAATAGATAACAAAATCTTACCGAATCAGTAATAGGCACTGTTGTAAAGATATCCCACCCTTTCTTCTGCAGCTCTTATTACAAGTACATAAGGTTTCAAATCCACTGGCAAATGATTTATTAAATTCATACCTGGCGGTTCATCTAAAGTCCTTGTTTCAGTGGAGTAAGATTGATATTCTTATAGCAAATAGGTTTTAGAGGTAAACAGAGGAACAGAAGTATAAACAAGTAGCAAATCGGTAAATGTTGCGCACGCAACGCTTCACGCACTAGTAAATAACAGTAGGGTGGCCAATGAGGTCATACGCATAGAGAAATTGTTTTTTTTTTACTTTAAATTCTCAAGAAGACTATACGAAACTTTGTGAACAGTTTGACTGGATCATTTTGTAAATCCAAATCTTAACTTAATATTATGAATTGCGAAAGTGAGTTTAGTTCTTGGTTTGTTTGTAACACTTTCACGCTGAAACGGCTGAACGGATTTGAATAATTTTTGGCAGGGCAAAGGATACTCTTTATCCCGATGTTCCCACGGGATCGAGACTTTTGCGGGCGAAATCACGGGGCGCAGCTAGTAAATAAACAAATGAAAAATATTGCAAGACCCTTCGCCTATTGAGCAAAATTTCACGTATAGTTTGACGAAGTAGTTTCCAGCAAAAAACATGACCTTCCTTTCCTTATGTATGTTACTGACATGAGTATTACCTTGTATTTTAATAACAACAATCTACATTCACTAAGTCATTTGACAATGGTGATTTTAGCAATTTTCTCTTGGACACAACATAGACAGCTGAAGTTTATTTTTTCTACTCGCATCCGGGCACTTTCGAACCCTTTAACAATGCTAGTGCACATCCGCGGGAGTGATCACAACACTCACATGAACATTCAACTGTTTGTCAAGCCCCAGCTTGCATATTAGGTCAGGAGTCAGGACTATCCCACTTACACCAAACTCATGGCGACCCAAATGAAAAACTGTAGTCCGTAGTTTATTGCGCCGCCGCCAAATTTAGCAACGATTACGTCATGTGCATCCGTCTTGTACACACGTACTCATAAACCGGCGCATTAGAAATCGTGATACCAAGTTTTGTTATAACAATTAAGAAATGAATGTAAATTAAGCAATAATCGTTTAAAAGTAAATATTTTGATGAGAATGTTTATGTTTGATCTTTAAACTGCAAAGTTTTCAAAAGTAGTAGTCATGGAACTCATTTTGAAGGAGCTCGTCCGGGACATTAGCATTGGCATAGCATGATCATTGATCAGCCTATAATGTTCCCACTGCTGGGACACAGGCCTCCTCTCTTCGAGAAGGAGTGGGCTGTAATCCACCACACGGACCCAGTGCGTAGATGTCACATGTCTTCGAACCAAGGGGTACTGAAAGTCGCCGAAAGTCTAACAGTCTACTAGTTGTCAGACTTTCGGGCTTTTGACGACCCGTAACGACTGTCAAAGATCCACGAATGATAGCAGAGACCAACAGCTTAACGTGCTTTCCGAGGCACGGAAGTGTCTCGGTATGTAAAGATGGTCACTCATCCTCGGACCAACCCCGGCAAGTGTGGCTTAACCTGATGGATCGACCCGTGCGGCTGTTATTACTTAGTCACGAGCTCCTCTATAATATTCATTGACAGCATTAGCCACTTTTTGTAACTTGCCACCGAATACCATGGAAAGAATCTTGATCTATATAATAATAATTATAAAAAAGTAACGTGACTGACTGGTAAACAGACCACCCACAACTCACTCCTAGATAATATTACATTCTGCATTTTTTTTTTACAATATTTAATACAAATAACTATTAACACTAGTACTAAATACAATAACAAACTATACAAATAAATACAAAAAACAAACGGACACTTAGGCGTCGAAGTATTCGTCCGCATCGCTGTCGTCCGGAAACGTGCCCAGAAGACTGGCAGCATTGCCACGTTGAATGGCAATGCTAATTCTTTGGCCAAAGAACGAGCCAGCCCTCTGGTCGCGTGAAGTGTCGACCAGTCGGCGAGATATTTCTTTAAAAAGGAGACGCGACTTCAATTTTATTAACTCTCGACGCAAAAAGAGGGATGTTATAAGTTTGACCGCTATGTGTGTGTGTCTGTCTGTGTGACCGTAGCTGATAAACGGGTGAACCGATTTGAATTGGGTCTTTTTTATTAGAAAGCAGATTTTCTAGCAATGGTTCTTAGACATGTTTTATCAAAATCGGTTCAGCCGTTTGAAGATTATCAGCTCTTTTCTAGTTGATGAATGGACTTGAGCGTCTTCCACAGGTCTGATCGATTCGAAATTTGGTATTCTCTTACTTCAATAATACTAGAAGAACATAGTAATCTTGAACTGATGCTGCAGCATCACCTGAAATTTGCAGGATACCCAACTCCCTTACCAACTTACAGCACAGGTATCGTGTTTGCGCTCATTGGAATGGCCTCAATGAATAGGTTATAGATAGATGATGAACAGGGTCTGGTGATAGAGTAGAAAAGAGAAATGAGGAAATGTTTGCGTTGGGGGTTTTTTTAAATTTAAATATAATATCACCTGTTGCAATTTTTTTAAATTAAAAGCGTCTACAAAATAGTATATTACGCTGTAAACTAAAAGCATTAGCACTAATAAGCACTAGTTATTAACTTACATTAAGTCTGAAAAGGAAATAATTAAAAGAATATAACAGTTAAAAAATGCCGAATGAGCATGTATGTTAGACGTAATTACTCTCACTGGATAATTATAGAATTAAACACATATTTTGCTAATTAGATAGACTGAGCAACGCATTTTTTTTTAATTCCAATTATTTTATTTATTTATTATTAAAACTTTTCACACTCAAAAAAGTACAAAGGCGGACTTAATGCCTTAGGCATTCTCTACCAGTCCACCAAGGGTAGTAAATTAAAAAACAATTAATTGAGTGGGTAATTTAGTTATACAGAATACAGCGAAAGTCCTATTTTTTCAAAAAGCGCTTAGACGATCACCCTCTTGTTTTCTCATTAAACACCTGACCCACCGCCAACGGAGAAGCAACTAGCTATCGACTATTTCACCGCTCAAGAAACGTACAATGTACAGGGTGAATTTGAATTCATGCGACACCTGTTAAGGGGTCATTGTACTCATCATTATGAACAACTTTCACTATGAGACCAATGTTAAAATCGTGAAAAAAAAATCAGCTGTTCCCTACATTTATGTTCGCATAGCTCGTCAAAATGTAGGAAACAGCTGATTTTTTTTTCGCGATTTCAACGTTGGTCCCATAGTGAAAGTTGTTCATAATGATGAGTACAATGACCCCTTAACAGGTGTCGCATGAATTCAAATTCACCCTGTATGTAGGTCCCAGGTCAGTAAAAGAGATACATATATTAATAGTTCATCGCTGACTGTTCACACCGCAGCGCCGGCGAGTACTCGTTATCGCAGCGACAGGAAAAAAAAAAAAATCGGTCAGCAACACTCGCTTGGCGGGCAGAACACTCGGGCAGAGACTCTCGCTTGGTACATGACATACACATACCAGCAAGTGACTCGGCAGTCATTCTTAATATCTAGATAGCTAATATCTAGCGAAAGTTCACAATAATTAAAGGCGCATAAAAGTTGAAACCCTGACTCCCAAACTAAGAATACCTGTGACTTATGAGTCAGCGTTCTACTGCCACTTAGATACCATAGAAATTAAAAAAACCTTATGGAAATTAAGAGCTAGTTAGCTGATATTATACAAAAGAATATATTATTATGTAATGATTTTTAGGAAAAGTCTGAAAAACAACATAAAAGTAAAAAAATATAATTAAAAAGCTAAATTAAGATTAAAATTCTACACGTCTCACTTGCGCACTCGCTCATAGCCCAGCGAGAAAACTATACGAACTACACACTCGCTGCCCGCCAACTCTCTTCTAGTAGCTAGCTCTACTCGCTTTTCGCTTATCGCCAGCGGTGAGACAGGTGTCTTACCTTCCACTTACTGACAAAAAATACACTATTCCGAAGTAAAAAATTCAAACACCAAATTTTTTACTTCACATAAACCTACATAGGCACTTATGAAACATAATTATAAAAGTATCATCTGAGCTTCGAAATTATTACTGTGAGATAATAATATTAATCAATTTCACTTATCAATCTTTTAGGTTCTGATTGCTGGTGCGAGGCGAGTAACAGTCATTCAATTCGTTACCAATACAATATGTGGACCCCAATTCATTAGGCACACTGTAATACTTACCTACCTACGTGAGAGGGTGAATATTAATGAAATACCGTAATTATATTATAAATAAATCTGTTTTATTGTTAGGTATCTTAAAATTGAAATATGTACATAGGTACTTAATATAATGCGCTTCACTACGTAGGTAGATAATAAATAAGCGCCGAGTTGACGACGGACGCCTGCTGTTGTTGTTCTTCTTCTTCTACGCGTTATGAAAAGCCCATCGCCACTCACTGAGGTAGTGGTGTTATACTGGAATTGAATGAAAAATTAAAGTAAAACATTAGTATGACCACTGATAGCTCCTACCTGGTGGAATTTTCTTATAAACTGTTCGTACTCGCGGAATTCAATATACATGGCCCTATTTGGTGTCTACGCATCCTACTAATCGTGGCAAATAAAGGTTACCAGATACATTCTATGGAAGTCTAAATCAAAATCAAAAGTCTTTTATGCAAACTAGGCTGTGATGCAGAAGTTTTTGATTCCCACATCGTAGGCCGCTGGGCTGGGCAGAACTCAAACTCAAACTCAAAGCATTTATTTCAATTAAACCATTTACAGGCACTTTTGAATTGTCAAATAGTCGGTCAGTTAGTCAGAAAGTTGAAGCTAGTTGCCCAGTTCCAAAACGTAGATCTTCATGGAGAAGAACGGGCAAGAAACTCCAAGGACACTCTTTTAAATATAGAAAATTACACAATCCTGGGTACATTATTCTTGCTGCTTCTATATGTGAGAACAATGTACAATAAAAAAATTAAAACAATTCAAAATATAACATTAAAAATAAGCCCTGGCAGATAAGAGATGACCAGTCACAACTGACGGCGCCCGTTCACGAACATGACGCGTGGATCAGCACCATCCAGCTCAACCATTTTGTAGGGAACCGAATGATCCAACACACTCGCCACCATCAGCGAGAAATTTAAGTGGGCATGACAAACTCTCAACTGCCGTGCTCTTTCAAGTCAACAAACATCTTAATAACATAAAATACGGCTCCATGGTACTCACATTCACAAAAATTGAAAAAATGCTTCTAAATTATACAAAACTATAGTATGCAATGTATTTGAGAGATTAATAGAATGATACTACCAAAAAGAAAGAAAATCATTATCCATTGGAACATTCAACAATTAAACTTGTTTAAATAAAAAATAAACATTAAGTTCGTAATGTCAGAAAAATAAAAAGGGGAAGCAACTCTTCCAAACATTAAATTTTTTAACTAGTGAGCCCAAGTGGCTGTGGAGCAGGACCAGCATTAAGCCAAGCATTTTTATCATCGATATAATCATCCAACTTATAATATGCTTGTCTACATAGTGTGCGTTTAATGCATGTTTTAAATTTCTTCTCATTCAGTTGAAGAATATCGAGTGGTATTTTATTATAACATTTTACACAGTACCCCATAAAAGAAGTGTGCACTTTAGACAATCTAAAACGTGGTTGATCTAATTTGTTCCTATTTCTAGTGTTAAAATTATGCCTGTCACTTATCTTACTAAAAAGATGTCGATTTTTTCGAACATACATAATGTTTTCATATATATACTGTCAAGGTACCGTCATGATGTTAATTTTCTTAAACAGTTCCCTTAGAGATTCGTGTCTGCGGAGGAGAAGAAGTGGCGCAAGAAACTCCTTACCAATATAGATAGTAAATATTATCCGCATAACATAATAATTATCCCAGACAAAACCTAGTTAGACTACCTGTACCTCTAAATCTCAGACCCAGAAGTCCCTGGTTTTCTGCTCGGTTTGTTTGGTGGTAGGGCTTGTTCTAAGTCCGCGTGGCTAGCTATCACCATCTTATCTAAGTCTGTCGCCATGACAACAATGTTAACAGCATTGTTGTGTTTCGGCAGTTAGAGGTAAGAAGATAGCCATTTCCTCTGTGGTTGAGGATTCCGGGTGAGGCTCGCTTCCACTTTCAGCCTGATCATAACTTACCATCAGGTGAGATGCAGGCAAAGAGATTCCCGGTTGCGGTTTAAAAAAAAAATCGTTTCCTTACTAATCAGCAATTGATATGTAGAACAAGTCCTTATGCAATCAAAGTTTTTCAACAACACTCAGTTGAAATGGCCTACTCACACCTACCTACCTCTATGACTACCTCATTTCAATTCCCCTGAACTTCAGTCCCGTCCCATAGTAATGATAATTTAGCCAAATACCCACATTACGGTAGCCGCAATAAACCTTGATGCGGTTTCGGTGCGCGACAAGTGCGTCGTACGCAACGCGAATCTAACATTAGTGGCGAACGATATTTCGACAGAGTGTAATCGTTAGGTGGTGAGTGACTGTTTCCATTTGCTGACGACACGATTATCATCTACCTAGCCTTTTGCCCACTATGTTGGGGATTGCTTCCAGTCTAACCGGAAGTAGCTGAATACCAGTATTTTACATGGAGCGACTGTCTATCTAAACTCTACCCTACAACCATTATTGAGTACCTAACACGATATCCCTTGGTAAGACTGGTTGTCAGACTTTTGGGCTTCTGACGACCCGTAACGACTGTCAGCCGACGACCAATGGCTTACGTGCTTTTCGAGGCACGGAGGGGGTCTCGATATTTAACGGATGGTCACCCATCCACGAACTGATTGCGTCAAGCGTAGCTTAACCTCCGATCGACCCGAGCTGCTGTTATTATTTAACAGTAATATTAAATTGAGCCTGTAATGTCTCACTGCAACGCAAAGATCTGATTTCATGAGGGTTCTATTGAACTAGTTTTCTTTTTCATTTCGTGTTGTTAGTGACTAACTTGGTATCAGAGTTAGCGCTGGACCGACTAACTGTACTGTCACATTACTGGGTTCGTCGTTCGTATAAACCTTGTGTGAGGGATAATAATAATTCTTCCTATCGTGTGGTTAGTGACTAACCTGGCGTCAGAGTTTTTATGCCGCCTATGGGCCTCTGACTTGGCTTCACATGCCGTCTAGAAATATCTCTCAGGCATGCCGGTTTCCTCACGATGTTTTCCTTCACCGTTTTTGAAGCAAGTGATAATTATACAATACGCACATGCATCCGAAAAGTCAGAGGTGCGTGCCTTGGGTTCGAACTCGAGACCTATGACTTTGCAATCCGACGGTCATACCACTAGGCTATCATGATAACCACGTCTGCTTACTGCGTGCTGATGATTTTAGATTCATGTCCTCGGTCTACGTTTCTCCACGATGAATTCCTGCACTGCTCATATCATCATTTTCCTGCCCTTTTCCCTTGTAACGTGAAGTCGGCGCACCACGTTTTTTCTTCCACTCTCCCCTGTCAATCGTCACGCTATCATTCAGTCCCACCTTTCATATATCATTCCTCACACAATCCATCACTGCTCATATAATTAATAAATACCATTGACTTGGTATTACGTACTTAATCACCATCATTATATGCCTAGACTTTTCCCAACTATGTTGGGGTCGGCTTCAAGTCCAACCGGATTCAGCAATCGTTGATGTAATACCTAATTATATTAGGTACGAAGTAAAACCTATTAAATTAGTAAACATTAAAGAGTTACCGATATGTTGCCGCCTTCAGAAAAAATAGTAAAAACTCTGTTCGATTACTTACACTTCGATATCTTAAACTTTCCAACAAATACTTCGACACCTGATCTCTTAATCAAAAAGCTCTTTAAACAAGTGCACAGTATAAAATATTCTACACTACAATCACGTGTGTCAATGGTAACTGTAACTCCCAACTAGAGGGGGGACAGCGCACCACTATGACTCACCTCTATTAGACACTTTCTGAGCATTACGGTCTCGGAATTTAGCATTCGCTTTATTGTGCTCATGGTGAAATAAAAATGACTTGTAGTTGTAATATTTAAGTCATTGTTTTGTTGACAAAGTTGGTGAATTATGCTTATGGGTGAAAAAGAGGACAGTAGAAAATAAAGTCATCATTAACATTTTAGCCTATAGCATAATCAGCCTATAATTTCCTACTGCTGGGACACAGGCCACCTCTCTGTGACAGAGAGTCGGCCATAATTCACCACGCGAGGCCCAGTGAGGGTTGATAGATGTCACATGTCTTCGAATTTTTGGTTCTAGGACATGCCGGTTTCCTCACGATGCTTTTTTCCTTCACCGTTTTGAGAGCAGTGGTGATGAAATAATTAACATCGTGAAGAAACCGGCATCACCAGCATGTCCTAGAACCAAAAATTCGAAAACATATGACATCCACTAAACCGCACTGGGCCCGCGTGGTGGATAATGGGTGACTCTCTGTCACAGAGAGGTGGCCCGTGTCCCAACAATGGGAACATTATAAGCTGAGTATGCTATGCTTATGCTAAATAATGAAATTTGACAAGTATTGTAAGTAACAGTCAGGTCCTATTTATGCAACATTTGCACGGACAGTAATTTAAAATAATATGCGCTTTCACAATTTTTTACTCGTTACGCTGTCATGATAGTAAAAATATTATAATTGATAGCTGCCTGAATTACGCAGACACGACTCCATGTATTTTATTTATTTAAACGAGGAGCTATTTGAAACAAAAACGGTATTGGTTGTTAACGTCGCTGGCCCAGACACAGACGTGGGTGAACGAGTTTATATAAAATGTACACACCGATATTTTTTGGAGCCCCCGACGGAGCATCTCCGTCCAAATCCCGGGCACGGCCCTAATATGTGAGGATAAAACTTATCTTATCGTTATCGTGTAGCCATTTGTTTTGAAACAACTCAAAGTAATCTTATTTGACACATATTAACAAACACTTATTTGACGAATAAGGAAAGTAGATAATAATAAAATAACAAATGATAAACGCCTTCCTTAATGTCGTCACTGAAACTTTCGTTTTATCCCTTATCACCATCGCTGGAAGTGTAGGCACGAAGCACGTCTCGACTACCAAATTAAAAAGTAATTTTTACTTTCAGAGACTTCCTAAATACCTACAAGGGAAATAAAGACAGTAAAAAAAACAATCATTATTATTTTCGAGCAAGCCAGTTATAAAAACGCGTTGATGTCTTTGGTATTGTATGCTTTTGCTGAACAATTTTGACAATTCTTTTAAAAGTACAAATAGTTAGGTTCATACGGCGATGATGAGGTTGCCATGTCTACTTTAAAAGTTTTATACAATTTTATACAGTTAAAAGTTTCGTACTGATCATTGCAGTGAGAACAGGGTCTTATCTTTGCAGCTTATACAAAACCACTAACTGCGTGACTACAAAAGGCACTTAAATGTTCTAGTATGTATTAGAAGTTATGCACATGAATTGCTGACTTCGACTGTAATATTTTATGTAACGAAAACGATTGCTACAAATTGAACAGTTTATAAGTTTGGATGTTCTACGTTTATAAATCTGACACACACATTATGTACTCGCCTAATTACTCATTGCTAAATTGGTTGTATACAATCATGATTCAAGGAACGCAGTGGTAATCCCAAATGTTTATAAAGTGTGCGCGCAGTGCGCTAGTAGATCACCTCTGTCGGGATGCGGTTGGCGATCGTGTAGCAGTCGCTTAACCGACAAATTACCTGCCTTAAATTTTGTCTATGTTTTGCAATGACCGGCGAAAATTAGAGCATATGAAATACGGTCATATTAAAAATTTACAATGTTTTAGAGATGAAGTCGTAGGTGGTATTTGTGTTGGTATAAGCAGACAGAGGGATAATTTCTTGACATAAGCCATGCTACACAAATGTTTGGTTCAGCAATATCTGTTGAACAACAAAGCAATTAAGTACCACACATATTCGACTTTCTTTCGGCTCGTGCCGATCGGCAATCGTCGTTTGGCATCTACCCTCAGTTAATCATGTTTGGCTTGACTTGGCACAAGTCAAGCTAAGCCGAACGGCGTTTTCCCGAACATTTTTATCTACCTTCTATTTTGTTCCCGGCTTTGCCAAATCATGTCAACACGAACATGTGAGTAGCACCCCTAAACCTAAAATAATGAACTCTTTAATTAATAGCGTAAGAGTAGCCAAGGTCCACTCTTTTAAGATTATGTAATTCATCACCCCAACAAATTCCTTCAATATGGTGTAGGCGTCCAGACCAACCAGACACAACTAAGAATCCTTTATTCTTTGTTGTGCGTTCTGGAGAGTATGTTTGATTGTGTATTTGAACGCGCTTATTTCTTGAAGTACCATCGCGGAAAGCCATAACTAACCACCGTAAGGACTATTCTTGCTTACAGCGCTCAGCCGCTATAGAACCGGGGCGGTAACAGAAGTGGTCATTGTGTTCACAGGATTTTGTTTTCAAACTGGTTAGATATGAGTTTCTTTGATAGTACCAATTGGATTTGATAGCCAAATTCTTGAAAAAGGTTATAGGCTATTTAACATCACGCTACGACCTTAAGGAGCCGATCATAAAGACAAAATGTCAGAACTCTAAGTGAAAACAAAGTAGGAGCGCGGGCGGGCGATGCGATCCGACGCGGTGGGCTGAGGGAACAAGAAATTCCACGCGGGTGAATTCGCGGGCAGAAGCTAGTAGGTAAATAACATAAGCAGCCTTCTGCATTCTTGCCACTGTAATTGAATTACTGGACATTAAGGTGTGTATTTATTTATTTTATTCACACACACAGTAAAATACTTAAAGATACGACATAATCATATTTATGAGTACAAAGGTACTGCTTATTTCTGAAGAAATTTCTTCCAGCAGACCTGCGAAAGAAAGACACGTTTGAATGTCAAAAAACTTATGGTAAAGTTAAAAACGTAACTTTAAGCAACGTTAATAAATCAAACCCTTTTTGATTCTAAGGTCAAACTAAAACTACAACTACTACTATTTGTCAAACTTTTCTGTGTCAATAATGGATACGAGGCTTTTGGCTCATCTGTAAAGTGGTATTGTTTTGTTTTTTTTTTTAGTAAAGTGCGTTTTGTTTGTGCAGAATAAACACTTTTTCTTTCTTTTTTTTTCTTTCTAAGGTAGTCTCTGAGGAACCTGACTACCGATTGGATACTGTGAGTTTATCGTAATCTCCAAGGCAAGCAGACATCTCCATTTGTTAAGAATGGTCACCCATCCAGGGAGTGACCACAATCTTCTTCTCGTGTGGTTAATGACTAACCTGGTGTTAGAGTTTTAAAGCCGCCCATGGGTCTCTGACTTGGCTTCACGTGCCGTCGAGAAATATCCCTCAGACAGGCCGGTTTCCTCACGATGTTTTCCTTCACTGTTTTTTAAGCAAGTAATAATTATACAAGTCCATATGAACATATAGTTACTTTATAGTTTTATACTCAGTTCAAATAAGTAACCATAGCCAATATTGGTTTTGTTATGTAACATCTCTAGTTTCATAAACTGGCAACTTTATTTGAGACTTCCTGTATCTTTGGCACTTCAAAAAATTTCCTGGGTCATGGCGCACGTTGTGCCCTGTTTTAATAAGAAAATAAAAAGATTTTATCTTTAAAATTAACGCATTTCATTTCGAACATGCGTAGTGGACCTCCGAGCCGGATATGAACCAAGGATGCCTTGGGTTCGAACTCGAGACCTATGACTTGGCAGTCTGACGGTCACACCACTAGGCTATCACTGCCCAAAGTAGAAAAAGAAGACCGTTCTAACCACGTGGCTACTATTCAGCCCCTTAAGGCACTAAAATGGAATTTATAAAACTACAACTTATTGTAAGCAACTCTTCGATAAAAGTCACGCGACTGCTTTACTTTTCTTTTGAGTATCTCCGACGCGATGACTCATAGTTTCTCGGTCACCCTGGTTGAGCTGTGGTCAGACTGACCGCGATTTTGTCACCGCTGGGTTTTTCAGCAAACCGCTTCGAATGTTAATGGCAAAATCCTTTATAGATTACAGGCGACGATGAGTGTGCTAGATATTGGGTATTCCTTGAAGCGCACCAACTTTGAAACGCACCAAAAGTATTCCTCGAAACGCACCATGCAGGTGCGCTAACAAAATCAAATTAAAATTATTATAATTTTATTATACAGCTCAATACTAAGTGTAGTAAGTCGCCTAGTTCCAGCTCATTTCTGCTCTCCTGGTAGTTTTAATAAATAAACAACTAGGACAGTTTAATTTTAAAACGCCTGTCGATATCATTTATTACGAATCTTTCATGCTCTTCTCTGTTTCATCGGTTGGTGCGTTTCGAGGAATAAAATTATAATATTTTTAATTAAATTTTGTTAGCGCACCTGAATTGTGCGTTTCGAGGAACATTTTTGGTGCGCTTCATTTGGTGCATTTCAAAGATCGTGCGCTACGAGCAATACCCCTAGATATTACTTACGTTGGTTGGAACGAAGTTCCTTGACGCATGTTATATTGTGCTCATTTGGCGGATGAGAAAAGTGTAGCATTTTGACCGTCACGTAAAAAAATTGTTGTGACGGTCTTGCATTCAATCACCAAATGTGCAACTTCGTTGCAACCGCGTGTCCTACGAAATCTCTCTTTTTTTTTTAGTTAGGGTCTGTTTCATCGCGATGAATATTTTTCTTTCTACAGACATGTCACATCATCAAGCGTCATCATCATCAGCGTTCATGTCATGTGTGTGACATGTCTGTAAAACGAAAAATATTCGTGTCGATTCGTATCAGAGATGCTCGTGGCTAAATAATAACAGCCGCACGGGTCGATTTAAATTTAAACTACGCTTGCCGCGGACGATCCATTACATATTGAGACCCCTCCGTGCCTAAAGCATATTAAACCTTTGACCCCAGCAGCTGTCATTCGTAGATCTCTGACCGTCGTTACGGATAGTCAGAAGCCGAAAAGTCTGACAACCAGTCTTACCAAGGGGTATCGTGCTACCCAGTATCTAGGTTGTGGAGGTCAGATAGGCAGTTGCTCCATGTAAAATACTGGTATTCAGCTGTATCCTGTTAGATTTAAAGCCGACCTCAATTATAGTTGGGAAATCAAGGGCGAAAACAAGAAGATTTTGCGATACATTCTGACCCAGTTAACCATCAGAGCTTACTCAGCCATGTCTAAACTCTAAATATTATGTAGTGATATGCAGCTGAAGTTTTGTAAAGCTAAATTAGTGTTTAGTATGCAGGGAGAGAGAAAAGATTCCCACAAAAATACCTCAGTAACCTCGAACGGGATCCACACAAATGAAATTTTGAAAAAAAAAATCTGGAGCCTTATTAATAGATCTCTTTATCGATCACCTTTATTCTTCTCCTTTCATTCACAGCCCGCTAGGACTCGCACCAATTCCTCAGTATCCAAACAGCGAAGCCATCCCTCCTAACAATATCATGCTCACGCCCCGTAACGAAATGATAAAACCTGCGCCCGCGCAAGTCCCGCTCCATTCGGGTTAGCGCGAGTGCCGCGCTTGCAAGTACAAACTTTTTGGTACCAAAAGTGACACGAAAGCTTTAAACACGTTACGACAAAGTGCCAGTGTTTTTATTGTAGAGACTTTGGCTTGTGACTTAATTTTCCAGTTCCAAGGTGATTCTTTTTTATTTTTAAAAATTATTTTAAAAAAACTAGGTTTTTTTTTTGAGTGTGTGCGCTTTTTTGTGTCTGGATGTGGCTGCGGTAAGGTAGTCTGTGGTTTAAGAAAGTAGAGTACTTGATAGTAACAAAAGAAATCACTATTATATAATAACAGTATAAACTAGTCATATTTTTTTAATTTAAATTGGATCAATCCCAAAGGATGAAAAAGTTTTACAACAGGTACCAACAATAGACGCTACCTTTCTCTTAAACTTTAAATAATACTATCCAGTTCTCATTATTTTCAACTGATGGATTTTACTTAAATTTAAATTGGATCGTCTTAACATAATTCTCAAGTGAATCCACAAAAAAAAACTACCAACTTTACAACTATCATAAGAGAACTAACATTGCAAAAAAAATCTTCGTAAAAAAATTATAACCCTAGCTAGCATCAGAAGTGTACACCCACATTTTGCCAGTTGTGTTTAAGACCCATGTAATACAGGGCGAGTCTACTCAATAGAACCTAAAAATTAAGTTCAAGTTTTTTTTTTTTTGTGTGGACTAAACCCCAAACATACTCAAATAACATACAACAAATAAGCTAACATAATCATAAGAATTTTTTAATTGCGGCTAAACCTAATTATATAAAATAAACAGTTTATCCAGTTTTATAGTAAACGGACATAAAAATCTCGCAGTTACCGTGCAGCACTTACCAGTTACTGTGCGGTCAATGCCTTCGCGGAGAAATTGCATTAAAGCCGAGCGTACACCGGATGATCGCACTTACTGTTATTTATTTATTGTATTCTTTATTCTCTTTATATTTTATTACGGTATCATTCATTTTGTTCACGATTGATTGAATGTTTTTAGTACGTAGGACCACGACGAAAGTGGTGTGACGATCAGGGGCCTTACTATGACGTGTTAAAACCATCACTTTTCCGTTGTGAAATAAGGATAGTGCTATTCGTCCTGTATAGTTTCATCTCTCTCTCACACTGGAACGATGATTGCTTTAACAAGTCATAGTAAGCCCCTGATAATGTTTGCAGGGCCAATTTGGCCCGAGATCGCATAAGACATGTTTGGATGGAAAAAGGGGAGGTCTTTGCCCAGCCGGGACACAATAAGGGCTAACAAATAAAAAAAAAGTTGTACCGTACCTACGTTTTGTTGAGTACACGCTTTTAATGTTTTCAAGTAAATTATTATTTTTAATCTAATTCGGGCTTGATGCTTATTATAATACTTAACTTTTTTTTCATATTAATCAATATTTTTACCCGTTTAAATTATAATTATTTATCTATCCATCAGCAAAAATAATAAGATTAGTGTCATGGCATTAATACAAAAATAGACTGGTATTTTCGTTGAAAAGCCAAATAAATACGTAAAACAATAATTCACATATCACATAAAGTGAATTATATTTTCTTTCCATACAGGTTTTGCTCCAATTAAATAAACAATTGGAGCAAACTGTCTGAACTAAGCTTTGGAACTGCAAAGAGAAATGAAATGCACAAGATATTATCGACTTTCTCAAATATACTCGCAATCAATAAATACATACCATACATAACAATCAAACATGTTGTAATGTCATACATTTGTCATTCTTTAAATATCAGGCTTGGTCACCGCACAGTAAGCAGAGATGAGTATTTCTCAGGTACTGTTGATCTCATCATCATCTACCTAGCCTTTTCCCAAAAATGTTGGGGTCAGCTTCCAGTCTAACCAGATGCAGATAAATACCAGCTTAGTTCAGACAGTTTGCTCCAATTGTTTACTTAATTGGAGCAAACTGTCTGAACTAAGCTTTAGAACCGCAAAGAGAAATGAAATGCACAAGATATTATTAACTTTCTCAAATGTACTCGCAATCAAATACATAACAATCAAAAATGTTGTAATGTCATACATTTGTCATTCTTTAACTATCAGGCTTGGTCGCCGCACAGTGAGCAGAGATGAGTATTTCAAAGATACTGTTGAACTCATCATCATGTGTCTAGCCTTTTTCCAAAAATGTTGGGGTCAGCTTCCAGTCTAACCAGATGCAGATGAATACCAGTATTTTACATAGAGCGACTGCCTATCTAACCTCCAAAATCCAGTTACTGGGTGATACCCCTAGGCAGTTTTGTATTTAACCACTTTGTTGAAGCTCTTGGCCTGCATCTCACCTGATGGTAAATGATGATCAAGTCGAAGGTGGAAGCGAGCTTCACCCGAAATCCTCAACCACAGAGGAACTGGCTATCTTACCTTATCTAAAACTGCCGAATCACAACAATGCTGTTAACATTGTTGTTATGGCGACAGACTTAGTTAAAATGATGGTACCTAGCCAGATGGACTCAGAACAAGCCCTACCACCAACCAAAACTAGTAGAAAATGTAGCCCCCGTTGGGCATTGTACCCGGGACTTCTGGGTCTGACACAGGTGGTGTTACCACTTAGACCATAGACGTGGTAAAAAAACTGTTGAAGTATAAACGCGTATTTTGCTGATTACTGTTTCGTTCATCAAGCCTGTTATTTCCATGGGTCTCACTTCTTGGTCCTCCCCATCCCTCTTTCTGATGTTGTTAAAAACTTAAACAAACAAAAACCTATGGAGACCTCTTATAAAGAGTAAAATTTTGTTGACCAGTCGGAGCAGTGACGAGTCGGGTATCACTCCCAAATACTAACTAAAGCTTGATTCTCGCAATCTGCCCTAAAAACGAATTTACAACAAAAAAAACGACTTCCAAAAAAACACTAACTGAAAAATAACTTTAATTTCGGAAGTCGGTGTCTTCAGTTTTATATTTTCGTATTTGACCACCGACAACCGAATTGAGAAGCTCCTCTTTTTTGAAATCGGTTAAAAACATTTAAAGTTTGTAAGTTTGAATGAGTTCATCTTCGAAACTATTTATTTTATTACTAAACTATACATACATATACGATTTTTTTTTTTTAAATCGGATTAATAATCCGATTTAAAAAAAATATATTTTATGGTATACTTGTCTTCCACTCGGACAGAATCACGGGCAGAAGCTAGTAAGCTATAGAGTTGTCCTAAACTCGTTTTATTTCTTGCCCAGTTGAGGTTGCTTCCAGTTCAACCAGATAAACGAAATCATGCTTGCTGTCTTCTGCAATTAGCGAGTTAACTTCTTTAGGTTTGCTTTCGTTAGGAAGCAGAAGAAGCTTGCTTAATTTTAACTGTTTGGCTCATAATTAGGTGAAAAAGAAAAGTAAGATAATGATTACAGTATATAAGGAAGTGTGTAACTGAGGACAAAAGTAGGGTACGAGATTAATATCTTGTTGTAGTTATTAGCTACCCGCTCATATATTATTTCGGAAGACTAAGTATTTTGTAGTAGGTAAGTGAAAACCGAGAGAGGAGAATCAAGGTAACCGACATAGCCCGAAGAATTGCTAAACTTAAGTGACAATGGGCAGGGCACATTGCTCGTAGAACAGATGGCCGATGGGGCCGAAAGGATCTGGAGTGGCGACCGTGTACCGAAAGACGTAGCATTGGGAGGCTTCCCACAAGGTGAAAGCCTCAGGAATTCGCTGAATGCGGGAAGCACAGAGTCGGTCGACGTGGCGGTGCTTGGGGGAGCCCTATGTCCAGCAGTGGAAGTCTTTCGACTGAAATGATGATGATGATGATTAAGTGAAAAATTAAGCAATGAATTCAGATTGTTAGGGTTTGTGTGTTACTGATAAATCTAAAAGGGTACATAGATAAGAGTTTGGACATCATGGTCTATAGCGTTTTTGTTGTCTTCCTTTGAGTCTTCTTGGCTGTTATTCGTGGATCTTTGACAGTCGTTACAGGTCGTCAGAAGCCCGAAACTGTGACAACCATTCTTACGAAGGGGTATCGTTTTAGCCAGTTACTGGGTTGTGGAGGTCTAGGATAGGCAGTTGTACATCAAACTTTCAAAAAAGGACATTATGAATTCTTAGCTTAAATTATTAATATTCATTTTTGCTAAACAAACAAACGCGTTTCTTTAACATCTCTGTTCTTGCTTGCAGTCTCTATTACAAAACTTAAATGATCTTTTTACCCGACTCCGGCCAAGCAAAAAGGAGGGTTATGATTTTGACCAGTATGTATGTATGTTGGTTCATCTGTTTCCTCATAACTTATTTATAAAATACTTATCATAATTTGACAAATCAGGTTTAGTTGGAAGCGGCTTGATCATCCACTAGTTATTGGCTATTGAATACGGCGGATTTTTTTTTGTGATGCCTTGTTGGGTGTTTAATGAAAGGGCTTAATTAACACATTTCATAAATATATATGTTAGTCGCAAAATATTTTAAATAAAAGTAAAAGTTATAAAAACTCAAACCCAGTTACGACAAAAATGCCTGAAACGGTATAAACAAGACATCACAGACAGACAAATTAAAAATCCGAAGTCACACGTTATCGTTCGATTTGACCTAACCTAACACGACGTGTAACTCCGATTTTTTTTTTTTGTTAAGTTTTTGTTTTTTTTTGTCAATTTGTCTTTTTGAATAATAAATAATCATTAGCCCAAACTATTATTCAAATTTACGTTTCGCATGCAGTCACCCACAAACACACCATAATTATTAGCTTATAATGATCCCACTGCTAGGCCTCAGGCCTGCTCTCGATGAGAGGTAACGGGCCGTAATCTACCGCGGGCCCATAGTGCGGTTTGGTAGATATCACACGTCTTCGAATTTTTGGTTCTAGGTACCGGTAACGGTAAAGGAAAATATCGTGAGGAAACCGGCATAGGTTTCCTCACGATATTTTCCTTTACCGTTTTGAGAGCAGTGGTGATGAAATAATTTACAAAAAGTAAAGGCTCGTACAGACTGGCGACGCGACACTGGTAATTTATCTACCGTGAAGTTTTCTTAGAAATTGTTTTATTAGAGTCGCGTTGCGCCTGTTTGCGACGCCTTAAAGCGCCTATCTGGGTTCAAACCTCCGACCTACAACTACTTACGAGTGACTAAGTGGTAACCCACTGGGCCACCACTGCTCTACTCATTAACACCTAGGTATAAAAATTAAAAAACATCAAAACCGAACTAAGTAAAAATTTTAAAAATCATAACCAACAAAAAGTCAAGATACCGTTAGCAAACAAAAACTTTCACCATTTCAATTTTAAACAAAAAAAAGAAACCTCAAGCATCCAGCTATTATGTACATTATAGAATCTTATAATAGTTGGGTGCTGAATCCATCATCCAATCATCACGCTCCCAATAAAAAGTAAACGATTGAAGCGAAGCGCACGTGACTTCCGCGCATTCCGCTATTGAAATAGCTGCATTGTTGGTATCTCGATAGGGTTGCCCCCTTATTTCTGTAGTTGCCCCTGAAAATTAAACCAGGCTGTGTGGAGGACATTATAAATGAAAAATGTTTACCTACATAAAACAAGAAATCATTTTGTGAATTGAAAGTAATTATCGACTTGAAGTCGATAAAGTACTTTTATTTTGGGTATCGATCAAAATCGAGTTTTGAAGTTCGCATTTCTCATGCCCTTGTTTTATTTAACTGATCGCAGTTTACTGCTAAAGATCATTCTAGGTAGGCACTTGAAAGATGGATGCAATTTGAAACTGAACAAAAATATTATAGTAATCCTTCATTCTACTTTCATCCTAAATCACGTCAGAAACTAACGATCTGCAAACAAAATATCAGAACCACAAAACATAATTTTGAGAAAAATAAATTCAAGTGGCAACCCTACCCGCATTTGTCTACAATTTGTGTTGCTAGCGGTACTTACACCGTTACTGAATTCACTGCTCGATGCAATTATTTGAAAGTTGAAGAGATTGAAAGAAATCATCTGAAAGGCATGTAGCTCCAAAGAAATGACTAATGTGATGGTCTATTTTCAATTTTGTTTTTATTTCTAAACTACGTGTCATCATCATCATCACGTCCACTGCTGGACATAGGCCTCCCCCAAGCACCGCCACTTCGACCGGTTCTGTGCTTTCCGAATCCAGCGGATTCCTGCGGCCTTCACAAGATCATCGGTCCACCTTCAGGCCTTCCAACGCTAACGTCTTTCGGTCGCGGTCGCCACTCCAGAACCTTTCGGCCCCATCGGCCATCTGTTCTACGAGCAATGTGCTCTGCCCATTGCCACTTAACTTTGGGAATTCTTCGGGTAATGCCGGTTACCCTGGTTCACCTGCGGATCCCGAACGTATACTCAGTCTGTTTTCGTAGAAAGTTATTTTGAACACTGTATTGAGGCTTCGTTTAATCTTTATTATTTCTTTCCACCAACCCGTCCCTCTTTTATGGTGGTTTGTTTTTCAAAATTGCCTAATTTTGCTATAGCCAATATGGGAATTTAAATTAATGAGTTTGTGTAAGACGAAGCCCTATATCCCCAATCAGGCTGGTAAATTCAAGTTGTGACTAAAGAGCTGTTTGTTAGGCTTTCATTGGCTAAGACCATAGACAGAGAATTGGACTGAGCGTTAAACTCACAAAAGTGACCACTCTCTAGAGAGAGCCAGACCGACTGTGCGGCCAATACCTGTAGTAGTACTACTAAAGAGTCAACTATTGGCGGATTCGCTTTATCTCTCTTCTACTTTTCGATCTGTGTTTACTGCACAACTGAATATGGAACGCTCAGTCCTTTCTCTACATGTCTATGGCTAAGACTTCTTAGGTTATCAATTAAATAAATCAGGGTCAGTGAATTTTATACGTGCCTAAGCCATTTCTGCATCTTTCAAATTGAAAAACCTCTTTTCTATACTTTACTTTGTATCTTATTTTACGTTAGCTATAGGTATATTTCATCATCATCATCACTTCAGCCGAAAAAGGTCCACTGCTGGACATAGGCCTTCCCCAAGCACCGCCACTTCGAACGGTTCTGTGGTTCTCGCATCCAGTATATTTACAAATGACAATTAAGTTAACTGTTTAGTAAAAGCTACGAGTAGGTAGATCTAGTTAGCCAATTACTATAATGACTATGACGCTAAAAGTTCATTAAACTTTGCAAAAAGTCTTCAATTCATTGCCAAGTTCGATTTTAACGGTTTTGTGATCATTTGGCTATGGTTTGTTACGATTTAAATCAATTCTGACGTTGCAAAGATCTGTTTTTTGACTAACTGTGGGATATGAGACGCACCCTTCGACATGTTTTTCCCGCGTTTTCCAACAATGCTAGCTTTAGGATTTACAAGCCATGCCTAATTTGGTTTTATAACAGACTTTTTGAAAAGACAATAATTATTTATCATCATATTGCTGATCAGTCTCCAGTGCTCCCATTCTTGAAGTGGTCCTTGAATAGCTACTTCGCCCTAATCAGAAAACTTTGTTTGGCTCGATACTTTTTTAGGAGCTGGTGCAATTAAACGTTCGCACGTGTGTATAACTTTCTACCAGTGGATATGCGGCGACCGTAATATTTCGTCACAATCATAACTTAAAAAGAACCTTGTGTCATAATAATTTATTGAATAAATTATGTTGCTGATATTATATACAGCGCCATCTCTTATTTATAAGTAGACTTACAACCACCTACATCTCCCGAGAGTTACTTCCTCTTTTGAACTTAGTTTATAAAATGTATAATAGATGGCGTTATCGCCAAAATGTTTACTTGGGAAGTAAAATGCGCTTTTTATAATTAATTAGGGTTGCATGTCAGTATGTGCATGGTAATTACCAATTACAAAGATGAAACAGAGCGGCACATCGTGACCACACGAGAAGCGAGGGCATTGCTCAACCAAACGGTGAAAGTTTGTTAAAAACTCATTAAATTGCTTTTTTCGTAACATGAAAACCGTTACGGTACATATAACGCAGTTACAGAACACTAAAGACTTTTTTACAAAGTAAAAGTTATACTTCACCTATTTTGTTTTCACGAAAGCGGGTTTAGAAATTTTTATGTTGCGGTGTTGAATATCATTGTATTACTTTCTTGCTCACTTTTTCATGGGGCTGTGGTTTCTTTTTATGACATAAACTGTAATAGATCTTTCCGGTTTTAGATACGTTTTCAAGTCATATGTCTGCGGTTGCTCTCAAACCCAAATTCCTTCGGCTACTAGAGATTCTTATAAGATAGGCAGTTTGTTGTGTGAAATGGGTTTTCAGTTTTGAACTGCTTATACAAAAACAACAGGAAGGAAAGATCTGTCTTGCAGTCAGTTGTTCTAGCTACTTATAGCATCGGCGATCGGCGATTTAGCCGCTTTTGAGAAGCTAAATGCATCGATCGATACAGTCAATAAATCGCCTATCACCGAGGCTAAAAGTAGCTAATTTGTTGTGGCCCTTAATTCCAAAATGACTATCTAAGCTTTAGTCCTGTATAGTTAGTGCCATCCACGAACACGCGCCCCACTCCGCTCCACTCCATACTAAAGTATAGCTTACAGCACAGTAATCGCCGAGTGGGGCACGTCTTCGTGGATTCCACCATCTGTATCTACATATTCTAAATGCTATAGAAAAGATATTGATTTTAAACCGACAGATTTCAATACAACAAGAAAGTTATCAAGAAAATTTTGGCAACACTTGCTCTAAGAAAATCACCCTTACTGCTACGACATAAAGACGCTATCAATGTAATTTTTACCACTAATGTACGGTTGTATCTACATTTCACTACTTAGACTGGACACTCGACCTTGCTAATTACAACATGCGGTCTGTAAGACCTTGTACCACATCAAAGTAGTGACAGGGCCATGTGACCATACAAACAGACTAATCGCTCATTGTATTGGGCAATTATGTATGTCGATGACCCCTGGTGCCATAAGGTTATTGCGGTAGGCTTTAAAACTGACGTAAGCTATTTTGTAGTTTAAAAAAACCAAAGATGGGAATCGTAAAAAAAACTATCACAGAACGATAACTCCAAGCTTCCTGAATAATAACACCATAATAATGCTAGAACAAATTCGTATCTAAACATTTTTCAATGGAAAATCCTCTCAAAAAAGTTGCAATCCTCTGTGACTGTTGTAGAAAGTACGCAAAATCCCGTAAATCCAACCTAATCTAGATTAAAACCAACATTCACAACTTGCCAAGTACGCACACTGACAAAATCAAACAGAAAAAGATGATCACGTTACAGACAGGCGTCAGTAGACACAAAGCAAACTTCAATCAATTGAATTACAAAATTATTCTGCATATTAGGATTGATGACGTCTTTAATAATTATATGCTGCACGTGGTCATATTAATCGACTACTTAATTTGACACTAAGAGATATCATGGAAACTTAAATAGGAGCTTATGAATTAATAACGTTAATAGAAATAGGATAACATAATATGCACACTGCACAGTGACGACCATAAGACAATAAAGTTATTGGAAGCCAAGATCTTCTTGTTTCAAAATTCCAATCTTGCTGAAGTGATCAGAAATTAAATTGATGATAAAACGGCGGGCACAGCTAGAACGTCAGAATATTCTAGAAATATCTAGGATTTTGTCGATCAGAATGAGTGACGTCAGTCTTTCCCATGTTGCATTGAATCTTATCTGTTGGATTTTAACATTTTACTAAACCTTGTAATCCTCAGGACCAGTCGAAGCAGCCGAGATGACGCTAGAACAGCCAGCAGGAGAGATGTGGCAGAAGATCCGCGAGGAGCTGAATGAGAAGGCGGACACCAAGGAGGCTGACCTGGCACATATCAAGGAGTGGCTGAAGAAGGAGCCCCATCTACCTGATGAGTTTGGTAAGCCACACTTTCTTAATAAAGCAAGTTATTCCTCAACCAGAATTTAATGTTTCGGAAGTAGTTCCTAAATCCTATCATCATCATGTCAGGTGGAAGATGTCCACTGCTGGACAAAGCCCTCAAACGTCACTTAAATTCTTTGATAACTTTGAATAATACAGACAAAAGAATGATATCCAATATTTATGCACCATTCAATAGAATTAGCTTCAATTTAACAGGTAACTATCCAAAAAAATAATAGGTACTCATATTTATATCGTTCATTTGCATTTCATACACGTTTCAACGTTGACATTTACATTTCATGATTGCATATTAAGGAAAGAATTAGAGAATCGCCTCAAATAGATTGATTTTTGAAATAAAATACATTAGTAACTACGACATCCTAGGACATTTTTATGTTTCATCTATCGAAAGCTTTTAGTTTTGTTCTTCTCTAATCTTCCTTCTACTCTTTCCGCCAGATGACCAGCGTATCATGACCTTCCTCCGTGGTTGCAAGTTCTCCCTGGAGAAGACCAAGCGTAAGCTGGACATGTACTTCACCATGCGTGCTGCTGTCCCAGAGTTTTTCAACGACCGTGATGTCAACCGTCCCGAACTGCAGGAGATTTTAAATATTGTGTAAGTATTCTTCACAAGAAATGTTTAGGGAGACCTTTTCAAACGAAATGGAGGCTCAAGGTATAAACACAAAAAGCGTGGCTTTGGAGCCAATACTAGTAGAATAAATATAATTTTAGATTTTTCACAACATTTGATATCGTCCCGTCCTTCATTATATTTTATCTCAGATAACGGATCACATAACTGTTCTAATTTCTTCTTTATATTAATTAGAAATCCTTGACATCGAAATCTTCTTCAAAATCCTTAACCCCAGGTTATCACTCCTCATAGAAGAATTCATTAATTTGAATAATGCGAGACTCTAATTACTACCAAACTACGTAGATACCTACTGAAAACTTATAATTTGTTTCATCTTCATGACTGCTAAAGCAAATGACGCACTAGGTAGCTCGACTATAGCGGCTTATTTGATGAATCCGGATGTCGAATCTTGGGACAAAAAATCAAGTATGCGTAAACAGCTCACAACATAATAATTTAATCTTGGGATTTTAAAGGCCAGTCTCCAGACACCCTGTCAAATAAAACAAATCTCTAATTAAAGCTGGCTTATTCACCTATGGATTTTAAACCTGCAGTGCTATTCTGTAACCATCTCACCGTGAAAACTTAGGTGAAGTGAGCGTGGAGTGAGCTGTCATTCCACAGGCATTGACACTATTGACAGCACACTTCACCCAAGTTTTCACGGTGAGATGTTTACAGAATAGCATGGCTGCTATCTACTCGACTCGACTTGACTCGACTCGACTACCTTATCGATTTCCGTCGCGAATTTTAGCAGTCTCATAGCCCAGTGCGTGTCTTTTTAATTAGCCATCATCTCACAAAATTACGGTAATAAAATTTTATTATAATATCCTCTAAGACAAGTGTGGAAAAATGTGCAACAATGAAAAGGTGTGCTAATTATTTCATCCATGACGTTGTAATAATATGAAATTATGAGTTTTCTGACGTTGTTTGAGGAACAAGAGTCTTGTGAGGAATTTTCGGGATTTCCCTTGTATAATAAATGTGGTATTAAGGAAATCAGTTCGAAGGTTCAAATTGTGAGGATAAAAACTTAAATAATTAGAGGTGCTACCTGCTTCTTTGCAAATGAATATCAGACAAAACTTAAATGCCAGGCAATTACCTCGGTTATTGAACTCTAATATTATTGATGTCAGTTATCAAGAAGAGAAACAAATAGATTATTGTTTACGATCTGTTTTAAAATAAATCGTGTTTCATTGATCCTCTTTTTGACAACAAAACAATTAATAGGCTGTGACTTTTTATTCCAAGATTTGGTTACTTCCAGGGAATTTGTATGTACATATTTCTTCTCATTTGAGAAATTCTTAAGACCAACAGTAACAGATTCAAGGTCAACAATGACATACAGGTACCGAAAACCGAACAGAGCCGAGGTAATGAAAACGAGGCTTTTGATATTTTATATGAATAATTTGTAAAGTGGTTTTGTATTTTGTTTTTATTTTGTAATGTGCGTTTATTTTGTGCAGAATAAATACTTTTTCTTTCTTTCTTTTCTTTCTTTTACCGTATATCAAAATGTATGTGCTATTGTTAATTCACAGTCAAATGCCGCCGCTGCCAGGCCTAACACCAGAAGGAAGACGTGTGATTGTTATGAGAGGTCAGTAACTAAAGTAATTAAAATACCATTATAATAAAAACTTGAACATCATTCTGATCTGACGTAGATTCTTCGAGATATGATATTTCTCACCCATACCATGATACTACTACTTGTCAAGTTTAACGTCACCTATTTTAATCAATGCTCATTATTGAAGTTACTTCGGATAAATTAGTAAAACATAGTTAAATTTGTAATGCATTATCAGCTTTATATGTTCCCACTACTGGGACCTAGGCGCTCTCCTCTATGTGAGGAAAGGGAGAACCTATGCTACATTTAAATGAGAACATTAAACACCATAACAAATAGTTGACAGCCATCATTTTAAGGTCTTCTTTGAGACAGAAACCTGGACGCATATTGAACTATCTCTTGAATCTTCCCTTTATCTCCTACAGGTGTCGACAAAGACATCCAGACACCCAACGTGGCAGATGCCTTCAAGCTGGCCCTCATGCTGGGTGACGTCAGATTGGCAGAAGAGAAGGAAGGAGTGGCAGGAGACGTGTATGTTCTGGACGCTTCTGTGGCAACCCCAACGCACTTCGCTAAATTCACACCTACGCTTGTCAAGAAATTCCTTGTCTGTGTACAGGTTAGTAAGGCTTTTAGTCATTTTGTAGGTTTGACGCCACCTGAATTTACTTTGAAGACTACAAAGATAGTTAGGAAGATTTAACAATGAGTACCACATTTTATTGAGATGATAATTAAACTGGACAATAAGTGGCTTCAAGTTAAATACGACCTACTTTTAATATAATTTTATTAAAATAATGGCACAGACATAAAGTTCCGTTAACAATAAAATTAAACTACTTAATGGTACCTGCTTTTAAATTTTCGAGCATAGTACATTAGTAACGCCGACTGATAGTAAAATATGTTACTTTAATACGATAAAAAGCAATGTGTCATTAGCTATCAATGAATCTTATTATATTAGATTACTTAGAATTCCAGCCTTAACAAAATCTTGTTCAATGTTTTCAGGAGGCCTACCCCGTCAAGCTGAAGGAAGTCCATGTCATCAACGTTTCACCTCTTGTTGACAAGATCGTCAACTTCGTCAAACCTTTCATCAAGGACAAGATCAAAGAAAGGGTAAGTTACAACCAAAATTAGTTTAATTTACCTTACTTGCCATTTCCTCTGGCTCTACAAAACGTTTGAAATAGAATGACATGATTATTGCAATCCTTACTATAATATTACTCAATGTGGTTTACACAGTAGATCACAATGTGTTTTTATTAGACCACAGAGCAATCAACAGTGATGCCGTTTTATTTAGTTTTAATATATCGACATCTAAAGAAAAGTGAAATCATTCTCGCTCGGTAACTTTGATACTTTTCAATAAAACCTTATTTAACATTATTTGCATTTTTCTGAAAAATCTTTTTATTCTAGATCTTCCTGCACACTGACACCAATGATCTCTACAAATACGTTCCTAAGGAAATGTTGCCCTCAGAATACGGTGGTAATGCTGGATCCATGAACGACCTTCACAGTAAGTATCAGATCGTCAACAACAAATCCAACGCCTTGCATGTCTATAAAAAGTCCTTGATTTATTTAACCGGACAAAAACGTAGTTATACTAACCCCATTCAAGCTTATCAAAACCAATAATAACACCAGCAAGATCTTACAAAATCAATAATTAATTTTCTTTCAGATGCGTGGGTCAAGAAGCTAGATGAATACAAAGACTGGTTCGCGGAACAGGAGAATCTCAAAGCCAACGAGGCCCTCAGACCAGGAAAGCCTACTAACTACGATGAGCTCTTTGGCATTGACGGCTCCTTCCGTCAGCTGGTTATAGACTAAGCTACTCTCTCCAATTATTACCTCATCAAGTTTAAAAGACCTTAAGTCTTTAAATCATTGCGTTTTGATGGCCTTTTTAACGTGATCGGGTATCAGCGTCTTTCTACTGTCGCTTGTTTCAGTTACCATTTTTAAAATTTTAGCATATATTGACGATATGATTGTTTCTTGTGACTGCTTGCTGAACAGCTAGTGCAATTTTTGAATCTGTTTCGATTGGGTTAAGGTATAAAATTGTTTGATTGAGTTCAGTTAGCATTCTCTTGAAGTTAATGTTTTGTTTGTCAACCAAAGTTTTGCTCAATTTGTCGTATCTTTGTTATTATGACGTGTGTATTACGTCTTTAATGTTAGGTATTTGATTATAAACATTTTCTTTAAAACAATCTGGTTTTATTTTCTTATATTATTTTCACCCCCTTTTATCATTCAAAAGTGTTAGACTCCACCCATATCTATTTGAAAAATAATGTTGCCCATTGACAGAAACTATAAGCAATCAACGACAAGCTCCATTCACTTACAACCATTTCGCCTATTTACTTAATATGCGTTTGTGACAACTAAAAGGGAACTGACCTATTATCTTCGGTCAGTACAGAAATTCAATAAAAAGATAATAAATCCTACTTCGATAGAAAACACCAATATGAAATGAATCAACTTTTTAGAAAATTTCCAATATGACCAAATATTTAAATAGCTTAGCACAAACAGATTTTATTTGAATTAAAAAGTATGGCTATCTAAATTACTATATAAAAAAAACATGTTTCAAAAGCTGTTAACCTATTACAAATTTAAACTTTTATGCACAGGTATTTATAAAAACGTTGAATTATTTAGTACACAAATGACATTGACATTCAATTATCCATGCATTTTACATATTATTATACCCATTGGTTTTTATTGTTTTGATAAAATCAAAAATCACATCATCAAACTTGGCTTACTTTACGAACGTCAAAATGACATATAAGACAGTCCCCAAAAATTACATTATACTGAATGAAACATAGGAGAAAGTAAAGCTCAGAAGGTGCAAGTAATCCTAACTTTTTTACTTGTCATTGGACCCCTACAGTGAATATTATGGTGGTACTTTAAGGCCTCCCCACTTCAAAACGACATTAAAACTGGCTTTCAAGCAGTTAATGAAGCCGTCCATACTTACTTCGTTTTAAAAAAAACAAAACACTTAAATTTATACCAAAAACTAGCACAAACACTAAACTAGTTTTTGCCCGCGGCTTCGCCAGCGTGAATGTCGGAAAATATCCCACTTCTTTTCTTTTTCGTGTGGTTAGTGACTAACCAGCAGTGCTATTCTGTAACCATCTCACCGTGAAAACTTAGGTGAAGTGAGCGTGGAGTGAGCTGTCATTCCACCTAATCCTAGAGATTGACACTATTGACAGCTCA
Organism: Agrochola circellaris; assembly: GCA_914767755.1. NCBI lineage: Eukaryota > Metazoa > Arthropoda > Insecta > Lepidoptera > Noctuidae > Agrochola > Agrochola circellaris. Next base: position 11,884,812 of record OU611860.1, read on the forward strand.
CTTCACTCAAGTTTTCACGGTGAGATGTTTACAGAATAGCATGGCTGGTGTCAGAGTTGTAAAGCCGCCCATGGACCTCTTACTTGGGCTCCCATGCCGTCGAGAAAATTAAATATTTCTCAGGCGTGCTGGTTTCCTCACGATGTAAGTCATGATGGTAATTATACAATACGCACATGAATCCGAAAAGTCAGAGGTGCGTGATTTTCCGACACCTTCAAGAATCATGGTCATATTTCAGCAAATTTACACAAAACCTTAATAAATGATACATTTAAAGCTTTCTCGTGAATTACTCGGCCCATTGGTAAAAACTGTATGAAAATCCGTTCGGTATTAGTTTTTGAGTTTATCGCATTCAGACAGACAGACGCGGCTTTGCAGTGATAGTGAAGATTCTAGGAAACACCATACCACAACACAAATCATTCACTTTTCCCTTTGCCTTCCCATTACATTCATCATCATCATTTCAGTCGAAAGATGTCCACTGCTGGACATAGGCCGCCCCCAAGCATCGCCACTTCGACCGGTTCTGTCCTTCCCGCATCCAGCGGATTCCTGTGGCCTTCACAAGATCATCGGTCCACCTTGTGGAAGGCCTTCCAACACTAAATCTTCCGGTACACGGTCGCCACTCCAACCTTTCGGCCCCATCGGCCATCTGTTCTGCGAGCAATGTGCCCTGCCCATTATCACTTAAATTTGACAATTCTTCTGTATATTTGTGTTCATTGTATATTTCAAATGACAACTGACAATGGCTGTTGAAAAGCTAAAATTTCCTGTTAGTAAACCTTGACAACGACGCTGATCAGTTGATCACAGCTGTTAATGCAATGTTATTTTTTACTCATAGAAAATATTTAACTACTGATTACTCTCGAAAATGCCGCAATTAGTAATAATTATGTAATTTAGGAGACAAACTATTGTTTTTTGTAGCTAAATGGTAGCATGTCTTTTAATCATTCCGAACGTTTAGTAATTGAGAAATTAATTAATTTATAAATCTAAAACTTCGATTTAAATACCTTGAACTTCCGGGTAGGTATATCTGTCGAAATTGAAGTAAGCAGATTGAGAAATTTATTCAAATAGATTTCTCACGAGGAGCAGTGGTGGCCCGAGGAGCAGTGGTGGTAACGGCAGTTGAAGTTCGTGGGTTCGAACCCATGCAGGCGCTATACTTTGTGTAAACAATTTCATCACCACTGCTCTCAAAACCGGTGAAGGAAAATATCGTGAAGAAATGGCGTGTCTTTTAAATGTTTGGTTCTACCAAAAATTCGAAGACATGTGACACAAGAAAATTAAGCATTCCAACACGGTAGCATGGCCTCTTTTATTTCTAATCTACGAAGTTATCTTAGTGACATTTATTTTCTCACTTTTGACATTGCGCCTTAGAAATCTGTCTACAGTGCGTTCATTATTACTTGACCCGTGACGTGATAGGTAACACTGAATTTTCCAGTGATGTGATTGGTAGTAGTCGCCATTTTGAACTCTATTAGTATCGAAACTAAGACTGCAAAATTCATTGCTACCAATCGCCTCACGGGTCAAAGTATAGCGAACGCACGTTACAATATGTTATTTTGTCTTTTATTTCTTTTTTATCTACGTTGGTCATGCTACATTGCTATTGTCTATCATTCACTCCCTTTTCTTTCATATCCCATCTTTTCTTGTCTCGCTGGTGGTGGCGTGTCTGTTGGATCGGTTGAAGAAGTTGTCTTCAAATTTGCTGAGCAGAATGGTGAACGCGCCGTCAATAGGAACTGGCCATCTCTTAGCTGCCAGGGCTTATTTAAATTATTGAATTTGTTTTTATTTTTTTATTATGGACGTGCACGTCTTTCTACATTGTTCTCACATGTATGATTTCAACATGAATGATGCAAACAATATTTTTATTTAAAAGAGTGTCCGTGGAGTTTCTTGCCCGTTCTTCGTTTTTCATATGAACCTACTACGCTTTGGAATGGGCAACTAGCTTCGTCTTTCTGACTGACCGTTCCCTTGACAATTCAAAAGTGCCTGTAATTGGTTTGTTTGAAATAAATGCTTTGAGGTTGAATTCTTTAGCCTTCGATCATGTGACATCATTACCAGCATAAAAATAGGTCACTACGACGAACGGTTACGTTGACCGACAACCGTCAGTCGCGTGCGTATACGTTCCGTTCTATTTACCGCCGGCGCCGGCGCAATAGGATGGGTGTAATCTGGGCTACTTTTGTTGCATTGCGCTACTCAAGCAAGAACGAGATGTGGGTCGTGACTATTGTTAATCCTTAATGGCTGACGTTAATTGGCGAGTGAATTTGTGACCGAAGTTACGTAAATTGTCTGCGAATTTGTTTATGCGATAACTAGTTGGTGTTGCGCGAGACTTCGGTTGTTTAGGGTCCGTGTCCAAAAATTGATAACGGGACCCTAAGTAAAATAAAACCAGCCAAGTGCATGTCGGACCACGCACAATGCAAGATTCCGTAGTTGGGATGAATTTATCGCAAGAACAAACTTAACTTAGTAGTTGAGAAACATGTTCTCCCATACATCGATATACGTCACGGTCAATTCTCCAACTGCAAATGTAAGCTTGTAATCGCAAAACAAAAAATATATGTGATAAAACTACAAAATAAAAAAAATTCTTTAATTGTGCTGTGAGACCTTGCCTTCTGCCAAATTTCATGATTCTAGTCCAGCTATATAATTACGTAACACATTTTCGTAAACAATTACGTCTAATCTGTTTCATTTTGACAGTTCAACAACATTCATTGCGTTATTAACGTTGTTGAACAGATTACTTTTTCGAACTTATGAAGCAATGGATTGAAAATTAGTTAGCGAAACCTCGGAGATTTGATATAGGTATCGATATCTTAACACGATAAGAAAAAAAAGCAGACTTGATGATTTTTTTTCCAGGGTATTAATGGAGCATAATGGGCATAATAATAGGAGCTCGTGGCTAAATAATAACAGCCGCACGGGTCGATCCATCAGGTTAAGCTAAGCTTGCCGGGGTTGGTCCGTAAATGGGTGACCATCTTTACATACCGAGACTCCTCCGTGCCTCGGAAAGCACGTTTAAAACTCATATTAAAAGTACACTTTGTAAACAAGCATATTACAAATTAGAGGATTATATCCAAGATAAGAATGCTTGGAAACATGCTGGTCCTGCTCCATAGGATAATCTAGAATCTAGACAAAATCAAACTGGTTGCTAATTTAAGTTGTATAAATTATTATTTTTATTATATGACATTGATTTTACATTCTGTGATTACTTCCTCACACACTGACTTATTAATTGTAAAATTTTAAGAAATCGTCTATTTTTACAATGTTTGTAAATATGTGAGAACCATGTATCTATCACATAAGTAATTAATTTATCTTTCGTTGCTTCATTTTTATTAATTCTTCTTTTTACCTATTGTGGTAACGTATTTCTTTTTTTTAGATGCATCGTCTTCACATATAATTATGTAACTAATGTACCTACATATACAAAATATTTTAACACTTTTTAAAAGAGTTACGGTGGCGTTTCTTGCCCATTCTTCTCCATACGAAAACTACCTTTTGGAAGGGGCGACTAGAATCAATTCAATTTTTTGTAAACTTTGACGTTCAAAAGTGCCTTACAAGGGCCTATTTGAAATAAATGATTTGACTTTGACGTTAAGCCGTTGGTCCCGGCTGTCATTTGTAGATCTTTGACAGTCGTTACGGGTAGTTAGAAGACCAAAAAAGTGTGACAACCAGTCGTACCAAGAGGTATCGTGTTATCTAGTAACTAGGTTGTGGAGGTCGGATAGGCAGTCGCTCGCAGTATAAATTCGCGAGTGCGTTGATGGTTGATCGAACTTTTTTTAATGTACCACATGTTACTAACGTTGCTCAAAAAGCCGCAAAGTTGCAGTGGGACTAGGCTGGCCACATCTGCCGCAAACCAATCAGCTATGGACCAAAATAAACACCATGTGGAACCCTGAGATAGCTAGAAGATGGTGGGACGAGCTGGACAAAACAAACGACCTGTGGTCCACATTAACACTGGATAGCAAGCACTGGAAGTTATGGGGAGAGGCCTTTGCACAGCAGTGGGATAATACAGGCTAACAGTAACCGTAACCTATAGAAAGTCTTTTATAAAACAAAAAGGGCACGGCATTCATTCTGATCGATCATGCATAGGTACAACCGTAAAAACCAAAGCCCTTTTAAATGATGTGAACACAGTTAGTGCTGTTACTTTATTAAGTAAACTTTAAAGTTCAATAACCGTGGAAAATAGGCGTCAAGATACGGTTAAAACAGTTTATACCAATCATGATGTTTTAAACGTTAATGCCAATCATTCAATTGCATCAGCAGAAAATTCGTGACATTGGAACCTTTAAACAAATAGTGAAATGAAATGAAATGAAATTGTTTATTCTGTAAATAGGATATCGGAATCACTTTTACACGTCATATAAAACAATATTAACCTGTGTGGACCTGTCCAGTCAGTGCAAGCATTTGTCAGTAATCGTAGAGCTCAACTCAAAACTGAAGGAGCTCAACTCGACGAACAATACCAAAGAAAGGATATTTGGGTAGGCCGCATCAACTACTCAAACTGCCAGACCATCATTAAAACTAACTGAGAAAGAAAAAATAAATGAAAGAGAAAAAATAAAAATAAAATATCCAGTAGATGAATGGACAAGGGAGACTCCTATTGTGAAAACTAAATAATTACTATTTTGGGGTCCGAAAAATACTTCTTCTTCTTTTCGTGTGGTTAGTGACTAACCTAGTGTCAGAGTTTTAAAGCCACCCAGGGCCTCTGACTTGGCTACACATACTGTCAAGAAATATCTCTCAGGCATGCCGTTTCCTCACGATGTTTTCCTTCACCGTTTTTGAAGTAAGTGATAACTATACAATACGCACATGAATCCGAAAAGTCAGAGGACCTATGACTTGGGAGTCTGACGGTCATACTACTAAGCTATCACTGCCTCAAGAGACTAAATAGTCAAGTAACTGTAACCAACTTGGATGTAGGTTGGTTACAGTCTCACAGCGCTAACTTAACCTAACCCATTTGGTCGGGAGCCCTAACTTAGATACTGCGACCAATCATGCTTGCTCGTGGTTAATCATAGTTCTAACCTAATCACACTCGTTTGATCGGTGTACCTCAGCTTAGTTACTGCAACAAACTGTGAGAAAAGATCATCAAGTTAAAAAGAGGCTTGTTTATTAAAAAAAGTGTGCATCATTAGAAGCCCGAAAAGTTTTTAGAGGTTCTTTCCCGTCCTTTTTTTTACCTTTCCTGTTTTTTTTACCGATAAAATAACTTGTAATACATAGTTATGTTAATAGAAAAAAAATATTTTAAAAATATATTCAAAGAAAGAAAAAAAAATATTGCCGTTAAGGACACGCTAAGTGTTTACGATATCAAAAAATATTACTAATAGGTAGAAATCTAATCAGCATAAAATCCAATTAAACAGTAAATAAATCATTATGGTAATTTAACACTACTTTATTAGGTACTCTAGTTGCGCCCCGCGTTTCCACCCGCATAAATCTCAATCCCGTGGCAATATCCAAGTCATAGTCTACTCATGTGCCAAATTTCATCCAAATCCGTTCAGCCGTTTTAGCGTTAAAGCGTAACAAACAAACAAACTCACTTTCTTATTTATAATATTACTTAGGATATAGTTAATAGTAGGAGCTTGTTGCTAAGTAATAACAGCCGCACTAGGATCCATCAGGTTAAGCTACACTTGCCGGGGTTGGTCCGTGGATGGGTGACCATCTTTACATACCAAGATTCCTCCGTGCCCCGGAAAGCGCGTTAAGCCATTGGTCCCGGCTGTCATACGTATCTGGGGTCGTCAGAAGCCCGAAAGTCTGATAACCAGTCTTACCAAGGGGTATCGTATTACCCAGTTAGTTAGGTCTGTGGTGGTCAGATAGGCAGTCGCTCCATGTAAAATACTGGTATTCAGCTGCATCCGGTATGACTGGAAGCTGACCCCAACATAGATGTGAAAAGGCTGGGCAGAGGAAGGGGGAGGGAGGATATAGTTAGGATAGTTATACAATACAATAGCCCTTTATCCTGAATCTCCTTTCATGTGCTAGTTTAATTGCTGTTATTTTCTTTCCTGAGTTATAATATCTCGGAGATCAGTGTGCCTCATGGCAAAGGCCTTCTCTAACGATTTCCATTGCTTTCTGTCTTCTACAACTCTTCTCCAGTTTGGACCTGCTGTGAGATTAAGTCCGCCCTCCCATCTTTCCTGTTGCCGACCTCTATTTCGTTTACCATCTCTAGGGTACCATTTTGTCAGGATTTGACTTCATAAATCCTGGGGGCCCATCTCCATTTCATTTGGTCTGTCGTGAACACGAAAGACAGAGCTAACAATAAAACATGCGATAGTATGTACTAACATTTTAAACATCATAACGAACGCATGGCAGCCCAATGTTTATTTATTTATTTAAGGACAACCAACAAAGCATACACCAAAAATACATGTTAAAATACCCATATTATTTTTACATTTTGTAGTGTATTTTCCTTAATTAAAGGCTGCCGTGGCATGCATTGAACATAGGAGTAGGAAATGCAGTTACAAAAAAAGAAAAAACTTACAAAACAAAAATGACTGACTGTTACTTTGGATGTTACAAAAAATATGGCGAAAAGTCATAAGTGTTGCGATTATATATTATATTGCTCAAACTAATCATTAATGAATTTAATTAATTTTTTTAATAAATAATGATGATCTTAAGATTTTTTTTTTTTTTTTAATTTTGTCGCGACCGTCGTCGTCGGGTGTTTTTGTATTTAGTATCAAGTAGGATTGTTTTATTCTTGTTGTTTAAGTGTTTGTTTGTGGTTAGCTACATCCTTAAACTTGCCACATAACTCTCAACATAAACAACTATGACATGTTTACCATAACTACAGAACGTCGACTTAGTTGGGTTGTCGCCGCGAAATTCTATGACGTATTTCAATTCGTTATTTGGCTATATTTTTAAATGGTTTTAAGACTTTTAAGTTAGTAAAGGCTAAACACCTTCGTAGAAAAATGATTTATTAATATAAAAATAATTGCATTATTTTGATATTTATGTTTTTGAATGAAAAAAAATGGTGAAAATAACAAAATTGTTTTTAGTGTAGGATGATGTTCGTTTTATTGTAAATCAAATTCTTATAAGAACCAGTAGGAAATAATGTACAGATTACGAAACGGATGGGTTTCATGGGTACAGTTTTATACGGGTTTTATAGTAAAATAGCGAGAAATCGGGGTTTAAACGCAAGCAGTCAGAAAAGGGGCGGGGCCGCGCCAAGACCGTTAGCGAACTTGAACGTTTTGACATTTCGGGCTCACCAGTTGACGGGAAGCAGGGTTAGCATTTCGCGCCTTACCTTGATAAACATTGATTATTATCATATAACCATCAGAAGTACATAAACTCCATTAACTTACAACCGAATCGGATGGGTTTCTCTCTGATGAATTGCTTACAATAATTATTCATGAATTTTAATTTTAATATCAACTTTACTGTTTGTTTTTTAATTTAATCTCAATGTTTTAATTTTAATTATTTTATTGATTGTAATGATAATTTTTTATTCTAATATCTATATAATTTAGTTTTTTCTTAATCCATTGTTACTATTTTATTTATTAATGTTTTGTTCTTGTTACCAATTATTTTTTCTATTCTGACTACGAGTAAAAAATCCTGTAAAAACGTATATTTAAGAAGCTATTTTTTATGTAAGTGCTGTGTACGCCTATAAGTGACGAATTCACCATAACTCAATACTTATGTAATTTTTTTATTATGTCAATGTTTTAGTGAATAAGTCGTTGGTGTACCTTTCAAATAAATAAATAAATAAATTCATCAAATGAAACGCAGGACGCCACTCTAGTAGAACAATTTCTATGAAAACTTCACGAAAATTGTTAAATCGCGAGGCACCGCCGCGTCGCGTCTGTAAGCGGAAGCCTTAAGCGACTTTGTGATTTAGGGATCATTTTACCAATGAAACTGAACACGATCAGCACATCTAAACTGCGTTCAAAATCTGTTAGTGTCAATATTCCCCAACAATGATGACACTGACAGCTCTTGAACGCGGTAAAGAAGTGCTGATCGCGTTCAGTGACATTGGTGAAATCCGAACTTTATCAGCAAAAAAATCTGTTTATTATTTTTACCATTACAAGTATCTTATCTTACTCAAACACAAATATTACGTAAAACCCGATTACTTATAGATAAACTATTGTTCTATGAGAATTGACTTATTGCCTCATACCGTTCGCGGTCCGAGACCAATTCTGTTAGTTAAATGAACTTACAGTTTAGTTTGACCACGTTCAAAGGTTCCATCGTTTATCTTCGGAGTAACCATCGCTCCATGTAAAATACTGGTAATCAGCTGCATCCGGTTAGGCTGGAAGCTGACCCTAACAAGGGCTAGGCAGATGATCATCTTTCCAGGACCCGAAAGGCGAATAAAATGTACTGCTATATGGAAACATGGTTTTTTGGTATAGTCATCAGCAAAAGCGCATTATCACATCAGTTTTATCAATCATAATTTTTATTTATTTCTGTTAATTAAAATTGAACATAATTAAAATTAATGAATTTTTTGTGTGGCGATGTAGATGCCGCCACAAATGTTTGTTAATTGACTTTAGTCGCTGACCATACCGTAGTGGCAGCCCAGTGTTAAAAGGCCGCGACTTACGAGTTGTTAGTAGGCCGCGAATTCGACCCCAAGCAGGCACTTAACTTTGTGTAAATTATTTCATCACCACTGCTCTCAAAACGGTGAAGGAAAACATCGTGAGGAAACCGGCATGTCCTGGAACCAAAAATTCGAAGACATGTGACATCTACCAACCCGCACAGGGCCCGCGTGGTGAATTATGGCCTACTCCCTCTCACAGAGAGGAGGCCTGTGTCCCACAGCAGACGAAACATTATAAGCTAATTAAGCTTATAATCATGAAATGCTGAATAATATTGTGTTTTAGATGATGTGTAAAAGCACCAGTATTAATTAACTTTTGTCGCTGACCGTACAAAAGCTCATTGCTATATACTTAATAAAAACACAAAGTTCAATGAACTGTCTGCTAAATAATTTCATAAAAAATAACCAGTTTTTAATAAATGCTTGTACAAACACTTGTTTATTTGTCAATAATAATATTATTCGTTGATATTGCGGTATCGATCAGATATAATTATACCGTAATAGCGCGGAAGAAGTAGGTATTCTAGTTGTTTCCTAGCTATTTTTTACGCTCTAACGTGTCCCAACTACGTTGGGGTCGGCTTCCAGTGCAGCTGGATACCGGTATTTTACATGGAGCGACTGCCTATCTGAACTCCTCAACCCAGTAACTGGGCCATCATTTCAGCCGAAAGACGTCCACTGCTGGACATAGGCCTCCCCCAAATGGGGGGGTTTGCCATAATCGCCACGCTTGGCAGGCGGGATTGGCGATCGCAGTATGGTGTTAAAATTCGTAGAGAACGCTGCTGCCCATTCTCTAGTGAGTCCCTTAGTCGCCTTTTTTTACGACACCCACGGGAAGACATGGGTTGGTACTATTTTTTACGTCCGACACCACACGGAACTTCTGTGAATATCGGAATAACTGGGTAATTATACGATACACATTCGTCAGACTGGTTTTGAGACTTTCGGGCTTCTGACGGTAACAACTGTCAAAGATCCACGAATGACAGCCGGGAAGAAGAAGAAGAAGAAGCCGGGACCAACGGCTTAACGTCATTGCCGAGGGACGGAGGAGTCTCGGTATGTAAAGACCCATCCACGAACCAACTCACACTCAAATTCAAAGCATTTATTCCAAATAAACCAATTACAGGCACGTTTGAATTGACAAGGGGGAAGGTCAGTTAGAAAGATGAAGCTAGATGCCCATTCCAAAGCGTAGTAGGTAGGTACCAATGGAGAAGAACGGGCAAGAAACTCCACGGCACTCTTTTAAATCATGATATGGTTACAAAATATTGGTTACATCATTCATGTTGAAGTTATACATGTGAGAACGATGGAAAACGTGAAAAGCGTCCGTAACAGAAATAAAAAAAATAAACAATCCAAAATTAAATTAACTCAACCCCGGCAAACATAGCTTTAGGGGCTTACAACAGCTAAAGCGCGGTCACTGTCGGACTGCATAGAAATGAAAGAGAAGCGCGATGACACGACGCAGGTAATTTATTGCAAAATATAAAGCTGTTAGCGATTTACAAAAAGTCTATTGATTGGACTGGAAAATTAAAACACTATTATGCTAATATGTAGCTTGTAGAATAAGCATAAGCATATATCCTGAAGAATATCATATATTTTTCTGATTTTGTTTACTGCAGTGGATCATATACTTTTACGCATTATAAAACTTGCGTTTAGGCACGTTTAGGTCCTGTAGTCCCCTTAACTTGATAAATCGACCCATACGGGTGTTATTACAAAGCCACGAGATCTTTCTCCAAGAGATATTGTCATTGTAGTTTATTAGTAACTTGCATCTGCCCGCAACTTCGTCCGATCTTCGTCCGTCTTCGTCTTCGATCAGAATCTTATAACCTTCCTCAAGAATTGGACAATGCAAAAATATATATTTTTTAAACTGACTGGTAGTTCCGGAAATTAACCCCTAAATACAAAATTAAAAAAAAAACTATAGAGGTATGAGGAATAGGGTGTAAAGTTCACTCGTCCTCATTAGAAAAGGGAGGATCCTCCCACCAGAAGGGTGTCGTGTCTGGCGGGCAACTGCCCAACGATTGATGTCGGATAGTCTTAGATATGTCGCTCTGGCGGGAAACTCTAATTCCGCGATGCAGGATTTGTGTGACGTCAGGATGTTGTGTGACGTCAGGTCTTTGATGCGTAGCTCGCATGTGGCAATGTAGATGAAATAAACAAACACAAAAAAACAAATAAATTTTACTTCTGCATAACCACTGCTGGCAAAGTCCTTCCAGGAACTCTTTTCCCGCGCCAGCTCGAGCCAGCCCTGACGGTACGCGTCCAGCCGACGTATTCTGTAAATAAAAAACTCACCGTGAAGACTTAGGTGAAGTGAGCTGTCAATAGTGTCAATCTCTCTAGCATTAGGTGGAATGACAGCTCACTCCACGCTCACTTCACCTAAGTTTTCACGGTGAGATGGTTACAGAATAGCACTGCAGGTCATCTCGCCACCTCTTTCAAAGCCGGCCTCGAAGATACAAGTCAAATAATATCAAGTGAAGGATAATCAGCCTATAATATTCCCACTGCTGAAACACAGGGCTCCTCTCTGTGAGAGGGAGTGTCCCGCAATCCACCACGCGGGCCCAGTGCGGGTTTGTAGATGTTACATGTCTTCAAACTTTTGGTTCTAGGACATGTCGGTTTCGTCACGATGTCTTCCTTCACCAGTTTGAGAGCAGTGGTGATGAAATAATTTAAACAAAGTAGGTAAACCACCTGTCCGGGTTTGAACCTACGACCTACAATTCATGAGTCGCGGCCGTTACCACTGGGCCACCGGTGCACAGTGAAGACAAAATAAACACAATGTCTGCATTCAACACTAATGGTAAGTCTTTTATTCAGCAGATCATTTATTTTTGCTCGTAACAAGGAAACACAAAGTATGTTTTAAAATGTTTTCCTTTGCCCTCGGTTCTCCCTCCTCTTGATGCAACTGTCCATAAACAAGATCTCGTCTAAGAGATTTACTCTCGGCAAACAAATACGGTCTCATTGTCAATCGTGACGCGATAGACTGCGCGCGCGCCGGTTGTTGCGAAATAAGTTTATATATTTAGTGATTTTTTTATACACGGATTTTTTTAGAACTGTAAGTAGTCATATATAAATATTATTTTGTTGGTGTGAGGTTTTTAATTTGAATTTTATGTTTATTTTTCTTTTGTGTTGATAAGGTGTTAATTTTAACCTAACCTTTATTATAAATTATGAAGAGGTTATTTGGAAAGTTTTTCTTTAACTTAATAACTGTGTTTAATAACAATTAGCTCAAGATTATAGGTACCTAAGTTATCGAAATAGAATTAATAAGCAGAAACAAAAAAGAAATTTGAACGAAACATATATTTTTAAAACAGCCATTTCCAAATATTTTATATTTTTTATTCATAACTTATAAGACATTCTAAACAAGATTATTACGACATAAACTATTAGGTCTCCCCACCTATGAAATCAGCGTTTTGTATGGAGAATTTTAAAGAAGTTGCATTTTTCATACTAATATTTTCTTAATTTCGTAACAACCATCAACACTAAAAATGTTTTAAAACTTTTATGGACTAATGTTTAAAAACTAAGATAACGTAATATGCCACTAGAATAAGCGACAAAAATAAGTTTTGGCTAAGTTAAAACAGATAGTGGTCATTTCTGCTAACAAAATGAGGAGTCATTTTTAAGGTATTTTTTTATATTTAGAAAACTATATATGTAATGAAGTTTTTTTACTATTGGTAGTTGTCTATGATGGTCATTATTCGATATAATACCAAGCAATTGATGAATATTTTAAATCATAGAAGTGACCAGGTTCTCTACTTGTGAGAAAAAAAAACGCCAATTTCATAGGTGGGAACCGAATACATACTTAATAAAAAATTACGCCATTTAAAATTACCTATAATTTTTTACCACATCTCATCTGCCTAGCCTTTTCCCAACTATGTTGGGGTCGGCTTCCAGTCTTACTGGATGCAGCTGGATACCAGAATTTTACATGGATCGACTGTCTCTCTGACCTCCACAACCCAGTTACTGGGAAATACAATACCCCTTGATAAGACTGGTTGTCAGAGTTTCGGGCTTCTGACAACCCGTAACGAGTGTCAAAGATCTACGAATGACAGCCAGGATCAGCGACTCAACGTGCTATCCGAGGCACGGAGGGGTCTTGGTATGTAAAGATGGTCTCCCATCCACGAACCAACAGCGGCAAGCGTAGCTTAACCTGATCGATCGACCCGTGCGGCTGTTTTTACTTAGCCGCAATCCCCTATATTTTTTTAACTATTACAACAAAATTTCTATCAGGGAAAATGCAGGAAAAAAAATGTCATGTGTCATTTATTTTCAGGTTTTCCTTACATAACAAAATAAATAGGAAGGCACATAGTATACCTAGGTTACATTTTGCTTCGTGAATATTCGCACGAATATTTTAAGGCGCGTTCCCGTGCGAAACACAGCGGTAGCCGTTTTTTAGGCTGTTTTTGGGAGCCAACTTCTCTTTATCTAAAAGAACTAGCAACTAATAAAAAATACATTAAATTTCTTCATAATCTTGTCTCCAAAATGGTAGTTTTTTTTTTTTTTTAAGCGGCATAGTATTTAATTAAAGGGCCACAAAAAAGCCACAGAAATGAGAAATAATGATTTATAACATGCATCTCCTCCTAAAATCACCATTATTTTGATTTGCTTCCTAAACTAATGGATAGGTAATTTAATAAAGAACATTTTGCTAGTTTTATTGTTTCAAAACACTAAAATTTTATTTTATTAAGATTTTATTCAAAAATCTGAGCGTACTCGCTAAGTAAATCTTGTGCAGAGTTAGTGTGCCACGAATGCTCAAGGTTATTTGGTCAGGGTAGCGCCTTAAGGCGAATACGCACGAACAAACAAGAAAATGATCACAAGTCAAACTGGGTTCGTATGGTGTTCAGGTTCGCTTTGCTAATTTACGGCCACACGTACAAACCAAATGTTCCGTGATCGATGTTCGTGTTCACCATGTTTTGCTCGTTCGTGTGTACACGGCTATACAGAGTGGCAGGGACATCGACGCGAAGCCGGTTACCATGGATTTAGTACAAATGATTCTGAGACCCCTGCGTTGAAATTTTTCGTCGGTTATTTTAAAAAAAAACAGCAGTTTCATAGAAAAGTGCAATACCTACGCGGTCAAAATGTATGGAGCAGTTGTTTTTTTTTTAATAACCGTCAAAACCGGGCTCAGAATCATGTACTGAAACCATGGTAACCGGCTTCGCGTCGATGTTCCTACCACCCTGTATAGGTACCCATGTAGTTTATGTCAGTTTCTTGTATATTATACACGAGTTTCAGTTTTTATTCTACGTACATAACAAAACACATGGCGTCCACTAACATGCGGTGTAAGATAAGATAAATCAACGGAAATTAATGAGGCCCGTATTGTTTGTGGTTTTATATCGTCCTTCATAAAGTATTGTTTTTTTCTTTTAATATAATCTGGTGTGGTTTGTGGATAAGTAATGACAGCTGCACGGGTCGATCGATCAGCTTAAGAGGGCGCCCAGCGCCACTCTTTTAAAATAAATATTATTTCGTGACTGAGAAGGAATTATGAAAAGCGGCTAGTCAGGACCATCGGTAAGTGTGTCTAGAATTTTCTAATACCTTAAGTTTCATATTGAGACACGAAGCAACAAAATACGATCTAGATGAATGTGGCCGCTTTTTTTTAGATCAAATTTTGTTGCTTAATATTTCCTTCTCAGTCACAAGATAATATTTTTTTAAAGGAGTGGCTCTAGTGCACCATTGGGCGCCCCCTTAAGCTACGCTGGCCGCGGTTTGTCTCCTTGGATCTTTGACGTCGTTAGAAGACAGAAAGTCTGACAACTAGTCTTACCAAGGGGTATCGTATTACCCAGTTACTGGGTTGTGGAGGTCAGATAGATAGTCGCTCCATGTAAAATACTGCTTCCGGTTAGACTGGCAGGCTAGGCAGAAGATGAGGTAAACGGAACCTTTGTCAGATCACTTTCTGCGTTCCATCTAAATTTCGTTCAGTATAATGTTTATAATAAGTTCGGTCATATTTTAAGTTCAAAAACTCTGCCGAGCCAGGAATCGAACCCCGGACGCTCAACTATCAAGCTTACGGCAAAATGATCACAATTACATTAGGTAACAATTTTATGAACTACTAGTGTACACCTTCCCCAAGAATTAGGTTATCCACTGCAAAAATATTTTTACAAATCCAACTGGTAGTTACGGAGATTACCCTCTACATACAAACTTATAAATAAACAAACAAAATTGAACCTCTTTATAATATTATTATAATACATTATAGTATCGTATAGACCTGTACCTTAATTACGTAATACACGATCAATCAGAATCTGAATCGTTTTGAAACAGATTGCTAATCCATTGCTTCATACGTTCGAAATAAAAATCTGCTCAACAATGTAAATAACACAATGAATGTTGTTGACCTGTCAAATTGAAACAGATTAGTCAGAATTGTCAACGAAAATGTGTTGCGTAATTAGATAGCAGAGCTGTCCAGACAACGGCCCGCAACGCATGTTTTAAAGTGTAAATTAGTCAGAAAATAGTTTTGGACATAAATAGTTTTGATAATAAAATTATTTGTCAAATACTTTATAAAATCTAAGTATAGATCTTCACTGTCAGATAAAGTCACTTCTTCATGCAATACGTCTGGCAACAACGAATGTTGACGTTGATATCGATATGACTGTTAAAGATAAATTAACGAAGAACCAATAAACGTATAAAGAAATGATTACCCTGTATTTTTTTTACTTGAAAACTGAAAATATTTGTTTCTGCGGCCCTCCAGCTTTTGTAGTTTTAATTAGCCCGCGAAGGTATGTAGTTTGGACAACCCTGGTATAGACAATAAAAACACATCAATTAAGTATCTATTGACTGTTAATCTAACCCTTACCAACAAAAATAATAATACGTGCTAATACTTCTTTGACATATAAAAACCTATAATATTATTGTTCTGTTTTTATCTTCGTGATTCAACTCGTCAATTCAATGAAACGTGCGTAATGTACATAGTTAAGAATGATTTAATCAATCACGAAATCTTACCGATAAGATACACGTAGCATCATGCCTTGTCCTCAAAAAGATTTTTCGATGTGTAATAATTAGTAACGTTTGGTAGGTATGTGGGGCCATCCTCATAGGAAAAGTTCCAAACTTCAGGCTTCTGACAAAAATTCACTGACAGAAAAAAAAAGAACCGACTTCTAAAAAAACACCAAAAAGTGAACACTTGCTTTAATTTCGGAAGTCGGTGTCTTTGGATATGTATTTTAGTTCTTTGTCACAAAAACAAAAATGCCCCATTTTTACCGCCGTGACTACCACACAAATTCGATAAGTTTTTAACATAAAAGAAAATGATATTATATCATTCTCGAAAGAGTATTATTTCTTAAAATTTTAATGTAAAAAATAATTGTATCTGCTCAGTTTTCGAGGAAAAAAAGAGGAATACGATACGTCGATCTTGTAAAAAAAATATTGTGAGGTAATCGTTCTGAGCTGCACCTGTCCCTATCGCACTCTACGGATGCAGACTTGAGTTAAAACGACGGCAATAGTTTCTTCAAAAACCTTATTTTTTACCTGTTATGGTAGCCCGCAAAATTCATTTTCTTACGTTTTTTGCAAGCTGCAGGTCATTGTCAGTGGTCTATTGAATGACTTTCATGATATCATGATATTTAAGGCAAATTCTAATTTAGGGAGATGTATTAATTATTCTAATTTTATATAATTCTGTAAATACATATCTGTTATGGTCGCTAATTATATTTTGATCAAGATACAAACTGACACACTCCTGCAAATTAGAAAAAACGTCAGAAAATTTGAATTTCGCGGGTTACCGTTTCGGATCCACATATGAAAAATATAAGTAAACAGTTTATAAGCTCTTTAAAAAAAAACACTTTATTTTTAATTAAAATGTTAGAGGTAAATCCGTTAAAAAATATGATGGCCATCAAAGCGTGACGTGGGCAATAAGTTTTGTTTATGGATCAATAACAAAAAACAGGTATTATCTACGTAGTTCATTCACATTTTCTGTGAACAAAAACCTGCAGTGCTATTCTGTAACCATCTCACCGTAAAAACTTAGGTGAAGTGAGCGTGGAGTGAGCTGTCATTCCACAGGGATTGACACTATTGACAGCTCACTTCACCCAAGTTTTCACGGTGAGATGTTTACAGAATAGCATGGCTGAACATACTCAATACTCAATTCTTTATTGCATTCCATATGTATTACATAGATGGTTTAATAAGTAAGAGATAATAGTGCGGCTCAGGCGTCATTTACAGGAAGCCCCTAAGGTGATAAAAAAAATAACGGTGTTGACTATACACTGTACTGTTAGCGACTGCTGGTAACACCAAGTAGGCAGCCACGTATAGTATTTTCTTCATTTCACGAAGCGACCCGCGCTTTACTTGTGGTTACCAAGTGTACAAATACGCTGTGAATGTGTGTGTAAGCGCAGCTAGATGAGCTCTCGGTTACAGATTAAAAGTCATGAAGTCGCGACGTCGGAGGTGTGTGAGGGTGTGTGCGTGTGTGTGTTATGTGTTGACGCTACTCGTCTTCACGCACACATTCACAGCGTGTTTGTAGACTTCAGTTACCACAAGTAAAACGCGCGTCGATTCGTGGAATAAAAATACTGTATGACGTATCAGGAAGTAATTTTTATGCATCACATTAGAATTCATATAATTAAGAAATGATCTATACTTAATTAATTCGCATATTTTACCTTTACATTTAAATAATTAATTCAATAATTTAATAAATAAATAACATAATATATTATATTTTTTTTAAAGTTTGTTCCTTTTTTTACCTTAAAATTTGTTTACGTAATAATTCTGTCTGAAATAACTGTTGGTGACATTCATTTTGTTATATACAGTGGTCCCCAAACTAGGCGGTGCCTGTATCATGGGGACCTGAGTTGTGATACATAACTTTTTCTGTTTTTTTTTAATATCATATTATACAACTTCCAATAATTACTTGTATTATTACTAAAAAAATATATATATAAATGAACACACACCCACATAACACACAAACAAAAAATACACACACACACACACATAATTGTGACGGTCTTGGAAAATACGTTGCTAAGGACGTGACTCTGTTCAAAAATATACCGGAGCATGCATTCTGAAAGTGGGCAACTTCGCAAATAGATGTCAAATATTTCGCTGTTTTGATTAATTTGGCAATATTACTGTATGGAAATAAGAAATGTGGCTAACTAGCGAAGTAGAATATTAATAATAAATTGTAATTATACCACTGAATCTGATGTTGTAACAGTTTTAGGTGTAAAAAAGGCATTTGGAAATTTCCATTGACGTTCAAAAGTGCCTCTTATGTGCCTAATTGAAATAAATTGTTTCACTTTGACTTTGACTTTCCAAATACTTTTTTTACATCTTAAACTACTCGTAAATATTCGGTGTCACGATATTAGTTATTGGATTTCATCATCAACATTTTAGTTCACTAGTTGCCACATTTCATATTTCCATACAGTAATATTGCCAAATAAATCAAAACAGGTAAATATTTGACAGCTATTTGCGACGTTGCCAACTTTTAGGATCAACGGTCTTAAAAGTTTATTTAGTTACAGGAAATAAGGCACATAAAATTAAAACCCTACCTACACATTCACTACAAGGAATTTACCTAACGCTTGCGACACTTCCACGGATATAAAAAAAAAAATAGACCAGTCGCTAGATATGGCGACCTATTAATTCGAGTATTTGGTGGCGCAACTTAAATACTAGTTCCGCTCACTTGGGTAAGTTCTTGTGAAACTCTGAAGTATATTAATCACCTTAAGTACTGAGAATTGAAGTGAATAGTCTGCACGTCAAAAATAGTTATTTATGGTGTATTGCAAATTAGAATTTAACCTTTTTTCTGAATGGCCAGGTATTCAATAGGTAATGATGAAAAGTGAATTTTGAAATTGGAACAGATACTTAGGACCGCACTTTCGATGAAAGTGGAACAAACGAAATCACTATAAAAGGGCTAACTTTTTTTGTTGCCTCGTTGTTCTAATTGTCGCAAGCGCATGAGGTCCTGGGTTCGATTCCCGTCTTGGGCAAAGTGTTATTGGGTTTTTCCATCTGGAATTTCTCAGTAGCAGCCGGGAGACTGGATTTGTGCCCGGTTGATGGCAATAGGCTCACCCCTATTACATGGGACTGAAGCATAACTGGCGAAATGTGGCTGTAAGCTACACTTCTGCCTAACCCTTCGGGAAATGCAGGCTTGATGTTGTTATTTTTTTTTCACCGAAAATATTGCTGTGTGCCTTTAATGACATCTTGAGGAAACCTGGACTTATAGTTAATATAAGTCTGAAATCGCCAACCCGTCTTGAGCAAGCGTGATGATCAATGCTCGTGCCTTCTCTGTATGAGAAGAGGCCTTTGCCCAGCAGTGGGACGGTAACAGGCTGGTATTATTATTATTATTATTTTATCAGAGCAAACCACTCTTGCAAAAGATGAACCACTTATCAAACTCAATGAACGAATAATTTAATTAGGAAATGCAACAGTCAACGAGAAAACATGAGTTTAATAAAAAAACAAAATTAGGAGGGGCTCATGGCTAAAGCCGTACAGGCCGATCGAAGGTTAAGCTATGCTTGCCGAGGTCGGTCCGTGGATGGGTGACCATCCATTACACATCGAGACCCCACGGTGCCTCGGAAAGCACGTTTAGCTGTTTGCCCCGGCTGTCATTTGTAGATCTTTGACAGACGTTACGGAAAGTAGTTATTAAAAAAAAAAAAACAGCTGCTCCTTACATTTTGACCGCGTAGGTAGGTATTGCACTTTTTTTTTCAGCAGATTTTTTTGACGAAAAGTTTCAACGCAGGGGTTTCACAATCATGTACTGAATCCATGGTAACCGGCGACCTTCTCGTCGCTGTCCCTGACACCCTGTATACTTAATTGTAATGTAGTATAAAATAATAAATACAAAATATACTTCTTTTAGCGGAATTAAACATTTTCCTTATGTTATTTGAAATTCGTTGCACCCAGACACGAAGCAAGTTCAAAGACTGATGAGCTGGTATTTCCTGATTCATGTTTCAAAGAAAACAGGAACACATAGATGGATAATGTGCCATCATCTGGCTAACCTTTTCCCAACAATGTTGGGGTCGGCTTCAAGTCTAATCGGAAGCACCTGAATACCAGTATTTTTCATGTAGCGACTGCCTATCTGACCTCCACAACCCAGTTACTGGGTAACACGATACCCCTTGGTAAGACAGGGTGTCAGACGTTCGTGCTTCTGTGTACCCGTAATGACTGTCAAAGATATACAAATGACACCAGGGGCTGTACTATGACTTGTTAAAGCAATCACCGTTCCAGTGTGAGAGAGAGATGAAGCTATACAGGACGAATAGCACTATCCTTATTTCCAACGGTAAGATAATGGTTTTAACACGTCATAGTAAGGCCCCTGGGACCAACGGCTTAACGTGCTTTCCAATAGGCACGGAGGATGAAATTATAACAAAGCTAAATGTTAGCTAAATACATATCTATACTCCATAGGTTTAGGTAGTTAAATAAAGGTAAACAAATCATAAAAAGGGTTTTTATAGTTGACACTTTCCAGATTCAAATACGATAAACCAAACTAAATTTATTTTAGAATTTTCCAATAGTTTCCTCTTTTATTTATCTATGTTAAACTTTATCATTTATTCTTAAACTACTCTTCGTAGATGTTACTGCTTTAGCACAATTTTTTTGTAAGATTTATAATAATAATATAATATTTTGCAATCTGTCTATTGTAAAGAGCCCAAACTCTAAACGTCAACGAATTATAACGTTGCTAAATTGAAGAGTACAACTGTGACGTAGCACGACAAGTGAAGTGACAGGTATTAAGTTTAGTCGGTTACCGGACAGCTGTCTCGTCACGTGGTTTTTTTTACCTTTATTTAATTACCTAAACCTATGGAGTATAGAAATAAAAAGGGAAAAGGTTGCTAGATAGGTACTTTAACATGTTGGTATGTGAAACAGGGTGTAAAGTTCACTCATCCAACATCCACCACGTGACGTCAGAGTGATGCGTAGTTTTCATGTGGCGATATGGATTCAGTCACAAACACGTCATCAATGGCTTACTCAGTCATTAAAAAGCCCACAAAAGAAGACATACCTAATAGGTACTTAAAAACTTTTTGCACTTCACACGGAAATCAGGTGTTCATTAAAAGTTTTTTCTGGCTACACAAATTTTCTTACAAATCAAATTAATAATGTAAATCCATCTATTCATGGATCCTCGTGCTGTTTTTATAATGTACAAGTTATGGAAATAAATTGTGCATTAAAAAAACAGCATGAGGATTTTACCAATACCTACGTAGACAAGACATTACGTATTCAATATGTTTACACTCACACTCACACACACACACAATCACACACACTCTTTTTTTTTTCACTTTTTTTTTTTTGTTTTTTTGCTTTTCAGGAATGTGTCTAAATAAACATTATTCTTTCTTCTTTCTTTCTTTCTTTCTTTCTTTCTTTCTTTCTTTACGGATGTACGAAATAGTTTATTTGCAGTAGGTATATACTTACAATATATTCTTTTTTTACTTTAAACACACGGAAAATACGATAAGAAGAAAAAATAAAATAAAATTCAAAGGCAAATTGGCTTATGAATTTTCTTCCAGTGATTAAATGCCGAACTCAGAGACGTCAATCATGACTTTAATCAGCACTTTTTAAGTTCATATGTGACATTATCTTAGCAGTTGTCACAGTTGGAATGTTTTCAATCTATCATATTTTTGACTGACAGTCTGTGCTGACGATGTTCGAATAGTACCCTCACACGTTTCTTCATATCACATCTGACCTTGGCAGAATTATCGTCATCGGCACAATTGCCATAAATAACAACACTATTTACAAAAAAAAACAACCAACTTC
The DNA here is from genome assembly GCA_914767755.1 of Agrochola circellaris. Lineage (NCBI taxonomy): Eukaryota > Metazoa > Arthropoda > Insecta > Lepidoptera > Noctuidae > Agrochola > Agrochola circellaris. The sequence continues at coordinate 11,906,797 of OU611860.1, forward strand.
CATAACAAACAATACAAAGCGAAAAACAACTTTAATTTCGGAAGTCGTAGTCTTTGGTTTTGTATTTTCGTGTTTTGCCACTATGAAAGGAATGAATTTGTCGACTATGAAAAAAAAACAGTATTTATTTTAAAAACACAAGCTTAAGTCCATAAAATCATACGGAAATTGAAAAAAAAAAATAAGAATAGATGAAAAAAATAAAAAAAGATAGACCCCACCCTTTTAAATTTAATTTTCGGCATTATATTTCTCATAGTGAAAATTCAGCATATGTATCGACTCTGAGTAGGTACTAAGGTAAGAGTAGGAATAAAATTAGGTTCCTATGCACATTGCACAATGCGTAAATGCTATTTAACTCCAGCGCTCTGTTACGTGTGATAATACAATTAAAAATATTTACCTACGTTAGTTAGTTCAATGTTTACAGTTTACCAACACAAGTTCAATGTCATATTAATAAATGGTGTCGCCTTACTTTGCATAATACTAATGCAACGCTAATTGCCAATTTTTTGTGAATTGTTTACGTCATTTTACGGTTATTTGCATATTTTACTTGTCAAACAACTAGTATGAAGTCTAGACTTTTGTGGGAAAAAAATGGATAAAAAAGTATTAATTGGAATGGATGTGATGTTGCTAATTTTGCTACAGTAAGCCCATTCTCACACGGGGTGACGGCAATTCAACCTAAACTGGTTGGCAACAGTCGTTGCCAACTGCGATGCAACTGGTACTCTCACATGGCAACTCACTTGTATCAATTTTAACGACATGACACACGATAACGCGGCAATTTTGTGAAAATGGCATTGACCGAGCGACCTGACTCGCACGTGACTGGTTGAATCGCCGTTGACAACTAGTTTTCGACAAGTGCGTCCAAGTTCAAGTTCAACTTCAAAATATTTTATTTCACATAAACCTACATGGGCACCTATGAAACGTCAGAAGCTAGGTGTACGGTTCCAATTGGTCGTTTCCTATGGAGAAGAGCCGGCAAGAATCTTCAAGGTTACTCTTTTAAAAATAATTGGCCTTTATAATATTTTCAAATAATAGTATTAATAGGAGCGTCTTATGAGAATCGCCATAGAAATGTAGATAAATGTGCTAACGCGATTGGTTGCGTCGGCGTTGAAAACTGGTTTCATTTTGATCACCTCGTGTAGAATGGCCTTAGTCATAAAGCACAATTTATTTATTATTCTCGTTACCCAATTTTAGGTTTTGGAGGTGTGTTCAAAGTTAGATATAGGTAACAGAAAAAACTAGCAGTGCATGTATATGCTAGTTTTTTTCACTTTACCTTTATCTATCTCTTTATTGTTGATATTCAACTCTTAACATACACGACAATGTGGGCAATGTGGTCGAGCCCTTTAAATAAATAAAAATAAAAATAAAAAAAACTCTCGTGATTTTATTACTTACGTTTTAAGTCTGAGCAGTGTGTAAGTCAAAATAAAAAGACATGATTTTTCCTCAACTCAATCTAACACAATCCAGCCGCAAACTAAATTATTACTTAAAAAAAATACGTGTGGCACTCGAGGACTGCCGCGGTAAAGCTATTGCATAGCATATATTCAAAAATAAGAAGATAATATTGTTGATTTAAAATAATTTTTTTTTTAAATACCCCTATACCCCCCCCCTAAATCGCAGAATTTACACAACCGTCAATGACGTCTGCCCTCACGCGTCTGCCCGCGTTCGGGTCGCGCACTCGGCGATCGCGCGTCATTGCCTAACCCGCCCCTCCACCCTCGTTCTGCGCGCCCGCCGTCGACTCATCGCAGGTCATTCTTATCGTTCTAACTTTTAAAATATTAGTCCAAATTACTTAGTGTAAAAGACAAATTTTATCTACATTAAATACCGAAAGCGATGAAGGTATTTATTTTGATACGAATGAACTAAATACTCTAAAATATGCAACTTAAAAAAAGTATTCAATTTAAATGTATTTATAGCTCACTATTTTGGCTATAATGGCTTCCACATAAAAGGTAGATATATGCTGTCGCGGACTTTTATTTAGAACTCTTTAAGACAAACAACCCCACAATACATTCTTTTCATGTAACTCCAGCGGTTTAGGCAGCGCACGCAAAGATAGATCTCAGAGGGCAGGATTTTTTCCGACATTGGATACTTATCGTTATATTATGGCTAAATCACATAAAATCTTTATAAATTGTAGCCTATGTGTTATTCTGATATATAAGCCACATTACTGTAAAGTTTCATTAAAATCCGTTCGGTAGTTTTTGCGTGAAAGAGTAACAAATATCCATCCATCCATCCTCACAAACTTTCGCGTCAGGTTTTTTTTTCGTTACGGAATTTCTACATTCGGTCGCCGCGCTCAGAGTCTCCGATAAAAGCTATGCAATAGCTTAAAAACTATATATACGTATGACATACGATTTTTTTATTTAACGCGGCTAGGTATAGTCAAGTGCGTTTTCCTTTACTTGCCTTATCAAAATAACGCAAGTAAAACGCACTTAGCTTACCTTAAAATAAAATTATATGCAAAAATACTTCAATTGAGAACAAAGAAACCACAAAGAGAGAGAGATAAAAAAAATGAAAAAAAATCTTTAAAATTATATTTAATTATAAATTGTATTAGTGAAAATTCAATGAGCAGAGCTTAAGCTATGTGTAATATTTCATTTTGCATAAATAAAACGTGTTAATAAAATGCTTAGTTATTCTTACCATTATTATGTTTTCTTAAGGGGGATGCGCTAAGGTAGCCCGCGAGATTCAAATTTTCTTGAGTTTTTTCCATTTTGCAGGTCAGTGTCAGGTTGTATTTGTTAATTAAAATATAATTCGCGACTGTAACAAATATGGCTTTACATAATTATAATCATTACAGTCAGCAATACAACTCCATAAGTTAGCATAATTTATTGTCTAATGTCATGATTTCATGAAATAGTCATTCAACTTAAAGAGTTGTATTGATCATTTTTATGAATATAATTCTATAATTAAACATTTGTTACGGCCGCGAATCATATTTAGATCAACATAGAATATGATACTGACCTGCAAATTGGAAAAAACTCAAGAAATTTTGAATTTCGCGGGCTACCTTGACGCTTTCGCCTTAAGATCAAAACATTAATAATGCGAATGTGTTTGTTTGCCAAATATGCATATATAAACAGTAGGTAAGTGTGCAACAGTCAGTCATTTTTATTAAATATATGACGTAGATACACACGGCTACACATCAAACTATACAATCCAGTTTATGGTGACCTCGCATTGTACGGAAATCCTCTACAATGTGAGCTCAGATGTATTGCTAGATGTGTAGCCGTGTGTACCTACATTGAAGTGTACGTAACACGTACCGGACATAATACGTACCGGATCAAAGATCGTAAAACGTACTGGCAACTTGATTATTGTATTGTTCATATGTTATGGACAACATAATGTGACTACGTCATATAAAATCCTTGAGATTTTATCGTAATTAAATCATCCAACTAAAATATTTTAAAATCATCCAAGTAAAAATAATTCTGAACCACTGTTAACGGACCATCCTGTAGGTACGTAAATATACAATGTTGCCCATGGGCATATCCCCGCCCGTACTTTTCTGAATATTCATGACAAATTATCGAAAATTAACGTAAAAAACCGGCCAAGTGAGTGTCGGACCACGCATAATGAAGGGTTCCGTAGTTGGGATGAATTTATCCCAAGAAAAAACTTAACATTGTAGTTAGAGAATAAAGAAACCATTGAGATCATGATATTTTTTTTTTTTTTAATCTTTAAAATTATATTATAATTATTAGTTGTTTTATAGAACATGTGAAAAAACGTGGACATAATTTATAATGGTCTGAAGTATCCAACAGTGTGTGGACGTGCTAGATTATTCTCCGTTATTCAAGAGGCCTTTGCCCTGCAGTGGGATAATTGTTATTATCCTGGTATTATTATAATTACAATGACAATTATATTAATTTCTTTAATCATTTGTCGGGTGCCTTGAAAAGGTCACGCGAGTCGGCACTTAGATATTACCTGTCGCTCGATTCTGTAAAAAGATCAACGTGAAACTTAGGTGAAGTGAGCGTGAAGTGAACTGTCACTGTCACAAATCGAACGGCAGGATGCTAGGGATTAACACTATTGACAGCTCACTTCACGCTCACTTCACCTAAGTTTCACGGTGATATTTTTACAGAATCGATCGGCTGATATAGGATTTCGCAGAAAAGTCTTATAGCTTCCTCTTTGGTTGAGGATTCTGGGTGAAGCTCGCTTCCACTTACGCGTCGTGATAAAAAATAAATAAAACTTAACTGTAAGTACATATATGCCTACAAACTGAGCTTATTGGTCGATACGCACGAAATTTCTAGCCCGATACAGGCGCATCGACTTAAATAATTTCATTTTTTCTGTAGGCGACTCGTCCGAAGTTAATTTACTTGTTGGCGAATCGACAACTCCAGAAACCCTGTTTTTCCTGTGTACTTGGCTGTACCCCTGATGGTACAGTGGAAGATCAATTTTAACCGCCGCTGTAGGGAAGGGTGTTTGGTCGTGAAACCCGATTTAAGCCTCGTGTAGACTAGCGCGACGCGACGGCGCGACGCGACTCGAACAATAGAATTTCTAAGAAAACTTCATGGAATAACAACAACCGGTGTCGCGTCGCGCTGTCGCGTCGCGCTAGTCTGCACGAAGCTTTAAGGCTCGTGCAGACCAGCGCGACACGACGGCGACGGCGCGACGCGACTCGAACAATACAATTTCTAAGAAATCTTCACGGTATAACAATAGCCGGTGTCGCGCCGCGCTGTCGACTCGCGCTTGTCGTACGAAGCTTAAATTAAACGAACAAGTGTCATTTAAAATCTTTTTTTTTTTTTTTAAATACGTTTTAGGCAATTGGCACATTTAGAATATTCTTTTATAATTTATTCATAAACATTTGCTGCATAAAATATATTTTCTCTTTGGGCTGCCGGTCCATGTCGGATACACCCAGTGGCGAAATGCATGCTAAATTGTGCTGCTACATGGAAAAGCTTTCGTAGATACTAACCTATCCACTTCACCATCGAGTACCCGACATGTACCTACTACAATGCAGCTGAAGCATGTTAACACGTTCAGTACCGCGAGCCCTCCTAGAGGGTTCACCTAGTCGCATAAGAGATGCCTCGACGCCTCGCGGAGGGCTCCTTTTAAATGTAGGTTTTCTTAGCGAATACAGCATTATAATACGTGAAAATAAAGTATGATGTTTATTTTAGCAAGATTTATTCGTTTATGCGTTGGTTTTAAACTCCAAACACTTTTTCTTTTTTTTTCTTGTTCACGGTTACAAATATTCACAAAAAAATTAAAAGGTTGGAAACTACGTATTAAGCTTCGTGCAGATTAGCGCGACGCGACAGCGCGACGCGACACCGGTTATTGTCATACCGTCAAGTTTTCTTAGAAATTGTATTGTTCGAGTCGCGTCGCGGCGTCGCGTCGCGCTGGTCTGCACGAAGCTTAACAGCGACAAGACCCCCTGAAAACACTCTTTTATTTCGTTTTACAGTGTTTTTTAACAACGGATTTAAACCAAATGCCGTTGACCGTCCACGATGGTTAACTTTAGCCCAAACGTAATGCCGGCAACCCTCCCGGAGGGTCCACTTCCAATATGTATGGCGGCATAGCGCATGAGTTCTATGAAAAGTGGGTGGAGTCGAAAGTGTTAAAAGGCACTTAACCACCAAAACAGCACGACAGCTACATATAGTTCATAGGTAGTTATAGCCGCCAGTCATTTCGGAAGTGACACAGCATTCCCATTAACTTTTATCGGCATAGATAATACGGCAATACTAATTCAAATGCAGTAAAAGTAGGTACTTGTTGATAAGTGATAACGTATACTTTTGGCAGATATGATAGATAAGTACGGTGGATCAGTATTAAGTTATTACGCAGAGGGATTACATTGTGTTGGTCTGTCACGGAAAATGTAAGCGATTTTTATTTATAAATGTTTTTGTAATTATTCTTCTATATATTATATTATTTATTTTCTCTTCGCAAATGTACCATCAAAGAATTTCATAACTAACCAGTTTCAAAACAAAATCCCGTGAAGATGATGACTACATCTGTTACCGGCCCGGTGATACAGCCGCCGAGCGCTGCAAGCAAGAATAGCCCTTACAGTGGTTAGATATGAACTTCTTCGATGGTACAGTGATAGTGCTTAACGATAAGTTTACAATTGTGAGAGACTGCTGCTTGAAATAGGAATATCAAGCAACGTCCGTGATTATAAGTCCCTAGGGCCCCACGACGCTACATTTCTACAAGCTTTACATTAGGTGCTTTCATGGGACTGAAGAGAATTAATAATGTAAGAACAAAAAAACTGGCATAAAAATTTAATAAAGGTAAAAATAATGCAAACTTGCTATCAACAAAAATGGATTTGACTGTGTGCAATGTGCATGTGTAAGTGAATAGATTTATGCTGGTGTAGTATTGCGCGCTAATTGGTTCCTTCCTATAAAGTAGGTGCTATGGTTACTTAAATATGATGATGATAAATACAGTACCTACATCTGCCGCGCCCTGATTAGTCAGCACTATGACCAAACTTGCTGACTGACTAATATTCTTACCTCGACTGAGCACTATTCTATTGCTCGCTTCATTATGAGAGAAGATTTTTTGGTACAATTAAGTTTAATATCACATTGTACTCCAAATATTTTATGTATGTGAAGTTGTGTACAAAACAATTTTTTTTAAATACCTAAGTACTTACGATAATTTCACTTTAACCTCTGTTTTTTTTCTGTGAGGAATCCTCATTGGAGATTAACGCAGGGTTATGCCGTTCTCCTACAAAACCCTAAGGATCCCACTCTCTACTACCGTACGTCCGGGGCCAGAGAGATACACGAAATTCGTCAACACAACCTCAAAAACAACTGACGAATCCTTTCCCATATTTCCAGAAATCAAAATGGCGTCCGCTTCCGTGATGCTGATACAGCCCAAAGGCGAGATGTGGGAGAAGATCAGAGTGGAGCTGAACGAGAACGTGAACACACGGGACCAGGACTTGGCAGCCATCAAGGACTGGCTGAGGAAGCAGCCGCACCTGCCTGATGAGTGGGGTGAGTTGGTGGTAGTCCTTTTAAAAGATGATCAAGTGCATTTGCCGACCTTTAGCTCGACACAGTGACTAATATAGAAGACAAGCCAAATTGTATCACGCTCGCAATTCTGCTTAAAGGGTATGGGCAAAACAAAGGTGGTGTCTTTTTTAGAGTTGCTGGGCATAAATGGAACCATTTCAATTGAGCAAAGGACTTCTATACAGGGACCCCAACTCTAAACCGTAGGTAGTTTGAAATCTGAGATAGGTGATAGTAGTTTCTAAGATATACGAATTGCCAATTGACTATGGAGAGTGCCATTTTTTTTAAATCACTGTTCACTGACTAGCTCGATACATTTGTGATAAGAGGTCTCTAATATCCTAAGTATGTTCAGTTCTGATTTGTGTGCGATGACATGAGTGAAGCTCGAAGCGAAGAACTTTACTAAATATACTAATACTAGTAGTATTTAAAAAAGAAACCAAACAGGAACTAAACAATCAATTATTAATTAACGACTCCCCAGAGGACCGCTGCTTGATGACCTTCCTACGAGGATGCAACTTCTCCCTAGAGAAGTGCAAGAGGAAGTTGGACATGTACTTCACGATGAGGGCAGCCTGCCCTGAGTTCTTCACAAACAGGGACATCACGAGGCCGGAACTTCTGGACCTTATGTCTAGAGCGTAAGTTTCTTTTTTGTATGATCTAAAGTTGCGAAAGAAGTACCTAATTATTTAGATAAATCAAAATTATAGTATCATCGTAAAAAACAGGAAGTGATGGATATCTTATTTACAAAATCTTTTGGGGAATTTGGATGGATGAATACAACAAACCACATATATCGGGTGTAAAAAGACACTTTCCGAAGCCGAAAGCCACATATTCTACCCATTATTTGCATCATTTTTTTCCACTAGACCATACCTGGGAATCCACTGGTTCTGGAGATATTGAAGGTCAAAGTCGCATTTTTTTTTTTACCTTTTCACGAAAATGAATTCTATGCGATAATACGAAACTTTTTTCCAAACAAACATTACCTGAATTTTAGATTTATCTTAACAGATTACGCATTTGAAGTTACAAAAACGCAATGAACAACAAGTACCTACCTACGTAGCGTAGGGGCGGAGCTTAACTAACACTGAATCCGTTCATTCAAGCGTGGGTTCGCGTTACATTGCGCGCAATAAAAACTTGTTTTTTTTTATAAAAAAAAAAAAATACGGTTCCCAGCAATATTTTTTGCGCAAAGCTACTTAGCTATACGTACAGTATGCGTAGTTTACGGCTTTGTGATGTGTCTTTTTACACCCTGTATATTACACTACTACACTAAATAACATTGGTAAAATATAATAAAATAGTTTATATTTTCGTGGTTTCAGGCAAGGCCCTACTATGCCAGGACTGACTCCCTCGGGAAGAAGAGTCACAATTTGCAGAGGTAAGATCTTTAAAAATAATTTTCAGAATCATGGCAGACATTAATGAGCTTTCAAAACCGAAAGAAAGATTTCACTAACCAATACTATTGCTTTGAAAGACAAAAATTAAGGACAGAATCTGAATGCAAAAAGTTGGGAACAGACATGATAAATTTAAGCAATGTATTCAAGTGTTGATATTTAAGATTGCAATGACAAAAACTAATTTTTAGATAGAAAAATCCTCTTGAACAATTTCCCTTCCTAATGAATCATCATTATAATTAATTTCCTTAACAATGCAACACTTTATATCCATCGCATGACAAAAGTAATTAGCAGTCAATACCGCTTGACTCAGTGAAACTTAGTCCATTCGCGATATATTCCACTTTTTTATAGTTCCCGGCGTTTTAAACATTGCAACAATCGTGGGAAATCCTATGTGAACAAATTTGATGAACTAGTTTCTTTTACAGCTAACTTCCTTTAAGAAAACGCATTCATTTACATATTTAGAGGAAGTTAGCTGTAAAAGAAACTAATTCATCAAATTTAAGAAATAATTGAAGTATAAAATGAAATCATATTTTAGTACGACCATGCACTAAGTTTGTAGCACTATTTTTAATTGTGATAATAATGTCTTTACACACGTGAATCTTATCATCAGCCAATCTAAGTAAAATGGCATGTGATTCACGTGCCATTTAGCGAAATACTGCAGTAACATGTTTCTTTATGAATAAGATGAATAAATCGTTATATATATAGAAATAAATCAAATGACATCTGGTGAACATAATACAGTTGCTATAGAAAACTTCGAATCTATGCAAAATGATTCAGCCGAAGAACTAGAAGAAGTAATAGAACTAAAACAGCACCATGCAACTACGAATTGCCTTTACGGAATAATTGAGTTACAAAATTCCTCTTATAAGCATTAAAAGGGGAAGGTTCACAGACAGACCTTTGACTTTACTTTGTTAAGTAAATTAAGTGTTTCATACGAATGTGAACATTAATGTGAAAAGAATGAAGGTCACATTCCTATGAGACGCTTGTTTTACTTACCAAAGTAAAGTCAAAGTAGGGCCTGTCTATCTTCCCTTAAGCCTCGTTACCGCTTACCGTCTGAGGCCTCACATTTGTCTTATAAATGACTACATTACAACTGACAATGCTGTCTAATAACCAATGTTTTCTAGCAAACAAACGTTCTTAATAACAAGATTTATAGTAACAATCCAGAGACATACAATCATTTAGACACTTAAATCCACAGGCCTCGACAAGAACCTCGACACGAACCAGCTGAACGACGCGTTCAAGATCGCCATGATGATCGGTGACGTCAGATTGATGGAGGAGATAGAAGGAGTCGCAGGAGACGTGTACATTCTAGACGCTTCCATCGTCGCACCCAGCCATCTCGGAAAGATATCACCGTCAGCTTTGAAGAAGTTCTTTATTTGTATCCAGGTAATTTTTCTGGCAAAATCTAAGGCTTGTAATAGACGCAATTGGTGATAAGGCCCGCTAGGCATAGTAAGCAGATAACAGTTGGGGGTGCGTGTGAATATACATTTATCTCCCGGGCCCCAACTCACATAGTGGAAGTATCCGTGGACGTTTGCGATATAACCCACCGTTCTCCCCAGAACCCAGAGAGAGAGAGGGTCTCCATGAAGATAAACTCACAGAAGAAAAAAAAGAAGGAGGCAAAATCTAAAGGGTTATAGAATGTATTAGATAACTTCGTTTTGAAACAAATTATGCTTCTAGAAGTTCTTCATCTACCTAGTAGTTGTACCTACTATGTATTATATTTATAAACTTATTCGTGAACTATTATATCCTAATGGTTTCCGCAAATCTGTTCAAAACTAAGAAGCTACTATATGGCACCACATTTTAGTTTATCAATAATGTTTTTGTTTGTTTTTTTGTGTTAGTTTATTGTATCTCTTTTACGAAACTTTGTTTCCCGACTCATCATCAAAGATCCTGAGAAGTGCAATGTGCCATGTATTTCTTAACTAGGATGTGTTGTAAATATGAAATAGTTCTACGAAAACTGCGTTTTCTTTTCTTGAACTTATTTATTAAACTATTTAATTAATAGTTCTTAATGTAATAAAGAGAAAAGATTAGATTTTTTGTATTTTTGTATGCTTGTTTGTTTTTAATGCATAAACTCAAAGACTATTGGACCGATTTAAAAAATTCTGTCGCCAGTTGATTGCTATATTAAATTATCACTGAGGATATATATAAAGATCTCGCGGGCGAAACAGCTGGCGCAAAATAGTTTATTTATATAAAGGCTTACCAACTAAATAATATACATACATACAAATACACATACAAACATAGAAATTGGATTTATGGTACACTGTTACTATATATTATAGTAACGGCATTTGTCAAATTTTTCTGTGTTAATAATGGATACGAGGCTTTTGGCTAATTTGTAAAGTGGTATTGTTTTTTGTTTTTTTTGTAATGTGCGTTTAGTTTCTGCAGAATAAACACTTTTTCTTTCTTTCTTTTTCTGTATACACAGATAATGCTGCTGCTGCAAATATATAAATCTAATGAAAGCTATTATTATTCTATTTCAGGAGGCCTATCCAGTAAAGTTGAAAGAGGTGCACGTAGTGAACTCGACACCTCTGATAGATACTCTCTTCAATATCATCAAACCTTTCCTCAAGGAAAAGATGAGGAAAAGAGTAAGTATTAACAGCTTTTTGTTACATTGATATAATGAATCTCTAAGTCAGCCTCTCATATATTTGTTTCTATGATGAGGTCTCTGATCTGATAAAGATAAAGTTTGGGAATTAGAGTATGATAGTGCATTTTTAGCATTTTTGCATTAACAGCAGTGATAGCCTAGTGGTGTGACCATCGGACTTGCAAGTCATAGGTCTCGAACTTGAACCCAAGGCACGCACGACTTTTCCATTTGTATATTATGACTTGCTTCAAAAACGGTAAAGAAAAACATCGTGAGGAAACCGGCATGCCTGAGTAATATTTCTCGACAGCATGTGAAGCCAAGGCAGAGGACTATGGCCGGCATAAAAACTCTGACACCAAGTTGACTAACTTGGTGTCAGAGTTTTTATGCTTAGTGACTACTAACCGCACGAAAGAGAAGAAGAAAGAAGAAACCAATTTTGCATTCATTTGAATTTTTATTTAGTACTGACTGCAGATAAATTGCACTCACTAAAGCAGCAAAGTAAAGGTGGTTATGATGTTTCCTTACAGATCCTCTTCCACAGCAGCTTCAACGCTCTTCACGAGCACGTGCCCAAGGAATTACTGCCACCAGAATATGGTGGCACTGGATGCTCTCTCGATGAGATTAACAGTATGTTTCCATTTTCATATTATTATGATTAGTAATTACAGCGGAAACCATGTGCGGATTTCAACATCTGTCCCCAGCATATGTGCGCATACGCGAGGCTTCTGTGGAATTCGTATTCGAGCAACGCCTGACTCCGTCCAGAACCCTGCTTATGACGTTTACATTACATTCAAAACTGAACTGTAATCTTAGATAAAATATAGTCCAATTTTGAACTTAGATTAGATTTTTCTTGATTCGGAAATCGCTGCTAAATCCACATCAATCTGATGAGCTGTCACTTGAGTTTTCGTCACGCCTTGCTGTGGAGATCGCCTTTAAAGAAAATGGCCGCCTTCTGAAATTTCGGATTCCGTAGCTGTAAATTCTAAAATTACTCCACTTTATTTACAGCCGCCTGGGTAAAGAAGTTGGAAGAATACAAAGACTGGTTCCAGAAGCAGGATTCCCTGATAGCTGAGGAGTCACTCCGACCTGGCAAACCCACCAACTACGATGAACTCTTCGGAATGGATGGCTCCTTCCGACAATTAGCTATTGATTAGGCTAGTTTAGATACTTACTTATATAAGATAGTTAATTGGTACTGGCTTGACCTTGCGGAAATCAATGATAAAATACAATAGACGTAGATATTTAGTAACCTATTCCTCTTAACGATTCCTAAAGAGTCATAAAAATCCTGTAAGAAATCTATGCGAGTTTCATTGTCAGGATGACGATTGACTTGTCGCGAACCCGAACACAGCGTGCTACCAAGCCGAGTGGCACCGGCACCTGCGCCGGCGCCGGCGATTTCTCACAGGGTTTTTTACGACTCTTTAGGAATAGTTACGCGGAATAGTTTACTAAATATATCTACGTCTATTGTATTTTACTTATAAAATTCGCTTGCTTCTAAGATAAAACGTTTGTGATCTAACAAAATATTGCCTGCTATAGTAAAGAATCGTGATAGTTCGAATTTTTTAGAACTACAGGTTCAAATTAAATTACCTAGCGAAACTCCGCAGACGTGATGGATATACCCATCACGTCTGCGGAGCTAAACAGGTTTAAAAAAAGTATATTTGATTTGGGGTCAACGCCCGTTTATTGTGTAGTTACTTGAGTTGAGAAAATCTTATTATTTTTGTTTTATCGTATTTAGATACCGAAACCGACCACGTCTGTGAAATTTACACAAAAAAACTGTTTTTTTTTTTTTTTAAGTGTCAATAATCTATCGGCATTTGATGATCCCAAAAAATCATATACGTCTGCGGAGTTTTGCTAGCTAATTTATTTTGAACTATAATTCGCTTGCTTAGTTATAAGATAAAACGTTTGTGACCGTACTAAATATTTCCTGTTGTAGTAAAAAATCGTGATAGTAAGGAATTATTAGAACTATAATGCCTTCATATAACGTTTTCACTATAATGTTTTCATTACTAAAGCGACCAGTCTAATGCTCGGTTCCTATGAACTAAAACGAATCGTTTTCCTGACCAATGGCATCTTTTTTTATTGCCAAACTGAGCATATAAATAGATTCGTAAGCTAATTTTACCTGTGATAACTACTTCCAGAGGATCTACTATGCAAAGCTATGAGGTTCATTATTGGTAAAGATACAAGACCTTTAACGGTTCGTAGATTATAGGAATCGGCCATAAGCGAATGCGTAAATAAAAGCAAGCCGTTGAATTTTCAAGTTTCGGCACTAAGTTTAAGGTGGATAATCCAACAGCACGCTTTTATTTAGTCATTCATGTAGGTGTCACCTATTGTTCATGAAAAGGGGATAAATTTTGCATCACGCATGGACTATTTTGTTTAGTTACATGATCAATAATGATAGTTCTCCTCTGAATCAATCATTCATGTAGCCTTTTAGCAGTTTTAAATCTGCTGTGTGTAAAGACAAAACCAGTTACATTACGACACAACTTAGATGTAGCATAAATTTAAAAATTTGCATACATTCATTTTAATTTTACGAATGTTTTTGGTTAAATGACTTCACAAGTTATTGCGTTTGCGCAAAGATCATTTTCACTTCAAGCAGTAATAAATATTGGTGTTTTTGAAGGCGTACTTAGCTCAGATGATGATCGGTTTTACGAATTTTGCCGATGCTACATCTAAGTTATGTCGTACTGTACTTTAGGTGTTTACAATTAGCTACAATCCGGCCGTTGAGAGAATGCGTTCCTGACATCTGTCTATTGGACAATTTCTAATAGTAATAAGGATCAAATTCGCAAAACACTTATTCGTTACAAACACATGATCGCACTCTAGACGGCAGGACTGTACCAGATATTTTACAGTTTATTCAGTCCTCTTTTTAGTATATCAGTGGTCCTCAATCATTATGAATGCTTTTGCACTATAAAACATGGCCCACTAGGTGCTATATCATTATAATTAACCATAATGATAATAATATATTACTAGCCTTACTGACTGGGCCATCACGACACTAATGAATTTATTAGCGTTAAAAATATAAGCTTGTGAAAATCATTATTAGCTTTAGCTATGCTTTTGATCAGTCTCAGGGATCTCACGCCCTAGACGGCCACGACCACGACCACGACCAGTGGCCGCAGCGACCAGGTAAACTCTAGAAACCTATACGAATCGCGCACTTGGTCGCAACGGTACCAACTAGCAGCACATCATACAATACCACTAGACGGCCACAACTGGCCGGAGTCGTGGCCGTCTAGATCCCTTAGTTACGTTTACGGTGCTGTAGACATAGTAAACACTTCGAGGGGCACTAAATGCCCATAAGTGTTATACATAACAATATAATTTCTATTGTCTCGTTCAGTGTCCTTGAATGCGTTAATAATATCATCTGAAACATTTTTTATAAAAATGTAAAAAATACAATTTCCTCTTAATGTAATTAGGTATATAGTTATAATTAAGTATTATGTATAAATATTATATTAATGGTGATTGTCTGTGATAAATTAAATGAATTTTTGATTATACTTATGAGTTATTATTTGTGCGTGCAAAATATACAACATTTTGCCTTTTATGTTATAGGGAATATGCGCGTAATTCAAAACTTATTAATTATTTAAATAATTATATAGGAGTCAAGAAACAAACTTCAATTTTTTTTACAATTTTTAATGCTTTACTTATTTTACAATTCATTATTTTATATGTTTTTTGGTGGAACGGAACGCAAATTCGAAACGCGTCTTCGAAAATCCCGGAAATTACCTCAAAAGGCATGAGAATACATAATATCTTTTGTTAGCAAACTACTTGAATTCTGACTAAGGTAAGTTTTTAAGTGCGATTTCTGCTTGAATAAAGCACAAAAACAATTTAATTTATTTGATTTTGGGAAAAAATCCCTAAAATCATATGTCAACAAAGCGTCAGGATGTGGCGTCATACGTGCCAAATGACGCCACATCCTGACCGCGACAGAAACGGACGTTTGAGCTGTAGTAATTTTTTTTAAACTAATTACAGGCTCTTTTGAATTGTCAAGGGGTCGGTGAGTCAGAAATATGAAGCTAGTCGCCCATTCCAATACGTAGTAGGTTCCTCTATATGTGGCGACCATTATGTGGCGGCCGTTTTTTACCGGCTGTTATATGGCATGCGTTGCCATCGTTTTCATGACGGCCGTCACTGCGGCCGCCTGTTATGTCGCGGCCGTTATGTGGCAGCCGTTATATGGCGGCCGTTATTTAGCGGCCGTTATGTAGCGGTCGTTATTTAGGGGCCGCTAGAATGGAAGGATGCTAGATAGATACTCCAATATACAAAAAAACAAAAAGAAACAAAATCTTGGTTTCTTCAATATCAGGGCAATCAATGAACTAAGCAATAAGTGAAGTCAGTATGATGAATATCCTCAACATTTGGCATTACTTACATTTGCGTCCGGTTCACCCTGGGCAGTCAACCCTACTACCGCTTTCCAAACAGGTTTTTTTTACGGGGCTAATTAAAAATCAGATGGCCGATGGGGCCGAAAGATTCTGGAGTGGCGACCGCGTACCGGAAGACGTAGCGTTGCAAGGCCTCCCACAAGGTGGACCGATGACCTTGTGAAGGCCGCAGGAATCTGCTGGATGCGGGAAGCACAGAACCGGTCGAAGTGACGGTGCTTGGGGGAGGCCTATGTCCAGCAGTGGACGTCTTTCGGCTGAAATGATACATGATGATGAATCAAAAATCAGACCAGTAGGTAGGTAAGATACTGAACATAGCTCATAATATTGGGTTCCCATCTATGAAATTGGCATTTTTTTTCTCACAAATAGAGAACCTTGTTACTTCTATGATTTAAAATATTCATCAATGGCTTGGTATTATATCGAATAATGACCATCATAGACAACTACCAATAGTAAAAAAACCTTATTTCTTATAGTTTTCTAAACATAAAAAATACCTTAAATATGACTCCTCATTTTGTTAGCAGAAATGACCACTATTTGTTTTAACTTAGCCAAAACTTATTTTTGTCGCTTAATCTAAGTGGCATATTAAATTATCTTAGTTTTTATACATTACTACAGTACATAAAAGTTTTAAAACATTAGTGTTCATGGTTGTTATATAAATTAAGAAAATGTTAGTATGAAAATGCAACTTCTTTAAAATTCTCCAAACAAAACGCTGATTTCATAGGTGGGGACCTAATACATAGATGTTGTCTGACCTACGTATTGAAGAGGTGAACTTTGAAACATAACAATTTATTGTTTATACGATACATAAGTACGCATTACGTATGTTATATTGTATGTACTTGAACTGTGCTTCCTTATCCGACGTATGATAAAGGTGCGGCTTTATTAGCAGACATTTGTTGCTTAGCAGAGACCCAAGCGCGAGCGCAAGATGTAAAAGAAACGTATATTCGAATGATTTTTGAAATTGAGAATACAACTATCCTATTGCATTTGGGTTTACATTATTGCGACAAGCAAAATAAATATAACGCATAAATATGAATACAAATAATTTAAAGAAATATCATATAAATTTAGGCTAAACAGACTGTTGATCTGTGGACCGTTTTATATTTTGCTAAGTACCTGGTACTTGTTGATAGGCCTACACTGTCCTCTCATACCTTTTAACACTGTAATTTGAAAACATTGTGAAAACCATTTACTTTTAAAAGAGTAACTGGAGGTTCTTGCCGGCTCTTCGCCATAGGAAACGACCAATTGGAACCGTGCACCTAGCTTCTGACGTTTCATAAGGGCCCATGTAGGTTTAAGTGAAATAAAATATTTGAATTGAATTGAATTGAATAAAGTGAGGGGCTCGTGGCAAAATAATGACAGCCGTACGGGTCGATCGAAGTTAAACTACGCTTGCCGAGGTCAGTCCGTGGATGGGTGAGCATCCATTACATACATATCTAGACTCCTCTCCGTGCCTCGGAAAGCACGTTAAGCCGCTGGTCCCGGCTGTCATTTGTAGATCTTTGACAGTCGTTACAGGTCGGAAGCCCGAAAGTCTCATATCCAGTCTTGCCATGGTATCTTATTACCCAGTAACCGGGATAAGAAGGGCAGATAGGCAGTCAGTCCGAATACAATACTGGAATTCAGCTGGATGTAGCTGAATACTGTAGCTTAGGCTGGAAGCCGACCCCAACATAGTCAACGATGCCAGTCCAAATCCTTAAAGATACTATATTGACACTACCACACACAATCGCTTCCCGCTCCCGCTTATCTCCCGCCTCGCTCCGCTCATCTAACACCGCTCATAAACGAGACTTGAATACATAATGTTATCAGTACAAAGACGCCATAAGTACGTGACTAAGTTCAGAACTACTGTCTTTTGTATAAAGTGCTGCGTCCGAAATTTTTGAACAATGCTGCTTGGTATCAGCGATTTTTTATCAGTTGAAACAGATATTAGTTAGCAGATTGATAGTAAAGCGATTCTAATCAACCATCCCACTTATAAAACTCATAATTTTCTTTCTTCGGCCTTAATCCTGATTAAAAATAAATCTAAATTCAAAAGTCATTTATTCAAACTGACTCTGTACTTTTCGAACGTGAAAATTACATATGACAGTCCCCCAAAACGTACGCCCTTCACCACATCCTAGTGCTTTAGCTGGGAAGAAGAAGTGGCGCAACAAACTCCCCAGCAGCACTGCTGTCTGTTCAGAAAATTATTAAAATTAAAGAAATTGATTTATACATATATGGTCGCCGCAGCATAACTTTTTCCGTGTTTAAAATAATACACGGCCAATTTTCTGTTAGTTTTCTTTCAAAATCAAAATCATATTTTATTTCACATAATCCTACATAGGCACTTAGAAAACGTCAGAAGCTAGGTGCACGGTTCCAATTGGTCGTTTCCTATGGAGAAGAGCCGGCAAGAAACTCCAGTAACTCTTTTAAAAATAAATGAAATTACGGTGATAATAGGGAGGACCGTGTAGGCCTGTCAATAAGTACCAGCCGGTCGATTCTGTAAAAATATCACTGTGAAACTTTGTGAAGTGAGCGTGAAGTGAGCTGTCAATAGTGTGAATCCCTAGCATCCTGCCGGTCGATTTGTGACAGTGACAGCTCACTTCACGCTCACTTCACCTAAGTTTCACGTTGATATTTTTACAGAATCGACCGATAGGTACTAAAAATAGAAAATGGCCTGTCTACAAATCTACAGTCTATTAGACCTTTTTTTTTTTTTTTTGAGGATGGGAAATTATCAAATAACTTCTCCCGCTCTGGGTGGAGCGGGAGGGCGTGTCAGACTTTTACTGACTAAAACCCACCCGTGTTCCTTCCGTTGCCTGTGTGCCGAGGTCGCGATATCCCTTTCAGACAAACCCGCAACCCCGGCAGTCTATTAGACCTACAACACGTTCACAAAATATAAAAAAGTATAAATAAAATAATTAAAAGTTTAGTCTTGTACCTAATCTTATTTTGTTTTTACACACATTTACGAGTACATAAGGCCTTCAGTAAAGGCCTTCTCTATTGCCATCATTTTCATTTCCTCCTATTTGAGGAACACTTCATCCATTTTATCCCGTTATTTCGATTATACTTTTAAACTAGGTACCCTTTTCGTAACCTAACCTGTCCTTCTCTTCCCCTTCTAACTCAAACTCAAAGCATTTATTTCAATTAAACCATTTACAGGCACTTTTGAATTGTCAAGGAATCGGTCAGTCAGAAAGATGAAGCTAGTTGCCCATTCTAAAGCGTAGTGTCCATATGGAGAAGAACGGGCAAGAAACTCCACGGACACTCTTCCTTTAGAGTGAAGTCCATCTTCCTTCCATCATTGTATCTCGATATGAAATACAGGGTTTCAGGGACATCGAGGTACAACATGTTAGCATGGACTCAGTACCTACATGATTCTGGGCACACACTGGAAAAAAATATCCGCTGTTTTTGACAAAAGTGCAATACCTACGCGGCAAAATGCAACAGAACAGCATTTTTTTTTTCAAATAACATTTTCGTTTTTTTTTTTCAACGCTGTGAGTTAGAATCATGTACTGAGTCCATGGTAAGTTGCACGTCGACGTCCCTGCCGCCCAGTATTTTCAATTTCGTTCTAAATCTCATACTCCCGCTGAAGTAATGTATACTTTTCATAATTCTCGAAGGGGCAAAGGTCTTGTCTTGTCAACACCTTGAGTAAACAATTACTTACGGATTATTTACTTAGCAATCCTTTATTATTTACTTTTACTATTACCGTCTAGTGGACTGTAAATATGTATTTATTGTGTGGAAAAAGATACTGGCAACATTTACGATATTTTTTCTCCTTTAGGTTCGCATGCCGTATTTAAAATATGGTTCAGCAAGGTGATATGTAGTGGGACGGAATGTGCAGGTTGTGCCCAACAACCTTTAAAATTACGTACCTATCAGTACTTGTCGTGGCTCTTCATTGCACCCCAACAATTCTAGTTTGAATCTGATAGATTCTGGGATCTATAAGTCAAATTGGGTAAACCGACCTATTATACTTTCCGTCAAAGACGGCTTCAAAATCTCAGTGTATATCAGTACGCAACAGTATCGAGTGTGCAGCAGTTACGTACGGAAGGGTTATCTACCGAGCGGCCGTAGGTAATTATTTCAAGGTTACTGCCGAAATACTGTATAATTCGACGACCACGATATGATATTACATTTATGTGTTTTGCAAATTCGATCATTATTAGTACTACAAATTATTGTCCAACTGACAGCTGTCAGAAACGCATTCTCCCAACGCCCGAACTATACGATCCATAGGATATTATGTCTAATTATAACTTCTCGTCCTGCCAGTCTAGGTAAATGGACTTTCGAGGCCCTACAAAGTTACGTTAACCCTTAGGATCCTGTTCATGTAATTGCATGCCTTCGTAAAGGACTTTTAAGATAGGGTTAAAAACATGACAGTGTCTTCGTAGATAAATTCTTGTAGAAGATTATTCTGAATAGGTTGATTTGAAGAGGCAGTGTTCACAGGCAGGACAAACAAAATGATATAAAAAAATATCTAACCAGTTGTTTTGAACTTAGGTTTAAAAGAACACATCATTTTGATTTTATCATACCTAGCTTCAGACCAAATAAAAAACCAAGACAGAGCGCTGCGAACAATACAGTGAAGCATGCCAAAACTACACCGCCGCTCTGTGCATACACGCTCACACGCACACATTTACAACCTTTTACAATTACACTACCATCAAACTACACCACACAAAGTGCACACATGTTTACGAAACCGGCTTCACGTCACTGTTGACAGCGCTCTGTGGTTTTTATTTCTGAGTACCTAGCACAAACATACCTAGGTACCCAGCACAAAAAATTATACAATATAAATTTAAATTCTAGTTCTTGTGGACTTTTGTCCTCTGTCAAAATGATTCTCTAAGAGCCTCGCAAATTACTGACTGATATATTAATACAGGGCCATGATTCTCAAGGATATACGCATAAAGAATCCTAAGTAGACCTACAACTACGTAGAACAAATTTACGAGCGTTCGTCCTAGAAGTTGGCAACGTCGCAAATAGCTGTCAAATATTTACCTGTTTCGATTAATTTGGCAATATTACTGTATGGAAATATCAAATGTAGCTAACTAGCGAACTAAAATATTGATTATGAAATGCACTTATTAATATCGTAACACCGAATATTTAGTTTTAGATGTTAAAAAGTATTTGGAAACTTATCACATCTAAAACGGTTACAAAATCAAATTCAGCGTTAGGTATAATTGCAAATCATTATTAATATTCTAGTTCACTAGTTAGCCACACATTTCATATTTCCATACAGTAATATTGCCAAATTAATCAAAACAGCGAAATCTTTGCGAAGTTGCCAACTTTCAGAATAATATTGACAAACTAAATGAGCGCTTTGCTAAAAGTCTCACTTGCAATTTCTTTTCCTTTTTAGGGTGCTGTCCCCGAAGGATGCCAAACGGATCCCTATTACTAAGCCTCCGCTATCCGTCAGTCCGTCTGTCAGCGGGGGCTGTATCTCATAAACCGTAATAGGTTCACAGCTGTTATCCCCGACACCCACAGGACACCCCTATTTCGCCAGTTACGTTTGAGTCCCATGTAACAGGGGGCGAGCCTATTGCCATCAACTGGGCACAAATCCAGACTCCGCCGCGCCGGCCTGCTACTGAGAAAATTCCCGGTGGTTATGCATATTTTTGGCCGAAACCCGTTTAATATTGAAGTCGTATTACGAAGGTAGTACTGATAATGCAATATAGAGTATGTACGGTTTACCCCCATTTAACGAACTTTCGATCCGTAGGACCTAGGCTGAAATATACGGGTCTGTAATTCTTCTTCTTTTTCGTGTGGTTAGTGACTAACCATAAAGGCCTATTCATATATAAGCGATCTACACTATATATGTACTTGTGTACCTATTATATTTATAATTCATTGATGTCTATTTAATATTTAATATTATTATTATCTCCTCTAAATCGTAGCACCTGCCATCTTATCTCTTCACCACCCTTGGTTGACTGGTAGAGAATGCCTTATTGTGTGCTAGAAGTTTAAATAAATAAATAAATATCGCGTCGACGGAAGAATAGATAAAATTACAGATTGTGATTGTGAATCTGTCATTTTGTCTATTCTTCCGTTTAAACCCTTTTCTATGGTGGTCATGCTGCGCGTGCAGAAGGCGGACCAGTATCGCTACCTCGCGCGACAGCGATATCGCTATATCTGAATAAGCCTTAATCTATACTTCCATCCGTCTGTAACTGATCTGACTGGAATAAAAGTTTTGAAATCATGACTGGAATGTCTTCGGAACTTCGACTAGTATAAACTTAATAAAAAAAAAATCTTTTGTAAGTTAGGTAGTTCGTTTATTTTTTTGTGATAATATGGATTGAAAAGAAATAGGACTAAAACAATGAACTTGAATCATTTCTTCTCATCAATATTCTGACATATTTGCCACTTACCTGACCAAAATTATGTCTCGACTTTAAGAGACTGCGACCTTTGAGTTTGTTTCGGCCTTTCTGGGAACAGGAAACGCCTAACTCATCTAGCTTATTTTTAATAATTATTTAATATGACGTGTAAAAGTGATTCCGATATCTTATTTACAGAATAAACAATTTTATTTTATTTTATTTACGAAAAATGTTACCTTAAATAAATCTATGCACACAGTAAAGCGAATCACGTCTTCGATGTCTTAACTAAAATGAATGAATAAATATTAAATAAATCATGATCACTATATTATCGCCTCAACTATTGGTCCGTATGTGTTCACACACTTTGAATGCATTTCTCAACATCACTGCAGAGAGAGGTTAGTTCCTCTCAGTAGCCGCCGAGCCTTGTACCTTGGCTGACGCGACATACCTTTGCCATAAAAAAAAAGTTGCGGAATAAGTGATCTCAGTGGCTGTGTGGGACTTGACATGTGAGTTTGAATATTGTTCTAATTTAAAAAAAAGGATTGATTGTGTGCTTTCTCTTTTTGAATCTTGAATGACGATCGAATTTTCTTTTGATTGTGATTACGAAGTTGACATTTTTATGTGCAAGCTTTTTGTCTCATCATTGTTTGGATACGATGTAATTAGTTAATTAGTTTCGTATTTTATGCGTTAATTAGAGCACTTGATTAATATAAATAGAATTTAGGTTCTTAGAGAGAGAAGAGGTAATAATGTCGTAATTTTTTTAAAGTAATTTTAGTTCCCTATTTTGTTAGCTACCCTATATTTAGTTCTCCGGTAACTATTTTTAAAATGACAGAAGAACTAAATAATTCTGGCAATAAATTTAAAAATTTTAATTTTTTTTTTTTTTCCTTCTTCTTAAATTTAATGAGACCGTAAACAAACAACATTGGTGTCAGAACTCCTCAAACATTTTTGTAACTGAAAACGCACTGGCACACTTTCTTTAGCATATTGTTTATGATAATCTGCAGTGGTTATTTAAAGTTAACCACAACTTGTTGTCTAAAGAAGAAGAGAACCAAGACAAAAAGTACCTAATACTAATGACTAACATAATAATGTACCTGAGTATAGCAATCCTAAAAAGGAAGTTTTGAAATCGGTGGCTGTCTTTTCTTTCCAAGCGATATGTACACATAACAGTCATTTAAACAATATGTTGTTTGAGTATGAAAGTTTTTTTAATGTATTTTCATCAATATTTTCTTCAATTGTGGACCGATTTTAAAAATTATTTTTTGGTTGATAAAGGAAGCTTGCGCGGTGGTCTCATATAAATTTTATCAACTTTGCTTGGGTAGTTTTCGAGTTAGCTTCGATAATACATATTTAATCCACTTTGTGTATCTTGATGATGAGATAATACTCCCTGTCACTGTTGTTTACATATCAAGCAGTGGTATACGAATCGGTGTGGGGTAGGAACCTTAGCTAAGAACTAAAAATAAAAAACTTTGGTGCCAAAAAACTAAAATACAGATCCAAAGACACCGACTTCCGAAATTAAACTAATTTTTCAGTTTGTAGTGTTATTTTTGGATGTCGGTTGTATTTTTTTTTGTAATAATGATTCATTAATTGGGAAACAAAGGTGTTAAAAGAAATCATCATAACTTTTTGAGCAGTGATAGCCTAGTGGTGTGACCATCAGACTGCCTCAAGCCCTGGTCTCGAGTTCCAACCCAAGGCACCTCTGACTTTTCGGATTCATGTGCGTATTTCATAATTATTACTTGCTTCAAAAACTGTGAAGGAAAACATCACACACTAGAGATATTTCTCGACGACATGTGAAGCCAAGTCAGAGGCCCATGGGTGGCTTTAAACCTCTGACACCAGGTTAGTCACTAACCATACGAAAAGAAAAAGGTTATAACTTTTCCAAAGCCTGTACCATCACCACCAGCTTAGCCCCACCATCGAGTATATCGGATCTGCACTAATTTAATAAAGCTGAAACTTTCAGTTTGTTTTTTTTTAACGCGCTTATCTCCGGAACTACAAGTCAGATTAGAAAAATTATTTTTGCATTTGATAGCTCATTTCTTGAGGAAGTTTATAGGCTATTTAACAGCACGCTAGGACTCTTAAGAGCTGAGCGAGGCGAGTGAAACCACGGGGCACAGCTATTAGTCATAAAATCGTCCAAATAAAGGTGTAGTTCCGATCAAGGACAAACATATTCATTAGTTAGTTTCATACTTAGTATCTAATAGATGTGCTTGCAAAACAAGTCGTGGATTGAGTAATGGTCAGTTTATGAGAGCACTGGTGACCCAGTGGTAACAGCCCGACTTATACGAGGTCGTGGGTTCGAACACAAGCAGGAAATATTTCATCACCACTGCTCTCAAAATGGCGAAGGAAACATTGTGAGGAAACCGGCATGTCCAGAACCAGAAATTCATAGACATGTGACATCCGCCAACCCGCACTGGGCCCGCGTGGTGGATTACGGCCCACTCCCTCTCACAGAGAGGAGGCCTGTGTGCCAGCAGTGGGAACATTATACGAGTTAAATTAAGTGCAAACAACCTAAACCACTGAAGATCATTCGAAACTCAAGGAAGTTAGGTAGGTAGACCAAAGAAGTACGGTGTACGGAATTAAATTTTCATGCCTCTTAGGGTCAAATTACGGGTCAAATACTTATCTTAAACAGACGTACTTACTTATACACAGAAATCATGTTCCTTTTCCATGGTGGCAAAAACTAAAGAACTGATATTCTCTTGTTTTTGTCGCCATGCCACGACATGGGTTGTGACCCGCGTAGCATACCTACCTCCCCTAAGCCGTGTCTCCTGCGCGTGTTTTTTCGAAACATTACACAAAAACATCGAAACAAAGAGTCGTGGCCATACACATTTGTGTATGCAAACACGATGTTTTTGTTTTCGGAGCTGCATGCAAAACATTCCCCGCGCGGGTGAAGAGTGGAAGGGTTTAAGAGGCTTACAACAGCTAAAGCGCGGTCACTGTCGGACTGCATAGAAATGAAACAGAAGCGCGATGACACGACGCAGGTAATTTATTGCAAAATATGAAGCAGTTAGCGATTTACAGAAAATCTATTGATTGGACTGGAAAATTAAAACACTATTATGCTAATATGTAGCTTGTAGAATAATCTGACAAAAAATCAGAACGATTGCATGTAAATTAATATGATTTTTAATCGTTAAAAGAAATTTTTAGAGGTATATTCATGATTTTTTTCTATCGTATCAAATTAGTTGTATTATGTTTTCAACACACTATCATACTAGCATATATCCTGAAGAATATCATATATTTTTCTGTTTTTTTTTACTGCAGTGGATCATATTCTTTTAGGCATTATAAAACTTGCGTTTAGGCACGTTTAGGTCCTGTAGTCCCCTTAAGGGTTTCTTTCATTTTCAACTGCCGCGCGCACCGCGCACATATGTCACTGTCAGGCAACGTAGGTTTTGAGGTTATACTGTCCTGTAAATAGTTGTGAACAAGTTGTGATACATTGACAATGGATTGTAATAGAGATACCGTTCGTCACTTTTTAAGGACGTCTTCCGAGTCGGAACTCGTTACTACATCTACACAAAATGTGTTACTAAATAAATAATATAAACTTATACTTGCGCAGGAGACAGCTTGTGTATGAAAACAAATGTTTATGTGTAAGGTTTTTTGTGTTTATGGCTTTATACCTACCTCCTCTTGTTTCTTCCTTTTCATACTTAAACACATTACATAACATAATCAGCCTATAATGTCCCACTGCTGGGACACAGGCCCGGTCTCTGTGAGAGGCAGCGCCGTAATACACCTCGCAGACACTGGTACCGATGACACATCGATGTCTTCAAATTGTTAACTCTAGGACATGTCGGTTTCCTCACGATTGGTTTTCCTTTACAGTTTTTAGAGCGAATATTAAGTGGGTGTTATTTTAAATCAATAGTTTGACGAAACTTCAGAGACGTGACATTAGCAAGATCTAATTTATAATAACTTCACTAAACTATTAAACGTCTTATCTTATCTCCGATCCGTGATAATAACCTTATTTTTATTACCTCGTTGATCTAGTGGTCGTAATCACTAGTACCTAACTGCTGAGCATGAGGTCCTGGGTTTGATTCCAGGGCTGGGCAAAGTGTTATTGGGATTTTCCATACGGAATTTCTCAGTAGCACCCCAGCGTCTGAAAGTGCCCGACGGTGGCAATAAGCTCGCCCCCTATTACATGGAACTTAGACATAACTGGCGAAATGAGGGTGTACTATAGGTACATCTCTGCCCAACCCTTCCGGGAAACAAGGCGTGATGTCATGTGTGTGTGTGTTTTATCTACACGATTATTCTGATTAAATTGTATCTAGAAGCTGTGGTCAGCGAATTGTGACGTAGTTACAAGTACATAATGATGTAAATGACACGTCTGTTTCAATAGCTTAGTTCATGCATATACTTAAATGTCGTTTTATAACAATAAATATCTACATATATGTAATAATTGTAAACAGTAGGTGGTCTCCGGACTTGGTATTACGACTCATATAATGTAATTTGGTATAATTATTATGTAAATTAAATGATTGCATGGTGTATATTTTTAATTTAGTACCTAGGCGACCGAGCTCTGCTCTGGTGAAAAAAGAGAATGGTCATTTAATATAGTACAGGATAGTTCATACTAATTCCATGCTGCCATGATAGTAGGTACTTACTAATTCCATGCTGCCATGATAGCAGGTACTTACTAATTCCATGCTGCCATGATAGTAGGGACTTACTAATTTCATGCTGCCATGTAATAACATTCTTGAGACGTCTTGTTCTAAAGTTTGGGCGACCGATCTCTGCTCGGGTGAAAATACGGAGAAAACGAATTTTCGCATTTATGAGACCTAGCTAGATCGACTTTTCGCCCCCGTAAACCCCTTTAGTGCAACTTACATCCAAATCGTTAGAGCCGTTTTCCAGAACGTGATTACAAATATATATATATATATATATACAAATATTGCTCGTTTAATAGTACTTATAGGATAAATGCTTGCGTTTCATTCCATAATTTTATGACATAGATAGATCCTCAGGTTATAAAACAGTACCCTAATTGCGTAATACACGATCAATCTGAATCTGTACCCTAATTACGTAATACACGATCAATCAGAATCTGAAACGTTTTGAAACAGGTTGCTAATCCATTGCTTCGTACGTTCGAAAAAAAAATCTGCTCAACAACGTGAATAACACAATGAATGTTGTTGACCTGTCAAATTGAAACAGATTAGTCGGAATTGTCAACGAAAATGTGTTGCGTAATTAGATAGCAGATTAGTTTTGAAACAGATTGCTAATTAATCCGATACTTCATAAATTCGAAAAAAAAATCTGCTCAACAACTTAAATAACGCAATGAATGTTGCTGAACTGTCAAAATTTAACACATTAGTCGTAATCGTTTACGAAAATGTATTGCGTAATTCGATAACAAGAAATCAGCCATCTTTACTTTCGATTATAAAATTAATCTCATAGTTTGACTACAGTGCATTCATTGTAACTTGTCCCGTGACGCAATTGAAGCAATGGTCTGTCAGTCGCCATATTATTGAACTCTATTAGCATCGAAACTAAACTTGACAAGCAATAGTGTCAACATTACGCCAACGGACAAATTATAGTGAACGGTCCTTAATCTTCAAATTTTATTCAATCTCTAAAAAAAGACTGCCGTATTCTAATTTCAAAATCAATCTCAATGCCAAACATGACCTGAAGCAATCCCATTAAATTTTTTTCGTCAAATGAAACCACAAAAGGCTGACCTCATTATTTTATATATAATATCATCAGTATTGTTACAACAATTCTTTAGAAAATAATCACAATAATCAAAATGCCACATGTAACCTTACTTCAAATAATAATCATTATAAAACACAAGGTCGGCCATTTTATTGTCTTAAACCATTATTTCTTAATAATTTGGTAACTCTTCTATCACTCGTGAGTTAAGGTTATGATCATATTGATAAGCGGTAGCGTTGAACGGGATACACTACAAACTACTTACAGGGTTCTTTTGCCACGTGGCCAAAATCAGAACTAACGACGCCATCTTGTTTTTGTCAACAGAATTTCTGTGACAATTTCACAAATGTTTACCAACAACACCCCCTCAGTCAATGTCATTCATGCCTCCAAAAGATCCGTGTCAGGCGGCCTCTAAACGGTCAATTATATTGTGCAATATTACGAATTGTGCAATATTATTGACCGTTTAGAGTAAACATTGAAGATTGCGCAATGATTGACCGAAAGTTTGAGCGAGTCTAATTTTTATTGCACCATAATAATATGTTTTCATTGCATCGTGTAGGGTCAGTATTGCGCAATATTGCTTCGCACGGTGCACACAGGATCAATACTATTCTCCAACTGAATACGAAAACATTGTGCAGTTCGTATTATTGTGCAATATAATTGGTTGTTTGGATTCAGAGCGCCTTTCAATCTTATTATACAATAAAAAGTATTGTACAATGTTATTGTAGGTCTAGGGGCCGCCTAACAGTCTACTTCACACGCCACCTTGCAATGGCTAGATAAAAGGACGTTTGTTTTATTCATGGTCGCTGCCGCTTGACAGTGTGGTCGCAATCTTATGCCTAGCCTGAGAGAATTTATGTTCAACTGTACCAAACCCCAGTGTTGCAAAACCAAAAGTTCAAGTTGTGAGATTTAAGAGATAAAAAGATTATGAGCTACTAGCAGCGCCCCGCGGTTTCGGCCGCATGCTACTACCTAATATACCTTAATATGCCTGCTATGTTCTTCCAGTAGTCTCTTCTCGAAGAAACGAATGTATAAAATCTAAGCAAGTCATTTATTTAAACTGGGCTGAGAATCAGCACTTTTTGAACGGCAAAATTACATTAAGACAGTTCCCCAAAACGTCCACCAACCCTTCCTAGTGCTGTAGCTGGGAAGAAGAATTTGGCGGATTTTTATGCGCTATTTCTTCTTCCCAGCTGGAAGAAGAAATGGCGCATAAAAATCCGCCAAATCTTCCTTGAGAAATCCGCAGATCGTTCATCTCGAGAAGACGGCATCCAAATCAATCGAGCATTTTCAAAGTCGGATACACATAAAGGTTTTGCTCATCTTCTTCGTTCACGAAATAATCATTTTACAAAAAAATAACGTGTCCCATAGATATCCCCTCCTATAAACCACAAGGGCAAACGCCAATGTTATAGCGACACTCAGTCAAGGCTAAGAGCCATTGCCTCATGCGTTCAAAGACATTTGGCTAATATTAACCGTAGTATGGGTCAATGCGGATCTGCAGGTTTCGAAAGACGTATCGTATGATGTTGAAAAGTTGTAGCCTTTTAGACGATGGAAAGTAATGATTGTAGGTAGACAAGGTCTTCCTAGGTTTAGAGTTGAGGTTGGTCTGATTGGGAAAGAAATTTCACTGTGGAAATGAGTTTGCTAGGGATGTGCTGGTAGTGTTTTTTTTTTTTTCGTGTAAGAAATTGTAATGGAAGTTTCGGTTTTTTGAAATTGAACATAATAATTATAATATATGTATTTTCAATTTTATTTACCTTTAAAATAATTTAAAAGGATTGTCAACATTACTGCACAATATTGCAGTGTTAAAAATAATAAACATCTAAAAAAATATAAAATTAAATTGGTTTTAAGTTAAAAAATTCAGGAGAAACTATAGTAAAAACGTCATTAAAAGTACAATTCCGTTAAGGAAATTCTTGATATAATTTATTAAAATCTGGATAAAAATGGAATTGAAAAAATACTGAACTCCTAACTCCTCTATTCCTCCTCCTCCTCCCGAACTGAATTACCTACCCCGCGTAAAAAGTAAAAAAATAAAAATTCATAAACTAATAACAATTCACATTGCACGCGGATTTAAATCAAAAGATTAAAAATGACTATTAATATTAAAATAATCTTATATTTATACACAATAATAATAATTATGCTTCTAATCAAAATTATTTAGAGTGAATATATATTATTTTCAGTGTGATAATCACTGTAAATAATTTTGATGAGAAGATGTGAATTTTATTCATAATAAAAAAAAGAAAAATAGGTTTATTAGATTCAGGTATTTCCTACATTACCTAACTCAATGATTTTCCAAACAAACGAAAAAATTAAGACCATTCCAATCCAATTCAAGGTCAAAAATGTTTACCAACAACAAACATAGATTAATAAAACAGTATTTCACCAAAAAGTTAAATATAAACTTAACTGGATATTATATTTATATCCGCAACTCTTCCAATAGTTAAACTGTTCCGTTGCACTCTGCCAGATAACAGTTAGGTGCATTTACCTCGCTGCATTGAATACCAGCCTAACTGAGTAACTGGCTTGCGCACGCGACTTATTTCGTGTGCAAAAAAGTCAGGCAATTGTGTTAAATGATCCATAATTCTTTTCATAAGACTAGATATCTCAAAACTGTTTTCGTACAAAATATTAGGAATCATTTCGTTTTTAGATCTTTTTTTTTTTAAACTCAGACCAAATAAAAAACCAAGACAGAGCGCTGTCAAAGTTACGTGATTTCGTAAACATGTGTGCATTTAGTAAGGTGTAGTTTGATTTTAATTCGATTGTAAATAGTTATAAATGTGTGCGTGTGAACGTGTGTGCACAGAGCAGAGGTGTAGTTTTGGTATGCTTCACTGTATTGTTCAGCGCTGTCTTGGTTTTTGATTTGGTCTGAGCTTATAGGGAAATTAATCCATTCCTATTCTTACTAATAATATTTTAACTGGAAAAGTCTCTGTTTGTTATGTTTTACGGCTAAACCGCTAAACAGATTTTGATGGAACTTGGAATACAAATACCTTGATCTCCGAGAAACGTCAAAGTCATAATATTGAAGAA
This sequence comes from Agrochola circellaris, assembly GCA_914767755.1. Taxonomy (NCBI): domain Eukaryota; kingdom Metazoa; phylum Arthropoda; class Insecta; order Lepidoptera; family Noctuidae; genus Agrochola; species Agrochola circellaris. Next base: position 11,938,237 of record OU611860.1, read on the forward strand.
AAACAACCCTCAGAAGTGTAAAATGTTGTTGAACTTTATAATATGGGATAATCCGAAATACACGCAGACGAGTTCGCGGTCAGAGCGCAGTTTACCTATTATTTATAATAGTGCAAATCTCAGATCAACGATTATAAAAGGCATAAAAATAATGACTATAAAGATTGCGTAGTTAGGTACTCAATGTAGGTATGTAAATTAAATCTAGGTTCTAGATACTCGTATTTTATGCAATAAATTGTAACCATGCACTGAGAAATAAGGTGTTGTTCCATGTCGATGTCTTATGGAAAAAAATACAAAAGTCAGTCTTAGCAGAATATAAATTATAGTTATTATATTTATCAGAATGTCAATGGAGCTGTGTTTTTAACATCAAAATGACCATAATTATAATATATGTATAGATATTTATAGGTACAAAATATGATCTTTTAGATTTTAGAAGGCTTGATCCTCCAAGAGCTGTCAAAGTTTACACACTGGGCCAACCTAGTTCATTATAATATATGGAATTTACGTGTGTATACGCTCGACAATTCTAATTAGTCCGTCAGTCAGATAGTAAAAAAAAATTAGACACGTAATTTATGCTTTATCAAATTAATAAAAAAATACTTAGATAAAACACATTTAAAGTTGGGGAGTGGGGGTCGATACATCACTAGTATGTATAAAATCTACATACTCGTGACGTCATGGCACACTTTAACTCAATGTATCGCCGTAATCTTTAGATTACATGAAAAAAGAAAAAATACGTGTCCAATATTTTTTTTATAATCTCAAAGAGGGTGTAAGTTTGTCATCATGCCTATTCCTAAGTTGTCGAGCGTATACACACGTAAATTCCATATTATTTGATGTCTGTCATCAGTTGTTTTGATCGAAGCGGAACTTGGCAATTTGCCAAGATAATCGGTCATGGTAAACGATGAATTGTTTAGAAGCTACATTTATAGGTATGGAAGTAAGCACCTAGGTAACGTTTTCGAAGAGATTATAGACAATAGAAGGGTTCATTATCAACAAGAATGACCTAAGTACGTACAATACAAACTTGTTAATTGAAATAATGTTATACTATTAAATGATTAGATGTTACAGGAAACAGTTTTCTTTCATTTTCGCGGTTGGGTTGATCCGTCGCTGCAAAGCCCCTTTTGGACAACTAGGCCGCAAAAATTTTGTTTGAATAAGTACCTATTGCTGTTTTTTATTAATAACGTAAGGTCTATTTAATTCCTTGTTTCCAATTGATGTTATTTCCACTTTATCAAACATCAACTTTATGTGAGTGTAAATAAAGTTTATTTTAGACTGTCTGTTAAAAAAGTCATTAAAAATATGTTGTAGCGCAAACTGAACCTTATATGTTAGCATTACAGTTATATTTTCTAAAACTCGTGTTTGTTTATATGTTTGGCAAATAAATTGCGAACACAGATTAGGAAGTATTTATTTTATTTAAATTCGAATGTTTTAAAGTTTGTAACAAAGATATAAATATGTCTAGATAGACATCAAAGCTGTGAACTCGTCGAAAAAAGTTGCGTCCAACGTTTGGCCGCTAAATGCCCGCACAGTGGAAAACCACATTGACGTGACGCGAATGTAAGACGTAACTGTACGCACACCAGCATAACAAAGTTGACATGTTTGTTTAAGTTCCTTTACAGCGCGACACTCTATCTCTATCTATCTGGATATATAAATAATCAAAGGTTTGTAATAAGATCAACGTAAGATCACAGTCTGTTAAATTAAGTCACCTTTAAGCTTCTGCGAAGTCTTAAAGAGTCTTTACCAAGTTATCGAAGTCTTTACCTCATCTTTCCGCCTTATCCCAATTTATTCGGGGTCGCTGCAACATGTTTTCTTCTGTCTCCCGTCATCTCAGTATTTAACTCAATTCTAGTTATATCGTACGAGCGGTGGTGGCCCATGCGCAAGTCTTTGCGAAGCAACAAAAATGCATCTTGAAGAGATGAAATGAAATGAAATTGTTTATGAAATGAAATGAAATTGTTTATTCTGTAAATAGGATATCGGAATCACTTTTACACGTGATATAAAAACATATTTAAAATAAGCTAGATGAGGTCGGTGTTTCCTATCTGACTACTCTGAGAAGAAAGGCCGAAACAAACTCAGAGGTCGTGGTCTCTTTTAAAGTCCAGACATAATCTTGGTCAAGTCATATGAGGACCATGTAGATCAGTGTCTGAAATGGTGTTTTGAGGAAAGAACCACACAGATTTGAGTGGACCTGTCCAGTCAGTGCAAGCATTTGTCAGTAATCGTGGAGCTCAACTCAGAACTGACAGAAGAAGTTCATCAACTATCCTGGACCAAATAAATGATGAGCAAGCCTGGAAATAGTGCATGTTGCCAGGTACTGCAACTTTGTTATATGCGTTGCTTTCAATGGTAAACAATTCTCATTTATGCTTCTGCTTTAGGCCCCAACTAAAGCAGTGGTGGCCCAGTGGTAACGGCCCCGACTAGGGCAGTGATGGCCCAGTGGTAACGGCCCCGACTAGGGCAGTTATGGCCCAGTGGTAACGGCCCCGACTAGGGCAGTTATGGCCCAGTGGTAACGGCCCCGACTAGGGCAGTGATGGCCCAGTGGTAACGGCCCCGACTAGGGCAGTGGTAGCCCAGTGATAACGTCCCGGCTAGGGCAGTGATGGACCAGTGGTAACGGCCCCGATTAGGGCAGTGGTGGCCCACTGGAAACGGCCCCGATTAGGGCAGTGGTGGCCCGATGATAACGTTCCCGACTAGGGCAGTGGTGGCCCAGTGGTATCGGCCCCGACTAGGGCAGTGGTAACCCAGTGATAACGTCCCGGCTAGGGCAGTGATGACCCAGTGGTAACGGCCCTATAAGGGCAGTGGTGGCCCAGTGGAAACGGCCCCGATTAGGGCAGTGGTGGCCCGGTGATAACGTCCCCGATTAGGGCAGTGATGGCCCAGTGGTAACGGCCCCGACTAGAGAGAAGCAGTGGTTGCCCAGTGGTAATGGCCCCAACTAGGGCAGTGGTGGCCCAGTGGTAAAGGCCCCGACTTACTTTACTAAATAATTTCATCAGCACTGCTCTCATAACGGTGAAAGAAGACATCGTGAGGAAACCGGCTTGTCCTAGAACCAAAAATTCGAAGACATGTGACATCTACCAACCCGCGCTGGACCCGCGTGGTGGATTACAGCCCACTTCCAAACGAGATGAGATCTGTGCCCAGCAGTTATGCTAGTCATGACATCTTCCACGTACTTCACCCATTTCACATATAATTATGTAACGAATGTACGTACCTACACATACAAATATTGTAACACTTTTTAAAAGAGTAACGGTGGAGTTTCTTGCCCATTCTTCTCCATACGAAAACTACCTTTTGGAAGCGACTAGAATCAATTCAATTTTTTGTAAACTTTGACGTTCAAAAGTGCCTTACAAGGGCCTATTTGAAATAAATGATTTGACTTTGACTTTGACCATCGTTTCTTGGGTCGTCCTCTACTCTTATGTTTCCTCAAAAGTTTCCCTCACATCATGTCCTTCATACTTCGCATCAAATGGAAGATGACATCCACATCCATGGTGTCATCCTCATGTGTCTTCAAAGCGTTACTTACATAGTCTACAATGTATAGCACACTTATTAAATTAAGTACGTACTTAGAACATTACAAGATTTACAAGTACCTACCTACGTGTTTTGCAATGATTAATTTTATTAGTGATCGTAGTGGCGAAGGTCAGGCGTCTGCAACATTTGGATTACGATAATCTTTAATGGTTCATAATTTACTACAAGTTCATGGTTCATGTTCCTTTTATTAAGGAATTTTAGTATCTATTTAATTGGACTTTTTTTTTGTTAGCCTATATTGTGTCCCACTGCTAAGCAAAGGCCTCCCCTCTTTCCTAATTGCGTAATACACGATCAATCAGAATCTGAAACGTTTTGAAACAGATTGCTTAAACCATTGCGTCATAAGATCGAAAAAAAAATCTGCTCAACAACGTAAATAACGCAATGAATGTTGTTGAACTGTCAAAATGAAACAGATAGCAGCAGTGCTATTCTGTAACCATCTCACCGTGAAAACTTAGGTGAAGTGAGCGTGGAGTGAGCTGTCATTCCACAGGGATTGACACTATTGACAGCTCACTTCACCCAAGTTTTCACGGTGAGATGTTTACAGAATAGCATAGCAGGGCTCTTTTTGCTCTTAAAAACTAAAATACAATAGACGACGTATATGTAGTAAGCTAATCCGCGTAACTAATGCGAGTTTACGGGTTACAAAATATACGTCGTCTATTGTATTTTATAATGGATTTCCGCAAAGCCACGCCTGAATCAATTAACTATCTTAAAAACTATATTGTGGAGAGATACAAAAAACGGTATTTTATTATACATTCCGTCATACGTGGGGTATTTCCTAATCACTATTAATACATTACATAAAAATGATATTATTAATTATTATATACAAAATATTCCAATCATCGCATCGCTTCCACGATTAATGGAAGTAATGACTGACGTCAACACAATGCGCATAAAATGAATGCAATTTATTATAAGCGCATAAGAATTATTATTATATAACATAGCATTACGCCTGTTTTCCTCTAAGGGTATGGCAGAAGTGTATCTACATAGAACATACACCCACATTTTACCAAATCTGTAAAGTAGGCATGTCTAAAATAGATAGCAAATATTACGCTGTAATGATTATTTTGCCAACATTACTGTATGGAATTATGAAATATGGCTAACAAGTGAACTAAAATATTGTTAAAAAGTATTTGGAAACTTTTCAAATACCTTTTTTACACCAAAAACAGTTACAACATCAAATGCAGTGTTATAATTGCAATTAATTATTAATATTCTAGTTCACTAGGTAGCCATATTTCTTATTTCCATACAGTATATTGTATTTCCATACAGTATTTAGTATTTTGCCAAATTAATCAAAACAGCGAAATATTTGACAGTTGCCCTTTTTCTGTAAAAAACGCTCTTAAGGCCCATGTCCAATAGGGGGTGAGCAAAGATATAAATAATATGTCTAGGTAGACAGTCAAAGCTGTGAACTCATCGAAAAAATAGCGTCCAACCGTTGGACACTAAATTTACGTACACAAGAATAACACAATGACGTGGCGCCAGTGTAAGACGTAGCTTTCACATCAGCATACAAAAGTTGGTTTATTTGTTTTAGTCATTTTGTAGCGTGACACTTAATATACACTCGAGAGCAATGAATCCGGGTCACTTAAAGAATCCTAAAAATCTCGGAAACTAAAAATGCTAGGTTAATGCAATAAATTGTATTTAATAGACAATGTAATACTCCTTAAATGAAGGTATTAAAACTTCTTAGTTATTGTAAAGTTATATCATAAAAAAATCAAATTTGAAAAAGGGCCACTTTCGAAGATGGAACTACGAAATTACAGCATTTGGTTTTGCTTTTGTTTGTAATCTGTCATTTATGTGGGTACATAAACCATGTTGATAGTGCTCTATATTCATTATTCAAGCTGAAATTATGTCGCTTACGCCTGAAGAATGCACCAGAATACTTACAATGCTGGAAACCGGCCGGAGTCAGCGCGATACAGCCAGGACTGTCGGTGTGTCGCTGTCAACAGTACAAAGAGTTCTCCGACGTTACGAAGAAACTGGTTCTAACCTACGCAGACCAGGAACGGGCAGAACCAGGTGTACCACAGCACGAGAAGACCGATACTTGGTGAACACCATGCTTCGAAATCGCTTTCTCACAGGAACTGAACTCACAAATCAGTTTCGACGCCTCGGAGGAAGTAACCCAAGTGCATGGACAGTAAGACGTCGGCTTGCCGAATCTAACTTAAAACCCCTTAGACCTGCAAACGGCCCTAAACTGGAGCGTGGGCATCGTATTTCAAGACTAAGATATGCCCAGAGCCACGTAAATTGGAGTATTGAAGATTGGTCAAAAGTTATGTTCTCCGACGAATCAAAATTTATGCTCTACAAGCACGATGGAAGACACAGAGTGTATCGAAGACCAGGGGAAAGATTCAAGCAAGCATGCATCGAAGAAAAAGTAGCCTACGGTGGTGGGTCTGTACTTGTGTGGGCCGGAATTTCTTCTGAAAGTCGCACAGAGCTGGTGATCATAGAAAACGGCTCTTTAACTAGCGTAAGATATGTGGAAGAAATCCTCAATGATCACGTTGGTCCATTTATGGTCAATTTAGGTGAGGATGCTATATTTATGCATGACAATGCCCGACCTCATACAGGTAGGATTGTGAATGACTACCTTCAAGAGATGAACATTACTCGTATGGAGTGGCCAGCGCGCAGCCCGGATATCAACCCGATCGAGCATGCTTGGGACGAGCTAGGCAGATGCGTAAAACAACGAAACCCTCCCCCAATCACGCTTCGTGAGCTCAAAATTGCTCTCACAGAGGAATGGGAGAATATTCCCCAAAATCGTATAAGGAACTTGGTGTACAGCATGCCAAACCGCGTAAACGCAGTAATGGAAGCACGAGGAGGCAATACGAAGTATTAAAATTCAAGAAAATCGTAATAAAGTTCAAAAATTTCATGTTTCCTATTTTTGTTTTAAGGAGAGATCAGCAGTTTTTTTCTTTATGTAATTTTGTGTTAATAAAATGTATGGTGACTCATATTTTTTTTACTTTCATTTAAGGAGTATTACATTGTCTATTAAATACAATTTATTGCATTAACCTATCATTTTTAGTTTCCGAGATTTTTAACATTCTTTAAGTGACCCGGATTCATTGCTCTCGAGTGTATCTATACATGTAGATAATCAAAGGGGCTTTGAAGGTATGAGGAACAGGGTGTAGAGTTCACTCATCCTCTACAGAAATGGGAGGATACTCCGACCAGACGGGTGTCGTGTCTGGCGGGCAACTGCCCAACGTGATGTCGGATAGTCTTATATACAATGTGAAATTTAATTCGTCTGCATCCTCTTAAGGGGTCATTGTACTCATCATTAAAAACAACTTTCACTATGGGACCAACCCTGAAATCGCGAAAACAAATCAACTGTTCCATACATTTATGTTCGCATAGCTCGTTATAATGTAGGGAAAAGACCTGATTTAACATTGTATGTCTTTCGCGCGGTAAACTCTAATTGCGCGATGCAGGATTTGTGTGACGACAGGTCTTTGATTCGTAGTTCGCATGTGGCGATGTAGATCCCGCCACAGGGCCAAGCCAATTCAAATCCTGACTCCGGGCTGCGGCTAGGAAATTCCTGGTGGAAAAACCCAATAACACTTTGCCGTACCTATTAGCCACTAGACTAATGAGGCAGTATTATTATTATATGATATTAAACGCATAAATTAAGCTTAAGATCATAAGGAGTCATATCTCTTATTATCCTATTGTTTTCATCGTCTGCAGTAGGTAGGTAATAATGAAAAATATAAAGTATAACATGATTATAATAATAATGGGAAGAAAATAGAACAAAGACTCCATAAATCTTAATTAGTACTTAGTATTTTCTATGTGCATTTTATTATAATATGCATGAGAAATTAAATCATCCACTTACCATCACGTGAGACGTCGTCTTGTTTGGGAACCAATCAAATAATAAACGATAATATTGATTAACATTAGACACAAACCTAAGGAATTCGGTTATTTCCATAGCTTAATTACCTAGATGCTCCAATAAAATAGCAACATAAAATCCTACATAAATAAACCTGCGACAACAACGGATGAAAATCTAATTAAAAAAAAAACATTATAATAACATTAGATTTGCTTCAGTAGACTGATAATATAATGTAACGTTTATATAATGTGTTTATATAATAATATAATGTTACGTTTTTAAAACTTAGTCCTCCTGCTGTTTTGCTGTGCCCGACTCCATAACGATCACATAAAATTTTAAGCTACTTACCCCCTTTTTCTTTTTTTTTTTGAGTGGGAAATTATCAAATAACTTTTCCCGCTCTGGGCGGAGTGGGACGGCGTGTCAGACTCTTAATGACTAAAACCCGTGTTCCTTCAGATGCCTGTACGTTGCCAGGGGCCACGGTATCCCTTTCGGAGTTTCCCGCGACCCCAGCAGGCATCGGTCCTAGCGGACCCCGTAAGTTGTGCCGACATCTCTTTGAGGCGCGCGTGGAGCACAACGCGCCGTCGACCCGGGCCTGTCCTTATCGGACGGCGAGCTACCCATTGCTCACCATCCGCAAGCCCGCGCCTACGGTGGCCGGAAATCGGCCTGCGATTCCCGACGCCCAGGGCGTCTCCTGCGGTTAAGCTACCCCCTAAGTACACATCGGACACTTAATATCGTCGTCTCCTTGCTTGTCCAGTCGTCTGCACGTCACAGGAACTGATTGACGCTAGTGATGGCGCCAAACACGTAGCCTAATTCTAGGCCGAGCCCGAGGCATTTAGATTGCCATCGAACCGTTAAGAAAAAGTATACATTGTGCAATGCAATAAAGTATAGAGTCTTGATGACATTCTAGCCAAAATCATGCTATTAATAAACTATATCTTCTAAAGTTGCGAAGTCTTACCCTCCATTCGCTAAAACTTTCGAAAACCAGTCGCAGTTAGAAGAAAGAAACAAAATACATTTATTTAGCACAGATTAAAAGGCACACATTAGAATATTTAGTTGTAGCGAAATTGCAACAGAAGTTGTTAGCTAGTTGCAACACAGCATGTCGATAGTGTGATGGCCGACAACAAACATTGCCAGTGACCTTAGAGATTGGGCAACACAGACGAATTTACGCGGATATATTGGTTGTTTTGCGATCGATTGCAAATTTGTCGGTTGTTCGATTTAGTTGTGTTATGGATGCATTCAAATGTTGGATATCCTGCAATAAATCATTTTAACGATCAGCCTGTTTCCCTAAGCATCGGTGTTTCATCATACAATGAAGGAAAGAGCATTGTTCACTACGTTTGCTTTTTGCGATTCTGAAAGTTTGATTGGTTTTCTTGAGATTCTGAAGACTGTTGAACGTGATTTCGGGTGATCTGTCTGTGTTTATTTTATCGGGAGTCCAAGGAAACACCAAAAATCTAGAAAAAAAAATCGGGTCTTCTGAACAACCTCCATTTTTTTTAGTTAGTAGGCTTTAAATGAGAAAATGCAATCTGCAGCTAACTCTTCACAAACACAAAGATCCGTGGCGCATATAGCACGCTTAGCATGACCGCAATAGAAACCACAGAGTATGTAATTTTAATAGAAACGACGGAAGAATAGACAAAATGACAGATTGTGATTGTTTATGTCATTTTGTCTATTCGCCCGTCCACAAAACCCGTAGAAAACCCGTTTCTATGGTTGTCATGCTATTCGTGCTATACCATGCACCAATTTCCCCATGTGTCTGTAAACATGCTTAGTTTAATATGTCTATATAAAATAATAGGTATACTCAAAATCCAATATTTCCTCAGTTCCAGATAAAAAATGAAGTTAAAACAGGAGCTGCTGGAGCAGCCTTCCGGCGAGCTGTGGAAGAGCATCCGAGTCGAGCTGAAGGAAGATGTGACGACCAGAGACAGAGACGTGACTGCCATCAGGGACTGGCTCAAGAAGCAGCCCCATCTGCCGGATGATTGGGGTACGAATATATATACACATTTACAAACCCATCCCCCCCGTTCCCGGTCCCGTTTTTTTCCATAGACATGCAGCTCTTTGTGAAGGAGTTCCTACCGGGAACTACTACCACCATACCTATTTCTGCTACCAAGCAGCGTTAAGCTTTGTTCAGACTAGCGCGACGCGACAGCGCGACGCGACAGCGCGACGCGACACCGGTTATTGTTATACCGTGAAGTTTTCTTAGAAATTGTATTGTTCGAGTCGCGTCGCGCCGTCGCGTCGCGCTGGTCTGCACAAGCCTTTACTGAGTCCCAGTTTGAAAGGTATCGGTGCCAATGTAACATTACATGGGAAATTTTACCTTTGTCTCTGACTGCAACGCTGCACATGCATCGTGTCTGATATTGAAGATAAAAGAGTGATGATCACTTCTATCATATGGATCGCATGCTTATTTACCACCCAACATACTATACATACTATATGAGCTCATATAATTGTTTGGATTATTTTATTTAACTGTAAGTCAATTTATTTTAAATTTTGTTTTCATTTATTGTTGACATAATCTACTCATTAAAATGTTTTTATTTTATGAGTTGATTGCAATTTGTGCTAATGTAAATTATTTTTGCATTAAAGCATTATTATATAGAATCAAGTTTTTACAAATGAACAGACAGCTGTGCTGCTGGGGAGTTTGTTGCGCCACTTCTTCTTCCCAACTTGAGCACTAGGAAGTGGTGAAGGGTGGGCGTTTTTGGGGGACTGTATTATGCAATTTTGACGTTCGAAAAGTGCTGATTCTCAGCCTAGTTTGAATAAATGACTTTTGAATTTTGAATTTTTTGTATTTTTAACAACATAAATAAATATCTTTCATGTTTTTACGATTCGTTTAGACGCTACGTCGCTACGTACCTAACTTACTCATTTAATTTGGCCCAAATTCATCAATGCAAGTACTACGCATCTTTTTGAAGGAGACTTGTACCCTAATTACGCAAACATTTTCGTAAACGATTACGACTAATCTGTTTCATTTTGACAAATCAACAACATTCATTGCGTTATTTACGTTGTTGAGTAGTATTTCGTTCGAACTTATGAAGCAACGGATTAGCAATCTGTTTCAAAACGGTTCTGATTCTGATTGATCGTGTATTGCGAAATTAGAGTACGGAAGGCCAATAACTAACAAGATACCGTTTTTTTACAGAGGTCCCTCCAATTATGACCTTCCTTCGAGGCAGCAGCTTTTCCCTAGAGAAGTGCAAGAGGAAGCTAGACATGTACTTCACGATGAGAGCAGCCTGCCCAGAGTTCTTCACAAAGCGAGATGCCAACAGACCCGAGCTTGTGGAAATTTTTAACAATAAAGTGTGAGTTTCTGTCGAAAACCAACTATCTCTATCTCTTTTTACCAACTTTATTAATTTTATGTTTGGGCGTTTAATAACGACGAGTCTTAGCAGGCTGAACTTTTTCAGAACCACAGATTAGTACAGAAGGTTCACTCCTCAAAATCATTTAAATAAAAAGCGACTCTCGCTACGACACAATAAAGTGCAATTCAGGTGGCACATCGCTAATTGCCTACAGTTTATATATATCGCGTTACTCTTATATCTTCTGACTACGTTACGCCCACTGAATTCGACAAGTTAGCCCGCCGCGTACCTACTTGTAGTATCGGCTAACTTCGGCTGCCTCCAATAAAACTAAAATTATTTAAGAAAAATGTATACTGCATGTCGATTATTATTTACAATCATTTACCAAATAGTTTTCAAGACTTACCGCTGACAATGTTTAAAAAAATACTTTTCAAACTATTATTATTTAAAATATATTATACCATTAAGGACTATTTAGAAGACAAATCAATAGAAGCTGTAATTTGTCACTTAGATTAAATGACATCGCTGATTGTAAATACATTTGCACGCCATGTTATGGCAGGATATGCTAAAACAAATTTACTGTAACACCTTATGTACCATATTCTAGCAAATAAATATTTTTGATTTGATTTGATTTGATTTATCATATCTAAAATGCGGAATGAACCATCTGTATTCATCTGAGCCAGAACTCGATGTGTCGTATTTACATATGGCCGGGTACTGTAATTTACATGATAACCATTTACGCTTTTGACTAAACTCGAGAGAAATCTTATTAATTTTTTTTTTTTTTTTTTTTCAGTCAGGGACCAACGCTGCCGGGCGTCACACCAAATGGCAGACGAGTCACTATATGCAGAGGTGAGAACACAATTTCTTGAATTAAGATCTTCCCTAAAGTATCTTACTAAATGGCAAAGATCTCCTTCTATCTTGTCTACCCACTTCGGTTCATTGCTTCATACGGGCCAGTCCAGTAGGAGACAAGCTTTTCCCGCCATCTTCGCCGTAGTCCTAAATAAGGCCTCATTGACGCGAAGGCAGTTTCTCGACCATCGAGAGGCGAGAATGTCCTTTCCAGAACCGGCATGCTATTTAAGAGCGAGCATTCTGAAAGTGGGCAACGTCGCAAATAGATGTCAAATATTTCGCTGTTTAAATTAATTTAGCAATATTACTGTATGGAAATCTAAAGTAATATTATAAATAAAGAGAAAAGATTTGTATTTTTGTATGTTTGTTTGTTTGTTTGTAATGAATAAACTCAAAAACTACTGGACCGATTTTAAAAGTAGAATGCTTATCACTGAGTAACATATGCTTTAATTTATCACGTGGGCGAAGCCGCTAGCGGAAGTAAGTATGAAATATGGCTAGCCAGTAAACTAAAATATTGATTTCATATGTAATAATTAATATCATAACAGCGAATATTTAGTTTTAGATGTAAAAAAAGTATTTGAAAAATTTCCAAGTGCCTTTTTTACACCTAAAACGGTTACAACATCAAATTCAGTGTGTGTGTGTGTTATAATTGCAATTCATTATTAATATTCTAGTTCACTAGTATACAGTAATATTGCAAAATTATTCAAAACAGATAAATATATGTAATGACAACTATTTACGACGTTGCCACTTTCGTGGAGTTTCTTGCCGGCTCTACTCCATAGGAAACGACCAATTGGAACCGTGCACGTAGCTTCTGACTTTTCATAAGTGCCCATGTAGGTTTATGTGAAATATTCTTTTTATTTTTTTTTCGAATAAACGCTCTTAATGCACTCATGAACCTACGCATCGTTTATACAATGAGAGTCAATAATCGATTGAACACCATTTATTTGTCTTATTTCCAGGAGTCCATCCCGACTTAAGCTCCCAGCAGATCACTGACGCCCTTAAGCTGGCTCTCATGATGGGAGACGTGCGACTAACAGAAGAAACAGAAGGAGTAGCAGGAGACATCTATGTGCTAGACGCAGCTATACTGGGACCCAGCATGCTGGCTAAACTGTCGGCTGCTACCATTAAGAAGTTTATGATTTGTGTTCAGGTTCGTAGATTCGTCATTATCATTTCAATGGAAAGATGTCCACTGGTGGACATAGGACCATAAGCTTATAGAAACGATCCATTATCATCACGTCTAAAGGTATGATTCTGAACAACTGGCCGAGGACGTGCTGCCGCAGCAGTGCTTCCGCGTCACTTCAAGTCGGATACATTTTCTATACGCTTTTAAGAGACCAGCTTTTGTCCGCAGCTTGCCCGACTGGATATCGGCAAATATCCCACGGGATCGTTCTTCTGGGATAGTAAGTTCTATGTTCTAACCCAGGTCATGGTCTACCCGTGTGCCAAATTTCATCTAGATCTGTATAGCCGATAAGACGTGAAAGCATAACAAACAAACACACTTTTGCATTTATAATGTTAGTTAGGATTTCATTCCGAGCACTGTAGTAATGCTGTGCGACATTGCTGCGACGGCACTGCGACGGCATGGCTGCGCGGCAATGTCGCCCTGCCACCGCGGCAGACCAGTAGTGCGGCGTTCATCACAGCGATAACACGTGAATGTTGACAATTGATGAGAAGTAAACCACGAACAGTAGTGCTCGGATTCGTACCTTGATCGGAATGATTGGCGATTTAAAACTGTCCAAGTTCCTCAAGGTTCTTCTATCGTTATTTTAGAAGAGAGAAGTATCATTCGTAATTTTTCAAGGAATTATACATACTTACTTTAAAATAAAAACCCAAAAATAAATCATGGTCTGAATCTGTTTGACCATAGTTTGACCGTTGCTGTAGCTGAGAAAAGGCTTGTAATTGAGTCAATCCGCTATCGAAAAATTCCGAATGGCATTTTAGTCTGGAAAAAACGCTATCAGTCAACGCCGAAAGTACACTTACTAGCTGTTTTAATAATCAGACAGATAAGAAACTTAAAAAAATAATATGTATTCTTTGAACAAAACTACTACACATAGTTTAATAAAATAGACAGTCCAATACAGCACTGATGCATAAAAGTGTGTTCTGCATGGCGCCAAATATATTTAATCACATTTCGCCACACATTAAAGAATTAAATGTTAACTTATTTAAGAAAAAAATTAAGAACTTTCTAATTCAAAAAGCCTATTAATTTCCGAGTTTTTAAAAGACAAAGTATTGATATAGTTTTATTTTAATTTACATTTTATTTTAATATAATTTTTTTTTTTCTTGTTTTGTGTTTCGTTATTGACATTATGTATACTATTAAATAAGTAAATCTGACTTGTGTGTAATAATAATATGTAAATTTATATTCATAATTACTTTGTCTCTTGACTGGCTAATTTTGTTTTATTATACATTTCGATGACGAATTTATGACATATGACACTACTCTGTAGTATTTTATTATTATAATTTGATTGATGCAGTTTTAATTTGTTATGTTAATTACTTTGAATAATGGACAAAATAAATAAGTATTTGCGGTTTACATCCTATTAATAAAAATAGCCTATCTGTTTATATTTGTACGCCGCGCGCCGTTAAGGGGACTACAGGACCTAAACGTGCCTAAACGCAAGTTTTATAATGCCTAAAAGAATATGATCCACTGCAGTAAACAAAATCAGAAAAATATATGATATTCTTCAGGATATATGCTAGTATGATAGTGTGTTGAAAACATAATACAACTAATTTGATACGATAGAAAAAAATCATGAAGATACCTCTAAAAATTTCTTTTAACGATTAAAAATCATATTAATTTACATGCAATCATTCTGATTTTTTGTCAGATTATTCTACAAGCTACATATTAGCATAATAGTGTTTTAATTTTCCAGTCCAATCAATAGATTTTTTGTAAATCGCTAACTGCTTCATATTTTGCAATAAATTACCTGCGTCGTGTCATCGCGCTTCTCTTTCATTTCTATGCAGTCCGACAGTGACCGCGCTTTAGCTGTTGTAAGCCTCTTAAGGCAAAACATGACTGTGCTATAATTTAATGTAACATCTTGCATGCAATGTGTGTATACTTATGTTTTGAACAAATAAATATTATCTTATCTTATCTTATCTAAAACAAAGTTGTCTTAAACGTTTACATTTCTTCTTGCAGGAGGCCTATCCCATAAAGCTGAAAGAAGTCCACATCGTGAACACGTCGCCGCTGGTCGAGCGATTTGTTAACTTCGTCAAACCTTTCCTCAAGGAAAAGATCAGGAAAAGGGTAAGATTTAATATAAATTGGTATATTGCTACGAGGATCATTTGGCGATCGAATGACAGACAGCAAATATGTTTTTTTTAACATTGGGTACCGTACCCAAAGGGTGCCAATCCGAACCCTATTACAAAGCCTCCGCTGTCCATTCGTCCGTCTGTCTGTCAGCGGGCTGTATCTCATGAAACGTAATAGGTAGACAGTTGCAAAATCACAGATTGTGTATTTCTATTGCCGCTATAAAAACAAATAATAAAAATAAAATCAAGTTAAAAATTAATAATATAAGAAACGTGGGTTTTACGAAAGTACATCAAAAAAAAAAATGTGTTAAACATTGTACGGTGGTACGGAACTCTTCGTGTGCTTGTTCGGTTCGCACTTGGCCGGTTTTTTTTAAATTTGTTTTATAAAATGTAAAGATGGCGGCGTTAGTTCCGATTTTGGCAACGGGCCATAAAATCTTTGTACTTACAGCTTATACTTTCCCAACTCTTTGTTGCATCAGTATCGCAAACGACCTGTAATAAATTGATCCATCAAAAGACTTCAACGCAGACATCAATAATAAAAAATCGCTTATGAGCGTTTATACAGAAAATGAGCAACATCGCAAATAACTGTCAAATATTTCGCTGTTTTGATTAATTTGGCAATATTACTGTAGAAATATGGCTAACTAGTGAACTAAAAGATTGATAATTAAATGCAGTAATTAATATCGTAACACCGAATTTAGTTTTAGATGTCAAAAAAGTATTTGGAAACTGTCCAAATACCTTTTTTACACTTAACGGTTAAAACATCAAATTCTATGTTATATTGCAATTCATTACACGTAATTATAGATGTTATGATTGACAAGTTTTGCTTTTGAAATTAACTTCGTAGCGGGTTTTAAGACAGTAAAATAATTTCTCCAGGAATCCTCGAGCTGCATTGAGCTTTAATGTTGGTCGCCTCTGTAGAGTTCTCTCAGGAGTTGGTCATGGTGTGGCGAGCTTGAACACATGTTGTGATTACTCAAGTAAATATGGTCTTTCCCCTACAGATCTACATCCACAAGGAGGTGAAGAACCTCTACAAGTATATTCCTCAGGAGATGCTGCCCACTGAGTATGGCGGACAATGCGGCAGTATGGCGTCACTCCAAGGTTCATATTCTCAGTATTTTATAGATATTATAAACTGCCTCGTTGATCTAGGCTTCGCAAACGGACTAGCGGCCCTGTAATCGATTTCCTGGTCAGGCAAAGTGTATATGGGTTTATCCATCAGGAATTTCTCAGCTTGAAGTCTGAATCTTTGCCCCCCGCATTACATCTTCTTCTTTTCGTGTTGTTAGTGACTAACCTGGTGTTAGTTTTAAAGCCGCCCATGGGCCTCTGACTTGGCTTCACATGCCGTCGAGAAATATCTCTCAGGCATGCTGGTTTCCTCATGATGCTTTCCTTCACCGTTTTTGAAGCAAGTGATAATTATACAATACGCACATGAATCCGAAAAGTCAGAGGTGCGTGCCTTGGGTTCGAACTCGAGACCTATGATTTGGCAGTCTGACGGAGTCAGTCCCGCATTACATGAGTCTAGTAAATATAACTGGCGAAATGTACAGACGAACCATCTATTTGGTATAGGTAACTTGTAATTACGTTTAAACATGGTTACGAGTGTGCTGCGTAGTCAATTCTTTTCATTGGATATTAATTTGCATTAATATTCTGAAACATATACATGGAAAGAAAACGATCCAATAAATGGTATATGATTTATTGGACCTTTTTCTTTCCATGTACAAGACAGTTACGTAATTGTAAAATTTTTGCTCGATTAAAATTTTATTAGAAAATCATGTCTTTTTAAAAGATTATTTAAATAAAATCAAGATTAGTTGACTTTTATGTCTAAAATAAGTATTCACAAGAAAATATAATTTATGATCCAGCCACAAGATATTTTTTCTCTATTAATTTAATATTAACGAAATAAGAATAATTGAGATTTACGCCATTTAGTTTCGCGCTCGAACACGATCAAAGATGAGTGCCTGGTCTTAAATGTACCAAAAGCGTTTCAAAGTTATAACACTTAGTAAGAAATATTATTGGCCGTGCAGAAGAAATAGCAATATTTACCAAATTATAACAAATCATTTGTTCGACTGTACATCTCTTCCTAACCATTCGGTGAATACATGCGTGATTTTATGATTATTTTATTCTTACTTACACATTTCTCTCTAACAGAACAATGGAAGCTGAAACTCCAAGAGTACCATGACTGGTTCAAGCGACAAGACTGCATCATTGCCAACGAGACCCTCCGGCCAGGCAGACCCACCAACTACGACGAACTATTCGGAATCGATGGCTCCTTCAGACAACTCGCAATCGATTGATGTAGAATCGATTCCAACAGTTTGACAACGATACGTCACTAATTTTGCTCAAGTGTCAAATTGACGTCACACTGTAGTAACGTTAGGTTGTCAAAATAACGTTGTAGTGTAGTAATGTTGGTTTGTCAAACTGACGTCATTTTGTAGGATTGAAATTAAAGTGTCGGATTTTTCTGTGACATGGGATTGTGTACAGGTTGTAAAAAATATATTTTGCTGTGTTGATTTTTCTGAGGCTGTTTTTGTTTTGATACAAAAATGACAATTTAGGTAGCACGGTCAACAACGAAAATTTGAAGATTGAAAATTTGACTTTTTTCTGAAGAATAAAAATAAGCCGCTTGACATTTTTTTAAATACAATAGCTGTCAAATAGCAAAAGTCACCTGACGATAAAAATTCCGCCCTAACACTATTTCTTTTAATATATAAATTGGTTCAAAATTAATTTCGATTTCTTTCAGCAGTTCATGGAATAGTAGATATGTAGGTAAATTTGAAAAATAATTATCGAATTAATCTGTCATATATTTCGCCTCGTTTACACAATACTTTGGAACACGTTAAACTAAAGAGGGTAGCTATAAGTATTTAGATCTGTATGTTTTATGTTAGACTCTAAAATAGATTATTTAGTCGCAATTATAATTTTATTTTAAGAAGTTCATAATAATTTTCAGTTTGCTTTGCTTCATTATTTTTAATCGAATTTGTAAAACATGTGAATGAACAATTGAATCTAATACAAATTGAGGCAATTAGGAATTTTAATTATTGACAAATCAATAATATTGATTTAAGATGTAAAATATTGAAAGAAGCTAGCAATGAAATTGCAATTCAACTGTGGTATTTTAATTATAATTTCTAAATTTTTAAAAGTCATTCGTTTTATTTACCTCTTTCTCGAAGCGTCTATAGCATCACTTATCAAGTAAGTACAGAATGATCTTTTCATATAAAAGCCTCAGATCGTTGGTCTACCAGTAGCAGGCGCGAAGTCCAGAGGGGTAAACGCGTAACACACATAAAATGACAATTGATCGCAATGGGTTTAATTTTGACAGTTCACCCACGTTCATTGCGTAATTTACAATGGACGAATTATTCAAATCTATGAAACAATGGATTATCAATATTGTTACTCTCGGATTGTGATTGAAAGTGTGTTACGCAAGAAGGGTGCTGGGTTCGATTCCCAGGTCGGGTAAAGTTTTTATTGAATTTTTCCATTAAGATTTTTCCCAGTAGCAGCCCAGAGTCTTGGCTATTACATAAACATAACTGAATGTGGGTGTATTCTATACGTATGCCTTTTGACCCTTAACGTCATGCTCCCCAGCAACCCCATCACCTGTTTTTTCCATTTATAAGTTATACGTTTGTACCCAATATGTACTCAATTTGTATATCTGGGCATAACAGTAGATGCCAAACTTCAGTGGGGCCCACATATATCGAGCCTAGCGGGAAGGCTCAGTTCTGCCGCCTACGCCGTCAGGAAAGTAAGACAATACACTGACGTCGATACAGCTCGATTAGTCTATTTTAGTTATTTTCATAGCGTTATGTCCTACGGTCTTCTGCTGTGGGGCAAAGCTGCTGATATTCAAAATATATTTGTCCTTCAAAAACGAGCTGTTCGAGCTATTTACCAGCTAGGCCCTAGAGTTTCTCTGAGAGATTTTTTCAAAGATATTGGTATCCTCACAGTGGCATCTCAATTCATTTTCGCCAACATCTTATATATTAGGCAAAATATACATTTATACACTAAAAACAGTGATTTTCACAATGTTAACACTAGAAATAAGGAAAAACAGAAAGTTCCTTTTCACCGGCTTCATAAGGTTCATAACTCATTTGTTGGGCTTGGTATAACCCACAGACTAGTTAGCTTCAGACAGGGCACTCTCATAGAGTAAAAATCGACTCGCATAAGGTTCACATATCATGGATGACAGCTTTTTTTTTTTTAATGTAGCGTTGCTTCTGGCGCGGAACTATAGGCAATGGCGTGGTAAGGCGTCAGCCTAAAAGATTTTTCTTGCTACGAATTAGTAATTTTAGTTTCACTTTATTAACATATTGCAATAATTGCAATGTTATTGCAATTATTGCAATATGTTCTACGAATAAGTTAGAAAGGGAATGATAGGTAAAATAAAACTTTTCTTATTACGTTCATTTCTTTTTATTTTGTTTTATATTTATTCAATGCTTTTAATCTGAGGCAACAAAGGTTGACTTTTTAGTCTGAAGACATCTGTGCCTTTTAATATTTTGTTAATAACATTACACCAATTAAAATACTGCTAATCGTAAAGTCAATGCGAGAAAGTATTTAGAAACAGCATCCTTATGCAATTCAATTCATTTGCGAAGTTTTTGGAATCTCAAGCTTCGCAGTCTTTCACAGTTAATGCACTGTAACCATTTTTTGAGTCCTATCTCACTTTTTGGAAACATGAAAATTGACGTCCTTTCGTCTACTACCACAGGTCACAACACAGCACTTGTTGTACATGTTGCACGATAATATTACAGCTTCAGAAATTGAGAGGATAAGTTACGGAAATAAATTAACGTAGAACTTCACTCGATCAACTTTGAAACTGTAATAATACAAACTTCAAATTCAAAAGGTTGTGACAGATCAACAAACATGGCGTCATTCAGACAGAAGTAAACGAAAGTTTTACGGAAGGCGGGAGGTGAGGGAACTGTCAAATGAGATATGTGAACCACAGACGATACCATAGACATAAGGTTAGGATATTTTACTTGAGGATTACCTGACCTGGTATAACCTTTTATAACAAGTTACCCTCTTCTTTGCTAGATTTGCCTTTTAATGCGTTTAAAACGAAAGTAAAATCCAACCTTTGTTCAAAGGCATACTATTCTATCAACGACTACTTAAATGATAAGAATAGTTGGTCGCTGTGATTAACTCAAGACAATGTTTATGTTCTTTCACCAGAATTAGCTTACCTACTGACAGGTTATATGAGTTCATATAATTGTTTATTTTAATTTATTGTTGACATAATCTACTCATTACAATGTTTTTTTTAATGAGTTGTATTGCAATATGTAACTAGTGACCTCGACAATAGATCATATTATTTATTGTTATTAGTAATTAACTATTTTTTTATTTTACCTCGATGGTCCTAGTTTATCATTTATAACTTCCAGTTACAGCTTTATGTAAGCGGGCACGCCCTTTATGCCTGGAGGCTTTTATTAAGACGTTAAGTTTTGTTTACGTTTAGTTTTTATTTCTGCCCGAGTATAGTTCTCGATGATTTTGTTTGGTATATTGGCGTGTGCTAGCTAACATATGGATAATAATTTAAATTAGGTTAAATTATGTTGAATACTATTATATAGAGTCATTTTTTTTTCTTTCTAACTGAACAGACAGCTGTGCTGCTGGGGAGTTTGTTGCGCCACTTCTTCTTCCCAGCTAACGCACTAGGAAGTGGTGAAGGGTGGGCGTTTTGGGGGACTGGCTTATGTAATTTTGACGTTCGAAAAGTGCTGATTATCAGCCTAGTTTGAATAAATGACTTTTGAATTTGAATTTGAATTTGAATATACTTAAAAAAAAAAGTACCGTGAAAGTTTTAGAGTACAGACACTTAATTTTTATGTTGCTGTAGAGCATCTCTCCCAAAGTTAAAATATGAAGAAACGTAAGTAGATGCTTATTGTATTAAGAAAGAAGTGTCCGAAAATAATTGTACTGCTGTTTTTACCATTAAATATGCAAGCTGTGACTAGTTATGTCAAGTTTAAAATTCATAGCAAAGTGTAAGTATAAGCTTTGCACACATTAAATTGTCAGGCGTTGTAAAGTAAATAATTGTAAAAACACGTTGTTATAATAATTACGCAGTATAGCGATAAAATTTCTAAAAAGTAATAAAAAAACAAAAAATAAAAAAATTGGCAACATGGGAACGACAGAAGTGAAAACTTAAAACTGGTATTAGCGCCATCTATTTTCTATAGCAAAGCACTACGGCGCGCGAAGCGTATCCACAAGTTTACCCCCTTCCAAAAATCGCTTAACGTGCCTAATGATGATTTCACTTAAAAAAAAAGTAATTGTTCGATCGTGACAAAGCAATGCGTGCCGATGCTTCGTATGTTTTACTCGCTAAAAAGTTATCGCGGTAATGCTGCGGTCACATTAGCGGCATCGCCACGTTCATTATTATTATTAATGATGATTTTGACATTATGGTTGTGATTTTGACATTATTATTGATGGTTTTGACATTGCTAGTAATTATGACCAAAATTTGCCGAATATTATTATGTACTAACACTAGTGTTTAAGATGTGTATGTTACTAACAAATTGGATTGTATGATCTGTAAATAAATAATTTGATTGATTTGATTTGATTGATTATGAACCGCCTACCGGGCGATAAGTGCTACGCAGCCCGAACTATCGCGACGATAACCGATAATGGTTAGTCACATCTGCGTGTATCGTATCGCGTCATGTTCGTGAACGGGCGCCGTCAGTAGGGACTGGTCATCTTTAGCTGCCACGGCTTATTTTAATTTAATTTAATTTTTTAGATTGTTTTTTTTTTTTTTTTCTGTTACGGACGCTTTTCATGTTTTGCATCGTTCTCACATGTATAACTTCAACATGAATGATGTAACCAATATTTTGTAACCATATCATGATTTAAAAGAGTGTCCGTGGAGTTTCTTGCCCGTTCTTCTCCATAGGTACCTACTACGCTTTGGAATGGGCATCTAGCTTCATCTTTCTGACTGACCGACCCCCTTGACAATTCAAAAGTGCCTGTAATTGGTTTATTTGAAATAAATGCTTTGAGTTTGAGTTTGACTGTGCGAAGGTTCGTCACGATAGGCAACGATACGGCCCCAGCAAATAAGTAGGTACTTAACAACACCCTCATGGATAGGACAGGTTGTTTTTAAAAATATTGAATTAAATACTTAAATAAAAATAAAATCATTTATATATAGCGACAAACATTTATTTAAAAGCCACTTTGTGCGACGATCCGTCGCCTGTATCTTAAATGGAAGATATTCTTAAATATTACACACTTTATTTGTCAGCACCGAAGATACTGGTATTAGTGTTGAAGCTGCTAATGGTAGCTATCTCCTCTGGAGTGAGGTGGAAGTCAAACACATCGATGTTCTCCTTGATACGTTGCTGATTGGTCGACTTGGGGATTGGGATCAGGTCTCTGTCGAGCTGTACGAGATGCATAGAATAATTGATGAGAATTGTTAATAATATATAATATGAGCTTGATCTTATTAAAAAAAAAAAAAAAAAATTTTTTTTAAATAATCCAAAAGAAACCTTCTTCATGAAAAAATACACATAATATAATGTCAACTTTCATGGAGATCGGTCAAACTGTGTTGCAGTATATCAATCTCATAATTATACAGGGTGGCAGGGACATCGAAGCGAAAACTTTTACCATAGATTTATTCAGTACATGATTCTGAACGACCACGAAATTTTGCGTCGATGTCCCTACCACCCTGTGTATATTAGCTTGTCCACTCTGAAATGACGCCGCCCCACTACCGCATTTACGCATACGGTAATGCGGATCTGTAAGGATAATACGGTAGTGGGACGCGTCATTTCAGAGTGGACAAGCTATACCAACATTTTTATTTACCTACAGAAGTCACACAATACCGATTTTTTTTGCCCCCGCTGGGAATCGAACCCGAGACATCTGGGTCTTGAGACAGGTGGTCTTACCACTAGACCACAGAGGCGGTAAAAACCGCGTCAGTACTATTATCTATTCTATGGCGATAGTGTTAGCCTGTACCCTAATTACGTAATACACGATCAATCATAATCTGAATCGTTTTGAAACAGATTGCTAATCCATTGCTTGGTACGTTCGAAAAAAAAATCTGCTCGACAACGTAAATAACACAATGAATGTTGTTGACCTGTCAAATTGAAACAGATTAGTCGGAATTGTCAACGAAAATGTGTTGCGTAATTAGATAGCAGGTCACTACATACTTATTAATTCGAAAATATTTCAGTTGATTTTTTCACACTAAGAGAAGATTTTTTTTTACTTACCGAGTATCGCAGCAAGACTTGAGTGACGCTCTTCTTGTACTTCTTGGCAATATTCGCGATCTTAGGGTCATCCTTACTGGGACCCTCGCCCCTGGAGACGAAGTATCCGAAGGGACTGTACGCCGTGACTGCTATGCCGCGGTCGAAGCATTCTTGTACCTTATTTTCTTGAGTGTTTGATGGGTGGATCTGAAGGGGTTGTACAAAATACACATAATTATGATCAAAGAAAAAACGCATGATGTGAAGTCGCGATGTTTGGCTTGTCAATCAATCTGCCTAGCATTTACCCATCTATGTTGGGGTCGGCTTCCAGCCTAACCGGATGCAGCTGAATACCAGTATTTTATACGGAGCAACTGCCTATCTGACTTCCACAACCCAGTTACTGGGTGACACAATACCCCTTGGTAAGTCTAGTCGTCAGACATTTGGGCTTATATCTACCGGAGTCGACTTTCAAAGATCTATGAATGTCAGCCGGGACAAACGGCTTAACGTGCTTTCCGAGGCACGGAGAGGTCTCAATAGGTCACCCATCCACGAACCTAACCTTCGATAGACCCTAGAGGCTGTCGGTGTTTGGCTTGTCGTTAGCTATCAATTGACATTGTATCGTTAAGATCTCTGTTTTAAGATTCCACAGCCGTCCATTTTTTTTAATGAATTTCGAGAACATAGTAAAATCGTAAAAGAAATCTCAGTTAGAATCAAATGCAGAATGCGTAGTTGTGTTTGTGAATCAAAATTAAGTAAATTGTTAAGGGCGAATTTCAGAAATGAAATTGAACTCTTTCAGCCGATCTAAACCGCGTTCAAGAGCCTGCTGTCAGTGTCAAAATTGTTGGGGAATATTGACACTTGACCGTTGAGCAGTTCCCTCGTCTGGGGCCATTCCTGGATGCAGCTGCCAGATAAAACCTTCACCATTTTAAAAATAATTTAATTATTGACATTTTAGTATACATCGCTGGCCCCGGGCAATATAGCGGTAAACACCGGTTACGCCCTTTTTAATGTTATTTGATTTTTGTCTTCTCTGAGTACCAATGTATCACTCTTATTTTATTCAGTTTTTGTTTATAATATTTATGTAGAATAAATGACAATAACAGCTTTATTGCATGGAAAATTCTCTTACGACTAAGTTATGTATTTTTACTTCTCCTGTAAATTTAGATTTTTGCTATTACCGCTTTATTGCCCCGGGCCAGCGACATGTTCTATTAAAATAACTTTTGTTTTATGTAAAATAAATTAATAATGCGTCTAATTTGGAACAGCGCTCGTTGATGGGCGAGTCCTATTACTGGCTGGACGTACGACTCGTTGCGTGACCTCAGTATAGAACACACAAGCTCGTGACTCAAGGTCACGGACATATATCTGTCTTAAGAATCAATGCACGTCTTTCAATAAAACAAAGCGTCTTCTAATAATAATACCTACAATAATAAGGATAAAGATAATACCTACAATAATAAGGATAGTGAAATAGCATAAAAACTGAAATATTATTATTTATTATAATAGTTTTCGATGCTATTTTCCTTATTGCATTAAGGAAACCGGTTGAAAAAAAGTAATACTTACTCAACACTTTTTAGGGTTCCGTAGCCATTTTGCAAAAAACGGTACCTATGGATTCGTCATGTCTGTCTGTCTGTCCGTCCGTATGGCACAGCCACTTTTTTCCGAAACTATAAGAGCTATGCTGTTGAAACTTGGTAAGTAGATGTATTTTGTGAACCACATTAAGATTTTCACACAAAAATAGAAAAAAAACAATACATTTTGGGGGTTCCCTATACTTAGAACTGAAACTTTTTTTTTTTTTTCATCAAACCCATGTGTGGGGTTATCTATGGATAGGTCTTCAAAAATGATATTGAGGTTTCTAATATAATTTTTTTCTAAACTGAATAGTTTGCGCGAGAGACACTTCCAAAGTGGTAAAATGTGTGTGTCCCTGTAACTTCTAAAATAAGAGAAAGATAAAACTAAAAAAATATATATGATGTACATAACGATGTAAACTTCCACCGAAAATTGGTTTGAACGAGTTCTAGTAAGTAGTTTTTTTTAATACGTCATAAACCGTAAACATCGATCAAAGTTATAACAACGAACTACAAGAACTTTTATATTATGTTACTTGCTGTTACGGAACCCTTCATGGACGAGTCCGACTCGCACTTGGCCGCTTTTTTTACTTCTAACGACTTAGCTTAACGACTTTTATTATTATTAATAACTTTTTTGTTTAATACCAATTTGGTTAGTGATCTTTGATTTTTGATTTAGTGGCTAGTGTAATAAAAGTAGGAATATAATTAAAACGAGACTGAGTTACATAAATTCTTGGTTTTGGTAAAACCCGGACTGGCAAACGAGTAGAATGTCTATCAACATGCAATCCTTGAAACTGTGACAGTCAGACAGACAAAACGATTCACCATAGTGATCCTAAAAAAGAATAGTAAAGAATAATCAGCCCATAATGTTCCCACTGCTGGGACACAGGCCTCCTCTCGGTGAGAGGGCCGTAATCCACCACGCGGGCCCAGTGCGGGTTGGTATCATATGAAAACGAATTTTTGATTCGAGGATATGCCGGTTTCCTCACGATGTTTTCCTTCACCATTTTGAAAGCAGTGGTGATGAAATAATTTACACAAAGTAAAGTGCCTGTTTAGGTTCGAACCTACGACGTACAACTCGTGGCCGCTACCCCTGGGCCACCACTGCTCTTTAGGTAATAAGAATTTAAAAACTTTAAAAACTTGCCTCAATCTGGTTGACAGCGGGAACAATTTTACTGTTGGCCTTTATCCTGTCAATTTGTTCCGTATTGAAGTTCGATACACCAATGGACTTGGCCAGGCCAAGATTCTTGGCCTCCTCCATGCCTTGCCAAGTCTCCAAGTAGTCGATTTTGGAGGGCGAACCGTCCTCCTGAAAAAAGAAGTTGATGAATCGTATAAAAACGCTGGGGAGAGAATTCTTTAACCGAGTATAGGGGCAGTTGCCGCAGTACACTCTTAAGTACGCTTGCGCCACCAGTCACAAAATTATACATTTAACGATGAACATAACATACACATATTTTCGGGTCAGCATGATTCGACACAGGCTGGCCGGCAAAACAGAATGTTTATTTTGCCGTCCGGCTGTGCCAAATCATGCCGACCCGAACGCTTGAAACTTACATTGCTGGCTGAAGGGGAGTGTATGAGGTACAGGTCGACGTACTCAAGCCCCAACTTAGTGAGGGACTCCCTGAGGGCCGGCACAACTTGATCACGGGCATGCTTGTCGTTCCACAACTGAAAAACCACACAAACATTACAACCAATTTAGAAGCGCAGATGATTCGCCATTCGCCGTTATGATGATTCGCCATACTTAAATGATTATTTTATTCGAATGTGTTCATCTTTTTTATGATTTGTGAACGTTTGAATACGATCGTAGATATTTGAATGCTTACCTTAGTAGTAACAAAGAGATCCTCTCTCTTAACGAGTCCTTTCTTCAGAACGTCACTGATGCCCTTCCCAATCTCTTCCTCGTTTTGGTAAAGAGCTGCCGTGTCGATGTGGCGGTACCCAGCCTCGATCGCCCAAATGATAGCCTGCCGTACTTTTGGGATATCGTTCTGAAAGAACACTTTATGAATGAAAGCTGGAATCACACGGCGAATCCCGTGCGATATGAGGGACACAGACACGTAAAGTTCTAAGAATATTGTATCATTCCTTGGGCAGGCTAGTCTCAATCTGAAGCTTTACGTGGCTATCGATACAGTTACGAAAATAATTCACTGACAATTTAAGAGAGGAAAGATTTGGTTTCATGATAAGAAAATGTCTCTGGCATTAGATTCTGCAACAGTTATACGTCGTCGAAAGTAGAAACACTTGAGTGAATCTTTCTGTCGGCGAACAGTTGATCGGAGAAGCGAATATCATAGAATTGTATCAGAATCCTGATATTGCAGATGTCTAGTTATTAGAGCAGAAGACGCGTAAGTAACTGGGGCAATCTAAAGGGAACTATACACTTTTCCGAGTTTGCATGATTCGGCACGATTCGTTACAGCCGAGCGTCAAATTATATATTTATGATTTCAGCGCCCGGTCTTAGTTATGGCCGAAGAGAGGCTTTTGCAAAGGCACACTAGTGGGTGATGATGATGAGCCGGAAAGCCCCGACCCTTATATTTGTAGTAGATTTTAATACTCACAAATCCAAACGTTCCCAAACCGAGTGTTGGCATATGGTTGCCATCGTTGAGCTGTTTAGTGGGAACAGTCACTTTCTTCCCATGTCCCGGATCTCCTGATATGACCTGCAATGAGATAAAATACAGTCGGGGAAATTAATTCTTAAGCAAATTGATACCCTACGTCAATTTGCCGTACCATTTCTTTCAAATTATGATAGTTGTGATTTGAATATACTAATAATTTTAGTTAGTAGTGAATTTGCCTATATAACAATTTATTTCCCTCACTTTGTTAACGTACAGTGCAGAATTTTCATTAAGTGACTAGGTAGTTAGAGAAACAAAAAAGTGAATATGTATAAATATTATCTGATACATTCTACATTTTCAAATTTATTTTTATTAAACAAAGCCGAGCTTAGGCGGAGATTTCAGCACCGACTGACTGGGTCCGTTAGGGCCAATGCCTGCCAGGGTTGCGAGTTTGTCCGAAAGGGATATTGTGGCCCCGGCACAAAGGCTACGGAAGGAACACGGGTGGATTTTAGTCAGTAAAAGTCTGACACGCCCTCCCGCTCTGCCCAGAGCGGGAGAAGTTATTTGATTATTTACCAATCTCAAAAAAAAAAAAAAAAGGCTTGCTACACACACACTCTTGTTCGGTTTGGTATGATTTGGCACGATTCGGCATAGCCGGCAAAATATATAGGTATTGAATTTTGCCGCCTAGCTGTGCTAAATCATGCCAACCCGAACGAATGTGTAACAGTACCTCTTAATATTTTATTTCCTAACAGCAAACCTTGGCGCAATAGAAATACTTGAAATTAAGTATAGAAGAAACTATTTTAGACAATATACAATTAATTCTCACATTCACATACAAAAGATAGAAATGAAAGTTTTTTTTTTTTTTGTAAAATTTACATAAATATTTATTTCTTTCTTTCTTTTTTTAATGAAGGTGATTTAAAACCAATAACAAAAATTAAAGACATAGTTTATATTTAAACAGTGATGCACATAAAATGAGAAAATATAAAATCATATAAGTTCAGGTAGAAATTTTACAACACTTTCATAAATCCCACTCACAGTATTTATTTACTATTTATTTATATATACTTTATTGTACACCACAAAAATATATAACAAAAAATAATAATTATCCACTACAAAATATACAATGGGCGACCTTATCGCTTTCCGCGATCTCTTCCAGGCAACCTTAGAATGGACAGTGATTTGCCTGGACATAAAATGGGGCTGTCGTCGACAGTACTTCTGACATGCCAATTAAATCATTATTTAAGTAACACGATTAGTTTCTATGAATTTCTATAAAATACCTTCCGTAGGTAGCGACACGTCGCTTTCATAAAAATACATAAGAATAGTACATAGAAACCAGTCGTGTCGCGACACGTCGGGCGTCGCCTTCATTTGTACCTGACTTCTCACTATGAGATAATATTATATTACATCTCGAGATATAAATTATGATCGCTCACCGCGCTTTTTAATGGAACCATTTACACTGAAATGTAATAAATATTACATCTCTCTTTTGCTATCTCGAGATATACTATTATATCTCATAGTGAGAAGTCCGCTTTAAATTGTAAATGTTTTGTAGGAGTTCACAATTTTTCGTCAGTTTATAATCTTAAGCAAATTATCGCCCGTAGTGATAACAACTTAGTAAAAAAAGTCGAGATATGACGTTTTCGTATTCACTGTATATTATGTATTAAATAACGAGCACAATAAAATAGATTTAAAACGTTTGAAAGTAATTAAACTAAAAAAAGAAGCACATAATAATTCTGTAACAAAAAGGTCGTGATGGAAAAAAATATTACACATTCTTCGGTCTAGCTCTCATTCACCAAGTGTGCAGAGTATACGTGGGATAAGAAAGTTCGGTCAGTGGGTCGTCTTAGGGGCGGATTTGTAGGAGTTGGAGTAGGTATACTTACGGGGCACAATGAGCAGCAAGGAAACATTTAAAAAAAAAATGTCCCAGAAATTGTTCGCTCTATAGCGCCCCTTAGGCTTCACTCCAACTGGAAGCTCATTCCAATAAAAAATAATATAAATCATGAAAGCTTGTAGCTTTTTAATTATGTAAGTATAAAAAGTTTAGTGCCTTGAAAAAGATCGCTAAATGTTCCAAGACAATGTCTCAAAAAAGATAATAAAAATAATGTTGCAAACCTAAATGCAAAAGTGATCCAAACGTAAAGTCAATCTTTCGGTCTGCCCGTTAGTGCTAGCAAATACGTGTTTTCTATTATTATTCCTCAGACTATAAAATAATTATTCAAATAAAAATAAAATAAAAGCCAACTTACATTAAAAAGAACGTAGAGCGCAGCAGTCGACAGAAGCAGCTTCATCTTAACGATTATGCCAGACTGACGGTAAATACTACAAACGCATGGGATACGCTTAAAAATAATATTAACAAACATATTTTTAGTTCACACGACACGATGGCGACACGACTCCGATCCTCTTGACATAAATGTATAATTCATAGGTATAGAAGCCGTGTCTCCTGCGCATGCTTTTTCGAAACATTACGCAAAAAATCTTACAAATAAACATTTGTTTTCATATACAAGCTGTCTCCTGCGCAAGTAAATTTTATTTTTATATTAATAACACATTTTGTGTAGATGTAGTAATAAGTTCCGGCGAAGAAGACGTGCTTAAAGATTGATGAATACTATCTCTATTACAATCCATCGTCAATTTATCACAGCTTGTTCACAACTATTGATAGGTCAATTTAACCTCAAAACCTGTGTTGACTGACAGTGACAGATATGCGCGATGAGCGCGGCACTCTAAAATAAAACAAACCCTCATCACCCGCGCGGGGAATGTTTTGCATGCAGCTCAGAAAACAAAAACATCGTGTTTGCATTCACAAAATGTGTATGGCGACACCTCTTTGTTTCGATGTTTTTGTGTAATGTTTCGAAAAAACGCGAGGAGACACGGCTTAATATAAACGTCAAGAGCATAAATTATCTATGCTCTTGACGTAAATAATCCTGCATCATCATTTTCTACCAAACGATGCACAGACTAAGTACAACTCGACCAAGCTAAGTTTGCACCTCGCGTCGACTACGTCACACTGAGTCTTAACTAACCATACTGACGCGACAGGGCGATCGCGGGAGGTGAGCGGGGAAGCGGGCGGGGCGCCGCATTCCAGCGTGGTGCAAACTTAGCTTGGTGGAGTGGTAGTAATAAACCTTAGTAATAAACGATGTAAGAATAGAACAGAACAGCTATTCTGTAACCATCTCACCGTGAAAACTTAGGTGAATTGAGCGTGGAGTGAGCTGTCATTCCACAGGGATTGACACTATTGACAGCTCACTTCACCCAAGTTTTCAGGGTGAGATGTTTACAGAATAGCATGGCTGTTGTGTCATTGGGATCGTTGCCATGGTTACCGCTACCTTTACCAAACTAATAAATTGATTATTTTGTAAAATAAAATAGGTACTAACTATTTTACATAGCATGATCATTTGCTTTCTACAAATTAAGATTGCTTCTTTGTAATCATCATCGAAAAGGTTTTTTCACTAATCCTACCTAGGTATTTTCGGTATTTTATTTCTGTGTCATTTTTGACAAGCTTCCTTCGCTAGCATAAATTGCCATCATATTTTTGTAGGTCTAAGCAAAAGAGGTATTAAGCAATAAAATAAAAACTATAAACACTTATTAGCCCAGTCAATATCGACACACAAAAATGCAGACATCACAAATGCGCCTGATAACTATGATTCTTTTATGTTGTTAAGTCTCCTGAGAGTAGTTTATACCCAAATTTGCAACCCTGAAAACCCCATGGTACTCGAAAAACTGCAAAATTCTGGCACTTGATTCAGTTTTTTTTTTAAATATACCTTAAGGACGCGTTTTTAGGTATCTTTGTTCCTTATTTTTATGAAGCAAGCTAAATTTGATACAATTTCAGCACAACTCAAGTACTATAGATCTTTTGGTTGCGAAGATACAGCTAGTGAAAGATGGCCATATATTTCCAAAAACCGAAAAATTATCGATTTTGTGTAATTTTTTGTGTCATTTGCCAAGACACATACCGGCTGAACTAATGATGCTTTTAGAGAAAGTGTTTAACAAGAAAGTTGATGTTGATCCCCTTACCATATTCCAGAGGTCAGGTCTGCGTGACAACAAAACAAACAAATGAACAATTATTATTGAAGCAGCATTTTGCGTATGAGCTAGCACCGTATCCCTTGTCCTTGTTCACTGAAGAAAGAATGCGCAAGGGCAAGAAATCTTCCTCCTACTCAACTACTGCACTACAAGAACTACAACACTAGGACCATTAGTTCAGCCGGTACGTGTCTTAGCAATGACCCTAAAACGATTTTTTTTGACTTTTTGGAAAAAAATAGTTATCTTTGACTAGCTGTATCTTCGCAACCAATAGACCTAGAGTGCTTAGGTTGGGCTCAAATTGTATCAAATTAAGCTTGCTTCACAAAAATATAGAACAAAGATACCAAAAAATGCGTCCTTATGGTATATTGTTAAAAAAAACCGAAACCAGTGCCAGAATTTCGCTGTTTTTTGAGCAACATAAGTGTAGCACAAGGTCTTCAAGGTTGTAAACTTGCGTATAAACTACTCTCAGGGGACGTACCATCAAAGAAGTTCATATCTAACCAGTTTCAAAACAAAGTCCCGTGAACACGATGACCACATCTGTTCCCGGCCCGGTGGTATAGTCGCCGAGCGCTGCAAGCAAAAATAGTCCTTACGGTGGTTAGATATGAACTTCTTCGATGGTACCTAACAACATATAAAAGTATCGTAGTTACATGCGCGTTTGCGATGTTTGATGTTGTTATTGGCTGGGCTAGCTTACTGAGCGTTTACACTGGCGAAACATCAACAACAAAACATGTTTGAAATCAGTATTCACTGTCAATTTTCCATACAATTTTTGACAGGACCTAGAGATTTCAACATGTTTTGTTGCGATGTTTCGCCAGTGCAAACGCACAGTTAGGTACACACGGCTACACATCAAGTTATACATTTCCAGTATAAGCTGACCTCGCATTGTACGGAAATCTTATACAATCAGCATAAACAGGAAATGTATAGCTCGATGTGTAGCTGTGTGTACGTACCCGCAAAACTTGCATGAAAATATTAAACCATCTTCCTATCTTTTCCCAATTTAGTTATCTCAATCCGCCGTCAATTCAGTATTCAGAGCCATATTATCATCTTTCTCACAATCCATCAATGAAATAAATAATCGTTGAATATAAACTTCTGTCGTGATACGATTCTTCAATCCAGTCGAACCGGTTTACTATTGCCAATCACAACAAAAAACATGATGCGCAGACTAGTTAACTAGTTTGCTTGGTTAGGTATACGTACCAATCTACATATCTATGACTATTATAAACTCTTCGTGTTTGTCTGACCGGATAGAATAGATCTTCCATCGTTTAAAAAAATATTCCGAAAGGTTTTTGGGATATTTTAACCGTAGCACAGAAGTCTCGCAATTTGACATGTCGCCATAGCAGTAGGTAGGTACAGTGCAACCGTGCGAAGCAAGGGCGCTTTATGGAAGCAACAACAATCATTAATTCATTATACAATATGTAAAATTGAAACCCTGTTCGATCCGGAAGGGGCACATAGGTACTGCAATAACATTACCCAAAAAGTTATACTTTTTTAAACTATTATCGAAAATAAAAAAGTTATTGCTATTTAAAATTCACATTTTTTGTACCAAAATAACCCAAAATCCATAAAAAATGAGCAAATTTTCAACAGGGGTCATAGGTTATGATTTGTAAACATCCGCTAAATGACGGTCCCCCGCGGGCTATGTAATAACCCGGTCAAATTCCCCATTGAAAAAAAAAGTGACGATTTTTTTTTCTTTTCTTCCTGAATATTACCACATAAATAGAATCTCAGTGCGATAGCACCTGGGCACGCTATAATTGTGGCGATAAGTCCCCTCTTTGAGGAGTGGCTAGAGAGGCGCCACAGCGTCCTCACCTTCCGCCTGACGCAGGTCCTAACCGGACATGGTTGTTTCGGGGGGTTCCTGTTCAGGATAAAGCGGGGGGAAACTCTCGGGTGTCACCACTGTGTGGATCGCCCGGAAGACACGGGGGAGCATACGGTGGAGGTCTGCCCAGCTTGGGCGGAGCACCGCCGTGTCCTCACGAAGGGGATCGGCGGCGACGATCTCTCGCGACCGGTCCTGGTTCAGGCCATGGATTGGAGCGAGAGTGCATAGGAGGCCGTCACTTCCTAATGCTCGCGAAGGAGGAGGCGGAACGCGTGAGGGAGATGCAAAGTTCGGATCGAACAGGGTTTTTTTACATGTTGTAAATCTTTATTTTGTATAAAATATGGTACATAAAAGGACTTAAATGTAAATATAAGTAGTTTCGCATATTTTACTTACTTATATTAAGTATTTCATCGATTTATTATAGCAGCCAGACTATTCCAGACGACTGTCAAGTACTTAAATGTCAATCAACTTGTAATTTCAAAAAAAAAAAACTAAAATTTCTGGGAATTGCCCATAAGGACACACTTTACATAATTATGTAAATGGCGGCTTTACGTACGGAGGTTGCAAAATGGTCTTTTGGCGCGCGACCACAATTGGAACTAACGCCGCCATCTTGTTGTTTGTGGTTCTACAGTGCGTTCATTATAAGACGACCCGTGACACTGTTCTGTCAGTCGCCATTTTGAGCTCTATTAAGTATAGAAAATAAGACTGCGAAATTCAGTGCTACCAATCGCGTCATGGGTCCAGTTATAATGACCGCATCTCGATGGCTCCCACGCAGACAGTCGTAACGTTGTTTTTGACTAAAACCGTTTTTTTTGTGCCATTACAACAATCTTGTATAGTATTATCTATTAATAAAATCCAAATTTTAATATCTTATATAAATAATGAGTTTTTTAATGGATAATGGTCTTAACATTTAAACGCTCCCGCGCATAAAGTCGCGTGGATAGTTCAGACGGTATGCTCCGATCGATTGGTCCGCGGCCGGCCAATCAGAGCACAGTACCGACCGCGACGTCAAGTCGTATGTCAACAGTGAAGAAGTTTGCTTTTAAAAATAAAACAATCGATTGTTTTTGTTATTGTTTATATAGTTTAAGGTGTACTATTAATAGTTAAAGTAAAATGAGTAACGTACGTGCTTCCAAGATTATGAAACTAGTGTTAAATGAACAAATAAACCAAAATAGTGAAGTAACGGTCGATGAAAATTTTGGAAATGGTAAGTTTTACTGATTTGTTTTGTATTGTATTTATTTTACTTGTTTATATGTGTAGTACGAATATAATAATTAGTATGTGATAGTGTTGATTATGTCTCAACAGACGAAACAGTGATTACGACCGTTCCGACGCATAACGTCGGAACGTTTATGTTACGACTATATGCGCTGTAATCAAACGTTAACAGTGGTCAGTTAAGACTTTATACTACACAACAATTTAATTATAGGAGTCGTAACTTATACTTACGACCATTTGCGATGTTTAAATATAATAATGAGTAAACGTATAAAGACGTATCATAGACATACGGCTTTATGCTCCGTTAAAAAAATAAGATACGATTCTCTGCTTTTCAAATTATAGTTAAAATATCATTAAAATATTTTTTTTAACTGCTTTGTTGGTCTAGTGGAAGTAAGCATGACTGGCGGGTTCGATTCCCGGGTCGGGCAATATATTATTGGGTTTTTCAATTTCGAAATTCTCATAACATGGAGTTTGAACTGCGCCTAGTGTTTGACAATAGGCATTACAATGGGACTAATACCTGGCGAAAAGTGGGTGGACTATGTTCTCTTATCCTCTCTAACCTCTCTAAACTCTGCCATATCGCTTTGGGGAATAAAACCCGTAATGTTGTTTGATTTATGTTAATTGTCTAACACTTTTATTTATGTGTATAGTTTTTAACTAATTGCAAACTTGTATTTTTAGAATCGCCGGTACCACTTGAAGCTGAAGACCAGTGGGATCAGTATAAGACGATGTTCGGGCAATCTTTTATTAATAGTACAACAAGCATTAACAACAGTAGTATACCAAGTATTACCGAGGTAATAAATAATCCAGACGCAATGTTACCCTTAATTTCATCCCCATTACCAAATGAAAGCCCTACAGAACGTGTGGATTCAGAGCCATGTGTTGAAAAATTTTCACACGAATCAGCTGATATAATAGAACCTTCACTGGACATAACACCAATGCCCTCCCCAAATAATGATTTTTTGATGGCCACTTCGACTCCACTATTCAGAAATTTATCGATTTGTGATGCTGAGAATTCATCTAGTAG
Source organism: Agrochola circellaris (assembly GCA_914767755.1). NCBI lineage: Eukaryota > Metazoa > Arthropoda > Insecta > Lepidoptera > Noctuidae > Agrochola > Agrochola circellaris. The sequence continues at coordinate 11,974,734 of OU611860.1, forward strand.
TGCCAGTAGAGCCAATACACCACACCTGAGTAACGCTTCAAGTCAGGACTCTTCTGTCTGCTCATCAAGTGAAAATACACCGTCGGCTAGAGTTGCAAGAAGACGTCACCGTCGCCGTGATGAGTGGAAAGATATTAAACGAAAATGTTTAAAAAATTTAGGAAAAGCGTATATGAGTAGGAATGGAGTTCAGAGAGATGAAAAGATTTTAAAACCACCATGTCCGGGTACTTGTCGTCTTAAATGCTTTCAAAAGTTTGATGCACACCAACGGGAACGTATATTTAGTTCTTTTTGGAAAATTGGAGATCACAGTCGACAGTGGGATTACATCGTCAACCACACCGAAGTAGGCGATACTAAGTATCCCTCTACGACGAATCCTGTGTCTAGACGTAAGAGATCTGTTAAGTATTGCTTACCTCTTATTGAATCTAATTCTGACTTACCTAATAAAGTGTTCGTTTGCAAAACGATGTTCCTAAATACACTTTCTATTGGAGAGAGAACTGTTCAAACAGCTTTGGCGAAATATCGCTCTGGTGGTGGCTCTGTTTCCCCCGATCGACGCGGTGGAACTAGAATTATAGTCTTAGACGACGAAATAAAACAGGGTGTTTTAAAGCATGTCAAAACGTTCCAGCCCGTTGAATCTCACTATGTACGCAAAGATACAAGTAAAATTTACTTAGACGGCGACCTTACATTTACAAAAATGTTTTCTTTGTACAATGAGTGGTGCATAAGTGAAAATATAACTAAAAAGGTATCGACAGTTAGACAGTATCGTGATATCATAAACCAAAACTTAAATATATCGTTTCACAAGCCAAAAAAAGACATTTGTAACGAGTGTCATATATATAATGAAAACAAAAATACAATGACGGAAGAAGAAAAACAAAAACAAGAACTTCATATAAATAACAAGATAAAAGCTAGAGAAATGAAGGCAAATGATAAAAAAGAAGCATTGGAAAATGGAGGTAAAATAGTTACAGCGTGTTTCGATTTTCAAAAAATATTAAACTGTCCTCATGGCAATGTCGGTTTATTTTATTATAAACGAAAATTATCCATTTATAATTTTACAATATTCGACCTAGCGAGTCAAGAAGGTTATTGTTACATGTGGCCTGAAACTAATGGGAAACACGGGGCTTGCGAAGTAGCAAGTTGCTTATCCAAATTCATTGAGGGTAAAGTTTTAGGCGGCGCCAAAGAATTCAGATTTTGGTCGGACAACTGTGCCGGTCAAAATCGTAATCGTATTGTGTTTGCTTTTTACACATATGCAGCAAAAAAGTATGGTATAACGATAGTCCATAGGTTTTTAGAGCGAGGGCATACACAAAATGAAGCTGATTCAGTCCATGCTCTCATCGAGAGAAATGCAAAAAATAAGCTTATATATACCCCTGCACAATGGTATGGCTTAGTCAGATGGTCAAAAGTAAACCCTCCAAATTATAATGTCATCGAAATGAGTATTACAGATTTTTACAACTACAAATTATTACTAGATGGTAAAAACTGGGCTAAAAATACTAAAAAACAAAAAGTATCATGGACCAAAATTAAAGAAGTTCAAGTAGTGTCAAGCGAACCCTATATTTTGAACTATCGTTATAATTTTGAAGAAGAAAATGTCATGAGTTTAATAACAAAAAAAGCCTATTCATCAAGAAGAAAATATAATAGTTTAATAGATACAGAATTATTGGAACCATGTTACTCTGATAATTTACCTATTACATTGGCCAAATTTAATGATTTACTAAGTCTATGTCAAGGACGTATAATACCCCAAGTGTACCATGGTTATTATCAACAGTTGTCACACAGTGGTACTGTTACTGAAGAGAACAATAGTGATTTCTCTGACTAATCATCGTTATTTTGTCTTAAATATCCTAACTTCCATTATAATAATTATGTTACTTACATACAATAGTATTCAATCCTTAATTTTAAGTGATTTTCATTTAATTTAGAAGATTTTTTTTATTTTGTTATACATAATTTCATTTCCTTTTATGTTGATTTTATTATAATATCATGTCAAAGATAGTACGAGTACCTATAATATTTTTTATTAAGTTTTGAAGAGCCAGTTTTAACCGTATGTTTTTTTTAAATAAAAGTTTATAATAACGTGACTTATGCGTTAAGAAGACTGAATTATGTTCCTATGATGATAGTTATTGTTATTAAATTGATTTGAGGTGAAATTTTACGGTGGTTTTTATTCATCAACTCCCTTATTACGACCCCCTTTTAGAGAGATATGATAGTTTGCACGTCGCATATAGTCGTAATTCAAACTTACGACTTTATACGTGTTGTTTATATCACGTTTATGAACGCATACAGTCGTAACAATAAGATACGACCTTTTTTTAATAAGTAAATAGTCGTAAGTAAGTAAAACTAGTTTTTTTTGGTAACTACAATTCCTTGTAATATCCAGCGCCTGGGGATACATTATTTAACTAATAATTGACAGGTTAGTGCAAAAATTTCTGTTGAAAATCTTTCACAATCATTTTTATCAATAACGTATACTAAAAATGCTCTCCTGAGAAAAACATTTTTTAGCCTTACGACCTTATGCGTGGGAGGCGTCGATCTGTACCTACATAATTTCCTTAAACATTACAACAAATGTATATCAGCAGCGCCACCTGTCAAATGCCAAATTATTCTTAAAGAACTGTAGGTAGTGAAAAATGTACACGAGACCACTTATAAGGCGGGCAGCTGCCAGGAACGCAACCTTTACGGGAGTGCACTTAGCAGAACTACAGCCTGCTCCCATTTCTGTATGAATTGCCAAAAGAAAACTAAACCAGATTTGATTTTCTTTTACCAATTCATCATCTTAAATTAAACAATAATAATACCAGCTTATTATTGTCCCTCTATTGGGCAAAGGCCTCTTCTCATACAGAGAAGGCACGGGCGTTGATCACCACGCTAGCTCAAGACGGGTTTGTGATTTCAGACTTATATTAACTATAAGTCCAGGTTTCCTCACGGTGTTTTCTTTCACCGATGTCAATAATGTCCAAGATAAACTCAGAAAGTACATATGAATTGAAAAAATCACATTGGTACTTGCCCGGATTTGAACCCACAACCTCGGACATGAGAGGCGATGGTTAAAGCCACTAGGACATTACGACGCCTAAATTAAAATTAATGAAAAAATATTTACGATCGCGGATTGGTCAATAACGTTTGAGCAATCTCGCTATACTATCGTTTGAGTATTATGACATTGTAAAAAGTATTGATTTGTACCATAATATCATTTACAAATTGGCCCCAGAAAAAGCCAGGAGAGTAAATTTTTAAGAGATTTTATAATTCATAAATGCATAATACTAAGAATTATTTGAATGATTAAATGAATACATAACACTTTCAAAGTTATTGTGTCGTTACTCTTCCTAAGAACCAAGTATTGGAGGGCGCAAAATTCAAATCTTGCCAGAGGCGCTTATGACCTAGCTACGACCCTGCTGACAGGATCAATCTATTCTATTCTATTTTTATTAAATGGCATGCAAAGCCGATGTCGACTATTCTACCAATGACTAAAGTGCATTGGAAAAACAAGTGTGCGTGAGTAAAAAGACAGGATCACTCAAATGGCGAAACGGTTGTGTTCAGTGTTCCCATGACAGGACTCATTTCAAGTCCATCGGATTACGGTTTTGACAGTTGTCTGTGATCCAGACAGTCGGGGTTGCCTGCATTTCTCTCTCTGGACGCCTGAGAAAGTTGCCAATCCTAACTAATATTATAAATGTGAAAGTGAGCTTGTTTGTTACGCTTTCACGCTAAAACGGCTAAACGAATTTGGATAAAATTTGGCACATGGATAGACCATGATCTGGGTTAGGACGTAAAATACTTTATATCCCGATATTCCTACGGGATCTACACTTATGCGGGCGAAACCGCGGGGCGCAAGTAGTTTTTTTATAAATGATACAATAGATGAGCAACAGCAGCTCATTTTTTTTTTTAATAAACTATTTACAGATAAGTACTGTTTTTAACAGTATTGTTGACCACCCTGGCCTGAGGGAGGACATCGCCGTCGACGTCGACCGCGGTGAAGGTGTTTCGACGATTTGAATAAGTTGACCTAGTCTAACGTGGCCAGATATTGAAATAGATAAAGAGGTTGGAAGGAGAAAGGGGAGGGCTTTTCCCAGCACTCGAACACATCGAACAAAAAAAAATGTATTATCATTTATTAAAAATCACAGCTTATCCTAATCGTCTTTAATATTCTCTTTTATCCAGGGCAAGGCTTGAGTGACATCGGCAAATATGGTATAAAGTGTAGGGTCACAGCGAAACTGATTTGGAAGTGCCACCATTAAGGAAACTACTCCTCGAAGGTACCAGCTGTCATCTTTCTCGAAGACCATCCCAACTCCGCTGACATCATTACAAGCTAAAAAAAAAAAACATTAGTTAAACACATTGTTAGGTACAAATGTTGAAGGGGTCTGCTAGGATCGATGCCTGCTGAGGTCGCAGGAAAGATCAAAAGGGATACCGTAGCCCCTGGCAACATACAGGCAACACTGAAGGAACACTGGTAGGTTTTAGTACGTAAGAGGTACAAAAGTGTTTTTAACATTGTTGGTAATTATTCAATAAACAGCATGTTTTACAAAAAGATATTATTTTTTTATAGTCAGTAGTATATTTTGGTGGTCAAATAGCTCCAATTTCAATATTAGGGGCTAATCTTCTGTGGAAAAATGCTCAAAAAAAAAGATTTCAGAAACAATAAATAAAATTATTCCTCATCGAAGTGAGGAATAATTTTAACCAAAATATACTACTGACTATAAAAAAATAATATCTTTAGCGACTAAAATTGTATCCTTGATTTAATTGACACAAAATAATTCAAAATATTGCTTTTCAACATTTGATTAACCTACTTATAGAGTGGTAACCTGTACCTGAGGTACGTAGGACCATCGGTTGGCTCGTTTGCCACCCACCTATTAACATATAGAAAAATCTTACCAATACCATCCCTAGATCCAGCGCAATACGTCGAGTCGGACGTGTACCGTGTAAAGAATTCTGGATAAGATCTGATGCAGGTCTCTTGGGATACCACTGGCATCTCCAATAGCCTTAGATCTTCAATCATTACTCCTGTGTCATCCATACCCCAGCCTACCACCTGAGGAATTATCATACACCTTTAGACAGCAATTTTTCACTAACACCCCAAACTATGAATTGTCTTTGGATTATAAATCATGATAAACACACGTTAATGATCCTTCCTTAGGTTCCCCTACTAATATACAAATATCAACGGCAAGGTTTCCCAGTTTGAGTCTTTGGGCGGGCGAATCACAGGCAGTCATCAAAGACCGCGGGTCAAGATTGAAAGTAGCTTAATGGGGCTGACCTCAGCCACTACCGGCTACCGTTGTAGAGAACTGCCAGTGACTAGCCACGTAGCAGAAAATAGGTCATAGGGCGTTAATACTACATGAAATTAATCGCTATTATTCATCAGTATGCTCCGCAACACCACCTATATTAATCGCAAATCACATGCGCGTTTGAAACGTCCATATTTCTTGCGAGCATACGTCTTTGGCAATACCGTTTGTGCTGTAGACAGCTTCCTTTGATATGCAGCTACACGTTCCTTGCGCTAAAGGCCGGGGTTATTAAACAACACTTTACTTACGGAACCCGTTTGCCCAACAATATTCTTGGGTTGAATCTCGGAGTCAGGCCAGAGACATGCTGGTTGAACCCAGTCGGAGAACGTGATAGGATCCTGAAGCTCCAAGATTGCCAGGTCTCTATAGAAGCTGCTTTGGTTGTACTCTGGATGGAGAAGTATTTGCTTAACCTGAAGAAATGAGTGCATATATATGAGACAGGTATACATAAACATTTTGTTAGTTGTTCCATATGCGGGAGCGAGAGCTACAACTTCATGGAATTGGATATTCTCGCGGTTACGCACTTTTTAGTTCAAAAGGATGTCACACTCGGACGGATCACTGCCTCGTTCGTGTATTGGTCACAAGCGCTACTTGAACATGAGGTCCTGGGTTTAATTCCCAGGTCGGGCAAAGTGTATATATAGTATATAAAAATCAATGGCCGTGCAAAAACTCGAAAATGGCTCGACCAATTTAAATATTTTGTATTTTTTTTGTTCTCCTCAATACATAATGGGGTGGTTTAGGAAAATAGGAAACACCCATGGACCCAGGATCAACCGAAAAATCGAAAACATCGAAATTTTGTCTAACGTTGTGTAAAGTTCGTCGATTCTGTAAAAATATCAACGTGAAACTTAGGTGAAGTGAGCGTGAAGTGAGCTGTCAGTGCTGTCACTGTCACAAATCGACCGGCAGGAAGCTACGGATTAGCACTATTGACAGCTCACTTCACCTAAGTTTCACGGTGATATTTTTACAGAATCGACCGGCTGGGTCATCCAGTTATTAATAAAATTAGAATTAATATTATAAATTATTTAATAATATTTGATATTGAAATAGGTTTGTATTATTATTATATTGGTGAAAAGTATCAATAAAACAAAATATTTGGTCCCCAAAAGCATTTTCTTTTGTTGTTTATAGAAAAAAGGTCCGTGGGCGGTTTTAAAAAACTCTGACACTAGGTTAGTCACTAACCACACGAAAAGAAGAAGAAGACTTACTGTGGTATCTTGGATTTTTTCTCCGGTGTCCTTAAGGTTGTGCTTCCCCAGGTAGACTCTCAGGTTGAGCTTGGTTCCTAGCCTGGTGACGACGCAATGGGCTGCGGTGACGACGTGGCGCTTCGACACCAGGGTACCTCCACAAATGTATTTGGGGTATTTTCCAAATGGCTGGAAAAGTAGAACGACAATGAAAGGACCGTAGAAGGTCTATTTATCACTTTGTTTCCAATTGATGTTATTTCCAGTTAAATAGACATCAACTTTATACTAGTGTGAATAAAGTTGTTTTTAGACGGACTGTACTAGTCTGTCAAAAATCAACGTTATTTACACTGTTGAAAGTCATAAAAAAATATGAAGTTGTAGCGCAAACTGAACCATATATATAAGCAATACGGTTGTTTTTCCTAAAACTCGTGTTTGTTTACATGTTTGGCAAATAAACTGCGGACGCAGATCATGTAAACCTGCATGCACAAAGTATGCAGGCATGTCTGGGACTATTTAAATGGGGAAGTTTTGCAGACGCGAATGATAATACTCGCGTCTGCAAAACTTCCCCATTTTTCCCGCTGCGATTTTTCACTTCTGTTACACTTTAACTTGCAGAATTACGCGTGAGATTTTTCGCCTTTTTTCAAAGGGTATCATCATCATCATCATCATTTTGTATCATTAGTTGGTACAGTCACCCGCTCCATCACATTTTTTTATGCGGCGCTTGTTCTAGCAGGAATATAATATATTCCATATAATTATGGATAGAGGACACATAACAAACATAACTAAGTATGATACAGTTCGCGTCAAATAACTTTGCCGTTCTGAAGTAAGGTTGCGCATGCGCGCTACTGTTATTATAAGTTATATGTATGTTATGTATATAAGGAAGATTGACTACTGCGCTGTCATTTGTAGCCTACTTCAGAGCGGTCAAAGTTATTTGATACGAACTGTTTATGCAGATTTTCCTGTGTCCTTTAAATACCTACTATTTTTTATTTGGTGTTTTGGAGTAAATTAAATAAATGCTTACTTGCTTGTAGAGTGTTACTAGCCAGGGCCACTGGCCCTCCAATGTGCTGCCTGCCTTCCCATTGCTTTTACCCTTGTTTAGTAATACCTTTCCGCATTCTGGCTGGAAACATTATGTTTTTTCTTTAGAACAGGTTTCTCAACCTGCCGAGTAATTACGTAACACACATAAAATGATCTCAATGGGTTTCATTTTGACAGTTCAGTCACGTTCATTGCGTTATTTACGTTGTTGAGCAGATGTATTTTTTAAACCTATATAGTAATAGATTAGCAATATCCTTCAAAACTCTCGGATTTTTATTGATAGTGTGTGACAATTAGGGTGCTGGGGTCCAAAAGCAGCATGCCCAAAGGGATTCAAAACTAAAATAATAATTAAGCCAAAGGTCCACCAAAAAATGTTACTTCAGAGAAGAGGAGCCATGACTCATATTTAAACGCAGGTACTAGTAGGTAAATTGGCTTATTTCGTAGACCCGATCTTGGAATTTGTACCGTAGCATACTAATTTCATAAAACTGTGTCAATCCCACAATATCCATTGAGTTATTATTGTTGTTAGGCTGACAAAATATTCAAACTTTCGAAGCAATGTTTTACTGTCAAAATGGAAAAGGTATCTTTACAGTGTGTGTTACACAATTAGCCTGCACGAGGTTCTGAACCCATATATTCCTGGAAAGAACCTAAAGCGCAGGCCACACCGCCAGCTAGCGGGCGGGCGGGCTAGGCGGGCGAACATCGTTTCACCTCTTTACATGGTTAGTCGGTAGCTCGCGGTGTGAACCGAAGTATGTAAAGAGGTGAAACGATGTTCGCCCGCCTAGCCCGCCCGCCCGCTAGCTGGCGGTGTGGCCTGCGCTTTATACTCACAGATCCAAAGGCACCATTAATCTGTAAAAAAAGGAATGATGTCATCATTTTGTTTGACCCGAAATTATTATATTACAAATTATACATATCTAATATTGTTGATTACTAATTATTATGCTACCATTATTATTGAAATTTTGACAGTACAACGTCTGTTAGATCAGCTAGTTAGCACATATTTTTTAAATGAAACATGTTCGACATGTCAAAAAACATTAATACAAATGATGTATAGAATAAAGCCGTGTCCTGATTTATGCCTAACATGTTTAATAATTTGCTTTGTCCTAATATAAAGGGATCTTTGCGCGAATACGCGATCTTGCCGCGAACACGCGATCGTCGCGATTATTTGTTCGGCGACGCTGAAAGCACCCTCGAACCACCAGAAGGCAAATGATTGCAACGCTCGCCACGGCACGGATTCAAAATTTTATTAATAAAAAAGTATGTTAACATAAATAACAAGCTTGTCAAGAAGGGCTAGTCACAAATGTAGGTATAAATACCTACCCCTACATTTTACCAGTCATCAATAAGTCTCATGTAAAAGGGAGCAAGCCTACTACTAGTAACCGGGAACAAATACAAAACCATAGTCCTATTGATAAATTTCAATAACATTTTGGATAAATAAGGAATATTTTGAAAATCAAAATAATTAGTAAAGGAAACTCAGACCAAATAAATAACCAAGACTACACCACCGCTCTGTACAAGCATTTACAATCAAACTACACCTCACTAAGTGCCCAGATGTTTACGAAACCGGCTTCACGTCACTGTTGACAGCGCTATGTCTTGGTTTGTTAATGGTTCTGAGATACAAAAGCCAACTTACATTAAAAAGAGCGAACAGCGCAATTGTCGCTAAAAGCAGCTTCATGTTGCAAAGGACAGACCTGGACTGACGGTAGACACAACAAACTGAACGCAACGACCATAAGAGGAAAAATAAAAATATTACGTACCACCTGCGCCCCGCGGTGTCACCCGCATAGGTCTCGATACCGTATGCATAACGGTATAAAAAGTATCCTATATCCTAATCAAGGTCAAAGTCTACCCATGTGCCAAATTTAATCCAAATCCGTTGACGCGTTTTAGCGTGAAAGCGTAACAAACAAACAAACTCTCTTCTGCAATTATAATATTAGGCCCACCTATGAAATCAGCGTTTTGTATGGAGAATTTTAAAGAAGTTGCTTTTTTCATACTAACATTTTCTTAATTTATATAACAACCATGAACACTAATGTTTTAAAACTTTTATGCGCTAATGTTTAAAAACTAAGATAACGTAATATGCCACTAGATTAAGCGACAAAAATAAGTTTTGGCTAAATTAAAACAAATAGTGGTCATTTCTGCTAACAAAATGAGGAGTAATTTTTAAGGTATTTTTTATGTTTATAAACTATAAGTAATAAGGTTTTTTTTACTATTGGTAGTTGTCTATGATGGTCATTATTCGATATAATACCAAGCAATTGATGAATATTTTAATTCATAGAAGTGACAAGGTTCTCTATTTGTGAGAAAAAAACGCCAATTTCATAGGTGGGGACCCAATATTAGGTTAGGATTAGGTTAGAATTTTATGGATCATGGTTTCAATAATATATCCAGTCTGGGTTACAGCCGGTCGATTCTGTAAAAATATCACCTCGAAACTTAGGTGAAGTGAGCGTGAAGTGAGCTGTCAGTAGTGTTAATCTCTAGCATCAGCCGGTCGATTCTGTGACAGTGACAGCTCACTTCACCTAAGTTTCAGGGTGATATTTTTAAAGAATCGACCGACTGTTATCCGTATTATATAGTAAGTACTTACCTAGTAGTGCTTAATAGAGGCATTTGTGAAGAACCTCGTCCAGAAGAATTGGTACATATGGTCTGCTCTAAAAGTATGTGACAAAAATGTAGACAAATGGATTAGAAAATATACCTGTGGATGACAATTTGTAGTGCCACTTACAAATTGAGTGCTTTAATTTGTTTATTAAACCAGAAGGCCAATTCTCGTACTTAAAAAACGTTCACATTCAAGTCGCAATCTGTCGAACTTGTCAAAAATATTGGTAAATTGATTGTATTTGCAGATTGCGAATGACATTAGAATGCGAACGTTCTTATAACTTACGGGAATTGCCCCGCTGAAATTCCAATTTAAATAACCTTAAAGATGTTTTTCATTTCAAGTTCATTTAGTAACCAAAATTTTTTTTATAACCCTATTTTCATCGATGACTTTTCAATTACAAACGTACGTAACGTTTCGTAAAAACAATAACTATTGGGAAAAGTAGTGAGATATAAAGTTGAAACCTCCTATTACCTACAAATCAATGTATTAGTAATTCCCTTTAGTGAGTGATTGCATTTTGCAATGAATTTAACCTGAACAGAGTTTGTTTGCACTTTCATCAGATTCTTTTCGAACAGACATTAACCATATGTAGGTACCTATTACTGCCGCCGAGAGCGTTGCTGCATTCCGGTTTGAAGAGCGTCGGTGTATTTATAGACACATGATATGCACATAAGATTGGAGCATCCGGTTTGGTGCAAAACACACATTCAAAAAACAAATCCATATTTTATCTTTTTTTTATATGTCCCCGTTTTCCTTAGGGTTTTTTTTATGAAAACCTGTTATTAAGGAAAATGCGATCCATAGACAACAACACCAGCAAAATAAGCACCTGCTTATGTAGTTATGTGCCTTTAAACCACATCGAAGAATACTGTTTCCTCCACGCGTTCAAGCAGATATTTTTTACGAGTTCGTTACGATGGTCTCGTGGGCTCGTCGCTAAATAATAACAGACGTTTAGAGTCATTCACGTCACTCATCCTCTACAGAAAAGTGAGGATCCTCCGGCTCCGACGATTGATGTCGGGACTTTGTATACAGGGTGGCAGGGACATCGACGCGAAAATTGTTACCACGGATTCAGTACATGATTCTGAAAAAATCTGCTATTTCATAGAAAAGTGCAATACCTACGCGGTCAAAATGAAAGGTACAGCTGATATTTTTTTTAATAACGGACGATAAATTTAAACGCAGCGGGCTTCAGATTCATGTACTGAATCCATGTTAACAGTTTTCGCGTCGATGTCCCTGCCACCCTGTATGTGCTAGTCGCGCAGTAATTTCTGCTTGCGCGATGCACAATTTTGCGCGATATCAGTGTGATACGTAGTTCGCATGTGGCGATGTAGAAGCCGCCTCAACTCTAAGAGGTGCAGGTTAAGGAAAATAAAATAAAATAATTCAAAAGTTTTATTTATGAATACCTGTTAATTTACAAAAAAAAAACCTTAAATACAATTCATCGACATTTGCTGCTTACTCTATAACGCTCTCTTGAATGCCTTAAAAAAAAAACAGTTTTTAAATCCTATGGGATTTGAAAACTATTAGGTACCTACTCGTAACACTCAATATGTTGAGTGATTATTGGCTGTTATTCTTGTCAACCAATCGTAGACTTAATAGGCCATTCAAAAACCGGCAATCTAATTACGTAAAACACTCGTAATCGCTTTAGTTTCAACTACATAATTATTATATTATCGTTATAATTCTTTATTTGCTCGAGTCGATCTACATTCCGTAAGCGAACCAGAATTTGACCTCCAGTTGTCCCGACATGGCTAAAAGAAGCTCCAAATAACATGGAAATTGGATCCCAACATCTCGAAAGACAAAAGTTGCTCTGGTCGACTCCCTTATGTTCTCCATATTAACAAAAAGCCGTTGACAGCAAACGTTTTTGTGATTTTTTACTAGAGGAAGGATACCGTGGACGGCAAGCAAGCCGAAAAGTTTTAAGTAATTTTGTGAAATATTTTAACAGTAATTAATTGACAAAAACCGCCCCGGTCATCCCAGTATAACCAGAGATGCTGTTGTTAGATCCCGGCGCAGGCGCCATGCTCGAATACATTGTTGGGCGATATAGCTAGTCACGAGTATCCACGAGACACAAGTCTGCACGAGGCTAGAGTATGCACGACAAACAAGTCTGCACGAGGAAAGTGTATGCATAAGGCACTAGTATGCACGAGACACGAGTATGCACGAGACACAATTATACAAATAGCATATGCACGAAGCACTTGTAACTTGTCACTTACTTACGTAACCATCTCACCGTGAAAACTTAGGTGAAGTGAGCGTGGAGTGAGCTGTCATTCCACAGGGATTGACACTATTGACAGCTCACTTCACCCAAGTTTTCACGGTGAGATGTTTACAGAATAGCATGGCTGTAGCTTTACTTTAATTATGTACCGGAAAATACATTAATTAATTGTTTTTGCTGTCAAGAATATATCCATTGTGTTATTTTTACTGTCAAGTAAAATCTTTCATACATTATGAAGCAATGGATGTTATATTATTCAAATACATATAACTTTTCAAGAGATTGACATTTTTTCATTCCGAGTGAGTTACGCAATCAGGGGCAGGTGGTCAAGTTGATGTTACATTAATTATTATGAGGATAGTAAGGGTAATCCTTCCAGTGTGAGATGTCAATGACCCTTTCGTTCTTATTGAACCTACTGATGGTAGCGACTTCCTCTTGCGTCAGTTCGAAGTCGAATAAGTTGATGTTCTCGGCTAGACGCTTCTTGTTCGTCGACTTCGGGATCGGAATTAGGCCTCGGTCGAGCTAGGGAGAATAGAAAAAAAATGTTTGAATCACGTGACGTTAGAAGACAATCTTCCTTCAATCCTTTGAAGAGCGTAGAAGCGTATAAAAAAGGATTCAATAATTAATTGCAAATGCATTCAATTTATCCTGTCTCTTTATTTAACAGTTTACAAAATATTTCGCCATTTTCAATGCTAAATTGAAGAAAACTTTATCGAATGGCGAATCGAGTTCTTCGAGCGTAAATAGTAGCTTTTCGGTTTTGTATTTTATAGTCTATTATCATTTTTCTGTTTCATATGCTTTATGTACTATATGACTGGATACTTGTAATTGGCCATATTTTGTATAAACTATTTCTTACTGTATCTGTAAGTTTTCCTAAAAATAAAGTAAATAAATAAATTTATAATACATCTTCTACTTTTGGTGTGAAACATCTAATGCAACGGGTGAGACCGGCCTGTTGGCGTGGCGACGCACACTGGATCGAAAATCGCGTTTCGAAGATTGGAGCTTTGAAGTTTCAAGTGTCGTTTTCTGGGCTTGAAATGGTTTTTTTTTTTCATTTTGGTATTCAATATATTATGTATTTTTTTTATTGGAGAATATTTTTTTCTTTAACAAAAAAAATCTGATTGATTAATTTTGTTTATGCCATAATTATTTCCTTTAATAAACCATCCATTCATGAAATATTTTCCATATAAAATAGTTTCGATGTTTCACATCTGCCAGGCTCAATTTTTTTACCTATTTTTTTGAAATTGAATTTTAATGGAATAATTTTAAAGCTATATCCAAACAAAATAATCGAATAAAGAATATCCAAAACTGTGTTGAAGACATCACAAAAAACTAAAAAAAACATGATATTTGGTTGATACACACCTAGCACAAGTGTCAGGGACTTCACACAATTTGTAACCACTTCTTATGTAATAAAGATTATACATTATATACACAAGGCCAAATATAGGTTACCAGTTTAAAAGTTATTTGAAAAGTGATTTATGTATTATGTTCTTGACATTTTTATAACGTGCACGTTTTGATTTTAATTTTGAATAACTAATATTTTTGTTTGACCTCTAACCATGAACAATTTTTCTTATAATTTGAAACTTGCATATTACTAATCTTTTTATCAATCATGACTTTATGACCGACCGACTGACTCTGACTATCTCACCGATTTGAGACCGATTCTGTAATTTAGATATTAAAATCATACTCATCACTTGTTACTATCTAGCTGGTTTCGTCATTTCCTATCTACGACTACCTCTGGAACAAACTCAGGGGCATAGGTCTCGTTTAAAGTTCAAACATTTAAAATGGCCATTTTTTACTTACCAAATAATAATAATACCAGCCTATTATTGTCCCACTGCAGAGCAAAGACCAAGATCTTCTTATACAGAGAAGGCACGAGCATTGATCACCACGCTTGCTCCAGACGGGTTGGCGATTTCAGACTTATATTAACGATTAGTCCAGATTTCCTCACGATGTTTTTCCTTCACCGATATCAATAATTTCCAAGATAAATTCTGAGTGTACATATGAATTGAAAGAGTCACTTACCAAATATCTAAGTACGATTTGTCCTGGAGTCTTCCCGTACTTGGCAGCCATGGCACCCAGGATGGGGTCATCGTACCGCGGAGGAGGGGCATCAGTGCGGTCACGAGAGACCAGGAAGCCGAAGGGACTGTACGACATTACTGCTATGCCTAAAGATAGGCAGTGGTTGACCAGCGGCTCTTGGGTAAGAGTTGGGTTTACCTGGGAGAAATCAACATAGATTACACTTACTGAACACATGGCCCAAAAACAGTATCATCATCATCATCTACCAATACTAATCTAATACTATTATATAGAATCATTTTTTTTCTTTCTATCTGAACAGACAGCTGTGCTGCTGGGGAGTTTGTTGCGCCACTTTTTGTTCCCAGCTAACGCACTAGGAAGTGGTGACGGCTGGGCATTTTTGGGAACTGTCTTATGTCATTTTGACGTTCGAAAAGTACTGATTCTCAGCCTAGTTTGAATACTTGAGTTTTGAATTTTTTTGACTTTTTTTAATTTTGAATCAGCTTAGGATAATGTTCCCACTGCTGGGACACAGGCCTCCTCTCTGTGAGAGGGAGTGGGCTGTAATCTGCCACGCGGGTCCAGTGCGGGTTGGTAGATGTCACATGCCTTCGAATTTTTGGTTCTAGGACATGCCGGTTTCCTCACGATGTTTTCCTTCACCCACCGTATTCAGAGCCGTGGTGATGAAATTATTGACACAGAGTATCACGACCTATATACAACTCGTAAGTTGGAGTAGTGTGGAGCTGAGTTGCGGAATGTGCGGAGCTAGGCCGAATTCACGCGACGAGTAATTACTCGTCGCGTGAATTCGGCCTAAAAAACTGGCCGCGTGGTATTTCAGCCCGCTCAAATTTGAGCCTGCTGAAATACCACGCGGCCAGTTTTTTTTCGCTTCCCCGATCCGCTTCTCAGGTTTGTATATTTTTTTAAACCAGTTCGCAAATCCCTACCACTGAAGCGGAGCGAAGATTTTATGCAATTCCATTGGTTAATATTGGCAGAGCTACGCTCCGCTCCTCTCCTCTCCGCTTCAGTGGACAGTCAGCCTAAAAGTTGTTCATTTTTATGATTCATTATTAATTCAAAATCAGCCGGTAGATGTCGCTACAAGATTTACCGAACTTACTTCAAACTCATTGACAACCGGTCTGGTTGGACTGTGAGCCACGATTCTGTCGATCTGCGAGGCGTTGAAGTTGGACACTCCTATGGACCTGGCCAGACCCAGGTACTTCGCCTCCTCCATACCGTACCAGGTCTCCACGTAGTCGATGTCATCTGGTGATCCATCACTCTGCAATTGTTATAAAATTTTATTAAACTATTAGTGTTTAGAAACTTATTAAACTGATAGTGGCTTAGGGTACTTTTACAGCTCGCTGCAGGTTAACACTTTCGATTCTACCCAATTTTCATAGAACTCATACGCCATGCCGCCATACATATTGGAAGTGAACCCTCTAGGAGGGTTGCCGGCATTACGTTTGCGCTAAAGTTAACTCATCGCGGACGGTCAACGGCATTAGGTTTAAAACTGTGTTATAAAACACTGTAAAACGAAGTAAAATTGCGTTTTCAGAGGGTCTTGTCGCTATACGTAGTTTCCAACCTTTTAAATGTTTAGTAAATATTTGTAAGCAAGAAGAAAAAAAATCTTGTATTTTAAAATCAACGCATAAATTAATAAATCTTGTTAAAATATACATCATATTTTAACTAAACAGGTTTATAATGCTGTATTCGCTAAGAAAAACCTACATTACAATGAGCCCTCCGCGAGGGCTCCGGGCGTCCCATATGCGATTAGGTGAACCCTCCAATGTAGGCTTGCGCAAGTAAATCGTTACGTGTGTTAGAAGATGTTTGCGCAAATCTCTACCAATACACGTCACGTAAATCGTTACGTGTGTGGCTACCTTAATGCGGTAATGCGGTAGTGGGGCGCGTCATTTCAGAGTGGACAAGCATGCCTTTTGACGTCTATACGGTTTGGCACACAGACCATGACCCGGTTTAGGACATAGGATATTTTTTCTATCCCAGTATTAAGTTCCCATGGGATAATTTCCGACCACCGACCACCATGGTAAAACATAGATATGACATATTTTGTGACAAAGCGTCGATGTATGACGTGAGACATTTTCATTTCAGCAGTAGCCACACACGTAACGATTCACTTGCGCAAGTATGTCATTACGTGTGCGGCTATCATAATAAAAAGTCGGCGTCGATAGACCCCCGTCTGGTTGCACCCTCAGATTCGGTCATGTACGAAGCACTGTTTCGTTCTCTATGTAACAAAGCCCTTGGAAACAACATTGAGTGAATTTATTCATACGACATGACGCATAAAGATCTTAACATTGCAATTTTAATTAAAAGATATTTCTTATCTGATCTATGCAGTAGCTATGTTGCGATATGATCCAGGAATGTTTTAATAAGTAGATATAATTGCATTTGTAGTAGATACATAGTTAAGACAATTTCCTTATGTTTAAATATGCACGTTTACTAGATATAATTTAAGATAACTTAAAATGATCATATATGATTGTGGTGTCTTGTGGCGGGCCAGAAAGATATCTACTATTTTCATACTTTTAGTGTACCTACAACATACATTTTTGGCGTTAATATTCAAAACGAAATGTCTAGTGGCGGCAACTACATCGCCACATGCAAACCACACATCACATTGTCGTCACGCAAAATCATGCGTCGCGCAAGCAGGGTTTACTGCGCCACTAGCATATATACAACGTCCCGACAACAATCGTCGGCAGTAACCCACCAGACACATCATCCGTCTGGTCAGAGGATCCACCCTTTTCTGTAAAGGATGAGTGAACTTTACACCCTGTTCCTCATACCTCCGTAGTGTTTAAAAAAAAAAAAACCTAAGTACATCAATAATGTCGAAATCGAACGCACTAGCTATTGCATACATCGGCGCCAATTCCCTTGTTCACAAACTTAACAAAAATTATAGAGTTGACATTTTCTTCTTACTGACAGCTGTGCGGCGCGGGAAAAGAGCGGTGACAGATAAGAGCCAAGCATGAGATGTCAAATTAGCTTAGATGCCTGGAACTTCGCCGTGTTTTTAGTCTATGCATTCTGGTTTGTCAATTATTGATGTATGGAACATTCAGGTCAACTAAAATTGCCAGCTCTGGGAAATGTCCGTCTTTTTCTTAGTTTATTAGAGAGAAAAAGATGGAAATATACTGAAACTAAAAACAAATAGAGTAGTCCTTACCTTAGTAGCAATAGGGAAGTGTATGAGGAACAAGTCGACGTAATCAAGTCCTAGCTTAGTGAGGGACTCTTTCAGAGCAGGCACCACCTGGTCACGAGCATGCTTATCGTTCCACAGCTGAAATAAAGACAGAACATTCGTTTATACAAGGTAAAATTAACTGGAGTAAGTTCACCGACTTGATGGGTATCGAAAACAAAATTAAAAATTATGTTTTTATTACTCATAATTTCTAGTTTTGTATCTATACAGGGTGTTAAAGTAGTTGCGTGCCATAGCTTCAGGGTGAGTTCAGAGTCGATAAAGGAACCCAGGAAAAAATAAATATCTTAAAAAAAAGTAAACGATCCCAGGAAAAAAAATAAAAAAATTGCAACATTAATCTAATTTAGTACCTACTAACTTAAAATAGCAATCGTTTAGAAGTAAAATTATTTTATTTGTATAAATACTTTAATTACTTACTTTCATTGCGTTCGATAGTAGGTAGTAACTCTAGGAAATTATTTATTAGCATTTAAACAAAATAAAAACGTTATTTAAGCAATTTTTTAATCAATTCTAAACGATTGCTATTTAATTAGTAGGTACTACATTAGGTTCATCTTATGATAATTTTCGATTTTTTTTTACACTTTTTTTTAAATGTATTTATTTTTTATGGGTTCCTTTATCGACTCTGAACTCACCCTGAAGCTATGGCACGCAATTACTTTAACACCCTGTATAGCCAGACTCCCACAAGACGAACTGATAACAAATTACATGGTTATGCATAGCACTGCTGATTCCATAACATATTTTGAAATAATATAAGTTAATTTTGATATATGTAATAAAAGTTAATTTCAATACATTCTTTATTATTTATGACACAAGGCAAAAAGATACCAACCTTAGTAGTAACAAACACTTGGTCCCTGGTGACGATTCCCTTGGCGATGGCTTCTGCTATACCCTGGCCGACCTGCTCCTCATCGCCGTAGGCGGCTGCTGTGTCGATGTGCCTATACCCTGCCTCTATGGCCCAGAAGACTGCGTTGCGGACGTCATCCAATGATTCTGTCTGAAATACGAGGTAATTTTTAAATTAGGATTACTAAATAGATCTCTAAGAGTAGAGGTGTGATTGTAGAACTGATTATAAAATTTATTTATTATAGCTGCGTCCCGCGGTTTGACCCGCAAAAGTATTACCTATTTCCTAACCCAGGTCATGGTCTATCCGTGTGCCAAATTTCATCCAAATCAGTTCAGCCATTTTAGCGTGAAAGCGTAACAAACAAACATACAAAAAATCAAATATTTTCTCTTTATTTATAATATTCGTTTAGATAGTTTAGACAAGTCGTGTGCTCGATGGGACTTCTCACCGGCAAAAGGCTAACTTCCATGCAAACTTTTATCTCCTATTTAACCTCTTTAGGGAAAGGATTTAAAAAAATCCTCCTTTAGTGCTCAACTTCGTCTTATGAGGAAGTCTTTAAAGGCGAAAAACTTACTGCATCTAAACCCAGGGGTTTAGGCAGTGTGTTGTCTGTCAGTGAATTAATTAATTTAGGATTTTTATTAGATACGTACAACAAGGTGGGGCAAAAGTAATGTCACAATGTGAATGTGTCATAATATTTGCAAATGGCGTCAAATGCCATTGTGCTTTGACATTTAGATAATGATAGATGGAGAATTAGTTGACATTGCAATGGAGCCCACCCACACACACAGCTCAGGAGCCTCAGGCAATGACGGAGATTTTGAAACATCTCTTTCTGGGCCGTATAATCTCTCGTTTTGGCGATTTGATCGGGCTGGCCAGATCGCCAGTACTGAAGGTACTTCTTTCTACCTTTGGGGCTTTTTGAAATCTTCTTCTTCTTTAACAACGGTGCCAGACTTCTACCTTGGAGGCTTTTTGAAATCTCGCGCTTACCAACATAAACCACAACCTTGCAAGTCTTGAAAGCCAACATTGAACAAGAAACACCAAAATGGAGCCAGATTAATTCAAAATGCCGTCAAACGAGCAGAAATATGCATCAACTCAGAAGGTGGTAAATTGACCGTTTTTTTTTTTTTACGCCTTTAAAAAATCTTTCCGCGAAAACAGGGCCCAATTTTATTTCATTTTCAACAAAATGGCCGCCAATTCACAATATGACATTACTTTTGCCCCCCTGTAGATCATTATCGACACCGCAAAGACATTATATTTCGTAAAAAGTTAAACTAGGCGTATCATACGCCCCATGCTGAAGTAGTATTATTTTACTAAGTACTGTGGAGCGGGTGTTTCGATTATATACAAAGTGATGTGATGAATGATTTCTTTGATATAATGATATCATTTTTATCTGACTCCACCAGTACATGTAAACAACAGTTATTATGAACTCAAAAATTTGCTATTCGTAACATTTCCCAAGAGTTGGGTCAAATGTCACACAAACGAGTTTCAACCACAGTTTTGCTATGGTGAACCACAAAGTGCAGACAATTTCAATTTCAACAAACGAGATCGCATGTATAAAGAACAAAATGGCACAACGAATTAGGAATGTCTTGAGGTTACGATATGTTTTCAGCATGAACGTAACACAAAAGAACCTTTATAGTTCCTTGACTCCTCTTAAAGTTACTCAAAGCAAAAATTTCTAACATTTATCTCCTGGAGGATGTTTTTCGGCTGGAAATATTGTTGTGGACTCCTACTTCATTAACGCACATCAAGGACTAATAGCGACATCTCGAGGCAAGAAATTATACCATGCGCTACGTCATACCTATCGCTCGACTGTGATTGGGCTTCTTTTAAAATATTGTTCCCACGCCCCTCTTCTTGAATGTTGTAAAAACCAAAATGGCTAATATACAGAATTGATCGTTAAAAGCATAGCATCGTTTTTCATTGAAAATCCTCAAAACAATATAGAAACCACATTAAGTTTTCACAAACCTCACCGCTGCTGCTACAAATATTTAACTAATTCTCTAAAAACTTATTGGCCTTCTAATGATGCACACTTTTTAAAATTATTGAGCCTCTTTAACTTTCTTGCCTTTTCTCACAGGTGTTCGCAGTAACCAAGCCCGACCAAACGGGTGAGGTTGGGTGAACTGCACTCATGTTGGACGCGGTTACTTGGCTATTTACTATTATTATGGCCAGAATAAACGACTTTTAATGATTTGGAAATAATATATGTTAAATTAGAGCATTTTCTTAATAACTTAATCTGTGAATATTTAAGATTATTTCTATATTACATAGTGTAATAAAATTGTAAAGTTACATCTAATTCGGATAAAGAACTGAGAATCACGCAAAAATTATCAAGCGTATTTTTCTGGACCCTTCACTATTTTAAAGATAATTTAATGAATATCTTTTAATATACGTGTTTTATTAAAATACCTTTTGTTTTATGTATAATAAATTGAAAGGCGAATCCTATTACTGGCTGGACGTATGACGCGTTGCGTGAGCTCAGCACAGAAAATGCACTCTAACCACTCAAGGTCACTGGCATTTAGTCGCGTCTTTAGACCCCAAAATAGGAATTATTTGAGGTTCACAAAAAGAGGCAAACTATTCTATGAGAAATGTTGAGGATTCCTTTCAAAGAATCGTCTTACAAAACGGAAGTTGTATGGTTT
This sequence comes from Agrochola circellaris, assembly GCA_914767755.1. Lineage (NCBI taxonomy): Eukaryota > Metazoa > Arthropoda > Insecta > Lepidoptera > Noctuidae > Agrochola > Agrochola circellaris. The sequence continues at coordinate 11,996,575 of OU611860.1, forward strand.
TGAGCCCTGGTTTTTAGAGATAGGGACACAAAATCAGCATTATCGGATAGCCATCCGAATCCCTTTGTAAGTATAACAGACTCTTTGGCACGTTCTTTAAAAAAGCAACCGGCTTCTTATGGTTCGCGAGTCTTTGATCTATTTTTTGTTTGTTGGTAACATACCTTTTTAGCTGTACCCCTGCCGGTCCCCAAGGCGACCACAGGAATTTTGTTTCCATCATTCAGTTGTATACAGGGCGCTTGAGCAGCTAACGCTACCTGGAAATTGAAGTAAAATTAATAAGTAACAAGAAAAAAAAACAAAAAATGTCTGTCGAGGGTGACCGTTGGAGAATACGAGTTCTAGAGTAAGGAACGCGAATCGGCAAGCGGAACGTGGAATGCCCCTCAGCTAGGTATACTGACGACCTTAAAAAGCTGGCTAGGACAGACTGGATACGGAAGGCGTAGAACCAACAGTGCTATTCTGTAACCATCTCACCGTGAAAACTTAGGTGAAGTGAGCGTGGAGTGAGCTGTCATTCCACAGGGATTGACACTATTGACAGCTCACTTCACCCAAGTTTTCACGGTGAGATGTTTACAGAATCGCATGGCAGGTGTTGGACCTTAACTTCGGAAAGGCCTTTATACAGCAGTAACCTACGACACCACCCAAGTATGACCTAAGCAGGCAACTTAAGTTCTAGCACCACGGTTGGTTACAAAAATATTAACATTAGGAATACACACTTCTCGATGCTTCAAACATATAGTATATTGTAATTGTATACTTTTTATTTGCACCGAAGACAACCCCATTTTATGTCCAGAAAATCACTGTCCATTCCAAGGTTGCCTGGAAGAGATCGCAGTAAGCGATAAGGCCGCCCATTGTATATTTTATAGCGTACCTATTACTTTTTCTTTATGTAATGTAAAATCTGGTGTACAATAAAGTATATATAAATAAATAAATAAACATTGACATTATCATCTGACATTCTTACGCACATAATCAATAATAAATGTAGGTATTTCAGTCAATGATGTGTGTATTTGTTACAATCTTTTGTCATAATTATTGTGTGTATTGTTACATTGAGTAATAATTTACGAATTGAATGTATTCTCAACAATGCCTATTTGCATTTTTGTCTGTATACAATAAACACGAAATAATATCAATGTCACCAGTTTTATAGGCACTATACAACACAAGGCGACACAGATGTCCTAGAAAGATACCTATACCTACCTAACAGTATTATCTAATAATTATAATTCCGTGCCACAAAGTCCTTCTTACTTAAATTAAGTATTTGTCAAACGTCCCAAACTGCATTGTTTAACCTTACCATTTGCTAATCTAACTAGGTAATCATTGACGTCTGTGATACTGTGCCACTTTCTATTTTTAACCGATTTAAAAAAAAAGAGGGTCTGAGTTCGTCAGAATCTTTTTATTTTAGTCTTCGTGATAGTACCCGCGGCGATTAAGGGATTTGCTAGTCAAGGACGAGGAGGATTTCGAAACAAAATGTGGCTACCGTGTCGAAAATGACTCATTTTTGTTTACCGATTTGCCTTCTAATAGCTATCGGAATAAAGCGGTCGTCTGTTTGATTTAAAACTGTCATAATTTTCAGATTTCGGATTTGTTTAGCCTTTAGACCCTCTTTGATAACATTGATTGATGTTCGATTCGGTACGGAAGCGTATCGAATGGTTGTGAATCGCTATGCTGCACTTATTTTCTAAGTTGATGATAAGTACATATACGGTGATGATAAACATCGTAAAGTTCGCTGCACTTTCGGTTTAATTTAAAAAAAAAAACAAAATTCAAAAGTCATTTATTCAAACTAGGCTGAGAATCAGCACTTTTCGAACGTCAAAATTACATAAGACAGTCCCCCAAAACACCCACCCTCCACCACTTCCTAGTGCGTTAGCTGGGAAGAAGAAGTGGCGCAACAAACTCCCCAGCGGCACAGCTGTCTGCTCAGTTAGAAAGAAAAAAAAAATTCTATATAATAGTATTCAACATAATTAACCTAATTTAAATTATTATCTATATGTTAGCTAGCACACGCCAATATACCAAACAAAATCATCGAGAACCATACTCGGGCAGACAATATAGAAGAATCTGAATATTTATAATCAGGCTAAAATAAGTGCTCTTGCCAAATGTTTTAGAACAGAAGGCCAATCCTCGTACTTAAAAAACGTTCATATTCAAGTCGCAATCTAATCTCAGTGACAATCAATGTCAAAAACTTGTTAAAGAGGTAGGTAGATTTAAGGTATTTTAACAGATTGACACAGAGATTAGTAAGTTAACAGTCTTGAAAATACGGGAATTAAATATGAATATTTTCGGTTTCGTGGTCTTTAAGCTCAGGAAGACGAAGCAGCGCAAGCGCAACTACCCAGAAATATGTACATCTCTGCCTGCTATGTTACGATTGCACATAAATATGTTCCTAATACAAAAAATGGTACAGGTAAATCCTGCTTCGGATCGCATCAAATAACCTCGGGCAATTAGAACGATGCAGCCTAATTGCAGTCACGAATCTAGAAATGATATTTGAAATTGTCGACTCAAAATCTAGTTTTGCATCTAGATTCAGGAAGAAGCAAACGAGATTTAATCTAAGCGCACACAACAGAAAAGCTTTGTAGTGTTTGTTTTAGAAGTCACGTATTTTTTTTTTTTAATAAAGTTTTTATTTTTCTCGTTATCATACACACAAATTTATTTACCACTACTTGCTATGTAAATAACAGTGACAGGAAGTTATAATAACAACATTCACATAAATTAAGTGGGAAAAATATGTATTATTGAAGCTGACATTTATATGAGACCACAAAAAAACAGAAACAAACAATTTTTTTTTTTTTTAATCGGTCCAGCCGTCTGCGAGTTATCGGGTAACATACATTAAAGAAAAACACATTCGGACGAACAGAAACTTTCTTGGAGTCGATTAAAACTTAACAGGAAACTTGTTTCTTAATTAGGTACTTACTACTAATTATACCTATAGAACAAAGTCAAAGTCAAATCTTTTATTTAAAAGAAGCACATAAATCGCCCCTTCCAAAAGTTAGTTTCGTATGGAGAAGAATGGGCAAGAAACTACACCGTTACTCTTTTAAAATGTTTTACAATATATTGTATAGATACATTAGTTATATAATTATATGTAAAGACAAAAGAATTAAATTTTTTTTACAAAAAAAAAAAAAAAAACAATGTTCTATTGGAAATTACTTGTTTCTTTATTTGAAAATGTTTTTATTTTTCTCTTTTTAGTTGTGGTACCTACCCCACAAAATTTCGAATGAATCTGCTATGTGTATAGTGACAGGAAGTCGATTAAGTATAACATCATCCATATAGACTAAGTGAGAAAAATACCTATTATTGAAGCTAACTCAAAAACTACCCAAGCAAAGTTAATAAAATTTATATGGGCCCACCTCTGAAGTATGACCTACCAAACAAAACAAAAATCATCAAAATCATTTCATAATTGGCGGAGTAATCGCGTAACAAACACACAAAAAAAACACAATCTAATTGAGAACCCTCCCTCCTCCTTTTTGAAGTCGGTAAAAATGAAGCAATGACAGATAAATTAATTATGTTAGTATATTAGACACATGGTGTCTTTACAAACATTGTAAAAGTATAACAAAAAAAAAAAAATATATATATATATATTCCTAATATTTTAACAAGTATTAAGTCAGTGTGTGTATTAAAGTGATCACAGAATGTAAAGTCAAAGTCATAAAATAAAATAAAACAAATAAAATAGCAACCAGTTTGATTTTGTTTAGACTCTAGATTGTCCTATGGAACAGGACGAGCTATGTTTCCAAGCATTCTTATCTTGGATATAATCATATAAATTGTTTGCTTGTTTACAAAGTGTACTTTTAATAAGAGTTTAAAATTTTCTTTCAATAATTAAAATAATAATCACAAGGTATTTTGTTATAACATATAACACAGTAAAAGATGTATTTACTTTAGATAATCTGAAAAACGTTTGATCTGTTTTATCTTTATTTCTTGTATTCAAATTATGTCTATCACTTATTTTATTAAAAAGATGTCGATTTTTTTCTTACGTATATAATAATTAATTCATACATTAATTGGCAAGGTACCGTCATAATATTTATATTTTTAAATAGTTCCCTGAAAGATTCGCGACGACGTAAATTATAAATGACTCTGACAGCTCTATTTTGCAAAATAAAGATGGATTCAATGTCAGCAGCCCGACCCCACAGCAAAATGCCATACGACATAATATTGTGGAAGTAGCTAAAATAGACCAAATGCGCGGTTTCTATATCTGTTAACTGTCTTATCTTTCTAACAGCATAAGCGGCCGAGCTTAGCCGCCCCGCAAGAGATGTTATATGAGGTCCTCATTGTAATTTCTCGTCTAGCGTGATTCCTAGAAAAACCATTTATTAATCAATTCCAGTTTTTCTCCATTCAATATCAGCATTCATTATAGCACCACATCCATGTTCGTTCAAAGAATCTGAAGATTCTACAAAGTCAGCTCGAATGTAGTTATGAAGAACTTCTTCAGCAGAAGACAATGATTTTGAATTTTTGATCAAAGACCAAGTTTTGGGCAGGCCCTTATTTATTAAACCTATCCCAACATTAGACTTAAGGACAGACTCGGCAAACTTTAACACAAGGATTTTTTTTTATCAGCGATTCAAGACATAAAAATGTCACTTTAAAAAAAACCCGACTGCAAAAACACTTTAGTGAAAAACAAAAACAAGCATTGAACTTTGTTTTTGTAGGGTATCGCAGGGGACAAACCAATAACCTGAAAAATGCTTTACAAAAAACAAAGTTCAACGCTTGTTTTTCCTGTTGTTATGTGTTTTTCCAGTCGGGGTTTTGTATTTTTTTAACAATTTGCTTTATGTCAATCTTTTTAGTTTTATTAATTTAATATATTTGTCACGGCTAAGGATGGATGGGAATATAAACTTAAGATTAGCCAGCTAAATGTAAGCTTATTTTCAAGGAGAGGCTTATGTTAATTTCTTTCATCTTTAGGCGGCTAAACTTATGTGTAACCGTGTAACCCCTTGGCTAAAAATGAAGTAGCAAATGAAAATGGCTGAAAGGTAGATTAGGTTAGGGTAGTACTGTGACCACACAACGTCCTTTTAGGCACAAGACAAAGAAATGTTTAGGGAATGTGGTGTTTTGCGATTTTTTGCGAACACCGTGCTTTGAGAAAATGTTACTCTGCGACGAAGGGGTCGCGTGTTCATGCGCTCTCCCACCATTACTGGCGTATAGATCGAAAATTCATTACCCGTTGCATTTAGGCTAATGTGCAGTTTAGCCGGCTAAGATGAAATCAATCAATCTGCCTAGCCTTTTCCCGACTATGTTGGAGTCGGCTTCCAGTTTAACCGGATGCAGCTGAATACCAGTATTTTACATGGAGCGACTGCCTATCTGACCTCCACAACTCAGTAACTGGGTAATACGATACCCCTTGGTAAGACTCGTGTCAGACTTTCGGGCTTCTGACGACTGTCAAAGATCTACGAATGACAGCCGGGACCAACGGCTTAACTTGCTTTCCGAGGCACGGAGGATTCTCGGTATGCAAAGATGGTTACCCATCCACGGACCAACCCCGGTAAGCTTAGCTTAACCTGATGGATTGACCCATGCGGCTGTTATTACTTGAAAAGATACGGAACGGCTAAAGAAAGGTACGTACGGGAAAGGTACGGCTAAAGATGAAATCATTTATCGAAAATGCACATTTTGTCGAACAACAAGCCTCTCCTCAAAAATAAACCTATGTTTAGCCGGCTCATATTAAGTGTATTTCTACACCCGTCTTTAGCCGTAACTATATAATTATGTGGAATGCCATCATCTGTCTATCCAAAAAAAAAAAATATTTATTTATTTATTAAAACTTCATGCACAAGTAAAAAATACTGTACAAAGGCGGACTTAATACCTGAGGCATTTTCTACCAGTCAACATTAGGGTGATCTAGAGATAAAACATGGCAGGTGCAACATAAGGGATAGCTAACTTGAAAATTAATACATACTAATACATAGATACATACATACATACATATATACTGAATAAACTTTTAAATATTAAGTTGGGGGTCTCATTTCCTACGAAATGTATAGGAGAAGTTTTTTGCGATTTCTGTCTTTTCAAACCTCATTGGTCCAGTAGAGATTTTTGAACCTTTTAAGAAAATGGATCGATAGAAATAAAAAAAAAGTTTTTTGTGAAAATGGCCCTATGTCTTGCTGACTGCAGTTTTTTTTTCAAAATCTATGAACATTTTCTCAAATAAATATGAACAGTCTCTTAAGACCGTTTTCCCGTAGCTAAAAAATCCACCCTGTTTAAATATTAATTAATAGCGTACGTTACTTTCACTATTAAGACGAATCTAACGACATCTCGTATATTAAAATCCATCAAGCCTTTAGGCTATAGAGTGACAAAGAAATAGATAGATACATACATAGGTACTCTCGATAAACATTACCCTCCTTCTGGGCCAGTCGGGTAATAAACGAGAGCGGTTTCTTACGAAATTTCAATAGGACGTATCAAATCAGTGACCATAAGTACGCAACCAAGACAGAAAATCAAAAAGGAACTTTATCTTCACTTAATTACATACTTATAATTAAATTATTTATTTACTCACATTAAATCCAAAATAAAATAAGAAGAGCACAAGAATCATGTTGACTGATGTAAAGCAACGAACACACTGGCCTCTTCGGTAAGAGGTTTATGTTCATATACCATCTTACATAAGCATATAACTCAACTGATCAATATAATCAAGTACTAGGAGCGCATAAGTCGTCAGGTTCTCACAGCTTTCGAGTTAAATCGTGAGGTGAAGAGGTCGGGTGCTCGAGTTCAATCTACGAGATTGTTGTGGGGAAACTCTTCCTAGATTGGTACCTTCCTACATTTCAGAAAAAACGTACTTTTTGTGTTAAAAAAAAGTGAAGCTTTTATTTACTAATGTGAAAGTTTACATTTTTTAATTTTATTTATGACAAATTTTAAATATAATGTACAATCTATTCTGTAAGTATATAAAAAATATTAATCAAATTAAATTAAACAATTACATTTAACTTGTGAATATATAAGAAAGGGGTGGGGGAGAACAATCATAGGGCATCAAAAAATTCATCCGCATCGCTGTCAACAGGAGAAGTGCCCAAAAGGCTGGCATCATTATCACGTTGTATGGCACTGCTGATTCTCTGGCCGAAGAATAGGCCAGCCTTCTGGTCACATGAAGAGTCGACCAACCGCTTTGCGATGTCTTAAAAAACTAAGTGGGCACTCGGACCCCATGGCCCTAGTGTTTCAACCCCAAACAGCTCAAATATATAAGTCCCAATAAGATAGGAATATTTGCGCCGTTTGAGGTTTTCCGCAAATGCAGCAGCAGCCCCAGCACAGCCAGTCGTGCTAGGAAGATGGGATGGCGCAAGGGTGTCGACACACGTTGCATCCCACATCAAAGGCCTACCTAACTTCCAAGGCATTATGATCATTCTGTCTGGTCTCTTCCCATCGTCGCGTGCCAAGCCGTTGGGTTCTAGAACAGCTGGCACCCCGGCGGTGACAAGAGCACGACGGATGATGTCATTGATGCTGGCGTGCCGTGCTCTACGGCCTGCGCTCTTACTGCAGATTTTATTTATTTAGTCGTAACAGGACATCTATAAAACTAACACCATAAAATCGAAGAGATGTGACATTCACCAATCCACACTGGACCAGAATGGTATATTACCGCCCACTCTCTCTAGCAGAGAGATCAGTACCCTAATTGCGTAATACACGATCAATCAGAATCTGAATTGTTTTGAAACACATAGCTTCATAACGTAAATCTGCTCAACAACGTAAATAACGCAATGAACGTTGTTGAACTGTCAAAATGAAACAGATTAGTCGTAATCGTTTACGAAACTGTGTAAGTAGCATAATTAAATAGCTGGTCACCAAATAAATGTATAGTCATGGGAAAGAAATGAAGATAGAAACTTTCATGACTATAGACCAGGAGGAAGTTGTCCAGAATTTGCTCGCAAGATTTCATCTTAACACTAGATGCTAAAAGCTTGTAATTTTATTTTGGCCTATTCTGGTTATTAGTCTGAGTTATAGAGACTCCATGATGTAATCAAATCGGCTATTTAATATAATTACTAAATACAAACCAAAACAAACTAATAAGGAAACATAAATCTTAGTAATTTACATTTTTGCATATTAACGAAGTATTTTTTTTACTTATTTCGTATTCCGATGTTAGTCGACTGGCCTTAGCCTTACCGTGATGACAACCAGTACTAAGGTACAGTAACCAGTTCTCAGGGTCCCGTAAAGTTTATGCTACTGTGGTCATCTGGCTGTCTAGGTTCTAAAAAGGTCATAAAAAGGACTTGAATGCCATCTTCTTTAAAGGTTTCTTTGGTGCAGAATTTTCGTTTTTTGCCACCGTCTCGCGAATATGTTTGTTTAAAAAAAAAAAGGTTTTATTCTATGTAAATAACAGTAACAGGAACTTTATAATATTACAGCATCCACATAGACTAAGTGGGAAAATACTTATTATTGAACCTAACTCAAAAACTACCCAAGCAAAGTTAATAAAATTAATATGGGACCACCGCGCAAGCTTCCGCTACCAAATGAAAAATGAATTTTCAAAATCCGTCCAGAATTGACGAAAATATCGATGGACTTAGATAAAAAAAATATAAACACATAGACAAATACAAAAAAATATACAAACATACGCAACGAACATAAAACCTCCTCCTCCTTTTTGGAAATCAGTTAAAAATGAGGTGTTGTATCGTTGCTTCGACTTTTTTATGCCATCATCAATAGTTATTTGTTATACAAGAGTGCAAAGTTGCTTTTTAACCGCGTGTTCAATTTTGATGACCGAGCAAGCGAAGGATTCTAAAATTGAATCACGAGCGCAGCGAGTGATTCAAAATTAGAATCCTGAGCGTTAGCGAGGGAATCAAAAGAGCACGAGGTGAAAAATCTTTGCACTCGAGTGCAACACGTAACTTTTCATTCCACCTCAGCGAGGAAATGACTAAATGCAAAAAAAAACGTTTACAATCACAAGATAGGTACACTTTTATTTCAGTTTAGGTATTAATTACTACATTATGACAGGTAAGTATTACAGAATAATCTTTAAATTATAACAAAATAATACTAAGGTATAATTAAGAAAATTTTAAAGTAACGTTGCTACAGTTATTTAAATTGAGTGTAATATTTTTGTTTGGTACTGTAATATTGGTGTTAGAATTTAGTATAGGTATCGATATGTTTGTCTTTTTTCATCTTTATTGTTGCTTTTAGCATCGAATACGTACTCCATAGAGTGCTTGCTTTCTTGTTCTCGGATAATTCTATAAAATATGCCAGCAAAACGTTTTCTGAGAAAGTTTTGGCTCCTTTTGCTAGTCGCCACGTGTTGAACATATCGTACTGTTTTAAATACTTCTCGCGTGATTGTTGAGGGAGAAAGCTCATTTGCGCATTATTAACAGTTTCAGTCAATTCTGTTGGCGTCAAGCAAACTTCCTCGTCGCTAGAATCACTCATTTTAGTTTTTTCACTTGTTTTCAAGTTTCTTGTTTTTAATATAAGGTTTAACAATGACGTGAAAAAATGCCGCGTAAAGAACCGCGTACAAAGCAAATTGAAAAAAGAACACCAAGAAGGTTCCGAGTCTGAGTTTTTAACAAATTAAAAAAAAGTTGTATGATATATTCGGCACCATAGAGGTAGCAGTAAATAGGTTTAATGTTTTTTTTAATTCACAAACTTAGTGCACACGATGTTCTAAATTCAATTTACTTTATCCTCTAGAGAATAAAAACGGCTTTTCCACTCAGATATTGAAGATTAAAAATACTCTTTCCGAGATGGTGGGATGAAAAGATTATTATCCTCCTATCCTTAACCTAATTAAGTATGGGTCTGCGCAGCTTCTTTTTCTTCCATACATCTATCTCTATTACCTACCATTCTTCACAGTGTTGACTTTATTCCTATTCATATCATTTTTCAGACATTCCGTCCATCTTTTCTCCATACTTGAAACTGTACTTGTCACCTTAGTTCTAACTCCTTCGCATCATATTATATCCAGCTTTTGGCGGACAACCCACCTGATGGGTAAGTGGTCACAGCCGGCTTGCCAAACCATTTCAACCTCAGAGATAAAACAAATAAAAATCATCGTACCTTCTGATATTGTCCCTTATAGTACGGAACCTCCCTTTTCCAATACAAATCCGATTTGTAATAACGCGTTCTCAATAGATAGCCGTAGGCATAGATATGGCCGCTCCGGTCATTGGCTTCATATACTTGGATATAATTAACTTTATGTACAAGCTCGTGCTCTGTTTAAATAATGACTTATGTGTATGCTTGAGAAATCGCGCGATCGATTTTTAGGGTTCCGTACCCGAAGGGTGCCAAACGGAACCCTAAAAATAAGCCTCCGCTGAACGGTAATAGGTAGACAGTTGAAATTTTCACAGATTTTGTATTTCTATTGTCGCTCAAATAATAACAAATTAATAAAATTAATCATTGAAAGGGTATACAGTATACCCCATCAATGATTAACTTTATTTAATTTCCAAAAAATCACCGAAAAAAACACGCTTGTTGTATACCGTATACAAGAAACGGGTTTTTTTCGGCGATTTTTGCTCGATCTTAATACGGTACGGAACCCTTTGTGTGCGAGTCCGACTCTCACTTAAACGATTTTTTAAAAATGTTTTTGATTTCTGTGTGCAAAATTTGGGGAATTACCACGAACAACTTTATTTAAGTGCACAATGAAATCAGGCCGTAACTAGGGAAAAACCTAAGTATGTCCAGAATAGGGATGATGAATAATTTTTTTTTAGTCCGTCGTGGTTGTTATTAAAAAATATTGGACACGTATTTTTTCTTTTTTTACGTAATCTAAAGATTACGGCGATACATTGAGTTAAAGTGTGCCATGACGTCACGAGTATGTAGATTTTATACTACTTGTGACGTAGCGACGCATTTTAAGTTGGGGAGTGGGGACTCCCCAACTTAAAATGCGTTTAATCTAAGTAATTTTTTATTAATATGATAAAGCAAAAAATACGTGTCTATTTTTTTTTTATTATCTGACTTATTTTTACCCAGGCATCATCCCTATTCAAGACATTACAAACGAACTGCGTTAAAGCTCGTACAGACCAGCGCGACGCGACGCCGCGCCGCGACACGAACGATACAATTTCTAAGAAAACTTGACGGTATAACAATAACCGGTGTCGCGTCGCGCTGTCGCGTCACGTTGGTCTGCACGAAGCTTTATGCAGTTAAAAATTAAATATTTGAAATACCTGCCTACGAGGTAGGGCAGTAATAACCCCATCCTAATCGGGAAATATTTAAATGATCCTCTAAAAACTACAACCTTAGGTCAATAATTTTTTTAATTTTTTTTTAAATTTAATTTTCGAATTTTTTGTTTAAGTATAATAGTTACAAGTAATTTAAAAAATTCAACATTCTAATGATTCAACATTTTCCGTCGTTTTTTTTTTCGGGTTTTTATTTGAACCTCTAAAAACTTTATGCACACTATTGATGCACATCTTTTTGAATATTTGAGCGTCTTTATATCGATCCTCTAAAAACTTATTGACCTTCTTTTCTCACAGTTGTTTGCAGTAACTAAGCTATACTCCGACCAAACAGCGGGGTAATTGCGTAACGCACTGTCAGTAACAATGGGTTTCGACAGTTGAAAAACATTTATTGCGTTATCTACGTTGTTGAGCAAACAAAGAAGAAGGATCACGGTCCATACAAAATTACCCCACGTCCTACAGCAAAGAGAAGTATCTCAAAAAAAAGATGAAAACGAGGATAAAAAGATGGTATACTTCCGAACACCATCCTTTACAGTCTAACATATAAATAAATTGCTATGAAAATTCGTTCAGGGGCAGTATTATATACTTACAAGAATATATGGCTCATCAATGTAATTTGAATTTAGAACCTCTATCTAACTAGCCTTTATTGCCCCATGGCAAGGGCTCCCCCTCCATTTTCCACACAATTCTGTCAGACGGCAGTTTTTGTTTTTTGAAGCGGGACAGATCCCGCTTCAAATAAAGTCTAAATCCGGAGCTGCTAAGAAACTAACCTAGGACACCCCGACTGAATGGTTTGGCTTAGATTAGAACTGCGACCAACTGTGACCTACATTCAAGTTGGTCGCAGTTACATGGCCTTTTAGTATTTTTAGGACAACAAAATAGAAATTATTTGAGTTCCATAAAAAGAGGCGCACTGATTATATTAGATTACCTAGAGTTAATATTATTAGGCGCGCAAAATGTAAATACATTAAGTACATTTACTTGTACTTTCTGAGTTTATCTTGGATATTAGGTACAGACATCGGTGAAGGAAATACATCGTGAGGAAACCAGCCGATCGATTCTGTAAAAATATCACCGTAAAACTTAGGTGAAATGAGCGTGAAGTAAGCTGTCAATAGTGCTAATCCCTGGACTTATAGTCAATATAAGTCTGAAATCGCCAACCCGTCTTGAGCAAGCGTGGTGATCAATGTTCGAGCCTTCTCTGTATGAGAAGAGGCCAGAGTTATTATGATATGCCATTTAAATTGATGCCGGTCACAACGGCGCCAATAGAACCACAGTATTTTGCCACAGGTTAATGGCTTTCCCATGTCTGCAAACACCCTTAATCTCCCAAGCTGAGTAAGTTTAACAAAAACAATCATTCCATTGTTTACACCGTCAATATCAGAAGTGGTACGCTTTCGTTCTAAGAAAATTACAATCTTTCACACTGCATTTAGAATCTTTATTACGCCGAAATACAGTGCATTTTAAAACGTTTTGCGCATCCCGCTGGCCGCTGGCTAAAGACATAAAAATTACTATTTTCTGCCGTACGAAAAGCGGAAATTAATATTTTTTCACTTTGATCGTGAATAATGATAAGTGCGACATTCCGTTTCTAGACGCGTTCCACTGATGAGCCAACAGCGGTTCTGACAATCTATCGTTTAATCAATCCTAAAAAAATATTGTTACCAAAGGACCAATGCTTGCTTATGCTGCATGGTTGGATTATGGTCTTCGTAATTTGGGGTTAAGCTTACAGCAGCTGTACCACAACAGCCCAGCAGCGTCATATAAGACACTAAAATGTTCCAAGGCTCAAGGATGGGATAACGGAAAACCCTTAGGTAAATGAGATACAGGAATTAAAATGACCGATATTGTTTTCAAGGCCCTAGAAAAAGGTTTCAAAAATATAAGAAAACCCATCAAACTTGCCAAAACTAAGTACTCTGTGCCCACAAGAGATGCATGCAAATTGCATATAATGAACACTTACTCAATCAATAAGGATTACAATAAACGATTTCTAATCGATGCACCCGATTCCTACCGATTGGGACTGGCGTGTCACATTTGGTGAAAGTTAAGTGGACCGGACCGCAGCCTGGTTCCGATCGACATTTTCGTACGTGGACCGTGCGGAGTGATGTAAACCTATTTTTATTTAAACTTTTTTTTAAAGAAATTAGAAGGCCCAATTTAAATTCGGCCAGTCTAATGAAATACACAGTTATCGACATAGAACAGTAACCCAGTAGAACATTCAGTCTGCCCGGCAGCGTATGTATCTATATGTAAATAAACTGGGTGAAATCTACCGAAGAGACTTGACCCTAACTTTGCGTATACTTACACACATAATTAGGGTCAAGTCCACGATAAATATAACCTGGGATGCTAACTAAAAGTAAGACTAAAGAACTTAAACAACCAAGTCAATAAATCGAAGGAAGATATTTGGCGTTATAGCTGGTCTAAACACAAGCACTACGTACACAAGTGATCACTGCGAGCCGTCCATCAGATCAGCCATAAACATTAATATAGGCGACCATCCATAGAGTATTATAGGGAAAACCAGTACTTAGGTACAGGAATTTAAAGTTATTCTGAGGGCTTGAGACTTCCGGTAGGTAACGGTAAAATCCCGACAGAGAGTTTTGTCTATTCAAGCGGCACAGCTAGCGAGGTAGATAAGTATCTGTGGTTGACCACGCCACATTATCTGAGTGGTCGAGGTGACAGTTTGTATTCATGCCTTTTTGACATACTTACTTTTTTTTTGTTACTAAGGTCCGTATTACAGAACGTTTCTCAAGTTCAGTTTGATCTTCAATCAGTCGATCACTGTTTAAGTATAGAATCAGTACTTGAGCATCGGTCTTATTCCAGAACGGTAACACCCGAATACTGAAACGCCACTCAAAACTTAAGCGTTACTTAAAACTAGTTTCAACCAATCAAAAGGCTTTAAACGAGTCATAAGTAACGCTTAAGTTTTGAGTGGCGTTTCAGTATTCGGGTGTAATCAAACTATACTCATTACTCAGATAAATCGAGACTCAGATCCAGCCTCAAGCAGAGATGTGTACCTATTGTCTATGCATATGCATCGGATATCGTTGTATGTTTTTTTATTATGTTTAATAATTAGCTTTGCTAATTTATTTAATCATAATATTATCACTATAAAATGACAGGACGATAAAATAATTTCAGTCCATATATGTTATTTACAAATTCGACAACGCAGATAGACTTGAACAGATCAAAAATTGACATGACAATCTATGCTCAAGCGCGATCTCGACCACAGTTGGGTGATTACAAATCCAATCACTGCTTGGGTTCGATTCGTGAACTGAGTAGGTAGGTAACGAGCCAAACTCAGCTGAATTATGATCAATAAATCTATGCTTGAGGAACATTCTAAAATTAAAACTCGAATCAAATTTTTTTTTTAACAGTGATCAGTGCTTGAGTTTCCTTCTGTAATACGGACCTAAGTATACCCTAAACACGACTGTACAGTGTTCCGGGAGGTGACAGCTTCCATCTATGCCTTTTTGACATACCTACATAATAAAATTCTTTTTGTTACCATACCCTAAACCCGACTGTACTGTGTTCCTGGAGGTGACAGCTTCCATCTATGCCTTAATGACATGTCATACTTAATAAAATTATTTTTTTGTTACCATACCCTAAACACGACTGTACTGTGTTCCTGGAGGTGACAGCTTCCATCTATGCCTTTTTGACACACATAATAAAATTATTTTTTTGTTACCATACCCTAAACACGACTGTACTGTGTTCCTGGAGGTGACAGCTTCCATCTATGCCTTTATGACATGTCATACATAATAAAATTATTTTTTTGTTACCATACCCTAAACACGACTGTACTGTGTTCCTGGTAGGGAGTGAATTTATCTCCAAAATAGATTCTTGTTCTTCTCTGTGTTGAGTACTGCAGTTGTTCAAATTTTGTTGGCCCAAAACTCCGCCACTTCCACGACGTTATCGTTGGCAGCGCAGAAGATACCTTAGCTCAAAATAAATTAAAATTTATTTAAGTTATAAGTAGCAATACATGCAAAATTGTATTGTGTTGCTTCCTTTTCAAAATAATAATTAGAATTACAATGAGTATCTACAAGTTGTGCTTGGCTAGCTTGCATTGATACCTAGCATTATCTATTAAATTAGCATTAATCGTAATATCTTTCTACATATTTATATATATAAAAGTCAATTGCCGTATGTTAGTCTCGCAAAAACTCGAAAATGACTCGACCGATTGTGAAGAAACTTTGGTTACTTAGTTGTTGTGTGCGCGACGGAAGTTCCAAACAAAAAAAATAATTGAAAAAGACATTGCAACGCGAGCGGCATCGTCATGGGGAAAAACCTACTAGCAATATTCGGGCGTTTTTTGCTCGAAATGGAAATTGTGTTTGCGAGAACACAAACACAATTTCAACTTAGCCTTAAAAAATAGTTTTTCCTTAATGCTTCGAGTTTAGGCAGGATTTTTTACGTAGAGTATTGCTAACCTATAATGAATCCCTGATTAAGTATTTAAGAAAACTAAGCAAGAACACAAATAACGTAACATCACGCCTGTAATCCCCAAAGGGTTGGGCAGAGGTGTACCTATAGTACACCCACATTTCGCCAGTTATGTTTAAGTCCCATGTAATAGGGGGCGAGCCTATTGCCATCAACTGGTCACAAATCCAAACTACGGGCTACTACTGAGAAATTCCAGATGGAAAAACCCAACAAGTTTGTCCGACCCGCGAAACGAACCCAAGACTTCATGTTCATCAGTAGCTCTTGCGATTACTAGGCCAACGAGGCACGAAGACAGAAATACCTAATGTTAAATTCTATTTACTTTAAAAAAAATCTTTTAACATTGTTGAAATTTATTTCATTTACATACCACAAGAATAACTATCGGGAAAAAGCTAAGATGTACAAGATACCGTACCATTAATATTTAGTTTTTGTTACCACTCGTTTTCAACGCATCTTCAACACTTTCGATTATTTAACAGTACTTTACAAGTCACACACTAATCGACACTGTGTCATACAGTGTTTAAATCATCTTACATCGTTGATAAAAGCGAGCAACACTGTGTTTCAGTTGAAACACGCTAACTAGGAATACGTGCGTGACGGACGAAAGTGTTTACGCTAAAAGCCAATTCACACATCTTTGATTATGGATCTAAATATTCGCAGATTTATTCGAAATTGCCTTTGGAGTGAGCAGAGACAAACAGATGACAGATTCACAATGCGACTAGTTAAGGCGACGATAACCGACTTTTAATGATTTAATACTAAAGATCACGTCGAAACGAGTAGTGTTAATGATTTGGAAAAAATATATGTTAAATTAGAGCATTTTCTTAATAACATTTGATTATGTTTATATTAAATAGTGAAATTAATGTGTAAAGTTATGTCTAACGTGGATAAAAAACTGAGAATCATGCAATATCTATCAAGCGTATCTTTATGAAACGTTCACTATTTTAAAGATAATTTAATTATTCATCTTTTAGTATATCTGTTTTATTTAAATTTTATTTAAATGCCTTTTGTTTTACGTTTAATAAATTAATAATGCGTCTAATTTGGAACAGCGCTCCTGGATGGGCGAGTCCTATTACTATTACTGGCTGGACGTACGACGCTTTGCGTGAGCTAAGTACAGGGAACCTAAAACGGCCACTTTAGCAATTCTGCTAAAAGCGATTCATTTCCTCTAATATGGCAATATTTACACAAAATATGGTTCAGATATGAATTGAATTGAGATATTATTCAGCTAATGTGTCACTATTTCACGAAAATTTTAGGAATTGCTAATGAATTGCTGGGAATTCAGGAAATTAATCGCTTTTAGCACAATTTATAAAGTGGCCGTTTTAGGCCCCCAGAGCATGCAAGTTAACCACTCAAGGTCACTGATATATATCTGCGTCTTAATCATCAATCATCTTCATATTTCACAAACGCGAACATACTGGTATTAAGCTGCATCCCGTTAGACTGGAAGCCGACCCCAAAATAGTTGGGAAAAGGCTAGGCAGATTGATATTGCTTGTTTTTTTTTTTCACTCTGCAGGTGGACTAAGGCCAAGGGCATCAAACTTAGGATTTTTTTTCTGCCTTAAATGTTTTAACTCTGATGGAATAGGGATACGGAATGAGGAGTCTTAAGAAAGGAAGGACAAAGAACAACTCAGAGATGACGGATCATACTTACGACGTATGAAAGAAAACGATTCGACTCACGCGATGTAGATGTATGCCAACCCCATATAAATTGGAGCAAGAGCAGAAGAATGATTAAAGACAAGAAAATTACCAAAATGCCTTCACCGGAGATGGAAACGTGTCGTTTTTTTTAGAGTAGAAAACGACGCTGAGGTATGGCAACCCCATATTAATTGGAGCAAGAGCAGAAGAAAATTAATAAAACAGCCTATAACTTCACCGGAGCATGCAAACGTGTCGTTACTTATTTTATTTTTATATTATGGTCTACCACAAAACTATCGTACGTGAGACCTGAATTCCAATTGATAGCTATTTTATTGAAAATATTCTACGTGACAGATGGGTACGGATAGGCGTTCCGTTTTCATTAAGTGATAATCTTTATCGGCCTAAATAAGTATAATACCAAATGACGGATCTCCTGAATGACAGTTGTTAAATTTTTTCAACATAAAGAAGATAAAATTAGCCAGTGAAGTTTGAAAGTACCATAGAGGGTCTATGCTTTTTATTACTCCGTGTAAGGAAGTGATACCTACAGTTATATAAAATAATAATTATTATACCTATGATGGTCATGGAGGATGCGACAAATTTTCTCCTAAAATCTCAGACATTTGCAATAAAAATGTCAATTTTGACAGGAACCTCTTTGGAAACCTTTCTTGCAAATGAATCCCTACACATGATTCAATTAAGGCCAGTAGCGCAAAACTTATTACAAATGTCAAAAAACATATTGCCAATAAGATTTTAACGAGAGCTTTGACAAGTTAAACAGCTGTCAATTTATCTCTACCGTTAACGTGTGTCTCGCCCTTAATTATGTTAATTTAAGTAATTAAAAGCGTTAATGTTTTTCCCTCTTGTCTGTAATTAACTTTGAATGACACTAGTTTGCGTTTTCGTGCAATTACTTGTAGGTAGGTATTATTTACATTTTAGACAATCGACACACAAAATGATTCATAGACAAAAGTTTTTTTTTCTGTCTGTAAATGGTATGACAGGGAAATTAATGATTCTTTACTTGGTCTTTGAAACTTTCTATACATTTATGTTTACGATGATTGTTTGGATTGTTAGAGGGTAAGAGCACAAACAATAATCAATCAATTTTAGATGTTTGTGTTTAGTCAAAAAATCAGGAAGGAAATACTGCTGGGACACAGGCCTCCTCTCTGTGAGAGGGAGTGGGCTGTAATCCCCGACACGGACCCAGTGCGGGTTGGTAGATGTCACAAGGTATTCGATTTTTTTGTTCTAGGACTTGCCGGTTTCCTCACGATGTTTTCCTTTACCGTTTTGAGAGCAGTGGTGATGAAATAATTTACGACCCACAACTATATATAAGTCGGTATAAGTCTTGCTGTTACCACTGGGCCACCACTGCTATTTACCTACACAAAGTAAAGCATCTGCCTGGGTTCGAACCCACGACCTCTGAATAGCACAGGCAATCGCAATCGCACACGGCAATATAATCTAGATTCTACATACAACTAAATCTAATCTACCTAATATTAGCCCTTTTTTTTGTTGAGGTTGGGAAATTATCAAATAACTTCTCCGGCTCTGGGCGGAGCGGGAGGGTGTGTCAGACTTTTACTGACTAAAACCCACCCGTGTTCCTTCCGTTGCCTGTGTGCCGGGGTCGCGATATCCCTCTCGGCCAAACACGCAACCTAATATTAGCCCTGCGCTTTATTTAATTATGACTATTCAAAATAGTAGTTTATTATTATATATTGTGATTATGTTGCCTATGACTTGGTTATCGCACGATAACCAAGTCATTATATTTATTAAAGAAGTAAAGATGACAAATAAATAGGTACTGAATAAATTAACAGACTTGGTGTTACATTAAATCTCATATCTTTTTGCGATAGAAGAACTGTGTTGCGAGACTTGCATTGTTTACATGTTATGTTTTTGATGGTATACGTTCCCGTGGGATAATTTTCCGACATCCACGCTGGCGAAGTCGCGGGCAAAAGCTAGTAAGACACGGTAAATAGACTTAGGAAATAAATTACTAGCTTCTTATTACAGTTGCCATTTTCATTCATTTCCTTTTGTAATGACAGCAAAAATACTTTGAGATAGGTACAGAGATTTTATATTTTTTAGAATACAGGAATACAATATTTAGCAGTAGATACCTACATATCAATAATCTTAGTTGATAGCCCATAAGTAACCAGTACCTTAATTGCGTAATACACGATCAACCAGAATCTGAATCGTTTTGAAACAGATTGCTAATCCATTGCTTCATAAGTTCGACAAAAATTTCTGCTCAACTACGTGAATAACGCAATGAATGTTGTTGAACTGTCAAAATGAAACAGATTAGTCGTAATCGTTTACGAAAATGTGTTACGTAATTAGATAGCTGAGGGCGTTTACCAGACGTTTATTAAGCATCTACGTACCTACTATTTTGAGAAACTGGAACCGCAGGCTACTTAGGTACACCTTTTTTAGAAAACCACAGCTTAAAAGGCAAGCTTAATTCCATAAGTGAACTTATTAACCGAGTTATTAAGATCGCCGACTGACTATTGCTGTAACTAGCACATACCTGGAGGGGTATGTCCTACATGAACAACATACCTACTCTCAGACTAGCTAAACGGGTTGTGTCACCTTTCAACTTTTAAATCAGTGCACAAGGTTTTTTTTTGTACCTTACAGCCCGTTTACACGTCGATCGGTCGGGTGCATAAATGTCACTTTGTTTGTTCTGAAAAGCGCCCTCTGTTGGCGAGGCCACGCGTTCAGCTTAACCAAAAAAAAAGTTCAAACGGTCGTGTATTCGCGCGATGATCGCTTTTAAATAGGTCGCGGAGTGAGGCGTTCTGGGGACCTAACACCACCTCTAAAGAAGTATTATTTAAATATTACTTTAGTGTGTGAAAGAGGTTAAAGGACTTATAGCTCCATCTTTTTCCCCCACGGAAGTAAGATTAAAATAATACTGCTTTAGAGGTGTTGGTAGGCCCCAGAGTCGTAGCCCATAGGTATTACCTCTTATGCAAGCAAAAGATTGCAATTGCCTTGTTGTAAGTATTTTGCGGCCTTCCTCTTGACCCTCTACTTTAGTTATGTTGTTTAATGTATCTAAAATAAGTGAGAAGCCCTGTGATTTCTTAAGTGGGATGCCAAAAGTAATCAGTTTCCCATTAAATTGGGGATTCTTGAGATGTGAAAGCTGCTGCTTGTAAATAAAAACAATCATTATTTTGTGGTCATCTGGACATTTCGCTCTAGATTTTAGAACAATGAACGTTGTCGCCATTGTGTTTTTACATAAACGAGCTGTCTAACTGCATTTGAATCGTACGGAGTAATTAGGTACATTATGTAGGATTTGTAGAATATGCTGATCTAAAAACATTATAGTGGTATTCATATTTGTCGATGATGCAGTGCAGATAGCTAGTGAATAGTCCCGGGAAATCCCGGAACCGAAAGTACCGGGAAATCCCGGAAATTTGCGTTGTTTTAGGAACCGGAATTTCCAAAACCAAATCCCGGTTCTTTCGGTACTTTCGGTAAAAGATAAAGTGAGTATTTATTTTTATAAAACAAAATTAATGAAACATGAGCGGCTTTATATAATTATTTAGTTATTGTAGCCACCATTCTCATTCTCCATCCTCATTTTGAACATAAAATACGAGCAGCTGATTGTTCACCAAGCCACCAACCGACATGGGATTGGTTGGGAAGTTTATTTCATACGTACACTAATAAAATTTGCTGTTCTAAAGTTTTACATATTCCGTTTATTTTTAATGTTACTTACGGCACAATAACACTACAATGCACTGTATTAATTAAGCAAGAAGTAGTTTAGGTACGACTAGCTGTTTGTTTACCAACCTACATGGGGTTGGGAAGCTTATTTTATTCGTAGACGAATAATATTAGCTGTTCTAATGATATTTTTAATAAGCTTTTTTTTAATGTTGCATACTTTACCTTAAAACTACAGTGCACTGTGCTATTGATTAAACATCAAGTAATTTAGTCGGTACCAACGTTTTTCGTTTAACTTTGTATTTCAATAATTACTCTATATTTTGTTACAGACGATGGATTTTGAGGCAGTCCTTAATAAAGCCAACGATAAAACGTCAGTATGGCATTATTGCCTTAGATCTAAAGACAAAAATAACGCGAAATGCAAAACGTGTAATAGAATTTTGAAGTGTACTGGAGGTAGTACGAGTGGTCTCCAAAAGCATTTGAAAAATGTGCATCAGATAAGCATGAACACAGCAGATAGTCAAGTTCCTCAAAGTGTCGAATCTCCTTCAACATCGACAAATACTGAAATAATACCAAAGAAAAAAGCGAAATTAACTGATTACTACGAATCTGACGCAAATCCTTCCATGGAACTCATGGTTTCCCGAATGTCAGCTATGGATGGATATCCTTTCCGAACATTTGTGGAGTCTGAAGATTTGCGAATGCTGTTTCGAAAATCCGGACATAAATTGCCGAAGGCTGCAAATTCAATTCAAAATATTGTAATAAAACAAGCAGACAAAAGAAAACAACAACTGATCGGCGAAATCCAGAGACTATTAACAGAAGGACATAAATTTTCTATATCTTTTGACGAGTAGACGTCCATTCGCAACAGAAGATATATTAGCCTGAATTTAATCTGCACTCACAGCGTTTTCCCGAAAATTTCAAAAATCTAGGACTAATAAGAGTGCACGGTTCATTATCAGCAAAAAGATGCAGTAAAATTATACTAAATAAGACTGATTTAGTGTCTATAAAACAAGAAATAAAACGTTTTATTTGATTTGATTAAAATGTTTTTACTTTGCCCTGTCATTTCGTCTTTTTTTACTTTCTCCGTTTCAACACTTTCAACTCTCTTACAAAGACTTATTAAAGTATCAAAAGTATCGATAGTACCGGGAATCCCGGTTCTTAAGCCAGAAGGTCCCAAAAATCCCGGTTCTTTAAAACAGCACCGGTTCTGCATTCCCTAGCAGATACGTACCTAATGCCTTGCAATTATCGTATCCAAGACGGATCGTGTAAACGGGATTCCACGGTGTCTAGAATGCGTGCAAGGCTTGCAGATATCTAGGCGGTGAGATCTTTGAGTCGTGTCATGATCTTTGCCACTAACAGACCTACATACGCAGACAATGTAGGTACTTACATACTTCGTAGTATTGTGTTTGAAAAGTTTGAGATGTGATGAAAAGGAAAGACTTTTTGAATTATTTCTTACGAATTCTCGTAGAAACTTTTTCTGTCAAGTTGGGCGTAACTATCGGGACTTATTGAACTAAAAAAATATGAGAGCCAGATCGCGAGAAAAGAAATAAGTATGATAGTTTATAGAGATGTTTGAAAAAAAATACATGTTGCACCGATCTGTGGAACTAACACAGGAAGATGATATGGCAAAAAGAAAATAGATATAAACGAAAGTTTCTTGCATAAAAGGATTCGTCGAATGTATGTACTTAGACATGACAGAAGTAATAAATTATACAAACTAGACATCAAAATAGGAGTCTCACTTTCATCTTTCTATAAGGCGAGACATTAACAATGCCTTATTGAAAGTACCTACATGTCCCGCTTTCATTACTGACACTGTAGCAAAGTAAACATGTGCTTATCACGTCATCGCGCATAAAATGCAGGAAAATTAACGCGAAATCAGATTCCTTTTCACTGGCGGCCCGGCCCAATATGCTTAACTAACTGTAAAATGTTTCTTTGCGATCGGTCGTCGCGGGTTTTAAGACAGTTATCCATATACTCATTGGCATGACACACAATAGTATCGAGCCCGCAGTACGCGGCCGCCGTCATTCGCCCGTGCGCCAACATTCCGTTAGCAGCTAGCAGCCTCTTCACTTTTCAACTCGGTCAAAAACAATTCTATAATGCAAAAAAGTTTTTAATAAACTTCAATTCGGACTAATAAAAGTGAACGCATCCTAATTTGACGTTTAATTTTGCGGGAAGTGGAAACAAAATGGCGCGCTTATATTTCGTGATTTTCGCGCTTATTCTGGTGCTGTCTCCTTGTGAGATGAGGAGGAGGAAGATTAAGGATTATCCTACGGATAAGCAGCTGACTTTGCAGAGAAAAGAGACTACGCCGGTGGATTTTTCAAGACTAGTGATGATGAGACTGGTGTATGGTTTCGCGAAAGTTCTTGGTTTTGAGGAGCCTATTGGTGAAGTGATGAACGGTGCTTTTGTACCCCCTGGGGCGGACGATGATGACTTTGATGATGATGATGGTGATGATTTCTTTGACGATTATTAATTTTAAGTGTATAAACGTGCATACTTTTCATACCAAATAACTTGCATTTACCCAGTTATGTCTTGTAACTTATTTAATTTTAATAACTTATTTAAATTACCTATTTATTATAGATTACTTAATTTATTTTAGCCTTAGAATATTTAAGTACACAGAATGTTAGTTCTTCTCAATTTGCCTGAATATTAGGTATTAGGCTTTTATTAATTGATTTCTTTCTTTTAATTTATTATTTATTTTAGAGAAAAAGATTTGTTTTTATTTTGTGTTTTTTGATGAGATGTAGGTAAAGTACAGTCACGACCACAAAAAAATTTCATCGCGCAATTTTGATGACTATTTAAAGCTCTTTTAAATCAAGAGACAATAATATTACTTGTGACCGTAAATATTATCAAATGAGCATCAGTTTATTAATAACCTTTAATGAGACGATGGTATTTTATAAGGTCAGTGTAGCCAAGGTTTTTAAGTAATGAGTTAAAATCTTGTCCTTTATATTTTTATTATTATTAAATAAAGAAGGTCCTTATTGAAACTACTTCGACCACGACCTTTTGGCTTTATTTTATTATTTGTAATATATTCTACGTTAAATTTGTTTTCCCTTACAAAATAAAATAAAATTAAAACGTGGGTAACGCGCAATATTATACCAGCAGGTGGGTTGTTAACCCACCTGCTGGTATAATATTGCGCAACTCGATCTGCATAGTATTAATGGAAGGGTTTATAAGGGAAGGGTTTAATCGTAAAACTAGACTTTGAGATGGCCATTCTGTATTTTTTTATCTACACCTTTGCAATAAATCCGTACCTGCAATTAAAATGACCCGTGAATCAGCACCCTAATTGCATAACACACTTTCAATCACAATCACAATCAAATCCTAAGGTTTTCAAAGAATTGCTAGTTCATTGCTTCATAGGTTTGAAAATTGGTCTGCTCAACAACGTAAATAACGCAATGAACGTGGGCGAATTGTCAAAATGAAACCCATTGCGATCACTTGTCATTTTTATGTGTGTTACGCAATTACCCCGCTGATTTAAATGACATACTTTTTTTTTATTTACTTTTTTTGTACTTAGTTTTATTGTTTGCGTTTGTTTTTTCGTTTTTCTTTTATTTGTTCTAGTTTATTCCTATTAACGATGTACCTGGTAGTAACTAGCTTATTTATTACTGCTCAATTTAATAAGTAATATTGTGAATTGTAAATAATTATAGTATTTATGACATATTTTATTTTGTTTTATTATTTCTTTATGTTTTGACACATCATCTAAATTGACACAAAACGATTCGATAATCTTGCCTTTTAGCATTTTTCAGCTAATAGGAGATTCTTTTAATGTTACTTCTGTTCCGAGTTTAATCACATATTTTGCTTAGTAATTAATTATTACCACTTCCGTTTTCTATCAAACGGAGGTGGTAATCGACTTTTATTGTTGACTGTACCTTACTTACTAAATACTCGTTTATTAATTTATTACAATTTCGCCTTAACTATTTTAAAAGACTTGGTAAGCGCCTGTTAACACTCTATTTCCGGTTAGACACTATCAGATAAATTCAAAATCAGAACAGAATTTGTTCTAAATTATCGGTCTATATAAATTACCCGTAAATCCATTAGAAGATAATTTTTCAAACGGACCATTGGAAATTGGATAGGTACCATCGCGTACACTGGCGCCCGACCACTTTTCGACCTTATTGCTTAGGAAATAAGGTCGAAAAGTGGTTAATAATTTATCATTTTAACCTAGGATGGAAAAATGATAATTGATTTTATTTCTGTAAGTAGGTTTGTACAAACACTTTTACAGGTCAAACATAAATTATGTTTTAGAACTAGACGAGTTCGGTGTTTCCGACTGCTGAGAAAAAAGACCGAAACAAACTCAGGGGTCACAGAGTCCAGGCATAATCTTGGTCAGATCAACTATATGTCATGTGAAATGGTATTTGAGGAAAGAACCACAAAGATTTGAGGGGACCTGTACAGTCAGTGCACGAATTTGTCAGTAATCATGGAGCTCAATTGAGAAGTTAAGGACCTCAACAAACTTTTTTTTTTCCACTACGGGGAAGCTCTTGGCCTGCATCTCACCTGATGGTAATTGATGATTATGCCGAAGGTGGAAGCGAGTTTTATCCGGAATCCTCGACCACAGAGGAACCGGCTATCTTACCTCTAACTGCCGAAACACAACCACGCTGTTAACATTGTTGTTATGGCGACAGACTTAGATAAGATGATGGTACCTAGTCAAGCGGACTTAGAACAAGCCCTACGGCCAACCAAACCGAGCAGAAAATTTTGGCCCCACTGGGGACCGAACTCTCACATCTGGGTCTGAGACAGGTGGTCTAAGCACTAGACCACAGAGGCGGTGACAATGTCTCATACTGGGTAAGTAGCATACATCTACTTCGCCAACGCATTTAATTGCAACCTTGACCTTTGGAACATTCACTACGATAATACCTAGGTACCAAATTTAAAAAAAATATAAGAATTATTTATGAACAATTAGTAGAAAGTTTAGGCTAAACGTTTTATCAGTAAGAGCTTCTGCCCGCGTCTTCGTTCGCGTTGAAGTCGATAAAATACAGCCCATGTTACGGATAATGTAGCTTTCTATAGGTAAAAGAATTTATAAAATCGGTCCAGTAGTTTTTGAGTTTATTCATTACAAACATACAACAAATCAAATCTTTCCTCTTTATAATTACAGTTTAAGAGGCTTACAACAGCTAAAGCGCGGTCACTGTCGGACTGCATAGAAATGAAAGAGAAGCGCGATGACGCGACGCAGGTAATTTATTGCAAAATATGAAGCAGTTAGCGATTTACAAAAAATCTATTGATTGGACTGGAAAATTAAAACACTATTATGCTAATATGTAGCTTGTAGAATAATCTGACAAAAAATCAGAATTGTTGCATGTAAATTAATATGATTTTTATTCGTTAAAAGAAATTTTTAGAGGTATCTTCATGATTTTTTTCTATCGTATCAAATTAGTTGTATTATGTTTTCAACACACTATCATACTAGCATATATCCTGAAGAATATCATATATTTTTCTGATTTTGTTTACTGCAGTGGATCATATTCTTTTAGGCATTATAAAACTTGCGTTTAGGCACGTTTAGGTCCTGTAGTCCCCTTAAGTTAAACATTTTATCAGTAATAACATTTAGGTACCTACTGTACAATACATTGACACTCGGATTATTACTGGCTACTGCCATTTACCAATTATGGAGAAAAAAAATACCTATACTTATGCCTTGTTCATTTGCGAACATGCAATTTAAAATTTCATCGATACAGCACAGATTTTTTCTGGATAATTTCCGATTTGTCGTGTCAGTCACGCAATTAGAATGAATAATGCAAGCGCATTTAATTAATTAGTTCCTTCATTCATTCCTGTTACAACTAAGAAGTGCCGATACCTACCTGTGAAGAATTAGAGAGTAGGTACTATCGCGGACACGCATAACTGAACAGCGTAAGGACTATTCCTGCTTACAGCGCTCGGCGGCCGCTATAGTAACGCTTACCTACGAAAAATAAGGGTCTTTTGCACGGGATTTTGTTTTCAAAGTGGTTAGATATGCATGACCGCGATGATACATACCTTTACTCTGGCGGACATGTAAAGTAGGTATCTACGCTAACTGGGAATAAGATAATGGTTGAGCTGGATGGTGCTGATCCACGCGTCATGTTCGTGAACGGGCGCCGTCAGTTGTGACTGGTCATCTCTTATCTGCCAGGGCTTATTTTTAATGTTATATTTTGAATTGTTTTAATTTTTTTATTGTACATTGTTCTCACATATAGAAGCAACAAGAATAATGTACCCAGGATTGTGTAATTTTCTCTATTTTAAAGAGTGTCCTTGGAGTTTCTTGCCCGTTCTTCTCCATGAAGATCTACGTTTTGGAACTGGGCAACTAGCTTCAACTTTCTGACTAACTGACCGACTATTTGACAATTCAAAAGTGCCTGTAAATGGTTTAATTGAAATAAATGCTTTGAGTTTGAGTTTGAGTTTGATAATCTATACTAATACCTATCTATCCGTATAGATAATCTTATTAATATCCTCTCTATGATATGATATGCATAATATTGGCTATTAGAAGCCAAGCAAAAAACCGAAACTTTAAAATTTAAGCTCCTATTTCTTCGAGGGCCTTTTTTCGATCCACAGTGAGCCGCTGCCAGGTGGTGCACAGTGGGACTTACTGTAGCCATGCCGCTGCACCAGCCAGAGCTCTTCGCTCCGCGCGTAAGGGCGCCGCGAGTTTTGAAAAAGACTTTTATTCAGACATCGCATAGCGGATGTCTTTTCAGATTCTTTCAGAAAATAAAATAGATTTAATAACAGGCCTAGTGTCCATCATTTTCGAAGCCTATTCATAGCGGCAACAGCCGGAACACTCACTGTACCTAGCGTGTGTGTTGTCTTCTGTCAGTCAGGTTCAGTTCAAGCCGAGTAGTCCATGTTTCACACACCGTTAATCACACACACGACTTCCGTACTTCTTAAACTTGAATCGAGGTTCCGTGACTCCTAATATTCCGATGCAAACTAAATAGTAATAACGCGACTAAATATTGTGCTAATTACAGTAATTACAGCTGTCGTGGAGGAAACCGGTGAACGAGTCAAACGAGGCGGAAGGCGACATGTCCGCACAGTCTATGAAGTAAATAGAAGTGTTTCCCGTATAGTCCATCAATGCGGAAAATTCGCAAAGTGAAGCGATTGAAACGCATTGGACGCGGCTTAGCACCGGGGCCTAGCATTACGATACCAATAGGGACCAGCCTTATTTGTAAGACTTCATAAAAAGAAGGTTATGAATGTGTTTATGGTTATGGTTTTTTTTTTTCATTTTCATTCATATTCGACGAGTGAAAAATTACTTTTAATTTCGGAAGTTGGTGGCAAAAACAAAAACACAAAATCAAAGACACCGGTTAAAGAAGTTAAAGTAATTTTTCACTTTGAAGTGTTTTATCGGAAGTTGGTTGTTTTTTGGTTGTATGTTATAATGGTTAGAACTTGGGTAAATGTAAGAAATAAAAATACATTTTTCATTAAATAAATATAGTAGATAGGTATTAAAAATTCGTCACAAATCATAATTACAATCAAGCATCCAAGAAGGATCTTCAGCAAAGCCTCTATCTTGCGTGCCCTCTTCAAGTTCTTCATCACTGCATTCTTCTCCACCACTCATTCGAGAACAGCCCTTCATTTTCCTGATCAAGTCTCCCCATTTTAACTTTACACTGCAGAATGGGCAGCTACCTTCTATAGGCACATACTCTCCTGGTACCAGAAATAGGTCAGCAAGGCATGTTATGTGGGTTATAAGCTCACAGTTGGGATTCAAACAGGTAATCTTTGTTTGGCCACTGAATATGTAAGTTGAACATAGTAGACATTCTTGGTCAGGTGATATGGTAGTGGAAGTTTTGTGTTTCAAGTTCCTACTTTTGACTGGTCCTTGACTAAATGTCATGTGTTCTGGTGGTATTCTTTCTGGCTGCAATGTAAAATATAAGATTTTTTGAGCTATTTTTTTTTGTTTTTTTTTTGAGACAGTAGGGATGTTGCCTACGTAAAAAAAAAGAAATTCTATTTAGTCAGTCAGTAAGTTAATAAAAAAATATTAGACTCGTATTTTTTGGTTTATCATATTAATAAAAAAATACTTAGATAAAACGCATTAAAGTTGGGGAGTGGGGGTCGCTACGTCACAAGTAAGTATAAAATCTACATACTCGTGACGTCATAGCAAATTTTAACTCAATGTATCGCCGTAATCTTTTGATTAGGTAAGTACGTAAAAAAAGAAAAAATACGTGTCCAATGTTTTTAAATAATTTACCTGACGGACAAAAAAATAATTTTAAGTCATCATCCCTTTTGAATGATGATTAATGTTTTAGTGTTAATTGATATTTTTCCACATTCAATAAAATAATGCCAAAAAGTTACTTTACTCTTGTATATTCATGTATGAGGCTTATCAAAAAATGAGCAAGGAAATTTTGAATTAAGAACATTTGACTTAAACAATTTACTGCAGTTTCTTTAAGTCTTCTGTTGTCAAATGATTTGATTGGCTGTTGAGATTTAAGTCAGCCAAATACAGCAATTAAAACAAGAGTTTGACAGTGTGTCAATTAATTATTGTATTGATCTGTCTCTCAGAACCTGGGTGTAAAATATTCATAATCAGCCTATATTGTTCCCACTGCCTGGGACTCAGGCCTCCTCTCGGCTAGAGGGAGTGGGCCGTGATCTACCACGCGGGCCCAGTGCAGGTTGGTAGATGTCACATGTCTTCGAATTTTTGGTTCTAGGACACGCTGGTAGCCTGACAATGTTTTCCGTCTATTGAGAGCAGTGGTGATAAAATAATTTACCCAAGTAAAGCGCCTGTTGGTTCGAATCTACGACCGTAAGTCGCGACCGTTACCATTGGGCCACCACTGCACACTGCTCTCCGGTGTAAAGCATAAAAGCAATAAATAAAAAAGTTCATACAGGAAATTCTTCATGATATTCCATCTCCAACCACCTTATAATTAAAGGCAGGCGACACCAAGGTCCCACCCGGAGCATCTCACTCAAGACCCTCAGTTTGAACTTGAATTCAGACTCCTTTCTTGGGAGCTTCTTCAAGTTTAGGTGTTGGAGCCTTATAGTCTTTGCTGGGTTCTGCCAGGCCCATTCAAACTGAAATAGATAATACATAGGCAATCAGCATTTCAGTTATTTATGGATTCTACCTATTATTATTTAATCAATTTAACTTATTAAGGAAATTATTAAATATTTTATTATAGACAAAATGTTTAATCCTTAGATTTAAATTATGTCACTGTAAGATATGAGAACCATTAGTTAATAATCTATCAGTATTATTTCCGTTAGATTATAAACTGTCGAAAAATTGTGAACTGAGTGAAATGGATTAGGTTAGGTTAGAACTGTGACCAATCGCGCGTGAGTCGAACGAGCGCTACTCCCAAGTTGCTCGCAGCTAGGCACGCTATTTAGTATTAGCGCAAGGTGCGTTACGTCGCAAGCAAGATTGATACCAGTTTACAATTTGTTGGTTACCCATAGATAGATTATAAATAATGGGTTAAATTGTAAACGGTTTGTTGTTCACAATTTTTAGACAGTTTTTAATCTAATGGAAATAATACCAATAGATTATAAACTAACGAAGTTCATAATTATACGGTGACATATACATCTCACCTGGTTTTCCTAGCCTATAGGCCGAGATATAGTTTTGATTAATATTATTATATGTAAGTACCTACTGCTGCATATACTATTAAAAAAAACTGATGATTATAATAAATCAATAAGTACTTACTCTAAGAGCAGAAATATTATTTGGGAATCCATGCACTATCATCACCATCTTCCTAAAAATATTTTTTTTTAATTTTAGAAAAGAAAGTGTAACTAGTTTGTTTTACTTAATTAACTTTCTTTAAAAAAAGTCCCAGTTCGTCATTTAGTGGGTAGTAGAAATGATATAGTGGTTGAAAATAAACTTGTTGTTTGTAACAATTCCTAATCTAAAAAACAAGATAGTAGTCTCGTAAAAGTGGTTGACTTGTTTTTAGTTGTTAGCTTTTAGAGGGAGCTTTAGTAAGAAAGGCCGGTAGTTAACCTACTGAAGAAACAATAAATAGTGGTTATTCTGGTCACTAAAACAATTTTATACACACCAGGGCCCCTTATTATTAGTTCCGTGAGCCCCTCCAGCCCAAGTTCCTCTGTTATGCTGCATTATTCTCCTGTTTGGATCCCGAGTATAACCAATGTATGTGCGGCCTTTGTATTTTGGGTTGATACAGTATAACAAATAAACCCCGAAGAAATCCTCCACCATTTCTGGCTCCGACATGTTATCAGTTGTGTTTTTGTAGTTATCACTTTACACCATCGATTTACATCATCAATGCTTTACACTTGGTTTTTAATTATTGTATATATTTTTGCAGACTACTTTGTGGCATTTTGACAGCTACGTTTTGAAATTACAATAATATTTCAAGACAGAAAGCAAAATCATAATTTCTCGTCAAAAAATGATTTTCGTTGATCCAAGACTATTTACTTATATTTTCTTCAACAGTTATATAATTAAATGACAACAGAGTTGTACAATTATATAAATTATAAATACGATTTCTAAAAAATATAAATTAATGATCGAAAACTAAACGCGGCAGTCACCGTCAGCCGTCAGTCCAAACAGTGTCATGTCATCAAGGCCGCTTTCCAAAAAACATAATCGCTCACAGGACATCAATAATTTGCGTTCCGATATATCACGGTTATGACAGCCGAGGCCGGCGAGGGCTGTCAACAATTCGGAACGCTCGTGAACGCGCTCACAGTGCTCGCTCAACGTCAAAACTTGCCTATCAAATTTCTTCTTCTTCTTTGGCTAGGTGGCGAACGTTAGCCAGAAGCACAATTTCAAAAATACCACGTAAGTTAAAAGACTTTAAAAATATGATGT
This sequence comes from Agrochola circellaris, assembly GCA_914767755.1. NCBI lineage: Eukaryota > Metazoa > Arthropoda > Insecta > Lepidoptera > Noctuidae > Agrochola > Agrochola circellaris. The sequence goes on from OU611860.1 coordinate 12,029,356, forward strand.
GACTCAAAACAAAACAGCACAACAGTCATTATTGACAGTGCTTACGGTGATATTAGTAAAAGGCATGGTCGGCGTTATCGCAAAATGTCGCATGTCATGACGTCATCTATGATGATAGACGGCACAGAGTAATTGCGCTCACGCTTATTCGGTACGGGTGTTAGCACGCTCAAAACGATTACAGCGTAACTCGGAACGCAGCCCTAATTGATCAAATTCATTCAAATGTCAAATCAAATTGTCAATGTCAATGCCAACAAATTCTGTTGGTTTTGGTGCCGGGATCCGGGAATCAAAGTGGATTTATGAAAATGAGATAGCGATTTCTCACTTCTGTTTTGTCTGAAACTATTCGTACGCAATAAGACGTTATAATGGCTGACACTAAAACTTCTAAGATAAACCAAAACATTTGTGGACTGTGAGTATGAACCTAACCTCTTTGTAATGTTTTGTTTAGCCCGAGGCCTATTTATCATTATTTATTGCCATTTTGTGCATAACAAGCGCACGTAAATAAAAATAGCATAATCTAATCTTTCAGTTGCGATGACAAACAGAGCAAATACTGCTGTCCGCGCTGCGAAACTTTCTACTGCTCCCTCGACTGCTACAAATCAGATAAGCACCAACAATGCTCGGAAAGTTTCTATCGAGAATGCGTAAACGACGAACTGACGTCACACCACACTGATGACGAATCCAGAGACAAAATGATTGACATTCTAAAACGGATGCAGAACGAAGATGTTGACAACATTGACATAGATGACTTGATAGAATATGACGACGAACCTGCAGATTCTGATGATGAACCGGAAATAGAGCTTGAGGAACGGATAAAAGACTTGAACCTTGATGATGCGGATGCTGTCTGGAATGCGTTGACGGAAGATGAGAGGAATGAATTTGAAGCGTTATTAAATCAAGGGGATGTAGGATCTATAATGCCGCAGTGGGATCCATGGTGGACATATCGAAGGGATAAGAAGTTGGTGGAAGATGTTGTTGTTGATGATGGGGATGCTTTGAAGAAGTGTCCAGAGTTGAAAGATGTGCCTAAGTTTGAAACTTTGACTGTAAGTGCACTTTTAAAATTTACAACAGTTTGCCTCAATTAAGTCCTTACATAGGTTTCCTACCAGCTTTAAGGACTCAGGAAACATCATTCTTCAAAGCAATAGATTCTGGGTCTTCAACATGAAATCGTGTTATGGGGTTTGGATGAGTTTATAGATATACAAAACTGAAAGTAGTAGCCACGAAAAAAAACTTCTAGCTAGCTCAAGAGTTTCACCAGTCAGTGACAAAATCGGATTAAGGATGACCTTGACCTTGTAGACAAAATTTTGCAGAGAAAATGAATATCACTAAAAACATGCAAAAAGCACTGCCATATTTTGATATATAAACTTATCCAAAACCCTTAATTTCAAGCTCCTAACTTTCTCTTGAATAAAACATGGGAGATTCGTTATCTTCTTTTCCACAAAGAATTATCCATGAAACAATCTACATTCTAAATGAATATACAAAAATACAAAACTCATACCATGTTCTCAAGGGGATAAGCTAAAAACACAGAATATCATCTTGTTACGATCCCCACTAAGTCCTTTTGCTTTGCCTACATCATGGGGGGCCATTCCTGTATTTTTAAGAATGTTATATAAAATAACATCACGCTTTGTTTCTCCGAAGGCAGAGGTGTACCTATAGTACACCCACATTCTGCCAGTTATGTTTAAGTCCCACATATTTTAAGAATGTTAATCTGTCAACAACTCCTCTAATTTACCTACATCTTTGAAGTAGAAGTTTACATTTTTTATGTATGTAAATTGGCCTTCTGGTGAGATTGATTATGTTTTCATTTCTATTATAATGTTCAATTATATTTATTTATTACAGGCCGTCAAACCATCACCAGCTATAAAGAACAACATCACAAATGTGCTAGCATCCTATGCTTTCGTAATGCGGTACTTCAATGGAGAGGTAGAACCGGGAGAGGCAGTGATATGCCTGCTTAATGTTTGTGATAATTTGGACAGTAATGCCAACTTTGACGACCCAGCCATTGCTTTAGAGTCTGTTGCACAGAAATGCCTACAGGTAATTTGCCATACATTATAATCACCACCTTTTGTCATCAAAAATCAAGAAGACGAAGAGAAAACTTATGACAGACTTGTGTAATGTCTATTTTGTGGGACATTCAATCAACAGATTTTCTCACAATATTTAAATCTAAATTGACCTATAAAGCAACTTTTTGTTTGACACAAGCCGAGGTAATCAGAAGCCTAAAAGTCTGACAACCAGTCTTACAAAGGGGTATTGTGTTACCCAGTAATTAGGTAGTAGAGGTCAGATAGGCAGTCCATCCATGTAAAACACTGGTATTCAGCTGTATCTGGTTAGACTGGAAGCCGACCCCAACATAGTTGGGAAAAGGCTAGGCAGATGATCATTCGTTTAGAATTTTTCTGCTAGACAAACGTTACCCCAGCAGGAATCGCTTTTTCCGTTTTTTTCCAAAACGACAGGGGGCACACATTTTTTATGTGGGGGCACATTTACAGCAGCTAAGGCACCAATTAAATGTTCCACTCATATAACTCTAGGAGACACTTTCCTGCTGGGGTAACGTACACAGTGAAATCACAGTATTTCTAATTTGATTTTTTTACCATTTCAGAGTGAACTCATACAAACAGACGAAGCTAGTTTGACAGTCATGAAAAAGGACACATTTCTCATAATCAGAGGTCCCAGTGAAGAAAACGAAAAACACTACTGCCAGGCTGCTTTATCACATTTACACGACATACTAACCCAGGCCAAGTCTAAAGGAAAACAAGAAAATCCTGAACAAAAGTCTGTCAAAGGCAAGACAGCATTTTCCAGAAAGTTCCCTGAACATGAAAAGGAACATTTACCTAATTTAGATGTAAGCAAAGTGAAGAAGTGTTTGAAAAAAGTAGAATTCTACTTGTCGTATATAGAATGTTATGATATGGATTTTGAATAAACAATTTACAGTAAGTAATTTGGTGATTTTATTTGTAATGAACTACGTGCCTGCTCGTCTGGAGAATAAAGGCGCTCACAGAATACATAATAGTAAAAGTACAGAAGATTCACTCTGCAAAATAATTTAAATAAAAAGCGACTCTTACTACCACACAATAAAGAGCAATTCTAATAACCAACAGTTATATTCCTCTAGAAGTTACCTCTCTTTCTATCACGTAACTCATATCTTCTGACTACATTACGCTCACTGATTTGGCCCTACAAGACGAGCCCACCACGTACTTGTAGCTTCATACCTAAAATGGTAAGTCCGCCTAGCCTGGTTATGTTATGATGTGAAGCTTGAAATGGCACATATTATCCCTAGCATTATGAAAATGCCTAATACACGACTCGCACAAAACTTCATGTTGGACTATTCAACAAAGAAGTAAAAATATTGCGGCAGGATTTTATCGCACAATGGATTTTCAACTCTTGGTGTTGAGCCGAGCTTTGAGAATCCAACTCAACAACAACAGAGTGCATTCCAGCGCGTCGAAAAACACACTGTCGAATTTTTACCTCTCGGCGCTAAGCAGATCGCTTGAAACCGCTTGGCTTACCTATACAGATGTTTATTATAGAAGACCATTTCTTCTGTGTGCGTGAAGGCGGCTCGGCCATTACCGAGCGCTCCCGAACTTACGCGGATTGAAATAATCTGTGCGAACATCAGACACACAGTCCAACCAGTTTGTGAGATAGAACTTTATGTATGAGCCGAACATCGCAACAATCGATAACTGCAAACCAGGTGCGGACGTAAGACCTGAGACGCGCAACGAGGTAAGAGGGCGCTGCAAAATTGCGCTCTAGTAAAACTCCGAGCAAAACTATTTGGCCAGTTTAAAAATAATTTAAATATTTCCGCGACATGTTAACTATGTACCTACATCCGTTTATTTATTCCTGTGTATCCAGATAAAAAATCCTTTAAACAATTGTATCTTGTTCCAGAAAATAGAGCCTCCACTACTGGTGGAACTCTGTACCGAGTTCAGGTTCTGATAGAAAAATCTAACAACACATGCAATGTCCAACTGCATCTGCAGAATTCTGCATTCTCCAATGCAGCTGGACATTGCATGTGTTTGCAATTGCAATTTAATAACACGTAGGTCAGTATTACTGCACCAAAGTGTTTGTATAACAACACAGGTATAACAAGAACTACAGGACATGATTGACTAGCCAATGAACCAGGAACGACTTGTTCGATCACGTGATACAGTGAGCCCTTGCCGTCGCACCCCCCCTCGTTACGCCAAAGAAATTCATCCCCTGTGCGCAGACGACCTTGAGAGGTCAACCCCTTATCCGTACTGTATTTATTTATTCTATAGAAAATAAAGTACAAAAGGTATTGTAACAAAGAAAGGATTACTTAAAAAGTAACTTCAAACAACTTTGGTCTTAAAAGGACCGCTTATAAGATGAATCCATCGGCTCTTTTATGCAAACAAGATTCGTTCGATCCCGCCAAAATTCAGTTTTCGGCGAACCCTATTGGCTCCCTTCCCTTGGAGTGCAATTTTCACGAATCAATAGTATTCGCCCTTCCAACACATCGCCCTACATTGCATCGGGCTCGTTAGTCATTTATCAAAGTACTTGCATATTTAGTTAAAAGATCAAGTATGGACTTGGTTTTGGTTAGACTAGCTTTGTCTAAGTCGCTGACGTAGGATCTACCGAACGTCTGAACGTTCTGGAGTGAGTCAAATGAAAGATTTGTGTACACGAAGGCATTCTTATGTACTTAGGCACATATAGTGCTGCGACATTGAAGACATTTTGTTGATTGAAATACTAAACTTTTGAATTTATTTGGTAATTCGATTGGTGACGAACATTGAACAATATTTTTTGGACCTGCCTACTAGTTATAAATTCCAAAAGTGTTGACGAATTCATTTGATAAGTAAATAAAATAGTGATGGGACATTTGGACAAAACTGCAGTCTACCTATTTGGAAAAATTGTGTTTTAGTGGACATTTAAAGTTAATGATACTGATGAACATTGGATTTCAAGTTTATTATAGTGAAAGGGTAGAAAAGGTTGGACAAGTTTAGTGCCAGACTTGACTGCAGCCGCTGTACCTTGACTTCTTGGATCTGCAACCTAATTGTCGCAAGTACTGATCATCACACCTAAGCAGTTATCACCATTAATCGTCATCCCCGCAAGTATTTACATTTAGTCGACGTCATTAATCATGATCAGGCAACCAGAGTATGTTCCTGCATTTATATGCAATAATAGCGGGTTCGAAGGCAACCACCATCACTGTCCTAATTTAAGGCGGCCACCGCCCCCGTCCGGGATGGTTGAAGTGGGTCATCAACACTCAACAGTACCGCTTTTTGCGGTGAATGGTCACAGAATGTTTGCACCACATCAGTTTCCTCAGAGGATGCAAAACAACCGTGGTTTGCTTATGATGCAAGTGCAGGGTCCGGGCCAGAGGACGGCTCTAGCTTTTGGCCGACCGTTTTCGCCACCACATCCTTCTGAATTGATTCCTCCTGTTGTTCCGCAAGAACATGCTTTCGATAAAGCAATAGTAACTGAGTTTGATGAGGTTAAGTCATCGCTGGGGTGCACCCCAGTGAACTTTGCTTTATGTAAAGCACGTTTCAACGGGATCGGTGACGTCAGGCCATTCATCAATGCTGTAATCGATTTCAAAAATTGTAGCGAAATGAAGAATGAATCTGCTCTCCGAAGCTTCCCCTTGCTGTTGACGGACCAGGCAGCGAATTGGTGGCACGACAATAAAACATGGGTTACCGATTGGGACAACGCAATCAAACTGCTCCGCAACACTTACCGAGTTCGTACGGAACAACACAGAATTTACCGGCGCCTCTTCAGCGCACCTCAAAATGAAGAACCTACTGCGGCATTCGTCCAGAAGTCAAAAGGTTTATTAAGTAAAATACCAGTGAATACTTTTACCAAAGAAACTCAGCTGGATTTGGTGTACGCCATGTTAAACCGCCGTATAAAGGAAAAAGTTGATCGTGAAGATTGTGATAGTTTCACAGATTTGCTGGAGCGCGCTCGGCAGGTGGAAGAAGCAATCGCGGAATCGAGTCAAGCACCTGCGGCACCTCAAGCACTTGTGCGGCCTCAAGTACCTGCGCCACCACAAGTACCTGCGCCACCACAAGTACCTGTGCCACCACAAGTACCTGCGCCACCGCAAGTACCTGCGCCACCGCAAGTACCTGCGCCACCGCAAGTACCTGCGCCACCGCAAGTACCTGCACCACCACAAGTACTTGCACCACCACAAGTACCTATGCCACCACAAGTACTTACGCCACCACAAGTAACTGCGCCGCCACAAGTACCTGCGCCACCTCAAGCAGCTGCGGTGCCTCAAGCACCTGTAGAGCCTCAAGCTCCCAAAGACCCTCAAGCACCCGAAGACCCTCAAGCACCTGGGTCGCCTAAGGTATCTGCGCCATCTCAAGAATATAAGCCTCTTCAAGTACCTGTTGAGCCTGGTGCACCAGAATGGCCTGCCACTTCTTCCTCTTTACCACCACTCCACACGTTCGATAATTCTGAAACTCCTTGCGACCACTGCAAACTATATGGCCAGCTTTTTGAGCGAACATGTCGAAAGTTACACAGGGGTGAGAAGACTGCAGAAAACATGCAACTGCTCGAGGAATTGAGTAAATTCAACGCTGAAAAGTTCAGCAAAATGGTATGTTTCCGCTGCCGATCCGATAACATCGTGGGCCTGAAATGTCAGAAATGTACGCATGAAGTTTCGAATAGCTGTCCTATGATTAATGTTAACATATATGATATGGACTTTAACATCGTAGTGGATACAGGGTCGAGCCATTCTATTGCATCAATGGATTTGATACAGCATTTCATTGCTTATGGGCAAGACTTCGCCTTTAAAGTGTTGATTATGCCTATTAGGGGTGTACCCACGCGTCAAGTTTTTCGCGTGGCAACCGTGGAAGTGATGGCAGCTGGAGTTATGATTCCAACGATGTTCATAGAGTTGCCGGGTACCATTACGACGGTGTTTGGCATGGATTTTATACAAAGGGCTGGTTTGGTAATGGACTTCCGCGGTATCGGGTCTTGGAACGTTCGGGGCGCACCTGGGCCAGATCAACCCTTGATATGTGAGCAATTGAACCGACTCAAATAATGAACTAAGAAAGTCGTCGATTTGAATTTTATACTTGGTAATGGTACAGTCACGAGCAAAAATAACGTAGGTACACTTACGTAAAATTCAAAAGCCATTGTCTTGTGAAATAACGATTGTAACTTTGAGAAAAGACCTATTTCGTAAAGGTGCTGTTTTGGTTTTGAAATACCATCCTCGTAACGCCATAACGTTTTTATCAATACCTAAGGAGGAAATCGCTTTGATTCTTGCGTAAATGTAAGTTATTTATGCTCATGATTACTCGTTTCTACGTTGTACCTTGTTATTCTTCGATCACCATCTACAAAATAAATTAAATATGTGTAACATTAATTTAAAATATTTTTGTGTAAAATCTACAGTGCGTTCATTATAAATTGACGCGTGACGCGATTGATAGCACTGAATTTTTCAGTCATGTGATTGCTATAGTTTGACCGAAACCGCTGTACCGCGCCTTAAGTAAGTGCGCGGCGAGACGGGGGGCAGTGCAGGCCGCCCATTCGTCAACGCTCACAGCGTCCGGCCACTCATTTGTCAACGCTTTCCCCCGCCTCTCCGCGCATGCCTAAGGCGCGGTACAGCGGTCTCGGTCAAACTATAGTAGTGTTCTGATCCCTATTAGTATTGTAACTATGACTGCAAAATTCAGTGCTACCAATCGCGTCACGCGTCAAGTTATGGATAATGAACGCAATGTCAGTGTGTTTTGAATTACTATACGCCGCGTCCAAACGGCCAAAAGAATGCTTGTTGTGAATAATGTGATTGTTCAATTTAAGACTGACTGTGAGCTAAGATTTTTACCTGACTGCGGCGAAGCCCAAAAGCAGGGTGATGATTTTCAAAATTAGGTAATAACGAATATGATGTTTTAGCACTTCGCAGTCTCTCTTCATTGATATGAAAATGCAAAGGTCTGGCATAAATTGTTAAACGTTTATAAACGCTGAGTTAGTAGCTCTTCTGAATAGGTTTAGACCTCGGCTGGTAAAGTACATCTAATTCTAGCGGCCTCTAAACCTTGTAGAAATTTGAGTTCTAGACATAAGAAATAAAACTCATTATACACCTTAACCAGATATATTCGTTCAAACATGAATAATCCAGAGGAATGTCAGAAAAGTACAATCAACAATAATATATACACAATTTTATAACGCAACACTTAATATATTTATAGTGTATTTTTCTTCACATGTCCTATTTGGTAAACAAACATGGTATGAAAATTTAAATTACTATATTTCAGTTTCGTAAGAAATGCATTATGGATTATATCAAAAACTGCTTCGAATAAACAATTTAAACACTTCTTTTTTCGAAATCTCAATACGCCATATTTGTTTACAATATAGGATAAGTAAATAAAAACACACTTTAGAGAACTATGACTTTGTTCACAAATATATGGGTAGGATACAGTTCACATAGCAAGGATTTCTGGTAGATATAATATAGGGAACTCAAAATCTTCCTATTGGTTGTTACAGCGAAATAAGACAATTTAGTCAATGCAGAAAGGTTGTTATGCCCAACCGTCCTAAATTATTATACTTAGCTTTAAAAAAACGGGCTGTGCAGTTAAATCTAAAAGTTTGTAATCCTTTTTCAGCACTGGGAAGTATTACTGAGTATGATTCCAGGACGAAAAAGAGATGGCGCTAGGGGTTATGTATATTTCCATCTCTCTCTTGCACTGGAATCATGATGACATTAAAACGTCATCGGCACCTGGTCAAAATAGTATGTTGTTTGTCATGGGTATAATCTCTTAAAAAAATACGAGTAAAATATTGCTAAAATAAAAGTAGAAATTAATATGTAATTAATAATTATATTATATATATAAAAATCCTTGCTGACTATAAGACCTGTATCATATAAATAACATTGACAGCTAAACTAGAAATTGGCCTAAAAATCTTCTAAGTATTATTACAATAAATAGTTTATTTTTTTCACTTTAATACATAAACATTCAAAACGGCTTGCCTAATATATAATTTTTATAATTTATTGATATATTTTTATAGCTATGGTAACATCGTGATTTTTCCAATTTGGTTACAGAGGGAGCCAAACTCGCCTTTAATTTAAAACGTTTTATATAATTTTCGTATTGTTTTTTTTAAATCTTCTATGGAGTATATTCGCTGATAGGTTGATGAATATACTACATGGAAGAATTAGCTTGATTTTAACAATAATAATATTGTTTCATACATATATTAAACTCAACTTATATTGAGGATGTAGCCTGTAAGTTGCAACCATATTTATTGATGTTAGAATATAAGTATAGTATATCATAAGTTTCTACATATATTATGGTAAAATCTTTTCCCCAAAATCCAAAATATCACTAGAAAAAGACACCACCAAACTATCAAATTTTAAGACTAAATTATTACCTCAATTTCAGAATACACATAGTATTTATGTAACTTGGGACTCAAACAGACATTCTAGCCCTTGGTTTTAGAAAGCTTGATTAGTGTAAATCTGCTGAAAAATCTCATGTTAGCCGTTGTTGAAATTGTCTTTCAGAAACCGGAGGAAAAAAGTTATATTAATTTCTATAAAAATAACTCCGTCCCCTATTAGTTTTAGTCCAAATCCGTCCCTGCTACATCTGTCATCCTTTTAAATTTAATTATTTTTACCACAACTTTCCCCATTTTAAATTAACTTTCAGCAAAAATAAGTACAATTAAATTGAAACTAAACAGTTTCATAACAAAAATACTAAATTAAAAATTGGCTAAAGGACTCATTACTACACCGAAACAGTATCCATTGAAATTAATTAAATAACCCTTTAATCGTCATAATTCTCATCCCCAACCAACGATATGCATTCCTTTTTTAAATCTACCTTCTTTTGAATTTTCTTGATCCATTTCTTGTTTAATTTTGGATTAGAACCTCAACATAGTTTATTTTTCATTGTAACTGAAATTGTCTGATGATGTTTCCAATAGAGTCCGCGCCACCACTGAAGTCCGGTGGAAAATTGTGGAACTCCATTTTTTTTAATGCAATTTGATGCAACGACATAGGCACTAGCGCCGCGTCAAAAGAACTTCAGTGGTGGCGCGGACTTTAGTTTACTTTATGTCATTCAAAAATGAACTTTGTTCTTGTTTTTGTATAAATAGTGATGATGACTAAAATTTTATTTTAGTCCGTCGTTGAGATTATAAAAAAATATTGGACACGTATTTTTTCTTTTTTTACGTAATCTAAAGATTACGGCGATACATTGAGGTAAGAAATGCCATGACGTCACGAGTATGTAGATTTTATACATACTAGTGACGTAGCGACCCCCACTCCCCAACTTAAAATGCGTTTTATCTAAGTATGTTTTTATTAATATGATAAAGCAAAAAATACGTGTCATATATTTTTTTATTATCTGACTGACGGACTAATTAGAATTTCATTTTTTTCACCCAGGCATCCTCCCTATTGCAATAATATGTCTGGCTTTATTTTTAAAAACTTCAGCTTTTTATTCGTTTTAAGGTGTCACGATGGAATCAAATACCGCTCGTATAGTGAGGCTCTTTCCTAAATGATGTAATCATATATGTCTATTTAACAATTATTATAAGAAAACTTTTTATCTTAAAATCTCTGTGGTTTAAGTATACGTATCTTGAAAGATATAATCCGTGTTAGGTACGATTCATTGTCTATAACCAGAATACCCGCGAAATTTCGCGGTTTTTTTTATTCATCCTCTTTTGGTCATGCGCTATCCGAATATCAAAAAATATTTGGCCTAGGTCTTACGGAGGAGGCGTGAAAATTGAGTCGCTGTTACAATGTATATTAGATATTGCATGTGTCAAACATTTTTTGTATTTACTAGTAGTGTTCCAAGGATCTTTAGGCGTCTAAATGACATCGACAGGAGGGCGTTGTTGGTACACATTTGTTAAGTTATCACAGAAATTGTATCGCAAAAACATGATGGCGCCATTAGTTCCGATTTCGGCCACGCGCCTTACGATTCTTGTACTTGATAGTCTATAAACATAATTTTATGTGTCAAATATTTATTGTATTTAGGATAAGTTTAAACGAACTTAACGCGCTAGGCAGAAAACATTCGCAATAACTTCTTTTTTTACAGCCAGTGATAGTTTACGGTTTATTCACATTCATAAATGTTTGTGAATATTAGGAAAAATATGGGTCAGAGACCACGGCAAAATTTTTGGAGGCCAGGATAATGTTTGACTTAGAGAGCAGGGTAAAATTATTGGAGGGCAGGGTAAAATTAAATTTGGAAGGCAGGGTAAAATGAGACTTGGAGTCCAGGGTAAATATGTTTGGATTCGTTGATTGATAGTGTATGATTGGGCGGTCAACGGGACACACCTTGAGTGAGTCTAAGGCCAAGATCTATACAATTTACTGTATATGTACTTTGGTTAAGCGTTATTCCTGTCAGTGTCGCAAAACTGTCAAACTTCAAGTGCAAGATAGAGATAGCAACATGTTTAAACGAGCATGTGCTAAGTATAAGTAACGTTTATATCTCGGATATATACAATGTGAAATTTAAATCGCGAAAAAAAAATCTGCTGTTCCCTACATTATAACGAGCTATGCGAACATAAATGTATGGAACAGCTGATTTTTTTTCGCGATTTCGGGGTTGGCCCCATAGTGAAAGTTGTTCATAATGATGAGTACAATGACCCTATAAGAGGATGGAAACGAATTAAATTTCACATTGTATAGATCTCGGCCTAAGACACTGAAAAATTATATGAAAACTAAAGAAAGATTACAGATTGTTAAATTACACTAATTACCTCTTAAAATGACTTGGACAATCGCATGTTTCCATCGAGTCAATATTTTAGGATGGATAATTATTATAAAAGTCTGCTCAGCGCGTTGTCTAACATAGATCTAAGATACTCCTCATCTTTTTGTGAATTCTGCAAGTATGTCTGCAGTAAATATAATTAATTACAGTATAGGGTGTTGTAAGACAAAATGTCCCAAAAGAATATAATTCGACATGTCATTACAAAAATTAAGTTTATTAACGAATTAATACTACTACAGGAGTTATTTATAAAGAACCAAAAATAACATATTTTTATAAAATCTGTTGACGATATCTTTTGGCATACTGAAACTTTTATTTAGTAACGATATTTTGGCTAAACATTTTTAACAAAAAAAAACTTTCTAGTTTTTGTTTTTGTTTTTTTTTTACAAACTTTTAATTCGATAGATTATTTAAACAGACTTTTTTCATCGATAGTAGTAATAAATATGTATTGCGTAGTAATATTTCGCAATTGCATTTCAGTGTAAATCTACATGTCGTCAATTCGCAGGATGATAAGGTGTGCTTAATGAAATATTGACGTCGTAAAATAGCGTTTTATTTTAAATAAGATCCTTCGATAAATTACCAAGTGCAGTTTTGTCACAGTTACGTATCTCTGATTTTGCATCACTGTCAAACTCACATTGAACTTTATTTTCAATACTATAAGGTTGCTGTTGGGTTGCTGCTATCAGAGGTAAAATTACTGTGAACGGATTGTACAGTCTCCGGTCGTAAAATGAGACAAGGCATCTACAAAGCCGATCTATAACAAAAACTCGTAGTGCCATATTTATGGCCGGGTACTGTAGTAGACATTTATGATACAAATTATTAACGTTCTACCTAAAAATCTTTATAAATAACAAAAAGAAGTTTGTGGAAAGAATCGATAGTGAAAGATTCACACAATAGGCTTAACGGACAACCGTAGGCGCGGGCTTGCGGACGGTGAGCAATGGGTAGCTCGCCGTCCGATAGGGACCAGGAGCGGGGCGACGGCGCGTTGTGTTCCACGCGCGCCTCAAAGAGATGTCAGCACCAACTGACGGGGTCCGGAAGGGCCAATGCCTGCCGGGGTTGCGAGTTTGTCCGAAAGGGATATCGCGACCCCGGCACACAGGCAACGGAAGGAACACGGGTGGGTTTTAGTCAATAAAAGTCTGACACACCCTCCCGCTCCGCCCAGAGCGGGAGAAGTTATATGATAATTTCCCACTCTCAAAAAACAGACCCTCGGGACACCCAGATCTGCCACGGACGTTCTGAACAGACCAAGAGATTTAAATAACTTCTGGAGGGAGGTGGGCTGGTTGGAGTAATCACCAACAGCCACTATGGCCCACGCACAATGGTCCACTGAAGGACTAAGTGTGGAAATCAAACCCCATAACATAGAACAATCGATGTGTGGTTATAGGAAATACCAGGTCACCCAAAATTTGTAATGAAAATCAAATCACCAAAGTCATGTCACCGGGTTATACCGTCACCAATTAAACTGGCCATTAGTAGTGATTAAGAAAAAAATCCTTACCTAATCACCGATGAGAAGGTCATATCACCAACACAAAAGGGTTATGGGGTTGTTTGTTGGAAGCTTCGCTGCAAGAGAGCACTGAGTGTTTTGAGTGGAAAGCGACCAATGGGCGATAAGATAAAACACTTAGCGCCACCTCGCAGGAAAGTTTTTAACAAGTTACTCTATTGGCAGTTAAATGTAAGTAACAAACACTTATAGTCCATTCGCATTAAGAAAATAGTGAGTCATCGGCCTAGCCCCGCCACTCGACCAATCAGGTTGCAACAAATTAGATAACTGACCATTGACGGCAGATCCTCAAGATCCGCAGTACGAAACGCTTGTGTCTTTTGCAACCAGATTGGTCAAGGGGCGGGGTTACATCGATGAGTCACTATTTTCTTAACGCGAATATACTATATCGTCATCTAAACGGAACTAATTTGTCAGTTTTCTTCCCGATTGTCTAGATTTTTATGCCATAAATTGGTTAACATTCAGGCGGCCCACCTGATGGTACGTGGTCAGTTCCGCCTGTAGACATTCGCGATACCAGAGGCATCCCATAACAGTAACATACTGCAGTATAGCAGATAAAAGGGACATCCTTTATGGGAGTGTAGTACTCATGAAAATGTTCAACTTTTATAATGGGGCCATATAATGAAAAAAAAAAACAACTGATTTATTTTGAAATTTAGGAATTAATGTAAAATAAATTCCATACATTTTTACCGTTTTAGTATTGCGCTTTTGTATGGAACATCAGATATTTTTTTTCGTATAACTGTGTCTGTTCTCTAGTAAAAGATTATCATTTTCATGAGTACTGCCATACTGTAGACAAAACCTAATTTTAACATTAATCTCTTAATAACAAAAACCACAATCTAATAAGGAATTTGATTCTGATAATACTGTATCATATCATAGGTCCTAGTTCTAAAGTTCAGGAAGGAGTTCCTTATAACGGACAGCATGTATGCTGCGGCCTCTTTTTCGGTCGAGTTCGGGGCGAATCGGGAACGGAGGAGGCGTATCGTTTGACCTCGGAAGCAAGGGAGGCCGGTGTCCAGCATGAGAGATACCATTGATATTATTGCTTCTTGGTAGGGCCTGGAAGGAGAAAAGATGACGTTAGAAAGTATAATTCCTTTTACAAACGTGTGTTGTTAGAAACGTGCCATTCGAGCAATTTATAACCTAAGTTGTAGGCATTCACTGAGGGATAAATTTAAGGAAATAAACATAATGACGGTCGCGTCTCAATATGTATATGAGAACCTGATTCATGTGAAAAAGAATATAAATCTATATTCTAAACACAGTGACATTCGTAGCTTAAATACTAGAAACAGAGATTTATTTATTGTGCCGAGGACTAGGCTCCAAAAAATTTGTAATTCATTTAAGTGCCAAAGTATACGTTTTTACAACAAACTACCAAGCCATGTCAAAGAACTGAGCCTCAATCAATTTAAATCATTTATTAAACAGAAACTATGTCAAAAAGGTTTCTATAAAGTTAAAGATTACCCAAAATGCTTGGGATTAATTAAGCTACTCGCCACTTCTTCTTCCCAGCTTAAGCACTAGGAAGTGGTGAAGGGCGGGCGTTTTTGGGGGACTGTCTTATGTAATTTTGACGTTCGAAAAGTGCTGATTGTCAGCCTAGTTTGAATAAATGACTTTTGTATTTTGAATTTTATTTTAATTCAGAATCTCAAATAATTGTCATGTTTTGGAATAATTTCAAATTCCATTGTAATCAAAAATAATTTAGGACATTTTTATTTCACAATTACAAATGGTCAATCAAAAACGAACCTAAACTGCATAACGTTACGGCAAATAGTTCATTAACTGGCACATGTAAATTATCTAAGATTGGGTATTAAAGTATAGATGTTATTATTTATTAATTATTTTCGGGAATATGAAAGTTAGCTTGACGTCTCAGTTTTAGCTTCTTACAAATTTCAAGTTCATGTTATTTAATACACTTTCATACGCTTTGCGGTATATTATAGGCCAAGCTACTTCTTATGACAAGAACAATACAGTTTGCTCTAGTGCACTAAAACACAAACATGAACTCTAGTTTGAGGCAATAAGGACCAAATTCACGTATCAAAGACTCTTGCAGAACAAAGTTCAAAATAATTCTAAAGTTAAGAAATCTAGACAGTATTGTAATGAAATAAAGTTAATATTCACCTGACAGCCAGGAAGGCTTGCACACAGAGCTCGCAGAACCATCTAAACGGTGGTGCTTCCATCTTGCCCCCCATGACCATCACCATTTCGTCAGTCAGTTTGATGTCAGGTTCGAATCCTAGGTTACCGCCCGGTGATGACTCGAACATGAAGCCGAAATCTGGAAAAGTAAGTACACACATGATTCCAATCTTTTTGACGGTAGTAAAAGGATCCAAAAATCGCATTTCCTGAATTAATAAAGTTCACTTAACAATTTTCCGTGATTTCTAGGAGAATTTAGTCTGATTCTAGGTACAAACTATCGATAATATCAAGAACAGTTTTAGAATTAATAAAGTTTTTCTTTTTTTTTATCCACCACGGGGACGCTCTTGACCTGCATCGCACCATGGTAAGTGATGATCAGGCCGAAGGTGGAAGCGAGCTTCACCCGGAATACTCAACCACAGAGGAACTGGCTATCTTACCTCTAACTGCCGAAACACAAAATGCTGTTAGCATTGTTGTTATGGCGACAGACTTAGATAAGATGGTGGTAGCTAGCCAGGCGGACTT
The DNA here is from genome assembly GCA_914767755.1 of Agrochola circellaris. Lineage (NCBI taxonomy): Eukaryota > Metazoa > Arthropoda > Insecta > Lepidoptera > Noctuidae > Agrochola > Agrochola circellaris. The sequence goes on from OU611860.1 coordinate 12,045,784, forward strand.
AGAACAATCCCTACTACCTCCAACCAAATCGAGCAGAAAATTTTGTTACCACTGGAAATCGCACCCGGGACCTCTGGGTCTGAGACAGGTGGTCTTACCACTAGACTACAGAAGGGGTCTTTGTCACATCTCTCTTGGGACTCGTCCGAAGAAGTACCTACTTTCATATTTCTGCTACCAATCAGACTTGCTGTGTTCCGATGTCAAATCAATCCACCCAGCCCTTTCCCAACTACTTTGGGGTCGGCTGCTAGTCTAACCGGATGCAGCTGAATACCGTATTTTACATGGAGCAACTGCCTATCTGACCTCCACAACCCAGTAACTGGGTAATACGATATTTATTTATTTATTTATATATACTTTATTGTACACCAGATTATACATTACTTGAAGAAAAAGTAATACACTATAAAATATACAATGGGCGGCCTTATCGCTTACTGCGATCTCTTCCATTCGATACCCCTTGGTAATACTGGTTGTCAGACTTTCGGGCTTCTGACGACCCGTAACGACTGTCAAAGATCCACGAATGACAGCCGGGACTTAACGTGCTTTCCGAAGCGCAGAGGAGTCTCGGTTTGTTAAGATAGTCACCCATCCACAGACCAACCCCGGCAAGCGTAGCTTAACCTGATGGATCGAACTTGACTAAGATTATGTCTGGACTTTAAAAGAGACTATGACCTCTGAGTTTGTTTCGGCCTTTCTTCTCAGAGTAGTCAGATAGGAAACACCGACCCCATCTAGCTTATTTTTAATATTTTTTTATATGACATGTAAAAGTGATTCCGATATCCTATTTACAGAATAAACAATTTCATTTCATTTCCGTGCGGCTGTTTTTACTTAGCCACGAGCTTCTCTTGCTCCTCCTCCTTGGTGTGTTCCGATGTAAATAAAAAAAATCTTGGTATAAGGTTACTTCCTTAAACCCCGGAGCAAACTGTAGTATTTCGTTTTTTTTCAGAAAAGTTTTCTATAGATTAAAATCATACAAAGTCAGAGTTTCTAGAAAGCTTTAAGAGCGTTTATTCTGAAAGTGGGCAACGTCGCAAATAGATGTCAAACGCTGTTTTGATTAATTTGGCAATATTACTGTATGGAAATATGAAATATGGTTAACTAGCGAAACTAGAATATTAATAATGAATTGCAATTATAACACGGAATTTGATATTGTAACATTAAGAAAATTTCCAAAAACTTTTTTTACATCTAAAACTAAATATTCGGTGTTATGATATTCATGATTTAATTATCAATATTTTAGTTCGCTAGTTAGCCACATTTCATATTTCCATACAGCAATATTACCAAATTAAAAAAAAAAAAACATGTAAATATTTGACAGCTATTTGCGACGTTGCAAACTTTTAGGATAAAGGCTCTTAATATATTTAAAAGTGAGATAACTCTTCCATGCTTGGGGTCCCAGCATATCGGACGCTCCTAGCGTATACTATACCTTTTGTACTGAAACCATAGATAGATAAGAAAATATGAGTACTGTATTAGCAAAATGTATACAAACCTATATGTATGATATGTCCGTCTGTGTCCAGCATGATGTTGCCGTTGTGTCTGTCCTTGATTTGAAGCAGGAACCCGATCACGCTGTACGCAGCCATTGACGTCACGAAACAACGACGAGCCGCCTGTAATAGACGGTTATAAAGGTTTTTGCTTAACTATAACCCGAATTACATAGTTCATAAGTTAAATAGGGAGTTTATTTGTAGAGGTCGCTTTTTTACAGATGTTTAGGGGTATGAGGAACAGGGTGTAAAGTTCACTCATCCTCTATAGAAAAGGGAGGATTCTCCGACCAGACGGGTGTCGTGTCTGGCGGGCAATTGCCCACAGGTTGAAGTCGGGAGCTTGTATATATGTCCACCGCGCGGTAAACTCTAATTGCGCGATGCAGGATTTGAGTGACGTCAGGATGTTGTGTGACGTCAGGTCTTTGATGCGTAGTTCGCATGTGGCAATGTAGATGCCGCCACAGATGTATCACAGACAGCCGACAATAATTTGTTACCGTTGGCGGAAACATAACATTATGACATCGCGTTCGTCATACGTTTAATCGACTTCCGTCTAACATAACTCAAATTTTGCGCCCCTTCACTGACGACTTCATGAACCGCCCGTTTGAATTTAGAACGTGTCAGTACACTCGACAAAATGTGTGGTTGACCTCGTTTCTACTTTAAGCCCTTAGTAATAAGGTTGAAAACTGCGAACAATACATACCTGAAACTCTCTTGTTGTCTCATCTCCGTACTTCTTGATAAAATACTCGTACATGCCGATGTCAGTCTGTCGGCCGAGCTGGTCGCGAGACTTCGCGTTCGGCACGCATTCTATCACGCCGCACTGAAATGGCATACAGAGGATTATCAGCTTCATAATGAATAGTTTTAAAGATCGTTTTGCTGTGAAAATATCAGGAGTTACATATTTCATTGAACCTTTGCGTATGGGGTTTATAATTAGGGATATTTGAAGTTAAAGTGTAAGTTCTTGAATAGTTTCATGGAAATAGGGACCAAGTTTACAAGGAAGACGGTAAAACCTGGAGAAACCTCAAGAATTAGATAAACATTTATCTGAAGATAATTTTACAGCTTTGACAAGCTATACTTTTTATACCTGTTTGTACTTTAACAATCGCCTCAATTCATACACAAGTATTTTGAGAACTGAACCAATGTTGCAGGACTTTATGGGGACTACAGGACCTAAACGTGCCTAAACGCAAGTTTTATAATGCGTAAAAGAATATGATCCACTGCAGTAAACAAAATCAGAAAAATATATGATATTCTTCAGGATATATGCTAGTATGATAGTGTGTTGAAAACATAATACAACTAATTTGATACGATAGAAAAAAATCATGAAGATACCTCTAAAAATTTCTTTTAACGATTAGAAATCATATTAATTTACATGCAATCATTCTGATTTTTTGTCAGATTATTCTACAAGCTACATATTAGCATAATAGTGTTTTAATTTTCCAGTCCAATCAATAGATTTTCTGTAAATCGCTAACTGCTTCATATTTTGCAATAAATTACCTGCGTCGTGTCATCGCGCTTCTCTTTCATTTCTATGCAGTCCGACAGTGACCGCGCTTTAGCTGTTGTAAGCCTCTTAACCAAATGTATTTATAAAATAACACAAAAAAAATATATTAAAAACATCAAATACTCACACCAGGAGCAGTAGCGACGACCTTATACGGGAACAGATACAAGTCAAGTCCAACTTGCTGGAAGATGTTCTTGAACAGCGATATGACTTGTAACGCCAACATGTCTTGTCTTACGTCATCTCCTACTTTAAAGATGGCGGCTTGCCATACTTCCGCTGCGATGCCGGTGAATCTGTCTTTGCCTTCTTCCTGTTTGGCGAAAAGGACTGATTAGTGGTTTTTTTTTGAGTAATGGATAGTTATGTTAGTTTAGGAGAGTTATTAACATTTGGTGTGACTTAATAAAATGATTTCTCACACTAGAAATTTCTTTTCATGCACATTCGGGTCCAGACAGAACATTGTCGGTATGTAACACGTGTATCCCGTGCAAGATTCGCAAAAGTGAATGTTTTTTTTTTTGTATGAAAATTGATGACGGATTTCATGACAGCCTACATTACAGTCACTACCTACGTTCCTTGACACATTTTGGAACCATACAAGGACCGCTAAGATTTTTTTGTTTACTAATGTATTTAATTGTTCATTCATAACAACCGATGAGTACTTGGATAGGTTGGATTCTTCACACAAAGACTTACGAGTATGATAGTAGACGTAGAACGGCGATGGCCGACGTTAAAATATTTTAGAAGACTCTGTTTTAAACGACAAAGTAAACCAAAATTAAACTTGTATTGATTGCAAGTGAAAATGCATTTCTTTGTGAATTCGTTTATTAATCGATGCCCCATACTGGCTTCTTTTTTTTCTGTATTGCTAAGTAATCATCATTACTCGACTGCACACGACCGTGTTATTGATGGGATCGTATAAGCAATATAAAATCAGATTGTATTTTTTCTCATTGTATGCTGCACCGGTCGACGTCATCACGTCAACGCCGGCTGTCACTGAAAACCAGCGCTGAGGCTCTGTCTCGCATAGGGCCGCAGCATTATGCTGAGCGATGGCCGTTTTGCGTGGATGTGACGCATATTTTCCCCCAACTTGTTCTTTTTTGTGTTTGTGTTCTTTTTTGCAGCAAATAAACGGATGTTCTTTCTTTTCACTTTCGGAACTGCATTTAGTAATGAACTAGGGGGAAGCCTATGTCCAGCAGTGGACGTCTTTTGGCTGCGGTATGAAGATGATGGTATAATAATAAAACACTTACTGAGGGAGGATCCTCTCCGGCAGAGATGGCCATGGCGACGGACTCCATCTCATCAATGCCGTACTTCCGCACCCTGAACCTCGCCAGGTAAGGGGCTTTGGCGGCACTCTGCATGGGGGTACCTGATAAAAAAATATTGGTTTTATGAGCTTCGCGAAACAAAAGGAGAACCGGGTGTGACCCAGCTTGGGAGTGATCTAAGTGCCATAGAGACTGCGTTGAGTGATTGAGCTTAACGGTGAGAGCTAATAGCATAATAAAATATATTTTTGACTGATTATGATTTTAATATTATTATTGTTTTACCATTTTAAATTTTAACTTTATCTTTTGTAATTACTTTTATTTTTAGTTAATTTAAATCTCATAATATAATTATTTACACTAACATTAACACTATCTCAATAACTTTATCTATTATTACGTTATTAATAAGTTCACATTAATTTATAAGAATTGTTATCTTTGAATTTTAATTTTAATTGTAAGTTAATACTTTTGTTGCTGTGCCCTAACAGGGTCCATAACTGTACTTTAGCTTTAAGCCGCATGTAACATCTTTTATACACATTATGGTATGCAAATAAATGAAATGAAATGAAATGACAAACAAGCATGGTTTACGCCATTTACGAGTAGCTTGATATCACGAAGCATGCAGTAGAAATATCAAATTGCCAACAATAGTTAATAAAAATAATATTATAATAACTCACCGCTCTTGTAGTCGATGTCAGTAACCATTGAATCTGGATTTGAAGGTAAATAGCAACCAGGCTGAACCTGTGGAAAAAAATACAATCTTTTTCAACAAGGATAAACACTTTCTACTTGAATACCATCTCACTGCGATCACAAATCTGTTTGCAAATCGTGTTGATTAAAGATACGTCCACACCTTACACAAGAGTTAACATTAACAACAGTACTTGTGCCAACTTACCTGACAAATCTACTACTACACTACAAACAAACTTGTGGAAGTTAATTGCAAAGATGGATGTCATCTGATTATATTATTAAAAGAGTATTTGGAATTTTAAAGGCATTAGGAACATGGTGTAAAGTTAACTCATCCTCATTAGAAAAGGGGGGATGCTCCGAACAGACGGGTGTCGTGTCTGGCGGGCAACTGCCCAACGATTGATGTCGGGGAAGTTATAAATATGCTGTTCGCGCGGTAAACTCTAATTGCGCTATGCAAGTTAGGATTTTGTGTGACGTCAGGGTTTTGATGCGTAGTTCGCATGTGGCGATGTAGATTCCGCGTGATACTTAAGCTTTTTATAGCAAAAACGCATTATGAATTATTACGAAGCCGTGTGCCCATACAAATTTTGTTCTCCTATTTAACCCCTTTAGGGGATCTGTGGCGGCATCTACATCGCCACATGCGAGCTACGCATCAAACTGACGTCACACAAAATCTTGCATCGGGCAAGCACAGTTTACCGCGCGTCTAGCATATATACAACATCCCGACGTCAATCGTCGGATAGTAGCCTACCAAAGACAACACCCGTCTGGTAGGATGGTCCTCCCTTTTCTATGGAACATGAGTGAACTTTACACCCAATTCCTCATACCTCTAATATTATTTTTTTAATCCTTCCTAACTGCTTACTTCCGTTATTTATGGAACTGCTGTGCATATTTCTTGCTTCTATAACGAGCTGTTTAGGCTGTGCGTTGTCTATTAGTGAATTCGTTAAAATTTGAATATCTCGTGGAATCAATTTAGTTCTTTCCCGTGCTTTACCTTAACAGTTTTCAGCGCCTCCAAGCAAGCTCGCTTCCTCTCGGCGCCCTTCGGGAAAGGTCGGATAGTTCCGCTGATGTTCGTGATCTGGCTGAAGAAGTCGAACTCTCTCTCGTAGAATGCTTTAGCGGGACCCGATAGGTGATCTACTATGTTCTTTGTTAGGCTTTCTAGAATGTCGAATAGGGCAGCTAGAAAAAATAAAAAATACTTTTAGAAAACTAGACCAGGCTAACCTAAATAGCATAATTAAATTGTGTTAATTACATTTGGTTGTGCGGTAACCTGTAGAATGGCATTAGTGACTATTCTTAGGGATCTCGTGCACTAGACGGCCGCGACCACGACCGCGACCAGGTAAACTGTAGTAACCGATACGAATCGCGCACTTGGTCGCAACGGCCAACTAGCCGCAGACCATACAATACCACTAGACGGCTACGCCTGGCCAGAATCGTGGCCGTCCCACGCCTGGCCGGAGTCGTGGCCGTCTCCACGCCTGGCCGGAGTCGTGGCCGTAACCACGCCTGGCCGGAGTCATGGCCGTCTCCACGCTTGGCCGGAGTCGTGGCCGTCTAGTGCGCGAGATCCCGTAAAAAGCATATTTCGAGATGTATCAATAGAGTACCCTAATTTGGGTAATCGCCGAGATTAATCTTGAGTCAATTCAAAATTCTGATAGTGCTAAAAGAAAATTGAATAAATGGCTATTTTACAATTTAGGTTTGCTAAAGATTTAAGTCTACTCCATTTTCATAATGATCAAGTTTAGCTAGAGAAATATACAATTTTATGCCGCTTAACGCGAAATTTGTCTTTCGTGGACGGAGCACTTCAGGGCTTGTTTATGATAATAAGCTACTATTAGAGACTTCTCAATATAAAGCTTATAATATATTATATAACATAACGCCTGTATTCCTCGAAGGGTAAGACAGAGCTGTACCTATAGTACACCCACATTTAGCCAGTTATGTTTAAGTCCCATGTAATAGGGAGCGAGCCTATTGCCATCAACCGGGCACAATTCCAGACTACGAGCTGCTAGTGAGAAATTTCAGATGGAAAAACCCAATAACACTTTGCCCGACCCGGGGAATCGAACCCAGGACCGCAGTAGTAGCGCTTGCGACCACGAGACCAACGAGGCTAAGCGTATGCTGAGACGCTGATGACGCAGCACAGCTCAGTACAGATTTTGAAGGGTAGGACAGGCGAGGCAGACATAGGCCGCGAGCGCATGCTGCGACGCAGCTACACAGACACATTCGCGGCCTAGATAGTACAAACAATAGACGGCTGTACTGCGTTACCTGCGTCCAAGCAAAACAAATTGTGAAGATTTATTTATTAAGGTTAACTAACAATTGTTTACACCAGTACATTAGCAGTGTATTATTTATAATAGGATACATTTGCGGGTGCAACAATTAATTATAGGTTAACACCGCTAGCATAGAAAACCATTAATTACTAAATTATGACAGATTAAAAAAAAAGTGTAAAAATTACATTAATAAATTAGATCATAAACGAGTTGACAAGATACAGATTGAATGATAATTGCTATTAAAATTACATTATGAATTAGACTAAAATAAAATAAATTAAAACAACAGTAATCAAAATACTGACTGTGGTAAGGTAAAAAATATAAAAGTATCCGACTCCATAACAAACGCAAGAAAAATCATTCAGACGTAATGGTTAAAAATAAATAAAAAAAAGGTCACGCGTCGCGCAGAAATCTGTGACACAGGTCTGCGTGGTACGTGCCTGCGCCGCGGTGTACGCAGCTCTCAGTACGTTCACGCATTACAAAATCTCAATCAATTAAAATGTCACAGAATGACTTAATTAGTATAAATTAAATTAAATATGTTTCAAAGAGATTATACATTAGTTGTAATAATAATGAATGCTGTGATATTGATATTTAGTAGGTATGCATTATATATAATGTTAACTTCCAAATATTTAAACCTAGATTTAAGTTAAATGTAATAATACTTGCTGCGCCCTAACAGGGTCATGTACTCATAAGTTTTAGCCTAGCCTGTAATTGAGTGTACATTATGCAATAATAAATAAATAAATAATTCTACTCTGCCCTGCGCTGCGTGGGACTGCGTCACCTGCGTCTGAGCATACGCTTAACCGTATTACTATGTGACGATAGCACATTACTCAACAATACTTACGATCTTTGTTTTGCATCTCCTCGTCTGTGAACATGTTGGTGTGCATGTTCCATATCAGTTGATGAGCCACGACTTGAGATTTCTTCGATAATGACTTTATTAACTCTGCTACGTAGCCCATCTGAAGAAAGAAACAAAGTTACTTATGAGTTTGGGAAGGAAAAAATTGTTTAACCTGAATGCTACCTTATTACTGTTGCAATAAGACACAATACCATCTTATGACAAAATATCTCACAAGACACAAGAACAGCAGGAATCTTGACATTTAAAATTCGACTTTATTTCTATTCTTTAAGTTATAATATTTACCTGGATCTGATTCAGTTATTTCAACGCACAAATGAATAAACCGTACTGACAAAAGAACCCATCTTATGAGCGTAGTTTGAAAGGAAAAAGGATTGTATGAAATGAAATGAAATTGAAATGAAATGAAATTGTTTATTCTGTAAATAGGATATCGGAATCACTTTTACACGTCATATAAAAAAATATTAAAAATAAGCTAGATGGGGTCGGTGTTTCCTATCTGACTACTCTGAGAAGAAAGGCCGTAACAAACTCAGAGGTCGTAGTCTCTTTTAAAGTCCAGACATAATCTTGGTCAAGTCATAAATGAGGACCATGTGGATTAGTGTCTGAAATGGTCTTCTGAGGAAAGAACCACACAGATTTGAGTGGACCTGTCCAGTCAGTGCAAGCATTTGTCAGTAATCGTGGAGCTCAACTAAAAACTGAAGGAGCTCAATAGCAGTAAGTATTTCAATAGCAGTAAGACATAATGTAGCTCACCGTGTCGTGGCGCAGCGCCTGCACCAGCTGCGGGATGTACAGCAGCACGGCGGAGGACGGGTAGGACGTCAGCGTGCTGACGGCCGCCTGCGCCGACAGCGGGTGCGGCGGGTACTGCCGGCTGAAGTACGACAGCGCCTCCACCGGGCTCACGCGCGCCCACGTGATCATGTGCACCAGCTGGGATACACACACGGATTCAAAAAAAGTCGAGAGGTGCCGTGGGACACCCGGTTGGTCGGACAACGAAGTTCCTTTTGCTGTATATTATGTAGTAAATAGACATCGGATTTTATGCATTTGCATATGCAAATATATAAGTAAGTAAGTATTTATTTGCATAAAACATGGTATACATGGTGTTACAATAATTTACAATGAAGATCTTACATGTTTTGCCAGAATTGTACTTAGCATGCATATGTTCACTTAATACTAACATGAGAATTTGTTATCCATAAATTCTTTAAGACTATAGAAATTTTTCAAGTTTAACCAGTCAAACAATTTTCCCTTAAATAATCTGGAGTTTAAGTTTTTTATGCTACTCGGTATGTTATTATATATACTAACACAATTATATAAGCAGCTTTTATTATATTTAGCAAGCTTGGGAAGATATATATATAAATATATATTCTTTCTGTGATTACGGAGTTAATGCATATTTTATTCATTTTTCCCAATCGTGCATATTTCGTTTAGTAGCGGGCTGCGGGAGATACGGTATAGGTAGCTTACGTCACCGGCCCAGGTCATACCCTGCCTAAACTGGTATCTCCAGAAATGGCACCAAATTATAAATTTTGTCCAATGTCGTCAGTTGACGTAAAGAGGTCGTTTTCGGCGTAAAAATTAATACTGGGTGACAAGCGTCACTTTGGTCTCGAAAATTTGGAATAATACTTAATTGTATATTGTCACAAAAACTATGCTTAAATTAACTTTAAGAATATTTCGATATTATGTGTTTGATTTGGATTAAGATGCTTCTTAATCTATATATATAAAAGAAAGTCGTGTTTGTTACAACACTTATAACTCGAGATCTGCTGGACCAATTTTCATGGTTTTTGATTCGTTGGATTTGTCTCCGCCCCGAATAGCAGAATACATCTTAAAATCAATGAAAAGGTAGGGTGGGTAGGTAGGGTAGGTAGATAGGGTAGGCAGGTAGGTGCGCCGTAGATAAGTACTTAGTGCTACTCGAGCGAAGCCGGGGCGGGCAGCTAGTATAAAAATAAAAACGGATTTTTTTACTTTGCATTGTGCATATTTCGGCCTTTGTGAAGAGTTTTAGTGAATATTTCGACCTATTTTAGTACATATTTGCATGCATATTTTTGTTAGTGCATATAATCCGATGTCTAGTAATAAACAACTGGCACAATGAAATAAATTAACTTTTGAGAAAAAAATACCTAAAAACTAATCCTTTTCATATACAACTTTCGTATACGTAACAAGCTAAATACGACTCTATTACTGTACAGATAAGACACAAACCTCATGGGCATCGTTGAGCAACGTCTCAGTAGTTACAAGATACTTCAGTGCTTGTGGTACATGACATACCGCCGTCGGTTGCGCTTGCACTTTGCGACGAATCTCGAATACTATGGCTTCGTGCTTTAATCTGAAAACAAATTTGAATTTAATCTCTATGAGTATTAAAATAAGGTTTTGTTTTCTGTACTATCCAATTAAAACAAATTAAATTAAAGGGTCTGTATACAGTTGAAATCTAATATAGAGCTGTTAAAACCATGGAAGTACTTACTTATTGTCTATTACGATGGATACAAAATTAGATATTAACAACTATATGCGATTCGAAAAAAAAAATGAGTGACAAATGACGATCTGCAACCGGAGTAGGTAATCCAATAGAGATAAACATTCATAAAATATAGCGGCGCATCTACATCGCCACATGCAGACTACGCACCAAAAACCTGTACGTCACACAAGTCCTGCATCGCGCAAGCAAAGTTTACCGCGCGATCAACATATATTTATCTTTCCAACGTCAATCTTTGGGCAGTTGCCCACCAGACATGACATCCTTCTGGTCGGAGTATCCTCCCTTCTCTATAGAGGATGAGTGAACTTTCAACCCTGTTTCTCATACCTCTGAACTTCACTACTACAAAACTTAGAAGCTTTGCCTCTGTGGGGAGTTACTCTGTGCCGCGACGTTCGTACAAATTCGGAATCACGATTATTACCGAAGCACATACCTTTTTTGTTGATATTCTTCGTTTGTTTTTGTTTACTCAAGATGTTATAATCATTATTCTCTAGTTACCTTTCAGGTAAGAACACGGCGAGTGTGGGGCTGATGTCCCAGGCCAGCTTGGCGTAGTCACGCCAAGTTCGGTCTAGGTTGGGCTTAGAACGCCACGTGTTGATGTTGTCTTCGCCCGGAACGGCCTGTTCTGGACGACCGTGGGGGTTGTGCCAGGTTACTAGGAATTCTATTTCTACTGCCTAGAGGAGAAAATTATATAAACACATTTATTTTTTATTAGTGCTTACAAAACTAACACTCAGACTTGGAGTTACTATCTTTAAGACATTCGAAGTACTGACCCATGCATCACTGAGCCCGCGTCGTGTAGCGCTGCATACAACGGCTCAGCCAATAAGCCAAACAAGGAGCAAACAGAAGGCTACTCATTTAATTTAACCGTCAATTTTGACGACACATAAAAGGCGGTACATCCCTATCTAACCCCCACCTGTTTTCCCAGTAACTATTGTTTATGAATGCAACAAATCTTTATTCAGACTACATGCTTTATTTATTAAAGTTACTTATAATTATTAGTACTGGTCGACAAAATAGAGAATGCTCATTTAATAGTATAGTTTATACTAATTCCATGCTGCCATGATAGTAGGTACTTACTAATTCCATGCTGCCGTGATAGTAGGTACTTACTAATTTCATGCTGCCATGTCATTGTTCTAAGGTAGCCATCTTGTTCTAATCGTTAGGCGACCGAGCCCTGCTCGGGAGAAAGTACGTAGAAAACGAGTTTTCCCAGATATGAGACCTACCTAGATCGATTTTTCGCCCCCGTCAACGCCTATATTGCAACTTTCATCGAAATCGTTAGTCGTTTTCGAGAACGTGAGCGTGAGCGTGTGCGTGTGTGTGCGTGTGTCTCTAAGTCGCCCAAAGTTTAAAACAAGATGGCTACCTTAGAATAATGACATGGCAGCATGGAATTAGTAGCTACCTACTATCATGGCAGCATGGAATTAGTAAGTACCTACTATCATGGCAGCATGGAATTAGTAAGTACCTACTATCATGGCAGCATGGAATTAGTAAGAACCTACTATCATGGCAGCATGTAATTAGTAAGTACCTACTATAAGAATAGGATAAGTAACCCTTTGGCGAACAATATTATGATAGCCTCGCTCTCATTACTCTATTGTTCAACAAAAACTTACCATTAGTTCCAATATAAGGTTCCTCTTCCTAACGTAATCCTTGACGAACGTGTCCTGTGGCTTGGCGGGCGGCTTCACGCTGCGGTTGGATCGCTTGCCGGCGATACTGCCCGCTCCACTGCTTAGCGTCGTTGTTGACATTGGCACCTATAGTTATCAATATACTTAATTGGAGTTGGCCCAGTGTTAACGCCCGCCGGACTCGGGGACGTCCGTCGCCCCCCACACATCAGGACCCGAGGTGGCGGCGCGTAGTGTTCCACGCGCGCCCCTCTGAGACGTCGCGGGGGGAGTCAAACACCTCACTCCCCCCCCTGACCCGAGAGGAGGCCCGCGGTGGCGGGCCGGCACCGGCCGGGGGTTGCGGAAGATTCTTTCGTTCCCGCGACCCCCGGCGTAGGTGTGAGTCGGAACACCGGGGTGGTTTTTAGTCAGTAAGAGTCTGACAGACCCCTCCGCCCGCCCCAGGGCGGAGGACATCCATGAGGATTTTCCACACCGGAACAAAAAAAAAAAAAAAAAAAAAAGTGTTAACGCCCGCGACGAACGACTTGTTGGTCGTAGTTTCGAACCCTGCCAGGCGCTTTACTTTGTATAAATTATTTCATCACCATTGACTCAAAAACGATGTAGGATAAACATCGAGAGGAAACCGGCAAGTCCTAGATCCAACAATTCGAAAACATGTGACATCCGTCAACCCGCACTGGGCCTGCGTGGTGTTTTTTGGCCCACTCCCTCCCACCGAGAGCAGGCCTGAGGCCCAGCAGTGGGAACTTTATAGGCTGATTATGATGAGCTGACGACCTAAACGATAATGAAAAAAAGTATGGCACAAAAAGTGACGATAGAAATCGAGAAACATATCTAAATACCATAAATAACTGATGTTGAACACACTGTCTGCTAATAACAACAAATGGCAACTATAGCTTGTTCACTCTGAAATGACGCGCCCCACCACCGAATTCATTATTCGCGCGTCATTTCAGAGTGGACAAGCCTTACCTATCCGTTTGTTCATCATGGTGCAAGACAATACACTCCGACTATTACTTCCTCCACCCATCAAAGGTGAAGTGACTAATATGCATAATTATGATTAATATGCATGGAAAAAAATACAATTGACTGTTACCAACAGACTGTAACCCCACTTGTCAGGCGAAGTGGCTGACACTGCTCTCGACGCTTGACGTGTCAACACGTCGAGTCCGGGTTCGCAATAAGTCAATCGTCATCCTGAGGATGCGTCGTTGAGAGGTGAAACACGTGTCGATTTCTTACAGGGTTCTTTATGAATCTTTAAGAACAGTTAAGCGGATTAAGTTACTAAATATACGTCGTCTATTGTATTTTATAATGGATTTCCGCAAAGACACGCCTGAGTCAATTAACTATATAAATATGCATGGATGAAATTGGCTGATAATTGAGTTCATTGAGGTGCATAGAGAAAAGAAAAGAAAGAAAAATAAGTTTATTTGTCACAGAAACACGCGCATAAAAAAAAAGATGATAAACTCGAGTAAATAATAAAGAAAATGAAACAGAATAGATTTAAATACAATAACGAGCACAAAACAGAAATAGTCGGCAGCTGCTGGCACGTCATGACTGTGACAAGAAGGCTTCCACTCAGCATGATGCTGTGCTATGGAGACCCACAGCACAGCGCTGATTTTCAGTGGTCACCCGAAAGAGACGTACGGAGACCAAGTCAGGTTTAATGAATTTACATAAATATACAATAATACAAATAGTACATAAAATAGAGGAATCAAAGTTCAGCAGTGCACTGGTGATGATGTTTAGCAGCCGTTTAATTTAGCAGAACCTACCGTATTAATCCATCCCGTAGTCTGTCGACTGCCTATATCGCTGTTGACTGATGATCGGTTGTCGTTCGGCGAGTTTGACGTATAGATGCTTTGGTTGCTGCTCGGACCCATCAGGTCGAATTCACCTGAAATAGACAACATCAGGCAACTCCTAAAAGTTGGCAACGTCGCAAATAACTGTCAAATATTTACCTGTTTTGATTTATTTAGCAATATTACTGTATAAGGAAATAAGAAATGTGGGTAAATAGAATATTAATAATGAATTGCAATTATAACATTGAATTTTATGTTATACCCGTTTTAGGTGTAAAAAAGGCATTTGGAATGTTTCCAAATACTTTTTTTTACATCTTAAACTAAGTAAATATTTGGTGTTACGATATTAATTATTGCATTTCATAATCAATATTCTAGTTCGCTAGTTAACCAGATTTCTTATTTCCATACAGTAATATTGCCAAATTAATCAAAACAGTGAAATATTTGACATCTATTTGCAACGTTGCCCACTTTTAGAATAAACGATCTTAATCAACAAAAAAACTCGACTGTACTACTACTCAACTCAATAATACAATTTACAGGAATTTTTGAGATGAGATTTCAGATTGAAATCCAAAATTATGAGAAAAACAGCAAAAGTAGTTGAAAACCGAAGAATCGATTTAGGATTTGGCATATTTTTACAAAAACCAAACGTTCCTGGCCAAACCATGTGATTTTGAATAACTTAAAAAATTGGTTTGGTTTTCCTTAAAATCAAATTCATGATGCCTCCTATCACTACTTTCCTCTAAAGTTTTCGCCCTGAATTTTCATCTTTAAAACTTACACTGTACCACAAAATTGTACAGAAGGCGCACTCCGCATTTTAGATATGAAGCTACAAGCTTGTCGGGCCAATTCAGTAAGCGTAATGTAGTCAGAAGATATGATAGTTACGCGATAGAAAGAGAGGCAACTTCTAGGTGAATATAACTAATTAGCGCTTAGCGGTTTTTTTTTTTGGTGGGTTATTATCAAATAACTTCTTCCGCTCTGGGCGGAGCGGGAGGGCGTGTCAGACTCTTACTGACTAAAACCCACCCGGGTTCCTTCAGTGTTGCCTGTACGTTGCCAGGGGCCACGGTATCCCTTTCGGACATTCCCGCGACCCCGGCAGGCATCGGTCCTAGCGGTGTAACGTAGTCTGAAGATCTAAGACATGTCACAATTTATTTCAAACTAGCTTTTGCCCGCGACTTCGTCCGCGTTTCCGTCGTTTTTCGTAAAAAAGTACCATATGTCCTTCCTCACAGTTCAGAGGTTTTGACGTAACAGACAGATTAACTTTCGTATTTTAGTAGGGAAATATAATATGATAATCCACAATTCTGTTGAAAAATATCGCAATAAGGAACTGCAGAATATTATTATTAATAGCTGTGCCCGCGACTCCGTCAGCGTGTAACTCCTTGTATGTTATTAAGTTAATGTATTGGTAATATTGTTTAGATCACTTTCACATGAGTTTCGATGTGCTCTTTCCTCTGCCGATTCTTGAGAACGCGTAATTCTCATTCTCTTAGCTTTACTCGAAGTTCGAGATAAAGATAATCGTTTTTTAGGTGGCATTGTGTATTTTATTTTTAATCGACGGTAACGGAAAGGCTATCAGTTACCTAACAAAATAACCTACGTTAGAGGTCCTAACTATAGCTACCTTACACTTAAAATCTAAGTGCCTATTTAAACTAAAATATTCTAATAGAATTATACCCAGAAATATGTACAACTTACATCAAAAAAAGAAATGAAAATAAAGCTGAAACGCCTGTGCAATACTATCTACCTATACCTACTTCACTTAAAAATAAATGCCTATAACTACTATAATTAATAAAAGTATCTACGCTTTTACCTACTTAATACAAAAATAAAATTGAACATAAATTAGCCAAAACTTACCTATCGGTATCTAAAAATCTATGCGTACTACTTCTACTACTACTTCACCTAAAAAGAAATAAAATGCAAACTATTAATAATTTGTAATTTTAACGAATATTTAAACACTACCAAAACAACTAATACCTATTTTATAAAATAACAACAAAAGAAATTCAAATAAACTATTTAAAGACTAAAAGTCGCGCTGATAAGCATGGTTTGTTAATATCAATTATTGTCTGTCAATAAGGTCGAACGAACGCTCTGAACCCATCAACAGCCAAATAATATATTGAATGAAGCTCGCGCTCGGCTCGGACCTCCCGCCTTTTTATACCCTACCGCCACGACCCGCGTCGAGCGCGGCAACCGTTACACAAAAATAATCCTTATGGCATGATTCAGTATTCACGCGCGACGGCGCGATGGCTTATTAGCGTATTTCATGTATAAGTTTGGTGTTTCTATACCGATTACTATGATTCTTTTTTTATTGAATAGGTAACAATATTAACTTCTTTTAATTAGAGATGAGTGAGAGTATTATAAACGTAAGAGTAAACAAATATAATCAGAAAGCTCCGAACTGCTAAGCTATCGGGAGTTACACGTGTTATTGTGAGTCAACCATAAAAGATAGACATATGCTGTTGTGGGATATTTTTTAGATCATTTTATGTAGAACATTTCCGTCATAAATGATTTCTATGTAGCTTTAACCATAAAGGCTTCACACGCGACGGAAGCTTAAAAAATGGAGCAACTTCTCCCGTTTTCCCAACATTTCCCTTCACTGCTCTGCTCCTATTGATTGTAGCGTGATGAAAAGTATACTATAACCTCCCCAGGAGTATGAAGAATAATTGTACCAAGTTTCGTTAAAATCCGTCGAGTAGTTTTTGTTTCTATAAGGAACATACAGACAGACAGACAGACAGACAGACAAAAATTTTACTGATTGCATTTTTGGCATCAGTATCGATCACTAATTACCCCCTGATAGATATTTTGAAAATATATATCATGTACAGAATTGACCTCTCTACAGATTTATTATAAGTATAGATGTAATCCCAGATACAGGTTTACCACCTAGTTCGGGTGCAAATAGTACCAAACTTTGTATATTACAAACTATAGGTAATTAGCGCTGTGCGACCTGAATTGCACTTTATTGTATCGTAGCAAGAGTCGCTTTTTATTTAAATGATTTTGCGGAGTGATCTTCTGTACTATTCTGTGACAGAAATTTCTCGCCTCAGAGTCGTTTTCGAGGATTTAATTTGTATGACTTGATTAGTGTAAGGAAACCATACCTCCAATATCACTGCTCTTCAAATACTTCTTGTCTGAGTGCATGAGCTGCCAGAACTTGATGAGCGATATGATATCTTCGCGCAGAGCATTGGAACCCTTGGCGGGACACGTGAGCCCGCGACAGAAGTAGTCGAGACAGGCGGCGTATACACGTTCCCTTAGAATGTTCCGTGCGATGGAACGGGGGAGTATGTCGCCTTGGAGGAGGGATAGGCCGCAGGATAGCAGTCTGTGGAGTAGAAGATTAGTTTGAAGCTATTTATGGTACATTCTGGGCAGTCAGCGTGGCTACCAATCTTGCTTTTAGCCTTCGTTTCTACTGGCGTAAGAATATCGCGGAGGGATTTTATCGCGCACTGGATTATCGACTCTCGGTGTTGAGCCGAGCGTTGAGAATCCAACAGAGTGCATCCCAGTGCTGCGAAAAAAAATCGCCCGTGCTAACCTGGGCTTATTGTCATTGTCAGATCATTTCACTACACGAGAAAACTAAAAGCAATTTTGACTTAAACGAGTAGTGTGAGATTTAAAGCCTCGGACTAAATATATATTTTTATTTTTTATTTAAAATCGACTCATGCTAAAAACCACTGCTCTCAACTCCGGCCGTTTGTTAAGGTAAAACTCCTTTATGTCCTTGTTTCTATCTTTGTCTATGGTTGAACAAAATTATCCGTCATAGAGTTCAATCATTCAAAGCATACAAATAAAGTTTAAATTAGTTGCGGTGTATTGACACAACCAGGCTTGATGGTATTAAGCGTCTACTGGTAGCAGCCGGAGTAAGAAAATCGAGATTTAAGAGACATCTTCTCAAATCACTTCACCGATTCCTAGTTGTTAAGCTGGGGAGGACAAGCGACGCAGCAAGTTTCCCAAGAAATAATTTAAATATGACAAAACAAAATTCATGCAGTTGACAAAATAGTTTTTAAGGTCTACGGTCCTAGTGGATAACTATGTTTATCTACTCTCATATCGTAATATTCGAGTTATAAACTTCAAAACGAGTTTATATTGACATACTTTATAAACACAATACCGACATTTAAAAATAGAATCATATTATAACACTTTTTCTCTAACAAAATAATGCTATAAAACATTTATTTTTCTATTACGATACAGGGCAAATCCAAGAAGTTAATATCACCAAGGAGTTTCCATCAAATTTTGTAATGGAACGTTATGGAGGTCAGCAGTACCGCTCTAGCGCATGCGCGGTGATGTGCTGGGTGCAGGCGCCATTCATACGTGAAGTTGTACTGAATTTCGTGGGATTTTTTTATTCTTGATCTTTAACTTTGATCTTTTATTCAGTAGGTTCAATCCGAATGTATGAGAGTAGATAAAGTAGTGTATGATACTGCACATAACTAGGTATTAAAATACGTATTTTAATACCCCTCATTATGCAACAGTTTCATAAACTACTATTAAAGGTACTTACCTAAAACGAACGCCGACGGCTTCAACATGCCTGTTTATATGGTCTCGGATGTCTCCCACTGTTATAGGCAGTGACCTAAAATCAACACAAGAATATTTCAACAAAGTTATACTTTCACAGCCTTGATATAAAGTCCAAATTCCAATACAGTAATTAGTCTACGTACCTATGCAGCAAACTGGCTAGCATCTCCACCTTTTCTAAGCTGTTGTATTTGGCAGTCTCGGCTACCTCACACAAGTATCGAACCCATACCGCGTGGGGTGCCACGAAGGGGGGACGAGGCTCTAGTTTTGCACCTGATGAAAATAATAAAAGGAATGTAATTTTCGAAGAAATATCAAATATAAAGAAAAGAAAGAAAAATTGTTTATTCTCCACAAACAAAACGCACATCTATATATATATATATAAATTAATCCCTATTTCCGTTGGTAACGCCATCACGCGTGAACGGCTGGACCGATTTCACTAATTTTTTTTTTGTTGTGTTCGTTATTGTCAGGAAAAGAATCTTATGAAAGAAAAAGTTAAGAAAATTGCTCAGATAAATGGAAAATTTCACAAAACTTAACGACTATTTTATCTTCGCGCGTTGGACAGTTAACGCATTTGATGAATGTGGATTTAGCAGAGTAGGGTAGATAGGTAGGGTAGTTAGGTAGGGTAGTTAGGGTAGGTAGGTAGGGTAGTTAGGGTAGGTAGGTAGGGTAGATAGGGTAGGTAGATAGGGTAGGTAGGTAGAGTAGGTAGGTAGGGTAGGTAGGTAGGTAGGTAGGGTAGGTAGGTAGGTAGGGTAGGTAGGTAGGGTAAGTAGGTAGGTAGGGTAGGTAGGTAGGTCAGGTAGGGTAGGGTAGATAGGGTAGGGTAGGGTAGATAGGGTAGGTAGGGCAGTAGGGTAGGGTAGGTAGGGTAGTTAGGGTAGGTAGGGTAGGTAAGGTAGGGTAGGTAGGGTAGGGTAGGGTAGGGTAGGTAGGGTAGTTAGGTAAGTGCGCCGTAGATAAGTACATAGTGCTACCCGTGCGAAGCCGGGACGGGCAGCTAGTTAGAAATAAAATACACACGTACAGAGTAGCCAAAAGCTTCATATTCAAAATTTACTGGAATTTCTCAGTAGCAGCCCGGAGTTTAAATTTATGCCCGATTGATAGCAATAAGCTCGGCCCCTATTACATGGGACTTAAAAATAACTGACGAAATGTGAGTGTACTTAGGTACAGCTCTGCCCAACCCTTCGGGGAAATACACGCGTGATGTCATGTTATTCTATTTTTTTTTATGTCGCTCTCCATCTACTCACCTTCATGAGCAGCTAACGGACTGATCTCACCAGTCTGCTTCGAAAACAACCCCATCTTCCGATCCACGGTACTCTGCCACGCCGAGAATATCTCCTGCATGAGCCTGATCTCCAGGTCTGGGCGGGAAGTGGTCAGCCATTGCCAGCACTCCACCGCTGTGGTGACCGCGTCCTCCGTGAAGATCTCTACTTGTGACCATGCTGTGGAATATTAATGATAGTTAAAAAATAGACATTTAATGAAGAAAAAAGTAAGGTTGGATTAATTAATTAAAATGCACATTAAAATTGGAACAATTACTAAATGTAAAAGTAATTTTCTTATTATTACTAATAATAATCAACTTGTGAAGCGACATTTATTTCCTATGTATCGAGTATGTTTTCGCAAGGAGGTTGTATAGCATTGAGATGGAGGTCGCATATATAGATGTGTTCTAAATTCAAACACCAAAACAGTGATTAAAAGTGCTTTTTATTCACTGAAAACAGTGAATTAGTATATTATGTATATTATGCAATTAGTGAATAAAGGACGGATTTAAAGCGAGGGCCATGGATGAATCACAAGCAAGTGAAGGATTCTAACGACTGAATCACGACCGTCGACCGTTGGGAGCGATTCATGACGATTGAATCACGAGCGTAGCGAGTTATTCAAGTGTTAGAATCCTGAGCGACGCGAGTAATTCATGGCCCTCGATATAAATCCGTTTTATTCAAGAGTTGCATACTATACTTTATACCATGACTACGAGAAAAACAAAGATTTAAGCGAAAATAGACATTTGAAGAAAAAAGGAAGGTTGAATTAATTAAAATGCACATTAAAATTGGAACAATTACTAAAATTAAAAGTAATTTTCTTATTATTATTACTAATAATAATCAACTTGTGAAGCGATATTTATTTCCTGTGTATCGAGTATGTTTTCGCAAGGAGGTTGTATAGCATTGAGATAGAGGTCGCATATATAGATGTGTTCTAAATTCAAACACCAAAATAGTGAATAAAAGTGCTTTTTATTCACTGTTTTCAGTGGATAAAACAAGCTTTTTAGAGGGGGAATGGTATAAAGTAGGTTTATACCATTCCCCCTCTAAAAAGCTTATTTTATTCACTGTTTTCAGTGAATAAAAAGCACTTTTAATCACTATTTTGGTGTTTGAATTTAGAACACATCAATATTTTTGGAGGTTGTATAGCATTGAGATGGGGGTCGCATACCTCCATCTCAATGCTATACAACCTCCTTGCGAAAATATATTCGATACACAGGAAATAAATATCGCTTCACGAGTTGATTATTATTAGTAATAATAAGAAAATTACTCTTAATTTAAGTAATTGGTCCAATTTTAACGAGCATTTTAATTAATTCAACCTTCCTGTTTTCTTCATTAAATGTCTATTTTCGCTTAAATCTTTCTTTTTCTCGTAGTCATGGTATAAAGTATAGTATGCAACTCTTGAATAAAACGGATTTATATCGAGGGCCATGAATTACTCGCGTCGTTCAGGATTCTAACACTTGAATCACTCGCTGCGCTCGTGATTCAATCGTCATGAATCACTCCCTACGGTCGTGATTCAGTCGTTAGAATCCTTCACTTGCTCGTGATTCATCTACGGCCCTCGCTTTAAATCCGTCTTTTATTCACTAATTGCATAATATACTATTGTTTTATAAGAATTTACAGCCTTCTTCTGGTGCTATTAAATTATTTACTCAAGAACAAACTTATCCATATTATAGTATTAATAGTAAGGAAAAAAAAAACAAGCTTGTCGACATTGAAATAATGTTTAAATTAGAAGTGGAAACTGCGCTGCGCTTCGACAAGTGTGATCGACACCGAAAGAACCTAAATCTCCTTGTGACGAAATTTGGCAACGACAAAAGAAAATATAGTTAATTGATTCAGGCGTGACTTTACGGAAATCCATGATAAAATACAATAGACGACGTATATTTAGTAACTTAATCCGAGTAACTGTTCTTAATGAGTCAGCGCAGTGTGTACACTGCGCTCGACGCTTGACGTGTCCACACGTTGGGTCGGAGTTCGCAACAAGACAATCGCCTTCCTGAGGATGCCTCGTTGAGAGGTGAAACACGTGTCGATTTCTTAAAGGGTTCTTTATGACTCATTAAGAACAGTTACGCGGATTAAGTTACTAAATATTCGTCGTCTATTGTATTTTAAAAGAATACGTTGAGTCTTCTATAAATACAATCCACTGCTGTGGTCACTGTGTCTTTCGTGAAGATCTCTACTTATGTTAGGACCGTGCCGTAGACGGAATTGGGAATAGCAACTTTTGTAAGTTATGGGTGTCCGCAAAATAAGACAGTCGGTCGATTCTGTAAAAATCTCACCGTTAAAACTTAGGTGAAGTGAGCTTAAAGTGAGCTGTCATTTATAGGGATTGACACTATTGACAGCTCACTTCACCCAAGTTTTCACGGTGAGATGTTTACAGAATAGCATGGCTGATTTCCGAAACGTATTTCCTTTCTTTCTTTATTTCATTATTTTATAGAGCTGCTGTCTTTTGATCATTCAAAAATATACATGCTTGCTTTTGTCTACACGAGTCATACGGGATGTAACAATAGACAATGGGAATATTGGGATATTATTATGAATCAAATTGCTATCGGAACTTCAACTATTCGAGTTAAGGGTCTGTCAAACATTTCCATTAGTAGCCTACTTCTGACTCAACAACAGAGTGCAACAGGCCCCGCGCAGTGCGAGGTCTCGCTGCCACTGCTACACGCATCCCTTACCGACTGAGTGCAACGGGCAACGCATAGTGCGAGGTCTCGCTTCCACTGCTACACGCATCCCTTACCGACTGAGTGCAACAGGCCCCGCGCAGTGGGCGCGGTGTGCGAGTGCGCCGCGTGCGGGGAGTGATGCCGGGCGTGCACTAGGAGGGCCGTGGCCCGCCACAGCGCGGCCCGGTGCGAGGTCTCGCTGCCACTGCTACACGCATCCCTTACCGACTGAGTGCAACAGGCCCCGCGCAGTGGGCGCGGTGTGCGAGTGCGCCGCGTGCGGGGAGTGATGCCGGGCGTGCACTAGGAGGGCCGTGGCCCGCCACAGCGCGGCCCGGTGCGAGGTCTCGCTGCCACTGCTACACGCATCCCTTACCGACTGAGTGCAACAGGCCCCGCGCAGTGGGCGCGGTGTGCGAGTGCGCCGCGTGCGGGGAGTGATGCCGGGCGTGCACTAGGAGGGCCGTGGCCCGCCACAGCGCGGCCCGGTGCGAGGTCTCGCTGCCACTGCTACACGCATCCCTTACCGACTGAGTGCAACAGGCCCCGCGCAGTGGGCGCGGTGTGCGAGTGCGCCGCGTGCGGGGAGTGATGCCGGGCGTGCACTAGGAGGGCCGTGGCCCGCCACAGCGCGGCCCGGTGCGAGGTCTCGCTGCCACTGCTACACGCATCCCTCAGTGCGGTGTGTAAGCGGGCCCCCACTCGCCATAACGCTGCCTCCCCACCGCCTTCTGCGCTTACGGCGCCGGCGATCTGCAAAAATGCCAACTATTTATAAAGGGAGAAAATGTATATGCCACAGTGCCTCGTAAAGCACATGAACTCGCCGATCCCGACTGTTATTCTTAGATCTTTGACGTAAATCACCAAAAAGTCTGACAACCAGTCTTACCAAGGGGTACCGACTACCGTGTTACCAAGTAACTGCCGATCGATTCTGTAAAAAATTCACCGTGAAATTTAGGTGAAGTGAGCGTGAAGTGAGCTGTCAATAGTGTTAATCCCTAGCATCCTGCCGGTCGATTTGTGACAGTGACAGCTCACTTCACCTAAGTTTCACGTTGATCTTTTTACAGAATCGACCGACAGGATTATGGAAGTCAGATAGGCAGTCGCTCCATGTAAAATACTGGTATTCAGCTGCATCCGGTTAGACTGGAAGCCAAGCTCAACATAATCGGGGAAAGGCTAGGCAGATGATGGTGGACTAAAGTATAATATATCAGTGGTCTACTGAACTACTGACCTCGCCAGCATATCTACTGCGTTGTGACACCACAGCGAGCAGAGCGGCCGAGTCCTGTGTGACGCAAGGCGGCCGCTTGTCCAGCGCACTGCGCGGTAACGGAGCGGACATCCGGTTCAGTCCGGCAGCTCCTAGTAAGGCCCCGGTAGCGAGGGCCAGGCCACAGTGATGCCAGAGGGTTGAGTTTGGGACCTGTGTTGAGAGAAAAAGGCAATGAAATCTAGTCTTTATGCAGGACGAGAGAGAGAATATACTTTATTGCACACCAAAATTGACAAACTCCCATCGACGAACTTGTAAAGAAACATTTTTAATAGATAATAGTCTGACCGCTACGTAGGAATAAAGCTGTGGAGAGAAAACAGTTATATTTTAAATTTTGATATCGTCAATTATACTATGTGTTATGATATTTTGGCATTCAAAAGTGTCTGTTCATGTTCTAATTGAAACAAATAATAAGATTTTAGGCTGTTACTTAAATATGTTAAAATCATTTTTTTTTTTTTATTAACCATAGCTTACCTGATTTAAATATTCTTGCAAATGAGATCGTGTAGACTGAGGCGCCCATTTCATTGCCTCTTGAACTATCCCATGGCAGCGATCCGCAAAATCTTTGACAATGCACTGTTAACAATCCCAATATTTATCAAACGATTAATATTAAGAGGCTTACAACAGCTAAAGCGCGGTCACTGTCGGACTGCACAGAAATGAAAGAGAAGCGCGATGACACGACGCAGGTAATTTATTGCAAAATATGAAGCAGTTAGCGATTTACAAAAAATCTATTGATTGGACTGGAAAATTAAAACACTATTATGCTAATATGTAGCTTGTAGAATAATCTGACAAAAAATCAGAATGATTGCATGTAAATTAATATGATTTTTAATCGTTAAAAGAAATTTTTAGAGGTATCTTCATGATTTTTTTCTATCGTATCAAATTAGTTGTATTATGTTTTCAACACACTATCATACTAGCATATATCCTGAAGAATATCATATATTTTTCTGATTTTGTTTACTGCAGTGGATCATATTCTTTTAGGCATTATAAAACTTGCGTTTAGGCACGTTTAGGTCCTGTAGTCCCCTTAAACCATAACTTTGCAGCAATAAGGTTCTCTTTCAATTCCACCATTTTTTATTCACTCGATGTTCAACTTTTTTAAGTACGACCTAAGGTTGATTTTCTCTTGCGATTTAACCATTTATTATTCAATCGATATTTTATCCTCATAGCGTACGGCATAAGATTGATTTTCTCTTAACCTCCACCAATTTAACATTCAATCGATGCTAACCCTTAAGAAGAAATATAAGGTTGATATTCCCTTACCTCTCTGCCTTCTAAAGTGTCTTGCAGTTGTAATGTGAAGTCTGTTCCAGGTACTTTAAGTAATGGTGTTTCTTGGTTGGCGTCTAGTTCCAAGCTAAAGCTTAGGACTTGTAGGATATCTAGCATGGACCAGAGTACCTGAAAATTAGTAAATATTTATTGATTATATCCTTTGGATCAGTAGATAATATACGAAGTAAAAGTTTCTACGAAATATAAAGATCTTCAAAGATTTCTTTCTAAACTGATTCCCGTTGTGGCGGCATCTACAACGCCACATGCGAACTACGCATCGAAGACCTGACATCACACAAATCCTACATCGCGCAAGCGTGTCTGGTGGGCAACTGCCCGACGATTGACGTCGGGACGTTGTAAATATACTCATCGCGCGGTAAACTCTGCATGCGCGATGCAGGATTTTGCGTGACGTCAGTGTGATGCGTAGTTCACATGTGGCGTTGTTGGTGCCGCCACAACCCTACACATTATTATGAACAAAACCTAGATTCTTGACACACAGAACACATTCTAGATCATCACACTTACCCGACAATTCCACAACAAGTGTGGGAATCTATCAACCAAGCCAGCGAGCCACTTATCAGCTACCCTCCTAATTTGCTTATGTATGTGGTTGAAGTTGACCAATAGGAACTGAGCATGGCCTTCCAGTTCTCTTTCACGGGACTCGTCTTTCACTTTGTCTGACATCACGTCTAGGAATTTCTGGAATACTTTGTCACCGACACTGGAAATATACACATTTTTATTGAATTTATTTGGAAACTGCTTTATTAAGAGGGCGCCTAAAGGTCCACTAGCGCCACTCTTTAAAAAAAATATTATCTCGTGACTGAGAAGGAATTATGAATAACGGCTAGTAAGGACCCTCGGTAAGTGTGTCTAGAATTTTCTAATACCTTTTATAAAGTTTCATATTGAGACACGGAGCAACAAAATACGATCTAGAGGAATGTGGCCGCTTTTCTTTAGATCGTATTTTGTTGATCCGTGTCTCAATATAAAGCTTTATAAAAGGTATTAGAAAATTCTAGACACACTTACCGAGGGTCCTTATTAGCCGTTATTCATAATTCCTTCTCAGTCACGAGATAATATTTTTTTTAAAGAGTGGCGCTAGTGGACCTTTAGGCGCCCTCTTAACCAAGGCGTTTATCGAGGAAACATAAACTCTGGCAAGTGGTTACACTCCCTAGCGGTATGCGTATAAACGCACTAGTAAAAAAAAGTGTCACTTTCCGCATAAATTGGCCGCTTGGAAAACGCCCTTTTCGAGCAAATGTATTGTAAAACCATTTTCTGTCGCCGGAGGCTGGCGTTAAAAGAAAAACCAAGTAAGCAAGTAATAATAAAATAATAATAATAAATATTTATTCAGTATTAAAATTGCTAAAATATTAATAACGTAAAAGCTTAAAAATAATTTATAAAGGTATTATGATGTTAGATGCCTGTACTAGGATAAAACCTGTATCACAGGCGGCATGAGCTCACAGTTTATGGTATTTGTAGGACAATAAAAATTCTTAACAATATTTAACATTACAAATCTTGAAATAATGACAAAGTTGAATTTCCTAATTCATTATTTTATACCTAGTTTACTTAAATACTATTTACCTTAAAGATAAAAATAACAAAAAGTCTTAAGTACATAATTTCTTATTTAGTTTGCGTAGTATAGTTTTTGCACTATGTTATGTTATGTTTAAGTGCTATGAACATAGAATATAAGTAGATTAGTTTTACATACCTGGCGACACATAGCCACATACCAGTCTTGTCTTTTTGTAACGCTGAGTCACTGAGATACTCTATGATTGGTTGCAAGCTTGGTTCTGGGGAGTTACTTACTCTGAAATATAAAAATAATCACTTCTATTGAACATCAGTTTTTTTTTAATGGTATATCGTTTACGTTACGATATAGATGAATTGGAAAAAAAAATCCTTGTCAAAATAAGAAACTCGAAACTCTTTCGTATAACAAACCGAATTGATTACAAATCATTGTTAAGACTATCAATATAATTTCGATTTTGATAAGTGTTCGTGATGTTCTGAATCACCGCTGGCGCGCTGACTGGTTAGACCAGAAGCTGACCCCAAAGAAGGTGAGAAAATTTAACTCAATTTCACTCACCTCAAAGTCTCCAACCAATACACACTCAGTAAGTACATACAAGGTGCAAACGTCAGTTTATTTACAAACACCGTCACTTCCGGCGGATGGTCCAACAAGTTCGATATTTGAGTCTTCAACTCTTGAAGTTCGTTAATCGATACTGAATCGTTGCGGACAGCGGACGTATATTGTAGCTCCCGCATTTCGGAACGCAATGACGTTTGAGAGACAAGGAAAGGAGATTTTACTGCTATCTCTTTTACTCCAGCGTACCATTCTTGGGGCCATAAGCCTGTGGAAGTTAAAGTTATTTTATTACCGTTTTTAAAGACAGTTTTTGTTTTCCTTTTTCTAAGTATTTGTTTATTTGATTTCAAATGATGATATTATTAGTATTGCATGTTAATGCATGATTGAAATGTATTTACTGTACATATATGACATTTAATGGAAGTGAATTCTCATACAGATTTGAATAAATAAAATTAGATTTTTCCAGTTGAAATGGATATTTAAGGTTTCCACACAGAGAATAATAATAATAATAATGCCGAAATAAAAATCACTCCTCACTCAAAGCGTCATCTATAATTACCTACGAAAATAAATTACGTCTAACAATGCCTGCTAATTAACCTAGAAGCACACTCGTTTTAAAACAAAAAGAAATGAATACACACACTACAAACTTTTATACAAATCTTGGATCAAATGTTTGATCGAGCTTCGTAATACCGAAATGTTGGTGGTGCTATATTCACCAATAATGTGGACTATTTACCATACAAATCTGAATCATAATATTTTTCGTTGCTGAGAAATATGGTTCATTTAAATACTAATTTTCTTTTGGTAATTTTCAATTATTTTTACAAAAAAATTGGGTGCCACTCATGGCTAAAATGCAGTTTTAGTTTTTTTCCCAAGTAAATGTTATTTACTTCGGTCTGTTTATCTTTGTTTAATTTGGCCCTAAAATCCGTCTCAATAATACATCCTGTAAATAGTACACCCACATTTCTCCAAATTGTGAGATTTCCAAACTTCGATCTACAAATAGCACTAGCTTAAGGAATTGGAACAAAAACACTTCGCTCCAGACGCCACTCAATCATAAAGTTTACTATCGTTTGCAATATATTTACTACTTCGATTAAAAAGTATACGTATTATCAAAATAAGAACAAAAACATTTATGGAAAAAGAAAACATAATTTCTAACCAATAAGGTTGAAAAAACTACGTTGCAAAATAAGACCACAACATTAACTGTGGTCTAATTTTCTCGACCGTTTTTGATCCGCTCATCGGAAATCAAGTTCTATTGTTGATCTGAAGTTTCCAAAATAAGAAACCACTTTTAACTGATAATAGTTTAGAGGTACTTATCCACCATAGAAAAGGGAGGATCCTCCGACCAGATGGGTGTCATGTCTGGCGGGCAATTGCCCAGAGGTTGAAGTCGGGAGCTTGTATATATATGTCCACCGCGCGGTAAACTCTAATTGCGCGATGCAGGATTTGAGTGACGTCAGGATGTTGTGTGACGTCAGGTCTTTGATGCGTAGTTCGCATGTGGCGATGTAGATGTCGCCGCAATAGTAAACATACAGGTAAATACAGCACCACACTAAAAATACCTATTAAAACCATACAACATACATCTACATACTTCTATAAGCATGGTTACTCACGCTTTCGCATAGCTACAGGCGTCGCCACAGAAGAAGAGATAAGACGTTTAAATACATCTATTGTAACATCACATGTTAAAATATTATGTACAAATTGAGAACAGATAGAATAGTGCCATGTTTTGAAGATTTTTAGTCAGAATTTTATGTTGGACTGGGTGCGCGGATGCCGATACGTTTTCAAGTGAATTTTAATATTATCTGTATTAATTGCATGAAGTCTGAAGAAGTAGTCTTTGCAAAGTAGCGTCCATTTTCAATATTCCAGACTATGTACAAATCCAAAGTGCTCTATTTATGCTTTAAGTGAATAAAGATCAAGTATTGTTTTGCAAAAAATTTGCAAAACAATACTTGATCTTCCATTTTTAGGTTTCCGTACCCGAAGGGTGCCAAACGGAACCCTATTACTAAGCCTCCGCTGTCCGTCTGTCTGTCAGCGGGCTGTATCTCATGAACCGTAATAGGTACAGTTGAAAATATCACAGATTGTGTATTTCTATTGCCGCTATAACAACAAATAAAAATTAAATAAAGTTAATAAGTAAAGCGGATCCCAAACAAGAAATGTGTTTTTTTCGACGATTTTTGCTCGATCATACTACGGACGACTCGCACTTGACCGGTTTTTAAATCAAGTAAGATTTTTTATTTCGCCTTAAATCGATACTGCCCTGTCCGCCATCTACTTTATATCGTGAACTTCCAGTTATATGTGAAAATACATAATGCAATTTAATCGATATTTTTATCAGCATCAATTGACGTATTCATCCGCGCCCGCGCACCCGAATCATCATTAAGTTATTACATAGCATAAATTTAATTCGTGGGAAAGTCAAAGAAGTTTGAATAAGTAAAGTATTAAAGTGAAAACCTTAATTATTATTAAATAGAAGATTATGTACCTGATTCAGCGGCAGTGAATCCCATGACTACGCAGTATAGCCAGAAGTCCTTGAACAGCTTGTGGAGACGGGGCTTGGGGTTTCTGATTGGTGGCAGCCGTTTGACTAGGACCTGGAGAAGATTTATACGCCATTTTACATATTTACAGTTTTGAACGTGAAGATTTCCTTACTATCGTGAGATAGCTGCGAAATATGGTAAACTTATACATGTCATTTATAGAATCTATAAGTGTTGCCTTTTTTTTTTTTGAGTGTGGGAGTTTTCACATAACTTCTACCGCTCTGGGCGGAGCGGGAGGCGTGTCAGACTTTTACTGACTAAAACCCACCCGTGTTCCTTCCGTTGCCTGTGTGCCGGGGTCGCGATATCCCTTTCGGACAAACCCGCAACCCCGGCAGGCATTGGCCCTTCCGGACCCCGTCAGTTGGTGCTGACATCTCTTTGAGGTGTCGACCCGGGCCTGCAGTGCTATTCTGTAACCATCTCACCGTGAAAACTCAGGTGAAGTGAGCGTGGAGTGAGCCGTCATTCCACCTAATGCTAGAGATTGACACTATTGACAGCTCACTCCACGCTCACTTCACCTAAGTTTTCACGGTGAGATGGTTACAGAATAGTACTGCTGGTCCCTATCAGACGGCGAGCTACCCATTGCTCACCGTCCGCAAGCCCGCGCCTACGGTGGATCTATAAGTGATCCTACTGGTTGATTCACGAAATATGGCCTAACCACCTGTTGCCCGCGACTTCGTCTGTGATCCAGGATGAAAAGTATTCTATGTCCTCATCCAGCTCATGGTCTACCCATGTGCCAAATTTCATCGAAATCCGGTCAGCCGTTTTAGCGTGAAAGCGAAACAAACAAACTCACATTCGCATTAAGAGCGTTTATTCTGAAAGTAGGCAACGTCGCAAATAGATGTCAAATATTTCACTGTTTTGATTAATTTGGCAATATTACTTTATCAAAATAAGAAATGTGGCTAATTAGCCAACTCAACTTAATAATGAATTGCAATCATAACATTGAATTTGATGTTGTAACCGTTTTACGTGTAAAAAAGGCATTTGGATAGTTTCCAAATACTTTTTTTATATCAACTAAATATTGATTTCATGAAATAGTCATTCAATGGGATTACATGAACATAGAGAGTTGTATTGATAATTTTATGATTACAATTCTATAATTAAACATTTGATACGGCTGCGAATCAAATTTAGATCAACATAGAACATGATACTGACATGCAAATTGCAAAAAACGTAAGATTATTTGAATTACGAGGGCAACCTTGACGCTTTCGCCTTAACTAAAAATACAGGGTGTCAGGGACATCGACGCGAAGCCGGTTACCAAGGGGTCAGTACATGATTCTGAACCCGCCAGAGTTGAAATTTTTCGCCGGTTATTAAAAAAAAAATCTGCTGTTTCATAGAAAAGTGCAATACCGACGCGGTCAAAATGTATGGAGCAGCTGTTTTTAACACGCTTTTATTAGGTTGACCTGTATGTATGTAACTATGTAATTGAATGGGCTCAATCGGGATTTACAAATGAAAGAGTAGTGGACTGTATTAATAGGTGTAATACCACAATTAACATGTACAACTTTTATGGAAGACAGTGAAAGGAATGCCCGTAGTGGAGCGCGTCTGTGAGCTGAGTGGTGTGGCGGGCGCGCAGCGGGCGTTGGTAGCGGGTTCGGTACCCCGAGACCCCGCGCGTTCCCCGCAGTAAATCACGCGCATATATGATGCGCCGACATATTCCCCGGGTTGAAGAGAAGTCTTCAATTTTCGACTGGAAGGGGGCAGATGCAGTTGAAGGCACGACGAATGGTGCCCCGCTTCGTCTTCAGTTCGGCCACTCTCGTAACCCCGTCTACGCCGGGGTAGGTCTTCGTGACCCGGCCCAAGGACCAGAGCAGAGGTGGCGTTGTTTTGTCCTTTATCAGGACTAAGGACCCCGGCTGCACTTCACCTCTGGAACGGAACCACTTGGATTTTGCCTGCAGCAGAGAAGTATACTCGTTATGAAACCGTTGCCAGAAATGCTGTCTGATGTACTGGATTCTCTTCCAGCGATCCATCTGCGTGATGTTGGCTTCAGTCACCTGAGGATGTGGTACTGATAAAAATGGCCGTCCAATTAGGAAGTGAAAGGGAGTGAGTGCCGAAAAATCGTTAGGGTCTGAAGAAAGTGGAGTAAGAGGGCGTGAATTAAGAACCGCCTCTATATGAGTGAGACAGGTAGCCATCTCCTCGAAGGTGAAATGAGTAAGATGCAGTATACGTTTTAAATGATGCTTACATGATTTTACAGCAGCTTCAGCCAATGAATTGAAATGAGGGCTGTATGCAGGCGTGAAAATAAATTCGATACCTTGCTGCGCCATTTCAGATGCAACATTAGATGATTGCAAGAACCTACACATCTCATTTGATGCGCCTACAAAATTAGTCCCGTTATCGGACGTGATGCTTCGAGGCTTGCCACGACGCGCCACGAAACGATTTAGAGCGGCCATGTAGGCTTCAGTGGTGAGGTCGGTGACGAGCTCCAAATGTACAGCTTTCACTGCCGAGCAAACGAAGATGCACATATAGGATTTTGTAAGTTTGCATCCTCGGCCTTTACGATTGGCCACCAATACTGGCCCAGCATAGTCCACATAGCTGTGTAAAAATGGAAACTCAAGGTTTGTTCTTGAGTTAGGTAGTTGACCCATTATAGGCTGTACGTTCTGAGCCTTATGTCTGAAACACTTAAGACATTTACTCACGACAAATCTAGACAAGTTTCTGCCACCTAGAGGCCAATAAGTTTGTCGTATATGTGACAATAACAACTGTGGACCAGCATGAACAAGCTTTAAATGTTGCATTTGAAATAAGAGTTTTGTAAGTGTGTGCTTACTGCATAAAACAACGGGATGTTTCACACTATAATCGTAGGGGGAGTTATCAAGCCTTCCGCCCACGCGAATGAGGTTGTGATTGTCAATGAACGGT
The DNA here is from genome assembly GCA_914767755.1 of Agrochola circellaris. Classification (NCBI taxonomy): domain Eukaryota; kingdom Metazoa; phylum Arthropoda; class Insecta; order Lepidoptera; family Noctuidae; genus Agrochola; species Agrochola circellaris. The sequence continues at coordinate 12,079,378 of OU611860.1, forward strand.
GTCAGAGGAAGCAATCTACTTTTGCGTGGTAATTTTTGTCCTGATTTTAACAAATTATACTCTTCTGAAAACATTTCAAGCTGTGCATAATGTATAATTAAAGTTAATGAATTTTCTAGTTCTGTTTTTGAAAAATTACCATGCATTTTATTTATATTTTTTACATTGTAAATAAAGCGTTGTACATATGTCAATATATTTTGTATTTTTGTTAAGGTAGAATACTTTACTAATAAATCATGAATGATTGATGAATGAATGGTTACGTCTGAATGGTTACTAATAAATGAATGATTGTCACTATCACTACCAATGAAATGAGTCACTACTTCCGGCAGACTATCCTTCCCGTTGTTTGGCATAATGGGCCACTCATTTTCACTATGCTGTAAAAATGAGGGTCCAGACCACCACAGAGGTGTGTCTATGATAATGTCGGCCCTGAGACCACGGGAAACAAGATCCGCCGGGTTGTCCTTCGACGGTACGTAGCTCCAGGTATGACCACATGTACTTTCCTGTATCTCATTGACTCTGTTTCTGACAAAAGGTTTTAATTGATTTGAAGGACTAGAGAGCCAACCCAGGACTATGGTTGAGTCGCACCAGAATCTACATTTATGAATGGGCATGGTAAGCGATTCTTGAACCTTAGTACACAGCCTTGCACCTAACAAAGCTCCACAAAGTTCAAGCCTTGGTATCGTCGTTGGTTTGATGGGCGCTACACGATTTCTAGAGACTAGAAGTTGTACGCCAATGGATCCACTGCCGTTAGAAGACCGAATATACACACAAGCGCCATACGCCCTTTCGGACGCATCGGTAAAGACGTGTACTTCATGCGTAATAGAGTCTTCACGCAAAACCCAACGAGGAATTTTTAAGTTGTTTAATGCTGTTATTGTGCCTTCAAATGTTGACCAAAGGTTTCTGACTTCGTGCGATACTTCGTCATCCCAGTCATACTTATCTCGCCATAGAAGCTGCATAATTATCTTTGCTTCGACGACACACGGACCTACGAGGCCTAGTGGGTCAAAGATCTGACTGATAATAGAGAGGACATGACGTTTGGTGACCTTAGTAGTGGAGGTTATATTTATAGTATAAGTAAGTGTATCAGAGTCACAAACCCAGTTGAGACCTAAAGTCTTAGATTGAGATGAGTTTGGACTTTGGTCAGAAAAATGTAAAGTATTATGTAACTTGTTATTATGTGTTATTTCTTTGAGAATTTGTGAATTATTTGATCGCCATTTACGTAAATTAAATTTTGCAGATGATAGAACGGAATGTACCTTTTTAGAGATGTCAACAGCTTCAGATATGGTATCCCCTCCACTAAGAAAGTCATCGACGTAGAAGTCGCGTCGAATGGCACATTGGGCACGACTGTCCTCAATGTTATCAGCCAGACTTACAAGACACTTAGTGGCTAAATAGGGTGCAGAAGCAGTACCGTAAGTAACCGTATTTAAAGTGAATGTCCTAAGAGGTTCCGAAGGTTCAAACCTGAAAATTATTTTTTGAAGAGGTCGTTGGTCAGTATTTAACTCTATGGCCCTATACATTTTCTCCACATCACCTGAGACCACGTACCTATGCTGACGAAAACGTGTTAGAATGGAAAACAGATCGTCTTGAACTACGGGACCGACCATCTGAATGTCGTTAAGCGACACGCCCGAACTAGTGGAAACTGATGCGTCGAATACTACGCGTAGTTGAGTAGTGGTGCTAGAACTACGAATGACTCCATGATGTGGAATATAATATTTAGTCATGGAGTTTTCTGGAGAAGGAGCACAGTCTGAGTCTAACGTCATATGACCTAGGCGCTCATATTCACTCATGAACTCATTATATTTTTTATGAAATGATGGATCGCGTTTAAATCGCCGTTCAAGGGAAAAAAAACGATTTCTAGCATTAGTAAAAGAATGACCTAATGTACTAGGATCCCCTCTTAAAGGCATAGTGACGACGAATCCCCCACTATCATTACGAACGGTGGTTTGAGCAAAAGACTGCTCACACATTCTCTCCTCAAGTGAGAGTGAATGTTTTGAAGCGACGTTGTCAAGCTCCCAAAATTGAGTGAGGTCGGGAGTGACATTGGAATGATGGCAAAAATGATTAGCGGAAAAACATGATTGGTGCGAAATACTACCTGACACTAACCATCCTAATTTGGTCTCGCATAATTTAGGTAGGTTTTTCCCTAAGTCTATCGTTTTGCTACCTAAGACATTCCAGAAAACTTCAGCCCCTACCAGGATGTCTACGACCGACGGAACGTTAAAGTTCGGGTCTGCTAGCTTAAGACCTGAAGGAATAGGGACGTGATTGATATGCACGAATGAAGACGGTAGAACCCTTGTGATTTCAGGCAAAATGTGACACTCGATATCTGCAGTAAAGGCACAGCATAAAGACTCTATTGTGAGGTTGCAAGACTGTGTACTGGTGGATATGTGATTATTAATACCCGTTACCTTGGTGCTCGTACCGCGTCGTAACAAACCCAGTTTCTCTGATAAGCTCTGCGTAACAAAGTTCGCCGTACTACCGTTGTCCAGCAGTAGGCGCGCAGTGTACTTCTTACCCGACACGCCAGTCACGTTCACCATAGCTGTGGACAGTAAAACATGCGCAGAAGTAGCAAGCTGCATGGAATTGGCTGAAAGCACAACATTTGAAGAAGGCGAAGCAGAAGGCAGTGCAGAAGGCATGGCAGAAGGCAAAGGATTGGAAAAAAGTTTGGGCTCGTTACTTTCCAAATGCAAAAGCGTATTGTGCTTTGTTTTGCAATATTTGCAATGTGAAAACCTGCATTTCTTAGAATTATGTCCAAAGCGTAAGCAATTAATACAAACATTAAATTCAATTGCTTTTTGTATGCGATTTTCTATTGATAAGTTTCTAAAAGTTTCACATTTAAATAATGTATGTGCTTGGGAGCAAAGTGGACATTTTCTGTTTTTATTTATATTTTCTAATTTTGTATTTGTTTGATTATGTTTAGTATCAGTTTTATTTGAATGACTATTATTTAAGGCGACTATAGCATTCGTTTCAGAAGAACTAAGGTTTGATTCCACCGATTCTAACCAGTCCGCTTTCCTGCTTAAAAACGAACAAAACTGTGTTAAAGTAGGATCATCTTTAAAAGTATTGTTTCTATGCTCTTCCCAGTCACGACTTGTTGTTAAATCTAATTTTCTAACCATAAAATAAATAATAATGTCGTCCCAATATTGAGTGGGCTTTTTTAATGAAGTTAGTGCCCTTACATTTTTATTAATAATATCAACAAGGTTTCTGATGGATACACTTGATTCTTTACTAATGGGTTCGACTTCAAATAAAGCTTGAAAATGATTTTTCACTAGAAGTCGGTTGTTATTATAACGTTCGCACAACAGGTCCCACGCAAGAACATAATGATCGGCTTTAAAATCAATATTTTTAATAATTAAAGCCGCATTTCCCTGGAGTGAAGCTCGCAGGTAGTGGAACTTGTTAATGTCACTTATGCTAGTATTGTCGTGAATCAATGACCCAAAGGTATCCCTAAACTCAAGCCAGCATTGGTAGTTCCCATCGAAATGTGGCAAATCTATTTTAGGCAAACGAACAAAAGAATTCCTTAATGAAACATGTGCACCTGAGTCAGCATCTCTGAAGCCCGCCTCCGACGCAGCACCGTTGGCCGAGACACCGAGCAGGCTGCGCGTGAGTGCCACGTGGTTGAAAAACTGGCGGTCAAAGTCCTCACGCTCAGCCAACGCAAGCTCGTCGTCATCGGAAAGCACTTCAATCTGTGTCTGTAAGGCATCAAATTCGGTGTGTAAGCTTTCGAATTTATTAAAACGCTCCCCTAAATCCAAACGTTGCAACTCAGATATTGCGGAACTACTTTTTACTAAGTTTAAATAGTTGCTGTAAATAGTAAGCTTCGATTTTATTGAACTACGCTTCTTTATTAATGTTTTTAAACTGTCTGTCATTGTAAAGTTAAATAACAGCTGGACGCACTGATGCTAATGTACTTAATAGATAAAAAACTGCAAAACAGCTGTTCGTTAGTGAAAGGGATCGAGAATCAGTTTCAAGGTCAACGACTCAACATGCGTTAACGTAATGCGAATTAGCTAATGACCAAGCGTTTTCGATAGAAATTATGCGGATTTTAACAGCAGTGTCATATAAAACACTATGAATGTACTAATACTGCAACACTTTATGAAAGCTGAAAGATAGGAAGATGAATCAACGATTTTCGGCAAGTAAAAGAAGCAGAAAAATAACTAATTGGAACGGACTCACTCAAATACAGTATTATACTCCCAAAGAATGACATCAGCTCCCACGATGACGATGCAGGCTGCCTCGGGAACGACTCCTTTGTCCTTTCTTCGTGGTCGTACCGCGTGGTGTTCGCGAGCGGTCAAAGTCCGCACAGGTGAACACGACGACCGATAGCGTTGACGGCGTTAATTACGGCAAAACCGGTATTATTTTTGCGCAATCGAAGGACCACTGAATGGGCTCAATCGGGATTTACAAATGAAAGAGTAGTGGACTGTATTAATAGGTGTAATACCACAATTAACATGTACAACTTTTATGGAAGACAGTGAAAGGAATGCCCGTAGTGGAGCGCGTCTGTGAGCTGAGTGGTGTGGCGGGCGCGCAGCGGGCGTTGGTAGCGGGTTCGGTACCCCGAGACCCCGCGCGTTCCCCGCAGTAAATCACGCGCATATATGATGCGCCGACATAATCAATTCTAAGAAAACTAATTTAACCATCTTCTAAAGATCGTAGCGTTATGAAAATTGGCAGTTGTATGTGATTTTGATGACAATACAATAACATGGTACTGTCGAGCTGATCTGATGATGGAGCCGGAAGATATGAACTCGAACTTCATGATGGACGATCGTATCATAGCCGTGTTTGGACTTGATATAAAGGTCTTGTAATGAACGTTGACCATGATTAGGTTTCAAGGGTTGAATACAATAATATTGTACTGTCGAGCTGATCTGGTGATGGAGCCGGAAGATATGAACTGGAAAGCGTGTTTTTTAGTGTTTTGAAACTATTAATTTCTTTTTAATAACCGACGAATAATTTCAACTCAGGGGGGTTCAGAATCATGTTCAAATTTAATAGAACTCACCGCAATAACAGGTATAAGTACACCCAAATTGCCCGCACTGCCCGAAGCCTTCAACACGGGCGCAGGCGAGCGATCAGTGGCTCGTTCTCCGCCCAGCCCGAGCTGCACGAATAGCTCGAGCAATCGAGTCAATAGCTCGAGCCGAGCCGTCGTGCCGCGGACGTTGGCTGCTATGTTGGCGAGCGCGTTGAGTACTGCGCCTGATACGTGCCTGAAATATGGAAATACAACATAACAGTACGTCTGTATACCCCAAAGGATTAGAAGTGTATAGTGCACCCATATTTTACTAGTTATGGATGAAAACAACTCTGTAATACAGTTATTATAGAGTTCAAATTACAGCCGAGACGTATACAATTCTACTTAATTTATATTCAGATGCATAAGCATAATCAGCCTATAACGTTCCCTACTGCTGAGACACAGGCCTCCTCTCAGTGAGAGGGAGTGGGCTGTAATCCAGCACGCGAGCCCAGATGTCACATGTCTGCGAATTTTTGGTTCTAGAACATGCAGCACACTTAGCATGACCACAATAGAAACGGGTTTTGTCGACGGAAGAATACACAAAATGACAGATAAACAATCAGAATCTGTCATTTTGTCTATTCTTCCGTCGACAAAACCCGTAGAAAACCCGTTTCTATTGTTGTCATGCTACGCGTGCTGGTTGCCTCACGATGTTTTCCTTCACCGTTTAGAGAGCAGTGGTGATGAAATGAAAAAAATGCGGATGTTTAGACTGGAACCCAATCCAATCGAAAATTTGCGCCATTTCCCGAAAACGTGGACGGCTTGAGCATGGGTCTTATTTTAGCAAATTTATTATACATTGTAACAGTGAATTAATTTTCACGCCTCCCCCTTAAGACCTAGGCCAAATATTTTTTGATATTCAGATAGCTCATGACCATTGATCGGAAATAGGTGAGCTAATATACCAAAAGTTCAAAGAACAGAGACAAAACAGTGGAGACTTCCTTACGACTAAAATATTTTTTCGGGACTATTCTCGGGGTTGATGATGACATAAACAGGTGCCATGAAGATTATGAATGAAAAATATTTAAAAAATTCAGGGCATTCTGGTAGGTCATACTATAACGGCTTATAAGAGAAACGTCGAAAAAATCATAAAAAATCTAAGTGTGAATTTCCCAGCAAGCGTCTGTGGCCTATACTGCCCTGCTAAGCCGAAAGGCGGATCTCAATCGGAGTAAGTTTTGAGAAAATTGACTTTTTGTTAATTGTAATTTAAGGAAATATAAGGATATAAAGAACTTCCGAGTGGTTTTTTAAAAGTTTTAAGTTAGATAGCGGTATGTGACTTTCACCCGAATACTGAAACGCCACTCAAGACTTAAGCATTACTTAAAACTAGTGTCAACCAATCAAAGGGTTTTAAACGAGTTTTAAGTAATGCTTAAGTCTTGAGTGGCGTTTCAGTATTCGGGTGTTATACCATTAGATGCGAAATTATTATAGCTATTGAATAGTATAAAAAAACTAAAAGGGCGTATCTCAGAGATTCCGCCTTTCGGCTTAGCAGGGCAGTATAACCAGTTTACTTTTTGAATGTAAGAAGGTCTCTCTCCCTCATCTTTGAATTTGGCGTCAGGCCTCCTACCTATGCCTGCCGGGGTTGCGGGTTTGTCTGAAAGGGATATCGCGACCTCGGCACACAGGCAACGGAAGGAACACGGGTGGGTTTTAGTCAGTAAAAGTCTGACACGCCCTCCCGCTCCACCCAGAGCGGGAGAAGTTATTTGATAATTTCCCATCCTCAAAAAAAAAAAAAAAAAAAATGCCTCCTACCTATACTGCTTCTTATCATCAGTGTGATGATAGGCTGCGCTCGCAGCCTCCACAGTGATGACGGTGAACATCCGCATGATCTCGTCGTGCGCCGGGCCCTCGGGGCTGGCGAGGGCCATGCAGCCCAGCTGGTCCACGATCAGCGTGTCTAGGGATGACGGGGCGCGGCATAGCCTGGGGAAATGTAAGTTGGCACTTTATGACCTAAAATTTATGGTTCCGATTAACTTCTGGATCATAATTTCATAGTATGTGTATTTTTTATTATGACTCATTCTTTGGTGAATTAGTCCGGTAGGTAATGGGTACCTACCATCGTTTGGAAATCCTAGCTAATAATGTTTTTGTGTGTTGAATTTTGAACAAAAACTATGACTTAATTTATGGAGTAAATTCGCAAACATTCAGTATTTCATTAATATCAATGCTTTTTGTCCTTTTATGTATAAGAAAGTGAGAAATCCTAACCAATATTATAAATTCGAAAGTGAGTTTGTTTGTTACGCTTTTACGCTAAAACGGCTGAACGGATGTGGATGAAATTTAGCATATCGGTAGACCATGACCTGAGTTAGGACGTAGGATACTTTCTATTCCGATATTCCCACGGAATCGAGACTTATGCGGGTGAAACCACGGGGCGCAGCTAGTATAAAGATAAAAAATATAATGTTGTCTCACTCACCTTTGTTGAAAGAACTGAAGTATTGTATCTGTTGTTTTCGGAGTATCCTTGAGAGCGACTGCGACGTGGCCCAACATTATAACTATGTTCGTACTAATGAGAGACGATTCACTGAAACAATAAATCAGTAGTGAGCTTTAGAAAAGGTTTATAAACTCGAAAGTTCCGTGATTTGATAATTTGCTGACAAAAAATATAATTAGATATTTGGCTTTGGTATCACCGACCCACAACGATCTCTAGGACAATAACTGTGTAGTACGGGAATTGTAGGTCGAGACTTATGCGGGTGAAACCGCGGGGCGCAGCTAGTAAGAAATAGAGTAAATTTTTACCTGTCACTCGTCTCAGCAGTAAACAGCCGGTTGCTAACAGATCCCACGAGCGCAGGAACGCAGTACGGATCCACTGTCAAAGCCGCTTCTAGCGCCACACATAAGTTTTCTATAGCGGCGTCTCGAAGCTTCTCGAAGGGCGTCGATTTTACCGGCACGCCTGTTTCTGTGAGGCCTTGGAGCTCTTTGCCTTGGACTGGAGGAATGTTGACTGAGTTAAATGGAGTGAATAGGTATCATATCAGACTGTATTACCTCCACCTGCTGGACATAGGCCTCTCCTATAGATTCCCACAATGAGCACTCGACGTTTACCAGGTTAGTAGAAGATAATATTTTAATTTGTATTGTAATTTAGCAATCGAAACGGCTCACATATTGAACAGTCGTAAACATCACTGTTGGACACCTGCTGCACTCAGAGTCTAACTTAACCGATTTTTTAAATAAATTTGAATTTTGCCTGTAATTTTATTCGTCTTTTTCTTTTCGTGTGGTTAGTGACTAACCTGGTGTCAGAGTATTAAAACCGCCCATGGGCCTCTGACTTGACTTCACATGCCATCGAGAAATATCTCTCAGGCATGCCGGTTTCCTAACGATGTTTTCCTTCACCTTTTTTGAAGCAAGTGATAATTATACAATACGCACATGACTCCGAAAACTCAGAGGTGGGTGCCTTGTGTTGGAACTCGAAACCCATGACTTTTTTTTTTTTTTTTTTTTGAGGATGGGAAATTATCAAATAACTTCTCCCGCTCTGGGTGGAGCGGGAGGGCGTGTCAGACTTTTACTGACTAAAACCCACCCGTGTTCCTTCCGTTGCCTGTGTGCCGAGGTCGCGATATCCCTTTCAGACAAACCCGCAACCCCGGCAGGCATTGGCCCTTCCGGACCCCGTCAGTTGGTGCTGACATCTCTTTGAGGCGCGCGTGGAACACAACGCGCCGTCGACCCGAAACCCATGACTTGGCAGTCTGACGGTCAAACCACTAGGCTATCACTGCCTATTTTATTGGTTAGTTGATTACTTCCCAAACACAGCCAAGCAGTTTAGCAGCAGTAGTCAGTACTTCACAAGGTCAAATCTCTCAAAACGGTGAAGGACAACATCGTGAGGAAACAGGCATGTTCTAGAACCAAAAATTCGAAGACATGTGACATCTACCAACCCGCACTGGGCCCGCGTGGTAGATTACAGCCCACTCCCTCTCGAAGAGATCAGCCCTGTGTCCAAGCAGAGGGAACATTAACGGCTATGCTATGCTAAGCTCAAATCTCTCACTACGTGTCTATGAACTGTAACAGGCTGTCTCAGGCAGAACCACCAATATTTCTATGTTAAAAGACTACGTTTAAAGACAACCGCATATTATACCCGCATCTGCCCGCAGCACATCGTATTGTCATACAAAAAAGTCAGGTGCGGGCCACTTGTAGTGTGTGATGGTTCATAGAAAGTGATGTTAGAGGATTTCTGCCTATCGGTGCGGCCTGCCCAAATGTGCGTCAGCCCTAATGAGTAATTGGGCACGCCACAATTGTGGCGATAAGTCCCCTCTTTGAGGAGTGGCTAGAGAGGCGCCACGGCGTCCTCACCTTCCGCCTGACACAGGTCCTCACCGGACATGGTTGTTTCGGGAGGTTCCTGTTCAGAATAAAGCGGGAGGAAACGCCCGGGTGTCACCACTGTGTGGATCGCCCGGAGGACACGGTAGTGCATACGGTGGAGGTCTGCCCAGCTTGGGCGGAGCACCGCCGTGTCCTCACGGAGGCGATCGGCGGCGGCGATCTCTCGCGTCCGGCCCTGGTTCAGGCCATGGTCCGGAGCGAGAGTGCATGGGAGGCCGTCACCTCCTTCTGCGAAGCAGTAATGCTCGCAAAGGAGGAGGCGGAGCGCGCGAGGGAGAGGCAAAATGCGCCCCCTCGCGCCCCTAGTCGCCGCAGGAGACGCCCCGGGCGTCGGGAGTCGCGAGCCGACTTCCGGCCACCGTAGGCGCGGGCTTGCGGACGGTGAGCAATGGGTAGCTCGCCGTCCGATAGGGACCAGGCCCGGGTCGACGGCGCGTTGTGTTCCACGCGCGCCTCAAAGAGATGTCAGCACCAACTGACGGGGTCCGGAAGGGCCAATGCCTGCCGGGGTCGCGGGTTTGTCTGAAAGGGATATCGCGACCTCGGCACACAGGCAACGGAAGGAACACGGGTGGGTTTTAGTCAGTAAAAGTCTGACACGCCCTCCCGCTCCACCCAGAGCGGGAGAAGTTATTTGATAATTTCCCATCCAAAAAAAAAAAAAAAAAAAAAGCCCTAATGAGTAATAATGATCACAGACTCACGCGTAACCTTCATATGTTCTTTACCAGTCTTCTCTAGCTCCAACTTGTGCAGTTTGAAGAGTATGGGCGACGGAGTCACCAAGAAGTCGCGGAGGCAGTAGATCGATGTGTTCGCTATCGTAGGGAACTTCGTCGCTAGTTTGCCGAGGCCCTGGGAAAGTTAACGGTACTGTTACAAGTGAGTTTAAATTCTAGGCGAGGAAGTGCTTCTATAAAGACACGATATCGGGTGGGCCAGAGGAACATGTCAAAATTTAAACTGACGTAAATTTTGCCGGAAACAGCATTTAACTTATTAAATTCAGGTTCCTGTAATATTACAGCATCACACTCGTTGCAATATTTCGCTGGGTTCCGTTCGTCTGTCCGAGCTCTATGATGTAGGCCGCATTCGGCCGATCCGATCGGCACCGACCTGTCAGCGCTGATCAGTATAGGTAGTTTTAGGGCGTTTACACATTAAGTCGCAGCGGCAGTGTTTTTCGCCGCCACAGTATCAAGACTATTCAGGACTTGCCACCGCCACCGCGGCGCGATTTGTAAGGGATCATATAAATCGATGGGTGACTAATACAGCGGCACGGCCGCCGTTGCGGTGCCGCATAATATATAAACGGCCTTATAATGTTAATTCTGATTTATTGATCTGACTATAAATGTAATATCATTATTTTTTAATCTGTCTTTAATCAATTATATTAAATTTTAAGGTATTGGCTATATTGTCATAAAAAAGTAAATGTAAATTTTAATTTTTTTAATATTGTTAATGTAATTTATAAAATTCAAATGTAATTTGTAATTTGAATTTTGTGTGTAAATTCAGATACAAGTTACTTGTTTAAATGACCACGACTATACTTCTTGTAAAACCGGTGCCCACCGGCTCTGTCCTTCTTACATGAATGCGGCCTTATTTTATGGTAATTTTCTGCCTTTTATTCAAAACCGTGTTTCATGTGAATGTACTCACTTCAAGACAGACCATTAGCAGCGGCATGTGTGCGAGTATCAGCTTGTGATTATGATTGGAGTTTATCTTCTCCGTCAAACGTCCACATAAGGAGTCCGCACCTACAAAATAAACATAAGTACATAACTAACAATAATTAAAAGTATAAAAACAATACAATAATTATAGCAAGTAAAACCCGTTGTTTTGTTTGATCAAAACGTTATATTCCTGCAAGATATCTTCTAGGATATCGTTATAAAACAGAGCCAAAATCTGTAGTTTTCAATAATATCCCAAAAAAGCCGGGCCATGGCTCTTTTGGTCATACGGATTGTATGACCAAAAGAGCTTTAGAGATTCGATATGTTAAAGAAAAATAATATACATAAATAAAATTATTATTATTTACAAATATGTCAATGCGTATTAATAGAAATATAGGTCAAATTAACAATTCTTATATTAAACTAAAACAGATAATATTTTGGAAGTGATTAGGTAATAAATAAATACTATTTTTAGGTAAAGAAAGCTTTAATTTGAGTTAGTAGAGGCTTAAGTTAATTGCCCTATGTCTGTGATTTAAAAAGTTATGATAAGACAAGCCATATGCCCGATTTCCCCATCGACAAAAGTGACGAATTTCCATACAAATTTTCATCTATATTCCCCTTTAGGAGGTAAAGTTTCAAAAATACTTTCCCTTTCGTTATAAAAGGAACTCTCGTGCCAAATTTCATCATTCTACAACTTTACGCTGTGTGTTGTCTATTAGATTACAGGCATTTTTTTTTTTTTTTTTTTTTTGAGGGTGGGAAATTATCAAATAACTTCTCCCGCTCTGGGTGGAGCGGGAGGGCGTGTCAGACTTTTACTGACTAAAACCCACCCGTGTTCCTTCCGTTGCCTGTGTGCCGAGGTCGCGATATCCCTTTCAGACAAACCCGCGACCCCGGCAGGCATTGGCCCTTCCGGACCCCGTCAGTTGGTGCTGACATCTCTTTGAGGCGCGCGTGGAACACAACGCGCCGTCGACCCGGGCCTGGTCCCTATCGGACGGCGAGCTACCCATTGCTCACCGTCCGCAAGCCCGCGCCTACGGTGGCCGGAAGTCGGCTCGCGACTCCCGACGCCCGGGGCGTCTCCTGCGGCGACTAGGGGATTACAGGCATGCCTGAGAGATATTTCTCGACGGCATGTGAAGCCAAGTTAGAGGCCCATGGGCGGCTTTATAACTCTAACACTAAGTAAAAGTAACTAACCACATGAAAAGAAGATTAAGTAGATGTGAGAAATAGAAGTGCGATAGTTTGTGTAAGCCCAGTAATATTATTATTCGATTGTATTAATCGTTTCGACTGCATCCGGTTAGACTGGAAGCCGACCCCAACATAATTGGGAAAAGGTTAGGCAGATTGATTTTGTGTATTAATCGTTTCGATTGTTAAAACCATAGTCTAGATAATGTAAGCGAATCAACGATTGTATAAACGAAAAATGTTACGATTTGTTACTACCAAAAAGGAATAAACTATTGTATGTATATTTTCCTTAACGTAAATTACTACGTCAACATTCGTTTTGCAAAATTAAACCTTATCATCAGAAGCATTAAGTTAGATTTTCTTTAGTACGCTCAGGGTTAGTTAGCACTGGGGTAATATCACTCAACACACACTCTCTGGTACCTATTAATATTGTTAGAGCGTTTATAAGAGCTGGTACGTGATACTCCCCGTCAACTGTAATAATATAATACATCAATTATATGAATGTGTCAAGTTTCTAAAGAAATCTCCAGAACATCAACAAAACGATCAAAAACATTACCCTCCCTTTGAGCTCCGCTGCTGTCAGGTAAAAAGAATAAATCAATCTAATCACTATTTACTTGAAATTTAAATTTTAAGACAAATTACTTGTTCCTTACAATATTTTTACTAGTAGAGATCATGGAGTAAAGATTCTTTAGAAACTTGACAGAATATAAAATTAATAAAGAGATAAGTAAATAGATTTAAATATATAGGTACAAGTACAATACAACAGAGGTTTAAGAAAGAATACAACTACAAATAATAAATACTTATATATACAAAATACAATAATACGACACTGGAAAAACAACCACAACATTTTAAATTACGAAAGTATACCCCTTAAGTTCCCATTTCCTCCATTCTAAATTAAACCTTAAACCTATAAACACAGAAGGTCCAGAATCACCTGTCTCATCTCCAATAGCCCAAACTAGCAGATCAACGCAGGCCGAATTCGCCATTACATTGACTTTGAATTTGTTGACAGTAGCAAAGTTACTTTCCCGGTCCTCTCTCTCCGAGGCATCGTGGTGACGACTCTGGAGTTCAGTTTGACCGCTTAGAAAGAGGCATTTTACGAATTCCTGTAATTAAAAATTTGGTTACATTGTTAGGCAGGAAGGTTGTTGCTGTCTTCGGTTCTAATGATAGATGAATAGTGCCTAAAATTCATTAGCAGCGGTATCTACGATTCGTCTGCAAAGGATTTGAAAAAGCCAAGGCACGAATATTAATTAAATAGCAGGTTCTAAAACTAGCTATCACCAAGCTATGACCACGGCCGGGAGTTGGTAGCGAAAGCTGGACCAAGACAATATGCGATTAAGACAATTCACAATGCGACAAGGCGATAAAAAATTGTAATACAATTAGTTCCTGTTTCCTTTCCTTGATAAAGGCATGTGAAGAAAGATAAAAAAACCCGGTTATAGCGTCGAATTAATAGTACCTTCGGCTTCAGCGTTTCAGGCCAGTTATTTTATTGCTAATGAACTAATGCTTATTTTGCAAGCAGGAAGTATAGCAATTCACGAGCGCGCGTCATATGACTCTTATGTCATTGTAATAAGGTATACATTGAAATGATTGACGTGCGTTCGTGAAATGCAACATCTGGACTAAGAAATAATCTGAGTTATCAGTTTTACCTGAACATCTTTGGTGAAAGGTCCGGGTAGGTCTTTCTGATGCTGCAGCAGTTCTCTTAGAAGTGTCACCATCACTAGATTCAAGGTCTCCGAGAAGGACTTGTATGGGAACACCTTTGGAAAAAATAATACATATAAGTACTTAAGGGCTTGTTTCAGTGTATGAATAGGCACTATCCACTAATAACTCAATTATCCCTATCTTAATAAATTAAAAACTGAACTGAGACTAAAACTCGCACACGAAAGTTTCCGTACAACTTTTAGCAAAAAACTTTTAAGGGGACCCTCTTTAATTTTTATAGAAATACACAATCTGAGAAAATTTTAACTGTCTACCTATTACGGTTCATGAGATACAGCCCGCTGACAGACAGACGGACAGCGGAAGCTTACTAATAGGGTTCCGTTTGGCACCCTTCGAGTACGGAAAAAGGAACAAAATTCTTATGAAATTATCCGGCAGATAAGTTAATTGGAAAATATCTGAAGTTGGGGGACAAACAACTTAGGAATAGGGAAATAAATAGAGCAAGATTTTTGGCAAACAAATAGGGTCGGCTTCAGACTAGTTGAAAATCTGTTAGTGACCACAAGTATTATTACATTAACACTATTTTTAAAGCATTGGTTTATAGGCTTGAACCTGAATCTGTCCCGACGCGTAAATATCTTCTGCTTCTTCATCCAAAAACGCCAGCAAATCTTTGGTAAGCAGCTTCTTCGCCACCGACAGAATCGACTGCAGATACGTCACATAAAACTGCACATTGATCCTCTTCTCAGGCGACTCCGAGAACCTCATATACGGGAACTGGTTGAAACTAGACCCGAACTTATGAAAAAAGTACGTTGTAGGATCGTAAGGAACCGAATTGTAACTATGAAGAGAACCCCTTTTTAATGTACCTCCTGTACTATCAAGAGCATCGGTCCCATGTTCTAGAAGATTCTCGTTGTGAGGGTTCAGGTTGCCAGATAAAGACCTAGGAATGATCGGTCTAAATTGGTTGAACTTCCTCTTTTTATCTAAGGTAGAATATTCGAAGTTTGGTTCCGGCTCCTTAGTTTTGACGGGACTTGGTGGCTGTGGGAAAAGACGGCAGAGGAGAGGCGGGTCGACTGTGGCGTAACGACCCATTGACCGGGCTATACCTATCAAAGTAGGAATGGTGCTCTTACAGAGCTGTAGTTTAGAGATAGTGCTACTATAGTCTTTGCTTTCGTGACAAGTCATTATGAGCTTTGTCAGGTTGGCCATAAGCTCAATTTGGGCTGTGATAATTTCCTCTCGGAGTGAAGGCTGCTTTGTGGCAATGTCCGAGAGAAGGGTGTTGAGACAGAAGCTGAACTTCTCCGACATTGGTATGCCTGAAACAATACAAATTTTGTTTTATTCATAGTGGCCAAGGTAAAAATTAATTGTCTTTATAAATACAATGGTCTAATGTTGTTTAATTGCTAAAGTTTTATAGTGTCGTTAAGACGTGTAGTCTTACTTTTAATCATGCTGATTATGTTCATACAAGCCACATATACCTAAGGTCTATTTATAACCTTGTTACTAATTGATGTTATTCCCACTTAAACAAACATCAACTTAATGCTAGTGTAAATAAAGTTGATTTTAGACTGACTAGGACTGTTGAAAAAGTCATTAAAAATATGAATAATATATGAAGTTGTAGCACTAACTGAACCTCATGTGTAGGCATTACGGTTGTTTTTCCTAAAACTCGTGTTTGTTTACAAATTTGGCAAATTAATTGCGAACGCAGATTACCTACATAATTCCATTGAGCAGATTCTACCGTTGTTTTTTTAAGAATAATTTTGAAGGAGCGCTAAAATTCATCTCGTTTGTTTCTTTCCCTTATCTCAATTTATTTAATTCACACGTGTAAGTTGTAACTACCGCTTGTCCCTCATATAAGTGAGTTGTACGTCGTTAAAAATAAACACTCATCGCAATTAAAAACACATAATAGAAAACTCATTCGCACATAATAATATGTTTTTACTAGAACTAGCAATGCTTTAAATGCGTAGCGTGACAACTTGTACAATCATCACATAAGAGTCATTAACCAATAAACCAACGATGTGTGAAATTATCACGTAAAGCATGCGCTAAGTAAATTGAAACGTTTTTTGATGTGTAACATCTTTGCTCTCGCTTCCCTGCAACCTGTGGGAGTGATTTCGTGAAAAAGGACGGAAGTGTGTAACAGGAAGCCGGGGAAGCGCGCGCTATTTGATTTGACCAATGAGCGCGCGCGGTGCTACAGTTGGCCATCAGATGGTACCAACCCATTTTCCGACAGGTTGGTACTGTCAGCCAAGATGTCAGATGTTACATATCATATGCGACTACTGTAAGGCTCGCTCGTTTTTTTTTCTTCTTCTTTAGAGATACTAGCCATTTAGCAGAGTTGGTAACGGGGTAAACTACCCAATGTGCGCATGCGCAATGGTTTTTCATGCCATCAGGCTGGAGTATTTCGAAATAGCGTTATTTAAGTCCAAATCACTCTTGCCAATCTACTCTGATAACTTTAATCTCACTGTGAAAACTTAGGTGAAGTGAGCTGTCGATAGTGTCAATCCCCTAGCGTCAGGTGGGATGACAGCTCACTTCACCAAATTTCACTCTGAGATTTTACAGAACAGATCGGCTTTACCTATAGGTACAGTGATATTGAGTACGTTAGACCTTCTTAACGCTTATGAAAACCGGATAAAAATATTTTATTTAAATTTCACTACAACTTAAATTATTAAAAATCGTGATACAGCGCTGTATCGCCGGGAATAGCATCGTCTTCCATGGAAAACATACATCTTGTGCTAAAAATAAACTGCCGTATCCATATTTAATAAAACAATTATTTTTCCATTATTATTTCAAAGATAAAATCAAGAGCATCACACTCCTACGTTACAACGAGATATAAATACAACTCTCAACACATGGTATGCACTCAGCATCAAAAACTAAGAGGAACTCAATCAAAATGTTGAAGAATTTATTCGTACTTTGTCTTGTTGTGATGATGTTTGGAAACGTAAGTAGTTTTCGTGATTTTGTATCGCATAGCAACATTTTAGTGGCCCGTAAAGGCTTCCACCAGGATACCAGACCTTTTAATTATGTATCATTGTACACATATTGGTACACAGTATTGGCTACCAATGGCTACCATAAAATCCGTACAATAAACGCTATCAGAAGGCAAATTCCCGTTATTAAAAACGTTCAAAATCTAGTCGCTATCTTGACAGTCAAAGACATCCCTGAGGGGGTCTCAGGGATGTCTTTGACTGTCAAGGATGTGCACTAAAATTTCCGTATTTTTTAAAGTGTATTTTGACATTGACTGTCACTGAGATAGCGACTAGATTTTGAACGTTTTTAATAACGGGAAGTGGCCTTCTGATGGCGTTTATTGTACGGATTTCATGGTAGCCATTGGAAACCAATACTGTGTGACCTACTGCTGCATCAGTTCATCTTTTAACAAATTCTTCTACTCTGGAATGAGCAGCAAGCCATTAGTATTTTGACAAACAATCAGAAGGCGCACTCCGCATTTTTGGTACAAAGCTACAAGTACGTGGTGGGCTCGTCCTGTCGAGCCATTTCAGTGAGCGTAACGTAGTCAGAAGATATAAGAGTTACGCGATAGAAAGAGAGGGAACTTCAAGGTGAAAATAAATGTAGGTAACTAGCGCTGTGCGACCTAAATTGCACTTTATTGTGTCGTAGCAAGAATAGCTTAATATTTAAATGATATTGTGGAGTGAATCTTCTGTACTATTATGTGGCTTTTCTGACAGGACTATCGTACAAAGTTCTCTTGTTGTTTAACGCAAAATTAAAATTTCTTAACACATTATATTAACATAATTATGACCATTAAAATCATCAATACAACTCTCTTAGTTCAAATTATAACCTATTAAATGAGTATTTCATGAAATGCGTGACATTTTAGATCAATTTAGAGAGTTGTATTGATGATTTCTATTCTGTAAATACATAAGTACCTATATGTTCGAACGCAAATCATATTTTATCAACATACAGGCTGACTCTGACCTGCAAATTGCAAAAAGAAAATTTGAATTCGCGGTCAATCTTAGAGCTTCCTCCTTATGTTGACACCGAAGATCACAAGGACTCACTTCCAATTTTTTTTTTCTGTGAGCCATACCGTCCTTTGAGTTTCAGTTATTTGATAAGCACCTTTTTGTCTTTATATATCTCTATTATCTTTATAATTTTATCATTTCAGAGTATGCAACAAGGCGGCGGCGGTGGAGTTGAAGGTATGTTATTTTTTTATTTATTTGAAAGAGTATCGAGTAGAGTAGTTATCTTTATTTTTCTGTTTTTGTGTGAATACTGTGTGCCTTAACTTGAGTCAAATAAATTTATTTTCTTTCTTTCTTTTCTTTGTCATTATTCTTCACAAAATATCGTAACAGCTTTAGTAGTCCACAGTAGGATGTCAATGTCAAATGGGACAGCCGCGGTGCATGAGTATTCAGATAGCACACTGAGACGTTTGTTGTAGGTACCAGACAAAATGTTGGCAAAAAATTAGCTGTTCCATACATTTATGTTCGCATAGCTCGTTATAATGTAGGGAACAGCTGATTTTTTTTTCGCGATTTCGGGTTTGGCCCCATAGTGAAAGTTGTTCATAATGATGAGTACAATTTAAAAAATTCAAAAGTCATTATAATCAAACTAGGCTGATAATCAGCACTTTTCGAACGTCAAAATTACATAAGATAGTCCCCCAAAACGCCCACCCTTCACCACTTCCTATTGCGTTAGCTGGGAAGAAGAAGTGGCGCAACAAACTCCCTAGCAGCACAGCTGTCTGTTCAGTTAGAAAGAAAAAAAATGATTCTATATAATAGTATTCAACATAATTAACCTAATTTAAATTATTATCCATATGTTAGCTAGCATACGCCAATATACCAAACAAAATCATCGAGAACTATACTCGGGCAGAAATAAAAACTAAACGTAAACAAAACTTAACGTCTTAATAAAAGCCACCAGGCATAAAGGGCGTGCCCGCTTACATAAAGCTGTAACTGGAAGTTATAAATGATAAATTAGGACCATCGAGGTAAAATAAATAAACAGTTAATTACTAATAACAATAAATAATATGATCTATTGTCGAGGTCACTAGTTACATATTGCAATACAACTCATAAAAAAAAAAACATTGTGAAGTAGATTATGTCAACAAAACCCCTTAAGAGCGATTATTCTGAAAGTTGGCAACGTCGTAAATAGCTGTCAAATATTTACCTGTTTTGATTAATTTGGAAATAATACTGTATGGAAATAAGAAATGTGGCTAACTAAGTTACTAGAATATTGATTATGATATGCAATAATTAATATTGTAACACCGAATATTTAGTTTTAGGCGTAAAAAAAGCATTTGGAAAGTTTCCAAATGCTTTTTTTGCGCCTAAAACGGGTACAACATCAAATTCAATGTTACAGTTGCATAACATAATCAATATTCTAGTAACTTAGTTAGCCACATTTCTTATTTCCATACAGTATTATTTCCAAATTAATCAAAGCAGGTAAATATTTGACAGCTATTTACGACGTTGCCAACTTTCAGAATAAACGCTCTTAAGAGGATGCAAACGAATTAAATTTCACATTGTATATCATCTTTCACACAGCCCATCTATCTTGTCTTTAGTCTTCCCCTAATAACATCTAATCGCCATCCATATTCCTCCTGTATATTTTTTGGGTAATTTTCATATTTTTAGGTGGCGCTGGATTTAGCGTTGGTGCCAAAGCTGGAGGAAGCGGTGGTGGGGACGGTAGTATGTTTAATTAATTTAAATGTATCCCAAAAAGATTTAGCTACTTGAGTACTAGACACACAAAAAAAAATAAAGATCGGTCCCATATTCTTATATCAAATAAAAAAATTGGTATTGAATTAGAATTTTTATTTAATCGTGTTTTGACAGAAAACTCATAATTTCATATTGTCTTGTTATTAAATGTTGGAAATTTATATTCTAGGTAATGGTGGAGCCGATGGCGAAGCAGGTGCCGGGTTTAGCGCTGGCGCTAGCGCAGGTGGCAATGGCGGTGGTGGTGGCAAATAAGGTAAAGAGTAAAAGAGAGAGCTCTCACTTTTTTTCTTCTTCGTCGTATGCTTATATCGATGATACCTTTTTTTATTTTATTTGTTAGTCTGCATTGTGTCCCACTACTAGGCAATGAGTCCACTGTTTCCTTCCAAACCATTTTATATAAGCTATCTATATTACATAAATTATCACGTAATTTAAAAAATCTGACATTTCATAATTTACTACTCTGAACACTTTCTGCGGGAGTCAGAAAGTTCTTCTAAACACATTTCGAATTAATAAAAGACTAATATAGTTAATTATAATAATAGCTAACATAGCATCACGCCGATTTTCCCAGAGGGGTTTGCAGAGGTGAAGTACACCCACATTTCGCCTCTCACATAATAGGCACAGTCAGATTGCCAAGTCATAGGTCTCGAGTTCGAACCCAAGGCACGCACCTCTGACTTTTCGGATTCATGTGCGTATTGTATAATTATCACTTGTCTCAAAAACGGTGAAGGAAAACATCGTGAGGAAACCGGCATGCCTGAGAGATATTTCACGACGGCATGTGAAGCCAAGCCAGAGGCCCATGGACGGCTTTAAAACTCTGACACCAGGTTAGTCACTAACCACACGAAAAGAAGAAGACCAATAAAATTACAGGAAAAATTCAACTTTATTTCACAAACCGGTTAAGTAAGACTGGGTGCAGCAGATGTCCAACAGTACTGTTTACGACTGTTCAATATGTGAGCCGTTTCGTTTGCCAAATTACAATACAAATTAAAATAATATAATCTTCTACTAACCTGGTGAACGTCGATCGAGGCAATTTTAGTAAATATTAATATTTCTTTTCAGATGGCGAAATAAACAAACGGGACAAATTATAAAATGGCTTGTAATATTACTAAGAATCTGCACCTAAATTATTCTCTATATCAATAAAAAGTTAAAGTGATATCCAATTTTTTTTATTTGTACATGGTGTATTTATTTATACCAAAGACCTTCACACTTCAAAAATCTAGTCTAGGATTCTTATAAAGGAGAAAAAATACAGATAAATAAAATGAGAACTTGTACCCTAATTACGTAATACACGATCAATCAGAATCTGAATCGTTTTGAAACAGATTGCCAATCCATAGCTTCGTACGTTCGAAAAAAAAATCTTCTCAACAACGTAAATAACACAATGAATGTTGTTGACCTGTCAAATTGAAACAGATTAGTCGGAATTGTCAACGAAAATGTGTTGAGTAATTAGATAGCTGGACCTTAATGGCGTACCTACTTAACACAGTTCCAATCACAATCTGAATGATTCTATAGGATTATTACCACGAAGTACAGAAAGAAGATGAATATTGTCTAAGGACATCGCTCATTACAACAGCACCGCTCTGACACGGCAAATAACTTATCATTCAAGTTAGGATTTTAAATCAAATGCATTAAAGTCTATTTTACGATGGCTATACAGAATAGTGGACGGCTCGCCAGCCGCTCACTGCACGCGAGTTGTTACACGTAAAATAGACTTTAAGACATTTAATTTAAAATCCCAAATTGAATGACAAGTTATTTGCCGTGTTGGAGAGGTGCTGTTATAATGAACGTAACTGTCAAAATTATAGCGAGATTGTGTTACGCAATTACGAGCTCCTCCTTCTTCCCATGGGGTAGGCAGAAACTACAGAACGCCACCTGCTACGATCTTTACATACTCCTTTTGGCTCGTTTTGACATCCACATGTCTCTATTCTGCAAAAAATTCACCGTAAAAACTTAGGTGAAGCGAGTCAATAATGTAATCCCTAGGGTGAGAGGCCCTAGTGTGAGTTTCTTTTAATCACCTCGACTTTACGCATCGACCGCGTTCGGCGGTCCGATTGGCCCTTCGCTAGTGAAGGCCAGTGAAGGGCCAATCGGAGCGCCGAACGCGGTCGATGCGTAAAGTCGAGGTGATTAAAAGAAACTCACACCACTACACTCTGATCAGGTGGAATGTCAGCTCACGGTGAGATTTTAAAGATAAGACCGGCAGGTCATAATCCTCACGCCGGTTGCGAGTACTGCGCTGTGCGCACCTGACCTTTCTGAAGAACATCTAAACCAATATTATAAAAAAGTTTTTTTTTTCTGTATGTTTGTTTGTTACGCTGCCACGCTAAAACGGCTGAACGGATTTGGATGAAATTTGGATCATAGGTAAACCATGAATTGGGTTATGACATAGGATACTTTTTATCCCGATATTCTCACGGGATCGGAGTGAAATTGCGGGGCGTAGTTAGTCACCAATAAAGTCACTGTACGTCCTTCTAGGGCGTCCCCTCCCGGCATTTCCACTCAAATCTGTCTTGTAAATACCTTTTATTAGTCGCCTTTCACTCATCCTCTCAACATGACCAATTGACCAAACCATTTAAGCATAATCTTTTGCGAGCGAAGTGATTGTGCGGCGCGGGGGCTGCGTCTTCCTTTCATATTTCATACAAAATGTATAGAAACGCTAAAAAAAAGCGCAGGCTAGAAAAGCTAAGTTGGTTAAATGCTTTCAAGAATTTTGGTAGCGTGGCATCCAGCCCAGTGTACGTATTCGACTAATCATCATTATCCACTATCATTTTCCTGCCCTTGGGCTCTACTCTCTAAGCCTTGTGTTCATCAACATTTAAATCAACTGATTAAATATTTAATCAATTCTATATTTAAACAGTTGGTTTATGTCAAAATTCCTAAGGAATTTTCCTTAGGAATTTAGACATAAACCAACCAACAGTTTAAATACCTAACCGGTGGTTTGAAGGTTGGTGAGCACAGGCCAGTCCGTCAACAAAGATACGAGCCCCTCTGAAAGTAGTTGATACGTCAAAACAAGTTTCAAATTAAATTTTTCGGGAAAACATATCGGGAGTAGGGGCAACTGTCAAATCGTGTTGTCGTTCATTCTTTGTTCGAGCCCCTGATCTAAGCATAATTATGTCCGTGTCGTAGGAACCGCCCGTAATTTTTCGGCCGAAACTACGGATTTGTTGATTAGGAAGTTAGACCCCCTTAGGTATCCCATGTTACTTGGGGTCGACTGAACTCGTTTTCTTCTTGCATTCTCCCAGTCAACCGTTTCTCAATCATTCAGTCCCTTTTCCTTCATTTCATTCCTCACACAATTTGTTCATTTTTCTTAGGCCTCTTCTTGGTATGCGCTTTCGACTGTCGCACATGAATGATCAAAGAATTATACCCACTGCCATATCCATTTTTAATAAAACAATTACTTTTTCGTCATTGTTTGAAAGATAAAGCTGTGTCTTTATCTTTCAAACAATGACGAAAATGTAATTGTTTTATAAATATAACAATAATGCGATATAATTATAACGCGATATAAATACAACTGTCCAAACATAGTATTCACTCAGTGTCACTAAGAGGAACCAAAATGTTGAAGAAGCTATTCGTAATTTTTCTTGTAGCGATGATGTTTTGAAATATAAATTTATATCTACGGTCCAGAGCTCTAAGAAAATCAAGATTCTAAGTCAACGCAATAAAAATACGGCCATTTATGCGACATATTTTGATACTCGCAAATAAATCAAAACCTATGGGGTACCTACTTCCCGTTGACCTTGAATCATGACATTTTGCTCATTTTTAATGGAATTGGGGTAATTCTAGAATGTGCAGATATTATTATTTCAGAAGATTTAGGGCGTTTGTCCACCGAATGTGACACAAGGTGACGGCGATCGTGTGTCCACCCCACGATCGAGTTCGGCTATGTAACTGTGCGCTTGCACTGGCGAAACATTCACAACAAAACATGTTGGAATCTCTATTTTTTGTCAATGTTCCATACAATTTTTGACAGGACCTAGAGATTTCAACATGTTTTGTTGCGATGTTTCGCTAGTGCAAACGCATAGACAAAACGAACCCCGGTCGAACGGCGGCCGCCCGCTGCCGCTAGTGCGAGGGCAGTTTGTGGACAAGATCAAACGTGTTTTGTATTGCCGGGCATATTGACTCGTCACAATGTCGGGCCGAGTATTAGAAGAAAGTTGGTAGGGTACATATAGGGAAAGAATTGGTATAACCTCTGGAAGAGGCATCTTAAGAAGGTTTTCTGTACCTTTTCAAGCATCAGTGTTTGGGTCGCGATATAGGGGTGCCAAACACAGGCACTGGACTCGAGTTTGATTCGAACCAGAGTAGTGTACAATAGCCTAATAACATTAGGATTGTGAAAGTCACGAGCATTTCGCAAAACAAATCCCAGACGCCTGAAAGAATCCTTCGCAAGGGTAGAAATGTGATCTCTAAAAGTAAGACAGCGGTCGAAAGTCACTCCCAAGTCCTTTATGTTGGTAACACGAGTAATTACTTCACCACCAAAACTATAGTCATAATGAATTGGTCGCCGCCCTCTACCGTAAGTCATGACGTGGCACTTGCTAGGATTGAAAAATAGCTTATTCACGATACTCCACTCAAAAACGGCGTCAATATCCCTCTGTAGGAGTTTGCAATCTTCCTCTGTTCTGATGTGTGCGACAAGCTTTAGGTCATCGGCATAAAGAAGGCATTTGGCAAACTTAACAATTGCTATGAGATCATTGATCATGATCAGGAACAGAGGCGGCCCCAGTACTGATCCCTGACTTACGCCCGAGCGTGTGTTATAAGGCTTGGACTCGAAGCAGCCATATCTGACAAATTGCTTGCGATCCCGCAGGTATTTGGAAAAGAAGTAAAGAAGACCCGACAAGAAACCGATGGCCCCCAGTTTTGTCAAGAGCTCATCGTTACAACTCGCAACTCTGTCGAATGCTTTCCGAAAATCAAAATACAGAGCGTCAACCTGCGTACCAATGTCCAAGCCACTAGATATGTAGTCTATGTCCAAGCCACTATATATAAAGTCTACATGAATCAATATATTCTAATTTACAGAGCGACCCGGCCTAAAACCGTGTTGGGCATCAGACTGAGACATATTCAGGCGTTTGTAAATAAAGGTTGTTAAATTTATTATTTACTATGGGTTTTTTGGTATACAATAAAGTATAAATAAATAAAGGGTTTTTCCATATGGAATTTCTCAGTAGCAGCCCGGAAGCTGGATTCAATAGTCAATTATTTATCGCATTCCACTATATGTACTTGCCGCCTAGCCTTGCTTGCCGGTGTAGCCCGGTCGATGGCAATAGGCTTGTATTACATGGGACTTAAACATAACTAGAAAAATGTGGGTGTACTATAGGTACAGCTCTAGCAAGTATATACTTCTACCAAGTCAATAACAACCAATCTCAAACTTTTGTTCAACACTAAAAAAACTGTACATGATTTTAGCGACGAGCGACCCGATCCTGCTTCGCACGGTTTTTACGATTTGACAAAACATTGATATTGTTAGGTAAACGTAACTTTAATATTAACGTATTATACACACAAACCTTCTGGAATAAATTCTCTAAGCGATGGAGAAAACCTCATCAAAATCTGTTGTGTGGTTTAGAAAAACAACACGGACATACAGACAAACGCGAAAAGTGACTTTGTTTTATAATATGCATAGATATTATGAATTATAAATTGGATAATGCTTTTAAAACACATAAAGTTGCATGTACTACATAAAGTAATCATTTGTTTGGTTAAACAACATTTAAACTTAAAAATTGTTTATCCCTATCTGGGACACTAAACGCCCATAGACGTCATGACAATAAAACTTCTATTGTATCTCGTTCAGTGTCCCGGAAAGTGTTAACTTACACAATCTCCACATTAAAAAAAAACCACAAGTACTTACGGTCTCCATTTTTGACTCGACACAGCGGCTCTTCGAATTGTGCAGTTGTCAAGCATTTCAGGACCTTCAGGAAGTACGGCAGGAGCTTGTCTTGATGTTGCAAGTTACTTTGAAGGAAGTACAGTCCGAGGGCTATGGATGCCTCTTGGCTCCGAGGAGTGACAATCAATGCGGAGCTGGCTTGGGGGCACAGCATAAACAGGGTGTTCACCTGAAATGGCAATGTTGAATATGTCAGCATTTATATTTGCCTTGTTAGATGAGGCATATTTATTAGTATTGTTTCAAGTTTTTTTGTAATAGTGTATAATTATTTGCTTTACATGCACATTTTCATTTATATGGCCTGACCAAAATTATGTCTGGCTGTATGTCTTTTAAAGAGTGACCTCTGAGTTTGTTTTGTGTTTTTTTCCTAGAGAAGGCAGATAAGAAACACCAAACTCAGCTAGTTTAAAAACATTGAATAATTTATTTTGATGTGTATAAGGCGGCATTTAATCTGCTTCTGTACCTCCGTTGATGGATAATAATTATAGTGGAATAAATTAATTTTGCTTTTTAAGTATCAGGAAGATGTGAAGTGAAATGCTGAATAATTATGAAATAGGAACATAAAGTGTGGACTACCAAGCACTGTTTCGTGCAAACTAGCTCCCATAGACATTGGATAATAATTTGAAGTATATTAGTTAATTTTATGAACTGGGTAATGTTATCACAATAGGATTACTGTTGTACTCAAGAATACAAAAATAGTTAATCCCGAACAGTTATTTTTATTTACGTATTAAGACAACCATTGCACTAAACTATTCTGATCCATGAATAACTAATCTGGCTCTAATAACCAATGTCATTGCCAATCACAGGAGATTTAAAAGTAAAGAATATGACATAACTTTCAGGGTAAAATGTGAGTGCAGTGCTTATTTCATGGCTGTAAAACATTATGTTAGACATCAGACATCGACATAGTAACAATAAGTGGATGAATCACAACGATTCTCTGCTTTGCATCTATGATAACGAGCAGGCTGTTTGGGTGAGGTCATGCATTTATTTTCAAAGTTAAGTATTAAAAAAACAATCCAAAAATGTTACTGAAGGAAGAACAAAAAGTTTAAATTCACTGGCGAAACAAGGATACAGTACTTTGTTTATATACGGGATTATTCAGGAAAACAACACAATTACAAAATTTTCAGGATTGCAAAATACGTGTCGTAATTTTACCTTCTCCCATGGTGTCGGGTTTATACTCGACAAACATCGAGCTAAATGTTGCACGGTCTGTCTGAAGAACTCGTTTTCATCCATGGCTTTGTTTATATTATTCGAATAGAAACATTTCAATAATATTACAAGATTACGATCGACGAACAGCCGATCGTAATTTGACAGTTTGTCAATATGTCAAGATTACGTTCTGTTTGACGTTCTGTCGGTAAGCATACTTTTCATTCGGTACGTCAAGCATTGCAGAAGCTTCAATAAACTACGTTATGGGATTGAATAAATTATTATTGATAGATTTAAGTTTGTTTTGTTTGTGAAGAAATAACAGTTAAAACTACTACTACTACTTTTTTTTTTTTACTATTCATTTCATTGAACGTAGAACGGAGCGTAACAAAAGACGTTCCAATTTACCTAAGAATTGTAAAGTTTTGGAACTTACAAACTTTTATATCATTTCGGTAGGTACCTACGAATATTTTGTTAAATTCATCATTTCAAATCTTCGGACCTTCAAACCAATCAGGTCTGTTAAGTAGGTGATAGACGTGCGAAGAAAAAACATTCTAAAAAAAAAAAACACTACAAAGTGAAAAATAACTTTAATTTCGGAAGTCGGTGTCTTTGGTTTTGAATTATATTCGTTTTTTGCCACCGACTTTCGAAATTAAAGTTATTTTTCACTTTGTAGTGTTTCTTCACTTTTTAGTTGTGGTAACTACCCACACAAATTCGAATACCACTACCTGTTAAGTAAATAACAAAGTTACATGCTCTGTGTAAATAACAGTGACAGGAAGTTATCATCCACATATATTATACTAAGTGGGAAAAATACGTATTATTGAAGCTTACTCAAAAACTATCCAAGCAAAGTTAATAAAATTTATATGGGACCAACTTGGGAGCATAACCTTTCATACAAAAAAATAATTTTCATTAACGGTCCACAATTGACGGAGAAATTGGCGGAAATACATTAAAAAAAAAAAACATGCGCTTCGAACATATAACTTTTGGAAGTCGGTTAAAAAGTACGCGGTTTTTAAGTTCACGAACTTACTCGGCTCGACGTCGTCGTTGTGAAGTTTGCTTACACTTACAGAGTACCTACTCTAAACTATACTGAAACTCACATATAGAAGACTGTATAACGATGTCGTCGACAGAGGAAGCTTTGTGTTATTTAGGATTATGAAATGAAATGCGTTTTTTCGTTCCAATAAGAAGAAGGAGAAGACTTAGAATAGGTACTTACTTAGTTAATAAAAATGATTAAACAGTTCTAAAAACTTGGGACTCGGTCGGACCTTAAAATTTCCAATAGATTATTGTAATTTGTAACTTCATAACTTTGTCTTTATAATCATTCTAATTTTCCAAAGACAAGATTATGTATTTCGCAAACCTTCAACAAATGCTGTTATTCTAGTCAAAATTTCGGGCTTATTCGCTTGAACTGTTAAGAATTTTCGTCACAAAAATTAAATCCTTAGTTATAATAATTATTACTTGTTACAACTTTATAATTTTGAGGTATTTTTACCTAACTAGAGGTATTTTCTAACCTCATTATCATCAAGAATAACAAAAATAAGCTAAATCACATGAATAAATCGAATGATGTGTTTATATGAATTTCCGTCTCACCTCTTGTATAATATGGCAATTCGAGAGAAGTGGTCGATTAAGTATCAACATTTTTGTGATATTGTGCAAGCCTACATTCCGCCTAGGGTTACCATCTGACAGGCATTTGCCGCATTTGACTGACGTTTTATGGTGAAGACAGGCGTGCGGCTGGCGCTAAGCTGAAACAGGCATTTTTTTATTTCCTTAATAAATGCACAGTTTAGTAAACAATGGTATCGGCTAGAAATAGAGTCGGTAGAAGCGTTAGAAGATTTTTTTAATTTATATTTTAGAAAAAAAAAAGATATTTGAATAAAAATTAATGTCTTCCGATAAATATCACTCTGTTGCTTTTCTAAATTTGTTTAGTGTTCGTAAATTGTTCATACTTTTCATTTTGAATAAATGTCAGTCTTTAAAACCATCTGTTGCGTATTATTTATTTTAAGGCATACAGTTTTTTTACAATAGACAGGCATTTGCCTGAAAAATCAGGCATTTTGTATATCCTAGACAGGCATCCCCCCCTTACATAGATGGTAACCCTGATTCCGCCTAGGTTTTTTTGAAGTATGAGTACATTTCGACTCTGTGTCACTCGAACGTAAATTCCTCTTTTTCGATCAAAATGTTTGCATCTTGAATTTTATGATAGGAAGATGATTATTTTATGGCTGCAATAATATTCCATTTTGGCGTATTTATGACGTCTCTTTTTAGTGTACCGTGTACCTATATTGTATGCTGTTTGCGCGGTAAACCCAAATTGCGCGATGCAGGATTTATGTGTCGTCAGGTCTTGGTGCGTAGGTAGTTCACATGTGGCAATGAAGATGCCGCCACACACTGTCACAAGACTCAACTAACGATCTAAATATTTGGTATGTGGATGACCCTTCCTTCTATATCACCAGACCACGCATGATCTAGGCAGCAGTAGCGACCTCACGTACCCTATCTCCTGGGAGAAGTCTTGTTCCTCACCTCTGAGTTGCCTTTATTGTCCAGCTAGAGTGGACACTGACAAGGAACGGAGCTCCCACCTCTTTCTTGCCTTTATTTGCCGGCTTGAGTGGAGATTCGCAAGAGCAAACGTGCTCGGAGGAAGGAAGAATTCCAGTAAGATGCTGGTAGGGATCTAGACCGTACTTTCGGGATTGTCCTGAGAGCCTTAGAATACCTTTCGTATTCCAAGGTTATTAGGACAAGTTGCCCCCTTGTCGCTAAGACATGTTGTGCTAGCGACCGTTCTTGGGTGCCTATTATTGATTGTGCAAGTCACCCCCTGCCATTTTACCTGTGTATTTTATTTATATAAAATATTCGTCAGGCAGGGGCCATAGTCTTTCCATAGTTCCAGATAACCAGTTCACTTAGCCACCCAAACCTATAATCCAATATCATTGTTTACATACATACATACATACTATTATTATTGTAATACTCGACTTAACTAATTAATTTATGTATGTTTTAATATAATTTTAATCTTAATATATACATTTTTTTTTTATTGTTTAATACTGTAATTTATAATAATAATTTAATTTAATGTCATTTGAATTATCTAGTTTAATTATATTTTATGTTTTCTAATATTCTTATAATGTAATGAATTGTTAACCTTTTATTGTGAATGTTGTGCATGCCTTTAAGTGATGTATTTACACAGAACTGAAGACTCGTGATCCTATTGTGACTACTCTTGTAAATATATCGTTGGTGTGCCTTGCTTAATAAATAAATAAATAATAATACTCGTACCACTGCACCAACCGGGGGTTGTTCTTGGATACACTAGCATATAGTACGAGCAGGGATTATCGTCGGTTGGTGCCTCATTTAATTAAAAACGTCTAACGGGCCTCTGCGAGTTGGCTTCGGCTCCTCGTACGCCTTCCGAAGGTCCAGCTATCTAATTACGCAACACATTTTCGTTGACAATTCCGACTAATCTGTTTCAATTTGACAGGTCAACAACATTCATTGTGTTATTTACGTTGTTGAGCAGATTTTTTTTTCTAACGTACGATGCAATGGATAAGCAATCTGTTTCAAAACGATTCAGATTCTGATTGATCGTGTATTACGTAATTAGGGTACAGCCATGCTATTCTGTAACCATCTCACCGTGAAAACTTACGTGAAGTGAGCGTGGAGTGAGCTGTCATTCCACAGCGATTGACACTATTGACAGCTCACTTCACCCAAGTTTTCACGGTGAGATGTTTACAGAATAGCAAGGCTGGTCCCGTAAAATAAAATTCAGATTTATATAATACATTTTTTTTTTTTTACATGATTTTAAAATTCAGATTTAATATTGATTTTTTTGTGTCTTCGTTTCAAGAGATTTTAGGGATTGGAAATATGGTCATAGTCCGTATCTCGAATTAACATTTAGTCTTTATTTAATTAAAATAGGTTCACTCTGTCAGCCAAAAGTGTGGCCGAAGTTCGCCGAAAGCAATGTCCAGTGTAAAACTGAGGTTCCTATAGTTTTAGAAAAGTGGCTATTTCTCGCAGAGGCGGCGTCCCGCCTGTTTTGTTGGCTCCCATAGGTTGTCTCGAACGCTTAACATTATGATACTGCAACCAAAATCGATCTGTTTTCGTATTAGCAGGGCGTATAGTGGCAAAAGCACCATAGAACACGATTCCTACCGGCTTGCCTTCGGAGGTTCGCATCAGCAAGTCTTCTTCTTCGTCGTTCCCTCAATGCTGAGGATCGCGACCACATACGACGCGTCTCCAAGCTATGCGGTCTTCTGCAGTGTGGACCGCTTGTTAAATGCTGCCTCCAAGAGCCTTCTTGATCGCGTCTGACCATCAAAAATGACACGTTACAGACATTACATTTCATATAGATTTTTAATCACTAGCGATTGTAGACAGAACAAAATACCTACTGTATATTTGAAAACCTTTCTTTAAACAACTTCATATGTAGATACTATTACTTTATTTATTTATTTATTCATCTTTAATTCAGGTAGGTACCTAATTGACCCTATGTTAGTATAATTTATTAAGAAAAGCATAGACAATTAAAAAATAAGAATAATACAATACAACTTAAAGAACCCTATACCTATTAAGCCATCTTCTAATAAGTCAGAAAACTAAAAAAAAAAACGAAATAAAACCGAACAATACGTAAGTATGTGTCAGTACATGTATTGTACAAATAATAGGCATTGAAAATATCTACACCTAAAATAAATTTATTGTGTATAGATTTATTTTAGGTGTAGATATTTTCAATACGTATTAAATTGCTAACACAAAATAGTTCTTACTTTTATCGAAATAGGGAATGTTTTGCATTGGCCAAATAACGTGAATATTTGGACAAATACGTCAATGTTGTGCTGCCTTAAAATTGATGGCCATAGAAAATAAACACCTGGAATACGTAATCTCTAAACAATAGGTCCATGAACTGTCTAAATATAACCTGGCTTTGTTTACCAGGCAAATATAATGTTATTCATGAATTCACTTGATTATTTTTCATGGAATTTTCCAGGCTTAGAAACATTTGGGTACACTAATCCATTCAATAATTCGACACGAAGCGAAAGCCTTCAACCATTTGCCACGACTCACATATTAACCCAGGTGTTAAAACATGTGTCAAGCGTGAGTCGGCAAAGCAACTGGTCACAATTTTTTTTAGGTTTATTTTCGAAGGAAGTGAATCTTTGATCAGTAGAAAATTACTGGTGTAATTCCTAGATAACAGAACCATTTACTATTTGTCTTCATAAAAGAAAGAAAATTATTGTAAAAATGTGATTTAACTTGTCTCAAGTTATGGAATAAGTATTACAATATCTAGGTACCTAATTGCTCGTTTACCACTCTTGACGTACTTCCTGTCTTTGTTATTCTAATGTTAATTAGAATCAGTTTATAACTTAGATATCTATATTACAATAATAATAATAATATCCCCATCGCCGTATCTCTACGTTGACGTCGTGGTGGGGCTTGCGCGCTCCAAAGTCTGGGTCTGTGCCGGTATTGTTTACTTTGCCGGAGGTCTAGGATGAGGAGCCAGACCAAGAGAGATACAGAAACCCGCAGGGCAGCACGTGGCGAGCTGTTGGGCAGTAGCGACCCCACGAACCCTATATCCCGGGAGAAATCTTGTTCCTCATCCCTGGTGGCAGAGACTGAGGGTTTTATGCTGGCCATACAGGATCAAATAGTAGCCACTAGTAATTACAGAAAGTACATCATAAAGGACCAACATCAGCCGACTGTCTTGTGAAGACATTTCAACACTACCTTTGAACAGGAGCTTGTAAATCCGACATGATGAAGTCGCTGCAATCATACATCAACAGTTAGCATATAAATATAAACTCGTTAACGAAATGATACCATATTATAAATATAAACCAGAAATAATATAAGAGAGTAAGGATTTGAAAATTTACTGGGACCGAATAATAATAACAGATAAAACTATTCATTACAATAGACAGATATTCATTACCGTTCACGACAAAACCAATAAAACAGTTTATCTGATAGATATAGTACCTAATACCTAACTCGCACAATATTCAAGCCACTATATCCGAAAAGCTCAGTAAGTATCAAGATCTCGCCATAGAAATTAAAACCCAATGGAAAGCGCAAACCGTTCACATTGTCCCGATTGTCCTTTCATCTACTGGTATAATACCAAAATCTCTCACACACAGCCTTAACGCCCTACAGATGCCTTCTCACACACTTTACATGCTCCAAAAAGCTATCATTCTTAACACCTGCCGCATCACCAGAAAGTTCCTGACTTCTTCAACATTGTCATCCACCTTTTCTATCTAAATTTCGCCTTACATACTTGGTCCCGACCCGTGTGTAAGGTTTCTTAAACTCTCTTAAATGAGAAGAAACGTAAAGAACCGAAAATAATACATATAATAATAATAATTACAAAGAGGTAAAATTTGTTTGTTTGTAAGTTTGTATGTAGGGGGTAGTCTCCGGAACTACCAGTCGTATTTGAAAAAATCTTTTTGCATTGGATAATATAGGCTATGTAACATCACGCTACGACCATTCGTTACTGAGAAAAAATAAAAAGTTAAGAACGCTAAGCGGTCTTCTCCGATACATTCCAACTGTAAATGTAAGTTTGTACGCACAATATTGAGAGATTTAACATGTAGGTACCATCGAAGAAGTCCATATCTAACCACCTTAAGAACTATTCTTGATTGCAGCGCTCGGTGGCTATAGAACCGGGCCGGTAACAGATGTGGTCATCGTGTTCACGGGATTTTGTTATGAAACTGGTTAGATATGAACTTCTTTGATGGTACCACTTGAAAAATACAAAACTGATTCGTAACAAGTGAGTCAGAAAGCCAAAAATTACATTTAACTGACGCGCGGAACCCTAAAATCAGCGCACAAAATAAATATGTACAGCGCAGGAGTATATATACATCTGCTATTTTTGACATAGCTACAGTACTTATTTAGAACTACTAGCTACTACCTCCAACTAAGAACAGTTAAGCATTTACCAAAACAAAATGTTCAAGCAATTATTTGTATTATTCCTTGTTGTCATGATGATTGGAAGCGGCGTGAGTACCTATTTTTTTTTTTTTGTTTATAACGTCGCAAATAAATGTAAAATATTTCGATGTTTTGATTAATTTGGCAATATTACTGTATGAAAATAAGAATTGTGGCTAACTAGCGAACTAGAATATTGATTATGAAATGAAATAATTAATATCGTAACACCGAATATTTTAGTTTGAGATGTAAAAATAGTATTTGGAAACTTTCCAAATGCCTTTTTTACACCTAAACCGGGTACAACATCAAATTCGATGTTATAATTGCAATTCGTTATTAATATTCTAGTTCGCTAGTTAGCCACATTTCTTATTTCCATACAGTAATATTGCAAAATTAATCAAAACAGGCAAATTTTTGACAGCTATTTGCGACGTTGCCAACTTTTAGGATAAACGCTTTTCAAAGATTATTAGTATTGTGTGTTTCAAGCTGTATTAGAAATGTGTAGTCAAATTTAAGGGTGTGGTACAGACCTTCAAACTGAACAAATTTCTCGCGAAAAATTAATCAGCCGTCCCATACATTTGGGTCGAGTAGGTCTTGAAGTTTTGTATGGAACAGTTGATAATTTTTCGCAATCACGATGTTGGTCCTATGGAGAAAGTAGTTCAGTGGTCTAGCTCAGTGGTCGGCAAACCGCGCCGCGGCTTGCGTTCCGCATGCGGATCTTTGGCTTGTAGAGTGCGGCTCTGTTCAAATGTCGATGAGTGCGAGCATATCTACGCCATAACGCGCATAATAACCAACGCGTTACGCGTATTACCAACCCCGACCCCGAGGTCGGGGTTGGTAATTATGCAAGATATCAACTTTTATTCAAAATTCAAACTATATTTCAAAGATTATTTCCAAAGTAAATATTTTAACCAAATTTTTTCAGAATATCGAAAATTAATAATTTACTAATAAGTAAGATGCTTTAATCATATTATTATCAGTCGATATAATGATGATGAAGGCATCCTACTTCTTAGCAAGTTAATTTTAGGAAGCGTTGAGGAGTTAAAGAAGATAGGAGCTTTAAGGAAAAAGTGTATTGAAATAGTTTTGACACACAGAAAGGATTGGCTTTCATAAGAAATCTTAATCGTTATATTATTAGGTATTGATATTTGGCTCTATTGACGAATGAGTTGGCAGACCACTGGTCTAGCTGTACCACACCTTTAAATATGAGCTCACATTTCTGATACACTGCTGTATATCTGTTGACACAGCTGTTTAAGCTGTGCGTTGTCAGTGAGAAATTTAATGGTGTGGCCTGGGTGTGGCCCTTAAATTTGAGCAAACGTTTCTGATACGCACTGTACAGTCCAATAACGGCAAGTAGTTAATCTATACCCTACTCTCTACATAGATCTTTAGCCTAGCTTCTTCTCTGTCATTGACACGAACCAGCTAATATTATGATAAAAGTTCATACCGTGGTAAAAATGGTAACCAGCCAGCTGGGTTCTAACAGTCTTGACTTTGAAACCCGCGGATGTACTGTAAAAATGTAATTTTTTTGTAAGATTTAGGCCCGGTTTCCACCAAAGCGGAGAAGAGTGGAGAGGAGACATATTTTGTAAACGACCAATAAGATATCGTTATTCCGATGGAAACCGGACTTAAGTCAGTAAAGGTGTTGTGGCCTGGGCTACGGAGAAGGAAATGGGCTACTTTTCTTCGAGAATATATCAGAGGAATTAATTGTGTATAATGGGGTTTGTAATTGATGTTTGTACAGGATATTCGAAATTCATGTGGACGAACTCGCGGGCAAAATCCTTTTCAAATTTGATTATTTAATGTTGCAGAGCATGCAAATTGGACAAGGCATTGGCGGTTTCCCTGAACCTGGAGCTCCAGGTAAGATATGACACCCGTCTGGTCGGAGGATCCTCCCTTTTCTATTGGGGATAAGTGAACTTTACACCCTGTTCCTCATAACCCTAAACAGTAATTTATGCTTAAAAAAATACTTTATGTATAACTCCAGCCCACCCCCAGGTTTTTCTTAAAATCAAGTTTCAACCGTTGAGCCGCCAGCTTAGCCCGGTGCTCAGTTGTCATTTTAGTACCTACTAAGAACCGTACCTTAACGAAATAAAGTTCGAAATACATATACTAGCTCAAAGGTTTAGCTAGAACTAAAGTTAGATCTCGTTTTGTAGTAAGACGGTCATAGTTCACAGTGGCGCTAAACTGAGTGTCTGAAAGAGGTATCTGTCCCACCGAGCGCGCCGCGGCCGCAGTCGAGGAATCGACTAGCTAAGTATCGTTAATCTCGCTCAAGAAACGTACAACAGCCATGCAATTCTGTAACCATCTTACCGTGAAAACTTAGGTGAAGTGAGCGTGGAGTGAGCTGTCATTCCACAGGGATTGACACTATTATAGACAGCTCATTTCACCCAAGTTTTCACGGTGAGATGGTTACAGAATAGCACTGCTGCAGTGCCATTCTGTAACCATCTTACCGTGAAAACTTAGGTGAAGTGAGCGTGGAGTGAGCTGTCATTCCACAGGGATTGACACTATTGACAGCTCACTTCACCTAAGTTTTCACGGTGAGATGGTTACAGAATAGCACTGCTGCAGTGCCATTCTGTAACCATCTTACCGTGAAAATTTAGGTGAAGTGAGCGTGGAGTGAGCTGTCATTCCACAGGGATTGACACTATTATAGACAGCTCATTTCACCCAAGTTTTCACGGTGAGATGTTTACAGAATAGCATGGCTGATAATTATAGGTCCCGTGTTAGTAAAAGAGATGGTATATTAATAGTTGCTCGGCGACTGTTCACACTGCCGCATGCCGGCTCGGGACTCTTTGTCCACTAAAGTCGCCGCTTTTAAGGACCGAGTCGTCGGCGTCGGGTAATAAATCATTGTTATTAGTCTGTCTCGCTCGCACTTATGGAGCTATTGAGCAAGTATGTGGGTATACTATACACCGCTGCTTCACCCTTTGGGGTATGCAGGCGTGATGTTATATTATGAATTGAGAATGGCTTGATGTACTATCGAAGAACTTCATATCTAAGCAGTTTGAAAACAAAATCCCGTGAACACATACCACATCTGTTACCGGCCCGGTTCTATAGCGGCCGAGCGCTGCAAGCAAAACAGTCTTTACGGTGTATAGATATGAACTTCTTCGATGGTACTTACTTATTTATTTAGAATAGAATCTCAATGCATTGTACAGAGCAATTTAAACAAAATCTTAAACATTCACGACACACATCTTTCCATCTTCCGGCAAACAAGTCACACTCCGGCGTTGATGTCAGAAGAGCATTGAGCATAGTGAAGGCCCGAACGAGGGGCGAGTTTGCTAGTGATACTGTGCGTGCTGACGGCACGGCTGTAGCCGGTGACCTCGCGACCTGAGTTGTTGTTTGTCCCTGTGTTTTGTGTTATGCAGGAAGTACTTATGCCTTACTTCGAGAGAATTAAAATTTTGTAGGATAAAGGAAACGATAGTACCCGAAGAGTTTTTTTATATATAGAAATCTACGAAAGGCTTTCTAGAATTTTTGGCTACGCTAACAATGTTTTTTTCAATTTTCAGAAGTTCCTTTTGGTGATTTCGTTCAAATAGGTATGTGCTAATGATATAAATTGATGATTAATAGAATATTTAAATATCTATGTACTGTCCTCTAGAAAAATATATTTTACAGTACTCGGAAGTTAATATGTCACAAGACAACCAAAAGACAAGACCTCTAAAATGTATTTGTTAAAACCTGTTGATTACGAAATAAATAAACTTAAACACCTCTGCCTAATCTTTCGGGGATAACAGGCGTGATATTATTTTATTAATTCAGAATAGCTAAGCTAATAATATTTTTTCAATTTTATTTTCATGACTAAATGAAGGTGCTGGTGCTGCTACCGCTGTAGAAGGTATAAATGCTATGATATAATTAATATAATATTTAAATATCTATGTGTACTGTCCTTTAAAAAAATATACATTACGTTACTTGGACGTTAATATGGCACAAGGCAATGAGTTTAAGGGGTATGCGATAAGCTAACCCAAAATTAAAATTGTGCCCATAACAAATTGTATATTTACAAAATATATACAATGTCGCCCATGGACATGTGCCCGCCCGTATTTTTCTGAATATTCATGACAAATTATCGAAAATTAACTTAAAAAGGCCTATCCAATTTTTTTTTATTAACAAAAAAAAATCTTTTTTTTTTTTTTTTTTTCGGTATCTCGCTATGATTTTATGGACTTACTTGTGTTTTTTCTTAATACATACTGTGTATTTTTAGAAAAAAAAATGTCTTCATTTCCCTTTTTTATCATAGACGACAAAATTTATTAAAAAATATTAGTTCATCCGATAAAATAACTCATAAGCTTTTAGAAATAATCAACAGAATCCAAATCGAGCCAATATCATTGAGAAATGCCAAAGGCTACAAAAAAAAAAAAAAATGAATTACATGAAAAATATTAAAGATAGATTTTAAAGTTAATTTTCGATAATTATCATGAATATTCAAAAAAATATGGGTGGGCATGCCCATTGGCGACATTGTATATACATTTTCTTTTTTTTTAATACACAACGGGGTAGCTCTTGGCCTGCATCTCATCCGATGGTAAGTGATGATCAGGCCGAAGGTGGAAGCGAGCTTCACCCGGAATCCTCAACCACAGACGAACTGGCTATCTTACCTCTAACTGCCGAAACACAACAATGCTGTTAACATTGTTGTTATGGTGACAGACTTAGATAAGATGGTGGTAGCTAGCCAGGCGGACTTAGAACAAACAAACCGAGCAAAAAATGGAGGAGGATTAGTTTCTGTAGCAGCTTGAGGTTTCGACTTGTGCCCGGTTGATGGCAATAAGCTCGCCCTCTACTCCCTTATCTCCATGGGACATAACTAGCGAAATGTGGGTGTAATATAGGTACAGCCCGATTTAAACTTAATGGCGGCTCGGAACATGAGGTGAGTCGCTGCGCAGTAAAGAATTCATGTGTCAGCGAGGGTTAGGAGTGAGGTACTGCGCAGCGAGTGGCTAACTTCCGACCTGCCATTAAGCTTGAATCGAACTATACCTCTGCCCAATCGTTCGGGAATTACAGGTGTGGTGTTTTGTTAAGTTATTAATTCAGAATGGCTACGCTAACAATATTTTTTCAATTTTGTTTTCAGTTGGAGCTAAAGCTGCTGTTAAAACTGCCAGTGGACAAGGTATGTGCTATGATATACTTAATGAATAATAGAATATTTAAATATCTATGTACTGTCCTGTAGAAAATATATTTTACAATACTCGGATGTTCACAAGACAACGAGTTTAAAAGGTGCTACACACAAATTCGGGTCGGCCTGATTCGGCACAGCCGGACGATAAAATCTAATATATGTAGATAGCTATAAAAGACGCTCTGCTTAGATTGAATTGTGCCGAGCCGAACCGAACATGATTAAGTGACTGGGCAGATGCCGAACGAAGAATTGCCGCTGGGCACGAGCCGCATAAAATCCGAATATGTGTATATTAATTGCTTCGGGTCGGCTTTGTTGTTCAACCAATATCGCCGAATCGAATCACCGAACATGTGTGTAACACCTAAGAAACAGTTCGCCGTTGAGTGCCTGATAGGAGTGACAGAGACGGCGCTCTATCTTCTCTGTCACTAACACCAGGCTCTTTTTAAATTTTGATATGCCATTTTACGTGGGATGCGAAAAATTACGATTGTTATTGAAGATGTCGGAATAATCATGCCCACTGGGAGCTTTACCGGCGTGCGCCACGTAACGCAATAGAGTTATATGAAAACAAATATTACGGAATTATTCCTCTTAAAAAGGTCTATAATCTGTATTTTGAATTTCTCTCTGGACCCAATTCTGAAGTCCACGCTCACGATGTCGCGGGCAGAAGCTAGTAGCAAATTAATAAATTCCCGATGAACAGCAATAGTACCTTGTTCGATTTAATAAGTTGGTGGTTACAAAAAACCATATATTAGCCACGACAAGAACTCCGGTACACTTTTGAATCTCTCTGTGCCCTTATAATTTTTTATAACTTAATTAAACTAAATCTCGTTTTTTTCGAATCATCTCATCATCTGTCTAACCTTTTACGAGTTGGATGCAGTTGAATACCAGTATTTTAGAAGGAACGACTGCCTATCTGACCTCCACAACCCAGTTACTGGGTAACACGATACCCCTTGTTAAGACTGGTTGTCAGACACAGCTTAACGTGCTTTCTGAGGCACGGTTATTTCTAATTATTTACCGAGTAAAATATATTGACATTGTAAAATCTACAAATTGCACAAAAGTGCTTATTTTGGGACCACAGTTTTGGACGCAACGGTAACATCTTCTTATCAAAACTATTTTTTGTTACAGCAAGCGGGTTTACAAAGTAAACATTCCAGCATGAAGAAAACTATGTACTCGTATTATTAAATAAATATGTTTAAAATTTTAATGAATATATTTTTATTTTCTTGACCTGCAATACACTAAAACTTTTCTGAATTATTTTCATACCAATAAAGCTGTGTTCAGACTAGCGCGACGCGACAGCGCGACGCGACACAGGTTATTGTTATACCGTGAAGTTTACTTAGAAATTGTATTGTTCGAGTCACGTCGCGCCGTCGCGTCGCGCTGGTCTGCACAAGCCTTAATGCGTATTCTTTATAATTAGTGTCCTCTTCTTCTTTTCGTGTCTTAAAGCCGCCCATGGGCCTCTGACTTGGCTTCACATGCCTTCGAAAAATATCTCTCAGGCATGCCGGTTTCCACACGATGTTTCCACTAGTGTCCTTGAATGCGTTATTCAAGGACACTGGCTGAACGAGACACAATAGAAGTTTTTTTGCTATAAACAGAGTGTTTGGCGCATGGACTGACACAATTTTTCGGAGGGGTTGGGGGGTTATTTGCCAGGTTTTAGTAGTATTGTTCAAACAATTCTGCAACTTTTTAAATTTATTTTCATTATGCAATTCAATTATAAGGTCCCATTATAATAGATGGACAAACTTTTAGAAATCATTCAGACCAACAAAATAAAGATTATGGTAAAAAAAATAAGAAAAACGCATTAAATACTTACCAGAAAAAAATCTGCTAACGAAACTACACAAAACGTTTTGGTAACCCAAAGCCATTTATTATTTTAGGTCAAAATAAAATCACTTTATTTTGCTTGGATATCTTTGGTTAGACGTACTGAACGCTGTGTTAAAATTTGTCCATCTATTTTAATGGGACCTTGTATACAGGGTGGCAGGGACATCCACGCGAAAGTTGATACCATGGATTCAGTACATGATTCTGAACAATCTGTATGTACAGGCTCAGCATCGACGCGGGCTGGCGCATCGTCGAGCAAGGGTCGGGGGGGTTGTCTCTTTTATCAAATACGATTATTTTATTAGAAAGAATGAGACAAAACGATCTTTCACATTCTGTATCGTATTTCAGTTATATTTGTATAAGCAAAAATGTATATATAGAATAAGCCCTCGTGCAGAATTGCACGACACGACGGCGCGACATGACTCGAACAATACGATTTCTAAGAAAACTTCACGGTAAAACAATAACCGGTGTCGCGATGCGCTGTCACGTCGTGCTAGTATACGATACTAGCACGACGTGACACGATATCGCGGCATCATTAAATATTTTCTATCTCAATGGTCGGTGTGCATACGTTTAATCGAGTACGGGACGCATTGCAGAAGCATGAATCAGCTATGTTTTGGCATGAAATAAATAATTAATTATTGATAGATTTCAGTTTTTTTTTGTGTAAGAAAGTACACACACTTAAAACTATTTGTTTTTTTTTTCTAAAACAACTGATCTCATTGCACTTAGAACGGAACTTAACACTAAAGACGTTCCAATTTTCAAAGAAATTTTATAGTTTTTGTTGATCACAGACAAACTTTATTTTGACCTTTAGATCTTTTCAGTAAGTACGAATATTTTGCAATATATTCATCACTTGAAATCTTCGGACTTTCTATCCAGGCCTGTTACATTTTACTGCTTGAATAGAGGCACTGGCGGACTAAGGGTGCGGCAGGTGCCAGGTGCTGTCCGCCACTGACCTCTGGTCCAGTAAGTTAAAGACAGTGTTTGTTGGGGGCCCCCTTATGTATGAATAGTCAAAAGAAAACCTTATCCATAGCACGGGGCGGGGTGATTAAATTTTCGACTCAAACTCACTTCGTTCGCTCTTGCATCCTACGGTCTCAAACTATTCTGAAATAGGTCGACAAAGTAACTCCTATTTCTATAAAAATGTTCAAACGAAAATGTAACCATCTTATAATCTCTTCACCACCCTTGGTTGACTGGTAGAGAATGCCTAAGGCATTAAGTCCAGTCCGCCTTTGTACCTTATTGTGTGCGAGAAGTTAAAACAAATAAATAAACTATACAGAGTGCAAATATTTTCGAGCTCGCTTCGCTCGGTATTATATTTTACGTTCTTCTATTTCTTTACGTTTTCTGAATACCTGGGCGGGGGTGGCCATTTAGTTTGCCGCCCCGGGCCCCCGGTAGACTTAGTGCGCCACTGAATAGAGGAGACAGGGTGTTCTCCTTAGACTAAGGTGTTCTCATTTTGATTATTGAAGGCAGTCTCACTTATAGAAATGACCAATTTTTTTAATTAAAATTTTAAATGATTGCAACAATGAAGACACAATAAACAAAGCGACAAAACTGCAAGAGTAACATAAGAGTGTAAATAATAATACGGACCCTTGTTTTTAAAAGTTATTTATTCTCTGTATGCGATAGCGGCTATTTGTTTCAGTTTAGCTCGAGCCACTTTGCCTGTGGATGTTCGGGGTAGGTTTTCCATGAAGATGACTCCACCTCGCAAACGTTTACTGTAGGAGAGTTTATCTGTGAAATAAATAATGTAGGTATGAACGTAAATATTAGGTAGGTATTAAATAGTAGGTACCTACCTAGTTAATACAATTCTAGTAGAAAATACACCTATTGCTACTAATTCCTGCTGGTCTTGCTAAGTAGGTAGTCGGATCATTGGGGCTCGATTCACTGTAACAAAGTCGGCTAACGATCTAAATACTTAATTATTAGGTACCTATGTGGATGACTCTTCCCTCTTTATCACCTCACCACCTATGATCTAGGCACACATAGGTAAGCCTTTCATATTTGTAGGTACCTAATTATGACGTCATAAAACATCTACAACTTCTACTCACTAGCTACCAGTTCCTTGATCTCATGCGCAGTGACCTTGGAGCCAGGTCGTCGCACGACGCACGCTACTGGATGCTCGCCGTCGAAGACGTTAGGGACGCAGGTCACACTGACATCCTGCACGCCAGGATGCTGGCGGATCACTTCCACTAACTCTAACGGAGCTATCTGTAAAGGCAATAGACAGAATAGAAAAAAGAATCGCTTAAATCACACTAGAGTGCGCGCCACGAAAGAAGGCCGGCGGAAAATTGTAGAACTACATTTTTTTCACAACTCATACATAATGCGAAGCATTAGAGAGTGCTCTGCGATCGAAAAAAGAGGCATTAGATTCGGAGCAAATAGGC
Organism: Agrochola circellaris; assembly: GCA_914767755.1. Lineage (NCBI taxonomy): Eukaryota > Metazoa > Arthropoda > Insecta > Lepidoptera > Noctuidae > Agrochola > Agrochola circellaris. Next base: position 12,123,715 of record OU611860.1, read on the forward strand.
TGTGACAAACGGACAGACAGACAGACCCACGAGTGATTCTATAAGGGTTTCATTTTTGCCTTTTGAGGTACGGAACCTTAAAAAGTACTACGCACAATGCTGTTCTTATCTTTGGTCGTTGTGCAGTGCCCCCTATTCCTGAGAATGCTTGACAGAATTTACAAAGAGCATCGAACTGGAATTGGGTGGAAACTGGTCAAAAACTATGAACGAAAAACCAACAAAGCAAGCCATTGAAAGAAAAAGTACTTTAAATTCATTCTTTACAGGCATTTTACTTAGTATGTGTGTCTTATGTTTATTTTATAGTGTGTGTCTTAGTTGGGCAGAATAAATATTTTTTCTTTCTTTCTCTCATCTTTACTTTCTTACATGATAATTCCTGTACTTGATGAGCATTCCAAGCCGTTCGACGAAGTAAAAGTTGTCATTTCTGTCTCTGTACAGCAAATCTCCTGTTTTGAACCAGCCGTCTTCTGTGAATACTGCGGCTGTCTGTTGAGGGTTGTTGTAATATTCCTGTAACATTAATTGTATTATCAGCAATCATGGGCGCCGGGAACGAGGTCCAAGAGGGTGCATTTGCACCTCCCAGGCTCCAAAATAAAATATAGATGTAAAAACATTCAGAATTAAAGAAATATCTAAAAACACCTAACACAATAATGGAATTTAACCTATTCGAGGCGATATCCTAAAATTTTCGAGCTCGCTTCGCTCGCTCTTGCATTCTGCAATCTCTAATTTCTGAAGCTTCTTTGTATTAGTCGACAAAGTACCGAACTCCTATTTCAGAAAATCGAATCGGCCCTAGGCTGCTAACACTATCGAGCTTGCTACGCTCGCTCTTGCATCCTACCTACTCTAACTTAATTCTTAAGTTTCTTTGTGTATTTTATATTTATGTAAAATTCATTAAACCTGACTTGGTCTCCGTACGTCTTTTTCGGGTGACCACTGAAAATCAGTGCTGTGCCGTCGGTCTCCATAGCACAGCATCATGCTGAGTGGAAGCCTTCTTGTCACAGTCATGACGTGCCAGTAGCTGCCGACTATTTCTGTTTTGTGCTCGTTATTGTATTTAAATCTATTATGTTTCATTTTCTTATTTTCTACTCGAGTTTATTATCTTTTTTTTATATACGTGTTTCTGTGACAAATAAACTTATTTTTCTTTCTTTCTTTCTTTCTATGTCTATGGGATAGGTGTTTTGTCCATTCATACGGAAAGAGGACTAGACACATTTAGCCCTCCCCTAGGCGAGATGGAACAAATCTCTTATTTTTGTAAGCTTTTCTACTTATGTCGACAAAGTTACTCCTTGTATGAATGGACAAACGATAACCTAACATATCCGAGGTGAACTGCAAAAATGATCGAGCTCGCTTCGTGGAGCTGAAAATTAACCCCCCTGAAAACAAACCTGACGGCGGCCATGTCAGCAATTTAGACAATTTTAACACCCTGTCTCGGGTAGGTTAGGATTTGATTTACATTTTCAAACAGAAATAGGAGTTACATTGCAGCAAAGACCAAGTAACTCTGGGAATGTAGAATAGGTACAAGAGCGAGCGAAGCGAACTCAAAAATTTGCACACTCGGATAGGTTAGATTTTCTTTTGAGCATTCCGAGAGAACTAAGAATTACATGCTTTGTCGACTTATGAAGAAAAGCATAGAATCAAAAGTCTGAATTCTGATATATATAAATGATCTGCCAAAAATAATACGACACAAAATGATCCTATTTGCCGATGATAGCACAGCTGTTATTAAATGCAATAATGTGACAACCTATCAAAATGACATTAATGAATCCCTACTCAATATTATCCGTTGGATGAATACTAATAATCTTGTAATTAATTTAAATAAAACTAAGGTGATGCACTTTCATCAGCGGCAACCACATCCAAATATTCAGGTAAATTATAATAACCACAAAATAGAAGAAGTTGATAATGCTAAGTTTTTAGGTGTTACCATCGACAGTAAGCTTACTTGGAAACCCATGATAGAAGAACTTTGTAAACGCCTGAGTAAATCTGCTTATGCACTCTTTCAATTATCAAAAAAGGTGAATAAAGATACGTTACTGGTAGCATACCCCGTGGTATGCTGCCCCCAAAAAATTACGCCATATCGCAAAACAGAAGCTACAAGTCCGTACTTGTAGCTTCTGTTTTGCGATATGGCGTAATTTTTTGGGGGCAGTCGACTGACCGTGTGCTTATATTTAAGATGCAAAAAAGATGTGTCAGAGCAATGTGTAATTTAAAAACAACGGATAGCTGTAGACCCTATTTTAAGTCTTTAAAAATACTTACCCTTCCAGCATTATACATATTGGAAACTGCGTTGTTTGTGAAAAGAAACACGCAATTATTTGAAAAAATATCTTCTTCTAAAAAAACTCCATTGCGTGCCCAATACGTAAATAAACTATGTCATCTAAAATGTAAGACCGCATTGATGCGGAAAAGTTTTTTTGGTATGGCACCTAAAGTGTTTAATAAAATTCCTGATGACATAAAAAACATGACATTAAATAAGTTTAAAAAAGCTCTTATCAAATTATTAATTGACAAATGTTATTATAATGTAGACGAATTTTTGAACGACCAATTATTAAAATAATGCATTTTGTACCTTTTGATAAGAAGTACATACTATGACTATTTATTAATTTTATTGTATTTGATTATTCTTTTTTTAATGACATAGTGTAATGACACCTAATGGGTCACTTATAAATTTGTATGTCTTAATTATGACAAAACATAGCGCACCACCTATTTATGTAACACCTATGTAATACCTATGTTTCACAAATAAACTGATTGATTGATTGATTGATTGAATAGGTTATATTTTCTTTTGACGATTACCATACAGAAAGAGAGAGTTATGAAGAAAAGCTTAGCTTAAAACTTGTTTTATAGCAGTTTAGGTTTTGAAATCGGGCATTAACCCGAGCCTAGCGGTGCCCAAATTCCTGAGTTTGCTTCGCTTGCTCTTGCATCCTATAGCCTCGCTATTTTTATAACAGGATTTTTTTCTTAATGTCTCTGTGGGTCAAATATCTACAGTTTTTTGTTAGTAAGACACGTAAATCATTCGACTGTCGACAGCTTGAATGATTTGAGGGGGAGGGACACGACCCTCGTGACCCCCCCCCCTGGGACCGCTCCTGCGACTGCATATAGGACCTCAACAACACGCAGTAATACAATATACCATGGTTAGACTATAACTGATTGTCAGACTTTTGGGCTTCTAACAACCCGTAACGACTGCCAAAGATCCACGAATGACAGCCGAGATTTGGTCTCGGCTTAACGTGCGAGGCACGGAGAAGTCTCATCTTATCTTTACATACCTACCGGTATGTAAAGATGGTCACCCACCCACGGACCAACTCCGGCAAGCGTAGCTTAACCTGATGGATCGACCCGAGCGGCTGTTATTACTAAGCCACGAGCTCTTCGAAGTTTAAGTCTACTACTTACTATTGAAAAATCGTTCTACGAGGAAGCTTATAATGAGCAATGGATGTCCCCGACCCAACGAGTCGCATCGCTCGCCCGCGCTGAGTTTTTATCTTTTTGTTTGACTCCTAAGGCTCAAGCAAAAACCCGTGACGTTAAATAATAGCATATAACTTTCCTCATGAATCACTGCGGTCATTGGTGAAAACTGTATGTAATCCGTTCCGTCGTTTTTGAGTTTATCGCGTTCGGACAGGGTGGCCGACTTTGTTTTATAATACATTGTAGTGATAGTGATTAATACTCGTGACTGTAGGTAACTAGAAACTGTACAGGTGGTCGGTGACATGTACACACTTAGAAACCTGCCGGTCGATTCTGTAAAAATATCACCGTGAAACTTAGGTGAAGTGAGCTGTCAATAGTGTCAATCCCTGTGGAATGACAGCTCACTCCACGCTCACTTCACCTAAGTTTTCACGGTGAGATGGTTACAGAATAGCACTGCAGTTACGGCGATGTCGGCAATGTTTTAATTTGGTCTGTGTGTGTTCCATGTTTTAAAAACCTGTTTTTTTACTGTTCGATAAATACGCCTCACTTCTCCTAGAAAGGATGGTGGTTCTGATACTTACAGTAAACATAGGCCCCTTCACCCACAGCTCTCCTGGAGTGTTTGGCTTCGTTATTTCTATCTCCGTGTCTGGATCGATTAGCTGTAAACATAAATCGTAAACTATAATAAATGCATCTGAAGTCACTAAGATTATAAAAGACTTAATAGTCACAGTGATTATAAAATTATGATCATAACTGTTCACCACAGACTAAGTAGTACTGGCGGGGTGTAGACAACCACAGACTACGATAGACTTACAACAAACAAATATGGCGTCGACATGGGCGACAGAGGGGAAAGGGACGAGAGGCGGTTGTCACTTTGAGGAGTTTCACCCATAGTCAAATAAGACTTAACTTACTTTTTTATTAATGCTAGGATTTTTTGTTCCGAGATTACCAGCCATGCTGTTCACTTTTATAGGGGAGTATCATACTACCCTACAAAAGTGAACAGTTAATTATTTTTTGGATATCGGTGCTGGTGAAATAACTGAGGTCCATGCACGTTCTGAGTTCACGTGCCTGTGCAAAGACGCTGTTACCAGTTCCAAATGCGAATGAGCCATGGCCTGCATCCGGGAGAATAAAAGAGTGGTCTTACCATGATTTGATGTATTTTCGTAGGCTTTCCGCAGCTACCCAGGGGCCCATCTGCTTCTAGTGAAAACACCTGGCCCAGAGTTTCTGTTTGTCCGTACATCTCCACTGCTCCTGCGTCTTTGCGTAATCTTTTCTGAGAAACAGAAAAAGATACTCATAATTAATATTATATGGATTGCTTTGAATGCTGTACTGGTGTAATAGGTGTGGATAGAGCGTCAGTTTTTCAAAATGTTGGCCCAAAACTTAGTGGCATCCGGTAGTGCAGGGGCCTACCACCACCTCTAAAGCAGTATCATTTTAATCTTACTTCAGTGGGGGAAAGAGATGGAGCTATACCTCCTGTAGAGCTTCATCTCTTTCCCACACTAAAGTAATAGGTAGGTCACTTTGGTTGCAGGTTTTGGGGGTATTTTTTCCAGTGGCACGACGTTTCTGAAAAATGTCGGTTAGATAGCCAAAATGTCACTACCTCCCACGAGAGATAAAGTAAGATGACATACCCTTAACTCACAAATGAGGTCTTTGTGCACCTTCCCTCCGGCTACCATGACTAGATCAAAGGATGTAAAGTCACACTCTTTCTCGTGTTTCAGAACAGAATTCAGCATTGACGGCGCCAGCAGAACGTGGAGTGGCTGCAACAACAAATAGATAATGAGTGAAGCGATTCTTTGAAAAAACAATAATTTGTGGGTGCTCCTATTGCTGCAATTTCGGGATTCCTTGCTCACAGTTTGGAAATCCTGAATAGATACTGGACTTGAGTACTGAATGCATAAATAAACACGTTGTCAGAGTCTCAAAGTTCGGGATCTGCGCATACGAACATCCTGATTACAAAACAGCCCCTAAATTGCCCTCCCCCCCACTTCTGTTGGTCGTCGTGGTCGTTATTGTGGATGCTGGCTTACAGAACGCAAGTGTCTGGGAAGTGCAATGATGGGCTTCTTCTTTCTACTCCTGTGTTGAAGATAGGACGAAACGGCGCAATGCCTAGCAACAAGCAACTCCTCCATTAGTAAAGAGATTTGGATGCAGTGTTCTAGAATATCAATCTTACCCGATACTCTTTTATAATATCAATGACGTGATCTGCAGTGGGTGGCAGGGAAGTCTGAACCTTGCACAAGTTGAACAGGGGCATGGCTATCGCGTTGTGAAAGCTAGCTATCCACTGCACCGGCGACAGATCTAACGCTGAGGGATTTCTTGAACTTCTGTTAAGAAAATAATGTCAACATCACGCTCGTATCCTGCCAAGGGTTAAGAAGACTTCCACTATGTCTATAATTTAATAAACAATAAAAGTTATAAATCTAATACCCAACTACGACCAAAAAGTCATCTAAAAAGGTATAAACAAGACACCACAGACAGAGAAATTAAAAATCCGGACTCACACATGATAAATCAATCAGATTACGTGTGACTCCGGATTTGTTATTTGTCTGTTTAATTTAAATAATTCTGAGGTTAAAATATATATTTTTTTCGAATGTGCTAATTAAGCCCTTTCACTTGATACCCAACACGGCATCATAAAAAATTTAAATTCATGTGTTTATGTCCTATGGCGTCATATTTAATTTAATGTGAAGTCACTTAGCCTTCCACATAGAATTTCATAATGGAAATATCTACAGTTTGCCCATCTCAGGGATTCAACCGAGAAACTGATAGGCTCGCGAGGCCTGGCCTACCACTTCGGCGCTCAGGACTTGCGTTAGTGACCACAGACAGAGCTGCATTTACTCTAATTTTACACGAGATCTCTGCAGCACGTCTTAGAGACTCGGTCCGTAATTACGACAAATACCAAAGAGGCAATAAAAATCTTTGATCCGCACTGATCGAAGGAATTAAAACTGATAGAAACAAACTCACTCATCAGTAAGGAAGAACTCCCTCTGCTGCAGTATCCTGTCAATCCAGGGCTTGTGTTTGAAGGCTGCTACTTTCAGCACGCCAGTTGTACCACCCGTGCTGATCAACCAGAGGTAGATCTTGTCTGTGTCGAATTCTGCTGGCCTGTTTACGATGAAGAATTTAGCGTTTACTTTTAGGTTTTCTACGTGCTGCATTCCAATGCTGGTTTTAGTCAATCAATCTGCCTAGCCTTTTCCCAACTATGTTGGGGTCGGCTTCCAGTCTAACCTGATGCAGCTGGATACCAGTATTTTACATGGAGCGACTGCCTATCTGACCTCCACAACCCAGTAACTGGGTAATACGATACCCCTTGATAAGACTGGTTGTCATACTTTCGGGCTTTTGACGACCCGTAACCCCCGGACTGTCAAAGATCCACGAATGACAGCCGGGACCAACGGCTTAACGTGCTATCCGAGCCACGTAGCTTACCTGATGGATCGACCCGTGCAGCAGTTATTACTTAGCCACGAGCTCCTCAAATGCTGGTTTTAGTAAAAGACAGTTTGGTATCACGAAAAGAAAGATGATCTGCTACAGACAGTGAGACAGACCGACATAATTCAGCATATTACTTACCAAAAAGAGAGAAAATCTCTTACTGGTAAGTAATATGTAAGCTGAATTATTGTTAATGAGGGTACCAATAGCTCAGAAGCAAAAACTGGTAAAAAGGATTATATTTGATCGACGCAGCAATGTTGCTTGTCCCTTACCGAAATTCTTTCCAATCTTCTTTATCATCGTATTCCCGGATGAAGTTCTCCATGGAATACATGCCATCAGTGAAGGTAACGATCTTGGTATCCAGTCCCAGCTCCACGACAGCGTCCGTGAAATGCTCGCACTGGCAAAATGCTATCTTCGGTGTTGTTAGCTTGAACAATTTCTTTATTTCCTCTGGAAGCAGAAATAACACGGTTACTAAAACGAGCTAGTAGGTAGCTAATTTGGGAACACATGGTAGAAAACCTATAGAAATCTGATGGCAGTTTCGATCTCTGGTAACGCATCATTATCAGGATAGAATGATCTGCTTTAGGATATATGAGACCCATTACTCAATACTCAATTCTTTATTGCATTCCGTATGTATTACATAGATGGTTTAACAAGTAAGAGATATGGACCCTGTCGGGCACAGCAAAATAAGGAGAGAGGAGAGGAGCTAAGCAGTAATTCAATATTATTATAAATTATTAGATGTGTTCAATTGGGTGTATAATTATGTATATATTGTATATTATTAGGTTTGTGTATATAGGTAAAGTATATTAGTTATTTTAATGTTATGTATTGCATAAGAATAATGTAGGTAGTTATTATTTAAACCCACCACCACCACAATCTTATTCTTTAAAAACCTGGTAATAGGCAAATGTTTTTTATTCAGTCTAGCGCAGTGGTCGGAAACTCATTCCTCAATAGAGCCAAATATCAATACGATAATAACTATGATTTCTTGAGTGCCAATACTTTCTGTGTGTCCAAACTGTCTCAAGACACTATTCTTAATCCTTAAAACTCCCATCCTCTTTCACTCCACAACGCTTCCTAAAATTAACTTGCTAAGATGTAGGATGCCTTCATCGTCATCATCATATTGGCTGATAATAATTATGATGAAGGCATCTTACTTATTAACAAGTTAACCTTGGAAAACTTTGAAAGGAAAATTTTTGAAAATTTTCGATGTCGTGTTCATTTTTGGTGCAAATATTTCGGATAAAAATCTACGAATTATAGTTTGAATTTTGAATAGAACTTGATATCTTGCTTAATGACTGAAACCCCGACTCCCGCGCGTATCTACGTTCGCTCTCATTGACATTTGTACAGAGTCGTAATCTATACGCCAAAGAGCCGCATTTGATTCGCGAGCCGCGGTTTGCCGACCACTGGTCTAGCGTATGATATAGGTATCTTAGTTATAAGTTGGTAGGTAGGCACAATAGAGATTATTTCTTCAGTAGCCATCATAAAACTGCGAAATTCGAACGTGTTCCTGGTCAAAACAAAAAAAAACCGTTACGTAACGTACCAAACTTAAACATAGGGTCCACTCCAATAATAGGCATGCCGTTCAGTAGCGCCGCATAGTACGGTATGTGTAGATCCAGGTGATTCTTCCCGTGTAAGGCCAGTACATCTCCCGGCTGGGCTCCGAACCGGCGGAGGCATCTCGCTAGACGTATGGAGCGAGCTAGGACCGAAGCATTCTTCTCGTATTTCCCTGTTGCTGCATCTATCTATAATAAGAAATTTCACTAATGATCAATCAGAAACCTACAGAATTTTCTAGGCTCCATTCAGACGGTTTTCCCCATTTAAATGCCAGATTTGCACTTTTCATGCTTAAAATTCCTCTATAATAATAAGTATATATCGTCCAGTTTGTGAAAATAGAGAAAAAAAAAATATTCCCAGATATGGGACCGAGCTAGATCGATTTTTCGCCGCCGTTAAACTAAACGCGCGAAAAAAAATCAGCTGTTCCCTACATTATAACGAGCTATGCGAACATAAATGTATGGAACAGCAGATTCTTCTTTCGCGATTTCAATGTTGGCCCCATAGTGAAAGTTGTTCATAGTGATGATTGCAATGACCTAAGGGGATGCAAACGAATTAAATTTCACATTGTATATTGTAGCTTTCATCGAAATCTTTAGAGCCATTTTCAAGAACGTGATTATATATATATAGAATACAAATATTGCTCATTTAATAGTATAGGATATTATGTTCAAGGGTTAAAACTTGATCAACACCCACCGATGAAGAATTGAGATGAACACTAGATTGTTTGTGCTGGTGTAAGTAATTATTTAGTACTTAACAAAACCACACATTAATTGTTTTAATCAATGTTATAAGGCCTACCACCACTCATTTTTAACTTTCCGTAGTAAACAAGGAACCCTTTTAGTTTCGCCATGTCTGTCTGTCTGTCTGTCTGTCCGTCTATCTGTCCGAGGCTTAGCTGAGAGCCGGTTAGTAGTAAAAAGCTGTAATTTGGTATGGGTATACATATTAATAATGCCGACAAAGTGGTAAAATAAAATCAAGAAATATTTTTTTTTAGGTTACCTCCCCTACACGTAAAGAGGGTAAGTATGTTTTTTTTTTCGCCTATCCCAAAGTGTGTCGTTGGAAAAATCGTTTAAAAATATTGTGGGTGTGTGAAAATCATTTTTCAATTTAGGAATCCGTTAGCGAAATATTAGGCTTTAAAGTGCTAAATTTTGTTAGAGTCAAGTGTCCCCCCCCTGCCAGCTAAATGGTTATACTTGGATTTGTGAACAAATTCACAGCAGTAGTAGCATATATAACGAATTGAAAAGGAAAACTATCACAGCTAAGTAGGTTTTACAGGTTAACGAGTAATAATCGACCAACTTAGATTTGCAGTTTTGAAAAACAGATCTCCCATACATTCCTTATGGGAGAACATGTTTTTCAACTACAATGTTAAGTTTGTTCTTGGGATAAATTCATTCCAACTACGGTACCCTTCATTACATGCATGGTCCGACATGCACTTGGGCGGTTTTTTACCTATTATCTCGTCAGTTGTCTGCAAGATCAGTACCTTTCTGCCCGACTATGACTGTGGTTGTACGAAAAAAGTTACACATATTCCTAAAATAATTCTTACATTCAACTAAAAATAGCAGCACCGCACTGCACCCACTCCGTGTACAAAAGGACCAAATTGGACATGGTTATTTATTACATTTTCATTCAAATAAAATCTATATTCGAACACCTACACCAATAACCAATTATTTTTTGTTGGTAAGTAACTTGGCCCGACTTTCAAACATAGGTAAATACCATGAGATAACGGCAGCGCGACTCCTAGATACAATCGGGTTACCTACCCCAAAAAATTCACCCTAAGATGGATACTCGGAACCACAGAACAGATAAAAGAGGTTTTATCTGTTCTGTGCTCGGAACCGTATGTCCGAGACTCCACCCCAGATGGGATGGATAATCGGAATTCGTATATTATTTTTATTCCGAATTTCTCCCTCGACTGCATAGTTGTGTACAGTCATTTAGAGAAACATGATAGAAAAACTGGCCCAAGATACTTAGTAGACATTAGCATATGCGTATAACAAAAACCCAACTGCAAAATCCCATTAGGGTTATTGGTTAGTCCCCCGCCTGCAATACCATCAAATTATAATTATAGAATATCATGCTTGTTATTCTCTTTTCAGTTATGTGATTTCACAGTTCTTTTTAGTGTTACACTCTTATGAACAAAAACTGGTCCGATACAAATGGCCCATTTTTACGCTGTCAAAAACTTTTTAAAACCAATTTATTTTTCCTAATTAAATTTAAACATAGAACCTTTTTTTTTTCTTTGTATTCCCCTTTTAATTTCCTTTATTCTGATAACCTACTCGATAGGATTGGTTACTTTTTTTTAAATTAACATATTACTATTTCACGTCAAAAATCCACTATTTTGTTTTCTTTCTAAGTACACTTGGGTTTTTAAGACGAATATAACGATACCTTAACTGTCGAAATCCATCCAGCCGTTTGGAAGATACGAGGTAATAAAGAAATTTACAAATATACAAGATACGCGCAAAAAACATAACCCTTCCTGGGCAGTCGGGTAAAAATACATAGATACATACGTACTTCTTCTTTGAAGCTGAAATCGTTTATGACTGTACTTGGGGTAAAAAGACGGAAGAAAAATCAAAATTTGATTTACGATTACGCAACCCGTCTGGGTTGGACAGATGAATACGCGCTTCCGAATATCCACCCTAGGGTGACAGTTTTAGGGTGACAAACGGAATAACCGGAACAATCTTGAAGCCGTTATTGTATGGCTCGAATATTATTTTAATTTATAAACTTTTCGATTTTAAAAGATGCTTGTGGTAACCTAAGCCGTAAAGATTTGCACAAATAGACACCTACCTGGCATAGCGCATCTGGCCTTTTCAGCATGTGTTCAAAAAACAACTGTCCCAGATTCCGTTTATCACTATTCACAGCCATTACAAAAAACTATTTAGATTCACAATCCTCCGATATTTTGACTTAAACAAACGAAGCACTGTTATGTATTAAAATTGATCCTATGTGTTACGTATAATAAACTGCTAAAACCTTAATCGACTAATCCGGTTTATCTCCACTATTAATGCAATCTTGAACAAGTCAATCGAGTTTAAAATTAACAGTGGGTACTGGTGTGTGGTCTTTTTTTCCTTAATAGATTGAAGAATGTTGTGTTTCATGGACCTTGAATGTTTTTTAGGAGAATTAGCGTTTCGGTAATTGTCTATCTGTTTTAGTCATTTACGTAGGAGGTAGGTAATTTGCTTTTCCAATGGCCGCTACTCAGACGCTATAGCTTGTCCACTTTGAAATGACGCGCCCCACTACCGTTTTTACGCACACGGTAATGCGGATTTTTATGGGTAATTCAGTAGTGGGGCGCGTCATTTCAGAGTGGACAAACCATACTCAACAGCTGTTATAAATAATGTTGCTGTCTCTATCGATTTAAGTGTATTGTAAGAGATAGAAATACTTCCCAAAGTAAAATGTCGTTTGAGTATTCGAGGGTAACTAGAACTACCGATATCTTACAAATAGCGCTAGTACCTTCTTACGTATGGCGTAGCTATACGACAGTTGCGAGGTTAAGCTACGAGCGAGCGAGTTGCGAGGTTCTAGGGTCATACGTTGGATGGAAGGCCGTTCATCTAATTTTAGGAAATTAGTAATTGTGGAGGTCAGGTGGCAGTCGGTCAGCGCTCTTAGATGTAAGATACTTATAGAAGGCTTCAGAAACTGATCCACATATACACCGCGCATTTTTGTCGTCTTACAAAAGCAGCCCACTTCATGTATCCAATGACTACTAAACACTTAATAAAATAAAATAAAAATTGTAACAATTTTTTTATTGATCCTAGAGGTATTTTATGTCGTGTACATTGAGTGGCCCTTTGTAAGATGACTTAAATGTCACGGTTTATACCTAGGTAAGTACCTATTTTGATGGGGAAAAGCAAAGTCGATAAAGAGAAATATGTATTAAGCTTCGTGCAGACTAGCGCGACGCGACAGCGCGACGCGACACCGGCTATTGTTATACCGTCAAGTTTTCTTAGAAATTGTATTGTTCGAGTCGCGTCGCGGCGTCGCGTCGCGCTGGTCTGCACAAAGCTTTACTGAAGATGTAAACATTTATTAAAATAGAGTAGGTAAGTACTTACTTCATTGAAATTAAAATCATAAGGACGCATTGAAATTTGGTAATTTTACTTTTTCTTTATAGAATAGAATAGAATAGAATAGAATAATTTATTTGCCAAACATAGGTGATTATATACATAGCGCACTACCTAATATTTAAGATCTTTCTTAAATATTAGGTAGTGCGCTATGTTTTGCTAATATTATTTCTTAGCAATAAGATAATAAATTCCTAAAATAATTCTACATTCAACTAAAAATACTCGTAGCAGCACCACACTGGACCCTCTTCGTGTACAAAAGGACCAAATTTGATATTATGGTTATTAATTACATTTTCATTCAAATAAAATCTATATTTGTATACCTACCACAGATGAATGCAGGTATGTTCCACTCCGCAAACTCATTTAAATAAAAAACCGGCCGAGTGCGTGGCGGTCCACGCGCACCGAAGGGTTCCGTAGTTGGGATGAATTTATCCCAAAAACAAAGTTCTGTGCCCAGAAAAAACTACAAGAGTGCTTCACCTAAAGCAACCTGCGAGTAGGTAGGAAGGAGGATATTTTGGTTGTGAACCGTGAAATGTTTTTATATTTTCACCTGCGAGGCATGTATACGTCAGAGAATTTTAACACAAGGTCAGCGCCATCTCTTGACCGATAGTGGAACTAATGTAATTTTTGTTGACGATTTCTGAAAAAGTGTGCTATTTAAAGACATTGTTTTATTTTTCCTGTAATCTTTACATAAACTTCTATCACATAGAATAATTTCAGATTTTTCTCTATGCAAACTTCGGAGATAAGGGGGGAGGGACGGTATTTTTTTTTAAATTTTTCGTAATAAGCCGAAAATCATGCGGCCTTAAACAAAGAAAAATGTTTGAGAATGTGCAAATAGCGCTCTTTCATAACATACCCCATTTGCCCTAGTAGCCCCACTTCAAAGTTTTAAGATCCCGTGCAGCCAGTGTTGCAAAAAAATAAAGATATTTTTATTTCTTTCTTATTTGCAAAATAGTTGGGCAAACGTCATCTACAACTATTCCAAATTTCAAGTTGATAGCATGAGTAGTTCTTGAGATGTCTAGTTGTGACAGACAGACTGAGTCGCACTATAAGGGTTCCTTTTTACCATTTTGGTACGGAATCCTAAAAAGCGACTCTTGCTACGACACAATAAAGTGCAATTCAGGTCACACAGCGCTGATTCTAGTTATAGTTATATTCACCTAGAAGTTGCTTATAACTTTGCAGTCCCCTGTCATCATCATTTTTATCATACAAGGTAAAATGATAACCGCAAAAAAAAAAGTTTTTTTTCCCCAAATATTATACCTACTTATATGTATGCTATTTTATGCTTACCTACTTGTTACATAAAAAGTATTATGTTCAAACAAAAAATTACAAGTATTTTGTTGTATCCACAAATGACATGAACAGGTGCAAATAACAAGAATCGTCATTTATTTTTATCCTTCGGTCGACATTTTTGGTTCTAACTCGAAATGGCGCAACAGTGATGACGCGTGTTTTTTTTTTTTACTTCCTTGTATTACTGAATAGTTAAGGAATCTAAAAATTTCATTAACTCGACAATCGCAGCTATCGGCAACAAGAGTAAATCTCAACATTTAAATTAAAAAAAAGGAAAATTTCCTTATGGACACTTAAAAATTAAACATTTAATAAATAAAAAACTAAACTAGAAATCGTGAGCAATACAAAAATTTATATAACTTATATTATATTCCTTTGAAGAAAATATCATAAGTTGAACTTCCATAATGAGTACCTAAACTAGTTAATATGAAATTATCGAAGTTCAACGTTTGTGTGTAATTTTTCATTTACTTTAAACTGATTAAGATTTTTATTTTTTTACTTTTACTTCGGATGGCTCTATCATATCAGAATATAAAAAAACAAAATGGTTTCAGTACAAAAATTCAATTCAAAATTCAAAAAAAATGGTTGCCTGTAAAGTCGGTTTTACGGGCGAAGATTTTACGTGACAACGTCTTTTTATCGGCGGTGACTCATCGTAACAGACGTGAGCGGGCGTTACACTTTTTCATGAGTGACTCCGAGCCGCAACCTAATTTAAGACGTTGTCACGTCAAAATCATTCATTCAAACTAGGCTGAGAATCAGCAGCAATTCGAACGTCAAAATGACATAAGACAGTCCCCCAAAACGCCCACCCTTCACCACTTCCTAGCAACGGCAGGGGCAACTGCAGCCGTCGACGGCAGGCGCCGACGCGTCGACGACAGATGCTACTGCGGCCGTCCACGCTCGGCAGCTTGTGAGTGATATTATTAAAAATTATTGTACATGATTTGTGTTACTTATTGCTAAATCTGCACTATAAAGCAAGATTATTAATCAAAGTCAAAGTCAAATCATTTATTTCAAATAGGCCCTTGTAAGGCACTTTTGAACGTCAAAGCTTACAAAAAATTTAATTGATTCTAGTCGCCCCTTCCAAAAGGTAGTTTTCGTATGGAGAAGAATGGGCAAGAAACTCCACCGTTACTCTTTTAAAAAGTGTTACAATATTTTTATATGTAGGTACATTAGTTACATAATTATATGTGAAGACGATGCATCTAAAAAAAAAAAAAAAATACGTTACCACAATAGGTAAAAACTGGAAATAATAAAAATGAAGCAACGAAAGATAAATTAATAATAATTAATAATTCCAATAACGTAAAAGCCACTTGGAAAATTATTATCTAGGTAGTCTGTTAAACAAGAAAAACAACTTGAGATTATTGTGAATACTAAATCTATACAAAAAAAAGCTCTTCAACTTTATTATATTATTAGTAGATATATTTAAACTTAAGTACCTATCCTAACTTAATATTATAAATACGAAAGTGAGTTTGTTTGTTACGCTTTCATGCTAAAACGACTCAACAGATTTGGATGAAATTTGGCACATGGGTAGATGACCTGGGGTCATGGGTAACACTGAAAGTTTTTAGAACTGGCTGGTTAGCAAAAAAATCAATGAAAAATACGTGAAGCAAAAACTTTGTACCCCTTTTTCGGTTTAAAGACCTTTATTTTCTCAAAGAACAAATTACAGTTCACTTATAGAGAAACTTAACTAAATTACAAATAGGTTGATTTACATTACGACGTTCAAGCCATCCAAGTAACTGAACATCAAACTTTTATTTATAAATATAAAATAGTTGTGTAGTTTTACAACTTGACAAAAACATCGAGATTTCTTAGTCATACCTACGTAACTTTATTATTAACGTAGGTATTATACACATAAACCTTCCGGAATAAATTCGCCAAACGATGGTAATAACCTCATCAAAACCTGTAGTGTGGTTTAAAATACCAACGTGGACATACAGGTCAACACGAAATCCAACTTTAATTTATAATATGTGTAGATGATGATTTTTATGATCATTACGCGGACGGCGCGAACTTTAACTGTGCCAAATTTCATACTCCTTCCGAGTATGAAATTTGGCACAGTTAAAGTTTATATGGAAAAGGAGTGCAAAAAGCTAATATTTTTATATAATATACTTACATTAGAAATAAATTAAATTAAAAAACATTATACCTACACACTACCACGCGTTTGACACAAGATGGCTACCTTAGAATCGTGACATTTAAATGAACTAGTGGTCGCCCAGAGGTTGAAATTCGACCATATTTCATTTAAATGTCATGATTCTAAGGTAGCCATCTTGTGTCAAACGCTTTCAAACGCATGGTAGTGTGTGTAATGTTTTTTTATAAATTTAATTTATTTCTAATGTATATTATATAAAAATATTAGCTTTCTGCACTCCTTCTCCTTAAAAACTTTAACTGTGCCAGATTTCATACTCCTCCGTCCCCGTAATTTTCGTAAAAAGGGATACAAAGTTTTTGCTTCACGTACCTATTAATAAAATAATTATGGTCGAATTTCGACCTCTGGGCGACCACTAGTTAATTTAAATATCGAATTTAGAACTCTTTGGTAACCCAGATGATGTATATTGAATTGCGTCAGGCAGCTACATATTATGTACTAAATGGATACCCCATAATTTGATCGAAGACCAAAAACGCCGTGTACGTTTGGTCCGCCACTCAGTGGTTCCAAGGTATAATAATATACTTCGCCAGGTATACCATTCCGAAACACAGTGGTCACGTGGGTAACACAAGTCTACGTCATCATATCTGTGTTACCAGAAGTTTGTAATAATAACTCCCCAACCACCTTTATTACCTGTGCGAATCCGATAAAACAATGAGGTTTTAATTAACAATTACGTTGGTTTATGTTTATATTGAATTGTTTCGTTTGATTAGACACACGAAATGCCAATTTAAATGCTTTGTACATATTTTTTAACAGAACGGTGGCTGAAAATATTTCCTTAATCGTGTTTTGTTGCAATAAAGTGGCAACTGGATAGTGACGTAAGCATGTGTTAGTCCCAGAATGCAAGAACTTTTTTTATTAGACCATGAGTGGTTCCATCGAACGCGACGTTGATCAGAAAGGAAAGAAGAATATTTCGAGAAAAACAGTAAAGGTATTAGCAACTTAATGCTTCATTATGGTTTTTATTTTCTAAGATCTTTCAGTGTGTCCCACGTATATATGATAGATATGAATAGAAAGGCCCATAAAATAAATATTTCTTGTCTATACAAATAAGGTAAGTCTGTCCATTAGACCAGAAAAACTTGATCAGACGTGAAGTAAGATCAGAGGAACTCATCTGTGGTTGCAAAACAAGTACAGGCAGCCTGCCAACTAGGTAGGTACAGTAAACCGCACGTCAACATGGTACCTAACAATTTGACATTGACAGCACCTTTATGTCGTAACAGTAAAACTACGGTTCCCAGAAGAGCGATGGCCGCCACATAGCGTCCGCAATTTACCGGTGAATGACGTCACTGAAAATGGTTATGATACTAAGTTTGTGTGTTTTCCTAGAGAGCGTTTTTGACACCGTAAAGTCAAACCCCGCTGCCCAAAGATTCAAAATTGCTAGATTTGCCCTCACCGCCCTTAGTCACGCGAAAAAGAGGTCATACTGAGAACAGTGAGCTATTAAATAGCGTTTCCATGACAATCAAGTCAATTCACTGCGTCATTGTGTGTCAAAAATAAACAGAAACGCGAGTATCTTTTGACGCGGTACGGCAAATCTAACGATTTAAATCTTTGCCGCTGCCATAATTTTCATGACAGCTGTCACTGCGGCCGAATGTGCGTCCACCGCTCTTCTAGGAGATCGTAGCTTAAGACGCCAATGGCGATAAGTGCGTGTGTGTGTAGCTTGCGTGTTCTGTGCTGAGCTCACACAACGCGTCGTACGTCCAGGCAGTAATAGGATTCGCCCATCAAGGAGCACTGTCCCAAATTAGACTCATTATTAATTTATTCTACATATAACAAAAGGTATTTAAATGAACCACGTAAATTATAAGATTTTAGAATTAAATTATTTTTTAAATGGTGAAGGTTTCAAAAAAATACGCTTAATAGATTTTACGTGATTCTCAGTTTTATATCCGCGTTAGACATAACTTTACAAATTAATTACACTATGTAATAAAAACATAATCTGACATATTCATATATTAAGTTATTAAGAAAATGCTCTAATTAAACATATATTTTTTTCCAAATCATTAACACTACTCGTTTAAACGTGATCTTTGTGACTTTTAATGTTTTTATACTGAAGTATAAAAACATTAAAAGTCGGTTATCGTCGCCTTAATTAAGGGCGGTTTTCGTAGTACAAGTATTATTACTGCTGAACGGTTGACTGCACTTATGCACGAATACGATGTATTAGGACCAATAAAATGCAAATGGAAAAAAAATACATTTATTAACTTAACCAAAATGTAATAGGTAACATACATTAATCATATTTGTATTATAGATAATTTTATATTAAGTTTCCTTACTCGATCAATACTGAAATAATTCTTTCACTAAAATAAAGATATTAATAGAGTATAAATCCAAAATCTAGTCTTCCTTCGTTTATAAAATAATAACAAAACTAGGTCAATTGTGTTTTACTTATCATAGTTATCATTCTAGCATTCGTGTATCAGAGGACCAAAATTTGTAGCACGGATTTTATTTATTTATGTCAAAATTAAACATATCCAAGTAAGTAACTATTTAATTAACAGAAGACTGTCTGTCTTCCAGATCTGTATTTCACTCACAAACATAATTACGAAATACTGTCCCCTTAGCATTATTTTATTCGTATCAATGTGTATATTTCCGTATGGCCACTAACAAGTGTCCTGCAAAATTTATTACGGTCTTTCCGTCCAGAGTTGGTTAAACTTGCGGAAATCTGCTTTGGTAATCGCACACGGCAATAGAATCTACATACAACAAAAACTACCTAATATTAGCATATTAGCGCTCTGATCGCTTTGTTTATGTTTACGTATGTGTCGCAGTAAGTAAGCTTTTTACGACTTAACGAAAATCAAAGTAAGAAAAATGGCATCATACTCCCTCCGACCTGACTATGTGTAATTGGTGAGGAGTGCGTAATAACGTACGGGAGGGGTGTACCGAATATTCAAATGTCCAAAAACAATTAGCGGCTATCTACTTTTAGTAACTTAACACTTGCACCTAGGAGTCAAAAATTGCCTACAAATCTAATAAATACATACAAACTTCTAACTCTTAAATCTCATTCTTCTTCGAACTGAGTTTAGAGATATGCATGTCAAATAAGTTTCGTTTGTTACACTTGTTTTTCTACTACACTATTGTGTAGTAGAAAATCAAGATTTGGTTGATGGCCGCAAGAAAAAAAAAAGACGCCACTTTCCAAGCAAAAATCGGCATTGTCTTTTCGACGTAGCGCTCGCTCGGCTCGCGCGTATTTGGTTTTAACCTAACCTATTTGGTCGGATTGCCCTAATAGTTATATTACTAGATCGTGCTCGTATCACAGTTATATTCATAGTAAGACAGTTATGAACCGCTTTCATATAACTATATTACGGTGTATAGCTATATCCCTAGATATCCCTAGGGATATAACTATATCATGGCTTCAACCATCTTACTGCGACATATGCATAAATTTGGCTCTCTAGCATTATGTTCAATTAGAACTAGTTAAAATACTAGATTTTTCTTATTATGATTATGTTGCCGCGCGATGACCAAGTCATTTTATTTATTATAGAAATATAGATGTCTAATCGGTCACTGTAAAATGCTCTTAGTTAACTAATTAGGTAAAAATATATGACTCAAAGTCTTTGGATAGATGCTACCCTAGATAGGTACTGAATAAATTAACCGACTTGGTTTTATATTAGATCTCACAACTTTTTGCGTTAGAAGGACTGCATTGCGAGACTTATTTTTTTTTTATATGTTATGTTTTTCGATGGTATTAAGTATTCTGCAAGAGTACCTTAGTATTAGTCATGAAGTCATCTTGCTAGTGGCCACAGAAATTTTATTTTGTAGATAATTAGGTTATTTATGGAATATCGTCTATTCTCTCTGGAGTGTCAGCACCATTTTACGCAGCTCGCCGCGTGCTATTTTTCCTGTAGAGGTCATAGGAAGCTGGTCCATGAAGATCACACCACCTCGTATTCTTTGAGAGTCTGATAGTTTATCTGGAAGAATTCAAATGTTAAGTATTTTAATGTGAAACAGACTCGTTGCGAAAAGAATTGATCGTTTGACTATTGTAATGTTTTTTCCTAAATACCATAATATCCTAACAAATATTATAAATACGAAATGCGATGCTTTCTTTTCTTTCTTTCTTTCTTTTTATCTGAGCGTGAAACCGCGGGGCGCAGCTGGGTGTTAAAAAAATAAGTAGATTCGGCATGGAGATTTAAGTTAAATATTGGGGCATGTAGTTCTCCGTAAGACCTAAATCGTCTTAGCCTACAGAGTTGTCAGATTACGGACAAAAGGACCAGTGGTGAGCAAGAACAAGCAATCGACACTTGAGACATGCATCAACCATACAGCAGAAATTCTAACTGGTAGGACTGGACAGGTCCACTTAAATCTTTGTGGTTCTGTCCTCAGAAGACCACCTCAGACACTAATCTGCATGGTCTTCATAAGACCCGATCAAGATCATGTCTGGACATTAAAAGAGACTGACCTCTGAGTTTATTTCTTTGTTTCTTCTCAGAGGAGACCTGCTATCTAATTACGCAATACATTTTCGTTGACAATTCCGACTAATCTGTTTCAATTTGACAGGTCAACAACATTCATTGTGTTATAATACGTTGTCGAGCAGATTTTTTTTTCGAACGTGCGAAGCATTGGTTTAGCAATCTGTTTCAAAACGATTCAGATTCTGATTGATCGTGTATTACGTAATTAGGGTACTGACCTCATCTAGTATAAAAGCATAATGGTATACAAATACAGTTGAAAATGGCAATGCGTTTGATTTATAGTCCACGCGGGACTTGTAGTCACCGCTTGAGGTATATGAGCGGCGGGACGGGGAGGGCGCCATTGACAAAATTGGCAGACTGAGTTAGCTTGGCCTTTGTCTACCTCCCCCGTCACACTGCTCACCTAAAGCTTTGTGCAGACTAGCGCGACGCGACAACGCGACGCGACACTGGTTATTGTTATACCGTCAAGTTTTCTTAGAAATTGTATTGTTCGAGTCGCGTCGCGCCGTCGCGTCGCTCTGGTCTGTACGAGCCTTAACTCAGGAGGTGACTACCAGTCGCGCGCGTTTGTAGTTGAATCTCGTGTCCTTGTGTCATATGAAAGTTTTTCACAGTTACAAATTTAATTAAAAAAATAAAATACACTTGATTACACACAATTTTTTTGGGTTTGTAATTTGTAGCAATACGGCTAACTGTGCGATGGAAAAGTGGACGTTTTACGGTGTCCCTGTTTGAGCAGCGCCTTAAGACCAATTAGGGAATAAAATAAACGTGTCGTAACTTTTCTTCATTGCCAGAAGGCGTTGTGGTCGAATATCAAAAGAGCCACGACACGAATTTCGCTTTGTGGCTATTTAGAAAATGCTAGAACACCTTATGGCCATTTTTTTCGCTCAATGAGCGTTTTCGGTTTGAGCCTCACTTATCAGAACCGTGGTGCGCACTGTATGTAGCTGGTAGCAGGCTTTCTGAGTTCTGTGTAGAACCTCTTGTCGCCACCGGTAGCCGTTGTTTTTAGCCGACTCATATCATAATCAGCCTTTAATGTTCCCACTGCTGGGACACAGGCCTCCTTTCAGTGAGAGGGAGTGGGCCATAATCCACCACGCGGGCCCAGTGCGAGTTGGTAGATGTCACATATCCTTGAATTTTTGGTTCTGGGACATGCCGGTTTCCTCGCGCGGTTTTCCTTCACTGTTTTGAGCAGTGGTGATTAAATACTTTGCACAAAGTATAGCGCCTGTTAGGGTTCGAGCCTACGACCTACTACTCGTAAGTTGCGGCCGTTACCACAGGGGCGCCACAGAAAAGACAGTGTTCTGTTTTTCATCTGTGCTACCAGCAATATTTTACCCAGCGCCGGCAATACTGCCCTGCTAAGCCGAAAGGCGCTATCTCAATCGGAGTAAGTTTTGAGAAAATTTACGTTTTGTAAATTGTAATTTATGGAAACATAAGGGTATAAAAAACTTCTGAGTGGTTTTTTTTATGTTTTAAGTTAGATAGCGGTATTTGGCTTATACCATTAGATGCGATGAAAAAAACTAAAAGGGCGTATCTCAGAGATAGCGCCTTTTGGCTTAGCAGGGCAGAATAGACGCACTGCATAAAAAAAGCAAAATAATACGCACTAGCAACCATCTCCTTAATCTCCTCCGCCGTAACGTTGGACCCTGGACTCCTCATGACGCACGCGACGGGATGCTCTCCATCATCTTCGTGAGGCACGCTGGTTACGCTGACGTAATACACGCCAGGATGTTCCCGGATCACAGCCTCGATCTCCGGTGGAATAATCTGAAAAGAATAAACAGTTATTATGAGGATGAACACTTAGCTAGCAAAACTCCACCTACGTCATGCGTCATAGGTATCGATATTTATGACGATACAAAAAAACAAATTGTAAACTCTTAATTTCAGGTAGCTACAGTTGGCAATGGGGTCAACGGCCGCTGATCCCAAGAACAAACTTAGCATTGTAGGTAGTTGAAAAACATGATCTCCCATACATTCCAGTAGCAAATGTAAGTTTATACGCACAATATTGAGAGATTTACCATGTTATTGTAAGACCATAGACTTCTTATAGGTTTTCCTGTAATCTATGAATAAATAACCATATGTTTTTTTAAATTTCGTCGCAGTAGTTTCGGAGATAATGACGGGAATGGTAAATTTTCATGTTTTTTTTAATATCTTTAAAAGCATTTGTTTTAAAATAATTAAAAAAAGTCTTCGCAATATAATTTCATTTGATATGTCACACGGTACAGTTAGCAAAACTTTTTTTTTCATTTTTCTACTTGCCCCCCAATATTGATCCTAATATTCAAAATTAATTTATTTACGTTACACGTCCGTGTTTGGGTCACAGAAATACATAAGTGCACCAAATGTCAACTTAATAGGTCCATTAGATTCGGAGTAAATTGGCTGAGACAGACGGACAGACACGAGTGATCCTTTAGGGGTTCCGTTTTTTTTCTTTTGAATTAAGGAATCCTAAAAAGATTAATAATAATAACGTGAGCTGGCATTATTTACATAACTGCCATGATGTTCAATACAAATAACTCGTAGAGATACAGTTCACAATCAACATACTTGACACATTAAATAAAAAATTACATCACAAAACAGTTTGATAAGGAAGCTCAGTGAAGAGTCGGTAAGTAGGTAATCAGACGACAAGTTCAAACAATAAGTTGCATAATAGACGTTAACAGTTAGATTATGATCGAGGTTAGTTTATTAATAGGTGGCCTTTCATATAAAAATAATTGTAAATCGTAGTTCGGGGTTGGTCAGTATTACGTTAGTAATGAAAAAGTTGAAAGGACATAACATTAACGACAAACAGAGGACGTCACAGAATTGAGCCTCAATGGATGTTGCTAGGACGTATACTGCATGATCAACAGAGGATGTCACAGAATTGACCTTTTAAATTTACGTTGATATGGCGTCTTATTAATGACCAACACACGACGTCATAGAATTGACCCTAAACGGACGTTGCTAGGACGTATAATGCATGACCAATTCAGGACGTCGCAGAATTGACCCTAAAAGGACGTTACTATGTCGTCTCATGACTAACACAGGACGTTACTGAATTGACACTAAATCGACGCCACCAGGACGTGCCGTTGAGTACCAGACGTTAAAATGACGTCAGTATGACATACATAATCGACGAATAAAGTACAGACCCTAAAATGACCTTAGGGTCTCGTCATTTTGATGTCGCAGACGTCATTTTGCTACCTGGGAATAATGTCACCTGTCACAGGTGACAGGTGAAATTATTTAAATACAAGCACAGGTGACCTGTGCTTGTATTTAAATACCGACGACCCGATCATACCCTACAAGTTATAGACTAGCCCTACGAGTATATGCAAGTAAAATTGGTTGGTTCAATCAGGGAAATTATTAGCAAAGAAAATTGACTATCAACATAAAACGTCCATATATTCAAATCATAACCGCCATTTGACAGTTGTATAAAACGGCTTCACGGCAAACTGACATAAGGTGTCAACTTATTTAAAAATTATTTCCTTGACTGTATGCTCACTTACATGGTACATCCGATATTTGATCATCATCTTGAGCCTCTCCACGAAGAAGAAGTACCCCTCCTCATCTCTGTACAGAATGTCTCCAGTTTTGTACCAGCCGTCTTCTGTGAAAGAGGCGGCTGTTTCTTCAGGATTGTTGTAGTATTCCTGAAGAAAATAATGGTATTGTATAAGGCCGTGCGCACTTTGGACCCGTTTTCGTACGATT
This sequence comes from Agrochola circellaris, assembly GCA_914767755.1. NCBI lineage: Eukaryota > Metazoa > Arthropoda > Insecta > Lepidoptera > Noctuidae > Agrochola > Agrochola circellaris. The sequence continues at coordinate 12,148,617 of OU611860.1, forward strand.
TTTACTCGTGCAAACACATACGAACACGCACGAACGATCCCGACCTTCCAAGTGCTAAGGGACCGCGCAGACTGAGTGCGAGTTAGTCGTACGTATACGTACGTAAAATTCCGACGTCCGAAACAAACCGAACTCGTTGGGAATTTTTGTGCGTTCAATGCGATATCACCGGAACACTACCTATTTTACATTTTGATTGATGCGGTTTTCACTATCCCTTAGAAAATCAATTTCGGTAGGTTTATGTGTATAAAACTTATCTTATTAATTAATATTTAACATAGACTAGCTACAGACGTTGTCCTGTTTCCTAGAACTCGATCCACAAAAAAACAAAAAAAACAACAAAATCGGGGCAGAAATTTAGGAGGAGTTAAATATCATGCTTACAGACGTACAGAAGAATTATATATATAAAGATATAGCATAAAAATGGGGTGCATGAAAGGAGCCTCCTCTAGCGACATATCCCCTGAGTCACTATACGTCCGGCGCACCCTGGACTATCAGTGAGTTTCCACGCTGATTGGTTAATCCTATCACCACGATGGCAACCCAAAGTTCACCTATAAATGCAGCTTAGTGCAAATCCTCGATTAACAACAACAGGGTTTTCATAAAAATTCACATCACCAGTTGGCGCCACTTTGACAAGAGGTGTTCTATTTCGACAATGTATACATATAAAATATATGATGACGTTCATCATTCGTTACATTCATTCAATCATCATTCAGTCACGACTAAAGAAATTATAGGCGCTTTGACACTTTTGACAGGTGCCCGGACCTGACGTCTGAGTGCTGCTACCTAGTGAACGTCACTTCAGAAAACCCTTATGAGCGTGCGATATGGAGAGGTTTGGAGAGACATGCCCAACAGTGATAGACTGATGCTGAAGACTATACAAATAAAGAAGAACTCACAGTAAAACCGGCTCCTTTTGTCCATATTTCTCCTGGCTTGTTTGGTTCTATTATTTCTTTGCCCGTCTCTGGATCAACTAACTGAAAAACCAACACATAATAATGATATAATTTATTTGGTCCTTTGGTCTAACGCAGGTTTGACGAGAATAGAGTGAAATATATACTGCGTTCGCGATTTAGTTTCCAAACATATAAACATATGTGGGTTTTAGAAAAACCACTTGAGCAACCATAAAGTTTAGTTTCGGCTACAATTTAAAAAAAAATCGGGAATTTTTCAATAGTTATGTACATAGTGGTTCTGAAATTGACTTGAATAACAATCACACAAAGTTGATATTCCGAAATACTTAACATCATTTGGAAACAAGGATTTGCATAGACTGTATATCTTCCAAACCTTTTCAGGTTACAACCTAAAAATGTCTTGAAATAAGTTACCAACCTTGACCGCCGGTAGAGCAGGCGTGGTCCTGCCACAGTTACCAATGGGTCCTTCTGGGGCCCCAATGAAAATTGGGCCTAAATTCTCAGTCTGTCCGTACATTTCCACCACGGGAGTACCTGGCCGAACACTTTCCTGTAAAAAAAAACAAAAATAATTTATATTTCAAAAATAATTTTCCATCATGAAAATTACTTGCAGGAACAATATGAAAATAGCTCGTGCTCAAAGTGCAATGCTGGCCTAGGCTTCCCCCAAGAATTGATACAACGATCCGTTCCTGCGTTGGCCGCAACGGATTTCCACCACCGTCACTAATGTACCTACTTATCCGCTTAACGCTTGTATACATATTATAAAGTTGCTAGTCGTGTCTGTCTCTATGACAGCGTTGTTATTCCAAACTACGCAATGGATTTTGAAGGTTTTTCACCATCATTTTGGGAATTTATTACAGAAGGTTAATGTGTATAATACATTATTATTAAATTTAAATATAGTAAAGAAATCTCGATGTTATGTCAAGTCGTAAAAACCGTGCGAAGCAGCGACGGATCGCTATAGTTTGACCGATACCGCTGTTCCGCGCCTTAGGAATGCGCGGCGAAGCGGGGGACGGGGGGCCGTGAGCATGAGCAACCTGCACTGGCTCCCCGTGAGCCGCCCACATTCTAAAGGAGCGGTGGTGCAGCGGTACCGGTCAAACTATAGTACATGAATACCTAAATTCGTAAGTTTCACACTTACCAGTAACTTAATATAAATATCCTTATGTATTTTTCCTCCTGACAGAAGAATGTTCTCGAAGCAAGTGAAGTCACATTTCTTCTCATTCTTGATTATGGAAGTCGCAATAACAGGACTCAGGAAAGCAGATATCGGCTTAAAGAAATAGAAAGATCCATTTTAGACCTACTTTAACCTCTAGACACCAAGCTGCTGAGGGAGTTTGAAAAAAATACATATTTTTCCTTCGATATTTATCCTATACTATAGCAATAGTGCCGATTCTCTTGTACACCGAACTAAACTAACTTAAACTAAGACTAAAATTACTTACTTTTGGCTATGAGAATCTTAGAGCTATTCTGCAAATAAAATTCTCTAAACTAAAAAATAATTTTGACACAACTAAAATAGAATTTGACAATCGTGAATCCACGTGGTACCCGTGGTTTGCCCTAACTGGTGATTTTTTATAGAGCCGGAGGTGCGCATGTGGTGTAGCCTCGACGTGCTTTATATGGAATTTTTATTTTTTGTATGGAAAATATGAAAAAAATATTACCTACGTGTTGAGTGTTAGGTGTTTAAGGGTTTTATAAAGGGGGTCGAAATTTTCATTATTTTTGCGATAGGACGCACCATTTTCGAGATATAAGCAAAATAAAAAATTAATACAGTACTGTTTTTGCACGTGAAGTCGAGATGTTGGTGTGAATTTTAGTTCATAACAACTTATTTTATACCACACCATTTTAATCGCGATTAAAATTTGTCAGGTTTAGTCTGATTTGGTCTTTTACAACCAAAATTTTAGGTGAAAAACGTCATATTCAGAATAGCAAAATTGCCATTTTCACTAAACTAAAAACTCAGTACTATCTTAGCGCTGTCAAACTAAAATATAGTTAAGTTGTGTCACTTTAGTCTATTTCAGGAAATCGTCGTTTGACAGGAATAAACTAAATTTTAGTGATTTTTAGTTTAGTTTAGAGGCATTTGTGACAAGAGAATCGGCACCAATATTTGTATATACCTATATATATATTTGTAATCACGTTCTCGAAAACGGCTCTAACGATTTCGATGAAAGTTGCAATATCACGGGGGTGAAAATTAGATCTTTGGTCTCATATCTGGACAAATTAGTTTTCTCCGTATTTTCACCCGAACAGAGCCCGGTCGCCCAAAGTTTAGAACAAGATAATGACATGGCAGCATGGAATTAGTATGAACTATCCTGTACTATTAAAAAAGCATTCTCTAATTTCACCCGAGCAGAGCTCGGTCGCCCAGGTACCTACTATTAATTTAGATGACGTTTACAGACGACAAACAAGTATCGTTTTGTTTGAATCCAGTTGTCTGCGACCCCAAGGTAAAGGTATGATATAAGACACTACTTTAGAAAACACTACTTTTTAAATACTTTAATAACAAAATACACGTTTCTTGTATGGGGGGGTCCCCCTTTAATTTTTAATTAAATTTATTTTTACAGCATATAAGCATATATTTATAGATAACAGACAATCTGTGAAAATTTCAACTGTTTACCTGTTACGGTCCATGAGATACAGCCCGCTGGTAGACAGACGGACGGACGGACAGACAGCGGAGACTTAGTAATAGGGTTTGACACCCTTCGGGTACCTAACCCTAAAAATAAAACTTTTAACAACCAACACCTCTATAATAAAATAAAACTAACTTCTGCCCACGACTTCCGTCCGCGTGATAGTCAACTATACTTTTAGTATAACATTCGTTTAGATAAAATACCTTATACTTATTAATAAGATCGATGATGTGTTCCGCGGTCGGAGGGTTGGAGGTCTGCAGCTTCGTCTGCCGCAGCAGGGGCGCAGATATCGCGCAGAAGAAAGCCGACACCCACTGCACTGGGGATAAATTAAAACCCATCTTGTTTTCGCCGTTTGGTCTGCAAGAGAAACGGGTATTTATATTCAATTACTATGACAGATTAAAAAATAAAAGAGAGATCACTTGAACAGCGTCCAACCATTAGGACTGCCAGCCATATAAAAACACGCTCAATGAAAGGTTCCGTAGTTGGGATGAATTTATCTCATCAACAAACTTACCATTGTAGTTGAAAAACTTGTTCTTCCATACATTCCAATTGCAAATTTAAGTTTGGACGCACAATATCGGGAGATATACAGACAGACACACGAGTGATTCTATAAGGGTTCCGTTTTTACATTCGAGCATACGGAACTCTAAAAAAACCGACCAAGTGCGTGTCGAACCACGCACAATGAATGGTTCCGTAGTTGAGATGAACTTATCCCAAGAACAAACTTAACATTGTGGTTCAAAAACATGTTCGCGATACATTCCAACTGCAAATCTAATTTTGTACGTACAATATTGAGTGATTTACCATGTTATTTTAAGACCATAGAATTCTAATAGGTGTTCCTGTAATCTATAAGCATAGAATTATTTTCTGTATTTTTTTCAAAATTTTAGGCTCTGTAATTTCGGAGATAAGGGGGGAATGGTAAATTTTCATCTACTTTCATAAATATCTTTAAAATTATTTATTTCAAAATTATAAAAAAAAATATTTGATATCCTCGCAATAAACTCTTTTATTTGATACGTCACACGGTACAGTTCACAAAACTTTTTTTTTTTTATCCCCCCCAATTGTGATTCACATAGATTCGGAGCAAATTGGCTGTGACAGACGGACAGACAGACAAGTGATCCTATAAGGGGTCCGTTTTTTCCAATTCAGGTACGGAACCCTAAAAAGAATGAAAAGTAAGAATAATTGGTTTATTGCCTCAAAAGCACATGCATATAAAAAGACAATTGCATGCATGACGTAGAATTCAGTTGCTGTGGCCCGAAATCGGCTAGATGGTATCAGTATCATTATCAACAAACAAGGTTGCCTAAAGTACATTGCTATCAACGATAAGACTGCTGTCTCCTCACCTAATTATTATTTGCACTTTCAATCAATTACATAACATAATATCACGCCTGTTTTCCCAAAGGGTAAGGCAGAGTTGTACCTATAGTACACTCACATTTCGCCAGTCATATTTAAAAGATAAATCCCACTAGGGGATTAAAAAATAAATAAAACAATAAAAATAATAATAAATATAAATAAGTTCTATCTATAAGTTCTCGAAAATGACCATGTCACGTTGTACTGGGATCGGTCTATCATTACTGACAGGACTATTGTTGCCAATAAGCCTGATATAGTGGTGATAGACCGATTAGCGCGCCGCGCAATGATAGTCGATGTTACTATCCCACATGACGGGAACCTCGTGAAAGCTGAGAAAGAGAAACAAATAAAATATCTCGACTTAGCACACGAGGTTGTCGACATGTGGTATGTGAGCTCGGCTATCATTGTGCCGATTGTCGTAACGGCCAATGGCCTGATGGCCGAAAGCCTCGACCAACATCTCTCGAGGCTCTCGTTAGGCGGTTGGATCAAGGGCCTGATCCAGAAGGCAGTACTCCTCGATACGGCTCGCATCGTGAGGAGGTTCCTGTCTCTGCAGCCCTAACCACCGGTAGCTTGGACCCTGCTCCCGATACCGGCGGAACACTAATTTTTATATTTTTAAATGTTTTTTATATATTTTTTTAAAGAAATATTTAACTGTCCGAAATTGAAATAAACGAAATAATATAAATAAAAACTGAAACTATGTACAATAAATAAATTAATCTACTCACGCCCGACGTTCCGAAGTAGCGGCAGCAATTAGTAGGAAATATACAAAGACGTAGGCGATACTTACAAATGTGCATTGGGTGGGAACATAATCTTCAACATCTCTAGTTTTTTCATAAAAGACCTGTGAGTGAACGCAGCAAGTTTTACGACCCCTGTCGTGCCGCCAGTACTGATGAGCCAGGCATAGTGCTTGTTCTGGTCGATTATTACTGGCCTGAAATATCGATTTTATTTTATTATTTATTTATATAATTCTAAAGTCCAAAATCACAACTTAGAACAAAGCGACTCTGAGGACCAAAAAAGGATGTGCACCAAAGATTACTTTGGACATCTCGAAAAAATATGGTGTCCATCTTATTTGGAAAAAAGAAGAGTAATTATTGTGAAGTATTAGAAGTACATTTTTTATGTATGTACAACTATCATAATGTTGTTCTTAACCCAAAGGTGGTCTGGTAGAGCCTGTTGCAATAAGAAGTCCGCTTATGTGCGACTAAGTACTCGTAGGTACTGTACATGAAGTTTAATTAAATAAATAAAGTGGACCGAAAAATGCCTGTTTTTAACCGACTTCAAAAAGGAGGAGGTTCGCAATTCGACTGTACGTTATTTTATTTTTTTGTATGTTTGTTACGATTACTCCGCCAATTATGAATTGATTTTGATGATTCTTTTTTTGTTTGGTAGTTCATACTTCATAGGTGGGCCCTTATAAATGTTATTAACTTTGCTTGTATTTTTCCCATGTCGAGGATATGATGATAAATTCCTGTCACTGTTATTTAGATAACAGGTAGTGGTATTCGAATTTGTGTGGGGCAGGTACTACAACTAAAAAGACAAAAATAAAAACTTTTCACGAAAAAAAAAACGATTTCCAAAAAAGAACACTACAAAGTTAAAAATAACTTTAATTTCGGATGTCGGTGGCAAAAAACGAAAATAAAAAACCAAAGACACCGACTTCCGAAATTGAAGTTATGTTTGTGGTGTTTTTTTTGGAAGTCGGTTGTTTTTTTTTTCATTTAAACTTGGGCGACCGAGCTCTGGTCGGGTTAAAATTGAAAAAACTAATTTTCCCAGATATGAGACCCAGCTAGATCGATTTTTCGCCCCCGTGAATCCTATTGCACCTTTAATCGAAATCGTTAGAGCCGTTTTCGAGAACGTGATTACAAATATACAGGCTGTCAGGAACATCGATGCGAAAACTGTTACCATGGATTCAGTACATGATTCTGCACGCCCCTGCGTTGAAATTTTTCAACGGTTATTTAAAAACAAATCTGCTGTTTCATATAAAAGTGCAATACGCGTTCAATATGTATGGAACAGCGATTTTTTTAATAACCGACGAAAAATTTCAACGCAGCGGGGTTCAGAATCACGTACCTACTGAATCCATGGTAACGAGCTTCACGTCGAGGATGCCACCCTGTATATAAATATATACAATTGAAATATTTCTCAGTTAATAGTAGGTATTGGGTTTATTATTTAATAACAGATTTTTCTTGTGTTTGGATATGCAATCCTAACATAATGGTCGACAAGAATCATTTTAGTCTTAATAAAATCAAATCCTTACAAGAACTCCTCGTGGTTCTCCTTATCATCATATTTTTCGATGAAGCTGGCCAGGGAGTGGTTTCCTTCATCAAAGCAGATGACTTCTGTGTCGAGGCCCAGTTCTTCCTTTACAGCGTTGTAGGTATTCAGGAGTTCTTTCTGGCAGAATGCTACTCTTGGAGAGCATATTTTGAACAGTTTCTGTATTTCGGCTGAGGACAATAGGTATTTAAAATGAGTTTCTTGATTGTGATTCGCGGTAAGCCCTAAACGAAGAAATAATAATACTGGACTCTTCTAACTTGCATCAAAACTGAAAGAGTGCATAGTTTTTGTAAGTCAAATGAATTATAAGATATGACTCAATAATCGATCACAAGATTGCGATTCTTGGTCCTTTGGAGTCTTGATAGGAATAATCTACACTTATGTTGTTTTTTTAACCACAACGGGGCAGCTCTTCGCCTTCATCTCATCTGATGGTAAGTGATGATCAGGCCGAACGTGGAAGCGAAGTACACCCGGAATCCTCAACCACAGAAGAACTGACTATCTTACCCCTAACTGCCGAAACACAGAAATGCTGTTAACATTGTTGTTATGGTGACAGACTTAGATAAGATGGTGGTAGCTAGTCAGGCGGACTTAGAACAAGCCCTACCACCAACCAAACCCAGCAGAAAAATTGCCCCCACTGTCTGAGACAGGTTGTCTTACCACTAGACTACAGAGGCGGTTAAAACACTTATAACTTACTAATATTATAAAAAGGTAAACTTGTTTGTTTGTTTGTCAGAGCTAATCTCTGGAACAAGCACAAATTCGATCACAAAATATCTTTCACTGGTAGAAAGCTATACATAGGTTACTAGGACCAAGTCGTGGGCAGAAGCTCGTCCTCATATCAAGACGCTTTCACATCTCCTACAGGGAGTAAGGTCATAAGGGCTTTAATTTTACCAAGTGTAGGGAGAGTCAGCATAAGTATAATCAGCCTATCATGTTCCCACTGCTGGGACAAAGGCCTCCTCTTTGTGACAGGGACTGGGCCGTAATCGACCACGCGGGCCGAGATTTTTAAAATTTATCTCATGATTTAATGCGACAAAAACCCGCGTGTTCGCAATAGGTAACAAAATCATGACCATCTTAATTCTAAATATGGACTCAAGGCCGACAATATTTTGTTTATTCAAACAAGTAGTATAATCAATCAGTCACGCGAGTGACGTATTAGGTACATAACTATCTACGTAAGTACATACATGTTCCTTTACGTTCCGGGCACACTATTTTGTACAAAAGCAAATCTTATTCTGTTCACAAAACATAACATCACACCTCTTTTTCTTGAGGGGTTAGGCAGAGATGTACATTGTACATAGTACACCTAGATTTCGTCAGTTATGTTTAATTCCCATGTAACAGGGGGCGAGCTTATTGCCACCAACCGGGCACAAATCCAGACTCCGGGCTGCTACTGAGTAATTTCAAATTTTACCCGACTACGGCGAAGCAAAAAGGAGGGTTATGATTTTGACCGGTATGTAATGTATGTATGTATGTTTATCTGTTACCTCATAACTTCTAAACTACTTATCATAATTTGACAAATGAGGTATCGTTGGAATCGTCTTGATCGTCCGCTGGTTATAGGCTATGTGACGGACAGATAAAAAATCCAGAGTCACACGTAATCTGATTGATTTATACCCTACCACGTGTGACTCCGGAATTTAATTTGTCTGTCTGTGATGTCTTGTTTATACCTTTTTAATTGACTTTTTTGACGTAGCTGGGTAATTTTTTTTATAACTTTTCGTATTCTGAAAAACCGTGGTTCTAACCACATTCACACAAAACTGTTTAAATAGGAAAACCGGGAGGCTCGTTATTCGGATCTTAGTAACTTCAATATATACCTATTATGTAGTCGTATAGGTACTCACTTTGTTTAAACAGAGGATCTACTCCAGCAATAGGCATGCCGTTCATGAGTGCTGCGTAGTACGGTATGTGTAGATCCAGGTGGTTCTTTCCGCCCAAAGCAAGGACATCTCCAGGTTTTATACCGAACTTTCGGAAGCATCTTGCCAACTGGATTGAACGTGCAAGGACAGAGCCGTTTGTCTCGCTCTCCCCTGTTGCTGCGTCTATCTGTGGGAAAGAGAAATAATTTGTTATGGGATTTTTTTTTGGGATTTTTTCTACAAACCTAAAAAGCCTTCACCTCCGATCACCACCACCACGATCAAATTAGAGTCGTTTCCTTTTCGGATCAATCCGAAAACAAGATGTTTTATCTTTTATCAGTACATTTCTCCATAAATTCGTATCTGGTGTTTAGTACAGATGGGTCACTCCGCCAAATCATTTAAATAAAAAGCGACTCTTGCTCCGACATAATAAAGTTATATAAATATGTTTAAATAACTTAACATGACTTTGCAACACCAAATTTGTACCAAGTATACTTGGTACAAATTTGTAGTGATAAATATATAACCCAATATCATATATATCTGGTTGACCGAGCTCTGCTCGGGTGAAAATAGAGAAAACGTATTTTCCCAGGAATGAGACCTAGCGAGCGTACCGAGCAGTACCGCGGCACCGGCAGGCGAGCCCTACAAAATTAGGGCACTCTAATAGTCATGGACCGCTTTCATATAACTATATTACGGTGTATAGCTATATGTCTAGGAATATAACTATATCACGGCTGTAAACATCTTACTGACACATATATTTATCACTTTTTGACCAAACATCTACAATAATAATATTTGATTTTTTACATGACAAGTGTCTATTTATAATGTGTGTATCAAAAGCATATTTTTCACGAGCTTCTACAAACTATAATATCAGAATGTAGGTATCCATATTTATCCAATTAATTTAAACCTTCCGCGATGCAGCATAGTTATTGTTGTGCAATTGGTCGAGTCGCTCGTCCAGCTATCTAATTACGCAACACATTTTCGTTGACAATTCCGACTAATCTGTTTCAATTTGACAGGTCAACAACATTCATTGTGTTATTTACGTTGTTGAGCAGATTTTTTTTTCGAACGTACTGATCAATGGATTAGCAATCTGTTTCAAAACGATTCAGATTCTGATTGATCGTGTATTACGTAATTAGGGTACGGGTCGCTGCTAGGCTTTTGATTGGTTGAATCATTCAGATGTGATTTGCAACTTGTATCGTATAATGTAATAAAAAAAACCTAAATAGCATAAGGAAAAGGCGAAGAAGTCATGGGTTGATGTTTGTTCTAATGTTGATAAGAACATCATTTTGTTTCAACGAATTTTTCCTGTTTGGTACAATATTTGACTAACTCATATATACCTACTTAGCATGATTAATGTTTTTTTGTGTTAACTTTAACACAATACACATTCAAATATAATCCATTTGTTTTTTATAAGTATACTTATTCCGATTTGTATAATTTTTTTAAAGTTTCATATGCTCAAGATTTGTAAAATCTGATTTGTAAAATCAGATTTTTGAACTTTATCATCATGACTGTATATTCCAGACACCACACATGGTATTTAATAGTATTTAGTATCTACACAGTAGATGTAGGTAGTTTGCTATACCGGGTGGCAGGGACATCGACGCGAAAACCATGGATTCAGTACATGAATCTGAATCAGAAATTTTTCGTCGGTAAGTATTTTTTTTATTTTATGAAACATCAGATTATTTTTTAATAATCGACAAAAAATTTCAACGCGCTGGGTTTCAGAATCATGTATTGAATCTATGATAACAGTTTTCGCGTCGATGTCCCTGCCACCATACATTTCACAAACATTGTAGTAAGTTAGGTCCTCATTGATTAGTGAATTATTATAAAAGTAGCAGTGTCTATAAGTAGTTAACTATAGTGTCTACAGCAGGGCGCCCCGGGGCGTCGCGAGGCGATTGTCCTGTGACTCCAGCCGCTCAAATACTACAAAGACAAACTGCTTGAATTTTTGAGCTCAGTTTCTCATGAAGTTCGTGCCATCATTACTGCAGCAATTACGGCTCTATTAACATTTGCGACATCGTACTTGTGCGAAACAGGCTTTTCTGCAGTTGCAGCAATAAAGAACAAGTACCTACAGGTTGTAAATATGTTATTTGAAGTTAAGTAACTTGTTACTACGCTGGAACTACACACTGATAGGTACTTTTTGGCTAGAAGAGGGGGGGGGTGCGTTGTAAAAAAATGGTAAACTCCCAAGGGCGTCACAGTAAAAATAAGTTTGGGAAGCCCTAGGTACATCCTTCATCAATAGAACTTATTTATCTAGAACTTGTTTTTCAGACGAAGTACCCGAAGGGTGCTAATCGGAACACTATTGCTCCGCCTCCGCTGTCCGTCCGTCTGCCAGAGGGTTGTATCTCATGAACCGTAACAGGTATTCAGTTGAATTTTTTACAGATTGTGTATTTCTTTTGCGGCTATAACAACAAATAATAACAATTAAATAATTACAAAAAGGAACAAACAAGAAAAGTGTTATTTTCGGCGTTTTTTTCGTCGATCTTAATACGGAACGAAACCCTTCGTGTGCAAGTCCAACTCGCACTTGGCGCGACGCGACTCTGGTGGAACAATTTCCATGAAAACTTCGCGTCGCGCCTGTTTGCGGGAGCCTGGAAGCGGTTTCCATTCAGCACTTTCTCAACCAGCCGAGCTATTTTGCAAAAATGTCACCGTGAAAACTAAGGTGAAGTGAGCTGTCAATAGTGTCAATCTCTAGCATTACGTGGAATGACAGCTCACTTCACGCACACTTCACCTAAGTTTTCACGGTGAGATTTTTAAAAAACAGACTAGCTGTTGCCAAGTACCTACCCTACCTAGCAACGTTCTACTACGCACTGTACGTACTTACTACTATTATTTACTAGTAGCTAATTGAATGAATTCCTTTACGATTTCCGGCAGCTGAGTAAGTACACCTAGTTGATAAAGATTATTTCTTTTTATTCACAGGTCAGTGTCGAACAGTTAATGAATGAATGAATCACTATGTTATCAACTGTTTAGATTAGGACTAGGCCAACACGAGATTTTGAAAATAAATGACAACGGTAAAATCTTTTACAATGGTCTATGGAAATCGACAATTTGCCTTCGGACCCGAGAGAATACATTCCTGACACTTCTCAGTTGAACGCGATTAGGAACAAAAGTACATAAAAATTTGTAAAACACGTATTCTTTTGTAAGTACACAAATGACAGGTGTCAGGAACGCATTAATTACTAATGACAGTTTTCAATAATACAATGCGACACCTAAATGTTATGATGTTAGATTTACAACTCGGGAGTTGAAAATCCAACAGTTTGCTTTTATTTAGGTAATACATTAAGGTGTGCCTAGATCTACTGAAAACGGCTCTTCTGCTGCCTTTCATCATCTGCCTAACGTTATCTCAACTGTGTGGTCGGCCTCCAGTCTAAACAGGCACAGCTGAATACCAGTATTTCATATTTTAGGGCATTCAGACGCCCTTACTGCTACGAATTAGCAAAAGACGCTCTCATGATCATTTATATTGTTGCCCCTGCCTCTGACTGCATACATTCTTGACCCCTGTCAGTTTATTGAATATGTGTTTTACGAATTTGGTCCTTAATACTACTAGAAATTGTCCAACTGACAAGTGTCAGGAACGCATTCTCTCAACGGCCAGACTGTAAGGTACAGTTGATTGTCTGTAGATCGATGTAAATCGATGATGTCAGTTAACTGTACATTAGGCAAAGGCAAGACAAGATATACAACATGTAAAAAAATCCCTGTCCGAACCGTGAGGGTATTCTTAGGTATCGTACTGACAGTTCACTAATGTGGCAACTTTGAGGAAAAAAAAAACACATTTTTTTTTTTCAATTGGGAATTATAACCGTGAGTACATGGGGCGCGGGCGGCCGTCGGTTAACGGGTGTGCACAAGTCATAACTTATGAAACCCATTGTTTTTTTTTAATAGCAATAACTTATGATTTTTTATCACTTTTAGGTAATGTTAGTGCAGAACCTATGTGCCCCTTTCGGATCAGACAGGGTGTTTTTTTTACATATTGTATAATAGCCTAAATGTGCATTCTAGGTACATATATAATAAGCATATTTACGATCAATGAATAAAACATATATAATTTGAAACATACTAATTATAATAAAATAATAATAGAATTTTTCAGTAGCAGCCCGGAGCCAGGTTTGTGACCAGTTGATGGCAATAGTCTCGCCCCCTATTACATGGGACTTAAACATAACTGTCGAAATGTGGGTGTACTATGGGTACACCCTGTCTAGCCCTTTGGAGACTACAGGCGTGACGTTATGTTATGTGTTAATAATTATAATAATCGGTCATTTTATTCGCTTCAGTCTTTAACACGAAGTAAGTTTTCGATTCACATTATTTTTATTCGCAATTGGTTTTGGCCAAAAACAGTACTTAGTCATTTTTTTTTTTTGTTCATGAAATTTTTATCGCATCTTCTAGAAACGTTTTTATTTCGCCATTGTTAACTTTTCAAGAAAACTGATAAATCTTCTTCTTTTCGTGTGGTTTAAGACTAACCTGCAGCCTAATTGCGAATAACAGGAACAATCACAATCTGAATCATTTTGAAACAGATTGCTGATCCATTGACACATTGATTTGTTAGTATTACTTGTTAAAATTTTAGGAATATCGTATAATTTTGCAATGTTTGTAAGTACCTATGTGAGCACCATGTATCTATCACATAATTAATTTATCTGTCATTGCTTCATTTTTCATTCTTTTTACCTATCGTGGTATAGTAATCTTATTCTAGATGCATCATCTTCACATATAATTACGAGTATATACAAAATATTGTAAAAACATTTAAAAAGAGTGGCCCATTCTTCTCTATACCGAGAACTACCTTTTGGAAGGGGCTACCTCTTATGTGCCTAATTGAAATAAATTGTTTGACTTTGACTTTGATTGCTTCATAAGTTCGAAAAAATAATCTGCTCGACAACGTAAATAACGCAATCAATATTGTTGAACTGTCAAAATGAAACAGATTAGTCTTAATAATTTACGAAAATGTGTTATGCAATTAGATCAGAGTTTTAAAGCCGTCCCTGGGCCTCTGACTTTGCTTCACATGCCGTCGAAAAATATCTCTCAGGCCGGTTTCCTCGCGATGTTTTCCTTCACCGTTAAACGTAACTGATAAATTAATACTTAATGATAAATAGGTAGGTACATTGTCAGCCTGGTTTTTGTTTAGGTAATTTTTATAATGCATGTTTTATATTGTGATGTTTGAGAACGTTCCATTAGCACTTTGAGGATTAGTGTTATCATAATATCGGCCATAGATATCATACAATTTTGACATATTAATCGGAAACATTATTCATGGTAGAGATGCTCAATTTTAGGTATGTCATCAATATAGTCTGTTAACTGAGTAACTACCATATTAATTAATAGGTAACTAAAGCAATTGCCATACACGAAGGCGCGTCCCATTCCGTGATTACTGTACCATAAGTTGTACTTTGGAACGTTCATAGTTTCATACTTATAACAAAAGTGCTTGCATGATTCATATGATTGTATCCCAACAATCTCTCTAATAATAACGCAGAAGAGTTTGTTTGTGTGAACGCGCTAATCTCAGGAATTACCAGACGGATTCGAAAAAATCTTTTTACATTTGATAGCCCAACTCTTGAAGAAGGGTATAGGCTATTTAACATCACGCCAGGACTCTTAGGAGCCGAGCAAAAAGAAAAAAGGTCTGAAAAAATGCTAAGTGAAAACGAAGTAATAGCGCGGGCAGGTAATGTGATGAGACGGGGTGGGTCAAGGGAATAAGAAATTTCACACGGACTAAGTCGCGGGCAGAAGCTAGTATACTATACGGATGATTGATTGATTGGATTGATTGTTGCTACATTCAGTAACAGATAGCAACAAAAAATTATTTACCCTTTTTTATTATTATGTCCTTTATTTCATTTAAATACTTATAAATTACATTTTAGAATAATAATTTGAATATAAAAAAATATTAAAACATTTAAAAATATAAAAAAGTAGTAGCCCACCGGTATCGGGAACAGGGTCCAAGCTACCGGCGGTCAGGGCTCCAGAGAGAGGAACCTCCTGACAATGCGAGCCGTGTCCTTCTGAATCAAGCCCTTGATCCAGCTGCCCAACGAAAGCGTCCTTAGGTGTCGGTCGAGGCTCTTGGCAATTAAGCCATTGGCTGATACGACTATCGGCACAATGATCGCTGAGTCAACAACCTCGCGAGCCAAGTCAAGATACTGATATTGTTATTATTGGTAGATAACAATAAATATTTAAAAAAAACAAGACCAAAAGCTGCTATTGGTCTTGTTTTTTTTGTGTTAATCGACTTACGTTGTTGACCATAGGTTTATGATAAAGAATATAATTATCCGCATGGTATGTTTCATGAAACATAATATAAAACACACATAACATAAAGTATACAATGCAGCCCATCTAATTGACTGAATCTCGTTTTGATTACTTCCATGTGAAGAGCAGCCGTGCTATATTCTGTAAACATCTCACCGTGATAACTTGGGTGAAGTGAGCTTGGTGTGAGCTGTCACTGCACCTAAAGCTAGGGATTGACACTATGGACAGCTCACTTCACCTCACTCTTCACGGTGAGATGTGTACAGAATGGATCGACTGGAATTTGTTCTTAAACCTTGACCCAGAATTCCCAAGAACAGTCGGGAACTGAATAAAATAAAAATACTATCAGTAAAGCATTTGACCTCTAGAAAAAGTCTGCGAAACGAAAGCTTTTCTAGACCTGTCATGTTAAAGTGTTGTCATGGGCGTATATTTTGTAATAATTGTAAAGTAAGTCCTAGGCATACAAAATCCTGCGGACGGTGAGCAATGGGTAGCTCGCCGTCCGATAGGGACCAGGCCCGGGTCGACGGCGCGTTGTGTTCCACGCGCGCCTCAAAGAGATGTCAGCACCAACTGACGGGGTCCGTAAGGGCCAATGCCTGCCGGGGTTGCGGGTTTGTCTGAAAGGGATATCGCGACCTCGGCACACAGGCAACGGAAGGAACACGGGTGGGTTTTAGTCAGTAAAAGTCTGACACGCCCTCCCGCTCCACCCAGAGCGGGAGAAGTTATTTGATAATTTCCCATCCAAAAAAAAAAAAAAAAAAAAGGCATACAAAATCCAGAGGGCGGCAACTGCACTTCTAATATGTATGGCGGCATGGCGTATGGCGTATGCCAAATTCTAATAAAAAGTTCAAAATAGTGTATCGAATACTTAATAAACATACAAAAACTCGCGCCTCCTTCCCTTGAGGGTAGACAGAAACTACAGAATTGTATAATCAATTTAAATCCAGTATAATTATGTGATCTATGTACGTCTACAGTGTAAATCAGCTTGCGTTGCTGACCGTTTAACAACAAAATGCAGTCCATCGTTCAAATAATTCAGAAACATACTTTTTTATTGATCTAGATAATTTATCAGTTGTACTTGCAATATAACTGATAAACTACTCGTAAACGGTAAGCAAACAGGCGCGGCGCGACACCGGCACAACAATTTTTCGAGAAGTTTTCATAGAAATTGTTCCACCAGCGTCGCATCGCGCCTGTCTGCAGGAGCCTTAAGTCGAAACAAGTGTAATGTGACTGCCCGTTGGTCTAGTCGTCGCAAACACTAACACCGGGGTATCGTGTTACTGAGTTACTGGGTTGTGGAGGTAAGATAGGCACTCGCTCCATGTAAAATACTGGTATTCAGCTGCATCCGGTTAGATTGGAAGCCGACCCCAATATAGTTGGGAAAAGGCTAGGTAGGCAGGGTAGGTTAGGTTTATTAGTATAAACGTTAGAGCAGGACTCATACCTACCGATAATCAAAAGTGAGTATGTAGGATACGAATGCAATACTTAACGTTTTTTAAATATTTGCCTATAATGTTCCCGCTGCTGGGACACAGGCCTCCTCTCTTCGAGAGGGAGTTGGCTGTAATCTACCACGCGTGTCCAGTGCGGGTTGGTAGATGATGTCTTCGAATTTTTGGTTCTAGGACATGCCAGTTTCCTCACGATGTTTTCCTTCACCGTTTTAAGAGTGTTCATTACATTATTTACACAAACTAAAGCCGTAAAGCGCCTGCCAGGGCCGTTACCACTGGGTCGCCACAGTAGTGCTATTCTGTAACCGTCTCACCGTGAAAACTTAGGTGAAGTGAGCGTGGAGTGAGCTGTCATTCCACCTAATGCTAGAGATTGACACTATTGACAGCTCATCTCACCTAAGTCTTCACGGTGAGTTTTTTATTTACAGAATACGTCGGTTGTTCTCAATATTATACAATGTGAAATTTAATTCGTTTGCATCCTCTTAAGGGGTCATTGTACTCATCATTATGAACAACTTTTACTATGGGGCCAACGCTGAAATCGCGAAAATAAAATCTGCTGTTCCCTACTATAACGAGCTATGCGAACAGCTGATTTTTACAATGACCCCTTCGGAGGAAGCAAACGAATTAAATTTCACATTGTTTATAGATTAAAGTCGTGGGTGGAATTTTACAATCATTATCTTAATGTTGAAAACATTATGCTCATTAGCGAAAACATGTTTTGTTTTCTTTTTATTATTATCACATAAAAATAACTTGTAAGTTTTTTTTAACGTATATAAGTATACCTTTTTTTTTTGCGGTTGGGAAATTATCAAATAACTTCTCCCGCTCTGGGCGGAGCGGGAGGGTGTGTCAGAGTTTTACTGACTAAAACCCACCCGTGTTCCTTCCGTTGCCTGTGTGCAGGGGTCGCGATATTTCTTTCGGACAAACTCGCAACCCTGGCAGGATATAAGTATACCTAAGATTAATAAATTTATTTATTTATTATTGCATAATATACACTCAGTTACAGGCTAGGCTGAAACTTATAGTACATGACATGACCCTGTTAGGGCGCAGCAAGTACTAGGTTAAATATTTGGAAGTTAACATTATATTGCATACCTACTAAATATCAATATCACAACATTCATTATTATTACTACTAATGTATAATCTCTTTGTAACATATTTTAATTTATTTATATTAATTAAGACATTTTAAATATCTAGTAAAATTAATAAAATCATTTTATGCATAGATAAATAATATATGTGCATTATTTTAGCTTCTTATCTTCCATATACTTGTTAATACTATAATAACTTTTTCCTAAAAGTAATGACATGTCTAAATTTAAATAAGCACAGTGTTTTTGGGGATCTTATATATGTTCAGGTAACTTATTATACACTAGCTGCCCGCCCCGGATTCGCACGGGTAGCACTATGTACTTATCTACGGCGGCTTAGGTAGGTACCTACCTACCCTACTTACCCTACCTACCCTATTTACCCTACCTACCCTACTCTGCTAAATTCACATTCATCAAATGCGTTAACTATCCAACGCGCGAAATTAAAATAATCGTTAAGTTTTCTGAAATTTTCCATTTTTCTGCACAATTTTCTTAATTTTTCTTTCCTTAAGATTCTTCTCCTTATACAATAACAAACAAAACAAAAAAAGAATAAGCGAAATTCGTCCAGCGTTCACGCGTGATGCCGTGACCAAGGGAAATAGGGATTCATTTTTATATTTATAGATTTGGATGCTTCTGTATTCTGGGCTATTTTTATAAATCTCTAGTCTAGGTGCTGATAGAATTAATATTTAGTTTTACGGCGCTCGTTCTTATCAAAATGAAAGAGTTGTATATTCTTTTTAACAAATGTGGCGATTTCTAGAGTATAAATTGAGGGTAACGTAAAG
The DNA here is from genome assembly GCA_914767755.1 of Agrochola circellaris. Taxonomy (NCBI): domain Eukaryota; kingdom Metazoa; phylum Arthropoda; class Insecta; order Lepidoptera; family Noctuidae; genus Agrochola; species Agrochola circellaris. The sequence goes on from OU611860.1 coordinate 12,167,910, forward strand.
ACTTTTCCCACTAACCTGGCACACGGCATTAGGGCGGGTCCTAAGGCTATCCATACACAAATGTCCCAAATTATAGTTTTCATTGGTTAAGTCAAAAGGCGCTAACTTCATTATTGACACTTTTTTTATCACACTATCAAGAACACGCACGTCTTAGTGTCGCAGTAGTCGGATACCGTTTGACGATCTACTAGTTTTAATCTGATACTTATATAAGTTCAATGGCTTAGTTTCCGGAGATAAAAGTTGTTTGATTATTGCGGCTTTTATTAACGAGATTATAATAATAATAGTTGACTGACAGTTTCCCTGTAGATTAATTATTTTATCGGGTCAAAATGAAGTTCATTGTTTTTACATATCATCCGTTATAGATCGAAGAGTAGGTAAATGCTTTCAAACATTACTGACTAGCTTCCTTTTCGCTACTTCGTTCGCCTGGAAGTCGTAATATACACAATGTACTAAAGTAACAGCCACATTTTTATATATCACACCGCGTCGCATCGCATCGCTCACTCGCTGTATTACTTTGAGCGTTCTTTCTGACTTTTTTTTTATTTTTCTAGCTTTTCAAGTGTAAGTAATTGTACGGAAGTGTACGGACTTTGGACATCGACCTTTGAGTTTGTTTTGACGCAAGCTTGGCAATTCATGGTCTGATGAGAGTGTTGCCAAACATTTTTAAACTGGTTTTATATAATAATACCAGCTTATTACTGTTCCACTGCAGCGCAAACGCCTCTTCTCATACAGAGAAGGCACGAGTGATCACCACGCTTGCTCAAGACGGGTTGGTGATTTCAGACTTATATTAACTATTAGCTGCTGCCCGCGGCTTCGCCCGCGTGGACCGAATTCTTTCAAATAAAAGTAGCCTAAGTTACTACTTATAACATCAGCCATGCTATTCTGTAAACATCTCACCGTGAAAACTTGGGTGAAGTGAGCTGTCAATAGTGTCAATCCCTGTGGAATGACAGCTCACTCCACGCTCACTTCACCTAAGTTTTCACGGTGAGATGGTTACAGAATAGCACTGCAGCTATCTGCCAGTGAAAGTCCCTTCAAAATCGGTTGGAGATTAGTCGGAACAGACAGACAGACAGGCAGGCATAAACCGTGAAAGATAACATACAGACAGACGGACAGAAACACAGAGTTACTTTCGCATTTACGAGTATAATATCGAAACTATAAAGAGAAACACTTAGATTTTTTGTATGTTTGTATATTTGTGTGTTTGTTACGCTTTCACGCCAAAACGGCTGAACGGATTTGGACGAAATTTGACACATGGGTAGACCATGACCTGGGTTAGGACATAGGATACTTTTTATCCCGATATTCTCACGGGATCGAGACTAATGCGGGTGAAACCGTGGGGCGCAGCTATTAGTATATACTCGTAAGTATAAAAGTATGGATAGCGAGTATCATGAGAGCATCACTATGGCCCGTATTATAGAACCTCACTCAAGAGTCAATCATTACTTAACACGTTAACTGTCCCCATACAACATTTTTCGATAACCACATCGTCCAAATTTTTTTTGGTAATATTTTGTCTGAAAGTCCTATTGACAAGTCCTGACATATAGAGCAACTTAACTCACAAGTCCATGAAGTTAGAGCTCATAGAAAGAGACAGGGGCGCGTGTACCGTTTACGGTACACGGACGTGATGGGCCCACGTGGCTTGTACTGTATTCGGTACACTGGACAGGTAACGTGTTAAAACTAATTTAAATCCCATCAAAAGGCTTTAAACGAGTTTTAAGTGAGATTCTAATACGGGCCTAAGTAGTACAATAGGCATGATATTTGAACACTAACTGCCAACGGTCTAGTCAATTTTGTTGTGTCGGCTGCAGGTCGTTTCTTCCTAGGATCGATCAATAGATAGAGATCCTCCGTTTCATTGACAGAAGAATACAAGTAAAATTAAAACACCTTAGATACCTACTGTTTAGGTACATACATTCATATAAAAACGAAAGTAGATCTTTTCGTCCTGAATAACAATGAACTCGTATAATTATATCGATAATCGCAAATCAAAAGAATGCAATTTCACCATTTGATTTGCGATTATCTACGAGTTCTTTCACCATTTTATTAAAATTATGAATTTAAATCGATTTAATTCCGTAAGTAATTTTCATGAAATAATGTTAATTCATAATTCATTATACGAATCACATTAAAATTAAGGTATCTTAATTAACTTTATTGCACAAATGACAGACAGACAGATGGCGATAAAGCCCTGTTTCTGTGTTAGGCCTTTGATCATAAAACGCCTTTTTCCAAAGGAGGTAAGCAGAAACTCCATAACGCCATCTGCTACTGAAAGTATTAGTATAAAGGGTGGCAGGGACATCGACGCGAAAACTGAAACCATGGATTCAGTACGTGATTCTGAACTCCACTGCGTTGAAATGTTTCGTCGGTTATTTAAAAATACGTGTGGCACTCGAGGACTGCCGCGGTAAAGCTATTGCATAGCATATATTCAAAAATAAGAAGATAATATTGTTGATTTAAAATATTTTTTTTTTAAAATACCCCTATACCCCCCCCCTAAATCGCAGAATTTACACAACCGTCAATGACGTCTGCCCTCACGCGTCTGCCCGCGTTCGGGTCGCGCACTCGGCGATCGCGCGTCATTGCCTATCCCGCCCCTCCACCCTCGTTCTGCGCGCCCGCCGTCGACTCATCGCAGGTCATTCTTATCGTTCTAACTTTTAAAATATTAGTCCAAATTACTTAGTGTAAAAGACAAATTTTATCTACATTAAATACCGAAAGCGATGAAGGTATTTATTTTGATACGAATTAACTAAATACTCTAAAATATGCAACTTAAAAAAAGTATTCAATTTAAATGTATTTATAGCTCACTATTTTGGCTATAATGGCTTCCACATAAAAGGTAGATATATGCTGTCGCGGACTTTTATTTAGAACTCTTTAAGACAAACAACCCCACAATACATTCTTTTCATGTAACTCCAGCGGTTTAGGCAGCGCACGCAAAGATAGATCTCAGAGGGCAGGATTTTTTCCGACTTACTGGATACTTATCGTTATATTATGGCTAAATCACATAAAATCTTTATAAATTGTAGCCTATGTGTTATTCTGATATATAAGCCACATTACTGTAAAGTTTCATTAAAATCCGTTCGGTAGTTTTTGCGTGAAAGAGTAACAAACATCCATCCATCCATCCTCACAAACTTTCGCGTCAGGTTTTTTTTCGTTACGGAATTTCTACATTCGGTCGCCGCGCTCAGAGTCTCCGATAAAAGCTATGCAATAGCTTAAAAAAAAACAGCTGTCCTTACATTTTGACAGCGTATTGCACTTTTCTATGGAACAGCAGATTTTTTTTTTAAATTTCGACGCAGGGGTGTTCAGAATCATGTACTGAATCCATGGTATCAGTTTTCGCGTCGATGTCCCTCCCTGACACCCTGTAGGTATCGTCGGTCGGAGTCATTACTGGAACATGCTCTAAAATTTTGTGTTTTGGACTAAGTATGCAGAATGATAAAAAATCAAATGTAAAAAATAGTCCAAAACACAAAATTTTAGAGATGTTCCAGTAATGACTCGACCGACGGTATTATCTACGCGATAAATAAATTGCAACGAAATTGATAACGGTCTGTGTATAATTTAATTTCGTCTTCTTATCGATGCTCTTTATTGTCTTAATAAGTCTCATAATAACACAAATGAATACAGATGGTTCAGTCCGCAAAATCATTGAAATAAAAAGCGACTCTTGTACCGATACAATAAAGTGCAATTCAGGTCGCACAGCGCTAATTACCTACAGTTATATTCACATAGAAGTTGCCTCTCTTTCTATCGCATAACTCTACCAGGTGGCAGGGACATTGACGCGAAAACTGTTACCATGGATTCAGTACGTGATTCTGAACCTCCATTGTGTTAAAATATTTCGTCGGTTATTAAAAAAAAAATCAGCTGTTCCATACATTTTGACCGCGTAGGTATTGCACTTTTCTATGAAACAGCAGATTTTTTTTTAATAACTTACGAAAAATTTCAATGCAGTGGGGTTCAGAATCATGTAGGTACGAGTACTAAATCCACGGTAACAGTTTTCGCTGAATTGGCCCGACAAGTCGAGTACTTGTAGCTTCATACCTAAAATGCGGAGTGAACCATCTGTATTCATTTGTGGTAATAATAGACTTTGGCCGTATTATCAGATGTTATCATCGTCCACTGCGTCACGTAGTTCAGCAAATAAAAAAATAATTGAGCAATCTTAGAACGTGCGATGTCATACGTATTATTACGAGTACCTAACAGGGTTATTCAAAACATGTTTAAGATTTATACATACCTTTCCTGCGTCCGCAATTTAGTTTCCAAAAATGTTATCAAATACAATTATGTGTGTTTGTGTCTATGGCTATTTCAAAAGTGTCAGTCATTTTGAAATTAACCTAATAGGCACTGTTATAAAGTTGATATTTGTTTAAGTTAAAATAACATCAATTAGAAACAAGGATTTGAATATGGAATATAAACAAAGATATTTTGTAAATGATTTAATATCTTCAAATACCCCCAGAACGCGTCTATCGGTATGTATGAAATCCAATAATAATAAATGATTTTATTTCAGTAAGTACTTAGGTTTATACCAAGACAGTTACACACATGAAACCTGAACCAACAACTGAAGGAACACGGGTGGGTTTTAGTCAGTAAGAGTCTGCCACGCCCTCCCGCTCCGCCCAGAGCGGGAGAAGTTATTTGATAATTTCCCACCATAAAAAAAAAAAAAAAAAGGAACCCTAAAAACTGCTCTCAAAACGGTGAAGGAAAACATCGTGAGGAAACTGGCATATCCTAGAACTAAAAATTCGAAGACATGTGACATCTACCAACCGGTAGGTAATGGGCCCGCGTGGTAGATTACAGCCCACTCCCTCTCACAGAGAGGAGGCCTGTGTCCCAGCAGTGGGAACAATATAGGTTGATTATGATGACTACAGACTAAACTAGGCCAGCTCAAGGTCTCAATATAATTACCAATAAAGCGTAATTAATAATTAAAATAAAATATGCACGAAATGTAGCTGCAACTTTTTACCTGAAGTATTTTTGCTCGTTAAATTATTCAGGCGTAGAAAATGTCAAACATGAAAATTTTCATTTGTAAGGAAACTTATAAGATCTCCGTCACCCACTGTTGATTTTTGGAGCTACTAAATCAGGTACAAAATACTGGTTTGATCAGAATTATGTAATTCGTTGTAGTTTTAGAGAAGGCATGGTCTCGTCATTATGACGCATCATAATCGCGGGACCAGTGTTATCGTGAAATTCCGATTATGTCGTGTGAGGTGCAACAATTTTCAGGACCTGTACAAAATAGTAATAAATAGGTACTAAATGTACCTACGTGGTAGAATAATTCAATAACAAGAGTTGGTCTCGCCATTATGACGTTTGTGCTCACCATAAAGGGTGCCGGCAGTTATGGATGAATTTACAAAAAAATGCAGACAAAATCAAATAATAGAATAGAATAGAATAGAAAGTTTTTATTTCAGACCGGAGTCCATAGGGTTAGTAACAATTTTACTTAAGTAAAAAAGTCACTTAGTCAGTTTTACTTAAGTCTAGTGTTAGTAGGTTACAGACATGAGAATATACAATTAAAATTCAGCATGGAGCCGCATCCACCTCCGCAACATCGGGGAGTCCCACCGATCTGCGAATACGCTGAGAATACTGTTGGTGCTGCCGCGAACACGAGTCATCAGGGATGCACATCTATTTCTAATAATGGCTGCAAAACCATCAATATTATTATCTGCAAACATCCCCGACGCACTACTACGCCACGGCAGCCGCAGCAGCACTCTCAGTGCATTATTGTATATAATAATAATAATGCAGATAATAATAATATATGATAATGCAGTGAAATTGAGTTGAGAACATCCTCCTACTTTGAAGCCGGTGTATAAGGGTCAGTACTCATCCGAATGTTTCTCGTACTTTCAACCAATTTTAATAAAAATTCTAAGTAGAACCCTGGACAATAGAAGAAGATATTTTATGCGGGAGAAGCCTTGGACTAATCTAGTTAATAAAAATACAATAAAACAAAACGATATTTCAAATTCTGTATCGTATTTCACTCATATTTGTATATAAGCAAATGTATGTATACAATAACACGGCGTCTCCGTATATTTTCTATCTCAATGCTTCAAACTTATGCTTCAAGCATATTCAGTTTCACAGATCTCCATGGAATTAGTATGTGTTATAAAGGTGGTCCCATGATGCTTGCGTAGAACGGAGTCTTACCAAAAAGAAACAAAAAATACGTCCATAATACTGACTGTCAAATGAAACTGACAACCAGTGTCCAGTTTGAATTTTCAAAAGTTTTGAGTACAGCGGTTGAAAACTAATATTGGTTGATGATTCCTAATTTCGCAATAGAATAAGAGAAAAGCGAATTTCAAATTATACAAACACATTTAAAGGTAAATATGAATTGTGTTTGTCTGTAAATTACGATAAATTTTATCTTTAGGGATGAGTCATTTCATCGGTTAAATTTTGAAAGCGTGTTTATATTATTTTCTAGCATTTAACTAAGTAAAACACGTAATTTAGTTAGTTAAATGTTATTAAGTTAGAAATACATCTTGATAAACACAATAAACATTATTTTTGTGCCACATTGCTTCTATTGTAAACAGAAGTTTATTTTTCGATTCTTGCAGTTTCTAAGTGTAGAGCAAAAAGAATCTTCAAAAAGTTTGTTTTAGCCTTTATCGTTAACGTCTTTTTATGTTAAGTTTACTACGTACTAGTTACGAGTTCTGTTTATTGAATGTGCAGGAGTAGGACCTTTTTTTTTTTTGTTATGGGATATTATCAATAACTTCTCCCGCTCTGGGCGGTGCGGAAGGGCGTGTCAGACTTTTACCCGGCAGGCATGAGTAGGACCTAAGGTGGTTATTATTATAGCAGTTGTAATATCCAAAATATTGAAAAAATTGTTTAAACTCAAGACTTGTTGTTCGCTTTTTGTTTTCTTATCCAACCAAATTGATATCACTTTCATGTGTGTTTATCTATTAAAGTCTATATAAAAAACAATGGTTTTTAGAATGCTTTATCCCTAAAAATCTGTTTCAGATGCCATCGGTGTACACATTCTCCCGCAGCGACAATGAGATCATGCAGGAGCTGTTACGTGTGTTCAGCTCAGGTCGTGGGACGGCTCGGGAACAGTGGAGCATGCAGGCGGAGCTGCTGGTAGAACCAGTTGGCTGGGACGCCCTGTGGAAACTCTCCAAAGATTTTTGTAAGAAGTTTGGTGAGTTCTATCATACATATTTCCTGTACGGTATCCCATCCCACTATCATACAAAATGTGGAAGTTTGTAAAGATGTTTGTTTGTATCGAAATAGTCAATGGACACTATGTTAGTCCATTAACATAGTCTCCATTGAGTATTTTGTCTAGGATGCTAGTGGGCTTTGGGCAACAGTAAATAAATACATCATTTTGGAAATAGTATTGTCACCTTTTATGACCCTAAAATATAAACATAATTGTTTAGACTTTGGTAAATTATTAATTAATTCCATTAATAGATAGTAAAACTTACACAAGAATCAATTAGGTGACCTTATTATCATAATTCACAATTAATTAAGAGGTTATTGACTTCAATCTTCAATTAATTGTAAGCATTGAAATAAACAATCAATTAAAAGAGTGTAAGTGAATGTCAGAAGAAGTATTTTTTTAAAATAAAGTAAAATGTTTCATATTCTACAGAGGTAAGATTCCCCTGCATCGCCTACATATCGGTCACTTCAGTAGACTTTGAGAACCTCTCTGCTTGTGTCGACGTGCTCAGCGTACAACATGAATCGGTATCACTTCCGGAGAACATTGTTGATGTACCACTGATTGAGCTCTGGCCGACTATGAAACAACGAGAACAGTGCATCAACGTGGCTACTACTGCTGAATTCATTGATTTATTAAGGTACTTTGAATTCCAATGTCTAGTGAATGAAGTTTGTATGATCTTAGGAGGCTGATTGCATCCTAGGGTTTTCAAATGAAAACTTGCATATAGTTTGCGGCTTGCTTATTTTTATAACTTATTCTATAACAAGAAAATTAATTATAATTATAAAATGTGTATGCAAACTTCGCAGCATTCGTTCAATGTCTCTCTGCTTATAAAAGCTGCTCTAACAGAAGTCCTTGTCGCGCCGTGCAATTTTCGTCCGCACGCCGTATCTTTGTTGCGGCTGCAATAGGCAGTGTGGTATTTCTGACCAATTGGTTTGCTATAACCTTTCTTTCTGACTAACTCATACACACTCTTAATTCTAGATTCTACTACAAAGAAATCTGGATGCCATGGGACGATGCAGACGATAAAGTCCTTCTACCAAATACAATAGAAGAACGTATGCAGCTATGGTCTGATATGCACAACGGTACCATTCCAAATTGTGTGGCTCGGTCCATTACACTACTTAGAAATAGTGCTATTGATGCCCATGACAAGCTGAGGCAGCTGGACTCCTCGCTGTGTGAGGGAGATTTGGCGAATGATGACGGTAAATGTGGTTTATACTTATCATCTTCATTTCTGTGAATGAGTTCCACTACTGGATAAAAGGCTACTGTGAATTACGCAAGTATCAGTGGCTCAAAATTATAAGCAAGCTCTCGCGTACGGCTCCCTAACACTATACCATATTCAAATCCTTGTTTCCAATTGATGTTATTTCTACATAAAAAGTATCAACTTTATATTAGTGTAAAAAGAAAAAGTCAAAAATATTATGGAACTTGTAGCGCAAACTGAATTTTATGTGTGGGCATTAAAGTTATTTCTCCAGAAACACATTTGTTTACATGTTTGGGAATTAAATTGCGAACTGAGGATAACTAAATTCATTTTGTAGATTTTTTCGTTGCGTCATCGTTCTGGAGTGAAATATAATGAAATGATTCTACTCTTACTTGAATGTTTTAATCATGCAAGCAAGCTGGGTTGGAGTCGACATTATAGCTTACAGGGACATGTAAGAATGGGGCCGCGGTCTTCGAATCGCGCCTATGGGGGTCAATGGTGACCGTAGTGATACACTTTCGGTACCTGCTTCCTTTGGAAATTGCATAGCTTTAAACATCACTATAATACCAGTGGATTTAACACATCACTATAATACCAGTGGATTTAACACATCACTATAATACCAGTGGATTTAACACATCACTATAATACCAGTGGATTTAACACAAAAAAACCGGCCAAGTGCGTGTCGGACCACGCACAATGAAGGCTTCCGTAGTTGGGATGAATTTATCCCACATACAAACTTAATATTGTAGTTGAAAAACATGTTCTCACATACATTCCAACTGCAAATGTAAATTTGTATGCACAATATTGAGAGATTTACCATGTTACACATCCGTGTTTGGGTCACAGAAATTTACATTTGTGTACCAAATTTTAACTTAATTGGTCCATTAGATTCGGAGCAAATTGGCTTTGAGAGATATACAGACGTGAGAGACATAGAGACATACAGAGTGATCCTATAAGGGTTCCGTTTTTTGCTTTTGAGGTACGAAACCCTAAAAAAAGAAACAATAAATAAATCTTCATGCATTTATTACAGATTCCCTCCTACCGCCAAACTACATATCTCTGTGTGCGGAAATGAACGCGCGTTTGGACGGACTAATGTCAAAGTGGACGTTGTATGAGAACTCGCTCATCAGGGAACAGTATCTCGCTAGAGAACGGACTAAATGGCAGAAAAATAAGAGCAAGAAAAATGTAAGTATTCACGTAACAAAATCAGCTAACCTAGAGTAGCCGAAGGTGGAGTAAATGGCGTATGATTGGAGGCCTGTGTCCAGCAGTGGGCTGCTGGAGAATGCCTACATTATATTGATGATATAAAAAAAACTATATGTAGCAACCACGAGGAGCTCGTGGCTAAGTAATTACCGCACGGATCGAACCATCAGGTTAGCTACGCTTGCCGGGGTTGGTCCGTGGATGGATGACCATCTTTACATACCGAGACTTCTCTGTGCCTCGGAAAGCACTTGCAGTTGGTCCCGGCTGTCATTCGCGGATCTTTGACAGTCTTCACGGGTCGTCAGAAGCCCTAAAGTCTGAGGGGTATCGTATTACCCAGTTATTGGGTTGTGGAGGTCAGATAGGCAGTCGCTCCATGTAAAATACTGGTATTCAGCCACATCCGGTTAGACTGGAAGCCGACCCCAACATAGTTGGGAAAAGGCTAGACAGATTGATGTAGCAAGCGCCTACTGGTTCTTGAAAGGTCAAACCAACTCTGATGAAGTAAATCACATCTAATAAAGCTGTTGTGATTGTTTGGTTGGTTGAGTAAAATAACATAACCGATTGTAATAATGTGTGCAGTATACTAAAAAGGTATTCAACGGTATTCAGATATCATCACACTTCGGTAATTTAATACACTTAAAATAAGACGGATGTCTCACTTACAGAAAAAAAGAAAATAAATTAATTGGACCCAGGTTACAATATTCACATAAGAACAAAAAACAGTAAAAGCTTAAAATAGTATTGTGTGCCTCAGGGCTGCGCCAAATAGGCCCAGTTCAACATAAATGGCCAGCCAACTAGTGCCTGACGCTGGTTTTCAACTGGACCTTTGCATACAGTGTGCCTAACCCAATTTTGTAACATCACATAAACCTGTTATATGCAAATAAATTAATTTAAATTTGAAATACCTATTAATGTGTATTAAAATTCAACACCCGTACATTATTCGCTTGTCGCAATATTAATGATACACCACAGATGGTTATTCCTTGAGTGACAAGAATATTTTAGCTAACCCCCACTTGACACTTGACTTGAAAAAACATCGAGACTTCTTTATTCTATGTAAGTTCAATATTAATGTTTTATACACGCGAACGCTCCAGAATAAATGTAAATGATGGTGAAAACTGTATAAAAATCCGTTGCGAAGTTAAGAAGAACACCGCGGTCACACAGTGAGGCACGAATAGCAGCTTAAATTTATAATTTCTGTTGCTCATTTCTAGGTGGTAGCCCTCTGGGAAGGCGGCTCAATATTCGAATTCGGTGAGATATCAAAGTTCCTGGCCTCGCACCTGACCAATGAGTACCACCTCAGCATGATGACGTCAGCCGACGATGCCTTGACTCTGGAGCCTGAAGAGCTGGTGGTCTGTAGCCATAACCACCAGATGCCAGATGTGCCGCTGTCGAATATTAACATAACCAGTTTCAACGGTACAGTAATATACACTACACAGTATCTAATAATTGTTAAATCTAAACCTTTGGGTCTGACACCAGGTTAGTCAATAACCACACGAAAAGAAGAACCTTTGACTATTATATGCAGTGCCGGATTAACCACTTAGCAAGAGTAGCAATTGCTACGGGCCCCGCGCTAAAGAGGGCCCCGCGTATTCAAACCCGGGCCCCACCTCCGCCTGAGCATAATTTTTTGAGTGAAACTTATTAAGAAGTGGTATATTGAATTTACTTGATGTCTCAAAAACGTCATACGTACTACCTTTGCCGACTAAGACGTCAGAATATGGGTAATACAATTTCTAAAAGTTGATTGCAAATAGACGTATTGAGTATTGTTTTTTTTTTACCACTTTATACATAAGAACCCATAGCAGATCAAGGGCCCGTCTATAAAATTTGCTACGGGCCCCGCGCTCGCTTAATCCGGCACTGATTATATGAATAGTTTTCTGAAATGGGCAAGTCAGGGAATGAGGATCAAAAAATTAATTAAATCATACCCGAAAGGGTTGTATATGTTCCAGAATAATTCTAAAAAAGCTGCCAAGTGCGAGTCGGAATCGCCCGTGAAGGGTTCCGTAGCAGCAAGTAACATGATATAAAAGTTCTTGTAGTTCGTTGTAACTTTGATCGATGTTTACGATTTATGACGTATTAAAAAAAACTACTTACTAGATAAGAAAAGAAAGAAAGAAAATAGATCTCGTTCAAACAAATTTTCGGTGGAAGTTTACATGGAGTTTTATCATTCACTTATTTTAGAAGTTACAAGGGGGGGGACACATTTTACCACTTTGGAAGTGTCTCTCGCGCAAACTATTCAGTTTAGAAAAAAAATATATTAGAAACCTCAATATCATTTTTGAAGACCTATCCATAGATACCCCACACACCATAATGTTGAGTTTCAGTTCTAAGTATGGGGAACCCCCAAAATTTATTGTTTTTTTTTCTATTTTTGTATGAAAATCTTAATACAGTTCACAGAATACATCTACTTACCAAGTTTCAACAGCATAGTTCTTATATTTTCGGAAAAAAGTGGCTGTGACATACGGACGGACAGACAGACAGACATGACGAATCCATAAGGGTTACTTTTTTTGCCATTTGGCTACGGAACCCTAAAAATCGAATCTTTGTGGAAATCAAAAGTTAAAAAACTAAAAACGTTTTTCATGGTAATACGAGTTGGTGTCAGGATTTAACCAAACATTCCATTTTTCCAATATCCTGCGACATATTGACGAACCCACATCTAACTTGAGCCTAATATAGATTTGCTTCGAAAATCTGGATGGAAATGTTGGAACACTATTCGGCAGATTACCAAATACTTTTTCAACTTCACCATTCCTTGTAACTTGTAAGAACCTTAGTTTATTTGGGCTCATTTAAAGTATAATAGACGCTCAGAGCATGGGGCATATAAAAGTAGAACAGTGCATTATTAAAGGGAAGATGGATTTCGGCTTATTTTAAGAATAAAAGGTTATGATGTAAATATCTAAATGATGATTAAAACTGCATCTAAATCCATTATGAAGTTAGAAAATCTAAGCGTTCTCATATGCCAAGTTTCACAGAACAATTACTAATAATGTTTAATATAATATTCTTTTTTTTTTTTCTATTTTGTTGTGTCTCTGTTTGTGTGGTTCTATTGAATTTTACTTTTGCTTTTAATATTAGTTTTATATTCCATCACGTAATGTTAATTGAAACTTGTTAATTTTAGTTATTATATTAATTTTATAGTTATATGTTTATGGGGCATGCGGTGCTCACCTGTAAGAAATTGTTACACTAACCTTAGATTATGGTATATATTACTTCAGCTATTTACAGTGTAAACAATTGTTGGTTGGCCAATAAGTAAAATTTAAAAAAATTACCGACGAGAAAAGCAACTTCATTTAAACAAGCAATAATATTCTGTAAACATAGAATATTATTGCTTTTGCTATAATTTTGCTGAATGTTTAATTTCAGACACTACTCTCGAAGCCTCAGACATGCGCTCCTGCCTGCTAATGTTATCAGAAGAGTGTCGACTACGCAAGCTGCGGTTACTGTGCACCTCAGTCAACACTGTGATTGTGATGAGGTCTGGTCGACTACATGTTATAAACTGCGTTATACAGGACCAGTCTAGTAGTTCACAGGTAATTGAAATTTACTATGTGTACTCAAATTAAAAGTCGTATCATTTATTTCTAGACCATCGTGGTTAGTCACTAACCTGGTGTCAGTTTTGAAACCGCCCATGGGCCTCTGACTTGACTTACATGCCGTCGAGCAATATCTCTCAGGCATGTCGGTTTCCTCACGATGTTTTCTTTCGTCGTTTTTGAAGCAAGTGATAATTATACAATACGCACATGAAACCGAAAAGTCAGAGGTAGGCCTTGGGTTCGAACTCCAAACCTATAACTTGGCAGTGTGACGGTCACAACACTAGGCATTAAAACCTTTGAACGTATTATTAACATTTACAACAAAATTTAATTGATTCTAGTTCCCCCTTCCAAAAGTTAGTTTCGTATAGAAGAATAGGCAAGGAACACCAGCCCCTGGCTGCAAAGAACAAGAAAAAGAAAAACATAAAATACACACATACAGAGTAGCCAAAAGCCTCATATTCAAGCAGTAGAAGTTAGCAATAATCTTTAACAGGGAGGTATAGAAACAAAAGGAAATAATTTACAAAAAAACTAAAGATGACTATGATTAACTCCAAAATTCAACTATCTTGCTATAGCGACTCGGAATCCTTAAATTTTCTGAGCCTATGAGGGATAATAATTTCATTCTCACGCAGCACAGACTCAACAATTGACTAAACATCAATTATTTTCGAGATTTTGTTTTTAGATTCCGATATTTCCCTATGTAAAATTTCTAAATTTATTTCTGTAATTTGTATGGTGTGCATAATATAGAATATTCTATCTATTTATGTTCCAGAGCGACTTTGCACAAGGTATTGTCGCGATGTCAGGCGCCAAGATCCTTATAGAAGACTGCACGTTTGACAATTTTTACTCTGGAATCGTGGTTCACAAGGGAGCACAGGTAACTTTTTCATTGAAGCCTAATACACACACATTCATAATATTGTCCCACTGCTAGCAAAGGCCTTTCTCAAATCCAGGCAGGGCTTGGAACCGGTACCAAAAGTACAGGTTCTGTACCGGTACTTAGCGGTTCTTCACATATCGGTACCTGGGTACCAGTTCCAGACGGGTACCGGTACTCCACCTAACAAGTACCGGTACCAAATTCAGGTACCCGCCGCATACCAGAAAACTCGTTTTTGTCTTGAAGTTTTCTAATGCCTATCCTTTTTACTTACTATATCTGTTTTTCACTCTAACCTTACGGAAATATTTGTTTGGTAGTTGGTACCGGTTTTGGTACTGATACTAATTATGGTACCGGTATCACACCAAGGACAATGGTACCGGTTCCCAAAAATACTGGTATTTCAACCCCTGCACGCGTAGCATGACAACTATAGAAAACGGGTTTTGTCGACGGAAGAATAGACAAAATGACAGATAAACAATCACAGGTCATCTAAATGGAATAACATTTAAAAAAAATGCTTCCACGGGCCACCTCTAAAGCAGTATTATTTTAATCTTCAGTGGGGGAAAGAGACGGAGCTATACGTCCTGTAGAGCTTCATCTCTTTCCCACACTAAAGTAATATTAATAGAAAGATTATATGTACTGCTTTAGAGGTGGTGGTAGGCCCCCTGGGCCTCGTATTCGCAAGCGCAACTGCTAAGTTACCTCATTATCATTTACAGTATTAAAATTTATTAAATGCTTACAGGTGGAGCTAAGAAACTGTAAAATCCGGAACTGCGGCGTCGGCATACAGATGTACTCCGGATCACAAGTAGAGCTAAACGAAACAGTCATAGAGCATTGTAGCGAGCAGTGCATACGTTGTGAGGTCGACATGACATTGGACACATGCGCTGAAATACATTCGGGTGTCAATGGGTAAGAATAATAATATTTTCCGTAGAGTTATTCTGTGTTCGTGTGACGACTCATGTCGATGAATAGAGTCGTGGCATGCGGAGTCGTGACGTACCAATTAGACGTGGTGTGACATTTTTAGTCTCGGCGTTCCATTTAGAGTCGTGGCATACCAATTTGAGTTGTGGTACACCACTGTTACGGCATCTACAACGCTACATGCGAACTACGCATCAAAGACCTGACGTCACACAAATCCTGCATCGCGCAAGCAGATTTACTGCGTGATCAGCATATACAGGCTTTCAGGGACATCGACGCGAAAACTGATACCATGGATTGAGTGTACATGATTCTGAACCCATGCCTTTAAAAATCTCGTCGGTTATTTAAAAAAATAATCTACTGTTTCATAGAAAAGTGCAATACCTACGCGGCCAAAATGTATGGAACAAAAGTTTTTTTTTTTTTTTAAAGAAGCGAAAAATTTCAACGCAGGGGTTTTCAGAATTATGTACTGAATCCATGCCATCCTTTTTTTTTTTTTTTTTGAGGGTAGGAAATTATCAAATAACTTCTCCCGCTCTGGGTGGAGCGGGAGGGCGTGTCAGACTTTTACTGACTAAAACCCACCCGTGTTCCTTCCGTTGCCTGTGTGCCGAGGTCGCGATATCCCTTTCAGACAAACCCGCAACCCCGGCAGGCATTGGCCCTTCCGGACCCCGTCACTTGGTGCTGACATCTCTTTGAGGCGCGCGTGGAACACAACGCGCCGTCGACCCGCGCCTGGTCCCTAATCCATGCCATCCTGTATATAACTTTCCGACATCAATCGTTGGGGCAGTTGCTCACCAGACACGACACCCGTCTGGTCGGAGGATCCTCCCTTTTCTATAGAGGAAGAGGGAATTTAGTTTATACCAATTTTTGTCGTTATTGTTTCAGAGTCGAAGGTTTACTAGTAAATAATAACTGCAATATTGGCTCGGGAAACCTACAGAAAGAAGTTCTAGTGGTCCAGCAAGACATCAGTATATGAAGTTATGTTACAAATGCAGACGAGTATTGGTATTTATATATCTGTCAGTCATAATAATATTATATTCTACGTAAATTTTAATGTTTTGGGAACAATTTTCTAACACAACTGACCAAATAATTATTCACGAAAGTCTGTTTTTAAATGTCGTATACTAATTTGACATTTCAAGTGATTGTTGTTTGTTTTTTTTTTCAATATGGAGTTTGACATTTGCACCTGTCAAATTAGTCTTCAAGATTAAAAAAACAGACTTTAGTTTGTCTGGTTTTAGCTGATTTCTATATTAGCCACTAAATTTAAAAAAAAAACTCAGTTTTGTTTTTTAATTTTTACCTTATTTATCAAATGTTTATTATTATATTCAGTCTGTTTTTCTGTCGGGTTTGAATTTTCTACCAAAAGGTCTAAGAAACTCAATATTGATAATAGCCAGCAAAGGCGATCAAATCAGCTGCCGGTTCCGGCTGCAGAGGCACAGCCCCGGATCTAGATTTTTTTTGAAGGGGGGCTAAAACTGCCGTCTTCTGCCCCAGGCCAATCCTTTATGGGGATGTGCTAATGTAATGTAGCCCGCGAAATTCAAATTTTCAGGAAATGAAAATTTTTGCAACAATATATTAATCACATTTTATGGATCGATAATGCGCCAATCAAACAGGGGCGTCAAAACTGTTGTAAAAAAGAAAAAAATAGAAAGATTATATGTACTGCGCGTCTCATTGATTGCAATGTTGCGGTGTGCACTTGTCTGCTACGCTTGAATCTGGCGCCCCGTGAAGGTGGCGCCCGCGGCATGTGCTCCGGTTTGCCCCCTACATCCGGGGGCACTAAATAATATAATGCAAAAAAGGTTTCTTTACATCACAGAGTACAGAGACGGGTGTGCGTTGGCCCTAATGCACTTTCGGCGCCATGAATCTTATTAGAAATGTCGTCTCTAATGTTTCACATAATTGGACGTAGTTAAGCGGAAAGGATCCAACCCACACAGAGTTAGTTTTGAGATATTCAAGTTTTAAGATCAGATCGTGTTATGTGATCGTATGCCCTGCCATACATACGGGTTGGTAACGTATGGTCATAATGACATGATGCGTTGGGATTGTTTTTGTGATATTAAAGTTTTGACTACAAAGAGTGTTTTGGTATACATAACTCATTTTCGCCCATAGTGTGGGTTGGATCCTTTCTGCTTAACTACGCCCAATTGCAAGTACAGTGACTTACAAGATTTTATTTTAAAGAAATACGGTTAATTACAATTTTAAATAATTTATTTTAATTTTTAAATTAAATTCTTTACTGATATTCATAAACGGAACTGATTTTTTTAATCATAACGTACTGAGAAGTTTGTTTCATTTCTTTTTGTTTTATGTTCTGTAATTGTATATTGTATGTATGTTGGAAAATATTCAAAACAAATTGTTTGCTAAAAATTCCGAAAAAAAAAGGAAAATTGTTTTTTTTTTTCGGCATTCTTGAAATGCTTGTTTGACCAGATGTATGTATGAACGTAAACGAGGCAAAAGGGGAGTTTGTTAGGATAGTAGCAGGTGACGTTCTGTAGCTTCTGCCGACCCCTTGGAAGCAGGCGTTAGTTTATGTATGTATTGTCTTTGATGGTTTTAAATTCTAACATTTGAACATTAGCATGTTAAAACTATGTGATGTACAAATATTCCCTAAAAACATTTAAATATAAAGCAATAATATAAGTTATAATAATTGTGTATTTGATTGAGCAGCTTTAACTAACTCGGGTAAACAGTGCCTTTTATGTTAACTTAGAATATATTAAGTTGGAATCTCTGCTATTTTATGTTTTGATGTTTCAATAAAATAGTTTAATAACATAATTTAGTTTTATTTTTATTAACGGCTTCCCCACAAAAACACAAATAAAAATCTTCTATTGTCCAAGGTTCCACCTAGATGTTTTAATCAAAATTGGTTGAAAGTACTAGAAACATTCAGATGAGTACTTACCCTTATATACCGGCTTCAAAGTAGATGATGTTCTCTATATTATTCATATTTTTTTTATTTCATGTTTGTCGCTTAGTGACCACATCGCCCAATGCAGAAAAACACAAAAAGGAAAAGGAAAAAAAGTAAAACGTTGGTAAGTACTTATAATGAAACCCGTAACAAAGTATTTATTTTTAGCATGAAACCCTTAAACAATATATTAATCTCTTTACAATTATACTAATCATACTCTACCTTGTAATTGCTAAGAGGACCACTATACATTCTTACATCTATTAAGCTAGCTAATCTTCTTTCTTGGATTCAACATAATAGGGTACCCGTTCAATGATGCCACAGAAATAGAAATAAACACTTGGAGATCGTCGTAAGTCTCCGTTGAAGTGAGTTCGAACTCTCTGAGCGTTCTCACACATATTGTCTTAATTAGCTTTGTCCCGAAGTATCTTCCTGAAAAGATGAAGAAAAAAAAACAAATTAAAATCAGGGCAGTTTTCGAATCTATATTAAATGATTTGATTAAATGATTTTTTATTTCTGTGAATAGGTTGTACAAAACACTTTTACACGTCAAACATATTATTTTTAAACTAGATGAGGTCGGCGTTTCCTATCTGACTACTCCGAGAAGAAAGGCCGAAACAAACCCAGAGGTCACAGTCTCTTTTAAAGTCCAGACATAATCTTGGTCAGATCATGTTAAGATTATGTAGATTGGTGTCTAAAAAAAAGGTCTTTTGAGGAAAGAACCACACAGATTGAGTGGACCTGTCCAGTCAGTGCACGCATTTGTCAGTGTATATATAAGTAAAGGAATCAAGGCCTACATTCTACAGGGTCAGCGAAACTTCGCATACGTGATAGGAATAGTTATCTGAGATTATCTTAGATATTGCTGTAGTCGTGTTTACGGCTTACGACTACTAAAAGAGGTAGTAAATTTAAGATGCTTTTTATCAAGATTCATCTGAATGGCAACATTAGGTCAGGGTTCAGCCACAGATTATATATACAGAGGGGACACTCCGCAAAATCATTTAAATAAAAAGCGACTTGCTACAACACAATAAAGTGCAATTCAGATCGCACAGCGCTAATTACCTAGTTGAGGAGTTCAATTTCAAAACCCGCCAAAACGATATTTGAACAGAAACATTGTTTCGCTTGATTATGAAGCGCCATCATTCATTATTTCTCCTTGGTTTAAGAATTAATATCAAATCCCGCTAAAATCCTAACAAATCAGCTTCCAAAAGTAACAGTTTGTTGCAAACACCGCTAAAAGAGAGTCCCGATGCGTTTCAAATTCCGCTAAATCTAAATCGATCAATCACAGCACGGCATTTGCATCACGTGACACAACAAACAGTATGGCGGTTTTTTATTTTAGCTGCAAATCCCGCTAAAACGAACAATGTTTATTTCAAACCCCGCTAAAATCAAACGTATACTTCAAAATCCGCTAAAACAAAAATGTTAATGGTTATTTTTCCGTTAATTTTAATTATTTACCAAGGAAACCACGTTCTTAAGTATTGCCAGTCTCAGTATAAAGCTGTCACTGTGATTTTCTAAAGATGTTCTTTATATTAATGATTTTTAAGGTTTTTTACGTTTTACCGTTATTTATTGAAAAGTGTTTTGGCGGGTTTTGAAACTGAACTCCTCAGTTATTTCACCTAGAAGTTGCCTCTCTTTCTATCGCGTAACTCTTAGATCTTCTGACTACGTTACACTCACTGAATTGGCCCGGCATGTTGGGCCTACCGCGTATTTGTAGCTTCATACCTAAACTGCGGAGTGTCCCATCTGCATTCATCTGTGGTTCAGCTAAGCTTTCGTCATCACAAGATAAACAAGAGTACTTCGATAGGTTTTCCTTGTATAGGCATGAAGGTGTATCTTATAATTATTGAGCATTTAATAAAAATAAAAAAAATTGTCGACTTGTCTTTTTTGTGGGGTCATCGACCGCATTTACTGTAGGTACTCACTTGAAAGATTAGTTTAAAAATCTTTTTTTTATGTGTCACAGACGTGATGGGTGTCGGTACATAAATACGATAAAACAAAATAATACTTTCTTCAATTCATACTTCAAGTAGGTAACAACACTAAAATAGGTCGTCGAACGCCAAAAAAAAAAACAAGTCTTTTTTGTTTTCATTTTATCGTGTTTAGATATCGGTTCGGTACCCATCACGTCTGCAGAGTTTCGCTAGCTAATTTAATTTGACCCTGTATAATAAAAGGTGAAGTCCCGAACCTGAGACACTTTGGATAGGCCTGCGTTGTTTCCGGTATCGTAGATGTCCAAAGGCGGCCGTGATAACCTAGGTACTAACTACCTGCCTGCCTGCTTGTTTCCCTATAATGCTACTAGTTTTACTTTCAGTACCTGGTCGACCGAGCTCTGCTCAGTTGAAAATAAAGAATGCTCATTTATTAGTATAGGATAATTCATACTAATTCCATGTATAGTAGGTACATTTCATGCTGCCGTGATAGTACATACCTACTAATTCTATGCTGTCATTTCATTATTCTTCATAGTGATATTGAGTATTCAGGTTTTTAGATTTGTATTACACCGTGTATGTGGTCGTGAACTCGTGATCCTCAGTAATAGAGGAACTACAATAAACAGAGACATATAAAGTGTTCGCTACGTACCCAAACAGTCCATAGGTCCCAAACTGAACGGTATATAACAGTTTGGGTTCCGTTTCTTCACGTTCTCAGGACTGAACCGCTCCGGGTCGAAGAGTTCTGGGTCCGACCAGAAGCGAGGGTCGCGGTGAAGGTGGTATATAGGAGCCACTAGCGAACAGCCTGCCGGGAGAGTGTGGCCACCTAAAAACATTATGTAGGAGTTAAAAATTGAAAGTTATTATTAAAAAAAACGGCGAAGTGCGTGTCGAACCACGCACAATGAAGGGTTCCGTAGTTGGGATGAATTTCAAGAGCAAAACTTGACATTTTATTTGAAAAACATGTTCGTAATACCCATGTTTAGGACCCATGCATTTAATTTTTGCATCTTGTATTCTTCTTATTTTTGTGTGGTTAGTGACTAACCTGGTGTCAGAGTTTTAAAGCCGCTCATGGGCCTCAGACTTGGCCTTACATGCCGTCCAGAAATATCTCTCAGGCATGCCGGTTTCCTCACGATGTTTTCCTTCACCGTTTTTGAAGCAAGTGATAATTATACAATACGCACATGAATCCGAAAAGTCAGAAGTGCGTGCCTCGGGTTCGAACTCGAGACCTATGACTTGGCAGTCTGACGGTCACGCTACTAAGCTACCACTGCTTGTATTTAAACCGATATTTTAATTATGGTCAGAAAAATTATAAATGATGCTAGGCAAATGATGACACTTTACAAGATCATTTCATACCAGACCCATTTTCAGAGAAGCCAGCAGTTTATGAAGCGGGTTTTTAAATAACTTACTAATAGTAATATCTTCATTAATAGTCCTCTGCAGCACAGCTCCGATAGGGAACAGGCGCAGCACTTCTTTGAACACCATCTCTAAGTACGGCATCTGCTTAAGATCGTCGTCGGTCACATATCTGTCCTCATCGCCAATCGCGTTCTTGATTTCTGCGTAGAGTCTCTCCTAGAAATATTATACATTCCATAAGCAAGCTTTTTTTTTTAATATTTCTGTGGCGGCATTTACAACGCCACATGCGTACTACGCATTACACTGACGTTACGCAAAATCCTGCATCGTGCAAGCGAAGTATACCGCGCGACTGACATATACAGGGTGTCAGGGACATCGACGCGAAGCCGGTTACCATGGGGTCAGTACATGATTCTGAACCCCCCTGCGTTGAAATAATTAGTCGGTTATTAAAAAAAAAATCTGCTGTTTCATAGAAAAGTGCAATACCTACGCGGTCAAAATGTATGGAGCAGCTGTTTTTTTTTTAAATAACCGACTAAAATTTCAACGCAGGGGGGCTCAGAATCATGTACTGAATCCATGGTAACCGGCTTCGCGTCGATGTCCCTGCCACCCTGTATAGGTACAACGTCCCGACAACAGTCTTTGGGCAGTTGCCCACCAGACAGAACATCCGTCTGGTTGGAAAATCCTCTCTTTTGTATAGAGGATGCGTGAACTCTACACCCTGTTCGTCATACCGTTAAAAAAAGAGAGACAAAAAAATGGTTGCCTGTAAAGTCGGTTTTACGGGCGAAGATTTTACGTGACAACGTCTTTTTATCGGCGGTGACTCATCGTAACAGACGTGAGCGGGCGTTACACTTTTTCATGAGTGACTCCGAGCCGCAACCTAATTTAAGACGTTGTCACGTCAAAAACGCGTTTTATCTTTGGTATGAAAAACCGCTGTTGACTGTATCTTCAAAACCGTTATACGTATTTATTATGTAAGTTAGTACGTAGGGAGGGATACAGCTGTGGATAGAAAACACAAACAAGAACAAAACCTGACTTTGATCTAGCAAAATTGCACAAAAATGTTTACTTACCTGACATTTAGGATGATAAGCCATCATCAGCAAGATGTACGACGTGATCTTTGCTGACGCTTCTTGACTCTGAAATAAACAAATACACGATTTTTCGGCTTCTAGCCTAACCGGGTGCAGCTGAATACCAGTATTTTACATGTAGCGACTGTTTCATAAACAGCCGGTCGATTCTGTAAAAATATCACCGTGAAACTTAGGTGAAGTGAGCTGTCAATAGTGTTAATCCCTAGAATCCTGCCGGTCGATTTGTGACAGTGACAGCTCACTTCACGCTCACTTCACCTAAGTTTCACGCTGATAGTTTTACAGAATCGACCGACTGTTTCCAAATACATGTTATTTTTCTTTCACACAATCCAGCCCTCTCACCGATTTATACAGATCGTCCACCCCTGCAAAACCATTTAAATAAAAAGCGACTCTTGCCACTACGCAATAAGGTGCAATTCAGGTCGCACAGCGCTAATTCACTACAGTTATATTCACCTAGAAGTTGCCTCTCTTTCTATCGCGTAACTGTTACATCTTCTGACTACGTTACACTCACTGAATTGGCCCGACAAGTCGAGCCCGCTGCGTACTTGTGGCTTCATACCTAAAATGCGGATTGAGCCATCTGCACCTAATAATCTACAATAATTCTCTACATTCATACTCTAAACTTTCCTAAACAGAAATGTTTGTCAAGGGTGGAATGAACTTCCGAAATTGATGAATGAATGGTCAACAAAATAAATGTAATAGTTATTTTTACTTTTGTTAGCAACGTTATCTACTATTTCATTTTTATTTAAGATTACACTCGCATAAGTCTCGATCCCGTGAGAATATCGGGATAAAAAGTATCCTATGTCCTACCCCAGGTCATGGTCTACCCATGTGCCAAATTTCATTTAATTTTATATTAAGTATTTTATTTTTGTCTTATTTTGTTATTTCACTATATGCTGCACCGGTTGACGTCATCACGTCAACGCCGGCTGTCGCTGAAAACCAGCGTTGGGGCCCTGTCTCGCATAGGGTCGCCGATGGCCGTTTTGCATATGTGACGCATATTTTCCCCCAAATTGTTTATTTTTGTGTTTTGTTCTTTCTTTGCGTCATGTGTACCGCAAATAAACGTATTTTCTTTCTTTCTTTCTTTCTTATTTAAATCCGTTCAGCCGTTTTAGCGTGAAAGCGTAACAAACAAACAAAAAACTCACTTTCGCATTTATAATATTAGTTAGGACTAGCTGTCGCCCGCTGCTTCGCCCGCGTGGAGGTCCGGAAACTATCCCACGGAAATGTAAAACCGTATCAAGCACGCCAATAAAGCTCTCAGTTGGCTTGATTTTTTCCGACATCTTCAACAATCATCGTCATATTTCAGGCAATTTACCCAAAACTCTTATACACCTAAACCATCCTTATGAATCACTTCGTCCATTGATGAAAACCGTATGAAAATATGTTCGGTAGTTTTTGAGTTTATCGCGTTGTAACAGACATAAAGACACGGCGGCGGAGAGACTTTGTTTAATAATAAGTACTTAGTGATAATATTAATCTCCGTGCAGACCAGCGTGACGCGACGCCGCGACGCGACTCGAACAATACAATTTCTAAGAAAACTTGACGGTATAACAATAACCGGTGTCGCGTCGCGCTGGTCTGCACGAAGCTTTAATGCTAAGTTTTAATAATTGCATTAAAACCGTGTAACGGGCTTTTGCGAGTTGCGTACGACTTCCAAAATCCAAGACCGCAGGGTCCCGAGGTAGGTAAAATAAAAAGTAAGTATATATAATGTAGGTAATGTAATAGTAATTTAATCTTACCGAAGTAAATATAGTAAAAGTCTCCTGCACCAATTCCTCCGGATTCAACTCCTGGGACAGCAAGAACCTATCTATAACACTGAGCTGAGTATTAACACCAGCATCGTCTTCCGTATTCATCAGATCCCTCTTGCTATCTTCAAGAGTCTTCAGTTTTTTAGCCCTATGAAGCAAGATGGCTTCACTAAATTCCGTCATAATTTTCACAAAGTTCTTTAGAATGTTATGATCGTGTGATACCCAATACACTGGATAGATTTGTAAATACCATTTCGTCATTCTTCGGAATACTACGTCATACATGCTGGAAATGGAAAAGAATTACATATTAATGCATCAAATGAGTTCTTTTTTATTGGAACGGGTTGTGGAGGGGTAACCCCTTGGTAAGACTGGATGTCAGACTTTCGGGTTACTGACGACCCGTAACGACTGTCAAAGATCCACGAATGACAGCCGGGACCAACGGCTTAAAGTGCTTTTCGAGGCACGGAGGAGTCTCGGTATGTAAAGATGTTCACCCATCCACAGACCAACCCCGGCCAGCGTAGCTTAACCTGATGTGGCAGTCATTACTTAGCCACGAGCTCTATATATGTATACAATGTGAAATTTAATTCGTTTGCATCCTCATAGGGGGACAAAATGATGGGACAATGACCCCCTAAGAGGGTGCAAACGAATTAAATTTCACATTGTTACATATTAATTGTAATCACGTTCTCGAAAACGACGATTCGATGAAAGTTGCAATATAGGGGTAATATAACGGGGGCGAAAAATCGATCTAGCTAGGTCTCATAACTTGGAAATTTCGTTCGTTTTCTCCGTATTTTCACCCGAGCAGAACTCGATCGCCCAAAGTTTAGAACAAGATGGCCACCTTAGAATAAAGACATGGCAGCATGGAATTAGTAAGTACCCTACTATCATTGCAGCATGGAATTAGTATGTACTATACATGGAATTAGTATGAACTATCCTATACTATTAAATGAGCATTCTCTATTTTAACCAGAGCAGAGCTCGGTCGCCCAGGTACCTACTTTAAGTAATTGGAGCTGAAGTAGTAGGCTAGAGGAGCTTCTATGGAAGCTTCGGATAATACTATGACGGTTAACTCTAGGTTTATTAGGTTTTATGATGTTGATTTCTCGTCATGAATTACATTATCTGCCCACTGCTTTATTTGACAGACACATAAATTTACCTATAATGTTCTAACTGCTGGGACTCTTCTATGAGAGAGGGAGTGGGCCAGCCGAAAATCTATCACGCGGGCCCAGTGCGAGTTGGGATGTCACAGGTCTTCTTGGTTCTATGGCCTGCCGATTTTCTCACGAACTTTCGTTCACCATAAAAAAAGTGGTGGTATTATAATATACTTACTTTGGACTGTCATCTATCACTTTTTCAATGTGTGGTAATTTAAGCGTCTGGTCCTTGGTCAAACCCATAAGAGTTTCTGTAAAAAAAAACAATCATTACATAATAATATTATAAAACAAAGTCCGCCGCCGCGTCTGTCGGTCTGTCTGAACGTTATAAACTCGGTTTTCACCAATGGACGGAGTGATTCATGAGGAAGGTTTTGGTGTCTAATTCATTAAAGTTTTGTGTAAATTGGCTGAAATATAACGATTATTGTTGAAGATGACGGAAAAAGACATGAGCTGACTGGGAGCTTTACTGGCTTTACTGAAGCTTTACTGGCTTTACTGAAGCTTTACTGGCTTTACTGAAGCTTTACTGGCTTTACTGAAGACTGGGAGCTTTACTGGCTTCCGCCGCGTAAACCGAAAAATATAATATTTTGTTCTACAGAATGGTTCATCTTAAAAAGCTCAACAAAAAAGACCGTTATGGCAAAATTATGTCTATTTTCTAAGGATGACCCACAGTAACCATTATTATCTTTCAGAATTTGATAAAAATCGTTCCCGTGGGATATTTTGCGACATCCACACGGGCGAAGCCGCGGTCAAAAGCTAGTTAAGAATATAAATACTAAATTGCGTTGATGACTAGAAATATGTACACACTTAAACAGGGTCAATTTAAATTAGGTGGCAAAACTTCACATACATTCGAGATGCTGCGACTAGTTGATATAGCGAATAGTCGAATACTCGCCATTATTACTCGACATAAAAAAGGAATATAAAAAAAAGTTTATTTATTCTATTCTCAAATAATATTATAGTTTATTTATTTTCTGATGCAGGTTTGATTTATGAAAAAAAGCGCAACCGACTTGATCGATGACTGATTGAATCGGGCATTTGGATTTTATATATAAAGTATTAATTAAAAAGCCTAACTAATTAACTTCAACCTGACTGACTGACTTTTGGTAACTATTTTTTTATATTATTGATAATAATACTAAGTGTGTTTTGTTTTTAAAGCTTAATTATTTTTAAATCTATAGTTTTTTTCATTAAAAGTTTATTTTACATATACAAAAAAAAAACGAGTAATGCCGAATACCGAATAATAGCGAGCTTATTCGCGGCATCTCTAGTATCGATAACTAAACATGATAAAGGTTCGAAGTCATAGGTCTCGAGCTCGAATCCATGGCACGCACCTCTGCCTTTTTAGATTCATTTACGTATTGTACAATTATCACTTGCTTAAAAAGCGGTGAAGGAAAACATCGTGAGGAAACCTGAGAGATATTTCTCGACGGTATGTGAAGCCAAGCCAGAGGGCTATGGGCGCTTTTAAAACTCTGACACCAGGTTAGTCACTAATCACACGGGCCCGTCTTGCTGGGTCAATTCAGTGAGTGTAACGTAGTCAGAAGATTTAAGAGCTACGCGATAAAAAGAGAGGCAACTTCTAAGTGAATATACTGTAGGTAATTAGCGCTGTGCGATCTGAATTGCACTTTATTGTGTCGTAGCAAAAGTCGCTTTTTATTTATATGATTTTGCGGAGTGTCCCCTCTGTATTAATCTGTGGCTGAACTCTGACCTAATGTTGCTGATCAGATGAATCTTGCTATGAAGCATCTTCGACTTACTGCCTCATAAGTTTAGTAGTCGGAAGCCGTACACACGACTACTGCAATACCTAAGAAAATCTCAGTAGCAGCCTGCAAAAGCCCAGAGTCTGATTTGCTGTCCCGTAACTGTACTTCTAACAGTTGAGCTTATAAGTCAAATATAAGGCGTTATAGTGTGACCTATGTGCTGCACTATAGCAGGAATTATCTTTGGGGAAAGCATAATAAATTTCTTGAGTCGCCAGAATCTTGGCAGTTTCTTTTTCCAGAAAGCTTTTTATCCTACTTCGGCGAAGCAAAATGGAGGGTTATGATTTTGACTGGTATGTATGTATGTTAATCTGTTACAATGTCAATGATCCCAGTAAAAAAAACATCAATTTTTTTTTCTTTGTTTTATTGTGTTTATATTATATCGATACCCAAAACGTCTGCGGAGTTTTACTAGCAAATTAAATTTGACCCTGTAGAATATAGATGTTGCCCGCTTTGTTTTTTGTTTGTGCTTTCTTAGCTTATGTCCTGCTCTAAGTCGCTACCTATCTGTTCAATTTCATAGCGATCGGGTCAGTCGTAAAAGCGTGAAAATATAATAGACAGATTTACTTTCGCAATTATAATTATTATGTTTGGATACATACATATAATAAAGGATTAACTCACGTTTTAAAAGATTAGAAGGATTCATTTAATCTCAATGTTTTAATTTTAATTATAATATTGATTGTAATGATAATTTTTTATTCTAATATCGATATAATTTAGTTTTTTCTTAATCCATTGTTACTATTTTATTTATTAATGTTTTGTTCTTGTTACCAATTAATTTTTCTATTCTGACTACGAGTAAAAAATCCTGGAAAAACGTATATTTAAGAAGCTATTTTTTATGTAAGTGCTGTGTACGCCTATAAGTGACGAATTCACCATTACTCAATACTTATGTAATTTTTTTATTATGTCAATGTTTTAGTGAATAAGTCGTTGGTGTACCTTTCAAATAAATAAATAAATAAACTCACGACAAACAGCATGGCTAGTGGTCTGCACGACATGCGTGTACACATCGAACTGGTCCCTGTTCATACTCCTGAACTTCTTCAGCAGGATGTCCACCTCTTTGTTGAAGACCTCGCCGTAGCTCTCAATGGCTCGTTTACCGTAATTCGGGTTGGCGATCTTTCTGTGCTTGCGCCATGTTGGACCTGGGAAAGCAGTTAAGAATTTATTTAGGAAACATTTTAAATGAGCCACTAAAAACGTAAAATTGACCTTCTAAGGGTGGACACTTTATAAATTGAGTACTTTTTTAAATAATTGAGCCTCTTTTTAGCTTTCTGGCATTTTCTCACAGTTGTCGCAGTGACTAAGCTAGGGTACCCCGACCAAACGGGTTAGGTTAGGATGGAACTAGGGTTGCCAACTTTTTTTATAACAAAATATACCTATAGTATTTTAGATTGTCTGTAAAAATATAGTAAGAGGCGAAAAAAAATAAAAATTGTACTTAAATATGTTTTAAAACCATTTTTACTCCTTTGAGCTTTTATTAACAAATTATTTTTTAATGTCTCATGTAATTTTATATTCTAAATGCAGATTACATACCATTAATTTAGCTTTTAATGAGATTAATACTGTATTGCGATCATCTCGCCATTACGTATTGAAATTAAAAAAATATGGTAGTTTCGCCTAATAAAATATAGTATTAAGGCCTCTAATATAGCAGGATACTATAATATATTGTAGGGTTGGCAACCCTACTTGGAACTATGACCAACCACGCGCGAGCCGAATTGGTCCCAGTAACTAAACTAGGGCAACCTGACCAAATGGGTGAGGTTAGGTTAGAACTAAGACCAACCGTGCGCGAGCCGATCGAGCGAAACGACCGGTACCACGGCAGCGGCCGGCAAGCGCTACATCCAAGTTGGCCGTAGTCACTTGGCTATTGAGTATACTATATATCGCATACGAAGCTACCTATGGCTTCATAAGTTTCTAATTTTAATACAGTTTAATATAAGATCAATTACAAAAAAATAATTTGTATCGTAATAAATAAGCATTTCAAGTTGGTACTCCAACAAGCCGAGTTGGTGAGTCGCGATCGCGTCTACATAATATAAGTCGACTTATTGCAGACGCGAAATGCTTGGTTTTCTATTTACGTTTGATTTCAATTAATATTGCTCGTGTTACCCGACTACGGCGAAGCAAATGGGGGGGGTTTGTAGGTACGTCATCTGTTCCATCAATATTTCTGAACTAATTATCATAATTTGACAAATGATATATCGTTGGAAGTATCTGGATAGTCCGCTGGTTATAAGATGGGTGACGTCACATTGAATTGTTTTTTGGGTATAAAAAAGGTTGATTAGCACATTTCAAATATATATATACCTATTATAACCCCAAAATAATTTAAATAATAAAATAAAAATTATAAAAACTAAAACCCAACTACGACAAAAACGTGCAACATTTCATCCAAATCTGTTCAGCCGTTTTAGCGTGAAAGTGTAACAAACAAACTCACTTTCGCATTTATAATATTAGTTGGGATTCCCAAGACTTCCTACACACATTGATCAAAAATATGCACCCTATTTGAGTAACACACGATCAATCACAATCTGTTTCATTTTGACAGTTCAACAACATTCATTGCGTTATTTACTTTGTTGAGCAGATTTTTTTTCGAACGTATGAAACAATGGATTAGCAATCTGTTTCAAAATGATTCAGATTCTGATTGATCGTTTATTACGCAATTAGGGTGCATATTTTTCCCACAATCCGATCCCATTTTGTGGGATTCGTTAGGAATAGGGATGGAATTAATATTTTGTTCCGATTCGATCCCATTTCGTGGGATTCGTTAGGAATAGGGATGAAATTAATATGTTGTTCCGATTCGATCCCATTTTGTGAAATTCGTGAGGAATGGGAATAAAATTAATATTTTATATAATTGCGTAAATTAGGGTGTTGACCTACATTGTTTGATTGCGTTACAACAAACGCTATTTGACTCCGTTACTCCGTACAACTTAATAGCTATACAAATATACACGAAAGTTGGGTAAGTAGTTCTTACCTGATCCGCTCAATATTCCTCCTCCAAGTACATCAGCCATGTACTTATATTGAGGACCTTTAACACTGGTCTTGGTGTTTGATAGCAGTAACTGAAATACGCATAAAAATGTTATAAAATAATCTGTATATTGTAACAGCTGATGGCCATAATCTTACTCTAATTGCGTAACACAATCACAACCCGAGATGTTTGAATGATATTACTAATCCATTGCTTCATAGGTTTGAACAACAACGTAATTATCGCACTGACACAGTGAAACCCATTGCGATCAATAGGGGTGTTGACTGGGAAAAAAAAAATTGTCCGTCAGTCAAAAAAATATTAGATACGTATTTTTTGCTTTATCATTTAGATATAACGCATTAAAGTTGGGGAGTGGGGGCTCGCTACGTCACAAGTCAGTATAAAATCTACTGGCCAGTGACGTCATGTTCATGCCACATTTTAACGCATTGTCTACTCAATGTATCGCCGTAATCTTTTGACTACGTAAAAAAAGAAAAAATACGTGTCCAATATTTTTTAATAACCTACCTGCCTGATAGACAAAAACATTTTTTGTCTATCAGGCCCTATTGTCATTTAATATGTATTACGCAATTACCCCGCTGGTGGCTTATGGGATCGGATCGGAACAAAATATTAATTTCATCCCTATTCCTAACGCATCCCACAAAGTGGGATCGGATTGTGGGATCCGATCGGAATAAGACAACAGTTAGATAATACCCTTTTTTTACTGTCGGAAATTATCAAATAACTTCTCCCGCTCTGGGCGGAGCGGGAGAGCGTGTCAGACTCTTACTGACTAAAACCCACCCGTGTTCCTTCAGTTGCCTGTACGTTGCCAAAGGCCCTATCCCTTTCCGACTTTCCCGCACCCCGCCATGTATCGTGATAATATATATATTATAACAAATAGCGTGATAATATATACATAGCCTATACATTGACTAGACTTATAAAGAATATTGTGCAAAATTTCAACAGTATATATTAAAATATTCAGTAGTTTTTGCGTTTATCCGGAACATACATAAAGACAAACGGACAAAAATTGTTAAAACTATATTTTTGGCATCAGCTATCTAATTACGTAACATATTTTCGTAAACGAATACGACTAATCTGTTTCATTCTGACAGTTCAACAACATTCATTGCATTATTTACGTTGCTGAACAGATTTTATTTTCGAACTTTTGTCGCAATGTATTAGCAATCTGTTTCAAAACGATTCAGATTCTGATTGATCGTGCATTACGCAATTAGGGTACTGAATCGTTCCCATATCTCGTAGCCAATAACTTTTTTCAAAAATATTTAGTACTTAATACAGTTTTGATGTCGCTACGACTTTACTATAGGTAGGTACATACATAGGTATGTATAGATCACAAGTACCTTGAGATCATCGGGATTGCTCACAAGAACGTTCAGGTCTGGGCCGAGCCAGAATTTGAACACACGTCCATAATCCACCATCAGTTCCTTCAAGACTTTTGTGAACTCTGAAACAAAGATACAAATCAAGGAGGTTTTATTTATTACAATGTTACACAGGATGGGTTTGTATGAGCTTCTCTCGAAAACTAATGAGAAAAGGTCATGCCGTGAAAACTTGAAAACTAAAACCCAACTACATCAAAAACGCCAACTAAAAAGGTATAAACAAGACATCTTTGTCGATTTATTTTCGGCATTACAATGTATAGTTTTAAAGCTTAGTATTTCGCAAACGCATCCCTGAATCCAAAAATGGTTTTCACACACAATATTTTTGAACGAACTTTCCAACGACACCCCACACCATGGGACAGACGAGAAAAAAAAACATCCCCACTTTATGTGTGTTTCTTTGTGTGTGTGTGTGGCATCATATTTTTATTTTTTTTCATAATTTATATTTTATTACTTTGTCGGCGTGATTAATATCATGTCATGTATACCCATGCCAAATTACAGCTTTCTAGTAGTCACAAGGAAAACATTATAATTATATTAGTCTATGAGGACAACTGCGTGCAAGTCTCGAATACGAGAGACAAGTTTGTTCGTGTGAACGATACAACATGAACACAACGTTCTTCAATGGCCCACTCAGCGCACAGACTTCATTCATTCTTCCTTCTTCATTCAGTCTATCTCCTATCCCTGTGGAATGCGCTCGCCCAGGAAATCAGGATGGCAGCCAACCGATTATCCTTAGTTAAAGTTCGCGAGCACATTCGTAAGAAGCTGCCAGTATCATCACAACGTTAATGTTTTCCCATTGTTTGTCTTATTTGTTTTAGTAAATTCGTGTATTTATGTATATAAAAAAAAATTAAAATAAAAAATTTCAACAGTGTTGAAAATTTTCAACGGTTATTAAAAAAAAATTGTCGTTAATTGGCCGAAATTCGGTCTGGAGGACATTTCCTATGAACCAACGCACATTACGGACGAGCCGCACTGCACTATTTTGTATGAAAATGCATTGCGCTGCGGCGCTTAGTTTTATGGTAGGTACGTCGCCGTTAAAACGGAACAGTTTTCCTGTTTAAGTAGGTCAATACACAATAAAACTATAATTTTCTGCCCCCTACAGGCTCATTCAGCCCATACAATTACGCCACAATACAGCCATGATAATTATAACATCACTTAACAACAATTAAAACATAGAGGTTGAGCCGGGGGCAGAGGTCGAACAAAATGATACTATATGTACAATAATGAATGATAATGATGGCGTAATTCGCGCCACCTGCCGCGTCGGATTATGCAGACAAGGTAAATAACGGATAAGACAACAAGACCCGTTTAATTGTAATTTAATCATCAAGTAAGTAGAATAAACTAGCTGCGCCCCGCGGTTTCTCTCGCATAAGGCTCGATCCCGTGAGAATATCGGGAGAAAAGTATCCTATGTACTGACCCAAGTACTGGTCTACTCATGTGCAAAATTTCATCCAAATCTGTTCATCGATTTTAGCGTGAAAGCGTGACAAACAAACAAACAAACTTACTTTCGCATTTATAATATTATATAAGTACAGGCTGGCATATCGACGCGAAAACTGTTACCATGGATTCAGTACATGATTCTGAACCCAGCGTTGAAAATTTGAAAGAAGCAAAGCAATTTTACGAATACAAATCGAAACAAATAGTGATGAGACATACGGTCAGGCTGGCCCATAAACAGCAGGGCATTCCCTAACAACGGCAGTGATCGAGGACCTGGCAGCTTCTTGGCCATCTCGATCATTCTTCTGTTCTTGAACCGCCATAGCAACCAGAAGGCAGTCAACGCGCCCACTGTTAGGTATAGCGGCCAGTTCATCCTGCAACAATAATTAAGTACTCTTATAAAACAATTTGTCGAAGATGTAAACAAATGGGTCACAAAACATAGATACCAATGGATGTCAGATTGTAGTCCCATTTTAAAATTGAGTTTTGCTTTGATTGTTTGAATACTTAATCCCGAAATTCTAATTTTAAATCACCCTAAAGACGGTTTTTTTTGAGAATTGAGCTTATTTCTACCC
This sequence comes from Agrochola circellaris, assembly GCA_914767755.1. Classification (NCBI taxonomy): domain Eukaryota; kingdom Metazoa; phylum Arthropoda; class Insecta; order Lepidoptera; family Noctuidae; genus Agrochola; species Agrochola circellaris. Next base: position 12,202,341 of record OU611860.1, read on the forward strand.
GACTACGGCGAAGAAAAAAGGAAGGGTTATGATTTTGACCGGAATGTATGTAAGTATGTATGTATGATCATCTGTTCCTTCATTACTTCTAAAATACTCATCATAATTGACAAATGAGGTATCGTTGGAAGTGTCTTGATGGTCCGCTGGTTATAGGTGGTAATGTGACGTCACATTAAATTAATATGGCGCCCTCTAGAGAACATAATGTCTTAAATCAAAAAATATTATGCCATGTTGGGTTTCAAATGAAAGGGCTTAATTAATTAGCACATTTCAAAATTATGTATATTATAACTACAAAATAACTTAAATAAAAATAAAAGTTATAAAAACTAAAACCCAAATTCGACAAAAAAGTTAACTAAATATGTATAAACAAGACATCACAGACGGACAAATTAAAAATCCGGAGTCACACGTAATCTGTTCGATTTATGCCCTACACGTATGTGACACCGGATTTTTTTGTCGACGATTTATCAATTGCAAATTAATAATAATATTATTCAAATTATGTTGGAAAAAATTATGAGAAGTAAATTTGAAACCTTCGAAATGCAGATGACTGAGTGACTAATTCCCTTTAGTCAGTACCGGATTAAGCAAGCGCGGGGCCCGTAGCAAATTTTATAGACCTTGTTATGCTATGGGTTCTTATGTATAAAGTGGTAAAAAAAAAACAATACTCAATACGTCTATTTGCAATCAACTTTTAGAAATTGACCCATATTCTGACGTCTTGGTCGGCAAAGGTAGTACCTACGTATCACGTTTTTGAGGCATCAAGTAAATTCAATATACCTACCACTTCTTAATAAGTTTCACTCAAAAAATTATGCTCAGGCGGAGGTGGGGCCCGGGTTTGAATACGCGGGGCCCCCTTTAGCGCGGGGCCCGTAGCAATTGCTACTCTTGCTACGTGGTTAATCCGGCACTGCCTTTAGTGAGCGATGGCTTCAGAATTTAATCTGCAGCCTTGTTTACACTCTCATCAAAAAGTTTTTGAACAGATTGTAAACATAAGCTATCTGTGTGCCAAGGGATGTTGCCTATTTTGGTACACCCTCCAATTTAACCATGTGTAATAATACATTAGTAATAATACATCTTAAACTGAATTTACTACGGCGCCTAATTACCTAACCCTAGTTATACTGTACTAAAAATGTCACTTTTAGCAATATCCAAATACCTATGTTTTGTTTTTTATATTTCATAATTCACAACCCTTTTGAGCATCATTAGGAATCCGTCGACAACACTCGCTACACACGCCTACGCAGTTACCGATCATGGGTTCACTCCTTACCACCCCCCTGCATCTGCCGGTAAATCTTGGATTTCTATCGGTGTCGTCAAATAAAGTGCAGCATTTCAGCTTGGCAGTACTTGGCACCGAATCAGCATCGCCAGACGCGGCGTGTCGACGAGGGCAGGCGGTGCTGGGGGCCTACTCCCTAAGCGAAATCCGTAGTTTCTACCGTCGTTACAGGCGCTTCGCTCTCCTTCTCACTTACGGTATGCCTGTAAGTGAGACGGGGTACGAAGCGTCCGTAATGACGGCCGAAACTACGGATTTCGCTTAGGGAGTAGGCCCACAGATCCGATACTGACCTTAACGGCCGTAAAATAAAGGCTGTCTGAAAATCCTTTATTTACAAATGTTATGATATTAGATTTAAAAAAAAAATTAATGAAGAAAAAAGAAAAAAGTATTAGCTATCACTCGATCGTCGACTAAGTTTTTTTTCCTTAATTTTTTTGGACTGAGCTCCGTTTCTTACTATTCTGCGACTATTTAGGTATCGCGCACTGGACTCCGGTTACCTACAATTTTTCTTGTAGACTCCGGCTGTCTCCTGAATGTTATAAACTGTTTCATTTGAATAGTAGAAGACCTTTTAGGTTTGATGCAAGCGGGAAGTCGGCAAGGTATTTCCGCAAACAACGGTATAATTTTGCAATGCACAGAAAGATGTTGGGTACCTGTCGGTCGACTCTGTAAAAAGATCAACGTGAAACTTAGGTGAAGTGAGCGTGAAGTGAGCTGTCACTGTCACAAATCGACCGGCAGGATGCTAGGGATTAACACTATTGGCAGCTCACTTCACCTAAGTTTCACGGTGATATTTTTACAGAATCGATCGGCTCATTACGGGATTAGTGAAGATGCTACGTGGTTGCACCCAGTTACCACATGTATTAGCTAGACAAAACTTTGAAGTCGGAAAACCATGTTTTTAGGGTTCCGTATTTCCAGATGAAAAAGCTGAACATGTTATTCAACTACAATGTTAAGTTTGTTCTTGGGATAAAATCATCCCAACTACGGAACCCTTTATTGTGGGTGATCCGACACGAACTTTTTTACTGTAAACGAGACAACCAAAGTTTACATAAGCTTCAATTTAGATATTTTATATTTATTTTTGATATTTTATTTTAATCTAATTGATTTTTTGCCAGTGACGGTTTATGGGGATCAATGGACTGTAGACTGAGGTCGTTATTTATTTTTAATACCAACGTAATTTCTCAAAAAAATCACTATTCGCGTAAAGGTAATCATAGGATTACCTTTATTATCAAATTAATTTATTAAAACAAAACAAAAAACACATTCTTTGCACAATTTTCCCGAAACATTTTCATTTCCCGCGCAAACTTTGACCACAGACTTAAAATAGTTTGTGCAAAGGTTCCCATAAAAAAGGCTGAATAACAATTAAATATTCGACTTACCTTGTATAATGTTAGACTTACCTTAAAAAAAAAACGTCGTGCCACACACAGAACCAAAAGCTAACTATACCCTGAGTACGTGACTACATAACAGCAATTGTAAGTATAATAAAAATATACTCAATGAATACGTGTGAAGGATAATGTTGTAAGCTACAATTAGGGTTGCCAACCCTACTACGTTCCGTGTGGTGCCGAACATAAAGAAAGAAAGAAAGAAAAAGTATTTATTGAGACCCGCACAGGAAATCACACATTAAACTAAAAACACACTAAAAATAAATAAAAAACAAAGTAACATTAAAATTTAAAAAATGAAGTCCCGTACTAGGCCAAAAGGCATCAAGTATCTCAGCATGAAAGAATAGCACTACCCTATTTCTTCCCGTGGGTGTCGTAAAAGGCGACTAAGGGACTCACTAGAGAATAGGCAGCAGCGTTCTCTACTCATTTTAACACCATACTGCGATCGCCAACCCGCCTGCCAAGCGTGGCGATTATGGCAAACCTCCCCATTTGGGGGAGGACTATGTCCAACAGTAGACGTTTTTCGGCTGAAATGATAGGTAATGATGATGATGAACCCTACATATAGTATCCTGCTTTATTAGAAGCCTAAATAGGTATTATATTTCTAAAGAAAAAATATAGTAGGCAAAACTACTTTATATATTTTTACATAACATCACCCTTGTAATCCCCAAAGGGCTAGGCAGGGTACACCCACATTTCGCCAGTTATGTTTTAGTCCCATGTTATAGGGGGCGAGCCTATTGCCATCAACGGGGCACAAATTCAGGCTCCGTGCTACTACTCAGAAATTTCTGATGGAAAAACCCAATAACACTTTACCAGACCTGGGAATCAAACCCAGGACCTAATGCTCAGCAGTAGCGCTTGCGACCACTAGATCAACGACGCTGTCGAATACTATACTGGACGGCAGGGACAGGGATTCTGAGCACCACTGCCTTGAAATTTTTCGTCGGTTATTTAAAAAAAAAAACAGCTCTGTTCCATAAATTTTGACCGCGTAGGTAGTTTTGCACTGGTGATAGGATTGCACTTTTCTATGAAATAGCAGATTAAAAAAAAAATAACCGACGAAAAGTTTAAACGCAGGGGGTTCAGAATCATGTACTGACCCCATGGTAACCGGCTTCGCGTCGATGTCCCTGACACCCTGTATATTTATTTCAATACAAAATGGCGAGATGATCGCAATAGGGCCAGTATTAATTTCATAAAAGCTAATGAATGGTAGTTTGTGTAGTAGAATGTAAAAATAGTAATGATGGGATATAAAAAAAACCGGTTAATAAAAGTTCAAAGTACAAGATTAAAAATGTTTTTGAAATATAAATACCTAGGTACTATATTTTTTATTATTTTTTCTCCATCTACTATATTTTTACAGGCATCGGGTTCGAAAATATTATATTTGATATAAAAAATTTGGCAACCCTAGCCACAATTATCATGGCTTCATTTAAGAGACTGTGTTGAGCGTCCTAGAAAAGCTAAAGTTTGTACTGAAAAGTTAAGTGATTGTATTTTTTTTGTCTCTAGTACGTTTAATTATTTAAAAAAACCGGCCAAGTGCATGTCGGACCACGCACAATAAACGGTTCCGTAGTTGGGATGAAAATATCCCAAGAACAAACTTAACATTGTAATTGAAAAACATGTTACACATACGGAATGTATGGGAGAACATGTTTTTCAAACTGCAAATTTAAGTTGGTTGATTATTACTCGTTAACCTGTAAAGCCTACTTAGCTGTGATAGTTTCTTTTACTACAGTGATCTTTTTGTATAGGTTTTTCTTTTGCCCGGCCCTTTCTTTTTAACTGATCTTCTTCCAATCGTTGCTAGGTAATCTGCGTCCGCAATTCATTTGCCAAACATGTAAGCAAACACGAATTTTAGGAAAAACAACTGTAAAGCCTACACATTAGGTTTAGTTTGGGCTTCAACTTTATATTTTTTATGACTTTTTCAACAGTACTAGTCGGTCTAAAATCAACTTTATTTACACTTGCATAAAGTTAACGTTTCTCTAAGTGGAAAATTAATGTTTGTTTACATGTTTGGCAAATAAATTGCGAACGCAGATTAGATTCTTTTCGGCGGTTAGTAAATAGTTGTGACAGTAAAACATAAACAAAATAAAAAGAAAATTAGTTCGTTAATTATTTCATCCTACAATGTTACGCCAGTGACCAGTAAAAATGTTTGGAATGCGCAGTTAGATAAATACTCCGGCAGTTCATGGGTTAGGTTGGAATTGTGACCAACTAACACGCGAACCGAATTGGTCGCAGTAACTAAGCCAGGGCTCCCCGACCAAATGGGTAAGGTCAGAACTTTCAACAACCACGCGCGAGCCGTGCGTGTGGTGCGAGCGGCAGCCGGCGAGCGCTACTTCCAAATTAGATTTCTTACCAACTAATTTCGATGTGCTAACTGCCCACACGTAACTGCCCGTTCAGACATTTTACTGCTTAATTATTTACCCATTATTTAAATGGGTAAATAATTAAGCAGTAAAATGTTTGTTATACAGGGTGTTAAAGATATTACGTGCCATAGCTTCAGGCTGAGTTCAGAGTCGATGAAGAAACCCATAAAAAAAATATCTATAAAAAAAGTTTTAAAAAAACCGAATATTATCATAAGATGAACCTAATCTCTAACCTACAAATTAAATATTACCTTATTTTTATTGCCGTATTTTTAGTTTAGGTAGTGCTCAGTTTTTACTAGCTATCTTGTTAATAAACATGCATTTTGTAAAAGAAAACTACAAAAAAACAGTGCCAAAAATTAAAATTGGAGCGGAGTTCCTCTACAATTGTACCGAGGAACAATTACGTACCTACCCACAAGTGTCGACAGCTTGTTGTGTTTTCCTTGGTCAGTCATCTAACTTATTATTAAAGAAATTAAATCAAAATCAGGTTTTAAACTACTCTTTGAACGGGTGTCAGTAGATATAGTATTACAGAAGGCCAATTCTCGTACATAGAAAACGTTTACAGTCAGGTCGCGATCTGTCAAACTTGTCAAAAATGTTGGTAAATAAATTGTAATATTGACATTGACAGATTGCGAATGAGATGCGAATGCGTTCTTAAAAATTACGAGAATTGCCCCTCTGGTATTACTAGGAAAAAAAAGAAAAAGTATTTATTGAGACTCGCACAGGAAATAAAAAATTTACCTAAAAACACACTAAACATAAATAAAAAATAAAAAACCATAAAAAACAAAGTAAAATTTAAAGAAGGAAGTCCTGTACGAGGGCAAAAGGCTCCTATCTCAGCACGAAGCTGCGACATTTAAAAAAAAATGTCGCAGTGCTGGTATTCTGATACTATGCACATAAAAAAAGCATTGATATCATCGCATTTATTTCCTGAAGAGGTAGGTAGAGCTGCATACTCGTAGTAGGCACATTTCACCGGTCAGTTGGGGCGACCCTATCCCCATTAACGAAATCCAGACTGTGGGATTGTTAACAGACTGATAAATTTTTCTTCTTCTTACCCCGGCTGGGGAATCGAAGCCAAGATGCCACTCAGAAGTTAGTCATGTGTTTTAGGTACGCCGTATGCAAATGCTGGAGCAATATTCAACCGTCTATAAGGAATCTTAAATTTCTTGGTACCTTCAGAATTCGAATGCTGGAGTTTCTGAGGTGTACCTAACCATTGTACACTCACATTTCGCTAATTATATTTAACACATTCAGTGCCGGCAGCCCTCCCGGAGGGCTCATTTCAAATGTAGGTTTTTTTTAAAATGCCGTGTAAATAAAACGTGATGTATATTTTAACAAGATTTATTAGTTGGTTTTAAAATCCAAGCATTTTTATTGTTTTATTACTTTACGGTTACAAATATTAACTCAAAATTTAAAAGGTACTACGTATAGCGACAAGACCCCCTGAAAACACAATTTAATTCTTTTTACAGCGTTTTATAATTCAGTTTTAAACCAAATGGCGTTGACCGACCGCGATGATTAACTTTAGAGCAAACGTAATGCGGGCAACCTTCACGGAGGGTTCACTTCCATTATGTATGGCGGCATGGCGTATGAGTTCTATAAAAAGTGGGTGGAATCGAAAATGTTAAGTGCCATATAATAAACTAGGTGTAAGTCACAGGAACTTACTTACACCTAGTTTAGGAGTCAGAGTACTTCAGTTATTACGTGTTTTAGTGGTTTTGGTGAACAACCGGGCACAAATCCAGATTCCGGGCTGCTACTGAGAAATTCCTAATTGTAAAACCCAAGAACACTTTGCCCAACCTGGGAATCGAACCCAAGACCTCATGCTCAGCAGTAGCGCTTGCGACCACTAGGCGAACGAAGCAGTTTATAATAAGTGTGCCATAAAAGACGATATTAATAACTAACAGTTGTAAAACCATAATTGCTTAGGTATGAGCTCAGGGTTCTTCATTGTACCCATTTAGTACCAATACCTAGGAAGTTTTATTAGTTCTTCATTATACAGGGTGTTCGGCGGACGGTTGAACATACGAAAATGGCGGATCTGTGGGGCCACCTGTTACGTGTTTAGGCCCAATAACAAGACCCGGGCTACAAAGATTTTTGTAGTGATTTTTTTTTAATTTTATCGAAATTCGTCGTTGCTCAAACTTCAAACGTCAATAATTTCATTTAAAAAATAACAAAACTGGCAAAATTTTATTTTTATTTTCATCTAAAGTAACTGTAGAATCATAAAATTTGTATTTGACGTAGATGATTGCTAGAAAATTAAATACGAGCCCTTAAACTAGGTACATACGAATTAAAAATAAAAACCGAAAGCACGACTTTGAACTGCGTTAACAAAAAAACCAACAGTGATAGAGCAGTTCTAATTTTAGGTAAACATCTTTGGTTCATGCCCGATCTAACGGTATGCATTATGCACAATTTCTTATAAAACAACTAGAACAATTCGCCAATTTTAACTGGCTGGGACTTTTTTCACGGAACTCTACATTTGCGGAAAGTGAAAATAATTATAAATACAAACCAATTTTTTTTTACATGTTAGATTCTACAAAAATTCAAAAAAAAAATTTAAATAAATTTTGCCGGTTTTGTTATTTTTAAATGAAATGTTTGAAGTTTGAGCAACGACGAAATTCGTAATAGAAAAAATAATTTAAAAAAATCCGCGTTGCCTGGATCTTGTTATTGGGTCTAAACAGGTAGCAGAGGGGCCCACTCATCCGCCATTTTCGTATGTTCAACCGTCTGCCGAACACCCTGTACCTATACTCTGTACACAGAAGGTTACTGTGTGTAGGTAAAGTTTATCATACTGGAACAGTACGACACAACTCTGATGTAGCATCGGCAAAATTCGTAAAACCGATCACCATCCGAACTGACTGCGTCTTCAAAATCACCAATCTTTATTACTGCTTTAGGTGAAAATGATCTTTACGCAAACGCAATTACTTGTGAAGTCATATAACCAAATACATTCATAAAATTGAAATGAATGAATGTAAATTTTCAAATTTATTCTACGTCTAAGTTGTGTCGTACTGTACGTAGTTAGTAAATTATTCCGTATTTACAATCCCGTAATAAGTGTCATGATCCTATGCATAACATTAACAAGCTCGTTACAGAAGCTAAGAGCAGGTAGTCTAGCTTAGTCGTACCTATTTTTTTATCTATTCCCATCCAATACCAAGAGCTAATACCATTTGGTATTAGTTTATTTCCGAATTTATTTTCTATTCCCAACGAGTACCATATTTTAAAACCAATACCAAAACAAGTTTGAAGAAATCAGGTACAGTCAGGTTCAGTAAAATTAAAATGCTTTGAGTGATTTTAAGTAATGTTTAATCAAGATTAGGGTTTGAATATAAATCAAATATTTATTTTTTCTTTTATTTTGTCAATTTTAGAGATTTAGAGATATTATATACTTTTATTTTACTATTAAAAGTCCAACAATTATAATATTATATACAAACTATCAAATAGTAGCAATTTTCAGAACCTACTTATTAATTAACTGTGATACTTACCTAGTATGTAAAAGTATAGAGTATAAAATATCACAGACTTATATTTATGGTGATGATATAATTGTATCTTAATAATAAATCACAAAAATTTGGCAAAAAATCGAATATGAATAGTTAAAGTACTGAAAATCTAACAAAATTATAAAATATCACAAATAATCAACTTTTAATGTAACAATGTTTTTGGCAAAAAACATCAAAAATGGTGAATTTACTTACAATCTAACAATAGTTATAAAATATCACAGATAATCAACTTTTAAAATAATGATGTAGCTTAGTAGTAATAAATCAGCATTTTTTTTTTGCAAAGACATCAAATATAAATAATTTGCTAACATTTAAAAGTAGTACTTACGCATTTTTAAGTAGATAATAATCAGCTTAATTTTAAAATTTCACCTAATAGAAGTTAGAGCCTTAATTTTTCTAAACAATGACCAACGCTAATTTTCTGTTTCGCGTTGCACGTCGCTTTGCGTCAGGTGCATTGGTCATGTATTGATTAACATCCACTGATTGCAAATCTGCGTCTTCTTTCAGAGCTTTTAGAAGCTGATATAAATTGGCAAAACTTTGTGTAGCTAAGTGTACAAAAAGTCACGTTTTGGTATTCGTTAGTAATACATTATTTATTACAAAAAATGTGGTACTCGTTGGGAACAGAAAATAAATTCGGAAATAAACTAATACCAAATGGTATTAGCTCTTGGTATTGGATGGGAATAGATCAATTTTTTTATGCCGCCCATGGGCCTCTGACTTGGCTTCACATACCGTCGAGAAATATGTCTCAGGCATTTTTCACGAAGTTTTCCCTCACCGTTTTTGAAGCAAGTGATAATTATACAATACGCACATCAATCCGAAAAGTCAGAGATGCGTGCCTTGGGTTTGAATTCGAGACCTATGACTTGGCAGTCCAACGATCACACCACTAGGCTATCACTGCTGTAAACTCTGACACCAGTCGGTCGATTCTGTAAAAATATCACCCTGAAACTTAGGTGAAGTGAGCTGTCACTGTCACAGAATCGACCGGCTGATGCTACGGATTAAAACGATTGACAGCTCACTTCACCTAAGTTTCGAGGTGATATTTTTACAGAATCGACCGGCTGGTTAGACCAACTATTTACTGCAGCTGTCATTTGTCATGCCACCAATGAAATAGAAGTCAAAATCGGTTGAACGGACTGTAAAAAAACTTTTGTTAAATGTCTAATCATCTTATTTCAAATGGAGTATAGTCGCTCCCCGTCGGCGGTGGGACAGGTGCACATGAATCAAGGACATTAAATTATTTACCTTGACAGGGATCAAACCCAGAAAACTAGACCAACGGACCTACTAGTTCCTTTTATGTCATGTTTGATAATAGTTAATGTTTACCTAAAACTACACTCATTCGAGGAGGAAAACGGTGTTTTTGGAATTCTAGTCACCAGTTCCACGAATTCACCTATATATTAGTATTCCAAATGGAGATTGTTGCCAAAATGTCAAGTAAGTACAAGTAATAAACCTTGCCACAGACAATAAAATTGTATGTGTTTTAATGTGTTTGTTTGGTATAAGGCTTCCTGTACATGACGCCGGAGCCGCACCGACGGGCGCCGGACCGCAAGTTTGAGTATACGAATGAATTCCATGTATGCAAGCATGCAAGCAAGCAACGATCACAGTTCAGCAAAGCGTTGCCAACGAAACATGCGGAACATGCAAGATGAAAAAATCTCAGAACATCTCAGAATGACAATTTAAAAACTACGCGGCGCCGGTACGGCGGCGGTGCGGCGCATGGGCGATATTCATTCGTATATGACGCAGTAAAATGGTTGAAGCCGTGATATAGTTATATCCCTAGCTATATACCGTAATATAGTTATATGAAAGCGGTTCATAACTGTTGGAGTGCCCTAATTTTGTTACTGTGACCAATTTCGGCGTAGTTAGTCACGGTTCTAACCTAACCTAACCTATTTGGTCGGAATGCCCGAATAGTTATATTACTAGATTGTGCTCGTATCATAGTTATATTCCCAGTAAGACAGTTATGAACTGCTTTCATATAACTATATTACGGTAAGTATAGCTATATCCCTAGATATCCCTAGGGATATAACTATATCACGGCTTCAACCATGTTACTGCGACATTACACAAATAACCGGCGTCATGTTCAGGAAGCCTTACGGTTTCTGCCCAATCTTTTATGACATGACTCTATAAGGAAAAACTCCAGTTTTTAGAAATTATGATGTTGAACGTGGTTGGACTAAATTACTTTGAACTGCGCGGAGTCACAGCTTTATGTATTTTTTTATTGACCAACCAGTGTCATGCCGTTGTTTTTGTAAATATTAAGTTACAGCGATTACGTTTTTTTACAAACTTTTAATTGGTAATGTTGATGTATGGTATTTTTTTTATTACGGGGTTTTATTATTAAATCAATTTATCCTGTTTAGTTATCTTTTGAATTTCACACGCTTGGGAATTGGGTGAAATCTTCCGGTACGTGTAATGGCTGCCACATACACAAACATAAAACATACAAACTAAGTAATTCTATGGTTGAACGTGTGAAAGTCCCTGTCAGTTACTTCGTGGGTTATATTTTATGAAGTAGGTCTGTACTGCACGCGTAGCATGACCACCGTAGAAACGAGTTTTGTCGACGGAAGAATAGAGAAAGTGACAGTTAAAAAAACTTGAGAGGTGTCAAGGGACACCCGGATGGAACGAAGTTCCTTTCGATTAATTAATGAAGGAATTGTAATAAAATTTTATTTTTTTTAAGTTTTATTTATTATTTACAAAAAACCTGTATACACTCAACAAAAATAATCGTCGCGACACCACACTGTTCAATGCGAAATAGAAATGAAAATATCTGGCTTGCTTTCTATAAGAGAGGGAGAGACAGACAGAGAAACATGCGACGCCGCACAGCTTACAATAGCTTACTATAGCAAAAAGTGTCGTGACAACTTTTCGAAAGAATTTTTTCCGTGTAGCCCCCTTTCACAACGCGCGATAAGGAACTTCGTTCCAAAAACAGAGTGCGCTGTCATTCAATTTCGCGTTACAGCAAAAAGTGTCGTGACAACTTTTCGTAAGAATTTTTTCCGTCTAGCCCCCTTTCACAACGCGCGATAAGGAACTTCGTTCCAATTAAACAATCACAATCTGTCATTTTGTCTATTCTTCCGTCGACAAAACCTGTTCCTACGGTGGTCATGCTACGCGTGCTGGTAAGGAGAAAAGAAATAATATACAGTGTAAAAAATTCCAAAAAATTACTTTCGTTATAAATTTTGCTACGGCGTAGCTAGACCTACGAGGTACGGCGCTACGCGTCGAGTCAACTAATGTTGCGCATCGGAAGTGGTGTTTAATTTATCTAATTTAGGCTGCCTGTCCCTTTGAGTAGGAGCTAGGAAAATATTAACTTAATGAATATTTAGAATTCCGCAAAATACATACGCATCAGTGGACAAGGACACTTCTCTACACTAAGTACTTTGCCCTACAACGTACTCGCTTCACTGAATGCAAAGTCAACTTTAAGTACGGATTCATAAACTTGTTTTTTATTTTGCAGTGCTTGTTTTGTTGTGTGGCTTTTTAGTCTGTGCTACATAAATGTATTTTCTTTCTTTCTTTTCTTTCTAGATGATGTTATCTGCAGGTTGATCCTTGTTACTTTGGTTAAATAATAACAACAGCTAATAAGAGACGAGATGAGACAACGAGATTTGCCTAGGAGTGGGGCGTATTTATCGAAACAGTTAAAAAAACAGGTTTTAAAAATATGGAACTTGGAACAGATATCTTAAAACCGAAAATACTACTTTCCACAACCTACTATAACAAAACATTGCCGACATTGCTGTAACTGTGTAACATAACAAGCTCTTCTCTATCTAGCCTATGGATGTTTACTTTGTTAGAAAGAAAATACAAACGAAAATGACCTGGAACAGTTTGGAACAAACTCTTTTCTCTTCTGTCTTATTGTAATAGAAAGAGATAGCATCTGTTCTGTCTGTCACTGTTGTTAACCTATTTGGATGTTCAGTTACTATATTTTATATCTGTTGCAATCAAAGAGTATTTTGTTCCAAGTAACAGGCTGTTATTTTGGAATAGGATTTTGGAATTGTTATTTCCCAGGAACTGGAACAGGTGGAACAGGTTTATAATTTTACCTGTTACAGACCACCTCTAGAGAGGCCCATTTCCATTGTATCAGTTATGGACATGATAGGCAAAGTAGATCGATTGATTTGATTAATGGAAATAAAACCAGATTTTCTTATGTAAAACCATTTATTCTTCCATTTTTCAAGTTCCTCGGTCTCGCTTTGATGTTGTAGCCGTCGGCAGCGGACACAGATATTGCTACGTTCAGTTTGATGTTGTCTAAGGATCCCGCAGGCTCTAAGCGCGCGTACCGCAGCACCCACACCACTATCGTCTTGATCAAGGCCGTGGCATACACTCGACCTGGAAATGAAACAAAACTAGAATAAAATGGCAGTCCGGAGTCCGAATTTGTGCACGCTTTAGGGCAAAACTCGCTCTTTATTGCATGGGACTTCAATTAGACATCACCGGCACAATATGGGTGAACTATGGTGAAATTTAATTAACCGGCAAAACTTCAGAGACGTAATGGATCATGGAACTCATACTTAATAACTAAACAAAAAAAATACTCTGTGTCTCGGCTCATATGTTTAAATACTCGTTCAAACGAGGACGATTCGTGTTTTTTGATGTGTCGTCTTTTCTCACGATTCGTTTTCATTTTGACGGCGTCAATGCTTTAAAAAAATATCCGTGTTCACACGCATCACGAATCATGAAAAATTACGGACATGTCTTAAATCACGTATCGTCTTTTAAAAATCTCGTTCGTTAAAAAACATGAATCGTGATTTTTTTGTGACGGATTCGCTGAAGGGCTCGTCCAAGACTGAATCACGAATCAAGTGTGAACATCTATTCGGATATCTTGCCGAATCGCGAAAAGACTCGTTTCCCTATGCAATGAGAACGTACATCCATCATGACGTATCGACATTTTTTTTTACGAATCGTCAATGACTGGTCCCGTTTGAATGAGCTGTAACTAAGTGCTAAAACAGGGCAGCTAAATTATATCCTAGCCTTTACATTGGAATTTGTGGAGCTACATTACGTTATCATCACGTCTGTTACAATTTGGAATCAAGAATGCGAATTCGAAACTACATGGAGACTTCTATCTTAGAAACATTTTCTCCTATTAAAGTCCTACGGGGTAATTACGTAACACACTTATATTACAGTACTTGTCTTTGACAGTTCAACATCATTCATTGAGTTATTTACGTTGCTGAGCAGACAACGACAAACCAAAACCATCCAAACCAAACCAAAACCAAAACCCAAACCAACCAACTAAAAATGGGATGATGGTGAGATGGGTGATGGTTTGGTTTAAGCCATCTATGTAATACATATGGAATGCAATAAAGAATTGAGTATTAAGTGTTGACATATTTATCGAACATAATTATGACGAAATTAATTAGCAATATCCTTCACAATCATTCAGATTATGATTAATAGTGTAAATTGCAACGTCCTGCAGAACTGTTTTAACCAAACTTAAAATGAATCACCTAAACAGTCCATAGGTCCAAAACTGAATGGTACGAAGGCATTAGGGTCCCGTTTCTTCACGTTCTCTGGCAGGAACCGCTCAGGCATCACCTTGTAGGGATCCTCCCAGTACCGAGGGTCACGGTGCAGGTGGTGGATCGGAAGCACCAGGGAGGTACCCGCTGGGATGGTGATCTTTCCTAGGAATTGAGAAAGAATGGTGATGAATAACAAAACTTTCCAAATTTTGTTTGAAAATTTTCAAACTTCACCTCGCCTTTAGGCACGCAAAAGTATTTATTATACTAAGTTACGTGTATTGGACATAGATCTCTCCAATCGGACGCCAATTAACGATCCGATCCTTGGGTAATTACGGCTACACAAAGTGACATTCTATCGGCGTGGAAAAAATAAATTGTACAATAGACGTCGTATATTTAGTAACCTAATCCGCTTAACTGTTCTCGGCGCTTGACGTAGCAACACGTCGTGTCCGGGTTCGCAACAAGTCAACTGTCATCCTGAAGATGCCTCGTTGAGAGATGAAACACATGTCGATTCCTTACAGGATTATTTATGACTCTTTAAGAACAGTTAAGCGGATTAGGTTACTAAATATACGAGGTCTATTGTATTTTATAATGGATTTCCGCAAAGTCACGCCTGAGTCAATTAACTACATAGTTATCTTAAAATAAAATGTGTTGGATTGATATAAGCTACCGAAAACCATATGACAATCTTGCTGAAAGTCGTTGTCTTGTCTTGTCTGAAATTCGAAACGCTTTGACATCAACAACAACATAAACAAAATTTTGAACATACTAATCTACAACATAGGTACTACTATTGTACTAATTTTATTTTTTATTTCTTATTTTGTTATTGTTATGTCATTATATGCTGCACCAGTCGACGTCATCATGTCAACGCCGACTGTCGCTGAACCAGCGCTGGGGCTCTGTCTCGCATGGGGTCGCAGCATTTTGCTGAGTGTTGGCCGTTTTCCGTGGATGTGTTCTTTCTTTGCGTCATAGTTTACCGCAAATAAACGTATTTTGTTTCTTCTTTCTTTGAAAGTAAGTGCCATTTGTCTAGGCCCTCTGCTGCTTCCAACCACTGTGAATATCGTTGCTCTACCAATCCTGAAGGCATCCTACCTTCCGTTAGCTGATTCGGAGCACCCCCTAAATCCTTCATTTTTCCATCTTCATCGTGCGCTTTTATCATTCCTAACGTCACGATATTATCGTGTACGTCCACGTCCATGTCCATAAGACGTATGGAACTACGTGCATGCTATAACGTAACGGTGGACGGAAATTTAAAAGTGTCTTCATATATTTCCATACATTTTACTTCCCTGTGTTATCGTGATCCCCTTACGTGGACGTCCATGTCCACGATAATATCGTGACATTAGAGATTATAAACGCGCACATTGGTTGGCTGAACGTTGTCTTTCAATCAGTCACAGGACTGTTTCAGAATAATACTTATTCATAGAATTTGACGTAACAAAATACCTTCATTGATAGTAATCTCCTCTTCCACCGTCCTCTGTATCAGTGCAGCGATGGCGAAGTACCTCAGTGTCTCCTTGTACACCATGTCCAAGTAGAGCAGCTGCTTCAACTGTTCACTGCTGACGGGTCCATGTCCACCGACTACTTCCATCATTTCGTTGAACACTTTGTCCTGGAAATGTGTCATTATTTTAGGTAAAAGGACAATTTATACCGCTGCTCGAGACTTACAACTAAAATATTATTAATATTCAAAATATAATAATATTGCTTCTGTTTCTTGAAGTTTCTTTTTTTGCGTCTACCTTCTTGTCTTGTAAAATGGGTAAGAATGCTCTACACGGTGTGTTGTCTAAGATTAGGGGGTTCATTTATAAACGATGCATAATGTGGTAATGTGACATTTTTTTTAAATTGGGTAATGTATTGTGAAATTGAATATTTGCAATTAATTTATTTAATCAGACATTTTGTAACGTTTTTAGTGCAGGAATATTGTGACATTTTTAATAATTTAATGTATTTTTAATTTAAATTAAATATTTGCACACCACATGTAATGGTAGAATGTAAATGGGCCACATATATAATAACATCATACGACTTTGTACACCTACATTTTGGCAAATAAAGTATTATCTTATCTTATCTTATCTTATCATAAAGTTATGATTAGTGACTGTTTAACCATACATTTTTGACGTTTGAACGTCACTTAACTTTAAGCAACGTATACATATAAATAAACCCCTAAATCGAATCTACCATAGCCAAATAAACCCAACAATCATTTTCTGTGCAGGAAAGTAAACTATAATATTTAATAATATTTATTTGCTTAAAACACGGTATAATAAGTTGTTACAATATAAAATGAGCTCATACATGTTTTGCATGTTTTGTTTTGTTTTGTTTTTTTGTTATGCATGTATTGTTTTGCTTGTATTTTTAATCGACATCAAAAAAACGATCTAGATGACGTGTGTGAGATGGAGATGTACAACCCGGGCGCAACAACTAGACACCTGGCTCAAAACTCGACTCCGCTCCCGCTACCCCGCGCGAGGCCCCGCTCTCGTCCTTCAGTACGAGAGCGAGGCCTCGCGCGGGGTAGCGGGAGGGGGAGTCGAGTTTCGAGCCAGGTGTCTAGTTGTTGCGCCCGGGTTGTAATGATCGTAGCAGGTGGCGCGCGTGTGTCTGGATTGAGGAGCCATGTCTCATATCGGAACGAGGTTACTACCAATATTTAGTAGTAAATTAGCCGATTTTGTAGGCCGGATCCTGGAATTTGTAGTAAAACCCTTAAAAAGTTATACGACGTTAAAGGTATCCTGACGTCTGGATTGAGGAGCCACCTTAAAACCCGAAAACTAGCCAACGGATATTTTTGAAAATTTTGTAGGATTTAGTAGTACTTATGCGTAATCTTTACAAAAAAAATGGGGTTTGTACGGTCGAATTTGAGATAGCTACAACGTTTTGATTTTTCATAAAAAACCATAAATTTCACCGCGCTATATCTCGGAAAGTTATCAACCAATTACAACATATTTTTAGTATGATGTAGTAGGAGATGTGCTCGAATTTGTACAATAAAAATAAAACGGAAAAGCTATATAATTTCGGTCTATAGAAATGATATGTAAGTAGCTACTAAAGTACTTGATCAAATCGGATAACAATAACACCAATATTTAGTAGAAATTTCTACTAAATATTGGCGTAATCCAACATCCTGCGCAATCAGTATTTCAAAAGATATTAATAAAATAAACATTCCTTAACAAATTAGTGAATAGGGTGACCATAAATAATTCAAAGAAGACCATTGTTTGAAATAAGTAGTTTTATTTGCTTATAAATCATTCTACGAGTACGATTACCTACGTGTAACTTATGTAATAAAATTGTGGTTTTAGATTATTTGAAATACTAGCTGCGCCCCGTGGATCCACCTCATAAGTCTCGATCCCGTGGGAATAGCGGGATGAAAAGTATTCTATGTCCTTACCCAGGTTATGCTCTACCCATGTGCCAAATTTCATTCAAATCCGCTCGGCCGATATAGCGTAATAAACAAACAAACTCACTTTCGCATTTATAATATTATATAGTTATGATATTTATGTAATGAACCTAATGAAATGAAATTCAGTAACCGGTGATGAATTTAATGATACTTTTTTTAGAAACTTATGTTTAGTTTGATTATTTAAACAATATTTTAGTTCCTGATGTATCGATAGATGGCGTTGTGCATTTAGCACTCTCAGCTGAATCGCGGTGATAGGAATCTCCGCAGAAACATGACCTCTTCGTGTATGTCTGACTGTGTTCTATCAGAACGTACGGGGATTGATTTGAACAGACTCGTTTTATCGTCAGGTACTCATTAATTCATACGATATTATTGTTTTAACAGAGACGTGGTTATTAGATGGTGTTTTAAACTCAGAGTTGTTCGATGACCGATACTTGGTGTGGCGTCGCGACCGGGACTACACAATGACTGGTCAAACCAGGGGTGGTGGAGTACTCATTGCGACGCGTAAGGAGTTGCCTGTCACCCCGCAACCACTACTTCCCTCCACGGCGGAGGACATATGGATCAATTTACGGCTTAAAAAAATTAAGTCACGTGAACACATGAACATATATATCTGCGCGGTTTACTTATGTAAACAAAACAGGGGGTTCTCGTTTTCGGAACAGCTTAATAATTTCCTGTCAAAATTGAACCAAACTGCTCTGAATAAGACATCCGATGTATTTTTAGTTTTGGGTGACTTTAATATGAGTGGAATAGCGTGGGCTCCATCCAATAATCTTTCACTTGTCCCAGTGAACCCCGCCACTAGTGACGAATGTCTGCTGGTGGATGAGTTGTGCACGCTGGACTTTGGTCAGTATAATGGGGTTGTTAATGGGCAGGGGAAACTGTTAGATTTGGTCCTCTCAAATAAGATTGCCTGTGTTAGTGAGTGTGCTGATCCTTTAGTACCTATTGATCCATATCACCCGGCTTTATTAATTACTGTAGATACCTTTGAACTTCCTCCCCTTGATCATGCGCCTCGTTTGCGGTATTTGTACAGTAAAGGCGATTTTGATTCAATAAGCAAAGAAATTTCTGTTATTAACTGGGATCATGAGTTCTCAATCAGATCATTGGATGATTCTGTTGCATTCTTTATGGACACTATCAAACGAGTTCGTAATAATTCATATCCAATTTGATACAGTGCATCACTCATCAAAACAATTAAGGAGAAATATAAATACTTAAAAAAATTCTTAATTTATGGTAACAAATCTGACGAGTTAACTTTTAAATATTTGCGTGAAAGAGTAAAGACAATGGAAGCTACTTGTTATGAATCTTATCTTAATCAAACTGAAAATTTAATTAAAAACCACCCTAAACATTTCTGGTCCTATGTTAAAAATCGCTATAAATCCAACGCTATTCCTAATACTTTAAACTATAATAATGAAGTATTTCTTTCTGGGGATTCTATTTGTGAGGCCTGTTCGTCTTACTTCCTATCAACCTTTCTCGACCCCACTTCACCTAATTCTCCGAGTGCATCCACTGACCTCTCTCCTGACTATGATGGAACGCCTTTTCAAAACCCAACCCAGACATTTGTCACATTGAAATAAATGTTGATATTGTGACTGGTCTGCTTCGCAGCCTGGATCCTTCTAAAGGTGCTGGCCCTGACAATATACCTTCTAAATTCCTTATTAAATGCGCACCTTCCATTGCTCTTCCTATCTCAATTTTGTTCACCAAGTCTTTGTCCCAAGGTGTCGTCCCTAGAGTATGGAAATCTGCGTATATCACACCTGTGCATAAGAAGGGTTCAAAGACTGAGATGACTAATTACAGGCCTATTTCTAAACTGTGCATTATTGCTAAAATATTTGAGAGGATTAAGCCAAAATTTTTTTAAGTGACAGCAGTTATTTTAAGCAGTTCTATTTTTACTTTACTTTTGTTATATTTTTTTTATTTTTTTTGTCTTTATCAATTTGAGTCGTGTACTGCTGTCTGTGCTTGCGTCTTACTTGTATTTCTAGTGTAATTCTAAGCGCAAGGACTTGTAATTGGCTTTCTGGTGAATATTGCTTCCTCATTTGTTGTGTATTTGTTAGCTGTAAGTCCTCCATGTACTAAATAAATAAATAAATAAAAGTATAGTAAAATAAATTGTCTTCGTCAAAGTTTTTATTCATACGTTATGATTTTAAATTCATTATTGTTTCGCTGTTATTTTTCACAACATTATTGCTATAGTAACGTAAAGAAAGTAATAGACAAGCATTAAATTAGAAACTAAATCGGATAGACATAAATGATACAAACTCCATTAAAATAGTATTATTAGTAGTATTTCAATAGAAAATTTACAATTAATTGTAACCGCACAAAGGATCGCAAAGGAAATGAAGGCACAAAAGCCGGGGGTACGTGCCGCGCGGGAAAATCCGGCGGCCATGCCGCCGGCATAGTGTGTAGGAATCATAACAGGCGCCTCTAACTTTTTTAGTACCTACCTACTATACAAACGGGTTATAAACAAAATCAATCAATCTGCCTAGCCTCTTCCCAACTATGTTGGGGTTGGCTGCCAGTCTAACCGGATGCAGCTGAATACCTGTATTTTACATGGAACGACGTGGAGTATTTTACAACCGGGTTGTATACCTAATTAATAACGTGTAAGGCGTCGGCGTTAGGCGTCGGCGTAAGGCGTCGGCGTAAGGCGTCGGCGTAAGGCGTCGGTGTTATAAGCGTCGGCGTAAGGCGTCGGTGTTATAGGCGTCGGTGTTATAGGCGTCGGCGTAAGGCGTCGGTTTTATAGGCGTCGGTGTTATAGGCGTCGGCGTAAGGCGTCGGTGTTATAGGCGTCGGCGTAAGGCGCCGGTGTTATAGGCGTCGGCGTAAGGCGCCGGTGTTATAGGCGTTGGTGTTATAGGCGTCGGTGTTATAGGCGTCGGTGTTATAGGCGTCGGCGTTAGGCGTCGGTGTTATAGGCGTCGGCGTTATAAGCGTCGGCGTAAGGCGTCGGTGTTATAGGCGTCGGCGTAAGGCGTCGGTTTTATAGGCGTCGGCGTAAGGCGTCAGTGTTATAGGCGTCGGCGTAAGGCGCCGGTGTTATAAGCGTCGGCGTAAGGCGTCGGTGTTATAGGCGTCGGCGTAAGGCGTCGGTTTTATAGGCGTCGGCGTAAGGCGTCAGTGTTATAGGCGTCGGCGTAAGGCGTCGGCGTAAGGCGTCGGTGTTATAGGCGTCGGTGTTATAGGCGTCGGTGTTATAGGCGTCGGCGTAAGGCGTCGGCGTAAGGCGTCGGCGTAAGGCGTCGGTGTTATAGGCGTCGGCGTAAGGCGTCGGTGTTATAGGCGTCGGTGTTATAGGCGTCGGTGTTATAAGCGTCGGCGTAAGGCGTCGGCGTAAGGCGTCGGTGTTATAGGCGTCGGCGTAAGGCGTCGGTGTTATAGGCGTCGGTGTTATAGGCGTCGGTGTTATAGGCGTCGGCGTAAGGCGTCGGCGTAAGGCGTCGGCGTAAGGCGTCGGCGTAAGGCGTCGGCGTAAGGCGTCGGTGTTATAGGCGTCGGCGTAAGGCGTCGGTGTTATAGGCGTCGGTGTTATAGGCGTCGGTGTTATAGGCGTCGGTGATATAGGCGTCGGCGTAAGGCGTCGGCGTAAGGCGTCGGCGTAAGGCGTCGGTGTTATAAGCGTCGGCGTAAGACGTCGGTGTTATAGGCGTCGGCGTAAGGCGTCGGTGTTATAGGCGTCGGCGTAAGGCGTCGGCGTTAGGCGTCGGCGTTAGGCGTCGGCGTAAGGCGTCGGTGTTATAAGCGTCGGCGTTAGGCGTCGAAGTAAGGCGTCGGCGTAAGGCGTCGGTGTTATAAGCGTCAGCGTAAGGCGTCGGTGTTATAGGCGTCGCTTATAACGCTTATAACACCGACACCTATAACACCGACGCCTTACGCCGACGCCTATAACACCGACGCCTTACGCCGACGCCTTACGCCGACGCCTATAACACCGACGCCTATAACACCGACGCCTTACGCCGACGCCTATAACACCGACGCCTTACGCCGACGCCTATAACACCGGCGCCTTACGCCGACGCTTATAACACTGACGCCTTACGCCAACGCCTAACGCCGACGCCTAACGCCGATGCCTTACGCCGACGCTTATAACACCGACGCCTTACACCGACGCCTATAACACCGACGCCTATAACACCGACGCCTATAACACCGACGCCTATAACACCGACGCCTTACGCCGACGCCTATAACACCGACGCCTTACGCCGACGCCTATAACACCGACGCCTTACGCCAACGCCTTACGCCGACGCCTTACGCCGACGCCTATAACACCGACGCCTATAACACCGACGCCTATAACACCGACGCCTATAACACCGACGCCTATAACACCGACGCCTTACGCCGACGCCTATAACACCGACGCCTTACGCCGACGCCTTACGCCGACGCCTATAACACCGACGCCTACAACACCGACGCCTATAACACCGACGCCTTACGCCGACGCCTATAACACCGACGCCTTACGCCGACGCCTTACGCCGACGCCTTACGCCGACGCTTATAACACCGACGCCTTACGCCGACGCCTATAACACCGACGCCTATAACACCGACGCATTACGCCGACGCCTATAACACCGACGCCTTACGCCGACGCCTATAACACCGACGCCTTACGCCGACGCCTATAACACCGGCGCCTACAACACCGACGCCTATAACACCGACGCCTATAACACCGACGCCTATAACACCGACGCCTATAACACCGACGCCTATAACACCGACGCCTATAACACCGACGCCTACAACACCGACGCCTATAACACCGACGCCTTACGCCGACGCCTATAACACCGACGCCTTACGCCGACGCCTATAACACCGGCGCCTTACGCCGACGCCTATAACACCGACGCCTTACGCCGACGCCTATAACACCGACGCCTATAACACCGACGCCTATAACACCGACGCCTATAACACCGACGCCTATAACACCGACGCCTTACGCCGACGCCTCACGCCGACGCCTATAACACCGACGCCTATAACACCGACGCCTATAACACCGACGCCTATAACACCGACGCCTTACGCCGACGCCTATAACGCCGACGCCTTACGCCGACGCCTATAACACCGACGCCTATAAAATCGACGCCTTACGCCGACGCCTATAACACCGACGCCTTACGCCGACGCTTATAACCCTGACGCCTATAACACCGACGCCTATAACACCGACGCCTTACGCCGACGCCTATCGCCGACTCCTTACGCCGACGCGTAACGCCGACGCCTATAACACCGACGCCTTACGCCGACGCCTATAACACCGACGCCTTACGCCGACGCTTATAACACCGACGCTTTACGCCGACGCCTATAACAACGATGCCTTACGCCGACGCCTATAACACCGACTCCTATAACACCGACGCCTATAACACCAACGCCTATAACACCGATGCCTATAACACCGACGCCTATAACACCGACGCCTATAACACCGGCGTCTATAACACCGACGCCTTACGCCGACGCCTAACGCTGACGCCTATAACACAGACGCCTTAAAATCATCCCAACTCCCTTCCTTGTGCGTGGTCCGACACGCACTTGGCAGGTTTTTGTATCTCATTATACGCTGCGTCGGTTTATGTTGTATGTTCTGTCATTGCGTTATGTTAACTGGGCATTCTGTATCACATCTCTCTCGTTTATTTCAGTGTTTAACATATTAAACTCGTACTTATTTTGTTTCCCTATCTATGAAAACTTGTAATTGGCCATATTCAGCTTAATAACAAATGCATTATTAGGCATGTGCAATAGTGCGTTTGTAGCTGTTTTCCAAAAATTATAAAATAAAATAGTTTCGGTAATAAAAATTAAATATTTATCAAATTCTGAAAGATAAAAGTGGTTACTGTGGGTCATGCTCCGTAGAAGGTAGACTTGCTATCGCGGACGTTTTTATTATCTTTTTAAAATGTACAATCTTGTAACACTAACTTAAAATTTTAATATCGTATGAAATAAAACCTTAAATGATCTACAAAGTAATTTAAAAAAGTTTTTTTTTAAACCTTGTATTTGGAAATAAATTCAATTCGCGGTTGTTTTACTTTTGCTTGTTTTCCCACTTTTATTTTGAATCTGTCAAATCAAAATGCTAAAAAGCGGGCATTGTCGTCTTTCGCCATCATTATTGAATTTCTATCATGTCGCTAACACCAGAAGATTGTATACGTATCGTCACTATGTTAGAAGAAGGCAGAAGTCAGCGAAGTACAGCAAGAATAATGGGCGTGTCAATTTCTACAATGCAACGGGTCGTCCAAAGTTTCCGAGAAACTAGGCAGAACATAAGAAGACTAGGAACCGGCAGACCAAGATGTACTACGGCTCGAGAGGATCGATTTATTGTTACGACCATGCTCCGAAATCGGCACCTCACGGCAGTTGAAGTAACAAGTCAACTTCAGGAGACCCGTAGAGACGTAAGCGAGTGGATTGTAAGGCGGTGACTCATTCAAGCTAATACTCGTAGACCCGCAAATGGTCCAAAATTTTAAGGGAATATCGGGTAGCAAGATTACGTTACGCCCGCGAACACGCACAATGGGGAGACGAAGAATGGGCAAGAGTAATGTTTTCTGACGAATCCAGATTTATGCTGTGTGCAAGTGACGGGCGGCGAAGAGTCTACAGACGGCCAGGGGTAGATTTTATTCCAGCTTGTTTTGAGGAAAAAGTGCCGGTTGGCAGTGGATATGTTATAGTTTTGGCTGGAATCTCTTTAGAGCGTCGCTCGGAGTTAGTGCTGATGCTGAAAATTCTTAGTGATTTATTTTTTTATTCTTGGTGTTTGTTTATTTATTCTATGGGATATTGCTCTTTTAGTTTTTTTTATTTTTTTTTATTCTTGGTGTTAATATTGTGTTCATAATTTAAGTACTGATTGATGAAGAATTATTTATGTGTAAGTAAAACTCTGTTTATGATCATAGTTTGAATTATTTATGGTCACCCTATTCACTAATTTGTTAAGGAATGTTTATTTTATTAATATCTTTCGAAATACTGATTGCGCAGGATGTTGGATTACGCCAATATATATATATATAAGAAATTTCTACTAAATATTGGTGTTATTGTTATCCGATTTGATCAACTACTTTAGTAGCTACGTACAATCATTTCTATAGACCGAAATTATAGTGCTTTTCCGTTTTATTTTTATTGTACAAATTCGAGCACATTTACTACTAAATCATACTAAAAATATGTTGTAATTGGTTGATAACTTTCCGAGATACAGCGCGGTGAAATTTATGGTTTTTTATGAAAAATCAAAACGTTGTAGCTATCTCAAATTCGACCGTACAAACCCCATTTTTTTTGTAGAGATTTCGCATAAGTACTACTAAATCCTACAAAATTTTCAAAAATATCCGTTGGCTAGTTTTCGGGTTCTAAGGTGGCTCCTCAATCCAGACGTCAGGATTGAGGAGCCACCTTTAACGTCGTATAACTTTTAAAGGGTTTTACTACAAATTCCAGGATCCGGCCTACAAAATCGGCTAATTTACTACTAAATATTGGTAGTAACCTCGTTCTGATATGAGACATGGATCCTCAATCCAGACACACACGGTGGCGCTCTGTAGTTTGTGTTTGAGTTTATGCATGTTCAAAAAAAGGCAGAGGTTATGCATTTGAAGAGTTTTTAATGTTTAACATCTTTTCTCTCGCTTCCCTGCAAATCTTTCCTCTGGGTTTACTGCAATCTATGGAGTGGGAAATCTGTAGGACTGATTTCGTTAAAAAGGGACGGAAGTTTATTACAGGAAGCCGGGCAGGCACGTGCTATTTGATTTGACAAATGAGCGCGTGCGGTGCTAGAGTTGGCCGTCACAAACGACCTTGACGAGGCCCCACCCCTTTAGTGTTGCTTATTACCAAGGTGAGATGTCAGATGTTACATATCTTATGCGATTACTGTAAGGCTCGCTCGTTTTATATTTTTCATGTATGTACACCGGTTTTGTATTCAGCAGCCTAATTGGTTTAATCTATAATAAAATAAGTAGGTACTACAATCATTATTAGTCAACAGGTTCTAAGAATATTACACATTACGCAGTAGGGCAACTTGCATCATACAAATTGCAATAGATATTAAAACAGACAAGCAATTAGCATAACTATTGAAATGACAATATATATATGAATAATGATTAAATATGACAAATTATTGGCGAGATAACCGGAGAATTACCCACTACTAAGAAACGTTGATTCGTTTCCTTGTTATTAGGTAGGTATTTCAACTAGAATCTAGATCAGTGTTTCTCAAAGTGGGCGATAACGCCCCCTTGTGGGCGCTGGAGGCCTAGAGGGAGGGGGCGGTAACGGGCCCAGAAAGAATTGGGAGCTGTTGAAGTGGTTTATGGGGGCGATGGCTGATTTGTAATTTCATCTACTTAATATTTTAAAATTCACTGAAATTAAAACCTACCTACTACACAACATCGATTATTTAGTTCATATTTCTGCCCTGTTTGATTGTATAAAAACTAAAAATATTTAACATAGATTTCGTAGGATAGCCCGTGAGCAATCAAGTTTTAACAAGTTTCTGTTAACGCGATTTGTGCAATTCTGTACCAATCGGCTGGTTCATCGATACTTGTTCTTACTTGCTCAGTACGATTGAGCGTCGAATGAGATAAATGAGTTTGCGTTCTAATTACTCTCACTGGTAAAAGTCTCGTTTAGTTAATTAACAGTTTTCGCGTCGATGTCGCTGCCATCCTGTATAGATCTTTGGTAGTTCGACCCCTATTACATATGGGACTTAGAAATATCTGGCAAAAAGTGGGTGTCCACCTTTGCCTTGCCCTTCGTGGAATGCAGTAGTAATTTTGTGTTATGTTATGACTTATGTACCCCTAGCTTCTGACTGCCCGCGAATTCGTTCATGTAAAATTTCGACCCGGACCCCGTTGCATCTCAAATTCACAACGCCCGCCCGCACTTTTACTTCGTTTAGTGCTTAGCGTTCTTTCTTAATTTTTTGTCATTTTGCTCAGCTCCTAAGGGTTATAGCAGCATGTTAAATAGCATAACATTCCTCAAGAATTGTACTTTCCAATGCAAAAACAATTCCGACTGGTAGTTCATGAGTTTAGCGCCTTCAAACAAAAAAACAAAAAAAAAATCTCTTAATCTTTATTATTAGTATTGATTATAGCATTTTAGGCTCTATCAAAGTTCACGTACCTGCCAGTCTGGCAAATGAGCGAGGATCATAAGAACACCCGACGCCATCTTAGCTGCTGCTTCTTGACTCTGAAAAGTAACAATCAGTTCTATTTCAGTAGTTGTTTACCTTCATAATTAAATAATGCAAACTACCATTTCAAAAGAGACATTAATTTTGGCGCTTTCCTGCAATCTGTAGGAGCATACATCTTTTATGGGGTACTGTGTTAAATGTTACAACAAAATACCATGTGATATATTGCAATTAAATTAAAGAAAATTTAAAACTCATATTAAAAGTACACTTTGTAAACAAGCATATTACAAATTAGAAGATTATATCCAAGATGAGAATGCTTGGAAACATGCTGGTCCTGCTCCATAGGACAATTTAGAGTCTAGGCAAAATCAAACTGGTTGCTAAGTTAATTATATAGTTTGTTATTTTATTTTATTTTTATAACACTGATTTTACATTCTGTGATTACTTGAACTCACACACTGACTTATTAGTATTACTTGTTAAAATGTTAGGAATATCGTATAATTTTGCAATGTTTGTAAGTATGTGAGCACCATGTATCTCTTAATGAAAAATGAAGCAATGACAGGTAAATTAGTTATGTGATATAACTAATTTACCTGTCATTGCTTCATTTTTCATTCTTTTTACCTATCGTGGTATAGTAATCTTATTTTAGATGCATCGTCTTCACATATAATTATATAATTAATGTATACAACATATTGTAAAAACATTTTAAAAGAGTGGAGTTTCTTGCCCATTCTTCTCCATACGAGAACTACCTTTTGGAAGGGGCGACTAGAATCAATTCCATTTTGTGTAAAATTGACGTTCAAAAGTGCCTCTTATGTGCCTAATTGAAATAAATTGTTTGACTTTGACTTTTAAGGCTCGCTCGATTTACTTATTTTTGGAAGGTTTCAACTGTTTTTGATGCCATGAACGTGGCTTGGTTCGGAACTTAGGACCCGGCACAGTCTAGCATAAGATAGTTTCGCTTCGCATTGTTTAAAGTGTAGTGGCTGGTCGTTGTCGAATTTTTGACGGAGGAAACGCAACCGTTTTACCGACGACGGAAACGGTTGCAGAAAACGGTCGTCGTTGCAACTGCCTTGAAGACGGCTTATAGGACGAAACTTATCGTCGAGTGAAATAGTTGCAGCTTTCAACTATCAACGATTTGGAATTTAGGAAATGGTTCCGTCGCATCACGAACGACAGCATTGACAACTGGTCTCAACATTATCGACTCTATTTCGTTGACAAAAAGTTCACTTTTTATTGTACGGACTGTTTTGTAAACGAACGCGGAACGTTGGACGACGACGCGACGAGTGTGATAGATAGTTTGAATCATTGCGTTCTCGAGTGTAGTCGTAGTAATTCGAAGACTGGTTTGTGCAACGAAGACTGTTTGAACCTAGGACGTAAAACGGTTGCATCGTCGCAGAATACAAAACAGTCTTTGTAAACGGTTCGTCGTCGCAACGCCCACTCCTACTTAAGGGACACTAAATGTTCCTAACTTGTTGCCCCTATTACATGCATAATGCGTGCAAAATCAGCCTATAATGTGCCCACTGTTGGGACACAGGGCTCGTCTCTTCGAGAGGGAGTGGGCTGTAATTTGCCACACGGGCCCAGTGCGGGTTGGTAGATGTCACATGTCTTCGAATTTTTGGTTCTGGGACATGCCAGTTTCCTCACGATGTTTAACCTTAACTGTTTTGAGAGCAGTGGTGGTGAATTTTTTTACACAAAATAAAGCGCCTGCTTGGGTTCGAACCGACTTACGACTCGTAAGTCGGGCCCTATTACATAATAGATCCAAAAAAAGAGGGTGTGTGCTTATAACCACACAATATAAATTAGAACATACGACTGCATGTACGAGTATACGCGATTCAGCATCGGTTTACTCGGCTTCAGTCGGTCGACTGGAGCCGAGTAAACCTGATTCAGCGCCACCGACCCGAGCGTGACGCTTCAGTTTCGTTCACTGTTCAGAATGAGCACTAAGTGCGTCTAAAGAATTTTTTAGTTCAAAAGGCAATGATCCTTTGTGCTATATGCGTTCACACGCATGAGGAGCAATATAAAAACAAGCCTGGTGTAAGTCAGACTAAGTACAAGAACTGTGGCGGCATCTACAACGCCACATGCGAACGTCACGGACGTCTTGCAAAATCCTGCATCGCGCAAGTAGAGTTTTCCGCGCTACAACGTCCCGACTTCAATCGTCGGGCTGTTGCCCACTAGATGCGACACCCGTCTGATCAGAAACTCATCTCTTTTCTATAGAGGAGTTCCTCATACCTCTATAGAACTAAGGGTTCTATTTTACTACCATATTTTTTAGGAATGATATGAGGTTGCAGTAACATGTATTCTGTGATAATTTCAATTGGCTCCCTATTACGGGTGAAAAGTTACAGCTCTGTGACACAGAAATGGACATACTGACTGACGAGCATTGCGTAGTCTTCCTTAGTTACAGTGTCCCGTTGGTATCCTTAGGGTACAAACTTAAAAGGATAAACAAAATAATCCTCACCGTAGTAAACAAAGTAAAGGTATCCCACTTAATTTCCTTCTCACATAATTCTCCCGACAGTATGAATCTATCCACGATGCCCATACATTCTTCATCAGGGGTGGACACCTCCAAGGCTTTCCTTCGTCTCCTCACGATATCACTGGTGAAGTCATCGATCAACTTTAAGTAGTAATTGTGCAGCTTCTTCTTACCGGTCAGCCAGTAAATGATTGGTATTTGAAGCCACCATCTTGTCATCTTGGCGAATATCAGTTCGTACAGGCTGTGGATTTTAAATAAACGGATTAAGTGGCAGAAGTAAAGCATAAATGGGTAAGTATTTCATCATCATCATTTCGGCGGAAAGACGACAGGACATAGGCTTCCCCTAAGCATTGCTACTTCGACCGGTGCTGTGCTTCACGCATCCACCGGATTCCTGCGGTCTTCACTGCCTGCGGTAAGTATATACCTACAACAACAAAACAGGAATCCGCTGATTTCGTACTATTAATTTGTTTGGTAGTTAACTCCTTATATACGCCTAGTCCTAAGGACCAGCTAATAAAATTAAATGAAGCATGAGCATAAACTAATATTTGATTAAAGAAAAAGATGTTTATAGGCTCACTCTCGTGTTTTCGCAACCGTCTCCTCCATTCTGCACAGATTTTGAGAATCTTCTTTAGATAATCCCATCAGCGTTTCTGAAATGAAAGTATTCATGAATAAAATTTCTGTCTCAGACAGCTAGGTAGCATCAGAAATTTTGGTCCTTCGAGTCGATTTCCATTCTGGTGATAACGTTCTTTGGTAACCCTTCTTGGTAACACTGCAATAATATCAAGCTTCGAAGCTTCGAAGCTTTCGAAGTCTATTCTTTATGCCAAAGGTGCTCTTGTCAGATTAATGAACATTTTGGGTCATTACTACCATAATAATTATGACGCTAGGAAAGTCAACAAGAAGCTAGAGTTGCTATAACGAGTCCCATGAGACTACAGAGTGCTATGCTATTTTCCTTTATAACTAAATTTAAAACTCAAACTCAGAGCATTTATTTCAATTAACCATTTGCAGGCATATCCACAACTGCCAAGGAGTAGCTCAATCAGAAATTGGAAGCTACTTAGTTGCCAATTCCAAAGCGTAGTAGGTTCTGATGGAGAAAAACAGGCAAGAAATTCCATGGACAATCTTTAAACTCAAAAAAATAATTATGTTAATGGGTCTGCAATTATGTTTTCTCAATCGGCAAAAACTGGTGTAAATAAAAGTTTAAGGAAAACACTTACGGTTAACACTCTGCGTGGTGCACTTGACAATATCTTTATAGACATCGAAGGACATATTCGGGTCCTTATAGCTGAGGACCCTAGCCAGCTGCTCTGCCTCCTCATTGAAGACAGGCGTGAAGGCCTCCACGGACTTCTTGTTGTACGATGGAGTTGCTATCTTCCTGTGGCTGCGCCAGGTTGGACCTGCAAACATTTTGTTTGTCAACTTCCTAGAATTATTGAAGTATCTTTCGCAAGTAGTGGTTGCAAACGCTGAACCCCATGCTTGGCAGTTCTTAGTTAAGGGTTCGATAGACAAAGGTTAGGGAAAGTATTATAAGGTTTTTTCCATAATTACGGAATTTCTCAGTAGTACAATACTATTGAGAAAATCCGTAATTATAACAGTTGCACAGTGGTAATGTCAAAAGACTCGGCCGCAATAACATGCGACCTAAACGTAACTGAAATGTGACCACATATCTTAAAGCGGTCGGGTAGGCCCCTATATCCGGCCTTCCCTACCCTACATATTTCCTAAGATATACATATATTATTATGTTTGTGTTTATTCGATATTTTATAATAAACATTTAGGACTATGTATTGTATTTAATATATTTTTATTTTGTTATTATTATCTCATTATATGCTGCACCGGTAGACATCATCACGTCAACGCCAGCTGTCGCTGAAAACCAACCCTGGGGCTCTGTCTCGCATAGGGTCGCAGCATTATGCTGAGTGATGACCGTTTGCGTGGTTGTGACGCATATTTTTCCCAGTTTGTTTTTATCGTGTATGTGTTCTTTATTTGCGTCATGTTTACCGCTTATAAACGTATTTTCTTTCTTTTTAGGGTTTCGTACCTCAAAAGGAAAAATGGAACCCTGCTATGATCACTCGTGTGTCTGTCTGTTAGTCAGTCACAAACAATTTTCTCCAAATTTAATGGACCGATTAAGTTGAAATTTGATAAAGATATGTATTTCTTTGACCCAAACACGGACGGGTAACGTAAATAATTGAATTTTGAATATGGGGTCACATTTGGGAGCCCATTAAGAAAATAAAAATAAAAAGTTTTGCTAACTGTACCGTGTGACATATTTAATGAAAGGGCTTATTGCGAGGATATTTTTTTTTAAATCATTTTAAAATTGTTTTAAAGATATTTAAGAAAATACATGAATATTGACCATTCCCCGCCTTATCTCCGAAACTACCGAGCCTACAATTTTGAAAAAATAACTGAGTATTGTCCTTTACTCATAGATTACAGGAAAACCTATAAGAAGTCTATAAGTAGTCTTAAAATAACATGGTAAATCTCTCGATATTGTGCGTACAAACTTACATTTGCAGTTGGAATGTATGGGAGAACAAGAACATGTTTTTCAACTACAATGTTAAGTTTTTTCTTGGGATAAATTCATCCCAACTACGGAACCCTTCACTTGGCCGGTATTTTTTTTCTTTGTCATAATTTGTTAAATCAAAACAACCGCCACCAATTTTGGGTTATGGGTGTGAAGCAACAGAAGTAGGTACAAACCGACTTACCTCCCGCAAGAATACCATACCCAATGAATGGCACAAGGATCTCGTATAATGGTCCTTTCTGGTTCACTTTGTTGCTGGTCAGTAATGCCTGGAAATAATTATGGACCATAGGTTAACGAATTGATTTACAAGGGAATATGAAAAATTACGATTCATGTATTTCGAACGTGGTCAAAGCTTTTCAAACGTTTTTAGGGCTACGTATCGGAAGGGTGCCAAACGGAATCTTAATAAAAACGATGGACTCCGCTGTCCGTCTGTCTGTCAGCGGGCTGTATCACATGAACCGTAATAGGTAGACAGTTGAAATTTTCAGAGATTATGTATTTCTTTTACAACAAATAATAACAATTCAATAAAGTCGATAATTAATAAAAAAACACGTGTTTTTTGCTCGGTCTTAATACGGTACTGAACCCGGTGTGAACCAGGGAAAAAAAATCTGCTGTTCCATACATTTATGTTCCCATAGCTCGTTATAATGTAGGGAACAGCTGATTTCTTTTCGCGATTTCAGGGTTGGCCCCATAGTGAAATTTGTTAATAATGATGAGTAAAATGACCCCTTAAGAGGGTGCCAACGAATTAAATTTCACATTGTATATACTACCTACTGCTGCGAATTATTTCACAAATCCATGTACAACCATTTAGCTGGCAGGGGGGGGGCACTTGACTCTAACAAAAATTTGCACTTAACAGCTTAATATTTCGCAAATGGACCCCTGAATCTAAAAATGGTTTTAACAAAGTCACAATATTGAACGACCTTTCTAACGATAGCCCGCACCGTGGGCTAGGTGAGAAAAAAAAACATCCCCTCTTTACATGTAGGGGAGGCAGCCTAAAAAAAATATATTTTTCTAAATTATATTTTACCACTTTGTCTGCGTGATTAATATATATACCCATGCCATGCCAAATTACAGCTTTTTAGTACTAATCGTCTCTGAGTTAAGCCGCGGACAAGCAGACAGACAGACAGACGGACATGGCGAAACTATAAAGTTTCCTTGTTTACTACGGAACCCTAAAAACGTAAAATATCCGTTTTTCAATTGCATGATACCACAGCATGCATAGAGAAAAATAAATACTAATAGAGAAAAATAAATTATAAAATTTAAAAAAAACTAAAATTAACATATCAAGATTGAGCATTCATATTACAATAATTGTTTATTATAATAATAATCATTTTTGATTTGATTTGTTTTTTGATTATTTTTTACTATGATTACATGTTTTGCATCATGCATTAATTCAATTTATGAGAAAATATTATAAAATATCGTAGGTATTTTGCCTTGAGAAACTTGCTATAATTACGCGAGAATGCACTACATTATAATAATTTTACATCATTCCTCCGGCTTCTGCCGTCTGCGTTCGTTCAAGCGTTAAACGAGACCAGGCGTTCTAGGCTATTTGATGCCAAGTGCGTGAGCTAACTGCATGAAGCATTGAGGACATGGTTCTCAAGGGTACGTAGGTGATCTTCCTCGTCTATAGTGTCAGCACGTGCTTTATGATAAAACATTACGATATGCACTGATGTCATTGGATTTTTTCATCTGGAATTTCTCAGTACCAGCCCGCCGAAGTCCGGATTTGTGCCCGGTTGATGGCAATAGGCTCGTTGTTAAAGCAATGACACGTAAAATGTAGTCAAAGAGGCAACCGGATGGCGAGTTGTAATCTGGGTCATGAAGTGATACCGAACCCCTCGTACCGTCCGACCCCCCCCCCAGTACCGACCGAATTGACTTGAATGTAGCCCCGTTTTATGGTACTAGAATATAATAGACGAAATGTGGGTGATGACCTCTGCCTACCCCTTCGGGAACTACAGGCGTGATGTTTGGTGTTCACGATGCAGAAAGGCCAGCCAGCAAGTTCGGTATTTTTTGGTCCTTAAGTCCGCGTTATAAACTAACAGTACTTTATTAATAGCTTTAGCAATGATTACGCCCGTTTTCGAATCCCCAAATAAAAGTGCACTGTTGGATTTTCAACTCGCAGCGCTGAGCCTAGCTGAAAATTCAACAGTGCACTTCGTGTTGATGGAAACGGGCATTACTCAAGTAACTTTGAAACATTCTTCTGAAAGTATTCTTAGAAGAAATCGGTTTGAGACATTCAGAACCAATTTTGGGCAAACGGAAACTTGCTGCAGGAAAACTGTTCATTCATGTGGCAACAACATTTTCACTCAGTAGCAGCCACGATATAGACCTACCTACTGTGTGGTATTACTACAAATTATAAAACAAAGTCGGTGCCGCGTCTGTCTGTCTGAACGCGATAAACTCAAAAACTACCGAACGGGTTTTCATAAGGTTTTCACCAATGGACGGAGTGATTCATGAGGAAGGTGTAGGTGTATACTTTATTAAGGATTTGTGTGAATTGGCTGAAATATAACGATCCAAAATATTCCAAGTAGAATGAAGATCAGTTATATTTTAATGTAACCCACATGCTTGACGCAACAGGCTGATGCGACAATACGACAGAAAAAAAAGTAGGCATATATGCTCTGCTACTCGTGCGAAGCCCCCCGGGGGGCGGGGAGCTAGTATGAACAGAACTACCATCACGATCATCATCATCATTATTCTCATGCCCTTAGGCACGTATTACACTATCAATTATCTCGGATCCTATATAGGATCCTACATATTTGACGTCTAGGATCATATCTGTGTATTACATTATCAATTATGTAGGATCCTATTTTTTTGACATATTTGGTTGCAATCGTCGATTAAAACAAAATACTGAAGCCTTTCGGCAAACAATATAACAAATAGAACTTAGAACACTAATGAAGCCACAAAACAATGAATTCCTGGCTGCCCAGCAGCAGTTTGATTTTTTTTTAGTACAGCAGTGTTGCCAACAAATAATTTTAGAATTCCAAAGCGTATTGTGAACTTAGGCCAAAATTTCGTTGTGCTTACTTTTTATCCGTTAATAAAACCGTCAACTTAGAATGTGGCAGTAGCAAAACTGAAAAGGCAAAATCACATAATTTTATGGACGGATTTTGTATCAGGAAATTATGAAAATAAATGTGAAAATTCAGTATATAATATTCAATATGGCAAGACCTGTTTCTGTGATCCTATCTAACAACAAATGTCAAAAATCTTTGATCAAAGACGATTTGAGTCATATGTTTGTATTACATTATCATTTAAATATGACTCAGAGATCTAGGATCCGAGATAATTTGATAATGTAATACCCCCCTTAGAGATCGTACATTTATCACGTGATGCGGTTCGGAAAAAAATCACGAATTATCACAAGGGGAAGGGGGGGTGTAGTGAGTTATCACGTGCAAATATTTTTTCGTTGACCGCGCAATTTCTAAATCGAAATGCGTCGCGTGCCGTTTACATTTATTTTCAGATAAAAAAACAATACTTTATAGGTACCAAAAAAATACACGTGATCTAGGGTACCTACTCTTAAACCACACCAAGTATCACCAGGCCCTCCTGGTGATACTTGGTGATAGATATGATGATAAAATCACGGGATGTTTTTTTAGGAAATGTCACGTGAATAATGGACGAACGCATGGACGATGCATGAATATAAATATAATTATGATACAAAATATAAATACCAAAGAAGCTACATAACATTTTAAAGTAATATATTTTCATTTAATTCTTCTAAACAAAAAGCGCCTTCATCCTCTCTCCTATTATCATTTAACTTTGCTGTGCCCGACAGGGTCCATGATTGATACAATGTTTAACATACCAACTGTTTTATCTCACATTATGGAATGCAATAAAGTATTGAGTATTGAGTATATGAACTAAAGTATGTAACAAGAAAAAATACTTACTCTAATATCTGTTGGATTCTTCACGCAAATATTGAGATCGGGCCCCAGCCAGAATTTGAAGTATTCTCCATATTTTTCATAAAGTGCTTCCATTTTGTCCAGGATTTCTGATAATTGAAGACAATGTACATAACATTAGTAAATGTTGTCTTTACCGATAACTAAGTGACACTTAAATGAATCCCTAAATAAAACTGATGGATTTTGAACTCGGCATTGAGCCTAGCGTTAAAAATCCAACAGTGCACTTTTATTTAGGGATTCATTTAAGTGTCACTTATTGAAGGTGAAAACGGGCATTAGTGAAGGTAAAAACGGGCATTCATCTTTTGTTTTTTTAGATTTCATGGGTAAAAGGTACGTAAGTTGTTCGAGTTTCATGCGGAAACAAATTCAGAATATTATTATACGCGGGCAATAAGTACCGAAATAAAAAATAGGTTAAGAATGGAAAGGATAAAAAAGAGAAGGAAAAGACCCTTCAACAATTTTTCGTAAAAAAATATAACGTAGATTTGAGCACGTCCATTTTCCATAATATTGCATTCTACTACCGATGCAGATGCGAGCTATTTAATTGAATATTAATTAACCCACAGTTGTGAATTTATCAAAGAAGAACGTGGAATGCGTACGTTTACCTATAATTAAAGATTTTCCAATGATATCAAGAACCTAGAATGTGTGTCACAAACAAACTGAACATACATAAACATGGAAGTCAATCTGCGTAGCCTTTTCCCAACCATTTTGGGGTCGGTTTCCAGTCTAACTGGATACAGCTGAAAACAAGTATTCTACATGGAGCGACTGCCTATCTCACCTCCACAACCCAGTTACTGGGTAACACCATACCCCTTTGTAAGACTGGTGGACACGCGCGCCGCTCCGAAGACGTAAGGGGGGGAGTTTGAACACCCCCCCCACGGGACGCGGCCCGCAGAGCGCGGGCCGACATCAGTCCGGCGCAGCGAAAGTGATATTCGCACCCAGTGATTTCATTTATTAAGAGCACAGTATAAATATATAGTCCTCCAGACTGTATTTCGGCTACGGCGGCCAATCTCAATGGAGACTAGACTTCGGCGCGGGAGATATTATAGTGCACAAGTGTGTGCGCAGACACAGGTGCACTCTCTCTTCCTTCACTCTCATAGTCCGATGGGACGGTAATCCAACACGACCGGAGAGAGATCAGGCGGAGGACCACGGGGGTATCACACCGCCAACTTCAAAATTCCGGGCGGAACTAAGCGGCTAAGAAATTCCTAATGAAAAAACCCAATAACACTTTGCCCGACCCGGAAATCGAACCCAGGACCCCACGCTCAGCAGTCGCGCTTGCGACGATGAGACCAACGGGGAAGTCAAAAGTTTGAATACCTCACTCCCCCTACGGGACGGGGCCCGCAGAGCGTTGGCCGTCATCAGTCCAAGGCAGCGGAAGCCGCATTCGCACCTGATGGTTTTAGTCAGTAAGAACACAGTGTGGCGACATCTACATCGCCACATGCGAACTACGCATCAAAGACATGACGTCACACAAATCCTGCATCGCGCAATTAGAGTTTACCGCGCGATGGAAATATATACAAACTCCCGACTTCAACCTCTGGGCAGTTGACACGACACCCGTCTAGTCGGAGGATTCTCCCTTTTCTAAATAGGATGAGTGAACTTTACACCCTGTTCCTCAAACCTCTAAAACAGTATAAATATGGACAGTACAGAAACTACGCAGTACGTTCGAAACGTCTTGTCGTCTTGTTTTCTTCTTTATTTTATTTTTGTATATTGGCACCTTATAGCTATACGATTAAATAATCTATATCTATTCTATACTTATAATAAATCTGTAGAGAGGTCAATTCTGTACATGATATATATTTTCAAAATAACTATCAGGGGGTAATTAGTGATCGATACTGATGCCAAAAATGCAATCAGTAAAATTTTTGTCTGTCTGTCTGTCTGTATGTTCCTTATAGAAACAAAAACTACTCGACAGATTTTAACGAAACTTGGTACAATTATTTTTCATACTCCTGGGGAGGTTATAGTATAATTTTCATCACGCTACAATCAATAGGAGCAGAGCAGTGAAGGGAAATGTTGGGAAAACGGAAGAAATTGCTCCATTTTTTAAGCTTCCGTCGCGTGTGAAGCCTTATTGGTTAAAGCTACATAGAAATCATTTATGACGGAAATGTTCTACATAAAATTATCTAAAAAACATCCCACAACAGCATATGTCTATCTTTTATGGTTGACTCGCATGGTCAGTTATATGTCGCTCTTTCCCGGGTTAGCAGTTCTAGAAATCTTTATGTTCACGTGCCGGACGGGTCAACTTTCAACATAGTTTACCCGGAAGCTTTGCGCTGAAGTATTTTCGTTCTATAGGTACTTAAGCCTCATGTGAAAGTGATCTAAACAATATTACCAATACATTAACTTAATAACATACAAGGAGTTACACGCTGACGGAGTCGCGGGTACAGCTATTAATAATAATATTCTGCGGTTCCTTATTGCGATATTTTTCAACAGTATTGTGGATTGACATATTATATTTCCCTACTAAAATACGAAAGTTAATCTGTCTGTTACATCAAAACCACTGAACCGTGAGGAAGGACATAATATGGTACTTTTTTACGAAAAACGACGGAAACGCGGACGAAGTCGCGGGCAAAAGCTAGTAACTAAAATATGAATGTATTAGTTATTATTTAATCGTGTTATTGTATTTTGTGCTATGTCTTTTGTGTGCACCAAATAAACGATAGGTATATCTATCTATCTAAACGGCACACTCGTTTTATTAAGGAAATAACTGTAATGTACCGGTTTAAATGATGTTGTAATTTAAATAAATATAAAAATTAAGGTTTAAAAAAAAACTGAAGTTCTAAACGACTTCTGTCGCTGACCTTAAACAATATAAAACAATGTCAATAAAACATTTCCATGCTATTAAATAATAATAATTAAACCGGTAAATTACAAGAAAACCGCGACGAATCATAACTTGTGTACCTAGGTATGCTTTAATGACTACCATTATTTAATAACTTGCAAGGATTTTCCGGTACATAATACAGGTAAAAGTAGGTATTACTCAATGGTTAAACTGTATTACCTACAACGTTACAATTACATACCAACAACCTACGGAAGTTTTTACGCTACGCGGTTTTACGTTAGTAAAATATTGGAGAACTACGATGGCTCAGTTAAGGTCCTCTTCCGAAGCCGACTGCAACCGGTATCCGTTAGCGGCAACGTCGCCCAATTGTAATGACAGACCGCAGCGACACGACATCGACAATCGACGCTGCGTTTTTATTTCGCGTCACGAGTTCAACGACAGCGGCATTTCACTGGATCTATTCTGTAAACATCTCACCGTGAAGAGTGAGGTAAAGTGAGCATGAAGGTCCATAGTGTCAATCCCTAGCTTAAGGTGCAATGACAGCTCACATCAAGCTCACTTCACCCAAGTTATCACGGTGAGATGTTTACAGAATAGCACGGCTGTTCCTCTGTTTCGCTAAATTCATTTAACGTCTTGTCGCTCTGTTAGTGACAGCCAGTGACTGCACTACTGGTTTGCGGTCTGCGCTCAACAGCAGTGTCTGACGAGAACGTTGCTATCTACGGAAGCGTTTCTTAGAGCCATAGAGCTATACATAGAACCAGTCGTGTCGCTACGGTCTGACGCTTGCGGTTTGCGGTTCGGCGGCGGTCACCTTCGGAAGAGCACCTTTACATAAACGCAGTATAATAAGTGCAGTGACCTTGAAATAATTACATACGGCTGCTCGGTAGATAACCCTTCGCGTCCGTGCATAACTGCTGCTCATAGTCCCATGTAAGAGGCGGCAAGCGTATGAGCGTATCGCAACTATACTCCATAGGTTTAGGTAGTTAAATAAAGGTAAACAAATCGTAAAAGGGGTTTTTATAGATGACACTTTCGAGATTCAAATACAATAAACCAAACTAAATTTATTTTAGAGTTTTACAATTGTTTCCTCTTTTATTTATGTATGTTAAACTTTATCATTTATTCTTAAACTACTTTTCGTAGATGTAACTG
Source organism: Agrochola circellaris (assembly GCA_914767755.1). Lineage (NCBI taxonomy): Eukaryota > Metazoa > Arthropoda > Insecta > Lepidoptera > Noctuidae > Agrochola > Agrochola circellaris. Next base: position 12,243,061 of record OU611860.1, read on the forward strand.
CTTGAGCACAATTGTTTAGAAAGATTTATTATAATAATATAATATTTCGTAATCTGTCTCTTGTAAAGAGCCCAAACTCTAAACGTCAACTAATTATAACGTTGCTAAATTGAAGAGTACAACTTTGACATAGCATGACAACTGAAGTAACAGGTATTACGTTTAGTCGGTTACCGGACAGCTGTCTCGTCACGTGGTTTTTTGTGTTTACCTTTATTTAATTACCTAAACCTATGGAGTATAGGCTCAAATCCAGACACTGTACTTCAGTTCAGAAAAAGCATTTTAATGGATTAATACCCAATATTACACAATCATAATAAATAAAAATAAAAACTAACACAAGTAATCAAGGAATGTAGGGAAGACTGGGTACGGTTGTCACAACCGTACCCAGTCTTCGTAATCGCAATATTAGCGAAACTATAAGGAATACCGGGCAGGGTGGAAGTGGAGGGAGGAGCGCCATGCGGGTAGCCCACGTTCGCATGGACGTAAAAAAATCGCGGCGGGACTTTATCGCGCACTGATTTTCAACTATTATGGCTCCTACACACTATGCCGGCGGCACAGCCGGCTGTTGCCGCGCGGCCCGTACTTTTGCGCCTTCATTTCCTTAGCGATCCTTTGGGCGGCTTTGTGCGGTAGGGCCGGCGGCCACGCCGCCGGCATAGTGTGTTGGAGCTATTAAGCCGAGCGTTGAGAATCCAACGCACTGGGACGCACTCCATTCCAGCACGTTGAAAAAAAACACTATTGGATTTTCAACTCTTGGCGCTAAGCAGACCGTTGAAAATCCAGTGCACGAAAAAAAATCGCCCGGGATAAAATCGCCCGTACGTACCTGGGCTTAGCGTGTTTCATAGTATTGCGTCAGCCAACGCGCAACGTTGAAGTTAGCAGAGGCCATTACTTTTAAACAGTCGAAAGTAAGTATTTTTATTCGATTTCTTTTAATTATTGTTGTTATATGTATGTGTACAGATACAGCAATGAGTGTTCTTTTTAGGATTCCGCAGTAAACAAGGAACCCAAATAGTTTCGCCATGTCCGACCGTCTGTCTGTCTATCTGTCTGTACACAGTGACAAAAAAATTGGCCGTCAAATGAAAATTGTCACAACCGTACCCAGTCTACCCTAAAATTATACATTGAAATTAAATATAGATATCATTATTCTGACCACGGGTTGATGATGGGTAATTTTAATCTGAATAATGATTGTTCATCTACTTCAAATAGTTATTATGACAATTATACTAGATACATATCATTAAACCTAACATCACGCCTGTAATCCTCGAAGGGCTAGGCAGAGGTGTTCACTTGTTCAGAACACCTACGTTTTGCCAGTTTTGTTTAATTTGCATTGCATGAAATTGGGTGGCAAGCCCTTTCCCTTTGCTATTTCATCATCATCATCATCATTTCAGCTAAAAGACGTCCACTGCTGGACATAGGCCTCCCCCAAGCACCGCCAATTCGACCGATTCTGTGTTTCCCGCATCCAGCGGATTCCTGCGGCCTTCACAAGGTCTTCGGTCCATCTTGTAGGAGGCCTTCCACCGCTTCGTCTTCCGGTACGCGGTCGCCACTCCAGAATCTTTCGGCCCCATCGGCCATCTGTTCTACGAGCAATGTGCCCTGCCCATTGCCACTTAAGTTTGGCAATTCTTCGGGCTTATGTCGGTTACCTTGGTTCTCCTACGGATCTCTTTATTTCTGATTCGATCACGTAGGGAAACTCCAAGCATAGTCCTCTCCATTGCCCTTTGGGTGACTTTTAGCCTTCTGATAAGGCCCATTGTGAGCGACCACGTTTCTGTACCATAAGTCATCACTGGCAACACGCACTGGTCAAAGACTTTTGTCTTGAGACACTGCGGTATGTGGGACGAGAAGATATTGTATAGCTTCCCGAACGCTGCCCAGCCGAGTCGGATCCAACGATTGACCTCTTTCTCGAAGTTGGACCTACCTAGCTGGACAGTTTCTCCTAGGTAAACATACTCGTCCACAACTTCGAGTGTAGCGTCTCCGATCTTCATGAGAGTGGGTGTTACATGGGCATTTGACATGGCCTTTCCTTTTGTCTTGTCCATTTTCATTTTAAGACCCACTCTTTCGGAGGCTCTACTAAGGTCATCGAGGATTGTACTGAGGTTTTCCATGGTCTCAGCCATGATAACTATGTCGTCGGAAAACCGAAGGTTAGTGATATACTACTTTCATTTTGTAAATGTCGCAACACATTATGTAATTATCTTTGGCCTCTGACCCTGACAGCAAGCAATAGATAAAATTTGGCAAACTTTTCTGTGTCAATGATGGATACGAGGCTTTTGGCTAATCTGTAAAGTGGTATTGTTTTGTTTTTTTTTTTTGTAATGTGCCTTTAGTTTGTGCAGAATAAACACTTTTTCTTTCTTCTTTCTTTCTTTCTTTTCTATACTCGCCATTAACGTTGATGCCTAGCCCTTTCCAGTCTAGGAACAGTTCTGGTCTAGTTCTGGACTGGACATTGCTATTTAACAGACACAAATCCATACATCTACTACTTTGCTGAGAAACGTATTATAGAAAAACCCAATGCAATTTGCACAACCTGGGTATCGAACCCTGGACCTGGAACTATATGCTCAGCAGCAGTCACGTAATCAAACACTTGTAGCCACAACAATCGTCATAGCGAATTACCACGTTTCAGACATCTGATAAAGAAACACGGAAGCAAACAGCCCTGAGAAGAACTGACACCACGTTTTGACAAGCCGTTAAAGAAACAGGAGTAGCCACAATTCATTATGGCACACTACCACGTTTTAGACATCTGACAAAGAAACACCAGCCCTGAGAAGAACTGACACCACGCTTTGACAAGCCGTTAAAGAAATAGGAGTATCAGGATTGCAGATGCCACACGCCAACATCGTGTTCTCCAGGAACACCAGGAAACTTCGGTTCGCGGCGTTTTCCTATCTTCTATCGCCGCGCCCGATAAGTTCACAAACAGATCTTCACACGACGGCGGCCGCCTCGGAAAGGAAGCGCGGCGTTCGCGCTGAAGGCATAAGTATGGGTGCCTAGTAATCCGTGTTTCTTTATCAGATGTCTGAAACGTGGTAATTCGCTATGACGATTGTTGTGGCTACACACTGAACGAGACAGACATTTAAAAAAAACATCCTAAAAAATTACCTATAAACGCGTCGACTTGAGAACTCCTTATTTTGTCGGTTAAAAAGATTCGTAGATCAACTTACCTCCAGGATTAACCATGAAGATGAGCGCGTTACCAAGTATAGGCAACGCTGGCGGGCCTGGCACTTTAGCCGCCAGCTCCAACATGCGCCTGTGCGTCCACCGCCAGTACTGCCAACATACCAAACCTGCTGTCGCGACCACCAACAGTGCCGTAGGCCACGACATGATGGCTGCTAAAACATAGAGGTGTTCCATTACCTCAAGGACCCGCAGTGGTATCCCGCGAAATTAAAATTTTCTTAGAATTACTAATACATGACATCGTTGGCCCCGGGCAATAAAGCGGTAATATCAAAAATCGAAATTTACAGGAGAAGTAAAAGAAGCTAATTTGTTTATTAGTGCAGTGTACCGTGATCCAAAACTGGCGTTTAAAATGTCAATTGAAAGCTATTTTTTTTTACCAATTTAACGTTTTAAATATTCTACATAAATATTATTAAAAAAAACTGAATAAAATAAGAGTGATAGATTGGTACTCAGAGAAGCCAACAATCAAATAACATTAAAAAGGGCGTAACCGGTGTTTACCGCTATATTGCCCGGGGCCAGCGACATGTCTCTAAACGTGGCCACACACGTTTAACTGCAAGCATGACAAGCCTGCTTACACACGTTCAATCATGCTTGCACAAGCGATGCGGGGCTTGTTCAAGCCGCATAATGGCTTGTGCAGACCAGCACGACGCAGACGCGACATGAACAATACAATTTCTAAAAAAACTTCACGGTATAACAATAACCGGTGTCGCGTCGCGCTGTCGCGTCGCTCTAGTCTGCACGAAGCTTATTGAAAATTCTATTAATCTTCATGCCGTTTGCACAAGCAAAATGCTTGCACAAAATCATCATACTGACGCTCAAGCACGCTTGCACAAAATGATTGTTCATGCAAGTTTATCATGCTTGAAGTTACGTGTGTGGCCACTGTTTTGTTCCTTAAGAACAAATAAATCTCTTATATTATTGAATAGTTCTTATGCAAAAAATCTAACTTAGAGAGATGTATTAGTGATTCTAATGATTATAATTCTATAAATACATATTTGTTATGGTCGCGAATCATAGTTTGATCGAGATACAACTTGACGCTAACCTGTAAAATGTAAAAAAACGCAAGGAAATTGAAATTTCCCGGGCTACCACTGCACCACTGCGGAGATGCAATGTTTGTTTGAAGGATTTGATTCTAATGAGTCAATCAGTAAAAGTTGTTCGTAATGATAAAGGTTTATGTGAAATAAAATATTTTCATTTTGATTTTGATCATACATGTAAAAAGAAACCCTATCCGAACCGTGAGTGTGTTGAGTATCGTACTGAGAGTCTATTTATATTGTAATTATCAGGAAAAAAGAAAATAATAAAATCTTTTTACAAAAATAAACTTTAATTTCGGAAGTCAGTGTCTTTGGTTTTGAATTTTCGTTATTGCCACCGACTTCCGAATTTAAAGTTATTTTTCAATTTGTAGTGTTTTGTTTTGAAATTCGGTTGTTTCTTTTTTTGTAAATTGTTTTTATTTTTCACTTTTTAGTTGTGATACCCCACACAAATTCGAATACCATTACCTACTTGCTATGTAAATAACAGTGACAGGAAGTTATCATCCATCCACTTAAACTAAGTGGGAAAAATACGTATTATTGAAGCTTATTCAAAAACTATCCGAGAAAAGTTAATAAAATGTATATGGGACCAATTTGGGAGCATACGGTATGCTCCCAAATTATTTTTTTGTCTTTAAGGGTATGATACCCTTAAAGACAAAAAAAATATTTTCAAAATCGGTCCACAATTGACGGAGAAATCGGCGGACATCCATAAAACAAAAAAAATACATACGCGTCGAACATATTATTATAACCTCCTCCTTTTGGAAGTCGGTTAAAAATACGCCACATTTTTTTTCAAGGGGGATTTTCCTGTGTTATTACATGGGGCGCGGGCGGCCGTTCTTTAGCGGCTGTCTATAAGTCATAACTTATGACCCCTGTTGAATATTTGCAAATTTTTAATGGATTTCGGGTAATAACTTTTTTATTTTCAATATTAAGGGGACTACAGGACCTAAACGTGCCTAAACGCAAGTTTTATAACGCCTAAAAGTATATGATCCACTGCAGTAAACAAAATCAGAAAAATATATGATATTATTCAGGATATATGCTAGTGATATAGTATGATAGTGTGTTGAAAACATAATACAACTAATTTGATACGATAGAAAAAAATCATGAAGATACCTCTAAAAATTTCTTTTAACGATTAAAAATCATATTAATTTACATGCAATAATTCTGATTTTTTGTCAGATTATTCTACAAGCTACTAGCATAATAGTGTTTTAATTTTCCAGTCCAATCAATAGATTTTTTGTAAATCGCTAACTGCTTCATATTTTGCAATAAATTACCTGCGTCGTGTCATCGCGCTTCTCTTTCATTTCTATGCAGTCCGACAGTGACCGCGCTTTAGCTGTTGTAAGCCTCTTAATAAGATTTTTTATTACTTTTTGGGGCATTATAATTATGTATGTGCCCCTTTCGGATTGGACAGGTTTTTATACATATCAGCCGGTTCCCCGTCCTCCGCCTATGCTATGGCCGGCTTCCAATCTAACCGAATGCAGTTGAATACCAGCAGTGCTATTCTGTAACCATCTCACCGTGAAAACTTAGGTGAAGTGAGCTGTCATTCCACCTAATGCTAGAGATTGACACTATTGACAGCTCACTTCACCTAAGTCTTCACGGTGAGTTTTTTATTTACCGAATACGTCGGCTGTATTCTACTGGCTATCTGACCTCCACAACACAGTTACTATGTAACACGATACACGATACGTCTTGGTAAAACAGGTTGTTAGACTTTTCTTTTCATTAGGATATCTAGGAAAATAATTAGAATAAAATAAAGGCTGAACAAGGCCTTTTTCCTCATATCCATGTGCTACAAGCCTACAACCATAGTCTATAATGACGCACTTCTTATTTAAATATTCAGCATCGCCTAATTACAATAATTACTTGCATTTTCCGTACCTATTCATCCATACTCCATCTATATATATCTATACAAATAAATCAAATTTAAGAGTGTAATGTCAAAACAGCTTTTTACTAAATGCAAATGAAAGTATCATCGGTAGGTACACCCCAGTGTTGGGGCTTGGGGCGAACAAAACAAAAAAAAAATACCATATTGGTCGTGTCAATGTTCTCAATTCGAAAGTATGTTTTGTTTTTGTATTTTTGTTACGCGATTACTCCGCCAATTATTATGAATTGATTTTGATGATTGTTTGGTAGTTCATACTTCAGAGGTGGTCCCATACAAATTTTATCAACTTTGCTTGGGTAGTTTTTGAGTTAGCTTCAATAATACGTTTTTTTCCAACTTAGTCTATGTGGATGATGTTATAATAAGTTCCTGTCACTGTATTTACATAGCGGGTGTGGTGAATATGGTATGTTCGAATATGGTGTGGGGTAGGTGTCACAACTAAATTTCGGAAGTCGGTGGCATAAATCGGAAATTCAAAACCAAAGACACCGACTTACGAAATTAAACGTATTTTTCAGTTTGTTGTATTTTTTTTGGAAGTCAGTTTATTTATTTATTCTATTAAAAAGTTTATTATTTTTCACTTTTTTATATATATTGATAGATAGATAAATAAAATTTTGTTTAACATTACTTACCAACTTAAATAAATTCGCAAGAATTTCCCACACTTTTGTCACTAGTTTTATCTAATTAGATTTGAGCTTCTAATGTTATCGGTACCTCAAACGTTTTTTAATGAAGTCACGCAATGAGATACAGATGCATTTATATATAAATGTCATAAGACGTCTTTGTTTTAAAAGTCTTTACTTAATTATTTATATTTTTTTTAGTGTCGCATATTAATTATTTCTTAATTTTTCGACACATTCCCGTTTATTTACAATAGAATACTCTTTATTTTGTACACTATTCAAATATTTAATAACTATTAAGTAATTTCGTTTTTTAAATTATTTTGTTTCCTTATCCATATTTAGAACTCCAGTTAAATAAGAACAGCAGTTAGGACATAATGTACCACTGCCCTAGAAGCTCTCAGTAGACTGGTGAACAATCCTACAACTCGGCACATGTTCTTTAGGTATAAGTACATTTATGTGAACAAGGTTGTAGTAAGGGCAATCTTATTCTGGGTTCCGGCGGTGCGCGTGCGTGCGTGCGTGACATACGTCATATAAAGAGATTAAGAGGCTTACAACAGCTAAAGCGCGGTCACTATCGGACTGCATAGAAATGAAAGAGAAGCGCGATGACACGACGCAGGTAATTTATTGCAAAATATGAAGCATTTACAAAAAATCTATTGATTGGACTGGAAAATTAAAACACTATTATGCTAATATGTAGCTTGTAGAATAATCTGACAAAATCAGAATGATTGCATGTAAATTAATATGATTTTTAATCGTTAAAAGAAATTTTTAGAGGTATCTTCATGATTTTTTTCTATCGTATCAAATTAGTTGTATTATGTTTTCAACACACTATCATACTAGCATATATCCTGAAGAATATCATATATTTTTCTGATTTTGTTTACTGCAGTGGATCATATACTTTTACGCATTATAAAACTTGCGTTTAGGCACGTTTAGGTCCTGTAGTCCCCTTAAGCGCCGTTTTCTTTTGAAAAAAACGGCACGTAATCTGAAAAAATCAAGTAGGTACGGCAAAAAATCATAAACAAATAGTTGCATCACCGTGTGCGGTTATTCTCTCCGTTCCGGATATTTACGCATTAGCTCCATACATTTTTTTTGCAAAAAAAAAAAATAAGTCGCTAATCTGATTGTATCTTAAGATATATTTAATATTGGCTATTAGAAGCCATTTTAAGCAAATAACCGACACTTTAAAATTTAAGCACCTATTTCTTCGAGAGGCTTTTTTCGATCCACAGTGTGACGCACCGTGGGAAGAGTAAACTCAAACTCAACTCAAACTCAAATCATTTATTTCAATTAAACCATTACAGGCACTTTTGAATTGTCAAGGAATCGGTCAGTCAAAAATATGAAGCTAGTTGCCCATTCCAAAGCGTAGTAGGTACCTATGGAGAAGAACGGGCAAGAAACTCCACGGACACTCTTTTAAATAAAATATTTTTTTATAAAGTATTGGTTACATCATTCATGTTGAAATTATACATGTGAGAACAATGTAGAAAGACGTGCACGTTAGAAGCGTCCGTAATACAAAGATAAAAACAAATAACAATTCAAAAATTAAAAATCAGCCATGGCCGCTAAGAGTTGACCAGTCCCAACTGACGGCGCCCGTTCACGAACATGACGTATGGATCAGCACCATTCAGCTCAACCATTTTGAAGGGAGCTAAATGATCCAACACACGCGCCACCATCAGCGAGACATTTGAGTGAGCATGACATACTCACAGCCGCCAGGGCACATTCAAGTCAATAAAAAAAATTATTACCCGGTAAATGGTAGCTCTTTAGTACATAGTACTCACACCTGTGCTCTGGAATTATATAATACAAAGGAGATTGACTTTATACAATGCAAAGATGGTCTTAAAATCTTCAGCAGCTCCAACAGTATTTTCAGATGTTAATCAATTAGTTGTGGTTGTGGAGCAGGACCAGCATTGAGCCAAGCATTTTTATCAGAGATGTAATCCCCCAACTTATAATATGCCTGCCTGCATAGTGTGCGTTTTATACAAGACTTGAATTTCGTCTCATTCAGTTGAAGTATGTGGGGAGGAATTTTATTGTAACATTTTAAACAGTACCCCATGAAAGATGAGTCCACTTTAGCCAGTCTGAAACCTGGTTGAACTAATAGATCCCTATTTCTTGTACTATAATTATGTCTATCACCTCTTTTACTAAAAAGATGTAAGTTTTTTCTTACGTACATGATGTTTTCATAGATATATTGACAAGGTACCGTCATGATGTTAATATCCTTAAACAGTTCCCTTAGAGAGTCACGCCTGCGGAGATAGTACATGGCTCTAATCGCTCTTTTCTGCAGAATAAAAATAGACTCGATGTCTGCAGCCCGTCCCCACAGTAAAATACCGTAAGACATGATACTATGAAAGTAACTAAAATAGACCAGCCTCGCGGTATCTACATCAGTAAATTGACGGATTTTTCTGACAGCATATGCTGCTGAACTTAGCCGTCCTGCGAGAGATGTTAAATGAGGACCCCATTGTAGCCTTGAGTCTAGCGTGATCCCTAGGAAAACAGTTTTCAGCTCTCGAGGTGGTCCCGTATAAATTGTATTAACTTTGCTTAGATAGTTTTTTAGTAGCTTAAGTTCCTGTCACTGTTATTTACATAGCAGGCAACGGTATTCGTATTTGTGTGGGGTAGATACCACAACTAAAAAGTGAAAAATAAAAAACTTTGACATTTGGTAAAGAAAATTTTATACACTTAGTTTTTTTTTCATTTAATACTAAATTATTAGCAGTGAACCAATTTTGGACCTGCAATAGGGCGTTATTTACGTCGTCAAAATTTGTTGCACGTCTATCTACCTTAAAAATTAAGGAAGTATCGTCAGCAAATAACACCATTTGTGGTTGATTTTTTAATAAATGGAGTAGATCATTGATATACACTAAAAAGAGGAATGGACCCAATATCGAGCCTTGTGGCACACCTATTTTTACTTTTAAACCTAGTGAATTGATACCGTTTATTTGGACTTGCTGTTGTCTATTATTTAAATAAGATTTTACTAAATTGAGTGCAAGTTTTCCAAGTACGTAATGCTCAAGTTTCAAGAGTAAGGTTTCGTGATCGACGCAATCAAATGCCTTGGAGAGGTCACAAAAGATTCCTATGGCGTCTTGGGCCTCTTCCCACGCGTTAAAAATGTGTCTTAATAAGGTTACACCGGCGTCGGTCGTACAACGTCCTTTGGTGAAACCATACTGTTGATCATGAAGGATTTTATTTGTGTTAAAATGATTGAGCATTACCTTTTCAAACTCCTTGCTGAAAACCGGCAACACGGATACGGGTCTATAATTATTGGTGTCTTTACTGTCCCCGGATTTGAAAAGTGGTATTACCTTACTGTATTTCATTAAATCCGGGAAGACTCCTTGGTCCACACACAAATTAAATATTAAGGCTAAGTAAGGCGCTATGGTCTCAATTATGGAAGTACAGACTTTAATGGACATTCCCCAAAGATCTTCGGTTAATTTGATCTTAATTTGCTGAAAAGCTTTTATCACTGTTATAGGATTATTATGCTTTAAGTTAAATTTAATCGGGCAAGCTGAAACGTTCGCCCTTACTAAATCAAAAGAGAGCGAGGGCGAGGAATTTAAGGTTTCAGTAGTTTTAAGTGGGATAAGGCCGCTCACCCACGGCGAGTTTTTGTAGCGATGCTGTCGCGCGTTTTGTAAAAGCGCTTCTGCATTGCGATAGTAGCGCCACAGTATCTGGGTGAAGGTACACAACACACGACAGCATCGCGGCTGTATCGGTACACATGCGCGACAGCATCGCTACTGCATAGCTGCAAAAAGTCGCCGTGGGCGCGCGCGCGCGCTCTAACGTGCGCGGTAGCGCAGACGCGTGCGTCGCGGTGCGTCCGAGTTTGGGTACATTCCCTTTGAAGTTACCGACTCGCCGCGGTTCAGCCCGCACGGGCACGCACCATGGGAAGGGTAACGTGCGTGGTAGCGCAGACTTGCCGTGGCGGTGCGTCCGATATGCCGCAATGTGTCACGTAAAAATTGACAATTGCTATTGATCGTTTCCGGGACCTTGCCCACGTTCGCACGGACGGAAAAATGTGGCGGCGGGGTTTTATCGTGCACTGGATTTTCAACTCTCAGTGTTAAGCCGAGCATTGAGAATTGAACGTGCTGGGACGGACTCCCGTCCGAGCGCGTTGACAAAACACACTAAGCAACACACGCTAAGCAGAGCGTGATCTTCCATCTAGGCTTTGTTCGCCATGTGTGCTTGGCAGACGAATTTCAAAGTGTTTTTGTATATACAAACTAATAGTAGGTATGTAATGAAAAGTAACAATTTTGTTTTGGAATACGCTCTATAATCTATACTTGCCATGTTACTGTTAAAATTTAATAGACTGACATGTTACTGTTAAAATTTAATAGAACTCACAACAATTCCAATAAAACTCAAACTCAAAGCATTTATTTCAAAGGATTAAAAAAATACTGTGAGTATACTCGTATATATTATGAAGTACTTTTATCGTGATGACTCAAAGGTTAAGGGCGCCCGCTGCTCAAGAACGGGTGCAGGGTCGAAACCAGCCAAAAACCAATGTAACTTTTTCAAATTCATTATAAGTCTGTAGGTACTTTCTTGGATATCACTGACATACTTTAGTGGTGCAAAAAATATCGTGAAAAAATTGAGTATTAGGTACCTTGCTTACTTGCAGCATATTATACTTAAGTAGTATGTACCTATTGCCCTGCAGTAAGGGTTGCCAGGTGTCCGGTTTCTTACAATTGGGTCCGGCCAAATATACACAAGTCCGGCCTGTCCGGCTTTTGTCAGGCTTTAGGTCAACCTCGCCCCGCCAAAAGAATCCTGATTATTGATTGTTTTAGTTACTTTAAATATAAAGAAGTTACAAATGACCTACCTACTTTAAGAACAAAATGTGATTCATAATTGATTAAGAGTAGATTAAGTCTCAAATAAATAACAGTAATAAATACAAAAATAAAAGTTTTTTCTTTTCTTTTTTTAACACTGGTTAGTGTTAAGCTTTCTGGGCAAAATGTCCGGCTAAATATGAATCTTTGTCCGGCTTTTCTATTTTTGGGCCTGGCAACCCTACTTAAAGTGCGAAAATAATAGCAGGTATTGTATCGTGTAGTAGCAGTAACAACTAATTAATATTGTAACACCGAATATTTCGTTTTAGGCGTAAAAAAAGCATTTGGAACGTTTCCAAATGCTTTTTTTACGACTAAAACGGGTACAACATCAAATTCAATGTTACAATTGCATAACATAATCAATATTCTAGTAACTTAGTTAGCCACATTTCTTATTCCCATACAGTATTATTTCCAAATTAATCAAAACAGGTAAATATTTGACAGCTATTTACGACGTTGCCAACTTTCAGAATAAACGCTCTTAAGTACTTTACTAGTCCGTCAGTCAGATAATTAAAAAAATATTAGACACGTATTTTTTTAATTACCTACTTAGATAAAACGGGAGTGGGGTCGCTAAGTCACAAGTATAAAATCTACATACTCGTGACGTCATGGCACATTTTAAATCAATGTATCGCTGTAATCTTTAGATTAAGTAAAAAAATAAAAAATACGTGTCCAATATTTTTTAGTAATCTACCGGACGTTTCTTTTTTTTTGTCTTATTAAGGAATAAGGATGATGACATAACCTTCCTTGTTCTCTATTATTAATTCCCCGTTGTTAGGAACCCTACGGACCAAAACACTCTTCATGAAAATAATCAAGTGCTTAATAATGTACACACGTTGCCATTACAAAATCTAGTGCGAAGTAATGGCCTTTTACGTCAGTATTCATGTCACTCGGGTACCTACATATGCTACACACGTATACTGGACTAAAAACAGACGTTTTTTAGATAAAGATCTTAACGATGCTTTCCTCAGAATAGTGTGTATGACCTAATAATAATGACTCCATATGGAGATGGTTTTATTATTCTGAACGCAGCCAGAGACAAAACATTGGCAGTAGGTACCTATACTCGATAGGTTTAAGGCTTGTGCAGACCAGCGCGACGCGACAGAGCGACGCGACACCGGTTATTGTTATACCGTCAAGTTTTCTTAGAAATTGTATTGTTCGAGTCGCGTCGCGGCGTCGCGTCGCGCTGGTCTGCACGAAGCTTTACGTATTTAAATAAAGGTAAACAAATCGTAAAAAGGGTTTTTATAAATGACATATTAAAAATACGATAAACCAAACTAAATTTATTTTAGATTTTTACAATAGTTTCCTCTTTTTAGGGTTCCGTAGTAAACAAGGAAGCCTTATAGTTTCGCCATGTCCGTCTGTCTGTCCGAGGCCTAGCTCATAGCCGGTTAGTAGTAGAAAGCTGTAATTTGATATGGGTGTACATATTAATAATGCCGACAAAGTCGTAAAATAAAATCAAGAAAAATATTTTTTTTAGGGTACCTCCCCTAGACGTAAAGAGGGGATGTTTTTTTTCTCGCCTATCCCAAAGTGTGGGGTATCGTTGGAAAGGTCGTTTAAAAATATTGTAGGTGTGTGAAAATCATTTTTCAATTTTGTCCCTTTGCAGTTTGAAAAACAGATCTCCCATAAATTCCTTATGGGAGAACATGTTTTTCAACTACAGTATTAAGTTTGTTATTAGGATAAATTCATCCCAACTACGGAACCCTTCATTGTGCGTGGTCCGACACGCACTTGGCCGCTTTTTAATTAATAAAAGCTTTTATTTAACTTCACTTGTAGGTATGTCCTGGAATATTGCAATCAATATTTCACCCACTACCACTGAAGCTATCGGGCTGAAATTTGGCATTTATGTGTTTGGTTCTCGTGACAATGCATGATTAATGAGCTTTAAAAACAAAAACTCCGTACTTTATCATTTATTCATAAACTACCTACTCTTCGTAGATGTAACTGCTTGAGCAGAATTTTCTTGTTAGATTAAAAATTATATTATACTAGCTGCCCGCCCCGGCTTCGCTCGAGTAGCACTAAGTACGTATCTACGGCGCACCTACCTGCCTACCCTACCTACCCTACCTACCCTACCGACCCTACCGACCCTACCTACCCTACCTACCCTACCTACCCTACCTACCCTACCTACCCTACCTACCCTACCTACCCTACCTACCCTACCTACCCTACCTACCCTACCTACCCTACCTACCCTACCTACCCTACCTACCCTACCTACCCTACCTACCCTACCTACCCTACCTACCCTACTAAAAAGTATCCTATGTCCGTCTCCTGGTTCTAAGCTACCTCCCCACCAATTTTCAGCCAAATCGGTTCAGCCGTTCTTGAGTTATAAGTGGTGTAACTAACAAGACTTTCTTTTATATATATAGAAATATTTTATAATCTGTTCAATGACTGGTCATCTCTTAGTTGCCACGGCTTATTTGAATTTATTTTAATTTTTGAATTGTTTTTGTTTGTATTGTTTTATTACTGATGCTTTTAACGTGCACGTCTCTCTACATTGTTCTCACATGTATAATTAAAACATGAATGAAGTAACCAATTTTTTGTAACAACAGTCTGATTTAAAGAGTGTCCGTGGAGTTTCTTGCCCGTTCTTCTCCATAGCCGGTGTCGCGTCGCGCTAGTCTGACTCTGCACAAGGCTTTATCATTTAAGTCTGTTACTTTTTCATACAATGTTCGTGATTGATCTCTTTGGTGATTGGAACTTTTACTAACAATAAGTATCTACATTCCAAATTCAAATCACTTTTGGTCACTAGGGAATACAGCCATGCTATTCTGTAAACATCTCACCGTGAAAACTTGGGTGAACTTGGGTCAATAGTGTCAACAATAGCACTGCTGCAGTGCTATTCTGTAACCATCTCACCGTGAAAACTTAGGTGAAGTGAGCGTGGAGTGAGCTGTCATTCCACAGGGATTGACACTATTGACAGCTCACTTCACCCAAGTTTTCACGGTGAGATGTTTACAGAATAGCATGGCTGATGTTGGTCCCTGTTTACGAAGAACAAACTAGGTTTTTTTGAATAGATGTGATGATTTTTTTTTTTCTAAGCCTTAGTTTCCTGATTCTATCGTAAATATAGGACATTTTTGTCTATGATCAATGGTTCAATGGAAAAACTGCGTCAAATGTACCTAATTCCTTTTATGGTGAGGCCATAGATGTGGCTACACCATAAAAGGATATTCACATGGAATCTACATGTTAATAACGTTTGTAACAAGCTACGCTCCATTTTGGGTAAATTGAAAAATCTTAAATATGTCAGCAGGAAAGTGTACTATAAACCTTGTATGCACTGGCTGACTCAACTATTGCTTATGGCTTGGGTGTATAAGGTCTTACGTTCCATATACACTTACTTAATGAAAATTAACATCTTGCAGTTATGGTTACTAAAACTACATTAGATACAAAAAAAGATGAGAGAGACGGAGAGGCTGTACTTCCCGTAGCGCCGGAGAAGGTGCGATTCTGAAGATGCTGGCGAACTTTGACCCTAATCATATACACCTGCCTTTACGTACTTTTCTTTTATGAGGCAGTGTAAGGAATTTGCCTCCACTTGCTAGTGAGCAGGCTCCGCCTGCAATTATTTATCACTTTTCATATGGAAAATATGAAAAAGTTCAAATTCTCAATAATTGATTGGGCATAAGCCCTTGAGAATTTGAACTTTAAAAAAAATAAAAAAAAATAATATATAATTTTTTTTTTAAATAATGAAAATGTTGCCCCCCATAATAATATGGGGGGCAACATTTTCATTATTTTTGCGATTGGACACAACGTTTTCGAGATACCTATAAATAAAGATTTAGAAGAGAAAAAAAGATACTGTTATTGCACCTCACGTTGAGGTGTTGTAGAGTCAGGGCACTCGAATTACATGGGAGAGTCCCAAGGTCACTTGACCTTGACTTCCTGAAGGTCCTTGTACAGTGGTCATTGACCTGTCACTGATCCTGAGGTCAAGGTCAGTGTCCTAAGGAGTGCACCGTAGACATTGACCTAGACCTCAAGGTCACTTTTCCTAAGGTCAAGGTCAGTGACCTTAGAAGAATCGCTGATGATTAACCATGACCTGAAATTCGACGCCCTTGAGGTGTACCACCCCACTCTACTACTCACACATCCCACCGGGTCCCGAAGGTTTGATTAGGCGATGGTTTTTGGTATTTTTTTTCATATTGCCCCGTTTCGTATTCTCTGACCGGCTTCCAACGAATACTGGAGCGGGGAGTGCGGCCGCGCATGCTTGACAGAGAATAAACAAACGAAAAGTTTGTAGACTCTAATTCCCGTAGACTAATTTGACATTTCAAAATAAAACCTCGATTGCATTCGCAGCGAGAACTCGCTGTGTGTGACAGGCTAGTCGCTGCGACTAGATTCATTCGCCGCAAGTTGGATCTGCCGCGATTAGAAACCGCCGCAATTAGAAATAAGCCTAAATGATTGTTGTTTGTCTTTTCAATTTGGGTTTGACATTTGCCCCTGTCAAAATAGTATAAAGGATTAAAAAAAACGAACTTTAGCTTTATTGGGTAATGCAGACACACGCCGCGACTTAATCGCCGGCGTGACGACTCGCTGACAATTTCAAAATCTCACGTCCGCAGACACATTCTGACAACAGATTTGACGCTAGCGACTTGAAAATCTGTGTGAGTGGACATGACATTTTGAAATTGCCAGCGAGTCGCGGGCAACTAGTCGCTGCGTGTGTATCTAGTTAACATGATACCCTATAATACCGTGGTAGGATTGGTTGTGAGACCGGGTCTTTTCAATAAGTACTAATTAACACGTTGCAGGACGGTACTGACTTTTTCAAATTATGCAATACCTATGACAGTAAAATTGCCCATACAAGTTACGACCACTACTATATCCGTACTGCCCTAGAGCAATACTACCTATACATATTATGAGAGATTCATGTGATATGACAGTAAAAACGGTTTTCTTTGTTCCTCTATACAAAATTTCGCTGTAATGCCGTACCTCACTTCAGAAGAGTTTAAAATTGTACGGCGGTGCCCGTACTGTCATTTTTCAACTTAAAAAAATCTACTGCTAATGCAGTGCGTCCCGCAACGTGTTAAAAAGTGTTTTCATGACATAATTTTTTTGTATATTATTTACAAACCTGTTTAAGTTGATTTATAATGATTCTGTGACAACAATTATATTTTATATGTCAAGTTTATTAAAATGTTTTACAATATTTAACACAAATAACTATTTACATTATGTACTGAATACAATAACAAACTATACAAATAAATACAAAAACAAACGAACACTTAGGCGTCGAAGTATTCGTCCGTATCGCTGTCGTCCGGAAACGTGCCCGAAGACTGGCAGCATTGCCACGTTGAATGGCAATGCTAATTCTTTGGCCAAAGAACGAGCCAGCCCTGGATCGCCCGGAGGACACGGTGGAGCATACGGTGGAGGTCTGCCCAGCTTGGGCGGAGCACCGCCGTGTCCTCACGGAGGCGATCGGCGGAAGCGATCTCTCGCGTCCGGCCCTGGTTCCGGCCATGGTCCGGAGCGAGAGTGCATGGGAGGCCGTCACCTCCTTCTGCGAAGCAGTAATGCTCGCGAAGGAGGAGGCGGAGCGCGCGAGGGAGAGGCAAGATTCGCGCCCTCGCGCCCCTAGTCGCCGCAGGAGACGCCCCGGGCGTCGGGAGTCGCGAGCCGACTTCCGGCCACCGCAGGTGCGGGCTTGCGGACGGTGAGTAATGGGTAGCTCGCCGTCCGATAGGGACCAGCCATGCGATTCTGTACACAACTCACCGTGAAAACTTGGGTGAAGTGAGCTGTCAATAGTAGTTTTCACGGTGAGATGGTTACAGAATAGCACTGCAGGCCCGGGTCGACGGCGCGTCGTGTTCCACGCGCGCCTCAAAGAGATGTCAGCACCAACTGACGGGGTCCGGAAGGGCCAATGACTGCCGGGGTTGCGGGTTTGTCCGAAAGGGATATCGCGACCCCGGCACACAGGCAACGGAAGGAACACGGGTGGGTTTTAGTCAGTAAAAGTCTGACACGCCCTCCCGCTCCGCCCAGAGCGGGAGAAGTTATTTGATAATTTCCCACCATCAAAAAAAAAAAAAAAGCCCTGTTCGCGTTAAGTGTCGACCAGTCCGCGAGAAATTTCCCTAGAAAAGGAGATGCGCAATCGGACCCCACGATCCGAGCGTTTCGACGTTTTATATGTCTATGGTGACAACTGATTGGCCTACCATTTTGACATTCAAATCTGTCAAAGTGTCAATCCTGAATCCTGTCTGTCATGCATGTCATCTTATGTCATGTCATTTTGTCTATCTGTCAGTTGCAGAACGTTGCGTCGGTCGTGGAATTAAGGAGGTTATTGTCGTGTCCGAACAGGATTCTAAATAAATTTCCTAAAAATAGACTTACGGCATAAAAAAACCACCGTAAATGGTAATCTACTGCCGTATCAGCACATAATAAAATCAAAATGGCATCGCTGTCCAGGTTCCAAAAGATCGCGCTTCTAAGTTTAGGTGCAGTAGGTGGCGGTTTAGCGTATTACCGGATAAATAGTGAAAAAAGTGAGAGAAGATACAGCGCTTTCAACTCCTGGACAACGAATTTTACACCCAGCATCCAATGGGATAGGAATTGGGACCAGTAAGTACCTACCATACATAATTTAAGAATCCCAGTTCGATAACAAAAGAACCGTTTATGTTTGCATAATTAGTACGTAAATAGCGTGTTTATAGTAAATTTGCAACCGTTTTATATGTCTTTTGTATTAAAATCTTTATCATATCTTAGATACAAGGGTTCTATTCATGCAAATAAGGTTGAATACCATGCAGGTCATGACCCAGTTTATAATATCAATGCTTTGATGTTAAACGAGGATAGAAGGTGTTTAAAAATAAAACGTGTTTTTGTAAAGAGCATTACCTTACTGTGACCTAAAATGAAAAGTTTGTTCTACTGTTTTAAATCCTTTCTCTTTTAATCATCTGATTTTATCCAAAAACAATACCCTTTTCGTGAGAGGGTCAAGACAGATGTCATGTAAAAATACATATTGAATCCCTAAAAATCACACTACTTACTTACCTCGCTTACCTTGTGGTATCTAAACTATCTATCTGTTTAAAAGCCATTTGAGTGAAATTCAGAACTAAGATTTTATTAAGTATAGCATGTTTCTAATAAAAAACACCCTTTAATTAAGTATTCCTCAAAAGAAATCCAAAAAATTAAAACTCTTTGGTACTTACAAATAAATAACCCTTTCAATTTTTAGCCGAGAACCGGAATCAATAGTGAAACCGATAAAAAATGCCAGCGGAACTCCTGAAGAAGACAACAAATACAATGAGAAGCTGGAGAAAGCGAAGAGCAGAGCCGTGAGACATCTGTTCCTGATTAGACATGGACAGTACAATATTGATGGAGCCAAGGATACAGATAGGACTCTTACAGACTTGGGTATATTATTTTAAGTTATCTAGCAAAACATTTATGATTCTGTTGAAAAATACATTTTATTCTGCTTGCTGTGTGTCTATATCCATATATATATATATTATAAATGTGAAATTCACTTTTTCTATCTGTTTGACAATTTGTTGGTCCGTCTGGTAAAACTTCACGCCTTAATAACTAGATGGCTATCAATGAAGTTTGGCGCACAGGTAAACCATAACCTGGGTTAGGACATAGGATAGTTTCAAACTTGGTAGTGTCACCCATGAGCTAATTCCCAACATCTATGCGGGCGAAGACATGAGTAATAAGCTATTACATACTCTATGGAAAGTAAATTTCTATTCTGGTATATTTTCTCTCACATAAACTGTGTTAAATCATGAACTGTTGAGCTGGGTCTGTAGTTTTGTACTACCAAAAACTTGCAAAAAAAATTATCAAGTCATATTTAAAACTATGTTAAATCACGATCTGTTGATCTCTTCGGATTCTTGCAGATCCACAAGAACTGAAACCCAACAAATGATCAAGTCATGTTCACTGAACATTGTGTAGTCAAACATTAAGACCACATCCCTAATTTAAAAAAAAAAGGTTTCTTTGCAGCAAAGATTGCATGTAATATCTATCACGTAATTCACTGTTTTTTTTTTCGTGGATATCATAAGCACTAAGTAGCCTTAAACTAATGTGATATTTTCACACATTTATGGTACTTTTACAAATCTTATTTGGCAAGAAGATTTCCAAGTACCTACAGTAAAGATACACAGCAATATCAAACAATAATACAATAACTGTCGGGTAAAAATGACAGGACAAAGAAAGATTAATATCTTTTGCTGCTTACTAGCTAGCTGTCTGCATATTTGCAAGTCATTCTGTATTAATGTTCAATCTTTAGTACAGAATGAGATACTTACTGTAAAAATAAATATGTTACTGGAATTAAATAACTACTATGTGTAATACAAATAAATAAGTATATCCAGTATGTGCCCGAAATAAGAGTAAACATTTGGAACAAATTCCTACTTGATAGCAAAAGAGACATTACTTTAAATCGCAAGAATACTTTCATTGCGTCGCTCGTCATCCAATACCGCCAATGTGACATTTTTGACGAAAATCTGGTTTATAATCCAGGATCACGTATTTCTGTCGGGGTTGCGAGTTTGTCCGAAAGCGATATCGCGACCCCGGCACACAGGCAACGGAAGGAACACGGGTGGGTTTTAGTCAGTAAAAGTCTGACACGCCCTCCCGCTCCGCCCAGAGCGGGAGAAGTTATTTGATAATTTCCCACCCTCAAAAAAAAAAAAGAAAAAAGGGTCACGTATTTGAACGTGTAGAATGAAATAAAATAAAAATCAGATTTTCGTCAAAAATGTCACATTCGCGGTATTGGATGCCGTGCGACGATTGGTATTGGTAGTCTGGATCTACGCAAATTTGTCACCACAATATGAAATGTCATATCTCACAGCAAAAGTATGCTCTTTGGCACTCATTGTCTATGTTCGGAAATTTGAATCATGGAATCTAATTTGTATTACCTTGGTTACAAAATTTGAGATTAACAACTCAAAAATCATTTCAAAACTTTTGGCAGAGTGTAACCCCACAGAGAGAAAGCTTCATACAGACCCTGCAAAGAAAGGTGCACTACGAAAATTCGCGTTAGTATAAAGCTTAGAAACTTTGCCTCTATGGAGGGTTACTCTGTGGCGTAACGGTCGTACTTTTTCGTATACACGAAGATTACCGAAGTGCATACCTTTTATCGTTTTATGGTTTACCTGTATGTTTATCGAAACAAATTCATCTTTTACAGGCAGGCTTCAAGCAGATTTCACTGGACAAAGACTGGCCCTCCTAGACATAAAATGGGACTTACTAGTCCAGTCCACAATGACCAGGGCACAAGAGACAGGGAAGATCATAGCTAAGCATCTCGACAAGAACATAGAGGTGAAGAACTGCCAGCTGATCGAAGAAGGGGCTCCGATACCTCCAGAACCACCTGTCGGACATTGGAGGCCAGAACCAAAAGTAAGTTATTTTTTATAAACATTTTATAAGGAAAGTCTTTTATGTTACGGGATTTATATTTTTTTGTTGCCATGTTTAATAAAAATGAATGAATTTATATGGCAACATTCCAAGGCCGCACTTTTGGCCTTGGAATGTTACCATCATAGCAATTTTTATTTTGTTTTTGATATTTATGAAAACTGTAGGGAATGTCTCTTAGCGAATTTGTTTTTAATTTAAGATCCTTTTGTGATAATATCTGATATGTCTAAAGCAAAGATAAGGCATGAAATGCATAGGTATCATCAGTTTCACATTTTATACTGATTATTTTCATATTTTTACTTACCAAGCAAAGTACCTAAGGTCTATTTAGAACCTTATTTCCAACTGATGTTATTTCCACTTAAACAAATATCAACTTTATATGAGTTTAAATAAAGTTGATTTTAGACTGACTAGTACTATTGAAAAAGTCATAAAAAATATGAAGTTGTAGTGCAATCTGAACCTTATGTGTAGGTGTTATAGTTGTTTTTCCTAAAACTTGTGTTTGTTTACATGTTTATGTTCACAACAAATTTACATTTTTAGGAAAAAAAAAATCTCCAGTTTTTTTACCTTTGTTCTCAGTTTTTTAGAACTAATACAGATAGCTATATCCTGTGCATTATCAGGCTTTTTCATAAGAATCTCTTTAGAAATTCACTGATCACACCTTAGGATATCCTTTTAACAATCGACTTACTGCTTTCAGTTATTATTGAAACTAGCAACAACACCTTTTTTTTTTTAAGTGCCCGCTCCCTTCTTTTCTGTACATTTATTAAAGCTCGTGTTTAACTCTGGATAACTTGAAATCACTTAACCTGTTTTAATTTTGAATGCTTATGTGTGCTATACATTTGTTTATTTGGCACAGTCGGGCGGCAAAATATATATTCGACTTTGCCGCCCGACTGTGCCGAATCATGCCGACCCAAACTAGTGTGTAGCACATACACAGTGTACTGAATTTTGCACTATACCTACTTCAGAGGACTTAACACCTTATTAAATTCACTTCCCGCAGGATTCGTAAATCATCTTTAATTTTATCTGCAACATGTGATTAAGATAAGATTTGCCACCATTTTTAGTGTTCAGAGACTAGATCAAGCCTTGAGAAACCTGGGTGTGACCATAATTAAACGCATGCGCATATTTTTCTAGTGAATGGAGGCATCCAATCATTGGCTAAAATCGGCTTGTAATGACCTACTTTTCGCAATCCTTGTAATACTAATTTATTTCTTTTTTTGTACAAAATAGTTATAGCAACATATTAATAGTTACATGCCAATTTTTCACGCCTCATTGTTTGTGTAGCTGGTAAAGTGAAGGCCAATGATTGGATGGCGAATTTCCCATTAAATACTAACTAAACATGTATACAACCCAGTTTAGTATTTTTCATTTGCATTTTTAATTCAGAATAAGTCTATCATCCAGCTATAAAAAAACCGGGTTTCCACCAAAGTGGAGAGAAGAAATTGAATGTCTCGAGATCAATCAGTAGTCAAATTGGTTATTCGAGATATCTTTATGTCATGATCAAAACCGGCCGTAAATGATTATCACTTCATGCATACTTATTTACTTACTAAATGAAATACTTTCATTTAAACCATTATTAAGTTTCCTTCGCTTTTTCTTTAATGGACTTTTTTTGAAACATTTTTTTTGCTGTTCCTACCTTATATTATAACCTAAGTTTAGGGAGTTCTTTTTTAAAGATGGTTTTTAACAAGATATTAATATATACTAAAATAAAACACTTCTGGGTTTCATATTTCGTCTTACAATGTTTACTTTATCATTACTATAATTAATACTCGTAACTTTTTAATTTTGAAACTTACCCGCCCATATTTGTTTCGAGGTTACATAGCTCGACGGGCCGCACGGCTTAGTATGGCGGGCCGCATGCGGCCCGTGAGCTAAAGTTTGACTACGGTCGTCATAATACTATTAATAATATTGTTTCAACCTTAAAATTATTTAACAATTTAAAAAAAGCCTTGTCGCAAATTATTTGTTTTGAGAGTAATTTATTTAGCATTACAATTACTTATATGTGCAATATTGAAGTTCAGTCAGCTTTGGAAGCCGATCAAATCATAGAAAAAAGCATGGGAAAAGGCTTGGTGGATGAACTGTGCACTGTTAGTCCTGATACTAAATCTTGATTTATTTATTTTACCCAAAATCGTGTTAGTCCGTGTACTTATTTTTTTATATTATTAAACCTATTCCATTTCCTCGTAATACATTTTATTTTATAATGCAACTGGCGAGTGTAATAACCTCCTTTTTGGCACGTACAGCAGTTCTTTCAGGATAGCGCGCGGATCGAGGCCGGCTTCAGGCGCTACTTCCACAGAGCACCACCAGATCAGACAGAAGATACCTACACGCTTATGGTCTGCCACGCCAATGTTATACGATACTTTGTCTGCAAGTAAGTACCATTTATTTATTTTATTATTTGTTAACGACTCGCACCAGCTTCTGAAGGTTTATAGGACTTCACAAAATATCGAGGTTTCTTTATTATATGTAAATTTTATATTAATGTATTATACACATAACCTTCCGGAATTAATTCTTTAAATGATGGTGAAATGCGCACCAAATTCCTTTGCGTAGTTTAGAAGAAGAACGCAGTCACACAGACAGACACGAAAAGCGTGTAGATGTACACACAGTAAAGTACATTGAGAAACGACATATAACTTTTGAGTAGTACTTGAATACTAAATGGACAATAAACCGCCCGTGGATTGGTGTACAATGGAGTGCATATAAATTGGTCGCTACTGCTGCTTCCTCCTTATGATAATAAACAATGCGATGATAATAATGTTTCGCATATTCATATACGCTGCAGGCAAAAATGTGGGCTAAGCCCAACAGTGGACGACATAATTTTGTCGTTCCGATATAATAATATTAGATCATGAATGAAAATGATCTCTTTTACCTCTCCGTGTACGGACTGGACACGTCAACTTAAATCTGTGAGGTTCTTGCCTCAAAAGACATTAAGTCGCAGATATATATATATGCCAGTGACCTTGAGTGGTTAGCTTGCGTGTTCTGTACTGAGCTCACGCAACGCGTCGTACGTCCAGCCAGTAATAGGACTCGCCCATCAAGGAGCGCTGTCCCCAATTTGACGCACTATTAATTTATTATACATGTATTTTAATAACACACAAACAACAGGTATTTTAATAAAACACGTATACTAAAAGATCAATAATTAATTTATCTTTAAAATGGTGCAGGTTTCAGAAAAATAAGCTTAATATATTTTGCGTGATTCTCAGTTTTTTATGCGTGTTAGACATAACTTTACAAATTAATTTCACTACACAATATAAACATAATCTAAAATATTCGTATATTAAGTTATTAAGAAAATGCTCTTATTTAACATATTATTTTTCCAAATAATTAACACTACTCGTCTAGACGTGATCTTCAGCATATAAAAATCATTAAAAGTCGGTTATCGTCGCCTTAATCTACATGATCCTCACATGATCTGACCAAGATTATATTGTCAGAATTTTAATAGCGACTGTGACCTTTGATTTTGTTTCGGGGTTTCTTCTCAGAGTAGTCAGATAGGAAACACCGACGTCATCTTGTTTTTTAAATATTATTGACTTGTAAAAATTTTTGTATTAACATATTTACAGAAATACTACAGTACTACACTACTGTAATATTACATACTTTTTTTATTTTGTGCTTCACGAACTGTGTCCAAATAAACATTATTCTTTCTTTCTTTTAGAAATAATATTATTTACCATGATTTCATCTCTTGTTTTCCAGAGCACTCCAGTTCCCACCCGAAGGTTGGCTCCGGATATCTCTAAACCACGCGTCCATAACCTGGATATCAATCATGCCGAACGGAAACGTGGTTTTGCGGTCGTTGTCGGATACCGGCCACATGGAGCCTAAGTTCGTCACTAGCCGGTAAAACAGGTGTTTACGAGTGGTTTATACGGGTGTAGTTGCTAGCGCTAGTGTTAAGCGTGATTTACACGGTGCGATTTAATTGACAGTGCAAACTTGCATCGTCTAAACAGTGCTTAGATGATGCAAATATTATAATTTTTTGCTTAAATTTTATTGTATGCCTCTGGCAAAAAACTTGCATCGTGTAAATGGGACTTTACTGACATGCCAGTAGAGATTACTTTACTGGAATGCCGATTGCTGATATGTTTTATTTGCAATGACAGTAATACGGTATTGGGAACTTTGCACCACTATTTATAAAATAGGTTGCACGCGTTTCGTCCACGACATACTTTTTGGAAGAGCTTTTCTGCAAACTTATTCCAGTACAAAACTGTACTGTCTGTTACGTTTTATACTCTATTGTAGATTGATCGTGGATGAAACGCTTTAGAAAAATTTTTTTTTTATTAGTTGCTGTCACCAACTGGTTAAGGATAATAATTATTCTGTGATGAAAAAACAATAATTATGTACCGAACAAAACTGTAATACCATCACTGAATAATTTATCTACTATTTTGGTAGTTGCCTGTTCTGAGCACTGGACTACAGTACTTGACCGTTAATATGGCATGTCGAGATTTAAAATAAGTTCGGCTTTGTTGTGTCCGTCACTCTTGTATGACAGTCTATTAGTAAAACTTGATGAACCTTATTAACGCCCGAGTACTTTGCAATAAGCTGAGTAGATAGACGGTTATAGCCACTAGCGCTAGTGTAACTAAGATAAGAAGTAGATACAGTATTGAGGTAAGTATAGAACACATTATAACACACTTAATTCCGCTTTAGAAGACAATAAAATCTGATCAAAGTTATGAGTTTAAGAGGTTAATTATTATGGTGTGTTCTGTAGTTTATCTTTTATTAGCAAAATTAGCACTGGGATCGGGTTATGTTACTAAAAAGTACGTTTATAGCAGGAATATATTGTCGATTAAGTTCTGCCCTAAATGTTGGAAAGGTTTTATCCATATGGGAGCAGTTACTGGCTCGTGTCAATGGTAAAGAAGAAGAAAATAAAAGCGTTTAATTAAATCATAGAACAACGAATGCTCTGATGGCAGCTATATCTAATATGAAGCTGAAACAAAGCAATACATATAAAGCTTGAAGGGTTAAATTTCATAATGAGTGTCATATGAGATTAGTTAGTGGCAACTAACCTCATATGAATCAAGGGAAAATAAAAACTTCAATATCAATCATAAGGCTGAATTATCTGACAGCTAAGGTGGAAGATATCAAAATAGTCAATTTTAATGTTAAAATGCTTTGAACGGGAACCTTTCGAAGGTAATCACTGACATGAAATGTATATATATATATATATGATCTTAACACTTCGCTGTCATATTGTCAAAAAATGTAATGTATTATCAAGAAACAGGAAACTACAGTACATACAAGGTATGTGTAATGTATAAAAAGTTTTGTTTTAAATTAATTAACCAGTAGCTGGTGTGAATTACTAACACGTAGAATTAAAAAAAATACTTAACCTTTTTGTAGCAAATCTGTACATTTAGACTAATTGTGATGCTATTATTAAATGTAAACAAATCGCTTTCTGGCAGTGAACACGTCCACAGGCGAAGTATGTTCACTTTTACTAATGGCTAGTAAAATAAAGCACAAATATCTGTTAAATAATTGACTTTGTTTCATGCGGCCCGGCGGGTTAATCCGTGCGGCCCGATGAGCTAATCGGTTTAAAAAGTAAAAATATATTGCTGGCCTAAAACTATTTAATGCGTATCATAGTCGGCCCGATGTATTTTTTTTTGTGTTGCCCTGTAATCCAATAAATATCGCTGTCTAAACAACTTTTGAAGTCAACATTGTTTTGATTACAGTAATAGCAGCTTAAAACGAAATGCCAAGACTCAGTAAGGAGCAGAACGGGTAAGATACTTAAAAGTTATTCTACCTGCACATTGTAATCGATGTTTAAGATAAGGGCTCCGCTGACCACTCAGAATCTGTTTGATTCGTAATCGAAAAGAATGTTCGAATCAATTTGCAATGAAATTCTTGAATCCCCATTTAATCGGAATGGGCTAATTAATACAGCAAAACCTAATGTCATTCGCGGTAAAAACAAATCAGGTCAGCTGGAGCGGAACTAAGTATGATTAAGTATTAATCTTCTATTGTTTATGTAAATCATTATCATGACGTAGGGTACTAGAAAAATTCTGCACCCACTTAAATCAAGTTGATTAGCAAATCCTTGCTTGTAATGCATGAGTTTATTGAATGAAGAGTTCTAATTATGAACTGAAGACCAATCCCCGTATTTAAAATCGTTCAAATAAAAGTAATCTCAACGACAATCAATGTCAAAAGTGTAGGTAAATTAGAGGTGTTTTTGGCAAATTGACATGAGATTAGAATGCGTTCTTAAAAATAGGTACGGGAATTGCCGCTCCGACGTCATAATTATGAATGTTAAAAGCAAGCTTATTTTCTGACAATGTGACAGCACGCGCTTTTAGTAATATTTCACATAAGAAAATGTTCAGGAAGTAGATTATTTAATAATGTAAGCATGTCAATTTTAATATGAAATACGCCTTAACTGTAATTTCATAGTTACCATAACCGGCAATATTGATTAGGATCAGGGTTTTTGTTCAAAGCCTTTGGCCGTCAAATCAGAACTGCCATTTTGTATGTAATGCCAAGTCTGGCAACTTGGCATTAAATACAAAATGGCAGTTCTGATTTTCGCTCTTTTCCGATTCGAAACAATTGTTTTGGTATTTTCGTTTTCAAACGAAAGTTTTGATATACCAGCTATGTTATGGAGTAGGAACGTTTTGAATAGATTTTTGCCAGCCTACAGTTCAGTTTGGTTGTCCATAGACTTGAGTACAATATTTCTATAAATACTAGAGCTTGAGAATAATCGTTGAATGAGCCCTACATAATTGTTGGTTGATTAAAAAATCGATGACCTCTATGGTTGTACAATTTCTTGTATCATATCAAATGTAATGTTTTTAATTTTAATATTATTATTTTAGACTTATTTGTCAGTACAAAAATGTCTGGTTTATTTGACTTTACGCACATTTACACTGATTAGAGACAGTTCAAGAATTCATTTCAAGTATTGAAGCAATATGCTTTAATATTACATCTTTAAAACATGACTTGCACTGATCAGTGTAAATATGTGTTTAATGACATAATGACACAATAATATCTTAGATTGTTAATGAAATAACATATTTAGACCTGCTTTAAGTGCCATAGACCAAGTGTTCATCTACCAATAACCTCAACCGTACAGAGATATGTATATTTGCTAAATATTCTCGACAACCAAACCTACCATATTTTATACATTTGTAGCATAATACAGTCGGTGCTTTCAGAAGAATGTATGTTTTCATTTAAATTACCACTAAATCTAGTCAAGTTTAGTGAAATATTATTTCAATATGGGTGCTTGGATTCAATGTTAAAATTGTATTAAACAAAGGACGTGGGTCTCAGTTCAACGGAAGAATACGTGCAAAAAAGCTGTTTGAAACCAGTTAAGAAAACAGCAGCGGTATTCTTCAAAAATCTCATCGTGAAAACTAAGATGAAGTGAGCTGTCATTCTAATGCTAGGGATTGACATTATTGGCAGCTCACTTCAAACTCACTTCTCCTCAGTTTTCACGGAGAGACTTTTTTAGAATAGAGCGATAGGAGTGTTAGTTGTGGCTTGGACCCAATGCTCTTTATTTCCGACAATCACTGCCTGCCTACCTAGTCAAATGTGACTCAACAAAATATTAATTGTATACCTCTCTCATATATTTTCTTTGATTAGTGCCAGTGATTAGTAAGTTAGTATGCAATGTATGTTACAAATAAATAAATCTTTCGAAGCACTTTTCATTTAAACTTACTAGTCATTTAGTCTAATCAAAGTGCCTTAAAGTATACCATACGAATCTGGCCTCTAAAATGACCTGTGTAAAAGCCAATGCGTAAAAATTTTATAACGTATACCGTACTTGCCAAATTACCTCTAGCAACTTGTTACAGTGAATTTGTATCGTGTATAAATGACTAGCTGTAAATATTTTGTAATGTTGAATAAAATATGTATGAAATTTATATTTATGGCTTATTTTATTTTACCCATCTCTGCTCTTCCAAAGCACACCCTCCTACCTATTTATTTGAAGGAACCAAATAACATTTCTCTGCAATTGGGGATTGTACAACAAAATATCAAAATATATATTTCTGCAGTGATAAATATTTTGCAACACAAGAGAAATATTTTATTTTGTTAAGAGCGTGCATTTTGAAAGCGGGCAACGTCGCAAATATAGATGTCAAATATGTCGCTGTTTTGATTAATATTGCAATATTACTGTATGGAAATATGAAATGTGGCTAACTAGCGAACTAGAATTTTAATAATGATTTGCAATTATAACACTGAGTATATGTTGTAACTGTGTTTGTTGTTTTAGGTCTAAAAAAGGTATTGGGAAAGTTTTCAAATACTTGTTTTACATCTGAAACTAAATATTCGTTGTTACGATATTAATTATTGCATTTCATAATCAATATTTTTAGTTCACTAGTTAGCCACATTTCATATTTCCATACAGTAATATTGCCAAATTAATCAAAACGGGTAAATATTTGACAGCTATTTGCGACGTTGTCAACTTTTTGGGATAAGCGCTCTTATGCCAAAATTATTGCAACCATGTAACTGTTACACTGGTGCTTCTTCCGCTATCGTTGCTCCTTAAGGCGAAAGCGTCAAGGTAGCCCGCGAATTTTCTTACGTTTTTTGCAATTTGCAGGTCAGTATCATGTTCTATGTTGATCTAAATATGATTCGCGGTCGTATCAAATGTTTAATTATAGAATTATAATCATAAAAATTATCAATACTCTCTCAAGTTCATGTAATCCCATTGAATGACTATTTCATGAAATCATGGCATTTGACAATTATGCTAACTTATGGAGTTGTATTGCTGATTGTAATGATTATAACTATGTAAAGCCATATTTGTTACGTTTTGTAACATACAACCTGACACTGACCTACAATATGGAAAAAACTCAAGAAAATTTGAATCTCGCGGGCTACCTTAGCGCATCCCCCTTAATTGCATTATCGCTTTCATTTTGACAGTTTAACAAAATCCATTGCGTTGTTGATTACCTTGAAAACAAACTGTACAATGGACTTTCCAGAATTCTCGAAATGAAAGTTCTGTAAGAAACAGACGAGCTTCTTTATACAGCAGTTCTATCAAGATGGCTCGCGGATAGAAGCCGGCTTCAGGCGCTACTTCTATAGGGCGCCACCGGATCAGACAGAAGATTCTTACACGCTGATGGTCGCCCATGCCAATGTTATACGGTTCTTTGTTTGCAAGTAAGAATTTTATACTATTTTATGTTTTCTTATACCAAGGTAAAAAAGGTTTTGTATGTTGTGTCAAAAACTTAACACCATTATATCGTATTTTTGATCGCTTAGTGTGTTGATAATACTACTAAAATATGCTCTCATAGCCTATAAGGAGGCCTAAGCTCAGCATTGGGTCCCTATTTACAGATTAAATGATCAGATAACATTTCTTCCTTCCTTTTTTGACCGCCTTGTTGGAACTTGGGATGGTCGGGCGAAGTGTCACTGGGTTTTATATTAGTAATTTCTCATCTGCAGTCTGGATAATTGTTCGCGGAAAAAAAGGTGTCATGTCATTCTTTCTGTATTTCAGAGCTCTCCAGTTCCCACCTGAAGGCTGGCTTCGGATGTCTCTGAACCACGCGTCCATCACCCACGTATCGATATTGCCGAATGGCAACGTGATACTTCGATGCTTATCGGAATCTGGCCACATGGACCCTGAGTACATCACTAGCATGTAAAATGGGTTTAGGATTGGTTACTCGTAGGTATACTAGTGTAGCTGTAGCGATATATTTACTAACATGTCATGTAGGTGCAGTCGGTTGCTGTTTCTTCTTAATTGGAATGAGGCCTTGGAATCTTTCTATCACTAAATGGTAAAACTTCTCGTCCACGAGTGTAAACAACAAGAAAGCGCCAGGACAGCACGCGAAATTAAAATTTTCTTTCTTTTTTGCAATTTGTTTGGTTGTATCTTGATTAAAATATGATTCGCGGCAGTATCAAAAATTAATTTATAGAATTATAATCATAAAAATCAATACAACTCATATAATCCTATTGAATGACAATTTCATGAAATCATGACATTTTAGGATTATTCTAACATAAGGATTAGTGAGTAGGTACTGCTGATCCTAATGGTTATAATTCTGTAAAGCCTTATTTGTTACGGTCGCGAATCATATTTTAATCAAGATACCACCTGACACTGGTGGGGTCGTCTCATTGGGTAAACCTTGGAATGCCTACGGGGGCTAGACCAATGTTGCCAAGTTCTCCTATCTATGTGAGACCTCAAAACTTCGGTCTTTAATAATGACGTTTTCAAGGATGGCAACCAGTGAAATTGCACAATAATTTAACATCGATTACAGTTTCCCAGTTCCGTTTTCGTGGACAGACCTTGAACTAAATATCTCAAAGAAATCCAATTAAAATCATCAAATTTAGAATTTCCCGCTTTCGCGAGTTTTCGGGGGTGTCCACCACGAGGCGCCAAAAACCGTACCATTTTATTTACGTGTCATAAGTGTCATTCTTCTCCCTAGACTCTAGGGATTCATTCTTCACTCTAGGGCCTAGAGTGAAGAATGACAGATGATGGGGGTTCCTTTCGTATCCCCCTTAAAACAATAAAATTATCCTCGTCTCATATTTCGGGCAGCTACTGCAGCCTGTGTGTATTTATCTACACTAGATAAATCTCCGAATCCTTAATTTCTGTCGTTGATGACATACCTACTACAAATATTAGGTAGGGTAAGTACTAGCTTGTAGACTCATGTCATTGTTTAAAACAAAAAAAGCCATTTCATTCATACACCGATGTAATATAGTGTTCATTAGGTCGCAATAAAAAGGAGAATTGTCGCCATATGTAATTGATGTCTCCTATTATTTATAATTTAATCGTGGTCAACAGGTTAATCTTGAATGTTGGGATTGTAAAATACTGAATATTTTTGGCGAACCGACGCTCATGCATTAGCCATGATCATGAAAAAAAAATCTGTGTTCTATTATCAGCACACAAACCTTTTCGTGGGGTCATGAAACAAAGAAAAGAAAACATCTCTGTTCAAGAACATTTTATTTGCATATTGGTTCTGTATTATTAATGTAGTTACAACATCAATATTTGCGAAATATCAGTTAATCTTTATACCTATTCATGCATTTTATTAGACAAATAAAAGCTCTGATTATATAAATTCTTGTTAAGATATGTTGAAAAGTTGAGGTATAAATAGTTGATATTTTTATTGATAAAATCTTAAAGAAGTTATTACAAAAAATAATTGAGTTATACAGTGCTAGCCAAAAACAGCGGAAACATAAGTAGAAATGACGAAGAAATGTAATTAGTTTTACATAATTATAGTCGAATAAATATTTTTATTAAATATTATATGAATGTTATTTGCATATCAATAAATCCCTTCGTAATTGTTACATTGTCATATTCAAACTCACAATACGTCACTTCTTCGGGCCGCATGAATTTTAGCTCAACGGGCCGCAAGCATCATAATTAGCTTAGCGGGCTGCACCTCATTGCCATGCAGGCCGTCGGATAGATGTGAATAATGCAACAATATTAACTGATCTTGCCCAGCACTGTACATTTATTTCTTTCGAATCTTAATATTACTAAAGAGAGGCAAAAACATTAAGCCAGTAGATGTAGTTACTAAATGTAAATAGTATCCTTAGAATAGTCACAAGCAAGGTAAGATTTGCGTTGCAACTATCTCACTCTTGATTACAATAACCTGAAAGATAGTAAAAATTACGAAATATTTACAATATTATTATTTATAAAAAATTGGTGTTTTATGGAAAATCACTATATTTAATAAGGAGTTTTTGGCCGTACGGTCCACGGCTCAGATAGGCCATTCGTCTCGTTTTGTCGGTAGTTTTAGAGACAACTTTGTTCACCTTGTTCGGATAGTAATTATCAACCTGTACTGTCACCATTGATACCATAGGTACTGCTAAAACATGGCGTTCTATATGTTAAGAGCGTTTGTATTGAAAGTGGGCAACGTCGCAAATAACTGTCAAATATTTCACTGTTTTGATTAATTTGGCAGTATTACTATATGGAAATAAGAAATATGGCTAACTCATGAACTAAAATATTGATTATGAAATGCAATTATTAGGTACTTACTTATAGAAACTTTCCAAATGCCTTTTTTAGTCCTAAAACGGTAAGAACATCAAATTCAGTGTAATATTGCCAAATTAATCAAAACAGCGAAATATTTGACAGCTAATTACGACGTTGCCCAGTTTCAGTAAGCGTTTCGCGAGTCAAACAGCTTTTGGCCTAATTTCAAAGGACAGCGAAATAAATGCTTGCGATAATGTTTGTAGCCTTGTAGGTTCAGGCTGGCAATTTTTTGTTAGGTAGACAATTCTGTACGCATAATGTGGAGAGTGTGATCTTTACTTTATAATTAGTACATAATTATATTGATTAAGTGTTAATTAATTATTAACCTATCAGCTAGCTAATGGTTTTAGACAATGCGAGTTTGGGCAATTCATTTCTTATTTGACTATATAAAATAACTATTTATTAGGTAAGAATTTAGATAAAAACTAAAATTATTGGATTTCTTGAATCCGTGGCTAATTCAAAAGATACCGTTAAAACGACAAGTTGAAACGCCTTAGGAAGAATTCGTTGTTGATTTCTATAATTTATTGATATGGCTCAATTCTACACTGTATGTGAATGGGCTGTGATGTAAGATGGGTATGTAAATGACACTGATTTCCTGCAATAAAAAATAACAGGCTTAAATAACAAGCCACTTTAATATTTTTAAGCAAGCAGCTACGTTTTGTTTTGAAATTAATTTATGAGCTCGACATGCCGCATTTTAGCTCAGTGGGCCGCATTCTGGCTCAGAGGGCCGCATAGTGACTCAGTGGGCCGCAAGTGAAGCGCTAGTCTAAAATATTCTTACGAGTGTTTATTCTCAAGTCCCTAAAATAGTTCAAGAGTTTTCTTCTAATATTTTTGGAAGTTTTCTTTAGGCGCGTCGAAACTCCATATTCGCAATATTTTAGTATAAACAACGTAATAAATAATTAAAGCCAGCGTTAGCATAAAGCGGTCGATGTTGGTACGTAGCCAGGATAGGGTGCTTTAGGTAATTAAGTCATAGCTTTAATTTTACTTGACGTTCTATGGGCCAGTTGGGCAGACGCCGTAACTGTAGAGGTATCCAAATTTTGTCAAAAATTGCGACTAAGGCATGTGTTTCGATATATATATTTTTTTTTTTTTTTAGCTGGTTTTAATTTGAGATCCTTGACACCCATAACACAAGTTTAATCTTAGCTTGGGTGTCAGAGGTGTATAACTCTGCACTAAGTTACAATTTATATGACAAATGTATTATGTTATGCCAAGTGGTATATTACGTAAAATTTTAAAACTGGAAATAAAGATATTATTTATTTATTAGTTACTCCTGGGCATAATGTTGGTCTCTAGAGTTCCTTTGCCCACTTGTTTTGGCTGACCTTACAAGAATGGAAGTTTGCTAAAAGCAAAAACAGTTGCTGACGTTGCCTATTTTTCATTTTCATGTATACAAAAAACTTGTACCAAAAAGTTTATTTCAATAGGTGTTCTTCCTAATTCTGGCTACGTCCTCATGTATGCTCAAAAGTTCAGTTGGCGGCGACCGGTCGCGGCAGCAGTAGGTCAGGACCTTCCGTCGTATCGTCTTCATCTTCGTCGTCACAGGCATCTTCTGGCTCGCCGAGGGCACGGACGAATTCTGTTGGAACAGATGAGTAAGGTATGTTAAAAAGAAATAGGTATGTAGTTACTACTATTTTGATGCATTGATTAATAATGTTGCAGATATCCTGGAAATCGAAATAGTTGAAATGAACTTCAATTGGTTATTTATCTATGATATTTTTGA
Source organism: Agrochola circellaris (assembly GCA_914767755.1). NCBI lineage: Eukaryota > Metazoa > Arthropoda > Insecta > Lepidoptera > Noctuidae > Agrochola > Agrochola circellaris. Next base: position 12,278,857 of record OU611860.1, read on the forward strand.
GATATGAGGAACGTTCAGTCATCAGTCATTGGGTGTAAGGTTCAGTCATCTTCTATAGAGAAGGGAGGATCCTCTGACCAGACGGGTGTCGTGACTGCCCAACGATGGACGTCGAAAAGTTATATAATATGTTGATCGCACGGTAAACTTTGTTTGCGCGATGCAGGATTTTGAGTGACGTCAGGATTTTTGTGTAACGTCAGGTCTTTGATGCGTAGTTCGCATGTGGCGGTGTAGATGCCGCCATAATAATGTAAGGGAACTTACCTAAGAAGTCTATGCGACCATCACCATCTGCATCTACTTCCTTGATCATGTCCTCAACTGAAACATAATAAAAGGGGGCGTTTAGAAACTTACGAACTCATGCAGAAAAGGAATGGGCATTGATCACTTACTACGACCATCCTCGCGTTGTTTTCTTGCACCTTCAGACAGATGTAGTAATGCCAAAGATCAATGATTCTAAAGCATATAGAAAATACCTACCTAAAATCGAAATAATTTTACGAAATTAAACATGTAATGTTGGCTCTTGCTAGGCCTGAACCCTTTATCTTACTCAAAAAGCGGCTCCCTAATCTTAAATGGACCCGCTTTTTGAAATAGGACACTACACCCAAACAAAGAATTACTCACTCTCTTCCTCAGACAGATCCTCTCCCAAGCACTGCAGCACAGCCCTCAGATCGGAAGCACAGATGTACCCTCTGTTATGTTTGTCGAACACTCGGAACGCGTCACGGAGTTCCCTCTCCTCCTGTTCAGCAGAACTGGTGCCGCCTCCAGCACCACACATGGACTTGGAGAGGATGCTCACGAACTCTTCGAAGCTTACGTTGCCATCGCCTTAGGGTGAGAGGACAAAATATGTTATTGAAAATTCAATCTGTAAAACCACAAAGGTAGGTACAAAACATCTTTAAGAGCGTTTATCCTAAAAGTTGGCAACGTCGCAAATAGCTGTCAAATATTTATCTGTTTTGATATATTTGGCAATATTACTGTATGGAAATAAAAATATTGATTATGAAATCCAATAATTAATAACGTTACAATATCAAATTCAATGTTCTAATTATTGCAGTTCATTATTAATATTCTAGTTCGCTAGTTAGCCACATTTCTTATTTCCATACAGTAATTGCGATGTTAAGGCACACAATGCTTCAGCGAACTAAATTAAGCGAAATTTCCAATGACAGAATCTGGCAACCCACACGCACCCTGTTGATTGCGGTGTACTAAATCTTAGCTGAGGTTCAGCCTCTTACCGTCACTGTCCACCTCCTGCAGCATGTCCTGCAACTCCTCAACCCTGGCGAACTGCCCGAGACTGCGCATCACCCTTCCGAGCTCCTCCTTAGTGATGGTGCCATCGCCGTCTTTGTCGAACAGACGGAATGCTTCGCGGAATTCTGGGGAAAGTGGGTATTATGGTTAAAGGATTTAAGTTAATTCAAGTATTTAGTTTACAAAATTATTAGGTAACTTATTAAACGTGTTGTGCCGACCTTTGAGTAACCAGGGGCAGGAAGATGATGAACGAACTTGTTAAATAGGTATGTGTAATATTGTACGTAATAATAAAATAATAAATTTTTTAGAAATTGTAGATACTGTTTGACGTGCGACGCGACTCTAATAAAACAATTTCTAAGAAAAAACAATTATCGGTGTTGCGTCGCGCGACAAGTCGCGCTGGTCTGCACGAGCCTTAAAGCGGGAGTGGAACGCGTCATTTCAGGGTGGTCAAGCTATATCTCCCTATTGATTCAAGTTGAAGTTTATTGCGAATAGCTGAATGTTATCTTGACCTGCTTTTGGCGGTCTTATCGATTTAGTCTAAAGTTAATTTGCAGACATTCCGAGCAATGAAAAACATGGTAAGTACATCATGCATTATTCTACATTCAAAATATAATAACGGGATCTGGCACAAAACATACAGAAAGGACAAGACGCAAGCTTCGCTTTTCCCTACCCTATTTCTTAAATAAAAGTTGCCTTAGTTATTCCTTATAGCATCAGCTATGAGGTACAGCCCCGTCAAAATCGGTCCACCCGTTTCGGAGATGAAGTCGTAAAATCATGCAGGTCGCTATAGTTTCAATAGGTACCCTTCATCTGCGTCCTGGTAATCCCGGACGTCTCATCAACGATCGAGGCTTTTCGGTCCAGGGTTGTGTCGGCTGCTGGCTTCAGGAAAGTCACCTGGCGCGGTGGCTTCGATGGTGAGGCCTGCTCCGACAACTGCTGGCTGGAAGAAGGTCAGAAGGTCCCGTTTAGGTGTGTTGGTGAAAGATTATGACGAGATGACCTACTGTGAGTAGAACCAAACAATGACTATTAGAAAACTAGGTTTTTCCCAACAATTTAAACCAACAAGTAAAAAACATAAAACCTACACGAGCGAATCTATCACTCATTGAAAACCAATCTCGATTCACTTCAACGATTATTACCTACTTACTTATTTATTTTATTTTTTGTAGCACGTAGTACTTAGTGTGCATATTGTCCCGAGCCATTGAAGATTGAACATCATAAATAGGTGGTTCGTAGTTCAAGGGCTTCGAAGTTATGTCAGCTATCTGTAAACCTGTGAGGGTCCAGTGACCATACGGTGAAGGGGTATTCAACTAGACCCAAGTTGGGTAAACTGGGTATGGTTGATATAATTTTCATTTGACGACCAATAATTTTATTTACTTATTTATGTTGGCAAACCAACTAAATACACACAAGGACATTCAAAATACATATCATTAACAAATACAATATAATTGCATGCATCTAAATTTTAGGTAAGCACAGCATTTTAATTAGATCTCACTATAAAATAATAATCATTAAAACGATGGATAACAATGCAATTAGAACCATAATATCATTAATCTTTTATAAGTAAAAAATACGTTTTTTATTGTTAAGAGTACATTTGCCTACGTACGAGTATAAATACTAAAATTGTATTTATAAGTACTGTGGTCAACTCACACGAGCAAGTTAGAAAAAAAAAAATGTCACAACCGACCACACCTCAGGGGCAGTTGTGACGGTACCTTCGGTCGGTAGTGACTGAATGGCCACCATAAGGGATCTCGTGCACTAGACGGCCACGACCACGACCTGTGCCCTAATTACGCAACACATTTTCGTAAACGATTACGACCAATCTGTTTCATTTTGACAGTTCAACAACATTCATTGCGTTATTTATGTTGTTCAGCAGATTTTTTTTTCGAACTTATGAAGCAATGGATTAGCAATCTGTTTCAAAACGATTCCGATTCTGATAGATCGTGTATTACGCAATTAGGGTACCGGTGAACTAAAGAAACCGATACGAATCGCGACTTGGTCGCAACGGCCAATCGCCCAACTTGCCGCAGACGGGGCCACGAACCACGACTGGCAGGAGTCGTGGCCGTCTGGGCAGCATCCCTAAGACGCGCTTATTCTTTGTGGCTTTCTTGGACTTAAGCTTCGTGCAGATCAGCGCGACGCGACGCTGCGACGCGACTCGAACAATACACTTTCTAAGAAAACTTCACGGTATAACAATAACCGGTGTCGCGTCGCGCTGATCTGCTGAATCAAATGCAGCCTTTTGGTTTTATAGCGCCCTTTTGAACTCAATTTATACTTGTTTGCTTTAAAGAGAAGAAACTGTCGTTGCCAGGTCTAGGCTCCTGACCTCATCGTATCCTAAAAGTCAAATCATTAATTTCAAATAGGCACATAAAAGGCACTTTGAACGTCAAAGTTTACAAGAAAATAGACTTGATTCTACAAAGCCCTTTCCAAAAAGTAGTTTCATATGGAGAAGAATGGGCACGTAACTCCACAGTATGGCTGCTTTTCCACCAGAGATGTGTTAAAAGCTCCGTGCAGACACAGCGCGACGCGACATCAGTTATTGTTATACCGTGAAGTTTTCTTAGAAATTGTATTGTTCGAGTCGCGTCGCGCCGTCGCGTCGTGCTGGTCTGCATGAGCCTTTAAGCTACGTTGCTATGGATACGTTTGATATCCACCAATCATATTCATTGGTCCACATAGCACAGCACTGGTGGAAACGGGTTCAACTAAGCTATGTTTTTTGGGAGCTTTGGATGCGCGAGTGGTGTAACTATGTGCAGAGCAGAGTGCCTTATACCCTCGATGCATCGCATAGCTCGAGCTGCGCATCTTCCTCGCACAGCAACCTCGCGGTGCGGCGGCGCATCTTCATAGCACATCTTACTCGCTCCGCTACACAGCTTAGCATTATTGAAAACGGTCACATAGTTTCGTAGCTTAGCTTTCACATCCTCGCAGCATAGCTGCATAGCACATCTCTGGTGGTGAAGCAGCCTTAGGCTTCATTTACACCAAAGATGAGCGAGGATGCGTAGCGAGATACGTGTGTGAAACTAACCAATAAAATCGCTTCACTGGCATAGTTAGCGTTGTTATTAGTTAGTTTTACGGACATTCCTCGCTACGCATCCTCGCTCATCTCTGGTGGATACGCACCCTTATTATTTTAAACTTACTTCACATTATTTTAGTACCTAGGTAAGTGTCTATATAAAGCTTCGTGCGTACCAGCGCGACGCGACTCGAACAATACAATTTCTAAGAAAACTTGACGGTATAACAATAACCGGTGTCGCGTCGCGCTGGTCTGCACGAAGCTTAATTAAGTATTTGGTAGGTTCTCTTCTCTAGCAAACTCGCCAAAAGTAATTCCCACTGCGCAAAGCAAACAAATTCGCTTTGATATATTTATACATGTACCTAAAGCAAATACATAGGGCCGGGTAAACATTAGTTGTACATACATAATGAGATAATTCCTGGGGCGCTGGGCCGACCCAACATTGTTTGAACAAGTCTCGCAATACTTTGCTGGGGCGGCAAATAGAATTTTTAAATTGGATCGTTGGGAGATGGGGACGGGGTTTTGAACTTTATGATTTTTTTAAAGGTTTTATGCACAGTTTTATAGTTGAAAGAAGAGGAGGGAAGAGTTGTTTTGGGCTTAATGCGTGGTGTTCTACATATATGTACTTGATAAGGTGTCAATAATGATAGCCTAGAGGTGTGACCGTCGGACTGCCAAGTCATTAGGTCTCGAGTTCGAACACAAGACACGCACCTCTGACTTTTCGGATTCATGTGCGTATTGTATAAATATCACTTGCTTCAAAAACGGTGAAGGAAAACATCGTGAGGAAACCGGCTGCCTGAGAGATATTTCTCGACGGCATGTCAAAGTCAAAGTCAAAGTCAAAGTCAAATCATTTATTTCAAATAGGCCCTTGTAAGGCACTTTTGAACGTCAAAGTTTACAAAAAATTGAATTGATTCTAGTCGCCCCTTCCAAAAGGTAGTTTTCGTATGGAGAAGAATGGGCAAGAAACTCCACCGTTACTCTTTTAAAAATTGTTACAATATTTGTATGTGTTACATTCGTTACATAATTATATGTGAAGACGATGCATCTAAAAAAATAAAATAAAAATAGGTTACCACAATAGGTAAAAAGAAGAATTAATAAAAATGAAGCCACGAAAGATAAATTAATTAATGATGTGATAGATGTACGGTTTTCACATATTTACAAACATTGTAAAAGTAGATGATTTTCTTAAAAAATTTACAATTAATAAGTCAGTGTGTGAGGAAGTAATCACAGAATGCAAAATCAATGTCATGTAATACTCGTAAAAATTATAATTTATACAACTTAAATTAGCAACCAGTTTGATTTTGTCTAGATTCTAGATTGTCCTATGGAGCAGGACCAGCATGTTTCCAAGCATTCTTATCTTGGATATATTCCTCTAATTTGTAATAGGCTTGTTTACAAAGTGTACTTTTAATATGAGTTTTAAATTTTCTTTCATTTAATTGTAATATATCACAAGGTATTTTGTTGTAGCATTTAACACAGTACCCCATAAAAGATGAAGATACTTTAGATAATCTGAAAAATGGTTGATCTATTTTATCTTTATTTCTAGTATTAAAATTATGTCTATCACTTATTTTGTTAAAAATATGTAGATTTTTTCTAACATACATAATATTTTCATAAATGAATTGGCAAGGTACTGTCATAATATTAATCCCTTTAAATAGTTCCCTGAGAGATTCGCGACGATGTAGATTATAAATGGCTCTGACAGCTCTCTTTTGTAAAATAAATATGGATTCAATGTCAGCAGCCCGACCCCACAGTAAAATGCCATACGACATAATACTGTGGAAGTAGCTAAAATAGACCAAACGCGCGGTTTCTACATCTGTTAACTGTCTTACATGTCTTGCATGTGAAGACAAGTCAGAGGCCCATGGGCGGCTTTAAAACTCTGACACCAGGTTAGTCACCAACTACACGAAAAGAAGGTGTCAATCTTTTGTCATATGAAGAGTTACATATTCAAGGTAACCTTTCTATTTAAGAAACGTTGGGAAAGGAGTCTCCTGCATGTGATCAGCTATACGTTTTAGGGACAACGTTAAATTCATGAAAAAACAAATCTACTACTTCGACGACGTAATAATGATTTCTGGTTCTATAATTACTTTTAAACCTAGGCTAACGCCCGGTTTCACGAACAAAACTCGACCCAAAAAGCTAACTAAGTACCTAATTATAACTCATTGCATGTCAACTGCTATAGGTACTTAATTGGTTGACTGTATTGAACAGTCAATCGGAACGCTTGACGTAAGTTTAATTTTGACACGTCGTTGATTTTCTTTCCATGAACTGGGTGAAAGCTTTTTAACTCTGAGTAGGTACCTACAAATTAAACAAACTCAGAGGTCAAGAAGATGACCTATTCTTTCTCTCTGTTCTTCGTTTTCTTCCACAAAGTACTTTTCAATAACCTCAAGTGTTCCAAGAATTGGTCGATGTTCTCAGAAATTCAACAAGTTAGTCCTAACAATGGAACTCTTGAGCAAACTTAGCCTACACATAGTTGAGTCGTTTGTCTTGGTCAACAGTTTCATTGACTTAGTTCAAGAATTGCTGAGTCGACAAATTGATATTTGAACTTGGAATTTTCTAACGAAATTCGAACTTTCTTACAATTTTTGCAATTTGCAAGTCGTTGTCAGGTTTTACGTTGATTAAAATATGATTCGCGACAGTAACAAATATGGCTTTACTGAATTATTATTAATATTGAAATTAGGCAAAATGTTAATGATGCTGAGTTCATCAATAGTTAGATCATTAACCATCAATAGTTGCTCACTTCTAGATTTTTATCAAAGAAAAGTTTGTCCACTAAAATTAATCTTTAACCTACAATTTGGTTCTCTAGACTGAAAATCTGGAAAATATATCCGAACGAATATAATTCCTACAGACTAGGCAGAAGTACATACATACCTATATCAGTCTGCACCCTAATTAGTAACACAATCCATTGCTACATAATCTAATGTTGAAAAATTTGCCTGCTCAACAATGTCAATAACGCAATGAATGTTGTTGAACTGTCAAAATGAAAGCCATTGCTACTGTAAGTGGGTTATGCAATTACTCCGCTGAAACTACCACCCTTGTTCGTTACCCTAATCGAATCAAAGTTTCAAAGTCAAAGTCAAATCATTTATTTTAAATAGGCCACTTTAGAACGTAAAAAAATACAAAAAAAAATTGAATAGTTTTCGTATGGAGAAGAATGGGCAAGAAACTCCATCGTTACCTACTCTTTTAAAATGTTTTACAATGTTTTATAATATTTTGTATACCTAGTACTTTAGTTAGGTATATAATTATATAATGAATTACACAAAAGTCAGTTATGTCCTTTAAAAATCACGTCTTATTCTTGTAAGAAGGTACCTTCTTACTTGATACGAAAAACAATCCAAGTAGGTAGGTTAAAAATAGGTAAATTTTGATTGTCTTTGTTTTAATATGTAGGTATATTAAAACAAAGACAATCAAAATTTAATGAGGCAGCTGCGCAACGGATTCAATGTTATTTGTAATGAAAACAGTAGGTACCGAATAAGGGATTCAAATTGTCAGAATCTTCATGTTTCTTGAGATTAATGTTTCAAGCAACGTTCAATATTTAAGAGTTTTCGTCTGGTCAGATTAAAATTGGAACTTTCGTTGAGAAAATAATGAGTTGCAGAACAAAGGTTTAGTCATCAAGTTTTATTATGCAGGTACCTTTCCTAACACACTCTACAACTGACACCACAACTAGGACATTCCAAAAACTTTTGTCTTCGTAATAACGCCAGCATGACTACAATAGAAACGGGTTTTGTCGACGGAAGAATAGACAAAATGACAGATAAACAATTACAATCTGTCATTTTGTCTATTCTTCCGTCGACAAAACCCGTAGAAAACCCGTTTCTATGGTTGTCATGCTACGCGTGCTGCATTCATAATTCTGAAGCTCCTCTAACAACCTTTTAAAATCTTCAACAACGTCTTAAAACTCAGATTCACATCTAACCAGCCAAACGGTAGTTTAAACGGCAGATTAACGATAAAAGAGTCGTTAAAGTCGTCCGTGCCGTAACCGGCTCTAGAAAGCGATCGATCCGTTTTGTCTCCGGTATTTTCAAGTGTATTTGTTTTGTGCAAAGGGACCTTTCTGGTTTTCTGTGCCTATTGGAGATATTGTCTTCTAGTATTTATGTGCAGAATGCTCATATTTTGGCTAGAGGTCGTCCTTTTTACCCGACTGCGCGATAGCAAAGATTCTTTATAAAATTTATACCCTCGAACTCAGACCAAATAAAGAACCAAGACAGAGCACTGTCAACAGTAAAGTGAAGCCGGTTTCGTAAACATGAGTGCACTTTGAGTGGTGTAGTTTGATTGTAGTGTCATTGTATAAGGTTGTAAACGTGCGTGTGAGCGTGTATGCACAGAGCGGCGGTGTAGTTTTGGCATGATTCACTGTATTGTTCGCAGCGCTCTGTCTTCGTTTTTTATGTGGTCTGTGGTCGGAGCCCTCGAAGCACCCTAATGGCTGGATAGATTATAAATGAGGTGTCTGTCGACTCTTCTAGGTCGCCCGATAGTTATGTATAGGCTAAGTTTTGTCTTATAAAATAAATGTTAAGATTTAAGAGCATGAATGAGCATGAATGGGTTGTCAAAACGTTGTTGATGAAAAAGAAGAAGATTTATTTTCTAAAAAAACTTGTTCCAATATGTTTTATTAGATCGCTTTTATACAGTCTGTTTTTTATTTACTTGTTTTATTGCTTGTTTTCGTTTTTCATAGGTTGTTGTGAACTTCTACACTTTCAATCACTTTACGCTTCTCAGTATCACGCATTAACGTAGTTTGATCGATACTTAGATTAACTTCATGACTTTTAAACTTTCAATGTCGTAGGTAAGTATTTTTGTCCTTTCGATCCGAATTTTGTTTGTTTTTTGGTAACACATAACGGTTTTAGAACATTGTCGAACAATCTATGTTCAAAAAGAAATAATGTATCGATTCCTGAGTCCTTAACCACATAATTATTACCTAATAAAGAGGTCGTATGTTCGACCCCAGACGTTACAGGCGCTTTACTTTGTGTAAAATTATTTCATCACCATTGCTCTCAAAACGGTGAAGGAAAACATCGTGAGGAAACCGGCATGTCCTAGAACCAAACATTCGAAGTTATGTGACATCTACCAACCCGCACTGGGCCCGCGTGGTAGATTGCGGCCCACTGCCTATCATCGAGAGGAGGCCTGTGTCCCAACAGTGGGAACATTATAAGCTGATTATGCTTAAGAGTAAAGGCATAAACGAACACTCACCGGTGTTGTATGTGAACATCATAATCATCAGCATCGTCATGCTGCATTGTCGTCGAAAATATTCTTCTTTTTATTACACACAGCACAAACAAGCAGGAACGAAATGTCATATTATTATGGGACACACCATTCACTATAAACTATAATCTGGAGATTCGTTTAAGAACGAAACCTGCACTAGAAAACTAGACTACACAAAAAGATTCGACAAAATCGAACTGTTCTGTAGAAGTTATGCGTAAAGGTGTTCCCTCACCGGGAGCATTCGCTTGTAATGTAGCATTCAAAGTCGAGCATTACATCAGTGAGGGAGGTAAACCATCAAGCATTACAGTGCGCAACCTATAATGATACAATTCGAGCATAACATCAGTGAGGGAGGTAAACCATCAAGCATTACAGTGCGTAACCCATAATGATACAATTCGAGCATAACATCAGTGAGGGAGGGGAACCAAGCATTACAGTGCGCAACCTATAATGATACAATTCGAGCATAACATCAGTGAGGGAGGTAAACCATCAAGCATTACAGTGCGCAACCTATAATGATACAATTCGAGCATAACATCAGTGAGGGAGGTAAACCATCAAGCATTACAGTGCGTAACCCATAATGATACAATTCGAGCATAACATCAGTGAGGGAGGGGAACCAAGCATTACAGTGCGCAACCTATAATGATACAATTCGAGCATAACATCAGTGAGGGAGGTAAACCATCAAGCATTACAGTGCGCAACCTATAATGATACAATTCGAGCATAACATCAGTGAGGGAGGTAAACCATCAAGCATTACAGTGAGCTTGGTTTCCCCAAGCTTTACATTGCTTAATGTCTATAATATTTAATCTGAAATGTTAATTCTCGTCAGTCAGGGAGGCAGTATTGTAAGGTTATGCTCAAAATCGAATGCCACGGTAGGAGCAATTATACAAAAATTAATACGCGTCGATTCGAGAACCGCTTCCTTTTGTTCGTCGATATAAAAATCGCGGAACATAAGACCAAGCACCAATGTATTACCCGTCTAGCAATAAACTAAGTAATAAATCGATGTCTAAAGCCAATCTCGAAACTGCACTGACTCTAATGACTTTTCCAATTACCTACATATAACTTTTTACGGAAATTGAAAAGCTATAAAAAACTGTTTCGCCTGTGACTCGTATTTCATGGAAGTTTGAATAAAAAAGTGGCCAAGTGCGAGTCGAACTCGCACACGAAGGGTTCCGTATCACCGTACTGCCATTATTAAGATAGAGCAAAAAACGCCGACAAAATCACGTTTCTTGTATGAACCCCTGTAATTTTTAACTTTATTTTTTTTTAATTATCGTAGTACACGCTCTGTAAAAATTTCAAATGTCTACCTATTACGGTTCACAAGATATATAGCCCGGGGAATTAACGCCGAATTTTAGGCTAACTTTGCATTAATTTAAAACAGTGTTTGTTTTATTCATTTAACGTGTAGGGTATGGACAAGGGAATATGTTAAAATGTATTCCGTGAAAACTTCACCCCCCGCGTGTACTTTTTTTAAAAGAAAACAGTTAATTTCAATTTTACGTGATACAAAAAAATATTAACAGACATGTTTGTATATAGAATTTGTTGAAGAGGTATTATAAGTAGGTCAAAAAAAATTACATTTTGGTCCACAGAAATTTCGATAAATATAAAAATTACGAAATTATTTAATTGTATTTGAGCAAAAAAACATTACACAACAACAACATTACATTAATTTTTGCATTATATTACTTAATTTAATGTTTTAATTCGCTATCCTACAAAATTAAACTTATTTTACTAGCGCAAGACTTCCGTGGAGGAAAATGTTTAATTCTGAAATAATATATTAGTTTTTGACATAGTGTAACCTAAATTTTCCTGTTAGCTATTTTGCACCAATTGTTATCCACAAAATCGCGATTTTGTTTTTTTAACCTGCGGCCCTGGAAAATGTATTTTTTGTAAATATTATTTGAAGAGCTAAGTTCAAAAACACGATTGAAGAATAAAATCGCTGTTAGGATTTAGTGCAGGGTTCAAACGTAATTTCCCTAGCCTAACGGCCCTGTGACAGACGTTGGCACCCTTTGGGTACGCTACGGAACCCTAAAAACGAAGTTTTCTATCGTTCGCTGACTGCTAATGGAAAAGTAATGCCATCAAAATGGTTCAAAGCTAGATCGGAAAATACATTGAACGGGAAGAAGATTAAGTGCACGCTTTTAGAACTGATCAGGGCTGAAAGTAACTTTAGTTTTTAAGAGCCTGAACACGTTTCAGCAGGCTTAGCATGATCACCATAGAAACGGGTTTTGTCGACGGAAAAATAGAATAGACAAAATGACAGATTGTGGTTGTGAATTTGTCTATTCTTCCGTCGACGAAACCAGTTTCTATTGTGATCATGCTAAGCCTGCTGCCTGTTTGTCTACAAAAACCTGGGGATTCAAGTAACCCCACAAAAAAGTCTGGAACGGTCAAATCGGGTGATCTGGCCGGCCAGTGCAAGTCACTTAGACGACGCGGAAATGCTTCCTGAAACAATTATTCCGCGTTCTTGAGTATAGCGTTCACAGCGACATTTGCCGCCATTTGCAAAAGTTATAGCGTCTTCCAATAAGGTGATTACTTTTGCCCCACATGTTATTAGTTCATCTGTGGAGCCAAATGGACAATAACGTGACGTCATAAGTACCTATTCAGTGACGTTATTGGTCCTTTTAACCCATATACAACAATAATTGATCAAACTGACCTGTCAGAAGGGCTAACCGCCACTGCTGGCGGACCTCTGCTGTCAGGACGAGAGGACTCATCCGGAGGACCCGGCTCACCGCCGCTGCTGTTCGTTTGTCTCGTCTGGAACAATTTAAGAAGTTTAAGAAATAAGTATATTCGGTTTTCTGAACGATGAGAAAGTCATAGTTTCTGGTTTTGTAAATTGAAGATGTGGCGCTGAATAAAACCATGCTTACGGCTGGGTTAACACTTCGACTCCACTCACTCTTTAAAGCCATTATCTAAAGAAAAATGATTAAAAATATTTTATATATATAAAAAATTATAAAAAAAAAAAAAAATCTTTATTATAAAGAAAAAATATTAAAAATATTTTATAAATATAAAGAAAAATTATTAAAAATATTTTGTTACGGTCTTTGAACTAGGGTCAATATCAATCAAAATCAATTTTAACATAAGTTAGGTAGGTAGCTACAACTATTCATTATGTCGGTAAAAAAACAACGTTGTCCATTTTACTATCGCTACCATTAGGACAATGAGGTTATAACTTTGTGTGTCATGCAACATCGTTTAACTGATCGATTTCTATTAAGTTAACATAACCGTTGCTTAGCTTTGTATTTAACTAAAACTAGAAAAACGTAAGTAAAGTGGTAGAGGAGGTACTATTAAAGAATTTCCAAATAAAACAAAAACGACAAAATATTACATGTATTTTTGTTTCATTGGTCGATGCAAAATGGGCTTTAAACAGATGTGGTCATCGTGTTCAAGGGATTTTGTTTTCAAACTGTTTAGATATGAAATTCTTCGATAGTAAAAAAAAAAAGAAGAAAGAAAAAGTGTTTATTCTGCACAAACCACTTTACTAAAAAAAAAACAAAACAATACCACTTTACAGATGAGCCAAAAGCCTCGTATCCATTATTCACAACAGAAAAGTTTGACTTTGATCTATTCTATTCTTTCCTTTCGTTCTTTTTTTATTTATTTTTTTTATTTTTTTTTATTTCTGTTCTATTCTTTTTTTGATTTATTCTATTCTTATTTGTTTTTTTTTTTCTATTATTTTTGTTCTATTCTAGTACCTACTTGCATTTACTTGACTCCTTTGGTTAACAAATATGGCGAGCTGAGATTTTGATAAAAAAAAAAAAAAAAAATAACCACACGCCTTGTTATCCCCGAAGGGTCGGGGAGGGGTGTACCTACCTATAGTACCTACACCCATATCGGACGCGAGCATATTGCCATCAACCGGGCACAAATCCAGACCCCGGGCTGCTACTGAGAAGTTCCTGATGGAAAAACCCAATAACACTTTGCACGACCTGGGAATCGAACCCAGGACCTCACATTCAGCAGTAGTGCTTGCGACCACTAGATCAACGAGGCAGTCTGTGTACATTAATGTACAAAAAAAAGTTATAAAAATAAAACCCAACTACGACCAAAAAGTCATCTAAAAAGGTATAAACAAGACATCTCAGAAAAAATAAAAATCCGGAGTCACACGTGATATAAATCGAATAGGTACATTACGTGTGACTTCTTGGTGGTACTCGGGTTTTAGTTTTATAACTTTAATTTTTATTATAATTATTTTGGGGTTTTGTTATACTTACTTATATATTTTTGAAATGTACTAATTAAGCCCTTTCATTGTCAATACCCAACATGGCATAATTAAATATTTATTTTTAGTTCATGATTTTATAGCCTGTAGCCGTATTGAGTTTAATGTGACGTCAGATACTTAGCGGACCAGCGGACGATCAAGAGGCTTCCAACGATACCTCATTTGTCAAATTATGATGAGTAGTTTAAAAGTTATGAGGTAACAGATAAACATAGGTACATACCGGTCATAATCGTAACCCTCCTTTTTGCTTTGCCGTAGTCGGGTAAAAAAAGAACCAATCTCTACAGAACCCCGAAACGCCAACACCGAATCACAAATACGCCTTCAGATCTATGCCATGCGACTCCGGAATAAAGAATAAGAACGGAATCCCGAATCCGAATTATGTAGGTAGGTAGGTAATGTGTTTAAATTCGAAGCTGCTTTAATAAAATCCGGACCTACATGAAAATTGCTGCGAAAAATCGTGATTTTCGTATCAGGTTTGTTCACCAAATATCCACTAAGGAAAGATACACGTAGGTAAAAGTAGGTACAAGAAAATTCCTTGACGTAGGTCGGATTCGGCAGCCGAGAGAAGGCCGTGAATTTAAACCGCGTCTTGAGCACCTCTTACATAGGTACACTACACCGATAACAACTCACTCAAAGAAATTCAGTAGTTTTCAGGTAAAAGAAACGGTGAGTCAAGGAATGGAGCTTTTTTGATACTGTCAAGTTCTCGATGGATGTAATATTAATATTATATTTGACTAGCTTTTGCCCGCTGCTTCGCCCGCATGTATGTCGGAAAATATCCCACAGCACACACGTATACTCTGAATCCCGGTAGCACGTCGTCGTCACACCCAGGTCTTTCATCTAAATCCGTTCAACCGTTACGGCATGATAAGGTAACAGGCAGATAAAAAATCCGAAAAACATTTGAGTCGGCGCAGCGCGGGTTCGGACATGTTAGAACTTGTGTAATTATGAAGGTTTAGGCACTGCTACCGATACAGATACAAAGGTCTGCTACCGATAAATTTATAAAGGTACCGATATTTCTACCGAAATATACCGGTATACGTTTCCAACCTCAAAATTCCGCTACTGAAAAAAAGAACGGTATCGAAATATTTTGGTAACCCTTATTTAACGGTATGACGTCATACCGATATTAAAAGGTACCTTAATTTTTGGATAATTCAGTCCCTGAAACAAACTACCAATTTGCTCAAACCACAGGATAGTGAGAAGTTGAATTGATTGAATATATACCTACCTATTCAAAGAAGATACATCATTTTGTGCCAACTTGACTATTTCATATTATCCAGTTCCAGTCCAGCACGCGTAGCATGACCACAATTGAAACGGGTTTTGTCGACGGAAGAATAGACAAAATGACAGACCAACACAATCTACCATTTTGTCTATTTTTCCGTCGAAAAAACCCGTTTCTATGGTGGTCATGATACGCGTGTGTTATGTGAAAGGAAGGGCCAGGTCTTTGCTTCGACAAACATTTCTTCTTCCTAGTTGAAATACTAGGAAGTGGGGAAATACTAAAAAGTAAAATAATATAATACTAAAACTAAAGGACCTTTGATTTATAAATTTTGAACAAGTCACTAAAATCTCCGAGGGTAAGTTTTATTTTTGCTATTGCTGAGGTATGTTATAAGCCAATCTGACTAGGTCATCGACTACATAGTTACTATAATTATCGTCTACATTCCCTACTAATAAAGCTCTAAACAGAAACTCCATTCGCCACAGTACACTTTTACTCGAAACATATTCAATGGCAAATTGCAGGACCGATACGATCAATTTCCATTCAGTCCGAGCCCTCGCTTTTCACACGAAATCCGCTTGTTTCCGATACTTTGATCTGCACGATAAAGGAATAAATTCCGGATATTTTAACATTTGTACGGATTTCGGATGTTCTTAAGGCCGGCCTAACTCGAACGCAGTAGGTATTCAACGCTTACCCCAGCCCCCGCAACGAGTAGCGATACGAAACAAATTACGATCCGCGGGGGACCCGCGCGCCAGGCGCACCGCTCATAAGTTCATGAACTCGAGTAGGTCACAGAATAGAGCGATGCAGTAGATCAACTTGTATTGATTATTATAAGTTAATTTTTTTATTAAGTATTTTTTAAGGTTGTAGATAGATTAGGTAGGTATTATATAAACTTAAACTTAATGAATAATAATTCAAAATAGGTATAAGTAGGTACTTATAATTTTTTGAATAAGGTGGATTTAAAATCTGACTGACACGAAGATCATGAATACGGGTACGATTCAAAAGTGCGCGCAGCGCGCTATTCGACTTTGATGCGTCATCTTCGTGCTACAGTCTATAAAATCAAGTAGTATTTAGGCACATTTAATTTATGAGAATTGTATTACAATTTTGGAATAACAATATCAAGATTGTATTGGGGTAGGTGGGGCGTGTATTTAATTAATTTATGTATTTTTTATGGTGTTACAATAACGAGTGAGATGATATTTAAAAAACCGGCCAGGTGATATCGGACCACGCACAATGAAGGGTTCCGTAGTTGGGATGAATTTATCCCAAGAACAAACTTAACATTGTAGTTGAAAAACATTTTCTCCCATACGGAATGTATGGGGAGATCATGTTTATCAAACTGCAAATTTAAGTTGGTCGGTTATTACTCGTTATATATACTACTGCTGTAATTTTTTTCACAAATCCAAGTACAATCATTTAGCTGGCAGGGACGACGACAGTTGACTCTAACAAAACATTTCAGTTAAAAGCTTAATATTTCGCAAACGGATCCCTTAATCCAAAAATGGTTTTCACAAACTCACAATATTTTTGAACGACCTCTCTAAAGATACCCCATACCATGGGGTAGATGAGAAAAAAAAATATCCTCACTTTTCGTGTAGGGGAGGCACCCTAAAAAATAATATTTTTCTTGATTTTATTTTACCGCTTTGTCTTCGTGTTTAATATGTATACATATGCCAAATTACAGCTTTCTAGTACGAACCGTCTCCGAGCTAAGCCGCGGACAGACAGACGGACGGACAGACAGACAGACGGACATGGTGAAACTATAAGGGTTCCTTGTTTACTTCGGAACCCTAAAAACTTACTCGTTATCCACCGAATCATTAGTTGATACATACGCTCTGCCCTTAGCCTGCAACTGCATTGCTCTAAAACATTGAAGACCGACGTAAACATTTCAAGCGAAGTTTCTTTTTTCGCATGTGTACAACGGGGCCCCGTGAAGGAAAAATTTCGGAGCCCCCCCCCCCCCCCTTGAGATATGATTTTTTAATATTCTAACCTAACTTTCGAATTTTCGGAAGGACTTTTTGTATAAGGGTACATATATTTGTGGAGGGGAGTAGGAGATCCCCCCGTCATGGGGGAAGTTTAGTTAACGCATTGTTTTTTTTAACTAAATATTTTGCGATCTTATTTTGATGATTTGTTGGAGGAAGCACACACTTTGTGGCTATCTGATAGGTTTTTTTTTTTTTTGTCAGGCGTAGTCGACTGAGCCCCGCTTAGCGGGGCTCCTATTTCTGGGTGGTTTAAAAAAAATAACCACGAAGGGGATAGCGGGGTCTAAAGACCCCGCCATCCCCTTCTAACCTAACCTGTCCGTGTCGGTGTGCCCCAAGTCCCGAGCTCGCTTCGCTCGCTCTTGCAGCCTACCTTCCCATTGCCTTTTAACTAAGTCGAGATGTGTCGGGACTTGGAGCATCCCGGCCAAGCTTGAGCTTGACAGCAGAGTAATAGATTAAGTGAAGTATTAGTAACAACACAAAATGGCGTCGTTTTACGTTTGGTTTCAAATACGGCAATAGTCGGTAAATTATTTTAAGTGTTAATTTAATAGCACTCATTTAAATCAGCAAAATATAGGTAATATAATGAAATATGCTTAAAAAGTATCTAAACCATAAATATACGTATTTATTTCATCATTATTATAAAGTACAACATTTTAGTGTGTTGATTTTTCGTAAAACGAAACGTTCAATGTCGAGACAAAATGTCAAAAGTGACTAAATAATGCTAAATTTCTTCGATTTAGTTTTTTTTTTTCTCGTAAACCATTTATCTCCGCAACTTAAAACTTTGCGTGGAGGCTTCTAATAATATAATCTTTCTGTAAAAAAAAATATGGACTCCCAACTCGAGGGATGTTAATCTAAAACTTAGCCACAGTTTTCGCGTCGATGTCCCTGCCACCCTGTATATGTACTTTTATTTTATTTATAAGCTTTTCATAACTTGATACAGTGTTTTTAGTAAGGAGTGTACTTCGCATGAACGAATTTGTGCCTAAACGTTACCGAAAATAATAAATCATATTTTTGTAGGAAATGGTCATACTGTATATTTCTACACTATGGCACGAATGTGTTGCGCGTATTAGGTACATGGCATAGACGAGACCTACACAAACGTTGCAGACACCATAAAATATTATTATTTTTTGTGTTGTGGTGGCAAAAGCAGTGTCAAGCTGGTCTCTTATTCTAATGAAACTCCGTACGTTGGGCCACCTCAAGGTCATAGTGTTATCACTTACCACAGACGCGTGACGTGTGGTAGACAATACAATACCTACTTACCTAGGCTAATAAACATTATAAAAACCACCCGGACCAACTCAGCGGGATGAACTATTTGATATTTAAAATAGTAAAACATTATAACATTTGCACGCGTGGCGGCTTTATGCTCTGTGATATAGGGTTCAAATTCAACTATTTTACACACTTGATGCGGTTGGTAAATCTATTCCGGGAGAAAAATAAACCATTATAACTTTTGCGCGCGTGGCGTCTTTATTTACATTGGCATAGGGTTTAAATTCAACTGTTTTACACACATATTTGCGGTATGTAAATCTATTCCGCGTAGGTACTTACCTAGTTAATAAAGTTAAATATTATAAATTTATATAATATAGGTACCTATGGTAATATTGTCAAAGCATCCTTACTTTTTTTATTTATTCAGCCTTCGTAGACCTAGCGACGACAACATTTTTTTTTTAATTTTGCCCATTTTTTAAAATAAAATAACTAAGAAGTACCTACCTAAAAAAAATCACTATTTAAATTATAATTATACAGGTACCTATTATTATTTACAAATTTACAATACATTTTTGGCTCAGCCGGTAACAGAACTTAGCGGGGGTGGCGGGTTCGCAAAAATTGGCATACGTCCGACCTCCAAGACGTTCCGCTCGGGACTGAATGACACGGGGCGAGCGCATGAAAAGATGAAAACGCTTGATTTTGGAATTAGTGGTATAAGTATTTTCATATTTCACATTATGACGGCCGTTTTCTATCACATTTTTTACGACCTTTATTATAGTATAAGTTTTATTATTCAAAGCCTAATATAACTCAAATAAAATGATAATTAGACCATAATTTAGACGTGTCTTTGCGATTTAATTGGATGCAGTAAAGTGCACGTAATCGTGTATCGGACGGCCGAAATACCTAGATCGAAGGGTGAAATATATCATATGTTTTTTTCAAAATTTTAATCCGTGTTATCTACGAATAAAATACAATATAAAATGACGTTTTTCGGGGTCACCTCGCCTTAAAAAATCAGTTTAAAATATACTTCGAATGCCTATTATTCAATGCCATTTTTTTACGATAAATAATTCGTATTACACTATCGTACTATTACTAATCGTATTATACAATATTTGGTGCTTTTGCTTGTAAATGGGTCAAAAAAAGTCATTTCAATTGCCTCTGCACATAAGATATAATTTTATTTTATTTGACGATCCGATCATCGCCACATGTACCTAACAATTTGCAAAATTGGTCCCTAAGTACGGCCACATGGCCACCGAAATCTTGTTTCAGTCGGGTTTTGTAGTTAACACACTATGGCAGGAATATTAAGGGACGAAACCTTCTGGCACAAGGCTAAGTACATGACATACCAATGCCAGCTCTGACCCCACGGAAAAGCTCTCTCGATCTAGTCCAGTTTTAGTCAACCGTAGAACTTTCGGCACTATGAATACGACCTGATACAATACAGCTCATTTGGTCCCAGCATTTTTATGGAAAGCAAAGACAACTAAAACAATACTACGTTCGCGATTTAGTTTCCAAACATGGAAACAATATCTACACAATTATCTAATATCAATAGTTTTTTTTTTTTTTTTGTTAAACATCTTTAGTCCCATACATAATACGCTACAATTTCGAATTTTTTATTACTTTTCAATAGTACATGTGCTATTTAAGTTGATAGTCGTTTAAGACGCAGATATATGCCAGTGACCTTGAGTGGTAAGCTTGCGTGTTCTTTACTGAGCTCACGCAACGCGTTGTATGTCCAGCAAGTAATAGGACTCGCCCATCAAGGAGCGCTGTCCCTAATATTAGCCGCATTATTATACATAAAGCAAAATGTATTTTAATAAGACACGTATACTAAAAGATCAATAATTAAATTATCTTTAAAAATAATGGTGAAGGTTACAGAAAAATACGTTTGAGAGTTTTTGCGTGATGTTCAGTTTTTTCGTCCGCGTTAGACATAACTTTAAAAATTAATCTCACTATGTAATATAAACATTATCTAAAATATACATAAATATTAAGTTATTAAGAAAATACTCTAATTTAACATGTATTTTTTCAAATTATTAACACTACTCGTTTAGACGTGATCGTCAGTATAAAATCATTTAAAGTCGGTTATCGTCGCGTTAAGTAGAAATAATATAAAAAAAATATAAAAAAATAAGTAACACTTACCATGATCCCTTTGAGCTGATTCACCAGCGGCGAATCAGCGAAGAAATTGTTGACCGCGGAGAATATGTTTGTGCGTTTGTTCGTCGCGGAGCAGCAGGCGTTCCCACGCCCGCCCAGCTTGCGCTGCATAAACAAACACATCGGTCACGTTTTGTTATCTAGTTCACATGTGGGGATGAGGAAAAAGGTTGCAAAGACGGAGCTTCGCACAAATTCGGTGCGATAGGTCAATATTGTATGGCACGGCTAGGCGTGTGTGACGCGCCTGCCGGGCCTGCCAAAATGGGGCTTGAATACACAGCACAAAAAACCACACCTAAATAGATACGTACCATCGAAGAAGTTCATATCTAACCACCGTAAGGACTATTCTTGCTTGCAGCGCTCGGCGACTATAGCACCGGGCCCGGTAACAGATGTGGTCATCGTGTTCACGGGATTTTGTTTTGAAACTGGTTAGATATGAACTTCTTTGATGGTACATACTCCATATTACATGAATCTATGGTTTTTTACCCGACTGCCCTAGTCCAGGAGGGCTTTTCGAGAGTATGTAAGTATGTGTAAGTATATGTATGTACGTCTATTTATTTGACACCCTCTGTAACTTAAACGGCTTGATGGATTTTAACATTTATGAGGTTTCGTTAGATTCGTCTTAATTGTGGGAGTAACATAAGCTGTATAATATTTAAGTATATATTGCATCTACAAATACAAAAAAGGGGGGATTATGCTGAGCGATAGCGGTTTTGCGTGCATGTGACGCATATTTTCCCTAAACTTGTGTATTTTTTTATTTTGTGTTTTTTTTGCGTCATTTTTACCGCAAATAAACGTATTTTCTTTCTTTCTTTTTTCGTTTCAATTTGGTGAATAGGATATTCACGATGTCCGTAGCTAAAGATCACAAACGCGTTTTTGTATATATAAATGCTGATTCCGACTTCTGCTTTGCTTTGGAAGTGTGGTCAAGGAAGTTTTATTAATAAATGGCTACTCTGTCAGGTAACATCAAGTTATCCTCCACAGTTCTTCTAAGAATTCAAGAAGATAACTACAACATGTCCCGGAATTAACGCACACCACCAAAGACCCTGATTAGACAATTATGTTATAATCATAATACATTGAATGTTAACAATTATGTATAAAACATTGTTTATTTAAAGAAAGAAAAAAAAAGAAAGAAAATACGTTTATTTGCGGTACACATGACGCAAAGAAAGAACAAAACACAAAAATAAACAATTTGGGGGAAAATATGCGTCACATCCACGCAAAACGGCCATCGCTCAGCATAATGCTGCGACCCTATGCGAGACAGAGCCCCAACGCTGGTTTTCAGCGACAGCCGGCGTTGACGTGATGACGTCAACCGGTGCAGCATATAGTGAAATAACAAAATGAGACAAAAATAAAATGAATAAATACAATACTTAGTCCTAAATGTTTATATAAAATAAAATATTTAAAATGGTAACATTTCATACCGTCGGCGCAGCTGTCATAAAAACTATTTGTTTGACGTTTTGACATATTGGTTATGTAGTGGTTACGTAATAATTATAACATGGCGCATTAAGTAATTAGTGATATGATGCAATGCATAATATGTAAAAACAAAGGATGCATTGGGAGATTGTGTAGCTATGGT
This sequence comes from Agrochola circellaris, assembly GCA_914767755.1. Taxonomy (NCBI): domain Eukaryota; kingdom Metazoa; phylum Arthropoda; class Insecta; order Lepidoptera; family Noctuidae; genus Agrochola; species Agrochola circellaris. The sequence goes on from OU611860.1 coordinate 12,301,534, forward strand.
TGGTATTTATTAAATTAGTTAGGTAGGTACCTATACTGCTTGTGGGAGAAAATTGTGGTCACATTACAGATCAACACACGCAGGAAAACAGTCGCAAAATTATAATGTTATAGCCTTGATTTACGGTCCATTTTGGTTTGTTTTGACTGTGCAGCGAAGTGTGACTGTAATTTTTTTATAAAAAATTCAAAGATTTCAATCGTAGATTTGCCCTTCCGCGTCAAAAGATGGTCGCGTTTCTGTGTCGTTTTGACACCTCTGAGACGGACAGTGTCGCAGAGACTTGACTTGGTTGTCATGGAAACGCCATTGTTAATGTGTGAGCTCGCTCCTCTCATTATGGACGATTTTTCGTACGACTTAATACAGTGAGGGCAAATCTACGATTTAAATCTTTGAAAAAATTACCTAAGTATATTAAAATGACAGTAAACGATTCTGAACAAAGTACTTTCATAATGTGCATTAGTTCAGTTACACATTGTAAAAGAAAGTTACCTATGTTACAGACTGCAGAAACCGCAGAACTAGGTATGTCTGAACTAAAAACCAAGTTCTGACAACTCAGAGAGATTGATGAAACGTGTTTCAAAGTAGTGCTAACTAAGTTTCAGATGAAGGTAATATTTGCAATAGACATTCAATAACTTGATGAAATATTCCAAAGTAGTGAGAAACCTAAAGTTCTGAATCCAATTTTCAGCTCGAACTGAAATTGACAGCTGTCCGGAATATCTTTTTTAGAGAGTTGGATTCACTGTTCGAAAATACTGCTGAATATTTTGTTTAGGGACATTCAAAATAATTTTTAGTAGTTAATTAGTACCAAAGAACGTCTAACCTATATCTTTTTAAAGCAAATAAAGCGTCGTGCAAACTGGCGCGACGCGACGACGCGACGCGACTCTAACAATACAATTTCTAAGAAAACTTCACGGTAGAACCATTACCGGTGTCGCGTCGTACCGTAGCGTCGCGCCAGTCTGCACGCGGCTTAATATTAAAGATACAACATTACATAGATTTTAATGTTAAGAGGGTGCATTCCGAAACTAAATATTTAAACCTTACCTAAACTAAATAGGTATTTAGTGTCACGTGATATTGCAATTCATAACATGAATATTTTTTGAGCATTATTTCATTGACATACATACAAAATCAGCCTATAATGTTCCTACTACTGGGACACAGGCCTCCTCTCAGTGAGATAGAATGGTTTGTAACCGCGTAATCCACCACACGGACCCACTGCGGTTTGGTAGATGTCACATGGCTCCGAATTTTTGGTTCTAGGACATGCCGGTTTCTCACGATGTTGGTTTCCTTCACCGTATTGAGAATAGTGGTGATGAAATAATTTACACAAAGTAAACCGCCTGTCTAGGTTCGAACCTACGGCCACAACAAGTCACGGCCATTACCACTGTGCCACCTGCTCTAAAATTTAATTTAATTTAAACAAAATTCAAAAGTCATTTATTCAAACTAGGCTGAGAATCAGCACTTTTCGAACGTCAAAATTACATACGACAGTCCCCCAAAAAAGCCCACCCTTCACCACTTCCTAGTGCTTAAGCTGGGAAGAAGAAGTGGCGCACCAAACTCCCCAGCAGCACAGCTGTCTGTTCAGTTGGAAAAACTAGATTCTATATAATAATGCTTTAAATGCAAAAATAATTTACATTACCACAAATTGCAATCAACTCATAAAATAAAAACATTTTAATGAGTAGATTATGTCAACAGAACACTCTCATTTCATTCAGTCAAATCAAAACAGCGAAATATTTGACAGCTATTTACGACGTTACCAACTTTTAGTATGCACTTACACAGCCTTAACAATCGCTTTATTTTAAACATCGTTGCGTTAATAAATAAAACATCTCTTCTCCCTATCTAGCAATAAACCCTTCTCTTTCCCAAATGAACTCTGTTTACAAAACCCCCAAGTGTAAGTAGGTAGGTACCTCATATAAATAGACAAGGCGTTTCACCTTGCAATCAAAACTATTTGCGAATCCAACATGGCTATGGTTAATGTCAGCAATCGATCTAAATTCAACTCGCCAAAGTTAAACGGAATGATTACACTTATTGCAGATCTGTTTATATATTCTACAAACATGAAATGATTCACGTATACCTATTTGTGGTGGAGACGCTATGTGTCACGTGGGTCCTAATCCCCTAATATCGAGGTTGTATGACATCGATTTCCGATTCAGTGCTCTTGATTGAGTTGGATTGAACATTTTACTTTCCTGTTAGAATCGCAACACCCAAAAGGGAATGGGAAATATCGATCGTTCTACCTTTAAAAGCTGCTGCGGGCTTTCTCAACTAACCTAAACATCAAGTTAACGCCAAAGTCTACCCTGAACGACGGATTAATACAGAGGGGACACTCCGCAAAATCATATAAATAAAAAGCGACTCTTGCTACGACACAATAAAGTGCAATTTAGATCGCACAGCGCTAGTTACCTAGTTATTTCACCTAGAAGTTGCCTCTCTTTCTATCGCGTAACTCTTAGATCTTCTGACTACGTTACACTCACTGAATTGGCCCAGCAAGACGGGCCCGCCGCGTACTTGTAGTGTATACCTAAACTTCGGAGTGTCCCATCTGTAGTCATCTGTGCCTGAACCCTAACTACCTTCTCTAGGGCAACACCGATGTCGAACATCGATGGCCTTTGATTCGAGTCTTTGATCTGTGAAAACGAAGGACCCTGTCTCTTCACGGACCAAGGGACCATTTTTGACTACCGACCTTTTAATTCTGCTTATGAGCATGCGCTAAGGTAGCATAATTCAATTTTTCTTAAGTTTTTTGCATTTTGCAGGTCAATGTCAGGTTGTATGTTGATTAAAATATGATTTAATTGTAACAAATATGGCTTTACAGAATTATAATCATTAGAATCAGCAATACAACTCTTTAAAGTTAGAATTGACCTCAAATGTCATGATATCATGAAATAGTAATTCAATATAATCCTACCTACTATGAACTTAGAGAGTATATATGTATTGATGATTTTTATGATTATAATTGTATAAATAAATATTTGATACGGCCGCGAAACATAATATTTAGATCAACTAAACTGACCACAAAACTACTGCTGATATTGAAATGCAAATTGCTTTCGCCTTAAACCAATATTCGTCAGTTTTGCGGATTATTGAACAAAAAGCGCAAACATCCTTATAAAAACAAAAGTCTTCAAATATTATGTCCTCATCAAACCTCAAAGGACCGTTTCTGTCAATTCAGCCAAATACATGAGTAGGTATCGAATTTATAGCCGCCATCTTGAAAGTCGTTAAAACAGCTACAAAATCAACTGCTTGACAGCTGTCAGACGTTTAATTGCGCGGGGAACGTGACTACGCATTGTTATAAACGTATTGACTTCTGTTTCGTTTTTCCAGCGTTAATAAAAAGGAAAAATATATCTAAGGCGAGCTAAATTAGCCCAATTTAAATTCTGTAATGTTAGCTTCAAAACAGCAAGTTTGTTTTTGTAATATTTTCGAACATCATTAAGTTCCTCCTGTTTATTACCCCGCTAGACTCTTGTTTCGTCTAGGTATCAGTTTGTTTGCGTCACTGCTGAAAGTAATATTATGTTCGTAGATACTGCAACTATAAAACTAATAATCATTAAAACGAGTTATTGTGGCCTTTTAAGATACACATTGATTGATAAGATTGAATCGTAAGTGAATCGTTACATTAAAGGCGATTGCTCCCGATGAGGAAGCACCTTTAAACAGCATTTTCAGCACTATCTTCGTTTTTAAACAGCATTCACGAGTTCAAGGACACTGAACGATACATAATAGAAGTTTTATTATAAGGTAATTGATAGGCATCAGTTTCAATATTAGTTTTATTATTATTTGCCTGATTATCTGCCTGACCTGGACTGATGACCTGAATATCTATTCTGTTAAAATCTGACCGTTTAAACTTAAGTAAATTGAGCTTGACGTGAGCTGTCATTTCACCTCGTGCTTTGATTGACACTATTGACAGCTCACTACACTTAAGTTTTACGGGTTTTTTTTTTACAGAATACGTCTGCTGTTTTTGTTTTATTCTAATAATAATTAATATCTATCTATCTATCTATTTGATAGCTCTAAACTGCTATTTAATTGCGGTACATGATTAAAACTAATCTGTTTCATTTGACAGTTCAACAACATTCATTGCGTTATTAACGTTGTTGAGGTGATACATTTTTCGAACGAATGACGCAATGGATTAGCAATACCTTTCAAAATGATTCAGATTGTTATTGATCATGTATTACGTAATTTGGGTGCTGGTCTTTATCGCTTACGCAGCTATACACTGTAAACTAGAGCAATAATTACAGACAATAACGCAATTTTAAACACGCTGTTTCCTCATGTTTCCTATCATCTAAAACGCAATTACCTACTGTAAACTGTAAATTTGGCAAGATTCATGATCCGTTTTGACTGCTAAAACATATCTGTGGGTTTTCCTGACGTGAGCGAGCTCTTGAAGCGCAAACACATCCGCTAAACGTGCTCCAATAACAAATAAACAGATTTAGGGCATTCGTTCGAATAATTTATCTGTGATGCATTCGATTTGGAAATATAAACCTAGTTTTTATTTTGAAAAAGAGAAATCTATCAGTTGGTCAAATTCCATTGCTAAAATTAAAAATGGTTCTCCTTATATCCAGAAGACAATAATTGCCTCTTTTTGACTCATCTCTCAAGATACTGTTCATCTTTAATGACATCACTATCAGTATCACTTCTGAAGTGATAGGAAGGCTGCAATATGCAGGAGAATAACTTGTTGACTGTTAACTAGGTATGAAATTTATATATTATTTACTGTGGTAAATAAATCAGCAAATTATTACAGGTTCCTTTGTAAATAAAAAGAAAACAAAGTATTAAAAGCCACTTATCATTCTGCGGAGGCAGTAAAGATTTATCCACGCGAAACGGGTCGTCCAGTTACAGGCAAGTTAGTGTCACGGCCGGCGTAATATAAACTGCAGTCATTTGTTAAGTATAAAAAAAATAAGAAATAAGACGCAGAAAATGTTACCGGAACCCTAACATCACAGACTGGGTTGGAGTTAAAAAAGCTGAATATTAATTTTGCTGAGGGCGGTATTTTTTAAAATATTCGAAAATTTAAGCGACGCTCCAAAAAGTTTCGGCTGCATATAGGCTGCATTTTTCTAGCGCAAAAACCAGATTCGTCTCAAAGGACCAATTTCAATATCTAACGGCCTATTTAATTGATGGCGATGATCTTAGTAACGCAAAAATAAAGTAAAAACATCAAAATGCATTATGATCATTAGTCGGATTGTAGTTCACTTTTTCTAAGATTCACATATTTTTTATATTTCAAAAGGAAAAAAAAAAAAAACGGAACCCATAGAGGATCACTTCGTTGTCCGTCCGTCAGTCTGTCAAGACCCTTTTTCTCAGGAACGCGTAGAGGTATGAAGTTGAAATTAATACCAAATACGTAGGTCTATGGGTCCCTTGAAGCTCGAAAATAATCAAGCTTCTAAGACGCAATAAAAAAAAATATAAATAATATAATATAATAATAAGCCATTTATGCAACATATTTTGATACTCGCAAGTAAATCAAAACCCACAACAGGATACTTGCCGTTGACCTAGAATCATGAAATTTGGCAGGAAGCAAGGTCACATGTAAAGAAAAAAGTCCGAAAATCGTTAATTTGTAGATTCAAATTAAACAATAAAAAAATAAAAAAATTGCGATGAGAAACTTACATTTAATTTTGCAGTTGGAGACTTGACCGAGACGTATATCGATGTATGGGAGAACATGTTTTTCAACTACAATGTTTAGTTTGTTTTTGGGATAAATTCATCCCAACTACGGAACCCTTCATTGTGCGTGGTCTAACACGCCAAAAAGAAAACCCGGCCAGGTGGGTTTTTTTGTAGCGATATAACTACCAGCTTCTAATATAAAATGCTTAAGTCCAACATAAGCTGGACTGGGATTGAAAGGAAAACACAACAATACGACTACTTATCGACCGACGCAAGTTGTGTCCACGGGATTGAAAGGTCACCCTCCGTGTACCTAATGAAATAACCATTGTGTTGCACTGGGAAGCTTGGGTACAATTTTTAGTTACTTGTAACATTTTAGTTGGGTCCACTTTTTCCCCTAAAAGTTATACAGGGTGTTTGGCGCATGGACCGACACAATTTTTTCAGGGATTTGGGAGGTCATTAGCTAGGTTCTACCTAGGTTCAAAATAGCTTTTAGTTTTTTTTATAATTAATTTAGAAGTTGTAAAATTTCATTAATTAAATACAAAAATTAACTTTGGAAGCTTGTAAGGAATTTTCTTGAAACCAGTTGTATAAAACAAAGATGTTTTTAGATTTAAAGGACTTTGGAGAATGCAACAAAATTTGTTTTGTGCCACTACACCCACAAACAAAAAAGTTATTTCAAATTAAAGGACACATTTTGGGAATTTTTTTCATTTTAAAAAAATAATCATATGTAACCAACCGTGACATTTGGGACAAAGGGTGTATGGGTAGAACCTAGCTAATGACCTCCCAAATTCCTGAAAAAATTGTGTCGGTCCATGCGCCAAACACCCTGTATATGAGGGATATGAGTATATTCTGCATGATACTGCGAGTTTTGGGAGTATTCGCGGAATATTCATTACTGTCAGCAACGTTGCAGTTCTGTGTATAAATCGAAAGCAAAGTCAAAGTCAAATCATTTATTTCAAATAGGCCCTTGTAAGGCACTTTTGAACGTCAAAGTTTACAAAATATTGAATTGATTCTAGTCGCCCCTTCCAAAAGTTAGTTTTCGTATGGAGAAGAATGGGCAAGAAACTCCACCGTTAATCTTTTAAGAAGTGTTACAATATTTTTTATATGTAGGTACATTAGTTACATAATTATACGTGAAGTCGATGCACCTAAAAAAAAATACGTTACCACAATAGGTAAAAAGAAGAATTAATAAAAATGAAGCAACGAAAGATAAATTAATTACTTATGTGATAGATGATAGATGCATGGTTCTCACAAAGCATCATGGTAGTCAGCGAAATTTAATTTTTCTAGCGTTTTTTGTATTTTGTATTTTGTAAACCTGATACTGACTTCAGCCATGCTATTCTGTAAACATGTCACCGTGAAAACTTGGGTGAAGTGAGCTGTCAATAGTGTCAATCCCTGTGGAATGACAGCTCACTCCACGCTCACTTCACCTAAGTTTTCACGGTGAGATGGTTACAGAATAGCACTGCAGGTTTTATGTTGAACTTTATATGATTCGCGGCCATATCAAATATTTATTTATAGAATTAAAATCATAAAAATTATCAATACAACTCTCTAAGTTCATATTACCCTATTGAATGACTGTTTCATGAAAGCATGACATTTGAGGCCAATTCTAACTTAAGGCGACAATAACCGACTTTTACTGATTTTATAGTGAAGATCACATCTAAACGAGTAGTGTTAAAGATTTGGAAAAAATATATGTTAAATTAGAGCATTTTCTTAATAACTTAATATAGGAATATTTTAGATTATGTTTATATTACATAGTAAAATTTATTTGTAAATTTATGTCTAACGCGGATAAAAAACTGAGAATCATGCAAAATTTAGCAAGCGTATTTTTCTAAATCCTTCACCATTTTAAAGATAATTTAATTATTGATCTTTTAGTATACGTTTTATATCAAAATACCTTTTGGTTTTTGTATAATAAATTAATAATCCATCTAATTTGGGCCAGCGCTCTTTGATGGGCGAGTCCTTTACTGGCTGGACGTACGATGCGTTGCGTGAGCTCAGTGCATAACACGCAAGCTAACCACTCAAGGTCACTGGCATATAACAGCGTCTTAAGGACCTGTATTACTGATGATTCTAATGATTATAATTCTATAAAGCATGTATTAGCTACGATCGCGGACCATATTTCAATCATCATACAATACTGAACGGCATATTGCAAAAAAACCTTAGAAAATTTGAATTTCGCGTGCTATCTTAGCGCATCCCCCTTAAATCTAATTTTCGGGACTGTATAGTAGGCCGCAAGTCTGTGGTACAAAACCGGTATAAGCTAGCCTCTTAGTCTATTGGAACTTCGTTCTACTCTAGCTCAACTCAAGATAACGTGTGACCATTTTCGTGCGGCCGACTGTTCACCTACACCTACTCATTATTCTTTTCACGCCAAAAGCTTAACTTTAAGTTTCCCGAACATTAATAGGTATGCCAATATTGCTACGCGATAAAAGCGTTTGCTGTGCACTTCTGCGCGTCTTCTGTAAAAACTACTTAAGTAAATAATTCACTCGTTCAGTAATTTTATTGAACCTCGCTTTTGTGAGATAATTAGTAGGAGTGAGTCTGTACAGAAAATTATAGAAAAAAATAAAATAAAATAGAATTTAAAAATAGTTAGATAGAAACGATAGCTTTCTATTTTTGTTGTGAAGTTCGTGTTCAGTGAAAGAAAATCGATGTTCAATTGTTAAAGAAAATTCCCAGACAGAATACAATGTTTGGCCCACATTTACAAAGGAGTTATTTCTAAAGAGGTAGACCGTAGATACTAGGTACCCATATTTTCCAACTGGCCATTAATTTTGACGTAAATAGCTTCACGCGCTGTTGGGTCTGAAGCTGAACCTTTTACTTTTTGCAGGATACACTTAGAAATTAAGTGTTTTTATTGTGTTAGAGAAATTATTTATGAAAAACCTAAAGTACTTTTAATGAATTTTGGTTGATCATGTGTTTTTAATAGCCTATGTAATACTTTTTAGTTTCCTTATGGGTCATCTTTTTTCTCAGTTAGTTGTCATAATAATCTGGTAGTTTGAGTACTTCATGTCCCTTCTTTGGTATTCTTCGTCGAGTCGTTGAGCTCATTCTGAGTTAAGCTATACGATTACTGACCATTTGACAGTGATCATGCACTGACTGGACAGGTCCACTAAAATCTGTGTGTTCCTCAGACATTAATCGGTCCTCATATATTATTATGGCCTGACCAAGATTATGTTTGGATTTTAAAAGAGAATATGACCTCTGAATTTGTTTCAGTCTTTTTCCTCAGAGACGTCAAATAAGAAAACACAAAACTCATCTAGTTTTAAAACATAAGTTTTACCTCAGTAGGTACTTCTTTCTTATCTTCTGGTGGAAATGAAAGTAACACTTTTATACATTGCTTTAAATGTCAAGTACCTAATAGGTATCGACAGAAAATCCTATTCTATCTTTTGAAGATGACTCCAGCTCCTTGCTTTAAATCAAACCTGCACTGCACCAACTGCTTAACAAGTATAAACAACATTTGCCAGAAGGACCAGAATTATCTGTGTTCAAAAAGAAAACTATCCAGCAACAGAATTTTTCAGAAACAGCGCACGATACAGGAAAAGATGATGTAATGTAACCTAAGGATGTAACAACAGTATAGACAAATTTACAACAAGTGGCAAATCTAAAAATAATAGTCAATTATTGAACGTATATACGAAATGTATCACAAATATCGCCATAAACAATAGGGATGTTGACTGGGAAAAAAAAAACTATTTAGTCCGTAAGTCAGATAATAAAAAAATATTAGATTATGGTTTAGATAAAACGCATTAAAGTTGGAGAATGGCTCGCTGCATCACAAGTCAGTTTAAACTCTACCGGCCAGTGACGTCATGCCACATTTTAAAGAATTGCCTACTCAGTGTATTGCCGTAATCTTTTTAATACTTACGTAAAAAAATAAAAAATGTGTCCATAATGTTTTAATGATCTAAATACCTGAAGGATAAAAGTAAAAAAAAATCAACATCCCTATTCAACCCCGCCGCGCGCCGCCATCTTGTTTCGTGCTCCAGAGCGCGTAAATTGCGCGATAATAACAAACGTTTCACGGGTACGCGCGTGAGGACCTGCGCAATCTTTCAAACGATTTCCTTGACACATGTCAGATGTCACGGTGTTCGGGGGATTTTCTTTTTTTGCAAAATGCCATGGAGATTGTGTGTGGTGTTTTTGTACTTCGTTTGTTCACAAAAGGGTTTATATAAATTGGTAACATCCTTACCGCGAACCGAGTATTATGTTATGTAAATCTTAGTAGGTAACTGGTCCTACATTTCTGTGGGAACCTAGCGCATTAGACCAAAATTTAATGCACGTAAATGTTTTAAAAGTTTCGTCTACTAGGTAGGTAGGTAACTAGGTATAAACCTACTTAAAAACTAACCTAAGCTAACCTTGGTTTTCGTTACTCCTGAAAATTATCTTTCATAAATTAAACGCGCTGGATTCCGGCCGTCGAGCCAACGCGTTCGTGACACCTGTAGTTGAACAATTTCTAGTAGTACTATGGATCAAATTCACAAAACACAACGGCCGGCCACATACATACGGAATTCCGTTTCTAAATATCGATTCGGAATTTCGAAGGCAGCAAATCCATACAAAGGCCAGCCACATACAGGCGGAATTCCGTTTCGGACAAAATTTCGAACAGAGAACTACTGTAGAAGGATCTATACACACGTACGTGTGATCGATCCTTTAAGGCTTGTGCAGACTGGCGCAACATGACGCGCGACGCCATTCTGCGATATAATATCCGTAGAAATGATTGTTTTTAAATGACGGTTGTCTTATTTACAGCATCCCATAGAAATGTACCGTTTTTCATTTACAGAGGAGAGGACCACGTTTAAAAAAAAAAAAAATGATTTTTTTAAATTTGTTGTCTTACTTAAACAGGCTATAGAACTACAAAGACCCAATCATCCTAACTATCCTAACTACTATTATATATGCGAAAGAGAGTTTGTTACACTTTAATGCTAAAACGGCTGAACGGATTTGGATGAAAGGCACATGGATAGACCCTGACCTGGAGATGGAAATAGAATTTTTCAAATCCGACTCAGTTCCAGAGATTAGAGCGTTCAAACAAAAAGACAAACTCTTCAGCTTAAAGCTTCGTTTAGACCAGCGCGACAGCGCGACGCGACACCGGTTATTGTTATACCGTAAGTTTTCTTAGAAATTGTATTATTCGCGTCGCTTCGCGCTGGTCTGCACGAAGCTTTATTAGGAGTATAGATCGAAGGAGCGACGATTTATACACAGAAGCAAGAAATAATCCCTATAAATTGCTACATTTCTTCGGACTTCTTGTATAACGTTCTATGTTGGTCGAAATTCTATATAAAATTCAACTCCGGGCTAAGTATAAAGTTTAAATGAAAAATACTTTTGGGACCGGACTTTTACTCAATATTTTTGGGACCGGACACAGAAGCACATGTGACCCTTTTTTTTTTTTTTTTTTTTTTGAGGATGGGAAATTATCAAATAACTTCTCCCGCTCTGGGTGGAGCGGGAGGGCGTGTCAGACTTTTACTGACTAAAACCCACCCGTGTTCCTTCCGTTGCCTGTGTGCCGAGGTCGCGATATCCCTTTCAGACAAACCCGCGACCCCGGCAGGCATTGGCCCTTCCGGACCCCGTCACTTGGTGCTGACATCTCTTTGAGGCGCGCGTGGAACACAACGCGCCGTCGACCCGGGCCTGGTCCCTATCGGACGGCGAGCTACCCATTGCTCACCGTCCGCAAGCCCGCGCCTACGGTGGCCGGAAGTCGGCTCGCGACTCCCGACGCCCGGGGCGTCTCCTGCGGCGACTAGGGGCGCGAGGGGGCGCATTTTGCCTCTCCCTCGCGCGCTCCGCCTCCTCCTTCGCGAGCATTACTGCTTCGCAGAAGGAGGTGACGGCCTCCCATGCACTCTCGCTCCGGACCATGGCCTGAACCAGGGCCGGACGCGAGAGATCGCCGCCGCCGATCGCCTCCGTGAGGACACGGCGGTGCTCCGCCCAAGCTGGGCAGACCTCCACCGTATGCTCCACCGTGTCCTCCGGGCGATCCACACAGTGGTGACACCCGGGCGTTTCCTCCCGCTTTATTCTGAACAGGAACCTCCCGAAACAACCATGTCCGGTGAGGACCTGTGTCAGGCGGAAGGTGAGGACGCCGTGGCGCCTCTCTAGCCACTCCTCAAAGAGGGGACTTATCGCCACAATTGTGGCGTGCCCAAGCACATGTGACCCTGGCTTTGTATTTAAAATTGCAATGTTTATGTACTTTAAGTATAATAATATTGTGCCTCTTTGATGATATTTTGGTTAGTGAACCGTGTGATCTGTTTTTACAGCCAAAAACCAAAGTTTAGATGCTCCTAAGCACAGACTAGATAGCTAAGACAATATATAACACTGTCCTAGGTTCGACCAGCCCATATTCAAGTCCAAATAAGGCTTGGTCAAACTCCTGAAAAAAATTCGACATTTAAATGCCAGAAGGCCGAAAATTAAAACTTATTTCGGGATTCAAAACAAGCTAATCCATCTTAGAATACACTAGTTTTCCACAAGAATTAAAACCGGACCTAATTAAACTACAAACGAAAAAGAAAAGGCAGAAAAATAAACAAAATTCAAACTTACAGGAGGCGCAACCCAACACTGCAAAAGATTAATCATTATACCAGATGCCTCCACCGATCACTCGTCGAAAGTTCCGCGATTCGAAATTTAAACATAAAACTGTTGATATTCTGCGTGGGCGCTGGCAGTATACAACCGCAGTCTTTGGGAACAGATATCGTACTACTAGAGTACCAACTTTATTTATTCAACGTGTTGGGAGCTTGCCACATCTACAATCATTACTAACTGATTGGTTTTGCTCTCATCCGTAATTGGAAGACTTACTTTTACTCGTGAATTTGCTTGTAAACTTCCATTCCCGTTCTCAGGGGGCTTAGATAACATCCTCTAAAGAACACTATCCTTGTTTCAAGTAGGTACTTATATGCCTTCAGGGAGTTAAGGTGCCCTTTGTAAGTCACTCATGATGTTGCTATTATATACAGAGTGGCAGGGACGCAAAAACTGATACCATGGATTCATTACATGATTCTGAACCCGCCTGCGTTGAAATGTTTAGTTATTAAAAAAAAAAAACAGCTGTTCCATAGAAAATTGCAATACGTACGCGGTCAAAATATATGGAACAGCAGATTCTTTTTTTAATAACCTACGAAAAATTTCAACGTTTTTCAGTACGTGAATCCATGGTAGGTATCAATTTTCGCGTCGATGTCCGTGACACCCTGTATATTGAAATCATAAACTTTAATGTTGTAAAACTAAAGCAATTACGCAATTAAATTGCGTAACACACGATCAATCACTATCTGTTTCATTTTGACAGTTCAACAACATTCATTGCGTTATTAACGTTGTTGAGCAGAAAATTTTTTCGAACATATGCAGCAATGGATTAGCAATTTTCTTCAAAAATTATTCAGATTATGATTGGTCGTGCGTTACGCTATTAAAGTGCTGGCAATAGGTTCAGTGAAAGATTTGGACGGATTTAAGGAAGGTACATTTGTAATAGAGGAACGGTTTCCTATATAACGAGATCGACAAAATGGCAGGGAAAGCACACGCAGTAGGTAATATGTAATGCACGAGTATATTTTGCTCAAAACTGTGTAGGTACCTACTGCTTACCCTCCGATCTAGTGCGAGCGATTGGTTCTCGATGATTTTGTTTGGTATATTGCCGTGTGCTAGCTAACATATGGATAATAATTTAAATTGGGTTAATTATGTTGAATACTATTACATAGAATCATTTTTTTTTTTTTTACTGAACAGACAGCTGTGCTGCTGGGGAGTTTGTTGCGCCACCTCTTCTTCCCAGCTAACGCACTAGGAAGTGGTGAAGGGCGGGCGTTTTGGGGAGGACTGTCTTATGTAATTTTGACGTTCGAAAAGTGCTGATTCTCAGCCTAGTTTGAATAAATGACTTTTGAATTTTGAATTTGAAAATTTGCGAGAATTTCTGCACTGTGATTGAAAAATGAGTACTTACTTACAGTTATGTAACGTGTTTTTCCAAATTAAACACAATAAGTACTAAATTAATTTTGCAGCACTAAAATAATGAGCACATATTAGGTACAACGCCAGAAAAGTTTTGAAAACACAACGCGGTGTACTAGTACAACAGTAAAACACAAGTACCTTTATGCACAGCCATGCCCCCATCTGATTATTGCTACTATCTGAGTGAATACGTGCAGCTTCTAAAACTAGTTCAGCTAAATTAGTCTACACTTCGGTAAATAAAGTGTTTTAGGTGACTGCGAGACTTCAGTTAGAGTAAAGAAATGAGACTTGTGAGTTAACACTACAAGACACCTAAAGTGCACTGTAGGATTTTCAACGTTCGGCGCAGTGCTGAATGTTGAAAATTCAACAGCGGGATTTTATTTAGGCATCAATTTTGCCGTCGCTTAGTGTAAGTTAAAACGGACATCAATTCTGCCGTTGAAAGAGGTCTCCCTGTCCCTACTATCTAATTAAATTAGTTTTAGTGCACTTAGTTTAAATTTAAACCTAATAAACTGACGCTTGAAAGTCGACTAATACAGTTTAAACGTATTTTAAGTAATTTGACATGACATAGACACAGTATAAATAAGTAACAGTATTATATCTGCCTAGAAAACGGCCGAAACGATGCGGTTCGAAATCTCAGTGTTTATCCGTACGAGTGCGCGGCAGTTAAGGCGCGGGCCCACCGCGGCGCATGCTGTGCACGGGCACGCGGCGCATTTTAGCTGCGTGTATTAATTTGTTTGACAACGTGGGTCTACGTTTCCACTGGAGTACACGAATATGACCCACGACTATGTATAGCTTGGCACGGCGCACGGAGAGGCTACGCACGCATGGCTGAAAACTGCGCTGCGATAAGTGAGCTGTACATAGTCGTGGGTCATATTCGTGTACTCCAATGGAAACGTCACAGCGTTGAGCTATGTAACCGCCTATTCGAGCAAGCCACGCATGTATCAATGACGTCAATTCATGCGTAGCCTCTCCGTGGGTTGCAGTGGACACAACCACATACATTTTCTTAAAAAGCGAAGCTTAATACACGTGCGTAGCCTCTCCGTGCACCGCGGTGGGCCCGCGCCTTAACGCACGGACGCAGAAGGTTTATATACCGAGCGGCCGTAGGTAGGTAATTATTTCAAGGCCACTGCAGAGATATAATACTGTTAATTTATTTTACTGTGACATAGAGTACTTACAAGATATTCTACAATGTTTATAACTCGCAATCGTCACGTACTTTTCAAATTTATCTACAACCAATTTACAATAAAGTCTTATGATTTACAGCTAAACAACCGTATCTAAACGTTAATTACGTTTAGTCACTTTAGCACTAAACATATAGGTAGGTACCTACTGAATGGCTACTTAGTAGGTACAATTACCTATATTTGTTTTCTATTACTAACAATTTCTGAGCTAAGCCGCGGACAGACGGACGGACGGACAGACAAATGGACATGGCGAAACTGTTAGTGTTCCTTGTTGACTATGGAACCCTAAACAGTGATTTTTTCAAACAAACTTCGTATTAGTGATGAGCTGATTATTGGTTAGCCAATCTTAGACCAGCACGCTTAGCATGACCACAATAGAAACGGGTTTTGTCGACGGAAGAATAGACAAAATGACAGATAAACAATCACAATCTATCATTTTGTCTATTCTTCCGTCGACATAACCCGTAGAAACCAGCTTCTGAACTATAATTATCATGCTACGCGTGCAGGTATAAGTAGTGACAAAACTATTGGATATATTTGATTGAATTTTTGTATCCAAGCTGGGAACGTTATTAAATAATTAAATTAAATTTATTGTCGTATTTTCTTCGTAGAGGAGCTCGTGGCTAAGTAATAACAGCCGCACGGCTCGATCCATCAGGTTAAGCTACGCTTGCCGGGGTTGGTCAGTGAATCGGTGACAATCTTTACATACCGAGACTCCTCCGTGCCTCGGAAAGCACGTTAAGCCGTCGGTCCCGGCTGTCATTCGTGGATCTTTGGCAGTCGTTACGGGTCAGAAGGCCGAAAGTCTGACAACCAGACTTCAACCGGTCTTACCAAGGGGTATCGTACTACCCAGTTTCTGGGTTGTGGAGGTCAGATAGGTAGTCACTCTATGTAAAATACTGGTATGCTGCATCCGGTTAGACTGAAAGCCGACCCCAACATAGTTGTGAAAAGGCTAGGCAGATTGATTGTCGTATTGTTGTCTCCACCGTATGATCGATGGGCTTTCTAAACATGTTTCAAATCTCTCTTGTAACTGACGATCGATCCGTCAAAACGAAAGAAAATTCGACGCTTCTGGGTTGTATTTAGAAACTCCTGCACCCCCGCAAAAACTGCTGGATAGATATTAATGGGACTTTCGGGATCGCTTCATTGTTCAAAATCTTGTTATTTTATGCGCATTTTATGCGAGAACCTTTATCTACCAGTTAGATTGTATCTGCCGAGCTTTTTCCAAACTATGTATGTTGACCAGATGCAGCTAAATACCGGTATTTTACTTCACGGCGATCTGAAATATAATTATTAACAGAGTAGTATTTCTAATACACGTCATCTAACATCGCGTTTTTTTAGAGATAAAATATTGTAAATATTTTTTAAATATGATTATTTTCCTCGTTCATTGGTAACACCGAACTGTCACTTTTTCTTTTCGCGCGCATTCTGACATCGCAAGAAAAATTCTCTCTCGTCAAAAATATTAATTTAAAATTAGTTTATGATAGTCCTTACTAAAATAACAAAATGTTAACTATGATATGTGATAGAAAGTGTATTAAGTGCATCGATAGTGGAAACCTGAGCCGTATTATGTGCATCGTTAGTGGAAACCTGAGACGGCCGCGGCGCTCATCAACGACATCAATAGATACATCAAAAGCACTCCTGATCCTGACCAACATTGGATGTACTCAGATCCAGAGGCGTCCCACAACCTTAATGTGCGAGAGTGCTTGGCTCTAACTGACCACCTTGCACGTGATACTGAATAAGCACTATGGTGGACATTGACACTGTTTATTGCATGTGTGCTGCAAACTTGTTAAAACATTATCTCTCCAGTCGCGACACGAGATGTCCTAAGTAGCGTTACCTCCACGTTACTAGCTGGATGAGATGCTGCCAGAGAGGCACGTGATGCCCTTAGCTATGTAAGTACATAGCTAACTGGTATGCGATTTTCACCATTACCCCTCCAGTGGACACGAGATGTCCTCAGCAACGTTAATTCCACGTTACTAGCTGGAGCTGGATGATTACCAATGCTGCACGTGATGCACTTAGCGATGTTACTGTACACAGCTAATGTTGGTATATACTCGTCATAAGAGGTAAGTCCCATTTCTATGACCTTAGTGAAATTGTAAAAATGTGGTTCTATATGCTCCTAATTTTCGAGCACGAAGGCTGCGAGACAGCCTTACTTAACCCAGCACATTGTCTGCTTGATATACATAAACTTGCAAAAGTATTATACTCCCTATAGTGAGTGCAGGATTCTACCCCACTAACTGGATTGTTATCAGCGAGTACGGGATACTCTTAACAACATTGATTGTATGTTGTTAGCTGGTACATATTTGGCATAGCGTGCACATGCTTAGCATGAGATGATCATAACATGTTAAACCAATACCATGTGTGATCTAGCTTGACATCAAGGATAATAATATTATGGAAGCACAGTCCGCCTTGACGGATTACTCCTTATCAGCTAATACTACACATATCTGTTACCGATATAAACACCAGCCCATCAAAAGGCTATTATACTTATATTCATGGCTATACCCCTGAGTTACTATTTTTAACAAACAAATATACCTAATTAAAAGAAATCTGATGTACAAGATACTCAGCGTCTTTCCTAAGCACTAGGTGGCTTAATTATCCCGACATAAATCGATAAATGGCTCATTATAAATACATTGCCCGATAAATTCCATATTAAAACTTTCATACTTTACCTGTACTGACTAAATTACCGGTACTGAATAACACTTACCAAAACAAGATTTCCTACCAACCTACCCTGATTATTTACTTGTCAAATAACAAGATTGCCATAAATCATAATACCTAAAGAAAACACTATAAATGTAACTATATGTTTGCAATGGAAATTAACCATGGAGTACTAACACCTGACTTAAGTGAATTGCTAGGTTCGACTGTTAAGTCTTTCTTAAACAAAACACGTGCCTTGAAGTACCCATTTTAAAACAAAACTTAAAGTATTAGTGATCTTAGTTGCATTACATAACATCAGGCCTGTATTTCGCAAAGGGCCGGGCAGAGATGGTTGACCTTGTTCAAAGGTTATAAAATCAAAATGTCTAATTAAACACTCAACCATCCCAATTAACAGTCTAAATACTTAATAGTAGACTTCAGTGATAACTATGACACTAAAATGAAATTGTCGAAGAAACAAAGAGGGGGGGGGGAGCGCATTGTGATGTGAGGATAAAGCATTGATGGATTGAGATTAGAACATGAACATGGTCAGGTACCATATAATCAACGTAGGCACCATGAATGAATTAACTACAAATGATTGTACACTAAAACCATCTGCTCACCAAGTGCACATTATAGCAAACTATACAACTCCCTAACTTAAACTATATACCTCATTCCACAATTTAATTTCGGATACATTATGAGGTCAGAGAAAAAACTTTCATATCTTTATGCTTAAAAAATTAACCTATTTTTTTTCGACTAGCTCTTGTCAATTATCTGAAACAGACACTTCCACATTACGTAAATTAAGAAAGGAAAATATTTTATCTCGGACATCACAGGTAAAATGGCAAAAACACAAACAGTAAAAAGAGTAAGGCCTATGTGAGGCCACAAAGGGAAATTAGCCAAACTAACCTATTAAATGATGCTTGCAAAACTTAAAATTTATCAAGCTTAAAGCTCATTCCGGGCTTGACCCTATTTACCAAAATAACCTCAATAACCAAACTCATAAGCTAAAGCTCCAAAAACCCCTACCAGGGCATTGGCAGCTGAAAGAAGGTGAAATTGCTAGATAAGTACCCGTGCATAGGCCACGAGTGGGGGGCTGAATTAAGATATTGCATTCTTGATGGTGGCATTGAAGTATTGGCGTAAAGGTGTAAAATACATATAAAGATTCATAATGAAAAAAAAAAAAAAAAAAAAAAAAAAAAAAAAAAAAAAAAATTATGCTCATATTCATATTCATTTATTTGCATTCCACAAGGTAAAGCAAGATGTTAACAAAAGGCTTAGAGCTAAGAGCCGTTGTAAACCCTGTCAGGGCACAGCAAAAATAATGGTTAGGTAGAAAGATAAAAAAAAAAAAAAAAAAAAAAAATTGAATTGCTTTACTATAAACAAAAACGAATCCTCTAGCTCACCAATGGTAGCATTTTTTATGCCACAATGATGGTCCGCAAATTGCAGGAATCGGCCATAAATACACAACATAACTCTAAAGATCTTATTAAATGAGCTTATCGTAAACTCACGCACTAAGTTCCACACTGCATCTCAAATAAGCGAATGTTTACGGAAACATCTACAACTGGTACCTATTTTCTGTCATGGAAGCTTTCAAAATGATTCATCCCAACAAATATCTGAATACAAATAGGTACAGAACAAACTTGGAGAAACCCTACAAAGCTGGCTGCCGATTTGGCCCCAATGTCGACTATAGACTAATAAAACAAATACCGAGACTGTTTTAAAGCCACTTTAAAGCTTATAACTAAGTATAATAAAAGTGAGAGTGACTTAATTCTTCCTTTCACAGGACAACACACAGCAGCTCAACTTAGAACAGGCATCAATTGAGACAGACACAATGTGTTACTTGCTGTTTATACTTTTATGCTAATTAACGATAGATTCCTTAATAACCAACGCTAATGAAGGAAGATAAAAGGACCTATTCAATAAACCAGAATATTTATAATCAGATAACTTATTAACTAATTGAATTATTGCAGACAACTCTAAACATCTACTCTGTTAATAATTATATTTCAGATCGCCGTGAAGTAAAATTGGGAATCAAACGAGCTTACCTGTTAAGCGAAGTCTTGATTCTAATTTTATGAACGGCGATCTGAAATATAATTACCCACCCGCCACTAGCTAACAGCCCAAAAGCTGCAATAATTAGTGTAACTAATTCACTTATCCTTTCAGGAAAACCTAGTGAATGTAAGTATGCGGAACTACTCTGTACAGAAAACAGAGCTTGTTCCTCATCTTAAGGATCTCTAAAAATAAGTGACAGTTCGGTGTTACCAATGAACGAGGAAAATAATCATATTTAAAAAATATTTACAATATTTTATCTCTAAAAAAACGCGATGTTAGATGACGTGTATTAGAAATACTACTCTGTTAATAATTATATTTCAGATCGCCGTTCATAAAATTAGAATCAAGACTTCGCTTAACAGGTAAGCTCGTTTGATTCCCAATTTTAATTGAAGCTACTATTTATCTGACCTCCACAACCCAGGTACCACGAAACACCTCAATAAATTGGTTCTCAGAGTTTTAGGCTTCTATCAGTAACGACTGCCAAAGATCTACGAATGACAGCCGGGACCAACGGCTTATAGTGCTTTCAAGCATGCGTCTCGTTATGTAAAATCCACTAACCGACCGCAGCAAGCGTAGCATAATAACCTTACGATCGACCTTTATATCGACCCGTGCAGTTAATATTATTTAGCCACAAGCCTCACCAGTTAGATTATATGAATAAAAATACCTAACGCATCTTAAAGATTTCTGGTTTTCAAGAAAAACCTGCTCATACTGGACCGATTCAAAATATAAATTCAAAATAAATAAAAAAGCTCGAAAAGGTCAGTGGTTTTATGCAAATGAACGTTTTGTAAACGTTTTGCGTCATCTTTATATTCGTCTTATTTTTATTTCTTTATTAAATAGATACCTAGTTGCGATTTGACCATGCTTTGTACGGATTTTGTTTATGGACCAATATCGTCCAAAAAATCTACTAATAAATGTAGGTACTTAGTAAGCTATATCTACTTACCTAAAAACAAAACCTGCACGCGTAGCATGACCACAAAAGAAACGGGTTTTGTCGACGGAACAATAGACAAAATAACAGATTGTGATTGTGAATCTGTCATTTTGTCTATTCTTCCGTCGACAAAACCCGTTTCTTTCTATTATTGTTCCACTACAGGGCAAAGCCGTCTTCTCATAAAGAGAAGGCATGAGCATTGATCCCCATTCACCATGCTTGCTCAAGACGGTTGGGCGATTACAAAACAGTTATATATCTATTGTTCATCTATTAAAATAACCTGTAAGTTTTAAGTAGTCGGTATTTTTCAACCATGCGTCTGATTTAATGTAGCCTTTGATGTAGACAGAAAACAGTAAAGTTTAACACAGCACAGCAGTGAGATAGAAAAGAGCCGAGAAAGCAACGTAACTCCGCCAAAGGATTCACAGGCGAAGATTGACTGAGCCAACTGGCTGCGACGTTGTAAAAAGATGCCCATCGATAGATAATTAACACCCGTCTCTCCATTATTCCAATGCTTCCTTTATGATGCATATCCAATACGGCTCTCAAATCCTTCCTTATTCCACGGGCACGTCTTCCTTACCACTACCATGCGCCACCCGGTCTACTCCTCGATACGTTGAAGACAAGGAAGTTTGGCAATAATTCCTTCTGCACATGTGGCTTCCCTGGTGCCTCATTAACGGCATAACTATGTAAATGTCTATTAACTGCTCCCAAATTACGATAATTATTTTAATTTACTTTTTTATTTTTTTATTTTAATTTACAAATGACATAATCTTTTTATTATTTGACATTGTATATTTACAATATATTGATTTGTTACAGCAGTAATGGCAACCATTATCATTTGGTTTAAATAGGTTTTTATTTTTATTAGGAATTTCATTTGTCTTTTATATAGCTTATTTTCTTTTAAATTTTGTGAATGAGAGAACGTTGTAGACATAACAGACTGTAGATCGGTGGACCATTTAATATTTTGCTAAGTACCTGGTACTTGTTGATGGGCCTACACTGTCCTCTCATACCTTTTAACACTGTAACTTGGAAACATTGTAAAAACCATTTACTTTTAAAAGAGTAACCGTGGAGTTTCTTGCCGGCTCTTCTCCATAGGAAACGACCAATTGGAACCGTGCACCTAGCTTCTGACGTTTCATAAGTGCCCTTGTAGGTTTATGTGAAATAAAAATATTTTGAATTTGAATTGAATTTTGAATTTGATATGCAATGGCCTTTGTAGTCCCATGAAACATGAGGCTTCATGGGCTAGTGCAAATCTTGGTGTTCATTCGATTTATCGAGTCTGGTTAAACCACGCTAGGATCGGTGCATTTCATTTATTCATTCATTCATAGACTACATAACATCACGCCTTGTTTCCTCGAAGGGTTGGGCAGAGGTGTACCTACAGTACACCCACATTTCGCCAGTTATGTTTAAGTCCCATGTAATAGGGGGCGAGCTTATTGCCATCAATCGCGCACAAATCTAGACTCCAGGCTGCTACTGACAAATGCAAGATAGAAAAATCCAATGACCCTTTGCCTGACCCGAGAATCGAACCCAGGACCTCATGTTCAACAGTAGCGCTTGCAACCACTAGACCAACGAGACAGCCTCTGGACCCTATCCTAGACTAGGGTCTAGGATAGGCTCGGTTCTAGAGTAGGCTCTAAAACATACCCTAGACCCTACCCAAGACTCTACCCTAGACCCTACCCTAAATCCTACCCTAGACCTAACCTAGAGACTATAACCGAAAACACAAACAAAGGAAAATAATTATTAGGTAATGCTGTTACTAACTACATGTAAACAAACATATCGCACCTTTGGTAGAACAAGGGCATAATTGTCATAAATTGCCAAAATGACTTAAATATGCAGAAATGCTTTAAAAAGGCCCTTTGAACTGGAGGGACAAAGAAATTCGTTTGGCAATTTATGACAATTATGCCCTTGTTCTACCGAAGGTGCGATATTATGAACTCCCAAATTGTATTAATAAAATCATATATTCGTTTTATAAATTGATTAAAATATTCCGCGTTGATAACAATATAATGATTGAACCGTCCTGTTGTGGAACAAACTGGTAACTAGGTCACCAAAGCCAACATTCCATTAAATAATCCTGACTTTAGTGTAATTTCCCTCGTCACCCTTACAAAAGTGGATCATTTTCAGGCAATTTATTTTAAAAAACATGTCTTCTATTAAAAAATAAGGTTCTAAATCCCACCTGTATCTAAGCATTTGGCTCCAAAAATTATTATCACACAAAAAAAAACTATTTTATCTTGGTTATTATATTTTCGCAATATTTACGGAATAAATAGTAGAAATAAACTTACCTTGGAAAAAAATCGTGTGATGAATTTGTTGTTTTTCAATTTGTGAACGTGGGGCGGTGAAACGCGGGCGTTTACAGAACCACTACGGCTACACTGAAACTCTGAAAGATGCTGAGATACTGCCCTATGTCAAAATGTTCGCGCACGCGCTCAACGAACCCGTTTTAAAGGGGTGTTCCATCGCTACGACAAAATAAGGCTACTGAAATTCAATGAGATGATTTTTAATTCCGTTATTTAAAAAAAAAACAATGGAATTACAAATAAAACGCGACTTGATCTCTTGAAGTCTGATTTTAAAATATAAGATGACGATATGGAATGAAACCAGCTCAATAAATTCTTAAAACAACCTGTTTTGACTATTTTTTATTGTGTATTTTTGTTGCTTAAAAACGCAAATTACACGACCTTTGATGGCATTCAAAACAAGTTTGTTTCTATTTATTGCGTCTAGTCGAAGCAATATGAATTTATAATTACTTCCAGTTTTGAAGCAAGGCGGACGTTATCATAATAAATAATATTATTTAATATTCGTTTTCCGAGTTTCAGTGGATGATAATTGTTCTAATGAAATACAAACTACCCTTATCTGTCTCGGCAATACGAGTAGAGTAGGTATTAAAACATTTCACAAAAATACCAGGTAGTATCGGTCAGGGAAATTATTATTTTCAAATTAAGAGCGTTCATTCAAAAGTTAGCAACGTCGCAAATAGCTGTCAAATATTTACCTGTTTTTATAAATTTTCTGTATTTAAACGCTCTTAACTTAACCCACTACGTCAATTTGCTGTTATAGCCATTTCATACAATTGTCAAAGAATGATAGTTGTGATTTTATGAGCGAAAGTAGGCAACGTCGCAAATAGATATGTTTTTTTGTTATTTTATTCATTTTGAAATATTACTGTAGGATGGAAATGTGAAATATCGCTAACTAGTGAACTAGAATATTAATATTAATAATGAATTACAATTATAACACTGCATTTGATTTTGTAAGCGTTTTAGGTGTAAAAAAGGCGGTACTTACATCAGTTTACCGTGCTATAGCCATTTCATACAACTGTCAAAGAATAAAGGCGACGATAATCGACTTTCAATGATTTTATACTGAAGATCACGTCTAAACGAGTAGTGTCTTAATGATTTAGAAAAAATGTATGTTAAATTATGTTCCTAATATTTTAATATAAGAATATTTTAGATTATGTTTATACATAGTGAAATTAATTTTTAAAGCAATGTCTAACGCGGATAAAAACTGAGAATCACGCAAAAAATAATCAAGTGTATTTTTCTGAAACCTTCACGATTTTAAAGATAATTTAATTATTAATCGTTTAGTACACGTATTTTATTAAAATACCTTTTGTTTTAAGTATAATAAATTAATAATGCGTCTTATTTGGGACAGCGCTCCGTGATGGGCGAGTCCTATTACTGGCTGGACTTACGACGCGTTGCGTGAACTCAGTATAGAACACGCAACTACTCAAAGTCAATGGCATATATCTGCGTCTTAATGTACCTACCTAGGTAAGTACCTACTTACAATTTCAATTAAATTCCGTGACTTTACTATGATTTTATATGATAATTTACAAAAATATATATTGTCATCCTTTTGTTATTTAACTACTTTTCCTCCAAAATCTTGTTTAGGTTATGAAAAACACGTTCAACCGGTACCTCTTGTTCAATTTTTGCAACGTTTTTCGTCTACCGCGTGTCGCCGCAGTGGAAACTCGATTTAATTAAGATTAAATACAATTTGCAATCATTATAAGTACACTGTATACACAGCTAAACATGCTTATATAAGAGGGATACTTAATTACCTACTTAATTAAAAAAAATGTTATGTAGGTACCGACGTACGTATAGTAGTACAACATGAGTAGTAATGGTAACTAATAGTAACTACCACCAAATTGTTGCCTACACCAAAAGACAGTGTTATTAATTTTTCAATTTACCTACAGTATGACACAACTTAAATGTAGCATCGGCAACATTCGGAAAACCGATCACGATCCGAACTGAGTGCGTCTTCAAAATCACTAATCTTTAGTACCTACTGCTTTAGGTGAAAATGATTTTTACGAAAACGCAATAACTTGTAAAGTCATATAACCAAATAATGTACGTATTTGGTTATATGTCTAAAAATTTTAATTAATGAATGAAAATTTTCAAAATGCTACATCTTAGTTGTATCATTCATTATAATTGTTTGGATTATTTTATTTGACTGTAAGTCAATTTATTTAAATTTTTGTTTTCATTTATTGTTGGTATTTCTATATCTACTCATTAAAATGTTTTTATTTTATGAGTTGATTGCAATTTGTGGTAATGTAAATTATTTTTGCATTTAAAGCACTATTATATAGAATCAAGTTTTTCCAACTGAACAGACAGCTGTGCTGCTGGGGAGTTTGTTGCGCCACTTTTTCTTCCCAGCTTAAGCACTAGGAAGTGGTGAAGGGTGCCCACCCTTCACCCATTTTTGGGGGACTGTCTTATGTAATTTTGACGTTCGAAAAGTGCTGATTATCAACCTAGTTTGAATAAATGACTTTTGAATTTTGAATTTTATCGTATTGTAGGTAAATTGAAAAATTAATAACTGTTTTTTTTGTGTAGGCAACAATTTGACCTACAATTTATTTCAATTTGGTATCACCATGTTTACCACGCGACAAGCAAAATTCAGACAAATAAGTATTGTTTAGAAATTATTTGGGTCCTTTTTCCATCTGACTACGAAGTCCTAAAATTACACCATCTTCACTTAAAATAAAAAATAAAGTGAAACCAATCAATCTACTTGGCCTATCGCAGTCCACTGCTGATCATACTTAGACTCCCAGACTGCGCTACAACATCCTGTCGTGCGCCTTCCGCATCCAGTCTGTCCCAGCCACCTGCACGCGTAGCATGACGATTGACGGTGGTCATGCTACGCGTGCTGTCAGTCATCTTCCATCTAGCTGGGGGGCGCGCGGGCGTCCCATACTACGCTCGCCGATACACAGTCTCTATCCACTACAGGACTCGTCTGCTCCACCGGCCATCGGTCCTTCGACAAAAATGACCAGCCCACTGCCACTTCGGTTTCAGTAAACATTGTAAAACCATTTACTTTTAAAAGAGTAACCGTGCAGTTTCTTGCCGGCTCTTCTCCATAGGAAACGACCAATTGGAACCGTGCACCTAGCTTCTGACGTTTCATAAGTGCCCTTGTAGGTTTATGTGAAATAAAATATTTTGAATTTTAATTTGGTTACTTTGCAAGCTGTCGGTAAAATTTTAGTATTAATAATTAATTTCCAAAATTGGAACGTTAATTGAATAGACTGATTATTTGAAAATCCGGTAAAGTCGACCTCGTAATTGCGTCACCATTTTTAATAACAAATCGTCAATTTAAAACTTCACTAAAGTTGGGTTTCGTAGAAGAGCGGCGACCGTCACATAGCGTCTGCAATTTACGGGCGAATGACATCACTGAAATGTTATTTATGAAAGTAATGCAGGCTATTGCAGGCCACACAAGTTACGATATGCTTGCCCAAAATTGGACTTGCACGAGTATTCATTACCCTGTGTGGGATGAATTATCACAAGTATCCGAGCCATTCAGTGTCACCCAGACTTACTATTTCTATTTCATATTTCCATATAGTAATATTGCCAAATTAATCAAAACAGGTAAATATTTGACAGCTATTTACGACGTTGCCAACCTAAGTTCAGCCTATAATTAATCCTATTCATGTAATAAACTTTGTTGTCGCTAAGGGATTTGCATCTTCCGCAAACGGCAATCCCGCTTTAGGTAGTCTTAAGCTTCGTGCAGACTAGCGCGACGCGACAGCGCGGCGCGACACCGGTTATTGTTATACCGTCAAGTTATATTAGAAATTGTATTGTTCGAGTCGCCGTCGCGTCGCGCTGGTCTGCACGAAGCTTTACGTGGGGACATGCATAGGTATTTCTCGACCCTAACAAATTGCACATTTCACGGTAACCGGTAGTCCGCCATTTTGGTGTTTGGTATTTTTAGCGCTATTCTGTAAAAAAAACACCATGGAATTTTGGTGTATTGAGCTTGAAGTGAGCTGTCAATAGTGTTAATCCTTAGCATCAGGTGGAATGACAGCTCATTATAAGCTCACTAAGTAGGTAGGTACACCTATTATATCACCGTGAGATTTTTACAGATTAGACCGGCTAAAGGCTCGTCCCCACCGTCGTTATTATCAGTCGATAATATCGGATGCGCCCCGATTCCTTGCCACACAGATGCGTTTTTATAGTACGATATTTATAACGTGTGCGTGTGTAGTGTAATACCAGTCGAAAAAAATACAATAGACGATGTACCTACCTATATTTAGTAACCTCATCCGCTTAACTGTTCTTAAAGACTCATAAAGAACCCTGTAAGAAATCGACACGTGTTTCACCTCTCAACGAGGCATCCTCAGGATGACGATTGACTTGGTGCGAGCCCGAATATGACGTGTTGCCACGTCATGCGTCGAGAGCAGTGTGAGCCACAACTTTTATTTTTTATGGCCTCTCGCAGGGTCACCTGCGAGAGGCCATAAAAAATAAAAGTTGCAAAACTGCGGTCGTAGCTTAACCGGGCTTTTCTGTGGCTGCCTTGAGCTTCTACACTTAAAGCCTCCACCCAGGGGCAAAAACTATAATAATTAAAACTAAGGGCACCCCCTGTGGGGTAAGAACCTCGGCTTAGGGCGTCGCTTGAGGGGAGGACAGCAACAGGGACAGGCTGTATTATTATTAGATTAGGGATTTAAAGCTACAGGTTCAGCATCGACGCAGGCTGGCGCATCGTCGAACAAGGGTCGGGGGGGAGTATAATTTACTCGGGTGGCCCGCGGTCGTCTGTTTTTGAACACTGTACTGGTGGCCATCTGGGTCGGAAAGAATATGCCTCGGGCGGCGGACTTGGTTGATATTTGAGGGGATATAATTGGCTGCCTCGACAACCAGAGGGTTGCGATGTTTGGCGACGGAGTCAAAGTATCGCTTGGACATTTTAGAAACTGATGGATGGTGGGGATTTTGAGGTCGAGATGGAGGATCTCGTTTCTGACATACCAGGGGGATCGCGCGGCTTTGCGAAGGAAACGGTTCTGTATGGTCTGCATCCTATGGATAATGTGGGGTTTTGCTTGTGCAAAGACGATGCCTGCATAGGTCATGATTGGACGAATGCACGCCGTGTAGATGCACAAATTTGCACTTGAGTGACAATTTGCTTCGTGCATTCAGGACAGGAGTCTACTGAGAGCGAAAGCGGCTCGCGAACGAACCATCTTTATGTGCTCTGAGGAGACGTGCTGATCCCCCGTCAACCCCACTTATATAGGATTAGTGCTCGGCCCACCTCGGCTAGGATCGTTATCAGCGCGATAAGGGGCTGCGAACAATCGCAACAAAAGTGACCTTGGAATACTCGTATTTAATTCGTTCAACAGTGTAAAGTTCCCTGCGTTCTTTTTTGCAATTTCTAAACTCTCTAATACTGACATTCTAAAACTTTTATCACATGTGTGTATAATTATTTAACGAATGACATGAATCCATTAAGTGTTGAGCAATATGGGATCTTTCTCGATAACTACCTACTCCAACCATGCTATTCTGTAAACATCTCACCGTGAAAACTTGGGTGAAGTGAGCTGTCAATAGTGTCAATCTCTGTGGAATGACAGCTCACTCCACGCTCACTTCACCTAAGTTTTCACGGTGAGATGGTTACAGAATAGCACTGCTGTACGCTGCAATGTTCTTTATATCTTGTTTGAAAATTACGACCAGTTTGACCTATGTATATACCATTACAATCATCGCAATGTAGCTTGTAAACACCAATACCACATTTTTTTATAGATTCTTATACGTTCGTTCGGTAGCAAAAGGCACAACAATAAAGACAACAGGCAACAGGCTTTGGCACAGTTTCAACCTCCGAGCTAACTCTAAGAACTTCCTAGCAGAAAAACACTGCCCGACATGGGAATTGAACCTGGGACACTCCGGTAACTTCCGACAAATGAGGCAGTTACTGGGTCAAATAAATCTAATGAAATAAGGAGCTCTGCTATGCTATCTTCATGTATTTTTGTTTATTAAAGTGTTTCGTGCGTACATTAATAAATAAATATATGGGATACTAATAAATGTCGATCTTATTAACTTATTATAAATCATAATGTATATAATTTACTCATAAAGTGAATTACTGTGCAAATGTAGCGCCTTCTGAGTCACTCACACAACTATATCTGGACGTTAAAGTATGCTAAGGTTTTATTATCAGGCACTTCGCAAATTAATATTGTTAAAATGGAACACACTTCTTTTAATAATAATAAATAAGATTATGATTGACTTAAGAGTTATTGGTGGAAATAAACTTATTTTATATAGTTGGATAATGTTGGTTCTCCGTTCTCTTAGATTTAATATTGCCATAAACAAATCATTTACCTACATGTAGGCCACTATTTAAAAATTTAACACCTTCCACCAACCTACTTATCTTACAAAGTCCAATTTGTATGGAGGTGTTTCATGCTCATTCATGTCTTTATAAATATCCCAACTAATATTATAAACGCGAAAGTGAGTTTGTTTGTTTGTTTGTTAGGTACGCTTTCACGCTAAAACAGCTGAACGGATTTGAATGAAATTTAGCATGTGGGTAGACCATGTCCTGGAGAAGGACACAGGCTACTTTTCATCCTGGATCGCAGACGAAGTCGCGGGCAATAGCTAGTAAATTATATTTTATGAAACTATTAATTGTATTGTCCCAAAACTTTCCCATTCGGTTTCGTATGGGAACTATTTTAAAGCCCCATTTTTCTTTTTAAAGGCTTTTACAAACAGGCGCGACACGCGACGCGACACAAAGACACCGCACGTCGCGCGCCGAGCGGTGTCTTTGAGTCGCGTCGCGTGTCGCGCCTGTTTGTAGGAGCCTTTAATCTCAATATGCTCAATTTGATGTGACAAAAAAAGAATTAAAGTACTTAACAATCAAAATCATTGTACACAAATAGCTTCATCCGGCCACTAAAGTTATAGGGGCTTTTGAAAAGAAATATTGAAAAGAGATGATAATTATAAATACAGTGATGAGGGAAAGGGAGAGAATGAACAGCAACAGTATTTTTGCAAAAATCGCGAAGGGTGGACAGACTCTGAAGGGGTTTACAAGCAATATAGTGTTGGTCATACGTTTCTTGTTAATAATCTGCAAACATTACCTAAATAGCGTCATGTCCTATGCCTATATTCCCAGATTAACCCACAGACGACGCATAATCATCTCATATATTAGGTACCATCCAATTTACTGAGCAAACAAAATCGTAGCTCTCGCGAAATCTCGCTAAATGCAATAACACAGCAGCCCCGCCCTCATCTCTGCGAGTCTCCCACTTTTACAGACTATAAATTCGCCGGGCGGTGAGGTCAATTCAGTTCAACTTCATTCGTTCCGTTCATCTAATCATCTCGCTCATTCGTTCGTTGACGCATGCGCAGAGGCCAGCACTCGAGCAGTTGTACCGTTTGCCGCGTTTATTCATTCCAGTTCCGACCGGTAGCACGGACTCACATATATTTAAATTCACTAAAAAGCATTTTTTATATTAAAAAATGGAATTCGTCGGCAAGAAATACAAGATGGTCTCCTCGGAGAACTTCGACGAGTTCATGAAGGCTATCGGTGAGTTTATTTGTACAGTAATACCATTGTTAAACTTCTAGGAAAAAATCAATGTTGGATGCCGGCCGGCTCGCTCGGCTCCCCACGCCCGTGCCGAAGCGAGCCGACACCTTTTTGCACTTATTTCACTTGGATGTTTTTCTATTTTCGCTGTCGTAAAGGTGTTCTCTTATCGTTATTTTAGGTTCTTTTAATTTTCTTGTGTAACATTTAGTTCTAAAGGTAAATCAATTAAATTCCATCTACCTACTTAGCACCATTTTGTGATTCTTCCAATTTCATAAACACGATTTTCTTAGTTTTTTTTACTTCGATCAACAATACCATGTTGATCGAAGTTTTTTTATAACATTCTGTTTATTACTTATTTTCTGCAAAATGCAACCATGAAAAGGGGATAAGACAAAAATCTAGGTTTTTCGTGATTTGATACCGTTTCCTTTTTTTTTTTGTAAAGCAGGTAGTTTTTCCTTTTGATTTTATACCGAGCAATTTTAGGCTTTAACTTTATAGGAATTAATTACAAAAAAATATATTTCCTTAATTAATTACTTGCGAATCGGAACGATGAATTATTACATTGTCGCACACGATCATGAAAGCTACTCATCTGTTGCTTTGAGATATCACGAGTAATTGCTTTATTATAACTTAGTAAATAATAATATACGTAATAGGATTTAATAGGTATTATTATATAAATATACCCTATACAAATTAGTTGTGTCTATTGTACTGAAACCTTGGACGGATAACGGTGTTTTATGCGTTTTAACAGGTTCTATATTTTATGCCCCATTTTATACGCCTGTATCGCCTTTGTGTCCTGTGTGAAAGCAAATTTAGGTCAGCTGCAATCGATTGACCTAGCTAGCAGGTCTAGCGTTCTAGGTTCGTTAGTAGCGTGCCCCTACTAGCGTTTCAGTAAGTCTTTACTACTTAGGTAGGTATACAGAAGCAATCTGTTGCTTCTTTTCGTGCCTCTCAGATTCTGTACACTTTCACAAATTGTTTGGGGAAAAGCAGTCGACCTGTAATTTCAGTTCTTTGCTGTTTTCCGTTAAAAGTTCTTCCTAGCTACAATTTGTATTTTTAATCTAATTTTTTTTTTAAACGGTTTGTTGTTTTGTAACCGCACCTCGACCTTTGGTGTCGAGTATTTATAAGAATACCTACCCTTTTTTTGCTATCTACATTATAAATGTAGATATGAAAAAAAGATAACTGAATAATCCTGCTTATCACATAAAACTCGGTTTTAAATTTTTATGGCATAATTTAATCTACTACCGGGCCATGGAATTTTGTATGGAAAACCGCCAATATGTCGAACTTTTTGATAAAAAAGGATATCGTTCTGATAAAAATAAACTGATAATAGAATGCTTTTGACTTTAATTTAAAAAGTTACAATTACCCACATAACTACAAAAATATACAGAAGGTAATGTAAAATAACAGCTTTATTAAGGTTTTTTTTTTTTAAACCTTGCTGTAAACTTCGTTCAGTTACTTAGTTATGTATAGAAAAAGCTATGCATTATGTAATAAAGTAATGCACATAAAACGAACGCATTACCGCATTGCAGCAGTAAGATAAACCGGCTTTATTAAACGCCCCATGCAGCCTACGTGCATTCATTTCTATTTATATTGTTCATTCTCAACTACCCACGACTGCGTTTTTATAACAGAAAATATTTAATGTACTATGTACGTGCTCAGTGCTGCTTATATTAATTAAAAAAGTTTTGACGTGCCTCCGGTCTATTTAATCAAGCCTTTTTTGTTTGAGATGCCCACGGAGTCACTAATTAAAAAGAGTATTAGTGATGTGACATGCCCGGGACCATAGAGATCTCTCGAAATCTGCTATACGGTTAAAGTTATAAGGTAAATTGGGAACAAAGGGAAAAACAAAAGAAAAGGAATATCAGTAAGTAATCAAGTTACATCTACGAAACTATTGGCAGTAGAAATATGTACTAAATTACCAAGTTCTTAATACCTACTAAAATCATGAAATTATTATATATATTTATTAGTCCTTAAAATTAGCATCTTGCAAGAATCACGCCAAAGAAGTAGGTACAATGGCATCATCAAAGTTATGTAGAAAAAAACGAAAAACTTCATCCAAAAATTGCGACTTCAATAAAATCTATCTTATAACAAGAATTTCCTGAAGATACCAACATAAATTTCTCGAAACGAAGAGATAATCTAAATTGCCCATAAAATTTTAGCAGCTGATAAAGAAAAATGGAGTTATTCACTTTTACTGGTACTGATATGACCACATTGACCACCTGCAATGAGTGTGCCGATTATTCATCATTATCGGGGCTCTGTGGGGACACAAAATGCCCCCTTGTGATCATAGCGATTTAATTGATAACTTGTTGAATGAGTCTGTTCATCGGTAATGGGTTAAATTGATACATTCTTTCTTGATGAGTATGCTTCGATGTTGGGTCAGCATCGACTTCGATTAGGTCAGATAGTCGGTTGATTTAGACCGCGAAGAATTTAAAGACACTTTCTTTTATTTTATGTTATCCTTCTTTTGCTTTATTTGGGAGGCCTTTGCCCAGCAGTGGGACAATACAGGCTAGTCAGATTAGATTAAATTGTTTTATCCGCCGGTCTGTCAAAGCTGGGGTTTTTCGATTAGAAATTTCTCAGGAACTTATACATAGCTGGCATATACCTTCGGGGAATAGTTGCTTGAATTTAATATTTTTTACAGCAATTAATATTAAATGAAAGATTTCTTGAACCAGCTTTTAATTTTTAATCGTTTTGACTGGAAACATTTCCTCGGTTCCCATCGTCTGCATATAACGACTAAATCTTGAATTTTCTTAAAGATAGATAACTGTTCTTTGATAAAGTTCGCGTGTTATCTACAATATGCAAGATCCACCGTTTTTCCAATCTTATTCAGCAACGTTTGTAAATAAAAAAATCTTTCAGCTTGGTTGCATATTAGGTGCCCCACAAATAATTCACTTCCTTCATTGGATAATGGAGCAAAAAACAGACACGTTTTTCACTTGTCTCGTTTTTGTTAGATTCGAGTAATTGAAGTAGCAATGTCTGAGGGAAATTAGCATGGTTAATGGATAAAGCGACTGACCTTTGAACTTCAATAGATAAGAATGAGATTACAAAAACAAACGGGAAACGTTGCCGAGAGACAATTACTGTTTTTGTTTTCGTTTAATTACCTACCGAAATAAGATAACTGAAAAAATATAAACAATTTATTTGCACTTAGGTACACAAATTAACAGTTTGCCACTATAATATTTTGATAAAAAGAAGCATTTAAGAGTAAAAATATACAAATTCCCTATTATCTGTCACCAGTCGTCAGGTCGCCACGTTCTTATTTCAAAACCCATATATATAGAACTGAAAAAAAAAGCACCATAACACTCATGCGATTAACATCACAACGATGCAGAGGATAAAAAAACGTACAAAAACTGACAATACTGAGTTAGATTCCATCAGACCTTGGACTTGGCGCGGACTTTGACTTGCGAGTCGACTCGGAAACTTGCCAACACTATTTACACTACGACATAATTGATTTTGTGAAAAATAGTTCGTGCTGTTCATTTATGAATCATACGTAATACAAAGGTCGTCGATCGGTAAAAGTTTTTTTGTCAAATATAAACGATCATATAATTTTAGTTTTTCTTATCTTAAGAAAGTTTCGTTTATCTAATTACATAATAGGGCTTTTTTCTATTTTTACTTGAAAAAAAACATTATTAAATTAAGGGGACTACAGGACCTAAACGTGCCTAAACGCAAGTTTTATAATGCCTAAAAGAATATGATCCACTGCAGTAAACAAAATCAGAAAAATATATGATATTCTTCAGGATATATGCTAGTATGATAGTGTGTTGAAAACATAATACAACTAATTTGATACGATAGAAAAAAAGCATGAAGATACCTCTAAAAATTTCTTTTAACGATTAAAAATCATATTAATTTACATGCAATCATTCTGATTTTTTGTCAGATTATTCTACAAGCTACATATTAGCATAATAGTGTTTTAATTTTCCAGTCCAATCAATAGATTTTTTGTAAATCGCTAACTGCTTCATATTTTGCAATAAATTACCTGCGTCGTGTCATCGCGCTTCTCTTTCATTTCTATGCAGTCCGACAGTGACCGCGCTTTAGCTGTTGTAAGCCTCTTAAAACTCGTATTATATATTTTTTTTCAAATTCATACTTAGGCTACTCTAATTTTAAAACGACCAGAACCACACTTTTAAAACTAATTAAAACTTGACGGCCTAACCTAGTTGCTACAAAATATGGTAGTGGTAAATTTATGTCTTCATAACAAAGTACCTAATATATTTACAGTTTAACATATCTAACAAATATTATATTTATTTAGAACGAACACTAAAGGCAATAAATAATGTATAGATATTTGCTGTGATAACAGTCCCATTTATTTCATAACTAGCTTCTGCCCGCGACTTCGTCCGCGTTAAAGCTCGTACAGACCAGCGCGACGCGACGCCGCGCCGCGACACGAACAATACAATTTCTAAGAAAACTTGACGGTATAACAATAACCGGTGTCGTGTCGCGCTGTCGCGTCGCGCTGGTCTGCACGAAGCTTTAATGTTCTTGTCTAAACATAAATATATCCTATGACACTCGGCAATACTGTAGCTTCCCATTAGTGAAAAAAAAAATCGGTATCGAATCAGTAATTTCGAAGAAAAACCCTACATACAAACTCACAAAAAATTTGCTTCTTTATAATATTAATAATAATATAATTATATCATTAGTATGACTGCCTCTCCGCTTAGCGTTTGTGGACTACGAGAAAACCTTCGATTCGATCGAGACATGGGCTGTACTTCAGTCTCTTCAACTATCGCTAAATCGAGGTGCTGAACTGTTTGTACGAAAACGCCACTACGTCAGTCGGACTCCAGCACTAGTCCTCGAAACTTATCCTTCTGCAGCGAGGTGTGAGTCAGGGAGACGATCTCGCCGAAACTGTACCGCTGCACTGGAGGATGTCTTCAAGGTTCTGGTTTGAAAAGGGCTAGGCATCAACATAAATGGAGAGTACATCACTCACCTTTTCCGACAACATAGTTGTCATGACTGAGACTATGGACGACCTCAATACAATGCTCAATGACCTCTGTAGAGCTTCCGAAAGAGTGGGTCTTAAAAAGAATATGAACAAGACAAAGGTCATGTTAAATGCCCATGTAACACCCATTCTTATGAAGATTGGAGACTCTACACTCGAAGTTGTGGCCGAATATGTTTACCTAGGACAAACTGTCCAGTTAAGTAGGTCCATCTTCTAGAAAGTGGTCAATCGTCGAATCCAACTCGGCTGGGCAGCGTTCGGGAAGCATCGCAATATTTCGCATTCTTGTCCCACATACCGCAGTGTCTCAAGACGAAATTCTTTTACCAATGTGCGTTGCCAGTGATGA
This sequence comes from Agrochola circellaris, assembly GCA_914767755.1. Taxonomy (NCBI): domain Eukaryota; kingdom Metazoa; phylum Arthropoda; class Insecta; order Lepidoptera; family Noctuidae; genus Agrochola; species Agrochola circellaris. The sequence continues at coordinate 12,338,340 of OU611860.1, forward strand.
CCTATGGCACTGAAACGTGGTCGCTTATAATGGACCCTATAAGAAGGTTAAAACTCACCCTAGTCATGCTTGGACTTTCCCTACGTGATCGAATCAGAAATGAAGAGATCCGCAGGAGAACCAAAGTAACCGACACAGCCTGAAGAATTGCCAAACTTAAGTGGCAATGGGCAGGGCACATTGCTCGCAGAACAGATGGCCGATTGAAGACGTATTGTTGCAAGGCCTCCCATGGACCGATGACCTTGTGAAGGCCGCAGGAATCCGCTCGATGCGGGAAGCAAAGAACCGGTTGAAGTGGCGGTGCTTGGGGGAGGCCTATGTCCAGCAATGGACGTCCTTCGGCTGAAATGATGAAGATTATGATGATGATTATTGGTATAGGGTACATAACTATAAAAATTGTTTCGTTTTGTGGAAAAGTGATCACGGTGATGTCCAGAATGTTGACCGTTGATTATCGATAAATCATCGATTTACCGAAATGTCAGCGATTAAGTTTTATTTTTATGACTGCAAGTTATTTATTATTTCGTACTTATCTCTTTAATGTCATAAAAAGATAAGATAGACGTTGCACACTCAATCTGCACTCGATGCGTCATATCTATTCGAACGACCTCTGCAAAAATGATAAATTTGGCTCTTTGTGTGCATGGCAACGACCATAAATATGAACTGAAATTGTCAATTGATATTACGTACAAATAAATTTAAGAGGAGATATGTATATCCTTGTGGTCAAGATTACGTTACATATGAGAATTATGTCAATGCACACTGGCGATCGAATAGACTATGAATAACGTTACATCACGCCTGTAATTCCCGAAGGGCTAAGCAGAGGTTTACATTATAGTAGACCTACATTTCGCCACAGTTATTAATTAATTAAACATTTTTCATTTTCATTTTTTTTCATTTTCATTTTCAGTTATGTTTAAGTCCTAAGTAATCTGATTTTGATTTTGTTGGTTTTTCTTTGCATACTACGCATTTTTCTCGAACATATATATCCATTAAATTTAAGAAACCGTGAATTTTTTTATGTTAATTTTGTTAATTTTAAATGCTCCTTTTTGTAATTACTGTTTGTATTTCCTGTGCGTGTCCCAAATAAAATTCTTCCCTTTATGAAAAGGGCACCTACGAATTTATGAACTTTCGTCCAAAGTCCTGCCATGCTATTCTGTAAACATCTCACCGTGAAATCTTGGGTGAAGTGAGCTGTCAATAGTGTCAATACCTGTGGAATGACAGCTCACACCACGCTCACTTCACCTAAGTTTTTACGGTGAGATGGTTACAGAATAGCACTGCAGTTACATAATTTAAAAATGTCATTGGCCTAAAAAATAAACGGCTCGCTCCATTTATGTAAAATCTCTGGCTTTGATTACACAATCAACTCGTTTACAAAGCATGCGGGCAGTCAACAATACGGGTGATGTACCTCTGCTCAAAGACCTACCACAACGAAATATCCTTTCAATTAATTAGGAAGATCGCATGAGAATATCCCGACATAGTTTAGCGATTAAGCTGCTATTGGACGCGGCCGACTGTCGGGCAATTGTCGTAAAATGGACGACAATCAACTTCAATTGCCGTCAATAAGATACGAGACGGTTTGTTGAGAGCAGCCATTTTCTATAGCAATACTGATCGCGAGTTCCGTTTTCTATTTGTGTGCATGTTTGATTTGCATGCTTTTATTGGTCCCCACGGTCAGAGGTCACGTCGTATGATTTTTTTGTTTGGAAGCTTCTAGCAAGGACTGAAGATTTAATTGATTTGCAGGGGCGTAGACAGGATAGTCTATGCAATACCGAACTACATCAAAGACAGTTGCCTTTCTTAAATGGAAATATTTATTTATAATACTTTATTGTACACCACAAAAATACATAACAAGAAATAATAATTATGCACTACAAAATATACAATGGGCGACCTTATCGCTTTCTGCGATCTCTTCCAGGCAACCTTAGAATGGACAGTGATTTGCCTGGACATAAAAATGGGGCTGTCGTTGGTGCAAATAATATGTATACATTATACTAGAATAGATACACAGATACATATCCTAAATAATAGATACATAATACATACATACTAAATATATAAGCAACGAAAATAAATGAAGACTATAGATAATTACAGTTACGAGAACAAGATCACAACGACAAGTAATGTTCCTTCACGAGTCTCTTAAACACATGTAACGATTGCGCGCGCTTTATTTCAACTGGCAGTGCATTCCAACTGGCAAATAATACGAAATAATTTTCTGACAAACAATATTTATCTAGTCAGTTGCAGGAGAGCTTTGATAAATAAGTCAGTCACCCTTCTCAGTAAATAGATCTCGGAAGATTGTGCGTTTGGCAGTGGGGCAGTCTTAACATTGTATTATTTGTGTCATCTATTTATTAATGAATAGGACATATTTATTAATAACCGTCAGTCGCAAATGGAAGGCTGTTGTGAATGGAAAGTACCTATAGCCCTTTTAAGATAAACTGTCTCTTTATAGGGACAAATTGCTGAACACTGACTGTCGTTCAGTGTACCTTTAGTTTCTTGTTTCCCAGGAATATTTATTCATTGAATGACATTTCAATACATGAATAGGTTGCAGTAAATTGAGCTTTAGAATACGAATATCCTCTCACACATGTGATCGGATGAGTCAGGATAGACACAGATTACCGATTCAAAGATCAATTGATGGCAATAGGCTGGACAGTCAGTCGTTTCCTTTGCCTTAGTCAGAGTAGCGGATATAGTCGGCGTGAGCCTACGCAGCCATTTTACAATCCAATCTGTCATTTGAACTTGACATTGCATTGCGTTTGCGTTACGAAGATTTATTGAATACCATAATTTGCCTCTCAAAAATATGCAAAACTACTTCTTTCCTGTTTCCGATACTTAACTTCGCTAATTATTTTAAATTTTTGTTTAAATAATTGTAAAAAAAAATATAAAATCAAGCTATGGCTGAAAATTATTCAATAATATAATATATAATAATCTGCAACTTAACTAACAAAATAAAACTATTTTTAGACTTTCATTAGACCGATAACAATAGTAGGAAAATTATTTGTAAGGGTTACTTATACTGTTTTGCATTTATGCTTATCAAAACGCTTTATATCAATGGCGATACTGGGTGGTGCATTCATTAATTTTAATATTGTTAGTTAAAAACTTGCATTATTTAATTATACATTATTTTTATCGTGCAATAGCTACCTACCTGTTTATCTCAATTTCGCAGTAGTCAAACATTACTGACAGACTATTCAAATCATTCCTCTCTACAATTTTCACCGTATCGACGAATGGAATCGATCGCGACTAGACCGAATGAATTAACGAGTATCCTGAATGAAATGGCATGTTAAATCGGTCTCTAGTTCATCTCCTGGGAATGATTTAATTGGCCTGGCCCTAAAGCTTTGGTTTCCAAGGCTATGGTCTCCTATAAGCGTCGTCGGCCGCTTACAGCGTCACGATGCTTTCTATAGAAATGTACTGTTGTGGTCTCTTTCACATGTCGACGTCAGCGTCTTGTTGCTTTCAGACGTCAATCGGAACGTTGACGATGACGTCGGACGTCCAATATAGCATTAATAGGAGACCAAAGCCTAAGAAAGCGGTGAACGGTCAGACAATAACGGCTGTCCAAATACAGAGCCTTTTTTGACACCTTAAAATGTCAAATACTGGTGAAAATGACAGATCTTCGTGACGGCCTTAATGTGGGTTGCAGACCAAGAGCTTAAATTAGTTTAGCATAGCTCGTATAGCTGAGGCAGCTCCGGATCTAGGGGGGGCGCAAACCGGGGCTTGTGTTCCGGGCGACAAATTCAAACGTAGCAGACAAGTGCACCACCCAGCACACCGCAACTTTGCAATAAATGAGACGCGCATATAATCTTTCTATTTCTTTCTTTTTTACAACAGTTTTGGCGTCCCCGTTAGATTGGCGCATTGTCGATCGATAAAATTTGACTCTTAAGTTGTTGCTAAAATTTTCATTTCGAGAGAAATACTTTCGCGGGCTAACTTAGCGCATCCCTCATACAGGATTGGCGGGGGGTGGCAGACGGCCCCGTCTCAAAAAACATCTAGATCCAGGGCTTAGAAATTACGTCAGCTATGCGAGCTATGCTAAACTAACTTAGCTTAGCTCTTCGTCTGCAACCCGCATTAAGCCGGTTGCAGATCAAGAGCTAAGTAGCCTATATAGTGTATTTTTCATACTTATGTGCATAGTTTGCGGCCTGCACACGAGCATGAAAAATTACCTCAGCTATGCGAACTAAGCTAAACTAACTTAGTTTAGCTCTAGGTATTGAACTGGCTTTATAATATGACGGAACCGTTTTCCTATGAAACCCAAGCTTACTAATCCTAGCAAATTCTCTACATCTGTCAAAATAATACGTTTAGACCCTATGTTCTAAACTTATTATTTTACCTGGCGAAGTATATTGTTATACTATTATAATAATATACGTCGCCAGGTATAGCATTCCGAGACACAGTGGTCACGTGGGTGACACAAGTCTACTTCATCACATTTATGTTACCAGAAGTTTGTAATAACTCCCCAACCACCTTTATTACCTGTGCGAATCCGATAAAACAATGAAGTTTTAATAAACAATTACGTTGGTTTATGTTTAAGGCGCTACCCTGACCAAATAACCTTGAGCATTCGTTGCACACTTAACTCTGCGCAAAAGTTACTTAGCGAGTACTCTCTGTTTTTAGAATAAAACCTTTATAAAATCAAATTTTCGCGTTTTGAAAAAAAAAAAACTAGCAAAATGTTCTTTATTAAATTACCTATCCATTAGTTTAGGAAGCAAATCAAAATAATGGTTATTTTAGGAGGAGATGCATGTTATAAATCATTATTTCTCATTTCTGTGGCTTTTTTGTGGCCATTTAATTAAATATTATGCACCTTAAAAAAAAAAAAACTACCATTTCGGAGTCAAGATTATGTAGAAATTTAATGGATTTTTTATTAGTTTCTAGTTATTTTAGTTAAAGAGAAGTTGGCTCCCAAAAACAGCCTAAAAAACGGCTACCGCTGTGTTTCGCACGGGAACGCGCCTTAAATTGAATTGTTTCGTTTGATTAGACAAACGAAACGACAATTTAAATGCTTTGTACATATTTTTTAACAGTATTAATTCGTGTATTGTTGCAATAAAGTGCAACTGGATAGTGACGTAAGCATATGTCACCCCCGGAATGCCAGACCTTGTTTTGTTAGACCATGGTTTAGACATTGTTACCTACCTATAATGGGTACATGTAAACTGCACCCTAGTTGTGTGACACTTGCACACCTCTGACTTTTCGGATCCATGCGCGTATTGTATAATTATCACTTCCTTCAAAAACGGTGAAGGAAAACATCGTGAGGAAACCGACTTGAGAGATATTTTTCGACGGAATGTGAAGCATCAGAGGTCCATGGGCGGCTTTAAAACTCTGACAGCAGTACCCTAATTGAGAAATACACGATCAATCAGAATCGTATTCGTTTTGAAACAGATTGCTAATCTATTGCTTCTTAAATGTTCGAAAGTCGAAGTCTGCACAACAACGTAAATAACGCAATGAATGTTGTTGAACTGTCAAAATAGCAATTACCCCGCTGATATGGTAACGAGATTATTCAAGTCTACTTATATAATTGATTTTATTTTAATTTTTCATAATTAAAAACTTTCTTAATGGCTAGGTATTGGATTTGAATTTAATACCTAGATGTTTTAAATGAATCGAATCTAATAATTTTACTAACTAACTTGTTTATTTAGAGCAAATTTCATTAAGTTTTTGCTTTTATTTATCAACTTATTGTATTTAAAGAAAGGTCAAAGAGTTCCATTATTTCGTAAAACTTTATTTATTTGTGTAACATATTGTATTCAAATTCGGTGTCTGTCTGTAATGATGACGACGTGTCAAAGTCCACAGTAAAACAAAATCCACGAACATAGACAATTTTTTTTTTCTATTTTTTGCTACAGTAACAGTACTGTATGGGTGAACTTGCCACACACAGCCTACCTATATTTTCATGAAAAACTACAGCGCACTTTGTTTTATGGCTCACTACCGACCCGCCCCTGCTTCGCATGGTTTTTACGACGAGACAAAACATCGAGATTTCTTTTTTATAAATATAAACCTTCCGGAATAAATTCTCATTCAGAGAATTTATTCCTTTTATAATAAATAAATAAATTCTCATTCAGAGAATTTATTCCTTTTGGGATATTCGCATCAAAATCCGTAGCCTAGTTTAAAAGAACAACGCGGTCACATGGACAGACAAGAAAAAAACGACTTAATTTTTATTTTCACAACACCAAGGACCTTAATTCGTTTAGAATGTTCAGATTAATTAAGGGGGATGCGTCAAGGGAGCGATATTCAAATATTTCTTTCGTTTTTTGCAATTTGCAGGTCAGCGTCAGGTTGTATGTTGATTAAAATATGATTCGCGACCGTAACAAATATGGCTTTACATAATTATAATAATTAGAATCAGGAATACATCACAAAGCCAATTGGTTACGGTCGACTCACGCGGCTTAAATCACAATTTTTACTGCTAAATAATGGCTAATATCGTCTGTGGGCTGTTTCACTCTATGGCCTGACGAATATTCTCGTCAATTAGATCAAAAAATTACAGGTAACACCGAAAAATTCTGAAAAATGTTGAAAGCTGGGTAGACCGGTTCAGCATAATCATCAAATGTCATGATTTCATGAAATATTTTTATGATTATAATTGTATAAATAAACATTTGATACGGCCGCGAATCATATGTATATTTAGATCAAAATACAACCTGATACTGACCTACAAATTGCAAAAAACCTAAGAAAATTTGAATTTCGCGGGCTACCCTGACGCTTTCGCCTTAAAACGGAATAAGTCCAATAGGTACTTACTATACTTTAGTTAGATTGATAAAGTTCTAGACTTTGTTAGGGACTCCAATAAAATTGTTATCAATTAGTAACGTAGGTACTCTTTATTAATTTAATGATTATGTAAATTATACCTATTGCATTTTTTTTGGTTCCGTACCCGAACGGTGCCAAATGGAACCCTATTACTAAGCCTCCGCTATCCGTCCGTCTGTCAGCGGGCTGTCTCATGAACCGTAATAGGTAGATAGTTGAAATTTTCATAGCTTGTGTTGTGTATTTATATTGCCGCTATAGCAACAAATAATTTAAGAAAAATAAACATAACAATTAAAGGGGGTCCATACAAGTTTTTTTATTCTTTATAGCTGTATTTAAAAAACAAAAATATAGTGTTAAGAGGGCGCCTAAAGGTCCACTAGCGCCACTCTTTAAAAAAAATATTATCTCGTGACTGAGAAGGAATTATGAATAACGGCTAATAAGGACCCTCGGTAAGTGTGTCTAGAATTTTCTAATACCTTTTATAAAGCTTTATATTGAGACACGAAGCAACAAAATACGATCTAAAGAAAAGCGGCCACATTCCTCTAGATCGTATTTTGTTGCTCCGTGTCTCAATATGAAACTTTATAAAAGGTATTAGAAAATTCTAGACACACTTACCGAGGGTCCTTACTAGCCGTTATTCATAATTCCTTCTCAGTCACGAGATAATATTTTTTTTAAAGAGTGGCGTTAGTGGACCTTTAGGCGACCTCTTAAATATTGTACTGTGGTACGGAACCCTGCGTGTTCGAGTCCTACTCGCACTTTTTAAGTATGGCTGGTTTTTAAATAAGTATGACCTAATCAAGAGATATACACCTTACCTAATCTTGACATCATAAAACTTATTTAATGCCTCAGTGTTATCATTTGATAGATTACTTACGACAGATAATCACAATCTATTTATTTCCCCCACACACGTGCTTTTAACATCCGTTTTCGGCGCTTAGATCATTATTAATCATTATCATAATGATAATTAAAATTACCTCATCGCCGTTTTCAGTCTAGACTAATCCTGCACCCTAATTGGGAAACACACGATCAATCATCATCTGTTTTATTTTGACAGTTCAACAACATTCATTGCTATATTTACGTTGTTGGTTGAGAAGACAATTTTTTTTAACTCATAGTTCGATAAATTCAAAATCATTCTGTATCATTTTGAAGCATATTTTTGCATCATTTTGTAGGATCGTCTGTTACGCAATTAATGCTGAACATTGCAAGTGCAAGCTGTCATAAATAATTTAGCCAAAACGAGGACAAAGGATCTAAGTCCTACTTTTCCTACGTCTGTGGAACAGAAAACATTAAAATAAAACAGTGATATCAGCAATTCCAAACAAAAATACAGCAATCTTCTCAATTCCACAGTAAACACGATTTTACAATTTATTTGCTCTTAAATTACCTACTTGAGTATAATATAAACGTATGATAAGTGCATAAATATACCTATTAAAAATGCGACGGCCATTTTTATCATGTGCATAATGCTGCATACTGCATGATACGGTAGGTAGATGGACATTGAACCTCTTTATTTATCTCACTGGCATTCAATCTTAGCGCCGCTTCTATTTTCAAACGTGAATGATGATGAACGACTGAACGAAAGAACTATTTTCGAATTTAGACTGGTAATGAGTGAGTGTTTGTACTGTTATTTTTGGTCTATGGCACTACACTAGCGAATGTGTTGCATGGAATTAGTATGTACTATACAATGCCGCCCATGGCATGGGCATGTGACGGCCCGTATTTTTCTTTGAATAAATACTGTTTTTAAAAATGTTAGTTAATCCGATAAAATAACTCATAAGCTTTTAGAAATAATAAACACCAAATCGAGCCAAAAACATCGATTACGCAAACACTACTAAAAAAATTAAAAATTGGATGACATGAAAAATATTAAAGCTAGACCCCCCCTTTTAAAGTAAATTTTCGATAATTTTTCATGAATGAACTGTTCATTGTCTTTTTATTAATCTTGCTCAGCTAACAACATAGATGGCATCTAGAGCAATGGTTAATTTCAATCCTACTTCGGTAACCGTAAAAATTCTAAAAATAATTCATTATTTTCTCTGACGAACATTTAAAATAGGTACATAAGTCAATTATTACTCGTTAGATTTTACAAAAATAATAATACTTGTGACCGTTTTCTTGTTGTTGCTAATTATGTATTTTCTACATGTTGGTAACTTTGACTCAGACATTGACATCAATTAATTTGTCATGTCTTTAGATAAGCGCCAGACGGCGTTAATCAAATATGTGTGATCTAGAGAGAGCAGAGGGTGTCAAGTGCCATAGCAAACATCAAACATAGGTACTTATTGATAGTAGGCTTATTTAGGTAGATGCTCCTCGGATGAAAAATATCTGTTGAAACTTGAACTTGAGACGCAGATTTTCATTTTAGCACCTTCTTTTTATTTATTTTGTCAGATTGGGTATTTTATTAACATGTCATGGAAGATCGTGCATTAATTTATTATATGTACAAATAAAAAATAGTGTAAAAAAATCAGGCACAAGAAACGATGCATGGACTGTGTGAAAGATGATATTGCTAAAAAGGGAGTGACTACCGAGATGACGATTAAAGCCTCGTGCAGACTAACGCGACGCGACTCGCACAATACAATTTCTAAGAAAACATCCCGGTAACAATAACCGGTGTCGCGTCGCGCTAGTCTGCACGAAGCTTAATAGAAAACGATACGACTGTTGCGCCGGCGCCGATCCCAATTAAATTGGGATAAGTGCAGGAAAACGATGACATACCTATAAAAATTCAGCCAAAACTTAGCCTTTGTTTGCAGTCCCTTGTCTAGTGAGGAAAAATATAGTAGTTAAGTAGGTAAGTACTTAATTAGCGGTAAATATTTCAATTATTACTAATTATAATTATTGCTTTATTAAAAAAAAATCCGTTCGACTGAAAACCGATACCATAATTGCGTAATACACGATCAATCAGAATTTGAATCGTTTTGAAGCAGATTGCTAATCCACTGCTTCATAAGTTCGAAAAAAAAATCTGCTCAACAACGTAAATAACGCAATGAATGTTGTTGAACTGTCAAAATGAAACAGATTAATCGGAATCGTTTACGAAAATATGTAACGTAATTAGATAAACGATCATGATCCAAAATTTTGGAGGATGTACATACCTTCCCATCTCAGATAACTAAGATACTGAATATTTCACAGAGATAGGTATGTTTAACCTATCTAATCAAGTTTTTTGTCACACTCCTCTTTTATTTATTATCTACTTCATATTACCTATAGGTACTTTGTCTATGAAACATCACAAATTATAATGGTAACATTTTTCAGAACTATCAGCTAGCGATAAAAAGTGATATTTCAAAGGGCCCGACTTGTTAACCTGATAATTTAAAATAAATATTAACTTTTTGTAAGATAACTATTATCTGATAATTTTAACACTTCCAAAAACAGGTAAGAACGTGGTGAACGGAATTTTATTAGATTTTGCCATGTTTATGGCATTTTATTAGGATATAAATCGATAAAAAATTTAAAGCACTGTAATAGGCGCCGATTTCCATAATAAATCAAGGGCAAAGGAATCATATTCATTCATTCTAGTTCAAGTACTTGATATCTATGATCGATAAGTGCCACTCTATAATTCAAACAAATGGATATTTGATTGACAAAAACTTTCCTCCGACTATATTCTAAATTGAAAAATTGCGCCAATTTAAAGGTCATCGGCCTTGACGTCACACCACGCGGCACCGACCAATGGCGTCGCGCCGCGCCCACTATTCATCCAATGGGAGCGCAGAATTGTTTATCGATTCATCTCTGCGTGTTGATAATAATTGGAGGCATGCGATGAGATGAGATACGGTCCGGAGCCCGGAGGAACTTGCGACAGATTTTTACAGTGAACGATTTTCACTATATTATTATGTGTTGTAATGTGGAAATCTGATACTTATCTATGGAAATGTATGCGTTTGTTTTGGCGTCAAAGTCTCTTCCTATTTGGTACATACGGATGCTCATTAGTCTGAAATTGTAACACGAATCTTCGGAATTCGTAATTGGAGCCAGAATTGGCGGGAAGTTGGTCATATTCTACGTGGGTGGCTAGACTAGACTAAAGTTTCTAACTGTAGAGCTGCACTTGAAGAACGGCATTCTTGCGCATGCATTCCAGGCCTGAGCCGATGCGTTGGTCCACCGGGACTTGCCTTATACGTAGGTACTTTAGTACCTACCTAGATAGATTCATAACGTTTGGTAGAGCTACTTCAGTACTTAGCTATTTAGCGTAGACTTTTGTTTCGGTATTACATTGAAACAGAATACCGCCATCTTGGAAACGTTAAACAATGAATATTGTGTTAAGTAAATTATCGGCCTGATTATTAAGTTAATGCGATGTTCTTTAATTAGCTGAACGTTAGATACAGATCGTAAAAAAAGGAGCTACGTCTGCCAACAAACAGCTTTGCAGTTTGGCAGAGTTGGGTACATACCTACTATCGCGGACACTGGTGCCTGCCCACTTTTCGACCTTACTGCTAAAATCTTTTTTTTATTATTTCTGTGAAGAATTACTTTTTTTGAGGTCATGGTTTCTTCCTTAGTGACCTAAGTAGATAGATACGATCAAGGACGATGTTAAGAAAAAAATTTAAAAAAATCCTTGTCCGCCTAGCGGGCACATAATTATCACGTTTTCCGTAGTATAGCTAGCCAATAGGAACCTAGGAACACGTCGTGTTGCGTTATATAGAAACCAGTAGTGTCGCAACGACACGTCGCCTGCTGCTGCTGCCTGCAGTTTGCTACGGAATTGTACCTTATAGCGCGGAACAGCGGTCCCGGTAAAACTATAGGTAGATACTATTTAAACTGATGATGTAGTTCAGACGGGATTACCATTTTATCCACCCAGACGGGCACGAGATAAAAATTACAATGGGCGATAAAATATATGTTAATAACAGACACAGGGGTGACCTCGTGAGATGAATCATGTGAACTTGAAATGCATCTTTCTTATCAGTATTACAAAGGATCTTTAAAGCGCAGACAATGAGGTTTAGTCACAAACTTACATGTACCATCGAAGAACTTCATATCTATACACCGTAAGGACTATTTCTGCTTGCAGCGCTCGGCGGCTATAAAACCGGCGCGGTAACAGATGTGGTCATCGTGTTCACGGGATTTCGTTGTTCAAACTACTTAGATATGAAATTCTTCGATAGTACTTTAATAACTAAGTAACTAGGTTTCATTAGCACAGACATCTTTAAAAGGTTACCAGTGGCCTGTTATACTTAATGAATTCATCATTCATCATTCTCTTGCCCATATCTCAATTTATTTAAGAAAGAAAGAAAGAAAGAAAAATATTTTATTTGGGACACGCACAGGAAATACAAACAGTAAGTAGGTAATAACAAAAATAAAAAAAATTACAAAATAAAAAACAAAAAAAAAGAATTATAACGACCTGTGCGAGGCCAAAAAGGCTCCTATCTCAGCATAATGCGGCGATATTTAAAAAATAAATACCGCAGCGCTGGTATTCTGATAGGGCCCACTGTGATGTCACGGACACACCTACGGATTAAGATAAATCCCACTATGGGATGTAAAAATAAATAAAGCAATAAAATAAAACAAAAATATCAATAAAAACTAAAACTAAGTAATAAATAAATCTATTCACGCCCGACGTTCCAACATCACTTGTCCATAGTATAGACTATTATCTATGGTGACAAGCGAAGGGACGCGGGCGCACTGCGAATCTGCGATGCATTAACTGTCAACTAATTGTCAATTTATCTAACAAAGAAGATTGGAATTATTTGTGGTCAGCGCAACATGTCTTCTTCCATACTTCTCTATCAGTCGTTATCTCGGTAGTCACCCCCTTTCTAGCCATATCATCTTTCACGAAGTCCATCCATCGTTTATTTGGTCTTCCCCTTCTCTTATAGCCATCGATATTCATACTGAAAACTTTCCTCACGACATTCATCATTTACATTTAACATTTTTCCTTTTTTTTTCGTCCTTTTTGTTCTGTTTTATTCATCCTATGATTATACGAACTTACCTCTATGTGAGTCCTATCCTACGGGGTAACACTAGCAGTAGCAATGGCTTCGATTTTGACAGTTCAACAACATTCATTGCGTTATTTACGTTGTTGAACAGATTTTTTTCGAATTTATGAAGCAATGAATTTAGCAATATCCTTCAAAAATCATTCAGATTGTGATTGATAGTTTGTTACGCGATTAGTGTGTTGATTATGTGAAATAATTAAGCAGAGCAAGATTAGGCGAGTAAATCGGACTAATTAATTAATAAATTTACAAGTTGTTTTTATTTTATTTACCACGTAAAATAAGCATTTTTTCCAAACAATGGATTTATCGCATTGTTAATGAAATACTGACTTAACTCAAAAAAGACGATTTTTGGGAAATCGCAAAAGAAGATCTTGCTATGAGGACTAATCCTACTAGCTAAACGTCTATTAGACGTTCAAATACTTCAAATATAAGCATAAATGATGAATTTTAATTAGTTTTATTTCTATGCATCAACAAGTAGGATAAGCCCTCATAGCAAGATCTTCTTTTGCGATTTCCCAAAAATCGTCTTTTTTGAGTTAAGTCAGTAATTATATTATAATAAAATTAAAATAAACAATCTATAGTCGCGAAAACCCGAATTTGTTGATTTTTGTAGGTCACCTGTTGCAGTGAGGTTTCTTCCCTTCTCACTTCTGGGCAATCTTCCAAGAGGTATCCTAGTCTGTAATAAACAACTTACTTAGGAAACAACTTATTTATTAATTTGCTCAAGTATGTACTTGAGCAAATGAAGAAAACTGAGTTAGCTCGCAAGCTCCGTTAGTCAATATTGAGTAGATAAATAGGTAATGGTCATGCAAGAATTTCGATACGTGTAAAGGTACAATTCCGTTACCGAACGCAGGAAGGCGACGACGTGTCGCCACTGTGGTGTCGCTAGCAACGGAAGGTATATCATAGAAATTCATGGAAACCAGTCGTGTCGCGGCGACACGTCGCTTGCAGTTGCCGCCTGCGGTCGGCTACGGAATGTTAAGTTCAATAAAAGTTAAATACTTAAATTGAATCCGATAGTTTTGTTTGAGTCGAGAATTCCAGATTCAAACTAATGTCACGTTCTATAAAACTTACCTCAGACTTTTAAAATTTTCATGTGAATTGAAAAGCACGACGAATCTGAGGCGCCATCTTGCAATTAAATACTGGCCGGTCATTCTGTAAAAATCTCACCTTGAAAATTTTGGTGAAGTGACCTTGAATTGAGCTGTCATTCCAGCTGATGTTAGCGGTTGACACTATTGACAGCTCACTTCACCTAATAAATGTACATGGTTGGATATTTACAGAAAAGACTGGCTGTATAGTGTCAAAAGCTATCTCCCACATTCAGTACTTAGTTTAGATTGTTAGATATAGTATAGGTAAAGTAAAGCCTAAGGAAGCAGATACATACATCAATATTATGATTACTGGAAGGATGTTTATCAGTTTCCAACAATGGTTGTCTTCCTCTGCCGGCTGATAGTGTGAAAACATCCTACTTTTCAACTACATATATAACTAAGTACATTGAATTTGAAGAAAACTGAAACGTTGATTTTCCAACAAAACCGCTGCCGCCTCCGCCTCTGTCGTCTAATGGTTAGGCCACCTGTCTCAGATCCAGAGGTAACCCTGGCTTGATTCCCAGTAGGGGCAAAATTTTTTGCTCGGTTTGGTTCGTGGTAGTTTTTGGTTCTAAGCCCACCTGGCTAGCTACCACCGTCTGTCGCCATTACAACAATGTTAACAGCATTTGTGTTTCGGCAGTTTGAGGTAAGATAGCCAATTCCTCTGTGGTTGAGGATTCCGGGTGAAGCTCTCTTCCACCTTCGGCCTGATCATCACTTACCATCAGGTGAGATGCAGGCCAGGAGCATCCGCGTAGTGGTTAATAAAAAAAATTACCTTCTCATTACCCACAAAAGCTATTTCCTGGATGGATACTAAGGTCCCCCAGTCCCCACCCTCAGTCGCAACACCTAATGTTACCTTCTCATTACTCACAAGAACACCAATGGATGTCCAATCTTCAGAAAACCACCAACATTATCGTTGCTTTGCCCGTTTGCCGCCGATTACCGTTACCTAACAGGCTTGGTAAATTTGCCTAGCACATACGAGTATAAGTAATTAAACAATAAATTAATCACGATACACCGTCCATAGCCTCAATCTGCAATCAATCTGCCTAGCTTTTTGTCCCTGCTTAACGTCCAGAATTCAACCAACAAATAATTTCAATTACTACTATAGTGCTGTAACCTTTAATGGGCACTTTGGTTCCTATTTCCAATGGTCGTTTTGTACTTACGACCTACGAGTCGTCGACTCGCTGGTATCTAGATTTAGCCTTAAGACACCTTTAGGCTATTGACGGTGTGAGGGGCTCGTGGCTAAATAATAACAGCCGTAACGGTCGATCGCAGGTTAAGCTACGCTTGACGAGGTTGGTTCGTGGATAGGTGACCATTAATTACAATATATCGAGACCCCTCCGTGCCGCGGAAAATCCAAAAGTTTGCGAATCAGTTTTACAAAGGGATATAATCGTGTTTCCCAGTAACTGGGTTGTGGAGGTCAGATATAGGCAGTCGCTCCACGTAAAATACTGGTATTCAGCTGCATCCGGTTAGACTGGAAGCTGACCCCAACATAGTTGGGAAAAAATTACAGAATATTTTATTTTTAAATGCAAAGAACGAAAGAAAATAAATTTAATTACGGAATATTATATGTGGGGGGCCGCCCGCTTTTCGGTTTAGAAATGCGCGTTCAACGAAAAATAAATACACGTGATATCTCACTACACGCCCCCTTGTGATATTTCGTGATTTTACAAACCTTTCCCCCCCCTTTCGAGCCTCACGTGATGTATTGAAGACCGCTTATCATAATGGAAAACGTTGACCCTTCCTCTGAGAGTGACTCACACAATTACATGAGGTGATGTGATAAGGTCTGCTAGTTCTACAGGTCGTTAGCTCATTGCTATATCAACATAACACATGACATCACGCCTGTTTTTCTTCGAATGGTTAGGCAGTTTTGTACCTATAATACACTCACTTTTCAGATTCATGTGCGTATTGTATATTTATTACTTGCTTCAAAAACGGTGAAGGAAAACATCGTAAAGATCGTGCCTCAGAGATATTTCTAAACGGCATGTGAAGCCAAGTTAGAGGCCCATGGGCGGCTTTAAAACTCTGACACCAGGTTAGTCACTAACCACACGAAAAGATGAAGACCATGTAATAGGGGGCGAGCATTTTGCCATCAACGACACCCCTCCATGTCCTTCAGTTGCTTTAAATGTTTTTTTAATAATAGTCAAAGGCGAAGTTCAAAAAAACCGATAGATTTTATTTTTATACCCAAAGGAAGTGGTAAATTAAATTGTATAACTAAATGAAAACCCGTCAAAAGACTTTTTCTTCTAATCAGTGAAGATACCTCAAACCATTTTTATAATTATTTACTAACAAAGGAATAAAGTCGTTATACCGTACTGCTAAGGATCAAAATCATCTAAACAATTCCTAAATGGATTAGTACTGCCTTTTATGGATAACGATTTCCGATCGGCAGCCGCATGCGCATCGCATGTCTTCCATACTAATGCAAGTTCATTATTAAAGTGCAAAGAAATGTAGCCTGTATATGGACAAGCCGTTAATTGCATATTTCTATGTATGGTCAGTTGTTTTAGTGAGACAAAAACATTGATCGATACAGGTTCATCTATTAAAATTCCAAATTGGATGATGCCAGGGTAAAAAAATGAAATTCTAATTAGTCCGTCAGTCAGATAATAAAAAAAATATTAGACACGTATTTTTTGCTTTATTTAAAAAAAATACTTAGATAAAGCGCATCTTAAGTTGGAGAGTAGGGGTTGCTACGTCACAAGTAAGCATAAAATCTACATACTCGTGACGTCATGGCACGTTTTAACTCGATGTATCACCGTAATCTTTAGATTACGTAAAAAAAGAAAAAATGACGTGTCCAATATTTTTTAATAATCTCCATAAAGGAAAATAAAAAATAAAAAATTGTCATCATCACTATTGATAAATCAGCCGCTTGGGCTTTGGTCTCCTATTTTATGCTATAATTATGCAACGTCCGACGTCAGCGTCAACGTTCCGATCGACGTCTGAACGCAACAAGACGCTGACATCGACGTGTGTGACCACAACAGTACATTTCTATAGTAAGCATCGTGACGCGGCGTGACTGTAAGCGGCCCACGGCGTTTATAAGAGACCATAGCCTTGCAACGGAAACTAAATGATCACTTGATAGATGTACTGTAAAAGTGCAGCCACATAAGGCATTTTTCTAATAAATCGTCTTCCTGCCCCTGTCCCAGGGTTCTTGGAGTCGGCGCAACACGTTTTCTCCTTCCATTCTCCCCTGTCAAACGTCACGCCAACATTCACTCCCTTCTCTTTCATATCATTCCTCACACAATTTTTAAATTTCCTTCCTCTATTTTTCAATTTCCTTCCTCTATTTTTCAATTTCCTTCCTCTATTTTTCAATTTCCTTCCTCTATTTTTCAATATCCTACCTCTATTTATCAATTTCCTTCCTCTATTTTTCAATTGCCTTCCTCTATTTTTCAATTTCCTTCCTCTATTTTTCAATTTCCCCATCCATCAACATTTGTATTCGTCATTCTTTAATTCACATGCGTTTCCTCCTCTCTAATCAGCATAATATCTACCACATTTATTGTTTGCACGTCGATGGATAACCCATTCCCATTACTCATAGTGACTGTACTATACTTTTAGCCTTGTGTGGAGCACACGTCTCACGTAATATTAGTAACACACCTTCCAATATACAATGTGAAATTTAATTCGTTTGCATCCTCTTAAGGGGTCATTGTACTCATCATTATGAACAACTTTCACTATGGGGCCAACCCTGAAATCGCGAAAAAAAATCAGCTGATCCCTACATTGTAACGAGCTATGCGAACATAAATCTATGGAACAGCTGATTTATTTTTCGCGATTTCAAGGTTTCATTTCAAAGAAAAGGATAATAAACGTATTATTGAAATCCTTAGAACGGCCTTTTCTTTGGTGTCACCCTTTATCCTTAACAGGGAATGAATCGTCTTCCACAAGTAATTTTATCTGAACCAGTGACGAAACTCCTGCAGCGTAATCTTAACAGCGAATAAAAGGTTGCTTACACCTTTTATCACGACAGTTACGGTTACCTAGCGTGGTGGTACTTAGTCAAAGAATTTCTCCACGAGCGTGTATTGCTGGGATTATTTTCGTTTTATCAACAGACGTCAGATCAACTGATATTAATGAATGAATGACTAAAACCAATTAAAGTATCTTCGCTTCGCTTGTGTTGTTACAGTATTCAGAGATAAGAACTTCCTATGTGCCAAACGTACCATTGTACTTTAACTACATTCAATTAATTTAATCATCATGATTCTTCTGCCCATAACCCAATTTCTCTATGGTCAGGGCAACATATCTTTTTCTTCCACACTTCTCTATTAGTCGTCATCTCAGTAGTCACTCCCTTTCTAGCCATATCATCTTACACACAGTCAATCCATCGTTTCTTTGGCCTTCCCCTGTTTGAAACACAGTTTTGAAACTTAAAACTTTCCTCCCTATATTTTTTCCTCATTCTTCTGCCTCAGCCATAACAACCAATTTCCATACAAAATTGAATTAATCAAATACCTTGTTATTTATCACCAGCAGAGCTATCGTTTCCAATTGTTGAAGTTTTGTTATAAATAGAATTTAAAAAATCTTTTCAAAAAACTGACAGATCAATAAAATTATGAAGTGTTTCCTAGGAGCTTTGTACACAGTTAACACATAATCAACATGCCGAAATATTATTATATCTGACTGCGATCCAAATAAAGGGACATTAATATTTAACACTTGAAAATTATGGTGACGTAGCTACTCTACTATTCTTTTTTAAATTACTATGCTAATTAATTCATCTAATCTAAATTATCCACTATAACTTGCAAAATAATTGACCTCGTATATCGTGTGAACTCGTGTGCTAGAAATTACAATATGATACAATGCCCTCGAAGCAAAGTCCAAACTGTTTCGTTTCGTATGTCTTTTCGAATACAAAGTTCGAGAAACCTATCCATTACCTATGTCCTATCATATATGTAGTAAAGTTTTATTGGTCAAAAACAATCGTGACATATCAATAAATCCAAAATAAATATTTTTTGGTCTTCGACCGTGTGCGGCTGTACGCGTCATCGAGACCTAACATCATGCCAAAATTCAAACTCCTAGGTTGCATAGATCTCGAGAAAAATCTCTGAGTCAAACGGGCAAAAAAGTGATCATAAAAATACAGAACCTTTACAACGGTTGTTTGTCCGGGAATCATAATAGGGTTCTAACTACAATTTATAGTGGTCTCGCTTGCAGACTTAATAAAACTAAAATAATAGCCTGTAGCAAACCCTTCATCTAACTAATGGCGATGATAACAAATGCGAAACGACTTCAGTAAACAGACTTTGATCTATCAAATAAAACCTCTTTACAACAAGTGTAAATAGATCTACACCTGTAAATAGATTATAATTATCCAGTATATCTTGGCAGCTAATGGCAGCGCTGCTTTCCAAGACAAATTCCAAATATAAATAATATCCAGTACATTAATTCTAATTCCTCATTTCGTCACCAGCCAAATAATACTGGCTGTGTTTACGTAACACTCCGAAACTGCGCTTGACATTTTTTATCACAGAGTACTTTGTGATAAGCTCATGTATATCTTCAACCATGTAAAAATGGGAGGGGAAATGATAAACGTTGGTGGTCATTGCAGTCAGAATTAAAGAGCACAAGACTTAGTCCTGGATTGCTTACAGGTTACTTCCCCATAATTGCTAGTTTTAGTTCCCTATATTTATAATACATGCCTAAAGTCACGCCTTTTTACAATGGGAGTAGACCTAAACTACAGAACGACACCAGCTACGATCCGTACATATTCCTTTTTATTTGCTTCGTTTACGTTCATTCATCTGGTCATATACGCACGCCGGTTAGGAGTAAGTGCTACGTACCTGACCTTTCTAAAGAACATCTCCAATAAGGTCACTATATGTCCTCCTCGGGCGTCCCTTCCCGGCGTTTCGACTTACATCTGCCTTGTAAATACCTTTTTTTAGTCGCCTTTCACTCATCCTCTCAACATGCTCAAATCGTCTAAGCATACTTTTTTCAATTTTTGTCACTACATCTTTTATACCGCACCGTTGCCTCATCATATCATTCAGCATCTAAGCTACCTATCAAAATAGCCTCCACGAGTATAAGACCGTACGAAAATACTTGAAGTACGTCCGAAACACCCTGTAATTTTACAACAGCATCTATACTTCCCATCGGATCCAAGAGAAGAAGAATCTTTTGCCAAGTGACACCCTTTAAATCCCCCTTCTCTTCTGCCCTCAGGTGTTGGTCTCATCACCCGTAAAGCCGCCAACGCTGTCACTCCGACAGTGGAACTCCGCAAGGACGGAGACACCTACAACCTGGTCACATCCTCCACCTTCAAGACCACAGAGTGCAAGTTCAAGCCCGGCGAAGAATTCGATGAGGAGAGGGCTGATGGAGCTAAGGTGAGATATACTGACATTTTTATCTTAAGATTAAAAGTTACGGGCCAATACCATAAGACACTCTGTAGATCAATAGGACACCTAAATTTGTTGAAATTGATTCAGTAATTTTGGTTATAGGAGGCAACAAACTTACTCACAAACATGAGATTCGTAACCCTTCCTCTTTCTATGTCGTAGTCGGCTAAAACCTGAGCTTAGAAGCAACTGAGAAGGCCATACAATACAGTGCCGGTATTGAGATAGTTGAAAAAGTAGCCAAAAGCAACCCACTTACCGTACAAGTGCATGAAGGGGGTGTGAAATCTCCAAAATTGTACCTCGATGAATAGATTTACCAATTGTTTTTTTTTTTTGTAAATAAGTACTTATCACTGAAAATCTCACTGTGCAAAGCGTAGTAAAAACTTAGCGTCGGGTCACACCGGAATGGCAGCGGCCGGCAGCGACGCGGCGAGCACTTTCAGTGTGAAATAATTTTAAACTTTATCTACATACTTAAAAGACCAGTATCGCTTGAAAAGCTTGAAAAGGTCGCGAGGCCGCGAGCGCCCGCGCGCCACGCCGCTACCGGCCGCTGCCATTCCGGTGTGACTCGGCCCTTAGTCTCTGGGCTAGGTGTTTATACTTCAATCGTCATTCACACCACAGATTCGGATAATTAACACCAGTTTAAAAAACCTATTTTATGATGTCTCAAATTGTAATATGAACGAAACAAATAGTGAAGTAACCTAGTTCAAAACTTAAACTCGTCTAATTTCAAATTGCAGGTGAAGTCAGTGTACACTTTCGAGGGCAACACTCTGAAGCAGGTGCAGAAGTCTGCCGATGGCGTGGACATCAGCTACATCAGAGAATTCGGACCCGAGGAGATGAAGGCTGTAAGTATAACAACCATCAAAGAACCATTGCAACATTCATATGATACGTAATTTCAGGTAGAACCGCTTTCTGGCAGTTGGTGCCTCGTGTTTAAAGCTACGAGATCACTCTTGCTAGTTGCATTTCACGTAGAAAGATTTAATGCTGTCTACTAAACCCACTGTACCTGGTCAGCGCCGCACTCGACCAGGCCACCGATCTTAACCTGGATAAAGACCGTTGACGATTTGAAACGGAGTCACGATTCTCAGCTGTGAGATAGCGATTGAGACGAGAGAGACCAAACTCAGTCACAGACAGCTCATAACATAAACTGCTGGCTCTAGAAGCTTCAAATTTTGCACAAGAGTTCCATATAGATTGAAGTTGAGCACTAAGGAAGGATTTTTGAAAATGCATCCCCTAAAGGGGTTAAATAGGTGATAGGGGATGAAAGAGCAGGTTAGGGTAGGTGAGTCTGTTCGTGTGGCGATTAGTGGCGACGACGCGATGGCAGTCGCCACTGCTAGTGGAGCCGCGCGCTGGGTTAAGGGAGACGCCCCTGACGCGTGCACTTCGCACGGTCAACCTCATGGCGAGTGAGACGGACTTATTCCGTTGTTCTCTGAGTGAATTCACAAGGAATGCATTGTTTGTAATTATAATTAGTTATAGATGTTAGTATATATTAAGTTAGGATAAGCGCATTTATCGCATTCGGTTATCCGGTAAATGTAAGTTGATAAATAAATAAAAGATTGTTATAAAAGTTGCGTCATTTTCGCCAATGGAAAATCACACGACTTGTTTATTCAGAGCTCGCTAGCTCTATATGTATTCATATCGTAGACCAGACTTACGGAGAAGCATCCAAAACATATCCATTCAAAGGTTTAAAAAGCTATTTTTTACAGACATGTCAATGTGTGATGTAACAGAGTTTCAGAATAGGTTGTAAGCTTCCTTGTCTCATATTACGAGGAGGTCGGCGCGGTGTCCAGTCAAAACATCCGTTTTCCGATCTGAATCACTGTTACTAAGTAAATCTGTTGTCAATCTGTTTAGTAATAACAAACTGCCAAATTGTAGAAATTGGGGTTAACCAGCTAACTAAATATGCAACACATTTTCGTAAACGATTACGACTAATCTGTTTCATTTTGACAGTTCAACAACATTCACTGCGTTATGTATGTAAGTTGTCGAGCAGATTTTTTTTCGAACTTTTGAAGCAATGGATTAGCAATCTGTTTCAAAACGATTCAGATTCGATTGTGTGTGTGAGTGTGTGTGCGTGAGTGTGAGTGTGTGTGAGTGTGTGTGCGTGAGTGTGAGTGTGTGTGCGTCAGTGAGTGTGAGTGTGTGTGCGTGAGTGTGAGTGTGTGTGCGTGAGTGTGAGTGTGTGTGCGTGAGTGTGAGTGTGCGTGTGTGTGTGTGTGTGATTTGAATGGACCATGAAATTATTTAAAAATAATTTAGAACGTAACGTAACGTTTTTTTTATTTATTTAAAACGTTAAGGCTCCCGCAGATATGCGCGACGCGACGGTACCACGTTGGTAGAACAATTTTCATGAAGTTTTCATAGAAATTGTTTTATTAGAGGCACGTCGCGCCTATCTGCGGGACAGCCTTAACGTTTTTAATCTTTATTAGAAACGTTGCTGTAATAATTTTATCAAACGGTTTGTTTTACATGTACCTACTTATTTTTTTATAACTTTAAAGGTCTCCCTTCCTTCCATCTACTTACGATTTGAACATCATTTACAAGCCTTTACTAATAAAAGGTGTCAAGGGCGGATCCAGGACTTATTTCTGGGAGGGGCACATAGGCCAGACAGTTAAGAAGTGTCTCCGTGTCTCCCATATCTTAATTGCACTATGCTGTTTTTGGGATTAATTCTTTTTCTATGAAGATATAGTATCCTACTTCTTCAGCGTTCATCATTGAAGCAATTTCTTGATAGATATGCATTCAGGCCAGTCCATTCAGATGATTCGATCTTATTTTACTTAGACCATTTGTGGGGGCACGTGCCCCTGTGCCCCCTCTTGGATCCGCCTTTGAAAGGTGTAATTTACACAACCTAGCCGTTACTTCAGTAAACCTTTCCATCACGGGATCTACCTTTGTACCTATTGATGTCAAGTGTGGCTTTAAATTAGGATGCATCATGCAACGGTGCATCGTCTATCCCCATCCTATTATGGCAGACAATGGGACAGTAGCCTCTAAACATATTAATAAAATGATTACGACTACTTAGGCCCTTGATTGCGTGTTATTGCTGGCTAAGTGCATCTATTGATTTATGCAGCGAACTACTAACCCCAGCTGCTGAAGGCCGGATTGAGTTTTAGACCAGTCAATCTGCTGTGAAATGCCATGTTAGCATTGTGATGGTGACTAAGCGAAGCCTACATTACAGCTGCAACGAACCGCCCCGCAACGCAAACAAGTGCGGTGCGGCCCGCCTCACGCTTGTAGTGTGATTCGGTTCATAGGAAATGTAAGAAAGTGATAGAGGATTTGTGCAATGTTTCGAGCAGGGATCTGGGGCTTTACTATGATGTGTTAAGGCGCGTTCCCGTGCGAAACACAGCGGTAGCCGTTTTTTAGGCTGTTTTTGGGAGCCAACTTCTCTTTATCTAAAAGAACTAGCAACTAATAAAAAATACATTAAATTTCAACATAATCTTGACTCCA
This sequence comes from Agrochola circellaris, assembly GCA_914767755.1. Taxonomy (NCBI): domain Eukaryota; kingdom Metazoa; phylum Arthropoda; class Insecta; order Lepidoptera; family Noctuidae; genus Agrochola; species Agrochola circellaris. The sequence goes on from OU611860.1 coordinate 12,362,775, forward strand.
AAATGGTAGTTTCTTTTTTTTTTAAGCGGCATAATATTTAATTAAAGGGCCACAAAAAAAAACAACAGAAATGAGAAATTATGATTTATAACATGCATCTCCTCCTAAAATAACCATTATTTTGATTTGCTTCCTAAACTAATGGATAGGTAATTTAATAAAGAACATTTTGGTAGTTTTATTTTTTTCAAAACACGGAAGATTTTATAAAGATTTTATTCTAAAATCTGAGCGTACTCGCTAAGTAACTCTTGCGCAGAGTTAGTGTGCCACGAATGCTCAAGGTTATTTGGTCAGGGTAGCGCCTTAAAACCATGACTTTTCCTTTGTGAAATAAGGATAGTGCTATTCGTACTGTATAACTCCATCTCTCTCTCACACTGGAACAATGATTGCTTTAACAAGTCATAGTACAGCTCCAGGGGTTCGGCGTCCAGGTCTGGCAAAATAGCATTAGGATGTTCCATTCTCAGTTCCCGCCCTCGTTGTAGATTTGTAAAGCAGACCGCACTTTGGTGTTAGCACTTTGATCGGTCGTAGTACAGAGTTTCAATAAAACGCGAGGCCAGTACCCTAATTGCGTAATACACGATCAAACATAATCTGAATCGTTTTGAAACAGATTGCTAATCCATAGGTTCACAAGTTTAAAAAAAAAAATCTGCTCAACAACGTAAATAACGCAATGAATGTTGTTGAACTGTCAAAATGAAACAGATTAGTCGTAATCGTTTACGAAAATGTGTTACGTAATTAGATAGCGGCTTTATACAGGATTGTTACCACTGATGTGCGGCCTAATGTACCTGCCCAGTTGATCCTGTTAATAGGTTGCGGCATGGGACTCCTCTGGCCCTTCCTTCAGAGAATATCTATTGGCCTGATGTGTAATTTATTTTTAGTAAGTTAAAATGAAACCTTTCTTTTTCCAGGTGATGACCGCAAAGGACGTGACTTGCACCAGGGTCTACAAGGTCCAATAAACTGCTTCAAAAGACTGCGGGGCAGAGCCCTACCTGTGTCTACTCTGCACAACTATTCTATAAATTATGTCTTTAGGCTACTAGTATACGTTCGAATTTGGTTCGTAAACATCATGAAATAAAAGTTATTTTTGTATTTTCATTGTATTTGCCAAAGTTTTCTTACGCGCTCGCGTATCGTCTTCATGTTTTCAACTGTTGTATAAGTTTTTCAGTGCATATTTAAATAAACGATTTTTTTTTGTAGATGTTCGTTTTATTTTCCTTACATTTACGCAGGTAAGTATACCCACATTATAATATAACTACCAACTCACTTCACATGAAAATACTGATTCATAAAAATGTTAATGTGGTTTTAGTTATACCTAAGTACATATATAAGCAGGTAAAGCGTTATCCTCATTATTTTCCGGCAGCCTATGAGCCTAACTCATACTTAAGTTTCAAAACCCAATTACGATGTTAGAGGATTACAAGTAAATAGGTAGGTAGGGGAATGAACAATGGGCGTAGCTTTTGGTCCAAAGGGGCAAATCAGAAATTTCTTAAAGCTTTGTGCAGACCAGCGCGACTTGTCGCGCGACGCGACACCGGTTATTGTTATACCGTCAAGTTTTCTTAGAAATTGTATTGTTCGAGTCGCGTCGCGCTGGTCTGCGCGAAGCTTAAGGTGGATCCGAAAAGGTACCCCGTTTTTTGCAATTTGCAAGTCAGTGTCAGATTGTATCTTGAATGATTCGCCACCATAACAAATAAGCAATTTATTTACAGAATTACTATGATCTTTAGAATCTTACATCTCCCTAAGTTAGATTTGTTCTGAAATGTCATGATTTCATGAAAAAGTCATTCAATGGAAGAAATCTAACTTAGACAGAGGTACCTATTTAATGATTCTAATGATTACAATTCTGTAAAGTCATATTTGTTATGATCGAGAATCATACTTTGATCAAGACAACATACCACCGACCAAAGACTGACAGAGCAAAGCCCATTTAACCTGTCTTTGACGATTGTTGATCTCAGCCATATTTTTACGCGTCTGGGTGTACTGAATGACCATTCAATTGTAGCCGTAGAGTAAAGCATTGCTAATAAAATCTACAAAAACTGCGCAGCGCTTTTTTTTCTAAAATTAATTGCTAATATATTGTAATTACAAAGTGTCTTAACGAGACTCTAAAATAACTTTTTTCGACAACAGTAGGTAATTAGCATGTGAAATGCCCCCCCCATGGGTACGCCCATGGAATGAACATCTGTGACTGAACAGCAAAACGGTCGTAGGTACTTACCTCTACAACTACCTACCTATATCAACTCCAGTTTGCTAAAAACTGAAAACATTCACGTTAGTTAAAAATGCCGAATTATCTTAGTCCCATTTTTGATGTTATAGGTACCTACGACATCAAAAATGGGATATAATAAATTACCTATTGTGCCTCGTAAGTAGGGTTCCCAGATCAAAATATCAAAAATCCGGAGAAAATTCCTGACATTCCATGAAATTTCCGGACAATCTTGTAATTTTTTTATTAAAATCGTTACGCATCGTGCAAGTAAATAAACTAACCAAATCGATTGCCGTTTTTTCATTTTTTATTTCACTCTTCACTTATTTGTAGAAATTCCGGACGGTTTAAGATTCCCCCCGCATTCCGGACAAAGACCTATATTTCCGGACTTGTCCGGAAAATTCCGGACGTATGGCAACCCTACTCGTAAGGCGGTGTGGCAAATTAAACAACCTTTGACAAAGTTGCCAGGTCTCACGGTATGTTATAAAATTACTTTCTTTTTTTACTTTTACCAACTTTATTTGTTAACCATATTATTATTTTACATTATACAATATTCTATTCTATTCTACATGGTTTCATTTGAACCATGGTTTTTGATTTAGTCCGTGTAGTCTTTCATAATACTTATACCACTTATTATTAGGAGTAGAACTTTTATTTTGTTTGTGGAGAATTTTATTGCGTGACAGATTCTTTCTACACAGTTGTTGTGTAGTGCCATCTAGTAGCAAGTAGTCTTACTACTATAAAGTTTTTATCTACAGTGACATCTATTATCGATATCATAAAACATTATGTTAGCTGTTCATCTAAATAGTACAGCTACTCGACGCTAGATGCCACTTTATCAATTAAAACATATTTTAAAAGTTAATAAAAATTTGAAAAAAAAGGATATTGACTAATTACGATTGCAATGAATATATTTACTGCAGGATATATTTTTTTTTTGTTTGAATAATTATGGATAATTAGTATTCTTAAGAGATTCCTATTGTCATGCTTGACATTTGGGGATCCGTGAAATATACAAGGATCAGCAAGTCTGTGATTCAGGTTTAGGTATAAATTATTTCTCATAAAATATACACAGTATTTATTTTATTTATTTATAATCCTGCAGCGTCAAAGTAATGCCCACATTTACCTCACTTTGACAACAGCGTACAATCACTATTCTCGTATGACAGGTTTTATACTTTAAAATTCTATAGTCACCGGCACCACTTGAACATCGTACGGTTACCTCAACTTTTCAATTTATTCGGGTTATAGAGGTTTTGCGGGCGTTGCTCGACGCGTCCCGCTGCGTGTAGATCGTGTTTAGTTTATCCGTACCGTGATAAAAGTGGATACGTTCGCATTTTGCGGTGTACGGAACGCGATTTTAACAATTATCGATAATTATACGACATCTGTCAAAGTAAACTATTCCGGAATTCTGTGTAAACGATGAGTTTCGTGTAATATTTTTATTCTGAAACAACATAATTACAATGCCGGTGTGATAAAGTGTCCTTTTTCGTGTATTGTTAAATGTATGTGGATATAATGCCTGGAATTTGTGATGTGTATTGTGTGTAACCACAGTTTGGTGTGTGAGGATTACACAGTTGCTTATTCGGATTAAAATTACGCACAAGTGAGTAAATATTTACACTAACCGCTTATGAAATATTACGCTCGGTGAAATCTATTGTTTAACTCCTATGTTACAGTCCGGGTTACTTTTTTTACGAACGTTAATAATTTTATTTATCGAGCATGTAGGTAGGCTGTAGCGTCTTGCCTTGGGCACCTCATCAAATATTTAAAAAACATTAAAAATTAAAAAGCGGGTGCTGATGCGTACCTCTTGGCAGTTCATAAACAAATAAAATAAAAAAAATAGAAAATTAAAGATTTCTACACCTCAGTAGTAAGTTTGTACTTACCTTTACTTTTTGACCTTTTGGCTTTTAACTTAGGTACCTAAGCACCTACCTCTAAAAGTTATATTACTTAGTAAAACTGTAGTTATCTACCTAATTAGATAGGCAAGTACAATTCTTTAGATTTTCTTATTAGTAAAATCAATCAATAAACCTTTACTTTGGAAATAAACACAGTTTAAAAAAAAATAAGTATATAGGTACCTAAACCATGCTACTTTCTTGGATTTTGCCTGTCGTAGGTATTCTTATTAGAAGTTAAATCTATCATAAAATATAAAAAATACAAATAAGGACCTACCACCTTTTTTAAATATATTATGTCCTTTATTGCATAAACTTTACATTATCATTTTAATGACATTAAATCAAGCAAGTCATTTATCTAAACATATTGATATCTCAAGGTTGGCACTGAATTATGAAAGACTTATTGTTTACATGTACTTAGTGTAACTACTCAACTATTTACCTATTTAAAAAAAAATCACACACAAATAGTCAGATTTAGGTAAACAAAGTTATAAGTTATTCCTTAGCTTATTGAATGGAATAGAAAAAGTTCTGATATGACTTTATGGTTAAAAAAGTTATCTTAGCATTACATATCTATACTATAATTTCTTAGAATGCATCCTAGTCATGAACAGCTTTATCTAAGCCTCCTGCTTGTTAGAATAAGGTCCATTACAGAAGGAAGACCTCATAACTGACCTAGCTTCTTTATTTTTCTACATTTATATTGTTAATTTGTATGGTGTACATAATAAAAAGAATTCTATTCTTTTTATCCTGGCACTTCCTTTTTCAAACTTTTCTATTAAAATACCTACTTTATCTTAATTCACTTATTGATTCAAAAATATTATTTGCTCTGAGCATTTGTTAATTTTGAATTAATAACAAGGTAAAGTGTGTTAGGTATGTCATTGATGTAGGTATTTACAAACAAGAATGAAGAAATATAAATACACAGTGACAACACAATGAGTTTACTTAAAAGAAGATTTGTTTATGATCTGTGAATTAAATACTTATCATTCGAATTAACTCTAATAATTGCTAATAAGTACCTGGAAGGATTTGAGATGAATGGAACCCTTTGCCCAGCTGTGAGACAGCAAGAGCTAGTAAAAAATAACTAAAGTATTATTTTACCTGTCCAAATTTAGCTTATATACTAATCACTTCATGTAGGTACTGAATTAAAAAGTATGCCATGTGCTTCTCACTCCATATCAGCCTATACGCAGGGATCACCAATTTATTTTATTAGGGATCCATTTTTGAAAAAAATATTACTGTCACAGTCCGTTTGGTAGAGTAGGTATTACTAGGAACCAAAACATCTTGGTTCCTAGTAATTATTAATAGGTATATTATATCTTAAATATTATATTATTATATATTAAATTATTAAGAAATATATCGAAAAGATTTTTTTTTTAATATTAAGTAATAAACAAAGTAAGTAATGAACAAAATAACATAGTAATCAATTATTAATGTGTTTTTTTTTTACTTTGAATTGTCTGGAGTAAAGTTGGTGCAAGATAAAAAATTTGCTTAAATTTTTTGTTAGTACTATTTTCATAAATATTTTTCTAGTACAATTTGCAACAATTACCATTAAAAGAAAATACATTAATTAATAATGACAAAATAGTGTACCAAAAGTAATTATTCCATACTTATCAAGTTATCACACTGAAACTTAGGTACCTAATTTCCTAGAAATTATATTAATTTTGACAGGCACCCGTTGATGTGGTGCTCAATGAACCTAGTTGTTTGAGGATCACTGGAAAGTTAATCAACCCTCATTTTATGATATCTAAAAGTAATATCTAATAGATCCATTACTTGAAACCTTATTGTTGTACTGAGTAGCATTACCAAGTAATTTTTATGCTGCTGTAAAGTTACTTTTAATATTGAAATAATAGTAATCTTTGTTCTTTGTTAGAGAGTTTGATTTCCGCACTCAGTCCTTCAGGTGGACGATTGTGAGTGGGCCATGGGCGCCTTCGGTGGTTATTCCAACCTCCCTCCAAAAGTTGATCACGTTTCCTGGTCTGTTTAGAAAATCTGCAAAAGATCTGGGTGACCCAAGGATTTCTGTTGTAAACCGGGTGACTCCTGAGCATTCAAAGAGCATTATGCGCAACGGTTTCCTCAGCCTACATGCTAATAATAGTAGTAGGTACTATAATAGGGTTTTTTCCATTAGTTTTACTTAACTTTGTCAGTACCTACATCTTTTCTGCCAATTAAAATAAACAAAAGTTTTTGGGACCCACCATATTCAGGTACTAAGTAGGTACCTAAATGATCTGCTATCGTATAAACGTAACTAACTAATGAAGTAATGCATTAGCTATCTGTTTCAAAATGATTCAGATTCTGATTGATCATGTAAAAACAATTAGGGTATTGGTCAATATTTACTCACCTCATTTTTAGACTATGATTTGTTATTCTAATTTACCATTTAAATATTTAGTTGGTATGACTCACCGCAATAAATCAATAGTAAGGAAAAACTAGTACCTATGATACGCTGCATGGTGTTTAGGGCAAACAATCAGCAATATGTCGAAACTAATGAAGTAATGATGAATGTTGATTTAATTAACAAGTAGGTAGGTATCAGCACATGCTGTGACAGAAACAAAACGTAAATATGTACATATATATTTGTGAGGTAAAGAGTAGGCTGAGAATAAATAGACACTGTTAAAATAATGAACCTATTTTATTACTTACCAGTACCCTAATTGAGTAACACAATCAATCCCAATCTGTTTCATTTTGATAGTTCAACAATATTAATTGCATTATTTACGTTGTGTAGCAGACAATTTTTTCTAACCTTTGAGCAAAAGGTAAGCAATATCCTTCAAAATCATTCAGATTATGATAAATCGTATATTACGCAATTAGGGTGCAGGTTAAATTAAATTTAAATTCCGTGAATCAAACTACTTCCGAAAACTTCTAGATATATTGTATTCAGTAGTAAGTACCTAGGTACATAGTTATTTAATAAAAACCTTTATTGTTCCAATCCTAATTACTTTCAGAAAACGATATACTTATGCTTAGTTAAAAATTCTCGTCAAAAATATTAGTTGTTGAAACGGGATATCATAATTATATCTCGTCAACAAATTTTATATTGTTGTCTTTTTCATTTACTTAAATCTATCGAAATTAGATAAAAATAATATGTGTATTTTAACATGTATTTTTGGTGTATGGTTTGTTGGTTGTCCTTAAATAAATAAATAAACCAATAACACCAGAGTGCTACCTAGTATGTCTGCAATAAAATATTATACGGTATACCTTTATCCTCTAATTTCTTTTAAGAGTTCCGAAGGAGTGAACGTAAATTTAGGGGGACGCGCCAAGCTAGGGTGGGGGAGACGAATCGATAGCTCGCCCGGCTGGCTGTCAGCTGAGCTGTGACCCTTAATACCCTGGTTGTGACCCCTTATACCCTGGCCGTTGACACAGTCTGGCTCGAACGTCATCGACTGAGACGTGCTTAAGCACTTTATTAAAAGATCTTGACACGCTTGAACACTTCTAGCTTTGAAGACGAAGAGAATTATAAATTAATTGTCGCGCAATTATTTTTTAGGGTATGTTATGTTCCATTATCGATAGAAATTGCTGTTTGGCCAAGCTATTGTCAATGTGATTCTCATGTAGTATTGGTTCTTTTACATTAGGCACTATGTATGAGTATGTTAAACGCTAAAATAAAACAACGTACAAAAATCGTGGGCTCTATCTAAAAAGTGTAGGCGTATGTTTGTAAGCAAATGATGACTAAATTTAGATTTGAGCTCATTCATAAATATTTACGGCAAAAAAAACTTAAACGTCAAGTGTAGTGTATAGTTAAAGTAGAAGTTAATAATGCCTCTTTTCTTTGCTCCGCTTTCGTCACTTCATAATACAAACCATGTTCTAGTTGCTAAATACCTATTCAATGTTTGAGCTGAATTATTAGATGTTAAACACGGTACGCCATCAGTTGCGCATTATAAGTGTCGCAGTTTTGCAATGGTGACCTAGTCTATGTACATAATTTGACTAAGCAATAGACACCTTACGTGTACTAGAATTGTTGTACGAGTAATGGTTAAATGAAGTTAATTTTGTGTAACAATCGATTTATTTACTTACTTTCAGTTAATTTTGTGTATCTATCAATTTATGGTTCTTGTGGGTATCAACTGAAACGAAGTTGTGATCACATAGAAAAGAGAAGAACCCTCGCTCCGTCTTTTTCTAATGTCACTTCATGCTGGCCATCAAATAATGGCCTTTAATGTATTTCTCCCTCATGTATTTCGGGTGCTTTGAACTTCCAAATTTATTTTACAACAGAGGTCAAAAGACAGTCCCATAGTAAAAGTGTACTATAGTAAAAGTGGTTCATAATGATGAGTTCAATGACTCTTACAGAGATTTTCAGATATTTTGATTACACCTTGTATAATAGCTAAGTCTATAGCTTTCATTACTTAAGTAGCCATAAGTACTTAATACTATTACTTATTAAGTATACCTAAGCCTTTTATCGTAATACATAAGCTTTTATGCCACTAGGTAGTCGTCCTTGAACTCAATATGAAAGAAATATTTTATCTACGACACAATCTTAGTTAGCCTTTAGGTGTTATGAAAGAAATATATTTACCGTCTAGAAATAGAAAGCAAAAAGTAATTGGTTATTGAATAATGCTTTTGATAGATAGGTAATCTAGTTAACTTTCTTTGACACGGCTGTCATTTTCATTTACTGGCTTGAAATTATTATTTTCAAACAGATATTTTTAAAATCAAACTTATTTTTGTTCGTGCTCTCAATTTAATTTCTAGTACAGTACCTACACGTGCCTTTTGCTCAATAAATCAATGTCCCAAGATGCAGTTCTGTCTGATCCTAATAAATTCTGAAAAAGTTCCCCCTCTTTTGATTAAAGTTTCGTGGTTTCCCATGTTTACCCATAAATTACTATGTTTACCATTTTTTTTTGTTTCCCACCGCATATTATTGTCCGTCTCCACTATTCCATTTTGCCCTCTTCTACCTTATTTCCCTATAAAGCGAAGATTTATGAATATTGTCAAACGTAACAAAAATTTTGCATTAGAAGGGGAAAGAGGGGAACTTTGGACCGACGGCGCCTTTCTTTTTTTTACTCGTGCCGCAGAACCTTGAATCACGAATAATAAATGCAATGTCACGATTTCAGAAGCGTGATTGTCAATTATTATGTTAGTTATTGGCTTGTTGTGACTAAGTAGTTATTAGTTACCGAAAGATAATTAAATGGATACCTGGTACATAAAAATGGTTTTATTTTTCTGCTTGCCTTCGTTGCGGGACTTGCGGTCCTGGCGGGTTCCGACTTGCAATATAGTTGTTCATTGTCTCGGCACTTTTCTGATGCCAATAACAAATTGAATCCTATTTGCGCATGATATTTGTTACCTTCATGAAATCCATACTTCCATACTAATATTTGAAATGCGAAAGTAACTTTGTCTGCCTGTCTGTTACCTTTTCACGCCTAAACCGCTGAACCAATCGTTATGAAAGTCAGATATGTAGCATGGGACCTAGATGGAGAAGAACATAGGCTACTTTTCTTCCTGATATTTGTATTAAAAAACCGGCCGAGTGCGAGTCGGACTCGTATACCAAGGATTCCGTACCTTATTAACGTCGAGCAAAAAACGCCGAAAAAAAAACGTTTCTTGTACCCCCCCCCCCCCTTTAATTATTAACTTGATTTATTTTTTATTATTTGTTGTTATAGCGGCTATAGAAATACACGATCTGTGAAAAATTCAACAGTCTACCTATTACGGTTCATGAGTCCGTCCGTCTGTCTATCAGCGGGCTGTATCTGACAGACAGACGGACGGACAGCGGAGGCTTAGTAATAGGGTTCCGTTTGGCAATCTTCGGGTACGGAACCCTAAAAAGTGAAGAAATGCGAAATACACGCAGACAAAGTCGTGGCCAAAAGCTATTCGTTGCGGGGGACGCCCTGCATTATCAGTACATTTTTTGAAGTTGAAAAATGACAGTACGGGCACCGCCGTACAATTTAAAACTCTTCTGAAGTGAGGTACGGGAATTACAGCGAAATTTCGTATAGAGGAACAAGGAAAACTGTTTATACTGTCGTATCACATCAATCTCTCCTACGTATAGATAGTATTGCTCTAGGGCAGTACGGATATAGCAGTGGTCGTAACTTGTATGCGCAATTTTACTGTCATATCGCATAATTTGAAAAAGTCAGTAAGTACCGTCCCGCAACGTGTTAAGTACCACTTACGGAAGTACCTACAAACCCTAACCCACAACACAACATCCCAGAATAGTGTTCCACTTAGCTTAGGTACTAGTTGGTGCATAACATGGCACTGGCGCATAATGACGTCATCCGGTCCGCAATGTGCAATCCACATGTACCGGTTGACATTGGGATCACATCGCTTTGTGAATGTACTCGTGTTCATTGTGAGAATATGTAACTCGCTGGAGAAGTTTGTTTGCGAGAAAGATCTGATATCTTTTGAAGAAAGATAGGCTTTTGTTTTAGGCATGCAAAAGATTTTAAATAAATAATAATTATTATTTTGACTCCTTAAATTCCATCCAAAGGTTGTCTTTAAAAGATCGCTTTTAGCAATATGATCACTTGCTTCGAAAACGCTGAAGGTAAACATCATGAGGAATCCGGCATGCCTGAAAGATATTTCTCGACGGTATGTGAAGCCAAGTCAGAGGTCCATGGGCGGCATAAAATCTCTAACAGCAGGATGGTCACTAAATCACATGAATAAGAACGAAGAAGAAGCGCTAAGATCGCCCATTGTGTCACCCTATGCACAATTTCTACATTTAATATCTGTAATTCGTATGGTGTACATAATAAAGAGTATTCTATTCTATCAGCCTGTGTTCTCTTTCAGCAGGACCAAAGCCTCCGTTTCCTTTTTCTACTCAACTCGATCTTAAGCCATTATGGCCCAATCCTAGCTATTAAGCTCGTTCCACCATCTACGCTTGGGTCTTCCGCGATGCCGTTGGACGTTTTAGGGGCACATTTGTGTTTGTCTTACCCCACAATACACCCGTCCGGGAAAGGAAAAAAACCTTTTAAAACATTGCAATAAGTTTTTTTTTGTAAAGGTGAAGATTTTGCTGCTAAGTTATAGTGTCAAACGTGTGACACAATTCTAAAGACACGGTAAAACGATTTTATTGGTTAAGTTCTAGGAATATTTGCACTGTTTCATGTTCCGATTACTAATCACGTAATGCGAAATTATGCACATGATATAATCCCTGATACAGCTCAGTGCTGTTAAACGAGGCCGTATTTGATATTCAGCAGCGTGCTTCAAAGCACATAACACAGCTCGTAGGCGTATCTACCTTCATAGTGTACTTGGTACCGTTGCCACGAACCCCAATTTTATGTAAATAAGTCTATTTTTCAGTCTAGACGCTTAAAACATCTGATTACGATCTGCAAAAAGTTCAGCCGTAATAATAAAGCGTACAGTCTAGGTAAATTGACCTAAAATTGCTTTTGCTTCATTTGGTGAATTACATTACGAAGTCTGCAAATAACAACTTGTTACCTTGGTTTTAAATTAACAAAATTGAGTCTGCTACTTTGGTGCTTCTGTTAGTGTCTAAGGGCCTAGTATCGATATTCCATATTAAGCCGTACTATTGAGCGTATCCTAGGCTTGGATTTGAAGATTCGGTTCTTACTCCAAGATTTAGAAAAGCTTTGAATCAAAAAGCTTTGCTGTTATCTTCCGTCTTGTCTCTCGCATTACTCAGGACGAATACTCTTCATTTTCGGCTCAATGTTATTTCATGTGATTATTAACAAAATGCTGTCTACTACGTAATCATCAGTTTTTTATAGGTACTTTAGTTTTGATGATGAATTTTAAGCACAATTTTGTCAATGTTTCGGTTATTCACCTCTACAATTCTAACTATTACCCCACACATTGCATGCAAAAGTCGACAATGAAATTCCAATGACATCGAATATCACAGAGCTTGCAAAACACACGTTAGTCTAGCTCGCTCTATCATACATACATAGGTGGGTTGTATTAGCGTGTGGAAGCGTTGTTCAGCTGTCTAATTGACCCACTTCCAGTAAAGCTCTTTGTTACACTGTGTGCTCTACCCCTTTGTGCGACAGAGGGTATTAAAAGGTTTGTTCTGTCCGGCTTTTCCTGGGCTTGTAAGCTTGTTACCTACAGTTGTTCTTTTTGTGAGACGGGTAGCTGTATTGAAGTCATTAGCGTTATTTGGAGTTCTTGGACTGCCATATTCATTTAGTTTCTAGCCATTGTCCAACAAACGGAGTTCCTTTTCTGTCCCAAATCTTCTAAACTTAACTCCTAGAAAAGAGGTAGTGTTACCGACATTTGTTTCTGTGGTGATCATTATTGCTTATCATTGCAGATAGAAAGTCGCTTGCAAGACATTCCAACAGTGTGCGAGTTGGAACAGTTACGATGAACAAGATAAAATACTTCAGGCACAGGCAATCATGAAAACTACACCGATCTAAAAGGCATAATTGCCGTAGCAGCGGGCTGGAAAGTCTAAAATTATGTTTATTACCCTATTTTGCAGAATTACTCACTGTAATAAAATTCAGTTTATTGTAAGTAAAATAAGCAGCACTGAAAATACTTTAAAATTTATTGTATAGCGGAGTTCTTTGAGCTATAAAAACCTATTTAAAAATCACTACAGGAAGCTTTCTCTCTTAACTGGTGCCAATGGGGATTTTATGTCTTCTTAGTATTATCACAGTGTATCTACTTATTTACTGTTTAAAATTAATCACATTATTGGACAGGACTTGAGAAATATCACCATTTTTGATCATGTCAAGCATGTTCCAAACTGTTTCCCCCCAACACCCCGCACGATTGCTGTCCAAAAACGCTGGCGTTGACCAAATGCAAGAACTTTATTTATTAGTTTCTGTGTTTATGTAAGTTTATTTGTGTATTATCTGATTACCACCTGTTTCTATCAAAGCGAAACTGTGTTCTTTAACCCTCGGAGACTGGTTACTGCTAAGTGCTACGTGACTTTGAGTGTTGCCAACACTATTGGTAATATTTGCAGGACCGTCATTGCGTTTGCGTCATTTGCATACCTTTCATTACGTGCAGTTACGTCGCTTTGAGATGCCAAAGCATTCAGTGTCATAATGCCTGTGGTCCTTTTCTCTGCTCGTTGTTGGTCCTCTCTGTTGTTGGTTGACGAGTTTTCTCATTAGGTATTCTAGGTTGGCTTTTTAATCACCTATAAAGATGCTAACTAAGTTGCTAAACGTGACACGAAAGAAAATAAAGTTTGTTCTGGAGTGTTTTCTTCGCTTCGCTCAACTGAAATTTTCGAAAGGGTTTTTGGGGCTCATTCATAATGTAAAAGTTTGTACAGTGTCTTCTATAAAAGCATGTAGATAGCTGCATCGCAGCTATCATCTACTCATTTACGAAGTAGGACAACAGCTTTGTTCAAAACTGAATACAGCTCAATTTTGCTAATAACACAGGATGATGTTAATTACCACTCCATTTGATGCTACCGTTTCGTGTAAACGTTCGTTGTTCTACTAACCTGCCGGTATCCCGGGCTGTGTTTATAACGAGTCTATTAGATGGGCTATTTTAATAACACCGGCAATACTGGGACTGGGAGAACTGAATGAATATATAGGAGGGAAATTGTTTGTAATAGGAGTGTTTCTAGTTTCTTCTGGTAGTTTACTAGTTTTAGTCCCAAAATTCGAGTTTTGTAGATACAGATAGTATCTCGTCTTCACCAACCATGAACGTCTTCTTGGGAAAAATCTCTCTTGCCAAGAACGTGAGACATCGTTTATTTTGAAAAGCTCTTTAAGACCCATTTAATAAAACGATTTCTAATAGCTTATTGCTATCCAACATTAGTTATGCGCATCTGTAAGCAATTTGCGGCAATCGATCAACTAACGTGTGATCATTTGAATGCAAAGTACCAACCTATGGTTAGATATTATACTTTAGATGGATGAGAGTAAAACTGAAACGATAACATAATGGAATCATCGATTAAACAACTTTCGAACTGGAATTTGATGGAAAGCTTTCTTCAATTCCATCTCGATTCATCATCACAATAATTTCAGCCCGAAATCATCCCCTGCTGGGTACAGTATACGCCTCTTTTCCTTTATAGCACTGTCCACGATTCCGTATGTCTCTCGTCCAGGTGTTTCCCGCAACTTTTACGGTGACAGTACCCAAGTTCACCCTTCGGACCAGCCGGTCGATTCTGTAAAAATCTCACCGTGAAAACTAAGGTGAAGTGAGCTTAAGTGAGCTGTCATTTCATCTGATGCTAGGAATTGACACTATTGACTCACTTCACCTAAGTTTTCACGGTGCGATTTTACAGAATAGCACTACTGACCTTGGCCAGCATTTGGTCAAAACCCTAGCCATCTTTAGGTCTAACCCGATATCCTGCCTAACTGCACTTGATGTAATCTAGTTAATTCATGCCCTCAAGCATCACGTAGCCTACTTTAAAGGACCAAAGGCCAAGCCTAGTCATTGATGTGTCCAGCCCATTAGTCATCTTTTCTTTGCTATGGAAGAAAATTGATCGAGAAGAAACGCGTGACCTAACAGTTTGATGCCACAATTGAGCCGTGAATGATCTTCCAAACTATTATTGGCATCAATTGATCATGTGGTTTATTCATACTGTAGGTACCTACTAGCCTACATATTGGAACTAAGATGACCTAGTAATAAAGTCGGCTCTCTCGTCTCCGTCAAGTCCTTTCATGTCTTCGATATTGCATTTTTCTTCTAGTTTATTCCGTCTGGTGCAATCTTGTGAGATTTCTTGGAGCTTATGATATTACTCTGCGAATATTCGTCGATTTTTCTAATGTAAATGTCCGGTTTTGAACAGATATTACTTGGAATAAGTTTAGGGATATTGCCGAAAAAATCATGCTTAGACGGAATATTATTGCTTATCAGTACTAGCAACTACTACCAATCTTTCGTCCAACTTTGCTCCTGTTTCATTGTAATGTATTTATTGCTATGTTTTTTGTTGACGATTCTATAATATTGTGTAATTATTAGATACGAAAAACACCACTAATACCCGGACGATATGATATTGATAAATACCTATCTCTGCCTTTTTGTAATATGAAAAGGAAATTACTAGCACGAATTCCATAGTATTCCGGATATTAAACGACTAGGCTTCCTTTAATCGTTCGAGTCTATGAAGTGTCGACATTTCTGATACTATAAACATTTTTTTTAAACTTCCGTCATCGCTATAATGTGTTACCTAATAATAAATCTTTGTTTATGAAATCTGTGTAGAAGATAATAAACATTTTTTATCATAGTAATACGATAATGCCAGTGAAGCCATAATAAACATCAGTTTTTTGTCCATGAAACTAACAAATGTATGAAATTGCATCATTTGTGTGAGTGTACCTTCCATTGTTTTAATATTTATAACAAATTCCTCAATAAAAATACACCGATGCTT
This sequence comes from Agrochola circellaris, assembly GCA_914767755.1. Lineage (NCBI taxonomy): Eukaryota > Metazoa > Arthropoda > Insecta > Lepidoptera > Noctuidae > Agrochola > Agrochola circellaris. The sequence goes on from OU611860.1 coordinate 12,378,658, forward strand.
GCTAAAACAGTATTTTCGCACTAAACAAGCGAATTTTCGCACAAATGAAACCACGAACTTTCTGAATAGCACGTTCTAAATACAGTTTCCGTGATTACCGTAGGTAGTTATTATAGCATTTGTGAATCATGGTGCTAAATTTGGTGTAGGTATATGTAGCATCGTTTTGACTTCGGGCCATGAAAACAGCGGGAAGCAAAATCCTAAAAGAACGGTGGCTGCCACATAGCGTCTGCAATTTACCATCGAATGATGTCACTGAAACGTTATGTATGTAAGTATTTTGGTGTCATTGCCGAAAGCGTTTTTTTGACACCGTAAAGTTAAACCCATCATTTCCATGACAGCTGTCACTGCAGCCAAGATGTCGCGGCCACCGGTCTTCTAGGAGACCGTAGCAAGCAACCGACACCTCATTCATTCTCAGTTGCAGAACAATGAATTTCGAGGCTTTTATTTACAGCAAAGAAGATCTTGGCATTAGATTGCTCAAGAAATTCAAATTTAGAACTAAGGAATACTGTAAAAAGGTATGAACATAAAAAAAACGAGGTTGCCGGTATCAAAATCGGCCTGCAAAAAGTGCAACAAGATACTTAGCCAGATTTGTAAACGCTTTGTTTTAAAACTCTTGATTCGGGCTGTGTTAGGTATGTAGAAACCTCCCTTCAAAAGGGTTCTGAGTAATCCAAACTTGGGCTTTTCTTGGAGCGTAGGTATACTTGACTTGAATTATTTACACCCTTATATATCGTAAATTCTCCCCTCTTGCACGCTGTAATTCGGCAAAATGTTCACTTCAGACACAGAACGCAATGGTCGATTTTGTTTCCTTATATTGGGAACAGTTTTGCAGAATCCTTGCGGTTTTTTTTTAAAGTGCAGAGACTAAAAAACCTGTTATTCAGGTGGAATCCGACCCCAACATGGTTGAGAAAAGGCTAGGCAGTTTGAAGATGAGTGTAAAATAACGACAATTGTGCCAGTTAACCGAGGCCATGCTGCACTGACAGGGATTTAGCGAACTTAAAAGCCTTAAAAGTTTCTGCGCAAATTAAGTTTTTGGTCCTTTATTTCGTTTGCCTTTTCTGTATGTCCCACTTCTGAGCGAAAGGTTTCCTCCATCTCTTTCATTTCCGGGCTATATCTTATATCTTAACAACTAAATTGTGTTTAGAAGACTTTAAATTTAGCCTTCCTTCTTTAGTACATACTTAGTTCCGCTACCCATATCCCCGCTGCCTTTATGTCCTCATTCATAATTATTCTTTACAATTCATACATGTGGTCGTAAACCGCAGACATTGACCTTCTACTCTTGAAATAGCGTTCACTACTATCCAATGTGCGCTGAGAAATATTAGGTACCCGACATATTCCGGAAATATCCGACCATTCCCGACTTGGGTCAACCGGTCACTTTGATGTTGATGATACCATTTGTTTATTATTTTGTTTTTTACTTTGGAATGTGCGATGATTCAGAGAAAAAGTTAGTTCATTTCATTCATTTCATTAATGTTATTAGTTGTTTTATTTATTTCCGCCATATTTTATATTTCTTATTTCCGTCACTGAAGTTTTCGAATTTCTGACGGCCTGGCACTGGTGGACAGCGGAAGTATAATAATGTACGGATAAGTAAAATATTATACGTATTTATTTATGCCTAATAAATAAATACGTATAATATTTTACTTATCTTCAACAATGACTACAATTTTATGACACAAATCTCTGACACAATTTTTACTTCACAAACTTAATTCTAACCGCCCCATTTCTTAAAGAAAAGCAGAGCATGCACTACATTATGCGCAGATAATAACAAAATTAGTTAATTAATTAAAACAATTCAAAGCCAAAGTTTAAAATAAAAAAAAGTAGTTAATGTACTATGTTAGGACCAGTTTCATATTTGTTGTCAACTTTGTAAGAGAATATTATTATAACTTCTGCTTACCTACTTACTGGCGTAAAAGCTGACTACTTAAATTATTCAAGAAAACTGCATAACATTACTTTCAGGCTGGCGCTGTGGTCGGAAGGATCAATACTCTCCACACGCTTCCCTGGAAAACGTTTTATGTGCTACTGAAAACTTTAAAAAATCTAGTCAGTACAGTTTTTTTTTTGAGAATAAATTGTACAAATGTCGGGGCGAACTAAATGTGTTAATATAACGAAGCTGGTTTAATAACCGCAGCTGGTGATATTTTATTATATTTCTTAATTAGTAAACCAAAGATGTAAAGACTATTTAGATTACACTCCGGCTGATGAGACAATGCGTTCCTGACACCTGTCAGCTGATTACAAAATAATACGTGTTTTACGAATTAAACTTTATTAGTTCCTAATCTAGTCCAACTGACAGGTGTCAGAAACGCATTCTCTCGGTGGCCGGACCATATATACAATAATAATACCAGCCTATTATTGTCGCATTATAGGGCGAGGAAGGAGAGGCCTATGTCCAGCAGTGGACTGCGATAAGTCCGAGTTGATTGATTGACAGGGCAAAGGCGTCTTCTCCTCTCTCGCTCAAATTACAATGATGACATTAAATTCACTCATTGAATTATCGAAAAGTTTTTGAGGCAGAGAGAAGAGAGAAAAGTGAACTAGAAGAAATTGAGGCAGTCTACGAAGCCAAAACAAAAATTTGGTAAATATGTTGATACAAATATACACACAAACTGTTCATTTTATAGTCAATTATAAACGTGCGAACTTGCAAAGCAAAGTTGTTAGTTAAATTTGCGCGTAATAAAACTTCTTTATGGATAATTGTACTATATTATGTAGGCTCTACATGTGAGCAAGCAAAGTTATATTTACTTTATAAACACCTTCGTGAAGGCTCGTCACCGTATTTCAATCGTGTATTATTAGTTATTTGTGAAAATCGGCTGTATAATCTGGGAGCTAAAAAATACTTAAGGTACTTATTTTGAATTATATTATATCTTACTGTATATCCCACGATGATGATTGCTAAAAAGTGTTGAACTCTGGCTTCGATCAAATATACTTATAATCAAATGTTAATAGTAACTTACTAGATATATGGATATGTGACCTAAGAATGACGTAATTAAGAGGATGTGGATAGCATCTAGACCTAGACCAAGGATTTATGGTACCTTAGTCGTCATCGCAAGGCGGTTTAGCTGAACTCTTGGGAAAAGGGTGACTTAATCGATATCTGCTTATTTAATGAAGACGTATTGAATTTATTTTTTGGGCGTTTCCGTAGAAATTCGTCCCGGTTACAAAATGGAGAAAAGTGGATTATTTTTATTAAATAGTGTTTTTATTATCTTGTAATGATTTGATATTCATTAAAGATTACTGTTATAGTTGCAAAACAACAAAAGAATACCCATTTTCTGAGAAAATATGATTTGTTTGGGACAAGGTAGTGTTTCTGATTTCCATTTTGTAACTTGTTTGCAATAAAATAAAATATATTTAGATATTTAATTTTTAACGGAAAAAGTGGTTTTAGCATAGAAACCGCTACTTTCTTTAAAAATTATATATTAATCAATTAGTAAATGCGTTAGTTTTTTTGTGATTTAGTAAAAACATATTCAAACAAAGTGGATGAATTACACGTAGACGGTAACGCTTTGCAAGTTTAGACACGAATGATTTTGACAGCACCTGATTGCCAACCGAAAAAACTTGCGGAATCGATGAATAATGTTGCCAGGAAAATAAATGTGCTAAGATTTTGGAAGTTTATTTTTTACTTGTGGAAGAAATACCGTTACAAAGTGGAATTTTCCACTACGTCCGAAATCGTGGGACACAATTAAAATAGTAAAAAATAATTATTTTTGTATTAAAGTGGCTGTAATTTATGTTTTATTTTAAAATAAATCATACATTTGAATATATTAAAACCTTTTTACATGCATGCTTAATTTTATGTCATCAATAATCTAACTCAAAGTGTGTCACGACACTGTGGGACACCTGAAAACTGGGGGGGTTCCAAACATATATTCGTCTTATTTTAATAATTATTATAGTAAAAATAGACTAATTCACTGTTATTTACTGAGTTTATTTATTATACTATCATAATAAATTGTGAATTACAATAATAGGCCTTCGGTCTTCTAATGAATTATAAATAAAGTCATGGGACAGCACAAAATGAGAGTGGATAAATTTCTACGGAAATGCCCTTTTATGGTGCTCGGATGTCCAAGGGTATCTGTCGTATGAAGGGGCATTTTTAGGCACTTTTATGTTATCTGTTCGTACCCTTTATGAAATAGAATATCTCTGAATCTTGGCTGCCCCTTCAACTAAATTATTTTAGGGATTGGCTTAAAACCCCATAAAGAAGAGCAATTAAAAAAATTACTAACGTTTAAATTGAATACTGCAATTCAAAGCAATCATGATCAATACTTCCGATGTGGCCACAATGTCGGAAGCACACAATAAATTAGAAAAACATAATTCAACATAATCGACACGACCATCCTAATACAGAGCTGCTTAGCATATGAAATCAATCCAACAACCATACAAGTACATCAATTTTTTTAAAGGCATAGAATATTCTTTATTCCGCCTGTATGCGTACTGACGAAAAGTTTAAAAAGGCAATGATATGCTTTCATTCAGTCTTTAATGTCAGTGTCAAAAAAAGTACGTCTTCCCCTCTCCCCTAAATATTGTCTATGCTTCCTGTGTTCCGTTCCGTGACAATCGGGTACATTGACCGAGACGGCCGGCCGGACGGACGATCGGATGTAAATTGTACTACAGATAACTAACGGGCCCCCCAGTAATGACTCGATGAGAGTTTGATGCGTAAAACGACTTTTTTGCCGAATTCTGTGAGAAATAAATTGTTTGTTTTTGATGTCCTTGACTTTTGAAGAATGTTGCGTTGAAGAATCTTATGTGATTAAAATAATTATTATGCATCTTTTGTTTGTTTTACGTCTCAAATAATTATTTTTCTTTTGGTTTTAAAACTGTCTGGCTTATTATGAAACTTTTTTTTTAATGCGTTTTATCTACAGCAGTTGATGTTACGCAGGTATGATGGAGAATATGAAGATGGACATTTATGTTATAAAACGTAAAGGTCAATGACTTTAAGGCAGTAGACCATGTAATACTTAGTTTTCTCTACGATTAGAAAAATATTGGTTTATACCTACTTCAAAATCCTATGTCCAGCAGTGGACGTCTTTCGGCTGCAATGAATGAATGAATTCATGAATACTTACTATTTCGATTTTGTCGAGGATGGATGACGTAGACATTAATTTTTATTTACCTAAATAAGTAGATAGAAGGTAGCTAAAAAACCTCAATTGACACTTGCTTGCAAATATTGGTACTTGAGGAGGAAAAATATTTTTTAACAAGACTCTTTGTATTGCGTAAATCACATAGGTAGGTACTTTAGAACTTGCGATCTCTATCTCATAACCACTAGCGCTGTTTGATTGTTTCCATACAAATGGAAACAGCGACAGTTTTCCCATGATCATAGACTATAGAGGCTTACCACAATGGAGCTGGTCTATAATCACTCTTTCATTCATTCATTCACTTACTGTAAACGGTACATTATTAAGTTCAGGAACTGAATGACGTGGAAATTGATAAGTTTCCACGTTTTGTTTTGCAATTCAATGGCTAATCGTTGTAGATGGACTACACAAGTATACATATCGTAAAGGGTGATGGAAGACGTAGAATTTGAAACAGCGACTTTATGATAGAGCCTTTTTATTCTACCTTTATTGTCACTGCTGAGCAGAGCTCTTCCCCATAGATTTCCACTGTTCACTGTGTGTTGCCTTCGCTGGCTAATCTTCTATAAATAGATAGATAGATAAATTGTTTATTTAGTGGACACAAAAGACACATCACAACATACAAAAGCACGTTTAAATAATAACTAATTAGCTATTAGGAAATAGCTGCAAGGTGCCAATATACAAACAAACAAAAAAAGAAGAAACCATGAAATAGTGATGACACTATTGTCTATGACATACTTTAAAATAATGGATCAACGACCATAAACAGTGCGGTGTGCGTCTCAAGGTTGCACCAAATGGGAGTCCAGCTCAGTATGTGCCAGGCAAATTTACCTGACGCTGAATCCCTCCCTGCAGTAACATACGGACGTCGAGAAGATGAGATAAATATGCGAGTTATTGGTGTGTAATGCCTTTGTTATCACGCCAGCGTTTCCTAGGGCTCCCTCTGCGACGTCAGCCGTCTGCAGGTGCGACGACTCTAGCCCATATGTACCAATGCATTCTACATACATACGCCGCCAAATCTCACTTCAGCCTAGCAGACTTATTACAGAGCCATTCTAGAAGAGCGTATTATTGCAAAAATCGGTTTGGTAAACTGATAATATGATGTCCCATTTAGCCAGTATGGGTACGGAAAGTCAATAATAATTTAGTATTGTTTAAATATATCAAACCGGACGAAATCCGAGTAATTTATTACTGTAACTTAATTCTGATTTACAAACATAATATTATGAGGAAGCAAATGAATATTATTATAACCGAGGATAGTTAGCCCAGTAACCTGTTAATAAAACCATGTTTATTGAACTTAATAATAATATAACCTCAATATTACAATTTTATTATAATTTTCCTCATAAAAATTGGTCATGGACACTGTTTATTTCCCCGTATGGAAGACTAACATTTAGTAGGTGAGTTGGTCCTGACGGACGTAGGTAGGTACCTACTTAAGAGGGCGCCTAAAGGTCCACTAGCGCCACTCTTTAAAAAAAATATTATCTCGTGACTGAGAAGGAATTATGAATAACGGCTAGACAGGACCCTCGGTAAGTGTGTCTAGAATTTTCTAATACCTTTTATAAAGTTTCATATTGAGACACGGAGCAACAAAATACGATCTAGAGGAATGTGGCCGCTTTTCTTTAGATCGTATTTTGTTGCTTCGTGTCTCAATATGAAACTTTATAAAAGGTATTAGAAAATTCTAGACACACTTACCGAGGGTCCTGTCTAGCCGTTATTCATAATTCCTTCTCAGTCACGAGATAATATTTTTTTTAAAGAGTGGCGCTAGTGGACCTTTAGGCGCGCTCTTAAAGAAGCGAAGGTCGTGCAAAATATCAGAAGCTCAGGACTTAAATAGGTAAAAGAATAAGTAATATATAACACTAGCTACGCCTCATGTTTTCACCCGCATAAGTCGCAATCCCGTGGGTATATTGGGATAAAAAATATCCTATGTCCTAATCCCATGGTCTATCCAGGTGCCAAATTGCATCCAAATCCGTTAGCGTGAAGGCATAACAAACAAGCAAACTCACTTTCGCATTTATAATATTAGTAAGGATTTACTACATCTGCAGATGTTTGCAGAAATGTGCTCGCAGAGCATGATGATATTCAACAGAGGAGTTGAACGTCTATGAACCTATAGCTCAGCAACTATGTCCATTGAAAAACCGATCACCATACGGCAGTCGAGTCTTTAAATGAAGGCCTTGAATTGGGAAATAGCGAGATGGTCTGACAACCCTAACAATGCATCGCCAAATATAGAAACATCGAATAATCGAGTATTGCGGCGCAAATTGGAAGAACAAATCCAAATGTTGGCTAGATAGCCCGTGCTGAAGTTGAAGCAATCGTACCTTTTTTTCTGACTTCCTATTTAATCGTTCTCTTGTGGATTCCCACGTTCTTTAGTGTACATTTACCGGCTGATGTAATTTCTCTTCCAAATCCTGCAATATCCCAACCAACATTGAACTCATTAATCACCTTATCTAAAGGCATGATTCTTCACAAGCGATCTGTTCTCGCTGCCTGACTGCCAGGCATGCGGCAGCGGCGCTAACCGCTTCGATACAGTGATACTTCCTTGTTTCATCCAAGTTGAACGTATACCGTATGTCGTATTAGTATCAAACCGTTTCTATATGATAGCACCTTGATAAAAATATCTGTGTGCATATTCGAATACCAATCTTTGGCTGCTCTTGCAAGTAATTTGAAAAGAAAAAGGTTTACTTACAAATTCAATCTTTGGGGCTGAATTTTAGTTCCGAGCGTGCATTGTTCCACTGCTGCAGAAAAGCTGTTCATTGTTTCCATTATTATTTTCTTTTAATAACGTTCTGCCGTAGTTTTATAAAGTTCATCATCGTCTTTTTTCTTTCTTGATATCTATTCGTCTTAAATCCGTCTATAGAATGGTGTAGTGTTCACGAGACATTTCTCTCGTAGCAATGAGCAGATCTTGCTACTGATAACTGATCATGTGATCATAGATCGCATCGATAAGTTTTAACCGAGAAATGATAAGTATCAACTTTAATTATCTATTCGATACTAGCATAATATCAATTTCACGTTAAATGCATTAATCCCCTAACTCAACACATACAATGGTGCATTAATAACACTTACATCCTAAACCGTTTTAACAAAATTCATTCTAATGTCTCACAGCGCCTCCTTAGGCGATTAATTACATATTCCCTTATCTATCCGATTCATTCTCGAGCCCTAAGTTTTCGCTCAATAGCGCTAAGGTATGCGGCAGTCAGACACTTCCTGGTGAGTCTGACTGAGTAGATAGGTACATGGCTGTCTGCCGTGGAGACAGTCGACCCGTGAGAGTAATGTCGGAAGAATTAGTGAGGTTTCTTTTAGAATTTTGTAGTGATTGTGTTCATGATTGTTGTCGATTTTGTCAAGAAAATTATTGTTTTTTTTCTTTGGCTGGCGTCTAAAGAAGGAAATATAGGAAGATCCCTGATTTGCTGAGGTCTTCGTGCCGTGGTCGTCGCACAAGATTAATGAGAAGTTTATTCATAACACCCTTGATGATTGTCCTTTAAAATAGTTAGATATGCATCGAATATTTTCGTTAATTCCTAGCACTTAGTTCAGTTGAAAGCAGAAAAAGGAGTTAGGATTAAAATAAAATGATTGTCACTTTGTCTACCATCTATAATATGAATTACCAGCGTAGTAGGAAACCTTAATGTAGTTTCAAAACTACTTACCTACTTATTTTAATATCCGCCCATACATACCACATATTGGAAAAATGCAGTCTCCACAATGTTACACATGTTACAAATGATACACAAACCAATGAAGAGATAAAAGTTTACACTACTAAACTGTTTGTTTTTACTCTCAAGTTATTTGTGTGCGTTCTCGTTCTTTTACGTTGTTATTCTCATCATCTCGTAGTGTATGGCGCGTAAGGGCTGTCAGCCGAACTGAAAATATTTAAAAGTAGTTATTTTTTGTGAGTTAAGTAGTCAACACTCAAATTCAATCTAAATTCAAAAGTCATTTATTCAAACTAGTCTGAGAATCAGCACTTTTCGAACGTCAAAATTATATAAGACAGTCCGCCAAAACGCCCACCCTTCACCACTTCCTAGTGCGTTAGCTGGAAAAAAGAAGTGGCGCAACAAACTCCCCTGTATGGAAGACTGTTGCTGCTGAAGAATTAGCTTATTAGCCACGGAAAGATGTGTGCCAATCCCAAAGGCACTGTGAAGATGAAAAATCCATAGATGAATCGGAAGAAAGGGTGATGATTTTAAGAGAGGCCATATATCCAGCATTGAATTGAGACATGCTTTTGATGATGAGGGAATTGCAGTTATAGTTGATGAATCTTACGTTGATTATTATAAAAAGCATTATTTTGGTCCTTGCGCCACGCTAGGACAATCCGAGCAAAAAACAACTAAACGAAAAAAAAAACATAGAAGTATTTATTTGATCGGAGGTTTTCGTTTTGCAAGACGAAAACCTCCGATTAAATATTATAACTCTTTTGTTTTTAGCATTGTATCTCCTTAGATGTACATTTATTCCTATCGCTGTTTTAATACTAATTGCATGCTAGCATGTTCGTGATGCTAAGCGTGAAATTATGATAATTGGCTAATTAAATTCGTTGTTTTAGTGACGCACACTTGTTTCGTCTGACTCAGCTGTTGTGGATCAACACACTGGCACCTAACGCGATTAATAGGGCTAGCAAGATACCTAATACATATACTTTGTACTTACATAATCTTATAAGAATGCAGTGCTGTGAGAGTGTTTGGTTTTTTTTTTTAATAATCTGTTGATGAAAAGTTTCGATCGATCACTTAAATCAAAATCAAGTCGAAATTACAAGGATGACATTTTGTTTATTTTAAATGTCATTCAGATTGATTATTATAATATCCTGTTCTTCAAGATAAGTAAACCTTGCTATAATCAATTACTAAATTAATTAATTCGCGAAGAATTACTTACTCAAAAAACTCCATGTTTCCAATTCGGAAAATAATATTGCTTTATCTCGCAAAAATCTTCTCCGTACATAAATATAGACAGCCCTAAATGTAAACGAATAGAGAAACAGATGAAAAAGCATTACCGTGGCTCTGATTGCGTAACGAGGTTGTTGAACTCTGGCGTGCGTGCGAATCAAATTGTGTGTGATTGTACCGACTGTGTTGATGGCTCTGCCATGTGGTTGGCTTATGCTGTCATATCCATTGGCAAGCTTTTGAAGTCTTTAAACTTTTCCACGGAACTGCCTCATTGGTCTCGTGATCGCAAGCGCTACTGCTCAACTTGAAGTCCTGTGTTCGATTTTCGGGTCAGGCAAAGTGTTCTTGGGTTTTTCAATCTGGAATTTCATAGTACATGCTCTGCCATGTGGTTGGCTTATGTTGTCATTTCCAAGCAAGCAAGGTTTAAAGTGTTTAAGCCTTACCACTAAACTGGTAAGTTTAATGGAAGGACTGTGGTGCAGGTCCTGCCTTGTGGTTAGCTTGTCCGAGGAGCATGTGGTTCATTTGCAAGATGCTTTGTGCCAAAAACTAATATAGGTGCCAACTCACAACTTTTGAGTTGGCAACTCAGCACCTTTTGCCACTTTGGTATTAAGGGATCCCCAATATGTCAATTTGATGCCATTGGTTTTCTCATGTTCGGCACTTGAGACTTATGGTCTTCTAAATTGGTTTTGTGTCCGTTTAAACTTTTCGATGCTGCTTTGAATTTGGAAACCAACGAAATCAAATTGCAGGAGTTAGATGGACTATTCATCGGTATTTTGCATCCCTACGCAACCCGCAAACTCCAACAACCGTCGTTTTCTTAGCCATTCAGAAGGTCTCATACAGAAGTTGCAAGGCTACGGTTTCCTAGAATGAGATGTCACCATCTTCTCGTACCCACAAGTTGCCTATTTACGTAACTCTTTAAACAAAGTAGCCTCCTACACCCGGTCTATCTTACTCATCTATGTTATCTCAACCTGTTACAATCATATTTTCAAGTTCAAGTATATTGTCTTATGCTGACTCATTCTGCACCTGGTCTGATAGTCATGCATGGTTGGATACATTCTTCCGTTTTTATATTAATTGAGACACTAGCGTCTCGTGTAAATTACAATTGAAGTTGTATGCTTCGTGATCGTTGAATTGCTTAAAAAGTACACTCGAGAGCAATGAATCCGGGTCACTTAAAGAATCCTAAAAATCTCGGAAACTAAAAATGCTAGGTTAATGCAATAAATTGTATTTAATAGACAATGTAATACTCCTTAAATGAAGGTATTAAAACTTCTTAGTTATTGTAAAGTTATATCATAAAAAAATCAAATTTAAAAAAGGGCCACTTTCGAAGATGGAACTACGAAATTACAGCATTTGGTTTTGCTTTTGTTTGTAATCTGTCATTTATGTGGGTACATAAACCATGTTGATAGTGCTCTATATTCATTATTCAAGCTGAAATTATGTCGCTTACGCCTGAAGAATGCACCAGAATACTTACAATGCTGGAAACCGGCCGGAGTCAGCGCGATACAGCCAGGACTGTCGGTGTGTCGCTGTCAACAGTACAGTGTCAAGAGTTCTCCGACGTTACGAAGAAACTGGTTCTAACCTACGCAGACCAGGAACGGGCAGAACCAGGTGTACCACAGCACGAGAAGACCGATACTTGGTGAACACCATGCTTCGAAATCGCTTTCTCACAGGAACTGAACTCACAAATCAGTTTCGACGCCTCGGTGGAAGTAACCCAAGTGCATGGACAGTAAGACGTCGGCTTGCTGAATCTAACTTAAAACCCCTTAGACCTGCAAACGGCCCTAAACTGGAGCGTGGGCATCGTATTTCAAGACTAAGATATGCCCAGAGCCACGTAAATTGGAGTATTGAAGATTGGTCAAAAGTTATGTTCTCCGACGAATCAAAATTTATGCTCTACAAGCACGATGGAAGACACAGAGTGTATCGAAGACCAGGGGAAAGATTCAAGCAAGCATGCATCGAAGAAAAAGTAGCCTACGGTGGTGGGTCTGTACTTGTGTGGGCCGGAATTTCTTCTGAAAGTCGCACAGAGCTGGTGATCATAGAAAACGGCCCTTTAACTAGCGTAAGATATGTGGAAGAAATCCTCAATGATCACGTTGGTCCATTTATGGTCAATTTAGGTGAGGATGCTATATTTATGCATGACAATGCCCGACCTCATACAGGTAGGATTGTGAATGACTACCTTCAAGAGATGAACATTAAGCTTCGTGCAGACCAGCGCGACGCGACGCCGCGACGCGACTCGAACAATAAAATTTCTAAGAAAACTTGACGGTATAACAATAACCGGTGTCGCGTCGCGCGACAAGTCGCGCTGGTCTGCACAAAGCTTTACTCGTATGGAGTGGCCAGCGCGCAGCCCGGATATCAACCCGATCGAGCATGCTTGGGACGAGCTAGGCAGATGCGTAAAACAACGAAACCCTCCCCCAATCACGCTTCGTGAGCTCAAAATTGCTCTCATAGAGGAATGGGAGAATATTCCCCAAAATTGTATAAGGAACTTGGTGTACAGCATGCCAAACTGCGTAAACGCAGTAATGGAAGCACGAGGAGGCAATACGAAGTATTAAAATTCAAGAAAATCGTAATAAAGTTCAAAAATTTCATGTTTCCTATTTTTGTTTTAAGGAGAGATCAGCAGTTTTTTTCTTTATGTAATTTTGTGTTAATAAAATGTATGGTGACTCATATTTTTTTTACTTTCATTTAAGGAGTATTACATTGTCTATTAAATACAATTTATTGCATTAACCTATCATTTTTAGTTTCCGAGATTTTTAACATTCTTTAAGTGACCCGGATTCATTGCTCTCGAGTGTAGTTTTAAAAGAATGATTTCTGTGTTAACTGCTTCGTATTTTATTTACGATCGTTGTCAGAGCTATGTTTACTTAAATTATTTTCTGCGGCTTTGGCCCTTTGAAGAGATTTGAGTGTTCTAATTGCCAATCTAGCAATATGTATTCCTACTTCAGCTACTAATTAAGTACCAAATTCTTTGCCAATATTTATTTTCACGTTGCTGTTGATCAAGACGTATTCAAAGTAGACATCATTTCGCAATGCAAACATTACTTAGGTCTTGCTAACTATTTTAGTACGTACCCGGTAGTAAAGTATTAGTACTCATTCTGAACTATAGAGTGACCTACCTACCTACCTATACAATACCCTACATTCACTGTTACCGGTAACTATGATATAACTACAGTAATTAATACACGGCGGGTTGCGTCGCATTCCAAGGTATTGTTGCGGGCGGCGCACGCGCCGTTTCAGGCCGCAGTACCGCGATCAATGTCGCTTTGTGTCCTGCGTACATGTTCAGAGACAACAAAAAAGTTGTTTTATGTACTTGGAGAAGCCAGTGGACGAAACTTGTTCGAAATTTGAAATATTTGAGGAAAAAATATAAACAAGAGATGTTTTTGGTGTTCGAATTGTGAATGTTGATGAAGCTGTGTAATTTGTAGTGCATACCATAGTATGGAGTGCGTATCAAAAGACCAAGTTTAAAGAGGAATAATACTTGATTTTTTAAGTTCAGTGTGATTTTAGATGGTGAGTCGTCATTTGTTTAAAGTAAGTCAGTGAAAATTGTGCACTATGAAGGTACAAATTTCTTCAAAGTAATGATGGTTGACTATTGGAATCAGTGATGTTAAAGATGGACTATAATGATAAAAACGTTCAACGGTTGTATTGGTTTTCAAAGTTGGTTAGTATGAATTATACTTTTTTTTTGCCCTGGGACTATGAGCAGATGTGATGGGCTGTTCGTATGCAGAGTGCACTCTCCATCGAGGGTACCTACTCATATTTAGTGGCCTGGTGCTACTGTCGATTTTACAGCTCCAACATTACGTCGTTTGAGCCGGTTGAAGTAGTCTTGCATAGTCAACTGGCGTGCTAGTTCATAAGACAAGGTTTTTCTTTTTCGCTATGCTAACAATATTATTCACGTTATTGTTACTAATGTTATTGGAAAGTGGTCCATAAGGACGAATGTAACGGTGTTAAACAATAATAAAGTCAAAAGGACCACACCTCTAGAAAACACGTTGCTTCTCGTTTACATTCTTGAATTTCAAGTCACAGAAATACGTTTTGTTTTAATAAAACTATGAGTCATCCTTTTAAGGCTGTATAAATAAATGCTTAAGTACGACATTGGAAATGAAAAGTATAAAAATATGGATTTGTAATGTGCACATGCGATGCGATACTTTATCTTACACCAAATAGACGAGATATCTATTGTTTACGTACTTAGTAATCTGTGGTACAATGTAATCATACTTGACATAATCTTTAAGTACCACTTTTAGTAATCTAGTTGGAGCTTGACAGTCTGGAAGGTTCGTTCAGAATCATGGCCTTTCCTGCTCTAATCTTCCAACCGCACTAGTGTTTTAGTTTCAGAAGAAGCAAGCTTTGAAGCTTACCTACCGGTTCATCATAAGTTGATCATCATCTATAACGTTTTCGTCCCAACTCCTATAGGCCATCCATTGGTAAGCCTCTTCCCTTTAACTACATTCTTCCCTGTATTGTGCTAGGGTTTGCAGGTCTTCCCGTCAAGCTTAATTATGTTATCAAATCTTAAAGCCACCATTTCGTCAGAGATATATTCCACCTCATCATTAACATCCACAGCCTGGCTTCACTTTGCTTCTGGTAATCCCCATGCTCCTGTGCCAGCCTTATCCAACTTCCACCCGCGATGGTAACAATGCCGTCCGCCCATATATCCGCCAGACGGCCGACACTCCATTCCACTAACCTTTATTTCATTACCACAATTAATTTATCCCATATCTAACTTCTACGACTCATTCAAATCCTAGCTGGTACATATTTCGAAACAGTTCTGCTCTCCCGCACAAACCCGAGTGAGCGTGAATCGCAATTTTAGAAGCATACAATTTTTTTGTTCCATCACGCGTTACAGTCATTCTTGTGTCATACTTTCCTCCACAATGATCGCTCATTACTGGTCTCAATCTCAATAAAAAAGATTCAATCTAATTGAATGAGTTGAATGATTCATCTCGTTTCTATTTATACTCAATCGATTACAATAAAAAATAAGTATTCTTTCTTTGATACTAGATTTTTTATTGCCGTGATTGTATTATTTTCTGCTTAGTTGGATGACCGCGTTAACGCCTCTATCATTCTATTATGAAAATGTAATGCGGTGTTTCTATTTATTGATCATTAAACTAATTGTTTTAATTGAGATTTTAGCTTTTGCTTTTGATATTATATACATTCTCTTGATCTGCAACATTCTTTGGTTAACAGAAGGGTATCCGTTGCTGTCATCGTTAAACTCTTATTTAATAGTTATGTTCTTATTTCAAGTTAATCAATTTCAACTAACATGTCTCTGATTGGATATGAAGCGGTCAAAGCTACCCAAAAATGCTACGATAAGCCATTATGGTGCGGTTCCCCAAACGTAGGGATACTTTACTTCGTGTCCTCTGTTATATGCATGCTTTTAACTCTTGTATATTCACGTTGGAGGAACTTATGGAAACTACTGGACAATGCAATACTCGTTACTAAGTTCGATAAATCTCAGCCTAGCCTTTTTCCAACTATATTGGGGTCGGCTTCCAATCTAACCGGATGCAGCCGAATACCAGTATTTATATCGATTGACTGTCTGACTTCCACAACCCAGTTACTGGGTATCACACTACCCCTTGGAAAGACTGGTTGACAGACTATTGGGCTTCTGACTACCCGTAACGACTGTCAAAGATCTACGAATCACAGCCGGTTCTAAGTTCTAATCTAGGCTAAAACAATTGAGATTCCCATCGACATGCTAAGAAGAATTAACACTTAATTAAAATCATAATTCTCTAATGATTTTCCACAAGTAGACCTTTAAGTAGTCTCATGTTGCTCTAAACTTAAAGCCGATGTAATGTTACGAGCCATAAAAACAAAAACGTAGTCCCACCCATTTCCAATAGTACGTGAAATCGTAAAAGCATTTAACTGATCGGCATCATTTTTTATTATATATGTCCAACATATATTTATGCCGATGGTGACGCGAGTTACCGCTATACCGCTGTCGGTAACGTGTGTAGAATATACTAAATTGCTTGAAGACAACATATACACATGCTAGCGTTAATGCTGTAATGTTTTCGTGTTAAAGATGAGTTTTAAAGGAGAGTATAAGCGGTTTTTTCTTTATCCAAGTGTTTTTAAATAAAATTACCATTTTCTATTAAAATGACACTTAATGGAACAACGTGTCATAACAAGAATTAAACTACTAACAATCAAAATTTATCTAGTCAACCCTATAACTGAGCCAATCGATATAGACTGAAGGACCAAACATTTTAATACTTGGTCCTTTTGTACATTTCTAATTGTTCTATCACGTATCCTGCTAAAGTCATCAGTCGCAACTAAAAACTAGGAAGAGAAAGGAGATACATGAGGTATCTCCTTTCTCTTCGGGGTCTTTAGTTGTGGACCCTCATTAACCACGTCAATTACTATGATTTACAGCTGAGTAAACTCCTTTTATGTCGGCTAATACCATTAGGGGTGACCATTAAGTGCTGACGCATTTCTACTGTCTAACTAATTGAATTGTCGTATTATCGGCTTGTTCGTTACGATTTTGTTTAGTTTCTATTTCTAGTGTTATTGTTTCTTTATTGGTGTTTTGTGGTAATGGAATTGATTTGGCGAGCTGATTGATGGAATTTGATTGAATTAAGTTCGGAAGTGTCAATTATAAAATACTGTTACGATAGTCTATTATTATGACTGACGCCACATTGTTGGTATCTTTCGGAAGCGTTCTTTAAGGCCATACATATAGCTCATAATCTATATAAATAAAAAGAAATTGCTGCATCGTTGAAAAATCATCACTTGCGAACAACTCGACCGATTCAGCAGTTTTTTGTTTTTGTTGCAAGTGTTCGATTGTTTTTTTTTTTTTTGAAAATCTAAACATATCACGGGATGACGAAAGCGAAGCCGCATGCGTCAGTTAGTATTAATATTATATAAATATTAGTATTATCTTCTATAACCTGTAACTGGCGAATTATGATGAAGAACTTCATTACTAAACAGCATGGTCCTGTATTTCTCACTTTTCCTTTTCGTCTATATCTTTCTCATTTTAGTCTGTCGATGTTTCGGGCTATTCCTTATTCGTGTTTCTGTTCCCATATGTTTATTTGTTATGTCCTATGTTCTGTCTTAAATGGTGCCGTAGTATTAAATTGACATTGCGAGTTACTCAGTGTTCGAGAATTTTACCTGTAACCTAAATTCTTACACGTAGTATTAGTCTTCCATTCACGTAACTGTAAGTTGTTAAGTTTGAGTCACCTTGTAAGTACTGGTTTTTTGAATCAATACTTTCCTTTGGTGATTCGTTTCATTTGGATTTCTTGGTCTTTCACTTGTCTAGCTATATCAGAATCTGGATATTCAGTATTCAGGTCAAGTAGTCAATTACTTTTATTAAAGCGTTGACGCTTAATAATCAAAATCAAACCCTTTGGTCCTTCGGCCCATTGACCACATCTGGGACGCCTTTTGGACATAGGTACTCGTATATATTATTTTATTATAAGCTGTTTTTAAGTAACAATTCAGTTCAAGTTTCAGATCACCACATCTGAAAATTTATTTCTAACCCTAAAAAAAAATTCATAAGACAGCTATAGTATTACCGTTGTAAATAGCTGGTCAATTGCTCTAATATAAAAATTGACGACGCATAATCAGTCCCCTTGGTCTTGGTAGCGCACGCGCTGTCATCGGATCTTGTCTGGATCAACTATTTGTTCATTGACCGGAAGAAAACTGCTTTTATTAGGTTTCTATTACACTTCTATCTTAATGCCCCCTTTGTTCCCCACTGTTTGCCTAGCGATAGCTGGCGCGACATTAACTGGTACCTAATTATTAGATAATATACCGTCGTATATTTTTCGTGTTTTGAGACACACGTTCAGATTCAACAGACCAACCAATTGGCAAACAACAGAATGCTTTGCATTTTTGAAATTGTTTTGAAATCTTGACTGGCTCGTTGGTCTAGTGGTCGCAACCGCTACCGCTGAGCATGAGACCTTTGGTTTGATTTCCGGAGCGGTCAAAGTGTTATTGGGTTTTATATTCTGGAATTTTTCAGTAGCAGCCTGGAGGCTGGATTTATGCGGTTGATGGCAATAGGCTCGCCCCCTATTACATGGGACTCAATCAGAACTGGCATTTATATATTCGGGGAATACATGCGTCATGTTATGTTATTTAAAAGCTTATTTGACCTAAAAACAGTCACTGTTCCACAGCTGACCCAACTCTTCAATCATTTTGATCCCCCATCAAAACACTTCGTAACCCATCAACCACTCCTACATTTCTACAAGTACTTACACCAATTGATTCGAATATAAAAGTGTACGCATCATAATCAGGCTCGTCCCGTGACGCGGCGTCTCCTAGTCTGGCACTCAGGACCAACCGGGTCAACGCCCACTGACCGTAATGTGGTGCTTGTTATACCACGCACGGAGGATATGTCATGTCCTTTCTCTTGGTTTATAGGAATGCTTGGAATTCTTGATTTGAGTCGAGTGGATTTGTTGGGAGTGTTTATTTAATAACTTTGAAGGTCTGAAAGGATTTAGCAAATAAAATGAGTTCAGATTATCCCAAATCCCTAAAAAATGTTTCAGAGACATTGGCATAAGCGTCTGTTTTCAAAGGCAACTGCAACGTATTTGTCTTTATAGAAGATTTTTTGAAGATTTACATCTTAATGAACTTTATTGAAAAAGTCAGTATTCATCTGCTCAATCTGCACCTCTTCGTAGGGTTATAGCTCCAGGAGTAACCCTTCATATACCTGGCTATCCGTAAACCAAACAGTGTCATAAGGGCGCGTAAAAGTGAGAATACGATTTCTGATACTAATAAGATTCTCCAAGATCTCGGTGCGGTCTTAGATTTAATTAATAACAAGGACCTTGAAAGTGAATCCTCTAAAAACAAAAACATGACGATATTTTTGTCAAAACATTTCCTATTTGAATACAATCTAAAGTATTGACGAACAACCTTGCCAGCTTGCCCTATGACTCATATTGGTCCGTTATTATACCGGGTCTTGGCATTATCTATGTTAATATTTTTTTATAGATATTAATACCTAAACCTGGTCTATTATAACGTTACTTTACTAGTTTGCAAAAAACTCGTATCAAGGCTCCCGCAGACAGGCGCAACGCGACTCCGGTAGATTAATTTTCATGAGCTTATGATAGAAATTGCTCCACCAGTCACGTTGCGCCTGTCTGCGGAAACCTTCAAAAGACCAGTTGGTCAGATTTTTTGTATTTAATGTTCGACACAAGGTTTGAAATCCAGTTTATTTTATTCGTTGGCATAATGTGAGAATAAATGAGATTCTATTAGAAGGATTAGTGGCATTATATTATTATTGATGATGTGATGCAGTCATCTTTGCATTTTTGTAATTTTCTTAACTTATTTGGTCCTACGAGTCAAAGATATTTTTCAAATATAAATTACAAATGTTATTCTTTCTATGTTTTCGTTTTTGGATGCAATTCACCATGACAAAGCATAAGCATAATCAGCCTATAGTGTTCCCACTGCTGGGACACAGGCCTCCTCTCGGTGAGAGGGAGTGGGCCGTAATCCACCACGCGGGCCCAGTGCGGGTTGGTTGGTCACTATGACAAAGCAATCTCAATAATTATGAAAGAAAAAGTGAATTTCTAGGAGTGAATTTGTTACAACAAGGGTAGGTTAATTCATGAAGGTCCTGAAATTCAACAGTCACCATGAATTTTATAAAAATGCAACCTCTTTGATCACTAACGTCTGTAACATGGTAACTAATGGTAAGTAAATCCGTTCAAAAATGTGAATGAATGAGGAATTCTTGTACACACGACTACACATCAAGCTATACATTTCTAGTATAAGCTGACCTCGCATTATACAGAAATCCTATACAATGCGAGATCAGCTTGAACTGGAAATGTATAGCTCGATGTGTAGCCGTGTGTACAAACCTACATGAATGAAAACTACAGTTAAAAGCACCAATGTTAGTAGTTAGTACAGTTCGGTACGTGAACGTGCATAGATAGAAATATTTCGTCTTCATCCTACTATTGTTAGAGCAAACAGTTCGTTCAACAAAGACGCCGATGTTTACCACGATTTAAAGTAAATATTGCTCTTTTGAGAACAGGAAAAAAAGAACGGGACATTGTTGAAATTCTGCATGTTTTAAACGGCGTTTGCGTATTATCTGATTGTTGGGATTACGTCCAAAATGTTTTAGAGAGTTCTGGTTCAACTTAATTGGCAGCTCTAATTTTTTGTCATCAATGAAATATAGAAATGTTTTTATTATCCAGTATGGGCAAGTGATGAGGAGCAATGAAACGCATGTGGCAAAAAAAGTGATTAACAGAATGTTGTTGGATGGAGAGGTAGAGAATGACAAAAGATAAATGGATGGATTGGGTGAGGAATGATAAAGAAAAGAAAGGAATGATAGCGCGACGGATGACAGTTGCGCCGACACAAATACCATGGGACAAGAGCAGGAAGATGATGGGTGAAATATAGCAATATTTTCTGTTTGCTGAAGTCTTGCATTCAGTAAGGTTTAATAAGTAGTTGCTCCTTTTCGCAAATTTCGAGATAAATCAGTTAGGTCTTGCAGTAGTGACAAGTGTACATTAGATATGCTAAGGACTCCACCATATGAAATAACAATAAAGAAATTCGTTGATGCGTCATTGCAATTCTGACACGAAAGCCGACATTTGAACGACTGCCAATATCCTGTGTGTCGTCAAGGTATGAGTCTCAGACGTACGTGATGTCAAAATGATGGCAAATGATATGCATGGATAGGGTTGAGAATCTTTTCCTTGTCAAACTTATTTGTGCGTAGATTTAATGGGTGAGCTTGTGGCGACATCTATAACGCCACATGTGAACTACGCATAACACTGACGTCACGAAAAATCCTGCATCGCGCAAGTAGTTTATCGCGCGACGAGTATATAACAACGTCCCGACATCAATCGTCGTAGCTCACCAGACACAACATCCGTCTGGCCGGAGGATCCTCCCTTTTCTGTGGAGGATGAGTGAACTTTACACCCTGTTCCTCATACCTCTATAAGGTAATGCTTTTCCAGTCTTGACTTCTGCAAAAGAACCACTTCACCTAGACTGTCGTACGTAAGGTCCCAAAAAGTATCTTTTGCTTCAAGCATCACGTGTCCAATCTTCTCCATGCACCATGGTGTGGGTTTGAATTTAGTCTTCTCACACCGGTGACCGTGGTGGTACCAGTTCGTGGCCTGATAAATTCAAGCTAACAAGCTGAGCATGTAACCTACCGTCGACTGTTCATCAGAGCGTTGTCTTTTAGGCACCAGGTGCAAAGAAATTCAAGTCTTATGAAACTTGTTACTGGTTTTCCTTCAAAAATCAAAAGTCATTTGCTCAAGCTAGACTGAGAATCAGCACTTTTTGAACGTGAAAATTACATAAGACAGTCCTCCAAAACGCCCGCCCTGCACCACTTCCTAGTGCTTTAGCTGGGAAGAAGAAGTGGCGCAACAAACTCCCCAGCAGCACAGCTGTCTGTTCCTACTACCATTTCAGTGGACTGGTTATTTTCCTCAAACGATTTTCAGATGTTTCATAAATTAATTATATCCACGAATGCCATCGTTGCGGTTCCATATCAGTTGATAAACTGCACTATTTAGGGACGGTCGGTCACCTCGTTAGCTATTTTTGTAATACAACGGTAGGTAAACATTTTCCCTTTGTGTGTTCGCATTTTGTCATTAGTGCGGATTGAAATAATGTGTCGTGCCGTGAACTGTTGTCTGAAATAATAAATATTTAGGTTGTTGCTAGTGATTCAGATTGGTCATAAATACAAGGATGGGTCATAAACACGTGAGTTACAGTATCCAAATGATTGCCAATAATAATGGCGTCTACTACAATTTCAGCATTCGGTTGGATTGCATTTTCTTTATTATCCTCTCTGGTGTCCGAGAATGCTGCAGGCTGGTGAACTGCTTAGAATTCGAATTTAAATTCGAAAATATTTTATTTCACATAAACCTACATGGTCACTTATGAAACGCCTGAAGCTAGGTGCACGGTTACAGTTGGTCGTTTCCTATAGAAAAGAGCCGGCAAGACCCACGGTTACTCTTTTAAAAATAATTGGCTTCAATACTTCCAAATAACAGTGTTAATAGGTATGGGAGAAAAGTGTAGGCCTTTCAACAAGTACCAGGTACTTAACAGAATAGAAATGGTCAACAAATCTACAGTCCTCTAAGCCACGTTAACAAAATAGAAAAGAAGCTAAGTATATAAAAGATAAATAAATTAGTAAACATAAATAAAAACCAACTCTAAACGAAATGACCTGATTGCATGATTAACTGTAATAAATCTGAATAATTATCATATCCACAAAAGCCACTCACAAAGAGTTGAAATTAAATTGTAGGTTAATTAAATGTCAAATAATAGGATGATTCATAGTCATAGTCATAGTCATTTATTCATGAACAATTATTTGTATCTGAATTTACACATTTTAAATAATAATAACAAAAAAGATATCATTAATAATAAAATAGATTCAAAATAATTAAAACACATACAATGACAATAAATACAAATTACATTAAAGATGTCATGAAATAATAAATTAATAACAAAAAAATATTATGATTTAGATTATGTCAATGAAGGATGTAAAAAATAAATATGGTAATTTGGGAGCAGTTAATAGACTCTTACATAATTATGCCGTTAATGAGGTACCAGGGAAGCCACATGGGCAGAAGGAATTATTGAAGAAAGAAGAAAGTCAGGAGGCAGTCATAATCAGATCACGTGGAGGCTTTTGTCCTGAAAATGTAGACGACAGAATATCACCCTTCTGAACGCATTGTTTTGTATCAACAGATCCTAATAGTTCTAGAGCCATGGTCACCAGTCGTATGACCCCAATTTTTAAAGGCATAGGCCCATAATGACAATTGTTTCACCTGACATTCTGAAGTTTTCTGCGTTCAGTATAAGGCGTCATCGCGATGGTCCAACAGCACGCGTAGCATGAACACCGTTTTGTCGACGGAAGAGAAGACTAAACTGACATTCCGTGTAGACAGTAAGACGTCAGCAAAGTAGAAAGAGTCAACTGCACTTTTTACGAAATTCACTCTTTTACATAATTCGACTCAGGTTTCTTTGTTTTGTCATAGGATTTGTTTTTCTGTTTGATTCTCAATTTTTACTGATATTAAGTCACGTATATATAGACAACTACAAAAAAAAATCTCAGTTTCGAAGAACCGTATTTTAGAACAAAAAAATATTTCAGTAATATTGGCCTTAACCGTTTCCTTGGTAATATTTCCTTTTAACGAAATGATGTAAAATATGAGAAGATAGCTTTGTTCCTCTATTAATTATCACAGTTTTGTGTTTAAATGCTCTCCTGTAAAATCATGATTTTTTAGACCGTTTATACTTTGTGGCCGTGGAGACAACTGTCAGTTGTCAGTGTGATTTTGACAGTTTGGGATAGAAAACTTTCTTCTGAAATAGTCTACATATAAAAGGACCTAGACAAAGATTGTTAGAAACGAAAGACAAAATTACAGATTGTAGAAGGATTTCTACGGTGCGATGTCAAAAATGGAGAAACAAAATGTCACTTTGTATAGAAAGAGCTGTGTCTATTCTTCGTAGACATAGAAAGCGTCATGCTACGCGTGCAGGTGTCCTAATAGCTCGCGCGATGCCCATCGTGCGATGGTCATTACGCGATGCTGCCGCGTTGCTGTGCTCGCGCGATGAAGTATGACCTATTAGGACACTCAAAAGAGATTTGTAGCTTTGATTGCACGATCAAGCCCATCGTACGATCGTTATTAAGAATTACCTCTGCTAACGCGCTATGACTTGCAAGCTTCAATTCTCGTCGTGCGACGAAATCGCATCTTTTGCTCGTACGATCTTAGCCACTTAGGACGACGCTATCACTTAAAACTTTGTCACACCTAGCACTTCCAACTCCGTTGTTAAGGTACGAATACCACGTTACTTGTCAGAACGCTAACTGTCGCTGCCACCTCAATTTGTATGCTCTTCTTAACCGACACAACACACTAAACGCACAGAATGCGTTGACAGTTATTTAGATACCATCACAGTAGTAACGGGACCGTACGTGTTACTATTGTTGTTATTATTAGTAACGTTAGGGGAACTCATAGTAAGTACTTTGTAATTCATATACCAGAGTCTCGCGTGTTTTTAATTTTACTTGTTTGAAAGTGTTTACTAATGTTTTGTGATGTTAAATGGCGTTTGTGGTGACCTAGTTTTTGATAGGGGTAAAATAACGGGTACTTAAACTTTTCATTATTCATTATTACCATATTATCTACATGGTTGGAAGTGGGTCTCGAACTTGACTGGCGAAATTAGGGTGTGGGGACTATACTGTTCCTCTAACTACCCCTTCGGGAAATTATAATACGTGACGTTAAACAGACGTGATGTTATAATTAATTAGTATAGCACAGGCACGCATATAAATGAGAACTAGGTACCTACGAGTATCTGGTACGTAAGCGTGGACCTTTATATAGTTTAAATGTTTTATTGCGGCTTGCGATGACGGCTGCCTAGCGGGGTGATTTCCTACGACACAAGGGAAATGCTTTTTTTTTTTGGGTTGGTTATTATAAAATGCCTGCGCATACTCTTAGTGACTGAAAGCGCCGTGTCCCTTCAGTTGCCTGTGTGTTGCCAGGTATCCTTTTTGGACTTTCCCGTGACCCTGGCAGCCAATGGCAATACCTTTGACAGTTCAACAACATTAATTGCATTGTGTGCTTTGTTAAACAGGCGAATATTTCACTAGAAATTTCCTTCAGTCTTTAGATTTTTGTGTTATTGGAGGCTCATTCGTGGAGGTCTTTAGAATAGTGGGCCATGACCAACAAACTGTCCGTATGCCGTTCATGATGCAGAACGAGAAAATCTACAGCTGTAACTTACAACTGTGTAAGATGCAGCTCATGCAGCGAACTTATCATATCTGTTAGCACATTGCCTTTCATTCATTAGTAAAATGGACAGCGCTGTTGTCTATCTTGCATATTTTAGGTATCATTTTACAATCAAACTATTCTTAAAAGGTATTATCCTGGCAGGAATTCCATGAATTGCAGCGGATGTAAACGACCTATTAGGAAGGTAGACACCGCTTAAATTACCTATTGTATTGTACACATGATGACAAAACATGACACTTAGATTCCTTGAGTAGGCAGAGATGTCTAGGAGGCACATACATTTCGCCAGTTTTTTAAAGCCTTTACAGGGAGCAAGCGAGCAAATGTGAAGAGGACAAGGAAGTGCTTGCCACGGTAACTGGAATGGATTTTTGACAGTTGTTAGGGCTGGTTACGGGTCGTCAGAAGCCCGAAAGTCTGACAACTCGTCTTTCCAAAGGATATCGTACCTATTAGCCAGTAACCGGTTTTGGAGGTCAGATATTATGTAGGGTAGCAAGGACATCGACGCGAAAACTTTTTACCATGGATTCAGTAGATACATGATTCCAAACTGAAAAAAAAAAAAAAACTGCTGTTTAATAGAAAAGTGCTATACCTACGCGGTCAAAATGTATGGAACAGCGACTTTTTTGCGAATCACAGCATGGAAGCCGTCAGTTCGGTTCTGAGCAAAGATCTCCGATGTGCTACAGAAAAGGGGCAGTTTCAACGGGGTAATTTCTGATAAAAAACCTTACATTACCTCACCTAGGTATCCCATGCGCAGACAGAGTCGCGTATACTACCAATAGAAGAAGAAAAAACCGGCCAAGTGCGAGTCCGACTCGCACACAAAGGGTTCCGAACTACCGTTCAATATTTTAGAAAGAAAAAGAAAGAAAGAAAATACGTTTATTTGCGGTACACATGACGCAAAGAAAGAACAAAACACGAAAAATAAACAATTTGGGGGAAAATATGCGTCACATCCACGCAAAACGGCCATCGCTCAGCATAATGCTGCGACCCTATGCGAGACAGAGCCCCAACGCTGGTTTTCAGCGACAGCCAGCATTTTGTTTAATTTTTAGTGCCCTTTAATTTTACTTTGTTTTTTTTACGTATTTGTTGTTATATTGACAATAGAAACACATGAGGTTCATTAGATACAGCTCGGTGACAGATAGACGGACAGCGGAGGCTTAGTAATAGGGTTCCGTTTGGCACACTTCGGGTACAAAACCCTAAAAAGAAAATTATAACTAACAGGCTTTCTTTTATAATTTTAGTCTTTGTAATACCTGCCGTACTATTCTGTAAAAATCTCACCGCGAAAACTTGGGTGAAGTGAGCTGTCAATAGTGTCAATCCCTAGAAATGACAGCTCACTTTAAGCTCACTTCACCTAAGTTTTCAAGGTGAGATTTTTACAGAATCGACCGGCAGGTATCAACGACTAAAGTAATAAATAACTTGAGACGGGCAGTTAACCTATTCGCCCACAAGTAATTAATGGTAATAAAAAGTAATAAATGTCGTTGGTACTGGATAAGCAAACAATATTTATTGAATGAGTATTGATAACAATATTGTATAGAAAGTAGGTTATTTAAGACATTCAGATGGATATTTATATTATAAGTGCCTAAAAACACCAAGTAGGTACCTACTGTTATCGCTTTTATTTATCACCATTGCACACTTGTCAGACTATTGTCAGAGGTCAATTAAAAAAATCGGCCAAGTGCGAGTTGGACTTGCATACGAAGGGTTTTGTTATCATCGTACAATATTTAGCAAAAAACGCCCAAAAAAACACGTTTCTTGTATGGTGACCCCCTTTAATTTTTACTTTATTTGTTATGTTGTTATAGCGGCAATAGAAATACACAATCTGTGATAATTTCAACTGTCTACCTGTTACCATTCATGAGATACAGCCCGCTGACAGACAGGCGGACGGACGGCAGTACGGACAGCGGAGGCTTAGTAATAGGGTTCCGTTTGGCTCCCTGCGGGTACGGAACCCTAAAAACCAGACTGACCCATGATTATCTCCCCAAGTAATCTCTAGGTAGTTCTAATAATTAGTAGGTAATAAGCACTTACGGAAATAGTTTTATTTTGCTTTTTAATTACAGTCAACGAATTTGTTAAGCAAATTGACACCCTTCGTCAATTGCCATGTTGTAGCCATTTCATACAACTGTCAAAGAATTGTAGTTGTGATTTGAATATTCGGGCAATTAAAGTTAGCAGCCAATTTGCCTTACAATTAATTCCCCTGACTTTACTTAAATAGCCCATAGAATTCTAAACACGTTAGCGTAAGTTTCATGCTAAAATAAATTAACACGCAGTAAATTGCTCACTTTTTTAGCCTAAAAAACAAGCAAACGTTAAACATAGCACCTGTCATGTCATAATGACGATGAAACCTAATTACTCCTGTATACAACCAACTATTTGTTAAAGACAATTGCATACAGCGATAAGATAATGATGTTTTTGTTCGTCTAATGACAAAGTTCAAATGCACCTACAAGTCTGCTATAGTTTGACCGATATCACTGTATCGCCCCTTAGAAATGCGCAGCGAGGCGGGGGTGAGACGTCGTGAGCGTTGGTGAATGAGCGGCTTGCACTGCCTCCCCGTTTCACCGCGCACATACCTAAGGCGTGCTGCAGTGGTATCGGTCAAACTATGTATAACATAATATGCCTGCATTCCCCGAAAGGTAGGCAAAGCAGAGGTGTACCTACACCTAAATTTCGCCAGAGCATGTTTCAAGTCCCATGTTATAGGGAGGGATCCTATGGCCATCAAATGGACATGAATCCGAGCTGCTGCTGAGAAATAAACCCAAACACTGCCAGTCAATCAATCTGCCTAGCCTTTTCCCAACTATGTATATTGGGGTCGGCTTCCAGTCTAACCGAATGCAGCTGAATACCAGTATTTTACATGGAGCGACTCCCTATCTGACCTCCACAACCCAGTAATTGGGTAATACGATACCTCTTGGTAAGACTGGTGTCAGACTTTCGGACTTCTGACGAGTCTTAACGACTGTCAAAGATCCACGAATGATAGCCGGGACTAATGGCTTAACGTGCTTTCCGAGGCACAGAGGAGTCTCGGTATGTAAAGATGGTCACCCATCCACGGACCAACCTCGGCAAGCGTAGCTTAACCTGATGGATCGACCCATGCGGCTGTTATTACTAAGCCACAAGCTCCTCCCAAACACTGCCAGACCTGGGGTTGAAATCCAGGACCTCTTGCTCAGCAGAGCATTTTCGGCAACAAGACCAATAAGACAGCCGAAGGGCAAATTACAGAGATGAACTGTGAAAATCTGAGAATTTTGGCGAGATTTTGACAAATTTAACCGTAAGTTTTGTCTCTATAACATAGTTTCTTTCTCTTAATCTTAGTCCCCCTTAGTCAGAAGTATGCTAAGAGAATTTCAATTAGGGCTTAGTGACAAAGCTACATATTTCATAGGGATTTTCTCCACTTTCTTTGTTCTTATAATTCCTAACTACGCGTGTCCTAGGGTAATCTCTATACAGTGTTGGCTACAAATTAACTGTCACAGCATTAGAGATCTTTAGGCTACGTGTTCGAAGTAAATAGATGACTTATTCAATTTCATCAAGATAAAGCCTCTAAGGTCGAGATTAAGAAACGTTACTTATAGTTCGCGCGACTGCTACCCACCGCCTGAGGTAAGCAAGCGGAGAGACGAGGGAGGGAAAAGGCCAAGCTAACTCAGTCTGACAATTTTGTCAATGGGGGCAGCATTGACAAAATTGTCAGACTGAGTGAGCTTAGCCCCGTCTCACCGCTCACATACCTCAGGCCGTGACTAGCAGTCGCGCGCGAACTACTCCGGTTACTGTACCAGTACTCCGGCTTTGTTATGTTTCCTTCTCTTGCACTTGTTGTTTGACAGTTGTGTGACAGTGACAGGATTACTGCTTACTTACCCAAAGCACAAGCTAAGTATCGTGTTTTATCAACGGTGCCCTCCCCCGTCTCATCGCTCACATACCTCAGGCGGTGACTAGCAGTCGCGCGCGGACTACTCCGGTTACTGTACCGGCACTCTGGCTTAGTTATGTTTCCTACTCTATTTTGCACTTGTCGTTTGACAGTTGTGTGACAGTGACAGGATTACTGCTTACTTACCCAAAGCACAAGCTAAGTATCGTGTTTTGTCAACGGTGCCCTCCCCTGTCTCACCGCTCACATACCTCAGGCGGTGACTAGCAGTCGCGCGCGGACTACTCCGGGTACTGTACCGGTACTCCGGCTTAGTTATGTTTCCTTCTCTATCTTGCACTTGTCGTTTGAAAGTTGTGTGACAGTGACAGGATTACTGCTTACTTACCCAAAGCACAAGCTAAGTATCGTATTTTGTCAACGGTGCCCTCCCCCGTCTCACCGCTCACATACCTCAGGCGGTGACTAGCAGTCGCGCGCGGACTACTCCGGTTACTGTACCGGTACTCCGGCTTAGTTATGTTTCCTTCTCTTGCACTTGTCGTTTGACAGTTGTGTGACAGTGACAGGATTACTGCTTACTTACCCAAAGCACAAGCTAAGTATCGTCTAGTAATCTCAGGCTAAGATTTGCTATTCTAAATCCTCACTTTTTCCACTCCTCTTTGATCTGCGTCTTCGCTGATTGCATAATGTTGAAATCATCTTGAGTGTTGTCTGTATGTCTTGTGGTTGTGGTCACAAGGGATTGTATTACCCCTGTCGTATCTATAACAATTTATTACCTATACGGTAAATTTGTTTAGTATTTTATGTCTTCAGTCTTATAGATAGAAAAGAAAAAGGCTAGGCTGATGATCAGTGATAGGAATAGGTAGTGCCTATTTGCCTAAACTTCGAAGAACAGAGACAAGAAACGGAGACTTCCATAAGACTAAATTTTTTCCGGGACATCTGTCCCGAAATTCGGGAGAACACTTTTAAATACGGAATAAGTAATTCGTCTATATACCTAAAGTTTGCGACTCCAAAAAAAAATTTCAGAAAATTTTATGGTTGTAACGACTGTGAGTGTTATTTATTATGTTATGTCTAGTCGCAAAATTTAGGTACATATAGACGAATTACTTATTCCCTAATACAAATTTTTTTCCGGGACATCTGTCCCGAATTTCGGGACAGATGTCCCGGAAAAAAATTAGTCCTAAGGAAGTCTCGTCTCTGTTCTTCGAAGTTTAGGCAAATAGGCACTACCTATTCCTATCACTTGATGATATGAAAGAACAGCCCCAAAAAACGTTTTGATAGGCAGATGAGCCTAGCCTTTTTCCCACTATGTTCGACTCGGCTTCCAATCTACCTGAGTGCAGCTGAGTACCAGTATTTTACATGGAGCGACTGCCAATCAGAGGCCCTAGTGTAAGTTTCTTTTAACGTAGACCTACGCAGGCCTTCACCAGTGAAGGGCAAATCGGAGCGCCGAACGCGTTCTATGCGCAAAGTCGAGATGGTTAAAAGAAACTCACAATAGGTCCTCTGACCCTACAACTCAGTTACTGGGTAGCACGATACCGCTTATTAAGACTGGAATCTGTAGTGGTAAAATACTCGTTTGTAATGGTTCAAAAAGCATTCTTCGGTCGAGTCTTAAAATATTTTTCCAAATTATCTCTAGCTTCTTAAACCCCATAAATATCACACTTATATTTGCATTACGCTTGCTCACCTTCACCTTTCTCGTCTTCAAAGCGCAACAAAGTATTAAAACATTTGAGCTGTAAATAAATGCGACTGCGCTTGCGTCAATCAATTTTATGGGTCGGCTGCCGCGCAGTCAAAGATTATGTTGCTCGGATATCCAGCGCACTTTAACTAAATCAAAGGGACGAGATGCGGGACTGTGGCACGGAGTAGATATCCACCAGAGACCAAGCTACAATACTTTATGACGTGGCAAATATTATAGGCACGTGTTTGTCCGTATCTTACTTGGTAGTAACCGTGGTTACCGACGATGCAGTCAACGATTGTGCACGATTGGCCAGAATAAGAAGTTTTGCGGTTTTGTGTGGCCATTTTGCGAGTTCCCAATCTCGTCAACGACCAACGTTACACACACATATGTATGCCCCTCTGCCAAGCGTAAATGCATGGCGCTTGGTCTCTGTTAGTTGTCTACTCATTGCCTTGTGGGCTGTATGATATATTGTTGTATGGTTTCGACAGTTTTGTTAAACAAAGTGGTGTGGTATAGTGTTATTGTATGGCATGCCTACTTTATTAGTCCTTTTGGTGTTTGCTCTTCTGCTGAGAAAAATTTTGGTCCTTCGGTACTTAAGTTTGGTTTAATTTAAATTCAGATGTGCTTGAAGACCATTCAATGAATGTGACTACTGTGAATATGAAATGCCGGAGGCTGAAATTATTTCGGCAGCTGAATAGTCTGATTCTCCATTCATAGGAAGGGTTGACGTAATAAATTTAGCTTAAGCAATCATTAGAAATTTTCAGAGACAACCAATGAATTTGTATTCTTGAGTATGACTAAACTAATTGTGCATTCGCCAATCTACGCATTACTATCGTACTTTTTTTTATCAAAAGCATTATTGTTATTAATTGATTCGCTATCGCTACGTTTCGAATCGTTTGAAATTAGAAAGATGTTTTTTTTAACATCAAATTCTTGTTACTCTTCTATGGCTTAATCAGTAGGTTCATTGTATGTTATTTTAATACCGGTATTTTATTAAGTGTTATTACGAGAAACAATATTATCAATTTTTTAAGAGACAAGGATAGTAAGAGCTAGTTATATAAAAGTTCCTGTAACATTACGTAGCTATGATTTACAAAAAAAAAAAAACAAAAGTGATTTTAAAACACTGTGAAAAGTGCAACGAACTTTGATGAACTGCCGAAATGATAGCTACTGCGGTTATGAACGTGTTGCACAACTAGGGCGCTGGTCCTTGTGGCAGGAAAAAGATAATAGAGCTATTGATAAAAAAAATGGTCTTATTTGTTTCCGACCTTTAGTTGACAAGTCAGTAAATCAATCAACTCAGCCTATAGCAGCCCATGACTGGACGCGGGCTCCCCTCAGGTTGCGATAGGTATTATCGGTTCTACGTCTTCCTCATCCAGTCTAAGCCAACCACCTTTTTAAGGTCGTCTTACTCTATTCTTGCCGACCATGGGTCCTACGTCAGACATGGCCAGCCAACTGCCACTTCAGCTTGCAACCCCAGTAAGCCTAGTATTTAAACATTCACAAATATGTAAATTAATAACTTAAACCTCGTTGTTTCAGAGCCAAACCACCATGTTTAACTTCATGAAAAAGACCGCGGTGTTGACTGGCGGTGATGTGGGGGGCGGTGAGGAGCGGGACGGAGAGAAAGAGAGGCGGAAACGAGAAAAGAAGGAAAGGAAAGAGAGAGAGAAACGGGAGAGGATAGCAGCCGGGCTGGAGGAGCCGCTGAGGCTAGAGGAGGTGAGTTTGAAAGAAGTAGGTACCAAATAAGTATTTTATGTTTTGGTTAGATCATCAGCATGCTGACACGACAGGAATTAGTCCCATTTTGGGAGGAGCCTTCGTTTCCCTATATTCCAGTTTATCAGCTTGATCAGCAAAAGAAGTGTTTTTGAGCACCATAGCGAAATGTTTAAAGAAATACTCAAGCTAACTTTTAGTGCAGGTAAACGAAATCGATTATATTAAAAAGGTCGTGGAATCAATACCTACTAAAATGATATAATGTATGGTGCTCTAATTCATTATGTAGCAAACTTAGATACAAACAAATAAAGAACGAGCGAGGCTTACAGTAGTCGCATATTATGATGCGTAGCATCTTGGCTGACAGTATCAACCTCTCGGAAAATGGGTTTGTACCATCTGACGGCCAACTCTAGGACCGCGCGCGCTCATTGGTCAAATCAAATAGCGCGCGCTTCCCCGGGTTCCTGTTACACACTTCCGTCCCTTTCATTCTTCCCTTCGAAATCACTCCCACAGACTGCAGGAAAGCGATAGGAAACATGTTACGCATCAAAAATATTCATCGTTTCAAAACTGAGGAACCTCAGAAAATGGCTCCCGTCTGCATCAGACCACACCACTTTGAAATATAAACAGTTTCACATCATTATCGTATAGTGTAGGCAGACGCATTATCATAATATACGAGATTATAATTAAAAAGTAATATACGAGCCCCTCGAGCCTAGAGAAAACTCACACGCCCATAATAAATTCAAACTAACTGACCTCCAATATCATGCAAATTCAGATATTAGAATCCATAAAAATGCCTATAAAATTATTGTAGTTTCTTTAATTTCTAAAACCGTTGAAAGATGAGCAAAAGTCGAAATCTCTAAAGATGCTAATAAAATCTAAAATTATATATTTTATACTATGTTATATTATAATATTATAAACATAATACATTTGTGAGTTTGTATGTAGTAGATAATCTTCGGAACTACTGATCCTATTACGAAAACTATTTCACTAGTGGGAAGCTAAAGTATTGCCGAGTGTCGTAAGATATATTTATGCTAAGAGCGTTTGTTCCGAAAGTGAGATAGATAAAGATTACTGTATGGAAATATGAAATGTGGCTAACTAGCGAACTAGAATATTAATAATGAATTGCAATTATAACATTAAATTTGATGTTGTAACCGTTTTAGGTGTAAAAAAGGTATTTGGAAAGTTTCCAAATACTTTTTTTACATCCAAAACTAAATATTCGGTGTTAAGAAATTAATTATTGCATTTCCTAATCAATATTTTAGTTCACAAGTTAGCCACATATCATAATGCCATACAGTAATATTGCCAAAATAGTCAAAACAGGTAAATATTTGACAGCTATTTGCGACGTTGCCAGCTTTTAGAATAAACGCTCTTTTTCGCGCCGACGAAGTCGCCTGTAAAAGCTAGCGCTATAATAAAGGCACAGTTACACTGATTGATTGAATTATTGAATTGGTTTGGCTGTGGTTATGGTCGCTCCGTCGAATTTCAATTTGTGAACAAGATCTTCCGGTTTTTAGGCTGTTTTTAAAACGGTTTCTTTATTCATTAATCGGTGACGTATCAAGGTCTGTTTTCTGGAATTAATTGGGACAGTGGAACACTTATTAACACGTCTTGATTGCCTTGACTTTGATGGGTTAATTCTTTTGTTTCCGTTTTTTTATTAGAGTTGTGAGACGGTGTACGACCATAACTACGGCCGTAACTACAGATTTCGCTTAGAAAATAGGCGCCCTGGTTACGGGTCCTCAGAAGTCCGTAAGTCTGACAACCAGTCTTACCAAGGGGTATCGTACCTACTACCCAGTAACGGGGTTATGGAGGTCAGATAGGCAGTCGCTCCTTGCAAAATACTGATATTCAGCTGCATACGGTAAGACTAGAAGCCGACCCCAACGTAGTTGGGAAAAGGCTTGGCAGATGATGATTTATCATTACAGTATCCCTTAGAGTGCAGTCAAAGTCAAATCATTTATTTCAAATAGGCCCTTGTAAGGCACTTTTGAACGTCAAAGTTTATAAAAAAAAAATAATTGATTCTAGTCGCCTCTTCCCAAAGGTAGTTTTCGTATGGAGAAGAATGGGCAAGAAACTCCA
Organism: Agrochola circellaris; assembly: GCA_914767755.1. Lineage (NCBI taxonomy): Eukaryota > Metazoa > Arthropoda > Insecta > Lepidoptera > Noctuidae > Agrochola > Agrochola circellaris. The sequence goes on from OU611860.1 coordinate 12,413,892, forward strand.
CCGTTAATTACAAGACAGATTATACCAATAGAAGTCATCCAGGAGCACAGATAGCTGATCCAAAAAAAAATATCAGTTTGAAAATGAGTAGGATTATGAAAGAAGAGGAGTATTTAGTTAATCCTATTATAATGTAAACCGATACAGTGCTAATCAAACGTTCATTTACCTTTTAAGCCACAATTTTTTTTTTACTGCGGTAAGGCTTCCGATGGCTATCATAATCATTTATTTGTTAGAATATGTTACATTAATAAGATCTTAAGTTTTGTCAATTGTCTCACCACATTCTGCCAAGTGTGGCGTGCAAATATTATGTCCATATATTTATTACAGGACAGAGATTATTCGGTCAGTATTAACATTATTGAACGCATACTTATGAAGTGACTTAAAAAGCGTTCTTCATAATAATTAAGCGGAGAAATCCAGTCAAAAACAAGCCTACAAGTTTTTATGGTGTCTAGAAATACGGTATATATCATCTGTCTATGTCAAAAACTTTGTAGATAACCAGTAAATGTTTTTGCTGTAAGTAGTCCCCGAAATACTTACACTAAAAACTGTTAGCAATCTAGTCAGTATAAGAGCTTTTTCTAGATTTTCTCTACTTGTATTTTTTCTTGCAGTCTCGACATCTTTGTTATTCGAGACGAGACACGGCCCTCGTTTTTTGGCTGGTGTCTTTATTTGTTCTTTCATTTTGGTTGGAGATATCACTCTTGGCTGTAGTAGGTTTCCACCATTCGCAAATATAACAACCTTATTGGTAGCTATATATTTGAGCTGTTTCGGGTTGAAACACTAGGGCCTTGAGTTCGGAGTGCTCAACGAGTATTTCAGGATGTCGCCAAGCGGTTGATCGACTCGTCACGTGACCAGAGGGCTAGCCTATTTTTAATACATACAAAAAAGTGCCCAAAATGTTGTATGGCAATATCGCCAGTACTGCTAGCACTTTGGGCACTTTTTCCATTGACAGCGATGCGGAAGAATTTTTTGATGCCTAAGCCCAATGAGCTCTTCCCTTTTATTTACGTACTTGTACATTATATACATGTTTTAGTGTTAGCTTGTATAGTGTATTTATGATTTGCCAAAATATAATAAAGACGTCGTATTAATTAGTTAATTAGTAAATTGCGAGAGCAACTATTAACAAGTTCCGTACATCTCATTTAATTTTATGTCGTTCTCTTCTGTTTCCGTAACAATGAAAACGATAGTTTTGGTTAGGTACTAATCTCATAAAATACCTATGCTTGGAAAGATCCATTTGGCTAAGCTATAAAACAATGCTTCGATCTTAGCAAAGATACTTACGAGAGTACTAGCTTTATAGAATGTAGCCCTGTAGGAGTTAACTAACTAGTAGCCGAGACCACCCAGAACTATCCTACTTACATAATTCATTATAATGAAATAGAAACGCCAACAGTTACTTACGCATCAAATTCTTGCGCATGACCGCATTTTGCATGATCAAGATTTATTGATCAAAACAAACAAATGGTGGCATTTGTAGGATTGTTCAACAGCACGACTGTGAAATGTCAAAGATTTTCATGACTTTATTTAAGGCTGGGCTCAAGCTTCCGATTCGCTTCAGAATTGAGTGCACCGATAATCGGATCCTAGGAACAAGGTTTCTTCGACTTGTTTCTTTTCCTTCAGGCGTTTTTGTTTCAGTTGGGGATGTCTGGGTTGTATGTTTGTTAGACTCCTAATTACAAAATATGACGTCACGATTGCTTTCCCCGGAGGCTTAAGCAGAGGCACACACAAACTCACTGATGACCATATGGGTGTAGTATAGGTACACCCTCTGCCTTCTGGGAAAACAGGGTTGATGAGACTTCGTATAATTATTAAGTCAATAAATAATCTTTGTGTACAACAACTGCGATGAGTACAAGTTTCCTTGATATGATACTTTATAGCTTTTACTAATGTCAATTTACTGGCGAAAAGGACCAGTTTTATTTTGGCTTTATTTTTTCTTTGCCGTAAGTGAGTTCCCGATCTAGAACCGAAGTTCCAACTCCAGTAAGCCCGCTGGGGAGTTTGTTGCGCCACTTCTTCTTCCCAGCTAAAGCACTAGGAAGTGGTGAAGGGCGGGCGTTTTTGGGAGGCTGTCTTATGTAATTTGAACGTTCGAAAAGAGTTGATTCTCAGCCTTATTGAATAAATGACTTTTGAATTTTGACTACAATATCCGATCACGTGAATTAAGTAGCAGATTGGCAATACGGGCCCAGCCTTACCATAGTTCTGATCTTTCCAAATCCTCAGAGAGGGTGTGTCGCAATAGGTCAAAAGTGCGAGGTTGTTTGCATTCACTTGTTCTTTGCTCTGTACTAAAAACGCATTTGGTATTTGGACCCATAACATTTTAAGATTTATATCCATATCTTATTTGTTTTTGATGAGCGCTAGTTAAATGTTCGTCGTGATTGCCCAGAGATTAAGCCGTCGCTTCTCATGCATAAAAACGTGGGTTCAAATGCGGCAAAAAACAATGTGACTTTTTCAATTCATAATTATGTACTTTTTGAGTTTATCTTAGACATTACTGACATCGGTGAAGGAAAACACCGTGAGGAAACCTGGAATTATAGTTAATATAAGTCAGAAATCGTAATTTAATTTACCTCAATGTATCGCTGTAATCTTTCGATTACGTAACAAAAGAAAAAATACGTGTCCAATATTTTTTTATAATCTCAAAGACGGACTAAAAAAAATTCTAGTCATCATCCCTATTTGTGGTACCGTTGAAGGAATTGAATGAGTGAATGAATTGAGAAACATGTTCATGTTTAGTAAAGTGAATGAAGCAATAGATCTTAAATGTATTGCAGTGCTTTATGCCTCACATCTGTTTAGTTGCCACAATTTACACGAATAAGCAATTGAATAAAGGGCTTGGCAATATTTTAGCTTGACATAAGTGATGTCTTGTCTTGTGTTGCCATGTTTCCAGCTAACAAATAGTCCCTGTAACTTACAGTCTTACTTATTTATTTATTTTACTTCTTTTTTCTCCTTTTAATCTGCTAAACTATCGCCAGGGTCAAGATTTTGAACGACTGTACGTTTCAAAGTTATTCTACCTCTGATAGCAACCGTATAGCAACAGACAAAGATCACTGTGTTGAGAAATCAGTGGTAATATCATAATATGTAATAATATAACTATCATCATTCACTTGCATAGCCCAATTTATTTGGGGTCGGCGTAACATTTATTTTTCTTCAATACTTCAGAGGGAAAATAATTCAAAGACTATATAGAAAACATCCTTATCACGTTAAATGCAGGTATTCCGCCAATCAACAATCTTGATAGAGACCAAAATAGTGACGTGCATACCTAATCAGCCTATAATGTTTCCACTGCTGGGACACAGGCCTCCTCTCGGTGAGAGGGACCGGACCGTTTCCTTCACCGTTTTGAGACCAGTGGTGATGGAATAATTCACAGAACAGATAAAAGAGGTATCATTTACGTATTGGTCTCTTGCTTGTAGGTGAGTTAAAGAGTGGGAGATAAGCGGCGACACTCGTTCTAATACAAGTCAGGAACTATTTCCTTTCTAACCTCTTTTATCTGTTCTGTGGAATAATATACACAAAACAAAGTGCCTGTCTTGGTTCGAACCTGCGTCCTCGATAATCGCGGTCGTTTCCACTGGGCCAGCACTGCTGTTTAATGCAGAGATTCCGTACATCACCAATCTTGATAGAGACCAAAATAGTGACGTGACGCAGCCACTTCTAAATTCAAACAAACAACTGTCAACGCACTCAAGCTCTTTACAATGCAGACTCAATGCAACTGGTAAAGAATGATAGGCATCTCATTCATAGTGACCTAGATTAGCATGCTGCCCAGATCAATAAGATCGCGTCGAATAGACAATATACGTCAATCAATTGAATGAGAATCGATTGTTCGTTTTATCTATGATATCTCGGATTTGCTTTCATCGAGTGGCTTATCATTATTGATACATTTGATAGTGAAGTGATGAGCTATGTATTTGAAAGTGATGTGAGTAGTTATACCCCCCTCAAAGTGATAATCGTTGAGTGATCAAATCAAAAGTCATTTATTCAAATTAAGTTGAAAATTTGTCAAAACTACTCAACGTCGTGACTGAGACAAGAAGGCCTCCATTCAGCATGATGCTGTGCTAAGGGGGAGCCACAGGACAGCGCAGATTTTTTTTGGTCAAGCACTGGCGGTCGTGCAAGCGGGCCTTTGTATTTCTCTAAGAAACTAAGGAGCTCCTTGACACTTAATACCCAATTGACAAAGCGAAGACAAAAGTATCAATGAGGCGTTAAAATACGGCTCAGTTAAAAGCAAGTACACTCCAATCACTACAAGTACAGTTTTATCGGTCGTACAAATACTTAAAAGCGTCTTTATTTGTGAACTGAGTTTGTACAGGATTAGTCCGTTTGTTCTGGGTGCGTACGCGCATAAACAAAGTGGAATTCCAAGGAATTACGTCTAACATCAACTCCTTTGTATACAAAGTGGGGACGGTCGTAGAATGTGTTAAAAGGGGGCGAAATGTCATGCCCCGTTTTAATAGAATGCTTTGCTTCCTCATTTCTTTTCAAATTCAAATTCAAAAGTCATTTATTCAAACTAGGCTGATAATCAGCACTTTTCGAACGTCAAAGAAAATGCTTTAAACTGTACATAATTATATAGTTACTACTAGCCGTTCGACAGTAATACTTTTTGTGATTAAGAAGGACCAAAGACGTTTTGCGAAAAAAAAAATACCCAGGATCAAAGGACCAAAAAATGAATTGATAGGAATTCGAAAGCCTGGTGTTCCTACGCTATTGGTAGCCACCTTTTGCAGTGTGTACCAGTTGCCATTTTCCTCGTAGACGTCGTCGTTATCAGGAGCAAATATTTCGTCGAATAATATTCAGACGATAATCGCATAATATAGCCAGTGTTACTTAAACACCTAAGTAGAAATTGGTGTGCTTTAGATAAAATAACAATCTACAGGATATTTTAGTTAAATATGTGGCGAGCAGTTGTTTCAAGAAAAAACGTAATAAGATCTATTTATAGAACAGTACTGCATATTTAATTTCCATTTCCATGCAACGCCAGCCTGGAGGTTCGTTAATAACTGGAAAGTTTATTATACAATTATTCTCAAGAGGATTACTTATATAAGTTTGCATAGAGAAAGCGACATTGTTTTATCCTACCAGATAGTAAGTTCCGTTGGGATGGGGATTCGCCGAGTAGGATAAAATATTCACTTTGAGTCTGAAATGAATTATGCAATTTAGGCAGAGACTCGAAAGGTTGTCCTGAAGAAGACCACACTGAATTATACAAGATTGAAAGACAATCAACGTTGTTGCTGGCTTTTAGACAATATCCTCAATATGAAATAAGTTGTAGGAACAAAGAACTAAATAAAACAAATAAACATCGACATCGGAACTCGGAAACTATCCGATCAGAAATACGGAACCAACATCTTGATCTAATTTATTGAATTAAGTACATAATATCCCTCGGAAATCCACTGTTCAAACATTGAGGGGACCATTCCCTGCTACCAGAATATAAATCAACCACGGAACACAATAGGAATGGCGGACAAATTCGATCTTTGCCCGAAGTTCCGTTAGTGTATGTACGATGCAATCTGCGATCGTATCTGTGAAAATGTGTGAATCGATTTGAATGCGATTCGATATGTTATGCATGCATCTGTAGAGGTGTCGGGAAGTGTAATGTTTTGTTCTCGAGTCTACCTCACACACACTCACTCAAATGAAGAAACTACAAAGTATAATATTATGAACTTTTTTCCCGAACTGTTTTAACTTGAACGTCAACTAACAATGATTTGGGTTCAGATCGAAAAAAGGTCACAAGAAGTAGACGATATTGAGCAAGTAATAAAAATAATAACTATAGTGTAGAAGTTAGAGAATTATCTATGTACATAGGAGAATCTAGTAAGCTTGTACTGTAACTATTAAAGATATAGAAAGGGAAATTGATGAAAGATTACATAAAAAAAGTGCCTAAGATTACAGCGAGTCATAGTTAATGCAAATACTATAATTATCATTACACATAACTACTCGAAGGACCACTTAAAAATTCATTGCAAAATACACCAGCTTCGTTAACTCGAAAATTTTACTCAAGTCTCCGTTGTTCACTTAAGACGGTCACTTCACATCTAACGGTTCTAAGAGATTCATCGTCAAGTTTCCACATTATATGGATGGACGTTCCGCTTGTCGCACTATGTACCCAGCTGCGGAACGAGAAGTTAATTAGGGTGAGAAGTATTGAAAATGAAGGAATATAGTGGACGAAGTACTTTGCTACTATTATTATTTTTGAAACTGTGGCTCGTTGCTAACTGATAACAGTCGCACGGGTCGATCGAAGGTTAAGCTAGGCTTGCCGCGATCGGTTCGTGGATGGGTGATCATCCATTACATACCGAGACCCCTCCGTACCTCGGAAAGTCCGTTAAACCGTTGGTCCTGGCTGTCATTTATAGATCTTTGACAGTCGTTACGGGTAGAAGGCCAAAAGTCTGACAACCAGTCATACCAAGGGGTATCGTGTTACCCAGTAAGTGGGTTGTGGAGGTCAGATAGGTAGTCGCTCCATGTAAAAGACTGGTATTCAGCTGCATCCGTTTAGACTGGAAGCCGACCCTAACATAGTTGGGAAAAGGCTAGGTAGATTGAATTCATGATTATTGAAATATATGGGATCTAGTAATGAAACAATCTACTCTTTATCGGATGACTACAACTTTGCATGTATTTGTGTTTCAGCTGTAGCTTCAGCTTGGGTAACATTTTCAAAAAAAAAAAAACGTTTTTATATGTGGGTGTACTATAGGTACACACGTCTGTCTAAAAACCAAGGCGTGATGTTATGTTATGTGTTATTTCCAAATTACGATGAGCATTATCACATAAAACAGCAGTAATATATAAATCTTCAATAACAATCTAACCAGTATTATCTGTGATCGGCTTAGCACGTTCCGCCGATTCCCTACCGAAACTGCCACTAGCCATTCGTTAACCGAGCATTTGGACGGGGCCCAAATACTTGGGCTCACGGACACTGGCTAGACAACGCGGAGTTTGGCGGCTCGCAGAAAAAGATAACAAAACCTCCATAGCTGAAATAAAAAAAGTTAAAGATACTCAACCTCTGACCAATGGATGGATATTGATAGATTTAAAGATAGATATTCTTTATTGTATACTGAAAAGGAAGAACAATATAAACAGGAGTCAAGACACAATCATACAGCATATATTAGTACGGTAGTACAAACTGCAATCTTATTTCTAAAAGCAATTTCTTCGATGGAAAGAATCATAAATCGCTACATATACGCCCCCCCGCCGCGTCTGTCTGTCTGAACGCGATAAACTCAAAAAATACCGGACGGATTTTCATTCGGTTTTCACCAATAAATGGAGTGGTTTATAAGGAAGGTTTAGGCTATTCAACATCACGCTCCAGCCCTTAGGAGCCGAGCAAAAGGACCAAAGGACAACGCGGGGGGGTATGCGACGCGGTGGGAGGGGGCCGAGGGAGTTTTTTAAGAATGTGGCTGTTATTTTAGTATATTGTGCATCTTACGACTTCAGAAGAGGGCAGAAGGTACTAAACTATAAAAAGCAATTTATTTATTAACTATTCCAAGCACAGAAATGTGCAGAGGCAGTCTGCATTGCAGTGTAACTTCATTGACAAGTTCTTTTCAAATTGGCTGGTCTTCGAGAGATTAAAATCCGTCACATATTTATCCAACCAAATATGTTTATAAAAGTTTTTGTCAACAACATCACATTCTGCTATTGTTCTCGGTTAGAATTTGTTGTGTTTTCCATTCGATTAGTAGTGATCTAGTGACATGGACGTCAAGTTTAGCATGGATTCTGCTGGATTTAAGATGATGGGATTCGCTTTGACAGCTTTGGTATTAATTATTTTGTTTACTGTAAGTGTGTGTGTTCTTTTGTTTTACGATTCCGTAGTTTTGTTGAATGAAGCTGGATCTGATGGATTCTTTTCTGTGTTGTCTGCTTTTTCAATTAACTTCTTAGTGCTGCACGTCTGCAGTAAAGCTTTGACCTTGAGTTGGGCTTAATAGAATGCGACACCAACCTGGTTTTGTCTGACGTGCGGCCTACCGCACTAAATACTTCTTGATTTTCATTAATTAAAAATCTGGCACTGAACGTTATATTTGCTTTCGTGTGTCAGTTTGTTGGTACTCTACAGGTCGTATTTTACAACCGATCTGGACGAAATTTGGTATACAGACTTTGTAGTTTTTTTTTTGTCGTCGTGGATTTTTTATTGGAAGGATACTTCTTCTAAAATGGGGCAAAAAGGGGGCTACTGGATATCTCCGCCTTATGAGACCCGATTTCGATGGTTCTTTTTTTATTTAAAAGATATGGGCTCATAAAAATTTGTTGAAGATCTGATGAGAATCTTCGGCGAGATCAGCAAAAAAGTTTGTGCTCGCGAGGTTTACTGTTCGCAGAACTACTAGTATGTTAGTTGGGTACGTTGTATATCGTACTTTCGTTTTCTAAAATCGGAATTTAACTTTTTTAGGTCTAATGACACGACGTTTATTATACACGGCATCATAGCTAAGAGATTGTGCAGTTGTGATGGTATCATTTTTACATAATATGTAAAAAAGATACCATAATTTATAATATTATTATAAATTAAAGTCGCTTTTCATGTCTCTCTGACGGATTTTGATGCGATTTTCACCATAATTTAGAGAATATATTCCGGAAGGTTTATATGTATAATACATTGATATTAAACTTATGTACAAGTAATAAAGAAATCTCGATGTTTTGACAAGTCGTAAAAACCGTGTGAAGCAGGGGCGGGTCGCTAGTAAAGAATATAAAAGCATTGTGAAAAAATACTACGTACAATATTTTAAGAGCGTAGTAAAATTTTATCGCGGTGATCTGTAATATAACAATAGGGTGTCGATTTCAGTCAATTAATAGTACTTTTCTTTACACAGTTTTTCATTAGAAACGGATAATGGTGCTGTGACAGAAAAAGATGTTGTGTTTTTAGAAGGATTAATTCTTTAATCAATGTGCCTAACGTTTTCACAACTATGTTGGGGTCGCGTCCCAATCTAACTGGATGCAGCTGAATACCAGTATTTTACATGGATTAATTTATGAATGCTTTTAGATACAGTATTCGAAGTCGGAAATTTTCGGCCAAGTCCAAGAGAGTCATTGAATAATGTTTCAGAGAGTTTCCCTTATTACAGTTTTCTTTTCCTTTATGTGAATTTGTAAGCTTGACCCTTGATTGTCTCTGAATTTTGATTGTCGTGATTATATTTAAAAGTACACAAGTGAATACTTTGAAGATCTTACCAACATTCAACGGAAACAAAACACAATCACCATTCTTCCATCTTCAAAACAGTTAATAGTTTTTTAATTGAACGTAAACAGTTCGCCTTTCACTATGAGACTTTGTTGTTCGGGTCTTTTAGACCGCATCAGACGGTCTGATGGTCCCGCGTCTGGTTAGAAAGATTCTAGACCTTTATAATCAATAGTCCAGCCTTGATAGGTTGTACGATTTCATCCAATTATTGTATGGAAGACTGTGTTCCGCTGTCTGAAGCGGTGATTGAATTATTTAGGTTAAGAACGCTCACTTTAAGTAAGGTTGGTGTCGAGATTTTCTGTAGTAGATATTATTATGATGCTAAATTACTAACTGTTAAAAAAACTCCGATTTAGATTTATTAATAAAAGATGATGAAAATGAAGAAAATATTGAAGTGATAGTCTAAAAAACTAACATCATTACTTAGTAATCACAACAATAAGTAGTTATTTGTGATATTAAGTAGTTACTACAATAAAGGTAAATGATCTTAAAGGGATTGCTTACATAATGAATTTGTAGAGAAGACTATTACTGTCATCCAAGAGAAACGAACGGGAATTGCTGTAGCAGGTACTATCGAGGACCACTTTTCGACCTTATTGCTAAGGCAATAAGGTTGAAAAGTGGTCAGGCGCCTGTGTCTGATAGTACATTGAACACACCTCAGAAACAAATATTTTTATACAATAAAGCTCATTTGTGTTAAATAAATGGCCAATTATCACTTCGGTACGGTTGAAATGATAATCGAATAATTATCTGTTCTAGTTAGTACGTTCTATATAATTTGCATCAAACATGCATATTTCACGCTAAAAACTTATAATTTTATTAAAGTCATCTCATTCAATTATTTCTCTGAACTTTCTTGTTATATTATAATCAAGATAATAATCTGATCATCTTAGTAGCCTCGTTAACCTACTGATATACAATCATTTAATTCAATATGTTTAAGGCCATGTCCATATTATATTATCTTCAGTGAAAATCAATTCGGAAGAGAACAGGTTTTCTGATACACTTTTGCTGGCGTTATTCATGAGGCTTCATCGTGAAGAATGTCGCTCCCAAATTTCAGAAACTCGTCTGGCTTTTCAACCGTTTACAATACTGCTATACGTCTCGTCACCGCGAAACAGAGTCATCAGCCCATTTGCAAAATCTTTACTCTTTCATCCAATGAATATTATCCTTAGCACGTCATCTTAAAGATCAATTTTGTGTATGACCTCTCCTTAACCGATATTAACATTATTTCCCCAAGCGTCAGCTGTTTGACAAATTACTCCGGCTACTGTTTGGTCCACTTCATCAGTATCCCATTTACGAGTGACTTGCTCGTTTAAAGCGATCAGATTATGCTTCGTGTTACAATTTACTATACTATTCAAATATCCTGTCATGTTCTGTCGATTAGATTTAGTCATTCTATTAACTGTTAGATTTAACCTTCATGCCCACTGAGCCGCATCGAACAGCAATTCACTAAAATTACTTTTATCGTTCACAGGTCCGGCGATCGCTGAAATTGCGGGGCAGACGCAAGGAAAAGGAAAAACTGCCCTCGGGCATAACAGCTGACTACACCGCATCGCTGTTCGCCCACCTAGAACAAGATTCAAATTACTCCAATTACCCGCTCATACCTACCTCGGGGTCTAACTCCAATCTGAGCGACGAAAATAACCACCTGTCGCCCGGATACCCCACAACTCACACTTGGAGCAAGAAGGAAGGAGTCCTACAATCCGACAGCTCGGAGACGTCACTAAATTCATTAAATAATCCGAATAACGCCAACACCAGCCCTAGACAACCGCCAAATCTACCTCCTGTACCACCGCGTCCTCCGAAACGTGGCATCCTAAAAGGTCCACGACTCAGCAATACTAGTTCAAATTCTGTAGAAAACAATGTCCAAAGCAACGATGCAGTTGATAACGTGTCGAATGGTCAGGACTCCAATGTATTGGCCAGAAATACTCAGCAGAATGAGCTGATGGCATACGGCATACCGCCTTCTAAAAGCACCTCGTCCAGTGACGATATGCAGCATGTACAGAACTTTACCAAAAAAGTAATTCATAGCCCTGTGGAGACGCAGTACAAAAATTATAAGAATAATTCGAACCCGTCGATTACTACCCAGGATGTTGACGAGGTACCAAAGACGAATGGAAACAGCTACCTTGGAGTGACGTCCACATCTCCAAGCGCTGATTCCCTTACTGATACGACAACGAACTCTTCATTCGCTACTCCACCGTTTTCTACCTCACCTGTTGGCGAATCTCAAGGGTTCCATCGATGGTCCAGGACTAGCAACTTCGATGATGTTTACTTACCTCTTCCTTCATTATCTCCTGTGCGACTACCGAAGCCAAGATATCTTACGATTCAAAGGCAGAAGGCTCCTAGAAATGACTTTGGTTTCAGTCTTCGTAGAGCGATGGTTCAAGAAAGAATCTTCATTGGAGATATTAATGGACATGACAATGCTCTTCTCAATGGTGACAATAAGTGTAATAATATTGGAATGGTCAGCAAATTGACGTTCAAAGCTGTTATTTTGGCTGAACCTGGATCTTATCCTGGAGCTAGTGAGACTGGACTGTTACCTGGTGATAGACTCTTGGAAGTGAATGGTGTAAATGTTGAAGAGAAGAGCCGAGAAGAGGTCATTGATCTTATCAAGGGAAGTCATGACTCCGTCACTATTAAGGTGAGTTTCAATGTATGAATTAACATTAATTATGTGTGTCTGTTCATATTATGAACAGACACACATAATTAATGTTAATTCTGGGAATTAATTCGAGGAATTATATCGGAGTCACATTTTACTTGATTATGTGATCATGTTTCATGACATTGACTTGCATATTTTAAATTAAATATCAAATTGATAAGCGATTTCCGATCACTTATCGTCTGCATAAAGATAAATGAATTTCAAAGAAGCGATGAAATTGGATTTGATGAAATGATACGTTGTGGTTCAATGCATGTAGAAGGAAGTTTTAAATATTGCATTGGATACATAACTGCATTCATTTGTTTTTTTTTTGTCTATAGTCATCAAATACTTTTTTTTTAATTTAATGACCTGGCTACTGCGGCCTTTAAGTCAAGTCTTTTTTTATCATCAAACTCACTTTTGAGATTGAAATAGAGCAAAAATATTGATATAGATATCCTATTGAATATTTGCCCATATCCTAACATTTTTTATCCACGACCAACGGGATTTTTTAAGTTATTTCTCTGTTGCTGCTAGTAAATTAGACAAAAAACTGGGAAATAAGATAATGCTTTCGAAACGGCTTTTAGACCGTTACCTACAAACAGTAAAGTTATTTCTGTAGTCTATTGTTTAGACAATCGTGACTGGCGAATTAGTTGCGACTTCTATAATTACATTTTTATTATGATAAGCTAAGCTGGCCCTGGATTTAAGAAAGGCTTTTGAGATAGGTTTTGTGTGAGTACCATAAAGGCAGTACACGTTGGGCGAGCCCGTTGACCTAGCGCGCGCGGCCAACGTGTACTGGGGTCTGGGACTACTGGGCCTGTTTGCGTGTATTTGCTATTTGATTTGCGTGTATCGCCCAACGTGTACTAAATACTAAGGCATCCTATTGTCATTTTGCCAGTCCATATTTTAATTAGGGATGTAACTCATGTAACGATACATACCGATACCGATTATTGTAGTAAATAATCGGCGATACCGATATCGATAGCTTAGTAGGTAATAAATCAAATAAATAATCAAGTATGTACCTTGGGCAGGAACGAAACAATACATCGCTCAGCCAACGCTTAGCAAATTGCAAACACTGCCGTTTGCCGTGTTGCCATGTCGATAAGCATGCGCTTCGCGGCTCTCCCACCAGCCCCGCCTGCGACGGAGCGACAATCTTGCGCGACCGTCGTTGTTTCGCGCTCTTTTCGACTTGTTTAATATATAATCGGCATCGCCGATTCTATCGAATCGGAATCTTTACATGCCTAATTTTAATCGAATCTTTGTTTATTCTTGTAAATAAAATGTATGAAAGATGATAATGATGCCTCCTTGTTATTTGACATACATACATAGGTACAATCGAAGAACTTCATATCTAAGCAGTTTGAAAACAAAATCCCGTGAACACGATGACCACATCTGTTACCAGCGCGGTGCTATAGCCGCCGAACGCTGCAAGCAGAAATAGTCCTTACGGTGTATAGATATGAAATTCTTCGATGGTACATAAACTCACGCCATCTTGTCATAGGGTAGGCAGAAACTACAGAACGCCATCTGCTACGATCCTTTCATACTCCTTGTTATTTGACCTTGGCAGTAAATATACTAATGGTTATGAAAATCTGCTGGAATTTAGCAATTATATGTATAGACTTGAATTTTAGAGGAAGCTTGAATATTATAGACTTATTATAGCTTACGGAACGTTAACACGGATGCTAATGACCATTATTTATTTATTTACTTCTATACATATTATAAATTAAAGTCGCTTTGCGTGTTTATCTGAATGACCGCGTTGTTCTTCTAAACCACGCAACAGATTTTGAACTGGAATTTTTCAGTAGCAGCCCGGAGTCAGGATTTGTCCCCTGTTGGCAATAGGCTCGCTCCCTATTACATCAAAATGTGGGTGTACTACAGGTACACCTCTGCCCAACCCTTTGGGGAAACAACGCGTGATGTTATGTTAAATATGAATGCTTAGAAAAAATAAAAATAATAATCAAGGTAAAAAAAATGTGTGTCGGTATGTTACCTAATAACTCAGGAACTACTGCACCGATTCTTAACGAACTTCGCACACGCAAAAGGCGTTACAGTTTTGATATATTGTTTTTGTAACAACTTCATTGTATAAATTGCACAAGAAAATATACATGCAGTTGTGATAGTCCTAGGGAATGTAGATTGCCTCGTCGGTCTAGCGCTACTGCTGAGCTTGAGGTCCTGGGTTTTTTTTGGTCCTGGGTCGGGTAAAGTCGTGTTGGGTTTTTCATGAGGAATTTCTCAGTAAAAGCCCGGAGTCTGGATTTGTGCCCGATTGATGGAAATAGGCTCGCCCCGTTTTACATGGGACTTAAAAAAAACTATGTATACTCCATTTGAAATAAGATTAGACATTTATACAAACCTTTTTTACTGTCCGTTCAACCGATTTTGACTTCTATAACGTAGGCTTAGGGATGGCATTCAAAGCAAAAAAGTGCTTACAATACCAACTGTTTACTGCAGCTGTCATTTGTCATGCCACCAACGAAATAGAAGTCAAAATCGGTTGAACGGACTGTAAAAAAGGTTTAGTTAAATGTCTAATCTTATTTCAAATGGCGTAAAGGCGAAATGTGGGTGTACCATAGGTACAGCTCTCTCTAACCCTTCGGAGATTACAAGCGAGCAAACACTGCCCGACGTGATAATCGAATCCAGGACCTCATGCTGAGCAGTAGCACTTGCGCCTACTAGACCAACGAGGCGAACACAAAAAATCAAAAATCTATCGTTGAAAACTCAAAGAGAGAGCCTAGCTGTAGGTGCAATGCAGTAGATACGGTTTTTACATATTATCAAATCCTTACTTTAACCCTGGCTCTCATCTTACAACAAGTACACAACATAACTTTCTCCCGCGCATGGGTGTTTACAAGAAAAACCACTTTCCAGCTCGATTTGTATACAACGGTACAATACTATTTAGGTTTCTGTAACGTAAATGACTTCATTGGCTAAGTGATTGACATACCTTGATGACTCAATCATCGCAGTAAACGCGATGGTTCTGTTTTTAAAATCGTCTTTGGTTTGTTGGTGGAGTTAGTGTTAATTTGATCAAAGATTTCATGTCAGATGTTTGTCTTTCTGTATTTGTCTGTAAACTAGAATCTTCCAGCTTTTTAGCATTACCTAAGCCTAACTAATATTATAAAGTCGAAAGTAAGTTTGTTTGTTACGCTCACTTGATGATAGAGTCTAGATGTAACTTATTCACTCTGGTCTGAAATCTTTTAGGCCAAAGCAATCGCAAAACTCAAATTCTCATTGAGATTATGATACATACTCGTATAATACAGGGTCATTTTAATGAGCCACCAAAACTCAGCATATGTGATGGGGATATTTTATGGTATCAACAACGCTTTTTGTGATATATGAGTTGGGAAAATCATTTTTTTTGTTTTAGCCATCACGTCTGCAGAGTTTCGCTAGCTTATTTAACTTGACCCTGTAGATCAATGCAAATTCCACTTCCAATTTCATTATGGAACAATTTTATCAATCCTCTATAGTTAAACTAGCTGCACCCCGCGGTTTCACCCGCATACGTCTCGATCCCGTATGATCATGTCCCAGGGTATGGTCTACCCATGTGCCAAATTTAATCCAAATCTGGTAACCCGTTTTAGCGTGAAACCGTAACAAACAAACAAATAAACTCACTTTCGCATTTATAATATTAGTGAGGATTGCAATCCCCTGCAGATGTTTACATGTTGTTAACCAAATGTTTTATCAACCCCACTATCATCTTTGATCGAATTTTGATATCCCTTTCGAAACTTTCTTACTTTAAATGCAAATATTTTACGCAGGTGCAACCGATAGCGGAGCTGTGTGAGCTGTCTCGCCGGAAGGCGGTTGATGGTGGCGGTGATGTGGAGCTGTCTGATAGCAATGTGAGAGGAGGGACGCTTAGCAGGTCCGGCAGTCGTCGGTTCACTACATCTCAACAGGTATGTGGAACTTTAATATTCGCCGACACTTTATGATGATGTTCAGAGGTATTGCTGTTCCTGCAATACAACTTAAAGTGATAGAGACAGAGTTTATAATTGCGTTTGAGAATCCGGCCCTAACTTATCATACGATTTTACTGGAATGTCTTCGTGTTATTTTTCTAGGAGCGGTTATTATATTATATTTTTGATTGGAAACACCATTTCGATCGGGCTGGAATTCTGTTTTTATTGAGTTTCGCGTAATATTAGATCGACCTAAGATAGTTCCTTGTGGAACGCCAAACACAATGTACAGGAGCGTTTCCTTCTTATCTATTAATGTTAATCATTAACACTATCAGCCTGAACGTTTCGTTAAACGTCTTTTCTCATAATGTAACGATTCGAGAAGTAAATTTTTTGAGCTAGATAAATAATTGTATATGTTGCTCGTGCTGTAGAAAGCCTGTTAGAATTCGATAAAAATCTTTTTACAAAACCCAAAACAAAGAGGACTTTGTTATAACAAGTTTTGTACTTTTATCTTTCTTAAGTTTCTACTCTCCTCGCTTACTTGAAGGGCTTATCTCAAGTTGTGTCTGCTGTCAACTTGACTTTGTAAGGACTTACAATAAGTCCTTTAATATTTAATGCTAAGGAATTCTAAGAAAGTTTCGTTTTAAATCTTGCATCAACATTAGCCTAGATTGTAAGCGATTGTATAATGTCAGTGGACAGCAATAGGTTACATAGTTACATTGATTGAATTGGATTAAATATTGAAAGAGTATCATGACAAACAATCATCATTCTCCTGATTTATTTGTGGTCGGCGCAACATATCTTTTTCTTCATACTTCTCTATTAGTCGTCATCTCAGTAGTTACTCCCTTTCTAGTCATATAATTTTTTACACAGTCCAACAATCGTTTCTTTGGTCTTCCCCTACTCTTATAGCCATCCACATTGATACCCATGCCCGTACCATGACAACCGATTTCCACATAACTTTTCAGTCACCGGTGCCACTTTCAGACTTCCTCTGATATACTCATTTCTTATTCTATACATTTGCGTAACACCAAACATCCTTTATCAAACAAAATAGACAGTGTGGCGGCATCTACATCGCCACATGCGAACTACGCATCAAAGACCTGTCGACACACAAAATCCTGACGTCACACAAATCCTGCATCGCGCAATTAGAGTTTACCGCGCGATGAACATATCGGGTGTAAAAAGACACTTTCCGAAGCCGAAAGCCACATATTCTACCCATTATTTGCATCATTTTTAAGCTATTGCATAGCTTTTATCGGAGACTCTGAGCGCGGCGACCGAATGTAGAAATTCCGTAACGAAAAAAAAAACCTGACGCGAAAGTTTGTGAGGATGGATGGATGGATGTTTGTTACTCTTTCACGCAAAAACTACCGAACGGATTTTAATGAAACTTTACAGTAATGTGGCTTATATATCAGAATAACACATAGGCTACAATTTATAAAGATTTTATGTGATTTAGCCATAATATAACGATAAGTATCCAGTAAGTCGGAAAAAATCCTGCCCTCTGAGATCTATCTTTGCGTGCGCTGCCTAAACCGCTGGAGTTACATGAAAAGAATGTATTGTGGGGTTGTTTGTCTTAAAGAGTTCTAAATAAAAGTCCGCGACAGCATATATCTACCTTTTATGTGGAAGCCATTATAGCCAAAATAGTGAGCTATAAATACATTTAAATTGAATACTTTTTTTAAGTTGCATATTTTAGAGTATTTAGTTAATTCGTATCAAAATAAATACCTTCATCGCTTTCGGTATTTAATGTAGATAAAATTTGTCTTTTACACTAAGTAATTTGGACTAATATTTTAAAAGTTAGAACGATAAGAATGACCTGCGATGAGTCGACGGCGGGCGCGCAGAACGAGGGTGGAGGGGCGGGATAGGCAATGACGCGCGATCGCCGAGTGCGCGACCCGAACGCGGGCAGACGCGTGAGGGCAGACGTCATTGACGGTTGTGTAAATTCTGCGATTTAGGGGGGGGGTATAGGGGTATTTTTTTAAAAAAAATATTTTAAATCAACAATATTATCTTCTTATTTTTGAATATATGCTATGCAATAGCTTTACCGCGGCAGTCCTCGAGTGCCACACGTATTTTTTTTTTCCACTAGACCATACCTGGGAATCCACTGGTTCTGGAGATATTGAAGGTCAAAGTCGCATTTTTTTTTTACTTTTTCACGAAAATGAATTCTATGCGATAATACGAAACTTTTTTCCAAACAAACATTACCTGAATTTTAGATTTATCTTAACAGATTACGCATTTGAAGTTACAAAAACGCAATGAACAACAAGTACCTACCTACGTAGCGTAGGGGCGGAGCTTAACTAACACTGAATCCGTTCATTCAAGCGTGGGTTCGCGTTACATTGCGCGCAATAAAAACTTGTTTTTTTTTATAAAAAAAAAAAAAAATACGGTTCCCAGCAATAATTTTTGCGCAAAGCTACTTAGCTATACGTACAGTATGCGTAGTTTACGGCTTTGTGATGTGTCTTTTTACACCCTGTATATACAAGCTCCCGACATCAACCTCTGGGCAGATGCCCGCCAGACACTACACCTGTCTGGTCGGAGGATCCTCCCTTTTCTATGGGGGATCAGTGAACTTTACACCCTGTTCCTCATACCCCTAAAGACAGTAAATAGACTTACATCTTCATCATCATTATAGACGAACGGAGGTTTTCTGTTGAATAACATATTCTTACTAAATCATCTTAAAACAATATCTATTTTCGATAAGTGCTTCACGCATTTACAACCGATGATTACAAATCTACACGATCAATAAATTCTAAACAAACAGTGCCTTTTGTTTTGACCAAAATGGCATTTGTAAACAATCTAGAATTATTGAATGCTAATTTGATATCTGTTTAATTTTCACAATAGAATGCCGCAATGCAAGCAAATCATACTAACAAATGATGTTGATAGACAAGGACTGTGGTTAGAATATTGATTTTGTGAATTATTTAATTTGTGTTTTATTCAAATTATTATTCGTTTATTTGTTTGTGTGACTGCCTCGGTCTCTGGTTGCTAGCGCTACTGCTGGCCATGAGGCCCTGGGTTTCATTCCCAGGTCAGACATGGTGTTATTGGGTTTTTTCAACAGGGATCTCTCTCTCTATTCCATGAGACTTAAAAACATAACAGGCGAAATATGGGTGTACTATAGGTGCACCTCTGTCTAACCTCTCGGGTATTATAGACGTGATGTGTTGTATGTTAAATTTGTTGAATGCTCTTTTGTATTCATTGTCTATCGAATCGTTTTTAGTTTCATTAGGCTAAATTAGGTAATGAATTGCAAAACTGATTTCTGATTTGTCATGTTTTATTATGAGATTTGTTTCATATTTAATTCTTAATTGCTTATTGCTTCACCTCTGCTGGTTTCTATATTAGACTGGCTAATGCCCGACATGCGTTACAATGCCATTTGTTAGAAACCTTCTCCGGCGCACACGACATCTTAACCAAGTTTCATCACAATTGGTCGAGCCATTTGCGAGACTAACGCACAGCAATAGAGATTCTTCGAAAGAAAAGAAATGTTTACATTTATAACTGAATTTTTTATGGTGTTGGTATCTACATAATAACCATTATTCTTTATATCTATCTATCTAATCTTTTAATAGGTACAGCTACTGTCCATTGATTTGTCCTAGTTTCTGGTGTCTTAAAGGGTAACATTTTTGTATATAGCTATATAGATCTACTAGTTTTTGATCTAAAGCCCAAGCTTTTCAAATGTTATCTAAACTGATAGTCAATTTAAAAACGAAACCTTCGCATTCTAAAATCAAAACCACTGTTTCATCATTATTGACACAGCCAATTTGATTGACAACTAAATAATTGCCTACATAATATTACATAATATCTATCATTAAAACAAGCTGTCGACAAGCGTTTGTATCTACGCTAATTACTTGTAACAAAACGTCGACTAATTTAATATTCGTTTATTAGTTTCATGTTGACATGCAATGTTGTGTGTATCACTTGATTCGCGTGTTTGCAGTCTTTGATGTTACACCATCGTAGGAGCTGTCAGGTGATCTATTTTAATAATTGGTTGTCATAATGACTACGTTACCTACTATTTTATTATATGTATAGATTCTTTTCATGTTGACATGCAATGTGTGTACCACTTTGATTCGCGTTTTTGACGTTACACCGTCGTAGTACAACCGGTGATCTGTTTTATAATTGGGTGTCATAATAAGGCTGATATTGGTGCCGATTCTCTTGTCACAAATGCCTCTAAACTAGACTAAAAATCACCAAAATTTAGTTTATTCCTGTCAAACGACGATTTCCCATTCTGAAATAGACTAAAGTAACACAACTTAACTATATTTTAGTTTGACAGCACTAAGATGGCACTGAGTTATTAATTTAGTGAAAATGACAATTTTGGTATTCTGAAAGTGACGTTTTTCACCAAAAATTTTGATTGTCTAATAAATCTCACTATTTTTAATCGCGATTAAAAGCCGGAACCGCGGGCAAAGGCTAGTCCAGCATAAATTAGTCACTATTTTCGATTAGTTAACCGGCTTCACTCAAAGCTTATCTTTAATCTATTTTCCGTTTTTACTCAGTCTCAAGCACCAACTGTTAGTCTTAACTTCTGCGGAACTTAGGCGCTAATCAGACGTCTGCAGCCTGCCTGCACTAATACGACAAGCGCTGCAGCTTAGCAGCCCGTCTTATGCATTATCTGCTTTCAGCTGCCGACACACTTTTAACGTCCGAGCCGTCACCGCGCGTGCTCTTTAAACGCTTGCCGTTATCTCGAGATGAAATATGACTAATGAGCACGCGCCATTCGCGTAGTGTTATAAGTCTGTTATAAGCCTTTAGAACTGTGTCTAATATAAAGCGACAGGCTTGTCCCTTTCATTAGGTTCTAAGGTGCATTACCTTACTTGACTTGGCAATAATACAGGCTGGGTGCAAAATACAGATCGCATATGTCGCCCTGAAGATTGCTATTGCTTTTTGAACTCGGAGTTACAGACATTATAGGTACTTGGGTTTCTGAAGTAAAAAGTTCGTTCCATTTTTAATAACTCGATATCGACAGATATAAGTTTTCATAGTAATTCATTTGGCCGCTAAACACGACAGATATGGTTTTTAACACGCTTTTATTAGGTCGACCTGTATGTATGTAACTATGTAATCAAATCTAAGAAAACTAATTTAACCATCTTCTAAAGATCGTAGCGTTATGAAAATTGGCAGTTGTATGTGATTTTGATGACAATACAATAACATGGTACTGTCGAGCTGATCTGATGATGGAGCCGGAAGATATGAACTGGAACTTCATGATGGATGATCGTATCATAGCCGTGTTTGGACTTGTTAGAAAGGTCTTGTAATGAACGTTGACCATGATTAGGTTTCAAGGTCTGATGATGAAGCCGGAAGATAGGCACTAGCATTCCATGATGAAATATCGTATCATAGCCGTGTTTGGACTTGTTAGAAAGGTCTTGTAAAGGTGCACGTAAAAGCGTGTTTTTTAGTTTTTTTTTTAAACTATTAATTTATTCATACAAAAATTGCCGGCCGGACGCTCGCGTGTATTCGACCAGTACCGCAATTTCGATTTATCTCGAAGAAGGTTATTATAATAATGTTGGTATTTGCAAGCATGTTCAGAGAAAAAGCAGTTTTGTCTGATATTTTATTACACCTGCCAAGTAACACACTCTGGGAGGGCATGGAACTACAGATATGTGTCATTCCTCGGCCTCGTAGAGACAAATTTTCTCTGCCATTTTTTCTGGCCTGAAGTGTCACGTTTTATATCGTCTTATATAAATACAATATCAGAAAACATGTGGTTTATTTGCATTATTCATAACAGAGTGCACTGTGCAGTCTAAAGTTACTTCACGGTTGCGTATGTCAAAACAATGTGTTCAAGCTATTGGCGCCAATGATCTTAAATAGGGTTGCCAAGCGCATAATAGTAATTTAAATGATACCAATTTTCAAAATTGCTGTGGCTTATTATCTCGTCTTGCAATGCAGTGCTGGCTGGCACGAATAATCCTGAGCAGGTAGGGTTAGCAAAAAGCAAAAAAAGAAAAAAGCAAAATTGGTTTGTTCATTCCAAAGAGTTAGTTCGGTCAAAAGAGATTTATATAGAGTTGGGTTCGACGCAGAAGTGTGAATGAATGAAAAGCAGCTGGCAAGGAAATGGGTTGTAAATGTTGTTATGGTTCTTGTAAACTGTAAACCGACTAGCTTTTACTAAGTAAGTACTAGTAGGTACAGTTTGAGATTTGTTAAACCAGATAAATAGAATCAAAAAGAAAGGTCAGGTGCGTAGTGCTCCCAACTGGCGTCCGTGTATGACCAGGAGGCTTACTCTCGACACTCGATTTCAATCGGAATTGGAAATTGGGATCGAAATCTTGTCATTTGGCACCCTTGAATGCCACACTAGCGCACGATTGGAATCGTATTAGGTGGATTTTTTTGGTACTAAATGAAATCGACTTTACTCGAACGAATGCACTTTTTGACGTTGACATATCGAGATTGAAGTCCTGTTTATGTCAAAGTTGAACGATTACAAAAAGGCTACTTTTTCGGGATCTAGTTTGATATTGTGGCTGGATGTATGAACGTAAACGAAACAAAAGGAGTACGTAAGGATCGTAGCTGGTCTGGAACTTCTGTCTATCCCTATGGGAAGAAGGCGTGGGTTTATGTATGCATGTTTACTACCAGTAGCTTTGTCTGCTTCGACAGCATTTTTTGTAAATATATTTTCTCAAATAATTAAAATTTGAGAGGTGTCAAGGGACACCCGGATGGAACGAAGTTCGAAGAGAGAGAGAGACAGACAGAAAAACATGCGCACGCCGCACAGCTTACAATAGCTTACTATAGCAAAAAGTGTCGTTACAACTTTTCGTGAGAATTTTTTCCGTCTAGCCACCTTTCACAACGCGCGATAAGGAACTTCGTTCCAATAAAATACTTAATTATAATCAATAGCACTAACGCCATTTATTAAAACGTTGTAAAAATTTCGATAGCACACGATTTAGTACCTAAGTATCATAGTTAGATCATGATCTCATTATTATTAAAAAAACAACCGACTTCCATAGAAAAAAACTACAAAGTGAAAAATAACTTTGATTTCGGAAGTCGGTGTCTTTGGTTTTGAATTTTCGTTTTTTGTCACCGACTTCCGAAATCAAAGTAATTTTTCACTTTGTGGTGTTTTTTTATGGAAGTCGGTTGTGTTTTTTTTGTAAAAAGATTTTATTTTTCACTTTTTCGTTGTGGTACCCCACACAAATTCGAATACCACTACCTGCTATGTGAATACCAGTGACAGGAAGTTATCATCATATCATCCACATATACTAAGTGGGAAAAATACGTATTATTGAAGTTTACTCAAAAACTATCCAAGCAAAGTTAATAAAAAAATAGGGGACCAACTTGGAAGCAGACCCTTTCATACCAAAAAATTAATTTTCAAAATCGGTCTACAATTGACGGAGAAGTCGGTGGAAATACAAAAAAAAAAACATTCATACGTGACGAATACATAACCTCCTCCATTTTGGAAGTCGGTTAAAAATGGTAATAAGGTACCTATCTCGAACTTTTCGTAATTAACACAAGAGCACTTATTCTGTGAACACAGATCCCGCATTCCTAGCTCCTACGTTTCCTACCCACTTTATTTTTGTTTCCTCATTGTTGCTTGCTACCGGTATGGGGGAGGATTCCAGTGTATAGCGGCTGTATTGTGACCGCTGCTTTTTAAATGCAGTTGTATAAAGCCGCTTTTTGCATTGTGCAAGTACATAGCTTGCAGGGAAGCTGCAAGTTTATAGTAGTATTCAATATGGAAGTACAGAATTAGTTGCTCGTTGTATAGAAAAGGACGAGGATAATTTTTTTTAACCTGTTCTATCTGCTGGGCAAAGGCCTCCCCTAGTTCCAGGGACTCTTTTCTTGCGCCAGTTAGAACCAGGATATAATACCCCAGGAATACGATGAAAAGTGTCCTATAATTATGTCATTCCAGCAGTACACCTGTGTTTCCATAAGGTCATAATAATCCAAATCCGTTCAGTGAACATTTAAAAATCAATTTAGCATTTAAACTACTAAGTACTTAAAATTGAATAGCTCTCCAAATGCAGGTGTAACATTTTAGTAATGCAAACTTTTTCATGGTCTTGTTTTCTGATCAAGGCTCGTCATTGTATAAAAGTCCATAAAGCCTCGTGTAGACTGGTGCGACAAGACGACGACGCGACTCGACGCGACGCCGGTAATTGTTCTACCGTTTCTAAGAAATTGTATTTTTAGAGTTGCGTCGCGCGAGTCTGCACGAGGTTTTCTACCAAAGTATTACAAATTACAAACATGCACAAAAAAGATTTTAAATCTGTCTGTTAATGGTCCATTGATTTGTAAATACCTAATTAGTGAGAGTGATTAGTGAAAGCAACTTGCGTTGCAAGCAAAAAGTCTGTAGGTTAACTCGTGAATGATCAATTTACTTTTAATTGTTAATCAGTGGCCGAGAATAAAGGTTAATTAACTGTTGAGCATTTAAATTTGGAATACCGTTCTTCGATTGGTTTTAACATCTTATTTACATTTTTTTTAAGCTTTTTTTTTTCAAAGAGGACGTTTCTTCTCAAGTTTACTAATGTATTTACCTGTTTTAAATACTAACGAAACATCTGCATCAGCGAAAAAGCCAGAGACAGTTCGCTGACCTACAAAGCACCCGCTTTCGAATAATATTTTATTCGGAATTATTTTATCTGGCAACCCTGATCTCAGTCGGTTGGCAACATTGTGACATGCTGTCATTGAAACGTAACAGAAACTTGGTTATCGCAATCTTACCTAACCGTCGCGTTGTTGCGGTTTTTGTTAAAATCCATGTAAAAAGGTTTTGATTTTATCTTATGAAGTGTATAGGGATCTAAGTCTAATGGAACTTTTATTCTTATCAAATATTTTATGACTATATGGGTATAAAAGGTCAAGGACACGAAGATTTAATGAACCAACTAGTGTCTATGGCAACCGCCAAGTACCAATGTAACTTTTTCAATCCATATGCTAGAGGAGTTTATCCTTAGACATTACTGACATCGGTGAAGGAAAATCATCGTGAGAAAAACTGTACCCTAATAACGTAATACACGATCAATCAGAATCTGAATCGTTTTGAAACAGATTGCTAATCCATTGCTTCATAAATTCGAAAAAAGAAATCTGCTCAACAACGTAAATAACGCAATGAATGTTGTTGAACTGTCAAAATGAAACAGATTAGTCGTAATCGTTTACGAAAATGTGTTACGTAATTAGATAGCTGGACTTATAGTTCATTTATGTTTGCAATCGCTTACCAGTCGACGTATTCTGTAAATAAAATACTCACTAGGTGGAATGACAGCTCTCCACGCTCACTTCACCTAAGTTTTCATGGTGAGATGGTTACAGAATAGCACTGCTGTTTTGAGTAAGCGTGGTGTCAAAGTCAAAGTCAAATCTTTTATTTCAAATAGGCCCTTGTAAGGCACTTTTGAACGTCAAAGTTTACAAAAAATTGAATTGATTCTAGTCGCCCCTTCCAAAAGGTAGTTTTCGTATGGAGAAGAATGGGCAAGAAACTCCACCGTTACTCTTTTAAAAATTGTTACAATATTTGTATGTGTTACATTCGTTACATAATTATATGTGAAGACGATGCATCTAAAAAAATAAAATAAAAATAGGTTACCACAATAGGTAAAAAGAAGAATTAATAAAAATGAAGCCACGAAAGATAAATTAATTAATGATGTGATAGATGTACGGTTTTCACATATTTACAAACATTGTAAAAGTAGATGATTTTCTTAAAAAATTTACAATTAATAAGTCAGTGTGTGAGGAAGTAATCACAGAATGCAAAATCAATGTCATGTAATACTCGTAAAAATAATAATTTATACAACTTAAATTAGCAACCAGTTTGATTTTGTCTAGATTCTAGATTGTCCTATGGAGCAGGACCAGCATGTTTCCAAGCATTCTTATCTTGGATATATTCCTCTAATTTGTAATAGGCTTGTTTACAAAGTGTACTTTTAATATGAGTTTTAAATTTTCTTTCATTTAATTGTAATATATCACAAGGTATTTTGTTGTAGCATTTAACACAGTACCCCATAAAAGATGAAGATACTTTAGATAATCTGAAAAATGGTTGATCTATTTTATCTTTATTTCTAGTATTAAAATTATGTCTATCACTTATTTTGTTAAAAATATGTAGATTTTTTCTAACATACATAATATTTTCATAAATGAATTGGCAAGGTACTGTCATAATATTAATCCCTTTAAATAGTTCCCTGAGAGATTCGCGACGATGTAGATTATAAATGGCTCTGACAGCTCTCTTTTGTAAAATAAATATGGATTCAATGTCAGCAGCCCGACCCCACAGTAAAATGCCATACGACATAATACTGTGGAAGTAGCTAAAATAGACCAAACGCGCGGTTTCTACATCTGTTAACTGTCTTATCTTTCTAACAGCAAAAGCGGCAGAGCTCAGCCGCCCCGCAAGAGATGTTATATGAGGTCCCCATTGTAATTTCTCGTCTAGCGTGATTCCTAGGAAAACTGTTTGATTAATATATTCCAGCTTTTCTCCATTCAATAAGATGTCACATTCGCTACTTCTAACATTAGGTAATTTAAATCTAATGCATTTGGTTTTTTTTTTATTTAGTACCAAATTATTTACCGTAAACCAATCTTGGACCTGAAGAATAGAGTTATTCACGTCGTCAAGATTTTGTGACCGTCGGTTGATTTTAAAGATCAATGATGTGTCATCTGCAAATAAAACCATCTTCGGTTGATTTTGGAGTAATTGGGGTAAATCATTAATGTAAACTAAAAAGAGGAATGGACCCAATATCGAACCTTGAGGAACGCCCATTGCCATTTCAGACCCTAATGAGTTTACGCCGTTTACTTGAACTTTAACCTTTCTATCTTTCAGGTATGATCTTAGTAAATCAAGAGCTGTATTTCTAATCCCATAGTGCTCCAGTTTCAGCAGAAGTGTCTCATGGTCTACGCAATCGAACGCCTTCGAGAGGTCGCAAAAGATTCCAATGGCATCTTGTGCTCCTTCCCAGGCATTAAAAATGTTCTTTATTAGGGTGACACCAGCGTCAGTGGTACAACGCCCTTTGGTGAAACCGTACTGTTGTTCATGAAAGATGGAATTTTTATTAAAGTGACGTAACATTTGATTGAGCATCAACTTTTCAAACACCTTACTGAGAACTGGTAGAATTGACACAGGCCTATAATTGTTGGGTTCTTTACTATCACCGGATTTGAACAATGGAACTAGCTTACTGTGTTTCATGAGATCCGGAAATACTCCTTGGTCTACACTGGTGTTAAATATGAAAGCTAAATAGGGCGCAATGGTTTCGATAATACATCTACAGACTTTTACAGACATTCCCCAGAGATCTTCTGTTGATTTAATTTTAAGATCTTTAAAAGCTTTTATAACAGCCTGGGGGTTTGTATGCTGAAACCTAAACTCCAAAGGGCATGCCTTCACATTCTGTCTAAGTAAGGCAGCAGAAAGCGCGGGTGAGGAATTTAAAGCTTCAGTAGTTTTAATGGGAATATTAGCAAAAAAGTTTTCAAATTCCTGAGCTATTTCTACATCTGAGTTGATAGGGCCATGTGCAGTCTCTAAATTAAATTCAGTATTTCGCTGTTTTTTCCTACCTGTTTCATTATTTATTATTTGCCAGGTAGTTTTTATTTTATCATCAGCTGATTTTATTTTATTGCTAATATAAAGAGCTTTGGCTATTTTGCACACACTTTTAAAAGTTTTTGAATATTTTGCAACATACTTATGAAAGCTTGTATTATTCATATGTTGCTTTAGGCCATAAAGTTCAAATAGTTTTTCCCTGCTTTTACGAATACCTGGAGTCGCCCAATCACTAAATAAGAACTTGGTGTAAATACTTTTAGTCTTTAGTGGAAAAGTGTCATTAAATTGCGTGTTTAATAGTGAAAAGAACTCGGCGTAGAACTCATTTGGGTCACCTATATTATTAAAACTCTGAGCACATAATTTACTGGCCAAAGAATTATTTAATTTCTCTAAACTTTTACATGTAATCAATCCTCGTGCCTTCCCTGCATGATGCCCTACAGTGGGACAACGATAGGCTGCTATTATAACTATTGACTGGACTAGATGATTGGACTGGTCAGTTATTTTAAGCTGTTTCTATGGTCAATTTTGAGCTGCCCGAATTATTAATGGAGTAGCACAACATCTACCTTATAAAGTAATTCAAAGTGAAATCATTCATTTAAATAAGGCATTTATAAGGCGCTTTTGAACGCGAAGTTCGGAACTGCCAAGTTATATCGGCTGTATTGTACTTCTACCAACGAAGAAGATCTAATACAACGTATTGAACAAATGCCATAGTAATTAACTTTTTACTCCTGTGCGTGTGCACATCCCATTCAACGCATAAGCCATAACCGACAATGTTCCAATGTTGTAACATTACATCATTAAAATGTAAGTAAATGATAATCATTGAGTGCAAGCATTACCTAATAGACATATTGTAAGCATTTGTAATAAAATGACTAACTATATCCAGGCACGAATGTTACGTCTCCAAATTATTAGCTACGAACGTTACAATTAATAAAATGTGTAGGTAATGAAAATGACGAATGGCAACACTCAGAATAAAAATTTGTATTGAAGCATGTAATAATGTTGCAACATAATAATTTGTAATAGGGTTAAGTGCAATTGAGAACATAAGGAGATATTGGCTATTTTACAGAACCTAATAAATTAGGCTAGGTAATAGACCCAGGGCTTAAAACAAATTATTTGTGAGAAATTCAAGAAGGGGGACAATTCTAAGCTCCAGCTGACAGAAAACAATCATGTCATCAAAACTAGCTGTTCAGTACAATTTTGAGAGAACTTCCGAAAACTTTTTCTGATTTTTTAATTCAGAATCTAATAGGTAGTAAAAATACAGCAACGAAGATGCAGGGAAGCAGAAAAAAGAATCTTAGGAAGGTCAGTGAATGTATTGAAGCAATTTCTCTACTCTAACAGCCGTATCGAATCACCAAATTGCTCCAAAAATTACTCGGTAATTTCGAACCCCAAACATAAATACACAACAATGACACCGGCTACGGAGGGTTGATTATTTTGACCATCGGGGTCATTTCATTTCGTGATAATTAAGATATAGTGGTACGTAGTGGACGGCGGGCGAAGGTTAGTTATTCGGAAGATATTGATTTTTCATTTGGGATGCAGACTGCAGTAGTAGTTCTGGGGTTGAATATAAAGTTCGGTATTTATTTCGAAAGAGCAGGTGAATTGAGTTGTGAGTGCGAAAAAGTGAGCGTTAATATTTTTAGATAGGTAGGTATTCGTTTTGATGTAAAAACTGATAGTTTGAATAGTAATTGTAGTTTTTGGTAACGTTTGATCCCGTGGAAACTCAAAAAGATAGTTTTATTTGGTTTGTTACGAAACCCTCTGCTGATGTCACCGCTTCGATGTCGGCAAAGATAAGTGGAATCTGGCAACTTGTATGTACTCTTTTAAGTATATGAATGCATCATGTTTTAGCTTGGCGATAGCCTAGCCCTTTCTTTTTGTACCATTTTTATTTCATTTCGTTCCAACGACTGAAAGATAACTATGAATCCTAGCAAAACCTGCTATGCAAGCTTCAAAATGTTTTTCACTAATTAGATCTGGGCTCATACCTCAAGGGCTCACAACCACAACTTCATAGGTAAATAATCATATCACAGACACACACATGTTCAGAACATGTGTGAAGATGTGTGTGTGTGTTCGTTTGTGTGTGTTACACACACATATTACCCACGCACACATCCAAACCCCGCCGTTGCCGTTATTTCATAACACTAGTGCATTCAATACAGCCACTCTAAGGAGTTTGTGCGCTCATTGTATTTCAAGAGTCGACTCCACATCCCTTTGATGTGGTTGGCTGCGAGGGGGCTCGTAATGCCTAGGTAGGGATTTGTTTTTCTAGACATTTCTACGCCCGAAGCTGTTGTAAGGATTTTAGAAAGAATCTTGCTTTGCTTGCCTGTTATTTCCATTGAAATCATCCGGTTCTTGTTTTCTGGCAGTAATTTTCGTAGCTACTATATCAAGTTAACCTGCAGTCGCGTATCCATATATATCTCGCAGATGGTTATAGCCGTGATATAGTTATATCTCTAGGGATATGGCTATATACCGTAATAAAGTTATATGAAAGCTATATATTGCTTCATATGTTCGAAAACATTGTCTGCTCAACAACGTAAGTAACGCAATGAATGTTGTTGAACTGTCAAAATGAAACAGCTTGTGATTGATCTTGTGGTAGTACGTGTTACGCAGATAATATGCTGAGGACTGAAATCTCATTCATCAATATGTTTGTCAAACGCGGCATATTGACCTAGTCCATGTCAGTCGCTTTTCCATTAAATAAATATTAAAAGTCCTGCAAAATATATGGTTTGCTTTGCATACATGTTGATTGCACTTTGGCCTTCAGAGCTACGTCCGTCGAGTCGAGAGGACAACCAATCCAATTTTGTTGATGGCGTATATTCCGATGGAGTGATTGATATTGAAGAGTGGAAAATATATGAATATAACGTATAATTAAGTACACGATGATATAATTAACAAGAGATATAGGATTTGAAGTGTCCGTATGAATTGAGGAGCCATTGTCTCATATTTAAACGCGCATAAAATCAATAAATTAGTCGATTTTAGGCTCGGAACTTGCAGTAAGGTTAAACTCTTAAAAAGTTACAGGATGGTGGTGGTTTAAGCCACCTTAGAACTCAAAAACTATCCTGTAGATACCTATTTATGAAAATTTGGTATGATTTAATAGTGTTTAATGCATAATGTGTACAAAAAAGTTACACACTTATTAATTGTAAAATTTTAAGAAAATCGTCTACTTTTACAATGGTTATAAATATGTGAGAACCATATATCTATCACATAAGTAATTAATTTATCTTTCGTTGCTTCATTTTTATTAATTCTTCTTTTTACCTATTGTGGTAACGTATTTTATTTTTAGGTGCATCGTCTTCACATATAATTATGTAACTAATGTACCTACATATACAAAATATTGTAACACTTTTTAAAAGAGTAACGATGGAGTTTCTTGCCCATTCTTCTCCATACGAAAACTACCTTTTGGAAGGGGCGACTAGAATCAATTAATTTTTTTGTAAACTTTGACGTTCAAAAGTGCCTTACAAGGGCCTATATGAAATAAATGATTTGACTTTGACTTTGACTTACAATGCTTTCATTTATCATAAAAAGTCTATGCATATCACCATGCTGTTTCTCGGAAAGTAATCAGCTAAACTCGGCTAATTTAATATTAAATAAGTATTGGTAGAACTCAAGCTCCTCAATCCATACAGACACGATTTGGACAGGTCATCTTTGAGTATTTAACAGCACGATTTGTTAGCACAGTGTGCATAAAGATGCATTTTCGATTCCCATCACACATTTCCATGCACTGCGAAGTGTTCATCAATTATTTTGTGGGTAGATACAGCTTTAAAGTGCGGTTGAGTTATAAATACACTGGGAAAAACTCTATTTCAACCACATTTACAAATAAGAATATATTTTTATTAACGTTTCGAACAAAATTTCACCATTTTATTATTCTTTCAGTCTTGAAATTGAGACCACTTATGGCCCACAGATAAATAGTTCTATTTATAGATCTTTTTTTACCATGTCTGATATTGACATCATTAAAAACCCGGGAAAATCCAAGAGGGGATCCAATCAAAACGCGACCAAATTCTAAACCAAATAACAGTTCTAATTTCTAACCAGCTAATTGGCCAATCACAGCCACTTCTACTTTGTAACACTGCAGCCATCCAATTAACATTTAAACTAAATCCCAGCTGTAACAGTGAAACCGTTCATTAATTTTACAGGCAGAGCTCGACGACCCGTGTCAGGTTGTCTAGACGGTCCTATACAACTCATACGACTTTACGACTAGGCACTACGCGGTCCTACAGGACTTCACAATTTTACACTATTTCTACGTAATATCTCTTCAGAATTTGCGTTTTATATCTACATAGGTTAGGTCAGATACATACATGCCTGTAGTCTGCCCGTAACTAGATTTGAAGTTAATAGTTTTGTAGTTTCAACAGCTTTAAAGGTTTGAAAAAGTCGCTGTAGCTTTTTGAAAGCTGTATTTAACATTTAGCTTTAAAAAAACAAAAATGAAAAGTCCTCACGATATATGCGATTTTGAAAATTTCAGAATATGCGGTCGAATACATTAATCTATTAATTGGCAACACTATGTCTACCTAACAATATTTTTAACAGAGGTTTATGCCCCCTATTACATGGGACTTGAACATAACTGGCGAAATGTGGGTGTTGCTGTAGGTGGGTACAGCTCTGCCTATCCCTTCGAGGATTACAGGTGTGGTGTTGTGTTATTATGGAAGTACCACTGTTGAGGAGTAAAGTTATCCTACCCAAAAAGGTAGAACTAGTACTACCGTATAAGTATCAAAAACTGTCGCTAAAAGTTGGCAACGTCGCAAATACCTGTCAAATATTGACCTTTTTTGATTAATTTGGGATTATTACTGTCATGGAAATATGAAATGTGGCTAACTAGCAAACAAGAATATTGATTATGAAATGCAATAATTAATATCGTAACACTGAATATTTAGTTTCAGAGGTAAAAAAAGTATTTGGAATCTTTTTTTTTACAACTAAAACGAAATAATTGCAATTCATTATTAATATTCTAGTTTGCTAGTTAGCCACAGCGAAATATTTCACATCTATTTGCGACGTTGCCCACTTTCAGAATAAACGCTCTTAACGAATGAGACTTGTTAGTCCGTAAAATAATTGAAAAGCCAATACGAGCAGGGAAATGCAATTATGCGCGTCGCCAGGCAGTTAAGTGACTGAGTTATTTTTCTATCATTCCACCACTTGTGAAGCTTTTCGTACCATCGAAGAAGTTCATATCTAACCACCGTAAGGACTATTCTTGCTTGCAGCGCTCGGCGGCTATAGAACCAGACCGGTAACAGATGTGGTGATCGTGTTCACGGGATTTTGTTTTGAAACTGGTTAGATATGAACTTCTGTGACGGTACGATCATATTGTGACTCGGAAATGTAGGATTTGGACAAATAAAATTCGGAACAGAAATTTAAAAAAAGAATAAGTTTTTACATAGTCTGTTTAAAAAAAATGTTGATTTTGTCTCAATAGGTAGGTAGGCACCTAAAATGCGAACAGCTATAATAATACTAGCCTAGTATTGTCCCACTGCAGGGTAAAGGCCTCTTGCCATACAGAGAAACACAAGAATCACCACTCTTGCAATAATAAAAGATAATTCCTACCGAAGATCCGCGTACCTTACAGTTAGGTACTTACCTAGAGCGTTCAAAAGCCAATAAACTAGATGGCTACAATAATAATTAGAAACTTCCAGTTTATCTTGCATAAAATAAGCAGCAGAATGTTTATATTTAGACTAGAAACTACTACATACAGAAACAAAGGTTTATTTCGTCGGTAATTCGTAGAACTAAAGTTATGAGTTTTGAACACGTTCCCCGCACAATGCGGCCATTATTCTCACCGCTCACTGCTGTCCGTTCACTTGAATGAATGAACGATATAAACATTCATTTTCATTTGTTTTCACGAATAATAAAGATGAATGAATAGGGAGAAATTACTCTCTCTGCTGTAGGTAGGTGGTACTTTTAAGAGTAATAAACAATAAGTAAACTTGTTTCGAAAAAAAAAAAAAAAAAATGAACACGATTTTCAAAAACTACTCCCTGAAGGGTTAGGCAGAGGTGTACCTGTAGAATACCTACATTCTGCCATGTATAAAAAAAAACAAACACGAAAACAGTACCTACCTATATGATTGCTAAGTGTGCTTATTGAATCATTGTTAAGTTTTACGTAGGTACTTACTATAATAATCATAATGCTAATTTCAATGAGTGTTTAGAGTAGGTATTTGTTAACAAGAAAAAACAGTGCTACTTATAGTATTTTTTATTACAATAAGATCAGTAATACCGTATCTGTTCAATAAAACATTATTTATAACAATTGTTTTCATACTCAGTATGTCAAAAGTAATATTCTACACTAGAAGTCTTTATCACAAGTGAATATAATATCCATTTATTTTTGCGTAAACGAGAACAAAATGTTAGTTACAAAAGTTGCCATTATACATCGATGGCGCTAGTTTGAATGGAGATTCGAAATTCAAAAACACATTCTTATAAAAATATGATGTGTGTGGGCAAATGTACATTTTTTATACAGCCTAGTTTTTTTTGGAAACATTTTGGTCTTAATTTGTATAGATTCAACATGCATGTTTGTCCAATCTCCATTTAATCTAGCTTTTATCAGGTGGGTGTTTTACAGTGACTAGTGATTATGGTCATTTTTTTGACCATTCTATTATCAGAAAAATTCGATTAGCACATATTGTTCTGCCAAAATTCCACCCTTTATTTATACATTTAAATCTTAGTATTGCATTTCCATAGTTCATTTTCTGGCCGCTAGGACAGCCAAAAGAACTTTACATGTAAGGACATAGGACACATATTTTAGGAGTGTTCATGCTTATAATTTGCATCTAAAATTATCTGTTAAAAGTTCAGATTCTTGTCAAAACTTTGCATTTCATACTTAGCAATAACATTGCATACTTCCATTTTAACTTTAGGTATCAGATTAGGCTGTAACTTTTTGACACTAGCTGCCATACTGCGAAAGAACACATCTATTTCATTTGTGTTTTCTTTCAGTATTTTTTCTATAAGTTTGTCTATGGTCTGCGACCTCTGTTCTGGTAGCTTTGGATCTTCTATATATTGGACTATTTTTGGTCCGTTCATGAGTATTGGTTTTGGTAGTATTTTTATAGGTGGTATGTTTTTAGGTACAGGTATAGCTTTCTTTCTGCCTGCATTCTTTCTGCATATTTTTTTTGGCGGTTCATTGATCTCTTGTTTTGGCAGAATTTTGATGTATGGTTTCAGAGGCACTTGAGGTCCATCCACCACGGTGATCTGAAAATTATAATGTCATAGTGTTAATGCTTTATATCACAATCCAAGAGTTAACAGTATGGTAAGAAATATTTGGAATGATTTTGCTGTAGTAACAACAATTTTATGTTGTCGAAATGATTTTAGACTTTATTTGTCAAAATAAGCTGATGAAGTCATCCTTCTAACCAGCTTTCTGACGAGTTTTACTATAGAATCCCTCTTTTGTTGCTAGCTTGTCTAATGCCAGTTTAGAAAATTATTTGACATTATGATGCATGATAGTCCACTAAATACATGTCATCTGCAACCCACTTAGTCCATAAAAAAGTTCATAATCACCTCATAATACTCCTGGTTATCAGTAATAACCTGCTGTTCCGTGCCAACTGTCTCATCCTGAACTGGTTGCTCTTCTATCGACTCCTCCATCTGTACTGTCTCCTCGCTGCTATCAGCTAACGTTGCATCAAGGAACTGCAGCTTCTCATATATGACAACCTTGGTCCGATGCATCGATCCTAAGCGCTTGATACGTGTGTAGCCATCGCGGAGACCTCGCCAGCGTTTCTTGCATTCCTCAACTGGAAATAGTAGGTTGATTGTGTTAAGTTTTTGTTGTAAGTACTGTGGCCCAAAAATGTTGCTCTCAGTGGGATGTACACAAAATTAAAAATCACTACGGATGGATTGGTGAATTGTTTTTATTTATTAAGTTCCTACTGCAGAGAAAAAAGCCTAATTTTAGCTTTTCACTTTAGAATGTTTTGCTAATCTGGTTTTGCCGATTTAATAAAAAAAAAACACATTTAGGTACCTACTTATTTGTTTTTACTACAGTTGCCTATTATGGTAGAGAATGGTAGTGATAGTAATTTCAACACATTAGCAACACCCACATGAGTTATTTTCGATACAATTGAAGTTATTTCTTCACTACTTACCTTTAGAAAATGAATACATACCATATGGAGATACTCGTCACTTGTTCGCTCAAGAATATTGATTATCGAAGCCCACAAGGCCAAACATTTACTTAATAAATTACTCCTGTTCGACAGGTCAAGATTGTTTATATTCGGATGACAACACCAATCAGCTGATTTTTAAACGAGTCTAAAAATATTACAACTTCCGAGCAATACGTAGACAATGAGTCGTCAATGGTACTGAATATAGGTCACCCTATGCTATATCGGGGTTAGCGACCAAAATCCAAGCGAAATTCAATAAATTATACAAGTAAAACCACTTTTCTCGAAATCTAATTCAATAACACACTGAAAACCTTGCTTGCGGTTGTCCTCTGCAGCACGGCCGATTCACAGAAAAAAATAACGAATGGAAGCTCACCTGGTTTCGACAGTTGCTCCGCTATTTCCTGCCATGTAGACTCCCTCGCTAATATGTTTTTTCGAGACGGATCGTACACATTGTACAAAAAACTATGAGGCTGTACTAAATCCACAAGCTGCTCGTCTTCCACCGAGGTCCAACCAACCGCGTTCAAAGGCATTTCCAACTTTGCGTTTTCGCTTGCGTCACAAGATCAAAACAAAATGTCCGCTGCCTATCAGAGGAACGAAAATAGCCGCGCTGCGCAGCACGACGTCACAAACTAACGATGTTGCTCTTTTGTTTGTACATTCCATCGTTCTCATTGGTCGTTCGTGTGACGTAGCTTTTAGATCAGTCACAGTTACGCCATCTAGCGGCGAGTAGCGGTTTCAGTAAGAAACTGCCCTCTTTGATGTAAGTTGAGAACTTGTGTTGCTGTTACTCGACACTAGATGGCGGGAACGTAAGTTAAAATTCAGCTGCATTTTTTGTATGGAATCAAAATATATCCCTAAAGCCGCTCGGGCCGTTTCATTGCCTTCTTTGCTCTTGTTCTGATCCTAAGCGCCGTCTCGGCCGGATGGCAGCTTCCGTTTCCCGTTTCCCGACTATAATATCTCCATTTAGCTCGGAAGCCCGACTTGTCATCTGCCCAATTTTAAGTAGTTTCTTGCTCACTTCATAATTTTTCATTTCTTTTATGACGGGCGTAAATTTTTTTATTTTTAGGACTTAAAAAATACGCAATACAGGGTAAGCAGGCATGTATTTATGAAGCAGCTTCTGCCTGCGACTTCGTTCGCGAAACCAGCTTTTATTACCAGCGGCATCGCCCGCGTGCATATCGGAACTTATCCCACGGGAACGTACCTACTACCGGGATAAAAAGTATCCTATGTCCTATTTCAGGTTAAGGTCTACCCGTGTGCCAAATGTCATCCAAATCCGTTAGCAGTTTTAGCGCGAAACAAACAAACTTACGTAGCTTCCTAGACCAAGTGCTTTCCGAGGCACGGCGGAGTCTCTGTATGTAAAATGGTCACCCATTCACGGACCAACCCTGGCAAGCGTAGCTTAATCTGTTGGATTGATCGTACGGCTGTTATTACTAAGCCACGAGAATCTCCTACCTAATTTTATCTACCTACGTTATCAGTTAGTTTCATAAAAGTGCAAAGGAATCTCAGTAATCTCTTGTCCTTGTTTAGTTTGTGCACTATCTGGCGGTGATTAGATAACGCTGTATCGCAGCTGCATCAAAGCGCTTTTTAATGCAGAGCTTTTTTGAAGCTTTCGTTTTTAATGTCGTTTGTGATTTAAATTGGACTTTTGATGTAGGTTGAGGTCGATATAAAATATATAATTACATAGACGTCTACGTTAATTGGTAAACCCCTTAAACATGTAGGAATGTAGGTCCTACCTGTACCTACAAAAAATATTAAAATAAAACCAATGAATGCAAGATGTCCATAGTTTCCTACATAACATTTTAATTTAAAAAACGTTTGATACCCGTTTCATTAACCGTTTGATTTGAATAAATAAATACGATATTAGATAAGTTCGTAGTTTCACCCCTAAGCAAGGGGTGGTCCACGAACTTTTAATCTTGGATGTTTATATAAGGCTTCTGTAATTGATCAGAATTTCATATCATAACGAGTACCTGGTCGACCGAGCTCTGCTAATCTCTGGTGAAAATAAAGAATGCACATTTAATGGTTTAAGATAGTAAATACTAATTCCATGTTGCCATGATTGTAGGTACTTACTAATTCCATGCTGCCATGTCATTATTCTAAGGTAGCCATCTTGTTTTAAGCTTTGGGCGACCGAACTCTGCTCGGGTCAATATACGGACAAAACGAATTTTTCGCAGATATGAGACCTAGTTAGATCGATTTTTCACCCTCGTAAACCCCTATATTGCAACTTTCATCCAAATCTTTAGAGCCGTTTTCCAGACCGTGATTACAAATATATATGTAGGTAGGTATACAAATATTGCTCATATAATAGTATAAGAATAAACTGTGAAACATACCTATTCTAGCAATTTAAAGTCTAGTTTAGGGGCGTGGAACTTGAAATTACCAAATAACTTCAAGACAATACGAGAAACGCCCGGATCTGCCCTCAATTCTAGCCAGAATTATCGGAATTCAACCCAATTCCGGAAAGCACAATTTATAGGTGTTACCGCAACTATCCAGTGCTCGGGTTTAGTTGGGTTATTGGAATTCTGGTGCAGGATTTCCAGATATTTGTGACCTGATTCATGTTTGCTGAAACCCTATAAAATATTACCTTCTTCCCTCATAACATATTGAAGTCAGTAACTTAGTAAAGTAAGTAGCCATATCCCCCCAGTTCACAGTCAGAACACGTAATAATTATGGTCTAGGCTGATTGTTTAACATTTTTTTCTGCTTCGCAGGCAGTGAAACTTACCTATAATCACAGACACTTTATGTACCTATTTTTTTTGTAGTAAACGCTTTATTTCTTAATAATAAACATAACATCACGTGATTCCGGATTTTTAATTTGTCTGTCTGTGATGTCTTGTTTATACCTTTTTAGTTGACTTTTTTGTCGTAGTTTTTGTAGTAGTAGGGTTTTAGTTTTTATAACTTTGATTATTTTTATTTTGGGGTTCTAATATATATAACCAATATACATATACAACCTTAGTTTTTGTTTACCCTAAACCTCTTAAGGGGTCATTGTACTCATTATTATGAACAACTTTCACTATGGGACAAAAGCTGAAACCGCGAAAAAAAAATCTGCTGTTCCCTACATTTCGACGAGATATACCTACGAACATAAATGTAGGGAACAGCAGATTTTTTTTTGTTCGTGATTTTGTGCCTTCTAGAGGGCGCCATATTCAAGACGTCACAAAGCCTATAGGCTTTGTGACGTCTTGTATATGGCGCCGATCGTCCGCTGGTTATAACCAGCGGACGATCAAGACGCTTTCAGCGATACCTTATTTGTCAAATTATGATAAGTAGGTAGTTTAGTAGTTATTTATGAGGTAACAGATGAACATACATACCGGTCCAAATAATAACCCTCCTTTTTGAAAGAAGAAAGAAAGAAAGAAAAATAAGTTTATTTTGCTTCGCCGTAGTCGGGTAAAAAGGGCATGAAAACTTCATGTTTAATTCTACTATACTTAATGCGTTCCTTCTTACCGCCATATTTCCTTTGACCTCTCTTTTCCCTTAAGCTTACAGTTTTACTACACTTGACCGCGTGTTTTTAAATTGACGTTTTTGATCATACGACTTCGTACCTACTTGCCTTTATATTGGGCGTTTATGGGAGATTGGCCGGAGAAGGCAACACACAGGGAAGATGGAAAGCCATGGGGAACATCTTTGCCCAGCAGGGTTATGATGAAGGTTGAATACAAAAAAAAAGTCTTGATCTGTGTACAGTGAGAGGTACACTCAGCATTAGGTGGATACCGGTTGAAGAATAGAGAGTCTCAAAGTAAACCCCTTTTTTTTTTGGTTGAGAAATGATCTAATAACATCTCCCGCTCTGGGCGGAGCGGGAGGGCGTGTCAGACTCTTACTGACTAAAACCCGGGGGGGTTTTAGTCAGTAAGAGTCTGACACGTCCTGTTCCTTCAGTTGCCTGTACGTTGCCAGGGGCCACGATATCCCTTTCGGACTTTCCCGCGACACCGGCCGGCATCGGTCTTAGCGGAAAAATGCTCAAAGTCAACCCTGTGTCTGTAAAATTATCCTTAAATTTTTTGTCGTGACATATAACCCAGAAGGGTTAAGCAGGGGAGTATCTATAGTAGGTACACCCACATATTATGAGTGCGAACGTAGATTCGCATGGTGGTTACTCTTTTAAAAATAAATGGCTCTTATAATATTTTCAAATAACAGGTATGGGAGGACCTTGTACGTATTTCAACAAATACCAGGTACTTAACAAAATAGAAGTTGGTCAACAAATCTACAGTCCACTAAGCATCAAAACTTAATATAACATTTGAATAATCAAAAAGTCACGCATCACATAGAGATTTAATGCATGGGGTAGTCGATGAAGTGTGTTTCCGTCTAACATTACTACTGATGTCCTTTTTAGGGTTCCGTAGTAAACAAGGAACCCTTATAGTTTCGCCATGTCCGTCTGTCTGTCTGTCCGTCTGTCTGTCCGCGGCTTAGCTCAGAGACGGTTAGTACTAGAAAGCTGTAATTTGGCATAGGTATGTATACATATTAATCATAACAAAAAGTGGTAAAAAAAAAAATTAAGAAAAATATTTTTTTTAGGGTAAGTACGGCCCCTACACGTAAAGTGGTGATGTTTTTCTTCTCATCTACTCCAGGTTGTGGGGTATCGTTAGAAAGGTCGTTCAAAAAGTTTGTGTGCTAGCAACATGGTTGTACTTGGATTTGTGAAAAAAATCACTGCAGTAGTATATATTTATTTATTTATATATAACGAAATTAAAAGGAAAACTATCAGAGCTAAGTAGACTGTACTGGTTAACGAGTAATAATCAACCAACTTAAATTTGCTGTTTGAAAAACGTGATCTCCCATACATTCCGTATGGGAGAACATGTTTTTTAACTACAATGTTAAAGTTTGTTCTTGGGATAAATTCATCGGAACCCTTCATTGTGCGTGGTCGGACACGCCCTTGGCCGGTTTTTTATAGCTATTTCTGTGCTATAGAAGCCATATTTTTGTAGGGCGTATTTTAAAATTTAATTAACCATTTCATGCTTTAGTTCAATCGTAGTTTGAGCAGGAAATTGTGTTTTGAAATACCTAATTATTTATTTATTTTTAGAGAAAGACGTTAGTTAGATACAAAAATACAATATGTATAATAACGATACATCTAGAAATAAAGAAAGATAAAAATAAACAATGACAACAAAAAATGCATTAAATATGGAACTATGGAGTGACAAGAATCTTGAGGTAACAAGTGAAATAATTATCAAAATAAATAAATAATATAATATAAAATCTAAAAAGCCCCCTACACAAACATTTCCTCATTTCTCTTTCCTACTTCATCACCGGTCTGGTGATGGTCTGTTCATCATCTATATATAACCTCTTCAATGAGCCCAAGCACGATAGGTACCTGTGCTGTAAGTTGGTAAAGGAGTTGGGTATCCTGTAAATTCCAGGTGATGCTGCAGCAGCAGTTCAAGGTTACTATGTTCTTCTAATATCATTGAAGTAACAGTATAGGTACCAGCTTTTAAATTGATCAGACTTGTGCAAGACGCTCACATCCATTCATCAACTAGAAAAGAGCTGATAATCTTCAGACGGCTGAACCGATTTTGATAAAACATGTCTAAGAACCATCGCTAGAAAACCTGCTTTCAAATAAAGAAAACAGCATTCAAATCGGTTCACCCGTTTAACAGCTATGGTGCCACAGACAGACATACACATAGCGGTCAAACTTATAACACCCTTCTTTTTGCGTCTGAGGTTAAAAAAATGTTTCTGAAAGTACTGACGCTTCTATAGGTACGCATAGAAACTGGAACTTTCAGATATTAGGCTGACGAGTGAGCTTATAAAAACTTTTTACCAATTTTTTTTTGTTTTTTATTTGGGAAACATAGTGTTCAAAAATTAAGTTGAAACATGAAGTTGTAAATATGTTTGCAAAGATCTGTCAGAATAAGCCATTGATTCTTCAAACACCAATATTATTTATTAATCGTAGTCCTGCATTATCTTGATGCCATGGAACGCCCACAACATTAACATAAATTCCTAATTATACCAAAGTGTAAAGTAACTTGTTACATAAAAGATACAAAACCATGCTTACTACAGTAGATCCTAAACGCTTCACTTATCAAGATACAATGTTTGCCATAGATACAGATACAGAGATACGCGCCGAACTAAGCTCCTCGACTAAACAGTTAAAATCTGCGCCGCGAACACTGCGCACGCGTCGCTGTCCGTTGCGATATACGAGTATCGAACTTAGAATTCGACGTTCAAATATTTATAATCGGTAATTATTTGTGAAGTTTGTTTTTGTTTTCATAAAGAATTTAATTGATTTGAATATCGATCGTTTCCAGAAAATGGTTTTCAGTGCAGTGCTGTGATTTTTGTATTTCGAATGTGGTTTCAACGGTGCATATCGGCTTCTTAATTTAAAACCAAGTGTTCGTTAAGCAATACATAAGCATAAAACAGGAACATTATTTTTACAGTTGTCAGCATGACATCTGTCAACTGTTTCACGCTTGTTATCCGGTTGCACAAAGTCGGTTTGACATTGTAATTTAATGTATTCTAGTCTTGGTTAATTGATTAAGTAATGGACGGGTTTAACTGCGGTTTGTAACTGGATGCTGTGTAATTGACAGACGTGCGTTAGATATTAGTTAGATA
This sequence comes from Agrochola circellaris, assembly GCA_914767755.1. Lineage (NCBI taxonomy): Eukaryota > Metazoa > Arthropoda > Insecta > Lepidoptera > Noctuidae > Agrochola > Agrochola circellaris. Next base: position 12,457,273 of record OU611860.1, read on the forward strand.
ATAACTGTTATTTAATGTAACTAGGTGGTAATGATATGGTTTTAGGTGTTAACGTTATGTATTAAATAGGTACGATATTTAACCTTTGAAAAAAACTTAAACAAGTAATCATGGGCTTCTTCAAAGACCACTTAAAGTTTCATGTCGCAGTGTTAAATCAGGCCATAATCGATCTATGTTAAGAATAGGTCCTCTGTAAGCGACATACATATTATTTAATCCACAGACGTATCCTTTACGTTTCTTCGGAAGTCAGCAATTTTGAAGTGCTTTAAAAAAACTACGGGGTACCTATATCCCATTAAAATAGATGGACAAACTTTTAGAAAACAAACGCAAATAAACGTATTTTCTTTCTTTCTTTTCTTTAGAAATCATTCAGACCACCAACATAAGGTCGATGGTAAAAACAATAATAAGAAAAACGCATTAGATTACTTACTAGAAAAAAAAAACTGCTAACGCAAAAACACTAAAACTGTTGGTTATCCAATGCCATTTATTATTTTCAAAATAAAAATCACTTTAATCAGTGTTTTTTTTTGCTTGGATATCTTGGTTAGACGTACTGAGCGCTGTGTTAAAATTTGTTGTATACATTTGGCGTTTTTATAAAAGGTTTTGAAGTAATCCTTTCTAAAACATTTCTTAAATATTCTGAATGAATTCACAGATAATCATTAGTGATCGTTTGAATTGGTATAGATGATCGTGGTTTAGACTATCTTCTTATATACATACAAATAAATAAAATGCAAGTGTCTGTTTGTAATGTCAAAATATCAGCTTTTTAATGAATGCATTTGAAAGTATATACGGTATTTATTAAAACAATAATTAATTTTTTTGTTGGTCTGTCTGTTTTTCGGCTAATCTCCGAAACGGCTGGACCGATTTTGACGGGACTTTCACTGGCAGATATAAGGAGTAACTTACTTTTAGAAAGAATTATGTTTCACGAAGGTGAAGCCGCGGACAGCAGCTAGCGAGAAATAAATATAACTAACGAAATCGATTCCAATTACCATCAAACACTAGCAAGATAAAAATGTAAATAAAAAAATTCAAAAATTAAGAGGTTAGACGTTTTTCCACAAACGTTAGAATCGAATGTCAGTTAAAATGATGAAGTGTCTATGTTTTCATGTAGGTGGCCGGTATTTGGTTGTTTACTTACAGACAAGTTAAACTCAATGGCTTTCCGAAATGCCAATATACGGATTCCTCACATGTTTTCTTAGCGAGACGGCGAAGAATGTTTAAGATGTAAAATTGGAGTTAGCAAAGGGAGAAAAAGAGATTAGTGTATGAGACTATATTTATCTCACCCACACTGACCTTTTCAGGAGAACGTTTACTTAGTCTGGATATGGATAAGTTTGAGGAGCTGCAATGCTATTCTGTAACCATCTCACCGTGAAAACTTAGGTGAAGTGAGCGTGGAGTGTGCTGTCATTCCACAGGGATTGACACTATTGACAGCTCACTTTACCCAAGTTTTCACGGTGAGATGTTAACAGAATAGTATGGCTGTTTCACAATCTCTTGGTGAATTCTAGTTAATTTATCCTGCAGAAAAGTCGTACAAATTCTGTTTAAACTTTTTATTGCATCTGTTATATGGGTTCGTTCTGGACACTGGGAAATAGCCTATTAGTTTCATATGCATACTCGTAGCTAGAATTTGATGAGAGGGGGAGGTCGACCTTGGATGCCCCTTGACTCCTAAGATATTTGTCGTTATGGAAGCACCTCTGATTCAACGACTTCATCCTCACGCTGACGTTCGGTGCCGCTTGAGTTCTAAGATATTTGTTGTTATGTGTAGGCACCTCTGATTCAATGACGTCATCCTCAGACTGACGTCACAGTATAAAGATGGACGTTTTCCGGAGTCCTCGAGTGATTAATGTGTTACAATTAGTTCTCACTACTTCTTACGTGAATACACTTTATATCACACTAGCTGTTCGTGCCCGGCGTCGCCCGGGTGATTTTCTTGATTCAAAAATACCATCCAATTTCCGACCTTTCCGATGGATTTTCCAAAAAAAAAAATTCGTACAAGCCTTGTTCTGACAATTACGAACACAAGTGAGGATCATTCATACAAACGGCAATTGATTTTTATTTATATAGAAAAATATATATTATTCTAAGATAGTTACCTTATATTCTCTCATTCAATAAACCCAAACTTCCTACTGAAAGTCTTGCAAAAGTTTCTGAGCTCCGAAAAGTTGATACTGAATTCTACTTCATAAAGTATTTGAATAACATGTACTTAACATAATCAGCCTATAACGTACCCAATGCTGGGACACAGGACGAGTCTCTGTGAGAGGGAGTGGGTAATAATGACCACGCAGGCCCAGTGCGGGTTGGAATATTTGAATACTCTGAAATTATTTTGGATTACACCTTTGAAAAGAGCACAAAATATTCCAGTTTCTTCCGTAAACCAAGCTTTCATTAAGTCTTTAACATTACTTGCAGCCTAACAGCACACTATGCAGCCATCAACTTGACACATATTTATGTGCTGCGCTTACGCAAAAAGACAATGAATGTGCCATCGGATCCTTCGGAAGTCGCGGTATGCGCTCCATGTAACTGTCTCGCTATAAAAGGGAAGAGGCATTCAGGGTTGGCACAAACCTGGAAAGAGGCCAGAGAAAATAGTTCCAAAATAAAAATTTGGTGTTTTTTTTCGCATTGTTGCTGTGATGATCTCCAGGAGCAAGTCCACTCCTGCTCCTATGAATTAACAGCTTCTTTCTACTCGCTATTGAGGAGTACAAATTACAATTATGATTAATCAGAATTATAATGAAAGAAAGAAAGAAAGAAAAAGTGTTTATTCTGCACAAACTAAACGCACACTACAAAAAAAAAAAAAAACAAAATTACCACTTTACAAATTAGCCAAAAGCCTCGTATCCATTATTAACACAGAAAAGTTTGACAAATTTTATCTATGCTATCTAATGCTCTCATTTATAGGGTGGCGACTAACACCCGAATACTGAAACGCCACTCAAAACTTAAGCGTTACTTAAAACTAGTTTCAACCAATCAAAAGGCTTTAAACGAGTCATAAGTAACGCTTAAGTTTTGAGTGGCGTTTCAGTATTCGGGTGTAAGTCACCTATAGCCGTCAAGGGGGTGATACTACCCGTCATACTAAACAACTTTCGCTATGAAACACATCCGACTCGGGAAAAAAAGAACAAATACCTATACAACAGAAGGTCTGTCTACGTTGTAGGTAATTATAGGTATTTGTTCTCTTTTCGATGCATGTAAGATTTTTTTTCGAATCTGGTATTATGAATTTCATAGCGAAAATTGTTCAGTATGACAGGTAGACCCCTTGACGGATGCGAATTCCCTGCCTTAGGTTAACTATCTCGTCTAATTTCTTTAAAATCTCCAGGAGGATGTCACTGTGCTTGTACACATTTTACTTTAGCTGATATCCTACTTAGAATGCGTCACCATTGCCTATAAACATATTTTGATGAGCTTATAGACCCGGTATACCCAGTACTAATAGTTTGACAGCTCGCCGCACTTGATTATAACTTTATTACCTATCTAAGTACCACCATGTGTGTAATTATAATCAGCTTTGCGTGCATTAAACTGAATATACTAACGAAGTACGCCAGCATTTCTCATATACTCCAAAAAGACAATTTCATGACACCGGACATCCGCAAAATGACGACACATAAATTCTATCAAATGATGATAATAATAAAATGGTTGGACGCAGTGTCAGCCCTAATTGGGGATACATCGGTGGCTCGTGGCTCGTGGCTAGATTATTTTCGTACGATGAACGCTAAGACGCCGTGTGTGGAATGAATGTGACTTGCTTTATTTTTATATTAAATGTGTTTGGTATTGCGAGGATAGGCAGAGAAGAGCAAACGTCTTGTGTTTGAAGTTTTAAGAAATGTAGACCGATTACAAAAATCTATAGGTAATAAGATGTTTTTTTTGTTTTGAGTTTTTGTGTCGCAGGATTCTTCATAAGTACTGATCCGAATCCGGAAATTCTTTCACTTATGGGAAGCTATGGTATTGTCGAGTGTCGATAAGAGTGCGACGAGTGTTGTTAAAGTTTTATGGTTTATATTTAAAACTTCACCATTATATGTTTATATAAATGGTGAAGTTTTATGTTAAAACACGCCGACGAGGTCGCGGGCAGAAGCCTTAAGGCTCGTTCAGATCAGCGCGACGCGACGGCGCGACGCGACTCGAACAATACAATTTCTAAGAAAACTTCACGGTATAACAATAACCGTTGTCGCGTCGCGCTGTCGCGTCGCGCTAGTCTGCACAAAGCTTTATAGTCAAATTATCACGAGATTTTATTCTAAATCAGAGTTCCTAGCATATGTCGTGCAATTGTTAGGTTTTCTTTACTTTCTGATGCAATGGCATACTGCATGTGTGCGATTGCATCACGAGGTAAAGAAAACCCAGAGAAAAAGTAGTTTCTAACTTCACTGTTTAATTTTCCAGAAAATACTGTTAAATAGGAAAAGCTATTGAATCTTTCAGAAGCATGACCGACTGAGAATGACTTTATTTAGACGGGATATGAAGAAAATTAACTTATTTTTTGAGTCAACAAATAGCGCTGTGGTAGCCTGCGAAATTCGAATTTCCTCACGATTTTTGCAATTTGCAGGTCAGTATAAAGTTGTAGTTGATCAAAATACGATTTGCGACCGTAACAAATGTGTACTTATAGAATTAAAATCATTAAATTCATCGATACAACTCTCTAAGTAAGAATTTACCAAAAATGTCACGTTTTCATGAAATAGTCATTCAATAGAGTAATGTGAACTTAGACAATTGTATTGATGTTTGTTATGGTTATAATTCTGTAAATACATATTTCGGTCGCAAATCACGATCAATATAAAACCTGATACTGAACATTTTAATTTCGCGAGCTGCCTTGACGCTTTCGCCTTAAACCCTTTTCTTATTTTATCCAGCCAGTTCAAATAACAACATAACTAAAAGCTTGTAAACTAATATGTGTAACTTACGCTCACTACCTATTAGTTGTTTGCACAAAAATTTCACTGCTCTTGAATTCTGCCCACGCGACGACTACCGGTAACACAATGTGCCTTCTGCGGTTAGGGTTTCCAAGTTTGAATGATGGGATATTTGAAAATAGAATGTATTTTATTTTTTGTCTGCTTCTTAGGTCTAGTGGTCGCAGCTCAGCTTCTGAGAGTTTAACCTCATTTGTCTTCACTATTCACAGACTCGTAGTAGTCCCAAGCACTTCTTCGGAGCCTGGGATTATAAGATCATTACCCGGGCCGTGTTTTGTTTCGTTTATTTAACCCGAGGGCCTAGACAATTAGTGGTCATCGCTTTCAAGGAGTTTCGTATTTTACAACGACTTTCAACAGAATGACATAATCATTGAGTAGCGTATGTCAGTCCCATACATTTTTGACTTTTCTATCAAGTTTATCGCTGATAGGATAACACTTTATCTGGGCCCTCAAAACTTATTTTGAAGCGGTGAACAGGCCTTCTTAAAGTATAGTTACAAATGTGAATGACGGAATCTGTAATAAGCCTACCTATCTAAGCAAAAGCTATGATGTTCGCGGAGATCTAACAGGTACACATCGTCAGCTAACTCTTCTTCTTTTTGAGTCAATGGTACTTTTTAAATTAATTGGCCACGTTTTTAGCAGCGTCACTAGCGTTCATTAGATCTTCAAAAGATGTTGGCCCTAAAACAGATTGATAAATAACTTTTACCCGTAGGCTATAAGTAATGGCAATTAACCAAGCCCATAACACAACATGGCTACCAGTAGCTGATGAACGAACCTGATGAAATGTAAGTTTATTACACGGTCTACACTTTATTGAGCTAAATTATTAATTAAATCAAAGCACGTTTGATTGGGACCCGTTGTAATTAAAGTAACAATTAAATGCCAGATATAATAGTGGCCCGATAGACATTTTGCATATTAATTGATCACTTTATAATCAGTCCGGTAGGTGATAAGGTTTGCCTGCTTTGAATATTAACTGGTAACCCAGCTTACTTTTAACCGGTAAAAAAAAAAAACCCATCGCTTTCTTTCATGGCCGTAGTAAGTATTACCCACACAGTGCCTATACTTACTATTTCCATGCTTTTTTGTTTCGTGTCATGCGGGAAGAATTCGAATTTTGAAAATTCAGCAATAATGGAATCCCTTCGCTTCGTAGTGACTCTTGTATGAGCCATTTGGCTTGATGAGCATCGTCAACGGGATTCTTGTAAACGATTTTCTAACAGTTTATCGAAATAGCTGGTGAAATCGTTGGCTCCAAACTGGAGCTAAATATGTATATCCCGTACTGTATGTACTTACGGTATAGTTTTTCTTTAATTCAACCAACGTTTCTTCTACCACTGGCCTTGAACAATTAACCCATGCCTACCTACTTTTTTGCCTATTTGTACAATCATTACCCGCTCTTCATTAATCTTCTCAAATTCTTGTTTTCATCACGTAATGTTCGAACAATTAGTTGGTCACGCTAATCGAGTAGTGTTCGGTGAAATCGAGTGAGACTTGTCACTAGACAGACGAAGCGTATAGCGTGAAATTGGCCGTACGGTCAACATCAATATCATTCTGTATAGTCTATAGCTAATTTCGGTGAGAAGTGGAACTCTTTGCCTAATACTTTGTTACTCTACCCCATCATAGTTATAACTTTGGACTTTATTACTGTCTTATTTGTGCGTTGGACTCATCCAGTTTCGAGAAATCCTATAGATAGGGTCAGACCAAATAAAAAACCAAGACAGCGCTGTCAACAGTGACGTGAGGCCGGTTTCGTAAACACATGTGCACTTAGTGAGGTGTAGTTTGATTGTAAATGTGTGCGTGTGAGCGTGTATGCACAGAGCGGAGGTGTAGTTTTGGCATGCTTCACTATGTATTGTTCGCAGCGCTATGTCTTGGTTTTTTATTTGGTCTGAGTTGATAGGTTATAAGCGTTGTACGCGTTTGCCTATTACTGTTGCCTTCAAAGACGGCATCATCGCTGCTATCAGGTCAGATAGTAAGAAAACGAAAGTCTATTTGATTGAGATCTTTCACAATATAAAAATTCCTATACAATATATATTATCGAGTTAATGGTGTGAGATTGGAGTGCCCTATGTCCAGCTGTGGACTGTGTTCCAAGGGCGTGCCTTGGAACACAGTCCACCTCTGACTTTTGGGTTCTTCTGTGTATTGTAATAATTATCACTTGCTTCAAAAACGGTGAAGGAAAATATCGTGAGGAAACCGGCATGCCTGAGAGATATTTCTCGACGGCGGCAAGTGAAGCTAAGTCAGCGGCCCATGGGTGGCATAAAAACTCCTCCTGGGCCTCTGACTTGGCTTAGTCACTAACCACATGAAAAAGAAGAAAGACGAAGCAGTGGACTGCAAATCACTGCTGATATCATCATCAGTCTATGCTGGTGATGATATCAGCATCAATCAATCTGCCTAGCCTATTTCCCGACTATGTTGGGGTCAGCTTCCACTCTAACCGGATGCAGCTGAATACCAGTATTTTACATGGAGCGACTGCCTATCTGACTTCCACAACCTAGTAACTGGGTGATACCCCTTGGCAAGACTGGTTGTCAGACTTTCTGGCTTCAGACGACCCGTAACGACTGTCAAAGATCCAAGAATGACAGCCGGGACCAACGGCTTAACGTGCTTTCAGAGGCACGGAGGAGTCTCGGTATGTAAAAATGGTCACCCGTCCAAGCCCCGGCAAGCATAGCTTAACCTGATGGATAGACCTGTGCGGCTGTTATTACTTAGCCACGAGCTCCTCCATAGACTGATGATGATATATTTGACATGACCCGCGACGCTCAACGCTCGACGTGTCCACACGTCGCGTCCGAGTTCGCAACAAGTCAATTGCCTTCCTGAAGATGCCTCGTTGAGAGGTGAAACACGTGTCGATTTCTAACAGGGTTCTTTATGACTCATTAAGAACAGTTACGCGGATTAAGTTACTAGATATACGTCGTCTATTGTATTTTTTTTTGACATGACAATTAGGATTGTGTCGCAAGAAATGGTAATGAATATTTTTGCATGCGTAGTGCAAATAGGAATGTTTTGTTTATTTCTTGTGTGTATTCATAACGATCTCTTTTGTTGACTGTACCGGCGAAAGTGTGGGTAGTGCGGGGGCGGTTTTGTTTTCACTCGTGTAAAGTTGATTGAGGATAAGGCTGGGGTTCGAGTGAGCGCGTCTGAAAGCCACCACGCTCGAAGCTGAAGCGATAATTCCAGTCGCAATAAGAAAACTGTCGACTATTTTATCTTGATGGGTCGAAAACAGTTTGAATGGGACCCTTTGATGAACTTGTTATGGAAATGTATTGCCTTTGAAGGATAATGTTGTGGTCCATTGTATAGTTTCTTTCGTCCTTCCTCATAGACAATACCTACGATTTTATAGCCATTAATCAGGACAAAAAAAGATGGATTTTTGTTAACCTTGTCACTGCAAACAATACATGGTAATAAACCCATCAAAGACAACAAGATATTTATAATTTCAAACCATTTTGAAACGCTCTTCTCTTCCCTCTAATCGCTATCTAAGTGACCACAGCCTAACTTAAGCAAGTCAATAAAATCGCCGAGTTAACTGTTTTTTATTTCCGGCACATCGACTGCATTTAGTTGATCTTGCTGATCTGTTGATAAGTCGTTAACGTCCACTGTACACTCAATTATACACTTTATTGGTGCCGTATTGTAAACTTCCACTTTAATTAAGTCTAATAACGCACTTTTACACATTTTATACTTTGGTGAAGTTCAGATGTAGGTTGTATATCTGTTGAGCTATATAATTATAAAGGGCTGTAAACGTTGTCTTAATAAGGTTAAGATAAAATATGTCTTTAATGACCCAGCTCTCATATTCAATACGTCATTGCATTCATAAGTTTTGAATAATTTGGTAAGCTACAATAGCTAAGTCACAAAATGTTTTACGTTTAAAGATTCCGTTGAAACGTAAAAGTGAAAAAATGCGTTGGGCGCAATTAAGACATTATCATAAATTCATCGATATTTAGAGCTTTTAAGTCATTCTTGGATCTTTGACAGTCGTTACGGGTAAAGAAGCCCGAAAGTCTGACAACCAGTCTTACCGAGGGGTATCGTACGAGTATTACCCAGTTACTGGGTTGTGGAGGTCAGATAGGCAGTCGCTCCATTTTAAATACTGGTATTTAGCTGCATCCGGTTATACTGGAAGCCGACCCCAACATAGTTGGGAAAAGGGTACGCAGATTGATTGATTTGGAGCTTTTAAGTATATTCTATGTACAGCAGTCTCGTGGTGAACATAGGCCGCTCCAATTACACTTCACCATCAGCACCTTGTTGCTATAGTACTAGTTTATGTTCCAATAAAAACATTTTGATCTGCAGCGCTCAATATTTTTGATGACTTCTTAAAATATTACGGTTTTCATATAAACAGATGATCACTTAGAAATTCTCTGTTATGTTTAAATATTTTGTGGGACCAGTAAACTAAATAAGCTATAAATGTGCCTACCTCGTTATCTATCTCGTTTACACCAAGTCTTTAGTTACTTATGATCCCAAGATTACATGGCTTAAATAGTTTTATGGTTTTTTAAACCATCTTATCTTCGTCTAGTGCGGTATGAGTCAAACAACTATGACAAAGTGTAATGGCATTACACAAAGTTGTGACAGGTCGCAGCATCATAGCGTCTCTACTTGCGTTATATTTTATTACATTAAGTCTTCCTTTCTTAAATCAAAATCGTTATCTCCCAACTTGACTCACAACACCAGATTCTTTGCCTTTTGCTCCATCCTCATTCCATCAGTTCTTGTTTTAACTTGGGTCTCTTATTTCTTTCTTGTCACCACTGAAATTCCACATATCAGAGCAAAGAATACTCTGCCCATTATCTCTGCTCCTAGTACCTACAGCTTCATAAATATAGTGACAACATACTCCTTATAAATCATACTATTTTCTATCCAAAAAGTTAAATACTGTAACGTTACACCAGCAAACATATGGTTTCTAAAGTTTTCCCTGCTTGTTATTCTTGTTTCCCATACAAAAGTGACAGTCTGTCAGATTGTTTGCTAGCATTTGTGGAACGTACAGCGAAGCGGGTTATTTTCATGTAAATAGGTTCTATTTATATGGTATCATACTGTGTTGCTTCTACGTCGCATGTCGCAGTGGGCAGTACCTATGTGTTATTTCATTATTTGTTAGTTTTCTGTGTCTATAGACCTAAATTGAGTGTTATTCTTGATGCTGTCTGCTTGTCAGAATACTGATTTTATTTTTGAATTCTATAGTAAGATGATCATGTAAATAGATTTTGGAGCGATCACTATTTTTGGCACCTCTTAGTTATTAATTTTTCTCCCTTATACAATCTATTGGTATTACGAATAATGATGGGATTTTTTCGTTCATGTCAAGGGTAAATTACGTTGCCTTTCCTTAACTTGAATATTTTTCCCTCAATTATTACTTTTAGTGTGATTTCAGTCTTTCATTGCGATAAACCTAGTATTCAATTACATGGTATTTTCGTCAAATAACGATCTGCTAGTCATTTCTCACTAGGTTACAACCTAAGGCTTATTTTACTACTAAACATAAAACAACAATAAATAATACTCAAAAGGACCGCTTATTATTAAATCTGTTTTAATATTTTGTCGTATTATTTGCTTCACACAACAGTGCTAAAATGATTTGAGTCAGGACATCAATTTAGCAGCCAACATCTTGGCCACAGTTTCATAAAACATTGGAGACTCTTTTATGTCTATTGCAAGACTTGTATCTTCTTTGATGAATCACTTGTTTATAAGCTACAGCATTGAACGATTCCATACACCAACACGCAAATATGGAGGCAGTAAAATAATAATACAATTGACATTTGCTCCTTCGACTCATGTGAAGGATAACCAGTTACAAATACTTATTGTTTTGCATTGATTTCTGTTCTCTATTATTATGCAACGAAACGGCTTTGATTACGTTTAAGTGTTGTAGCCCGCTCTTTAATTAAGAGGCGGGGTTTGTTAATAAAGCAGTCTGGTCTAGAATCTAGCTCTAATATTAAGCACTATGTCGAATTTGGAAGGTATTAAGACTACCAAGTTAGTATTGGGCAATGAGAATCGGAAATCTACCTTCATTTTGGTACTAATTGTCCAAGTTGGCTATTTTCGTGTTGGTTTGAGTTGTTTTCATAGATTTTTCTGAAAGTGTTTAGTGGTAGGTATATTGGTCCTTGTAACCTATATAATTATTTTAAATTGTTCCTTTCTGCTATTGCTCTGAACTTTGACACACAATTTTAACATGAAGTAAAGTTTCTTCGTCAATATTTTAAATACTACATGTGCTATCCGCCTATTTACCGTCAGAGTTGCCATATGCAAATGCCCACAGGTGTTGCCAAGATTAGCATATGTAGCGTGAGACGAATTGCGTGGCAAACATTTTGTTATACACAAGTATTTGTGTTATGTATTCGAGTGTCGTAATGAGTACTGTTCATTGAAAAGTATGTGGAACTTTTGTGGAGAGTCAGAAAGTTTAGTTTTATCAAAAATGGTAACTGCTTTGCTGTTCTAGTGGTCGCAAGCGCTATTGGTGAGCATGAGGAACTGATTTTGATTCAGGGTTGGTCAAAATGTTATTGAGTTTTTCCATATGGAATTTCTCAGTAGCAGCCCGGGGTCTAGATTTGTGTCCGGTTGATGGCAATAGGCTCGCACCCTGTTACATGAGACAAACATAACTGGCGAAATGTGGGTGTACTATAGGTACAGCTCTGCCTAACCCTTCGAGGAATACAGGCGTGATGTTGTGTTGAAAGAAAGAAAGAAAAAGTATTTATTGAGACAAGCACAGGAGATCTGAAATTAAACTAAAAACACTAAATGAAACATAAATAGAAAAAAAAAAAAATAATAGTAAAAATTAAAATATAAGCAGAAAGACCTGTGCGAGGCCAAAAGGCTCCTATCTCAGCATGATGCTGCGACATTTAATAATAAATGTCGCAGCGCTGGTATTCTGATAGGACCCGCAGTGATGTCACGGATAGATAAATACAGAAATAAATAGAAAATAAAATAGAAGTATAAAATACATAAAAAATAAAATAAAAAATATGTAGTCCGCGCGAGTATGTTATGAATTGGTATTATTTTGGAAACTGTGGTAGCGCTACTCGCATTTGCTATTGAAGTTTACTATTATAGTTTAAATTAAAAAACAAAAGAATTTAAAGGTTGATTTCAAAGAATGAAATGCCGTTTGATAAATATGTAGAATTGCCTTAGAATAGTAGTACTCAAACGAGACTCAATTATGTATGTATGATAGAACGTTTCCGACATTCCTTGAATTTCTAATTGTTACTGCATTCTTGCAATCTTTGGAGCAATCGCTTATACTGGTTCTGCTAAGCTAGTTAGTGAAAGTCAAGGTTTAATTAAGACGAATTCTACTAGAAAATTGTTTAAGGCCTAGTCAAGAGTCATCTAAATTCTAACTGACTCCTGAGTACGCGATTTGAACAGTTGCCACGGTCCTAAATCAGTTTCAAGCCTTATCTACATACTATAATAGCTTCTGCCCGCATCGTCTGCGGGTCGTCCGCATGAATTTCTTGTACCTCCGACCCACCCCGTCACATCGCATTGCCTGCCCACGCTTTAACCAAAATGAGTAAAGAATAACTACGTTTTCGCTTAGCGTTCTTTCTGTCTTTTTTTCTTTTTACTCAGCTCCTAAGAGCCCAAGCCTGATGGTGAACAGCCTATCTCCGCCTTCTTCATGAATTTATTTTATCGTACTTATAGTTTCAGAGATTAGCGCGTTCAAACAAAAAACATACTCATCAGCTATATTATTAGGATAGTTATCATAACAAATTTCTGAAGCCTCAACTTCTCAGCTTGATCTTGAGAACTAATTTCGACATTCAAAATCAGACATTGATCTCAAATCCAACGCTTGTGTATCTAAGGACCACGGCAAAGGACCAAGATTTTGAAGATCATTCCCAGATTGGTCAAGTACCGCACAATGTTTTAATGATACGATCGTCACCTGATATTTATGGTACCTTGTTAATTGAGCCGTGTTTGCTCATTTAATCGTTGTTATTACAACCGAAGGGAACGGTCACACGACGGCTTTCTTTTACTTAAGTGGAATTAATGTCGGCGATGTATTTTTAGATCTTCAGAGTAAATCTTTATTTAGATTTGAGACTGAAAACACCGTTAAGTGGTGTTTTAATTTTGGTATTGCGTTTCCTTGTTTAGTGTTCAAGTCTTTTATTGTTTTTTTATTATGATTCTTAATTATCTTTTTGTTTTATGTCTTTTGTTTTGTATTGTTTTGAGCCTCTTCGTTAACTAACTAGGTGTTTCATTAGCTTCTTGATCCTACTTTAATATGTTTGTTTGTATTCTGTATTTCAAATCGTGGTATACTGCAGTGGCAGGCTATGCGCTAGACTTTTCATTGTTATGTTTGGTGTTTTGTCTGGGTTTCGGAACGCGAGCGTGCTTCCCTTTTTTCGCTATCAGCAGATGTAATCGATTCCTTTTTCTACAAAAGTGAATCGAATGTATTTTATAAAACCCTTTTACTATTTTATTTATGTTTTAATTTGAACTTCCGCCACCTTTAGTTAATTAAATCTCAGATATCTGATATCGGTGTCCAGACTGAGTTAAGGTAGTCAATAAATTTTGTAATCTTCGGCACGTGTCATTATAAAATCATAAAAATATGATAACCAAAGTCGTGTTAATGCACCCATTTACGTACATATTCGTTTGATTCATTTCTAAGAACCTGTGACTTGCGATGCAGTAAAAGATCGTGTTGAAAGATTATGTCGAACCTGTTTATATTTAGCCAAGAAATATGATTATTATCGTCAAGATTAATAGGCGATTTGTCTTATAAAATTTCTTACATGGTACGAGTATCTTGGAGTTAAGTAATAGCAGAATAATTACTGACTATTTGTTGGTAAGAGTATACTATCAATCAGCCTAAGGCCATGCATATAATCATTGCAATCAACTGCTGGACATAGGTCTCTCCCAAGTTGCGCCTTTTGCATCCAGCTGTTCTCTGCCGCCTGTTCAAGGTCGTCTATCCACCTAGGTAGGCTAGTTTATCCTGCAGATTTTGTAACTGATCGAAACAGCCTTGGAGACCAAATTTATAACTTAAATGGTCAAAGATATCAGCATTTTTACTTAAAGTTATCTTTAATTCTCTTCAAGCTTCTCACGTATTGCTAAACTGCTAAGGTGGATATAAAAACAAAATCATAACTCATCGATCAGGATCGATGCCATAACTTGATTAATAGTAACTAAGTGTCATGAAGAGGTTTTGTGCAGTTGCATTTTATTCGAAGAAGTATAAAACTGTCAAACCTTTTTTTGCAAAGTTGGATTTATTTAATGCGTTTTGGGTATGCGCTTCGTTATGTTATAACTGTTTCTTCTTTTATTCAGTTCAGTTTTATTTGCACCAAAATATTCTGTTAGATGTATGTTGTCTTCTTTATTTCGAAGTTTTGTATTATTTTATCTAAATCTTAGTGTACTGTTTGTTTTAGGACTATCAGGTAACTTAGTTAATTCTATTTATTCATGTTTTTCTTTATGTACGTTAACTTCTTTTTAGTTATGACCATTTAGTAGTTTTTCCTACAATCCATGATTGCTAACAGGAACTTTACTAATGTATGTATATATCTTTACATCTCGTTATAGCCAACCTTTTCTTTTTTTTTTTTTTTTTTTTAGGGTGGGAAATTATCAAATAACTTCTCCCGCTCTGGGCGGAGCGGGAGGGCGTGTCAGACTTTTACTGACTAAAACCCACCCGTGTTCCTTCCGTTGCCTGTGTGCCGGGGTCGCGATATCCCTTTCAGACAAACCCGCAACCCCGGCAGGCATTGGCCCTTCCGGACCCCGTCAGTTGGTGTTATAGCCAACCTAAGAGTTGATGTTGCAATTTGTTAAACAAAGGAAGGTTTTTAATCGACTTGTATGACGCCATTGGAGATGAAATAATAAAGGTAATCCATATAATAAAAAGTCTGGCGCCATACATAGCTAATTCTTTAATATATTTATTTTTCTTTTAAAGGCATATCCGCGTTTAAACGACCTTCAAAGTCCGTTTCTCGTTCAACCATTCAGAGACATATATTATTTCAACGATTTTATTATGAATGTAGTAAAACTCGATGCCTGGTATTTGATTATGTAATTTTGCATCGATAAACCGGTCAAGTGCGTATAAACTTTGAACCAATATTCATGTGATTTTGTAGAATGTTAATAACTTATAGAATTAACAAACGGCTGATAAATTATTATTGATGAATGTAACGACTTCTATGTTTCTTATGTGCGGCTTTTTAAAAAGCTCATTTGAAATTGATTGTGCTTAGAAGAAATAATTTTGGGGGTCAGATATTTATGTTGCGTTCTTCTAATATTTTATACATAACATTTTAATTCATTCAATATTTACGCTGTCGACTGCTAAACGCATATTTTGTCATTTGGCTTCTTATTAAGGAGCTTTAGCTATCTACTATGTCTATTATTAATTATCAATATTAGTAGCTCTCTACTTGATATTTCTACGATCTGTGTAGTGATAATTTACCTTTTAACTTTAGCATCTTTGAAGAGTGGTGTAGTAGTAGCGTAGTGAAAGCCCTGGGAAATAAATTCATCATTGAAATTCCGTGCAAGTTGTTTTCCGGAAACATCATTACCACTCCTATATGACTTTTTAGAATCCATAATGCATACATTTACTAACACCTCAACTATTATAAAATGTGATTCTTTGAATGCAACCGCATTGCTTGCTACATACCTAAGCATAACATATTCTGAGAAGTCTGAAGAAAAAAGACCATTTAATATTAGATCCGGCGCTAGACGAGTCGTTGAATAAATTACAGTTTCTGTCTCATTTGAGACTGTTCCTTGAGTTATGCTCTTTTTTTATTTATATACTGGTCCTTTGGTCCGCACTATTTTGGTTTAGTGCTATTTTTTTTTGTTGTTGTTAGATATCTATCGGTGTTAAATGTTTTTGATAGCCTTATTGATTTGTTGACCAGAATTTAGAATTAGATTAGCAATTTGTAATTTATTGGCACTCAGAATTATTGTGTATAAGAGCATCTTCATTAGTTATTACGAGGTTTATTTATGTATGTGTGTTTCCATAGATTGTTGTGATTCTAAGAACTTTGTTGTTTCAAGGTACCTGTGTAGGTTTTTGTATTTTTAAGAGGGCTCTAATTATCTTTTTTGTTATTTTAATCATCGTTGTTTTTATCTCTTTTAACGAACTCTTAATTTTTTCTCTTGATTTGCTGTGGTTTTTAAGACGTCATTGTGTAATGAGAATTTGATTTTAAGCGATGATAATGATGCGATGAATCCATACTGACGTTTTTTCCCTTAAATCATTAAGGCGGAAGAAACTATTGCATGATATTATGGACGTAATTTTGCCGTCATCATTAACATAATTGTTCTAGATAAGATTAGTGTTGCTAATTAATCTTATCTTTAATGATTATGCAACTTGCTACAAGAATAGACACAAAAGCCTCACTTCTCACCTTGATCTTGTAGCGTTTGACTTTTGTTCGTTTAGCTTCACAATATATTTATTTCTTTTCCTGGTATATGTTCAAAATGCAGTTTTCGAGATTTATCTTTTGTTATTTATTGTTATTTTATTGCTTATTTATTCTGATACCTTAAAAATCTTTTTAGTGCATCTCGAGAGAATATTTTCCAAATTTATCTTCAGTGACTTAGTCTGTGGATTGTCTGTCAGTTAGTCCCAGAACATTTTTAGAAGACATCTTGTTTTATGCCGCATGCACGTGTAAATTAATACTGTTTCAATTCACATCCTAACTAAACAATTTTATTGCTAATTATAATATTTATTGCTCGAAATGGCCGCAGTGTCACCGACCATAATCATTTGTCATTTTTTATATATCTAACTTATTTATATGAAGAAGTTTTAGGTTTAAATCAAATATAAATGTTAATCCTATTAAGAATGTCATGGAGTAATTATATGTTTAGTCATAGCATTAGAGTTTATAATAACGAAACTTTTATCAGATATTTAAATAATATTCGGGTTAATTACTCATAAATGTTGATGTTACTAAGTTTTTAAACAGATAATGTAATTAAAAGAAAATCTACTGTGGGTAGAATAAGATTATAATCATGTAGATTCTTAACATAACCTGTATAATTTCTAACATGCAACATCTTAAAGTTAAAATGTTTACCAAAGCAGTTCTTGAAATGAAGGTTATTATAGGACAAGTATAGTGGATCTAAAGTAGTCTTAGTAATAAATTAAATTTAACATTTATATTAATAACTCTTCAGAAATACTATGCAAAATCATTTGCATCTGATTTCATCTATTAAATGATCTTAAGTTGTCGATTGTAAACATTTTAGATCATTGCGAAAGTCAATAGCCTAAGTATGTAAACAATAGTATTTAATATTCAGACCAGGATCAGCTATCGTTATCAGTGAATCAGGCGAAGAGTAAGTTGGCAGTCACGAGCGATCGGTGAGATTGACTAACTAGCTGTTTTATGTTTACACATGGTACATTGCCTCACGAGATATTGTAGCATTTACTAGTAAGATGTCACGTTAGGAATCAGACGAGAAATTGAAAATTTTATATGGACCGAGTAATATACCTTGTGAATTCCAGATGCTTTTTGAAGTCTTTAAAATACCTAGTCATCGTTTATATTTCCTGATGGTAATATTTTTTGTGCTAGCTTTTTATATCTTCCGTAATATCATCTAAGTAAACAAAATTTCACAATATGAAAAAATCTCAAAAATCTTACAACTTGCTACACCAAATGCCTTGCAAGCACTTAACGATCTCGTGTGATAGTGGATTACGCGAAATTATGCAAGACCAATTTCAATATTATCCAATAGGTGGGATCTGTGTCGCTAGTGCGATTTGCATGAAAGCATTGACCAATACCAACGATAGTTACGTTTCTTTGCGATGTGTTTACAATGCTTATCTCGTCTCTGAGTGCGTTTGTCTGTAGCCTTTAGTTACTATTTATTTTATTGTTTTTCGAAGTTTACTTTAGATTTTAGTTGTTATCTTTGGTCGTTGGGTTGTAACTCTTTGTTGAGGAATTTGATTTTTTGCGTAAGGAATGGTAGGTATTGGAGGTGAGCAATATAATCTAATGAAAAAGTCTGAAGTCCGGTTGTTGTAGGTTAAATGAAGGTTCGAGTAATAAAAAATACAAAAAGTTTCATAAAATTGTGTAATTAAAGACACAAAATATTTTTTTTTCGTATTTCAACTGAATCAACGTTCAGTTTCACCCACTTTTTATTTAATATTTATCTGCTCTAATTTTGTAAGTGATCAAAGCAACTGTTAAGTGAAACTATTTGTAACTAGATGACACATTAAAATTTAGTTTTCGACCTTAATAGTTCCCATCAAAACACGATATTTTTCAGTTTTCCTGCTTAATTACTAATAACTATGTTTAATGAGTAGAAAGTAAAAACTGGTTTGCATCTCAAGATAATCTGAGAAAAACTAGTGACCTTAATTTTGAGTTCGATAACGGTAATTTAACTTGAGCTTTTATACCTATACCTACTGATTGCTTATCTACACGCCTTACGTCGTTGTCATCGTTACAATTACTGCTACCTATATCGTCTTGAGTTTGTTTAGTACTTTTCATAATATTTACAAAACATAGTTCCATGAAACACTTCATTTTCATTTTTAACTATTATTTGACATTAGTACTATGGACTAGATAAAAATTCCATGCCTTAAACTATACTTCGAATAAAAGCTAAGACTCGACTATTAACAAAGGTGACCAAAACACAGCAAAATATATTGTTCAGGTCAACATATTTAAAGTCGTAGAGTAAACCTAACCCAAATGTGCTAATATGATAAAAAACGAAAGTGGACTTAGTTCCCACGATCAGGTGTACGGAACCTAGATATGGGTAGGTTATACACAAGTTGTTCAAATATTGATGCAAGATAGTGATTTGATGGCGTTTTATTTTTGTAGTAGATTACTTTTCTGAGCGTTTTCCGGCTTTCCTGATTACTTATGCCGTTTTGCAACATTTGGTTGGAGGAAAGGTACATACATTGGATTGTGAGATCTATATATTAATACATGAATCAAAAACTTTGTAACCCTTTTTACGAAAATGGAGGAGTATGAAATTTGGCACAGTTATAGTGTCGTGATGGCCCAGTGGTTAAGGCCTCGCCTCTGATGCACGAGGTTGTGAGTTCAAATCCGAGCAAGTAACAATGTGACTTTTTCAATTTATATGTACTTTCTTAGTTTATCTTGGACATAACTGACATCGGTGAAGCAAAACATCGTGAGGAAACCTGGACTTATAGTTTAAATAAGTCTGAAGTCACCAATCCATCTTGAGCAATCGTGGTGATCAATGCTCGTACCTTCTCTGTATGAGAAGAGGCCTTTGCCCTGCACTGGGACAGTAACAGGATGGTATTATTTATAAAGTTTACATGCTGAAGAGTGCAGAAAGCTAATATTTATTATATAATATGCATTATAAATAAATTAAATTAATAAAAATACATTACACACACTACCATGCGTTTGACACAAGATGGCTACGTTTGACACGAGATGGCTATTAATAATGACATGACAGTATGGAATTATTACGTACTCAGTTTAAATTTAAATGAATTATGGTCGAATTTTGAACACTGGGCGACCACTAGTGAAATATAATTACGCTGGACTCCTCCAATACTTGATTTGCATTATTCTAAATTCTTCATTACTTTTTCTCAGTAAGATGATAAGATGCCAACAGACTCGCCCCCTATTACATGGAACTTACAAATATCTGGCGAAATGTGTGAACACCTCAAAGCTTAACAACTATCAAAATTATCAACAAAATCACGAAACTCAAAACCGCGTCAACATTATCAAGCCCAACTTTCATAAAACCAGAATCATTGAGTTTTTGGCTATGCAATAAAACCTACGCACTATGATGTAAGAGCAATTGATTGTGTGTTAACATATTGCAATTTATCATCTATCTTGGATATTATTGGTACGTTTTCTTAAGTAGAAAGTAAAGGCGAATCATATGTATCATTGCTGTTCATTTGGACTGATTGGTGATAAATATTGGCTGACCAATGAGTAAGACCACCCACGGGTCGTTCTTGATATATGTTAAGGTTTTCTGTAAAAATTGCGTGGGTAGCTGCATTGTTTTCTTTTGCCTCATGTTTAAATATCTCCTACGTGGTTTAATCTGGTTAAAAACGAAAGTTAATGTCTTTTCTCTTGAAAAGTTTACGCAAATGATTAAGTTTAGTTATGATTATTCGTTGTTCTAAAAGACAAAAGAAAAACGTTTATTACATGTCGTCGTCGCCTCGTCGTTTAAACGTTATTATAACCTCTAAAGTATGTGCATTCGGATTCTGCTTTGGTATTTTATGATCGAGGATATACTTTTTTCGTCGTTGTGTCCTGGGTTCATTAGTATCATCAAAAGCACATTAAAAATCATTTAGATTCCTAAATAATACTAAATGAGCAGCCAATCTCGAATCCACAAAGCATAATTACAATTTGATGTTTGATTTGCAAACGTGCAGAAACAGCACGTTTCTATCTCGCGATTATAATCTATCAATTAAGGTTTATAAAAGTTAATTTCTAAGCATGGATAAATTAAAACACACCCAGTACACGGTTCTAAAATGTCGTAACCACTAGCTGAATCAATAATGTTGAACACTTGTAACAAATTTCATAAAACTGCACCTAATTTATTATGTTGACCTCAATATTATCGGCGGCCTTTTAATCCAACAGAATCCTTTCTTTTTCATTTTCTTTGATTAATATCTTCTAATTTTGTTCTTGATGAGGCCAATCTAACAAGATTATCGTGAGTTGTATTATAGGATATCCTTAAAATATTACTTGTACTTACTGACCCTTACGAAATATTCGCACGATCTGACAAATTAGACTTCTTAATTTATATATATATATTTTTTTTTTTTTTTTGAGGATGGGAAATTATCAAATAACTTCTCCCGCTCTGGGTGGAGCGGGAGGGCGTGTCAGACTTTTACTGACTAAAACCCACCCGTGTTCCTTCCGTTGCCTGTGTGCCGAGGTCGCGATATCCCTTTCAGACAAACCCGCGACCCCGGCAGGCATTGGCCCTTCCGGACCCCGTCAGTTGGTGCTGACATCTCTTTGAGGCGCGCGTGGAACACAACGCGCCGTCGACCCGGGCCTGGTCCCTATCGGACGGCGAGCTACCCATTGCTCACCGTCCGCAAGCCCGCGCCTACGGTGGCCGGAAGTCGGCTCGCGACTCCCGACGCCCGGGGCGTCTCCTGCGGCGACTAGGGGCGCGAGGGGGCGCATTGTGCCTCTCCCTCGCGCGCTCCGCCTCCTCCTTCGCGAGCATTACTGCTTCGCAGAAGGAGGTGACGGCCTCCCATGCACTCTCGCTCCGGACCATGGCCTGAACCAGGGCCGGACGCGAGAGATCGCCGCCGCCGATCGCCTCCGTGAGGACACGGCGGTGCTCCGCCCAAGCTGGGCAGACCTCCACCGTATGCTCCACCGTGTCCTCCGGGCGATCCACACAGTGGTGACACCCGGGCGTTTCCTCCCGCTTTATTCTGAACAGGAACCTCCCGAAACAACCATGTCCGGTGAGGACCTGTGTCAGGCGGAAGGTGAGGACGCCGTGGCGCCTCTCTAGCCACTCCTCAAAGAGGGGACTTATCGCCACAATTGTGGCGTGCCCATTCTTAATTTATATTGGATTTGCATTTTGGGAAGCATAATAATATTTAGATGAATGATCTTGTCAAAATAAACCACTACCTCCTTTTCGCTAAAGAACGTATGTTTTGTATCAATCACGCTGCATTACCCCCACAATTCTACTTAAGTCTCAACTTAATACCCAACATTTCTCTTTAAACCGAAGTACTATATTTAAGTATATAACTAATCGTATGGCAATTTGCGCGAACGTTGAGTGCGTGCGGCTCCACCACGCGTTGCTGGTAAAGGCATGAAAACGGTTAAGACTTGAATATTATTATGTTCAGGGCACGCCACATATTACTAGAGGTACCTAGGTGAAAGGTTTCAAAGGCTCTAGTTAAGACAATGCAAAAAAAAATTGTTTTTATCCACAATTATTTAAGGGTTTTATAGGTTCTGAAAATTGAGGTTACGTCATAGTCACAGGGTGTATTAACGTTTAGTTTGGTAGTTCCAGAATTGAATGATAAGTAAGTACATAGATATCAATCGAGTTTGGCTTAACGTCAAATCTATCTTTATGCCCTAAATAATTATCACGGCCCCAAATGTCCAAACGCCCATAATTCGTTTGTAACAATATTTTGTTATATTTAGCGCCACACGGCGCGTGCTCACGATTCGTTATGGTCACGCGCCGCTGAAATACCTTATGATCGATTTTATCGCGCCGATCTGCACCGTAAAACCCATAACTCAAGTAAATGCTCTCATTGTGCAGTGACATTCGATATGATCCGATCTACAGAACTCTGACCTCTTAAAATGCCAAGCGTGGTGGGTCTATGTCCGCCTGAGACACAGCATAAGTGAAGAATGTTCCACGTGCAAGGATCCTTTGAGCAGTCGCTCCGCTGCGGCGACGAGGTGTCGCCTAACGGCAACAAAACATTGGCCGCTTTGGCAAAAATCCACAAACATTGTACAGGCAAAGCACATGCAAATGGATGCGCTGACCACAAACATAATCCGTTAACAAAGTCGGATTCTAATACCAGTCTGCAGTCTCGCAAATCCTTCCGCAATGAATGCATTATAGAGATCAAGGAAGCTGATAAAAATAATCACAATTCTGTCAAAAATCATGAGGGATTGTATAGCAAAAGCTTCAGTAACAGTACTAGCTCCTACGAAGGTCATAGCGATACTGATTCAGAGAACACTTTCAAATCTCGTTCAGATCAAAACAAATTGACAGATCCGTGCGAGCGCTTGTTTGCACAGAACACTAAAGCATCTCTAATGAAAACTGCTCGAATGAGATACGCTGATGACAGCGGCATATCTGCTCTCCAAGACGAAGTAGATGGCGAAAAGGTTAAACAACCATTCAGTAGAACGCCACTTCGAGGGAGCTACAGGGAAAGGAAATCTGCTGTAGTTACCATCGAAGAAGTAAAATCAGATGGTTCTAATCATGACGAAGAGTTAGCAAACGCTGTGCTTTTTGACGAAAAGAGGAAAACTCCGACTCAGAAACCTGGATTGCAACGCAAAGGCTCTTCGGGAAGCACTGCAAGTAATGGTAAACCCAGTGTGAACGGAACTAAACCTCCATGGAGGGGTGCCAGCAAGAAAGGGATACCAGCAGAGCCTTTTGTAAGGACTCCATCATTTAGAGGAAGCATCAGGAAGAAGATTACGAAGAATGATGGAATACCGTGGAAGAAACTGTATGAGCTCTCACTTTGGCGACGATATGGTGTGAGCTTTGCCTTAGCTGGAGCTGATGCTGAACGGGCCTTACTAAGGCCTTGGAGCGAACTGTCTACACAGCAGGAGCCACCATTGTTATCGGTAAGTACTACTAGTATAAAATAATACAAGTTCAATTTTAATCTGAACGAAGACTTCATCGTTTTTTTAAATAGGATATCTAAAATTACAGATTTGAAACTACTTGATAGATTTTGACGTGATATTCGTCATATTTTCTCAAGGAGCATTATTAGAATTTCAATACATTAATATCCAATCGCCTAACCCACAATCTTGTTAGCGACACGCCCCCGCCATTTTCATTAACAAAACACAATCATAATATACCCGACACCATTTCTCAGTCGTCAATGATGATGTAAACACTCCATATCAGCTAACTTAAGTAGCTCTCTCGGTGCCAGACAGCCGTCAATCATCAGGCCTGAGGCGCCTACTGATCTTTGATAGCTCACTTGTATTTGGCAGGTAGATTGCCGACTAATAGTCGATGATTCGTCGGGTCATTACGAAGGGGTCACGATGGTAGTTAGAGGTATTGTTGGATCTAGTTCTAGACGTACACGTAGTACGTATGTTTTCGACGTTTAACTTTTTTATTAGAAGATTCATTCGTACAACTTCGGGATTTATTAAAGTATCAACATACTTGAATAAATCCCGAAGTTGTCCCGAAAGACATGGCTATAGCAAATATGTTAACTAGTTCTATGCTGTTTAAAGGGTACTGCGCTTTGTTACTTCTAGGTTTGAGATACTCCCTGCCTTAACACCAAAATTACCTACCTACCTAATATAATAAAAACGTGGTCTCTTTGAGCTAAATAAATGTTATGTAGTATGTAGGTATAATCCATTTCCGATCTTCGTATGTACGTAGCCTAAGCCTTTAGGGCTTCATAGATTAAGACTCCTATGATCTTATTTAAAGAGTATAAATGCGTTTAATCTTATCTCGGTCAAACAAACTGTTTGCCCAAAGATGACACACTTCAGTGCAAATGGTCTTCCATAATATTTGCTAGAAAAGATAAATGTGGTTCCTTAGGAAGTGTGGACATGGGAGATAGTATCGATGTTATCGCTAAAAGTGTTTGTTTGTGGATTTGTTTTGTTTTGTACTGTACTCGTACATGACGTAAGTGCAGAATGTATTATTTTTGAATACCACCGTGTTAATGTTCCACTGTAGGGCAAATATATCTTCTCGCACACAGAAGAAACGTGCACTAATCAACAACGTCTGCTCATTGTGTGTTAGTTAGTTAGTCCATATCTATGTTTTGTGAGAAATCTTTGTACTAGTATTTTGTAGTTCTCTAAACCTAGTCGTGTACAATCTTCCACTTTCACCAAGATCAAATCAGCTCAATCCAGAAAACAGACATCAAACATCAAAAGTATGGTCAAATCCAATAAGTCAATTACATGTGACCATATTTCAAGAGTTCACACAGGCATTACTGCCATATCGCGCACACTTTCGATTTGATCACGATCAGGTCGATCGGGTCACGGATTGCGACGTAACGGACGGCTTCGTCCGGACCGTGACGAACCGGACGCCGCTGGCGAGAGTCGCTCGGTGATTTACTGGCATATGGGTTGATTAGATTGATTTCCCTATGTTAGGTTTAAGAATAGATCCTTCTATAATTTTCCGTGTTGAAATAACAGAAGTTTTGTTGAAAATATTATTTTGCTCAAGTTGATCAATCCTGTTATGTCGTATAAATATAATTGGCTTGTAAGTGTCCTGTTCTACAGAACGTTTACAATACTCGGATTATTCGCTTCTTCCTTATTAAATTAGCAAGTCTAGTAAGATCCATCTCGTAATTCGCCGGAGCCTTAATTGTGAAAGAAAGGCCTTCTTCAAATACACTTTTTAACCACATCCTTGGTCACATCATTTGTCAATTCTCAAATCACGTTCAAATAAATTGCGAAATTTCAAAGAATTTCTGTTTCCCTATCCTCAATCCGACCTTCCTTTAACGTGTGAAATGAAAACCTTCATCACCTACACTTTTTAACCACGTCCTTGGTCACAATATTTATCAATTCTTAAATCACATCCAAATAAATTGCAAAATTCCTGAGCATTTCTTTTTCCCTATCCTCGATCCGACCTTCTTTCAAAGTTTCCACAAAGTCTAGCAGGATACCAGGTAAGCAAAACACAACAAGGATTTGATGCAAATCACCAATGTCGTTGATTTGCAACGTTGCTTACATAATAAAACGTAGGGAGACATGAGAATACAAATTAAGCGCAGATCGGTATATCGTGTTGTCAGTAAGAAACGGAGCGTGGGTACCGCGTTGCGACATTGTGAGACAATGTAGTAGTCCAGGATAAGTCCTTGCTTGATTTATGTCATACGAAGTATCAGGTATTCTCATGATGGTGATGTATCTTATAAAGAGTCTGTTGCCACTATTTAAATAACTTTTCTAAAAGATAAGAAAGAAAATGAAGACATTGATCTTAAATTAGAAGCCAATGATACTAATTGGTAAAGCTTTTTCTTCTAAGACATAACTGGAGCCTTGCAGACCATTTAATTAATTAAGCTTTACATCAGTGTCGACAAAGACCTTCTAAATCCTTCAATTTGATTATTTATTTATTACTATGTTTACCGCGATCTTCATGTTTACTTGCAACTTGCGACTTCAATGGCAACACTGGCCGAGTGACATGTCAAAATTTTGTTCCGTATTTTAAAATTAATTTTAATTATTTTTAAGTGTAATTATAGTGAAATAATATAAATAAATGTAAAATAACTGCATACAAAGTCAGGATTATTGTATCCTGCAAATATTCATAATAAAACACAGTGTTTGGTTGCCCACCGTTACCGGTAACCTATCACGAACAGCTGATGTTCAACCTGCGGATTTACTGGGGAGTATTGTTACTTTTATTCTTTAATTACAACACGGTCATCTCATAGACTCTGTAACACGCCTTTATTGATCCCTAGAATCTCTTTTCTTGATTGACTTGGCACTCTGCAGTTGGTCTAAGTCGCTTAGTTTACCTATAAGATAACGAAAGTTATGTCTTAGTGAATTTTCGAAATACTTTTAATCTAGTATTAGAATACACAACAACAAGAACGTTATTGACCGTTTTTGCATTTTAATCTATATGTAAAACAAAACATTTTTTTTTTTTTTTAAAGGCATTCTACCCACTTATGGAAAAGTAAAATCATACAAAATAGAATCAATGTAACTTAATATCTGATAAAATCAACTTGCATTTCAATTAGATTTAGCAGCCTACCTCATTTCTCTATAAAGCTACACTAACTTCTCTTATTTTTCCTTTCATTTCTAGCTATCCTTTTTTGTGTTTGTCTGTCTAAGAAGTTCTCACCGTTCCTTTAATTCTACTTTCAGTACTAATTCCTGAAACCATGCCTGTGATGACCCGTAAGGCTTTTGCTCAGGAGTTGGAGCTTAAATTGAGAACGGCCGTTCAAGATCTTGAGGCTTCAAACTGTAAATGTCAACAACTGTTACAGGAGATAGATGAAAGTGAAAAGGAAGTCGAGAAGGTCGTTTTCAAAAACACAGGCTTAAAACGGGAGCTAGTGGACCTTCATCAGCAATACTTGGATGTTGTTGATGAACGAGACAAACTGCGGGTGGTCACGAATGGTTTCAACAACTGCAGTAACATATATGAGGAGGCTTTATGTAAGGTTAGGGACCTAGAAGAAGAATTAATTCATGCAAATGTACGAATTACAAAATTACAGAAACTAAAAGAATGTACTCAGGCTAAGGAGAATAATAACTTGTATAACGAATTATTATACACTACTTGCAACCCGCAATCCTTAATAACAATAGACCTTACTGAAGATTCTATAATGAAACATAATAATAGTAGTTATAAAGTAAGTCAAAACAAAATTAAAAAATATGCAAAGCTAAATAAAATTATAAATAAATGTAATAAATATAAAAAACAACAAAATCACAGTTCCAATAATATTAAACTAAGGAAAGAACGTGGTTTTCTTGTAAATAAATTAAAAAACTATCAAATTAAATTAGAAGACAGTAAGAACATTTATGAGTTTGACACTCAACAGTTACAATCTGAAATTCAGGTACTAGAAGCGTCACTACAGTCACTCTATACTAAGTATGTGAGATCTGAAAAACAAATTCAGGAGCACATTCTTGCTGCAAATGAGTTAGTGGAAATGTGCAACTCTAATATAGATAAAGTGGACCCGCTGCCTCCCAGCAGCCCTCAATCTTCATTGCAAAGGACATCCAATCTTGAGACTCCCCAACCTGAGGCAACGGAGGACCCGTACCAGTTGGGAAGTGCTCAGGTCTCTATTCGCAATAACGTTACATCAGATATTGAACAAGGTCCATTGCAAGTAGTTGAGACAGAAGCTAGTTCTGTCCCATGTAGTAGTAAAGTTTGCTCCATTATGTTTTCTGATAGTTTTGGAAAAGGGTTAGGTTAGGTTAGGTTAGGTTAGGTTACTTAGCAACAACATGAGTCATTCTTCTCAAAATTATTGTATGCCTCAGAATTCCTACAAACAAATAATGTCTTCATTAACTAGGAAGGAATATGATCCTAATGCCATTATTACTGTACTTATAGGTAATAGTTTTAATGTTAAAAAAGATGATATTGCTGATTGTGTCACTGAACTATTGAAGTTAAATTGTAAGAAGATAATTTTGTGTGCTTTTCCATATTTTGAGCATTTATCAAATAGGCAAAACAACTATATTCACATGCTAAATAATTACATGCATTTCTTAGTTAGTCACCATAGTGACAAGTTTATATTTTTTGACACCAACATTTTTGTTGATAAGCTAAGGTCGACTAGGGATACTGTGTATCTGCCCATTAGTTTTAGACGTCAAATAGCTAGGCTATTAGCTTTTAATATTAACCCAGACATAATTAGTATGTCTAAGTCATTTACAATTAGTACCACAGTTAGTAATAGTACTAATGTTAAGGTGGTTAGCTCAAATAGTTTAAACTAGTTTGTAAGACAACAGAAGGTACCTCTAACAGTTTATTTACACTTAATAACAACAAGGTATTTTCTGGCACTAGCATAGTTAACTGTACAAAAGGGGCTAAGCAGAAATCCTTGAAATTATTTCACCAAAATATTCAAGGCTTTTCTTCCAAACAATTGGAAATTGAATTGTTTTTAGAAAAAACAATGTTTGACATTATTTGTTTAACTGAGCATTGGTTAAAGGATTATGAAATGTTAATTAACTATGAGAATTATAGTGTAGTCAGTTGTTTTAACCGAAAATCAATGCTGCGTGGTGGTTCACTAATATTAATTAAAAGTTGTATTAAATCAAAAACCCGTATTGACATAGTTGAACTATCGGTTGAACATAGCATTGAACTGTCTTGTGTTGAGCTAGATAAGCATGTCATAGTGTGCGTTTACAGACCCCCAAATTATCAAAACTACTCTATATTTGAGTCAGTAATGGAAGATGTTTTGGCAAAACTTGCAACTGCTAATAAATCAGTAATTATCTGTGGTGACTTTAACATTAATATTTTAGAAAATAATTCAAATACCAGTAGATTTTTAAATTTGTTCAAATCATTCAATTTGTCAAATGTGTTTGTAGAACCAACCCGAGTAACTACGACTACTGCTACATGTATTGATAATGTGTTTTGTTCTTGCGACTATTTAGATAAAGCCATCATTAATTATCTCCCTTCTGATCACAGTGGTCAATCCGTAACTTTTGAATCCAACATACCAGTAAAAAAAGTGCAGATACAATTCAGACCAATAACAGCAGTTAATTTAAATAAATTTAATAGCACTTTAGTTTGTAAGTTAAATAATCAAGACCTTACAATGAACAATGCTAATATTTTGTACGAGGAATTCTTTTCGTTAGTCCAGACCGAGTTCAATAATTCTTTTAAGAAGAACACAAAAACTATTAGCCCTAAGTTTTTATTTAGTGACTGGGCAACTAAAGGACTCAGGAAAAGTAGGGATAGACTTTTCGAGCTGTATGGCCTTAAGCCTTATATTAACACGGAAACTTTTAATAAGTATGTTGCTACGTACTCTAAAATTTTTAAGAGCTCTTGTAAGACAGCTAAAGCCTTATACATTAGCAACAAAGTTAAATCAGCAGACAATAAAATACAGACGGTTTGGAAAATTATCAATAACGAAACGAACAGGAACAAAAAGCATAATTCTGATTACACACTGAAGTCGTCATGTGGTGGTCTCATTTGCGATAGCAAAGAAGTTGCTCAAGAATTTGTAAATTTCTTTACCAGTATCCCACTTAAAACTACTGAAACCTTAAATTCCTCGCCCTCGCTCTCTTTTGATTTAGTAAGGGCGAACGTTTCAGCTTGCCCGATTAAATTTAACTTTAAGCATATTAATCCTATAACAGTGATAAAAGCTTTTCAGCAAATTAAGATCAAATTAACCGAAGATCTTTGGGGAATGTCCATTAAAGTCTGTACTTCCATAATTGAGACCATAGCGCCTTACTTAGCCTTAATATTTAATTTGTGTGTGGACCAAGGAGTCTTCCCGGATTTAATGAAATACAGTAAGGTAATACCACTTTTCAAATCCGGGGACAGTAAAGACACCAATAATTATAGACCCGTATCCGTGTTGCCGGTTTTCAGCAAGGTGTTTGAAAAGGTAATGCTTAATCAAATGCTCAATCATTTTAACACAAATAAAATCCTTCATGATCAACAGTATGGTTTCACCAAAGGACGTTGTACGACCGACGCCGGTGTAACCTTATTAAGACACATTTTTAACGCGTGGGAAGAGGCCCAAGACGCCATAGGAATCTTTTGTGACCTCTCCAAGGCATTTGATTGCGTCGATCACGAAACCTTACTCTTGAAACTTGAGCATTACGGACTTGCAAAACTTGCACTCAATTTAGTAAAATCTTATTTAAATAATAGACAACAGCAAGTCCAAATAAACGGTATCAATTCACTAGGTTTAAAAGTAAAAATAGGTGTGCCACAAGGCTCGATATTGGGTCCATTCCTCTTTTTAGTGTATATCAATGATCTACTCCATTTATTAAAAAATCAACCACAAATGGTGTTATTTGCTGACGATACTTCCTTAATTTTTAAGGTAGATAGACGTGCAACAAATTTTGACGACGTAAATAACGCCCTATTGCAGGTCCAAAATTGGTTCACTGCTAATAATTTAGTATTAAATGGAAAAAAAACTAAGTGTATAAAATTTTCTTTACCAAATGTCAAAAGTAGTGATTGTGAGATAGTATTGAATCAAGAGAAACTAGAATTCGTCGATAAAACTGTTTTCCTAGGGATCACGCTAGACTCAAGGCTACAATGGGGTCCTCATTTAACATCTCTCGCAGGACGGCTAAGTTCAGCAGCATATGCTGTCAGAAAAATCCGTCAATTTACTGATGTAGATACCGCGAGGCTGGTCTATTTTAGTTACTTTCATAGTATCATGTCTTACGGTATTTTACTGTGGGGACGGGCTGCAGACATCGAGTCTATTTTTATTCTGCAGAAAAGAGCGATTAGAGCCATGTACTATCTCCGCAGGCGTGACTCTCTAAGGGAACTGTTTAAGGATATTAACATCATGACGGTACCTTGTCAATATATCTATGAAAACATCATGTACGTAAGAAAAAACTTACATCTTTTTAGTAAAAGAGGGGATAGACATAATTATAGTACAAGAAATAGGGACCTATTAGTTCAACCAGGTTTCAGACTGGCTAAAGTGGACTCATCTTTCATGGGGTACTGTTTAAAATGTTACAATAAAATTCCTCCCCACATACTTCAACTGAATGAGACGAAATTCAAGTCTTGTATAAAACGCACACTATGCAGGCAGGCATATTATAAGTTGGGGGATTACATCTCTGATAAAAATGCTTGGCTCAATGCTGGTCCTGCTCCACAACCACAACTAATTGATTAACATCTGAAAATACTGTTGCAGCTGCTGAAGATTTTAAGACCATCTTTGCATTGTATAAAATCAATCTCATTTGTATTATATAATTCCAGAGCACAGGTGTGAGTACTATGTACTAAAGAGCTACCATTTACTGGGTAATACTTTTTTTTATTGACTTGAATGTGCCCTGGCGGCTGTGAGTATGTCATGCTCACTCAGATGTCTCGCTGATGGTGGCGCGTGTGTTGGATCATTTAGCTCCCTTCAAAATGGTTGAGCTGAATGGTGCTGATCCATACGTCATGTTCGTGAACGGGCGCCGTCAGTTGGGACTGGTCAACTCTTAGCGGCCATGGCTGATTTTTAATTTTTTAATTGTTCTTTGTTTTTATCTTTGTATTACGGACGCTTCTAACGTGCACGTCTTTCTACATTGTTCTCACATGTATAATTTCAACATGAATGATGTAACCAATACTTTGTAACAATTTATTTTATTTAAAAGAGTGTCCGTGGAGTTTCTTGCCCGTTCTTCTCCATAGGTACCTACTACGCTTTGGAATGGGCAACTAGCTTCATATTTTTGACTGACCGATTCCTTGACAATTCAAAAGTGCCTGTAATGGTTTAATTGAAATAAATGATTTGAGTTTGAGTTTGAGTTTGACTTTCCTGATTCGTTGACTTATCTCAATACTGTTTGTCTTCTTCTGGAACAAAAGCAGTCTATTCTCCATTATTTTCTTTAATACTAGTGCAACCTTCAATCAACATAACTTCAGTCGTGACTGTATAACAATTAGCAGCATTACCTAGCACTAGGAATACTGTGTCTCCGTCATATTGTCTCTTAAACATCATATTATAATCTATAGCACACATAACGCTACAATTGAAGATTATACAGAGATCGTTAGCTCATGCTAAGTCAATGCAAATCAGTTCGGTTTCCTTGTTGCAAAACAAATAGCAATAACGTACGCCTTCGTCCGTTATTTTTGTATTTATTGATTCAAGGTCACTGAGTTCGTACTGATATAATAACATAGATTACAATCAATACCTATGAATTGAATGAATTGTTACTTTTTGTACCCCTGGTTTGTTTGTAAAAAATAAGTTCTAGAAGGGATCCTGCTACTGATGATATGTTTTCCAATTCTTCCAAAATAAATATATTTTGCCTCAATATTTCTAACTAATTACCGCAGATATAGATAGACTGTCAATCCTCCGTAATTCCGTAAATGTACCTAATTACTTACTACTACATTTTCATCAAATCTCTAATAAGTCTTTCAGACATATTATTTCGCAGTGCAAAATCCTATAATTTAGGCGTAAAGTGTTATCCAAAGAATGTTTAGCAATATAAAAACCAGTCGTGTTCTGTTACCAAATATTTTTGGCAAATCGTGTGATTTTTACTACCGAAATGCAAAAATTGCATTAATTTACACATTCGTTTTTTGTGGTTTTGATATATATGTATTTCGACCCAGTCCATTCAATAATTCATGTTATCTCTCGAATATTCTTCCTCTTCTTTGCGGTATTACGAAGTTATAACAGTTCCTGTGAAATTAAATCTTTTAATTGCTTTATTTTTATTACCTTCACCTTATATTAAATCATTTTCAATAAAAATTACTACGTTGATGCCTTTCTCCTATCTTAGCTCCACAAATTTTATCCGATCTCTAGCCAAGCCCATCAATCGCAATAGGTCATAGAAATTGACTTACAATCAAGTATCGATGTAACTCGATAAACGATCTTTATGAACCGATTTGTCAGTACCATTGTGTTGGTCAATATTTACAATATTAGCATTGGACGATTCATCATCGCTATGTGAAAGGACTTCGCGATCGAATGATTGTATATTATTGTATGTTTTATTGAGTCTTTGACGTTAATATTTTATTATATTATGCTGCAAATTATTGTGTAAATTATTTGTGTTGCTTGGGTAAATTATTGTTATTAGAATAGGCAGCTATTATTTAGTAGAGGTAGATATTTAAGTGAAAGTTAACAATTACGTAGGTACAAGTGATTTGTAGGAACATTTAGCAAATTATTCCTTTTGTTTAATTGATAATATTGATGCTTATTCCACAGAAAAATCAACAGAAAGCACTACTCTCATTCTAAATCAAATAAATGAAGTGTCCCATTAAAAGTCGCATATGCGCGCTATGTCTTATGCTAATCCTAGAGCAGCAGCAATATGTATCAGCAAACAATAGCATGTCGCAACGTCTTTAGATTCATTGTTAATCTGCTGAATAATTTGTCTCCTACACTTGGTTGCGAAACGTGAATTGGATGCCTTCAAATGAATTTATTAGCGATAACTCTCTGCGATAAAAATGATTAGACGATAGTTTGCGCTCAAACTAAGGGAGCAAATAAGCAAATATACTTATGCATATATTAATGGTCTTGTTTTGGTCGCTATGACATTAAAGAAGAGATTGACATAAAATATTTGTAATTTTTTTATACTAAGGATAATTAAATTTTACGGACTTGCCTTCAAGAAATCCGTGTCCACATCTAAATGTGACATTTAGCAATATGTATAATTTAAAAGCTGTTTAATATTATTTTTATCTTCATCATCATTTCTCTTTATCGCGTCTTTAATAGTGAATTAATGTAAATTACGGTCATTAATATTTCTGACAGTAAATTGTCACATCTCTGAACATTGCCTGCGTATTTGACTGTTGTTGTAGATCATTGCAATAGCAGCGGATTTAAAAATGAATATAATCTCTTACAAGCAACGATCGTTATCCTCATGGCCCTATTTATTTAGGGTCGGCCCAGTGAGGTTTTTCCTTCCGTTCATCTCTATCAGCTATCATTTCAGTGCTCACTTTCATCGTAACTATATAATCAACTATATAACACACAATCCATCCATAATAGCATATATACTGATGAAAAATATAAAGAGATTAAATGAGCCCATCCAAAAACATGCGCATTGAAAAATAACATGAATGAACTTGATAAGGTTGCCCAAGACATAGACTCGTCCAAAGCATCTCTAGAAACAATTGACGTAATATTAAATAACTTCATCGCAATGATGTTCCTCAGCAATTAGAAGGGAGTTTGCAAGGGCACGCTAATGTCAAGCATAATTTGTCTCCTACACGGCACGGGCCTATTGTGAAACTCATAGGATATGTAAATTATTGTAATTATGATGCGTGTCCAAAATATTTCGCCGATTGTTTTAGCGCTGTGGAACAGCTCGTTGTTTTCTTCTGTCTGTATTTTTTTTTTCTGTTTATGGTGGTTTGTCTAACTTTGTCGCCATAACTAGTTTGTAAACAATAGTAACAGTAATCTCTGCTATTGTCTTTCAACTTTTCAGTGATGTCTGGTAAACTTTCGATTTTAGTTAATATTTTGTAAAGCACTTTATTTTGTAAGATATTTACTCTCTCTAATTTTGTCATTTTCTTAATCTATACATTGTTTTTAATTCATATTCATCATATGATTATAATTTTATAATATCCATGATAGCATTCCAAATATGTAAGGCCTCAAATTGCAGACATATTTGGCGAAAGTGGGTGATCCGACCTGCGCCTGAGCAGATCTTATCGCGTCGGCCGCGGCGCTTTTGAAGATATAAGCTTGTGTACCAACATACATAAATGATATATGTGAAAGAGCTAGATTTCCTTGACTCCATTTAAAAAATAAATAAATAAAAAATAAGGCATTACTACCGTGTTTCTATGTATTTAACAAGTTTTGTAACTCGTTATTTGTGAGAATAGCGATTGACATTTCTTAAATCCGAGAATTTATTTAAATTTTAAATGTTTGTCTATTTGAATATGTTATTAAGTTGTTACTGTATTTTAATTTTATTGATTCATCGATCTATTGGATTCAACGAAGGCTTCTGATTTGTTGAAGCTGATTGTGGTTTCGTATCACCAAGAGAAAAAATCGGCGTTTCTGATGAAAAGCTTCTTAATAAACTGTGTCCCGAAAATGGTATCTTTCATTGGATAACTGTGAGGCAATAGCACATGCGGCACCTTGGCGTAATTAATGACTTGATGTTATATCAAATCATAGCTTTGACGGTTACGACAGGTACCATAATTTTGTTTTATTGAGTCTTTAAATAATTAAATGTTTCTTTTTGTTACAGGTAAGAATTGAGGTGTTTCGTTTCAACATCATTCGTCATCGTAAATAAGCACCATCTTAAATGAGGTATGATTAGTTTAAGTTCAAAAACAGCTTCGGTACATACTCTGAAGGAATTGTCTATTTTGGATCGTTACAATAATTGATAACAACAATTTATTTACTTATTTACACTCTGACTCTATTTACATCAGATTCTGTAATAAACCAATTTTGAAAACGTTGGAAATTTTTCTGAACAACTGTCAATACCAACATCACAATGTATCGACTTACAAGAAACCAGCTACCTGCGTTCGTCCATTAAAGACATTAATTAATTAACATAGGATCCATTCTTCATTCCATCCGTTTAATCACGTCCATGATCCGTATCACCCCTTTTAGGGAGCGGTCAGGAATCTACAAGATTTCAACGGGACCAGAGATCACATACTGGCAGACAACTTCTTACTTACACCGATTGATGCACTCACACATACAAATCTCCTTCAAACGAACTTTGAAGAAGAAGTTACGAATGATTCCCCTTTATTTCCGTTCAATTTCGAATACGTTAGTGTTTTGTTTGTGTGTGTGTGCGATTGGCCACAGATACAGGCAGTGTTTTATTCGTGTGTATGGCTATCTGTGACGGGACCCCCTACATGGTTCTCGTCAGTTATAATTGCATGTCAACAGCTATGAGGACTTGGTTTAGTATTGATGTCTTAAGTGCAACTGGAAAGACGGGATTGCTGTTTGCGGAAGAGTGTGGAATGTGTAGCAGAGGCTGGTGTGCAGGTGTTTTTGTTAACTACCTTTCTTTGATTAAGGATATGATTATCCTGTGGACAGTTTATGATAAAAGCAGTATTATACAGGAGAGTGTTATTTGATTCATCATCAACGTCTTGATTACAGTTACTAATAATATCAATAACTTTTCAATACACTTCATAGTTGTATTCTTATCTTTTATTAAAAAAACGTTTTTTTTTATCGTTATTAATGGCTAAACTGAGCACGGTTCTGTCTGCCTAACTATGCGGCGATATATGTCAGTTATCGTCTTTTTTAATGAAATACATTTCCTAAATGCAATAGATTGTTATAGTTTCTATAACTACAGCCATTTCTGATCTTGGACCATCTAGAACTGTCTCGAATGCCTTTCAAGTCGTCCCATCTTCCTACACTAACACTAAAGGTGACTAACTCAACAAATCTATCTCAGAATATCTATAAAAAGACCAATATCCAATCTGAAGCAATAATCGTTCATATTTCACACGATCGCCACACAAATATGACATTGGCGGCGCTAAGCCGTGCACTCGCCTACACACGACGATTTCCTTACAAAATGACGCATATGTATGATATAATATCGACATAATATTATTTATTATGCCATGTTATGCTGTGATGTCTCTGTGAATGATATGGAATATTATTTTGATGTTTAGAGCTTTGGTTTTCTAGGAAAGCGGAGCCGTCATTTATTATAACGGCTGTCATGAAAATCTATCATTTTGAACAGTATTTGACATTAAGGTGTCAAAATCGCTCTGTATTTGACATTAAGGTGTCAAAAACGCTCTGTATTTGACATTAAGGTGTCAAAAACGCTCTGTATTTGGACAGCCGTTGTTGTGTGACGGTTCACCGTTTCAAATTCTTCTTTCGGGTTAAAAGCTCATACAGACCAGCGCGACGCGACGCCGCGCCGCGACACGAACAATAGAATTTCTAAGAAAACTTGACGGTATAATACTAACCGGTGTCGCGTCCGGCTTTCGGGTCGCGCTGGTCTGCACGAAGCTTAACTTGGTACGAAGTTTTTGGATTACCTATCCAGCATTGTTTGTTTTTAGCGAAGATGACTGCTCCCTGTTCATCAAACTTGACTGTACCATAAGTATTATATTCCTTCATTCATGGGGACTCTTTTTGCACCATTAGATTTGACTTCCAGGAATTTCATAAGCAAGCTTGTTTCATATAACTGCCCTCACATTTAAATTATACTTAGTTAATTTTTCACTTTTTGAATACCTATATTTCTATATACTTACTGCATTAGGTATTGTTATTTATATCATACAATCTCAAGTCTCAACAGCTCACTTTCATTCAGCACACAGCTCACATTCTATGATTTGTAAATCTGTCAAATATTTTGACAGATTTACAAATCATAGAATAGTTCACTTGTAAAAGGACAAACTGCTGTCATTGTCAAATGAGCTAAGTAATCTTGTCAAAACGCATACAGTTAACTACAACGTTATTGTGTTTAATTAACAAAGTTGAATGACAAGATTTATGTAGAAGGAATTAGTCAATGAATCTGTAACAGTCGCTTGTTATATTAACCATAACAGATTTGGTATTGCAACGTTTACAAGTTACTAAAATGTGCTCGGGCGCATGCCATAGAACAGTGGAGTTAGTAGTTCAATATTGAATAATCTTCTATTTCCAAAATTGTGTTTTATTTCACTCAGAGATCGGCTGTGTTTCACAGCTAGGCTAATGTCTTCCCTATTCTTACATCACAAGAATTTGCCCTACATGGTGTGCTTACATCCACAAATCTCTGAAACAGTTGCCTGTAGTCCATCAAATCATCGTTTCTTGCGGGTATTGAGTCCACGACATGTAGCCATAGATGTCAAAACTCAGCCACTGCTAACTGCCCCGCCATCCTCTATTCCTCTCGTTTCTTTTTTACCTTATAGATCAAAGGTGTGTAGAATCTTCAGTTCCTTGATATCAAACAACTATTTCCACATTCATTGGAAGATTCCATAAGTATCATATGCATAATGTTTTCACTAATACTTCTGCCATAACCTACCTAATCAACTTGCATAGTGTCACCGGCTCGCCGGCCGGTTCACAGTAAGTAACTGTCGCCCACGCGTGTTGCGCAAACGAAATGCGCGACGGATTTGTCGATCAGCTGCCACTAAGCGAGCGTTCCAAGAAATTCGTCTATTGTTTTAATGGTGGTATGTGTATGTAGATGATTGTGGCGACAGGGGTAGGTAGAAAGTAGGACATAAACACATTTATCTACTCTCATATCGTAATATTCGAATTATAAACTTCAAAACGAGTTTATATTGACATACTTTATAAATACAATACCGAAATTTAAAAATAGAATCATATTATAACACTTTTTCTGTAACAAAATAATGCTATAAGACAATTTTCTATTATGAAACAGGACAAATCTAAGAAGTTAAAATCACGAAGGAGTTTCCATAAATTTTTGTAATCGAACGTTAGCGGGGAACAGCAGCACCGCTCTAGCGCATGCGCGGTGATGTGCTGGGTGCAGGCGCCATTCATACGTGAAGTTGTACTGAATTTCGTGGGAAATTTTTATCCTTGATTTTTAACTTTGATATTTTATTTAGTAGGTTCGATCCCAATGTATGAGAGTAGATAAAGTAGTGTATGAAACTGGAAAAAAACTAGGTACTAAAATACTCGTGTGATACACTCGTATTTTATCTCATTATGCAACAGTTTCATAAAACTACTATTAAAGGCCTGAAGTAAGTCAAGTGAGATCGGAAATTTAGAGAACCGCGAATTGGACACCTATATTTTAGTGGTTTCCTTTCATATTCCTAGACGTCACACAATAACGGGTGTCCAATTACAGAGCGTTTTTTGACACCTTAATAGTGACGAAAATGACAGATTTTCATGACGGTCTTTATAATGTAATATGACGGATCTGCTCTTGTAGGAAACCGTAGCTTTACTAAATGTGAACTTGTCTAAAATTAATCGAGGCCGGAAGTTTTACAATAGCAATTTTTTAAATTATGTTAATTAGAGGTTACATTTCTTCAAGGAAACACCTCTACGTAATTTATATCCTATCTTGAACCTTCAAACTAAGGGTCTTCAAACAGTTCCTCTGTTTTTTGTGTCGGTTTCAATCTTACTTATTCGTTTCCCGAATTTCTGCGTTCGTTTTAAACTCCAAAGGAACCTGCGACTGCCGCTCTTTCAACCACTATATTAGACAGTCCCGTCGCGTTGCGCAAACGTATGAATGCGCCGGATTTGTCGATCAGCTGCCACGGTTGCTAGGTAGCTACCAACCGGCGACCGTTCCGAGAATTGTGTCTATTGTTTATGTACGATGTGTTTTTGTTTTATTTATTATTTGAGCACGTGATGTGAAGTCGAATCAGTTTATTTTTATCGTTGCTTAGCGACCGCAAAAGGGAATTTGATAGGGTTTTCACTACCGCTTCAATATTCGATTATTTGCGGAAGATATTGGTCAAAGCTAAGTCAGTAATAGCGAAACTTTAAAAACTAAGTACAAGGTTTAAAATAGTAGGAGTGATTTCAAGGTGACAGAAGTAGCATTAATAAAATAAAATTGATTTGCTGAAGATACTGTGGCGGCATCTACATCGCCACTTGCGAACTTCGCATCAAAGACCTGACGTCACACAAAATCCTGACGTCACACAAATCCTGCATCGCGCAATTAGAGTTTACCCCGCGAACACTGTACATATATATATAACTTCCCCGACATCAATCGTGGGACAGTTGCCCTCCAGATATGACACCCGTCTGGTCGGAGGATCCTCCCATTTCTATGGTGGATGAATGAACTTTACAACCACGTCACGATTTTCTCTCACCTGCCCTTATCCCATGTTACTTCACAGAAAGGCGCAACACGTGTTCTACTTCCAATCTCTCCTGTCAACTGTCACGGTATCCCGCACCCTTCTCTTTAATATCATTCCTCACACAGTCCTTACGAAATTCTCTATCCAAACTTTGCCATTTGCTATACCATAAAAACGAACTAACCAATATATCAATCAATACATCTGTCGTAGCCACACTGAACACTTACAATCTTACGCTAAACATTCATTCACTCAATTGCATTCACTTTCCGTTTATTGAACTCGTTCAATCATCAGTCAACTATAAATAAATGTTTCGATAAGACAACTACTTACTTACGTGCTTCTGTTTTGTTATATTACTCTGTACTTCTTTCAAGTGTTTGATGTACAGTGATTATTGCATATTTATTGGGCTTTGAAGAGTTCGTAGTTATCTCATTGGTGGGTCAGCTATTTATGTTTTTAGTTTTTTGTTGATGTTGCGCTGCAAGACTTCTCGGTCTTTTGATGCTCCACAGTGCGTTCATCATAACTTAACTCGTGGCACTATTGGTAACACTGAATTTGCAGTCTTAGTTTCAGTAATAATAGAGTTCAAAATGGCGACTGATAGAACAGTACTACCGATCACATGACTGCAAAATTCAGTATTACCAAACTCGTCACGGGTCAAGTTAAAATGAACGTACAGTATAAGTACTTTTTATCTTCTATGACTGTCAAAGTGTAAAGATATTCTCTCTTTGCAGGGCTCTGTAGTCAAATCAGTAACTATCGTAGTTTTATTTTACCGTTTGCAACACGAGGAAGGTCGCATGGTAAAATAACGAAGGATTTTAAAAGCGGTTTTCTTTTGTTATTCCTATCATAAAAAGATTTTCTAGTTTTGTAAATTCCGTGTCATTTTCGAATCCTGTATCACTTCAGTGCATTTTTGACCAATTTTAAACGGCATATCATTCAAGAACCAATTCTTTATTGCGTACCATAATGTATAAAGTTGGTAGGTAGGTAAATAATTATCTTAGTCACAATTATGGACCCTGTCGGGCACAGCATAGAACAAGTAGGAGAGAGGAGGAAGAGCATTGGGTGTTTAATGTGATAAATTTTATTATTAGTTAAATAAACAAAAAAAAAAAAAAAACTTAACAAATAAATATTTCAACTATCACTAAACCTGGCAACCGCATCTCTGATTTTGAAACTAATAA
This sequence comes from Agrochola circellaris, assembly GCA_914767755.1. Lineage (NCBI taxonomy): Eukaryota > Metazoa > Arthropoda > Insecta > Lepidoptera > Noctuidae > Agrochola > Agrochola circellaris. Next base: position 12,499,181 of record OU611860.1, read on the forward strand.
TCGTTAAATCTATTACAGGAGAAAAAGATTTACAACCATATATCCGGCACTAATCGCTAGATTTTGATTGGCACTTGATGAGCACAATCCGCCGGTAGTTGATGTCCAAACTGACAGTAGACGTCAGTGCCAAGGCATTCCTTTGAGGAGTTTTATTATTTTGCTTTCAACGCCTTAGTGTGAATGAAAACTTATTTCATTCAGATGGTTGGACTGTGTGTAGGTGAACGATAATGTTTGGTACAGAAAATGCAAGTCCTAAGATTAGTTTGATACGATAAATTAATGTACACATGGCTACACATCAAGCTATACATTTCCAGTATAAGCTGACCTGGCGTTGTACGGAAATCGTAAAATCCTCTTTAAATTTTCATCCCCAAAATGTCTATAACAATCAAAAGATTAAATCTTAAAATAAGACTACACAACAGACTGAAAAACCTTCCTTTTATTCATACAACAAAACATTTCACTGTATTAATTTTCCGGTAGACATTATATCTTCCTTCAAGCAATAGACAAATACACTGGCGTGCAGTGAGTCTACACGAGATACGTCGGGAGATACGGTGACGTCCCATTTGTATTCAGTTTCATTGCAATACAGTGTAAGCTGTGTACAATATGCTCGCCAGTGAACTAAGTTTTACGTGATTTATGTGAGAAACGGAGACATTTATATTGGATTGCTTTTGAGGTTGTTATTAAAATAAAAAGAGACTTATGCGAATGCACCTACCTATTTTATGAAAACCGAAATGGTAGGATATATCTTGATTTGGCACTAAAATAATGGCAGTTATTTTTAGGATAGAAAACTTTCCTGTATCGTGAGTGCGTTTAGAACTTTAGAGCAACTGGGGGAAAAGGCATTCGTGGACCCTATCATCAGCTAACCGAATTAACATTGGATGTAGTACATTGAGTACAGCGAAGGTTGCTGTACCGGCGAGTAATCATGCAGCACCGTTTCAGTCAGTTTTTAACCGACGTAAAAAAGGATTAGGTTCTCAATTCGACTGTTTTTTTTTGTATGTTTGTTACGCTTTTACTCCGCCAATTATGAAATGATTTTGATGATTCTTTTTTTGTTTGGTAGGTCCTACTTCAGAGGTGGTCCCATATAAATTTTATTAACTTTGCTTGTGTAGTTTTTGAGTAAGCTTCAATTATACGTATTTTTTCCACTTAGTCTATATGGATGATTTTATAAGTTCCTGTCACTGTTATTTACATAGCAGGTAGTGGTATCCGAATTTGTGTGGGGTAAGTACCACAACTAAAAAGTGAAAAATAAATTACAAGACGGTGGCAAAAAACGAAAATATAGAACCAGAGTCACCGACTTCCGAAATTAAAGTAATTTTTAACCTTTAAGTGTTTTTTAAGTAAAAATATTTCTAAAATACACCCGTAAGAACTCGGAGAGGAGCGAGTGGCTAAGAAGAGGAGCTCGTGGCTAAGTAATAACAGCCGCATGGATCGATCGTAGATTGGTGATCTTTACATACCGGGACGCTTCCGTGCCCCGCAGCTGTCATACGTGGATCTTTGACAGTCGTTACGGGTCGTCAGAAGCCCGAAATTCTGACAACAAGTCTTACGAAGGGTATCGTATTACCCAGCTACTGGATTGTGGAGGTCAGATAGGCAGTCGCTCTATGTATTCACAATACTGTTATTCAGCTGCATCCGGTTAGACTGGAAGCCGACTCCAATATACTTGGCAAAAGGCTAAGCAGATTGACCCGTAAGAACTCTCTGAAGGCTATACAAATGTTAAATGTTGATAAACTATTATCCAAACTGCAAGTGATAGATCACTAGATACTTAATCACGAATCAATCATTCAATGAGCTCTTGGCACTAAATCACATTATGAAATTACTACCGCATTGTAAGCAGGTATCTTGGTTATACAATTGCACAACTACAAAAACTTGTAATCAGTTATAATGCTTGACAGTGATTATATTTATTGCTGTTAATCTAGTTGCTAGGACTAGAACACCTGTTTGGGTTACTTTAAACTACCTTTGAAAGTTGGAGAAATTGAGAACTAGCCAAAGTTTTGACACCAGGGGCATCCACGAATGACAGCCGGGACCTACGGCTTAACATGCTTTCCGAGGCACGGAGGAGTCTCGGTATGGAAAGATGGTCACCCATCTACAGACCAACCCCGAAAAGCGAAGCTTAACCTGATGGATTGACCCGTACGACTGTTATTACTTAGCCACGAGCTCCACCTCCTTCTCAAGCCCTTTATTCAAATCTCTATAATTAAAACATAAACAGACATTCCACATCTATTTAGCTATTCAACCTGCATGTCAGATATCCGCATTGGCCTGCATCGTACTTACCATATTATTTCCGATGCGGCCCGACCTCTAAGTAATGCACTTTATTCTGTGGATAAAGTTCTTAAAATGGCCGCCACGATGCGCGTGGAATGCCAAGCATGCTTCCTGTCTTCTTAATATGAATTCTGATCGCGTAGGCAGAAGTGGGATTAAATAATAGAAACACTGGTGACGCCGCTGGTTTTTTTTGTAGATCTGTGGTCGGGTGACGGTTATTTTGACGGCAAACTTTTATGAGTACCGCGGTTATCTGTTAATCAGTCATGCAATGATGATTGTTTTTTTCATAACCTAGACTGTGCTAGGCATAGACATAGAGAATTGGACTGAGCAAAAGCCTCACAAAAGTGACCACTCTCTGGAAACAGACGGCGCGACTGTGCGGCCAATACCTGTAGTACTACTAAAGAGACAACTGCTGGCCGCGAATTCTGTTTGTCTCTGTCGTACTTTCGGTTTGTATTCACTGCACAACTGAATATGGAACCCTCAGTCCATTCTCTTTGTCTATGGTTCTAGGTCTAGGCATAGGTTTCATCTATACCTAGCTTTCAAATAGCTTTTTTGAAGGGATTTTTGTCGAGGCTGCCATATCAAGATTCCTTGTTCCCGAAATGATCAAATTAGTGTACGTGTGTAGAATGTGGGCAGCATTCTTCCTTGCTTCCTTGCTGCGTCATTCATTGCTACCATTACAAAAGGCAGTCCCTAAATAAACTTAGGTAGTCTCCTATACAATGTAAAATTTAATTCGTTTGCATCCTCTTAAGGGGTGATTGTACTCATCATTATGAACAACTTTCCCTATGGGGCCAACCCTGAAATCGCGAAAAAAAAAACAGCTGTTCCATACATTTGTTGGCATAGCTCGTTATAACGTAGGGAACAGCCGATTTTTTTTCACAATGTATTTGCTCGGAAAAAGCGTCGAAACAAACTCCCTAGAAATAACATAATGTTCCTATTTAATAAAGCGCTAGTTTCTAAAATAAACTACGATAACATTTGACGTAACTAATGAGTCAGCCGGTACCTTTTCTGTCGCGTCGAGTTTCCATTTTGATGCACTGAGCGTTTCTAAATCCTTGTGTAGTATGTAACGCACGGGGCAGTTTAGTCGCTGCGGTAAACTGCGTTTGTGTAGGTGATGACCACAGCTTTGTAGTCCGCGCTCTCGTTCCGCGTGCATGGTTAATATCGTTTAAAGAAGTTCACTTGTAAATTTTACTGAACCAGGATTAAGTAACTTTATAAATCAATCTAAATATTACGGCCAAAATAATCTTGGTATCATTTGTGACCGTAATATTAAGATCCGCTAATAGCTTCGACGCAGTCGGGTAAAAAGGGCCCCTTTACGACTAGCTACGCCACTGCCAAGATATGTCTTTTCCAATTTTGTCTTTTTTTTTTTTCCCATCAATAGGTTATTTCAGACATAACTCCTACATTGCGATCACAAATTCTCGAACACTTCGAGAGATTTATCTGGACCTGAGAAACTGGTCGCTTTAGGTGTGTTTGTGTCCTGCCGGGGTTGCGAGTTTGTCCGAAAGGGGTATCGCGACCCCGGCAAAAGTCTGACACGCCCTCCCGCTCCGCCCAGAGCGGGAGAGGTTATTTGATAATTTGATACCCTCAAAAAAAAAAACAGTGTGTTTGTATAGTTTGAAATTAAGCTTTGGATATTATATGTAGCGTGGCAAATAACACTACAATGATGTCGGCAACAGGCCCGCTGCAGCAAAACTGGCTAGTGCGTTACCCACCGTAGTGCAGCAACGACCTTGTGTTGAAGAGAAATTCTATAATTATTCTGTTTATGGTATGCTCTTACTGCGTTTATGGACTGCGACGATCGATAGACTTCATTCAGTAAATGATCTCTGACTTGTTTACGTTTTCTTTCGTTGTTAGAGTATATGCTGTGTCTTGTTCTTCCCGCGATTTCCTCTCTATTTTCTCTAGTCGAGGCTCTTGGCTATTAACCCATGGTTATTAATGTTATTATGCTGGTCTGATACCTAATCGATCCAATTTGATCTACCTCCTAAGAAGGATTAAAGCCTAATGCTATTTTTTCTTCTCCTAACCTTCAAGAAATATTGTTAGAACATAAAATCCTTTCGAATATAGTCTCTAATGTATTTCTACGAAAAATCGTGCTGCCATTACGAAGGATCTCATCTATTTTATTACTTTATTTCGTAGGTTATTGCGATGATTTCACAAATCGCTTAAGTTATTATCCAGTTCTACATCGGATTTGGGAATTTTACGATTGTTAGTACGTCCTACATTATCTTAAAACTCAAGAATATTACGTTAGATTTTGGAACTATGTTTTATCTTTTACTACAAACAGTGAGACAGCAAATACTGTTGTGGCAAAACGCATCCTTGTTTAATTTTTTATCAGATAGGTACTTTTCTCCGAGGAAACTAAAAGTTTTACAGCGGTTTTACATAATTATATAGTAAGCGAATGATGGTAGACACAAGCTCAGTAACTTAATCAATCAGCTAAAACATATTCTTCTTCCTAATTGCTCTCTCACTGTAGAGAATCGTGACTCGGTTTTTCTCCATCTGTTACGATCATTGGCCTGGTGGAGTACGGCGCTGATAGGTATCTCCAGTTGTTCGGCAATTTGATCCGCTTCGGCATCTAGTTCTTTTGTCCTCTATTTTACCTGTCACCAATAGACATTCCATGTTGTTGTCACCTCTAAGGGCAATGTGGCCGAAGTATCTCACAACACGTTGCAGGCATTGCTCGTAAAAACGTAATTAAAGCTGCACTAAGCATTGCCTGATTCTAACTGCAGAACCTGCCATTGCTATATATAAAATGTGAAATTTAATTCGTTTGCATCCTCTTAAGGGATCATTGTACTCATCATTATGAACAACTTTCACTATGGGGCCAACCCGGAAACCGTGAAAAAAAAATCAGCAGTTCCCTACATTATAACGAGCTATGCGAACATAAATGTATGGAACAGCAGATTTTTTTTTATTGTTGTAAAAGTTGTTCGTAATGATGAGTACAATGACCCCTTAAGAGGATGTATAGTCGGTCATATAAAAATGATTTTTAATCAAAACCTCGCGGATTATCGACGAGCACATCATCTTTAATCCGATGTAGTGTCGATCAAAACAGGCGCCATTTTGGGCGCGCTGTGTCATGGAGACGTTACAATACGTGATGGAATCTCAAAGCTGAGGCGTGTTTAGTGAGTTTTAATTTATGATAATGGTGTTATGAATGTTTTAAGTTTTAACACTTATAGGATGAAGCACATTGAATAGCGATAAAAGTATTCTGAAGATTGTGATAACAGAAAAGAAGAGATAAATAAAAATTCTTCATGTCACAGAAATACGTGCATATAGAAAGACACCTGACTACGCTCTTTGCTTAAAACAACGAAAGTGATACCATAAACGAAACTAAATGCATTTTCTAATTGAAGACATAGAAAGCAACTCCAGGGAATCCAGGTATGATTCCATATCCAGCTAGATTATCCATAGTATGTGGATTGATAAATTACTGTAGTCATATGTGTACCAAGTGTGACGTGTCGTCACAGAGGCGCCTTATTATTAGTATCATCAGTAGATATCTCATTGTTTATTTTGGCGTCATCATGATGCAGGCTTATAGCGTCGTATTGATTACATTTGCGTCATAGATGACTAATGTTTCGTGACGTAGATAGTTCAAAAATGGTGGCGCTAGAGCTAAACGATGATACATTGCATTCAAAGGCTGTGAATTTTCAGCCCGTATACCAATATTTTAATTGCCAGAAAGCTGAAAAAAAATAAATTTTCATTCAATCGTTTAATAAATTCTTTATGCTAATAAAGCCATGCACTAGAATCCAATAATTGCAAAGGACATACATAATAACATAATAATGTAAACGTTTCTATAAATTCACCATTAAATGGGGGAATTAAAAGTCATCGGCTGTCGACTGACTAAGATTTGTAGCTGGCTGCTTCGAGTTAACTGACTGTAAACGATTTTCTAATGGGGATAAAATTGTTAAATTGTTCAACTGCTTGCTACATAGATGGAAACGTATAGGTAGGTTGATGTGCGTAATTTTCATTTGCGTGTTACATTGGTCTTTAGTATTCAGCAATCGACAGCAGATGGGGTTTAGATTCAACTGAAAAGCTGAATAGATAGTCAAAGGTACCTGTCGATTCATACCTTGTCTTGAAAGTGCCGATTTTATTTCGTCCTTTTATCTATTTATTTAGGTAGTAATGTCCAACTGGGCAAACTCCTGCCTTTCCCTTTTCCACACACGACTGTCTACTGCCATTAGGGGTTAGTCCTTCCGTTAGGAGTCAAGTTCGTCCTGCCATCTTCGTCTAGGTCTGCCGCGATGTCGTCAGACTGGTATTATCGGTCCTTAACGACATATGTTTTTTTTTTACACAACGGGGAAGCTCTTGGACTGCATATCACCTGATGGTAAGTGATGATCAGGCCGAAGGTGGAAGCGAGCTTCACCCGGAATCCTCAACCACACAGGATGGCTGCTATAGGCCGATGATGATGTTCAAAACAACAATGTTATAATCATCAACAGTAAAGATACATTTCTTAATGATGAAAATGTCTAATAAAATTTTACTAGTAACTGGGTTGTGGAGTTCAGATAGCTAGTCGCTCCTTGTAAAATACATATATTCAACTGTATCCGGTTAGACTGGAAGCCGACCCCAACATAGCTGGGAAAAGGCTGAACAGATTGATTGATTGAAACTTTATCACACCAATTACTCTCTCTCTTTTACAATAATGTTATCTCTATTTTCACACTTCACACACGAAATTGATACTTCACCAACAAATACTTCATATCTATCACATGGCCATGTTAATTCACCATTTGTTCCCGAATCACGACTGCGGCCAGTATTGCCATGTGTGAACATTGGCACTTTTGTAACATCTACATTGCTTTCATTGTTACATCATGGATTTGGTGGTATGTGATAATTTGTGTCTTTATTGTGTTCAAGGTCATAAAGTCTATTGGAAAAGGTATGAAATATTTGATACTTAGAATGGAACATTTCACTCATGTGTCATTTTCAATCGTGTGAATTTAAAGGTTTTGTCTAAGAAACTACATAGGCTATTTTTCGATTTGCTGCTTCATTTGCATCCGTATGTTTTCTCCTGATTTGTCCTCCTTTATTAATTAATTCTCTTAAATAATCAGCCTATGATGTGAAACAGTATAACTGCTTAGACTCAGGCCTTCTCTGTCATAGGGAGCAGGCCGAAATCCATCATGCGAGGGCCCAGTGCGGGTTACTTCACTAACAACATTATTACTTAAATCTCCATTTCCTATTCGCCCTTGAACTTCATCCACTATAGTCCACATACATGACAGCGTCCTACATCACACTTAACATTAACCTACTAATCATCGTCATAATTACCAGCCGTACCTTTGCCCGTTCCAATATTATTAGTAGCATGAACAGATCGATAACTATCGGTTTCCTGTGCTACAGTGAGATCACTTAGATCATTACTGTCACCGTCATTACTAGTAATAACACCCTGCCAAGATTGAAGACTTTCTCGATGGTGGTGAGTTGCAGGTGCTTTGGTTGAAAGAGCTTCATTTATAGTATCATTCATGCCTCTTGCAATTACTGAGGCTACTAGTTTTCTATTGACAATGCACATTCTTATAAAAGCGATTTCTTGAACTGTAATTTGAACATGTTCGAGGAGATCTAGTAAAGGTCTGGTTTGCTTCATTGTAATTCGACGTTTCTGCATGATCCAGGAATCAGATTGGCTTGTCAGTTTTAGTATGCACCAAAACTCATTAATTTGTACTATTATGGTTACCCTCGTTTGTTAAATATACAACAATGCTGCAAGCACGATTTATTATACTAAAATATATTTTTGTCTTAAATTATTAGTCGTGTCACTGACTACTAGAAGCCCATAAAAGGACACAAAGCCCCATAATTTGAAATTTGTTTAATCGTGCTCTATTTGTAATACAATTTTATGAGTTACAATAAAGTGTAAATATGTTACTATATCTATACTTATTAATTCTAATGTCCCAGATAACGATAGTTAATAGTAAATAGGCGTAGCTAATAATAATAAATCTATTTGCAGTATTGGCTCTATGGCTCCAGGGCATATGCTTTCGATGAACGAAATTCCTATTTGCGGCCCTTTGAAGCCTGCATATTAAATAACATTATTACCAAATAGATTAGTAGATTCTGGCAAAGCTGTATATCACACCATAGTAGACGAGAAACATGCTGAATATGATTAATGTAAAACGGCGTTTACGATAATTCCAAATCACTTTGCTAAGTAGGTTGATGTGTTCATAAGTGAAACAATTATTGCAAAAAGCAGTTAGTGCTCGAATATGAAGATGGCCTGTAATTATATTTAATCTGCACCTATTCCAGCTCGAAACTGTCACAAAAAACGTCCTTGTCATCAAAAGTGTATCCATCTCATTTTTTCTATAGGGCGTCTCATGCGGTATTCTGTTGTCATACAATCCTTCAGTATTTTGCATTTTTTTGTTTTCTAGAGAGGAATTCAAAGGTGTTCAAATTCTCCTTCAACCATCGGTAAATACCTTTCCAACATTCGCTCGAATTCCTATTGTTGTTCAAATATAAATCGATCTGGACTGCAAACATTTTGGTAGATTACTTGGAATTCCTGAAATGTGCGCTTTAGCCCAGAATCCGGTTGTTTAACGTGACTGGTGTTAACATTAGTTGATACTGCCAGCCTTTTGTCTTTAGACTGTTATTACTAAATAAGACAGCTGGTTTAACTTTGCGTATTTGAAATTCTGTCTTAGGTAAAATATTGGATTGGATGGTGAACAGTAGCAGGAATAAGTCTTGAATTTTAGTTAGGTATTTGATTGCCTACTAAAGTCTAAAACAAAATAGTTGCTATTGATTTCCTGTCTTGTCTTGGAAATGTCTCATTGCTGTATTTAAGGATCCTTTTAAATTTTTGTGTAAGATATTGTGAACTTTCTTCTTTGTGTTGTTATTTATTCTTTGGTACATTTAAAAGGGTAACACTGAACGTTTTTAGAACTGACTGGTTAGAAATAAATCCAATGAAAAATGTATTTAAATTTCGAATTAAGAACTCTTTGGTAACCGGATGATGTATATTGAATTAATCTGTCATTTATTCATATAAAAAGGCGGCAATTTTGAAAGTGCGTTTATCGCGTCAAAATGAATTTAACGCGAGAAAATTTTCTCTTTATGATTTATTACGACTTCCGTTGCAGTCTTAGATAACAACAAAGTTATGATAGACTTCGTTTAGCCTTTCATGATGAAGCCCCATCACGTGCCACTGTTTACAACTGGTTCAATTAGTTTTAAGCGTGGTCGTAGAAATCTTACTGATGACCTGCGTGATGGACGTCCTGCAACGGCGACAACTGACGATGACATCATTACTGTGCGGCGCATGATAGAGGCTGATAAGAGAGGACCTACCAACAGATTCGGGCAAGCTTAGGCATTGGAATGAGTCAGGTGCAAAAATCTTACATAAGCATTTAAGCGTCAGGAAGCTATGTACTAGATGGACACCTCATAGTTCTACCGAAGATCAAAAACGGCGTGAAGTGGCGTGAACGTTTGGTGATTCCATCAAATGCAATGTTGCTTAGAAAGGAATGGAAAGTAATTCGAAAAACAGTGAAGGAACTTAATGCTTCATTGAGTTTTTTATTTCCAAGAACTTTCAGTGTGTCCCACGTATTTTCTTGTTGCGTGTTAACTTTTACTAGATTCTGAGGAATTACATTATATTTTGTTCGTTAAGGTGTGTTCACTATAAGAAGTTTCATAAGATTTGTAATTGAAGCCGTCCAATATGGCTTGAGACTCTACCGCCATTAACATTAGGAGTTTGGAGTCGATAAAATGACTAGTTTTACGATTGTCGATAATGTCAAACGGTTTAGTAACATCGTTTGGGTTTTATCCATTCTATGCTAGATATGTGTGTGTGATGAATTTTTTATTAAAGTGTCAATACTGATTCGTCATCTAACAAAGATTTTGTTTTTGGAATTGAATTATTAGAGTCATCGATAGAACCCAGTAACTAAGTTACAAAAATGTGATGCTCTCAATAAAAACGTGTCCAACAAAGTTATAATAAGCGTGGTCGGGTCGTTCATTGATCAATCAATGGCTTCCAAACCATCCAAACCAAATTATCACCAATTACTTATACCAAAGACGTTGCTGTCTAATAGTGTCCATCAATCATAAGATACTTTAGTAATTTAATCGATATTAGGAAATTGTCATCGGTACACAAATGTTTTCATTGTTTTAAAGTTAACAACGGTCCATCGGACCCACAATTCTGAACTAGGTATATCACTGGTATCCATTTCGTGCAAAAATTGAAACAGTCGCATAAATCGACCTCCCATTTTTAGAGCATATTTCCTGGCGACAGCACCCTCAGATAAGGAGTTGATATCTTCTATATTTATCGTTATCTCGTATCGTAAGTATGGAAGCACTTGTAATGTAACATCTACATAATTGTTTTGGAACTCTGCCCATTTCGTGAGTCTCTTCAGGTTAAATAACTGCAATTTTCCCTCTTCGTAATAACTCTTCAATTTTGGATGCAGGCCAGACAAGGTTTTCATGTAATTTTTCCGTTTTGCACTTTTATTGCAAGACTATAGAATATAGTGATATAGTTCCGGATAGTAAAATATATATACTTCAGAACACCACGTGGTTTGATCTAAACATAATGCATTTTCTTTCTATTTATAAAAACAGTTACAAAATACGAATTAACTCCTTCCTTTCATCTGTTCTATGCTTCGCCTTCCACAAATGTAGAACTTCTGAATGGAACCTCTCAAGTTTCCTCTCGATTATTAGAGACCAATGAAGCGGTTACGTCAGTAGTAGTATACTATCAAAAATATGTACAAAACACGTCTTTATATGGCGACTCACGAGCTGCAGTCATTAGGGCTTCGAGTCAGGGCCAAACAACAATAGCCGTTGATTTTGACGCAAACCATGCATTTGTCTCTACTTTGGTGCTCATTAAGAGATGCAATCAGTGTTTTTGTGTAGTTTTCGTGAGTTTCATGTGGGTGTGGGTAATAAAATAAATAGAATGCAAAATATGCCACACACCGCGACTACAATCTTCTTTTTGGAAGGTACCTACACGTTCAAATATTGTATCCCTAGCACGTTGATTTATGGATATTTTTTAGTATTTTGTCTTTTTGTTAGCCATTCCCTTTTTGTCATCAGATCTAAGTTTATTTTTTATTACGAATTTTATCATGTTTTGGGCACGCGCGCATGTTTAGAGCACGAAGTTCTATTCGTAACATGGTTGGCATCTAGCGGTCAGCGAAGTCCTATTAGCTTAGCGGCTATCCTATTTATAAATGTGTGTATCTTTGTTTGTTTGTTCATCATGTGTTTGTGCTTTAACAGTTTATTTGCCGTTAATTTTAGTATAACTACTATCCGGCTTGTGACAATAGCCAGCAGTCAAGTCATAACGTCTGTCTGACAGCCTACTGGGAATCTTAATAGAATAATTGTACTTTGATGAAATGATACCTCTTATTTCTTAGTATTGAAACATGAAAGATTAATCTGTCTGTTTAATTTAAATTGTGTCATGATTTGTGACACTTTTACCAAATTGTTATGAATAATTTTTCGTTGTTTGGCTTCTGCTAACGCTTGTGGCACCTTTGAATTCATTGTATCATTAAAAATATCTTGTATCGTAAGTTTGACTTTAAAATCTACATAACACCCAAAATAATCAGTACCCACATATCAAAACAGTTACCAGTAAAATCTAATTCGGTTCCTATAACGCCACATCCGCGTCAGACAACGAGTAACGTGTCGTAACTCGCAATGTTGGTCCGGGTACGGACAGATGTGCTCAGTAGGTCACCCTTAAACGTAAACAGTGTTTATTCAGACACCTGCGATGTAATAAAATGGTCGTAAAATTGTGGCCATATAGGCCATAGGGCTGCCCGCCCACGTGTTTAGAAGACGCGGATTGGGAAATGTGAGGTTGTGATGATGCTGTTTGGGTAGAAGAAGAAATTTAAACTGGCCCTGGCGATGCTGGTAGTGGTATAGAAGAAATTCTTAAAGGTTTACTTAATGATTCTAAAGGTGTAGATAATATTAACATTATTGGAGGTGCCGCAATCAATAATTGCTTAAAACCAATAAGAGCTAACGATAGGTAACGTGTCACACTGGTGGGCCGTAAAAATAGAATTTGTTTCTGTACTATCTGTCAATTATCTTACACGCCCTATTGTCAATATTTAGCAGCTATAGCATTAAAACCTCCCCCGACTGACCAGGATATCTAACTACAAAATCTATCATGCCCTTACTTTTTCCATATAGAACCTTGAAATATGTGCCCATCCCAATATTTGTTCTCACAAGCAAGCAGCCCTGCACCACGTGGGTGTAGCAATGCATCATCCGCAAACTGGAACGCTAAGTTTCCGGAGGCTAAAAATAAATCGAAACACTCCTGCTCTATAACTTTACACCATTGCAACCATTGATTTTATTGTTTACGAATATTTCACTATTGAACTCATCTTCTTTGAAGTTTTGTGCAATGCTAGATACATTTCAAGTTATGTTCGTTCTTTGTCTTTGTTCTCCTGCCCTTATATCTATTTATTTTTTCCTTATATATATATCATGGGGTAGCATGATTTCTTCTTCTATCAATCAATCTGCCTAGCCTTTTCCCAACTATGTAGGGGTCGGTTTCCAGTCTAACCGGATGCAGCTGGATACCAATATTTTACATGGAGTGACTGCCAACACGACCTCCACAACCCAGTTACTGGGTAATACGATATCCCTTGGTAAGACTGGTTGTCAGACTTTCGAGCTTCTGGAGACCCGTAACGGCTGTCAAAGATCCACAAATGACAGCCGGGACGAACGTCTTAACGTGCTTTCCGAGGCACGGAAGGGTCTTGGTATATAAAGATGGTCATCCACGGACCAACTGCGGCAAGCGTAGCTAAACCTGATCGATCGACCGGTGCAGCTGTTATTATTTAGTCTCAAGCTTCTTTACTCAGGGACGTTACATAACTCAGGGGCGAGTTCAGTTCATAACAATATTAATATAAACTGCTGACCAATTGAACCGAAAGCATAGGAAACAATACAATCACAAGCTGCAACCAAAAAGTGGTACCAATCAGCAAAATTGACTAAGAGATACATCGAAAGAAAGCACAACTGTTTCTAAATAACTTAACAAAGCTCTTCGATTAAAATAAAACGGCTTTTTAAAAGCATTATCTTTTCCTAATGAAATGAAATTAAGCGTAATCAAATATTCTAATGAATTCACACTTAAGTTGTCTCATATAAAACATACAATAAATAAAACTGTCCTCATTTCTCATATTAATGCAAAGTCAAACAAAACGAATGTTTCTCATTTGCTCTGATACACAAAGTTGATTTCTTTCTAATCTTGCTATGAAATACGACTTTCCTTTCTTATTAGTTTACAATTTATAATATATTTAAGAGTTCTTCTTTACTAATGTCGTTTGATTTATAAGTTTTTATATAGTTAATGAAGTTAAATCGATGTATTTTATTACCTTGGGTAGCATAAACATTTCATGTTTGAAATGCAAAATATGTGATTCATTCTTGATTCTAGCGTAAGACAATAATAAACATTTTGAAAGCTATGTCTGTAGATACGGTCTACGGATTTTCAATCCTTGTTTTACTTAGGGACGAACATACTATAGGTAATAAAATTCAACTGTAATTTCAGCAGAAGTGCGGAAGGAATCCTTTTTAAGATAAATAAGTTCCCATGCTCATGTCTGTGGTAACCAAAGAGCATAAACTCTGTCAGTTTGACACACACTTGACAAAATATACGTAAACAACAAAACATTACAAAAGGCAATTACTACATCCAGCAGTGCTATTCTGTAACCATCTCACCGTGAAAACTTAGGTGAAGTGAGCGTGGAGTGAGCTGTCATTCCACCTAATGCTAGAGATGGACACTATTGACAGCTCACTACACGCTCACTTCACCTAAGTTTTCACGGTGACATGGTTACAGAATAGCACTGCAGTTCTCTGTCGCTCCGGGAACAATACACAGACCACCTAAAAAGTAAAGCCTTACGGCAATCCTTCATGACGCAAGATTTATAACGAAGTCGACCAGAATGTGCGGTTCTATGAGTTGAAGGCTTTGAGGTTGAAGGTAGTTTGTTCGTACCTGGTAAGACGTTAGTTTCTACCTTTACGAATTGAACCAACTCTCAGTAATTTTCTGGCAAACTGGAGATGGTTGGGACACATGATAAGAGGGAAGGATAAATGGAGCAAAATGCAAAAAATTACCCAGCGGTACCCAAGAAACGGTCAAAGAAAGAGGGTTAGACCACAGAACAGGTGGGATCATGACATCAGACAGGTCTCTGGAACAATAGGGGGTAGAGAGAGTGTTCAGAGAGAGACAGGAATGGAGAAGGTTGTGGGAGGCCTTACCGACTGGCAAACGGACATACAATTTTGACTTTTGACTGAAAACTACACTTGCCATGACTTGTCTCCAAATACAATAATAATACATGACTTCTGTAACCTTCAAGTATAAACAATAACTAAAAAAAATTAAACAAACCAATTATGTACCTTTACATAAATATTATGTACCAGCAGACTATTCATTAAGCAATTTCCATTTACTTCTACGTTTTTGTTGATTATGAATATCTTAAAACTTGTAATGCTACAGTTTTTGTGGAATATGTTAGATTTTACGACATTTTAATTGCTTGCGATGTTCTTGTGTATAGCTTTAGTTAAGGTGTTTTTGAGAGACCATGACAACTCTTAAAAGACTCGAATTTGGTAACGTAGTCAACCGTATTTTGGACTGCCCCGAGAATACTACGAAAAGCTTGTTATGATAATACAAAACTTTGAGACACCGTGACATATTCCAGATTTTTCACACGAGTCTGCTCCTGAAATTCATAGGGAATTTTGCTAAACAGCTACATACCTCACATAATCTCACATCTTTTCCCCATAGGTGTAGGCAGAAACTACAGTATACCACTTGCTAAGATCCTTATATATAAGTTCTTTGCTGCTAAATATACTGTACTATTAGTTCTCAGTCCTGCTAATATTTGATGTTCATTATTTTGATGTTTATTTTGTATTCATCGTCTACAATTTGTAGTACATTATACTAAAAATTGCTGTCAGTAGCCGGATACCGTCTGGTTGCGATACGGTAATATTGTCCTCATTCATATTTATTAACTTTCCTTATCATTGTCACTTTTTGATAACAGTTGTCAGGGTGCTTTAATTTAGACGCACGCCCCTTCTCAGCAGTGATTGTAAGTTGGTCGCCATCATCATTGCTGGCCATATCCACTGCTTGGCTACTGGATCTTCGAAAGAGTTAGAAAAGATGATGAGTAAAAGAGGATAGAGTAACGAGTACAGAACTTTGTTGCAGTAGAAATGCGACCTTAAGGAATGAGTTTTTGCATGCTTTTCTATTTAGTTGAATACTTATTTGGGATTCGGGAGACAACTCAGTAGCTCCAAAAATGGTAACTGATATTGAGACTGGAGAAATGAGAACAAGGAAGTCATCTAAGTTGATGACATGTTATCCTGCTTCTCAACCATTTACTCGTGTAATTGATCGGACGCTTGAGCTTTTTAATCGATTTCCTCATCTAGCACTTCGTACTCATTTTAGAAAGTGTACAGACTGTTAAATGCACTTAATTCATCTATACCTTACAACATCAGATACTAGCTGTTCAGGACTTGAATTGTAAATATCTTTGGCAGTTCCCTTGTCTAAAATATACCCATAATGTTTATCAGCTTGTAAAGTTTGTTACTCATTATTAGCAAGCAGTAGTTTGCAATGAATTTCAAATTGTTTTCATATCGTAATTTCAGATTTATCGTTCAGTAATATTTGTAACTAAGTTATGGTTTCGTCATAAGTTAGTTTGTGTTGTGTTAATGTTATGACGACGTGGAACGTTATTTATTTGTATCAGTGAATATTTGATCGTGGGAATGCTTTATTTGTGTCTGCTAACTTCTTCCCTGCCATGAGAAAATAACTTACATTACTTGTAAAAAGTATCTAACTGGCACTTCCGCTTTTGATATTGGGTCTACAGCATTTTGTTAGAACTCAAACTCCATGCATTTATTTCAATAGAACCATTTACAGGCACTTTTTTTGTATTGCCAAAGGAGTTCTTCAGAAAGATGAAGCTAGTTATTGCAGCTTGTGCTGTGAAGGTTTTATTTTTAGTACTGCATACTCTTTTGTTACACGTTCCGTTATCCGTGTTTTTCATGTCTGTCTTTCTCTTAGAATATTATTAGAGATTCGTATCAGCATCCATCCATATTACCTTATACCTACTTGAGACATCTTTCCCGAAATGGCTAAAAACGCAAATGCCTACCAATATTAGGACGACTTGTAAGCGAATCCTGCGCATTGCAATAAGTAATGATTGTCCAATATAGCAAACATGACATTTGACAGAATCGCTGCCACTCCCAGCTGATGTGATGTTTGAACATTGAGATGTAATCGTCAATTACGAAATGACAAGCGCGCGAAATGTCAAATGAATCGCTGGGTGGGTCCTTTAATAATTATGTTAAACGATTTTAGACAAGTTAACAATATTTTAAATTAAATAGACGATGGGGCGTTAGGTTACCGGCAAATATGGCAGAACGGACAGGGGGCATAGACCTAGCAGTGGGTGATTCAAGGCGAAAATTGATGAAGTAGACCCTAAAACATTACCCGTGGCCTTGTCAGTATAAAATGAAAGCCCTTCGCTGCATCTACCTGGTTAAAATGTAGCAGCAATGGCCCCTCCATTGCTGCTAGCTAATGCTAGCTTTAGATAGATGAAAGGTTATTTCAAGGATCAGCAGAAAAATGATGCGAATTCTTTATCATCAAAACTTAATAACCTAGTAACAGCAGCCGATCAATTGAGCTTGTAATTACGGAAATACACCTGCGATCAGTGTAGGCTGCGCTTATGACTTCCTAGTAGATTTTTTAGTGTGGGTGACGGTTGTATAGGTACATATTAATTGTATTTAACTATTATGTACCTACCGATTAGATTTGTTTGTATAAGCGCGTTTAAGACTTCTTTTCCTTATATGGTCTATACCCCATAACAATTTGGACACTCCTTTAAAGTCTCCAACTTATCTATGCTTACACTAAAACATAACTCCTCTCTTTACAAGATTACTTAAAATAAAATGTCTATAAAAACCCTCCTCAGTACCCCATTATCGGCCGTCACTGACACTTGGACCCACAATTACTGCCTCAATAAGTTTCTAGGGACAGCGTTAACAATCTAATGGCGGAAAATTACAAGCTTTCGTGCTAACTAATGCTGACAACACTTCCTTTTAGATGTACTTATTGGTACGATGAACGTTCTAATGCCTTTCTTTTGGAGTCATTGAATTTGAATATGTTTCTCCGCTTAAAAGTAGAAGACAGGATATTGCATTTACAGACATTGCTATCACTTCGCAGAACTTCTATATTGTGTCTGCTAGAGCCGTCTTGGGAGATCGCTTTGTAGGCGGTAAAGGGTTCATATACATACGTCAGTCACGTCATCACCAAGTCGCCAATCAGTCACGTCAATTTTAGGGACGTGTGTGAACAGATAGTCTGTCATTCAGTCATAGCAACGTATGTTTCGTTCGTAGCAATACAAATTTTGACTTGCTGGTGACGCGACGTCGACTGAGACGCTCCGGTAGTGACGTGACTGATGTGTGTGTAGCCAACGTCCTATGACTACGTCGGCGACTTGACGTTGGCGTGACTGACGTGTGTGCATGAACCGTAATACAACGTAATATATTTTTATAAGCCAACAGGACATCTGGCAAAATGTATACAACTACACATCTTTTGCTATATCTTCTTGTTAAAAAGTTTAGTTTTGGTTTTCAACTCCAAAAACCCTTTTTCACGGTTTTTGGCATCGTCACTATCACTGGACATAATTCTTTCCCATTTTGCGCCACAGTAATACTCTGATTTCTGTCATCTGTATCCATCTTTTTTCTTCCGATTCTCCAAAGTAGTTTTATTCCAGTCATAACCTCAGCTTCTTTTTATTCTCAGTACACACCAGAGACACACCTATGATCACTACTAATTAAGTGACTATTACATCGGCACTTGAACGTAGTTTGTCGTAAAAGCTACATGTAATAGATCGTGACGTAACTGAACATGGCGGTACGGATTATAGGAATTATCGAATACTATGAGTAGGAGGTGCAATTGGCGAGCCATGAGAAAGAATGTTTAAAGTTTCGAGATTACTGTCATGATCATTTTAGACAGAAAATAAGAAGATTTTAGACAGTAAACTGCCAAACATATAAAAATGGACACCACTTTTAAGCCCTAGTTAGAACAAGCGCCGAAAACGCAGCGTAAAAACCGCGCGCCGCGTTTTGTACGCTGCGTTTTTGGGCGCTCAATAAAATTGTATGAGTCCAAGGGCGAGCCCTCGACGGGTGGACGCAAGTTCCTTTTTTTCTTGTCATTTTCTCTGCATCAGTAATAAACTTAAAAGAAACTCATTTATACTAAGCATGCTGAGGGTTCAAAATTTACAAGAAAATGTGGAAATTTTCTTGCGTTTGACGAGCGTCCTACGTAAAAACCACATAAAAAATCGTCATCTTCCCTGTGTGATGCTTGCAAAAAAAGAGCTTCTTTGCTTTCTTTTTTTGCAGGTAAATCTGCATTTTTCCGAACTTTCAACTTAATATTCACCACCTTCTTTCTTCTCTACAGGCTAAATCCGAAGAGCAGCTAGCATGCGAGAAGGAATGGCTACAGACCGGTCACATGTGGCTAGCGCACCGCGGCGGCTTCACGGCGGTCGTGAGAGATGGAGAAGCAGATACCGGCAGAGCCAAAGTCCGGGTGTTGCAGACTGGAGAGACACTTAGCGTTGATGAAGATGATTTGGAGAAGGTAAGTCAAACAACTGCATTCATACTTTTATACGTAGAATAGTGTTATGGGTAGGCGGGTTTGATGCCATAAGCCAATTTCTACCAGCAAATATATGATTAGAAATATGCCAATGGAATAAGTCGGGATCCCGACTTATTTCACTAGGTAATTTGGTAAAACGCGGGAGCAAGATCTTCGGTTGAAGGAATCTACACAATAACTTTGTTGAATTATCTCATTCGTGGGCAATTTTGGGGAGAAGTTATGAATGCTATCTATACGTAGTTAGGTATGTTAAATTTTTTTTTTTATCTAAAAATATGTTTCTAAAAATCTTGAACTACAGTTTACTAGATCTTTTATGTCAGCAAAAGTAGAATAAACCGATGTGCATTTGGGTACTTACCTAGGGGTACTTTCTAGGTCTTTCCCTTCATAATGATAAGCCGCAGCCTCGTGCCAGTTCCCTTGTCACCCGACTTTTATAACCTATCTATTTTCTTTCCAGGCAAACCCACCCCAGCTAGAACGCTGCGAGGACATAGCGTCCCTGCGCTGCCTGAACGAATGCGGTGCGCTCAACGTGCTGCGTTCACGATACGCCGCCGGTCTGCCGCACGCCCGCGCCGGTAATGCTCTCCTGGTACTCGGCCCGCCGAAGCGCACATCTCCTATTTATACTGACAAGGTAAAATAAATCTTCTTCTACTTATTACAGCCAGCGTACTTTTTCAGCTGTCAATAGCGTCAATCCCTGTGGAATGACAGCTCACTCCACGCTCACTTCACCTAAGTTTTCACGGTGAGATGGTTACAGAATAGCACTGCAGGTCTTACATTCATTCATTCACTGACAGACAACGCACAGCCTAAATCGCTGGGTCGGGAAGGATGAAATTTCCTTCGTTTTATAAGGAACTCTTGTGGTTTTTACATTTTGAAAGGATTTTTGGAAATTCGTTCCCTAAAGGGGTTAAAAAAAGGATTAAAGCGTGGAATAAAATAATGACCCCGGTTTCTGAAAGCTTTAAAAATGTTGACAATTAAATTGGTTGACGTAGTGAGCGGTTAACCATTTCCGACAGCTGATCTGAGATGTGACAGTTAATCTGAGATATGACATATCAGACTTGATCAGGCTCTTAGAAATCGAGGGTTGGTGTTAAAATGCTCATGTTCTGTTTTCAATGGCTCCTATTACATAATGATCTCAAAGATGTTCAAAAACGTCAAATGCGAAAATAACATTCTGATATTATTGCTAAACGAAGAACCTAAGAACAGAAATAACTGGAAGAAAGGACAGGGAGAAGGTCCTATTACACTTGTATGTGTCTCAGACCTCCCCCTAACCAACCTGTCTTCGTTCCCAGGTGGCAGCAATGTTCCGCGGTTGTCGAGCTGATGACATGCCGCCTCACGTGTTCTCAGCCGCGCAGTCCACACACCGATGCATGCTGGCTTCAAGAAGGGACAGGGCCATCGTCTTTCTTGGCAGGTTAGTAGAGAAAAGAAGAAGAATTTTTAACTTTGATTTTTTATGCCAGTAATTTTTTTCGTCCATAAAACGGTGTAGCGTTTTTTTTTATAAAAGAGCCTCCTCTTTTCATAATACTCAGTTTTCTTTGTTATTGAGTTAATTTCCTTACAGATAAGGGCACCGATTTAGTTAATTAGGTTAGGTTTCAGTAGCGCAGACTTCATTCGAATTTTTATGTCATAAAACCCGTTACTGTGTTATGGAATCGTTGTCTTTTGAAAGAGTGATATTTTATGGTTTCAATAATGGATTATGAGCAAAATAAGTCGTATCGTGTTAAAAATACTTTATGCTAAAACTTTTGATAATTTTTGACCTAATACAGTGCACCTACGAAATAATTTAGTCTCCAATTTAACGTAACGTGTAACTGAAACTTTTATCTTCACGCGCTAAATAAACGGTGTATCGTCGAAAATGAGTTGTTCCGTTTATGCACCCAAAAAAATCGACCCCAAAAAATCCACCCTAAGGTGGATTCTCGGAAAAGTGTCCGAGAATCCACCCTAGGCCTAGTTGGATAGACGGAATTTACAGTCTTAGGGTGGATTCTCGGACATATGTTTCCGAGTATTCACCTTAGGGTGGATTTTTTATTTTCTCGAAAATCATTTACATCAAAACCTATAATTTACTATATCAACAAACAATAAATAAACACCGCTAATTGCAGACTATTAATAACCTTTTTCGTTGAAGTATTTATCTTGTTAAAACCTCCTTTGACAAATTATCGCGTGGCGCCATCTATTAAGGTCCGCTTGTTAAAATATGAAGTGATAATTATTAACAGTTCACTTGGAAATTAGTTTTCAAGATCATATCATGATATCCGTTTCAGATCATACAAACGAATTTGAACTTTAAAATTAAATAAATAAGATTGATTTTCCTTTGCGGCTAGTTTTATCTCTGCTTACAACCGTTAAATTGTCTTAAAGCCTTTAAAATAGATAATAATAAGCGTAACGAAAAGCAAATGTCGCGTATATTATTCGATTTCTTGTTTTCATTGAAAAACATTCGTATGGCAATAGGAATTAGCGGTCGCCATTTGCATACGTAATAAGGACGTTGCAGGTCGCATAGTGTCACTGAATAATTGGATTATATGTTTTTGTATAATTAATTACAAAACTAATCACTTCGAACATGTTTTTAATATTATTATAGAATACTCGAAATAAAATACGTAAATACTTGGTTTAGACATTTTAAATGATTGCTTTCTATCGGTCTTTAACCGGGCTTTAACCGGTGGAAGTAGCGCTGCTTGGGGGAGGCCTATGTCCAGCAGTTGACGTCTTTCGGCTGTTCGCGTGTTAATTCGCCGCTAGAGGCGCTAGTGTAGCGTGAGGTCTCCGAAATGTCAAATGTCACTGAACGTTCACTGTTTGCGGGAGTTTTTATCGGGATTTTTTACTTATTATTCTAAAGTTTAAGTTTTTCCTTATTAATTACACATTATTAACAACTAATTTGGTAGCACTTTAAGGAAGAATAATATTTGTCTGCTTCATGCTTGCCAATTTTAGGAACACAATGTAAATATTCATTTGATGTCTTAAAATGTAATCAAATAAACATTATATAAAGTAAGGGGTACTTAAACATATCAAATAAAAGTACTGACAAGACCATACTCACCAGTGGCGCCAACTGGTGAGCACAAAAAACGATAGCCCCCTTGCAACTTGGCTAGGTTCAGATGAGAGGCGTAAGCAAGCGTTTGAATAAGGCTTTAGAAAAAACCTAGTGGTTTAACTGTCGGACTGCCAAGTCATAAGTCTCGAGTTCGGACCCAAGATTCTTCGACCTCTGTTTTTTCGTATTCATGTGCGGATTTTATAATTATTTATCACTTGCTTCAAAAATGGTGAAGGAAAACGTCGTGAGGAAACGATGCCTGAGAGATATTTCTCGACGGCATGTAAGCCAAATCAGAGGCCCATGGGCGGCATGAAAACTCTGACACCACTAACCGCAAGAAAAAGAAAATCTAATTCCCATGAATTCTGTTAGATCTGGCATATCATTTCATGCAAATTGAGGTCAAATTTTTAATCTATCTTTTGGACAGTGCCAATCAGGCGCCCAGTAACTGTGTTGTGGAGGTCAGATAGGCCGTAGCTCCATGTAAAATACTGGTATTTAGCTGCATCCGGTTACACTGGAAGTCGACCCCAACATAGTTGAGATAAGGCTAGGTAGATGATGATGATAGGGGCCAATCAGGAGTTGGTGAAACAGCCTCTTGAAACGCTATCATGTGTATAGCATCTTAAACTTGTACTTACTTATTCGTTTATTTTATACTTCCGACAATAACAAAGATAAGCAATCCTGAAAAAACTTAAAGTATGGTCTTCTCTTTCCCCCAGGTCCGGGTCCGGCAAAACATCAGCGATGCGTCATTGCGTGTGGTACCTAGCCAGCGCGTACCCCGCACAAGGATCGAAGCTGACTCCCGAACGATTGGACGCTGGCTTTGATGTATTGCACCTGTTTGGGTCTACTCGGTGAGTAGCTACTTGTCGAAAAAAGCGACGCCAGCTTTTTTCATAATTTGCTTTTGAAGTCAAAAACTCTACGGTCTGACGAATAGGGATGTTGACTGATGAAAAAAAAAAACTATTTAGTTCCTCAGTCAGATAATAAATAAATATTAGACACGTATTTTTTGCTTGTATCATATTAATAAAAAATGGCTTAAATAAAACGCATTAAAGTTGGGGAGTGGGGGCTCGCTGCCTCACAAGTCAGTATCAAATCTACCGGAGAGTGAAGTCATGCTACATTTTAACTCAATGTATTGCCATAATCTTTTGATTGCGTAAAAAAAGAAAAATACGTGTCCAATATTTTTTAATAATGTATCTAACGGACAAAAAAATCATTTTGTTGACATATTGGAATACTGGCGGCTCAGTAAGCGCAGTAATTGAGATTGATTCGTTCATTTTTTTATTAGGATTGGAAAGTTAAATTTACGCATTGAAAAAAAAATTATATGGTTTACAGACTGCTGAATTGCCTTACTTTACATTTTCTTTAAAAAAACCAAGATATTCTAATTAACTTTAATATAATGTTATATAAAATATACTATTTACCTCATTACAGGACCGGCTCAAACACCCACGCATCACGCTTCGTATCCCTCACATCTCTGGATTTCGACGGCGGCGGCGCCTTAGCGGCTGCATCGGTACAAATACTGCTGCCGGACTTGAGACCCGGACAGGCGCCGCTCAGAGCTCTGCATACGTGAGTACTGTCACACTGACCTTAGATATTTTATATCTATCTGGTATCTCTTATATGCAAGTTCATCATCATCTGCCTAGCCTTTTCCCAACTATGTCGGGGTCGGCTTCCAGTGTAACCGGATGCAGCTGAATACCAGCATTTTACATGGAGCGATTGCCTATCTGACCTCCACAACCCAGTTACTAGGTAACACGATACCCCTTGGTAAGTCTGGTTGTCAGACTTTTGGGCTTCCGACGACCCGTAACGACTGTCAAAGATCTACAAATGACAGCCGGGACCAACGGCTTGCCGTCCTTTCCGAGGCACAGAGAAGTCTCAATATAAAATACAATAGACGAAGAGGGGTATTCATTTTATTTTTGTCTTATTTTGTTATTTCACTATATGCTGCACCAGTTGACGTCATCACGTGAACGCCGGCTGTCGCTGAAAACCAGCGTTAGGGCTCTGTCTCGCATAGGGTCGCAGCATTAAGCTGAGCGATGGCCGTTTTGCTTGGATGTGTCGCACATTTTCCCCCAACTTGTTTATTTTTGTGTTTTGTTCTTTTTTTGCGTCATGTGTACCGCAAATAAAAGTATTTTCTTTCTTTCTTTCTTAGGGGTCTTGGTATGTACAGATGGTCACCCATCCACGGACCAACTGCGGCAAGCGTAGCTTAACCTGATCGATCGACCCGTGCGGCTGTTATTACTTAGCCACAAGCCCATCCATATCATATCTCTTATATGCAAGTTAAGAGTCAATATTTTATTATTTTCCAGCCTCTACCACGGCTGCGATGGCCGCCTCCGCCGCGAGCTGCTCTTCGACCAATCGCCGATCAACACTCCGAACCCCTTCATGACTTCTGCTGAGAAAGCGGACGCGCCCGCTGAGTTCTCAGCGCTGAAGGAAGCGCTGCAGCTGCTGGCTGTCACCGAGAACGAACAGATGGCGATATGGAAGATTATGGCTGCAATCTGTCATTTGGGGTGGGCGGGGGCTGTTAAAGGTAAGCAGACAAATGTAGAAGTACTATCGAAGAACTCCATATCTAAGCAGTTTGAAAACAAAATCCCGAGAACACGATGACAACATCTGTTACCGCCCCGGTTCTATAGCCACTGAGCGCTGCAAGCAGAAATATTCCTTACGGTGTATAAATATGAAGTTCTTGGATAGTACATTCTCGATTTTCAAGAAGTTTTTGATTAAACTACACTGCCCATTTTGCAAGATTTATAACTTCGTTTTGCCACGGAAAGTTGTTTGTTTATGTAGAGTGAGAACTGAACGGCATTAGAATTGAAAAGTTCAAGCTTTGGGGCTTTGATTAAAATTATACAAGACAATGTTAAAAGTATGAGTAAAGGTAAATGAAGGTATATTATGAGAAGCGTTGAAAGAAAGAAAAGAAAAAGAAAGAAAAATAAGTTTATTTGTCACAGAAACACGTGCATAAAAAAAAAAGATGATAAACTCGAGTAAATACTTAATAAAGAAAATGAAACAGAATAGATTTAAATACAGAAGTTAAGTTGAAGGTAAGTTTATTTGAAGTCAAGTTATTAAGAAGTGTCAAGGTTTTGGTCGTGGCACAGTATAAATAAGTAACAATATTATATCTGGACAGTGACCTTGAAATAATTACCTATGACCGCTCGACAGACTAACCTTCCGCGTCCGTGCGTAACTGCCGCGCATTCGATTTGATATACACTGCTGCGTGTACTGATATACACTGACATTTTGAAGCGCGTCGTTTCGGCCGTTTTCTATGAATATATATTACTGTTACTTATTTATACTGTGACAGAGGTGAGCCTTGTCGATAAAAATAAATATTACCTACGTTCTTTAATACTTGATGTTGAAAAGGTAGATATGGCTTTGTTTAACAGCTGCAACCCGTTTTTTTTTGTTAATGATCATTGTTTTCCTATTTCTAAACGCCTACTATAATTCTCTTTCCAGCCAACACCGGCTCCGGTATAAAGTATCAGTTCCTGAGCACAGGCTGCGGCCAGCGCGCGGCGCGCCTGCTGGGCGTGGGCACGGAGGAGCTCGCACGAGCCGTGTTCGTCACTGTGCCCACCTCGCCGCAACCCAACTCTAATCTGAGGTTCGTTTAAAGTAGGCTACGATTTTTAAAAAACAGACCCAAAATACTTCTCGTTGCCAACGCAGCCATACCTCGCTGAAACTGAACGCGACCATTGCTTCTAAAACGGGTTCAAGAGCTGTCAGTGTCAATATGATGACAATGACGGCTGATCGCGATCAGTTTCATTGAGGAAGGTCGCTCTAAGGGCCGAATTCACAAAAAAACTGAACGCGATCAGCACTTCTTAACCACGTTGTTTCATTGGTGAAATCGCCACTAAGACCTCAAGAAACTCTCGAATCTACCGCTAACGTTAACAATACTGATCTGGCTGATAATTTCATACAAATTTTGTTCAATTTTAACACGCTTTTATTAGGTCGACCTGTATGTATGTAACTACATATGTAATCAAATCTAAGAAAACTAATTTAACCATCTTCTAAAGATCGTAGGGTTATGAAAATTGGCAGTTGTATGTGATTTTGATGACAATACAATAACATGGTACTGTCGAGCTGATCTGATGATGGAGCCGGAAGATATGAACTGGAACTTCATGATGGATGATCGTATCATAGCCGTGTTTGGACTTGTTAGAAAGGTCTTGTAATGAACGTTGACCATGATTAGGTTTCAAGGTCTGATGATGAAGCCGGAAGATAGGCGCTAGCATTCCATGATGAAATATCGTATCATAGCCGTGTTTGGACTTGTTAGAAAGATCTTGTAATGAACTTTGACCACGATTAGGTTTCAAGGTCTGAATACAATAAGCGTGTTTTTTAGTGTTTTTTAAACTATTAATTTTTATTTATATTCATCTGTAAGATAGTGCCTTTCATTGGAACTTCTGAAACAGTTTCTTATTAAATCAATGCTCATAAATGTGTTGTTTACTTTTCAGAACGCCATCACCTTCGAACGAACGTGAGATGTCGGGCACAGAGGCAGTGGACGCATTCGTCACCGGATTATACAACGAGACATTCAACATTATAGCCGCACTAGTCAATAGGTAACTACCGTCATTCATCACATAAAAACTGGCAGATATTCGCGTCATTTCGTTTAGACAAAATGAACCTTATTTCAATAAGTATAGGTTATACATTTGCGTGTATGAACAGCTATCTAATTACGCAACATATTTTCGCAAACGATTACATTTTGACAGTTTAACAACTTTCATTGCGTTATTTACGTTGTTGAGCAGATTTATTTTTTCAAACTTATGAAGCAATAGATTGGCAATCTCTTACAAAGCGTTTCATATTGTGATTGATCGTGTATTACGCAATTAGGGTGCAGTCGAATTTACGTAATCGCAGGTAGATTCCCGCCCACCGTAGGCGCGGGCTTGCGGACAGTGAGCAATGGGTAGCTCGCCGTCCGATAGGGACCAGGCGTGGGGCGACGGCGCGTTGTGTTCCACGCGCGCCTCAAAGAGATGTCAGCATAACTGTCAAACGAAAAAAGCGGGGTCCGCTTGCAAATATAACATTGAATTTGATGTTGTACTCGTTTTAGGTGTAAAAAAGGCATTACAAATACTTTTTTTACATCTAAAACTAAATGGTCGGTGTTACTATATTAATTATTGCATTTCATAATTAATATTCTATTTCGCTAGTTAGCCACATTTCTTATTTCCATACAGTAATATTGTCAAATGAATCAAAACAGCGAAATATTTGACATCTATTTGCCACGTTGCCCACTTTCAGAATGCACGCACTTCTGAATTTTCACAACTCTTGTGCCGAATTTCATGCTAGACCCAGCGTTTTAGGCTGTGTTGTCTGTCAGCGAATGAACGAATTGAAGATTTTATTAAGAAGATTTTTATTGATTTGTTTTACTAAACTTCCAGGAGTCTATCGACCTCAGCGAGAACGTCAGCATCCATCTTACTGCTGGATACACCAGGAGCTGACAACCCCATGTGTGCCGGACAGCAGAGCGGCGCTCCGCTGTCGAAATTACTCTCCAACTATTTACAAGTAAGTTAATAGAAGATGCCATGCTCATTTTATGGTTTATAAGTAGGATAACGGCATGTTGAGTTGAAAAAAAAAATTACCCCCCTTTTGGGTTCCTCTGCAATCAGGCCTTCCAGTCATCGGAATGTTCAAATAAGTAATAGACGCAGATTTATAACATTTTAATCATCTTGCCACAATTTCCTTTGACGCATGTAACCGACGTGTGTCAATACATAAGGCTGAGCGTATGCAGCACAGCTCAGTACAGATTTTGTAGGGTAGGGCAGGCGAGGCTGACATAGGCCGCGAGCGTATGCTGCGACGCAGCTACACAGACACATTCGCGTCCTAGCTAGTACAAACAATAGACGGCTGTACTGCGTTACCTGCGTTTCAGTAAAAAAAAAACAAGTGAAGACCTGCACGCGTCGCGCAGAAATCTGTGCCGGCTCTACAACGAGACGCAGAGCAGGACAGACACATGTCTGCGTCGCACGTGCCTGCACCGCAGCGTACGCAGCTGTCAGTACGTTCATGCATTACAAAATCTGCTCTGCCCTGCGCTGCGTGAACCTGCGTCACCTGCGTCTCAGCATACGCTTAGCCTTAAACTGTTATTCATCACGACCCCAAACCTTAGCATAATCACACCCGAATAATGAAACGCCACTCAAGAATTAAGCATTACTTAAAACTCGTTTAAAGCCCTTTGATTGGTTGACACTAGTTTTAAGTAATGCTTAAGTCTTGAGTGGCGTTTCAGTATTCGAGTGTTAGCCTATCATGTTCCCACTGCTGGACACAGGCCTCCTCTCACTGAGAGGGAATGGGCCGTAATCCACCACGCGGGTCCAGTGCGGGTTGGTAGAGGTCACATGTCTTCCAATTTTTAGTCTTAGGACATGCCGGTTTCCTCACGATGTTTTCCTTCACCGTTTTGAAAGCAGTGGTGGTGAAATATAAACAAAGTAAAGCGCCTGCCTGGATTCCTCATTACGACCTACAATTAGTAAGTCGTGGCTGAACCATGCTTGACGAGAACTACACGAAATGTTGTGTAAAGAAGGCCAAAATTATTTTTTTCTTCAGTTATATCTATAACTCTTGTGTTTTAAATTGGTTTCCAGGAGCGCCTACAAGCCATGTTCCACGAAGCGTTGCTAGTGGCTCCACGCGAGCGATACGCACAAGAAGGAATTACGCTCGACGACGGCGCTGAAGAAGGTAACGTTCAAGATAAACACATAAACTTATTTAATTTCAAAACCTACTTCAAACCTATTTATAGTATTCAAAATCATGTTAGTTTACGAGCCAGTACAGTAAGTCAGTCCAGCGCTGACTTGCAACTGGCCTCGTGTAGACACTAGTTTCAACCGGGTCCAGTGCTGACTTCGCGCCCTCAAGTCAGTCCAGTTGACTAACCTACCCGTGTATTTTCGGGCTCAGTAGCTTCCCCGCCTGACTTACCGCCGATCTCGTCTCCAAGAACCCACTGACTGGGTCTGAAATTCCAAGTCACTGGGTCCAGTCACTGGCACCGTATAAACCAGGCAGTCTTCCTAAACTTTTTTATTCAAAATTCTCCTTTTTTTTTATAACAAGCTGATTTTTTTTTCATGTATTACAGACTGGTTATCAGAGACAGTGAATCCTGGTCCGATGGTGGAGCTACTTGATAAAGCTCCCCAAAATACGATCGTACGAAGCTCCCAGGCTGATCTACGAGAGTGCGACCGAAGGGGATTACTATGGTAAGAACGTTAGCCCGACACGATTTCATCATCATCATCATCATCATTTCAGCCGAAAGACGTCCACTGCTGGACATAAGCCTCCCCCAAGCACCGCCACTTCGACCGGTTCTGTGCTTCCCGCATCCAGCGGATTCCTGCGGCCTTCACAAGGTCATCGGTCCATCTTGTGGGAGGCCTTCCAACGCTACGTTTCCGGTACGCGGTAGCCACTCCAGAACCTTTCGGCCCCATCGGCCATCTGTTCTGCGAGCAATTTGCCGTGCCCATTGCCACTTGAGTTTTGATTAGATTGATTGAAACGATTTTAACAATACGGAATGCCAATAAAATCCGTAGATCATACGGTTTTTTTTGGGTGTCCTAATTCCTGGTAGTCTCGTTCAATGTCTCATTGAACGAGACTACCAGGAATTAGGACACCGATTAAATCACAGATTTAATCTCAAAATACCAGTAGACCTCTCGGTCTACTGGTATTTTGAGATTGACAACTTCGGAGGGGTCTCTATCCAGCAATAGACTGCTGTAGGCAAATGATTCAAGCCAGCAGATTCATTGAAGCCACTCAGGCTAAGGGCCAGAACGCAACAAAATCGACAGAACCCTTTTCTTTTTTTTTTGAGGGTGGATAATTATCAATGACTTCTCCCGCTCTGGGCGGAGCAGGAGTGCGTGTCAGACTTTTACTGACTAAAACCCACCCGTGTTCCTTTCGTTGCCTGTGTGCCGAGGTCGCGATATCCCTTTCGGATCGACAGAACCCTGTGATGTAAACTGTTTATATATATTGTTTTTTATTTTCACAGGTTACTAGACGAGGAATCCATGTATCCTGGTTCTTCGGACGACACATTCCTAGAGAGAGTGATGACGCACTACGGCGCGCCCAATCACACGCATTACCTCATCAAGAAGGCGCCGCACGCCAGGCAGTTTGTCTTGCAACACTTACAGGTGAGATTCAACTCTATTTGTAGATCCTTAAGGTTCTATTTACAACGAGCAATGACGCACATTTTGTGCGCATAAATGTTTTTATTCTATTATTTAAAAATATAATTTAAATGGAAATAATTAAATAAAAGAAATTGTATAATATTATTTTCAGGGCACCAACCCAGTCCTGTATGATGTCACCGGCTGGGTGAAGGCAAGCCGTGAGAACCCCGTTACCAAGAAGTCTTTGACTTTATTACAAGAAAGCCAAAAGTAAGTTTATTTCTGTTTCCCATTTTTTTATCGATTTTTTCCTTGCTACGTCGTGTGTGGTTTACCAGTTCATTCTTTATTGACCTATTGATCAATATTATATCAAAAGGCAACGCCCCATGCAAACTACGCATCACACTGACGTCACGCAAAATCCTGCATCGCTCAAGCAGAGTTTACCGTGCGACGAGTATACAACCTTAGTTTTTGTTTACCCTAAACCTGTTAAGTGGTCATTGTACTCAAGCTGAAATCGCGAAAAAAAAATCAGCTGTTCCCTACATTTAAGGTTTAAGACATTTATTTCTCAAAAAGAATACAATTCACTTACTAAGAGAAATACAAGTTAATCTTAAAACTAAATATACGAATTACTTATAAAGAAGGTAGGTACTCGTAAATAAATAAGTTATTTATTTACAGTGTTGTGGGTAAAAGGAAATAAAGGAAAAAAATGAGGATTCTATTACATATAAATTCTTGAAGGCAAGTCGATAGCAATTACACATTGAACTATTTATATGTACTCGTACAGTAATGTTTCGGAAATACAGATTAGGTATTCTAGTAGTCTTTGTACTTAGCAAATTAGTATTTCGTGATCGTTTATAATGAGTACAATGACCCCTTAAGAGGTTTAGGGTAAACGAAAACTAAGGTTGTATACAACGTCCCGTCGGGCAGTTGCCCACCGAACACGACACCCATCTGGTCGGAGGATCCTCCCTTTTCTTTGGAGGATGAGTGAACTTTACACCCTGTTCCTCATATCTCTAAGCTTATTAAGTTTGCATCTGTTATAGAAACCCGTTTTAGTGATAAAAACTGAAACAAACTACTCATGCAAACAGGGCCTTTGTCAGAGCCATTACATTTTGTCCCTGATTTTTTCTAATATTCAATGATTCTCCTTTTCCCAGTGAAGAGATCGGTCGCCTCTCGTCGTGGGCGCGCGGTGCGTGTGGCATAAGCGCGTGGTCGGCGGCTGTCGGTGACGCATCCACGTTGCGACGAGCCAGCTCTATACGACGCACGCTCACTTCTGGTT
This sequence comes from Agrochola circellaris, assembly GCA_914767755.1. NCBI lineage: Eukaryota > Metazoa > Arthropoda > Insecta > Lepidoptera > Noctuidae > Agrochola > Agrochola circellaris. The sequence continues at coordinate 12,531,655 of OU611860.1, forward strand.
AGTATATCTGTTTATTGATATATCCACAACCACAACACATTAAGCATATATTGTTTAAACAAATTATACTGTTTATTGATATATCCACAACCGCAACACATTAAGCATACATTGTTTAAACAAATTCCAATCCAAACAAAAAATAAAGGAATCTGCTCACCCTAAATTATGACGACACGGAAAAATTACTTAAACCATAACTTAAACAAATCAGGCACCCACCACATACATACCTACACTCACTGATACATATCTACACTCACACATACATATCTATACTCACACAATCAACACTTGACTTTCGGGCTTCTGACGACCCGTAACGACTGTCAAAGATTCACAAATGACAGTCGGGACCAACGGCTTAATGTGATTTCCGAAGCTCGGAAAAATACGATAATATATAAATAACAAATAAGTATTCATAATAGACGTACGTAAAGAATAACAAAAATTCGGGATTTGTGATTCAATACCAAGAAGTCTGGCAAAAAAAATGGCTTTATTTGGCGATTACCTGCCTACGCTAGATTTGCTTAGTGCTCAAATGGAAACCACAATAATTTTGTTTGATGTCCGGATTCGATCTTGTTTGCGGTTTTTCAAATTTGAGTCGCGGGTTTGACTACTAACCGCTGTCATTGAAATTGCTTAATCAGTGCAAAAGTACTGATTTCATATCACTCCCCTTCTTCCAGGCACAGCCGGCATGAAGCGTCGCTCAACTGCATTACAAGCTAAATTCGTAGCGGACGGCATAGTGGACACACTACGTCGCTGCGGCACCGCGGGCGTGCACTTCGTGTGCTGTCTGCTGACCAACCAGCCCACTGACGTCGCGGACGACGTCAACGTGCCGCTGTTACGATCACAGGTAACTATCAGAGCCCACTGCTGGGCATAGAGGACATGAAACTGAAAATAACTCATTAAAAAAAAAAATCATTAGCCAGTCCGTGGCTATTGCCCAAATTGATTTGAACGTAAGCAACGTTCATAGAGCAAACTCTCTCCCCTTCTCAAAAAAAAAAGATGGCATATTTAATAATCAACACGCCAAACGAGCGATCAGTCGGTCGATTCTGTAAAAATATCAACGTGAAACTTAGGTGAAGTGAGCTGTCAATATTGCTGATCCCTAGCATCCTTCCGGTCGATTTGTGACAGTGACAGCTCACTTCACCGAAGTATAGTTTTACAGAATCGACCGGCTGTATTCAATTTCAGAAGCATTTTACTTTAAAATTAGCATAGTAGTCTTTTCGCATAACTAATTAATTTATATTTCTTCCCAGTTCCGTGGTTTCCAACTGCTGGATACGGCGAGATTGTACAAGCAGGGCTTCCCAGAACACATGCCGCTTTCTGAGTTCGCGCGCAGGTAAGACAAACTACTTTAAAACTCACTGATCTCATATAAGCGATCTCTTTGTAAATAAACAAAAGTCAATGTTCATGGCTCCATGTCAACCGATACAAATATTTAACATTATAAAAGGTCTTAAAAACACTAGTAGCGTAGGGTATGACGAAATTTCAACTAAGATTATAAAACATGTTGCCGATTTAATTTCCAAACACTTGAGTCACATTCTTAACGTGTGTATCATTGAGGGAGTTTTTCCTGACCGTCTTAAGATCTCCATAGTCAAACCTATATTTAAAAAAGGTAAAAAGCAGCTAATGCAAAATTATAGACCTATTGCACTTTTGCCAACTTTTTCTAAAGTTTTTGAAAAATATATTTATAATGAGCTTTACACATACCTAGAAAAACATACGATTCTCTGTAACGAGCAAAAAGGTTTTCGGAAGAATATGACAATTAATATGGCTATTTATGACTTTTTGAATAAAATTATGACTAATATTGATAATAAGAAACCTGTTTGTGCTATGTACTGTGATATGACGCAAGCTTTTGACTGTGTTGACCACAATATTTTACGAAACAAACTTGACTCCTATGGTATAAGAGGTAACATTCTGGACTTATTAAGCACTTACCTTTCAAGAAGAAAACAATTCACTGCTATAACAGATTTAAATTTAAAGACTAAAGTAGAAGTTACATACCTGTCCAAAGAACGCACAGTGTATTTTGGAGTACCACAGGGTAGTGTATTGGGTCCCTTACTGTTTTTGATTTATATTAATGACCTGCCCAAAGCCATAGACTTCCCTATAACACTATTTGCTGACGATAGTACGGTAACAATACCTTGCAATAAACCTGAATTCTATGAACTTGATGTTAATAACGCGGTCAATTCATTAATCTCTTGGCTTAATAATAATAATCTAAGAATTAACCTTGGTAAAACCCAAATAATGCACTTTGGCCATAAAAAAACCAGTTTGAAAATGGAGGTTCAATACCAAAGTAACAAAATTGACGAGGTAGATAGTACAAAATTTCTAGGCTTAATTATTGATAGGCAGCTCAACTGGAAGGCTCACATTGAAGCGCTATGCAAAAAAGTTAGTAGTTCATCCTATGCCCTGTATAAACTTGCTCCAACAGTAGACACAGATGCTCTACTCACAGCTTATCATGGTCTTGTGGCGTCTGTATTAAGATACGGCATTATATTTTGGGGTAACTCAACAAACAGAGAAGCTGCTTTTAAAGCGCAAAAACGGTCTATCAGAGCCATGTTTGGACTTCAAGTAACGGACAGTTGTGAACCTTATTTCCGAAAATACAAGATTATGACACTCCCGGCTTTGTATATTTATGAAGCTGCCTTATTTGTAAAGTTAAATGCACACTTGTTTCCCCAACTATCAGATACTGTTAAACGTAACAGGCGGAATGATATGTTACGCGGACGGAGAGCCAAAACAGCCCTAATGTGGAAAAGCATATTCTGCATAGCACCGCAAGTTTATAACAAAATTCCAAAATCAATTAAAGAGCAAAATTTTAATGGATTTAAAAAGAAACTGAAAGACTTGCTATATATTAAATGTTATTATAATTTAAACGACTATTTGAATGATACTTTGACATCCTAATTGAATTGATAATGCTTTTATACTTTGACATCCTGAATAAATTGTGTGTGTTTATGATATTATTATTAACTACCATAACTAAAATTGAAATTTTAATTTGTAATTATGCAATCGATCATGTTAATACTAACCTCTAATAAATGTAATAAATGAATGTACCTAATATTTGCACGCCACACTTGGCAGAATGTGATGATACCATTGACTAATCTTAAGACCGTATAATGTACCATATTCTGACAAATAAATGATTATGATTATGATTATGATTATGATTATGGTTTGTTCCTATTGCGTTTCCCGTTAAAAAAGGATTAAAAAGTTGTTTAGAAAGGAGAAAGAAAGAAAAAGTATTTATTGAGACTCGCACAGGAAATCACAAATTAAACTAAAAACGCACTAAACATAAATAAAAAAGAAAAAAAAAGTAAAATTTAAATTTAAAGCAGTCCTGCACGAGGCCAAAAGGCTTCTATCTCAGCATGACGCTGCGACATTTAAAAAATAAATGTCGCAGCGCTGGTATTCTGATAGGTTTAGGTGTTCTGACCGAATTCATACCTAAAATTACAAATAATTCATACGAACTTTGAGGAGGAAACAAAACTATCACATTTTCTAATCCTCCGCAAAATCTTAACCAATATTAAATACGAAAGTGAGCTTGTTTGTTTCTTACGTTTTCATGCTAAAACAGCTGAACGGATTTGGATGAAATTTAGCTCATGGGTAGACCATGACTTGGGTCAGAACATAGGATACTTTTTATTCCGACATTCCCACGTGATCGAGATTTATGCGGGTGAAACCGCGGGGCGCAGCTAGTATGTTATACATTTGGTTTCAATTAAGTTTATCGGTGGTTTTCGCATTAATTTCATGGTGTGTCCTCTCTTCAACATAAACGTACCCATTATATCACCATACCTTCGTACCCAGGTACCGCCTGCTCGCCACATCAGAAAGCGAAGACTCAGACACAGTGCAACAGCCGGCTGTCTCCGACCGACAGATAGTGGACGACATGCTGCTGACCCTGGACCTGGACGTCACCAGCTACAGGCTTGGACTTACTCAGGTATGTCGTAGTTGTATTATGGAGAGACCTAGGCTCTCCTATAATTGCCCTGTAATTCTACCGCCCAACTCTATTGCATTATTTGTGATTTGACCGGGTATTTCAGACTAAATTCGGTCTAGCGTCATATTAGGACGTTGGATATTTGGACAGAAAAAGAAAGGTTTGCAGAGATTACTATGGGATTTATTATTGAAACTAAATAAACACAGTCGTACAAAGTCTTGAACGGACGGAAGAGGAAAAAACCAACTGTCAGAGTCAAAAGACAGGTATCACAAAAAAGGTTGCGTTTAGAATAGTTCTAACACTGGCCCTTAAACGCAAACTAAAACAATATTTTTCTTCTATAAAACTTAAACAATAAATTCACAAAACATACATAGACATAACTACACAGCTAACATTAAATTTGTAAACTCACAATGTTTTTCTTTACAAAGTGATTTTGTTAATACATCAGCCAACATAACATTAGTTGATAAGTATTTTACTTCAACTATACCATTATTAACAATTTGTTTTATAAAATGATGACGAATATCTATGTGTTTCGTCCTAGAATGGAACATAAAGTTGGTTTTTCCTCTTCCGTCCGTTCAAGACTTTGTACGACTGTGTTTATTTAGTTTCAATAATAAATCCCATAGTAATCTCTGCAAACCTTTCCTTTTTCTGCCCAAATATCCAACACGCATCGAAAAACCCATTTCAAAGGGTCGCCGTTATCGAAATTGATACGGTTTATATACTATATTATTATGTACGAACTTTTACTCGCGGCTTCGCTCGTCTTTACAACGAACCTTACATGTTTTTGGGATAAAATGTAGCCTGTGTCACTCTCCAGCCAATAAACGAAAACGTATTTCGCGCAATGCATTTGCCAAACATGTAAACAAACACGAGTTTTAGAAAAAACAACTGTAATGCCTACACATAAGGTTCAGTTTGAGCTACAACTTTATATTTTTTATGACTTTTTCAACAATACTAGTCGATCTAAAATCAACATTATTTACACTTTCATAAAGTTGATGTTTGTCTGAGTTGAAGACTCGTGTTTGTTTACATGTTTGGCAAATAAATTGCGCACGCAGATGAGATCATTTTTGCTACGTGAAAGACGGACAAACAAACACATTTTCATTATTATATTAGTAGGATACTAGCGTGATTATGTAGGTGGCGCCGTCCGATCGACAGATACTGGACGAAATGCTCCTGGATAAATGTGTACTCCTGAAAATGGACTCATGTAGGTGTATTACGAAGTAGGTGGTATTTTGATGTAGGATTGTAGGTGGATAGGAAGGTTTGAAGATGATTGATGGTGGGGAGGAGTAATAAAATAAACACACATGCATCATCTCACGCCTACTACCCATGGGGATTGGCGGTCAGGAACTACCTACAGAACGCCATCTAATACGATCCTTAAAAAAAAACGAAATCATCGCTCATCGACACCAAAGGTAAGTTATAGTAAGTAAGAGTAATGACTTAATATAACCCTTTATATTAAGTCATTACTCGAATAATTACTTTTAATTACGCACTTACATTAGACTCAGACTGCCACGACTCTAGAAGAACAATTTAAATTTTTCCACCAGAATCGCGTTGCACCGTCGCGTTGCTGCAGTGTCTTTGTTGACCATAAAATTCTTTTATCGTTTTTTGTCGTAACTTAAGTTTTGTCATAATAGGTACCGGTCTGGTGTCAAAAGTGGCACCTCAATTAAGCTTAGCAGGGCGTCATTTAATAGTAGCTGCATAAAATCTGAATATTTGTGAGAAACACCTTTAGTATACGCTACTCAACTTTCATCAACAAAATTAAACTTTAAGGCTCACTTGCGCGTTAACAGCTAACTCGGAGTTAACACGTAACTCAGGGTTAACCCAATAATTCTCTTGGGATTAACCCTGAGTTAGCTGTTAACTCCGTGTTATTTAGCTAACCCATGAACGCGCAAGTGGGCCTTAGACAATAAAATCCAACAAAAATTTGGTTGAAAATTTCAAATATTTTTTTGCTGTTAGCTTGCACTAGTAGAAAAGCACTACAGGCTGTTTTTTCATGGATATCATTAAGGGCCTATACTACCTCGAATTGCTTAGCACAACCCTCCGTTATATCAAAAATACTGCAGCATTCATTTTGAAATAAATATGTGTTAACGTTGAGGATTAATTTTAGGTATTATGTTTGACGAAAACACGATTCCATAAAATTTCTCGACAGTCAAAAAACAAATTGACCTCCAAACCTAACAATAAACCGCTAGTATTAAAAAAAATACTTCAAATTAGATCCTGAAACTTTGCAAATAACTGAACTAACTTTATAGCCGATTTATTAGCACTATTTTCACCGAAAAAGAAATTACCTAAACTGTTGGCATCTTGGAGCCACGAGCTCCCCACTCAGTGTCGCTGTCACTCAGTCCGCGAGCAGTATGGTGCGAGTGAGATAAAAAGTGAATTTGTGCATGTAAATGGTTTAATTGAAATAAATTCTTTGAATTTGAGTTTGAGTTTCATGGGCTTTTAATTTGATAGGAAATAATAATAGTTATGTTTTACCTAATTCGCCTGAAGGAATTCCTATACCGTATTCCCATATTTATAAGTCTGGGCTAATTTTTAATATTATTTTATCAGCCTTTCCGATATCCACATTGAAAAACAAAACAAATTTCTTTAGCTTTGTGATATTCTAATCACAAGGTGAATCACCTAGCGTAACCGTTATTTCTCCCGCCCTTATCCCAATTTATTTTGGGACAAAACGGAACATGTATTTTTCTTCCATACTTCTATTAGTCGTCATCTCGGTAGTAATTTCCCTTTTAGCCGTATCATCTTTCACGCAGTCCATTCACAGGCTATCACCTAACGTAACCTAACAATATTCAATTCACAGGTCATTAAGTGTAATGACGGCAAGCAATATTGCGTACTATATATTTAATAGCTCATAGCCTCAACACCTCCATTGATGTATTGTCCTGTCGGTAGATTCTGTGTAAAAAGATCAACGTGAAACTTAGGTGAAGTGAGCTGTCACTGTCACAAATCGACCGGCAGGATGCTAGGGATTAACACTATTGACAGCTCACTTGACGCTCACTTCACCTAAGTTTCACGGTGATATTTTTACAGAATCGATCGGCTGTACATCGAGTGAGTTGCGTTTTATGACGTTTTTCGTTTTTTGTTGACATTGTTTTCTTATTTTGACAGTTCGTTTGACGTTTCGTTGACGTATCCGTATGGTCAAATTAATGTTTGTTTGACCAATTAAATATTATTTTATATTGAGTGAGTATGTTGGTTGTAGGTATAAAATAAACAAATTTGGTGTGGCACTGATTTTAATAAGTGTCTGACCAGAAATGACTAAGGCCTTGGTAATATTAGTCAAATATTAATGTTTATCAATGAATAAGTATTGGTAAACACCCATTGCTGCACATGAGAATTGAACATTAGGATATTAGAATAAATCAAATAAGGTGATGTTAAATAATAATTATTAGCATACAACAATATAAATACAACAACTCAAATTCAAATTATTTTATTTCACATAAACCTACAAGGGCACTTATGAAACCTCAGAAGCGCACGGTTCCAATTGGTCGTTTCCTTTGGAGAAGAGCTGGCAAGAATTCCACAGTTACTCTTTTAAAAATCATTGGCTTTTACAATTTTTTGAAATAACAGTATTTATAGATATGGGAGGACAGTGTAGTTCTTTCAACAAGTACCAGGTACTTAACAAAATAGAAAATGGTCAACAAATCTACAGTCCACTAAGCGTTCAACAACAATACACAACGATACAAAAACAACAACATACGTATTATATAACGATATAAAATGTGTTTGATTGGCTAAGGGTCATTATAAGAGTAGTACCATATTCATGGTACTTCTCTTTTCTTGAGCCTTAGCCTCGTTTTCACAGAAGGTTAGAAAAGAGCTGGCGCTATTCTTTGTTTCAATTTAAGCTTCGTGCAGACCAGCGCGACGCGACAGCGCGACGCGAAATCGGTTATTGTTATACCGTCAAGTTTTCTTAGAAATTGTATTGTTCGAGTCGCGTCGCGCTGGTCTGCACGAAGCTTTATAACCGGAGAGTATTATTTTAGGTAACAATCACAATAAAATCGATTAAGTATTGTAAAAGAGAGGTGACACAAACAAAAACAGAATAGATATTATATTTATTGTATTTTGTTTTTTTTTCGTTCTACTCTTACACACGTTGTCCACATCTCTATAACTACTTTCCTATCGCAGGTATGCTGGAAGAAATTTCTTTAGAAATAAGCATCACCTTTGTACGTATTTTTCTGTTCCTTTCTTCGTGTCTGATTTATGTGTGTACATAAACTGTTAAATAAATAAATAAAAATTAACCTTAACATCACATATCGTATATCTTTATACATAACACAGGAATTTATATTTTCACATTTACTCCGTTTAATACTCAATACTCAATTCTTTATTGCATTCCACAATGTAGGCCTAGGTGGTAAACATTTATTTGGTAGGTAACAATCGTGGACCCTGTCGGGCACAGCAAAAGATATAATAAATAAATGTGGAGAGGACTTATCATTTAAGTATCTTATTACAAATTATTCTAAAAACATAGACATTAGTTTAGTACAGCGCTAAGTATTTTATTCAGTTCATTAGGTATTAATTGGAATTAATGACATTGTATAAGGTATTAATTGGAATTTATGACATAATTGCCTGAATTGGTGCAACACAGTGGACTAAGCATTCACTTGACATCTGGAATTGTATGATTATGTAGGTACTGTGTTGAGCAATAATCATTTGAATTTGAATTAATTATGTTGACTTGCATGTAGGTATGCAAATTTCAACTTTTTGACCGATTAAATTCAGAATGTTTCTTTTTCCGTCACCAATGTGTTATGACTGTCAAAAGATAATCCGCATAAAGTAGGTGAATCGAAAAAAATATTGAGCTTGCAAAAGACAAGCAAGTCACTCTTAAGAGTTGTGAAAGACATAAAAGGTAGCTAAGTGTTAATGTCAGCAGGTTAGGCAAATCAGCAAATGCCTATAACCTCCTCTACTAATAACTCATTATAGCATAAGTACCTTATAATGGCAACACTGACGCCTATAGTTACATACCTATACTGCGTTCGCAATTTATTTGCCAAACATATAAACAACCACGAGTTTTAGGAAAAACAACTGTAATGCCTACACAAAATGTTCAGTTTGCGCTACAACTTCATATTTTTATGACTTTTTCAACAGTACTAATCAGTCTGAAACAACTTTATTGACACTAACTTAAAGTAGATTTTTGTTCAAGTGGAAATAACATCAATTGGAAACAATGATTTAAATAAACCCTACCTGCAGTCCTTACATAGTTATTTTACCTCCGACAGCAACCTTTATACAGCAAAATCAGGGGTTAAATAATAACTGTGAAAGGACAGTACCTACCCTGTTCATTTACAAGGCCGATGGTTGTGTTTATATTTAGAACTAGCTTCCGCCACCGGGTTCGCCCGCGTGATATCTTTATAAATTATAGCCTATGTTATTCAGTGATAATATAGCATTTTTCTGATGTAAGAATATTTTAAATCGGTCTAGTAGTTTTTGAGTTTATTCATTACAAACAAAAATACAAATCGTTTCTCTATATTATTTATGTATGTAGAAGAAAACCTATAATTATAGGTTGTCTGTCGTTAGTACAGTGAGATGGACAGTTATTAGTTGTCAATAATCGATTATCTAACTTTCGATTTTATGTTATGCCATAACTCTAAAATCAAAACGTATAAGCCGATTATTATATAACGATTTGACAGCATTCAAATCAATCACAACAAAATGAATACAGTATAATTACCATCTAATGTGGTAGTCATTATAAGGCCTATGTCAGACTGTCCGTTGATTATGTCGAAGACAGTATTTGATCTATTACTGCTATAAATAATTCTATTTGTTTGATATTATGCGAGTTATTGGCTTGTGACTTGAAGTTTCTACAGTTTTTTTTAATAATTAACACCGAAATAGAAACTATATGGATATTATTTATTACAAAAAACTGAGAGTTGCCTCCAGTCAAACAGTCGTTATGGTCGTTGACTTAAGGTTTTTTTGTTCAGCTTAGTCTTTGGTTTGACAGGTTTCATGCCCAACTAAACTTAATTCATGCTTGTCAAATGTCGGTGATATGGAAAGTTTTGGGAATGTACGTTACATATTTATTTGGGAATTAGCTTTAGACCTCATTTATATCATGATGTTTTAAATTACAGCATGATCAGTAGTCAGCATGCTGTAAATAGGGTTACTATATGTCAAGAAGCCGAACATTTGCGAAAAAGTCCGGAAATTTAGATTTTAAATCTTTCTTTCTTTAATATTCATTTAACTCTTTATTTAAAAAAATAAATCCCCTTAAGTCGAAAAGATAAACCGTCAAGGCCGGACAAAGTCCGGATGGGGGTAAAAAGCCGGACATGTCCGGACGGATAGTGACCCCAGCTGTAAATGGTACGACAAAAAGCATATTTGAGACATCAAATAAGCATATTCTTTTTAGATCTTAGATTGATCTCGGAAGTGGTGTCCTCGGCACTCTAATAGTCTAACAGATCAGTTAGACCACCAGAGAGGCACCTTATACGGGGTTCACACGGCTCGATTTTAGTTGTTCAACTGCAAAATCGAAAGCAATTTGAACCGTCTGAACAGACTTTCAATCAAATTGAAATCTAAGTGTTTTCAAATTCCTGACATTGACAACAAAAATCGAACCGTGTGAACCATATTAGCGATTAATGTCATAACAATTGACAATCGATTTTCATACTCTCCAGTTGTCCAGCAATCACACAAAGCACGGAGATGTCTCGGCGACCGCTGCTAGAGACTGTTCTGTCAACATATATTGTTACATATATTTTACTTTTTATTGTATTTCACACACCTATTTATTTTGATTTTTTATTATATTTATTTAATACTGTATCTATCTATCCGTGACGTCACTGCGGGCCCTATCAGAATAACAGCGCTGTGACATTTTTTTTTTAAAGTCGCAGCATCATGCTGAGATAGGAGCCTTTTGGCCTCGTACAGGACTTCCTTCTTTAAATTTTAATGTTACTTTGTTTTTTCGTTTTAATTTATGTGTAGTGTGTTTTTAGTTTAATGTGTCATTTCCTGTGCGAGTCTCAATAAATACTTTTTCTTTCTTTCTTTCAACATTTATACAAACCAAGAGTGTTCGTGAGCGTCACCGTTTACTCATACGAACTGACGGCCCGCGAGAATTCTTACAATGCCCTCTGACTTGCGCTCAGTTGCGCCAAATTCAGACACAAATATCATTCCTAAAGGCGTCTTTTATCGCTGGCGGCGCTGCAATTTCATACTCTATGAGCAATCATTACTCTATATTGCCTCTAATCATAGAGAAACTGTGTGTTTTGATAAATAAAAGATCACATAAATAAGTGAGAGTGACGCATCACGCATATATTAGACTGATGGGGCTACTTTTCTTCTATTCCTCATGTAATCATACGCATATTATGTAACGCCCGCGTAATTTTTTTAAGAGAATTTAATGGCATGACGGATTAGAGTGCTTTTTATAGGGCTGCTGATAAGTTCATTTCTTTGTTATATGTTAACGAGTCGATTTTATAATTTTAATGGCTTTATTTTGTACCTAGGTACTATCTTTTGAAATATTTAATAGGGCGTCGCCCTAAGCCGAGTTGATGAAAAAGTTCAGGCAGTTTTGTAAACTTCAGAATTTTTTATTGACGGTTCGACTAAGTTGTTAACCCGAGTAAGGAATATGGTCTAATTTTTTCTCCTAAATAATATATTCGTAAGAAAATAATACTTTTATGTAAGTATCCTGCGTCCTGGCGACCCTCGGTAGTTAACTGGCACCCTTTTTTTTTACTGACTAAAACCCACCCGTGTTCCTTCCGTTGCCTGTGTGCCGGAGTCGCGATATCCACCCCCGCGATAGGCACCCTGCTGTATGGCTAATATTTTTCGGGATATTATTAATTGCACATCAAATAAATAATCACGTATCAATTTATTTGCATCATTTATATACTGTTTTTACATCATATAAATTATTTCACTACAAATAAACTAATTGTTTAACAAAACTAGTACAGGCAGATAATTTGAAAATATACATCGACACTACATCAGGTACAAAAATACGACAATCATACTGACTGCCCAGCAAATTAACGAGAGCGTAGATACATAATACTCTCACTCATAGCAAAATTACTATCCGTGTAACAGATATATCCTAATAAGCAACTCAAAACTCAAGTATTAGAGTAGGTACCCGGAACCGAACTAGTTGGATTAGGTTAAATATTTTAGAATAAAAACAACTAGAATATATAGAAAGAAAGAACAATATTTTATTTGGGACACGCACAGGAAATACAAACAGTAAGTAATAATAAAAATAAATTATGAAATAAAAAACAAAAAAGGAGAATTTAAAAACAGAATAATAACGACATGTGCGAGGCCAAAAGGCTCTTATCTCTGCATAATGCAGCGATATTTAAAAAATTAATAAATACCGCAGCTCTGGTATTCTGATAGGGCCTATATAGAATACATATTGTTGCTTATTTAGTTATATTTTGAGTTGAGTATTTTGCTGTGCAATCAGTAATTTTGATTGGAATTCGGATTATTTTTGGATACAAAAAGTTTTATTTTATTTTTTTGAGTTTAATACTGCCCATATTTTTCCACTCCATGATCTCTTCTTCTTAAGTAATTCTTATCGATTCTTGAAGAGAAAAATGCGAAAAAGAGGCTTTACTCAAAGTCAAAGTCAAAGTCAAATCATTTATTTCAAATAGGCCCCTGTAAGGCACTTTTGAACGTCAAAGTTTACAAAAAAATTGAATTGATTCTAGTCGCCCCTTCCAAAAGGTAGTTTTCGTATGGAGAAGAATGGGCAAGAAACTCCACCACTCAAAAGGAGAAAAAAAAAGTCGGGACACCGTCTGAACGAAAGTTGCTTTCGCTGTATATTACGTATTAATACAGAGCCATCTAGTCTGGTCTCAAGTTTGAAGTGCCAAAAATTTTTGTTATTGTTTTTTTTAATAAGTACAGAGCCATCTAGTAAAAAACAAAAACGCTTTTTCGTTACGTGTCGATTTCTACCAGTTTACTCCTACCGAACGTTAAAGAACTTAACTTAAAAAATACAGGTCCATAATATCTAATCTCATTAAAAAAAAACTACCTAATTTCAGTCAAATCTCGTAACATTATCCCACGCTACAATTTCTATTATTTGACAAGCGCCGCCGCCTGCACCGGCGCGCTCTGCGCTTGCGCTAGTGAAAGCGGTCATTGCGCAAGTTATCTGGCGATTTATAACCCATTGCGTTACACTGGGAAGTGAACGCTTGACATCGATCGCAGTTAGACACTTCGAGTACTTTGAGAAGTGGGTATGTACTTCAGAAAGTAGGTCTGCGGTCCTTTGTTAAAAATAGGTTATAGGTTAGTTGAACAGTTTCGTTTGAGATGTCTACGGTTGACAATAGCTCATGTCGAGGAAATTTATATGATTCACTGCAAGGTTGGACTGACAGCTCAGAATGTCCCAGACGTCCATAAGACTCATTAAGTGGTTTTTTTTACTTTTTCTCAGTTAGTTTTAAGGATGGCCCTCAGTGCGGCCTACCCAAATGTCCTTTCCTTGGTATTGTTCGTCGAGTTGAGCTCCTGATGTTCTGAGTTGAGCTCCACGATTAATGACAAATGCTTGCACTGACAGGTCCACTCAAATCTGTGTGGTTCTTTCCTCAAAAGACCATTTCAGACCTAATCTACATGGTCCTCATATGGCCTGACCAAGATTATGTTTGGACTTTAAAACAGACTGCGACCTCTGAGTTTGCTTCGGCCTTTCTTCTCAGAGTAGTCAGATAGGAAACTCCGACCGCATCTAGCTTGTTTTTAATATTTTTGAATATGACGTTTGAAACTAATTCCAAAACAAACAATTTATTTTAATTTAATTTGCTTTTAGGTGACGCATGACATAAAGAGTGTTTATATAGATACCTAAAAGGGGACCATTTTTCCCCAGTATGATCCACCTGATCTTCCGAGGGTTGTAGTTTCATAAAAGATACCCAGCAACCTCGTCATTTTCAGTATTCAGTAAAAGCACTTATTCACAAGACATAAATTGTCATCTGATGAATAAATTCTGACTCCAAACGTTACGAAGACAATCTATTTGAACATCTAATTATCCGCACATGACAGACTGATTAAGCATCATCAATTTCACAGAAAATAAACAAGAGACCAACGCTTATTCCATTTTCAAACCGCGCTCATTGCATAACACCACGTAACAGTTTTGATTACGTCACTGTCATACATCCGAACAAGTTCCGAATTGGCTCTGTGTGTCGATACCTTTGCCTCTCGGCCTTCTTTCACTCGCCTTTGCCTTTTGTTCAGTGTCATGTGGAATGATGCCGGCCTACTTGCCAAGTTGCTTTTTTTTGTGCTGTTACGTCAATGGTTGCGATTTCACTGGCTGGTTATAGGTCGTTCGGAGTTTAAATGGCTTTACTTTGTTCGTAAATGGAATTGCAGTTCGCGTTCTATAATCGAAACCTACAAGAATACGCAAGTAATGAGACCGCGTTATAATTTCGTCTAGTGATGGGTAACTCATCAATTTTATTTGAGGTTTTGTGAGTACCTCACTTTTCCTCGTGAGGTCCTCACGAGGTACCCCTCATTTGAGGTGAGGATTCGTGCAACGGTATTCACCTCACGCCTCGTGCGCCCGAGCCGAACTCTGCCGATTACTGCCGAACGTCTGAGGGAACGAGGCGGGCGGGCGCGACGACAACTCACGAGTATTCACGAAATCACGACTCTCCGTCCGATTATTTACATCTCCCTCATCTTTCACACACATCATTTTCTTTCGCTCATAAATTTTAGACCGCCAAAATAAACGAATCATTATCACTTGATTACCAATCTAATGCTAATGCTTTTAGAGTTCATAATAATTATCTGAAATGAGAATATTTGCTTTAAAATTCGTTTTGACTAATAATTTTAATAGTTTACCTAATGTTGACCTTGGAGGTGCACGTGAAATGAATTGTTGATATTTTGTTCCAACAATTACGTAAACTTTTGTTTTTTTTTGTGTTCATACTTATTAGCTTGTTTTGGTTTTGGTGGTGGTGGTGGTGTGGTGTGGTGTGGTAGACATACTTATTGCTGCTGGTAGTGGTTTTACCATACCTACATATTTAACGTGATTATGGCTCCAACGGTAAAAAAATCGAAAACTTGGGAGTTTTTTACGGATTTGGGAGAATATAAGGCCAAATGTACAATTTGCATGAAAATTTTGTCACACAGGGGTGCAGGTCCATATAATTTAACCAGACATTTAAAATCCACTCATCCCCTTGTCCTAGCTGGGATTCAGGAAGATTGTATGGCTATAAACAACGATAATATTGTTGTTACACCTGCGATTCCATCTACGTCTCAAGATGAGTCGTCTTCAGCCTGCCCCGATGGTTCTACACAATTTGTACCGGCAACTGCCGTTCCGAACCGTCGTCCTCTAGTTAATCGAAATAATAATCAAATCAATCAATATTTTGCAAAACCGCTATCATTAAAGAAAACCGAAATTCTTAATAAGATGCTCCTTCGAATGATTGTCAAAAATTATTTGCCTTTTACAATCGTCGAAAGCGATTCATTTAGAGCATTTACACAAGAATTGTGTCCTTCATATGTTGCTCCATCACGAAAGACGTTATCAAATGCGTTATTATTGAAATTTTATAACATTGTAAGAGAAGATGTGACGAAATTACTAGGACAAGCGGATTATATTGCCCTAACTACGGATGCCTGGACTTCTGCTTCTCATCAACAGTATGTTGCCATAACAGCACATTTTATTGAAAATAACAACATTAAGGCGGTAATGTTAGAATGCATTCCAGATGCCCAACGCCATACCGCACAGAACTTAGCTGATTTAATCAAAAAAATTTGCACCGAGTGGAATATCTTCGAAAAAGTAGTGTCAGTTACTGCTGACAATGCTAATAACATTCAAGCTGCCATTTCGTTATTAAAATGGAAGCAAGTACCTTGTTTTGCTCACACTTTAAACTTGATTGTTCAAGCAGGGTTATCCGAAATAAAGGTAATTCAAATTAAAGTCAAAACTATAGTGGAACTTTTCAAAAGGAGCGTTTTGGCTAGTGAGCGCCTAACAGCCATGCAAAAGCAGCTAGGGGAGAAACAACTAAAAGTCAAACAAGACGTGATAACACGGTGGAACTCTACGTTCGATATGTTCGAGAGGATTTTAGACATAAAAAGAAGTGTAATTTCCACCATTGCCACCGATTACCCCCACACGCCAAATTTGACCCCCGACGACATAGAAATTTTGTCTAAATGTTGTGATTTGTTACGACACTTTAAATCAGTCACTGAAATTATGAGTGCAGAAAAACATGTTACTCTATCGCAAATCATAGTTTTAGTGAATTTGCTCAAAAAAAAGTGTGAGGCGTTCACTAATCAAGACTCTAACATTCCCCAAGCTGTAATGAATTTGGCCAAGCGGTTCGTTACTGATATAGCACAACGGTTTAGAAATGTAGAAGATAATAAATTATTTGCCGTAAGTACGCTTTTAGACCCACGATTTAAGGCATATGGTTTTCCTGATGACAGAAAAAGTAGTGTTGATAATGCTAAAAAATATTTATCTAATATAGCCGCTAAATCTATTGCATCGAATATGGAAACTGATTCCGAAATAAGTGAAAATATTTCAGAAATGGATACAAACATAGAAAAACCTTCTATATGGGATGAATTCGACCTGAAAGTTGTAGATGCAGTTAAAAATCAAAACCCGACCGCAGCTGCAATCGTAGAAGTAGATAAATATTTCGATGAGCCTCTTATCAGCAGGAAGAAATCCAACGACCCCATATTATGGTGGTACACGAAAAGGCACACATATCCACGCCTATATGATGTAGTCAAAAGACACCTTTGTACTCCAGCTACTTCAACTCCTTCCGAAAGAGTTTTTTCGAAAGCAGGACATGTCGTTACTGACAGGCGCAACCGATTGGATGGTAAAAAAGTGCGCCTGATTTTATTTTTACACGCAAATATGTGATTGTTCAATCCTTACGAAAAAAAATGTTACTTTTTTATTCTTTGATCTCAATTAAAAACTGTTTTTTTTATTTGCTTCGTGTTTATTTACCCTGTAACTCATTTCACCCATTCTTTGTATCTCTTTTAAATCTAAATAATGTTCTACCAAACATCAGTATCCCACGCTCCACACACACACATGACACAACAAACATCATTACCTAAATTATTTCATTAGGTACATACCAAAATCGTAATGTTATTTTTTACTGTGATTAATGTGTTGTAAAAATTTCGAGACCAGACCTCACCTCAGTCACCTCACTCATTCTTTAATTCTGTAAACAACTAAACAAATTGTAAGTCGGTTCATCTTTCATCATTCGCTCACTGAGCTCGCTCTGACACTCAATCACTCAATACTCACTCGCGACTCGTGAGTACTCGCGAGTCTCGAACTCGCTCGCCTCGCCCCTCGCCACGATTTCATATTGTCAATGTCAAATTTTGAGGACGCGTGAACGAGTGAGGTGTGGTGAGTGAGGTGCTTCATTGTTAAAATTCGAGTAACTCTTTCATTGTGCGATCACGAGTACCTCAAACGAGGGACCTCATGAGTGAGGGACACATCTCTAATTCGTCTTTGCCATGCTTCACAGGATAGCGCTGCTGCTTGTAGAGGGACTTTGTTTATACCCTTTATTTATAAACGTTGCTGGAAGTTAAGAGACGTTTAAATGTATGGTTAAAAAAACGTTAAACCTTACTTCACTTTGATCAACGTTTATAAATAAAGCCCATTTGTCTAATTTAGTAGTAATTACAACAAAAAAAAAACAATAAGTAAGTACTCTTTTTTGCCACCAAACCACCTACTTTTTTTTTTCCCTTTTTGGCAACTGAGCCAACGTCATGGGGCGACGGCAATGCAGCAAGGTGAGGCGTTAAACTTGGCACTTTGTGGTAGTTATCTAGTTATATGTTAGTAGCTCAAACGATAGGACAATTTTTGTTAGTAAATCTAGCTAAACAAAAAAATAAACTTATATACAGGGTGTCAGGGACATCGACGCGAAGCCGGTTACCATGGGGTCAGTACATGATTCTGAACCCCTCTGCGCTGAAATTTTTCGTCGGTTGTTTTAAAAAAAATCTGCTGTTTCATAGAAAAGTGCAATACCTACGCGGTCAAAATATATGGAGCAGCTGTTTTTTTTTAAATAACCGACGAAAAATTTTAACGCAGGCTCAGAATCATGTACTGAATCCATGGTAACCGGCTTCGCGTCGATGTCCCTGACACCCTGTATAGATATATTCAAAACACTACAATTCAACATAAATATTTACAAAAAGGTATTATTACTACACACCGGACTACATCATCTACTTGTTGCCACTCTTTTTTTGTCACAGCGAATAAGGGTCAGATTTAAATAATTTATCGAAGTTATAGGTAGTTCCCTAAATGGCATTCCGGTATTATGCAATAGTACTTACATGTTGCTCCAATTTTACGTAATATATCTTCATTGTCTGACTTAATGACATTCAAGAAAGTGATAAGATATTTCAAAAAAAGAAATTTAATCTGGCCTGCTGTAGTGTTCAAAATAGCTAAATGCATTATAAACGATTGTAAAAATCTTGCATGCGGTTAGAAGCCTTATTAAGTCGAGATATTTCTTGTTTATTATACAATTATTATCTTATATTAATCTATTCACGGTTTCTTGTAGTTTGGCAATACTAGGTACCTACAGACATTACTTGGCCTATCAATAGATAAATCAAGTATTGCAACTACAATGTTGCTTTTCCGTATACAAAATTAACTTGTGAAGAATTAAGCCCTCTTCCACTAGCTTTAACTAACTTTGCATACTTACTTGAATTAAAACGAAAATTTCTGCGACTCTAAAGAACACTATAATCTACTTTTTACCCTTTACTATTGTACCCTTTCCTTTTACTTATAATAGTATATTATGCAATTAGTGAATAAAGGACGGATTTAAAGCGAGGGCCATAGATAAATCACGAGCAAGTTAAGGATTCTAACGAAATCCTGAGCGATGCGAGTAATTCATGGCCAGTGTTGCATACTATACTTTATACCATGACTACGAGAAAAAGAAATTAAGCGAAAATAGACATTTAATGAAGAAAAAAGGAAGGTTGAATTAATTAAAATGCACATTAAAATTGGAACAATTACGATTACTTTAAATAAAATTAAGAGTAATTGTCTTATTATTAATAATAATAATCAACTTGTGAAGCGATATTTATTTCCTGTGTATCGAGTATGTTTTCGCAAGGAGGTTGTATGGCATTGAGATGGAGGTCGAATTAGATGTGTTCTAAATTCAAACACCAAAATAGTGATTAAAAGTGCTTTTTATTCACTGAAAACAGTGAATAAATAGTATATTATGCAATTAGTGAATAAAGGACGGATTTAAAGCGAGGGCCATAGATGAATCACGAGCAAGTGAAGGATTCTAACGACTGAATCACGACCGTAGGGAGTGATTCATGACGATTGAATCACGAGCGCAGCGAGTGATTCAAGTGTTAGAATCCTGAGCGACGCGAGTAATTCATGGCCCTCGATATAAATCCGTTTTATTCAAGAGTTGCATACTATACTTTATACCATGACTACGAGAAAAAGAAAGATTAAAGCAAAAATAGACATTTAGTGAAAAAAAAGGAAGGTTGAATTAATTAAAATGCACATTAAAATTGGAACAATTACTAAAACTAAAAGTAATTTTCTTATTATTATTACTAATAATAATCAACTTGTGAAGCGATATTTATTTCCTGTGTATCGAGTATGTTTTCGCAAGGAGGTTGTATAGCATTGAGATGGAGGTCGCATATATAGATGTGTTCTAAATTCAAACACCAAAACAGTGATTAAAAGTGCTTTTTATTCACTGAAAACAGTGAATAAAATAAGCTTTTTAGAGGGGGAATGGTATAAATAAGCTTTTTAGAGGGGCGATGGTATAAAGTAACAAGCGACCCGTTCCTGTTTGGCACGGTTTTTACGACTTGACAACACATCATCTTAGGTAAACGTAACTTTAATATTATCGTATTATACACATGAACCTTCCGCAATAAATTCTTTAAACGATAGTGAAAACCTCATCAAAATCTGTAGCGTGGTTTAGAAGAACAACGCGGATATACAGACAAACACGAAAAGCGAATTTGTTTTATAATATGTATAGATAACACATAACATCACTCCTGTTTTCCTCGAAGGGTTGAGCAGAGGTGTACCTATTAGTAAACTTACATTTCACCTGTTGTGTTTAAGTCCCAAGTAACCCTCCGTCCCCTCCGTCCCCTTCGTCCTGTTGTCCTTTTACTTATAACATGATGTTAATTAAATTAATAGACATAACTTGTGTTTTCTATTATTTTCTCAAACGTAAAACGTATGTATTTACCTGTATATGCTAATCAGTAACCGGTACAGTCGCGTAAACTGTTATATTGGTATATCAATTTCAAAGGGTGTTTAGAGAAAGGCGTTAATATTAGCGTTTGCTTGTAAAAAAAACTGTGTTTACTCGCATTATTGTGTAAATGAACTTAGTCGACAACAAGCCGAGTTGGGATCAGGCGGCGTCGGCGCAGACCTGGCGAAGCGCAGCGCTGTTTTCACCTTGAAACATAATCAACATTCAATCAATTTATTCTATCGCAGTCCACTGCTGAACATTGGCCTCTCCCAAGCTGCACAACAAAACCCAGTTCTCCACTTTTCGCTGTCTGGTGTTTTTTTTTTTGGCACCGTGATGTTATCCTCATCGATGTCAGACTGTGAGACTTCTAATGACTAAAACCAGCCCATGTTCCCTCGCACACCTGCTGGTTTACTCTGTATAAATGTCACCGTGAAAACTTAGGTGAAGTGAGCGTGAAGTGAGTTGTCATTCCACCTAATGCTAGAGATTGAACCTGTTGACAGCTCACTTCACCTAAGTTTTCACGGTGAGATTTTTATTTACAGAATACGTCGGCTGCACTGGGGGCTACGGGGGCACTTAAGCACTCTTCAACGCAGTCCCCGACTGGTGCATCTAATCTACCTCAACCCAAACGCCTTTAATGGTCGTCGTAAAAACTTAACAGAGCCTTAATACTTAAGGCGCGATCTCCACTGGCGAGTAAATCGCGGCGATAGTCTCGTCGTGCCATCAAATTCAATAGAAACTCTATGAATCAATCTCCACACGGCGATATCATGGCGGCGATAATTTGAAGGCACAGCGTGACTATCGCCGCGATTCTCGACTTGTCCGTGGAGATGGCGCCTTAGTCATTAAAGCACTGTTAACTTTTCTTTGCAAACTCAAGTTGTAGCGGGTCATGCAGCCATATCTGTCAAAGGACCGATGACAGTTGGAGCAGACGAGTCCCGATTCTCGACTCGTCCGTGGAGATGGCGATGTCCTAAGATAATACTCTGATAAATTTAAATGGATGATAAGCTTCCACGCTTTGGCTTTGAAGCTTCTGTAGATCCAGTCATTCATTATCCAGAACCTGTGACTCTGTTTCTAATAGCTGACAAGGGACCGTTTCTGCGTAGCGTTGTATAAAATCCAATTTAAATAGATAATACCGTAATCTAGGGACGGGCTTTCTCATGCGTCACGAAAGTCAATTTTGAATTTTCCCTTAATCGTAGCAATCAAAATTTTCAAGATTGTTTTTGTTAATGTCACTATAATTTCATACTTTGATCACGTGAAGGAAAATAGTACAATATGGAGGCCAGTGTGTCTTGAAATACGGTAAGAAATTGTCGTGTGAACAAGGAATGAAGTAAAACTTAATTTCCAGTCGAGTGAAGCGTCTGAACTAATTTCAAATCAAGGCATTGTTGAGAGGGAGTGGGCCGTAATCCACCACGCTGGCCCAGTGTGGGGTGTTCACATAAGTCTTTGAATTTTTATTCTAGGACATGTCGGATTCCTAACGATGTTTTACTTCAATGTTTTGAGAACAGTGGTGATTTAATAATTTACATAAAGTAAAGTGCCTGTCGGAGTTCGAACTTAAGACCTACAACTCATACACGCGGGCCCTATCAGAATACCAGCGCTGCGACATTTTAATTTTTTTTTTTCATGTCGCGGCGTCATGTTGAGATAGGAGCCCTTTGGCCTCGTACGGGACTTCATTCTTTAAATTTTAATGTTACTTTGTTTTTTATTTATGTTTAGTGTGTTTTTAGTTTAATGTGTGATTTCCTGTGCGAGTCCCAATAAATACTTTTTCTTTCTTTCTTTCTTTCTTTCATACACGGCCGTTTCCACTTACCCAGTACTACTTAGCTAGTTGCTTGCTAGTAGAATACCGCTGCCATAATTTTTTTTTAAAAATAATAGTATAATAATGACACTTTTACTTGCACCATCCATCCATAAATTTTTGAGAAAAGCAAAGTACTTACAAGATTCTTTCAACTGTGATTGACAGTCCGTGTGTTTACAAATAATTTTGAACTCTATGAACGGGGGATAGAGATGATAGTTGTTTGTTGTTTCACAGTGATTAGTCTCTCTAACCGGTATGTTTCCGAAATGGCGAAAATAATAGATTTGATTACCGTGTAATTTACGAAGGTCTGTAAATATTTCTATGTTATTTGGAAAATAATAGTATCTAATTTCTGTGTGTGGGGGGTTTGGTGGGGTGGGCTATTTTTAGAACGATATGTATTTATTATGCTAGACACTATATTAACTAGGTAGCTATAGGTAGGTTACAAGACATCAGAAATATCGTGAAATGGACAATGTATCTATACAGGGTGTCAGGGACATCGACGCGAAGCCGGTTACCATGGATTCAGTACATGATTCTGAAGCCACCCTGCGTTGAAATATTTCGAAGGTTTTTTAAAAAAAAATCTGCTGTTTCATAGAAAAGTGCAATACCTACGCGGTCAAAATGTATGGAATAGCTGCTTTTTTTTAATAACTGACGAAAAATTTGAATTTGAATACATGGTAACCGGCTTCGCGTCGATGTCCCTGACACCCTGTATAATTACATAAATAAAAAACAATTGCCGTGCGTTAGTCTCGCAAAAACACCTAAACGGTACGACCGATTTCAAAAACGAAACAAAGGAAAATCAAAGGAACAGACGAAAAATCGAAAAATAGTACATTCCTGTCGCGGACAAGGGCATTGACGGACGATCCTGAAAATCTGGACCGAGGGCAAACCGAGCGAAGCATACGTGAGTCCATCAATGCCTGGTTGCGGCCAAAGCTTGTATAATACTTTTCTCAAATAATGCGCGGAAATTCAAACTAAGTAAATTAATTATAAATTCCAGAATCAATGACAAACAGGTACTGTCATAATATTAATGAATTGAGAATTAGACCACGCCTGGGGGGTCTTATAGCTTGGAGCCCTGTATCATTGATACGGCTGATACCGCGGTAGCTACGCTCTTGGGCGTTAGGTAATCTCTTATATCTTGTACCTACCTGGAAAAATAAGCAATTGCCTATCAAAGAATCTTGTATTTATCGATCAATCAAATCACTTAGCCTGCAGTCTATCGAGCATTGACGTCTACTACATTGCCACTCTAAATAATTATACTCGTAGTAGGTACTATTACATAATATGAAAAGTGTTTAAAAAAAGAAAACCATCAAAACCATTAAATCATGGAAGCACTATGATTTATAATCAATCAATAATTTCCCCTGATTTAATGCAACCGATCTTTACTAACTGCTTTAAAAACGCCATTTTGTATGCTAATGACATAAGGGAGTGAACTCACTGATGCGATTCAAAGTGTTACCATGACAGACGAGTTCTTTTAAAATTGGTAATTAAATATGTGAAATGATAAACGATACATAATATTATCTTTCATGCTTCTTATTCTATAGCATTTAATTTATTGCTCAGTATGCTGTATTTATACCGTACCTTTCAAAAATATACGTAGGTAATTGGTATTTTAAAATTACTTTCTTTTTGTTATTTTTACTAGAGAAAGTCACGTAAAATGGTTGTGTTGTTATTTTTAATAGTCTTTGTAGCAATTGTAAACATTTTATGGTATTTGTTGATACAGTATTGTATTGTTTCTTGTTGTATACAAAGTAGATTTTGTATGATCCCTGTAAAAGAGCTTGTGGGTTTAACTGTCTAGAGGCCATTAACGTCTTGTCAAAGAAAACACGTGTTTTGACAAACTTATAGGATGGCTACCAAGAAATCCATATGTTTATCCTGTAGGGGAACTGACTGCCTATAGGTAATTGGAAAGTAAGCTGGGGTATATGTACCATCAAAGAAGTTCATATCTAAACAGTTTCAAAACAACATCCCGTGAACACGATGACCACATCTGTTACCGGCCCGGTGCTATAGTCGCCGAGCGCTGCAAGCAAGAATAGCCCTTACAGTGGTTTGATATGAACTTCTTCGAAGGTACTTATAGTACCTACACCCACATTTCGCCAGTTATGATAAGCTGGATTATCTATGGTCATTAATAGGTAAAGATCGTCTTATTTAAAATTGCAAGCTCCTCTACTAAAATTTGTATACAAACGTTTTTAATGCGTACCTATGCAACAAGAAGTCGAGGGCCTGCAATCTCAAATTAGACGATCTGTTACCATTTTTTTTTTTTTTTTGGGTGGGAAATTATCAAATAACTTCTCCCGCTCTGGGTGGAGCGGGAGGGCGTGTCAGACTTTTACAGACTAAAACCCACCCGTGTTCCTTCCGTTGCCTGTGTGCCGAGGTCGCGATATCCCTTTCAGACAAACCCTCAACCCCGGCAGGCATTGGCCCTTCCGGACCCCGTCAGTTGGTGCTGACATCTCCTTGAGGCGCGCGTGGAACACAACGCGCCGTCGACCCGGGCCTGGTCCCTATCGGACGGCGAGCTACCCATTGCTCACCGTCCGCAAGCACGATCTGTTACCATGAAGTGTAGTTCTTTACGCTTTGAAAAGAGGTTCACGTGTCTCAAAGCTCACACGATACCGTCTTTATTCCAATGAGCTGTGTACCTCTCATGCCATTTTATTCAACACTAGCTGACCCAACAGATGATGTCCTTTCCAAGTTTTAAAAATCCCATAGAATTTTACCCGAATTTTCCAATTTTCCCGGCAACTTTTTCTTTCCGTAAGAAACAAAGAAAAAGTTTTTATTGAGACTCGCACAGGAGATCACAAATTCAACGAAACACACTCAAAGAAACATTTAAAAAAAACAAAGTAAAATTAAAATAAAACGGAAAGACTTACTACGAGGCCAAAAGGTTCCTATCTCAGCATGATGCTGCGACATTTAAGAATAAGTGTCGCAGCGCTGGTGATAAAGGGACCTGATTCGGGCTATTACGTACATTTTAAAACAACAAAAAAACCAAATCGG
Organism: Agrochola circellaris; assembly: GCA_914767755.1. Lineage (NCBI taxonomy): Eukaryota > Metazoa > Arthropoda > Insecta > Lepidoptera > Noctuidae > Agrochola > Agrochola circellaris. The sequence continues at coordinate 12,557,504 of OU611860.1, forward strand.
CCCAGCCGTTCTGAAGATAACCGCTTACCAACGAGCATCATTTCATTTTAATTATGTAGATATAAGATTTATAAAATAATAAATATTAATAGTTTAAAAAAACACTAAAAAACACGCTTTTACGTGCACCTATAGGCGTATTCAGACCTTGAAACCTAATCGTGGTCAAAGTTCATTACAAGACCTTTCTAACAAGTCCAAACACGGCTATGATACGATATTTCATCATGGAATGCTAGTGCCTATCTTTCGGCTTCATCATCAGACCTTGAAACCTAATCATGGTCAACGTTCATTACAAGACCTTTCTAACAAGTCCAAACACGGCTATGATACGATCATCCATCATGAAGTTCCAGTTCATATCTTCCGGCTCCATCATCAGATCAGCTCGACAGTACCATGTTATTGTATTGTCATCAAAATCACATACAACTGCCAATTTTCATAACGCTACGATCTTTAGAAGATGGTTAAATTAGTTTTCTTAGATTTGATTACATAGTTACATACATACAGGTCGACCTAATAAAAGCATGTTAAAAAACACTGAATCAGTTAATACTTCGACGAAGACCTGTTCGTAACAATACAATGTTAAATAAAAAAAGCAATTTACATAAAACTACACAAGCTATCTACGTAGAACATCGCGATTCAATTTGCCACAATAATAAAATCAAATAGGCTGTAACAAGGCATTTGAATGAAACAGTAAAAAGTTTTTGCAAAAAAAGGCAGCCGACAGTCAATATTGTCTATGAGATAATTGAAACATGCAGTAGAGACTGTTTTTACAAGCTTTTATTTTTTGTATAGTTTGAGACGTTTTGAGAGAAGGTTAGAAAAAATGGTGATTACTATTCTGACATTAAGAGAATGTCGGTGTTGAACCACGATCGTCAACAGAGAGGCGTAACGACGAAAAAAAGTAGAAGAAGAATCTGAAGAAAAATATGTTACGTAAAATGTTATGCTAAGTGTTTTATTTTAAGCACTGGAAGTCAAGATCACAGCTTTTAATTAATGTCTTAGCTGGGCGTTTGCACTGGCGGAACATTCATAACAAAAAGAAAGAAAAATAAGTTTATTTGTCACAGAAACACGTGCATAAAAAAAAAGATAATAAACTCAGTAGAAAATAAGAAAATAAAACACAGTACATAGTTTTAAATACAATAACGAACACAAAACAGAAATAGTCGGCAGCCGCTGGCACGTCATGACTGTGACAAGAAGGCTACTCAGCATGATGCTGTGCTATGGAGACCCACAGCACAGCGCAAAACATGTTGAAACCTCTGTGTTCTGTCAATTGCACAAATTTTCCATACATGTTTGACAGGAACTAGATATTTCAACATGTTTTGTGATAAAAAAATAACATAATATCTCGCCTGTATTTCCCGAAGGGTTAGGCAGAGCTGTTCCTACTGTACACCCACATTTCGCCAGTTATGTTTAAGTCCCATGTAATAGGGAGCGAGCCTATTGCCATCAACCGGGCACTAATCCAGACTCCGGGCTGCTACTGAGAAATTCTAAATGGAAATCCCAATAAATAAATCAATTAATAATCAACTATTCGAACATAGTCAAAGTAAAATCATTTATTGCAATTAGATCATTAAAAGGCACTTCTAAACGTCAACATATACAAGAACAGCTGTGCTTTAGCTGCGCACTCGATACTATAGAAAGAGGTCAAAATTTGTGAGTTTGTATGTAGGGGGGTAATCTTGGGAACTACTGATCCAATTACGAAAATACTTTCACTAATGGGAAGCTACATTATCCCTAAGTGCTACAGAGTATGTTTTATCTTAAAACAAGTAACTTTATGTAGGGCAGAAGTTAGTAATATGTATGTATGTATAAATGTCAGTAGCACTGACGTTACAGCAACTACAAGAACTTTCAACGGATGATTTAACCGTCTCTGTGGTCTACTGGTTCCTTTGTTCCCGTTGAGTTACACTATTTTGTGTTACACGGTTACCCATTGGGAAAAAAATTACCGATTAGTAACACTGTAACTCAAAGCCATTTTTTTCCCTTTGATTGACAATGTAACTCAACAGAACGCTGTGTTCCCGTTATGTAACACCTTGGGTAAAAGAGCATTGTTGAAATACATCTTAACTTTAGACCACCTGTTGGTGGTGGGTTTGGTTGGTGGTAGGGCTTGTTCTAACTCCGCCTGGCTAGCTACCACCATCTTATCTAAGTCTGTCGCCATAACAACAATGCTAACAGCATTCTTATGTTTCGGCAGTTTGAGTTAAGATAGCCAGTTCCTCTGTGGTTGAGGATTCCGGGTGAAGCTCTCTTCCACCTTCGGCCTGATCATCACTTACCATCAGGTGAGATGCAGGCCAATACCTAACACGTTGTCAAAAAAAGTTGTCAGTATAATAAACAATTCTTGTCTGAATATTTGATCAGCCACGCGAGTATTGCGTCTATTTTTATCTATGGAGCGAAATCGACAGATGTCACTGGCCGAATAATCGATCGATATTTGAAATCGAATCATGGCGGCCGCCCCGCCTTCTGTCTGACCTGCGGTTAGAATTTATTCGTGCCAAGAGCTAGACTACCTAGTTTTGGTAGCTGCCAATTTGGAATGAGCTTTTAAAATTGCATATCAGATTTCAAAGTATTTGTAGTTTGTAATTAAATCTATCATGATTCATGCATGATGCTCCGGAGAGAGCTAATTTATGTTGCCGGTTTCAAATGAAGTGTCCGAGATGTATACAATGATGTTTTTATTAGTTGCCCACAATAATTATTCTCTTCTAAAGAATATTTGAGCGTGTTAGATTCTAAGTTCTAGATTGAGACCTTTGAATTTTATTGTAACGGATACAGCACTCGGGCGCCACTAACACAATTACCCGGTTTAAGAATTGAGAATTAAAAGGTGAAAAAAATAAAAATGAACTACTTTAGCATTACTTAAGGGGGATGCGTTAAGGTAATCCGCGAAATTCTAATTTTGTTACTTTTTTTTTCAATTTGCAGGTCAATGTCATGTAGTAAACTTGATGAAGATATGATTTGCGACCGTAAAAAATATGGCTTTACAGAGTTATAATCATTACAATCAGCAACACAACTGCTTAAGTTAGAATTGGCATCAAATGTCATGTTTTCGTGAATAGTTATTCAATAGGGACAGATGAACTTAGAGAGATGATTATAATTCTTTAAATAAATATTTGATACGGTCGCGAATCATAAGATCAACATACAACCTGATACTGACCTGCAAATTGTTAAAAACGTAAGATTATTTGAATTTCGCGGGCTACCCTGACGCTTTCGCCTTAAGATCCTTAAATGTAACGTGAAATTCAAATTTAATTAACGTGTTTTTGCGAAGAAATTTTGAATTTCGCGGGCTTTCACCTTAAGTAATGGTAAAGTAAAGTTTGACAAGTTCTCAACTTTTAGGACCCAGTAATAAGACGACCGATATTTTTTTTTTAAATATCTAATCGGTCGAGCCATTTTCGACTTTTTGCGAGATTAACGCACGGCAATTGATTTTTATTTAAATAGATAGATAGATATAGATGGTAAAGGTTATGGCCTACACGGTAGAATTGATTTGTACACACATGGTCACACCATCAACGCTAAACCAAGGCTTTTTCTACAGTTTGGGCTCGTTCTCATAACATTGACTTGAAAAAATATTTATTTATTATTTTACTTAGGAATTTCACGGCTACATATCATCGTAACGCATAATTAAAGCTTACTGGCAACGCTTAGGCCAGGGCCACGACAGCGGGCGGTGCGTCTTGCAGTGCGTCTTGCGGCGCTGGGTGGTGCTCGAATGTTCCCAAGCCGCAAGGCGCATCGCCCGATGTAGTGGCACGCTTTAAATAAATTCTAACATTTGTTCTCGCCGTGGTCGCAAGACGCAAGACGCAGCTCGCGCGAGCTGTATGTCGTGGCCGAGGGAGTTACAGACATCGAACGCGTGAATTTTGTGTTTTCACTATCATCTGATAGTGAAAACACAAATTTTGAAAATATTTTGATCGAATAATATTTTGTTCTTTTAATAATAACCACAAGTTTTTTTTTTAATAAAGGGTTTTTTTTTTAAATGGAAATGTCGATCACAAGTCTGACTGCGCTAGTGGGAATACAGCCTTAAATCCGTACTATATTTCGATAAATTTATGGTAAAAATTAAAACACAAATGAAGAAGACATTACTGCAAACCAAAAATAATAGCACACTAGCGACCTGCCCCGGCTTTGCACGGTTGCAATTTACATGTGAAGACGGTATTCTGATCACGATACATTGTGCACAAGTTCTGAACAGTAACCTAACAAAAAGTACTATGCTTGCATGAATTCAAGATAGTATTTCATTAGACTGGTCGACCGAGCTCTGCTCGGGTGAAAATAGAGAATGCTCATTTAATAGTATAGGATAGTTCGTACTAATTTCATGCTGCCATGATAGTACATACCAATTCCATGCTGCCATGATAGTAGGTACTTACTAATTCCATGCTGCCATGATAGTAGGTACTTACTAATTCCATGCTGCCATGATAGTAGGTACTTACTAATTCTATGCTGCCATGTAATTTTTATGTAGATCTTGTTCTAAACTTTGGGCATTCGAGGTGAAAATAGCCAGAAAACGATTTTTCCCAGATATAAGACCTAGCTAGATCGATTTTTCGCGCCCGTAAACCCCTATATTGCAACTTTCAACGAAATCTTTAGAGCCGTTTTCGAGAACGTGATTACAAATATATATGTACATAAGTATACAAATATTGCTCGTTTAATAGTATAGGATTAAAAAGTACTTCTTTTTTATATATTCACATAATATATAGTCCATTGAAATAATATACCTTTCAAATGGAGATAGATTTTTTCAAATAGGAGCTGTCATTCCGGAGATTACCCTCCACATATACGAACACTCACAAAATTTGCTCTCTTTCTTTATAATATTAGTAAAAGCAAATGCGAACCCATTAGATATGAAAAAGAAATGCCCAGTGAATGGAAACTACACTTTTACTAAATCATGTTGTAACATCGCGTAATTTAGCTTAAGCACGTTATAATGCACACGAAGTCAAGTTATATAACCAACATATTATATTATACTAAGAAAAACTTATTATACTTGCTAATGATGACGTTTTTTTAATAATATTAGTTGCGGAAGTTCGTAGGCCGAATCTTAGCATTGTTTTGCATAAAAAGATTTTTAGTGAACGGTTTATTTTACCTCGATGGTCCTAGTTTATCATTTATAACTTCCAGTTACAGCTTTATGTAAGCGGGCACGCCCTTTATGCCTGGAGGCTTTTATTAAGATGTTAAGTTTTGTTTACGTTTAGTTTTTTTATTTCTGCCCGAGTATAGTTCTCGATGATTTTGTTTGGTATATTGACGTGTGCTAGCTAACATATGGATAATAATTTAAATTAGGTTAATTATGTTGAATACTATTATATAGAATATTTTTTTTCTTTCTAACTGAACAGACAGCTGTGCTGCTGGGGAGTTTGTTGCGCCACTTCTTCTTCCCAGCTAACGCACTAGGAAGTGGTGAAGGGTGGGCGTTTTGGGGGACTGTCTTATGTAATTTTGACGTTCGAAAAGTGCTGATTCTCAGCATAGTTTGAATAAATTTTTTTTTTGGTCTTTTTGTTTTGTGAATAGTCGCAAGCGCTACTGTTATTGGGTTTTTCCATCTAGAATTCTTCAGTAGCAGCCCGGAGGGTCTTTATCCGGTTGATGGCAATGGCTCGCCCCCTGTTACAAAGGACTGAAACATAACTGGCGAAATGTGGGTGTACTATATATGTAGTTACCATCGAATAAGTTCATATCTAACCACCGTAAGGACTATTTTTGCTTGCAGCGCTCGGCGGCTATAGTACCGGGCCGGTAACAGATGTGATCATTATGTTCACGGGATTTTGTTTTGAAACTGGTTAGATATGAACATCTTTGCTGGTACACCTCTGCCTAACCCCTTTGGGGAATACAGGTGTGATGTTATGTTGTTTAAATGATTTTTTTAAAGACCTTCTAGTGTGGTAGCTAACATACTTTACACGGACTCGTCTCCATCAAATCGCATGAGATCCATTCCTGCGTTGGACATAATCAATTAGTATTGGCCTTTTTGAGGTATTAAAACGTGACGAATGCATTAATTTTGGTAATAATTTGACGTGAAGCTTATCACTGCATTTTCGAATCTTTGTTAAGTCACAGATTTAGTACAGATGGTTCACTCCTCAAAATCATTTATAAAAAGCGACTCTTGCTACGACACAGTAAAGTGCAATTTAGGTCGCACAGGCTATATTCACCTAGAAGTTGCCAGTCTTTCTATCGGGTAACTCTAATATCTTCTGACTACGTTACACTCACTTAATTGGCCTGACAAGTCGTGCCCGCCGCGTACTTTAGCTTCGTAGTCGTAGCTAAAATGTGGAGTGCGCCTTCTGTACCTACTATTCTGTGGTTAAGTGTAATTCCTAGAAGAATGTGGAGATGGCTTAAGAAAAGCCATTAATATAACCCACTGTGTAACGCTTAAGGGCCACAGCTGACTGGGCACTTTTAGCATCGGCGATCGGCGATTTAGCCGCTTTTTAGGAGCTAAATGTAGCACACTGCACACTTAAAAACGCCAAACGCGGCTATTGAGTCGGTTTTCGGAAGGTCGACACAGCGGCTGAACGCTACACTCCGCCCACATTCGACTGCCGGTCGCATCGATTTGCCATCTGCGGAACACGACTGCACTAGATTTTGACGAAGCGACCCCACCTGCTCTACTCCTTCCTTCACCTCTCCAATACCGGAGCAGTCGCTAAAACGCTCGATTCCGATACCGCGTCCGAACGCAGGAACTCGCGAAATCGCGATGCAGCATCGATAGAAACTGTAAAACGCGCGTTTTGAATACTGTGATGCAACGCAGAGAGTCGCCAAAACGCGACGCAGCATCGATACAGTCGCAAAAGCGCCGATCGCCGATGCTAAAACTACCTACTCTGCTGAGGCCCTAAAAGAAAACTGTGTGTGGTAATCTTTAGAACTTCATTTGTTTTGAGAACTTGTGTAGGTGAAAGTCATGAGCGGTTGCGGGGCGGCATGGGTTAACGCTTGGACTCGCGTCAAATAGCTTAAATTGCAGAACACTTTATCACCAGTAAGTATTCTATTTTGATGACATCAAAAAAGAAAATATTTAGATACCTATAAAAATACTTATAACAATTACGACCGAACTAGATGCTAGAAGTTATAAAATATTCATAAAATTGCATTGCTGCGTTGTTACATCAACGGGTAATTATTATTATATTAATACGTGAAGCAAAAAAATTGTACTCCTTTTTACGAAAATTACGCGGTCGGAGGAGTATGAAATTTGGCACAGTTAAAGTTTATATGGAGAAGGAGTGCAGAAAGCTAATATTTTTATATAATTTTTATATCATTAGAAATAAATTAAATTAATTTAAAAAAAACATTACACACACTACCATGCGTTTGACACACCCTTACACATACCTTAGAATCATGACATTTAAATAAATTATGGTCGAATTTCGACTTCTGCGCGACCACTACTTATTATAAATATAAGACTGAATACAGTATGTGAAAGCAAGACTACTAAGTAGATATAATAATAGGATTGCATACAATGGACAAAATTATTTTTTAAAAGTTGACGTAAAATTGTTAAGAAAGCTGTTTTGGAGCTAAAATAATTGACACAATAAATAACGTTATCGATGATTTAAAATCGTAACATAAGCATAACCAATTTATCATGTTCCCACTGCTGGGACTCAGGCCTCCTCTCGATGAGAGGGAACGGGCCGTAACCCTCCGCGCGGGCCCAGTGCAGGTTGGTAGATGTCACATGTCTCCGAATTTTTGGTTCTAGAACATGCGTTTCCTCACGATGTTTTTCTTCACCGTTTTGAGGGTAGTGGTGATGATATAATTTACACAAAGTAAAGCGCCTGTCTGGGTTCGAACCTACGACCTACAACCCGTAAAGGCTCGTTCAGACCATTGCGACGCGACTCGAACAATTCAGTTTCTAAGAAAATTTCACAGTATAACAATAACCGTTGTCGCGTCGCGCTAGTCTGCACAAAGCTGAATAATTGACGAATTGACAAAGAATGCTATGAATAATTGACGTTTTATTTATTTTCCGATTATAATAAAAATAAGTTGCACTGTTGCAGCACTGTTTCAACTTATTTTTATTATAATCGGAAAATAAATAAAACGTCAATTATTCATAGCATTCTGTTATGTCATTAATTCATTATAGACAGGTTTTAAGAATTGTGAGATTATGTAAAGTAAAAAACGTAGCAAAGTCAAGGTGGTCATTTAAAAACATTAATCACGAGCTCGCAACGTTTACTAGCAAAGACTAGACAATTTTGACGCTTTAAAAGGACGAAATGATTTTATATAACAAGCTAGACATCAAATTAATCAAAATAATTTCTATAGCCCAGCAATACGCGAATCCATAAGTTTACCCCTACCTAAAAACGATCAACGCGCCTTAAGAGCGTTTATTCTGAAAGTGGGCAACGTCGCAAATAGATGTCAAATATGTCGCTGTTTTGATTAATTTGGCTATATTACTGTATGGAAATATGAAATGTGGCTAACCAGCGAACTTAGAATATTAATAATTAATTGCAATTATAACACTGAATTTGATGTTGTAACCGTTTTCGGTGTAATAAGAAGGCATTTGGAAAGTTTCCAAATACTTTTTTTACATCTAAAACTAAACATTCAGTGTTACGATACTAAATATTGCATTTCATAATCAATATTTTAGTTCACTGGCCACATTTCATATTTCCATACAGTAATATTGCCAAATGGGTTCGATCCCCAGGTCGGTCAAAGTGTTATAAGGTTTTTCGATCTGGAATTTCTCAGTCTGCAGCCCGCTAAACAAAACGATGTTTTAAATAGCTTTAGCATTAAACGCATTTGAGAGCGATTTGTGGAGCAAGCAGGTCTTAGTTGAGACACACCTGAATATACGTAGGTGGGATAAGTCTACGTCCAATTAATTAAAATTAACAGTTACACAGTACACTGTTAATTAAATCTAAATTCGTTCTAGAAATTTAAGTGACCATACCAGTCTACTTACACTGTTGTTCTAGGACCGCCCGCGCTCGTCGAAAGTTCAGCCGTAAGAAACTGAACTTGCACGTTACGTACCGTTACATTTATTTTACTCAAGTCAATCTGTCTACCTTTTTTCCAACTATCTTGGGGTCAACTTCCAGTCTAACCGGATGCAGCTGAATACCAGTATTTTACATAGAGCGACTGCCTATCTGACCTCCACAACCCAGTTACTAGAGTCTTCGATTTCTTTCGCTCAAGTATGCTTACTTGTTGGTTTTGTTTTTGAGAAACTTTTTCAATTTTGTCTATGGAAGGTCAATAGTAGTTATTAAGTTTAGATACACTATACGAAAGGCTAGCTTTTTTTGTACACTTTCACATACAAAAAGTAGGTATGAATAAAGTTCAGTTTTGTTTATTTTTTACCACATAGGTAAGTATAGTTTTTGTAGAGAAATTGTAATCACATAGAAATAGACAATGGAGAAGCAGTACGCTACATTGACACGTACTTGTAATAAGAAGATCTAAACCTAACACTATCACACGATCTAAACCTCGACAATAGATCATAATTATTATTTATTGTTATTAGTAATTAACTGTTTATTTATTTTACCTCGATGGTCCTAGTTTATCATTTATAACTTCCAGTTACAGCTTTATGTAAGCGGGCACGCCCTTTATGCCTGGAGGCTTTTATTAAGACGTTAAGTTTTGTTTACGTTTAGTTTTTATTTCTGCCCGAGTATAGTTCTCGATGATTTTGTTTGGTATATTGGCGTGTGCTAGCTAACATATGGATAATAATTTAAATTAGGATAATTATTTTGAATACTATTATATAGTCTTTTTTTTTACTTTCTAACTGAACAGACAGCTGTGCTGCTGGGGAGTTTGTTGCGCCACTTCTTCTTCCCAGCTAACGCACTAGGAAGTGGTGAAGGGTGGGCGTTTTGGGGGACTGTCTTATGTAATTTTGACGTTCGAAAAGTGCTGATTATCAGCCTAGTTTGAATAAATGACTTTTGACTTTTTGTAATTTTTTTTAAACTCACAAAATTCATTTGAGATGAGCTGGACAGAGAGAGGTGGAAGGCGTAGGAGGCCTTTGCATAGCAGAGCGAAAATACGGGCTGAAAAAAATTATAGGTTCATTTATAATATATCTATACCTACTAATAATATAAAGAGGAAAATTGTTTTTGTTTGGTTGTTTATAAGTTTGTATGTAGGGGGTAATCTCCGGAACTGCCAGCCGGATTGGAAAAACTCTTTTTTCATTGGATTACCCAATTCTTGAAGGTATAGGCTATGTATCGTCAGGCTACGACTCTTAGGAGCCGAGCAAAAAGAAAGTCAGAAACAACGCTAAGCGAAATCGAAGTAATAGCGAGGGCGGGCGATGTCATGCGACGCGGTGGGTTGGGGGCCGAATTCTCACACGGATAAGGCCCGTTAGATATAAAATCCGTATCTAGATTGCCAAAAAATAAGCATGGAGTACATAATAGTAAGCGCAACACTATCTGAATCTAGTTTTTTTGGTCAGACATTCGATTATTACTTGTGAGAAATATTTATGAGTTATTCTTGAATTGATATGGTTTATTATAACGTTTTTTAATAGCTCTTTGTTAGCAAGTTGAAACATCTCTATTATGTTAAGATTAATTCATTTTGAAATTAATTATAATCATATAAACAGATTATCATTTTTAGCCTTCTAAAAGAAGGTCGGTCGGGCGTAGAAAGAAGTCGTGAAAACTTATCGATCTATTGCACACTTTTTTATGTTCCTTGTCGATATTATCACATTAATTTCGCACGACTCTTCATTAAAACTAGAACTTTCCAAGCCTGATGCGATTCCATTGATTAGATAATGTTTCATTTACAATTCTATTGTTAAAATTTCACAGTAGAGTAACTAGTAATAAAATGCACTTGTTTTCATTAGAAAATGTACCATGAATCGAATGTGTTGTGTGTGTGTGTGTAGCAATGGATAAAAATGAAAAAAACTTTTATTGCTTGAATACGAGGCTTTTGGCTATTGTTAATGTGTATTTTTCTTTGTAATGTGCCCTTTTTTGTGCAGAATAAACAATTTTAATTCCTTTTTTCCGTTTTGTTGATCTGGGTGCAGATAGTTCGACTATAAAGTTCTGGCTGACTTTTTGTTCCCTATTGAATTCTACAAGCTCAATAAATGACGTTCGCCTAACTGTGATCAGCTTGATAAATTTTTCGCAAAAAAGATGACTTTCAAAGCGATGTAATGTGATTAGAATATGTTGATAATGAATACATTAATCTTCGTCTGTTCTGGATGTGTCATTATCTATCAATCGGACCGGTTATGTGATTAGAATTATGTTGACAACGAATAGTCAATAGATTAATCTACGTTTGTTCTCGATATGTCATTCATTTTATCTAGGAATCGGGCCGTTATATATCTAAGCTAGACGTCAACTCTTCTTATGCTTTTTTTTCGTCTGGTCTGTAATTACTGAGTCACTTTAACCTGATTGCACTCAAGTTATATTAATCAATGTTTATGAGGAACTTTGGCTCCTGAGATACAAGTACCTTTTTCGTTAGTTCAGGAGCCAGCTGTTCAACCTGATTTTGCCCACCACTAGTACAATCATGTTTTTTTGTTTATCTAACTTTATGTGTTTAGAAATTTATTCATTTCGGGTCTTTATGTTTCTTCTCATTTAAGAGGGGTTAAGAAACACCACCATACACACGGGTTGGGACCAAGTATGAGGAGAAATTTTGATAGAAAAGGTGGATGACTGTGTTGAGGAATTCAGGAACTTACGGGTGATGCGACAGGTGTTAAGAATGGTGGCTTTTTAGAGCATGTAATGTGTGTGAGTTGGCATCTGTAGGGTGTTAAGGCTTTGTGTGAGAGATTTTGGTATTACACCAGTAGATGAAAGAACAATGGGGACTATATGAGCGTTTTTATAGGTCTTATGCCTTGTGGCCGATGGGATCTCGCATGGGCAAAAATTACGAACTTCCACTTTCGTGCCCAACTTTTAACCCCGTTTAGGGGGGGAAATCTCAAAAAAACGTTCCTTCAAAATCAGCTGTTCCCTACATTTCGACGAGATAGACGAACATAAATGTAGGGAACAGCTGATTTTTTTTCGCGATTTCAGCGTTGTTCCCATAGTGAAAGTTGTTCATAATAATGAGTACAATGACCCCTTAAGAGGTTTAGTGTAAACAAAAACTAAGGTTGTATAAATAACTCTTGTGCAAAATTTCATACTTCTAGACCCAGCGATTTATGCTGTGGGTTATCTGTTAGTGAATTAATGAATGAAATAAGTTAATATTTTTATTGTGGATCACTAGAACAACATTTGGGCATTGACTTTATTAGTTTAAGTAGGTACTGTAATGCACATTCCATGTACTTATCGTTTTTTCGAAAGTAGGAACACGAGTTGCGCATACGTTTATCTTTACACGATTTTGAACTTACTTCCGTTTTCTGAAAGTCTGTTAAGCCTATTTCAAGCTGTTGTGAAATCTAGTCAAAGACACGGCACGCATGTCCCAAAATAATTTTGGAACGAAGTTGTATAACGCGGCGTCCGGTAGGAGTAAACTGGTAGAAATCATCACGTAACGAGAAAGCGTTATGCTCCATGCGACTTTCTCTCTCTCTCTCTGTCTCTTAGAGAAGGAAGTGAAATTTGGTCAAAATGTAAATCCAAGATCTTGAAAAAATTTACACATTTATCATCATGGGTGTCGTTTTTATGGTTTTCGAGAGTGTTAAAGCCGATAGTAACGTTAAAATGTAAAACCAAGTCATCTTGGTTCAGCTGCGATTTTTTTTTTTTTTAAATTATACTTGAGAAGGAACTTCGTTCTTGATGGTGGTTCCGGGACCGCACACGTTTTTTTAGTCTACAACTCAGTTAATATGGCTACCAGCCGGCAGCGTCTAAACAGGGCCAAATTAAATTATCTAGCGAAACTCCGCAGACGTAAGGGGTATCGATATCTAAATATTATTAAAAAAACTAAACATACAAGTAACTAAACTACACCTGCGGTCATTGACCCCAATAACAAATATCATCAATTATTAGCATCATATCGCCGCCACATAGCGTCCGTAAATAACCGTCCAATGACGTCACTTAAACGTTATTTATGAAAGTAAATTGGTGTTTCCCTAGAGAGCGTTTTTTGACATCGTAAACTCAATCCCCGACGCCATTATTTTCGTGACAGCCGTTATGTGGCGGTCACCGCTATCGTAGGAAACTGTATCATTGCAAGAGGAGGCTTACTTTTCAGTTTAGTTAGCCACGCAATCTATTCATACGTCGCGTGGCGCAGTACTACAGATTGGCCACCAAGGTTGGCCACTAAAGTAATTATTTAGACAGGTATTTGACCTTAATTTTTATCTTGGTTTTAATGTTTTCCTTTAAAGCAAATGGCTTCTAAAATACTAGCGAAAAACTGTGTAGGTAGGTAAAGTGGTCTTGAAAAATTTTAATGTGATGAGTTGATGACCGAACCAGTGATATTTTTTACGCAATTTTTTTGGAGCCAATCGATAAATACGGTTTGATAGGCATCTGTACCTAACTTAATTCGATTTGTACGAGCGTGTGAAAACCTTAATTGATATTCCTATTGTGCCGTACAGGGTGTGATGACGCCCTTCAGGAAGCCGATATCTACGCGTTATGAACATCAAAGTTAGTAACTTTGTTAAAAAAATAATTGCCGTAAACGACTTTTATTTTTGGTGTGAAAATACGCTCTTTATCGTAGGAGGGCGCAATGTAACGCTCGCAAAACATTGAGCATAAGGGAGCATGCCACGATACAGCGGTCGTGGGAGTATTTATAGTTAAGTTATAACATTAAAAATGTGTGTGTGAACTATGACCTTCAATATCGCCATTGTTCACAGGCACTCGTACAAAAAAAATAACATAGTAACAGGAAGAACAAGTGGCTCTAGGCTTCGTTAAGGGTAGTTTTACAGTAGTTTTTTTTTTCTTTATTGTATATTTCCTGGACTTTAAAACATCATGTTGTTTTTTTGCCTGCGAATAATTATTTTGGTTCTAAGTTATAACACATGTTACGGACAATTTAATTTCACGCACCATATTTTTTTGGCAATCAAAATTTTAACCCTAATTTCTAACTCTCTCCGTCATGCTATGCTTACGTAATAAATGACGCTCCGTTCCACGTAAAGTTCAGATGTCAGATCTTATCACTTACTAAAAAAAACCCGGGTTCCCTTCCCACACTTGGACCGGGGATCACCCCCTGATGTCACGCCTTTTAAATCATTGAGCTATTGTCTTTTAATGAAGTTAGGAGGTCAAAACAGTTCGACAGGTTTATTTATTTTTCACCTACAATGAAATGAATAATGATAAATTGGCAATGCCAAATTGCCAGCACTTTAATAAAGAATGATTGTATTGACATCGTCTGTTAGCAGTAGATATTTATCATAGATTTACTGTCATTGCGAATGGCTTTGATAAATGAGCAATGTTTATGCCTGATCAAAGTGGCCAATTAATCATGGTACCTTACGGCGAAATTGGGAACTATTTGAAAGAAAGTAAAAAGAAAGAACAATAAGTTTTTTTGTCACAGAAACACGAGCATACAAAGGAATAATAAATTAACTCGAGTAATACAGTAACAGAAAAATAAATCACAATAGATGTACCGTCGAAGAAGTTCATGTCTAACCACCGTAAGGACTATTCTCGCTTGTAGCGCTCGGCGGCTATAGATCCGGGCCGGTAACAGATGTGTTCATTGTGATCACGGGATTTTGTTTTAAAACTGGTTAGATATGAACTTCTTTGATGGTACATTCACGAACACAAAACAGAAATAGTCGGCATCTGCACGTCATAACTGTGACAAGAAGGCTTCCACTCGCATGAGGCTGTGATATGGGGGACCCACAGCACAGCGCTGATTTTCAGTGGTCACCCGTATTTTATAGTAGAGTAGTGGTAGAAATCTTTGTGAAACAGCTCGTCGTTGACTTCCATCCACCATACCTATTTTTACCGCCAAGAAGTAGAGCGAGCGTTGCTGTGTTCCAAAGACAAAGTCAAATAATTTATTTCAAACAGGCACACTAAAAGGCACTGTAGAACGTCAAAATTTACAAAAAATATATAATTGTTTCTTGTCGGCCCTTCCAAAAGGTAGTTTCCGTCGTGGAACGTATGGGGTGCTGGTGTAATCATAGGGACATGCGACATTTCTGCATTGTCTCTGGTGTGGCAAGTGGCAACGCTATAGACGGCAGTAACCACTACTTATCACCGGGTGGGATGCTAGTTTGTTTGCCAACCAATAAGAAAACAAAATGTGATGTATGTATATTTTGTAAACAATATGACATTCTTCTTTGAAAGAAGCGCCGCCATGAAATGTCAAGTTACACTGGTTGTGTTGTCAGCACAAGGAAATGAGCATCAATTATAATACAAAATACGTCATCTATTGTATTTTATAATGGATTTCCGATAAGTCACGGTTGCGCCAATAAACTATAAATAATCGTGACATTATTGATATATTTTGTACGAAAAAAAGAAAATATATACCTAATTCATATGCCAGTTGATTCTCTGACAGGAGAGTTATGGGATATCAAAAGGAACACCTTGTATAAAAATATATTTGAAAAAGGGCAAACTAATTACTATTAAATGCCCGTCTTGTAATTGCTATTTATTGTTGTGTATAGGTATCAATTATTATTAACTACTTCGCAATTACCAACATTTTTTTGTTATAAAAGAATGATTGTATATGATTTTGTATGCGTGACCGGAGAATTTCACCTTATCAACTAAAATATTTTGTATGAAGAAATGTTCATGATTGAGATGTTTAGTTGTTCAATGGTTCGACTAGAACAAATTCTATTTTTTGTAACTATTTACGTTCAAAAGTGCATTTTATGTGCCTAGTTGAAATCAATTATTTGACTTTGACTTCGTATAAAAGGCGTATTTCATATTAATTTCGTAATTATTTTCAGTTCACGATGCGCTCTGTCAGCTCTCCAAGCAGAGTCTCTATTATTTTCTATTCTTCTTAATATCAAATAGTGGTTGTCTCATTATATATGCTATCAAAAGTAAGTAAGTAATTATTTTTCCACTCTCCAATCGGCATTTTGTTTTTGTTTAGATTTTTTGTTTGTTGTCATTTGCCAGTGTCGTAACACAGAATGACATCAGGCAATAGATAAAATTGTCAAACTTCTACTGCTTGAATACGAGGCTTTTGGTTACTTTGTATGTGTGTATTTTATTTCATTTTGTTGTAATGTGCGTTTTGTTTGTGCAGATATACAATTTTTTTTAATTCATGAAAGTTTAAAAAAAGAACGGTTTTAATAGGTAAATTTTTATTACAGTAAGTAGTCATTAATCTGAATTAAATGCCTTGAATTTTACGTTAATGTAAGTAACTTCTACGTATAATAATTAATTAGATAACAATCTCAACTTTTACCAGCATTTCTTTTCGCTCGCTTGAATGTTCTCGCTTCTTTTGCGAAAGCTTCAAACATGTATTGATGTGCTTTGCCAAAATGTTGCAGCGTTATCATGTTGAATCTAGACCAACCAGCGTTGACATTTTTCACCGTGTCTTTATTTATAAATTCTATAACGCATTTGACAACGTTTTAATCAAACAAGCGATGCATCATTATTGGAATTGGATGGCTTTTCCACCAGCACGCGTAGCATGACAAACATAGAAAAGTCGACGTCAGTTTGTCGACGGAAGAATAGATAAAAGTACAGATTGTGATTGTTTATCTGTGATTTTGTCTATTCTTCCGACGACAAAACCAGTTTCTATTGTGCTCATGCTAAGCGTGCTAGTGTGAGGCAGCGGAGCGGGTAGCAGGAAAATGTTATCCTCGCATAGTTTCAAAGTTCTTCGAATCGTGTGACGCTAGCTATAAGTGAAACGTTAGTATTAGTCATGTACTATACCTGCAGTGCTATTCTGTAACCATCTCACCGTGAAAACTTGGGTGAAGTGAGCGTGGAGTGAGCTGTCATTCCACAGGGATTGACACTATTGACATCTCACTTCACCCAAGTTTTCACGGTGAGATGTTTACAGTATAATAGCATGGCTGGTGTTCTTAATTTTTTTTATTGAATTAATCATACATTAGCATGCAGACCATTGCAACACAACAGTTACTTATTATAAATGAGCAATCTGTGTTCAAATTTTCTATAGAACGCGCAGAAAAACCATCTCAGTAAAGAGTTTATGGAATTAATTCCGTTTCGGTAAGCACTAATTAATGTACGAGCTAACTTTTAATTCAAATCTAAAATAAAAAGTATGTACAGTTAAGCCGAATTTATTATGACGATGTAGGTAGGTAGGTAGACTGAAGACAAACCAAAGCAAAACGAAAACCAAAACTGAAAAAAAACCATGCATAATAAAGCCGTCTTCGCTAGCTAGTTAGTTTAGTTTTGTCTACTTTTGAAGTAAATAATTACAAGAAAAGTCTTAATTAAGTGTGAATCAAGAGATCTCTTTACTTATGAACACCAACACCCGGTTTTTGAGTTTAGAACTAGACAAACTAACTTTAGCACTACTTAAGGTGAAAGCCTAAATATTTTATTTATTATGCGTTTTTTGCAAAGAAATTTTTAATTTCACGGGCTTTCACCTTATCTGCCTAATGTGTTCATTATAACTTGACGCGTGACGCGATTGGTAGCACTGAATTTTGCAGTCTTAGTTTCAATACCATTAGAGTTCAAAATGGCGACTGACAGAACAGCAAGTACTACCAATCACATGACTGCAAAATTCAGTGCTATCAATCGTGTCGCGTGTCAAGTTCTAATGAACGCACTGTAGAGTTTGAGAAGTTTTTACCTTCAAATTCTCAGTTCAGAAACCGGCACCCTAATGGTGTAACACACTTTTAATCACAATCCGAGAGTTTTGAAGGAAATTCCTAATCCATTGCTAGGTTAGGTATTAGACATAGGTTTGAAAAATTCGTCGGCTCAACAACGTATAAAATGAACAGTGGCTAAACTGTCAAAATTAAAGCCATTCCGATCGATTGCCATTTTATGTATGTGACGCAATGAGAGTTTTCGTAAACATTCACGCCAACAGTTGGCGCCACTTCCACAAGCGGTCTTCCATTTCGACAATGAATATCTATAAAATATACAATGACGTTCATCGATGATTAGTTTCATTCATTCGTTCATCATTCAGTCACGACTAAAGAAAACACAGGCGCTTTGACACTTTTGACTGGTGCCCGGACCTGACGTCTTAGTGCCGTCACCTAGTAAACGTCATTTCAGAACACGCACATTACCTGGCGGGTGATAGTTATTGTAAGCACCTAAAATCGCATTGAAATCCAAAAATTTCAATTAAATCCTCCTTCACTTTCGACCTTTCACAGATTTCTCTAATGAAGTCCAGACGACCCAACACCTAGTTACCTATGAATCTATGTCTTAGCTACGGGTCATTAACTTCAAGTAGTGTCTAAAAAAAAACTAGGTTTATTGCTTGTAGTCTATGCTCTAAAATACGGTACAGTTGTGTTGCTCTATGTTTATGTGCAATAAAACATATCGCTGGTCATGATCTCTTCTTGCAAATGATACCTACAGCTATTGTGTTCGTTTATAACATTTGGTACAGTTTGACATTAATGAAATATTGTGTAAAATTCACAAAATGTTGGCCAAACAATGTTGGCCATGGCCACACAGTTTGTCTTGCCCAAATGTTGGCCAAACGTTGGCCAGTTTTTTCCAAGTCAAGACGACCAATCATAGAAGATCAAGATTGTGGTAAGGATGGAAAAAACATTTAGGGAAAATACATTAAAAATCTATAATGTCACGATTTACACCGTCCATGGATTGACCTTTCAATAAAACATGTTTTCTTAGATATTCTAAATCAAAATATTTTATTTCATATAAACCTACATGGGCACTTATGAAACTTCAGAAGCTAGGCGTACGGTTCCAATTAGTCGTTTCCTCTATAGAAGAGCCGGCAAAAACCTCCTGTTTTAAAATGAAGACAGTGTAGGCCTGTCAACAATTATTACCTCCTTTAATATGTCGATAAATTCACTATATACTGGTTTTCGTTTTTACTAAATATTCGAAGAAACATTAAATCGTTATTTGGTATTTACCGACTGACATTTGGAACCTAGACTTAATCGTCTTAACTGGATTTTCAAGCCAGTAAGACACGTTTTACACTGACTTTTTGTGTGTCAGACACATCAAGCTTTCGCAGTTTCAAACAAGCGTGTTACACGCAAGACTGAACGATTATCTTTACGAAGATCATATGGTTCTTACGGTAGAAAACAACTGGGCAGTACAGTATACATTCATCACAACTTGACATTTTGAGTTGAACTATGTAAGTAGGTATGTTTAAAAAAACTAAAATGGAACTGGACAGTACGCGTAACATGACAACCATAAAAAAGGGTTTTCTACGGGTTTTGTCGACGAAAGAATAGACAAAATGTTTATCTGTCATTTTGTCTATTCTTCCGTCGACAAAGCCCTTTCTATTGTGGTCATGCCAAGCGTGCTGGTCTCATTATGAGAATGAACCGAGGAAACCGCACGAAAGACGTAATGGATTGGTATCCTAGAAATGAAAAGAGACAAAAGGGACGTCAAATCAAGACGTGGATGACTTAGCAAAAAGGATGGAGAAGATTAGCTCGTCACAGAGATGAGTGGAAGAAACAAGGGGAGATCTATGTCTCCAATTTAAATGAATAGTTTAAAAGTAATCACAGATTCAAAATTACGCGTAACAATATTATTATGGTTGACGGCAACGCGGGCCTAGCGGTAAGAGTCAATGACCTTTTCTTATTATTATACTTATCGGCTATTAGGTATGTAATTCCGTTTCTTTTTTTTACACCAAGGGAGAGAAAGCGCAAATCTAGGCTTTAAAAGAAATAAAACATGATAATTCCATTAGAAGACACTAAATTTCGTGTATTTCTTGTTGTATTGATTCATCTGATATTGCTGAGCTTTATGAAGTAGAGCGAATGACGCGCGGCTGGTTTATGACTGAAAACGATAATATGGTCGAATCATGACTTTTTTGGCCGAAACCGAAGCATTGGTCGGTCACTAGTATCAATCCCTAGCATCAGGTGTAATGACAGCTTACTTCACCTGAATTATATACATAACACGGTTATTACAGAATAGATCACCTAGCCCGGAGACGGCTGCGGCGCTGTCGGTATATAAAAATGTCAGATCTTATCATAATGCCCGCTTTTTTAAGAATGGTCGCTACATTGTGCCTAGATTTTGAACGTTTTCGTTAGTTCCATTTTCAGCACGGTAATTAATTATCGAACTCGGTGGTCAGGTAACATTGTGGGACTATTACACGCGGGCGTAATATGAACTTTTCAGCTTTAGAAAGAGACTGACACTCAGATAATTATGAGTGATAGAGAGGACGCTCTGCAAAGTCGAGCTTTTTCAAACACGATGTGCCATATTAACGGCCATAGTACCTACCTACAGTAGGTATATTATAAATGCGAACGTGAGTTTGTTTTTTTCGCTTTCACGCTAAAACGGCTGAACGGATTTGGATGAAATTTTGCACGTGGGTAGACCATGAGCTGGGTTAGGACATAGGTACTTTTTATCCCGATATTCCCACGGGATCGAGACTTATGCGGGTGAAACCGCGGGATGCAGCTAGTTTTTTTTATATTTGACAAGCTCGCGTTTGACCACTATCTGATGCAGCTTGTTGGCTATCACTTAAATAGATTACTGGGTTGTTAGTTTTGAAGATGATGGATTGTTACTTCTAAGATAGTTAACAATGCTTAATTACAAGCAACTGTGTACTTTGTGTACTTAGCCTCATAACATGGACCACCTATGAAGCCAAGTCCACATTACTTTTTACATACTTACTTGTATTCAGTTTCACTTGTAAGTATATTAAGATGGATTCTTATAAGTAAATTTTGGAGGGCCTATGCTCATTTACGCTAACACTACGCGACACCCGTTGGATTTTCAACCCTCGGCCCTGCGCTGAGAGTTGAAAATTCAACATTAATCTTGGGCTATCATTTTGAAATGTCGTATACCTACTGATTGATCAAAGATGATGAGATGCAGCCAGTGTGAAAGCTGCAAATACACTACTGTGTCGTACCGCGTCGGATGTATTGTCGTTTCATACATTAACCATTGTGATAGGGGTCCCTAAGCGAAATCCGTAGCTTCGACCAAAGGTACGGCCGCTTCGTACTCCGTCTCACTTACAAACATACCGTAAGTGTGACGGAGAACGAAGCGCGAGTAGGCCCCTTGATACCTACATTACTGTCGTCTGTGGCCCACGCCAGGGTAGTATTTGCAGCTTTAAGTTCTGCCATAACCACACAAAAGATTCCCGCGCGGGACGCGAGATGCTACTTCATGCGACTGCGCGCGTTTATTGTTTAAATGATTAGGAAGTCACGCGACCATTCACGCCGGGTTGAACACCTTCATACAAGCTAGTTGCCACAATCAGCTCTAGCGAATTTCGTCCAAATCCTGCGCGGGATTCGCTTCAGTTTGGCCAGAGCTAAACAGTTCCTGGTATCGTCCTAAATATGATAGTCCATTCTATCTAGACAGGGACCACACTGTTTTACATAAAACTTTCCTTACATAATCTAAGTAATTTGCAGTGAAATAAATACACACGCAGCGAGACGTCAATTATACTCACGCTTTATTTAAAGTGCAAGTGCTAGGTCTTCACGGCATTACTGAATTAACGAATAGAATAGAATACCTTAAGCATGTTACGACACTTATTGCGTAACTCTCTCATAATCACAATCGCATTAATTGTAACAATAACAATTCTTTCTTTCCTTTCTTTATGTACACTTAATAATATTATAAAGAGGAAAGATTTAAAAAAGAGGAACGAGTAACAGGCTATAATTTATAAATATATCACGCGGGCGTAGCCGTGAATGAATGAAACGCACCGATCCCAGCATGGTTTAACTAGACTCGATAAATCGAATGAATCCCAAGATTTGCTCTAGCTCTTGGAGCCTCATGTTTCATGGGGCTAGAGAGGCCATTGCATAACAAAGAGTAAACCGGGGGGCGCGGTAATGGTAGGGAAGACGTGCCCTTAGGATATGGAAGGATTTGTATAATACTTGTGATTACTAGTGTTTTACTTGTTGTGGTACTTTGTGTAATTCATTTAATCACCATTGCTCTCAAAACGGTTAAGGAAAACATCTTGAGGAAACCGGCATGTCCTAGAACCAAAAATTCGAAAACATGTGACATCTACCAACCCGCACTGGGCTCGCGTTTAGGATTATGACCCACTCTCTCTCACAGAGGGGGGGCCTGTGTCCCAGCAGTACTTTATAGGCTAATAGAGTTCAGGAACCAAAGTTCAAAGGCTTGCGCTTGCGATTACTAGAATAGCAAGAGTGTCACTCCTTATTCTTCTAAGAGTGGTGAGGGCAATCTTAATAGTGTCCGCCCAGAACTAAGCAGCTCGTCAGTTACTAATTAGAACTACAAACAACATACACGGAATTCCGTTTCTGTTACCGAGGTATTACTTTCGTTTGTCTCAAGTGCGTAACCAAGGTAAAAGTAAGTACGTGTATACGTGGCTGCACAAGAATTATCTGTGGTCAATTTGTAAGCAAACGTTTTTTTTTTTTTTTGGATACCACATATTTGGGTATTCAACTTTTTGTTTTCTGTGGTTCAACCTCGGCACAACGGAAAACTTGATGATTGGATTCTCGAAAATCTTTCATTTCTATAATATTTTATGGTAACTCAGTATTCGAAATATTCGCATATGGAATATTTACCGTATCCTGAGTTACCTAATAAAGTTTTCCGTTGTGTCTAACAATGTTAGATACAATTGTGACCTTTATTTTTGGGCTCTTCCACAAAAGAAATGCCACAATTTTCAATTCGTTCATATTTAAAATAATGTGTCGGGGACAGCAAAGTGTGGGTAAAATATATGATTGACCCACCAAGGGGTATCGTACTACCCAGGGTTGTGGAGGTCAGATAGGCAGTCACTCCATGTAAAATACTTGTATTCAGCTGCGTCTGGTTAGACTTGGAAGCCGACCACAATATAGTTGGGAAAAGGCTAAGCAGATTGATTAACTCTCTATCTGTTATTACAGTTTGTTTTTTTAATTTTAAATCGACGTCATACTCAGGCCCCAGGTACTATAAAACTGCCTGCCGGGGTTGCGAGTTTGTCCGAAAGGGATATCGCGACCCCGGCACACAGGCAACGGAAGGAACACGGGTGGGTTTTAGTCAGTAAAAGTCTGACACACCGCTCCGCCCAGAGCGGGAGAAGTTATTTGAAAATTTCCCACCCTCAATGGTATTGTTCTTAAATGAGATAAAGCTCAAAAATCTTAGAAACTCTAACCAGTATGGTCAATTTAATAATGTAAAATGTTAACACCTGGACAGCTTTAGGTCATCTATGAATGATGGCTGTTCGAAATTACTTACATTAAAAACTAATGCTTTCTCCTACACTTAAATGATAGAAAATGGTCAGTTAATTTATTAAGGGCAGAGGTCGCAAAATTACCGTAATTATCAGCAATTAAATCTACAGAAGAAATTGTGAATGGATTTCTTTGAACGCTTTTGTGATCCCTGCTTTTTGTTTCACAGTTGGGTTCATTTCTAATGATTATAGTAAGCGTAGGTATGGTAAGCAGAAAAAATAAAAGCAAAAAATATTATGACGAATGTTTGTCGTTTTAGGACTGACCTGTTGC
Organism: Agrochola circellaris; assembly: GCA_914767755.1. Classification (NCBI taxonomy): domain Eukaryota; kingdom Metazoa; phylum Arthropoda; class Insecta; order Lepidoptera; family Noctuidae; genus Agrochola; species Agrochola circellaris. Next base: position 12,581,661 of record OU611860.1, read on the forward strand.
TCTAGTGGTCGCAAGAGTTACAGTTGAGCATAACCACCTGGCACCTGGGTTCGACAAAGTGTTATTGGATTTTTCCATCTGGTATTTCTCACTAACAGTCTGGAGTCAGGATTTGTGCCCGGTTGATGGCAATAGGCTCGGTCCTATTACATCGGACATTAACATAATTGACGAATTGTAGGTGTACTGTGCCTAACTCTTCGGGAAATGCAGGCGTGATGATACGTTTTTTTTTTGTTTGTATATTGCCCAGCTTTTACCAATGAAAATTCAACGTTACATCGACATTTTCTCTCCAAGATTATGCGAATTACAGAATGGTATTAATCACATAAGCCGTTTTATCACTTCATTAAAATTTAAACGATAATGATGAATTATTAATATGCTTTGTAAAGGATTTTCTTTACTATTTAACGGCGTATTTTCCAATGAAATATAAAACCATTTTCACTCCAGGCCGTCTTTGAATTCCAAACCTTTATAAATAATGCAACCAACGTTACAAAGGTGATGGCATAGTGTAATTTGAAAATTTATTTAATTCACAGACTAATGTTTTTGCTAACGGTACAATACATACAATAAAATGTTAATAAATGTCGATTAAGCTCTGAAGGTTGAACCGAGCTATTATAGATATCCTATACTATTAAACGAACGAGTAATATTTGTATATATAAATATATATTTGTAATCACGTTCTCGAAAACGGCTCTAATGATTTCAATTAAAGTTGCAATATGTACGTTTACGGGTGCGAAAAATCGAATCTAGCTAGGTCTCATATCTGGGAAAATACTGGTATCTAGTTGCATCCCAGACTAAACTATCATCGTTCGGTTAGACTGGAAGCCGACCAAGATTAGCTTTCAGTCTAACCGGATGAATAGTTGGGAAAAGGCTAGGCAGATGGTTTTATTACTTCCGGAGGGTCTAATCATATTGTCAGATATCATTCATAATTTATTTAAAATCAAATTCAAAAATATTTTATTTCATTATTACACGTTGTACATTATACAGTTGGTGGCGTCTCCTTTAAAGTATTTAGATGCGCCGCCGCTCCTTCATATCTTACCATTACTGCAATATGTTACCAAATTTAGTAATGAACTTTGCCACTACGTCTCGTTGTCCACTACGTCCCTCTCTACCTGATGACTACCTCTCTTCTACCGTCGATAGAAGCTGGTCAGTAATAAAATAACAGACCATTGTTTTTTTTTTTTGTTAAAATGTGTAATATCGCTTATTGAAAGAGTTGTCATTGACTTGTACAGTACAACTAATTTCTTACAGTCCCTCGGCTAACTTCGTGTTTCGTCAGTCGTCGGATTTCTATTAGTTGCACTTGGTAATTATGGTTAACTGCAATGCGGACGCAGTGGTAGGAGTCAATACGTAAAAGCACCAAGTGCAAAGGGCAACTGATAGAAATCCGACGACTGACGAAACACGAAGTTTGCCGAGGGACATTAAGAAAATAGTTGGACTGTACATGGATGTTCTTAGGTCTGGATGAAATGCATATTTTTAGTTTAACTTGCTTAGTTATTTAAATAAGAAGATAGGATTAGAAAAGAAGTTAGGACTGGCAACACTGGCCGAGTGACATGTCAAAATTTTGTTCCGTATTTTAAAATTAATTTTAATTATTTTTAAGTGTAATTATAGTGAAATAATATAAATAAATGTAAAATAACTGCATACAAACTCAGGATTATTGTTATCCTGCAAATATTCATAATAAAACACAGTGTTTGGTTGCCCACCGTTACCGGTAACCTATCACGAACAGCTGATGTTCAACCTGCGGATTTACTGGGGAGTATTGTTACTTTTATTCTTTAATTACAACACGGTCATCTCATAGACTCTGTAACACGCCTTTATTGATCCCTAGAATCTCTTTTCTTGATTGACTTGGCACTCTGCAGTTGGTCTAAGTCGCTTAGTTTACCTATAAGATAACGAAACTTATGTCTTAGTGAATTTTCGAAATACTTTTAATCCAGTATTAGTATTATATTAGAATACACAACAACAAGAACGTTATTGACCGTTTTTGCATTTTAATCTATATGTAAAACGAAACATTTTTTTTTTTTTTTTTAAAGGTACCTATTCTACCCACTTATGGAAAAGTAAAATCATACAAAATAGAATCAATGTAACTTAATATCTGATAAAATCAACTTGCATTTCAATTAGATTTAGCAGCCTACCTCATTTCTCTATAAAGCTACACTAACTTCTCTTATTTTTCCTTTCATTTCTAGCTATCCTTTTTTGTGTTTGTCTGTCTAAGAAGTTCTCACCGTTCCTTTAATTCTACTTTCAGTACTAATTCCTGAAACCATGCCTGTGATGACCCGTAAGGCTTTTGCTCAGGAGTTGGAGCTTAAATTGAGAACGGCCGTTCAAGATCTTGAGGCTTCAAACTGTAAATGTCAACAACTGTTACAGGAGATAGATGAAAGTGAAAAGGAAGTCGAGAAGGTCGTTTTCAAAAACACAGGCTTAAAACGGGAGCTAGTGGACCTTCATCAGCAATACTTGGATGTTGTTGATGAACGGGACAAACTGCGGGTGGTCACAAATGGTTTCAACAACTGCAGTAACATATATGAGGAGGCTTTATGTAAGGTTAGGGACCTAGAAGAAGAATTAATTCATGCAAATGTACGAATTACAAAATTACAGAAACTAAAAGAATGTACTCAGGCTAAGGAGAATAATAACTTGTATAATGAATTATTATACACTACTTGCAACCCGCAATCCTTAATAACAATAGACCTTACTGAAGATTCTATAATGAAACATAATAATAGTAGTTATAAAGTAAGTCAAAACAAAATTAAAAAATATGCAAAGCTAAATAAAATTATAAATAAATGTAAGTAATAAATATAAAAAACAACAAAATCACAGTTCCAATAATATTAAACTAAGGAAAGAACGTGGTTTTCTTGTAAATAAATTAAAAAACTATCAAATTAAATTAGAAGACAGTAAGAACATTTATGAGTTTGACACTCAACAGTTACAGTCTGAAATTCAGGTACTAGAAGCGTCACTACAGTCACTCTATACTAAGTATGTGAGGTCTGAAAAACAAATTCAGGAGCACATTCTTGCTGCAAATGAGTTAGTGGAAATGTGCAACTCTAATATAGATAAAGTGGACCCGCTGCCTCCCAGCAGCCCTCAATCTTCATTGCAAAGGACATCCAATCTTGAGACTCCCCAACCTGAGGCAACGGAGGACCCGTACCAGTTGGGAAGTGCTCAGGTCTCTATTCCCAAAAACGTTACATCAGATATTGAACAAGGTCCATTGCAAGTAGTTGAGACAGAAGCTAGTTCTGTCCCATGTAGTAGTAAAGTTTGCTCTATTATGTTTTCTGATAGTTTTGGAAAAGGGTTAGGTAAATTACTTAGCAACAACATGAGTCATTCTTCTCAAAATTATTGTATGCCTCAGAATTCCTACAAACAAATAATGTCTTCATTAACTAGGAAGGAATATGATCCTAATGCCATTATTACTGTACTTATAGGTAATAGTTTTAATGTTAAAAAAGATGATATTGCTGATTGTGTCACTGAACTATTGAAGTTAAATTGTAAGAAGATAATTTTGTGTGCTTTTCCATATTTTGAGCATTTATCAAATAGGCAAAACAACTATATTCACATGCTAAATAATTACATGCATTTCTTAGTTAGTCACCATAGTGACAAGTTTATATTTTTTGACACCAACATTTTTGTTGATAAGCTAAGGTCGACTAGGGATACTGTGTATCTGCCCATTAGTTTTAGACGTCAAATAGCTAGGCTATTAGCTTTTAATATTAACCCAGACATAATTAGTATGTCTAAGTCATTTACAATTAGTACCACAGTTAGTAATAGTACTAATGTTAAGGTGGTTAGCTCAAATAGTTTAAACTAGTTTGTAAGACAACAGAAGGTACCTCTAACAGTTTATTTACACTTAATAACAACAAGGTATTTTCTGGCACTAACATAGTTAACTGTACAAAAGGGGCTAAGCAGAAATCCTTGAAATTATTTCACCAAAATATTCAAGGCTTTTCTTCCAAACAATTGGAAATTGAATTGTTTTTAGAAAAAACAATGTTTGACATTATTTGTTTAACTGAGCATTGGTTAAAGGATTATGAAATGTTAATTAACTATGAGAATTATAGTGTAGTCAGTTGTTTTAACCGAAAATCAATGCTGCGTGGTGGTTCACTAATATTAATTAAAAGTTGTATTAAATCAAAAACCCGTATTGACATAGTTGAACTATCGGTTGAACATAGCATAGAACTGTCTTGTGTTGAGCTAGATAAGCATGTCATAGTGTGCGTTTACAGACCCCCAAATTATCAAAACTACTCTATATTTGAGTCAGTAATGGAAGATGTTTTGGCAAAACTTGCAACTGCTAATAAATCAGTAATTATCTGTGGTGACTTTAACATTAATATTTTAGAAAATAATTCAAATACCAGTAGATTTTTAAATTTGTTCAAATCATTCAATTTGTCAAATGTGTTTGTAGAACCAACCCGAGTAACTACGACTACTGCTACATGTATTGATAATGTGTTTTGTTCTTGCGACTATTTAGATAAAGCCATCGTTAATTATCTCCCTTCTGATCACAGTGGTCAATCCGTAACTTTTGAATCCAACATACCAGTAAAAAAAGTGCAGATACAATTCAGACCAATAACAGCAGTTAATTTAAATAAATTTAATAGCACTTTAGTTTGTAAATTAAATAATCAAGACCTTACAATGAACAATGCTAATATTTTATACGAGGAATTCTTTTCGTTAGTCCAGACCGAGTTCAATAATTCTTTTAAGAAGAACACAAAAACTATCAGCCCTAAGTTTTTATTTAGTGACTGGGCAACTAAAGGACTCAGGAAAAGTAGGGATAGACTTTTCGAGCTGTATGGCCTTAAGCCTTATATTAACACGGAAACTTTTAATAAGTATGTTGCTACGTACTCTAAAATTTTTAAGAGCTCTTGTAAGACAGCTAAAGCCTTATACATTAGCAACAAGGTTAAATCAGCAGACAATAAAATACAGACGGTTTGGAAAATTATCAATAACGAAACGAACAGGAACAAAAAGCATAATTCTGATTACACACTGAAGACGTCATGTGGTGGTCTCATTTGCGATAGCAAAGAAGTTGCTCAAGAATTTGTAAATTTCTTTACCAGTATCCCACTTAAAACTACTGAAACCTTAAATTCCTCGCCCTCGCTCTCTTTTGATTTAGTAAGGGCGAACGTTTCAGCTTGCCCGATTAAATTTAACTTTAAGCATATTAATCCTATAACAGTGATAAAAGCTTTTCAGCAAATTAAGATCAAATTAACCGAAGATCTTTGGGGAATGTCCATTAAAGTCTGTACTTCCATAATTGAGACCATAGCGCCTTACTTAGCCTTAATATTTAATTTGTGTGTGGACCAAGGAGTCTTCCCGGATTTAATGAAATACAGTAAGGTAATACCACTTTTCAAATCCGGGGACAGTAAAGACACCAATAATTATAGACCCGTATCCGTGTTGCCGGTTTTCAGCAAGGTGTTTGAAAAGGTAATGCTTAATCAAATGCTCAATCATTTTAACACAAATAAAATCCTTCATGATCAACAGTATGGTTTTACCAAAGGACGTTGTACGACCGACGCCGGTGTAACCTTATTAAGACACATTTTTAACGCGTGGGAAGAGGCCCAAGACGCCATAGGAATCTTTTGTGACCTCTCCAAGGCATTTGATTGCGTCGATCACGAAACCTTACTCTTGAAACTTGAGCATTACGGACTTGCAAAACTTGCACTCAATTTAGTAAAATCTTATTTAAATAATAGACAACAGCAAGTCCAAATAAACGGTATCAATTCACTAGGTTTAAAAGTAAAAATAGGTGTGCCACAAGGCTCGATATTGGGTCCATTCCTCTTTTTAGTGTATATCAATGATCTACTCCATTTATTAAAAAATCAACCACAAATGGTGTTATTTGCTGACGATACTTCCTTAATTTTTAAGGTAGATAGACGTGCAACAAATTTTGACGACGTAAATAACGCCCTATTGCAGGTCCAAAATTGGTTCACTGCTAATAATTTAGTATTAAATGGAAAAAAAACTAAGTGTATAAAATTTTCTTTACCAAATGTCAAAAGTAGTGATTGTGAGATAGTATTGAATCAAGAGAAACTAGAATTCGTCGATAAAACTGTTTTCCTAGGGATCACGCTAGACTCAAGGCTACAATGGGGTCCTCATTTAACATCTCTCGCAGGACGGCTAAGTTCAGCAGCATATGCTGTCAGAAAAATCCGTCAATTTACTGATGTAGATACCGCGAGGCTGGTCTATTTTAGTTACTTTCATAGTATCATGTCTTACGGTATTTTACTGTGGGGACGGGCTGCAGACATCGAGTCTATTTTCATTCTGCAGAAAAGAGCGATTAGAGCCATGTACTATCTCCGCAAGCGTGACTCTCTAAGGGAACTGTTTAAGGATATTAACATCATGACGGTACCTTGTCAATATATCTATGAAAACATCATGTACGTAAGAAAAAACTTACATCTTTTTAGTAAAAGAGGTGATAGACATAATTATAGTACAAGAAATAGGGATCAATTAGTTCAACCAGGTTTCAGACTGGCTAAAGTGGACTCATCTTTCATGGGGTACTGTTTAAAATGTTACAATAAAATTCCTCCCCACATACTTCAACTGAATGAGAGGAAATTCAAGTCTTGTATAAAACGCACACTATGCAGGCAGGCATATTATAAGTTGGGGGATTACATCTCTGATAAAAATGCTTGGCTCAATGCTGGTCCTGCTCCACAACCACAACTAATTGATTAAGTAACATCTGAAAATACTGTTGGAGCTGCTGAAGATTTTAAGACCATCTTTGCATTGTATAAAGTCAATCTCCTTTGTATTATATAATTCCAGAGCACAGGTGTGAGTACTATGTACTAAAGAGCTACCATTTACCGGGTAACACTTTTTTTTATTGACTTGAATGTGCCCTGGCGGCTGTGAGTATGTCATGCTCACTCAAATGTCTCGCTGATGGTGGCGCGTGTGTTGGATCATTTAGCTCCCTTCAAAATGGTTGAGCTGAATGGTGCTGATCCATACGTCATGTTCGTGAACGGGCGCCGTCAGTTGGGACTGGTCAACTCTTAGCGGCCATGGCTGATTTTTAATTTTTGAATTGTTCTTTGTTTTATCTTTGTATTACGGACGCTTCTAACGTGCACGTCTTTCTACATTGTTCTCACATGTATAATTTCAACATGAATGATGTAACCAATACTTTGTAACAATTTATTTTATTTAAAAGAGTGTCCGTGGAGTTTCTTGCCCGTTCTTCTCCATAGGTACCTACTACGCTTTGGAATGGGCAACTAGCTTCATATTTTTGACTGACCGATTCCTTGACAATTCAAAAGTGCCTGTAATGGTTTAATTGAAATAAATGATTTGAGTTTGAGTTTGAGTTTGAGTTTAATCAAATCAATTTATAATATAACATTTTAATTTTATATCAAGATCATGACATAACCCTGTCAGCTCTTCAAGCATAACATGAAATAGTGTTTGTCTCATAATTATGTCAGCAACTTATCAAATATTTATTTATTAAAAAAAATATTAATATAATATAATATAAAGGTTTATTTACAAGAAAATGCAGAAACACATTTATAATGGCAATATTCATAAAAGGTGTATGGTAAAACCGAGCAGGCTTAAAATTCTTACAGTACCAAAAAAAGTTATAAAAACTAAAACCCAACTGTTTTTTTATTTGTCTTGTTTAATACCTTTTTTGTAGTTGACTTGTAGTTGGGTTTTAGTTTAAATAGTTTTTATTTTTATTTAAATAATTTTGGGGTTATAAATTTATAATACAATGTGAAATTTAATTCGTTTGCATCCTCTTAAGGGGTCATTGTACTCATCATTATGAACAACTTTCACTATGGGGCCAACCCTGAAATCGCATCAATCACATTAAGGAATAAAAAATAAAAAAAACTGAAATCGCAAAAAAAAAAACTGCTTTTCCATACGTTTATGTTTGGCATAGCTCGTTATAGTGTAGGGAACAGCTGATTTTTTTTCGCGATATCAGGTTATTTTTTTTTCCTTAATGTGACGTCACAAAACGTATACATAACCAGCGGACGATCAAGATGCTTCCAACGATACCTCATTTACCAAATTATGATGAGTAGTTTAGAAGTTATGAGAAACAGATGAACATACATACATACCCACATACATACCTCAATACCGGTCAAAATCATAACCCACCGTTTTGCTTCGCCGTAGTCGGATAAAAATACAACTTTTGTCCCACAAAACTTATCTTTACAATGTTGCATTTTACGACACTTAATAATATCTCATTCTGTTTATTTACAGGTAATTAATGCATCCACAAGCTGCAGCTACGAACCAAGGTAAAACTAATATAAGTCTCTCAGAAATCTCGCGTGTTCTTAAATTGGCTTAAAATAATATTCGCCCAAGGACTTCTAAGATTGCTATTTAGAATTGCAAATAAAGGTACCTTTATCCTTAGCAACGCTATCGATGTATCAATGTTGCAGCTGAATTATCGGCCAATGAGAGCTGCCAAATGTTGCTGAACTATGCAGTTGGGTAAGATGAGTGGCGCAAGCGCAAATCTCACGACTTGGGTTCACTAACCTGTTTGAAATTTACGTTAAGAGGGCGCCTAAAGGTCCACTAGCGCCACTCTGAAAAAAAATTTTTATCTCGTGACTGAGAAGGAATTATGAATAACGGCTAATAAGGACCCTCGGTAAGTGTGTCTAGAATTTTCTAATACCTTTTATAAAGCTTTATATTGAGACATGAAGCAACAAAATACGATCTAAAGAAAAGCGGCCACATTCCTCTAGATCGTATTTTGTTGCTCCGTGTCTGAATATGAAACTTTATAAAAGGTATTAGAAAATTCTAGACACACTTACCGAGGGTCCTTACTAGCCGTTATTCATAATTCCTTCTCAGTCACGAGATAATACTTTTTTAAAAGAGTGGCGCTAGTGGTCCTTTAGGCGCCCTCTTAAGATACAGAATGGGACACTCCGCAGTTTAGGTACGAAGCTACAAGTACGCGGCTAGCTCGTCTTGTCGGGCCAATTCAGCGAGTGTAACGTAGTCAGAAGATCTTAGAGTTACGCGATAGAAAGAGAGGCATCTTCTAGGTGAATATAAGTGTAGGTAATTAGCGCTGTGCGACCTGAATTGCACTTTATTGTGTCGTTGCAAGAGACGCTTTTTATTTAAATGATGAGTGTCCCATCTGTATTAATCTGTGGATAAGGTCTAAGCAGTATAAATTGTCGCCATTTTGAATTGGCAAACGTATGCTTAGGGGATAGCGAGATGGATCGACGACCTTAAAAAGACGGCTGGGATAGGCGAAAGTTGGAGAACCGATTGTTATGGTGCTACGTCACAAGTAACTATAAAATCTACATACTCGTGACGTCATGGCAAATTTTAACTCAATGTATTGCCGTAATCTTTTGATTACCTACGTAAAAAAATACGTGTCCAATATTTTTTAATAATCTACCTGACGGTCAAAAAATAATTTTTAGGTGTCATCCCTATTACTTGTCATATCAGACTGTCTTCCTAGGAACTTCATAGGTGAGTTCTTGTAATTTTTTACTTGTTCTGGCTGCAGTCAGTGCTATCATCTCTGAGTTTTTCTTGGGAACTAAGCTTTATTAGAAACAGATTGTTTGTATAATCTCTTATTATATCTAGAGTGTGACAATGGGCCTTACCTAAGAAGGCTAAAAGTCACCCAAAGGGCAATGCAGAGGGCTATGCTTGGAGTGTCCCTACGTGATCGAATGAAGCAGCAGAAATGAAGAGATCCGTAGGAGAACCAAGGTAACCGACATAAGCCCGAAGAATTGACAAACTTAAGTGGCAGTGCGCAAGGCACATTGCTCGTAGAACAGATGGCCGATGGGGCCGAAAGGTTCTGGAGTGGCGACCGCGTACCGGGAGATGTAGCGTTGGAAGGCTTCCCACAAGATGGACCGATGACCTTGTGAAGGCCGCAGGAATCCGATGGATATGGGAAGCACAGAACCGGTTGAAGGGGTGGTGCTTGGGGCAGGCCTATGTCCAGCAGTGGTCTTTTGGCTGATGATGATATCTAGAGTCTTAATAACCAAATCCCGTTGTTAATTACTATAAGTAATTTCCACCTATTGGGCTGTCGCTCACCGTTTCAAACGTCAGCTCTCGATTATGATCGACGACTTCGTTGATTAGTTGTCAATAAAACAGGCATTGTAATTGACTCGTCAGTATGACTGTGTGGATTGATATCGATATTCGCTTGATTCAACTATTTGTCAGTTTTTTTTTTGTCTATTTTAAAATAGATGGGAGAAAAAAAACTTTCACTAGTATTCTTAATGCCAATTGCACCAATGAAACTGAACGCGATCAGCACATCTAAATTGCGTTCAAGAGTTGTCAGTGTTAATATTCCTACAACAATGATGACTGGATCGTGTTCAGTTTCATTGGTGAAATCTGCCCTAACTGCTACGTTGTACAGTCAGCTGCAAAAAATGCGTACACCCAAGCACTTGTGCATATTCAAATAAAAAATAATAGAATGAATTAATGGAATCTTGAAACTGATATTAGCAGATGTTATGAATTTCTATTCATATATGTAATAAAAAAGTTAAAAGCCTACTTCTTCTAAAATCTAAATTTTAGTTTATCTAACTGTATATACAATTTTTTCTGACTAATGGATTATAATATTATAAGCCTCATCCAATCATATGTTCAGGAGCTGGACATCACATAATTAAATTACACAAAAAAAAAAACACTCAGAGTGGCCAGGTACAAAAGTTATTTTTTTGTTTTTTATTCATTTTGCATACTGAATACATGATGATTAGTCATTGTCAATAGTAAAATTACAGTCTAAAGTTCATAATGACAACGTCATTATTATGGACTTCGTGGTGGATGGTGAGCAATTTCGGTGTAAAATTCTGACATAAGTATCTAAATTAAATAAATGCGAAAGTGAGTTTAGTTTCTTTGTTACGCTTTCACGCTAAAACGGCAGAACGGATTTAGATGAAATTTGGCACAGGGGTAGACCATGACATGGAGAAGGACTTAGGCTATTTTTCATTCTGGTTCGCAGACTAAGTCGCGGGCACCAGCTATTTTCTTAATATATAAATAAAATTAAGAGACTTGCGGCATATGGGATAGTCTTACGTCATTCTGACATTTATAATTCAAAAAGATAAGGTGCTTTCGGAACATATTATTAAGTTTTTTTTTTCTCTGCATCACATAGCTCTGTCTCAGTAACGGTAAGAGACATCCTAAGTCAGTACGTTCACATACATTTTGTGTTAAAATAACAATTTGTAAAATGAAAAAAAATACTTCGGTACACTTATTAACGCACTAGTTTAATGTATTTTAGTATATTTAGAACTAGCTAGCTAGAAATTTTCATGCGACTGCGTCCGCGTTAAATTTCTAGCGACTGCGTCCGCGTGAAATTTCTTGTTCCCCGATCCACCGCGTCGCATAGCATCGTCCGCCCGCGCTATTACTTAGTTTTCGCTTAGCGTTCATTCTGATTTTTTTTCTTTTTGCTCAGCTCCTAAGGGCCCTAGCGTGATGTTAAATAGACTATAGCATTCCTCAAGAATTGGGCTATCAAATGCTAGAAATAATTTTTCAAATCCGACTAGTAGTTTCAGAGATTACTGCGTTCAAACAAGCAGACAAAAAAATAAATTCTTCAGCTTTCTTATTAATAAAGATAGATTATTATTATTATACTCGTAGATAGATAACAGTAGGTAACTTGTTTCTATTTTTAATCAACCTTGACTTTATCCGTTGTTTTGTATGTATCTGACGAATATGCATGTGTTTTGCAACTAATCAAGTTGCTAGGTATAATGCCACCTCTTATGAAGGTCGCAGGATGTGAGTGGGACACTAACCTTCGACGCTTTTTTACTAAATTGCTCTGAAAGTGTTGCAGTTTGCAATCTTGCGTGCTGGCAATGTTTTGCAACTGTTTTTTGTGTGCACCTGTACTTTTGGTTACTGATATTTTGGTACTTAGGTATTTTATACGTACTTGAGAATTATTTATTTATTTAAACTTCTCGCACACAAATAAGGTACAAAGGCGGACTTTATGCCCTAGGCTTCTCTACCAGTCAACCAAGGGTCGTGAAGAGAGATGGCAGGTGCTCTGTTTGGGAGAAAGTAATAATAAAAAATAAAAACAAAAGATATAATAATTAATTATTAATAAAATAGGTGCACAAATACATAAATAGGTAATAACTTATTATACACATAAATAATGCGAAAGTCAGTTTGTTTATTTGTTTGTTTTTTACGCTTTCACGCTAAAACGGATCCCGCCGATATTCCCACGCGATCGAGGTTTATTCGGCTGAAACCGCGGGGTGCACCTAATTGACAGAGGATTTTTATTTTATTTTAAAAATGTAAAGTTAGTGCAATTCATTGCTAAGCAAATTGTTACCCTACGACTGACTGTACTTGCTGTTATTACTTGCGAATTGACTTTTTTAAAATAATTTTCCAAACGCGCAATAAAATCTAAATTGGGTTGAGTGCATTCGAGCATAATGCATGGGATATTAATTCACTTTGTAAAAAACAAAGTCGATATTAAACCATACTAAAAAGGATATGAGCCATTCCGGAACGGAAGTGTCAGATAGAAATTAATTAAATATTTAAAATCAAACTACAGACGGAATCATTTCAAAAAGTGGCGACAGCCGTCCATATACTGTATGATATGTTCTAGAGATGCTAAGAACTATTTCTCGAAATCTTTTTGCACTATTTTTTCTAGACATTAATGGAACCTATTCAGGTTAGAAGTAGTGACTGGCAGTTCTATTAATAACATTGGATGCGACTAACGTCCCGTGACGGTCTAACGTTGTGTGGCGAAAGCTAGACTTTCTGAAATTTTTACAAAAAGTTCTAGATTGGAAACGAAAAGAGACTTGCTCGATGTTATGTACATGAATAGACTACAAAAACTGAAGAATGTTTTTTTTTTTTTTCTATTAGCTTCCGCCAGCGGCTTCGCCCGCGTGATATCTTTATAAATTATAGCCTATGTTACTCAATGATAATATAGCATTCCACTGGTGAAATAATTTTTTTTATCGGTCCAGTAGTTTTTGAGTTTATTCAGTACAAACAAAAAAAAAAAATCTCTTTATTATATTATAGTATAGAAATATAACCATGCTTCTATTTTTCACCGGATGCCAGTTCATGACTCAACTTAACTTTTTTTTTTTTACCAGCTCAATCACTCTCTTTTTTTCTGTTCAAGTATTAACAAAATAATATTTTTTTGAGCATGACCAGATTGGATAGATACAATCTCTATGCACCTTTACTAAAATCGATATGACGGTAATAAAATGGTTGTGAATAATATAATCGATAATCGAATAAAGAACTTTCAATTTGATGTTATGTCACAGCTCTAAACTAATCATTTGACATGGTGTCATGCGAATCATCTAAATCTAAATTTATTTAAAAAAAAAACGCTTTTCGTGTCTTTATTCCGGAATGTTTATATTTATAAATTATTCATTAAAATATCATTAATAATAATAATAATAATAATAACCCCACCGCCGTATCTCTACGTTGACGTCGTGGTGGGGCTTGCGCGCTCCAAACTCTAGGTCTGTGCCGGTAGAGCTTACTTTGCCGGAACAGGTCTAGGATGAGGAGTCAGACCAAGAGAGATACAGAAACCCGCAGGGCAGCATGTGGCGAGCTGTTGGGCAGTAGCGACCCCACGGACCCTATCTCCCGGGAGAAATCTTGTTCCTCATCTCTGGCTTGCCTTTATTGGCCGGCTGGAGTGAACACTGACGAGGAACAGAGCCCCACCTCATTCTTGCCTTAATTGGCCGGCTTGAGTGGAGATTCGCAAGAGCAAACGTGCTCGGAGGAAGGAAGTATTTCAGTAAGTGCTCGTAGGGATCTTGACCATCTTCCGGGCTCTGGGATTGTTCTGAAAGCCGTGGAATACCTCTCCACTCCTCAAGCACCTCAGGACGTGTTGCCCCCTTGTCGCTACGTCACTATGTGCTAGCGACAGTTTCCGGGGGCCCATTATTGAGTGTGCAAGTCACCCCCTGCCATTTTATCCGTGTACATATAAGACATTGATCAGGCAGGGGCCATAGTCCTTCCATAGTTCCAGGTCACCAGTCAACTTTAGCCACCCAAACCCATAGTCCAATATCTTTGTTTCCATTTCCTGCAATAGTCCTACGCCAACCGGGGGTTGTCCTTGGGTGCTCTTGCATAGTGCACACAGGGATAATCGTCGGTTGGTGCCTCATTTCATTAAAACGCCTAACGGGCCTCTGCGAGTTGGCTTCGGCCCCTCGTACGCCTTCCAAAGGTCCGGGACCCCAGGGTCCCGAGAAATGTCAAAGATAATAATAATAATAAATGTTTATTCACAACCCTTATTACAGATGGTCTTCCTTAATCTAAGGTATACATCGCAGTGACTTAAAAAAAAAAAAAAAAGGGGGTTGGACATTGCAAATTACATTTAACTCGCATATAATGAAGAAATCAAATTTTTTTGTCCGGTGGTAAAACCGTGCGAAGCACTGGCAACCCGCTATAGTCATAACCCATTGTATATTTTGTAGTGTTTAATTTATTTTTTGTCATGAATTTTTGTGGTTTACAAGTATATTATAGAAATAAATATTATAATTTATTAATATTGAAAAGCAATTGTATTGAAATTGAATGACCTTCTATTGACGTATTTGATAGCTAGGTGCATATTGTTTTGTCTGCATTGCAGACAAACTAATTAGCATTGACATCCAAATTTCTGATAATAGTCGTACCGATGCTAGGCAACGGAAGAGGGTCAAAGTAGGAAATATTTATACCTACATAAAGATATTATGTTAGTTAATTTTTTATTAATTATAATTAAACTACTTTGAATAAAAGAGCCATTTTCAATAGGGTTCCGCCTATGGCCGAAACGAATCTATTAAAAAATAATTGACTCAATTAATTGATTTTTCCGCAAGCTACAATGTTTTCTGGTTTCATACTTGATTAACGGGATTTTTTTTTAAACAATTTTGATCTTCTTTTTCATTTGTGCTGCATTAAATATTTTTTTGAAAAGTACAGAATTAATCTCAATCAAATTATCTATACAATGGTATATAAATTAAGTAGGTTCTGTGTACTAGCAGGAGTGTTACAATAAAAACAGTTGCAGAAAGGAGGCAAAACATACTTTTCGATCACAAAGCGAGTTGTGCAAAAGATGTATTCGAAAGGTAAACATAAACGAAAACATCTACCCTTAATTATATACCTACCTATCGAAATCCTATCGAAACTCGTATTATTTTGAAGCCCTTTCTCGAAGATATTTATTTTTTCGATATCTCTTCTCTTTTTGTGAAGTTTAAGATTCTTTGAAAAATGCCCCAAAAGAAAAGTTAAAAAATTAGGGTGAAAAAAAAAAAAAATATGCAGTATTGTAGACCTTTCCGTAACCCATCTCTTGATACTATGTATTTTAATTTCTCTATCTTAATAATTGAGGAAGCCAGGCCCCGATCGCACTTTTCTTGAAAACGGGTTACTGACGCAATCGAAAAAGCATCCAATGCTAAAAAATCTAAGTTCTCGCAGATTAACCAACTTCCCTACATTACGCCTTAGCATCGCAGACTTATGCATTTATAATATCGCTGTTACGTGAACGCGGACCAACTGTTATGCGGGTTGACTTGCGCCCGCGCCGCAGTCTTGTACCGCAGCGCAAACGATTCACGCGCACTTTCGCTCTCGCTCTACGCTTCCGCGATATCCGACTTCCCTCGTATACGGAAGCTAGGCTTATCAGTCAGAACTCATCTTTATTTTTTTTTTTCGTCGACTGTTATTTTATCAAGTCTAAAAAAGGAAGTTATAAGTTTGTAAGGAGGTTTTGTTTACGAATTTAAATAATTTAAATACCTGTTTTGGTTTATATTTAGAACAGGGTCGTTTGCCATTTAGGTATAGCGCATATATAAACACAAATTAAACCAATTAAACATTTGTTTCGTTATGTGTAAGACTTTACGATTATCGATAAGCAAAGTGACTTTTAAATTATTTAATAGAGTGATACTAGTTTCTTGTCTACAATTATATTGACATTTGCCAATGTTTTTGTGACTTACATAATCTACTCTGAAAGTGCAAGCATTAAGTAGTGCCGCACAAACAGAACGTAACACTTCGATTGCTTAACAGACTTATGTAAAACCTTTACGGTCAACAATAAGTCAAAGTGAGTCCTTGAACAACTTCGTGGACTAAATTAAGTGATTTTAGTCGCGATAAAGACTAAAATTAGTGCAAAAGTGACTAAAAATTGGTTCTACTTGAAGTAAAACTAGTGCTACGGTGACTAAATCTAGTGCTACGTTGACTAAAATTAGTGCCACAGTGACTTGTGTTTGTTATTGGTAACAAACATTTGTGCCAAACATCCTTGTGTCTACAAGTGAAGTGCAAGGGCACTATGTTGGTGATATTGGCGTATATTGGCGTTAGATTCGCTCTACATGTGTCCAGGCAAAGTGGACGGGCACTCGCCGACGAGTGCTATACTAGGAAGTAAGCATTTCTTTTCTTTTTAAAAACACACAGTAAAGAAAAATCTTTCACGTATTTTATCGCACTTGTTATTTGGCCGTGCCCTTGGATTTTTTTTTTTAGTCCGCGTCATGTTTCGATTAATATTTGGACGCATTTTTGGACAATAAGCTTTTCAACAAATTTTCTTATAAGTATTCATAGTCGTATTATGTGCATCGTGCACATTTTCGATATGGCTGTACTTAAATTTTTGCAAGAATAATTCAAATTCTTTTTCTTATTTTTGTCTGTTTACCTAACGGTAAGACAGAAGTGACAACACATGATTTGTTTTTTTTTTTTAAGAGTTCTTAAAATCTGCGATGTGATCCGTGAAAGTTTTTTTTTTTCTAATAGACAGTTTTCCCTCGCTATTCACGGAAGATTTACTTTAAATCAAATCAAATTAAATAAAGATTAAGAGTACCGAAAAACTTATTCAAGTTGGGTTTTCTCATGTTCGATTAAGGAATTCAAAATAATTATGAACGTTAAATTGAAAATGTTTCGAACTAACAATGATTAAATTATGTTTTTAAAAACTAGATGAGTTCGGTGTAGGAAAGAACTCATCCAGTTGTATCCGACTACTCTGAGAAGAAAGATCGAAACAAACTCAGAGGTCACAGTCTCTTTTAAAGTCCAGACATAATCTTGGTCAGGCCATAAGGAACATGCAGATTAGTGAATGATTTATAATACAAGGTGTACGACTAAATGTAAATTAATGCACTTGAATAAATAAATTTAATCAATGCACAGTGTGTTAGGTATTTGTTTTATTTAAGAGAGTGCATTCAGAAAGTGGGCAACGTCGCAAATAGCTGTCAAATATTTCGCTGTTTTGATAAATTTGGCATTATTACTGTATGAAATATAGATAACTAGTGAAATCAAATATTGATTATGAAATGCAATAATTAATATCGTCACACCGAATATTTAGTTTTAGATGTAAAAAAAGTATTTGGAAAGTTTCCAAATGCCTTTTTTACTCCTAAAACGGTTGCAACATCAAATTAAGTAGTATAATTGTAATTCATTAGTAATATTTTAGTATAAAAAAAAATAAAGAAACAGTTAAATATTTGACAGTTATTTGCGACGTTGCCAACTTTTAGAATGAACGCTCGTAATAGCCCGTGAATAGTGAAGGATCAAAAACGATCTATTCTGTAAAAAAAAAGTGAACACTAGAAGTGAAAACTTAAGTTAAGTGATTGAAGTGAGCTGTCATTACTCTTGATGCCAGTGATTGACACTATTGACAGCTCATTCCACCTTTGTTTTTACAGTGAGTTTTTCACAGAATAGATCGGCTGCATTTACCTACTTATTGAATATTTATAACTTGACATGTTACTTGTGGTATGTCACATTAAACACACAACACTACATTACTTAACACCTGGTAAAATAACAGCTATTTATGAGCTATTAATTGAAACATCAATTAAGAAATTATAGCTAAGTCATTGAAAACATTCAACTAACGGTAATTGTATTTTGAAGAGTGATTGCAACTGGTGTTGTAAAATAATTTAGTGGCGTTTTGTAAGACTGCAAGCCGAACAAAACGTGTGAGAATAAGCTGCGGAAACTGTTTGATATGAAATAAAAACCTTTAAGTAGCTAGGTATTTAAGAGCGTACCGAGGGAACGATGAGTAATTTCAAAATAATTGCGTTCGTTTGATCCCCTACTGCATCGTTATTCCTTAAGCTTTAGTTATGCAATTAATATGTAAGATATTTAAGGATTCACTCTTTAAATCGTACACTTTAGAAACACGATTATTTTTAGTTTTCTCGATAGAAAAAATAATCCAAAGTAATCTCTAAAAAAACAAAATAAACCTTTAGTACGGCGTAAATGCTTCACGGAAGGTCAACAGTTTTTTAATACTAACAAAACGTTGTTTTCTATAACGTCATTTTACGTTTTCAAAATGTGTATTTGTTTCAATAATACGAAGGAAATACCTAAATTATCGCGCGAACCGCCCATTCCATTCATTAGCGCTAGACGGTCGGTGCGCTCTTGTTGTGGAAGCCAGAAAATGCACAAAAACTACAGAAATATTCAAGTTTTTTTGTTGAAGTTCATTTATCGCATTAATTATTTCTTGAAGATTTATGTAAGACTAAATTACTTAACTACTTATGCATTTAATTATTATTTATCATTCACCTTGCAAAGTTTCTTCATCTGAAGTTATTTTGATAGTTGACACATATCATATAACATGAAAAATATTAAAGATAGACCTTTAATATTTTTCATGTTATTAAAATTTTAATTTTTTGAGTAGCATTTGTGACCTTGCTTTACATTTTTTGCCATATCTCCGATGTTATTGGCTCTATTTGGATTCTGTTAATTATTTCTGAAAGTATTTTCATTTAAACGTGTTTTTTCACTTTGCAATCGGTATTTTGTAGGTTTGATTGTTTGTTTTCGTTTTGTAAATGTCGCAACAGATTATGTAATTGTCTTTGGCCTCTGACCCTGACAGCGGGGAATAGATCAAATTTGTCAAACTAGTCTGTTGTGAATGATGGATACGAGGCTTTTGGCTCATCTGTAAAGTGGTATTGTTTTGTTTTTTTTTTTGTAATGTGCGTTTGGTTTGTGCAGAATAAACACTTTTTCTTTCTTTCTTTTCTTTCTTTTTAATTTTAATATATTAAAGAATCTTTTGTAGGTACCTAGTAGTTATCATTTAAAAACAACTTCTTTCCTTGAAGATGTCCTTCAAAAAGGTCAGATTATTGATTGACCTCGTCCTTATCGACTTATTAAAGTGTTTGCATTCATTTGCAAATATCCGTCGTTGGCCAACAAGTTTTCATATGGAATATCAATGCATGTCAAATGATTTAATTGGGTGTGATAGTTCATCATATTTACTGATCATAGAGTAGAGATAGAGACTTTTTAACCGATTTCCAAAAAATAAGAGGTTCTATGTTCGGTTTTTATTTTAATTTTATTTATGTTCATTGATATTTTCGTCATTTGTGGACCGATTTTGAACATTCTTTCTTCATTTAGTAGAGGAAGCTTGTGCGGTGGTCTCATATAAATTGTAATAACCTTGCTTGGGTAGTTTTTGAGTTAGCTTCAATAATACGTATTTTTTCCCACTTAGTCTATGTGGAAGTTGTTATAATAAGTTCCTGTTACTGTTATTTACATAGCAGGGAGTATTTGAATTTGTGTGGGGTAGGTACCACAACCAAAAGTGAAAAATAAAAACTTCTTACAAAAAAAAACAATCGACTTCCAAAAAAACACTACATAGTGAAAAAAAACTTTATTTAATTTCGATTTATAAGTAATATTTAAGGATTATTAAATAGAAAAAAAAAAAAAGAACGAAAATTCAAAACAAAAGACAACGACTTCCGAAATTAAAGTTATTTTTCATTTTGTAGTGTTTTTTTGAAAGTCGGTTGATTTTCGATCGGTTAGGTTAAGCTACGCTTTCCGCGGTTGGTCCGTGAATGAGTGACCTTCTTTACATACCGAGACTCCTCCGTGCCTCGGAAAGCACGTTAAGCCGTCCTGGCTGCCATTCGTAGATCTTTGACAGTCGTTACGGGTCGTCAGAAGCCCGAATTCTGACAACCAGTCTCAAGAAGGGAGGTATTACCATTGGGTAATGAAGGTCAGATAGGCAGTCTCTCCATGTAAAATACTGGTGTTCGGCTGCATCCGGTTAGACTGGAAGCCGACCCCAACATAGTTGGGAAAAGGCTAGTCAGATGATGAGTTTTCTAACACTTTCATCAACAGTTTATATAAGACTGTACTTAAATACGCACTAAACTAAAATACAATTTATAATTAAAATGACTAAAGGTCGTAAACAACATGAACTTATGAACCCTTTCGCTCGTCACAATATATTGGTAGCTTGGTGTCAAAGTGTCAACTGTTATTCCGGGTCACTTATATAAAGACTTATATACCTATGCTTGTGTAATTTAACTCTCTTTTTGTATTTCACTTATTTACGGGTATCGTAGTGTTTCAGTCCTAGAGTTTCTTAATTAACAAAACAAAAAATAACAAAAAAATGTCTACACTAATAATACTTTAATAGCAGTTTATGAAACTGTTGCATAAAGAGGGATATTACAATACGAGTGTGCGTTTAAAAATCGAGCCGTAGGCGAGGTTTTTAATAGTATCAAGCTTTGTACAGACAAGCGCGACGCGACAGCGCGACGCGACACTGGTTATTGTTATATCGTCAAGTTTTCTTAGAAATGGTATTGTTCGAGTCGCGCCGCGCCGTCGCGTCGCGCTGGTCTGTACGAGCCTTAACTCGAGTGTTTTAATACCGAGTTATGTGCAGTTTCATACACTACTTTATCTACTCTCATTGGGATTGAACCTACTGAATAAAAGATCAAAGTTAAAGATCAAGAATACAATATTCCCACGAATTTCAGTACAACTTCACGTATGAATGGCGCCTGCACCCAGCACATCACCGCGCATGCGCTAGAGCGGTGCTGCTGAACCCCGTAACGTTCCATTACAAAAGTTGAAACTCCTTGGTGATATTAACTTCTTGGAATCGCTCTGTATCGTTATAGAAAAAAAAAAGGTTTTATAGCATTATGTTTTTAGAGAAAAAGTGTTATAATATGATTCTATTTTTAAATTTCGGTAAATAATGTATGTCAATATAAACTCGGTTTGAAGTTTATAATTAGAATATTACGATATGAGAGTAGATAAAAAGATTTTTGTTTGTTAATTTGTAAAGAATGAACTAAAAAACGACTGGGACTGATTTAAAAATTCTTTCACCAGTAGAATGCTATAATATCACTGAGTAACATAGGCTGTAATTTATAAACATAAGACGCGGGCGCAGCCGCTGGCGGAAGCTAGTTGCAAATAAATATTCTATTCAATTCCATCACACCTGTATTCCCCATGGGTTAAGCATAGGTAGTGGTGTAATATTATATTAATATTATATTATAATATTACACCCTCAACAAACAACAATTAAACATCAAAAACTATTAACAACAACAACATTAATCATTACAACTATCTTAATTAACAAATGTACCTATAACAGTACACCCACAACAATTAAACATTAACAACAACAACATTAACCATTACAATTAATTAACAATTTACATGAGAATTGCCTAACAACAGGACTATACAGCTGCATTAGGATTGACTCTGATATTTTTCCTAGGATGCCATTAGACTTTCGTTCTCTAAGCTATAATTAAATGTCAATGGCTTTTTTAAATTTCTAATTAATTTAAAATTTATTCCTTTTTTGGACTAACCATTGCCAACAGACATTAAGGCTCCCCCGCAGAGAGGCGCGACGCGACCCTGGCGGAACAATAATAAATTCTATGAAAACTTCCCGGAAATTGATCTACCGGTGTCGCGTCTGTCTGCGTAAGCCTTTACGTTTGGGTCAGATTTTTTTCTAGGGTGCCTGAGACTAATGCCCAATTGTTTTATGCGTTAGCCAATAGTTTGTTCTCAATTCAATTAATAAATAACAATATAATGACAAGTATACAATGTTATTTGATATTGACGTCGCCGTCGGTAGAAAAGATTCTAAAAATAACTTCTTATAAAATTCATCAACCAAAAAACCAGTGACTCATTATAGTTAGCGATACTTAATTTGGCCTATAAAAATCAGGTTTGGTAGGTATTTAATATGTTTTTAACGAATAAAGGCTCGTACAAACTAGCGTGACTTGTCGCGCGACGCGACACCGGTATGTGTTGTACCGTGAAGTTTTCCTAGAAATTGTTTTATTAGAGTCGCGTCGCGCTTGTTTGCGGCCTTTTAACGTTTTTGACCATTAAAAAACTGGATAATTGATACTGTATAATTATTTATACTTAGCGGATTTTTTTTGTTTGAGAAGTACCTATCCGGCAAGTATAACTAGGTAGCATGTAATTGTAAATTTATGACCATCTATAAAATCTACATTTATATTTTACGGTAAAGTTAAATTAAAATAGATAGAATTAGACAGAGGTGTACGTATACCCACATTTCGCCCGTTATGTTGAAGTCCAATGTTATATGTACTGTGGGGGGTCCTTGTGTGGCAGGATGAGTAAATGAATACATAGACCAAAAGTTCACTTGTAGTTTTATTCAATTTTCCAATAGTTACACAATGGCACTTGATTATTACATACAGTTAAATCGCGACACGATAAAGTTTCGTGCAGACAAGCGCGACGCGACAACGCGACGCCAGCTATTGTTATACCGTGAAGTTTTTTTAGAAATTGTTTTGTTTGAGTCGCGTCGCGCCGTCGCGTCGCGCTGGTCTGCACGAGCGTTTATACTGACCCGAGTGGGGCTCTCGGAACGACTGGCCTTTGCCGATGTCGCCTGTACATTTTCTATGAAGAATGCTTACATTGCAATTGATGACGCTGTACGGTCGCTACACCCAATTTCTATCTTTCCCCATTATGGTACTTGTTGACAGGCCTACACTGACCTCCCATACCTATTAACACAGTAATTTGAAGAAATTGTAAAAGCCAATTATTTTTAAAAGAGTAACCGTGGAGTTTCTTGCCGGCTCTTCTCCATAGGAAACGACAAATTGGAACTTCTGACGTTTCATAAGTGCCCATGTAGGTTTATGTGAAATGAAATGTTTTGATTCTGATTTTATGCTTTCCCGGCGAAATGGAATACCCTCACGTAACATCAGATTTCACATCGATCAGACAGAAAAGTAATTTCTATTAGCAAACAATTCATTACAACTTCCTATTGTGTTTCGACAAAGGGCCTCGATAAATAGCTACTGGTATCATATAACAGTTGAATAAAGAAAGAGTTCAAGAATACAGTGACCAAACGTTTGACTTTACCTAAAGATTTTCTAACTGGGTAGATACTTGACTAACATGTAGGATCACATGTGAACAGAGGAAGAACTAAGAATGGACTCTGTGGAAGACAATTTGTTGAACCTGGGAACTAATTACTGAGATAGGTAGGTAATTTCTGATAGACCTGACTGTATGGAAGAAGAAAAGGCTCACTGGAGTGACTCTCAATAAATCTGGATACGTCAGTGTTTAAAACACATTGGTTAGGTACCCCTTTTTATTACGCGCAGAGTAAAGTTATGCTAACACTAACCTCTAAAGATGGTATGGTTGTAACTTTACTCCACGTTTATTAATAAGGGGAAAGTGATTAAATATAATAAAATTTAAGTAGAGTAGTGATCGTTAGTTTAGAACGGAAAACGCGTACCCCCCAAGTACATTGCTTTTCTATCTAAACTAATATTTTAAAGAGAAAAGATTTGATTTTTTGTATGTTTGTTTGTTTGCTTGTTACGCTTTCACAGTAAAACGGCTGAACGGATTTGAATGAAATTTGGCGCCTAGGTGGACTATGATCTGGGTTAGAAGATAAGATAGTTTTATCCCAATATTCCCACGGGATCGAGACTTATGCCGGTGAAACCGTGGAGTGCAGCTAGTATTTTGTAAATAAGGTTGTTAATTGCCAAAGCCTAGCCACGTCGACAAATATGGATAAGTACTTCCTTATTCATCTGTCCGTTCTTGATCTGTCGATCTGGCAAACCTACTTGGAAAATCATTAGAATGTTCACAAGTAATCAAACAGCGATGAAGCAAGAGAACGTAACACATTAATATATCAATTTCTAATGGCAATGTGAAAAAAAACATATCAAAGCCTTTTGATAACGATCTCAAGACAATAGTGCTGTCCAACCTTTTATATAAACACTCGATAGAAATCTAATTGTGGGTGTGTCGTAAAAAAACTTGCTCCATTTTGTTTTTTATTTTACTTTGAATAGGGATTCAGTGAAAGCTCGTAGTTGAGTACCTACATGTTGCCAGAACATTGAAGCCTCAACTTATAAATTGAGATATTTACTTAAGCCTCAATGTTCTGTCAGTCTGCTCTGATAACCAAGCCTGTATTTTCGTGATGTTATGTTATAATACCAGTACCATTATTAGCAATCAAAAAGAGCTAGTTTATACTTCGTAAACAGGGACCAAAATAATCCCTAGGGAACAATAGTGATTTGAATTTGGAATGTGGATATTGTTAGTATAAGTTCCAATCACCAAAGAGATTAATTGCTAACATTGTATGAATAAGTAACAGGCTCAATGATACCGAAACCGCGCGCGAGCCAAATTAAAAAGTTCAAAATTAAATAAAGAACGCGCGAAATGCATTCCGCCTTCATTCGTAATTGTTTACTCAAATTCAGAATGAAATAAATAAACGTAGGTGCTATTCTTATTCATAAGTTGCACTTACTTATTTTCTCTTAGAGGGTGATAAAAATTAAAGTTTCCACCTCGGAAGCAACACTATTTTAAGCTCGAGTGACGTACTTCAGACACTCGCCTTTAAAATAGTTGTTTGCTCCCTAGGCAAACAATCTACTATTAAAGCATTAAAGAGAATGCGCGTTCTTCAACTATAGCCTCGGATGCCTGTCCTCAACTGGTATATTCATAAATATTATAATATACTTACCTACATTATGTTAACTACTATTGCGAACGCACTTTACCTAATGTAAGATCATTTGATAACCTGTTCGGATCAACCTTTTGCGCTAAAGTGCGCAATCCTTATAAGAGGCTGTAAGACTCGTTATAAAGCGAGGGCCCAGTTTAAGATTTATGTCTACATGGACTACATGTTAGGTTGGCAATAAATAATAACGCAATGAATGTTGTTGAACTGTCAAAATGTAAGGTATTGCCATTGGCTGCCAGGGTCACGGGAAAGTCCGAAAGGGATACCTGGCAACACACAGGCAACGGAAGGAACACGGGTGGGTTTTAGTCAGTAAAAGTCTGACACACCCTCCCGCTCCGCCCAGAGCGTTAGAAGTTATTTGACAATTTCCCAACATCAAAAAAAAAAAAAAGTTTGGCAATAAAGACACTAGATTATATTCTAGCCACATCTTCTGGATCAAATCAAATAAGAATTGAATGTATGGAAATACGTGCACTTTATAACTTTGTCGTGGACGGCAATTTAAAAGCGTCTTCATATATTATCATACATTTTACTTCCCTGTGTTATCGTGATGAACGAGGACGTCTACGATAATATCGTCACATTAAAAATTATAAATGCGCACATTATGTCTTTTAGCACGCGTAGCATGACAACCATAGAAACAGGTTTTCTATAGAAACGGGTTTTGTCGACGGAAGAATAGACAAAAGCACAGATAAACAATCATAATCTGTATTTTGTCTATTCTTCTGTCGACAAAACCCGTTTCTATTGTAGTCATGCTAAGCATGCTGAAGTTCAATAGACAAACAATGACAAATACTTATAAGCATACAATGATATAAATAAAACATATGATACGACATTAACCCTAACTGCTACAGGAACTAAAACGGTATGTTGAATTTATTGGAATTGATGTAAATAAAGAGTAGGTCATCCAGATAGAATATTAATACTTCCCTCAACGTTAGTACGGAAAATTACCGCTAAAATGAATGGTCGAAGAAGAAACAAGCAGCAAGCAAGCTGTAAACAGTGTAACTGGGATCCAGTTTGAAAGGGTGGTGGTGTAATTTAATTAAGGCACCAAAGATATAATCTCTAGATAGACAGTCAAAGCTGTGAACTTTTGAATATAGTCATAACCCATTGTATATTTTGTAGTGTTTAATTTATTTTTGTCATGAATTTTTGTGGTTTAGAAGTAGGTATATTATAGAAATAAATATAATAATTTATTAACATTGAAAAGCGATTTTATTGAAGTTGAATGACCTTCAATTGACGTATTTGATAACTACGTGTATATTGTTTTGTCTGCATCGCAGTCAAACTAATGGGTTCCTCCTATGACTGAAACGAATCTGTTAAAAAATTATTGACTCAATTAATTGATTTTTTCGCAAGCTACAATGTTTTCAGGTTTCATACTTGATTCACGGGATTTTTTTTAAACTATTTTGATCGCTTCTCGCTTCTTCTCTTCTCTTCTTCGCATTACGAGTCGTGCAAAAGATATATCCGAAAGGTAAACATAAACGTAAACATCTACCCTTAATTATATACCTATCGATTAAAATAATAGCGTCCAACTGTTGGCCGCTAAATGCACGCACACTAGAAAAGCAGAATGACGTGGCGCGCGTGTAAGGCGTAGCTGTCACGCACACCAGCATAACAAAATTGGCTTGTTTGTTTTAGTTCTTTTGTAGCGCGACACTCTATCTAGACCAGGGTTTCTTAAAGTGGGGTCCACGGACCCCCAGGGGGTCCGTGGCATGTGCACCAGGGGTCCGCAGTACGTCAGTTAACTCTTTACCCATTTACTAGAAAATAGTGTAATAATCTCGTCTAGGTTAAGCCAAGCGAAGTCCATTTTTAATTGAAATTGACAGTATCAGCGATGAAGATCTTATCAAAGATGACTTAATGGACATGAGATCTAAGGCAGTTTTGAAGGCTGAATTTCATGCAAAAGGTCTTGGCGAGTTTTGGTGTTATTTGAATGAAGCTTGCCCTCTTCTTGTCAAGCGAGCTATGTCCGTTCTGACACCATTTGCTACTACGTATCTTTGCGAGGCAGGGTTCTCGGTTATGGTGTCGACAAAAACAAAAAGTCGTAATCGTTTGAAGGTCGCCAATGACATGCGCCTTGCTTTGTCGAAGACAACCCCACAATTTAACGTTCTTATCGAGGCCAAACAGCAACATCCTTCTCATTAGCTTAGTTAGATTAAAAATAAGAGTAATGAAACTACCAACTAATAAAAGTGATTTTTCAATATAAATATGGCTTGTTTTCTTTACATAAACTATTCTTTGACAGGGGTCCGTGGAATTATTTATATTGTGAAAGTGGTCCGTGACTGCAAAAAGTTAAAGAAACCCTGATCTAGACACATAAATAATCAAAGACAAGGACTTCAAAGAACGAAATAAAAACGAAGAAATAGTCAAACAGACAGAACAGAACAAACATATTCTCAGCTTCGCCTCTGGGATGGCACTACACCTAAGATTCCTCTGGTATTGCAGTGGCCTAGAAGCGGCGACGGTGACCACTAACAATTTTTTTTTTTGGGTGGAAAATTACTAAATAACTTCTCCCGCTCTGAGCGGACTGGGAGGGCGTGTCAGACTCTTACTGACTAAAACCCACCCGTGTTCCTTCAGTTGCCTGTACGTTGCCAGGGGACACGGTATCCTTTTCGGACTTTCCCGAGACCCCAGCAGGCATCGGTCCTAGCGGATCCCATCAGTTGTGTCTCTTTGAGGCGCGCGTGGAACACAAACTCTCACCATCAGGTTGCTACCGTCTAACCAGTGTAGCCCCTATATCCCTCCTCCATTTGCTGTGCTAAAGATACCCACAATGTAGTGACCCCTCTACAGTGTGGCTCCTCTCTACATCGTCCCCAAAAGCAGGATCCCTTGAATAGATACATATAATATTTCTACACGAATAAAAAACATAAAACACACAATTGGTATAATAGAACGAGTATGTACACAGTAATAAATTCTCTGTCAAATTTCACACATTGATACCAAATTCATGTTCATCTATTACATAGTTACACCCACCCACTGTTCAAATGGACGAGAGTATTGGAGTATGTTCGAAAAATGCCACGCGTGGTTAAACGTCATGAACAATGATTCTTTATTTATGTAAGTACTACAGCACAAGAGATATCGGGTTTTGTGACTGATGAATGTAATTAGGTCAGTTCCCATAACATGTAACCACTTCTGCATTTTCATAGCCTCCTGTTATGAGCGTTCATTCTAAAAGGTGGAAACGTCGCAATCAATCAATCTGCCTAGCCCTTTCCCAACTATATTGGGGTTGGCTTCCAGTCTAACCGGATGCAGCTGAATACCAGTATTTTACATGGAGCGATTAGCCTTCACAACCTCGTTACTGGGTAACACGATACTCCTTGGTAATACTGGTTGTCAGACTTTTTGGACTTCTTCTACCCGTGACGACTGTCAAAGATCTACGAATGATCAACGTGCTTTGCGAGGTACTCGAGGGCTCTCGATATGTAATGGATGGTCACCCATCCACGAAGCGACCGCGGCAAGCGTAGCTTAACCGTTAATCGACCCGTGCAGCTGTTATTATTTAGCCATGAGCCCCTCATTGGAAACTAGAGTATTCAGACCGATATATCAGGCATATTTCATAATTTTTAGGGTTCCGTACCTCAAAAAGAAAAAAACGGAACCCTTATAGGATCACTCGTGTGTCTGTCTGTCTGTCCGTCTGTCACAGCCAATTTGCTCCGAATCTAATGGACCAATTAAGTTGAAATTTGGTACACATATGTATTTTTGTGACCCAAACACGAACGTGTAACGTAAATAAATGGTTTTGCATACTGAACCGTGTGACATATCAAATGAAATGTTGCGAGGGTCTCAAATGTATTTTTTTTATAATTTTAAACTAAAGATATTTAAGAAAATTGTAGAAAAAAATGCACAGAATGGTTCTTTACTCATAGATTACAGGAAAACTTATAAGAAGTCTTAAAAAAGTCTTAAAATAACATAGTAAATCTCTCAATATTGTTGTTGTAATGTTAAGTTTGTTCTTGAGATGAATTCATCAACTTACTTACTTCAACTACGGAACCCTTCATTGTGCGTGGTCCGACACGCACTTGACCAGTTTTTTGTGTATAAAATGGTCTCAGTTACACCCGCTGTCTATGACAATGTATATTTGACAACAACTGACGCGCATAGTCAAACGTAGCATGATGTTGCATATGCCTATACACGCGCCGAGTACGAACGGTTTGACAATAGACAAGGTAACTGTCAGTAGGTTGCGTAGGCGTCACTTTTGGTATCACTGGAACTGTTACAAATAGCTTTTCACTTTATGGTTTAGGTAGGTATATGCAGATCGATTTTTATTTAGATTTATAAGCCAGGATTTCCCATCGGAAAAAAAGACGATCCTCCACACTAACTTTATCCCCTATTCAACCCCATTAGGAAATTAATTTTCAAAATATCTATTTCAGTGCTCACTTTAGATAAAAAATGAGCTCTTGTGCAAAATTTAATGCTTAATAGACCCAGCAGTTTAAGGGACTGAATTACCCAAAAATTAAGGTACCTTTAAATGTCGGTATGACGTCATACCGTTAAATAAGGGTTACCACAATATTTCGATGCCGTTCTTTTTATCAGTAGTGGAATTTTGAGATTGGAAATGCATACCGGTATATTTCGATAACCTTAATTTAAAAAGGTATCGGTATAGCTTAACCCTTATTTTAAACCGGTACCGGTATATTTTAGAGGTATCTTAACCTTTAACCGTAACCGGTTTCAGTCCCTGAATTAAGCTATGCATTTTCTTTCAGTGCATGAATGAACTTAAGATTTTTATTTATTCAGTTTATTTCTCACAAGTGGGTACAAACAACTTATAACTAATTAATTAATAAAAGTAGCAATATTATATACTAATTTAACTAAAACTATTTACAAACTAAACTATAGCATCGAAAAATTCTTCCGCATCGCTGTCGACTGGTAATGTATCCAAGAGACTGGCAAGTGGATTTATTTTATTGAGTGGATTGATTCAATGATTCCAATGCTTTGGATGGCTTTAATGAAGGATGATGTTGAAAAATTTTGATAGTTCATATTCAATTGCAACAAAATGTTGCTCTCCACAATGAACAATTTTTGAACTTTTATAACGGTTACTTTCTTTTGATATAGTCTGTGTGTCTATGTCACTCTTGTGTTATCTGATCGGATTATTACTAGCCCGACTATACTACACTGTATGCCCGGATGGGTTGACACTTCAAAAGTGGCTCAGACTCAGTTGAGTCTTGCCGTTTACTTGGTTTAGTTGGTCTAAAGCCCCCAGTAAACGGCAAATCACGTAAAAAAGGCCCAGGATAGCGACGGGCTCGCCCAACGTGTACTGGGGGGCTTAAGGGTCTCGTATTCACTGTAACGAGTACAACTAGATACACAAACCGGTAGTCCTAGCACGGATACCGGTGTGATTCATCGATCTACCGACCAGCATAGCTATTCACAACCGTTCGATACGCTTCCGTGCCAAATCGAACGTCAATCATATTAACAAATGTGTCCACTAAAGGCTGTTCACCTTGAGGATTTATGTGGGGTAGATACCACAACTAAAAAGGGAAAAATAAATTTCTTTACAAAAAAAAAAAAAAACACGACTTCCAAAAAAACCACTATAAAGTGAAAAGTAACGCTAAATAATAATGCAGTGTTATTTTTGGAAGTCGGTTGTTTTTCTTTTTTTTAAGTCTTACCAGAAGTAATATCAATATTGACATACGATATTAATATTCACTCAAATATAAAGCCAAACAGTATTGGTTTAATGAAGATCGTGTAGGTATTTACCTTTTGTTGATACGCCATGATTGATAGCCAATTTAAACCCGAATAAAAACAGTAATAACGTTGATAGTGCTTAACCTAGTGCCATAGATGAACTGAATAGCAGTATCGGGTGTAGGTACACTCAAAAATAAGTACTACTATTTTTTATCCCGCAGACCGCTAGGTACTTTCACGAAGTCTAGACTTCAGCTAATCATTCATAGATATTTTTATTAGACGGCCATTAGCCTAGATTCAAATGCAAGTTAACTGCATGTTACCTACATGCGCTTCACGATGATTACACAAAAAATATACCTAGCACCGATCTGAAAGCGTATTTGTGATTCGTTGTTGCCGTTTTGGGGTTCTGTAGTGATAGGTTCTTTTTTTTTTACCGACTTCCTATAAGTTTTTTTTAGAGGAAACTTGCGCGTTGGTCGCATATAAATTTGATTGCCTTTGCTAGAGTAGTGTTTGAGTTATCTTCAATAATACGTATTTTTACCACTTAGCCTATGTGGATGATGTTGTAGTAAGTTCCTGTCACTGTTATTTACATAGCAGGTCGTGGTATTCGAATTTTTGTGGGGTAGGTACAACAAAAAAGTGGAAAGAAAACATTAAAAAAAAATTAAATCCCGACTTCCGGAAAAACACTACAAAGTGAAAAATAACTTTAATTTAAGTCACAGGCAAAAACAAGAATTCGATACCAACGATACCGACTTCCGAACTTGAAGTTATTTGTGTAATGGTTTTTTTTGGAATCGTTTGTTTTTTGCACTCTAATATACATAGCCTGCCTGGTTGGTCTAGTGGTCGCAAGCACAACAACTGAGCATGAGGTCCTGGGTTCCCAGGTCGGGCAAAGTGTTATTGAGTTTTTCTATCAGGAATTTCTCAGTAGCAGCCCGGGGTCTGGATGTGTTTCCGGTTGATGGCAATTGGCTCGCTCCCTATAATCTATCTTTGTTTAATGTCTATGATAGCAATGATACTTTCGTTGTTAATTGTCTTTAAAAAAAATATCAAAGAATTGTAAAAATAATTCTTTGATAATTTTTTGTCGGCTGATGTTAAACGGTAACAAAGTCAGCGGTGTTGCACGTTTGCCTAGGACACTAATTCATTCGTCACTTGAAAATTCCCAAATACAGAAACTTTGTAGAATTGTTTTATCTATAATGATTTTTTTATTTACTTAACGGGCTATAGGTCTCGTCATCTGTCATAAAATCTGTCAGGAATTCAGGATGAAAACCCATCATTGTAAAATCCTGTTGATTTCTTATTTAATTTTAATATATCACTCTCTTCACTCGCTCTCTACTAAGACTCATCGTGTAGACCTTGACTTTTGTACCTTTTACCGCCATTTCTCGTGACTGACAGATGACATTAGTGACAGCAGCTACCTCGCCCTTGTGTGAATGAGACAGTGTTTACATATTTATTGTATAGATACACTCAATCATAATTATGACAAAGATAGACATTCAGACGTTTGAATGACGTGCAATGATGATAAGGTACGGTACATCCTGGTGGTTGTACTTGGTGTTAATAGCTTTACCTCAAGAGATATCTACCAGAAGACAGTTAATAATTTAATGAAGCCGAGAGTGTCTGACATACATCGCACAGCCTACACCACTGAAAATAGAAACGTGAATTTGGAAGTTATATTAATGAATGATCGAATCAGAATTGAAGATATCCGTAGGAGCAGTAAAATAACCGACATAGCCGGAAGAATTGCCAAACTTAAGTGGCAGTGGGCAGGGCACGTTGCACGCAGAACAGATGGCCTATGGGGCCGAAAGGTTCTGGAGTGGCTACCGCGTACCGGAAGACGTAGCGTTGGAAGGCCTCCCACAAGGTTGACCGATGACCTGGTGAATGCTGCTGGAATCCACTGGATGCGAGAAGCACAGAACCTGTCCAGCAGTCGAAGTCTTTATTATTATGATGATGATTATTGAATGATGCGATGTTGATGATTGTAAGAAAAGTAGCCCACACTTATCAGCTTAGTAAGTAGGCAGTCATTTCATAACTGTGAGGAGGTCTCTCTATGCAGTAATATTTATAACCTTTGTGGCGGCATCTATATCGCCGCATGTGAACTACGCATCACACTGACGTCACGCAAAATACTGCATCGCGCAAGCGGAGTTTACCGCGCGACTCGTATAACATCGTCCCGACATCAATCGTCGGGCAGTTGCCCACCAGACACGACACCCGTCTGGTCGGAGCATCCTCCCTTTTCTATGGAGGATGAGTGAACTTTACGCCCTATTCCTCATACCTCTATACATTCTATAACATTTAGTTCTACCCACCATATTTTCTTTCCCTTTCTCTTGAGAAATGGTTAAAGAGCATACGCCATAAAAACCCGAACAAAACAAGTAAATCAGTACAATTTGATTACTGTTTTACCAGAACCGAAAAGAACACAATAATGGGATATTCCAAACAATAGGTAATTTCTTCGCTACAGTGAAATATCGTATCATCGTGACAAATTAAGGTCATGTGCCCTATTATATGAAATAATAGTCTGTGCTATGGTAGACTGGCTATACCCGCGACTTCGTTCGCGTGGAAGTCGTAAGATACAAAAAATAACAGCCACCATTTTTATAAAACTCCTTCGGCCCACCGCATCGCATCGCCCGCCCGCGCTATTGTTTAATTTTCAGTTAGCTCTCTTTCTGTCTTTTTTTTTTTTTTCTCGGCTCCTAAGTGTCGTACCGTGATGTTAAATCATTTATTTTCTAGATCATAAAATCCAATTTGCTAGTAACACACTTGGCAAATGTTTGGTAGGTACCTAATAATTACTAATAATGCCAAAATAATTAATAATAATGTCAAAATCATTCATAATAATGACAAAATCACTATTAATAATGTCAAAACCAAAAAAAGTACTCGGTATTAATCCTTACACCATTTTTCCTCAATCGAGTCGATTAATGATTGATTCCAATATAGCTATGGACAGCTTTGGAGACAGTGAGTCACCCTGTCTTACCCCTCTTTTAACGGGAAGCCATGGGCCGGCTGACTCTAGTTTTACTCTGCTCTTAGTGTCGTTATATATAGGTACTTTTAATAACTTGTATATATTTTCCTTCCACCATCTGTGTTGTTAATGAATTCCATATGCTGCTATGTGAGACGGTGTCGAAAGCTTTCTGGTAGTCAACATAAACAATGTAGAGTGGTTTCCTCATTTCTTGATATTTCTCTATGAGAAAGTCTAACGAATGAATATGGTCGATTGTAGAATAACCTTTTCTGAAACCCGCTTGTTCTTACTGGTTGACTTGCTTCTAATGTCTTGCCAAGTCTTTGGTTAATTATTGAGGAAAAGAGCTTGTAAGTACATTATAGCAAGCTTATAATTTCCAATGTCATCTGGATCGCCTTTTTTATGTTTAATATGATGTCGGATTCTCACCATTGAGTGGGTGTTTCTCCAGTTTCAAAAATGCTATTAAACAGATTTGTCAGAGGTATAGCTAGCATTTTGGATCCTATTGTTAATGCTTCGTTCGTAATGATATCTGAACCTGGGCTTTTGTCTGTCTTTAGTCCTAACAAAATACAATAGCCTATAAAGACGTCGACGCCGACGGGCGACTAGAATCATTTCTGTTTTTTTTGTAAATTTTGACTTCAAGAATTGCGCAATAAAATGCTAAAAATAGATTTTTTTCCAGTGGTTTTTCTAGAAGTTTTGGTAGTTCTAGAGATTAGCTCATTCAAAGAAACAAACCTTTCAGTTTTATTATATTAGTATAGAATGATAATAGTCTGCGCCATGGTAGACTGGCTCTCGTAATTTTGTAGGAAGCTGGTAATAGGGTAATAAACAAAGTTGCGGTTTTTACGACAAAAACTGGACTCAGTTTAAATTGTTGTGAGGTAACTGATACTGTTATTTGGATAGCAATTAGGAAGTGATTGAAATCTAGTATTTGTTGGAGTACACACTAATGAGGGTACAATTTTGATAATGGCGTCACGTACAGTCAAACTTGAAACAAATAAAAAAGTGAGTTTACTTTATGCTACTATAAATGTGAAAGTTTGTATGTTTAGATGTTTGTTACTCAATCACGCAAAAACGGCTGAACAGATTTGAATAAAATTTGGCACACAGAGACCTGGATTACGTAATACATAGGATACTTCTGGACCCAATTCTGAAGTCCACGCAGACGAAGACGCTGAGAGAAGCTAGTAAATTATAAGTCTGCTTCTAATATTTGGCGCTTCTGTTATACCTACTCAAAATGTATGTTTCGTAGTTACTACTAGTAGTTGAAGTTAGAATGTGGGTACAAAGTCTCGGGAATGCAGTGAGGATAGCTGAAAACTACGAAAAACGTCGGACACTGCTTAATTTCGTGCATGAAAAAGTTTGCTGAAATATTTTTAATAAAGTTAAGTATTTATTTCTTAAACTAATGTGTATGGTTTAAAACTCGTTTTTTAGGGTTCCGTAATAAACAAGGAACCCTTATAGTTTTGCCATGTCCGTCTGTCTGTCCGTCCGCGGTTTAGCTCTGAGACGGTTAGTACTAAAAAGCTGTAATTTGGCATATGTATACATATTAATCACGCCGTCAAAGTAGTAAAATAAAATGAAGAAAAATATTTTTTTTAT
This sequence comes from Agrochola circellaris, assembly GCA_914767755.1. Lineage (NCBI taxonomy): Eukaryota > Metazoa > Arthropoda > Insecta > Lepidoptera > Noctuidae > Agrochola > Agrochola circellaris. The sequence continues at coordinate 12,617,738 of OU611860.1, forward strand.
GGTTCCTCCGCTACACGTAAAGTCCATGTTTTTTTTCTTACCTACCCCGTTATCGTTAGAAAGGTCGTTCAAAAATATTTTGAGTTTGTGAAAACCATCTTTGGATTCCGGGATCCGTTTGCGAAATATTAATCTTTTAACTGATTTTTTTTCTCAGGTGCAAGTGCCCTGATTAACTGGACTACCAAGAACCAGTATTACAAATTACATTCAAAGTATTTAATCAATTTATAATTTTGCGACGCAGATTTTCGATTAGATAGGTGACTTTAAAAAAATAAAGTACCTAATTTTCTCAAACATGCTTGGAAATTCGAGCATTATTTTGACAACCTTCTTGGAGATAAATCATAAAATAAATCAAAAACTCATATCTGTCGTGTTATTTAAAAATGGAACGGAACTTTTTACTTCAACACAAATGGCAACTGAGGAAGTAACTCATCAAACATTTTATTTAAATTTAAATTTGGTTTGCAAATAGAACTGTATAAAGTAAAAAAGAAACAAATGAACATATTGGCGCGTCAAAAATTACCGTTCGTCGTCATTGATTCTGGAATTTATAATTAATTTATTCAGATTGAATTTCCGCGCATTATTTGAGAAAAGTACTATATAAACCTTGGCCGCAATGATGGACTTTTGTGTGCCTCGGCCCACATTTTCGGGATCGTCCATCAATGCCCCTGTCGCAGCAGTAATTTTCTATAAATTGATTTATAATTGGGAATCATTTTCTCAATAGACATAATTGTTTGAGGAAATTAATATGGTATTGAATGAAAATATTTTAATAGAAATTAATTTCTGAACTAAGTGAATTGGCTCCTCCCGTATCAGTTTTCTTTACATAACATCACACCTTATTTCCCCGAAGAGTTAGCCAGAGCTGTACCTATAGTACACCCACATTTCGCCAGTTATGTTTAAGTCCCAAGTAATAGGGGGCGAGCCTATTGCCATCAACCGAGCACAATTCCAGACTCCGGGCTGAGAAATTCCAGATCGAAATACCCAATGACACTTCGCCCGACCCGGGAATCGAACCCAGGACCTCAAGCTCAGCAGTAGCGCTTGTAGACCTACGAGGCAGTCAAGTCCGTGTTCTTTAATTGTTTTGAAAACGAATTTAGATACTAATAATCAAACGATAATAAAGGCTTTGGCAGACAGCGCGACACGGCTCTGGTGAAACAATTTCTATGAAAACTACTCGGAAATTGTTTTATCGATGTCGCGTCGTGTCGTCGCATGGCGCTTGTTTACTTACCCGTTTATAACTATTTGTTATAGTGGTTATCGTTATTAAAACTTTAATAACACACAAATATGAGAATTCAATGGTTGTACTTCAATTCCAAGCCAAAGAATGCCACTTTTGTTTTTGTGGTTTCTCTACACCTCAATTACATTTTAATTATTGAATTTAATGGCAATCAATTACATTGTAAGTAGGCAAACATTTGCCTAACTACGTCAGAGTCGGCGTCTAGTCTAACCGGAAGCAGCTGAATACCAGTATTTTACACGGAGCGACTGCCTGTCTGACCTCCACAACCACCACCACTGCGCTCGACACTTGACGTGTCCACACGTTGGGTCCGAGTTCGCAACAAGTCAATCGCCTTCCTGAGGATGCCTCGTTGAGAGGTGAAACACGTGTCGATTTCTTACAGGGTTCTTTATGACTCATTAAGAACAGTTCCGCGGATTTAGTTACTAAATATACGTCGTCTATTGTATTTTCCACGACCCAGTTAATGGGTAACACGATACCCTTGGTGAGACTGGTTGTCAGACTTTCAGGCTTCTAAATACCCGTAACGACTGTCAAAGATCTACAAACGACAGCCGGAGCCAACGGTTTACCGTGATTTCCGAGGCTCGGAGGGGTCTCGATATGTATTGGACGGTCACCCATCCACGGACCGACCTCGGCAAGCGTAGCTTAACCTTTGTTCGACCAGTGCGGCTGTTATTACAAGGACACTATATTAGCATTTAAATTATATTATACTATTTTATTAAGTACCTGGTACTTTTGAAAGGCCTACACTGTCCTCCCATATCTATTAACACTGTTATTTGAAAATATTGTTAAAGCCAATTATTTTTTGAAGAGTAACCGTGGAGTTTCTTGCCGGCTCTTCTCCATAGGTAACGACCGATTGGAATTGTGCACCTAGCTTCTGACGTTTCATAAGTGCCATGTAGGTTTACGTGCTTTAATAAAAATAAAAAAATCCAATACGTTATAATAGACTGAAGACAGAACAGCTATATCCCAGCATAATCGTGCCCATTGCTAATTTAAAACAGTACACGGCATAATAACTGAACAATCTTCTCAAATCCATTGCGTGTTGACCCATGATGCGTGATAGATATTCCTCCTGCGTGCTAACAGACATTTAAATATTAGTACATTGGCGAATTATCGAAATTAATTCATATATAACTATTCGAGGCTTAAGTATGAGAGGTTATTTACCAATGGATCATAATCACTATCATTGGCAGCCATGTTCCACCCACTGCTGAGCATAGGCCTCCTTCCTTTTGTGCCATACTTCCCTGGTCTGTGCAAGTCTATCCAGCACCATTAGAATGACCACAATAGAAACGGGTTTTGTCGACGGAAGAATAGACAAAGTGACAAATAAACAATCACAATCTGTCTTCTATTCTCCCGTAAAAAACCCGTTTTTATGCTACGCTTGCTGGTCTGTGCGACTCTCATCCAGGTCTTCCCCGCGATCGGTACGGAGACGGATGGAAGGTGAGTTTCAATTTATCATAGAGATACCTACATGAAGACAGATGACGATAGTAATGTTTTAAAATGTAGATACCTCTAGGTAGGTCCAAACTTTTGACTAAGACTTTGCCAATTGATTTTGGACTTTGTTTCTCTTGCTAATATCTCTTTGCATATCTCAGAGTTGAGTCTCGTACCTATTATCGTTTCTGTGTGTACTTCTACGATATCATGTCGATTCCGTACTGTTAAAAATGCGCGCGAAACTCCGCAAAGTACCGACGCGCGCGGCGATGTAATGTGACCTGGGCTGACCCCGCTCACAAAAAACGCTATACTTAGCTCCGAATTTCGTTCCTCTATTTACATTCTGTGAACAGTTTCGGGTTATTGAACAATAGGGCCACTCATGATAATATCAGCTCAGCCTGTGACAGTCTAATGATGGACATAGGCCTCTCCCAAACTTCGCGATAACTCCTTGTTCTTCTTCCGCATCAGTATTTTCTCCTGACAACGGTGACGACCAAAACTGTCTTTGTCACAATCTTTGAACCTTTAGCATGCGTAGCATGACAAACATAGAAACGGGGAAACACAAAATGACAGATAAACAAACACAATCTGTTATTTTGTCTATTCTTCCGTCGACAAAACCCGTTTTTATTGTGGTCATGCTAAAGTTGCTGTCATTAAGATTTCATGGATGTATGTTTTCCCCTAATGAATAGTCATTGGGTGCTAAATAAACGTAATCAAACACCATATATAACATGAAGCAATATCATACCAATAGGTTGGGCTGTTGGGCATGCGCACGCATGAATGCACCAATTAAACTTCCCTTACATTTGATTTTGGTCTGTTGCATAGCATGGTCATTGACTAAACATACCTGTTTGCAAAACCGGCTTGAGAGTCAGCTTAAATTATCTTAGGTAAATCTATAGAATAACACACTCAATCACTATCTGAATAATTTTGGGGGCTATTGCTAATCCATTGCTTCATATGTTCGAAAAATTTGTCTGCCCTACAATGTAAATAACGCAATGAATGTTGTTGAACTGTCAAAATGGAAGACATTGCTACTGTCAGTGAGTTACGCAATTACCTTGCAGTAAAGAGGAAGAAACTATAAATTTATTTATTTATTTATAAACCAACTTACATTAACAGTTAGCACCACACATACAAGTTATAGGTCAATATCTATTAGTAATTACACACACAATCATAAAATTAAAAGTAGATTAAATTACATAAAAGTAGACAAAATTTGTTGAAATGAAATTAGTCAAGATTAGGCAAAAATTAGATAACAGTAGACATATAAAGAAAGTGTGGGGTCGGGAAACCCCCGTCTGGAACGAAATTCCTTCTCACTTATAATTTAAAACAAAAACTTTTGACACTTGAAAGCTTCGTGCAGACCAGCGCGACGCGACGCCGCGACGCGACTCGAACAATACAATTTCTAAGAAAACTTGACGGTATAACAATAACCGGTGTCGCGTCGCGCGACAAGTCGCGCTGGTCTGCACAAAGCTGAAGGGGCTAAACGCTTTTTCATTACGTTACGATTTCTATCTGTCAAGTCCTACCACAAGCCACTTTAAAGAACTTTGTTACTAAAGGGTCTAGTCGTTGTTAGAAATTTGCGAGCAAACTAAGCAAATCTCATTTTGATTTCAGCCAATCTATCTCGCTATGAAATGCAGTCGATCTGGTTATTCATAATGATTGTATATTAAATCTAGAAATATGGATTTTTTATTGCTAATATGAGGGAAAATGTCTATTAAGAGACTATTGTTTTAACTGTTAGTAAACAAACAATAGATATTAAGTCTGAATCGTGTTGACTATCAACACTAATCTAAACTAGGTATATTATGAAAAAAACTGAAGTCTATTTTGAAACCTATTGTCTTGAATCGGAAATTACTTCGTTCTCAGATCATCGTGATAGTAATATGAGGACATGAGAAACCGGAGCTAAGGTTTTTTATTTTATAACTGGAATCCCACGACGCCTTTGTATGACTTGTATGCTATCGTCACTGCTTTTTTATGTTACTTAGTTAAAATATTTAATTCGTTCACTGACAAACAACACAAAGCCTAAACCGCTGGGTCAAGAAGCATTACATTTTGTACAGGGTGCCCTTTTATAACGTATAATTCGTTATAAAAGGAGGGGCTTGGACAAAATTTCCCGCTCCTGTTTCGTACGGATTTTACTATTTGACGAAATATCGAGATTTCTTAATTTTATGTTACTTTAATATTAACGTATCATATACAACCTTAGTTTTTGTTTACCCTAAACCTCCTAAGGGGTTGTACTCATCATTATGAATAACTTTCACTATGGGACCAACGCTGAAATCGCGGAACAAAAATCAGCTGTTCCCTTTTACATTTATATATGTTCGTATATCTCGTCGAATGTAGGGAACAGCAGATTTTTTTTCGCGTCCTTTAATTCCGTAATTTCCTATCGGTGACGATAGGAAATTCCATTCTGCGCACGGCTATGGTGTCATCAATGTTTTGATCATATAAACACGTATGCTTAGCGAAATTTTGTATTGCTACGAGCTACGCCTCGCCGCTACGAGATGTCATGTTAGCCTTCGCAGGAATTTCTTGCATACATATAATATTTTAAGTTGTAAGCATTAAAAATAGTTCTTTCTTATTAATTTGTTGCGTATAATATATCTTTCATTCACGAGAATTCTTTTAGAAACTTAAAAACGACGCAAAAGCGGTATCAACATACCGGTATCGTGCTAAAACATATTAACTTATGTAACAGCAGTGATAGCCTAGTTGGACCGTCCGACTGCCAAGTCGTAGGTCTCGAGTTCGAACCCATCGCACGCACCTCTGACTTTTCGGATTCATGTGCATATGATTATCACTTGTTTCAAGAACGGTGAAGGAAAACATCGTGAGGAAACCGGCATGCCTGGGAGATATTTCTCGATGTCATGTGAAGCCAAGTCAGGCATGAAAATTCTGGCACCAGGTTAGTCACAAACCACAAGAAAAAGAAGATTGATAAATGAGAAAATTGTTGCAGTTTCGCGTTACCACAAACTAACTTGACTGTATCCAGTCGTGGTATTCATGATTGACTAATTTTACATGTGTCAACCTACTTAACTTGGCCATCTTTGCAGCAGACCAGTGTTATCTGCCCTAAATCAAAAGCTCTATGTAGATGTTCAGTAATCCACACAAAAATGGTAACAAAACCGTTTTAGGCGAAAACGTCAGGGTAGTGCAAAATTCTAATTTTATTCAGTTTTTTTGCAATTTGCAGATCATTATCAGGTTGTATGTAGATCTAAATATGATTCGCGGCCGTATCAAATATAAAAATCATCAATACCAACTCTCTAAGTTCATATTATCCTATTGAATGATTATTTCATGAAATCTTGACATTTGAGGCCAATTCTAACTAAAGGAGTTGTATTGCTGATTCTAATGATATTAGTTTTGTAAAGCCATACTTGTTACGGTCGTGAATAATATTCTAATCAACATACAACCTGACGCTGACTTGCAAATTGCAAAAAAAACTTTAGAATATTTGAATTTCACGGGCTTCCTTAGCGCATTCCATTTAAGCTGGCCTCGCATTCTATTAAAACTCCGTACTACGCTAGACCAGCAGTGCTATTCTATAACCATCTCACCGTGAAAACTTAGGTGAAGTGAGCTGTCATTCCACAGGGATTGACACTATTGACAGCTCACTTCAAACAAGTTTTCACGGTGAGATGTTTACAGAATAGCATGGCAGTTCAAGGTCAAAGTGTAAACACCGACCTGCAGTCGACTAGTTTCTCATTTCGCTCTTTTCTCACACGCTCTCACACGCTAGCCAACGATACAGAAAATAGACAAAATAAATTGAATTCAACGTGATGATATAGTCAATTACCAACTCCGTGGGGTACCGACAGTGATTAATGACCTGAAACTCTAGACATTGACTTGCTTATGTATGTATCACCTGGTAAATTCAACCGCACGCATTTGTTACTAATTTTATATTGACACTACCAGTTCGGCGTAGCAATAAGGTCGGTTTTCGTAGTTCAAATGTTACTCTGACCTGTGGTGGGCTGTACCGTCTGGTACAGCCGTCAATTATCATCATTGACCTAAAAGTTGAATTTTATTATGACAATTACCGACTTATTCATAAATGTTGATTTAAGTCAAGAGATGTTTAAACGTCAAAAATGTATGTTTAAACAGGCGATAATCATTACAACTTTAAGCAGCGTTTATGAATAAGGGGGGTAGTGTTTTTCTCTTAATAAGGTCTTCATTACCAGCCAGAAAGGTGCTTTTAAAGTTTCATTATCGGAATTAAGTTGTTAAAACGTGTTTCGCAGTTAAAGGGTTGTGGAACACGAAAATAATTGGAAAAGTTTGACATTTGTTGCGCAGCGTTAATTTGGCGATATAAAAGGAAATAATTTATTTTTAATTAGGGAAAAACATTTCTGGCTTGTTATGTTATTTGCATTATTGTCATATTATTTGTAGTACCTGGTCGACCGAGCTCTGCTCGAGTGAGAATAGAGAATGCTCATTTAATAGTATAGGATTGCTCATACTAATTCCATGTGTAGTACATACTAATTCCATGCTGCATTGATAGTAGGTACTTACTAATTTCATGCTGCAATGATAGTAGGTACTTACTAATTCCATGCTGCAATGATAGTAGGTACTTACTAATTCCATGCTTCCATGATAGTAGGGTACTTACTAATTCCATGCTGCCTTGTCATTATTCTGAGGTAGCCATCTCGGCTGGGGATAAAATACGGAAAACACGAATTTTCCCAGATATGAGACCTAGCTAGATCGATTTTTCGCCCCCGTAAATTGCAACTTTCAACGAAATCGTTAGAGCTGTTTTCAAGAACGCGATTACGATTATACAGGGTGAATTTGAATTCATGCGACACCTGTTAAGGGGTCATTGTACTCATCATTATGAACAACTTTCACTATGGGACCAACGTTGAAATCGCGAAAAGAAAATCAGCTGTTCCCTACATTTATGTTCGCATAGCTCGTGAAAATGTAGGAAACAGCTGATTTTTTTTTCGCGATTTCAACATTGGTCCCATAGTGAAAGTTTGTGGTAATAGTTGATTGTATATCTTAATAGGAGTCCTAATACAGCTTTAGAAGATTAAACACTTGTTTAAAATATGATGTTAAAAACATTACCCTCCTTCTGGGGCAGTCGGTAATTGATTTTGATTGGTTTTGGCGGCCCGTATTTTTTTTGTAGTTTTTAGTTTTCTCTAAGGCTCTCGCGGACAAGCGCGACGCGTCTCAGGTGGAACAATTTCTAAGAAAACTTGTTCTACCGGTATCGCGTCGCGCCTGTCTTTTTTTTTTTTTTTGAGCTTGTGAAATTATCAAATAACTTCTCCCGCTCTGGGCGGAGCGGGAGGGCGTGTCAGACTTTTACTGACTAAAACCCACCCGTGTTCCTTCCGTTGCCTGTGTGCCGGGGTCGCGATATCCCTTTCGGACAAACTCGCAACCCCGAGAGAAATAGAGTTGTTTAAAGTAAAGAAGAAACAAATGAACATCTTGGCGCGTGAAAAATGATGGTTGTTCGCCATTGATTCTGGAATTTACTTATAATTTTAATATAATTAATTTACTCAGTTTAAATTTCCCCGCTATATTTGAGAAAACTACTATACAAGCCTTGGCCGCAATCAGGCATTGATGGACTCACGTATACATGCCTCGGCTTCGCCTCGGCCCACATTTTCACGATCGTCCGGGAAATGCCCTTGTTGCAGGCCGCGACAGTAATGGTCGATACCGGGGGACATCGACACGAAAAATTTCAACGTAGGGGAGTTCAGAATCATGGTTGACAGTTTTCGCGTCGATGTCCCTGCCACCCTGTATAATAATATAGCATTTTTTCTTAAAACAAGCACTATCAATGTTCCAACATAAACAAACACAAAAAAAAAACCATAGATGCCGCGATTGGCGTGGCCAGCTACTGGGCCCAACTCTTTTAACATAATACATCGTTTACCATCGACTAAAAAGAAGAAGACCATAAACCTATCAATGTAGGTAGTTCACTGGACGTGCGTGCGACACTTTGAACACAAACATGCCCCGTTTACACGCCTCTAGAAACTGTCGCATGAACTCGACCCCGAAACTGGAGCGAGTTAGAAGTGGTATGCTAATGTCAGTAATTGTTTACTTGCTTGTTGACGCGGTTTCTAGTTCACGCGGGAAAAGTTTTGTGTGTTTAGGTGAATTATGAATTGTACTGCACAGACAACTTTAAATTATAGGGCACACTAAGATCTAGGAGTAATTCGTACAGAAAGTTCCATGTAAGTACCTAACTCTACTTAACTGGAACAGCTGTCTGTAAGGATTATTCAGTTTAGAAGTTCGGTGACTGTAAGAGGACGGTCTAATTTTTCATCATCTGATACGTAAATGTCTAGACTAGACAATCTTTTCGCTGCCGCATCTATATAAAAAAAAATCCTAAGTCATTCATACAAAGTACGTACAAAAAGACATTACCCTCATTTAGCATCGCGATAATCGGCTAATAACCCTATAAATTCAACGTGTTGCAAAAACTAGTTTTACTTTTATAGAAAAACAAGTTTCTCCATTTTAATAATCTTGCCAAGGCCATATTTTTTACTAAACGTCAATAATTTTATGAATTTGAATGCCGAAAATGTTTGATGATAAATAATATGTTTTCGGTTTTGTACAAGGTTTTGTATTTTCGGTTAGCTGACAGCACCTGACAGTGTGAAAGTCTGGAGTAGTCTCACGGTTAATATATTATTGTGTAGACTGTCATTTAAAAAAAAAAGTCTATAAACACAGCGCACTGGATTAATTTTATTCACATAAAAGCAATTTCTACCTTGCATATAAAAACAGTCAAGCGATTATCAATTTTAAGCTTAGGCTACCTGCAATCAAAATCTAAAACCATAATATTCAGGATGTGATTCATTCTCAAAAAATATAATTAAAACTTTCTAAAACCGGAATAGTTTGGTGCCTCTAAATTGATGATTATGCTACATAACAATAAATGGATGAAGTCTAAAAACATGTTTTCAATTCTAGCGAATCGATTGTAATTTTAAAATAGTGAGTGTTTTATATCACCTCATAGATCTTGCAAATTATAGACTGGTGAAGATTTTCGGAAACATGAACAACAACAAACAGATTTTTAAAGAACTAAATGCATAAATCACGCCAGTATTCCCCGAGGGGTAAGGCAGGGGTGTCTATATTACACCCACATTTTGCCAGTTATGTTTAAGTCCCATACAATACGGGGCGAGCCTATTGTCATCAACCGGGCACAAATCCAGAATCCGGAATTTAAAAAAACTGTTTTATAATTACGACTCATGACAATGAAAACGGTATTTTATTTGAATGGCACTATAATACAGTAACTTTTTTTTTTTTTTTGAGGGTGGGAAATTGTCTAATAACTTCTTCCGCTCTGGGCGGAGCGGGAGGGCGTGTCAGACTTTTACTAACTAAAACCCACCCGTGTTCCTTCCGTTGCCTGTATGCCGGGGTCGCGATATTTCGGACAAACTCGCAACCCCGGCAGGCATTGGCCCTTCCGGACCCCGTCAGTTGGTGCTGACATCTCTTTGAGGCGCGCGTGGAACACAACGCGCCGTCGACCCGGGCCTGGTCCCTATCGGACGGCGAGCTACCCATTGCTCACCGTCCGCAATATAATACAGTAACTTGCCCAGTAAATTCGAAGTAATCTTTTTTCCCCGTTATTAAAAATAGTTTTTAGAACGGTTAAATTAGTACGTAAGTACTCTCGCAATTAAGTGCAATTTACCAAGGATCGAGTATTTTGCAGTGAGGGAACAGCTCAATTAAAACAGCTTGATTTAATTTCACTGCCATGTCTGACACTCTTATCAATGAACTCTTCTTTACTTTCCTTAATTGCAATTAGAATCGGATGTTAAGAAATTATCACAAATAAGATATCTTAGAAATGTTTGATGATGAATCCTTAATGAAAGACTATTCAGAGGCGACAAAAGCTTAACTATTAAAACTTAGTGGTCTTACGCTCAAGTATAATAAAAAAGCATTATATGACCATGATCGCTCATACAGAAATGCAGACAAAATTTTGTCACATGCATATTTAAGCACTCGTCCGGTAAATACGTATAAATATGTATGTTCAATGACCATCGTAAAGTCAAAAGTACTTACTAATGCGTTTCTCAGACCTTGCTACTTACGACGTGCGACTAGGTCTGATCAAATAATTTTAAAAAGTACAAATATCGATCTATAGAGGGCGTTGAATTTCTATATTTGTAGAAAGCTCATCGTATTCGTAAGTACAGTTTCTCAAATAAACGAAAAACTTACCAGTAGGCCACTACTACTGGCTAGCTAGTTGGTTGTCAAGTACTCATGAATATGCAACGAGCCTTGCAGAAAAATCTCTATTTCCTATATTTTTTAATGTTAACCTCCAAATTTTATTCAAATTACCATAAACAGCTTACAATTTTCCGTTTTTTTTTTTTATAATTTGTGAATTTAGAATACTATTTGAAATTGTGAGAAATGTTCTTTTATTTACTTATATTTTTTGAGGAATTGAGAATTCGGATTGATTTAATAGCTGCTATAATAGTCACATTATATTTTTATTGAATGATGATTATTTCTAATGGAATAAAAAAAGGAAATATTTTTGTTATTTTTTTTATTTCTTACTTATCTATGTATTTGACAAGTAGAAAACTATAGCAAACTATCGATAAGACGCAAAGCGTTGCACATTCTTATTGCTACTAACATTTATTGCCGCACGACTTAGTTCATAACGCGAGTACTATACTGCCCCGCTAAGCCGAAAGGCGCTATCTCAATCGAAGTAAGTTTTGAGAAAATTGACTTTTTGTAAATTGTAATTTAAGGAAAAGTTGAGATTTAAGTTTTAAGTTAAATAGCGCTATTTGGCTTATACCATTATATGCGAAATTGTTTTAGCTATTGAATGGTATAAAAAAACTAAAAGGGCGTATCTCAGAGATATCGCCTTTCGGCTTAGCTGGGCAGTATACCAACATTTCAATCGTAGATAAAAGATGGTAGCGTTTCCGTTTCGTTTTGACACCTCTGACAGCGGACACACACAATGTCGCAGAGACTTCACTTGATTGTCATGGAAACGCCAATATTATTTTGCGACCTCACTCTCCTCAGCATGGACACTTTTTCGCGTGACTTACTACTAGGGAAAACCTAACGATTGAAATCTTTGGAAGCAACAAAACCGCTATTTTTTAGAGTCGATTTACGAGTAACTTTCTTGAATCGTCCTTGTTCCGCAAAAACTCGGTCAAAGTCAAAGATTAGCAGTAGGTATCTAATAAAATATACGACAACTTCTCAATATTAGCATTTTATACCCACCTTAAGCTTCGTGCCGACCAGCGCGACGCGACGCCGCGACGCGACTCGAACAATACAATTTCTAAGAAAACTTGACGGTATAACAATAAATGGTGTCGCGTCGCGTTGTCGCGTCGCGCTGGTCTGCACGAAGCTTTAATGGTAGTGACAACTTTAATCATTACTAGCGAAGTTATAGAACTATAACTCATGAAACGATAATTATTGGATTATGGTGTTAATTAGGAATCATAATTTTATAGATATGCTTTCGGAAGAAAGTCTGATTTATATGAAGAATACGATGGATTTGTCATTTTCATAATTTTAAATTAAACAAACATGCATGCTAATATACCTACAATGTAGAGATGGAGACGACAATAAGAAAATAAATAATAACACTGTGAATCCTAATGGATAGGAGTATTTTAGAACTATCAAATAAAATCTAACAACGAAAATAAAAAACAAACATAGTCAAAAAATAAAAAATTACTTAAAAATGTGGTCGTGCTTTTTGTGCTTCCATGATGATATTACTTTATAAATAAAACTTAACCAAAACGGACTTATTTTTTTTTTCTCAATTCGAGTAAAGCCTTTTGCAGACCAGCGCGACGCGACAGCGCAACGCGACACCGGTTATTATTATACCGTCAAGTTTTCTTAGAAATTGTATTGCAATGCTCCAAAACGAATGTATGTCTTTATGTACCTACCACCTAAGTTCACATTGTGGAATGCAATAAACGTATTGAGTATTGAGTATTGTTCGAGTCGCGTCGCGGCGTCGCGGCGCGCTGGTCTGCACGAAGCTTAAATGTCCCACGCAAGAAATTCCTAACTTTCTAAAGCGAGGTTGACAATTGGCTATTAATAAAAACACAATGTCCTGTTATAGTAATTAATTAATTTCACCGGAATATCTTAACTTCTATAAACAAAACTCAAACTCAAACCATCTATTTCAAATAAACCAATTACAGGCACTTTTGAATTGTCAAGGGGGCCCATTCCAAAGCGTAGTAGGTACCTATGGACAAGAACGAGCAAGAAACTCCACGGAAAACCAAGCAAACTCACCAGAATGATGTGAAAATAGCAAACTTGTAAGAAAATATTAAAAACGTGTGTGGTCTTCTTTAATTAGACAATATTAATAAACTTAACGTAATTTCCTGCCATATAAATTAACGTTCATAAATCAGCGTAAGTTAATAAAATTCTGAATTTACATAATAAGTAGAGGATAATCTCATTATTTAGAACGCCATCGCCATTTTGTAATAGTAAAAGGCGTGAGTCGTACTGTCAGAGGGAACCGAAGGGCAGTGAGCTGGATATTACATCACTAAACTTATTGACGTTTTAAAACTAACTGACGTTTGTCAAAAAAGTGTAGAAAAAAACTGGGGCGCTAGAGAATAATCGCAAAGCTATAAAGGCTCGTGCAGACCAGCGCGACGCGACGGCGCGACGCGACTCGAACAATACAATTTCTAAGAAAACTTCACGGTATAACAATAGCCGGTGTCGCGCCGCGCTGTCGCGTCGCGCTTGTCTGTACGAAGCTTTAAGGGAGTTCAAAAAAATCTTTGAAAATTTTCGGGTAAATAAAAAAAAAAATTGCCCGGAACAGATTTCATCTAGTAAATAAATGAATAGAGGTCGCTTTCAAGATTGCTTTTAGCGATAATACCGCCCATTTTGTCACTCTAGTTAACACTTCGTTTTTATATCTGTAATTCATATTTAAGAAAGAGTAAGTACCTATTGTTTTCTATTTTTATTACGTCCTCTCCTTCTGTTCATAATAAAAAATACTGCAATCACCGCATTCATCAATCCTCAAGCATAGACTGGCAAATACCACAAAATCCCGTACAAACAAGTCCGTGACTTACAAAGTTATCATTGAGACGTTATATCGATACGTTAAAACAACAATTTACTCAATGACACTTGACTTACAATTATATGAGCCGTCATATTAAGACCTTTAAAGTTATGAATTTATGATGCAATTATTATGTTGTACATCTTTTATTCGCAGCAATTGACCCAGAGGTGAATGAATGCGATTATACAACCAGTTTGGTGTTGTGTAACCCCAATGTCGACGAGTTACTTAATTCATTTACCTTCACGACTTAAGATAACCTTACTTCTTAAGTTCTTTGGCGCCATTTTGAAGTGATGATTGGCATTATACTCCAATTCATATTGCAGATTTATTTGAGGTCAACGCAGCTAGTATTTTTCTTCCATACATATCTTTCCGCCATCATTTCATTATTCCAGGCTATGTACCCAAGTTACCACAAATTATTTACTTTTTATTTTCTGCTTCGTAACGTGGCCGCGTTATTTTTTTAGTTACAATTCTACGTGTGTGAACAAGGGCCCTGCTTGCTCATGCTTGCTTTTCTACTTCGTCATGTCAGTCATGGAAATTATAATTTCGTTTAAAGAAGGCCTACCAAGCTTGCACGCATTATCGTTACATGACATAATGTCACGGTTTGTCAAATTTTCTTTTAGAGTTTCTCCAAATCTGGGACATTTGACATGTATGTCTTGATATTATTTGCCGTAACGATACGTGTTTGGTTTATCTAGCAGCCGATTGGTTTAGGCCGAAACGAATACGTTATTTGTTTATTTATTTATCTGTACTAATAGTAAAGTTGAAGAGTTTCTTATTTCGTTTGTTTATTTGAAGGCGGAATCTCTGGAACTATTATTATACTATTCCGAATTGTTTCAATCTGAAAGAACGCTAAGTAAAAACGAATTTATAGTGCAGGCGGGCGATCCACCAGGGTTGCGAGTTTGTCCGAAAGGGATATCGCGACCCCGGCACAACAGGCAACGGAAGGAACACGGGTGGGTTTTAGTCAGTAAAAGTCTGACACACCCACCCGCTCCGCCCAGAGCGGGAGAAGTTATTTGATAATTTCCCACATTCAAAAAAAAACAAAAGGCGCGCGATCCAATGCGACGGGGTTGGACGGGGTTAACATGAAATTTCACGTAGACGAAGTCGCGGGTAGAAGCAATTTTAACATAAAACGGCTAAAGCCAATTACGTTAGTTAATTCAAAAACGATAATAATATAAAGTATACAACTACACAACAGTCATTCGCTCATCTCACAATATTCCAGACTAAACTGACAAAATGTTCTTTAATTCGTCCGCGAGCACATTAATCAGGCACGACAAGATATGGCGCTAAACCATATCTTGTCGTAACCTACGCGACTGTAGTATATCACATATTATGGTAGGGAGTATATACACATATTATGGGTAGCTCGCCGTCCGATAAGGACCAGGCCCGGGTCGACGACCATTTGATGACGAAAGAGATGTCAGCACAACTGACGGGGCCCGCTAGGACCGGTGCCTGCCGGGGTCGCGGGAAAGTCCGAAAGGGATACCGTGGACCCAGGCAACTGAAGGAACGCGGGTGGGTTTTAGTCAGTAAGAGTCTGACACACACGCCCTCCCGCTCCGACCAGAGCGGGAGAAATTATTTGATAATTTCACACACAAAAAAAAAGGGCGTTGTGTAAAAGTAAAATAATTACATACTTAATTTACGTAATCATTTTACTTCTAATTGCTACTCAAAACTGATCTATTATATATAACTAATGGATCATTATCTAAAGACTCAGCGTCCCTTCAAACCCATCAGATGAACGATTATTGATTTAGATAATAAATGGTTACGTTGGTAATTGTTTTTTACAGATAATTCATTGGATTTACACATGACAACCGTTATTATCGTAATTGAATAGAACGACGTTGATTTCTCTTTAATTGAGATATGGGCTCAAGAAATTTCTTTTAGTCTCTATCCGGGTTATCTCTAGATTTTTATCAACAAAAATAATGATGAAGGAATTATAGATGGTGGATAAAAGTACAGCAAAAGCACGATTTGCAGATTTTGTTACGATAAAATCTAAAGTTTATCTCCTAGCATCAATCTGTAACTGCTTCCTCGCAAACGGATTCGGACAAGCATTGATGACAGTGCTTTCTCACTCCATGTTGTCGATTTCAGACTTGTATCTTCCAGGTTTTTCACAAAACACTTTTCATTACCGTTGTGACAACATCTTCAGCCCTTACAAACAAATCATTTTCATTACAATCCAGCTTTTAATTATAATAATCGTGCATTTTTTTTTTTTTTTTTTTTTTTTTTTTTTTTTTTTTTTTTTTTAAATTGTTTAAATTGTTATTATTTTATTTATTATCACTGTAATATTTTCAACACAATGTATTTTGTTATGAAATAAATGACTTATGACTTATGACTTATGACATCTTGAACTTTCCTTGCACAGATGGTCACAGGCCTTACTGCACAGTACATTTTCTGTTTCTCTCTTATCTTGATGAAAACTTACTGTTTTAAACTTGTACTGTTAACCATCTTTCTGTTAACGAGATTTACTGTATACGTGAAGATCGTGAGATATGTCACTAACGTCAACCTGCTGATTGCCGGCAGGAAATGTTGCTTCGCCATCTTACTCTGATCTGAGTGTCTTTATTAGAAAACTGACTGCGACTGCGGGGTCAGATGTTTGCGAATTTCTACTTTAATGTGGATTGAAGCTAAAATCTTAGCGATCCAACTTGCTGTGATTGACTCCGTGAATAACTTTCTACAGTTAATCATAAGTTATGGTGTTTTTCCGAATTTCTCGTTTGATTTTACACTGTTACACAATCGGTTTATATTAACTTTTAAGAATGCTGGTTAACCTCTAATTGGCGACTCTGTATAAATTCAAGGTTAATTTGTTATCTATACTTAAGATACCATACAAAAACTGTTGGTAAACTTTCATTATTAAATAGTTTATCCATTGGTAAAACTTCAACTGTCCAAATTGTCTTGAGCTGTACTCCGTTTGTTATCTATACTTAAGATATACCATACAAAAACTGTGGGTAAACTTTCATAATTAAATAGTTTATCCATAAGTAAAACTTCAACTATCCAAACTATCTTGAGCTGTACTCCGTAACTTGGAATTCGCGTTTTTTGCAACGGCGATATTACATCATCCGTAAAAGCCCTAAATCAGTCCCACGAGCTACTCTTCCCACATAATATTTCGCAAAACTAACAACTTTTCCACAAACTTCCTACTTCATTCATTAACCACAAACAATCACGTTTATGGTCAACCGCACGTCAGTAGAACTAGGAAAACCGACCTTACTGCTACGAAATAACGGCGACGATCAATTCAAATTGTTACCACGGACGTGTGTGTCGATCGTTAGTCAGATACCTGTCTGTCATAAAACGGTTCGTCTCGAAGTGTTGACGGAAGCGGAGTGAATGATGGCGCTGATGTAACAGTTGATAGTTCACTCTCCCACCTACACATCGCGGTCGCTCCCACTCTTGTATAACAGCTGTTGTTGATACAGGTTGGTGTTTTTATGGTGGTGTAATGTTAGGCGGATAAATTGAAAAGTCGTACGTGATCGTAACAATATTGCTGCTACATTTTGTTTATTCAAAAACGCGTAAATATGCCGTAACTATGAAATAGTTAATGATCTTTGTTTATTTCCTTAAAATGAAAAGCTGCAATTATTTTATATTTCCGCAATATAAATTGATTATCTTTTGCCCTCGGATTCGCCGTCGTGTGGTTTGGAAATTATACCATGAGATCGTACTGCCGGGATAAAAAGTATCCTATCCCGTTATGCCAATCAAGCATTAAAAGGTTGCTAACACCTACCTACAGACAGAGTTACTTTCGCATTTATAATATTAGTTTACATTAGTATGGATAATATTACTATCAACACTTATTTTGTCTCGCAAAACTAAAATAACTATTCAAAACGTACATCTTGTACAGAACTTGGATAGATATTCCAACTTCATTAATTTCGTCTCCAATAAACGTATCAAACAGAATTAATAAGTATCTCTAGTTATTATCTCACAGCTCACACATATACAATACACACACAACAAAAAGCATACCACATCTAACACGTCACAACCAGAATCGTCCAACATCGCCACCATCGTTTACACAGATGTACCACCGCCGCCGTCGAGCTGTCGATCCCGGAGTGGGTGCATTACGTCACGGCCGCCATGTTTCTGCTCTGGCTCGCCCTCGGAAGGAGACGGAGCATGGTTCACTCGTCGGAGTCAACATGAGCTTTGTGTATGTAGTTATGGCTTTTTTGGTTTATGGGTACAATATATAATATTCAATCAACTCAGCCTATCGCAGTCCTCTGCTGGACATAGGCCTCTCCCAGGCTGCAGCTCTTCGCATCCAGTCTGTCCCAGCCACCATTTTTAAGATTGATCGATTCATTGATGTAATATTAGCTTTAACTTTGGCAAGTGCTCAGATGTATACGACAGAAAGCAATCTAATACTGTGTAAATTTGATTTTTCTATTGGTATTAGACTACACCAAAAGATTATTGAATTTTCTAAGACTGAGAACCAAAACGCAAATGTTTTTTGAATTTCCTGGTCAAACTAGACTTGAAAGCAAAACAAAAAAAACAGTGGGTCACACAATCGCACGAATTAGTTTTGTTTGATTACATTAGAATGTTTTCTTATGCTAGTAGATTGTTCTGTGTTAAAAATTCAACAAAATCGAAAAATGAAAAAGTTCACAGTTATACGCCCGTCAAAACCAACTTTCCAATTTAGTCGCGTTATACGATCACCACAAAGTAAAACAGCAACCTGTATACGAACTCGCGCTGCAGAGTCATTGACCGGTGTGCTGCGCGCGCTACGACAACGGAGCGCCAGTCGCTCGCCGACTGTTGGCGAGGCATAATGGCTTTAAAATGATTATTGACATGGTTAATTAAATTTTCAATTAGGCTAGCGAAGCTTTTACATAATTACTCAAAATTAATATATTTGTTTGAATTCTATGAAGTTTATCGGGGCTTTCAAAATGTTTCAGATCATAAACGATAGAACTTATCGTAGATTAGATTGTTACTTTCCAGATAGATTATATTTATAAAATAAGAGGAGGTCTATTTTTGACTGTAATAAACTTCACGCTAGCGTTGTTCTGAATTTAGTGCTTATACATGTTTTTTTTCGCCAAAGTGTAATAAAAATTTGCGAAATAATAATCGTTTAGGGGTATGAGGAACAAGGGTGTAAAGTTCACTCATCCACGATAGAAAAGGGAGGATCCTCCGACCAGACGGTTGTCGTGTCTGGCGTGCAACTGCCCCGGTGTTGAAATCGGGAGCTTGTATATATGCCCATCGCGCGGTAAACTCTAATTGCGCGATGCAGGATTTAAGTGTCGTCAGGATGTTGTGTGACGTCAGGTCTTTGATTCGTAGTTCGCATGTGGTGATTTAGATGCCGCCACAATCGAAAGCATTACAGAAAAGGTGAAGTGTATTTGGTTCAATTTATCATTATCATTATGAATCATCGGGGTGTAAACAAAAGCGTAGTCAACAATATTCAAGAATTTCTAAGTAATAGGGACCATTTTAATTGAATAAAAACAAAGCTATTAGCCTCAATTTAAAAGCTATAAAATATGCCAAATCTTAAGATTTATTTATGAACAGTTCTGACGTATAATAATACCCTAAGCTCAAAGCAATAATTATTTATTATGCCTTACTTTAAAAAGATGCCAGCTTTCAAAAATAAGACTGAACAAGAAAACTTAAATAGTATTTTGATCTATAAATTCTCTAAGGCCAACTTGCGCGTTAACAGGTAACTCAGGGTTAACCGAGTTAGCTAAAACACTATTTTATTTTTCTTGGTCACTCTTATTTTTGAGTTTTTAGCTAACCCATCAACGCGCAATTGGGCCTAATTCTCTTTGGAATAACCCTGAGTTAGCTGTTAAGTCCGAGTTATTTAGCTAACCCATGAACGCGCAAGTGGACCTTAGAGACATACTTCAATATTCTATCATAATTCGTATTGCAATAGGCTCGCTCCCGATTTCATGGGACTTAAACATAACTGGCGAAATGGGGGTGTACTATAGGTACACCTCTGCCGAACTCTTCGGGGATACAAGGCGTGATATTATGTGTCATGATGTATGCGCTGATACCCTAATCTATGTAGGTAGGTACCTGAATAGCAAATCGCAAACTTGTTGACGAGTTACCCTAAATCCAAACTCACAATAGAACAAATTAATTACCATTTTTATGTCAGCAATAAGTAATTTCACCGCAAAACATAAAACAGTTCTGAAAGGAGGACTTTCTAAAATGGCCGCCCGTCATTCCTTATAAGTGGTGGAGGCACTGACAACAAATTTATCAGCCTAACTGGCAGACGCGGAACCAGCGAGTATCTGATGGAATTCCGTATACGTTTAATAAATACGGTTTTCCCTCTACACATGGGAGTGGCCCTATGTTTGTTGGCAGTTTCTCTAAACATTTCTTTGTTAATTAAAACTTTTATCCCGGATTTATGAGTCAGTGAATGAAATTAATTGAAATGTCAATAAACATAAATACTTTCTGTCCTAAAGAATATTTAAAGTAGGTATTATTGGAGAAATTAAGAGAGAGAATAATATATTGAAAACTTCAGCGCTCTGTACTGATCTTTTGAGATAGGTAAATACCACCTCCTCACAAAAAATAAAACAACATGGATAAAGCAACGTTTTTCTAGAAGAGCGATGGCCGTCACTTAACAGTCGCATTGACAGCTGTCATGAAAATGATGGCACCGGGGTTTGACTTCACGGTGTCAAAAAAAGGCTCACTAGGGCCACACCATCTTACTTTCATAAATAAAATTCAGTGACGTCATTCGACGGTAAATTGCGGACACCACAGACTACTGGCGGACACTATGTGACAAACAACGCAGTCTTAGGAAACCCTACCTTTAGTGATAAAATAATTTGAAATTACAAACGCGCCATAAAACTGACACATACGAGATGTCTCATTAATATGTCCCTTCCTTTACAAACTAGAAAATCTTCTTCACCATAAGCATATAATGTTTTAGTGATATCTGTGAAAGTGAATAAATAATCGGTAATCGGGATGGTACGACTAGGGACTGACCACTCCTAAATAATGCTGAGCTTAGAAAGTTGTTATAAGGACGTCATTACACGTGATTTAGTGCTGCGCAAGAGTTGTAACTTGACTCTTTATACGCTGGAGAACAGGTTGATGATTAATTTATTTTGAAGAGTTTGTTTTGCCTTAGGGAAGGAGATTTCTATGAATGGAAATGCGTTTCTTTTCGTATAAATTCAACTCAAATAACTATAATCATAAACTCAACATTAATGATGTAACATTTTTTTTTTGTAACGACATATTTTAAAACGTTGTTCATGGGTACGCCTATATCTATACCTATTACACCTACTACTAGCTTCATATTTCCTTTGAGCCTTTGACTACTGCACCGATTAATGGTTTATTTTTAATAAATTTTTTTCACTATTCACATAAGCCTCAATAGGTTTGTCCGGATTTTGAGGCACTTTTGAGCAATCCTAAGGACCTACTAATAAAAAAAATCAAATAACGATGGTCGTTTGACCCTTTAAATTCGTAGAGTAGGTAACTACTGTAACCAGGGAAAATGCTGGGTGACTGACAGTCACAAGATCAGGGTATGGATGGAATAATGACATGTTATGTTGTTATTGTGTGTGTGTGTTGTTAGCTTGTGAATAATTTTACTAACTGAACTATTCAGCAAATTGTTAGATCAGAATAATGCTGCAGGTACACACACTTCATACGAAAAAAAGCTCACAAAAGATATGCAACAAACATATTCATTCGATAATACGACACAAGTCGAAGTACCCACTTAAGCCTGTTAATGTTTTAATTTAAATAAATGCTTTAATTTTGAGTTTGAGTCATGATTTGTATGAAACAATACTGGTTCTGGTTGGTCCAGATTTACGATTAATCGAGCATCGAATAAGCGTTAAGCGCATTTGGCGTGTTTGGTCTCCTACACATTCCGTGGAAGGGTGTTGGAGGGCAGACGCACAGACCTTGCAGCTGTAGTTCTGTGAACTAAGTTTTTTACTGCAGTTGCCATCTTTATTATTATTGTCGATAGTCATGTTGTGCGATTAGGCTTTGGGTGATAATCAGGTCGAAACCTATAATATGAATCTACTGATATACTGTGATTGTTACCTGTTGTAGTTGCCTTGTAATAAATAAATAAATTAGCACTCATGAGATTTCCTTCATGCATTTATTGAAAATCAATGATCTTATAATAGAGTGTCGCTACGGCCTTGATAAAAATAGGAAGTAGTTTACAGTATTTTTTTCATGCCATATTTGGTAACTCCACGCTTTTCCTTAACAAAATAAAATTGCTAACAATTAAAAGTTCCTCTGTCCTTCTCAGAGGCCAGGAACCAAGGTTTTAACCTCACCACAATAGCAAGACTGAATACGATACATACCTCGCACAATATTATAACCTATTGTCACATATTCTGTAGTCTTCACCTGTCAAATTCACGCGCGCATACTTTCCCGCCAACTCGATTGTTTACGTCGTAGTTCCACAGTTTACCGATCGATGGCGTTAGTTTGTTCGTGCATTGTTTTGTAACGCCAATTAAAAAGAAAGTTGTATATGTAATATTTCTACTTGTTCTTATATTATGCAATGATAGTTGCGAACATGTAATATTAATTAGACAATTTTATGGTGTTGTAACGAGGAAAATTAGAAATATTTGTATGTTGTAATTGTGGTGATTGGGTTTTTAATGTCGTTGTGTTATTGATTGCCTGTTGAATTGGTGGTTACATACACACATACATAAACTCACGCCTTCTTCCCATGGGGTAGGCAGGAATTACTTCCTCTTTTTATTTCGTTTACGTTCATACATCTTGGTATGTACGCACGCCGGTTGCGAGTACTATGCACCCGACCTTTCTGAAGAAACCCACCGAAAAAAAAAAACACAAACCTACATGGGCACCTATGAAACGTCAGAAGCTAGGTGCACGGTTCCAATTTGTCGTTTCCTATGGAGAAGAGCCGGCAAGAAACTCCACGGTTACTCTTTAACGTGAGCTCTTGTACGTGTACGTGCTCGGACGTGTTACGCATTGCGCAGTGAATTTTGTTGAGTTTGCGGATTCTTGTGTTGTGATTGGTGGACGTTGTTTTTTTCGATTCCTTGTTGCTCCTGCAGTGACTATATCGAGTGTTCACGCCTAGTGGGCGGAGTTAGAGCGGGACATCGAATTTTTGTCAGCTCATAGACCCTATAGTGTTTTAAAAATCTCTTTTGAAAACGCTCAAAAATAGTTGCATTTTGCTGGATTCGAACCGGCGGCGCCCGCGCGGTTGAGTGGTGACGAGGCGGAGTGTTTACGCGCCGCGCCAAGCGGACAATTGTGCGATTGACCAAAATTACGACTCGCAATCAACTAGCTGCTCTGCCTTAACGCCTTAGCGCTTTGCCTAGCTTCTTTATTCAGCTTCGAATACTGCATTGTTCGTCAGCTATGCCACGGTGCGCGCGCTCGCCTCCTACTGGGTCGGCATACACGCAGCCCTTACATGAAACGCAATCAGAACCGGATCTTTCTGCGGACATGGCGGCATCCATAACAACCGTCGATGATAACTTGGCCAACATCACCACAAGGCCCGGCAAACGCTTTCGGGGGGACGAGAATTATGTTGAGCCAAATCAATTTGATGAACTTAAAATTATGTTACAATCTTGGAAAACCGACCAAGACATCATCCTCAACAAATTAGTGTCCGAGGTGGCCGAACTGAAACAGCAGAACACTTCAATACAGAAGTCCAACTTTGAGATTGAGAAATCGATTTCATTCATGAATGCGAGTTATGAGGATATGAAAACCCGACTTGAAGAACTAGAACGTGAGCGTAAAGGTTATGAAAGGCGTCTATGTGACCTGGAAAACTGTAATAGTGAGCGCGCCGTCGCAGTATTGGAAACGAAAATCGACGCAATGGAGCAGCAAGCACGCCAGTGTAACATAGAAATATGTAACTTGCCTGATAAGCGCAATGAAAATCTGCTTACTATAGCCCAGTCTATAGGAACGGCTGTAGGCTTTCCTGTATCTCAGCATGACATTATATCGATTAATAGGGTGCCCCACGCACGGCAAGGAGATATCAAGCCTAAAAATGTAATAGTAAAATTGAAATCGCGGATTCTTCGTGACAACTTACTAAGCGCCTACCGTAAAAAGAAGAGTCTCAAATCCGACGAATTGGGGATTTCAGGCGCTACATTACAGGTCTATATTAACGAACATCTGACTTTAAAAAATAAGGCCTTATTTCGTATGTGTAAGGAAGTCGCTGGAAAACGTGGTTTTAAATATGTATGGATTAAGAATGCCACGATCCTTGTACGTGAGAGAGATGGGATGGCGGCCTTTGCTGTGCGCTCCGAAAGTGATCTCAAAAAGATTATTGCTAATGAGAAGGCTAGTGCTTAACACTATGCCTAGTGGGCAATATCGATGTATGACGTGTTCATTTCTTCGATCTACATCGACCTATGTATACATTTTGTTTTTGTTTGTGAATGATTCATTCATCCATGTCTTTATGCTATTAGTTTTATATACCTTAGTTTTTTATATTATCGGTTATCTACCCTTTCAATTATGTTTTGTTATTTGTAATATGGTGCATCTAATATCTTATCTTATGGTCACGCTGAATACAGCATCATTAAAGGCCAATAAGAAAACGAACAGTAATAATTTCCGGTTCTATTGTATTTGGAATGTCAAACTGTTAAGCGTAATGCTTCATGTTGCTGTACTAATTGGTTTATGCGTTAACAATAATTGTTATCTATGGCTACTAACAATTTTCTGATATATTACCAAAATTGTAGAGGTATTCGTACGAAGTTGCACACGCTTTATATGAGCATCCTGTCGTGTTATTATGATGTTATCATACTTACTGAAACCTGGCTCATTCCTAGCATTCACGATGGCGAGTTTATTGATGATCGCTACACAATCTTCAGATGTGATCGTGACCGATCTGCGACAAATAAACGTGAGGGTGGGGGTGTCTTAATAGCCACACTTCGTGGGCTGCGTCCGACTACGATTGTGACACAGTTTACCCATGCTTACGTCGAACAGCTTGTGGTTCGGTTACCAGCATCCCAGTCTAATAAATACCACGTCATCAGTGTAGCGTACTTACCACCTCGAACTACTGATGCAATATACAGGCAATATTTAGACATGTTACATCTGATTGCTAATAATTCTACTACTGAGTCATTTTTTGTCGTCGGAGATTTCAACTTGCCCGATATAAAATGGTTGGATCAGGGTAATGTTGCAGTGACAGATGCCACAACATCTAGCGGCCAGCTAATATCAAACTTCATGTCATTGATTAACGGTTCACAATACAATAAGACTAGAAATAATCTCGGACGAATACTTGATTTGTTTATCTCCAACATTGACTGTCAGACTGTACCCTGTACGTCACTTCTTCCGGCTGACACACACCATCCTCCGTTTTCTGTGTTTGTTGATCTCAACATGCAATTTGCTCCTATGAAATGCCGTTCCGTACCTAGGTACAACTATCATAAGGCTAATTATCCCGAAATTAATTCAGAACTCGCTTCTATAGATTGGGATACAAAACTCGCTCATTTGGCTGCTGAACCGGCTGTCAACACGTTCTATGATACTTTGTATGGGATAATTAGACAACACGTTCCACTAACGCGAGTAAAATATTCACATTTTCCTGTTTGGTTTACACCCTCTTTGATCCGTATCTTTAAAAGTAAGGAACGTGCGTGGATAAAGTGGAAAATGTATCATAACCTGTGCGATTATAATCACTTCTCAAGTTACCGTAAATTATTTCAGGATGAATCTGGTATTTGTTTTAGAAACTATATTAATTCAGTCGAAGATAGTATACCTAAAAGCGTTAAGTATTTTTGGACATTTGTAGCCAGCAGAAAGGGTAAGAATAACTACCCAGCCAGTATGTATCTGAAAGATACCCTGTCTGATAGCCCTACTGATATATGCAATTTATTTTCTACTTTTTTTGCATCTGTCTATGAACCATCTTCATTTGATCCTGACACTTGGGAACCATCGAACAAATACCAGGATAGCTCTGTCTGTATACCCGATATTTACCTCGCAAAAGAAGTAATACACCGAGCAGTCAAATCACTGGACCCTTCTAAGGGAGCTGGCCCCGATGGTATTCCACCGGTCTTTTTTATAAAAACAGCCGATAATATCTATGCTGCGTTGTACTCAATTTTCAACAAATGTCTACAGAAAGGTGTCTTTCCCACCGTGTGGAAGCGAGCATTTGTTACACCTGTTTATAAAAGTGGAGATAAGGAGAATGTGGAGAATTATCGTCCCATATCAATTATTTCCACCTTGTCGAAGCTTTTTGAGAGACTTGTGCACAGTGCTCTTTACCCTCAATTACATAGCCTTATTATACCCGAGCAACATGGATTTGTTAAACGGCGATCGACAACTACCAATTTAATGATATTCACTAACTTTCTTTTTGAAAATATGGATAGGAGAGTCCAGGTAGACGCTGTGTACACTGACTTTCGGAAGGCTTTTGACAAGGTGGATCATTCAATCCTTTTGGAAAAGCTTGCCTACAACGGTATTCGAGGCAATTTACTTCGATGGTTTGCATCATATATTTATAACAGGTCACAAAAGGTCGTTATTAATGGGTTTGAATCTGAAATTGTGGCTGTCGAGTCTGGCGTTCCTCAAGGGTCTATTTTGGGTCCTTTGCTTTTTATCCTCTTTATAAACGATATAAAGCAGTGTTTTATTCATTCCAACTTTTTGTTGTATGCGGATGATGTAAAAGTTTACAAAGCCTGCCAAAAATTCGAAGACTGCCTACTGCTCCAAGAGGACCTGCACAGACTTGATAACTTCTGCAAAGAAAACAAACTCTTTCTTAGCCTTCCGAAATGTCATAGTATATCTATTACTAAAAACAAAAACAAACATAATTGTTTGTATATACTGAATGGCCATCACTTAAGTGTGGTAGAATCCGTGCGCGACCTTGGTGTGATTTTTGATTCGTGTTTGCACTTTGATTTGCATATAGAGAACATAATAAATAAAGCCTTTCGGATGTATGGTTTCGTCATGAGATCCTCGAAAGACTTCGTGCGACCCTCTACTTTTTTGCTACTATATAAAGCGTTGATAAGATCTCAATTGGAATACGCGGTTCCTATTTGGAATCCGTTCTACCTCAAATATAACATTAAATTGGAATTAGTACAGAAAAAGTTTTTACGTACTGTAAACTATAAATGTTATCATTCAAGGATTCCTTACACACAGTTGTTACAGCAATTTAATATTTTAAGTTTAGAATCTCGGCGATTACTTTTGGTGGCCATGATGCTACATGGTTTGTGTAACAATAGATTTGACTGTATTGAAATCACAAATAAGTTGCGCTATACAGTGCCTAGAACTGTTATCAGACGGGCAGCGCGCGTGCCCCGGCTGTTCCACGTAGATTCATGCAGGTCTAACGCCGGGGCACGAGTGCCTCTTCGTCAACTTGTTGAAACCTATAACACGCACTTCATGGACATAGATGTCTTCTCTCTTTCAAGTAAAAAATTTAAAACACTAGCTATAAATACTCTTTCACCACAATCTTAACCTATCAATAATTTTTAAATTCAGTTAAACATAATAAGATAATATTGTAAATACATTTCCGTTCCTGATTTATTCATCTATTAACTCGTGGACAATGGTGTGGGTTATATGTTTACCTATTAGTGTTACGACTCTTAATTTTTAACCTTAACATGTAACTGTTTTTTTGTCCCTAATAAATAAAATAAAAAATAAAAATAAAATTTAAAAAATAATTGGCCTTTACAATATTTTCAAATAACAGTATTAATAGGTATGGGAGGACAGTGTAGGTCTTTCAACAAGTACCAGGGTACTTAACAAAATAGAAGAGGGTCAATAAATCTACAGTCCACTAAGCCTACAGCGTTCTCACATTCACAAAATAGAAAATAATCTATATAAAATATAAATAAATTAATAAAAATCAAAACCTATTTTAAACGAAATGACATGATTGCACAACTGTAACAAATCTGAATAATTATCATGTACACAAAAGTCACTAATAAAGTGTTGACATTAAATTGTAGGTATATAATGTCAAATATTAGGATGACATTATGTCAAGGAAAAACGTAAAAAAAAAAACATGGTAATTTGGGAGCAGTTAATTGTACTATATGT
Source organism: Agrochola circellaris (assembly GCA_914767755.1). NCBI lineage: Eukaryota > Metazoa > Arthropoda > Insecta > Lepidoptera > Noctuidae > Agrochola > Agrochola circellaris. The sequence continues at coordinate 12,646,414 of OU611860.1, forward strand.
CCTACTAGGACGTGCCTCTCTCGGCGTTTCCACTCACTTCTGTCTCGTTTCGTTGGTCGCCTTTTATTCATCCTCTCAACATGAACAAACCATCTAAAGTTCTAAACATCTTCATCAATTACTTATTTCAAGTTTTATCAATCCCAGGTGCCCGTCTCTCAGAATAAAAAACAGATCCTGGCGCCAATTTATCGGTCTTTCGAATGTCCGTATTTAGTTTCGCATATATTGTGTTTAAGTACTCCTAAACTCTAAATATAATCACTTCCTTAAACACACAGGAAACTTAGCTCATGCAATAACTTTCCGTCTGTAAAAATTGCTCGCCCAGCCGGACAGGCGCTTGCTCTCACCGGGAATTGAACCGCTTACAAATCACTAGTAACACCTGTTTAGACGGAGAGACTGGGCAGCAAATTACTGTTGACGGGTTGATTAATAAGGGGCGGTTATCTTGTGTAGGTGAATTACTGTTTGTTAGGGCGGAAAAAGATGACAAAAACTTAGTTTAACTTTACGCAAAACAGGCAGTAAAATAAAGTTCTAAAGAATTTTGGTGGTGGTATCTTCATCATATCTGTTTCTACGGGCTTAAAGAGTACAGGGGCTTGTCATATTAAAACTATTTTAACTTTTTCTCGTACATTGGCATCGTTTTGGCCATCACCTGTGTTGCAGGTGTCCATAGGCATCATTAACTGCTTTCCAGCAGGAGAACGATCGCCGTGTTTGCCAATTTATAATGAAAAACAAAACAAAGGTGCTGGTAGTGTGTCCCTTAGCAACTTCAGTTACACCAAAACAGAAAAGGTAATGTGATGTCCTCCAAAGATACACAATCATCTTCTTTGCCTTGCTTGTCTCCGTAACCCATCATAATAACCACTTCAAAACTATTCCAAAGTATTTAAATGTAAATAAAAGGAATAGAAAACAAAGGCATTTTCAATACATATGTAAATCAACCAATTTGTGACTCGACGTGAACTGACATTGTTCAGCACTCATTACTTTTGTATCTTGCAAAGGCTTAAGATGTGACAGTTAAGGGCATATTGACATGTTTGGAAATAGGTAAAAGTCATTAACTTTACTTGTATGGTGCAGTTTGCCTCAAATGACTTTTTTAGTTATGAAATAGTTTAAAGTTGTTAACTTTATTTTCTTAGGAATATGGTGCAGTTTGTGTCGAAATTGTGACTTTTTGTTCCATATCTGGTCATGTTTCTTTGGTCTATTCTTACTCGTAAACTTATTATCCGGTTGCTTCTGCTCATGTTTATCGCTGCTTCAGTCTGTCTCCATCTCTTATATCTAGTATATCTTAGACTTACTGGTAGATACTAGTTTGTATAGGCAATAAAATCACCAAAATCGTCATTATCCTCATCATTTACCTACAGCAGTCCACTGCTGGACGTATTCTTCTCTAATCACACGCCATTCGTCTTGATTCTCGGTAACTCTCATCCAGTTGGTATCGGCCACCCTGCGAGGATCATCGCTCCACCGAGCTTGAGTAACCTAAATGACTATATTGTGCCTAAATTATTATGCTGAAACTAAGCTCAGTCGCATCTACCATTTCGTCCTCTGTGAAGTCACCTGTAGCAATGAATAGTTGAATACCCACATTAATTAAAAAAGAAAACACTAGACATATATCATAGCCATCAATTTCTCGCGCATGCCTGCATAATGCACCACGTAGAACCATTGAATGCGCGTGCGACGCATAAATCTTCCGTCGACTGCAGTCTTCATGCAAATTGTACTTGTTATATAAAAAAACTTAAATTAAACTTATACCATTTGAGGTCTTCTTTATCAGATGTAACATTTGATTCTCTAGTTGGAGTTATACAGCCTACCGCTTTGATGGCGACATTAATCTAACCCACGTATACGGTTTCGCGTTTTCGTTTTATGAAGATATTTTAATTTTATCAAACGTTATTATTTATTGATTTATTTACAGTTTTCTGAAATAGCATCTTGAAGCAACTTGTACTTAGAAAAACTATAACGCAGATGTCATTTGCCGGGGTCACGAATCATAACATCGTATCAATGAAATTAAAAAGAATAACGTGGAAAGAGTAGGCGAATTGAAGGAAAGAGGGAGCCCTATGTCGGCGAGCGTTTGAAAATGTTTATTTTTCAATTTACGAATTATTTTATCTTATTATAATTTTTATGATTACTGGCCACTAGTGACCTTCCTGTGTGTTAAATTAATTTCGCCTTTGTAGCGACATGTTGTATCTGCAGTTTCTGAAAAGCTTATTCTAAATCTCGTATGATTAACTGTTGTCATTTCGTTATCATCATCCATTCTTCATCAGTAGATGACGACGACCAACACTAAGTTTTTAACGTGTAAAAACTAGATATAACTAGACAGTTTTATCTAGTTTTTACACGTTAAAAACTAGATATGGTCGGTGTTTTCCATGTGACTCCTCTGAGAAGAAACCCCGAAACAATCTCTAGAGATATTTCAACTTCACATTCATCCATTGCTGCGCTCGTGCATGCATAATCAAAGCTCCTCCGTTCACGTAGCTTCGAGCTTTTCAACGCGGATGCGCGTGAGTTGCATACATTAACTCCGTCTGCACACTGACGCCATCTAGTGACACTTCAGTTTATTACGTATTCCCTTTGTTTCTGAACGAAGGTTTGACTCGAGCGTCATTAGTTTCACATGAAAATCATGAATCATTGGTAAACTTAAAAGGGTAATCAAAATAATGTTAATGAGTCATTTTATGAGTAGCTAATGAGGTATCTTTGGTATTTTTGTTTTTATTGTTAAACAATAAACAATGTAGAGTCATTACTTTAGTATGTAACCTACTTAAGAACATAAACAAAAGCTCTGTATTTTAATCACCTAGTAATGATTATGATGTAATTGTTTGGTTTTAACATAACGTAAATTGTTTTCTCTTAATTTAACACACATAACATAATATCGCGGCTGTATTCACAAAAGGGTAAGGCAGAGTTGTATCTATAGTATACCCACATTTCAACAATTATATAATAAGGGGCGAGCCTATTGTCATTTTTCATCGACCGGACACTAATCCAGACTCCGGGCTGCTACGGAGAAATTCCAGATGGAAAAGCCCAATAACACTTTACCCGACCCGAGAAATCGAAGCCAGGACCTCATGTTGTTATATACCTCTAAAACAACGAAACGTTTCGTTTCTCGTCTTGTCTCTTCGTTTTTATTTTATTTTATTAATAATATCAAAACATCAACTCTAGTAACTAATGATGTTAATTTTTATTACTTATCAGTATTTAATATCAATCTCAAACTTAAAGTTGAGGCATTTATTTCAATTAAAAAATTTTACGGCAATTTTGGATTGTCAAGGAGTCGGTCTGTCAGAAATAGGAAGCTAGTTGCCCATTCCAAAGCTTAATAGGTATCATTTAATAACCACTTCCAACAAAATCGATTACTATTCAAACTTGATAATTTTCCCATTAACAACAATCTTGACTAATTATTTCCGCATCAACTCAAATATTCATAAACGATCTGTCGCTAGCACTACCAGCTACAAAGTATGAAAAACCTGTAATTTATGCAATTGTATGCCTTACGGACGACGAGTGGTTACGCGGTCGGAACCGGGAGTGCACGCGATAACTTTCTACAGCTCGTCTCTTGGTTCGTAGAAATAGCGGTATCGGGTATTTACTTTTAGAGTTACCCCTGCCTTTGTAAGGTGACGAGAATTCTGTGGCTGGTTTCTATAAGTTACCAACCGTTATCATTTGCTTTTAATTTAGTACTATCAGTTGCTTCTATATTAGTCTCAATAACTCAGAAGTGCTGTTCCTGATCAGCGTCATCATCATCAGCCAAAGCCTGTCTTTTCTTACTTTATTCTCGTCCCTTCTATACTAATTCTTCTCTATTTTATCCCAATATTTCCCAGATCTTACCGACAATTGGTTTAATTTTCTAATAAATGATAAGGAAACCTTTCAGATTCATCTTCACTTTATCCAGTACATGAAAACAAATACTGATATAAATAAAAGTAAATATATTGTTATCAAAACGAAACCAGTATGCAAAGTTATAACATGACAGGCCAAGAGGAAGCTCAAAAATCAGCTTACCAGAATCAATCTTAACGCACTAACAATTGCTTGTAAGAGACAAAACTTCAATAAATCAACCCCTAGTTTCGTTCACATGTCAGCGAACCCAGAGTTATTACTACAAATGCTAATAACAAGTTGTAAACTCCGCCATTGTGATATCAATGCTTATAAATCTATCAGATAGTCGTCCGCCGGTTGAATAGTAACAACCTGTGAGAGACTTGCAATTTATCTTATCAAAACTTGCACTGCGACATTTAGGAGGAAAATATAGCTTTAATATACATTGCTGTGTGCTTAGTAGTTGGAAAAACTATTTTTATTTGAAGCTTCTGAGTACAATCTTTTTCTTACGCCTGCAATGGTCCTATGTTATTTGGGATCGGCGAATAATGTCTCTTCCATTCTCCTTTTTCAGTGTCACCTTACTTCACTTCCTATTCATATTTATAATAGTCACCCCTAACACAATTGACCCATCTGTACTTTGGTCTCCCCTCTTTTTTTCATCACTCTCTTCGTAAAATTACTTTTATCCCTCTTCACATTTTAATATTGATATGCAAGAAGCATCCCAGATATTATATAGAGACAGTAACATATTCTTAAAATGGTGCACAAGTATTTTTTGTTAGTCTTACAATCGCGCAATGGATAACTCGCAGACCCATATAGTCACTTTTCTACGTCTCGTGGTACGGTTCCTATTGACAATCATTTGAATGGATTATCTCCATTGTGCTAAATTGCTCACAAATTGTGCTTGAACTGGGGTCATATTAAGCGATGTTTTTCTAAACGCTGATGTCTTCATTGTTAGAAACTGTGCTGGTGCGAAGATTACAATTGAGCGATTGGGTGCGATTTTCTTATAACAATAGATGGAAATGCTGATGATGATACAGATTATCGAGCAGATGATGGTCACATTGCAGAAGCTTTTATGCATAATAATGTAAATAAAATAGAAATACAAAATAAAGAGACCAGAGACTGGAAGCTGTTGGTAGTTTTAGTAAAGGAATTAAATGGGAGTGATCCGATAATATAGAATTAAAAACTCTTTATTGCCAACCATCCACTAGCTAACTTTTATAGACCTGCTGAGCTGTGAACACTATCTTACTAAAGATCTCAAAACTAGTTCCAGAATCTAAAACAAGTTTACCAATCGCCATGCAAACAAAAAAACTGTCTCTTTTTGCATCTAGCATGTTGCTTGCTTAGAGAATCTCATCTATTTATCTGAACCAAACAAGTTTTTTAAAAGTAAATTCAGCATTTATCAGATATTGAGAATGTTTATTGTATCTATTCACAACATAAGCATTTATCAAAGTTAATTCTACCGTGGCAGCATTCCACCATGGTTTTTCATGGCCTATTATATTTTACGGCATCGCTTTCGTTCAGTGACAACCGTGGGAGACTCGGTGGACAAAAGCTGGAGCTCGCAGCAAAAAGGGTTAATTATTTACTGGGCTTGATAACAAATTACTAGCACTTTCATGGTTTAATGGAAACTATGAAAGTTGAGGTATGGAAAGTGGGCGATAATATGGGTAGACTTGAGTAACATATGGATATAGGGAATACCCATTTAGTGACCATTGTAGACCATTTCGGCGATGAAAGTAGGTATGGTTAGTTTAGTTACGAGACCATTTATCATAAACCTGTGAACTTCGAAATTGAAGAAACCACCAGATGGTGTTTTTTTTAAATATTACAAACACATGAGACTGCAGCCTGCATCTATCACTATATCTAAAAGAAAGTACCTACGTTCAGCCACAGAAAATCTTGCCATAACAAAATCTATTACACTGACCGCCAATAACAGATCCAGTTTTCAGAGAACATCTTTGCTTCAGTCCATTTAAAATTGAGCTTTTAATTAATGGAATTTCTTTTCTATGAACTCAAACATTATCTTCATCTGTCCCCAAAAGCTACAAATTATTTACGTTTACTGCTGTATTCTAAACGAGATTATCTTGAACCCACGTTACTGTATGTATTTAAGCGAGTTAATGTCATTTGCCTGTTAAAAGCGTGTGCTGCTCAAATATTAGTCTCCATCACTTCCTTTCGTGTTACATACTTCAATTGTACTAGCTTTTACTTTAAGACGTAAGATATGTTTTGTGTAATTATAGTATTGCTTATTTTTCCTTGTGGGATACAAAACATCTTCTTTTTGTATCAATTTGTTGTGTGTTGTCTTCAATCTATATATCACAAAAGTCGGTGTTTTGTCGGTGCTACTCGTTTAAAGATTTCGTCAGCTTGAACTGTACTCTAAGAGCGTCACCTGCATTAAACCTAATTTATTAACTCGTCAAGGGTCTGTTATTTTTCTTCTGTTCTTGTCAAACAGGTTCTGCAGTTTTCATAATTTCTACCTTACCAAATTCCATAGACTACTAACCTCACTTTTATCATCCACAACGTGGGTTTAAAAAGTTGATAAAATTTGAATTATCTTCCATAAGACGAGTAACTATGTTCTAAAAACATCTCAATGTTATGATCTTATGATGGATTTTGACCGCAAGCACAATTTAATACACAAATAATATTTGTAACTTTACTACAATCTCTTATCGCTTGCACCACCTAGATATTAGTTAACGGTCGCCTCCTCGGTGGGACAGGAAATACTTCGGGCGATGCAAGGATTGTATTTGTAGAGTGCACAACTGTTTGCTCAGGCGACGTCATTAGAACACTTTGTTTGAGTTTAGTAGCAAAGTTAGGTCGGTGACAGTTTGAGTATATTTGAAAAAGGGAGCTTATGTCTTGCATATTTGTGGGTGGTAAGCAGGTTTCAGGCTACGACTGATGAATGTTTCAAGTAATTGAATTTAGTGAAAACGAAATTCTTTGCAAAAGATGTTATGTCAATATTTTGGCTAACGCTTTGATGGTAATAAACATAGTTTCGTTTTGCTTATTACTTTAAATATTTTGCGCCAATTTCCAGTGACCTAATAAAAACCTCATCTTTTTATATGACTTGACCTAATTCTTTCAATCATAATATTTAATGGCTTCGCCAATCTAAATACGGTGATAGGTTATATCAGGTGTCAGGAGAAGTTATGCCAGCAAAGTTAAGCGTAGTTACAAAAGTTGTTGATGATATTCTGTAAAATATGAAAATAGATGGCAAGGGCATCAGTGAATACATGCTGCGATAAACCAAAGTAGATTAAGGAAAACGCAGAAGAATGATTATGTCGATTAAGTTTCACACAAAATTTTACTTCCAAATAAATTAACAGCTAATTTTAAACAAAGTCTTCAATAAAAACAAGACCAGCCTCGGACCTAGGGGCGGCAAACCGGGGCCCGTGCCCCGGGCGACAAATTCAAGCGTAGACAAGTGCACAACCAAGCACACATCTCATTTATTGCAACTTTGCAATAAATGAGACGCGCAGCACATCTAATCTTTCTATTTCTTTCTTTTTTGCAACAGCCCCTGTTGGATTGGCGCATTATCGATCGATAAAATTTGATTAATATGTTGCGGCCAACATTTTAATTTCGAGAATATTTGAATTTCGTGGGCTACCGTAGCGCATCTCCCATAAAAGATTGGCGGAGGCGGCAGACGGGAGTTTTGCCCAGTCTCAAAAAAAGTCTAGATTCGTGGCTGACCAAGACGCATGAAAATCAACCAGAACATTACAATGTCGATCATAATTCTACTCAATTACGTTTCGTTGGTGCGAACTGTGACGAGTCGTTGTTGATTCGATTGTCAACAATTAGGTGTCAACCAGACGGCCAGTCTGTCTTTATTAGATCTCTTTATTAGTTGCAAGGCGATGTCTACACTGGACTGAGTTTCATTGCCATGATTGGCTCGTAAAATGGCGGTTGGAAATTGAGTTTTAGGAACACATTTATTGGTCATCATGGGTTTATTGGTTAGCAATACCTTCAGCCAATTTATTAAGAAAAGAAAGCTTATTAACTAGCAATGGGATGAATAAAGCTGCATGCGTACTTCTGATAATTTGTCCTTTATTTCTGACTTAGGAGTTTCAAGGATGGAGTGACTTAATTCCTTAATGAATACTTTGTACAGCCAGATAAACATACGATCTCAACAGGATGTTCTGCGTTGAGCTGATTACTGGTGACCCAACCTTGCCGTTGAAAACAAAGAAATTACATGCATCGTTCTTAGCCAGGGTCTACGGAGTCCACCAGGAAAACATAAATATTAATGTTTTCTCGCTCCATCCTATGTGGACAGGTCTCAAGGCATCTTGACACGATTTCCGAGCTAATCCTCTCCACGGTCGTCGGTCACGGCTCGCGGTAATTACTTGTCATGTTATGTCATACATTTTTAAGTACCACCCGTGCATTGTGCGTCTCTCCAGCTTGGTTAATGTGAGTGACAAATATTACACTTTCGACATTGCTTGGTTGCTTGTGTGTTTTTGTGTCAGATTTGATTATTTTCTGTATTGGTATATCAGTCTTTTTTGTTTTGATATGTGTATCAGTTTTCGTATTTAATAGTGGGCTTAAGATCTCATAGGTACACGTTCCTGTTTTCATTCTATTTTTGTTTTGCCCTTACCAGTCTGGCTTTCTTTATCTCATTAATTGACCGATATTGTTTATCTCTGAGAACAATACATTGTTTATATTCCCATCAAGTTGTTTATAGTATTTTTTTTGTTTGCATCTCATCCGCATCACAACACATCTCAATAATAATACCCTGTATTATTGTTTGTCTCTTGTAACGGATTGCACCTGCATTCTGCACATACCTTTGAATAAATTCATAATTGGAAATATTTGGCACTCTTAACAAGTATGTTTTAATTGTACTGAGGTTAAACTGATTACAATGTAACTTCGCGTTTAGTATTCGTTGTGTGCAAATAAATATATACAAACTTGCAGTGTTTTTACAGTTTTAATTATTTGGTCTATATAGTTGTTAAAAATGCTGAAACACGTCACCAAAATGAGGAAAATCAGGGTGAGTAAGATGGGCGTTTATAATATAGATAGTTTCAAAGGGAATCCAATGGTTAGTTTTTTGGTCGATATAATCCGTCATTCCCAAAATAATCATAATCATAAAATGTGTATTTATCTCTACATCTTATTACAGGCACTGATTAATATAATGAACAATCTTAAATAGAGAAAGGAGTCTGAGGTAGGGGGTCCTGAGTTTCAGATCACCCGATTCTCTTAGATAGGACATGTTATTTTTACAAAATCAATCGCCTTTTCTTCTAACGCTTCTACATCATCCTTCACCACATCAACATAAAAATATTTTAAACATACAAATTCCAAAATGTTCCATTCGTCCCAAAATTTATTCTCACTTTTGAATCTTCCGACACAGATCATTGACTTGGTTCTAAGACAAAGCATCTTACATCTGTCAACGACCTCGCACGACGACGACCAGTCGTATACTGTCACAATATGTTAAGCAATAAGTATTAGTATTCCAGTTAAAGTATTTAATATGGAAGGTACGCTTGTGTTCCTTGTTATTTTAGTTAAGAGATGTAAGTGCGACTTGAGTTTATATTCTGCTGCTGTTCTAAGTCGATTCCATGTTTCCACTTCTCTTACTTACTGAAAAGTCCACGAATACTTCAATCAAACTTTGATTTTTTTCGATGCCTGTCTTACAAGTGCCAAGGCTGATCCAAAAATCTGAACTGATAACTGTTAGAATCGCTTTTCAGCTTTGAAAATGTTGCTTTAGTGCGTGTGTCATATCCAGGATACAAATGTGATGTTGCACTTATGACAGCTGAGGACGTTTTTCCTAAATATTAAGTACTTCATTATTTGTCATACCTACCTAAATACGTTCCTATCGATTTAACATTCCCAACGCTTTTGACTAAGCCAGATCGCCAAAGCCATCTACACCACTACATCTGTCAATGACCTCAGTTGCCGACGCCCAGTCTAACAAAACTGTCATAATATATTACATAAGTATTAGTATTCCATCGTTACGTCAGGCTGCATTTTTTAACGACTTGACTTCGTAATATTAGGTGTGTTTAAGTTCTACACCTGTAATGTTACATCAGATTGGTTAGTCATCACTAAATTCTTAGCTAGACTAGAAACTGGCGGTTATGGAAAATATTAAGCACGGTTTCCGCTAGTAGGTTCAATTACGAAACTTGACTTCCGCAATCGACTTGTTTTGATAGCAGGCCTAGCAAGTCGGGTTTTTGGCAGTTTTACTATAAGTAACAAAATACGCGTTATTGTAGATCTGTGATAGCCTCTGCTAATCGGAGAATACGAAAGTAAACCCGGAACATCAGCACTTATAAAATTAAAATTCGTCAAAAGTAAACCTACTCTTGCTCTCTTCATCGTGTTTACCTTATCTATAGTAAATTTCATTATGACCCTCGAATATGTTTTTTTTTTTTGAGTAGGTATATGCTTACCTACCTGATTATATTGGTCTTCTTTACACTCTTCAAGTTCGGACTCGTATAAATTATTAACCATCATAATCTACGAGTACATCCTTATACATTGCTAGATGCAGGCTCTTTATTATTGTTGTTCAAACGCTTACCACTCTTTCACCTCCCGCTTTTTCCAGTCTGAACATCCATTTCATGTCAAAATATCTTAATTGAATTTACGTATCGCCTTTCATAAAACGTTTAATTTCGTTATTAAAAATAACATCACGTATCCAGTTACCAGGACGATGGCCCGCATTCGGCGACATTAAAGCAACCATCAACCACACGTGTTTGGTTGTTCCACCCAGGGTAACCGGGTTCTTACTTAATTAGGTTACCCCATATTATGTTTCTCAGTAACATTTCACACATTTTACATTTCGACTGTTTTTGCAACCTCGTTGAATATATGACCCAGGTCCACCGTAAACATTTCTCGGTCAATTACATCATTGTCCAAACAACCTGATTCCTACTTTCTATTGGGATTTATGGATTTTACATAACTGGTTTTGTTCACGAAAGTATGCTCATTACATAAAATAGCAGGTTGTTTTTAATGAAGATGTTGGCCTACTTTCCTATATCTGTAATATAAATCAATCATAACAATTTATTTATGAAAATGCTAACGAGATCGTTTTTGATAGTTTACATCATGTAAATCGCAGTGTACTCGTATATTGTCACGACGAATGTCGTATTTAACGGTTAGTTGTTGTTTAATTGAATATAATCAAAGCAAATGTAAATGGTTGTCGTAAGCGGTCATCAATCGAACCTATATTGTCGATCATTCATTATGGATGATTTGTCACTTCTGCTGGGCGCCTGAAGTGACATTGACTTTCTTATTGTCTGCGGCTGATAGCGCGGCGGCGAGGTTTGGTGCGCGCACATGCACGCCGCTCGCCGTGACGCGCGCGCGCATCAACGCTCCGCGACCGGCTACCGCGCGCCGGGCCCGCGACATGCCCGCAGTGAAAGTTTTCAACATATTCGGCGGACAGAAGCCGACCGAGAAGCACCCTCCCTCCGCCCCTCCCGCGCAACAGGGCGCACTGCAAAAGTTCTACAGGACTTTTTCAGTCGGACCAGAACCCGCACCCGAGCACAAGGGCAGCAAAGTGACCGCGATCGCCGCCTGCCTCGAACGTAGGATCAGTGAACCTGTGAAAATTAACAGTGATAACGTGCAAAAGTTTGTTACTAAAGTCAATATTAGCGACTCTGTTGTGAATACCAAGACTGAGAGTGCGACGCCGCGGCAGCACGTGTACGAAAACGTAAACATTGCCGGCGATAATAATGTGGTGCGAGATCATTTACTCGATGAAACTAAAGGATATTCTTCGATCTACGAAAACGTAGCTATACTTAAAGCCGAGTCTTTACCTCCGGGTGGTACTAGTTCTGAAACTAAGTTAAACAAGGCTTTGGAATCTTTTGATAAAATCTTATTGGAATTCGCTTGCACGTCACTTACTTCCGATGTAAAAGCTACAAAGAATTATTTTATTCCGCCTAAATTGCAAAAGTCTAAGACTTGTAGCATTATTGAATCACGTTGTATATTGAAGAAAAGTAATTCGGACCCGGAGAGTGATTGTAAAACCAGAAATAAAGTAGCACGGAACAATTCCATAGACAAAACAACGAGTCTGTGGAATCTGGACGACATGAAGGGAAAAGAATTGACGGCTCCGTTGGTGCCCCTGAGTACACCACCCAATGACAAGATGAATCCTGATAAGTATGCTACGTATAAAATTTCATCAAAAAACTCGTCTCGGCCGAATTGCTTCAAAGCCGAAGATCTAAAAAAACTTGATGTAAAAACGAGAATACTCAAGAAAACTTTATCTAATCCACCGTCGACACCCGTTCCAGTTGTATCTAAAACGAAACCAGTAATGAAAAAAGTCGAGAAAAAAGTGAGCGACCCAAAGAAAACAAAACCTAAAACATGTACAGATAATGGATCGTTAAACATAAAGATTAGTTTAGAAAGTAAAGAGACCCCAAAATCACAAATGCAGAAAGCTAAAAGCGTGTGGGAAATAGGAAACGAATATGTGATTTCACCCGGCTTAGAGAGAACCAAGTCTACAACTTCTATCGCGGGCTCTCCTAGTAAGATCCCGGTGATAAGGAGTCAAATGTCGCATAACAAGTTCAGCAGCACCAGAGCGCTTTTTTCTCCCACTCCGGTTGATCTAAGTAATGTAGACCAGGCCAGAGAGTGTGCTCAGAAAAAGAAACCGCTTGCGCTACGAAAAAACAACGAAAAGCCCGACGGAAGCAAACAAATAAGACAAAAGTCGCTCCTCAATCTTAAATCCGACGTAAAGCGACAAAACGATAAAACTAAGAAAGAGCCGGTTGACACTAAAAGAACAGTATTGTCATCAAAAACAACATTGAAAGACTATTCCGACGAAATAAACGCCGTGCGAGCCAAGTTGCAGCACAGAACGATTAACAAAAGAGATTTAGTCGTTGCGCCTGAGCCCAAACGAAATGAAAATCAATCGGAGGAAATTGATTCGACACTGTCACCTGTTAAGTTTATTGTGAAAAAACTGGAGTTGAAAACGGCTAAAGAGTTGAAAACAGAAACATCTCAGTTTATAAACTGTAAGGTAATCCCGCCGGTGCACAAGGAGTTATGCGTAGCAAACACGACTTTCCACAACCACTTGAGCACACTCGTTGGCCGACAAGTCAAATACGTTGAGTCAAGGGACGACTCCAAAACATGCTCGCAGATCGAGAAGCTAGCTCTACACAAACAAACTGATGAAAAGATATCCGATACCCACTCGGATTGCAGCGACGATTCTGGTCATGTCTCCAACGACGCTGTGCACGATAATGACGTACCATTTGATACAGTGCACGACTTGAGTCCTGTGAATAACGTGGACGAGGTGGATTTCAAAGTGTTCGACGGTCCTCAGCAGTTTGGGATAGATTTGCCGGAGAATGCGAAGAGCGTGTGTCCCGTGCGGCCCGCGAGGCGCAGCGGGCGCGGCAACGAGGTCGCTAGCGGTACCCGCGCCACCGACGTTCCGAAAGTGGATGAACAGGTACGACACTGTTAACATATCGATAACAACAAATTACAGGTGCTGTTTATCCACACTCCCTCGGTGCAAACATGCTACAATTTAGATCGCAAACGATATTAAATCTTGCTCCGTTCATGCTGACTAGTCAAACTAGATATACACTCGAAAGCTGTGCGCGGTGCACTCCCATCAATATTACCACGCAACGGTCAAAGACCTCTTTACCATTTCGTCAACGTAACAACTTACTATATTTGTAAAATACGCACGACTAACTGTGAATGCAATGACTACACTTATAGAAGAAATTGCACGTTATTCATATTCGCATCAATGACCCAAACAACATCGTTCGATTCGAATTGGAATGAACATTAAATACAAAAAACTTTCACATACTTAATATCCATAAATTGTCATTTAGTTTTATTTTTATTCAATAAATCTAATATCATTGGGGCATTAAAGTAGCGAACGATAGAGATGTTATTACTACCGCCGGTATAGTCTTTAATGTTATTGCTACCGATTTCTCTATTCCATCGACATTAATAAATTAATGTAAGTATATACAATACGTCGTTTTGTATCGTTCTTGATGAATGTTCAGTCGAAAGTAACACGACGGAGTCAAAGAATTTTGTAGGGTGTCAAACAGCACATCTTATTATGTAAGCTTCAACATTCTTCGATTATAATGTTTTATTTGCATAAAGCAATGATTTGTTGCGTTTATTTTATTACGTAATCCTTTAACGATGAACAAACGCATTCTTTTGAAAATCCGACGTAATGCTTGAGTTACATCATGAGACCCATTCGGATTCTAGGACACGTAAATATGCACTTTAAATGGAGTGTAATAATTATATTTTGAACGTTTCGGCAATTTATTTGGCAGTGTAACAGCCAGGTGTACCGCTGGGGTCAATTTTGGGGCCAGATTTATTTACGCTTTTACTTTCACCAAATGCTTGCGGTTTTTCTCATTATTTCATGTCGTCTGTTGCTGTGTATTAATTTGATAGAGTAATGTACTTGACTCGCGTTCTGCATGCGGTTAGAGGGTAGATTGATATGTTTTCCATTGATTGTAGTAGTAAGTACTTCAAATTCACCTGTTGCATGGCGTAGCGTTGTGGCCATGACAAAGTAAAGTCCGTGAACATTTAATATTCATTTATCTTCACGCTATGTTTAAATAGTATAAATGATTTCCATATTAATAACTTTAGTCTATTTGTACATTTAAAGTGAGACAAAAATTTTCACCTAAATATTTTCAATATCAAAAGTTAAATGTCACCACCCATTTGCATACAAATTAGACATTATCATATTATTCGACACGATCTTCTCTCGCTTAAAATTTTGCTTCGAGGTCAACGAAGGTTGAAGACTGAGCTCAATATAGATTTAGACCACGAAATACTACATTTAGACAAAACTTATTTTAATCTTCCTCTTCAGCCCGTAATATACTGCTTTTAGGGTTTTTCGTAATCATGACATCGGCCCCTATCCATTTCTATGAAACGAATTGCAACGTAGTAATTCTAATTGCGCAACTGCATACCATTTTAACCCGGATCGCCATACTTTGGCAGTATATGGACAACAGCTTTCCAAGTTTTAAATGCACACCTCACCCTGGGCGTGATGCGTTGCAAATAAAAAAGTTTACACTTTCGATTTCGACTTTCTCGCGTCACAATGTGACAGCAAATATTACGTGCAAGTCCACTTTATGTTCTTTCCATGATACTCTGAAATGGAATAAAATATAGTGCCTCTTGAAAAGTTTCAAAATAAAATAGATGACTCAAATTCATGCTTAAATGAAGCCGGTAACCTCAGACTACAGTTGATTTGTCATGACCTCTGTAAGATCAAAAGTCAAGAACTCCATGCTGTATTTTCACACACATAAATAGTTATGAAAAGACTTGCAAGATCCGCTCACACGAAAGGCAAGGAGGCGTAACAAGACAAACATATATTGTCTGAATCCCTTGCATGTAATTTGCTCTTAAATGGTTCTTAATTAACGAGTAATAAATCTTTAATTCATTGATGCACAGATGTTTCCTCGTTGGAACACAACCGATAACTGCAACTTGCATTAAGAACGTGCAACTTGAATTAATTCACATTCTACAATTTATACCAATACTAGCTTCAGCCAGCGACGTCGTTCGCGTGGAAGTCGATAAAATACAGCCCATGTTATACGTTGATACTGTAGATTTCTGTAGGTGAAAGAATTTTTAAAATTAGTTAGGTATTTTTTGAGTTTATCCATTACAAAAAATATAATCTTTTCTCCTTATAATATAAGTTTTTATGTTATTAAATTATAAAGAGGTAACATTTTGTGAGTTTGTATGTAGGGAGTAATCGTCGGAACTATTAATCCGATTCCGAAAATCCTTGCACTAATATGAAGCTACAGTATTCTCGAGTATCATAGGATATATTATGTTAAAACAATACTGAAGAAGTCGCGGGCTGAAGCTAGGTGATGATAAAATAACTATTGATGTGAATGTTTTCTTCTGTATTCGTTCGCTTATCTCGTGTTTTTGGGAACAATATTGATCCAAGCGATCTCAAACATAACAATCATCTTAATTCATCTGAATTGTAAGCAATGACTCACTTTATGGAGGAAAAACCGAGTTATCTAAACAGCTCAATTATTTAACAGCACAACTGGCCTACTTTAATTCTTTTCACAATCTTCATTTATTGCTTGAAGACCTAGATCTACCAATAGATAAACCTAGATAGGAAATAGATTTACATATCGTTTAACCTGAATCTTTCACATTAATTCAATTATTCGTATCAGAAATTCAATCAATCCAATTAAAATCTTTTCTCGTATATTTCTCATCATTTGCACGTCCAAATGTCTCATAACATGTATTTTTCGGTTGACTTCGAAAACCTTTACCATGCTTAGAACCTTGTCATATTAAGGCTAATGGTGAAGTCAAAAATGTGACTTATTACAACAATGAAAAGTAACTATGTAGATCAATGAGACAAAATCCAGAAGTGATCAATGATTTCGTAAGGTGATCGACGATCGTATCAACTTTTCACTTCTCTTCGAATTCATCGCCAGACTTTAGCATTTCGATTTATTAAGGAGTCACGTCTTCTATTTCGAAGATTGCTTTCAAACTAGACGTTAAGTTAGGTTCGAGTCATGTTGTTGGCATCTGATGCCGGGATATGCTCATCACGTACTGCTTTCGCTTGAGGGAAAGCCTGTCCTTCTATCAAAACGACTAAAACATTGGCTAGTGTCTCTGGTATTGCTTAATCGGTTTTCGCTATACGTAACGGAGTAAAGGTTTACTTTCTTTTAGTTTCTTGTTTTTTTTTTACATTTCTCTGATTCTCAGCAAACATTTTGTTTTGCTTTGTCCACGACTGTTTTTTTTTAAACAAAACTTGTTTGCAATCTATGAGCTACTATTTACAAACACCAGTTATGGCAACATACAAATACAGTCGTAACAATTTTTCTCCCTCTAACATTTCCTATACTAACAGCTAATACCAGTTCTTATCAACGGTACACGCATTTGCTTCACAAATATTAACATTTACTCGTATTCCATGCTCGCGTGTTGCTTTCCTCGTAAATGTGTGCCGGTTCCGCGGTTAATCAGTTCTTTCCGTTTCGTCTTCTTGACCTTTTATTGCCTTTTTCTTTGCCACTTTGATTCTGCTTGTCTAGACATGTGGTTAATGCATCTCTATTACTTTAGTTCTATTTATAAGAGCTGAACGCAATAAAAGTTGTTTTAAAATGGCTTTAGGAAATTGGTAATTTATAAATTATCGTGTGGTTAGTAGCTAAGTTAAATTTTGTGTCCTGGGTTCGCATCATCGATTTTAACTGTAAATTGAGCTTCACATAAACTAACGCCTTTTTAGTATGAGAATAGGCAGAAACTACAGAACACCATCTGCTACGATCTTCACATACTTCTTTTATTACTTTTACCTGAGCTTCGCGTGAGCATATAATTATGGCACGTATATTTTGTTCATAATATTCACATAAGTACCTACTCACTTGCTCAGTTTGATCAACCGTCGCCCTCACGTGTTAGCGCTGCATGCAGCATGCGATATCTAGCGGTACTAATGCGCTAAGCGGCAATACCGTTAAAATACTTATGATTCCGCAATGAACAGAGCAAATTTGTGAATTAAAACATATCTTCCTGATTCATTTATCATTCGGATTCCGTGTTTTCTGAAACTTAAGACGAGTAACAATAAGAGATTCGTGTTACATAATAATTATTGAATGAAACGAATTGATATTGAATTAAACAATATTTATGAAACTCAATTTGTTGTTACGTAAAAGTAAAACATATCAGATTAATCTTTTGACTCAGTTCAGAAGTTACATTAAACAGTTTGTCATCCATATGAGGTTATGAAAATGAGTTCTGTATCCAAATATTTTGGTTAAGCCCGACGTGCGAGTTTGGAAACAAATGTCCATTCAGGAATTCCTCTCAACACAATATCATCTGCAGCTTCAACAGACGATGATCGATTTTAAATGAAATTGTTTGAAATATTTCCTCTCCAAAGTAGTACTCTCTCACATGTAAGAAGATTACAACTGAGCTTGTTTTAGTACTTTAAGATATTGTTTGATTTTAATTATTACGTTTAATCGTCGTTTAATCTATTTATTTAGGACACTCTTTAAAATATTCGAGAGGTTGTTCCTCTTAAGTAACCTTTTTATCTTCAATGTCAACATCGTGATTGATAAAAAAATATATATGTGTCTTATTCCTTGCTTTCATTTTCTTAGCTTCTTACTTGTCACTCTCATGCTTTGATTCCAATGAAAAGTTATATGGTGTTCTATTATAAAAGATCACACAATACAACGTACCTATATTTAGAAACTCATTCT
This sequence comes from Agrochola circellaris, assembly GCA_914767755.1. Lineage (NCBI taxonomy): Eukaryota > Metazoa > Arthropoda > Insecta > Lepidoptera > Noctuidae > Agrochola > Agrochola circellaris. The sequence goes on from OU611860.1 coordinate 12,665,079, forward strand.
CACAGTATCAATTGTATATCGATTTCACTTTTTTATCTCCTCTTGTAATTATTTTAAAAACTGTATCAATCACTGTTGGTAATTATATTTGCGTTTGTGTCGGACCGGCTTCTACAATATAAGTAATTAATATCTTAGGTAGTATCTGCGTTTTGTCCGTACGTTCGTCGAGAAAGTCTATTAAAGATACAATGGCTGTTACTACAGAAATGATTGCCTTGTATAAGTCTTATAGAAGTTTTTTCATTCGTCAATTCTTCCAAGTATGAGTTACTCTTATGATTCATTGCTAGCGTTTGCAATAGGATTAATTTAGGCTTGTTATTGGGTCAGAGACCTCTCGTTAAAAAATAGGCTGATGTATGATCATGTTTATGAAAGGAAACACTGATTCTAATTGGGATGTTTTTATTCTTTGATATTAATTTATGTACATCATTCATTTCGAAGAGTATGAATGAGGTGGGAGCTTAATCTTTTTTTGAGGTCTTTGTATGTTCCGCTTGCTCAAAATGTTTGATGGTAACAGTCTTAAAGTTTTTTTGTATAAAATACTGGACATAATCAGACTTGATTGGCCATTTATGACAAAAGTAAGCTTGTCATCTTCATGCAAAAAGTCCAAAATGATTACATATAATTTGTGTTAAACTAAAAACTAAACCCGTTGTTTGAAGTCCTAAGTAAATTGCTTTTGACATGCAAGACATCGTTTGAGTATGTATTATTAGACATTTTTTGCAAATCTTAATCTGAAATGACAAAATTCATCGTTGTTCCAGTTCGAGAAAGAATTAGAGCTATACAAGCTATAATAGTGGCGTCTCTTTCTCGCGCTGAATAATTTCGACTGAGGCACTTCCCTATACGGCTCCTGTTCTGTTTATAACACAAAATCAATGGTCATTTATTCAACTTAGGCTGAGAATCGGTGCTTTCTGAATGTCAAAATTACATAAAACAGTCCCCAAAACGCCCGCCCTTCACCACTTCCTAGTACTTTAGCTGGGAAGAAGTAGCGGCGCAACAAAGTCCACAGCAGCACATCTATCTGTTAGAAGAACTTAACTCATACAATAGTATGCAAAGTAAATGATATATCAAAACAAAGAAACAGAAAATATTAAATTAAATTATTTGCCATATGTTAGCAAGCACAATCCAATATACCAACAAAAACATACCTGAGTAAAACAGGAACTATTTGTCTCTAGTGTGCGTGTGTGCGCAGTCCTAATGTGTTCTAAAGAGCATGCGCTAAGGTAGCCTACGAAATTCAAATTTTCAAAGGTCAGTGTCAGGTTATATGTTGAAAAATTATGATTCGCGACCGTAACAAATATGGCTATACAGAATTATAATCATAAGAATCGGCAACACAACTCCTTAAGTTAGAATAATCCTCAAATGTCACGATTTCATGAAATAGTCATTCAATAGGATTCATGAACTTCCTTACTTACTTACTTAGAGTTGTATTGATGATTTTTGTGACTATAATTTTTTATATAAATATTTAATACGGCCGCGAATCATCGATATGCAAATTGCAAAAAACGTACGATTTTTTTTAATTCTCTGGCTACTCTGACGGTTACGCCTTAAGAAAAAGTTGTCAATTTATGTGCGTGCACACTAGTTACTCCGCAACTTGTAATATAATGGGTAGTTGGAACTACGTGTGTAAATAACACCTTGCTTGTGTTTCACAGTCATTTGTAGTGTTATTGGACTTTCTTTTACTGCTGTCATTGTAGGTTTGTGTATGATTATAGGATTGATGGTTGACATTTGTATTTTCTTTGACCAAAGAGAGTTCTAGCGTAGTAAAGGCTAATATTCAGATGCGACTGGTCATTCTATAATCTGGCATTTCCACCAGGAGAAATTACGATTAATCGTCATACTTTATTTATTTTCACCACAGTTTATATTGATTTATAATTGGTGTTTAATTTTATGCAACCTTTTAAATAGCTTGTATTCCTTAAAACGTTCATAAAGAGTAGCTTAGGAGACTAAAACATAGCAATGTCCAAATCAAACCCTAAAAGCGTCCCAGCATTTGTTTTTTTTTGTATGTCACGACCATAATAATGAAATGACACCATAAAAACGTTATAAAAAGCCGATCGAACGTGGTTACGAAATGTTGAAGGCACCTGACAAAGTCCGTAATGACAAGCCTGCAGGTAATTGAGAGCGGCAGGTGGTCGCGCGTGGTTGGCGACTTTTGACAATTGGTCGTCGTGAGATTGGTAATGACCACCGAATACTGTATAGGCATTGTCGATATGAGTACTTTGGAGACTTTTTTGGATTGTCAAATCTAAAGTGGTACCTATGTTATTGCTGTTGATCATTATCATTATCATCAATCTTTAGTAACCCAATGCTAGATATGGCTTCTCTAATTTCACGTCATTTAGGGTGACCCTCAGGCACTTTCTTATTACACATCTAATGTATTCTCCTGCTGCTACTTATGACTTTTCAACTAGTGCAGATCAGTGAACGCTATCTGTGAAATATATATAGGTTCCTTCTTCCTCCGCGTTTTATAAATAAGAATGATAGTCCTCATCAAGAATTTTGTTGTGACAGCTATTGGCTAAAAGGCATGGCTAAGATCGTAACTCTAAAGTTATACAAAGGTTTTACAGTACAGCATTTCTTAGCTACGATCCGGACTTGGCCCCAATAAATAAACGTTAGCTCACCCTTGTGACATTGGACATAAAATTGACAACGGTAAAGTTTAGCTATACACTCCTGCATTGGCTTCAAACGTGCATACTTCGCTTAGAGTTTGTTTTATTGATTCCGGGATGAAAGACAAACATTTTAACCTTATGCTTGAACTCAAAGTAGGTAATAACTCGAAAGTGGTATTAATCCATTGGGACCACTTTAATATTATTGAAGAAAATGCTTGTAAACAAGCTAAACATACATGCAAATCTTGCACTAAATAATTTTATATTAAACGTCGATTCAATTGTAGCGATGACAACGCACACAGTGACAGTAATATACATCTCGAAATTGTACTAAACGTTAATAATATGCAAACGAAAAGTGCCATCAATTCAAGAGCTCTTAAAGATTTTAATGAACACTATCCAATGAAAATTCCATAATAGTACTCTGATGTTCTTTGTGCTAAGCAAGAAGTGAAACTCGATTCGCCCAGCCAGCTTGGTGACTAGAAACCACGGAATGTTTTCTCTGAAACTGCTAATTTGAATAATAAAGGTAGATTATTGAGTCTTTAGCTTTTCTGATCTGCGAATTAATTGTATAGTTAATGTGTTAGAGAGTTAGGTTGGTACGTGTAGAGATTGGGTGCAGGGTTATATCTTTTGAATGAGGTTGAATCGTGTGTGGTTTGTGTTTTAAGTATTGTGGCTTCTTTCTCTTCTTTTTAGTGATAACTGGTCATGTCAGACAGACACTAATGTTTCTTAAACTATCGATCTTGTCGCATAAGTGTTTTGCCGAAAGGATTCAAATTGGGGGGGTCATTATTAGCCTTACCGTTGTACTCATTAATCGGCTTTTGGTCCAATCTGCTGCTGCTGTTGTATTTCGATTGAACAATTGCATCTAGCTTCTACTCTACAGGCTGTAAAAGTTTTGTTTGTGATTCATATAAGCGAGCACTTTCCGTATTTGACAGAGACAGCATTATTCCTGCTTATTAATCAAAATATGTAATGACATATTACCGGTGTATGAAGACCAATGAAAGCCACCGCACCTAGCTTATCTTATAACCAAAGAAAAGTGTCACATCGAAATTACCAATTATAATGATAACGCACATGAAACCACCATCGTATGCTATTATTTCTCAGAATTGGAGGACGTGTTGATATGCTGACACCGTATCGCGTCGTTAGTTAGTCGGTTCGTCTTACGTGCTCGGACTTATGCGCGCCTAGTAATGCGGCTGAGAATATTGGTACGCCTGTTATCTAAAAGTTAGATTTTAGAATAGATAATAGATGATTAGGAGAAACGGCTAGATTTTTGCAGATGGTATGTTGGAGTTATGATAACGTTGTAGTCTTTACTGGTTGGTTTTGTACCATAAGTAGCATCTATAATGAACAAAACCTTCACGCCTTGGATAGTATGTCAAAATATGACTTTTCTATTTGGCTTTTCAATGGTCAGCCAAGAACTACACTTTTTGTCATCATTTAAAAACAGAGTTTTTGACAGCTGAATAGTGTTGCTCCTAAATAGGCCTTTCGTTATCGGTCCTTTCTGTATGTGGCTTTTCAATAATCCCTTCAATTACTATTTCAGTTTATCTTCAACTAAACAACATAGTTACACTTTTCTTAATGTTACTAATCTAATCACAATCGTTGCCAAGTAACGGTATTACGCTAGCAGTCGTAACCTACCTATTGTTTGTTTTATCATCATCGCCATAACATTCAAGTTTCTAAAACAGTTTTTATTACAAACGGTCTGCTGTTAACTCATGTTACGACTGAAAGCGAGTTAGTTTACATGCGTGCTTGCGTTTGCAACTGCAGGTTTAACTGACAGTGATGTTGCAAGTGTCTGGTTTACGATGGTCGACGGAGGTTTTTTTGTGGGTTTATGAGTTTGCAGTTCTTAAAGATCTGCTTGGCGTGTATTTAGAAAAGTTTTAGAAATTATGCACGAGTTTGACATTGGTTAGTCACTTGCATCGTCTACTTTACATTGTTCATAGTTTGATTGAGATCTCCAGATTGTTATTATGGGGTTCCTTATCATCATTTTCAAGCTGTATAAACCCAGGCACTTCTACCTGTTGCAATTTTTCACCATGGTCTTTCTTGCTATTGGTTTGAAGTCATTAAGCTACCTATGTGGCAGCTGTTCTATCAAAGTATGTTTTGTCTCATACGCATCAGCTCCATCGTCGGTGTTTTCTTCATGTATTCATTTATTATTGTAACGAATCCTATTAATCATAAAAAATCCTGCTTACAAAAGCCAGTATTTCTCTACCTGACTGCATCCTTCAAACAAGCAACACATAAAGAAATGAAGACTTTCTAGAACAAACGGCTGCTCATACTTTTCCTGTGCCATTTCCCGACTTAGAAAGTTGGGCTCTCGGTAATGACGTGTGTCGAAGTAGGGCTGACAAGCAAATGTTTTTTGAAGGAGATTTTATATCTATTGAAATTGATCGGAGAATCGGCAACGGACCCGACATACGACTTGTATGAGGTCGTCGGTTCGAACCCAGGCACTTTGTGTAAATAATTTCATCACCACTGCTCTCAAAACGGTGAAGGAAAACATCGTGAGGAAACCGGCATGTCCTAGAACCAAAAATTCTAAGACATGTGATGTGACATCTACCAACTCGCACTGGGCCCGCGTGGTGGATTACAGGCCTGTGTCCCAGCAGTGGGAACATTATAGGCTGATTATGATAATGATAGGCAGACGTCAGGACCCTTTAAGTTGTTTTGTTTATTTTTGTATTGAGGAAAGTTCTGTATCAAATATAATTTATTAGTGCATTTGTGATGCAAGTGTGCAAGTTTGTGTAATGGACTCGGTTCCATTGTGCAATGACAAATGCTCACGCGCATACACTTTCCAAAAAACATGCAGGTGTGTTGAAAAAATTGTTATAATTCTATGTATAGAATGTTATTGCGCCTTGAGTGTTTTTTGTAAGTTATTCTATCTTAATAAATACCATATAAATAGCTTAAATGTTCCCACTGCTGGGACACAGACCTCCTCTCGGTGAGAGGGAGTGGGCCGTAATCCACGACCAGTGCGGGTTGCTAGATGTCACATGTCTTCGAATTTTTGGTTCTAGGACATACCGGTTTCCTCACGATGTTTTCCTTCACCGTTTTGAGAGCAGTGGTGATGAAATAATTTACACAAAGTAAAGCGCCTGCCTGGGTTCGAACCTACGATCTACAACTCGTAAATCGCGGCCATTACCGCTAGGCCACCGCTGCTCTCTCATTCAATAAATTCCATGATTTCGAAACAATTTCAACATGTACAATTTCTCTTAGATAAAAGTGAAAACCCTGAGATAGTTAAAGCCTTATTGGTTCAGTCAGGCGGCATTCTTTGATGGTATATCGTAAAAATTATTAATTACATAAGTGAGAATGTTAAATATTTCCATTTAATTCAATTAATTGTTTAAAGATTTCACTTGCTTGGAGAAAATAAATTAGTTTGTGGAGAAAACTGGCAAACTATAAACTATTTAATAGCACTCAATAAAGAAAAACTATTAAAAACGAATCTAAAAATATTGCAGTTTTTAAACCACAAATTGATCTTAAAGTTTTTTTTAATAATTCTATCCAAAATATCATTCCAACTTTATAAACACACAAAACATTCTAAAAGCTTAATAATAATAATATTTAAAAAAACTGGATTCACATCCTCGTCTCCAGTTTTTTAACATAATTATTTATCCTCAAAAAACACAATATAATCAAGCTTTTTTGTTTAATACTCCATGGTCGGAATACTGGTTTAATTTACTACAATTAAAATAGCGACGACCCTGAAATTCTGATGAATCACGAAATGGAGGTATGCGCAGGCGCATCTTCACGATTTTGAAGCGATATGTTCACTTGATGACCGTTAATTCGTTTAATTAACTGCTATTTGCTTAAAATACACAGTAATTTGCCTATTTTTGTGATTTGGTTTGGGAATCATTAAATTGTTTGTTGTTTTGATATAACGTGAAAAGCTATTAAGTAAAACCTGTTTCTGTCTATAATGAAATCGATTGAATACTAACAATGATACAAAGATCTTTTGGCGCGTGGCCGAAATCGGAACTAACGCCGCCATCTTGTTTTTAAATACAATTTCACAAATTTAAAACTCACAGTGTTAACCACCAACGCCCCCTTGTCAATGTCATTCATGCGCCAAGATCCTTGTAGCACTATAAATACATTTTAAATGTACAAGCTCCATGACTGACAAACAGACACACAGTCTAAAAAAGTGCAGAAAAAAAAAAGTTAAGTATAAATCTAAAACCCAAATACGACAAAAAAGTCATCTAAAAAGGTATAAACAAGACATCACACACAAATTATTTTGAAATTTGATTACGTGTGAAAAATATAAAATGTCAAATTAAGTACTCGAAAATGGTTGACATTGATATACTTGTCATGAGATGTCATTTGTTTGCAAATGACCTGTCCTACATCCCCTTAGCGGATTCCCGACACATAACCATTAATCCTGTATATATTTTTGAAATGGGCTAATTAAACGCCACCAACATGGCCATAATTTAAAAAAATAAACACGAGTTCTTGACTTTATGTCCTCTAGATAGATGCCTTATTGACTTTAATGTGACGTCGCATAACCTATAATAACCAGCGGACAATCAAGACGCTTCCAACGATACCTCATTTGTCAAATTATGATCAGCAGTTTAGAAGTCATGAGGTAACAGATGAACATACATACATACCTGTCAAAATCATAACCCTATTTTTTGTCGTATGTGTGTTGTAGTATGCGAAGAAAGCTGAGTATACGTTAGTCAGTTTCCAAAGAGGTAAGATACTATGAAGAGTAAATCATAGGTACATCATGTCAGATAGTTCTAAATAGCTGCAACGACCCGCATGTGCACAAGCACAGATGCACAGATCAACAGCGCACCGGGGCGACCCAGTTATCCACTCTTGCTAATATGGACGTAACTGCAGAAATTATTTGCTGTTACTGTGTTCGAGATAACTGCGGGAAAGATTGCTTGTACTTAGATAGCTGGGAGAAAGGTACTAGTAGAGTATGTTGTTTATGATGTTATGTGTAGGTACTTGTGCTGTTTTAGTACTTTCATTTGTCTTGAGTGTAAGGTTATTGAGAATATCCAGAGTTTCTAAAAAGACGATTGAAATTTCGGTAACACATATATCTGATGGTGTTAAGTTTTATGCCCGTTTGGCCTCTGATTTCCCTAAATAGGAACTGCCTTAAAGTTGGCAAAAAATTCAACAGCAGCAACAGCATGTGAGTATCACTTCTTATATTAAAGAGAGTTGACAGAGTTCCCGACAATGTTGAATTCCTTGTTTAAGTTAGGATGATAGACAGACAGGGTATATCAACGATACTTTGAAGCCATTTATATGGTACTTTGCAAATTGCTGTGAAATCAGATCTTCTATTGACGTTGATCAATCGACTTCTTTGATTTCATTTATAAATTTTTCGTTACCTGCCTACAGATTTGTTCAAATTTTGACGTTCCTTATTGTCTCTAGATATGCTGTGTTTTGACGACCAATAAGCTTTGTCAGCTCCTTAGAGATTTGCTGTCGCCTGTTGACGATCAAGAATGTCAAGGAAAAAAAAACGACGAAAAAAAAACGAGGAATATCAAGGTTAAAATCGAGACGGGCGTAGCGAGCAAATCTGTAGGCACCTTTAGATATTTCCACGCTAGTATGTCCCAATAGACGAACAGTCGACGTCTGATAACGCTCCAAGATCGTAACTATTATCTTCATAACAATAACTAGCTTCTAATAAATTGATCTATCAAGCAAGCCACTTATCAAATGACCTAATTAAATTACTAGAAGTCAATGAAAAAGGACATTTCAAATAGCATGTAGGTTATAAACAACAATGATCGACTTAGATGATATCACGCGACCCGATGAATTGTTGAATGGAACTCGAGTCTATGATAAAATGACGTGAAATAAACTGAAGCTAAATATGTACTTAGGAATAAGTTTAATTTGTATTGATATTAAACGGTAGGTTGCGGTGATCCGTCAACCAAACCATGCCACAAATGTTAATGTATACACGTGCACTTTTGAGGACCTTAAAAACGCCACTGATGCCGAGCTTAACGTAGCCATCATAACAGATCTGGCAGTTTTGTAGATGTCAGAATAAGAATCTCATTGTTTAGACTGCTAGGGCTCAACTTATTTAATAGTAATCCATCGACCCGAAAAGAAGATTTGACTCGAAAATCTAAAAGTCGATTTAGACCACACGAGCGATTGCACGTTCAATCTCCACTCAATCAAATTATTTTTTTGTAAGCAGGGTCAGAGCATTCTTTCATTAGTTTTCAATACTAAAATGTCAAGAATACAAAGAAAATAATGCTCTTGTTCTATGTTCGTTTGGTCTAAAAACTCCTAAACAGGTCTGGCAGTTTTGTAGATGTCGAAAATATGGATTTCTGTGTCGACACCCCCTTTATTCATAAATGTTGCTTAAAGTTAAGTAATTATTAGCGACTGTTTAATCATACAATTTTGAACTCATCGTTTATGAGTAAACCCCCTAGGATCAGTCCGCAAATGATAACAAACCTACTGCTTCTCGAACGTTTATAAAAGCTAGACTAGTTTTTATATAAAACCCCCCATGTTTACCTTAATCCTCCTGGACTCATCCTTGAGCAAAATTATAGATAGAGCTTATTAATCTATGTAGATTTGCTTCCACGAAAACGTCAAGTAATCAAAAGAAAAACATCATCATGATTGTCTTTAAAAACAGCACAATTTTTCATGACATTTTTATAATAATACTTTAAATCAGGTAAAACTTTTACCCCACAAACCACAGCCCGGAACTGCAAACGACTCCGTGAATGGCAACCGCTGTGTTATTCCTAACTGCCCATTCACGTCCATCTTATGCACTTACTCCAATAACAGGTGCCATTATACTTCGGCTATAAGTAGGCCACGGCTATAAATGGCCATAGACTATATTGTGGTCAATTGTTAATGGTCTGACATCGTGGAATGGGCCGCGGAGTTTGTGGAGCTATTGGAATTGATTTATATGGATATCTGTTATTATAAAATGGAATTTAATGTTAGTTTAGAAATACATTATGTGGGTCGGTTTTTGTTTGAAATGAGATTCTAATGTATAAAATATTCACAGGAATTCCGTAGGCATGATTTTGGTCCAAAAATGTTTTCATATTTTTTTATGACAAGCTGTTTTCCATTTCCGTTTTTAGTCATAAATAAACTTTTGACACAGAACATTTGATTAAACCATTAAATAAATTCATTCATTTTAATATTGTTCTCAAATCTCTTAGCCTGAACCTGTCATAAGATCAGACGATAAATATCCAACACACGATGTCTCTACGCCAAGCATACCGCATTAGCATAGAAATAGAAACCCTAAAAACAAGATCATTGCACACATTATCGCTTAACAACATAATTGCACTTATTGCGATGTCTTTGATGAAAAAATTGAGAGTGATGGCCTGTAGTGTTACATAAATGACTTTCATTTCTAACGCGCCGTGCAACAATTATTTAGTATATGCGGGCTTTCAGCTGCTGTAGCGAATTTGACATGAAAATGTTCAAGGATGATAGAATTGGTAATGTACTCGTACTATGCTGTAATAGGGATGATGCCTGGGTAAAGAAAAATAAAATTTAATTAGTCCGTCAGTCAGATAATAAAAAAATATTAGACACGTATATGTTGCTTTATCATATTAATAACAAAATACTTAGATAAAACGCATTTTAAGTTGGGGAGTGGAGGTCGATTTAGGAGGAGAATTTTACTTACCTGTCTGTAATCTAGTATAATGGACTGATTGATGACCCTTGTAACACAGGTTACAACCAGCGTTGGGATCATTGATCAGATCTCTGTGTACCTGTAAGTCCCACGCTGTGTTGTGCATAATTTGTACTTTAGTATGTAAAATAAAATTATTATTATCATATTCAGTTCAAACCTGTTACTCAATTGAAGTTTAGCACGGAAGGAAGGTGGCACAACTGTACTTCTTTACTGAAAATAATACCATTATGTACCAAAACGTATTGTTCTAATATCTGTACCTACTATGAAAGAGTTACGCCATGTTTGTTTCAAAATAATTACATAATGACATCTATTTCAATCTTGTCAAACTATCATCGTGTAATGCAACCGGAACACTAATAAAACATTGATAGTATTAATTACTATCTGTTGTCCACTTTGATTGTGTAATTTGTAATGGAAACTATATATTGTAATAAAGGTCCCGGGTTCTAATAATAGGAAGTAAATAGACCTGAGATGTTGGGTTTTATGTACTCAAAGTTCACATTGATAGTAATGCAAATGAATCATCATCGCTCGGCATCCAATACCGCGAATGTGACATTTTTGACGAAAGTCTGATTTTTGTTTATTTCATTCTACACGTTCAAATAGGTGATCCTGCATTAAAAATCAGATGTTCGTCAAAAATGTCTCATTCGCGGTATTGGATGCCGAGCGACGTCATGATAGATGTTTGTGAATGTAATGATAGACTTTGTGTCGATCATGATTTTAAAATATTGAGGACATAAAATATTGTTAGGAAAGCACGTACCGATCTTAAATCTACGTTATAAACGTATTCCACGTCTATTTCGCCCAAAACACTGTCTCCGAAATCAATTATGCTTTCCTAAATTGTATGAAATCAAATCTAAAACAAATTAGGCTGAGAATCAGCACTTTTCGAACGTAAAATTACATAAGACAGTTCTCCAAAACGCCCGCCCTTCACCAGTTTCTAGTGCTTTAGCTGGGAAGAAGAAGTGGCGCAACAAACTCCCCAGCAGCACAGCTGTCTGTTCAATTAGGAAAACTTGATTATGAAAGTTACCTGGAAGTACCCAAAAGTTATTCTATAGATTTTTGTTTATGAATAAACCACGTAGAGCGACTGACTCAGACAAGACCAGCTATTAGGACACTGCTAGATGCTGGATTGATCTAAGATTCTCTAGCCCACACTTTATCAATGGATATCAAGGAAATTAGTCTAACCAAATCATTTCTTTTGTTCTAGATTATGTTCCGCGGCGGCGTCGTGGGCGAACTGGACGCGCGTCGTGACGCAGCACTCGCGCGTGTCCTCGTGCGCCTGCAAGCGCGCGCTCGCGGCTTGCTCGCGAGGCGGCGCACGCAACGCCTGCGCACGCAACACACGGCTGCGCGGTGCGTACAACGCAACGTGCGTGCGTTCCTCGCGGTGCGAGACTGGCCGTGGTGGCGGCTGTTGGTACGGGTTACGCCGTTGTTGGCTGTACATCGGACTGAGCATCGGCTTAAGCAGGCACAGGTATGTGAATATTTGAAGTACTGGTTGTATTATGTACAGTTTGGTGAAACGTAACATATAATGTTGGCACAAATTCGCCTATAGTTTGACCGGTACCGCTGTATCGCGCCTTAGGAATACGCGGCGAGGCGGGACGCAGCGCTGACTAATGAGCGGCGGGTGGAACGCCGCGCGCCGTGAGTATTGACGACTAAGCGGCCTGCACTGCCCCCCCCGTCTTGCCGCGCACATACCTAAGGCTCGGAACAGCGGTCTCGGTCAAACTATAGTTGTTGTGTTAAATTTCATGTTACATTGCATATAGGACGGCTCAGTTCTGTTACGTGCCATGTTACATTTCATCAATTTGTACCCGGCATTGTCCCTTTACAAAAACCTGCTGATTAATAGCAGCAAAACGATTTGAGATTTCAGTGTCTTGAAACGCATATCTAAGTGATTATGATTGTTGTGACCATGTTATAGCTTTACTTTACATTAACAGTACTAACAATGTGTCTCTGCACTGTTAGAAGAACTTTGATAACGTATTGATCAGTTTAGTCCCATGAAACACCAATAACCACAGATGTGGTTACTTTACGCGAAAAATTTATTTGAACCTTCTTTCCTTCATTTTTTTTTTCTTTATTTTCTTTAGATGTGGGAATCCGTTATCCATATCGATAGCAAATATATAAGTATCGTCCTGAATGTTTTATAAATTGATTCGAATTTCAGAATAAGATCGGATGTGTCGGAGCACGTCTTTATATGTAATATCCCCAAAAAAACTCCCCCTTTTCATTCACTTCAGTTGCCTCTCAAAACAATTTTGTTAAATTGTTTTTGAGATAAAAGCAATTTAACAAAATTGTTTTTATTACAGGTATTATGATAAAGTTTCGCGTTAGATCATAAAACGTCTGTTCGTCTAATTGAATATGAATGGAGAGTTTTGAAAGTGCAAATTGTTGTTATCGAAGTGTGAGAACATAGCTTGGATTCTGATTGGTTCGTTCGTTTGCGGAAATTTAATTAATAGTTCAAAGGAAACCGACAACTTTTAGTTTAATTTTGATAAAGCTCAAAAAAACATATGCGTTACTTGAACTCATATCCCAATAATATATGATCTGCATTGCAATCCATAAAATACAGCAACTATTTAACAATTAACACGTTCAGTGCCGGGAGCCCTCCTGGAAGGTTCACATAGGTTTAAATGTAGGTTTTTCTTAGAGAATACAGCATTATAAACCGTGAAAATAAAATCTGATGTACCTATATTTTAACAAGGTTTATTAGAGTACGCGTTGGTTTTAAAATCAGAGCATTTTATTGTTTAAAACAAATCACGGTGAAAATATTCACAATAAATTTAAAAGGTTGGAAACTACGTATAGCTACAAGACCCCCTGAAAACACAATTTTACTTCGTTTTACAGTGTTTTATAACACGGTTTTAAACCTAATGCCGTCCGCGATGGTTAACTTTAGCGCAAACATAATGCCGGCAACCCTCAACACAACCGTGGTTACCAAAACACATCAGACCCCTTATCAAAGTCTCAACAAACAGATGCACTTTGCCCTCAAAAGTGTAACGGAACCTACGCCGCCGGTCGCAGGTTATCATATCGCTACCCACACAATGGGCCAGCAACCAGAGATTTCCTGCTTCTAATCGTACTGACGAAATGGGTCGCCGAACCAACAAGAAGAATGTGACAGTGAACAGTTAATTAGAAGAAGTACAACTAACTAACTAACTCTGTCTTTTAGCCTAGTGGTGTGACCGTCGGACTGCCAAGTCATAGGTCTCGAATTCGAACCCAAGGCCTCCACAACTCCTCCGCCACCTCTGACTTTTCGGAATCATGTGCGTATTGTATAATTATCACTTGCTTCAAAAACGGTGAAGGAAAATATCGTGAGGAAACCAGCATGTCCTAGAACCAAAAATTCGAAGACGTGACATCTACCAACTTGGCCCGCGTGGTGGATTACGGCCCACTCCCTCACACCGAGAGGAGGCCTGTGTCCCAGCAGTGGGAACATTATAGGCTGATTATGTACATGGAATACAATTCATGATTGGCCGTTGCTGTCTGACCAAAAACAGCAGCTGAAATCACATTTTACTGATGAGAAAAGAAAAAAGAAAATACGATTATTTGCGGTAAACATGACGCAAAGAAAGATTATAACTCGATAATAACAATTTGGGGGAACATATGCGTCACATTCACGCAAAACGTTTGATCAGTATTTTAGGAAAAGAGAGGGGCTGAATTCTTCTTAACTTTGTATCTTTTCTGGACTTCTGATATTGTTCTGCCACACCAGTCACAAAATTATAACATGGCGTTACATTAGTAAGATTGCTGTAATTCAACAGTGATAGTGACATCATACATACCTACATTATTAGATGTAACTGCATTGTGTTGTAACAATGAAACTTAAATGGTAGTCTTCTAAGTCAAGCCTGTAATTATAACCAGTAGGTGTTAAGTCTAGATTATTTTCTCAATTATGTAAGTTCAGAAAACTGTGGTACCCGCTAAGATCGGTCATTAGTAGGCGCTATAGCTAGTACGGATGCGAACAGCTCTCATTGTACAAGTACACCATGCATTTGGCAAGTTTTCCATTAAAAAAAAAATTGGTGAAAAAAAAACTGAAAAAAACACACTGAAAAACAGTTAGGCTCTTTTCTGATTTGTCAGCGCAGCAGAGGTGCGACATCAGCATGCTCGGTATAAGCGGTATCGAAAGCTTACCGGACGCATATATTTCAATTGAGTGTTCCTGATTAGCACGGTATGCGCGGGAGTGACGCGGTGCAGATTCGGCTTACCGCGTCTGGGCATGCATGTCCAGTGGCAGTTCTGCATTCTGTAACAAGTTAAAGTATCTTGGTCACTCGTACTCGAAGTCGACATTATTTCGTGACACAAGTGGCTCTGTATAATTTTTTACCGAAATGTGCTTAGGTGCAGGCGACGCGGTATATTTTCGGCATCCAAGCATGGTGATGTCGCACCGCTGCTGCGCCGACGAATCAGAAAAGACACTTAAAATATAGTCTCTTAAGATTCAGGCCTCCTAGTTTGAGAGGCAGGGTTTATATTTTGTCCTAAAGCTTTTTGTAGCCTTTCAACGTTTGTACAAATAATTATGTATAAGTTTAGTATATCTACTACTATGTTCAAGCTGTGTCTATTTATTATTTTTGCATAAATCATTTATTATTATTATCTAGCTTTTTCGGGATATTTTAAGCTGGCTTTAAGCTAAAAAAAATATTGTTTTTGTTGTATGCAAGAGCAATAAAAATCATATAAATTTTTCCTCTATGTGCTGATGATCACTCTCACTGATGCACTCCTTTGTCCAAAAATAAAACAAACTAAAATAGAAACAATATAAGTACCCACTTACCATAAACTTAAAACTTTTACAAACATCATAAAAGCTGCTTAGCCCTGAACGTTATATTTTACGACAATGGATTCTCATAGTGCAAGGGGATTCTTAAACTTAACTATCAATCGACACCATTCGGAGATCAAAGTGTATATTCGTTCCTTATTTCACTTGATGTAATTTTTACGACGTAGCTAACCTATTAATTGGACGGCATTAGTATTAGGCGCTTTTCACACAATAGAGGTTTGAAACGATGAAGAACTTAACTTTGTCGTACCATTGCATTTCCTTACAAATAAAAACAAGTGAAATTATATTAAAATTTATAAAACCCCCGACACATACATTTCTTCATTTCTCTTTCCTACTCCATCATCGACCCTGATCTATAAACTATACATTGAGACCATTCCAATGAGCCAAACATGATACTTGTGCTGTAAATTGGTAAGGGAGTTGGGTATCCTGCAAATTCCAGGTGATGCTGCAGCATCAGTTCAAGGTTACTATGTTCTTCTAATATTATTGAACTAACAGAATACCAAAGTAGAAATCGATCAAACCTGTGGAAGGCGCTCACATCCTTTCATCAACTAGAAAAGAGCTGATAATCTTCAAACGGGTAATCCGATAAAACAAAACCTGCTTTCAGATAAAACAAACCGCATTCAAATCGGTTCACCCGTTTTAAGAGCTACGGTGCTACAGACAGACACACACACATAGCAGTCACACTAAAAAGAAGGGCGCTATAGCACCCTACTTCACCCTTCAACACAAAACTTGGCATAGAGTCCGCGTCACCACTGAAGTCCCTTTGACGCGGCGCTAGTGTCTATGTCATTGCATCACATTGCATAAAAAAAAAAGTAGTTCCACAATTTTCCGCGAGTCTTTCGTAGCGCGCACTTTAGGTACAGATCTGTGATTACATTGTGTTAGTTAAGGCTATAGGCACATTCAATACACAGCATTTACCGCAATTACTTTTCTGGACATCCACGAAAATAGAGGAACTAATCAGATATTTAGAAATCTTCATAGGAAAACCAAACGTTATTTCTTTGACTAAAGTAAAAAAGTGAATAAATAAAATAAAATAAATAAAAATGTTATTGTATTTCTTTGACTAAAGTAAAAAAGTGAATAAATAAAATAAAATAAATAAAAATGTTGTTGTATTTCTTTGACTAAAGTAAATAAATGAATAAATAAAATAAAATAAATAAAAATGTTATTGTATTTCTTTGACTAAAGTAAATAAATGAATAAATAAAATAAAATAAATAAAAATGTTGTTGTTGTTAATGTTGCAAAACTTATAAGTGGCGGTCAAAATGTTAATTAGACAAGGGAATAAATATTTGGTTTGTGGTCCAACTATAATAGATAAGACCACGGAATAAATAAATTGGCAATGGTCCAATCAGTAGGACTGCTCAGTTAGACCATGGGCAATAAAGGAAACCGTTAGCAATAAACTTGTGAAAACCCTTATAAGTTAAAACTGATCGCTCGTTATTTGAGTTCGAAGTAAAGTTATAAACTACTCATTGGGAATTGAAATAGTAATATATTATTTGGTTTTTATTGCCGGTTTAACTAGGTGCTTGTCTGAGTGAATAGCTATAAGCAATGCTATTTGATCTTCGACTTTTGATTATTATTACCCGATAAACCAAGATGGAAGGTAATGAATTTCATAGGCTATGAACATTAAATATGTAGGTACGTTAGTTTGTTACCACGTACATCCTAAACTGCTAAACACTCATCATCCCAACTACCCTAATCCTAACTAATATTATAAATATGCGATAGTGAGTCTGGTGTGACTACGAGATCTACATTCACAATTTTCATAAAGAGGTCGAGTGAGGTTGTTAAGTTTTCAGCTGTTGGATTTTTTTTAATTCCAATAAATAATATTAATTACGAAGTTTCCATCTGAAGTTTCGTACAGACTAGTGCGACGCCACAGCGCGACGCGATACCGGTTATTGTTATACCGTGAAGTTTTCTTAGAAATTGTATTGTTCGAGTCGCGCCGCGACGTCGCGTCGCGCTAGTTTGCACGAGGCTTGATTCTGAATCATCACCGTATTTCCAATGGTAGTAAAATATACAAACCAGGCTTCGATCTATTTTAAAAGGAAACGCAATTAAATTGGGCGCCCATCTCTCAAATGTGATACTTTAGCAGCCAGAGCGTACCAACGTGAATCTGGTTACATATCCGGATTGCGTTATCTGTGACTAAATTGACACCATTATTTGAAAATAGAAGCTTAAGTTTTTTTTTTCATTTTACTGACCGAATGTTTCTAACTGATTACTGACAGTCTGCTGCGCACACGCCTCTGCTCATGTTGCTAACATTCAAAATTCTAAACGTCTCTTGATTTTGTGATAATATCTGATGAGTAGATTATGACCCTGTGATCCACTGTTGTTTTCTGAGATCAAGGACTGTTCTTCTTAATTATACTGTCTTTATGCCGTAAATCATTGATCAATTATGTAGATTCTATTAGTAAAAAAATGTTGATAAAGCGCCTTTTCAAAGCTTCCATATTTCAATCGACACACGAAGGCGTATTTCTGATTGTTACGAGTATACACTAGGCGCCTGCCAATACCTACCCGTATTTCAATCGGATTTTTTAGTCTTAGAAACTTTTGTTCGCTTTGGGATCAATTTACTGTATATTGGGAATACACGGCCCGTTGATTGCCCCGTTGGTCTCTTGGTCGCAAGCGCGACTGCTGAGCGTGGGGTCTTGGGTTCGATTCTCGGGTCGGCCAAAGTGTTATTGGATTTTTTTGTGACAGTCCGGAGTTTGGCAGTTGGCGGTGTGATACCCCCGTGCCTCGGAACGCACGTTAACCCGTTGGTCCTGCGCCTGATCTCTCTCCAGTCCTGTCGGATTGCCGCCCCATCGGCCTATAAGAGTGAGAGAAGAGAGAGTACACCTGTGTCTGCGCACACACTTGTGCACTATAATACCTCCCGCGCTGAAGGCTGGTCTTCGTCGAAATAGGTCGCCATAGCCGAAATTCGGTCTGGACTATATTCGGAATAATTTACCTACTAATACATATAAGAGAGCATGTAAATAAACGCACCATACGGATGGCTATTGCTATTAGCCATCTTCATTTATTTTTAGCTCCACACGACTACATCACAATTCAAATTCTTACATAAATACTTATCAATCTAATGTATGCACTCAAATTGATAAATTCAAATCACTATTTTCTTTATTCACATATAATCGTCTCACAATTAACTTCTACCATTTAAAATATTAAATTTTTACTGCTAATTAGAACCTGCTACTTACTATTCTCATTAAACCATACTAAATTCAAAAGGATCGATTGCTTGAAACTAATCGTTAAGTCATACCAACTTAGCTTTTACCTCTATCACCCTCTAGGCCTCTATCTATGTAGTCTGGGTATTTTATTTCTTTTCTTTGTTTTTTAGTTCTTTTCTGTTTTGTCCCACTGCTGGGAAAAGGCATATCTCTCCCATTTCCACTTACTTTTGTATTTTCTCTGCTATTTCGCGCCAGTCCTTTCGGTAGGAGACAAGGTCGTTCCTCCATCATTTTCCGTTTCCCCACTTTCGACATAATATTTTTACCCTATAATAGTCCACTGCTGGCCATAGGCCTTTCCACTACACGCTACTTAGCTCCATTCTCGGCCACTCCCATTCATCGATACTTAACCTAAAATCCGTCTTCCAAACACAGTTTAAATGGATTGCCAAAACACATCTGGAAATAGCAGCAGTAGGGAAATCAATTGCACTTGATTTATTGGGTACAACGGTTGAATCCGAAAATATTTGTGGAAGCAGCCAAATTATTAAAGCTATTAGCTGCAATATTCGATGTCTATTCTGAATCAGAATCAGAATCTTTATTTGTTAAACATAGGTATTTACATAATGGTGTTAGGTTAACATATTTGAGCGCTATGTTTTACCGCGAAGGCATAAATTTTTAAATTTTAATAAAATTAATAAAAATCTAAAATACTTAATAAACTAAATAAAACAAACAATAAAAACAAAAGCAAAAATAAACTAAAAAAACATATTAAAAATTATCATTTCAAAAATCTTGAACTGTATAATAACATTTTTCTATTAATAGAGAGGTGAGAACTTTCTCTTAAATTTTGATAGGGGCATATTTTTGATGATTTGCAAAATGCACGACTGATTACTTCAGTCAGGTTCAGGCTATTTACAGCGGAGGTACTGTCAGTCGTTCTATACGTGCAGTCTGAGGGACAACCACACGCAGAGGGCATATAGCGCCCTGCGATGATGCTTTTAGGGTGTTGATGGGGTGGCCGCGCTACTGCAGTGCTTCCGGCATGTTTGCCGAGACGAGAATAGATGGCTTTCACGCCATCATACGCAAGCGTTGCTCTTCCATTATGCGTAGGGTACGCGCCAGCCCCAACCGGCTGTCATTCGTAGATCTTTGACAGTTGTTACGGGTCGTCAGAAGACCAAAAGTCTGACAGCCAGTGTTACCCAGGGGTATCGTGTTACCAAGTAACTGGGTCGTGGAGGTCAGATAGGCAGTCGCTCCATGTAAAATACTGGTTTTCAGCTGCATCTGGTTAGACTGGATGCCGACTCCAACATAATTGGTAAAAGGCTAGGTAGATTGATTCTTCCAATGATAAAGTATCACTGGTAAAGTCATTCACGCGCCCGTATTTTCTGCTCGTTGCGAAATTAAATCGACAATCGAATAGAAATTATTTACGAATACGATTACGTTTTACGATGACATAAAGACACGAGCAATTAAAAACATAAGCATCGATTAATATATTAATCTGTCAACTGATTGATAAACAGTTATTCAGACTATGAATATTTTATCGAATCTCATAATAGAACTCGATTAGTATTTAAATATTAAGTCATCATAATCTTGTTAGGGACCTAATTAAGGACTGAAGTTAAAAGCAGTGGACTGTAATTTTAAATGAATTTAATTCAGAAATATATAACTTGTCGATGTTGGTAAACGTATGGAGAGCGCGCGCGTGCCGTCGTTGGAGATCGGTAGCGAAGTGGTCGATGGCCCGCGCGCCGCACGCCGCACCTCTCGCCGCCGCCCGCGCCGCATTCCGCTATCTCACGACAGCAGCCGAAGATTGCCGAGTGGTCGGAGGCGCCCGAACATCCTCCCCGGGTTGAAGTATTCAAATTAGAGGAAGGGGGCAGACGTTGTTGTAAGCCCGCACCACCGTTCCTCTCTTCGTCTTCAGCTCCACTACCCGTGTGGTCCCGTCGCAGCCAGGGAAGACCTTGATGACACGCCCCAGTGGCCACACCAAGGGCGGTTGGCCTTTCTCTTTGATGAGAACTAGTGCTCCCACTGAAAGTTGGCCTGTTGACGCTGTCCATTTAGACTTTTGCTGGAGCAGAGAAACATATTCTAATTGAAAACGATTCCAAAAATGTTGTTTTATGTGCTCCACTCTTTGGTAGCGCTCCAGTCGCCCGATGTTGAGATCAGTAACCTGTGGATGCGGAACAGATATGAGTGGTCGCCCAATTATGAAATGTCCAGGAGTGAGAACAGAAAAATCTAGTGGATCAGTGGAAAGAGGGGTAAGAGGACGGGAATTTAAGACGGCCTCTATTTGAGTCAAGCACGTGGCCATCTCCTCGTATGTAAAGTGCGTTAAGCCTAGAAGTCTCTTTAGGTGATGTTTAGTGGATTTGACGGCGGCTTCAGCAATGCCGTTGAAGTGGGGGGAGTACGGAGGCGCAAAAGAAAACTTGATGCCTTGTTGAGCAACTTCAGACACGAGATTCGAGTCTTGTAAAAACTTACGTAGCTCATTGCAAGTACCAATAAAGTTTGTCCCATTATCGGACAAGATGCCTTCGGGTTTACCACGACGAGCCACGAAACGGTTCAAAGCAGCCATGTAGGCTTCTTTCGTAAGGTCTGTAACAAGCTCGATGTGAACAGCCTTTACAGCAAGGCAAACGAAAATACACAGGTACGCCTTTATAAGCCTGCACCCTCGCCCTTTGCGATCAGCAATCAGCACTGGCCCAGCATAATCCACACTACAATTTAAAAATGGATGTTCTAAATGTGTCCTTGAAGAGGGCAATTGACCCATTGTAGGTTGCACAGTTTGACACTTGTATTTAAAACATTTGATGCATTTTTTAACAGTACATTTAGAAAGATTTCTACCACCAAGAGGCCAGTACATTTGGCGTATATTTGCCAAGAGTAGCTGAGGGCCAGCATGTAAGCAGTCGAGATGATATTTATGAAATATTATTTTTGTTATATGGTGCTTACCACATAATAATACGGGGTGCTTGACATTATAATCATAAGGTGAGTTGTCAAGTCTCCCTCCTACGCGTATGAGACCATTCGAATCTATAAAAGGGCTCAAAGAAATAAGCCTATTTTTTTTTTGTAAGGACTTTCCTGATTGCAATAATTTACACTCATCAGGAAACATATCCATTTGAGCGTGACGTAAAATGAAATTTGTAGAATTAGTAAGTTCTTCACAGGAAAGGGGACCACGGGATTTATTATGTTTATGTTTTATATTGTAAATAAATCTTAGTATATAAGCGACGACTCTCTGTAAGTGATTATAATTGGAATATTTGTGAATAACATTCACATTACAAATTTAAGAAATACTAAAGTGAGTCTGACTGTAAGTCACATTTCATGACCAAACGACTAAACCCATTTTGAAGAAATTGGGCAGACGAATATTCACCTTCTATCCGGAAATATGTACTAATAGCCAGTCATAATAGTTTCCTTTGCCGAAAACTGTCGACTTTACGCCAGAACACAACAGAGGCATTCGAACAATGTCAAGTCTGCGTAATAGTGTAAAACTTTCTTCTCCACCATTAGTGGATCAACACGCGTTACATTGTGCTAGGGTATGGCCATTACGTCACAGTCTGAACAGATCTCATCGCACGGCCATCAGTGATTCTTTATTACTAGCTGGAAAGTAATGACCATTATGTTATGTGTGAGGTCTTAGTGTGACGAATGATCGATTGCTTGAATCACGCATGAAGAACGTCTTTATTAGTGAGCGTCTGCGAGTGAAGATAAATTAGGGGCGATTCTTTTTCGTTTTTGTTCAAAAACAGTGTTGGTTTTATTGTGTAATGATTAATGTTTAGATTAAATACAGTAGAATCGTCGGTTATTATTAAGGTGATATATTCTATTCATTTTTACGAGTCTCCGATGTGACAACAGATGCGATTTCATTGTGATGATGAAGTCATCGAGTTTTTTTTTAATTTTTATTATTGGAATCTTCTTCAAAATAAAGACTATTGCGATGAGAAGTTCAACTATTTGAAATGCTGATTTATTGCAAACTATTTTTGTTTTGTCTATACCTACAAAGATTTCCTTTACATTTTTTATTAATATTCATGCAGGTCCAATAGCAACTTTACACATTCTAACAATATTCACGCAAGTCCTACAGTCTATAGCAATATCCTGTGATCTATTAATCCTTTTACGTTATCGTCGAGCAATCTATCATTTTCACCTTAGCCCGAGCAATTTCCTGCGTGCCTTAACGCTAGACTTTTTCTCTCGTAATTTCCGCTCCCTTTATAGATGGAGGCGACCGCATCAACGCACTGATCGCGGTAAACTGTAATCGTTTGCGATTTCCGCGCGAATGCGCTTGCGCGTGCCAATAATGACACGGAGAGATATTCTTGTACATACTATTATGAACATTTTGTTTAGTAATAAGTAGTGGTGGTAGGCAATTAGGCGTTTACTAATTGACTAATATGCACGTGATTAATATATTATTATCGACTTAAAAACACACATGGTTCTTTTAAAAGGCGTAATTGAAATAACTGAAAAACCTCTTTGGTGGTCATTGTACTTGTCATTATGAACAAATTATAAGTACTAAAGGACCAAAAACTAAAAGGAGCTCGTGGCTAAGTAATAATAGCCGCACGGGTCGATCCATCAGGTTAAGCTACGCTTGCCGGGGTTGGTCCGTGGATGGGTGACCATCTATCACATACCGAGACTCGGAAAGCACGTTAAGCCGTTGGTCCCGGCTGTCATTCGTGGATCTTTGACAGTCGTTACGGGTCGTCAGAAGCCCGAAAGTCTTGACAACCAGTCTTACCAAGGGGTATTGTGTTACCCAGTAACTGGGTTGTGGAGTTCAGATAGGCAGTCGCTCTATGTAAAATACTGGTACTCAGCTGAAACCAGTTAGACTGGAAGCCGAACCCAACATACATAGTTGGGAAAAGGCTAGACAGATTGATTAAAGGACCAAAAACAACGGTCTCTATTAGGCCCTTTGTACACACACGGTTTTCTTGCCATGAAAAACTACGGTTTATTCGCCGTGTGTAGGCACGAGTGTCAGTGTTGTATGGATCACTATGGAAGGTCGTTGACTGACACGTTTTTTCTACGGCGCTGTTTATACGTTGTACCGTAAAGAAACCGTGCCGTGTACAAAGGGCCTTAGGGATCATTATGAACAACATTTACTATAGGAAGGTCAAGCAAAAATCGCGAAAAAAATTCTTCTGTTCCATACATTTTCGTTCGCATAACTCGACAATATTATTATGGTCAAAAAAAGAATTTCGTGTTGTATTTAATCACAGATTTTCTGCCGATTAAATGACAAATCTCGAATAATTTTTCACTCAAAGTTAATTTATTGCTGCGTATTAGAAATAGTAACGAACCAATTAAGACGCCTACTGTTGTAGAACATTCCGTCTGCCGCATCAGTAAGTATTGCGCAGACGCACCGCGATCTCCAATTACGGGTGACTTTTAATGAGGAGTTGCGCGTCATCATTTAAGATGATTTTTTTCTATTTATTTACTTATACTCATGTGTGGCGTCTCTCATTTTCGTGGAAAAATAGGTTTAGGTAATTTTCTCGATTTGTGGAATGTGGATAGTCGAGAGTCAAAAGAATAGGAATTTATTTTATGAACTTACAGCGAGCTTGTCGATCATCAAACACGACAAAAGTGAAAAAAAATTGATAATATCGATCGCATTAAAAGCGTAGGAAAATTGTTGTTGTGTTTTCATAAAATATACGCCACATAGTTCTTCAACCCGAATCCATATGAATAGCCATAACCCCATTATTTTCAACACTTAACTTTCCATCCACACATTGATCCCATTAATCAGTTCACCATCACACATAACTGTTCCATGGGAACTAATAAATAATAACAGTTCTTTTTATGTGTTCAGTAGCGGAACTGATACAAGTACTAGGCGCTCATAAACGATCGCTATGCAGTTTTTATCGTGATCGGAATAGGTGCGCCGGAGTGATGTCGTAAATATTGACTGTTCCGTTACTATGGGATGTTTCCGCACTTATCTGGGAGTGGAAAAGTAACGTGTTAGAAATCAGTAATATTCCAGAATTCCCTGAAAAGTGTAGTTTCTGATGTCTCTTGAAGAGTATATCGGTAGTATCAGTCCTCTCTCTCTTAGTCAAGTGATTCTTTAGTGATTCTGCTATCAGGTACCACGTCGACTTAAACCTTGCCTTATGTGGTCTTTATCAGGACTACATCCAGAGATGTTTATGACCTGCTTATTTTTGCTGATAAAATTTCCATGCCAAATTCTTCCAATCGCCTTCATCATACTGTGTCTTTTACCTGGTCGACCAAGCTCTGCTCGTGTGAAAATAGAGAATGCTCATTTAATAGTACAGGATAGTTCATACTAATTCCATTTTTAATACGTACTAATTCCTTGCTGCCATGATAGTAAGTACTTACTAATTCCATGCTGCCATGTCATTATTCTAAGGTGGCCATCTTGTTCTAAACTTTGAGCGACCGTTTTGTGAAAATACGGAAAAACGAATTTTCCCAGATATGAGACCTTAATTGAAATCGTTAGAGCCGGTTTCGAGAACGTGATTACAAACATATATATATACAATTAATAGTATAGGATTTATCTTTACGTCAAAACATTTTCCTGCCGCTTTTCACCACGTTCACTGCATGTAAAGTAAATCGCAGCACTGTAATACATTTCAGTGAACGGTTGCAGTCAGTTCTAATACCAACTAGTACAACAAATAGGGCACACCGCGTTGTGTTCAATACGTGATGGTATTGTGTTGTTATCTGACTACTGTTCAGGTACCTATTAGGGTAAGTACACCGTAGAAAGTCTGTATATTAGGTAGCGTGGTTAGTACGGTGTAAAGTAATATATTACTACTGTTCAGGTTAATACATAGTACAATGTCTATGTAATACAGTGGTTTGTAATGTTACCTGTAGCTAGTGGTTTACGTAGTTTGCTCAAAGCGTTATTTGCATTCACAATGAGTATTTAGTTGGTAAATTAAAATTATATGTGATCATTATGGACCCTGTCGGGCACGGCAAAATAGTAGGAGAGAGGAAACTTTGAAAAGATCTTAGCTTATCAGTCTTCTGAACTAAATCTAATATTTAACAAAAATAGTTTACTGTATTCTTATTAGATTATGTTAGCTCGATTAACAATAGCAATTAACTGCTAATTGCAAAGCTTTTTCTTACATTTTGTTATCTATCATACCGCAAACTGCAATGGTGGTGAGCTGCAAATCGATGTCACTTTTCAATAAATGAAATCGCTCATTCATTTGATATACACCTATTACACCACATACGTCACTAAAGGAAGAAAAAAATTGGCATTCATGGGGACTGCCTGTAGAAAACTTAAACAACGAAATAATATTGGCGTTAAAAAAAAAATTGTAGTAAGAATCAAAACTCAAAATGTCATAATTTGTAAATTAAAATTATTAAAAACAAGAAAACGACACCCATGACGAAAAAAGTGAGCGGATTTTCATTTTAATCAAATTCGAAGTCGTTTTTTTATTTTTTTATTAGAAGACAGTGGCAAGTATGAACGCTTTTTCACGTGACGATTTCTGCTAGTTTACTCCTACCGCAAGCCGCGTTAAAGAACTTCGTTCCAAAACAAAAACTTCAATTACTGCTACTACAGCATGTCGGCGCGAGCATGTCGGTGACGCGAACCTATTAGAATAATTTCACTTTAAAAAAAAGATTACCGTACAGACAAATTTTGCATAGTTAAATGAATCTTTTCTACATTCTGAACCGGCCTTTCTGAACACGAATGGCAGCTTATTATTCTGTCTATTGACAGTTGTACATGTTTACAGTAGCTTTAGATCTCAACGTATAACTAAATAATATTGCCGCAAGACTTAAACACTATTATGTACAACAAAACTATGTTATTGTCTCAGCCAATGACGCGGAACCAGCATCCGCTTGAATTGTAATCGTTCGCAAGAATTCTATAACGTATCTCGTGAGTTACTGGCAATAATAACTGATACATTATTAATTTGTAAGATCTATCGTAATCTTTAATGTTTAAGGTCTTTACACATTCTATTGAGACACTACACACCTTCAAAGAGTTTCTTCAACACAACGTCATTCAAAAATGAATTGTCACCAACAACCACCAACATCCTCAAACCAAAGAAATGTATGACAGAAATTCTTTCGTTAAAAGCTTCTTTAAGATTGGTCTACCTTGGCTACGGGATCACTTTAGCTTAGGTAAGGCAGGTAGATTTTTAACCTAAGCTAGATTAATCATAGAGTTCTCTAGCTCTATCTTGCAACATAAAAAAAAAAAATACCAGAAACATTCATCAATTTATAACCGACTTCAAAAAAGCTACAACGTTGCCTGAATGCTTCCTTTCACAACTTCTACACCAACAAAACCTCAGACGTGTATTACTATTTACCATCTCAAGTAACTCAACGGACAAGTATACAAAGTCCCTAACACGACCAGCCAACTGCACGCAACGTTTTTACCCACATTCCCACACACAAGAAGCAACAGCCATTTCCGCATGGTGTAATAGTATGTATGACAGGTTCGCTCTAATTGATCGATAATCATGGTATACACCGGTCGGATTATGCGATTAGAAATCAAACGTGCGATTAGATGTGTGGGTTGTGTAACGTGTGTAATGCTGCGGAAGCTTGCGGTCGAGTGTAGGTTGGCCCTTATGGCTTTGGATTAATATTTTTATGGTGCTAATATAGGTTTTTATTAGTGATTTATGGTCGGTTTGTAAGTCTACAGTTTTGAAATTTTAATCGTTGGGAAATTGATCACGTTATGAAGTGATGAAATCCGTCTTTTAGGCGTTTTTCAGGCCTATTACTAACAAAGGTCCCAAAACATTGCCAGAGATAGTTTGACAATGTTTATTCTGAATTAAATTCTCTTCAGTAATTATTGCCATGCACGATACACAAATTAAAACAAAAATTCTATACTGCAATTGAAAAACTAGAATCAATATCAATTCCACTTAAAATTCCGCCTCTAGCAGTGACTCTAAATTTTCTCCAACTACCGTCAAATGCACGCAATGACGCGCCGCTCTGCCGCGCATCTTGAACGACGCAGTCGTGTGCGCTGCGCTCGAACGTACGACGCCATGTTTATTGTTTAGTTCTAAACATTCCTTCATTCTTCCTTTTTCTATGACTATCAAAGTTTTATTTTATCTGTATCGAATCTCGAAATAAGAAGACGTTCTAAAACAATAAGGGCGAATTCCACTTAACTTTAATACCTAGTATAAGTCAAAACCTGCTAATAAATTTTGAGTTTTTGACAGTTTCTCCATACAAAAACTGTCAGACGATAATTTTATTCCACGGATAAAAGATCAGTTGACTTTATAAAATCAGCCCTAACCTTAACGGCCGATTCCAATCATCAGTCAGTAAAAGACAGATCGCTATTGATGGTAAACAGTATAATTTTATCTGTCATTGTGTCACATTCCATAAGATTCCTAGTCTCTGACAGATTAGTGTCAAACTCAAACTCAAAGCATTTATTTCAATTAAACCATTACAGGCACTTTTGAATTGTCAAGGAATCAGTCAGTCAAAAATATGAAGCTAGTTGCCCATTCCAAAGCGTAGTAGGTACCTATGGAGAAGAACGGGCAAGAAACTCCACGGACACTCTTTTAAATAAAATAAATTGTTACAAAGTATTGGTTACATCATTCATGGTTACGACGTTAAAACCATAGACAGATAGGTTTTTCTATCTCCAGTATGCCTAAACTAGTGATAGATAGGTTATTGGGTTCGGCCGTAAGACAAAAGCTATATTTATCTCTATGAGAAAACCTGTTGCAAATTTCCTTAGGGTGGAAATGAAAACATAGGGAAAGACAATTATTCAAGTTCATTCAGTTATACAAGGTTTTGTAAGAGAAAACCCCTGTCAATTAAATACGCACATTTCTCCCATCCTGTACTTACGTATCCAAGTAAATATCATAATGAAACATTACCAAGTTAAGTATACAAATGACTAGTTGAGCATACGGGTCACAGCATCCATAATCACAAACAAATCGATGACTATAAGCAGAACCTACACGTTTTCTAACACTATGACCTACGCTGAACAAAATTGAACCTTGTATGTTTAATAATAAAGTTGTTTCTTCAACAGGATGAGCTGGAGACCCTCCGGGCTAAACTGGACAAGGTGGAAAGTGAACGAACGCATTATAAGAATGAGTCGGAACGGCTTGAATCTAAGGTTAGTGTGAAAAGTGGCTGATTTTCCTTTTATTTTCTTCTTTTCTAGGAAAAGTTTCTTCTTATTTCCTTTAAGGCCTGTTTCACAGTTTCTTGGGAAAGTATATTATAGCTGTTGCGTTTAAGCATGGCTATAGTGGTCATTGACCTACCTACATTCTCTAACATTTTTTATTTAAAAAATTTATATTGTAAAGTCCGTTAACGTCTTGAATCAATATCTATCGCGATTTTCAACATGTTCCAATAACGAAAAACTATCCTTTTTTTGTTGTTTGGGTTCCTACGGAGGGATATTGGGGAAAGGGCAATGACCGCTATTGTTATGCTAAAACGCGACGACTATATATGTTAAAATATTAAATTAAGTATCTAAAATAGAACAGGATTTGCACGGGTGAAAATTAATTTTCCAGATGAGTTAACCGAGATTTTTCCGGAGATGGTGGCCATTATATTATTCTATGGTTTTCTGACATGACGTTTACTGGATGGCAGCAGGGTTTGGCCACCTGTCAAAACTGTCAAAGTACCCATATTTTCTTTAATCGTGACTGAATGAAGAACGAATGAATGAAACGAGTGATGAACGTTATCATATATTTTATATTCGTTGTCGAAATGGAAGACCTCTTGTCTAACTGGCGCCAACTGGTGGCGAGAATTTGCATGAAAACCCTTATTGCAATGTTCCTGTTAGAGAAAGGGTTTATTAATCCATCATTTTCTCAGCCTTCTACAAGTTGAACAAAACATTACTGTGGGAGAAAATCAGGTCCCGCAAAAATCTTACTTCCACATTAATATTAATTTCCATATTAATTTTTAAATGCGAAAGTAAAGTAACTCTGTCTCTCCGTCTGTTACCTTTTCATGCCTGAAGGTTCATGCACACACGTCAGCCACGTCAACGTCAAGTCAGTCACATAAAAAAATATAGTTACGTAGAAGTTGTAGGACGTTGGCTGCACACATCAGTCACGTCACTACCGGCGCGTCTCAGTAGAAGTCGCGTCACCGGCAAATTAAAATTTGTATTGCTACGAACTAAACAGCACGCATAGTATGACCACCGTAGAAGCGGATTTTGTCGTCGGAAGAATAGACAAAATGACAGATGTCAAAAGAACAGACATTGTCGACGGAAGAATAGACAAAATGACAGATGTCAATAGACAAAAAGAACAATCACAGTCTATCATTTTGTGAACGTAGTCAGTCAGTCGACTGACCTGTTCACTTACGTCTCTGAAATTGACGTGACTGATCGGCGACTTGAGATTGACGTGTGTGCATGAATCGTTACCGGCTGAACAGATTTGAATGAAGTTGTGCCTTCATTCAAATCTGTTCAGCCGGTAACGATTAGATATAACATCATAATCATAACATAGATGGATAGATAGATGGATAGACATGGATAGATCATAACATAGAAAAGGTATACTTTTTATCGCGATGAGACATTTCCTTGGTATTACAAAAGATAGTAAAAAATAAATGCGCTTGGTTTTATTTACGGTTGCCACGGCAATGATATTTCATTAATTTGTACACCTTGTCTAAAAAAAGAGTAGCCAGTTTCTTACAGAATTAAAGGTAAAACCCTTCTTTTATTTCTGCGCGCTATTTATGATGCTCTAATGAACGGAGTCATTTTGTTTTATTCTTCGCGGTCACCGATTTTCTGGGTTGATCATCGGTTTTAGAGCTGATCATAAACCAAGAGAAAACGGTGGAAATCAAAAGTGAATATCATGATCTTTTTTGAAAACATAAAAGCGTGTTTTTGCAGATTAAAAAAATATTTTTTTAGAAAACAAGCTGTCGGAAAATATGACACCGGAACGTACTACCGGAATTAAAAGTATCATTTGTGTTACAAAACTACCTGTGTGCCAAATTTCATCCAAATCGGCTTAGCCGTTTTTGCGCAATTAACAATTTTTTTTTGCATTTATCATTTGTATTAGTAGGATATTAGACTATAAATCTGTATATATATTTAAAGACAAAGTTAGCCACACAATTTTATCTTCAAGACACAATATTTCAATAAACAGCAGTGCAACAGGTTACTAAAAAGAATGATGACCAAAACAAAACTTCTTGTAATGACAGCTACATGTTTTTATTACGGAACGGGTTTTATTTCAATTTTACTGTAAAAAGTTATCGGTGTAAAGGCGGGGACACACGAGATTACTTTTAAAATAAATAATATCGTATACCCTATTATCTATGGTAAGGTATGGTGTACCATAAACAAGAAAAATTCACCTCGTGAACACCCCATGCAATTAATTAAGATGACATATTGTATCAAGAGTCTATTATTTTCAGGGCGTTTTATTTAATAAATCGGAGACTGCTTCATAATAGTGGTTTTGAAGCAATTCATTTAGAAGAAAAAACTTTAGGGAAAAGTTGAAAAATCCAGATATATTTTTTGAGTTACTTGCCGGATTTTCTTATTGGACGAAAAAATCATGTGCACGTAAATACATCCATTCATTGGGGTTCATAATTGAAGAACTCACTTTCAGCAACTTTCCGTCTCATTATTTCCATAAGACTTGAAACTCACTGCCTCTCGCCCGCCTTGCCTACCACGTTTTCTAGTAATTGAGCCAAGAGCACCCAAATTACATGCAATTTACTTCGATATTGCTTGACGCTCTGTTTGGTTCATCAGCAGTTAAAACAGAGATTAAAGAAATTAAAAAAGTAGAATTTACCCGCACGTGTAGTTATTAGACACAGATTTAAATGATCACGTTTTTATAACTAGGTAACTGGGGTGAATTGTATGAAACGTCATTCGAAGAGTTAAGGCTCAATACACACTTTAACGCTCCGATAATTGTGCCTTCTGAGTCCAATGAAATGAATTTGAACAAGCTTGCGACTTGCTTGCGAACAAGCTTGCGACCGCTGATTGATTCAAAATTCAAAAACCTATCTTCGAACAGTCATCATTACTCCGACAGCATTCCAAAGCTGTACAAAGGCTTTTTCAATTGCACGCCATTCAGCTCTATTCTGGGCAACTTTCATTTAGCTGCTCCCAGCCACGCTGCGAAGATCGTGGCTCCACCTATCCTACGCTTCCTACCTTCATCTTCCAGCAGTATGTTCTGCTTTCTAAATCGTCAAAGAGCCGTATCTCATATTTTCAATTCTTCGTCTTCTGTCTGAGGTCTAGGCTATACGTTAGTTAGTCATTAAACTTTAATTTTATGCCCACAATTAATTAAATCAGTAAATATCCAAATCTTCTTGAATTCGTTAACAGTTTATTTTATGTTTTATGTGTCATTAATAATGTTGTAAACATACAAGTATGTTTATATGCAGCTGCTTTAACTCTCAATAGTAACAGGAGTAATTGCAGTCAATAGGCGACCATTAATTAAATTAGACTTACGGCTACTTGTAAACTGTCAACGATAACTGGTTAGTTTTTGGCGACCGATGTGATCTATCTATTTCCATGGCCCACTTGGGTTTGATTTAAAATAATTGTTGAGGCGTTTACGAAATAAAACAAATGTGTGGTTTGTGGCCTACATCAGAACAATAAATTATTGCTATACCAAATTGTTTACTTATAGGTTAGGATTACTGAAGGCCTCTTTAAAACCTACCTATTATCACAATAAATAAACGGTTATTTGGAAATAATGCCAAATTCAGTAAAGATCTGAAGCCAGAATTCTTGTGCCAAAAAGCTAACATAATTATTATCTGCACTGCCAATAGAATAGAAGAATAGAATAATTTTATTTCGGACAGAGTCCATAGGGTTAGTAACAATTTTACTTAACATCTAGTGTTAGTAGGTACAGACACGGATAAACATAAATTCAGCGTGGAGCTGCATCCACCTCCGCCACATCGAGGAATCCCACCGATCTACGAACACACCGAGAATACTGTTGGTGCCGCCGCGAACACGTGACATCAGTGATGCACATCTTTTTCGAATAATCGCGGCAAAACCATCAATGTTATTATCCGTAAACATACCTGACGCACTACAACGCCACGGCAGCCGCAGCAGTACTCTCAGAAACTCCAATGCCCCGAAATTATAATTTGCCTGTAAATGGATTAATTAGTATTAGAAAGAAAAAGAAAGAAAGAAAGAAAAGGATTAATTAGTATTAAAAAAAATCTTCCTATTGTGACTGGTCTAAATAAATACGAGCACTTTTTTCACAATTGCTTAAAAATAAGTTCGTGTGCACCCACCTTAATACATCTACATCAGGTCGGCTCTCCCACAGTTAAAGACAAGGGTCGTATCCGGCCTGACCGGATGAACAGCTTTTATTTAGCTTTGTCCAACAAACGCCAAATGTCGCTAATAAGGTTTTTTTATCTGTGCAACCTTCGTGGTTGCTGCCTAATTTATGTGGAAGAATCTGTAGTAGGTTTTTATGTTGTACCCTCTTGGTCATTGAATATTATTTGAGGGCTAAATAATAATACGTGATTGTTTAAGGGACATAAGACAGTCTTTTTAAATTATATTATAACTAGACACAGACGTCACTTAATCTTTCATTGTTGAGTAATAATTACTCAAATTACTTCCATTTTCTCACGATAATCAGCGATTATCTCGCAAATCTTATCAAATACCATAATTAAATTAATTATCTCGGCATCAACAAGACCGGTAGCTTGATGACAAACAAAACAATACAAGGTAATTGTTATGAAGTTCATTGGTGAGGAACGAAACGCCCACTGGCCTAGCACCCGTCCTGCTTACCTTGGGGCAGGATACGCGTGCATAACCCGTGGCAGTCTCTATGTGACTTCTGTCTACATCAGCTGGCATAAAAAAAAAGTGTCAACTAAATTTCAGTTTTTGGTGACAGTTCTTTTGGCGCGAATTGTGTTTTTTGTTATTGATTTGGTTGAAATGTTTCTGATAAAATAACGTTGGTTAGTTTTAATTGAGATAAAATACTCGTTAATAAAAAACATTTTGTTAATTAAAACAGCAATCAATAGAAATAAGGTTGATTGGCCAAATTCAAATGTGTTAACTATTTATTGTGTGGTGAAATAGACTCGGGTAATGTTCAGCCATTAAAGGTGTAATAAAAACTCTTTCATGGTGTTATTGCGCATAACCATAAACAAAAGACTAACTTTTTATTACTTTCTTGAAATAAAATACTAAAGGAAATCTAATCGTTCGCCGCGACGCAGTAAAGGATAAAAGTGTTATAAATCCTGGTATTAATGGACATATAAAATGCATGTAAGTACGTAAGTAAAATTTTAATTGACTATTAGTTTTCGCGTTGATTTATTCAAATTAAATGTTTTCTCAGGATAATATTTAATTATAATTGGGTACCTACGCTATAAATGTCCTGCGTCCACTGTGTAATGTAATCACATATTTATTAATTTGTTGGTTACTTGTTTACTGTTTAACTAGTACATTCCGGTTTATACCTTTCTATTTATAATTGGTTTGTAACTTTGATAAATTGTTACAAATGTTTTCGTCTTCAAAACAGATTTATATACGTTAAAAAAGTTACAAATGACAAGAATTTGTAGCTGACCTAGAGATTAAAAAAAAGATTCGATTTCGGCCTTCAATGGTTCCTTGACCGAGACGAAAATATACCTTTCAGCTGGGCACTCAATAACACGAATGTGTGATAGTTCAGTACTCCGGCCATTGAAGAACTAAGTAGGACCTATTTATTGAAAATGATTGTCTTCAAAAACTGAGCCTTTATTGTGTGGTTTTCAGGGTTTTCCGATTCATTGCCGAATGAAATAGGTCCAAACCGAGTATGTGCGAATGCTGCTCAATACTACATAGGTTGCTGCAACTGTCGCTTTTAATGTGTAACTTCTAGTCTTCCCTGTTCTTTTTAACTCATAGGTACCTGTTATTTCGCTTCTAGACAAGGGCTTTTCCTAAGATTAACTTCAGATAATTTGGCCATAAAACAGAATTGTAAAGTTCGTCGCAGGTGGCTTTTTGTAGTTTCTGCCTACCCCTAAGGGAAGCTAGCGTGAGTTTATGATGTATGTGTTTAAAACAGAATTGCTTAAAAAAATCTAAATATAGATAGTGACATTCCTTTAATTTAACAACGCATTACGAAACAGCATGCAAACGTCATAATAGCAGAATCACATGTTTCTTATAGAAGAGATATCTGAATTACTTCACACAGACATGCACTAAATCCTGATTTTTACACGAATATTATGCGTTGCTCGAAACTGAAGCATTTTCGCAGTTGTTTTTTTTTCTGTGATCCTAAACCGAAAAAAAACCCTGCTGGTCTATGGTTTTTATAAGCAACGGCGGTATCATTAACAGCTACCACCACTGGTACCATAAAGAAAGAAAACACATTCGCGATTCGTACCGAGTTTAACAAGGTGTCATTGTGTAACCATAGACAACAACTACGAAAGAAAAGAATAAACTTTTTTGGACTCGCTCTGTTCCACGATGTTGCAAGAGCTTTCTAATGAGCGTGTTTTTTTAATTTTGTGTTTATGTTACTACTAACACTGTGTTACACGATCCTTTCTCTAGTCATCAATTTCATTTAGAGTTCCGGTGAAAAATTACATTTATAGATTATTTAATTCGATATATTACGTGCTGTGATAAAGTTTGAAAAATATTTTTCAGTAATACCAAGATGTGATTCTCTTTATATATGTAGACACGATTTAAATTGTATTATCTATTTAAATAGCCAGTAATGCATGTGTTTCCATAGAAAATATGTCAATGTTGGCTATTAATGTAACCACGTAAGCCATTAGTTATAGTTTCAAGAGCTACTCGTGCATTTAGCGTGAATACCGATACTAATCCCAGCCAGTAACTCAATGAAACAATATCATACAAATAAAAGGATAAAATTATCCAATGTCGCTATTAAAAAGACAAATGAAGCTCAACGATGAATACCTTGACAATGAAAAAAAAAAGTACAATTTAAATTAGAATAGCAATAGATGTCAACACCAAGGTTAGATTAAAAAAAAGTTGGCTTATAGTCATGAAGGGACGCTCAATAGATGAAAAATAAAAATATTTGGCGCCAATTTTCACGTTGTTACAGAAATGAATGAACGTTTATCCTCTAATCATAATTATTTTCAGATACAACTCGTATCGATGTTGAGCCATTTTTTTCTTCACATCATAATATAACTTCCGTAATAGGATTTTCTATAGTTATCGAAATAATTAATACTTATAAATGTGGTGAATAATCTATATCATCCATCATAGTAACGCATAATTTAATTTTCTTCTCATCCATTCTGAATATTTTCTATAACAATTTAAGCCATTTTTATCAACATTATCATTTAACTATTATACTAAAACATCTTATGTAAGAAGTTCAGTACGAACATAACAATAGACAATAATTCTCATAATACTTCAAGCTTGACAAGTTTCATCGTCAATAAAGCCAAGATTGATAGTCTCATAATGATAAGTAAGCTGATAAAAATCAAACAGATGTCCCGATAAAACTGCAAAAATTCTGCATCCATTGTTATAGACAAATTTCCATATTTACTGGACATTTAGAAGGTAATCGCTGATTGTATGAAGAATATAGATCGTTTGCAAAGTTTGATGACTCTCCCGGAATGTTCTGTTGACTATTATCATTACAATGTCGCGAAAAATTTGAATGTAGAATTCCAAGAGCGGCCATGTCTTCTTTTTTTTGGTTTATTTTTAAACCAACGGCTGTTGTTTTGAATTAAGATGTCAATGCATGACGAGTTTCGTTTTAATTACATACAATTGCAAAATAAGAGTTATGTTATGACCACTGGGTCTGGTAGCGAAAAAAGCCATTCGGAAAATTCTAGATGGAAGATACATCAATCATTGGTTATAAAAATATTATACTTATATAAACTCTGCGCTGTACAATGATAAACTCGTATTTCTGTAGGGTTCGTTTTTGTGAATCGAATAAAAATACACCAGCTGGTTCGATTTTTAACCAGTCTTACATTAGACAGTAGAAAATATAGGTTACCTAAACTAAAAATTACGCCAATATTAGATTTCTCATCGCGCACATTTTCGTCAATAACCAGGTCGAGTCATTCACGTCAACATGCTAATAACATTGTAAAGTTTTTAATGAATATTTCAAAACATCGCTTGAACTCGCGGTCGCCAGTGTGCCGTCAGTCGTGAATGACCTAATTTCCGTTATTTATGCACTGTACTCCAGGAATAGGCTTTTGAAATCAATGTTTAGCGTTCATGCTGAATTTGTTTTGTGTTTACGCTATCCGAAAACTAGACTGGCCGTGAAGACTGTACGGAACTGCGGATTTGAATTAGAAAACAATTTTTTGCAAGAAATCGCATATTTAGGTTATGCCAGGAATGTTTTTCTTGCTACACGTATAAATAACTAAATACTTTTATCGCAACGAATAATTTAGGACTTTGAAAGAAGCTCTTAACGCCATAAAAATCGTGGCTGAAAACTAGTGAAAAGTTTATGAAATGTTTTTAAAATTGTTTCCGTAAACATTAAAATATTAAAAAAAAAATACGTGTGGCACTCGAGGACTGCCGCGGTAAAGCTATTGCATAGCATATATTCAAAAATAAGAAGATAATATTGTTGATTTAAAATATTTAAAAAAAAAAATACCCCTATACCCCCCCCCCTAAATCGCAGAATTTACACAACCGTCAATGACGTCTGCCCTCACGCGTCTGCCCGCGTTCGGGTCCATCCTAGAGATGAGATATACCTGCCATTCTCCATACCCGGCCTTTAAGGTATGGGTATCACTAAATACCTGGTACAAATACCAGGTATCAAAATACTTCTAAGTATTTGGGTGTGGTAGGATTTCGATAAGTAAACGTATGCGATAAGTATGGTATGCCTCCAATATAATGTAGGTACGACGTTTCAAGTACCTATACGTAATTATGCATTATGAGATATGAAATCTTTCCTTCCTACTTTACCAGGCTTAGGACTGTCGGCTAAGAGTATGACGATGGTTATTAATTAATTCTAGTTATTTCTATATAATTTAATGCAAAATAACATTAATTATATTTAAACTGACAACGTAAACATTCAAACACGTAATAATATTCCCTAACATAAACAAACTAAGGAACTCTTTCACGTCGTGACAAAAAATGTAATTATGCTATTATGTTCCTTATGCACGTAAAAATAAGTACCCATTTTGTCTAACTAAATTAAATCAACCGAATGTTCATAAAGCACGAATGACGTTTGGGGTCCCTTCGTAAGCTGTCGGGTAGCTTCGGGTTGCTTCGGCGTACCGAACTACCGATAAAACTGGGCGCTACCTTGTGGTAGCGGTTCGTATCGTACTATGCGTCTGACGTCATACCTTTAAGGTATTTACCCAGTATTTTGGTCCGTACCCGGTCTATGTACTGGGAAGCACATACTTGGTATATATACCTCTACCAGTATATACGTCTCATCTCTAGTCCATCCCGCCCCTCCACCCTCGTTCTGCGCGCCCGCCGTCGACTCATCGCAGGTCATTCTTATCGTTCTAACTTTTAAAATATTAGTCCAAATTACTTAGTGTAAAAGACAAATTTTATCTACATTAAATACCGAAAGCGATGAAGGTATTTATTTTGATACGAATTAACTAAATACTCTAAAATATGCAACTTAAAAAAAGTATTCAATTTAAATGTATTTATAGCTCACTATTTTGGCTATAATGGCTTCCACATAAAAGGTAGATATATGCTGTCGCGGACTTTTATTTAGAACTCTTTAAGACAAACAACCCCACAATACATTCTTTTCATGTAACTCCAGCGGTTTAGGCAGCGCACGCAAAGATAGATCTCAGAGGGCAGGATTTTTTCCGACTTACTGGATACTTATCGTTATATTATGGCTAAGTCACATAAAATCTTTATAAATTGTAGCCTATGTGTTATTCTGATATATAAGCCACATTACTGTAAAGTTTCATTAAAATCCGTTCGGTAGTTTTTGCGTGAAAGAGTAACAAACATCCATCCATCCATCCTCACAAACTTTCGCGTCAGGTTTTTTTCGTTACGGAATTTCTACATTCGGTCGCCGCGCTCAGAGTCTCCGATAAAAGCTATGCAATAGCTTAAAAAACTCCATACAGCTTATTTATTCAACCGATTAAAGAGCACTCATATTTTTATAGGATATACGAATAAATTCAAGTCGCACTTCATTTATTTCGCCGCCATAAATCCTCTTCCGAACTAAATTTAAAATAACGTTCCATTTCGAAAATCTGAGACAAAACGTTCAGTTTGTCGAACTGTCGCGAGACGCGCGACGATCCCGCGAAAAAAGAGCGAAAATGAACGAAGTTTTATCGATACATACTATTTTATTGCTTACTAGTGATTGATAGTGACTTGTAACTTGAAAAGTAACATCAATTATAGCATTTTTAATAAAAAGAATGATCGATGATCTGTAGAAGTTGATTGGAAACACTTTTAGGTTATGTAGCTATCGAGTTTTCATTTTACGCGAGAGCGTGTGACATTATATTGTTGATTTCGCTGAATCACTTTCTTTACTGACTAGTGCATATTGTGTGATATTGTTGTCGCAGTTACTTTTCTTTTTGCTCTTTCTTATGAGATGGCGTTTTGCGTAACTGTGTTTTTCTAAATCATCATTATTGGGAACAAATGTGATCAATGATGGGTTTCGAGAATAAGGGAGAATACACAGTGGAAGTTGATACACACACATGTTATGTTTTGCAGAGTTGCCACCATCACTGAGAGTTTTGTATTTGAATGCCATATTAAACTACAGTACCTAGGCGACCGAGCTCTGCTCTGGTGAAAATAGAGAATGCTCATTTAATAGTATAGGATAGTTCATACTAATCCCATGTATAGTACCTACATACTAATTCCATGCTGCCGTTATAGTAGGTAGTTACTAATTCCATGCTTCCATGATAGTAGGTACTTACTAATTCCATGCTGCCACGTCTGTCAATTATTGTCAAATATCAAACGTTAATTATTCTAAGGTAGCCATCTTGTTCTAAACTTTGGGCGACCGAGCTCTGCTCGGGTGAAAATACGGAGAAAACGAATTTTCCCAGATATGAAACCTGGCTAGATCGATTAAGTAAACCCCTATATTGCAACTTTCATCGAAATCGTTAGAGCCGTTTTCGAGAACGTGATTACAAATTTTAATATATATTGCTCATTTAATAGTATAGGATACAATTATGTACATATGTATTTCAGCTAAATGATCGATCAATCGATCGTTTCAGTCTTTTACCGTTTAATTCGTTTTGTTCACTTACACATGTCTCTTTATTAATCATCAGACTACTTATATTAGCCTTTTCATATTTTACTTTTGTCAAATCCTCTGCAACATTTCCCATGGCCAACCTTTCTATAGATGACCGCAAATCCCCAAAAATCTCTTTTCATTGTAGCTTCCCTATAATTTCACCACCAGCAAATTAAAAACCCATTTAGTCTTTGGTTGCGCAATTGTCAGCATTGTTACTGCGGGACGGATTGCATCAAGCGGACGCATTGGCAGACGCGAATGGCTGTTATTTATTTCTCATTGGAACATCTGACCGATAGGACGGCAGTGCGATAGAATTGGAACAGCTTTCGTTCGAGCCCTTTAGCTTTCGTCTGTCAGTATATTGTGTATCGATAATATATGATAATATAAGTCTTGGAAATGAAATGTTATACTGGTGTTTTATTGGTTGTAATTATATCTATCTTGTAATAGGTTGTTGATGTTTAATATCTTTCCTCTCACTTTTCTTGCAATCTGTGAGAGTGATTTCGTGAAAAGGGACGGAAGTGTGTAACAGGAAGCCGGGGAAGCGCGCGCGGTGCTAGCGTTGGCCGTCCGAAACGACCTTGACGCCCCTTTAATGCTGCTTATTACCAAGGTGCTTGTGTGGTGCTCGCTCATTTTTTTCCATTTGTTTTTTTGTGCGACACTGTTCCCAGTTGTAATAAAATGTCTTCGATTTTTCGAGTGTAAACGTAGTCTGAAATTTCAAATAGCTTTGTTTTAACAATTCTTATTTAGTCGTTACTCTTAAAAAGAGTCTCATCGAAAAAATGTTTGCCTATGCCAAGATATAATATAAGTTTCCAGTTATATTTTCATGTAACGTGTACATGAAAATGAGACTGGCTACGTAAATTAATGAAATTGCCAATTTGTAGATACATGATTGAAAATACTGTAAATGTGTCAATGAATGTGGAACAGTCGTACATAAATAATTAGCCATCTTGTTTTCAGTATCTGAAAACTAATCTAGGTTTACAGTGTAGGTTGTCCATGCCACATTTCGTTAGACGTAGCTTTATCATCTTCGTCTTGTTACTAACTGACGTAACCCGGTCTGTTGACTTTACAGTTTCGGGAATTTATTTTTTGTAAGAGAAGAAAATTGTTTGTTTCGTTGTTCAGTGTGACTGCTGAATTTATAGAAGTACTCTTTTGGGATTTCGAGAAATTCTTAATAGTTCTTCGATGACTGATTCCTTACTACATCATCATTAGTATATTAACTTTTAATCTTAGGCGTTTACTCGTTTCCATACTTCATTATTCGTCATAAGTTTTTCTTGTTTTTCCTGAACGATCTTCTCACTTTTACACAAAACAGATTTGACACAGTTAGGCATTTCCCCACCTGTTTGAGTGTTGATGTTTACACAACAAATCGCTACTGGTTTCTGCGTGCGTGCAAGTTTGGTGAATATGTTGTTTTTGCCAAACGATGCATATTCGGCGGCTATATTATTTACGTTTACGTTATTTTATTAATTTTCCTTGCCAACGTTCAATTTAATAGTTGCCAACAGTTACTGTTGCAGTGCATATGCGTCAAAATGACGCTTATTATAATTATTATGAAGATGTTTTGAAACGGTACGTACACTTGAGTGGTTGATATTGAAATATGTGTTCCGGAGTCTTGTTTGGTACCCATTTGCGTAAGCGTTTCTGATATTCTTGTCGTATTTGTTATATTTGGAGATATTATGTCTACTGCGTCAGCGTCGTGTAATGCCAGCGTTTTACAAGAAATACACATTTTCTTTACATCTTCATAAAGTGCTGCTTCTGGTTAAACTCTTCTTTTCTATTTTGAGCCGAGTCTTTCGTTACGCTTTTAATGTACGACAAACCAAGCTTGGCCCTCAAAGTTTACGGTCGGCTGCTCCTGCGCAAACATCCTGACGCCTGCGCTTCTGATCTATTGACATGCATATCGATTGACCTACTTTTGCTCCTGTTTATCATAACTATACAATATGAAGATCATATATTTAGCTCCGATTGATTTACGCGCCCCGACCGTTTGATACAGGACGTTCGGACGTATGAATGTTGTCATTGGCTTCGTACTCGAACGTCCACCGAATGTTGAAGGTCCAGCCCGTGTCAGCCGTGCGTGCACTTCGACATCTAAGTAAACCAAAATAGTCGAGCGGCCGCGTCGTCGGCCCGGCGACCGAGATAGCCGGCGCAGTGCGTCCGCGGAGCCCT
Organism: Agrochola circellaris; assembly: GCA_914767755.1. Classification (NCBI taxonomy): domain Eukaryota; kingdom Metazoa; phylum Arthropoda; class Insecta; order Lepidoptera; family Noctuidae; genus Agrochola; species Agrochola circellaris. The sequence goes on from OU611860.1 coordinate 12,708,023, forward strand.
CTCGCGCCGGTTCTATTTCCAACTAATGTCCCGACGCATCCCGTAACGCTCGCGACAATAATACTGCAACGGATCACTGTGAAATGGCACTGGACTTTCAACGTTCGCGACACTTCCGCTACAGGAAACGCAAGCGAACAGCCTAAACGAAAATGCCGCACGCACCCGTCGCCGTCGACGCCGTCAACGGGACGAGCTCGAACCCGCTGAAGCTCCAAATACCAGTTCAAAATAAAAGTGCAACAAATGGCAACGGTATCTTCTCTCCGCCAATAAACGGAAATGGATCTCTTCCGCCAAACTTCAACGGACCTCTGTCTCCACCTATACTGGATACAACTCCGAAGAAACCGCCTAAAGCTCCGCCGAGCAGACCCATCCTGCCGGTAAAGAAGTCCAAGACGCTGCCGATTGACTTCGATGAGAAAGTACCGCCGAAGCTATCGTCTTCTCTATTGAATGGCAAGAAACTTTTTGTCACAAAACCTCTGAAGGAGGTCCGAACTTTCAATGAGCCCAGTGGTGATAATGGAAGATACTTAGTGAGTCGCTCACCGAGCCCATCCTATAGACGAAGCATTTCTACTGCTTCCGTAGAGAGGGGCTCTATAGCAGAACTTGCTAAAAGACATGTGCCTGTTAATTTATTAACATCAAGGTCCCCGAGTCCGTCGTCATACAGCAGCATCCGCAGTTCCACCAGCCAGTACTCGACATGCAGCAGCAACGGGACCTACGTGCCGTTATCTCGTTCTTCGAGCATGAACTCCTCGCTATACAACAGGACGCCTACTCCTAGAAGAATGTACCCACAAACCTGTAATATGTCTGAACGTGTAGATTTAAAAGAACTTAGATCTAGAGAACAGGCACCCGTTGTTTTTGATGCTAACATGTCGTTTGTGCTTGGTTGTAATAGACAACCCGTTCGGCAGAATTTCAAGCCAGTGGCGGCTCATATGGAAGAAGGAACGTCTTCTAATTACCTGAGCAGTAAGATCGATAGTTTCCTTCAGAGGACTGACCATGTCATGGATGAATGGCGAAGACTGGGACACAAAGATGACTCTGACATGATGTTCGATGGAAAGAAGCGAAGAGTTGGAAGATCTAAGTCAGCGACGAACATCATGATCAAGGGTTTCACGCTGTTTAGCCGGAGTGGTAGCAGAGCCAGCAGTATCTGCCGATCCAGCCGCGGGATATCGGAAGACCGAACTACTGTCTCCGAAATGGACGAGGTGACTCACACTAATGATTAGTTCTAGATATCATAGTACAAATGTTCCAAAGCGTTCGCGATGCTCGTAAAGATAAGGCTAATACACTGTAATAAATAATCGCCGGCTGTTTGGGATAGTTCTATGGCTACCAGTGGCGCTTGGAACTGTGGCAGTTGGCTTTCTATTACCGCACGCGCGTCGCTTGCCAAAATATTTTTTTGTCATTGTTGACTTCTCGACGCGACGTCTCTCGCGAGATGGCTGCCTTGTCCGTCAGCGGAGTATTACGACATTGTCACTCAAACTGAAACAGGAAACTTGCTGTTTTTTTTTCTTACGTTTGTGGATTTTTTTGTAAGAATTGTGTGCGCTTTTGGCAAGAGTTAAAGGTTGCTCGCGTTGCGAATTCGCCAGACAGTTAATACGTTGGTTGGGCCACCTACTCAGCGCGTCAGCGTGTTCCAAATTTAACCTGTTATGTTTGAAATGTTGCCGCTTAGTTAATTTTCATTCAGCCTTATGATTACCGCGTCGATAACTTAGAGTAACGATCGATTATTTAAGTGTAAGATCGACGTTCTAATGATCGTAGCCGCCATTTGTGGCGATTAATAAGCTAGGTGTTGCCTCATTGTTATGGTATAATCACACAGTGGTTGACGCGGCAGTGAAGAATTAACTGCTAACGACTAGGAACATTGCAATTACCTACTTTCTAAATAAAGCGATTTCTCGCCATAGAGTATAGTCTATAGAATATTTTAAACACTTGACCATGCTATGGCTGGACAGGAAGGCTTGGCTATAGCCTATCATTAAAGATTTTCATAGCTGACATGTATTTGCTATTATTTATACGAGTACTTAATGTTGGTCACCATCACGCGTACTTTACATTGTCGAGATATTACAAAACTTTTTAACAACCCAAGGCATAGACGTAGTTGAAGGGTTTCTATTACGTCAATTCTGTTTGGAAAGTATCTAAAGTTAAGGTTTTAATTGTGTTATATCTTTAATAACAATATGTGAAACACTTTCACTGCTGCTGGCGGTTGACCCCTTGACAACTAAACGGAACCCAATAGCCTCGAGGAAAACCCATCAATTGCATGTCATGGACGTAATGACCACGTCAAGTGATTTTTAATCTTTTAATAATACAGTGACGTTATATATAATAATTTTAAATTTTCTGCACTTGTATGTATTGTCCAGTTAGCAAGTCTTAAAACATTCATATTCTATGAAACAATAATGATCTTTTAAGACCCACCGTGTTATTCTGTAAACATCTCACCGTGATAACTTGGGTGAAGTGAGCTTGATGTGAGCTGTCATTGCACCTAAAGCTAGGGATTGACTCTATGGACAGCTCACTTCATGCTCACTTCACCTCACTCTTCACGGTGAGATGTTTACAGAATGGATCGACTGTACGTGACAGTTTTTCACTCTAAGAGACCTGTTTGTGTCAGTACCAATCGTAGGCGATGAGGAGGGCGTAAACACATGTGACTAAAATAGTGATGAATATAAATGTTGAAGGGTGATGGATAGGGGGAGGAAGCCCACAGAAAATATGGATGGATTCTGTGAGGAATGATATGAAAGAGAAGAGAGTGAATGATAGCGTGACAGTTGACAGGGGAGAATGGAAGGAGAAAACGTGTTGCGCCGACTCCACGTGACATGGTAAAACGATAGGAAGATGATGAATCGTAGGCGAGTGTAATAATTCCTTTCTTACTGATAGATGTATTTACAGCAAATGGCGACTGCATAAAATCTAGAGAATATTAAGGAAAGCAAGATCTATCAGCTGAAAAAATATAATTGTTTTTATCAATCAAAATATTTTCCCTTACTGATAGATGTATTTACAGCAAATGGATAGCGACTGCATGAAATCTAGAGAATATTAAGAAAAGCAAGATCTATCGGCTGAAAAAATATTATTGTTTTTATCAATCTTAATATTTTCCAGTAGACTTTACTTTCTTAAATACTTTATGAAACCCAACATTCAGGAGAAACGTAGCGTCATTAATACTGTATTATTGTCTGTTATAACTATTCAAAACACTAATAGCTACTCTTGTCCCCAGCTATCAGAAGTCGGTGGCGAGCTCACAGAGGAACGGGCGGCGGCGGGTCTGGCCACAGAGCGGGCGGACGCGGAGGCGGCCGAGCGGCTGCGCGTTGAGCGCGACAACCGAGACCTGCTTGCTAACAACCAGCGACTGCAGCAGGTGAGTTCACTCATATGTGAAATTATATGACACTCCTTGATTAAGAAATTTTTTTAACCAATGTCTGTAAGATTGAAATAGGAAAGTGACACTCGGCTTCTTAAAAGCCAGTATAGTCATAAGTTTAATTTGTCTTAGTTGTCGGTTTGAACTTTCAGTTTTTAAATCGTGAAGGTTTCCATAACTTGAGAGGGATGTAAAAACAAATCTTTCAATGCAACTATGCAAGCAAAACTTGAAGATTCTGAATCATTGATCTCAGATTAGTTGGTTGACAGTTCATCTTATCTTGATCAGATAACCCATCATGGATATGTTGAAGATAATCTCGAGACAAGAAATAAACAAAAAGATAGACAAATTCAATGTATATTTAGGGACTATATTGCGAGCTATCTACTTGGGGCTATTGTGACCCAATTCCGAAACCAATTACAAATCATATGGTTGGCAATCGGGGGGGTGAAACGAAAAGCATACAAACAATAACGACGTCACTTCCAATGGGCTAGTGGTTAAAGAGCCTCTCTAATCCCCATTTTCTTCCCTCAGGCCTCCGAACGCCTGGAGCTCGAGCTCCTCCACTGGCGCTCCGCAGACAGCGGCGGTGCTGAACCCTCAGACTCTGAAGGTTCAGAAGCCGACGCTGGAATTTCTGGCGACAAGTACAAGCGAAGATTTGAACGAGCACATCGGGAGCTGCAGCTCCTACGAGCTCAGTTGCGCAGACAACATGAGGATGACTTGGAACAGCTTGTTACTGTTAAGAAACAGTTGGAGAAGAAGGTAAGGATTCTGTGATGTGTGTGATCTGTGTATGAAAAAGTTACCAAAGCAGCGTTGGTAGGTCCCAACAAGATGGACTGATGACCTGGTGAAGGTCGCGGAAATTCGCTATACGCGAGTATCGCAGGACCGGTCGATGTGGCAAAGTTTGTGGAAGAGCTATGTCCAGCAGTAGACGTCTGTCGAATGACTGATGATGATGAAGTTAACAAATGCAGATCGTATGTATGGACAAACGTCTGAAAAATGTCGTGTGTTATATCGACAAAAGAGATCAGAGACTGCAGCAAGTTCCAATGTTTCTTCTTATTTCTTTAAAACCTAGTAGATGCTATTTTAATCAAAAAAAAATTGTAACAGTTTGGTCCAATGATCATTCATTCAATGACAATACAATGTTGAAAGAGCGGAAACATGATCGATTGCTTGTAGTTATAACTTCGGTCCCCAACGAAATAGGCGTTTTAGTACTAACAATAGGCTTTAATAATGGTCGTAAGTTTTTTCTGTTGCACATCAATAACGTTAACCTATAATCCATGCTCCTGCCAAGCCCTTTTGTATCACATGAGACGAGTTTCAGTAAATTCTAGACAATGTGGCTGTTTTCCACGGAAGTTGTAAATGTTGAATGATCTGTGTTTACATAAATAGGTTAACGGGGAGCACGGCGTAACATCCTTTGCTATTGTTTTGGTTACTGTTCTATTGCTCATATTGTACCTACTATATTGCTTACTTTTGTTCTCATACAAACTTCACTGCCTCTTTCGCCCGCTTAGTTTTTTTTCTCTACACTCTCTCATACTCCTCGTGTTTTTTTTTTATCTACACTCTCTCATACTCCTCGTGTTTTTTTTTCTCTACAGTTTCTCATACTCCTCGTGTTTCTTTTTATCTACAGTCTCTCATACTCTTCGTGTTTTTTTTCTCTACACTCTCTCATACTCCTCGTGTGTTTTTATCTCTACACTCTCTCATACTCCTCGTGCCATTATTCCAATTAACTTGGAGTCAACTCAGCATAATCTTCTTCAAACTCAATTCATTTATGTCAATTAAACTATTTACAGGCCGTTTTGAAATGTCAAAGAGACGGTCAGTTAGTTAGAAAGTTGAAGCTAGTTGCCCATTCCAAAACGTAGAGTTCTATCGAGAAGAGAGAGAGGGGCAAGTAACTCCAAGGACACTCTTTTAAAACAAGATATTACAAAATCCTGGGTACATTATTCTTGTTGGTTCTTTAGGTGAGACCATTGTAAAAAAGCAATTTAAAATAAGCCCCGGCAGATAAGAGATGCCCAGTCTCAACAGTCTTCTTCCATACACCTCTATTAGTCAGTATTAAAACCATTTCCGATATGGATATTATTTAATCTTTCATACAATCTATGAATGCTTTGATCTTCCTTCTCTCAATTATGAACAAACATCTTTCTATCTTGTGTAGACTGTACCTTAGTTATCTGTTAGTCAGTCGGTCAATCAGTCACGGAACTGTTGAATATAAATAGAGTTATCCTTTGAGTTTTTTTCCCTTTTTGTTATTTGAATGTCAGGTTAGATATATAAACAGCTTACATAGCATAGTCAGCCTATAATGTTCCCACTTCTGGGACTCAGGCCTCCTCCCTGTGAGACGGAGTGGGCCGTAATCCAACACACTGATCCAGTGCGGTGTGGGCATCACATATTTCGAATTTTTGATTCTAGGACGGTTTGCTCACGATGTTTTTATTGACCGTTCAGACAGTTTAGATACTCTACTATCATTTTCATGGCAATTTTTACCCCTACACTAGTATTTTGGTCTCAGTCAATATCTAAGTAAACCACAGCTTTTTCATAAAAATCGTTACATTTATCATTTAGCCTAGAAAGTATTTCCGTAGTTCTAAAATAACTATCCTATTTCTACACTCGTCTGCTTTCTTGCGTTAGTAGCATCAACAGTTGTTGCATTAAGAATGTTTGTTTGTCTGTCTGTCTGTGCTAATCTCGGGGAGTGCTTGACTTATATTGATGAGTTTTGGATGATACACTAGTAAGATTTCTTAGGATCGATGGCTGCTTGGGGGTCTGAAAACTTAAGTGGAAAATTGAACTATGCTTGATACGTTTTTCATGTTGCTTAACATAGCCGAAGAGCTCGACTCTAACACTTTTTCTAACACGTTTCTGTGATAAATAAACCTATTTTTCTTTCTTTCCAATACCTAATACTTTTTGGTACTCATCAAAATAAGCTTATTTAAGGCTTCCCAGCAGAGATGCGTGACACCTATAGAACAATTTTCGTGATGTTTTCATGAAAATTGTTCCACCAGAGTCGCCTCACGCCTCTTATCGGGTCATTTAGAGTTTCTTCTTAGGTTTGATATCTTATTTCGTGTACTGGGGAATGTTTTAGTCAATATTTTTGTCCTATCCATGCATAAACAGCCTGTAACGTTCCCAGACACAGGCCTCCTCTCTGTGTGTCTCAGTGCGAGTTGTGAATGTCACATTTCTTCGAAAAAATCAATTTGCGTCAAAGTATTAAACTTTAATTGGAAATCTACGAACCCTATTATCAAAAGTGGTTCTACACAATACTCACGTATTGATCTATCAAGGTTCCGCAGATCTGTAACAAGGCTGTGTGCACAAATACGTGTAGCCATACACCATAGTTTATTTATTGTAAACAGGCTTTATGTTACGGTTTTTATTTCAAGCAGTTTCCTTTATTGCGGCCTAAATATTCTATTGTTCTATTACAACGTGTTTCTGCTTTAGTTTTGGGGCATATTTTTAACAAAGTTGTTGAACTATTTTGTCTGCAGATATGCTGGTATTGATATTGAAATGGAATTTGGCTTGGGATATCGTACGCTTAGGAAAAATTGGTTGTTTAGAAATATTTATTATTAAAAATCACGTCAGCAAAAATACTTTATAGAAGTATTAATTATGTAAATTGCAGTGCAGGATTTACATGCAATGCATTTGGTCATTACAGTTTTTTACGTCTAAGAATGTCTTGTTCAGCCAAGGATGAAAAATGAATTAAAATATTAAACATTAACCTACTTAAAATTTCACTTTTGTAATAATTTACTGATTAAATTGCTGCGTACAGATAACTAAAGTAATGTAATATGTCTAAACACTTAGGCCGATCGTCCACGACGCTACTCAAAATAACGTTTAGAGGCTCCCGCAGACAGGCGTGACGCAACAGCGCGACACGAATCTAATATATCAATTTCTACGAAAACTTTTCGAAAATTGTTCTATTAGAGCCGCGCCGCCCCTGTCTGCAGGGAACTAGCCAGAATGTCACAGCAGTAGTATTTCAATGGCGATAGCGGTCCATACACGACGCGACTTGCTAACTATTCATTGACTACCTAGTTTATGATTGGAAGCGTCGTAGACAAACAGTCTAAAGGCGGTACGCACGAACGAACAAAGCATGGTGAACACGAACATCGATCACGGGATATTTGGTTCGTGCGTGTGGATGACAGACGTACCTAAATTAGCAAAACGAACACGAACACAGCTTGACTAGTGTTCACGCTCAACCGCCCCCGTCTCGCCGTCTCCGCCATGGATTCGAAATTGGATCGCCACGAACATTTTTGACGAACGCAGTGTTTGATGTTCGTTGTCACTATGTTCTTGTTCGTACGTGCGTATACGCCTTTAGATATTTTTTGCCAAATAGTGCTACAAAACGCAATAATTGCTGCATTGCAAATTCTGCTCCACGAACTAATTTTCACATCACAAAACATGTTTATTATGATCCTCTTCTATTTTATGAAGAGTTTCCGTTATTCCGTATCAACACCCGCCTACGTACACACTTATTTTTACGCAAAGAATTTGTCATTGAAACGGAACATTAATACATTATTTTGGAACTGAAATAACTTTATGAACTCATTCTCTGGACACTGGATTCTATGGAATAAAGATCATTTTCATGTGTTCATTATTGTGGTCGTTCTTTGGTACTCGTGTGAGTAATTCGATTTTAATCTTATTAGTGAACTTGCGAGATAAATTCAATATATGTAATTTCGCTGATTTTATCTTGGTTCTTTTAAAAGCGATCTTCGCGTGAATATTGTCGCGTGAAAATGTCACTTTTTGTTCGGAAAACCGTAAAGCGCCCTCTGTCGTCGCGAACTCTCGACCACGTTCAGGTTCTCCGAACAAAAAGTTCGAACGATCGTGTATTCGCGCGACGGTCGCTCTTAAATAGGTCGCGGGGTAAAGGTTTCAGGGAATTGCAAATACCTAATCATCAATCAATGTGCCTAGCCTTTTCCCAACTATATTGGGGTCGGCTTCCAGTCTAACCGGATGCAGCTGGATACCAATATTTTACATGGAGCGACTGCCTATCTGACCTCCAAAACCCAGTAACTGGGTAACACAATACCCCTTGGTAAGACTGATTGTTGGCTGATGGACGGGTCGAACCCGTGTGGCAGTTATTACTTAGCCACGAGCTCCTCAAATACCATGTCATCATGTTACCTAAAAAGATTAGGGAAACTTTAACTTTAACTAGACGATAGCAATCTTGATCGTGTCAGCCCAGGTTTCTGATAATGCATCTATTGCATTAAGCTTCGTGCAGACTAGAGCGATGCGACACCGGTTATTGTTATACCGTAAAGTTTTCTTAGAAATTGTATTGTTCGTGTCGCGTCGCGCCGTCGCGTCGCGCTGGTCTGCACGAGCTTTTATCAGAAACCTTCATAGTTCATAGGAACGATTACTTCAACGAATTACTGAAAATAAAGCGTAGTTTCAACGCGTCAACACTAAATGTCGAAAGATATGCAGACAAGACCGCAAACATGTTTTTTTTTCTACAAAAAACATTTTCAAGTAATACTGTGTTTAATTATAGCAATTGCATGTAAAACACGCGTCACCCAGTAGGCGGAGCGGGGGCGGTTTTGTTTGTATGTTCCACATTAATCCACTCTAAATAAAATGCTAATGTATGGAAATACGCCATTAAGATTACTGCTAGCATCATATTTCATAGAATTCCATTTCCGGTGCTTTAATGTGATTAGATTCAAATGTAAACTTGTCAAATACATTCTCTCTTGCGTTTTGAATTCTCCTCCTTCCAAGAAGAGTAGAATTTTCTCGTTCCATATTATACATGAGTAGGCATAGACATATCTAAGGCGGATCGCGGAAGCAACTACAGGATCAGCCCAAAATCGTCTTGAACGGAACTCGAGGAAGAAAGTCTTTGCCTATCAATGATATATTAAAGACTAAAGCAGATAGTAGTAATTTATTATGGATTAAACGCCCTGCACGCGTAGCATGATAACCAAAGAAACGGGTTTTGTCGACGAAAGAATAGACAAAATTACAGACTGTGTTTGTTTATCTGTCATTTTGTCTATTCTTCCGTCGACAAAACCCTTTTCTATTGTAATCATGCTAAGCGTGCTGGTAGAATATTTTTAAGAAAATCAACCACAAAAATGACTCGACTCACTGCTGGACAAAGATCTCTACCAAGTTTCTATACAGCACCCGGTTCTCCGCTTTCGAAATCTCCGGTATATGTACTCGTAGCTAGGACGACCCAACAGCCTTATAAAGAAACACGGTTTTTACCCAAATCAAACAAAAAAACAGTAAAATAACAAAATTAAAACATCTTAACTATCCTATCTATATTATATTATTTTATTAATTAATATTATAAATGCGAAAGTAGTTTGTTTGTTTGTTACTCTAAAACGGCGGAACGGATTTGGATGAAATTTGACACATAGGTTGACTATTACCTGGAGAAGGACATAGGCTACTTTTCTTCCTGGATCGCAGACGAAGTCGCGGGCAACAGATAGTTATTCTATAATACCGGCGAAGTATTTCAGTGATCATCCATGACCTAGACTCTAGTGGACACGTTGCCATCCGTTCTAGGGCTGTCAAACACACGTTAGGTGCTACAGTGCTACCTGTTAGTACTCACGCTATTAATACGCAATTACATGTGTTTTGTATCGGTTTGCGAGAGGTTTTTAGAAAGACGGATGTGCGTATATGTAATTGGAACTTAGGTTTTATTTAGTTTCATCATAGGTATATTGTATTCAGTAGCAATGTAGATCGTCCACCTCCTGCCTTTCTTATACCTTGCTTTGGGGTCGGCGCAGTTCGTTTTCATCTTCTATTCTCTATCAGCACGCGTAGCATGACAACTATGGAAACGGGTTTTGTCGACGGAAGAATAGACAAAATGACAGATTGCAATTGTTTATCTGTCATTTTGTCTATTCTTCCGTCGACAAATTCGTTTCTATTGTGGTCATGCTAAGCGCGCAGCCATCAGTGATCAGATCAGAAGATACTATGGATGGTGTAACAATCCATGTTGCATCCATGTTCTTTGGTCTGCCTCTGTGGATGTCGATAATATAAATGACAAGAAAATCTACGTTTCATTATTCTAATCTTGAATATAAAAAATGGCATTGAAATATGTAGTTTTGCACAAAAGTACGCTTGAAATGTTCTTAATCATTTACCACGTAATCTTTCTTCCTGCGTCCAAAAATAATCGTTGGCAAATCATTCAAACAAATTATGAGGATTTCATTACCATACATTCTTTGCTCATTCTTATTATTTTTTCTTAAGAGGCTTACAACAGCTAAAGCGCGGTCACTGTCGGACTGCATAGAAATGAAAGAGAAGCGCGATGACGCGACGCAGGTAATTTATTGCAAAATATGAAGCAGTTAGCGATTTAGAAAAAATCTATTGATTGGACTGGAAAATTAAAACACTATTATGCTAATATGTAGCTTGTAGAATAATCTGACTAAAAATCAGAATGATTGCATGTAAATTAATATGATTTTTATTCGTTAAAATAAATTTTTAGAGGTATCTTCATGATTTTTTTCTATCGTATCAAATTAGTTGTATTATGTTTTCAACACACTATCAAACTATCATATATCCTGAAGAATATCATATATTTTTCTGATTTTGTTTACTGCAGTGGATCATATCCTTTTAGGCATTATAAAACTTGCGTTTAGGCACGTTTAGGTCCTGTAGTCCCCTTAAGTCGTTTTCGTTAAACATAACTGGCTAAATGTGGGTGTACTTTAGGTACATCTCTACCTAACCCATCGAAGATTACAGGCGTGAAAATATTTTATTTATTTATCTCTCCCCTTATATCTATCATTACAGGTTCATCACCTAATGCGATAGCGCGCTCTCATAGAATTATAATCTTGATATACATATATATTTTTTTTCTATTTTATTTTGTGTTAAATTACGTCATACTAACAACATACAACAAGCTCTCATAATCTAGTTAGTAAATATCTAAAGAGGCCTATAGCGTCTAGGTTTACAATAGTCATCTTTATCTCGAGATATCTCAGCATCCTTGGCCCGGTCTTTAGAACTGATAGCACACCTTAGATCCCGATATCATCTGCTTTATCTTCATTATACGGTCACTTATCGGACATGTGAGACGAATTTATATATTTTAAAGTATTGTTTTCTTTAAAAATGTTGATGTTTTTCGGCGAAATGTTTCCATAAAGTGACGTTTACCGGGAAACGTGTTCGATTTTCGCATTCTTTTTAAAGACAAGTGTTCGAATTTTGAATAATTTCTAGGAATAGTGTTCGAATTTCATTTGTTTTTTCACGAAAAGTGACTCATCTCTTACATTTCGTAACACAAATATTAACCCACAATATATGGTACCTACACGAAAATATTTCTATTGAAAGCCAAGTGACGAAACCTGTCGTGATAAGTTCTTAAGTGTTACTATAAAAGGTTGATATGTCTGTAGTTTATTAACTTTATGCATTAAAAATGATAATAATGTGGTATAATATAGAAGTGAATGGTTTCAACTGCTGATAAAGCTGGATTTTATTTTACTTTGTCATCATTATGTATAATGAGGCCATAAAGAAAACATTATTTTGTTTAATGTGTAGACTTTTAAGGAGAGTGGAGTGAATAGTTTAGATATGTGTTGAAATGAAAAGACTGTTTCATCATAAATAAAAGTTAAAGTTGGAATAAATTAATTTAAATAGTGTCCATACAATTAGACAGTTCATGTGATCGCTGTATACGTGAAGTGAATAAATATTATTGTTTTATGGATTGTAAAACATACAAAATCCAATATTATTATATCTAACGAACAGGCAGATAATTTATAAAATCTATACTGCGAAACGGTTAAATTAAATGCCAAAGGGCATTGACATTGACATTCGCAACTCATAATTCAAATTAGCGAAAATTTTAGCGATTTTTTTTAAATTCGAACTTTGTAAAATGGAGGAAGAAACCGAGGTTAGTGCACTTTAATAAGAAAATGTTTTACTAGTACAATAATTTAGTTGCTTTATCGATCGCTAACGTTTGGCGTTGGTCCAACGACGTCGGACCGGACCGGCTCGAATTACGTTTCATAATACATCGCATTTTAATACGCATTGGTTTAATAACTTCATGTTATTATTGTTGGTCAATGGAAAATCTAGGAACTGTTTAAATGATGCTTGGCCTTCGAATTTTGAAATTAGTCATCGAATTATTCCATGAATGACATAAACTGGCAAAGCAGTAAGTAAATACAATAAATAGTCGCTACTGATTGGACTAAACTCGTAGCTAACCAGAGTTGTTATCGTAAAAATCTGAGCTACCGTATGTCACTGTTTGGTTTGCCGTATTTAAGGGGAAAAATACTAAATTGCCGTATTTATTTAAGAAAGGTCTGTTCATCATTTGTTTCTCCTTCATAAAGGTTTCTTATTGTATCTATTACTTTAGATTCATATTTATCTAATATGTACTTGTCCTTGCTTCCCATTATGTCGCACATGTCGCGCGACATCGTACAGTAACCATGATCATGAAAATTAAGGAAAAATGATTTTGAATCAGTTGTCATCGATTTTTTTTAAGGTCATTTTCAATTTTGACAATTCGTGGTAGTTTCTGGATTAGTGGCTACATTGACAAAAAAATATTTCTATTACTGTGGCGCACAGCCTCTTCTGTTGAGATTTTTGAGTTTTAATTTCGTTTCATTCAATAAGCTAGTGAAAAAACGTTTCGTTCGACCTATAGTCAATTGCCGTATTTTGTGATACGGTAATGAGACTCCTGCAGTATGCCGTATTTTCTGAAAAAAATACCGTGTGTTGCCGTATCAATAACAACGCTGTAGCTAACACACAACATAACATCACGCGTGTATCCCACGAAGCGTTAGGCAGAGGTGTACCTACACTACACCCACATTTCGCCAGTTATGTTTAAGTCCCATGTAAACGACTGATTGATTATTATTGATAGTGTGTTATACTAGGATGCTGGACATACCTTGACTCTCTAAACCTTCGCCATTAAACTCTCTCATCAACCAACGCGGAGCTCGTGGCTAAGTAATAACAGCCGCACGGGTCGATCCATCAGGTTAAGCTACGCTTGCCGAGGTTGATCCGTGGATGGGTGACCATCTTTACATACCGAGACCCTTCCGTGCCTCGGAAAGCACGTTTCCCCGCTGTCATTCTTGGATCTTTGAAAGTCGTTACGGGTCGTCAGAAGCCCGAAAGTCTGACAACCAGTCTAACAAAGGGGTAAAGAGTTACCCAGTAGCTGAGTTGTGGAGGTCAGACAGGCAGTCGCTCCATGTAAAATACTGGTATTCAGCTGCATCCGGTTAGACTGGAAGCCGACCCCAACATAGTTGTGAAAAGGCTAGGATTGATCAACCAACGCGTTGATTACCTCATTACTCGTAACTCGATTGCGACATTTCGAATCTACTTTTAACAAATTGACATTTAATTCAGTCACATTGACTACTACATTTTGCTAGTAATTTCTCTTTACACGATTCGTGACTCATCTTGTTTTACGTGCATCAGTGTTTTTATTAACTGTAGTAAATTAGACTACCTACTGATGTTTTTTTAAGAGTAATAGACTATGTAGATTGTTTAATTTCTTCTTAGACTTTCAAATGTCATTAGTATTTCTAACTACTTTGTTGAATAAAAACAGACAGTAATTAAAATGCTGAAATACGTGCGTGTGAAGATCGTTCGTCTATTGTTTTCATATGTAGGAAACTTGTCGTGTTTCACGAATTCGAGTTTTTGAAAGACAGAATTCTATTCTTCCAGAGTCCTACTTTCCGTAGTATTGCTAGCCTAGTTCAAAATATAATACCCACAAACAAGGTATGAAAGATATGCAGAATAGCGCCTCAAAGGGGTTAAAAGCGTTCATGAATATTAATTCCTTAAAAAGTCAGCTGAGTCATAGTTATATTTCTGTTGGTTAGTCTTCCATATGTCTATTATACAGGTTACCAGCCCCTCATCTATGTACTATCGCAGAACTTCATATCTAAGCAGTTTGAAAACAAAATATTTATCCTCGGTTCTATAGCGGCCGAGCGCTGCAAGCAGAAATATCCTTACGGTGTATAGATATGAACTTCTTCGATGGTACCTACTTTACCCATGTTTGCAAAGGAATAAATGATTTGATTTGATCTACCCGAAACAACGTCAAACGTTAAACATAGATAACAACGACCATTTCCCTTCGTTCCCAGGTACAAGATGCCTACGAAGAAGTGGAGGAGCAAAGAGCGGTGGCTGCACAGTGGAAGCGCAAGCTGCAGAAGCTGACCAACGATATGGCGGACCTCAGGTCACTGCTTGATGAACAGGTAATGCCGTCAGTTTTAACAAGAAATATTTACGAAGGAGTTTGTCTCGTCAAAGATAAAAAAGTAATTTTAAAAAAATACTAAAGAACATGGGATTTATTTATAAGCGTTGCTTAAAGTTAAACAATGTAATGATTAACGTCTGCTAAACCATACATTTTTGACGTTTTAATGTCTCTAAACGGTTAACAATGTTGATAAATAAACACTTTATTTGAATAAAAGGAAAATTCTCCAGGAATGGAGAAGGTAAAAATTCTGGATCAGATTAGACTGACACAAAAACCAGGTTCTGAATAAACCTCAGTATTACTCCAAAGTTCTTATCAATTTTAGAATCCACGGTTCTCTACATATTATTTACCCAAGCAAGGGTAAATGATAAGAAAAGAACCTTGGATTCTTAATTAAGACAGTAAGGAAAACTCACGCTAAAAATTACTTTAATCCAAATGTTTTTGGCAACTTTTGACTATATACACAAACTTTTGACAACTTTTTTTATTTTTTATTAGTGGGTAATTATCATCTAACTTCTCCCGCTCTGGGTGAAGCGGGAGGGCGTTTCAGACTTTTACTGACTAAAACACACCCGTGTTTCTCCCGTTGCCTGTGTGCCACGATATCCCTTTCGGACAACTCCCGCAAATATTTCATTTTAATTTTTTTTACCGTCTCCTTTCTACTTAACTAAATTTATTGATGTTACATTTAGCAACGTTTGTCACATTTCAGACATGCCGCAACAACCTCTTAGAGAAGCGACAGCGTAAGTTCGACGGCGAGCTTCAAGCGGCTCAAGAAGAGCTGAAGCGCGAACGAAGCGCCAAGGACCGACTGTCACGAGAGCGTGATCAGGCACACGCCGAGAAGTACGCCATCGAACAGAGCCTCTCTGTGAGTATAATACACCTTAGCGATGTTCTTCAGTAATGTCCGGTGCGTAGTACCCCAGCCGGCGTGCGTGACACGTGGACGAAGCAAAAGCAGTATGTGAGGATCATAGCAGGTGACTGTCTCCAGTTTCAATACTCAATTCTTTATTGCATTCCATATGTATTAAATAGATGGTTTAATAAATAAGAGATCAATATGGACCCTGTCGGGCACAGCAAAATAAGGAGAGAGGAGGAGGGTTAAGCAGTAATCCAACATTATTATAAATTATTAGATGTGTTTAATTGGGTGTATAATTATGTATATATTGTATATTATTAGGTTTGTGTATATAGGTATAGTATATTAGTTATTTTAATTTTATGTATTGCATAAGAATAATGTAGGTAGTTTCTGCCTAGCCTCAGGCTAAACAAGCGTGTATGTATGGTTTTTTATTTGAGGAGCTTGTGGCTAAGGAGGAGGTTGTGGCTAGGTAATAACAGCCGCACGGGTCGATCCATCAGGTTAAGCTACGTTTGCCGGGGTTGGTCCGTGGATGGGACCATCTTTACATACCGAGACACCTCCGTGCCTCGGAAAGCTCGTTAAGCCGTTGGTCCCGGCTGTCATTCGTGGATCTTTGACAGGCGTTACGGGAGTCAGAAGCCCGAAAGTCTGACATCCGGTTAGACTGGAAGCCGACCCCAACACAGTTGGGAAAAGGCTAGGCAAGTTAGGGCAGCGTATGCCGGGGGCGTAGACGAATGAACGGCCTGCACTGCCCCCCGTGAGCCGCGCACATACTTAAGCCGTGGAACAGCGGTCTCGGTCAAACTATAGTTGATACTGAACAAATTGCGCTGAATATCAGTATTCTACATTCACAACCCAATATTGAGTAGTTATTTGTTTTCTTCTAATACCAAATTTTGTGTCACCCACAGGAAGCTCGTCTGGAACTGGAGCTGAAAGAAGAGCGACTAGCAGCCGCGACCCGCGAGCTGGAGGAACGAGGAGGGGGAGGAGACGAGGTTACCGCCCTCAGGAGGAGCAAGACGGACCTGGAGCGAAGAGTCAGGGACCAGGAGGAGGAGCTGGACGAACTGGCCGGACAGATACAGGTGAGGGTTACATTCGCCTAAAATGAAAAATATGAAGCCTAGAATATATTTTTTAGTTTTCTAAATTTCTTTCATAAAAATCTCCTATTTTCGTTAAACAAATGAAAATTGCAAAGAAATGAAAAACTAAAATACTTCTGATTTTTATTTAAAATTGTCTCCAAATATCAACTGACACATTCGTTTGTCCGCAGCTGTTGGAAAGCTCCAAGCTCCGCCTGGAGATGTTGCTGGAGCAGCAGCGCAAGGAGGCGCGCCTGGAGGCGGCCGCGCGGGACGAGGAGATGGAGGAGACGAGGGCCAACGCCGGCAAGAAACTTAAGAGTAAGTCATTCCTTATTATCTATGACTTGCTGCTGCACACGCCTTCGCCTGCGTGGACCATAATTCTTTTTCTAAAATAAATGTAGCCTTATAACAGTTACACTTTATAACATCAGCTATCTGCCAGTGAAAGTCCCGTCAAAATCGGTCCAGCCGTTTCGGAGATTAGCCGGAACAAACAGACATACAGAAAAATATTTTATAAGTACCGTATATAAGCTGTTATTTTAACATCACAAACAAACACTTCAATTTAATTTAGTCGTATAGATAAGGAAGAGAAAAAATATATATTTCAACTCTTGGTTGACTCTTTTGGTTCAAAAGAGTTCGATTGAAAGTAAAAGTCCATTCAAAATTCACCGAAGTTAAAGCGAGGTTTATGTTATTAACGCGAGTTGTTTATTTTCTACCGGCTAAACGTTTTTGACAAATTACAAAATCAAGTGTCTAAATGTGCGATCTATCGACGACATTGTGAGATATTTTGAGCCAAACGGCGACGTCGATCACCCCCTCATGGGGCCGTAGAGAACACAAACACCGTAACCATAAAAACCGTAACCAGAAAATTGAAATAAATTCTTTAACTTTGATTTTTCCGACTCTATCTTATTTAAATAGAAAATAATTATGTAAGTAATTAATTTCATCCTTAGACAGCCAGTCCAGCTTCTGACGTCCTGACTTAATAACTAACCTGTGCCCATCATTCCAGTGCTAGAAAGTCAACTTGAGAGTGAGCACTCAGAGCGCAGCCTCCTGCTGAGAGAACGACACGAACTTGAGCGACGCCTCGCCGCGCTCGAAGAGACCGCGCGCGCTGAGAACCATGAGCAGGCGCAGCTGTTGCAGAGACTCAAGAGGTAAGCAAACAAAGCCTCAGCTTGAGAACGATCGAAGAGATAACCACTTATCTCTTCGATCGTTCTCAAGCGTTCTCAAACGTGTCTAAGCAGACTTATTGGTCAGCTTAGACACGTCGTTGTAGTAAGAACACTGCTTTCGGCAGCACGATATGTAGTAGATGCGCCTTTAGTTAGATGCTTACAAATTATATCATCAACTATTAATAAATATATTACTAGCTGTGCCCCGCAGTTTCAGCTGCATAAGTCTCGATCCCGTGGGAATATCGGGATAAAAAATATTCTATGTGTTAATCCAGGTTATAAACTATCTGTGTGCCAAATTTCATCCAAATCCGTTCTGTAGTTTTTGCGTGAAAGAGTAACAAACATCCATCCATACATCTTTTGCATTTATAATATTATAGTAGGATAGGATTTCTCTCAAAAAATTTATTAAATATTATAAAAATACAGCTTATCCATTTGATAAGTAACAGGTCCAGCAGTACGTTATTATTGCGGCCCGTACATAAATGAAATATGGCATCAAGGAAGCTCTTAGCAAATCCATTTCTTGTACAGGAGGCGCCTGCATTCACTTGAACCGTTTGTTGTCCGGATTTGCTTAAAAATTGAACAAATTGGCTTATGATTGAATAAAAATTAAATTACCATAATTATTGTCTGAATAGAATGGAATAGAAATAATTTATTTTGCTTATAATCTAGGTATACAGATAAGATGCAACTGAGACTATGAGACTCCCGCATAGTCTAGGTTATATCTTATCTACAACTCTGTATTTATCTGAGGGGGCTTGTAATTAGCAATTTAGTTAAATATTATTGTTACTATAATGTTATTAGTCTGTAAGCCTTCCGAAAACAAATAAATAAATCTGTTTCCTTCACATATCGCAGTCAATATTAATTGCAAATTCATAAAAATCTGCAAGCGTCACAGACCATCAAATAGTACCGCCTCTGCTCAGCCTTTTCCCAACTATGTTGGGGTTGGCTTCCAGTCTTGCCGGATGCAGCTGAATACCAGTATTTTACATTGAACAACTGCCTATCTGATCTGATCTCCACAGCCCCGTTACTGGGTAATACGATACCCCTTAGTAAGACTAGTTGTCAAACTTTCGGGCTTCTGACGACCCGTAACGACTGTCAAAGATCCACGAATGACAGCCGGGACCAACGGCTTAACGTGCTTTCCGATGCACGAAGGAGTCTCGGTATGTAAAGATGGTCACCCATCCACAGACCAACCCTGGCAAGCGTAGCTTAACCTAATGGTTCGACCCGTTCGGCTGTTATTACTTTGCCACGAGCTCCTCAAACCATCATATAGTGCCGCCATTGTTATTATAGGTTGGTGACCTGGTGCATGTTCTTTAAATTTATAATTGCATTTGCAGGGACCTGAAGAGATACCGCGCTTTGCTCCGCGACGCTCAAACGATGCTCGAACAGAAGGAGAAGGAGGGCGGCGCTAAGGCACAGATCAGACAACTCAAGAACCAGGTATGTTACATAAGAATTATTAAATTTCATTAAAAAAAATCTGACTATAATGCCTTGGAAGGTATAAAAGACGGAAAGAAAGAAAATACGTTTATTCGCAGTAAACATGACGCAAAGTAAGAACAAAACACGTAAATAACAATTTGGGGGAAAATATGCGTCACATCCACGCAAAACGGCCATCGCTCAGCATAATGCTGCGAGACAGAGCCCCAGCGCTGGTTTTCAGCGACAGCCGGCGTTGACGTGATGACGTCGACCGGTGCAGTAGGTAGGCCTTTGGTGTGGGATGCAACAGTTCCAACAACCCATCGTCCTAGCACGGCGGGCTGTGCTGGGGCGACTGCTGCAGGGAAAACCTCAAATGGCGCATTAAAACATTTAAAAATATTAAAAGTAATAGCCCACCGGCCCTTGATCCAGCCGCCCAACGAGAGCCTCCTTAGGTGTTGGTCGATGCTTTTAGCAATTAAGCCATTGGCTGATACGACTATCGGCACAATGATCACTGAGTCCACATCCCACATGTCGACAACCTCACGAGCCAAGTCAAGATACTTTATTATTATTATTTTAATACTGTACCTAAGCTTTTTAAATAAAACAAATATTGTTTATCTCTTTTTAGCTTATGAATTACGGCCTATAAATAGTAGATAAAATAAATTTTCGCTACGTCTTTATTGTTACCAGCCATGCTATTCTGTAAACATCTCACCGTGAAAACTTGGGTGAAGTGAGCTGTCAATAGTGTCAATCCCTGTGGAATGACAGCTCACTCCACGCTCACTTCACCTAAGTTTTCACGGTGAGATGGTTACAGAATAGCACTGCTGTTTACAACTATTTTGTTCCTGATAAGCAATTGGCATCACCGTGAGATTCGACGAAACCTTAGTTTAAAAAAAAACGGTTTTCTATGCGTATGTTTTTGCTTACGTATTTTATAGTCATCAACATTGAACACAATTTTAATCCAATTCAGAATCAACATCCACTTTGATTCTTTCCAAACACATGTACAACCAACCCTTGTTCCTCAGGTTGAAGACCTTGAACTAGCAGTCCGCGCAGCGACAAAAGCCCGTCAAACCGCTGAAGCTGAAGCAGCTGAAGCGAACGCAGCGCTTGAAGAAGCCAGTCGAGCCCGAGGCGACGCCGCCGAGCGGGCCATGGCCGCGGCTAGGGACGCTGCAGCCGCCAGGGCACAGCTTGATGATGCGGAAGAGGAAGCTGCAGAGGTAACTACATATTACAAAGTAGGCTAGATATAGCAATGTTTTTATGATCCAGCTGAAGGAGCCACGATAGTTCAGAACAGTTCGAGCCATGCCGAATTTTTTAAATAATTAAAAAGTAACCTAATTTTGTAACCCGTTTGAGCTTTGTTGCATTGGAATCAAAATTATGTAATTTTGATCATTGCATCATTGTTTCATTTTTTGTTTTTTTGTCATTGCGTGTCGATCTAGAATTCAATTATGTAATTGAATTCTAGATCGACACGCAATGTAATTTCAATTTGATTGTGAGTCTGCAATTTCTATTTGTTACAATAAAACTAACCCGCCATCTCTCTCATTCCAGCTCCTAAAGAAATACCGATCAAGCACGAGCGCCCTCTGTGCCGCACAGAACGAAACTCGAGAAGCATGCGCGCGCGCAGACACCGCGGCCGAAGAGGCAAGAGCCGCGAGAGAAAAGCTCGCTGAACTTACTGCCAAGCTGGCTCATGCAGAGGCAGGGCATTCGCATGGCCATATGGAGGCAGAGCGACGACTGGAGTTGAGGAATAAGGTATGAAAGGACGCCCTTTGAATCTTAGGGAAGTACTGATCCCTCAAACTGCATCAAACCAAGCAAAAAATTACTCGTACTGTAAATAAAAACGCTTAGAACATTTGTAAAAAAAAAGATATAAACTAAAAAACGGTAAATTTCATAGTAAAGTGTTTAATTAGAATTTAAATTCTAATTAAACACTTTACTATGAAATTTCAAATCAAATATTTTTAATTTAAATTAAAAATATTTGATCCTATCCAGTATTCATCAAAACCTTTTTGGCACAACTTTTTTCCCTTGATCTGAAGACTTGATCCTAATAAAGTTTTATCTTAGCTTACTAGAAACCGTTAGATCCTAACTTTTTATTCAATAACTATATAATATTTTAAAACATAATTTATTTTTGAAGTGTAAACGCTTTTTTTAACCAATTTACAGAAATAAATATTATTTATCATATAAATGATAATTTGATAATAATGTATTTTATTTTATTAAATGATCTTTTCTCTCTCCAGGAATTAGAATCCAGTCTAGAACTGGAAGCCACGGCCCGCTCCCGGCTGGAAGGTCAGTTGTCGCGACTGCGAGAGGCGCATGAGCAACTCGCGTCAGAGCTTGGCACTGCTCGGGCGAGGGAGCAACTTACTGCTGATGAAGTTCGCAAGTTCACTAGGCAACTGCGGTGAGTACTTGTGAAATATAAAAAGAATAAGATTTTTTTAAATGGTATTTTGTTGAAATTAATTACAGACTAACAAATCATAAAGTTTACGATGAAATATCGATGGTTCCAAAAAATCCGAAATATGAATAGCTTAATGACGTTCGAGAAATAGTGCTGGCCCAGTGGTAACGACCGCGAATTACGAGTAGGTTCGAACCTACAGGCAGGCGTTTTATTTTATGTCAATTATTTCATTACTACTGTTCTCAAAACGGCGAAGGAAAACATCGTGAGAAAACCGGCATGTCCTAGAACCAACAATTTGAAAACATGTGACATCTACTAAATAACACAAAAAAATGGCAGACAACTCCTTCTCACAGAGAGGAGTCCTGCCAGTCTATTCTGTAAAAATCTTAATTCTGTTAAAACTTAGGTGAAGTGAGCGTGCAGTGAGCTGTCATTCCACCTAATGCTAGAGATTGACGTTATTGACAGCTCACTTCAAGCTCACTTCACCTTAGTTTTCACGGTGAGATTTTTGCAGAATAGCTCGGCTGTTCCCAAGCATTATAGGTTGATAATGCAATGCAATGAGGTTCATTCCCAGTCACTGCGATTATTGTGTATGGATATTAATTTTTATTTAGATGCCTGTATGTTAGTAAGTAAAAACCGGAAGTGATAGGATTTTCTCAAACGGTTTTTACGAGCAGGCAAAATTCAAAACACCAAACGAGTGTACTAAACTTAGGATGGCGAATTGTTGATATTGCTCAGTAACAATTTTTTAGAAGTGAGATGGTAGTCTGCCCATTGGGATGGTAGTTGTAATTGTTTCAACTGGCATCAAATTCCAACTGAAAACTAAAACCCCCCTCAAAATGACCTTATAATAATACAAACCTATAGTTCAATATCTTTGTTTCAATAGTCCTGCACCAATCGGGGGTTGTCCTTGGGACTGGGTGCACTTGCATAGTACATACAGGGATAATCGTCGGTTGGTGCCTCATTTAATTAAAAACGCCTAAAGGGCCTCTGCGAGTTGACTTCGGCTCCTACGCTCCGTACGCCTTCCAAAGGTCCGGGACTCCAGGGTCCCGAGATATGTCAGAGTTATTTAAATAATAATTATAATAAAAATCTTTATTGCAGACCACATGATCCATAAAATAAAATAAAAAATAACAAACAAATAAAAAAAACAAAAATTCAAACTTATACTAAACACAATCTTTCCCCACCCACAGCGAACTCAAGGAAGAGAACAGCGCTCTAAGCGCCAAGCTGGGCGAGGCGGGGCGCGCGCGCGCCGCCGCCGACGCCGCGGCCGGCGCCGCCGCCGCCGACGCCGCCGCCGCGCGCGACGAGGCGCGTCTGGCCGCGCGCCGCGCCGCCGCGCTGCAGGAGGCCATCGCCGGGGACCTGTCCAGCCCGGGGGACTCCAGGGACACCGACAGGTGAGGAATTATGGAATTTGGGCTAAATCAAGCCATACTGTCTACTACCTAACAGCGAATCAATTTTCACACCTCCCCTTTAAGACTTAGCCCAAATATTTTTTTGATATTCGGATAGCTTATGACCTAAAGAGGTGCCATAGAGAACATAAATAAAAAATCTCAACTAAGTAAATCAAAAGTTATGCTACAACGCGAAATTTCTCGAGTACAACTTGTAATTTACATTCTTACTAAATTAACCTGCATTTACTGTTAATATCAGTAAATGCATGTTAATTTAGTTAGAATGTAATCTGAGTGAAATTACTTACTTACTTAATATGTTTAATAACAATGTTCATAATTTTTGGCCTGTTTGACCACAACTGGAAAAATACCTTCAAGTAATTTCACTCAGATTCTGCTCTATTTGAACACTCAGTAGCGCATGTTTAACTGAGAATTGAATTACAATAGGAATTGCGTGACGTCACATTAGATGTCATGTGAAATTAAAGAAAATTGATTTTCTTAAAGTATGGGATCTTCATTACTATTTTTGTTTTGTTTTAGAATATCTATGTAAATTTCATTCATGTTTACAGAAATGGTTGAATTATAAATAGAAAGTAACTGGCACGACGTATTTCTTTACAGCGACAACGACAGTTACAGTTCGGACGAATCAATCGGCACGTTCTTAGCCAATCACAAGCTGAGCCCGTCCGCGCCCTCGCGGAACAGCGTGCAACTAGACACACAGAAGTGAGTACTGACATTAAAATTAGTTCTGTGTATGTTAACTAGAGAAAAAACCGTATTAAAATAAAAACGTTTAAAAAAAGAATGTGTTCTCCCTTTTTTAGGATTTGATCTTAACTTTAAGAGGCGTTTAGGGGTTAAAACAGTCAGAGGCCGGCCAAACAAAAGAACGTCATAAAAAATTTGAGCATGAAACTGACAGCATACCTTTATTACGCACCCTTTTTCTGGGCATAGTCCGACATAATGAAGCGCATAGCCTATTATCGATAATTCATAATAATTTTAAAATTACATGGCTTGTACCTCGATAACGTTGTTGCATACGCCTGGTTATCTGGTTTAAGGGGAATTTCTGTGGGGCAGAATAGACTACACAAAATCTGAAACTCTAATTTATATCTTTTTTTTCCCCCTCAGATCCCACTCCTCCGGTGGTCGCGAGAGTCGCTCAAGCGTCGGTTCCAGTAAGCAGATGAGCCCCACCAAGGAATCCTTCGCATAACAGCAGCCCACCGGCGCGGGCCTGCTCACGCGCGCGCTGCCCGCGCTCTGCGCCGTGTTCTGCAGCCGCCAGCCGCCCGCGCCGCATATTGTGCTCGACTGAAAAAATATACGTCATACATGACACCTGTCAACAAAGAAACGTCAAAGACAGATGTCAAACGTACGTCAGACAGGTGTCAAAAAGTGTCTGAAATATGAATGTGTGAGATCAGAGACTCCTCAGTGCGAATGATATTGTTCTCTCATTAATTAAACATGCACCCCATACCAGCGATGATTATTATACAATTATACAGCGTAGCAATAGTACTCGACGCTTGGAATTAAATGTAACGATGGCTCCTAAATTAGACTGCTCAGTAAAACAATAATATTACACTTTTGAACGTCATTTTACATTAATCGATTATACATTCGAATCTTTCATGTATTCATAGAAAAGCTTTTGATATGAAATTATTAACGCGTTTGATAAAGATTTTTAGGTAACTCTGTGTATTTAGTAACAGATGGCGCCGGTGTCCTGGGCAGTGTTGCCAGGTTATAAAAATGAATGCATTCCAGATTTAAAAAATATCTTTAAAGAAGAGCTTCTGAGTACTACATCGGCGCCATTATCTAGGCTTGGACTTTAATTTATTTAGCGTAGAATTTTGTAGGAAATTAATTATTATCGGTTAGAGATCGTGCGGCGACCGGCCAGCCAGTCAGTATTTAGACGGCCTAGGGGCGCGTAACTTACAAAATAATATTAGGTTCTTTGTTATTTAGTTAGATAACTTTTGTAAATAACTAGATGGCATATACATTTTTATTATTTAATTTGTAATATTCGTGTGATCAGACTGTTATTCTATGATTTATTTGTTACAAATGAGTTGTTGCTTTATAGTAGACTTGGAACATATCTGATAGGTACATAGAACATGTTTTTTTTCCTTCACGACTGGTTTGTTTTATAGTAATTTTAATATACACTAGCTGATTATTGATTATTAAAATGTACTCCTTTATAGTGTATCTTGTAATTGTGTAGTCCATTACTCAGTCTATATATACGTATTATATCTATGTCTGTAACCACATTATCAAATTGTCTATTAATGTGTATGTACTATAATGTGATGAAACGTTACTTGCATTCAATACTGGTTGTAAAATGAAATTATTTAATAAAGTAACTGAAATTAGTGCCTGTGTTTATTTTAACTCGCCCTTGTCGGCCCTCGCCTGGTTGTATATGTCGTGGCCAGATTTTAGAATTGATCATACCACTGGTCACATCATGATGTGGTCTGGCCGGATCATTGAATACTCAACGTTTGACGATATGAACAGCTAAACGTACGACTACTTCACGATGTGGCCAAACATTAGTGATCATATCGTAAAATAGTTAGATTATCCACCGGTAGAGGCGTTGATGTCACTTTTTGTTGTGCATCATGGCGGCGGCATACAACAAATCAAACAAAGTAGGGTGACCACGTAAAAAAAGTCGATGGACTTTTTTAGGGTTTCCAAATATGATATTATGGAAAGCGACCAACTTGGAAGTAGCGCTCGCTGGCCGCTACCGCGGCGTGAAATGCAACATAGAACGAAAAATTCGTTTTTTTTTTTCATTAAAAATTTTCGCCGTTTCATATTGCGTCAGTGCTTTTGCCCGCAACTTCGTTCGCGTGGAAGTTGTAAGTCATCACAATATGCTACAATACAACAGCCACATTTTTATAAAACTTCCCTGTATAGGTACTACGTTTGTAGTTTTGTTCTCAGCAGCCAAAATATACAGAGACTGACTCTCTGTATATTTTGACTGGTGACCCGGTAGGAAGCGACGTACAGTTGTCCGTGTGAGAAGCAGCTTGTCCACAAGCCTACAGCCTTCACTGTCAGCCCCTATGACAAACCATCCAATCATCGCAAAGCATGCGCTCACAGGGAACTGCACGCGCTTAAACGGGTAATTGTAAAGAATTTGTGATACGAGTATACGCGGTATAAACACTGTCTCGCCAACGCCACAACCTGTTAGAATTTCCGCCTCGATGACGTTTTCCTGCAATGACACGACTTTGAGCCGGGTTTAGTTACAGCTTCGGCGGAGGGAGTTAAGTTCCGAAGGAGCATAATCAGGACACCGACCTTGAGCTGGATGATGTGCGCCGGAAGTCCACTTGCGATTAGCGAATTCAGAAATTCTACGGGGTAATGTGTAGCATCATCTTCCTCCACATCAGTAATAATGGAGGTGTATATCACTTAACTCCCTTCAATTTGCGAGAGAATATTATGGTTGATCATTTTCGGCGTTAAAATGGAAACACGCCCAAGAATTCTTTTGGTACGGTATTCGACCGGTGTCCCCGTACACCAGACGAATCAGATCTTCTAAAGTGGGAACTACTCTACTAAGAGTCACTGGTGGGGCCACCTGACCACTCTTCTCTGGTAGAGTGCCTTCACCAACTTTTAGAGGAACATCAGAGAATTCGTGAGCAAGTGAATTCCCGCCAAGCCGAGCTCGCTTGTTGATGGTCAAGCGCAGTCTAAGAACTCTCGACCATAGAGTCAACCTTTTCAACGAAGCATTCACTTTGTCAGACAGAACTGTGACACCACTGATCTTGTCTTGGTTCCTGCGGATGTCCTGCAGGGTTCTGTTTACAGCTTCCACTGCTTTCCTATTTGCCATAATGCATTCATCCCATACGATGAAGCACAATCCCTAAGCACGAGTCCTTTGTTTCTGCTGCGTAACACCCCACAAACAGGCGTTTCGTTGCTCACAGGATAACAAAAAGACTTCCCAGGATGCAATTTAAAATACACAGTTTGATGAGTCCAGATCCTCAGAGTTCTATCGCAAAGGCATAAATGGCCTTCCCATGAGATGGCAGAATAAACAATGTGACTAAATATTTTGATTATTATTATAAAAACATTTGCTGTTTCATAGAAAAGTGTGACCTACGCGGTCAAAATGTATGGCACAGCTGTTTTTTTTTTTAATAATAGCTTCTCATAATCACGTACTGAATCCATGGTATCAGTTTTCGCGTCGATGTCCCTGCCAGCCTTTATATTGTAATTGTAAAGTAAGTCTTAGCGTGACTCTAATGGCTCCTACATACAATGCATTAGTGTGTAGCAGTCATAACAGTAGGTAGGTACTTAGGTATACAAAATGCAGGGCAGCTGCCCCCCCCTGCCCCACCCTCAGAACGCCCAAACTCATATTTTATGACACATTCCGGGATATTTTCAAATTACATAAAAATTGGCTTAATTGTTGCAAATTAGTCACACTACCATGTCCTGGAAGGAATACGTCAAATTACAAGTCGCCCTATATATTATAGCTACGTCTGTGACGGCTTAACTCGTCTAAACTAGACTACCTCATTCGTCGAGTGGTCACAAGCGCGACTGCTAAGCGGGTGGTTTCTGGGTTATACGAACAGGCTATTGCTATTGGGAGGATATTCTCAGTAGCAGTTTTGATTTGTGCCGGGTATAATGACCCGCCTCGCCGTGCATTCCTAAAGCGCGGTACAGCGATCTCGGTCAAACTATAGTCTCATGTAATAGGGTAGGGTGATGACCGAAATAATAATAATGGGTCTGTTTTCTTCTATGTAATAAAACAAAGTAAAGCGTATAACATTAATTTATTATATCGTCTTACAATACACCGTTTGCTTCACCAAACGACGCCAGCTATAATAATAATAAACATACAACGCGCACATTTACAGCGGAGTTTTTTGAGAACATTTTATACAATCAAAATTTCATTTAATAATCTACTCGCTCAAACAATTAAAATAATAATAGATTAATTTTTTTATTTATTGCTTCCAGCTATTAATTTTATTAAGAACCAGAGTAACGTAGTTGCATTAATAAGTAATGTAGCATTAATTTCTATTTTGATATTTTATGACCCAACTAGTAAACACTCGCGTATCATCATAATTCAATAATGGAATTTACATATTACAAGTCTTTTTAACTTACGTAGGAATACTTTCATAACTTCTTAGACCAACATATACATATATATATCTGTGAGATTACGACTTTAAGATAGCTTCGTACGCTTGGAATATGCAGGAGGCGACTTCTACGGTTCTAGATTTGAGGCTGAGAGTTGCTTCTGGGTTTCCTGGCTGTAGTTTAAGTTCTAAGAGTACCCAGATGTTGTTGGTGAGTTTAAGGGACTGGTAAAGCATGTCTTGTCCTTCGACATTTCGTTTCGCGATGGTATAAATGTTGTTCAAGGTCATTTTCTGCGCGATGGTGTCTGCATTGCCGGTCACGTTTGAGAGTGTATGTTGGACCTCGTTCGCAGCGGGTATCTCTTTCCAGGTGGTCAGGAAGACTCGCTTGTCGAGCTGTCCGTCTTCAGTGAATAAGATGTGTGCGGGAATGAGGCACGCGAAGTAGAATACGTCCACGTTATTTTTTATCGCCACCTGTGGGTAAGTTATAGTGATTTAATTGAGGGAATTTAATTTAACATCATTATGCGACTGACGCGATGACTTTGACGCGATGATTTTGTCGCGATGACTTTGTCGCGATGACTTTGAGATCACTAACATTATTTTTAAATAAACTGAATATAGGACTATTTTCAACAACAAAAAAAAAAAAAAACTCAAACAACATGCAACATGCTAGCTTGTTTTTTAAAATAAAAAATGGTCTTCTCAAAATATTGTGCGCTGGGAGGCTGAAGGAGCTGTTGTTTGTCAAAGTTGATATGCAAACCAGCACATAGTTAGCTACAGCGTAGGGTACCTGCAGGTTGTTGAGCGGCTCCATGCGCTGCACGGGCCCGCTCGTGGCCAGCGCCAGCGGCGCGTCGGCCGCGGCGCCCGCCGCCACGGCGCCCACGCTGAGCCCGCCCGACGGGAACACGCCGAAACTGGAACCAGGATGTTTGGGATGACCAACTGATATCTTGTTATTAACCGAATACTACGGCAGCGCCCCCGAAAGGACCCGAACACGCGAACCTCCGCGGGCTCGGTAGTGGAACCGTTGGACCCCGTTATGACGCCATACATGATGATATATGATTATGTTAATATTTATTATGCGACCATTTTGAATTATACCTTAATTCAAAAGGTTATATCGCATGCTTAATGGAATACTAAGTTAACTCAAAAAAGACGATTTTTGGGAAATCGCAAAAAAAGATCTTGCTATGAGGACTTATCCTACTTGTTGTTGCATAAAAATAAAACTGATTAAAATTAATCTTTAATGCTAGTATTTGAACGTCTAATAGCCGTTTAGTTTGTAGGATAAGTCCTCATAGCAAGATCTTCTTTTGCGATTTCCGTAAAATCGTCTTTTTTGAGTTAACTCAGTATTCCATTAAGCATGCGATATGTCAACGCCATTAAATCTTTCATATTTAGCGCGCAAGTTTATTAATTTACCTTTATAAAATACCACATCTATACATTTTTTAAGTTTAACGTCTCGTCTACTTTTAGAAACTTTATAAATAAACGGTATAATTGATAATAATTTATTTATTAGACCAGAAAGAGTAAATATTGGGTTCCCACCTATGAATTTGGCGTTTAACTTTATTACTTATAATTTTCTAAACATAAAAAATACCTTAAAAATTACTCTTCATTTTGTTAGCAGAAATGACCCCTATTTGTTTTAACTTAGCCAAAACATATTTTTGTCACTTAATCTAAGTGGCATATTACGTTATCTTAGTTTTTAAACATTAGTGCATAAAAGTTTTAAAACATTCGTGTTCATGGTTGTTATATAAATTAAGAAAATGTTAGTATGAAAAATGCAACTTCTTTAAAATTCTCCATACAAAACGCTGATTTCATAGGTGGGGACCTAATATATAGTGTGTAACTGACCTGTTCTTGTTGAGTTGTATAGCGAACCCGCTCATGGCCTGCATCGCTTTGTTGGTGAACGTCATCTCCATGCGAGGCTGACCGTTCTGGCGGCTGAATGTGCCCCAGATTTCTAGACCTGTAAGTATTAATCATATATTTATAAAATATAAGATAGTTAATTGACTCAGGCGTGACTGCGGAAATCTATATATATAAAAGAAAGTCGTGTTTGTTACAACACTTATAACTCGAGATCTGCTGGACCAATTTTCATGGTTTTTGATTCGTTGGATTTGTCTCCGCCCCGAATAGCAGAATACATCTTAAAAACAATGAAAAGGTAGGGTAGGTAGGGCAGGCAGGTAGGTGCACCTTAGATAAGTACTTAGTGCTACTCGAGCGAAGCCGGGGCGGGCAGCTAGTCCATTATAAAATATAAAATACAACAGACGACGTATATTTAGTAACCTAATCCGCTTAACTGTTCTTAAGAGTCATAAAGAACCGTATAAGAAATCGACACGTGTTTCACCTCTCAACGAGGCATCCTCAGGATGACGATTGACTTGGACACGACGTTTTGCCGCGCCAAGCGCCGAACGCAAATATAACACAAAATAAAGTGCTAAGAGAATCTTTTAGTGCCTTAATAACATTAACAGGATGGCATTGTTGGTAAGCATAATCAGCTCTTAATGTTCCCACTGCAGGGACACAGGCCTCCTCTCTGTGAGGGAGTGGGCCGTAATCCTCCACGCAGGCCCAGTGTGGGTTAGTAGATATCACATGTTTTCGAATTTTTGGTTCTAGGACATTCCTTCACCGTTTTGAGAGCAGTGGTAATTAAATAAATTACACAAAATAAAGCGCCTGAATGGGTGCGAACCCACGACTCGTAAATCCGGCTGTCACTGAAAACCAGCGTCGGGGCTCTGTCTCGCATAGGGTCGCAGCATTATGCTGAGCAATGGCCGTTTTGCGTGGTTGTGTCGCATATTTTCACCCAAATTGTTTATGCTCTTGTTTTGTTCTTTCTTTGGGTTATGTGTATCGCAAATAAGCGTATTTTATTTCTTACTAAATCGGGGCCGATACCACTGGGCCACCACTGCTTTTAAACAGGGGTCTATGGTTGTTGGTAAACATCTGTGGAATTGTCACAGAAATAGGGATGATGACTTGGTTAAAAAAAAAAAACTAATTAATCCGTCAGTCAGATAATAAAAAAATATTAGACACGTATTGTTTGCTTTATTTTTTATTATTTTATTAACAAAATACTTAGATAAAACGCATTTTAAGTTGGGGAGTGGAGGTCGCTACGTCACAATTAAGTATAAAATCTACATACTCGTGACGTCATAGCACATTTTAACTCAATGTATGTATGTAAAAAAAGAAAAAATACGTGTCCAATTTTTTTTAATCATTTCTAAGACGGACTAAAACAAAAAAAAAATTCATCATCATTATTGTATTGACAAAACAAGATTGCGGCCTCAGTTCTGACTTGTAGCGTTGTACATCACACTTTTACTCCCCAAAGGAATTGTCAGAGGAGTATAATTGAATTTTAAATTCCATGTAATTGTGAGCGAGTTTATTGATATAACCGGGCTCAAATCCAAACTCCGGGCCAACTACAGGATAATATCCCTTATTAACATGTGTTAACGAACCTTTTCCTTTGTCAGCAGGTAGCCAGCACTGCTTGGGAGGTACGTGGGAGGCGGGCGCGGTCGTGACGCCGAAGATGTCTCCCAACAGGCCGGTTGTGCCTGACGTTGTGGCGGGCTCGGGACCGCCACCCAACTAGAACATAAAATATGTTGTGTGAAATGTGATGAAATAAAACTGATTGATTAAATTGTTTTTCATTTTTAACTAGCTGATGCACGCGGCCGCGTTCACGTGGACTCTTATTATTATTCTAAAATAAAAGAAGCTTGAATTACTCCTTATAACATCAGCAACTGCAGTGAAAGGGAAAGGATATTTAGAGCCCAAAAACGCTGTATGCGATCAATGACAGGTCTCAAAACGACAGAAAGCTGTCAACCAGTTTTTAAATCGCTAAAGATTCTGACATTGCCTTCGTTGTATGTTCTGGAAGTTGCCATGTTTGTCAAAACGAACAAGCACCTGTTTACGTCAGTAGCGGATAAACGCCAACGCTCAGGACCACTAAGGTCACAATACAAAAACCAACTTTACACAGGTGGTTACCAAACTTCCTTACTAAAAAACAATATTTTAATCATGGGTCCCATAATATATAATAAACTACCACTACATTTAAAAGATTTACCCACCAACGTTTTTAAAAAAAAGTTGACAAGACTGCTACTAGACAAGTGTTACTACACAATTAAAGACTTCATTAATGACACTTTCGGTTAACGATGCTTATGCTGCTTTATTAAACCCAATTTGTTGACATTTAAAATTGAATTTTCTGTAATTGTTAAATCTAATTTGTTGACATTGTTAGCTTGTTTTATTGAGATCTTTGTGTTTAATTATACTTAAAATTAACTTAATGACATTTGGATTTATTCGTTTTTTTTTTTATTTTTTATTTTTTTATTTTATTGACACTTTGCTTTATTTCTTAATTTGTTAACATTTGTAATTTAATTTCTTTTTGACATTTTATAACTTAATTTATTGACATTGTTAGTGTGGGTATTTAATTGAGGATGAGAATTTTTCTAATGAATGTTACTAACCGAATGGAACGCTTTTTATGTTTGTTTAAATTTCTTGTATGTTTAATTAATGTTTTTTATGTTAAATAATTTTTGCATGCCGTAAGGCAAAATGTATCGGGACACTAAACAAAATACCATCATATCTGTATACCAACATTATTGGCAAATAAATGATTCAATTCTATTCTATTCTATTCAGCTATATGCCAGTGAAAGTCCCGTCAAAATCGACCCAGCCGTTTCGGAGATTAGCCGGAACATACAGACAGACAGACAGAGAGACAAAAAAATATTTTCTTTTGTCATTACCGTTTTACACAAGCTTTATACTTTCACATAATTATGCATTTAGTAAAAAAAAGCTGTTATTGTCACATTACACACACTCTTCAATTTTATTTATTTGTATGTACAAATAAATAAAACAAAATATTAAATAAACAACCACAGTATTATTAAAGAATAACAGCTATTTTTGTTATGAGGTGGGAAAATACAGACGGTCTACCTGATGGTATCACCCGGTCCGCCATGCATGGCGAGAGCTCCTTCACGAAGAGATTTAAATTAATATTATAAATTGTTTGTTTGTTTGTAAAAGGTAATCTCTGGAACTACTGATCCGATTACGAAAATTCTTTCCTCGGAATAAAGCTACACTATTGCCGAATGCCACAGAATATGTTTTATGGTATAGTTGACTTCCACGCGGTCGGAAGTCGCGGGTAGATACTACCAATATGAAAGTGTTACTCACAAGTACGTCCAGTCCTCCGGCCAGTAGGTCCAGGTTGGAGGTGGGCGCGGGCGCGGGAGGAGGGCCGCCGATGTCCATTGATAACAGGTCACCGATAAGAGACTCCTGCGCAAAAAAAAAATGTTAAAATGTTTACATTCCCTCGCCATTTTTCTGTGGAAGTATTTAAACAGATTTTACATGTGCGAACATTCAGACCAGAAACAGTGCCATCCACGAAGAGGCGTCCCACTCCGCGCCACTCCGTACTGAAGTACAGGTTACAGTACAGAAATCGCGGAGTGGGGCACTATTTGTAACCATACATAGACATTTCCCAGAAAAAGTATGCGCTTGAATGAAAGAAAGAAAGAAAGAAAAATATTTTATTTGGGACACGCACAGGCAATACAAAAAGTAAGTAATAATAAAAATAAATTATAAAATAAAAAACAAAAAAAAGGAGAATTTAAAAACAGAATAATAACGACCTGTGCGAGGCCAAAAAGGCTCCTATCTCAGCATAATGCGGCGATATTTAAAAAATAAATAAATACCGCAGCGCTGGTATTCTGATAGGGCCCAATATATCTTCGGTCACTATATCTTCCTGCTTTGTCAATATATCTTCGAAAATAGGAACGCGCGATGAGATCTAATATAGAAATGTTACAACCATGCCAGTCGTGCATATTTTGTGTTACCATGATTACAAAATTATAGATTAACAACTCTATGCAATTCCAAAAACTTTTGAGTGGCAAATGGCGATCTAAGACCGGAGTAACGATAGCTGTATTACTGCAGAGCGCGGACGTACAAAACTTAGAAGCATTGCCTCTGTGGGGGTTTCTCTGTTATACGTTTCTGGTAATTCGGAAACACTAAGATTACCGAAGCGCATACCTTTTCTGATTAACCTTTACATCTGTTAGGCGCGAATTATACAGAAACGGCGTACGGTGAAGACGCAGCGCAGGCGCAGGGCAGGCGAGGAACAGATTAGGCACGGACGCGATTTAAATTATATCAAAGAGGCGAAGAGACGCCGCAACTAGTCAGTATACAGGCTGACTTTATCTTGATAGCATGTCTTCCTCTTCAGACGACGAAGATGCGCTTGCTTTGCTGAAACTCATTAATGTGCACACACCTGTTGCACCTACTTTTAATCCTATTTCTCTCCATATTTTATCTTGTACTTATTACTGTTAGCTTAGTATAGTCGTAACGAGCTGGATATTGTTCAATTATCTCGCAGAACTCTACATTAAATTCATTATGTATCGTCACGCATTTTTCTGCACCTACTGTATAAACAAAAGTCGTGCTGCTTGCGCGCCTCCCCAGTCGCGACTGGGCAGTGCTATTCTGTAACCATCTCACCGTGAAAACTTATGTGAAGTGAGCGTGGAGTGAGCTGTCATTCCACAGGGATTGACACTATTGACAGCTCACTTCACCCAAGTTTTCACGGTGAGATGTTTACAGAATAGCATGGCTGGCGACGAAACGACGTGCCTGCGCCACGCCGCTTGAGTATAATTCACATCGTGTCGCCTACTTACATTTTGTATTGAAACGTTTTGAAGCGGCAAGATGCCTGCGCCGCGCCTTCACCTTACGCCGTTTCTGTGTAATTCGCGTCTTAGAATGAACCCGCAAGTCGTACGTGGTAACGAATTACGTTTTAAGACCGTTTCAAGGTTGCCTGGAAGAGATCGCAGTAAGCGATAAGGCCGCCCATTGTATATTTTATAGTGTATTACTTTTTCTTTATGTAATGTATAATCTGGTGTACAATAAAGTATATATAAATAATAAGACATTAATTTCCCAAAAAGAATACAATTCGTTGGGAAAACGCTAGGCAGACTGTGAGAAGTAAAATGTAGTGATTCAAACGACATACGTTGTGCGTCGCGTTGGGTATGACGGTAGCCTGCGGCGCGCTGACGTCGTCGGCGCCGGCCGAGCTGCCGCGCGCCGGCAGCGACTTGCGCACGCCCGCGCCGCGACCTGCGGGGACCGGTAGGTGGAGTTTCGTTTTCTAGGGGTCGTCCATAAATATCACGTGAAGCTTGAAAGGGGGGGGGGGGGGGGGGGGTCGGACGAAATCACGAAATATCACAAGGGGGAGGGGTGTAGTGAGATATGACGTGTATTTATTTTTTCGTTTAACGCGCATTGCTTAACCGAAAAGCGGCCCCCTGAATAAAATATTTTCTTTTTTTCTTTATATTTAAAGATAAATATTCTGTAATTTTTTAAGATGCTTAGAGGTAAGCGGTTAGTCTAAAAGCTCACCATGTATCACCAGGAGGAAGGGGAGGGGGATTAAAAAGTTCCTAAAAAAACGTCACGTGAGTAATGGACGCCCCCTATAAAGAGCTACAGTTGAAAAACGTCAAAAAATACGTTTGTAAATAGTCTGACGAATAGGTGTTATAATAGCGGCACTGTACCATCGAAGAACTTCTATACACCGTAAGGACTATTTCTGCTTACAGCGCTCGGCGGCTATAGAACCGGGCCGGTAACAGATAATCATCGTGTTCACAGGATTTTGTTTTCAAACTGCTTAGATATGAAGTTCTTCGATAGTACACTCAAGAGTAAAAAAATCTTATAGTTACGCAAACTTCAAAAGCGTTTTACTCTTTAAAAAAAAAATTGCAACTTTGAGAAAAGACAAATGAATTCCGAGATAAAAATTACCTGAAAACATTTTGAATGTTTTAAAGTTTTACGGGAATAGTTTATTTTGCGATTTTTTACTTTTGTAGCGACCAGCCGTCACAAAAAATTAAGTAGGAGTCTCATTTCCTACGAAATATATGGGAAAAGATTTTTGTGATTTCCGACTTTTCTAGTACTCAAACCTCAGTTGGTACGATAGAGTTTTTTGATCCGT
Organism: Agrochola circellaris; assembly: GCA_914767755.1. Lineage (NCBI taxonomy): Eukaryota > Metazoa > Arthropoda > Insecta > Lepidoptera > Noctuidae > Agrochola > Agrochola circellaris. Next base: position 12,745,200 of record OU611860.1, read on the forward strand.
AAAAGAAAACAAAACCAGTTTTTGGGAAATTTGCCCGTTTTCTTGCTGGCTGTATTTTTTTTTTTTTTTTTTCAAAATCTTTGAACACAGGTCAAAAGTACTGAAAGAGTTAAAGACAGTCTCCTAAGACCGGTTTTCTGTAACTAAAACGGTTAAGGTACCTGCCCTTAGGACGTTCGTCGACCGCACCGTGAACAGGTGTCAACGACAAACGACGACGAAGTAGCAACAGTACATTTACTATGGCCCCGTAATCTCGTTTCTAGTTGACGTCCCGATCACGGTGCAATGAACAAACAGTGTTACTGCCCCATCTCAAAAATCCACCCTGTATTTTATGCCACCCGGTTGTAACGAATCATAAGACAAACAAGTCTTACCTTCAACAAAAGCAGTAGGCGGCTTATGGTACACAGAAGCCAAGGAGCTAATATGACAGATGAGCTCGTCCAACAGCGTCGGTTCCAACAGGTCCGTCTCCTCCGATATGAGCGGCTTGTCGGCCAACACCACCTCTTTAGCGGCCGCCGGATCGGTCGAGAGGAGACGCCAGTAGATGAAGCCGCGATCTCTGGAAAATGGAATAAGTTTTCATCTCGCAAAGACTTTTAAAGCACAAGATTTAAAAAAAATAAAAATTGAGAGGTGTCACGGGACACCCGGATGGAACGAAGTTCGAAGAGAGAGAGAGACAGGCAGAGAATCATGCGCACGCCGCACAGCTTACAATAGCTTACTATAGCAAAAAGTGTCGTTACAACTTTTCGTGAGAATTTTTTCCGTTTAGCCCCCTTTCACAACGCGCGATAAGGAACTTCGTTCCAAAAAAAAAAATGTATTCAGGGCTTATTAAGGAATTTAGTCTCTGTTGTTACAGCTAAAACGATTATTGTAATTGACAAAAAAAAAATTGCTTTGTAGGTACAGATGACGCCCTGATAAATTACAGTCCGGTTGTCGAGAGAATGCGTTCCTGACAGCTGTCACTTGGACAATTTCTAGTTGTAATAAGGATCAAATTCGTTAGTATGGAACTGACAGGTGTCAAGAACCCATCCTCTCACAGCGCGACTACAGTTATCCCGCTCTAAAACAACACCGCATTTCGTTGCCGTTCGGCCAGTGACACAAAAGGGATATTTTTTAACATTTTGTTACAGAACCCTAAAAAGACTTACCTAAGATCAGGGTTGTCAGAGTCCTGCGTGGCGAGGCTGAGCACGTGCTGGACCAACTCCTGCGTGTCTGCGGGACGTTTGAGGAACAGCTTCACTACAGCCGTCAACAGTTGGAGTTGGACCTGGGTAGATGAAATTCAGTCAGATTACGTTATCATACAGGGCATGGCATTAAAATGGCGGAATCAATTAAAATTGTTTGCAGTTTCCAGTTCATGATGTGCCTATTATTAATGCTAAATCATCAATTCCTCGTCACCTTATCATAAAGAGATGTTACATTGAAGGTAAGATACAACCAGCAGCAAAATTATCCTGTGTGCTAGTTCACGATCACCAATTCATCTGCCAATTGTTAAAAATTAAAGTTACCATACCGTACTCGACCGCAGGAGGCAACTGCAGGCGACGTGTCGCCGCGACACGACTGGTTTCTATGAATTTCTATGCAATACCTTCCGAAGCTAGCGACACGTCGTTGACACCGTACGCAAAATACGCGCTTTGACGTGGAGTTGCGGCTACCAACCCGTATTACCTATTACCACGTCGTTGACAGCTACGGGAGAGTGACAGGCGACACGTGTAGCCCGACAGCAGACCAGTAGTGCCGCCAACGCTCGAGCGATAACACGATTTTCTATCTTCTATCTACCGACTGGAATACGGGCAGTTGCCGCCCGCGGGCGGGTTCGGAATCATGACTGAGGCGACATGACGCCGCGAAGTGTTGCCACGACGTGTTGCCGCGATACGACGCCTGCAGTTGCCGACTGCGGTTGGGTACGAAATGGTACCTTTAGGGCGCAGACAGAGCAGCAAAGTACTCGATCATGCTCGAACACACGGACGCCACTGAGAATCATTTCTTGCATGCTATTTCTAAACCTATTTTAGTTTTTATTAATTTAGTTCATTGTTAATTTATTAAAAAAACGCGCGCGTTTTGCTGCTTTGTCCCTAAGGTATCGTGGCGGCATCTACAACGCCACATACAAACGACCATCAAAGACCTGATGTCACACAAATCTTGCATCGCGCAAGCAGTGTTTACCGCGCGACGAGTATATATACAACGTCCCGACATCAATCGTTGGGCAGTTTCCCACCAGACACGACACCCGTCTGGTCGGAGGATCCTCCCTTTTCTATAGAGGATGAGTGAACTTTACACCATGTTCCACATACCTCTTTAGCACCATTTTATTTTTATTTTTTTTCTTGCAATCTAAGATCTAGTAATCTTAGATTACAATAAAAAAGAAACACAGAGATAATATATTCGAATATTGATGTGCCTCCGGAAAACATACAGCATTGTTTATGAAGAAGCAGTGTATACTTAGCCTTATATGCGCGGTCAATAGTACGGATACTTTAGTTTAACTTTAGAATACTAGATGGCGTAACTGTCGCCGACGTTGTATTTACTCGGTGCCAGCTAGGACGCGGGAACCGCTGTCACTTTCCGAATACATAGCGTTGTGTACTTTCGCCGCGTGCGGTCGAAATCCAAAAATAATCGGTTAATCATTAAACCTTTTCTAAAAATGATTTATCATAGTATTAGACAATTTAGTAGTGCATTAATTATTGGTTGTATTTTCAATCTTAAACATTCCTATAACGGTTTTTTCGTAATGAATCTCACGCCGAGTGACGAACCTGATGAGGCCACCGCCGCAGGGGCCAATCAGTCGATCGTTTCGAACTCGCCGACTTCCGAGAGGGATCAAGGAACAAGAAAAGAAGGTCAGCTCGTGCGGTAGCAGTTCATCGGATAGCGAAGCCGAACGAGAGATACCTCCACGCAAGAAACAAAAGTGGGATTCACAGGTAACGGTCGATCCTCGGATTGACGCGTTATACAAACAGGTCAGTTTTCTTACAAACTTTATAATGCACGAATAATCCGTACCGGATAGTAATGTGAAAATATCAACACATTTTAACACCCCTCGTGGCAACATATAGATGGACGGAATGGATGGAGTACTCTTTGTTATGTACACCAACCTGCTAAATTTATAAGAAGGCATAGGTAGAAATGCTCGCCTTTCTGGGCTTTTGGAATTTAACAACCAACTATTCGTATCTGGTTAAATAATTAATCCATCGTTCAAATAAATACCTTTATTTATTTGAGCTGTAGGAACACTGCATTTTTATTATTATTATCAATGATTGGGCTCACATTTGAAGAATGAGAACTAGTCCGAAAAATTTTAACATTTTGACCGTCACGACACTTTGCGGTAGTATGATTGTTTGTGTATTTACAAAGAAATATTTGCGAAATAAAAATATTCAAGCTGCGCTTATATATATATAAATATACGGTCAGTTGGTCGCCTTAAAAAGGGATACCTCTAATAAATACTCTTCAGTTTTAATTTGGCCAGACAAAACTTAGTATGTCGCTTATACAGTTCCTCGGAGGACTTCATTTCTGGTTATCACCCCCATACGCTCATAAAGCGAAGGGCCAACTCAAAACAAAATACCCAACACAATCTACCCCCAAATATAACATAAAAAAAAAAAAAAAAAAAAAAAAGTATTGGCAAGCACTTGGTGCAAACAAATTCATAATTTTAGTAATTTTGGTGCTTCCCTAAATTAGGGGGAGAGGTACAAAAAACCTCATTTGTTAATAATGCCAACAAGAAGGATCGTGACGGAATATACAACCAGTACCCTAATTGCGTAATACACGATCAATCTGAATCGTTTTGAAACGGAAATCCACAGACTCACTGTTGAACTGTCAAAATGAAACAGATTAGTCGTAATCATTTACGAAAATGTGTTGCGTAATTTGATAGCTGATCATCCCCTGCAATGTCTCTAATAAATAATCAGACATCTAATTGGATCAAGTTTTTTTTTTTGCGCCTGGTTTCCAAGAAAACGTCTAGTTTTATTTTCAAGCTTTATCTGCGGAAGAAAAGTGATGGATCAAAGCGCTCAATTTTCGATCTTCAAAAAATTGAACAAGTTCATCAAAACGAAACGTTTTCGTCTAATTTCTCATGCCTCGGTCCCAGATGACAAAAAAGTATAGATCCCATACTTATTTTCACCTACCGGCAGCAAAATCTCACCGGCCTTACAACAGTTACAAAGATGACATGTTGACCAACGGGGGGCTGGCTTTAGCGCCACACCTATTTCTTTCTGTAACATGCTGGGTCGCGGAGACCTTGCGTGCAGTGGGACGTCGTGCTAGTCTACCTAGACGACTACCATCTGGTCAACCAAGACCAATCCAAGTTATGTCATCAGGCTGCGGAAGCCGTGAGGCACTTGGAACACCTGGGCTGGCAGATCAAACGAGATGACATGCTGACCATTTGGGCTGGCTTCAGTGCCACACCTATTTTCCTCCGTAACATGCTCGGTCTCGGAGACCTTGCGTGCGTTGGGATGTTATGTGCTAGTCTACCTAGACAACTCTTTTTGGTCAGCTAAGACCAATCCAAGTTATGTCTTCAGGCTGCGGAAGCCGTGAGGCACTTGGAACACCTGGGCTGGCAGATCAAACGAGATGACATGCTGACCATTTGGGCTGGCTTCAGTGCCACACCTATTTTCCTCCGTAACATGCTCGGTCTCGGAGACCTTGCGTGCGTTGGGATGTTATGTGCTAGTCTACCTAGACAACTCTTTTTGGTCAGCTAAGACCAATCCAAGTTATTTCTTCAGGCTGCGGAAGCCGTGAGGCACTTGGAACACCTGGGTTTGTTGGGCTAATCAACCACCAAAAATCTATCTTGGTACTAACTGAAAATTTGTCATGTCTTGACATACGTTGGCAAACAGCTGTAAATATAATTTCCCTACCATTAAAAAGGAGACAAAACATCATTAACTACACATTAGACCAGTTGTTGCTGAAAATTCCCATAAACCTCTGAGAACTGCAGTGTGCTGGCTCAGTTAATTTCGCCAACTTTGTTGTTCCCTAAGGAAGACTACACTGTCGCAAAATGTTAATCTTCCTGCGACATATCAACAAGACACGACCACGTCAGACAGGTGCTGCCTCAAGTTGTGTACCAAGGCATAATGTGGTGGCGCGGAGCCACAAGTCACACATTGCCTATACACAAAAAGCCCGCTACCCATTGCCGACCGAGGGACGCTTTGGATAGGGGTTGAGGCGACCACATAGACGGGAATCTAATGTCATGTGTAAGGGCAACTCACCAAAGAAGATGGCATTGCATCAAAAAATTTGGTATATGCAGTAATAGCATCAAAACGAATGCGCATACGTTGCAGAAGTCACACGTGCTGAATGTGCTGATCCGTCAGACAATCAAACCGTGATTATACTTAATCCGCAAAGAGGTAGAAACCAGAGCGTTAGGGTTTCTAGCCCTAATTTTTAAACTATTACACCTCGCGGACAAAGTGAACATAACCCTGTAAGCCCTTTAACTACTGGGGAGACAGAATATAATAGGGACAGGCTATCATGAGGAAAACAACCCGCGGATACTACTACTCGAACAACAGTGAAAGACTTTCAGTAGTGGGGACTTCCAGATATTGTCGTCTTAGAGTGAAAACCTCTTATATGCGAAAAACTGGTGGGCAACTGGGAAGTTATATTATATGCTGATCGTGCGGTAAAATCTGTTTACGCGATGCAGCATTTTGCGTGACGTCAGTATGATGCGTAGGTCGCATGTGGCGATATAGATGCCGCCACAAAACTGCGTGTGTTGCAAGGTTTCTTTTTCCAAAAATGTAATAAAATAAAAGTCAAAGTTGCATTCCCGAGCTTTTAGCTCTAAGGCAACGATATGGACTTGTCTGCAACACAAGAAACCGCGGTAGTAAAAAACTACGGATCTCTAGATTGCAGAGATCGATCGGGAATTTACTTGATAGTGGCTCCAGAGTGGCCCCAAAGTTTCTCTTGACATGGTGCTCCAACTTTCAAGTAAACCCAAAATAGCCTCAACCTGCTGACATCGCAAACATTTTAATGTTTTTCTTTCTAAACGAGAATTCGTCCTATTGTTCTATCCTTGCTCATAAATCAGCAATCTTTACTTATGCGGTATAACATCCAACCTTTTCAAATTTTAATATAAAACACCCTGAAGGAAACAGTAGTAGCCAAATTAAAAACCAGTACCTACAGCCATCGTTACGTGGGATCCACATATCGCACTAAATTAACTGGTATCAAATGCTAAAGATACATTATTATGTATAGTTTTGATGCTGGCATCAGGCCGTAGGGTTCGTAAACTAACTTAAAATCCTAAATGACAGCTTCTTGGATGACGACGATAATTTCTATTTAATCGGTTGATGGACACTGAATGAGACACGATAGAAGTTTTATTGCTTACTTATTTTTATTGTTATTACGCCTGTCGGCGTTTAGTGTCCTTCAATGCGTTAATACCTGCATTTGGATCTAAAACCAACAATTATCGACAGTTCGCATGGAAACTTTCACAACTTAATGATAAAAGCATAATTATGTTCTGTCACTTTAGTTAGACTTTTGATAGTAAAAACTAACTACTAACAAACAGATCCGGGGTTAAAATTTTGACCAATCTTTTTATCACTGTACAAAAGCTGCTTCACGCATTGTATTTGAGAACTGAGTATGAATGGTTCTCAGAGATAGTGGCATTCATGCATCTCCGAAACTGTAGATCAGTAGTAACTTCCTTAAATCGGTTAGATAATCAAGCGATTGATGATATTCTATCACGGGGTATAGAAAATGAATCAATAAATCTTCTTTAATTACTGTCGCGAAATAGAACATCATAAAGACAGTCGTAATTCACTTTTCAATACATTTTCTGCAACTTAAAATCATCTGTTTAATACATTCCTAGAGAATTTGATATATTCGTAAAACATATAAATCGGTATTATCGCTACCCTTTATCTGTGCTGATATTTAGTTTTCCATTTGGAAGATAAAATACATCATTTTGTCTTAGCTAATAGAATATACCCAAATAAAAAATAAAAACTTACTATTAAAATATTACTTAATTCTCAGAATAAAAATTGATAATCATCATAGCGTTGTGTTTTGCCTATATTATTTCACCAGCAGATAACAAACACGTCTTCATAAACAATGCTGTATGTTTTCCGGAGGCACATCAATATAACGGTTTTACATTAAAATAAAACCGATATTATGTGCCGAGAGGGAAAACATACAGCATTGTAGGAAGTTCTTCCTGGTGAAGACTATGAATTCGGAAAGTGACAGCGGTTCCCGCGTCCTAGCTGGCACCGAGTAAATACAACGTCGGCGACAGTTACGCCATCTAGTATTCTAAAGTTAAACTAAAGTATCCGTACTATTGACCGCGCATATAAGGCTAAGTATACACTGCTTCTTCATAAACAATGCTGTATGTTTTCCCTCTCGGCACATAATATCGGTTTTATTTTAATGTAAAACCGTTATAATTTGTTACTCGAACGTCTTTGGCTAAGTTTTAGCAAAAAAATTTAGTTAGATCACTCAAGGAACCTTTCACGACAGTAAGTAGTAAATCAAGTCCTCAGGCACATACGAAATGCGGACGGTGAGCAATGGGTAGCTCGCCGTCTGATAGGGACCAGGCCCGGGTCGACGGCGCGTTGTGTTCCACGCGCGCCTCAAAGAGATGTCAGCACCAACTGACGGGGTCCGGAAGGGCCAATGCCAGCCGGGGTTGCGGGTTTGTCTGAAAGGGATATCGCGACCCCGGCACACAGGCAACGGAAGGAACACGGGTGGGTTTAAGTCAGTAAAAGTCTGACACACCGCTCCGCCCAGAGCGGGAGAAGTTATTTGATAATTTCCCACCATCAAAAAAATAAAAAGGCACATACGAAAAATACAATATACAGGCATTCAATAAAATAAATGTACCATCGAAGAACTTCATATCTAACCACCGTAAGGACTATTCTTGCTTGCAGCGCTCGTCGGCTGTAGAACCGGGCCGGTAACAGATGTGGTCACCGTGTTCACGGGATTTTGTTTTGAAACTGGTTAGATATGAACTTCTTTGATGGTACATGTACATTACCTGTGCATTCTCATCGTGGAAGCCCTCAAGGAAGGAGTCTAGCAGTTCATCAGCATTGTCGATACGTTCCGCGTACTCGCCCACGATCCATACCTGAGAAAAGAAGATGGAAATAAACATTAATTAATGACGACTTTCGGTAACGTATGCTCTAAGCAACATCTTTCCTAGGGCCCTGTTTTACCAACTACGATTAAACCAGGGGCCCTGTATCACCAACTACGAAAAACTTTGTTATACTTAACTTATAACGAAGTATTTCTAAACGGATCTTGAAAAATTGGTCTCCCATCCAAAAATAACCAGCTTTCCTCTTTGACTTACCATGGACGCCCTCGCTTCCGGCTCATCAAGCGTGTCGAGATTCTCGCACAGCGTGCTGATGATGCTCTCGTACTTGTTGGGGTACTTCCGGAAGATATCCTTGATCACCACGATGGCTTCCTGTACCACGTAGTTTACTTTAGTCTGGATCAGCTCCAGGAGGGTTGATACGCAGCGTTCGGCTGAGGGTTCCACCTGGGGAGAGAAATGAGTGTTACATAATTATTTATAATTGCCTGCACGTCTGAGATTCTCGACGGCATGTCAAGCCAAGTAAGAGGCCTATGCCCGCGGCTTTAAAACTCTGACACCAAGTTAGTCACTAACCACGCGAAAACAAGAAGATTTAAAATTACACTGTTTAATAGTAGCCTCGAGAATAGACGAAAACAAAGTGCTCCTGCGCACGAGGCAGCCAAGTATCAATAGCCAAGCTGCTGCACCCGGAATATTGAGAAAATTCTTGGCTGCCTAGTGCGCGGGCTCCAATTAGACATTATATCGCACCCCCGGTGCGAGACTGTCACTTATGAAAATATTTCAATAATGAGTTATAACTGTTATAACTGTCTATATAACTGTCCTAAAGCAATACAATATTGGTGCCGATTCTCTTGTACACCGAACTAAACTAACTAAACTATCACTAAAATTTCTTACTTTTGGCTATGAGAATCTTAACGCTATTCTGCAAATAAAATTCTCAAAATTAAAAAATAATTTTGACACGACTAAAACGAATTTGACAATCGCGAATCCACGTGGTACCCGATTTTTTTTTAGAGCCGGAGGCGCGCAGGGGTTGCAGCCTCGACGTATTTTATATGGAATATTTCACTTTTTGTATGGAAAATATGAAAAAAATATTACCAACATGTTGAGTTTTAGGGGTTTAAGGATTTTATAAAGGGGGTCGAAATTTTCATTATTTTTTGCGATAGGACGCACCATTTTCGAGATATAAGCAAAAGAAAAAATAAATACAGTACTGTTTTTGCACGTGAAGTCGAGATGTTGGTGTGAATTTTAGTTCATGACAACTTATTTTACCCCACACCTTTTTAATCGCGATTAAAAATTGTTAGGTTTAGTCTGGTTTGGTCTTTTACAATCAAAATTGTAGGTGAAAAACGTCAAATTCAGAATAGCAAAATTGCCATTTTCACTAAACTAAAAACTCAGTACTATCTTAGTGCTGTCAAACTAAAATATAGTTAAGTTGTGTCAGTTTAGTCTATTTCAGAATGGGAAATCGTCGTTTGACAGGATTAAACAAAATTTTAGTGATTTTTAGTTTAGTTTAGAGGCATTTGTGACAAGAGAATCGGCACCAATGAGTGGTCATTATTAATTCAAAAGTAAGTTAAAAGTTGATGTTGTAGTAAAAGCTATTCATCTTGTCTAAATCTTGAAATATAATATTTTTTTTAAATGTCAAAATTTTAAATGTTTCTCCTGAAAAATTGCATTTTTGCATAAGTGACAGTCTCGTACCGGGGGTGCGATATGTTGGATTGGCTCCCGTTGCCTGGCTGCCGCAGCCAAGCTGCCTAGAGCGCGCCTGCCCTAAAAAGTACTAACAATCCCATAAGATTGCTAGTACTCTTTTACATTATTATTGTCACAACAAACGACGCGCGCAGTCACGTCCCGCGTTCCGCTTCTTGTGCGGGATTCACCTCAGTTTGGCCTAAGTTATGATTGAGCATGTAACGTTTTGCTAACGCCATCTATTGGCACAAAGTCGACAACACGTCGGCACCCTCTAGCGTCAAGTAGACGGAGGCTCGGCGGAAGAGCGAGTGAGTGAGGGAGCGAGAGCGGCGCACGGAGAACGTTGATTGGTCGTTGCCTAAGAACTCTCCAGAACGTTCGATTCCTTCGTTTCACGGTTCAGCAGTTCGACACACAAGAAAAAGATGGTAGTCGGTCCACCATCAGAAATTTTATCAACCTACGTAAATTCTACAATAAACGCTTGAAAACCCTTACAAATAAAAAAGGGTTCATTGAAGACGCCTGACCCTGAACACGTCTTTTTAGTTTCTGACAGACACTCATTGGAGGAAAAGGACAGTGAGTGTCTGTATGATATCATCAATTGCTCATATATCAAACAAGATTCAGAGAGCAATATTCACCACAAAACCCCTAAAAAGTTTGGGTCACATTCAATTTTACCTCCTCTTAATTTTGGTTTTTCTTCTATTTCTTTTTCTTATTATTTATTACAAAACTCTGCTATCGGCATTTGGTTTTTGTTGTCATTTGCCAATGTCGCAAGAGTAATTACGCAATATTGTCTTTGGTCCGTGGTCCGACATCAACCAATGAACAACATTGTACATTTTTTATTTATTGGTTGAATACGAGGCTTTTGGCTACTTTTTGTATGTGTGTATTTTATGTCCTTTTGTCTTTAAGAATGCGTTTTGTTTGCGCAGAATAAACTAATCTTCTTTCCTTTTTTCTTTCTACTACTAATAATTATTATCCTTTTCTTTCTACATAGACTATTATATTTCTAAGTTATCTTTACTTTCATATATACACTCGAGAGCAATGAATCCGGGTCACTTAAAGAATCCTAAAAATCTCGGAAACTAAAAATGCTAGGTTAATGCAATAAATTGTATTTAATAGACAATGTAATACTCCTTAAATGAAGGTATTAAAACTTCTTAGTTATTGTAAAGTTATATCATAAAAAAATCAAATTTGAAAAAGGGCCACTTTCGAAGATGGAACTACGAAATTACAGCATTTGGTTTTGCTTTTGTTTGTAATCTGTCATTTATGTGGGTACATAAACCATGTTGATAGTGCTCTATATTCATTATTCAAGCTGAAATTATGTCGCTTACGCCTGAAGAATGCACCAGAATACTTACAATGCTGGAAACCGGCTGGAGTCAGCGCGATACAGCCAGGACTGTCGGTGTGTCGCTGTCAACAGTACAAAGAGTTCTCTGACGTTACGAAGAAACTGGTTCTAACCTACGCAGACCAGGAACGGGCAGAACCAGGTGTACCACAGCACGAGAAGACCGATACTTGGTGAATACCATGCTTCGAAATCGCTTTCTCACAGGAACTGAACTCACAAATCAGTTTCGACGCCTCGGAGGAAGTAACCCAAGTGCATGGACAGTAAGACGTCGGCTTGCTGAATCTAACTTAAAACCCCTTAGACCTGCAAACGGCCCTAAACTGGAGCGTGGGCATCGTATTTCAAGACTAAGATATGCCCGGAGCCACGTAAATTGGAGTATTGAAGATTGGTCAAAAGTTATGTTCTCCGACGAATCAAAATTTATGCTCTACAAGCACGATGGAAGACACAGAGTGTATCGAAGACCAGGGGAAAGATTCAAGCAAGCATACATCGAAGAAAAAGTAGCCTACGGTGGTGGGTCTGTACTTGTGTGGGCCGGAATTTCTTCTGAAAGTCGCACAGAGCTGGTGATCATAGAAAACGGCTCTTTAACTAGCGTAAGATATGTGGAAGAAATCCTCAATGATCACGTTGGTCCATTTATGGTCAATTTAGGTGAGGATGCTATATTTATGCATGACAATGCCCGACCTCATACAGGTAGGATTGTGAATGACTACCTTCAAGAGATGAACATTACTCGTATGGAGTGGCCAGCGCGCAGCCCGGATATCAACCCGATCGAGCATGCTTGGGACGAGCTAGGCAGATGCGTAAAACAACGAAACCCTCCCCCAATCACGCTTCGTGAGCTCAAAATTGCTCTCACAGAGGAATGGGAGAATATTCCCCAAAATCGTATAAGGAACTTGGTGTACAGCATGCCAAACCGCGTAAACGCAGTAATGGAAGCACGAGGAGGCAATACGAAGTATTAAAATTCAAGAAAATCGTAATAAAGTTCAAACATTTCATGTTTCCTATTTTTGTTTTAAGGAGAGATCAGCAGTTTTTTTCTTTATGTAATTTTGTGTTAATAAAATGTATGGTGACTCATATTTTTTTTACTTTCATTTAAGGAGTATTACATTGTCTATTAAATACAATTTATTGCATTAACCTATCATTTTTAGTTTTCGAGATTTTTAACATTCTTTAAGTGACCCGGATTCATTGCTCTCGAGTGTATACACGTATTTCTGTGGCAATTAAATAATTCTTCTTTCTTTCGTCTTTATGAAGATTTGACCTACAATTTCATCCTAGCCTAGCCAAGGGAATATTTGGTAACATTGAAGCCCCTCACCTTGATGGCACACCTGCCGATGGCCCTGACGGCTTTCCTGACGAAGTCCACGTCCACCTCAGTGGCGTATTCCTTGAGCTCGCCCAGCACTTGCGCGATGTTCGCCTGCGACGCGAGCCTGATCATTATGTCCAGCTTCTCCAGTTTCACGTAAATAGGGTCGTTGTATTTCACGAAGAACACCTGGAATTAAGGAATATGTTTAGAAGGATAGGTAAAATTATTATAAACTAGCTCTACCAGCAGCTTTGCCCGCGTGATATCTTTATAAATTATAGCCTATGTTACTCAGTGATAATATAGCATTCTACTGGTGAAAGAATTTTTCAAAATCGGTCCAGTGGTTTTTTTGAGTTTATTAATTACAAACAAATCTTTTCTGTTTATAATATTATAGTGAAGATATTCAGGTAAGTTATTCTGGAAATCGAATCCCAATGAGATTTCGGTAAAAATCAATATTGAACAACAATCGCTCAGCATTGTGTCCCTCGCACAATTTAACGTTACGGGATATTCTTAATGCTTATTTCTATATTACTTAATGAAATTAAGAAATATCTCTGAAGTGCACCAAAATATTGATTACTAGTTTCGGCCCGCGACTTCGTTGGCGTGAAATTTCGGCCCGCGTTGCGTTCCATCGCCCGCTCACGCTATCACACACAGTTATGCCATTTTAACTCTTCAAACCTTACCTTCATTTCATGCTTTAGAATCTCCGGTCTCTTCTGCACGACCAGGTTGATATTCCTCAACGCCACGTACTGTACTTCCGGCTCCGCAGAGAGGAGCGTCACTAGAGGGGGGGCTAACTTCCGGGAGAGCGTGCTGACGAGTTCCGTGTCGTCTGATACCATCTCCATCAGTTTCATTAGGACCTGGAAATGAGAGGTTTTTTAAATATACTTCTGTTTTTAAGTCTATTGACTACTTTTTGGGTGAGGCTTATGTCCAACGATTATACCCGAATCGCTTTAGCGTGGCAATGGCGGTCATTGAACCCACCTAAATTTACTAGCATTCTTTATTTGAAAAACTGAAATAAAGTCCTTTACAATCCCGAATCAATATCTATCGTGATCTTCAACATGTTCCAATAACAAAAACATACATAGTTTATTCTTTGGGTTTCTACGGAGAGATATTAGGGAAAGGGCAATGACCGCTACTGCCACGCTAAAGCGATTCGGGTATAGTAAAGGCTGGTGAAGATGATTGCTTTTTTAATGGTTTGAAGGACACTGAAACTGACCTATCGAGATTTTGATAGAAACCTAGATATTTTATCCAATCCAAAATTGGACTTGGTTTTGATAGTCTTACATATAACAGATCAATAGCTAAAATGTGGTGGAATTAACATTTGGGGAAGAATTAGGTATATTGTAAAGACCCCCTTTAGAATTATTTTTCGATTATACAATGTGAAATTTAACTCGTTTGCATCCTCTTAAGGTGTCATTGTACTCATCATTATGAACAACTTTCACTATGGGGCCAACCCTGAAATCGTGAAAAAAAAATCAGCTGTTCCATACATTTATGTTCTCATAGCTCGTTATAATGTAGGGAACAACAGATTTTTCTAAGAAGGAGGAGGATACAAACGAATTAAATTTCACAACGGTTCTCACAATTGTACGGTAAAATAATAGGTGCTGACCTGATTACTGGAATAAAGTATGATTTGTCCAAGCTGTGTCTAATGACAGACCCTACAATAACCATCAATGTTGAAATTATAACAATTTAACGAATTGCCGATTTGTCTTAGGCATTTTGCAAAACCGCCAGCGTTTGTAAACGGACGGCGCCGTTAGTAAAATGACGAATCATACAATCTACCTGCGACATATATATTTCATTGCTCGGTGATCGAGCTTGCAGCATCGCAGCGTAGTTTTCCGTCGATCACCGACCGATGAAATATATACCTTATTTCAATTGAATAAGTGTTAAATTTAATTGATAAATTTAAAATCCTCTGCCGTCCCGTCCGCGCAGGCGATTACGTATATTCGAGTTTAGTCAAGTTTATTCACTTTTAGAACAAATTGGTATAGTATATTTACCTTGACTGCCGACAGAACAACAGCAGCATTCGCGTGAGCAAGCCTGGGCGTGATTCTCTCGCAAATGGAGTGAGCTTCCCTCGCATCTCTTGGCGAGTAGTTCGACAACGCGTCCAGTATGAACACTTGTCCCCACTCCGTACATTCATTCAAAGCTGTCAGGAGCTTATTTATCGTTGGTGCATTCATTTCTGTGGGACAATATATTTTAGAGGTGAATTTTAGGTTTATTTTGGCAACTTCTCTGATTATTATCGCGTTTTTGGATGCAGGCCAGAAATGCTTTTGCATAATTGGTAGTTTTTAACAAGCCCACGTTTGTTAAGCTTTATTTAGCGACGTACACTTTTGGCATAAAAGAGATTGAATGCGCTCAATCGGGACTTTATAATAAAAGATTAGTGGTCTGTATTAAAATAGGTGTAATACCATATTTTACATGAACAGCGTTTATGGAAGACAGAAAAAAGAATGCCCATAGTGGAGCGCGTCTGTGAGCTGAGTGGTGTGGCGGGCGCGCAGCGGGCGTTGAGTTGAGACCCTGCGCATTCCCCGCAGTGAATCACGCGCATATACGATGGGCCGACAAGATTGTCTAAACTATAAAAAGCCTTGGGGAAACTATCCTGTAGAAAATTTGTTGATACACAGCTTTTAGTAATAATATACTATACTGGCTGTGCCTTGTGATTTATTCATACTTAAACAGAGAGACATTTATTTATTTAAACTTTTCACACTTAAAAAAGTACAAAAGCGGACTTAATGCCTTTGGCATTCTCTGCCAGTCAACCAAGGGTGGTGAAGAGATTAGATGGCAGGTGCTCTGTTTGAGAGGAACAAAGAAAAAAATAAAAAAAATATTCTAATGCATTATAACTAAAATAGGTTACAAACTACATACACATACATACATATTTACTATAATATATTTCGTTTAAGGTGAATCCACAGCTGTACACAGGGGCACAGATGATGGTCAAAAGGGAGATAGATCTCGCTTTTATAGATACTATAGGATACTACTCACCCACAAGAGGATGTCCAGACACACTCGCTTCATTGATCTCTGACAGAGCAGCGACGGCATTTGCCACTACCATCGGGTTGGAGTCGCTCAGCAGGTCCTTCAGCTGGTCTAAGAAACCCTGGAATGGAAGATACCATGTTATATTGGTGAAATATAACTGTGTTTTTATAGAGGAATAATAATATAAAAATTGTTAAAATGTACTTATTGTCTTTAATTGAAATTACTTGCTAATTATTATATTGTTGCAATAATTTACTCATAGACTATACAGGGTGGCAGGGACATCGACGCGAAGCCGGTTACCATGGATTCAGTACATGATTCTGAGCCCCCCTGCGTTGAAATTTTTCGTCGGTTATTTAAAAAAAAAACCGCTGCTCCATACATTTTGACCGCGTAGGTATTGCACTTTTCTATGAAATAGCAGATTTTTTATTAATAACCGACGAAAAATTTCAACGCAGGGGGGCTCTGAATCATGTACTGAATCCATGGTAACCGGCTTCGCGTCGATGTCCCTGCCACCCTGTATACACGGCGTTAATTTATACGCGCTACGTGTGCGCCTTTTCTGCCTTGAAAAAGCAGCGCTGGTAAAGTACGCAGCGCGAATACGCGCGTCGACGGCGGGTTAAAAAAAAACCGTTCCTTCTCTGCATTAGGAGATGCCTTTGCTCTGCAGTGGGACAACACTTTTAAAATACAATTCTCAAACTCAAAACATTTATTTCAAATAAACCAATTACAGGCACATTTGAACTGTCAAGGGGTCGGTCAGTCAGAAAGATGAAGCTAGTTGCCCATTCCAAAGCATAGTAGGTTCCTATGGAGAATAACGGGCAGGAAACTCCACGGACACTCTTTTTAATCAAAATAAATGCCAATAATTACCTGATCCTCCACCATACTCGAAGAGATATCATAGAGCTTAGCAACACAGACGGCAGCAGTCTTCCTCACATAGGGATCCTCATCCTTCAAACACTTGCGGAGCGGTTCACACAAGTACTCGGTGATCTTGTCCACCCGAATACAACCCATGGTGCGGACCGCTAGCGCTCTGATCAAGGGGTTCGAGTCCTCACAGTCCTGCCGGGGTCAACGTTTGTGTCGGTATTGTGTATAAAAAGAAAAGAGAAGCAACACATCAATCATACTGAAGCAATTTTACTAGAAGCGATGGAAGGGAAACCTTGTAGTCTGATTTTTTGTACTGTTTTTAAAATAATTTAGACTGAAATATTGTATTGTACCAGAATACCTGCGAAATATATAAATATATATAATATAAAAAAATATTTGGCCTAGGTCTTAAAGGGGGGAGGCGTGAAAATTGATTCGCTGTCACAGTCCGACACAACATAGATGTAGTATAAATTTGAAAATTTACATACATTCATTTTAATTTTACGAATGTATCTGTTTACATGACGTATCAAGTTATTGCGTTTGCGTTAAGATCATTTTCACTTAAAGCAGTAATAAATATTGGTGATTTTGAAGGCGCATTCACTTCAGATGGTGATCGGTTTTACGTATTTTGCCGATGCTTCATCTAAGTTGTGTAATACTGTACAATGTATAATAGATAAGGTCACAATGTATAATAGATAAGGTCACAATGTACAATAGATAAGGTCACAGTGTATAATAGATAAGGTCACAATGTATAATATATAAGGCCTTGTCATAATAGAAAGCGATCGCAGCGCAAACACGCGATCGTTTATATTAACATGACGTACGAACGCAATCAATCAAGTAGCTTGTATACGTTACAATTCTTATAACCCAAGCAGAAGGCTTTTTCAGATTCGGATTTCTATATTTATATCTGTGATTTATATGGTGTACATATAAAGAGTATTATATTCAGTGTTGGCAGACTAAATTGTTTCCCTTGCATAATAAATATGGGATAATATAGTAAAATAATAGCCGAAGTGCTTCTATTCATTATACAGTATGAGGCATGGATTTTATTTCATACATATTAGTTTTTTTTTTTTTTACTGGTTGTCGATTATAATGTAGATTTACACATTTCTTGTGCCAGTGATAGGGTTCTGTATAATATAAAATATTTGGTTTATATTGTGTTACAAGTTATCATGCAATATACAATTTTCCTATTGCATGCAGGGTGGTTATCATCAGGATATTAAGTGCTAATTGTTGATAATTGATAGTATAGAAAATTTCTGTTAGACATTTTTGTTTTTTCAACCCGAATGTTGATTTTTATCTAGGGCAGTAACAAAGATGGTTTTTTATTTTCAAGACACCTCAAATGTATACTTAAGCAACTTTCCTTACATTTTATCTTATCTAAAAATCTTAATAAATTTCCCCCTTTTTTTTCTGCACCAAAATTGCAAGATAATTATGTAAATTGTAATAAGCAGCATTGAGTTTAAATAATAATTTCTTATGATTTCATTGAACCAATTTATTAGTTGGGTTAAAAACTGTACAGTTATATTAAGTGTAATAAAATTTAAAATATTAATAACACCATTATCACTTGCTGTCTGACAGAAATTTCTCAAGAATTTCACCAATTATTTTTTTCCAAAACAAAGAATTTTACAAAAATTTCAATATTTTTTCAACATCAATGTGTAAATCTACAATCAGATGAATTGATTTTGGTTTTTCTGGATCATTTTGTTACCTTAACAAGCTGGTATGTTGGTAGATCCTTCCACCCATCATTATAGGTACATTAAAAAACGATAAAAAATACATGTCACACACACAAAATAACTACAAACAGTAGTTATTATATCATTATAATTTTAATATACTAAAACAATTAAATATAAATACTTATTCTTTTCTTTTTTTGTAATTTTGAAAATATTTTGTAATCCCATGCTCACATTGCTGTTCAAAATTTTACTGGACTCTTATTATATGATCTGAATTTTATTAAAATTTCAACCCATTGCGATTTTTTATTCACACTTTGATATGAAACATGTTCGGAGGATATTCAGAAAAGGTTATGCTTGATCATCAGCCTAATTCATTGGTATATCAGACATAGTCAAACACAATAATCTTAGAATAAAAAAAAAATATTTTCATATAAAAGTTAACATCACTTTAAAATCAAACTTATTTAAATATTTGCCTACGCAATAACTCTGGCTTCTAAAAAATCAATCTAGATTTATATAAGTTGATGTTGAAATTATGTAACCCAGAGCTAGGTTTAGTCTACATAGGACTCAAAAATCAAATCACACCCGCTACATTTAGAATGCCTACAATCAAGACATAACATTTCCCCGAATAAACACGCACACACATACTCAACACCTAACTACGTATTATACCACAGTACATACCTTGACAAATGTATTAACAGCCATGATAGCCATATCGGGCTGCGACTTTGCATAGTTCATCAGGTACAGGTAGACTAGCTTCTTGAGCTCCAAGTTGTCGGTCTGCATGCAGTTTACCACATCAGGAAAGAGTGCGGACACATCTTTGCCGACTGTCATTGAGGCTATTACCTGAAAAAGATAATATTGGTAAAGTTATGCTTTTACAACCAGCCCATAACATGCACACTTGCTTTTACAACTCATTTTTGACATTGACCGAATGTTCGACATTGGCTTTGCTTGCCATTTAATAAAAATAAAATTGAATAACCGCCTCCTTGGTTAGACCACCTGTCTCAGACCCAGAGGAACCGGGTTTGATTGCAAGTGGGGTGGGCAAAGTTTTCTGCTCGGTTTGGTTGTTGGTAGAGCTTGTTCTTAGTCTGCCTGGATAGCTACCGCATCTTATAAGTCTGTCGCCATAACAACAATTTTAACAGCGTTGTTGTTAGAGGGAAGATAGCCAGTTCCTTTTTGGTTGAGGATTCCAGGTGAAGCTTGCTTCCACCTTCAGCCTGATCATCACTTACCATCTGGTGAGACGCAGACCAAGAGCTTCCCCGTTATGGATAAAAAAAATAAAATTGATCCAACCCAAATGGGCTCCATGGTGAATTACGGCCCACTCCCACTAACAGAGAGGAGGCCTGTGTCCCAGCAGTGAGGAAATTATAGGGTGACTATGACATGTTACTAACAAATTGGTTGGCATGAACACAGATGGCACAACTAATTGTTATGAGGTCAACCCCACCTCCTATGGATTGCAATATCTATCAGTGAATCACAAGAATCCAATCTGTTGAAGTTAGTTCATAATAATACTTATAAGATTTCTCTAGATCACCACAAAGCATTAGCACTCGTTGATGATTCGAAGATTGATCAATCGTTATCATCCCTTCTAAATAATTATCTTATTTTAAGGAAACATTGTAGAGCTAATTATCCTAAAAAGTAAAAAAATGGAACAGCTCTTATGCAATACCAAACTGTATTGTGCAGAGTCTGTCCATTTGCGAAGTGTATCTAAAGTTAAGAAGATAACATAATGGGGCCGGCTAATAAATGTAGACAATTATGTATCTGTATGATTGTTGTATGGAATGATCAATGACAGATGATCTGTCATCAATTTGGATATGATGAAAGTGTGAAAAGTACCTATTATACTGGAGTATATTGGCACCTTTTACTAATCGTTGCTACATTACATACAGAAATGGAGTTAGAAGCGTGGTTTTACTAATAGAAAGGGTATAGAACTTACTTTTTTCACCGCCTCCTTCTTTTTTTCCTTTTTATCACTGTTCAACTCAGACTTTAGTTCGAATATTTCGCCCTTCTTGGTCGTCGTAAAATACTTTGAATCGGTCATCTTGACTACTTGTAAGCTCTTTTACTATAATTTTACTACACTCTGATGGAGAAAAATCTATTTGTTTGTGACACCCGACCTAAAAAATCGATAATATCAGGTGAATATGACAGCCAGTTTGCGGTACCGAATACTCATAGAAAAGTAAATTTATACAGAAATCAATGATTAAATTATGGAAGCATCACAATAATGTTACTTCAATGCAACAAAACAACCTAAATAGCCGAAAAACAGTAAAGATAATGTATTATATCTTGCAAACGCACTTTTGACACGACGAAAGGGGCGTAACAATACTAGGGATGTGGAGTGTGTTGAAAACAGTGCACGATAGATCGAGTAATCAGAAACTCGATAATCGATTAATGTGGTTGCTTATACCGATTACAATAAAATTATTTTATTCAATAACTTTTGCAACTTTCATTCGAAATCAGAAAATATTGTTTTTCTTTAATTATGAAACAAACCGTTTTATGTGAATAAAAAATTTGTAAATTTCATTTTATTGGAACAAAATCATATTATTCAGCAAGCCTCAAGGGGTAAGAAGGTAATGGTTAGAATGTATGTTTCCCAATCAATCCGCCAAGCCTTTTATGTTGCCAACTATGCCATATGCCAACTATGTTGGGGTCGGCTTCTAGTCTAACCGGATGCAGTAAAATACTGGTATTCACCAGTATTTTACATGGAGCGAATGTCCATCTGACCTCCACATCCCAGTAACTAGGTAATACGATACCCGTTGGTAAGACTGGTTGTCAGACTTTCGGGTTTCTACGACCCGTGACGACTATCAAAGATCCGTGAATGACAGCCGAGACCAACGGCCTCACGTGCTTTCCGAGGCACGGGGGAATCTCGATAAGTCAAACTTAAAAACTCAACTCAAACTCAAAGCATTTATTTCAATTAAACCATTTACAGGCACTTTTGAATGGTCAAGTAAAGATGGTCACCCATCCACTGACAATCGTAGCTTTACCTGATGGACCGATCAGTGCGGCTATTATTACTTAACCACGAGCTCGAGCACGAGATTGTATGTTTCTCAGTTTATTTAAACAATGAGAAGGTAAGCACGAAGATAATTATAGGTATTTTTTTTAAATATTGCTTGTACTAAAACCAAAATACCGTTTAAACTTTGGCGTAATAATCGATTAAAAAACTACAATTGTTGAGTAATAAACCGTGTCAGTGACTAATATTTTTTTCGTTTAGAAACTCGCAATTTAGAATTAGGAAACTTCAAATGCTAAAGGGTTACAGGTTATAAAATACATTTTCAAAATTATTACTAATTAGGGAAATCTAATTAATAAATTAATAAACCTTCTATTGTACCTACGCTTTTAAAATTAATGAACCCTTGAAACATTTTTGTCATTTTATCGGTCTTCACCAGGAAATCGTGATACTTTGGGTAAGTTTTTATAGAAGTATCTGAAGGTACCATTCCGTATCCGACCACAGGCGGCAACTGCAGGCGACGTGTCGCGGCGACACGTCGCATACGGAAGGTATGTATTATGAAATACCTTCCGTAGCTTGCGACACGTCGTTGGCAGCTACGGGCGAGCGACAGGTGACACATGTAGCCCGACCGCAGACCAGTAGTCAGTGCCGCCAACGCTCGAGCGATAACACGTTTTTCTATCTTCTATCTACCGACTAGAATACGGGTTCTGTTCTGATGTCGCCTGCGGTCGGGTATGTACGGAATGGTATCTTTATAAATGCGAATGTGATTTTATTTGTTTGTTTTTTTATTGAAATAACAACAATCACTAGTAATGTCCCTCTTTGGAACACAACGCGCCGTCGACCCGGACCTGGTCCCTATCGGACGGTGAGCTACCCATTGCTCACCGTCCGTAAATGTCCATCTCTGGGATTAAAAAACGAACTTTAGGTCACTTTGTTGTGCTGTACCTAGTATTATTTGCATACCAAAATGTCCATGTTTATTAAATACGTGATTTCATGAAAGCGTCCCTCTGCCTACTGGCAGGGCCAATTTCTAATACAAAAATCGAACGTCTGCGCTTGTGTCATGGCGCACACATCTGTATATTTTCCGAACGGAATAAAACCTGACAAGGGAAACTTTGCCGGAAGAACAAATTTATAAGCACATCTTTGATGTGGCAACATCATAGCAACATTGATTGAATTTGGTGGAAAATTGGTTATATATATGGGAATACTATCGTGTTTGTTACTAACGTATAGAAATGTTAACCTATGTTAAGTTTACGACTGAAAGACTTTGTATCGATGGTCATGAATAAAAATTATAAAAAAAAAAAAGTTGCTAACGCGCGTCGCGAACTTTACTTCGCGCGCTCTCTGTTGCTCAGCGAGACAGAGCGCGCGAGGTTTAGTTTGGGATAACGCGACAATGTAACCCCAGCATGATTGACCGTCGTGTATCGCGAACTACTAAGGGCCGACACACATCTGGCGAGGCGCAGCACGGAGTATGTCCACGAAGTTTTCGACGAAAAAATTATCTATAGATAATAAAAAGATGCTGATGCTGCAAATGCTATTCGTTGATGTAAGCGCATCACTTGGAAACGGCTAGACAACGATCACCACGGAGTACAGAAAAAGATTTGATTTTTGGCTATTTTTCGTTTTAAAATATTCGTATGGAATTCTTTTTTTAAAGTTGCCGGGAAAATTGGAAAATTAAACTTATTTTCTGTGGAATTAAAACGGTGAAGGAAAACATCGTGAGGAAACCGGCATGCCGGAGAGATATTTCTCGACGGCATGTGAAGCCAAGTCAGAGGCCCATGGGCGGCTTTAAAACTCTCGACACCAGGTTAGTCACTAACCACATGAAAAGAAGATGGGATTTTTGTAAGAATTATTGAAATTTGGACAAGATAACGTCAATCGGGTCGGCCAGTTTGTAATAAAACAGTTTGTTAATCGAAAACATACTTTATACTTCTTAAGTTTTCTTTTTTTTATACACATCATGGTCCAGATCGTTAAAAACGTCTATTTACACATAATGAGAAAATATTTCTAAAACTTCTCCTTATAAGTTAATTCATGCATGATACATTCATCTTTAAAAAAATTAACAAAATATAGAATTGAACTGAAAATGCAAACTTTTAACAAGAGAGTGAATATAAAAAAAAAAAACAGATTCCAAAATAAAGGAAAATACAGTTCAAGGCAATTCTAATCGTAAACAATTCATATAATTCTCTTTAAAAGTTAATGCAGACAATAGTCAAAACAAAAGGTCGTAACACAAAAATAATATAAACTTCAAGAAATTAGGACATTTTTCCAATATGTTACTGCTATGGAACTTCACGATGATAAATATTTTTAAATATTGTCAATACTTTATAGCTCATACACGTAAAACTGTAAATAGACAAAATATTCGTATAACTAACATTTATATTTTAAAGGCGCGTCCACACCAGCGCACGCGCACGAAACGTGCACGCTTGATGCCTCTAATTGCGCCGGACGCGACATATTCTACGCGCACGCATGTTGCGAACGGTTCGAGTGCAAGGATCCACACCCGCGCAATTAAAGCTCACGCGCACGAATCGTGCAGTGAAGGTGTCTATACTATGTTCCTAAGATGTACGCGAACCGTACTGTTCGTAACCGCGAGAGGACATTAAAGTTGCACGCGAGCTACTCGCTAACCGCTCGCGAACATGTCCAAATGTGTCTATACTATGTTCCTAAGATTCAGGCGAACCGCACTGTACATGCGCGTGCGCAGGTGTGAACCCGGCTTTACAGACGACAAATTCAAGAGACTATATTTTAGTCTATTTTGACGAGGAACTCCTCAACTTCTAATTTTTGCCTCATGATGGCTGTTAGCACCACTTCAGTACTGCACACTACATTTAGAGTCTTTTCCGACTGCAACAGATAGTACACGAGATGCAAATCGTTGGGAACAGTGAGTACTAGGTAGCTGTAATTCTTCTGATTGTGCATCTCTTGTATTGAGACGTATGAGCGACGGTTTTTCTCGACTTTTCCTCCGCATAGTTCTATCATTTCTGTCAGAGCGCCCCGTGAAGGTTTGACGCATGGCGTGAGGAAAAATGTGACTCCTTCGAAGAGTTTCTTCCTCATTTCTCCGCATAGAAGTACTTCTGATATGTCGCATTTGAACATTTTGTTGAAGGCGTCGTCTCGCAGGCCGTGCTTGGCTTCGTCTGCGAACTTGTTGTGGCGCTGGCTTTCGAGGATCCATTCCGGTGTGAGGAGATGTTTGACAGTGACAAGACTGCTGATTAGTTTGCATGTTCTGACCAGTTTGTCCATTACGAGGTGGGTCGCTTCGGCTGCTGAGGATACAACGAGACCGCCTAGTTGCCTGTAAACCATATTTTTTATTAGTATGTTGACTAAATTACATTTTGTTTTTGGACGAACAAGACAAAGTTACATTTTCACCACTATTGACCGTTACAGGCGTTACTTCTCTCAACTTTTTACTAACTATTACGGTTCTGAACGATTCTAAAGAGTCTTACGGTTAGTCTTGGTTCCTATATCATATTAATTTCAAGGAACTACCTACAATGATTTTTCCACAACGTTACGATCCACAAACTAAAGACATTTATCTAGAGCTACAACAATACCAGACCGTAACCCATTATCACTAAGTATTATAACACTTATCAAATCTTTAACCTAATGTTTCAAATGCATATTGATTAGTCTTCTTCATGTATATGGTTTGCGTTTTCAGCTGGTTCGATTTTAATGTCGCTGTAACGAAAATAACAAAAAATGTGCTTATTACTTCTAGTAGATATTATTTTTTTGTAAGTATTTAGCCGCCTTTACATATTCGCGCGAGTGATGAGGCGAGCGGCGAGTCGGGCAAAAGCACGAATATGTAAATGGTGGTTCGTTTTTCACCTAATGTTTCGCGTCGCCGCTCGTGACGCTCGCGATTTTTTGCACACGAGTCAAAGGGAAAAGAGTGGCAAGTTTACACATTCGTTTTCTCGTTCATTTAGTAGCAAATGGCCTATCAAGCAATATAACAAAATGGACTGAACCAACAATAAAGTTATGATGTTTTTAAGTCAGATAATAATTTGGAATCCAAAGTATGCTTGCTCATCATAAGAATGCGCAGAAAGTATACAATGCTTGGATTAAGGCTAGGACTCGTATATCTGAAGATTTTTTTAAATAAATTTGTAGCACTTCTAAATAATTACTTATATTGACTTTGCAAATGCAATGCAAAAGCCGCTAGAATGACGACTTCGTTCATTTCGCCAAGCTGGACTAGAAATGAATAGACGCGAATGTGTAAACGGTCACTCGTGTAGTCTAAAGCTAAACGAATATTTCGTCGAACATTTCGTTGAATGGTGAAGCGAATCACGAGCACGCATGTGGAAATGCGGTAGAATTGTTTATAATGATTCAAAATGGTGATTGGTCAGGTGACTGTTCGAAATGCGAATTTTGAAATAAGAAATGTGAGATTTTCTTTCTGTTATTAGCTTGTTTTACGATCGAGTTTATTATTTAAAAAAAACTCATCGGATGCATAATGATCTTCTTTTTTTTAAGTCGGTTTAAAAGGGTGACTGTGCTTCTGTGCTGGGTAGCTACTAAGAAATTTCAGCATATCTATCGCAAGTTTCAACGTGGGACGTGACGAATATATATTTTTTTGGTTCATCGTCCTCCCGATGTTACATTAGTGGTAGTTCTCTATACAAAACAGACGGTATTCTTAAGCTATTCTACACTTACAATAGCAAGACTAATGTACTTACCTAACGATGGCCGCCAACTTGTGCTGCAGATGCGGCGCGAGCGCGGAGAAGGCGACCCTCGGCGCCAGGTGCAGCGGCGGCGCGTGCGCGGGCGCCGGCGGCGCGGCGGGCGGCGGCTCGGCCAGGCGCGCGCGCTTGCTGCGCCGCGAGCCCGCCGCCACGCACGCCGCCGCCGCCGAGCGCTTGGCGCGCTCGTGCGACTCTTGAGTTATGTTTATGGGCATTTTCCAGGCGTCTGTTAGTAAAAAAAAAATATTACAAAACTAATGGAACAATTTTTTAAACACTTCTGCATTCGACCAAAAATAACTGTTTAAATATTCAATGTTTCATATACTACTGCACATTGAATAAGAATTATTACCCGACTGCCCCACGGCAAAGACAAGATTATGTTTTTCACACGAACTTAAATTAAATACAACAATATGAATGAGTACAATAAGGTACTAAATGTAGATATCTAAGTAATTCTAAAAAAGGCATAGCTCTACAAATCTAAACAACTAAGAATCTACAAAATTCACAACATACAAAATATATATCTAAACCAGAATAATCCCATGCACGATAAGAAATATGTACATAATTCAAAACTTATCCATTATTTAAATATACATAATGTAGAAGTCAAGAAAAAAAAACATTTTTTTACATTTATTAATGCATAAATTATTTTACCATTCATTATTTTATGTTGCGTTTTTCTGGTGGTACGGAACGCAAACACAGAACGCGTCGTCTTTGACAATGCCGGAAGTGACGAAAAGACAATGTAAATAATAATCTATTCTTTGCAAAGTGCTTGAAATCTGACTGAGGTAAGTAAGTGCGATTTCTGGTTAAATAAAGCACAGAAAATAATTAAGTTCATATAATTTAGGGCTAAAAACAGATGTAAACCAAACAGTATCGTGATAAATGACGTCACATCATGGCCGCGACACAAAGGGACGTTTGAACTGTAGTAGAAAACTGTTGGAGTATTATAATTTTTTTGAGCAACAAGCAATAAGTGAATTTAACTTTAAATAATTTTCTTAGGTTTATATTACTGTCCTTTATAGATATAAGTGCAAAAAAGATTACATGCATTTTCCTTATTATTTAAGACCCGTCACCGAAGTAATAGACCACATTACAAAAATTACAGATAAAATACTGAAGGGTACAGTGCGTTCCACTAAAGATGAGACTTGACATACCACGTGGTGTGACTTGCGCAGTAGACGATTTATAGGTCTCTTTAGTTGCATGAGGTCTGCGCCGGAGCATCACCGGGGCAGCGGAAAGAGCGCGGGAGGCCCGGTCAAGTCTCATCTTTCGTGGCCGTTTATAAATATGATGTAACTTACTCATTAAGTGTGACACTAAACTGTAGTCCATTCGGAATGGACTCGTCAGATTAAACTGTTGGTACTTGGCGTTCTCAATCTGTCGATTAAACACATAAGTAATCATTATTATTATTCAAATTAGCACTGGAGCGAAATAATTAGAACTCATGGGGTGGGGTTTTGTCGAGCAGTAGTCTGATCCATGGTCTGATGCAATTCTGGAGCGAAACAATTGGAACTCATGCGGTCGGCCCTTGCCGAGCAGTGGTCTGATGCAGTCTCAACATAACCAGTTATTTTCGTAAACAAAATCTTTGCCCATTCATCTGCAAACTCTGAAATAAAGCACAACCATAGAGCACGGAGACGCCTCGGCGGACGCTGCTAGAGGCGGCATTGTCACACATTCCATACAAACCAAGTGCGTACCCTTTTTTTTTTTGCGGTTGGGAAATTATAAAATAACTTCTCCCGCTCTGGGCGGAGCGGGAGGGCGTATCAGACTTTTACTGACTAAAACCCACCCGTGTTCCTTCCGTTGCCTGTGTGCCGGGGTCGCGATATCCCTTTCGGACAAACTCGCAACCCCGACAGGAAGTTCGTAAGTAAGTGCGTAACCCTAAGGCCATTCTCACAAGAGGTGACGAAAATAAAACCACACACGTTAGCACATACATTTCTATGGCGTTCCTCACACGACGCAACTTGTCGATAACTAGTTGTCAACGACGACGCGCGACTGGTAGTGCAGGTCGCTCGGTCGTTACCAACGCAATTTTTCATATAATTGGCGCGTCACCGTGTCATGTCGTCGGAACATAGAAATTTTATTTAATTTGTCCAGGAGGTTGAGAAGTACTCAACGATTATAGACTTATGGAGTACGCAAGGAAGACTGTCACAGAAATTCTGACGATTCCTTCTGTGCCGGTAATAAAAATAAAAGATTATATCTTATTGTTTGACTCCATATGAATCCTGTAAGACGTGTGGAGGTGAACGGTGTCTGAATGAATAATGAAATGACTAAAATTGGTACAACTCGAGTTGCGCCACGTCAGAGCTTCAGTTGCGAGCTTCAGTTGCAGTTGATTACAGTCCAGAAAATATAGAAAAATTCAAAACTTGTCTAGGCAGTCTCTCCTTCTCCGATATGTATGAGATGGAAGATTCAAATGCAGCTTACAACTGTTTTATAGAAACTTTCAAATTATTTTATGATTTATGTTTCCCCAATAAAATTGTTACCGTTAACATAGTAAAAAAACCTGCTTGGGTATCACGTGGGATTAAGATCTGTAGCAAAAATAAAAGGAATCTCCTATGGAAATACAGGTTAAAACCAAATCAATCAAACAGAGTTAAATTCAAAAATTATTCAAGATTATTAAAAAAAATTATTAATCTAACTAAAAAAGCTCAAAACACTTACAATATTAAAACCTCAAATAACAAATCAAAAACCACATGGCAAATCATCAATAAGTCCAAAAGTGAAAACTTGAGAACTTGTATTACTTGCATCAACTCTGAAAATAAAAAAATTGCTCAAAGGAAGGATATAGCCGATGCATTCAATAATTATTTTATCGATAAAATCCAGCCAACAAGTAACGCAGGAACGAACTCAACGTCACTGATCGATAGCAGAGCACAGTCTATGTTTTTGGCTCCGTGTACACCACATGACATATTCTATATTATAATGAAACTTAGAAACACGAACAGCGTTGGCTATGATGGTATTGCCACAAAAATATTAAAAGCAGTTGCATTGATAATATCTACACACTTATGTTTCATTATCAATCTTTGTATAAGCGCAGGCACCTTTCCTGATTCTTTAAAAAAGTCTATAGTAAAACCGCTTTATAAGAAGGAAAATCACGAATTGATGTCAAACTACAGACCGATTGCGATTATACCAGTGTTATCCAAAGTCTTCGAAAAATATATATCGGGGGAAATCAACAATTATTTAGAAAAATATCACATTTTAGCTGACGAACAAAAGGGATTTCGCAAAAACAAAAGTATAAATCTGGCTATTTATGAATTTCTACATAATGTCATGTTAAACGTAGATAAGAGGACACCTGTGTGCGCCATTTTCTGCGACATGACACAGGCTTTTGATTGTGTGCATTACAATTCCCTAGCAGCGAAACTTGAAGCGTATGGTATTAGGGGTAACGTCTTAAAACTAATTGAATCTTATCTTCACAAACGTAAGCAGGTTACCGAAATAAGTCAAATTTGCAACAAACGTGAGATAACTGTAAGATCCGAGGAACGAGAAGTAATATACGGAGTACCGCAAGGCAGTGTGGTGGGCCCTCCGATGTTCACTTTATATATAAATGACTTGCCTAAAGCTGTTGACCACCCAATGACACTTTTTGCTGACGATTGCACTGTGACTATAGCTTGTAATGACAAAAGTACGTATGAACATGACATTAATAATTCGCTTATATCTATCATAAATTGGCTTAATAATAATAATTTAATCATTAATTTAAAAAAGACTAATGTAATTCATTTCGGACAACGTACACATACAGCTAACAATAATAATGTCCAGTATAATAATATTAATATAAATGCAACTGACACAACAAAATTTCTGGGACTTATAATTGATGATAAGTTGTGTTGGAAGCCCCAAATAGAAGCTCTGAGTAAGAAAATAAGTAGTGCAGCCTACGCTTTGAAACAACTAGCAGCGGTTCTCAATAAAGATGCATTAATTACTGCGTACTATGGATTGGCTGAATCCATTCTTAGATACGGAGTTATTTTCTGGGGAAATAGTACGGACAATGAAGTAGCGTTTCGGGCCCAGAAAAGATGCATCAGATCGATGTTTCGACTTCAAACAACAGACAGCTGCAAACCCTATTTTAAAGAGCATAGAATATTGACATTACCCTCATTATACATTTTGGAAACGGTAATGTTCACTGTAAGTCATCCTAACTTATTCCAACGTCTGTCTGATGCTGTGCCAAGGAATAGACGTGACAATACTCTACTCTGTGTTCGCGGCGGTAAAACTGCTCTTTTGCATAAGAGCATTTATTACATGGCTCCGACCATATTTAATAAATTGCCCAAGTCATGGAGATTATTGGATGTATCTGGCCTTAAATTGAAATTGAGAAAATTATTAATAGAGAGATCTTATTATAGTATTTCGGAATTTATGAAAGAGGATAATTTTTCTTGATGATTATGTATTTTAATTTATTTTATTGTATAATGTATTGATAATTAAATTGAATTGACATTGAATTGAATTAATAATTAACTTGACATAATTGAATTAATAATTAACTTGACATTGAATTGAATTGATAATTGAACTGACATTGAATAGAATTGATAATTGAATTGTATTGATAATGTAGTACGATTGTTATAGTAATTTTATCATTTTGAATTTAATAAGTGTAGTCCCGGTTTAAAACCCAGCAACTGTACGCCACTCAACAATTTGTACGCCACGTCACGCGGCTGAACATGTTTGAACTTTCTTTTCTACTGTAATATCTTGCATGCAATGTATGTATACCATGTTTAAACAAATAAATATACTTACTTACTTACTTACTTACTTGCATCGCGTTGCAAGTTTAGGTTGAGCTGCCGTCAACCCGTGGGAGAATGGCCTTAGATTTTCGATGAGAGCATCAAAAACGGCCGGAAAAATAAGACACACAAATAATGTTGTGGTCTTATTTTGCAACCTTATTGCTTAGAAATTATGTTTCAATTTCCATACCATTTTTTTTTTCTTATTTATAAAATATGTTTACTTTTCAATTGAATTAGTAAATATATTGCAAACGATAATAAACTTTATGTTTGAGTGTTAAGGTTGACAATCAAATTATATGCAATCGCGGCCACGAGCGCAAATTTATCAATTGTATTTAATACTTATCCAATTGTAATAAGGCATATATTTCAATGCTCGGTGATCGAGCTTTAAGCATAGCAGCGCAGTTTTTCGTCGATCTTCGAGCATTGAAATATATACCGTATTTCGATTGAATAAGTATTAAAATCAGTTGATAAATTTAAAATCCTCTGCCGTCCTGTCCGCCAGTCTGGGCAGGCCATTTGAATGGCGTTCGGTGTTAATTTTATTAGTACTGCTAGACGCTGTAGGCGCGGCGATTCTGCTCTATGCTAACAAATAGTTTGTTCCAAAAATATCTGATTAAAGTGTAAACAAACTCTGTTCTGGTTAAATTCTTTTGCAATCACTCACTAAAGGGAATTAGTAACACAATTATCTGTATTTAGTAGGTTTCAATATTATTTCTGGCCCCTTTTTCCAACAATTAATGTTGAATATTATAGAATTGTAATATAAAATTCATCAAGTAAAATTAAAGGTATAAATTTATGCTCAATTCTCTAATGAAAAACATCTTTAAGGTAATTTAAAACTAGAATTTCAATAATCAAATCAAAGTACTCAATGAGGGTTTTGTGGCAGCACTGAGACGCCTGGTCCCGGCACCTGTCAAAAGTGTCAAAGCCAGGTCCAGTCATGACTTAATGATGAACGAATGAATGAAAACAATGATGAACGTCATCATAAATTTTATATTCATTGTCGAAATGGAAGACGTCTTGCCAAAGTGGAGCCAACTGGTCGCGTGAATTGTCATGAAAACCATGATTTGTAAGTGGCACTACAAATTAGCATCCACAGGTACGTGTTAAAGTGATCTGATCCATTTGTTTACATTTACATCAAATACTTTTGGAACAGACTATAATTGCTAATGGTCTTTAATTTAGGACTGGCATATTAGATAATAGACACATACCTGTGACAGCGCACTCATATTGCCCAGCAGTAGGTCAGTGAGCCACGCGGCCGTGACCACAGGGATGCCCCACTCTCTAGCGCGCCGGTACTTGTTCCCTTCAGCTCGCTTGCAGATCAGTACTGTGTTGTCGCGAGTCATGTATGGTGTTAGCTGGGGATGAGAGACGAGATTATAATTAGGTTGAGAATATAAAAAAAAAACAACAATATAACAAAATAGGCGTTATCAAAAATGGGTTATCAGAATCTAAATAAATTAGTAACATCTAGAGAGCTAAAACAGCATGAAGATAACACTACACATTCATTCATTCATTCATTAAATTATTAACTTAGTGTTCGGCATGAAATTGTGACGTCTACTTACCTATTGACTTTATTTTATATTTTTGTTTTTATTTTGATACACCTAAGTTATGTTGTATGCCATCTGGCGGGACATAGTATGGACCACCATTTATTTTTATTTATAATATAACATATGTATAATTTTACCCTATGTAAACAAAATTAATAAATGAAATTGAATTTGAACAAACGCCCGAGGCGCGCGCACAGTACGCTGCGTCGTGTCGGGCGCGCGTTGGACGCTCGTCAAACGCAACTAGATTTCCACATTGTGTTGTAACTTTGAACGTTCAACATGCTCAGTACAAGTGTGTTTCTTTTATTTATTACTAATGCAGAGAAAACGATAAGGAAAATAATAAGAAAGGGGCTTGCGTCCACGCGTTGAGGGTGCTAAGGGCGCCACGTCTCGTACGCGCGTTCGACGCGCGCCCTTTGACGGCAGCGCTTGTTATGATTCGTTACATAGAAATTCATACAAAGGACAATGCAACTTTTCCTTTGACCGCTGGCCCAAAAAAATGAAACCTGTTGTGCATAACTGAAACCTATGCCAAACGTTAGTACTAATCATCCATGACAACTTTTACTATGGGGACAAATAAATCTATCCCAGTAAAAAAAATATACAGGATAACAAACGTTTTGAAAAAGTGTCGATGTTTATATCACTTACTTATTTGTTTTAAACATTTAAAATATCGCCAATAGTAAACATATGGACAATAGAACATCTAAATAGGATGTAGGATAGGGTATTCAGAATTGACAAACTACTATACAAACCTTATTACTTATAGTTTTATAAACATAAAAAATACCGTAAAAATGACTCCACATTTTGTTGGCAGAAATAACCACTATTTGTTTTAACTTAGCCAAAACTTATTTTTGTCGCTTAATCTAAGTGGCATATTCGTTAACTTAGTTTTTAAACATTAGTGCATAAAAGTTTTAAAACATTCGTGTTCATGGTTGTTATTATCCATACAAAACGCTGATTTCAAAGGTGGGGACCTATTATTTATTTAGGTTTAAAGATATTTATTTCCCATAAGAACTATATAACAGTTCATTTATAATGAGATATAGAGTTATTTCTAAATAATAAGTATAATTAAGTCATATAAAAATTGACACTTTTTTAAAACATTTTACTGGGATTTTTTTTTTTCTGGGTTAGATTTATTTGGCCCCATAGTAAAAGTTGTCATGGATGATTAGTACTAACGTTTGGCATAGGTTTCAATTATGCACATTGGGTTTCATATTTTTGGGCCAATCGGTTGCATTGTCCTTTATGACCGCTCGAAACGCAGTGTACAAGACGCGTCTCGGGCGCTTGTTATGACTAGGACCTAATAAGTCAAACAAACGCTATATTTTGAGAACAATATTATTCCGCAATAATGCAACAGGTGTCTGCAAAAAAATAAGTATTTTTCAAACAGGAGCCGTATTTGACTTTTTAACCGACTTCCAAAAAGGAGGAGGTTATATGTTCGTCGCGTATGTACTTTGTTTGTCCGTTGATTTCTCCGTCAATTGTGGCCCGAATTTGACACTACAAAGTGAAAAATAACTTTAATTTCGGAAGTCGGTGGCAAAAGACGAAAATTCAAAACCAAAGACACCGACTTCGAAATTAAAGTTATTTTTCACTTTGTAGTGTTTTTTGGAAGTGGGTTGAAAAAGTTTTTTAATAAAGCCCTCAATATTCCAGTGTGAGAGCGACATGCGCTAAACAGGGCGAATAGCATCATCTCTATTATAACCGATACATTTGAATAGGATGAAAGATCTAATTGGAACTTTTCAGGCCGTGTTTTTTTTTACCTTGGGACGTCTTTAGCCCACGTACGATGTATCTATTATACATTGTAACACCGAATAAATTTTCACGCCGCCCCCTTAAGACCTAGGTCAAACATTTTTTGATATTCGGATAGCCTGATGATTATAGATCGGATCTTCGGATGCATATTTACCTAACGTTAATTATTGGCTAAGAAATTATGGTAGTGATAAAAATATATAATATAGTGATAATAAAAATCTTAATATTTATTCTGGAATTCCATAAAACCCGGGAATGCACAACTTATCGGATTCATGGTATGGAAACGACCCATCAGCCCTCTTATGAAGGTTACTTTTGCGATGTTAACATAAAAATTTACTACTAACTATCCTACTGTAGACATTTTTTAACGAAACTCAAGGCACCGAGTTATTTTTCGCTATGTGCTATGCCAATTTGGCAAACTACTTTACAACATTAGCTAGCATTTCTATGGTCAAAACGTACAAAATTTATCAATTCCGGAATCGCGAGATTTTCGCGATCGATACAAAAGTGCATTCCATATTAGCCAAAATCTGAACGTAAGTAAATATACATTCGATTCTATAATCAGAACTCTAAATTTGTCGATCCCGGAATTCCGGGATTTTTTCGATAGAAAAGTGGATTCTATATTAGCCAACACCTCAACTTTAGGTAAATATGCATTCGAATATCCGATCTCTACTCATGACCTAAAGAGGTGCCATAAAAAATACGAATAAAAAAATGTGAGCCGTCACGGGACGCCTGGCAGATGTGAAACATCGACATTGTTTTGTAAAAGTAATATGCAGAAAAGAACAGATTGTGATAGGAACTAAATAATATTTAGTTCCTATCACAATCTGTTCTTTTCTGTGCGATTCTTTTATCATTATGACATATTTACTAAATATGTCATAATGATAAAAGAATCGCACAGTCAATTGCGCATGGCGACGCGTCGCCACACCGTACACACTACTGCATATAGACTGTATATCTATACCATCATATAGCGGCATGCGTCGCCACGCCACGCCATCGGTTTTACGTGCGGCTATAGATGTTTCACATTAAAAAAAAAAATTGTATAAGTCCGCGAAAATTCAATTCAAAATTCTCATACATGTGTATGATGTTACCTTAGCGCCGATGTGTTCCACACAGAAGGTGACGCGGTCCCGCTCCTCGTCCCGCCAGCCGGAGATGGCGGCGCGGTGATGTCGGGCCGGCCTGTCGCGCGCCGCGTACATGCTGGGCAGGTGGAGCGCGTGCCACGGCGGGACTACGCCCCGGCGTAGCATCGCGTCTGATAGCCAATACGCTGTTACGCAGCGTTTGGCGTCGCGTAGGGCCTGTAAACGTACGGATAAGATAGGGTAATATTTTTACTGCATTATTCGTTTTATTAATCTAATCATATTTTAGTTTTTTATGAAAAATCTCTAACGCAAGACTTTCTATAATATATAGTAGACAGTGCAGGTACTTTTTAAAGAAAGGGGAGTAGCAATAGCAAATTCTTTATACAAAAAATCGGACAAGAGCGTGTCGGACCACGCACAATTAAGGGTTCCGTAGTTGGGATGAATTTATCCCAAGGACAAATTTAACATATATTCCAACTGCAAATGTAACTTTGAACGCACAATATTGGGAGATTTACCATGTTATTTTAAGACCATAGATTTCTTATAGGTTTTCCTGTAATCAATAAGTATAGAACTATTTTCTATATTGTTTTCAAAATTATAGGCTCATTCGTTTCGGAGTTAAAGGGGGAACGGTAAATTTTCGTATATTTTCTTAAATATCGTTAAAAGTATTTATTTCAAAATTGTAAAAAATATATATTTGAAATCCCAAAAACAAGCCCTTTTATTTGATATGTCACGCGGTACAGTTTGCAAAACTTTTATTTTTATTTTTCAATTTGACCCCGAAAAGTTACCCCTATATTCAAAATTCATTTATTTTCGTAACACGTTCGTGTTTGGGTCACAGAAATTGATATGTGTACGAAATTTCAACGTCTATTAAATTCGGAGAAAATTGGCTGTGACAGACGGATATACAGACAGACACACGAGTGATCCTATAAGAGTTCAGTTTTTTCCTTTTGAGGTACAGAACCCTAATAAAAATTCTTAAGTTATCCATTTGAACGATTTTTCTTATCTATTTATAATTGTTACTTACTGAAAACATGACACCAAATAAACATTATTATTATGTCAAATGGAATAACGCTAGGCGGAAGACAGTTTTTTTTTTTACCTGCATCACGACGCCATGTTTCTGCGTCTCGCACAGCACGTGCGTGACTCTGGCGCAGTAGACCGGCTCCAGTTCGCCGCCGCGACGTTGTATGGCTTCGGCCCAGCGGGAGACTCGATCTGCGCCCCAGGACTGTTGGTACTCAACCTGGGAATGTGTGGAATTTAAGGAAATTTTAGAGACAAAGGCTATGAAGTAGGTGCCAATAAAAAAAAAATACCAAATCAACTGCAACAATTTTATGATTCAATATTATTTTCATGTTTTATTAAATTGACTTGTACTAGTTACGATATAAGTACCTGAATAACCCTCGCTTTAGTGGGGGTTGAGATTGAAAAAAGTATTAAATTTTTACTCATTTCTTGTTTATTCCTAGATGTAGTGATTACAACGTAGAAAACAAGTGGTTTTATGGTTGACAAGCTTTCTTAAATTGTTAGACCCTATATTAACGGCGGAAAATCTTGACACCGCGATTCACAAATCAATCGAAATTGTACAGCGCCATCTAGTGACGAGTTAGTAAACAAAATCTTGAACATTTGACATTACGATCGCAGTTTAATTAGATATGGTCTCTGTGCGTCTAAACAGTACCTATGCAGCTTGTCAATTCTTGTATATCCAATGATTAAATCGAAAAGCGAGGGGGCGCTTTTAGCTGCGTTTTCTTTTAATTAATTTAAACAAAGCGCTCCATACTTTTATGTACTCAATTTAATTGACCTATTGTGGTATAGTATTTTTTTTAGGTGCATCGTCTTCACATACAATTATGTAACTAATGTTCCAACATAATATACAAAATATTGTAAAACTTTTTAAAAGCGTAAAGGCGGAGTTTCTTCTCCATACGAAAACTACCTTTTGGAAGGGGCGACTAGAATCAATTAAATTATTTGTTAATTTTGACGTTAAAAAGTGCCTTACAAGAGGCTTATTTGAAATAAATTATTTGACTTTGACTTATTTTATGATTTTTAGTTTTTTTTTTTAACTAATTTTTTTTTTGTAATTAAATACACATATGAACATTGGAGGGAAATGCTCTGGCCAGCAGCGCAAAGGCAAGTTGCCCCTCACTGAACAATTTCAAGTCACAGCTTCGAAAAGCAGATTTTTTTTTTTACACATCCCTTTATCGAACAACAATATCATAGCAGTTTTAATTCTTTATTTCTACTTTCACAATTATTAAACATAGTTACAGTTTCAGTAACAAAGTCGGTAAAATATAATACTCACGATATGAAACACGCATCCTAACAAGAAGAGATCAGGCGGCAGCTTGAGGTTGGGGTTGTGTCCGTAGAACTGCGCGCGCGCAGGTGGCGGGCGAGCGGGCGGCGCGTATACCTGGTAGGGGAACATGTATGTTAATCTACTGTATTTTTATACTATTTGGAGTCAATATAATGCAGTGCAAGATAGGTGTTGACTATTGAAGTATTGTTCAAATTGGAATAGGTTGTATCTGGATCTTGGAATAATTAGAATTTTTTTATCTTGGAATTTTAATTGGATTTTGACTTTGCTCTTTGTGATAATCCATTGCATTTTTATTTGTCGCAACGAATGTCTAGCCGGTTTCGGCTTTTTGACAACATTAAATGACTTTCTGACTTTGTTTTGTGTTAGCAAATAAAACCATTTACTTGCCATCTATGCGACTTTGTAGCCTCGAGCATTGATTGTGGTGCGTATGCTGCAGCAGCAGGCGAGGCGCGCCGGTCGCGGGTCGTGGGTCGTGTGCAGTAGCTGCGTGTCACGTTACCTTGTGGTGCGGATGCTGCAGCAGCAGGCGAGGCGCGCCGGTCGCGGGTCGTGTGCAGTAGCTGCGTGTCACGTTACCTTGTGGTGCGGATGCTGCAGCAGCAGGCGAGGCGCGCCGCTCGCGGGTCGTGTGCAGTAGCTGTGTGTCACGTTACCTTGTGGTGCGGATGCTGCAGCAGCAGGCGAGGCGCGCCGCTCGCGGGTCGTGTGCAGTAGCTGTGTGTCACGTTACCTTGTGGTGCGGATGCTGCAGCAGCAGGCGAGGCGCGCCGGTCGCGGGTCGTGTGCAGTAGCTGTGTGTCACGTTACCTTGTGGTGCGGATGCTGCAGCAGCAGGCGAGGCGCGCCGGTCGCGGGTCGTGTGCAGTAGCTGTGTGTCACGTTACCTTGTGGTGCGGATGCTGCAGCAGCAGG
The DNA here is from genome assembly GCA_914767755.1 of Agrochola circellaris. NCBI lineage: Eukaryota > Metazoa > Arthropoda > Insecta > Lepidoptera > Noctuidae > Agrochola > Agrochola circellaris. The sequence goes on from OU611860.1 coordinate 12,784,542, forward strand.
CGAGGCGCGCCGGTCGCGGGTCGTGTGCAGTAGCTGCGTGTCACATTACCTTGTGGTGCGGATGCTGCAGCAGCAGGCGAGGCGCGCCGGTCGCGGGTCGTGTGCAGTAGCTGTGTGTCACGTTACCTTGTGGTGCGGATGCTGCAGCAGCAGGCGAGGCGCGCCGGTCGCGGGTCGTGTGCAGTAGCTGCGTGTCACGTTACCTTGTGGTGCGGATGCTCCAGCAGCAGGCGAGGCGCGCCGGTCGCGGGTCGTGTGCAGTAGCTGTGTGTCACGTTACCTTGTGGTGCGGATGCTGCAGCAGCAGGCGAGGCGCGCCGGTCGCGGGTCGTGTGCAGTAGCGGTGTGTCACGTTACCTTGTGGTGCGGATGCTGCAGCAGCAGGCGAGGCGCGCCGGTCGCGGGTCGTGTGCAGTAGCTGTGTGTCACGTTACCTTGTGGTGCGGATGCTGCAGCAGCAGGCGAGGCGCGCCGGTCGCGGGTCGTGTGCAGTAGCTGTGTGTCACGTTACCTTGTGGTGCGGATGCTGCAGCAGCAGGCGAGGCTCGCGGGTCGTGTGCAGTAGCTGTGTGTCACGTTACCTTGTGGTGCGGATGCTGCAGCAGCAGGCGAGGCGCGCCGGTCGCGGGTCGTGTGTAGTAGCTGTGTGTCACGTTACCTTGTGGTGCGGATGCTGCAGCAGCAGGCGAGGCGCGCCGGTCGCGGGTCGTGTGCAGTAGCTGTGTGTCACGTTACCTTGTGGTGCGGATGCTGCAGCAGCAGGCGAGGCGCGCCGGTCGCGGGTCGTGTGTAGTAGCTGTGTGTCACGTTACCTTGTGGTGCGGATGCTGCAGCAGCAGGCGAGGCGCGCCGGTCGCGGGTCGTGTGCAGTAGCTGTGTGTCACGTTACCTTGTGGTGCGGATGCTGCAGCAGCAGGCGAGGCGCGCCGGTCGCGGGTCGTGTGCAGTAGCTGTGTGTCACGTTACCTTGTGGTGCGGATGCTGCAGCAGCAGGCGAGGCGCGCGGGTCGTGTGCAGTAGCTGTGTGTCACGTTACCTTGTGGTGCGGATGCTGCAGCAGCAGGCGAGGCGCGCCGGTCGCGGGTCGTGTGCAGTAGCTGTGTGTCACGTTACCTTGTGGTGCGGATGCTGCAGCAGCAGGCGAGGCGCGCCGGTCGCGGGTCGTGTGCAGTAGCTGTGTGTCACGTTACCTTGTGGTGCGGATGCTGCAGCAGCAGGCGAGGCGCGCCGGTCGCGGGTCGTGTGCAGTAGCTGTGTGTCACGTTACCTTGTGGTGCGGATGCTGCAGCAGCAGGCGAGGCGCGCCGGTCGCGGGTCGTGTGCAGTAGCTGTGTGTCACGTTACCTTGTGGTGCGGATGCTGCAGCAGCAGGCGAGGCGCGCCGGTCGCGGGTCGTGTGCAGTAGCTGTGTGTCACGTTACCTTGTGGTGCGGATGCTGCAGCAGCAGGCGAGGCGCGCCGGTCGCGGGTCGTGTGCAGTAGCTGCGTGTCACGTTACCTTGTGGTGCGGATGCTGCAGCAGCAGGCGAGGCGCGCCGGTCGCGGGTCGTGTGCAGTAGCTGTGTGTCACGTTACCTTGTGGTGCGGATGCTGCAGCAGCAGGCGAGGCGCGCCGGTCGCGGGTCGTGTGCAGTAGCTGCGTGTCACGTTACCTTGTGGTGCGGATGCTGCAGCAGCAGGCGAGGCGCGCCGGTCGCGGGTCGTGTGCAGTAGCTGTGTGTCACGTTACCTTGTGGTGCGGATGCTGCAGCAGCAGGCGTGGCGCGCCGGTCGCGGGTCGTGTGCAGTAGCTGTGTGTCACGTTACCTTGTGGTGCGGATGCTGCAGCAGCAGGCGTGGCGCGCCGGTCGCGGGTCGTGTGCAGTAGCTGTGTGTCACGTTACCTTGTGGTGCGGATGCTGCAGCAGCAGGCGTGGCGCGCCGGTCGCGGGTCGCGCGTGCGCCGCCGTCATGAGGCGCAGGGTGCCGGCTGCGGAAGGCTCATGTTCAGTAGCTGTGCCACCTTGCAGACGAATGCTCAGCATATTTGCGAGAGCGGTCTTCGTCTTCGGGTTTACGAGTAGAGCGTTGCCTGGAAGGTAGATATTGGTGTCTCCTGTTCTTAGGGATATCAGGTGGAGTCAATATTTTGGCATGCTCACACTTTATTCAAAAAACTTTGCTCTATGATTCACGTTTTCTGATATTTCGTTTTTGACTCCTTTTTGTTCACTATCGAAATAACTTTGTAAAAAACACATGCGAATATTTTAAGCATGCTGTTTCTACCTCCTTATAGATTAGTAAACATTTCATTTTTCTACTGTTAAGTCTATAAGCATTCAGAACTACAAAGATCACCAAACTACCCACGACATCACACAAATATTTCAAAACTACCGTCAAATGGCACAAATACAGTGATATTACCTTGTTGCTGGTCTGGTGTGGTGGGTGTGAGTAGGGCTGCGTCGACTGGTTGTTCAGTGAGAGGGGCGCCCCCTACGACGTGCTGTGTCACCCCTGGGGATACCTGTACCGACAGTAGGAGGCGTACATTGATAATATGACGTAAGATAAATGGAATACTTGAGTAGTGTAAATGTCAGCTCCATGAATAAAAAAGACCAAAAAGTGACGATGCTTCTTCAATAACACCTTTAAGGCACCCAGGTTTCACGTCCTTGGTTGACAAAATTTGGCTTCGATGGATATTTTTAGGAGAACATCGTTCAATCTTTTAAACCTGGCAAATGCTTCAGGCACGCCATAAGCCTTTTTTATTACTGTACAACTCGTGATAACAAGAAAGCAAAAGAATTGATGTCTTTTATTTCATGATATGAGCCACGCATTTTGGGTTGGCTAGAAGGCCAATTCTCGCCAATGAGATGCGAATGTTCTTAAAAATTACGGGAATTGCCCCTCAGATGATTTTCCAACACCCGTTTTGGAGATGACAACTGGCAAGACACGTTGATTAACAAAAAGCAATACAAAATAACAAAACATTGAACAAATTAAAGCCGGAAATACAAAACTATGAAGAAATTAAAGCCGGAAATACAAAACTATGAAGAAATTAAAGAGAGGTATATCTTAGAATTAAATACAGCCTAAAACAGCCAAATCTTCCAAAGCCTACATACCTGTTTAACTGCAGCATGATGCGCTACATGGTCCCTCTGCGCCTGCAGCTGCTGTAAGCGCTGGTAGTGCTGCTGCCGCTGCATCTGCAGCTGCTGCAGTTGCGTCTCCACTGCACCGCCGGGTCCTGGGGTCGCCACTGGACTGGGCACGCCTGAGGAACCGACTCATCATTTTCTTAACTGCCCATAACCCAATTTATTTGCGGTCGGCGCAACATGTATTTTTCTTCCATACTCCTCTATTAGTCATCTCAGTAGTCACTCATATGCTTATAGCTATCCACATTCATACTCAAAACTCTCCTCACGACATTTTCCTCATTCCTCCGCATCACAAGCCTATACCATCACAACCGATTTCCACGCAATTTTCCAATTATCACTCATCGGTGCCACTTTCAGGCTTCCTCTTATACAGGTTGGCAGGGACATCGACGCGAAGCCGGTAACCATGGGGTCAGTACATGATTCTGAACACCCCTGCGCTGAAATTTTTCGTCGGTTATTAAAAAAATCCTTCTGATGCACCTTGCAGGTCGCATCTTAGAAATCTCCTTAAATCCCCTCCCCACTCAACCGACTTCTACTCCTACTCCTTTAGCGTGCACGCGGTTCGATTGTGGAATTCACTTCCGCCTGACATTAGGGACTGCCAAACTGTTGCAGTTTTTAAAAGAAGAGTGAAAGAACACTATCTTTCCACTTCGTCATAGTTGCATTTTTTTTGTATTTATTATTTTATACTAAGTACATTATAATTAAGTATATATATTTTAGTGATATTTATATTAGTAGTATGTATGTAAGTTTATTCTCATAATCTATGTTTATAGTTAATATTATAGTTAAATTAGTGAATAATTAGGTGTTTTTATTTTATGTATTTTATTTTCTCTTCTACTCTTACACACGTTGTCTTCATCTCTTTAACTACATTCCTATCGCAGGTATGCTGGAAGAGATTTCTTTAGAAATAAGCATCACCTTTGTACGTATTTTTCTGTTCCTTTTTTTCTTGTCTGTTTATATGTGTGTACATAAACCGTTAAATAAATAAATAAATAAAATAAAAAAAAACAGCTGCTCCATACATTTTGGTCGATGTCCCTGACACCCTGTATACGTATTTCTTATTCTATTCATTCGCGTAACCCCACCACACATCCCAATCTCATCTCAGCTGCATGCAATTGCCTTTCATTCATCCCTTTTGAGGCCCAACATTCTGATCCATACAGCATCGAATATGAGTTATAGATGTGGAGTACTTGGGTATACTTTTAACTAGGCCATATTCAACATCTGCCTAGCTTTTACCAACTATGTTGGGGTCGGCTTCCAGTCTTACCGGATGCAGCTGAATACCTGTATTTTACATGGAGCAACTGCCTATCTGACCTCCACAACCTAGTTACTAGGTAACACGATACCCCTTGGTAAGACTGGTACCCGTAACGACTGTCAAAGATCTAGTTACAAATGACAGCCGGGACCAACGGCTTAACGTGTTTTCCGAGGCAAGAAGAATAACTAGGCCCATATTATGAAGTATAAAAAATAAAAAATCAGTGCGAAAGAGAGTTGCAGCTATACAGGAGGAATAGCAATAGCCGCGCGGGCCCAGTGCGTGTCGGTAGTTGGTATATCTCCATGTTCTCGAACTTTCGTTTTAGGACATGCTGGGTTCCCCACAATGGAAAACATTGTGTGGTATTCTTAAAGTAAATTTAATAAACGTTTTATCTTTCTATCTTGTAGACAATAGTGTACAACCGGACAAATTATTTACCTCACAGATTGTATGTCAAACCTAGGTTTAAATACGCAGATATATCAATATTTTCAAATTCAATGCCTCCATGTAAAGTTACGACCAACCGCCAAGGCCAAAGTGTAACAACCCGACAATAACGCACAATTTTGATCACTTGAAAAAAAAAATATAATAGGTGGTAATACACTAAAAACAAATCATATTATTTTATTAGCTTTTAAAGGAGATGCTTGTAAAATTACTTACAGTATTCAGAACGCATGAAACCTGCACTGTAAAGGCACACTTTTCAATATCAAATAATAAATTGAATTAGGATTAAGCCAGCCCACATATTACAGTTGTAACTGTAATATGTGGGCTGGCTTAATCCTAATAAATAATAAATAAACAAATTAAAAAAAATTAAACATCTTCAATGATGTTGAAACCATACCAAATTCCTACAGTCGTTTTGGAGATAAATCCATACATAAACAATACCGGTAAAAATTATCACTGAATTTTCCTGTTCGCATTAATGAATCAGTTATATTCAAAACAAAAATATAACTCAATAATAATTATGTATCGCGATTCGATTTAGAAACAACTGTATTAGTTTGTATAAACAAAAAAAAATACAACTTACGATTACTATCCGTATTTTCCTCATCCATTAAATTGATATAACCACTTTTCTGCAATAAACTATTCTTTTAACTATAAAACTTTATAGCAAAAGGGTGCAAGCAGTTCTCACCGCGTCGTTCAAGTAAAATACTAAATATGTTGGCGATATATTGCTAGATAGCGCTTTGAAATTATAATGTGTGATATGGTTACCGCGCGTCATCATTATGTATGAAGATTTCATTTAAATACCAAAATTTCTAACGTTTCGCTCCACAGTTGATCAATATGAAAAGGTTTTCTCGGGTTTTTCCATACGTACTAGGTCGAGAAAGTTTTGACATCTTCGAGAAAAAAATAGAAGGGAAATAATCTTACAGTGCTGGTCTTCGATGAAATCGATCGAGGAGCTGTCCGAATTTTTAAAAGCGTTTGCGCACTGCGTCCCATCGGTTCTGTTCCATCCAAATTTAAAATGTAGTAAATTAGGACAGACGGAGTTCGGATCTAGTGCGGTCATACAAATAGTTTTAAGAACACAGACTAATAAGGCATAGAACACAAAAGAAAAAGCCTAGTAAAATGGACGCCGATGACAGTTGCCCAAAAAAAATAACAAGTTTCACGTCTTTAATCTTTAAAAGAATGACGTAAACTATCCCATAGATTTATTATTCTCGAGTCCTCGCTAGAGTTGGTAGTGTGACCATAGCCTTAAACCGATGTCTAATAAATATTAGATCAGGGTTGGCGAACTCGAAACACATGTGCCTTAAATCGGCACGTGGCCTAGTGTTGTTCTTATAAAATATTTTTGAAGAATATTGTATTTTGCATAAGTATCTATAGCCTTTACTTATTCTTCTTATTGGTTGGTCAATAGTTATTTGGCGCAGAAAGGTGGGGAGACCCGACCCCAAATAAAGGCACCAGAGACGGAAGCAGAGAGGAGAGAGAGGGTTCTTCAATATTTACATTATATTCTCAGTACTTTGTTTAATCTGCGTAAATCTATAAACTTTTCTTGGTTTCCGTACGTCGGGTAACCACTGAAAATCAGCGCTGAGCTTTGGGTCCCCCATAACACAGCATCAAGCTGAGTGGAAGCTCCTTGTCAAGGTTCCTGTGCAAGTCACCCCCTGCCATTTTATCCGTGTACATATAACGTGCACGTCAAAGGACGTAAAAATAATAATATTATAAAGACAAAAGATTTGATTTTTTGTATGTTTGTTTGTTACGCTTTCACGCTAAAACGGCTGCACGGATTTGCATAAAATTTGGCACATGGGTAGACCATGACCTGGGTAAGGATATAAGATACTTTTTATCCCGATATTCCCATTGGACCGAGACTTATGCGGGTGAAACCGCGGGGCCCAGCTAGTCTTTTATAAAACAAGAAACACACGAAGTCCTGCACGCGTAGCATGACGCTTTCTATGTCTACGAAGAATAGACACAGCTCTTTCTATACAAAGTGACATTTTGTTTCTCCATTTTTGACATCGCACCGTAGAAATCCTTCTACAATCTGTCATTTTGTCTTTCGTTTCTAACAATCTTTGTCTAGGTCCTTTTTTATGTAGACTATTTCAGAAGAAAGTTTTCTATTCCAAACTGTCAAAATCACACTGACAACTGTGATAATTAATAGAAGAACAAAGCTATCTTCTCATATCTTACATCATTTCGTTAATAGGAATATTACCAAGGAAACGGTTAAGGCCAATATTACTGAAATATTTTTTTGTTCTAAAATACGTTTCTTCGACACTGGGAAAATTTGTTGTAGTTGTCTATATATACGTTACTTAATATCAGTAAAAATTGAGAATCAAACAGAAAAATAAATGTTATGACAAAACAAAGAACCCTGAGTCGAATTATGTAACAGAGTGAATTTCGTAAAATGTGCAGTTGACTCTTTCTACTTTGCTACCGTCGCACTGTCTACACGGAACGTCAGTTTTGTCTACTCTTCCGTCGACAAAACGGTGTTCATGCTACGCGTGCTGGGCAGAAGTTATTACAATAATATCGTGAAACAAGAGCAGAGAACATAACATGATGTAGGATTTTAGTAGTAAAGTATGTAGAGCCAGGCTAGGCGCACTCCGAATTTTAGGCATGAAGCTACAAATACGAGGCGCGCTCGACTTGTCGGGCCAATTCAGTGGGCGTAACATAGTCAAAAGATATAAGAGTTACGCGATAAAAAGAGAGGCACTTCTAGGTGAATATAACAGTAGGTAATTAGCGCTGTGCGACCTGAATTGCACTTTATTGTGTCGTTGCAAGCAAGAGTTGCTATTTATTTAAATGATGATTTTGCGGAGCGAACCATCTGTATTAATCTTACTAGAGCTTACCTGGCGACTGTGGTGGCGGCGCGGGCTGTGCGGCCGGTATGGTCGCCGCCCTCGCGCCCTGCTGCTGCAGCCATTGTACCTGTGCCAGAATAATGATGCTTAAAACTGAAGATATTTAGAAATAAATATGCTTTGTAATAATATTGTTATGTGTATAAAAGCTTAGAATTTACCTACAACTGCATTTAAACGCATTTCATTAAGGCGAAAGCGTCAGGGTAGCCCGCGACATTCAACTTTTCTTACGTTTTCTGCAATTTGCAGGTCAGTATCAGGTTGTATGTTGATCTAAATATGATTCGCGGCCGTATCAAATGTTTATTTATAGAATTATATTCATAAAAATCATCAATACAACTCCATGAATTCATGTAATCATATTGAATTACTTTTTCATGTAATCATGACATTTGGGGCTTATGCTAACATAAGGAGTTGTATTGCTGATTCTAATGATTATAATTTTGTAAAGCCATATTTGTTACGGTCGCGAATCATATTTTAATCAATATTGAAAACCTGACCTGCAAATTGAAAAAAAAAAACAAAGAACATTAAATTTTAATTTCGCGGAATTTCATCCCCCTTAATATCAAAAATTTTATAATTTTTGTTACCCTTAAATCTATAGTTTTTTCTTCATTTGTGTGCGCTTACATACAGGGTGGCAGGGACACCGATGCGAAAACTGTTACCATGGATTCAGTACGTGATTCTGAACAACACAAAAAAAACTACTGTTCCATGCATTTTGACCGCGTAGGTATTGCACTTTTCAATGAAACAGCTTTTCTTTTTTTTTAAATAATAAATATATTAGAATCATGTACTGAATCCATGGTAACAGCAGTGCTATTCTGTAACCATCTCACCGTGAAAACTTAGGTGAAGTGAGCGTGGAGTGAGCTGTCGTTCCACAGGGATTGACACTATAGACAGCTCACTTCACTCAAGTTTTCACGGTGAGATGTTTACAGAATCGCATGGCAGTTTTCGCGTCGATGTCTTATCCCGATACTGCAACGGGATCGAAACTTATGCGGGTGAAACCGCGGGGCGCGGCTTGTAATCAATATTTTATTACACGCGGTTACTTAGGAAGCAGGCAGCAGTGTAGAAAATTTCATCTGCTTGTCGAGACATTGGCTACCATATTTTTTTTAGATGATAAAACTTACTGGCACTTGTTGTTGCTGAGCGAGCCCCGGTGTCAGTTGACTACGTATAAAGGTGACGCTTTGAGCACCCGCTGGGGCCGGGGCACCTGGCGATCCTGCTACTACGCCTGGCTGCTGCGGAAAAAGATTTATTATTAAGGTACCATTCCGTTGTCGCGGCGACATGTCGCTAGTCATGATTCCGAGCCCGATCGCAGGAGGCAGCAGCCCGTATTCCAGTCGGCAGATAGAAGATAGAAAAACGTGTTATCGCTTGAGCGTTGGTCTGCTGTCTGGCTACACGTGTCGCCTGTCACTCTCCCGTAGCTGTCAACGACGTGTCGCTAGGTACGGAAGGTATTTGATAGAAGTTCATAGAAATCAGTCGTGTCGCCTGCAGTTGCCTCCTGCGGTCGGGTACGGTATGGTAACTTTAGTTTTGATAAAGAAAAACAAAGGAAAAAGGGGGTAGGGGTTCATGTCTAAGCTCTTTATTTGCAAATCGCACCCTGTACTGTAAAACTGATTGGTAGCAACGTAAACTGTAAGTTTTCATATTTATATTTATTTCCCATTTTTTTTATAGTTTTCATACGATTTTTTTTTGGGTTCCAAATTCAAATCACATTACTGACTGAAGTTCAGTACAATATTATTATCTGGCTAGCAACCAGGGTTTAAATGATTTACTTTAGGTGAGGTTGGCATGACAAATAATTTGACATTATCAAACAATTGATATGAAAATAAATAGATATAACATATACCTGTTGTTGAGCTATGGCGGCCTGTCGCTGAAGGGACAGCTGGCGCCGCTTCTGCAGCTGTGCTACGAAGACCGCTCGCTCCTGCGGCTTCATCTGTTGGAGCTGTGCATGCGTCTGCGCGTCTAGGTGGATCAGTTGCCGTCCTCCGCCGCCAGCGGTCCATGACACCTGGGGATATAATTAATTAACCAAATAAAATAAAAATTGGGCAAGAAATTGATCTTAAGTTTTTTGTCTCACAGTGAACAGTGAATAGGAAAAAAAAAAACCTATTTAGTCCATCAGTCAGATAATAAAAAAAATATTAGACACCTATTTTTGTGCTTTATCAAATTAATAAAAAAAATGGTTTAGATTAAACGCATTAAAGCCGGGGTGTGGGGCTCGCAACGTCACAAGTCAGTATAAAATCTACCGGCCAGTGACGTCATACTACATTTTAACGCATTGCACACTCAATGTATTACCGTAAACTTTTGATTACCTAAAAAAGAAAAAATACGTGTTCAATATTTTTTTCATGATCTACCTGACGGCCTAAAAAATTTTTTTGTCAACAGCCCTATTACGACCAGATTTGACTAGGAGTGTTTGTAAAGTTGTAATAATATATGTTTGAAGACATTGCAAGAAAGTTGAACATGAAACAACTTTTGTAAAGCCCTTATCTTTTCAAAACTTGTTTTAAGGAATCAATACCATATATGGGTCATAATAAAGTTACCAACATTACTGGGACCTACAACATTATCAATAATATCTTCAACACTCACCCTAGGCCCAACAGTTCCAGGCTGAGCAATTTGCTGCCTCTGCTGCAAATACTGCTGCTGCTGCCATGACACATTCTGACCACCCTGCACAATTTGCTGCCCCCCGGGCGAGACTATCTGTTGCGCTCCACCATGGGTGATAATTTGCTGGATACTGCCCCCTCCACCCGCCTGAGGAGACTGCGGCATTTGAGTCAACACCTGCTGAGTCTGACCCACAGCCTGACCAAGAATTTGCTGCCCAGATTGAGTAACTATCTGCTGAGATGATTGGGCTATCACCACATGTTGTTGTTGACCTTGCTGGGTGATCACATGTTGACCTCCTTGTGTCAAAACCTGCTGCGTTCCTTGTGTTATAATCTGTTGTCCACCTTGATTGACTAACTGACCTCCTTGGTGGACAATCTGGCTTTGAGAAACGATTTGCTGACCTCCTTGCAAAGTCACTTGTTGGTTCCCATGTACTAGTATTTGCTGTTGTCCAGTGTGTTGGTTTATAAGAACTTGCTGAGGAGCTTGAACTATCTGCTGTTGTCCAGAACTGCTTAAAAGCTGCTGTTTTTGGAACAGTATCTGGTGATGTGTCTGGTTAAGTTGCTGGCCTTGACCACCAATGGATTGTTGAAGAATTTGTTGAGGACTCTGTTGGATAGAGTGCTGAGGGCTCAATTGTGATTGTTGGTTGTTTATCAAAGCCTGCTGCTGTGTCTGCATTATCTGCTGCTGTAGGATGACCTGGTTCTGCGGTGTCCGAGACTGAACTAAAGGATTCCTTATTATTTGGTGCTGACCCTGAACATTTTGCACCATCTGAATGTTTTGCTGTCGCCAAGCACCCTGGACAGGCACATTAGCATTCTGTTGAGTTTGTATAGTCTGCTGAACAGACTGTATTTGCTGGCTTAAAACTGTTTGCTGGTTACTGTTGACTAATTGGTTAAGTTGTACTCCCTGACCAGTCTGCCCCTGTGATGACGTCACAAGACCCTGAACTCCCATATTTATGTTCTGAGGTTGATTATTAATAGACTGTACATTTTGCTGCTGAATTAGATTCTGGTTCTGCTGTGGCATCTGCTGCCCAGATGATAACAATTGTTGGTTGATAACTTGTCCTTGTCCCAGGTTTTGACTCATTTTGGCATTCTGAAGGTTTTGGGTTGACTGTGCTAACTGTTGAGCTATGTTCTGGACAGCTTGGGACGCACTCTGCTGGCTGAGGCTCAAGCTCTGCTTCATAGCCATGTTCTGCTGTTGTTGTAGATTGTTAGCACTTTGACTCAACATTTGACTGATATTCTCAATATGTTGAGCTGAACTCATTGGGGTTGGAGGCTGGTTGATATTTTGCTGTAAGTGATGCTGGTTACCCTGTATATGTTGCTGCAACTGCCCCTGCAAGTTCTGAGACATCTGAGAGACAGAGACGTTAGGCTGAAACCCTTGCTGATTCTGCTGGTTGCCGAGCTTGTTCTGTTGCAGCATCTGCATTTTCAACTGATGTTGCTGCAACATCTTCTGTTGCTGTATCTGTATTGCAGTCAGTCCATGGGGTTGTTGCTGGCTTTGGTTGTATGACTGTTGTTGTTGCATACTCATTTGCTGATTTTGGATCATACTAGCCTGGGATACCACTGTGTTCTGTTGTCCAAACTTCTGCAGCAGTGGGGAGTTTGCCTGGCTGCCTTGTATTTGGACATTTTGAGTCACTATCCCTTGAGGTATGGACTTGCTCATTATACCAGGAGTGGACATAGATGTTGATGTGTATCCCATTGAACTTATGGGTGTTGTAGGAGCAACTGATGCACTTGAACTGGCCGGGGGATGGTTCCACGGCATCCTTTGTTTCAGTTTGTCTAACAAAGCCTGTGTACTATCATCCTTGTTCTCAGCCATGTTTTGTGTGGGCACTTCGTTTTTAGCAATACCTTCCTCAAAGTCGAATCCTGTGATTGCACTAATACGGTCCATTGCTTTCGGGGGCGGCTGAGGGACAACTAACAGCTTCGGGTGAAATATATCAGTCACCGCTTGTATTCTAGCCCTAATGCTCTCCAGCACCCAATCAGGAGTCACAATCTTAATTCTTGAGGAGGGGAGTGTGAGCGCAGCACTATATCTCTTTCCCGCGGCTGATCCACAAATCAGGTGAGTACACTGAGAGTCCAAGTTCAACTTTACTTTTCCACCATGATATGTGATAACAGCGAACAAGGCTTTAGCGTCAGCAACACTCACTTTAGATATGCAACATACAATGTTAGTAAATATCTTATTCTTATGAGGGATGTAAGGCTTCGGGTCGGCCAATCTCCTAAGGCGCGCGCACGCAAGCACCCAGTGCTCAGTCACTGCAGGGATCTGGTAGATGTCCTGGGCTTCATCGACGTCAGTATCCGCAGCATTTTGACCACAAATTAGATGTGTGACATAGTCAGAGAAATATTTTGTACTCTCCGCTCCACCGGACTGAAGTAACAGCATAATCTGTAATTAGGACACGTCCCATCATTATACTGTCCACTAATTACAGCATATAATCCATTGAAAATAAAGTATTCAACACAAAACATACCCTTTCCGAGACATCGCCAGAAACATAATATTTGACATCCTTGAAAATTGGCTCTTGCAAAGTTAAAGAATCTAAATCGTCAACAATCGTTACCATTTTCTGTTATACGACAACGTTAAAAAACACTCGATTTACAAATTAATTACACATTTTTGCTGTATTTTTCAACAAAACGCCGATAACTCAAGCGACGACGTCCATGATTAATGTTACCAACTAACAAAAAAGGAAAAAAAAACAACGAATTATCAAACAATATTTTTATTGTTTTATCGATTGGTTTATTGGATTGTGTATTTTACTTTAAATCTGCGATTTATCTTTCTTATGTACCGTAATACTTCAATCAAGCCCATAATTTCTTACCGGAGCATCTGAGAATAAAGTTTTGTGTAATCTTTTATGGTTTTTTAGTATAGTAATACCTAAAAGTTTGTTTTCTTTTATCTGTCTAAGTTTATTGTTAAAGTTACATGCTCTGTGTTTATTGCAGTGATGCCAGAACGTCCCAAAAGGGACGATTTTTGTCCGTTTAGACATCTTTACGTCCCTTCGATGTCCGTTCATATATTCAGTCCCTTTTCCGTCCCTTTTCAAATATTCAATTACAATCATTTACTTTCTTATAACAAAAATGCGTTTAAAAAATGCAAATTACAAAACGCAGTTTTCAAAATTACAAAAATGCGTAAAACTTGTAAAAACGAAACGCGTGGCGTGTGAATGCAGTTTCAGACCACTGATGGCGATTATCGCCCCAGCCATCCTTTTTCCACGCGCAGTGATCCCGTATCGCTTGCCTGTACCTTCCACGCACACAAACAACCACAATCATTCGGTTATTCAGCCGAATTCATTACCTATGCCCGTAATAGAGAACCTCACTCAAGACTCAAGCATTACTTAAAGCTAGTTTCTACCAATCAAAAGGCTAAGAGTCATAAGTAACGCTTGAGTTCTGAGTGAGGTTCTGTAATACGGGCTTTAGTATCCTTGATAGCAACGAGTACAGTCGGTCGAAAAATATCACCTTAGGTGAAGAACTTTGTGTGAAACTTAGGTGAACATCCTGCCGGTCGATTTGTGACAGTGACAGCTTACTACACGCTCACTTCACCTAAGTTTGACGTTGATATTTTTACGTAAGTGATCGACAGGAATCAAGGATGTCGTGAAGTTTGAGCCGACTAAAGACATGCAAAAAACAAAATTAAAATATTGAACATCTTAATTTTTTTTTAAGCTATTGCATAGCTTTTATCGGAGACTCTGAGCGCGGCGACCGAATGTAGAAATTCCGTAACGAAAAAAAAACCTGACGCGAAAGTTTGTGAGGATGGATGGATGGATGTTTGTTACTCTTTCACGCAAAAACTACCGAACGGATTTTAATGAAACTTTACAGTAATGTGGCTTATATATCAGAATAACACATAGGCTACAATTTATAAAGATTTTATGTGATTTAGCCATAATATAACGATAAGTATCCAGTAAGTCGGAAAAAATCCTGCCCTCTGAGATCTATCTTTGCGTGCGCTGCCTAAACCGCTGGAGTTACATGAAAAGAATGTATTGTGGGGTTGTTTGTCTTAAAGAGTTCTAAATAAAAGTCCGCGACAGCATATATCTACCTTTTATGTGGAAGCCATTATAGCCAAAATAGTGAGCTATAAATACATTTAAATTGAATACTTTTTTTAAGTTGCATATTTTAGAGTATTTAGTTAATTCGTATCAAAATAAATACCTTCATCGCTTTCGGTATTTAATGTAGATAAAATTTGTCTTTTACACTAAGTAATTTGGACTAATATTTTAAAAGTTAGAACGATAAGAATGACCTGCGATGAGTCGACGGCGGGCGCGCAGAACGAGGGTGGAGGGGCGGGATAGGCAATGACGCGCGATCGCCGAGTGCGCGACCCGAACGCGGGCAGACGCGTGAGGGCAGACGTCATTGACGGTTGTGTAAATTCTGCGATTTAGGGGGGGGGTATAGGGGTATTTTTTTTAAAAAATATTTTAAATCAACAATATTATCTTCTTATTTTTGAATATATGCTATGCAATAGCTTTACCGCGGCAGTCCTCGAGTGCCACACGTATTTTTTCACTTTTTATTTGTTTGCCTTAAAAATATAACAGTACTCACGCCTTTTTAGGCAAATTTGTTTCTCATTCAATCGTAACAAAATAATATTTCTCCAGCCGTCCTTTTTGTCCAAAAATCGTCCCATTTGAGGTAGTGAATCGTCCGAAAGTCGACGCAGATACTGGCAACACTGGTTTATTGTCACATGAAAATAATAATTAAATGTGTACACGGATCTTTTGGCTTATATTTCATAAAGATATTGCACAAAATGTTTATAACAGCAACCCCCGTTAGAGTTATTCGACCGCCAAAAGATCCTTGTACAGCTTTATCAGTGTATGGGGCATGGGGCAGTTCCCGTAATTTTTAAAGAACATTCGCATTCGCATCTCATGTGCAATATTATGTCAAAAATACAATCAATAAATTTACCAACATTTTTCACAAGTTTGACAGATTGCGACTTGAATGTGAAGTTGTGAAGGTTTTTTAAAGAGGTATTGGCCTTTTGGTGTGTATTTACAAAATATGACCTCAGATAATAATAATATGAATGGTGAATAAAACATGGGTTAGAGCAGTGATGGGCAAAGTACGGCCCGCGGGCCAGCTCCGGCCCGCCGACGGTCCTTCGACATGAATAATTAGTGGCCGTAGATTCTCTTATCATAAATGCCTCTAAACTAGACTAAAAATTTAGTTTATTCCTGTCAAACGACGATTTCCCATTCTGAAATAGACTAAAGTGACACAACTTCACTATATTTTAGTTTGACAGCACTAAGGCCCGTATTACGAAACCTCACTCAAACCTCAAGCATAATTATTACTTAAAACTCGTTTAAAGCCTTTTCATTGGTTTAAACTAGTTTAAAGTAATGCGTAAAACGAGACTTTTACAAAAATATCGCGTCCTATTGCAAAAATAATGAAAATGTCGACCCCGACTTTATGAAACCTATAAACCTCTAAAACTCAACATATTGGTAATATTTTGTCATATTTTCCATACAAAAAGTGAAAAATTCCTTATAAAACAGGCCGAGGCTGCAACACAAGCGCGTCGCTGGCTCTAAAAAAAATCACGGGTTAGGGCGAACCACGGGTACCACGTGGATTCAAATCATACCACGATTGTCAAATTCGATTTTAGTTGTGTCAAAAGTATTTTTTAATCTAGAGAATTTTATTTGCAGATTATCTTTAAGATTCTCATAGCCAAAAGTGCCCACTAAAATTCCTATTTTAGTGATAGTTTAGTTCGGTGTACAAGACAATCGGCACCATTAAGGTTGAACTAGTCGCGGGCTCGAACGCACAAACATGGTGGACATGGCTAAAAACCACGCTGTCTCACCTGGCATCGTGTCCGACAGAGATAGTATCTGTGTTGGGCAATTATGTAGAAGCTGCCGGTCGATTCTGTAAAAATAAACTTAGGTGAAGTGAGCGTGAAGTGAGCTGTCAATAGTGCTAATCCCTAGCATCCTGCCGGTTGATTTGTGATAGTGACAGCTCACTTGACGCTCACTTCACCTAAGTTTCACGGTGATATTTTTACAGAGTCTACCGGCTGGTCTATAAGCATAACATCTAGTTCGCACGCCTGTGCACCGTTCCGAACTATTTTAGTAAAACGAGCGCGTAAAAAATTACGATATGTCTTTTGGAAAATCGAGTTCTAGGGAACACCCACTGCATAAATCAATAACAAATAAAGTTTATTCAATAGCCCCACTACACCAATAGTACCTCTAGAGCAATAGCACATCTAGACTACTAGTACCAGTACCACTATACGATGGTACCACTAGAGCAATAGCACATCTAGACTACTAGTACCAGTACCACTAGAGCAATAGCACATCTAGACTAATCGTACCAGTACTACTATACGATGGTACCACTAGACCAATAGTACCACTAGACCCATAGTACTACTAGACCCATAGTACACTAGACCAATAGTACCACTAGACCCATAGTACCACAAGACCCATAGTAAAGAAATGTCTAGAGATGGTAACTCATAATACTAAATAAAAATATTTTATATAGTCAGTGAGATAACCACAATTCCAGCTTATTTTAAACATGTGAGTTCAGGCGGTTTGCAGTGTGACAATAAAGCTTCGTACAGACACGCGCGACGCGACAAAGGTAAATTGTTCTACCATGAAGTTTTCTTTGAAATTGTTTTATTAGAGTCGCGTCGCGCCAGTCTGCACGAGGCTTAACAAAGGAACATTTCTTTGTTGGTGCCGCGCTGCGGTTCGCGTGTCGCATCACTTGACGCGATATATGTGTGTCGCGGCGTGACAGGTCGCTCCTGTGTGAAGCATCACGCGCGTTTTCATAGAAATTGTTCTACGAATATAATATCGCAGAATCGCGTCACGCGACAAGTCGCGCTGGTCTGTACGAGCCTTATCGCAGAATCGCCACGCGACACGTCGCGCGACAAGTCGCGCTGGTTGCACGAGCCTAACAGAGCGTCCGAAAAAAAGAAAAAAAGGAATTAAAAATCAAATTAAATTAAAATAAGCCGTGGCAACCATAAGACATGACAGCGCCCGTTCACGAACCTGACGCATGGATGATGAGCACCATTCAGCTCAATCATTTTGAAGGGAGCTAAATGATCAACACCAAGCGCCACCATCAGCGCCACATTAGAGTAAACATGACATGCTCTGTTGGATTATATCTTGGATTTACATTTTGATCTCACTTTCGGCTTTAGCACCCTCTAAAATTATGAAAACGACACCCATGATGAAAAATGGGAAAATTTTCGCAGCAGCCATCTTGGATTTTCATTTAGACCAAATTCACGCTTCACGGCACGACGCGCTTCATACTTGCGACTGTCTTCTTCTAATTCAAAGAAAAAGAGAGAGAGAGAGAGAGAGAGAGAGAATTTACACTCCCTATTTTTCAGTCGCTAGTATGAATGCTTTTTTGCGTGACGGTTTCTGCCAGTGCACTCCTACCGTAAACCGGGTCAAAGAACTTCGTTCCAATCTATATTTATAAAAGAAAGTCGTGTTTTTTACAACACTTATAACTCGAGATCTGCTGGACCAATTTTCATGGTTTTTGATTCGTTGGATTTGTCTCTGCCCAAAATAGCAGAATACATCTTAAAAACAATGAAAAGGTAGGGTAGGTAGGGTAGGTAGGGTAGGTAGGGTAGGTAGGGTAGGTAGGGTAGGTAGGGTAGGTAGGGTAGGTAGGGTAGGTAGGGTAGGTAGGGTAGGTAGGGTTGGTAGGGTAGGTAGGGTAGGTAGGGTAGGTAGGGTAGGTAGGGTAGGTAGGGTAGGTAGGGTAGGTAGGGTAGGCAGGTAGGGTTGGTAGGGTAGGTAGGGTAGGTAAGGTAGGCAGGTAGGTGCGCCGTAGATAAGTACTTAGTGCTACTCGAGCGAAGCCGGGGCGGGCAGCTAGTATCACAATAAAAAGAAGAACTCTCGGCTTCGTTAATCTTATAACCTAACCAGCTAGTTTCACTAAGGTCCGTATTACAGAACGTTCCTCAAGTTCAGTTTGATCTTCAATCAGTCGATCACTGTCTAAGTATAGAATCAGTACTTGAGCATCGGTCTTATTCCAGAACGGTAATCAAACTATACTCATTACTCAGATAAATCGAGAATAAAATCCAGCCTCAAGCAGAGATGTGTACCTATTGTCTATGCATATGCAACGGATATTGTTGTATGTTTTTTTATTACGTTTAATAACTAGCTTTGCTCATTTATTTATTCATAATATTATCACTATAAAATGACAGGACGATAAAATAATTTCAGTCCATTGGAAAAATCCTTTTAAGTACATAATAAGAATTTCAAGAATATTGTTGATATAATCATCGTTGAATAAATTATTGTAATGATCTACTTCTCCAAATATATCCATTTTGTAAGTAATCATTCAAAAAACATCAATATTTACAAACTCAACAACGCAGAAAGACTTGAACAGAACAAAAATTGACATGACATACTATGCTCAAGCGCGGTTTTGACCACACTTGGGTGATTACAGATCCAATCAATGCTTGGTTTCGATTTGTGAACTGAGTAGGTAACAAGCCAAACTCAGTAGAACTATGATCAATAAATCTATGCTTGAGGAACATTCTAAAATTAAAATTCGACTCAAAACTAGATTTAAACAGAGATCAGTGCTTGAGTTTCCTTCTGTAATACGGGCTTTAGATTTGTCACGGAGGTCTCTTTAGCGGAAGCAGAGGAGGTGAAGAGCTTGGCCTCCGTGGATGCGGAGGTTAATGGAGGCGGAAGCGGAGGTGGGGAGAAAGATCATTAATAATTTATTATCCGACTGCCCCAGAAGGAGGAAAATGTTTTTAATAAAATAAAATCTACCTAATCATATTCAAAAAGTCTTTATTCAAACTAGGTACATCATAGTACATTACCAGTTAAGTTTACTATGTACAAGTTGATACATGTATCATGTGATACCCCCACTTCTACCCGTTTGCTTGCTGCACAAACACAATTCTGACCATTTCGTGCGCAAGACAACGCCGCCGCCGCTCGCGCGTTGTCGTAACACGATATTGTAAACAAACCACGGTTATACCTCCGCAGAAAAACTTACGGAGGCGGATGCCGAAGCGGAGGTACGATTTCTTGAGGAAAATCCGCACTTGCGAAGGCTGAGGCGAGGACCGAGGTTCCGTTATAACACTAGTTTCACTTTAGCTTTGGTTTCCTAGGAAAACGGTTTCGTCATAATAACGGCCGCCATGAAAATCTGTCATTTTCATCAGTATTTGACATTAAGTCAAACCCCGCTTCCTAAAGATTTCAATCGCTAGATTTGCCTTCACTACGTAGTCACAAGAAAAAGTGTCCATACTGAGAACACTGAGGTCTCACACAATAAGGATATTGACAAAAAAAAAATGTTGTCCTTCAGATATATTATTAAAAATACGTGTACTTTAAACACGTATTTTTTCTTTTTTTACGTAATCAAAAGATGGCGGCAATACATTGAGTTAAAATGTGGCATGACGTCACTCTCCGGTTGATTTAATTTGTTTTATCTAAACCATTCTTTTATTAATATGATAAAGCAAAAAATACGTGACTAATATTTTTATATTATATGACAGACGGATTAAATAGGTTTTTTTTCCCCAGTCGACATGCCTACACCAACCTAACCACTCAAGCTCACTGGCATATATCCGTCATTGCGTGTGGTGGTGTCAACTGACTTTTGACGTGATAGGGCGAATCTAACGATTTAAATCTTTGCTGTTGCCATCATTTTCATGACTCCCGTTATTCCGGCCGTTATATGCGTCCACTGCTAGGAAGCCGTAGCTTTACACATACAAACACATTACACTACTTATCAGTTAACGGGCTGCGCAGTCTTCCTGCAAAGCCCTAGCCGTTACACAATGGTAACAATTTGACATTATTGACAGCACCCTTACATCATCACAGTAGTGGCAAGTGTTACCACTGATCTGCGTTTGCCTTTGTTTAGATTTGAATTCGGTAACTAAGTAATACGGTTTCAGTCTAAAATAACTATAATCATTTTAATCGAAATATTTCTGTGATAAAATCTTTCTAATCCACGGCAAGTACTGTGCTGTATCAGTGTACACGACATATTCGTTGAGATTGCAGGCGATTTTTCCGTATCCAGTCTGGAGGGCGTGCGAAACTACGCCTCGTAGTCTCCACTTGCCGCCATCTAGTATGTAGAGGCCGCCGCCAGAGTCCCCCGTGCATGGGCCACTGCCGTCTCGACTACCTGTCAAAGTAAAATGCCAAAAGTGACTTGGTTCACAAATTAGTAATAAAATTTTATGTAACGTTAACAACTCCTCAAAAATCAACTGCCACTGAGATA
This sequence comes from Agrochola circellaris, assembly GCA_914767755.1. NCBI lineage: Eukaryota > Metazoa > Arthropoda > Insecta > Lepidoptera > Noctuidae > Agrochola > Agrochola circellaris. The sequence continues at coordinate 12,805,705 of OU611860.1, forward strand.
CATCCACACAGTAATTGGTGCGTTGCGATATAGGTCCCACTGACCTACAGGTCACGGCCTTTCCGACCTAGCCGTACGGACAGGTCTATATGGAAATGCGCCACAGATACACAGTTCGCAACCGGCGAAAGCTATGTATATCTCATTGGATGCGACACACTGGTTGAACTCAACTAACAAGTATGTTACACAAAAAATGTGGTATATTTTAAACCATGACCTTTTTAAAGTCAATCCTATTTAGTTAAAACACGGTAAAACTAACGCACTGAACATGCGTCCACGATGGCGCGCAAATGCGTTCATTTAATTATATTCAATGCTGCACCGCACACCCAGATTGAACGCGTTGTTTTGGCCGTAGATTTAGTAGTTATAACAAATAAAAAATGCCGATGGTAACGGCAGGCTGCCCAGGGTGACATTTTCATAAGTATGTAATATCTGAATATAATACCTGCACACAAAGTATTGTAGGAAGTAAGCTTGTGTAAGTGAGGCGTGCTGGCCCTGCACTCTTTGGTGCTGACTATAGGAACGTGCAGCATTTGGGGCTCGTCTAGCTCCTCGTTACCCCAGCCGGCCACCTGCAAAATAAATACAGCTTACATTTCAATGTTGTAACTATAGACTATCCGTTCTGGGGACATACTATGACGTGTTAAAATCATCACCTTTCCGTTGTGAAATAAGGATAGTGCTATTCGTCCTGTATAGCTTCATCTCTCTCACACTGGAACGATGATTGCTTTAACAAGTCATAGTACAGCCCCTGTGCACAAAGTGGTGCTACTGCCGCCTAGTAGTGTTGTCAGTTCTTCGGGCTACGTCAGTTAGCTCTGCTGGGAATCTTTTCTTTTCTGATTTGATCATGCAAGGAAACTCTATCCCTATTGCCTTACGGATTTGGATGACTGATAAGATCTAATTGATTCAGTAACCCATAATATTCTTGAAAAGTTGACTGCAATTATATTTATTTATTTGCTCTCATGCACATCACACATTTTACAATATATTACTGTCGGGTTTTGTTCGTGAACCCTGTCAGGGAACTGCAAAGAACAATGTTGGTTTGCTGTTGATTTTATGAACATTAAATTAACATAATACATTTCAGAAAAAAAAAAACATGTCTCGAAGTCGTTATGACAACAATACACAATATTAACACACATAAAGTCATATTTAGTCAGATTGCGTTAGTGGGTAGGTAATAAAAAGTAGAATAAAATAATAATAAGGAATAGGTAATAATTACAATCATGTCATGTCAAGTTATTAATTAAATTGAATTATGGTATGTCATTTTACAATACAAAATAAAATAGATTCACTGATTCATGTCACAGGAATAAAAAAAAAAATGTCTTTGATCAGGCCGGATCTAACAAACAAGAAAAGTTATGAATTAAGTATGTACCTTTGTACCTACATCTATAAAGTTTTATCCGTCATGAATTCATCTACTGTGTAATAACATTTCCCTATTAAAAGTAACCTTAGTTTGCTAGAATGAATTTGTATTCTCGTCATTTTTATGTAATTCGGTAATTTATTATAAATTGTTGCGGTTAATTAAAAATAATGAAAAATAGCCCCAACTATAGTTGGGGCTATTTTTAATTATTTTTAATTTAGGTGTTGGTGTAATCAACTTGTTTTTGTTTGTTCGGTTATAATTTTGGTTTGCTTCTGTGTTTGATCGAAAGTAATCTTTGTTTTCTGAACAGGACATCCTGTATGGTTCGATGTTTCTCCAGTTACATGGATCAACATGAGAAGACTTACACTAACTAGCAAGTTTGTCAGAAAGAACAGAGATATCGTACCATGGGCAAGGAGCACTGCCCATGGTAAGGGATATATATCCGTTTTTTGTTTTTTTTTTTTTGTTTTTAGCTAGTAGGAGACTGTGTGCCGGTGATATCTCCGCAGGCATTCAAATATTTATTTATTTATTTAATTAATTACAACGGCTTGCGCCAATGACAGTAATTAAAAGGTAAAAAAAAAAAAACTAATCCTACAACTAAACATATCACATAAATAAACATAATTCAAAAACAATAATAAGTCAGAGATCAAACATACTTAAGAGGGCGCCTAAAGGTCCACTAGCGCCACTCTTTAAAAAAAATATTATCTCGTGACTGAGAAGGAATTATGAATAACGGCTAGACAGGACCCTCGGTAAGTGTGTCTAGAATTTTCTTATACCTTTTATAAAGTTTCATATTGAGACACGGAGCAACAAAATACAATCTAGAGGAATGTGGCCGCTTTTCTTTAGATCGTATTTTGTTGCTTCGGACTCTTTGGTAACGGTCAGACAGGTAGCTCTTAAACCACTCCCGGGCCACGCCGATGCCTTCCAATCAGCTCAATAGGATGGGGATTGACACTGTGTTGAAGGCTTTTTGTAGATCGAGGAATATATCAACATATTTGTCTCGTCTATCCAAGCAGTTCGTTATTCCAGTGGTAAGCCTTAGAACGACAATCTTAGAACGTCCCGCTCTGAAACCGTATTGTTTATCCGAGATTAGGTTGTTTTTCTCAAGGTATCCAATGAGACGCTTGTTGTTGCAATCGCAGTTTTTCTAAGATTTAGAGAGAATGGTCAAGATAGGTATTGGTCTGTAGTTAGTCACTTATGATTTGTCACCGGCCTTGAAGATGGGAGACAGAACGGGTTTTTTAAAACAGGTTGGAAAGACACTCTGCGTGAAGCTAATGTTGCAGAGGTGTGTAACTTTTATAATTTACGTCTTCAGATTTCCGATATGCTTTTTCCATGTTAGATTATTATCCAATGTTAAACCAAGCAGCGTTAGATCGTCTCTTTCTGGGATATTTAATTTATTGCTAAGGTTATTTATGTTTAGCGGCTTTCGTTGGTATGTCTTAAATTGTAGTAGATTACTTTTGTTAGCATTAATTTGTAGATTGTGCTTCTCTAGCCATGTTTAACTATTTTATAAGTATTTTCTATGTACACTAGCGATACGTCATCTGCGAATAGAACGCACTTCGAGTCAATTATTTTAGGTAGGTCATTTATGTATGTAATAAATAGTATACGCCCCAAAACACTGCCTTGTGGAATGATTAATAATCTTTGTGCGTGATTTTACATTTTGTATTTATTTTGCTTTGTTGTAGTATTCTATTTCAACATATTGTTTTCTATTTTTTAGGTAAGATTTTAGTCACTTATAGCCCGTACCCCTAAACCCTATTCCATATAATTTTTGTAATAAAATGTCATGGGATACCTTATCATATGCTTTAGTCATGTCTAGGAACAAACCTATGGCATATTGTTTGTCATTGATGTAGTTATACAACCTTAGTTGAGTGATGAGTACAATGACCCCTTAAGAGGTTTAGGGTAAACAAAAACTAAGGTTGTATATTTCTTGTACGTAATTATATACCGTGAGTGTGGTCGATCTTTTTGCCTAAAGCCAAACTGATTTATGTCCAAGAGATTAAATTTTTTCAAAAACTTGCTAATCTGGACATTGGTTTTTCGAAAAATGTTGATATAACTGGTAGAAGGGCTACTGGTCGGTAGGAACAGGGATCTTGTGGCTAGCCGCCTTTTTAAAATATTGGTCGTAGTTTAGCTTCTTTCAATTTATCCGGAAAGATCCCTTCGTCAAAGGATTTATTTATTAGTTTGGTTATAGATGGTGTCAATTCATCAATACATTCTTAAATTAGGAAAGATGGTATTTCGTCAACTCCGGCACTGCGCTTGCGGCATTCTTCATTTTGCGTATTATATTATAAATTTCGCATTCCGTGTCGGGTTGGACGTATAGTGAATTCATTGATGGTGTAAGAACTGGGCCTGTATTCGACGTGTTGTTGGGTAGCCATTCGCCGACCAAAGCAAGGAAGTCGTTAAAGATACGTATTGGATTAGGTACTTACAACTCCAGTAGCCCCCACAACAAGTAAGAGGTCGGTGTAACCGCTCCACAGACAAGCTGGACGGATGAAATCATTGAACCAGACGCTTCTGTTCAGTGTGAGTACCATTAAGTCATCTGAAAGAAGCAACATTTGAAGAACATTATAAAGTTAACATTTGGAGTTTCAGTTACCATTTTTTTTTATAGTATTTAATTTTTATTTAAGTTGGAAATACATATTTACAAGTGGGTACAAACAACTTATAACTAATTAATTAATAAAAGTTGCAAAATTATATACTTACTAACTTAACTAAAACTATTTACAAACTAAAATAAAGCATCGAAAAATTCATCAGCATCGCTGTCGACTGGTAATGTACCCAAGAGACTGGCCGCATTGCCATGTTTGGAGTATAGGTATTATCTATGTCGCAGGTGCGTGAATTATATCGGCATTCTTTTTTTGTACTGGAACAATGAGCACGAGCAGCCAGTCGATTCCGTAAAAATCTCACCGTGAAAACTTAGGTGAAGTGATCTTAAAATGAGCTGTCATATGCTAGGGATTGACACTATTGACAGCTCACTTCACCTAAGTTTTCACGGCGAGATTTTTACAGAATAGCACTGTTCTCCTGTAGTTATCACGAGTGGAACTATTATTGCACCATTTCAGCCTCAGAGAGTAGCCAATGATCGAGTATGTAAAGTAACTACTATGCGCTGACGATAATGGCGATGATAACGAGCAATGCTGTGAAGAAAATCCTTATAAACTTACTTTTAAGCGAAGAACTATTAAAGAAGTCGTGTATAGTCGCCGCCACAACCTCCGCGGTGACGACAATGTTGTCACTCCGAGCGTTCAGGTCATGTACACCGAGTTTTACCACGAAGTCTCTTTCGGAAAGCGAGGTTCTAGAACCCCGCAGGCAGTGGGCAGCTGCAAATAAAATAAACAAACTGAAGATAATTTTAACTAGGTATTACAATTTAGACTGAAAATCAGCACTATGATTTTGTTAGTTGCGGTGTTTGAGAATAATAGTAATTTTTTGTGCCAATAGATGGCGTTGTTCATTTGTGGTCGATTTGTGAATCTCGGTGCTAAGATTTTCCGCCATTTAATTAGGTCAATAATTTTGTTATGCAAAAATAAGGTCATTAATCACCATACAATATATTCAGTTGTTTCTCTGTATTATCACCCTGGGTTGTTGCGAAGTGAACGGGTTGTTTAGCGGTTACAAGAAAAGTGTTAACAGTATGAATGTAAGGCTATTCAAAAAGGAAGACCTAAAAAGATGGATAGATCATGTGTGAATGATAACTTGACGAGAAAGGACGCAGTCACTGAGATGTCAGCTAATAAACTTGTTTAAACAGGAGAATGTCGAGAGCAAAGTAAGCAATCACTTAAACTAACCGGTAACAATATGACGATTCGACACGAGCGTCCCTCCGCAGATAAACTGAAGAGTTTTCTTAACTTTCTTGTAGATAGCCACGAGCCAAGGTATTTCTCCCCTCTCGTAGGACAGGCCATTGTGGACCAGACGACGGATTTCGTTGTTACCGGCGACTACACCGCACTCTTCCGAATAGTAGTATTGTGGGCTGGATAGGGCAGAGAGATTAAGTTAATTCTATCTTTTACTCCTCTCCCTCAAAGAGAGGAGACCTCTAACCAAGTAGTGAGAACGTTATAGGCTGATTATGCTGTTATATTATCTTTTATATTTTATTATATTTTTTGTTATTCTATTTTTTACATCAACTATTGGTATTTTTATATTTTGTAAGTGAGATTGGAGGATCCAAACAATTTGGTACTTCCTGTCCCACGGCATGTGCCTTGCTATACTGTGCGAAAGTATTGGCGTAGTCGTGATGGTTCACCGACATCTGTGGCATCGGCTGTGGCGTGGTCTGTGGTTGAGCGTCGTTTTCGTTGTCTCCATTGGCAGTAAGATCGATAAAGGTAGAGTGAGCTGCGTCTGGAAGAAGTAATTCGTAGTATTATTAAAGACAAGAAGCCGCGCGTCTTTAACGTTGTGTTGTACAGTAGGCCACACGTCAGTGGTAGCATTTTGACATGGAGCTGGCCTAGCGCAGTACGGAGTTAATACTTATAGAAAAAGAGGTCAGCTGATACTACTTATGGTAGCACTGACGTGCGGCCTACCGTACTACATATTATGTGCACAAGCCGTGTGCCCGATGGAACTTCCCATCAGCAAAAATGACAAACTTCTATACAAACTGTCATCCCTTACTGAACCCCTTTAGGAAATGAATTTTCATAAATCCTTCATTAGTGCTCGCTTTGATTATTTAAAGAACCCTTCTGCAAAATTTCATGCTTCTAGATCCAGCGATTTAAGCTGTGCATTGTCCTGCCTGTTTATGAATTTTTAGATTTTTTAGGTACTAGGTCTGAGTTCTTGCACACAACACTGAAATCCAAGGTCCACGTCCCAGCAGAATATCAGCGTCAGGTATATTTGCCTCTTGCCGGGGTTACGAATTTGTCCGAAAGGGATATCGCGACCCCGGCACACAGGCAACGGAAGGAACACGGGTGGGTTTTAGTCAGTAAAAGTCTGACACGCCCTCCCGCTCCGCCCAGAGCGGGAGAAGTTATATAATAATTACCAACACAAAAAAAAAAAAAGGCACCGTAAGGGGTTCCATCGCGCCTGCTTATTGACCACCCATTATCGTAAAAAAACAAAGTCTATATTTACCTCCAGGTCCAGTGCAGATCGTATCACCATTGAAAGCTATCTCAGTGACTTTCGGCTCCGGCGAAATCCCGGGGAAGTAAAACCGGTAACGGAGTATTTCCCCTCTGTTATACATCCCCAGAATGTCATCTGGTGCACTAATCTCGACATTTGAACCCTGGTTTACAAAAAAGAAGTCATTTTAAAAATTAGGAAGAGAATGGCGTTTTATCTAAGTCATTTTTTATAAATATGATAAAGCAAGAAATATGTGTACGAATCGAAAACTAGCGATAATGCTTGTCAAAAAGTTTCACTTGACTACGCATCTCTAGGTATAGAAGTTATCGTTCGAGGCTGTCGATTCGTTTCATGGAATCAAATAATGTTAACATTGGTGCCGATTCTCTTGTACACCGAACTAAACTAACTAAACTATCACTAAAATTTCTTACTTTTGGCTATGAGAATCTTAACGCTATTCTGCAAATAAAATTCTCTAAATTAAAAAATTATTTTGACACGACTAAAACGAATTTGACAATCGCGAATCCACGTGGTACCCGATTTTTTTTAGAGCCGGAGGCGCGCAGGGGCCTCGACGTATTTTATATGGAATATTTCACTTTTTGTATGGAAAATATGAAAAAAATATTACCAACATGTTGAGTTTTAGGGGTTTAAGGGTTTTATAAAGGGGGTCGAAATTTTCATTATTTTTGCGATAGGACGCACCATTTCCGAGATATAAGCAAAAGAAAAAATAACTACAGTACTGTTTTTGCACATGAAGTCGAGATGTTGGTGTGAATTTTAGTTCATGACAACTTATTTTACCCCACACCTTTTTAATCGCGATTAAAAATTGTTAGGTTTAGTCTGGTTTGGTCTTTTACAATCAAAATTTTAGGTGAAAAACGTCAAATTCAGAATAGCAAAATTGCCATTTTCACTAAACTAAAAACTCAGTACTATCTTAGTGCTGTCAAACTAAAATATAGTTAAGTTGTGTCACTTTAGTCTATTTCAGAATGGGAAATCGTCGTTTGACAGGATTAAACTAAATTTTAGTGATTTTTAGTTTAGTTTAGAGGCATTTATGACAAGAGAATCGGCACCATTGTCTAGCTAATTTATATTCGTTGACCTATGATCACGTGACATTTCGGTAGCTTTTGTCAAGCCCATACATTTATGAGTTTTCTACTAGCGTTATCGCTAATCGAATGTAACTTTGTCTAGGCCCTCGTTGTTGACAAAATACCGATAAAGAAAACAGGATTTTAACCGTTAAAGGCCTGATAAACAACTAATTAACGTGCTAATTGACGTGCTTGAGGGTCACCCAGGGCTTTACCGGTTAAGAATAAAGTTGTCAAAACCACGACTTTTTTATCCGTCGTGACTTTGACGGATAAAAAGTAAAAAATGTCATCGGAAAATTTTACGGAATTTGAAAAAAAAAAAAGTTTAGTTTATTTTTTGCGATGGTTTATTAAGCATTAAGGTTCAATGTAAACTAGAGAAGCTATTATAAACCAGATAGCTAATTAAGCAACACATTTTCGTTGACAATTCCGACTAATCTGTTTCAATTTGACAGGTCAACAACATTCATTGTGTTATTTACGTTCTTGAGCAAATTTTTTTTTCGAATGTACGAAGCAATGGATTAGCAATCTGTTTCAAAACGATTCAGATTCTGATTGATCGTGTATTACGTAATTAGGTTACAGAAATGTGTCCCGTGGATGTCAAACGTGACAACCGCGGTGTATAACTAAGCGGTGCAAGGAGGTTCTCATAGACTAATGCGTAAGCGCAAAAGCGATACAGTCTGCTTAATCTGCCTACTTGATCCCTATTCCCTAACACAGTTTTAACTGCAGAACATTAGGTATTCTAATTTTCATTATATTAATGATGACCATTATGTGGGATTGTTCACTTGGCAACCACGTTGCCTCGTTGCGAGTTTTTTGCACAAATGTTATCCATCGTTCCCGGTTCGAATGGTCAGAACGTGGAAACCTTCTACAAACCAAAGAAAAGTCTTATTTAGAACGCATTTCCACGGCCCATTTTTCATAAAATGATGATCATATTTAACGGGATACCGTTTAAAAAGAAAAACTTATTACAAAAAAAACAACCGACTTAAAAAAAAAAAAAAACACTTGTAGTTGTGATACCTACCTCACACAAATTCGAATACCACTACCTGCTATGTAAATAACAGTTACAGGAAGTTATCATATATCATCCACATATACTAAGTGGGAAAAATACGTATTATTGAAGCTTACTCAAAAACTATCCAAGCAAAGTTAATAAAAATTATATGGGACCAACTTGGGAGCATAAGCTTTCATACAAAAAAAATATTTTAAAAATCGGTCCACAATCAACGGAGAAACAAAAAAACACATACGCTTCGATCATATAACCTCCACCTTTTTGGAAGTCGCTTAAAAATAATAATTAATATAGGTACCTAATAATTTTTTGCATACCTGCATACTGCCAACAGACTTTATTTACATCATAAGGTAGGTATATGTCGTGTGTCGGGCCTTTACAAAGTAAAATTCGATTAGCTATAACGCCAGTAGAAAAGTCATAAATGTATGGGCTTGACAAAAGCTATCGAAATGTCACGTGATCATAGGTCAACGAATAGAAATTAGCTATGTTTCGAATCGACAGCCTCGAACGATAACTTAAGAGATGCGAAGCCAAGTGAAACTTTTCGACAAGCATTATCGCTAGTTTTCAATTCGTATGATGGAAATATTAGCGAAAGCCAAGAACCTTTGGAAAACTAAACAAAATGGCGACTTTGAGCAGTCGGTGTTCCATTTGCGTTCTTTATTATGAAATAAAATGCACACTGCGTTTACTGTGGTCAGCACGCAATGAAAGTGTTTGGCTTAGACGCTAAAGAAGATTTCTCTCCCGTCAGCAATTAGGACAATGCCAGGGCATAAAAAAATATAAGTCCGTCAGTCAGATAATAAAAAAATATTAAACACGTAAGTATTTCTTTTCTTTTTTTTTTTAGGTCGAAGGGAATATTTTATTTTATTATTTTGAAACTTTAACTATTTACAAACAACTTATAACTAATTAATTAATAAAAGTAGCAAAATTATATACTAGCTTAACTAAAACTATTTACGTATTTCTTGTTTTGTCATATTTATAAAAAAATACTTACTTAGATAAAACGCATTAAAGTTGGGGTTCGCTACTCGCTATGTCGTAATATTTAAATTACTTTAAAAAAGAAAATACGTATCCAATATTTGATAATAATCTACCTGACGGAAAAAAAAAAATTTGTAACCCTCATTGGAAAGTCTCGACTCTTAATTACCTATTTATAGAATTTTATCACTTTAGAATTTTCGTCCTGGAGTAAGAATCGCGGTATGAGAGCCATGGCACACTCACACCCCCTCCCGCCAGTGTACTCAACACCAGTGGATCCATTCTGTAAACATCTCACCGTGAAGAGTGAGGTGAAGTGAGCATGAAGTGAGCTGTCCATAGTGTCAAACCCTAGCTTTAGGTGCAATGTCAGCAGTGCTATTCTGTAACCATCCCACCGTGAAAACTTAGGTGAAGTGAGCGTGGAGTGAGCTGTCATTGCACAGGGATTGACACTATTGACAGCTCACTTCACCCAAGTTTTCACGGTGAGATGTTTACAGAATAGCATGGCAGCTCACATCAAGCTCACTTCACCCAAGTTATCACGGTGAGATGTTTGCAGAATAGCACGGCTGATCCAAATAACGACATTGCAATTACCCACTGCGTTACTCTGATTGAATCCACAAAAAGTTTGAAAGTATTCGTAATCATTATTTATGGCTACAGAACCAGAATAAAAGTTAAAATCGCCAAAAACCAGCATATTTATATACTTATTACAAAACTGTTCAATGATGCGAAATAATAACATGTATTCATTATCATTACTACTAGGCGGAATATTTACTAGATAACACAAAGTAAAAACATAAATATGTTACTAACTGTGCGTTTGTTTGCACTGGCGAAACATTAAAAACAAAACATGTTGAAATCTCAATTTTCTGTCAATGTCCCATACAATTTTTGACAGGAACTAGAGATTTCAAGATGTTTTGTTGTGATGTTTCGCCAGTGCAAACGCACAGTTAGTTACACAGATTTATGTACATAATTATATCCGTTCAAACACATCCTCGTCGATGTTGACGTCATCAGTCGCTGGTGTGAACGGCTACGAGTCACGTGCCGCCATGTTTACGCTCGATCACACCGCAAAACAGTATATCGCGGTGGAATTATTTCTGCATCGTGAATGGCGTCATTGCAGCCTGTTTACGTGGTCGTAAACAAGTCTGGATTTAAGGTTGAAATATTGTAATAATATTCCTACAACTTTGTTCGAAGTCCTCGCATATTTTGGTACTTTATTTCAACGGAGTTATTTAGGATTTCTAGGTTTGTTGATTGCTCTACGAAACCACACCCATTCCGCAAATTCAATATTAACCGCTGGGCGGACATAACTTTTTGTGTGTACTCTCTGGCACTCGTATGATATGTCTTTTAGTCTTGTGTTTTATTTTTTCAACTTTAACTGGTACTTCTTCTTCATACATTTTCCTAACATGTTGTTCTAAACGTTAAATTGTTGTTTCTTCCTGTAAAAGCTATACGTGTAAATATTTTTATCATTTCCGTTCCACGTTTATCAATGGCACTCGTGCTCCCGCTTTTTTTACTTCACTGTTCGAATATCAATTTTTTTTTCCTTGTTACGGTAGTCCAATTTCCTTATTTTCAGGTTACACCATTCTCAGACCTCTTCTCACTATTTAATATGTATATATATATATATATTTATATAATAATAACGTGACGCCTGTATTCCGGCGTGAAAGCTTTATCTTTTTCTTCGTTAAGGTCAAGCACTTTAGATGGAATTTCTTCTTGCACTTTCCTTGCGAACACTCCATAAACTGTGACTCATCTATAACAGCATCACAGCCGGTACATTTCGTATCCAATTAAAACTTCGACTAGTAACCTAGATAAATAACATTTTCAACATCCTTTTGATCGCTTAATAAAATTATTCTAATTTAAATTCGAAAGTCAAACAACTTACGTAGCCGTGGTGTACGTAGTAGGACGTAGACCACGGCTACGATCTACTATTTACACCACGGCTACGTGCACCATAGCTACGTTCTACTACGTACACCACGGCTACGTCCTACTACGTAGCCGTGGTGTACGTAGTAGGACGTAGCCAACGTGACAAAACGTCAAGATTTCTTCATTAATGTATGTTTAATATTAAATGCATTGTTTACTTAAAACCTTCCGGAATAATTTCACTAAATTATGGTGAAAACGGTATAGAAGAACAACAAACTCGAAAGCAACTTTAATTTATAATGCGTACATATAGAAAATAGATATTGTTTATTTCTATTAAAACTAACATATTATGTACATAGTAGTAACTCACGTTTAGATCAGCTTGAAAAGTAAATGATAGTTTTACGGAAGACACCTTCCCAACTGGGTGCAAAGTGATTTCCCCGAAAACTTTTCCCTCTTCAGTGAATACATTAAAAATATCAGGACATGGAGAATTCGAGTGGCCACACTCACATACTAAACTTAAAACGAAAACACACAAACACACTGAATTCACATTCATATTTTAAATTTCGAATAAAGGTTCACATTAAAAACAAAATGTTCTTAGCGACGTGTGTCCATGCCTCCGATTGGCTCAGAACTAGCATGTTCAAAATCATCCAGCCATGAAAAACAGCATCCTAATTGCTTAACACATTTTATTTCTGATTGCAATTCTGAAACGAAATCAAGTCCAGGCTTAATCGCATGCCAAAATTGCAATTACAATAAACATTTTTACCAATCGACTAGAATTTGATAGGGTTGTCCAAAGCAATTTGCCACAATCTGTTTCGTTGATGTGTTTTGTTCCACCATATGGCATGATTTTTTTCCAAATTATTGTGCTATATTTTAATTTTGTTTTAATTACAACTGATGCTCATCTAGTGCCTTTAAATGAAAATGTACAATGATTGCCGAGAAATGAAAAAAATAATTTTAAAAACACTTTCAACCAAAAACTACCTTATTTGGAATACGTAACAAAACGTTCTTCTTTTCACGTTTTTGTTATATGTGGCCAGTGACAAAATCGTAGAAAAGCTGTGTTGTCAACTTAGTGGCATTTTCACTAATCCAAATCCAAAATGAAATTTTGCTTTTAGTGGCTGGTGGTTTTGTCTAGTGGTTAGTTTAATTCAATTTGTAGAAAACAATACATCCCATCAATTACTAAAATTTTGACTCGAGCAAATATTAAAATAACACTACAATGGCTGTTTTATTGTTTGTATATAAAACCTGTGTCAGTAATTTTACTATTTTTTTTTTTTTATGCCGAAACCGCTGCGGATTCGAACGCTGATTTGGAAACACTATTCAGACTTCAGCATGAGGAATATGTTGAAGCCAAACAGAGGCTGCGCCCGAGTGGAGATCGAAAAACAACGTCATTTCGAAAAAAATATCTCTCGGGAACATACTTCCGGGATAAAAAAATATGTATCTAACAAACATTCAAACATCTTCACTAACTTTTTCATTAATTATTGTGTGACCTAATACTAGGACAATAATTAAAATAATACTACTTATGATGAGGTAAGTACCTTTTATTTGACGCATGTCTATAGTGGACTCAGGGGAAAAAAATTGGCAACACTGAGTAAAAGTTGAAATAACATAATAAGCATTGTTTTGTCTTGAATTTTGTTATTTGCTAGATAATAAATGAATAGTTGTTTTATATTTTTCAACATAAAAAAATATATTTACTATTCTCATACAGAAACAAGGCCTATGATAAGCAGTTGTGGAACATTTTTCTTGTGACTTGTGGCGAGCGTGAGCGACTTACATAGGCTGTTTTGCTCAATAGCAAAAAGTACCTATGCAAGATCGACTTACCTAAGTAGGTACTTTTTACATACATATTATCACTACAAGTACGTAAGCCAATATAAATAGGAATAACGAGTTTATGACAGTGACTTCGTATCTTATTAGATTATTGTAGCTGTAGGTACATTATTGGTGAGTCTACATATGGATAATCATTCCTTTGTTGCGTTGGTAGGTTGGTCATACGGGCAGGTATCCGCAACTCCACGTCAAAGCGCGTATTTTGCGTGCCGGTGGGAAAATCGGTTATTCGATCCACCCCAGCTCCTCAAAGAAGGCCAGCAACGCCTTGGTGTCACTGACAATCTCACGTAGGGTACCTGGGTTACCGAAGTACTTTGACCTGTATGTCTTTGTTGCGTAGACAAGCATTTTACGTGAGGTTAACTATTTATTGTGGTTAAATAATTATACAGGGTGTCAGGGATATCGACGCGATCTAACCTTAACTTTGGTAGATACCTATTTTCTGGCTATGCACGATTGCACGACGCGACCAGCGATGCGCCGCCGCCGTATCGCGGCGAGGTGGATGACCTGACCTATAATTTTACTATCTCGTTCTAGGTGCGAACTTATAGTAGGTACTATCATGACATGGTTTTTATTATTTCCTGCAGGTACTAGATACGGGTACCTATTGTATCTAACGTGATATTTTTAGGTATTATTTATTTATTGGAATATTACAGGAACAAGACAAAAACCAAACTTACCACAAAACCGGGTCAGTGGGTCGTCTCAGGGGCGGATTTCGGGTAGGGTAGCTCCGTGTGGACCAAGACAATATTGACTCAAAGAGTAGGTACATGCGTTTAGCTTTCGCCAGATTATCACCATTGCGTAAAAACGCACCATATCCAACCACTCGTTTGAATAGTTAGAACTCATTTTCACAAAAAACGCGTGATGCGTGCCTGTTACGAAAGTACATCGGTCGCATACGCGTGGCTCGCTCGAGAGATTTCGTTAGAATGGCTACCGCCTACCGCCCGGGCGGCTCGGGCGGCCCACGGCAGTCAACAAAAGAAATGGGCGGAGCGGTACTTTGCGCGATTGCGTGTCATTGGCTAATGATTTATTTGCATTTAGGCCCGCATTGGCCGGACATCCTTGTAGTCCACGTGGACTCCTCATAACTCTTTTGAATGCTATATCGCTACCGCGATGAGTACTTAGATGTTACGGTTTGTAATTGAACACGTTTGAGCAACATAGGACTAATTTGAGAACGCCTAGTTTAGTTTGTTTTAATAACATATTTGATGCTATAGAATGGTAGTAGACCATGGTCTGACAAACTTTTGTTCTAGCAAAACTGTGATTCAAATGTCGCCGTGTATATAAATAAATAAACCTCTATTTCATCTATGCCTTATATTTCTGACGGTGTTTCTCTTGATATAATATTAGAACACAAAAACATATTTATATCACTATTCTTTTACCATTGAAGATTTTTTGTCGTTGGTTTTATAACCTTTATTTGTAGAGATGTTCACACGGAAATATTAATTTTACCGATTGGCGACGAGTGCCACGTGGAGGAAGGTCAAACGAGTTAAGTTAGTACCTACCTACTAGTATTATAATTATGATACATCAAGTTTATAGCTATGAGGAAAATGAAGATTTTAATAAACCTAACCTTAGTTCGACTTGGTGCGGACAACTTGTTTGTTTTATTTATAAATTTCACGCGTTAACGTCATTCAAATTATGATCCTCAATACGAGTATACCTACAATTTTCTCGAATGCACAGTATTAAGAATTTAAGACATACCTTAGTGTATCCTATAAATTTACTTACAAGCTTTTAGAGCAGGTCCATAAGGTTGAGGATTTTATTAGTAAGCCTTAACTCACTCAGACGTATCGCTGAGGAATGGTTCGGGGTTAATTCTAGACCGTCATCATTATCATGTACTCAATACTAAATTCTTTATTGCATTCCATCTGTATTACGCTGCATTTATATGTACGCCTGATCCTGAGCGAATGTTTCTCACTGCCGCACAGTTGATCATAAAAAGGCTCTCGCAAACAGGACCTTAAATTTTAAAGTATCGGTTCTTTGCTATAGACAATATTATTTATTTTTATGTAGATATTGTGTCTCGTTGACCTCAGCTGACTTGTAAAACCGAATCTAAATTGGTTCACACATGTGCAGCTGCTTAAGAGCGTTTATTCTGAAAGTTGGCAACGTCGCAAATAGCTGTCAAAAAATTACCTGTTTTGGAAAATTTTGCAATATTACTATAAGGAAATGAGAAATGTGGCTAACTAGGGAACTAGAATATTAATAATGAATTGCAATTATAACATTGAATTTGCTGTTGTACCCGTTTTAGGTGGAAAAAAGGCATTTGGAAAGTTTCCAAATCCTTTTTTTACATCTAAAACTAAATATTCTGTGTTACGATATTAATTATTGCATTTCATAATCAATATTCTAGTTCGCTAGTTAGCCACATTTCTTATTTTCATACAGTAATATTGCCAAATTAATCAAAACAACGAAATATTTGACATCTATTTGCGACGTTGCCCACTTTCAGAATAAACGCTCTTAACGTTTAAAAATAATAAAATTTTCCAGACACATAGGTCAAGTGTGAGGTCGTAACTGCTGTGATTACTGACCGAAATAACTGCAATCAATTAAAACTTTTAGCAAGGGGTATCGTGTGACAGATAACTGTGTTGTGAATAGATAGGCAGTCGATTCATGTAAAAAACCGGCCAAGTGCGTGTCGGACCACGCTAGAGTTTGTGTAGTCAACTTTTGACTTTAAGAGCCCATACTACCTCAGCTCAAATATACTTTTTATCTCGCTCGCACCATACTGCTCGCGGACTGAGTGAGAGCCGGGCTAAGTAGGGTGCTGGCGGCAATTGTTTTATACGGCGAAAATGATGTTAGTTAAAAAGAAATAAAAAACCCAGTCGCTGTTTTATAGTTAGTTAATTTATTATGCAAAATTTTTGATGATCTAATTTGAAGTATTTTTTGAATACCAGCAGTTTTTTTATTGGTTTGGAGGTAATTTTGGAAAGTTTTCCTATCGAGAAAATTTTATGGAATCGTGTTTTCGTCAAACATAGTACTTAACATTAATCCTCAACTTCAATATTTATTTCAAAATTAATGCTGTAGTATTTTCGATATAACGAAGGATCATGCTAAGCAATTTCAGGTAGTATAGGCCCTTAACAGCAAAGCTGCTTCGAGCATCATCAAAGATTTAAATCATAGATTTACCCTCACTGTACTGTCGCACAAAAAATCGTCCATAATGAGAGGAGCGAGCTCACACATTAACAATGGCGTTTCCATGACAACCAAGTCAAGTCTCTGCGACACTGTCCGTCTCAGAGGTGTCAAAACGAAACAGAAACGCGACCATCTTTTGACGCGAAAGGGCAAATCTACGATTGAAATCTTTGGAGCATCATAATCTTTTTCGCTTATATGTGCATAATTTTTTTTCACCTGTATTTTTTTTGTAGCTTCGCTACACCATTTTTTTGCGGTGCTTATCAGTTAATGGGCTGCGCAGTCTTCCTGCAAAGCCCTAGCCGTTACACAATGGTAACAATTTGACATTATTGACAGCACCTTTATATCATAGCAATAGTGACAAGTGTTGCCACAGAAGTGAAAGAAATAAAGAATTATAGGTTCGGTAACTAAAACAGTATTAGTGTAAAATAACGATTATAATTTTAATCGAAATATTTCTGTGATAAAACATTTATAATCCACGGCAAGTACTGAGCTGCATCAGTGTAGACGACATATTCGTTGAGATTGCAGGGGAGGGCTCTGTTTCCATTCTGGAGGACGTGCGATACTATGCCCCGCAGTCTCCACTTGCCGCCATCTAGTAGATAGAGGCCGCCACCGGAGTCTCCCGTGCACGGGCCACTGCCGTCTCGACTACCTGTCAAAGTGAAATGGTTCATAAATCTATACATATACGAGTACTAACCCGAAATCCATATTGAACTCGCGCGCGTAAGTTCAACCCGTATAATTTTTATTTTAGTGATTTTCTGCAATAACATCTTTTACAATTTTTACTATATAATAATCTTTAAAAAAATGAAACTTTATCGTTCTAATTTACCACAGTATTTTCGTTTCATTCTTCATCCTATCTCGCCCGGGTTCTATCCCTGCACGCGTACCGTAGAAACGAGTTTTTGTTGACGGAAGAGTAGACAAAATGACAGTTAAACAATCACAATCTGTCATTTTGTCTATTCTTCCGTCGACAAAACCTGATTCTATGGTGGTCATGCTACGCGTGCTGGGCGATATTTGAATTATATGTGGCAATACAATTTCTTTTTTGCTACAACAGGTATTAATTCCTTGCTTGGTCTGCTGTCTCAGCGTTGCGTAAGATTTTCTATTAAGAAGGTACTGCACGTGAGAAGAGTACCTACCTGGAAAGACTTGGGGTAGGCCTTGACCAGCATAATAAAAACTAGCTTAATTTTAGACTTTACACACAGATTTTGACTGCAGATTTCACGTAGCGATTATAAAATCTGTGTGTGGATCTTCAGGATTCGCTGCCACACTGCATCCTGATGACAAAACAGCACACGCCATGTTTAAGATTCCCATCGATTTTTGTGAGCAAGGAAACACCTGATTGTGGGGTGTCACGCAACAGTAACAAGGGACGCGTGCTTAAGGATTGCGCTTCATCGTATGGGATGAATGCATTATGGCAAATAGGAAAGCAGTGGAAGCTGAACCCTGAAACAGAACCCTGCATGAAATCCGCAGGAACCAAGACATGATGGGTGGTGTCACAATTCTGTCTGACAAAGTGAATGCTTCGTTGAAAAGGTCGACTCTATGGTCGAGAGATCATAGACTGCGCTTGACCATCAACATGCGAGCTCGATTTGGCGGAAATTCACATGCTCAAGAATTCTCCGATGTTCTTCTAAAAGTTGGTCAAGGCCCTCTACCAGAGGAGAGCGGCCAGGTAGCCCTACCAGAGGCTCTTGGTAGAGTAGTTCCGACTTTAGAAGGTCTGATTCGTCTGGTGTACGGGGACATCAGTTGAATACCGTACAAAGAAAATTCTTGTGCGTGTTTCCATTTAACGCCGAAAATGATCAAGCTGCAGCGATCAACCATAGTATTCTCTCGCAAATGGAAGGGAACGTAGTTACATACACCTCCATTAATACTGATGAGGAGGAAGATGATGCCACACATTATCCCGTAGAATTTCTTAATTCGCTAATGGCAAGTTGACTTCTGGCGCACATCATCCAGCTGAAGGTCGGTGTCTCGATTATGCTCCTTCGGAACTTAAGTCCACCGAAGCTGTGTAACAGAACCCGGCTCACAGTCGTGTCTTTGCAGAGTAACGTCATTGAGGTGGAAATTCTAACAAGTTGTGGCGTTGGCGAGACAGTGTTTATACCGCGTATACCACTAATTCCCCACAATTACCAGTTTAAGTGCATGCAGTTCCCTGTGAGCGTAAGCTTTATCATTACATTCTATTACAGGGGCCGACACTGAACGCTAAAGGCTTCTGGTGTCGACCTCCTCAGGACAAGCTGTTTCTCGCACGGACAATTGTACGTCGGTTACTCTCGAGTCTCCCTCCAATCCTGACTCTCTGTATATTTTGACTGCTGAGAACAAAACTACAAACGTAGTATAAAGGGAAGTTTCATAAAAATGTGGCTGTTACTGTATTATATTGTGGTGTCTTACGACTTCCACGCGAACGAAGTAGCGGGCAGAAGCAAGTCTTCAAAAGAAGCAGAAATTAACTGCCACTGAGATATATTCATCCCCGCAGTACTTGGTGCGTTGCGATAAAGGTCCCACTGAGTTACAGGTCACGGACCTAGCCGCACGGAGAGGTCAGTATGGAAATGCGTCACAGATACACATTCTCAACCGGTGAAAGATAGGTATATCTTATTGGATACGACACGGTTAAACTCAACTGACAATAAGTATGTTAGACAAAATAAAAACTGACCAATAATTAAAAAGAAGCGCAATAATTAAAAAAGGTCGACATCGTGTGAAGTAAAATAAGTGCGTGTTGTACCACGGACAGTGAAAGGTTCCGTAGTTGGGATATCCCAAGGACAAACTTAACGTTGTAGTTGCAAAACATGTTCTCCCATACATTCCAACTGCAAATGTAGTTTGTACGCACAATATTGGGAGATTTACCATGAAATTTTAAGACCATAGACTTCTTATAGGTTTTCCGGTAATCTATAAGTAAAGACCATTTTTTTGTATTTTTTGCAATTTTGATGGTCCTTTAGTTTCGGAGATAAGGTCTATTTTCTTAAATATCTTTAAAATAATGTATTTTACAATAACAAAAATATTTGAGGTCCTTACAACAAGTTCTTTCATTTGATATGTCACACAATTTAGTTTGCATAACTTACTTTTTTATTTTTCAATTTGCCTCCGAAAAGTGACTGCCAGTATTTGAGTCACAGAAATTGATATTTGTACCAAATTGCAACTTGATCGGCCCATTTGATTCGGAGCAAATCGGCTGTGACAGACGTACAGACAGACAGACACACTAGTGATCCTATAAGGGTTTCGTTTATTCCTTTTGAGGTACGGAACCCTTAAAAAGTGGTATATTTTAAACCACGACCTTTTTAAAGTCAATCCTACTTAGTTAAGACACGGTAAACAATAAAAACAAAATTTTCTCAGCCGCCATCTTGGATTTACATTTTGACCTCATTATCGGCTTTAGTACCCTCTAAAACTATGAAAACGACAGCCAAGACGAAACATTTATAAAATATCGCCGCTTCTTGGATTATCGTTTTGACCAAATTCACACTTTCTCTCTCTCTTTCTGCGGCATGCAGTCTACTCGGGTAGATGTGTTCAATTTTATCCCACGACGCAGTATTCAATTTATTCTCTTCTTTTGTTTTTTTTGCCATCGCTCTCTCTATCTCTCTCTCTCTCTCTCTCTTTCTTTCTATTTGAATTAGAAGAAGACAAAAGTATTAACGCCGGTTACAAATAAAAAGTGCCGATGGTAACGGCTAACTGCCCAGGGTGACACTTTCATAATTATATAATAACTGAATAAATACCTGCACACAAGGTATTATGGGAAGTAAGGTTTTGTAAGTCAGGCATGCTGGTCCTGCACTCTTTGGCGCTAACTATAGGGACGCGCAGTATGTGGGGCTCGTCTACCTCCTTTTCACCCCAGCCGGCCACCTGCAAAATAAATACAGCGTTACATTACAAAAATACTACAATGTTGTAACTCCAGGACTTTTCGGCCCCATAGGCTATCCGTTCTGTGCACAAAGTGGTGCTACTGCCGCCTTACGTTGTCACTTCTTCGGGTTTGTCATGTCACTCACCTTAGCTCTGCTGCGAATCACTTCTTTTCTGATTTGATCATGCAGGGAAACTCCATCCCCACTGCTTTACTGATTTGGGTGACTGATAAGATCAAATTGCTTCAGTAACCTGTACTAGGTATACACTGTATATACTTAAAAATTTGACAATAATTTTATTATATCTTGGATTAAGTACTTACAACTCCAGTAGCCCCCACGACGAGTGAGAGTTCATTGTTACCGCTCCACAGACAAGCTGGACGGATGAAATTGTTGAACCCGACACGTCTGTTCAGTGTGAGTATTATTATGTCATCTGAAAGAAGCAAATGATAAAATGCAAATGTATTAACATCTATGCCGCACGTGCGTGAATTATAGCGGCATTCTTTTTTCGTACTTGCACAATGATCACATGAGCATGAGCTGTTCTCCTGTAGTTATCACGAATGGAACTGTTATTGCACCATTTCAGCCTCAGAGAGTAGCCAATGATCGAGTATGTAAAGTAACTACTATGCGCTGATGATAACAAGCAATGCTGTAAAGACCGTCCTTATAAACTCACTTTTAAGTGAAGAGCTATTAAAAGACTCGTGAAAAGTCGCAGCCATGACCTCCTCGGTGACGACGATGTCGTCACTCCAAGCGTTCAGGTCGTGTACACCGAGTTTTACAACGATGTCTTTTTCGGAGAGTGAAACTCTAGAACCCATGCAGTGAGCAGCTGCAAATAAAATAAACATACTGAAGATCATTTTAACTAAGTATTACAATTTAGACTGAATATCAGCACTATTATTTTGGTAGTCGCGGTAACAAGAAAAGTGTTAAAAGTATGAATGTAAGGGTATTCAAAAAGGGAGACCTAAAAAGATGGATGTGAAAGATAACATGGCGAGAAAGGACGCAATCGCTGAAATGAGGCCGTGAGCGCATAAACGGCCTAATTACATTTTATTTAAAAAAATTGTTAGTGGACCTATCGCCGTCAAAAACCTGTTTTTAAGGAAGCGAATGGCCTAACATTGATTTTTCGACCCACCAAAAGATGGCGTTAAGGCCTACGCAGACCGGGACCGCATGGCAAGGGATTTTGCCGTGAGTCAGTGCACACTGGCCGCTTAGATACCGCGGCATTCCAGCACTTTGCCACGGCATGCGCAGTATATCACTACGAGCGCCGGAGTCTAGCATGCCGTTTCCTACCGCAGTATGCCACGGGAGCCTGTGGCGCGTCTTTTAATGCCGTGCGATAAAATCCCTTTCAATGCCACGGCATCATTTTAAAGCATAGCAATTTATGTCGTATTTCTGTAACAGTACGGTTGAATGTCCATTAGTAAAAATTCAAATCCCTTGCCATGCCGTCCTGGTCTGCGTAGGCCTTTAGTAACACATTTATTGCATTAAAATTCTTTTTAAATTTCTTTGATTATCCCAATAACACTAATCAGTAGTAGACCGTTCTTGCTCTCGCGGCCTCAAATGTCAGCTAATAAACTGGTTTACAGGAAAATCTCGAAAGAAAAGTACTCAAACGATCACTTTAACTAACCAGTAACAACATGACGATTCGACACGAGCGTCCCTCCGCAGATAAACTGAAGAGTTTTCTTAGCTTTTTTATAGATAGCCACGAGCCAAGGTATTTCTCCCCTCTCGTAAGACAGGCCATTGTGGACCAGTGGACTGATTTCGTTGTTACCGGCGGCGACTACACCGCACTGTTCTGAATCGTGGTATTCTGGGCTGGATAGGGCAAAGATATTAATTAATTCTATCTTTTACTCCTCCCTCTCATAGAGAGGAGGACTGTATCCCAGTAGTGGGAACTGATTATGCTGTTATAATATCTTTTATGCCCGCTTTCTGAGATCCTCAGATAAACTCTTAATAGCTATTGATTCGACAAAACAATCTATTCAAGCGAATTCCTTTCTTAATCGAAATCAGAAATCTGATATCGTACGTATAAAAAAAATACTTTTTCAACACACTTGCTCGTAAAGTGGCTCTCATTGCTTTACGTTCATAAAGAAGTCCATTAAACACGCGTGCTTTTTACTTTATATTACCGCACTAGTGCGGTAATGACCGCCAAAGATATATATTTACTAGTCGGAGTAATGACATGGCAGTATGGAATTGGTAAGTACTCTGATGGCAGGATGGAATTTGTATTTAATAGAAATTGAATTTGGTGAAGTTTTTTACCAAAGGCAACCGCTCAAAAGTAAGTTTTGTAAAAAAAAATAACCATAGGCAAACCAGGGGCCTTTAGCTTAAGGTAAAAAAGATCCCATGGGCAGTTCAGTGGGTACTATTCATGGGATTAGTATGAACTATCCTATACTATTAAATGAGCATTCTCTTTTTTCATCCGAGCAGAGATTTGCGCTTTTTTTAATCCCATAAAAGAGACTTCATGCCTTTTTATGCCTACTGTGTAAATAAATAAAATATGATAAATTAACATAATATTTCATCAAATGAAACTTAGGTTTTGCCAGTGCCTTTATTTACACCTGCGTGCCCATCGCTAACGGAAAAAACAAAACCAGCGTACCATTTTCCATAAACAGTTGTTTGTGTTATACAGGCTGTTAGGCAGACGGTTGAACATACGAAAATGACGGATCCGTGGGGCTGTTCGCTACGTGTTTAGGCCCAATAAGAAGACCCAGGCCACAAGGATTTTATTAAATATTAAAAAAAAAAAAAAACCTAATTCGTCGCTGCTCAAACTGTATATCAAAAATATGATATCTAAAGTATTGTCACCAACCGGCATAGAAAAGTTTTTAAAAGAAGCTCTGGATAGTCAGTACCCAGTAACAAAGACTCAGCGTAAAGAAAGCGTCAGCTGAACTTTATAAATCTAAATGTATGTATCATTTCTATAGTTACGTTATTGTATCATAAGTTCTTACAATAAGTTTTTATTTTTCCTCGCAAGTGTGTTGAAAAACGTCGTATGAAACGCGTGTGCATTGATCATTACACAGCACACTTGTATCATAATGAACTTCTAACTACGGTTAAAATACCCCTGAAACCGGAAATTAGTCCTTGTATGTCTATCTTTTATTCTTAAATTCCCCGGAATTCCACGAGGTCCCAGCATCTCGTGGCCCACAGCTGCTTAACTGGCTAGGCTGTCGACTCACTAGATGACTACACCAACGTTGGACTAAGCAATACACACATCGTTTTTATTATCAAAATACTAGCTTCTGCCAGCGGCTTCGCCCGCGTGATATCTTTATAAATTATAGCTTATGTTACTCAATGATAATGTCGCATTCTACTGGTGAAAGATTTTTTTTAATCGGTCCTGTAGTTTTTGAGTTTATCCATTACAAACAAACACAAACAATCGAATCTTTTATCTTTTTTAGGGTTCCGTATTAAAGAAGGAACCCTTATAGTTTCGCCATGTCCGTCTGTCTGTCCGCGGCTTAACTCAGAGACGGTTAGTACTAGAAAGCTGTAATTTGGCATATGTATACATATTAGTCATGCCGACAAAGTTGTAAAATAAAATCAAGAAAAAAATATTTTTTTATGGTATCTCCCCTACACGTAAAGTGGGAATGTTTTTTTTTTTCTCGTCTACCCCATGGTGTGGGGTATCGTTAGAAAGGTCGTTCAAAAATATAGTGAGTTTTTTACCATTTTTAGATTTAGGGATCCGTTTGCGAAATATTAAGCTTTAAAGCGCTAATTTTTGTTAGAGTCAAGTGTCCCCCCCCCCTATCAGCTAAATGGTTGTACTTCGATTTGTGAAAAAAATTACAGCAGTAGAATATAATAATGAAATTAAAAGGAAAACTATCACAGCTAAGTAGGCTTTACAGTTTAACGAGTAATAACCGACCAACTCAAATTTGCGGTTTGATAAACATGATTTCCCATACATTCTTTTATTCATTTTTCATTTTTTTTTCTTTCTAATTGAACAGACAGCTGTGCTACTGGTGAGTTTGTTGCGCCACTTCTTCTTCCCAGCTAATGCACTAGGAAGTGATGAAGGGTGGGCGTTTTGGGGGACTGTCTTATGTAATTTTGACGTTCGAAAAGTGCTGATTCTCAGCCTAGTTTGAATAAATGACTTTTGGATTTTGAAATCCGTATGGGAGAAAATGTTTTTCAACGACAATGTTAACTTTGTTCTTGGGATAAATTCATCCCGACTACGGAACCCTTCATTGTGCGTGGTCCAACACGCACTTGGCCAGTTTTATAATTTAAGTTTAAATATATAAATTCAATTAGCAAAACACGTGGTGAAAATACTAAATCCAAAGGCCTGGGCGCGGGGAATTTTCCATACGCACCTGGTTGTGTTCCTCACAGGTAATCCCGTTGTTGCTGGTAAACTGGCTGAAATATCAAAACGGAAAATGGTAAAAGTCACACATGTCGAATAGTTCTTTGATTATTCTCAAAAATCTTTTGCACCGATTTAAAAGTTTCGCAAACCTCCTTTTTTTTAGTCATCAACCATTGAATCTGAAAGAGTATAATCGGGAAGGCACACGTATGCTTAGCGGTCTTGCATCTCATTATTAATATTGACAGTTAAGGCCTATTCAGATATATAAGCGACTAGCTTCTGCCCACGACTTCGTCCGCGAGCCAATAACCTTCCTTAACAATTGGGCTATCCGATGCAAAAAGAATTTTTCAAATCCAAATCGTAGTTCCGGAGATTACAGAGAGCTGCTAAAGAATTGTTAAATTTAATTAATTTAAAAAAAATCTATAAATTCTATTTAACCTCTTCATTGAAAAGCTACCACTTATGGGAAGAGCGAGACAAATGTAACTTTCTGCGGCTGCCTCAATTTATGTATGAAATAAATATTTTTGTATTTTTTTTTTTTGTATGTCGTCGAGTATTTTAACGATGATTTGAAAACGACACAACAATGTTGAATTCAGTACATTTGTCCATAGTCCCGTGGACAATCTCCTTTCTTGTTTTAACATATCCTACGGCCATCTTCGGCCCAGGATTACTTTGTTTCCGCTTAGCGATCTTTCTTAATTTATTTTATATTTGCTCGGCTCCTAATGGTTGTAGCATGATGTTTGTGCAATTATTTGTCAAAAATATTAATAAATCTAAAAAAACGACACGAAATTATGCGTCAATAATTTAATTCCTCTACGTGGTCTTTGAAATCCCGAACAAGATTGTCGAAATCCACGTTTAATAAGGACTCAACTCGATCTAATTAGCAACAAAATATCATCGAAGCGCAAAAAAATATTATGTGTAGGACTAGGTACCTTTTGAAATCAATGGCTTACCACTGTTACCTGGAACTTCCTGTCCCACGTTCGGCTGAGGCGTGGTCCGTGGTATAACTATGACGACTGTTCTGACATTATGCTCAACACTGATTGTGCACAGATTTGGGTCTGGAAGAAGTAATTCGTAGAGTTATTAAAGACAAGGAGCTATGCGTCTGTTGTGTTGTACAGTAGGCCCCACGTCAGTGGTAGCGCTTTGACCTGAAGCTGGCCTAGCGTAGTACTACGGAGTTTATATAGAAAATTAGGTCCGCTTATACTGGTTTTGTTGCTCTGACGTGCGGCCTACCGTACTACATGTACATATGTGCACAAGCTGTGTGCCCGATGATACTTCCCATCGGCAAAAATAACGAACGCCCATACAAACTTTCATACCTTATTGAACCCCTTAAGAAGATGAATTTTCAAAAATGCTTGCTTTGGTTATATAAGGAACCTTCGTGCAAAATTTGGGTTATTTCCGTTTAGACAGATTTTCATTTCGGCAGATTTTTGTTTCGACAGTATGTCACTTTGTTATCTCAAACGTACAGCTACGTACAAAATAAAAGACATAGGTTTTAGTAGTCATATGTTTTTTTTTAAATAACCGTCGAAAAATTTCAACGCAGGTATTCTCAGAATCATGTACTGAATCCATGGTAACCGGCTTCGCGTCGATGTCCCTGCCACCCTGTATAAATAGATCACTTTTTACTACATCTATCACTCCTTGTGATTGTACTTTTACCGTCGAAACAAAAATCTGACGAAACGTAAATCCGACGAAATAAAAATCTGACGAAACGGAAACAACCATGCTTCTAGACCCCAGAGGTTTAGGTTGTGCGTTGTCTGTCTGATAGGTACGAGTTCTGAGTTTTTGCACACAAAACTGTAGGCCGAGGCCCCACGAACTGCAAGGGGCGCGTCGCAGTGTGTGATCCGCTTTTCCATGGCGTCCGCCTGCATATTGACGACCCAATATCGTAAAAAAACAAAGTCCATATTTACATCTAGGTCCAGTGCAGATTTTTTCATCATTGACAGTTATCTCAGTGATTTTCGGCCGCGGTGACATGACGGAGAAGTTAACCCGGTAACGGATGGTTTCCCCCCTGTTATACAATCCCAGAATGTCATCGGGTCCGAGGATGTGGACTCCCGAATCCTGGTTTAAAAAAAAAAGTCATTTAAAAATTATGAAAGGAATGTTGTGGTTGCAGCATTTAAAAGTTTTTTTTATGTTTTTGTAAGTTATTTATTTTACAACCCCTTGCAATGCTACAAATTGATAATATGCGTCCATCTCCATCACTCCCATGGGCTGTAAGCAAATGAGGTATTATGTTGAATTGTTGATCTACTAAAAGTCAATCATAACATACGTCCCGATTTGTCCGGATATTGGTCACCATCCGGACTTTGTCCAGCCTTGTCAGGTGCCTGGAACTTTCGAAATTATGCATTCGGCACAGGTTGTTATCACAATAATCGACTAAAAAAACAGAATGTTAAGAATAAAGTTGTCAAAAACACGATTAATTAATCTGCTGTGACTTTGACAGATAAAAGTAAAAAATGTCATCTTTGATTTTGATTTGATGATGATTTTTTTATTTATTTTTTTGCGATGGTAGCAATGAAAATAATACGGTAGAAAATCTGAAAAACATGAAACTTTTCGCAGCCGCCATCTTGGATTTTAGTATTTTAGTTTAAAGGTGGTACAAAACATAGGGGCCGATTCTCTTTGGGAGAAGAGAATCGAAATACTCTAAACTAGACAAAAATCACCAAAATGTAGTTAATTCCTGTCAAACGACGTATCCCATTCTGAAATTGACTAAAGTGACACAACTTAACTTTATTATAATTTGACAGCACTGATGTCGATTTAGTTTGAATACCTAGTGTTCTCTACAGAATACCAAGTACCTATTCAATTTAGTGAAAATAGCAATTTTGCTATTCTGACTTTGACGTTTTACACACCTAAAATTTTGATTGTCAAACTAAATCAGACTATTTTTAATCACGATTAAAAAGGTGTGAAAATTTATTGTAATGAAATAAAATTTACAACGCACATTTCTCTTCTAGTTCTGAAAAGAGTTCTGAAAGTATAGACTTGAGAGTTTGGAAAATCTTTATAAATCAGTATGGAAGCTTATGTGATTGCAGCTGTTGTCGATTCGGTAGAAATAAATAATAAAATTATTGTTATTAGAATACAATAAGAAATGCATTCGTGAAAACATATAAAGAAATGCAAATAAAGATATAAACAGTAGACAACAGTGAACACTCGTTTTTTTTAGTCCCATTTTTTTGCAATACCTAATTTATTAATTATATAGCTTCTGCCAGCAGCTTCGCCCGCGTCTATTTTTATAAATTATAACCTATGTTACTCAGTGATAATAAAGCATTCTACTGGTGAAAGAATATTTTATTTAAATCAGTCACGCAGTTTTTAAATTTATTCTTTATAAACATAAAAACATACTTACAAAAAATCTAATCTTTTCTCTTTATAATATTAAGGAATGTTTAAGTTAAGATTTAAATAAAAATTGCTGCCCGCACTGTTTTTACAACTTCACAAAACGTTGAGATTTCTTTATTAGAATAGAATAGAATAGAATAGAATTTTCTTTATTAGAGTAACTAAGACTCAACAACAAGATTGTTACTAAAACTTACGACTATGTTAGTAAGCACAGACACTAAACAAAAACAAGGAAAAAAATACAAAACGTAACAAGAAATAATGGTTGGTCACCGTTACGATATCCCATGAGAGACGGCACAACAGTGACCCACGTACAAACAGTCCAGGCGACTTGCAACCATGCTTAAGACAATGTTTGAGCCGCCCCGCACCCTGTGCACCAGGGAAGCGCACCTTTTACGCATTGTTGCGTAAAAGCAATCTACATGCGCATCTGCGAACATCCCTGACGCACTACAGAAACGGGGCAGCCCCACCAGTATCCTAAACGCATTGTTATATTGAACGCGGAGAGCGTTGTACGATCCTTGCGTATATCTAGCCCGCAGGCTGCACGTGTAAAAATTAGTACAATAGGCTCGAAAGAGCGTGATTTTAACAGGTAGTGAGCATCGTGCAAACCTGCGAGCCACCATGTTCGCTCTAACCGACAGCGCCCTCCGCTCTCGTTCAATGTCATCATCGTCTTTGAGGTCGGGAGTCAATATATGACCAAGATACTTGAACCTGTAAACTAAGTGTGTGTGTGTCCTGTGTTATTAAGGTATGTTTAATATAAATGCATTATACACATAAACTTTCCGGAATAATTTCTCTAAATTGTGGCGAAAACATATCAAAATCCGTTGTGTAAGTAGTTTAGAAGAACAACAAACTCGAAAAGCAAACTTAATTTATAAAGTTTATAGACGATAAATATAGATTATGTCTATTAATACTAACATATTATTATGTAGTAGCTAGTAACTCACGTTTCGAACAGCTTGAAAAGTAAATCTTAGTTTTACGAAAGACACCTGTCCAACTGGCTTCAAAGTAATTTGCCCGAATACTTTTGCATCGTCATCAGTAACAAAATTAAAAATATCGGGACATGGAGAATTCGAGTGGCCAAACTCAAATAGTGAACTTAAAACGAAAACACACAAACACACTGAATTCACTTTCATATTTTTAAATTTCGAATAAAGCTTCACATTAAAAACAAATGATCTTAGGGACGTGTTTCCTTGCCGCCGATTGGCGAAGAACTAGCATGTTCAAAATGGATGAGTCAGACAAAATAAAGCAGTTAATATGGTCCAGTGGTACAAAACGTCCGCGAAATATTAGTTATAGGTCGTGGGTACCATCCCAGGCTGGCATGCACTTTTCTGGGCTACCTACTTATTAACTACTGGTGTTAGATAGCCTTTGTTAGAGTTATCTAGTAACAAATTAAAAAAAAACCGGCCAAGTGCGTGTCGGACCAACACAATGACGAGTTCCATAGTCGGGATGAACACGCACGCACGGTATTGATTTTACTGGCCGCAAAATTAAATTAACGTACATACTAATATTGTAAATTAAAAAAGAAATCTGTCTAACTATGTACGTGCGAACAAAAAATCTGCTGTTTCCTACATTTTGACGAGCTATGCGAACATAAATGTTGGGAACAGCAGATTTTTGTTCGCGATTTCAGGGTTGTTCCCAAGTTGTTCGTAATGATGAGAATAATGACCCCATAAGAGGATGCCTATGAATTAAATTTCACCTGTATGTAGAGATATTACGTGGTCAATGGCGGCGCTAGAGTATTTAAAATTTTAATGGTGATCAATTGATAATATTAATAATTATAATTTTTAGAGTAAAGATGTAGAGTAAGACAATAAAACAAGTTTTCTTAAAAAAAATAAAAAAAAAGATTTATTATTTTCTGTCTGTCTGTTACCCTTCACGCCTTCAGAGGGCACCGAGGAAATTGTAAAATAATTGCGTTCGTTTGATCCCTTGTTGCAACGTTATTACTTAACCTTTAGTTATGCAATTAATATATAAGATATTTAAGGATCCAATACTTGTAGTCTCTTAGACAGAAAAAAAAAATCCAAAGTAATTTCTAAATAATAAAAAACAACATAAACCGATACGGCGTAAATACTTCAAGGAAGGTCATCAGTTTTTTTTATAATAACAACTATATGTTTTCGATAACGTATACATTTTACATTTTTTAAATGTGTGTTTGTTTTAATAATACGAAAGAAATACAAAAGTTAGTGTCCCATCACCCATTCTTTATCTCGCTGGATCCCATTCATTAGCGGCAAAAGCTTTCGATGGAAGGCATATCTAGGGATAGGCCATGACGAGGTTAGGACATAAGATACCTTTAATCCCAGTAAATATTTTCCGACCTCCACGCGGACGAAGTCGCGGGCAAAAGCTGAGTAGTCTTAATTAAAGTAAAGAACTTTTGAGCAGTTCGGATTTTACAAAGTGTGACGTAAAATTGTATGTTTCCAAATACCAATGACACTGGGGGTAAATCCCCAGTGTCAAGTTACTACGCGATATTTTTTGTGAGTCAGACTGATGAAAGGGAGAATCCTTCGTGGGAATCTGCTCATTTTATTTTTGATATTGTATTAACCCATAGAATATAGGAAGAAGAGTGAAAATTATATCCTATTAAAAATAAGAACATTGTGCTGAGAACCACATATATATATAAGGACGTATTGGGGTGTACCTTTGTTTTGGAGTCCGTGGAGTTTCTTGCCCGTTCTTCTCCATAGGAACTTACTACGCTTTGGAATGGACAACTAGCTTCATCTTTCTGACTGGCCGACCCCTTGACAATTCAAAAGTGCCTGTTTTTGGTTTATTTGAAATATATGCTTTGAGTGTGAGTTTTGAGTTTAAGTTTTTAACATTGTTAATTTTAATAAAATCAGGAAAATATACGTTTTTCTGGGATGTGGAACTGACAGACTCATCATTTTCCTACCTTTATTCCAATTTATCTGGGGTTGGCGCGACATGTCTTTTTCTTCCATACTTACTTCTCTATTAGTCGTCATATCGGTAGTCACCCCCTTTCTAGCCATGTCATGTCCATCCATCGTTTCTTTGGTCTTCCCCTGCTCTTAGTTCTAGGAATACAGTAGAACATAGTTTTTTGTCTTTAATATATATTTTTTTCTTTTAATTTATTCTATTACGTTTGTGATCCTATGCACTTGATCGATGGTATCGAGTTTTTCTCAATAACAAAATAGGTGCTCTGGTGTTATGTTTTTGCTCTCTATTATTGGTTTAAGCCGGTTGAGTAACAGCTTGGACATGATTGGTAGCAAGGAAATAGCCCTCTAAAATGATGTTTCGTGAGCCGGTTTCCCTGGCTTAGCTATCATGGGCACGCCACAATTGTGGCGATAAGTCCCCTCTTTGAGGAGTGGCTAGAGAGGCGCCACGGCGTCCTCACCTTCCGCCTGACGCAGGTCCTCACCGGACATGGTTGTTTCGGGAGGTTCCTGTTCAGGATAAAGCGGGAGGAAACGCCCGGGTGTCACCACTGTGTGGATCGCCCGGAGGACACGGTGGAGCATACGGTGGAGGTCTGCCCAGCTTGGGCGGAGCACCGCCGTGTCCTCACGGAGGCGATCGGCGGCGGCGATCTCTGGCGTCCGGCCCTGGTTCAGGCCATGGTCCAGAGCGAGAGTGCATGGGAGGCCGTCACCTCCTTCTGCGAAGCAGTAATGCTCGCGAAGGAGGAGGCGGAGCGCGCGAGGGAGAGGCAAAATGCGCGCCCTCGCTCCCCTAGTCGCCGCAGGACACGCCCCGGGCGTCGGGAGTCGAGAGCCGACTTCCGGCCACCGTAGGCGCGGGCTTGCGGACGGTGAGCAATGGGTAGCTCGCCGTCCGATAGGGACCAGGCCCGGGTCGACGGCGCGTTGTGTTCCACGCGCGCCTCAAAGAGATGTCAGCACCAACTGACGGGGTCCGGAAGGGCCAATGCCTGCCGGGGTTGCGGGTTTGTCTGAAAGGGATATCGCGACCCCGGCACACAGGCAACGGAAGGAACACGGGTGGGTTTTAGTCAGTAAAAGTCTGACACGCCCTCCCGCTCCGCCCAGAACGGGAGAAGTTATTTGATAATTTCCCAACCTCAAAAAAAAAAAAAAAAGCTATCCATTATTACTTCGGCCACCTTTCATAAGTCTGGTACATATTTAAATCTTAGTGCGGCATTGATAAGGGTCGTTAACTTAACCCTTTCTTGGGTGGTTATGCAGTACTTCTCCTATTATTAAATCGTAATCTGGTGATTTACGTGTACTTACTTATATACGTTTTATATCTCGTGCAACTTCTCTCGGTGTTACTAGTTTTTAGAATTTTATTCAAAAGGAACAACAAACAGCTATAATATAATATAGAAAAAGAAATACACAAAACATTTAAACAATATTGTAGCCCACAACGCTATTCACAGTTTAACTGCGGAATATAATATACAATTAATTAAACGCTAAGGTATTACACATATTAATATTAAAAACTAAACTTACTTAATAATCATGTTTATCCATATTTTTACTCATAAATCAAGAGAGTTTTTTAAGTTACCTTTGAACTTACTGGGAGAACATGCAAAAATGTCAATATGTTCAAAAGTCTCATTGCGCAACAACAATCAAGAGAGTTCCTTAAGTATAAGACCTTTGAACTTACTGGGAGAACATGCAAAAATGTCAAGTCTCATTGTAGGCACTTATTATTCTGCGAACAGGTGAGCGAAAACCGGTGTTACAATGGCAAGTACGCATGGAAAATAGTCTGCCAGCGCGCACCTATCGCATATACACTGTTCTAGGGACAACATAGCATAACATGTTGGTAAACTCAATGCAGTCAAATTTATTACTAACAATGTTACAAAGATTCATAGCTCCCAAGTACTTAACGTCTATTTTCAAGTGTTGTGAGTTTGTACTTATTAAGTTAATCCTGATATGGCAAATAATATCCGAAGCATCTAAAATGCATAGCACGTAGGAATTTCTGTTGAACACACTCAATCGAGTCAATGTATTTTTTATAATATGAACTCCAGAAGGACACGGCATACTCCAGTTGTGAGCGCACGAGAGACTTATATAAGCAAATATATGAAGAAGGCTTCTTAAAATTTAATGTCGAGCGCATAACAAATCCATAAAGTTGGTACGCTTTATTAACTATTTTGCTAATATGCAAGTCTAAGCAAAGCTTGGGAGACAAGGATAATGCCGAGATCACGTACAGAGTCCACTTTTGTTAGATGAACATCAAAAACATAAATTGAGAATAATATAATATGTATTTACTATAGTACTAGGACGACGTATGTCACATCGCCAAATCTATTAAGCTCATTAAGTGGGAAAATAACTTTGACTCAAAAGCCATGTAGGCGGTGTTTAATTTACAAAAACTATGTTTTATACTTAAAACACATAACAAATAAACATGCAGACGATAATTACTTAACAAAATTCAATAGTTACAGTAAATGAATAAAAAGAAATGGATATAAATAAAACTAATTAGTAATTTTGTCCCTGGCACTGTTTTCATTGCATTTAAGGTTGGATATATCATCATCTGATCTGATTGCAAAAGCAGCATCGCTGTCTTTTTTACGAACAGGGATGGTAAAATTCTTAACCCAAACATATTTGTACTGATAAAGTTTTGCAGCTTCCTTACACTTACGAAATAATACTTTGTTCCATAAAGTTAAGTTCCGATCAATGTCAGAACGCAGAGTTCCTGCAGAGTTCTATTGAATTATTGGGTGAGCGTCTGGATTAGGGTCTCTGTGGTATCACCATCCTTGGCAGCAGATGATTCATACATCGGTGGGGTGCGTGGCGATAGCGCACGTTGATCCATGATGTCGCAGGACATGTTCATACTTACGTCCTCATAAATCGGAAGCTGGCTGGCAGAAACAGGCGTGATCAAGTTAAGGCGAGTACGACGAGTAATGTTACTGCATGGAGGACATTTTCAGCAGGACTTAAATTCCTGGCCAAAAAATGTTGCAGCGTAATGTTTAGACATTCGTGATGGTATTTTCCATCACATAAATTACATAATAGGTGTCCAGCCTCAGGAGCCAAAACATCGTTGAACCCGTTGCAGAGCATCTTGAAGATAAATAAACAGAAGTAACGTAGTTATCCAAAATGGATTGAAGTGCCGCCACCTATTGTGAACCATAATGATTATGTCGATCGCTCGGTGTCTAATTATGAAGACCGAGTACGCTTGGGTGCGTTAATCACACTTGTGGCGCCGATTAATGCACGGCGAAATTCTAATGTGTATCGATTCACAGCGCACACAGTATCGACAACTAGGAACGCAAGCCCTATGCTGCTACTTTATGAGTTCAATAGATGGCGTTGTTTTGAGGTTAGTGTCAGGGAAGATGACCAAGCAGATTTAAAAACAAGCCAGTTACACTATAAAACACTGCATCCAGTTTAACACAACACAGTTACTCATATATGTGAAGCCGCGTTATCACAGTCCTGTAGCACTCTGAATAAACACTCCAACACCACAAATATACAGGATGTCAGGGACATCGACGCGAAGCCTGTTACCATGGATTCAGTAGGTACATGATTCTGAAAATCTGAACCCCCCCTGAAATTAATCAGTTCAGTTTAATTGTTCT
The DNA here is from genome assembly GCA_914767755.1 of Agrochola circellaris. NCBI lineage: Eukaryota > Metazoa > Arthropoda > Insecta > Lepidoptera > Noctuidae > Agrochola > Agrochola circellaris. The sequence continues at coordinate 12,841,344 of OU611860.1, forward strand.
TGTTATTGTTGTTACTTGTTACACATACTGTTATTTTTCCACTTTGCAATGCTTGCGGACGGCGAGCTACCCATTGCTCACCGTCCGCAAGCCCGCGCCTACGGTGGCCGGAAGTCGGCTCGCGTCTCCTGCGGCGACTAGAGGCGCGAGGGCGCGAATCTTGCCTCTCCCTCGCACGCTCCGCCTCCTCCTTCGCGAGGTGACGGCCTCCCATGCACTCTCGCTCCGGACCATGGCCTGAACCAGGGCCTTTATTGATTGAATTTTCTTTAACTTTGAAAGCCCTCAAATTGAGGATTAATGTAACTACTATCAAATCAGGATTTACTCTTTTCCTTGGCTTTTAGAAACTACGGCCGCCCGGTTTAAAAAAAAGCAGAATCTTTTCATTGTATGTAACGGTACGCGTTGATTTACACCCGAATACTGAAACGCCACTCAAGACTTAAGCATTACTTAAAACTAGTGTCAACCAATCAAAGGGCTTTAAACGAGTTTTAAGTAATGCTTAAGTCTTGAGTGGCGTTTCAGTATTCGGGTGTTACACTGTTACTGACATCACATTGTGTGGTTTTTTTCTCAAAAGATTGAAGACTGGTATTAGTGCTGTGGAGCTCGAAATATCTCACCCAAGCCAAGGTGAGAAACGTGTCGAGGGCTGAATGGTAAGGTGGTAAAAATATGTTATCGCAAGCGTCACCTCAGGGCACCAGGGGTAGTAGTTAGCCTTGGTTTACATGGATCACTGGAGGAGGAGACTAGAGGTCGACTGTTGAATTATCCGCTACTCGTGGAAACAACATGAAGGTAATAATAAGGTAAGGAAAGTAAATAATAATAATAAAAATATGTAGTTAAAAAAATAAAAGTTTCGTCACGCAAAAAAAATTACTTGCATTACGATATAATGTCGTACCTACTATGCATTTTACCCTTGCACATATTTTAACTTCATTTGTGGCTAAGTAATAAAAACTTTGTTATTTTTCATCTATTTTTCACAATGTAGTGTTTTTTTTTGGAACTGTCGGCGTTAGGCGTCGGCGTAAGGCGTCGGTGTTATAGGCGTCGGCGTAAGGTATTAGGCGTCGGTGTTATAGGCGTCGGCGTAAGGCGTCAGTGTTATAGGCGTCGGCGTAAGGTATAAGGCATCGGTGTTATAGGCGTCGGCGTAAGGCGTCGGTGTTATAGGCGTCAGCGTAAGGCGTCGGTGTTTTAGGCGTCGGCGTTAGGCGTCGGTGTTATAGGCGTCGGTGAGGTGTCGGTGTTATAGGCGTCGGTGTTATAGGCGTCGGCGTAAGGTATTAGGCGTCGGTGTTATAGGCGTCGGCGTAAGGCGTCGGTGTTATAGGCGTCGGTGTTATAGGCGTCGGCGTAAGGTATAAGGCGTCAGTGTTATAGGCGTCGGTGTTATAGGCGTCGGTGTTATAGGCGTCGGCGTCAGGCGTCGATGTTATAGGCGTCGATGTTATAGGCGTCGGCGTTAGGCATCGGTGATATAGGCGTCGGCGTAAGGCGTCGGCGTAAGGCGTCGGTGTTATAGGCGTCGGTGTTATAGGCGTCGGTGTTATAGGCGTCGGTGTTATAGGCGTCGGCGTAAGGCGTCGGTGTTATAGGCGTCGATGTTATAAGCGTCGGTGTTATAGGCGTCGGTGTTATAGGCGTCGGTGTTATAGGCGTCGGCGTCAGGCGTCGATGTTATAGGCGTCGATGTTATAGGCGTCGATGTTATAGGCGTCGGCGTCAGGCGTCGATGTTATAGGCGTCGATGTTATAGGCGTCGGTGTTATAGGCGTCGGCGTCAGGCGTCGATGTTATAGGCGTCGATGTTATAGGCGTCGGTGTTATAGGCGTCGGTGTTATAAGCGTCGGTGTTATAGGCGTCGGTGTTATAGGCGTCGGTGTTATAGGCGTCGGTGTTATAGGCGTCGGCGTAAGGCGTCGGTGTTATAGGCGTCGGTGTTATAGGCGTCGGTGTTATAAGCGTCGGTGTTATAGGCGTCGGTGTTATAGGCGTCGGCGTCAGGCGTCGATGTTATAGGCGTCGATGTTATAGGCGTCGGCGTCAGGCGTCGATGTTATAGGCGTCGATGTTATAGGCGTCGGTGTTATAGGCGTCGGCGTCAGGCGTCGATGTGATAGGCGTCGATGTTATAGGCGTCGGTGTTATAGGCGTCGGTGTTATAAGCGTCGGTGTTATAGGCGTCGGTGTTATAGGCGTCGGTGTTATAGGCGTCGGCGTAAGGCGTCGGTGTTATAGGCGTCGGTGTTATAGGCGTCGGTGTTATAAGCGTCGGTGTTATAGGCGTCGGTGTTATAGGTGTCGGCGTCAGGCGTCGATGTTATAGGCGTCGGCGTAAGGTATTAGGCGTCGATGTTATAGGCGTCGGCGTTAGGCATCGGTGATATAGGCGTCGGCGTAAGGCGTCGGCGTAAGGCGTCGGTGTTATAGGCGTCGGTGTTATAGGCGTCGGAGTTATAGGCGTCGGCATAAGGCGTTGGTGTTATAGGCGTCGGTGTCATAAGTTTCGGTGTTATAGGCGTCGGTGTTATAGACGTCGGTGTTATAGGCGTCGGCGTCAGGCGTCTATGTTATAGGCGTCGATGTTATAGGCGTCGATGTTATAGGCGTCGGCGTAAGGCGTCGGTGTAAGGTATTAGGCGTCGATGTTATAGGCGTCGGCGTTAGGCATCGGTGATATAGGCGTCGGCGTAAGGCGTCGGCGTAAGGCGTCGGTGTTATAGGCGTCGGTGTTATAGGCGTCGGTGTTATAGGCGTCGGCGTAAGGTAACAGGCGTCGGCGTAAGGCGTCGGCGTAAGGTATTAGGCGTCGATGTTATAGGCGTCGGTGTTATAGGCGTCGGTGTTATAGGCGTCGGTGTTATAAGCGTCGTTGTTATAGGCGTCGGTGTTATAGGCGTCGGCGTCAGACGTCGATGTTATAGGCGTCGGTGTTATAGGCGTCGGTGTTATAGGCGTCGGCGTAAGGCGTCGGTGTTATAGGCGTCGGTGTTATAGGCGTCGGTGTTATAGGCGTCGGTGTAAGGCGTCGGTGTTATAGGCGTCGGCGTAAGGTATAAGGCGTCGGCGGAAGGCGTCGGCGTAAGGTATTAGGCGTCGATGTTATAGGCGTCGGTGTTATAGGCGTCGGTGTTATAGGCGTCGGTGTTATAGGCGTCGGTGTTATAAGCGTCGGTGTTATAGGCGTCGGTGTTATAGGCGTCGGCGTCAGGCGTCGATGTTATAGGCGTCGATGTTATAGGCGTCGGTGTTATAGGCGTCGGTGTTATAGGCGTCGGCGTAAGGCGTCGGTGTTATAGGCGTCGGCGTAAGGCGTCAGTGTTATAGGCGTCGGTGTTATAGGCGTCGGCGTAAGGTATAAGGCGTCGGCGGAAGGCGTCGGCGTAAGGTATTAGGCGTCGATGTTATAGGCGTCGGTGTTATAGGCGTTGGTGTTATAAGCGTCGGTGTTATAGGCATCGGTGTTATAGGCGTCGGCGCAAGGCGTCGGTGTTATAGGCGTCGGCGTAAGGTATAAGGCGTCGGCGGAAGGCGTCGGCGTAAGGTAACATCGACGCCTATAACATCGACGCCTGACGCCGACGCCTATAACATCGACGCCTGACGCCGACGCCTATAACATCGACGCCTATAACATCGACGCCTGACGCCGACGCCTATAACACCGGCGCCTATAACACCGACGCCTATAACACCGACGCCTATAACACCGACGCCTTTAACACCGACGCCTATAACACCGACGCCTATAACACCGACGCTTATAACACCGACGCCTATAACACCGACGCCTATAACACCGACGCCTTACGCCGACGCCTATAACACCGACGCCTATAACACCGACGCCTATAACACCGACGCCTATAACACCGACGCCTATAACACCGACGCCTTACGCCGACGCCTATATAACCGATGCCTAACGCCGACGCCTATAACATCGACGCCTATAACATCGACGCCTGACGCCGACGCCTATAACACCGAAGCCTATAACACCGACGCCTATAACACCGACGCTTATAACACCGACGCCTATAACACCGACGCCTTACGCCGACGCCTATAACACCGACGCCTATAACACCGACGCCTTACGCCGACGCCTTACGCCGACGCCTATATAACCGATGCCTAACGCCGACGCCTATAACATCGACGCCTATAACATCGACGCCTGACGCCGACGCCTATTACACCGACGCCTATAACACCGACGCCTATAACACCGACGCCTATAACACCGACGCCTTACGCCGACGCCTATAACACCGACGCTTATAACACTGACGCCTTTAACATCGACGCCTATAACATCGACGCCTGACGCCGACGCCTATAACACCGACGCCTATAACACCGACGCTTATAACACCGACGCCTTACGCCGACGCCTATAACACCGACGCCTATAACACCGACGCCTATAACACCGACGCCTATAACACCGACGCCTTTAACACCGACGCCTATAACACCGACGCCTATAACACCGACGCTTATAACACCGACGCCTATAACACCGACGCCTTACGCCGACGCCTATATAACCGATGCCTAACGCCGACGCCTATAACATCGACGCCTATAACATCGACGCCTGACGCCGACGCCTATAACACCGACGCCTATAACACCGACGCCTATAACACCGACGCTTATAACACCGACGCCTATAACACCGACGCCTTACGCCGACGCCTATAACACCGACGCCTATAACACCGACGCCTATAACACCGACGCCTTACGCCGACGCCTATATAACCGATGCCTAACGCCGACGCCTATAACATCGACGCCTATAACATCGACGCCTGACGCCGACGCCTATAACACCGACGCCTATAACACCGACGCTTATAACACCGACGCCTTACGCCGACGCCTATTACACCGACGCCTATAACACCGACGCCTATAACACCGACGCCTATAACACCGACGCCTTACGCCGACGCCTATAACACCGACGCCTATAACACCGACGCTTATAACACCGACGCCTATAACACCGGCGCCTATAACACCGACGCCTTACGCCGACGCCTATAACACCGACGCCTATAACACCGACGCCTTTAACACCGACGCCTATAACACCGACGCTTATAACACCGACGCCTATAACACCGACGCCTATAACACCGACGCCTTACGCCGACGCCTATAACACCGACGCCTATAACACCGACGCCTATAACACCGACGCCTATAACACCGACGCCTATAACACCGACGCTTATAACACCGACGCCTATAACACCGACGCCTATAACACCGACGCTTATAACACCGACGCCTATAACACCGACGCCTTACGCCGACGCCTATAACACCGACGCCTATAACACCGACGCCTATAACACCGACGCCTTACGCCGACGCCTATAACACCGACGCCTATAACACCGACGCCTATAACACCGACGCTTATAACACCGACGCCTATAACACCGACGCCTTACGCCGACGCCTATAACACCGACGCCTATAACACCGACGCCTATAACACCGACGCCTTACGCCGACGCCTTACGCCGACGCCTATATAACCGATGCCTAACGCCGACGCCTATAACATCGACGCCTATAACATCGACGCCTGACGCCGACGCCTATAACACCGACGCCTATAACACCGACGCCTATAACACCGACGCCTATAACACCGACGCCTATAACACCGACGCCTATAACACCGACGCCTATAACACCGACGCCTATAACACCGACGCCTATAACACCGACGCCTATAACACCGACGCCTATAACATCGACACCTATAACACCGACGCTTATAACACTGACGCCTTTAACATCGACGCCTATAACATCGACGCCTGACGCCGACGCCTACAACACCGACGCCTATAACACCGACGCTTATAACACCGACGCCTTACGCCGACGCCTATAACACCGACGCCTATAACACCGACGCCTATAACACCGACGCCTATAACACCGACGCCTATAACACCGACACCTTTAACACCGACGCCTATAACACCGACGCCTATAACACCGACGCTTATAACACCGACGCCTATAACACCGACGCCTATAACACCGACGCCTTACGCCGACGCCTATAACACCGACGCCTATAACACCGACGCCTATAACACCGACGCCTATAACACCGACGCCTATAACACCGACGCCTTTAACACCGACGCCTATAACACCGACGCCTATAACACCGACGCTTATAACACCGACGCCTATAACACCGACGCCTATAACACCGAAGCCTATAACACCGACGCCTATCACACCGACGCCTATAACACCGACGCCTATAACACCGACGCCTATAACATCGACGCCTATAACACCGACGCTTATAACACTGACGCCTATAACATCGACGCCTATAACATCGACGCCTGACGCCGACGCCTATAACACCGACGCCTATAACACCGACGCCTATAACACCGACGCCTTACGCCGACGCCTATAACACCGACGCCTATAACACCGACGCCTATAACACCGACGCTTATAACACCGACGCCTATAACACCGACGCCTATAACACCGATGCCTAACGCCGACGCCTATAACATCGACGCCTAATACCTTACGCCGACGCCTATAACATCGACGCCTATAACATCGACGCCTAATACCTTACGCCGACGCCTTACGCCGACGCCTTAAACCTTACGCCGACGCCTATAACACCGACGTCTATAACACCGACGCCTTACGCCGACGCCTTACGCCGACGCCTATATCACCGATGCCTAACGCCGACGCCTATAACATCGACGCCTAATACCTTACGCCGACGCCTATAACATCGACGCCTATAACATCGACGCCTGACGCCGACGCCTATAACACCGACGCTTATAACACCGACGCCTATAACACCGACGCCTATAACACCGACGCCTTACGCCGACGCCTATAACACCGACGCCTATAACACTGACGCCTATAACACCGACGCCTATAACACCGACGCCTATAACACCGACGCCTATAACACCGACGCCTATAACACCGACGCCTATAACATCGACGCCTAATACCTTACGCCGACGCCTTACGCCGACGCCTTATACCTTACGCCGACGCCTATAACACCGACGCCTATAACACCGACGCCTTACGCCGACGCCTTACGCCGACGCCTATATCACCGATGCCTAACGCCGACGCCTATAACATCGACGCCTAATACCTTACGCCGACGCCTATAACACCGACGCCTATAACACTGACGCCTTATACCTTACGCCGACGCCTATAACACCGACGCCTATAACACCGATGCCTAATACCTTACGCCGACGCCTATAACACCGACGCCTTACGCCGACGCCTTACGCCGACGCCTATAACACCGACGCCTATAACACCGACGCCTAATACCTTACGCCGACGCCTTACGCCGACGCCTATAACGCCGACGCCTTACGCCGACGCCTATAACACCGACGCCTATAACACCGACGCCTATAACACCGACGCCTATAACACCGACGCCTATAACACCGACGCCTTACCGTATGCTAAAGTGGCCGTTTTAGGCCCCCAGGTGGACACCAGTAACTGTAGCACTAATGCTATAGGCGTTTACAATAATTATACGAAGGAGGATCCATGTGTCACTATGGCAAATTGTTGTCATAATGTGGGGTCCCAAGTAGTAGGATCTTATTGCCTGGTGATGGCATGGGAGTCTAGGGGCTCACTCTGGATGTTAATTTAAACTAGATAGTAAGACAACAGAAGATACCAGTAGCACTATAGTACCTACCAAGAACAAGGTGTCTTCTTGCTCTCAAATAGTTAATTGTAAAGAAGAGTCTAAGCAGAATACCTTGAATCTACTTGAACTTGGGTTTTTCTTCTAAACCAGGGCTGTCCAAACTACATACCTTCGCGGGCTAATTAAATTTACTACAAAAGCTGGAGGGCCGCAGAAACAAATATTTTCAGTTTTCAAGTAAAAAAAATACAGGATAATCATTTCTTTATACGTTTATTGGTTCTTCATTAATTATCTTTAACAATCATATCGATATCAACGTCAACATTCGTTATTGCCAGACGCATTGCATGAAGAAGTGACTTTATCTGACAGTGAAGATCTATACTTAGATTTTATAAAGTATTTGACAAAGAATTCTATTATCCAAACTATTTCCGTCTTATTCCAAAACACGGACTAAATTTGGTACTGGGATTAGTACTAGCTTTAGTACCATGACTAAATAAAACGTTATTATAAAATGAAGTTTATCTCTAGTTCCAGAACTATTTATGGTACTAAAGTTAGTCCGCCGAGTCCCCTAGTTTATCTTTGGTACTAATTTATTTGACGTTTGGGTTGTCATTGTTTTGGTGTTTGCGCGGGTCTATTGAAATAAAAATCATAAAAAATAGATATTAATATGATCGACTTGATGAATTTAGAAGATCTGGATATGCTGGAGACGTCTCGGCGATCTTACAGACATCGTCATCGTGAGAATCCATTCGAATTGAGTGACGGAAGATTTCAGATATAAGTATAGGCTCACAAAACGTTTTGGAAAAAAGATAGTGGATGTTTTACGTGTGGATTTATCCCACGACCCTCGAGGATGCCCTGTGAGTCCTGAAGTGCAAGTAGTTTGCGCATTACGCAACTGGGCTCGACATGAAGTATGTAAGCTTGGTCAATGCTAACCTAACATTAAAGATAAAATCCAAAAAATATACAAATATTATTGTTTTATTCGTAGATTTAAGACAATACAGCTGATTTGCATAGTGTTTTTCAGCCAATTGTCAGCAAAACGCGTAAAAAGGTAGCGGACATTTTGTCACGGATGTCCCGAAGATTTATAAAAATGCCCAGTACTCTAAATGAACAGGAGGAAAGCATTAGGAAATTCCGCAGTATTGCTAATTTTCCTACAGTAATTGGGGCAATAGACTGCACTCATATAAGAGTAAAGAAAGTAAATGCTGATGGGGGTCTGTTATATATTAATAGAAAAGGATTTTCTTCAGTCAATGAACTGGTAATTTTTAAAGAAATATTTTAAGTTGTGATTTTCTCAATTTGATTGACAAATGAATTTTTAGTTCCATCTCAAAATGCTTGCTACAATAGAGAATAATTTATTTGATTATCTTAATTACCAATGTCATAGAGGTGTAAAAAAATATGAGAACATGATTATAAAAAGCGCGTCAAAAGTACAAGTTGTGCTTGTTCAATATATTGTAAGCTAAACAAAGAACTATTTATGACATATTTTTGTATTGATAAATAATTATTTAAGCATTTCAAAGTGTTATTATAATATCAACATTTAGAGAAACAGAACCTTTCTTCATATAAAGCCTGCGTGAACGAATGAAAGAATGCCATTTTTGTTTCTTATCTGTGGATATTATTTGAACCATGAACCTTCTTTGATACTAACTGATCCTCGAATAGTCTTCGTTTTGTAATAGGAACACATTTTGAGCCTGGAACTAGTTTTATTACCGTAACAATCCAAGACCTTTTAGTCTTGGTTTAAACCATTACTTATACAGTTTTTTGTAATAAGACGATTTATGTCCAAAACTATTTTACACTTTAGAACATGCGTCGCTGGCCGCATGAGAAATTCAATTATTTTTAGAAAAAACTATGTTTGAAATTGCTTGTTTAACGAGTAGGTTTAGGTTGGAGTACCTTTACCTTAGTAGTTATCTTCTTATAGGTACAGTAGTTAAGCACCTTGTGAAACAATACTTAATATAGGTATTACGTATCCAATGTTTGGTTATACTTTCACATGCTAAGCACGTGCATCGGCCCAACTGCCTAGCCTTTTCCCAACTATGTTGGGGTCGGCTTCAAGTCTAACCAGATGCAGCTGAATATTTTACATGGAGCGACTGCCTATCTGACCTCCACAACCCATTAACTGGGTAATACGATAACCCTTGGTAAGACTGGTTGTCAGTCTTTCGGGCTTCTAACGACCCGTATAATATAACAATAATAATACCGGCCTGTTACGGTCCCACTGCAGAGCAGAGGCCTCTTCTCATACAGAGAAGGCACGAGCATTGATCACCACGCTTGCTCAACACGGGTTGGCGAATTCAGACTTATATTAACTATAAGTCCAGGTTTCCCTTACGGTGTTTTTCTTCACCAATGTCAGTAATGTCCAAGATAAACTCAGAAAGTACATATGAATTGAAGAAGTCGCGAGGTCTTAACCACTGGGCCATCACTTTTTGACGACTCGTAATGACTGACAAAGATCTACGTTTGACCTCTGAGTTTGTTTCGGCCTTTCTTCTCGGAGTAGTCAGATAGGAAACGCCGACCTCATCTAGTTTAAAAATAATATGTTTGACGTGTAAAAGTGTTTTGTACAACCTATTTACAGAAATAAAAATCATTTATCATTTATCATTTACGAATGACAGCCGGGCTAACTCACGGCTTAACATGCTTTCCGAGGTACGGAGGAGTCTTGGTATGTAATGATGGTCACCCATCCACGAACAAAGCCCGGCAAGCGTAATCTAACCTGATGGTTCAACCCGTCTTGTCAAAGCGACCTTGTAGAGCAACTGTTTTACTTGAAAGTAAGGTAAAAGATGTCAATAAACTTTAAGAATTTTCTGATCCGTCACATGTTTCTTGTAATTTTGAGTGCTACCTGTTGATTAAATATTTAAATCACGCAATTTATGATCATTGGTCAAATAAACCTGTCTTATGAAATAACTTAGAATGGTGTGTGTGATTTGTTGTCAGAAATCTAAATAAAAGCTGGAAACGCTTTTTTAGGGTTTTGTAGTAAAAAAAGGAACCCTTATAGTTTCGCCATGTCCGTCTGTCTGTAAGCTCAAAGACTTTTAGTACTAGAAAGCTGTAATTTGGCATGGGTATATATATTAATCACGGGGACAAACTGGTAAAATAAAATCATGAAAATATTTTTTTTAAGGTACCTCCCCTACACGTAAGCACCTACACTGGGGATGTTTTTTTATTATTCTCGTCTATCCCATGGTGTGGAGTATCGTTGGAAAGATCGTTTAAAATATTGTGAGTGTGTGAAAACTATTTTTGGATTCAGGGTCCCGTTTGCGAAATATTAAGCTTTAAAGTGCTAATTTTTGTTAGAGTCAAGGGTTGGTTTTGGATATGTGACAAAATGCAACACAAACAGCAGCTTAGATAACGAAATTAAAAGGAAAACTATCACAGCTAAGTAGGCTCCACAAGTTAACAAGTAATAATCGACCATCAAAAACAGTGAGGTGAATGATGAAAAGGGAGGAAGTCACGGGTAGGTTTTAAATTCTTCATAATAATGAAAACAAGAACACAGGGTCTCTATAACAAACGCAGCCCATGTAGTACCTAAGTATCTTTCAGGTCAAAGCACTATTCAAGTAAGTAAATGTCTTGTATTAGCTACCATCTCCACTTTCTCTTTTAACACGATACTCGATACGCGTACCAAGTACAAACTGTCCTCGACATACCAAAATAAAATAAAAAGTTCAAAAGTCGACAAACCACAAGGACTATGCGAAATATCTGTTTTGTATGGCTCATCCATCTTGATAATAAAGCCAGTCCTTCGCCAATCGGAGGCATGGAACCACGTCTCTAAGAACAAACATTTAAATCGCAAAATGAGAACATTAACTCGTAATTTAAAAACATGGATATGAAGTCAGTGTGTTTGTGTGTTTTAGTTTTTAGTTTACAATTTGTGTGTGGTCACTACCCGACTACTCCCTGCCCTGGTGTTTTTGACTATGAAAATGATGGACAGCATGTGTACGGGAAAATCACTTTGCGACCAGTGGCGCCAGTGTCTTCCTTAGTACTAAAAATTAATTTTACGGTTGCAGGTCAACTTATTAATAATGTAAGTACATATTCTACAGTTTTAGATTCATTTAATTAAACTTGTTATTTAATATTTCTAAGACTATTAAGTTTATAAAAAAACATTTTGTTTAAAACCATAGGTCAGTAAAAACAAAACTCAATACAAAACAGTTTGACAGTCACAGGCTACTCCTTTGTCTGGAAAATGTAAAAATATACTGGTGTTCAATTATTAAAAATACTAACTGTATCAATCTGCCTAGTCTTTTCCCAACTATGTTGGGGTCGGCTTCCAGGCTAACCGGATGCAGCTGAATACCAGTATTTTACATGGAGCGACTGCCTATCTGACCTCCACAACCCAGTAACTGGGTAATACGATACCCCTTGGTAAGACCGGTTGTCAGACTTTCGGGCTTCTGACGACCCGTAACGACTGTCAAACATCCACGAATGACATCCGAGACCAACGGCTTAACGTGCTTTCCGAGGCACGGAGGAGTCTCGGTATGTAAAGATGGTCACCCATCCATAGACCAACCCCGGCAAGCGTAACTTAACCTGATGGATCGACCCGTTCGGCTGTTATTACTTAGCCACGACATACACCTCAGCCACGAGCACCCCAAAAAAAAACAAAAGAAAAAAAAACTAATTGTGTACCTATTTTCTTAATTTTGGTGATGCCTTCATTATTTTTCTAAATTGCGTACAATAATATTATTTAAGAATGAAATTTTAAAAGTAAACACAAACTGGCGCTGCGCGCGACGCGGTTACCAGCAAGGACTGCATTCAGCATTGTATTTTCCCACAATAGCTACATAGACACTACTTATCATAACTTGATAGGTACTAAAAAGAGTTAGATAGAACCAGTTCCTCTTCCCACACTTGACGGGAGCTGGGACGCGTTTATTTATCGGATGTCGCTGCCTCCCTTCAGCCTATAGGCGCATTTTGGCTCTGATGAAACCGGAGTCAAATTTCGATAGGCTGTCTACACGAGGTAACTGTGCGCTATGGATGTCGAGAAAAATTCTGTATCTTTAACTACGTATATTTGTACTTTATATTTTATATATTAGTCTTTTTTGGTGACTGTCTGAGTGACCGCCATGTTCTTTTAAAGTACGCAACAGCAGTGCTATTCTGTAACCATCTCACCGTGAAAACTTAGGTGAAGTGAGCGTGGAGTGAGCTGTCATTCCACAGGGATTGACACTATTGACAGCTCACTTCACCCAAGTTTTCACGGTGACATGTTTACAGAATAGCATGGCTGATTTGGATGCGGTTTTCACCAGCACTTAGATAATTTAGGCTGGAAGTTTTATGTGTAAGAAAAATACTCGATGTACTGTCAAGTCTTAATAAGCGTGCGAAGCAGGGGCGGGTCGCTAGATTTTTATTATAAAAGAAAAAATACCAATGAAAGAATAGTCAAACAATTTATTTCAATTAGGCACATAAAAGGCACATTTGAAAAAAAATCTGCTGTTCCATACATTTTGACCGCGTAGGTATTGTACTTTTCTATGAAACTCTGCTACCCCGTATAATATACCTTCTTATAATATACCTTTTAATATAACTTCTTGAATTTGCTCTCCTTGGTGATAATTTCTTGGATTTGCCCTGTATCGCATTGGTAAAAAAATGTTTTAGAACATTATTTTGTAAGAGAAGAACAGCAGTGCTATTCTGTAACCATGTCACCGTGAACGTTTAGGTGAAGGGAGCGTGGAATGAGTTGTCATTCCACAGGGATTGACACTATTGACAGCTCACATCACCCAAGTTTTCACGGTGAGATGTTGACAGAATAGCATAGCTGTTTTGTTATGATTGTATTTTTATATTTCGGTATTGTGTTTATAAAGTATGACAATAATAAACACGTTTTGAAGTTTATAATTTGAATTTTAAACAAGTTTGGTAGAGATGACGCGGTCGTTTCGTAAAATAAAATGTCAAACTATACAAATAAAATTTTATTATACCCATTAATTACGTAAAGTCACATGGTTTACTTATTAAAAAAATATGTTTATTTTTACTAACCTAATGTGTTGAATGTATTGGAGCAACGACTTCTTTCTTTTTTTATCAGCTTGATTATGTATACTAATAAAATAAAGCTGAAGAGTTATTTTGTGTTAACGTTTTTGGTTTTAACGCGCTAATGTCTAGATACTAGTCGAATTTGTATTTTTTTTTAAATTTGATAGCCCTTTCTTGAGGCAGGTTATAAGTTATTTAAAGTCACGCCACGAAATACGACATTGTGCTTGATAGAATCCAGTTGAGTCTTAAATAAAATTAACGGAACTACTTATTTCCGTACAGTTTGAGTAGGATATTCTCATTTGGAAAGTTTAAATATTCATGTCGAAGTATAAACTATATTTTATAGTTACTTGTATTGGATTAACTTGGGTTTGTAATTCACTTCTTCTTTTCTTTTGGTTAGTGACAAACCTGCCGACGTATTCTATAAATAAAAAACTCACCGTGAAGACTTAGGTGAAATGAGCTGTCAATAGTGTCAATCTCTAGCATTAGGTGGAATGATAGCTCACTCCACGCTCACTTCACCTAAGTTTTCACGGTGAGATGGTTACAGAATAGCACTGCTGATGTCAGAGTTTTAAAGCGGGTTGGCTTTAAAACTCTGACATCAGGTTCTCTGACTTGGGTTCACATGCCGTCGAGAAATATCTCTCAGGCATGCCGGTTTCCTCACGATGTAATAATAAATAAATTCACTAATAAATTAAGTAGGAGTTTTTTCCCAAGGGCAAATTTAACAATTCTCAGATCATACTCAGATAACCTACTAAACTATCTGAGGAAAAATATTGCGGTTTGACAGATATAAAAAATGTGTCACAATGACTAATGTGTACTGTCACTGTGTATAACTTTACTTTTTTTATCTGAGCGCTTGGAGCTGTCAAATCGTAGGTTGTTGAATTCACCCGCCCGGTTACCTCCTCAGTGCCCCGACGCCTCTTAATTAATACGGTCTACACACCTCGTGTGGTCTCCACAGTTCTGTCTTATTATTCGTTAAGTTGTTATTGTTATGATTTAAACCACATACCTACACTGTAAAATTTTGACGTTGAAAGGCGCACAGACATTATAAAAATCGGGTTATTACCTACTCTTTAGGTAAAAGTTATTTTTCCAAGTTAGATTTTTTAATGGTCAGATAACTGTAAACTTACATAACTATTATACTCCAACAAAGAAGAAAAGCACTTTTTACCATGATATACTTTTAAATTTACGCAAGACCACACAGGTTGACCCACACTGGTCACGTGCTGGCACATGAGAAAAGAATGTTGATGATTTGCAGAAGTAACTTTATTCTTTTAATAATGGAACGGTAGCGACTCCTTTCAGCCTCCACAACCCAGTTATAGGTAACTCGATACCCCTTGGTCTCCATAGGTAAACCAAATAAGTACCTAACTTGAACATAATTTTTTCGAAAATGGAAGAACATAATTTCGAGTGCTAACTCGCGAAGCAAATTTTTATTGTTAACAAAACTTTATTAATGACCTTCATGACCAATTTTTTTTTCACAGTTCGTGTGCAAGTGCTCCAGCCATAGGCATAGATAAAAGAAAGAAGTCTGTTTTTTATATTTCTATGGTGCCAGTACTGCATGTAGATAAATCTTGTCTGTGGTAATAACTTCAGTGATAAAAGCTTGTTCTGTATGTTTTGGCGGCTTTAGTAAACAATGCAACTTGTTAATTAAAATAAGAATTTACATAATTATTAGAACCTTAAGAACTGGACTGTGTTTTATTTTAATCGAATAATTTGTACGGTGTCTAGCCGATTTTTTTTAATGTGATGACGAATGTATATTAATCAAACTGCTGATGACCTTTTTAAACTGGTAAATCACAATACTAATTAAATAATAATGTTTAAAATAGCAAGTAGATAGGTATACAGTCTAGCCTAGCAAAACAGAAACATTTTCCGAAGCAATATTAACGAAATGGAAATATTTCGAAGTCTTTAAAAAAAAGTCGGTTAAAATTTTAAGAAACAGGCGAAATGAAAACCTTCTTGGAACATCAAACATATTTTGATTTAAAAAAAAAAACTCATTAAACACTGCGAGCATGCTTTCACGTAAGGTTTTGAACTTTTAATAACTTGTTAGTAAAACTGGCCTAAGACCCTTTAACCAAACATTTGAAAAAGCCTTTACGTAGTAAGTTTGTAGTAAAACATCGGTATTTAGCTCGTTTCCTTAAAACGAAATAGTAAAGTAAAGTGTTGATGAGAAGCGACCGACGTCAGAGAGCACCCGGAATTGAATTTGAAATTCGAATTAATCTTCGCTCAGCGTTATAGACGCTATTCAACATAGGTACCTACGTCGATTAGGAACTAGGAATCTATGAAAATTTGAATAAGTGATCTAGTTTTATTATTTCCCGCTATAGTCTATAGTTTTTACACGAAATCCGCGCGACGGGCAAGGCCGACCGTGTACCGTTGTACACGGCCGATGCACGCGGCTTAAATATTTTCTACTGTTAAACTGTTAAATAAGGGCTAATATGGTCTGTGGGCAGTTTCACTCTATGGCCTGATGGATATTCAAATAAACAATGTTTTTTTATTTTTTTATTTGAAAGTGACGTGGAGCGTGCGTCAATATTGTGCCGCGGGGCTTGACATAATTATGTGACGTCTTATTTTATGAATCGCAGATCGGTTAGATTATATTCAAACAGATTTCCTCTCTATGTCATCTTTTGGTGTAGATTTGTAAAATGCGCAAGGTTAGGCCATATGCTCAGAGCGACAAAATTTTGTCGTAGTTATCTCACGCCAAACATGTTTTGGCGTCACATACGTACTATACGTAATCATCGTCATATTTTCCACTCAAAACTGCAAAGGTTACTATTGTAAACTACAGTGCAAAAATCGCGCGGGCTTAGCAACTTACGCGCAACAATTCGCTTGATTGTTGATGTCAGACATTTTCGAATTCCACCAAACAATAATTAAAAAAAAATGCATAATCTACTGATATCAAACTCAAACTCAAACTCAAAGCATTTATTTCAAATAAACCAATTACAGGTACTTTTGAATTGTCAAGGGGTCGGTCAGTCAGAAAGATGAAGCTAGTTGCCCATTCCAAAGCGTAGTAGGTTCCTATGGAGAAGAACGGGCAAGAAACTCCACGGACACTCTTTTAAATCAAGAACTAGTTATTTCATCTTCTATCGAGAACTAGTTATTTCATCTTCTATCGAGAACTAGTTAATTCATCTTGGTTTTAAAGCTCATTAATTATTATTTCGTTAATAATACCCGATTCAGTATTTATTTAAGTAACCGAGTAAAAAAAAACATTTTTAAAGCGGGCATTACATTATCCCATTTGCAGAGCGCTAAATTGGTGCGCTAGCTAGTGCACTAGATCAGCAAGCGTACGCTTGCTCACTAACTACCTAACTGCATTTACACCATCCAATTTGCAGAGCGCTAAATTGGTGCGCTAGCTAGTGCACTAGATCAGCAAGCGTACGCTTGCTCACTAACTGCCTAACTGCATTTACACCATCCAATTTGCAGAGCGCTAAATTGGTGCGCTAGCTAGTGCACTAGATCAGCAAGCGTACGCTTGCTCACTAACTGCCTAACTGCATTTACACCATCCAATTTGCAGAGCGCTAAATTGGTGCGCTAGCTAGTGCACTAGATCAGCAAGCGTACGCTTGCTCACTAACTGCCTAACTGCATTTACACCATCCAATTTGCAGAGCGCTAAATTGGTGCGCTGGCTAGTGCACTAGATCAGCAAGCGTACGCTTGCTCACTAACAGCCTAACTGCATTTACACCATCCAATTTGCAGAGCGCTAAATTGGTGCGCTAGCTAGTGCACTAGATCAGCAAGCGTACGCTTGCTCACTAACTGCCTAACTGCATTTACACCATCCAATTTTAGCACGCTAGCTCACCTAGCGCTCTGCAAATTGGATAATGCAATGCAAGCTTAACTGTGACCGTCTGAATGACTACATAATGCTTACAGTGATTAATATTTTCTTCCTATTTTACAAGGTGACAAAAAAAATCCCCCGTTTCTTTGCAAGGGGGCAATACAAAGTTAACAGCGACTGTTTAACCATACATTTTTGACGTTTGAACGTCACTAAACTTTAAGGGGGTTGCGCTAAGGTAGCCCGCGAGATTAAAATTTTCTTGAGTTTTTTCCATTTTGCAGGTCAGTGTCAGGTTGTATGTTGATTAAAATATGATTCGCGACCGTAACAAATATGGCTTTATATAATTATAATCATTACAATCAGCAATATAACTCCATAAGTTAGCATAATTGTCAAATGTCATGATTTCATGAAATAGTCATTCAATGGGGTTACATGAACTTAGAGAGTTGTATTGATAATTTTTATGATTATAATTCTATAATTAAACATTTGATATGGCCGAGAATTATATTTAGACCAACATAGATAGATAGATAGATAAATCGTTTATTTGGTGCACACAAAAGACAGCATAAAATACAAAAACACGATTAAATAATAACTAAATACATGAAAATAGCAATAAGGTGCCAATATACAAAAAAATAAAATAACGATAAAATAAAGACATTGTGATGACTTGGCTAACACACTTTAAAATAGTGAAACATACAAAGTGCGGTGTGCGTCTCAAGGTTGCACCAAATGGGAGTCCAACTCAGCATGTGTCAGACAAATAAAACATAACACTGACCATAGAACATGATACTGACCTGCAAATTGCAAAAAACGTAAGAAAATTTGAATTTCGCGGGATACCTTGACGCTTTCGCCTTAAGCGACGTTTATAAATAAACCCCGAAGTGTAGAGCTTGGTAGGTATTACACAGTGCTTAAGTGTAATACATGGCCACCTACCACCTAGAAATCACACACAGTGACATAATGTACACACACGTACATTGAATAAGATACAGTCGTCCGCATGCACATGTCAGTAGTAATACTTTGACCTTGAGCTGGCCTAGCGTAGTATCGAGTTTCAATAGAATGAGAAGCCAGCTTATACTGGTTTACTGGGTACTACCGGCGTGGAGCCTCTGTACGTACTATTCGGTTATTATTTGTTATAATCATTGGCACTAAGTGCATGATTTACATTAAAGCGAATAACTATATCCACATTGTAAGTAAGTGCTTGCTTACTATTATTTTAAAGGTGTGAATAAACGCCAGCAGTCTTGTCTTGAATCATAAACAATATTTTGTTCCGTGCGGAAATATAGGAAATTTCAACAAATTTCATTTCTCTCAATATTGATTACATTATTGAGAGCTAATACATAGATAATATAAACAATGTGAAATTTAATTCGTTTGCATCCTCTTAAGGGGTCATTGTACTCATCATTATGAACAACTTTCACGAAAAAAAAATCTGCTGTTCCATAAATTTATGTTCGCATAGCTCGTTATATTGTAGGGAACAGCAGATTTTTTTTTCGCGATTTCAGTATCGGCCCCATAGTGAAAGTTGTTCATAATGATGAGTACAATGACCCCTTAAGAGGATACAAACGAATTAAATGCAACGACAGTTTCCATCTTGCAACTGTAGCGTTAGATCTCTGCATAAACTTTTTGAGTCACAATCACTAGTTCACTACTGCAATGTTTTAAAACGTATTCATGTCACTTTCTTAGTTTAAAATGTAACTTTCTTTTTAATTTCCAGAATGATGTAGGCCGCTTAGACGCACTTAACAACACCTCCCTCCTGAAGAGGTATAACCAGGGGCAAGCAGTTAACTACCTTGTGCATTTCCCCGTGACGTCACCGCTTCCAAAACTGACCGCGCTGACGGTCAATGGTGACACCATCTGCTATGGACGTGGAGGTAACTGTAACTATGCAATGTTTTATTTTATATTAACTATTAGTGGCAAACAAGCTGTTGGTAATGTTAAGTAGTCATCTGTAGATGCCATCCCAGAAATAAAGCTGAAGTACCTACCTAGATCAGCCATGCTATTCTGTAAACATCTCACCGTGAAAACTTGGGTGAAATGAGCTGTCAATAGTGTCAATCACAGCTCACTCCACGCTCTCTTCACCTATGTTTTTACGGTGAGATGGTTACAGAATAGCACTGCTGATCTCTCTCCTTCACAAAGAACTCTAGGTATCTACATAGCCTTTGTTGGTCGCCAATTCAACGGCTAAGCGATGAGCTTAGATTACACAGATGTCTCTCCTCGTAGATCCCCGTTCCTATAAACTATTATTGTGTTTTTTCATTCGTTGATGAATGAATAAATCTGTTCGGAGACTGAAATGGTTATAATTACCTGTTGGAATGTGGTTGATGTTACAACGAACCGTTATTTAAAAAAAAAACCCTATAATTGGACCCAAAATGTGCCAAAATGTTCCAACCCACAAATTTGTCATTATTGTATCTTTACCAACCAACCTAAAATGAGCCTTATTTTCATGTAGCAAAGACTCACTTTGGTATCTGTACCCTTGGAAAAGATATACCTAATGTACACTACCCCATATCTATGGGACTTTTGGAAAATAAAGTGCAGTAAGGATTCATGCCATTTGGAACAAAATTTTTGTAGCAAATGAATATTAGTCGGTTTTGCCAATATGATTCAAGTACAAAGAATCTGGGTTCACTATAGCCGCATGGCAAAGTATGTTAGTAAGCATTGTACTCAGTTTTGTGACAATTTTGCCAAGATTTTCCTCGAGTAGCTATCATAATTTTATCGACACACATACCTAAACATGACGGTGGGTTTTTCCGCATTATAATAATGTTGAACTTACTTATAAGAAAATTGATGTATGAATCCCTTTAGTTGTGTCCAGTGACTTCATTCTATAGAGAAAAACAAAATGGCAATGTTTTTAACTGTAATGTATGTGTACTCAATATGTTCTGTTAGCTGATAGACTCAATTATTAAAAATGTGACTGATTAGTCTAATGTGTTCATTAATTACCTACACTACAAAATTGTTGTGTCGAAATCGCGCTGGTAAATCCAAAGCGCGGGAAGTGACGCTCCTGTCACTTTCAAATGACAGCTCGCTCAGCCATTGCACCTACTTTCAAGAATTTATCACCAAGGCGCTGAGCAGACGGTGGACCATTTGTCCGTGACGGAAGAACGTAAGTATCTATGCCAGTGGTTCCCAAAGTTGCCTGAATCGAGACCCACCTTACAAAAACTAATAAATTCGGGACTCACCTCTTAGCCGTTATGGAGAAAAAAAAGAGGCTTATTTATTTATGAATGAAGAACTGTACACATAAGAAATACATTCAGTTACTATCGAAAATTGTAATACTTAATTAAATACAAGGAGTGCTATTTCAATGAGAAGGATGTATTTGTTTCCTATTTTTTTTCACTAGAGCTTTAGCATCAACTTCAATTTTAGTTACTTTTAATCGCCTTATGTTTGATACCTACGTCCAATTTATTTGAGTACTTCAAAATAAATTTTTCAAGGCCCGCCCAATAGTCACTCGCGACCCACCAGTGGGTCGCGACCCATTGTTTGGGAAACGCTGATCTATGCAATAACTGGAAGGACAAAACGACCGCGCTGCCGATGCTTGCCGGATGACATACTGTGTCACGGTGATTCGCGGTCAAAATGTCCGCCGTCTGCTGAGCACCGAAGGATACCAACAATAACTTCAGCAGCCAGTTTATCTGATATTCCACATGACATCCCTATTCGATTTTTTACCTAAATTTGACCCTTTATTGGCTCTTTTACCCTGTTACTCAGTTCTCTTAGCAAGCAAAAAGATTTTCTGATTTTTCGAGCTCTTTTACCCTGTTCTCTTATCAAGCAAATAGTTTTCCGGATTTTTCGACCTTGTTATGAAACCCATTATTTCAAAGGTTCTCATTAAGCTATCTTTATGATTTTTTCCCCGGATAACTATCAATAATTAAAGTATTTTTAAAGCGATGTGCATGTACTCGGTAGTACATTTTTGTTTACAAGCCAGGTATCTGGGCTTAGTAAGTTTCGCTAAAGTTTAATAAAAAAATAGAAAAGACAAGTAAAAATAAAATCTAAAGCATTGTAGAGCTACACTGAACGTAAATAGAAACATAATCTTATACCTACATTATCAATGCATCTTTCAACCAGATTTGAACTCGCTACGTCGAATATTATGTACGCAGGGTCGAAAAATCCAAGTAAAAGTGTAAAATTTCTCGAAAATTCTTAAATTAGCGAAATTATCTGAATTCTTGAGAATATCCCAACTTTTAATGGTAGGTGGCCATCTTCGCTTTACCCCATTCGCCTTTGTACGACTACGTTTAGACACCCTGTATATCTACGTTTTATTATGATATGCGGAAAACGTCGCAAAATCTGGTTATTATTATAGTCTAACCAAAATATTGCATACAAAAACTGGCCATAACTTATGTCTAGTAACTATCTTAACTTATCAATAAACACAATTTTTTTTCCAGACCTGGCTAGCCCCAACGAATACGTCACGACTCTAAGCCTGCAGCACACCGCGTACCTCGGAGGCGCGGGCGCGTTTCCAGTTTACAACAACTTTCAATACCCACCACAGACAGGGCCACAGCCCCGACCACAAGAGCCAATACGACAGATAACGGTGGACCATAACTTCTTCGGAGATGATGACGCTACGGCAATAATTTATACCTTCAACAATATTGAGCCTAGTTGGACTACTGGTAAGACACTACATAAAAAAAACATATGTCTCCTTTTGAGCTTCGCCATAGTCGGCCAAAAAAGCCCCTATCCCTCAGCATAACTGCAACATTTCTGCCCTGCTAAGCAGAAAGGCGCTATCTCTGAGCTACGGCTTTTTAGTTTTTTTATACCATTCAATAGCTATAACTATTTCGCATCTAATGGTGTCAGCCAAATAGCGCTATCTAACTTAAAACATTTTAAAAAACCACTAAGAAGATGTTTTTATCCTTATGTTTCCTTAAATTACAATTTACAAAAAGTCAATTATCTCAAAACTTACTCCGCTTGAGATAGCGCATTTCGGCTTAGCAGGGTAGATTTAGAAATATGTAGGTATTTATAATACGAGTAACTAATTATTCTTATACTCACGCCTTTTTCCATGACAATAGAAAAATCTACAGAAAGCCTCGCGATCCTTACTTACCTTTTGCTTCTACCACATTCAAAATTAAGTTTGTTAGCGCAAGTTTTAAAATTCTATTCTCCGTAATAACCGGTAACCAAAATTATTTAAGTTTAGTCGAAACGGTTTTTGTAACTAACCGGTTAATCGATGAACGGTATTTTACTGGTTTTATGAACAATATTATCCCTGACTAAAACATTGATAGAAAATAATGTAACGACACCAACTTGCGACGCTAATAACATTCAGAATACATCTTAACTTCGTCATTCATATAACATCTGAAAATACTGTTGGAGCTGCTGAAGATTTTAAGACCATCTTTGCATTGTATAAAATCAATCTCCTTTGTATTATATAATTCCAGAGCACAGGTGTGAGTACTATGTACTAAAGAGCTACCATTTACCGGGTAATACTTTTTTTATTGACTTGAATGTGCCCTGGCGGCTGTGAGTATGTCATGCTCACTCAGATGTCTCGCTGATGGTGGCGCGTGTGTTGGATCATTTAGCTCCCTTCAAAATGGTTGAGCTGAATGGTGCTGATCCATGCGTCATATTCGTAAACGGGCGCCGTCAGTTGGGAATGGTCAACTCTTAGCGGCCATGGCTGATTTTTAATTTTTGAATTGTTCGTTGTTTTTTATCTTTGTATTACGGACGCTTCTAACGTGCATGTCTTTCTACATTGTTCTCACATGTATAATTTCAACATGAATGATGTAACCAATACTTTGTAACAATTTATCTTATTTAAAAGAGTGTCCGTGGAGTTTCTTGCCCGTTCTTCTCCATAGGTACCTACTACGCTTTGGAATGGGCAACTAGCTTCATATTTTTGACTGACCGATTCCTTGACAATTCAAAAGTGCCTGTAATGGTTTAATTGAAATAAATGATTTGAGTTTGAGTTTATAGGCACAGTTAATGCGCTCCATAGTATGGCATTTTACGCACACAGTCTGCGGTAATGCGATAGTGCGGCGCGTCATTTCAGAGTGGACAAGCTACAGTTACCCAAAATTATCGAGGTTTGTCAAGCTAAGCAATTAAATTAAATTAATTTTCAGGCAACTCACCGAACCACGAACAGAACATCACTAATCCATTAACGCAAGCAACACAGTATCAAGTACCGACGCAGCCAATATTCCAGTCCAGACCAACCTACGAATATGACGAACCTACTTTCCAGGACACTAGTCGAAGACCCGTACCTGTGAAACCTATGACTCCGGTATATACAGAACCTTTGCCCAACAAACCTGTGAATGAACCTCCTTCAGTGACTACGCCACCGACTGCGGTTACTGCTAGGTAAATAAGGACAAAATTTGACATTAAAACATCATATTTTTATAGAAAGTTATCATAGCATGTACTGCCAAAGCTTTAATAACTTATTTTTCCTACAGAAAATCACGAGATCATTGTGTTGTAATTGGTGAATTAGAAATCTTCAAATTTGCTTAATTCTGGAATTATTTAATTCACTCTTGAACGTCAAACTCTCACATTCCACATATGAATTTTATTCGCTTTGGATTTTTGGCGTTCTCTTCACCAGGGCTTGAAAACCGGTTAATTATCCTAACCGGTTTCCGTTATTGACCTCGAACCAGAAACGATTGCGGTTTAGGTTTTGGTTACCGGTATTTTAACAGGTTAGTGGGAGAAACCGTTTGAAAAATGATCCGATTCTGTTGAGCAAACTTAACCAGTTAATTTGAACTTCGACGGTATAAACAAGTTCTACTTCTACGCACACCATCTCTCTTACACCTACAATAACAAAGCTCTCACTCTACACCAACGAATTCCTAATAATGTGACAAACGGCAACGGCAGGCGAGCGCCTGAGTAAAACCGCTTTATTCAGGTTAGCGCTCTTTTTAAAATTCTAATCTCTGTAATAACCGGAAACCGAAATTCTTTTGGTTTTGTCGAAACCGTTATTGTAATAAACCAGTTAATCGATGAACGGTATTATAACCAAGGCTCGGATACCGGTTAAATTTCCAAACCGTTATTATGTACTTGACTCAAAAACCTTTACATTCGGTTTCATTCGCATAAACCGGTTTTTTTAAACCGGTATTGGAAGAGTATTTACATAAAGGTTTTTTCGGATTAAACTGTTTAGAGCAATAAAAACCGGTTAATACGGGCGCACGATAAACAAACGTCGCGCGCTGTTCAGTTTTTATTCAGCGTCTACATACGGCGCCGCTATGCGCGGCACTCTTTCAACTAGTCACAAGTTGCAACGCGTTTACCGACATGGCGTTCATCAAATAAACCGGTTAATTTAGGTTAAAATAAAGTTCTTAAAACGTTCACGTTCTTACGAAAAGTTCGGAGGAAAACCGAAATAAACCGGTATTAACCGGTATTTGATAAACCGGTTCCGAGCCTTGATTATAACGGTTCTATGAACAATATAAACTGGTATTTCAAAACCGGTTTCAAGCCCTGCTCTTCACATTCAGGCACTGTTATATATATATTTATATATATAAGTACACTATAGATAGACTATACAGGGTGTCAGGGACATCGACGCGAAGCCCGTTACCATGGATTCAGTACATAATTCCATACATTTTGAGAAAACTGCAATACCTACGTGCAGTTTTCTATGAAACAGCAGATTGTTTTTTTAATAACCGACGTAAAATTTCAACGCAGGGGTTTCAGAATCATGTACTGAATCCATGGTAACCGGCTTTGCGTCGGTGTTCTTGCCACCCTGTATATCCTACTATACCTACTACATAAACAAGGTAATAACAAGATACTACACCAACAAGACAATAACAAGACCTCGTTCCTATCTCTTTCCAGTCCGGACCGTCACTCAAATACCCCAGACGAAACGATTGAATGCGGCACAATCTCGGGCGGTAATAATAGGATTCCCCTGATCTACAACGGTAATGCTTACGAAAGGGGAGAGTTACCTTGGCTTGTGGCTATCTATAAGTCAGATCAGGGTTCTCTTCGATTTATCTGCGGAGGGACGCTCGTGTCGGATCGTCATATTGTTACCGGTGAGTAGTGTTCATAACTTACTGTTCCTGCGACTCTGTCATTAACCCCTTGCCCTTACCCCAATACATATGGGATTTCTCTTTTTTTGCTTCTCTATTAACTACTAACTCAAGTCAGGTGAAGGATATCCTACAAGTCTCAGCTGACGATAAAAGAGGCAATGCCCTAACATTTTTCATCGCTTCCTCGTAATTGAACCGGAAAGGTAATTATTTTAATTTACTTTTTTATTTTATTTTAATTTACAAATGACATAATCTTTGTATTATTTGACATTGTATATTTACAATATATTAAATTTGATTTATTACAGCAGTAATGGCAACCATTATCATTTGGTTTAAATAGGTTTTTATTTTATTTAGGAATTTCATTTGTCTTTTATATAGCTTATTTTCTTTTAAATTTTGTGAATGAGAGAACGTTGTAGACTTAACAGACTGTAGATCGGTGGACCATTTAATTTTTTTCTAAGTACCTGGTACTTGTTGATGGGCCTACACTGTCCTCTCATACCTTTTAACACTGTAACTTGGAATCATTGTAAAAACCATTTACTTTTAAAAGAGTAACCGTGGAGTTTCTTGCCGGCTCTTCTCCATAGGAAACGACCAATTGGAACCGTGCACCTAGCTTCTGACGTTTCATAAGTGCCCTTGTAGGTTTATGTGAAATAAAAATATTTTGATTTTTTTTTTTTTTTTTTTGAAGGAATCACGTAAGTATTGACCTTGAAAGAATAGTGATTCTCAGCCAAATACCAAAATTAATTAATATGCAACTTTCTGTTTTATTGCAGCTGCTCATTGCATGCAGCGTCGCGGCACTCTGACTTCCATCAAAGACATCGTGGTCAAAGTAGGGGTACACAACCTAAATGACTGGAGTGACGATGTCACCATCACCAGGACTCTTCAGGCTGCCACAGTACATGAAGCGTATAATCCCGCCAAGCTTCAAAGTGAGTATAATATTGATGGTTCTCACTGCATCACCGACACAATCATTATCAGCGTATAGAAGAAGTAGTAACCCTTTCCATAGTTCATTCCACTTGACTCTGCACAACCATCACTTAAGTTGCATCCGTGCTCTCTTGCATTACCCCCTACGGACCCTACTGAGATTGAAAACCTCATTCTTAACCCGAAGAATGATTGTGCTATCGGTCGGGATAAGATTTCAACCACCTTCATAAAGAGATATAGAAGCATTCTATGTAGTTCCACTGATTACATTCATTTGTAACCTTGTCCTAAGCTCCGGAAAATTCCCAAACGATTTGAAGCTGGCCGAAATCCTTACTATTTACAAGAGCGGCAGAGGGGCCTGTGTCAATAACTATAGTCCTATCTCCTTATTACCTACCTTATCAAACTTATTAGAGAGAATCATGAACAAGCGCTTAGTTTATTAGCATGTTCTTTCACCATGCCAATTCGGTTTCCGGTCAGGCCTGTCAACCAGTGACGCCATTCACAATTTGACAGATTTTATCTCGGGTAATCTCGATAATAGCAAAAAGGTTGTCGTAATATTCATGGATCTGGCTAAGGCTTTTGACACGGTTTCCCTCCCGATACCGATAGATAAGCTTGAGCGGCTGGGGGTAAGGAATACTGAGCTCGAACTGTTTTCCGACTACTTGAAAGACCGATTCCAGAGGGTCAGGGTGGGAGAATGGGCTAGCTGTGATCTCCCCATTGGGTATGGTATCCCGCAAGGCAGCATCCTCGGTCACACGTTATTTCTAACGTACATCAATGACCTTTGCGATCTGAACATGCTCAATGGATGGATTATTTCGTTCGCCGATGATACAGCGCTCTTGTTCCAGAGTAACACATAGCAATAGGTTTACAGCTGCGCTCAGCAGGACTTAGATTTGGGCCAGGCATGGTTAGCTTCCAACAAATTAACACTGAATGTGGATAAAACTAAACAGGTCTCTTTTTCTAACAAATTCCCTTTCCTGTCATAATATAACGGCTCACATCTCCAACTGTTTTTTCACACATTCTGCTACTTGCTCATGTCCCACCCTGCCTAAGACAGATACAATTAGGTACCTGGGAGTTATAAGACAGGAGTTATACGCGCTTAGCTTCCATCCACACATTAATCTTCTTGTCTCAACAACTCGTAAATTCATTTATATAGTTAAACCTTCGCCATGTCGCAAACCTAAACATATACACAAATATATAATGGTATATCTCACACTACCTCAATCATTGAGTACCTAGTGCAAACTCATATGGGGTGGAGCTAATAAAACATCCATGCTGAAGCTGGAGCGTGCTCAGAGGGTACTCTTGAAAGTGGGTCACTCTTTGCCATACTTACTTCCGACTAAAGACTTGTATGAACTTACTGGTGTCCTAACGGTACGACAATTATACATACTAAATGCAACCCTCCGTAAACATTCCCAGCTTCATTTCGATCCCTCGGCTTTAAAACATAGACAACGTAAATATGCAGTATGTCCGACAATGCGATTCCATACAAATTTTCACGCCGGCGTCACTTCATGTTTCTCGGCAGTTACCTGTATAATAACTTAAACGAAATTTTGTCGAGAAAGGGGTAATCCTTTATAAATGTCCTCTAAAAAAAAGAAAATTTTTAATTGGCTGAAATCCCTGGATAACGATGCCACCGAGCAACTATTTCTCATCACATTCTAATCGTGTAGCTCGCCGATGGATCCAATGCACGCACACACAAGACTCCACACACACACACACCGCACAGTACACCATACACTCATACATCCCGCACCACACACACAACGCCACACTTTTTTATTTGTTTTAATATTTATTTTTTAAATATTTTCCGTCCTTTGCTTCTCTTTCATAGAAATTCAAATGCTTGTGCTTGTACTTTAAACTTCTGCAATGTACCACAAGATGATCTTAACACTAGGAGCCCGAAGATCCGTAACACTGGGTTTCCCTAGTACGGACTCCAGTCTCTCGCCAAGGAGCTTCTGTCTACATTTATTGTCTAGTCCTAAGATTAATAAAATTATTTATTTATTTATTATTATCATTTATTTATTTATTTTATAACGACTTCGTCTTCTTCACTCGCGCTAGCTAAAGATCAGCGCAGACTGCGTTTTGTTGCAGTAAGCACGTGCGTGTGTAGTTATGTCTCGTTTCGACGTGTGATAATGACAAGACAAGATTTTGTCTCACAGCGCATGTTAGTCTGGCTGAACGGAGTAATTATTTTGCTTGTTTCAGACGGTAACAAACAGGCTTCTTACATTGGACTACGACATGACAGAAAGTTTCTTAGCTTAAGTAAAAACTCACAGTATACACATTGACAATACACAAATACACGAGCACTCACTAACATATCTATAACATACAGACACTCTTATAATACTAACACAAATCACAGCACCATGCATACGCATACGGGTGTGTGATCTAGGAATTCAATCCACTTGAATGTAAACTTTGCGAAATAAATTTATTCTTATTCTTATAGATGACATCCTGATGCTCACCCTGGACAAACTCGTCAAGTTTAACAATTACATTCGTCCAGCTTGTCTGTGGTCTGGCAACACCGACCTCTCAGTAATCGTGGGAAAGAAAGGAGTTGTAAGTACAAAATTTTACTCCAATGTCTAATTATACAGGGTGTTTGGCGCATGGACCGACACAATTTTTTCAGGAATTTGGGAGGTCATTAGCTAGGTTCTACCCATACACCCTTTGTCCCAAATGTCACGGTTGGTTACATATGATTATTTTTTTAAAATGAAAAAAAATCCCAAAATGTGTCCTTTAATTTGAAATAACTTTTTTGTTTGTGGGTGTAGTAGCACAAAACAAATTTTGTTGCATTCTCCAAAGTCCTTTAAATCTAAAAACATCTTTGTTTTATACAACTGGTTTCAAGAAAATTCCTTACAAGCTTCCAAAGTTAATTTTTGTATTTAATGAATGAAATTTTACAACTTCTAAATTAATTATAAAAAAAACTAAAAGCTATTTTGAACCTAGGTAGAACCTAGCTAATGACCTCCCAAATCCCTGAAAAAATTGTGTCGGTCCATGCGCCAAACACCCTGTATATATATATTTTTTTATTTAATTATATTATAATACAGAGGTGTTACTTAATTCTAAACTCGCCAAACTTTTACGTTTGATGGTGAGAGGCGCTCTTTTAAATAACAATGCACCACCTTACGCACATACCTACTACTTTTATATATTTTTTTTTAAATTCTATTTGCTGTCCTGCATGATGTTTTTTAATTTTGTCTTAAGTAATCCTTTACTAATTGATCACGTTCATACATCTGGTCATACACGCACGCTGGTTGCGACTTGCCAGTACTACACGCACTGACCTTTCTGAAGAACATCACCAAAAAGATACTAGTACTACATACTTGTCCTCCTAGGGCGTCCCCTCCCAGCGTTTCCGCTCACATCATCTGCCTTGTAAATACATACCACCAGCAGTGCTATTCTGTAACCATCTCACCGTGTAAACTTAGGTGAAGTTAGTGTGGAGTGAGCTGTCATTCCACCTAATGCTAGAGATTGACACTATTGACAGCTCACTCCACGCTCACTTCACCTAAGTTTTTACGGTGAGATGGTTACAGAATAGCACTGCTGGACCCCTATTATAATAATATAATAATAATAATAAAGCTTTAATTGATTCCATGCATAATACACATTTAACGATAACAATTTGGTAACTTAATATCCTATAATTCAATTACATTTAATACACTTAGATGAATTTGGTTTCTAATTACGAATTCTATTATGTAAAATCAGTTTAATTATTATTTGTTTTAATTATCCACTAAGTACCTAATTATTTAATGTATGGACCCCGATCGGGTAAAAGCCTCCCCCAAGGAATGCCATCCTTCTCTGTCATTAGCTCTGTCTATCCAACTTCCACCCGCGCACGCTACAATTTCGTCTGCCCATCTGGCCCTTGGTCGGCCTCTTGATCTGGTGCCTTTTGGCCCAGACCACTTTATTGACCGTAGAGTCCATCTATCATCCCCCCCAGGACCCCTATTATGAACTGTTATTTCCAGGCAGTTTATCGTAAACAGAATTGCCTTCCATTTTCGAACTCGTCAAACAAGCCAGTCAGCGATCACGTGACACCCTGGCCGACTTCTGCCGACTTCTGCCCGAATATTGTCTGGAAATACCCGTTTGTTTGACATTTCTTGACATATTAAAACTTTTACCTCACAATCCATTCAATTTACGCTTTTATTGAATTGTTTTGGGTTTATTAGGCGAAATTATTCGAGCGTTATATATTTTCTCTCGCAAATCCCTCATGACGCCTAAATATAGTCCCCGTTTGCCCCTCTCGAAAATTCGTAGTGCACTACACTGCGGTAATCGAAGAAAAGTATTAGCATAACTTTCGCAGTACTTTTTACACAGAGTAGTATTAATATAAAAATAATACGATAGTATTATTTTATTAGTTTGTATAATACTTACTCCATGAAGTTGTCAAATTCCCCGTTATCTAGATGTTCCCCGCTGAACTTCAAGTGGAGTATGTTCGGAAACGTTATCGTTAAACGAATCTCGCGTTACAATTTACAAACACAAAATAAAATAAGAATTAATTATATAGCACAATATACATTGCGTTCATATTTTCACAAATTTTTAGTAACTAGATTACTTAATATACATTTATTATTTTAATCATAAAATACGTGATTTAAATAAAGTCATAACTTACCGATAAATATTTAATTGTGGTTCTGAATGTTACGGCAGAGAATTACATGCCAGCCATAGACAAAATACCCAGCCTGAAGTCGGTCAGAAATACGAATCGGGTCCACTCTATATAACAGAACTTTTTATGTCGTAATATAATTTTGCATAACAGCGGATAGCATAAACTTCATTTCACAGAAAATCGTTTGGCATACACTCATTTATCATACATTCAAAACTCATAATTTTGTAAGTCAGAATCATCTTTAGGCATAAATTTCATATCCATAATAATTAAAAAGAAGAACTTTCTGCGATATGATGATATCACAGAAAGTTCACACAAAAATGCAAACATGCAAACAAGCATACACCATGCATGCAGCATGCAAGCGAGCATACAGCATGCAGCAAGTATGGTTTCTGTCACGGCCCCGGCGCTGCGGGACTCCGGCGGTCCCACGGGAGCTTATTCCAAGCGAGCTTATCGTCGCAGATGGTTTTAACGCTCTCCACCGCAGCTTCGGCTTGCTGGCCGGCGAGCCGGCCAGTCTCAGCGCGGCGGCGTTTTAAGACCACCTGCTCCTCAGTCGCGGGCCGCCTCGCCCCTCCGCGCCTACGCGGGCTTAAATTACACTGTACGGGCAGACAAGACTAAGTCACGTTTGCAGCGATTCGTTTCTGTCACTAACTATTGCACAACATATTGACTTTTTAAGACAATATTTTAATTTTAGTTTAAGGTTAAAATATGCCGAATAAATTCAAAATTCAAAAGTCATTTATTCAAACTAGGCTGATAATCAGCACTTTTCGAACGTCAAAATTACATAAGACAGTCCCCCAAAACGCCCACCCTTCACCACTTCCTAGTGCGTTAGCTGGGAAGAAGAAGTGGCGCAACAAACTCCCCAGCAGCACAGCTGTCTGTTCAGTTAGAAAGAAAAAAAATGACTCTATATAATAGTATTCAACATACTTAATTAACCTAATTTAAATTATTATCCATATGTTAGCTAGCACACGCCAATATACCAAACAAAATCATCGAGAACTATACTCGGGCAGAAATAAAAACTAAACGTAAACAAAACTTAACGTCTTAATAAAAGCCTCCAGGCATAAAGGGCGTGCCCGCTTACATAAAGCTGTAACTGGAAGTTATAAATGATAAACTAGGACCATCGAGGTAAAATAAATAAACAGTTAATTACTAATAACAATAAATAATATGATCTATTGTCGAGGTCACTAGTTACATATTGCAATACAACTCATTAAAAAAAAACATTGTAATGAGTAGATTATGTCAACAATAAATTAAAATTAAATTAAAATAAACAATTATATGAACTCATATAACCTGTCAGTAGGTAAGCTAATTCTGGTGAAAGAACATAAAAATTGCCTTGAGTTAATCACAGCGACCAACTATTCTTATCATTTAAGTAGTCGTTGATAGAATAGTATGCCTTTGAACAAAGGTTGGATTTTACTTTCGTTTTAAACGCATTAAAAGGCAAATCTAGCAAAGAAGAGGGTAACTTGTTATAAAAGGTTATACCAAGCCCAACAAATGAGTTATGAACCTTATGAAGCCGGTGAAAAGGAACTCTTAGTTTTTCCTTATTTCTAGTGTTAACATTGTGAAAATCACTGTTCTTACTGTATAAATGTATATTTTGCCTAATATATAAGATGTTGGCGAAAATGAATTGAGATGCCACTGTGAGGATACCAATATCTTTGAAAAAATCTCTCAGAGAAACTCTGGGGCCTAGCTGGTAAATAGCTCGAACAGCTCGTTTTTGAAGGACAAATATATTTTGAATATCAGCAGCTTTGCCCCACAGCAGAAGACCGTAGGACATAACGCTATGAAAATAACTAAAATAGACTAATCGAGCTGTATCGACGTCAGTGTATTGTCTTACTTTCCTGACGGCGTAGGCGGCAGAACTGAGCCTTCCCGCTAGGCTCGATATATGTGGGCCCCACTGAAGTTTGGCATCTACTGTTATGCCCAGAAAAACTGCCGAATTTACAGATTCAAGCACCTCTTTATCTAAGACGATGTTGGGTCCCAGATTTCTAACATTTGGTAGGGCGAACTTAACACATTTCGTTTTCTTGGCATTGAGAACTAGGTTATTTGTCGTAAACCAATCCGTAACCATTGAGAGTGCACTGTTTACATCGTCAAAATCTTGTCTATTCCGGTCTACTTTAAAAATAAGAGAGGTATCGTCTGCAAACAGTACAACTTCACAGATACCCTTTAAATAGAATGGTAGGTCATTGATATACACTAAGAACAAGAATGGACCCAGTATTGAGCCTTGAGGTACACCTAACTGAACTGGTAGCCCGGAAGATTTCACACCATTAACATCTACACATTGGGACCTATTATGTAAATACGAATTTATAACGTTGAGAGCTTCATTTTGCACACCGTAATGACGCAGTTTACGCAAAAGCGTGTCATGGTGCACGCAATCAAAGGCTTTGGAGAGATCACAGAAAACCCCAATAGCATTTTGCGAGTTCTCCCATGCGTTAAATATGTGTTTCAGCAGAGCAACACCCGCATCTGTAGTCGAACGACCTTTTGTAAATCCATATTGTTCATTATGAAGGAGGCTATTTAAATTAAAATGTCTTAGCAGCTGCTTGAGTATTAACTTTTCAAATATTTTGCTAAATGCTGGTAAGATAGAAATAGGCCTGAAATTGCCAACTTCATTTTTATTACCTGATTTAAATAATGGTATGACTTTACTATTCTTCATGAGTTCAGGAAAAGTTCCTAAATCAACACATTTATTAAAAGTAACAGCTAGATAGGGGGCTACGATGTCTATTATATTACTTAAAAGTTTAATGGAGATGCCCCAGTAATCACCAGTGTTTTTGGACTTGAGTGTGTTAAAAACATTAACTACATCACGAGGCGTTACATGTTCGAAGCTAAATATGCGACTATTTTTAGACACACTACTAAGCAAAAGGTTTTCAGCTTTAGACGGGGATGAATTTAAGGAGCGAGTCGTAGTTACAGGTATGTTTGCAAAAAACTCATTAAACGCCTCAGCTACGTCAGCTGCTTTATCAACTAATTTATTGTCGACCATAATCTCAAGTTGTTTATCTTGTTTAACCGACTTACCCGTTTCATTATTAATAATTTTCCAAAAGTATGGAACAGCTGTTTTTTTAAAAATAGATGACGAAATATTTCAACGATCGATGTCTCTGACACCCTGTTTATGTATGTATGTATGTGTTTAAGTGATTTACCAATTAAGGGCTGACTACTGATAACTTTTATTTGAAAAATAAATAGGTATGACAGTTCGACGTTTTCTATACAAAAGATGTCAAATCACATTATTTTTACGTCAGGTAAAAGTTATCTGACTGTTGAAAAGTCTGCCCTATACATTCAAACAGATAAAGAATGTGTTGCTACACTACTTAGATACAATCAAGTCCTACCGAGTATCATAATGTGTTCTGTCTGCAGGTGGCCGGCTGGGGTGACCAAGGCGTGGGGGGTATTGGCAAGCAAACCGAGCCCCATAGGGTGGACGTCCCTATAGTCAGCACCCATGACTGCAGGGCCAGCAAGGCTCTGTTCCACGAGCTTACCTTCGACAATACCTTATGTGCAGGTATATAAGTATAGAATCTTCTTCTTAGCGTGTCTATGGTAATTCAGTCTATATTGAGTCGGCCCAAAAATTTGCTACGAGTTTCAAGATATCACTAACGTCCATCAATTCCTGTAGCATGCAGGCATCAGGGGCATACAGGACATAATATCAGAGGGGCAATTCCCGTAATTTTTAAGAACGATCGCATTCGCATCTCATTTGCAATCTGTCAAAAATACAATCTATTTACCAACATTTTTGACAAGTTTGACAGATTGCGACTTGAATGTGAACGTTTTTTAAGTACGAGAATTGGCCTTCGTTTGCGGAACAGCACTACATTTGCAAAGTAATGCATATTTGCCAGAGTTTAAGCACACGACTTACATGGTAAGGCGGGTCCGTTACCACTGGGCCACCCCGCTAATGGGAGGCTTATGTTCCTATTGTGGCGGCATCTACATAGCCACATGCGAACTACGCATCAAAGACCTGACGTCACTCAAATCCTGCATCGCGCAATTAGAGTTTACCGCGCGGTGGACATATACAAGCTCACGACTTCAACCTCTGGGCAATTGCCCGCCAGACATGACACCCGTCTGGTCGGAGGATCCTCCCTTTTCTATGGTGGATGAGTGAACTTTACACCCTGTTCCTCATACCCCTAACCTATTGCCAGTGGATTGCAGCTGAAAATCAGATGGTAGTTCTAAATGTTGCCATCTGAAATTATGTTGTTCGTTTTTGAAACTGTTACCTAGTTTGAATGACCGCTTTCCGAATTAGAACGTAATCGCTCACAGCGCTGACATCAATAATTGGCGTTCCGATTTAGATAGCACGATTATGACAGCTGAGGGCTGTCAACAATTCGGAACGCTCGTGAACGCGCTCACGGTAAAAACTTTTCTGTGGCAGTTTTTTGCTTGTTTTGAATTCAAAAAGCCTAAGATGACATTTCCTTTTGGCAGGTGACCGACAAGGTTCGGGTCCATGCGTAGGAGACTCCGGTGGCGGCATGTACCTGCTTGAAGACGGCAAGTGGAGGGTTAGGGGCGTAGTCTCCGTGTCCCTCCGCGCTGACAACGGAGATTTGACCTGCAATCTCAACGAATATGTTGTGTTCACAGACACAGCGCAGTTCTTGCCGTGGATTAAAAATATATTAGCTAACTAATATGTTTTTCTTTGTAAGTATGATTGTTGTTCCATAGACGTGCAAGGGTGCAGAATTGAGATTGCTTACAAAGTTGAATTCGGATCTGATAGACTCCGTTTCATAAGAAGTATCGCGGCAATAAGCCTGATGTATTACATTTAGTAGGTAGTAGATTTATGTCGTGCCCAGATCTTAGAATTGATGATTTCATAAAGTGTTCGACCATTTCATGAAATGGTTCTATTTCATGAAATAGAACTTCGACCGCTGGTCACATCATGCTAAGGTCTGGCCAGATCAGTGAATATTTAATGTTGGACGATATGAACAGTTAAAACACACGACTATTTCATGATGTGGCCAAACATTAGTGATCATATCGGAAAATAGTTAGATGTCGATGTCGCTTTGTTTTTGTTGTGCATCGTGGCGGCGGCACACAACAAATCAAACAAAGTCGATGAACTTTTATTGGATTTCCAAATATGATACTATAGAAATCGACCAATTTGGAAGTAGCGCTCGCCGGTCGCTGCCGCGACAGCACTCTTTTTTTTCTACACATTTTAAGTGTTAGGCTGCCTTTCACGCCGCTTGTCGCACCCCGACCAAATGGGTTAGGTCAGGTTAGAACTGTGACAAACCGCGCGCGAGCAGAGCGAGCGGAGCGAGCGGTGCCGCGGCAGCGGCCGGCGACCGCTACTTCTAAGTCGAACGCAGTTATTTGGCAATTTTTACTACACCTTAAGCCATGGATACCCTACATAAATGATATGGCAAAACGTCGACTGATTATCATCAAACATTGACATTTAAACGATATGGTCAATTTCATGAAACACAACCATTTCATTACATTATCAATTCTATTCTTTTTTTTATTATTATTTCCTTTATTTCATTTCTACACATATAATTTACATTTTTAAATATTTTTATAAAAACAAAGAGAAAACAAAAACATTTAAAAATATAAAAAATAGTAGCCAACCGGTATCGGGAACAGGGTCCAAGCTACCGGTGGTCAGGGCTCCTGAGAGAGGAATCTCCTAACGATACGCGCCGTGTCAAGAAGTACCGCTTTCTGGATCAAGCCCTTGATCCAGCTGCCTAACGAGAGCCTCCTCAGGTGTTGGTCGAGGCTCTTGGCTATTATTATTATTATTATTATTTTTAATTTGATGTGTATAATTCTGTAAAATTATAATAATTTGACGGAAATATTTGCATGATTCATGGCAAAATATGGCTGATCTTTGTACTTTACTAACACCTATTGATGTATCGTCTACCCATATTTGCAAAAATAAAAATTATTCTATTCTATTTAAGATCTGGCTACGATATACTAAGATGACGGAGAAAAATTCCAACGTACGAATAACCTCGCCACTGTAGGCCGTTCTTGAAAAAAACTCCACTCTTTCTGCTTTTATTAAGTACCAGAGGATGAAATAAGTTCCAGGGTTCACACAAAAAAAGTGAAACTTAACGATGTACAAAATGCAGCTTCGTGCAGACTAGCGCGACGCGACACCGGTTATTGTTATACCATGAAGTTTTCTTAGAAATTGTATTGTTCGAGTCGCCTCGCGCCGTCGCGTCGCGCTGGTCTGCACGAGCCTTTATACTAGTTCGTTTATTGTTTTTATACTCATTAAATTAGATCGGTCAAGTAAGTAAGTAAGTAAGTAAGTAATATTTATAGCTCAAAGAAATAAGCTAAAAGTAAATAACTAAAAGCCCATAAATTTATTTTATAAATAATTAATGTACAATTCAAATAAGGAATATATCTAGTTTTGTTTGTAAATGTTAGTTAGGTACAAGTAATTGTCAGTCGTAATGTGCATTTTTGATTAAATTTCTATAAAACAGAAGCCTTGAATAACAAATACTTATGTACCTAAATACGCAACCACAATTTAGGTATAGTCAACCGCACATTTTGACATTGACTGCACCTTTAAGTCGTAGCACTAAGGGCGATTTTCGTAATTGCACTAGTGTACCACAAATACCATTAATGTCCGGTTTTTGAAGAAGAAAATTATACAGATTAAGAGTATTTTGTATGTACCATCAAAGAAGTTCATATCTAACCAGTTTTAAAACAAAATCCCGTGAACACGATGACCACATCTGATACCGGCCCGATGCTATAGCCGCCGAGCGCTGCAAGCAAGAATAGCCCTTACAGTGGTTAGATATGAACTTCTTCGATGGTACACCGAAAAAGGACCACCAAAATATATTGAATTCTGTTAAATATTCCTATGTGAAAAAAGTAGTTGTTAGAAAATAATGTTATTTTAATGTCTGACTCGCTAATAAATAAATGACAAAATTGCGTCTTTTTTTTATTTATTTTTGTATCTCCTCGCTAGGAAACACCCGTACGATTTATTTTTACTACTTACATACTGCACCAAGGACACCCTTCTTCGTATTGCAGTAGGTACCAGACGTGTTTGAGTTTTAGCTCCTCTATTGCCATTGTGTAAACTGACAAACACTCCTCAAGCACCTCAGGACATGTTGCCCCCTTGTCGCTACGTCACTATGTGCTAGCGACAGTTTTTGGGGGCCCATTATTGAGTGTGCAAGTCACCCCCTGCCATTTTTTCCGTGTACAGTACATTATAAAACATTGATCAGGCAGAGGCCATAGTCCTTCCATAGTTCCACGTCACAAGTCAACTTAAGCCACCCAAACCCATAGTCCAATATCTTTGTTACCATATCCTGCAATAATCGTACACCAACCGGGGGTTGTCCTTGGGTGCACTCGCATAGTGCAAACAGATATTCGTCGGTTGGTGCCTCATTTCATTAAAACGCCTAACGGGCCTCTGCGAGTTGGCTTCGGCCCCTCGTACGGACCCCAGGGTCCCGAGAAATGTCAAAGAACAAAAAATAATAATCATAATGACTGTACATAATTGTAATAATTTTAATTGACATGAAAATGTATTTGCACGCCATATCATGGCAGGTTAAGCTGAAACTAAAATGACTGTTATATCTATTGTACCATTTTCTAGCAAATAAATATTTTTGATTTAAGTTTGATTTGATTTGATAAACTGGCCGAAAATAAATGAAAAATAATGGAATTTCAAATTTCCAACGAATACGCGTTATAGTTTTATTTTATTTGAGAACAAAATTTAGATTGTTTGTGAAGAACCTTTTTCCATAAAAAGGGTTTTTGCGATTTCTGACTTCTGTGGCGGAGTCTTTTTTAACGTTTCCCATACAAGTCTGAAAGTTCAAAATTATTTGAGGTCATTTTTTTCTCAGAACATCGGAAAACACAAGCAACAAACTTATCTTGTTTTCAAATTATAACGCGTATTTGTTCAAAGTTTGTTTTTTATTTTTATTTCCGGTTAGTTTGTTTACCGTAAAAAGCAAAAAAAAACAAACCTCAGGTGGTCTCATAGTTTTTTTTTGTGAGAACTGCTTCTACTGATTTTTTTTTAAATCTGTGAATGCAAATCAAAATGTCTCAAAAAGTTAAGGACAGTGTCCTAAGACCGTTTTCCTATAGCTACAACGGTTCTGGTCCTTACTGCCCCATCTCAAAAATCCACCCTTTATATGTATAACTGGATATCATCCGCGTGCATGTGATACTTGTAATGCTGGAACGACTTAATTATATCTGCGTTGTAATGGATAAACAGAAGGGGCCCTAAAATTGATCCTTGAAGCACACCACGTGCCACCCGACGAGGGAAGGAAGACATCTTTGATCCCCTCCATTCTCTTGGATTTCCACGAGCTGTGCCCTTTTTTACAAGTAGCTAGCGAACCACTCTAATGTTTTCGTTGTAAAATCTTAATAGGCTACCTTCGAAAATAACAGTGTTTATTGCATCGAAGGCCCGTGAAAAATCAAGATTTTCGCTAATACGTCAGGAAGGGCTGTACCAGACTGAAGGTCGGGGAGCATATTATTTGCTTCTAAATATTCCAACATTTGGTTATAAACCGGCCCTCTCCAAGACTTTCGATAAACAAGGCAAAATGCTAACAGGACGTAGATCTAGTACTCGGGTTGCCGATTTCGGGTAAAGGACTCATTATAGCGCACTTCCATAAGTCAGGGACAGTGTGGGTATCTATCGACTTATTTACTATTATGGTGATAGCCTGGAGGACGGTTGGGAACGTTAGCATTATCATATCCCGACTCACTCCATCAATCCCTTTAGCATTTGACCCCAAGCTATTAATAATTTTCGAAATGTCTTCCTCATTAACAATTTGTATATCAAATTGAGTTTCACTAAATCTATTTGTATCAAAATATGATAGCTGCGATGTGGGCAGTATTGACTGTCTTGGTACATTCAGATATGTCTTGTTTATCTCATCTGTGTCATTAAATTGTCTGGGAAGCATACCTTCATTATGTTCTGAGAATACTGAAGAATTCTCAATCTGATTTAAGATTTTTCCAAAGGATTTTGGGGTTTTTTATCTGACTGATGCAATATATTTTGTATTTAATGTAAAATTTGTTAGAGGTTGTGACTTTATTAAAATTAAAAGTGTGGAGGGACCAGTTTATCTGCGCACAATTTGACAACGTCTTGCTTCCTTTTTGTATATAGCCAAGCAAGGACCAAAAAAAAAAAACTTAGTGCTATCGATATTGTTAATGTTGTAAACGTATATTATGTGTGTTTGGACTGAGTGACTAAATTATAGTATACAATGGTGCCGATTCTCTTGTACACCGAACTAAACTATCACTAAAATTCCTTCCTTTTGGCTATGAGAATCTTAGAGCTATACCTACCATACCATACCTATAACCCGTGATTTTTTTAGAGCCGGAGGCGCGCAATAGTTGCAGTTTCGACGTGTTTTATATGGAATTTTTCACTTTTTGTATGGAAAATGTGAAAAAATATTACCTACATGTTGAGTTTTAGGGGTTTTGAAAGGGGGTCGAAATTTTCGTCATTTTTGCGATAGGACGCCGCACCTTAACTCGCACTTTTCCGGTTTTTTGAGTTTATCCATTACAAACAAACAAACATACTAAAAATCAAATATTTTCTTTTTTATAGTATTAGTTTAGATTATAAATCTTTTTAACAATAACCAAAGCGAAGTAAGTATCCACTTACCTTCTTTATAGACAGTATTTAAGCACGTTGCCGTTGTCAAACAATAGGCAGGTAATTGCGTAGTACGTATCTAGTGTTTGGTTAGACTTTTGCATGCTAAGCACGTGTATCGTCTTATACACACAGTATAACAGGACGTAGTTACGCAAAAAGGATCCAATCCACATTTTTTCCGAAATTGAGTTATATGTGTGTATATATCAAACGCATCAAAGTCAAAGTCAAATCATTTATTTCAAATACCTAGGCCCTTAAATGGCACTTTTAAACGTCAAAATTTACAAAAAATTCAATTGATTCTAGTCACCCCGTCCAAAAGGTAGTTTTCGTATGGAGAAGAATGGGCAAGGTACTCCACAGTTACTCTTTTTAAAAT
Source organism: Agrochola circellaris (assembly GCA_914767755.1). Taxonomy (NCBI): domain Eukaryota; kingdom Metazoa; phylum Arthropoda; class Insecta; order Lepidoptera; family Noctuidae; genus Agrochola; species Agrochola circellaris. The sequence continues at coordinate 12,883,616 of OU611860.1, forward strand.
AATGTACGATATTTTGTATAGGTACATAAGTTATATAATTATATATGAAGACGATGCACCCACAATAAAATAACTATACAACGATAGGTAAAAAGAATTCAAAATGAAGCAACGACAGATAAATTAATTATGTGATAGATACATGTATGGTGCTCACATATTTACAAACATTGTAAAAGACAGACTATTTTCTTAAAATTTTACCACAATTAAGTCAGTGTGTGAGGAAATAATCACAGAATGTAAAATCAATGTCATATAATAAAAAAAGAAGTAAATTATACAATTAAATTAGCAACCAGTTTGATTTTGTTTTGATTCTTGATGGAGTAGGGCCAGCATGTTTTCAAGCATTCTTATCTTGGATATAATCCTCTAATTTATTATATGCTTGTTTACAAAGTGAGAATATGACTTTAAAATTTTCTCAGAGTGATATTTTTAATATGTTTGATGTTGGCATGCCTATACCATTTTAACTGTAAGAAGTACGGGTTTTGATAGAAAGAATTTTAACTGTATGGGAATGGTTTTCCTTTCAGTATTGATACTCAAATGCCCGCACCTTCTTACAGTACAAATGGTATAATGGCACGACTATTACTAATATCTATCTATTATTTATATTGAATTACTGCTTAGCCTTCTTCCTCTCTCCTTATTTTGCTGTGCCCGACAGGGTCCATATTGCTCTCTTACTTATTATACCATCTATGTAATACATATGGAATGCAATAAAAAATTGAGTATTGAGTATTGTATTTTTGTTTCTTTTTGTGATTGAATCTCAAACAGCGTTAACAATAATTCATACTTGCTAGTTTTCATACGAAACTAGCAAGTTTCAATCAATCCCATTGCTTGATAATAAGCCAAACTACTCTGTTAGCCTTAAGTTTGATTAATAATTTTTAATATTAAATAAAAAAACTATCATTCAAACTCAATGTTTATTGAGTTTTATTGAATAAGTTATGAAAATATTATTTGGATCGTTACTGATGAATGTATGTTGAGCAGCATCCCTTATATATATTTATTTATTTAGCAGAAAGGATCCAGACCCGCTTTTACCCCATTATCTCTATAAAATTGTAATACCAAAATTATTTACGAAAAATTAGCTAAGTAGGTAATCATCGTAATATTCAAAATTCAAAAGTCATTTATACAAACTAGGCTGAGAATCAGCACTTTTCGAACGTCAAACTTACATAAGACAGTCCCCCAAAAACGCCCACCCTTCACCACTTCCTAGTGCTTAAGCTGGGAAGAAGAAGTGGTGCAACAAACTCCCCAGCAGCACAGCTGTCTGTTCACTTGACTAGTTAGTTACTATGTAGTTGAATACATAATGATCTAAATGTATCAAATGTTCGACTAAACTGTGTTATAACTTCATTGGCCTATAACTCAAAACCAACTTCTTGTGGATTGGATCCTTTTTGTGTAACCACATCCACAAATAAGATAATGTTATTAGGTCAACCTTAAAATGTTGAATGACAGCCATCTTGCTAAAGTGACCTTGTCGCGTAATTATTTTACTTGAAAATAAGTTAAAAGATGTCAATAAACCAAGGGCGTCGCTAGCCGATGCCCCAGGGGTACAAGTTGATTAGTGGAGGATGGGAAAATATGAATTGTAGGTACAGTCAAGAGCACATGTAACTTACACTTGTCTTGTCTTGTTACACTTGTTTATTTTTGTGTTTTGTTCTTTCTTTGCGTCATGTGTACCGCAAATAAACGTATTTTCTTTCTTTCTTTCTTTCTTTCTTTCTTTCTTTCTTTCTTTCTTTCTTTCTTTCTTTCTAACGCGAGTCTTACCTCTACGGCGATTGTAATAAGAACGGTAAAAGGTGCAATGTGTCTTAGCTCCACGAGCTCTTGACTGTACAATAAATAAAACTTGTAAACAAAGCTATTAAATATATAAGAAAAATAGAGTAAAAAGAATTTGGGAAAAAATTGCCTCGAATGGTCTGGGCATGATAAATGAGGGTACAGAATAAATTTTTTTTAATCAAAAAAAATTTAATACTAAAGTGGTTGAGCGAGACCCTTTTTTTGATTATCTATGTTAATTAAAACGTAATCTTCGGGGGTTTTTTGTAAACTTCTCGATCACTTTGTTATGAAAATCTTGTAAGTTTTCTGTGCACACTATTATGACAATTCAAAAGTGCCTGTAATTGGTTTATTTGAAATAAATGCTTTGAGTTTGAGTTTGAGTTATGGTCAGACCATTGCAGCATTCAAAGTCAAAGTCAAAGTCAAAGTCAAATCATTTATTTCAAATAGGCCCCTGTAAGGCACTTTTGAACGTCAAAGTTTACAAAAAAATTGAATTGATTCTAGTCGCCCCTTCCAAAAGGTAGTTTTCGTATGGAGAAGAATGGGCAAGAAACTCCACCGTTACTCTTTTAAAATGTGTTACAATATTTTGCATATGTACGTACGTTAGTTACATAATTATATGTGAAGAAGATGCAACTAAAAAAAAAAAAAAAATACGTTACCACAATAGGTAAAAAGAAGAATTAATAAAAATGAAGCAATGAAAGATAAATTAATTACTTATGTGATAGATGCATGGTCCTCACATATTTACAAACATTGTAAAAGTAGACGATTTTCTTAAAATTTTACAATTTATAAGTCAGTGTGTGAGGAAGTAATCACAGAATGTAAAATCAATGTCATATAATAAAAATAATAATTCATACAACTTAAATTAGCAACCAGTTTGATATTGTCATTGTGGCGATATTCCCTAATAGAGCTACTTAAGAGTAGGCCCCCCACGTTTTTACCTGCTAAACGATCGCTCTCACGTTGTGCAAGGTAGAGCGATCAACATTTTCAACGCTATTCCTGTTTGCGAAAAGAAGGTTTTTGACTCTTTTAGGACATCAACAACGGTTAGATTTGTTGGGTTGGGTTTATCATGCCACAATAAAATTGCTGCCAAAGTTCGATTTAATTTATTATGTTCGTCAAATTATAAAATTGGGAAATAGTTTCGCCAGTTTCTGTGAGATTTATAATATAACTAGCTGCCCGCCCCGGCTTCGCTCGAGTAGCACTAAGTACTTATCTACGGCGCACCTACCTGCCTACCCTACCTACCCTACCTTTTCATTGTTTTTAAGATGTATTCTGCGGAGACAATCCAACGAATCAAAAACCATGAAAATTGGTCCAGCAGATCTCGAGTTATAAGTGTTGTAACAAACACGACTTTCTTTTATATAGATAATAATAATTTATTTATTTGACGTAAAAAGTACACATACAGAGTGACACTTAATCAAACGTGGAAATAGCCTGGTACAAAATATTGATCAATGACCCCTATGCTAGGAAAAACCTGTGTTACAGGGGTCGTAGTTTATTTGTCGAGACATCGTTTGCATTTGCGTCGGGAGTAATTTAGACAATGCGAATGATGGAGTGTGTTCTTCAGCAAAATGTACTTCTTTTCCACAACAACAGTAGCATCTTTTATAATTTCATCTGTGACTAGATTCGGGATTGTCATTCACGGTGGCTCTAGCAAAATGCGTTTAATGTATTGCGAGGCCTAAACCACGTTCAAAGCTATGGATTGGAGCACGTAAACAACAGGCTCCATCAAACTCGAGTATTTAACTCTCAAAATAATAGTTTTAAAATCTTTTATATCCATAGCTATAGGTACCCTACTTGGTCCATTTGGTTATAATGCCAAGGAATTCTGGAATTAGCCACATAGAGTTGAAAGCGTTTTTTTGAGTCACAGTATTTCCTTCACGCGATAAGGTCTAAAGAAAGAAGACAGAGAAGAAAAACACTACAAAGTGAAAAATAACTTTAATTTCGGAAGTCGGTATTTTGAATTTTCGTTTATTGCTACCGACTTCCGAAATTAAAGTTACTTTTCAATTTGTAGTGTTTTTGTTTTGGAAGTCGGTTGTTTATTTTTTCTTAAAAGTTTTTATTGTTCACTTTTTAGTTCGAATACCACTACCTGCTATGAACACTTAATGAAATGATCAATATGAAGATCTGGCTACGACATAAATATATTACCTACTGATAAAGCATCGAGCCTTTCCTGCAGTATCGTCGTTCTTTTTTTTTTACTTTCAACAACATCTCCCACCGACAATACCGGATTTTTAAACAGCCTTGCATTTCATGTGCTAGCAAAAAAAAATCGGTGCTGTTTATGGTGCCCCCCCGGGGCGTGATGCCCTAAGCAATTGCTTAATTTGCTTATGGGCGAATCCGGCACTGATTGTATTTTGATTAAAATATGATTCGCGACCATAGCAAATATGTAGGTACCTATTTACAGAATTATAATCTTTAGAATCATTTATAATCTCTTTAACTTAGATTTGTTCTAAAATGTCATGATTTCATGAAAAAGCCATTTAATGGAACAAATCAAACTTAGAGAGATGTATTAATTTTTATAATGATTACAATTCTGTAAAAACAACATATTTGTTTGTATGACCGGGAATCATATTTTGATCAAGATACAACCTAACAGTGACCAAAGACTGACAGAGCGAAGCCCTGGCAGAGCAAAGCCTATTTAACCTGTCTTTGACCATTGTTAATACATTGTTGGGTACTGAATCACCATTCAATTGTAGCCGTAGAATAAGGCATTGCTAATAAAAACTACATCGCTGCGCAGCGCGGTTCTAAAAATAATGCCTAATATATTGTAATTGTGCAAACTAATTCTTAACGTGAGTCTAACATAACTTTTACCAAGCAACTTAAAAATGTTGACTTCTAGAGCACTTAAGCACAAACTATATAAATGGCTAAATATACAAAATATCTATTCTATTAAAGAATTTATGGAGACTAAATATGCTCCAACAATTGTATAATATTATGTTATGTAACGCATGCCGACAAGTTTGCATGCTATGTATGTATAGCAAAACATGTAAGCACTAATTTTAATGTAACATCTGTAATACCATTGCATTAAGCAAATAAAAATGATTTGAATTGATTTTTATCGACAACAGTAGGTATCTAGGCATACAAAATCCAGGGGGGGGGCAGCTGCCCTCCCTGCCCCCCCTGGGTACGCCCATGATTCTACTATATGTACAGTAGCGTTCATAAGTCCTTTAGCAATCTCACAAAGCCTATGTATCGCATTTTATTTTTCTTTCCGGACAGCCCTAGTCAAGCGGCATACGTATGTTACGGACGAGAAAGAACACAAAGTAATAAAAACTTTCAAGTGCGGCGATTAAGTGCAATTTACCTTGCGCATGGGTGGGAAGTATTTTGTAGGCTATTATAAAAGCGGCTTTCTTCAAGATTAAACGAGTGCAGCTTCTGTACGTTAGTACTTTTATTTATTCTGTGCCAATTCGCGTACCAAGTACAAACTATCCTCGCCATATATACCACAATAAAATAAAAAGTTCTAAACACGACGGACCAAAAGGACTAGTATGTTTTGTATGGCTCATTCATCATGATATTATAGCCAGTCCTTCGCCAATCGGAGGCATGGAACCACGTCTCTAAGAACAAACATTTAAATCGCAAAATGAGAACCCTCGTAATTTAAAAACATGAATATGAAGTCAGTGTGTTTGTGTGTATTAGTTTTTAGTTTACAATTTGTGTGTGGCCAGGACTCGACTACTCCTTGCCCTGGTGTTTTTGACTTTGAAGATGATGGGCACCATGTGTACGGGATAATCACTTTGCAGCCTGTGACGCCACTGTCTACCTTAGAACTAAGAATTAATTTTACGATTGCAGCTCAACTAATTGATAATGTAAGTACACATTCTACATTTTTATTTACATAGATAAATAAAAAGTTTTTAATTACCATAGGTACCTATATCATAAGATAGTTAAAAAATAACAATAATACTTAGTTCACAAAAGTTATTACTTTGCCTGGAAAATTAAAAACACGTCAGATTAACTAACCCGGTGTTACTTTTCAGAATTACAATGTTAATTACTTAACTCCGAGTTTACTCTACATTTATTCATTTAACCCGACTAAATGTGCAAGTGGGCCTAAATAAGGTTAATTTTAACTATGTACTGATTTTATTTTATTGTAACACTTTTGGACACGTCAGTACGAGGTTTGGTCTAGTGTGAACTTTACAAATACAGTAAATGTTACTTGGTTAAGTGGGACCCGGATAAGTCGGAAACCTCCATAGCTGGAACTCATGCTGAGGTCCCGACACTAGCACTGAATTACCTGTTAGTGGGACAAAACAACCCTCTATATCTGGGATTAGTTCTATCGAGTTAATCGTCTTAATTATCTACCTCTATAATTGAGACAGCGAGTTTATTTTATCTCTTTTCAGAGACTATTATTACAAAAAAAATGTTAATTTGTTTTCTTTGAATTTTATAAGTGACCTCTGTAACTGAGATAATGTTAATTTATTACTTCTCTAACTCGGACTTTATTGCAGATTTCCGTTATGTTTATTAGTCTACCCGCAAATTCCATACTTGGTTAATTGTGCCTAAATGACTTCCAGTTTTAATTTGGTTTTGCTATCACCCGGATGTTTATTATGATAAAATTTACAGCATTGAAAAGCATCATATAGCTGATACTTCCAAAAGACAAATTAAAATTACAGTTTTTTTTTATTGACGCATTCTGTAGGCATTTTTGTATTGTTTATTAAATACGTGCTTGATCATTTTTGATTATTAATAAAGATGACAACTCATGTATAGTGTTTACAAAATACATTATATTTTTACCATTGCCACTCGAAAAAAGGGCATTTTATTCATTGGTCAGACTTTCGGGCTTCTGACAACCCGTAACGACTATCAAAGATCCACGAATGACAACGTTAAGCAGTTGCAACTGCTTAACGTGCTTTCCAAGCCACGGAGGAGTCTCGGTATTTAAAGATGGTCAACCTACCTACTGACCAACCCCGGCAAGCGTAACTTAACCTGATGGATCGAACTTTGCGGCTATTATTCTTTTTTCTTTTATGACCGATCATATAATATCCTTCGCTGCTCTCGGGATCAAACTTAGTCTCTCGAATTAAATTCCTTTTTTTTCACTTGTTGTTTAATCTACTATTAATAATCGCACCTCTTTGACTGAAATAACCTCTATTCTCACCTCTATTAATAGAACCTCTGTAAATGAGACAGATATTTATTTAAACCTGGATATCTTAGACATTGGGTAAGTGGAATACCTCTTTAAGTGAGTCAAATTAGCAGGTGTCTTAATGTCCCAGTTATCCAGGTTTCACTGTAATGAAATTTTATATTTTCGGGACGTTGGGAATGAATGTATGAAAAAGTTATTTTGGGGAACTTGGATGCCCTAAATGTTTTAGGTAGGTGATTTGTGGCGCAAGTGGGTCTAGGTAGAAATATGTTTGGAGGTACCAACAACGCAATGTGGCGCGACGTCCTACGTACATCACGGCTACGAATGGCTACGCACACAGTTGACTTGTAAATAAAACAGGGGTGCTACGAAACTCTAGCTGCTTGCTACGAGTGCTACGAAACTTTAGCTGCTTGCTACGAGTGCTACGAAACTCGAGACCTTTCCAATGAGCCTATTCCTATTTTCAATAGCCGTCCACCGACACTACGACGCTTAGATAAAAATATTACCTACAAGTTATATTAAAATTAAATTTTATTTTATTACTCTTTAAAGGATTTTGTTTACCTCGGGGTTTTTTTTAAGGAAATGTATAGAGTGCCGCTAGCGGCACTTTATCCCTGTCGGATAAAGTGCCACTATTTGCGGCTTAACAATGGCTCTGCGTCGGCCCGGCTAAAGTGCCGTAAGCATTGCATTGTCACTGTCACTGTCAATTGTTATTTTATACTTTGATACGTAAAATGTAGAAGTGGGGCGCCCGGATTTGGTCACGATCTGTTTATGGGGTTCCGTAGTAAACAAGGAAAGTCCGTCTGTCTGTCTGTCTATCTGTCCGTGGCTTAGCGCAGAGACGGTTGGTACTAGAAAGCTGTAATTTGGCATGGGTATACATATTACTTACGCCGACAAACTACTAAAAGAAAATCAAGAAAAATCTTTTTTTAGGGTACCTCCCCTACACGTAAAGTGGGGATGTTTTTTTTCTCGCCTATCCTTTGGTGTGAGGTGTCGTTAGAAAGGTCGTTCAAAAATATTGCGGGTGTGTAAAAATCATTTATCAATTCAAGGATCTGTCGGTCGATTCTGTAAAAATATCAACGTGAAACTTTGGTGAAGTGAGCGTGAAGTGAGCTGTCACTGTCACAAATCGACCGGCAGGATGCTAGGGATTAACACTATTGCCAGCTCACTTCACCTAAGTTTCACGGTGATATTTTTACAGAATCGACCGGCTGTTTGGGAAATATTAAAGCTTTAAAGTGCTAATTTTTGATAGTGTCAAGTGCCCCCCCCCCCCCCTGCCAGCTAAATGGTTGTACTTAGATTTGTGAAAAAATTCACAGCAGTAATATATATAACGAAGCTAAAAGGAAAACTATTACAGGTAAGTAGACTTTACAGGCTAACGAGTAATAATCGACCAACTTAAATGTGCAGTTTGACCAACTACGGAACCCTTCATTGTGCGTGGTCCGACACGCACTTGGCCGGTTTTTTTATATTTCTATGGGATTCGCCAAAAGCAATATTCATAACGTTGGTCTTACCTGGGAATTGATATCTCTACGTGTCACTGATTAATTACACACTAAATAGGATAGGTACACGTATTATCACACCCACTTTTACATCCTGTGCTTGTTTCTAAACCTTTCTACTAAAAAAAACTATCAATAAAAGCGAAAACTAGGACGGATATTGAATTTTTACCAACGTCAAACGGCCGACTTCCTTTTTTGTTTCGTCTAAATTTAACTTGTCATTGAAATGCCAGTGATTGACATAATAAATATCGACTATTTGTTCAAGGAGTATTTAATACCTACTCCTTTATTGAAAAAAAGCCAATTTAATGTACCTATGCATAATTATTATAATGAGAACAGTCGTGTTTTTTTCCTAGGATATTCAAGATGCTGTTGGAGCTAGTCCGCATTCTACTCAATAAAAGCTCGTACAGACCAGCGAGACGCGACGCCGCGCCGCGACACGAACAATACAATTTCTCAGAAAACTTGACGGTATAACAATAACCGGTGTCGCGTCGCGCTGGTCTGCACGAAGCTTAAAGATGTGGTCTTTTTTCCCTTATTTTATTTCGTAGGTTTACCTAGGTTTTTTAGGTAGGTTATTTTTTTTGGGTGTAAGTGTAAAAATACCACATCTTTAAGCTTTAAGCTACACCATCTGTAAGCACGTTTCATACATATTATTTGCAATTTTTTTATAATCTTTGACATATCTAACGTACGTAGGTACTTAAGCTACCCATGCGTGCTAATATTTTTTAAGTCTTCAATGTTTATCAACTTATTTCGATTACAGTTTGTAACTACGCATTTTTCAATCAGTGCAAAATATGATTGTATTTATATCTTGTTTCAAATTTTAATTGAATTGGAATAAAAATTGCTTTTTATTTGAAAGTAAAATATACCTCCATATAAAAAAATCAGAAGAAACATTACAAAAAATATCGTAACATCGATAGCACCAAAACTCAAAAGTCATATTACCACATCACTAAACCGTAGACAATTTCGAGCGGCCATTGTTGTTTACATCTTTGGCAAATTATGAAACGCCGGACCTTAAATTTAAATTTTTTTTATACCTACTACCCAAAAGCAACTTTATAGGTCCTTATTGCGTATTCAATATGTTGATACGTTAAGTATATTGAAACGACATGGTGTATAACATAATAAATAAAATACAGTTGATATTTTAAATAAAATTAACGGAACTACTCATTTAAATTTTGAGTAGGTTTTTTAAATTTGGAAACTTTTCGAAAGCTTAAAAAGTTTGAGTTGAAAAATATGAACTATATTTTTTGGTTAGGTACTTCAAGTAATTGGATTACTTAGCTAAAGCTTTTAAATCATTAATTACGTTTTAAACTAAAGCCTATTTTTTATAGCCAGTTATATAACTTGAGAGCAGTGGTGGTCCAGTGGTAATGGCTTGTGCTTTACTTTGTGTAAATTATTTCATCAGCACTGCTCTCAAAACGGTGACATCGTCAGGAAACCGCCATGTGTTAGAACCAAAAAAACGAAGACGTTTGACATCTACCAACCCGCACAGGGCCCGCGTGGTGGATTTCGGCCCACTCTCTTTCACCGAGACGAGGCCTGTGTCCCAGCAGTGGGAACATTATAGGCTAATTATGCTTAAGCTGTGTGAAAAATTGTGGTTTGCATAGGTATAGAAAATGTGTCCAAATGTCATATTTATTCTTCTGACACAAAACCACGTTATATCGGGTGTAAAAAGACACTTTCCGAAGCCGAAAGCCACATATTCTACCCATTATTTGCATCATTTTTTTCCACTAGACCATACCTGGGAATCCACTGGTTCTGGAGATATTGAAGGTCAAAGTCGCATTTTTTTTTTTTACTTTTTCCCGAAATTGAATTCTATGCGATAATACGAAACTTTTTTCCAAACAAACATTACCTGAATTTTAGATTTATCTTAACAGATTACGCATTTGAAGTTACAAAAACGCAATGAACAACAAGTACCTACCTACGTAGCGTAGGGGCGGAGCTTAACTAACACTGAATCCGATCATTCAAGCGTGGGTTCGCGTTACATTGCGCGCAATAAAAACTTGTTTTTTTTTTATAAAAAAAAAAAAAATTACGGTTCCCAGCAATAATTTTTGCGCAAAGCTACTTAGCTATACGTACAGTATGCGTAGTTTACGGCTTTGTGATGTGTCTTTTTACACCCTGTATAATTCACGAATTTATCATGTCTGAAGTCTTTCCATTCGTGCATTCCATTTAGGTTCATCTACCTAAGTCGGCTTCTAGTCCAAGATGCGGCTGCATACAGTTTTTTTTACATGAAGCGACTTATATCTGACCTCCACAACCCAGTTACTAGGTAACACGATGCCCTTGGTTTTCACAGGTAAACCAAATAACTTGAAATATTTATTTTTTTCGTAAAAAAATTGATTAGAATATCGAGTGCTAACTGGCACAAGTTTTTATTGTTGAAAACATTATTAACAGCAGGTAGGTAGGTTAGCATAGCGTCCTGTTTTGATATAGGTATCACACGTAATTGAAATCGATAAAAAAACGAAGTTCATGGTATAAACACAGGTGCAGGTAACGAGTTATTGATTTGAGGGCGATGGTAACGAGATCATTAGATAAAGAATAATTAATCGCGTATTTGGGTTATGACCTGGACTTGCCCAATCAACTACGCTTCGCCACCGCTAATAACGTAAACAACGTAATCGGCTTGCAAACCTAGACTTAAGTTTCCTCGGTCAAACTAACCCTATCCTACCTGGTAAGCTGACGCTACAGACTACTTCGGTACGCTAAGCACATGAGGGTTGAAGAAGATAGTAAGAAATAGTGAGAATTTATGCTAGTAGGGAACAATACCAAAAATCTAATTCAAATCGAATTGAGTCATTTTGGGGTACAGTCCTGAGATCCTCCTCCTCGATATGGCGTCACGGTTCGGCTGAGTCGCCGATGCTGCGAAGATTGAAAGCAGCCGGCGGGCTGTATGTAGTAGACAGCACACTGGCTTTAAGCAAGCATGATGGTTTGGAGAGAACTTGTCAAAGCTCGAGCTCAAACTCGCATGATCCAAAGTCCGGGACAAAAAACCGGCTCTTCTATTTGGCGTTGCACCGGTGAAAACTCAACACCTAATTAATATTTCAGTATCAGGACCAAACCATGAACGATAACTTGTAATTGTAACTTGTAATTTTACTGTTTTGGTCCAAAAATATTTTATTCCACTGACGCACTTCTATGATTTAACTGCGACTGAACTACTTTTTACTTTAAAAAAAATATGACAACGTTCAATAAGTCAATTCAAATTAAAAAACCAGAAAAATTATGAGCAAAAGTTTTTAGGCCAGCTAGAAAACTACTAATAGGTTTTAATTGGCCGTGGTAAAGCTGCAAAAATACCACAGCAGCAAAAAAAAAAAAAACTATATAAGAGTAGCAAGTCTATGAGAGGGTTGCGTCCCTTTAACTATGCGTTTGCACCAGAAAACATTCAACATTTAGATGTTTCGAGACTTGTCACATGAAACAAATCTCATTACTTGTTTTGTTGGACTTGTGTTCGCGCTGCACGAAACATGAGTTAGTCCTGAGACAGATGTTAAGATTTGTTGATATCTGCGATCGCACTGTCTAGAAACATATACAATAGACATGTTTCGATTTGTCACGTTTGCGTTCGCACTGTTGTTTGTTTATGTCAAATTATGTCTCGCAACTTGTCTATTGCTTGATGTTTAGTGTTATCCGAGTATGGCGGTAAACATCCCATGTTTTTATCGAAACATAAAGTGGTCCATAGTAGACACGATGAAGTTTATAGAGCTATGGCAAGGCTTTCCATGTTTGTGGAATACAAAATGTGTGGACTATAAAATCCGAATAAAGCGTCGAGATTCTTTATTACAACTAGCTGAGCAAATTTATTATTGGAGCGGGTGTTAGCCTGAGGAAATTCATATAACCCTGTGCATCCTGATTATGCAACTCATTCCTTAAACTGCAGGCACCGTGTGTTTCTCTCTTTGTTTTTAAGTCGCGCATCCAGTACCTAGGTTTCTTCCTAGATTTTTGCCGTTCTAGGTATGCAATACTGGCAGCTACAAACAATAAATCGTCTTCATCGCTTGAATTAATTTGATCACCTACTTTTAATATTACCCAGTTTATAAACGTTGCAATATTTTTTACTTTGTTTAGTTTAGAAGTAATTTTGACTTCGCTACGATTTGGCCACAAATAAATCACTGTCACCATCAGTATGATTCACAGAACATTAAAGTCGGCAAAATGCAATGAAATGTCAAAACAAATCTTATAACATGTTGCTAGATTCATACAGATACATTTTGTTACGAGATTTGTTTGTAGAAATATGTGGCGAAACATGTCAAATGGTAGGAAACGTCAAACATGATTTGCGTCAACAAGTTGCGTGACAATGCGAACGCGAGTCGATACATTGACAAAAAACAGAGATTTCAACATATTTTTATGTGAATGTTTCGCCAGTGCAAACGCACAGTAAGAGTGACACCACTAAAGGCAGGTGACATCATTATAAGAGTGACAACACCATAGGGGAGTGAGGAACCTAAATGAGAGTGCCCACCAAGAAACGAAGAAGGAGTAAGAAGAAATAAATAAATGTCAGTCAAAAGAAGGAAGACCGTTTAAAATAAGTTTGTAAAAGATTTATATTTATTCGTTTGTTTTTGACTAGTACCACAGACTAATACGGATGGGACATTTCGCAAAACCATTTAAATAATAAAAACACTGGCCAAGTGCGTGTCGGACCACGCACAATGAAGGGTTCCGTAGTTGGGATGAATTTATCCCAAGAACAAACTTAACATTGTAGTTGAAAAACATGTTCTTCCATACGGAATGTATGGGAGATAGTCGTTAACCTGTACAGCCTACTTAGTTCTGATAGTTTTCCTTTTAATATCGTTATATGTATATACTACTTCTGGGATTTTTTTCATAAATCCAAGTACAACCATTTAGCTGGCAGCGGGGGGGGGGGGCACTCGAGTCTAACAAAAAATTTGCACTTTAAAGCTTTAATATTTCGCAAACAGATCCTTGAATTGAAAAATGATTTTTACACACCCGCAATATTTGAACGACCTTTCTAACGAGAAAAAAAAACATCCCCGCTTTACGTGTAGGGGAGGTACCCCAAAAAATATTTTTTTTCTTGATTTTATTTTACCACTTTGTGATTAATATGTATACATATGCCAAATTACAGCTTTCTCGTACTAACCGTCTCAGAGCTAAGCCGCGGACAGACAGACAGACAGAACCCTAAAAAGCGACTCTTGCAACGACACAATAAAGTGCAATTCAGGTCGCACAGAGCTATTCACCTACAGTTATATTCTCACCTGAAAGTTGCCTTCTTTCCATCGCGTGACTCTTAGATCGATGTGCCAGTACAGCAATTTCGATTTATCTCGAAGAAGGTTGTCAAAATAATGTTCGTATTTCAAAGCATATTTGAGAAAATGGTATTTGTTACTTAAGACATAATGTCATATTATCTCTTTTTTTGTTTAGAGTTTTTAAGATGTTTGTGTCTTTGAAAAATAATATGTAAATGTAATGCGTTTTTTATTTTGTTGAGATCATTTTCAATGTACCGCGAAGGTCGTATAGTGCACGAAATCTGTGTTTTCTTTTAATGGGAATGTTTTAATCATTTTGGTCTCAAAGTGTAGAATTATGTATAAAAATAATTACATACCAAATTAATTTAAATTGCGCGCAAATAGGAGATGTAAGGAATTTTGTTTATGGGAAATGTTCAGTACATTTTTTTTTACTTTATGTTCTACGAATATTTAATTATTTATAGGCTTGCCAAATATCGTTTTTTTAAATGATATATATAGAGAATATTGACTATAAATTGAAATGTATAAATGTGTAAGTGTAAATGTAAATGTAAAACATAAGCTCATAATATTTAGCCATAGGGAAAGGAGTTGGAAAACGGAGGGCCCAAATGTAATAAGTTGAGATATGATCTAAAAAAATGACATATTTTTTTATCTTAGAATATCAAAAATCAGTTCAATTCTCAATCTGGAAGCGGAGAAATATGAGAAAGATAGTTTTCGTGAGATTATCGATTAATTGAGTAATCGATTACACAATTACAAAAAGAAAACCTTCGCACTAGGTAATTAACTCAAAGTAGTTAAATGCACTATACATACTTATACGAGTATACAATAAAGTGCATTTAATTGCAGTCATATTAATAAATAAAATATCAATTAATTACTGAAAAACCAATGTATTGATTATAGATTTCTTATCGATTAAAATCAGTCTTATATTTTTAGTCTATGTCACTGGCATGACTGAGCATGCGCGGGCATTAGCTGACTGACATTGTTACTAGACAGTTGTCGACTGCTCTTGCTTGTTCATTGTTTCGTGTTTTCTGATGCGTTTTGAGTGCTTTCCCGATTATTATCCATTTTCAATGACCATTGTTTTAGACAACGGCGCTTGCGCCCCGATTAGTCAAATCAGTGACGTAGTTCCGACATATACTTTTATTCCAAAATAATAATTATTGTGACTTAATTTAACAAAAATCAATATTCAAAAGTCATTTATTCAAACTAGGCTGAGAATCAGCACTTTTCGAACGTCAAAATTACATTAGACAGTCCCCCAATCTGGGAAGAAGTGGCGCAACAAACTCCCCAGCAGCACAGCTGTCTGTTCAGTTGAAAAAACTTAATTCTTCGAATAATGCTTTAAATGCAAAAATAATTTACATTAAGTACCGCAAATTACAATCAACTCATAAAATAAAAACATTTTAATGAGTAGATTATTATGTCTACAATAAAAGAAAAGAAAAATTAAAATAAATTGACTTACAGTAAAATAAAATCATGAGCTCATATAGTATCATGTAGTCTTTGATTCTAAAACACTTGTTTGTTAAATGATAAATGATTTTTATTTCTGTAAATAGGTTGTACAAAACACTTTTACACGTCAAACATATTATTTTAAACTAGATGAGGTCGGCGTTTCCTATCTGACTACTCCGAGAAGAAAGGCCGAAACAAACTCAGAGGTCACAGTCTCTTTTAAAGTCCAGACATAATCTAGGTCAGATCATGTGAAGATTATGTAGATTGGTGTCTAAAAATGGTCTTTTGAGGAAAGAACCACACAGATTGAGTGGACCTGTCCAGTCAGTGCACGCATTTGTCAGTGACCGTGCAGCTCAACTCAGAATTTAAGGAGCTCAACGATTCGACGAACAATACCAAAGAAAGGACATTTGGGTAGGCCGCATAAATTACTCAAGCTGCCCGACCATGATAAAACTAAATGAGAAAATAAAATAAAAGGAATGATCCACATAGTCTTCACATTCACAAATTATTAAAAATATAAAATACTTTAAAAAGTAAATATTCATGTCATAGTATATAAAAAATTCATTAATGTCAATGTGTATAAAACCCAGAAATAATCTTGGTCAGATCATTTGATCATTTGAGGACCATGTAGATTTGTGTCTGAAATAGTCTTTTGAGGAAAGAACCATACAGATTTGAGATGACCTGTCCAGTCAGTGCACGCATTTGTCAGTAATCGTGTAGCTCAACTCATAACTTAAGGAGCTCAACGACTCGACGAACAATACCAAAGAAAGGACATTTGGGTAGGCCGCATAAAGTACTCAAACTGCCAGATTATCATTAAAAGTAACTGACCCACATAGTCCTCACGTTCACAATAATAAAAAATAATAATGATATTATACTTCACAAAGTAAATATTCATATCGTTGTGCATAAGATTAAAAAAAAAAAAAAAAAAAAAAATTACAAAATTCAAAGTTCTGACTGTAAAAAATAAATAATAAATAAATTGGAGCAGCTTAATCCCAGGCCTTTTTGTCCTCAACGTAATCTTTAATGGTATAAAACGCTTTCTGGCACAACTTACGTTTAATGAATGATTTGAATTTATTAAGGCTTAGATCTTGTACATGGCTTGGAAGCTTATTATAAAAGCGTATACATTGACATCTGAACGAGCTACCTATTTTCTTGAGCCTTGTTGTAGGTACTACAAACTTGTGTTTGTTCCTAGTGTTTATGTTATGGATATCACTGTATTTTTTAAACAATTTTATATTTTTATGGGCATATAAAAGATTTTCAAAAATATACTGAGAAGGCACAGTCATTACATTAATTTCCTTAAATTTCTCTCTGAGAGAGTGTCTCGGGCTTAATTTATAAATTGATCGAACGGCTCTTTTCTGCAAAACAAAGATAGTTTGAATGTCGGCGGCATTTCCCCACAACAGAATACCGTATGACATTACACTATGAAAATAGCTAAAGTACACTAAACGGGCTGTCTCTATGTCAGTTAAATTACGTATTTTTCTAACAGCATATGCTGCGGAGCTTAGCTTTTTTGACAATTTATCTATTTGTGGGCCCCACTGAAGCTTAGCATCCAAAGTTAAGCCTAAGAATACTGTGCTATCTTCAGGATTCAATTCTTCGCCCTTTATCAACACCTTAGTTTTCACCTGCCTAACGTGTGGTAGGGTAAACTTAATGCATTTGGTTTTTTTTTCATTATGAAGTAAATTGTTAACATTGAACCAGTGAACTACTTGTGAGATCGCGCTATTTACGTCGTCAGTAACCAGCTGCTCACGTTTAAGTTTAAACAAAAGTGAAGTATCATCCGCAAACAACACAATATCATGGTTATCCTTTATGAGGTAAGGCAATGTATGTTGGTAGGTATGTTGCTTAGGGGGGGGGGGGGGGGTACATTAGAGTAGCTTAATTAGTCCCAAGCCTTCTTGTCGTCTCTAAGTAATCTTTAACTTTATAGAAACCTTTTTGACATAGTTTCTGTTTAATAAATGATTTAAATTTATTGAGGCTGAGTTCTTTGACATGGCTTGGGAGTTTGTTGTAAAAACGTATACTTTGGCACTTAGCACTAGGTACTCATTCGCGTTACATAAAACATGATGCACCGAGTGCATCACCAAGTCAGCACCACCCTGTGCAGACTTCACGTTCATATTTTCCCGCCATTAGCCACTGCTAATGGCGGGAAAATATGAACATCACGGTATACAGCTATCATCACGGTTCTGATATCTATCAAAACCGTTATGATAGCTGCCTCACCACTTGCACTTTATGAGCAGCTGACTCACCACTTGCACTTTATGGCCACGCGCCTCACCACTTTATGGCCAGCCGATCCGTTCTACAAAAAAATTCACCGTGTAAACTTAGGTGAAGTGAGCTGTCAATAAGGTCCATCCCTAGGTGGATTGACAGCTCACCTCACCTCGGTACGATACATTATATTACGATTACAGAATAAACCAGCTGACCATCACATGACATTTCTTCAGTAAATGGGTGTACTCAATATTTTCGCAGCCAACGCTGCGTCTACTTACGGTTGCTTTGCCGAGTTCTACCGGGTTGTGGAGGTCAGATAGGGAGTCGCCCCAAATAAAATGCTTTTTTATCAGCTGTATCTCTCTAAACTAGAAGCCGACCTCAACATAGTTGAGAAAAGACTAGGCGATGATGCTTAGGCTGTTCCTTAGAAACAGCAACAAAGTCAATGTGATCAGTGGTGTCTTGTCACCTTGACCATTCCCAATTTCATCTTGCAACTGTAGTGTTAGTAACGTGCAAAAGCTTTTGAGTCACAGTCACTAGTTCAGTACTGAAATGTATTAAAACTTAAACACGTCACTTTCTGATTTTAAAATGTTTTTTTTTTTTTTTCTAGAAATATTCAGGCCGCATAGACGCAGTTAACAGCAAAACCCTCCTGCAGAGGTATAACCAGGGGCAAGCAATCAGCTACCTGGTGCATTTCCCCGTGACGTCACCGCTGCCGAAGCTGACTGCGCTGACTGTCAATGGTGAAACCATCTGCTGTGGGCGTGGCGGTAACTATAACTATGCAATGTTTTTTTTTCTGGTTCCGTACGCCGGAATGAAAAAACGGAACTCTTATAGGATTTCCTCCAAATCTACTGGACCGATGTTTGGTTCACAGACATTCATTTATAGTACGACTCTATTGTATAAAGAATGGCAGGTCTTGACCGTGAGGCAGCTATTTGTGGTAAACTGTACGTTGCGCAAACATGCTTCTTTGCAGCTGGATCTCAATCGCTTGACAAAACGTAGTAGGACCACGAACGTGTGTACCATAGCGAGGCACAGAACGAAACTTGCTGAACGTCATTTCAGAATCCTTGCTAGTCGAATATACAACTTTGTGAACAAACAATGTAACATCTACACGTTCAATAGATTTGATTGCAAGGGTAAAGTCTGTAAGTGGATAATGACCCTTAGCTATGATGAGGTTGAAAAAATTCTCAATACGTAGATTTAACCCACACCCTAACTACAGTACCCTGTCCGACACACCCTCGAATACTCCCACCTTCCAACACAACACAACACTACATAACATGACATACAACACAACACTACATAGCACAACACTACACTTCATAGCACAACACTACAAAACACCATTACAACACAAAACACACACAATACAAATGGTTTTTTTCTTTTCATTAATTATTTTGTTTAATTTCTAGAAATTTTTATTTTCTTTATTTTCTGTATTTAATTTTACACGAAGAAATTCCGAATTTTTATATGTTTTACCGATGATAATTTGAGAGCCCTGACACCCATAACACAAGTTTAATCTTAGCTTGGGTGTCAGAGGTGTACAACTCTGCAATAACCTACAATTTATATGACAAATTAATCATGTTATTTCAAGTGGTATATGTAAAATTGTAAACTGGAAATAAAGATATATTATTATTATTATTATATTATATTTATGTACCACAACTTCAAATTTGGTACATAAATGAATGTTTGTGAATCAAACACGGACGTATAACGTAAATAAATTTCGAATCTGCGAGTCATTTTTGAGGGGTAAACTAGAAAAAATTTGAAAAACGTTTTGCATATTGTAACGTGTGACATATCAAATTAAAGGACTTGTTGTGAGGGTCTCGATAACAGTGAATAAAACTCTCTTTTACACACTAAGTGAATAAAAACATTTTGAATATGGAACAAGCACGAATTATACGAATTATGTACAAAAAATAAATGAAATGTGCTGAAAGTAAAGTTCCATAGAGCTATACAATGAAATAATAAAAAAAACCCGCCTATTTTAGTTAGGTTCTTTTCTATCTATTAACGTGGTTGTTTTAATGTCATTGACAAATCTGTTAACATCATTATAATAAAAAAAAAATGAGACTGCAACTTTTTTACGGTGGATAGACTAACCGTAAATAAACAAAAATTGGAATTGTAAATTTCGAAATACGCGTTATAATTTTATTTGAATTGAGAACAAAATTAATTTATTTTTAGTTCATTGTTTTATGTTACTCCGTCCGGTAGTTTTATTTGGGATTTTTCATTAGTTGATGAATGAATGAATGTATCCAGAGACTGAAATGGTGATAATACCTGTTGGAATGTGGTTGATGCTACAATCCCCAATATATAAATTATCTATTTTTAATAAGGCCTGTTAGGGTTCAAGGCTGCCGTAGCCAGGCGCGACGCCGCTCTAGTAGGACAATTTCTATGAAAACTTCATAGAAATTGTTCTAATCGCGTCCTGTCCGCGGGAGCATTTAGCATCGTACTCAGTTCTGTGACAATTTTACAAATTTTTCCAGACCCGGTCAGGCCCCACGTATACATCACGGTTCTAAGCCTGCAGCACACTTCGTTCCTACAACGCGGCACGGGCGCGGCTCCAGTTTACAGCAACTTTCAACGCCAACCATATACAAGGCCACAAGACTCAATTCAACACTCACACGGGAGCCACATCCACATCGGAGAGAATCACGCTTCGGCACATGCACATACAAGGCCACAAGACTCAATTCGACACTCACACGGGAACCATATCCACATCGGGGAGGATCATGCTTCGACACATGCACAGACAAGGCCACAGGAGCGACCACAAGGCTCAATACGACAAGCAGCGGTGAACCATATCCACATCGGAGAGGATGACGCTTCGGCACATATTTATACCTTTAAAAATATTGAACCTGGTAAGATACCACAAAGTTAGAAAAAATACGTAACTCCCCTTTTGAGCTTCGCCACAGTCGGCCAAAAAGCCCCTATACCTCAGGAAATTCTGCAACCATTAATAATGTATTTATAATACGAGTAACTAAACATTCATATAGAAAGTCTTTTGGCTACTTTTGCATGTGTGTATTTTGTCTTTTGTCTTTAAATGTGCGTTTTGTTTGTGCAGAATAAACAATTTTTCTTTCTTTCTTTTCTTTATAAACTCACTCCACTCACTTCCATGACAATAGGCAAATCTACAGAAAGCTTCGTGCTGCGATCCTTGTTAACCTACACCTTTTGCTTCTGTTATTTGTTAATCTATACTATACAACCTTAGTTTTTGTTTACCCTAAACTTCTTAAGGGGCCTGGACCTGGCAACATATAACACCTGTATTCCGGACCGACGACATCATCGAACTCGTCAGAGTTAGAGTCAAGTGCCACCCCCTGCAAGCTGAATGGTTGTACTTGGATTTGGGAAAAAATTCACAGCAGTGGCCAAAACTGAAATCGCGAAAAAAAAATCAGCTGTTCCATACATTTATGTTCGCATAGCTCGTTATAATGTACGGAACAGCTGATTTTTTTTCGCGATTTCAGCGTTATTCCCATAGTAAAAGTTGTTCATAATAATGAGTACAATGACCCCTTAAGAGGTTTAGAGTAAACAAAAACTAAGGTTGTATAATAAAGCTAAAGAGTTTGTTATTTTGTTTGAACGCGCTTATCTCTGGAACTACCGGTCTCTGAAACTAGTCGGATTGGAAAAAATATTGTTGAATTTGATAGCACAATTCTTGAGGAAGGTTAAAGGCTATTTAACATCACGCTGCGACCTTTAGGAGCGAGCAAAAAGAAAGAAAGTCAGAAAGAACGCCAAGGAAAAACGCAGTAATAGCAGGGCGGGCGTTGATATGCGACGCGGTGGGTCAGAAGAACAAGAAATTTCACTCGGACGAGTCCAATGCGGGCGATACGACGCCAAGTGGTCGGGCGAGGAAACAAGAAATGTCACGTAGACGAAGTTGCGGACAGACGCTGCTACAGAATAAAGTCACACGCACCTATTGCTAAAGCTTTTGTTAGAGAACAAAAGCCAGAACTTCTACAAACCTTGCGGACTGGGAAGAGTCCCAGTCCGCAAGGTTTGTATAGAAGTTCTGGCTGCCTTTGTTACGCTGATCATGCCTTAAGCATTCTGAGAGTCGGCAACGTCGAAAATAGCTGTTTGCTAGCTAGCTGCTTGCAGTGTTAATTTAGCTGTTTTGATTAATGAATCATTATTACATTTAGTTACAATGATCAGTGAATTCAAAATTCACTATAGAGCGATTTTTCATAATTTCATATATTTAGATGTAACAACAGCAACTTTCAGAATGCTCGTGGCTAAATAATAACAGTCGCATGGGTCAATCGAAGGTTAAGGCGACTTGACTTGGTCTTTTCGGATGGGTGACCATCCAATACATTTCGAGGCCGACCGTGCGTCAGAAAACACGTTAAGCCCAATGGTCCCGGTTTTCATTCGTATAGATCTCTGACAGTCGTTTCGGGTAGGAAGTCCAAAAGTATGACAACCAGTCTTACCACGGGATATCATGTAACCCAGTAACTGGGTTGTGGAAGTTAAATAGGTAGGCACTCCATGTACAATTGGTACTGGTATTCATCTGCAATCTGTTAGGTTGTAAGTATTAAGGAAAATGAAGGTACCCTGGGTCGTCATGGGTTGTAGGTACGTATTTTTCTATTCTTTACTTTTTGCCTGTTTATATATGTGTGTGCATAAATGGTTAAATAAATAGTTGGGAAAAGGCTAGGCAGATTGAACAATTTTCAAAATGCATCCTCTTAATATATCGTCATTCATATAGGATATGTGCGCTCCTTACTACCCAAAATTATCGAGGTTACTCAAACTAAGCAATTAAATATTTTTTCAGGGAACTCTAATCCATCCACGCAAGCAACACAGCAGTATCAACCACCGACGCAGCAAACATTCTCGTCCAGACGAACCTACGAAAATGACGAACCTCCAGTGACTAGGCCTAATCCAAATGACTACCGCCCGGCTGACCAGCCGATTGCGGTTACCGCTAGGTAACTATATTTGACATTAAAACATCATGTTTTAAAGAAAGTTGTCACAACATGTACAAACTGGCAAACCTTCAATTATTTTTTACAAATGCTGACGTAATTTTACTTACCACAGAAAATCACGAGTGTTGTAAATTGGGCATCTTTCGGTTTGCTCCATTCTAGAATCATTTGATAACATTCACTCTTGAACGCTTTGGATTTTTGGCGTTCTCTTCACATCCAGGCAATTTCAACACTGTAGATAAACTTAACTGTAGATCCTACAGTCATCCACCACCAACAACATAATAACAAGACCTATCTCTTCCCAGGTCCGGCGGTTCCCCTAATACTCCAGACGAAACGATTGAATGCGGCACAGTCTCGGGCGGAAATAATAGGATTCCCCTGATCTATAATGGTAATGCTTACGACAGGGGAGAGTTACCCTGGCTCGTGGCTATCTACAAGTCAGATCAGGCTTCTCTTCGATTTGTTTGCGGAGGGACGCTCGTGTCGGATCGTCATATTGTTACCGGTGAGTAATGTTCATGACTTACTGTTCCTGCGACTCTGGCATCAACCCCCTGCCCTTACATTTGGGGTTTCTCTTATCTTGGTAGTCAGGTGAAGGATATCAGGTCTTAGCTGACGATAAAAGAGGCACTGCACTAATTTTTTTTTTGCATTGCTACCTCATAATTTAACCGCCGGGAAGGAATCACGTAAGTATTGACCTTCAAAGCATGCTGATTCTCAGCGAAATACCAAAACAAATTAAAATTTTCCGTCTTTTTTTTTGCAGCTGCCCAATGCATACAGCGTCGCGGCACCCTGACTTCCATCAAAGACATCGTGGCCAAAGTTGGGGTACACAACCTGAATCACTGGAGTGACGATATCACCATCATAAGGACGCTTCAGGCTGCTACTGTACACGAAGCGTATAATCCTGCCACGCTTCAAAGTGAGCATATCGATGGCCCTCACAGCATTGCTCATCATCATCACCGTCATCATCAGCCTATAGAAATAATAGCAACGCTTTCCATAGTTCATTCTACATGACTACTCTGTATGTCGAGACGGCAGTGAGGTAATAACAGGTTAATTTTTTAACCACTTCGTCTTCTTCACTCGTGCTAGCTACAGATCAGCCCAGACTGCGTTTTGTCGCAGTAAGCACGTGCGTGTGTAGTTATGTCTCATTTCGACGCGAGATAATGACAAGACAAGATTTTGTCTCACTGCGCATGTAAATCTGGAAAAAAAATATCGGACGCGTCCGTAAACCGCGGCTGACAGTTGGTCGCGCGACCAACAGACGTCCGACCGCTCAAGGGCACGTCCGCGACTTACGACCGATAGTTTGCACAGTGTAGTGCTAAATGTACTATCCAGATACAAATAAGTCGCGAGTCTCAGCCGCGGCTTACGGACTTTTTTTCCCAGCTGAACGGACTAATTTGTTTTTTTTAGACGACATCCTGATGCTCACCCTGGACAAACGCGTCAAGTTCAACGATTACATCCGTCCAGCTTGTTTGTGGTCCGGCAACACCGACCTGTCGGTAGTAGTGGGAAGGAAAGGAGTTGTAAGTACTTACTCGTACCAAATTTTACTCCAAGCTCTAATTTATTTACCGATTAAGGGCTAACTTTTCATTAGTCAGATAACTTTTATTTGAAGAATAAATATGACAGTTTGACACGTTTTCTACACAAAAGATGTCAATTCGCATTATTTTTTCGTTAAATAACAGTTATCTGACTATTACAAAAATAAACTAAATTCAAACAGATAAAGAATGTGTTGCTACACACAAGTCCTACCGAGAATAATAAAATAATATTGTATTCTGTCTGCAGGTGGCTGGATGGGGTGAACAAGGCGTGGGGGGTATCGACAGGCAACGCGAGCCCCATAAGGTGGACATCCCGATAGTCAGCACCAATGACTGCCGGGCCAGCAAGGCTATATTCCACGAGCTAACCTACCAGACTACATTTTGCGGAGGTATGTATGTAGATTGTGGGTATTCAGATTACACTAGAAAACTTCACCCTGGTCCTGGGCAGTCAGCCGTAAAGTTCCGGCCAAACTGAAGTGAAGCCCACGCGGGATGCGCGACGTATCGCTAGCGTCCATTAGGTTTTGTAGCGTGCAAGCATCATGATATCAGGTGTCCCATCGTTGGCAGAACAGCACTACATTTGCATTATGAATTGTAATGTATATTTGCCCGAGTTTGAACCCAGTACTTACATGGTACCATTCGTACACGAGGTGACCAAAATAAAACCAGTGAACAACGCCGACGCAACCAATCGCGTTAGCATATACATTTCTATTGCAGTTCTCACACGACGCAACTTGTCGAGAACTAGTTGCCAACGGTGATGCAACCAGTCACGCGCGGCTCGGTCCACCGGTCACTCGGTCGTTGCCAACGCATTTTTTCATAAAATTGGCGCTTTTTCTGATACAATTTGAGTTGTACCATGTGAGCCCCAATTCACATGGAGTGACGGCAGTCAACCTAAACTGGTTAGCAACGGGCGTTGCCAACTGCGATGCAACTGGTACTCTCACACAGCGCAACTCAAGTTGTATCAATTTTAGCCATATCATTCATCATTCAGACTCCGTGCACACGTCTTACAGCATTGATATTCCTAACTGTGCTAAATGATACAAAAAATAAAAGATTATTTGAAATAATCTTTTATTTTTGGTATCGGCAACTTTATAGTGGTAATTATCAACCCCTTATTTTAGAAAGTATAGACGCAATGTTAACATACCTGTCAAATTAAATACTTTTCCCACATTATTCCAAACGTTTATTGTGACATCACTTCTTGCATACTCTGTAAGTCTATAATCGTAGAGGCAAGGATACTTCTCAATCCCCTGGAAAAAAATTAAATTATTTTTTTACTCCGTCGGCATGACACATGATAACGCGCCAATTTTATGAAAAATTGCGTTGGCAACGACCGGCGACCAGGCGCACCTGCACTGCAAAGTCGCGCTGGTTGTGTCGCCGTTGGCAATTAGTTATCGACAAGTTGCGTCGTGTGAGAACTGCCATAGAAATATCTGCCCTAACGCGATTGGTTGCGCCGGCGTTGAAATCTGATTTTATTTTGGGCACCTCGTGTGAGAATGGTCCATTTTCCTTTGACAGGTGACCGACAAGGCTCGGGTCCATGCGTAGGGGACTCCGGAGGCGGCATGTACCTGCTCGAAGACGGCAAGTGGAGGGTTAGGGGCGTAGTCTCCATGTCCCTCCGCGCTGACAACGGAGATTTGACCTGCAATCTCAACGAATATGTTGTGTTCACAGACATAGCGCAGTTCCTGCCGTGGATTAAAAATATATTGGCACAGAACTAATAAGTTTGTTTTGGTCTCATAGTTGTTACTACGGTTGCTAACCCTACTATATGTATAATATAGTATAGTAGAGGTCTAAATACTATATTAAATGAAATAAAAATTGTAGGCAAAACTGCAATATTTTAAATGAAAAATTAAATTTACTTTAACAATTTGTGTTCTGAAATAAACCAGTTATATAAATAAAATTCTGGATATTGCTCTTTCTGACCAACAGTTTGTTGCTGAACCTAACTGCTGAAAAATGGCAATTAGTGTGGCTCAGTGATTCAAATTTTTCTAATAAAAACATAATAGTTTTATGTCTTTTTTAACATCAGCTTTTACTGAGCGCATATTTTCAGTGGTGAATAGTTCAGTATAAATCTCACAAAACCTGAACTAATGGTATTTTGTATCCTTTTTTTTAGTGTAATCATAGTTATGAGACATTTTTTTAAACAAAAACCTGTGAATCGCTCAAAGAACCAAAAAAAATGCATTTAAAAAATAAAATACTCTTGATACATATCTACTAAATATTTTGAATATCATTGAGATTGTTTACAACGTTGAATTTGGAACTGATAGAGTACTTTTTATTAAAGAAGTTTCGCGGCAATAAGCAGAGGGGCAATTCCCGTATTTTTAACAACTGTCGCATTCTTATCTCAGTCTCAATCTGTCAAAAATTGTACATTTATGGGATATATGACATTAACTATCGCTGCGATGAGATTGACTAGATTTTATTTTGCCACTTTTCTCCCTAATAAGCTGAACAAAACCCTGAACATAAATACCCTTACAACTCGAGGAACAAAAAAGAAGGTAAACACCAGCTACTGACACATGACAACTGCAATCAATCTAATTATATAAAAAACACAAATCATTGGTATTCACAGACATATACACCCACACGAACACATACCAGTGCCCCTTATTTTTTAATACCGACATTATTGTAATTTGATTTTGTTATAATTATGTTTAATTTTAATGTTAATATTTGTTCTCGTTTTTTAAGCTAATTTAGTTTTAGACATTTATTCTAATTTTGTTTTGATTTAATGAGAGTATTTTATTTCCTTTAATTCTAATTAATTTTACTTATTCTATTTTTTAAACATAACTTTAAGTAAGATAATTTTATCACCTTGCTGCAAAGTCAAAGTCAAATCATTTAGTTCATTTAGGCCCTTGTAAGGACTTTTGAACGTCAAAGTTTACAAAAAATTGAATTGATTCTAGTTGCCCCTTCCAAAAGGTAGTTTTCGTATGGAGAAGAATGGGCAAGAAACACCACCGTTACTCTTTTAAAAAGTGTTACAATATTTTGTATATTTAGGTACATTACTTACCTACATAATTATATGTGAAGACGATGCACCTAAAAAAAATACTTTACCACAATAGGAAAAAGAAAAAATTATAAAAATGAAGCAACGAAAGATAAATTAATTACTTATGTGATAGATACCTACATGGTTCTCACATATTTACAAACATTGTAAAAGTATTAGATTTTCCTGAAATTTTACAATTAATAAGTCAGTGTGTGAGGAAGTAATCACAGAATGTAAAATCAATGTCATATAATAAAAATAATAATTTATACAACTTAAATTAGCAACCAGTTTGATTTTGTCTAGATTCTAGATTATCCTATGGAGCAGGACCAGCACAGTGCATAATTATACTTACTTAATTTTAAACTAAAGAAGAAGTCACTGGCTCCTGAAAGAGGTAGGTACCTACCTAACTCTAACCTAGCTCTGGAGCCAGGGACTCAAATTTTTCTGTAACCTGTTTATGGCAATAAATAATTTAATTATTTTGAACTTTTTAATTATGGGAATTGACCTTCTGATGTATTACATAAATAGTAGATATTAGTAAGATGACGGAGGTTGGCAACATTTCATCGCACGAATAACTACAACTCGGGCGCAATAACTTGACACCTGGCTCGAAACTCGACTCCCCTCCCGCTAACCCGCGCGAGGTCCCGCTCACGTCCTGAAGGACGAGAGCGGGACCTCGCGCGGGTTAGCGGGAGGGGAGTCGAGTTTCGAGCCAGGTGTCAAGTTATTGCGCCCGAGTTGTACATCGTCACTGCAGAACTTGCGTGAAAACTACTCCACTCTTTCTGCTTTTATTAGGTACCTGTGGACGAAATGAGTTCCAGGTGTCACACAAAAATAGTGAAACTTGACGATGTACAAAATGCACCACTTATAGTTCGTTTTTATTGTTTTTATAGTCATTAAATTAGATCGGCCAGCTCAAAAGAAATAAGTTCAAAGAAAATAAATAAAGCCCATTATTTTAAATATTTATTCTACTATTAATATAAGAAATAGGTAAGTATCTATATCTTGGTTTTTTATGTAATTGTTAGTTAGGTACAAGTGCGTAATTGTCAGTCATAATGTGCATTTTTTTTCGACAATACAGAACCCTTGCCACAACTTAGTGTTTTATGGGCGCTAATCATAAAATAATCTTGGTCCAATAACAATTACTTACGTACTTAAATACGTAACCACAATTCAAATAATAGGTATAATCAACCGCACAGTTTGACATTAACTGCGCCTTTACGTCGGGATCTAAGGGCGATTTTCGTAATGCAAGTGTTATCACCAATGTGAGGTTTTTGAAGAAGAAAATTATACAGATCAAGAGTATTTTGTATGTAGGTACACCGTAAAGGGACCACCAAGATACATAATTATATTGAATTCTGTTAAATATTCCTATGCGAAAAAGTTATGTATTGTCTTTGCTAAAATTAATTTTATTTTAATGTCTGACGCACTTATAAATAATTGATCAACTTGCGTTTTTTTTATCTACTCGCTCCAGTTTACCCCATTTGCCTTTGGACTACTACGTTTGAGACATACGTAAAAGATAAATAAAAGACACAACTCTCAAATCTCTCATAGAAACTAGTTATGGATACACCTCACCCTACGTCTGCTCTAGATTAAGCTAAGGATACATACTGCCCTGCTAAGCCGAAAGGCGCTAACTCTGAGATACGCCCTTTTAGTCTTATCTATACCATTCAATAGCTATAACATTTCGCATCTACTGGTATAAGCCAAACCCCGCTATCTAACTTAAAACATTAAAAACACCACTCAGGAGTTTTTTTATATCCTTATGTTTCCTTAAATTACAATGTAAACAAAAGTCAATTTTCTTAAAACTTACTCCGATTGAGATAGCGCCTTTCAGTTTAGCAGGGCAGCATACACGTATATGGGTCCATTGTAGCAATTAAAATATCGTTTGAAGCTCAGCGGTCTGTGCTCACCGGATGAGTCATGTACGCATTGGAAGTCGGAATAAAAGTTGCCTCCAAATCGGCAGTATGTCTTTTCATTTTTTATCTTCAGTAAAAATCGTGTAAGTGTAATCGAGTAGTGCCAGAAAGTAAAACAGAGTAAATCCTTCGAACCAAAGACATATTCTTCAGCATCGCGTGAGTGCAGAAATCATCGAATATGGGAGTCGCGGGCGGCTGGTGAGTAAATCTTTTCGCCGATCCTTTGTTCCCCTAATCCTCCTATATTTTTCATAAGTTTGAAAAATTGGCAACGTCGCAAATAGCTGTCAAATATTTATCTGTTTTGATTAATTTGCCAATATGGAAATGAGAAATGTGGCTAACTAGCGAACTAGAATATTAATAATGAATTGCAATTATAACACTGAATTTGAAGTTGTAATCGTTTTCGGTGTAAAAAAGGCATTTGGAAAGTTTCCTAATACTTTTTTACATCTGAAAGTAAATATTCGGTGTTAAGAAATTAATTATTGCATTGCATAATCAATATTCTAGTTCGCTAGTTAGCCACATTTCTTATTTCTATACAGTAATATTGCAAAATTAATCAAAACAGGGAGATATTTGACATATTATTTGCGACGTTGCCCACTAGAAATCTAGATGTTTTGTCAAGCAGTCAAAACTGTGCGAAGCAGGGGTGAGTCCCACTTAATTTAATAAAAACAAATTTTCTCTCGCCTAATATTTGGTTCACTGTTGGTTTTAAAATTAATAAAAGTGTTTTATAGAGCACATTCTGGGATTTTACACAGTTAAAATAGGCAGTTCCCAACGTCACATTATGTAAAAAGTAATGGTAGGTTAGGTAGGTAAATCCCCGTACCGTATGAGGAAACATGTTACGGACGTTACGGTTCACGCACACATAATGTGCTCTTTATAACACTTTTATTAATTTTAGAACTAGTGGTTCTAACACTTTTATTAATTTTAGAACTAGTGCTTCTAAAATTAATAAAAGCGTTATAAAGAGCACATTCTGGGATTTTACTCAGTTACAATAGGCAGTTCCCAACGTCACATTATGTAAAAAGTAATGGTAGGTTAGGTAGGTAAATCCCCGCACCGTATGAGGAAACATGTTACGGACGTTACGGTTCACGCACACATAATGTGCTCTTTATAACACTTTTATTAATTTTAGAACTAGTGTTTCTAACACTTTTATTAATTTTAGAACTAGTGCTTCTAAAATTAATAAAAGCGTTATAAAGAGCACATTCTGGGATTTTACTCAGTTAAAACGGGCAGATCCCAACATCACATTATGTAAAAAGTAATGATAGGTTAGGTAGGTAAATCCCGTAGGTACTTTATGAGTAAACATGTTACGGACGTTACGGTTCACGCACACATAATGTGCTCTTTATAACACTTTTATTAATTTTAGAACTAGTGCTTCTAAAATTAATAAAAGCGTTATAAAGAGCACATTCTGGGATTTTACTCAGTTAAAACGGGCAGATCCCAACATCACATTATGTAAAAAGTAATGATAGGTTAGGTAGGTAAATCCCGTAGGTACTTTATGAGTAAACATGTTACGGTTCATGCACACATAAGTGCACATTATGTATCTATGTGAATATTAAAATCACACACTTAATATATGCAAATGAGTTACGTTGAGTTGTGTTGCGTTGTTGTGGTGTGAGTATGAGTTTATGTTTGCATCAACTTATTATGTATATGTAAGTACTGAATGAATGAATAAATAAATAAATAAATAATAAATAAATAAATAAATATTATTTGAAGATGTTTTGCGAAATTTGAAAAAAAAGAAAAGTAGTAGCTAATCGTTGGTGATTATAATTTTTATATTTTTGGGCTCTTTTAATACCGCCTCTTTTATTTTCGTGCCTGTCCTAATGGACAAAGCAAATAATAGAATTTAAGCAGGTTATTATTTTGTTTATTAATGTTTTTAGGGTTCCGTACCTCAAAAGGAAAAAAACGGAACTCATAGGATCACTTCGTTGTCCGTCTGTCAGTCTATGAAGACCCTTTTTTTCGGGAACGCGTGGAGGTATCAACTTGAAATTTATATCAAATACGTAGGTCTTGTATGGGGGTCTGCCCTTTATAGCAGAACTTTTTATGTTATAATATTGTTTTGCATAACAACGGATAGCATAAACAGAAATCAATTCGCAGAAAATCGTTTGGCATACACTCATTTATCATACATTCACAACTCATAATTTTTTGTAAGTTCAAATCATCTTTAGGGATAAATTTCATATCCTTATTAATTAAAAAGTAGAACCATCAAATCGTAGAAAGTTCACACAAACATGCAAACAAGCATACACCATGGATGCAGCAAGCATGCAACATGCAAGCGAGCATGCAACATGCAGCAGGCATGGTGTCACGGCTTCGGCACTCGCGAGCTCATCGTCGCCGCCGCCGCGGCTGAGCCGAAGCTGCGGTGGTCCTCAGCTCGCAGATTCGTTTCTGTCACTAACTTTTGTAGCACAACATATTGACTTATTAAGACAATATTTTAAGTTTATAAATGAAATAATTGCAATCTTAAAAGTATGCCATTGTAAATTCGGACATATAAATACCTAAACATTCGGCCAAACAATAATGATCTATATATTATACTATATAAAAGGAATACAAATAAACTGACTGATTGACTGACATATCAACGCAGAGCCGAAACTACTGGGACGTGGAACGTGAATTTTTGCACAGAGCTTTCTTTTATAATGTAGGGTTTTTGAAAAATTTACCTTTAAGGGGGTGAAAAGGGGGGTTTTCGTTTGTATGAAAAATCTTATTCCTTGAGTTAATAGACTTGAAACTTGGCACAAATAATTATCTAAGTAAATCATAAAGTTTGTCATTTTTTGTTTTTTCTAAACTATTCCCTAAACGGAGATTGGGGGGTGTCAAAGTGCGTATGAAAGAATTTTTACGCGAGCTTGGTAATAAATATTTTTTATGCCTTTAAAATATTCGTTTAATAAAGATTATGCCAATACATTTCGGAGCCACAAGATTCTGCCAGTTAAAAGGAACGCCTTTTATAGTTTTATCACAAAAAAAACACGATTACAAACTTACATTTACAGTTGGAGAATTGACCGTAGCGTATATCGATGTACGAGAAAAGATGTTTTTCAACTACAATGTTAAGTTTGTTTTTGGATAAATTCATCCCGACTACGGAACCCTTCATTGTGCGTGGTGTGATACGCACTTGGCCGGTTTTTTTTAGGTAACCAACCTACTGCGACGGAGATGAATGATTGGATTCTTCAAAGTTCGTCACATAGCAAAATTAAGCTTCACTAAATCTTCAGTTCCGCTTCTTTCTTTTTCGTGTGGTTAGTGACTAACCTGTCAGAGTTTTTATGTCGCCCATGGGCCTCTGACTTGGCTTCACATGCCGTCGATAAATATCTCTCAGGCATTACAATACGCACATGAATCTGAAAAGTCAGAGGTCTGGGTTCGAACTCAAGACCTTGGCAATCCTACGGCCGCACCACTAGTTTCATATTGAGACACGAAGCAACAAAATACGATCTAAAGAAAAGCGGCCACATTCCTCTAGATCGTATTTTGTTGCTCCGTGTCTCAATATGAAACTTTATAAAAGGTATTAGAAAATTCTAGACACACTTACCGAGGGTCCTGTCTAGCCGTTATTCATAATTCCTTCTCAGTCACGAGATAATATTTTTTTTAAAGAGTGGCGCTAGTGGACCTTTAGGCGCCCTCTTAAGTCTCGTTCAAAAACGTTTCGTGAATACGTATTTCTAATTAAAATGAGTTTATACATAGTTACGCTATACATAAATTAGTTTTAATTAAATATACGTATTTTACTAATAAGTACACCGTTTTCGTTCACGTTGAAATGACGAGCAACATTCAATTTGCTAAATTATGACCGCTTGCCATCCAAAACTGGTATTTCCAAAACGTGTTTCTGCTTTCCTGTTGAAAAACATCAAGTTACAAAAAACAAACATGACGTACGAACGAAACAAAGACCATTAAACCCTTAAGAGGCGTTAGACATCAAACATGTATGGCTAAACAGCCGCTAATCATTACTTAACTTTTAAGCAACGTTTATGAATAAGGGTAAGTACGTACGTTCTGTCAATTAAATAGAATTTACCGCGAAAAACACTGATTTCGTTTGTTACTAAAGTTCAACGCCTACGCAAAGCGGGTGCGTGGCGGGCGCGGGTCGGGACGGGAGTACGGCGGGCTTGTTTAAATTGTAATTACTTGTATTATATGGATGTCAGCACACGAAAGATGTGCGCGGGTCGGGTCGGGAGCGGAAGCCGCTCGACACGCACCCGGATTGTGTGTGCGTTGAATAATCAAACGGTGGCACTACTTGCTTAGGGAAATGTCATCAATAAAGTCAAACTGCGTATTAAATTCAGCAGCCGGTCGATTAGGTAAAAATATCACCGTGAAACTTAGGTGAAGTGAGCTGGCAATAGTGTTAATCCCTAGCATCCTGCCGGTCGATCGGTGTCGATTTGTGACAGTGACAGCTCACTTCAACTAAGTTTCACGTTGATATTTTTACAGAATCGACCGACTGTTCCATAATC
This sequence comes from Agrochola circellaris, assembly GCA_914767755.1. Taxonomy (NCBI): domain Eukaryota; kingdom Metazoa; phylum Arthropoda; class Insecta; order Lepidoptera; family Noctuidae; genus Agrochola; species Agrochola circellaris. The sequence goes on from OU611860.1 coordinate 12,917,980, forward strand.
CGCGTGTCAACATTTTTGGGTCCTTAGTAACTTTATTTGTTTCAGAAATTAAAGTTATTTTTCATTTTGCAGTGGTTATCTGGAAGTCGGTTGTTTTTTTTTTGTATAAAAGTTTTTATTTCTCGCTTTTTAGTGCGTCTGTTTGTAATTTATCAATAAGTTTCAATAGCGTAATGTGAACTGCTCATCACCTTTTACAAAATATCCCGATGCAGGGAAGTTAGTCGTTGAGGAGTTCTCTCCGTAGAAATGAAATGAAGTGAATTTTTTTATTCTGTAAATAATATATCGGAATCACTTTCACACGTCATATAAAAAAAATCCTGGTCGACCGAGCTCTGCTCTGGTGAAAATAGAGAATGCTCATTTAATAGTATAGGAAAGTTCATGAATGAAAAACGGAACCCTTATCGGATCACTCGAGTGTCTGTCTGGGTGGTTGGTGTGTCTGGTATGTCTGGGTGTTTTCTGATAGTTTTGGAAAAGGGTTAGGTAAATTACTTAGCAACAACATGAGTCATTCTTCTCAAAATTATTGTATGCCTCAGAATTCCTACAAACAAATAATGTCTTCATTAACTAGGAAGGAATATGATCCTAATGCCATTATTACTGTACTTATAGGTAATAGTTTTAATGTTAAAAAGGATGATATTGCTGATTGTGTCACTGAACTATTGAAGTTAAATTGTAAGAAGTTAATTTTGTGTGCTTTTCCATATTTTGAGCATTTATCAAATAGGCAAAACAACTATATTCACATGCTAAATAATTACATGCATTTCTTAGTTAGTCACCATAGTGACAAGTTTATATTTTTTGACACCAACATTTTTGTTGATAAGCTAAGGTCGACTAGGGATACTGTGTATCTGCCCATTAGTTTTAGACGTCAAATAGCTAGGCTATTAGCTTTTAATATTAACCCAGACATAATTAGTATGTCTAAGTCATTTACAATTAGTACCACAGTTAGTAATAGTACTAATGTTAAGGTGGTTAGCTCAAATAGTTTAAACTAGTTTGTAAGACAACAGAAGGTACCTCTAACAGTTTATTTACACTTAATAACAACAAGGTATTTTCTGGCACTAACATAGTTAACTGTACAAAAGGGGCTAAGCAGAAATCCTTGAAATTATTTCACCAAAATATTCAAGGCTTTTCTTCCAAACAATTGGAAATTGAATTGTTTTTAGAAAAAACAATGTTTGACATTATTTGTTTAACTGAGCATTGGTTAAAGGATTATGAAATGTTAATTAACTATGAGAATTATAGTGTAGTCAGTTGTTTTAACCGAAAATCAATGCTGCGTGGTGGTTCACTAATATTAATTAAAAGTTGTATTAAATCAAAAACCCGTATTGACATAGTTGAACTATCGGTTGAACATAGCATAGAACTGTCTTGTGTTGAGCTAGATAAGCATGTCATAGTGTGCGTTTACAGACCCCCAAATTATCAAAACTACTCTATATTTGAGTCAGTAATGGAAGATGTTTTGGCAAAACTTGCAACTGCTAATAAATCAGTAATTATCTGTGGTGACTTTAACATTAATATTTTAGAAAATAATTCAAATACCAGTAGATTTTTAAATTTGTTCAAATCATTCAATTTGTCAAATGTGTTTGTAGAACCAACCCGAGTAATTACGACTACTGCTACATGTATTGATAATGTGTTTTGTTCTTGCGACTATTTAGATAAAGCCATCGTTAATTATCTCCCTTCTGATCACAGTGGTCAATCCGTAACTTTTGAATCCAACATACCAGTAAAAAAAGTGCAGATACAATTCAGACCAATAACAGCAGTTAATTTAAATAAATTTAATAGCACTTTAGTTTGTAAATTAAATAATCAAGACCTTACAATGAACAATGCTAATATTTTATACGAGGAATTCTTTTCGTTAGTCCAGACCGAGTTCAATAATTCTTTTAAGAAGAACACAAAAACTATCAGCCCTAAGTTTTTATTTAGTGACTGGGCAACTAAAGGACTCAGGAAAAGTAGGGATAGACTTTTCGAGCTGTATGGCCTTAAGCCTTATATTAACACGGAAACTTTTAATAAGTATGTTGCTACGTACTCTAAAATTTTTAAGAGCTCTTGTAAGACAGCTAAAGCCTTATACATTAGCAACAAGGTTAAATCAGCAGACAATAAAATACAGACGGTTTGGAAAATTATCAATAACGAAACGAACAGGAACAAAAAGCATAATTCTGATTACACACTGAAGACGTCATGTGGTGGTCTCATTTGCGATAGCAAAGAAGTTGCTCAAGAATTTGTAAATTTCTTTACCAGTATCCCACTTAAAACTACTGAAACCTTAAATTCCTCGCCCTCGCTCTCTTTTGATTTAGTAAGGGCGAACGTTTCAGCTTGCCCGATTAAATTTAACTTTAAGCATATTAATCCTATAACAGTGATAAAAGCTTTTCAGCAAATTAAGATCAAATTAACCGAAGATCTTTGGGGAATGTCCATTAAAGTCTGTACTTCCATAATTGAGACCATAGCGCCTTACTTAGCCTTAATATTTAATTTGTGTGTGGACCAAGGAGTCTTCCCGGATTTAATGAAATACAGTAAGGTAATACCACTTTTCAAATCCGGGGACAGTAAAGACACCAATAATTATAGACCCGTATCCGTGTTGCCGGTTTTCAGCAAGGTGTTTGAAAAGGTAATGCTTAATCAAATGCTCAATCATTTTAACACAAATAAAATCCTTCATGATCAACAGTATGGTTTCACCAAAGGACGTTGTACGACCGACGCCGGTGTAACCTTATTAAGACACATTTTTAACGCGTGGGAAGAGGCCCAAGACGCCATAGGAATCTTTTGTGACCTCTCCAAGGCATTTGATTGCGTCGATCACGAAACTTTACTCTTGAAACTTGAGCATTACGGACTTGCAAAACTTGCACTCAATTTAGTAAAATCTTATTTAAATAATAGACAACAGCAAGTCCAAATAAACGGTATCAATTCACTAGGTTTAAAAGTAAAAATAGGTGTGCCACAAGGCTCGATATTGGGTCCATTCCTCTTTTTAGTGTATATCAATGATCTACTCCATTTATTAAAAAATCAACCACAAATGGTGTTATTTGCTGACGATACTTCCTTAATTTTTAAGGTAGATAGACGTGCAACAAATTTTGACGACGTAAATAACGCCCTATTGCAGGTCCAAAATTGGTTCACTGCTAATAATTTAGTATTAAATGGAAAAAAAACTAAGTGTATAAAATTTTCTTTACCAAATGTCAAAAGTAGTGATTGTGAGATAGTATTGAATCAAGAGAAACTAGAATTCGTCGATAAAACTGTTTTCCTAGGGATCACGCTAGACTCAAGGCTACAATGGGGTCCTCATTTAACATCTCTCGCAGGACGGCTAAGTTCAGCAGCATATGCTGTCAGAAAAATCCGTCAATTTACTGATGTAGATACCGCGAGGCTGGTCTATTTTAGTTACTTTCATAGTATCATGTCTTACGGTATTTTACTGTGGGGACGGGCTGCAGACATCGAGTCTATTTTCATTCTGCAGAAAAGAGCGATTAGAGCCATGTACTATCTCCGCAGGCGTGACTCTCTAAGGGAACTGTTTAAGGATATTAACATCATGACGGTACCTTGTCAATATATCTATGAAAACATCATGTACGTAAGAAAAAACTTACATCTTTTTGGTAAAAGAGGTGATAGACATAATTATAGTACAAGAAATAGGGATCTATTAGTTCAACCAGGTTTCAGACTGGCTAAAGTGGACTCATCTTTCATGGGGTACTGTTTAAAATGTTACAATAAAATTCCTCCCCACATACTTCAACTGAATGAGAGGAAATTCAAGTCTTGTATAAAACGCACACTATGCAGGCAGGCATATTATAAGTTGGGGGATTACATCTCTGATAAAAATGCTTGGCCCAATGCTGGTCCTGCTCCACAACCACAACTAATTGATTAAGTAACATCTGAAAATACTGTTGGAGCTGCTGAAGATTTTAAGACCATCTTTGCATTGTATAAAGTCAATCTCCTTTGTATTATATAATTCCAGAGCACAGGTGTGAGTACTATGTACTAAAGAGCTACCATTTACCGGGTAACACTTTTTTTTATTGACTTGAATGTGCCCTGGCGGCTGTGAGTATGTCATGCTCACTCAAATGTCTCGCTGATGGTGGCGCGTGTGTTGGATCATTTAGCTCCCTTCAAAATGGTTGAGCTGAATGGTGCTGATCCATACGTCATGTTCGTGAACGGGCGCCGTCAGTTGGGACTGGTCAACTCTTAGCGGCCATGGCTGATTTTTAATTTTTGAATTGTTCTTTGTTTTTATCTTTGTATTACGGACGCTTCTAACGTGCACGTCTTTCTACATTGTTCTCACATGTATAATTTCAACATGAATGATGTAACCAATACTTTGTAACAATTTATTTAATTTAAAAGAGTGTCCGTGGAGTTTCTTGCCCGTTCTTCTCCATAGGTACCTACTACGCTTTGGAATGGGCAACTAGCTTCATATTTTTGACTGACCGATTCCTTGACAATTCAAAAGTGCCTGTAATGGTTTAATTGAAATAAATGATTTGAGTTTGAGTTTGAGTTTTTGTGGCTGGCTGTCTGTCTGTCCGTTTGTCACAGCCGATTTGCTCCAAATCTACTGGACCAATTTAGATGAAATTTGGTACACATATCAATTTCTGTGACCCAAACACGGACGTGTAACGTAAATAAATGAATTTTGAATAATAATATGGGGGTCAATTTTCAAGGGCAAATTGGAAAAAAAAAAGGTTTTGCAAACTGTACCGTGTGACATGGTATCAAATAAAAGGGCTTGTTAGGAGGATACTTATAAAAATAGAAGATAATTGACCGGAAAACCGGCCAAGTGCGAGTCGAACACACGACGGGTTCCGTACCACCGTACAAAATTTAGCAAATCAATGAAAATACTAAAGGAAGAATATTTTTCATCTTAATTATTTTTAATTGAAAAGTTATAGGGATTTGAAAATCCGTGGCAATACCCACTGATCCGCCATTTTGTTTTTTTTTCAAGATGATGGTCACGCATGAAACCTATTTAAATCGATAGCTGACATCAATGCAAAAAGAAAACATAATGCAAACAAACCCCGTAAAATGTCACAATCCCGAGATATTAACGTTTAAAGTTGATCACGTGACACCCATATTTTTTTAACTTGCTTACATCTTATTGCATATATGTTTGAAATAATCACTTAGGTCAACTTGAGAACTCTTCTGCCGTTACGTGTTTCTTGTAACTTTGATTGCTACCTGTTGATTAAATTTTAAAGGACCAGCCAAAGGACCAGCGGAAGAATCGGTGCCAGCGCCCACAACCTGGCACCTTTTCGCCTGTGTTATGAAATTACCTACTTATTATGGTGTGTGTGATTTTTTGTAAGAAATCGAAATAAAAGCTGGAAGCGCTTTTTTATTTTTATTTTGTGGGTTGTAACTATTAACGGCCGTGTTGCTCTGATTGTGACAGATACAACGTCAGATAATGAATATAGCCAAAGTCCAAATGAGTGTATCGCAATCGGATGCTTTATCTTCATTAAGTACCTAACATCAAAGAAGGTGAGAAGAATGATGAAGACGGGAGTAAGTTTTAAATCCTAAAATAGTAAAAACAATCAAGAACAAAGCCTCTCTATAACAAACGCACCCCATATAGTACCTAAGCAAAGTATAAATAAGTAAAAGTATTATAAGTTCATAGAAAACGGCCGAAACGACGCACTTCGAAATCTCAGTGTATATCAGCAGTGCTATTCTGTAACCATCTCACAGTGAAAACTTAGGTGAAGAGAGCGTGGAGTGAGCTGTCATTCCACAGGGATTGACACTATTGACAGCTCACTTCACCCAAGTTTTCACGGTGAGTTGTTTACAGAATCGCATGGCAGTACGCAACAAGTATTACGTGCGCGTCAGTTACGGACGCGTAGGGTTTATCTACCGGGCGGCCGTAGGTAATTATTTCAAGGTCACTGCAAAGATATAATGCTGTTACTTTATTATACTGCGACCTAAGTATTTTACAAGTCATAGTAGGTAATATTCAAGTCAGTAATTATCTTGTATTAACTACCATCTCCACTTTGTCTTTTTACAATGTACCTACCAAATATACGTGCTAAGAACAAACTGTCTTCGTCTTATCAGAATAAAATAAAAAGTTCTAAAGTCGACGGACCGAAAGGACCAAATATCTGTTTTGTATGGCTCATTCATCTTGATAATAGAGCCAGTCCTTCGTCAATCGGAGGCATGGAATCACGTCTCTAAAAATAAACATTTAAATCGCAAAATGAGAACCAATCGTAATTTAAAATTATGGTTATGAAGTCAGTGTGTTTGTGTGTTTTAGTTTTTAGTTTACAATTTGTGTGTGCCCAGTACTTGACTACTCCTTGCCCTGGTGTTTTTGACTTTGAAGATGATGGGCACCATGTGTACGGGGTAATCACTTTGCGGCCAGTGGCGCCAGTATCTTCATTAGTACTAAGAATTAATTTTACGATTACATCTCAACGAATTATTAATGTAAGTACACATTCTACATCTTAATTATATTGATAACTAAATTCTAGACCTATTAGAAATGCCTTTAATTTATTTTGTTTGTACTTTTTGACTTTAGAGTTTATAAAAAAAAACAATGATACTTAGTTCACAAAAGTTTGACAATCACAGGCGTGGACACTCCTTTGCATGGAAAAAAAAAACTGGTGTTCTATTATTAAAAATCACATTTTCACATTTCTACATTTTTTTTTCTCTCTATGGCACCTCTTCAGGTCATGAGCTATTCGAATATCAAAAAATATTTGGCCTAAGTCTTAACGGGGAAGCATGAAAATTGATTCGCTGTTACAATGCAGATTTAGTAGTAACTGTGTATTTACTTTATTTTGGTGATACCTTCATTATTTTTCTAGATTACGTATAATAAATCTTTTCCTGTACCTACACAGGAAAAGATTTAAAAGAATGAGGTTTTAAAAAGTAAACACAAACTGACGTTGCGCGCGACCGACACAATTAACAACAAGGACTGCATTCAGCATTGTATTTTCCGACAAAAGCTACATAGACACTACTATAACATAACTTGAAAGGTAAAAGACTAAAATATATCAGTATGTCCTCAAACACACTTTGGCCCACCTGCACCACAAATCACTCAAAAAGTTTAGCGCTAAACGATTAAAAACATCGCTCTATTTCTGTCAATTGTTTGAAGTTAACAGGGATAGAGTGATGTTTTAAAGGCTGATGCCAAATCTCCCCAAGTTTCAAGTTCCCCAAAGCTTTTATTATTTAACTACTAAAAAAGTTGTTCGACTGTGTCTTGATCGAAATCGTGAATGGTACACATGGTACTCCCCCTGTAGTGGAGGAGGGTGGGAAATTATCAAATAACTTCTCCCGCTCTGGGCGGAGCGGGAGGGCGTGTCAGACTTTTACTGACTAAAACCCACCCGTGTTCCTACCGTTGCCTGTGTGCCGGGGTCGCGATATCCCTTTCGGACAAACCCGTAACCCCGGCAGATAGAGCCTAGTAGTGGTGAGCCTTTTTTTTTTTTTTTTGGATGGGAAATTATCAAATAACTTCTCCCGCTCTGGGTGGAGCGGGAGGGCGTGTCAGACTTTTACTGACTAAAACCCACCCGTGTTCCTTCCGTTGCCTGTGTGCCGAGGTCGCGATATCCCTTTCAGACAAACCCTCAACCCCGGCAGGCATTGGCCCTTCCGGACCCCGTCAGTTGGTGCTGACATCTCTTTGAGGCGCGCGTGGAACACAACGCGCCGTCGACCCGGGCCTGGTCCCTATCGGACGGCGAGCTACCCATTGCTCACCGTCCGCAAGCCCGCGCCTACGGTGGCCGGAAGTCGGCTCGCGACTCCCGACGCCCGGGGCGTCTCCTGCGGCGACTAGGGGCGCGAGGGCGCGCATTTTGCCTCTCCGTCGCGCGCTCCGCCTCCTCCTTCGCGAGCATTACTGCTTCGCAGAAGGAGGTGACGGCCTCCCATGCACTTTCGCTCCGGACCATGGCCTGAACCAGGGCCGGACGCGAGAGATCGCCGCCGCCGATCGCCTCCGTGAGGACACGGCGGTGCTCCGCCCAAGCTGGGCAGACCTCCACCGTATGCTCCACCGTGTCCTCCGGGCGATCCACACAGTGGTGACACCCGGGCGTTTCCTCCCGCTTTATCCTGAACAGGAACCTCCCGAAACAACCATGTCCGGTGAGGACCTGTGTCAGGCGGAAGGTGAGGACGCCGTGGCGCCTCTCTAGCCACTCCTCAAAGAGGGGACTTATCGAGTAGTGGAGAGCCTGGAGCGTAAAAACATGAAAACCTCGGATTTCTGTTACAGTGAATGAAATTTAAAAATTCAATATGGAATGTTTAGCTAATAATATATATAAAAAAGTTACCCTATTAAAAAATGGTGAACGGGAATTAAAAAAAATTAAAAAAATTGTAACAATTCTAGTAGGCTGACACTACTATATTAGGCTGTAGAATATTTTTGTATATCAAAATTAAGTTAACCTATCTATTTATATGAGATAGTAACACGTTACTGAAAGAGCTACAATACTGCAAAAAAATGTGTATGTATCATGGGTTATTCTAAATAACTCGAAATAAACAGCTAATTCAGGGTTAATCAAATAATTTATCTTGCGCCACCAAGAGAGTTATAGGCAAACGTAGAGTTATAAATATATAACCCACCTTCTAAATATTTAAGTAATGTCAAAATAATGACACAATTGACGTCATGAGGTACCGGTGATAACTTATTTTTTATTTTATATTGGTCGACGTTATTAAATAGTAAATTAATATTCGGTACTGTATCAACAGGTAATATATTCATGAACTCATGTAAAAATAAATAAAAATTATAAAAAAAATTAAAACATATTTTTCCTTATCTAAAGTTTTCGTCAATAAAGGATGTTCCATACAACTGTGGCCAAACAATGTACCATAAGAACAAACCTAAGAAAATACAAGAAATAATACCAATTAAAAAAAAATGCCTTTATTTATACATTGGTACCACATAAAATTGTCGTTCAAAGATAGCTTGAAACCCAAATTTTTTTATCTGGCCATGTCGTGATTCACTTCTACCGATGATGCGTTTCGTTACTTCATTTTACGTATATCTATTTCAGTTACTTTCATAGTATCATGTCTTACGGTATTTTACTGTGGGGACGGGCTGCAGACATCGAGTCTATTTTTATTCTGCAGAAAAGAGCGATTAGAGCCATGTACTATCTCCGCAGGCGTGACTCTCTAAGGGAACTGTTTAAGGATATTAACATCATGACGGTACCTTGTCAATATATCTATGAAAACATCATGTACGTAAGAAAAAACTTACATCTTTTTAGTAAAAGAGGTGATAGACATAATTATAGTACAAGAAATAGGGATCTATTAGTTCAACCAGGTTTCAGACTGGCTAAAGTGGACTCATCTTTCATGGGGTACTGTTTAAAATGTTACAATAAAATTCCTCCCCACATACTTCAACTGAATGAGACGAAATTCAAGTCTTGTATAAAACGCACACTATGCAGGCAGGCATATTATAAGTTGGGGGATTACATCTCTGATAAAAATGCTTGGCTCAATGCTGGTCCTGCTCCACAACCACAACTAATTGATTAACATCTGAAAATACTGTTGGAGCTGCTGAAGATTTTAAGACCATCTTTGCATTGTATAAAGTCAATCTCCTTTGTATTATATAATTCCAGAGCACAGGTGTGAGTACTATGTACTAAAGAGCTACCATTTACCGGGTAATAATTTTTTTTATTGACTTGAATGTGCCCTGGCGGCTGTGAGTATGTCATGCTCACTCAAATGTCTCGCTGATGGTGGCGCGTGTGTTGGATCATTTAGCTCCCTTCAAAATGGTTGAGCTGAATGGTGCTGATCCATACGTCATGTTCGTGAACGGGCGCCGTCAGTTGGGACTGGTCAACTCTTAGCGGCCATGGCTGATTTTTAATTTTTGAATTGTTCTTTGTTTTTATCTTTGTATTACGGACGCTTCTAACGTGCACGTCTTTCTACATTGTTCTCACATGTATAATTTCAACATGAATGATGTAACCAATACTTTGTAACAATTTATTTTATTTAAAAGAGTGTCCGTGGAGTTTCTTGCCCGTTCTTCTCCATAGGTACCTACTACGCTTTGGAATGGGCAACTAGCTTCATATTTTTGACTGACCGATTCCTTGACAATTCAAAAGTGCCTGTAATGGTTTAATTGAAATAAATGATTTGAGTTTGAGTTTGAGTTTGAGTATAAACGTAACAAAAAGTAATTAACCTAAAATATACTGGTTATTATCTTATGTTTGTATTAAAATCAGTTTTTTGTCTACCCCATTCTTTTTTTGAATTTTGAAACATTTAGAGAATAAGAATTCAATATACCTACATTAATTCACATTTCAGATTATTTTATGCATTCGGTTAGCTTACTGAGAGGCCACAACACTGCTCCAATACCGACACTAATCTATTTGTTGTTATTTACCACTAACGTCAATGAATGTCATTCCTGTTAGTTGGTTTCCCGTCTCTGGAGTGCTATTTCGTTGGGTGATTTTTTATTATTATTTGGCTAGTCTTCCCTGGACTTTTGATTGATTTCTTCCATTGACGACCTGGCTAACCCATTTGGACTTGACACTGTGATTTGGCTGCGATCGTTCTTTCGTTGGAGCTCGACAACTGCTTAATATTACAACAAAACAGTTGGGAGCACAGAATCCACATATATAACTGTACCTAACTGTATAATTGGAAAACGTACCGTGGGTTGCTGTTCTGACATCAGGACTGTTGTTTGGTATATGGGGTGGGCTCGACATCAACAGGATATTACAGCACCTTTCACCTTCCTAGACTATATCCTAGTTAGAGAAGATTTTGAAAATGAGGAAATGGAATAAAAGAAAATAATAAGCATAATGTTATTGGTATTATTTCAAATACCAATTAATTTCCCTTTGGCATACACACGCTCTAATTATTAATTCCTTGGTACGTTGTCCTTACTACCTATTAGCATTCACAATGAAAACCAACCTGCAGTATGGGAGAAGACGGTTTTTCAACTACAATGCAATTTCTACAATTCAATTTCAACTACAACTTTTTTTTTTTTTTTTTTTTTTCTTTCTATCTGAACAGACAGCTGTGCTGCTGGGGAGTTTGTTGCGCCACTTCTTCTTCCCAGCTAACGCACTAGGAACTGGTGAAGGGTGGGCGTTTTGGGGGACTGCCTTATGTAATTTTGACGTTCGAAAAGTGCTGATTATCAGCCTAGTTTGAATAAATGTCTTTTGAATTTTGAATAAAATGTTAAGTTTGTTCTTGGGATAAATTCATCCCAACTACGGAACCCTTTATTGTGCGTGGTCCGACACTTCGACCGTTTTTTACGAGGTATATCTATACTAATATAATAAAGCTTGTTTGTTTGTTCTGAAATGAAAATGAAATCTGGAAACACCAGTCGTATTTGAAAAAATATTTTTGAATTTGTTTGCCCAATTCTGGAGGAAGGCTATTTAACATCACGCTACGCCTCTTAGGAGCCGAACACAAAGGAAAAAGAAATCTGAAAGAACGCCAACCGAAAACGAAGTAACAGCGCGGGCGAGTTTTATAAAATTCCGATTAATTTTACACCTTCGACTCCGAATTCGGCTCCGGTAATTTCGAATCGGAGTTATACCGAAGATCTAACGCAGCAATACACTAGAGCGCGTACAACAATCTGCCGTCCTTTAACTAGAAAGCCGTTAACCCTCAAATGGCAAATTTTTACTTTTTAACAGAAAGTGATAGAGTTCAAAATTCTCTATCTTTCTGTCTAAGAAACATTTTTACAACATAAATAGTTCCAGAGTTTCTGGACATAAAAGATTCTTTAGGATAAATAGAAATAAATATCAATTTATGTGTCCAACAATCATTACCCAAAGTATCCTAGTTTTTAAGAAATAACGATTTCAGAGTTTTTTGCCATTTTCTCGGAAACAACTTTTTGGGCTTAACGGCCTTCTAGTTAAGGGGACCACAGGACCTAAACGTGCCTAAACGCAAGTTTTATAATGCCTTAAAGTATATGATCCACTGCAGTAAACAAAATCAGAAAAATATATGATTTTCTTCAGGATATATGCTAGTAAGATACTGTGTTGAAAACATAAAACAGCTAATTTGATACGATAGAAAAAAATCATGAAGACACCTCTAAAAATTTATTTTACCGATTAAAAATCATATTAATTTACATGCAATCATTCTGATTTTTTGTCAGATTATTCTACAAGCTACATATTAGCATAATAGTGTTTTAATTTTCCAGTCCAATCAATAGATTTTTTGTAAATCGCTAACTGCTTCATATTTTGCAATAAATTACCTGCGTCGTGTCATCGCGCTTCTCTTTCATTTCTATGCAGTCCGACAGTGACCGCGCTTTAGCTTTTGTATGCCTCTTAAAGGACGGCAAAAGTTTGAAGTTGTCACCCGGGGAATTTTCATACTCGCTCGCGCTCGATGAATCAGTTTATTGTTCAGTGATAGTCATCACCTAAGTCGGCTTCTAGTCCAAGATGCAGCTGTATACCGATTTTTTTTACATGAAACGACTCCTAGCTGACCTCCACAATCTAGTTACTAGGGAAAACGGTACCCCTTGGTTTTCACAGGTAAACCAAATAACTTGAAATAAATATCAAATTTTTTCGAAAAAAAAAAAATGAATTTCGGGTGTTATTACTGGTATAACAAGTTTTTATTGTTGACAGAATTCATTAGCAGCAGGTAAATTATACCATAGCGTCCGGTTTTGTTTTTGATTAAAAACACATGTATATTGATTTCGATAATAAAAAAAAATAAGTTCGCGGTACACAGGTAACGTGCGATGTGTGTAGTGTAAAGTGCGATGTAAGAAATTAGCAGGAAAGTGTGCCTCGTGGGTGCGCCAAAAAGGCCAAGTTCACCAAAAATGCCAGACAACTAGTGCCTGACGCTGTTTATCAACTGGACCAGATGTGTGGGGTGATGGATGTAAATCAGTTTTATACTGCAACGTGTGTATGCATACTTATATAAAATAAATAAATAAAGGTATATTTTTACCAGATTACATATACTTAATCTCCTTAAGAACAAATTGTTTGTATCTACCTTCCTTGGAGCATTTGTCCATTCTTTTGTCCGAATCAGCTTTTGCAAAGTCATGATGTCCAGCCAATGCTGACATGTTGCAGCAGCGGGTACAGGTCCTCTACTCTCCCGAATGAGGACCGTTCTTTGTAACACGCAAAGAGAAATATGCATTTATTATGAGATTGTTCCTACTTACACAATTATCCTCCCACCAATAATTTGGGAGAGCACGGTGTCCATAAATGAATAAGAAACGCCAAATGCACAAACTCCTCCTATATTATCGCAGCCAACGCTGCGTCTACTTACTGTTGCTTTGCAGAGTTCAACAAACCTGGTTGTGGAGGTCAGATAGGCAGTCGCTCCATGTAAAATGCTGTTTTTTTTAGCCTAGCTTAAGTTTCTATTCCGCCGTATCTGGTTAGACTAGAAGCCGACCTCAACATAGTTGCCAGGGCTTCCCAAACTTATTTTTACTGTTACGCCCTTGGGAGTTTACCATTTTTTTACGACGCACCCATCTCTTTTAGCCAAAAAGTACCTACCAGTGTGTAGTTCTAGGCTAGTAACAAGTTCCTTAACTTCCAAATAACGTATTTACAACCTGTACTTGTTCTTTATTGCTGGAACTGCAGAAAAGCCTGTTTTGCACAAGTACGATGTCGCAAATGTTAATAGAGCCGTCATTGCTGCAGTAATGATGGCACGATCTTCATGAGAAACTGAGCTCAAAAATTCAAGCAGTTTGTCTTTGTAGTATTGGAGCGGCTGGAGTCACAGGACAATCGCCTCGCGACGCCTCGGGGCGTCGAGACGCACAGTTAGGGAAGCCCTGGTCTAGGCGATGATGATGCTGCGGCTGTTCCTTAAAAACAGCAAAAAAAGTCAATGTGATCAGTGGTGTCTTGTCACCTTGACCGCTTCCAATACCTTGTGCAACTGTAGCGTTAGTAACGTGCAAAGGCTTATGCGTTCAGTACTGCAACGTTTTAAAACTTATCCACGTCACTTTCTGATTTTAAAATGTAATTTTGTTTTTAATTTCCAGAATACTTATGACGGCCGCATAGACGCAGTTAACAGCAACACCCTCCTGCAGAGGTATAACCAGGGGCAAGCAGTCAGCTACCTGGTGCATTTCCCCGTGACTTCATGGCTGCCGAAACTGACCGCGCTGACTGTCAATGGTGACATCATCTGCTATGGGCGTGGAGGTAACTATAACAATGCCATGATTGAGGGTTTAGTACCCCCGAATGAAAAAACGGAACCGTTATAGGATGTCTGTCCGTCTGTCACAGCCAATTTCCTCCGAATCTACATACTGAAAGGACTTGCTGTGAGTCTCAAATATTTATAAGTTGCATATTTAAAAAAAAATAGGTAATGTTATTGCAGTACCTGTGCCCCTTTCGAATTAGACTGAAAATTTCGTTTCTGATTAAAAAATATATAATTCGATAATTTAGGAAAAAAATATGTATGCGGTCGGGGGACCCCGTCAGAAACAAAGTTGCTAACGTATTATTTAAATCAGAAACAAAATTTTGTCAGACGCTATCTTGGATTTACATTTTTGTTTCACTATCGACTTAAGCACACTTAAACACTAGTAAAACGATACACATACAACCGCCATCTTGGATTTTCGTTATGACCAAATTCACACTTTCTATCTCTCTCTCCCTCTTTATTTCGCTTTAAATTAGAAGAAGACAGTCGCGTGACGATTTCTGCCAGTGCACACCTGCCGCAAGCCGGGTTAAAGAACTTCGTTAAAAAAATATAAAAAACAGCATATAGTATATAAAATCCTACTCGATGATTTGCAATTTTACGGTTAATTATGTATCCGAACGTTTTATCGTTTGTTTATTTTTTGGGCCTACCTGTAGGCCCAAAAAATATATACGTCATACCTAGGTATAGACGTTTAAAATCGAACTTTGAATCGACTTGTTTCTATCTTTCGCTTAAGTGACAGAACAAAGTGAAGTTCAAATATTTCGAATTTTGTGAGAAGACCCAGCACAGTCATAAGAATACAATTAAAAATAAAAATAAATGTTACATTGTCTCACGCTCGCAGCAAAATCTAATTTTGCTTACTGTCCTTAAACAGCAAAACCTGCTTGTTTGAGGTGATGAGGAGAAAAATAGGTACTTTACGGAATCTGGCTTGTTCGAGAGGCTGGAAGTCGTCAAGCATGCGCGCGAGACGTTTCGAGATGGCTCTTGAAAACAGCTGGCTCATAAATGAAATGATTCCGTCATCACCGAGTGCCTTGTTGTTTTGAAGTTGCTTGCTTTAGAGCCGTCCTAATCTCGTACAAGCTGGCCTCAGTATTAAAGTGCCAAAGGTCGCTTTTCAAGGACTTAAGGAATCCGTCTATTGAGCTGCTGGTAGCTGCGCGCATCGTCTGATGGCTGCAGCATCATCTCACGCTTCTCCTCCATGAGCTGTAAAATAGGATCAGAGAGCTTCTTGTTTCTATTTGTAACACGGGTTTTGAAGATCTTAGACCTGACAGTATGGTCAGTTTTCACGAACCCATCGTTATAAGCGTCCACGTTAGGGGTAGAATTTCCAAAGGTCCTTCCTTAATCTAGGGTTTTCTACGATAGCGGTGGCCGCCACATGACGGCCGTCAGGAAAATGACGGTATCGGGGATTGACTGTACGGTGTCAAAAAATTCTCTAAATTAAAATAAATAAATGAATCATTTATTTGCATAAAACATGGTATACAATGGTGTTAAGATATAATTATAATGGCACAAACATGTTTAGCTAAGATAAAACATAGCATGCATAATTTGAGGGTATTTGCAAATTGTTCAACGTAGGTACATCAACATTTACCACTTACCCTATATGAGACAGAGCCCCAGCGCTGGTTTTCAGCGACAGCCGGCGTTGACGTGATGACGTCAACCGGTGCAGCATACAGTGAAATAACAAAATAATACAAAAATAAAATTAATAAATACAATACATACTTATTCCGAGATGTTTATATAAAATATAATATTTAAAATGGTAACATTTCGTACCGGCGTCGGCGACTCACGTGCCGCAAACTTAATGCAGTATGTGCGCGCAGCTGTCATAAAAACTATTTGTTTGACGTTTTGACATATTGTTTATTATCAATAAACACTATTTTTCCAGATCAGCCCAGGCCCCACATGTACATCACGACTCTAAGCTTGCAGCACACTACGTTCCCCGAACGCAGTACGGGCGCGGCTCCAGTTTACGGCAACTTTCAACGCCAACCACAGAGAAGGCCACAGCCGCAACCAGATGAGCCAATACGACAGACAACGGTGAACCATATCCACATCGGAGAGGATGACGCTACGGCACAAATTTATACCTTGAACAATAATAAGCCTACTTGGACTACGGGTAAGATATTACAAAGTTAGAAAAAAAAATATAACTCTCCTTTTAAGCTTCGCCATAGTCGGCCAAAAAAGCCCCTATTCCACAGCATAATTCTGCAACATTTAGAAATAGGTATTTATAATACGAGTAGCCTTTTTCCTTGACAATAGGCAAATCAGAATACAGAAAGCCTCTCGGTGCGATCCTTACAAAACTACACTTGCTTCGACCACGTTCAAAAATGAATCTATTAATCTATACTAATATAAATACTAAGAGTTTGTTGTTTTGCACGCCTCATAACGCGTAACTTTTGAGGTGGTGCTTTACTCTCAACTTGCCAAAAGCAAGTTCTGTCTTAAACTTTGATTGCCTCTTATATCGCACTAATACTTGAATGTTAGTTTTTCTACATTGATATGTAGAAAAACTATCCTTATAGCACAAATAAAATAACAAACTAACATTTATTGCGTATTATACAGGTTAACTTTGTTCTTGGGATAAATTCATCCCAACTACGGAACCCTTTTACGTGTTGTGTGTGGTCCGACTCGCACTTGTCCGGTTTTTTATAAATATTGTGTGGCTTTTCGTTTATTTGTGTTAAGTTTAAAAGTGAAATTAATTTGTTTTAACAAACTTAGCGATTTAATATATTTATGAATACCATAAACGCTGGGATGTGAGAAGGTTGTGTGATTGGAAGCCGACCCCAATATAGTTGGGAAAAGGCTAGGCAGATTGAACCACTTCTTTCAGAATGGATCCTGTTAATATCGTCATTCCTAAAGGCTATGTTAATGGGCTCCTCAGTAGGTATCCAAAATTATCGAGGTTTGTCAATCTAAGCAATTAAATTAATTTTCAGGCAACTCACCGAACTACGGAACTATGGTTACCGCTGGGTAAGTAAGGACTATATTTGAAAACATACTGTTTTTGACACCCTCGCCGCGCCGCCATGTTTATCTTTTTGTCACACAGTGTCTGGCACGATGTGTATACAAAAGTATAGGTACACATTTTACTATTTGGTAAAAGCGCTGTGTATCATTTAGGGACACGTTTTCTATACATTTATTATGCAAAAATGTAAGCCCTGGTCTGTTGCATTTTTTTGATATAAATGGTCTGGAAATCGGAAAAAAAAAATGGCTTTTGAATTTTTGGGTGATATTTCTCGTTTACCTAGGCAAGTAATCAATAAACCCGTTTATAAATTTGAGTATTTTTAATCATCTTTCTTTATATAAATGGCACTGGAAATGACAAAATAATAAAAACTTGCCAAACCACAAAAAAAATGTGACAATTGTACGTGAACTACTTACTTCCCGTGATAAAAATCCTGTAAAAATATTGAAAAAAAGAAAGATGTCAAAGAAAAATACGATTATTATGTAATTTAAAACGCATCCGAAAAAAAACCAATTTGTCTAAAATATTAAGAACGGCCACTTATGGTCTGGGGCTGAGGATGTAGAAAGTTGTCATAACATGTACTGGCAAAAGTTTTAACTTTTTTTTACAAATGCTCCCGCTATTTTTCTTACCGCAGAAAATCACGAGATCATGGTGTTGTAAATTAGGGGGATTTAGTGAATTTGACATCATCCAGTTCGCTTCATTCTGAAATCATTTGATAACATTCACTCTTGAACGCTTTGGATTTTTGGCGTTCTCTGCACAAGTTTCAAGTACACTGTAGACCCTACAGTCACCCACCACCAACAAGATAATAACAAGACCTCCTATCTCTTTCCAGCCCGGTCCTTTACTCAAATACTCCAGACGAAATGATTCAATGCGGCACAGTCTCGGGCGGTAATAATAGGATTCCCTTGATCTACAGTGGTAATGCTTACGACAGGGGAGAGTTACCCTGGCTCGTGGCTATCTACAAGTCAGAACAGGGTTCTCTTCGATTTGCCTGCGGAGGGACGCTCGTGTCGGATCGTCATATTGTTACCGGTGAGTAGTGTTCGTAACTTACTGTTCCTGCGACTCTGTCATGAACCCCCTGCCCCAATACATTTTGGGGTTTCTCTTCTGTTTGCTTTTCTATAACCGCTACCTCAAAACAGGCGAAGAATATTCTACATGTCTTAGCTGACGATAAAAGAGGCAACGCCGTAACATTTTCCATTGCTTCTTCAAAGCATGCTGATTCTCAGCAAAATACCAAAACAAATGATTATTTTCTGTTTTTTTGCAGCTGCCCATTGCATGCAGCGTCGCGGCACCCTGACTTCCATCAAAGACATCGTGGTCAAAGTTGGGGTACACAACCTGAATGACTGGAGTGACGATATCACCATCACCAGGACTCTTCAGGCTGCCAATATACACGAAGCGTATAATCCTGCCACGCTTCAAAGTGAGCATATCGATGGCCCTCACAGCATTGCTCATCATCATCACCATCATCATCAGCCTATAGAAATAGTAGCAACCCTTTTTATAACCACTTCGTCTTCTTCACTCGTACAGATCAGCCCAGACTGCGTTTTGTTGCGGTAAGCACGTGCGTGTGTTGTTATGTCTCGATTCAACGCGAAATAATGACAAGACGAGATTTTGTCTCACTGCGCATGTTAGCCTGGCTAAACGGACTAATTTGTTTTTTTCAGACGACATCCTGATGCTCACCCTGGACAAACGCGTCAACTTCAACGATTACATCCGTCCAGCTTGTTTGTGGTCCGGCAACACCGACCTCTCTGTAGTAGTTGGAAGGAAAGGAGTTGTAAGTACCTACTTACCAAATTTTACTCCAAGATCTAATTGATTTACCGATTAAGGCCTAACTTTTCATTAGTCAGATAACTTTTATTTAAAGGATAAATACATATAACTGTTTGACACGTTTTCCATACAAAAGATGTCAAGTCGCTTTATTTTTTCGTCAGGTAAGAGTTATCTGACTATTGAAAAATAAGCCCTAAATTCAAACTGATAAAGAATGTGTTGCTACACTATAATTAAGTCCTACCGAGTACAATAAAAAGAATTTAAATAAAAAGTTAGTTTAAAAACTAAAGCCCGACTACTGAAAAATCTTTCTAAAATTTATATTTTTCATCCATTCTACTCATTATTATTCATAGATTCGGTAAGTTCCGCTAATTGATGTTACATTTCTAGTTTAATTTTTTCGAACAAAATTTGGAATTATCCTTCCATTTTTTATTAATTTTGCTTGAAACGAAATGTAGGTCGTGGTAAAATACTAGTAGAATTATTTTTAACACTTACAACACTGGCGTATAAGTCAGTCATTAGCTGTCACAGTGGCTTTGCCAGGTATGTCAAACTCAAAGAGTTTAAAATTACTTGTGAATGGTCTAACCTCAAAATGATGTTGATACACTTTATTTATTTATTTAATTATTTATGTACACACAGTAAAATAGATAAAGATACGACATAATCATAATTATGAGTACAAAGGTACTGCTAATTTCTTAAGAAACTTCAGACACACTAACTACACAGCTTCTTCTGCACTTTCTTCATTTCTGAAATTGAATGTGCTGGTTTCACCTCCAACACTTTTGAGCCGCCTTTTTGTTGTTGTGCGAAAATATTCTGTAGTGTATGATGTTTAGAACTATTTTTTTAGCGAGATCATTCCGACGTTGATGTTACACTCCGAAGGTCGGAAATGGAACATATTATTATATTGTATAATAGGTACTTATTAATTTTATAACCGCGCAGGACGTAGCACAGTCTCACTTTTGCTTGTTTTTACATATTTATTTACTTAGACAATATTATGTACATACTCGTATATATATTTCTAATGTCCTCGTCAAGCCCTTTCATTTGATACCCAACATGGTATAATAAAATAAAATAAATTAGTATGTCAGTCCTCTAGAGGGCGCCATATATTTAATTTAATGTGACGTCACATAGCCTATAACAAGTGGACAATCAGGACGCTTCCAACGATACCCTATTTGTCAAATTATGATCAGTACTTTAGAAGGTATGAAGTAACAGATAAACATACATACATACCGGTCAAAATCATAACCCTCCTTTTTGCTCCGCCGTAGTCAGGTAAACATAATAATGTATTCTATCTGCAGGTGGCGGGCTGGGGTGATCAAGGCGTGGGGGGTATTGGCAGGCAAGGCGTGCCCCATAAGGTGGACGTCCCTATAGTCAGCACCCATGACTGCAGGGCCAGCAAGGCTCTGTTCCACGAGCTAACCTACGACAATACATTGTGTGCAGGTATTTATGTAGATTGAAGGTATTCAGATTACACTAGATAATTTCACCCTGGCTCTGGGCAGTCAGCCGTAAAGCTCCGGCAAAACTGAAGTGAAGCCCACGCGGGATGCGGGACGTATCGCTAACGTCCATAAATTTTTGTAGCGTGCAAGCATCAGGGCTATACATGATTTGATATCAGCCGTGCCATTCTGTAAACACCTCACCGTGAAGAGTGAGGTGAAGTGAGCACGAAGTGAGCTGTCCATAGTGTCAATCCCTAGCTTTAGGTGCAATGACAGCTCACATCAACCTCACTTCACCCAAGTTATCACGGTGAGATGTTTACAGAATAGCACGGCTGGTGTCCCATTGTTTGCAGAACAGCACTACATTTGGATTTTGCAATGTAATGTATACTTGCCTGAGTTTGAACTCACGCCTTACATGGCAAGGCAGGTCCCTTACCACTGGGCCGCCTCGCTAATAAAAAGCTCATGTTCCATATCCCACTGCCCCAAGTATTGTCAGTGGGTTGCAGCTGAAAACTGATTGGCAACCCCCTAGGTTGAGATGCAGTCACTCCGTTTAAGAATGGGCTCACATGACGCAACTCAAGTTGTATCAATTTTAACGATATGACACACGATAAAGCCACACTAGGTGATCAAAATAAAACCAGTTTTCACGCTTTTCAACGGTTGTATCAATTTTTGTCACGATAACGCGCCAATTTTATGAAAAAATGCGTTGGCAATGACCGTAGATTATATATTTCTATGGCAACGACCGAGTGACCGCTCAATCGAGTCCCGCGTGACGGTTTGCATCGGCGTTGAAGACTAGTTTTCGACAAGTTGCGTCGTGTGAGAACCGCCATAGAAATATCTGTCCTAACGCGATTGGTTGCGTCGGCTTTGAAATCTGCCGGTCGATTCTGTAAAAATCTCACCGTGCAAACTTAGGTGAAGTGAGCTTAAAGTGAACTGTCATTTCTAGGGATTGACACTATTGACAGCTCACTTCACCCAAGTTTTCACGGTGAGATTTTACAGAATAGCACGGCTGGTTTAATTTTGGGCACCTCGTGTGAGAATGGCCCATTTCCATTTGACAGGTGACCGACAAGGCTCGGGTCCATGCGTAGGGGACTCCGGTGGCGGCATGTACCTGCTTCAAGACGGCAAGTGGATGATTAGGGGCGTAGTCTCCGTGTCCCTCCGCGCTGACAACGGAGATTTCACCTGCAATCTTAACGAATATGTTGTGTTCACAGACATAGCGCAGTTCTTGCCGTGGATTAAAAATATATTGGCACAGAACTAATATGTTTTTTTTGGCCTCATAGTTGTTACTACGGTTGCCAACCCTAGGCCTAAATACTATATTTTACAAAATATATAGTAGGCGAAATTGCTATATTTTCAATGAACAATTAAATTTACTTAAAAAATTTGTGGTCTGAAATAAATCAGTTAAGTATGTAAATAAAATTCTGGATATTTTTTGTTTCTGACCAATATTTTATTGCTGAACCTACTACTGAAAAATGGCAACTAGTGTGGCTCTAATAATAATATGATCCAATTTTTTCTAAGTTTAAAAAAATAGTAAGAACCTATTTCTTTTATCAATTTCAGCTTTTACTGAGCGCATATTTTCAGTGATAAATAGTTCAGTATGAATCTTACAATACCTGAATTAATCCTATTTTGTAACCTTCATTTTGAGTGTCATCATTGTTATGAGACATTTTTTTAAACAAAGGTCAAAGTAGCAAAAAATAACGCATTTAAATCATAAAATATTCTTGAAACATAATCTACTATTTTGAATATCATTGAGATTGTTTACAAAGCTAAATTTGGAACTAAAAAAAAAATAGAGTCCTTTTTATTAAAGAAGTATCGCGGCAATAAGCACAGGGTCAATTCCCGTATTTTTAAGAACGGTCGCATTCTTATCTGTCTCAATCTGTCAAAAATTGTATGGGATTTTTGACATTAATTATCGCAGCGATGAGATTGCGACTAGATTTTGAACGTTTTTAATTGGCCTTCAGATGTATTACATTAATAGTAGAAATTAATTGACGGAGGCTGGCAACATTCAATCGTACGAATAACACCGCCACTGTAGGACTTTCGTGAAAAGCACTCTACTCTTTCTGCTTTTATGAGGTACCAGTGGACGAAATGAGTTCCAGGATTCACACAAAAATTACGAATGTACAAATTGTACGTTTTTATTGTTATTATAATAATGAAATTAGATTTATCAATCTCAAAGTAAATAAATAAAGTCATAAATAAAGCCCATACATTTATTTTCTAAATAATTATTCTACGATTAAAATAATAAATTTATCTAGTTTTGTATGTAAATTTTATATTAGTTGGGTACCTAGAACAGTAGTTGCCAGTCAAAAAATTTTTTTTTTCAAATATTTCTACAACACAGAAGTCTTAAAACAAATTTGCGTTTCATCGGCGCTAATCATGAAATAGCTAGCTTTTGCCCGCGGCTTCGTCCGCGTGTATGTCGGAAATTATCCCACGATAATAAATGCAAATAATCTTTTTTTTTTATTAAACAGGTTTTTATGATTCTAAATGTATTCTAATGTATTCATGAAAAAAAAAAACAATTTCACCATTAATTTGAAATACTCTAGCGCCGCCATTGACCACGTAATACCTACCTTAGTTAAGTTATTTTATAACTTTAAATTGTAATATTTTTTAAGCGGGAGGACTGATTTTAATGAAATAAAGATTACCTCAAGATACGGGCTCTTGATTATATTTCCAATTCCTAAAAGCTTTTAAAAAGAGGTACACATAAATTTCAAAAATCATCCCCTATTTTACCCCCTAGGGAGGCCATTTTACAAAAACGCTGAAACAAGTAACTTTTTATTTCTTACCAAAAGCATATAATTTTAAAACTAACCGTTATTCTTAAACCGACAAATAAAAACGATTCTAATATCTAATTAAATTAAAACGAATCCATATTTATATTTAAAATAGTAATACTATCTAAAAATTACAATTATGCCTAAGTACTGTAAGTTAGTAATAAATCGCTTCGAATCGAACTAGTTATGAAAAAATCGCAAAATGAACACGACCGTCAACGAGTTCTGCCCTTACGCGTCTGCCCGCCCGCGTCTGCGAGTCGCGAACATGGCCATGGCGCGCCATTGCATGCGCCCGCACCACCGACTAAATGTACAAGTCAGTACTGTAGCCGACTGCAGGCAAGCAGCAGCAGGCGACATGTCACCACAAAAATCTGGTTTCTATGAAATCGAATCGAAATTCTATGAAGTCGGCTACGGAATTGTACCTTTATCGTGGTAACTGTTAAACTATTCGTCCAAATTACTTGGTGTAAAAGACAAAGTTTATCGACATTAAATACCAAAAACGACGAAGGTATTAATTTTGATAATATATATAAGAATTAACTAAATACTCAAAAACGTGCATTGTAAAAAAAAAAAAAAAAATTAATTGGGCAAAAGGCAATTGGGACGCGAGATGAACAAGTCCGAAGCCATGTGTTTTCATGGTCCTCGGAACGCGCAACCGTCGGGTTCCCGGATGACGGTAGGAGGGGTTCACATCGGCGTCGAGTCGACGATGAAATATTTGGGAGTCGTCCTCGACAGCCGGTGGAACTTCGTGGAGCATTTCCGACGTTTGGGCTCCCAGACTAGAGTGGGCCGGGGCTGCCTTGACGCTGCCCAATCTAGGGGGTCCAAATACCTCCTTCCAGAGGCTCTACGCGGGGGTCGTGCGGTCCATGGCCTTTTACGGGGCACGCGTCCCAAAGGGTCATGGCCATCCGGCTGGTCCGAGGATACCGCACGGTCTACGTTGAGGTGGCGAGCCTCCTTGCCGGATTGCAGCCATGGGATCTGGACGTAAAAGTCCTCGCACACATTTGGGAGTGGCGCAAAGAGGCGAAACGCCGGGGCGTAACTTCGCTGCCGCGAGAAATCACGGCACAGCGGACAGAGCTCCGGCGGGATCTCATGGCGCCATGGAGAGTGCAATTGTCGCAACCTAGTGCTAGGCACGCCACAATTTCGGCGATGAGTCTCCTCTTTGAGGAGTGGCTAGAGAAGCGCCACGGCGTCCACACCTTCCGCTTGACGCAGGTCCTCACCGGACATGGTTGTTTCGGGAGGTTCCTGTTCCGGATAAGGCGTGAGAAAACGCCCGGGTGTCACCATTATGTGCACACATTTCATTTTTTTGGCATAGAGAACTAGGTTATTTGTCGTAAACCTATCCGTAACCATTGAGAGTGCACTGTTTACATCGTCAAAATCTTGTCTATTCCTGTCTACTTTAAAAATAAGAAAGGTATCATCTGCAAACAGTATAACTTCACAGATACCCTTTAAATATAATGGTAAGTCATTGATATACACTAAGAACAAGAATGGACCCAGTACTGAGCCTTGAGGTACACCTAACTGAACTGGTAGCCCGGAAGATTTCACACTATTAACATCTACACATTGGAACCTATTATGTAAATAAGAATTTATAATGTTGAGAGCTTCGTTTTGCACACCGTAATGACGCAGTTTACGCAAAAGCGTGTCATGGTGCACGCAATTAAAGGCTTTGAAGAGATCGCAGAAACCCTAATAGCGTTTTGCGAGTTCTCCCATGCGTTAAATATGTGTTTAAGCAGAGCAACTACCGCATAAATGATTGACGAGAAAAAAAAACATTCCCATTTTACGTGTAGGAGGACCCTAAAAAAAAACACTTTGTCGGCGTGATTAATATGTATACCCATGCCAAATTACAGCTTTCTAGTACTCACGGTCTCTGAGTTAAGCCGCGGACAGACAGACAGACAGACATGGCGAAACTATAATGGTTCCTTGTTTACTATGGAACCCTAAAAAGTAACAGCTTAATAGGGGGCTACGATGTCTATTATATTACTTAAAAGTTTAATGGAGATGCCCCTGATTTAGACTTGAGTGTGTTAAAAACATTAACTATATCACGAGGCGTTACATGTTCGAAGCTAAATAAGCGGCTACTTTTAGACACACTACTAAGCAAAAGGTTTACAGCTTTAGACACGGATTAATTTAAGGAGCGAGTCGTAGTTATAGGTATTTTGGCAAAAAACTCATTAAACGCCTCAGCTACGTCAGCTGCTATATTAACTAATTTATTCTCGACCTGTACCTGGTACCTGGCGTGTTTGAATTCAAGTGCTTCTATTGCCATTGTGTAATGTTAATAAACGGACTTTACTCACGTTATGCTCCCCAGCAACCCCATCACCTGTACACCCATTCACCATTTATAAGTTTATAATACTTTTGTACCCAATATGTACTCAATTTTTACATACTTAAAAAAAAAGTACCTACCTTAAAGGGTAAGAGTACAGACACTTCATTTTTATGTTGCTGTAGAGCATCTTTCCAGCAACCCCAAGTTAAAATATGAAGAAACTTACGTAGATGCTTACTGTATTAACAATGAAGTGTCCAAACATAATTGTACTGTTGCTTTTACCATTAAATAAGCAAGCTGTGACTATTTATGTCAAGTTTGAACTCTCGGGCTGTTGATATAAGCGCCTGAACTAAAATACATAGCAAAGTGTAAGTATGAGCTTTGTACACATTAACCTTTTGAACGCCATGGTCGGATATAGCCGACAAACGAAAACGTGCCAAACACGCCACCTTCGTCTACAGCCGACAAGAAAACGACATTTTTGAAGTACAAAATAAATATACTAAACTAAGTTTTCTGTGTTTCTATTTCCTATTATTGAAAACTACATTAATGAAATATTGTAAAATAGCACAAAGATATATTCTTTATACATTTCACTAGAAAAAACAATAATCAAAAATTGCTAATCGTAATTCGTAAAAAAGTGTTCTTCCTCACGCCACAGTCGTCAAGACACGACAGCTAGTGATGGGAAAATAAAGTAACTTATATTTTAAATTTATGAAATATTTTATTAAAAGTAGCTTACTATTACTTCGACAATTATTTTTTAATGACAACTATTCGTATCTGAATATTCCCAATATATAATATTTGTAAAATTGTGGAAAAAAATCATAATTGATATCCATAGATCGATAGTTTACTGTCCACTCTCGCGCATCCCTACGCAAAAGCGCATAAACAATAACCTGTACGCCACAGTCGGGAATAGACGTCAAGCGGTGACGTCATTAGCGCTACGGGAGACTGCTAGCGATTTCCTACATTTATTATTATGATCGGTGGTAATATTTGTAACGGTATTATTATTGTGCGAATACGGAATAAACAATTGGGCCTCGACATCTGCATCATCATCAACATCCCGCCGTGACCCCGTCGAAGACAAACCGAGCCGTCCTACCAGTGGACTTCAGTACCACACGTGCCTGCATTGACTAGCTTTGATGAGTTTGTTCGCTTTTGAACTGGATCGAGTGCCAGAAGAAAAACGTTCAGTAACTTATGTAAATATATTGAACGTTATTAGAAAAGTACGACAGCAAAAGGACTTGGATGACATGTTTGCCAAGTTACGAAGATTCGGAGTAATAATTATAAGTAAATTGATTAAATTGTTTTAAATACTATGTGATTATTATTTATTATGTCCCACAATATCACATCCCTACTCGCATGCGAGAAAGTTGTCAAAAGTCGTGCCAGCCACGCCAGAGTCGGGTCTTCCCGACAGCGGATGACGTCATGAACGAGATTAGTGATGTACCTTATTATTATTTGATTTACTCGTTTGTAGTTTTAATGTGTGCTTTTAGGTTGTTTAGAACTTTGTCACTGGTGTTTAATGATAGTATGATACCAAATAGGGTCGAATTAAATAAAAGAATAATGCAACGAGTAATATTTTATTTAAAAAATATGGAACGAAAAGCAATGATTAATTGGTTATCGATAAGATGTTGGAATCCCTATTTTTTTTGTAGGTTTTTGCGCTGAATTTGTGGCTTGGCGTAGCAGGGGTGCCGATGCGTTTACACTCTGGCGTTCAAAAGGTTAAATTGTCAGGCGTTATAAAGTAAATAATTGTAAAAACACTATGTAATAATTATTACGCATAACTATAGGTACAGTATAATTGACAGCTATAAATATTTCACACTAGGATTGAATAATAGGTACTACAATATCATCATGATGGATAAATTCTTAGTTCTTTTCTATTAACTGTTTACCCTCCATTAGTTTTTATTTTCTAAAATCTTTATTTAGCCGTTTGCTTAGCATACTGACTAATTGTACATTAGGTATAGCAAATTTGTGGAAAGGCCTACGATCTTTTTTTCGTGTGGTTAGTGACTAACCTGGTGTCAGAGTTTTAAAGCCGTTTCGAACTCGAGACCTTGGAGTCAGACTTGGCAGTCTGTCGGTTACACCTCTAGACTATCACTGCTGCAAGGCCTACGATTAAAATTGGGCTCATTAGGCAAAATTTTCGTTATAACTACCTGCATCTGTGATTCTGATTATTATTGCTGCATTATTATAATGCCTATTTAAAAGAATATTATCTAAAAAAAATTAGTCGGTAACTATTGTTCCTAATGACAAAACAAAACGGTCCATGGTGCACTCCCACTTCACGTCACATGTCAGACGTCAGTCGTCAGTGGTTCTCAAAGATTAAAACTATCAGCTCTCTTGTGTTTTCATTTTTGTGGGTTTACAAAAGTTGCGTACTTACTTAAGTGAGCAATTAAGTGAAAGTTCAAACTTTTTTATTCTGCATTGTCTATACTTACATCTTTATGTATATATCTGTCTATAATAAGCAAGAACGAAGTAAAAACGCAGGCGGGTGATTCAATGCGACGCAGTGAGTCGGGGCCGCCCGACGCCCGACGAGAACCGTGCATTACCGAGAAGAGTCACGTGCATGCCTATGTCAAAGAGGTACCATCTAAGAAGTTCATATCTAACCACCATAAGGACTATTCTTGCTTGCAGCGCTCGGCGGCTATACCATCGGGCCGGTAACAGATGTGGTCATCTGTTCACGGGATTTTGTTTTGAAACTGGTTAGATATGAACTTCTTTGATGGTACCATAACGCGCGGCTGAGACGCTTTGTTATATAAGTATAATTATTGTGTTGTCTTACGACTTCCACGCGAGCGGGGACGCGAGCAGAAGCTAGTACAATATAAACTAGCTTTTGCCCGCGACTTCATCCGCGTTTCCGTCGTCTTTCGTAAAAAAGTACCATATTATGTCCTTCCTCACGGTTCAGTGGTTTTGATGTAACAGACAGATTAACTTTCGTATTTTAGTAGGGAAATATAATATGTCAATCCACAATACTGTTGAAAAATATCGCAATAAGGAACCGCGGAATATTATTATTAATAGCTGTGCCCGCGACTCCGTCAGCGTGTAACTCCTTGTATGTTATTAAGTTAATGTATTGGTAATATTGTTTAGATCACTTTCACATGAGGCTTAAGTACCTATAGAACGATAATACTTCAGCGCAAAGCTTCCGGGTAAACTATGTTGAAAGTTGACCCGTCCGGCACGTGAACATAAAGATTTCTAGATCTGCTAACCCGGGAAAGAGCGACATATAACTGACCATGCGAGTCAACCATAAAAGATAGACATATGCTGTTGTGGGATATTTTTTAGATAATTTTATGTTGAACATTTCCGTCATAAATGATTTCTATGTAGCTTTAACCATTAAGGCTTCACACGCGACGGAAGCTTAAAAAATGGAGCAACTTCTGCCGTTTTCCCAACATTTCCCTTCACTGCTCTGCTCCTATTGATTGTAGCGTGATGAAAAGTATACCATAACCTTCCCAGGAGTATGAAGAATAATTGTACCAAGTTTCGTTAAAATCCGTCGAGTAGTTTTTGTTTCTATAAGGAACATACAGACAGACAGACAGACAGACAAAAATTTTACTGATTGCATTTTTGGCATCAGTATCGATCACTAATTACCCCCTGATAGTTATTTTGAAAATATATATCATATACAGAATTGACCTCTCTACAGATTTATTATAAGTATAGATTAAAGTCTCTTTTCTTGTCCGCGCGTTGTTTTTCTGAACTAAGAAACGGATTTGAAGCAGTTTTCACCATATTTTTAAAGAATTTATTCCGGAAGGTATGTGTTTAATACACTTGCTTCTGCACGCGATTTCGTCCGAGTGAAATTTCTTGTTCCCCGACCCACCGCTTCGCATCGCATCGCCCGCTCGTGCTATTACTTCGTTTTCGCTTAGTGATCTTTCTGACTTTTTTTATTTTTGCTCAGCTCCTTATAGTTCTACCGTGATGTTAAATAGCCTTACTCAAGAATTAGGCTATCAAATGCAAAAATAAGTTTTCAAATACGACTGGTAGCTCCAGAGATTAGCTCTTCAAACAAACCAACAAAACTCTTCAGCTTTATTATTAGTATACAGGGTCAAATTAAATTAGCTAGCGAGACTCCGCAGACGTGATGGGTGGTATCGACGAATAATTAAAAAAAAAAAACAAAAAAATCTCGGCGACCGCTAGTGGTGTTGTTACTTGAAGTATGAATTGAGAAAATCTGTATTCTTTTTTGTTTTACCGTGTTTAGATATCGATACCCATCCCGTCTCTGAAGTTTTCACGAAGAAAACAGATTTTTTTAGACTAATATTTCTAGTAACTAAACAACCTGAGGTTGATGACCCTAAAAAAATCATCAGTTTTTTTTTTTAGTTTCATCTTGTTTAGATGTCGATGGGTGTTTCTTCGAGTTTACATTTATTTTGCACTTTTTTCTGTAATTTTATAATTTAGTCTAATTTAAAAGTAAGAGTAGTCGGATATAAATCTACATTGGAGGCAGTGAGGATATGTGTCTAGGGCATTGAAGATTCCGCAGTACAAATTGAGAAAAATAGCATCGAAGAAATCTTTTGAGGATGGTAATGACATTATGTTACTGGTAATGAAATTTGTGTTGCTGGTAATGATTTTATGTTCCTGGGAATGACGATAAAAAAGAAAAGCATTTAACAAATTTTTGTTTTTATTGTAGAACCAAAATATATTAAAGTATTGAATCAACATAGTATTACCTAATCAGTTTTCAGTAACCACCCAAAGTAAAATAGGCATTTTTTTTTTTTTCTTACGTATAAGTAGGTAATTGAAACATTTTCATAATCATCAATAAAATCAACACAAACATTTTGTTAACATCACTATTTATTCATTATTTCAGTCTCTTATATTCTCTTCTTTCTACGCTAATCCTTAACTTTTATTATTTCTTAAAATTTCTTAACTAAACTCTTATATTTGGCTGATTTACTATATCTTTGATTTAATCACTCTACTTCTCTTCATTTTCAAGTCATCTTATTTAGCCGATGCTCGATACACCCTTGATTGTTGTTTTCATGAATCATTCTTGTTTTTATTCTCTAAATCTTAGTTTTCTTCTTCTTAATTAGCTGATTTGCATCTTTCATTGTTGTTTGGAGTCATTCTAGTTTTTATTTATTCTTTAATCTTCTTCTTCTTATTTAGCTGATTGACATCCTTGATTGTTATATCTGATAAAATGTGTATCCTTTTTCTAGGTGGTATTGTTTTTCCTTTATTCGAATCAACGATACTTTTGGAGCACGATGGCTGCTGGTAATAGCGTGCTCTTTGTTTTTCTTTTTCAATAGCATATAATCTAGGATCATTTTTGATTTCGGCGTAACGACGTCTTTTGCACAGCCTCTGCTGAGCAAGGCGCTCTTCTTTTCCTTTCTTTGTTTTCGCCATAAATCTGTGAATAAAATGACCCACTCTCTAGTTTAATGACTTCAAGGCGAATTATGATAACCGAATACGTAAAAAATACAGTCGAACATAGAATAAACCAACCTTCTTCTTTTTTGAAGTCGGTTAAAACATAAATTCAACTCATTTGTCATTACCCGCAACAAATCGTCATTACCCACAACATGAAATATCCCGGCAATGACGTTACTGGTAATGACGATTTCAATTGAAACATGTCTGAACTTGTTTAAAATGTTCATGAGGAATAATATATTCAGTGGAAGTTTTTTAGGTTTCATATTACGTGTAAAACACTGAAATAATGAAATTGCATACATAAATAACTCACCGAGTAATCCTAAATTCCGGTAATGATGTTTTTCTTGACGAAGGCTTCGTAGAAACACTTTTTTCCAATTTTATTCACAAAATACACGCGCACGCCGGACGAGTACTCAAGGTCGACTAACTATCGAAAGGGGGTGCGGGGGGACGCCGCGCAGGATTGCGGGTTATAGAGCAAAGTGTCACTTTTTAAACTTTTTTATCCTGTTGCGTGTAATGACAGAAAACAAATGCCAAACGTTTTTCGACTAAAATAATATATTCGGTTTTTTAAATCGGCCCTTATTTATGCATAAAATAAGAACATATATTACTATTATAAAACTTACGTACATTAAATTGGTTATTCAGGCACCTTTATTAAATTATTTTTGATAAACTAAGAATGTGCGTGATTTGAACGTTGTGGGCGATGACGTTTGGTAAATATTTTATAAAATAGAATCTGAATTAAACTACTTATGTTCACAGAGAGGAAGTGCCTCTTTTTTAAATTATAATAGGAAGCTAAGTTATGCCTTTTTTCTAAAAAAATTACAGCCTACATTTTTTTATTAGACTTGAACATAATTTTTCGCTCATTTGAAGAAACACCCCGATACCCATCACGTTTCGCTAGCTAATTCAATTTGATCCTGTACAGATTAATATTAAACATTCTCTCGCTACGTACACACCTAATATGTTGTTCACTTGTTGTTCTAGAATTAATAATCATACTATTATAAAGAGCACATTCTGGGATTTTACACAATTAAAATGGGCAGATCCCAGCGAAAGTTTTTTTCCGTTTCGTCACATTAAGTAACAAATAATGGTAGGTAGGTAAATCCCCGTACCATACAAGGAAACGTGTTATGGTTCACACACACATACGCGCACAGTATGTACTTCTATGAATATTTAAATCACACACTTACATAAATATGCGCATATTATTTGAAGACGTTTAGCGAGATCTGAAAAAAAAACCGGCCAAGTGCGAGTCGGACTCACACACGAAGGGTTCCGTGCCGTATTAAGATCGAACAAAAAACGCCGAAATAAATAAGTCTTGTATTTAAAAAAAAACTTTAACTTTATTATTTGCGTTATAGCGGCAAAGAAAATACATAATCTGTGCAAATTTCAATTGTCAATTATAAAATACAGCCCGCTGACAGATAGACGAACGGACGTACAGCGGAGGCTTAGTAATAGGGTTCCATTTGGCACCCGTCGGGTACGGAACCCTAAAATATAGCAATTGTTCTTTTTTCATGATTATTGTCCTCATATTTTTGGACTCTTTAAATATTATTGTGCACTATCCAAATGGAGAAAGCAAATAATACAATATAAGCAGGTTATTATTTTGATTTTTTATGTTGTTTTTATAAGTTTGTTTTTTTTAATTATGTTTATATAAATTACCTATTTAGCTAGTAACGTTTCAGAATTTAAATCATGATCAAAATTATTTATTAAGTTAGGTGAATAATTAATTAGGTAATACAGACTGCGATGGAGATGAATTATTGGATTCTCCAAAGATTGCAAAACTGCAAAATTAAGACTCACAAAAAAACAATAATCTTCAGTTAAGTATTTCGTTTCGTCATCATGTATGTAGTTCTAATTAGTATTACGTATTTACTATAAGTACATCGTTATCGGTCACGTTGAGATGACGAGCAACATATGCTTTGCTACATTTTCACCGCTTGACGTCCCAAAATTTCCTATTGAAAACTAAATAAACAATACGAAACAAACACCATTAAGTCCGTAAGTTCTGTCAATTAAATAGATTTCGTTTTGGTATTTAACTTAACAAACGGTGGCACTGCTTAGGGAAATGTCAAACTGCGTTTTAAATTCAGTTCCTGCCACGTGTCAAGATTTATTGGTTCATTAGTAACCTCATTTGTTTTTGTTTGGTATTTAGGTTTTTTATAAAGAGCTGTGGATTTAATTTATTGACGATTATAAATCTTAAAAAAAATAACTAAAGCGTAGTAAGTATTCACTTACCATCTTATTATACAGTAGTAAGATAAGACAATATAGGTATTACGTATCCAGTGTTTGGTTGGACTTTTGCATTCTAAGCACGTGTATTGTCTCATACGCACAGTATAACGAATAAGATGATGTTATTAAGTCAACCTTAAAATGTTGAATCTTGTCAAAGCGACCTTGTCGCGTAATTGTTTTACTTGAAATTAAGTTAAAAGATGTCAATAAACTTAATGAATTTTCTGATCCGTTACTTGTTTCTTGTAATTTTTGATTGCAAACTGTTGATTAAATATATTTAAATCATGCAATTCATGATCAGTGGTACAAAAAACCTGTCTTATGAAATGATTTATTATAGTGTGTGTGATTTGTTGTAAGAAATCTAAATACAAGCTGGAAGCGCTATTTTATTTTTATTTTGTGGCT
Organism: Agrochola circellaris; assembly: GCA_914767755.1. Classification (NCBI taxonomy): domain Eukaryota; kingdom Metazoa; phylum Arthropoda; class Insecta; order Lepidoptera; family Noctuidae; genus Agrochola; species Agrochola circellaris. Next base: position 12,952,516 of record OU611860.1, read on the forward strand.
TGAAAAGATTGACTTATATTGTTTAGCTTTGATTTTGACATAATAATATACGACGTTGATAATGAAATATATTACATGCTAATGAATACAGCCAAACACGAAATGAATGTATAGCAATCTGATGCCTTATCCTCTTCAAAGAATGTGAGGTGAATGATGAACACGGGAGATACGGGTAGGTTTTAAATTCTTCATAATAAAGAAAAAAATCAAGAACACAGGCTCTCTATAACAAACGCAGCCCATATAGTACCTAAGTATATTTCAGGTCAAAGCACTATTCAAGTAAGTAAGTATCTTACATTGACTACCATCTCCACTTTCTCTTTTAACACGATACTCGATACGCGTACCAAGTACAAACTGTCCTCGACATACCACAATAAAATAAAAAGTTCACAAGTCGACAAACCACAAGGACTATGCGAAATGTCTGTTTTGTATGGCTCATCCATCTTGATAATAAAGCCAGTCCTTCGCCAATCGGAGGCATGGAACCACGTCTCTAAGAACAAACATTTAAATCGCAAAATGAAAACCACTCGTAATTTGAAAATATGGATATGAAGTCAGTGTGTTTGTGTGTTTTAGTTTTTAGTTTACAATTTGTGTGTGGCCAGTACTCGACTACTCCCTGCCCTGGTGTTTTTGACTTTGAAGATGATGGGCAGTATGTGTACGGGAAAATCACTTTGCGGCCAGTGGCGCCAGTGTCTTCCTTAGTGCTAAGAATTAATTTTACGATTGCAGCTCAACTAATTAATAATGTAAGTAATTTTTATTAATATAGATAAATCAACAGTTAGTTTTATTTAAATAAATTTTAATTCAATAATAAGACTAAGTTTATAAATAACATTTTATTTAAAACCACAGTTACCTATAACATAAGATAGTATAAAAAAAACTATAATACTTAGTTCAAAAAAGTTTGACTATCACAGACGCGTGGCTACTCTATGCCTGGAAAATTAAAAATAGACTGGTGTTCTATAATTAAAATAACTGTACTGTATTTAATTTTGGAGATACCTTAATTATTTTTCTAGATTGCGTAAAATAGGTAGGTTCAGGAAAAGATTTAAGAATAAGGTTTTAAAAAGTAAACATAAACTGCCATTCCGCGCGAAGCGTGACGTGATTTCCAAGAAGGACTGCATTTAGCATTGTATTCTCCACTACAGCTACTTATACACTGCATAACTTGATAGGTACTAAAAGAGAGTTAAATAGATAAAATCTCTCAAGTATGTCCACAAACACACTTTGACCCATTTGCACCACAATTCACTCAATAATTTTATTGCTAAACGAATTTAAAACATCACTCTATTTCTGTCAATTGTTTGACGTTAACAGGGACAGAATGATGTTTTAAATATATTTAGCGCTAAATGTATTAAGTGATTTGTGATGCAAGTGGCCCTAAGTAGAGATATGTTTGGAGGTACCAACACAACTTGACGCGACGTCCTGCGTAGACCACGGCTACGAATGGCTACGCACGCCGGTACCTTGTAAATAAAACAGGAGCGACTACGGAAGTCTGACTGCCTGTTACGAGTGCTACGAAACTCTAGCTGCTTGCTACGAGTGCTACGAAACTCGAGTCAATTAGCTGCGCCCCGCGGTTTCACCAGCATAAGTTTCAATCTCGTGGGAATATCGGGATACAAAGTATGCTATGTCTTAACCCAGTTCATGGTCAACCTATGTGCCAAATTTCATCCAATTCTATTCAACCGTTTTAGTGTGAAAGCGTAACTTAGTTTCGCATTTATAATATTAATTAGAATAAATTCTCCAATACTATAGAAAAAAAATTGGTCCTGTTCACGGTCCTGTTCCGGCTTCTAATGACCAAAGACAACCGCTCTTTACAGTATGCAAAGAACTACAGTTCAGTACACCAACTGAATTTAGGGTCGAAGTGACTAGGCGTATACTAGGCATGAAAAATCCCCCCTCCTCGACAGTCGAATTTTGTAAAAAAAAGTCGTACTAAATGAATACGAATAAAATTTTATTATGTCCATCAACTACGTAAACTCATGTAAACTCACTGATTTCATGATTAAAAAGATATGTTTATTCAAAGAATCGTAGATTTGCCCTCACTGTACTAAGTCGCACGAAAAATCGTCCATAATGAGAGGAGCGAGCTCACACATTAACAATGGCGTTTCCATGACAACCAAGTCAAGTCTCTGCGACACTGTCTGTCTCAGAGGTGTCAAAACGAAACAGAAACGCGACCATCTTTTGACGCGGAAGGGCAAATCTACGATTGAAATCTTTGTGTTTATTATATTAAATTAACCTAATGTGTTCTGTTGAATGTATTGGAGCAATGACAAGTTTCCTTTTTTATTTACTAGGTATATCTATACTAATATAATAATGCTGAGGAGTTTTCTTTTTGTTTGAACGCGCTAATCTCTAGAACTACCAGTCGGATTAGAAAAAAATATTTTTGCGTTTGTTAGTTTGTTTTTGGAATTTAAATCAAATTCCCAATTTAAATAACATATTTTATTGGATATCGATTAATATAATACCGGTCAAAACAGCTTCGGAAATAACAATGTAATGTTTATCAAATTCTGAAAGATAATAATGGTTACTGTGGGTCATCCTTAGAAGATAGACATATGCCATCACGGAATTTTTTGTTGATATTTTTAAGATGAACCATTCTGTAAGACATAATTTGTATGTATCTTTTACTGTTTACGCGGCGCACGCCATTAAAGCTCCCAGTCGGCATGATTTTTTCCGACAACTTCAACAATAAAGCTTCGTGCAGACCAGCGCGACGCGACAGCGCGATGCGACACCGGTTATTGTTATACCGTCAAGTTTTCTTAGAAATTGTATTGTTCGTGTCGCGGCGCGGCGTCGCGTCGCGCTGGTCTGTACGAGCTTTGATAGTGTTATTTCAGCCAATTTACACAAAACCTTAATGAAATATATACTAAAACGTTCCGCATGAATCACCATCCGTCTATTGGTGAAAACCGTTTGAAAATCCGTTCGGTGTTTTTTGAGTTTATCGCGTTCAGACAAACAGACAGACGCATCGGGGGACTTTGTTTTATAATATGTAAATTATGTTGCATTTTGGTCCTAGATTTTTAATCTTTAATACATATTACCCGAAAGCAATTTTATAGTTTTTTTTTTTAATATTGTTTATTAAATAGATATGTTTAGTTTGATACGACATGGTGTTAACATAATTAATAGATAAAATCCTGTCTTAATAAAATTAACGGAACTACTCATTTATATTTTGAGTAGCTTTTTCTCATTTGAAATGTTTAAAAAAGTTCGACTCGAAAAATTACATTTAAATTAGGTACTTATGTAACTAAAACTGAGTTAACTTGATTTTGTTAATCATTTATTTCGTTTTATTCTAAAAGCAAAGTTTTTAAATTGTCAGATAAGTAACTTACTAAATTATCTGAGGCATAAATATTGTGGTTTGATGAGTATAGAAAATGTATCAAAATGTCATATTTATTCTTCTGACACAAAACCACAAAATAAAAATTCACGAACTTATCATAAAATACAGCAGACGACGTATATTTAGTAACTTAATCCGCGTAACTGTTCTTAATGAGTCATAAAGAACCCTGAACCCGACGTGTGGACACGTCAAGCGTTGAGCGCGGTGAACGCTTGACGTGTCCACACGTCGGGTCCGAGTTCACAACAAGTCAATCGCCTTCCTGAGGATGCCTCGTTGAGAGGTGAAACACGTGTCGATTTCATACAGGATTCTTTATGACTCATTAAGAACAGTTACGCGGATTAAGTTACTTATCTAGTAACTTAATCCGCGTAACTGTTCTTACGTCGTCTATTGTATTTTATAATGGATTTCCGCAGTCACGCCTGAATGAATAAACTATCAAACTTATCACGTTTAGACATCTTTCATTTTAAACATTTAAACAAAACAATGTCCATTTCTATAATTCCATTTCGGTTCACCTATCTAAACTATGTATGCTGGGGTCGGCTTCTAGTCCAAGATACAGCTGCATTTAGATTTCTTTACATGAAGCGACTCCTATCTGACCTCCACAATCCAGTTACTAGGTAACATGGTGCCCCTTGGTCTTCATAGGTAAACGAAATAACATGACATATTTTTATTTTTTTTATACTAAATAATTCGAGTGCTACCTGGCATAACAAGTTTACAATATTGACAACATTCTTTAGCACTTGATATAGCACAGCGTCCGGTTTAGATTTTTATTAAAAATCGCTTTAATTGCCGACATGATAGGATTTACCCTAAAATTTATGGAACAGGACTTAAAACATAATAATGTCATATTTCAAAAAAAAAAAAAAATGCTGTATTCAATATTTAATGATAATTTTATTGAAATTAATTCTGTGCACGAATTTAAGAGGATGTTATCAAGAGTACGTATCTTTTATTGCTCTAATAATAATATACAAGATGTATTTTATACGTTAAAAGTCAATGTTAAGACCACTGCAGCTACCTCATAAATAAGGTAATTTTATTTCTCATCTTAGAAAAATATAAAAATAAAGTAGAAAAGCTGAAATTTACCGCACGTCCACTCGGTTTCTGGAAGGTCCATTTGTGTTATTTACAACACAAAAATTAGCTAACAAATTCTACAGATAATCAAAATTTAGACTTATTAGGTAAGTATGTAACCAGAGCTACATCCACACACACTGCAATTATTTTATTCAATGGTTTGTGTTTAAAGTATATTTTATTTTAACACTAGCTGCCTGCCCCGGCTTCGCACGGGTAGCACTAAGTACTTATCTACGGCGCACCTACCTACCTACCTACCTATCTACCTACCCACCTATCTACCTACCCTACCTGCCCTTCCTACCCTACCTACCATACCTATCTACCTACAGTACTAATATCGCTATTAAAAAATAGAGGTTGGTGGTAGAAGGGTGAACATTTTGGCTTGTATGTATTTTTTAATGCAAAATCATAAAAAAATAAAACTAAAATAATTGTACAAAAAATGAAATGTTGGGGTGGACCACCCTTATCACTTAGGGGTATGAAAAATAGTTTACGTCCTATTCTGAAACCTACTAAATACAAGTATACACACAAAATTTCATAAGAATCGGTCAAGCCGTTTCGGAGGAGTTTTGTTACAAACACGTGTGGCACGAGAATTTAATATATTAGAAGACGAAGAAGAAGACATTAAAATACCAGTTTAAATAATAAAATAAAGTAGTATTTGCCGGTTCTTATAGTCGATTTTTCGAGTTTTCAATCATCTGAGGTCGAGACTCGAAACAACATTTTCTTGTAGCAAACTGCTATCTATACTATTAGGAATAGCCACAATACATTATGGTTGTGATCTAAATATTTGATTATTTTTGAAGTTCAGATTGAATAGCTAGAAATATGGTCGACAGACAGACCCGATACGGAAAGCGAAGAGTCGAGTGTTGCGGCAGAACTAGGAAGAGGCCTATGTCCAGCAATGGACAGTGATTAGCTAAATTGAGAGATGGAGTATATTAGAAAGAAAGAAAATGAAATGCGTTTATTGGAATAAAAACAACTCCTTAGAACTATGAAAACAGGTTAGGACCCTCAGTCAGAGGTCACTGTGCATTCAATTTATTGACCAGCCGGTCGATTCTATAAAAATCTCACCGTGAAAATTTTGGTGAAGTGAGCATAAAGTGAGCTGTCAGATGCTAGGGATTTACACTATTGACGGCTCACTTCACCTAGGTTTTCACGTTGAGATTTTTACAGAATAGCACTACAGGTGATGACATCACGTCTGATGTCAGCATCCCACCTTTCGCTGGAACAACATGGGGCAGAGTGGCCAGAGAGAGACATGAATGGAGAAGGTCGGAGGAGGCCATTGCCGACTGACAAACGGAAACAAAACATAAATAAACAAACGCCAAATACGAGACTGACGACTAAACTTTATGTATGTAGGACGAAAAGGCTAATCCTATACTATTAAATGAGAAATAATTGTGAAGTAATTATTTGTAATCACGATCTCGAAAACGGCTCTAACCATTTCAATGAAAGTTACAATATAAGGGTTTATGGGGGCGAAAAATCTATCTAGCCAGGTCTAATCCATCTGGGAAAATTCGTTTTCTCCGTATTTTCATCCGAGCAGAGCTCGGTCGCCCAAAGTTTAGAACAAGATGGCTACCTTAGAATAATGACATGGCAGCATGGTATTAGTAAGTACCTACTATCATGGCAGCATGGAATTAGTATGTACTATACATGGAATTAGCATGAACTATCCTATACTATTAAATGAGCATTCTCTATTTTCACCAGAGCGGAGCTCGGTCGCCCATTTACTAATAATAATATTAGATATTTTTTTGTGTTTATTGAATACGGAAGGTGAAGTGACATTTAATATAACATTTGAAGCTCTCTAATCCGTATAAGCTATTCGTAGCTATCCGTATCAAGCTCGTTAAAATATTCGCGGAATTTTAAACTAACGCGACAAGTTTTCACAAGAAGCTATAAATTATTATTTAAGTAGTTAATTTAAAAAAATGCCATGCAAAAAGTCGTAAGTGTTTCAAGAGTTCTCTCGCAGGTCTTTTTATATGCATGAATAAAATTAATGTCAGTAGTTTACTTTCCTTTAAAAAAAATCATAAGTTAATACTTTAATGGCAATACAATTTTCTAAACAAAAATCTCCTTCATCTCTTTTCAAGTAAATTCCTGCATATTATTCAAAGTATTAGACAATATTTATTTTTTTAAATCGTGATAATAAACACTGGCGTGATAATAGAAGCTGGCAGTATCATCACAACGTTAATGTTTTCCCATTGTTTGTCTTATTTGTTTTAGTATATTCGTGTATTTATGTATATTTATTTGTGCTTATATTTATATATAATCAGACATATATATTATGTTTATTGTTTGTAATAGGTATATGTGTATCTTTATATATTACTTAAGTTTTTTATTTTTATTCCTCAATTTTTCGTAATTGCACCTACCACTGTTTGTCTCTCCATCACCCAAAGGTTGACTGGTAGAAAATGCCTATGGCATTAAGTCCGCCTCTGTACATTTTTGTGCTTGAAGTATTAAATAAAATAATAAACACGTACGGTATGCGTGTGACTATACATTTTTCAAAAATTCTTCAAAGATTTATGACTCGTAACTTCCCAAATGCATGAGTGTTCTGAGAACAGTATGTAATCCCTTACTACAATGGTCCCTCTGACTTTTATGCAATTAGTTTGGCTTCTAAATCCTCATTTGTCAACCAATGTGACTTAGCTTATGTAAATAAGGCGGTTAGTTCTTTTATGTGTGATATCCGCAAAATAAGGTGTCAAAATTAAAAAAAGTTATTTTTTGTCGTATGGTGGTAATATAAATGGAACCACAGAGAACATCGTAAGTCGTAGGTATTATGGTGGTATCAAAGTCAAAGTGAAATATTAAACAGTGAAATATTTGACATCTATTTGCGACGTTGCTCACTTTCAGAATAAACGCTCAAAGTGTAATGAATGTTAACGGGATTGCTTTCATGCATTTTGAAAGTATACTAGAGTTCTTAACTTCTTACGTGTTCTTTACATGACCGCTCAGAAGGAAATGTTTTTAAAATTAGTGAAACTGTTAGATTAAAACTTGCGCTCAGTTTAGTAAAATCTTATTTAAATGATAGACAACAGCAAGTTCAAATAAATGGTGTCAATTCAATCGGTTTAAAAGTAAAAATGGGTGTACCTCAAGGATCAATATTGGGTCCTTTCCTCTTTTTAGTTTATATTAATGATCTACCCCATTTGTTAAAAACTCAACCACAAATGGTGTTATTTGCTGATGATACTTCCTTAATTTTTAAAATTAATAGACGTGCATCAAATCTTGACGACGTAAATAACGCCCTACAGCAGGTCCAAAATTGGTTCACTGCTAATAATTTAGTATTAAATGGGAAAAAAACTAAGTGCATAAGATTTTCGTTGCCTAATGTCAAAAGTAGTAATTGTGAGATAGTATTGAATCAAGAGAAACTAGAATTCGTCGATAAAACTGTTTTCCTAGGGATCACGCTTGACTCAAGGCTTCAATGGGGTCCTCATTTAACATCCCTTTCAGGACGATTAAGTTCAGCAGCATATGCTGTGAGAAAAATCCGTCAATTTACAGATGTAGGTACCGCGAGGCTGGTCTATTTTAGCTACTTTCATAGTATTATGTCGTACGGTATTCTACTATGGGGACGGGCTGCAGACATCGAGTCTATTTTTATTCTGCAGAAAAGAGCCATCAGAGCCATATATGGCCTCCGCAGGCGCGACTCTTTAAGGGAACTGTTTAAAGATATTAACATCATGACGGTACCTTGTCAATATATCTATGAAAACATTATGTACGTAAGGAAAAATCTACATCTTTTTAGTAAAAGAGGTGCAAGACACAATTATATTACTAGAAATAGGGACCAATTAGTTCAACCGGGTTTCAGGCTGGCTAAAGTGGACTCATCTTTCATGGGGTACTGTTTAAAGTGTTACAATAAAATACCTCCCCACATACTTCAACTGAATGAAACGAAATTTAAATCTTATATTAAACGCACACTATGCAGCCAAGCATATTATAAATTGGCAGATTATATTGCTGATAAAAATGCTTGGCCCAATGCTGGTCCTGCTCCACAAGGGCGCATAAACTAATTGATTAGCATTTGAAAGTACAGTTGGAGCTGCTGAAGATTTTAAAAACTATCTTTGCATTGTATAAATTCAATCTCTTAACATTGTATAATTGCATAGAACATGTGTGAGTACTATGTACCGACTATAAAGCTACCATTTAGGTGCAGGGTATGTCTTTCATTGACTTGAATGTGTCCTGGCGGCTGAGAGTATGTCATGCTCACTCTAATGTCTCGCTGACGGTGGCGCGTGTGTTGGATCATTTAACTCCCTTCAAAATGGTTGAGCTGAATGGTGCTAATCCATGCGTCATGTTCGTGAACGGGCGCCGTCAGTAGGGACTGGTCATCTCTTAGCTACCACGGCTTATTTTAATTGTTTATTTTTTTTTCTTTCTGTTACGGACGCTTTTCACGTTTTGCATCGTTCTCACATGTATAACTTCAACATGAATGATGTAACCAATAATTTTGTAACCATATTATGATTTAAAAGAGTGTCCGTGGAGTTTCTTGCCCGTTCTTCTCCATAGGTACCTACTACGCTTTGGAATGGGCATCTAGCTTCATCTTTCTGACTGACCGACCCCCTTGACAATTCAAAAGTGCCTGTAATTGGTTTATTTGAAATAAATGCTTTGAGTTTGAGTTTGAAAATTACTTTCGCAGTTAAGAACACCTAAAACCTCGTGCAGAATGTCGCGACACCGGTAATTGTTCTACCACGAAGTCTTCTTAGAAATATTGTTTTATTAGAGTCGCGTCGCGCCTGTTTGCGGGAGCATTAATACGACTCGAGTGATTGTCTATTATAAGTATTCATAATATAATATGTTAGTAATAATATATTTTCTTTATCAAAGTCACAAACATCTGTGTAGCTCTGGCTCTTGCACTAGGAGTTCTTGTATCACAAGAGCCAGACCTCTCAAATTACAGGGAATATGGTACAAAAGCGATAGACAAAAAATAAATAATTAATTACAGTTATGGCATGCATTGACGGAAGGTTTACAATATTTATTTTATTTTATTATAAAAGTATTTATATATAAGTATTGTTCGCTATGTTTATGATTATTATGATCAAAAAAACTTTCTCAAATAAAATTTTGGCAGCTTGAGTGATGCAACTCGCTTTTCAAGTAGGTAGGCACATAATATAATTTCAATAATAAACAAAAAACATTTCCGGCTCCTGTCATTATATTATTAATTGATATCTACCAAATGTGCTAATAACGAGTAAATCTACCTATGCAAAAACAGATCAGTTACTTTGAATATTTATTATTCAAAATTGTTTTCCTCGTTGCGGTTTAGTGGCCTTCTTCATAAAGATCCTTCCTACTAAAGGTATTACAACCATATTGTTGTTACACGAGATGAGTTAATATTTCGAAACAAAAACACCGCCAAAAAAATGTTAGATAAGTACCTACTCCAAAAAAATAAACCTGTGTAATAAAGGATTAAAAAAATATGCAAAAAAATTTAAAAGATACTCTTTTACCGAACCTAAGTAAATATTGTTTTAAATCAGAAGATTATTAAGTGGCTACTTATGACATTTTTACGTTTCTCAAAAGCACAGCTTCGCGAAGAAACGAGAATGCAAGTCATTTGGACGCCCCGATGAATGGCGGGACTCTAACTAATATCCTTGTATTTTGTGATGTCGAAGTATTAAGAGGCTTACAACTGCTAAAGCGCGGTCACTGTCGGACTGCATAGAAATGAAAGAGAAGCGCGATGACACGACGCAGGTAATTTATTGCAAAATATGAAGCAGTTAGCGATTTACAGAAAATCTATTGATTGGACTGGAAAATTAAAACACTATTATGCTAATATGTAGCTTGTAGAATAATTTGACAAAAAATCTGAATGATTGCCTGTAAATTAATATGATTTTTAATCGATAAAAGAAATTTTTAGAGGTATCTTCATGATTTTTTTCTATCGTATCAAATTAGTTGTACAAAATACAAAAATACAAAATATTTATTTATGCTTCAGATAAATAAATATTTTGTATTTTTGTATTTGTATTATGTTTTCAACACACTATCATACTAGCATATATCCTGAAGAATATCATATATTTTTCTGATTTTGTTTACTGCAGTGGATCATATTCTTTTAGGCATTATAAAACTTGCGTTTAGGCACGTTTAGGTCCTGTAGTCCCCTTAAGTACCTCCTACCTTAATATCTACAGGTTCAGTATTACCGTCTTAACATCAATAGATATAACAGTAGGCCGTACGTCAGTGGTAACAAAACCAGTAATAAGGCGGGCTCTGTTTATTTTCGATAATACGTAAATTAACTTGTGGGTCAATAACTCCAACAGAAACTGTTACATCGACACATACGTCCGTATTCGTCGAATTGACGCGGATGTGTTTTGAATGAATTTCGCAACAATTTCCTTTGAATAAAGTATTTGGCAAAGCAATCAACATCCAATGTTAACACTCGCGTAATCCATAACGGAATTTTATAAAACCTAAAGCTTCGTACAAACGAGCGCGACGCGACAGCGCGGCGATAGATGTTGGGAACTTATCAAATAACTTCTCCCGCTCTGGGCGGAGCGGGAGGGCGTGTCAGACTTTTACTGACTAAAACCCACCCGTGTTCCTTCCGTTCGTTGCCTGTGCGCCGGGGTCGCGATATCCCTTTCGGACAAACTCGCAACCCCGGCAGCGCAACCCCGGCAGCGCAACCCCGGCAGAGGACACTGGCGCCTGAAGGCCAATTCTCGTACTTAAAAAACGTTCACATTGAAGTCGCAATCTGTCAAACTTGTCAAAAATTTTGGTAAATAGATTGTATTTTTGACAGATAGCGAATGAGATGCGAATGCGAACATTCTTACAAATTACGGGAATTGCCCTGACCACTTTTCGACCTTACATATTGCTTAGGCTGACAATTACAATGTAGTGACACAAAACTAAACATATAGGTACATACATAAACTCATGCCTTCTTCCCTTGGGGTAGTCAGAAACTACAGAACGCCACATACTACGATCCTTACATAGGTACTACTTTTGCTTCGTTTACGAAACTCTACGTTCTGATCTGTAGTGCTATTCTGTAAAAATCTCACCGTGAAAACTTAGGTGAAGTGAGCTGTCAATAGTGTCAATCCCTAGCATTGACAGCTCACTTTAAGCTCACTTCACCTAAGTTTTCACGGTGAGTTTTTTACAGAATCGACCGGCTGATGTATGCAATGCGCGCGTGGCATGTGCGATACATGACTCGTACAATAACACATTATTTTAAGAAATATACCTATTAATAAAAAACCTGTACATGAAATAGAAGGTATGTTACCTACCTACAGCAGCTGTTATTTCATAGAAGCACTACCTATACTCGATTTATTATAGCATTAGACAAATAACGGCTAAATAACGACAGTTATTGTGTATTATTACGGAAATGACTGCACTTTAGAATTATGTTTTAAATTTAAATGGTAAATATATTACATTGCTTTGTATATATTGTGAAATAACGGAGTTTATAATACGTTTATATCGAAATAACGAAAGGGATAACCGTTATTTGTTTAAGAGGCTTACAACAGCTAAAGCGCGGTCACTGTCGGACTGCATATAAATGAAAGAGAAGCGCGATGACACGACGCAGGTAATTTATTGCAAAATATGAAGCAGTTAGCGATTTACAGAAAATCTATTGATTGGACTGGAAAATTAAAACACTATTATGCTAATATGTAGCTTGTAGAATAATCTGACAAAAAATCAGAATGATTGCATGTAAATTAATATGATTTTTAATCGTTAAAAGAAATTTTTAGAGGTATCTTCATGTTTTTTTTCTATCGTATCAAATTAGTTGTATTATGTTTTCAACACACTATCATACTAGCATATATCCTGAAGAATATCATATATTTTTCTGATTTTGTTTACTGCAGTGAATCATATTCTTTTAGGCATTATAAAACTTGCGTTTAGGCACGTTTAGGTCCTGTAGTCCCCTTAAAGGCTCCCGCGGACATGCACGCCGCGACAGCGCGACGCGACTGTAGTAGAACAATTTCTATGAAAACTTCTCAGCAATTATTGTTCTACCAAAATCATCTCACCGGTGCGTCGCGCCTGTCTGTAGGAGCCTCAATATAAATGAAGTATAAATTCCTTCGCCAAAAGAAAAAGTTATCTACATGTTTTTTTTTACAAAAATGCCTTTTCCCTTTACGCACTTTAGTTCCCAGTGTGTTTTCCCATATTGTTAAATGACGTCTGTTCTCTTTGATAAATTCTTAACTAACGGCATCTGACGCACTGACAATCATTTTATTGTTAACAGTATTTCTTTTATTGTAGGTAAGTCCGATAATTTTGTGAAGAAGGTTCGAATAACGGTAAGGTAAATATGGTAATATGATTAAAAAATCTTGTGGTAACTTAAAATCATGGAAGTAGAAGTAGTTAGGTACATATTTATTACCAGCAGCGATAGCCTAGTGGTGTGACCATCGGACTGCCAAGTCATAGGTCTCGAGTTGAACCCAAGACACGCACCTCTGACTTTTCGGATTCAGGTGCGTATTGTATAATTATCACTTGCTTCAAAAACGGTGAAGAAAAACATCGTCAGGAAACCGGCATGCCTGAGAGATATTTTTCGACGGAATGTGAAGCCAAGTCAGAGGCCCATGAGCGGCTTTAAAACTCTGACACCAGCACTGCTATTCTGTAACCATCTCACCGTGAAAACTTAGGTGAAGTGAGCGTGGAGTGAGCTGTCATTCCACAGGGATTGACACTATTGACAGCTCACTTCACCCAAGTTTTCACGGTGAGATGTTTACAGAATAGCATGGCAGGTTAGTCACTAACCACACGAAAAGTCCAGTCCATAATGATCTAAATTATTGCACTAGTCACTTGTAGGGATTCAATCATGAACTGCATATAGCATCACTACATCGTCTGCAAATCTCAGATGACTTAAGATTCTTAGTCTGCTTTAAAAACATTTAAAAAAAAGTTAGTACTTTGATAATATCTCCTGGTTACGGAGATATTGAAGGTCAAAGGCCCACGATCCCTATACCGTTGCATGCACCCATATGCGCAATGTTCTGCATGCATTGCGCACTACCGCAAACAGCGAATTTTCACCCCAAATATAAAAGTTTCCAAGCAATTATTTTTCACAAGGTTTTGGTGGGTGTTTTTACATCCTGGTATAGGTACTAAGTTATTTATGGTACCTTAATGTAGGTGCAACAGGCTAACTGGCAACGGTCCAAAATAGGACGCAATGGTATTAAATCACCATCTACTTATAAGTATCAGGCTATGTTGATACTTATAAATAGACGCTGCGAGACATCCTTTTGCATTTAGGATAAATGCAAAAGGCTGTCTCGTCTAGTCTTAAGAAGATTGATCCCCGTTTTCACGGAACACTAGGCAAAATATTATTACATCGTTGGATTTTCAATCACGTCGTTGAAACTCGATTATATTTCGCGTTTTTATTTAACCTTTATTGCTTTTATTTGGACATTAATTTAGATGTCGCCTAGTATACGTGAAAATTGGCTTGATTAACGCGGGTGAGCTTAAGAGACTGTCACATATTTATAATAAGAGTGGCAGAGTTTGTAGAGACGCTCTACAAAGCCGAAGAGCCAATAATCATGCAGGGTAAACGCAGGTCGCAGCACTCGCGCCAATTCAAGGGAGAATCAGCTGTACGATGCCGAAACCAGTTTCCCGTATGTGATTAGTACATCTTTATCCTCATATAAGTACCTACGCGTCATACAAGAAAAGCATAACAAATTATGAACAAATTGAGCCATTCACTGCTGACTGGCAATTTCCTAACCAGCTGGAGGCAGTGTTTGAGTGGTGGAGGTGGATAAGTGCGTGCGGCTAACTGCCCAGTTAAGGAGAAGATGCCTTCCGCCATTCGCGGAGGCTGGAGGCACTTTTAACACACAAGCTTTAATCGACTAGTAAAAAAGTTATGACAGCTTATCGTCCCCAGAAGGAGGAAATCCATGAAGAATAATTCTACACGACAAAAAAGTCTCACAGAACTAGATTTATAATGTAAAAAATGCACTAAGATGATACTACTGGCAACAAAAAGGTCAAATCAAATTAGACATGCCGTCGACTACCGGTTATACTCTCAAATCATTTTACTACCCGACAAAGTTAATTACACAACTGTCAGTCGTGATTCCATACGTCAAACGCCCACCTGCCGGAGTTGCATTCTACCCAATTGACTATACTTCTCTTGCTTATTTGGCGAGTACCTACCTATGCTTGTAACAGCTTAAGTAGAAAGAAAATAGGTAGGTACTACTACTGCCAAATGCGTTACGTAATCGTAATCTTATTCCTAAACTGCTCATTTAATAGTATAGGATAGTTCATACTAATTCCATGTCTGCCAACATAATAATTCATACTGCCGTGATAGTAGGTACTTACTAATTCCATGCTGCCGTGATAGTAGGTACTTACTAATTCCATGCTGCCATGCCTGTCAATTGTCAATTATTCCAAGTTAGCCAACTTTTTCTAAAAATTGAAAAATACGGAGAAAACGAATTTTCCCAGATATGAGACCTAGCTAGATCGATTTTTCGCCCTCGTAGAGTTTTTCGCCCCGTAAACTTGCAATATAGGGGTTCCTATATTGCAACTTTCATCGAAATCGTTAGAGCCGTTTTCGAGAACGTGATTACAAATATATATATATATAAATATTGCTCGTTTAATAGTATAGGATAGATCGCATCATCGCATGCGACGACATAAAAATATCAATGTCAGTATGACTAAAGGTACATTACCAGACGAGCCAAGACCAAAAGGTCATCTTTGATGAAGCCGTTTTTGTTTATTTCGTTAAAAGATTTATTGCAAAACATGTTATTTTAAATGCCTTGTTACAATATTTGATACAGGTTTCAAAGTAGGTATTATTACATTCATTCTAACTCTCCTAGCATCATCATCATCACGCATGATGTCTAAACGATATGAGTAGGCTACCATTTCAGAATAGCCCTAGGGATTAAACAATTTTTTTTTAAATTTAAGACTTCTTTTTAAAAAAACAAAGTTGGTAAAAGCAGACGAAGGCTTATATTGGAAGGCTGCCATAACAGAAAGCCGTTGATCGTGCAATATTTTGCAAGGAGCAACATAATCAGAACTCTGTAAGCCAAAAAATATAATAATAGATTATAATCGTACATATTCAAAGTACTTAGAGGGAAGGTACATAATGCGGACATTTTAGGACACATAGGTTTGTGTTCCGAACAACTATGTGTGGCGACGTACTGCTGGCGGAGTCGCGTGCTCGGACCAATCTGATAAATGAGGCGCCGCTGACGCGTGCACTCCGCACTCTCAACCTCATAGCTAATGACTCAGACTTATTCTATTGTTCTCTGAGTGAGTTCACAAAAAATGCATTATTTGTAATAAATTGCAAAATTTTATTATAATTATAAGTTAATAATAAGTTAGGATAAGGGTTAGATAAGTACGCTATCGCAATAGGTTACCCTGTAATGATAGATGTAAGTGGGAAATAAATAAACAATTGATAAAATAAACCATAGACCAATATTCCCGCGCTTTCGAATTAAATTCACGATTTTCCTCATTGCTTTCTTCAATTATTGCAGTGTTAACAGAAAAAACGGTAGCTGGAACCCGTTGCTTGACCGTTAAACTTCGAAGATTGACTGTATAAGTTATAACTGCAGGTACATAAATTATGGCCTTACGGCTCCGTGCCCTTTAAAGGAAACTTGAGCTTGTAGGGCTGTCAAAATAGTTTAAAGCAATAAAGGTGTAATTGAAATAACAAAAAGCTCCTCATTAAGAACTCATCAACAGAACTCATCATTAAGAACAACATTTAATATTGGAACAAAATTGAAATCAAGACAGTTAAAAAACTAGAACCAACTCCGATTACTAAAAAGGTGTAAAAAAGGCATAGAAGTCGTTTTTTTTTTCGGTTTTCGTTTAGCCAGACTGCCAGTCACACGTAATCAGTACTAGGTATGCCTTAATTACATGATTTATTAATGCAGCTCAGATCAGTGGAGGGTTTAGAGAATATAACACGGGGACTAATCTACAGACTGTAGATCTGTGGACCATTTTATATTTTGCTAAGTACCTGGTACATGTTGATGGGCCTAAACTGTCCTCTCATACCTGTAGGTATAGTTGATCGAAGCTTTTAACACTGTAATATGTTTTTTTTTTTTAAACCATTTACTTTTAAAAGAGTAACCGTGGACTTTCTTGCCGGCTCTTCTCCATAGGAAACGACCAATTGGAACCGTGCACCTAGCTTCTGACGTTTCATAAGTCTTGTGCCCTTGTAGGTTTATGTGAAATAAAATATTTAGAATAATGAATTTTTTGAATTTTGAAATATAGAGAACAGCTGTTTGTTTTTACGTGGTTTCAGGATTTGTCTCATAGTAAAAGTAGTTCTTAATGTTACGCCTTGTATATATCATAAATAATTTTTCACCCTAACGTAACATGCTCTCTATAAGAGAACGATCCAACAGTTTTGGACTGAGTTAACAAAATAGCAGTGTAACATTAAATATTTATTACATTTATTCATAAAAATAAATATATAAATTCTATCAATTAATTTTAAAAATGTATAAATCAGTCAATATTTGAAGAGGTCGATGTTTTTCATGCGGACGGTACACACTTTTTTAAGCGTTACAAAATTTAATTATGAGTTAGGATAAGACTTAGATAACTACGCTATCACAATAGGTTACCCTGTAATGATATATGCAAGTTGGAAATAAATAAATAAATCCTCTAGGGTACTTCCCGAAGTCCTAGAAAGCCGTTTTTATTTTAATTTAATTTAATTTTTTGGATTGTTTATTTTTTTATTTCTGTTACGGACGCTTTTCACGTTTTGCATCGTTCTCACATGTATAACTTCAACATAAATGATGTAACCAATATTTTGTAACCATATCATGATTTAAAAGAGTGTCCGTGGAGTTTCTTGCCCGTTCTTCTTCATAGGTACCTACTACGCTTTGGAATGGGCATCTAGCTTCATCTTTCTGACTGACCGACCCCCTTGACAATTCAAAAGTGCCTGTAATTGGTTTATTTGAAATAAATGGTTTGAGTTTGAGTTTGCCGCAATTTGGTATGCAGGCTAGGATTTGCACACGAACAACCAAAAAAAATTAAGACATTTGTAACTTTCATCCTTCGAAGCTGTCGGCAAGGCTGTATTTCTTACCGATAATAGGTATACCTACTTCCACTTGTTATGTAAGTTAGATTAATTTGTACATATTATACAATGGTGAAGAAACTCTTTTTCGTTGGCTATGAAGAAAGTAACTGCTGGCGTGCATGGAACACATTTTACCAAGATGTAAGGTTTGTAGAGTTAGGCTTTGTAGAGTAAGGGGCTTGGCTCTACATTAGATCTGGTAACTTTTTGAACATTGAAAGCGTTATGTAAGTCTTGGCAACTTTACAAATATATAATACAATACTTTGCAAATGTTTTTAGTGGGATGTATTTTAATAACTTATATATTTATTAAAATCTCCCTTACCACCATCATTACAGGTGTATTTACTCCATGCGACAGCGCGATATTTTTAAATCTATACTTACTAAATTATTTACAATTTAAATACACTATAAAGGAATAAAGCAACTTGTAATATAATAGTAATTTTAGCACGATACAACACAATAACATACTACCTACATTAATCTATATTAAAACATAAAATAAATAACAGTGTCCTTGCGAATTCACTCAAATGACACGTGAATACATCAATTTTGCCATGAAGTTCGTTACATACATTTATTTCGAGCAACCTTAAGGGGACTACAGGACCTAAACGTGCCTAAACGCAAGTTTTATAATGCATAAAAGAATATGATCCACTGCAGTAAACACAATCAGAAAAATATTATGATATTCTTCAGGATATATGCTAGTATGATAGTGTGTTGAAAACATAATACAACTAATTTAATACGATAGAAAAAAATCATGAAGATACCTCTAAAAATTTCTTTTAACGATTAAAAATCATATTAATTTACATGCAATCATTCTGATTTTTTGTCAGATTATTCTACAAGCTACATACTAGCATAATAGTGTTTTAATTTTCCAGTCCAATCAATAGATTTTCTGTAAATCGCTAACTGCTTCATATTTTGCAATAAATTACCTGCGTCGTGTCATCGCGCTTCTCTTTCATTTCTATGCAGTCCGACAGTGACCGCGCTTTAGCTGTTGTAAGCCTCTTAACTCATATGTGGAGTACACAAAAATACAGAAAATACAATAAAAATAGGAATATTACACACCAACCCGGCCCTGCTGACGGCAACATGCCTAGGTATCACGGCAGTGCCGTAAGTATGAGCAGTCCATCCGGTCCGCGATCATCGCCAGGACGGCATTGGTGCTGCCCCACACCCTACGCACCAGAGACGCGCTCCGCTTGCGCATGGTCGCGTGGAAGCAATCGGTTGGTCGGTTGAATGATACGAATTCCCCGGGTCACAGATGTTTTGGCGAGTAAAGCTTCGTGCAGACAAGTGCGACGCGACAGCGCGACGCGACACCGGCTATTGTTATACCGTGAAGTTTTCTTAGAAATTGTATTGTTCGAGTCGCGTCGCGCCGTCGCGTCGCGCTGGTCTGCACGAGCCTTTATTTGGACCTGGCTGTCGGCATGGCCAGCAGTGGTGGGCGCCGCCGCCTCCATACCTAGCGGTCTGGTACGCAAAACCTCAAGCGCTGCAGCGCTCCAGGATTATGCTCGCTCGATGCCACGAAGTAATTTAACAAGATACTCGACAAGTGTAAACTCCCGTCGCACCCTCAATTCACTGTACCCGACCATACCCAGTACAAACAGATTATATCAACGGGTAAAACGGATATACCCCATAAAGCTTCCTGTACAAGTGTTTCCGATCATTCTCATTGCGTGGTTTCCAAATCACGTGCTAGAGATTTTATTTGTATTTACACAATTTGAGATTTATTATGCGATGACGATTGACGGTGAGGATATTTTCAGTATTTACTAGCACCAGCACTGCTGTGCTGGTGCTAGTAAATACAGCTTTGATTTTGTAAGAAATACAGGTATTTAAAAAAAAATATATAACGCCACTTTATGGCATGACAACAAATAGAGATCTGCCCTCCTTACTAGTCCTGAGATTAATGGAGTTGTGAAACAATGGAACTTGAAGCTTATGGTTACATTACACCCGCCAGCCTTGTACACACAATGATTATAAATCTCAATGATTATAAAATATATTAAAGCTGAAATCGCGAAAATAAAAGCAGCTGTTCCCTACATTTCGACGAGATACACTCGAGAGCAATGAATCCGGGTCACTTAAAGAATCCTAAAAATGTCGGAAACTAAAAATGCTAGGTTAATGCAATAAATTGTATTTAATAGACAATGTAATACTCCTTAAATGAAGGTATTAAAACTTCTTAGTTATTGTAAAGTTATATCATAAAAAAATCAAATTTGAAAAAGGGCCACTTTCGAAGATGGAACTACGAAATTACAGCATTTGGTTTTGCTTTTGTTTGTAATCTGTCATTTATGTGGGTACATAAACCATGTTGATAGTGCTCTATATTCATTATTCAAGCTGAAATTATGTCGCTTACGCCTGAAGAATGCACCAGAATACTTACAATGCTGGAAACCGGCCGGAGTCAGCGCGATACAGCTAGGACTGTCGGTGTGTCGCTGTCAACAGTACAAAGAGTTCTCCGACGTTACGAAGAAACTGGTTCTAACCTACGCAGACCAGGAACGGGCAGAACCAGGTGTACCACAGCACGAGAAGACCGATACTTGGTGAACACCATGCTTCGAAATCGCTTTCTCACAGGAACTGAACTCACAAATCAGTTTCGACGCCTCGGAGGAAGTAACCCAAGTGCATGGACAGTAAGACGTCGGCTTGCTGAATCTAACTTAAAACCCCTTAGACCTGCAAACGGCCCTAAACTGGAGCGTGGGCATCGTATTTCAAGACTAAGATATGCCCAGAGCCACGTAAATTGGAGTATTGAAGATTGGTCAAAAGTTATGTTCTCCGACGAATCAAAATTTATGCTCTACAAGCACGATGGAAGACACAGAGTGTATCGAAGACCAGGGGAAAGATTCAAGCAAGCATGCATCGAAGAAAAAGTAGCCTACGGTGGTGGGTCTGTACTTGTGTGGGCCGGAATTTCTTCTGAAAGTCGCACAGAGCTGGTGATCATAGAAAACGGCTCTTTAACCAGCGTAAGATATGTGGAAGAAATCCTCAATGATCACGTTGGTCCATTTATGGTCAATTTAGGTGAGGATGCTATATTTATGCATGACAATGCCCGACCTCATACAGGTAGGATTGTGAATGACTACCTTCAAGAGATGAACATTACTCGTATGGAGTGACGAGCTAGGCAGATGCGTAAAACAACGAAACCCTCCCCCAATCACGCTTCGTGAGCTCAAAATTGCTCTCACAGAGGAATGGGAGAATATTCCCCAAAATCGTATAAGGAACTTGGTGTACAGCATGCCAAACCGCGTAAACGCAGTAATGGAAGCACGAGGAGGCAATACGAAGTATTAAAATTCAAGAAAATCGTAATAAAGTTCAAAAATTTCATGTTTCCTATTTTTGTTTTAAGGAGAGATCAGCAGTTTTTTTCTTTATGTAATTTTGTGTTAATAAAATGTATGGTGACTCATATTTTTTTTACTTTCATTTAAGGAGTATTACATTGTCTATTAAATACAATTTATTGCATTAACCTATCATTTTTAGTTTCCGAGATTTTTAACATTCTTTAAGTGACCCGGATTCATTGCTCTCGAGTGTATACGAACATAAATGTAGGGAACAGCAGATTTTTTTTGGCGATTTCGGCGTCGTCGGTCCCATTGTGAAAGTTATTGATAATGATGAGTACAATGACCCATTAAGAGGTTTAGGGTAAACAAAAAGGGTTGTATAAGAATGCAACTGACTTTGATTTTCACGCCCCCGCGGACCCGACTCAAGAAGAGTGGTTTTATTATTTTAACCTTTTTTCGATTTTGGTGACGGGAATATACTTTTATTTATTATTTTTTGTGTATTTTGTTGGTGATATAGTTGCCACGGTTCGTACAAAAGCCACTTTTTCCGAATAACTTTCATTATTACTGACATAACTTAAATAAATGCAGGCAGGAGAACATTAAGAGGACGAAATGAATGTTTGAGGGCTTCCTTGATTTAATCATCGTACAGAAAAAAAAAAAAAATACGCGTATTTTTTACCTGCAAAAAAACAATACCATACCCTGTAAGGCAGTGGCAATTATATTGCCGACAAACAAAACCCATTTTCATAAAAGCATTCGACAAAAATATTAAAAATATAGTATGTTATGAATATAATAGCTAACATTCGATTTAATTGAAGGAGTAGGTACATTTTCGAGATAGAATTTCAGAAATCACGTGTACATGTGACATTCATGACGTTTTACATTAAGGGAGACTGTCATGTGACATTCATGACGTGTTTGTTACATTAAGTGCGAAGGTTTTATATGATGTATGTAATATGTGTGTAACCCTAACACACTGATGACACTGACGACACTGACGACGTCAGTGCGACTAAACTTGGCAGAGTAGCCAAAAAAATAAAAAGGCTAAAGAGTTGGCTAGGTAGGTACCTTATTAAAAGGGTTCACAACAGTCGTCAACATTTCTATTACCAAAAACTTATTTTTAATAATAACTAGCCGACTCGACAGAAGTTGTCCTGTCCAAACAATGAGGCTTTTCATGAAAATTCACTACGCCACTAGCAGCAGCGGTAGTAGCAGTTTAAAGTCCCGGGAGACAGTACAAACTTGTTAAAGTTTGCACCGGAAAAAAAGATATTCAAAAGCGTGTCTCTGGGATTGGATATCTTTACTTGCTCATTGGCAGAATTCCAAAGGATGACACGTAACATAATTGTCCTCCGTCTGACTTGCGCCGGTACTCGAGTCATTATTCAGGATAATCGACAGGTAAATTATAATAAATTTGAACCCTGTCAGTCAAAACATAACAGTAAAACATTTCATGTTTGATCGGTTTTTGGGCGACGTCTGAGTATGGAAGTTGAGATGACTTCATTGTAATGATTCTACATTGTATTGGGTTCCCCACATGAAAAACCAATGTAGGTAAGCGGTAAAAAAAAAAAAAAGATGTCGCAATCATAAATATTGATCCTCAATAAAAACGAAAAATGGTAAACAAAAGATTAGGTTAAATTTAACCGAAATTAAACCTAAACTTTTGTTTACCATTTTTCTGGGAATATCACTTTTATGGAGTGTGAAATTAATTTAGGTTCAAAATATAATAAAACCGATATCGCTGGCTTGAAACGACAAGCGTATTTCTTTTATTTTATTTTAATGACCTTCATGCATGGTATACTCATTAGGGTTCCGTATGTCCGAATAAAAAACGGAACCCTTATACATAGGATCACTCGTGTGTCCGTCTGTCTGTCACAGCCAATTTGCTCCGAATCTAATGACCCATTAACTTGAAATTTGGTACACATAATTATGTACAATTATGTGACCCAAACACGGTCGTGTTACGTAAATAAATAAATTTTGAATATGTTTTAGGGGTATGAGGAACAGGGTGTAAAGTTCACTCATCCACCATAGAAAAGGGAGGATCCTCCGACCAGACGGGTGTCGTGTCTGGCGGGCAACTGCCCAGAGGTTGAAGTCTGGAGCTTGTATATATGTCCATCGCGAGGTAAACTCTAATTGCGCGATGCAGGATTTGTGTGACGTCAGGTCTTGCGTAGGATGCGTAGTTCGCATGTGACGATGTAGATGCCGCTAAAATGTGGATCCCTTTTGGGAGACAAATAAGAAAATTAGAAAAAAGTTTTGCACACTGTAGGTACCGTGTGACATATCAAACGAAAAGGGATCTCAAGTTATTATTTTATCATAATGTTAAAATAATTAGTTAAGGGGACTACAGGACCTAAACGTGCCTAAACGCAAGTTTTATAATGCCTAAAAGAATATGATCCACTGCAGTAAACAAGATCAGAAAAATATATGATATTCTTCAGGATATATGCTAGTATGATAGTGTGTTGGAAACATAATACAACTAATTTGATACGATAGAAAAAAATCATGAAGATACCTCTAAAAATTTCTGTTAACGATTAAAATTCATATTAATTTACATGCAATCATTCTGATTTTTTGTCAGATTATTCTACAAGCTACATATTAGCATAATAGTGTTTTAATTTTCCAGTCCAATCAATAGATTTTCTGTAAATCGCTAACTGCTTCATATTTTGCAATAAATTACCTGGGTCGTGTCATCGCGCTTCTCTTTCATTTCTATGCAGTCCGACAGTGACCGCGCTTTAGCTGTTGTAAGCCTCTTAAGAAAATAAATTAAAATTGACCATTATTATTAAATACCCTTATCTCCGAAATTACTGAGCCAAAAATTTGTTCAGAAAATAGTTCTACAACGTGTTTCTTTTGATATCGCATAATTCTAGGGCATTAATGAGACCATGTCAAAGAATCAACTGGTATACCTACTTATGAATTATTGTGTTTCAATTTTTATTTTTTCGTTTTCATTTTTCTTACAAAATAATTCGACAGTCTCGATTATTTATGTAACCCTTACGTGAAATATGACAACGTCGCATTTTCCTAGCTTTAAATATGAATGATTGGTTTGAATGTAAATGATTTACTCATACTTATCAATGAAACTTATGTTAATTATGATTGATGTTATCTTCGAAACTATGTATTTTTGGAACACTTGTTCTAGGACTATTTGTATTATTTTTACTTATTGCATATAATGGGACATAGAAAGAAACACGAAAACCTTTAAGAAGTCTATGGTCTCAAAATAACATGGTAAATCTTTAGATATTGTGGGTACAAACTTACATTTGCAGTTGGAATGTATGGAAAAACATGTTTTCAACTACAACGTTAAGTTTGCTCTTGGAATTAATTCATCCCAACTACGAAACCCTTCATTGTGCGTGGTTCGACACGCACTTGGTCGATTTTACTGTTAACTCTTTTTGGTCAATCAAGATTTTAGGGTTCGTCGGAACTCTAAAATCTTGATTGACCAAAAAGAAATTGTCCAAAATTAGCTTACAACCATCTTAATATACAGACAAGTGAACATTTCATAAAATGAGCTTCAAGCAGTTCTTTGAAACTAGAACTGAGTGTGCCAGCCCTGCATGTAGATAAATCTTGTGTGTGGTAATGACTTCAGCGCTAAAAGCTTATTCCACATGTGTTGGCGGCTTTAAGGTGAACGCACACTTAGGGCTCACTGGCGATACGGCACGGGATATTTATGCGATAATTAGAAATATAACTTAATAGTATGAAAATAAAATTGAAATCAGCTTTACCGCAGTATCCTTAGGCATGCCGCGGCATGCCGCGACGTCTGTAGGCTTCATCATTGGTAAAAAATTATTGTCATACACATAAGTTATATTTCTATTCATCGCATAAATATCCTTTGCCATGCCGCCAGTGAGCGCCGGCCCTTATTCGAGCCGAATGCGTCGATCGAACCAAATGAAACAAATTTTAGAATTCTTCTTATGAAATTCTATGAATTCATAAGAAGATCACCTGCAACCTAACAACCTGCCCGCGTCGAATCGTCCGAATCCGGAAGACCGTTCCTAGTGTTCTCGTCGACTTTAATTCGTTCGACGCGCTCGGCTCGGATAAGTGTGCGTTCACCTTTAGTAAACAATGCAACATATTAAGAGGCCGTGCACGAAATCGACTGAATTTGATCAACTTTGTTCATGCGGTGTGAGAAACGGAAACAGAATTTAAACAAAATGATTTATGATTTGAATAGTCGAGTTCTTTGTCTTACATGTGGCTGAAAGGGATTTTTCAAATAAATTAAGTATTCATGGTAAATCACAAATATTCGCAACAAGTTTTCCGAAAAATGACGCGGGACTGACGCTTGATCGTTTAGTTACAAGATACTACTTTTGATTTTGAAAATTAATAAATCTCATCAACATCATTATAATTATGGTCTACTTGCATGTGGCTGAACCACTTTTTCCAACTTCCATAAAATATAGCAGAAAAAAAATGTTGAAAAATAATGGAAATTTCGACCCCCTTTATGAAACCCATAAACCCCTAAAACTCAACATGTATGTAATATTTTTTCATATTATGTTCCATACAAAAAATTCCATATACAAAACACGTCGAGGCTGCATGCCGCAAGTGCGCGCCTCCTACTTTAAAAAAAAAAACACGGGTTAGAGAAAAACAAGTACCACGCGGAGTCGCGAGTGTCAAACTTGATTTTAGTTTTATCAAAATATTTTTTTAATTTAGAGTTTTTTTTTTGCAGAATAGGTTTAAGATTATCATAGCCAAATGTAAGGAATTTTAGTAATAGTTTAGTTCGGTGTACAAGAAAATCGGCACCACTACTCGTATTTATGTAGAACGCTTACCTCAATGTTATTGAATATCTAAATGTACCTAAATGCATCTAACACCAAATTGTAGCATTTTAATTTTGATTGTTATAAATATACTAAACGAATATACACAAACATTCCAGACTTATTTCTTAACCGCACCTACGTAACTTAAGAAAATATCATCTATAGAATCAAAACTGTTTAAGCGATCACTACGCTCGATCTTTAGGCGTGTGTGCGTGAACGCCTAAACTCTGTCGAGTGAATTTTGTGCACGGACTGTTAATTAAAATAATAAGAAGCTTCGCATTAATGACATTTGATAAAGGTTACATAATTATGAACAACTTAAGAACCGGACCAACTGGACTGTTTTATTTTAATTGAATAAATTGTGCGGTGTCTAGCCGCTTTTATTTTATGTGATGACGAATGCATATATTATCAAACTGCTGCCAGCTAAACCTGTTTAAACTGGTAAATCACAATACCTATTAAATAAAAAAACGTTTATAGTAAGTATACATCTAGACTGACAAAAAAGAAATATTTTCCCAACTATGTTGGGGTCGGCTTCCAGTCTAACCGGATGCAGCTGATTACCAGTATTTTACATGGAGCGACTGCCGATCTGACCTCCACAACCCAATCACTGGGTAACACAATACCCCTTGGTAAGACTGACTGGTTGTCAGACTTTCGAGCTTCTGACGACCCGTAACGACTGTCAAAGATCCACGAATGACAACCGGGACCAACGGCTTAACGTGTTTTCCGAGGCACGGAGGAGTGTCGGTATGTAAAGATGGTCACCCATCCACAGACCGGTTTTTATAACACTGATTTTACATTCTGAACTCACACACTGACTCATTAGTATTACTTGTTAAAATGTTAGGAATATCGTATAATTTTGCAATGTTTGTAAGTATGTGAGCACCATGTATCTATCACATAATTAATTTATCTGTCATTGCTTCATTTTTCATTCTGTTTACCATCGTGGTATAGTAATCATATTCTAGATGCATCGTCTTCACATATAATTATATAATTAATGTATACAAAATTTTATAAAAACATTTTAAAAGAGTAACCGTGGAGTTTCTTGCCCATTCTTCTCCATACGAGAACTACCTTTTGGAAGGGGCGACTAGAATCAATTCTATTTTGTGTAAAATTGACGTTCAAAAGTGCCTCTTATGTGCCTAATTAAAATAAATTGTTTGACTTTGACTTTGGACCAACCCCGACAAGCGTAGCTTAACCTAATGGATCGGCCCGTGCGGCTGTTATTACTTAGCCACGAGCTCCTATAAACATTTTGCGAAGCAATTAACGAAAAGGAAATTTGATTTCGAAGAGTTTATAAAAAATAAATGTAGTCATGGTCATGTTAACCGCTCGTAAAAAAACATGCGAAATGCAAACCTTCTCGGAATTTCAAACACATTTCGATAACATTTTTTTTTCCTCATCAAACAACAAGTGAGCTTTCACCTAAAGTTTTGAACTTTTGACCTTTTAATAACTTGTTATTAAAACTGCGGGGTCATTGCGTAACACACATAAAATGACAGTTCAGCCACGTTCATTGCGTTATTTACGTTGTTGAGCAGACGAATTGCTTAAACCTATGAAGCAATGGATTAGAAAGACCCTTGATAACCCTCGGACTGTGTTACGCAAGTACAGGGCAGGCCTTTCACCAAACATTTTACAAAAAACCTTTACGTAAGTATTAGGTGCGTCGTTTCCTTCAAACAACAAACTAAATGACGTCGCTTCTTATCAACTCTTTATTATTACTAAATAATAAAGAGTTGATAAGAAGCGACGTCAGTGAGCACCCGGAATTGAATTTGAAATTCGAATTGATATTCGCTCATCGCTAAAATAAAGACATACTATAAGTAATCATCGTCATATTTTCTTCACAAAACTGCAAAGAATTGTCGTCATTGTAAAGTACCGTGTAAAAATCACGCGGGTATCTGGGGGCACCGCAGTGCCAAGTCGAGCAAAAACAAACAAACAAAACCACAGCCGTACCATCTTTTTCTAGAAGCAATTCAGGATAGTTACTTACGCGCCGCAATTCGCATGTTAAATCTTTCATTTTGAACAATTTTCTGCTAATGTCAGAGATGTTTGAATTCCTCCAAAGCTTAATAATAATAAAACATGCAATAAACTGCTGATACCGAGAACAAGTTAATTCATCTTCCTAAACAGGTTTTCTTTTAATAATACGCCGTTTCATTATGTATATAACCAAGTCAAAATAAAGACACTATTAACTGTGTTCGTCTGAATGGATGGACCAAGCTTATACAGAAACACAGTGCTAAATATTTACTACCTATTTTACAAGGTGATTAGAAATTCCCCCTTTTCCTTGGTGGCCATACAAAGCTAATCGGAAAGACCCGAAAAAAAACGACTTTTGACTTCAAGTAAAGCTTTGTGCAGACTAGCGCAACGCGACTCCGGTAATTGTTATACCGTCAAGTTTTCTTAGAAATTGTATTGTTCGAGTCGCGTTGCGCCGTCGCGTCGCGCTGGTCTGTACGAGCCTTTAACCGGGTATGTTCTATGTTATGGGGTTTGGTTTCCGCTCTTAGTCCTACAGTGGACCATTGTGCGTGGACCGGGTTACCGATACCGGTTAACCGGGTATTGCATGAAAATAAGCTAACAAACCCTCTTTTACGGTACGGAGTCGAATTTTTCGTCATTGCGTATTATTTGCCAAAAGCCCGATGCAAACTTCATGGCGGCTCTGAACATGTGGCGAGTAGCTGCGCAGTAACAAATTCATGTGTCTGCGGTGGGGTCAGCATGTCGCCCACTTCAGAACAGTAAAGTTTGAAGCTCACTGTACCTAGGCGTTTATTTGGTTCGGTACCAGCATACAGGACGCAAGCGCAAGCGATTATTCATGAACTGTCGCGGCTAATAACGTTATCCTCCGATGTAAATAGGCCTTTTTTATAGCACTTGGTATTTCCAACTTCCTCTCAAAGACTAGTAACGAGGTAGGCTCCACCCACTTATTATTAAATACTCGGCTATTTACAAAGCTCTATTACCTACCAATGTTTCCTTGACCATGCCGGAAAAGTCAATAAACTCTATTTCTTTCTGTGAACTGGTAGTAGGTATGGTCATGATAGTACAGACCCACAGCGTACAGTAAAATAATTGGATATTTTATTTTTCTTTCTCACGATCTGTGCTAACCTTTTTGCTTCATCGAACTTTAGTAGTTATTATCTGAAGGAGGTACAATCAGACGATTAACGAAAATTAATCTAGACAGATTGACAGCCTGTTGAACAGGTGATACTAGCACAGGTTTACAAACCTAGTTGGTCGAAATCTCAGACCAAATTAAAAACCAAGACATACCGCCGCCAACAGCGACGTGAGGCCACCACGCGTATTGAAGATTAGCACTTAGTAATACAATTGACAGATAATCAATCACAATCTGTCATTTTGTCTATTCTTCCGTCGACAAAACCCGTTTCTACGGTGGTCATGCTACGCGTGCTGTTTCACAAACATGTGTGCACTTAGTGAAGTGTAGTTTCATTGTAATTGTGTGTGCGTGAGCAGGGCCGGATCAGGAACAGGGGCCATGGCCCCGGGCCTCCACAAAATTGGGGCCTCCACAATTAGATAAAAAAAAAAAAAAAAAGTTTAGTTTGTCCAATACGCTAAATTTACCGTTTTCCATAAAACGATTATCAAAAAGAACAATTTATGGAAATCTTCTATTAGAAAATACTCGAAAATTCAGAGCTACATTTCCAAATGTTGAAATTACGTTGAGAATGTACTTAATGTTGATGGCGTCGAACTGCCCTGGAGAGTGCTCATTTTCTTAGATGAAATTATAAAAAATAGACTTCGGACTAAAATGACACAGAACCGGCTATGAAAGTTATCCCTACTTAGTATTGAAAGTGACTTACTCCGGAAACTGGATTTCACTGAAATTATCAATGATTTTTCGACGAAAAAAGCTCGCAAAGTTCCATTCGCCTAACATTTATCTTTTTTTCTTTTGTCTATGTTTATTAGGTACCTATTATGTATAAATGATTGAAAATTATGTTTTTTTTTTCGTCTGGTCCAAAAATACAATCGGTGCCTCCACTTCTTGGTTGCCCCAGGGCCTCCACACCTTTAAATCCGGCCCTGTGCGTGAGCGTATGTGCACAAAGCGGAGGTGTAGTTTTGGCATGCTTCACTGTATTGTTCGCAGCGCTGTCTTGATTTTTAATTTGGTCACAGGTCGAAATAGATATATTTTTACCAGATACCAGTGTACTTAATCTCTTTATGAGGAAAATAGTTTGTACTTACCTTCATCGGAACATTTGTCCATTCTTGTGTCCGAATCAGCTTTTGTAAAGTCATGATGCCCAGCCAATGCCTACATGTTGCAGCAGCGGGTACTAGTACTCTCCCGAATGAGGAACATAATTTTTAACACTGCACTGTAAAAAAATAAAAATATGTATTTATTATGAGATTGTTCCTACATATACAGGGTGTCAGGGACATCGACTCGAAAACAGTTACCATGGATTCAGTACATAGTTCGAACCTCCTAAGTTGAAATTAATCGTCGGTTATTTTAAAAAAACAGCTGTTCCATACATTTTGACCAAAGTCAAAGTCAAACAATTTATTTCAATTAGGCACATAAGAGGCACTTTTGAACGTCAATTTTACACAAAATAGAATTGATTCTAGTCGCCCCGTCCAAAAGGTAGTTCTCGTATGGAGAAGAATGGGCAAGAAACTCCACCGTTACTCTTTTAAAATGTTTTTACAAAATTTTGTATACATTAATTATATAATTATATGTGAAGACGATAATAAGATTACTATACCACGATAGGTAAAAAGAATGAAAAATTAAGCATTGACAGATAAATTAATTATGTGATAGATACATGGTGCTCACATACTTACCGCTAATACCTACTGACCGCTTAGGTATTGCACTTTTCTATAAAACAGCATATTAAAAAAAAAACCGACGTACAACCGTTCAGTATCCATGGTAACACTTTTCGCGTCGATGTCCCTGCCACCCTGTATACCACCAAAAATTTGAGAGAGCACAGTTGTCCATAAATTATTAAGAAACTTCGAATACACAACCTCCTCCAATTAAACGACTTCGAATCGGAAGACAATATTTCCATATCGTACGTTATTTCAAATCTGTCATGCACAAAAACAGCTAAAAAAACATGAGTCACAAATATACAATAGGTCCAATAAAATACCATCTACAGGACAAAACTAATAAAATTATAGTGTTTAGCTAGGTATGTATTACTAAGTGCTAATCTTCAATACAATACAAAAAAAAACTGCTATTTCATATAAAAGAGTATTTACCTACGCGGTCAAAATGTATGGAACAGAAGATTTTTTTTCTAATAACCGACAAAAAATTTCAAGGAAAGGCGGTTCAGAATCACGTACCTACTGAATCAATGATAACTGTTTTCGCATCGATGTTCCTGCCACCCTGTATACAGGGTGGCAGGAACATCGATGCGAAAACTGTAAATAAAGTTAATCTTGGAACCACCAGTCGGATTTGTAAAATTCTTTTTGCATTTGATAACCTAATTCTTGAGGAAGGTTATAGACTATTTAACATCACGCTACGACCCTTAGGACCCGAGCAAAAAGAAAAAAGTCAGGAAGAACGCAAAGCGAAAACGAAGTATAAGCGCGGGCGGACGATGCGATGCGAGGGGGTGGGACGGGGGAACAAGAAATTGCACGCGGACGAAGCCGCGGGCAGAAGCTTGTAATACCTGGGCTATATGTAACACCTAGAAATCAGCACACAATCATATAATGTACACACACCACGTACATTCAATAAGGTACAGTCGACCGCTCGTCAGTAGTAATACTTTGACCTTGAGCTGGCCTAGCGTAGTATCGAGTTTCAATAAAATGAGAAGCCAGCTTAAACCAGTTTTGGTACTACTGACGTGGGGCCTACTGTACGTGCTATTAGGTTATTATGATATGCTATTGGCATTAAAAGCATAATTTACATTAAAAGCGAATAACCATCCACATCGCAAGTACTTACTATAATTTTAAAGGTGTGAATAAAGTCTTGTCTTGAATCATCCTATCCTATACTTAATATACCTACTTGTAATATAATATATAAATATAGTATAATCCTACTTCCTACTATAATATTTTAAATGTGATAGTTTGTATGTTTGGATGTTTGTTACTCAATCACGGAAAAACGGCTGAACGAATTTATATGAAATTTTACACACAGATAGTTTATAACCTGGATTATTATATTATGTGTATCGACATCCACGCGGGCGAACCCGCGTAAAAAAAAAAAAAAAAAAAAGCCAGTAAACAATATTTAGTTCCGGCCGGAAAACAAATATTTGATTATATTATTGAGATAGGTACTAACGTACATAGATATATATATTCTTAAATAATAGTTATTATGATAAGTAGGTATTCGCTCGCGTTACATAAAACAAGACGTGGTCACTCATATCATGTAAATAAATCTGTCAGCTGATGAGCTGACCGCACCAACAGAACGCAAGTCGTACGTGATTTGTATTTGAGATAAGATATTATTTTAAAATGAGGTACCTATAGGAGGAATATAATAATATGACGCTACTAACCCTGAGGAGCATCAATATCTAAAATGCACGAATTCTAATATTTTCGTGTATTTCTAAGTGACCAATCCTGTGAGTACTTATCAACGAAGCAATGTGCTGCTGAAAGGACGTGTCTCATCGTCACCAGGGAGCCTCCGCAACGAAAATTCTGATTGTAAATTACCTGCAGACATAAAGGAAAGCTACCACATTCTACTCGGTTGCAATGATATTTTGTAATTAAAAGAAGTAGATAGGTTTCCTACTTAACATTCGATCTTTTAAAATGGCACAATGTCAGATGTATGTGGCGGCCGCAGTGACAGCTGTCATGAAAATGATGTCAAAAAACGCTATCGGAGGAAACACACCAACTTACTTTTTACCGTGTTAATGTACTATTTCATTCATAGGCTCAGCTGCACCAAGGTACCCTGTGCTAGTCTGCACGGGGTACTACTTGGTGCAGCAATTTTCCCGCCAATAGCGGTGACTGACTGTTGACAATCGTTATGACAGCTGCCCCACCACTTGCACTTTATGACCAGCCGGTCCGTTCTGCAAAAAAACTCACCTTGAAAACTTAGGTGAAGTGAACTGTCAATAGGGTCAATCTAGAACATCAGCCAATCGATTCTGTAAAAATATCACCGTGAAACTTAGGTGAAGTGAGCTGTCAATAGTGTTAATCCCTAGCATCCTGCCGGTCGATTTCTGACAGCTCACTTCACGTAAGTTTCACGTCGATCTTTTTACAGAATCAACAGGCTGACCATCACATGACCTTTCTTCAGAAAATAGGTGTACCTACACAACATTTTCGCTGCCACGCCACGTTCACTTACGGTTAAGAAAGAAAGAAAGAAAGAAACAAAATACGTTTATTTGCGGTACCTACACATGACGCAAAGAAAGAACAAAACACAAAAATAAACAATTTGAGGGAAAATATGCGTCACATCCACGCAAAACGGCCATCGCGGGTCAACGGGCATCGCTTGCTCTGCCGAGTTCTACATACCGGGTTGTCGAGGTCAGGATCCATGATCCATTCGATCCATGTAAAATGCTGTTATTCAGCTGCATCTGGTTAGATTAGAAGCCGACCTCAACATAGTTGAGACTAGGCGATAATGATGCTGCGGATGTTCCTTAAAAACAGCAACAAAGTCAATGTGATCAGTCAGTAGTATCTTGTCACCTTGACAATTTAAATAATTCCATCTTGCAACTGTAGCTTTTTGAGTCACAGTCACTAGTTTAGTACTGCATTGTTTTAAAACTTACCCACGTCACTTTCTGATTTTATTTTAAAATGTTATTTTCTTTTTCTTTTGCAGAATTATGTAGGCCGCTTAGACGCAGTTAACAGCAACACCCTCCTGCAGAGGTATAACCAGGGGCAAGTAGTCAGCTACCTGGTGCATTTCCCCGTGACGTCACCGCTGCCGAAGCTGACCGCGCTGACTGTCAATGGTGACACCATCTGCTATGGACGTGGAGGTAACTATAGCTATGTTTTTTTTAGGGTTCCATAACGTATGCCCGAATGAAAAATCAGAACCCTTATATGATGAATCGTGTGTCTGTTTGTCCGTCTGTCACAGCCAATTTCTCCCGAATCTACTGGATCGATTAAGTTGACATGTGTACATGAATGTTTGTGAACCAAATACGGAAGTGTAACGTAAATAAATGAATTTTTAATATGGGGGTCACTTTTGGGGGTCAAAATGTTCTAATTTACCCCAATAAAAAACGTTTTGCAAACTGTAACGTATGACATATCAAATGAAAGGACTTGTGAGTGTCTCAAATATTTTTTATAATTTAAAAATAAATAGTTTTAAAGTTATTTAAGAAGATAGATGAAAATTGACCATTACCTCTTATTGCCGAAACTACGGAGCCAATTTTTAGTTGATGAATGAATGAATCTGTCCGGAGACTGAAATGGTTATAATTACCTGTTGGAATGTGATTGATGCTCCAACCATACGTTATTAAAAATATTATAATCCACTACGTATTGGCCAGTTAATGTTCAAAGCTCCCGCAGACAGGCGCGACGCGATTCTAGTAGAACTATTTCTATGAAAACTTCAAGGAAATTGTTCTACCAGAATCGCGTCGCGTCGTCGCGTCGCGCCGTCCGCGGGGAGCCTTTAGCATCGTACTCAGTTCTGTGACAATTTCGTCAACTTTTTCCTTGAGTATCATAATGTAATCGACCCACATACATGACAGTGGGTTTTTCCATGTGTTCGACTTTTATTTATAAAATATTTACTTAAGAACTTCTCTTCCGTTATTTAGAGTTCATGCCATAGAGAAAAGTAAATAAGCAATGTTTTTAATCGGGATGTATGTATATAATATATGTACCTTTTTCAATCTTCACTAAAAACAAAAGAATGTCACCTTTTCTTTTCACACAAGATTCTTCTAATTATGTAAGTCAAAATTGCGTGCGGTACTAATTGCACGTAAGTCTTTATTTAACACACTTCCTGAACGGCTACTTTTATCTGCATTATTACACTCCAACAATAATCAAAATCACCCGGTAAATCCAAAGCGCGGGAAGCAGCTCCGGTGACTCACTTTACTTTCTTCGTTCAAAAATCTTGTTTTTTTTTTTTATCGCCCTCCTACTTTTTCAATCAAGAATCAAGTGGCAGTATTCTGTGGCCAGTGATGTACGCCAGTTATTATTCTTTTTTATTTTTTATAATGTACGATAAGTTATCTGCGACTTTTTACCAAAGTGTACCTACTTTAAGCCAATCCACTAGGGTCGCTGTCGCTACTCTTTAAATTTGCAATATTGCTTTTAAGGAGACTACAGGACCTAAACGTGCCTAAACGCAAGTTTTATAATGCCTAAAAGAATATGATCCACTGCAGTAAACAAAATCAGAAAAATATATGATATTCTTCAGGATATATGCTAGTATGATAGTGTGTTGAAAAAGTAATACAACTAATTTGATACGATAGAAAAAAATCATGAAGATACCTCTAAAAATTTCTTTTAACGATTAAAAATCATATTAATTTACATGCATTCATTCAGATTTTTTGTCAGATTATTCTACAAGCTATATATTAGCATAGTAGTGTTTTAATTTTCCAGTCCAATCATAGATTTTCTGTAAATCGCTAACTGCTTCATATTTTGCAATAAATTACCTGCGTCGTGTCATCGCGCTTCTCTTTCATTTCTATGCAGTCCGACAGTGACCGCGCTTTAGCTGTTGTAAGCCTCTTAAATCTATACGTATAAGTATTTACAATACCTTGTAGATACTTTATTGTTTTTACTTTCTACGTACTATGTGCCTGATGGGATTTTCCATCGGCAATATTTAACAACTTCACAAACCGGTCGCAGTAACGGGCTTCAGGAAAATAATGACACGGGGTTTGACTCTACTACGGTGTCAAAAAACGCTCTCCAGGGAAACGCACCCACTTCCTTATAGGACGTTTCAGCGACGTCATTCGAAGGTAAATTGCGGATACTATGTGGCGTACACCGCAGTCTTAGGAAACCCTAGCTTTAGTGCCCAATTTCGTTACCAAAGGAACTCTTTTGTAAAATTTAATTATTCTACACCCAGCCGTTTTTGCGTTGTCTGTCAGTAAATTAATGAATTTATGACGTTTTACTTCGTACTTTATATTTTATACGTTTTATATACCTACCTTCTTCTTTAAACGTCACACTTTGTACCTACTTTCTACGTTACGTTCCCATTTTCTTTTACTGAAAGATATCTACGCTATCACCGAGTGACAAAGGATATGTTTTAGTATGGTATGCGGACAAAGTCACAGGCAAAAGCTAGTTATTATTATATGTAGTCCAACCAAAATATTGCATACGAAAACTGGAGGCCCATAACTTATGACGAATAACTCCAACCCAAGGTTATCAATAAACACTATTTATTTTTCCAGACCTGGCCAGGCCCAACGTATACATCACGACGCTAAGCCTGCAGCACACTTCGTTCCTAGAAGGTGGCGCGGGTGCGGTTCCAGTTTACAACAACTTTCAACACCAACCACAGACAAGGCCACAGATAAGGCCACAGCCGCGACCACAAGAGCCAGTACGACAGACAGAGGTGAACCATATCCTCATCGGAGAGGATGACGCTACGGCACACATTTATACCTTCAACAATATTGACCCTACTTGGACTACTGGTAAGATACTTACAAAGACAAAAAAAAAATTACTCTGCTTTTGAGGTTCGCAACAGTCGGCCTGAAAAAGGCTCTATAACTCAGCATAATTCTGCAACATAAATACGTACACCTTTTGCTACGACCACGTTTATAAATTAATCTGATATTCTATTGTATACTAATAAAGCTAAATTTATAAAGGTGGTCGAAGCAAAAGGTGTACGTATTTATGGATCTAAATGTTGCAGAATTATGCTGATGTATAGGGCCTTTTCCAAAAACCTTAAAATCCTTTTCTAAAAACTGTATTAAAACCAAACTTTGTAAAAAAGGGTACTATAAAATTTCAGATTATTTAGAAGATAAAAAAGCTTGGGATTGAGCTGCTCGCTCTGCTAAGCCTTGTGAAAACCATAAAACTTGACATTTTGCTTATTCATCACAATAAACCAGTTTTATATAAATATTGACATTGTTGAAAATTATATTCAAACTGCACACGATTACTTTGTAAAGTATCATATTATTTTAATTATTGTGAATGTGAGGACTATGTGGATATTTTATTTTTATGTTTTCTCTTTCATTTATTTTTTCTTTCTCATTTAGTTTTAATGATGGTCTGGCAGTTTGAGTAGTTGATGCGGCCTAGACAAATATCCTTTCTTTGGTATTGTTCGTCGAGTTGAGCTCCTTCAGTTTTGAGTTGAGCTCCACGATTACTGACAAATGCTTGCACTGACTGGACAGGTCCACTCAAATCTGTGTGGTTCTTTCCTCAAAAGACCATTTCAGACACTGATCCACATGGTCCTCATATGACTTGACCAAGATTATGTCTGGACTTTAAAAGAGACTACGACCTCTGAGTTTGTTTCGGCCTTTCTTCTCAGAGTAGTCACATAGGAAACACCGACCTCATCTAGCTTATTTTTAATAAAAAAAAATTATATGACGTGTAAAAGTGATTCCGATATCCTATTTACAGAATAAACAATTTCATTTCATTTCATTTCATTTCCAGGCCGACTGTGGCGAACCTCAAAAGCAGAGTCATGTTTTTTTTTTCATGCCTTTTGCTTCGACCACGTTAATAAATTAATCTGTTATTCTATTGTATACTAAGAAAGCTAAAGAGTTTGTTGTTATGTTTTTTTGTTTGAACACGCTAATGTCTGGAAGTACCAGTCGGTCCAAATTATTTTTGCATCTGTTAGCCCAATTCTTGAGGAAGGTCAAAGGATGCCTCACACACCTATTGCTAAAGCTATTGTTCTCTTCCCAGTCCGCAAGTTTTGTAGAAGTTCTGCTGCATATGTTACGCTGGCCATAAATAATTATGTGGTGAAATGGTTCAATTAATAAATTAAATAAATAGTTGGGAAAAGGCTCGGCAGATTGAACAACTTTCAGAATGCATCCTCTTCATATTGGCTATGTTAATGCGCTACTTACTACCCAAAAATTATCGAGCTAAGCAATTAAATTAATTTTCAGGCAACTCACCGAACTACGTAGTGAACAACCCTAATCCATTCACGCAAGCCACACAGCAGTATCAACCACCGACGCAACAAATATTTCAGTCCAAACCAACCTACGAATATGTAGAACCTGCTTTCCAGGACACTAGTCGAAGACCAGTACCTGTGAGACCTGTGAGACCTATGACTCCGGTCTATGTAGAACCTACTCCCGTGTCTAGGCCTAATCCAAATGACTATCCGCCTGACCAGCCAACTGCAGTTACCGCTGCGGTTACCGCTAGGTAAGTAAGGACTATATTTGGCTTCGCTCCTCGCCGCTAGTTCCGTGCCCGCCCGCTTAAAGCGATAGCGTCAAGGTAGCCCGCGAAATTCCCGCCCGAAAAAATGATCAATACAACACTCTAAGTTCATATAATCCCATTGAATTACTACTTCATGAAATCATGACATTTGACAGTTATGCTAACTTATGGAGTTGTATTGCTGATTGTAATGATTATAATTATGTAAAGCCATATTTGTTACGGTCGCGAATCATGTTTTAATTAACATAAAACCGTAGTGACCTGCAAAATGCAAAAAACTAAAGAAAATTTGAATCTCGCGGGCTACCTTAGCGCATCCCCCTTAGACATCATGTTTTTACAGAAAGTTGTCATAACATGTACTGGCAAAGCTTTAACTTTTTTAAACGAATGCTGACTTTTTCTTACCACGGAGAATCACGACATCATGGTGTTGTAAATAAAAGGGAATTAGTGAATTATGAATCTTCCGATTTCCCTTATTCTTGAAGCATTTGTTACGTTCACTTTTTGCTGTTATACTGCCCGGTGGTCGCCACATACAGGGCAAAGTACTTCGGTAACCCAGGTACCCTACGTGAGATTGTCAGTGACACCAAGGCGCTGCTGGCCTTCTTTGAGGAGCTGGGGTGGATCGAATAACCGATTTTCCCACCCGTACGCAAAATACGCGCTTAGTCGTGGAGTTGCGGATATCAGCCCGTATTACCTACCTACCTACCTACGTTCACTTTTGAATGCTTTGGATTTTTGACGTTCTCTGCACTTTCAGGCAGTTTCAAGTTCACTGTAGATCCTACAGTCTCCCGACCTACAAGATAATAAATAAGACCTATTTCTTTCCAGTCCGGACCGTTACTCAAATACCCCATCAGAAGATACGATTGAATGCGGCACAGTCTCGGGCGGCAATAATAGGATTCCATTGATCTATAATGGTAATGCGTACGACAGAGGAGAGTTACCCTGGCTTGTGGCTATCTACAAGTCAGAACAGGCTTCTCTTCGCTTTGTCTGCGGAGGGACGCTCGTGTCGGATCGTCATATTGTTACCGGTGAGTAGTGTTCATGACTTACTGTTCCTGCGACTCTGTCATCAACCCCCTGCCCTTACCCCAATAGATTTGTGATTTCCCTTTTCTTGCGTCTCTATTAACTACCTACTAACTCAAGTCAGGTGAAGGATATCATACAAGTCTTATCTGACAATAAAAGATGCAACGCCCTTACATTTTTCATTGCTTCCTCTTAATTTAACCAGGAAAGAATCACGTTACTATTAACCTTAAAAGAATGCTGGTTCTCAGCGAAATATCAAAATAAATTATTTTTCTGTTTTTTTGCAGCTGCCCATTGCATGCAACGTCGCGGCACCCTGACTTCCATCAAAGACATCGTGGTCAAAGTTGGGGTACACAACCTGAATGACTGGAGTGACGATATCACCATCACCAGGACTCTTCAGGCTGCAACTGTACACGAAGCGTATAATCCTGCCACGCTTCAAAGTGAGCATATCGATGGCCCTCACAGTCACAGCATTGATCGTCATCATCACCATCATCAGCCTATAGAAATAGTAGCAACCTCTTCCATAGTTCATTCCACGTGACTTCTCTGTATGACGAGACCGCAGTAAGGCAATAACAGGTTAATTTTATAACCACTTCGTCTTCTTCACCAGAGCTAGCTATCAGCCCAAACTGCGTTTTGTTGCAGTAAGCACGTGCGTGTGTAGTTATGTCTCGTTTCGACGCGTGATAATGACAAGACAGGATTTTGTCTCACTGCACATGGTAGCCTGGCTGAACGGTATAATTTATTTGTTTCAGACGACATCCTGATGCTCACCCTGGACAAAATCGTCAAGTTCAACCATTACATCCGTCCAGCTTGTCTGTGGTCTGGCAACACCGACCTGTCGGTAGTCGTGGGAAGGAAAGGAGTTGTAAGTGCTTACCAAATTTTACTCCACGATCTAATTGATTTACCGATTACGGGCTGACTTTTCATTAGTCAGTTATCTTTTATTTGAATAAAATAAATAATTCGATACGTTTTCCATACAAAACTTGCATTATTTTTTCTTCAGAGTTATCTAACTATTGAAAAATCAGCCCTATGAAAGCTATAATACACATTGAAACAGATAAAGAATGTGTTGCTACACTACTATCAAGTCCTATCGAGTATGATAATGTATTCTGTCTGCAGGTGGCCGGCTGGGGTGACCAAGGCGTGGGGGGTATTGGCAGGCAAGGCGTGCCCCATAAGGTGGACGTCCCTATAGTCAGCACCAATGACTGCAGGGCCAGCAAGGCTCTGTTCCACGAGCTTACCTACGACAATACATTGTGTGCAGGTATGCATGTAGATTATAGGTATTCAGATCACACTAGAAAATTGAGTGCAAAAACCCTAAGATGACATTTCCCTTTGACAGGTGACCGACAAGGCTCGGGTCCATGCGTAGGGGACTCCGGTGGCGGCATGTACCTGCTCGAAGACGGCAAGTGGAGGGTTAGGGGCGTAGTCTCCGTGTCCCTCCGCGCTGACAACGGAGATGCCACCTGCAATCTCAATGAATATGTTGTGTTCACAGACACGGCACAGTTCTTGCCGTGGATTAAAAATATATTGGCACAGAACTAATATGTTTTTTTTGGTCTGATAGTTTTCACTACGGTTGCCAACCCTACTATTTAATATAGTATAATTCAGTCTGAATCTCACAAAACCTGAATTAATAATGGTATTTTGTAACCTGTAATCATTGATACTGAGACATTTTTTTAAACAAAAATCTGAGAATATATGCTCAATGTAGCAAGAAATTATACATTTAAAAATAAAATATTCTTGAAACATATCTACCATATAAGTTTTTATTTGTTCGTTATCTCCATTACCTATATTTTTACAGGCAAAGGCTTCGAAAATACTTACTATATTTGATGTAAAAAAAAGTTAGCAACCGCAAAGTTGTTACTTGTTAAGCTTCGTTCAGACTAGCGCGACGCGACACCAGTTATTGTTATACCGAGAAGTTTTCTTAGAAATTTTAACTGTTCGAGTCGCGTCGCGCCGTCGCGTCGCGCTGATCTGCACGAGCCTTTAAACGTGCAAGGATGCAGAATAGAGTCATTGAGATTGTGATTGTTTACAAAGTAGAATTTGGAACTGATAGTCCTTTTTAATAAAGAAGTATCGCGGCAATAGATTAATTAATAAGATTATGAAGGTTGGCAACATTCCATCGTATATGAATAACACCGCCGCTGCAGAACTTTCGTGAAAAGCATTCCACTCTTTCTGCTTTTATGAGATACCAGTGGACGACATGAGTTCCAGGGTTCACATAAAAAAGTGAAACTTGCCAATGTACAAAATGCTCCACTAGATGTTTTAACACTCTAGATCAGTCAAGCTCAAAATAAATAAGCTCAAAGTTAATAAATAAAGTTATAATTATAAATGAAGCCCATAAATTTATTTTTTATATAACTATTCTACGATTAAAATAATAAATATGTCTAGTTTAATACGTAAATGTTAGATAGTACCTAATAGTAATTGTCAGCCAAAATGTGCATTTTTTTTATTTCTTCAAAAGAAAGTCTTGCCTTAATTTTGCGTTTTATTGGCGCACATTTTATAATAATCGTCATAAATCAAATACATAACCACTAATAAAATAAGGTAAAGTCAACCGCACATTTTGTCACTGACTGCGCCTTTACGTCGAAGCACTAAAGCTACGGTTTCCTAGAAAAACGGTTCCGTCATATTAAAACGGACGTCATGGAAATCTGTCGTTTTCACCAGTATTTGACAATAAGTCAAAGCCCGGGCGGGCTTTAAAAGATTTAAATCACTAGATTTGCCCTCACCGTACTCAGTCTCAAGAAAAAGTGTCCATGACTAACAAAGTGTAGTCACTGCGTCATTTTGTGTCAGTGGTGTCAAAACGAAACAGAAAACTGACTATATTTTGACCCGGCGAATCTAACTATTTAAATCTTTGCCGCTGTCATCATTTTCATGACAGCCACCGCTCTTCTAGGAAACCGTAGCTTTAGGGAGATTTTCGTAATGCAAATGTTACCAGTAATATGCGGTTGCCTACACTATTTTTAAGAAGCAACTTATACAGATCAAGAGTATTTTGTATGTACTGCGAAAAGGGACCACCAAAATATGTTGAATTCTGTTAAATATTCCTATGCGAAAAAGGTCGTTGTCTTAGTTAGAAAATAAGTTTATTTTAATGTCTGACTCGCTAATAAATAAATTATCATAACGCGTGTTATTTATTTATTTTTGTATCTACTCTCTAGGAAACTCCCTTACGATTTATTTTTACTACTTTATTAACTAGGAACACTCGTCTCCGTATTGCTAGTAGGGATCAGACGTATCTAAATTGAGTTTCAGTGCCTATAATACCATTGTGTATACAAATAGTGTTGGGTTTTTGAACAAACGGATTTTACTCACCTTCCTTACAACTTTATGAATCTATTTCAAATGGCAGAGTTTCACTCACAAGAATACAATAGCAAATGATAGACCCAACACACACAATACACAATGCCAAATTAAGGGTTAGATAATGAAACATTTTTTATTATTGTTATTGTTTAACTAATAAAACACATTCAAAACACTTCACATTACTGTAAAACGGTCTAACCCCATTTCAAACGTAATAAACCACTTTACAAGAGCGTTGTTTTGATGATTTGAAATATTATAATGCAAGTGGCAAGGGGTTGCCACGATGTTAAGTGTCTGGCAATGATGACGTGATTTTTAATAATATTCTGAAGGTATTAATACCAAAAATCACACTTTATTATTTGATGAATTTAGATCGGTAATTTACACACCTTTAGTACCGTTTACCTGCCAAAGCCACGGTAACCTAAACTTCATAATGGTCCATCGTTCTTACAATCTTACCTGTATTGGGAGTAGAGATGATGCGTATATACTAGAACAGATCCAGGGACTAGGTATTTAATGAGACTAGGTAGCACCTATTCCAACTTTTAAAATACTCGATCCACCTAGTCTCACTGTGCATACGCGGCGCACTCGGCACCCGCGTGGCCTCGAAGTACCGGCGCGGCGAAGCGGGATAGCAAGGCTGATTTACCGCTCAATCGTGTTTGCTCTTTACAGATAATAATAATAATATAATAATAATTTATTTATTTTCTTACCACAAATTACAGAGATAGTAATACATAGTCTTCAGACACAATTTCTTAATTAATTTGTGGAAGACTGGTGCCTAAACTAAGTTTTTTACAAAAACCTGTATGTCAGGTCACCAGGCCCCCTAATCAAAGTTGTACATTATTTTTGTTGCACTGGAGACCATCGGGTTCATATATCATATTTACATAAAAATCTCCCACATTATATAATATTGAAATACTGCTCATTTAGCTTGGTTTATAGAAATCGTGAAATGAGGTAATTTATTAAGAATACATGCAAGGGAGGATGTATGTGAATGTATATGAAAGCGTGTGGGGTGAGTGTGTGTGATGT
This sequence comes from Agrochola circellaris, assembly GCA_914767755.1. Taxonomy (NCBI): domain Eukaryota; kingdom Metazoa; phylum Arthropoda; class Insecta; order Lepidoptera; family Noctuidae; genus Agrochola; species Agrochola circellaris. The sequence continues at coordinate 12,997,171 of OU611860.1, forward strand.
GGAGTGAGTGTGTGTGTGTGGTTTGGGATGCTTGTATATGCGTTGCAAAGGGAATTTTGTGTCATGAAATAGTTTTGAAAAGATCTTCAATTTGTGTATAATCTAATGTAATAAGCCATTCAGTTATTTTCCTTTTAAAAGCTATTTTGTTTAGGTTATGAACAGAGAGTAAAACATTGAGTCTGTTGTATAGAAAAGGGCCAAGAAAAGAAAAGAAGTTTCGGGCAAATTTGGATTTTACAGATATAGGTTGGCATATATTTCTTCTTCTTCTTCTCATGTCAGAATTTTGATCGGTATTTATAAAAGGAATAAGAGATCGTTGTTTCAAAGCAACATGGAGAATAAAAAGCTGCCGAATTGAGAGGACTTTAGCAGACCTATAAACTTCTACAGTGGGATGACGGAAAGGAAGGAATAGTGCAACTTTAAGGACTGCCCTTTGAGCCCTCTCAAGTGCTAAGAGGTTAGTTTTAAAAGTTCCACCCCATGAAGTAATGCAGTATGTCAGGAGGGATTGGCACAAAGCACAATAAACAGATTGTAGTTGCTTGGAGTTAAGGATTGACCGAAGATTTTTAACCACAAAGATAAATTTCCGTATTCTGCTAGTCAGACAATTTATATGTTCGGCAAAGTTTAATTTAGAATCCAAAGTGACCCCCAAGTACTTAATATGGTCCACTTTCTGCAATTTGGAACAAAAACAATCACCGTTATGAGGGAATGAACAGGTGTGAGCAAGAATGGAGAATGTTTGGAGAGATGACTGCGGACTGGTCCTTAATGAAAATGCAATATACTTGGTTTTAGTGGAATTTAAGGTGAGTATGTTAGTTCTTAGCCAATCATTTACCGTATTAAACCCAACTTGTGCGTACTTATGCACCTCTTCCCATGAGTCAGCACTGAAAAAAAGCACAGTGTCATCCGCAAAGGTAATAATACGACCATTTTGAAGACAGAGATTGCAGAGGTCGTTTATATATACCAGAAATAATGTGGGCCCCAGGATGCTACCCTGAGGAACTCCAAAAGCTACGGGAAGAGTGTCACTAAAGTGGTTATCAATTTTAACAATTTGCGTGCGGTTATTTAAGTAATCTTTGAAGAGTGACAATTGATTTTCACGTATACCGAGGTTTTCAAGCTTACGAAGCAAGATCGGGACCGACACTGTATCAAAGGCTTTAGCTAGGTCTAAAAAGATGGCTAACGACTTTTTTCGATCATCCATGTTAGAGACAATAGAGTTTGTTAATTCGTGCACTGCCATGGCTGTCGATTTCCCTGCACGAAAACCGAACTGAAACTGGGACAGCAGGTTGTTTGATTCTAGATATTTCACTAACCTGTTGTTCAATAGCCGTTCCAGAATTTTTGATAAGGCAGGCAGAATTGCTATTGGTCTATAATTATTAACACAGTGTCGGTCCCCACTCTTGTGAATCGGATGGATAAGTGCCTTTTTAAACGCAAGAGGAAAGGTACCAGTTTCTATCGCCAAGTTGCAGATATGTGTAATCGAGGGTACCAAGAGATTCTTATGAGCAATGAGAAGGTTTGAAGAAATATTGTCGCAGCCCACGGCGCAGTCGCGCTTGAGAGAGGTAATAATGGCAGCTACCTCATGCTCATCAGTGGGCAGGATAACCATGGAATGTGAAAAAGTTGGTGGGTGGGTACTAGCAGGGGGGTCATCATAATCCTGCTGTTGGGCGGATATTTTACCAGCCAGGGTTGAGCCAATATTGGCAAAAAAATTATTTACATTGTTTAAGCAATTAACTAGTTGATCCTGCGGGCTTATTAACTCAGTCGGTGATGTTTTGGGTCTTGATCTATTTGAAACTTTATTTATTATTTTCCAGAGGCGGCGGTTGTCCTTTCCCGCCTTTTTTACTTCTTCTCTTTCAAATTCCCTTTTAACTTTTTTCAAAATTTTGTTGCAATAATTTCGATACCGTGTGTATGTTGTCTTTAGTATTACATTGTCAGGGTGTTTTTTTAATTTTTTATTTAGATTGTCTCTGTTCTTTATACATCTTAAGAGACCTGGAGTTATCCAGGGTTTAATAATTGTTTTCCGCGAGGAGACGGTAATTATTTTAGTGTTTGACTCCACTACAGTTTTAAGAATGCTAACCAGTTTGTCAGCTGCTACGTTTGCATCATTTGCCTCGAGAACTGGTTGAAAGTTTGCCCCATTTAAGTCGGAAAGTAATCCAACTGAATCTATCCGTGAGGTCTTGTGTTTCATGTGTCTAGGAAAACATTGATTCAACGAAAGGATGACAGTATAATGATCTGTGAGGGTTGTTTGAGCTATAAAAACTTTTGCGGGCAATTTTGTTTTCAGAATGACGTGATCTAGACATGTTTTTCCGTGTGTAGGGATAACGTGAGCTGGTAGCAAGCCGTGAAACGATGTCAGATCGAGGTAAGCTGAAGCATTTCGATCATGATTTGAAGTACTGATATCTAAATTTATGTCACCGGTGAGAATAATGTTTCTACAAGAAGAATAGTTTATTAATATTTCATTTAGGGATTGCAGGAAGTTTGATATATTTTTATATGATGGTGGGCGATAAATAGCTAAAACAACGGTGTCATTATTAATTTGTATTGTTAGGCAATTTGCATCATGAAAGTCAGGTTCGAGAACATTAACATGTATGTCATTTTTTATGTAAACAACTACACCCTCGTTTTGTGTTTTGTTTTTGTTAGTTGAGTAATATTTATAGCCATTTAATAACGGAAGGTTTGAGGCAAGCGGTAACCAGCATTCCGTGAGAATTATCAGGTCCCACGAAATTCTCGATTGTGCCAATAGGACATTAAAACCTGACATGTTGCAATTTATGCTTCTTATGTTTTGATTGATAATTTTGAGACGTTTTTCGTTATTCGGGATGAGGTCCAAGCAATCGGCCAGGTCACATATAGTGGAGTCCGCGACTGTAAGGTGGTCAATGTCATTGTTTATTAAAATAGGATTATCGAAGAGTACGGTTTAGATGACAGAGGCAGAGAATAATGTGCATAGCTGTATAAATCAGAGAGACAAGGCATGAACGATCTCTCTCCCACCGAATCTCTCCTGAACTGACAAGAGATTTCAGTAGGCAAGCAATCGGTATGATAAGGACAATGACAAAAAACTTTTCTTGTTTAGATCTCGTATCATAGAATTCCCAAAACTGAAGTGATAAAACTGTGAAATTGTGTGTGTAATTGTGTATAAAATTGATGATGTGTAATTGTTTGCTTGTATACGTAAGTGTTTTATAGATAGAAAAACTTAACTGAAACATATAAAATGATAATCCAAAAAAGTTATAAAAGTACATGCAGGGCTTTAATGTTATGGAATAATGACCAGATAGTCATTTTTCAATTATTTTAGCAAAATCCATTTCAGAGTTAACAGTGATGCGTTGAGCGCCGTCCTCCTTGCGAAGGTAAACTTTACCAAATGCTGACCAACAATGCTTGTACTTATGTTGGGAGGCGAATTCTCTTGCCAGGAAGAACAACTTTCGAGCTTTTGCAGGGAGATTGTCCGATATGTAAACGGGTACCTTTGGGCCGGGGACTCGCAGATGTGTTGTATTCAACTTACAGCTTTTATTATTTTTATTAAAAGTTCTTACTGATTGCAGTATCTTGGTTTTAAGTAACACTGTAGTGAAGTCAACTATGATGGTGTTATTCATAGAATTGCTTGAGTTAATCCTGTATACGTCCTTAATATCTGATTCTGCAACTGTGGTGTCTAGAGTGGTACCAACATTTGAGATCACATTTATTAGATCCAATTTTGATTCATTCTCAATTTTAGGGATGTTTTTTATTTCTACAGTTGTAATTTTCGATTGCTTTTCAAGCTGATCTACCCTGTCTTCCAGTTTCCTGATATAGTCTCGATTTTCCTTCTTTTCGACTTCGTACTGTTTCATTTTGTTTAGCATTTCATCATATTTTTTAGCAGTAAAGTCGACTGAGTCTTGAAGTTTACTGTACTGGCTTTTTACTTCCAACATCGTTGCCTCCATGTTAGAGTAGAATACCTTTTGCTCCTTTTTAAGATCTTTGATTACACCAGATAGTTCATCTTTGAAATCATTGAAATCTAGTAGATAGTCTTGGTCATCGCGTTTCCTTTTATTACGACAGGTAACGTTTGAGGCATCCATGGAGACTTCATTTATTTCCGCAGATGTACTTATGTTTGGCTCAGATTGGTGGTGGACTGGAGGTAACTGACTTAATACAGCAGGTGACTTTGGCGGTGTTCGTTTTAGCGGCATTTTTCTAAGTAGTTTTGAATTGTGATTTAAATAAAATCTAAGATACCGAAAAAGTATGTTGGACGGCGGGGTTTGAACCTGCGACTCGTTACGCACGAACCGGAGTCTTGCACCGCGGCGCTAAGTCATCAGATCATTCGTGTGTCAGTCATTTGAATTTAAACCATATTTCAATGCAATTAAAAATAATGCAAAGCGCATTCGTGTTTGCCTAAATCATTCGTGTGTCAGTCATTTGAATTTGAACCATAATTCAATAGACATAAAAGTAATGGAACGCGCACTCGTGGTGGCCAAGAATACATTCTGTCCTTTTTTAACTACACTATTCCGCAGTCTTTTCATCTTTGTCTGTCAATACTCGACACTAGTCGGGACTTCATCAACCAATTTACTAGGCAGATTTTATACACTAGGTATTGTAAATACTCGAAGTATCAAGTACGGACTAGTGCGGATGTGATCCCGGCTCGCCGCCGTCGTAATCGGATACGCGTATCGGATTTACTTTGAAATCGGTTTTCGTAACGAAGTTTTGATAAGTAGGAGAACTTTTGATTTTAGTTTTAGTTTTTATTGTTTTAAAAAATGGCTCCCAAAGGAAGTAGTGTCGCTTGGGATCATTTTACTGACAAAAGCCAACAAATAGCTGAGTGTAACTATAGTAAAATACAATTGAGTTTTAAAAGTTCTGTATCAAACCGTACAAAGCACATAAAACGTAAACATCCATTCGTAAGTTTAGTTAGAAGAAACGATCCAGCTCCAGTGATAGCAGCCCAGACTAACCGCCACCATAAACAAAACGTGTACATATATAAAAAAACAATGACTGTAGATAGGCGATATAAAAAAAAACAAAAAATTAAAAACGATTAGTCTGAAAATGAATTGAAATCTTTTAATACGCCAACAATCTTTAATGTAGATAGATCTTTACGTTGACAGTCCTAAGCCTGTGTAAAGTATGAAGGGAAGATTACTATATTCATTACTGCGTATGTACGTACTTAAACGTATCGGTGGTACGCGAAGACGAAGCATACTGTAAAGTATGCGTATTTCGTGGACTAGGTGGAACAGGTATTTGGATCGAGTATTTGTACGGAATAGGACTAGGTGCACCTAGTACAAAATTTACCTAGTATGACTCATCTCTAATTGGGAGCATGCGCTGGCAAACTTTCAGCTTTTATAAAATAACGAAGGTCTGGGGTTCACGGGCTCTTAGGTTATGAAACTGGCCTGAATATTGCAAAAAAACATAATAAAATTTGAATTTCGCGGGCTACTGGCGCTAAACTTGTTTACACAATTTCCTGTATGGCAACACGCTCATTTCCGGGAATTCGAAAACCGTAAGATCAAAGTTGCTTGCTGAAATATTTATTTTAGATTAAGGATTTTGATTTCCGAACAAAACTAAAACTGTCACTAGTCTGTCAGTGTCAGTCAGCCAGTCAGTTCAACGTCACTGTCACTTAAATTTCGCGCCGCTCGTATGCACTTAGAATGCAATTATTATTTACAAAGTTCTCAATTACACTAAGAAATACAATAATTAGTAACCAATAAAAATGACTTGGAATAAATTGTTGTGTAACTTTCGAGAGCTCCAATTGATGGGAACGTTATCTGGCGGTCAAAGTTTTAGGTTCGTATTGTGCATGTTATTTTTATCAAAGATTTACATAAATATGATTTTTATTAATTACCTGTATGATAATACAGCTCTGACCAACCTTTCGGGCAAAACAGTCGTTATGTTATGTTATGTTATGTACAGCTTTATAATAGAGATGCCTTTACATTTGTCGTGGTAAATATTTCATTAGGTAATAATATGACTTTTTTATGAATACAGTACATAAATTCTTGTAGTAACAGAGAACACAAATTAATTAAGGTACTCAACAAATAAATAATTTCCCTAGCACACAACAAGCAGATGATTCATAAAGAAATTATTGTTCTTTAGATGGACACACAACCAAGAAAACAATGAATGGATCGGTGTTTTCTCGAAAACCGTCTGGAAATTACGTGAAAATGACGATCATCTACAATATCAAGTCATAGGCTCCCTACATAACAAGTCGAACAAAAGCAAAAGTACAAAAACAAATGAAGATTTTAAAAAGTTACTTGAGGATTATTTCCGACTAGATTTGAACTTAGGAGAATATTACAAGGAATGGTCGGAGAAAGATGAACTGTTTGGGAAGGCCTGCCAACAGTTTTATGGCATCAGAATGTTACGCCAAGAACCTGTGGAGAATTTATTCTCTTTTATTTGCAGCCAGAACAATCATATATCACGGTGAATAATTATTTCCTTTACTTAGTGAATACTTGGTGCCTTTTTTTAGCATAATAACTCCTCTTTAAAAAAAAAAAAAATAAGAAAGTAATATTTAGTAGAATGTCTTCCAAGTATTTTTTTCATTATTTATTTGTCTGACTGTTGTGGTGCCCAAAAGCTGGGTAACATATTCTAAACTCTGCAAATATCTAAGTAAGTTATCTTAGATATTTGCACAGTTTAGAACTCAATCGATGAAACGAATAATAATGTGTGACCTGTGAATTACAGGATATCTACCATGGTAGAAAAGCTATGCACTCATTATGGAGAAAAAATATGTGAATATGCAGGAGACACATACTATGCATTCCCGGAGGTCGAGAAATTGTCTTTACCAGGGGTAAGAAAATAAACAAAAAACCTTTTATGAGAAAAACCTTTACTATTGGGATTTTTTTAAACATAATAGGAAGTCAGTTAATATTTTCAAAGAATACTTTTAATCTGTCTGGTTTTGTCATCCAAATTTTCTCTTTGAATGTTATTATGCCTAGTATACATTAGCAGTACTTAATACTTCTTTAAATACTATTTTAAGCCTATATTGAATGTTTATTTATGCTCTTGGTGTTCTTATAAATATTTTTTTTAATTATTTATATTAAATTCAATTCCAGGTAGAATCAGAACTCAGGAACTTAGGTTTTGGGTACAGAGCCAAGTTCATACAGAAGTCAGCTGCTCAGATAGTAGAGTGGGGGGGAGTGGAATGGTTCAACAGCTTGCAAGACATGAAGTATAAAGATGCCAAGCAGGAACTGATGAAGCTACATGGTATTGGGCCTAAGGTAACTAATTAGTGTTTTTTTTAATACATATCCTTCACTGAGACTGTCACTTATGCAAAAATTGCAATAATGAGTTGAATATGTAATAACTGTCCTAAAGCAATACAATATTGAGTGGTCATTATTAATTCGAAAGTAAGTTAAAAGTTGACGTTGTAGTAAAAGCTATTCATCTTGTCTAAATCTTGAAATATAATATTTTTTTTAAATGTCAAAGTTTAAATGCTTCTCCTGAAAAATTGCGTTTTTGCATAAGTGACAGTCTCGCACCGGGGGTGCGATATGTAATTGATGTAGTAGTAAAGTAGATGATTTTAAACCTTTTATTTAGTGCCTAAGGCCAGGGCCACGACATTGAGCAGTGAGTCTTGCGGCGCGGGGCGACGCTCAAATATCCCCCCCCGCTCTTCTCTGCAAATCGCACTGCGGCGACTAATGGTACGCTCTAAATAACTTCCAACATTTGTTGTCGCCGCGGTCGCAGCGACAAGACGCAGGTCGCGCGAGCGGTGATGTCGCGGCCAAGGGGTTAAGGTGTCTACACACCAAGCCACACGCGCCGCCGGGTATTTGACCCTTTACAGTGCAGATATAACCGACTTTTTGTGTTACAAAATCTCGCCTTCCTATGTATTTTTTATTGTTCTACAGGTAGCCGACTGCATTTGCTTGATGTCCTTGAACCACCTAGAAGCTCTTCCTGTGGACACCCACGTGTATCAAATAGCCGCACAGAACTACCTCCCACACTTGCGAGGCAAGAAGAATGTCACAGAGAAGATGTACACAGAAATAGGAGATCATTTCAGAACGCTGTATGGAGATATGGCAGGATGGGCTCATACTGTAAGTTGTTATTACTTTTTTTTTTGTTGATATTGTTTTTTTTTTTTTTTTGTTACTTATTGTTTTTTTTTTTTTTGTTATTATGTTTTTTTTTTTTTTTGTATGCATGTGCATAGCCGTAAGAGTAGGGGAACATCTAAGAAACAATGGACTGTGTGAAAGTTGGTATAACTAGAAAGGGGGTAACTACTGAGATGACGAATAATAGAGTTGTATGAAAGGAGACATGTTGCACTACAATTTATCATCATTACATATAGTTCCTTATTCTTGTTTCATGTTTATTATTTTATATATATACATATATCTATGTATATATTTATATGGAAAATTTTATGCTTTATGTATTTATGTGGTATGTAAATGGTACACCACTGACTACCTGCAGTATTGTCTCTCCTCTCCCTTTAACCCATCCAAAGGTTGTCTGTAAAAGATCGCTTTTAGCGATAAGACCGCCCATTGTGCCCTATGTAAAATTTCTAAATTTATTTCTGTAATTTGTATGGTGTGCATAATAAAGAATATTCTATCCATCTATTTATTTTGGGTCACCAAATAAATTGGGATAAAGGCTAGATAATGGTGATGGTTCTGGTGATTCTTTCGGCCCTATTTTTAAAACAATTAAATAGAAATCATCTATGGCCCTAGTTCGATTTAAAAAAGCATTTCCATGTAATGTAACGTTCCTGCGAATGCTTGGCACGCTGTTCGAAGTAATACTCACGGCGAGTGAGCATCTACCTGTAACATTCCTTTTTATTTTGCGTTCCTCTTCGTTGAAGAATATTTCAATCTGGATCTGCTGTTTATCTTGCTCGATGAAATGTTACACAAATTCGCTTGTTTGTTTGCAAAATCAAGTTGTAACCTAGCGTAGAGTGGCGTCCTCATTGTTCGGTTCGTGAAGGGTTACGCATATTTTGTTACAAGTTAATGCACTAGTCTATTCTCACCTTTAGCGCCGGCGTACATCTTACCTTGTGTCATTTCAAATTTGGAATTTGGAAAGTGATACCTTTAGTAAAATATTTCAAAGCATATTATTGGCTGGATCTGGATTTAATACGATGTTGCCATTTTGAAATAAAATATGAAAAGGCTTTGTTTATCTTGTTACAGGTTCTTTTTTGTGCAGACCTAAAGAAATTCCAACAGAATGACACAGATAGCAATGATACCGGCAAACCTAAGAAACGGAAAAAAGTGTAAATAGGTTTTGAATTTTAAAAATAAAATAATGGAATGTCGATCGGATCCGTTTTATTTATGCATAAAGTAATTATATTCTATGTTTTCATAAAAAAGTATAAAAAGTTTACATAAATCCTTAGAGTAACGGTGTAGTTGTAAACAGAATTTTGGTCAGACCTTTTTATAAATATAATAGAATGATACAATAAAATAACTTTTTGGGGTTCCGTACCTCAAAAATAAAACTGGAACCCTTATAGTCTCACTTTGTTGTTTGTTTGTCAAGACCCTTTTTCTTAGGAACGCATGGAGGTATCAACTTAAATTTGATATCAAACACTCGGATCTACGGTCCCTTCAAGCAAAAAATCTAGCTTTGAAGTCAATGCAATAAAATAATACGGCCATTTATGTCGCATATTTTGACACCCGAAAATAAACCAAAACCTTTATAGGGTACTTCTCGTTCTTATGTTTGGTAAGAAGCGGTAAATATCTAGTTATATCGCATTTTTGCAATTATTAGTTAACATTTGTAGTTGGGGAATTGACCATGACGTATGGCAGAATATTTTCTTAATTACAAAGTTAAGTTTGTCCTTCAATCCGGAATTGGAAATTCATAAGCGCATGAGTGAAGCCACGGGTAGCCTAGCACAACATTGAGACGGAACCCTCAGGGCTCAGACCTATTCGCTCTTTTTAGGGTTCCGTACCTAAGAAGGAAAAAACGGAACCCTTATAGGATCACTTGTGTGGCTGGCTGGGTGTCTGTCTGTCCGTCTGTCACAGCCAATTTGCTCCGAATGTAATGGATCGATTAAGTTGAAATTTGGTACACATTTGTATTTCTGCGACCCAAACAAGGCCGTTTATAATAATAATGGGGGAGAGAGAAAACCATTTTTTTTTTTAATGTACCGTGTGACATGTCAAATGCTTATTGCGAGGATCAAATTCTTATTTAAAAGAAATTTGTGATAATTGATGGAATGTATGGAAGACAAAGAGAGACGATAAGAGAAGTTTTTCAACTACAATGTTAAGTTTGTTCTTGGGATAAATTCATCCCAACTACGGAACCCTTCATTGTGCGTAGTATGACACACACTTGACCGGTTTTTTTAACTATACAGGCTGTGGCAAAATCCATGGTTAACTTTGAATTGGTCAAGTCACCCTGGATCCTCCCCTTTTCAATACTTATTTAGCCACAACCTGTATAGTCAAGGAATAAAATTATAAATCGCTCATAAATAAAAAATTAAGTACTAAGGACCTCACAATAATTCCATGATTTCTTAAAACATTATAATTTGGTTATAAAACTTATAATTAAAAGTACACAACCTGGAATGGTAGAATAGAAGATATTCTTTTAGAAAGACCGATGTTCCAATATCACATTTTTTTGATAGAAATAAATAATTAAATTGCACGTAAAACTACCTTAAGCTAATTTGTGAGATTATTTTCAATGAGTTTTTTAAATGCACCTTATGTGCCTCATTTTTGGTATCTTAATCTAGGTAAATGCTTGCGTTAAGATAATAGTAATTTATGAAATAGTGTTTACTATTGAACACGGGGCTCCATATCAAAAATGATACATAAAATATGTTTTACATGTAAACAACAAAATTGGTACATAAAACTAATATAAAACGTAAATAATTACTTTTAAATAAAAATCAGTCTACTTCAGTAGCACAAGAATAGTTACGGGCAGCGCAACTGACCAGCAAAATGGCTGAAGCACTTTTCATTGGCCAATTGAGAATTAACTAAATTACTACTAGAATAGAGTTGAAAATAGCGTGCAAAAGATAATTCCCTGTGGCGTATTTTATTGTTTTTGGGGAATGGCATCACGCAGGTCAACCTTGGAGGTTGTCGGCTGCTCAGAACAGACGTTTCTGTACCTCAATAAATTAAGGCCTCCAGCCAGGGCATAAAATCTTATAAACTAAGCGACTACACGATAAGGGCACCCCCTTTGGGGAACGCACCTCGGCTTAGGGCGTCGCTAGGGGAGGGCAGTACGGGACAGGCTGGATCGGATTAATCCTGTTGCGGTGTCATTTATGCTATTTTATACTCTTTTACCGTAGTAATATAGTTCAATATCAGTATGAAAACTGCTCAAGCATTATTTTGCCCAAAACATTTCTTTATACGAATAAGTCATAATAATGTCTTGTTGAGTTACAATAAGCGAAAGCAAAAATGTTACACGTAACTATGCTTAAAAATATACTCAATCGCGAAGTCTATTTTTCAATGTTTAAAATGTTCTTCGATCAATTTCTTTTTGTCTTCTTATAGATAATGCAATGCCATTGTAATAAGGTTTCTGTTCCGCTTCTCATACAGAGAAGGCGTTAGCTTTGCTTACCACGTTTGTTCAAGGTGGATTGGCGATTCCAGACTTACATTAATCTTAGAAGTTCAGGATACCTACTTCTTTAATTTTATTAATATTATTTACAACCTTTTAGATTCACCAAAAACAGACCAATTCACTTACTACCGTAGTATATCTGAGGGCAGTATTCGATCAGTACTTGTAGGGCGCGTATCTCGAAGGCTAGGTCGGTGATAGCTGGTGGTGTGGCCACCAGTGTGGGCGCAAATACTGTGCTCAGGTTATGAGCGCTCATCTTGTTTAGATCTGCTAGTTGAGATACTCTGGGGACCAAATACATGACAAATCAGTTTGAAAATCGATATTTTATTTTCCAAGGGCAAGATTGCACTGACTTTACTTTGACAAGTAAGCGTCTCATACGAATGTGAACTTTATTCTTATAAATTTAATGTCGATAGTCGTGAGAAACGCTTGCTCACATTGGCTTATACGAATATGAACATTTCATACTCAACCAAGTAAAGTCAAAGTGCCATCTGTGCCGTAAAACTCTGTTCCAGAGTAAACCACTTTTCAACCTTATTACTAAGGGCATAGGGGTGAGAATGGTTCACCGCAACTGTCCATGGTTGTACTTACTAGCGCTACTCGCCGAGTATGTTGTTATAAGTTACTTATCTTAGGTTAATATTAACTGTTTATTAGCTCAATTGGCTTGTTTGTTTTTCAATTAGGGTCTAGTTACTAGACTGTTCTGGACCACCGTGTTGCAGTTGTTGACTGGCAACACTGAGCAACTGGCAAGTGTTACCAGCTATGAGTGTCAGAGATATAACAGTTCACTGTCAAAGCTAAAGTCTATTTAAATCCTTGTTTCGAATTGATGTTATTTCCACATAAACAAACATCAACTTTATGCTAATGTGAATAAAGTTGATTTTAGACTGACTAGTACTGTTGAAAAAGTAATTAAAAAAAATTTAAGTTTTAGCGCAAACTGAACCTTATGTGTAGGAATTAAAGTAGTTTTTCCTAAAACACGTGTTTGTTTACATGTTTGGCAAATAAATTGCGAACGCAGATTAAGTATAATTTTGTAAGAAAGATAATCGCACTATAAGAAACTTATAAACTAGAAAATTATAAGAAGCCTTCATCTTACCTGTGTAAATGCTGCACCATGTATTGTAGACAGTTGAAGTGTGCTGGCGGGAGCGAGTCCAGACATTCCCGAAGTGATGCTATTTGTTGCGCTTGCGTCTTCATCTCTGAAATTATATTAATAATATTTTACTAATTGGTTATAATAGAGCATATGAGTTGTTGAGTTATTACTTCTGTTAGGTGTGCTTTCGCTGCCTAAGCTACTGATCCAATTTTGAATACTTTAACTAGGTTTAATGTCACCCAACTAGTTTATTTTTATTTTGATACTAGCTGTTGTACTGTGTGACTTCGTCCGCGTGGAATTCTATAACTTAATTTAATTTTTTATTTATATATAGCTGGTAGTGAACGTTTTGAATTAGTGAAAGTTTTCGGAGATAAGCCAACACAGACAGACAGACCCAAGAACCGTAGGCAAACAGACACTTCAAATTTATTTATTTGTTTAGATTTCATGGGTTTAAATTCCAGTCCAGCCGTTTCGGAGATTAGCCAGAACAAACAGACAGACAAAAATATTAAAAAAATTGTTTTTGTTCTATGTACCGTATATACTTTGATATGCATTTAGTAAAAAGCGATTATTTTGAAATTACAAACATACACTTCAATTTTATTTATTTGTTTAGATAAGAATAATTAAAATTTATTTATTTATGTATCCTCCCACTCGACCGCCATACAGCAATTATACCAACGGAGCAAAAAAAAATCTTTTACAAAGTCAAAGTCAAAGTATTTTATTTGTTGAACATAGGTAATATGGTACATGGTATAAAATTTGCGTTGTATCACTATGTTTTGCCTTGCAAGGCGTACAAAGGAGAATGCCAAAGTTTCCTACAAGACTCGGCCAGAACCGACAGAGATGAACTATATTTCATAAAAAGGGAAAATAATTATAGAATTAGATAATATAATTAGATTTATATTGGAAGTACACCAAAAAAAGTTATAGTGCTTTAAAGTTGACCACTTAATACATCTGATTTTAACGATAACATGAAATAAACTATTAAGTGATTAATTAAATGAATGACTTTTAGCAGATTATCGTCGTATATAAATGTTTTTATATTAAAAATATACATAAAACATACTTAGATTAGAATATGAAAAAAAAACACAACAACACGCCGATGAAGTGAAGTCAAACTTAATGACAAGGACCACAGACAAAACACGTTTTTTACATCAAGTGTTGCCACTACTAAAATAACATTATAAGGTATTAGGAATAAACTATTCTACACAGTATCGATCATCGGATTATTTTTAATAAAATTATTACATCACTTTATAATATTATTCATAAATATAACTAAACGGTATTTATTATTAAAAGAACACACAGGCTCTTTTCCTCCGAACCGGAGACAGTTTGCCAAAACCGTCAAACCCCACCGAATCGACGACGGTGAGTCACGCGGGTTAGATCTCATACTTATCCACCTTATGTGCGTTTTTTCTTATGCACCTACGGGGTATCATGCGACATTCAAGGATAAATAATAAAAAAAATCTAAAATGACAAATGTCGTTTTTTTCATCAAATGACTTCTCCCGCTCTAGGCGCAGCGGAAGGGCGTGTCAAACTCTTACTGACTAAAACCCACCCGTGTTCCTTCACTTGCCTGTACGTTGACGCTAACGCTAATTTGACAGTTAAAACGTCACAAAAGGGGCAGGACTTTATCTTTATTCATATTTATATTATTGTAATCGATTTGCATATGCAATTTCGTATCGATATTATTTTATTTTGGTATTGGCAACATTTCTTCTTGAAATTGTAGCTATGAAATGTGTTGTTAAATTGACAATTAGTTGAACAACTTTTTAAAATGAGTTTTCAGCGGTGTGCTTCTACAGATTTTATATAAATTGTATAATTGTTAGTATTTTCTGTTATGAATTATCATTATTACAGAATGTCTGTCGGACGCTACATGATTCGAGCCTATTCTTGTCATTGTCCTTTGGCGTAAAAAACTACAAACGAAATAAAACTGTTTCAAACAAGTAACATCGTAAACAAGGCAGAATAACAAGTGGATCGGACATTTTTTTATTTTATGCTTCTATCATCTAAAAACTCATTGATAGAGTAGCAAGCCTTTTTAATCAAGAATTTTTTAAGTTGCGATTTAAAATGGTTTATGTTGGTCTTGGTTTTTAAAGTTTTTGGTAGTTTATTGTAAATCTTTAGACCCATGCCGAGACAACTCTTTGAGAAAAGTGCAGTATTGTGTTTTTTTTTATTTTAGTGTGCTTTGATGATGTCTAGTATTAAGTTTTTCAAATTTAGACAGATTGAAATTACATAAATATAGAGGGATGGAAGCGTAAGTATTTTTAAACTAACGAAAAGGCCAGTACAGTACACTGTTATAAACAGGTTTAAAAAAAAAAACAATTTGGGAACGTTTCTTTATATATATAAAATAACATAATGCCTTTATGTCCCGAAGGATTGTGAAGAGGTACTGTCGTCATTTCGCCATTATATTTAAGTCCCATGTGTTAGGGGGCAACCTATTTGCTAATAACTAATATTATAAATGCGAGTTTGTTTGTTACGCTTTCACGTTAAAACGGCTGAACGGATTTGGATGAAATTTGGCATATGGGTAGACCATGCCCTGGGTCAGGACATTGGAGACTTTTATCCCGGTATTCCCACGAGATCAAGACTTATGCGGGTGAAACCGCGGGGCGCAGCTAATTCTTTATAAAGTCAGTTATGAATAAGAGGAATTTACACCTCCTCTAGCTACATTATGAACATCGTATACTCACGTATAGCATGCACTAGTTTCGGATGTAGTTCATAAGTAATGAGTGGCACCGGCAGAAGTCGTAGATACAGCTTGAGGGTGCCGGCAACCACGTTGATGTTACTATACACACTTAAATCGGCTGCTTCACCGTCTGGAATACATCAAGAATAGGATTTAAAACTAAATATACAGGGTGAAATCGAATAAATGGGCATGGTCTGATAGTGAAAGTTGTTCATAATGATGAGCACAATGACCCCTTATGAATCCTCATAAGGGGTGAAATTGCAAGTTACGAGCGCGTATAATGTGACTCTTATGTCTTTGTAATAAGGTATAAATTGGAATTATTGACGCGCGTTCAGCGTGCGCAGTTGCGCTTACACATGTGCGTGCGCGCTGGAAAGTTTGGCGAATAAAATTTTAAAAGCAACAAATAATGTACCAATGTTTAAGAACAATAAAAAAAATACATAATTATATACATACTTTGTCTAGAATTTGCTAGACGCCGTATTATATATTTATCCAGGCGATGACAATAAACTTTTCATTCTTATGCAGTCTAATACCATAGAAAAATTAATAATCCTTCTTCTAGCAATGAATACGGGCGTATCATACGCCTCTAAATTGTAAACTGATAGCATAATTTTAAATGATTTCTTATCGGTACTTTCCTTTGTATACGAACGGAAGTATTATTAATTATTTTCTAAGTATTATTCATTCGCTCCTTACCTCTATCAAATGCCATTTTCAAAGCCTCAATCTCATCAGCGAACCCAGAGACCCTGTATATTCCCTCGGAATCCATGCCCCTATCTTCTATCTCGTTCACACACTTCTTGACCACGAACGGCAGAGTACTGGAGTGTGCGTTCAATAACGTGGTCAGGTCTATACCGAACACTCCGCGGAGTTTCTTTAGATCAGGTACGCAATGGTTCGGAACGCGCTCTGAGCATTTTGAGTGGGCTATGAAACCGCAATCTGGAAAAGACCTTTTTAGTTATAAACTTATAAGTTACTTCTTTTTGCCTGGGATTTCACTCGTGTCCATAAAAAAATTACAACATTTGGTAAATTGATGGCATAGAACAAAACTCACAGACTGCATTTAGATATTACGTCACAGTGAACCTTATTCTTATAAGCATAATGTACATATTTGTATATGAGAATTTGAATGAAACGTTTCATACGAGTATGTATATTAGCATAATACAAATAATGTTCATATTCGAATGAAACGCTTACTTTACTTAGTCAACATGCTGGCTCCATATCTGGCCAATTGTCTAGCTTGTGTGCTTTATAATATTTAGAATGGTTTTAAATGCCATAATTATACAATGTAACATTTTGTATGACATGTGGCTTAATAATATGAATAACTTCTAATAACCTGAATATAATTGAATTCGTTTTTTTTTGCAATTGTGTTTTTATTTAAGTTGGAAATACATATTACAAGTGGGTACAAACAACTTATAACTAATTAATTAATAAAAGTAGCAAAATTATATACTAATTTAATTGAATTATTTAGATATTTGGTCCATGACCAATTATGGTTTTCCTATACTTAAGGAAAATATGACCAATGAATTTCATTTAGGTACTTACAATTATTTTGTCAATTGAAATGTTATTTTGAACTAAGGTGGCGTTTTATTTTCCTCATACATTGTTTATGTTTATTATTAGATTTGTATGTCACCGGATAATTGAAAACACCAGTCCACAAGTTTATAATAAATCTTGTGAGATTTAAAAACACGGAATTGTGATCAGACAGACACATTTCATTTACAGTAAAACACGTAAAAATTTGATAGTTTATAATCTATTTGTTTCTTGCCAACAGATTGCGAGATGGGAAGTAAGGAAACGCAAAGTGCACGTTGATTGGCTTCACAAGCACTGAGAGATAGTATCACAGAAAATCGAATACATTGTAAAACTGCGCACAAATTGGACCCCAGTGCATTTCTAATACAGACATCGCCTGGCCCCGGGCAATAAAGCGGTAATATCAAAAATCGAAATTTACAGGAGAAGTAAAAATACATAACTTAGTCGTAAGAGAATTCTCCATGCAATAAAGCTGTTATTGTCATTTATTCTACATAAATATTATTAAAAAAAACTGAATAAAATAAGAGTGATACTGAGTCAAGTCAACAATCAAATAACATTAAAAAGGGCGTAACCGGTGTTTACCGCTATATTACCCGGGGCCAGCGATATCTAGACAGGTCAAATTAAGGCAGATTTGCCTCTCCTTGTATATTGCTAGGTTCTTAGGTTCTGGCCGCGACTTCGTCCGCGTGAAATTTCTTGTTCCCACGACCCACCGCGTCGCATCGCATCGCCCGCCCGCGCTATTACTTCGTTTTCGCGTAGCGTTCTTTCTGATTTTTTTCTGTTTGCTCGGCTCCTAAGGGTCCTATAGTGCTGAAGCCTTCCTCAAGAATTGGGCTATCAAATTAATAAAGAATTTTCCAAATCCGCTACCAGCCGGATTTGAAAAATTTCCCAGCACGTTGGAACAAACAAACTCTTCAGCTTTTATATTAGTATAGATAAATGCGAAGTCCATATTAGTCTATAATATAAAGAGATAAAATTTGTGAGTTTGTATGTAGACCCCCTACATACAAACTCACATTTTTTTTTTCAATTTCAGAACTACTGATCCGATTCTTATAATTCTTTCACTAATGGGAAGCTACAGTATCGCTGAGTGTCATATATTTTATGTTAAAAGTGTCGTGAAATTTCACGCGGACGCGTGCTGCTGGAAAAAACTAGTATTCCTGAAATTTTAGGATGAAGACAACTGCAATGCAGGTTGAAACAGTAAAATAAACGAATATATAGGTGTTTGTATACCTTCACATTTAACACCTTGTGCTGTAAATCCCCATAGGAAGTTGGCACACAGTTCGCACCAGTTCAGACCCTTAAACGTATGTACTTTGAAGCTGTGTGACTTGGAATACTTCATTACTAAAGGATTGTCCTCTATGGACGGTGTGAGATCAAAAGGAGGCTTCTTCATGCCGTCTACTTCGCTTACGCCTATGTTTTCAGTCTTTGTTATTAAGGGGCTTGCATTGTTTGAGGCTCTGTAATAGAAATGGAATGATATAAGAATATTGACATGCTGTACCAAGCTCAAATAAATTGGTAATACATACGCCTTATTTCCCAGAAGGGGGGGGCAGAGGTGTACTTGTAGTAGGTATATCCACATTTCGCCAGTTATGTTTAAGTCCCATGTAATAGGGAGGCGACAAATCCAGGCTCCGGGCTGCTACTGAGAAGTTCTAGATAGAAAACCCAATAACACTTTGCCCAACCCAGGAATCGAACCCAGGACCTCATACTCACCAGTCGCGCTTGTTACCACTAGTTGATTGACGATGAGGCGACGAATGAGGTAGTCAAATTGGTAATTTATATGTTAAATAGATAGATAGAGAACTCTTTATTATACAATAAAAATAATTACAAGTAAGGGCAGGAAAATGATGATGAGTTAGGAATATTTACAATTATGGTATACGCTAGTGGAAAAGTAGAAGTGTTGAATTGAAACTTATATTTGGGTGATAATAATAGTATGACTCAATTAACAATTTTTTTAAAGTACTTTCGATCTCCTTCGATGCTCACACAAAAAAAAACATGCTGTAAAAAAGAATAATATAACTTACTGTTGCATTCTTGAGAGTGTATTTAGTTTGCGTTTGTTCAGTGTAACATACGGACTCTCAGGGTAGCTTGCTCTAGAGTTGATCATCTCCACTATGTGATGAGCTTTGAGTTCCATATGACATGTGATGAGACCATCAGCCACCAGATCGTAGATAGTGTCGTAACGTTTAGCACCAATGTAATGCGTTCCGTCATAGTATAGTTTGTAGTGATGAATTTTATCATCAAATCTGAAATGTTTTAAAAGGTAATTGTTTTGTTTAATTATGTTTTTTTATATACATGATAAAGATGTTGATTAACAAATTATAAAGCTAAGATTATCATAACACCTATTTAACTTTTTCATATATAAATATGGACAGTAAAAATATTTATTTTCATTTACCTAAATATGACAATGATACAATATTTTTAAGGATTCACATTTACTTAGTCTGCATTCTACAATGTTGATTCATCAGGATTAGGATAAGGCAACAAACAAATGATTAAAAATAATATTTAAGTCATCCTTTGAAATAACGTAAAATTGCAGAATTTTAACTGGATTCTTGTAGGAAATAATTGGTCATATTGGGTGATGTAAAATCATTTCTAGAGTGTGAAAACTTCTTACTTTAAAGTTAATGTGTAGAAGTCATTACCCTGGCTGCCTTTTCTTATTAAAAAGGCGCCGTTGGGTTCGTTTTCAAGAACTAAAATTGCTTCTTTGTGACTCATAACACCATGATATTCCCTCCCATAGAACTCCGGTCTATCGTCCAAATTATCACACGCCACACGCTTGGGCTTCGGAGCCTCCATTTGTATTCGATATACTGAAAAATAAAAGTAATTGCACAAAAATATTCGTACATAAAAAGTAATTCAAAAAGTTTCCACAAAAAACTTACATTCCGGTTTCCAAATATTTTTCAGGTTCTCCATTTTACGTGTTTGTTTATGTCTATATTAGGAATTGATTCCGCAATTTAATTACCCGAGAGTGTGTCAAGGTATTTAGGAAATGATCGCATAAAAATGAGTAATTAGTAGAAATCGTAACGTAAACAAAACTTGCGGTGCTTGACACTGACAGCAGACAGTGACATTTCGACGTTTCGTAATTCCGTTCGGTTGGTACAATTGCTTGGTGATACTAGGGTTGCTCCGTAAAGTACATACTGGTGATAGTCAATTCCCGAGAATATTCTCCTTGCTAGAACTTTGCTGTTAAGTTCTCGAGAATATTGTTTTGGAAGGGAATATACGAGAATTTAAAAAGTTTGTGTTTTTTTTTTTTTGCCTTTGAATTTCAAAATATAATATACAATCTTAAATATAATATATACATCTAACACGTAAGTAATAGTTTTGAATGCATATGAACGTTTTACGAAGTTTACATCCAAATAAATAAACTACTTCACAACCTAAATTCTCAGTAAATTCTCCTGAGTGAGAACATTTCCGAGAAAATTCTTATAAATTCTCCTCAATTTTGATTTGGTTTTTCGGACTCTTTGTTTTAATGGTTTTGGTTAAGTTCATAATTTTCCAAATCAAATCAAAAATATTTATTTGCTAGAATATGGTACATAATGGTGTTACAATAATTTTGTTTCTGCATATCCTGCCAAAACGATGGCGTGCAAAATTATACATACTTAAATCGCGATTGAAAATGGTGTAGAGTACAATTAGTTGACATGAACCAAAATTCACACCTTCAGGTGCAAAAACAGTACTGTATTTTTTTTTTTTTTTCTTTTGCTTAAATCTTGAAAACGGTATCCTACCGCAAAAATATGAAAATTTCGACCCCCTTTATAAAATAAATAAATAAAACCCATAAACCCCTAAAACTCAACATGCAGGTAATAATTTTCTATACAAAAAGTGAGAAATTCCATATATCGTCGAGGCTGCAGTCCTCCGGCTCTAAAAAAAATTCACTAGTTAAACAAGTACCACGTTTTTTTTTTTTTTTTGAGGATGTGAAATTATCAAATAACTTCTCCCGCTCTGGTTGGAGCGGGAGGGCGTGTCAGACTTTTACTGACTAAAACCCACCCGTGTTCCTTCCGTTGCCTGTGTGCCAAGGTCGCGATATCCCTTTCAGACAAACCCGCAACCCCGGCAGGCATTGGCCCTTCCGGACCCCGTCAGTTGGTGCTGACATCTCTTTGGGAGTCGCGATTGTCAAATTCGATTTTATTATTGTCAAAATTATTTTTAAATTTAGAGTTTTTTTTTGCAGGATAGCCAAAAGTAAGGAATTTTAGTGATAGTTTAGTTAGTTTAGTTCGGTGTAGAAGAGAATCGGCACCATGGTTTGCCACCACGCAACGCCGCAACTAATATTTAACTAAATAAATATTAGAAATTTCTACTCCGACACCCAAAACAGTAACGTTTTTTCGACAAAAGTATGAAACAACAACAAAAGAAATTGACTTTAGACCTTGAAATCAAAATATATTGTGTTCTTCCAATTTTATAATCTCTTAAATTCTCCGTCGAAAAGAATATTGCAGAATATTCTCGATCCGAGAACATACTCCGTGTGAGAATATTCTCCCGACCCATCACTAGTAAATACTAATTCAACGGTTGCTCTACATTTGTATTTTAAAATTCTGACATTCTCAATAATCTTACCGATTTAACTTTACACCATTTATTCTCCAAAGAGCTAAGCAGGAGTAGGTACAATATAGTGTACTGAAACTTCACATGTAGACCAGTATAGCTATTCACAACCTTTCGACAGGCTTCCGAGTCGAAAATGGCTTATTTTCGGTTACCTGATTTACCATGTACCCGATCGAAAAATGCCATCAGAAGAATAGTGGTCTTGGTGTTAAAATTATTGGTTTTAAAGGACTACTTGAAAGATAACATTGATGATGTTCGATTCGATACGGAACCGTATCCAATAGTTGTAAATAGATGGTGGAGGATAGGCTGGAGCATCATAATTTTATAGTAACATAATAAAAATAAACGCCATAAAAATAAACGCAAACCGGTTAAGAGTCCTTGATTTTGATAAAATAAGAGTAATGTTGTTCGTTAGTGACCTACAGATAAATAAATAATTAACCTAATTAATAAATTATAGGGGTTCCTTATCATTATTATAATCAAATTATGATGTATTTCTTAAATTAATATAAATGCTGACCCGAATCTTTTTGAAGGAAATTGCTAATCCATTGCTTCATATGTTCGAAAAATTCGTCTGCTCAACAACGTTAATAACGCAATGAATTATGTTGAACTGTCAAAATGAAACAAATTGTGACAGATCGTGTGTTACGCAATTAGGGTGCTGATAATGTTATCTGTTGGTAGCTTTAGCTCGGGCAGTTAAACTCTGGCTTCCTTTCAGTTTTACGAGTTACTTTTCGATAAAACTAACAATTGACTTTAGACTACGGTTTATTTTTAACTAAGTAGGATATAAATATGTACATAAAACTGAACTATCTATTAATTAAATTCCTGTCATGCTTGGCGGTAATGGGTTTTAAAACCGTAACTGATAGTGAACTCAGGGGAATATCCTTAGGTACAGGAAACAATTAACCAATTCAACGATAAGTTAAAGTTAACTAGGTTTTAGTGAAGGTAGGTACAGATAGCATACAAATGAAGTACCCTAACGTTTATGGGCCTTCTTATAGGTACTTAGTTGAAACTAAGAATGATCTAGGTAAGTATGCATGTCGCACACCTGTTGGTCGAACTAATTAATGACGTAGGTACGCTCATTATATTTTCCTATAGAAGAGAGATTCTTGGGTATCTCTTATGAGCGTGTATTCTGAAAGTAGGCAACGTCGCAAATAGATGTCAAATATTTCGCTGTTTTGACTAATTTGGCAATATTACTGTATGGAAATATGAAATGTGGCTAACTAGCGAACTAGAATATTGATTATAAAATGCAAAAAATAATATCGTAACACCGAATATTTAGTTTTAGATATAAAAAAGTATTCGGAAACTTTCCAAATGCCTTTTTACACCTAAAACGGATACAACATTAAATTAAATGTTATAATTGCGATTCATTATTAATATTCTATTTCGTTAGCCACATTTCTTATTTCCATACGGTTATTTTGATCTACGAATCAAAACGGGTAAATATGTGACAGTTATTTGCGACGTTGCCAACTTTTAGGTTAAACGCCCTCCAGAATAATGAACCACAAGAATAACATGCGATCACGGCTGTATTTCCCAAAGGAGTGTTAGTATGAGGAACACCAGCATTTCGCCAGTAATGTTCTTGGTAAGCTCCATGGGGGCGAGCATTTCACATTGCACAAATCTACACTCCGCTGTGGAAATTTCACAAAAAACTACCTACTCGTACGTAGATACTCGAGTACCGAAACGAGGACTTGGACCTACGTTGACTTTAATTTTATTTTCGTTTTTTTAATTTTATTGTATTTTTTTATTTTTGATAATTTAATATTTGACAATGTTTAAATTCTAATTTTTATTTATATTTGCACACCATGACAATATGGTAAACATGTTAGCACAACTCCATATACTTATATAACACCTTGCATGCACTGTATTGTATGTACACACATGTTTGAGCAAATAAAGTTATCTGAATCTGAAAAAAAAATCTGAGGATCTTTGCAGTTGCACTGTCGATCACTTCAACGAAGTCTTGTACCTAGTAGTAGGTACCTATACGTATACTTAATCGAATAAATGCTTTCTATTCTATCCTTATTGGGTGCTGCGGTAAACTTGTTATACTTACATAATCTGGTTATATTCATTCGATTTTCCGCTCAGACCAAATAGAAAACCGTCTGAGATTTTCCGTACGAAAATTAACTTAATAGATAGAAGTGGACAGAATACTCTAAGGGGGATGCACTAAAGTATCCCGCGAAATTAAATTTTTCTTACGTTTTTTTTGCAATTTGCAGTTCAGTGTCAGGTTGTATGTTGATTAAAATATGATTCGTAACCGTTACAAATATTTACAGAATTATAATAATTACAATCAGCAATACAATTCTTTAAATTAGAATTGGCCTCAAATGTCATGATTTCATGCAATAGTCATTCAATAGGGTAATAAAAACTTAGAGACATATTTAGATCAGCACACAACCCTGATACCTGCAAATTGCAAAAAAAGTAAGATAATTTTAATTTCGCGGGATTCCCTGAGAATTCCACCGTTTTACATTTATATCTGTAATTTTATAGTGTGGCAGACACCATAAATGTAAAAATTCAATAGATTCGTAACTTCTGTATCCTTAATATATAGTCCAGTTTGATGGGGATTAGAAATGAATAAGTAGGATAAAATATGCAATTTCGAAAATATTTTCTTCATAGTGGAAAACCATGTCATAGTCATATTATGGGGAAAGTTTGCACAGGTATTAAAAACATGTCACAGGAAATATTATTAATTAAATCACCAACCGTCAGAGGAATTTAGGATATCCCTCGCGCTTGTGCATTATTTAGGTATTTCTTAAGAAACGCACGTCTAGACATAAATACCTACGTCATCGTTAGGGAAAAATACAGTTTACTCAATATTACGCTCTTTTGACAGCATCCAGAGACTGAGTGCAGCTGTTGCGTGCAAAAAATCTCATACCCTGGAAAAAAAAAAAAAATACCAGTCAGTAGGTGATAGCAGACCTGTCGATCCATTCTGTAAAAATCTCACCGTGAAGAGTGAGGTGAAGTGAGCTGTCAATAATTTCAATCCCTAGCATTAGGTGCAATGACAGCTCACATCTAGCTCACTTCACCTAAGTTTTCACGGTGAGATTTTTACAGAATAGCACGGCTGATGACCAGGGGTCACCGGAGCGCAAAAATATTAGATCTCGGTTCTTTATATTTGACTGCATTTTGAAAATAATAACCACAACAGCGCTAATAGATTTATGTACTCGTCACCGACAATAACCACGAACCAACAACGTTCTATTATGTGAACACTCGTAACGAACAGCATCTGTCTACCTCACAGAAATCGAAATAATTTACTTAGTTTTTTTGTGGTCTAAGCTTTATTATTTATGTGAACAAGACGAATGAAACAAAAATCTAATGTTTATCGAACTACTACTAGTCAATATTATAAAGAAACAATAAACTACAAATAGTAATAACCTATTAAAAAAAAATACAAACAAACCAGCGGTCAGATTCGAATCCTCGACTCGCCATAATTACACTTACCAAAGCACGTTAAACCACCTGAGCTGGTAGAAATTATGAACTAATAAGAGTTGCAGACAAAGTGAGTGTGTTTCCGTGTGTATAGTATTGTAACAACTTATAGAAGAAGGTCGTAAGTCAAACCGAAGCGTCAGTCTATTGCTTTGTGAGATTGCTAATGGACATAATGAACGCTACTGTACTTACCTAAATTTGACACGTTAGCTGTCCAGTGTACCGAATACAGCAGTGCTATTCTGTAACCAACTCACCGTGAAAACTTAGGTGAAGTGAGCGTGGAGTGAGCTGTCATTCCACAGGGATTGACACTATTGACAGCTCACTTCACCCAAGTTTTCACGGTGAGATGTTTACAGAATAGCATGGCAGTACTTACACGCCGCGTGGGTTCATCACGTCCTTGTACCGTAAACGGTACACGCGCCAGCGTTGTTATTGATACGGCAACTGCCGTACTATACGGCAATCCACGATTAATTATCAGAAAATACGGTATACGGCAGGCCTCTCATTACCGTATAACAAAATACGGCGATTGACATAGGTGAAACGAAACGATTTTTACTAGCCTAATGAATGAAACGAAAATAAAACTCAAATTTCTGTCACCTGAAGAGGGTGTGCGCCACACTATTTTTTCGTCAATGTTGCCACTAACCCTGAAACTACCACGAATTGTCAAAATTGCAAATGACCTTCAAAAAATCGATGGTAACTGATTCAAAATCAAGGACAAAAATCAAGTATACTAGACTATACCAAGTTTAAGGTGTCGCGCGACATGTGCGACAAAATGGGAAGGAAGGATAAGTACACATTAGATAAACATGAATCTAAAGTAATAGAAACGATAAGAAACCTTCATGGAGAAGAAACAAATAAGGAATAGACATTTTTTTAAATAAATACGGAAATTTAAAGCGATGTCGCAAAGATGACACAATTTAGGACATGAAATACCTTCTTCTTTGATGAAGATGTAAAATTCCTTTGAGTTTCATTTCGGCTTATCACATTTTATTTGTTGATTCGTGGTCCGACAGTAAGCGGAAACTCCAGTATACATAAATGGAATGATTAATGTAATGTGTAATCCACTGTCAACTAGAGTTTGGTATCAAGCCAAGAAATTAACATTTTTGCACTACATAGTCAATTACTATAACTTTTTAAAGATAGGACCATTTTCTAAGATACGACTAGGTACTGAGTATGTAGTTTATAAAGTTGTAGTTACTTGGTTTGGCAATAGGCTCGCCTTAACATGGGACTTAAAAAAGCCGTGCAAAATGTGTGTACCTAAATGATTCTAAGTATGTAAATAAATTATTTATTTCTGTAAATATGTTATAAACGCGCGTTTTATATCTGACAATTCCGAGAAGAAATACCGAAACAAACTCAAAAGTTTATTTCGGTAAGTCTCTTTTAAAGTCCAAACATAGGTGATTTTGGTCAGGTCATATGAGGACCATGCAGATTAGTGTCTGAGATAGCTTTTCGAGGATATAATCACACAGATTTGAGTTGACCTGTTCAGTCAGTGCAGTAGCTCAACTCGGAACTTGTAGGAGCTCAACGACTCTACGAATAATACCAAAGAGTTGGGGCATTCGAGTAGGCCGCATAACGTACTCAAATTGCCAGACAATCGTTAAAACAAACAGAAAAAAAAACGCAGCTAGGAGAGGTAGGTACTATACACCTATGCCCCCCTTCAAGGGTACAGGCATAATGTTATATAATATTGTACGACCTATTATAAAGCTGCCTGGTTAGTGGTTACCTACTTTTGTCGATATTCAATTATAAATGAGTCAATTATCTGTGTCACTATGGTCTTTCTTTTTATGGGTATAACTAATGGGGCACACATTGCGTTCTAATAAATATTTATGTGAGGGATTTCGAAGAAAACACACCACGTCAATAATATGACTGCGGTTTCCCGGGACTCAGAATTGCAGTGAGACTGAAATCCCTAGTAGACACTTGATTTAGAAGACAATTCTTCTGAATGTCGAAACACTTCTTCACTATTTGCCAGAAGGTAAGTATTCTCGTAAGAAATAATTCCTAAAGGCACAGACAGACGTACTGACATAAGCATAGCGTGTTACGTACAACGTCAGCACGCTCCGCTCGCAAGCGCACCTCAGCCTCGACAAAGGTTTGCTATATAAACATAAAACATCCTTCCGTGGTATTATTCAGCCCTTGTTACTGGCAGTAATAACCTTATTACGGTCTCTATCATAAGTATCCTATTGTATTTAACAATTACTTTGGAACTTATGTTTTCAAAAGTTTGGTTCGACTGATTTTTTGAAAAGTTTGCTTCGACTTTTTTTTTCAAAAGTTTGACTGTTCGAGTTGCTTTTCGTAAAGATGTCGAAAGTGATATTTTATTTGTATCTAGCGTCTCTTATAGTGGATTCCTATTATTGTTGGATTACTGACATCAACGATAAAATGTTGAGTCAAGGCATGCTGCAGGACTACAATGGAATTAGTTACGATGAAGTCGATAACGATTTACCGGGTTCTAATAGACGAATCAATTTAATATTTCCAGGTAAGTGATTTTCAGTTTCTTTCTTTTTGACTTCCTCTTTAGATTTGTGGTTATGCGCGCCTGTTGCGTGGAGTATAAGGTTCGATCCCGGTCGATCAGAACAAAATTCAAAGTTCAAAAGTCATTTATTCAAACTAGGCTGAGAATCAGCACTTTTCGAACGTCAAAATTACATAAGACAGTCCCCCAAAAACGCCCACCCTTCACCACTTCTTAGTGCTTAGGCTGGGAAGAAGAAGTGGCGCAAAAAACTCCCCAGCAGCACAGCTGTCTGTTCAGTTGGAAAAACTTGATTCTATATAATAATGCTTTAATGCAAAAATTATTTACATTAGCACAAATTGCAATCAACTCATAAAATAAAAACATTTTAATGAGTAGATTATGTCAACAATAAATCTAAACAAAATTTAAAATAAATTAACTTATAGTCAAATAAAATAATCCAAACAATTATATCAGCTCATATAGTATCATGTAGTCTTTAATTCTAAAAACACTTGTTTGTTGCTTGGGGGGGGGGGGGGTACATTGGAGTAGCTTAATTAGTCCCAAGCCTTTTTGTCGTCTAAGTAATCTTTAACTTGATAGAAACCTTTTTGACATAGTTTCTTTTAAATTTATTGAGGCTCAGTTCTTTGACATGGCTTGGGAGTTTGTTGTAAAAACGTATACTTTGGCACTTAAATGAATTACTAATTTTTTGGAGCCTAGTCCTAAATAAATCTTTGTTTCTAGTATTTAAGCTATGAATGTCACTGTGTTTAGAATATAGATTAATATTCTTTTTTACATGAATCAGGTTCTCATATACATATTGAACTTTTGAGGTTTTCCATTTGGAAATTCTGTGTAGCAGCCTGAAGTGTGGATTGGTGTCCTGCTAATGATGATTTATGCCAGTCCGAGCTTGGTCTCGTACTGGCCACGTACGAGGTACGGACGAAGCGCGGATTGAAAACCGATTAAAATCGAGCCGACTAAGACGCGGCTCACACCCGTGACGGTTCGTCACATAAAAACCTTTTTTTTTTATCCGGAACAAAACTCTTAAAAATGCATTTAGTACCTGTAACAAGGAAATACGAACCGATAATCGATGATTCGGAACCTGTTGAACTGAAGATTAAAATAACAATACGTGAACAACGGTACCTTTGCTACCGAAGTACCTAAAGAAATGTACTACATAAGTACTTAGTAGAATTTTATTTCCTGATCTGATTATCTTCCGTGATTAATTTGTTTAATCGGTTGAAGGGCAAGGCAAAGAACAAGGCAAATAGAAGTTTTATTGTTATTACGTCTAAGGGCGTTTAGTGTCCCTTAAAATGATAAGATAAAACGAGATGATAACTTCCTAAAGTGTATTTTTCTTTAAATATTTGTCTTATTTCATAAACAAATTAAGTATTTAACAGATTACTGAAAAACTGTTTTATTCAAGTAGGTAATTCGAAGCTATTTTTAATGTAATTCATAATTAGGCAACTTAACACATTCACTACGTCGTCGTCGGTCTGATCTGCTGACTTTGGTTCGGTGCTAAAGGTTTGTGACCTAAAAGACTTGTCACTAGACTTTGTAGATGTGTTATCAGGTCGCATATCTAGGTCTGGTTGACAGTTCTGTGTGTAGGTAGTATTCATTTTGAATCTTAGTGATAGATCGCCCGGAGTCCTGCCAGCACAGCAGGACTTTAAGTACTTCCGGAAGGACGCTACTTTTTTCGGTCACAACACCGTAATTATAATTTTTATGCGTTACGTATCTCGGGACCATGGGGTCCCGGTCCTTTGGAAGGCGTACGAGGGGCCAAAGCGAACTCGCAGAGGCCCCTAAGACAATTTTAAATGGAATGAGGCACCAACCGGCGATTATCCCTGTATGCAATATGCAAGTGCACCCAAGGACAACCCCCGGTTAGTGCAGGACTATTGCAAAATATGGAAACAAAAAATATTGAGCTATGGGTTTGGGTGGCTATAGTGGATTGGTTGGATTGATGTATGTTGACTTGAAATAGCATGAGAGTTGAGAGTATATCATACTCACTTAAATGTCTCGCTGATGCTGACGGCCATCAATGCCTGGTTGCGGCCAAGGCTTGTATTGAGCCTTGGCCGCAACCAGGCATTGATGGACTCAGCTAGCTAACATATGGATAATAATTTAAATTAGGTTAATTATTTTGAATACTATTATATAGAGTCTTTTTTTTACTTTCTAACTGAACAGACAGCTGTGCTGCTGGGGAGTTTGTTGCGCCACTTCTTCTTCCCAGCTAACGCACTAGGAAGTGGTGAAAGGTGGGCGTTTTGGGGGACTGTCTTATGTAATTTTGACGTTCGAAAAGTGCTGATTATCAGCCTAGTTTGAATAAATGACTTTTGAATTTTGAATTTTATGTATGGCTCGGCTTTGCCTCGGCCCACATTTTCACGTTCATCTATCAATGCCCCTTTTGCAGGCCGCAGCAATAATGTACTAACACCGTTACAATTGCAATAAATTTATGAGAACATAATTCCTATGCAATCAATTAACTTAATATTATATTTTTACCTCAAAATAGTCCATAAGGAAGTTAGTTTATAGGAAGAGAAACTCAAAGGTTATTAAATCCTTTGATCTTTATAGTTACACAGTTTATGTCTCATAAGATACAGGCCTCCTAGTTTAAGAGACAGGGTTCATATTATTTTTGTATACATAGACTATTTCTTGTAGACTTAAATCTTTTGTGCTCAAAGCTATATTATTATGCTCATTGTATTTCTGCCACTTTCCTTCGAACTGTGTCTGTGTGTATTATTATTTGTATAAATAAGCAATTTTATTATTATTATTATTTATTACATTACTACATTTTATATACATTTTATTGAACTTTGCGTTTTTATCGAAACATAGCATTGTACTGTCTTTTTATCAAAACAGCACTATGTAGGAGCTGATGGGTTCTTTTGAGGATTAGATGAAACTCGATCTGGTTAAAACTAGAAATACTTTGTAGGCACCTACTTACTCGTAGATATAAAGTTTATGGCGGTTGTATTGTCTCGAATGTCTCTTCCGGCTATCGACATTCCAGTTTTTTTTATTTTTATTAATCTATCTTTAGCGAGAAACATACATCTGATAGAACTATCCCAAAGAATAATAATAAGATTATTTTTATAACATTTCAATTCTAGGAACGAAATGGTGCGGAGCTGGTAACGTGGCAGACAGTTACGACGATCTAGGAGAAGAGGCAGAGACAGACATGTGTTGTAGGGAACATGACCACTGTCCCAATATAATTTCTGGAGGAGAAACCAAGTACAACCTGACCAACAATGCTTTTTATACAAGGTATTATTACAGACGTGATTATTTTAGGGCAATAGTCTACGCTCGTTAATCAGAAGCTTCAATCAGAAGACAAAATGGCGCCATTTCATTTGTTGAAGTCCCATGATGGGCGCCATTTCATTTGTTTATGACCCACGCTGGGCACCAACAATGTACCTGAAGCTCTTGTTGGGCGCCATCATTCTTAAACTGAACGAAGAATGGTTGCCAATAGGTAAAGTAGGTACAGTGCTACAAGGATCTTTTGGGACTTGAATGACATTAATGTTTTTTTTTTTTACAAACAGTGCCTCCCTGTGTTGTTGTTGTCTTGTCTTGTGGTGGTCTTGTGCTGCTGATAATTTTTTTGTGAAATTGTTTTATGTTAAGGCGAAAGCGCCAGAGTCGTCCACGAGATTCAAATACTTATTCTTACTTTTTTGCAATTTGCATATTATTATTTAGTTGTATGTTGATTAAAATATGAATCGCAATCGTAACAAAATTATGTATCTACTGAATTAAAATCATAAATACTCTTTCAAATTACCTTATTGAATATTTCATGAAATTGTGACATTTAGAGTTTTGTTGATGATTCTAGATACAATTAAGTAAATAGGTATATTTGTTTACGGTAGTGACTCATATTTTGATCAATATACGTCGTGACATTGACCTGCAAATTGCAAACAACCAAAGAAAATTTTAATTTTGACGGCGTTAGTTCCGAAAAAACTTTATATACCTACTCTAGCATAATTCATAACGTGATCTAGTTGGTAGCGTTGAGGCATAGACATAAATATTCATTATTCATAATTCTCCAGCCTTATCCAATGTTTTTATTATTCCATACAAATAAATAAATATTTTATTTAATATTTTTCTTTTCCTTCTAATAAAGTTAAAATCTACTTACTTTTTTTTTTTCAGATTGAGTTGCACTTGTGATGATAAATTCCACGACTGCCTGCAGGCTACCAAAACAAAGACAGCGAGGTACATTGGAGTCATATACTTTAATACGCTTCAAACAAAATGTTTCAGAGAAGACTATCCAGTCACTGAATGCATTAAGAAAGGAGGGTAAGTTGTGAACTATTTTAAAAAGATATTTATGTTTAACCAATAATCCAAAATTAGCATCGAAAGCAGCTTGTAGTTAACAACACTACCTTCATAATCTTAAAAAAAAAATATATATATATAACTATTTCGCTCATTGTTCGTGTCTTTTCAGGTGGTTTCAAACAAAGTGTGTGGAGTATTCTTATAACACAACTAGCGACAAAATCTACCAATGGTTTGATGTGCAAGACTTCTGAAGAAGATTCAAGTTTAGTCGATAATATTAAGTCAAAAGAAGTAACGATATATTTAAAAATAAATTATTAATATCTTTCAATAGGAAATGTAGATATAATGTTAAACTTGTTATTCAGACTGAAGAACTGTTCAGAACTGTTCAAGCAGGAGCGGGTATTTTTTTTTTTTTTATGCATTTTAAACCTGACCTTAAACTTAAAGGAAAAAAACACAAGCTTATGTACATGAACCCACGATAAAAAGATGTAGTAACTATGGGATAAGGAAGATGTAGGTAGGTTAGATAAAACCTTTTTTCTTTTCCGTAGGTTAATCCATCTTGATTACAGAGAAGCATGTGAAAATGATCATCATATAGTGATTATCAGACATTTCTAAATGCATGTTATGAAATGCAATATAAAACATTAATGATTCTTCTTCGTTCAAAAGATATTTCAGTACCTACCTATCTTGTTTCGTCTTCCTGGGTAACTATAGGAAGCAAATACCCACTAAAGAATATGAAATCATGATAATCTTGGTAAATAGTTAGTTATAAGGATATAACAGAATGAATTTATATTATATTTCGGGATTAACATTTTTATTATATTCATTCATCTAAGCCTTATCTGTTAATGTTACTTATGCTTATTTGAATTTCCCCATAGACTTCTATGACGGCTACAATATAAACCTTATGATGTAATATAATTTATTCGTTTGTTTGTGGTTAAGTATTATAGTAATACAATAAATAAAGAAGCGGCATTCGTATTATTTATTTTCCAGCATATTTCATTGGTACATTGTTAGAGATTTTGCCATAATTCATTAGTATATAAGTAATATACAACTCTTTATATTAAATTATGCACACATGAATGCACGATTAATATACATAATTTATATTATCTCATAGGTATAAATAACCATACATTTAGTTACACATGTGATAAAAGATATGAATACAGATTTATAACAATATATAAACAAGTGAACAACTTCGAACCGTGTCGGAAACAACACTAGAATATTTTTTTATTAATGATAGAAAAACTTCAAATACGGGTTATACATATAATATAATGTAGATATGTAGCAGTGCTTAGCTAAAACATTGGAACGCGGGCGCACGCATGATTATGTACAACCAGATAATATATATAAATAGTTATACATCGTAGTGGACTAAACTGTGGGGTTATATACTTTACGAGTGATTAACACTAGGAATCGCAAGCTAAATCTGGATTTATACGTGAAAAGGTTGAAATACACGAGAACGAGAACTTTGTTTGGATAGATACGAAGCAATATAAAGGACTTAAAGAGAATCCCTTGTACGAAGTGAGCAATCTCCAAGTAGCCTACAATCCAAGCGACCTTACCGATCAATATGTACAACAACAACTTTAGAACATTTATAAATTATTTAGATCCTTCAACGTCGCTATGTAGTGCGTCCTCGCAGGTACCTACGATATATAGGTTAGGTCGATTGGTTTCATCAATTATTCAATAATTATAGTTATTTAAAAGTATGAAACATCCATCGTTTCATTAATATTTTGTTTATCTAACACGTTTGTGTCGCAATGAAGTATATTAATTTTAACGAATTCTATATATTTTCTAAAAGTAATAATATTTCATGCAAGCAGTCTTTAGTCAGGTGGAAACGACACTAACATTTGACTGTTATCTAAGTCACTTTCCACACCAACAGATTTACGATAAGAATTAATTCACATTCTATTATTGTTTTTATTAAAACCTCCATATCAAAATTGTATGAAATTCTCTTAAATGATATAAGCAAAAGTCAACTCAGAAACCAAATCGTTTCTAAATAAAACACGTGCTTTGATCAGCTTATGATTTGAATCATCAATAAAATTAATTTCTTAAAATCCTTTGCTCAATGAATGAAATGAAAAAGCTGGCGAAGAATGCTTTGACAACAAAATACATTCAGATTATAGATGAAACAAGTAATTCAACACATCTTCAGTTACTTTAAGTGACAATGACGCAGTATTGTTTAGTAAGTAGGTATTATATTAAGAATGATAAAGATGGTATCACGTCTACTATCACAGAATATTATTATTTCGAGAATAATCAAAGAACCAGCATATAAATTTAATGCGCTTACACAAATTTTCTTATTTAAAATATCTTTATCATGTAAGTATATTGAGTTATAGCAGTTGGATATTACAAACGGGTATTGGCAAATCTCAGTAGGCACCTATACTTACATTTTCCCAAGATTTACGTGTAATCAACTGTCGTATAGTATTGTAATATAAGTTATTTAACTTAATGAACAGGAATTTAGATATACAAATAACTTTTATTTAATAATATGTAAATTTTTACATAGGGGAACGACTTATCTATATAGATGACTCGATGATGTTTTCAACGATGGTAACCGAACTTCGATTTCACAATGTAATATTTTGATCATGAATGGAGTATAAAGGATAGTTAAAGTTTCGTTTATAGAAATTCATTAACAGATAGTTTTGATTCAACTTTTGGTCAATGGGACGGTCGCAGCAGCATACTGGTGCTTGCAATATTGCTCGAATTATTTGAATTTTATTTAATATACATTTGTATTGTTAACATTAATAATTAATGTATTTTCTTACATTGAAATATGGTGAAATAAACATTTAAGTTTCAACTACTCATTTAGGATACATTCAGGTAACTCACAGCTAGCGATCAAAAACGTAACGTAGAAAATCACAACAATTCTATGTTATAAGGATCGTGTAGTAATAACTAGGTATATAATAACTTTACGAACTGTTCCTACACATAATAAATAATGCGCTCCAATAATGTGTAAACAATTCACTCGATATCATAGTCTAACCTAACAGATGGACGCGAGTCCAAGATATAGAAAGCATCGGAATACACGACTAACCGGGTGTTCGGGTGTTAAAACTCCAACCATGGATGCTATTAAGACAGCACTAATACTCGAATATTCACTAGACTGTGCGTTTATTGAAATTTTACTATGTACAACATCTCCTAAGTGCGGCCCAAGTACCGGCGCGTCGAGCGGCCTAAAATAGAATTCTTTCTACAATCGAGCCGAGTTCCACGGCGAACCGCAGCAGGATCAGCCGACTGACAGCAGCCGCGAGCCCGCGCCCGCGCGCCCGCCCCGCCGACATTATTTGCCGCCGAGGCCGAATTTCATGAAGATGAGCTCCTTGCCCTTGCTGAGGATGTCGCCCCCGGGGGCGGTCATCTCGGAGAACTTCTGCATGAGGTTGGGCTGCTGCGCGGGCGTCGACGCGGACGGCGGCTGCACACCCGGCGCAGGCACGACGGCGGGGCCAGCGCGGCGCGCGGGCGACGCGGGCGCGGGGGGGCCCGCGGGCGCGGCGGGCACAGCGCCCGGCGACTGCACCGTGGGGGTCCCGGCGTTACCAGCGCTCGTGCGCGCGATCGTGCTCGCCGCCTGCCCGCTCGCCGCGCCTCTCCCCCTCGCCTGTTCGCCAAACTCATGTCACATTCTGCACTGTTGGCTACACTTACCGTCTTACCTGTTTTCGGAACGTTTCCTATCGAATTTCCACTGTTATCATCATGGTGTTTTCAAGGTTCAATTGATTTTAGAAACGATTCCCAAAACAGATAAAACAGTTGATCAAGATTCACATTCAATTAGCTTTATCAAAATTGTGAATTAAATGCAACAAGCAAATCGTTATTATTACTGGGACAGGTGCCTAGCCTTCTTAAAGGTCTTGTCAAAACGCTGATAGATTAATATTTACGTTAGATATTTTAAAGAGATAGATATTATATTTAGTTCTCATTATGCATGTCTTAAAATATTTACATATAGGTAAATAAAATACACTTACATCAATACCTAAGTCACTCTGTGTATCATGCTATACAATATTGAGACAAAACATTATTATTTACAAAAATATCCATAGTACACACATCAATATAGTATAAAAATGTGCAATAAAAAAAACATGCATTGCCATAAACAAAGCAGGTGGCATTTTAAAAAGAAAATTGCATTCATTGACCAGTTCAGTCAACCGGGGTCGCAATATTTTATATATTTTTGGAAGAAATAAATCATCAGGGTTGTAAATAGAAGCTCAGATTCGTTAGGGTAGGTCAATTCATTCAATGCATTCGTCATGCTTCGGTATACTACAACAAAAAGCTTGAATAAGAACATACTATTCGATTACGTAATGATGCACAAGAGTCGTCATATAAACGTCAAAGAGGTTGCTATGCTATAGTGAACGTGACGTCATCACCAACGCAATCGTTTAGTAAAGGACCACATTCACAGGCCTCAGAGATTGTAGTAACATGGTGAATGGGTTATGGTATCTGATGTGAGTGAAGTACGCCAGTGTATGTTCTGTACTAGTCTCTGTATGATCTGGTCCAGTATGCGATGACAGCTAATGATGTGTAAACAATATAATTTTATGGTAATCATGACCGTCAGTCCACTTTGCTAGTGGACGAGTGACCGAGGCGGCCACAGTACCAGATGCCCTCTGTACACTGAGCGTAGTAATGAAACGCAAGGAAATATAGATAAAGAAATAAATGAAGAAAAGGAAAAAGTGAAAATAATAAAATCTAAAGATAATGAAGTGACAGTCGAACAAAAAACGTCTAGTATCGTTGCATAGTATATTTGAAAGTATTCTTGTGGGTCGATTACAAACGGTATTTTTACCTGAGAATTCGCCTGTTCTGGATTACTGGCGCATGTGTTGTGGTCTAACATAGAGGAAGGAGGGCAGGCATCTAGCAAACAGACAATACACACAACATATATAGTGACCACAGACAACCACTTGAATCTTGGATCACACCTCACGAACACCCCGTGGGTTCAGAGCGAGATTATGTTGCGTGTATTTGTACGAGCAGCCTACCCGCTGTGTGTCTAAATGCCAGGGTATACCGTGTGACAAACAAAACATAATAATAGGATAGAGAGTTGGATAGATGAAAATAAAATAAGGTATCCTCGAGTCTTAACGACGTGGCTTTGAGTAGTGTGGTTTGGTAATAAAGACACACTTGTAATAGCAAGTCTTCGTAAGGAATCAGAACCTCTTCGAACGATGTTTGTGACTGTGTAATCCAAGATAGAGTGTTCATTAGCAAAGTGTACACCAAGAGTCTTTGTGCTCCGTAGATTGCAACCGGACTCGCATTCATACATTCCGTTTTACCATCACTGACACACTTGGCTAAATCCAGGATTGATTGGAAAGGAAATTGTGAGTTTCGATGTCGTAATTGAATTCAGCACACAAACAACAAGTTTTGACAGGAATGTTAAAATTCAGAAAAGTCCAATTCTTCAAGGAGGCAATGAGGCAAAACGGAATGGAAAATCTAAAACACAAACTCGCTGAGCGAGTCCCGTCGCAATCGCAAGTGTACAGGAAAGATGATAGAGGGTTCCAGAGCGAAATAGCTAGCGTCTTTCAGTAGTCACATAGCAAGTCCAAGGTGCAAACATGAAACACTCAAAGCTCTCGGTGAACGGTGAAGACACACGTCTTCACCGAACTTACCTAAGGGAGGTCGGCTCGGCGATCTCTTTGATAAGCGATTTGATCATGACTACTTTCAGTGTACGGTCTTTTGAAGCCAATGTTTTAGTAGGACTTCAATACAAATGTTCTGATGTTTTATTGAAGTGAAACTGACAAGCAGGACGAAACAAACTAGTTAATTCGTGTCATGTAAGTGACGAGTGACTCTAACGGGGTTTGTCTAAAGCGTGTGCATCGCTCTTCTGTAATCGACGAGCCGACCGACCCGGCTTAGTATTAAAATAGGGAGCGAGGGCAAGAGCAGCGGTGGCAGCTCAGGGAGAAAAGTGGAGGAGCAGAGGTAGTGGGGGGGTGTCGTACCTGCGCGGCGATGGTGGTTGCGCTGCTGGGCCTGCTGCGCGGCGTGCTGCGCGAGCTGTGCGTGCTGCGCGTGTTGCGCGTGTTGCGCGTGCTGCGCATGCTGCGCGTGGTGCGGCACACCTTCGCGCGGCGGCGGTGGCGGGCCCTTGGTGCCGGGGCCGCAGCCCGGCCCGGGCAGCGGGACGGCGCCGCGGCCCCGCCCCGCGCCTCCTCGCCCCGCGCCCTGCCCAGCTGAAGACATGCCCGCGACCCCTGCACCCAACATCAATGCTCGACATTCCATGCCAAAACTGTCATCACTCAGATACTTAGCCTATTCAACGTCATGTAATTAATGGACGTAGAATTCTTAAGAAAATGAAAGTTATCATGTCCTGCTTTAACACATTTTTACTTGCAGAGAATGTAATCGCAGGGATGATGAGATTATTTTCTAACTTCCTAATATATTTTGAACTTGAGTTCACAAATCTAAGAATCTACTGTAAAAATCATTAACATAACACATGATTGGTATCTGATGGAATCCCTTACCATAATCCAATAGAACACAAACAAAACATGCTGTATCCCTTAAAAATCTATCACTACTTTTAAGAAAATAGGCTTAAGTTCCACTCACCTTGATTACTATGCTGCGCCGCGTACTGGTCGTTCGCATCAGCGAGGAAGTTGCTCGGGACAAGACCTCGGACGCCCTCAATCTCAGCCATGTAGAAGCCATCGTCATCCATGTCTCCGTACACGTGGATGATCTGACCCGTTTGGAAGCTCAGCTCAGCCTGGAAAAGTTTCTGAGTGACAAAAAATCAATTGTGAAAGAAATGTTAGAGTCAAAAGTAAGATATAGAATATAGGAAGGGGAGAAGAATATAGAAAAAGGTATAGTTACATTCGTAAGCAAGGGTACAAGATAAGGTGACAATGCAAGACAGGGAAAGATAGGCTATTCAAGATTAGAATTCACTAGAACAACAAGAATATCAAGAGGTAAGAGACCAAATTGTCGTATTTAGATATCTAGACATAAAACACATAATGCAGTCTTAGGCACTAAGCAACAGATATATATGTTTTCAAACATCTAAAGCCATATTCAACTTTAAGATTATTAGCAATGAAGGTCATTCGCTACAACAATATAGAGTACAGATTGTTAGGTTTTTTTTGCAGCACTCCTTCAGCTGTGACATAGATTATCCAACATTGATCTGACTTACAGGATAGTATGTCCAGCAAGCACAAAGATCTCTCGAAAGAGTATAACAGCTTCAGTCTGCTTTAGTTCCATCTAAGCTTAATATTTAAGTACATGGGAAAGAATACGATATTCATGTTTTCGAGAAGTACTGACAACGAATATGTTGGATACTTACTGACAATCGAAGTCAGTGATAAACAAGTCCGCCTATGCTGAGGTCATGTACGTCTCACAAACAGCGTTATTTAATACTTAGGTATCATAAATAAGTAAAGAAGTAAGAGAAGAAGAGGAGGATACTTACATCAGCATCCACATTGGGGCTGAGTTCTTGCGGGTCATAGTCGTACAGTGCGACCATGCGTCGTACAGGCTGGTTGGCGTAGGCGTCGGCCCAGCGGTCTCGCTTAGTCGGCTGACCCGTGACGTCTTGCTCCGAAACTTCCATCACCATGTTATGGGGCACATATCCGCGACGACCCCTGCACTCGCCCCAATAGAAGCCGTCGCCGTCTTTGTCGCCCCAAACCTGAAGGTTGAGAGGGATAATTAAACCGAGGGTGAAATTTTCACTAGCCTATAAAGAAGAAAAAACAGAGTTAAAGAACACCGCGGTTGACGAAGTCTACTGATTTGCGAAAACTCTAATAAAAACCTGACGGTATTCTGGGCTACTCAATTTTTTTCAATTTACTTAATCAGCTACAGAATAATACAACAGCAGTATAATGCGACCGTCAGACATACAGGCCGACAGTAGTGTGACCGTCGGACTGCCAAGTCATAGGTGTCGAGTTCGAATACAAGGCACGCACCTCTGACTTTTCGAATTCATGTGCGTATTGTATAATTATCACTTGCTTTAAAAACGGTGAAGGAAAACATCGTGAGGAAACCGGCCTGCCTGAAAGATATTCCTCGAAGGCATGTGAAGCCACGTCAGAGGCCTATGGATGGCTTAAAAACTCTGACACCGTTAGTCACTATCCACACGAAAAAGAAGAAAGAAGCTATGAGCTGAATCGCTATTGCAGGCTTTGAATACCGTTGGGGGTAAATATTGCAATTGATGGGTTTATAGCATCGTCAGCGCTTTTCTTAACTGGACATAATAATGATTCCTATTGCGAGGTATATATTCGTCACTAACCTTGATAGTGTCTCCTTCACTGAAGGGCAGTTCTTCATCACAACTTTCAGGATTCGGGCTCATGGTTTGTGGGTCATAGTCAAATAGGGCGATGAAGTAGCGGCTTCTCTTGGACTGAGGGTGGGTTTGCGCGTGCCTGGCGCCAGGCTGTGGTCCACGGGGCCCCTGGGGTTGGCCCCCGCGTGCGGTGTACTGCATACTGCTGCCTTGCTGGGTCTGTTGCTGCTGTTGCTGCTGTTGCTGTTGTTGCTGTTGCTGTTGCTGTTGCTGCTGCTGTAAGAGAATAGGTAGTTCTGTTAGAACTTGCTTAGGGTGGAAAGATTTCATGTTTGTTATTTGTAACCGTCGAAAAATAGGAGGTTCTCAAGCCGACGCGTATATTTGTTTTTTATTGGAACGGGTATACCTCGAAGTTGGTCCCATTGACAGTTGAAAAATAGAATCGGGGAGTATTTTCGTATTAATTTAGTTTAATGTATGTTTTGTGCTTTTCTGTGTTTTTTTCGTCGGTTAACTTTTTTGTTAAAAAGTAGTTTTTGTACTTTTAGTTTTGTAAATAGTCTGTAATGTATAAAATGAAGATAAATAATTGTCTAAAAATAACATCTAATAAAATTAATCTTATCGTATTACGATTTTATGATGTTTTTATAGAATGCAGAAAACTAAAAAAAAAAACACATAAGATTTAAAACAAATGGGTACCTGCTCGTTGTGATGTCCGGCCTGGTGCGGGTTAGGGGGGCGGCCTCGCTCGTGGTGGTTCCGGGGGGGCGGGTTCTGGTACTGCTGCGCCGCGCTGGGCCCGCCCGCCCCGGGGTACGCCGGGTTACTTTGGAACTGCCCGGCTGGTGGATATTGGGGTTGCTGCGTGCCATGGTAGGCTTGTGTACTCGGGTACGGCTGACCCGAAGGCTGCTGCGACGCTTGCGTTGGTTGGGACGGTTGCTGCTGACGTCCGTACGAACCAACACATTAATAAGGTTAGATTTTCCATAACAAAGCCAACAGCAATCGAACAAGCTCATAGCCATTATCCTCATTGGCGTTGCGTCTCAAAGCGATATAAATATTACCTTCTCCTCGGACGATAAGAAAAACAAGACATTCCGTTGTAGCTCTAGTCAACCCCCATGCACAACGAAAGCTAGCGTGCAGCGCTTACACTTGAAACCACATCATTCATAGCAGATATAATCATAAACAGTCGGTTCCAAATGTGCTTGTCACAAGTTTAACAAAACAAAATTTAAATTCAACTTCAACAATAACGGAAAAATCGTATCATTAACCGATGTCCCCTCGTTAACTGAATACCTTATCTGATAACGTAAGACATTGAAGTGTGGGAGGTGTGTGAGAGGAGTGAGTGTACGGCATTGATACGCGTCGAAGCCAAGACAGCATGCAGGAACAATCATACAAACACGCGAACATGCTCCAGTGTTGTCTGTATCGAGTGCTCTGTGGGCCTAGTTCTTCTGCCTATCTGTCGGACGTCGGTAGGGACGTGCGGGTGTCGCATGGCGTGTGGCGGGCCAGAGTCGTGTGTGGGCAACATCGAGGACGGTACAATAAGTGAAGATGACAACACAGAACACCGAGAAGTGAAACTCAGAAACTCGTGATCGGGAGATCGTACAGAATTGAGAGAAAGAGAGCATAGTGAATAGTGCTAGCACATGGAGAGCACATCGATGACAGCTAGGAGAGATCCCAGACCTGCGGGCGGCGGCGCGGCGCCTCCTCGTCTTCGCTACCCAGCTCCGTCGCGCTCTCTTTAGTGATTTCGATGGCCGGTATCCCAGATTGCTAATACCACATGGTCATTCAATATTTTAGCATATACACAGTTCTTTATAACGACACAAAATATAGTGAGTTAATGATCGTGCTGATATGGGCGATATTGATGACTATGGTGCTCGCAATATTCCGGACGTGATTTTTGCTTCATACTCTGTGTAAGGTTACTTTCTCTTGAAACAATTGGATTACTTTTTAAAGCAAATAGAGGTACACAATATACGGAAAGGTTATTAAGCGGTTTATTAGAAGCTGTTGAAGAGTGAGTTACAAAGTTCTTTTTAGTTAATATTAATAAATCAGGCGTTAGGTTTGAGCAAGTGAAGCCTGTACAGGAAAGCTGAAGTGGAAAGATAGAAGTTCACTGCCGTGTGAGCGATCGGCTTTTATTTTACGTGTTTCGATCCTAGTTTTAAACGCACGATTGTTTTGTTTCCACGGTTCGTATATACATAGATGATGTGTGAATGTTCATGAGTGATGTCTTTATGTTTATGAGTCGTGAACTGTTATGAAAAAATCTTCTTAAACGCAATAACTTTACCACTCCGAAATAATATATTTAGTGGTTTTCTTTTATAGCAGTATCAAATAAGAACCCTTTCTATTTAAGCTATAATTTAATTGTAATATTATACTATCTATGTATCTTTAAAATCGTACAACTGCTAAACAGAAGTTTGATTCCAAAAACCTAGTTTTCTTTATATAAATATATATGCATTTAGCTAGTATACTTGTTTTCTACATATATTTTGTCTACTTTCAGATAAATATAAAAGCATACTCAAAGAAAATATTGTCTTCATATGCTGATTATATGGCTACAATATTATAGTATTATGACACTATTTGTATAATATACGGGCACACTGTGTATTAATAAAAATTCAAAGAAAATAATAAAAAAAATATTTTACATAACTAATAACACAAAAA
The DNA here is from genome assembly GCA_914767755.1 of Agrochola circellaris. Lineage (NCBI taxonomy): Eukaryota > Metazoa > Arthropoda > Insecta > Lepidoptera > Noctuidae > Agrochola > Agrochola circellaris. The sequence continues at coordinate 13,041,227 of OU611860.1, forward strand.
ATAACGCTTTCAAAACTAAAATAAAATTCATAGAACGCTAAATAAATCAGTCGTGTGTAAACTTCAGAATTAAATAAATAATGATAAATATGAAAAGACGTGTTAAAATTCCTTACCGAAGGGGTTATTTTGTCGAATATACTCTTTAGGAGGCCTGTGCCGAATCCACTCGTAGGCTATGGAAAGGTGTATAACAGTTATGTGAGAGAGCGAGGTAAGGTTAGACTAAGTGGCATGATCACAACTCATGGGCGGTATTGTCTGTGTCACAAAGTACAAGCTCTTTATCTGTTCTAAGTTGTATCTGTATGGTGTCGTGCGTTGTCGGGTATCGGCCAATAGCACTAGAGACTACTGATCTAGTCGCAAGCAGTATGCATTTAATTTTGAACGATCGAGCCGAGTGCATAGCTATAGTCGATGGCGCGGTGGTCGTGTCATGAAACCGTCGGCAGAGAACTAAATACTGGACATTTAGAAGATGCCAGCGACAGAACCACAGGAGAAAGTATAAAGAGTGCAGTTTGCAACACCGATATCACGCGACAAACTGTCTGTACACACGGGACTCATGGAACTTAAACATATCACTGAATTAGATGAAGGTAAACAAGTTGTTACAACAGACTGTTTGTCGCGCAAGAAGAGAGCATATGACACTGATCGTTTAATGATAGCTAAGAAGACACAGACGAAGAAAATTATCAGAGATAAAATCAAAAATATAAAAAGCACATATTAAATACTGAATCAACCTCAACGAAATAAACTGGCAAAATGAAACTTGACGTTACACACAAATGTACAACATTGATTTGCAAACCAAATATAGACAAAGTGCTATGCCGATCAACATTTAGTTCAACACATTTATCATATTTAAGTTTAATTTTGACAAAAGTTTCAAGATTCCAATTCGGGTAGCAAAAAAAAATTCAATAAGATGTGTGAAAGTACAGAAAACAATCAATGTAAAATTTTGACATTTAAAATCTTTAGTTAAAGCCAATTTTTTGGGACAAAGACTCCATTATATCAGACATAGCGAGATATTATTACCAACATCATAAAGGGACAATAGACAAGATAATTAAAAAGTGTTTGGTCACCTGAGCAGCGTGTGGGTCGTGGCGGTTAACCGATGGGAATATCTCCTTATCGGAGAGATTCTCATCGTGCTCTATAACTTGCTGGTGGTGTTGGTAAGGCTGAGGGCGCTGCACGGGCCCTCCCCTGTACCCACCGGGCCCCGGTTGGTTGGGGCCAGGGCCCGGCCCGCGTGGCATTCGGGTCACGACGCCGCGCAGCACCGCTGGTGGAATCGGCGTAGGCGCACTGTCACTGGACTGGCTGTCCCTTGACTTTGTACGTACCTGAAAACAACAACACAGGAATCGCGATAAAAATCGTCAACCTAAACAAGAAACACAAATATAATTCTACCAATTAGATAAACGTCACCATATATCTAATATTTCTAACATAGCGTTCACATAGCCAAATCAAGCTCCATACAGCCATACTTACGGTGACACATTTAGGATTGAGGCCGATCAGTTTGCCAATGTCGATGAGAGCGTGGTCACCGGTTGGGGAATCCACGTCGGTCACCTTCTTGCCATCGGCGTACACAGCGTACCCAGTGACGGGGCCCGAGGCGGGCGGACGCACGACTGGCTGCCAAGTCACCAGCAAGGTCCCGTCCTGAGGTCCGGCTTCCACCTGCGACACCGCACCAATCACCACCAACAATCCAGCCGAACAATAGTGAGGCAAGCCAATTGGGTTTCAACTTTATTACATGTGGGCCAACGTTGAACTAAGCCACATTGAGGGAGGAGCTGACATTACAGATGGGGGTAGCTAAGCTAACAACGAGGTGAGCGTTGGGATATGTCAAGATAATTTTCCTGGAGCTGGATTTATGGTTGCGATTGACGCGACTTCCTCGAGACGTGCTGTGTGCTTTGAGGTTGTGAATTATTTGAAAGGAATAGGGGTGTGTCAGTCGGTCTTTGTGAGTATTCATACTGTATCGTCACACTTTTGTGGAGCATTGGAAAAGCTACCTTGTGCGTGCTAAAAACGCTTCACAGTTACTGCCTTGAAAAGCATTGTTCAATATTTATTAGTCTATTTATTTTTAATTTTCCACTATCCACTGTGTGATTGTTATAATTCTGATTCCTGACTAAGTATAGATAGATACATATAACATCAGCGAGCAAGGAATGTGAGTGTAAGATGTATAAGTTTGGATCCAAAAAGCATGCTCAATTCACGTCATGCTGATTGTTGGGTGTTTACTTTCGACGTACCATAATTTCATTTGGCGGATCCGGAAGTCCCTTGGGAAGAGTTCTGAAGTCTGTGTAAGCTCCAGGAGCTTCTTCTTGAACTGGAGCTCCAGGTTGTGGTGGACCAGCTCTTAAGTGTTTAGCCCTTACAGTTACCCGATACTGTGTGCTAGGTGATAAACCTGTGATTGTGTGGCGGTAAACTCCTGGCTTCACTGTTCGAACCTGTAATCAATGAATGCATGTCTAGTCTATCCTATTGATTAATGACGTTATCTCACCGTAAAGAGTGCTTACTTCAACATTGTTTACACAGACGACGTGCTGGTGGTTTGAGTTGGCTGGTAACCACGAGATCACGGCCTGTGAACAGGTCACCCCGCTGGCCCTGACACAGGTCGGGCCCATGTTGCCCGTGTCTCTACCGATCACCATCGTGCAAGCTGCGTCCCTTGATGTGCGTCGCGACACTGTCACCGAACGCACGCTGATACGATGCGGCTTTAGGAACAAAAAGACCATAAAACTTACGGCTCTTATAGGAACATCACAAGAATACAAATACAAAAGTATAACATCTAAAAGCAAACAATGACATCGACGACCAACTAAATGAATTTGTGCTCACTGGTAATATGTAAAAGTGACTACTGTAGAAACATAACGAGAAGCAGCTAATAGAACATCAAAACAACTCACCCGATTAGAGTCTACTCCTTCAACGAGCGCTCGTGTGCGTTCCGAGGCCTTGACGGTCGTTTTGAGGACTCCATCGACGTAAACGTGGTAGCTCTCGATGTTGGCTTGCTGTACACCTTCGGGGGCAGTCCAGCCGATGAGCACGGACTTGTTGAGCTGCCTCTCCAAGGTAAGCTGCCGCGGCGCCGGCACTAGCGATGAGAAAAACAGCTCGGCTGTTGAGGTCCGAGGGCATATCGAGGAGTGCGGCCAGGCAGGCGAAGTGCGTGAGAATGCGAAGAAGCGTGCAGCGAAGTCCAGGGAGGGGGATGGGGAGGGACAAAGGTTCGACTATAGAACTATTTCTATAAATGATCGTTTACGACGACCGTCACAGGTCGTTTGTGTAGCGTTCTGTTTGTGTGCGAAGCCTCATGATTGTTTAATACTACTATGTTAGTATGGTAGTTCAGTGCTCGATGCTTTTGGGTTGCATGCGAAATATAAAACTTCTGAATGACGAAATTTTTTATGTATAGTAATGCTAATATTTTAACTTCTAAGCTAGATTTTGTCTAAATCAACCTCTTCACCAAAAGTCTAATAATAATAATAAAAATATTCAAAAACCATTACTAGATTGTCCACATTGTCAAGTACTGTTTGGTCTACGTTTCGTGCCTAGTTTTAATTCTATGAGAGGAGTTTGATGTGTGGATCCTTACCATTGTCATCGTCTTCTGGTCCTTCGCTTAACTCGGCTACTTCGCTTAGACGAGCGACGTCACGACTGATCGACAGTTCGCTTATCGCTGTGGTGGCCTCATCAACGTCTCTCAGTGTGGAAACAATCGCCTGAGGGTAAAATGGGACCTTGTATGACAAAGTTATTAAATCATATTAATAACTTTCGCATTCTATAATAAATAGTCACACCGATCTGAAGGTGACGGTCTCGTCGTTTTTTTATATTCATCCAAATGATCAATTTTAAGTAAACATTTGAGTTACAAATAGATTACTGCAACGTAACTTTCAATTCGCTGTCTTTTATTAATTAAGACTCAAATATTTCCTAATTGCGAACGGAATAGTTTACATCGGCGCTCAAATAAGAATTTAGCAAATTACAATTGAATTAACGTATCGTATCGAAACACATCACCTTTAGAGTCCCGTTCAATCAATCTACGTTTGTAAAATATTTCACTGGTGTGGAATATTTCGACGTACACTTTTTTCAAAATAAAGCTATTCAAAAGAATCTATTTATCACCTGATGGAATTCTAATAGATCGTCTCCGATCAATCTTGTAACGAAATTAGCAGGTACCAGTCCACGTCGTCCGTCCAACAGTTCAGCATCAAGCATGGGAGCGTTGGGGTCTGGGGGACCCCACACTAACAAATAATCCCCAGCGGTTATTGCCAGTTCACCTTCTGCAGTCTCAATCCTGAAAGTATTACTATTTATATTCACACAATCAGATTCTGCGAGATACAAAAGCAATTTCGTTGCTGGTCAAGTTTCTACTTACTCAGGTGGGTCGTAGGAATACCGGGCGATGTACACACAACAGCGACCCTTTCCCGGAATGTCCAACATGTCAACTGTATCCGAGGCACCATTCATAAAATGTGACGCATTTCGCGCAACTGAAACATGTGCACGGTTGAAAACGTTTTCCTTTTAACAAAGAGCACGAAGAAAATTGGATTTCACTCACCTTCCATTTCCAAACCGGTATTAGGCATAATCCGCGCTATAGCTCTTTGGTTCCGATCGTGGCTGAATCCCGAGTCTAAGCCCCCTAGTCTATCAGTTCCGAATTGGCTATCTAATCCTAAATTCCACGAGGGTTGGTGCGGCGTGACCGGCGTGGCCACCCGCCCCACTCCCGTCGTGTTCCCATATCTACCGAGTCCGAGGTCTATTTCATCTAGAGGTTTAAGTTTTATATTCATAGGATTTGTTCCGAGTCCGCCAGAGAGGAGGGGATTTGTATACGTCCCAGTCCCAGTTCCGTAAGCGTTTGTACCGCCTAAACTTGTGTTTAGTCCTCCTAGTTGCGTTCCGGTCAAGTTCGAGAGGGCGTTTCCTAACCCACTTGTTAAGGTTGACTGTAATCCTCCCAGCGTGTTCGATAGTCCACCAGATAAATTATTTTGCGGATTGTTCAAACAGCTAGTGAGGCCGGTTCCCGCTATGGTGCCCGTCATGCCGGGAGCGAGGCCTGAACCCAGATTCAGAGCCGACACGTTGCCGGTTAGGTTCTGCAGGTTGGTTTGCAGTCCGGCTAGCGTGCTGGAGATTTGTCCGATGTTATTGACGAGTGGTGCGGTGACGGGGTTGGTGAAGGTGACTTGGTGGGTGTTGGAGAGGCCGTACGTGTTGGAGTAGGCGGAGACGGGGTTGGAGTACGAGGTGGGGTTGTGCGCGCTCATGGAGTAGGCGACGGAGTTGGAGGAGGGGGCGGTGAACTGTCCGGTGGCGTGCAGCGAGGACAGCGTGGGCATGGTGCTGCTCTGGCAGATGGCGGCGTGGCCGGCCGTGCTGGTGTACGAGTGCGGCAGCGGCGACGGCGTCGGCGAGTGGTAATCCCCTAGCGCCTGGTTGGATCCGCTTGATTGGATACCTGGGAAACCATAAACTACTAAAACATTATCGTTCTGTAAATGAAGCTCAACTATTAACAAGAAATGTCTCTTTTCCTCAACTCAGTTGCAATTTTAACTAATCTTTCCATAGACTATGTATAATAAGTATATAAAAAGGTGTTGGCAAGATCAATTTACTGACACCGGAGTGTCTTTATGTCATGCTGTATAATATGATGTCACTGTAACGTTTCACGTAGTTACGAGTGCTGTTGAGCTGTGTCTAAACGACAAGGACAAATATTCGTATGAGTTGATGGCCAACCTTCTATAAATTCGAGGATCACCAGAGGAAGATTAATAACGTCGCAGTATACAAATAAAATATTGCTATTTTATTACCATGTGTGGTGGATCTGGTATGTTCTAACTCAGCGAGAATGCGGTTGTCCTGCTCGATCTTGGCCATGATGCGCTCGATCTCGGAGGCTGGTTGTGCTGACTGCGTGGACCACGTGGTGACGCCGCCCTGACCACGCGCCCGCAACGCCGATGATAGTTCTAGTTGAAGCTCTTCGCATCGAACTGTTTCTAGTGCCGCCTACGAAGTAAAAGAGCATTAATGTCTGATAATGAAGCCGTGGCTTATTTTGAGAGCAGAAGTCATTGAAGCAAAGGTAGGTATCTAAATGAAATGGGTTACATTTTGAGTGTGCTTTGTAAAGTTTTTGTGATATGACCACATTGATGCGAAGGGAACTCAATTTTGATTACAATTTTTTCTACATTACCTCTGTTACTATTCTATGGGCGATCATTGAGCACACGCCATTACGCTCTCAGCGACGCGAAGCGCGTAATGGCGTGCGCTTGACATTTAACAAATAAAGATCATGCAAAACGGCATAGCTACCTTCTTCTCCAGCTCTCTCGCTCTGGACTGCAGTTGTTCGACATTGTGCTGGTCTATGGGCGAGCGTTGCGCTTGCCGGAGCTGAGCGAGCGCGTCGGCGTGCGCTCGCTCCGCGTCGGCCCGCGCACGCTCCGCGTCGCGCAGTCGTCTTGCCAGCGCGTCTGTGTCGCCACCCCCCCGACATGCTTGTGCCGTACCCGCTCATTTTCTAGTAAAAAAGAATAAAAAAATAATAAACTCACGCGTTTTGCCATGGAGGTAGGCAGAAACTACAGAACGCCACTTGCTAAGATGCTTACATACTCATTTTGCTTCGTTTACGTTCATACATCTGCAGCCTAATTGCGTAACATACGGTCAATCACAATCCGATTCATTTTGACAGTTCAATAATATTCACTGCATTTTTTACGTTGCTGAGCAGACAAAATTTTGGAACATAATATGAAGAAATGGATTAGAAATATCCTTCAAAATGATTCAGATTATGATTGATCGTGTGTTACGCAGTAGGGATGTTAACTAAAATAGTAGATTGTTTGCCAAGGGAGCAAACAACAATTTTTATGGCGAGAGTGTATCTTTGAATCCAGAGCGGAGCGAAGGATTCTAAAGTAGACTCCTGAGTGAAGCGAGGGATTCAAAGTACGTCACTCGAGCTTAAAATAGTGTTGCTCCCGAGGTGAACAGTCTACTTTTTATCAGCCTCTTTGAGAACACAACGCGCCGTCGACCCGGGCTTGGTCCCTATCGGACGGCGAGCTACCCATTGCTCACCGTCCGCAAGCCCGCGCCTACGGTGGCCCAAAAGTCGGCTCGCGACTTTGTGGCGTGCCAGCCGTCATCTTGGATTTACATTTTGACCAAATTCACACCTTCTCTCTCTCTTGCCAGCCTGTTACAATGTTCGTGTTTGATCTCTTTGGTGATTGCAACTTTTACTAACAATATCCACAATTCATATCTCTTTTAGTCCCTAGGGATTAAAAAGCTATTGTGGGCCTTGTATACGAAGAATAAACTAGCTCTTTTTGAATAAATGTAATAATTGTTTTTTTATCCGTTAGTTATATTAATACAAAATATTGGACACGTATTTTTCTTTTTTTACGTAATCAAAAGATTATAGCAATACATTGAAATGTAATAGGCAATACGTTAAAATGTGGCATGAAGTCACTCCCCGGTAGATTTTCTACTAGACTTGTGACGTAGCGAGCCCGCACGTCACAACTTTAATGCGTTTTATCTAAACCATTTTTTATTAATATAATAAAGCAAAAAAATACGTGTATACATTTTTTTTTATTATCTGACTGACGGACTAAATAGTTTTATTAAGATGCGGTTCCTTTACAAGTATTATCACAGAGATTATAGAGTAACACAATCTGGAATAGTGTTAACGAAATAATTATAATTTATTTTGGGAAACCGCACCTGTTCGAATATTTTATTAAGCTTAAAGTTGGTTGAAATAAGTTTGAAATTTATAAAATTTAAGATTAGGTATACTCGCATAATCTTATAATATCCTACTAATCCTACTATATATAAAATCCTACTAGTCCTACTATCCTACTAAAATGTTATAAATGTGAAAGTTAAGTGTGTATGTTTGTGTGTTTGGATGTTTGTTACTCAGTCACACAAAAACAGCTGAACCGATTGAAATGAAATTTGGCACACAGATAGTTTACAACCTGGATTAACACATAGGATAATTTTTATCCCGGTGGTACGTCCCCGTGGGATAATTTTCGACATCAATGCGGGCGAAGCCACGAGCGAAAGCTAGTTATTATGATAAATCGTTTGTTCCGTATTTATGAGTTTAGGTTTCCCTTCAAGCCGTGGGAATTTGTATAATCGTAGGCTGCGATATATCGAGGCATGCAATTTAATGTTGTATTTTCGTGTTTCCGGTCACTTTATTTTGCCGGAACTATTGCCGGTACTTAGTAAACTTATATTTAAGAATTTCTTAATCCAGACACTATCAATACACGTTTAACTCTGTTTAACTACTTAAATCATCGATAAAAGCTTAGGTTTAGATGAAAACAAAATTCGCACGATTTAGAGATTGACAATTTGACAACGGATTTTTTTTCTTTTTTCCTGTTTACGTGTGATACACGCGCGGTGACTTTAGTCACCAGCGACTCGCTGGCGATTTCAAAATATCTATAAGTGGCCAGCAGTAAGTAGAAACAATAATGTGACTTTACATGAAAAAAGTATGGCTGAATGAAAACAAAAAAAATATCTCTATGGATTTTATTATTATTACATTAAAAAAACATCTATTTTCTAAATTGATATTCGTAGCAAATATACGTAGCCCATAACTCCGTAGTCCGTAGCTGTCCGTAGCATGTTCGTAGCAACGTAGCGGAGTGATTACGAGTGCTACGAAAGCTCAATTTATCAGACGAATCATAAACTGCACGTGAAATCAAGCACTCTCTTTCTCTTTTTTATTACCGCTTGGTGGTATCTTTATATCTCTTTCTCACGGTGAATAAAGGCTTGTAATTATGCAGTGCTCAACATAATTAGGCACTACAGACCGCTACGGAGTGTGATAAGGAGTTACTTTCGCCAACAGAGCGCTTGACTACAATGATAAGCTAATTTATGATAGTTTCATATTTTTTTGTTGTATGGCAAATATTTATTAACTTTACTTCTTTCAAAAAAAGTATTTGGGAACATATTTATTTGAATGAATTGATTACAGTGCTGATTCATTTGTAAACTTTGTACATTGCTCATCAAGTTTTTCAAACAACCGAGCAGTAGCGAACGAGTTACTGTCTGATTGTTGTTGTATATTAATTATTTTGGCATGTACGAAAAAAGGGGGAACTAATATGCCTTTTTTAACACCTATGTAAAACCTACAAGACATAAAACTTTTGATTGACACTCACGTATTTACACGTTTCAAAAACTAACGGACTTAAAATAATAATAATAATATGTACAAGTATACAGGGTGTCAGGGACATCGACGCGAAGCCGGTTACCATGGATTCAGTACATGATTCTGAGCGTTGAAATTTTTCGTGCAGGGGTATATTAAAGGGGTGGGGGGTTCTGTATAAGAAAGGCGTGGGGGGGGGGTAATCATAGGGCATCAAAAACAGGACATAAAACTATTTACAAAAACCCAGACGCCAAAAACAATTGACAGTCACCGTTAAATCGAAAACCTTTATCAAGCTAACTAGGAATATTTTATCGATTTTATGTTAAATTCGAGTCGATTGCGATGCTCGCCCTTCACGTCTCTGACGTCATCCGATAAAGGCGACCTACCTATCGACTGTCGATAGGACAGTCGTTAATCACAACACTTTCACGTGTCGATATAGGTATTATACCGTGTCTCGTAGGTCTAGTGGTCGTTAGCATTAAGCTGAGCATAGGATCCTGTGTTCGGTGCCCAGGCCGGGCATTGGTTTTATTATTGGTTTCCGAGCTACAACCCTGCAAACACTTTCAAAGGTAAAAAAAATTTTTTTGGAGTATACTCTATTTGAAATAAGATTAGACATTTAAACAAACCTTTTTTACAGTCCGCTCAACCGATTCTGACTTCTATACCGTAGGCATAAGGATGGTATTAAAAGCAAAAAAGAGGTTACAATACCAACTGTTTACTGCAGCTGCCATTTGTCATGCCAGCAACGCAATAGAAGTCTAAATCGGTTGAACGGACTGTAAAAAAGGTTTGTTTTTAATGTCTAATCTTATTTCAAATGAAGTATAGATATGGTCAATGTTTCCTATCTGACTACTCAGAGAAGACACAGGAACGAACTCAGAGGTCACAAACATTAATAATTTTTACAAGATATTTAAAAATAACTGACGAAAGTGGTTGTTCTATACATCCCTACCTATCTCTTCAAAGTACAAGCGTGATGTTATATTATAAATAATAAAAGAGTGTTGGGTTAATAAAAACTATAGTAATACGTATTTAAGAGGCGATTTGAGTGTTATGGTTTTATGACGTATTGAAATTCATGATGTTTTTGTGTCTGTTAGTTATAGGGCGAGTTTATCGCTAGTTATGTACACAATAAGATAATTTACTGCTAGCCTGATCTGAGTTATTTATTTTAAAGTACCTTTTCCGTAGTGAGCACATTACCCCTTACGACTTATAGGCAGCATGGTCGCGCTGCCAAATATACACAGCTATATGGTGGGAATCTCGTATCTCACCAGGCATCCGATCGGTTGCGCAATCAACCATACATTTTTTGGCAGTGCGACCATGGTTGCGCCGGCACTGGTTTCCTAGTGAGATAGGGCTCTAAATGAGCTGTGATTTATGTTAGAAGTTCTCCTACGTCGACGTGAGTAGTGTAATGAATCGTTGCCAAGGTTTGACCCTAGTGTTTTTCGCTAATGGTACGCCTTGCTATTGAGCTTCAGTTGGTTCTTTAAATATTGACCATCATTTACCATCGACACATCGAAGCACATCATTATCTGAAGTATTGGAAAACGATGAAGAGAAACTTGTCCTCTAAAATCTATGATTGTTGAAATTATATGAGAATATGGCCAAAACCAGGCTTATTGAAAAAAGAATCAAAATGGATTGCATGCCAGTGTTAACAGGAGAAAGTTTATCTAATCATACTAGCTACTACAGAATCTTTCAATACTACAACTGAAAACCTAGGCACATTTTTAAACGACACCAATACTGTAGCTTTCCATTAGTGAAAGAATTTTAGGAATTGGATCAGTAGTTCCGTAGATCACCAGTGGGTGATCATCATGACATACAAACTCACAAATTTTACCACTTTATAATACATATTAGCAGAGATCCTGCTATTGGGCCATTCTCTCACATGGCATTCAATATTTTTAATCCAACGATACAAGAGAAAAACTGAAAACTTATACGTACTTAAAACAGGTATTTACATCAAATATGTACTCAAACGATATCGAAAAAAGGTCACAGCCATATCGATTACTTGGTACTACCCTAGTTGAACTAGGCTGAATGAATTACTAAATATTTGGCCGTAAGGAGCCCCTCTATTGACCTTGGCAGGTCGTGGCGTAATGAATAGATCCCGGCCATGTCTCGACGGATGAGTTTATGCAAGATAGATTACGCAAGGGATAGTGGGGGATAGCATTATGCTATTATGTCAAACATGTTATTTATTCAAAGAACATACACCAAAATATGAGACTTCTATTCAGAAAAGGTCAAGATATCGATCATTGGGTCAATCTTCTCATTTTTGTTCGAAATATGTGATGTACGTACCTACACATTTCCAAAAAAAGTAAAGTAAATTAATTGGAAAACGTTATTTACTTTATAAATCTTTAGATGGAGCCTACGTTGACCAGCCGGTCGATTCTGTAAAAATATCACCGTGAAACTTAGGTGAAGTGAGCTGTCAATAGTGTTAATCCCTAGCATCCTGCCGGTCGATTTATGACAGTGACAGCTCTGTTACGCTCACTTCACCTACGTTTCACGTTGATATTTTTACAGAATCGACCTACTGGACTGTGATTGAGTAAATTGACTAAATATTTTTTTTTTTTTAATGTTAATTCTGTTACTTTGCTCCTTTTTATTATATTTTTTACTACTGTTTGTATTTCCTGTGCGTGTCCCAAATAAAATACTTTTCTTTCTTCATTAAAACTTTTGTGTAAACATACAAAAATAATGTTACAACATGAAATTCTGTGTCTTGCTATTTGCACTGTGATGGTGTCAATGCCATCTGGCATTTGCAAACGTTTTTATCTTTTTAACATATGTTATCACTAGATTGTACACCCCATTCCAATTTGTATTTATCAGTAACAAGCTTTTTTTTGTTATTGTACATATTTACTTGATTTTTTTTTTTATATATCGGCTTGTAAATACTTACTTACATTATGTCGATCGAAAAACGTAATTACTGATGATGTTAGAAATTACATGATACTCTATTAATTATTTTATAAAAAATACAAATAACGAAATCAATGTTATCTATTGAAGTTTTTTTTTTCTTAAAATAATTATTAGCATAAGTAACGTGTAAGTGAAAATAAATTATATTAGTTATAGAATATTTCACGTACAGGTTCTTTAAACTACAACCTGCCAACAGACAGACCTAACAAGAGATGAAAAAAAACCAAAACGTTTCCACAAACGTATCTCCCGTGCATGTTTACGCACCGTGTGTGTCCGCCCTAAGGCTATAGATTCGACGGTCGCCGCCGCCCTGTCTCCTTCGCCACAAGACGGCAAAGTGCGCTGACCTGATTCAACTCCCCCCTTATCCCCCTAACACCCCCTTCGAGATCCCAGACCCCTTGGCAGGGAAATTGGGCGCATGGTCTGGCATTACCCTTGCTCTCACGAGCTTTATACAGGGTAATTCCATAGCCTGGTGCTTTTTATTGTTCCCTTTATATAATGTATTGTTTTAATAGTCTATGGTTTTTATTGGGACCACATTTTATGGTTAGGGTGACCAGGGATAAGAAAGTTTGGGTTTATGGTGGAAATCAATTAGTCTGGTTATAATTTTGTTTTTAACACTACCAAAGTAAAAAAATAAAAATTGTGTTGTTGTTGTGTAGTGTCCAGTATTGATTCGTGATTAATTATGTAAATTATTTAAATCATTACTTTTATTCTCATGACCCTAATACATAAGAAGAGCAAAAGGGTTAATAATTAAGTAACTTAGATCCTTATAGTAATTAGACTAAGTATATATGTGGCCAAAGAATCAGCATCGCCATACAACGTGGCGATACTGCCAGGCTTTTGGGCACTTTTCCTGTTGACATCGTTGCGGACAAATTTTTTGATGCTGTGACAACGCACAGTCTAAACAGTTGGGTCTAGAAGCATGAAATTTTGCACATGAATTATCTATATAAAAAATGTGAGCCGTCACGGGACGCCTGGCAGATGTGAAACATCGACATTATTTTGTAAAAGTAATATGCAAAAAAGAACAGATTGTGATAGGAACTAAATATGTCATAATGATAAAAGAATCGCACAGTCGATTGCGCATGGCGACGCGTCGCCACACCGTACACACTACAGCATATAGACTGTATATATACTATCATATAGCGGCATGCGTCGCCACGCTAGAAATCGATTTTACGTGCGGCTATAGATGTTTCACATCAATAATATATTTAATTTGAATTCCTAATATAACGTAAGTGAGCACGAAGGATTTTTGAAAATCCATCCCCTAATGGGTTAGGGATTAAACTTAGTATGGAAGACCGTTACTTTCGCCTTCGGGAAATCCCTTCGGGCACATTACTTGTGTAAGAAATAAAATAACGTAATGAAAAGAGTAACGAACTATTTATTGAGTTTTCAACACCTTGAAACGCGTGTGTGGTATGTAAAAGGTCAAAAGCTACGGTGAAAGGTATAATTGAAGTGCTTAAATGGTTCTATTTCTATGTAACAGAAACTCATCTACTTATACCTACTTATTTCAGCTTGATTTAAATTAAATACTATCTTTTGACCGCGGCTTCGCCCACGTGGAGGTCGGAAATTATCCCTTGGGAACGTATTACCCGGATAAAATATATCAGGACAGACTATCCGTGTGCTAAACATACAAATCCGTTCATCCGTAAAGGGGTGAAAAGGTAACAGACAAACAGGCAGACAGACAGACAGCTGCCTTCGCATAAATAATATTACTCATAGTCTGGATTTCTTGAATAATATTCACGAAACGTTTTTCAGGATCATACGTTTGTGGTCACGTTTTTAAAATGTGTAAGATGATCGTGAATGAAAATGTATAACAATGTACTGTTTTTACTCAGCTTCTCTATTTAACATCGAAACCAAAAATTATGGAAAATAATCGAATAAACAAAATTCATATTTAACTTATCAATGCTCAAAAGTATGTGTGTGTGTCATGCAACCCACCCTGAATACACTATAGTGATTACCACTCACTTCTGTCAAATCTATCAAGCTATAGTGAACTAACTATACACAACAATGATGTACGTGGGAACACAGCCATACACTGATAATATCATACCATAAACTAAGACGGGTCGGTAAACGTAGCACACAGTGTAAATTGCCAGAATCCCCACGCTTGGCGCTTCGCCAGACGTGGTGATTGTCTGTGGTTCATTCTTGTGATCTATAGAGGAGTCCGTGTTCAGATTAACTTTATCCACTAATTGTATAATTAAGGAAATGCACAGTGGGCATGGGAGATACGTAAATAGCCAGTTAAGTACGCAAATGGTTTTATCAGTGAGCTGAGTAACCAAATCTTTGGCGCTTTGCAGACCAAAGACAATCACAGTTATATACGATGGTTATGGGTACGTGTGCTGCAAACAACGCTTGTGCATACAGAATGGTGCCAAGTTTTATAAAAAAATGATAGAATTCTAATTCTGGCTAACCTAGAACTTTTTTCATAATGCAACCATGGAAATTAATTGTTAAGCACATATTGACACCCTATGTTAATTTGCCGTGTTGCATTACAGCCATTTCATATTATGAGCTGTCAAAGAGTAGATATCAGCCGATGGATTCTGCAATCGACCGACAGTTGTGATTTTAATGAATATACGGACAATTTAAGTTGGTCTTACTATAATTTTTGCTATCAGTTCCTAGTTTTTTTCAGAAATCAAGTTCAAAGCTCGTTTGTTTACGGTATTTAACATAGTTTCGGATTTCAACCTGATCCTCTCCTAACTCAGAAATTCGACCAGGATACAAGATAATTCCACATATTTTTCTCATTCAAACATGATAAATAAAATTGTAACCCTTACCATTACTTTCATATATTTTATATAAAATGTTCACGTGCTCAAAAGGCTCGGGTTTATTACCCCTACTGTATCAATCATCCGAGGACCACTCTAGCGGAAAAATCGTTTGATGTCCCAAAGGTTAGAGGTGGGCAGGCCAAACGCCTCCGGGAAAATACACATTGTTCCTAACTACGGAAAACAATGAAACGTTATGTTTTGTGATTGTTTTTATGATGTGTTTTTAGTCAAGTTGATCTGGGTTTTAAACTGTGATTTGGACTGGCGTGGTTTTTTTTCGAACATAGGCTAAATAGGAGGGACTCTTTTAGTGTACCTAGGTGTCTAATTAGAACTCACTGTATATATCACTGAGGCCCACTTGTATCAAAAATCACTAAATATTTTTAGGCCTAATATTTATTTAAAACATCATTCTATCATCTACCGACCGCCAGCATCTAGCTGCCGACTATTTCTGTTTTGTGCTCGTTATTGTATTTAAATCTATTCTGTTTCATTTACTTATTTTCTACTCGAGATTATCATCTTTTTTTATGCACGTGTTTCTGTGACTAATAAACTTATTTTTCTTTCTTTTCTTTCACCTTCAAACGGTTGGCAGAAACAGAACGATGTTTTATATTCGTTTATCGCTCAACGTATTTACTTAGTAATGTGTGGTGCTAACGGACTCTAAATTTGCTTATGGCTTTATTTTCCCCATATAAGCTTATTGTAAAGACTTTCAGGAGGATCATGTAGGCTCAAGGCCCGTTGTTACATAGCAACCGCAACGTAGAAAAAACGTGTCTATGGACGAGCTTCCATAGTGTTCCATACAACACTGACGACCGTGCCTACACACGGCGAATAAACCGTAGTTTTTCGGGCCTAGGCATTACTAACGTCAATTAAAACGATGGATGGTCTTAAAAGCACTGAACGGAAGTCAAACATTCATGTAAGACTGTAAAATGAAGCCACTTTACGAAAAGTTTATCACAAAGTTTTAAAATAAAATTAAGTTTGCTTACTTAAGGGGACTACAGGACCTAAACGTGCCTAAACGCAAGTTTTATCATGCCTAAAAGAATATGATCCACTGCAGTAAACAAAATCAGAAAAATAGATGATATTCTTCAGGATATATGCTAGTATGATAGTGTGTTGAAAACATAATACAACTAATTTGATACGATAGAAAAAAATCATGAAGATACCTCTAAAAATTTCTTTTAACGATTAAAAATCATATTAATTTACATGCAATCATTCTGATTTTTTGTCAGATTATTCTACAAGCTACATATTAGCATAATAGTGTTTTAATTTTCCAGTCCAATCAATAGATTTTCTGTAAATCACTAACTGCTACATATTTTGCAATAAATTACCTGCGTCGTGTCATCGCGCTTCTCTTTCATTTCTATGCAGCCCGACAGTGACCGCGCTTTAGCTGTTGTAAGCCTCTTAATAAAATATAAAAGTTTTCCAAAATCTTGCTTTTATCGTTGTTATTCAACGTGTTGTGAATTTAAAACATTTTATATCACAAACATTCAGTAATTTTAAGTATTCCCAAGTTGTATGGATTAAATTATTAATACAGCAATAAAATATTCAGTCATTAAAAACTATTGGCAATATAGCAAAAAAGTTGGACTAATACGCCATAAAATAGTAAGAAAAAAATATGCTAATTTTCTTTTAATTCGTAATGGCTTTTCAATTCTTTTATCTTGACGTTGTTGACAGTATTTTGTTTAATATAAAAGAAATCAAGGTTTAAGCATATTAACCTTATTGGTCAAGAGAATAAATCAATAGAAGAATATGTTAGTGCGAGAATTTTCAGGAATATAAATAAAATCGAATCAACAATATAAATAAAATTATCGGGACTCTCATATTTTGCTTTTCAAAACCAAAATATTTTGAAAAGCATTAAAAACCTTTTTCCAAAAATAAAACAAACTTCCAAAAAAAAATACTACAAAATGAAAAATAACTTTAATTTCGAAAGTCGGTGGCAGAAAACGAAAATTCAAAACCAAAGACACACTTTCGAAATTAAAGTTATTATTTTTTTGGAAGTCGGTTGTATTTTTTTTATAAATAGTTTTATTTTTGACTTTTTCGTTGTGGTACCTTCTCCACACAAATTCGAATACCACTACTCGTACCTGCTATGTAAATAACAGTGACAGGAAGTTATCATCATATCATCCACAAATACTAAGTGGGAAAAATACGTATTATTGAAGATTACTCAAAAACTACAAAAAAATACTTAATATACAACCCTCAACCCAATACATGTTATTGCAGTTCAGAAACACAATTTAAAAACTTTAAACACGTACTGGCACAAAACATTTTAAATCTAAACGACAAAGTGGCACTCAACGGGCACGCCACGGCTATAACTTGTAATTTTCCCATCGCTTCGCGGAGCTTGGCGAAACTTGTACGTGCTAAGTTGCTATGGGACAAGCATGGCGACTGCGACTTGGCGGAAGGCGCCAATTTTACGTTTTTTATTTGCCGCAATGGAGTGTAACGTGTGAGGTGTGCCTAATTAGTGGCTGTACCTATATTAAAAGGTTTTTTTTCTAGTTAATTTATGTGACCACCAAGTGTACAGTTTTCTTTATCTAGGTACTCTTACAAACTTACCTACCTATATCCGAAGATTTAAATCGTTAGTTTCGCCCTACCGCGTCAAAAGATAGTCTAGTTCTGTTTCTTTTTGACACCTCTTCACACAGCGACACAGTGACTTGACTTGATTATTATAGAAGCCTACCTATTAGCGGGTGAGGTCACTTTTTTCAGTATGGACACTTTTTCGCGAGAATAAATACAGTGAGGGCACATCTAACGATTTAAATCTTTCCTATATCACCTTCAATATCGATGATACCCTCTTAGTGATAAATATTGGATCACTATCATTCACTTCAGTTTTTGTATCATATTATCTGTATAATTCTGCAGTCAAATAACTAAGTCGTGGCAGATAAAACACTAAAGAACAAAGTTCTGACCAACACTGAAAACAAACAACCGTCTTCGTTATTTAAATTCTCGCACAAACAAATACCTAGACTGCCAGCTTGCAAACTTTTTAAACCCAACCTCTGAGAACGACAGAGATTTTACTAAATGTCGTCAAATGTACCTATGGACGAGTAATTCAAGATGTCTAGACGTACATAGTACTTTCTCCGATGTAGGTACTCAAAGATTCTGCGACAACCCCTACTAATGTATAGTATAAGTTTATCAATTTTTGAAATCTTTGCTTCGAGAGTGCTTGATCAGTTTTGAACCCAATGAAGCACGTTATTAGTTATTCCTTAAGTTATGATAAGTTCATCTGCGGCAAGTTTTTGTTAATATGTTTAATATCATTTATAAAACTTGAAGTAGGAAGTAGAAAAGTTTCGGAGTAATAGCAGAACGGCTGAAAAAAGCTCTACACTTTACCCTGGTCTGAGCATCGAATCTAGGACCTTGTACTCTACAGTCAAGCTTACGAACACTAGACATACCTACTTAAAAAAACAAGAACATAAAAAGTCCAATCACCCACCCTCAAATCAAAGAGCCGACAAAACTAATAAATACCTTAAGTCCTGACCACACTTTAAAATCACTTAAATTCACTACCCCATTCTAAATTCAAACTCCATCACCCCACGTGTAGACAGAATATCATCCCGACCCGGTCGTTAATTAGCTTAGTGCGTGCCCCTGACACACATATTCGTGTTCCATGGAGCGCCATATTCTAGGAACCGGGATGCAGCGTTGAAAGTGATTTTCCGGTCGGGTATCAGACGGTCAGTGCTTGCAAGGTCAGTTACGAGAATTCAATCATCGTAATTTCTGTGAAATCCTGTTGGTGTTGTTTGTAAACACATTGCCTAGGGGTAATATTGATTCTGCTGTCGCGTCTTCTATTTTAAAGGGACTAAAATGATGCTTGAGAATATAGCAGAGTTTTTACGAAAAATTATAAATACGTGCTTACAGTCTTATCACATTATAAGATACCAGCCGATCTATTCTGTAAAAATCTCACCGTGAAATCTTATGTGAAGTGAGCTGTAAATAGTATAAATCCATCTGGTGGAATGACAACTCACTTCAAGCTCACTTTACCAAATTTCTCAAGGTACTTTTTTTACAGAATGGATCGGCTGTATAAATTTTTCTAACAAAAACACAAAATACTCTCCATAAATCGAGCAACATTAACGACATCTCAGTCGTAACCGAAATTCTCGTAGTAGCAGCAATGCCAGATCGAACCGCATTCACTGGCAAATATCTTGAAGATGTCTTCGCGACAATCCATCAATTTATTGACGTGGACCACGACGCTAATGGCTGCAGGGGAGAAGGGATCATGATCCTCGCTTTTTTTGCTAACTGTCGGCTCAAAGACGGAACAGATTGTGGATAAGAAATTGTTAAGTACATTTGAATAGGGTTTAAGAAACTTGTCAAAAAAGGTGTTGTGGATGATGTAAAGGTTTTTGAAGAAGGGTAATTTGGGAGTAAATAATCTGTATTTGTGCATCGAAATTTTTGGAGATAAGCTTACAAAAATGGAGATGGAACAGTTGTGTTGAAGCGCGGAATCTTGGTTCGTTTCCAAATGAGGTTTCCCGTAGGGCCCATATTTTTTTTGTAAAATAAACAAAATTTACCAAATCCACTTAATATGGAAAACGAGAAATCCTTTATACCAAAAGGATAAAATAAAGCACTGTTAATAAATATCCCACTTAGACTTTGGCTCGATTCCGATTCAGAATATAGCCCCAAACTTAACCAAATGTTTTGTCTTTCCGTTATTACGGAAAACATATTCGTAAGCCAGAAACACGAATCGGTAAACTATGGATATGACACAATTTTTTGACGTTCTCCTCGGCAAGCAAGCGTCCGGGTCGCGTGATAACCGCTGAATATTTCACTCGGGCGAGCTGGGCACAGCGACCGATTTTATTTTGTATATTGTTCCTTGATTCTGATTTTATGTGGCTACCCTGATAAGCTTGAATAAATAAGTTTTTATATTTTCGATATTTTGCCCTTTTATCGTTGGTTCCTTGCAGAAGTTGCCTTCTTCAAGGAGCCAACGATAAAAGGGTTTAAGTTTCATTTCTAGCCAACAGAAAAACTACGTCTTCAACATCCTATCTTTGAGAATAATCCGAACTTGTCTTTGAAAAACATGCCCGTTCACTAAAATTCAACAACCATCATTCAATATAACAATGTAGATGAAGCCCTTGTAAGTATAAGAACGGAGCGATGAACGTAAAAGTGCAGTCAACTTCGCTTATTGGATATAGAGCCGAGCGCTATAACACTCTGCCCAAACTAGGTGGTAATGTGTTGTATGAAGATATAATCATATATGTAGTGTCTCACTCTCACAGGTGAAACAACTTATGAATGGACTCATTTCGACGAAGCTTTTAAACGTTCCGACTTTATTCGTGGAGAACATGATGTTTTCATGGCAACGATTTTATTTTATTTTTTTGGTTGTTTCCAGGATATTATTGTCCTAGGATCGTTTTCTGGATTGAGAATCATTCCAGAAAACAAACACGTCATGCACGAATGTAAAATGAAAACTGGATCCATCTTGAGATAAATATAAATTTGCACAATCATAATCATCAAGTACAAAACAGTTTTTATTCCAATGTGTCAATGTCATTTTTTATCTAATGACAGATTACGGAAATTACTCTGATGGACTTATCCATATGAAGGAGATGAAAGATGAAATATCAAACATGAGTAATTTTGAACAATAGCCAACATACGTAAGGATAAGAACAATAATCTCCAATCCTTACATCCAAGGACGAAGAGATAGATGAAGACTCGCTCTAAGCTTGCGAGTTTCATTACGAACTCGTATCTAGGTTATTTTTTATATGAAATCAGTACAAAAACTATGTGGGTATAAAAACGGGGACGCGGGAAGCGGTCGGCCTGATGCCAACTACAGTGCGGGCGTGGCAATCCCGTATTTACCAGAAACCACTACCGATCCAACCTAGGCCAGAGTCTGGAAACTGAATAAACAACTTCAGGCATTCATATGATTGGCCCCATTTGAAACTGACTCATCTTTGAGTAGCCAACTGGATGCCTGCGACTTATGTGTTACACGAAGATGCTGCTTCTTAGTAGGCGTTGCTATTGTAGAAATCTAGATCTGCATTAAAATCTAAGAAATCTTTAACATGTCTTGAAAAATTTTGGTTTTCTTGTGTGACATTTGACTGATTTGAGGAGTATTTCAGCTTCTTTTAACCTTTTGAGTATGTGGTCTAGGAAAACTGCTATATCAACTACTTAAACTTACATGAAAATTGCAATGCTCGCGTTTTAAATTCCTTACTCTTATCCTACAATGTCTATGTCAGCTACTATATTGCACAGTTTTATATTGTCTTTCATCTTAGTGTGGTGAATATTTGAATACAGAACATAATTACTATAGGTACCGCCACAAGTAAGGAATACTTTACGATACTCGTCTATGATTATCAAAATTGAAATACTTATACTTATTACTGACGTATTTAGGTTATAAATTATCCACCACCTCAGCCTACATTTAGTCGAAATTGTAACGTTCAAGTAAATCTATTTGTAATTACACAGACTTATCAAATATTCTATCGATAATATTGGTTCGTGTAACTTCGATAGCAGAAGGTCATTCATATTACGAACTTCATCAAATATAGAGAGCTTCCAAAAACAATAAGGAGATTGATCAATACGAGCTCTCACATGCGACTGAGTGGTGTTGACAGACGAACTATCGCCATGTTACAATGTTCCTGCAACACCACAGAGCTCGTTATTTTCCCATTAACCCGCAATATCCCACCTCCCTTTATTCGGAGAGGAAATACAAAAACAATTTCCACTCGCTCCGGATAACGATCCGATCGATAAAAGCGAAACTCGAATGCGATTACCATTAACAAGTACTGGCTTTACAAGCATTGTTGTTGCGATTACGTTACAAGCTCGTGCAGTAAGTAGCACGTCCAGCAATGAGGTGTAGTGGTACTCACAGGTCAGTGGTGTGGTGTCGCGGGTACATGGGCTCCAGGGCACAGCACGGGACTTAGTTCGTGTAACAACAGATGCACCTCGTCGTGGCCACTCCGAGCTCAACTTGCGTAACATTTATATAACGAGACACTGCTGAGGAACAACACCGCTCGGTCAGAGGCGGACTCGCGCGCGGCCCCGGACCCTTCGTCCTGCCATTTTGGTATCGACGGGGACGGGTTGAAAAGCGGAGATGGCGATGAGGCCCGCCGAACGCGGGCTGTGATCGCGTTCACGTTTCGAGCGGGCTTTTGTGTGAAAATGGGGATGTCACAGCGGTGGTTACGTTCGGTGGGAAAATAAAAAAGTGTGAATCGGTCGGGCGGAGCGGTCGGCCGGCTGCGAGAGGCACATGCCGCTCGATAGTCGGGCGCGTGCGCGAGGCGCGGCGCGCGTCACTCGCCGCACTTGCGCCTCCGCCCGCCTCAATGGAGCGCCGCCGCCGTCGCCGCTGCTTCACCGCTCTACCGACGACTCCCTGTGCAGATAAAACTTCAGCAGCCCTACTTTGGGAACCGTACCAGATTGCGTAAAATTTCGTCTCGTCTGTATCTTAGTTTCCACGTTCGTCGGTAAAGTTTCGTCAAATTGTTAGAGAATATGGTGCTGTTGTTCTGTATTTCTTTTGTTATTTTCTGTCGTATATGTAGTTGCATTTATTATTATTACTAGAAAACCCCTAAAATTATTTAGGGGTTTTCCAGAAATTACCATTTTCCATCCGACATTAAAGATATTCCAGCCTGTGTGTCAATTTAAACAACGGCTGAACTGAAGTCACTACTGATGGGTTTCAAATGCTTTGACACGCATGCGTCTACCGCAAGTCAAAGCAAATGTGAATGGTCCTTCTGCTCATGTTGATTTAGTGGTCCTTCTCGACCAAGTTCATTATTTGGCTATCAGTCAGTCGGACGCTGTTTATAACGTAATGAAGGTTGTGACACCGACCAATTAATACAGCCAGACGCTCTGATTCTGATTCCGCGAACTGTTATGACGTTTGGCCTTCGTGTCGCCTTTCAAAGGATTTTTGAAAGAAAGAAAGAAAGAAAAATAAATTTATTTGTCACAGAAACACGTGCATAAAAAAAAAAGATGATAAACTCGAGTAAATAATAAGGAAAATGAAACAGAGTAGATTTAAATACAATAACGAGCACAAAACAGAAAAAGTCGGCAGCTGCTGGCACGTCATGACGTCGTGTCGTGTTTTTCTATTCTGAATGCGTTTCAGCGAATCGGTACTATGCTTTACAAAAAAATGGAAGCGCTTTAATGGGGTTGTGATTGTCAATGAATGAAGGTTGAAAATAAAATTTAAGTACAATACATTTACGTCTTTAAGGGACATTTTGTTTTTTTGATCAAAATAGTTCATAATATCAATTATTTTTATGTAAATTATATACCATCTTTTGTTTCAAATATTGAGTTTTTTTCACTTTGTCTACGTCTAGATCGAAACAGGTTTTTACTTTGTTCTAACTTCTAATCGATTGTAAGAAAAGTCTGAAGTTGCCCACAGATGGCGACTCTTAACCGTAGCGGTGTAACTGAAAGAGTTTCATGCTTCTTGGAAACTTTACCTTACTCTTCAAAGTGATTTTGTTTGCTAAATTACGGATTATTGTTATCTGTAGTGATTGGATTTTTTCAAATTATCTCGAAGTTGAAGTTATAACGTCTAGGTAGGTAGGTACCTTATACTGTAAAGGTCAACCCCGTTGGCTGACAAACGATAAATTTTAATATAAAAGTGATTTATCTATACTCTATACTTATTAATATATACAAATAAATAACATTTTAAGTATCTGTTTTTAATATCAAAAAGCTGTTAGCTTTTTACTAAATGCATAATATGAAATCATATCCGATACTTATACCAAACATTTTTTGTCTATTTGTTCCGGGTATCTCCGAAACGGCTGGACCGATTTTGACGAGACTCACTGACAGATAGCTGATGTTATAAGGAGTAACTTAGGCTTTTAATAATTTTGGTCCTCGCGGGCGAAGCTGCTGGCGGACGCTGGTCCTAAATTATTATCGAATTGCAAGTCCGTGTTCAGTCCTTTTATAACAGCTAAATTCATGGACCTAACAGTACCTGAGAAGGTACTATGCAAACCTATGGGACGATCTTTTTTTCATTATTCGTTAACATAATTGGTCTGTAAAAATAAATCGGCTAAGCCTAATCTCAATCAGGAACGCGGAACTCCTCATATTAAATCTTTTGCGCCTTCATCCTTCCACTAAAAACCGTAATATAACTATGTTCACATTGACCTAGTGGGAAAAATAGTAAAGTGCAAGTAAAAATTATACGTGAGTGTAAAAAATTCGCTAGCGAATCTCCGCAGACTCGCTCTCGCTATCTAAACATGATAAAACAAAATCAAATGAATCTGATGATGTTTTTTGTGGGACCGCAGTTACTGTAGTCATTAGAAATATCAGTTTAAAAATTCTATGTTTTATGTGTAAACTTCACAGACGTGATAAGTATCGATATCTAAACACGATAAAACAACATAAACATTTTCTCAGCTCTTACTTCAAGTAACGACATTACAAACGGTCGTTGACCCCCAAAAAAAACATCAAATCGTTTTTGTCTTTATTTTATCGTGTTTAGGTATGATATGTAGATCACGTCTGCAGAGTTTCGAATTTAATTTGACCCTATATTTGTTCATTGGTTAAATTACTCATAATGATATATTATAAGGTGTTAAAAAAAATACTTTAGAAACTTTAAGAGGTGCCCATAGAACTGTATAACTTTTAGTATAGGACCAACTTAGAAATCGCGAAAAAAGAATTAGCTATTCCATAGACGTAGTATTATATTATCTGTGTCCATAAAGTTTAATACCTTCTGTTCTAAACTGTATGGGTTTTTTTTCGCGGTTTCACTGTTAAATGTCCCATAGTAAAAGTTATTCAATTCGATGGTCTAAAGCACCTCTTAAAGTTTCTAAAGTATTTTTTTTTACATCTTATAAGTAGCAGTCTACAAAAATGCCTTATTCGTTATTGTTGGTAATGCTTCCATGATTTTATAAACATGAATACTTACTGCATCGCTGTAGTAACTGCTACCATCTTCACCATCGCACACATTTTCAATTTCATCATCGTCTAAAATCACATCACTATTATTGAACACCACACTATCTTCTCCACCATTACTAACATATTCTCTATCATTATTACTAACATTAACACTTTCAGAAAGTTCAATGAAAAACACACTTTTACTCTCCTCATAAGTTTGCACATTAACTGAAATATTTTTCTTTTTATTGACGGTCCAATGGCTAGGTAAAGTATCTGTATTAGAATTAGTTTTAATTTTAAATATCTTGGCACATAAGAATATTGATAGTATACTTTGGAAGATATTTCTAAATGCATTTGTAATATATGGCCAGTTGTTATATTTCATATTGTTGATCGTCTACTGTTTCTGATTGAGTGACACTAATCAAGTTATTGAGGCTTATCGGAAGATAATAATTAATAAGCTCCTCAGTTTCGGGTTATTGTTTTCCGGAAATTAGGTTATTAATTGTATTTATATCAATGTTATGGTTATTTGGTGCCTGTGTGATTGATAGGTCTTTGGTAATTTTTTATATAAATATGGTCTGTGTAAAATCAAGATTAAACCGAAATGTAAAATATGTAAAAAATACAAGATAGATAGTAAAATAACTTTATTTGACTATTTACAATAGGTATACCTATAAAAATATAAATTTGGCTTGTTACATTTAAGCATAATATTGTCACACATTGATATTATACAACATTATAAAAATATGAAATTAGAAAAGGCTGCAACAGTAGGTAGGTCTTAATATTTTTTGATCATTAACTTTTAAAAAGTAACATAAGCGTCGTTTTAAACATTGCATAGAAAACCACTAGAAGTGCCTAAATATGTACAAAGCGATGCCTAACCGTACACAATTTCTATAAAAATATGGTAACTTTTAATAAAAAGTCACGTTCTACGTGTTAAAAGGGATTAAAAAAAAGTATTTACACAATCACAAGAGGACCCTGCACCAAACTGAGTATTTCTTTTATAATTAATTCAAATAACATTTCAAAACCAAACTACATGTCCAATTATCTAAATTGAATATTGAGCAATGAAAAAAATATAATAAAATAAAATCTAATTACAAGACTACAAAAACAAAATAGAACCTATAAATCTTATAGGTACACAAAATACGACCTAAATCTAAAATGAAGACAGTTTCGATAAAATAGTCATTTGATATTAAATAATACAAGTTTTTAATCACAATCTGTATAAAAAGGTACAAAATAAAGAAATAACAAATTATACGACATACATTTAGATAACTTTGAAAACCACAACATAATCCTTTTTAACGAAGCAAAGTCAGAATAACTCAAATTTACGAGAACCCAAGTACTAAGTGCCTACTATATTATGAACTTACAAAAATTTCATGGTGCAAAAATTAATAAATATAATCGTTCACAAATATAAAAAAAACTGCACTAACCTACAGAACAATACATAGTTATAATTAGATACTTAGTAATTGAATTCGAAATTTTAAAGCTCAGCTATCTAGTCAGAAAAAACGAATTTATTCAACACGAAGATTTAAATACAGAAGAATAAGAACAGAGCGTTTTTGCTTGCTACCTCGATGCTAATAAAAAGCCTTATTAAAAAAATAAAATTACCTATAATCCTGAAGAACATTCTAGAAACAAAGAGGCACCACTCAAACGCAAAACCGAAACTCTCAGGTCCCTAGCGCGACATAGACAAGAAAGCCTATTAATCAATATCCAGACTCTTGAAACTACTGGTGAAGCTAGCGAACATACCTTTACTAGGTTTCTTGATTCTCTTTTTCTCATCAGCCTTAAAGATTTCTGTCTCAATCAACCATTCCCTATAGTTATCTTCCATGTTTTTCCTTTGTTCTTCGTGGAGTTGCTTCACAGGAGGGAGAGGTCCTCCAAAGTCTTCGGGCAGGAGTTCCTTGTCGACGATGGACTCTGGTCCCTCGGAGGAGAAGTTTAGGAGGTTTAGGAGGTTGGAGTGGATGAGCGGCTTCACGAGGCACATGACCTGGTTGATGAAGGAGACTGTGTGGACGACGTGGATCTTCTTTAGACGGCACGGGTGGGCGTTCTGGAAGATAGAAAAATATAAGTTAATTAAAAAGCTGAATATGTATTGCCATTATACGTTAGTGTCGAGATCAGTTAGTAATTAGACAGACATATAGTAAAACATGTAGAAGCTTTTTAAGTAAATGGACAATGAAGTAATAAATTAAAGAACTTTTAGTAAAACATCGAGTCTGAACACATTGAAAGGGAAAAGGTCTGACATGAGCAGTTAAATACGATAAAAAGCTGCACAGCACTTGTTGGCCGCTGCCACGGCACCGCTCGCTTTGTGTGGCTCGTGCGTTGTGTGGTCACAGTTCTAACCTAACCTAACCTACCTTTCAGCCATTTTCATTTGGTACTTAATTTGTCGTAAATTCAGTCATTGTGGTGACTTTTGATATAATTATCTAAAACAAATACGACCAATACGACAAAGGGCGACGAACTAACCTCAACAATCAAACAAAATAACAAGTGACAGTGACAATGACAATGCAATGCTTACGACACTTTAGCCGGGCCGAGGCAGGGCCACTATTATGCCGCAAATAGCGGCACTTTATCCGATAGACTTCCAAAAGATTAATATTACAAAATAAACAAACCTGAATATAATGCATGAAAGCTCTAAGCGCAGGCAGCGTCACCCTGGTCAAATGACCAAGACTGCAGCCCTTCATATCGAAGATGACGATATAACCCTCAGACAAGTGGTCTTCAGACAACTTGACATCGTTGAACATACAGAACATGCGGACTGCATCCGCGAAGTTTAGCTTGCTGTAGTCGAACTCTGATAGCCGGTACAGAAGGACGTGGTAGCCCTCCGTAGTCTTGAGTGGTAGACCCACCATGTGCCTAGAAAAGATAAAATATATGGTATGATGATAAGTTTTCAATAAGTATTGTATCCGTGTAATTTTTGAGGTGAGAAAATTTCTACAGTATCTCGTAGACTTACGTCAGGGATTTGGTCGAACACTGCAACAGCATGCACGATTGCTCGAAAGTTAAGATTATATGGACTTTCTTGATTTTGTAAGTCTTCAAATATAAGAAAGTATACAAATATGACTCGGAATGTGAAACATGCTTTCAAGAAAATATTAAATACAATGACTCATATAACAAGGAGTGATACTACAAAGTTATACATCATTACAATGATAGAACGCCTTTGAATGAGGCGGTTACTCGGTACCTTCCTAAGGGACAAACGAAACTATTCAATAGAGAGATACGCAAACAAGATATCAGTTTGACAAGAATGCTTGACACTTTCTATAGTGGACTGAAGCTCCCAGCTCAGATATGAGAAGTGAATAGGTTTTGATTCAGTTGAACGCAGTTACGACAGTGAGTACTTATTAACGCTAGCCTGTAGCTACTTTTGCCTTTTATCTATAGGTACTTGAATTTGAATCAGACACTGTTATATTTTATAAAAATCTCTAGTCAAATCTTTCAAATTGAAATCAACCTTCATGAGTTTCATCTTCATTGTACCCTTTAATATAAAGATATTGTACATGAGCTGTGCTACAATTAATATAGTGTACATATAAGCATATTATGTGTCGGTATCGACACCCTTGCGCCATCCCATCTTCCCAGCACGGCGGGCTGTGGTAGGGTGGCTGCTGCAAGTGCAGAAAACCTCTTGGTAGCTATATTTTTGAGCCATTTGGGGTTGAAACACTAGGGCCGTGGGGTCCGAGTGCTCATCGAGAATTTCGGGACATCGCCAAGCGGTTGGTCGACTCTTCACGTGACCAGAGGGCTGGCCAATTTTGAGGTCAAAGAATCAGCATTGCCAGACAATGTGGCGAGCCTTCTGTGCACTTTTCCCACTGACAGCGATGCGGACGAATTTTTTGATACCCAATGAGCTCTTCTATTTAATTTATTTTTTTTCCTTTACATACTTGTACATACTAACATATTTTAGTGATAGGAACAGTAAATTTAATTCAGCATATTATTTTTCTATTCTTGGGTATTGTTTTTGAATACAGTCTGCATCATCAAAAAGTGCGTATACAATAATATTAGTCTCGACCACTCTACTTTGTAATATTATGACATCTCTAATTTTTGGCTTTTTTTTCATATCCAAAATAGAGTTATTGTTTCTATTGACCCCGCATATCAATTTTATTAATTGACTGCAATATCCTAATGTAAACCACTTTGACCTACATATGCCAAATGTTTCCAAACATTTTCTTTGCATATATAAAATCATGTGAAATGGCAATTAATACAGTGGCTACCTTGTACTATTTATTGTATGTAAATGGTATTAATTAACGCACGCATATGATCTGCATTGAAATACTTGTTAGGTATACCTAAGTAATACGCGCTGCAATATACGTCTTTCGCGAATGTTGTCACTACTGGACATTGCAGTATGTATACATTTAGTTTCTTCATTAAAGCAATCTACTATCTGTTACTTGAGGGTGTTTTTTTTTAAATATATTATATTCACAAGGTTGTTTTAATATACCAATGAGCAATTACGGCTTCTTTATACTCTGTGTCATGCAGGATGCAGACAAGTACCTACCTTCTTAGCAGAGCCCAAACATGTATGTGTGTTTTTCACGTTTATAAAGGGATTTTTTTTCTTAAAACAAACATATTTGAATTGTAGAATAAAGTTTATTTGTCTTATTCATTATTTGTAATATTGAAGCATGATGATGTAGCGTAAATGATGTTAACTTGCACTGTTTAATCAATTAAAAATGTCTAAAAGTGAAGTTACTTATACAAAACTTCGAAAAGCTATGTATTACAAAATTAGATGCCACATCAGGATTATCATTTAATAGAGTATTTTAAGTAATTTTTTTTTAATACTACTTAGATTAGGAAGTGACCAGTTGATTAACATTGCTTTAATTGCAGCAAGCGTTGGTACACGATACGGCATCATTCTAAATTGGTTCGGATTTGATTTAATTTAATGTCAATTTGATGTAAGTTCGAATCAAATTCTATTCGATTCAGAATTCGAACGTGTCAAGAGTTAGGGACATGTCGTGATTAAAACTTTTGTTTATGGGTGGGGATGAATGAAGATATGAATGGGGATGGTCACAAGAATACAGAAAGACCAGAAAACGTATTTTTAGGGTTCCGTACTTCAAAAGGAAAACACGGAACCCTTATAGGATCACTCGTGTGTCTGTCTGTCCGTCTGTCACAGCCAATTTGCTCCGAATATAATTGATCGATTAAGTTGAAATTTGGTACACATATGTATTTCTATGACCCAAACATGAACGTTTAACATAAATAAATGAATTTTGAATATTGGGGTCACTTTTGGGGGGCAAATAAGAAAATTAAAAAAATAAGTTTTGCGAACTGTACCGTGTGACATATTAAATGAAAGGGCTTATTTCGAGGATTTCAAATATATATTTTTAATCATATTAAAATAAATACTTTTAAAGATATTTAAAAAAATAGATAAAAATTGACCATTCCCCCTCTTATCTCCGAAACTACAGATACTAAAATTTAAAAAAAAATACAGAGAATAGTTCTATGCTTATAGATTACAGGAAAACCTATAAGAAGTCTATGGTCTTAAAATAACATGATAAATCACTCAATATTGTGCGTACAAAATTATTTTTGCAGTTGGA
Source organism: Agrochola circellaris (assembly GCA_914767755.1). Classification (NCBI taxonomy): domain Eukaryota; kingdom Metazoa; phylum Arthropoda; class Insecta; order Lepidoptera; family Noctuidae; genus Agrochola; species Agrochola circellaris. The sequence goes on from OU611860.1 coordinate 13,072,564, forward strand.
ATGTATGGGGGAATATGTTTACTACAATACTAATACCATAACTACAATGTTAAGTTTGTTTTTGGGATAAATTTTATTCATCCCAACTACGGAACCCTTCATTGTGCGTGGTCCGACACGCACTTGGCCGGTTTTTTTTTGTTAAAGTTGGTTTTGCTAGAAACCGTAAATACTGATATAATGGGCATGGTGGACGATAGAGATGTGCCTTTGGGAGAAGAAGACATGCAACGCCGGTCCAAAATAAACTGGGTTAAGGACAAGACGACCAAAAATATAACATGTAAAAAAATGCAACTCTCGCAACGCAGCTCTTCTAATGCAAAAAGTTGATCTAACGTAAAACCAAGTCGGTTAATTTATACAGTACCTATCTATGAGAGCATCTATACAACAGCTTTGTCGTAAATTGATACCTAATTAGTTAACTAACAACATTTTAGAGTGACCTTATCAGTATTAGACATAATTTATTTCTGCTAGGGAGTTTGTTGCGCCATTTCTTCTTCCCAGCTAACGCACTAGGAAGTGGTGAAGGGTGGGCGTTTTGGGGGACTGTCTTATGTAATTTTGACGTTCGAAAAGTGCTGATTCTCAACCTAGTTTGAATAAATGACTTTTGAATTTGAATTTGAATTTGAATTTCTTTAATAAATAGAATGACTTGACAATCGCATACAGCAATAGAATCTACATACAACGAAATCTACCTATTATTAGCGCTGCCTTTGTTTTTTTGTTTTGCTGCCGTGCCCCCAGATAATGATGACAAGAGGGCTGAGCCTCTGTAAGTTAACATTTGGAAGAGGTAGGCAAAGGTGACTTTACCAGTTCATTGACGACGTTAGGGGTAGACACTAGACTTATATCCAGCAGTGGACATCTTTTGGCTAATGATAAAAGGTAACTCACGTTACTTGTAGTTAATGATGATGATAAAAGTAACTTACGTGATGTCCATGATAGTCTTGTTCTTCGGCGCGAGCGGGTCGCGGTTGGTGAACAGATCCGGGGTGTTCGCCCTCAAGGTGAAGTAGCATTCGATGGTGTCCTTCGTCTCCTTGACCTTGTAGTAGTTGGAGTGCAGGAAAAGGATCACGTACTCGTCCGATATGTGGGGCAGGTGTGGCTGGCTTTTGATCCTGGAATTATGAGAGGTTTTTTTTTTGAGTCAAGGTAAATGAATTAAGTAAAATGGTGAGTTTAAAAATATTTTCACACTAGCCAAAAGCTAGAAAGTGGCCTATAAGTTTTAATTTTTTGAGTCCCAAAAATGTATTCTTACTCATTTGGCATAACTTCAAACCCTATACATGACGTACCTATATGGACACTTTGATTTCCCAAAAAAAAACGAGGATATCGATCTCAGGGCTTTATGATTCGCTGCTGGTTTTGCTATCAATGTCAGTGTCTACAAGGACGCTGACGTAAACAGATATGTCCTAGTCTAGACTAATAAAGCGATAGAATTTCAAACTGGACAGAAAGTAGTACTCAATAAAACCGTCAGGAGGTTTGGTGATGTCATACGTTTACATACAGGATAAGAACGTTGGTTTAGAAACGAAGAGATATCCTTCAATAACAACGCATAAACCTACAAAGTTTATGTAAAATTGTTTCGACTGCGTAAATCTCAAGGTGCATTCATTACAAAACTTAGTTTCTGATAAACAATAGACGAAAACCATGAACTGTTAAGCAAACAGGTGAAATAGGGCCGCCATTTTGTAACCGCATTGTCGTAAAAAAAGCGAGGGCAACTGCATGCAGCCGTACAGCCTAGTTATTAGAAGTCGATTGCAAGTTGATTGCTCTATGTACCTACTATCAAACTTGTAATGTAAATCGCAGTAGATAAGATTGGCATCATTTTAAATTGTAAATGTTTTTGAGCTTTTAAATATTGAGTAAAGAATTATGCCAGGCGGTTTTAATGTTCCAACAGACCACACAGCACCCCAATGAGGGTTTTCTAAAATGATATTCACTAAGTGGCAGCACTGAGACGTCAGGTCCAGGCACCTGTCAAAAGTGTCAAAGCGCCCGTATTTTCGTTAGTCGTGACCGACTGAATGAAACGAATGATGAACGTTATCGTATATTTTCTATTCTCAGGCTACGTAAATTTTGTATTCATTGTCGAAATGGAAGTCCTCTTGTCAAAATGGCGCCATTTTTCAACTGGTGGCGTGAGTTTTCATGAAACCCTAACACACTTTCTATCACAATCAGAAGGATTTTGAAGGAAATTCCTAATCCATTGCTTTGTATGTTTGAAAAATTCTTCTTGACAACGTCAACGTAACGTTAAACAACGCAATGAATGTTGTTAAATTTACACAGTGAATGTCATTACCATTTTTAGTCGGAGATATTTCTCGACGGCATGTAAAGAGGCCCATGGACGGCATAAAAACTCGAAGATTTTTAGTGTGTTACGCAAATGCCCCGCTGGTTACTTGAGGATAAGCCCTGTCGGGAAACGCGGGCTTGCCGTCGCTGAGCAATAGGTAGTTCGCCAGGTCCGGGTCAACGGCGCGTTGTGTTCCACGCGTGCCTGAAAAAGATGTCATCACAACTGACGGGGTCCGCTAGGAGCGATGCCTGCCTGGTTCGCGGGAAAATCCGAAAGGGATACCGTGGCCCCTGGCAACGTCCAGGTAACTGAAGGAACATGCGTGGATTTAAAAAAAAGAAGGCACTACTAAATGCTAGAACGAAGAAGTGGCAACTAAGTAAAACCTACAAACGTTAAAAGTAACTATTTTAACCCCAATAAAGACCAAGCTTCAATATACTTAAAGGCCTTAATAACTATAAGATATACATAGGGCACATAATTATATTGTATATATCCTACATACTATATGTGAGTCTCAATTGTTTTTGGCAACCGACCTCCGTGATATATTACCAAGTTATTTAGTGCTATGTTTTCAAGCCACAAATATTTAAGAGTGTTTTTGCCAAAAGTGCAGATTGATCGATCTAAGGTAAGCAACGTTGTTATTGTCTAGTATTGGATGGGTAACCAATCTTTACACTGCTATAGGTACTACTTATGTGTACAGCGATCGTTCTTGGTAATAATGCTATTTTCATAAGCATCTTCGTTAACAAAGTGCGTGACGTCAATGGGTCTTCCGTTTCTTTAGCAAATAAGCGTTTGTGTACATCTCCATGAGTACAGGTTCAACCAAACTGGAAAAACAAAATTCTTTCTCTAATAACCTCGTGGTGCACTTCAGATCAGCATGATCTCTGGTCCCTCAAAATTCACTTTATGGTAGTCTCGATTCTCCACCCCTGGCGCCCGTAGTTCTAAAGGTCCCCTGAGTACGGAGGCCTACTATTTCAATCTTGCTCTGGGGGCTGTGGTCTTTTTCTAGAGCATAAAGGGCCTCGCAGGAAAATCTTAGCTGGCACGTGATGTCTCACTTTTTCCTCAAAATGATAAGATCAGGAAGTAATGTCATAAAAGCGAACATCGTCTTCGAGTTTCGGAAAATGTTGTTCAAGTAAATATTGTTTAATGCGATAGTCTGGCACGCTGTCAAAAGTTATTTATTTTCAAACCCCTATTTATGCCAAATACGCTTTTTAGTAGTGCTTTGGCATTCATTTTATCTCTGTTAAACCGTCTGGGGGTGCTAGATCGTGATTTTATAAATGATCGATAGGATAAAAGGAGGGAAAAAATTCTCGAACATGAGAAAGAACGACGGATTTGTGAAAGATGAGATATGGTTATGTCACCGTATATTTATGAACTTCGTTAGTTCTATCTATCGGTATTATTTCCGTTAGATTATAAACTGTCGAAAATTTGTGAACTGCAGCAAACAATTTCAAAACGCATTCTTTTTCTATAGTTAGCGGTAGCGACAAATTGTGAACTTGATTGCGACGGTGACGTAACGCACCTTGCGCTTATACTAAAAAGTCTGCCTAGCTGCAAGCAACTTGAAAGTAGCGCTCGCCGGCAACGCTCGCTTCGCTCGCTTAGCTCGCGCGCGGTTGGGTCACAGTTCTAACCTTATCTGACCCATTTCATCCAATTCACAATTTTTCGACAGTTTATAATCTAAAGAAAATAATACCGATGGATAAATTAACGGTTCTCATAATCTTCCGGTGACAGCTATGGGGTTTAATACTAGAATAACGGTTGATAGAGAGGTGTCTGGAAGAAATTAAGTAATGCACCGTCCCAAATAAATAGGGATAAATAAAATTGGGATATGGGCATTGGGTAGAAGTAAGATACCTAGTAAGATACCTACATGAGTAGTTTTGGCTTAAAACTTTGCTCATATCGTATGAAAATCCTAAATAAAACATATTTCCGACTACCTTACACAAGAATCTAAGACGCACATAAGTAACACATTTATTTGAGTTCACGCTTCAATTGCCATCGCTTTGTGAACGTGATTGCATGCTAAAGATTCTGTTCCCTTTAACTAGCCACGCGACTCCTTGCGTCCAGTGTACGGCAAAAAATGTAACGCAACAAGAAATCGTGAACTGGCGTGAACTAGTTCAGATTGTTTGACGTATATGAATTTGTATGTAACTACGTATCTTTGAAGTTTTCTAGAAAAGGTCAGTACAAGTAGAGGTCTGTGATTTTTGCTTCTTCTGTGTCGTTAGAAGATATTCTGATATATCTAAAGATTATCTGTTTTTTTTTCTGACTTTAGATATTTTTCATACTGGTTTATAATAACAAGCATGCAACAAGCCTAGTAGGTAGAAGATACTTGCAAACAAGTATCTTCTACATACTAGTCCAAACCACTTTTCGACCTTATAGTTTAGGCAATAAGGTCGAAAAGTGTTCAGGTGCCAGTATCCGCGATTGTACCTACTTAGCTTGTACCTTTAAACCTTCCTCTGCCCCGTGAACCATTATGTCTAGAGGCGACAGCGGTTTTCGAAGAGTGTCCAGACAGAGTGTGGCGGCATCTATCAAAGACCTGACGTCACCCAACATCCTGACGTCACTCAAATCCTGCATCGCGCAATTAGAGTTTACCGCGCGATGGGCATATATACAAGCTCCCGACTTCAACCTCTGGGCACTTGCCCGCCAGACGTGACACCCGTCTGGTCGGAGGATCCTCCCTTTTCTATGGTGGATGACTGAACTTTACAGCCTGTCCAAAGTAAATCCAGATTTCCGAACGGTGAATAAGGAATGTCAAAAGTAAAATTCTTAGTCACGCTATTGTTGATAATTATTTTGCTTTGCTCCCAACTTACCTCTCTTAGTAAAACTTTACCACAAGCAAAGTCACATTTCGACCCTAGTACATAGAACGTAGAACACGAATGTAGGTTGGTCGTCCGCATCCGACCCACATTCCGGGAACAAAGGACTTATCGGGCCATTACCATATTATTGAGAGCCTGCACGGAGCAAGACGCTCAGCTATTTACTTACACACCTATTTATATGTACCATGGAGTTTCCAGCTTCAAAGTTCAAGTAAATGGTACAAAAATTACGAAATAATGTAACCACAAATAGGTAGGATGATTGCGACAAAATGCTCGTCAAATACGCAACGAAGGGACCGTTGAAAATCAATTACCTCACAATAGTGTTACAAATAGACTACGTATATACTACACAATCTATCAACATATTCTGCGTTCGAAATTTAGCTTACAAATATGTGTTTTTGAAAAAATACTTTTAAAACCCGACATTTAAATCAGTTTGCGCTTCAATATTTTTTTATTACTTTTCCAACAGTAAGTTAAAAAAGATCTGAAATCAACATAAACACTTGCATAAATTTAATATTTTTTAAGTGCAACTAACATACAATTGGAAACAAGGATTTGAATATGGACTAGACTAGCTGCGCCCCGCGGTTCCTACCGCATAAGTCTCGATCCCGTGGGAATATCGAGATAAAAAGTATATATGACCTAACTCAGCTCATGGTCTACCCATGTGCCAAATTTCATCCCAATCCGTTCAGCCGTTTTAGCGTGAAAGCGTAATAAACAAACAAACTCACTTTCGCATTTATAATATTAGTAAGGATAGAGTCTCTACTTCTCTGACAGTTTGGTGAGATTCAAATGACAAAATGCTCAACAGACTTTGATTAAGCAGAAAATTTGCTAGGTATCTTGTTAGACATAACCTCATCCCTGGTTTCCCTTAGTCTGTCTCTAAATCTAGTTTTTTAATGATAACTGAATATATCCTATTTTATTATTATGACGTAGGTACGTAAAATTAATTTCTATATACAAAATTATTTTAAAGCATGCTACTTTCCATATTGTTTCCTATTCAATTGTTGTGCCTGACAGGGTCCAGGTTAACTTTGTAACTATTATTTTAAGATCTTGTACGCACGTGAGATAAGCAATAAGGATTTGAATTAAATTAGCAGTCGTGATTGGAGGACTGAAACCACAACAGCCAATCAAATGGAATTTCAGAAACCAGGCGAAAGCGTCCTCAGCGAAATTATTGTTGGATAGTATCCCTTTCATAAAAAACCAGTACATGAAGGCAAAGCCGACACTGTTGGTAACAAATAAAACAAGTTTTCATTAAATAATATTACGTATTTTGAATAACAGTCAAGGCTTATGACGTAACACGTTATTACGTGGTCTAGCTTCGACAATGCCGAAAGTTTTGCTTCGAAAACTGATCAGACAGGGGTTTTGTATAGAATTAACTATACGAAGAACAGAAAGTACTACAGTACCTTTAGTACTTAGATCACTATTATTAATTTAATTAACTGTATGTTATGTGATGGGGTAACGGATAATCAAACCAGAGTCAAGCAAAAACCCACTAAGGGTTCACTGATCCAGAGGCCATATGTACGTAAAAAAAACTTACTTTAAAGACAGGAAGGTCTTAGAAGTCCGAACCTACTGTCAGTACATGCATCATATTTATTTATGTAACTAATTCGAAACGGTCATGAGAGAGGGGTTCATGGCTAAATAATAACAGCCGCACGGGTCGATCTTGAAGGTTAAGCAACACTTGCCTAGGTCGGTCCGTGGATGGGTGAACATCCATTACATACCGAGACCCCTCCGTGCCTCGGAAAGCACGTTAAGCCGTTGGTCCCGGCTGTCATTTGTACATATTTGACAGTCGTTACGGGTAGTCAGAAGCCCGAAAGTCTGACAACCAGTCTTACCAAGGGGTATATATATATTACACAGTAACTGGGTTGTGGAGTTCCGATAGGCAGTCGCTCCATGTAAAATAATGGTATTCAGCTGCATCCGGTTAGACTGAAAGCCCAAACATAGTTGGGACAAGGCTAGGCAGATGATGAACTAATTGGAGACGTTATAAATAAAGTGCAGTTATGCAATCCATATTAACATATAAGTTTAAAATAAAAAGTATTAGAAAGCTGGAGAGAAATAAAAAATGCGGCAACGCAGAGAGAATTTATAAAACAGCCATCATTCTTAAAGATGGTGCAACAATTTTTATACTTTTAATATTATCTTCGTTATAATCACAAAGATCCTCTTCAGAGCTAGCTCACCTACTGCTTTATATCCTTTGGTGTGTCTTGAATTAATTAGTTCATTCATGACACACAACGCACAGCCAAACCATTTAGTTTCGAAGCATGAAATTTTGCACAAGAGTTCCTTTTATATCAAAAGTGAGTACAAAGGTATGGATTTTTTTAAATCACCGCACTACTTCAGATATATAAGGGATGAAAGTTTGTATGTTATTTCGACACTTTTACCGATGGGAACGTCCATCGGACGTACAGCTTGTGCTAAGATTTCTTCGAGGTTTCAGTCTCATAGAGCAGTCACGGCGCCTCAGGGCAACTTTATCCCTTCATCTATTAATTCCGCTAGCTATAAAGACTATATCAGCACTCACCACTCCCTGATCTGCTGTATCTCGTCCTCATTACCCTCGGGCAGCGGTTTGAGCCCGCGTAGGAACGGGTGCAGGTACTTGGTTGCTGACATCCTCGCAGCCGCTCTGTTTCTGCAACAATTAGGTTTATATTGTTATAATAGTTATTTATGCAACTGTTGTATAATAAGGGGTATTGAAACACGAATGTGGGTTTATACCTAATTATGTACAGTTGCATACAAGACTTTATCTACACCCATGATATGAATCCTCTATAAAAGGTTCTGAAACCATAGCGTGTTGTACAGTGGTGTAAGAACTCTATGTAAATTCATGGAAACTTTAATTGCTGAGTATCTAATACAAACAAACTATGTACAAGTTTTTTTTTAATTACGGCGCTGTGGTAGTGTAACGCGCGTGCATGACAATGTTCTTTTTTTGAAATTCATAAAGATACCACGAATTGAGTAGTGAGAATGTGGATGTTTGATGAGTAAGGAAGGGATCGAAAAAGCAAAGGAGTTGCATAATGCTTAGTACAACATTATAATACTCGGTTCGATGATATTATGGTTACTTTGACACTGGTTGTCTTAATGTTGGCAATAAGCTAACTGCTTAAGAAACTTTTATAGAAGTTCGAGCTCTGACCATGTTCAACTTGGACATGAAGACAGCGCGATTCAGAGGGAGAGCAACGCCATCTATCGAGCTATGAATCAAACTTTTGTATGTTTGAATTTCAATGTGAGTTCATCTCTTTCAGTAGCGGATCCAGGGGAGGACTAAGGGGCTCAAACTTACCCCTCCCCAATCTTAAAGTGAACTTGATAACCGAGATTCGACATATCTCTGGTAGTCTACAACCGAGCGAAGTCATTGAGCAATTTGCGAAAATTAATTTGAGGAGGCTTGATAAGCGTTAAGTAAAATAATATTTTGTGTGCTATTTTAGTGTTTACTTTGCTAAAACGTAGCCTCAGTGGGGTCAACCCCCTCCCAAACGGTAATCCTGGATCCGGCACTGATCTTCTTGGAATTTGTGATGTAATTATCTAGTTATTTTTTTACAAACTAAAGACTATTGAAGTCATTATTTAGCTAATTTATTCCTTTGGAAAGTTACCGTCAAAAAACAGGTATTTGTAAAACCATGAACATTTTATACTTGTATCCGTGCCTGCTTTATTTTATTAAATGAATCAACTAAGGTTAATGAATTATATAGTATAAATACGGGAAGGAAAAACTTTGTACCCCTTTTTACGAAAATTACGCGGACGGAGGAGTATGAAATTTGGCACAGTTAAAGTTTATATGGAGAAGGAGTGCAGAAAGCTAATATTTCTATATAATATACATTAGAAATAAATTAAATTAATAAAAAAAACATTACACACACTACCACGCGTTTGACACAAGATCTACTTTAGAATCATGACATTTAAATGAATTATGGTCGAATTTCGACCTCTGGGCGAACACTAGTTTTATTAAATGAATCAAGGTAAATGAATTATTTTGTTCCTCAGTGAGAAAATATTTCAGTACCCTTCACAAACAATTAAGAAACCCGAAATTATAATTGAATGTTTATATTCGTTTTGTCCTTTTCGAGGTTATCAAGACAATCGAGCTTCAATTTGGGACAACTAAAAAAATACACGTTAAAAAAATATTATATTTATAACACGACATTGTAAAAGGCAATGCACAATGGCAATGTTAGTTGAGACTAATTAAAATCTTTAAAAATACACAAATAATACCTACTTAATCTTTTTGAGTTTTTTTTAACCTGGGTATATTTCAAATAGGTCTATGAAAAAAAATCATTCAAACCTTCACATTAGCTGAACCACACACTACTAAGGGTCAATTCGACCAAACTATTATACCTCGTCTTATCTACGAATATATTTTGAATTTGTTACAGATTTTCCTTACAAAAACGGTCAAAATACCTACGAGGTAGGTATACAAATTTGTTCAAAATCGCCCTAAGAAAGAACATAACGAATGAATTTAAATTTAGTTAATTTCGCTTCAATCATGAATTGCCTAAAGATAACTACTAAAACAAGTCTTCAACTTAATATATACAAAGATTTATGAATTCACCTCTAAACCAAATGATCATGCAATAAAACAGGTGCATACAATGAATGCAGTCATGAATAAACTTTAATAAATCAATCCCATGTAATCACCGGTAGAATATCATTATATTCATTATGTTATCGTGGTTTTAAGACATGTAGTTACATCTACATACATAATAATTCAGTCTTCGATATGAATGTGTGTTATAAGAATCCAATAATAATAATATGTTAAGCACAAATTGTAACTCTGCGCGTTTATTACGAAAATGTAGTTGTTAGACGCCTTGGGTTGACCTGTTAAGTCTACAAATTTTTAATAAATAATATAATAAAATAAGTAGGTACTAGCAAAATGCTCTTGACTTCCACAACTTTTATTAATGCTTTGTTTCTTAAAAACATCATATAATGGCTTTGGTCAATCCTATCTTACTTGTAAACGCATTTTCAAATGCCTTACCAAAATCAAGAGCAGAGAGATCTTCTCAAAAACTTTTACAGGACTTTTACAGGACTACTCTATCTATATTAGCATTCGTTACTCTTGAGTAAATACAGACTAGCATGACTCTACGAAACTGCGTTTATATGATTCAAACAAGAATATATTTTAAATGAATGTTTAGTAGTCATTGGATACATAAAGTTGGCTGCTTTTGTAAGAGGACTTAATTGTCACGGTGTAAACTAATATAATAAAGCTGACGAGTTTGTTTATTTGAACGCGCTAATCTCTGAAACTACTGGATTTGCACTTGATAGCTCAATTCTTGAGGAAGACCCTTGACCCTTGGTTTTCTTGGGGACCCTGGACCCTTGGTTTTCTTGGGGATTCTTGTTCTTCTTTATTTACCATCACGTTATGACCCACAGAAGTAGAGCGCCGGGGCACAGCTATGATTTTTACATAGGTAGTTAAATTTCGATTTGGTTCCCTACAAAGAACGAGCAGCCCAAGGCCCAATCTGTGGGTTTTGGTCGTAGAAGAGGGACTTCAAGAATATAGCTCATACTATCTAGTCTCAAGCAAACCAAAGATACTCTCTATTAATCGAAAACGTGTCGAATATCGTAAGAAGTGGAAGACGAATGAGATTTTTTATTAAAATCTATGATCCCAAAGATCATCTACCAAGCGGTAAGTAATTCGCGGGTTAATATTTGATAATAACCTTAACATTATCATCAATAATAATTTAAGGGTCAATATGGAGTATAGACACGGCGCTAAGTTTTACATGGTTGTTGCAATAAAATTAATTCAATCGCCTCTGATTCGATCGATTTCCAAATTGCAATCAATCCAAAATTTTAAATATTCCTTTATAGCATGACTCCGGTTATTTACGTACTTACATAATCAGGAATGCTAGTTAAATGATACAGCACATAGTTATTACAAGTCATTATAATGTAGAAACCCGACCCGACCTTCACATAAATATGATATAAGAAAATGATGCTTCACGTTAATAGCAAAGTAATGAATTAGTTAATACCCTTTTGTATTATTTTTTGTTAAAGTATTAATAGAACTTTTTGCTAAAAACGTAAACCTCATACACACGCCCAAAAAAAAAAAAAACATATCCGTGTTATTTTTGCCTTCTCTGTCCACTATGAGTGCCAAGACAACAAGCAGTGTCATCCTCCTGACTTGTTGTAGCAACTGCGATAACCACCTTTTACGCCATACGTGGTGATTAACGCAAACCAGTAGTCAGGAAGTGCTTCTAACGTTTAGGTACTTCCTCCGTACCTACCTAATAAAATTGGTCTTAAGTCAAGCCCTTGGGGTATACTCTAATTACAGTAGCCAGTTAATTAACAGTTAAAGCTTAAACTACACCAACTTCTTACATACAAAGAATCTAGCACAAACAAATAGTCCACGCGTTAGAAACGCAATCAGAACTAGTTATTGCATCGCATTGAGTGGTCAGGTGATGTCGAACGATTACCTGCCAACCAGTGCTGAAAGCGATGTAACAACTATCACGGAATTCACTAATTACAAACTTAATTAGGTGAAATTTGGCTGTATGTAATCGTACCTGAGTGTGCCTGAAGTTGGCAAGAAAAAGTTACCAGGTTTTTTTTGTTTACTCTGCGTAATTTAAATTTAGAGCCTGCTGTTACCGTAAGACTTCATTAAATAGTACATACTAATTCCACGTGGTAACCAGTAACTGGGTTGTGGAGCTCAGAGAGGCAGTCGCTCCATGTAAAATACTAGTATTCAGCTGCATCCGGTTAGACTGGAAGCCAACCCCAACATACTTGGGAAAATGCCAGGTAGATTGACTACTTCCATGTCATTAGCTATACAGACGAAAACTCCCTAAAAGGAGGTTTTGACTTATTAATTGAAAGTATTATTGGAAGATTGAAGAGAATTAATTAATTTCACAACAGCCATCTACTGCAACTGTAACTGACTAACTGCACTGTAAAGTGTAAGGAAATTAAATACACGTAGTTTTTATCTTTTGGAATGCCGCACGAGACCTAGTTAGCGCCAAGTTTACTGAACGAAACAAACAAAGTTCATTACTAAAGCGGTACGTTATTCTCTGCTTATTGTAGGCTATATTTATGTACTAATTAGATGAAACTCTAAAAATGAAAATAATTAGCAGACAGACATTCTCAACAAAAAAGTCAAATTAAGAACTTACTTTTAAAACAGGCTGTAAAAATAATATCTTCAAATTACGTCACTCAAATGTTGCCAGTTATTAAAATCACAGTGACGCACGGCATTTTAATTCGGTTTATAACGAATTATGATTAACATTTTAAGACATTATTTGCACAATCTCGTAATGTTTGAAATTCACTTTCTAACGTAGAAAGTGACGCATGGAAAGCCGGTACTGGGACTATGTCGGTCTCTCATGGATATTTACTATAACGCAACAAAATTACCACCAATATGTTGTTCTTAACAGGATCTTGCAGTAATTTGAGATTTACTGGAAATAGTGCACATTCTTTATAATAGAGTCGTTAATCTACCTTGATTGATATTTATATCTATTCTATGAGAAAATGACAATTATATAGCTAGCTAAGCTATGTGGCCCAGGAATTTATTTTAGATTGGAATATGATTACAGTATTACGGTAAATGTTTTGGACTATTAGCACTACTTTCCAAGATTCTCTATCGATAGATAGAAAAACTTGTGGCAAATTCCTAAATGAAAAAGGCCAATTTTGTCCCAACAAAGGACTGAAAGAAACTATAAGTCAAAAGTGAACATCAAAAAATATCTCAGATTTTTTTCAAATCTCTGCGACAACCAATTCGTCATTCAGAGAGCAGTTTGTAGTTATTAGTCGCACTTTTTTTGTGTGTAACTTTCCTTCCGTCAACTCGAATAATATTATTTTCAAACTTACATAGGTACGTATATATACCGCCGACTAAAACCCCCACGCAGTTCCTGCCACTATCTTCCTCCCCTGGGGGCGCCTCCACCGCTCCGTAGATAATTAATAATTAGTTAATTACTAGACCTGACCTAGTGCATTTATGACACCTCACTAACCTAGTTAACTAGGCACAGCATCTTGTACTTTGAGTCGGATATTTAATAACACAGCTCGGTATTAGTAATTAAAACTGATTGGTTTGCAAAATTACGTTTAAAAATACATTTTATCGTACAACTATTCATTTACTTCAACTTCGTAGGTTTTTTCCTACAACAATTGAAGCAAATTAGAATTACCTATTTGCATGTAATTAGTATGTACTATAAGTAATTTGCTACTAATTTCACATTCAATAATCATGTTCGTTTCGAATTAGAATTTGGAGCATTAATTATGGTCACGTAGACAAACCTATTAACTTCTCAGAAACCACGGATTTTGTGAAGTTCTTTGATTGACAAAAACTTCATGGCCTAGATACCAAAGCAATGATTTTTCATAAACTCGTAATTGAATAAGTATATGCTCGTTAAATGCCAAAACAAACTTGACCTAACTCCAGAGACAGCTAGACAAAGCTGTGAACTAATACATTTTAGAATCAATCTTCTCGGAGTGATATAGTACATTCAATTAAATACTCTTCTCAGTTTCAATTATAGCATACCTGAACTTCACTGAAACACACCCGAGACTCAGTCTCCGCGTTAACTTACACACCTATCATAGACATGAGTTCTAAACATCTAAATGTTGAATACCAAAATAATGAAAGTTACAAAAACATGTTGGATGAACCTGCCTCAACGCATGCTAATAATCAAATCTATGATTACGACGACTATTCAAAAAACGCGTGTAACTAAAAAATTATGTGGTTAATAAAAACTAAACATCACCTAAGTCACAGTAGACCGCGTGTCAATGGTATATACCTTTGATCTTGAGCTGACCTTAGATAGAACGGAGTTTCAATAGAATAAGAAGCCAGCTTAGTCTGCTTTTCCATCTGAGATGTGCTATGCAGGTATGTTGCGAGGATGTGAAAGCTAAGTTACAAAAGCATGTGACCGTTTCCACTAATGCTAAGCTGTGTAGCGGAGCGACTAAGATGTGCTATGAAGATGCGCCGCCGCGAGGTAGCTGTGCGAGGATGAGCGCAGCTCGAATTGTGCGAAGCATCGACACTAGGGAATATGATTGGTGGATATAGGGAATATGATTGGGTATGCTGTGCAGACTAATGAATATGATTGGTGGATATCAAAAGCATCCATAGCAACGTAGCATAGCACATCTCTTGACAGAGTAGCCTAATACTGGTTTTGTTACCACAGACGTTTAGTCTACTGTACGCCACAAAAGAGGGAACTAAAACCGGTTGAAGAATTAAGTGAGGTATAGGTATTATAAAAACTATCATAAGCATTATAGTGTTATTTATGTCTGAGATGCTTATTTAGATGTAACTTACGTAAAAACCGTGGTTTTTCTAAAAATATGTAAGTAGGTATGTAATCCTATGCTATTATATGAGCAATATTTGTATATATACTATATATTTCTAGTCACGTTCTCGAAAACGGCTCCAACGATTTCGATAAAAGTTGTAATATTGAGGTTCAAGGGGGCGAAAAATCGGACGGTAAGCAATGGGTAGCTCGCTGTCCGATAAGGGCCAGGCCCGGGGTCGCGGGAATGTCCGAAAGGGATACCGTGGCCCCTGGCAACGAATAGGCAACTGAAGGAACACGGGTGGGTTTTAGTCAGTAAGAGTCTGACACTCCCTCCCGCTCCGCCCAGAGTGGGAGAAGTTATTTGACAATTTCCCACTCAAAAAAACGATCTAGCTAGGTCTCATATCTGGAAAAAATCGTTTTCCCCGTATTTTCACCCGAGCAGAGCTCGTTCGCCCTTTTTTTTTTTTTTTTTTTTGAGGATGGGAAATTATCAAATAACTTCTCCCGCTCTGGGTGGAGCGGGAGGGCGTGTCAGACTTTTACTGACTAAAACCCACCCGTGTTCCTTCCGTTGCCTGTGTGCCGAGGTCGCGATATCCCTTTCAGACAAACCCGCAACCCCGGCAGGCATTCCGAACCCCGTCAGTTGGTAGCTCGTTCGCCCTAAGTTTAGAACAAGATGGCTACCTTAGAATAATGACATGGCAGCATGGAATTAGTATGAACTATCCTATACTATAATATTAAATGAGCATTCTCTATTTTTACCAGATCTGAGCTCGGTCGACCAGGTACTTAATAATAATAACCTAATAGTGACATAATCAATCTTATAGAAATAAGTCATATAATATGGTATGAAAATTTTGTTGTTTTAAAAATACCTATTTACACGAGACTGTTGTGAATCGACACCTTTTATTTTTGAATAATGAATTAGAACGGTGACGAGTCGGCCATAACTCTTTAGAGCTTTAAACTAACCTAGGAGTTTCTAAGGCCGAGAGATTTCGCGGAAAGTATAGCCGAAGGCAGAGAAAACTGTTTTCTACAATTAGGTATTACTGTCAAACACAACACGTATCCACCATAACTCAGCTGTTTAAAGGCTTCAGGCACTGACAATCTGACACTGTAGTTTCTACTCCATTGGTTTTAACTGTAATTGTGAGTTAAGAGAAAGGATGGAAGCAAGAATGTCTAGCTAGTGCCTGCAATTTCACCAAGAAGCTTCAACCGCATTTGTCTATAAGTTTAGACTCATTGGTCTGACTACATCTAGATTGCGGTTCCAGCATCAATTAAAACGTTTTCTGTTTAGTTTAGCTCGTTAATGCAAAATGCTTAAACTGCTGACATGTCAAATTATAAGTCAACAAAAAAACATCTCCATAAAAAGCTATATCAGAAGAACAAAGATACACAAAACTATATCAGAAATTATAACATTTGCGCGGAACTTGTCGTCAAAAGTACAACACACCTACCTTATTATAAAACATCCTTGAGATCAATCAATAAGAATCTATTGCAGAATCATCGAAAACGGTTCAGATTCGTGTTTTTTGTTGTTGTGTTTTTTGTTTGTTTGATTTTTGTTTTTTTGTTTTTGGTTGTGTTTTTGTTTTGTTTGTGTTGTATTTTTGTCATATGTTAGTTTTTGATTTTTTGTTTTTGATTACTGTCGTAATCAAAAACATGCCCGTCGAATTGAAAACCGAAATACCACCAAGCCACTAACCAACATGAAACAATCACACAGGTTGGCAACTATTTCAAACTATGAGTCAAATGGCCTCAGTCTAAAGACTAAACCTTGACAGTGACAAACGAGGTGATAGGTAATGTATTCGTTAGACCTACAGCTTTCTGCAATACCTACGATAGTGTCAATGACCTAATGCAACTGGTGGATGTAGGAACAGGGCTGGCGAATCCACTAACAAAACGTTTTACAGAAATGATTCTGAAGAACCGCTGGATGCGGGAAGCACAGGACGGGAAGGTGAGACGATACATGGGAGAGACTTACGTCCAGTAGTGGACGTCTTTCGTTTGAATAATGATGAGGATGATAAATATAGAAAAAGGATAAACCAAGTATTTTCGGTTGACACTTCCCGTAACCGCTTCCCGTGGTAATGTCACCTTGCGACAATGTCACCAGTATCTTAGGTACATACATTACCAGTCGATGGCGATGCGAATGAATTTTTCGACGCCATATTTTTGTTTGTTAATCATTGTATCGTCATTTTTATTTATATTGAGTTCTAAGTTGTTATTTATGTACATTTTTTGTTTCTGAATAAACATAGGTATAGTGAATCTTCAAAAGTATTTTCTAAAAGAGAAAAGATAAGTGTGAGTAGGTAATTGCTTTTCCATTCAAACAAAACATTTATAATTATTTTCGATAAAAAACGAATACGTAAAGAATGGTGTGCCGCATTGTTTGCCTACGTAGTAAGGTTTCAGTATTTTATATGGGAATAATAATGAATTCCTTTAGTTGTAACGTGACCATGCACGGTAGTTGTTGAACTAGTTTTGAATGTCAAAGTCCAATGACTTCGAAACAAACGACCATTTTATTTATAGATTACATTGTAGTGATAATTACCCAATTAACTAAGCGACCATAGAGTCAATACGGACATACTTTAAGAACAAATATAATCGAAATTATGTTTAACTACTTATGTAAAGATATATAAGAAATATGTAAATACCTTAACGATTTCCTATCCTACTGAACAGAATTCATCTCTTCTGAACAGAACACAGCAGAAATAGGTATGTGGTAATATTTTTCCGAATGAACACCTTCATAGAATGTTCAACTAATTACTACCAAACTACTTACTATCAGACGACTCACTACCAAACTACTTACTATCAAGCGACTCACTACCAAACTTCTTACTACCAAACTACTTACTACCAAACTACTTACTACCAAACTAATCACTACCAAACTACTTGCGCTACCAAATTACTTACTACCAAACTACTTTCTACCAAGCAAAATTTCTTAACATTGTGTGGGAAAATACTGTACAGTATTTGCACCAATGGGAAAACACCACTATGGGCTAACAGACCCACTTTGTATTGTAACGCAATCTACAATGTCGAAGAGAATTTTTTCAAACAAGTTGCAGACATACAGACAGTTTCAAACCAGGCTAACTTGGAAACGGAGAAATTTTAATGGTATTATGACGTCAAGATAGAAAGATTAACGCAGAAAGTTCAATAAGAAATAAACGAAAATACGTTTTTAGCAGTCGCATTAGAGATAGAAGCAGAGATGCACCGTATCGGTTGATGAAAGATGCTTCAAGGAGGCCTCTATCCAGCAGTAGTCGTCTTAAACCAGAATGATGATGCTGAGAGAACAAAGGCATATTTTCGAAGCTTACTTTTAATCGCCATAATCATACCAAGCTTATGTATCTACACGTCTTCGTGAACAGACATGGCCCACTTGTATATCAATTAAATAAATAAATTATATAAAAAAGTTCAATGGGTGGGAAGAACGATACAAATCCCATCAACGCGGAATGCTCTTTCAGACTCTTAGATTCTCTACCTAATAATTACACTGACAATGTAACTTCTATAACCTACATATAAAATGGCGGTACCTACTATCAGAGCAACGTGCCGTGAATTTATAACGGTTAATAACAGCTGACAGATTGCTGGATAATTGCTTTAGAACACCTCAACAACATAATTATATCAATTGTTTCCTATAATAAGATATTGTGGGTACAGAAACTGTGCTATCACCGTATGTTTCCATCAGATTCTCAATCCCTGATGAGATTATTGCTGTAGGCGCGTTGAGCGAGTTTTGGTAGAGGAAATTTTATGGGTTCGCGTTAACAGTACTTATATCTGGTGCTATGCATAGTTTTAAATTTTCTGTTTCTTCTGTCGGCAGTTTCCATGACAGCCTATGTTTATTTAGATTTTTATTTTTGATCATTGCAGAGAAATATGGGCCAAAGAAGAGGCGTTCTTCAAAATTAGATTTTACTGTGGATATTCATCCAGCCGAGCAGAAAATATGCTTAATAATAGGAAGTAATACAATCACTGTACCATGCAGAAAAATAAATAACCACTAAGTACCTCAAATTCCTTCATTAATTGTTGAATCACGAACTCACGACATCAAACATTCAAAACTAAATTATTAAACAAATACTCGTATGTTGGTTTAAGAATTTAGCTCCAATTTCTACTGCCGACCCTAGCGATAGCGTGACCACTCACTGCGTAATCGTCGCGTAACCGTTACGTGCACGTTTACGGTAAACGACGATACGCTAGCGGTAAATCTTGTTCTTAGACAACATCAGCAGGTCTGTAAGTCGTAATCGGATTAATACAGCTGATTACAGCAGTGCTCTGGTTGGTAATATGAGGCAGTGATGCAGGGATTACGAAATGAAATGAAATTGTTTATTCTGTAAATAGAATATTGGAATATTACTTTTACAAGACAAATAAAAAAAATAAGCTAGATGGAGTTTTGCTATCTGACCCCTAAGAATAAATGACGAAACAAATTCACGGGTCGAAGTCTCTTTTAAAGTCCAGACATAATCTTGGTCAGTTAAATTTGTCAGTAATCGTGTAGCTCAACTCAGAACTTAAGGACCTCAACGACTCGACGAACAATACCAAAGAAATGACAGTTGGGGAGGCCGCAAAAAGTACTCAAACAGCCAGACCACCATTAAAACTAACCGAGTACGAAAAAGATAATGGAGATGAAGTTGGTTTACTTAACATAAGTATCTTTGGCAATGTGTGAGGTACAAAGTCAGTTTAATGCTACATTCCGTCAAGACGTGATGCACGTCTTCTATAACTCCACAGACAGCATAACTGGGAGATTCAACTTCGCGCATCATAAAACCAAAACTATTGAGAGGCACGTGGCCGGATCGGAGTCTCAAGGCCATCATAACTTCCTGCCTATTCATAGTATATTATTCTGCCCTCGGCAAAGCAAATCATCGAGCCATTAGCGCCGTGTAAAAACCTAATTCACCAGTACAGTCGATCGATTCTGTAAAAATATCAACGTGAAACTTAGGTGAAGTGAGCTGTCACTGTCACAAATCGACCGGCAGGATGCTAGGGATTAACACTATTGACAGCTCACTTCACCTAAGTTTCACGGTGATATTTTTACAGAATCGACCGCCTGCTTAGCTGCTTGATAGTATGTTATACATAAAT
Source organism: Agrochola circellaris (assembly GCA_914767755.1). Lineage (NCBI taxonomy): Eukaryota > Metazoa > Arthropoda > Insecta > Lepidoptera > Noctuidae > Agrochola > Agrochola circellaris. The sequence continues at coordinate 13,092,732 of OU611860.1, forward strand.
TCGAGAATGCTCTCAGCTCTACATAATAACCCTGTAGTAACATTTTACACAGGTTTTACCACAGCCTTTGTTTGGAAAGACCAAAAGTAAGGAAAATAGTGCGGTACAGTGAAATCGATATTTATTTTGAAATATCGAAAATTACGTCGACGTTTGCGGTAGATTGTATTTTATTTTCGGTGGATATTTTTATCATTATTATAAATGAAACCGCTGATTAGCATCATCATTTGTCTAGCCTTTTGGGGTCAGCTTCCAGTCTAACCGGATGCAGCTGAATACCAGTATTTTACATGGAGCGACGGCCTATCTGACCACTTATTACCAAATCAATTAATTACTTACTTAATATACAATATAAATTATGGAAAGCGTTCATTGAACTTCCGCTGCGTGCCTATGATTACATAATAACTTAATAAAAACATATTAATTCGCACTAAGCTAATCACTGAAAGTAGCATATTATTATAATTGAATTACATAACACACATTTTGAAGATAGTAGAAACAATTATTCGTACATAATTGCCTATGTTAACGTTCTTTCTACTGTAAATAGTAGAGGATCCGCAGAGGAACAACCTTCACACATCTGTTTAATACGTTCAGTGCCCTCCTGGAGGGTTCACTTAGTCGCATATGGGATGCCGGGAGCCCCCGCGGCAGGCTCATTTTAAATGTAGGTTTTTCTTATCGAATACAGCATTATAAACCGTGAAAATAAAATCTGATTTATTAGTATATGCGTTGGTTTTATAATCCAAGCAGTTTAATTTTTTTTTAATTTTTTGTTCGCAGTGACAAATATTCAAAAAAAGGTTGGAAACTACGTATACAACGTACAAGACCCCCTAAAAACACAATTTTACTTCGTTTTACAGTGTTGTTTAACACGGTTTTAATGCTAATGCTGTTGACCGTTCGCGATGGTTAACTTATACACAAACGTAATGCCGGCGACCCTCCCGGAGGGTACACTTCCAATATGTATGGCGGCATGGCGTATGAGCTCTATGAAGAGTCAAAAGTGTTAATGGATGAAAAGTACATATTTTAAATCAAATTTAGTATGTTCGAAAATATATCGCGAGTGGGTTGGCTAAAAAATTCCTGGCCAGACTGTGATTAAATAAAAAAAATAAAAAAACTTATTTTTAAACATTGCAAGTTTTACAACAATTGAAAGAGCTTTTCAAGAAGAACCTTTGCTACTAACTCGACTTTTGCCAATTGTTAGTCAATTCAGAGTTAATGACCTAAATAGGTGACTATTTGGGCACCTAAGTTTAGGAATGTTCTTGGCGCCCAATAGCCATAAGTGTTATATCAATGGATAGTGCTTTTTATAAAAAACATTTCTAATACCTACGAATTAATCGTTAAACGAAACATTGAAATTTTTTAACAAAAGTTGTTTTTTTTTTTTTTTTCATTTTAATTAGTCATAGTCTGGCCAGGAATTTTTTAGCCACCCCAGTCGCGATATATTTTTTAACATACTAAATTTGATAAAACATACTTTACATTCATTAGTCAGATGGGTGAAGGTTCCTCTGCGGATCTTAGACTAAAACAAATATGACAATACATGCAGATAATGCATAACATACAAAATAGGAACTCGCGGCATGTAAAAACCACTCGACTTAATACCTAGTAAATAACTTATCACGTTGTTTACAACATTCAAGTTACTAGTAATAGTACAGGGTCAAATTAAATTTGTAAGCTAAACTACTAATGCTAAATATGATAAAACCAATACAAAAATGATAGGAAACTGAATAAGTAAGATAATTTCATATCTTAGCAAAAGATACTAGCACTCTCTACTTAAGACTAGCCACGTGTGAACAAGGCTTTACGTCCAGCGAAAGTCTATCTCAGTGAATGACATAGTAACACAAGATCGAAGCTCGCCGTAAATTAATGCATTCACAAAAAACTTGCATCTACGCACAGGTGGATTTGTACTACATTAAATACACAAAGAAAATTGGTTCTTCTATAACAATGATAAGGACTATAATCGTATGCACGTTTTTGGCGGGATAGTGAATGACAGTTGTCTACTCGAAGATGTAAAAGACATGTAATTACAGAGTCTGTGGTTCACAGATCACGGACTCAATTATTATCGACCTCGCCATTGCCCCTAAATTAAATCATCAACAGAAATCATAATGGTACACAGGTATAATTTAATCAGACGTTTTCTATCGCTTACTGTCATGCAACGTGAAATCTGCCATGTCAACAAACTTAAAAAAGTCGACGCCGGTATATATTCACACGGATTCCACGTTATCAAATTACGTAATGCTAAAATAAACATGACTGACATAAATTGGTATAAGAAAAAAAAATCAGACTTACTTTAATAAATCCTTTTTTGGCAATAATAACAATAACAAGGGTAACAAACAAGTTCGTTCACTTCGCGGGCACGGCGCGGTACACGTGGTCTCTCACTGACACACAAACAGCGACTGGCACTAGTGGCACTCGACTCCACACCTCCAACCTCGTTAAACTTGTGCCGGAATAAAAAGTTAACTTTCTAAATTCGAATTTGCGAATCCATCGGACAGGTGAGGCCAGTGCTGCACGGGCGCAAACTATCGAGTAATATCTCCTGTCCTAAGTTCCTACGTCATTCAATCGCATGATTGACTCAGCCAGTGAGAAAGGGGGCTTATTGTTAGTTATATACAATGGAGGTCGCAGTTCAGAGGTCCCGTGCACCTTTTAAATGATTGCAAGTACTTATAACCTTGAGTAGGTACTTAGGTACTTTGTTACGAGACCCAACTACACAATAATATTAGGGTTCCGTACCCGATAGGTGCCAAACGGAACTCTATTACTAAACCTCCGCTGTCTATCTATCTGTCAGCGGGCTGTATCTCATAAACCGTAACAGGTAAACAGTTGAAATGTTCACAGATTATGTATTTTTATCGCCGCTAAAACAACAAATAATAAATATTAAATAAAGTAAATAATTAAAGGGTGTCCTCATACAAGATACGTATTTTTTTTTTGGCGTTTTATGCTAAATATTGTACTTGCTCGGTTGTCCGGCCACTTGGCCGGTTTACCAATAATACTTTAGGCATTGCAGTACTAAAATAATAATATTATAAATCTACGATTAAGTAATAGTATCTCGGCGACCGAGCTCTGCTCGGGTGAAAATAGAGAAAACGAATTTTCCCAGATACGAGACCTAGCTAGATCGAATTTTCGCCCCCGTAAGCCCCTAAATTGCAAGTTTCATCGAAATCGTTAGAGCCGTTTTCGAGAACGTGATTACAAATATACAGGGTGCAGAGACATCGACGCGAAAACTTATACCATGGATTCGGTACATGATTCTGAATCCTTCTGAGGTGACATTTTTCGTCGGGTTTAAAAAAAAACTGCTTTTTCATAGAAAAGTGTAATACCAACGCGGTCAAAATGTATGGAACAGCAGATTTTTTTTTAATAACCGACGAAATATTTCAAAGGTCAGAATCACGTACTTAATCCATGGTAATAGTTTTCGCGTCGATGCCACCCTCTATACAGGGTGTTAAAGTAGTTGCGTGCCATAGCTTCAGGGTGAGTTCAGAGTCGATAAAAGAACCCAGGAAAAAATTAATATCTTTAAAAAAAGTAAAAGATCCCAGGAAAAAAAAAAAAAAAAATTGCAACATCAATCTAATTTAGTACCTACTAACTTAAAATAGCACTTATTCGTTTAGAAGTAAAATTATTTTATTCGTTTAAATACTTTATTTACTTACTTTCATTGCGTTCGATAGTAGGTTGTAACTCTAGGAAATTATTTATTAGCATTTAAACAAAATAAAAACGTATTTTAAGCAATTTTTTAATCAATTCTAAACGTAACATTAGGTTCATCTTATGATAATTTTCAATTTTTTTTTACACTTTTTTTAAAATGTATTTATTTTTTATGGGTTCCTTTATCGACTCTGAACTCACCCTGAAGCTATGGCACGCAATTACTTTAACACCCTGTATATATAAATACAAATATTGCTCATTTATAGTATGGTATAAATAAAAGAAATTCAATTTCCGTTAAAGTTTTATAGTTTGCGTTTTACATAAAAATAACAATCAAACAAATATTTTCTCACAAGAATGTTGGCATTGCTAAAGATATATTTTTTGTTTAATCTTCATTTTATTTTAACAAAATGTGATCCAAGCCAAAGCTCTGATGACTTGAGTGTCCGAAAACGTAAGTTATTAAACCATTATTAAATGTTACGTTACAAAATAACAGTCGCCAAAGGATTAGGCATCACATTTTTCGTCACAGGCCCATGGCGACCCCATGGCTATCAACCGTGCATAAATCCAGAATCCAGACTGCTACTGAGAAATTATCTTAAAGGAATAACTCATTAACATCATGCCCAAGCTGAGGATCAAACCCGGCACTCCATCCTCAGCGTATTTATTACCATTCGACCAACAAAGCAGTCCAAACTGCATGAACATTGACTTTTTAATTTCAGTCGACAAAACACTGATCGAGAGAAAACGTCAAGAGACCCGAGACTTGTGTAAGATGTTTAATTCAGAAGCTATAAGAGCAAGCCTCCCAACAGAAGCCCTGGCCTACAATAAATACGACAAAAGAAAGAAGGAATTAAAACTAAAAGAAAAGAAAGAAGAGCTACAAAAGATAAAGACGCATAGGGTGAAAAGAGCGGTGAATAGTGTAAACCCAGCTTTAAACGTGGAGGACGAGCAAAGGGTTGAGAGGATTGTCGATAAAATATACGATGAGTTGCAAGAGAAGGGACAGAAGATCGCTTATAGACGCAAGGAAATGCCCAAGGCTGAAGTGAAAAACAATAGCGTAAGTAGACAATTACAATATGATAGAAACAGTGCAGAAGTTATCTATTTATATAAAAATGAAATGTTGTTAATTGGTAAGCGCATCACTTGAGAACGGCTGGACCAATTTGGCAATTTTTTATTTTAAAATGTTCGAACTGACGAACAATTTCAATGCAGGGGTGTTCAGGATCACGTACTTAATCCATGGTAACAGTTTTCGCGCCGATGTCCCTGCCACCCTGTAGGTATATGGGACGGGTGATACATTTTTCGTGATTAAGATGTTGATCCCATGTAGAAAGTTGTTCAGCCATACATATGCCAGTGACCTTGAGTGGTTAGCTTGCGTGTTCTGTACTAAGCTCACGCAACGCATCGTACGTCCAGCCAGTAATAGGACTAGCCCATCCAGGAGCGCTGTCCCAAATTAGATGCATTAGTAATTTATTACACACTAGCGACCCGCCCCGGCTTCGCACGGGTATGCATTATATCAACATTTCTCTTGAATCACTCTATCTATTGCTGAAAACTGCATTAAAATCCGTTGAGTAGTTTAAAAGATCCAAGTGAAAAGACAGCAAAAGCGACTTCATTTTATACTATGTAAAGATAAAACAAAAGGTATTTTAATAAAACTATCTTAATTAATAATTAAATTATCTTTAAAATGGTGAAGGTTTCAGTAAAATACGCTTGATAGATTTTACGTGATTCTCCGTTTTTTATCCGCGTTAGGCATAACTTTACAAATTAATTTCACTATGTAATATAAACATAATCTAAAATATTCATATATTAAGTTATTAAAAAAATGCTCCACTTTAACATATATTTTTCCCAAATCATTAACAGTACTCGTTTAGACGTGATCTTCACTATAAAATCATTAAAAGTCGGTTATCTTCGCCTTAAATATGACCACAGCTTTCTTATCCACGATGTATAATAATTTGGTTAAGAGCGTTTATTCTGAAAGTTGGCAACGTCGTAAATAGCTGTCAAATATTTACCTGTTTTGATTAATTTGGAAATAAGAAATGTGGCTAACTAAGTTACTAGAATATTGATTATGATAATTATGCAATAATTAATATTGTAACACCGAATATTTCGTTTTAGGCGTAAAAAAAGCATTTGGAAAGTTTACAAATGCTTTTTTTACGCCTAAAACGGGTACAACATCAAATTCAATGTTACAGTTGCATAACATAATCAATATCCTAGAAACTTAGTTAGCCACATTTCTTATTTCCATACAGTATTATTTCCAAATTAATCAAAACATTTAAATATTTGACAGCTATTTACGACGTTGCCAACTTTCAGAATAAACGCTCTTAAGGGAGATGACGGCTAATAGAGGTGTGGAAAAAACAGGCGTATTTACTGCGCCGACCCCAAATCGTAGAGGATAAGAGGGAGGACGAGGCTAGGCAATTTTCGACCGACATGTTCCAGACTCTACCTTCCTACTGCTATTAATATTTCTCTTGTTTTTTTCTAGTCGGCCGCAAACAAGACCGCCAGAAGGTTTCCCTTTGCGCCACTCAGTATTGACGAAGCCATAGTCACCCAGAAAAATCCAACCACCATAGACGAAAACGGAGTGTCTAAACCAGCTAGATTCGCCGACGGCATCGTGCCTTATTTCATTGACGCTAGAACTTATGGTACAGTATAAATAGCTTTACCTATATTTATTACTACATGCCCGCGGCTTCGCCCGTGTGGATGTCGCAAAATATTTCACGGAAACGTACTACGGGGATAAAAAGTACCTTATGTGTTAATCCAGGTTAAAAACGATTTGTGTGCCAAATTTCATCCAAATCCGTATAGCCGCTTTGGTACCATCGCGAACACTGGCCGCCTGACCACTTTTCGACCTTATTGCTTATGACTTTTTTGTCGAAAAGTGGTCAGGCGCCAGTGTCCGCGATGGTACATCCAGAGAAACGGACAAAAATTCTAAAACCTATATTTTCGGCATCAGACTCGTTCCCACACCCCATGGTAATTACATAGTTTTTGTTTCAAAATATTCAATGTACAGTTTAGACTTCGTTAATATTTTATAATATGTATAAATAGTTTTAGGAAGTTAGCGAAAATCCTCTCGCTTTATGTCCAGCACTTCCTAGGGGTGTAGTTCCGCTGCTAACCCTTGTAATAACTAAGCTTACCTCCAAAAATGTTATGTTTACCCTTATCCAGCCTTCAAACTCTTGGAAAAAAAAAACGAAAACTAATCAGCAATTTACATGGCATCTTTCGTTAAAACTGTTGAATTATTTAGTGACATTCAACAGTTACACTCCATTGAGGCTGTGTAATGGTCAGTTACTCAACAAATAAATAAACCCAACCCTAACAAAAATCTTTCCAGACACGCATCTAATACAGAACAATATAACAAAAGCGTTCAACTACTTTGAGAAGGCGACCTGCATCCGCATGCAGCGCCTCCGAGAGAGGCCTACAGATCAGAAGTCACTGCAGAATGTCACCTGGCTCTACATCACCAACCCCTCTGGCATCCGACAGTGTGTGCATACCAATGAGAGGGTTAAAATTAAAGGGGTTCAAGTGAGTACTGCTGAAAGAGGAACAAAAGAATGAACTTACTTCTATATCAGTCGGTCGATTCTGTAAAAAGATCGATGTGAAACTTAGGTGAAGTGAGCGTGAGCCGTGAGCGTGAGCCGATCGATTCTATAAAAATATCACCGTGAAACTTAGGTGAAGTGAGCGTGAAGTGAGCTGTCACTGTCACAAATCGACCGGCAGGATGCTAGGTATTGACACTATTGACAGCTTACTTCACGCTCACTTCACCTAAGTTTCACGGTGATATTTTTACAGAATCGATCGGCTGTACTCAACACTTGACATAACTACAGCTATTAAAATTGAAATACGACCTCTACTATACATTTTTATCGACACGACTTTATAGGCTGATTTACATTGGTCCATTATTTCAATCCAGACGTTGATGCGTTTGAATCCAGTGGCAGTTAAATAAATCAATTCTCTTTCACTGGATTTCAGTGCTGGATTGACATACTGGATCTATACAGGGTGGCAGGGACATCGCCGCGAAAACCGTTACCATGGATTCAGTAAGCCATTCTGAATTTAAAAAAAAATGTGCTGTTTCATACATTTTGACCGCGTGGTACTGCACTTTTCTATGGAACAGCAGACTTTTTAAAATAACCGACGAAAAATTTCAACGCAGGGGTGTTCAGAATCATATACTGAATCCATGGTAACAGTTTTCGCGTCGCTGTCCCTGCCACCCTGTATAGTTAAACAGAGCAGCAATTTGCAAATAACCTAAGTACCTATGATCTTAATTCGTGCGTCGCCTCACCGCATTCCCGTTAAACTTAACTCAATCAGTGTTCAACATCTTTATCAATGACATTGCGGCCTGTTTCCAGCACTCCAAAATATTATTGTACGCGGACGATATGAAGATAATGAAACAGGTCTCCTCAACAGCATGACGCTGCCCTTCTTCAGGAGGACTTAAATAGTTTCCAAATTTACTGCAGGCAGAATAAATTGGATTTAAATGTTTCAAAGTGCTATGTGTGCTCATTTACCCGGAAACCGAATCCAATCAGTGTAGTCTACAATCTGTTGGAAACCCCCATAGCCAGAGTGAACGTCGTTAGGGACCTAGGAGTTATTTTCGACTCAAAACTTTTGTTTAAAATCATGAACGGATCGGTTGATGTTTCTGAGTTGTTGAGCAGAGTGGGACTGCGTGTGCCTTGTGCGTTCCTACGCAGGTTTCACTTGCTTCACACGTCTAATGCAAAATGCACTTACAGACGAAACTCATTTCTGATAAGGGCTAGTCGCGCGTTTAATGCAGCTAGCCAGGAGATTGACATCGACATTAACTGTACTGGTGTTGCTAAGATTAAAAAAACGCTGAGCAAGAATTTCTTTGACAATGTATAGCTTATGTATGCACAACATTGTACACGCTAGATTTGATTTAAGTACCTGTTATTTAAGGTTACTACTGTCTTTGATATATTAACTACTTTTTTTTTTATCTGTGAAAGCTTGTAATTGGCCATCATTCAATCATTGTTTTAATTATTTTAAGTTTATAGCTGTAAGCATTCCAAAAGTGTAAAATAAATAAATCACAAACGAATTTTGAATGCGTCTACCACAGATGATCGTGTTCGGTTACGACTGCATGAGCCTCGGTGATATCACCCACGAGATTATGCACGTGCTTGGCTTTGCACACGAACACGTGCGTCCTGACAGGGACCAGCACATCACCATTTTATGGGACAACATTAAACCAGGTGAGGAACCGACCTTCGTATACTAAGAACTTCTGTACATAATAGTCAAATGAACAAAACTTAGGAGAGACCCCGGAATACTATTTGAACCAACATCATGTAAGACTAATATAAAATTAAAACAATGTTTGTACATAAGTACTACCGTTTTCAGGATACCGAAAGTATTTCGAAGTTCACGATACGTATGTTGTTGAGGGTCTGCCTTACGACTACGCCAGCATCATGCACTATCCACCAAAAGCATTCTCCAAAAATGGCAAAGCCACCATTTTGACCAAAGTAATATATATTTTTTCTTTCTAGTAATTTGTAATAGCTTCATTTTGAATAAAATATGGTACATGTTCTTAAAAACTAGTACTCTTCAAACTTCTTATCAGTAACTTATTTTCTTGACTTTTTCTTACGGCCTTCTCCACCAATATTCTTCCGTCCCCAGTCTGGCATCAAAATCGGACAACGTGAAGGTCTCAGCGAGCTGGACTTGGAAAAAATTGGCATATTGTACTCAAATGAGTGCAAGAAACGCGATCGAGAGTACTTTCTGAAGACCTGTCCCAGTGTGTCCAAAATCGACGCGGCACCAATCGTAGATGTCCCACAACAGGAGATCGATGATTACTTCGAAGCTAGACTCTGGCGCTACGGAATAATTAATTACAAACTAAGAGATCTGGTGGAGTTTTGTAAGTTGTCTACACAAGATATTCGTTATTTTATGTAAAACAGGAGCTCGTAGGTTAGTTATTGAGTTAACATTTAACACAATTAGACACACACCAACCGATAAAGGCCAAAGTAGGCTAAACATTACACAAACCATTGGAAGTTTTTAGAGGCGCTGGTAAAACCCTTTACAGTTTAATAATCCTTGACAACGCAAAGCTTAAGAATTTCAAATAATTTAACTCTACTTTACATTCCAGCTTCCGAAGAACTACACAACATACACGAAGTCATACGTCACATAGAAAAAGAGACGTGTTTGGAATTCCGAAATCTTGACACTTCTGATAACGCAGTACCACCATACGAGGTTTCATCAACAGACGACCAATTCGATGAAGATGAAATAGACAGATTAGTCATATTAGGTAGTTCTGGAGAAAACGAAACTACAGCTATACTTCCCGATTCCTCGACTTCGAGTGAAGAACAACCACGAAATTTGATGATGGACAACCTAATTATAGATCCTCTTAAAACTGTCAGAAAGGGTGTGAAGGTGAAAAATATCAAAGGAAAAGCAGCCAATATTAGCCTCAAGGGAAAGAATGCCAACATTGGCGCTAAGGAAAAAGAAGGCAATCTTGGCGTCAAGGGAAAAAATGTCAATATTGGCGCCAAAGGAAGGACTACCAATGTTACCAGTAAGTGCTTTAGTGTTTGTGGATTTTTTCCTATTTAATTGAAAACTGATTGTAATTCGCTTAGTTCGAGTTTGAACCCCCCCAACTCAGAGTACATAAAGTAGAATTCTGATGATCATATGCGTATAGGTTAATTAGTTTTTTTTTTTTTTTTCTTTGTATTCTTGTACATAATTTATATATTTCAGTGTTAGATGTATATTACATTTAAGACGTAGGAACCCACTGAGTAAATGACTACAATACATAAAAATGGATAAATAAAATAGTCTTTTTGACCGAATTTCGGCCATGGCGGCGAATCTCAGCGAAGTCTTCGGCGCGGGAGATATTATAGCGCACAATTATGTGCTCAGAGCTCAGCTCGGATGCCCTCTTTCCTCCTTCACTCTCATAGCCCGATGGGAAGGCAATCCGACAGGCCGGAGAGGGATCAGGCGCGACATTTATTGGTAAGAGGAGCCTTTTGGCCTCGTACAGGACTTTCTGCTTTTTTATTTTACTTTGTTTTTATTATTTTTATTTCTGTTTTTTAATTTGTGATTTCCTGTCTCAATAAATACTTTTTCTTTATTCTTTCTTTCTTTCTTTATTCTTTCTTCTTTCTTTCGTCTTTCTTTCTTCTTTCTTTTTTCTTTCTTTCTTCTTTCTTTCTATCTTCTTTCTTTCTTCTTTCTTTCTTTCGTCTTTCTTTCTTATTTCTATCTTTCTTCTCTCTTTCTTCATTCCTTCTTTCTTCTTTCTTTCTTTGTTCCTTCTTTCTTTCTTTGTTCCTTCTTTCTTTCTTTGTTTCTTCTTTCTTTCTTTCGTTCTTTCTATCAAACTGCTAACCTATAACTCCATGCTGTTAAATCCTAATGGAAAAACCCAGTAACACTTGACCGGCCCTGGAAATTTAACCCAAGATCCCACAACCAGCATTCGAAACCGTCAAAAAAACAAAATCATTCATAACTTAAGTAATTAAAATCCATTACGATGATTCACCGTCCGACTAAGAAAGCGTTTGAAATGTAGCTGGACTGAAATACAGTTATGAAACAAAGAGCAATCTGATGTAATGAGTGTTATGAGCTGCACGCGATCAAAAGAAAGTTAGCGTCTTATTTCACTATATTGTGCCTTTACGCTCCGTTGTACAACCCGGGCGCAACAACTAGACACCTGGCTCGAAACTCGACTCCCCTCCCGCTACCCCGCGCGAGGCCCCGCTCTCGTACTGAAGGACGAGAGCGGGGCCTCGCGCGGGGTAACGGGAGGGGAGTCGAGTTTCGAGCCAGGTGTCTAGTTGTTGCGCCCGGGTTGTATAGTTGTTCTCTTTGCGTATTGAGGTTATAATGAACACTTAAAAAACATTAGGCATAATTTCTGCAATTACTTAGTAGTACCCGTCTCTTACATTACCTACAGCTACTTCACCATTGGTCATATTCTCCCGGACGATGGCATAACGCTCTCCCCCTATTACATGGGACTTAAACATAACTGGCGAAATGTGGTTTTACCTTAGGTACCATCAAAGAAGGTCATATCTAACCAGTTTCAAAACAAAATCCCGTGAACACGATGACCACATCTGTTAGCAGCCTGGTGCTATAGCCGCCGAGCGCTGCAAGCAAGAATAGTCCTTACGGTGTATAGATATGAACTTCTTTGATGGTACACCCCTACTTAACCCTTCGGGGAATACATGCGTGATGTTATGTTATTCTCCAAATTTTTATTGCCTTCCGTTGCTGGTACCTAATTACGAACACTCAGCACGTGAAGCATGACTACCGTAGAAACTGGTTTTGTCGACGGCAGAATAGACAAAATGACAGATTGTATTTGTTTATCTGTCATTTTGTCTATTCTTCCATCGACAAAACCAGTCAGATACTTTATTCAAACTGACTTAAAGTTGATGTTTGTTTAAGTGGAAAAAACGTCATTGAATAGACCTTAAGCCTGCTGTTATAAATTACTATTCCAATACCGTCGTTAAAAAAGCACGTAGGTACATACAATAACAGCGCCTTCAAATTTTACAATAACAGTCAGCAAAATGATACCTACCGTTTAATTTAACATAACTTACTTAACCATGACCTATTGACATGAGATTCCACATTTCTACAGGAAAGCAATCCGTCCTTCGGAGAAAGAGAGCAGTTCCACTTTTTCCATCGCGGAGACATCAAAACAGCATCGTGGTGCTGTCCCGGTCACCACTACCAGGCTGCACCTGTCCCCAACCTGGGAGACCTGACGGAAGCTATGTAATTTTTGTAACTCCTCTATCTACTAAGTGGTCTACAGCAAATTGCCTAAATATACGCGGGGAGCATAACAATACTTGCACCCCAATTGTGTACAGGGTTGCCAGATGTCCAGAAAATTCGGGAACGTCCCGGAATTTTGCGTCTTTTCCCGTGGCCAGTAATAAGACTTAACAGTCCCAGATTCCGAACACCTATTACTTTTATCTCCTTTTGCGAAAGAATATTTAGCCTGCTGAATAGTTTATGGACTAAAGGGCGAAACAGAATGTCCATGGATTTGATTGATCAAATCCGAACTAAAATATTGACGTGACGTGAATTTTATTAGTTTTGCAAAGCCCTTGACGGAGATAAAACCCATTGATAAATATTTAAAAGGCTACCAAAGTTTACCTCATTAACAAGCAGGTGCTCAATTTTGTTGTTTTTTATAATATTAGAAAAATACACAATATATATTGTACTCTCATTTCATCAGAGTTATTAATTATATTTGAAGATAAATAGATTTTTCTTTTCCGTTAAAAAAAACAACACGTAAAAAAATTATTGAAGCTTAATTAAACACATTTATTTTCATATATTTTTACTCCGGCCCGACTCCGCTAACCTAGAATTTTCCCAGAAATGATAAGCCTTTACCTGGCAACCCTAATTGTGTAACACATTTTAATCACAATCTGAAGAATATTGAAGGAAATTCTTCATAGTTCGTATGTTTGAAAATATGTCTGCTCGACAACGTACTTATCCAAATAACACAAAGAATATTGTTGGATAGTCATAATTTATTGCATTGGTATTGCAAATGTGTTTGTTAGTCAGCACCATCTGCCAACTTACTGTGACTGGCAATTATATTATAAAGTAAATGAGGTAGATAGGTTATACCTATACTATCCGCAAGTGACACGTCAAAACTTGGCTAATTAGCCTAGTTACGTATTGTCTTGTCTCTTTTTCGCCCCCAATAATTAAGACATGCCGTCTTACTTCCACGTGTCATCTAATAGTGCCGTTTTTGAAGATCGAATGTTAGATACGTAACTTATCTATGTCTTTTTACTTATAATATCATTGCTGACTGGCCTATTTCATCACGTAGTGGTGTCGACACGAGAGATAAACATCTTTTAGGGAACCTGAATAACTTCTTTGACAGTACTTGACATTGATATAATGTGTGTCGATCCAGCGTAAAACTAATCAACAACACGCAACGAGCAAATTAACGTTGTAACCCATCAAACTGATATTATTATAAATTGTTCGAAGCCCAGAAACTTCCATCTGTAGAATATATTCAGAATAACTGCCGATCGATTCTGTAAACATATCACCGTGAAACTTAGGTGAAGTGAGCTGTCAATAGTGTTAATCCCTAGCATCCTGCCGGTCGATTTGTGACAGTGACAGCTCACTTCACCTAAGTTTCACGTTGATATTTTTACAGAATCGACCGACTGGTCCTATTATTCCACAATAGGGATGTTGACAATTTGCCGTCAGATAAATTATTAAAAAATATATTGCAAAATTGAGTTAAAATGTGGCATGACTTCACTCTCCGGTAGATTTTATACTGAATTGTGACGTAGCGAGTCCCCGCTCTCCATCTTTAATGCGTTTTATCTAAACCATTTTTTATTAATATGATAAAGCAAAAAATCCTTGTCAATTTTTTTTTTAAATATGACTGACTGAGTAAATAGATATTTTTTTCCCACTCAACATCCCTATTTTCCAAATTGCACCGACCATATTTTGTCGTTGCATCACGCAAAGGTTGACTGGCAGAAAATATCCACGTCTCTAGAATGCTTCAAGTATTAATAATTAAAAGGATAAAATAAAGTTAACCAGATCATCATAGAGGATATATTTACACTTCCAGGTGTTGAAGATCAACACGGACTGCTTCAACACTGTGAACGATCTGCTGCACCTGTTTGTGCACGTGCTGGGTTTGGACCACCAGCACAACATGCACGACAGGGATTCCTACCTACACATCGTTTGGAACGAACTTACGGAGGGTAATATACTCCATCTTTAGCATAAGCATAGTACATATCCACTACTAGGACACAACCTCCTCTTTGTGAGGAGTGAGCCGTAATTCACCAGACGGGCCCAGTGCGGATTGGTCGATGTCACTTGCCTACAATTTTTGGAACGAAGTTCCTTATCGCGTGTTGTGAAAGGGGGCTAGACGGAAAAAAATCTCACGAAAAGTTGTAACGACACTTTTTGCTATAGTAAGCTATTGTAAGCTGTGCGGCGTGCGCATGTTTCTCTGTCTGTCTGTCTCTCTCTCTCTTCGAACTTCGTTCCATCCGGGTGTCCCTTGACACCTCTCAATTTTTTTGGTTCTGGGACATGCCGGTTTTTGTTTTGATGCATTGCTCTCAAAAAGAAAACTGCTTGATCAAAACTACTAAAATCATTTACTTAACGAACGTTCTTTAACTCTGCCAATTCCTGCCTGTATTCGCTTTCGTACTAGTTCGGAAGTGATGGCGTTGGACGAATTTTGCCGATTTTATGTTATACCTAAATATTATTTAATTAAAACAGACGTAAAACAAGAAATGAAGAAAAAGCTGCCACCGGCTGCATCCGTGGGCTTCCAGTACGACTACGAGAGCGTTATGCATTACCCCTGGCTGCAGATCAAGAACGGAAAAAGTAATATGATGTACCCTATATGGGTAAGTGTAGCCTGCTTCTTCATCACCTTTGAAAAATTCAAAAAACTCAGAACTCAAAGCATTTATTTTAAATAAGCCAATTACTTTATTACTACTGGTACTTTTGAATTGTCAAGGGGTCTGTTAGTCAGAAAGATGAAGCTAGTTGCCCATTCCAAAGCGTAGTAGGTTCCTATGGAGAAAATGGCCAAGAAACTCCACGGACACTCTTTTAAATCAGAATATTGTTACAAAATATTGGTTACATCATTCATGTTGAAATTATACATGTGAGAACAATGTAGAAAAACGTACACGTTAAAATCGTCCGTAATAAAAATATAAAAACAAAACCAATTCAAAAATTTAAATAAGCCGTGGCAGCTAAGAGATGACCAGTCCCCACTGACGGCGCCCGTTCACGAACATGACACATGGAATGAATAGATGAAGTATCATCAGCAAAAACGCCATTTGTGGTTGGTTTTTTAATAAATGGGGTAGATCATTAATATATCCAAAAATTAGGAAAGGACCCAATACCGAGCCTTGTGGAACATCCATTTGTACCCGACTACAGCGAAGCAAAAAGGAGGGTCATAATTTTTACTTTTAGACCGAATGAAAACGAGTGAAAGCTTTGTCACTTAACATTTGGTAAACGCTTAGACGGGCAACTTAAATTAATCAATTCTGGGCATTTGGCAAATAGTTCCACTACCGCCGGCTATTGTTGACGGTAATAATTATTGTTGAAGAAATTACCAGGTATAACCGCTCAGGTGCGGTATTTGATTATTGTTTTTTTTTTTTATATACAGAGCGATGGCTGGGCAATGGGCCATTGGCAGGGCCTGAGTTCAATTGACATCCAGAAGATTAATCTTCTGTACTTCCAACAATGCCTGGAGAGGAAGCAACAGGCTGAAGACGCGGAACAAAATATCAAAAAACAAGAAAATCACGATTCATATGCTGATTAATAAGACCACAAATCAGACGCTGAAAATAAACAAGTTTTCCAAAAAAAAAGGCGTTTATTATTATTACCAGCTTTCATTACCAGTTTTTGCTCGCAGTTTCGCCCGAGTGGACGAGAGAAAACGACAAAAAGCGAAAACATTAAAATTATTCCATGGAAACGTATTACAGCACCCTTAACATGACTAACGGGTTTTGTCGACGGAAGAATAGACAAAATGACAGATTGTGATTGTGAATCTGTCATTTTGTCTATTATTCCGTCGACCATACCCGTTTCTATCGCGGTCATACTACGCGTGCAGGGAATAAAAAATACCCTGTGTCCTAATCTAATCCTTTAGCCTATCAACCCTTACCCTAATTACGTAATACACGATCAATCAGAATCTGAATCGTTTTGAAACAGATTGCTAATCCATTGCTTCATTAGTTAGAAAAAAAAATCTGCTCAACAACGTAAATAATGCAATAAATGTTGTTGAACTGTCAAAATGAAACAGATTAGTCGTAATCGTTTACGAAAATGTGTTGCGTAATTAGATAGCTGATTGCCAATTGTTATCCAAATCTGTTCAGAATAGATTAATCAATTAAAAAACATCAATATTGAAAGAAAGAAAGAAAATACGTTTATTTGCGGTACACATAACGCAAAGAAAGAACAAAACACGAAAATAAACAATTTGGAGGAAAATATGCGTCACACCCACGCAAAACGGCCATCGCTCAGCATAATGCTGCGACCCTATGCGAGACAGAGCCCCAGCGCTGGTTTTCAGCGACAGCCGGATATTCACAAACATCCGGATATTTATAATTTTAGTAGGAAAGTAGTCTTGTGGCTAAGTACTAACAGCCGCACGGTTCGATCCATCAAGTTAAGCTATGCTTGCCGGGGCTGGTCCGTGGATGGGTGACCATCTTAACATACCGAGACTCCTCTGTTCTTCGGAAAGCACGTTAAGCCGTTGATCCCGGCTGTCATTCGTGGATCTTTGACAGTCGTTACGGGTCGTCAGAAGCTCGAAAGTCTGATAACCAGTCTTGCCAAGTGGTATTGTATTACCCAGTTACTGGGTTGTGGAGGTCAGATAGGCAGTCGCTCCATGTAAAATACAGTATTCAGCTGCATCCGGTTAGACTGGAAGCCGACCCCAACATAGTTGGGAAAAAGCTAGGCAGATTGATTGAGTAGGAAGGAAGTATACCGGAAAAGATAAAATAATCAAAGCGCTATTTCAAGGCAACACGTATTTAATTAAATGTTTTTAATTCAGGAAAAACTTACTTATTTGTGTAATCTACCAAAACCTAAAAGGTCAGATTGGCTTGCCTATTGTGGTCAACATTAGGGCAAGCAAGACTGATTGTTTTGTTAGATTTCTAAAAAAATAAGCAAAAAAAGACATTAGGGGTCAGTGTCGTCGTGAAGTGGATCACAATTTCCAGATTCTTCTTCTGGTTGTTCAGCCCGGTCCTCATCATAATCATCTTCATCACCGTCTTCCGGTTTAAGGACATTCTGGCACGTTTGTAACAGTTTTACAACTTTGCGCTTGTTGCATTCGTGACCGTATGCTAGCCGGAGTTTCATGACGTCGAGTTGGGATAACTTGTCCAACGGAGCTATCATTAGGCCTGATATCTGAAAATGTTGGTATTTTGAGTAGATTAGGGATACAGAAACTCGACGCGACCAATCGGTTGATCCTATCATGTACCATAGGATGAGGTACCTAAGCACTGCAAACAATTCTCAGCCGCCACTAGCTTAATTAGCTATGATTAGTAGTTAAATTCTAGCCTGATTCAATTTCTAACATGGCCATTGACATGAGAAGAAGAAGTGGAAGAAACCTTAACTTATAGGGCTTCCATAGGCCTTCCCCTGCATAGAAGATTTTGTTAAAATTACACGAGCTTAAATCTTTGGCTGATAAACACTTGAAAAACAACTTTCAAGATCGATTTGGAATATAGTAATCCCGCTGTTTTACCGTCGTGATTTTGGCAGGCGAATCGAGCCGAAGTAAAGTAGAGAAGTCGACAGAAAATCGTATTTACAACACTGTTCAATCTTAGTTTTGAAATGAATTAAAACTTTACTGAGGAAGTGTTCGACGTTGATTTCACAAATCCTCAATAAATTAGAAACTAGTAAAATGTGAAATAATAAATTTCTACGAAAAGTTGAAAACCCTTAGCTGTCGTGTAATTTAAAAAAGGAACGAACTTTCTACTTCGAGTCTTCGACTCAAGGCAACCAAGGAGGTAACTTATCAAAGATTTTATTTAAATTTCGATTTGGCTTGCAAATAAAAAAGAAACAAAGGAAAATATTTGCGCTTGAAAAATTTTCGTTGTCGGTCATTGATTCTGGCATTTATAATTAATTTAATTAGTTTGAATTTCCGCACATTATTTGAAAAAAGTACTATACAAGCATTGGCCGCAACCAGGCATTGATGGACTCACGTATGTGTGCTTCGGCTTCGCCTCGGCCCATATTTTCACATCCATCCATCAATGCCCCTTTTGCAGACCGCAGCAGTCAGTACTATGGACGACTTATAAATAGGTAAGTAACTGTAGTCTTCATAAGTTAATACCAAAGGCAGTATAGTAGCTCCGCCGTTGACGCTGTAGGCTCGATCGTGGAAGTGCATGATACTCATGGAGTCGTACTCCACCATTTTGTGCGGCGTGTCACGTATTCGCATCCAGAATAAGGAACGGTACTCTGTCAAACAGTTTTAAGGGGTTAATTTTGTAAGTAGGTACCCTAGAACTTAAGTAGCTTAAACAGCTCACAACGGCCCCATACCTGGGACACAGGCCTCCTCTCTGTGACACGGGGTAAGCCTTTATGCACCACGCAGGCCAGGTACGGATTGATGAAACTCACATTATGCTTTCTAAATTTTGGTTCTAGAACATGGCCGGTGTTGTCTAGGCGTTAAGGTAAAAATTGCACTAAAGTTAGTATGATATACGAGTAAAACATCTCACTAGGCTGTATATTCTCCCAAATAATCCTGACGTACATGTCCCGCTGAGGATGCGTCACTTCGTCCCTAAACCCCAACGCGTGCAGCAATGCATGCAGTATGTCCCGACGCTGCATGCAATCGTAGCCGAGGATCAGAATCTGCAAAGGATTGTGAAAGAAGCTGAAAATGTTCGTTACAAGACAATGATTATTATCATTCATCATCAGTGGCAGTTACATACATAAAACCAGGCCTTTTCCCATGGGGGGTAGACTAATACTACAGAACGCCACCTGATCCGATCCTTTCATACTCTTTTTGCCTAGTTTACGGTCATACATCTACTCATAAGCATACGCTGGTTACGAGTACTACGCACCTGTACCCTAATTACGTAATACACGATCAATCAGAATCTGAATCATTTTGAAACAGATTGCTAATCCATTGCTTCGTACGTTCGAAAAAAGAATCTGCTCATCAACGTAAATAACACAATGAATGTTGTTGACCTGTCAAATTGAAACAGATTTGTCGGAATTGTCAACGAAAATGTGTTGCGTAATTAGATAGCTGATCTTTCTTAAGAACATCACCAATAAGGTCGATTATTTCCTTCTAGGGCGACCCCTCCCGGGCAAAAGGCGTGATTTTATGTATGTTTGCAGCACGCGTAGCATAATCACCATAGAAACGGGTTTTGTTGACGGAAGAATAGACAAAATGACAGTTAAACAATCACAATCTGTCATTTTGTCTATTCTTCCGTCGACAAAACTCGTTTCTACGGCGGTCATGCTACGCGTGCAAGTATCATTGGCAGTCTTATGGCTGTTGTGTCTGGTATATGCGAGTCTCATCCAGGACTTCGCGGTCCTTTGTAGGTACTACTTACTAACCAAAAGACCATCGTGTTTTGGTTGGGAAACATAGAAATCGACCGTGGCCCGTCTGGTTTTAGTTAATACCACAATAGCTGGCAACGCTAACCTAGCATTTGCACTGGCGAAACATTCACATAAAAACATGTTGAAATCTCTGTTTTCTGTCAAATGTATCGGCTCGCGTCGCATTGTCATGCAACTTGTTGACGCGAAACATGTTTGACGTTTATATCACTTGACATGTTTAAAAGACAAATTGCCAAAATGTTTCTATAAGAATCATGCAACATGTTGTTCATGTCCATTACATGTTTCGATGTTTGGAAAACACTAAGATCTGTCTTAAAACTCACTCATATTGCGTGCAGTGTGAACGCAAATTCAACAAAACAAGTTATGAGATTTGTTTCAGGTGGGGTTTTTGGTGCAAACGCATAGTATTATGACTATTCCCGATGCGTTGACAACCTTAGGGCTGACATACATGATAATTCTACCTACATCCCGATCTAACCCGTGAATATACGAAGCACACACATATGACCGATAAATACATTCCAGGGTTATACCATAAAGCTTCGTGCAGACTAGAGCGACGCGACAGCGCGACGCGACACCGGTTATTGTTATACCGTTAAGTTTTCTTAGAAATTGTATTGTTCGTGTCGCGTCGCGCCGTCGCGTCGCGCCGTCGCGTCGCGCTGGTCTGCACGGGCCTTAACTAACCTATGTCTTAGTGGACAATATAAATAAAAGTCTTACAGCTTTTGTAAGAATAGTAGCGCCTTCTTCACGTAGCGTCGAATGCGAGCATTCCCTGTCACCGTTGGGGTTCTGGATGATAAGCCAGGGGATGAGGGCCTGTACTCCCGGCAGAGGCTTCTCTTCCATGTCCTTAAAAACCACGCAGGAAGAGCTCTCTATAGTGTGCATGGCTGCGCGTATGCGACCAACTATTATGTCGTCTAGTAAGGAAAAATTGTGGTTATTATGAATTTTATTTTCGACTGTTTTTCGCTGACTGTACCTGAAACGTCCATGTGGTGCCGGACGTAAAGAATAAATAGTACCATCCCATTTCTTCCCGTGGGTGTTGTAAAAGGCGACTAAGGGACTTACTAGATGGGCAGCAGCGTTCTCTGTGGATTTTAACACCATACTGCGATCGCCAACCCGCCTATGTCCAGCAGTGGACGTCTTTCGGCTGAAATGATGATGATGTAACTGAAACGCAGATACATACACAGATAGGTACCTACTCTACCTAAGTACCTACTGCGTTTTCGGCTATGGGTACCGACGCAGACATTAATCAATCTGCCTAGCCTCTTCCCAATTATGTTGGGTTCGGCTTCAAGTCTAACCGGATGCAGCTGAATACCAGTAGGTATTTCACATGGAGCGACTGCCTATCTGACCTCCACAAGAACACAACCCAGTTACTGGGTAACACGATACCCCTTAGTAAGACTGGTTGTCAGACTTTCGGGCTTCTGACGATCTGTAACGACTGTCAAACATCCAAGAATGACAGTCGGGATCAACGGCATAACGGGCTTTCCGAGGCACGGACCCATCCACGGACTGACCGCGTCAAGCGTAGCTTAACCTGATCGATCGACGCGTGCGGCTGTTATTACTTAGCCACGAGCCACTCCGACGCAGGAATTAATATTACACATGTATTCGTGATATATTATAATACGAGCAGATTTTTTTTTTTCGTACTTATGATGCAATGGATTAGCAATCTGTGTCAAAACGATGCAGATTCTGATAGATCGTGTATTACGCAATAAGGGTACAGCGTGAAACCTACTAGGTACTGAAAGGCTATAAGGTTCAGCCCAATTCAAACTTTATGGCGGGTCGGAACATGAAGCGAGTCGCTGCGCAGTAACGAATTCATGTGTCCGCGGGGGTGAGGGGTGCGGTACTGCGCAGCGAGTGGCTAACTTCCGAGTCGCCATTAAGTTTAATTAAATCGAACTATACCGCACGAGAACATCAACGACCTGCTACGCCACCAACCAACCTACCGCATCTGCTATAGTTGTCGCGGTTTAGCATGGCAATAGCGGTTATTGACCCACATGCATTTTCTAGCATTTTTTATTTCCAAAACAATGTCTATCATGATCTTCCAAATGTTCCAATATCGTAAAACCTTTATTATTAGAGTTCCTACTAGTAGGAACTCTAATAATTTTGTTGGTTGCCACCACTAGTCAAAATCCGGGAGAAAAAAGAAACGCGATTTTTTTAAACTTTTTATTTTATTTTTAACTTATATTTTCCATTTGAACGAGCAGCCTTCAAAATATCTAGTCTTCAACTGACAAATTTACAAAACTCTTGGCAATCCAATTTTAAAATAGAAAAATGTGTGAATTTCTTTTTGCCTTGACATTGGCAGTGGCGGCTGAAATGGGTTCTGTTTTGTCCATACAACGTATAAACAATTTTTCTTTCTTTCTATTAAAACGCTCGCAGGCGCCGTTCAAAACGTAGTATTGAGTGTCGCGGTTCGTGACTGCATTGGCCGGTGTCACATATAATTTACGCCACTGTCAATTATTCCGCCAGCGCGAGTGAATTTTAAATGCCGGGAGATTTTTTTTTATTTGATTTTCCGTCCGGGAGCCGGGAGATTTAAATATTCATTGCTGAATTCCGGAAGAGGTGGGAACCCTAGTCCCTACGAAGAGATATTAGGGAAAGGGCAATTGCCACAACTATCATCATCATCATTATCAATAGTTTCACTTACCATAGTGTTCATCAATGAAATATGGAACAACTCCAGATGGCCAATCGAATGTGGCCGGTATATTTTCATATGAATGCGAAGATAGTGCTGAAAACATTTTTAGGTAGATAAATAAGTTATTATCGTAAGTTAGTTCGCTAATGTGTTGAGTCAACGTTCTGGAAATTGAGCTCAAACTATCATCGGGTTACCAACAGGTACCGGTTAGCGTAATTACAAAGGTGGATGCAACATAGACACCCATAGTACACTACACTCATAATTGAATGCATAGACAAGAGGAAGTCGTTTTAATTCAGCTTGCAAGATTTAACCCACACACCCCTTTTTTTTTTTCTTTTTTTTTTTTTTTTTTTTCGCTGAGAAATGCGTTACGCATCCCCGGCTCGTGGGGGACGAGTCGGGGTATGTGTGACTGTCTAAATGCAGTATACCCACTAAAACTCAGCGGTGCTCCCGCATCGCCGTGATGGGAGGGCCATGGGAAACCGGCTCAGCCTTTACATCCACAGCCCTCCCGGCGCATGCCCGCCTAGCTGGCGGGCCCCACATGAATGGGAATGGCCGGGAGCACCTGGCCATTCCCGTCCGGCACTGGTGGAGGCCTGTGCGATGCAGGCGAGGGTGCCCCCGCACCCGTTGCCTGCTGGCCTCCACCTGGGAGGAGGAGTCGGAGATGACTGTCGAACTGACGTCTCCTTCGACCCCTCCTCCGCCTTCGGAGCGGTGCCGCGTCGGGATCGTCCTCCCGCACGCGCTCCGCCGCCTCCTTCTGGGACATGACGTGCTCGCAGAAGGAGGCGACTGCCGCCCAGGACCCCTCGTCCCTCAGCATGGCGCCCACCACGCCGGGGAGCGAGAGGTCCACCCCGATCGCCGCGACGAGACTGCGGCGCGGCTCGGACCACGACGGGCACACCTCGAGAGTGTGCTGCGCCGTGTCCTCCGCCGCGCCACAGTGGTGGCACGACGGCGTCTCCTCCCGTCCGATCCGATGCAGGTACGATCCGAAACAACCGTATCCGGACAGCACCTGCACCAGACGGAACGAGAGGAACCCGTGCGGCCGCTCGAGCCAGTCCCGCAGGACCGGCCCGATCGCGTCGAGGGTTCGGCGGCCGAAGACTGCGGCGGCGAGGTCCGTCGTCCAGTGGACGACGATGGCGTCCCTCGCCTCCCGCCGGACGGCCTCCCGCTCTTCCGGGGCGAAGGGCTGACCTGAAGCCCTCCGCCCCGCCTTCCACTCGTACACTCTGGCGAGCACCCACGCCTCAACCCACACACCCCTGCCCAACCCTTTGAAAGAATCTGTTCAGCAGTGCTATTCTGTAACCATCTCCCAGTGAAAACTTAGGTGAAGTGAGCGTGGAGTGAGCTGTCATTCCACAGGGATTGACACTATTGACAGCTCACTTCACCCAAGTTTTCACGGTGAGATGTTTACAGAATAGCATGGCTGCTGTGCATCTTTCTCACATGTTTAACTTCAACATGAATGATGAAACCAATATTTTGTAACCATATTTTGATTTAAGTAAAAGAGTGTCCGTGGAATTTCTTGCCATAGGTACCTACTACGCTTTGGAATGGGCAGCTTCACTGAACCCTTGAGATTCAAAAGTGCCTGTAATTGGTTTACTTAAACTAGCTTCCGCCAGCGATTTCTCTAAATTATAATCTATAGCTATGCCTAGTGATAATACTCGTATATCAGTCAACTGGAGAAAGAATTTAAAAAATCGGTCCAGTAGTTTTTGAGTTTATTCATTACAAACAAACATACAGAAACTTTGAATTTGAGTTTCGAGTTTGACAGGCGTGATGTTATGAAGTAATCTCAATACCGCAACTTTTTCGCACAAGTGTCCCCCGGTAACGGCAGCGGCGCGTGCGCGGCGACGGCGGCGTTTTGAACGCGTCGTAATTTCTACCCGACTACCTACACTACAGATGCTATGTTAAAAGCATTGCTTTTGTCTCTTTATCTCGGCAGGTGTGTCTGTGTCATTAATTAGACTAAGTGGAAAATAATAAATAGGTACATACAATGGGGACTAACGTTTTCTTCTTCTGAATTAACGTTTTCTTCTTCCGGTTCAGAGCTTTCCAAAGCCACATACTGGCACAATACAATTATTATAACTAAACAAAGGCTATGCGTTAAACTCATAACCTCCATTATTTTGTGGCTATGAACGTGTGTCACAAAATAAATACCAAATCACAAAAAAATCATTTTTCAACGGCCATGAAATCCAATCCTGATTTTCTTTTTATTGTAACTCGTAAACCGATCAAATAAAATATTATAAAAGTACCGTCGTACGTAAGAGTAAGGGAGACCTGTCACTGACCATGTTTCACGATCTCCTGTTTATCTTTTAAATCACTCCTGCTTCGAGAATGATTCCTCCTGATTCTTCCGAGTAGTTTTTTTTTTTTTTTTACTAAATTATTTGTCTATTTATTTCACCATAAAGACCTTCGCAATATCCTTATGACTAAAACATAAAAAGGCTTGATACAAAGGTCAATTTTTAAATACTCTTGACTCCTAAACTAGGTGTAGTAGTGTAGGTTCCTGTGACTTAGGAGTTTATGAGTCAGTGATTCTCCGTAACAACAAAGCCATTTATAGACAATTGGAGTAGGTAATTTGGAGAAATTTTGCAATGAAAGGTAGAAACCAGAATTTAAAAAAAGAACAATATTTTTATGCGTATGATGAAATGTGTGTGTAGTGAGTAAGTGTAGATTGTGTATAGTGCATGTGTAGGGTGTGTATGTGTGTAGGTGTAGGGTGTGGGTGTGTATCCTATCCTATGAGCAATATTTGTATTTATATAATAATATTGTAATCACGTTCTCTAAAACGGCTCTAACAATTCCGATTCCGAAAGTTGCAATAGGGGTTTACAGGGGCGAAAAATCGATCTAGCTAGGTCTCTTAACTGGGAAAATTCGTTTTCTCCGTATTTTCACCAGAGCAGAGCTCGGTCGCCCAAAGTTTAGAACAAGATGACTACCTTAGAACAATGACATGGCAGCATGGAATTAATAAGTACCTACGATCATGGCAGCATGGAATTTGTAAGTACTTACTATCATGGCAGCATGGCATTAGTAAGTACCTACTATCACGGCAGCATGGAATTAGTAAGTACTTACTATTATGGCAGCATGCAATTAGTATGAACTATCCTATACTATTAAATGAGCATTCTCTATTTTCACCCGAGCAGAGCTCGGTCAACCAGGCACTGAATAGATATATCATTAAATATCACTGTAAATAACCCAGTAGAAGATCCTCAGTACTATCATATGTTAATGTTTGGAGAGATACTCCATAAGTAAGATTTTACATTGAAATTTTGAGTAAGTATTTTTTTTTATTTTATTTAAGAAGTTATATGTACATTTTTGTGCTAGAAACATAAAATTGGCGGTTAGCAAAGGCAGTCCTATAGCGTTCCAGAGGAAAAACATTATACTTAAGTCTACCAGTCGGTTCCTTAGGGGAACGCACAAAGTGTTTGCGTAGCGTCGACAGGAGCACTTAAAGTTGCATAACCGTGGGTGCCCTGCAACCAGCATAGAGCTGCACAGTGGGCTACCTTCGTCGACGAGAGAGCATTACCTTCAGGACAGCTCTCTGGGCTCTCTCAAGGCGCCCAGAGACGGCGGATAAAGATATTTTGGATGGCACCACACCACACGGGCAAGCAGTACATTAGTAGATTATCTGTTCTGTTAATGTTCGACTCTACTTGTACGTAGTGTTTGTCAATAGCTTTTCCGTGTAAGAAATAAAATCTACTTTTGATTGTAACCTGACCCACCCCGAATACACGGCTAATTTTGTGAGTTTTGCTCTTCTAAGATCGTAAAAACGCGGTAGAAAACCAGAACTAAATAGAGCTAGCAACGAAAAATGGTTTGAATATGATTGTGATACGTAATTTTGCGTCCGGCTACGTACGAAATTACGGAACACTTCTATGAACGTGGTGCGACACGCACTTGACCGGTTTTTCATAACGAAAAATCGATGATGGACACGTAATTGAAAACAGACTTTTGTAAATTGGTGCCAGTATGTTTTGAGTTTTGAACCAATCACGACTACACACGGTTTGACACGGTTAGATGTCAAAGTGAAATCGGAACGTTACGGTTCATTTCGCGCAGAATACCCAATTGCGTTACTAAATAAACGAATTGAAAAAAAATTAAGGTCCGACCAAAATATAGAACTAGACAATGCATAAAATACCCAGCATGAAATGATTGCCAATAAGAAACAAGTACATTTTATTGCCTAAAAAAACTTAAATTTAGAATTCCATAACAGGATGTACAAAAACTTAAAACGGAATCACCAAACCAAATCGTGTAAATTGAAAAAGAAAACAAACCAAAATAGAATCAAAGAATGTGTCAATAAATTATATCGTTGCGACTCACGGTGTAACATTATTGGCTTTTATCTCGTAAAATACGTCCAGTAGTGAAACACCGAACATTCCAAGCTGAAGTCTTCTTCAATAACTAACAATGCGGCGTTATTCGTTACTATTTATCACTGTTTTAATTATATCTTTTGCTTACCAAGCATCGACCACATCCGGCTCCGTCGAATTAGACGAGTTCAGTTTTGATAAAATAACAAACAAATTTGAAGCAAGCCTTATTAAATTCGATGTGGCATTCCCGTACGGTGACAAGCATGAAGCATTCGTGGCTCTCGCAAAGGATTCGAAAGACGTGGAGGATCTTCTGATTGCGGAAGTCGGTGTGAAAGATTACGGTGAAAAAGACAATGAGGCCCTCGCGAAGAAGTATGGAGCAACCAAGGACAACTTCCCTGTTGTTAAGCTGTTCGTCAAAGGTAAATCTAAGCCGATACCATTTGACGACGCAAAAGGATTTACAAGTGACGAGCTGCGACGTTTTGTAAGAGACAATAGTGGCTTATATTTGAGTTTGCCGGGCTGCGTGAAGGAATTCGATAAACTTGCGATACAGTTCATGAAAAGCAAGATAGATGACAGAAAGAAAGTATTGAAGAAGACTGAAGAACTCCTGAAGAATATGGACAAGGTAGAGTTAATTTTATTTTATATTTTCGACGACGTGGCGCGCCTTCACGATTAACCGTTATTTGGTACCTGAAATGTTCATGCTTTTTCAGCTGTAATAAATTCAAACTTAAAAATTTTAAAACATTTTTCAGGAGCCCTCTTCCGGAAAGATCTACAAAACAATTATGGAGAAGGTTCTAGAAAAAGGTGACGATTTCATTCAATCAGAACTTGACCGAGTGAAGAAGTTACTAACCGGGAAAGTCTCTGATGAGAAGAAGAAGCAGCTAGGAACGCGAATCAATATTCTGCAGACATTCCAACTTTTAGACAAACAGTCAAAGGTTGCTAAAGATGACCTGTGATTGGTTGATCAAAATTTTTGGCACTAATTCATGTTGTAGGATAGTTTACTACTACGGAGTTCATTTTTGTTGGTCCTCAATGTGGCTCTAAATCTGTAGGATGTACAGGAAATGTACATAGATTAATATCTGGTTTACATGACACGTTATGGCTCTAAATTGTATTAGTATTTTTTGTAGTATTATTTCTTGTAGATAAATTACAATATGCATTTGTCCCAAAAGTGTAAGCTTATTTCATAAAATATTACATTAGGGACTCGTACTTAATATTGCAAATGTTTACGGCAACTCCTTCCTATAAATCTACCTATTTATATTTTATGAACTCTTTAAAATGCTCCACTTATTTTTATATGAGCATTTTTTTATGTCTACCATGCATATCCAAAAGTAATTGCAGAATAACATCTAGTATTAGATACTTTGCAGAATATACTCATTGTCTTGATGTTTTCTAATGTACTAAACAGATAAAACACTACAAAAATTATATAATATAGGTAATCAACATAATATTATTGCATTTAATTATATGTATAGCTTGTCCAGTCTGAAATGACGCGTCCACTACTGCATTTTACGTACACGCCGCGGCTTGTACGTAAAATACGGTAGCGGAGCGCGTCATTTCAGACTGGACAAGCTATACCCTCTATTGGACTGCCTCGTTGGTCTACTGGTCGCAAGCACTACTGCTGAGCATGAGGTCCTGGGTTTGATCTCTGGCTCGGGCAGTGTTATTGGGTTATTCCCTTCGGAATTTCTCAGTAGCAACCTGAGTCTGGATTTATGCCCAGTTGATGGCAATAGGCTCACCCCCACTACATGGGACTTAAACACAACTGCCGAAATGTGTACTGTATAAAGGTACACCCCTGCCTAACCCATCGGGGATCATATGCGTAATGTTATGTTAGTAATACCAAAGCATTTTAATTCCAAACATTCCAGTAGAATGTAACTATATTTAATACTGAGCCAGTTTCCTTTCCAAATAGTTACCATTACCTTAATTGATGTCACGGTTGGTCTGACATAGGTGTTAAGCACTGTTTTGTGTTTCCGGTAACTGGTAATATAGGTTTAATGCTATTGTTAAATGTCACTTTTAGTATTATATTTCTGTATTTAGGCTATGTTTATATTAGCATGAATTTGATACATGAGACATATGGAATTTTTGAACCTCACCTGAAGGGAAAGTACTCTAAATACTGGAGATAGAAAATTATACTCAACGGAAACATTTAATTTATTATGTTTGTTAGAGAGATTTGATCCTTATGATTGACTCTATCCGTTGATCCCATAAAAAGGAGGAGGGGGGGGGTGAGGTTCAAAAAGTCCACCCTGTTTAAAGATAGACTAGCTGCGCCCGGTTTCACCCGCCTCGCTCGGCTCCGGGTCGTAGCGTGATGTTAAATAACCTATAACCTTCCTCAAGAGTGGAATCCGACTGATAGGTAGTTCCAGACACACAGAAACCCTTCAGCTTTACTTTTTTAGTAATAGATATTATAGATAGATTTCTATTGGCTATGGCGGCGTACCGAATAGTTCAGCCATACTCAACCTTTTTTTTATAAGGGCCACAAACACGTTCCAGTCATGATGTCGAGGGCCGCAAGCAAAAATTATTTAGGTCTTAATTCAAATGTAATTCCTAAATTTGTAACTTCAGATGGGCCAATAACAAAGGCCCGGCGGGCCGCATGTTGAGTATAGCTGGAATAGTTCATAACAGCTATAATTTCGCCTAAGTTATGAAAATGTGAGTGTGTAAGTGCCTTTGAACAATTATAAGCCATATTTACCATACAAGCTTCCATCAACAATAGCACTAGATTAAGGATTAGGAAAAAAAACATCGCTGAATTGGCTGCGATTTGCATATAACTTGATTATAAACCTTAACTCTCAAACATAAAGTTTATTATCGTTTGCAATATATTGAATGCTTCGTTTGACAAGTAAACGTATTTTTTTAAATATTTATGGAAAATTAAGACATAATTTCCAAGCAATAAGGTTGAAAAAACTTGCAAAATGAGACCACAACATTATTTGTGGTCTTATTTTTCCGGCCGTTCTTGATGCCTTCATGGAAAAACTATTACTATTTGTTGATCGAAGCATGCAAGCCATACCTTTGTACAAAACTAATTAACCTACTGAGGATTCTACTAAAGCTAGGGTTACCAGCACAATCATTAAAATCACTTTGTTGTTGTGCTTCTGCCCGCGACTTCGTCCACATGCAATTTCTTGTTTTACTACAATATACTATATGTTATGACACTCGACAATACTGAAGCTTCCCATTAGTGAAAGAATTTTCGGAATCGGGTCAGGAGTCTCGAAGATTACCCCTACTTACAAACTCATAAAATTTTACTTTTTGACAATATTTGTAAAGTTTTACTGTGACTCCTAAATCACTTGCTAATATAAACCTATCTTTAAAATAATAGTAGTCTATGAAACTGTTGCATACTGAGGGGTATTGCAGCTATGTGCAGTTTCATACACTACTTTATCTACTCTCATACATTGGGATTGAACCTACTAAATAAAAGATGAAAGTTAAAGATCAAGAATAAAAATTTCCCACGAAATTCAGTACAACTTCACCTATGCATGGCGCCTGCACCCAGCACATCACCGCGCATGCGCTAGAGCGGTGCTGCTGTCCCGCGCTAACGTTCCATTACACAAGTTGATGGCAACTCCTTGGTGATATTAACTTCTTAGATTTGCCTTGTATCGTAATAGAAAAAAAATGTTTTATAGCATTATTTGTCAGGGTCAGGATGACTGGACCAAGAGCGATTTTTGAAGTTTGAGCAATACCAAGTTTTAGTACCTATTTGGTACTATTTGGTACCAGACATCAAATAATTGGTACCTCGCTAAAGAGGGAAAACTATTGCGAGGAAAGTGGCCAGCCATTCTGACTTCAGAATGGCTGGACCAAGTCGACTTCACCTAGTTGTAGGTGTTATAACTAGTTCATCTTTTCATTAAAATTTAGTACCTCATTGGTACCTCAACATATGTTTTTCTTAATTTTTTTCGTTAAGCCAAAAAAAAGTTACACCTAGAAGAAATTTTGCACGTAATCTGGAGCACGTTGATTTCACCTAGTTGTAGGCGTTATAATTAGTTCATCTTTTCATTAAAATTTAGTACCTCATTGGAACCTCCACATATGTTATTCTTAGATTTTTTCGATAAGCCAAAAATAAGTTACACCTGAAGACACACAAGAAGTTTTGCATATATAATAATGTTTATTTTTGTACTAAGAAAATTACCGAAAATAAATCATAACACACATAAATATTACGTATTACGTTTATTATATAAATATTACGTTTATTCATTGATTGACATATTAATATTTTTTTGCATATAAATAACAGTGTGCATACATTTTGTTTTTACTAATTGTGATTCTACTTGACATGTCGTCGTAACATTGCCATTTGGACCCTCTGCGGCAATGTGATTTGTAATGTCCCACGCCTTTCGGAGTCGGAGGTGGTACAAATTCTATAACAGACAAAAGGTGGTACTCTATTCCTTTTAATGTTATATTTTTAGGTAAAACTAATTAAACCATTAATGCAAATTTCGACGTCAGACTTGGGCTCAAAAGCAGCAATATCTTTCAAATTATAATCTAAGCACCTTATGCCTTGACAACCAGAAAGTCTACAACTCGACATATTTCTGCCACTGTTTAGCATTGAATTTGCAGACTCACTTAAGAGCGTTTATTCTGAAAGTTGGCAACGTCGTAAATAGCTGTCAAATATTTACCTGTTTTGATTAATTTGGAATTAATACCGTATGGAAATAAGAAATGTGGCTAACTTAAGCGTTACTTAAAACTAGTTTCAACCAATCAAAAGGCTTTAAACGAGTCATAAGTAACGCTTAAGTTTTGAGTGGCGTTTCAGTATTCGGGTGTAAGTTACTAGAAAATTGATTATGATTTGCAATAATTAATATTGGTGCCGATTCTCTTGTACACCGAACTAAACTAACTAAACTATCACTAAAATTTCTTACTTTTGGCTATGAGAATCTTAACGCTATTCTGCAAATAAAATTCTCTAAATTAAAAAATAATTTTGACACGACTAAAACGAATTTGACAATCGCGATTAATGATTTCAAAATAGTCCTGTATTTACTGTTCATTAGTTTATCCTTACTTCCGCAAAACTTCTGTTATCTAACACTTAAGAGCGTTTATTCTGAAAGTTGGCAAAGTTGTAAATAGCTCGCAAATATTTACCTGTTTTGATTAATTTGGAATTAATACTGTATGGAAATAAGAAATGTGGCTAACTAAGTTACTGGAATATTGATTATGTAATGCAATTGTAACATTGAATTTGATGTTGTACCCGTTTTAGGCGTAAAAAAAGCATTTGGAAACTTTCCAAATATTTTTTTACGCCTAAAACTAAATATTCGGTGTTACAATGGTGCCGATTCTCTTGTCACAAATGCCTCTAAACTAAACTAAAAATCACTAAAATTTAGTTTAATCCTGTCAAACGACGATTTCCCATTCTGAAATTGACTAAAGTGACACAACTTAACTATATTTTAGTTTGACAGCACTAAGATAGTACTGAGTTTTTAGTTTAGTGAAAATGGCAATTTTGCTATTCTGAATTTGACGTTTTTCACCTAAAATTTTGATTGTAAAAGACCAAACCAGACTAAACCTAACAATTTTTAATCGCGATTAAAAAGGGTTGGGGTAAAATAAGTTGTCATGAACTAAAATTCACACCAACATCTCGACTTCATGTGCAAAAACAGTACTGTATTTATTTTTTCTTTTGCTTATATCTCGAAAATGGTGCGTCCTATCGCAAAAATAATGAAAATTTCAACCCCTTTTATAAAACCCTTAAACCCCTAAAACTCAACATGTTGGTAATATTTTTTTAATATTTTCCATACAAAAAGTGAAATATTCCATATAAAATACGTCGAGGCAGCACGCCCTGCGCGCCTCCGGCTCTAAAAAAAATCGGGTACCACGTGGATTCGCGATTGTCAAATTCGTTTTAGTCGTGTCAAAATTATTTTTTAATTTAGAGAATTTTATTTGCAGAATAGCGTTAAGATTCTCATAGCCAAAAGTAAGAAATTTTAGTGATAGTTTAGTTAGTTTAGTTCGGTGTACAAGAGAATCGGCACCAATATTAATTATTGCAAATCATAATCAATTTTCTAGTAACTTACACCCGAATACTGAAACGCCACTCAAAACTTAAGCGTTACTTATGACTCGTTTAAAGCCTTTTGATTGGTTGAAACTAGTTTTAAGTAACGCTTAAGTTAGCCACATTTCTTATTTCCATACGGTATTAATTCCAAATTAATCAAAACAGGTAAATATTTGACAGCTATTTACGACGTTGCCAACTTTCAGAATAAACGCTCTTAAGTGAGTCTGCAAATTCAATGCTAAACAGTGGCAGAAATATGTCGAGTTGTAGACTTTCTGGTTGTCAAGGCATAAGGTGCTTAGATTATAATTTGAAAGATATTGCTGCTTTTGAGCCCAAGTCTGACGTCGAAATTTGCATTAATGGTTTAATTAGTTTTATCTAAAAATATAACATTAAAAGGAATAGAGTACCACCTTTTGTCTGTTATAGAATTTGTACCACCTCCGACTCCGAAAGGCGTGGGACATTACAAATCACATTGCCGCAGAGGGTCCAAATGGCAATGTTACGACGACATGTCAAGTAGAATCACAATTAGTAAAAACAAAATGTATGCACACTGTTATTTATATGCAAAAAAATATTAATATGTCAATCAATGAATAAACGTAATATTTATATAATAAACGTAATACGTAATATTTATGTGTGTTATGATTTATTTTCGGTAATTTTCTTAGTACAAAAATAAACATTATTATATATGCAAAACTTCTTGTGTGTCTTCAGGTGTAACTTATTTTTGGCTTATCGAAAAAATCTAAGAATAACATATGTGGAGGTTCCAATGAGGTACTAAATTTTAATGAAAAGATGAACTAATTATAACGCCTACAACTAGGTGAAATCAACGTGCTCCAGATTACGTGCAAAATTTCTTCTAGGTGTAACTTTTTTTTGGCTTAACGAAAAAAATTAAGAAAAACATATGTTGAGGTACCAATGAGGTACTAAATTTTAATGAAAAGATGAACTAGTTATAACACCTACAACTAGGTGAAGTCGACTTGGTCCAGCCATTCTGAAGTCAGAATGGCTGGCCACTTTCCTCGCAATAGTTTTCCCTCTTTAGCGAGGTACCAATTATTTGATGTCTGGTACCAAATAGTACCAAATAGGTACTAAAACTTGGTATTGCTCAAACTTCAAAAATCGCTCTTGGTCCAGTCATCCTGACCCTGACCATTATTTTGTTACAGAAAATGTGTTATATTTTGATTTTATGTCAATATAAACTCGTTTTGAAGTTTATAATTCGAATATTACGTTAAGAGAGTAGATAAAATATTTTATTAAGTTATTATTCAAAATTGAGTTACTTAAGTTATTGATGCACAGCTGTGAGTGTGATCGCAATAAATAATTGTAAAACTTAATATATTACGCTTTTTCTTTTAATTACTTACGTGTCGCTGGCCATCCTGGTAGTGGTACCATCAAAGAAGTTCATATCTAACCAGTTTGAAAACAAAATCCCGTGAACACGATGATCACATCTGTTACCGGCCCGGTTCTATAGCCGCCGAGCGCTGCATGCAAGAATCGTCCTTATGGTCGTTAGTTATGAACTCTTTGATGGTACGTACAGACAAACGCAACCAGTGGTAACGCACAATCTGCCTAGCCTTTTCCTATGTTGGGGTCGGCTTTCAGTCTAACTGGATGCAGCTGAATACTAATATTTTACATGGAGCGACTGCCTATCTGACCTCCACAACCAAGTTACTGGGTAACACGGTAGGTGCCTCTTAGTAAGACTGGTTGCCAGACTTTTGGGCATCTGACTACCCGTAACGTTACGACTGTCAAAGAGTAATGAATGACAGCCGGGACGGCTATTATGCTTTCCGACGCACACTATCACTACGAAACCCGCCCTTAATGCTAAGACATAAAGGTACCGTAAATTGTTACCACTGAAATGCGGTTGACTGTAAACCCGGCGGGATATACCTATTCCACCTTATTTTTTATTGTTATGTTAGCAGATATTTCCTTGAACAATATTAGATGTTGATTTGACCAGAAAATTTCCTTCAGTCACTCCATTTTTTTTAAATCCTGTTCCCCGTCTCACACTCCTCTCACACCTGACACTCTTCACACACCTCACACTCTTCACACACCTCACACTCTTCACACACCTCACACTCTTCACACACCTCACACTCTTCACACACCTCACACTCTTCACACACCTCACACTCTTCACACACCTCACACTCCACACACACCTCACACTCCTCACATTTCACCAAGTTCACAATTTTTCGACATTTTTTATTCTAACAGAAATAATACCGATAGATTATAAACTAACGGTTGTCACAATCTACCTAACGGGGACATATATCAATATATTTTCACAAAGTACTCAATAAGACCTTTCATTAGATACCAAACAAGATATTATATTAATCTTAAATTTTTAAAAAATCGGTAACACTACATTCGCTATAAACCGCCATCTTGGATTTTATGTGACATCACATAGCCCGCGGAACAACATGACGCTTCCAACGATACCTCGTTTGTCGAAATACGATGAGTAGTTTAGGGGTTATGAGTGGACAAATCTACATACATACCCTGTTAAAATCAGAACCCTCCTTTGGCTTTGCCGTAGTCGGATAAAAATAGCTATGTAGCTGCTAGAGAGCTGTATTTGTTGAATTGAACCCGCGTCACGCAGCAGCGCAACGAGCACCAAACAGAGCCGTAAGCCATTACGTAATACATATTGGGAAAATATATTTGTAACTCGGACCACAGAGTACCTATCTACTTATAAATATTTTACTAGCTGCTACCCGCGACTTCAGCTGCGATCCAGGTTGAAAAGTAGTAAACAAACAAACTCACTTTTGCATTTATAATATTGGTTAGGATAAAGCTTCGTGCAGACCAGCGCGACGCGACACCGGTTATTGTTATACCGTCAAGTTTTCTTAGAAATTGTATTGTTCGTGTCGCGGCGCGGCGTCGCATCGCGCTTGTCTGTACGAGCTTTAAAGGGACTCAAACCTAGTAGGCCATCAAACCCGCAAGGGTGCTGCAAGAAAGGGAAAGCGTTCTTACTCACAAACAATAGGTACCATCGAGGACACAGGTGCCTGACCACTTTTCGACCTTATTGCTTAGGCAATACTATATGTATAGTACATATACCTACCTTATTTTAGTCATAAAGCATAAATAGATTATAGAAATAGAAAATAAACTGTAAAGGAGAGTTTCAATGAAATAGCGTTGCAAGCGATAAACTATATTCACGGTCCATAATACATTGGGTATTAGTTTTTATTTCGTAAAATAGTTTTCAGTTGTGAACGATAGAACACTCCAGGCTGTAGACTTGTTCAATAACTGACAATGCGGCGTCATTCGTTTCTATTTACCATCATTTTATTTGTATCTTTTGCAAACCACTCATCGACCGCGTCCGGATCCATTGAATTAGACGAGTTCAATTTTAATAAAGTAATTAACAAGTTTGAAGCAAGCCTTATTAAGTTTGATATTTTATTCCCGTTTGGTGACAAGCATAAAGCCTTCATGGCTTTCGCAAAGGAATCGATACACGTGAAAGATCTTTTAATCACCGAAGTCTTAGTGAATGATAACGCTGACAAAACTAACGAGGCTCTCGCGAGGAAGTATGGAGTAACCAAGGACAACCTGCCTGTGGTTATGCTGTTCGTCAAAGGTAAATCGGAGCCGATACCATTCGTCGATTGGAAAGGGTTTACAATTGACGAGCTGCGACGTTTTGTACGAGACAACAGTGGCTTATATTTGAGTTTGCCGGGCTGCGTGAAGGAATTCGATAAACTTGCGATACAGTTCATGAAAGGCAAGAAAGATGAGAGAAAGAAAGTATTGCAGAAGACTGAAGAACTCTTGAAGAATATAGACAAGGTAGGGTTCATTTTCACTTATTATTTTATCATAGTTTCGACGACGTGGTGCGTTTTCACCATATACCGTTATTTTATATAACACAAATAAAACTTTCAGGAGTCCTCTTCCGGAAAGATCTACAAAACAATTATGGAGAAGGTTCTAGAAAAAGGTGACAATTTCATTCAATCGGAACTTGACCGAGTGAAGAACCTACTAAGCGGGAAAGTCTCCGACGAGAAGAAGAATCAGCTAGGAACGCGAATCAATATTCTGCAGACATACCAACTATTAGGCAAACA
Organism: Agrochola circellaris; assembly: GCA_914767755.1. Lineage (NCBI taxonomy): Eukaryota > Metazoa > Arthropoda > Insecta > Lepidoptera > Noctuidae > Agrochola > Agrochola circellaris. The sequence goes on from OU611860.1 coordinate 13,130,808, forward strand.
AGCAAAGGTTGCTAAAAAAGACCTGTGATTTAGTCAATCCAATTTTTTGGCACTAATTTATGGTGTAGGAAGGGCCGGATTTAAAGCTGTGGAGGCCCTGGGGCAACCAAGAAGTGGAGGCACCGATTTTGTTTTTGGACCAGTCGAAAAAAAAAACAAATATTTATACATAATAGGTACTAAAAATATAGAAAAGGAAAAAAGATAAATGTTAGGCGAATGGAACTTTGCGAGCTTTTTTCGTCGAAAAATCATTGATAGTTTCGGTGAAATCCAGTTGTCGGAGTTAATCACTTTCAATACTAAGTAGGGATAACTTTCATAGGCGGTTCTGTGTCATTGTAGTCCGAAGTGTATTTTTTATAATTTCATCTTCTAAAATGAGCATTCTCCAGTGCAGTGCGCCATCAACACCAAGTAGGTACATTCTCAACGTAATTTCAACACTTGGAAATGTAGCTCTGAATTTTCGAGTACTTGCTAATAGAAGATTTCCTTATATTGATCTTTTTGATAATCGTTTTTATACAAAACGGTAAATGTAAAATGGACCAACAAAACTTTGTTTTTTATCAAATAAATCAAACTGTGGAGGCCCCTGTTTTGTGGAGGCCCAGGGCCATGGCCCCTGTTGCCCTGCCTTAAATCCGGCCCTGGTTGTAGGTAGGATAGTTTACTACTATGGACATTGACTAAAAAGTTGCTTTTTTCTTGATCCTCATTGTGGCTCGTAAGTATATAAATAGAATGTTCTATAATTATTGTTACCTACATAGATTGACATTTTGTAAGACTTTATTAGTATTTTTTGTAATATTTACATTCAAAATATAAATATTACAAAAACACTCTTATGTAATGTCTCCAGTTATGTAATGCACTAATTATAATGATACAAAATTGTGAGCGTGATCGCAATAAATGAATTGTTAAATTAAGAATTTGATGAGTGGAATTTCCTATCGGTGTTCCTCAACCTCGCGAAAACATTCCGAGTTCCGACACAGTCTCTATTCAGATACATAAAAAAAAAATGAATCGACTCAACCCTACGAGATATTTCTCTTTTCAATTTAATAGAGGAAACAGAAAACGAGTAAGAATAACGGCGACAAAATGCCGAGTTAACTGTCGAGTTTGGTGGTGTACCGCAAGGTACTATCGTATGTCCAACTCTCTTCTTGGTGTAAAGTCAGGTAAATTACCAACTTAAATAGTCTATTCAATCCATTCACAACTGTTATTTTTTGACACCTGTATGGCTATAACACGGGCAATTGACGTAGGGTGTCAATTTTCTTAACAGTTAATTGCCCTGACTGTACATTATGTCACCTTGACCTTTGACCCCTGACCTGTGAGTATATGACCTCTGCAAACTTCTCTCTTCGAAGAAGGAAAACCTTTGCTGAAGATACCGCCCCGTTTTTCAGTGGTGATAACTGGAAGTCACGTAGTCTGAAAGCTAATGACTGGTTGCAAAGTAATATTTTGATACAACGCAAGACAATATTTCATCTCGCATAGAGATTAACTTCCGGTCACTTGGAATTTGCACGAATTGGCACTCGCTACTACTGAACCACTGAGGAAACAAGTTCTCTATAACAATAAAACCCAACCATTCATGAAATACATCTATTCAGATTTTGAAATGTTGTATAATATTAAAATATAAATTGAAACAGCCAGTTTCGTCACGTCACGTTTTCGCAATATTTTATTACAAAACAATAATAAATTGGAATGTAACATACATTTAGTTAGGGTGGTCGCACATCTGACGGAAGGTGCGCCGCGTTACGCCAGAACAGACAAGTAGATAATAAAACATTCAACCTTACAGACTCAACCAATGATGCGTTAGTGCATCGAGCGTACTAACTGGAGTTAACGAAGTTACGCCCGACGCATCATCAGTCAGATGTGCGACCACCCTTATACTGCTGTGACAAAATGGCTTCCATACACGTAAAAATATAATTATTACAGTACCCGGGCGATATTATACAGGGTGGCAGGGACATCAACGCGAAGCCTGTTACCATGGATTCAGTACATGATTCTGAACGCCCGTGCATTGAAATTTTCGTCGATTTTTTTTTTTAAACGGCTGTTTCTTAGAATTGTGCATTACCTATGCGGTCAAAATGTATGGACGTCCCTGACACGCTGTATACCCACACAGTTCTAGAAAGAGACTGGTACACAGCAGCCTAATTACGTAATGCACGATCAATAATAAATTGAAATGAATTGAAACAGATTGCTAGTCCATTGCTTCATAAGTTCGAAAAAAAAATCTGCTCAATTTTTTTTTCGAACTTATGAAGCAATGGACTAGCAATCAATTCATTTCAATTTATTATTGATCGTGCATTACGTAATTAGGCTGCAGGTTTGTGTGACAGAAGGACACACACGATCTACAAAGCAAAGCCACACTTTTTCTAAAACTCTATGAGCCAGTCTCTCGAACGTAAATTAACGCAATCAAGGACACTGAACGAGACAAAAGAAGTTTTATTGTTATGTCTATGTGCGTCTAGTACCTCCTCAGTGTTAGCCCAGGTACGCACGGGCGCTTTTTTTCCGTGCACTGTATTATCAACGCTCTGTGTAGTGCTAAGAGTTGAAAATGCGCCGTATGATTAACGTGACCATACGTCCCGCTTTGAGCGGGACAGTCCCGCTTTTCAGCTATGCGTCAAAAAAGAAAATTATAGGAGCATGCAAGCGTTGTCACCCGGTCGAATTGAGAATATTTACTGAAAATCGTTGTAAAAAAGTAATCGCAACAATACCAATTTTTAATAATTGATAGTACATTTTATGCCTACCGCAGTATCTTTGTAGTCGAGTGTCACTTAGAATAAAATATGGATAGTAACACAAGTAGAAGTTGCAGTGTTAAAAGCCATTTTGAGGACAATGACAAAGGGTAAAACGAAACCTGATATACAAACTTATGATTTATTTTTAAATCAATAATAAGTCATTAAAGGGTGTCCCGCTTTGACGGAAAAAATAAATGGTCACGTTAGGTATGATGCGCTCTGTTGGATTCTGAATGCGCGGCTTAATACACAGAGTTGAATTTCAAGTGCGCTTAAATTTTGTCGCGTAAAAAAAGCGCCCGTGCTAACCTGCCATGCGATTCTGTAAACATCTCACTGCACCGTGAAAACTTGGGTGAAGTGAGCTGTCAATAGTGTCAATCCCTGTGGAATGACAGCTCACTCCACGCTCACTTCACCTAAGTTTTCACGGTGAGATGGTTACAGAATAGCACTGCTGGGCTTAATGTGACAAATTATCAAGTGTGCGTAAACCGCTACGATTACCTGTTGACAATCAATCACAGCAGTTTTCGCGCGCTTCACGATTTGTCACATTAATTTTGCGATATTCTTCGGTCATAAAACCATATGTGCTATATATTATTGAACGGCCGTGTACTGTAAGTACCTATGATGAAATAAACAATCATGAAATAAGACATTTTTTAAATATGTGTCAAGAGTATAGAAAATTCTACCATAACGTGAACATCAATGCAAATAACTTCTATATCTTTAAATATCTACCTAAACACTTAAAGCATATCAATTCCTTGCAACATTTCAATTGATTCACATTCATATATACTTATTCTGCAAAATTCATAGTTATGTATGTATTACACATAAAAGTTATTAATTCTACATCAATAAAGCAGTAGAAATGGGACCACCGTATCCCGGAGTAATTTACGCCGCGCAGAGTCGCTCACGCAAGTTTGCACCTCACTCAATTCAGAAATTGAGTCGCGAAAATAACTCTTTTATTTGAATAGTTAATTTAGTTGGCTGAATTACGCTCTGGTCGCACGCTAAACCATGTAAGGCATTTTCTCACGAACGGAAACCTCACTCAAAGTGCACTTAACAGTGATTTATATGAAGAAAAAATTCGCTAAAGTATATAAACCTCCATAGTCAAACATTATCAATGGACTTTCGAGATTGGCGGTGGCAATCATACAACAATTTTAGCCAGATAATTACAGGTACAGATGTTAACGAAATCGTATACAGGGTGGCAGGGACATCGACGCGAAGCCGGTTACCATGGGGTCAGTAGTTCAGTACATGTGAAATAGTGAAATTTTTCGTCGGTTATTTAAAAAAAAATCTGCTGTTTCATAGAAAAGTGCAATACCTACGCGGTCAAAATGTATGGAGCAGCTGTTTTTTTTTTTAAATAACCGGCGAAAAATTCCAACGCAGGCTCAGAATCATGTACTGAATCCATGGTAACCGGCTTCGCGTCGATGTCCCTGACACCCTGTATATACTCTGAAGCCTCTTTCTCTACCTAGAATAGCAAAACTACTAGCTTGAAGATAGCATGCAACTTTTATTTAAATTGTTTTAAGCCTTACATACTATCAAACTGCTGTAAATAAGACAACTATACTCCCGACACAAAAAAACCGAATATTTTTACTAGATAAGACAATAAACTTGATATGTAATACGATCATGAAAACATGTAAAGGGCTGAGCAGACTAAATGCGTGCGCGTGTCGTGTGCGTGCACGGACCAGTTGTAATGTATGAATCTATAGGGAAGCTGTCACACCGGTGCGTGCACGCAGTACTACGGCGAATTTCACCAACGAAACTGAACGCCATGAGCACATACACCACGTTTAAGAGCTGTTAGTGTCATTATTTTCTTTGTAATATTGACACTGACAGCTCTTGACCGCGGTTTAGGTGTGCTAATCGCGCTCAGTTTCATTGGTCAAATCCACACTAACTGCGGATTTCACCAGTGAAATTGAACGCGATCAGCACATCTAAACACGTTCAAGAGCTGTCAGTGTACAATATTCCATAACAATTTTGTCACTGACAGCTCTTGAACGCGTTTTAGAAATGCTGATCGCGTTCAGTTTCATTGGTGAAATCAGCCCTAAGTGTGCAGACACATATCAAGCACTCGCCACGCGCACATGTTTTGTTTGCTCAGGTATTATTCAAGATCTCGAGTAAAGCAACACTGCAAAATTTTTTTTACAATTCAAGAATTTAAATAGAATTTCAAGAAAAAGGATAAGTACAGTAGTCCACACGTGAGTGAACAAAACCAGTAAAATCTGCCCTCATATTAAAACTATGTAGGTACTACGCTAGGCCAGCTCAAATATGTTAACACTGACGTATGGCCTACTATACCTACGGATACGGATGAAATCCGTATTATGGGCTTTACTTGCTTTTTTTACTTCAGTAAAGCTGGAATGAATAATAGAAATCCTAGACCAAAGTAGGTAATGCAATATTGCTCCACTCGAAATGACAACCTTACATTAATTATTATTATTCTACACTTATTCGAGTTCTCATGGAATATCAAATCCTAAAACGAACATTCTTTGCTCAGGCCAAAATTTACATTTTTTATTTTGTTAAAAGTATTGCCAACAGTAATTCATAATTATGCAATAAAACTGAAACATAATTATTTAAAAATAAGAGACTGCCATTCTTAAAAATATCCACATTTATCTAAACTGGAGGCAGCCAAGCCTGAATCCTGTTTGTATGAAAAGTTGCCAGTAACATACTTATTTTAATACAATACAATATTAAAATAATAAACCAAACATACCATTAGTATCACTAGCCATTAAAAGAAAAAATATAGATTTATTGTAAATGCATCATTAATAATCATTATATTTAAAATATAGTTGTCTGACAACATAGTGAAGTTACATGTCGGCCTCTTATAGTTTTGAAATTAAAAAGAAATTATTCTGCACTTTCCACTTTCAGTTCCTTCAATTTTAAGACTACTCCGTCAGATTCTTTTTCATCATTTTCAATATTTTTAGCATCTTTATCTGAGATTTTGTCATTACGCTTGGGTTCTGGAGAATCAGTGTCTTCACTCCGTGTGATGCTGCTCTCATCATCTGAAGATAGATCCTGTGTGTAGATACTGCACTTTGTTCTGACTATTTCTTGAGCCTCTGCAAACTTTGCCTTCCATAGTTCAGCATCTGTTGAGGGAAAATTATATAACAATATTTGGGCATAATAGATATTTAATCACCACTTCCATTATATAATAATTTTAAGAATGTATTTATAAACTCAAATCATTAGATATTTATCAATTATTTGTTCCATACAATTCCATAATACCTCCTTATTTGTTTATTTGTAATCTCTGGAAAAACTAACCTGATTACAAAAATTTTATATGATAGAAAGCTACCCTATTGCAAAACTGAATGTTTTATGGTACAGTTGACCAAGCAGACCAAGTTGTGTCAGAATCTAGTTTGTAACTTAAGCCAGCTCACCTTGCTGTGCTGCCGTCACCACATGATGCTGGTAGCATAGTCGACATCAGCTCAGTTGCCAAAGAAAAAACCTAAGATGTAGGATAAAATATAGGAAATCAATTTTGATTTTCACTTACTCTGAGGGTTTCCAAACTTAATAGCCAGTAGCTCTTGTTTCATTTGTTCATCAGCAAAATCAGCAAATACAGACCAATTGAATGCCTTGTCTGAACCACAGTGGACATTCATCCTGATATCTGGTGTGATGAAGTGGTTCGCACACACTTTCAGGGTCTTATCACGTCTCATCACCACTCGAACTGTGTTGTTCAGTTTGTGGCGCAGCAGTTTTATGTCACCAGTACCTCTCTCCTATAAAAAAATATATTATAGAAGTTAAAAACATGAAAATACATTATCTAATATCATTTGAATAGTCAGTTCATTATTTTTACTCTTTACCAATATAATGTGTACTCATTACCATTATCTATTCAATAGAGCAAAAATATCTATGACTCAGGTCTAACCTGCAATAGGAACAATGCTTACATCTTATCATATTCCATTGCTTTGTCTCAAAAAAGTATCTTTAGGCTGAACAACTGATACGTCGCTATGAACATGAAATTGTTGTTTTCCATTGTCTTACCTTCCACTCATGATCCCCTGTATCATATCTATAGAGCCTGGCGCGTATTTTAACGAGTTCCTCCTCTTCTTCCTCGTTTGTGTGGATATCCACAAGGGGCAACGACACGATCGGGTCAAAGTGAGGATCATGCTCAGGCGTCTCCACTTCAGCTACTTCGCTTTCGCTGTTGCGCCTTACGCTTTCTTCTGTTTGCGGCTGCCCGTACAAGAACAAAAACAATTAAATACATTTTCTAATCCTGAGAAAACAATGAATAACTATTCGAATGCTCGGTATCAACCCAGTACTTACCGGTGACGACATTATTGCTATTTAAATTACTTTCTTTTCCAAAGAAATTAAATCAGTAAATTATAAACAAACTCGGTGAGGTTCGGTTACTGAATGAAGTTTAATTTTAATTAAGAGTGAATGATTGTCGATTATATTTTTTTATCTGTAGCAAAACAAAAAAGGATTTTGAAATGGACAGTGTTTCGAAACGTTCAAAAAGTGGAAAAGGCGTAGTTAAACCACCAGCTTTTACAACTGGTAGCACTTGTATTTTCTGCTAAATGATTCTTTTAAATCACGTAGCACATTGCCATAAGTAAAAAAGATCACATACAATGTTTTTTTTCCATTCAATGCTATTGTTCAATCATCAAACAAACTGATTCATTCACAGTCCCTGTCAAATGTCATAGTAAGTTTATTGATTTACGAAGTTTTTATAACAACTGTGTTATTTTCGTGGTTTCCGCATAAAATTGTCGGGGTTAAAACAGTCCAAGGTAATAATAACTATTCCAAAAAACACCGTAACATTCATTGAACCTGTAGCAACAATAAGTAGCTGTTTATGGTGTGTAAAAAGTCAATGACTTCTTGTTATATTTCGGCGACCTATTTTCGGCAGTTCGGATAGTTTATTTTGAGAATTCTTCCTATTTTAACGCAGTTCCGGATCGCTGTTGGCTTTTATTAGAATTCAGGAGGCTTATTGAATCAGATTCTCCAATTTATCAATTGTAACAAGTTGATGGGTAGCTACTGAATTCTATTAAAATAACAAGTCTGTCTAAATGAGTTCATAAATGTTTTTATTATTTTCGTTTTTTTTTAAAGTGGATTCTTTATTTCAGTGTGGTCTGTTTTAAAGTGGAGCCTGGTAGAATTCTACTAAAATTTTGCAAGAGAAGTGCAGCAAGTAAGTCACCTACTTGAATTATTAATAATATTTATAAACAACACTTGTGTCTGAACTGCTTACCGATTTCTTTTTATTAATTTAATGTCAAGAACAGGGGGATCTCCTGCTTTTAAATATTTTCCCAGAATTTCTGCATTTGCTCACCAGTGGTCCGGCCATAGACTGCCAAAAAATAACTACTCAGTGTTTTATTTTTGCCTTAATTTTCAATAAGTACCTAAAATTCTACTTTAGAGACTTAATTATTATTAGAATATTAGAAACAAGTATAATAAAGAATGCGTGATTCTAATTTTGTATTTGAACTTGATGGCTATTTAATAAATATCCTTTTAGAGCTTTATTTTAATCCATAAATAATTATTTTTTCAGCATCGTTTTCAAATGAATCAGAACCTAGGGAAGATGATAACGGAGCAGCTCCGCAATCCAAACGAGCTGGACATCAGCCTCAGGATGGAGTTTGGTCCATTTGAGACAGTACACAAGTGGAAACGGATGTCAGAGTGCTATGAGTTTGTTGGTGCCAGGTATGTCGAAAGTCAAATAAAAGTATTTACTTCAGCTAGAGCATTTACAGATATTTTCGAATATTAAGAATTATACTGGTTTCGGATACGGTTACGAATATGAAATTATTTCGGAATATCTAGTTTCGGTTTGCAAAACTAAAACACAAATAACAAGTGCGTGTTGGACCACAATGAAAACTTCCATAGTTGGGATGAATTTATGGCAAGAACAAACTAAATTAACATTGTAGTTGAAAAAAATGTTCTCCCATAAGGAATGTATGGGAGAACATGTAATTGCAACTGTAAATTTAAGTTGGTTGATTATTACTCAATAACTTCTAGAGCCTACTTAGCTGTGATAGTTTTCTGATACTCACAAATAAATCAAAACCCCTTAGGGTACTTCTCGTTGACCTAGAATCATAAAATTTGGCAAGAACCAAGGTCACACAACACAAGAAAATAAAACAGCCCGAAAATTGTTAATTTGTTGTTTATCCACATTTTATTTTATTTTGCGATAGCTATCTTACATTTGCATTTGGACAATTGACCATGGCGTAAATCGATGTATGGGAGGACAGTTTGTTTTTGGAATAAATTCATCCCAACTACAGAACCCTTCGTTGTGCGTGGTCCGACACACACTTGCATACATGAATCCATGGTAAAAGTGTGTGTCACGATGTATACCACCATGTCATACCGTACCTACATAACTTCTCTATGACCTTTCCAGGAGGAGCAAACACACAGCTGTAGCATACAAAGATGCAATCTACGTGTTTGGAGGTGACAATGGCAAGTCCATGTTAAATGATCTGATCAGATTTGACATCAGAGAGAAGTCGTGGACCAAGACTGGCTGCATGGGAGTGCCGCCCGCGCCGAGGTACCATCATTCTGCTGTGGTGAGTTTGATATGAATACTAAATGAAATTATAAACTGGAACCTGCTATCCATATAAAAAGAACATCTGCCTAGCCTTTTCCCAACTATGTTTGGTCGGCTTCCAGTCTAACCGACTGTCGCTAAATACCAGTATTCTACACGGAGCGACTGCCTATCTGATCTACCTGATAATACCTCTTGTTAAGACTGGTTGTCAAACTTCAATATAAAAGCCCACAAAACTGTCTATCCACACTGCCCATATAAAAAGATATTGAACCTAAATTAGAAATAGATTAAAATGACTACATACATTCATAAGGAATTGGAAGCAGAGTGAAACATTTTCTCAGAGCATAGTAGAGCAAAATAATTTATGATGGTTAATAATGTCCGTGTCGACCCAAATCTTAACTGTAGATCATAAATAGATCTCAAACCAATATCTAAACCGATATCTCAATTTATCAATGACACTTGGTTACACACATCGAGAGTCTAGTCTTTGACATGGTCTCATTAATATTAATTATTACCCAAGAGTTGTGGGATATCAAAAGGACCACCTTGTTATAGCCTCCCCTTTAGGGGATGAATTTTCATAAATCTTTCTTTAGTGCTCAATTTCGTTATAAAATTAACTCCAGTGAAATGTTTCATGTTTCTAGACCCAGCGGGTTGGCTGTGCGTTGTATGTCCGTACTTAAGTGAATTTAAGGGTTTTCTTAAATAGATGAAAAGGGGTTTTTAAATTTAAAATATTTATATTATTTTTCCGTTATAGGTACATCGATCTTCAATGTTCGTGTTCGGCGGATACACGGGCGACATCCTGGCGAACTCCAACCTGACGAACAAGAATGATCTGTTTGAGTACAAGTTCCCCAGCGCGCAGTGGGTGCAGTGGAAGTTTACTGGACAGTGAGTGTTACACACACACATTAATTATTAGCTTGATTTGTTACAGCAGCCATGCGATTCTGTAAACATCGCACCGTGAAAACTTGGGTGAAGTGAGCTGTCAATAGTGTCAATCCCTGTGGAATGACAGCTCACTCCACGCTCACTTCACCTAAGTTTTCACGGTGAGATGGTTACAGAATAGCACTGCTGTAGTGGCAACCATTATCATTTGGTTTAAATAGGTTTTTATTTTTATTTTTATTAGGAATTTCATTTGTCTTTTATATAGCTTATTTTCTTTTAAATTTTGTGAATGAGAGAACGTTGTAGACATAACAGACTGTAGATCTGTGGACCATTTAATATTTTGCTAAGTACCTGGTACTTGTTGATGGGCCTACACTGTCCTCTCATACCTTTTAACACTGTAACTTGGAATCATTGTAAAAACCATTTACTTTTAAAAGAGTAACCGTGGAGTTTCTTGCCGGCTCTTCTCCATAGGAAACGACCAATTGGAACCGTGCACCTAGCTTCTGACGTTTCATAAGTGCCCTTGTAGGTTTATGTGAAATAAAAATATTTTGAATTTGAATTTGAAGCTGTGCCTAGCTCCAATTGCATAGAATTATTAAATAGCGTATATTTTTAAACTAAATAAGTTTTTTTTTTAATCGACGAATTTAAAAAGAATTTGAGGAAGGCACGACTCACATTGGCGGCATGGCACATCCTGCTGTATGGTCAGGTCGCCTTGTGACGATATCAACGAAATATGAGTGCTAAGGGTATGAAAATAAGATTCAAAATAATTTCTGCTTACGTAAATCTTTTGCCATGTCACCGCGCCTTTTAAAACCAGAGATACCTTATGTATTTTTCTATATAGTAAATACAAAAGTAAGAGCAAATGCAGACAGAGAGCAGATCATTTTTTGATGACATTGAATAATAAACTTTGTTATCAATGTCATTAAGTGTATAGTTGTACGCACATCGACGCAAGCACCAATCGTCTTTTCGACGAGCGCCCTTTCGCTGTTGATGTTCGTGTTCTAGCTGAAGTATAATTTTTGAGTCATATTTCAGGGAGCCCGTGCCTCGCTCAGCACACGGGGCCGCAGTATACGATGACAAGCTGTGGATATTCGCTGGCTATGACGGCAATGCGAGACTCAACGATATGTGGACTATTAATCTGTTGGTAAGTAAGTTTATTTTATAGTCGTTAAAATAGTAGGAGAGGTTAACTTCTGCAAGTAAACTTGCACAAGTTGACTTCTGCAAGTAAACTTGTACAAGTTGACTTCTGCAAACACTAGCATGAGGTCCACAAGCACGGTTAATCGCGCAAATGGTTTGTCTTGTGAAAAATACAGCAAATGCCAGGCTAGCTCAGCAGGTCAGTATATGCCAAAAATGAATGCGAAAAAGTCAACTTATGTGGGATTTCCATTGGCAACTTGGCAAGTTAAATTATTAAACGTCAAATCACTCGTCTGTCACAGCCAATTTCCTTCGAATCGACTGGACCAATTTAGTTGAAATTTGGTATCACACATGAATTTCTGACGACACGGCCGTGTTACGTAAATAAAATAACTTTGAATACGGGGGGGTATAATAATCACCTAATAATAACCACCCATCAGGGGCTAATTGGAAAAAAAAACTGTACAGACATAATCAAATGAAAGGGCTTTTTTACTACTTATTTTAAAATAAATACTTTTAAAAATATTAAAGAAAGTAGATCAAAATTGACCATTGACAAAATTTTGAAAAAAATACAGAGAAAGGCTCTTTACTCATAGATTACAGGAAAACCAATGTGAAGTATATGGTCTTAAAATAACATGGTAAATCTGTCAATACTGTGCGTTACAAACTTACATTTGCAGTTGTAATGTATGAGAGAACATGTTTTTCAAATACAATGTTAAGTTTGTTCTTGGGATAAATTCATCCCAACTACGGAACCCTTCACTATGCGTGGTCGGAGCACGCACGAGACCGTTTTGTTTTAGGAATTCGTTTTAATAAAACCTTTAAACCAATGATTTAATTGCTGCTTGTAACTCTTTGCCCCTCTCCACCCCCAGGGAGAGAACCACCAATGGGAGCGCATAGAGCAGAAGGGTCAATGCCCCCCCACGTGCTGCAACTTCCCCGTGGCGGTGGCGCGCGGCAAGATGTTCGTGTTCAGCGGACAGAGTGGCGCCAAGATCACTAATGCACTGTTCCAATTCGATTTTGAGAGTCATACGTAAGTAAACTGCGTTCAATTTGGGGCCCCGATTTTTGTGATTGCGGAAAAGTAACTCTGAAGCCCACTGATAAAGTATAGATTCCGCTGCATTTTTAATGACGTCAGTCTGAAGTCAACTTTATTAAAACAGTAGCAGTGTTTTTTAGATGGAAGTAACGTAAACCAGAAACAAGGATTTAGTAGTTTTTTCAAATACCTACTTATTTTTACTTATATTTTTTCAAATAAGAGCCATTTAATAAAATTTAATAACAATTAATTTAACCCATCGAAACCAGTTTTTTTTTTTTTAATTATTTAATACTTGTTGCGAACGCGATTGGCGATTGACACGCCGACACGCGTGTGGACACGCCAAGCGTCGAGCGCAGACAGTGTTGCGCTCGACGCGTAACCTTCCTGCACGCGTAGCATGAACACAGTTTTGTCGACGGAAAAGAAGACTAAACTGACGTTCCGTGTAGACAGTGCGACGTCAGCAAAGTAGAAAGAGTCAACTGCACTTTTTACGAAATTCACTCTTTTACATAATTCGACTCAGGTTTCTTTGTTTTGTTATAGGATTTATTTTTCTGTTTGATTCTCAATTTTTACTGATATTAAGTCACGTATATATAGAAACTACAACAATTTTTCTGAGTGTCGAGGAACCGTATTTTAGAACAAAAAAATATTTGAGTAATATTGGCCTTAACCGTTTCCTTGGTAATATTTCCTATTAACGAAATGATGTAAAATATGAGAAGATAGCTTTGTTCTTCTATTAATTATCACAGTTTTGTGTTTAAATGCTCTCCTGTAAAATCATGATTTTGTAGATAACCGTTTATACTTTGTGGCCGTGGAGACAACTGTCAGTTGTCAGTGTGATTTTGACAGTTTGGGATAGAAAACTTTCTTCTGAAATAGTCTACATACAAAAGGACCTAGACAAAGATTGTTAGAAACGAAAGACAAAATGACAGATTGTAGAAGGATTTCTACGGTGCGATGTCAAAAATGGAGAAACGAAATGTCACTTTGTATAGAAAGAGCTGTGTCTATTCTTCGTAGACATAGAAAGCGTCATGCTACGCGTGCTGAGGATGCCTCGTTGAGAGGTGAAACAAGTGTCGATTTCTTACAGGGTTCTTTATGACTCATTAAGAACAAAATTATACGTCGTCTTAAGTTTTTTTTTTTCTTGAAAAGAAGTTAGAGCTTTGACTTTCAATATCTCCGTAACCAATGTATAAAGAACAAGTGACTCTCGGCTTCGTTAAGCGTGTTTGTACAGCCGTTCCGACCCCGCAGCTGGTCGCGCGTGTGCACGGAGCACCTGCTGCGCTCGGCGGGCGGCGCGCCGGCGCGGCGCTACGGGCACGTCATGGTGGCGCACCGCGCGCACCTCTACGTGTTCGGCGGCGCCGCCGACAACACGCTGCCCAACGACCTGCACTGCTACGACCTGGACACGCAGATATGGTGAGGGAACGAGACAATATTATAAATGTTTAATTTTGGTGTTGCTGTTAAACTTAGGCCCGCGTGCCTCACAAATCACTCAATACGTTTAGCACTAAACGAATCTATCTAAATAAAATGAATTTCTTTTTCAAAATAACAACTAATTACTAATTGCTTATGAAAATATATTATACGGTAGGTACTTAAATAACAAAAAAAAATTGTTTCTGTTTCTGTCTGTTTGTTCCGTCTAATCTCCGAAACGGCTTGACCGATTTTGACGGAACTTTCACTGGCAGATTGCTGATGTTATGAAGAGCAACTTAGACTTTTAAGAATAGAATTAAGGTCCACGGGGGCGAAGCCCCAAGCAGCAGCTAGTTTAAAATTTCTATCTCTTTCTGTCAATGATTTGAAGATGACAGTGACCGAATGTTATTTTAAATCGTTATTACCCTAATTGCGTAATCCACGATCAATCAGAATCTGAATCGTTTTGAAACAGATTGCTAATCCATTGTTTCATAAGTTCGAAAACAATATCTGCTGAACAACGTAAATAACGCAATGAATGTTGTTGAACTGTCAAAATGAAACAGATTAGTCGTAATCGTTTACGAAAATGTGTTGCGTAATTAGTTTTTAGGTAGCTGTTTAGCACTAAACATATAAAGTGATTTGTGGTGCAAGCGGGCCTTGGCTAGATACAGGGTCAAATTAAACTAGCTAGCGAAACTCCGCAAACGTGATGGGCATCGATATCTAAACACGATAAAATGAAACCAAATATAACCAAACCAAACCAAAACCAATTTCAATCAATCTGCATAGCCTTCTCCCAACTATGCTGGGGTCGGCATCCAGTCTAACCGGATGCACAACCCAGTAACTGGGTAATACGATACTCCTTGGTAAGACTGGTTGTCAGACTTTCAGGCTTCTCACGACCCGTAACGACTGTCAAAGAGCCGGCCGGGACCAACGGCTTAACGTGCTTTCCGAGGCACGGAGGAGTCTGGGTATGTAAAGATGGTCACCCATCCACAGACCAACCCCGGCAAGCGTAGCTTAATCTGATGGATCAACCAGTGCGGCTGTTATTGCGTAGCCAAACGCTCCTCGTAAATATAAATAATTTACAGATCATAAAAAAAAAAAGATTTGATGTTTTTTTTGGGTCAACAACTCCTTGTTATGATACTAATGATATTACATGAAGTTTTAACTTGAGAAAATCATTTGTTTTTTTTTTAGATGTCTATACCCATCACGTCTGTAAAATTGACATAAAAAAACTTTTTAAAACTGATATTTGACTATATTGATATTTACACTACCAGCAGTTGATGAATCCAAGAAAAAAAAACCTTATTTTTTTTTTACCGCTATGGCGATGCTCTTTTATCATGTTTAGATATCGATACCCATCACGTCTGCGGAGTTTCGCTAGCTAATTTTATTTAACCCTGTATAGCACAGAAATCTCAATGTTGTGACATGTCGCCTCTGCGTCCGTGCGAACCAGAGGCGATTCGCTAGCAAATGTAGATTTAGCTAAATTGCTCCGTGCAAATGACTCTTCATTTATGTAAATAGAGCAATTTGTGCAACTCCCTGTGTAATACATGAGTATAAAAGCTTAAGAGGATTCATAATAAAAGTTGGCAACGTCGCAAATAACTGTCAAATATTTACCTGTTTTGATTAATTTGGCAATATTACTGTATGTAAATATTAATAATGAATTGCAATTACAACACTAAATTTGATGTTGTAACCGTTTTCGGTGTAAGAGGGCTTTTGGAAAGTTTCCGTGTACTTTTTTTACATCTAAAACGAAATATACGGTGTTACGATGATTATTGCATTTCGTAATGAATACTTTAGTTCACTAGTTAGCGATATTTCATATTTCCATACAGTAATAATGGCAAATTAATCAAAACAGCTAAATATTTGACAGCTATTTGCGACGTTGCCCACTTTCAGAATGCACGCTCTTAAAGAATAAATAAAAGCGTCTAAACAGTGTGTATTTAAATTGATTTCATTTTAGTACAGTAGGCGGCACTTCAGTGCAACCCTTGAGCTGGCCTATTAACTGGCTTATTATAAGCTGGCGTAGTACGGAGTTAATATACAATGCCGCCGATGGGCATGTGAACTGTGTGTATTTTAAGCTTAACTCATAAGCTTTTAGAAATAATAAACAGAATCCAAATCGATCCAATAACATCGGAGATATGGCAAAAAGTTTAAAGCAAGGTCACAAACGCAATTAAAAAAAATTTAATTGAATAACATGAAAAATATTAAAGACTAACTTATAAGTTTATTTTCGATATTTTGTCATAAATATTCAGAAAAATACGGGCGGTCAAATGCCCATGCGCGGCATTGTATAAGTATGTACTATCGAAGAACTTCATATCTAAGCAGTTTGAAAACAAAATCCCGTGAACACGATAACCATATCTGTTACCGCCCCGGTTCTGTAGTCGCCGAGCGCTGCAAGCAGAAATAGTCTTTACGGTGTATAGATATGAAGTTCTTCGATGGTACCTGGTCGACCGAGCTCTGCTCGGGTGAAAATAGAGAACGAATTTTACCAGAAATGAGACCTAGCTAGCTGACCCCTTTTCCTATACTAATAAATGAGCAATATATGTTTGTAGTCACGTTTTCGGAAATGGCTCTAATAGTCTAGTCAACAAGTGCTTTTTTGTTCAACTTTTTTCAGCAGTCTCGGAAAAATATGAACTAGGTGTCATTCGATTCGAAATAGCATATAGATAATGTTTGTAAAAAATTAAACTCCGCCCGCAAACATTACAAAGATTACAAACAAATTAATGAAAAAGGAGGTTTGGTTTTTTGCAAATATCACAAAAAATAATTAAGATTTTTGAAATCTAAAAAAGATTCAGAAATAGGATGAAATTTCCTGAAGAAAACTGAAAAATCATAACTTATATTATTATCGATATAAAAAGAAATGGTTTATAAACAATTTGATATAAACTAATACATTTTTACCTCATATTTTTTTCTTAGTTTACTTAATGTAACAAAAACAACCAAGAGTTTTTTTTTTTTTTTCTATATTCTATTCCGAATCGAATGACACCTTCTTCATATTTTTCCGAGACTGCTGAAAAAAGTTGAACAAAAAAGCACTTGTTAATTAGACTATTAGAACTATTTTCGAGACCGTGATTAGGGCAATTAGATCGTATCATACCGTTAGCTCCACAACCACAACACTTCACTGCCACTGAACCTTTATCGGTTTTTTTTTTAATGTTTTTGCAAGTGTGTCCTACTCGAATTGCCTGAACTTTTAAGTATGTCTGTGTTTTGTATTGGTCTGAATGATTATATTGTGTGGTTTTCCTGTGCAGAACTGTATTTTATTCCATTCGCCCCTACAAACTGGCCCCACGACATATATTGCTCTTTTTACTATAGGAAAAGAGGTCAGCTAACACTGGTTTTGTTGCCACTGAAGTGCAGCCTACCGTACGAGCAAAAAGCCCCGTTTACACGAAGACAGTTTTCCGACCGTAGTCTCATACAAAATTGACTTATTTCTATTTTCGATTTTCTCGACCTATGAATTGACAACTCGAAATACGTTTTCTTTTTTTTTTTACACGGACGCTGTCTAGGACTTTCTCGCCTTTTAAAATGCAAGTATCGCACATAATTTATACATGTCAACATAAACGAATCGACAAAAATGAAAGCTACAAGGTAGCCCGCCAAATTAAAATTCTCTTACGTTTTTTGCAATTTGCAGGTGAGTGTCAGCTTGTATGTTGACCTAAATGTGGTTCGCGGCCGCATCAAATATTTATTTACCTATAGAATAGAATAATTTATAGCTGCACCCCGTGGTTTCATACGCATAAGCCTCGATCCCGTGAGAATATCGGGATAAAAATAATATCCAAATCTGTTCAGCCGTTTTATCGTAAAAGCGTACCAAATAAACAAACAAACTCAATTTTAATTTTATAATTTTAATTAGGATAATCATAAAAATCATCAATACAACTCTCTAAATTCATATTACCCTATTGAATGACTACCTACTTCATGAAATCATGACATTTGAGGCCAATTCTAACTTATGGAGTTGTATTGCTGATTCTAATGATTATAATTCTATAAAACTATTTTTGTTACGGTCGCGAATCATATTTTAATCAACATACACTGGCCTGCAAATTGAAAATAACGAAAGAAAATTTTGAATTTCGCCTTCGCACAACCCCCTTAAGAGAGGGTGCATTCTGGAAGTTGGCGTCGCAAATAGTAAATAATTAATATGGTAACACTAAATATTAAACTTCTATATTATAGATTAAAGTCGCTTTTCCTGTCTGTCTGTGTGATCGCGTTGTTCTTATAAACTGCGCATCGGATTTTGATGCGGATTTTAACATCATTTAGAGAATTAATTCCGGAAGCTTTTTGTATACTATATTAATATTAATCTTTATAATGTCAGCAGGGGTGTGACGGCTCAATGATATCAGCCCCGACTTACGAGTTGTAAGTCGTGAGTTTGAACCCAGACAAACACTTTGATTTGTGTATTTAATTTTAACACCACTGTTCTCGAAACGGTGAAGGGAAACATCGTGAGGAAACCGGCATGTCCTAGAACCTAAAATCCGAAGACATGTGACATCTACCAACCCGCACTGGGCCCGCGTGGTAGATTACAGCCCACTGCCTCTGACAGAGAGGAGGCCTGTGTCCCAGCAGTGGGAACGTTAGGCTGATTATGCATAACATAATAAAATAAGCTCGATGTTTTGTCAAGTCTTAAAAACCGTGCGAAGCAGAGGCGGGTTGCTTGTGTCTATACAAAAAGGATTTGCAAACATTTCATGTTTTTTTTTATCTTTAAACTAAATAATCAATGTTATGATATGAATTATTGCAATTTCATAATCTTTATTTTAGTTCACTATAGAGGGTTATTTCATATTATCATTTCAACTAGGTTTTACCCACGGCTTTGCCTGCGCGTGGATGTCCTTCCCCAGGATGTCAACTATCTCTTTAGGTTTAGATGTAAAAAGGTAACATACAGACAGGCAGACAAAATTACTTTCGAATTTATAAAATTAGTATGGATAGCATTAATCGAAATAGTGAATTATTTGACTGCTAATTGTTACGTTGATAGCTTTCTGATTGCACCCTCTTGAAAATGACACTTAGTAACAAAAGTGACTGCTTTTTTGGGGAATATAATAGAATAAGAATAATATTTATTTGCTTCGATCAACAATAGCACTAGATTAAGGATTAGGAAAAAAACACATCGCTCAAGTGGCCGCGATTGCATATAACTTGATTATAAACCTTAACTCTCAAACATAAAGTTTATCATCGTTTGCGTCGTTTCGATTGAAAAGTAAACGCATTAAAAAAAAAGGTATTTATGGAAAAATAAAACATAATTTCTAAGCAATAAGGTTGAAAAAAACTATGTTGCAAAATAAGACCACAACATTATTTGTTGTCTTATTTTTACTATTGTTGATCGAAGTTTATTTCGGAGTTAATAAGTTGACAAACCTAAATATTAAGTTTCCGTCATATTCTACCAAGTATCTGGTGTGCAACTCTTAAATTAAGACTAACAAAAAAAAACCTTAAAGGCAAGAATAAAAAGTTGTATAAAATAAAACCGTTAACATTGACATCATTTATTACTGAACTAAAAAACAAAGTAAAATTTTAAAATAAACTTTAAATGAACAATTATATCAATATTTTGATATAATTTTTAATTTACTTTGCGTACGATTGCGTCCATTAAATTAGGTAACACAATCACCGTTCAATGATAAAACAGCTATTCATTCGAGATACTGTTGTACCTCAGGTCAGTGGTCCAGCCGGCCATAGACTCACAGATCCCGTCAGGTCGTCTGTTCCACGCGGGCGCTGTGGTGGGCGACGCGCTGTACATCTTCGGAGGAACCGTCGACAATAACGTCAGGAGCGGAGAGCTGTTCCGATTTCAGGTGAATATTTATTCTAAACTTACTTCTAAAATCAGCCTGTAATGTTCCCACTGCTGGGACACAGGCTTCCTCTCTGTGAGAGGGAATAGGTCATAATCCACCACGCGGGCCTAGTACTGGTTGGTGGATTATGGCCCATTTCCTCTAAACTAATATTATAAATCTGATAAAGCGCGACTGCTGAGTGTGAGGTCCTCGGTACGATTCCCGCTTCGGTCAAAGTGTTATTGGGTTTTTCCATTAGAAATTTCTCTTTGGGAGCCCGGTGTCTCGATTTGTGCCCGGCTGATGGCAATAGACTCGCCTCTATTACATGGGAATTATATAGAGAATAGGCTGTAACAGCCGTGCCTGTAGTCGAGCACTCAAAAACTAAAATCTAAACTTTTCTATGTCAACAGTTATCAAACTACCCTCGCTGCACTCTTCATGACGACTTCGGCCGCATACTGAAGTCTCATCAGTTCTGCGACGTACAGATACTTGTGGGCCCTGAGAAGACGTCTATATTGGCCCACCAGGCCATATTAGCCGCCAGGTCGCAGTTTCTACGAGCTAAGATAAAGTAAGTTTTCGATAAGTACTAAAAAATAGATCTTATTGTTGAACGCAAAAAAATTGGCCATATAATAATAGTTTTATTATCGAAAGATTTTTTTTTAAATAATCTAAGGTTGCTTTAAAATTCTAAAAGAAGTCTATAAGATGTATATTTTCCGGCGACTCGTAAAATAACGAAATCTTAATAATTAGTACCTACTACAATCTGTCACCATACACTTAATTGTTATTTTGTAAGATTTGCTTTATAAGTGACACCTAAGAAAAATTGTATACTGCACGTTGACAT
This sequence comes from Agrochola circellaris, assembly GCA_914767755.1. Taxonomy (NCBI): domain Eukaryota; kingdom Metazoa; phylum Arthropoda; class Insecta; order Lepidoptera; family Noctuidae; genus Agrochola; species Agrochola circellaris. Next base: position 13,151,917 of record OU611860.1, read on the forward strand.
AATTATTGTATGCCTATTAGGCAGGATATAATAGAACTGTAATTTTCCTAACATCTGTCTGTATAACCTATGCCCACTATAAAAAGATTTGATTTGCTAAAACTCTTCTAACAGGGAAGCTCGAGACGAACTAACAAAACGTATAGCAGCCGGCGAGGAAGAAGCTTCCGAAGTATGCTCATACAAGACACCGCCACAACTGTGCGTGTTGCTACCTGAGGCCACGCCCGAGTCGTTCAACATGGTGCTCAACTACATATACACCGACAGAATAGACCCCACGGAGAAAGGTAACGTTTATAAATAAACCTTGTCAACTTATACGAGTCGACTAATTCTCATCGAGTAAATAACACTTCAAATATGACACGTAACAACAAAAGTACCTAATCTGCGTTCGCAATTTATTTGCCAAACATGTAAACAAACACGTATTTTCCACTTAGACAAACATCAACTTTATGCAAGTGTAAATAAAGTTGATTTTAGACCGACTAGTACTGTTGAAAAAGTCATAAAAAATAGGAAGTTGTAGCGCAAACTGAACCTTGTGTGTATCCCCATGTTATATACTCCCAAGTACTAGCCTATAAGTATGTGCAATTCGTTGTATAATTTTTTGGTGATATTAATAAATTAAATTAACAATTTAATAAATTAGATTAAATTAGAAATGTCCATTTTTTCACCGGTTTTTCTTTGCCTCAACAGACGAGGACCCCGCGTCCCCGGCCACAGTGCTCCTCGTGATGGCAGTGTTGCGCCTCGCGCTGCGCCTGAACATCCCGCGCCTGCGCGGCCTGTGCGCGCGCTTCCTGCGAGCGAACCTCTGCTACGGTAACGTGTTGCAAGCGTTGCACGCTGCGCATCACGCCAACCTGACGTGTATCAAGGAGTATTGTTTGAGGTGGGTGACTTTCTGGTCTCGTTATCAACATTTCTAAAAAACATAATAATAGGTTTATAAAAGCTGTGCCCTTCGTATTGCGCACGAAACTTTCTATTTAACTTTTTTTCTTTGAATGGAAGAAAGAAAAGACAAATAGGTTTATTTGTCTACTAGCACAGAACAGAAATAGCTAGCAGCTACACAGCGTGACTGTGACAAGAGGCTTCTACTCAGCATGATGCTGTGCTATGGACCCACAGCACAGCGCTGATGTTAAGTAGTCACCGACGTTTGTTGCGTGATACGGGCTTGATTGAAGAGGCAAGCGTGCTCCACCGTTGACCGTATTGTCGCTGAACTAGCTATGCACACAAATGTACAGAGGCGGATTTAATGCCATAGGCATTTTCTACCAGTCAACCTTTGGGTGATGCAGAGATAAACAGTGGTAGGTGCAATATCGAAAATTGTGGAATGAATATTTATTTAAATTTAAGGATATACATACACCTATTAACCTATATATATATAATACTATATAAATAAATACAAGAACAGATAAATACACGAATATACTAAAACAAATAAGACAAACAATGGGAAAACATTACCGTTGTGATGATACTTCCAGCTTATTACGAATGTGCTCGCGAACTTGTTAGGATAATCGGTTGACTGCCATCCTGATTTCTTGGGGGAGCGCATTCCACAGAGAGATGAGTGGGTGAGTGGGATATTGAAGAAGACGATTGTGTTCCCGACCCGATTCGACCCATTTGCCCTATTTAAAAAGCTTTACAAAATTCTCTCTTGTTCCAGATTCGTGGTAAAAGACTACAACTTTACTCCGATAGTGATGTCGAAGGAGTTCGAGGAGATGGAACAGAGCCTGATGGTGGAAGTGATCAGGAGACGGCAGCAGCCGCCGCCCAAACAGACCAACGCGGTTGTACAACAAGAGTATGACGAGGAAATCATCGGTGAGTGGCGATCTAGACTCACAGAAGTCTGTCAAGTCAAAGTCGGAAATGAAAAGGGTGTCGCACCTACCATGTGTGAGGGACTATACTCGGAATTTTAATTCGATTCCAGATTTGACAATTTCAGTGTTGCAACGTTATGACAAGTACTAAATAGTGACGTTGCGAAATTATTCGATATGGAAATGGAATATTTCCAGATCGATTCTTCTCGTTTATAATTTTACTCTCGTAAACTAAGTATATCAGGAAATTAAATATTTCTGAACCGATAATTTAGTTTTGACGATTAATTAACGATCTGAGACTTTTCTTTTATAATTGTGTGTGAAATAAATAAAAAAATGTGATCATGAAGGAAGATGACAAATAAAACAGATAGATGTATTATGGTAATAATTTATTTTATAAATTGTTGCCGTCATCGCTATCGCTATCGCTGTCACTTTCTGTAACATTTATTATAAATGTGTCTGTGATATTGTCAATTAACATATCTAGCCTACTCATTTTTTCCTCTTCTTTTAATATAAAAACAAAAATATTAACTTTTTATAAAATAGAGCAGCGATTACTAATTAATAAATAATTATTATGAATAATTATGTATTTATTTAAATAAAAATCAATAATTTAGTCTTTAATTGGCACACTGATGGCACACACACTGATTGTTTATCGATTTTTGTGTTCATCACTACACTATTATATGTGGTATCATTATTTCACAAAATGACAGTAGCTAATGTCAAATCTGGAATCGAATTAAAATTCCGAGTATAGTTATTTTATATAACAGATGCGTTTTACTTTTGACTGCGTCAAAGTTCACTGATTAACATACTTGCAATTTTGGGCTTTTTACACGACTGCCCAAATAATGAGTGTAATGTTTTCAGGGTTCATGTATGTATGTGAGTTTCTTTATGCATTCATAACTTTTAAATGTCTGAACAGATTTGGATATATGGGATATCGTTAGAATCCTTACATCATCCGAAATGATAATAGCTATAATTAAAAAAAAAATACAATATGGCGACTCCATTTTCAAATGTGGAAAAAAAACATATTCTAAAAGAAAACGTCAATAAAATGTATAAAATAAAAATAAATAATTAAATAAAAATAGACTGCCCTGCCAAAAAAAAAGTTGAACAAATAAAATTGTTATTGATGTTGGGGGACCGTTCTGTGTTAATTTAAGAGGTCCCCCAATACCAATGACAATTAGATTCGTTCAACTTTTTTTTTATTTACTTTTTAGTTAGTTTTTTGGTAGGGCAGATGTTCTTTTTTTTTTCACTCTATTCAGCAGAATAAAACAGCAATATTTACTGGTTGTATTCAATTTTTGTGTTTCATTCAAAGAACAGAATATAAAGTGAAATAAATAATAAATGGCGAGTGCAATGATGAAGAGTGGCCTGTCTTTACCGCATGAAATATATTATGTTGTACGTGGTGGTGGAAAACTGTGAACTTCTTTATTGTAAAATAAAAAACTCTGAACTGGGCAGTTGCTTTGTATTTTTACATTAGTTCCATGAGAATAAGTCGTGTATGGTATGCCCCCCCCCCCAGGCACGACGCTGGAGCAGGACATGTGCGTGCTGCTGGGCGCGGGCGCGCCGCTGTCGGACGTGCGCCTGCGCGTGGGCGCCGCCGCGCGCGCCGCGCACCGCTCCGTGCTGGCGGCGCGCGCCGCCTACTTCGAGGCCATGTTTCGGTCCTTCTCGCCGCTCGATAATATTGTTAATGTTAGTATTGCTTTGTAGAGTAACATGATTTGAGGTCTATTATAGCTTAGAGAGTTCTATTGATGATGTTAATGATTATAATCGAACGTAGTTAAACAGAAAGGATCCAGCCCACACAGAGTTAGTTTTGAATTATTCAAGTTTTAAGATCAGATCGTGTTATGTGATTGTATGACCTGCCATACATACGGGTTGGTAACGTATGGTCATAATGACATGATACGTTGGGATTTTTTTTTGTGATATTAAAGTTTTATTAACTACAAAGAGTGTTTCGGTATACATAACTCATTTTCGCCCATAGTGTGGGTTGGATCCTTTCTGCTTAAGTACGTCCAATTATTGTGCATACATATTTGTTACGATCACAATCCATATTTGGATCAACATACAATCTGATACCGACCTGCAAATAGCAAAAAACAAATTAAAATTTTCCTTAGTCAGCTAGTTTGTTAGTTAAAGGCAACATTGGCGAATTCCTACGAAAACTTCACGGCCATGTTCTACCAGAATCGCGTCGAGCCTGAAATATATTCTTCTATGCTAATAATATTGTAAGGCCGTTTGTATACATCCGTTTTTTTCACCGGAAAACGGAACGTCTTTTTTTGCCGGATTCGCGGTGGTGTATGGTTTATAATGAATGTTTGTACATGCATCGGACGCCGGACCGGTGACCAACTCATACAAATATGAAAAAAAAGTTCGAAAAGATTTATTGGTATGCTTGTATAAGGTAATCTCAGGAAATAGTAAATTTAATCCGATTACAAAATTTCTTATACAGATAAAAAGCTACACTATACCGAAGTGAAATAGGATACTTTTTAAGCCAGAAATTTCCATGTTGCAATACCAGCTGCTCCCCGCAATTTCACCCACATAGAGACTTTGCCTCTTCTACTAATAATTCAATTTATTATTGTTAATTCAACAGATACAAATCTGCGACACGGTGCCATCCGAGGAAGCGTTCGACTCTCTACTTCGATATATTTACTACGGCGACACCAACATGCCGACTGAAGACTCCCTGTATCTGTTCCAAGCGCCGATATATTACGGTTAATTTTGTTGATTCTCACCTATTTTGACTAAAAATGCATGTAGGAAACAAGAGCGAATTAATGCTGACTAGCTATCTAATTACACAACACATTTTCGTTGACAATTCCGACTAATCTGTTTCAATTAGACAGGTCAACAACATTCATTGTGTTATTTACGTTGTTGAGCTGATTTTTTTTTCGAAAGTAGCAATGGATTAGCAGTCTGTTTCAAAACGATTCAGATTCTGATTGATCGTGTATTACGTAATTAGGGTACGGGTTGGCCTTCTCGAGAGAAATCGCTTTGATATTATATTGCTTGCTTGTACGACTTTCAGGTAGAAAACAGGCCAAAGTCAATAAATTATTTACCTTTCAAACTTTAACCGCCTCTGTGGTCTAGTGGTAAGACCACCTGCCTCAAACCCAGAGGTCCCGGATTCGAATCCCCGCGGGGGCAAATTTTTCTGCTCGGTTTGGTTGGTGGTAGGGCTAGTTCTAAGTCCATCTGGCTAGCTACCGCCATCTTATCTAGGTCTGTCGCCATAATAACAATATTAACAGCATTGTTTTGTTTCGGCAATTAGAGGTAAGGGCCTATGCACACCACGTTTTTTAAACGCGCCGTCGACGCGCGTCGCCGGCGCGTTTTTATCCTGCAGAGCAGTTTGTTGTCGTTTGTATCGAATAAACGCGCGGCACCGGCGCGTCTGTATCGATTCAAACGCGCGACACCGATACGAGTGCTAGCGCGCGCGCCTTCCCTACCTACGGGGTTTCCCCCGCAACGAGGGAAAGGGTGCTACACACGCGCGTCTGTATCGCTACACACGCGCGTCTGTATCGCTACACACGCGCGTTTGCATCGCGCCTGTATCGCTACACACGCGCGTTTGCATCGCGTTTGTATCGCTACACAAGCGCGTCAGGTGTGCAAAGGTCTACAGGCTGCGTCTGACTTGCGTGCGTATCGCGTCTGTATCTCTACAAACGCGCGTCGACGGCGCGTTTAAAAAACGTGGTGTGCATAGGCCCTAAGATAGCGAGTTCCTATGTGGTTGAGGATTCCGGGTGAAGCTCGCTTCCACCTTCGACCTGATCATCACTTAACATCAGGTGAGATGAAGGCCAAGAGCTTCCCTGTGGTGCTTACAAAAAAAACTCATAAAATAATTTTTACACATGAAAAATAATATTTACAACTTCTATCTACCTAGGTTTCACAAATAACCGCCTGCAAGTATTCTGCAAGCACAACTTGCAGAGCAACGTGTCACCAGAGAATGTGCTCGCAATACTACAAGCGGCAGACCGCATGCGTGCGACAGATATTAAGGAGTACGCGCTCAAAATGATCGTGCATCACTTTGGCCTTGTAAGTTCAACTTATTATTTATTTATCTATTTACGAACGACTATTTCTGTAACGCAATACTGTGGGCCTAGCACAAGCGGAGTATAAACGTAACGCAAGTTCAAAAGATTTTAAATTTAAAAAATTCTCGTTTCGCGCTTATATTTATTGGAACGCAGTTTTAACGCGGCTTGCGTAAGAGTTGACTGGTAGAAATCGTCACGTAACGAAAAAGCGTTATGCCCGACAAAATCAGTTTCAAGTGTCAAAAGCTTTTGTTTTTAATACAGAGCCATGTAGTATAAGTTTTTATCTTCTAATTTTTTTTTATTTTTAGGACTTTATTCATAATTATCTAAAGGTGATACTAATTATGATTGCCGCATAAATTTAACCAAAATGCTAAAGAATACTATTATTTTCGATTCTAAAATCGTTCGAATCTGCGCTACGTATAGTTAAGTCGGCAACGACTGACTGCATGCGGCGACTGATATTGAACAATAATTACGAAATTCACAAACCCCACTTGGGTATTTACTTTGCCGAGTAAGCATTTTATACGAATATGAACATTATTCTTATATAATTAACGTTCATATTCAAATAAAACGCTTGTTGATATATATAGTTACTATTACAAGGATCTGTCAGACTTTTCTCGTTAAAGTTGCCCTGTTGATAGATATGAAGCACTCTATGTGAAAACAGTTTTTTTTTTTTTTTTTCATAACATTATTTTTTCAAAATAATAAACCATCTACAATTACACAGGGTTACATTTCGCAGGTCGCGAGGCAAGACGCCATCAAGAATTTGGCCCAACCGCTCCTAGTTGACATCATATGGGCGCTGGCAGAGGAGCCACATTTCGACTCACCCCTCCCAGTCCAACCGAGGTCTTTGCCCTCGTCATCATCAGCCGATACACTGACAGATGACCCGGAGTATTCTCGACATAGATGCGGAAAATAGTAGAGTTGTAGATTCTGGTACTAAAGTTGATAGTGCCAAATGTGAGTAGGAAAGTGGAGACTGATTTTAGATTATATGACAAGAAAAGTAGTGATAGACACAGCTTAGAAAACAGTTTTTCTGGGCTCTATCACAGCCAGTAAAAAGCTGGTTAAACAAATGTGATTTTGTGACAGACTTGAGGTTGTATCTTTTACCCCCCTTATTATTAAACGCGGAGTAAAGGCTAAGCGCACATTTATAGCAGCGGTGGGCCGCAGCGCCACGCGGAGAAGCGATGGTTTCAGAATTCAGACACAATTCAAATTTAAAATTTTAACTGTTTTCACTCCAATGCAATGAGGCCCTTCCACAATGGCATTGCATAAATCCTTAGTCTTTAAAGTTACAACATTATATAAGTACCTAAGAACCGTCATATTTTTTTGAGGATTACGGTTGGTATAACTATAACCAATGATTTGAGTAACTGCTTTTTATATATACTTTTGTTTAATAAAAAATAATGTGACTGTATATTTTGTACTTTTCTCTACTCAAAGGAAAAATGGTATTTAGGACATATTTTTGTAGCTGCCAATACTATTACTTATACCGTAGCAGGAAATATTTTTGAATTATTTTGTCTCAGAAAACGCAGACAAAGTTTATAAAACTCGAAAGCAATATTCGGGAAAAACTGCCATAGAAAATGGAAGGCTCTATTTTCTGTGCTTTTAAATGTCTTTTTTGGTTCGTCACAGATTTCTACCCGCACGTGTAGCATGACAACCATAGAAACCGAAGAATAGACAAAATGACAGATTGGGTTTGTTTATCTGTCATTTTGTCTATTCTTCCGTCAACAAAACCCGTTTCTATTGTGGTCATGCTAAGCGTGCTGGCAAAGGCAACAAATAGAAATAATAATTCTCAATTACATAACTGTTGCAACTTGTATTTATATTATATATTGAATAAGGGAGGCATTTAAAATGTATGCAACTTCTACTAATGACAATATAATTTTGACTATATTTAATTGATTTGATTTGGAAATGTGTATAATGTATGTGTTAACATAATTACTAGCAAAATATAGGATTGTTAATATTATTATAAGAATTAAGTAGTTTATTAAAATATTTATTTAATGTTATCTAGTCATTACTATCTTTGTTTATGATTGATGTAATTAATAAACATTTTTAACTTGACATAATTAATTTAATCAAGTAAAATTAACAACTAATAAATTAAATCATCTTAATATGGATCTGTTTCATTTACTGCTCGTACTTGTGCTTGATGTCCTTCCATAATTTCTGGAAAGAAAAAAAAAAGAAATTTAGTAACTAGAAATATTACCGATTACCCTTGTTCCTAAATCCTGTGTGCTCAGCAAATTGTTCACCTAAATATAATGCTTAAAAGAGTTGACCAAAGAAAATGGTGGATTGTGTGAAAGATAGCATTACAAGAAAAAGGGGTTGAATGAATCCTGAGGTGATGGCCAAAATGAATGAAGCGGTAGGAGAATGATGTAGGTAATGGCTATTGAGGTACACAAGAAATAAAACAAGTCATATCATAAGGTATAAGATTTTATAATCATAAATTAATCTAATAATATTAGATTAGCCTTCAAATAAAGAGTGAGCTAGGCAAAGTAAAGTAACAACTTAATGCTGGGATTTTTGATAATTTTTATAGGACTTTTGGGAAAACACCTCTAGCCTAGAGACGTATGAGTCCCATTCCATTTAATACTTGTAGTGTTAAATGGAATGGGAATCATACCTCTCTAGGCTAGAATTGTTTGTTTCTAATGGAATACGATGGAGTTGTCGGGGTGTTATCACATTACCCTGACAAGTAGGATGCAATAGAACAGCTGATTAAGATTGTTGTTGTTGTAAGGCCAAATACTGACAGTCATTTAATTTTATTGTAGACATTACAGGCCGAATTTATAAGCAGTAAAATACACTAGTTAGTTGTACGTAAAGCTAAATCTTCAATTAAATTTGAGAGGTTATTTAGTAAAATCTTTTTTTTTTCTACTTTCTTCACTTAACTCTTTTATTACTAAATTGTTGAAATACATGTATCTTTAGATCATTCGGAACAGAGAAATAGTCAAATCCATATCCCCAAAAGAAAATTACATAACATTACTTACTCCCTTGTTTATGCTCTCGAAGAGGCCAACTGAAGCGACATCGAAGGTTCTTTCGAAGAAGAAAGTACCCAGCGCTCCCGCCAGGAAGAAGGTGGATGTTCGCTTGAACACAACACGATTTAACGTAGTCCACGCAGACATAGTGGATACAAATTCAAGAAAATACTTTTCTCGTTGAACTTGGTCGAGGAACGTACCACAGACTAAAATGATTTTTCTTTTGGTTACTGACCTGACCTTGACAAAATATTTTTTAAAGCATGAACACCAGGTTTTTAGCTAAGCTCAACCAGAGACAAATTGAAATAAAACCCTCTTTTACAGAGATTAGGAAGTACACAAACAAAGAAAGCGGCACATGGGTAGACCATGACCTGTACCCGTACCCTTAACACACGAATTCACACAATCAATCATAATCATTTTGATATATATTGCTAATCCATTGCTTCGTATATTCGAAAAATTTGTCTGCTCAATAACGTAAATATTGCATTGAATATTGTTTAACTGTCAAAATTAAACGGATTGTGATTGATCGTGTGTTACGCAATTAGGGTGCTGGGTTAGGAAGGAGTTAGGACAAAGGATACTTTTTAACCCGGGTAGTCGTAGTACACACGGCTAAACATCAAGCTATACATATCCAGTATAAGCTGACCTCGCATTGTACGAAAATCCTATGCGATTCGAGATCAGCATAAACTGGAAATGTATAGCTTGATGTGTAGCCGTGTGTTCGATCTCGTGGGATAATTTCCGACCTCCACGGGGACGAAGCCGCGGGCAAAAGCTAGTAGGTAATATGTTAATCTCGGGAAACAACATTCTGCAGTATTTTAGGAACCAAGATTTCTACATGACAGGAACAACCGACTAATAATGCATCTGGTAGCGATGATCTCGTGGATTATCCCACTTTATGTCGTTATTTGGCCTCAGGTGGAGGAGGTTTGAACTGGCTTGAGGTTGAAAAGAAAAAACAGACAATAACCGCAGACCTAATAAAAAACCAAGACATAGCGCTGCAGACATCTTTAAAAACTCAATGTAGCTCTGTCAACATTGACGTGAAGCCGGTTTCGTAAACATGTGTGCACTTAGTCAGTGTTGCCGTGGAGTTAAAACTATTTACCCTATTTTTTTTTAAGTACTGGCAGTGCGCGTCTGGGCGAGCGAGAGAGGTTAGAATATTTTTTCTTTTTTAATTTTTATATACATTAGGTGCCTCCCTTCAATTCGACAAGTTATAGTAAAAAATAAAACAATAGTTAAAAGTAATACATTTATAATCTCAGCAATGATTTTTAATGGACTTTTTCTTCGGTTTTTTTTTGCAATATTGCCTTTGTCTGTCCACTGTTTTGGAAATTGTTTCCAATTTGGAAATAACGAATTTATAAATATTTTTCAATGATGCATCGTAAAACTTATTTTATGCTTGTAGACAGCATAATTGTGCTCAGTCTCCAAGTTAGAGAAAAGGTTGTCAATGCCAATAAATAGTTTTAAAATAATTATATAACAATTGATGTGTTGTTTTTCGGCAACTATCACTGTTTTCATAAAAAATTTGCGCACAACTATTTCACAAACTACGCAAATTTGTAAAAGGTCTTTCGACGGAAAGCATAAGCCAGCTTTATCATAGAAATCAGTATAATACACTTTTGACACTTTTCAATTTTTGACAAGTAATGCGCTGTACTTTCTGATATAATAACAGATATTGTATTTTTTATAGTCATCAAATTCACCAACATATAAACGACTGGCTAAATCAGCACAATCGTTTTGAATTTCACTCTGAAACTGCAACGCAGAACCTTCAACGCAATCTTCCTCCTCGTGTCGGTATGAAGTTGTTGTGGTATTTTGCGTTGCTGAAGTGCAAGTCAATATGGCTATGCTTTCTAGAGCAACACAATTTCCTGTCGTCAGACATTTCAGTTCGAGACATGTCAGCAATTTTCTGTAACTGCCTTTGAACTGTTTGACATTAGGATTCCTTGCAAATTATTAGATGAAAATAATATTTTCAAGTGATCTTGGCTCAACTTGTAAGTTCTGTTCAGTCTCAATTCATTGAATACAAATGGCTTTTAGACTCCCAATATTAATCAATACTAGAATTTATCAATGAACAGTTCTGTACTTTCAGCTTCTTGAAAGAACGGTAGATTTCATTTATTTCTACATATGTATAAGACCGTGGCAACACTTTTACTTAAGGTGGATCCGCAGTGGTATCCCGCGAAATTCAAATTTTCTTACGCTTTTTGCAAATTGCAGGTCAGTGTCAAGTTGTATCTTGATGAAAATATGTTTCGCGACTATAACAGATATGTATTCATCGAATTATAATCATAAGAATCATTAATGATACAACCTGATACTGACCTACAAATTGCAGAAAACGTAAGAAACTGTTAATTTCGCGGGCTACCACTGCTCATCCACCTGAACAACTGTGTGGCTAGTTTTACGTTCATAATTTGGCTTCGGAATCGGAACTGTACACGCCTTTTGGGTAATTTATTACCCAGTTTAACGACTTATTTCTTTCTTTTAGTCGCCTCACTTTTTGATTTAAGATTTTAATTTTTTTTCTCATTTGTTTCTGTTGGTTTTCTAGCCGGAAAATCCGCTGTCTTAATTTATGTTCCTTGGGTGTATCAAAAAGTGATTCGTCTTCTTCCATATTTGGTACAGACGTCGTTGACAAGACCGGTGTTGGTGAGATCTGCTGAAAGAAGAAACGGGTAAGTAACTATGTACTGGCGGGTTAGTCAACCCAGACATTCTGCGAACAAAAATAATCGTATTTCGTGTGCTAGTAACATTCGAGTACCTATACTCTATAGATTTAGTTAGTTAAATAAAGGTTAAAAAACCAGCCAAGTGCGTGTCGGATCACGCACAATGAAGGGTTCCCGTAGTTGGGATGAATTTATCCCAAGAACAAACTTAACATTGTCGTTGAAAAACATGTTCTCCCATACGGAATGTATGGGAGATCACGTTTTTCAAACTGCAAATTTAAGTTGGTTTATTATTACTCGTTAACCAGTACAGTCTACTTAGCTCTGATAGTTTTCCTTTTAATTTCGTTATACATATATACTACTGCTGTGAATTTTTCACAAATCCAAGTACAACCATTTAGCTGGCAGGGGGGACACACACACTTGACTCTAACAAAAAATTTCAGTTAAAAACTTAATATTTCGCCAACGGATCCCTGAATCCAAAAGTATTTTTCACAAACTCACAATATTTTTGAACGACCTTTCTAACGATACCCCACAACATAGGGTAGATGAGTAAAAAAAAACATCCCCACTTTACGTGTGTACCCTTAAAAAAAAAAACTTGATTATATTTTACCACTTTGTCTTTAGCTCAGTGCATTCTTCTCCAATGCTATTCATGATGTTGATATAAATCCAGAGCGAATGGTTTCTAATTCAAATAATTTGATAAAGTAAATTGAATAAATTCAGGACTATTTCCACTTTACAATCATGCTCAAGAGTCGGCATGATTTGTCTTTTTGTTTGTATGATTTGTGATTGTCGGCATGATTAATATGTATACATATGCCAAATTACAGTTTTCTAGTACTAACCGTCTCTAAGCTAAGCCGCGGACAGACAGACGGACATGGCGAAACTATAAGGGTTCCTTGTTTACTACGGAACCCTAAAAAACCACGTGACGAGACAGCTGTAAGTAACGTTATATCTGTCACTTTATTTGTCATGCTACGCAACAATTGTACTCTTCAATTTAGCAACGTTATAATTCGTTAACGTATATAGTTTGGGCTCTTTACATTTGACAGATTACAAAATATTATATTAAATATTACAAATCTAACAAAAAAATTGTGCTCAAGGAACACAAGCATGCGTTTTGTGCATTTACGAAGAGTAGTTTAAGAATAAATGATAAAGTTAACATACATTAAAGAAGAAACTATTGTAAAAATTAAATTTAAAAAAAAAAAATCTTTTATCGTAGTTTTAAACAAGAAAGTGTCATCTTTATTAACCCTTTTTACGATTTGTTTACCTTTATTTAACTACCTAAACCTATGGAGTATACATTAAGTTATGAACATTGATCATTTAACGTTTATTTACACTTACAGCGTCTGAAGTATGGGGCAGTATCGGATCTACATCAATTATTATTGACTCGATGGGTGTAGCAGAAACGTGCTGAAAGAAAAAAACGGGTAAGTAACTAGATTAACATAAGAACATTGATCATTTAACGTTTATTTACACTTACAGCTTGTGAAGTATGGGGCTGTATCGGATCTACATCAACTGACTCGATGGACGTAACAGGAACGTGCTGATAGAAGAAACGGGTAAGTAGCTCTACTAAACATAATCTACATATCATAATTCTTAATATCTAGCTAATATGATTGATCAATTGCGCAAAGTTGATACTAGACAGAAAAACATTATTGTAGTACACTAAAACATTACACGTTATGTAAAACTAAAGAGAAAACAGATTAATATTAACTTTCAAAAATATCTAGGTTTTAATAGCCATAATCCGTAATGTCACGACAGTAGGTGTTATAATTTTGTGTTAGAAAAATGTATAAAATATACTTACAATATATATAGTAGTAGGTTTATTTAGATCAATATTCGCTGATTGATCTGGTGCAGCAGGTAGATGCTAGAAATAAAATAAGTAATCGATAATGAATAATTTGTGAAACTTATTTTAATATATTGTAAATATAAATTGGGTGATAGACGCGCGAACTTAAAGTACGCGGGTTTTTAAGTTCGCGAACTTACTCGGCTCGCCGTCGGTGACACATGTAAAGCTTGCTCACACTGTATCGCGGTGTTGTCGAATTTTCTTAACCAAACTAAACCAACATTACACAAATGTCGAAACAAAATGACGACTCGCGAATCGCGGCGATGACAGACGAACGAAACTACGCACCAAGGCGACGGGCAAAATTGCAAACCTGATGGATCGCCGACGAACTTACTCAGCGGTTTTAAAGTACGCGTACTTAGTATGACACACGGACGAGGAAGGTCGCCCAGCCATAAGTATGCGTACCGTCAACTGCCCTAACTTCGCCTGGCGTCCTATGTTTGCCTATAGTGAAAAATGTGTAATATCTTTTAAATTTTACTTGTATGGAAATCGAAACTTTGAGTTTTCATAGAGAGCTTTAAGTTTGGATTGCTATACAAGTAAAATGAAAAAGATATTACATCTTTTTCCTTATAGGCAAACATAGGACGCCAGGCGAAGTTAGGGCAGTTGACCGGTACTTGCTCGTGCGTCTATCACACCTTTTAGGAAGTTGGTTTGATATTTATGATACATATATTCAGTTAGAGGCGTTTACAAGTTTACAGCATTATGTAGAACATTGTCAATATATTTTGTCAATGCTACATGGAAAAATCTCGATAGCAAAAAACATTAAAATCAGATAATAATTAATATATACTTTGGAATTAACCTTTGGATATCCGTTTCGTAACACACGACGCAGTCCTTTTTTTGTAAAATATATATCGTCATTCTCGAAATGTGTCGAACAAACTACGCTGCGCACCGTTGGATTCCATGATGGTTCATTCCGGCTAACTCGAATGACTTCAATCCACTTCTCTTTTATATTATTATTTCGAATAGGGAACCTAAAAATTGTATTTGAAGTGTATCATAATAAAAGGTAAAAAATATTTAAAACAATTCTACACTTTTATACCTATAATATTATCAATATTAAAACGAATAAAACAAATTTAAACAAATAATAATGAACGTCTAATTTTACGTTTCGCGTCACATGAATTACTTACCCAATAAATGGGGATAAATGTGACGCATACCAGTGGCAACATTTGTTAAGGTTTTGTGTTCCAAGCTGTCATAATTTGGTATAATAAAATATGTTTTTAGCTAGTATTTATGTTTACTTACGTATGAAATGTTATTCCATCTTGCTTTTTATTTTTTGAAGAATGGTTTTTGCACCCTTTCACCACACAATTCGGCATTTTCGCGGTTGAATATGTAACTGTTTCAACGATATACTTCATTGACGAACTAGCTCTAACTAATCGGCAAGCTGTAGTTTGGTGTGCGTGTGAGCGTGTATGCACAGAGAGAGGTGCAGTTTTGCATGCTTCACTATATCCTTCGCAGCGCGTCTTAGTTTTTTTTATTTGGACTGAGACGTGTGTGTCCTTTTCCCCAGCTAGAAAATGTCGAATATCCTGAATATCGCCATTTGAGTGTAATAGATGATAAAATTAGGGCACCAACTTCTGTAAATTGCTTATATTTTATTATCAAGCAAATACAACCTAATTCATATGAAGTTCTGTGCAAAAAATTATAAAAGTTCATTATTTATCGCTAGTTTGAAATAGTAATATGTATTGCCAAATTAATCGAAAAATGTTAATATTTGACAGCTTTTTGCGACGTTGCCAACTTTTAGGCCCGTATTACAGAACGTCACTCAAGACTCGAGCATTACTTACGGTCTACTTAAAACTAGTTTCAACCAGGGTCATCAAACTTCTAACTAAAAGCCTGGCAGAACTTGGATCATTATACTTAAAAATTGTGGAGTACCAAATTTAATAAGAAAGTCTTCCTATCGAAGTATTTTTTCATTTAGTAGTATTATATCGCGAGAGTTTCGATCTGATGGATACAGAGGTCGCTACGATAACATTAAACAGACATATTAAAATGAATATAATGTTGTACGATAGGTTCAGTATTTGACGGACAACATAATTTTGACGGGTTATTTTCCTAATATCATTGCCATAGCACATCCATATTATTCTTTACTACCATAATGGTAGTTTAGTGCGTGTGTGAGGACTTATATGACGTCACCGCGCTGACCGTATTTTACCGGTTAATTTTAACAATAAAAAAAATATTATTTGTCATTAATTTTATTACGATTCTAGTTTGATTACTTTTTTTTTTTTAAACAGTTTAAGCCGTATTTCGATATTAATACAATTTTTTCCAAACGGAGGTAGTAGAATTCTAGAATTACGGCTACTGGTAACATTTCACATGTTATTTCGTTGTGTCAATTTTACGTCACATTGCAGAAAAATTTGATTCTCGTTTGGTGCGGTTCGTAATTTTTCTGTATTTTGTGCTTTTGGTCCTATTCCAAGTTATACTTGTGTTGTTTCCATGCTGTTTGTTGAGTCGAGCCCCTGCTCCTCCAAACTAGTGTCGAATCTACGCCGTGATAGCTTGTTCTGTGACTGAAATTGAGATAGTGACTCCAGTGCATTGTGTATTTGTTGTCGGTAGTACGACAAGTGCATAATCATGTCTTCCGAGAAAAAGTGCTGTGTCCCTGGGTGTTCTGGGAATTCTGGTATGTACTAAGATCACCCACTTTGTGAATACCTATGTTTTAAAGCTAAAGTGAAGGTCAGTGGGTCGTCTGTGAGACTTAAGAAATAATGCGCAAGTGGGCCAAAACCATTCATTGTTGTACTATAGGGGAGGCCTACATCCAGCTGTGCTATTTAACATAATTTTAATTTTTTAATTTGAGGTCATTTGGAGGACAAAGCTATATTAGTTTTAAGACAGTAATGTCAAAGTAACATGTGTTTCTAATACATAATAAAATTCTCATAATGAAAGTTTTTAATTTTATGTCTTGAATTTTTCAGATTCCCAAACTGTCCTGCATCTTTTTCCAAACCCTGCAAAGGATATGAATCGCTTCATGTCATGGGTCTTTAATATTGGTGGGGACATCTTGAAATTCAGTAATGAGTACATATACAAAAATCGGCGCGTATGTCATGCTCATTTTGAACTCAAATATTGTTGCCGCTATAACCGAATCAGCAATATTGCTGTGCCAACATTAAATTTGCCAGGTGAGTAAATAGAGGTCACAGTAATTAGACTAATGTTCATAAATAAAATTAATATAGATGCTTTATTATAGGTTTAACATAATTAATAAATTAACAAATTATTTATTTACAGGCCTATCAACACTCAAGTTCACTACTACTTCAATAGACAGAAGACCTTTGAAATCGATTGAAAATGTGTTCAACATTTTGCCATCTACTTCTAAAGGTAATCTTTTTTTAATGAAACAATGAAGTGCTATTATTTATAAACAGATATTATTATAATTTTTTGAGCATTCATTGGCAGTTGGCTTATACATACTCAATGTAAACCTTTCAATTTTCAGTATGTACTGCTAGTTTCCAAAATCCAGATCAAGAAATAAGTATATCAACACCACCAGTTCCGATGGAGAAAGAAAACATTGGTAAGATATTTTTTCTAAGCCTAACTTATTTTTAGATTTAAATATTAGTAAACTAACCCCCTGAATTCTCAAATGACACAGACAATACACGTCAAAGTATTGACATCACCACACATCCTTGAAATTGAGTAATATAAATAATTTATTGCCGAACCTCAGTTATGGTTCTCAGATACACTCCACGAAATACAGTAAAACTGTTTGGCGCTGGTACTTTTAATGCACACGTGGAACCTGCATTGTCAATTCTACAACTGAGATTATACAAGGACCGCAATAAATGATGCAAATCACATTTGTGCATCGCCGTCATAGCAATATCGAAAATGCCCACTATGGTGTGTCTAAAGTCCACTAAAATAGGACTTTCCTGTCCTATTTTAGTGCCCTTTAAATATATTTATATGTATTTCTTATACCTTAACACTTGATTTGTTTTACACATAAGGATGAAACTATTTTTGTTTAACTTTCAGCAGGCCAAGCTTTGAAAAAGACGACATTTTTAAGATCAAAGATGACGAAAACTGAACATGAACTATATAAAAAATTAGTTGATGTAAAGATGAAACTGTCGAAGTTCAGAAACAAAGCCAAGAAACAAGCAACAGAATTAAAGAGTGCTAAGAAACTTTTTACAAATGATAAGTTTATAAAAGCATTAGAAAATATGCCAAGTACAGGAAGGTTAATAACCTTAATGCAGTTCAGGGAGAACAAGAAGAAAGAGAAAGGGCGACGATTTTCAGAAAAAGAAAAAATCGTCTCATTGTCCATATTTAAACAAAGCCCAAAGGCATACAGATTTCTGAGGAAGATATTTATACTGCCTTCTCCACAAACATTGGGGACCCTTTTGAACCAAGCAAATATTGGTCCAGGTATAAATAAGAATGTGTTTGCCCAATTAAAGGCACGAACAAATAAAATGAAAACTGAAGACCGACTATGCGTATTTCTCTTTGATGAAATGTCTCTAAAACCCAGTCTCACTTTTAATACAAGAAAAGATACAGTAACTGGGTTTGTAACGGATGGAGAAGAAACGCGCCCAGTTTTTGCGGATCATGCTCAAGTTTTCATGGTACGTGGCCTTATTCGAAATTATAAGCAACCGGTAGCTTATACGTTTTCATCAGGAGCAACTAAGGGTCCAGAACTGGCAAAACAAATTAAAACTGTGGTAAAGGAACTACAAGACGCTGGATTTATAGTGTTGGCTACTGTTTGTGATCAGGGGGCCAACAACAGAAGTGCCATCAAAATTTTAACAGACGAAGCAAAAAGAGAATGCTTACAAAGAGGAGAAATCCCTAAGGATAACTATAATATAATTACAATAAATGAACAAGAAATAATCCCATTATATGATCCGCCACATTTGTTGAAGGGCATACGAAATAACTTATTAACAAAAACTTTAAAATTTGAAGTAAATGGCGAGAGTAAAATCGCAGAGTGGCATCACTTAGAACTTCTGATGAAAGAGAATCCAGCCTATAAAGGTATCCGACTGGTTCCCAAATTAACCGAAAATCATATTGACCGGAAAAAAATTGGCAAAATGAAAGTAAAATATGCAGCTCAGGTATTTAGTCAAACCGTGGCGTCGAATATGGGATACTTAGCAGGTGTGTATAAATAATTTTTAACATTTCTATGAACATGGTGAGTGAAATCAGACACAAAAATAAATTACTTAATTTTTAAATTTTATTCGTTCAATGTACCCTACAATATATATAACATTTGTAAAGCAATTGTAAGTCCATGAAGGTATTGTTTGTTACTCAATCACTTAAAAACGGCTGAACGAATTTGGATAAAGACACACTGTAATGTGTGCCCATGGAATTCCCTGATGGAGTTATAGGCAGGAGCTACTCTACTATAAACGTGCTGCTGTGTCCTGATTCGAATGAATAATTATGTAATTTGTAATTACAAAATCACCCTGAGATAAGAAAGATTATGATTTTTCATAATTTATTTTCTATTCTTTTCAGATAAAGGAATTTTGCCAGAAGGGTGCAAAGGGACTGCAGATTTGCTGCTATTCTTCGACGAGTTATTTGACTCAGTCAACGGAAGTTATGCCAACAAAAAGAAATATTCGAAGCCACTGCTTCAACCGGTGAAACCAAATTCGTCACACCATAAAAAATGGATAGAATTCAAAAAAGTATTGAAAACAATGAAATTTTATAAGGGTGATTCCTCGGAAAATGTACCTACAATAAATAATTGGGTGTGGACGCTGGAAGGTA
Source organism: Agrochola circellaris (assembly GCA_914767755.1). Lineage (NCBI taxonomy): Eukaryota > Metazoa > Arthropoda > Insecta > Lepidoptera > Noctuidae > Agrochola > Agrochola circellaris. The sequence goes on from OU611860.1 coordinate 13,171,705, forward strand.
TACAAATACTTATAAAAAAATTACAGGCAGATTATAATGTTACGTCAGTTTGGATGCGGCACCTGAATCAAGATCCACTTGAAAACTTTTTTGGCGCAATCAGAAGCCACGGGTGCCGCAACGTCAATCCAACTCCAGATGCATTCCAGTCTGCCTATGCCGCGTTGTTAGTAAATAACCTCTCCAGCGTTCATGCTCCGGGTGCTAATTGCCAAAAAGATTATTGTGAGGCCTTAGTTACTCTGGTTACAAACAAGGACTGCCAGGTCAACAAGCTTACAGAAAATATAGATTTAAATAAAATATTAAATATAAACGTGTTGCCTTTGGAGGAAAAAGCCGATCCTAAAATTATGGCTCCATTGCAGTACGTGAGCGGATATATAATAAAAAAATCCAAAAAAATATATAAAAATTGCACCAAATGCAATAAAGATCTGATTGATAATAATGAGTTAGAATACATAAGGTATAGAGAATACTCAAACAAACGTTGGCTTTGCAGTCCTACTAAGTCGGTGATTGCTCTTGTTTCTGCTTTCCAAGACATTATTACAGATGAGCTAAAAGAAAGTTTAGAAAAAAAGAATATAGGAGAATACATAAAAACTTTAATATATATTTCAGCGGAATTTAAATGTTTAAAATGTAATAAACATAAAAACAAATTGCAACAGTACATGACAAATTTGTCAATAAGATTTTTTTTATTTAATCATTGCAAAACAATTAATAAAATTCTTACAGGAAAACAAGAAACTATTAGCGATACCGACAAATACCAAGTAATGGCTAGAAATTACTTTAAAAAACACTGTAAAAGGCCTCATAGTTGATGAAATAAATGTAATTATTAATGAGTTTGATGTTTTATTTTTTTAATTAATGTATGGATTATAATGATTTTTATAAACATTTAATCCATGCATTAATTCATACACAAAAAAAAGCAAGCTTAAATAACCTGCATCAAACATTCTATTAGGCACTATAGATTCAAGGCTATATATATCAAGATAAAGTTCTCATCGGAGAAAACTAGATGTCGCTGGCGTCCACTGCTCGAAAAACCCGTGAAGTCGGATCTCTATGCCCATATAGTAAAAGTACTCTGTGGTTTCAACCAATCACGAGTCAAAGTCATAAGTAACGCTTGGGTTTTGAGTAAGGTTCTGTAATACGGGCCTGAATGAAACAAGTAAGCGATCCCCAGCAGGATCTTGAATATCTTCGTAACTATAAAAGATACAAATACAAATTATGTCGCAACATAAACCTCGTCTAACGAGCTAATTATGTAGCTAAAATTTATTTAAATATAACCATTAATAAACAAATCTTTTGGAAGTTGAAGAACTGTTTTTCAAATATTATTTGCATAACTAATTTAAAAATCTACGCAACAATTACAGAAGCTGATGTCCTAATTATCAAATATACCTACTCAAATGTCGATATTCGACATTTTCGGGCTGGGGTAACGCACACGTCTGAAACGTAGGCATCATGATTCAAATGTAGACCACGCTCACCTGGTGCTGCTCACACCAACCGGCTGCTTGTAGAACTGACACATAACTTCCAGAATGTACTTCTTTCCTTTGTTCAACACAAGTACGTACTTGGCGTCATATAATAAACTTAAATACAAGACTGCGGTACTGGAATAAACTTTTTTCCAGTAACACTACTGAACACTACATACCGTGAACAATCGATATTAAACAAAAGAAAGACAACACAGAGAACCACACCAACACGTCAAAGAAGGCAATGTGGCAGAAGTTAAACTTTCCAACTGGCCAGTATTTTACATGGTATAGTATACTACCTCGTAGGTTTAGCTAGTGCTAGTTATTTAGTAGGGCTAGTGGGATCGATCACCTAGGCTGGTGTTTTTTTTTTTAATTAGGATTATCTTAGGAGCAGGCAAACACTGCATTAAGTGCTAGTGGTAGTAGGCTCACCATAATATGGTGAGCCTATTACCACTAGCACTTAATGCTCACACACTAAAGACTCGTAAGACTATTTATATTATAAATAGTCTTACGAGTCTTTAGTGTGTGAGCTCACTGTTCTCAGTATTGACACTTTTTCTTTTATCTGAGTACGGCGAGAGCAAATCAAGCGATTTAAATCTTTGGGGGGCGGGGTGTACTTTACGGTGTCAACAACGCTGTCTGGAAACCAAACCAACTTACTTTCATAATGAACGTTTCAGTGACGTCATTCGCCGCTAATTGCGGACGCTACGTGAGCGGTCGCCGCTCTTCTAGGAAACCGTAGCTTTACGCGCATAAATGTTTATACCAAATGTAAATTATATCGGGGATAATAAAACACTTAATTATTATGATGAAAATAGGGGATATATTTACAACTATGTATTAAAACAAAATGATGACTCATGAACAATACTTTCCATAAATAATAAATGAGTAATGGCGTGTTACAAATCACGCATAATTAAATAAAACCGCCATAAATGATTGTACAAACGTTGTGTACGGAATGATTATCAGCAAATAGTTTTCTTTTGGTTTTCCACACTAGATAAAGGTAATAATGTTTTTGGAGTTCAGACAGATCAAACTATAGGCAACTACAGAATTTGTCGATCCATTTATAATGATCAAACCAATAAAATGGAGCAAAACTTTTGGCAAAAGTAGCCTAACCTACATACTACAACTTTTATATGATTTCATAAGTTTGTTTCCTAACAAAAACTGCAGTTGGAACATGTGCCTTTCGATTGTGGATTAAGCTACTTCCGCATGGCAACCACAAATATTACATAATTAAAAAATAGCGCACAATCGAGAGGGGTATATCTATCCCTCTCATTTGATAGGGTATATCATACTGTAAAATCTTAAAGTAAAAAATGCCATAAGATATTATCCTGCAGATAAAGTTCAGTCCAAAGCTAAAACTATTTTTTGCGATACATTGGCTTATAAAAATGTGTCGAAAACAGTATTCATAAGGAAAAACGAGGTTATAACAGGTCTTGACATAATACAGCCAGGGAAGACATTACTTATTGTTTATTAAAAAAATACAGACACAATCCGACGCATTTTTAGTAAGCGGTACATTTTCAGCGGACTTTAAAAATAAATGGTTTTATGATACATTTCTATACTTTTTGTTTTATTCGAAACATAAATAAGAGAGAAATAAACATTATAGCAGTTTTTGTAAACTATCTTCATGCACAAATCACGAACAGAATTATTTGTTATCTGCCATTTGCATTACATATTTGATTTACAATAAAACATCAGACAAACATTATTTAGCAGGAAAATGTATACAAACTGTAACTGAAAGCTATCCATAAACTAGGTTACGCCATTGCAAAAATACTTCATGCTACCTATCGTCAGTGAAGTTCTAACAGTACGGAAGTAAAAAATGGCTACTTTGCAGGAGAGTGAAAAAACTGTTTGAAATGAATGTAACTTACGCTTAAGGCCTTATTGTGTTCAATATTAATACAAATGAACTCTGTGATGATTTGAACCCGAGAAAATCCCAATAATCTTTTCCATTTAAGGAATTTTGTGAATTTCGCAATGTTGCCAGTAAAACACTCATAAAATGACTTACGCACTGTTAGAACTTCACTAACGCTATGTCCTTTACATTGGAAATACAACAGAAATATGGACACATATTTTTAAATGCTCGCCGAACGCGCGCCATTCTATTGTAAAATGTGAACGCACCTTACGCTGTAACGGACATTTTTTGAACTTATAATTTCATTTTCTACTTTTTATTGGACTCTGAATATTGTTCCTGTGTTTAGGCTCTAACTATTGTCACTTACACAATGTGTACTAAACTTTAAAGGTAATTATTGTAATTTATTACCAATCCATTCCCTAGCTGTTATGTATAGATAGTTCATTCTGATATGTATATATAGTTAAGGGATAACTTACTATTGTACCATCGAAGAAGTTCATATCTAACCACCGTAAGGACTATTCTTGCTTGCAGCGCTCGGCGACTATAGAACCGGGCCGGTAACAGATGTGGTCATCGTGTTCACGGGATTTTGTTTTGAAACTGGTTAGATATGAACTTCTTTGATGGTACATGCCAACGACCATTGCAGCCGCGGTCAAAAATGTAGGAGCGAGACGACGCGACACTCGGTAATAAAACTCCCGTACTAAATATTCGCCGACAGTCTCGCACGTTTTATGACCATAACTGCTAGTCTTGGCGTTTAGTTATAAACTGTGTTGTTAGCCAAATCTTATAGTTCAACACAAATTGTACAAAGGAAAACTTATAATAGGAAAATTATACAACTGACGCACTATATTATAGGCTGGACATTTGATGCACTGTTGTGATTGGCCGTTAGCAAAAAATAGGTTGTCTTATTTGCTTTTTGACACGTATTGCTAAGCACAAATTATCAGTTCAAAGAGTACCGATTTTTGGTCTTCTTCGGCTGATTCCAGCAGTTTATAGTGCGTTATTTGCAAAATGCTAATCAAATTAATTAACATGTTATGCTGATTGAATTACATACCCAGAGATTATTCGTTTTAATTGTAAATAATATCTCCTAGAGCAAAATAAATAAATTTGGAACTTCAATACAGAATACTGTAAACACTATGCCAATACCAAAATTAAAAAAATATAAATATCTCACTGAAAAATACACTGGATTCAACGTCTATACGATAAAGGTTGGTCAGCTTTACCAGAATATGCGCTTGCAAGGTGCCGACAATCTTTCATAAGAAATAATACTTTTGTGTTTTCAAATAAAATGTGTTGTTGGACATGTTGAGGGCAAGTTTGCCAAAACTTCGATACTCAAGTCTTTGAGAAATTAATCACGAAGTGCTATTGGTATTTCATGAAATCCTGATCTACCAACATGGGTTACTGTCCTGTCTTGCGACATCGTTGGATATCCCTTCACAAATGTTGGCACCAACATTTGCTTCTTGTAACTTTAACGCGTGAGTATTATTATCCACGCCAAACATTTGGCCACGTAGGGCCACAGAAATGGAATCACGCAATGCCATAGACACTGCTCATCTAGCTACAAAACTACAACAAAAAAAAAGTAATCTTTAATACCTTTGCCGTGTGTAGTCTTCTCTAGAAGTTTCCGACATTCATATTACAGCTTCTTCAATGATATATGCGTGAATCACGGCCGTTAGAAGCGTTAAATGACCCACTAAACGTTCGAACTATTCAATGATTATCATTTAATAAAAAATACAATTAATGGTATACTTCCTTACGCTAACATTCGTCGAACCATCACATAAATTTTGATAATTAGATTACACTCATTCATTAACTAGGCATTCGTTATATTCTAATAATTTTTGGAGTAAATAAATCCATAGTATGTACATGCTCTTGAGATTGTTCAACCTAGCAAGTTGTTTATAAATTATCAAGTATTCAGGTAGACTACACGATAACCTATTAATATTTTGGTCAGTTTCGAGTTAAAATTACAAATTGCTTCATTCAGCTCGGGTTAGCACTGATTTTGATACACCAATTTATCAGTTTGACAATGATCTACTTATTTAAATAACAAAATAATTAGATGTACTCATAATGACAAACAAAATGCATGTTTCTCAGAAGTATATGCATTACTAGCTCCCGTTTCTAAAATTGAAGTAATATCAATATTAAATTAGCACCACCTATTAGTACGAGATAACATAAAAGTGCATTGTTTTAATGGAAAAGGGACCACAGACATTACTTGAAGATGATATTGATACTTTTCGGAAACCTTTTTTAATGTCTCACCAAGACATAAGCCTCTTAGATATTATATTAAATATTTAAAGGCAATGTTTTTGAATGACCTAAAGCAGCCGCTGATGGCTGAATTCTCAAATGCAACTCGGTTTTAAGTCACTATGCAGTGAGAGTGAGAACTAGAGGAGTTCATCTATTGTCTGTAGCCTTCCATATTCCCTCATATTAATATCAAACAGTGTATCAAAGAATCTTCACCTTGTTACAAATCAAAAGCATGTCCTATGAACGGGTGTTGATAACCTGCTAGGTCGTACAACGTATTTCTCCATATTTGAGCATTGAGAACATTGTCCGTGGCACAAGGTGGTGCGTATACCACTAGCAACATTTCTTTTTGGTCTTGATATTATTCTTTAGGTGTACCGTGTCTTTTGTTACGTTTTGCCTCTCCTTCATTTCAAGCTTTGATCTTAGTACCTGGAATTTAAGAATAGTTTTATTAAAAAAAATTGTGTTAAAAACGACATGCATTGATTATGGCAACACCTTTAGTCTCTATTCCCAAATAAATAAAAAGCAATTGACAAAATTAAAGGTTTTCCTTTGTTTACAAGGGCATATCTTATTAGTAAGATAGGCATTCAACAAAGGAAGCTAATGCCAATAGTAAGCAGGTTCATGACTAATAATAATCTCCAATTAGGTAATTCCTTTACCTAAATTGGCTAAACAGTAAAGGAAGCAGTAGTCCTTTCAAATGTGACTCATAATTTCTGAGGTATTAACAATAAGCTTTGGAACTACATATCGCACCCCCGGTGCGAGACTGTCACTTATGAAAAAATTGCAATACTGAGTTAAATATGTAATAACTGTCCTAAAGCACCCCTTCACTTGGTGCGAATGAATTTGAATTGATTGAATTTTTGCATAAGTGACAGTCTCGCACCGGGGGCGTGATATAACATTCTGAAATATGGGTATCCAACTGGTTTTTTGTGGAATATTGGGATTTATTTATTTATATATTTAAACTTCTCGCACACAATAAGGTACAAAGACGGACATAAAAGGCGTTCTCTACCAGTCAACCAAGGCTGGTGAAGAGATAAGATGGCAGGTGCTCCTATTGAGAGCAGATAATAATAATAAAAAATATTAAAAAGACAACAATTAATTATAAATAAAATAGGTACACAAGTACATGTATAGTTTATAAACTTATATTATAATATATATGTTATAATATTTCTAAAATATTGCCTACATCTGGCTTTCAACAGAATATTATATATTTAATAGTATAGAGATAGTGGCATCCATGAGCACGTGCCCCACGCCACTCCATTCCGTACTAAAGTACAGCTTACAGTCCAGTCTGTATATTAATTAGCATTTGATAATGTAATAGGCTGAAATAGTAGGCATGTCACTATAGTCAGCAGTGTGTATCATTTAAGTACGTAAAAGTAATATTCACTTTAATTTTTTACCACAACTTCCTGGTTTTTACTTGTATTCTTCCAACAATTTTACATTGTTTTATCCTCTTTCAAACTATTTAGAAAATTGATTCAGGCTGGTATGGGTTCATCCTAGAGGACACCATAAATTCGCCAGTTATGTTCAAGGCTACGGACACAAAGCCAGCTTCCCGCGCCGCCGCCGCCTCAGCCCCGTGCCCTTTGACTTCGTGCCCGTAGCCTAAGACCCATTTAATAGGGGGCCAGCCTAGGTTTCTCAGTATTAAAACTACTATTTTATACACAAAAGAGTGAAGATATAATTACCATTTTAGTGATAGTGAGGAACATTTCCTCTACATTAATGTTCTCCTTTGCGCTTGTCTCAAATAGTGGTATGTTCATCTGATTGGCGAACCTCTGTGCATCTTCTGTCACTACTACTTTTCTTGATGGACAATCATTCTTGTTACCAACTGTAAATATAATGAAATTATTTGTTAATGACATTAATAAAGCATTTACTATCACATGCAGTGTGAAAAATGGGAAGGAAAAGTAACTTCTATTATGTATCCTACTAATGGCATGTCATGTGTCACAGTGCATTATCCAGTAGTCAAGGTTTCAAGTAGTAAATATATTTTTTTACAGAATTTATTTGATATTTCTGCTAGCTGTAAATTATCTGTTGACACAGGTTAATTCATAAATATATGAAAATTCACAAAACTATAAAATGTATAAAACATTAATGTTTAAATCATCAAAATTGATACACCCTTTTTCAAGATAACAAAGACACACATCCATACAGGACGTAAAGAACTTCCTTTTTTTATTTTTTAATACTCGTCCGCCTGTTAGTACACAGTAGCTGTAAGTATTATATTAGTGAGCCTAAATTCACATTGTGATCATAATAGATTAGTCACTGATGCTGAGATACAAGCTCTGACTGTGAACTTAAAATAGCATCGCAGTGTTAGGGATGGAAGGAACTTTGTTCTTGGATGTAATTTTAGATGTAATGTTTCACTTATTTTTCTTTAGATAGATTTTATTCTATTTATTTATATTGTACTTTACTGTACCCCAGAAACACACAGCAAAAAAAAAATTGCCCTGTAAAACATACAATGGGTGGCTTTAACAGTTTCTGTGGTCAACTTTGGAATGACAGTGATTGTATGGACATCAAAATGGGTTTGTCATTGGTGTAAAATAATAAGTATATAGATACATAGATATCTTTATATATGCTATATAATAGATACATACATACAAAATATACAAGAATATTATATTTAAGCATTGTTCCTTCTTTATATGGGTGGAGACCTTTTACCTACAGTGAACTAGTTTTTGGTTAACAGAAATATGTCAAATTTAGTTTTAAGCTTTGTGCAGACCAGCGCGACGCGACACCGGTTATTGTTATACCGTGAAGTTTTCTTAGAAATTGTATTGTTCTTGTCGCGTCGCGCTGATCTGCACGGGCCTTTATAATAATGCTTTTGATTTAATTCAAAATTATGAAGATGAAGCTGTGATAAAGAAAGAATAACTTATGAGGAAGTGTAATAAAAAATCTTGTAGGCATAACATTATTAATTTTATGACTACATGTAAAGTCAAATAACCCACATGAATCATGTTGGCTGATTATAAAAAATAATAGAACAAAAAATTCAAACATAGTATATGCCATAGATTTTAGGATAATATAGCATGGTCAGCTTTATAGTCTTTAGAAAGCTGCTAGTTATATAATGATTACTTAAAAGAAATTAAGTTTGTCTGGCCACAATAATTAGAGTGTGACAGAGGATTCTTTTTGTTGTTGTTAAACATTTGGACAGTGTTACTGCCCAAGTGTACGGTACAGTTGATAATTAGCAATAATGTGGCCGTTTCATCAATTTACTTCACATCATTACTTGAAATTAACGTCATTAGACCTTTACTTGTGTATTTAACTTCTAAGACATAATGATGGTGTATGTACAGGTAATTAGGAAGTTAATAGACTGTGCTGACTGTAAGATGTGTTCTTAGGGCAAACTCCACTCACCTAAGACCTTATTAACAACATCACAATTCTGTTCGATCTCGTGCAGCCACCTCTTGACATTGGCGAAGGACTCCCCGTTCGTGACATCGTACACCACGATGACGCCGTGCGTGCCTCTGTAGTACGTGCTGGTAATCGTCCTGAACCTCTCCTGGCCCGCCGTATCCCATATCTGTAGCTTCACTCGCTCACCGTTTATTTCTAAAGTCCTTATTTTGAAATCGACCCCTATCGTAGTAATGTAACTACCGGAGAATGTGTTGTCGGCGAATCGCAGGAGAAGACAGCTTTTACCCACACCTAAAACATATCAACATTACACCGTTGACTAAGCTGCACAGATCCGAATATCGGTTGTGAAGTTATAACATCACACCACAGGCCTCGCCCACTCACCACTGTCACCGATAATCAGCAGTTTGAAAAGGTGGTCAAACTCTCGCGCCATGGTTTCAGATAGTTATAACTATTACACTAATTGGTCATATGTTCACTATTAATGTTAAAAATGTATTTAGTACAACTTTAACTACGGAAATGTTAATAAAACTCATGCCGTTAACGTTACACTTCCATCACTTTACAATCGGTCGCCATCATTGTTTTCAATTGCCAGTTGAAAAAAAAAATGACAAAGGAAAATATTGTTATCCGGGTTTATGGTAAAAGAAAACCTTGGAAAATTATAATTTATTCACACTGGAAAAAGATTACAATATTATTTCTAAATTCCGTTATCTATTATATAATCTTATCAAAGCTCAATAACTCGGAACTCAATATTTTTTCCAACATTATTTGCTTTACTTCTTCTTCACTATAGTCAAGTGGCCTATCTACCTGTCTATTGCAATCCACTAAAAGTTGATCGAAACTTAAGTGAATAAGAGTGTAAAAAGGCACTTCGGTTCGCTTCGTGCAACCTCCGCTCAGCTCAGGTGACTTCTAATCGTTATCGGTTGCGCCCGAATGAAAGGACTCGACTCGAAGCATTCTGTAGTTCTTTGCACGTTGCACGAGTGAGAAGTCACGTCACGTAGGTACTACGGACTTCCGTCAACCTCCACGCGAAGTTACTTCGTCGAAGTAACTTCGCGTGTAGTGTAGTTGGGGTTTTAGTTAGATTTCGCGAGCACATTCCTATCATTATAACGGTATACATAAATATATAATAAGTAATATAACATGTTTTGTCATTGTTTGTTTTAGTATAATGGTGTATTTATTTGTGCTTGTATCTATAAATAATTAGGTTTATATAGTTGTATTTATACTTTTTAATCGGGTATATGCACGTCTATAAATCTATTCTGCATCACCCTAAGGTTGACTGGCAGAAAATGCCAATGGTAATCGCCATCACCAGTCCGCCTCTGTACATTCGTGTGCAGAAGTAATAAAAAACTAATAGGAAATAACGTTCATCGCACGTCTTAGTAAGTTGATAAGTTCTAATTCTGGCAACATTTAATGTAAATGTGACGCACCTTTTTTGTGATAGGTGCGTTCGCGACTATTTTGTATGAGTAATCAAATTCATCTGTCAAAATTGTCAAATAAAGTGTCAAACGCTCTAGGTGTGGTACGGATAATCGTAATTTTATTAAATTTCGTTATAATGTCGGCAACGTTAAAGCCATATTTAACAGCAGTGCGCCATACGCTAACTGCGGCAATGTGTTTAGAGCATTTTTCGTCGCAAGTAGTGGAGCGATACAACAAACCGGAGGTCGAGGTTAGAACAAGCAAAGAGCTCCTACTGAATCCAGTGGTAATTTCTCGTAATGCGAACGAGAAAGTGTTGATCGAGTCGTCAATAAACTCTATTAGAGTGAGCATTATGATCAAGCAAGCAGATGAGATAGAAAAGATTCTGTGCAAAAAGTTTATGCGGTTCATGATGATGAGAGCGGAAAACTTTATCGTATTGAGGCGGAAACCGGTGGACGGATATCATATCAGTTTCTTAATAACAAATTTCCACACCGAGCAAATGTTTAAACATAAACTAGTCGATTTCGTGATATATTTCATGGAAGAAATTGATAAGGAAATTAGCGAAATGAAACTGGCTGTGAACGCGCGCGCCAGGATCTGCTCCGAAGAGTTCTTGAAGAGATTCTAAATTTAAAATCTTCCCGCATGAGTATGACTAATAGAAGCATAAAGTAATATTATTTAGTGCTATGATGATGGTGAATTAGTGTAATTTTCCTTATGACTGTTATATGTACGTTTGTAGATATAAATGAATCCAGTCCCTATTGAAAGAGTCCTTACTTACTTGTACCATAAACTTTAACCTTTAAATTAAGGATATTGCCTGCATATTAGTTAGGTTTGAAAGAGCGAACCTGTATAATCATGAACAATTACTCAATATATAAATACCTGCCTGATGCTATTACTACTGTGTGTCTAAAAGGGATTATGTTTTTTAATTTATAAGCAGTATTGTGTTAAGTATGTAAAGGTATCAGAATTATGATAGCTTAATATTGTAAACATTCATTTTTAATTAAGTTATAGAGTATAATATAAAAAAAGAATTCCAAAAACTTAAAGGCATTTAAAACATTTCTTTTTGACTTGTAAATGATTGATTGTATTATACATTTTAATAAACTATTTTTAATAATATCGTCTTTAAATGTTGTAAATGAAACAAGGCCAGTGGGTTGTAATAGGATTTTTATTTAAATAATATCAATTACTTACATTTCTTGCTATAACAAATAATTTTACATGAAACAATAATACATATTTTATAAATTTTTACAGTCGGCTATTACATCAACTATAAAAGAAAAAAAAAGATTGCTCAACTTTGACATGAATGAAAAGGCATAGAGCAGAACTATAGGAGCAGAAAATATAGCTCATGCATGACAAAGGTTGAGCAAACTATAATATTGTGGGGGGGGGGGGGGGTACAAATCAACTTTTACATGCTATCAACTCGTATACAGGATGATAGCATGTAAACTGTAGGCATGTGTAACTCTTTACGGAACCGACTCACTGATCCAGATCATTGAAGTTTCCAAAAGATTGGTTCAGTAACAACGTTTCAAATGCATCATTTGAATCTGAATCATTACTTTGCCTCTGTGCTCTTTCCGTGCGACCGTCGCTTGCGAGGCGACTGAGCAGCAGTGAGCGAGAGAGAAAGGCTGAGACGCTGAGTTACATTACTTTAAGTCAGTACTACTGAACTGACTCGCGAGTCGCGAGTGAGTGGGTGACACACTACAATCTATTAGGTCAGAAAGAAATACCAAATGATATGTGTATCACTCATACTCTCACAGTTTTTCGTTGTCGTTATGCATTTTTATATCCTTTGAGTCGATGATTCAAATGATCCAAATGAAACATATCAATGATTCGGATCATTTCAGTGATCCATATGCAAATGTTCCAATCGCAAAAATGATACTTTGCCCACCTCTAGTAAACAGTAAAACAAACTCACTGATGTTAAGGCCCCTGAGTTAGATGCGATGATATATGTATGTGATGATGATAATTTCAATGTCTGTACAAGGCTTTAACTATGTCGGGGCTCAACATATTTTCTTTTAAATTTTGTGAATGTGAGAACGTTGTAGACATAACAGACTATAGATCTGTGGACCATTTTATATTTTGCTAAGTACCTGGTACTTGTTGATGGGCCTACACTGTCCTCTCATACCTTTTAACACTGTAATTTGGAAACATTGTAAAAACCATTTAATTCTAAAAGAGTAACCGTGGAGTTTCATGCCGGTTCTTCTCCATAGGAAACGACCAATTGGAACCGTGCACCTAGCTTCTGACGTTTCATAACTGCCCTTGTAGGTTTATGTGAAACAAAATATTTTGAATTTTATAGCCTTGTACAGACATCGAAATTATTTTATTACCCCCTTTGCTATTTGTATGAGGGCCACACAATCAATGAAGATGTCTGGACACAATGGCCCACAAGTGGCTTACCAGTTTTGGCAATCTCCGTATTGTAAAAGTTGTTTAAGTATTTAATTTTGTAAAGGACTTTAAACTGGTAAGATACCTATAGGTCACTGGAAAAAGTGTCGTCCATAAACCATGTATCAAATGTTCTTTACCCCACGTTCTTTATCCCTATGGTTTACGGATGATCCTATATGTAGAGACATTTCAAAGCTAGATCCTCAAAGGGCGTAAAGAACATTAACGTCATTATTCCTTATGCCTCAAAGTATAAATTATTTTACTAAGTATTGTAGGAAAACACAAATAAAGCAATCATTTCATGAATGATACAGCTAGATATTCAAAATTGGAATAATTAAATTGCAGATTCTTCGGACATTTTTTTTTTTTTTTTTACTGCTCTATTCCAATAGGCTGAGGTACTTTTATATGCTCATAAGACGATTTTGGAATCTCCATTTAATTACTACTTTCAGATTCACCCTTGTCTTATGGGTGAGCTAGTTATTATGATGTCACAAAGGCCTTGTGGCATCATAACTACTATCCAAACCAACTATACAATGTGAAATTTAATTCGTTTGCATCCCCTTAAGGGGTCATTGTACTCATCATTATAAACAACTTTCGCTATGGGGCCAACCCTGAAATCGCGAAAAATAAATCAGCTGTTCCATACATTTATGTTCGCATAGCTCGTTATAATGTAGGGAACAGCTGACGTATTCTGTAAATAAAAAACTCACCGTGAAGACTTAGGTGAAGTGACCTGTCAATAGTGTCAATCTCTAGCATTAGGTGGAATGACAGCTCACTCCACGCTCACTTCACCTAAGTTTTCACGGTGTGATGGTTACAGAATAGCACTGCAGCTGATTTTGTTTTGAGTACAATGACCCCTTAAGACGATGCAAATGAATTAAATTTCACATTCTATATGGCAGGTGATTTCAATTCAGTTAGCATGCGTTCGACCTGACTGCATTGCAATGTAAAGTTGTTTTTAGCTAACATTTACAGGGCAGTTACGCCACTGATATGATAACATTTATACTTGAATTTGCAGTTTGAATAGTTCTAGAGCTATTCAAACTGCAGAGCCTAGGGTCTAAAGCGTCTCGTCCACAAAATACTCAAGAGATTATTCTAGCGTGGGCTACAATAGCTAGAGTAATTGGGTTTACCCAGTAACTGGGTTGTGGAAGTTAGATAGGCGCTCCGTGTTAAATCCACAGACTGGAAACCAACCCCATGATGCTAGAGTAATTTCTCAGCTTAGGTAAAATGAGTACCATCGAAGAAATTCATATCTAACCAGTTTCAAAACAAAATCCCGTGAACATGATGATCACATCTGTTACCGGCCCGGTGCTACAGCCGCCGAGCGCTGCAAGTAAGAATAGTCCTTACGGTGGTTACATATGAACTTCTTCGATGGTACCTTGAGGGCGAACCTTTCAAACGTATTTTTTACAAGGCACGCGTTGTTTTGTTTACATTGGAGGAATCTCAGTTATTATTAAACTATTTATATTCATAACGGAAACGCACACATATTGCTTCAAAACATGACATACTGCAATGAGGTAAAGCATCCGGGCGGTAAAGGTGAACGTCCACTGGTCCAGGCTGACCGCAACGCACGCACGGCACGCAACATATTTTGGTTTGCTTTGTATTAATCATATAGAAGCGCAGCTTATATGAATAAAAAAATGCGTTGCCTGTCGGTGACATCACATGGATTAGTTCATCTCGTGCATCGCTCACTGCCGCACGTTGTTATGTTTATAATTGAGGTGAGAACCGGTATTCTTTGGAAAGACGACATAATATCCATCGGCAAATCCGTTCAATACGTTGCGTGCCGTGCGTGCGTTGCGGCCGGCGGACATTCACCTTAATACGACACATCGAGCATTAGAAAGAGACTGTCACAACACAGGTAAGAGTGACAGAGACGACGTTCTACAAATAAAAACTTGCGCTCTTTCTCTTGAACCGTGAACGAAACTGAACCGTCATGCTCGTGTCAGTTAAGCTACGGTTTCCTAGAAGAGCGGTGGCCGCCACATATTGTCCACAATTTACGGGCGAATGACGTCACTGAAACGTTATTTATAAAAGTACGTTGGTGTGTTTTCCTAGAGAGCGTTTTTGACAACGTGAAGTCAAATCCCGCTGCCCAAAAATTTAAATCGCTAGATTTGCCCTCACCATACTTAGTCACGCGTAAAAGTGTCTATATTGAGAAGAGTGAGATCCAAATTATTCAATAGCGATTCCATGACAATCAAGTCAAGTCGGAGGTGTCAAAACAAAACAGAAACGCGACGATCTTTTGACGCGGTAGAGTGAATCTAACGATTTAAATCTTCATTACAGCCGACACTGCGGCCGTTACGTGCAGCCACCGCTCTTTCAAGGAAATCGTAGCTTTACGCTGAATCGGAAATACTCGGCTCCAGTCGGTCGGTGACGCTGAATCGCGTATACTGTGCTCCAGCACAGATGAATACAGATGGTTCACTCCCCATTTTAGGTATGAAGCTATAAGTAGGTACACGGTGGGCTCGACTTGTCTAAAGCTTTGTGCAGACTAGCGCGACGCGACAGCGCGACGCGACACCGGTTATTGTTATACCGTCAAGTTTTCTTAGAAATTGTATTGTTCGTGTCGCGGCGCGGCGTCGCGTCGCGCTGGTCTGTACGAGCTTTAATTCAGTGGGCGTAACGTAGTCAGAAGATATAAGAGTTTCGCGATAGAAAGAGATGCAACTTCTAGGTGAATATAACTAGGTGATTAGCGCTGTGCAACCTGAATTGCACTTTATTGTGTGGTAACAAGAGTCGCTTTTTATTTAAATGTTTTTGCAGAGTGAGCCATCTGTACTAATCTGTGGCTCCAGTCGTAAGTTTTCACTTTTATCGTGTGGTCATAACCACACCCTCATTTCTTAAACTGGATGTGCCGTATTCACAAGCGGGTACTGTTTATTCGAACGTCAAGCTTCAATGCTCATTAATTTGACAATCACAACATTATAAAACGTTCTAGGTATCTTTTTTTTTTCGTTGATCTGTAGATGAAGCAGTGATATCGTATATCGTTTGATAAAATTGATAACAGTTGAAGTAAGAAATGACTCATCTATGAAACAAAATATAATATTTGATAAGACAGCTTGGGACTATTTTTGAAAGGATGTGATGGTGTTGACAACCGTAGTAGTATGTGTTTTTATGTGTGGTCAAATTAATGGGGGAGTACACGAAGGCCTGTCGATTCAGCCCGATATTTTGCCCCAAAATACTACTCTAGATAAGGCCTCGACAATGAACCTTTTTTCGCACTAGTTCAGAATTGGCGATACATATTGTGCCGGGGATTAAAAGTTGCCTTACCCCAAAATTTTGATGTCAAGTAATTTGATTCACTGTTATTATTTCAAACAGTTACTAGAAGTTAGGTAGATTTACTGCTTTTAGAAAATTCTCGTGATTCAAACACACAAAAATACAAAAAATATAAATTAAAAAGATAAAAGTTGCCATCACAAAAATAAAACTGCTCCATCTAGAGGCAACAATAAGAGTAAAAAATCTAACAATTATCTACTATACTCAGTTCTTGGACTTGGCAGTTCTTAGCGTGAAGCCCTCGCCCTTGAAGGCGGCGAAGGGCTCGGAAGGTGACTCCTCCTTGGCGCTGGGCGGCCGGGAGTTCCTGATGAACTTCAGGGTTCCTACCACATAGTCGTGGTCTGGGATGCCTCGGACGTAGGGCTAGAAAAAATAATTGAAGAAATGGTAAAAGGCCATAGTGAGCAGTGGTAGCTGTGGTTTGCGAGTCGTACTTCGTGGGTTTGAAGCCAGTTAGGCGTGCATTTTGCTTTATGCAATTTGTTTTATCACCACTGCTCTTAAAACAGTGAAGAAAGACATCTTGAGGAAACCAGTATATCCTAAAATTAAAACCCTACACACACAGCAACTTTGTGTAGTCATTTTAGACACCAACGCCATCTATTCTGCATGGAGAAATAACTATACAGGGTGCCAGGGACATCGATGCGCAAATTGTAGCGACGAATTCAGCACATGATTGATAGGTCATGGACTCGTAGAGTAGAAATTTATCTTTGGTTATAAATATCTGCTGTTTCATAGAAAAGTGACCAATTTTTTTTTAAATATCCGACGAAATTTTTCATCGCAGGGGCGTTCAGGATCATGTACTGAATCCATAGTAACAGGATGTTTGTCGATGTCCTTGCCACCTAGTATTTTTATTTTTTACCATTAAGCCTTTTTTGCTGATATTAAACATTACACATTTCATACATAGTAGCAAACTGTTTTAACTTATAATCTAGCACAGGGCTTCCCAAACTTATTTTTACTGTGACGCCCTTGGGAGTTTGCCATTTTTTTGGGACGTCCTTAAAAAAATATACAACACACTGGTAGGTACTTTATGGCTAAAGAGGGGCCTTTTTAGCCAAGAAGTACCTATCAGTGTAGTTCTACCCTAGTAACAAGTTATCATAAAAAATAATCAAAATTAACATATTTGAGACCTGTACTTGTACTTTATTGCTGCAACTGCAGAAAAGCCCGGTAATAGATTTCTAGATTTGATGCTAGATTCTAGCACATCGGATTTCCCGGTTTAGTGGACAGCGTGTCTTGTAACACATAGGCCTCTTCTAGCCGTTTCCATTCTTGTCTATTTTTAGCCTTTTTTCATCAGATTATCCCTCCAATAATCTTAATATCATCTGTCCATATTTTAGCCTTGTATTCTAAATTCAAATTCATTTATTTGCCAGAATGTAGGTTTACAAATGTATGATCTTAAAACTATAAAAGCCCCTTTACATTCTACCATTACTTATGGTGTGCAAATCTTTCATTTTAACCTATAAAATTACATTCCTTTAGTTATAAGGTCCAATAAAAACAGAAAATAAAATAAAATTATAGACAGTAACAACAGATAACAAATAATGTCTCATGCATAATAAGTATTTAAGGAACAAATTAATTAATAGATGTCAAATTAGAAAATAGAGCTTATTTACTGGGTACTGGCGAAATTTGGGTGTACTATAGGTACACGTGCCTAACCATTCGGGGATTATGGGATTGTTATATATTCAAGGTCAATTTTAACCTTTTCCATTTCTATAGCATAGTTCGAAAATTATTAGCATGACGAGTTATAACCCAGAAAGCTAATAAACTATACGAATTACGATACATTTCTACGCGCAAGTGCGTGCGCATTCTATGCTAATATTTGCAATCATGTCAGCGCCTCACTTTTTCTTTCGTAACTGCACATCAAATGGACTAACGTGAATGAGTATTATATCGTGTCTACCAATTGCAATGTTGAAAGAATTTTATCGGATGACGCAAAAATTGCATCAAAGTTGGCCATGTGTAATGGTTACACCAGAAAAAAATTAATGACTTTTTTATGATTTTCCATTACACGCCTTATCAATTTAAATAATTGTTTGGTATAACTCGATCATAAAGAGACTTCATAGCCTGCCGATCGTACAGATACCCAGTAAAGGTATTAAGGGGTAAAATATAAACTAAACTTATGATAGGGGAGTTTGTTGAGTCACTTTTTTCCAGCTAAAAAACTTTTACGTGGAGAAGGGCGGGCGTTTTGGGGACCGGCCATCTTAAATGTCATTTGTCGTTCAAATTCGCAGCCTAATTTGAATAAAATGACTTTTCATTTTGATCTCTAGTCCATATTTATGACATTTCGCTTTGTAGGTAATGGTTGTTTTTCTCGCTTCTGGCCGTGGTTCAGTCTATGGTCAGAAGCGAAAACGCGTGGGATGCCGTCGCCTCTTTATGCGAGGAGGCGATGCAAAGGAGGCGGCGGAGAGGGAGAGAGGGCATAACATACCTCTCACTCCACCCGCACCAGAAGAGCAGCTCTTCGTTGAAGGGCGCTTAAAGATATCCGGCCACCATAAGGAGGGGCCCGCGGGCGGCGAAATTGGGGCTGTGTCGTCGCCCGAACAGTCAGACCCAAAGAGGGGGCACGCAGTGTTCCATGCCAGCCTTTATGGGAGGACGTGCGGTCGTGGGATCGGCCGCACTGGGTGATGGGGCCCGCTACACATGGCGGGCTGATACCATTCAAGGGTGAGGCGAATGTAAAAGTATCTCCCGGGCCCCCGACACATGGTAGTAGTAGGAACAGTGGTTTTAATCGGTAGGAGGCCGACATAACCCTCCATTCTCCCAAGAAGGAGGGTATCCATGAAGAAAATGAAAGGCTCAAAATCCGTCTGGGCTCCCCTACCATAAATGACTTTACAAAAAAAAAAAATAGTCTTAATGTAAAATGTCCATATAAGGACAAGGCCAAGAGAATGATGATAAAATGTCCATCTACCCACCTGTCTAGACTGCGACGCCGACGGCTCAGAATCGCTCTCACTGACCGGCTTCTTCTTCTTGCCATCCAGCCGGTTCCCTTCGCCTCTGAAAGCGATGAAGCCGCTGGGTTCCGGCATCATGTTCGACGGGTCCTCGTCCATGCCCGTGGCGGCGCCACTGTCGTCCCGGGGTATACGCTCTTCTTCTTTGTAGCCTACTGGAGGGGCGAATTCTACCTGTTGGGTTAGATTAGGTTTAGAGAAATTGGCGGGATGTGCCTTTACTTGTGCTGGATTCATAATTGAGGCTATCAGCGCAAGAGTGTACTTAGGAGATAATGATCATTAAAAATATTGTAATTTTTTTTTTCCTGTGTTTTACTGATTAATTTAATACTTTATTCGGTTCATCAATTACAAACACAATTATTACGTGTGTAATTGGTGAAACTTATGTTTCACGGAGAATTTTCATGGGGTCTAGATAAAAATCAGCACCATGCACGTTTCTTAGGCATTTCATTATTTTGGGAGCATGACCGTGCTAGATTGTCGATGACGCATGGACACTGCTATGCTCTCAGATTATTTGAAAAGTATGAAGTTCCAAAAAGATTATATCACAGATGTTTGTAGCTTCCCTGAAAAAGTTATCGATTTTGCAGACCAAGAGCGCGCGTCATGTGGCTTTTACACTATTGACATAAGGTGTAAATTGCAATGATCAACAATCATTAGTGAAATCCAGTAACTGTATAATATGTAGTAGTATTGAACTTACATTCATATCACACTCAATAATAATGACAGCATTCCCTGGCTTTGTTTCCAGCACACACAGCTCATAAACCTTAGAATTGTACTTGATGGCAATCACATCGCCGTTGGTCAGGCACGAGAAGTTCCGTAGACAGTTCTCTAACACTGAAACAAAAGAATTGATAGAAAAATACATAATTGTCAGGCCAACATACATGACAGAGTCAACTAGTGTTTGGTTTATTTAATAATAACTAGCTGCGCCCCTTGGTTTCACCCGCATAAGTCTCGATCCAGTGGGAATATCAGGATAAAAATCCTATGTCCTAACCTAGGTCGTGGTCTACTCATGTGCCAAGTTTCTTACAAATCCGTTCAGCCGTTTAAGCGTAAAACCGTAACAAACAAACTCACTTTCGCATTTACAATATTAATTAGGATTATCATAATTACAGCTCATTCATAATTTAATAAGTCAATCAATAGCATTTAAGTATATAAAATTATGATTTCATCATACACAGAATAAACAAATAAAAGTTTTTGATCATAAATAGTATTGCAGGGGAATTTGTGTTGTTTCTGCCAGGATTGCGAGTTTGGACGAAAGGGATATCGCGACACGGGCACACAGGCAACGGAAGGAACACGGGTGGGTTTTAGTCAGTAAAAGTCTGACACACCCTCCCGCTCCGCCCAGAGCGGGAGAAGTTATTTGATAATTTCCAAACCTCAAAAAAAAAAAAAAAAAAGATACCAGTTAACTAGACTAACTAGAGTTTGTGTGCCACTTCTTTCGCACACTAAGTAGTGATGGTGATGTTTGGGCGTTTTAGGGGCTGGCTCTTGTAACTTTTGACGTTCAATAATAGGCTTCCTGTACATGACGCCGGAGCCGCACCGGCGCCGGACCGCATGTTTATGTATACGAATGAATGAAAAAAGTCAGACCGCAAGATGAAAATATTCCAGAATATCTCAGAATGAGTGCAGAATCTACGCGGCGCCGATGTGGCTCCGGCGTCATGTACAGGAAGCCAAGAAGTGTTGATTCTCTGTCGAATTTGAATAATGATTTCGAGACGTTTGGTGAAATAGCGCGAATTTTTTAGCATAATTAATTATCTGTTATGATTTTCAGTTCAGCCAGTATGCTTCCAGTGGGTCTGTTTGTTTGGCACAGATAGCCCAGGTTCGCACGGGGGTATTTATATCGCGGCGATTTTTTTTCGCGTATTGCATTTTCGACGCTCTGCTTAGCGCCGAGAGTTGAATATACAACGTGTTTTCTTAACGCGCTGGATGCGCTCTGTTGGATTCTCAATGCTCAGCTCAATACCGAGAAATGAAAATCCGGTGTACGAAAAAATATCGCCGAAATTCTATTACGTCTGTGTGAACGTGGGCTTAAGGGTATCCTTAACTATACCTGATGCTGAGTCAGTATGACAGATTGGTCTAACTCTGGTAGGTGGTGAATAGGTAGCAAAGCTAGTAAATGGCCCAAATATACTGAAAAAACTCTTCAGAGTGTTGGCTATTATTCTAAGGGCGAATAGCACCAATAAAACTTACTGACCGACTATTTGACAATTCAAAAGTGCCTGTAAATGGTTTAATTGAAATGCTTTGAGTTTGAGTTTGAAAATTGAACGCGATCAGCACAAGCACCTAAACCGTAACCGCGTTCAAGAGCTGTCAGTGTCACTACTGTTGTGGAATATTGACACTGGCAGCTCTTGAACTCTAAGGCGCGGGACATACACAAGTGGCGAGAGGCGCGGGCGTGGCGACGGTGCGGCGCGGACGTTGCACCGCCCGTTTCATATTTCATACAAAATCATCCATCCATTCCATACATAAGGCGTAGCGCGGGCGTTGTGTATGTTCCGCGCCACGACGTTCCTATACATTTTGTATGTAATATGAAACGAATAGCGCAACGACCCCGCCGTCGCCATACCCGCGCCTCTCGCCTGTGTCTGTGTCCTGATAACATTCAGTTTCTTTGGTGAAATTCGCCCTAAGTATAAAGAATAAGTAGGTTCATGTACCTGCATCAAGGTCTACAAACGAAACATACCTGCTTTAGGATTAGATATATCTAAAAAGTCTTCAGATAAAGGCTGGAACTTGGAGAATGTGGCAACCGGTAGAGACACACTCTCTATTTGAAGTAGTGCTCCTTCTTCTACTACTAAGTTGGTCATCATCTAAAAGTATGAACATTATTAATAAGAACAAGCTTTCAGAAACAAGAAAAAACTTTTTCAAAAAGAAAAATCTACTTCCAAAAAAAAAAACACCACAATTTGAAAAATACCTTATATTCTTTGGTTTTGTATTTTCGTTTTTTGCCACCAACTTCCGAAATTAAAGTTATTTTTCACTTTGTATTGTTTTTTTTTTTTTGTATTTATGATTCAATTTGTGTTTTTAGTTTAATTTGAGATCTCCTGTGCTTGTCACAATAAATACTTTTTCTTTCTTTCTTTCTTTTCTTTTGTAAAAATAAAATAATAGTAAAAATTAAAATAAAAGCGGAAAGTCCGAACGAACTGAGAAACTTGGATATTACACCTTGGAATGCAACATCTAACTTCTAAGTTTAAGAATACAATGTACAGCTAATTGTTTAGTTTTATTTGAGAAATATTTGTCATAGATGGGATGGATATATAACAACTTGTCTTGTATAGCATCTATGGTATTCTCTCAGAGATAAATAAATATGTTCATTCATTTTTATGCTACAAATAAGTAATTGATTGAAACCCTCATCTTAGATCGAATGAGTATGTGCCAACTTCTTATGGTTGTCTTTTATAGCTTCTACAGTATTCTCTCGAGAGAGACAAATAAGTACATTCATTCATTCATTTTCATGCTACAAATAAGTTATTACAATTTATCCAGCCCACGTTCCACGGACGTAAAAATATCCCGGCGATTTTATTTTGCGCACTGGATTTTCAACTCTCCATGTTGAACCGAGTGTTGAGAATCCAATGCGCTGGGACGCACTCTCATCCCAGCGCGTTGAAAAGCACACTGTTGAATTTTCAACTCTTGGCACTAAACAGAGCGTTGGAAATTTTGTGCTCGAAAAAAATCGCCGCGATAAAATTAATAATGCCCGTGCGAACCTGGGCTAAGTCTGACTCAACATTGTTTGATAAGCCTAGGCTAATTTCAACCTTGACTATTTATGTACCAATGTTTTGTTATATCCATATAAATAGTCATTAACCACCGGTTTGTTGGCCTAATTAATATCATGATTCCAGCATTACTAATAAGACTTGATCAGGTTCAAAATTCTAGTGTCACTTTTTTTTATACGTTACCCAATGTGGCAAATAAACTCGTCCTTCATCAGCCACAAACTCCAACACACCGCAATGTGTGACTCTTTTTGTTTTTTTATTGGTCAACTTGAATATCATGGGGTACTCAATATTCAGCCTGGTTAGCTGTTCCAATGCTGAAGGTGGCATTATAACTGAAAGAATAAAAAGTAGTTTTTTTTTTTATTGATGTTACCAAAAGTATGAGGACACTGCATGATACATGCATATGCACATATTAAAAATGTAAGGCAAAACTCATAGTCACTAGATTATCTTTACAGGTAGGTAACTAGGTATAACATTTTTGTGTAGTCATCAAATGGACGTAGTTAAACAGAAAGGATCCAACCCATACAGAGTTAGTTTTGAGATATTCAAGTTTTAAGATCAGATCATTTTATTTGATTGTATGACCTGACATACAATCAAATATATACATACGGGTTGGTAATGTATGGTCATAATGACATGATGTGTTGGGATTGTTTTTGTGATATTAAAGTTTTAACTACAAAGAGTGTTTTGGTATACATAACTCATTTTCGCCCATAGTGTGGGTTGGATCCTTTCTGCTTAACTACGTCCAAATTATCAGAGTTTTCTGTTTTTTGCGCTTATTCACTGTTGTTAACCATCCAGCAGCGATTTCTTTTAAAATACATTGTCCGGGGCTGGGCCCCCTCATAACTCAGACCTTGGAAAGTCAACAATCATTGAGAAAAGTCTGAGTAATATGATTAGGATTATAGTCGTGCCTTATGTATAGTGTCACAGATTACAGTTATACAGAGAAGCATCTTACTTTTCCCTCCTCTTTCCACATCTTGTCTCTCATTTCCAGGCAACATAGAGACAGAATAACACTTGTAGGTCATGTTAAAGGGCCTGCTGATTTCGTGAAACATGTTGAACCCAAACTGAAACTATAAAAGTGTACGTTAAGCAAATAACTAATAGTATTCGATCCACCAATATAACTCCTGACAAATATTACCATTTTAATTGATTTTTGAATATCTGACTGATTGAAAAATAAATGCAAATCATGCAATCCACACTCAAAACAATTCAAGTCAACCTTTGTTGTGATTTGACACCTTTGTCAAATACATCCAGAAAGACAGTTCAGACAGTTTTAATTTTATTCTTCTTTGGTGGTGAAGTAAGCGAGACAGGCTAACACAGCCTATCTAGGAGTAAAAGAAAGGATAGAAAAACAATGCTATGAATAACATAAATCACGCAGTTGCTTCATTGGATATGGAACACAAAAGTTAACAGATGATAAATAGTTGCGTTCTGGAAAATTTAGTTAAAAAAAGCAATTCATACTAATATGAATAATTAATAATTAATTGCTGGAACTTTTAACGAACGTTTTTATTTTCTGATTCTTTGATGAAAAACGTGTTAAAAATGAACTTTGAATCAGCCAGAAGATGGAAAATAAAATGAAGAAGCGTAATCAAATATGATTTTCTCCCAACTTTTAGTTTTATATGGATAACACTGACTTCGAGAAACGTGTTCTATTATTATTATTCTATTATTACTCAGAAACTTAACTTTTATTGATTTCTACTCGAAGTTATGAATGAAATCAGAAAGGTAACACTAAATAGGAACGCAGCCAAAAAACGCAATGCTCATGCTTTCTTTTTCTTACATTATCTGCCATTTCATTCATTTGTATATGTGGCAGCCGCGGGTGTAGATTGTTCGTCATATTTCTCCGAAATAGCAAAACCTAATAACCCCCATTTTATCTTAATGTAGTATTTATAAAATTGTGAGTAAATTCGGGATTCACACTTTCCCCTTGTTAATTTTTTTTATCGCGTTTCGGTCGTTGTCATTTTCTTTACGATCATGAACGCCATGTTGATTGTCAAAAGTGTTTTCGGATGAGACAGCAGTGAATTGATTTGTGAAATTTTTTCAGAGTTGGTGAATTCAAAGGGTCGCTTGTTGTCCGGTTCATTTAATTTAGGGCGTGGGGATACGCAACGATGGCGCAAATATTACCAATACGTTTTCAGGAGCATTTACAGGTGAGTACGCCCATCGGTTTATTGGATTTGCCGATAGCGTTTCCTTGGAGGAAGCAATTTATCAGTTTACGTCAGGGGGATGTGTTGGGGTGTATGTGGTGCATTCCTATGTATGTTGCGGTCTTTATGTGGCGGTTATAATGGCATTGCGCAATTATCGAAGTGACAGTTGCCACCCCCTATCCGCCGAGGCGCCGAGCCCACGGGACGAGCGGCCGGTATTGATTTGTTCCATATTCCCTTTGGATCATATGGTCTGCGAGCCAATGCCAATATTTCGTTCATTCAGGTCAAAGTTAGTAGTTTACAGATCCTATTTTATCACTATGTACCTACATTTTCACAAAGTAATAGAATTCAGGAACTTACACATTGTCTTTGTAATATTCAGACTAAGAATAACTCTACTGTTATTTGGGAACATACATGACACAAATATGATAACAAATGTTAATCCAATTAGAATCTAATCAAAGGAAACCTAATAAGACTTGGTCATTTGGAAACAAGGAAACATTCAATTTATGAATATTGCTGGATCAATAAACAAACATGGTCAGTTTTAATCTGTAATGAATCACCACAGCTGAGTACCTACAACAATTGATAATACAAACCATTTAACACAAATCCCAATTAATAAAATTAAATTAGTATTTGAAAGTATAGTCAGTTAGTCATAATAATGACTTTGAAAAAATATACTTTGTTCTTATCTTATTATCATACAAGTCAAGGGACTACATTACCTTCTTACTAGGTTATTCAAAAGACATTGAACTTCACAGATTATAATAAACCAGACAGTAAAAATTTAAAAAATAGATCATGTTACTGAAAGCTAATGAGAATCCACTCTGGACATAACATCTATTTATCTTACTTACTTCAATGAAAATCTTTAGCATTTGAGACATTTGAGGTATTATATCAATAAATCTATGCTTTTACAACACAAATCACATTCAAAAGAAAATTTGTGTGTTTACTTGCGTGACGAAGGAATATATTAAAATCTAGTAAGAACATGATCCATAACATTTTTAAACGCCATCCATTTAAAAAATCTATAGATAAAGAATGTCAACTTAGGAGGAGTCCCCAGTAGTGACAAAATGAATGAGCAATCGTAGACTCATTATGCTCCAGATTATATTAGCATATTATATCTAAATCTGACTACTATGACTAATTATGTTAATCAAAACACAATTATTTATAACTGTAACATTCATTATGCTTAATGTGTGAACAAAAACTATTATTGGACACCCAATTATTCATTAATTAAAATATATGGAGTCACATAGTTAAACCATGAAGATGAGAAAGTTCACAGGAATAATATGATTTATTATATATTTGGCCACTCTTGGGGAGGCCTATGTCCAACAGTGAACCTAATTCTGCTGATATGATGATACTGATAGAAGATTTCTGAAAATGTTCAGTCTACTTTAAAGCTTCGTGCAGACCAGCGCGACGCGACTCGAACAATACAATTTCTAAGAAAACTTGACGGTATTACAATAACCGGTGTCGCGTCGCGCTGGTCAGCACGAAGCTTTAAACAAAACAAATTATAGGTATACAGAGTTACTGACACAAAGATATCAGATAAGCATCCCTTCTTGGTGTTAGTATCAGCTTTAAGTGTATCCAGCTTTTAACATAGAAGTGGCCCCAGCCATAAATTGGAAGGCACTTGTCCTGACTTCAGTTACTTACATACATAAGTTTGTTGCATTCTACTACCAACACTCAAAATCATTCTCCTGCCCTTACTCTAATTTATTTGTGGTCAGTGCAACATGTCTTTTTATTCCATACTTCGCTAATAGTCATCATCTCGGTAGTCACTCCCTTTCTAGCCATATCATCTTTCACACAGTCCATCCATCGTTTCTTTGGTCTACCCCTACTCATATAGCCATCCAAATTCATACTCAAAATTTTCCTGATTTCCCTCCATCACATAGCCTATTTCCACACAAGTTTTCAGTCACCGGTGTCACATTCAGACTTCCTCGTACTAATTTTTTATTATATCTATTCGCATAACACCGCACATCCCTCTTAGCACTGTACTATAACAGTACTCTACATAATACTTAATACACTTCATTCCTCTTACAGCTCACAAATGTGGGCATCAATCCAGCCTCCATATCCTTCAACACGCTCACAATGGAGTCGGACAAGTTCATCTGTGTCCGGGAGAAGGTTGGTGAGACTGCGGAGGTGGTGATTATCGACATGGCAGATCCCACCAACCCCATCCGTCGGCCAATCAGTGCGGACTCTGCCATCATGAATCCAGCCAGCAAGGTTATTGCGCTGAAGGGGAAAGCAGGGGTTGAAGGTATGTCAGTTTTAGTTTATTGTTCATCTTCAGCATTGTCACTCACAATCATTCTTTAGTAGTCTGTAAGATTTAAAAGTTTGATGCAAAAAAGTGTTATATTACTAGGTGCATAAAGGATGTCTTTGCATAACACCAGTCTTAGCTATGGACTAGGTTTGTATGCCCATACATCTTCAACCCTACATTGATTTACAGAATAAAATGAACCTCTGAAGCATCCTAACAGTATGTAGTGTAGATTGAAAAAGGTTCTAATGTACCGGTTACATGATAGTATTATTCAAATTAATTAACAGCCTTGGTGCTCCTGTAATGGGAGTGACCAACGATTTTGTCCTAGTTTAATACCATCTTACCCTAGGTCAATACAACCATTAGTAAGATTGTATTTTATCTACCTTTCTATCATCTAATAATGATATCACTTTGAAAATATGGCCTACTCAACTTGAGAATCCATTTTGGATTTCTAATTTAATATGATAAAATTCCTTTATAAACATACGTACGTTATCACTCAGAGGAATCTCTTATCACACTGCTTTGGGAAAAAATTAAAAAAAAAAAAACATAAACATAATATTTTTATGTAATCTTCACATAGTGCTTTGAACTGAACATAACAACAACAATATCATTAAGAGAACCGCCCCCTCTTCGGTACGTCCGATATCACAACAAAAATGTACTGACGCCTAGCAGTACACGTCATTTATGCGGCGTTTACCCGACTCTGTGAGGCACGGTTTATTCCTCATGAATATTAATGAGCGATTTTAATTTGGGAACAGAAGGATAAAAGGTCTGTTTAACATTCTGTGATAGTACTGGATTTAATTGTTTTCAATGTATGCCCTTTCGGGTGGAGAATAGGCCGCGTCCCCTTCTTTTAATGGGTGTTACCAAAGGAGTTTGTATCAAAAGAGGCTGCGGTAGACCGTTAGCGTCAGCGGCCATGTTCATATGCGGGGAAAAACAGATATCGGAGACATACTGTCTGTATCTAAGAAAGTTAGTCTCGATAATTCAAATCGTAAGAACGTTAAGCAACTTGTTGTAAAAAAAAAAATAAGTTCATCGCTGGGGTTTGAAAGGAGCAAATTCAGCGTCACAAGTAGTCACGAATGCATCGTGAGTTCGTAGTTCACACCGTGAGCCGGTGTGGCTATTGTGAATCCCACAATCTTTTGTTTTAAAACCAGTGTCATTCTAAATCCTAGCTACCCACGCTATTCGGCGAATTTTCACGATACCTTAGTAAATCCAACACAAGAAATGTTGAGATCTTTCGACGAATGTATTGACCATGTTATCGCCACTACACCATATTCGTCGAAGCCCTAAAAATAATCCAGAAGTGAATAATTGAAATCGCTGTAAAGAAAGTTTTATGGGTATATGAAATGCTAATATCCGACTGAATTAAAATACGCTCCATAGCATGCAATAAAGTGTGATAGAATGGGATGAATGTAATCGATCTCTGTCTAGACTAGACTATAAACTATTAATAGTTCATAATGCACCTTATTAACATTTATAATTTTAAATACTACTTATCGCTTTCTACACTCCGTGGTTTAGTAACAACAAAGGATGAAATTACGTCGCGGTCTTCCGTATTTTTGGAAACGTTTGCACAAAGAACGGGCCTTGAGCCAGGACTATATATGCGATAACTTGCAAAGAGGTATGCAAGTAGGTTGCATGCCTTTGTGACCATGATATCACCAATCAGAAGTTGTTCTAGCACAATGGCGTGCTAGTTACTTGCATAGATACTTTTGTGCAAGTTACAGGGGCAGGCGTGTGTATTTCTGGCTTTTATGATGTTCTCACTCATTGTGTTCAGCCAGTAATTAAAGATAACATTTCGGTGTCATCTGATCGCGTCATTAAATGCTACAGGCAGTCCTATCAGTAACAGCAAAACTAAAAAGTCAAACCACACGAATAAATAATCAAATAAACGTAAAGTCGTTATAAAGCAGAATTTGTATGGGATCTATTTCGGTTGTACACAAAAATCTATTGTTTTTATCAGTACAGTTGGCACAATAATAAACACTGCTTTGGATGTGTTTATTCAGTAAAGATAAAAAAGATAAAAAAAATTAATTATCAATTCTGGTTTTGTTATGTCGAATGTGAGAAATATTTCACAAACATTAATTTTGTTTTGACGGATGGTTTTTGTCACATTGCCTATTTCCCCTGAAAGGGGTGGTATTTTGTCAAATAGCATGTTTTATAACGGTCACCAGGCCACCTATCTCTCGACGGCAACTCTGAAAGAAAGAAAGAAAAGAAAGAAAATACTATTTATTTGCGGTAAACGTGATGTAAAGAAAGAACAAAAACACGAAAATAGCAATTTGGTGGAAAATATTTTCCACCACTCATGAAATGAAATGGTTTTTATAATTAATAAGTCAGTCAACAGACACTGGATAATACCAAGGAAATTCTTATAAAAAATTTTAAGGGGAGTATGACCAAGTAGGTCAATATTTCATTGTGGTAGAAAATATAGGTGGCAGAGTATATCAATGTAATATGTATTTGGTGGGATCATGTAGACTTCGATTTCAGAGTGCGAACTTAGGATGCCAGTAACCTTGGGCAATTTGCCATATTTAGTTCCGAAAAAAGATAGAATTAAACCTTTACAACGCAACTGCCTATTTATGGCTTAATTTTTGCTGAAATATCTGCTTTAAAACCTGTATTTTTAAACTTTTTGTAATCTATCTACGCGAGGTACTGGTATTTTATACGCCACGCGTCCATGTGTGTAGAATTGAAGATGTCAAATTTGTTCCATATTTAGAATTTTAATAAAATATACCATTTTACGCAGATATTTAAATGACTGGGCTATTTTCATTTATTGATTGGATCACGCATAGGGCCGACCATTGCGGTCGGGTCGGTTCTGGCAATGACTCACGTGTTTGTATGTGTACGGCTTTTATATTCTTGGCACTAAATGCGACGGCAAACGGAAGTGACAATAACATTATACGTATAATTCTATAAAGTTGGAGTCGATGCACTTCTGGAGTTGTGTAATGAATGAGATGGATGATGTGGTCTCACTTTTATGTGTCGATGTCGGTAATTGAAGTAATAAACCCCTTATTACTTCGGTTTGACCTTATGCCTGTCGTGTCGCTCTCGAATCTAAATATCTTCCAGACCTACCGAGAAGTCGTATAATTCCCCCCTTCGTTATAGAAAAGGTTAGTAGCCATTTTCGGCTATACTATGTCGAAATTTGAAACAAAAATTTTGTGCTAAATGTGACAAAAAACGACGACGTAGGTACTTACCTACTTTGTCATTACGAGATGTGTGTGACAAGTAGTGACGTACGTATTAATGGTACTAGCACTAGCAGCATCTCTTCTAATACGGCGCAAAGTTTAAAGGTCACAATGGATGCAGGTTGGCACTAAGTATCGCGCATCACCGCTCCACTGCCTCAGTTACTTGTAACGTGTCAGTTCTAAGAATGGGTATTAAAGACATACCTAATTCGCAATTTTACAAAGAAACCTTCTACTATATAGATAATTAGTGCAGCATTTTTCAATCTAGTCTATGACACCCACCCACGCATTCCAACATAAATCAATTCTTACACCATATACTTTGTCAATATGCGATGTATAATAAGGCACAAAGTTTAAAGGTCAAAGCGGATGCAGGTTGGCACTAACTGTCGCGCATCACCGCTCCACTGCCTCAGTTACTTGTAACGGGTCAATTCTAAGAATCAGCATACCTAATTCTCAATTTGACTAAGAAGCCTTCTACTATAAGGAAAAATTATGGAAGCCTTTATCAATCTTGACACCCATCCATATAAAAACATCATGTACTTTATCATTACGCGCTATAATGCAAGTAGTGACGTTCATAACATTGGTACTAGCAGCATCTTTTCCAATAAGGCACAAAGTTTAAAGGTCAAGCGGAGGCTGGTTCGTACTAACTGTCGCGCATCACCGCTCCACTGCCTCAGTTAAGGCTCGTGCAGACCAGCGCGACGCGACGGCGCGACGCGACTCGAACAATACAATTTCTAAGAAAACTTCACGGTATAACAATAGCCGGTGTCGCGCCGCGCTGTCGCGTCGCGCTTGTCTGCACGAAGCTTTACTTGTAACGTTTCAGTTCGAAGCATGGGCCATGTTGACTTGTATCGTTCTACTCAAGTTGAATGAATGCAAGAATGTACGTTTTGAATCCCGTTTCATCTGAACTACTTACTATACGATAGCGAGATGTCAGAATTTCTAAGAATCATTATAATTGCGAAAAGCGTAGGCGATCTTCTGTGTTGGTTTGGTGTGTTTTCCCCTAACTCCGAAATCCATGTAAATGATATTTTGTCAGGGTAGTTCTTGGAACCTGGTTAAGGATATACTTACGAGATTTCCCCGGAAAATTAACACGGGGCCGGTCCTTAGAAAGCAATAGAATGTGTAGGTACATTATTACTTGTCAATTCTTCATGAAAAATAAGTTTAATGATCATTCGAAGTAAAGCTTATACATAAAAAATATTGGCTAAGCTGAGGATAAATTCTCAAGTCTCAAATTAAGCCATCTAAAGGGCTCTTATATAACGGATTTTCTGAAGTGTTAATTGTTATTACGTCATGAGCCTTGACCTCCGTTCGAAGTTCGATTGGTCTCTTAAATGTTTGGCAAACAATCGAGTGGCATACAGCCTATACTTCGAATGAGGTAGCATTCTAAAGTGAAAGTGTCTATTAAATTAGGTTTCGTTTTCAATAAGTCGTTGGTTGCTCTTAAAATAACGTGCAAAATGGCTTCGCGTGTCAGCGAGTCGTCAAAGATGTCGAATTTTTTTGTTGTTTACTCATTTCTGGTATTTACTGACGATGAATGTCAAATCGCAAAAAAAAATAGCTGCAGTATTCCGTAAGACACAAATACGAGACAAATTAAATTGTGCCGTACATGCTAGAGTTTAAAGATTTGTGCAGCCTCTGCTTTTTTAGCACCTTCGCTACGATGTATTAGAAGTTATAGTTATCCTAAAATACATCAAAAATTGATTTTTGAAAAAGCACTTTTCGAACGTCAAAATTACATAAGACAGTCCCCCGAAACGCCCGCCATTCACTACTTCATAGTGCTTTAGCATCTTGCTTGAACCAAAGAAGATATAATACTAAACTACGACCAGAACTGGGCTTAGTAACAGATACTAGG
Organism: Agrochola circellaris; assembly: GCA_914767755.1. Taxonomy (NCBI): domain Eukaryota; kingdom Metazoa; phylum Arthropoda; class Insecta; order Lepidoptera; family Noctuidae; genus Agrochola; species Agrochola circellaris. Next base: position 13,205,165 of record OU611860.1, read on the forward strand.
TCTTCATAGAAATATAGGCCAGTCGATGAAATCCCCGTATGACATAATTCTATGACGTCGTTAAAGTTCAGACCAGTGCATTTGTGCTAGACTGTTAGGCTGTGTTCGCATTGGCAAGGCACCATTAAACCCTTTCGACATATGGTTCCGACCTCATTGCTAATGCGGCGTTCGGATTTTGTTTGTGTCATCGTCCGTCGCCTTAACAGTCCAGGCGCGACCTTAATTTGTTGCCTATAGATATACGGTCATACTCTTCCATTATTATGCTGCCCTAGTACTTTACCGGCCCGGCCAACACTGTTTTAAAGCTCGTACAGACCAGCGCGACGCGACACGAGCAATACAATTTCTAAGAAAACTTGACGGTTTAAGCTTTATGCAGACCAGCGCGACTTGTCGCGCGACGCGACACCGGTTATTGTTATACCGTCAAGTTTTCTTAGAAATTGTATTGTTCGAGTCGCGTCGCGGCGTCGCGTCGCGCTGGTCTGCACGAAGCTTTATCAATAACCGGTGTCGCGTCGCGCTGTCGCGTCGCTCTGGTCTGTATGAAGCTTTATACTTTTTGTAAAAGTACTCAGAACATTTATTCTTTCTTCCAATTTCTCAAAATTTACTCTTTGTTAGTCTAAAAGTAGAATTATGAATAACATGAAAGTTTTGCCATAAAACAAAGAAATGGCTCCTTATATAACCGAACAATAGGTAGGCAGGTACAGCACGCATAATAAATATATTCCCACGACCTTTAGTCAATCAATGGAGGTTGTTGACCTTTTGACAGCTATAGATTTGTTTTATATTGAACTAGTTTGGATTTATTTTTGGGTCTTCATCTGTCTAGCCTTTTTCCAACTATATTGGGGTCGGCTTCTAGTCTAACCGGATGCAGCTGAATACCAGTATTTTTCATGGAGCGACTGCCTATCTGACCACCACAACCCAGTTACTGGGTTATACGATACCCCTTGTTAAGTCTGGTTGTTATTAATCGGGCTTCTGACGACCCGTAACGACTGTCAAAGATCCACGAATGACAGCCGGGAGCAACGGCTTAACGTGCTTTCCGAAGCTCGGCGGGGTCTGGGTATGTAAAGATGGTCACCCATCCACGAACCGACCGCGGGAAGCGTAGCTTACCCTGATCGATAGACCCATGCGGCTGTTATTACTTAGCCACGAGCCCCTCCAATTTACTTTTGGGTAACTATACATAATTCTCTCTTATTTAGGGTGGATTAGAATTAGAAATTTAGAATAAATAGTTTGATTGGAGTGTTGGAATTGAACTTTGACATTTAAGGGGACTACAGGACCTAAACGTGCCTAAACGCAAGTTTTATAATGCCTAAAAGAATATGATCCACTGCAGTAAACAAAATCAGAAAAATATATGATATTCTTCAGGATATATGCTAGTATGATAGTGTGTTGAAAACATAATACAACTAATTTGATACGATAGAAAAAAATCATGAAGACACCTCTAAAAATTTCTTTTAACGATTAAAAATCATATTAATTTACATGCAATCATTCTGATTTTTTGTCAGATTATTCTACAAGCTACATATTAGCATAATAGTGTTTTAATTTTCCAGTCCAATCAATAGATTTTTTGTAAATCGCTAACTGCTTCATATTTTGCAATAAATTACCTGCATCGTGTCATCGCGCTTCTCTTTCATTTCTATGAAGTCCGACAGTGACCGCGCTTTAGCTGTTGTAAGCCTCTTAACGCAGAATAGTTGGAATTATCAATATAGAAGTTATGATAGTTGGTTATAACAATATTGGTTCATGGAAATTATTCTCCTAAATTGTCGTGAGTAACTAACCAGTATTTTGGTAATATATTGGTTGTGGAGGACAGACAGGCAGTCGCTCCATGTAAAATACTGGTACTCAGCTGCATCCGGTTAGACTGGAAGCCGACCCCAACATAGTTGGGAAAAGCCTAGGCAGATTGATATTATAAACATAAATAGTTGTGAAATTATGTTAAAAGGCCGTGTAGGTGCCAATAATATCAAATGAACAAAAGAAGATTCAGGGTTTTGTTCACCAGAAGACTGGCAGTCACGGTTGGGTCCCGAAATCATTGAATACTTGTCTTAAAAACAAATAGACCCAGCCCAGCCCAGTAGCCCAAGAATAGTGACCTTATTTGTGATGTTCTTAAGAAAGGTCAGGTGCGAGTAATCGCAATCGGCGTGCGTGTATGAGTATGTAAGGGTTGTAGCAGGTGATGTTCTGTAGTTTCTGCCTACCCCATGGGAAAAAGGCGTGAGTTTATGTATGATGTATATATCTATAAAACAAATACATTAGTCTTCTGAAAGAAACTCAATTTTTCAGTCCACCTTCATCTGGACTCTTCTGCTTTTGCTCTTCCAATTCCTCCACAGTTTTTTGTTTGCCTTCCTCATCGAGTCCACCGCCACTACCCTCAGACCAAATAGAAAACCAAGACAGAGAGCTGCGAACAATACAGTGAAGCATGCCAAAACTACACCGCCGCTCTATGCATGCACGCTCACACGCACATATTTACAACATTTTACAGTGACACTACAATCAAACTACACCACACAAAGTGCGCACATGCTTACGAAACCGGCTTCACTTCACTGTTGACAGCGCTCTGTCTTGGTGTTTATTTGGTCTGAGTGATTTGGTTATTCGACAAATTAATAAATGATGTTATATCAACCCACTTTCCGGCTTCCGACCAACATTTAACTCGCACAAAAACTTTCGTATCAACTATCAACATTGTTTTTTTTCTCGTTCGTATTTTCGATTAATTTCCGCTACAAAGCGTTACAACAACTCATTGTCTTTGGATTACGTAAACGCCATACATACGGAAATCGCGAGCACAATTTACTGGCTCAGGCCCCGTAACACGATATTATCTGGAGCAGTTTAATGTCAAACTGCAACCATCGTGCCGCCGAGTGGATAGATGCAGAAGGCCCCTAAGTAATTTGATAACTAGTCCATGCGCCGTTTTATAGATTTCCCCCGGTTTCTGTAAGAATATACAATTTAATATGACATGATGTCTAGTAACAAATTACGATAAGGGCAGGAGAATAATAATACAAGTTATCGTTTGTTGTAATTGGGCTAGCTCAGTGGTCGGCAAACTCATTAGTCAAAGAGCCAATATCAATACAACTGTGTGGGGATATTTCTGTGTGTCTCAATACACTGTTCGTAATCCTTAAAACTCCCACCCTCTTTCATTCCACAACGCTTCCTAAAATTAACTTATTAAGAAGTAGTACACTCGTCTAAATAATTTTCGAGCTAGGGTTAAAATCACAAGCAAACGAAAAATTAAGTTTTTATTAGCAATTTTTTTTTTTTTAATGATATTACGTGTTCTAAAAATAGTGTATTAGAAATTTAACCCAAGAGAGTGTAAAAGTTTGCATTTTTAGGATTTATATTCATTTCAAGAAAAAAAGAAACCACTTCCAAAAGTGTATGGAATTCCCATTTTCGAAAAAGCATTCACTCATACACAAATGTTGGCACAATTTGCGCCAGCAAGCACTTGTTCGGGTCTACTGCATTTGCGTTTATCGCACATTATAATAAAGTGGTCCTTCTCGACTTATCTTCTCTTCGATCGTCTGGCACACAGGGGAGAAGGGATCGTGAGATAATATCGCGCCGTGTAACTTGGTAGAGGGCGTCCGTGACTCAAGAAGAGACCGAATCAACTTGAATTTAACGTTCGTGTTATGTGTGAAGAAGCTATATTTTTATCTGACACCTAGCTCCACTTTGTATGCATAGAATTTTGGTGGGCGTTACTGGAAGTAACTAATATCATTTTTTTTACATAATAATTGTTTAAAAAGATGGGGATTTTATAGGGCAGGAGATAGTGGTCCTTGTGGCGACGCTTGTGGCCTATGTCCAGCACTGGACCTCTTTCTGCTGAAATGATGATGATAGTGACAGACAAGCCAAAAAAAATATATTTTTTGATAGATTTAATTCTCCCGAATATATAATTTTCAGTTTCCAATTTAAATTAAAAATCATTAAACCCTTAAGTAGTCATTACATACGGATAGATATTTTATTTTATTACACGGCTACGATACATCAGTTTTTATCAGATAACGCAAGGACTAAAGGACCTTTGATATCCATTTTCAATGTTGACTAAACTGTATACATTTTTCATAATATATCACTTAGGTACTGACTATATATCTTATGTTTAACTTCGTTAGTCTTTGTAATTCCAAAAATACAATACTATATCCAAATCGACACAAAACTAAGGGCAAATTGAATCTGAGTAATTCGCTCTCGGAAATTCCTTTATAGCAAGTACGAAAATAACCGACAGATTTTAGTAAAATCGTTACCACCGCCTGAAGGGAGGTGAGAGCTCTTCCTAAGGTGTTGCACTATATTGCACGCCCACATAACGTCAGCACTCTCCCACTTGACACGTAGGTGGTACTCTGACGTATACATTAGCCTGAAACACTTTATAGGAAATTGAACTGTACGGAAAAATAAAAAGGTAGTTTGTAGTTTATTGGTTTTAGAAGGAATCATTTCCTAGTTTGTGGAGTGTTAGTTTTAATGCAATCCTGTGGTTATCTTTCTCGTTAAGACTGAACACATCGATTCTAAAATACTGTACGTACATACAAAAATTCACTCTTTTCCTACAAAAAAAACACAAATTTTCTAAATGAATTTTATCAAAGCTGGATTAGTAATCGTTATTTTATTGATTTTCTCAAGTGTCTTCCCACTGGTTGTGACTTGACACTCGTATTATATTTATTTACTTTTTTAAAGATAATATTTACATGATTTGAAAACTTCAGACTTAAAAATTATTATATTTACTGTTGGTTGAAACTGTTGTTCCGTTGCCAGTCATCTTAAATGAATACAAAAACCTCTTAAAAATTATGAATTATACTCCATAGCTACCTAAACGGAAGTTAAATAAAGGTTACAAAAAAAAAAACACGTAACGAGACAGCTGTCAAGTAACCGACTAAACGTAATACCTGTCACTTCAGTTGTCATTCTACGTCACAGTTGTACTCTTCAATTTAGCAACGTTATAATTAGAGTTTGGGCTCTTTACAATATACAGATTACAAAATATTATATTATTATTATAAATCTTACATAAAAGTTGTGCTCAAGCAGTTACATCTACGAAGAGTAGTTTAAGAATAAATGATAAAGTTTAACATACATTAATAAAAGAGAAAATTATTGTAAAATCTAAAATAAATTTAATTTGATTTTATTGTATTTTTAAACAAGAAAGTGTCACCTATAAAAACCCTTTTTACGATTTGTTTACCTTTATTTAACTACTTAAACCTATGGAGTATAGGTAAAGTCATAATTTAAACCAGGGACTGAATTACCCAAAAATTAGGGTACCTTTAAAATTCGGTATGACGTCATACCGTTAAATAAGGGTTACCAAAATATTTCGATACCGTTCTTTTTTTCAGTAGTGGAATTATGAGGTTGGAAATGCATACCGGTATATTTCTGTAGAAATATCCTTTATAAATGTATCGGTACCAGACCTTAACGTTTATAAATGTTCCGGTAGCAGTGCCTAAACCTTCATAAATACAAAAGTTCTAACGTGTTCGACCACCCCGCGCACCCGCGCCGCGCCGTCTCACATATTTTTCGGTACCGAAATCGTGTAAAGGTTAAATAACGGTTTAGCCCAACCTTTATTTAAAAAGGTATCGGTATAGCTCAACCCTTATTTTAAACCGGTACCGGTATACTTTTGAGGTATCTTAACCTTTAACCGTAACCGCTTTCAATCCCTGATTTAAACTGAAAATCTGCAATACACCTGCAGTACCGGTAAACCTTAGTAGTGACCCCTACCCACGTACTAGCTCCAGTCTATAAGTACTGTAACTATAGACTTGAACAGCCTGAAACTATCTAATCGGTACTAATTAATGTAGGTCAGTGCTTCAGCTAATGCTCTCGAAGCGCTACTTAGAGGCTCATACTAATGTTAGTCGTCACAACTAAAGTAAATACGGAGGCGAGTAACTTAAGGGTGTATTCACGTAGAAAGCTGGTAACCGGCGGCGCCGATATGCTAGTGCTTGTCGTCTTCGAAAAGTTCCTATCTGAATTAGTCGGTGGCGGTTTGCACTGATTTGGAAAAAAGTATGAAAACTGCCTGCGTCGACCAGCGTTGGCAACCAGCACTTGTCGGCCCCGACAAGAGCTGGCTTATCCGCACCGGTTACTAGCTTTCTACGTGAATACACCCTAAGTCAGGGAACCAGACCAATTTGTTAAGAGGTACTTTTTTTGGTAATCATGAGTATACGATATTAGACTTTTCTTCTAAAATACTACGAAAAATAATATAATACGGAGACAACCCCAGGGTTTCCCAACCTATGGTCCGAAGTATGTTGAATTTTACACGTAATTATAAGCCACGACTATTATCATATACTGTTTAATTATTTATCGTTCAATTGGCCCGTGAACTCTGACTGATCTTTTGATCTATCAAGGATCCGCAATTAACAAAGGTTGGGTACGACATTTGGTACCACTACAAAATATGTCCCTTTCCCTTCCCAAAATCTACAACGATATACGGACATCATCAATCAAAACTGTCAAGGAAGTTTAGAGGGTGCCCAAAGAAACAACTGTCCAAAATTATTTTGGCTTCTCGGAGATGTAATCGGATAAAAATGGTGTGACTGCGTAGGGGTCATCTTTTAGGTCAAATAAGAAACCAGGCAGTGGAAGAAAAATGACGAAATAAATGTCAAGTCTCATTCATAATTCTTTGTTTCAAAGTATCTGGAAATTATCCCCATTTACATGGGACAATACCGGCGAAATCATCTATTCACCTTTCAATGATGTCTCAATCCATACTGATTACCATCAACCCATTACACACAATTACCACCCTTAACACCTTCACCGAAAGATTAAAACTATAGAGAATTCTTTCACATTGCCAGCAGCTCAAAAGACCCTGCAAATATTCAACATCGAGATGAAGTCAAAGATGAAAGCTCACACAATGACTGAAGACATTGTGTTCTGGAAGTGGATATCTTTAAATACCCTCGCGCTGGTGACCAAGATGTCAGTGTACCATTGGTCCATGGAAGGTGACTCGACGCCTGTCAAGATGTTTGATAGGCATTCGTCGCTTGCTGATTGCCAGATCATTAACTATAGAACCGATCCGAAACAGCAGTGGTTGCTGCTTGTTGGTAAGTAACTTAAATTCTCCTAAGGTTTCAGAAAGGTTAAGAATACTAAGGTTGTAAAAAGGAACAAGACTGCCCTCTGGAAGCTAAGACGACATTTTGACAACTCGCAAAAGTTGGCCATTTAAAAAAAGCGCCTGTTGTAAACCACTACTGTATACGTTTTGAGGTCAATTTCTAAACTATACTACTACAACTATATATAAGGGCCGATTATTCAATCTTCAGATAACTTTTATCTGAGAAATATAAATTGTGGTTTTACAGCTTTTGTATACATATGTCAAACCGCCATATTTATTCTTCAAACTAAAGTTATTTGACGATTGAAAAATCGATCCAAAATGAACTACATATTTTATGAAGAGAAAGTTTGTTTACCCTAAGTATGGTCTGTCTCGAAGACGACCCCATCTCTATAGTCACACTGCAAGTTTTCCATATGTTCGTACAGCTTTTGTTTCTGTCAAGCTGTCTGTCTTGACAGAGACAGAAGACATTTTTACTCACTCGTTATTCTAAATATATGTTCTTTCCTCCTCAGGTATCTCAGCGCAGCAGAACCGCGTCGTCGGCGCGATGCAGCTCTACTCAGTAGAGCGCAAGTGCTCGCAGCCCATAGAGGGCCACGCTGCATCCTTCGCCACCTTCAAGGCCGAGGGCAACGCGGAGCCTTCCACCCTCTTCTGTTTCGCCGTCAGAACAGCCCAGGGAGGAAAATTGCATATTATTGGTGAGCTAGAAATTGTATTTTTGAATGTTGAATTGTTGTTAAACACACATTCAATCGAGTTGTTTGTAACTATACCCGAATCGCTTTAGCGTGGCAATCGCGGTCATTGACCCGACTACATTTTCTTTATTTCAAAAACCGAAACAAAGGCATTAACGTTAATCAATATGTATCTAGTTTCAACATGTTCCAATAACGAAAACCATACATAGTTTATTGTTTGGGGTCCTACGGAGAGATATTTGGAAAAGGGCAATGACCGCTTTTGCCACGCTAAAGCGATTCGGGTATAGCTGTATGTAAAATACTGTTAGGATAGTTTGAAAAAAAAAAAAACTTTATACAGGGTGTTTCCAAATGATTGTAATACTAGTAAAAGTCGCGAAGAAAATCACCTGCAGATTTAAGTCAACTTATATCAGACATCAGTTTTGCAGAAATATTTAATTTAAGGAATTACACGAACTTTATAACACCTTGTAGTATGTTGAACGAATAAGGTTGGGTTGGACAGTAAAGAGAAGCAACTAAGAATATTTTTGATCGTTATTAAAATCTGAATCGGAAAAGATGACATCAAGATATGACGTAATTGTCGACATTATTGTGTAATAGACACTAACATAAGACCAGAATCTAATACGACTTGAATACTTACTAATGAATAAATAAATACTAACGAACGATCTTGACCTAGAAACCGCTATCACACACACATAAATTAATTAGATTTAATGAGAATACAGGAGATACTTTATTATGTACTGGTATTCTTCGTCGAATCGTTGAGCTCCTCCTGAGTTGAGCTGCACGATTACTGACAAAAATGTGCACTCACTGGACAGGTCCACTCAATCCTCGTGCTTCTTTCCTCAAAAACCATTTCAGACAACACTACATAGTCTGACCAAGATTACATCAGGACTTTAAAAGAGACTGTGACCTCTGAGTTTGTTTCGGCCTTTCTTCTCAGAGTAGTCAGATAGGCAACGCCAACCTCATCTAGTTTTTAAAATTTGATTGATTGACGTGCAATGTAGTAAAAACCTACTTACAGAAATAAAATAATTTATCATTTACTGTTTAATTTTCTAATAACGTTCACATACCAAATGGAACAGAATTTTCAGATACTTGCCGTGGTTTAAATACCATAAGCCAACTATGTCAAGAATTCAAGTTCAAGGGATTGGCCATCTAACCCAATTTTCGTTTTTCGTTCCCCACAGAGGTCGGCCAAACACCAGCGGGCAACCAGCCCTTCCTCAAGAAAGCGGTCGATGTATTCTTCCCCGCCGAAGCACAGAACGACTTCCCGGTCGCCATGCAAGTCTCCCCGAAATATGACGTCATTTACCTGATCACTAAATACGGGTACATACACATGTATGACATTGAGACTGGAACCTGCATCTACATGAACCGGATCTCGTCGGATACGATCTTCGTTACGGCGCCCCATGAAACTACCGGAGGGATTATTGGTGAGTCGTTTTTTTTTTTGTAAATTTTTACCGTCATGTGACGATCTGATCATGTTTGCGGGGCCAACATGGCTTGAGATCGCATAAAAGAAAGAGATTTGTAAGGACAAAGGGGAGTCCTTTGCTGAGCAGTGGATTCAAAGTAGACTGACAAAAAAACTATGTCTGGCTTTCCATTTTTTTATTCGTATTTAACTCACAATTTTTTACTAACCTCTTGCCTCAGTAAGCTTCGCCCGTTCAGTACTTAGGAAGATTTTCATTCAAGTATATTTGCTCATGACCGCGGCTTTTGTCCGAATTCATAGGGTTCCAAGCCAAAGAAACTTCTCGCTCCGCTTGGTTTTATCACACACTCTGATATTGTAGATTTGTTAAGCATTTTCTATTTTGTTAAGTATCTGGTACTTGTTGAAAGCCCTACACTGTTCTCCCATACCTATTAACACTATTTAAAATATTGTAAAAGCTAATTATTTTGAAAAGAGTAGGTAACCGTTGAGTTTCTTGCCGGCTCTTCTCCATAGGAAACGACCAATTGGAACCGTGCACCTAGCTTCTGACGTTTCACAAGTGCCCCTTTTTTTTTTTTTTTTTGTGGGTCGGAAATTATCAAATGACTTCTCCCGCTCTGGGCGGAGCGGGAGGGCATGTCAGACTTTTACTGACTAAAACCCACCCGTGTTCTTTCCGTTGCCTGTGTGCCGGGGTCGCGATATCCCTTTCGGACAAACTCGCAACCCCGGCTCATAAGTGCCACCTAGGGTGCCATGTAGGTTTATGTGAAATAAAATATTTATATATATTTGTTTTTATATAAAATTTGCGATGCAGGCGTCGCGCATACGCACTTGCATGCATGAGCAAATATACATCTAAAACTAGAACCGCTCTTACTAAGGATTGACCTAGGCAGTTTGTAATCAGACCATAGACACAATTATTTTCGGCATAATCTGGGAAAAAAGTTTGGGAAGTCCCATGCAATAAAATTTCTGCCAATTCACGGAGCGACTGAATGACCTCTATTGTCTTTGAGGGAAACCGGGATAACACGATGATGTCATCAGTTTGATTCTGATAACATACTCATGTTACTGGGGACTGTTGTTGGTATCACTAATATTCTAATCGCAACTGACTGGCGTCGTAGGCGTTTGTTAATTGGGGAAAATTATTCAAACACATGATTATTAATTGAAATACTTTTAGTGTATAATTGTTTTTATAATTTGTATGTAGCGTCCTTTAATGGCATATATGTTTGTAACGAGTAGATAACATATCAATTTTAATTCTCCACCTAACTTATTTGTAATTTTGAATTAATATTTCGCTGTTGTTCGTCCTAATACATGAAGTACTATCCTAACTTATAATCTATCTATCTATAATATAAAAATGAATCGCAAAATGTGTTGGTAAGCGCATAACTCAACAACGCCTGGACCAATTTGGCCAATTCTTTTTTTAAATGTTCGTTGAAGTTCAAGGATGGTTTTTACGGCGAGAAAAATTTGAATAATTGCCGGAAAAACCGTAAAAACAGCCCTTTTCTTTTTCTCATACAAATGTTTTCTAACTAAAACGTTGAGTCAATTTGAGCTCTATTGCTATTGTATAAAGTTCATATCAAATTCTACAGGGTAGGTAGGGTAGGCAGGTAGGTGCGCCGTAGATAAGTACTTAGTGCTACTCGAGCGAAGCCGGGGCGGGCAGCTAGTATATAATAATATTAAAGCGAAAGTTTGTATGTTTGTTACTCAATCACGCAAAGACTGCTGAACGGATTGGGATGAAATTTGCCACACTGATATTTCATAACCTGGATTAACATATAGGATAATTTTTATCTCGTTAGTACGATCCCGTGGGATAATTTCCGACCTCCACGCGGGCGATTCCGCGGGCGAAAGCTAGTATAAAATTATAAATGCGAAAGTGAGTTTGTTTGTTTGTTACGCTTTCACGCTAAAACGGCTGAACGGATTTGGATGAAATTTGGCATATGGATAGACCATGACCTGTGTTAGGACATAGGGTACTTTTTATCCCGATAATCCCGCAGGATCGATAGTTATGCGGGTGAAACGGCGGGGCGCAGCTTGTATATAATAAACCCATACCAACAAAAGGAAGCATTTAACTTAAGGTCGAATGCCACTAGGTTATCAAAACATGCTCCAACGTCTGGCGTCTAGGGATAATATCAAAACACAACAAGAAACTATATGTCAGTGATGTTTTAATAATAATAATGTTTATTTATATCGATATGTGTGCTCAATGATTCATGATCGTCGTATGTTTTCCGATTAAAGTCATTAACTAGAGAAAATGTCTACCGATTACTTATGCCGAAGAAAAAATAATGCTACGTAGTTTTTTCTTTGGAGTTTTTGCCATATGACGTTCCTACCGTATAATAATTATTTTTCTGCGTCATATTGTTGATTCCATTTATCTTTTTGAAATAAGTTTCGACCAGAATTCGGCCACTTCGACAGCGTTATCTTTGGCCTTTCAAAGGTCTTCCATAGTGCTGGTGTTAGAGTACGACAAGAGGTGAGTCATCGTTTACGAAGTGCATCCACAGTTGCACTGTGGCTCATCGGAGTACCCCCATCTGGCTTAGTTGCACCTGGAGCGGCCGACCTGGCTTCTTAGTCAGTTTAGATATTTCCAGGTGGGCCATGGCTGTTAGTGGCCCACTGGAAGCTTTATTAACAGATCATCTAACTAAGATTGCCAAACAAAAAGAACACTGCAATCTGAAGAATCACAAGAACAAACTTCAAATTTGCCTCTTGAACAAACACTGACTCGCTAAATAAAATGTCGAGTCTTTATATAAAAGGCGTTCGAGACGAGTCATGCTGCTTTCATTAGTACGGCTAATATGCATACAAATATAAATTAAACTGCATATTATATGCAACTAACCATACATAGTGTGAATGACACAGAGGTGAGGCGTGTCCTATGATAGAATGAACTCAAGTGTTCGATTTGGAATGTTTGCCACTAAGATTATGTTAGTCATTGTGGTTTTTGACCGTTAAAAAAACAAACTTTTCGAATCTGAGTAAAGATCTCGTTGAGTAGGATGAAACGAGGATTCGTGAAAAAAAAACTAACTAAACTTATTTACATCTCCATACACACATCAGCCATAGCACACTACAAGGGTGCTCACGTATAGGTTTGGCAAACGATTTTAAAAGAATAGTCACAGATTAGAAACGATGGACCACTCCGCAAAATCATTTAAATAAAAAGCGACTCTTGTTACGACACAATAAAGTGCAATTTAGGTCGCACAGCGCTAAATACCTACAGTTATATTCACCTAGAAGTTGCATCTCTTTCTATCGCGTGACTCTTATATCTTCTGACTACGTTCACATGATAAAAGCCTCCCTTAAATGGGGGGGTTTTGCCATAATCGCCACGCTTCGCAAGCGGGTTGGCGATCGCAGTATGGTCTTAATATGCATAGAGAACGCTGCTGCCCAGTCTCTAGTGAACGTTACGCCCACTGAATTCGACAAGTCGAACCCGCTGCGAACGTACTTGAAGCTTCATACCTAAAATGCGGAGTGACCCATCTGTATTCATTCATAGTAGTGTGGCGGCATCTACATCGCCATATGCGAACTACGCATCAAAGACATGACATCACACAACATCCTGACATCACTCAAAATCCTGCATCGCGCAATTAGAGTTTACCGCGCGGTGGACATATATACAAGCTCCCGACTTCAACCTCTGGGCAGTTGCCCGCCAGACACGACACCCGTCTGGTCGGAGGATCCTCCCTTTTCTATGGTGGATGAGTGAACTTTACACCCTGTTCCTCATACCCCTAAACTAGCAATAATATCTGAGAATCCCATCTGAGTAACAATATTAGTCATTGCATGATGCGAATAATGTCTTTGATAAACAATAGGGCGTTGGCTCGTTGGTCTAGTGCTCGCAAGCGCTACTGCTGAGCATGAGGTCCTGGGTTCGATTCCCAAGTCGGGCAAAGTGTTATTGGGTTTTTCCATCACAAATTTCTCAGTATCAGCTCGGAGTCTCTATTTGTGCCCTGTTGATGGCAATAGGCTCGCCCCCTATTACATGAGATTTAAACATAACCGGCGAAATATGGGTGTACTATAGATATACCCCTGCCTAACCCCTCAGGGATTATAGGCGTGATGTTATATACAATTCAAACTCAAACTCAAAGCATTTATTTCAAATAAACCAATTACAGGCACTTTTGAATTGTCAAGGGGTCCGTCAGTCAGAAAGATGAAGCCAGTTGCCCATTCCGAAGCGTAGTAGGTTCCTATGGTGAAGAACGGGCAAGAAACTCCACGGACACTCTTTTAAATCAAAATATTCTTAAAAAATATTGGTTACATCATTCATGTTGAAATTATACATGTGAGAACAATGTAGAAAGACGTGCACGTTAAAAGCGTCCGCAATGAAAAGATAATAAACAAATTCAAAAATTTCCGTCAAACAGCACACTCTATCAAAACAACACTTTATAATACTATCTTCTCTTCCAGGCGTAAACCGCAAAGGCCAGGTCCTATCAGTGACCGTAGAAGAAGACTCGATAGTGCCCTACATCAACACGGTCCTTCAGAACCCTGAACTGGCGCTCCGACTGGCTGTACGCAACAACCTCGCTGGCGCTGAAGAACTGTTCGTCAGGAAGTTTAACATGCTCTTCACTAATGGCCAGTATGGAGAGGCGGCTAAGGTATGTACTACGAAATTTTGATACTCAGGTTGCAAAGGTTTTTAGCATTTTGGGTTTTGTCAACGGAAGAATAGAAAAAATGACAGATTGTGATTGTTTATCTGTCATTTTTGTCTATTCTTCCGTCTCTATGGTTGTCATGCTACGCGTGCTGGTTACAAATACTAAGTGTAAGTACATATTAAAGAATAATATGTGTTAGTAAAAGTGTTGTCCATAAAAGTGAACGAGGATCAAGTCATATGACAAATGGATTGCATTGACTTTTGCAAACCTTTTGGTCTTGCATATAAAAATATAGACCGGTAGTTAGTACCTTTTTATCATTTAGGTCTAACTCATCATTTACTAATATTTGAGGCTCCAATACAAAAATAACAAAACTTGGACAGATAAATAACGCAAATTGCTAATATAAACGTAAATAGGTAGAAATCTAAAAAGGAATACCACACGAATACATAATTTCCCAACTTTAACTCACAAACAATATTCATTCATAGAATACATCCTACACGTTGGATGACTAATATAATAAATAGTACCGACATGGTTGTGGGCGGTGCGATCGATGCCGTGACGTCATAGCACATGTCAGACGTGGAGTATGCACATCCAGTAATAAGCCCCACAATATTATATACCGACCAGTTATTGTCTCACTGCAGGGCAAGAACCCCTGCTTATACTGGAAAGAAATGAAATTGACAACGAATAAAAACTACGATGTCGTTTTATACAATGTTAATAAATTTTTGTTTTTAGATTTACTGTAATTATGTATGAAAGAATGAAACGAGAGTATTTGAGCGAGAAAAGGATAGTATTAGTTAAAGTAGATTTAAATAGATGTGAGTGGGTGAGCATGGTGTTGACATGTTTGACCCTATGAGGCGGCATAGTCACCTAGTTGACATAATCTACTCATTACAATGTTTTTTTAATGAGTTGTATTGCAATATGTAACTAGTGACCTCGACAATAGATCATATTATTTATTGTTATTAGTAATTAACAATTTTTTTATTTTATCTCGATGGTCCTAGTTTATCATTTATAACTTCCAGTTACAGCTTTATGTAAACGGGCACGCCCTTTATGCCTGGAGGCTTTTATTAAGACGTTAAGTTTTGTTTACGTTTAGTTATTATTTCTGCCCGAGTATAGTTCTCGATGATTTTGTTTGGTATATTGGCGTGTGCTAGCTAACATATGGATAATAATTTAAATTAGGTTAAATTATGTTGAATACTATTATATAGAGTCATTTTTTTTTTCTTTCTAACTGAACAGACAGCTGTGCTGCTGGGGAGTTTGTTGCGCCACTTCTTCTTCCCAGCTAACGCACTAGGAAGTGGTGAAGGGTGGGCGTTTTGGGGGACTGTCTTATGTAATTTTGACGTTCGAAAAGTGCTGATTATCAGCCTAGTTTGAATAAATGACTTTTGAATTTTGAATTTAGTAAAGCCTCAAAAACAGATTTAAAAAAAAACTTAGCTATACTACATACAACACCATGACAAACATACGCCATCGTTACGCCACAGTTCATTCCGATCGATACAATGACGTCACCGCCACCTGGCCATTGTGACACCGGCCATCGGTTCCGCATCAAAGAACACCCGTACTATAAATATAGGGTATGCAGTTTTCACCAAGCGTGACATTTAGAGGCCTTTGTTTATACCAAAACCAATAATTGTAATGTCAAATACGTATACTTTTTATATTTCTAGATTAATACTCTGTTACCCTCCAACTATGCGATAATTCCTAGTAGTATATCTATATATATATATATAAAAGAAAGTCGTGTTTGTTACAACACTTATAACTCGAGATCTGCTGGACCAATTTTCGTGGTTTTTGATTCGTTGGATTTGTCTCCGCCCCGAATAGCAGAATACATCTTAAAAACAATGAAAAGGTAGGGTAGGGTAGGTAGGTAGGTGCGCCGTAGATAAGTACTTAGTGCTACTCGAGCGAAGCCGGGGCGGGCAGCTAGTAGTAAAAAAAAATTGTTTTATTGCCACAGAAACACGTGCATATAAAAAGATAAGTTAGCTCAAATAAATATATTTTCTTTGTAACTGGGGTTAAGTTGTTGAAATAGGCATTGAACGTCCTATAGTTTGACTGATACCACTGTACCGCGCCTTAGATATGTGCGCGGCGAGAGGGGGGGCAGTGCAGGCCGCTCGTTCGTCAACGCTCACGGCATCCCGCCTCCCATTTGTCAACGCTCACGGCGCACTGTGGATCGAAGAAATCGGAGCTTACATTTTAAATCGTCGGTTTTTTGCTTAAAATGGCTTCTAATAGCCAAAATTATGCATAAAAATATCATAGGATACAATCAGGTAGGCAAATTAGCACCTTATATTTTTTTTATCCTACCACATGGTGATGTAACTATTTAATTATTACAAAAAAAAAAAAATTAGTTGCTAATTTGCCTACCTGATTGTATCTTATGATATATTTATGCATAATATTGGCTATTAGAAGCCATTTTAAGCAAAAAACCGAAAATGTAAGCTCCTATTTCTACGAGAGACTTTTTTCGATCCACAGTGCGGCGTTCCGCCCTCCGCCTCACCGCGCATTCCTTAGGCGCGGTACAGCGATCTGGGTAAAACTATAGTTGATGGGTTCCTGCTACTTTCTGACGATTAAACTTTGACTGTTCCACATGAAATGCTGCTCTCAGATCTAGGTTTACTTAAATGGGCTTTGATATCACTTTCACAGTTCGATCAGAGTCCCGTCTAAAACTGTACAAAGAAAAACTCAACCTTCATTCCTCCACCAGGTAGCAGCGATGGCACCTCGCGGCATCCTCCGCACCCCGCAGACCATCCAGCGCTTCCAACAAGTGCCCACGCAGCCCGGACAGACATCCCCGCTGCTGCAGTACTTCGGCATACTGCTCGACCAGGCGCAGCTCAACAAGTTCGAGTCGCTGGAGCTGTGCCGGCCTGTGCTGCTGCAAGGTATGACATGTAGCAGACATCCAGCGCTTTAAGAGCGTTTATTCTATAAGTTGGCAACGTCGCAACTAGCTGTCAAAACTTTACCTGTTTTGATTAATTTGGCAATATTACTGCATGGAAATAAGAAATATGGCTAACTAGCGAACTAGAATATTAATAATGAATTGCAATTATAACACTGAATTTGATGTTGTACCCGTTTTAGGTGTAAAAAGGCTTTTGGAAAGTTTCCAAATACTTTTTCTACATCTTAAACTAAATATTCGGTGTTACGATATATATTATTACATTTCATAATCAATATTCTAGGTCGCTAGTTAGCCACATTTCTTATTTCCAAACAGTAATATTGTCAAATTAATCAAAACAGTGAAATATTTGACATCTATTTGCGACGTTGCCAGGTTTCAGAATAAACGCTCTTAAGCAGAAGCTAGAAGTTGCAGTAACCATCTAAATTGCGAGGCGACATTTTTTTTTATTGATACTTTAGTTACCTACCTGCAAATTTGATAGTGAAGCTGTACCCTGTTTATAATGTACGGTGGTAATGAAAATATTTAATTATACCTTTTCATTGTAAAGATAGTGTAAGAGTAACTTTCACAAGTTTCTTTGATTATTTCATACAAAACTTTTCAACATAAAGGAAAAACCACTTTATCTATAAAACAAACAAACGACTTATAACCGTTTTGTCCTCAACAGGTCGCAAGCAACTGCTTGAAAAATGGCTCAAAGAAGAGAAACTGGAATGCTCTGAAGAGCTTGGAGACTTGGTAAAGCAGGTGGACCCGACCCTCGCATTATCAGTGTATCTGCGTGCTAATGTGGCCAGCAAGGTCATACAGTGCTTCGCCGAGACTGGACAGTTCCAGAAGATTGTTCTCTATGCTAAGAAGGTAAGTTTTTACTCTAAGGCCCTTTGCACGTTTTTTTGCCGAGAAAAATTCGGTTTATTCGCCGTGTGTAGGCACTGTCGTCAGTGTTGTATGGATCACTATCGAAGCTTGTTGACTGACACGTTTTTTCTACGGGCTGTTTTTACGCCTGAACGTAAAAAATGCCGTGTACAAACGACCTAAGTCACGTATAGCGCAGCAGTGTAAATTATATGTAACTGTAAGGTCGTATCCATCACACCCACCTCTTTGTATAGATATTCGTCCAATAGAAAAGAGTATATTTTAAATTGGGAAAATTACGCGAATATTCAAATAATATGCTGATTGAAAATCATAAGGATACATTGAATATGATGTCAGATTACCAGTGATAGGAATAGGTAGTGCCTATTTGCCTAAACTTCGAAGAACAGAGACAAGAAACGGAGACTTCCTTAGGACTAAATTTTTTCCGGGACATCTGTCCCGAAATTCGGGAGAACACTTTTAAATACATTAAAAAAATATGTTATTTGGAATAAGTAATTCGTCTATATACCTAAAGTTTGCGACTCCAAAAAAAAAATTTCAGAAAATTTTATGGTTGTAACGACTGTGAGTGTTATTTATTATGTTATGTCTAGTCGCAAAATTTAGGTACATATAGACGAATTACTTATTCCCTAATACTAATTTTTTTCCGGGACATCTGTCCCGAATTTCGGGACAGATGTCCCGGAAAAAAATTAGTCCTAAGGAAGTCTCGTCTCTGTTCTTCGAAGTTTAGGCAAATAGGCACTACCTATTCCTATCACTGCAGATTACATATGTTTGATCCAGCCTGTCCCATCTTATTGTTCTCCCCCCAGCGACGCCCTAAGGCGAGGTTCGTACCCCACAGGGGATGCCCTTAGCGAGCGTTCGCCTGGTTTATAAGTTATATTTACGCCCTGGCTGGAGGCCTTAAGTTAGTAGCTTAAGGCAGCCACAGGAAAGTCCGGTTAAGAAGCTCCTCAGAGGTCAACTGCAAGATGCAATTCATTTGAAAAAAAATGTCTGATTACCAGGATTGGATTGGATCAGTCTTGTCAATGGTTTTACCATTTAGAATAGCAATTTTTCAGTTGACTGATAAGCAAAGTGATATTGTATTGCACATAACCAACAAAAAAAAAAACTTTATGCTAACTTTAATAAAACACATTTCACCCTTTTCTCTCCCCCCAGGTCGGCTACACCCCCGATTATATCTACCTCCTACGCTCCGTAATGCGCACCAACCCTGAACAAGGCGCCGGCTTCGCAGGCATGCTGGTGGCCGAAGAGCCTCCCCTGGCAGACATCAACCAGATAGTGGACGTGTTCATGGAACAGAACATGGTGCAGCAGTGTACTGCATTCTTGTTGGACGCGCTCAAGAACAACCGTCCGGAGGAAGGACCGCTGCAGACCAGGTGAGGATATGTCATATGTCTAGCTCACCCCAAGTCTTGCCGAGGGTATAGTTAGATGTGAAAGTGATTTTGTAAATACGATAAACATCCTTCTGAATACTTATGATATCTTATAACTACCAAAGAAAAGAATCAGGGTAATTAGTGAATAGTTACTGATTGATCTGATGCTAAAATCATGTGTTATTCAGTCTAGATATTGTTTTTTTGCTCTATTTATGATTTAATGGTCTCATTTGGTAGCTAAAAGGCTATTTGTAACAATTTATCGGAACTTCTAACAGTTCAAGTTGAGCATGTTGTTAGTTCGTTTGATTGTGATTCGAGGAGCAATTGTTGATATTTAATTTTGTCTATGAATCCAAACACGATGTGGAAGCAATTCCCAGCATGGTGCATTATGAGCAACATTTTTTTTAACATAAGTTTATTCTACAACTATTCTTTTCTGCGCAGGTTATTGGAAATGAACCTGATGTCAGCTCCGCAAGTCGCTGACGCTATTCTCGGCAACGCAATGTTCACCCACTACGACCGCGCGCACGTCGCGCAGCTCTGCGAGAAGGCTGGTCTGCTGCAGCGAGCGCTGGAGCATTACACCGACCTCTATGATATTAAGAGGGCTGTGGTTAGTACCAACATATTCGGGAACTAACGCTTACTTCGAGCCACCTAAAAATGAGACATACAGTAACTGGGTAATATGATACCCGTTGGTAAGACTGATTGTCAGACTTTCTGGTTTCTGAGAACCGTAACGACTCTCAAAGATCCACAAACGACAGCCGGGAGCAACGGTTTAACGTGCTTTCCGAGGAACGGAGGAGCGTCGGTATGTAAAGATAGTCACCTGATGGAACGACCCGTGCGGCTGTTATTACTGAGCTCGTATATTTCTAATACTAACCAAAAACATTTCACCCACAGGTTCACACACACCTCCTGCCCGCTGATTGGCTAGTCACCTACTTCGGTAGCCTATCAGTCGAAGATTCGCTCGAATGCCTGAAGGCAATGCTTCAAGCCAACATTCGTCAGAACCTACAGATTTGCGTGCAAATAGCCACCAAGTACCATGAACAGCTGACGACCAAGTCGCTGATAGAACTGTTGGAGAGTTTCAAGACTTACGAGGGTTTGTTCTACTTCTTGGGATCGATTGTCAACTTTAGCCAGGATCCGGAAGTGCATTTCAAGTATATTCAGGTTAGTTGGTCATTGTATTTTTATTTGTTTGTTAAAATCGAATAGACATTGGAATACCTTCAGTGAAAGGACGTCACTAGAAATATAATTATTTATAGAAACTATGCTAAATATTGGGTTCCCACCTAGGAAATTGGCGTTTTTTTTCTCACAAATAGATAGAGAACCTCGTCACTTCTATGATTTAAAATATTCATCAATTGCTTGGTATTATATCGAATAATGACCATCATAGACAACTACCAATAGTAAAAAAACCTTATTACTTATAGTTTTCTAAACATAAAAAATACCATATAAATGACTCCTCATTTTGTTAGCAGAAATGATCACTATTTGTTTTAACTTGGCCAAAACATATTTTTGTCGCTTAATCTAATTGACATATTACGTTATCTTAGTTTTTAAACATTAGTGCATAAAAGTTTTAAAACATTAGTGTTCATGGTTGATAAATAAATTAAGAAAATGTTAGTATGAAAAATGCAACTTCTTTAAAATTCTCCATACAAAACGCTGATTTCATAGGTGAGGAATGGAAAATGAACAAGGTCTCAAAACGTCCACCCTTCACAACTTTCTAGTATTTGAGATGGGAACAAGAAATGCCTCAACAAAATCCTCAGACCGATACAAATACTGTTATAATATTAGCTTGTAACCGTATTTTCAAACTGCTCTATCTCCCCAGGCGGCCTGCAAGACCGGTCAAATCAAGGAGGTCGAGCGCATCTGCCGCGAGTCAAACTGCTACAACGCAGAACGCGTGAAGAACTTCCTCAAGGAAGCCAAGCTGCCCGACCAGCTGCCTCTCATCATCGTGTGCGACCGGTTCGACTTCGTGCACGACCTGGTGCTGTACCTCTACAGGAACAGCCTGCAGAAGTACATCGAAATCTATGTCCAAAAGGTGAGTTTATTGGCAATTTATTCGGAATATTGCAGATCAATACAGAGTTTGGATTGGCTCCAGAAAATAAATAAATAATTAGTCTGTAATCAACACGAAAAGTGTATGGATTTTTGCAATTATATTTACTCCAGTAACTTGCTAAGTTACTTGAAGGTCAATTCTCACTCGGAATTTCGCAATGATATTGACTCCAGTAACTTACTAAGTTACCTGAAAGTCAATTTCCGTAATTTAAAACGTTCGAAATCTAGGCGCAATCGCATCTCGGCAATGGCAAAAAAATTATCAAAAACGAGTGAAAACTTAGAAGGTATTTGACAGATTAGACCGAGATTAGAATGCAAACGTTCATAAAAGTACGAAAATCGCCCCTCAGTTTAGATGATTTGGGAAGCCTTGATGAACATTCTGAACAAGTATAAAATTTTAACATTTTCTGAAAAAAATATATACGTACCTAATTGAGTTTCATGGACTGTTTAAAAATACTTTTCTACGTGTAACAGGTGAACCCATCCCGCCTGCCCGTCGTAGTGGGAGGTCTATTGGATGTGGACTGCACAGAAGACATCATCAAGAACCTCATCCTGGTGGTGCGAGGACAGTTCTCTACCGACGAGCTGGTGGCTGAGGTCGAGAAGAGGAATAGGTAATTAATTAGCAACTATGATTATAATAAATATCCATGTAGTGTATTGTTTTGAAGGTAACCCTATGGTTTTAAAGACTGATCGAAGAGATTTGCCAAATCCATGCTTAAGTCGCCAGATGTCGGAGCTGTTATTGACGAGCAGCTCTTGAGGTGGCTGGGTTCTTCATTAAAAGTGCTTCCGTACAATATAACTACTTTAATTTCGTTTCTGCATAGGAACTTATTAGATAGGGTACGTATACGTAATTGACAGACGTGGTCTGACGTCGAAGCTCGTAGCGGTGTGTCTCAGGCACTCTGGCCCCGCGGCGTGATCAGCTAGCATTAGAACTGGTTGCTTTACTAAATAAAATATCAACAAACTTGATATTGTTTATTAGGGAGTAAGAGCAGATATTATATATTATTTTTAAAAAAATGTTCCATTCCTTGTTCGTGAATATCTTAAAATCCTTTTATACACTTATGAATATTTAGCAAACCGTCTTCTTTTCGGGGGTAAAATTCAAGACAAATAATAATAAACAGACTTTATTTTCCTTAACGTTCATTTTCACATAAAAATTTCAAAAGTATATACTCCATTTTTATTTAGTTATAGCCCCGGGGAGTATAGGCCTGTTTCAAGACAAAATACTAATAGCTTATTCTTTCCCCAGGTTGAAGCTGCTCCTGCCATGGTTGGAGACCCGCGTGCACGAAGGTAGCACGGAGCCGGCCACACACAACGCGCTCGCTAAGATTTACATCGACTCCAACAATAACCCGGAGAGGTTCCTCAAGGAGAATCAATGGTGAGTCTTATAGCAAATTAGTATTATTGGTTTTCGACGTTTTTTACGAAATATGTTTTAATTATTATCTCCCACGATCCGTGTACTGTTACCGTTGCATGCGCACATACGCACAATGTTTTACGTGCGAATTTTCACACCAAAAATAAAAGTTTGATAAGTCATAAGCAGTGATAGGAATAGGTAGTGCCTATTTGCCTAAACTTCGAAGAACAGAGACAAGAAACGGAGACTTCCTTAGGACTACATTTTTTCCGGGACATCTGTCCCGAAATTCGGGAGAACACTTTTAAATACATTAAAAAAATATGTTATTTGGAATAAGTAATTCGTCTATATAGCTAAAGTTTGCGACTCCAAAAAAAAAATTTCAGAAAATTTTATGGTTGTAACGACTGTGAGTGTTATTTATTATGTTATGTCTAGTCGCAAAATTTAGGTACATATAGACGAATTACTTATTCCCTAATACTAATTTTTTTCCGGGACATCTGTCCCGAATTTCGAAATTTGAAAAAAAATTAGTCCTAAGGAAGTCTCGTAGGCACTACCTATTCCTATCACTGGTCATAAGTCATTTATTTCATAACAAAATACATTGTGTTGGAAATATTACAGTGATGATAAGTAAAATAATAATAATAAAAAAGCATAAACATAACATTCATAATTCATTACGCATTTAAAATATATCAATATCACTTATACTTAAAAATAATTTTATGTCAATAATTCAGTAACAATAAATTAAATAATCACCAAAATCCATTCAACTTAACAAATTCATTTCCCAGTATCAAAAGAAAGAAAATAAAAAAGTCATAAACAATAACAATACAACACACATACACAAACATACATTATAATAATAATTCAAGTCTATCAATTATGGGTGTCGTTTGTCATGTATAAACTCATCAATACTGTAATAGCCCTCAATAAATATGTCTGTTTGTTTTTAAATACGTTTATGCCACGTTTATACGTTTATGATGTACGGAATGCGTAGATGACGGCTTCGTGAATGATATCTCTACCCCCTGTATTTACTTTTGAACCCTGTCGTGCAGGTACGACTCCCGCGTGGTAGGGCGCTACTGCGAGAAGCGCGACCCTCACCTGGCGTGCGTGGCGTACGAGCGCGGCCAGTGCGACCGCGAGCTCATCGCCGTGTGCAACGACAACTCGCTGTTCAAGACGCAGGCGCGCTACCTCGTGCGACGTCGCGACGCCGACCTGTGGCTCGAAGTGCTGGCCGAAGCTAATCCCTTCAAAAGACAGCTCATTGATCAGGTGAGAAAATTTTATAGTGTCTATGACACCAAAATCCCTCTCACGGAGACAAACCCTCTGACCCAGCAGTAGGAACATTAATAATTCAATCAATGGTGCCGATTCTCTTGTCACAAATGCCTCTAAACTAAACTAAAAATCACTAAAATTTAGTTTAATCCTGTCAAACGACGATTTCCCATTCTGAAATAGACTAAAGTGACACAACTTAACTATATTTTAGTTTGACAGCACTAAGATAGTACTGAGTTTTTAGTTTAGTGAAAATGGCAATTTCGCTATTCTGAATTTGACGTTTTTCACCTAAAATTTTGATTGTAAAATACCAAACCAGACTAAACCTAACAATTTTTAATCGCGATTAAAAAGGTGTGGGGTAAAATAAGTTGTCATGAACTAAAATTCACACCAACATCTCAAGTTCACGTGCAAAAACAGTACATACCGACTGTATTTATTATTTCTTTTGCTTATATCTCGAAAATGGTGCGTCCTATCGCAAAAATAATGAAAATTTCGACCCCCTTTATAAAACCCTTAAACCCCTAAAACTCAACATGTTGGTAATATTTTTTTCATATTTTCCATACAAAAAGTGAAATATTCCATATAAAATACGTCGAGGCTGCACCCCCTGCGCGCCTCCGGCTCTAAAAAAAATCGGGTACCACGTGGATTCGCGATTGTCAAATTCGTTTTAGTCGTGTCAAAATTATTTTTTAATTTAGAGAATTTTATTTGCAGAATAGCGTTAAGATTCTCGTAGCCAAAAGTAAGAAATTTTAGTGATAGTTTAGTTAGTTTAGTTCGGTGTACAAGAGAATCGGCACCATTGTCTTTTATAACTATGGATGTTGTATCGGTTATCATGTTATAAATAAGTGTGTATGTAAATAATAATAAATTAAGACCTTTTAGTTACTCTATGATGTTAAATTGGTTAAGTTAAATACTACCAAGCTAGTCTCTTGCACTAGCTTGAATTCATATTCGGTTCTTCACAAATCTACGATAAGTCAAAGGTTTTAACTTGCGGTTAAAACGATGGCATAAGGTTAGGTTAGTGGCAGTATTAGTTTTACCCAATTTCTGAATACAAAAGTTACCCCCATTCCTCGAAAACTTTAACTAAATCACCTAATATCAATTCCAGGTGGTGCAAACAGCGCTCTCAGAAACTCAAGACCCTGAAGACATCTCCGTCACAGTGAAGGCGTTCATGACAGCCGACCTGCCCAACGAGCTGATTGAGTTGCTAGAGAAGATAGTGCTCGACAACTCGGTGTTCTCTGACCACAGGAACCTGCAGAACTTGCTTATACTTACTGGTAGGTAACAAATGATTCAATAGGTACAATAATTGGATATCGTAAGGGTGATTTTAGGATTATAGGAGGATTGACAATGGCTTCCCTTATCACCAAAAGTACTAAACTGCTAAGGCCGGGTCCACTGCGCCAATTTTCTAACAAAATATATTTAAAAAAGCCCCACACCTCGACCAATCGGGTCGCAACTAATTAGACAGCTGACCATTCACAGCAGATCCTCGTACGTAACGCTTATGTCTCGACCTGATTGGTCGAGAGGGGGCTTTTTTTTTTTTTTTTTTTTTGGATGGGAAATTATCAAATAACTTCTCCCGCTCTGGGTGGAGCGGGAGGGCGTGTCAGACTTTTACTGACTAAAACCCACCCGTGTTCCTTCCGATGCCTGTGTGCCGAGGTCGCGATATCCCTTTCAGACAAACCCGCAACCCCGGCAATAGTGAGTCGTCGGCCTAGTCGAGAGGGGGCTAGGCCGACGACTCACTATTTTCTTAACGCGAATGGACTAGCGACCCGGCAATGGCGACGTGTCTAAATCGTGATTTCTGTGAAGTAGCATAGAAATCACGATGTTTCAAGTAAATGGTGGTGAAAATTCTTGCTATAGTTTAAAAGATCTAAACGGTCACACAGACACGAAAAGCGTTGCGTAAATGCTGATGATTGAACTCGACTATTATTATACTTGATTTTCAAAACAAAATCTACAGCCCACTGACAATAAAAAAAACATTGCCTATTGTCAGAGAAACCTTTAGAAAAGATAACATGAGACTTAACATTGCCATTCAACTTTAAACCTTATGTTGACAGCAATAAAGGCGGACCGCAGCCGCGTGATGGAGTACATCAATCGTCTGGACAACTACGACGCTCCCGACATCGCTAACATTGCCATCAACAATGAGCTCTATGAGGAGGCCTTCGCTATATTCAAGAAGTTTGATGTCAACACCTCTGCTATTCAGGTGAGAATCCTACAAATATTTTAAAATATATTAAATATTGTGGCGATGTTTGCCTTAACGGCTGAACGGATTTGAGGGCCTCCACGATCCACGATAATAGAGCGCCGATCGTGGATCGGAGATTCTTTCGCACGATCCGTTTTAGAAAACCCGCGAACCTTTCACGCGATCCAGTGCCGTTTTAGCTAGATAAAGTTCAGTTGAACACCCTCTAGATATAGGGCAGCACTTACGGTAGCGCCGTCAGACTGCAGTGGCAGTTGTAACCTATATTATGTTCATTCTTTAAGGCCTATTCAGACCTAAGCGGTATTCGCTACCGTCTGCGGCAGAGAAAACCTAGTGGGTATGCGGTAATATTACTGTTCACACCAAAACGGATTTCGCTATCCTTGTGGGTAGAATAACGCGCGGTAGTCGAGTTTCGCTCAGAGAGGTACTTGATTCTAAATACCTGAGCGAAACCCGCGCGGTATGTACCTCTACCCACAGCGGCAGCGAATATCGCTCAGGTTTGAATAGGCCTTTATAAATGGACATTAAAAGGCGACTTTCCGCATTATCCATATCGCCCGATTCACACACAACCGTCCACACCGAACGCGCCAGACGAATGAGGCGCCTTTGAACATTGTCAAAAAAATTACAGCGTTTAGATCGGCGATCGAGTGTGCTCGGAGCGTGTGCAAGCTCCACACCGCGCGTTTGGCTCGCGCTCCTGCCGCACCCGGCCCCTAATTTATTTCCGTGTTCCATAACAATAAAGGCATATTTTTCATCCCCAGGTGTTGATCGAACAAGTAAAAGACCTGGAACGCGCCTACGAGTTCGCCGAGCGCTGCAACGAGCCGGGCGTGTGGTCACAGCTCGCCAAGGCTCAACTGCAACAGGGACTGGTCAAGGAAGCCATTGACTCTTACATCAAGGCTGATGATCCTTCGGCGTACATGGACGTCGTCGCCACAGCCACTACAAGGGAGTCTTGGGATGACCTCGTGCGGTATTTGCAGGTATGGAGATACCGTTAAATATTACGTTATTATCATCTGGCTGCAACCAAATAGCAGGTCGGACGGAAAACTTAAGATCAAAAATAATGTTGTGATCTTATTTTGCAACATTTTTTTTTCAACCTTATTGCTTGGAAAATATGTTTTAGTTTGCCATAAATATTTTTTCCCTATTTAAAAATACGTGTACTTTTCAATGGAAGTAGTAAATATATTTCAAGCGATAATAATCTTTATGTTTGAGTGTTAAGAGCTTATAATCAAGTTATATGCAATCGCGGCCACTTGAGCGATGTGTTTTTGTACCTAATCCTTAAGGGCGTTCATTCTAAAAGTTGGCAACGCAACGTCGCAAATAGCTGTCAAATATTTACCTGTTTTGATTAGTTTGGAAATATTACTGTATGGAAATAAGAAATGTGGCTAACTAGTAACTAAAATGTTGGTTAGGAAATACAATAATTAATATCGAATATTTAGTTTTAGATGTAAAAAAAGTATTTGGAAACCTTCCAAATGCCTTTTGTGCACCAAAAACTTACAACATCAAATTCAGTGTTATAATTGCAATTCATTATTAATATTCTAGTTCATTATTTAGCCACATTTCATATTTCCATATAGTAATATTGCCAAATTAATCAAAACAGGTAGATATTTGACAGCTATTTGCGACGTTTCCAACTTTTAGAATAAACGCTCTTAATCTAGTGCTACTGTTGATCGAAGGTTATCTATTAATATTATTTGATTGGCAAGTTCTACAGTCAAGGTATACCGCCCTTTGCCAATCCCCAAAACAGTATAAATTAAAAACAAAGCTATAACCCTCACATTTCTCAACAGATGGCCCGCAAGAAGGCACGCGAGTCCTACATAGAATCGGAACTGATCTACGCATACGCGCGCACCGGCCGGCTAGCCGACTTAGAGGAGTTCATATCGGGCCCCAACCACGCCGACATTCAGAAGATCGGCGACCGATGCTTCGACGATAAGATGTACAACGCTGCTAAGCTGTTGTATAATAATGTCAGCAACTTCGCTCGCTTGGCTATCACGCTCGTGTATTTGAAGGAGTTCCAGGGTGAGTTATGGAGATTTTGTTTTTTACCAAATCGGAAACCAAAGCTAGTGTAGCCTTACTAAGGCTGCCTTAGTATGATATTATTTCAGTTAAGAGCAGTGGCCCAGTGGTAATGGCCGCGAGTTGCGAGTTGTAGGTCATAGGTTCGAACCCACACAGGCGCTTAACTCTGTGTAAATTATATCATCACCACTGCTCTCAAAAAGGTAAAGGACAACATCGTGAGGAAACCGGCATGTCCTAGAACTAAAAATTCGAAGACATGTGACATCTACCAACCCGCGTGGTGGATTACGGCCCACTCTTTCTCATAGAGAGGAGGCCTGTGTCCCAGCAGTGGGAACATTATAGGCTGATTATGCTGTAGAAAGAACGGCAGATAGCTGTTATGGCTAGAATTTGATCCCAATGTATTTGAGAAAGGCTACGATCAAAAGCATTTTATATTCAAAATCCCTTTAATTAAATTAGACTGAGAATAAAACCGACGTCTATACAGTCTAATTTGAATAGATAGAAATTACAAAAGGCAACCCGCCAAAAAACTTTCGCCAACAAGTGAGTTCAAGTGACACAATAAACTACTTATTTTTAAGAGAAGCATTCATGGATCAATGTGACTAAAATAGTGATGAATATAAATGTTAATCGATGGAGAGGCACGGTTAGGTCAAAGAAAAGATGAATGGGTTCTGTGAGGAATGATAAATGAAAGAGAAGTGAGTGATAGCGTGACGGTTGACAGGGGAGGATGGAGAGAGAAAACGTGTTGCGCCGACTCCAACTAACATGGGACAACGGCAGGAAGCTAATGATTTATGGATATGTAATCTGTGTTCGCAACAAGTTTATGGAAAAACAACTGTAATGCCTACACATAAGGTTCATTTTGCGCTACAGCTTAAATTTTTTATGACTTTTTCAACAGTACTAGTCAGTCTAAAATCAATTTTATTTACACTTGCATAAACTTGATGTTTGTTTGACTGGAAATAACATGAATAGTTCTATTCGCCACCCGCAGGCGCCGTGGACAGCGCTCGCAAGGCCAACTCCACGCGCACGTGGAAGGAGGTGTGCTTCGCGTGCGTCGACGCCGGCGAGTTCCGCCTGGCGCAGATGTGCGGCCTGCACATCGTCGTGCACGCCGACGAGCTGGAGGACCTCATCAATTACTACCAGGTGAGGACACTAACCCTATAGGTAAGGTAATAGGTAATACGGGCTGATATCCGCAACTCCACGACTAAGCGCGTATTTTGCGTACGGGTGGGAAAATCGGTTATTCGATCCACCCCAGCTCCTCAAAGAAGGCCAGCAGCGCCTTGGTGTCACTGACAATCTCACGTAGGGTACCTGGGTTACCGAAGTACTTTGCCCTGTATGTGGCGACCACCGGGCAGTATAACAGCACATGAGCTGCTGTCTCGTCGTCCTCCATGCAGGCTCTGCACAGCGGACTGTCTGTGACTCCTATGACAAAGAGGTGTTTATTAAATGACCCATGGCCAGTTACAGCTGCAGTGACTGTACGCAGCTGTTGTTTAGTTAGTCGGAGAACCTGTTTTGTGAAGCGGCCATCAATTGTAGGGAGTGCCTCCTTGGCCTGCCTGCACTAACCGTGGTCCAACCAAAATTTGTGATGTTGGTCCCTGGTTCGTTTCCTTACCAGAGTGCGTAGGTACCCGAAGGGGAGTGGCGCAATGGGTTCTGGCCCCACTGGTGCCATGCTCGACCCCCTTCTGGCAAGTTCGTCGGCTGCGTCGTTGCCCCGCGAACCGCTGTGTCCTTTGATCTAACCCTATACACAAGGGCTTCTGGTAGAAAGGCATCGATTAACCTATTGACCGCTTGGTCATATAGATACGACTGAGATGGCACGGGCACGAAAACATTTGTCGTATTAATCCGACTGGGGCGGTCAATAAGTTACCGATTACAATGCTGCAAGGATCTATTGGCACTCGAATGGCCTTAACAGGGGGAGCTTGGTAAACATTTGCGCATTTTTACAAATGTATTGCAAAAACAAGATGGCGGTGTTAGTTCCGATTTTGTCCACACGCCTTCAGATTCTAGTATAGATATCGTCGCGTTATTGGACAGTTTTCGACATGATAGCGAGCGAAAATATATGTTGCGCAGACGCAGAATAAACTGAGATAAGGGCAGGAGAATGATGATTAGCGACCGCTGTGAATAATAAACGCACGCTGAATTGTCGTACATCTCTAGCTAATTTGGTTGGCAGTAATAATATGCTTTGTTCTTCACTATCTATAATATAAAAATGAATCGCAAAATGTGTTGGTAAGCGCATAACTCAACAACGCCTGGACCAATTTGGCCAATTCTTTTTTTTAAATGTTCGTTGAAGTTCAAGGATGGTTTTTACGGCGAGAAAAATAGGGTAGGTAGGGTAGGTGCGCCGTAGATAAGTACTTAGTGCTACTCGAGCGAAGCCGGGGCGGGCAGGTAGTTACTTATAAAATCAGATAACAGGACATGGTACATGTAACTGAATAGTTGAAATTAGGCTTGCTGTAGGATAGTGTCTTCTGCAATCTTAATTAGATTAATTATGTTTTTTTAAGAAATTAAAAACGAATTATAGATTTATAATACACAGACAAATACACAACGCAGAAATTCATTGTGCAAAAAAATAAATAAAAGATGTCTGCTTTTGAATATCATAACTATTTTATCTCAACAAATGGTACATGTTAAATGAGCCTACACTGTACTCTCATACGTTTTAACACTGTAATTTGGAAACATTGTAAAAACTATTTACTTTTAAAAGAGTAACCGTGGAGTTTCTTGCCGGCTCTTCTCCATAGGAAACGACCAATTGGAACCGTGCACCTAGCTTCTGACGTTTCATAGGTGCCCTTGTTATGTGAAATAAAATATTTTGAATGTAACTAAAAGTATTTTCCTTCCTCTCCAGGACCGCGGCCACTTCGACGAACTCATCAGCCTACTGGAAGCGGCTCTGGGTCTCGAGCGCGCGCACATGGGCATGTTCACCGAGCTGGCCATCCTGTACTCCAAGTACAAGCCGGCCAAGATGAGGGAACACCTCGAACTCTTCTGGTCGCGCGTTAATATTCCTAAGGTGAGTGTTTGTTTATTTCTACATATCAGGAATTCAGCAGTTTTGATGACAACAATGAGGCATTAACTCTAGATGGACTTGATCATATTATATACATTTTTTGTCTTGAGTTTTGAACATAAACTGTACTTCAGTATAGTTGAATTTCTAAAACATAATATCGCACCCCCGGTGCGAGACTGTCACTTATGCAAAAATTGCAATAATGAGTTAAATATGTAATAACTGTCCTAAAGCACCCCTTCACTCTTGGTGCGAATGAATTTGAATTGATTGAATTTTTGCATAAGTGACAGTCTCACACCGGGGGTGCGATATGTATAATAATAAATTATGACTTTATGCTCAAAATTACTACAACCATTGCGGATTCCTGGTGAAGCTCGCTTCCACCTTCGGCCTGATCATCACTTACCATGAGGAGAGATGAAGGCCAAAAAAAAAAGTTGAAAAGTTTATGATTTTTTCGTTTTTGTGTTGCTATAAATATGACTACTCTGCAGGTCCTGCGCGCAGCCGAACAAGCCCACCTATGGTCTGAGCTGGTATTCCTGTACGACAAATACGAGGAATACGATAACGCAGCCCTGACTATGATGCAACACCCCACCGAGGCCTGGCGCGAAGGACACTTCAAGGACATCGTCACTAAGGTACATAACCCCATTCATATCTATCTCTGATAGAGCGGAGAATGTTTAGGGCACGTGTCTACCGTCGGAATATATTGGCAATTGGTATCCGATGATTCATATTCAATTATTATATTACCTATGAAATCAGCGTTTTGTATGGAGAATTTGAAAGAAGTTGCTTTTTTCATACTAACATTTTCTTAATTTATATAAAAACCATGAACACTAATGTTTTAAAACTTTTATGCACTATTGTTTAAAACTAAGATAACGTAATATGCCACTAGATTAAGCGACAAAAATAAGTTATGGCTAAGTTAAAACAAATAGTGGTAATTTCTGCTAACAAAATGAGTCATTTTTAAGGTATTTTTTGTTTATAAACTATATGTAATAAGGTTTTTTTTACTATTGGTAGTTGTCTATGATGGTCATTATTCGATATAATGCCAAGCAATTGATGAATATTTTAATTCATAGAAGTGACAAGGTTCTCTATTTGTGAGAAAAAAAACGCAATTTCATAGTTGGGGACCCAATATAATGATCATATTCAGGAATTCAGGATGTAGCCAAACATCGGAGAATTTAGTTGTATTTTTTTTCCGTCCGTTTTTGGCTGATGTAATATGTTAATAACATCTTGAGTACCTTCTCATTTATTTTACTTGCCAGCAGCAACCTAATAACAACCTTATTGTTACGAAAATAAAGTTCACTGTGATTTTGACAGTCGTAAAATATCCGAGTTAAAATAACTATGAAAGGATTTGAGTATTAGTATCCTTTAAGATGTTAGTGTTCGACAGATAGCGACATCCAACTGTTTACTAATAAGACATGAATGTGTTCTACAATTATTTTTTACCCTAAAGACGAGTCTGCCTAGCCTTTTCCCAACTACACTCGAGAGCAATGAATCCGGGTCACTTAAAGAATGTTAAAAATCTCGGAAACTAAAAATGATAGGTTAATGCAATAAATTGTATTTAATAGACAATGTAATACTCCTTAAATGAAAGTAAAAAAAATATGAGTCACCATACATTTTATTAACACAAAATTACATAAAGAAAAAAACTGCTGATCTCTCCTTAAAACAAAAATAGGAAACATGAAATTTTTGAACTTTATTACGATTTTCTTGAATTTTAATACTTCGTATTGCCTCCTCGTGCTTCCATTACTGCGTTTACGCGGTTTGGCATGCTGTACACCAAGTTCCTTATACGATTTTGGGGAATATTCTCCCATTCCTCTGTGAGAGCAATTTTGAGCTCACGAAGCGTGATTGGGGGAGGGTTTCGTTGTTTTACGCATCTGCCTAGCTCGTCCCAAGCATGCTCGATCGGGTTGATATCCGGGCTGCGCGCTGGCCACTCCATACGAGTAATGTTCATCTCTTGAAGGTAGTCATTCACAATCCTACCTGTATGAGGTCGGGCATTGTCATGCATAAATATAGCATCCTCACCTAAATTGACCATAAATGGACCAACGTGATCATTGAGGATTTCTTCCACATATCTTACGCTAGTTAAAGAGCCGTTTTCTATGATCACCAGCTCTGTGCGACTTTCAGAAGAAATTCCGGGCCACA
Organism: Agrochola circellaris; assembly: GCA_914767755.1. Taxonomy (NCBI): domain Eukaryota; kingdom Metazoa; phylum Arthropoda; class Insecta; order Lepidoptera; family Noctuidae; genus Agrochola; species Agrochola circellaris. The sequence goes on from OU611860.1 coordinate 13,239,383, forward strand.
CAAGTACAGACCCACCACCGTAGGCTACTTTTTCTTCGATGCATGCTTGCTTGAATCTTTCCCCTGGTCTTCGATACACTCTGTGTCTTCCATCGTGCTTGTAGAGCATAAATTTTGATTCGTCGGAGAACATAACTTTTGACCAATCTTCAATACTCCAATTTACGTGGCTCTGGGCATATCTTAGTCTTGAAATACGATGCCCACGCTCCAGTTTAGGGCCGTTTGCAGGTCTAAGGGGTTTTAAGTTAGATTCAGCAAGCCGACGTCTTACTGTCCATGCACTTGGGTTACTTCCTCCAAGGCGTCGAAACTGATTTGTGAGTTCAGTTCCTGTGAGAAAGCGATTTCGAAGCATGGTGTTCACCAAGTATCGGTCTTCTCGTGCTGTGGTACACCTGGTTCTGCCCGTTCCTGGTCTGCGTAGGTTAGAACCAGTTTCTTCGTAACGTCGGAGAACTCTTTGTACTGTTGACAGCGACACACCGACAGTCCTGGCTGTATCGCGCTGACTCCGGCCGGTTTCCAGCATTGTAAGTATTCTGGTGCATTCTTCAGGCGTAAGCGACATAATTTCAGCTTGAATAATGAATATAGAGCACTATCAACATGGTTTATGTACCCACATAAATGACAGATTACAAACAAAAGCAAAACCAAATGCTGTAATTTCGTAGTTCCATCTTCGAAAGTGGCCCTTTTTCAAATTTGATTTTTTTATGATATAACTTTACAATAACTAAGAAGTTTTAATACCTTCATTTAAGCAGTATTACATTGTCTATTAAATACAATTTATTGCATTAACCTAGCATTTTTAGTTTCCGAGATTTTTAGGATTCTTTAAGTGACCCGGATTCATTGCTCTCGAGTGTATATTCGGGTCGACTTCCAGTCTAACCGGGTGCAGCGCGATACCCGTATTTTACTTGGAGCGACTGCCTATCTGACCTCCACAACCCAGTAACTGGGAGTGGTATTAATTTTACACACTCTTGAAGGGTGCCTATGTCAGCTTCCATAGAAAAAACTTTGAACTCCTTTACGAATTCGTAGAAAAGTATAATGTAATTTCAGATCACTCTGAAAACGACAGATGTCTGACGAAGCTCAACATATTACTCAGTTCAATAAAACCACACCCGTTTTCCCTCAGGTCGCAAACATGGAACTGTACTACAAAGCCATCCAGTTCTACCTGGACTTCAAGCCACTCCTCCTCAACGATCTACTCCTCGTGCTAGCGCCACGAATGGATCACACGCGCTCCGTCACCTTCTTCACAAAGGCTGGTCACCTGCAGCTGGTGAAGGCCTATCTGCGCTCCGTGCAGAGCTTGAACAACAAGGCTGTTAATGAGGCGCTCAACTCCTTGCTCATTGATGAGGAGGATTATCAGGTATGGTGTGATTATGGCTTATTTTGGGTGTCCCTAAATTGGAAAACATTTGAAAGAACAACACAGGCTGTATTACAGGAAAACTTAACTGTGTTGTCACTGAAATCATTTGGATTGGAGCATACAAATAGATATGACTAACTTTTTAAACAAAGTTTTGTACACATTACTAAATGAACGCGATATTTCTTACTTTGATTCGTTTGTATATAAATAAAAAGTAGTAAATATTGTAACACTTTTTAAAAGAGTAACGGTGGAGTTTCTTGCCCATTCTTCTCCATACGAAAACTACCTTTTGGAAGGGGCGACTAGAATCAATTCAATTTTTCGTAAACTTTGACGTTCAAAAGTCCTTACAAGGGCCTATTTGAAATAAATGATTTGACTTTGGTATTTTGTATAACAGTTTATAGATATAAGAAATATCGCGTGATTTTGCTGTAAGAATTGACAACCATTACTCGTCACAAAGACAATGTGAAAATGGAACAAATCTTCTTCAAATCGATCATTACTTGTTTCCACATTATTATGTCTAATGCATTCTGTTTGTGTTGCAGGGTCTACGAACATCGATAGATGCGTTCGACAACTTCGACACGATCGCGCTCGCGCAGCAGCTAGAGAAACACGAACTCACCGAGTTCAGAAGGATCGCCGCTTACCTATACAAAGGTAAGCAGATTTAATGACTAAATTGCCACTTTTCAGTGACACTTTTCAAATAAACCTTGTGATCAAAGAAAACTTGATTCCAAAAATAATTACTAGTTTTTGCCCGAGTTTCGTCTGTGTGGACTGTAGGAATTTTTTTAAGACCTTTATGTTTAGGCTCGTGCAGACTAGCGCGACTTTGTCGCGGGCGCGACACCGGTAATTATTCTACCGTGAAGTATTCTTAGAAACTGTTTTGTTAGAGTCGCGTCACGCCGGTCTGCACGACGCTTTATCCTTTTTGTTGCACCAGTTCTTCTTCCTAGCTAAAGCACTAGGAAGCGCTGCCGGGCGGGCGTTCGGAGAATTCATAAGACATTTTGTCGTATGAATTTTGGCTGATTCTCAGCCTAATTTGAATAAATTACTTTAATTTTTATTGTACGGACACTTATGAACCGATATTTCGTGTCACGCAGGCAACAACAGATGGAAGCAGAGCGTGGAGCTATGCAAGAAGGACGCTCTATACGCGGACGCCATGGAGTACGCGTCCGAGTCGCGCTCCGCCGACGTGGCCGAGGAGCTGCTCAACTGGTTCCTGGAGCGAGACAACTACGAGTGCTTCTCCGCCTGCCTTTATCAGGTAGGGAAATCTGCTCAAGTCAAGATCAATAGACCAACATTGGAACATGTCATGTTAAGCATCGTTCACAAAACCGCCCAGGACAGGCATTGCGCGTGAATTTGACATACCAACTCAATAATCAATAAAAAAGTTAAAACGCGATCTCGCGCTCATTTGGCGCCGTTTCACGCGCGGATTCTGAACGATGCCTTGGCTATTTAGATTGATGGATCAAAATAATCACCACCTGACGATATCAAATTGTACAATACGTATACATTTATTTAATACCTAAGTATTTATTTAGGATATGTATCTGTGTATCTATTCTAGTATATTGTATACATATTATTTGCACCAACGACAGCCCCATTTTTATGTCCAGGCAAATCACTGTCCATTCTAAGGTTGCCTGGAAGAGATCGCAGAAAGCGATAAGGTCGCCCATTGTATATTTTGTAGTGCTTAATTTTTATTCTCCTTATGTATTTTTGTGGTGTACAATAAAGTATATATAAATAAATAAATATTTGGTACCTAAAGTGTTTAACAAAGTAGATTTATTAAGAGAAAAAGTAAAAATTTGTAAAGGATCACTTAAGACAAAATTAAAAAACATTACACAGAATAGCAAATATAATTTAAAAAATTGTTAATATACATATAAGTAGTAGGTATGTGCGTAAGGTGGTGCATTGTTATTTAAAAGAGCGCCTCTCGCCATCAAACGTAAAAGTTTGGCAAGTTTAGAATTAAGTAACACCTCTGTATTATAATATCATTAAATAAATAATAAATAAAATCTACGATTCTGGTCTCGATCAATTTGCTGCTGAGTTTATGTAAAAATTGAGACGTTTAATAATAAAATATTTGTTACTTTCAGTGTTACGACCTGCTGAAACCTGACGTCGTTATCGAACTCGCGTGGAGACATAACATCATGGACTTCGCCATGCCCTTCCTTATTCAGGTAAATACTTACTGATACACCGATATGATTTACAAGTCAACACTGTCTTTGTTCCAGTGCGATACAAAAACTGAAAAACCTGCTGTAAATTACAGTTAGTTTTCAGCAAAAGAAAAACAAAATGGTTTTTTTAGAAAAATACTGTCATCTTTGATTTTTTTTAAGACAATGTAAGAAAGAAAGAAATCGTTTATTTGGACACAGTTCGTGAAACACAAAATACAAATAAACTAAAATTGATAGCAATCTTTTGACAATAAGTGTGCCTCACGGCTGCGCCAAAAAGGTTAATTTCAGCATTCAAGACATATGTCGTTTTTTCAGCATATATACATGGTTCCTTTTTTCAGCATACTACCAGACATTGATAAAACATTTTATTTTTTAATTACACGTAAAAAACATTTGTTTTTCTTTCCAGACCGTCCGCGAACTAACAACAAAGGTAGAGAAACTAGAAGAGGCGGACGCTAAGCGCAGCACGGAGAGCGCAGAACACGAAGCCAAGCCCGCCATGATCATGGAGCCGCAGCTCATGCTCACTGCTGGTATGTCCTCTCCCGGTAAACTAACTTCTTTATATACTACCCTATTGTGCACCGGCTTTGATCAATAATGCACCGTAATGAAGAATATAGTGCTCTCAACATCAGTCTAATGTTCGTTATGCCTCGCAAATGTATTATGTCGAAAATTATTTTTTGATGTGTCGTGAATATTGCCGTCCTTTAACTAGAAAGCCGTTAATCCTCAAATGGCAAATTTTTACTTTTTAAGGTGGATGTATAGACAGGCCTCGCCATACATTTTTCAGGCGTTCTAATCTCCGTAAATAAACGGTTTCTGCAGAATAAAAGCAAGTATAATGAGACTTTATAATGTATTATGTTCGCCTAACGCCAAAATTTTATAAAAAAAACTGTATTTCTAGGAGAATTAGACCCAATAAAAAACGAAAAATCTTTACATGTGTGAGTGACCTGAATCGCGCCATCTAACAGAAATTTAAAGAACCACGGAGAAAGAGTTATTTACATTGTGTTACGAGTTTTCGTTCGGTAAACATTTATAATAGATGGCGCTGGTTCGAAAATTCGAACGTAACGAAGGTTACACGTCGAATGACGCGGCGATGCAACGGGCGACGTTGCCATTCAAGACGCACCCCGCGTTGTTGCCAAATTTCTCCAGTCAGTACATGCGTGATTGTCTTGACAACTTGCTAATCGTTTCCAAAATTGTGTTTCTAGAAAGTTAGCGCCGGCGCGCGGGTTTGCCCGCGGGTTTTACATTTTATGATTGATAAAATGTTTTTTATTAGGGAATGAGAAAGAATGCTAGAAAGTGAAAAAAAATATCTGCGATCTGCATTTGGTTCACACAGATACAATACTAATGTAATTATTGTAATATCTACTTTAAATATAAAGTACCTAAAGATTTAAAAATCTTTCTACTGTATGTAAGTAGGTACTGATAATACATTTTCTGACACGGTTAGGTACTAATTCATTGGTTTGGTTTGAATAAAACCAGAGAATAGAAGTTCATGTAAACTTAGGGTATACCTAAATCAGGCGATCAGCGTAGGCAAATTTACCTATTTTTTTTCTAATTACCTACCTACGCAATGGTGACACGTAGGTACTACTTACATCTATTGATTGAATCATATTTAATTTATGTGAAACCATCAAGATAAGTGAATACACAGACAAACCACATTGATTTTTCATAACAATTGCACATTTTAGTATTATTAGCACACGTCAAAGTGCGTCTAGATAAATTGGTCTTGCCATCTAAGAAGTTTACCAAGAAAAAGGGGAAATAAAACATAGGGCAGTATTTTAGTAGGAAGTTGTAGGATGTTCTGATATTTAAAACGATGAATGATATAGGTACATACATCATTCATTTATGGTTTCGGGGTTTTTAACTGTCAGCGAAATGACGTTCTCAAAATGGTAGCTGTAGTTCCAATTTCGCTCGTCTGAACAGCTAAGTAATGAGTTTTTATTTAAAAGTGAAGTGTTTTTGTGTTTTATTGACGGTAAGTGTTATTTTTATGTCCAAAGGATGCTTTTCTGCTTGAAGGTGATACAGAGTTATATTATAATAGTAATTACCCTTAAAACTTAAAATAGTGTAAGATTTAGAAGAGGAAATACAAAATCAAACGTTAGCAACACTCGTTGATTGTCATCACATCACATACCTACCTACTCTAAATTTCAAATATTTCACCCTAATAGGGACGTCAATTATTATTCTCTCTAAAAACTCACTTTGCCTGTCCCAGAGGAACGAAAGGAACCAAAAAAAAACTCTCTGAAAAAGATCCGTTACTGATTTGATTCGAAAGGAAATATGAAAAATCGATTCACAAATAAAGAAATGATTTTCCAAAAATCAATCATTCGTTTTCGATGAAATTCGCAATGTAGGGGTTTACGGGGTGTACGTTACCCTAGCAAGAAAGTGTCTCCTATAGTTATATGAGTGAGTGGAACGTATAGTTGGTGCCTAATCTGCTGTAAATGTGCCCCTACATAAAAAATTGGTGCCCCTTGTCGTTTTGAAAAAAAAACCGAAAAACGATTCCTGCTAGGGTAACGTACACGTTTACGAGGGCGAAAAAACGATCGATGAGCGAAAAGAATTTAACTAGTCTCATATCTGGAAAAAATCCGTATTTTTACGCAAAAGGATTTGCACTGGATATGCTTCGTAATTTTCCCGCCACCACAATTCTTAACAATTCAAACAAACAAAAAACTGATGTTCTAGGGTGAAATATCGATTCCCTGTATCGATTCAGTACTAGATATCGATTTGAAAAAACGTTTTTATTTGTTCCAAAAAATCGATTCTTTGCTCAATCGATCTCAGATTGACATCTCTATTTGGTCTGTTTCTCATGTTCTGTCAGTTGTTTTGCAAATTTTCACACACACACACAGCTTGACAGCTTGATTGATGGTGACAAATGGTGGTGTTATTTCTGACTAATACAAATTTCTTGAAGCATTTCATAATTACGATACTTTTGCTGTTGTGTTTAATTATTCTTTTTGATTACAGATTGAATTGCAACTCTGCCTAAGATGAATCCGACTAATAAACTTGCCTATATACGACATATGTATTTAGGGCCGCGAAAATCGCGGAAAAAAGTGCAAGCAACATTGAAAAGACATCATGACAATTCTTCTAATGATTTTTAGTGAGTAAAGGCTTGTGCAGACCAGCGCGACTTGTCGCGCTACGCGATATTGCGATATTTTATCCGTAGAACAATTTCTATGAAAACGCGCGCGACACTTCACACAGGGGCGACCTGTAGCGCCGCGACACAGATAATTCGCGTCACGTGATGCGAAACCCGAATAAAGCTTCGTGCAGATCAGAGCGACGCGACGCCGCGACGCGACTCGAACAATACAATTTCTAAGAAAACTTGACGGTATAACAATAGCTGGTGTCGCGTCGCGCTGTCGCGTCGCGCTGGTCTGCACGAAGCTTTACAGAGCGGCATCAACAAAGGAGCATATTTCTTAGTATTCGTGGATCTTTGACAGTCGTTACGGGTCGTCAGAAGCCCGAAAGTGACCACCAGTCTTACCAAGGGGTACCTATCGTATTACCCAGTTACTGGGTTGTAGAGGTCAGATAGGCAGTCACTTCATGTATAATACTGGTATTCAGCTGCAGGACACCGACCCCAACACAATTGGGAAAGGGCTAGGCAGACTGACAGACTATTCCAAAGTGAAATAAAATCATAAGCAAAATAGTAAGTCATTGCAATGTGACTCTTTTCTCATTGTTTTAAGGTATAAATCAGGATGATTGACTTCCTTTACAAAAAAAATATCATTTCTCTATTTCCAACTAAAAAACTCCTCGCAAATGTCAATCATTCTAATTTATACCTTATCGCCATTACTTAAGAATTACATTGCACTGACTTACTAATGGTTTTGGCGGCACGCGGCGGCGTGGTCAAAGGACCTTTTGTAGCGGCCGCGCCGCACTCGAGTCGCCACTGCCACCTAGGTACCAGGTACCTATATTATTCGCGGATTTTGACATTATGTTTCTATCTAGCTGGCACACCTGAGTCAAACACATTATGTATGATGCACAGAGCGGCGGTGTAGTTTTGGCATGCTTCACTGTACTGTTCGCAGCGCGTTCCCTACATTCAAGACCTCACGCGCAGTTGTAGGTACCTACTTGTAACCACTAGACCAACGAGGCTGTTTGTTAGTAGTTACCTACTATCCTAACTAATATTATAAATATGATTTGAAAGTGAACTTGTTTGTTACGCCTTCACGATAAAACGGCTGAATGGATTTGGATGAAATTTGGCGCATGGGTAGACCATGAGCTAGACTAGGACATAGGATATATATACGGGATCGAGACTTATGCGGGTGAAACCGCGGGGCGCACCTACTTACATATAATTGGATCACTCATTATCATTAGAAGTTATCATCGAGCATTTCTTAAACATCAGAGTATTTCTTAAACATCACGCCTGTCATCCCAAAGGATTAGGCAGAGGTGTAGGTACATACGGCTACACATGACATCAAGCTTTACATTTCCAGTTTATGCTGATCTCGCATTGTATAGGATTTCCGTACAATGCGAGGTCTGTATAAACTGGAAATGTATAGCTTGATGTGTACCTACCTATAGTACACCCGTATTTCACCAGTTATGCGTATTTATTCATCTGTGGTACCTACCTATTATACTTATTGAACACAATTTTATTAGAGAAGATTCTCGGAGATAGGTAGGTACTTACGGAATTAGTTTGGTAAGTAAATTAAAAGTAAGTAGGTACCTACCTAGGTTAGTTCCAATACTTCCAATATATCTACCCAAGCGTACCTATACTCCATTTGAAATAAGATTAGACATTTAACTAAACCTTTTTTACTGTTCGTTTAACCGATTTTGACTTCTATTGCGTTGATGGCATGACACGGCAGCTGCAGTAAGCAGTTGGTTTTGTCACCACTGTTTTGCTTTTGAGGCCATCCTTATTCCTACGGTACAGAAGTCAGAATCGGTTGAACGGACTGTAAAAAAGTTTTGTTTAAATGTCTAATCTTATTTCAAATGGTGTATTATGTAGTCAAATTTACGGGTTTGTAAATTAAGATGATTTCAAAATGATAACTACGTAAGCTCCTACCTACTCATAAAAAGGCCATAAAAACGTGTTGCAGCCGAAAGTACACCATGTAGAAATTGTAATTTTTCCGAAATCACATAAATTGGAAACTAAATTTAAAAAATCTTGACTTGTAATTACGTACGTAATAATTCTACGTACATAATTCATTCTAATACTAAATTCAGAATCATAATTATTGTAATATCAAAATATTGAAAAAAGTACTTATGTTATCTTTGTGTGGTGGTACCTACGAGTCGACGGTTCGAATCCAACCAAAAAATATTTAGGTAAATGCAGTGAGAGTAAATAAAACGATATTTGTATGAAAATATTAACCATAGATAAATATTATTAATTTATAGTAAGATACAATAAAACGCTTTACAATTGAATACATAATCTTTTATTTATTTAGTACAGGTCACAATTTATTTACACGTTAGGTACTATTTAGGTTCAGTCACATTACAACAACCTATATAGGTACAATATACTCGTACCTTTATTACAGTGAAAAGGTACCTATCTGATATCGAGCCTAGAAACAAAAGTATGCATATCCCAATAAGTAATTATATTATTAAGAAATAGATTGGAACATAACAATCCTCTAGTAATTTAAAGTATGCTTAATTAGTAAATTAATATTTGTTTTCAGTTTTTGCTATAATGTAAGGATATTCATCTTATAAATAATTTGGTCCTCTTTCTTTAAATTAACGCCATCTGGACATTTTAATTTCCAACCATGTTTTAATAAAACGACATCTAGTGGAGTCGGAAGTTACTACTATTTACTTTGCATGTGTGTGTAAAGAGTAAATTCATGCGGCTAAATCATTAAACTGTTCTAATCTTTGTATGATACCAGTTAACAAGCACAGTGATGATCTAAAAAAATCAAGTTAATGCCCTAGGTTCCGCTTATAATAAAGTTGTTTATTAAAAATTTCTATGTTAGGTGTAAAAATTGAAAATGTTCGAAATTGTGGATGTGTCGCCATCTAGCGACAAAATGGCAGTGAGATCATCTATGCATCCGCCTTAATAGAAAGTGATAGAGTTCAAAATTCTCTATCTTTCTGTCTAAAAAACATTTTTACAACATAAATAGTTCCAGAGTTTCTGGGCATAAAAGATTCTTTAGAATAAATAGAAAGAAATATCAATTGATGTGTCCAACAATCATTAACCAAAGTATCCTAGTTTTTAAGAAATAACGATTTCCGTTCCATTTTCTCGGAAACAACTTTTTGGGCCTAACGGCCTTCTAGTTAAGGGACGGCAGAATAGTATTTACTACTTTCTCGGAACGGTGCCTTAAGCGTACCCGCATGAAACGTTCGTCAAACGACTGCTCCATAAACGCGACGTTTGTGTCGATATGAACACGTCTACATTACACTAGTGCAAAGTCGAGAGCTCTGAAATTATGCCGATTATCTGCTCCACTTGAGTGAAGCGTCTGACGTCAGCTTTACCTTGCTTACCACATTTTATATTGGCCAAAAAACATTTCCTAACACGTATCCCTCGTTCCACAGGTCCATCAATGCCGTACGCGGGCGTAGGCGCGCAGGCGTCTCCTTACGCGTACGCCGCGCAGGCACCCTCGCCGGCGCCCTACCACGGCTACGGCATGTAGGCCTGCGCCCGGGGGCCCACGCACTACTGAGGGGCCGCACACCGTACCCGCACGCCGCGGGACTGAGATACGATGCGAGTGGCCAGCATGATGAGCAAATGGAGTGATAATATGACCTAAATGTGCATAGACTCACCAATAAGATAAGATTATTAAAATTTGGAATTGAATCGTTTGACGCGACGTTGTATCGTCCAATGACACACGGTTCGTTCCTCATACAACTCTCTCATTGGGTGATTAAAAGAACAAACGTGCGTATTTTCACTTCATTTGTTTACAAGTGTGTCCACAAGTGGTCGTAGCCAGTCCGCGAGTGTCGGCGCAGGAGGCGCGGCCCGCTCGTCGTCTCGCCTGTGACGCACCTCTATGCGCTCGCGACCGCCCCCTGCCGGCTTCGCGTAGGACTTATGAACTAGCCTAAGTTTTCTACTCAAGTGCGGGTTATTTTTCTAAACGCCGAGGCCTAACGTTATAGTGTTTCCTTTGCGTCCCCTGTAAAAAAAAAAGTATTACGACAGACGGTCGGAAGTGCATAGAGTATAAATTAATAAAAAAAAATACGTGTAGTTTAGCCGTCGGGCCGATACGTCAAATAAAATATTGTTAGCCTGTACAAATTATATTAATATATTTGATTGCTAAATAGCTCTCATTACAACAAAGTGCTTTATTTTTAAATCGTGTATGAGAGTTATATAGATATCATGGAAATTGTCGCTTGCGATTAATAATAACTTTGTTTTAAGCGGTCACTTAAACATTAATATGTTAACGCGATTAATAATCGAATATTAACTGTTCAGCAATTATGTACCTATTGTGTAGGGCTGTAACGAGTTGCGGGCAAGATGTCATTTATTTTTTATGCAAGAATTTCTATCATTCATTAGCTAGTTATTTATAGAGACATTTCCTTTTATCATCATCGTAGTTATCAAAGAAACGTTTGTCGTCTATGTATGCAAATACTCTGTTAATAATTCGCTTTACTCGTTACATCCCTATGTGTATCTAAAATTAAATAAAGTAATATTGTAAATTACTCGGTATACTTGAGAATAGTTGCTGTTGTCACTGAATTAGAGCGACCAAGAGTAGTGTGTCATAAGGTGCTTATAAACGTCCCGATATCACACCCGACCGGGCAACGATGGCCCGACCTCGAAACAACTGCACTCGCCAGTTAGCCTTGCTGGTTTTCGTAAAATAACGATATTTGGGTGTGAAATTTAGACGTCTTTAGGTATCTATATCGCCACTAGGTGCATACGACATGTAATTTACGTATATGTACATAGTGGAATACGACGACATCAGATTATTAAATTTATTAAAATTAATATTCGACAAATTACATTTGAAATTAGCAATTAGTGTAAAATCTTTATCATTATTTTTTTATTATGTTAATAATCAATAATTATGAAAATCACATTCAAATTGTGGAATATAGAATCTATGCATGTCGACTGAACAGATTTTGTTTTACCCAGCCCAGTTATGTAGTGCAATAATTCGGTTAAAACAATTCTAAAATAATTGTAACAAGATATTCAAACCTCAATATATAATAATAATGTTATATGTATATAATGGTTTTGATTCATATGAGCCAGTTGAAATTAACTGAAATATTAAAGAGGCCGATTTCCGAGTTACTCTATGGTAAATGAAATATTTTCTAGATTCGTTTAGGTTTAGTTTAGGCGGAATTAGTGGTACGAAGTTGTTTTGTGTAATGTTTGAACGTGCGAGTTGCGAGTACACGCGTGATGCTTCTCTTTGCGTTGTCGTTGAGACATGATTGATGCCTTCACTAGATTGTTAAGTCATATAGCCGGCGACAGGCAGTAGCGACACTTTCACTTATCATTTGTAGAGAATATTATTTAGTAATGAGCGGTGCCCTACTCTACACACTGTTACACCATGGTAACTTTACGGTTGCGAGTTGCAAATAAAATATAATCATTGATGTTAAATGATTCATTCAAATCATTCCTATCATTAACAATCTACAATCGATATGATCACGTGTCGGTAATAACATTGTTAAAGTTCTTTTACACTTTCTTTCGAAGTAAAACAAATTTTATTAACTTAAAATACAGAAAGAAAGTTCATTGTTTATTATTAGCATTGTATTTATTCATGTATAATACTGTTTCCCTGAATTTTATTATTGTAAGATTATATTATATGAATAAATGAAACTGAATTTGATTTTTATCTCCCTGTCCCTCACACACATCAGCCCTCTAAAAGACCATCAGTTCCTAAACTCGAAATTAAGGTTTAATGAAAACATACCTTATCATAATGATAAACACTACCTAGAGTGCCCGCCACACGGTACATTATTTTTAATGCAATCACAGAACATATTCATAATGATGAGTACAATGAGCCCTTAAGAGGATGCAAACGAATTAAATTTCACATTGTATACTCTACGAGGATGCAACGACATAGACATTAGCGCCGCGTCAATCGGAGTTCAGTGGTGGCGCGGACTCTAATAATCATCCGTTCGCAGCCGACATACAATCGGTGGCCGGTTTTTGTAGGTCTAATCAACCACTGTTACATTATTCGTTATTGAAAAATTGAGAAAAATTATAATCGCTTGCTCCACAGAGCAAGCGATTATAACTTTTCTCAATTTTTATTTTTTTAACGTTCCCCTACTCACTAGAACCTAGTCGACATAAAAGAGTCTGACGTGACATTTGGAACTAAATATTCTACATAAGGAATCTGTAACAGTACTACGGAAAAGTATCGCATGCTACTTTTCCGTACAAATACTATTGCAGATTCCTTTCTAGTTTCCAATTTATTAAAAATTCATTTTGTAGGTCTAATCAACCACTGTCAAATCTTCCCGAGTTGAAAGTTGTAGTGGGACTCAGTTAGATGTCAGCACAATTCTGTCCAAGGCATACCCGGGGGGGGGGGGGGGGGAAGGGGAGGGCAGCTGTTCCCCCCTGGATTTTGTATGCCTAAGTACTGTTGTCGATAAAAGTTATGTTAGAGTCACGTTAAGACTTACTTTACAATTACAATATATTTAATACAGATGGTTCAGTCCGCAAAATCATTTAAATAAAAAGCGATTCTTGCTACGACACAATAAAGTGCAATTCTGGTCGCACAGCGCTAATTACCAACAGATGTATTCACCTAGAAGTTGTCGCGTAACTCTTAAATGCATATTTTTTTTTTTAAACCGCGCTGTGCCGTCTTACATGTTCTAGCTATCATGCATAACCGACTTCAAAAAAGGAGGAGGATCTATGTTCGTCTGTAGGTACTTTTTTTTATTTATTTACAATGTTCATCGATAATTTCGTAAATTGTGAACCAATTTTAAAATTCTTTTTGCCTTTGAAAAAAGAACAATTTTATCGGTCCGCTATTGTCGAAAATATCGATGAACATACATATTTAAAAAAAACGTACAGGCGAACATAGAACCTCTTCCTTTTTAGTCGGTTAAAAATACGCTAACGCAGCAGCAATAGAAAACTATGTAAAACATGTGCGGGGGGGAATTTCTGATTAGCTGGGTACGCCTATGATTCTGTATACACTTTTTTGTATGAAGTTGTCATTCTTCCGCTAGGATAATAGTGTTCAATGTTGATAATGCTCCTGACCCACGGAGTCCTGACCAAATCATCCCCCTTATGTTAGCATGTCCAAAGTGTCCATACATCTGCACTTTAGGTAGTCAGTACCTAAAAAACGACACAGATGCCGTGATTGGCGTGGCCACTTACTGGGCCCAACTCATTTAATAATTTATCATCGAAAAGAAGAAGAAGAAGAGAATTAATAATGCCAAGAAAAGTGCAAGCGTGAAGCACTAACGTTATAACGGCGAACCTACCGGTTCCACTAGTAATATATATGGCGGCATGGCTTATGAGCTCTTTGAAAAGTGGGTGGACTCGAATGAATGTGTAAATCTAGAATAGTCGGTAATTAACCTAATTTGCGGCCAGCCCCTAGTTAAGAAACTGCCACCCATGGATTGCGGGGTCATTGTCCCTGGGCACTTGCTTACAGTGGCCAATGGACGAAAGACGTGTGCACTGCTGAAGCGAGGATTGAAGATGCCATGCCAGACAGAATGATTATCAAAGATACCCCTAATATATTACTGAACGCATCCACAAAAGACCAAAAACTACAAAATTATTAACGTCACACTTCGTCATTGAATCTGACAGTAACAAATTGAGTTGTCAAACTTAACATTGCACACACTGACATTTCACAAGTGCACAGACGCAATTTTCTTTCACACAAGTACATTTCGGATCGTATCGATATTTTGTCACTAAAATGACCTACAAACGAAAAAAGTACCACGTCGGTGACACCCATCTGAAGAAAAGGTGGAGAGTGAGGAATCGGAAGAAGGATCTTGACCAAATTGATGTAGATATAAAAGAAGGTACGTTTTGTTTACGAATGCGGATCCGTCACATGGTTTGTGTCAGATTTGAGGTTAACATTTTTGTGTCGAGGTAGGTGGCTCAAATATTTAAAACATATTGATTTTATCCTGAGTGCTTCTCATATCACAAAATGATGCCACAATCTTCGTAAAATATGTATTAGGTTGGAAACAACGGTGGTTAAATGTCGTAGAGTGAGTAGAGTGTCTATAACCAAAATATTAATTTGTTTTCAGAAAACGCCGATAAGTTATTGAACCAAAGTGTGGATTTGGACCTGCCTGGCGCAGCGCAGCACTACTGTTTACATTGTGCTAGATATTTTATCAATGATCAATCACTAAACGAACACTTTAAAACAAAAGTTCATAAGCGAAGGTTGAAGGCGCTGGAACTAGAGCCATACAGCATCGAGGAGTCGGAACGTGCGGCAGGCTACGGTAATTACAAACAGGCCAGTAAAAGAAAAATTGTCACACAGAACACTGAAAAAACTGATGTAGATGGTGATGCTATCATAGAAGACGTAAGTCCAAGTAAAAAGACGAAAGTAAATGAAAATGATTCGTAAAGGCTTTACGAACTTCATTAAGGTTAGGGACTGTAAAATCCTGCCAACAAGACATTCTGCTCTATTCATAAATGGAGCTAAAGCAACTGAACATTTTGTTTACATAACTCCACATATTGATTTCCCTGAAAAAATTAAGCAAAAAGAAGTTTTACAAAAAGTACTTCAAAGAAGGAAAGCTGATAATGACCTGGCCAAGGTAGAAAACCTTTGGAGAGTGTATGAAGACCTCAATGGCAAAAAAGCTGAATATACTAAGCAAAAAGAAGAAATATCAAGAGAACTTGGAAAGCTAATTAAAAATGAACCAGACGGTGATGTAACAAAAAAACTTAAAATGCAAAGTGATCTTATCAAAGAAAATATAAAGAAATTAAAAGACGCTCTATGGTCAGCAGAAGAAGCTGCTACAGTGGAAGTCTTAAAACTACCTAATGGTTTACATTCTCGCACACCAGACAGAAACAATAAAATTCTATACACACATCTTTCACAGCCAAAGAAAAATAAAAACCATCTTTACATAGGCAGAAAAATGAACATTATTGACTTCAAGAGCAATGAAAATTACTACTTGATTGGAAAAGGTGCAATATTTGAACTTGGGGCAAAATTTTATTTCAGCAAGATATTAAAAGATAAAAAGTTTGTTCAGTTCTCAAACCCAGACTTTGTCAAAAGTTTAATTATTGAAGGCAGTGGAAAAGATCACACTAACCCTGATACAAGCTTTATACTACACCATACTGATGATTCCAAAGTGAATATAGACAGCCGCTTGCACCTCACTGGTGGAGGCTCTCTATGCTCCTTCCTTGCATACCATGCTAAGAATGTGGTGTTTGCTAAAGTCTTGCCTCTGAAGTACTTCACAATGGGCAGACAGTACGTACCAGCATCATCAGAAGAACACAGCCTTTTCCATGCCAGCCAATCATCTGTCGTAGAGATCTTTGGAGCTACAAAAACTGAGGAAGACCAAGAAGAGTTTCTTGAAGAACTAACCGAGACCTTGAAACTTGCATACAGTAAACTTGGATACCACTTCCGTTTGAGTTTACTTTCTGCTGATAAGTTATCTATGTGGGAGTCACTGAGGCTCTCTGTTGAGATGTATTCAACATCCGTGCAAGATTACGTAGAAGTGGCCAATGTGTCTTTGAGCGGTGACTTCATCAGTAAAAGGTTGATGTTTACATATGTTGAAAATAAAGAGCATAAATTCCCTCTTCTAGTCTCAGGTACAATGTTGAATGTACCAAAGTTTCTGGCCTGTGCCTTGGAGCAAGATGCTCCATTTACTGTGCCTGACTTCGCTAAAATTGAAAGATATTTATATACTGAGACACCACTAAGAATACCATCAAAATGGGAGAAACCATCCTTATTTTGAGCCATGGTTCTTTCTGGCTTGTGTCTAATCTATGTTTTACCATCTTTGATAGTGTTAGTGTTGTAAATTTCTTTACTGTGGACTTTTGTAAAGTGTAATAATGCGTTAGGTGATATATTATTATGAATAAAAACTTCAACTTTATTCAATATAGTCTGTTATTTTAATTTTCTATTGTATATGTTACATTCAAATCCATCTCCCAAAGTATCACTTCAGGTCCAAATGAAATTCAAATTCTTTTCTGGTCCATTTAGGCATCAGAGGACTGATCGGGGTCTTCTGTGTGATCTCTATTATCTTCATATGTCCAGATTTGGTTACCAGCACTATGGTATGGGTTCTGCAAGATTAATAAAAAATCGTGTGATTACCTCGTTGGTCTAGTGGTCACAAACCCTACTGTTAAGCATGAGGTCCTGGGTTCGAGACCCGGGTCCGGCATTTCCATCTGGAATGTCTCGGTAGCAGCCCGGAGTTTGGATTTGTGCCCGGTTGATGGCAATAGTCTTGCCCCCTATTACATGGGACTTAAATATAACAACAGGCCGAATGTGGGGGTACTATGTACACCTCTGCCTAACTCTTCCAGGTAATCCCCGAACAGGCGTGATGTTATGTTAATATTAAAAATGAACCACCACCACCATTGACTTTATATACAGAAATCCACATTAAGTCTCGTGCAGACCAGCGCGACGCGACACCGGTAATTGTTCTACCTACCGTGAAGTTTTCTTAGAAATTGTTTTGTTAAAGTCGTGTCGCACTGTCGCGTCGCCCCGGTCTGCATGACGCTTTACCCATTAGTAGAACATGACATAGTTAAAACCAACCAGAAAATTGGAGATGAAACGGATACCGACAACTATCCGGCCGGATACCGAATATAATATAAATTACGATAGTTTCATGAAATACAAATAAAGCGAAGCGCTCATTACAGCCGCGCAGGTCAATAAAAAAAAAAGTACGACGCGGTGCGCCTGTAACTACTGGGCGACAAACATTTAAAGAATAAACACGTTCTTCCTCTCAATAAAATCTATCTGCGTGGGTTTTACTGAATATTTCTGAATAATGAATAATACCTGGTTCCGTAGTTTCCTTTCGGAATGCACACAAATATAGAGCTCAACTCCTTATACAAATTCGGACGCCTGGTTTCCAACTGTTGGTCCGGTAGGTGTCTGAAATCAAAAATGTTCTTGCGTAATAAACAGGGTGGATTCATTCATACGGGTCAGTGATACAGAATGGAGTCATTAATATGGGTCAGTGAAGAAAACTCTGGAACTTTAGTGGTAAGGAAGCGAACTTACTTCTCATCCGATTTCAGCAATTCAATCAATTTATCAAGAAGCTCTTCTTGCATGCAAACTTTATTGAATGTGCTGAGGATTTGCATCAGTTTATTTTTGCCGGCGTCCACTTTTTTGAGCGGTTGCTCTGGCATACAGTTTCCGAACCCGACATAGGTTTCTTTGTGAGTAGTCAGCTCGTCATTCGCGTTGGTGTATGATGATATTACTGGGTCAGCGCTCCTAGAACAACCAATATGTTTTTGAGTAGTCATCAGCATGGTTTCTTTTCTACAATGTTGGGTACAGCTTGTAATCTAACTGGATCATGATACGATCCGATTTCTGGTAAAAACAGATTAGGTGGTGGTTTTTTGCCAGGCTGTTGTTTTCAACCTGCTCGTCGTGTCATTCCTAAGGACAAAGCAGTCTGTGATCGGTGAAAATGGTATTAACGACCGAAACTGCACAGTGGCGGACTAAACACGTCGGAGGCCCCGGGGCGGCAAACCTAAATAAAGCCCCCGATCTTCTCAGAAATGGATGTATTTGTTAATTTGTATGATATAGAAGCTTATTTATCAGTCATGTATTTACAAATAATTTGTGTACGAGAATATAGTACATATTATAAGTACAAAATATTCAGCTGCCTCTGGTTAGACTGGAAGCCAACATAGTTGGGAAAAGGGTAGATAATGCACTAAAGTAAATAATAATAATATGTAAAGTTGCCGATGATGTAACCAATATTTTGAGTGTCAATGGAGTTTATTGCCCGTTCTTCTCCATAGGAACGTACTATGTTTTGGAATCCAGGCAACTAGCTTCATCTTTCTGACTGACTGACTCCTTGACAATATAAAAATGTCTGTAAATTTTTTAATTGAAATAAATGCTTGAGTTTGAGTTCATGCTCAGTACTAACCAAACGCAGGAGTCATCACACCTCACGTTAAAGATCCTCCTAAAACAGAACATAAATTTTGTGGTGGGAAGCGCAATTTTAGTCTGGACAGACTCTAACAACGTATATTTAGTTTGCATACTTACGGGGCCTCCAACTCCAAACTGCTACTTACTTAATGAACATAATATAGTTTGGCCTTGTTTGGGATTTCAATCAAAATGACTGCTCGAGATTTGGAGGCCCCAAGACCAGAGGCCCAGGGCGGGCCGCCGCCCCGCACCTTTAGTCCGCCACTGTAGTCACAATAAAAAAAAGGAATTCGACGTACCTGAATTCTGCTGATACGAAAACAAAGTCATTGCAGTCCATTGCATAATCCCTTTTTTCTTCAATATATCGTTCAACGGGTTTTTCACTCTTAACGTAGTCTGCTACAATGCTCCCTCTGCCTGTTAAGAGATTGTAAACCATAAGTTTTTCTAACACAAACCCTGGCCTGGAACCAGTGGTGTACTAAGCTTGTCGGGGCCCCGAGGCGGCAAAACTAAATGCCACCCCTCACATCCCCCACCGAGGAATGAACGTCGTACTTAATATTTAGCATGCTGCCTGCGAAAAGGTTAGGTTTACTTTTGACTATTGTTACAGAAATAGGAGATATTTTGTCGACAACAGAAAAGCTAGAGTACCTAACAGACGAATACAGAATGGTAGAGCGACCCTTAAAAATGTTTCACCCCGCAAAGTTTAAATTTTCTTTAAAAAATTATACAGAAATATGAATTAATTTGTCAACCAATACAGAAATTTTTGAAAATGAAGGATGCAAGAGCGAGCGAAGCAAGCTCAAAAACTTTTGTCAATATATGAGCTGAGCGGCGGCACGGACATGTAAAACATTTGTAACGCGACTGGGGCGGTATAAGGACCGGGACCCCTAAGGACCGGAGGCCCGAGGCGGATCGCACCTGCCGTCCCCCACTTAGTGCACCAGTGCCTGGAACTCCTCACATAATTTGCTAATGTTGGTAATTGGCCAAACGACACAGGCTGAAGCGACATTTTAAACTTAGATTACAATACCTATTCGAGTAGTACCTTTGATACGACGAGACGAGAACTGACCAAAGGATCCAACACGTTGACACAAAACTCAAAGTAATAAAGTACATAGGTAGTATGTAGTAAAATAAGAATGATTATTATGGAGTGAGTGGAATTCTAAATAGTCCGTATAATACGGATTATTAAGAAACAGATTATCTCGTGGAAAAAATATGTAAGTCAAGTGGGAGTGAACTTGACTACCCAGGGCCCAGGGAGCGTCGAACGTAAACTTGAGTAATTAGTATCCGACCCGTAGAGGCAATTCGTATGCAACAACTGGCTGAAGAAAATTTAATAAGTAGGTATAGATAAGCCAGAAAAGGTATGCGCTTCGGTAATATCCGTGTTTCTGAATTAGGTACCTACCACGAACGTCGTGCCAGAGAGAAACGCCCACACAGGCAAAGCTAAGTTTTGTACTACCGCGCAATGCACCTATCATTGCGCGTTTGTATAAAGTTTTCTCTCTGTCGAGTTACCTAATTTGGTCGCAGATCGTCATTAGTCACTCAAAAGTTTCGAAAAGTTATTCGAATGCATAGAGATGTTAATTTATAATTTTGTCATCATGGTAATACAAAATAAGCAAGTACTTCCACAGTTGTAACATCTTTATTAGATCTCATCATAGTGTGTTTGTATTTCCGAAGATAGACGATGATTCCCGAACCGCATACATTTCTTTGGATTTGTAGTTAGGTAGGTACTATCGGAGAACTTCATATCTAAGCAGTTTGAAAACAAAATCCCGTGAACACGATGACCACATTTGTTACCGCTCCGGTTCTATAGTTGCCGAGCGCTGCAAGCAAGAATAGTCCTTACGGTGTATACATATGAAGTTCTTCGATGGTACCTATGTTGAGAGTGAATTTACTTACTCTTGGCTTTTGGATTGTTGGTGCCTGCCAAGTTCAACAGAACTCCAAGTTTCTTACGATTGGGCGCCACGGCCAACCAAGTACCTCCTTCAGTGACTTTTAAGTCGCGACCTTCAAACAGAAACGTTTCGTTTAGAATTTAGATGATGATAATGAAACCTATAACATTCCCGAGCATAAATAATAATAATAACTATGTTCGTAACACCATAAAATATCTATAGGTACTTTAGGAGAAAATTGTTTTTGAATGTGTAAGGCATTTATATTTATGCTCGTGAATATTTGTGATTAAAAAAAATTGAGAAAAAAGAAGTTATTACGCCGTTACACAATATTTTCGGCTCGGTAGTGTAAGTTTATGATCGAATCATCGAACACCGTCATCGTGTGTTGTTGACGCGAACAGTTAGATAACACAGTCAGATAAGTGGGCATAATATCAGCAACAAAGATATAAATATGTCTAGATAGACAGTCAAAGCTGTGAACTCGTCGAAAAAAATAGCGTCCAACTGTTGGCCACTAAAGTGCCAATGACGTGCCACGGCGAGTGTAAGACATAGCTGTGACGCACATCAGCATAACAAAGTTGGCTTGTTTGTTGTAGTTCTTTTGCAGCGCAACACTCTATCTAGACATTGAAATAATCAAAGATTAGCAATATGACTTTAATTATATTTACCTAGATGTTACTTGTGAGATGAAATCGACGAGATAAATTTTTTAGTGTCCAAGATGATGATGTATGATGAGATGATTGTATCATAAAATGCGTAACACCTCCGTAAACGTTAGGATCCTCCTTCCATGGGTCCATGTTTAGTGTTTCCCGGGTATAGTATTCATCTCTGTTAGATACCAGAACTAAACTGTAGTCGCTCTTAGCATCATGGGTGCCATTGAACATAAATAGGATGCACATTTTTGGTATCTAAAAAAATAATTAAAAAAATCTAAAGTAAAGCTTTTAAGGAATATAAAAGAATTTGGTATGTTTTATCACAGTGTGTAGTCCAACTGCTAATACATATACTAATAGTTACTGGTTCAACTGGCAATGCATACACCAATAGTTAGTGGTCCAACTGGCAACGCATATACCAATAGTTATTGGTTTAACTGGCAATGTATATACCAATAGTTAGTGGTGCAACTGGCAATGTATATACCAATAGTTAGTGGTGCAACTGGCAGTGCATATATCAGTAATTAGTTTTCCAACTGGCAATGCATATACCAGTAGTTAGTGGTGCAACTGGCAATTCATATATCAGTAGTTAGTGGTGCAACTGGCAATTCATATATTAGTAGTTAGTGGTGCAACTGGCAATGCATATACCAGTAGTTAGTGGTGCAACTGGAAATTCATATATCAGTAGTTAGTGGTGCAACTGGCAATTCATATATTAGTAGTTAGTGGTGCAACTGGCAATGCATATACCAGTAGTTAGTGGTGCAACTGGAAATTCATATACCAGTAGTTAGTGGTGCAACTGGCAATGCATATACCAGTAGTTAGTGTTGCAACTGGCAATTCATATATCAGTAGTTAGTGGTGTTTGTGTTGTACATTTCTTTACTGTGAACTTTAGGTGAAATATTATTATAAATAAAAACTTCAACTTTATTCAACATGTTCTGTTACTTTATTTGTTTTATTAATTTTCAAATACATCTCCTAAAGTATCACTACAGTTACATATCAAATTCAAATTCAGTTCTGGTCCATTTAGGCATTAGAGGATCGATCGGGGCCACCTGTGTGATCTCGATTATCTTCATATGTCCAGTTTTGGTGACCAACACTATGGTATGGGTTCTGGAAGAATTATTAAGTATTAAATAAAAAATCCGTTGACTTTTTAAACGGCAGTCTACATGACCGATTAGTAGAATATGTTTTTTTTAAACCAACCCGGATATCCGATAACTATCCGGCCGGACACCGGATATAATATAAATTACCTACTGGGTGACAAAAATTTACAAAATAAGTTCTTCCTATCAATAAAATATTTCTGCGTGGGTTCTGCTGAATATTTCTGAATAACATACCTGGTTCCATAGTTTTCTTTCGGAATGCACATAAATATAGAGCTCAACTCCGTATACAAATTCGGACGCTTTGTTTCCAACTCGTGATCCGGTAGGTGTCTGAAAACAAAAATGTTCATATATAATATCACCCTGCAGGATGGATTCATCAATACGGGTCAGTGATACAGAATGGAGTCATTAATATGGGTCAGTGAGGAAAACTCTGGAACTTTTAGTGGTAAGGAAGCGAACTTACTTCTCATCCGATTTCAGCAATTCAATCAATTTATCAAGAAGCTCCTCTTGCATGCAAACTTTATTGAATGTGTTGATGATTTGCATCAGTTTATTTTTGCCGGCGTCCACTTTCTTGAGCGGTTTCTCTGGCAGACAGTTTCCAAACCCGACACAGGCTTCCTTGTGGGTAGTCAGCTCATCATTCACGGTGCTGTAGGATGATATTATTGGGCCAGCGCTCCTGGAACAACCATTATATTATGCTTTTAAGTTAGCAAGGTTTTCTCCCTACTATGTTGAGTATAGCTTCCAAACTAATTGGAGCACAATTTGACGCTTTTACGATCTAGGAATATCTAGGAAATATATTGGTAAGATATTCTAGGCACTTTCACATTTAGCCCAAAAATGTATTGACAGTTCCAAAAGTGTCTGTAAATGGTTTAATTGAAAAATGCTTTGAGTTTGATTTTGATCTATTGAGCGCCAACACTAGTGTCCCGGGGCGGGCCAACGCTCACCTTTAGTCCGCCACTGTCGTAACAATAAAAAAGGAAATCTTCATACCTGAATTCTACCGATACGAAAATAAAATCATTGCAGTCCATTGCATAACTCCTTTTTTGTTCAATATACGTTTTAATGGGTTTTTCGCTCATAACATAGTCTGCTACTATACTTCCTCTACCTGTAACACGATTGGATACCATTCGTTTATTTAACACAAACCCTGGCCTGGAATTTCCCACATAATTTTCTAATGTTGGTGATGGCCAAATCACACAGGCCGACGCGACATTTAAAACTTAGATTACAATAATCGAATAGACAGTAACTTTTTTAACACGCCCAAGAATTGAACAAAGTATCAAACTCGTTGGAACCTCCAAGTAATAAAGCACCTAGTAGTCCTACTAATCCTACTAATATAATAAAAGTGAAAGTTTGTATATTTGGGTGTTTGTTACTCAATCACGCAAAAACGGCTGAACGGATTTAGATGAAATTTGGCACACAGATAGTTTATAACCTGGATTACCACATAGGATACTTTTTATTCCGGTAGTACATTCCCGTGGGATAATTTCCGACCTCCACAGAGTTGTTAATCTATAATTTTGTAATCATGGTAATACAAATTAGGTAAGTACCTACTTCTATGGTTGTAACCACAGAACATATAAACTCTACATTAGATCTCAGCGTGGCGTGTTTCTATTTCTGAAGATAGACGATAATTCCCGAAGCGGATACTTTTATTGGGATATCTTATCTGTAGTTAGGTACTTTGAAAATTAATGCTTACTTACTCTTGGCTGCAGGATTGTTGGTTCCTGGCAAGGTCAACAGAACTCCTAGTTTCTTACGAGTGGGCGCCACGGCCAACCAAGTACCTCCTTCACCAACTTCTAAGTCACGACCTTCAAACGAAAAAGGTTCCTTTAAAATTCCGATGATGAAAATACTTATGAATGATGAAAAACCTTTTAAGCATTATGATAATGACCTGGACGCGTAGCATGACCACAATAGAAACGGGTTTTGTCGACGGAAGAATAGACAAAATGACAGGTTATGGCTATCATTGTCTCTGTAATTTTGTCTATTCTTCCGTCGACATGGTCATCATCGTGCTGTTTTATTGAGCAGATAACAAGTGGCCTTCTCCATCTTCCTTCCCAAATCAACACTCAATTATCATTGATCTGCATAAGGAGAATAGAAAATATCTATTCTGTTAAGACTACAACCACGGAAGTCAGGAGACGAGGGCTATGTTGGGGGTAGTTTAATATTAACAGGTACTCGGGCTTTAATAAGAAATATCTACCTTTAGAAACAGACTGTCACACAGGAGCGTGACAAAGAAGACGTTCAACCAAGCTGATTTTTTCTGCTAATCTCGATGAGTCATATTTACGGTCGGGTATTGTATGTACATTCAAAAAGAAAATCGTCATCATCATCAGCCTATAATGTTCCCACTGCTGGGACACAGGCCTCCTCTCTTCGAGAGGGAACGGTGCTTAATCCACAACGCGCGCGCGCAGTGCGGGTTGGTAGATGTCACATCACAAATCTTCGAATTTTTGGTTCTAGGACATGCCGGTTTCCTCACGATGTTTTCCTTCACCGTTTTGAGAGCAGTGGTGATGAAATTATTTACACAAAGTAAAGTTCGAATTCACGACCACGACTGGGCCGTTACCACTGGGCCACCATTGCTCAAAGAAATAGGTCTTAATAATATTAACGTACATTGTTCCTTGTTAGATGAAATTGACGAGAATATTTTTTTTTGCTTCCGAGATGATTTTATGATTGTATAATAAAATGCGAAACACCTCCGTAAACCTTAGGATCTTCCTTCCATGGGCCCATGTTCCGTGTTTCTCGGGTATAGTATTGATCCCTGTTAGATATCAGAACTAGACTGTAGTCGCTCTTAGCATCATGGGTTCCATTGAACATAAATAGGATGCACATTTTTTGGACCTAAAAAAAGAAAAAGGATAAATCAAAAGTGCATTGGGAATAAAAAAGAATTTGTAACGTTTTATATTATGACTATTGGTAGTTCAACAGCTAATGCATAAACCAATAGTAAGTGGTCCAACTGGCAATGCATATACCACTAATTATTGGTCCAACAGGCAATGCATATACCAATAGTTAGTCGTTCAACTGGCAATGCATATACCAGTAGTTCGTAGTGCAACAGCCAATGCATATACCAATAGTTAGTGGTGCAACAGCCAATAGATATTGTATATTTGTGTAGAATATATAATAGAGGAGTGGTTTGTAAGAAAACGGTGGTTGTAGAACAAATTCAACAGAGAAAAATCTAAGTACTACTCACCTTTTCTCTGCTCTGGCCAGCTTCGTTGTTCTAAACATGTTGTGGTTTCATTGATTGGAAGGTTAATCACGGAGACAGGCGCGAGTAACAACACATGGCGATGCACAATTTGGCGTTGGTTTATCGATTTTCACGCACAGCGTCAAAAACTAGATCGGTATGGCAGCAGCCTGTCTAGTCCTGCACGCGCCCTTTGTCCAGGGTAGAGCGCGCTCTCGTTCCACGCGGTGTAAAAACTGTGCAGTCCGGTACAACAACTCGCGCGTCGTATCGGCGAGTGCACATAGACATTAAACTTAGAATTCGTCCAATCATGGGTTGTAAACAGAAAAATTTGAATGATATCTATAGGTGTTCTATCACTTGCTACTGAATGCAGTGGATCATATGAGCTAGTGAAATATATCTAGTACTAAGTATGGTATAATGAAATAGTAAATGATTATCTAGTTACCCACCACGTGCCGACTCCAAGATATGGATTTTATCAAGTAATGTAGTGCTACAGGATGACAGGTCCTCTGATGCCTGTAGACAATCCGAGTTTAGTAATGTTAAAAAGAAGTTAGAATTTGTAGTTTCTATTAGCTATTGCATGGTTGATATACACATATCAACACAATCTAGGGACATTTGAGTTCATGTAGGTATTGAAAAGAAAATCTTATAACATACTTATATCAAAATGCGCAGTATTTTACTCTACCAATAGGAAAATGAATACAAATCTAAAAACAAAAAGGCTTTTATAGAAGAATTACAAAAAATTTACAATGTAGGAAAAAACGAACTTCTGTATTTGGTGATTATTATGAAACATTAAATTTATTACAAAATTAACATTAATAATCTGTAAAAACGACTCGTATGCTAATAACGCATCTGCAACGATTATTAATACTCAAAATGAGGTTATCGATATCTCCTTGTGAGATAAGGTCCCAGGATCGACGAATATGTAAGAAAAGCTCACTGCCTGTCAACAGAGTTTCGGGAAAATTTTGTAAAGCTCTTCGTTGGAGCATATCCCACGCGTTCTCAATTGGATTTAAATCCGGGGACTGCACAGGCCAGTCCAGGGTTGCCACGTTATGTTGCTGCAGCCACTGAGTTACCACTCGAGCTGTATGTGGGCGGGCATTATCATGCATAAGCATAAAATCTTGACCCATTTGCAAACGGTGTGGTCGGACTACAGGCTCGAGTACCTAGTCACGGTATTTTGCAGCAGTTAAGTTACCGTGAACCCAAACGAGGTTGGTTCTCTCGCCTAGGCGTATTCCCGCCCATACCATTATTCTTCCACCTTGTATGGATGGACTTCCTAGGAATTTCGCAGGTGGCTCTCACGTCCAAGTGTTCTCCAAACACGTATTCTTCGTTCATCCAGAATGAAAGCCGAACCGGGATTCATCTGAGAAAAACACTCTAGCTCATTGGCGATCGTTCCAAGCCAAATGTTCATTTGCCCATTGTAATCGTTGCCCGCAATTGCCTCGTCGTAGTGCTAGAATCCGAAGTGGTCTACGAACATGAAGGTTGACTTCGTGCAGTCTCCTCCTTACAGTTTGATCGCCACCAGCACCCGGTGTTCCGACTGTAACTTCAAAACCAATTGCCTAGCTGTAGCAGTAGGTTGTCTTTTCGCCGTTATTTGCAAAAATCGGTCTTGCCTTGCAGTGGTAATTTGAATATTCCTAGTTTGCCGCTCAGCCACCTCGCTAGTGTCCCGGTAGAGAGACCACAATCTTGATATGACGCTTTGACTGGAGCCAATGGCATCACCAACATTGCACTGGATCGCGCCCGCTTCCAGCATGCCTATTGCTCTCAACATCTCTTCTCTGGTTAAATGTCGGCGTTCCATGGTACAGGAAAAACCAACAGTTTTAATTTAATTATCAAAGTAGTGAGAAAATTAAATTTTCAATTAAAAGCAATTTAATCTTTAAACAATTATATAATTATTATGTATTTTAGCAATTTTATCTTTTTTTTTTGGTCCTCTTTTATCTGTTCTGTGTTTAAAACATAGAGACGAAAACTCGTGATAAAGTTAATTTAATTTTACCGCCTCAGTCATTCTTTTTTTAAATATTTGGATTAAGAATACAGAAGAGAAATGTGCCAGGATCAAATTGACGTTTAAATCTCTTTTATATGGTCAGTACTGTTCTAGTTATGATACTAAACCTGAAATATTCCTAGACAGTGTTGATGTGTGTATCATACTCATTGACACATACATAGGGTAAAAAGTAAAGAAAATATTTAAGAAAAATACTGTTTTGTTTACATAATTATCCTGAATTCTTTGTTACTATCACAAAGAAAGCTGACCAACTTCATAATTCAACTAAAGGCAAAAACTGGTATTTTGGTATTTCCAAACTCACATGGCAGTCTAGGTTAATCATAGGTGTTCCATGTGATAGAACAAAATTATCAGGGCATCATTTCCTGTAACACCCAATATTCTTGCTCTCTAATCAGCACTTACAGTTTTTGAGGGTAAGTATATGATATATCTGTCTTTTTTACACAAATAATCATCATTCTCCTGCTCTTATTCCAGTTTATTTGTGGTCGGCGCAACATGTCCCTTTCTTCCATACTTCTCTATTAGTCGTCATCTCGGTAGTCACCCCCTTTCTAGCCATATCATCTTCCACACAGTCCATCCCTCGTTTCTCTGGTCTACCCGTAGGGGCGTAGTGGCTATAAGAGTAGTCTTATAGCCACTTATACAATAAACAAATAATATGAGTGTCGTAGCCCAGATACGCACGGGCGACTTTTTTCGTGCACTGTATTTTCAACGCTCCGCTTAGTGCCGACAGTTGAAAATCCAACAGTGTGTTTCTTCAACACGCTGGGACGAGAGTGCGTCCAAGCGCGTTGGATTATCAACGCTCGGCTCAACACCGAGAGTTGAAAATCTAGTGCGCGATAAAATCCCGCAGCGATATTTTTACGTCTTGTCCTTGCGAACATGGGCATATACCTACCCTAAAAATTTTCACAGTACCTACTGTTGGGAGTAAATGAATGGTTTGCTACTTTTACATAGGTAATATTATTTGATTGAGTAGGTATTATTACAAAGTTGGATGATATTTCACCAAACAGGAGTTTAATAATGTACCTACACCAATAAAAAATCTTATCAGTGATAAAGTATTTGCAATCCTTTAGGTATGTCATCAATATTTTCATTACTCTATCTTTAGGTAAATAGGTACAAGGTACAACACAACAAGACTTTTTGGCAGAAAATGTATAAGTAAATACCTATGTAAAGTAAATTATAATGATTACATTGCTATGCCAAAGAGTTGCTTGGTTGTATTATAACTTTTATTAGTACGTACAAGAAGCTTGTATTTACGTGAGAAATAAAGACATACCTAAATTTTAAATTTACGTTGCTACTTCTGAATCAGCTGGTGTTTGATTTAATGACATCGACTGCCATTTCGAAAACAAAAACAAATTGACATATTTTGACAGTGACACGTGACAGTAAACTAGAGTTACGAATGCTCTTGGGGGACCATAGCGCGCTAGTTATCTCAATGGTTTGCACTGGCGAAACATTCACAACAAAACATGTTGAAATATATAGTTCCTGTCAAACATTCTACTGAACATTGACATAAAATAGAGATTTCAACATGTTTTGTTATGTATGTGTTTCGCCAGTGCAAACGCACAGTTAGACGATTAATCTAATGATAGATTTGTGGGACTGTGTGCGATCAATCCCATTTGACCTCAATCAAATGCTGGCTTCACACTATCGTCCAACAGTCCAACACAAACATGACTCCAGCACGCATAGCATGACCACAATAGAAATGGATTTTGTCGACGGAAGAATCGACAAAATGACAGATAAACAATCATAAACTGTCATTTTGTCTATTCTTCCGGCGGCAATCCCCGCCCCAAAAAATTTAAATCGCTAGATTTGCCCTCACCTTACTGTCACAAGAAAAAGTGTCCATACGGAGAAGAGTGAGCTCACATATTATTATATAGCGTTTCCATGATAAACAAGTGTAATCACTACGTTATTGTATTTCAGAGGTATCAAAACGAAACAGAAAAGCGACTATCTTTTGACCCGGTAGGGCGAATCTAACGATCTCTTTGCCGCTGTCATAATTTTCATGACAGCACACAGCGGCCGTTAAGTGCGGTCTCCGCTCTTCTAAGAAACCTTAGCTTGCCGCCAGTCCCTAAGCTGTTGATGTAAGTTTTTTTTTTAGTTTCGTTTGAGGTTCTCACTTTCTGACTGACACCCTCACTGTCTATGGTAGCATTGTCTATTCTCTGTAGCCTGTATTGTCTATGGTTACACCACAGAAAAAGAAGATAGAAGACGCCAAGAAAAGTATGGCAGGAAATCATGGCAAATGGAACGAGTTTTTATCCGTATATTTATTAATAATTGCATCTTAAATTCCCTACTTTGCACCATCTATCTCATGCATATCGAAAATGGATTCGAATTTACCATTTTTTAGTCTCCCAGTAAGTTGCATTTATTTATATTTTGACATGACATCAGCTGTTTACAAAAGTTCGAAAGATTACAAAATTCGTGATGTTTTCTAAAAATCTTTATTTTAGTTCGCGGATTCGGAGACTTCAGACTTTTTTTCGAGGATCAAACCGCAGGAGTGTGC
Organism: Agrochola circellaris; assembly: GCA_914767755.1. Taxonomy (NCBI): domain Eukaryota; kingdom Metazoa; phylum Arthropoda; class Insecta; order Lepidoptera; family Noctuidae; genus Agrochola; species Agrochola circellaris. The sequence continues at coordinate 13,270,351 of OU611860.1, forward strand.
GTACGATGAGTTGCACGCGACCTTACCATCCCATGGTGCATTGTTGGGCCCTGACGATGTCTTGGCCCAGTTTCTTTCTGGAGACGAACCGTTGGAGGAGCCCGACTTGAACGGGCCTACTACTTTACACTGTGAGATCTGCAAGAAGCGGTTTGATAATGCTAAGAAGTATTATGGACATTTGAGAATCCATTCCAAGGATATCCTTTGGGTTTGTGGTAAGTGTTTATAACTTATATTATGTTACTTAGTTATGACTATTATTTAAGGCTTTAAGTGGCCAGTGGGTCGTCTAAAGGGCGGAGTTGTGAGTTTTTTTTGGTTTTCGTTATGAAGAATTTGTCATTTGTTTAATTACTTTTGTTTTGTACACATTTAGGGGCCCTGAATACCTTTAATTTTGCTCGAGTCAGAGATATAATTAAGAATATCAACTATGGTAGTTTATGTTCTCAAATGGTTATTGTTATTTCTATCAGGTTTGTTTGTTTTATTTACAAATACAAAATAATACAAATAATTTATTGTGTAAATAGAAAATTACATTTAAATCGTGTTTGGACCTTATATGCAAACAATGCCTGTATTAGAAGGCTCCAAATTATTTGTATGTTTGATATAAATTAATATAGCTACACATGCAGATCAATCTATCTAGGCCTCGAAAGTAGTCGGATAGGAAACACCGACCTCATCTAGCTTATTTTTATTATTTTTTTATATGACGTGTAAAAGTGATTCCTATATCCTATTTACAGAATAAACAATTTCATTTCGTTTCATTTCTATTTAATCATTCTACATCTAAAATAGGGTTGCCAACCATACGGTTAAAAACCGTATTATACTGTTTTTCTGTTGTTCATCAAAAGTAAAGTATATGAATATACTGTTTTCGCTGATATCCAGAGCTATACCTTAATAAAGTATCATCTTCTACGTAGAACATCATGCATGCATCTGGGCATGGGCGCGATGATTCAGCTAGCCTTAATTTCAGAATGAAACTGTTAATGACTCGAATATTCGGGACATGGTAAATAGATAATATAATTGGTATTAGAATACCTTTTATATACCTTACTATTATAGTTGGTTCCGAGATACTGTTTATTTTTCCGAAATACTGTTAATTTTCCCAGTTACACCATAATATACTTTATTTATTTATTTACTTTATTTTTTACTAGCTGCCCGCCCCGGCTTCGCTCGAGTAGCAATAAGTACTTACCTACGGCGCACCTACCTGTCTACCCTAATCTACCCTACCTACCCTACCTACCTACCCTTTCATTGTTTTTAACAAATCCAACGAATCAAAAACCATGAAAATTGGTCCAGCAGATCTCGAGTTATAAGTGTTGTAACAAACACGACTTTCTTTTATATATATAGATAATTATGAACTTAAGTTTGTTTTGATTGTTTAAATTATGTGGTCGATGATTTTGGTGCACGGTAAAACTCTAATGAGTTTATGTTTGCATCAACTTATTATGTATAAAGATGTAGGTACTGAATGAATAAATAAATAAATAATTTCTTTATCAAAAAGTTGGTAACCCTAATCTGAACCTACCTTTACATTATGTTTCAGAGCAATGTCCTGACCAGAAGTTCTCAACCAAGCAGCAGCTGATGAAACACAGCCTGACTCACAAGCCTCTGGAGAGAGAGTGGAAGTGTCTGCAGTGCACCATGGTCTTTGAGGCTCTGTGGAAACTACAGCAGCATCTGTTTGCCAAGCATTTGAACTACAAGTGAGATCCAATATTATTTTATTAGAAACAGGACCAGCTTGTATTCAAATTCAATCATTAGGCAGCACAATGCTCATTGGACATGGGCATGTCCTCATCATGGCTATGAATGGTCAAAGGAAAATTGTCTGCTACCCCTAGTCAAATCAATTGTTGATCACAGCTTTTTGCCATAAGCACTCGGCAGGGTCTGTGCTCTATCTACTCAATCAATCAATCTGCCTAGCCTTTACCCAACTATATTGGGGTTGCCTTCCAGTCCAACCAGATGCAGCTGAATACCAGCATTCTACATTCAGCGACTGCCTATCTGACCTCCACAACCCAATAACTGGGTGATACGATATCCATTGGTAAGACTGGTTGTCAGACTTTTGGGCTTCTGACGACTCATAACAACTTGTCAAAGATCAACGAATGACAGCCGGGACCAATGGCTTAATGTGCTTTCTGAGAGACACAGACGAGTCTCGGTATGTAAACATGGCCACCCATCCACAGACCAACCCCGGCAAGCGTAGCTTAACCATATGGGTCGACCCGTGCGGCAGTTATTACTTAGCCACAACCTCCTCTTTCTACTTAGTAAAAATCTTAAATTGAATTCACTCACTGAATGACAGACAATCCACTGCAACCACTAAACCACTGGGTCCAGAAGCATCAAATTTGCACATAAAGAAGGTGAGAGCTAAGGAAGGATTTTTGAAATTTCGCCACCTTTTTTTTTTTTTTTTGAGGGTCGGAAATTTTCAAATAACTTTTCCCGCTCTGGGCGGAGCGAGAGGGCGTGTCAGACTTTTACTGACTAAAACCCAACCGTGTTCCTTCCGTAGCCTGTGTGCCGGGGTCGCGATATCCCTTTCAGACAAACCCGCAACCCCGGCAGGCATTGGCCCTTCCGGACCCCGTCAGTTGGTGCTGACATCTCTTTGAGGCGCGCGTGGAACACAACGCGCCGTCGACCCGGGCCTGGTCCCTATCGGACGGCGAGCTACCCATTGCTCACCGTCCGCAAGCCTGCGCCTACGGTGGCCGGAAGTCGGCTCGCGACTCCCGACGCCCGGGGCGTCTCCTGCGGCGACTAGGGGCGCGAGGGCGCGAATTTTGCCTCTGCCTCGCGCGCTCCGCCTCCTCCTTCGCGAGCATTACTGCTTCGCAGAAGGAGGTGACGGCCTCCCATGCACTCTCGCTCCGGACCATGGCCTGAACCAGGGCCGGACGCGAGAGATCGCCGCCGCCGATCGCCTCCGTGAGGACACGGCGGTGCTCCGCCCAAGCTGGGCAGACCTCCACCGTATGCTCCACCGTGTCCTCCGGGCGATCCACACAGTGGTGACACCCGGGCGTTTCCTCCCGCTTTATCCTGAACAGGAACCTCCCGAAACAACCATGTCCGGTGAGGACCTGTGTCAGGCGGAAGGTGAGGGCGCCGTGGCGCCTCTCTAGTCACTCCTCAAAGACGGGACTTATCGCCACAATTGTGGCGTGCCCAAAATTTCGCCCCGTAAAGTGGATATAAAAAAAAAAATTGTGATATGGTCCAGCTCATGACCTCAAAGTTCGTAGTTTTTACCAATGGAGATCCCATCGGGTGCATAGCTTGATTCTAAATAAATTAAAATGTTTTACTTTCAATAAACACATACATAAGGTCTATTTAAATCCTTATTTCCAATTGTTGTTATTTCCACTCAAACAAACATCAACTTTATGAACGAGTAAATAAAGTTGATTTTAGACTGACACTAGTCAGTCTAAAATCAACTTTATTTACTTTATTGTGGAAAAAGTCATAAAAAATATGAAGTTGTAGCGTAAACTGAACCTTATGTGTAGGTATTACAGTTGTTTTTCCTAAAACCCGTGATTGTTTACATGTTTGGCAATTAAATTGCGAACGCAGATTACATACTTAGTTTTTCTTATTTGCAGGCCTCATAAGTGTGATCAATGTGAGAAGTCTTTCACTAAGGCTTCAGACTTGGACAAACATAAAAGCATACATAGTGGTAAGTTAACTTGAAATACATTCAAATATTTACTTAAGAGGAGTCTTTTCCAACGCATACTTTAGGCTTTATCAAGTACAATGGACATGATCATGAATTTTGAAAAAAAAAAATCAGTTTTAATATCATAAATCACTTTATCTCATAATGGCGACTTGTGCACTACACAAACTATTCCTGTTTGATTTTCAAGCAAAGGCCACATGATCATCAAGAATATAAATGGAGATTTCACACCCAGACAATAAAATAAAACTTTGGGATAGGTATATATGACGATATATAATAATAATCTTACCGATTTACGACTATCGGGAAAAAAACCGCTCGGCGGTTCGAGCCGGGCAGTAAGAATTCGACTGCAATGCCGAACGGAATTTACCGATCAGTATGAGCCAAATACCACAGCAAAAATTACTACATAGTCACATGTGGGTGGCACCCGATCAAGTGTGTACACGTGTGCACGCCTTAAGCCGGTAGCAGACCAAGAGCTAAGCTAAGTTAGTTTAGCACAGCTCGCATAGCTGACGTAATTTCTCATAGTTGTGTGCTAACCGTAAACTATTAACTCAACTATGAGAAATTACCTCAGTTATGCGGGTTGCATACCAAGAGCTAAGCTAAGTTAGTTTAGCGTAGCTCGCATAGCTGAGGTAATTTCTCATGCTTGAGTGCATAGTTTGCGTTTTGCCCACAAGTATGAGAAATTACGTCAGCTATGCGAGCTATGCTAAACTAACTTAGCTTAGCTCTTGGTCTGCAATCCGCATTATGCGAGTTATGCTAAAATAACTTAGCTTAGCTCAGGCTTTAGGCATCTGTCCCACCGAGGAAGTGACATGATTTTCTCGCTTAAGAAACTTACAAAATATTGTAGTTCCTGTGTAAGTAAATTCCTGACTGTTCACTCCAACGACGAATACTCGTTTGTCAGAGCGACAAGAGCTATCAAAGAGAGGACTCGCTCAGCGACACTCGCTTCGCGGGCAGAACCCTCGCTGAGAGCCTCACGCTCGATACATACTGCACTGCAATTACTAACAAAAGAAGTAAAGATATAGTTTGTCCACAAAGTACAAAAAAATAACTGATTAATTTTTTTGGGGTGTCAATGACTGCTTGTATTGTTGTTACTGGAAGTATGAGTTGAGAAAATCTATTTTTAACCCCCGACGCAAAAAGAGGGGTTATATAAGTTTGACCGCTACGTGTGTCTGTCTGTGGCACGGTAGCTCTTAAACGGGTGAACCGATTTGAATGCGGTTTTTTAATTTGAAAGCTGGTTTTCAAGCGATGGTTTATAGATGTTTTATCAAAATCGGTTCAGCCATTTGAAGATTGTCAGCGTTTTTCTACTTAATGAATGGATGTGAGCGTCTTCCACAGGTCTGATCGATTTGAAATTTGGTATTTTGTTACTTCAATGATAGGTATTAGAAGAACATACTAACCTTGAACTCATGCTGCAGCATCTTTCTTCAGCTTTTGTATCCAAATTTTACCTGTACCTCGGTCCTCTTCTCTATAATAGACTAAACTCGAACGCAAACATTTACTCCCTGAACTACACAAATTGTAAGAGAATTCTCAAGGATGCTCTCCAAAGTATGTCGTACGAAGATACAGAGAACTTACCAACTGTGTTAAAGTGAATATATGTACAAATTTCACCTAAGTTAAGTATTTATCAAATTTAGAAACTAAGAGTGAAGCTACTCAACATATACTTAGTGACCTATTGTCAACCTGTTGATTATTTATTTATTTTATAAGTCTATTTTAGCTCTTCTCGCCTGAAACACAGGATTACCTAGTTCAGGCAAGAAGGCAGGTAAGTCTTAGGAATATAATTTACATTTAAGCAAAACTGTACTAATTTTTATACCTTGCAATTTTTTGAATAAAATATTATTATTGTATACCGCGCACTCGAGCGGCTCGTTGCTCGCCAAGTCGTTTTTAGTTGCTAGCTCTTTTCGCTTCTCGTTAATAGCAGGTGGTGAGACAGATGCCTTATAAAGGATAGTATGACTATATGTTCCATAAATTGATTCTCTCACCAGATACAAAGAGGCATGCCTGTCCTGAATGCGACATGCGATTCAAGGATAAGTCGAATCTGAAGCGCCACATGCTGCGACACAGCGGGGACAAGCCTTACTGCTGTGCGGGATGCGGGAATCGGTTTAAACAGGTAAACCATCAAATGATCATCAGATGTATGAACGTAAACGAGGCAAAATGAGTATAAAAGAATCGTAGCAGGAAAACAGCGTGAGTTTATGTATGTATGTAACACCAATTGATTTTAACACCTCATTTATAGCTCAATGCTCATCCGTTGTCATATCACATTTCAAATGATTTGATTAACCTGTTTTTGGTTAACTAAGTAATAACAGCCGCACGGGTCGATCCATCAGCTACGTTTGCCGGGGTTGGTCCGTGGATGGGTGACCGTTCTTTACTTATCGAGACTCCTCCCTGCCTCGGAAAGCCCGTCGTCAAAAGCCCGAAAGTCTGAAAACCAGTCTTACTAAGGGTTATCGTATTACCCAGTAACTGGGTTGTGGAGGGCAGATAGGCAGTCGCTCCATGTAAAATACTGGTATTCAGCTGCATCCGGTTAGACTGGAAGCCGACCCCAACATAGTTGGGAAAAGGCTACGCGGATTGATTTTTTGGTTAACTATCGCAACAAATGTGCTTGATGGAGACTTCAGCATGCTCTCAAATCAGGTTTCAGTGAGCAAACAATCAAAATGAAGAATTTCTAATGACCATAGGCTACATTGTTTTTTTAATTTTATTTGGTTTTTACCGTAGTTTTCGGATGTATTGACTGTACTGCCTCTCTGATACATATATTTCGTTATGACCTTAAATTTTATTGTTGACAATTTGGAAATATTTATGAATCGCTTACACTTTAGCATTCTTGTTTTTTATAATTTAAACTCATAAAAGTATTTGTTGCACGTAGATAATTAATAATTAAATGTAAAATAGATCATCATATTTGTACGCCAAATGGCAAAACATAGAGCGCATATGAGAATGTAACACCTGTTTGTAACTACCTATGTTAACAAATAAAGAATCTGAATCTGAACCGATGAGCGCGTATTTTTTTGTATGGCACACGGTGCGTTCTGATGCAACTCGCGAGACGGGGCCGGGGTGTACGCGTTGCGATACCGGAGCGGTACCGCTCAGTTGTTTGTGCGTTGTCAAAAACACATAATATGACAAATGACAATATAGGCGCTGTGCGGTGCGGCGCCGCAGCGCCCGTGTGACCGCCAATGCGGCGAAATCTTTGCGATGCGGCGCCGCAAGCCGTCGTATGTCATTAGAGTTTGTTTCGATGTTTCTTCTCGGGTTAGTCAGAAACACCGAGCACCGTTATGTGCAGTTTCATACACTACTTTATCTACTCTCATACATTGGGTGTGAACCTGCTAAATAAAAGATCAAAGTTAAAGATCTAGAATAAAATATTCCCACGAAATTCAGTACAACTTCACGTATGCATGGCGCCTGCACCAGCACATCACCGCGCATGCGCTAGAGCGGTGCTGCTGTCCCGCGCTCGTTCCATTACAAAAGTTGATGGCAACTCCTTGGTGATATTAACTTCTTGGATTCGCCCTGTATCGTAATAGAAAAAAAATTGTTTTATAACATTATTTTGTTGGAGAAAAAGTGTTATAATATGATTCTATTTTTAAATTTCGGTATTGTGTTTATAAAGTATGTCAATATAAACTCGTTTTGAAGTTTATAATTCGAATATGAGAGTAGATAAATGTGTTTCTTATAACGGATTTACTGACTAAATAAAAAAACAACATCACGGCTGTATCCCCGAAGGGTTAGACAGAGCTGTACCTACAGTACACCCACATTTCGCCAGTTATGTTAAGTCCCATGTATTAGGTCCCCACCTATGAAATCAGCGTTTTGTATGGAGAATTTTGAAGAAGTTACTTTTTTCATACTAACATTTTCTTAATTTATATAACAACCATGAACACTAATGTTTTAAAACTTTTATGCACTAATGTTTAAAAACTAAGATAACGTAATATGCCACTTAGATTAAGCGACAAAAATAAGTTTTGGCTAAGTTAAACAAATTGTGGCCATTTCTGCTAACAAAATGAGGAGTAATTTTTAAGGTATTTTTTATGTTTAGAAATCTATAAGTAATAAGGTTTTTTTACAATTAGTAGTTGTCTATGATGGTAATTATTCGAAATAATACCAAGCAATTGATGAATATTTTAAATCATAGAAGTGACAAGGTTCTCTATTTGTGAGAAAAAAACGCCAATTTCATAGGTGGGGACCCAATAATAGGGAGCGAGCCTATTGCCATCAACCGGGCACAAATTTAGACTCCGGGCTGCCACTGAGAATATCGTAATGGAATAACACTACCCGTCCTGGGAATCGAACCCAGGACCTCATGCTCAACAGTAGCGCTTGCCACCACTAGACCTTTACTGAATAAATATTATTACAAAATCATTTTGCTCTGCTTCCAGCTGGCTTCAATGAAGCGTCACGCTCAAAACTGCGGGCTCAAGAAGGAGCCGAACGAGTCGGTGGACAAGAGCACTCGCATGAACCACTGTCGTGTGTGTGGCATGAGCTTCCAGTACAAGAGCGCTTTGTTGGAGCATTGTGTCAGGTAAGGGTCCACGTTGTGCTGCTTTGAGGCGTATGATACGCCTGGTTTTGCTTTAATTTTAAGTATTATTCTTTTTTCTACGATACCACCTATCACCACCCTATCATCATATTATGAGATTTTCAAGAAATAATTCTAATGCCTATTTTCACAAAAGCGCGTTGTGCTATTTTGCAACGCTCTGCTCAGAGCCGAAACTTGAAAATCCAACAGCACGTTTCAAACAACAAATCCTCAAGTGTTAGTGAAATCGGGCATTGAAAGTTTAAAAGAGAAACTCGCCCCAAACGCGTTTAAAATCGCGCGATTATTCAACAGTTACCATACACACCCTCTTTTTACTTACCTCCCTCAACACTGTACTTGCGGCAACTAATTGTATTGCTTTAGTACGTCCTGACATTGTTACTCGGAGTGGGGACCTGGTGTCCTATAACACAGGTTATTAGCCTAGCCTAGGCACCAGTCTCCCACAATATTGTATATTTTATTATAATTACTAAACAATATCTTCATGTTATGTTTAAATATTGTGGTGAGAAATAAATGATTTTATTATTATTTATTTATTATTAGTTTCGGGGCCTATTTTTAACCGACTTCTTGTCTTTATTAAACACACGAATCTTCTTTTAATTTTAACCAGTCGGGTTTTTACCGTGCAGAGTAAAATTGCATTTATGTCGTAAGTAGTAAGGGTGATTTTCATAGATTCATGTGTTACCATTGACTAACGTAAGACTGTTCGAGCAGTCTTGTAGAAAGTATGAAATGCTTCAAAAACTATCAAAATAGCGCTTTTAGTAGTAGTTTTTGATGTGTAACATATTTCCTCTCGCTTTCGTGAGTGATTTCGTGAAAAGGGACGGAAGTGTATAACAGGAAGCCGGGGAAGCGCGCGCTATTTGATTTGACCAATGAGCGCCCGCGATGCTAGAGTTGGCCTTCAGAAACGACCTTGACTCCCCGCCCCCTTTAATGTTGTTTTTTTACCTTAATATTGCTTATAACCAAGGGAGATGTCAGATGATACATATCATATGCGACTACTGTAAGCCTCGGTTTTTTTTTTGCCTAGTATCATTACGAAAGAATATTATACCTTCTACTATGGTCTTAGCTTCTCTAATTTAGATCACATATCGTCGTTGCGCGTGCAAAAGTCGCTTTGTGTTATTTCGTGATTTTCGGTTTTTTATGCAGTTTGAATCGTTATTTCAATACACACATACTGTAAAAACAGCTATGCGATAAATGCAATATTTAAAGAGTTACGAATACAAACACAATACATCGAAAGTTCCATATAAACACGCTAAATATGTATTAAAGTAAAAGTAAACTATTTGAATACTCTGGGTCAATCTAATCAGTTTTTTGTCTCCTGTAAAGTGTGTAAAAAACACATAGCGATTATGGAAAGCGCAGCGACGATATATGTCTTAGATGATCATCGAATCAACTTTTCCATTGTCCACCAGGCTACACACCAATACGGGGGCTGTTGCTCAAAACGCAAAACCGCCCGAACCCGACAAAGAAGATAAAACTCATATAAACGACACAAACCGCATTGTGGATAATATAGTGGACGATATTCTATCCGCTGAAGACGACTATATGACCATGTCGACACAAAACGAAATACTCAACGTTTACAACCCAAACGATATCGACAATAACCCAGAAAACTTAATGCAAATAGAACTATTAAAAGAAATGAATCAACTACATATTTTAGACGGAGAACTATTCTATAATGACATAGATTTTGATAGCATTCAACCTAGTCACATGTTTAATACTAACACTAACGATATGGATTACGCTACGGATAAAAATGCTGAAATTTTGTTCGATTTTACTGAAGGAAGCAAAAGTATGGATCAGGAAATAATGAACACTTTATTCCACGTCAAAGCTGAGTACTTACCTGATGAACTACTGAACCCTCCAGAAATTTTAAATCCTCCTGAAAAATCTAACGAATTAGACAACCATAATCACGTATCGGTAAATGAATGTGCCACTATATTTGAAAGTGACGTCGATTTAGAAGCTAGTACTAATCTAGCTGCAAATTTGAACCAGCTCATCGGCGAAAATAGTGTTCAATACATCTCTACAGAAGACGACGACACGTTTATAATAAGTTTGAATAGCGAAATTGATGCAGAGCAGTTGACGGATATGTTAAATATAGGGGTTGAGTTAGTTAATGATAAGGCTAAAGAGCCAACTATACCTGAAATTAAGCAAGAGCCTGTAAGTCTAGGAAATATAGAACTTTATGTGAAGATCGAAAAGCCTAAAGTAAAAGAGCCCCAAAATGAGCAACTAGATGGGCGCTTACACAGACCTATGGTCGTTAAAATTGAAGAGGATATGAGTGTTCCCTCAATGACTTTGATGGCTACAGAAGAGAAGAAAGTTATAAAGAGGAAGCCGAAAAAGACAGTGTTGTATGTTTGTAGAACATGCAATAAGGTGTTCAACAAGAATGATAATTATAGGTCTCATATAGGTAAGGAATTCATTGTTTTATCTTACTTAATGTGGTGGCCCAGTTATTAAAAGATGGGGAATCTCACATCTATCTATTCTCCATTGTGACCTTGCGTTCAAGGTCAAATTAAATGGCAAAACTTCACAGACATGATGGGTATTTAATCATTATAAAACAAAAAATTAAGATTTCCTAATCTCATATTTCTACGTAACTGTACGACACTACTGTGCTGTAGTTACTTGAATCTATGTTTGTTTTAGTTTTATCATCGTCATTAGATACGGTATTTTTATCTCACGAAGCGATGCGCGCTTTACTTGTGGTAACTATACAAACACGCTGTGAATGTGTGTGTAAGCGCAGGAGCTCTCAGTACCGTCCGAGACACGGGCGAAGTCGGAAGTGTATGTTATGTGCTGACGTTACTCGTCTTTACGCTCACCTTCACAGCCTATTTGTACTCTTGGTTAGCACAAGTAAAGCGCGCGTCGCTTCGTGAGATAAAAATAATGTATAATATCTATTCATCATGTCTGCTGTGAAGTTTTGCCTAGTAATTTACTAATTTAATTTACTTCCATACTAATATTATAAATCCGTAAGTAAGTCTGTCTGTCTATTAACTTTCACGCCTTAACGGCTGAACGGATTTGACACTCGGATAGATCATGACCTGGGTTAAAACAGAATATTTTTTTCTATCCCAGCAGGACGTTCCCGTGGGATAATTTTAGATCTCCGAAGCCTCGGAAAATAGCTTGTGTTCTCATAAGTTATGAAACTTACAAAATTGAGATTCGACACCTTCATTTGAAAGGGCTTTATTCAATCACACCAATTTAAAAATTCCCTCATGTGTATAATAATAAGCAGCTGGGGAGTTTGTTGCGTCACTTCTTCCGAGCCGGAAATTGTGAAGGCTGGGTTGGTTTTCGGGGTCTCTCTTATGTAATTTTGACATTCAAAGAGTGCTGATTCCCAGCCTAATTTGAATAAATGACTTTTGATTTTGTACTTCTTTTTCACAGGGACTCACGAGCCGTCTCTCCGCCGCCACAAGTGTAAGATCTGCGGCGAGCGCTTCAGTTACCGCTCCACGCTCAACAAGCACACGCGCAGTCACCACACGCCCTACGTGCAGTCTGAGCATTGCTGTCACATATGTGACCGGAACTTCACGTTCGCGTGGATGGTGAGTATACGTACAGCTTGCCAAAGAAAAGTATGCGCATCGGGAATCATCGTATATCGTCGGGAATCATCGTCTATCTTCGGAAATACGAACGACCGATGATGAGATCTAATAAAGAGCTGTTACAACTGTGGAAGTACTTGCCTGTTTTGTATCATCTTAGCAAAATTATAATAGTACTTACTAATTCCATGGTTAACTTCTCTGATGTTTACAAAGCAAGTTGAATCGAAATAAGAAAACCATAATGTTATAATATTTATATAATTTCCTTATTTATTTTAATTAATCAATGAATATTTTACAGTAGACCTTAAATTATGTTACGAAATACCTAATATTAATAATTTATTTACCACAATAAACATTTTCTACCATCAAAATTACAATTTATAATAACAGCTTGTTAGTCAGTCAGTGATTCATTAGGAAGTCGTCAATTGTGTCACTTTTTAAATACAGTCATATATTTAATAACATTCAAACTCAAACTCAAACTCAAAGCATTTATTTCAATTAAACCATTTACAGGCACTTTTGAATTGTCAAATAGTCGGTCAGTTAGAAAGTTGAAGCTAATTGCCCATTGGTTACTTTATTATTATAAATGCGTGGGGCAATACCACAAAAACTTTTATGCATTAGTGCGGTTTTATATTTCACTTGACACAATTGATTTACGTATTGAGTCCGTATTGGATTCTTTCTAACTGCCAATTTTTGAAAGAGACGTGGATCGTATTTAATGGTGTTAACCATATCGCAAATCAGAGGCAACTTGTCCATGGATGCTTTGAAAGTTGTTGAGAGCATATGCGGATTTACTTAGTTTTTTAAATTCTTCAACATGAGGTTTCCATGTGAGTTTGTTATCGATCACTATACCTAAGAAATTACCTTTATTTGATTCCTCAATATCACAGCCTTAGTAGGTAATACTAACGTTTGGGTTAGTATTAGGCACCTATGAAATCAGCGTTTTGTATGGAGAATTTTAAAGAAGTTGCATTTTTCATACTAACATTTTCTTAATTTATATAACAACCACGAACACTAATGTTTTAAAACTTTCATGCACTAATGTTTAAAAACTAAGATAACGTAATATGCCACTTAAATTAAGCGACAAAAATAAGTTTTGGCTAAGTTAAAACAAATAGTGGTCATTTCTGCTAACAAAATGAGGAGTCATTTTTAAGGTATTTTTTATGTTTAGAAAACTATAAGTAATAAAGTTTTTTTTACTATTGTTCGTTGTCTATGATGGTCATTATTCGATACAATACCAAGCAATTGATGAATATTTTAAATCATAGAAGTGACGAGGTTCTCTATTTGTGAGAAAAAAAACGCCAATTTCATAGGTGGGAACCCAATATTACCTACTAAGTGCATAAGTTTTGTCTTACTTTGATTAATTACTACTTAAATTATTATTATATAGCCAATTTATAATATCACGTAAACAAGTATTGCACATAATTATTTTGATTTTGTACACTTTATTACAGGTGTACTGTCATCTGCAAACAGAACCGTTTTGTTTGATGTTACTTTCGGGAGATCGTTTTGACAGGGTCAAATTAAATTGTGTGTAAAATGAGTTAAAAAATCAGTATCTTTTTTGTTTTATCGTGTTTAGTTATCCCATCACGTCTATGAAGTTAACTAACAAAAAAACGATTTTTCAAACTAATATTTCAAGTAATCTAGGGCTGATGACCACAAAAAAAAATTGCTTTATCATTCTGAACTAATCAAAACTAATATTATAAAGAAAAAGACTAGATGTTTTTATGTTTGTTTGTAATGAATAAACTCAAAAACTACTAGACCCATTTAAAAAATTATTTCACCAGTAGAATGCTACATTAATACTGAGTAACATAGGCTGTAATTTATAAAGATATCACGCAGGCAAAGCCGCTGGCGGAAGCTAGTGTTTAGATAAAGATACCCATCACGTCTGCGGAGTTTCTGAGCTAATTTAATTTGACAATTTAAAAAGGTTCCTCATATAAAGAAAGTAGAAGGACATTGACATTTGTAACATTTGTAACTTAGTCTTCTGCCATTTTTAATTTAATTGATTGACATTTGTAGTTTAAGTTATTGACATTTTATTTATTTTTCTAATTATCATTGGCATTGGGCCTAATTCCGAATGTTTTAATATGAGTATCTTTAATAATGTTAATTTCTTTGTTTATTATTCTTTTATTTTTTGTTTAATGAATGTTTTTATGTTAAATAATTTTGCATGCCGTAAGGCAAAATGTATCGGGACTCAAATAAAAATTACCATCACATCTGTATACCTACATTATTGGCAAATAAATGATTTCTATTTCTAAGGATTTTTGAAAATTCTTTTCCTATGGGGGTTAAATAGGGGATAAAAGTTTGTATGGCAGTTCGTTATTTTTGTCGATGGGAAGTACCATCGGGGACTCGGCTTGTAAAGTAATAATACTCAAACCCTCGCAGCTACTGACAAGTGCTTTATAACCAGACTACGCGACAACGGACAATGGTGGAGTTTTTTGCCCATTCTTCTACATCCGAAACTCCATTTTGGAAGGGGCGACTAGAATAAATTATTATTTTTTGTACATTTTGAAGTTCAAGAGTTCCTTTTATTTTCCTATTTGAAATAAATGATTTGATTTTGACTTATATCGTAACGCCAAATAATAATGTTATTTCAGTTGAGAAACCATTTCGAGCGCGACCACGACGGCCTGACCCCGCATGCTTGCGACTATAAGGACTGTCGTAAGAGCTTCTTCAAGAAATCAGACCTGGTCGTGCATAAGAGGTAATTATTAAAGATAAAAAGTATTTATTGGGACTCTCACAGCAAGAACACATCAGTGTTCCCACTTACGTTTTTGGTTTTTCCCCAGTTTCATAATGATTTATCCCTTAAATACCCAAAAAAATAACCTAGATTTAGCATGATGATAATAAATAATAACAAATCATTCCACATATTTAATAGCATTAGATACTTACAAAACATTCGTTATTAATCGAGTGAGACGAAACAAACTAATTCTAGGTGTAATGCGAGTTAGTTCCGATGTCGTCTTTAGCCGCTGTAACAGTACAATTAACATGGTAAACTAATATTAGACCGATTATATTCATTACGAGTTTGAGGGAATCACCTATTGTAAAGTAATACATTGGGTGCTGCCTACTATAAACAATTAGGGTTATCAATTCAAGTTAAATTTTTCCCCAAACTTCCCTCCACACACACACACACACACACACACGCACACGCAGACGGACACGCTCACAAACATACACACACACCTCTTGTGGAAGCCTGGTGCTCATGTTTTGTGTCGTTGTCAGGTACCACACTGGAGAGCGTCCGTACTCCTGCGATATCTGCAAGAGAGCGTTCCAGCACGCGAGTCATCTCAGGCGCCACGAGCGGGCAGTCGACTGCACCAACTTGTAAGTACATTAAGAGGGAACCATTGATATTTTTTCCTTTTCGTAAATATAATAAAAAATAATTACATTTACAAACTTTTTGTGGGACAGAAATATAATGATGCCATTTTCTCTATAGAAACCGCATTACGCATTTTCGATTCGTACTTAATAATATGCTAATGACCTTTAGGATACTTTGATAATTAATTACAAAAATACATATACAAATACAAAAAGTTTTATTAGCAAAGGCACCCCCAAACTAAGCAGGGCTTGTATCTTGGGGGTCGGAGTGCGATTGAGCAGAAAGAAATATGTCAGATTACAGGGCTAGTTTAGTAAATATTGTGAGTTTTTGTGTGTTTGTGTGAGTGTCTGTGGGGGTGAAAATGTGAGAGGGGACGTCGTTTTCTGGCACTTTGGCTTTTCGTTATATTAATAAGTCAATCAATCTGCCAGGCCCTTTCCCAACTACGTTGGGGTCGGCAATTTTATTAATAGGTATAAGACGGAAAAAATTGTGCAAGCGTTTTAGGAGATTCATTTTATTTTTCAATATATTACGATAAAACGCTTTCAGCACCGTTGCATCCTGCGGGAACTATAAGCATATTTTTCTCTCACAAATCGGGGGTGGGCAACGGTGAGAAATGTTTCCGTCTTAAGAGCGTTTATTCTGAAAGCAACGTCGCAAATAGATGTCAAATATTTCGTTGTTTTGATTAATTTGGCAATATTACTGTATGGAAATATAAAATGTGGCTAACTAGCGAACTGAAATGAATTGCAATTATAACATTGAATTTCATGTTTTAGGTGTAAAAAAGGCATTTGGAAAGTTTCCAAATACTTTTTTCATAATTGGAATTAATTATTTAATATTCTAGTTCGCTAGTTAGCATCATTTCATATTTCCATACAGTATTATTGCCAAATTAATCAAAACAGGTAAATATTTGACAGCTTTTTGCGATGTTTACAACTTTTAGGATAAGCCCTCTTAACGTGCTCGCTACGCCTGGGTAGCGAGTACGCCGCGTGTTAGCAGCATTTGTGTAAAGACAGCTATAGATGTTAATGTACGAGAAAGCGAGACAAGCGAATGTACCAGAAGTGCATATCTAACCACTGTAAGGACTATTCTTGCTTGCAGCGCTCGGCGACTATAGCACCGGGCCGGTAACAGATGTGGTCATCGTGTTCACGGGATTTTGTTTTGAAACTGGTTAGATATGAACTTCTTTGATGGTACAATATTGTGCAAACGCCGAGAACACGTCACGTAGTCGCGGCTAGTTTCTGCTGTCATGCATGTGGTGTAGTATCAGGCATAATGAGAAATTTTTGCTGTCTCCAAAATGGCAACACGGTTGCAATGCAGTATGGGCGGCGTTAACATCAGAACCCTAATTACGTAATACACGATCAATCAGAATCTGAATCGTTTTGAAACAGATTGCTAATCCATTGCTTCGTACGTTCGAAAAAAAAAACTGCTCAACAACGTAAATATCACAATGAATGTTGTTGACCTGTCAAATTGAAACAGATTAGTCGGAATTGTCAACGAAAATGTGTTGCGTAATTAGATAGCTGGTTATAATAAAAATATCTCCGACTGTGATGAGAATTAATTATGAAGAGCGTACTTTATTTATTTATTTAAACTTTTCACACTCAAAAAAGTACAAAGGCGGACTTAGTGCCTTTCAACCACGTCTGACGCAGTTGGTATTGATTGTGACAGAAAACGATACGTCCAGTCCTCGACGAAATCTTTATACTATCCTATGCTATATCGTATGGTGTCGTCTTAAAAATGGTTCTTTACTAAAAAAAAATCGAAGCCAATTCAGAATACCGTCCTATCTTCATCTTCGTGTTAACTCGACTATGTCTTAACGTTGATGATACCAGTGTAAAAACGTACAAAATAAATTAGATGAATTAATCCAGTCAGTACTTGTCACCCGAACGAAAAGTCTGTGAACGAACCGTTCACAGACTTTTGTAATGACACCTATGAAAAGCTGGTATATTGTTATACAATCAACATAATAAATAATATTTATACCAAATTACACCCAAGAGGTTCCCACTAGGGTGTAATTTGGTATATTGTTTGTGTATTGGGATATTCTCCAAAATTATTATAATAACGACTTTTTTTCTAATTGTTTCAGGGTATGCAAAACGGAGGCGCGTTCATCGCTACCTCAAAAGCAAAAGGAGCTTCCAACGAAGAGCAAAAACTGTGATATTAATATAAAAACTAAAATAAAATAAATGAAACGCCTAATTACAAAAAATACCTTTTTATTTATTTATAACAAACACATTACACGATTATAGAACTTGTCGTCTGAATACAATCTTAATATACATATAAGGCACCGTTTTTAATCGAATTCAGGAACTGTGCATGAACCTTACAGTACAATGTACATTTAAATTTTGAGCAATATCCTAAAATAAATGCATTTGCATAGTATAGTCGATCCCTCGTAAATCCTTTATGAATAGACCTTTTCGTTTTATAATAGTCTTGCGCATAATAGTTCGCGACCTGGAGCGCCTAGGTAGTTCTTTTAGTTCTTTAGCTCTCGTCTCGAACCAGAGAAAGCAGGTTGTTCGCTCGCTTTGCTACTGCTCCTGCATGCGCTCTTTTGTCGGGTGAACTGAACGAACGATGAGTAGCGCATGTGCACTTCCGGCGGAAAATTGTGGAACTACATTTTTTTACATGCAATCTGATGCAATGACATAGACACTAGCGCCGCGTCTATCGGACTTGAGTGGTGGCGCGGACTCTCTGTGCAGTATTAAATAATAGTAAATGTCATTTATCATTTTTCAAATCAATTGTAAGTGAGCGGTAGCCGGTAGTAGTGAAGTGACAGCGGCGCCGCGCTCTCGCTTATATTGGCTATTAAAAGTCCGTCTTATCGAACGAACTGCTGAATTGAGGGATCCGGGAACGAATTCGCGTAGTTCGTCTGTGGGAGAGCTCTTACGACCTAGTTCGTTCGCGAACTACGCAAGACTATTTTATAACG
Organism: Agrochola circellaris; assembly: GCA_914767755.1. NCBI lineage: Eukaryota > Metazoa > Arthropoda > Insecta > Lepidoptera > Noctuidae > Agrochola > Agrochola circellaris. The sequence continues at coordinate 13,289,029 of OU611860.1, forward strand.
TGCAAGTGAGATTCACCCTTAAATCTCCTACACACAGTGCCGGCGGTGTTGGCGCCGGCTTTTGCCGAGCAACACGAGCCATCGGCTTTTGCGCCTCCATTTCCTTTGCGCGGCAGGGCCGGGCCTTGCCGCTGGCATTGTGTAGGAGCCATAAGGGTTATACAGCAAGTAGGTCCACTAATTAATAAAGCTTTTTATTACAAAAAACAATTTCCTCAAGTCATCATCATCTACCTAGCCTTTTCCCAACTATGTTGGGGTTGGATTCCAGTCTAACCGGATGTAGCTGAAATCCAGTATTTTACATGGAGAGACTGCCCATCTGACCTCTCTAACCCAGTTATTGGGTAACAGACCCCTCCCCTCCTTGGCAACATTGGTTGTCAGACTTCCGAATTTCTCACTACCCGTAACGACTGTCAAAAATCTACAAATGATATTTTCCTGAAGTCTATATAAAATATATAATTTCTGCCGTATGATGAGATACATGAGTATCACTATTAGAGAGAGCATTAAAAGATTTAATTAGAGTAGCCTTTGGACACACCCTGGTGAGTCTGTCCCACTATTAACTTTACCGACTGGCTTAAATTTTTACCTGCACGCGTAGCATAATAGAAACGGGTTTTTTCGACGAAAGAATAGACATAATTACAAATTGTGATTGTTTATCGGTCATTTTGTCTATCCGTCGACAAAACCCGTTTCTATTGTGGTCATGCTAAGCGTGCTGGACAAGCAACATCTATGACAAGAGAGAAGTATTTGAACAATATAGAATATTCGCAATATATTTCCAGTTCGCGTTACGTACATAAGTTTGCCACTCTGAAACCAGACTTTCCGATGTAGGTAAATCCAACCATTTTGTATAAAGGTCACGGTCAAGGTCAATTAAGGTCATCCATTAATCTGTATGTGGAACGAATATGGACGTAAAATGTTTCATATATTTGCTAAAAACTCAAAAATTCCAAGTTCCAATGAAAGTTTAGACGATTAATAGATGACCTTAATCGACCTTGACCGTAATTTTTTACAAAAATTGTTGCATTTACAGTTTGCGTCACGTTCTTTTGGAGCTCTGAAACCAGGCTTTGCGACTTAAATGCAACAATACTTGGGCAATCCGAAATAAACACGTTATAAAATCGTACACTTGACTAAATATCAAATCCTTTGCTTGAAAACAAAACCTAACTATTAGAATACAAGAAAAAGGAAATCAATTCATTTATTTCTTTATGGGTAACACAGCATAGGTCTTAACAAAACTATATAATAAAAGGATTTCAATTTACAAAAGAACCTTAAAAGCCTGATCCTAATTATGTACACACTCGTAATCACAATCTCGTTCAATTTGAGAATACAACAATTAAAAGATTTCAAATTAGAGAACTTGAATTTGAGGAGTTGTCAAACTCTTCCTTTTCATTACTTACGGTAATTCAAATTCAATTAATAATTTCTTACGTTTTTTGCAAAGATATTTGCCGTGGGCTACACTGAAAGAAGGAATCACCTTAAGTCCACGTACCCACGGGCATTTTCTCCCGCGACGATTTTTTATCGCGCGCTCGATTTTCAACTCTATATTGAACCGACCATTGGGAATTCCACAGAGTGCAACCCAGCTCGTCAATAAAATAAAGTGTTGGATTTTCAACTATTGGCGCTTAGCAGAGCGTTGATAATCCAGTCAACAATGAAAACTTACTCTTGGGAATGAGTACTAAGTAAGAGATTTTTAACTTAAAATTTTCAGTTCAGTAATCATTACGATTCAAAACATCAATTGGTTGATTAAATCTTGATTTATTAGAAGTATTTTACATCAGTCTTAACGCTAGGCATTCTTCAAGCTTTCCTCTTCTTCCACAATCTTCATTCTCTGCATGAACGCTGCCAGCCCGTTGGGGTTGTCCACTAGACTTTCGTAACTATGGTGGTTGTTGCCCAGCTGTGCGAGCGAAATTAATATTAAATAAAAAATAAAATAAAAATCTATTATTTCGGACCCTTAACTAGTCCATTTGGTTAGTATACACACGACTTAGAAATGTTAGTACTTACATCTACCAGAAAAACAAAACAAACTATTAATTAACACGCCACAGTGGCATGTAGGCGTATCCAATGTCCCAGATGGGGCTGTCCCACCTATCAGCTATCGTTTTCAGGATGCTGTTGGGGCTGGCGCGTACCCTGCGCATAATGGAAGCGCAACGCTTGCGCATGATGGCGTGAAAGCCATCTATTCTCGCCTCTGCGAACATGCCGGAAGCACTGCAGTAGCGCGGCAAACCCCATCAACACCCTGAACGCATTATTATTATGTACTCGCAGGGCGCTGTATGCCCTATGCGTGTAGTTGACCCACAGACTGCATGTACAGAACGACTGACAGTACGCTGTAAATAGTGTAGCCTTTACTTCAGTCGTGCAATTCGCAAATCTGCGTGCCAACATATTGCAGCGGACAGCCAACGACCTGCGCTCACGCTCAATATCCAGACTGTCTTTTAAGTCATCGGAAACCCAGTGGCCCAGATACTTGAAGGAAGTGACTTGATTTAAGGAATTTCCGCAAAGTTTCAAGTGTGGTATCAATATTGTATCATAACATAAAGCTTCGTGCAGACCAGCGCGACGCGATACCGGTTATTGTTATACCGTTAAGCTTTCTTAGAAATTGTATTGTTCGTGTCGCGGCGCGGCGTCGCGTCGCGCTGGTCTGTACGAGCTTTTACGCCTGTATCCCAAGGGCAGAGGTTTGCCTACAGTGCATTCACATTTCGCCAAGGCCTATGAAGCGAACTTAATGCCGTCAACCGGGCACAAATCCAGATTCCGGGCTGGTACTGAGAAATTCCAGATGGAAAAACCCGATTCCATTTATGTACATAGGTAACGAACCCAGGACCGAGTTCAGCAATTCATATTGTAGGAAATAGATACGTGTAGAAATTGTAGATATGTACCATCGAAGAAGTTCATATCTAACCATCGTAAGGACGATTCTTGCCTGCAGCGCTCGGCGTCTAGGGAACCGGGCCGGTAACAGAATCTGTTACCGGCCCGGTTCTATAGCCGCAAAACAAAATCCCGTGAACACGATGACTACATCTGATGTAGTCATCGTGTTCACGGGATTTTGTTTTGAAACTGGTTAGATATAAACTTCTTTGTTGGTACATAAATCAGCGTTCTATTGTAATTTAATTGAAATAATCATTTTAATTTAATTGTTTCTTTCTCGTGTTTTATTTTAAGTGTGTTTTCTTCTCGTCATTCAAAAAAATTAACCATTTTTTAGAAGAGGCTGTGAGTTTGAAACCCTTTTACAATATCCCTGCGCCCTATTTAAAAGCGATCGCTGCGCGAATAGGCAAACGACGCCTGTATATGTCACTTTTTGTTCGAAAAACCGGAAAGCGCCCTCTGTCGGCGCGACCACGCTATCAGGTTCACCGAACAAAAAGTCACATATGATCGCCGACGATCGCGTATTGACGCGGCGATCGCTTTTACGCGTTTGTACGCGGTCTTAGACTTGTAATCCCATATCTTTGAAAGTTAACTTTTTTGAACATATTCTGGTTTAAAAAAAAAACAATTAGTGGAGGTTGTTTGGTATTTGGTTTACGCAAAAATTTTGTATTTTTTGTTTTAAATACGCCAAAACTGAGCAAGCGTGGTGTCAATGCGTATTCCTTTACTGTATGGAAAAAGGCATTTGTCTTGCAGTGGGTCAGTGTTAGACACAATTCACACTGACATAGAAGCGGCCAGCAGCGACGCTGCGAGCAGTTTTAATTTAAGAACAGTAAAAAAAAAAATAGATACGCTTGGTAGAGTAGAAATTGCCGCGCGGGGCCTCGCGGCGGCTCGTGCAGTCTCGCGGCGGCGCGAGCCGGCTGCAGCCGCTGTTCTATCAAGCGAATCAATATTTTTTGATATGCAATATAAAGTTTATAAAGCCTTGTCATTAAAACTGCTCGCAATTTACACGGAAATGGCAGCGGCCTGCAGCGACGCGGCGAGCAGTTTTAAAAATATAACCCGACCAAGTGAAATTGTTCGTAAGTTTCGTATTACACGTAACATGTTACTTTGAGTTGATTGAATTTGGGATTATTTGTTTCGCCACGTAACTTAGTAGAGGTTCTTTGTTTACAAAATGTATAGAAAGAAAGAAAAAGTATTTATTGAGACTCGCACAGGAAATCACAAATTAAAATAAAAACACACTAAACATAAATAAAAAAGAAAAAAACTTATTAAAATTTTAAGAAGGAAGTGCTGTACGAGACCAAAAGGCTCCTATCTCAGCATGATGCTGCGACATTTAAAAAAAATATGTCGCAGCGCTGGTATTCTAATAGGGCCCGTAGTGACGTCACAGATAGATAGATAGATACAGAATTATATATTAAGGGGGATGCACTAAGGTAGCCTGCGAGATTCAAATTTTCTTGAGTTTTTTCCATTTTGTAGTTCAGTGTCAGGTTGTATGTTGATTAAAATATGATTCGCGACCGTAATAAATATGGCTTTACATAATTATAATCATTTAATGTTATTTGCGTACGAAATGAAATGAAATGTTATTACCAAATTAGTGATTTGTATGAATACCTGCTTAGTTTGTGTGTCAAAGTTCATATAATACTATATTTTTAAGTTCCAAAATGTTCTCAAGTAAGTGAAATCCTTGTAATTTCTTATTGAGAAATAAATTTCTTTAACCATAAAATCAGCAATACAACTCCATAAGTTAGCATAATTGTCAAATGTCATGATTTCATGAAATAGTCATTCATTGGGGTTACATGAACTTTGAGAGTTGTATTGATCATTTTTACGATTATAATTCTATAATTAAACATTTGATACGGCCGCGAATCATATTTAGACCAACATAGAACATGATACTGACCTGCAAATTGCAAAAAACGTAAGAAAATCTGAATTTCGCGGGCTACCTTGACGCTTTCGCCTTAAAAAAAAAGATTCTCGCGACGGGCACCTTACACAAGTACATAAGTGGATACTCACAAATTTCTTGACCCACTTGGACAGGTGCTCGGTGTAGTACTCCTGCTGGTACCGCTCGTCCACCAGCAGGACGGCGCCCCAGTCGCCGCGGTGACGCACGCAGCGCCCTACCGCCTGGTTTAGTGCTCTAGAAAAATTTAAGAGATGGAAATTTACGGAATTGACAGTGAGAAATGATGCCAGATTTGGATTATTTATCAAAATAAAGATGATACATCTTTTTGAAGTTTTTAACCGCCTCTATGGTCTAGTGGTAAGACTACCTGCCTCAGACCCAGGGGTTCCGGGTTTGATTCCCAGCGGGGGCAACATTTTCTGGTCGGTTTGGTTGGTGGTTGGGCTTGTTCTAAGTCCGCCTGGCTAGCTACCACCATCTTATCTAAGTCTGTCGCTATACAATGTTAACAGCATTGTTGTTTCATTGTAACAGTGTGGCGTCATCTACATGCCTAGCCTATTGCCCGGTTGATGGCAATAGGCTCGCCCCCCACATGGGATTTAAACATAACTGGCGAAATGTGGGTGTACCGTCGAAGAAGTTCATATCTGTACACCGTAAAGACTATTTCTGCTTGCAGCTTTCGGCAGCTATAGAACCGGGGCGGTAACAGTTGTGGCCATCGTGTTCACAGGATTTTGTTTTCAAACTGCTTAGATATGAAGTTCTTCGATAGTACCTACTACAGGTACACCTGTGCCCACCCCTTCGGGGAAATTAGGCGTGATGTTATGTACGGTCTTACACAGTACATGTTTTGCTGACGCGGTGGCTTGTACCAGAAGTGCGTCATTTTATTATTATAATACATACATTACAATAAATCAACGAGTGCGATTACTGCTACGCGGTGTCTCAAACTCAAAGCATTTATTTCGATTAAACCATTACAGGCACTTTTGAATTGTCAAGGAATCGGTCAGTAAAAAATATGAAGCTAGTTGCCCATTCCAAAGCGTAGTAGGTACAGTAGCGGTCATAAGTGCAGTAGCAACTTCACAAACGAATAGATTGACACTTCGCTTTAACTTACGACCTTCTTATAATAAGTCATTTCTATACTATAGACACACACACTCTCATTAGTTTATAAATTATTGTAGTTCATAAATTCAAACATTCTGGTGTATGGCATGATAGCTAATCGGTTATCGAGTTTGGGTTGGCGCGTTCATGTGTAGCGAGTCGCGGGTTCAAATCTCACGCGCCGTGATAGTTTTTTTAAAGTTTTAAAAATCACTCGTCTAGTTCCTTGTAACGTTCGTCTTGTTCACTTAACTCGTAAAACTTTATGATTATACCCACAGATGCAGTTAACTTACGACTCATTCACCGCGACTAAATAGAACGTTGTTGGTTGGTTGTTATTGTGGGTTAGTGACGTGTATTTAATATATTAGCGGTGTTAAAGTTCATTTCGAAATGCAAGCAAATATAAATATTGAAATGAAAGCGAATATTATTGCGCTGCGTAAAAGCGGACTTAAAATATCACAAATATCTGATGAAACCGGACTGAGTGTGAGTATTATGATTTAATTATTTTATCAAACATCTAATTAAAGTATACCTTTTTTTTTTTTTTTTTTTGGATGGGAAATTATCAAATAACTTCTCCCGCTCTGGGTGGAGCGGGAGGGCGTGTCAGACTTTTACTGACTAAAACCCACCCGTGTTCCTTCCGTTGCCTGTGTGCCGAGGTCGCGATATCCCTTTCAGACAAACCCGCAACCCCGGCAGGCATTGGCCCTTCCGGACCCCGTCAGTTGGTGCTGACATCTCTTTGAGGCGCGCGTGGAACACAACGCGCCGTCGACCCGGGCCTGGTCCCTATCGGACGGCGAGCTACCCATTGCTCACCGTCCGCAAGCCCGCGCCTACGGTGGCCGGAAGTCGGCTCTCGACTCCCGACGCCCGGGGCGTCTCCTGCGGCGACTAGGGGCGCGAGGGGGCGCATTTTGCCTCTCCCTCGCGCGCTCCGCCTCCTCCTTCGCGAGCATTACTGCTTCGCAGAAGGAGGTGACGGCCTCCCATGCACTCTCGCTCCGGACCATGGCCTGAACCAGGGCCGGACGCGAGAGATCGCCGCCGCCGATCGCCTCCGTGAGGACACGGCGGTGCTCCGCCCAAGCTGGGCAGACCTCCACCGTATGCTCCACCGTGTCCTCCGGGCGATCCACACAGTGGTGACACCCGGGCGTTTCCTCCCGCTTTATTCTGAACAGGAACCTCCCGAAACAACCATGTCCGGTGAGGACCTGTGTCAGGCGGAAGGTGAGGACGCCGTGGCGCCTCTCTAGCCACTCCTCAAAGAGGGGACTTATCGCCACAATTGTGGCGTGCCCAGCGCTGGGTTGCGACAATCGCACTCTCCATGCCGCCATGAGATCCCGCCGGAGCTCTGTCCGCTGTGCCGCGATTTCTCGCGGCAGCGGAGTTACGCCCCGGCGTTTCGCCTCCTCGCGCAACTCCCACATGTGCGCGAGGACTTTTGCCTCCAGATCCCATGGCGGTAGTCCGGCAAGGAGGCTCGCCGCCTCACGGGAGACCGTGCGGTATCCTCGTACCAGCCTGATCGCCATGACCCTTTGGGACGCGTTCAACCGCTGGGCTGGTCGCAGCCTCAATGAACGCGCCCACACCGGTGCCCCGTAAAGGGCCATGGACCGCACGATCCCCGCATAGAGCCTCCGGCAGGAGGCGTTTGGACCCCCTAGATTGGGCAGAAGCCGCTTCAAAGCAGCCCCTGCCCTCTGCAGTTTGGGAGCCAAACGTCGGAAGTGCTCCACGAAGTTCCACCGGCTGTCGAGGACGAGTCCCAGGTACAATTAAAGTATACCTAACTCCTGATCCTAGTAGTTATTTTTTTTAAACGTTTTAATCTACTACTAGTATTTTGCTAAATAGCCTAACACTACTCCTTTTTAGTTTTAGAGAAATACTGTGAGTCGGTGGGTGAAAAGACATGAGGAAGAGGGTAGCCTTGCCAGTCGAAAGCGAAGCGGAAGACCCCAGCTCATAAAAGAGGCGCAGCGACAGCACATGGTCAGCGAATATGAAACAAGTGGTTTCATACCGACAAGACGTTTTGCCGAATTATTCGACACGTCTTTACGAACCGTTCGCCGTGTACTCCACGCAGAAGGTTTACATCATCGAAAACCAGCTCAAAAACCATATTTGACGGAAAAACATAAACAAGAACGTTTACGTTTTGCCCGCGAATACTTAGACTTCAACTGGGACACGACTATATTTTCAGACGAAAAGACATTTAAATCCAGCCAAAAAGGGAGACTTCATTTATGGCGTAAGAATAATACACGATGGTGTGAAGAAAACATAGTCCCCAATACAGAATCAGGTCGAATCACAGTTAACATGTGGGGGTGGATGAGTGCAGCAGGGCCAGGGGAACTTGAATATATTCCTCCTCGCGCCAACAGCTCGACTTACGTTGACGTATTAAGTGATGTCATGTTACCCACTGTGCGCAACGTTTACCCTGCTGATGAGTTTAAGGAGATAACTTTTGTCCAGGACAATTGCCCAATTCATCGGGCGAGCACTGTGCGTGAGTGGTTTAATAAACACCCGGACATAAAAGTTATTCCTTGGCCAGCACGATCTCCTGACCTCAACCCCATAGAAAACCTATGGGGTTTGATGATACAGCGATGGGAAGCACGGAATGAGCGATCTGATGAGCAGTTGAAGTTGCATTGCATGGAAATATGGGAAAATCTAAGGGGAACAGATATATGCTTCAATATTGTGGGATCCATGCGTCAACGATTACTTAATTGCATTGATAATAATGGGGGTTATACCAAGTATTAAGTTATAAAATACAAATATTGGTTTTAGTAATATTTAAGTTATATTGTGTCTTAACCGTAATAAGAATTATTTTGAGGTTTAGTTTCAATCTTCTTTTCGTAATGAAAATGAATACTTAAGCTATAACCTCAATAAGTCCTTTGTTAACTTTGAAGTTTGAAATAGAACGAACTCACTCGCAGTAGAATAAAAGTAGTATTACTGAGTAATTTAATTGTATTGTGACAACGAGTCCGCACTTGTTATATTTACGTGGGTAGATTTGCTAAATTTGTGGTAGGTATGTTACCCACACACAGAGTAATTAAAGCACAATATTATTATATTACTAAGATACAATACCTATTTTAAGCCTATTGTCATATTTCATTGATTAGCTACTTTACTTCAATAAATCAATTGTTCTTTATGAGAAAATGAACTGTTTTAACTAGCAGTTTAATTATTTATACTTCTTATAATTACATCGAATAAACATTTTGTAATCACTCATTGAACATTTTTATTCTTAACCCCATAATTCAATAACAATATAGTAATTATTACATTATTATTTTCGTTTTAATAAACGAGAATAATAATATAATATTAATTATATTTATCTAATAATAAAAGAACAGATGAAGATTATTGTTGAAAAGAAAAATAAAAACCTCATCTCGAGATTGGAACCCCGACCTATGTGTCTCACAATCCGATACGGTACACTATCAGCTATTGGACCTTAACAATTGGTCGTAAATTTTAGCAATCATATTATGAACCTACCAAGGTCACACGTAATTACGAACTCTTGGGTGTGAAAGCGACGGTATGTTTTTTGTTTCGGTCGACGCCAGTTTGTGAACATCACTTAAGCACACAGCTGTAGGTACCGCACACAGACGTAGGTTCGGCCTACGCGTGTTCTAAGCAATGTAATCCTTAGCGTGCTACTGCAATTATGACCGCTTACTGTACCTATGGAGAAGAACGGGTAAGAAACTCCACGGACACTCTTTTAAATCAAATAAATTGTTACAAAGTATTTGTTATATCATTCATGTTGAAATTATACATGTGAGAACAATGTAGAAAGACGTGCACGTTAACTAATATTAGAGAAAGGAATAATCAACAGTTTTACTTGCAAACACTATGTTTATGTAACTAGCGACCCGCTCCTACTTCGCACAATTTTACGGCTTGACAAAACATCGAGATTTCTTAGGTAAACGTAACTTTAATATTAACGTATATACACGTAAACCTTCCGGAATAAATTCTCTAAACGATGGTGAAAACTAGGCTTGTGTAGTACATGTACTATGTACTATTAAGAATTCATTCACGACACTGTACTAGAATGAACTATTCCGTAAGCTTAATAGTACTTCGGTCATTTAGTACTTCGTTTCGATCACGTTCCGTCCGATCGGTCGCTCGGACCTGGATCCGCAGACTAAGGACGTTGATGACGCATATTCTCGATTCATGGATCGCGCGGGAAACAGACCGGTCGCCAGGGAGCGAGGAACGAGACGCACTCTTCACTCCTGTTGTACTCTAACTTACAACTTCATAACTCTAATTTGCCAAGGTGTTTAGATCTAATACGAAAATAGTTTCGGTATTTTGCTTTATTTCTTTCGAAACTTATAGGTATGCGAGTTTACCGATTTTTTTAATTATTTTCTGATTTCTTAAAATAATAAGTACCTACTTTCCAGTTAGTTTCCATTTTGTATTTAGTACACTGCTATTATTCTCTGTGACTGATAGTAGATACGATTTATTGTTCATTTAAAGTTTTGTTTTCTTTTTATTTTCGGTGTAAACACCTATGAGCCTGTGCTACCCTACCATCCAAGCACTCGTAAAACTCTTCATTCAGTTAGCGTACTAATAGTACTAGAAGGCTGAACTAGTACATTTCACAGATTGTACTAGATCGGAGCGATCCGTTCAATGACCGAGCAAGAACAAGTCTAGTGAAAACCTCATCAAAATCTGTTGCGTGGTTTAGAAGAACAACGCGGACATACAAACAAACACGAAAAGCGACTTTAATCTATATATGTATATAAAAATGAATCTCTCAGTTACCGCATTTGATGAATGTGAATTTAGCAGAGTATGGTTGGTAGGTAGGTAGGTAGGTAGGTAGGTAGGTAGGTAGGTAGGTAGGTAGGTAGGTAGGTAGGTAGGGTAGGTAAGTAGTGTACCTACACTACTTACCTACCCTACCTACCTAGGTACGGACCACCTAGGTAGGTGGTCCGTAGATAAGTACATAGTGCTACCCGTGCGAAGCCTGGGCGGGCAGCTAGTTTCTAATATATTAATGGCGGTTGATATAAATTTTATTTAAAAAAAACGAACGAAATGACTAGAGACTAGTCTTTAATCAATTTAAAACAAATACAATTTTAAATACAGTTTTAAACATAAAAATATACTTCCTGATTTAAATAACGACTTTACACAATATTATAATACGATGTTATCACGACGGCTGCTAGAGACGGAGTAAGGGGCGGGCACTGGCCGCACCTCGCTTTTATAGGCACCACCGCACGGTAGTTTAAAATAACGTTTTTACGCTAATAATATAAACCTAACGGGAACTAAATGATCTTTTCTCTACGCATTTAAATTCAACCTGAACAACAACAACTCTGCAAGTGTACGAACCGTACAGTATGTACTTACCTATAAGCCTGCACTCGTAGCCACTCGCTGCCGTCGAGTAAGCTCCTCTCTTTCATATATTTGTTGTTGTACTCTTTCTTCGCTTTAACTGCTGTGTCGTATGTGTTCGGGTATGGTATACCCACCTGAGAAGAATATGTTTTAAGAATTTAGATACATGGCGGCACTTAACCAACGACAGACAGTTATTTTTATATGTATGTCGCAAATACGTTACTGAGTTGACTAATCGACAGAGTCTACAACATAATGTTCGGACCGGCCGCCGGCCGGGGCTTAGATGAGCAGAAGCAGATTATATGGGTGGTGGTCAAGCGGTGAAGACGTTTAGAAACTGGCGCGCGTTTCGAATAGTTGTGTCGTGTACTATCGAAGAACTTCATATCTAAGCAGTTTGAAAACAAAATCCTGTGAACACGATGACCACATCTGTTACCGCCCCGGTTCTATGGCGGCCGAGCGCTGCAAGCAAAAATAGTCCTTACGGTGTATAGATGTGAATTTATTCGATGGCGACAGTGTGTGAAATGCTAGTGTGATTAATGTTATCGTAAATATAATGTGATCTGAACTGCAACGGTTTTTCTATTACGCAAGAACCAACACTACCCATTAGTACGCCCACAGTAGTTAAAATATGCCTGACAACGAATGAATGATTATTTATTAGTTAAAAACAGGTACATACATTTGGTCTTCAGTTAAAATTCAGTTGGCTCTTTATGTTTTGCCATTGGCGTACAAATTTTATAAATATTTTTTCAACGAGAGAGACACATACCATACTCCGACATGTATATTTATTGAATCAAAGAAATAAAAAATACTGACACATATAACAGCTCTCGCCTGGTGATCTTTGAAGTCCATTCCCTCCGACACCTTGCCGCGGTAGATCGCGAACAACAAAGCGCCTTTCTCAGTGCCCACGGTCTTATAGAAATCCTGTAACAAGCAATAAGAGCACTTATTTTTTGTAGAATATAGATCTCTTTACATTAACATTATTCATGTATTCTATGAAGGGAAGGGGTAGACAGAGGTGCATACTCCATAGACAGAATCAGGGATCGAAAACCTTTATAAATTAAGGTACAATACAACACAACTTAGATGTAGCATCGGCAAAATTCGTAAACCCGATCACCATCCGAACTGAGTGCACCTTCAAAATCACCAATCTCTATTACTGCTTTAGGTGAAAATGATCTTTACGCAAACGCAATAACTTTTGAAGTCATATAACCAGCAGTGCTATTCTGTAACCATCTCACCGTGAAAACTTAGGTGAAGTGAGCGTGGAGTGAGCTGTCATTCCACAGGGATTGACACTATTGACAGCTCACTTCACCCAAGTTTTCACGGTGAGATGTTTACAGAATAGCATGGCTGATATATTCGTAAAATTTATATGAATGAATGCAAATTTTCAAATTCATGCTACATCTAAGTTGTGTCGTATGAATGAATGAATGATTAATTATTTGTCCGAAATATGATCACAAACAAAGCATGCAAGATGTTATGAACATTGCAGAAAGAATCACAGTCATGTTTTACATTAACGGCGTACAAATATGTATAGTAATAGCATTTGAATAGTTATTTAATTAATTAATTAAGATGATTAATATTAAATAATAAATATTATTAAACATAAAAAAATACAATAAACTGAAATTAATTTGTTAATGATTACAATAAAATTAAATTCACATACCTACAATGTGAAATTTAATTCGTTTGCATCCTCTTAAGGGCTCATTGTACTCATCATTATGAACAACTTTCATTACGGGGTCAACCCGGAAACCGCGAAAAAAAAGTCAGCTGTTCCATACATTTATGTTCGCTTAAGTCGTTATAATGTAGGGAACAGCTGATTTTTTTTTCGTATATCGATAGTTGTTCATAATGATGAGTACGATGACCCCTTAAGAGGATGCAAACGAATTAAATTTCACATTGTATAATGTATTACAGGTATCGACGTACTGCACAGGTATCGAAGAAACATGTTACCTCATTTAGGTTACCGTTTTAATACCGGTTACACACAGACGATGCGCGCCCTTTGACTAATGCCGACGGCGCGTGTAAGATACAGGTAATTTTTATTTCGGTAACCGGTATTAATACTGGTTGTATTCAATTTAAGGTAACGTTTAACAAAATAACTGAAAAACATATAAATGTAACCGAGAAAATACCCGTATTGCTCATACTTGAGTCGGTCCCAGTACCCTAATTACGTAATACACGATCAATCCGAATCTGAATCGTTTTGAAACAGATTGCTAATCCATTGCTTCATAAGTTCGAAAAAAAAAATCTGCTCAACAACATAAATAACGCAATGAATGTTGTTGAACTGTCAAAATGAAACAGATTAGTCGTAATCGTTTACGAAAATGTGTTGCGTAATTAGATAGCTGGTAGGAATGTCGAAAACCCATTTCGGGGAGAGGATATTGCGAGAATCACGACCACGGGGTGCTACTGAGAATGGCCTTATGGAAAATAATACTGCCGAAATTCGCCATTCGCTTGCCAGTCGCATTTGATCACTAGACCAGCGTCTATTGTTACTCGACTACGGTAGAGCCAAAGTCTATTAAAATCATAACCTCACCCGGTTATGTATTTAACAGACTATGTGTGTTTGTATGTTCAGTCATAACTCCTAAACTACTAGTCGTATTTTGATAAACGAGGTATAGTTGGAAGCGTTCTGTTGTTCCGCTGGAGTCACACGTCCGACGACAACGACTCCGGTTATACAAAAATCGATGTGTTATTTATACATTTTTATTTTACTTTTTTGTCGTAGTTGGGTTTTAGTTTTTAACTTGATCTTTTCGTACTATTGACAAAATAATACTGACGAAGGAATTAAATGTAACTCACGTCCATGGTCTCCTCGTGGTCACCTCCGTGCCTCTTCTCACAGAACACGTTCTTCAGTCTGTTCATCTGTTCCCACACGCCTGTCTCTCGCCAACTGGAACAAGGAATTTACGATATGAATGCCTGTATATGGTGGAGCAGCCATGCTATTCTGTAAACAACGTGACAATCCCTGTGGAATGACAGCTCACTCCACGCTCACTTCACCTAAGTTTTCACGGTGAGATGGTTACAGAATAGCACTGCTGATCTTTTGAAGCCATCGTATGAGTGGTTAGTACGCGTAGTACTAAAGTGAAAAAAAAAAAAAACATAAGCGACATTTACAGAATTTCTGATCTGTTTACCATTTACAGAATTTCTGATCTGTTTACCATTTACAGAATTTCTGATCTGTTTACCATTTACAGAATTTCTGATCTGTTTACCATTTACAGAATTTCTGATCAGTTTACCATTTACAGAATTTCTGATCTGTTTACCATTTACAGAATTTCTAATTTTCCGCGAGTTATTTTTCGATAACAGTGGGACAGATTTCTATTGAATTATCGCAGAATTTTTGGTCAAACTTGAATCTTGGTTAACTAACCGAGATTAAAGTTAAGTGTAGTTCTAGCAGAACTACCTTCCTTTTCTTTTGTATGTCATCCAAGATAATTTGTGTTTAGGCTTCTTGCATGCTGCGTCACAACACCATATCCTCCGCCTTTCGAATCCGGTCTAACCCAGCCACCTTTCAAAGTCCTCGGTTCATCTTGCCGAGGCCCCTCCACGCCTATGCAAGGCCTATGTCTAGCAGTGGACGCGAACAAGTCCAAATTCGTTATAATACATCGAACACACATACACACACACACACATTGTTCGTATTCGATTCGTTATTCGTTAGATTCGTTTTCCAAATTCACTCAAAAATGATTTTAAAACGAAACTGCAATATTCACTCCTGAACCAGTTTGTCTCTGAGCGAGTAGGAAGGCAGGAAGCACAGCACGCCGTGCGGCGTGAGCGTGCACACGCGCAGCACGGCCGCGCCCAGCGCCTGCCGCGCGCGCGCGCACGCCACGCCTGCGGCCGTGTAGCGCACAGGGCCCGACGAGTCGCCCAGCAGGGTTCCGATCCATACCTGCGTTGAAAAGATAGTGAGGTAAGCATTTTCTTAACTAGACAGTCTAGACCAGTGGTTCCCAAAGTTGCCTGAACCGAGACCCACCTTACAAAAACTAATAAATTCAGGACTCACCTCTAAATAAATAAGCCTCTTTTTTATTTGTGAATGAAGAACTGTACACATAAGAAATACATTCAGTTACTATCGAAAATTGTAATACTTAATTAAATACAAGGAGTGCTATTTCAATGAGAAGGATGTATTTGTTTCCTATTTTTTTTCACTAGAGCTTTAGCATCAAATTAAATTTTAGTTACTTTTAATCGCCTTATGTTTGATACCTACGTCCAATTTATTTGAGTATTTCAAAATAAAATTTTCAAGGCCCACCCAATAGTCAATCGCGACCCACCAGTGGGTCGCGACCCATAGTTTGGGAAACGCTGGTCTAGACATAAAACAGCTCACAAAAATGTGGAAAACGCACAACTCTAAAGTCTTATTACAAAACAAGATGTAACTTTAACCCGAGCTGAAACCTGCGGCGCCATCTCGCAGCGATAGTCTCGCCGTGCCATGAAATTCTCGCCGCGATGATATCGTCGCCGTGTGGAGATTGCTTCATACAGTTTATATAGAATTTGATGACACGGCCGACGTGACTTTCGCCGCGATATTCTCGCCCGCGTAGATGGCGCCTTCGGGCCAGTATTTGTATTTCGAACATTATTCCAAGTTCAGTTCTTAATTCGAAATTGACAACTAGGAACGGACCGAGTTGTCAGTTTTGAATAAAGTACTCGATCACCTTCGAGACAGATTTTGTAATCAGATTTAAAAAAAAAAATTATTATGTAATTTAAAAAAAAACATGTTACACCATGTTTTTTGGATTTAAAAGACGTAAAAGTGACCTAGTGACGGGTTTTTGAGAACTGAATTTTCTAGCGTGTGAAAGTGGTGAGAAATGGCCAGTATCTAATGGTAGGTCCATTTTTTTTCTTTTTTAATTTTTTTCACATATCTGTAACGCGTTGCGGGCCCCATTAGTTACCGAAAGTTATCGCGTTCAGTATTTTCTGTACCTATTGGATCTCCGATTATTTGGCTACTCAAAACTGATACCCACTCAGTTAGACTGGAAACCGACCCAAACATAGTTGGGAAAAACTTAGACTGATGTTGATGATGGAATAGATGACCAAAGTACTCAGGGGATGACTCAAAGTCAAAGCCAAACCATTTATTTCAAGTAGGCCATTAAAAGGCACTTCTCAATGTCAAAATATACAAGAAAATAGAATTGCTTCTAGTTGCCCCCAAACGCTAGTTTCGTATGGAGGAGAATGGACAGGAAGCTAAATAGTTACATTTATAAATTGTTTTACATTATTTTGTATACATTATTCAATCCGCCTGACCTTTTTTTTAAATTACAGTATTTCACCTAAAGAACACTGACAGATATTTGATTGCGTATTTTAAATAGATATTTGATTGCACATTTTAAGGCGAAAACACTAACTTGGGTAGCCCGCGAAATTCAAATAATTTACAGGTCAATCAATCTGCGTAGCCTTTTCCCAACCATATTGGGGTCGGCTTCCAGTCCAACCGGATGCAGCTGAATACCAGTATTTTACATTGAGCGACTGCCTATCTGACCTTCACAACACAGTTACTGGGTAATAAAGTCTTACCAAGGGATATTGCCCCTTGGTAAGACTGGTTGTCAGACTTTCGGGCTTCTGACGAACCGTTACGACTGTCGAAGATCCACGAAAAACAGCTGGGACAACCGGCTTAACGTGCTTTCCCAGGCACTGAGGAATTTTGGGAGGGATACGACACGGTGATGAGGGATACTACACGATGATGAGGGATACTACACGGTGATGACTCACTCTGTCCGCTGGTATGATGTGGTTGGGCGACACGCGGTGCGGGAAGCTGGTGGCGAGCTCGGAGTGCAGGCTCACCAGCGGCGTCAGCGTGCCGGACGACAGCGCGATGCAGCGCGCGGGGTGCAGGCTTTCCATCACGATGGCCGGGTTCATGCACATCAGGGACAGGGTTAAAGTCTCCTTTGCTACCCACTGGAATTAGATATGTGGTTGGCTTTACACACGTGTTTGGCTTTCAAGATTAACACCGATATTCTAAGAAAATTTCTCGAAATTTCCTGCAGTCGGCTCCATCACTCAGGCTTCCTCACTCACGTCAAAATGCAAGATTTTATTAAGTCGGTCGGTTGGAAGTGAGGAATCATCTGCCAAACTAAAGGTACCCGAGAACCTACCTAAGGAATCCTTAAAGCTAACATTGAAGTGTGAAAAAATATCATTTATTTTATACACAATTTGAAATGGGAGGTTCAGAAACTGTTACGGACGGGCAATGA
Organism: Agrochola circellaris; assembly: GCA_914767755.1. Taxonomy (NCBI): domain Eukaryota; kingdom Metazoa; phylum Arthropoda; class Insecta; order Lepidoptera; family Noctuidae; genus Agrochola; species Agrochola circellaris. The sequence goes on from OU611860.1 coordinate 13,307,044, forward strand.
TTTAACGCGACGATTTTTTATAGCCCACTGCATTTTCAACTCTCCGTAGAGAGCCGAGCGTTGACAATCCAACAGAGCGCGTCCCAGCGTGTCAAAATAACACACTTACCCATTCGACATACACTTCGCCCACGACAGCGTCCCCTTTTTTCAATTCCTCATATCAGTTCCGTGACCCTTAAAACAAGTTCGTTGTATGTAGCCCTCACACATATAAACAACATTTTACTATATGACGAGTTATTAGATGTTTTCGCTAGTACTGAGCTGAGATTCCTGTCCACTGCTGCACGTTACCTTGAGTCCATAGCTGCACCTAGTACCATCTCATTGCATTGATTAACCAAAGCTGCTATATATTGATATTTGTGTACTAATTTTAATTAAACACTATTAATAATTCCATCCTAATTCTATTTTATTCAATTTTGTATAGTTCTATTTTATTTGTTTAATACTATTAAATTTTGTATAATTTTATAGAATTTTTTATAATTACGGGTAAATCTAGTTTTGTATTGTTTTAATTTAATTTCATGACTGTCTCTTATTAGCCTATACCTTGTATGTTTGGTGTCTTACTACTGTTAGTGCAAGTTGGTGATTAATAAATAAATAAATAAAACACTGTTGGATTTTCGACTCTCGGTGCTAAGCAGAGCGATGAAAATCCAGTACGCGTGAAAAAAATCAAGTTCTATTACTATTGCTTCTCTACTGATACTAACAAAAGTAGTCCTTCCAAGATTTGTTTTTACTTGTACCAGAATTCTTTGACGTTCTGCGAACTTTATGTTGTGAAGAAAAGTTATTCAATGAGAAATTACTTACGCCATCTTCATCCTAAGCAGCAAAAACAAATAGTTAAGTATTTTATTATTATTATTATTAAATTACAGTATTTCACCTAAATAAAACTGACATAGATATTTGCACATTCTAAGGCGAAACCACTAAGGCCGCTTTCCGATTTAGAACATAATCGTTAACAGCGCTGACATCAATAATTTGCGTTCCGAATTAGTTATCACGATTATGACAGCTGAGGGCTGTCAACAATTCGGAACGCTCGTGAACGCGCTCACAGTGCTCGCTCAAAACTTGCATATCATAGTTTTTTGTGTATATACCACAAATTTCTCCTACTTTTTTGGTTAGGTGGCGACGGTAGTCAAAGGCACAATGTCGAAAATGCCAAGTTAGTTTATAGTTATGATGTGACTCAAAACCAAACAGCATAGCGCTCACGTTGATATTAATAAAAGGCATAGTCGGCGTTATCGCAAGATGGCGCATGTCATGACGTCATCTATGGACATCACTATCGCGCTCACGATAATTCGATTACAACGTAACTCGGAACTCAACCTAACTAGGGTAGCCCGCGAAATTCAATCATTCTTACAGGTCAGTATCAATTATTACAAAATACGTACAGTACGACACAACTTAGATATCATCATCGGCAAAATTCGTAAAACCGATCACATCCGAACTCGCCTTCAAAATCACCAATCTTTATTACTGCTTTAGGCGAAAATGATCTTTACGCAGACGCAATAACATTTGAAGTCATATAACCAAATACATTCGTAAAATTGATGCGTAGATTTTGTCGATGGTACATTTAAGTTGTATCGTACTGTAAGTAACTTGGTATTTCGTGGGCTACCTTAGCGCATTCCCTTAAGGCGAAAGCGTCAAGGTAGCCCGCGAAATTCAAATTTTCTTACGTTTTTTGCAATTTGCAGGTCAGTATCATGTTCTATGTTGATCTAAATATGATTCGCGGCCGTATCAAATGTTTAATTATAGAATTATAATCATAAAAATGATCAATACAACTTTATATTTTCATGTAATCCCATTGAATGACTATTTCATGAAATCATGACATTTGACAATTATGCTAACTTATGGAGTTGTATTGCTGATTGTAATGATTATAATTATATAAAGCCGTATTTGTTACGTTCGCGAATCATATTTTAATCAACATACAACCTGACACTGACCTGCAAAATGGAAAAAACTCAAGAAAATTTGAATCTCGCGGGCTACCTTATCGCATCCCCCTTAGTAAAAAAATACAAACAGACAAAGATAGAACCTTCTCCTTTTTTGAAGTCGGTTAACCAAGTGTGGTTTACTTACGTCGTTGAACTGTGAGTTCCTCCACCCTGCGTTGTTTGACAGCGAGTTAGTCTTGCCCGTGATGTTTCGGATTAGAGCCGGCTTGAAGTCGTCCATGTATTTGCAGTCACAGCGGAACAGAAAACCTGTGAAGTAATAATATAGATGGTATTAAACTCCTACATTATAAAGATTGTTTGTAGAAAATAGAAAAACATTTATTCGATAAGGACACACATTTGTATGTTTGTATATCTGGAAAATTCGATTATAAAAACTCTTGTGGCGGCATCTATATCGCCACATGCGAACTACGCATCAAAGACCTGACGTCTCACAACATCCTGACGTCACTCAAATCATGCATCGCGCAATTAGAGTTTACCGCGCGATGGGCATATATACAAGCTCCCTCTATACTTCAACCTCTGGGCAGTTGCCCGCCAGACATGACACCCGTCTGGTCGGAGGATCCTCCCTTTTCTATGGTGGATGAGTGAACTTTACACCCTGTTCCTCATGCCCCTAAACTCTTTCAACTATATGAAATTGTTGGATGTTTTAAGACATTTTTACACGTAAATGTTTTGGATGGTGGCGCCGGAATTTCCTAGCCGACTGATCCATGAGAAGAAATGAAGAACTTAGAGGTCCTGGTTTCTTTTAAAATCCAAATAGAAAGCTACACTATGAGTGGCATTGCATAGTTTTTAGACCAGACTAATGAACGGTTTTTGCGGAAATCTCCACTATAAACGCTCATCTATAAAAACAAAGTCGCTTTTCGTGTGTCTGTTTGTCCGCTTATATAGATAATTCTTCAAAACTCCATCATGGATTTTGATGCGATTTTACCATTGTTTCGAGAATTTATTCCGGAAGGTTAAGGGTATAATTTTTTTTGCTTATAATGTAGGTATGAGATGTAACGTAGACTGCGAGACTCCCTCATAGTCTAAGTTATATCTTATCTGTCATTCTGTATTTATCTGTGGGGGCTAGTAATTTGCAATTTAGTTAAATATTATTGTTACTATAATGTTATTAGTCTGTAAGCCTTCCGAAAACAAATAAAATAATAAATTATTATTTAACTTAGATAAGGCACATAAATCTCTATCTATTGACATATCGCCAACTCAGCAGATGGTACCCGTGCGAAGCAGAGGCGGGTAGCGAGTATGACATAAATAATAAAATCTAAAAAAAAATACGAACTTCCATAGTTGCTTTCATCCCCTATTTAACCTTTTTTAGTGTTCAGTTCACCTTCGTTATATTAGGAACTCTTGCGCAGAATTTCGTGCTTCAAGGTCCAGCGGTTTAGGATGTGCGTTGTCTGTCAGTGAATGAATGTAAGATTTTTATTAAGAAGATGGAATGATCTACTCCTCTTTCTCGCCTGTTGAAATTCCTCATAATTTATATTATAATTATGTATAAGAGATCGCCCGATCGCATTAGGTAATGAACCTGTAATGATAGTAATAAGGAAGAAAAATTTATATTTAGGGGTATGAGGAACAGGGTGTAAAGTTCACTCATCCACCATAGAAAAGGGAGGATCCTCCGACCAGACGGGTGTCATGTCTGGCGGGCAACTGCCCAGAGGTTGAAGTCGGGGGCTTGTATACAGGGTGTTTGGCGCATGGACCGACACAATTTTTTCAGGAATTTGGGAGGTCATTAGCTAGGTTCTACCCATACACCCTTTGTCCCAAATGTCACGGTTGGTTACATATGATTATTTTTTTAAAATGAAAAAAATACCCAAAATGTGTCCTTTAATTTGAAATAACTTTTTTGTTTGTGGGTGTAGTGGCACAAAACAAATTTTGTTGCATTCTCCAAAGTCTTTTAAATCTAAAAACATCTTTGTTTTATACAACTGGTTTCAAGAAAATTCCTTACAGGCTTCCAAAGTTAATTTTTTTATTTAATGAATGAAATTTTACAACTTCTAAATTAATTATAAAAAAAACTAAAAGCCAGCCAGTGTATGGGTAGAACCTAGCTAATGACCTCCCAAATCCCTGAAAAAATTGTGTCGGTCCATGCGCCAAACACCCTGTATATGTCCACCGCGCGGTAAACTCTAATTGCGCGATGCAGGATTTATGTTACGTCACGATGTTGTGTGACGTCAGGGCTTTGATGCGTAGTTCGCATGTGTCGATGTAGATGCCGCCACAAATAACTTACCGAACACCATGTCCATTTCCTCAAGCAGTGTGCCCGTAGATTGTGTGACTCCGTACAACGTGCGCGGGTCTTCTCGCAGGCGACGACAGAAGTTGTCGGAGTTTCGCTTGAAGTCTACACAGATAATTTACACTCAGGGAAATTATATATAACTATATTTACATATGTAAAGTATAACTAATAAACTAAGCCCCCACAAAACCGTAGTAATGGTTTGACAGTGGGGTCGGTGAGTACACAACAACACACAGTACACACACGCACACACACACACAAAACACAACACACACACACTCACACCTCACACACACACACAACACAGCACACACACACAACACACACTCAATAAACTTCGTACTTAAAACTAATTATTATTTTTAAGTAGCACTTTAACATAAAATATCTCTAAATAATATTTTTTAAATTTATTTTTGGTGGTGTTTCTTGTTTTAGCTGTAAGCTGAAAAACCGCTTCTTGCATCGGTGAGTCAGAAGTAGAACTATGACATTCATCTATAAGTCCAATCCAAAAGTGATTCAAATTAGAATTTTCTGATTCGAATTTTTGTTTTAGAAGTGACGAACACTTAATGTCGATCAAATTCTCACACTCAGACACAGTTACAGTACGACACAACTAAGATGTAACATCGGCAAAATTCGTAGAACCGATCACCATCCGAACTGAGTGCGTCTTAAAAATCACCAAGCTTTATTACTGCTTTATGTGAAAATGATCTTTACGCAAACGCAATAACTTGTAAAGTCATATAACCAGATACATTCGTAAAATTGAAATGAATGAATGCAAATTTTCAAATGTATGCTACATCTAAGTTGTGTTGTACTGTAACATCGATGGTTCGGTATGATTGATGCTCAATATGTATATGAGACCCTGATTCATGTAAAAAAGAATATAAATCTATATTCTAAACACAGCGACATTCATAGCTTAAATACTAGAAACAAAGATTTATTTCTTGTGCCGAGGACTAGGCTCCAAAAAATTAGTAATTCATTTAAGTGCCAAAGTATACGTTTTTACAACAAACTCCCAAGCCATGTCAAAGAAATGAGCCTCAATAAATTTAAATCATTTATTAAACAGAAACTATGTCAAAAAGGCTTCTATAAAGTTAAAGATTACTTAGACGACAAAAAGGCTTGGGACTAATTAAGCTACTCCAATGTACCCCCCCCAAGCAACAAACAAGTGTTTTTAGAATCAGACTACATGATACTATATGAGCTCATATAATTGTTTGGATTATTTTATTTGACTGTAAGTAAATTTATTTTAAATTTTGTTTTCATTTATTGTTGACATAATCTACTCATTAAAATGATTTTATTTTATGAGTTGATTGCAATTTGTGCTAATGTAAATTATTTTTGCATTAAAGCATTATTATATAGAATCAAGTTTTTCAAACTGAACAGACAGCTGTGCCGCTGGGGAGTTTGTTGCGCCACTTCTTATTCCCAGCTTAAGCACTAGGAAGTGGTGAAGGGTTGGCGTTTTTGGGGGACTGTCTTATGTAATTTTGACGTTCGAAAAGTGCTGATTCTCAGCCTAGTTTGAATAAATGACTTTTGAATTATGAATTTGAGAATTGATTCTGTACCCTGTCATTTATTTAACTCTCGGACGGAAATGGGAACCTCTGTGACCCTTCCACGGAACCTCAGTGTTCTGCGGACCACCTTTTGGGAACCGCTGCTCTAGAGAGTGATCACTTTTGTGAGGTTAACGTTCAGTTCATTCTCTGTCTATGGTTGGTGGCTTTATGAGAGTTTTATTAAAAACGCGTTTGTGGGTGTGTAAAACAGTCTATGTGAGCTAAAAGAAACTTCGAAAATAACCCTTCCTTGCCAGTCGGGTAAAAATAATGCTTCCTTGCCAGTCGGGTAAAAATAACCCTTCCTTGCCAGTCGAATAAAAAATACCCTTACTTGCCAGTCGGGTAAAAATAACCCTTACTTGGCAATCGGGTAAAAATAACCATTCCTTGCCAGTCGGGTAAAAATAACCCCTCCTTTCCAGTCAGGAAAAAATAACCCTTCCTTACCAGTCGGGTAAAAATAACCCTTCCTTGGCAGTCGGGTAAAAAGAGTCAGTTTGAAGTGTCAAAAGTTTTTTTGGGTTTTGTTTCTAAATCGTACGTGGAACTTCGTTCCCGACACAGTCCCCGACCGCACCCGTTTTTTCTGATGAAGAATGTAAGTGTGAATACTAACCACCATACTGCTGGTACCCTATGTTATGATTGTTGAGCGTGTTCACGAACTGGTCGGTTGGCCACTGGTACACCGCCTCGTTGAGGTTCACCGGCTGCTTGTTGATTAGAGGAGTTTGATTCTCGAACCTGAATGAAACACGCAATGGATGGAAACATTTTGATATCCACTGTTTAAAGCTTAACTTGTATGTTTGGTGTCTTACTACTGTTAGTGAAAGTAGGTGATTAATAAAGTAAAAAAAAAAAAAAAATGCTTTAGTTAAAATAATTATACATAAAAGCATGCCTGTAATCCTTTGGTCTACAGAGTGCGGCTCTATCTGTACAAATGTCGATGAGTGCGAGCGTAGATACGCGCTGGGGTCGGGATTTCAGTCATTAAACAATATATCAAGTTTTATTAGTATTCAAACATTTAAAAGATTCACTTCCGAAGTATTTTCACCAAAAATTAAAAGGACATCGAAACTACTATCAAAGAAATTCATAACTAACCACCGCAAGGCCTATTCTTGCTTGCAGCGCTCGGCGGCTATAGAACCGGGCCGGTAACAGATGTGGTCATCGTGTTCACGGGATTTTGTTTTGAAACTGGTTAGATATCTATTTATGTATTGTTGTATCTATTTTAGTTATAAGTCATTAGAATATTTTTTTCTTTTTTTTTCTTTGTTCCTCTCATATAGAGCTCCTGCCATCTAATCTCTTCACCACCCTTGGTTGACTGGTAGAGAATGCCTAAGGCATTAAGTCCGCCTTTGTGCTTTTTTTAATGTGAAAAGTTTTAATAAATAAATAAATAAATATGAACTTCTTTGATAGTACCTTTCGAAGTTTTCCTAGGTTAAGATGCCTTCATCATATTATTATCAGCCGATATGTTGATGCTGATGAAGGCATCCTACTTCTTAACAAGTTAATTTTAATTTATAAAGAAAAGTGTATTGAGACAGTTTGGACACAAAGGATTGGCTCTCATAAGAAATCTTAGTCGTTATAGTATTGATATTTGACTCTGTTGACTAATGAGTTTGCCGACCACTGAGTTAGGCCACTGTGACTGTCAAAGATCTACGAATGACAGCCGAGACCAACGGCTTAGCGTGCTTTCCAAGACAAGGAGGGCTCTCAAAGTCAAAGTCAAAAGTCAAATCATTTATTTCAAATAGGCCCTTGTAAGGCACTTTTGAACGTCAAAGTTTACAAAAAATTGAATTGAATTGAATTGTATGTAAACCGACCTCGGCTAGCATAGCTTAACCTACGATCAACCCTTGCGGCTTTCATCGACCGCGAACCCCTCAAAATAGTAATATAATAATATTACCAGTACTCCCAATTCTTGAGCGTCTTCAGTAAGGCGTCGATGTAAGACTCCATGTCTTGATTGGCCATGCGGTAGGTCGAGACATTCTCCAGCTCCTGTTGAGTCAGTCATACATAAATAATTAGTCTGAACTAATATTATACGGATAAAAGATTTGATGTTTTGTATGTTTGTGTCGTTGGGCTAGTGCTCGCAAGCGCTACTGCTGTGCATGAGGTCCTGGGATCGATTAACCGGTTAGGCAAAGTATTATTGGGTTTTTCCATCAAGAATTTATCAGTAGCAGCTCGGAGTCTGGATTTGTGCCCGGTTGATGGCAATAGGCTCGCCCCCTATTACAATGGGACTTAAACATAACTGGCGAAATTTGGGTGTGCTATAGGTACAGCTCTGCAAAACCCTTCGGGGAGACAAGGCGTGATGTTATGTTGTTTGTTTGTAATGGATGAACTCAAAAACTACTGGACCGATTTAAAAAATTCTTTCACCAGTAGAATGCTATATTATCACTGAGTAACATAGGCTATAATTTATAAAGATATCACGCGGGTGAAGCCTCTGGTGGAAGTAACTATTTTTTTTTTTTTTTTATAAAGTTACGCACTTAGTGATACTTTATTCACATTACAATCTAGCCTATTAGCTAATAAGTAATTTAAATATTATACGATTAAGAAGTCGTCCAATAACGTCTTTCTTATTCACTATAGGGGGAGACACTTGATTCACGTGTTCTTTATAAAAGTCAGCATTTGCACTACAGTTTAACGTAGTAACTAATAATTAGAATACTTCAATACTAGGAATACTTTATACTTAGTTGTTTGAAGAGAATTGATCGGAAATTCTGAAAGTAATTTCTTAAGCCCGCTCGCACCACAAATCACTTAAGAGTCTATAATACCTCAAATTGCTTAGCATGAATCCTCCGTTACCTACATCTAAAATACTGCAGCATTAGTTTTGTAATAAATATATGTTAAAGTTGAGGATTAATGTAAAGTATTATTATATTGCCGAAAATACGATTTCATAAAATTTTCTAAACAGAAAATTATTCTAAAGTTACCTACAAACCGAACAATAAACCGCTGGTATTTAAAAAATACTTCAAAAAAGATCATGAGACTGCATAATAACTGAACAAACTACAAAGCAAATACTATGTTTTCTATTTTTTACTTACTTTCATTATCTTCACCGTGAAAAGAAATTACCTAAACTATCGGCGCCTTGGAGCTTTCTCCCCGCCGCTCAGTCCCGCTCTCATTCAACCCGCAGAAGTAGTATGCGAGCGAGATAAAGAGTGAATTTGAGCTGAGGTATTATGGACTCTTAACACGTTTAACGCTACATACATACATAATCAGCCTATAATGTTCCCACTGCTGGGACACCAGCCTCCTCTCAGTGAGAGGGAGTGGGCCGTAATCCACCACGCGGGCCTATTGCGGGCTAGTTTCGGTCGTTTAACGCTAAACATATCAAAATCTAAATCATTTTATCTCTGTTATGTCTCTGACGTGTCTGTTGTGTGTGTCTCTGTTATGTGTGTGTGTGTGCGTTGTGTTGTGTTTTTATTATCTCTGTTATCTTCAAACAATTGGCAAAAACAGATAGACGTTTCAAATTCGTTTAAATTCATGCTAAACGTATTTAGAGTTTTAGGTGCAAGCGGGTTAAGAATTTCTCAGTTGTCATCAAAGGTCGATGTACAACTGAAGCCAGTTAGTCAATGAAAAGTATAGCCAATAGTTTTTTTTTAATGATATTAAAAGCGATAAAAGCTCACCTTAATAGAATTTTGTATTTGATGCCTAGTGATGTTGACGGAGGCGACATCTCGACAGATACCTTCAATGTTGTGAGCCTCGTCTACTATCACCACGGCGCCTTGGAGTTCAATTGATAGCTGTGGGTGGAAACACTTCATCATCGGTTCAATGTTTATTTGGCTCATTTTAATAGGGCGTGATGAATTATAGTAATGAACAAAGATGAGAATGATATACAATAGACGTAAATATATTTAGTAACCTTTTCCGGTTAACTGGGTATTCCTAGCCATAAACAAACCCATTAGAAATCGACACGTGTTTCACCTCTCAACGAGGCATCCGCAGGATGACGATTGACTTGTCGCGAACCCGAACATGCGCAGGCGCAGGACGGCGCAGGACGCGCCCGGCGTTCGGCGTGGAAGCACGCCGTTTATTACAGGGTTTTTTATGACTCTTTAGGAATAGTTAAGCGGAATAGGTTACTAAATACAGGTTGTCAGGGACATCGACGCAAAAACTGTTACCTTGGATTCAGTACATGATTCTGAACCTCCCTGCGTTGAAATATGTCGTCGGTTATTTAAAAAAAAATCTGTTGTTCCATACATTTTGACCGTGTAGGTATTGCACTTTTCTATGAAACAGCTGTTTTTCTTTTTAATAACCGACGAAAAATTTCAACGCCATGGGGTGGGGGGGGGCACGCATGATAACAGTTTTCGCGTCGATGTCCGTGCCACTCTGTATATCTACGTCTGTTTATTTTATAATGGACTACCGCAAGGTCACGCCTGAATCAATTAAGAAAGAAATATTTGGGACAGTGCTGTGATTTTTTTTTGTCATATCATTTATACTGGGGTTGTTCACATTTGAATAATAATAACATTGATCAGGTAGGGGACATAGTCCTAGGTAACCACAATAGCCACCCAAAACTCATAGACTAATACGGTTTGATTACAAATTCTGCAATAGTACTGCACCAACCGAAGTTCATAACCGTAAGGACTATTCTTGCTTGCAGTGCTCGGCTGCTATAGAACGGGGCCGGTAACAGATGTGGTCATCGTGTTCACGGGATTTTGTTTTCAAACTGGTTAGATATGAACTTCTTTGATGGTACATACAGGGATAATCGTCGGTTGGTGGCTCAACACTTAAAAATGTCTAAGGGGCCTCTGCCTCGGCCCTTCGTACGCTTTCCAAAGGTCTGGGATTCCAGGGTCCTGAGATATGTCAAAGACATTTAAATAATAATACCAGCCTTTTATTGTCCCACTGCAGGGCAAAGGCCTCTTCTTATACAGAGAAGGCACGAGCAATGATCACCTTTTTGGAGCAGCCGTGAGGCACACACTATTGTTGTTAAAAAATTGTTTTTATACCATTCCCCCTCTAAAAAGCTTATTTTATTCACTGAAAACAGTGAATAAAAAGCTCTTTTAATCACTGTTTTGGTGTTTGAATTTAGAACACACCAATATATTCGACCTCCATCTAAATGCTATACAACCTCCTTGCGAAAAAATACTCGATACACAGGAAATATATTTATAGCGCTTCACAAGTTGACCAGCCGAATAACAATAATAAGAAAATTACTCTTAATTTTAGTAATTGTTTCAATTGTAATGTACATTTTAATTAATTTAACCTTTTTTTTAGGGTTCCGTAGTAAACAAGGAACCCTTATAGTTTCGCCATGTCCGCCTGTCTGTCTGCGGCTTAGCTCGGAGACGGTTAGTACTAGAAAGCTGTAATTTGGCATATGTATACATATTAATCACGCCAAGAAAGTGGTGAAATAAAATCAAGAAAAAAAAGATTTTTTTAAGGTACCTCCCCTACACGTAAAGTGGAGATATTTTTTTTTTCTCATTTACCCCATGGTATGGGGTATTGTTGGAAAGGTCGTTCAAAAATATTGTAAGTTTGTGAAAATCATTTTTTAATTAAGGGATCCGTTTGCGAAATAGTAAGGTTTTAACTGAAATTTTTTGTTAGAGTCAAGTGTCCCCCCCCTGCCAGCTAAATGGTTGTACTTGGATTTGTGAAAAAAATCATAGCAGTAGTATATATAACGAAATTAAAAGGAAAACTATCACTGCTAATTAGGCTTTATAGGTTAACGAGTAATAATCGACCAACTTCAATTTGCAGTTTGGTAAACATGATCTTCCCATACATTCCGTATGGGAGAAAATGTTTTTCAACTACTTACATTGTTAAGTTTTTTCTTGGGATAAATTCATTTCAACTACGGAACCCTTCAATGTGCGTGGTACGACATGCACTTGGCCAGTTTTTTTTCTTAATTAAATGTCTATTTTCGCTTAAATCTTTCTTTTTCTCGTAGTCATGGTATAAAGTATAGTATGCAACTCATGAATAAAACGGATTTATATCGAGGGCCATGAATCACTCGCGTCGTTCAGGATTCTAACACTTGAATCACTCGCTACGCTCGTGATTCAATCATCATGAATCACTCCCTTCGGTCGTGATTCAGTCGTTAGAATCCTTCACTTGCTCGTGATTCATCTATGGCCCTCGCTTTAAATCCGTCCTTTATTCACTAATTGCATAATATACTATTTTTCTTCACTTTTTTTATTTTGTAATTTGTGTTTCACGAACTGTGTCCAAATAAACATTATTCTTTCTTTTCTTTCTTTCTTTCTTTCTTTCACCACGCTTGCTCAAGACGGGTTGGCGATTTCAGACTCATACTAACTATAACTCCAGGTTTCCTCACGATGTTTTCCTCCACCGATGTCAATAATGTCCAAGATAAACTCAGAAAGTATCATAACATGAATTGAAAAAGTCATATTGGTATGTACGTATGTACCATAGAAGAACTTCATATCTATACACCGTAAGGACTATTTCTGCTTGCAGCGCTCGGCGGCTATAGAACCGGGGCGGTAACAGATATGGTCATCGTGTTCACGGGATTTTGTTTTCAAACTGCTTAGATATGAAGTTCTTCGATAGTACTTGCTTGGATTTTCCGGATTTAAAAAGGTTACTACTCACACTGCTCCTAATACTGGGATCAATTAGATAGTTATAAGGGCAGAACACAATGTGTGCAGTCTTGGCCATTGCCCGGGCGCCGTAGTACGGACAGGCTTCCTTCTCTAAGCCTATTTCCACCAGGTCTTCAAGGTCGAAGGCGGCTGGCATGCAGCCGTGGGTCAGAGCTGCGCGGTTGTCATAGTACGTGCAGTTCGAGTTCTCTTTGTTCTCGCTTTTGTTAAGAGGCTGTAAAATAATTATTTATTTTTTAAAAGTGTGGTAAGTACAGTCAGTGAAAGAAATTGCATTTTACAACTTTGTTATTAATTGTCAAAATAAAAAGTAACGTTACAACAGATCTGACATTCTAGCTAGGCGTTTATGAAAAACTTCCAGTCTTAAATTCCCACAAAAGTAATAATAAAGACAACTTTGGGCAGTAAGGAACAATCTGGTAAGAAGGTGAAATCTGGTGAGAAGATGCAATCTGGTAAGAAGGTGAAATCTGGTAAGAAGATGCAATCTGGCAAGAAGATGCAATCTGGTAAGAAGATGGAATCTGATAAGCTAAGCAATGTAGATAAATTGTCGATTACAAACTCTAAGCATGATAAATCGATATATCGTTATTAAAGCAACAGATTTTTTTTTCCCGTCACTACACAAAATATTTTGATAGGTGTCAAATCGGACTTCTTAGACTGTCGCACGTTTAGAGAAGAAGAGTTTCATAACATGCAAGATAGAACAGAAGTATAATTAGACCTATTGTAAAGTTTATTTATGCATAAAGGTGTAACCAGACTGCGATCGATTAACATCGACCAATCGATATTGATCGCCACAAAACATAATATTAAATATTCCCCATCGATAAATACTTGATCGATGCAGTCGATGTAAATCTTCACAAAACATTTAGGTGTTTATTTAGAAACGTTGCTTCAACTTAAGTAATGATTAGCGACTGTTTAACCAAACATTATTAACATTTAAACGTCTCTTAAATTTAGGCAACGTTTATAAATAAAGGAGTGAATATTCTTCATATCTATGGTCGATCGATGAACGACTGATCATGCACCAAAGTGGACAAACGTAACAAGTGAATTTGAAGACGCCGAATGAAACATTCGACTCTGAAAGACCGTAATCCGGCTGTCAAACACATACACTATACACAAGCCCTGAACGAGGTCGATGTCATCGATCGAACGCAGTCTGGTTGCACCTTAAGTTAAAACCAATATGAAAAGGAAAATATGAAAATAAACTTTTACTGTTTCAACCAAACTCACCTTAACACAAGCCCTACACATATCATTCCTGGAACTCCAGAGATTCTTATCAAACTCCTTGATACAGCTCTTATCTCTGCTAGATAGGAGGGTCATCTTCACCATCCCACAGTACGAGGTCCTCTTGAACTCCTTGATGACCTGCTTCAGCTGCGTATGTGTGCGCGCACCGTAGTATATGGTGGGGAGACTGCAATCAACAAGCATTGATGTGCAGACTCGAAGGTTTTCCACCAGGCTGTATAGGTTTCTGTAACCACCAATCACCCACCGTCATGCAGTCGAACGGTCTACTTATTGATACGAAAAACAACCAAAAACACAAACAGAACAGGGGCGTATTTAATAAAACTGAGAGGCGACAATTTTTCATGTGTCTTAAGAGCGTTTATTCTGAAAGTTGGCAACGTCGTAAATAGCTGTCAAATATTTACCTGTTTTGATTAATTTGGAAATAATACTGTATGGAAATAAGAAATGTGGCTAACTAAGTTACTAGAATATTGATTATGTTATGCAATTGTAACATTGAATTCGATGTTGTACCCGTTTTAGGCGTAAAAAAAGCATTTGGAAACTTTCCAAATGCTTTGTTTTACGCCTAAAACTAAATATTCGGTGTTACAATATTAATTATTGCATAACATAATCAATATTCTAGTAACTTAGTTAGCCACATTTCTTATTTCCAAATTAATCAAAACAGGTAAATATTTGACAGCTATTTACGACGTTGCCAACTTTCAGAATAAGCGCTCTTAAGTGTGTCCAAACATTGAGCAGCAATAGCGCGCGGCTGCCGCGCTGTGTTTGGACGACTGCCGCGCGCGAACGCTTCTGTCTACCTGCCGCGCACAAACATTTTTAGGAAAAATTCGTCCCTAATTGTGTCTGGACGTATTTCTGCGGACGTGTTAAAGGCTAGGCAGATTGATATTGCCAACTGAAGTGCGCGGCGTGTCTCGGATGTGCCGCGCAAACATTCGTCGGTTTGGTCCAAACTAGAGCGCGGCAGAAATGTGTCCTGCAAACGCCGCGTGTTATTGTCGTGCTCTTGCCGCTCAATGTTTGTACAGACTTTATGAAAGAAACAGGTGCTGTTCAATTTAGTAGAAAATGTTCATAAATTTTCGTCGTAAATATGTGTAAATTTTGTCATTATCGCATTGTCAATTATATTAAGTATCGCCCAGAACCAAGGGTAAGATTTACAGACCGCACTTTGGTGAATTTGGACATTACAGGCATAATAATAAGGGTGCGTTTATACTGAAACGGAGAGGAGCGGAGCTGAGTGGTGACGTGTAGGAGTCGTCCAATCACAGAAGAGATGAGAGAGGCATGGAAGATTTCAACCATTGTGATTGGTCGATTCCTGCAGTGCCGTTTAGCTCCGCTCATCTCCGCTTCAGTGGAACGCCCTTAGGTTCATATTCGTATGGAACGCTTAATTTACTTAGGTAAGAAAAGTCAGAGGGCGATCTGTGAATCTTGTTTTAAGGGAGAACGCAGAAGAATGACTACAGAAAAAAACGTAAAAATCGATTACCAAGAAAAAGTCTCGGTAATCGATTTTTACGTTTTGCATTATCAATTTTTGTAAAACATCTGCGTTAATGACTTTTTCTTTGTTTCTCACTGATTTTACACGGTATTTTTGTTCTCCCTTAACAGACCGAGTTTTTGAGATGGTGTTTACCTACATTAAAGTTCTCGAAGGATGGTGTCTGATGAGCATTTCTGAGCAAGAGTTTTTCAAAAAAATACCAAGTTTTGCCAGATATCGAACCATCTCGAAAACTAATCATGCATAATATAAATGTACTTTTTAAATTATTATTTTTAGCTAAATACTACTACTAGCGGCATCTACATCGCCACATGCGAACTACGCATCAAAGACCTGACGTCACACAAATCCTGCATCGCGCAATTAGAGTTTACCGCGCGATGGACATATATACAAGCTCCCGACTTCAACCTCTGGGCAGTTGCCCGCCAGACATGACACCCGTCTGGTCGGAGGATCCTCCCTTTTCTATGGTGGATGAGTGAACTTTACACCCTGTTCCTCATGCCACTAAATTTACGTACTTATAACTAAATAGGTACTTGAAATTATTCGACAATAATACCTATTATTAATTATTTTATTATTTATTATTATTAGTAAACTTTAATTCAGACCATAGAGAATCCATACAGTGTGTTAGTAAAGAAAACCCAAAACTAATTGACACATGCGTTAAAATATTAAACATAAAACAGTGACCACAAACATTTTTTACACATATGCATCATAACTATCTCAAACTAAACTAACAAAGAAAATAAACACAAAATCATACCAGCTGTAACACAGTCATGCAACCCAGCACCACAACGATGATTTTCCACAAAGATTTCATGTGCACATGCATAAAAACAAAATAAATTGAACAGTTTTTGTCAACACTTAGCAAAACTCTCTTTTATCGAATGGGCCTAGGATGATTGCAGGGTTAGCCAAAAGATGCGCATAAAAAATATACAGAAAATACTTCATCATACATTATATTAACTCAAACATTTATATCGTAAGATTTGCCCTCACATACTGAGTAAAGTGAGCTCGCACATCCCGCATGGAACGATATATACGATTTTCAATATGAGAGAGCTGACCCGCTCACTCATACTGAAAGTGGTGTCTATCGTACTACTATTCATTGTCAACGAAACAAAAACGTGACATGTATTGAAGGGGACGGACGAATCTTACGATTTAAATCTTTGGATAGAAAATATTTCCATACCTCACTTTTTCCGGCGTTTCAGGGTTTTCAACCTTGACAGTCTTTTCAGGAGTATGAGGAAGTGACATTTTGCCGTTGTCTTCATATTCTGCGGAACCGAGCCTGGGTCGCTTGTGAATCGTCACCTGATTATTACAAGGAGATCCTGGAAAGATAGACAAATAAAATGGGATAAAAAAGAAGGAATTAAACGTAAACATGTGGGTGGTTTATATGCAGAAACCAGTTCCACCACCAAAACTGTGATGAGAGGGATGTTTGAAGACTTAGGGGTGATTTCACCAATGAAACTGAACGTCATTAGTATTTCTAAAACGCGTTCAATAATGAAATACATAATGAAATTGAACGCGTTCAAGAGCTGTCAGTGTACAATATTCTATAACAATTTTGACAGCTCTTGCGTTCAATTTCATTATGTACTTCATTATGGCTTAAGCAACGATTTCCTAGAATATACTCGTACATAACGGCCGCAGTGACGGCTGTCATGAAAATTATAGCAGCGAGGACTTTCCGGTGTCCATAGGGTTTGGTTTCCGCACTTAATTCTTCAGGCGGACCATTGTGCGTGGGCCATGGCGGCCGTCAGTGGTTATTCCAACCAGCCCACTTCCCTCCAGATATTGATTAAGTCTCCTGGTCTGTTCAGAACATCTGTGAAAGATCTGGGTGACCCGAGGGTTTCTGTTCTAATCTGGGTGACGCCTGTGCATTCAAAGAGCACATGCGCAACGGTTTCCTCAGCCTGCATGCATGCCCTGCACAGAGGACGCTCTTTAAGAAAACACTACTTTTATAAATGACGTTTCACTGACGTCATTCAACGGTAAATTGTGGACGCTATTTGGCGGCTACGGCAGTCTTAGGAAACCTTAGCTTTAGAGAGATTCTCTATGGGAGGAAGAGGCGCGGCCCTGGTTCAGGCCATGGTCCGGAGCGAGAGTGCATGGGAGGCCGTCACCTCCTTCTGCGAAGCAGTAATGCTCGCGAAGGAGGAGGCGGAGCGCGCGAGGGAGAGGCAAGATTCGCGCCCTCGCGCCCCTAGTCGCCGCAGGAGACGACCCGGGCGTCGGGAGTCGAGAGCCGATTTCCGGCCACCGTAGGCGCGGGCTTGCGGACGGTGAGCAATGGGTAGCTCGCCGTCCGATAGGGACCAGGCCCGGGTCGACGGCACGTTGTGTTCCACGCGCGCCTGAAAGAGATGTCAGCACCAACTGACGGGGTCCGGAAGGGCCAATGCCTGCCGGGGTTACGGGTTTGTCCGAAAGGGATAGCGCGACCCCGGCACACAGGCAACGGAAGGAACACGGGTGGGTTTTAGTCAGTAAAAGTCTGACGAGAAGTTATAATTTCCCAAAAAAAAAAGAAAAAAAGGGAGATTCTCTATACGTACCTACATAATATATATTTCACGATTTGTAAAGAACACTATGTTAGATTTTCAAAGTAGAATCGAACTGTCCAATCAATAATACTATGGATTTGTAATTTCCTTGAGCGTTTAATATTCTCCTCTCCTAAGCTTGCTATGCTTAAATGAGGATTATGGGTCCCTCTGATACCCAGTGCGAGTGCGGTGCTCCTGACCAAACTATGCTCCATCTGTTGGAGTGTCCAAAGTGGTATACACTTGCACTCTTTAGGACCTAAAAACGCCACTGATGCCGCGATTAACGGGACCACCTACTGGGATCAACTCGTTCAATACAAATCCATCGACTCGAAAAGATGAAGTTTACCGTAAAACGCACATGCTCATTTAACTTTCAAAAACTAAAGAAACACTATCCACAAAAATTAATACAATATGCACCTTCAATCCAAAGGAAAGAAAGAAAATGCGATTATTGGCATTACAGCAGAAAAATGCATGCATGCCTGACAGATATTTCTCGACAGCATGTGAAGCCAAGTCTGAGGCCCATGGGCGGCTTTAAAACTCTGACACCAGGTTAGTCACTAACCACATGAAAAGAAGAAGAAGAAACAGAAAAATATACCTTAAGAAACACTACAAAGTCGGTGTCTTTAGTTTTGAATCTTCGTTTTTTGCCACCAACTTCCGAAGTTAAAGTTAATTTTCACTTGTAGTGTATTTTTGGAAGGCGGTTGTTCTTTTTTGTAGAGAAAAGTTTTTATTTTTCACTTTTTAGTTGTGGTACCTACCCCACACAAATTCGAATACTACTACGTGCTATGTAAATACCAGTGACAGGAACTCATCATATCATCCATATAGATTAAGTGGGAAAAATACGTATTAGTGAAGCTAACTCAAAAACTATCCAAGCAAAGTTAATAAAATTTATACGAGACCACCCCGAAAGCATACCCTTTCAAACAAAAAAAGAATTTTCAAAATCAGTCCCCAATTGACTGAGAAATCGATGGACATACGTCATACACAGTCATACATAGTCTATACTATGGACAAGTGATGTTGGGACGTCGGGCGTGAATAGATAATTTATTTATTACTTAGTTTCAGTTTTTATTTATATATTTTTTATTATTATTATTTTTTATTGCTTTATTTATTTTTGTGTATTCCATAGTGGGATTTATCTTAGTCCGCAGGTGTGTCCGTGGCATCACAGTGGGCCCTATCAGAATACCAGCGCTGCGGTATTTATTTATTTTTTAAATATCGCCGCATTATGCTGAGATAGGAGCCTTTTTGGCCTCGCACAGGTCCTTATTATTCTGTTTTTAAATTCTCCTTTTTTTTGTTTTTTATTTTATAATTTATTTTTATTATTACTTACTGTTTATATTTCCTGTCCCAAATAAAATATTTTTCTTTCTTTCTTTCTTTATACATTAAAAAAAACAGAAGATTCATACGCTACGGATATAGAACCTCCTCCTTTTTGGAAGTCGGTTAAAAATTAGATAACCAGGTACAATTTCTCATGGCGGCTCTACGTGAAGGAACTCATGTATATAATCAGTGTTCATTAGATCGCCTAGCTAGACTAGACGATGCTCATTGTTTCTACGGAATTAAATCTATGATAGTCTTAGCATACGCTACGTCACAGGGGAAGTCAAAATCGGAATATTTTATTTCACACAAACCTACATCATACAAGGGCTTATGAAACGTCAGAAGCTAGGTGCACGGTTCCATTTGGTCGTTATGGAGAAGAGCCGGCAAGAAATTCTACGGTTATTCTTTTAAAAATAATTGACTTTTACAATATTTTTAAATAAAAGTCGTATTAGACCATCTAAGTAACAAATGGGTGGTACTGTAATATACAGGAAAGATAATTAATACTTTAAATTGTCATGTTACAATGGTTTAAAGGTTGAATTTTGGATCTACATTCTTGAAATTTTTTTTTTTAAATAGATTGCCTGCTTTCTGCAATATCACAGGACAGATTTAAGCATCGTCGCGTCAAATTTTTGCAAGACCCGTGGTTCTCAGTCTGGAGTGCAATGAAAATTGCGACTGAAAATTCTCTAGTGATCAATAAGAAATAAGTACTAACGTGGGAATATGATGATCTATGTGCAGTTGGGTGTGCCACTTGATTTTTATTTTCTCATTTTATGTTTTTGGAAACAACGGTTTCCGCTTTGCTTCGTTCGCGAGCACTTTCGTAAGAAACTAGCAGTATCATCACAACGTTAATGTTTTCAAATTGTTTGTCTTATTTGTTTTAGTATATTCGTGTGTTTATGTATATTTATTTGTGCTTATATTTATATATAATTGCATATATATTATATTGTATGTATATTGTATTGTAGATCACACCTTAGATCCCTTCTTAAATCTCATCCTCATAAAACAAGCTACTATTCTTATTCCTTCTCTGTTCATGCAGTAAGATTATGGAACTCACTTCCGCCTAGCATTCGGGATTTAAAAACTATTTCACAATTCAATTATCGAGTAAAAGAGCATTACCTTTCCTCTCTACTGTGAGTATTTATATACCTGTAATATGTATGTTTATATATTTAAGTTTTATGTATTTATTTAAGTATATGTTAATTTATTGCTTTATACGTGTAGGTATATTTTGATATTTTTAGTATAAGACTGCAAATTTATATTTTTCTCTTTTTGTTCTCACACACTATTGTCTACATTTCTTTCTCATTTCTCCTTTCGCAGGTCTGCTGGAAGAAATTTCTTAAGAAATAAGCAGTACCTTTGTACTCAAATTATAATTATGTCGTAACTCTATGTATTTTACTGTGTGTACATAAATAATAAAATAAATAAATATTAATAGTTTGTAATAGGTATATGTGTATCTTTATAATTACTTTATTCCTCAGTTTTTCGTAATTGCACCTACCACTGTTTGTCTCTCCATCACCCGAAGGTTGACTAGTAGAAAATGTCTTCGGCATTAAGTCCGCCTCTGTACATTTCTGTGCTTGAAGTATTAAATAAATAAATGTATTTGATATGTAGGTACAAATTCATCCTATTGCAAGGGGCTTTAAAACTTATTGTAGTGGGATCCAAATGTTGAGGTTTGTAACTTAGGTATTTGAAGCAAGTATGGGAAAATGTTTACATGTATTTTAATTCATTGGCCACCGTTTTATAAACTATCCCTCACTAATAACAGGCTCAGAACTCACAGAAAGCAATCTCTTCACAAATCCTAAGCCCTGACATTCCCATTAACGTCACATAGTTTAACGTAGTCTCAATCTGTTATACATTTATAATGCAGTACAATACAAAGGCAGGCGGATCGTGGAACTATGTCATAGCTACGGCATTTCCGGAATGGTATTACAGATGCCGAGACGAGGCGCTATGCGTTTAGTTAATAGCTTATACTGTCTGGATAATCAACCTGTATTGGCTGGATTGTAAGCTCAGTTAGGTTTATGTATGTGATCAACTATTTAGGTTACTGAGATATAAAAATAAGTAGCGTTTTTATTTTATTGTAATGCTTATTTTGATAGTATTGGACGTATTGGTTTCCAAAATCTGTACCTTTTAATAGCGGTAGTTTGAATAGAGACAGACCGAGAAATTAGATAAGGAAAGGGTCTTTCACTAGACCAATTCAGGCTATAAAAATGATTAATTAAAGGAGATCAGCTAAAATGTATACCTAAATACTGTAACCAGGATATTTTTTTTGAAGCCTTTTGTAAAGTAAACTAATCAAGGAATCTTTACAACAAGCACCCAATAAAAATAAATGTACTCAACAAAAGCATAACGTTTAATTTCAAATCTATTCCATTTCAAGATGGCGGCGTCCATCATGGCGTCTCGACGCCATTACCGTTATTACGTCCACGGAGACAGATGAAAATACCGACATTCGAGACCCCTTGCAACGCGTGACGTGACAATACCAATTTAATGTGAAGGGGTGATAAAAGCTTGTGTAAAAGTTACATCTGTTACGATTTGCTGAGTAATTTTTATACTAAGGGATTACTTGTCAACGCGAGTATTATTGCTATATCCTGCTTAAGTGTATGGGAAAGGTGAATGAGAAAAGGGGAATTTTTCTCTCCCTAAGTTATAGCTTGTCCACTCTGAAATGACGCGCCCCACTATCGCATTTTACTTGCATGGTAATGCAGTAGTGGGGCGCGTCATTTTAGAGTGGACAAGCTATACAAAAGAATTACTTTTCGTTTTGGCCAGTGCATTTTCTACGGCAGCTTTCGAGTCCTTAATAGAATCGATTCTCGTTTCAATTATTGTCAAACCGACAATAATTCTATTCGAGTAAGTTTTAAATGGGTACATTTTAGAATCATATTCGCTTTGATTCAAACTAGAGTAGCAGCGATCTCATTCGAATCAAACTCGATTTCATTCTTACTAGACCATATCCTAGTATTCAGCTGTGTTCTGAATTGAAACAGGCTGAAGACTAAGAACTAAGAAGTATCGTCTCTAGGATCTTTTGTAAGTTGTGTTACGGATCAGCCGATCGATTCTGTAAAAATATCACCGTGAAACTTAGGTGAAGTGAGCTGTCAATAGTGTTAATCCCTAGCTTCCTGCCGGTCGATTTGTGACAGTGACAGCTCACTTCACCTAAGTTTCACGTTGATCTTTTTACAGAATCGACCGACAGGTGATGAAACAAACCTTCTTCAGAGTGTTCTCTATACGGAGTCTTCTCCTGACGGGTGCTTGTTGAGCTACATTCACCATTCTGCTCGGGTTTGTGATAGATGCTCTTCTCACCTGTAAAACAATCATAACGATTTAGTATTGTGATTTGTCACCATGAGCATCATTACACATACAAATGTTGTTGATGACAAGGTATAGTCAAGGTCAACTCAGAAAATAACACATGACGTCATAAAACCATACCTGTTTTCCTCGAAGGAACACAGAAAATAGTTTCAGAAAAAAACCTTTAAAACACGACATTTCTTCGATACTGCACTACATTCTGAAGTAGCAATGCCTCCTCAAAAGACCATTTTAGACACCAATCTACATGGTCTTCACATGATCTGACCAAGATTATGTCTGAACTTTAAAAGAGACTGTGACCTTTGAGTTTGTTTCGGCCTTTCTTCTCAGAGTAGTCAGATAGGAAACGCCGACCTCATCTAGTTTTTAAAAATATGATTGACGTGTAAATGTGTTTATACAAACCTACTTACAGAAATAAAATCATTTATCACTTGATGTACAGTCGAGCGCGCGTCGATGGTAACACTTTAACCTTGAGCCGGCTTAGCGTAGTACGCAGTTTCAATGGAATACGAGTCCAGCTTACTCGTTACCAGTGCCGTACGGCCTACTGTACCAAAGCTCTTAAAATAGAAAGCACAGATGAGTTTTACAATACTCTATCGTGTATTTTCCCCAAAAACGGAGGCAGATCTGTCTTATACTATTGTAACTACGAAAAATTATTATATTTGGTGATGTCGATATCATCATCGTCCTCACTCCTTCTAGGTATCATTTTTAGGTTTCCGTACCCGAAGGGTGCCGAACGAAACCCTATTACTAAGCCTCCGCTGTTCGTCCGTCTGTGTGTCAGCGGGCTGTATGTCATGAACCGTAATAGGTAGAGAGTTTCGTAGATTGTGTGTTTCTATTGCCGCTATAACAACGAATAATAAAAAGAAAATACCGTTAAACATTAAAGGGGGGGGGGGGGTCCGACCTTACTTTGTCAAACCGCAATCGATCTCTGCCGCTTACGACTATTAATATCAAGATTAAAGAGATATATAATATTTCAGTATCTTGATAACGGAAAAACAATGTCGTCGAATAGGCGATTGCCGACAATCATAGTTTATTTTTCGTTGACAAAGCTACTGTTGAAATTTTTCTCTATGAGTATACTTCATACGCACACTCGACTACATCGTTGGCCACTTCTTTTCTGAAAGGAAAACATGAAACAGCTAGCGGCCAGTGGACTTTTGACATTCACTTCAGCTGTTAGTGATGACCAGCGTGGTATATTCCAAGAGAAACCGACTCCAACGGTTTTTTTGTTTGTTTTGTTGATTATACCCACATTTTTTTTAAATGTATTTGCTTCACATAGCAACTAGTGGTATTATAACAACATCAAAACAGACGAAGTAAAAAAATATGAACAACGAAATCGGTCGATCTGCTATCTAATTACGCAACACATTTTCGTTGACAATTCCGACTAATCTGCTGTTTCAATTTGACAGGTCAACAACATTCATTGTGTTATTGACGTTGTTGAGCAGATTTTTTTTTCGAACGTACGAAGCAATGGATTAGCAATCTGCTTCAAAACGATTCAGATTCTGATTGATCGTGTATTACGTAATTAGGGTACTGGTAAAGAATTATCGCTGAACATAAATAAACAGGCAGGTATGCTGGGAGAGATTTCTTTAGAAATAAGCATCACCTTTGTACGTATTTTCCTGTTCTTTTCCTCTTGTCTGTATATATGTGTGTACATAAATGGTTAAATAAATAAATAAACAAATAAAGATTCCGACGAATTTAGAACCCCTTCTTTTGTTTAAGTTGGTTATGACGATGTTTGAAGGCAAACTGTTCCCTTCGTCCTCTTTCCGTTTATTGAAAAAAAAAAGGATATCCTAATCCCAGATTTTTTTTTAAAGCTAGGTGAACAGCCGGTCGTCATGTTGCGCCGACGCTTACTGTACTTCAACATCATACACCGAGCAACATAATTTATTTAGTACTCTTAGATATGATGCTAACAGATTAGTTATCAGCAACTGATAACGTTGCTCCGTATCATACGTGTTAGTGTCGCGTCCGAAATGGACGAGTTTTTGGGTAAAAGATATGTTTTAGTGGACTCCGAAAACTTCGAAGAATATTTGAGTTTTATTGGTGAGTGATACCAGTAAGTTGTGCAGAAGTATGCTAGTATTTCGGTTGGATTTCATTGTGTTTGTGACATCCACCAATGAAGTTGTTATGGCTACTTCCATATTTCTGGGCATGTGTAAGTGTGGCTTCATATGAAAGTAACTATCTTCTTCTACTTCTTCTGGTGCCTCTCCAATTACTACAGGTCGGCCATCAACTCTGAATATTTAATTGATTAGTAAGGATGGTGTTGTTGTCAATACCATTCTATTTTGACTAGATGAATGTGAAGTATGAAGTATTATGTAGTTCATACAAAAAAAAAAGCAAATTCTTGGACGAATAATCTGCTTAGTGTTTTTTGTGCATTAAGAGGCTGACAACAGCTAAAGCGCGGTCACTGTCGGACTACATATAAAAAAAAGGAAGAGAAGTGTATGGTACAATTATATGAAGCAATTATCTATTTACAAAAAATCTATTGATTGGAATAAAAAATTAAAACACTATTACAGTAATATGTTGCTTGTAAAACAATCGAATAAAAAATCAGAATGATTGCATGTATATTAATATGGTTTTTAATTGTTTAAAGAAATTAAAAGGTTTTTTCGTGATTTTTTTCTGTCGTATTAAATTACTTGTATTACGTTTTCAACACGCTATTTAACTATATCCTGAAGAATATCATATACAGGGTGTAAAAAGACACATCACAAAGCCGTAAACTACGCATACTGTACGTATAGCTAAGTAGCTTTGCGCAAAAATTATTGCTGGGAACCGTAATTTTTTTTTTTTTAATAAAAAAAACAAGTTTTTATTGCGCGCAATGTAACGCGAACCCACGCTTGAATGAACGGATTCAGTGTTAGTTAAGCTCCGCCCCTACGCTACGTAGGTAGGTACTTGTTGTTCATTGCGTTTTTGTAACTTCAAATGCGTAATCTGTTAAGATAAATCTAAAATTCAGGTAATGTTTGTTTGGAAAAAAGTTTTGTATTATCGCATAGAATTCATTTTCGTGAAAAAGTAAAAAAAAAAAATGCGACTTTGACCTTCAATATCTCCAGAACCAGTGGATTCCCAGGTATGGTCTAGTGGAAAAAAATGATGCAAATAATGGGTAGAATATGTGGCTTTCGGCTTCGGAAAGTGTCTTTTTACACCCGATATTTTTCTGATTTTGTTTATTGCAGTGGATCACATACTTTTAGGCATTATACAACTTGCGTTTAGCTCCTGTAGTCCCCTTAAATTGAAGCAAAAATACAATAGAAGTTGCCCTGCTTAAACAGTGTTTGGACGATGCAAGTCATTTTTGTTGCTACAAATATATGTATCAGGCAAAATGAAAATCAATATATGTATGAACAAAAAAAAAAAAGAATCTTTTTTTTAAGTATTACGTACGATAAACAAGAAAGCCCAACGCGTTATCTATAAACAATCCTTTGTTCCAAACAATGTTAATGTTGATTGATATTTTATCTCATTATGCTAATGATCTATGAAGGAAGATTAGCTTTGTATGCAATATATTGTAATCAATATTTTAGTTCGCAATATTTCTATACAGTAATATTGACAAATTCATCAAAACAGCGAAATATTCGACATCTATTTGCGACGTTGCCCACTTTTAGGATAAGCGCTCTTAGTCTCCATTAAATAATCTATACTATGGTATATAAATTAATTAGGTTCCGTGTACTAGCAGGAGTGTAACAATAAAAACAGTTGCAGAAAGGAAGCAATTTTTTTTTTTTAAATATGGTGTTGTTTTCGGTGTCACGATATTAAGTATTGCATTTCATAATCAATATTTTAAGTTCACTAGTTAGACACATTGCTTAGATCCATACAGTATTATTGCCAAATTAATCAAAACAGGTAAATATTTGACAGCTATTTGCGACGTTGCAAACTTTTAGGATAAGCGGTCTTAAGCGAAAAGGCAGTACCGAATTCCTATTTCAAACTCATCATAATCTGCCGAGCGTTTTTCCAAACTATGTTGGGGTCGGCTTCCAGTCTAACCGGATGCAGCTGAAAAGCAATATTTTACATCGAGCGACTGCCTATATGACCTCCAAAATTCACTTCTGGGTAATACGATACCCTCGGGTAAGACTGGTTGTCAGAATTTAACGCCAAACCATTAACATAAATCTTTTGTCTTTTGTTTTTCCAGGAGTGGGGTATTTCCCTCGTAAAGTGGCCCTGAAGCTGAGTCAGACGCAGATCTTAACCCGTAACGATGATGGGACGTATACGTACCAATTTCTATCACCAATGGCCAACACGACCATTACTTTTACATCGGGAGAGGAGTTCGAAGAACTGAAGGCAGACGGAACAAAGGTAATACTTGGTTTTTTTAAATTCGTATGTATAGTATCTGAATTTTGTCTGTGCAATGATAAAGCTGTTTGTTTGCTGAACACAGTCCATACATATATGTACACTCGTCTTGTTCCTATGGGGGTAGGCAGACCGCCACCTGCTACGATGCTTACATAACTTTGCTGAACATCATCATCATTTTCCAAGTACCGTGTGGTGCCGGACGTAAAGAATAGTACCATCCCATTTCTTCCCGTGGGTGTCGTAGAAGGCGACTAAGGAACATACTAGAGAATGGGCAGCAGCGTTCTCTATGCATATTAACACCTTACTGCGATCGCCAATCCGCTTGCCAAGCGTGGTGATTATGGCAAACCCTCCCATTTGGGGGAGGCCTATGTCTAGCAGTGGACGTCTTTCGGCTTTCGACTTTGCTGAACATTAAGACAATATTAGAGCCATTACGAACGCAAAGTTAGAGTCATAAATAGTTATATCAATAACAATAAGACAGTTAAGGTATGACCCCGAACCTCGCTGCACGTAGCAGTGCTGCTGCGGCAGTAATGCGCAGCACTGCTGTCTGCCGCGCTGATTCCGCGCACCTGCTGTTCGTGGTATCTCGCTGTTTTGTTGCCAATTTACGTCAACATCCATGTGTTATCGCTGTGATGTACGCCGCACTACTGGTCTGCCGTGGCGGCAGGGCGACACTGCCGCAAGGCAGTACCGTCACAGTAGTGCTACCGCGACATTGCTGCCGTGCTCGGAATTTAATTTTATATATAAACCTATAGTAAATGTATGGACTGCTGCGACAGCACTGCTGCGTGCAGCGGGTTTCGGAAGCAAAACACTAGCACTGTTCCATAAGGGTCGTAAGTGCGAGGGAGAGGTCCGATAAAAATTATTTATGTATGACTCGCGTCTTTGCGTTTGTAACGGCCAGAGTATCTGGCTCTATACAAGGTGTAAGTAGGTATTTATTGGTAAACATAGCTAACTCAATTGTCTTGCGGTAGTCTCGCAAAAACGCGAAAATGGCTCGATCGTATTTTTTTTTTTGCCTCAATACTTTTAACAATCAAGTTTCATTTTTCCCAAACCACCCCCGTTTGGGACAAAATAAAATTAGGAAAAACCCAAAGGAACCCGATAGAAACAAGTTTATTCATCAATCAAATTAGACGATACCTATAAGCTTATTCGCCTTCATTATAATGGTGTTCGTCTTATTTTCCCAAATACGACGACGTGAAGTTACTCTATTCGCCTATATTTGCCTATTTTTCACGAATACGACGAATACGCAAATACACGAACATTCGTATCCGCCGGTTGTCGGTTTTTGGTCACATATCGAATGACTGCAAATATACCGAATAAGTTCGTTTACCGTCCACACATGGCTTGCTAAGTAGAGTACCTATGTTGTTTTATATATGCATAACATATCAGTGGCGAAGGGTGAGTTTATGAGAAAGGTAAGCCGGCGCAAAAACAAAAAAAAAAAGCTTACCTAGCCCGGACGTGGCGCACGTTTGAATATCACTTGAGAGACCAGAAAACGCGGGGTTCTGAACTGAAGAACATAGTTCCAAATGAGAGTCCATTACGGTGTCATACTTGCTCAGATATTACAAGGTTTCAATATAGTTACCGCGGTTATCAGAATTCGGACGTTCATCGTGGCCGCGAAAAGCTACTTCTTGTTTACCTAACAAAATAACGGTGTCAATAAACCGTTTCATTAAATTCCTATTTCGAGCTACTTTCCTATTATGAGCTTCAAACGAATTGGTGAAAAATGGTTCTATCCTACTATTCCCGAAGTCATGTAAATCTAAACAGCTACGAATATGCTTTTCAGTCTGCACATGTTTTTTTGATGAATTCGTCAGATTATGTCTTATGGGATTCTTCTCTGGGGAACCTGTGCGGACATTAATACTATCTTTGTTCTACAGAAAAGGGCTGTTCGAGCCATTTACAACCTCGGTCCAAGAGATTCCCTTCGGGAGAAATTCAGAGAAATAAATATTCTGACTGTAGCCTCACAATATATTTTTGAAAACCTATTGTATGTACACAAAAATATATCAAATTTTAAGAAAATGTCCGATATTCATAGTTTAAATACCAGGAATAAACACAACCTTGCTGTACATCGCACACGTCTCCACAGAGTAGGCAACTCGTTCATGGGTCAATGTATACGCTTTTACAACAAACTTCCCATTGACATTAGAAACTTACCCATTAAACGATTTAAAAACTGTATTAAAACCAAACTTTGTAAAAAAGGGTACTATAAAATTTCAGATTATTTAGAAGATAAAAAAGCTTGGGATTGAGCTGCTCGCTCTGCTAAGCCTTGTGAAAACCATAAAACTTGACATTTTGCTTATTCATCACAATAAACCAGTTTTATATACATATTGACATTGTTGAAAATTATATTCAAACTGCACACGATTACTTTGTAAAGTATTATATTATTTTAATTATTGTGAATGTGAGGACTATGTGGATATTTGATTTTTATTTTTTCTCTTTCATTTATTTTTTCTTTCTCATTTAGTTTTAATGATGGTCTGGCAGTTTGAGTAGTTGATGCGGCCTAGACAAATATCCTTTCTTTGGTATTGTTCGTCGAGTTGAGCTCCTTCAGTTTTGAGTTGAGCTCCACGATTACTGACAAATGCTTGCACTGACTGGACAGGTCCACTCAAATCTGTGTGGTTCTTTCCTCAAAAGACCATTTCAGACACTGATCCACATGGTCCTCATATGACTTGACCAAGATTATGTCTGGACTTTAAAAGAGACTACGACCTCTGAGTTTGTTTCGGCCTTTCTTCTCAGAGTAGTCAGATAGGAAACACCGACCTCATCTAGCTTATTTTTAATATTTTTTTATATGACGTGTAAAAGTGATTCCGATATCCTATTTACAGAATAAACAATTTCATTTCATTTCATTTCATTTCATTTCATTTCATTTCATTTCATTTCATTAATATCTGTAAAACCCCCTTTATTCCATAAACTACTAGAATCTGAGAAAAGTAAACATGGAAAACAAAACATCTTATTTAATTTACAACTACCAGTCAGCCATTGCTATTTATCGTAAAGGGATACATTAAAATGTTTGACAAACCCATCACGTCATTTGTAGTTTATAGTCATATCTGGTCGAGCACGACCTAGCCTAATTATGTGTTTCTTATTTTCAAAACTTAACCTTGAAAAGTATGTTTCCTCTCGAAGCAAATAATCTGTCACACAACAATCTAAAACTATTAATGCCGCCATCCTACTAATAACTTTTCAAATCTACTTTAAAAAAGAAATTTCAACTTGCTAATCTATCGACTTACCACAAATTCCTAATTACAATGACAGCGAACGCACAATTTCACAACAAACTCACGATTATCCAATTCTAATTGTTACACTAATACTACACTAATAACTTATATGAATACAACGAACAAAATGCTAATTAACTACAAGTATCAACAAAATTAAAGGATAAAAATTCTATTATCTATTTACGTCAATCGTCAACATACTATTGTAGTCTTTGATCGTCAACAAGCGTCGAGCGAAGTTTGTCCCTCCCCCCGCCCCGAACCAAACCGAACGCTTACGAAATTCAGCGAATGGATTCCTACACTGTACCGATAACTCGACTTTTTACGGCTTACTATTGCCTCAAAAAACAGCGTGTCACGTGACCTGAAGTGACGTCATGACGAGATTATTTTGTATAGAAATTTAAGTTTTCATAACCCGGGCGGACAACGAGTTATACTGGAGGCACAAGAGCAAAATTGGCGCGCACTTTAAATGTTTTGTTTTCGTTGGAATATAAAGACAATTTTTTTAATGTAGGTTAGGGTTTTGTAATACTTTAATTTTATGGTGTAAGTATTAAATAATACATTCAGTGTGATTATTAAACACTGCTGAGAACTACTGACTGTCATAATTTCCTAAGGGAAGCCGACAGGAATCGGGTTATTGGTTAGCTGCGCCCCTGTAACATATATATTGGTAATTAATATAGAGGAAATAATAAGTCGCTGCTGCCGTCAACATGTCCATCTTTGCGTTCAAATTAGCAAAAAGATATTCTTAATTAACGTTAATGAATAATATTCTTGAATTTTCGACATAATTCGCTGTTCATGACGATGTGTGGACGGTGTGCTCGAGTTATTGGAACTTCTATACTTTATAGTCGAATAAAACACAGTAGCGAATACCGAATAGCGATGTGAATTGCCACCATAAGAAGCTCGATTAATCGCAACAAAACAGTATCATTATAAAAGAATATTTTGTCTTACAGGTGAAGGCAGTAATAACAATAGTGGATAACATAATGATACATGTACAGACGGATGATAATGGGAAGATATCTCAACACATCCGAGAATTTTACGCTGACAAGATGACAGTGGTACGCAAAAATATACCTTATTTCCTTATTAATTGATACCCGTGGTTTAACTTGAACCTAGGGAAACTATTTCATGTGCTAGGTAAATTCAAATTTATTTATTTTGGGACAGCTAGATCCAAAGGTATACAAAAACTTAGAAACGATTGTTAGCACTTAAATACAACACAGGACACACCAATTCTATACACAAATGCCCCTGTGCTGAGACACTCCGGCCCGTCAAGATAACCAATAGGGAGATACCTACCTAAAAGTTCACCAGACGAACGAACTGCCTCAACACAGGTGCACGCACATCTTCAGCTATAGTTTTCAAAGTATCCATTAATTTATTAACAAAAATAAATACAGTTCGTGGCCTTTCAATATGACATATGAAGTTACAGACAGATACTATCAAACGTATCTAATGATGAGGTGAGACAATACTTGAGGCTTTTGGCTAAGTAATAACAGCCGCACGGGTCGATCGGGTGGGTCCGTGGATGGGCACCACCTTTACATACCGAGACCCCGCCGTACCTAAAGAACGTTAAGCCATTGGTTCCGACTGTCATTCGTGGATCTTTGACAGTCGTTACGGGTCGTCAGAAGCCTGAAAGTCTGACAACCAGTCTTACCAAGGGGTATCGTATTACCCCGTAAATGGGTGACGGAGGTCAGATAGGCAGTCGCTCCATGTAAAATGCTCGTATCCAGCTGCATCCGATTTAAGCTCAAAAGTCATCAAAATAGGCAGAGAATCAGCATTTTTCGAACGTCAAAATTACATAAGCCAGTCCCCCAAAACGCCCACCCTTCACCACTTCCTAGTGCGTTAGCTGGGAAGGAGAAGTGGCGCAACAAACTCCCCAGCAGTACAGCTGTCTGTTCATTAGACTGGAAGCCGACTTTAACATAGTTGGGAAAAGGCTAGGCAGATGATGAGGTGAGACAACACTTTAAAAAGACCTTCTTTTAAAAAAATCGTGTGTCGTAAGAACTGTGCTTTCTAAATGGATTATTGACTGCTCACATAATCATTGAAATATTAGAGATTTCCCCAAAAATAATAACCTTATTAAAATGACACAGTAGAAATACTTTAATTACTGGTTCGGAGGAAAATAATCAACTTTTCTATTATGTTTCAGACGACTTCAGCTGAAGGATTGGACAAAATAGTGAAAAGACATTACGTCGTAGAACAACTACCAAATGAAAGAACGGACAATCCCATTCAGGAACTTGGAAGTGGCGTGACGGATAACGATATTAAAGAAACATGAAAAAAAAAATTTAATTTTTTTCGTCGTTTTAATAGCAGTTCAAAGTTTTTTTTTTTTGTTAACTTCACAGACGTGATGGATATCGATATATAAACAAAAAAAAAACTGATTTTCTGAACTCATACTTCTAGTACCTTTACCAGCGGTTGTTGACCCCGAAAACAAGATCATATTTTTTGCACGACTCATAATGCAAAGCATTAGAGAGAGCTCTGCGATCGAAAAATTTGTTTTGGCTCCTATCTGCAACTGTTTTTATTGTTACACTCTTGCACGCGTAGCATGACAACCATAGAAACGGGTTTTCTACGGCTTTTGTCGACGGACGAATAGACAAAATGACAGATTGTAATTGTTTATCTGTCATTTTGTCTATTCTTCCGTCGACAAAACCCGTTTCTATTGTGGTTATGCTAAGCGTGCTGCTAGGACACAGAACCTACTTAATTTATATACCATTGTATAGATAATTTAATGGAGATTAATACCTACTGTACTTTTCAAAAATTGATTGAATGCAGCAGAAACGAAAAATACATAGTTTAAAAAAAAAACCCGTCAATCAATGTATTAAACCTAAAAACATTTTAGCTTGTGAGAAAATCAATTAATTGAGGCTTTTTTTTATAGATTCGTTTCAGCCATTCAAGGAACCCTATTGAAAAGGGCACTTTTATTCAAAGTAGTTTAATTATAACTAATAAAAAACTAACTAATATAATATCTATAACTATACTCGGAATTTTAATTCGATTCCAGATTTGACAATTTCAGTGTTGCAACGTTATGACAAGTACTAAATAGTGACGTTGCGAAATTATTCGATATGGAAATGGAATATTTCCAGATCGATTCTTCTCGTTTATAATTTTAGTCTCGTAAACTAAGTATATCAGGAAATTAAATATTTCTGAACCGATAATTTAGTTTTGACGATTAATTAACGATCTGAGACTTTTTTTTTATAATTGTGTGTGAAATAAATAAAAAAATGTGATCATGAAGGAACATGACAAATAAAACAGATAGATGTATAATGATAATAATTTATTTTATAAATTGTCGCCGTCATCGCTATCGCTATCGCTGTCACACACTGATGGCACACACACTGATTGTTTATCGATTTTTGTGTTCATCACTACACTATTATATGTGGTATCATTATTTCACAAAATGACAGTAAATCAAATCTGGAATCGAATTAAAATTCCGAGTATATATTTCCAACTTTGACCCTCTTCCGTTGCCTAGCAACCAATTAAGCAAACCTAAAGAAAAGAGTCTTTGACAGTAGCTACATAAAGATTGCGAGGTGAGAAATTTTATCTATATTGATGGGTAAAAAAGCAGTCAAAACATACTTCATGAAAAGTTGTTTAAATATTTTTCTGTTTTTGAATGAGCGTTATGAGGAGGCACTTTTGGATTTTTCAAATATTTTTTGTTTGTTTTACGATATCGATACCCATTACGTCTGCGGGGTTTAGCTAGCTAATTCAATTTGACCTTGTATGTTGATATATCTGGTGCACTCAGGGTAGTCAGTCTCGCATGATGACTGACGAATATTTAAGCCACGGTTTGAACTAAATACCTATCTATTCTCATAAAGGCTGCCGCAGACAGGCGCTACGCGACTGTAGTAGAACAATTTCTATGAAAACTTCATGGGAATTGTTCTACCAGAATGGCATCGGACCGTCACGTCGCGCCGTGCCTGTCTGCTCTCCTTAAAGCTCGTGACAAGAGCCAAAGTTATAATATTATTACGCAATGTTATTTGTAAGTAGGCAATAATTTGTAATATCAAATAAAACAATTAAGTAAGTAAGAACAAAAACGTGTTTATTTGTCGATGACAACACAAGAAAAACAAAAATATAGTTTATTGCCTATGGTCGTTTGACAGTAGTTTAGATTATTACATTAAGAGGCTTACAACAGCTAAAGCGCGGTCACTGTCGGACTGCATAGAAATGAAAGAGAAGCGCGATGACACGACGCAGGTAATTTATTGCAAAATATGAAGCAGTTAGCGATTTACAAAAAATCTATTGATTGGACTGGAAAATTAAAACACTATTATGCTAATATGTAGCTTGTAGAATAATCTGACAAAAAATCAGAATGATTGCATGTAAATTAATATGATTTTTAATCGTTAAAAGAAATTTTTAGAGGTATCTTCATGATTTTTTTCTATCGTATCAAATTAGTTCTATTATGTTTTCAACACACTATCATACTAGCATATATCCTGAAGCATATCATATATTTTTCTGATTTTGTTTACTGCAGTGGATCATATTCTTTTACGCATTATAAAACTTGCGTTTAGGCACGTTTAGGTCCTGTAGTCCCCTTAAGAGTTTCTAATAAATATTATTGTGCTTCTGTATCGTTTGGGATAAAAATTAAACGTCTTACAACTGTATCGAACGGTCTTTCACTTAATATTCAATATTATTTGATAGAATAAAAGGACCACACGAACTTGGTCCCATAGTAAAAGGTTTTAGTTTTTGAATACAGGGTGTAAAAAGAGCTTTGACGAAGCCGTTATTTACGCATTCTGTACTTATGTACATCTGTCAAATTTCTGCAGATATAATAGCTGGTTTTCACTTTCATTTTTGGAATGAAAATTCGCTGTTTACAGTAGTGCGCAATGCGCCCAACACTGTGCTTTTGGTTACATGCAACGGTACAGGGATTTAATGTTAAATAATAACATTTAAAACTTGTTTTCCTTCAATATCTCCGTAACCACAAGAGTCATAGGTATGGGCCAGTAAAAAAAAAAAAACATACCTAATAACGGGAAGAACGAGTGACTCTCGGTTTCACTAAGGGTATTTTTAACCCCCGACGGAAACAGAGGAGTATTATAAGTTTTTACACCCGTTATTTATTTATGAGCAGTTTTGTCCCCCGAAAAATATGCCAATGAATTGAAATATATTGGATGAATTTAAAACCAATTGAAATATATTGGTGAATTCAAAATCTATTTCAATATATTGGATTCGCATGGATTCTCATTTTCCCTTGACGCAAGAAAATATTACTTTTGTGAAATGAAGAAAAACAGTGTCTACTAGAAATATAAAGCACTCTTCACTCCCATGTTTCACGTAAAGGCATGAAAATAACTTAAATTACTAAATGCAGCTATTTATAAGGCAGTCATTTTATAATTCAATCAATTATATCTAAGCAAACCTTTTCATCAACAAAGGGAAAATGCCTCAGAAAAATTAAAAACATTAACAGTTGCTTTTAGTGTCCGACCGAAAATGGATTTTCAGTCGAAAACGAATACGAAAAAGAAGCGTCGGCTTTAGTCTTATTTTCGGCCGAAAACGAAACCATAACGAAAAGTATTTAGACACAAAAAATAATAATATTTCCGCTGTACACTGAAATCTTGTTTGTTTTTTTACACCTAGCAAATATAGGCTTTAAAATAAATAAAATAACATAATTCCATTAGAGGATACAAAATTCGAGTATTTCTTGTTGTATTGATTCACCTGTTATTGCGGAGCTTTACGAAGAAGGCCGAATAACGCGTGACAATTCACGAACTTCTGATTTTCGGCTTTGGCCGAAGTTTCGGCTGGTTTATGGCCGAAAAAGAAAATATGGCCGAATCATGATTTATTGGCCGAAAATGGCCGAAAACGAATCTTCGGTCGGTTACGGTCACTAGTTGCTTTTTGCTCTGTGGAGGAACGTCTATAAAAATCACACTGCGGCTATAGGAACTCCTAAACATTTTCTTTTGGACATCGTATCACGGGCGACCCTGTATATAGGCCCCGTGGCCGCGCCTGTCATGCGAGGTTGAGGTTGAGTACCAATGTGACTTTGTCATTACATATGTAAGTACCTACCTACCTATTTTCTAAGTTTTTCTTGGATATCAATGACATCGGTAAAGGAACACATCGTGAGGAAACCTGGACATATCGAAGTCTGAAATCGCCAACCCGCCTTGAGCAAGCGTGGTGATCAAAGCTCATGACTTCTTTGTATGAGAAGAGGCCTCGCCGTACTTAGTTCAGCACGTGCTAATACAAGTAACATTCAAGCAAAAAGTGTGAAAGATCAACACAACCAAGGAGTTATAAAAACGAGGTTATAACGTTACTCCTAATTCTTTTTCATTCTAAATAACTCCCCTCAGATGAGAGTGTTAAAGTTAACCGCATTTGTGACACATGTGGTTTCTATGTTTCTAGAGCACTAATCTAAACTTGATCTGAAAAGAACGATCACGTAAGTAGGTAATTTATATTTACTGTTCATTTGTGTGTGTAGATAAATAACATGATACGATCTATTAAAATCCTTCCATTTAATAACTGCTAAACTAAATATTTAAAGCGTGTCCAGTCAACTCATCAACTACAAACCGAAACGTCTGTGTAATCAAATTTGGCCAAGTTAATCCCATATCGACTTTCACTTAACATGGATGGCGGCCCTTATCGTGAGTTAACAACCCAGAACATTCTCTCCGGGGCACTTTCCAAAACACGATTCCCTATTCCATTAGACCCTCTCGAAGTTATCTCGCGTTATTTACATCGCCTGACCGTGCCTTCTTATGTACCTATTCCACCCGCTTTATATGTCTGTGGTATATAAGTGAGCAATGGTTCGTATGTTGTTGTGTTAGAGGTTATTTTCGCTTGGCTGGGGGTGGGCGAGGGTGGGTGTGGTGTCGCGGTGTCGTTGCCATGGCGACGGCGCCCGGACGCGGGATCCCGACGCCCGCAGTGTCGGCGGCCGCGCCCGACCCTCCGAAGTGACACGCGCCGCGAAAAAGCACAACCACCCCGGACGTAGGGGGTATATGCATTCGGATTTTGGAGAAATGCTTTGTTTTTAGCATTTAGGTGGCTATCGATACTATGAATCAAGATTGTGGAATAGGTACTGGACTGCACCATATCCTTGAGGATGTTATTCATAGCGCCTAGTTAAAACGGTCTCTGGTCCTTTGGCCCAGATTTTAAATTATGAGTTTTGTGGTTTAATAACTGATACTATTTTCCTGAATAGACTTACTTCTGCTCTTCCAGGGGTCTGAAAACTTTAGAAGATTTCGGATGCGTTCTCTAGAGAAATATCGATTGGGTGGGGACAGAAGAATTTTACAAGATATGATTATAATGAAATAACTCGAAAGTTCGACAATCAGTCATACCAAGGGGTATACCCAGTAACTGGGTTGTGGAGGTCAGGTAGGCAGTCACTCCGTGTAAAATATTGGTATTCAGCTGCATCCGGTTAGACTGGAAGCGGACCCCAACCTAGTTTGGAAAAGGCTAAGCAGATTGATTGATGATTATAATGAAATAGTACTATAGGTAGTTTGTATGATGTTTCAAATCCATGATGCTAATCCGAGTGCTTTTAGGAGACTGTATTACTGTATGGCTGTAGAAGGATTACATTGAAGCTGTATTTTTTGCATTTACCTAAATTAGTTCTTCTATTGGACTAGAGATTATAGTATTAGCCTGTAAATTATCAGACTTTAGAGGGCAAATACAACTTTATTTATTTATTTAAGCACTCAAATGTACAGTGGGACTTAATGCCATAGGCATTTCAACCAGTCAACATTTTTTTTTTGTTATCAATTTATTGAACCAGTCTTTTTCATAGTGCTATTGCACGTTTTTATGGCAATTTCTACTTGATTTATGGAATTGAAAAATTCACAATTATAGGTACTTGTTGTAAAGTTTGGTAAGCACTCGCATTCGTCACAGCTAGAAAGTAAGGACATACTATAGGCAAGCAAAATGTATTAGCAAGGCTTGGTAGGAATTCTACTAGATTGTTGTGTTGGGACCGATCAAAGCTCGACCAAGTAACATATTATCTATACCGAAAATTGAAGGGATTTTTGAACAAAATCTTCTTTGTGCACGTTGAGCGATTTTTGGTAGGGGAAAAGCTTACGGGTTCGCGTCACCAACACGACATGCTGTAATAGCAGTATGTCTGTAGCTATAAAAGTGACGTGTTGGGAAAAATTATTTCATAGTTTTTAGTTTTCTCTTCTGTCTGCAGCCCCCATGGCTGACTATGTTTTTTTTTCTGCATACGCTTCTTGGCACGAACTGAACCCGAATATCAGTTATGAAAACTTATAAATACATAGGTAGTGGGTGCTATTTTATTCCAGCAAGGGATAAAACGCAATGTCCTGGTATCCGTCCACAAATTCTCTTTAATCATGGTCACCGTACACACCACCCTTCGACCCAGGTCGATGAGGCGGTGGGCAGGGGGCTCGCACCTTTTGTTTAGGACCCCCTCCTCCCCCCCTCGTTCATTTACTCGCGTCCTGGTCTCAATGCTGTTTGCAAACGGTTTAGGTGCCTAAATGTAGAAGGGAAATGTCAAAATTTCACTTTTTTTGTTTGCTAACCGTGAGGGGTGATATGCTGACTGTGGATATGGAATTTCGGGGCTTTATTGATGGTGTAAGTGCTTGCTGAGTTGGTTCGATTTTTTTGGTAATATGCGGCTTGTTATTGAGGCTTGGTCCTGCCTTTTCTGTAGAGAGGATTGGGTCTTGCGTTGGAAGGCTAAGGGCTGATATTATTTGAATCAATCAAATCGAACTCAAGCAAGACTTTTAGTCCATAAAAAATGATTAAATATACAAAAAAAACAGAATATAAAAACATAACTGAAAAGAGAAAGAAGCATTATATCAATATAATTTTTGGTATCGGAGGCGGGTGACAAACGAATAACCTGAAATATGGTGTAACTTTTGTTTGTGCCTGCGATACCACCATTTTATTTTTTTACGACATATCATTCATCAAAATCGGTTCAACCGTTTAGTAGTTACGAGGGAAAATAAAGACGAACATACATACATACACACCTTGGCTTCGCCGCAGTCGGGAAACGCTGTTTTTTAAAGCCAGCTATCTAATTATGCAATACATTTTCGTAAACGATTATGATTAATCTATTTCATTTTGACAGTTCAACAAAATTCATTGCGTCATTTACGTTGTTGAGCAGATTTTTTTTTCGAGCTTTTTTAGCAAATGATTAGCAATCTGCTTCAAAACGATTCAGATTCTGATTGATTGTGTACTACGCAATTAGGGTACAGGTCCTGATACTTTAAATTACTTACTTTAGGACCAATCATAGATGCTGAACACTGATGTCAGTCAACAATTTTCATTCATAGTCATAAAAAGCCATTGCAAATAATCATCAGAAGCTAATCTTTTCCGTTTACTTATATAATTTCCTACACTGGCGAACGAAAACTGCCGAATGATTACGAAAATCGGGATATAAAAGGGGAAAAATTGTTGGAACATGGGGCTCAGGTTACCTTGTTATTTCGTAACAGGCAAAGCAACAGACTTGGTATGGTCGGAAATAGCAACGAAGAAAAAAGATATCTGCAGAGTTTGACAGCTAGTGATCGATATAAAAACTGTCGATACTTGTCTATGATATTGGGTTATTTTTGATAGGCAATGCAGAATTTTATTTTACGGAATATGTAGTTTTCAGGGGGCTGAAAGTTATCTTTTCTCTGCAGGAATTTTATTTTATTTATTTATTTTTTATAGGGAAAACAAACAGTAGTATACTAAAAATATACAAAGTATCTTAGACATTATGACTTAACAAATATACTACCTACTACATTTTCCACAGATTACTACTTAAACTAAAACAAACTGATTAGCAGTTAATTGTAGTCAGGGTATGTAGAAACATTAGTAGCTACTGTCGATCCTTCAACATTTTGATTATGTCAGTTCTAAAGGTATATCTGCTTACAAATAATATATCAATTGCACAAATATTGGGTAAGTACCTACACAAATTAATATACAGGCGAAAATATGTAACAGCGACCTTGAGAAACAGAGGGGGGAGGGGGAATTTTAAATTACCGTAAAAATACCCTAAATCTACCAATACTTTTTACAACTTTGTGACATTGAGACGCCATTTCCATGGACGAGAGAATCGCGGCGATAGTCACGCTGTGATTTCAAATTATCGCCGCCATGATATCGCCGTGTGGATATTTATTCATAGATTTTCTATTGAATTTGATGGCACGGCGAGATCATCCCCGCGATTTTCTCGCCCGTGGAGACGGCCCCTGACTGGCTGAGATGAATATACACTTCGATGACCAGCCTGTACCAGAGGTAGAAACAACAACATTTTTAGGGCTTCACATTGACAAAAAACTGAATTGGAAAACCCATATCGAAATCTTGTGCAAGAAAATCAGTAAATCTGCCTATGCCCTGCACACATTGTCGTCTATAATAAGTGTGGAGGCATTACTTAAAGCCTATGGCTTAACAGAATCTCATCTACGCTATGGTGTCATTTTTTGGGGCAACTCAACAGAAAAAGACACGGTGTTCAAGGCTCAAAAGAGATGCGTTCGTTCAATATTTAAAATGAAACCTACTGATAGTTGCGTGCCTTACTTTAAAAAATATAAAATACTTACTTTGCCATGTCTGTACATTTTAGGAGTAGCTGTTTTTGTCAAAACAAATCCACAGCGATTTAAACGAATACCACCCACGTAATAGGCGCGACAATAGCAGGATATGC
Organism: Agrochola circellaris; assembly: GCA_914767755.1. Classification (NCBI taxonomy): domain Eukaryota; kingdom Metazoa; phylum Arthropoda; class Insecta; order Lepidoptera; family Noctuidae; genus Agrochola; species Agrochola circellaris. The sequence goes on from OU611860.1 coordinate 13,348,898, forward strand.
TCTCATACTACGAGAACAACCCTCATGCGCAAAAGTGTATTTTGTATGGCTCCTATCATATTTAATAAATTACCTAAAAGTTGGAGAGAACTGCCCTTGTCACTTTTCAAAAATAAGCTGAGAGTTTTTTTAGTTAGTAAAGTGTACCTATTACAATGTTAAAGATTTTTTAAATGAAAAGGACTTTTCTATTCCGACTTCTAATATACATAGTTAAGAATAACAATTTTATTGAATAATGTGAATCTTATATCAATTTAGAATTATTCAATTTGACTGCATAATAATTAATATTCTGGACATAATTTAATCTATTTTGACTTTATTATACCTATTATATCTTGACATCAATTATTATTTATTTGTTTTGTATTTTGTAATGAAATTTGAATGACTTTATGTAAAATGCAATTAAATGTAATGTTCTATACCTGCAAAATATGTACGCCGTTATTGGCAAAACATGGACGCACACATCTATTACTAATTCAATACCTTGCATGTCTGATTACTCAGTTTATGTAAACGCATGTTTGACAAATAAATGATCTTTATCTTTATCTTTATGAAAATGCGACTTGAATTTGAACGTTTTTTATGTACCTAAGAGTATTCGCCTTCTGACCGCCACACAAGTATCTCAGATAAAAGTGACGATCTACAAACACGAAGCTAAACGTTTTGTTAATCACAATGTGTTAGGTATATTATATAGCCTGGTTCTGGGATTTTTTTTATGGCGGATCTGCTGTGGTTACCCTCGAAATTCAATTAAAATATGATTCGCGACCGTAACAAATATGGCTTTTAAGAATTATAATCATTAGAATCAGCAATACAACTCCTTAAGTTACAATTGGCCTCAAATGTCATGATTTCATTGAAGAGTTAGTCAGTGGTATGAACTTAGAGAATTGTATTAATCTTCTTTTCGTGTTGTTAGTGACTAACCTGGTGTCAGAGTTTTAAAGCCGCCCATGGGCCTCTGACTTGGTTTAATGATTGTATGATTATAATTCTATAACTAAATATTTGTTACGGCTGCGAATCATATTTAGATCACCATACAACCTGATGACTGTCCTGCAAATTGCAAAAAACGTAAGTAAATTTAAATTTCACGGGTTACCCTGACGCCTTCGCCTTAACTGACAATAACATTACACCGACCAATCCAATCACGCATACTACACCGATAATGTAAATAAGGATTACGACTGGAGCCGTGTATAGGCGATTCAGCGTCACCGACCGACTGGAGCCGAGTATACCCGATGCAGCGTCACCGACCCGAGCGTGACGGTTCAATTTCGTTCACTTTTTAGAAAGACCGCAATGCCTGAGGAAGTTTTCACTTCTAAAAGAAAAAGTAAGTACTACGCGGGATTACGCGCCGGCGAGTGTTGTTTTCGTAAGCTGAAGACTGAAATTGCTGAAATAAAAAGCGGAGACTGGGTGTGAAGTTCAGAAACTTTGTAGTACTTACTTAGCTGGTGCGTTGGTTCAGTGATGACCATCGACACTTAGTTTATATTAGCTTAGTAATCCTAACTATCCTAATAAACATATTACAGGGTGGCAGGGACATCGACGCAAAAACTTTTTACGTTTCATACGGTATACGATTCTGAACCCCCTGCGTTGAGATTTTTCGTCGGAAATTAAAAATAAAAGCAGGTGTTTCATACAAAAGTGCAATACCTACACAGTTAAAATGTATGGAACAGCAGATTTTTTTTAAATAACCGACGAAAAATTTCAACGGTTCAGAATCATGTTCTGAAACCATGTTAACAGCTTTCGCGTCGATGTCCCGCCACCCTGTATATCCTAACTAATATTATAAATGACTGCGAAAGTGAGTTTGTTTGTTACGCTTTCACGCTAAAACGGCTGAACAGATTTGAATGAAATTTGGCACATGGGTAGACCATGACCTGGAGAAGAACATAGGATACCTTTTATATCAATATTCCCGATTCGTGATCGTGTCCGGGGGATCAGGCGCACATCTGTAAACCTCTTAATGTCTCAACCAATCATTGCTGATAACATAGTAGAGGTACTATGTTGCAATGACCTTCAAACATTTTTTCTTTCGCTACTGAGGAGTAGCGACATAACAAAGGTTTGAAAGTCAGCTACCTTATTACGCAACACATTTTCGTTGACAATTCCTACTAATCTGTTTCAATTTGACAGGTCAACAACATTCATTGTGTTATTTACGTTGTTGAGCAGATTTTTTTTTCGAACGTACGAAGCAATGGATTAGCAATCTGTTTCAAAACGATTCAGATTCCGATTGATCGTGTATTACGTAATTAGGGTACCGTACTGGTTTAGTTATTTAAAAAGCTTTCGTAAACAACATCAAGGCTATAACTCCCTGGTGTGGAGTTTCACACAGACTTCTTGTTCTTCTTCAAAAACGTTTTAATAACGTTCCGTTCGAACGTAACCGAAACAAAACGTTCTTTAGGTTTATAAGACGAAAACGTTTCGAAAAATATACTGCAGTGCTATTCTGTAACCATCTCACCGTGAAAACTTAGGTGAAGTGAGCGTGGAGTGAGCTGTCATTCCACAGGGATTGACACTATTGACAGCTCACTTCACCCAAGTTTTCACGGTGAGATGTTTACAGAATAGCATGGCTGTTATCCGAGCCCTTTATTTCACCAAAGAAAACCCTTTACTGCCCGAAATGATGATCGACTCTAGAAATCGCTTGGCAGTAAAACTTTTCAATATTATGCTGAGTAAATTTATTTGCCCTAAAGATGGTTGATGGGAGTTGCTAACGATTGGCTTTAGCGCTATGAGTCGCGGGTTTGATTCAATTTCTACATTCTATGATTTACATTTTCTTAACTTACTTAACTCTTACTTATTTTAGATTTTATAAAAAACCGAATCAATCACAACTCTCCGAAATAACCAAAGCATTAATCAAACTACAGAAAAACATCTCCACCTAAAGCCATACTTATTCAATTTATCCGTATCGACTGCGAAGAACACACACACACAAACTCACGTTTTTTCACAGCCGTGTCTCAAATAAAATCGATCGCATGGAACCTCGAGCCGGGGTGTGAAGCCACGCCTACAATTCACGCGCGAGGTGACGATTGGACGACGCTTTGCACACACACACACACAAACACTAGTCGTTTTAATGAACACACAGATGTGAACTGATTTAAAATTAATGTGAACATAAATTAATTATTCATTTTGGCTTGTATGGCAGATGCTTATGCAGTGATTTGGGGATGTAGTATCTAGTTGGCTAGTGTAGTCATCTTTTTGTAGAATTTGCAGTCTGGTTCTGCTATGATTTACATAAAATCACGCCTGTTTTCCCCGTGGGGTTTGGCAGAGATGTACACCTATAGTACTCAAACCACACACCTCTGACTTTTCGGATTCATGCGCGTATTGTATAATTATCACTTGCTTCAAAAACGGTGAAAGAAAACATCGCGAGGAAACCGGCATGCCTGAGAGGTATTTATCGATGGCATGTGAAGTCAAGTCAGAGGCCCATGGGCGGCTTTAAAACTCTGACACCAGGTTAGTCACTAACCACACGAAAAAGAAAGAAAGAAAAATAGGGGGCGAGCCTATATGGCAATAGGCTCGCCCCCTATTTTTCTTTCTTTCTTTTTCGGGCACAATTCCAGATGGAAACACCTAATAGCAATTTTCCCGACCTGCAATCGAACCGAGGACCTCATGCTCAGCAGTAGCCCTTGCAACCACTAGACCAACGAGGCAGTCTGCTATGATTACTCGTCAGTAAAAGTTTTTAATCGAATTATTCTAAAGCTTTCTCGACAGCGACGCTTGGGAGTTTATTTAATTCTTTGTCTAAAAACGATAAGGCATTTTTTTTACCTTCGTAGGAATAATACAGTGAAAAGTGTGAACGGTTTGAAGATACGTAGGCAGATGTAAAAAAAAACATCTTATCAAAAAAGCAGCAAAGAAGAAACGAGTATTCCAACTTTATTAGAGTTCATGAAATAGGAACACTGTTTCAAGTTTAATGAACTCCTCCTCGTTTGGTCCTCCGAGGCGAAGACTTGGCGCGGAGTTTTTATTATTTTGCCGGGACCTTCAACCGAAGCTTGACCTAATCTTACGTCTTGAAATATTATTTTAATAGGTTTTGATTTGGCACCATTTAGGTTAGGCCGGATTGAGTAGGTCTAGATTTGATATTTATTTCTGTAATTTGATTTTAAAAAACAACGTAAACGTAACAATAAATATCAAATCTAGACCTACTCAATCCGGCCAATGTGTATGACCTACTAAAGACCGAAAGCACACTCAGAGGTCAGCCTCTTTTAAAGTCCAGACATAATCTTGTTCAGGCCATACAGATTTGAGTGGACCTGTCCAGTCAGTGCACGCATTTGTCAGTAATCGTGTAGCTCAACTCAGAACTTGAGAAGCTCAACGACTCGACGAACAATACCAACGAAAGGACATTTTAGACCAGCTATCTAATTACGCAACACATTTTCGTTGACAATTCCGACTAATCTGTTTCAATTTGACAGCTCAACAACATTCATTGTGTTATTTACGTTGTTGAGCAGATTTTTTTTTCGAACGTACGAAGCAATGGATTAGCAATCTGTTTCAAAACGATTCAGATTCTGATTGATCGTGTATTACGTAATTAGGGTACAGATTATCATTAAAACTAACTAATAGAAAAGAAAAATAACCCACATAGTCCTCATATTCACAATGATTAATAATGTTTACTATAAAAAATATTTAAAAATGTAAACAATATGTATGTTGAATGTAATAAAGTAATATAATAATAATGATATAATAATGAAGAAAATTGTGTTATGGAAAACAACTGCATTAAGAGTATTAAGAGATATTTTGGTTAAACATGGATTTTTCGTTATTTCAAAAAAGTTTAATATGCAGATACTTTGTATCAACAAGTACCCATACTGTAACTAAAACTGCTATTTCTTGACATATTATAATTTTATTTCCGCCTTCAGGTCAATCGATATTGCTTAGCTATGACCTAGGAACACGAAACTATAAAAAATTAGTGTCCAAGTTTTGAACATTATTGCATTAGTCTTCTGAAAGCTTCAAACATTTTGCAAATTGTCGACTTCAAATACACTGAGTAATGTGGTAGGCTTCATAAACTGTGCTCAAGTTAAACAGAATGAGAAATAGACTTATTATAAGAAGGCAAAGGGATTTTATGTCAGATTTGTTGAAGTTTCTATACCTGTAGGGTAAGTATACAGATTGTATTAAGAGCTGACATTATACAGAAAGTGGGCAACGTCGCAAATAGCTGTCAAATATGTCGCTGTTTTGATTAATTTGGCGATATTACTGTATGGAAATAAGAAATATGGCTAACTAGTGAACTAAAATATTGGTTATGAAATGCAATAATTAATATCGTAACACCGAATAATAATTATTACGTTTTAGATGTAAGTAAATATGTATTTGGAAACTTTCCACATGCCTTTTGTACACTTAAAACGGTTACAACATCAAATACAGTGTTAATTTGCAATTCTTTATTAATATTCTAGTTCACTAGTTAACCATATTTCTTATTTCCATACAGTAATATTGCTAAATTAATCAAAACAGGTAAACATTTGACAGCTAAGTACGTGCGACGTTGCCAACTTTTTGAATGAACGCTCTTAAAGTTTTTTTTCATAAAGTATCAAATTCCTATTTTTTTTAACAGTACCTGGTTTGACTTTAACAGATACCTGTTACTAAATATCAAGAGCATTTTTCAAATCAGAAATCACGATCATATAAAGTTCAAGGTGAGAAAACCCTTGTTACAGAAAAGAAAATCTGTCAATGTGGATTAAAATCATTTCTCCCACCATTTTACCATTCACAATTACAGTCTAAAACAATCAATTTCAAAACAAACAAGCTACCGTTATTCTGTGGTAGATACGTAGATAACATCTCAGAAAGGATCATCTCTACGAAAAATAACCCCTCTTCTACACAATCGAGCAACGGACAGACAGACAGACAGATGCACACTTTTAACAAAAGCCGAGCATTTGTAATAAGTATTAATACGTTTAATTTTACAAGCATAAAGGCGTTTTGTTCGCGCCTTGATCGACAGATCTGATAATTTGAATATGGAAAGGCATTCGGGCGGAATGACGATCGATGCTCTTGCGCATACGATTGCGTAGTTTTTTTTTTTTGGGAATACTTTCAACGTGTATACTGGTGATGCGTGTAAAATGTGTTGACGGAAGGTATAAAGTAGCGGATTTCTATGCGGAAATATGGATTAAAATATCAAAAATGGCAGGATTCACTCTTGATATGAAAAAAGCAGCAAAGTTTTCAGTTGCCTTACAGCTGTATGTTTTATTAATTGCTAGGTGATTTCGTTTTGAAATTTTTCCATCATAAGCAAAACTAAATTTTTCTACCCCTTAATACCTAATTCTAGTTGTATTACCAAATCAATTTGGATCTTAATCCTACCATTATTTTCTTATCTATTCAACCGTGTTTTATTTAACTTTTTATCCCGATAAGATCCTACAGTAAATGCCCATCAGGGCTTTACCAATCTCCGATTTTCATTAGCAGTATTATCTTGAGTCATGAGTACTTACATACGTGAGACTATTGCCTGCGTGCATGCGCGCGCGCTTCGTGCCTCGGATGCGTTCGTACGTGCACGAGTGCGATACGAGTAGTAATTCTTCAATGAATTTAATCGTCATTGGGTGCGATATTGATCTTTTGATACGGGGAATGGACGATGGATTTATAAATAGTACGATTCATGACGACTCTTTAAAAAGCTCTTTTAATTAAGACAGTAGCGTTTGATTAGGTATCTGGCTTAAAGGTAGGAGAGCCAGATATAAAATGATGAAAATATAAATGTCAAGAAAAGAGTTTTGGTCCTTCTGCACGGGTAGCATGACAACCATAGACACGGGTTTTCTACGGATTTTGTCGACGGAAGAATAGATAAAATGACAGATTGTGATTGTTTATCTGTCATTTTGTCTATTCTTCCGTCGACAAAACCCGTTTCTATTGTGGTTATGCTAAGCGTGCAGGTGACAGTGCTGTATTAAATTCAAAAAGGTAGGTAGTACGTACTAAATATTCGTTTCTTCTAGGTATATCCAACTTTCTGTCGATGCAGTAGCTTCTTCAAGATTGTTGGTAGCCAAAGAGACCAAAAGTGCCACCGAAGACGCCGACAACATTACTTGCTACTCGGTGATGATTGACGTTACGTTTTCAACCATAGAGTCAAAGTTCTATGTGTGTGGGTGGGTATGTGTGTGTGTGTTCAGTCCTACCGTTTTAAACTGGTCTGTTTTCTGCTAGGTATATCCTTTCTGTCGAAGCAGTAGCTGATTCAAGATTGTTGGTAGCCAAACGTACCAAAAGTGCCACCGAAGCCACCGACGGCAATACCTACTTACTGCTCGCTGAATATGATTGACGTTACGTTTTCAACCACAGCGTCAAAGCTCCATGTGTCAGTATTCAGTACTATCATTTTAAACTGGTCTATTTTCGAAGCTACATATGTCCTTTAAATGTCATTCTTAAATACTTACCGAAATTATTCTTACTAAATAGCTTCTCAGGCGTAACATCAGTCTTCTGATGGACTGGACTGCCGATGTACTCCGCGACTCCTTCCTGCTTCAGCTCCGGGAATTGGGTGAAGTACTGCTGCACTTGAATTTGACCTATACGATCTGTAACAAATAAATGATACGTCAGTTGGCATTTTGATTTATATGATTGGCTAATATTGGTAATTGTTGGACAGGCGTATGTCCAGCTGAAGACTCTGACTGAAGGTTTTATTATGATGGTGATGCGATTGCTTTGCTAAACAACATCACGGCATGGTGTCAAAAGAGTTTGAAAAGTAGCATCCACAGCAATAAACAAAGAGTTTGTACGATGGTCGAGGAGTTCGGACCTTCTTTTAACCTTACTACTTGTGTGAGCTATGCGTTTTATATTCAACCTTTGAAGTTCGTGTTAATGTTAAAATGATAGCACTCGAACATTTGCTATTAGTAACAGCACAGATGAATACAGATGGGACGCTCCACAGTTTAGGTATGAAACTTCAAGCACGCGTCGGGCCCGTCTTGCTGGGCCAATTCAGTGAGTCATAAAATCTAAGAGTCACGCTATAGAAAGAGAGGCAACTTTTAGGTGAATATTACTGTAGGTGATTAGCGCTGTGCGACCTGAATTGCACTTTATTATGTCTAGGTAAGAGTCGCTTTTTATTTAAATGATTTTGCGGAGTGTCCCATCTGTATTAGGTAATCTGTGCTAAAAGGCAAGAGGAAATGCAGCTTAACGCAGTTCGAGAGATTTACCGAGCTGTACTAATTGATTTGTCTAATGAGTGGATGTCAAATTAATTGAAATGCTTTGCAGAACATTCTTTCTTAGTTATTTTTTATGTCATAGTCTGTACTAGAAAAAGAAAAGATTGGAGCATAGCCGCTACGAATTCCGTCCACGAAAATGTAGGTAGGTATCAAAAATTTATAAAGCAAAAAGGGACAAGGGTCCTCAACAGCCATCCAAACGAAAACGTCGTATGAGAATTAAAGCCGAAAATTTCATATTTCCTAAAACATCGGACGGAAACCACTAAACACCCCACCCCTGGCGTGTCAACACAAAGAACTGTAAAATCCGTGCAATTTGTACCCTCTGCCGCTGGCGTGTAGCGTATATACTTATCGATTTATCGCAAACACGGCTCGTGTTTTAAAAAGTCAAGTAGCACGCGACCAAGCAGTTTTAAGGTTTCGCTCCACGTGTCACGGTTCAATTTCTGTTGATCCCAAATCGGTGTATACGATCTGCCCGTTCGGCGGCGGTGTGTAAAAATGCCGTCTTGTCGTAGGCACGCCGCCTCTCCCTAAGCGACATTTTTACAAGAGGGGGAGGGGGCCACCCGCGGACGCTCCCGTCATTTCGTTGTCATCCAGGGCTCCTTTTTGCGCGATCACGGCGCGAGCCTCCGCCGCGACAATACTGTTCACAATTTTTATTCTTTTCGAAAAGAAAATACGAAATAAATATAGGCCCGTAGAGAAAATGACGAACAATGCCGCCCTTCGGCGAGATTACCGCCATCAGAAAATGAATGCTTTGTTACATCCGTCCAACGGGATGTTTTCAGTTGTTACTTGTTACATTAGACTTGTCATTTCCATTAGGGTCTGGCTAGGCATGAAAAGTTGCCGAACACAACGGTCGGCTACGTCGTTTCAATTTCAGAAAGTACATTGCGATCCTTTTTTTTGCTGCCATTACAAAGACATTTTAACGAAACATTTGGAAATACAGCTATTTTATACAAGCAATCTTTTTAGGTATCGTCTTACCGTTTTATTCTAATGACAATGCTTAGAAATGTTACCAAAAGCGCTAGTAAAATACGCCTGCTCATAAATTAGAAGCACAATTCTAGTACAAGGAAACGACGGTAAATATTACTTTCGAAAGCAGAAAGTACTTGGCTTTTTTGGTGAAATTAAGTTTTATATTGCGAGCCTCGTGCCTAGAACATTACCTTGCGGGAAACCATCTAAGGTCATGCAGGTTAAAGAAAGTTTGTTATGCTCGAATCTTAGATGAACTTAGATTGACTGACCATACAGACTGATTGATCTATGGTTAAGATAGCATTGAGTGCACATCTGGTTACAAAAGAGTTAGAAGATGAAAGCGACAAACACGTTGCTAATTAATAAAGCTTGTAAAAAGCGAATCTAATGCTAACAACTTAGATTAGCTCATGAGGACATCAACGGACAAAAACTAACCTGAGCTAAATAATCTACTTCGGGGAAAAACGAGTCTGTATTAATAACGAACTGTGATCCCCAATTTATCTGCATTCCCGTGATGGTGATTTTTACCCCTATGACTGCTAATTGTAAGGAATATAGAAGGACTTACGGAATTACGTATTATAAGAAGACCCATATTCAGCGGCAAACGCTACTGGGCTATATGTACCTAGCACCCGTAGTGATCTCCTCAAAAACATAAAATCTTCAATACAACCCCATATAGAAATTCACTATATTCATTTTCATTTCCTAACCCATACAATTTCACAAGGACAACCAGTTTTATTTTGTGTTTCGTTCGTTTTTAGACCAATACGGAAACCATAGATCGTAAAACGTTTTCACGATAAGTCACAATGCAATGATGAATCGACTCGCTGTTTCAACGATAAACATACAAAACATAAGGAGGACACATAAATGAGGCTGTTATACCCTTGCCAGATATAGGACTTCCATAAATCAGTGAAAATGATGCAATGCCACGCTTCGCGAACAGTAGGGGAAATAAAACTTTCGAGACTCGGTAAGCAACTTGGCAAAAATGTCCCTAAATGAGTACTTCAAAATAATTCTGATAGAACAATGGAAAAAGATGGCATTTTCAAAAATTTCTGCCATATAAATTATGATGATGATGAGTTAAAATTCAAAAAGATTATATTCTTTAATTATTATACCTTCATCAATATGACAAGTATCAGATTAGGAGACTTGGCTCAATGCACTTAACATTTCACAACTGCTATATGTGAAAGTACACAATATATTTTGAATTAATCTGTTGGCAAAACACGCAGAATATTTACAAACCTGTTAAATTCTATCGGCCGCAGCATCGATAGTGTGAATGCTCTGGAATATTTTCGAAGCAAAAACATGGAGAGCTTAAAAAAGTACAGTTTAAATGAAGCCCGAAACTATTACTGGGTTGGTATTTTTGGAATATCTACAGTGTGCTAACTGACCCGATAGACGTTGTCCTGTCCAAATTTCAATAATTCATACAAAATTCCTATAGATAATGGACTTTCTGTTTTCCCGGCAACCTTTAAATTTTTTCTTTCCGTAAGAACCTGATTCGGACTAATACGAACATTTTAAAACAAAAAATTGCCAAATCGGTTTAGCCTTTCTGAAGTTATGCGCTTACCAACGAGCAGCATGAATTTTTTTATATAGGTAGATATTGTTGCGGCCAGGAGTACGCTGAAAACATGGCTTATTTATTTTTTATTTTAAAGAGTGCGTGGAGTTGCCTGCCCGTTTTTCTCCATAGGAATCTACTACTCTTTGGAAACGGCCACTAGGTTTATCTTTCTGACTGACCGATTCCTTGTTAATACAAAAGCCTGTTAATGGTTGAATAAAAATAATTGCTTACGAGTTTTTTAAGTTTTATCTATCTGTTACTTCGACCCTTTTTCACTTCGCCGACGCGACTGCCGTCGACAATGTGCCGCTCACAGCAAACCAACATCAACCTTATTGCAACGACGATAAAGATCACTGTGATTTTAAAAACTAGTGAAATAGCTGAAAGGCCTGTAATTTTTTAAAGTTTCATTAAAAAACTCTATCATTCTCTACTTCCCTAACTAACTTACAATCATCTTCAAAGCCATCAATACGATCTTATCCTTTGTCCAATTCTAAAATTTCGCCGCCTGCTCCACAAAGGACCAAAAAGGAAGATTCAACTGTTCAATAAGTTTATTTTCTTTTTTTCTTTCAATAAATGGTGATATGATTGGCGGCGAAGTGCGGCTAAGACAAAGCTTTGCGGCTGTGCCGATTTCTATGAGGATCGCGTTACGCCGCTACTACCTCGCACGCTTTCATGTCTGTGAAAAGACCTTAACCCTACACTGGTCTTTGAGTTCGCCGCTGAGGATTTAAGCTGTTTATCTTTACGCTTGTTTTGTTAGTTAAAAATGTGTAGGTGGACTGTGATATGTTCTTTTATAGCTAATATAAGCCATGGCCTCGATGGGAATTTCTATCGACAAAAATTTCGGATTTCATACAAAATTTCATCGCCGATTTAACCCCTTAAGGGAATGAATTTCCAAAAATCTTTCCTTAGTGCTCAGTTTCGTTACATATGGAATTTTTGTGCAAAATTTTGATAATTCATATTCTAACCCGGTTTACCTACTTAGCGTTTATCCTAAAATTTTGCAACGTCGCAAATAGATGTAAACAATGTACCTGTTTTGATTTCTTAATAATGAATTGCAATTATAACATTGAATTTGATGTTTTAGGTACCCATTTTAGGTGTAAAAAAGGCATTTGGAAAGTTTCCAAATACTTTTTTTTACTTCTATTCGGTGTTACGATATTAATTATTGCATTTTATAATCAATTTTCTAATTCGCTAGCTAGCCACATTACTTATTTCCATACAGTAATATTGCAAAATTAATCAAAACAGCGAAATATTTGACATCTATTTGCAACGTTGCCCACTTTCAGAATAAACGCTCTTAAGCTGTATGTTGTCTGTCAGTGAATTAATGACTTTAAGATTATTAAGTAAATAGAATGCTGGTATTTTAGCAATATTTAGAATTTACAAAAAATATACATCAGCCACTGGAGAATTCGCTTGGCACTGAGCTGTAGCAATCTAAGGAAACATAAATACACTCGAGAGCAATGAATCCGGGTCACTTAAAGAATCCTAAAAATCTCGGAAACTAAAAATGCTAGGTTAATGCAATAAATTGTATTTAATAGACAATGTAATACTCCTTAAATGAAGGTATTAAAACTTCTTAGTTATTGTAAAGTTATATCATAAAAAAATCAAATTTGAAAAAGGGCCACTTTCGAAGATGGAACTACGAAATTACAGCATTTGGTTTTGCTTTTGTTTGTAATCTGTCATTTATGTGGGTACATAAACCATGTTGATAGTGCTCTATATTCATTATTCAAGCTGAAATTATGTCGCTTACGCCTGAAGAATGCACCAGAATACTTACAATGCTGGAAACCGGCCGGAGTCAGCGCGATACAGCCAGGACTGTCGGTGTGTCGCTGTCAACAGTACAAAGAGTTCTCCGACGTTACGAAGAAACTGGTTCTAACCTACGCAGACCAGGAACGGGCAGAACTAGGTGTACCACAGCACGAGAAGACCGATACTTGGTGAACACCATGCTTCGAAATCGCTTTCTCACAGGAACTGAACTCACAAATCAGTTTCGACGCCTCGGAGGAAGTAACCCAAGTGCATGGACAGTAAGACGTCGGCTTGCTGAATCTAACTTAAAACCCCTTAGACCTGCAAACGGCCCTAAACTGGAGCGTGGGCATCGTATTTCAAGACTAAGATATGCCCAGAGCCACGTAAATTGGAGTATTGAAGATTGGTCAAAAGTTATGTTCTCCGACGAATCAAAATTTATGCTCTACAAGCACGATGGAAGACACAGAGTGTATCGAAGACCAGGGGAAAGATTCAAGCAAGCATGCATCGAAGAAAAAGTAGCCTACGGTGGTGGGTCTGTACTTGTGTGGGCCGGAATTTCTTCTGAAAGTCGCACAGAGCTGGTGATCATAGAAAACGGCTCTTTAACTAGCGTAAGATATGTGGAAGAAATCCTCAATGATCACGTTGGTCCATTTATGGTCAATTTAGGTGAGGATGCTATATTTATGCATGACAATGCCCGACCTCATACAGGTAGGATTGTGAATGACTACCTTCAAGAGATGAACATTACTCGTATGGAGTGGCCAGCGCGCAGCCCGGATATCAACCCGATCGAGCATGCTTGGGACGAGCTAGGCAGATGCGTAAAACAATGAAACCCTCCCCCAATCACGCTTCGTGAGCTCAAAATTGCTCTCACAGAGGAATGGGAGAATATTCCCCAAAATCGTATAAGGAACTTGGTGTACAGCATGCCAAACCGCGTAAACGCAGTAATGGAAGCACGAGGAGGCAATACGAAGTATTAAAATTCAAGAAAATCGTAATAAAGTTCAAAAATTTCATGTTTCCTATTTTTGTTTTAAGGAGAGATCAGCAGTTTTTTTCTTTATGTAATTTTGTGTTAATAAAATGTATGGTGACTCATTTTTTTTTTTACTTTCATTTAAGGAGTATTACATTGTCTATTAAATACAATTTATTGCATTAACCTATCATTTTTAGTTTCCGAGATTTTTAACATTCTTTAAGTGACCCGGATTCATTGCTCTCGAGTGTATATATAACCATATAGGCCTATTTCGACATTGACTCCTATTGTAGTCTCAAAAACTTTAAATCCGTGATAGTTATTCATATACAGCTTGATTTCAGCTCAAAATATATACACTAGAAGAATATAATACTCGTGACTAAGTAATAACAGCCGCACGGGTCGATCGATCAGGTTAAGCTACGTTTCCCATGGTCAGTCCGACGATGGGTGACCATCTTAACATACCTACCGAGACTCCCGTGCCTCGGGAAGCACGTGAAGCCGTTGGTCCCGGCTGTCATTTGTAGATCTTTGGTAGTCGTTACGGGTCGTCTGAAGCCCGAAAGTCTGACAACCAGTCTTACCAAGGGGTATCATGTTACCCAGTAACTGGGTTGTGAAGGTCAGATACGCAGTCGCTCCATATAAAGTATTGGTATTAAGCTGCATCCGGTTAGACTGGAAGCCGACCCCAACTTAGATGGGAAAAGGCTAGACAGATTGATGAGCGGTTTTAAAATGTGTACAATAAAGCAAGTAGATTCAATTCTAAATATTCACCTAAGTTCTATTTTATTGACAACATCGGTAATATGGGATTATTTAGTGAGTTCGTATCCTAAGTACTAATAAATCTAACTGCTCTATTTCGAAGGTGCTCACAATTGATCGGAAATACCTACATTAAACTTTTAGTGGTTTTGAAATCTAGCGAATTTGTACATGAAAACTATTGTGAATTGCGACGTAGTATATTTGTTGAGATTATTGTGGCTACACTGATCAAGCATTCTACATTTCTACCACTTGTCTATACTAATAATATTATAAAGAAGTAAAATAAAATAAAAAGCTAGGCTATTATAAATAAAGAGGTCTGCTATCTAATTGCGTAACACATTTTCGTAAATGATTAAGACATTTTGACAGTTCAACAATATTCATTGCGTTACTTACGTTGTTGAACAGATTCTTTTTCGAACTTCTGAAGCAATGGATTAGCAATCTGTTTCAAAATGATTCAGATTGTGATTGATCGTGTATTAAGCAATTAGTGTGCAGATTTGAGAGTTTGTACGTAGGGGGTAATCATCGGAACTTATGATCAGATTTCGAAAATTCTTTCACTAATGGAGAATAACAGAATTGCCGAGTGTCATGTCATATATTTTAAGTTAAAATAAGAAATTTCACGAGGACGAAGTCGCAGGCCGAAGCTAGTAATGAATAAAGAAAATAACTTAGTGAGAGTAAAGTAAAATACATCTCAATTCTCAAAACATAATGTAGAACCTAAAATCACTTAAAATCCAACGCCTCTGTTCTATAATTCAAAAGAAACTCCATTTTCAAGTAACCCAAACCTCTATTCGACCACTATTAAAATTCAAATACAACATTCAAAATCGATAGAACTCATCGTAAAAATAAAGCACGTCACGCTTACGATTTTATAGACTTTTAAAATGCGTGTACAGCCCATCGATTTGTACGAGAACTCTTTAAAACCACATAAAATATTTGAACCGATTTTTATTTGGTGGCATTTTTTTAAGAGGCGAAGTTTCCGTGCTTACTACACGTTATCGGTAACCGATCGTATCCGTTACTTTCGTGTCGAGCGTGATTCAACCCTTTATCTAGATCGGGGTAGGTAGTGACGTCGCCGGTAAGCGCCGCTCTGTATTTCATTACCACAAAAATTATTCAATATTCAATTATTCATCGCGCATCGGCCGGTGGAAGGATCGCTGATTAAAAGTTGTTGGAGCTTTTTTGGTGTTTAGTCCTTTGAGCCGAGGCGAGAACTCTTGGTTTTTCTTGATTTTATTTGCATCAGTCAGTCTGTAGAGAACCTGTGCCAAAGTATGTTATCGATATATGTTCTAGATCTACAAGTGCAACATTGACAATTAGTTAGATGAAATGCTTCACATTATGTTCGAAAAATATTTTAACTAAATTTGGTCCTTAGGTCCACGAAGAAACACTTGAGCCAGTGTTTTCATGAAATAAAGCCGGTGTCTTGTCTGTAGTAAACATAGCATGCTTAATATTGATGCTCATACCAAGCCTAGTGGTTTGTATTGCCACGTTATATTTGACAAACCTCGCAAATAAAATGTTATTTTACAAAAAGCCACGACGTTCGACGAAGTCAATCCCATTTATTTCATTGCCTTTTGCATTAACAATAAGAACGGTAGTTTTGTTATGAGAAGTGATTGGGTCTGATATTAAAACAACACTCATCGTAACATGTCCTGTCTTTTCTTCAAATAGTATATCTTTATGAACAAGATTCCTATGTATAAGGCAGTTGAATAGCTTTGTTTGTGCAAACAGTAATTTCGTTTCGTCTAATATGCGTGGCACTAACAAATAAGACCTTTTTGCGAAATATTTTGGCAAAACACGACAGGAGTTCCATAACCTATCTTTCGAAGGTGCTCTTAGAATTCACAATTAACAATTCTCTGGAGACAAAGTTAATCTTTTCGCATCAAAATCACCACCATTTCATAACTGCTGACATTTATAATTTCCGCAACTCATCTTTGATCATAAAACAAATACCAAACCGAATACTAACCAATCTCAGATAAACCTCAAACAACGCCATATTCGAAGCCCTCCAACGTCCAATACAGTTCAACATAAATCCCCAAGAAAATTGATAACCAGTAATTTTAGAACAATAATTGAGTACGAACAAAAGGCCACGTCTCGCCCAAAACGTAACACAGTACAAAGGTAAGGAAATAGCCAGTTTCAGTGGCGTGCTACACAAAAGGAATAATATTAGACGACCACAATGGCGCTTTGATGTTGGGGAGCCGAATAAAAAACGGATGTGTCAATAATTAACTGTGTGATCCGACGTATTTGCCCGAGGCCATCGATTCGGTGCTTTACCGAGCCGGTTTATTAAAAAAAATATAACGTACGCACATTGTGATCGGACAAAGGGGCGAAACTTTCGCTCGCAGCTAAAACCGTGGTATGTTTTTGTTGGGGTGAAAAATATTACACCCTCGGGCGTGTATGTGTCGGGCGGGCGCGTTTATATACCACGCTGTATATAAAGGGCGGGTTGTCAACCCTAATGGGAATCTGAATTGCCCATTAGTATTAACATTTGATTAGCATCGCAAATTGACATGCCAATGTTCAAAGGAACACTGCATGTGGCAGATTGTTTGCTTGTTACGAGTTTATTTCATTTAGGTACCAATTTTGCTTTAAATTACTTGTAGCTAGATAGAAAACAGTTACAGATTTCTACTGGGTTAAGAAAATACTCTGACGTGACGACTTTTTGTTTCTTAGCTCAACTCGAGATCAACTTCGCAACATGTAGCCAGTGGTACCTACTTCAATCGAATTCGCTGTAATAGAAAGGATTTTAGAATAATATAAATGAGCTGCCCAGTCATTATTTCAGCACTATAATGAGCCAATTGTAGTCAACAAAATATCACGACAAAATGCGAAATAATTCCGACATTACGCAGCAAAGTAATGCTTGATTCAATTATTATGACGCGTGGGAGATTAAAGCTCGACATTTTGCCGCTGACCAAAAGTACTTACTAGTGTCATATATTGACTTGTTGAAACAAAATATCCAATACGATATAATATTTAATTACAACACATAAGCTTAACAAAAAAGTCCAACAATCGCTGAATAATCGCGACGCAATCGCAGCAAATCCGCATCAATAGTAAAGGAGGGTAGATACTCGTAGATACTACGCACAATTCGTGCCAACCCCCACGAGAATCAGGAAATTCATCTCGCTAATCCACCGTCCGCTGTGAATAGTAAAAGTGATGGGGCTATTCATTCCGAGGGGGTGTAAGGGTGGCGGAGGGGGTGAAAGCGCTAAAATTTAATAAAGCAGCCTCGTCATGACCAGGCTCGCGATTAATTACGCACAAGAGGCTAGTAATGATACCTACGTAGGGGACGTCGCTTCATCTATTATTCATGAACGATCTGTATAATTTTGTTTATGATTTTGATTTGTTGTGTGCTGTTTAAATTTGTTGGAGCGGTGTTGTGTTATGAATTTCGACTGTTTTGCCAGATGTGTTGTGTATTGGGATTTTCTGGTCATTGAGCGTGGGTTAATCAACCTGTGTTTCCACTTTCGAGTCATTGAGTGGAAGGTTGCCATAATTTGTAGTTATGGTTTTCAGCGTATTTTCAGGATATTTTTTATTTGGATGATATGTCATATAGAAATCTTTTTCGCAGAGTTCGACTATATTTTTTTTTGATGTTATGATGAATATCAAAATACAAAACGCTCTGTTTTCTATTGTTAATTTATGCCATGTCCTTGTCCATTTAAAGGTGACTTTTAGCGTGCTTTTAACACATAAAAGCCAAAGTTTCAACTACGGATTGCAAAGGTTGATAAAATGGCAGTTCATCAGTATCAGTATCAATCATGAGAACCGTGGTACTGGCGCTGAACGCTCGACGCTCTTTAGCTATCGCGTGAGGCGTCGTAATGTAATGCAAAATTGCGATAAATTAAAATGATATTGATTTTGCGATAAAGGTTATCACAATATCGATTTTATTTAACTGGGTGTTGTTGATTTTTACGCGGATTCAGGCTGATTTACTTATTTGGTCTTTTGAATGAAAGTTTTAAAGTATTTAGAAGCTTACAGTCCTTCGTTCCGCCTAGTACTACTTAGTTAAGCAAGATCTAAAACGATCAACAAGGTTTTTATTTCTCGTCATTTTTATTTCTCAACAAGATTTATATGAAATCTTTCAGATTATGGTGACGAGATCGATAGAGATGATTACAAAGAAGGGTTTTAATGAACAGAAGAAATAAATTCTGAAAAAAGCCGTGGACCTTAGCCACTACATAAGTTTAACAAAAAGAAAGTAAAGATTAAGGACAATAACATAAAGCTCCAGAAAGAAATAACGCAGCAGAACAATCAAAAACAACTGCCTTGTTTTTCATGAACACACAAATAGGTACCAGGCAAACAGTACAATTCAGTAGTAGCGCCTACATAAAAGTATGATGCGTTAGTAGGTACCTACATACAATGTCTCAGCATACAAATACCTATTTAGCTAAGCATGTATACCAGCAATCTAGGGGAGCTTAGTGCCTTTGGAGGCCCTTATATGGTTTTATATCATGATCGCGGGTACTTGACAGTTAGGTATTGTGGCTAAAGATAAGTATGGAAAGCAAAAATGATTTATGGCAAAATATTGCTTACCTATAGGTACTTTAACATACCCAGTGAGAATGTGCTGGCTGGTATATATTAGAGAAAGTGGAAGAGCCAAAGGACGGTAATGATGTTTTACAGCTTGGTCAAAAAAAGAGTGGTAAAATCAATCATTTACCGAAACTAAAAATTATTACACATAAACTAAATGGGCACTTATGAAATCTCAGAACCTAGGTGCACGGCTCCAATAAGTCGTTTTCTATACAGAAAAACATGCGGGGCAGTCTTTGGGGACTGCCGATAGAAGTGAAAACTAAGTAACTTGTGAATTTTATATCTATGTACATATATACACACAGTATACATATAGCTTATGGGAAGCGTTCGGTGACCATGACGCGATTTTCACGCTTTTTTGCTCACCCAAAAAGTACACATACCGCATGACTTTTTTTACCGTCTCGAAAAAAATAGGGTATAATAGGTGAGTAGAAGCCTATGGCATAGAAATTTTAATGTTTTAATTTTTTTCAATATCCTAGAATGAAATTGATTTATCGATAAATACCAAGCATATAAAGTGAACTTTTCATTCCAGAACATTAAAAATAGAAAATAAAAAAGAACCCTACCCTCATACGCACCCTACTAGATGCGCGGAATTTATCATGATATATGATGGATAGTTTTCATGTTTTTTTAAGGATATTTGGAACTTTTGTATCTCAATGGTACTAAGCAAATATTCCCGGGTATGGCTTCTGTTCCATTTACACAACACACCATATTATTCTCGAGACGGTAAAAAATTTCATGCGGTATATACACAGTATACATATAGCTCATGGAAAGCGTTCGGTGACGATGACGCGAGTTCCATGATTTTAGTTCACCCAAGAAGTGCTCAACGTGCCTAAAGAAGTTTTCACTTCAAAAACTCCGCGGTCATACTCGGCTCTTTACAACCCAGAATCAGATTAGTATCGAATTAAAATTACGGATACTATTGTGTCCAAGGGGCAGGTCTTGAGGTTCAAACTATACTTTTACTGCCATACCTACTTGCATAATAACTTTTCTTGTGAACTAATCAATGTGTAAACAGACTCTTAATTAAAAGTCAGTCAGTCTCTTATTTTAGTCAAATCTGGCATGTTACTTCAATGTGTGTTTGTTTGTATGGAGGATTAGCACGACTACATTTTCAGTGAAATGTCTTTTGAATTTCGGTTCATTACACGTTATTTTTTCTCACAACCGTACCAACAATTTAAACGAATAAACATTGAAAACTCGACGACACTCCAAGCAACTGCACATAAGTCTACAAAATAAAAACATAAAGAAAATTACACACATAAAATGCAGTATTAGACGCACATACGCCAAGTTTTTTTTAAGAGGAAACTCGAGTGGCAAGGCTGCGTGCACACGGTCGGAACGCTCGACATAACGACATCTTTTGTCGAGTCGTACGGTGAAAAGTGGCTCGCTCCACGCTCGGTAATCCGCGCCAGGCTGAGTGTTTCACATCGCTCGCTCTTCATTCAGGACCCTTCAACTTAGCTGCAGGACTTAGTATAAGAATTACGCGTGCCTTATTTACCGGGGTCGCTTATGTGATGTTGGTTATGTTTTTGGTTGATTTTGGTATTTTGTCAAGTAGTAAAAGTTGTGCTATGGTACCTATAGGTGGGTGTCTTGAATTAAGGGACAAGGAATTAATGACGTCAAAACACATTTAAAAAATCAAAATTCAAAAAATGACAACTTTTTAACTTCATTCACTTGAGCATTACAATACGAGTACGACTAGTGACCACAAAAAATCATAGCATAGGTTTTATATATTTTTTTCACATCGCTATGGCACAACAACTTTTCTTATAAATCCTATCATAAACAAAGAATCAATAAATAAAAGCCCAGCCTACACTAAACAATATTTCGTACCACACCTCACATTTACCTTCATTATTTTCTACAGGCAACTCAAAACCCAAGACCTTACCGCATCGTCGGCGTATCGTCCCGTAATTGGCGCTCAAGTGGCAATTAGCGTGCTCGACTCTGTCGCTCGCCGTTCTGTACCCTGCCTTACTTCTCTTGTTATTTGCGAACTAGTGTTTCAAATATAGCTGGGGAGGTTTTACCACAGAATAGTAGTTTTACCTAGATACTCGACGAGTGTCCGATTTTACGGAATTTTGTTATCCGTTTAATTGGCGCGTAGTTTTTGGATTTGTTACTAAGTCGTTTTTGGCGATTTGCTCAATTATTTTGTTTTCGAAGCTAGTTTATCTTTAGTGCAGCTTTTGTCGAGTGTCCGATTATACGGAATTTTGTTATCCCTTTAATTAGCGCGCAGTTTTTGGATTTACTAAATAGTTTTCGTCTAATTATTTTGAAGACATTTTATTTTCGAAGATATTTTATCTTTATTGCTGCTTTTACTGTATCGGAATTTTTATTAAATTACTAGCTGCCCGCCCCGGCTTCGCACGGGTAGCACTAAGTACTTATCTACGGCACACCTACCTACCTACCCTAACTACACCTACCTACCTACCCTATCTACCCTACCTACCCTAGCTACCCTAGCTACCCTACCTACCGTAACTACCCTACCTACCCTACCTACCCTACCTACCCTACCTACCCTACCTACCCTACCTACCCTACCTACCCTACCTACCCTACCTACCCTACCCTTTATACAATAGCAATAGAGCTCAAATTGACTCAACGTTTTAGTTAGAAAACGTTTGTATGAGAAAAAGAAAAGGGCTGTTTTTACGGTTTTTCCGGCAATTATTCAAATTTTTGCCTCTCGCCGTAAGAACCATCCTTGAACTTCAACGAACATTTAAAAAAAAGAATTGGCCAAATTGGTCCAGGCGTTGTTGAGTTATGCGCTTACCAACACATTTTGCGATTCATTTTTATATTATATAGATTGATCCTAAATACACAGTAAAAAAATGGATGACGGCTGCAGTTGTGGTTGGAACTACGTCGAAGAATTTGCCCGGAAAGCTTGCGGGATTAAAGTGACGAAAGAATAAGTAAAAAAAAAAAAAAAAATTGTCAGTTTGGTTTTTTCGTGAATATTTTTTTTATTTATCTAAATTAGTTTTGATAGAGCGCTGCTCAAGCATGATCGAGGTATGTTTAAAAATTTCCAAAAACCAGTGAAAAGCCTGTCTTCTAAAATGCGTCAAAAAATTGTTCCAGAGCCTTCCATATTATATTTTACCTTCAAAGGTAAAAAAATATATAAAGCATCACTAAATCCAACAAGGAAAAATCCAAACTATCCATTTTCATATTTCGTAACGACATCACGCAAAATTTATCGAAGCAGAAATATAAATAAGATATAAATAGCGCAGTCTAATTACAAGTCTTTGGTTTTACCTACGGTGGGTAGGTAGATATTACCTCAGACCAAATAAAAACCAAGACAGAGCGCTGCAAACAATATAGTGAAGCATGCCAAAACTACACCGCCGCTCTGTACATAGACGCTCACACGCACAAATTTACAACCTTTTACAGTGACACTACACCACACACCACTTCACTGTGGACAGCGCTCTGTCTTGGTTTTTTTACTTACAATATTGTGAAGGCGTTCTTTTTACTATGTCTTATTATATTCTTTCCCTAAATATTGTACTCATGCCACCCACGGTTATAATTTATGGAATCTTTCCGAGAATTCGGATGAGAAGTTATTTTAGCACTTAAGTGATTTTTTTGTTATTTTTTCATTCTTTATTAACAAAAGGGGTTTTTATCCATACGTATATAATATGCCAACCCCATCGTACCTTATTAACTTTAATTAAAGTAACTATAACTATAAAATGTAACAGAAATTGACAGTGATGACTCGGTTTTCTAGAAAAGCGGTGATTGCACTTGACGGCCGCATTGACGGCTGTCATGAAAATGATGACAGCAGCAAAGATTTAAATCGTTAGATTCGCCCTACCGCATCAAAAGATAGTCGCGTTTCTATTTCGTTTTGATTTATGGCGTAAGTAGTTAGAAGGTCTATATGATTCTATGTTATTGTGAGCTTATCTTGTATTTAATAATATTCAGACTCGACACGCCATGTTGTGAATTAAGGTATGATTCCGAACCCTGCTGCACGCGGCAGTGCTGTCGCAGCAGTGCTGCCGCGTCACTAGTGGTCCCCATAGATTTTCTATAGGTTTATATGAGGCTAGCTGCGCCCCGCGGTTTCACCATATCAGTCTCGATCCTGTAGGATATCGGGATAAAAACTATCCTAATCCTATATCCTAATCCAGGTCACGGTCTACCCATGTGCCAAATTTGATCCATATCTGTTCAGCCGTTTCAGCGTGAAAGCGTAAGTAACAAATAAACAAACTCACTTTTTGATTTATAATATTAGTTAGGATTACATTCCGAGCACGACAGCAATGTCGCGGCAGCACTGCTGCGACGGCACTGCTGTGCGGCAGTGTCGCCCTGCCGCTATGGCAGATCAGTAGTGCGGCGTTTATCACAGCGATAACACGTGAATGTTGACAAGTAAATTGGCAAAAAAAACAGCGAGACACCACGAACAGCAGGTGTTCGGAATCAGCGCGTCAGGCAGCACTGCTGCGTGCAGCGAGGTTCGGAATCATACCTTTAGATAAGGAAGAATAAATGCTTTGACAATTATAAAACAGTAATTTCTACTTTTAAAACCAAACGAATCCAACCCAATCTAGAACATGTGGAATTTGCAAATCTCGAATCTAGAACACAATAAAATAAAGTATAGGTAAGTACACCTAAAAAACGATTTGTTAGAATCACCAACGTATTAATAAACGAATGAAACACTAATTAAAAACTTAATTTTATTTTTTTGATGATCTTTTATGTGTTGCGGAATGCATGAGCCTCGCGCCATCTCAACCGTAGCCCAGCAAATAATCAAGAGTAGAAAAAGTGGGATAGGGGAAGCCGTCCTACGCACAGATTTATATTATGTACAGGTTCAGCAGAACCTCTTGTATTTTCCTTATATAGTCCTTGGGTACGGGAAAAAAAGTGTTAAAAATGTATTGGTGTTCAAAATCGGGTGGCTAAATCAGTGTTGAAATAGGTTCTCACGTGCAGTGAAGAATAAAGGCTCGTACAGACCAGCGCGACGCGACGGCGCGACACGACTCGAACAATACAATTTCTAAGAAAACTTGACGGTATAACAATAACCGGTGTCGCGTCGCGCTGTCGCGTCGCGCTAGTCTGCATAAAGCTTTAAGGACTTAAAACTGCCAGTAATGTCTATAGTTATGTATGACAGATTCATATTACTATAGATATAACGTTAACCAATGGTCTAACAATAGACAATATAATGATGCCATGTTCTTGACTACATAGTTTATACATATCTAACGCTAATTGATCTTTCGTAAATATTTATCAATTAAATCCTGCATTGTAACATATGGCACTTCGAATAAATATCGTTAACTCCAGTAAATAATAAATAAAAATTCATTAAGAATATAAAGAAATAGTCCCCCGACGCCATTTACTTTTCCCCTTAAACTACAAGATTTGGTCCGATCAGCTATATTTTAACCCTGGCGTGTTCAGGCACCCCCGCAAAGACGAAGGCATCAATAATTGAATTTTGCGAACAGGGGAGGATCACTTCGACCCTAAGCCCTCCATTAATTGCTGGAATTAATTCGTCCTCTCAAAGTAAAGGTGGACTGGTATTTGGATGGAGAAACGCTTAAATTGTCGCTTAATCGTCGGCTAAGCTTTAGTTGTTAGGAGAGTATTTTTTATTTATAGACGCTGCATAAAGGTGCCCCCACAACGGGAGCCCGGGGCCTGTAATGTAACGTTACAGATTCGATTTTGAACATTACGTTACAATACTGCCTCCCTGACAGACGAGTATTCGCATGTAATGTAACATTTCAGATTCGATTTTGAACATTGTTATGTACGTAAAAAAATATAGATATTGGTGTCATGAATTATTTGAAAACCGGCGTAATACAGGCGGCATTGCTGTTACAAGTTCTTTCAAAATATTACAGACATTGCTCACTGTAATGCTCGGTTCTCCTCCCTCACTGATGTAATGCTCGAATTGTATCATTACAGGTTGCGCACTGTAATGCTCGGTTCTCGTTTCTCACTGATATAATGCTTGACTCTGTAACGTTACATTACAGGCGAATGCTCCCGGTGAGGGGGCACCTTAAAAGTGACACGCAAAACGCTACAATCTAAGTTTGCTTCAAGTGTAGCGGATTGGAAAGTTTTCAATGCTATGAAACTCTTTTAAGTGTTTTATGAAGAAGCAAACCTAAACTCTACGTATTACTATGATTTTAATTTAAAAGAAAATATGTTTGCTTATGTAAGTAATGTGTTATTTGACTCAAGAGTTATAGCACTTTGAGACACGACGAAGCTTGAGACTTCGTCAATATACTTATGCCTTATGGCATACCTATGCCGTTTTAGGATCCCGTACCCGAAGGGAAACGCCAAACGGAACCGTATTACTAAGCCCCCTCTGTCCGTCTGTCAGCGGGCTGTATCTCATGAACCGTAATAGGTGGACAGTGGAAATTTTCACAGATTGTGTATTTCTATTGCCGCTATAACAAAAAAAAAAATTAATAAAAATACCATACAAAAAACATGTTTTTGGCGTTTTTTGTTAAATATTGTACGGTGGTACACCTTTTTTTTTACTTGGCCATTTTTTTTTGTTCATCTACCTATACTGTAACAGTACTGCTCTTCAAACAAAGCTCGGAACTACTTTCTTTAATTTCCCTTCCATGGTCCTATCTCCAAGCGTTATCCCGTCGCAGTGTGCGTGTACCTTACTGTACGAGGGTGGCAGAGGGTCTAATCGCAATCGATACGTGCCCTGATGATGACTACAGCCACCCAGCACAAGTATTTCATTCTTTTGGAGAATTTCTCGTTATTGCAAGCTTGCACGCCGACTTTTTGGAACATTAGATATTGGAATACCTTGCTTTTATCGTCACTGATTGCTAGGTTTTATAGGAACTTAATTAATATCTATAGAATTTTTTTTTCTTCGGCTTTCCCTCCTTGGAAAGTACCCTAATAACGTAATACACGATCAATCAGAATCTGAATCGTTTTGAAACAGGTTGCTAATCCATTGCTTCATAAGTTCGAAAAAAAAATCTGCTCAACAACGTAAATAACGCAATGAATGTTGTTGAGCTGTCAAAATGAAACAGATTAGTCGTAATCGTTTACGAAAATATGTTGCGTAATTAGCTGAAAAAATAACGTGCTTGTCAAGCACGTCGCGCGCGTCGCCATTTCGACTTTGCGACCGAATTCGGTCGTGTAGCGATCGCTATCTATGTCGAGACTGCCGCCCCTGGTAAGTAATAGGTGTTGGATGTTGGATTAGAATTCATGTTGTAAAATCTAGGTTTAATTGTAACATTGTAGGAAACAGACGTGTCAAAATTTGGGGTCAAACTGAAATAACACTCGTAATAATTTTATTGACATGACTTACTCGAGGAATACATTATTAGTCGCGATGATGGTATTCTTGGTCTAAATTTGTGTCATTGTATTTCTTTTGTGAAGAATATCTGCGTACTACAAACGAAAATATAAAGGAAGGGTCAGGTTAGGATATTCAATTCTTGAAAGTGGGATTTACCAAAGATTTAAATCGTAGATTTGCCCTGACTGTACTAAGTCGCATGAAACATCGTCCATAATGAGAGGAGCGAGCTCACACATTAACAATGGCGTTTCCATGACAACCAAGTCAAGTCTCTGCGACACTGTCTGTCTGACATTTATGACTAATTTGTTTATATTGTATTTATTAATTTTATTTTTGTCTTATTTTGTTATTTCACTATATGTTGCACCGGTTGACGTCATCACGTCAACGCCGGCTGTCGCTGAAAACCAGCGTTGGGGCTCTGTCTCGCATAGGGTCGCAGCATTAAGCTGAGCGATGGCCGTTTTGCGTGGATGTGACGCATATTTTCCCCCAAATTGTTTATTTTTGTGTTTTGTTCTTTCTTTGCGTCATGTGTACCGCAAATAAACGTATTTTCTTTCTTTCTTTCTAGAAGTGTCAAAACGAAACAGAAACGCGACCATCTCTTGACGCGGAAGGGCAAATCTACGATTGAAATCTTTGGGGTTTACGTCATAGTCATCTTATTATAAATGCGAAAGTGCGAGTTTGTTTGTTACGCTTTCCCGCTAAAACGGTTGAACAGATATGGATGAAATTTGGCACATGGGTAGACCATGACCTGAAAAAGGACATAGGATACCTGTTATCCCGATATTCTCCCGCGGGATCGAGACTTATACGGGTGAAACCGCGGGGTGCAGCTAGTAAATAATAAATATACCGGTAGAGACTAGATACCCTGCACGAGTTTATAGTTGCGTATCCAATCAAAATAATGCAGTCACACTCATAAAAGATTTAAAACTATCATATAAGATCATTGATAGTGATAGTAATAAAATTAGTAATCTCAAAGAACTTACAACAAGAGTTCCTTAAAGAACTAGGAGGATTAACCGTCGAGATCAAAAAGTTCTGCTTCAAAATGGCGATCATCATTTTAGAACAGAGATAAATTACACTGCCGGAGAAGTGTTCGGTTTATACGTGCTCATCCACCTTCTATATCATGTAAATTGAGTCAGGTACTGAAAGATAAGAATAGTTGGTCGCTGTGATTAACTCAAGACAATGTTTATGTTCTTTCACCAGAATTAGCTTACCTACTGACAGGTTATATGAGTTCATATAATTGTTTATTTTAATTTATTGTTGACTTAATCTACTCATTACAATGTTTTTTTTAATGAGTTGTATTGCAATATGTAACTAGTGACCTCGACAATAGATCATATTATTTATTGTTATTAGTAATTAACTAATTATTTTTTTAATTTTACCTCGATGGTCCTAGTTTATCATTTATAACTTCCAGTTACAGCTTTATGTGAGCGGGCACGCCCTTTATGCCTGGAGGCTTTTATTAAGACGTTAAGTTTTGTTTACGTTTAGTTTTTATTTCTGCCCGAGTATAGTTCTCGATGATTTTGTTTGGTATATTGGCGTGTGCTAGCTAACATATGGATAATAATTTAAATTAGGTTAAATTATGTTGAATACTATTATACAAAGTCTTTTTTTTTTCTTTCTAACTGAACAGACAGCTGTGCTGCTGGGGAGTTTGTTGCGCCACTTCTTCTTCCCAGCTAACGCACTAGGAAGTGGTGAAGGGTGGGCGTTTTGGGGGACTGTCTTATGTAATTTTGACGTTCGAAAAGTGCTGATTATCAGCCTAGTTTGAATAAATGACTTTTGAATTTGAATTTGAATATATGTAGAGGCCTATAGTATTTATAACCAACTACCAAACAGCCTGAGGACAAAACTTAATATATTCCTCGACGTTACTGATTATTAGGTGCTGTTTAAAACAAACACTTACGGAAGATATGAAAATATTAGGTCCCCACCTATGAAATCGGCGTTTTGTATGGAGAATTTTGAAGAAGTTGCTTTTTTCATACTAACATTTTCTTAATTTATATAACAACCATGAACACTAATGTTTTAAAACTTTTATGCGCTAATGTTTAAAAACTAAGATAACGTAATATGCCACTAGATTAAGCGACAAAAATAAGTTTTGGCTAAATTAAAACAAATAGTGGTCATTTCTGCTAACATTCATTTTTAAGGTATTTTTTATGTTTATAAAATATACGTAATAAGGTTTTTTTTACTATTGGTAGGTGTCTACGATGGTCATTATTCGATATAATACCAAGCAATTGATGAATATTTTAATTCATAGAAGTGACAAGGTTCTCTATTTGTGAGAAAAAAACGCCAATTTCATAGGTGGGGACCCAATATATAAGTCTTCATATTAGACTGATTTGATTTGGAGAAATTGCTAGAATTGTCTTTTGGATTTTTACAAAGGAATTAACAAGCAAAGATATAGATATTTCTAGATAGACAGTCAAAGCTGTGAACTCTTCGAAAAAAATAGCGTCCAACTGTTGGCCGCCAAATGTTCGCACACTAGAAAACGAAAATGACAACACAATGACGTAGCGCGAGTGTAAGACGTAGCTGTCACGCACACCAGCATAACTAAGTTGGCTTGTTTGTTTTAGTTCTTTTGCAGCACGACACTATCTTGACACATAAGTTAACAAGATTATGCCAGGGAGTTAACTAATACATTTTTAGAC
Organism: Agrochola circellaris; assembly: GCA_914767755.1. Lineage (NCBI taxonomy): Eukaryota > Metazoa > Arthropoda > Insecta > Lepidoptera > Noctuidae > Agrochola > Agrochola circellaris. The sequence goes on from OU611860.1 coordinate 13,378,560, forward strand.
ATCGAAACCAGAAAAATTACGAGGCAATCTTCAACGCATGATATATTTTATAAAAAAAAAATAAAGCCTATTATAAATAGAATTTCGTCCACTCGTATCACCTCCATGAATATCACTTTCAGTATCGCATTGCATATCCATTTCACATACGAGCTATTCCGTCGCACAACGCGACAAGGGTGTTACCCACACCCTGGCCCGGCACATACACCCTTAGCCACAGCAACTTGCGTTTAGATGAAACGGCACATTGGATTTTGAGCTTTATGTAGTAGTGATAGAGGTTGGTTTGGTGTCAAAAGTCCGTTCTACAGGACAGTGTTGTGTGGTGATTGTGTACATAGAGGGTGCGCCCCTTACTGTCGCCGAACAAACATGGCGGCTCTAACGAGGTTTTTGCGAGCCCTCGTGAGCGATTTCGCGCCTAATTTGGACGTTGTACCTACTCCGATGTACTTTATTTAGGATTTATGGAGATGTATGGCGATGACGAGGCTCGATCAAATCGTTTCGGTTTCCCTGGTTTCGGGTTTCTTGTTGTTCACTTTAGAGTAAGGTTTGCAGAATCGTAAAATAGTGATGTGTGGTGTGTGATGGCTTCGGTAAATTCACATTTTCTTTCAAGATTCTTTTACATACCGTGCCGTTCTTCTACGTATTTGACAGAAACTATAAAAAGATCTGGCACTCGGTAACCACATCATCACCACTTTTATTAACAACTATTTCGAGAGTTATTCGAATTCATCATCTTAGCATTAATCTGGCATTAATATTAATGTAAGTACCTATTGAGAACTTCGTTATCAGGACTTCGCGTCAAACTTTGAAGACTTTGTTAAAGCCCTTATTACGAACCAGCACTTCAGACTAACACAAGGGTTCTATCTAGTCGACTCAAGTAGTATTTATTGGAATCAATATTTCGTTGTGTATTTTATGTAACCCATTAATCTTAGAAGCGTTATCATTTCAGCCGAAGGACGTCCACTGCTGGACATTGGTTTCCCCCAAACACCGCCACTTCGACTGCTTCTGTGCTTCCCGTTTCCCGCGGCTTCCACAAGATCATCGGTCCACCTTGTGGGAGGCCTTCCATCGCTACGTCTTCCGGTACGCGGTCACCACTCCAGAACCCTTCGGCCCCATCGGCCATCTGTTCTACGAGCAATATGCCCATTGCCACGAATGGCGATTTTTTGGGCTATGTCGGTTACCCTGGTTGAAGCGTTAATTTAACGAATTGCTTAGTATGGTCAATGATTACATGACGTCTATCTATCTTCGTCGATAGAGGTCCAGAAAAACGAGATGATACATCTCAAAAATTTATTTGATGCCGGGACACAGGACATAAACACATGCCCCTAATAATCGCAGAGCCAGGTAACATACAGGGTGTCAGGGACATCGACGCGAAGCCGGTTACCATGGATTTAGTACATGATTCTGAGCCCCCCTGCGTTGAAATTTTTCGTCGGTTATTAAAACAAAAATCTGCTGTTTCATAGAAAGTGCAATACCAACGCGGTCAAAATGTATGGAACAGCTGTTATTTTTTAAATAACCGACTAAAAATTTCTGGTAACTGGCTTAACCGGCTTCGCGTCGATGTCCCTGCCACCCTGTATAGTAACAGAGCATTCATTTACCAATATAGGTTCTGATAACTTGGTCTACCTAAGCACATTTCAGCGGAAGTGCATAGCAGCAAAGCATGGAATCCTAAAGGGGAAGAGCTATATGATTCTTCCGGTGATCCCGAGTAAACTTCCGGGTTTTGGTCAGACATGCTAAGTTACTGTGAAAACGTTTGAGCGATCAATTGAGAGGAAACTATGAAGATATTTTAGTTACAGTAGCTACCTATGGACAAAAACAATTACTTTGGTGGACAATTATGCGATATTCCACTCTCACTGAACTAATTTGTCTAAATGTAATGACTTAAGAGCCTCCTTATCCTCAAAGTTGGCAACGTCGCAAATCGCTGTCAAAAATTTACCTTTTTTTTATTAATTTGGCAACATTACTGTATGGAAATATGAAATGTGACTAACTAGTGAACTAAAATATTGATTATGAAATGCAATCATTAATATCGTAACACCGAATATTTAGTTTTAGATGTAAAAAAAAGGATTTGGAAACTTTCCGGTAAAACGGTTACCACATCAAATTCAATGTTAAAATTGCAATTCATTATTAATATTCTAGTTCGCTAGTTAGCATCATTTCTTATTTCCATACGGTAATATTGCCAAATTAATCAAAACAGCGAAATATTTGACATTATGTCAAATATTTCGCTGTTTTGATTAATTTCAACAACATTTTGGCAACATTGCAAATATACATATATGTATATTTGCGATGTTGCCCACTTTCAGAATAAACGCTTTTAAGACAACGATCTTTCTTTAACTCTTTTTTTTTCTATTCAATTGCTGTTTGTAAAAACTTATTTTCTGAGTTGATCTTCACCAGCGCCAGACTAACAGTAACCATACCTACAAAACAATTTCTACATTTCTACGTTCACATGCTCCATAGGCTTGGTACAGTCTCTCCGCCTACAAGGGTGGCACGTTTGAACACAGGGACAATATTGATGCCTTGGGCCATCGGACCCGACCGCAACCCCCGGCCACCCTGAATAAATACCAGTAATGGCAAAACTAGTTATGTGCCTATTGATGTTTAAGACTTACAAGGATTCGGCATTTGAGGGTAGTATTTGATTTTCATCTGATGAATATACATATAGGGTTAGTAGGGGAGAGGTGTGTCAATCGTAACAAAAAAAAATCAATCGTTCATAATATTTTAATTAAAAATCACAGCGCAATCATTTTTGGTCACATTATAGTTGAGTTATCTAATTATAAAATCCAATACAGAAAGTAACAAAAATATCGATAAAATTCTAGAAAATGGCACATAATGAGATCAGTCAAGAGTGTTACAATTGCTACACCGAGAGAGTCAATTGTAACATCAATGAGAGTCAATTGTAACATAAAGAAATCGTCAACAATAAAACAATAACTCTAACAAAATCTTGTCAGCAGTTCACGCTAAATACTTAAAAAAAACCTTAAAACCTTAAAAAAATAATAAAAATCAATAACAGTCATTCTGACAAACAGTTTAAACACACAAAAAATAGATCATTATTTGCACAGCTGGAGTGTGCCCATTTATGGCAGTCTGTGCATTGCAATCAATCTTCTCTACTGGTTTTATAATGTTCAAAACAGACTATACAATAATTATCCTCTTCGTCTGCATCATCTGTGTCTTTATTTATATTTTCCTCTGTCTCATTATTTTCAGTTTTTACAGTATTTTTTCTGGTCAATTTCTTCCCTGTCGGCTTAGATTCCAAATTTCTTAATTTTGGTATCTTTTTCTCATTAATCTTTCTTTGGTTTGCCTGTAACGCTTCCTTTTCTGGCGTATCAGTATATATTGCACTTTTCCCTTTAGCTCTCGTAGTTTTAGATTTGACTCGAGGTGGTGCTTTTGGAAGCGGGACCAAATCTGCTAGTGAAGTCCTACGTGGCGATTATTGATTCGAAAGACTTGGTGTTGGTTGAGCTGAGGTCTGGGGCAAAATCTGAAATGATGTTGAAGGTGCTGAAGGGGATACATTGTTAATCAGTTCCGCAGGTAACGACATATTATCTTGCTGATCCGATTGATCAAGGATGACTTCTTCATTCGTTTGGTCGGTAACGCTGGCTGGAGCAAAATAAAATGGTGCTATTAAATAATTATCTAGTGTGAAAAATACAGAGTGTCAAATGTAACATGTTACAATTGCCCCTCATTGTTTTGTTACTTTTGCACCAATGCCGCCATTTTGCAGTGAAAACTTATTTAACAAAAATCTATGGTCAATTTGAACAACTCACATACCTGCACGTATAGATTGGATGTTAACTTATCCGAAAATCACCACTGAACTGTAAAAAACTCTTTAAATTCATTTTAATAAGAAAAACCGAGCCGAACAATAATCTTACTGAACTTGATAGATTTCAAACTTTCATGTATTGAGAGCGCATGCGTGAACTGTTTTAGCTGTAAGTTCGGTCGGTAAAACAGCACCAAATAAAGCTTCGATTGCCACCAAGAGCTACCGCTACTCGTCAATAGATGTCCTGAAACAACTTATGTTACAATTGCCTCCCTGTAACTATTGACACACCTCTCCCCTACATAAAGAATATCTGAAAAACTAAATAATACAAAAAAATATTACTATTGCCAAATATTTCCTGCTGAATTAAGCAAGCAGAACAAACATAATGCAAGTATTTACCGACAATAATTAACTTCAGTCAGTCATAAATAACATACAAATGTTATTTATGACTGACTGAAGTTTATCCAGTGTATATGTTAAATAACTCAAAAATAAATACAATTTATGACTGACTTAGATAAGGTAGTAAGTAACCCATTATTAAAAAAATTGTAACAGTTCTTTCTTATTCAAATTGAAAAACTAACCTTACAATCAATCAATTAAAGATATAGATTTGAAAGAAGATGTCAACGCCAAAATACTCTAAATATTTTGCCAATGTAGACCTCTATCATCCTATTTAAAATCGAATACTAAAGAAAGTTACCTAAACGCAATTCTAAGTGGACCCCTAACGCTCAACCCGTCAGTGATTATAAGTTTTTGTGCCCCATGAGCAATAACAATCAAAACAGATCAGTTGTGCTAACACAACAATACAACCAGCAGCACCCGAATCCAACGCAATTGTGTTCAAAGATTTTTAATAACAAAAAACAACTTATCAAACGGAAGATGCTGTTGAAATAATACCAGTTAAACTTGAACTCCAAAACAATGCCACTACACCTCTTTCGATTACAGTTTATAAGTACAAACGAGAATCGAAGGAGGTCAGGATAAACTGGATGCTGGCACAAATAGGTTCGACAAAGAGGTTTGTTAAAAGAGCATTGGGTTCCAACAAAACGTTATTAAATCTTATTTCAAGGATAAGGATATTTTCAACGGAGTCCATTGTTGGCTTTGGCGCCTTTTCATTGGGTTATTGCTATAATTATTTGTTGTACAAGCATTTTGTATTTACTGAGTTTTGGTATGGGATCGAACTTACGCTGCACCTGGATGGATTTAGACAGACAATTTGATCAGTAATATTTTTTAAATACACGTAAGTCATGAAATATGCTTTCGTTGATGTATTCGCGGTTAGTAAAGTAAGTGTGCCATTACGAGCTACCTAATCTATTAAGTAGACCTCGGTTTAGTTGTCTCGAGATGAATAATTGCGTGACGGTTGACAAGGAAGAATGGATAGAGAAAATGTGTTGCGCCGACCCCTAATTGCTTGTAAACGCAAGATATTATGATAACTGTGAAGGTATCTGTAAAGTGACGACTGTACTTAATACAGACATGAGTTAAACTAGTTAATAATAGGCGGTCTTTTCTCATGCTGAAAAAGCAGGAGCATTGATTACCACACTTGATCAAGACGGGTTCGCGAATTCAGACTTATATCAACTATAAGTCCAGGTTTCTCCACGATGTTTTTCCTTCACCGATGTCGTTCGATGATGTGATAATTAAAATAGGTAGTTCATTTTCAAAAATTCGTTTTGAAATTCAAAAATCTAAAACCTCAGAATAAACTTACACAAAAGCAAGTAGCAGTAAAAAAAACACCTCGTTTATGGAACTGATACGTTCTAAACGCATTACACAACAAAACATTGAATCCACAATCAAACGCATTGTCGCATCGTTCCAGACGATTAGCCTGCAGCGGTGACAATGCAGCAAAATGGGATGAAAATGTCAAAATACTATCTGTGACGACGATCACAAATGCAACACAATAACAAAATACACTGAAATCAAACAAAAATAAACTTTAAGACGTAGATATAGAGGTGGAATAGTCAGCAGAAGAATATTTGTCTTGTAATGCAACTATGATTGCCACAATAAGATTTATCTAAAGTAACACTAGAACTTGTGCGGATATCATTTGCGATTTTTTTGTCGCACCGCGTTTAATCGTGCAGTCGCGATAAGAATGAATGAGCTATTGAACGAAGGAATTGTTGAGAAAGCAGGAAGACATTTTTGTTGTTTTGCGAGTAGAACTAGTGAGATGAGTGGAGCCGACATCTTTAAAAGTTGATCTGGAGAATAGAGGTACTCTGGCAGTTTGTTTGGCTTTGACCTAACTCGAATTATGAAGTTCCGTTCCTTAGTGAGTGAGATTAATGCTTAAGTTGCGTCTGGAGTCTACATTGTTAATGTTGTTTCAAGTTATGTATTCAATGAACAGTCAACATCATTAATACAAATTGTCATCGGTTTTAGCTTAAGCTACATGAGCGGTCGAAAACTTGATATCTTGATTAAGAATTTACTAAAGACCAAGAAACCCAGAAATCCTTTGAGCCAAACTTCCTTTACCAAAGATACAAAAATCGTTAACAAATTAGAAAAATCAAGATAAACCAATTCACCAAAAAGTTTTAACCACAACAGCCTCTCCATCCCTCCCAACACAACGGCACCGTTGAAGGAGCGTCTTACCCACAAATAATTGGCCTACAACATCCACTTGCCTGCGGGGATTTTCGGATTAAACTTTATTACATCTGGAAAAAAAAACTACAAGTCGAACAGCCATTGTTGGCGACGGCTTTTGTGACAATACTGACAATTCACTATTTGTACGAGGGCAATCCTTCTAATGTGAGAGACAGTCGCGTATGTTATGTAGCTTATGTTGGTTTTAGTGAAGCTCTGTGGCATTTGTTTCAATATTTTTGTGATTTGGATTCGAGCGATGGTTTTCAGCAGATGCTCGTGAATTAATTTGTCTAGTAGTAGGCAGATATTGTTGAAGGCTTAAGGTTGAGTGAAGAGCGTCCTATGCTGTCGTTTTAGTTTTAACGAGTCTCAACGAATCGGGCTTCTTGATGGGTCATTAATTAGGATTGAAACAGTCTCCAAATGCTAACCTTCGATGAAATGTTGGTGGTAGACCTGTAAAATGTCTGCTTTTATGTATATATTCTGTTATCTGTAGCCTCGAGGTAGATCTGAATACAGGATATTTCCTAGGAATATAAAACAATTTCAAACTTTGAAATCTACTAAATCCAATACTATCTTTTGCATCGTAAATTCTGTTACAGGCTCTACTCACAAGACTATATTCAGAAAATATGACACGGTCTAAAATATAATTTTAATGCAGATCGATAATAGGCTTTTACAACATTTCTTAGTAACTTGAGTCCAAGCCTATTGTGTTTGTTTAAGTTTTGAAATTCAGACTTTCTGCCGAATTAACTTCTGTACCTCCATCACGTAAGTAGTACCTACATTGCCTAAACAAAGAACACCCAATCTTAGAGACCATTTACTCTTCTCTCCACCACTTCTCTTGTACATAACAGAACACATAACCTTCTTCAAGTGCCATGCATCACTCAACGTCACTGCAAGTCCTCTGTCCCCCCTGAGAGTGACGTGTAGAGCGAATCAATTTCCTGTGCTCTTACACCGAACACTTCAGCACCACTTGGGGTATTTTGAAAAGCGGGTAAATAAGGAGTTGGGTTTGTAGTAGGTAGGTAGTGTTTGTAGTCGGTAGTAGTTGTACTTTACAGTACCTATATAGAAAAAAAAGGAAGACTTTTCTTTCTGTATTTTTGCATGGCTTTCTGGTAATTAATTGGTCTGTCATCAGCAGTAAATCCTACATCGTTTTAGATTTGTCCCAGTTATTTTTATAAGAATTTTGCATTTTCCCACTACAATTTTATATCTGGTTATGGATTTTAAAAAACAAGTTCAAATCGGAACATGCAACGGCATTCGAAATGCTACGATACATTACAGATCTTTTACATGGTTAGCATGATTGTATATCATGCTAACCTTTAACTAAAACCCTAAACTTTCCTTTTATGAAATTGCCCATACTGAGAGCGAATTTCTGAATTTCACTAATTAAACTGAACACGATCAGCATATCTAGAGTCCGCGCTACCACTGAAGTCCGGCGGAAAATTGTGGGACTACATTTTTTTTTAAATACAATTTGATGCAATGACATACACTAGCGCCGCGTTAAAAAGTCTTCAGTCTTCAGTGGCGGCGCGGACTCTAAACAGCGTTCATAGTTGTCAGTGTCATTATTGTTTTGAAAGTGAAATATTGACACTGACAGCTCTTGAACATCCTTGAACGCGGACACAGCGTTCAACCAATGAGGTTTGTTAACAATGTTTATCTGGTATCCTAATCTTACAAGTCATAATAAAGCTGCTACAAACACGGTGCCTCAAAGGCGATTCTCCAATATTTTTCATCAACGTTATTCAGAGATGGATAAAAAAAAAGCCGATTCGAATTGCATACAACATATCCGTTGGTTTAACCAAAGTGGCGAAGGATTGCAAGGTTTAAAACAGGCTTAAAACCGACTACGGATTCTGCCTGGGATCCTATTAATACACGTATGAGCAAACTCGATGCCGAAGCTAAATAGCTGCAGGTTAAAATAATAGTCTTGAACATAAAGCATACGTTGGATACAATATATTTGACAAGCGAAGTGCTCGATGGGTTTCCCCATCGTCAAAAATGATGTACTTCCATACAAACTGTCATCCCCTATTTATCTGAAATCCATCATTAGTGCTCACTTTCGATATATAGCGGACTCTTGTGCAAAATTGCATGTTTCTAGACCCAGCGGTTTAGGCTCGGCATTGTCTGTCTATGAATGAATGAATTTAAGAATTTTATTAAGTAAATTTTCGACTTGAAGTTCGAGTTTCCTTTGCTCGTAAAAAGCACTAAGCTAAAATTATTAGAGGGAGGATAGTCCCTCTAATAATCTGTCACGACTGTCGTTCAAAACATTTTATCGTTGAGTCTTCGGGTGAGACTTTTCAGGGAGAGCCCGTAATAAATTGAAAACATTTCAATATCTCCATAGTTAATCCATAATTGCACAACAAATCCATGTACGCCCATCTTTTCCCAGCATTACAAAGGGGCTTATTTATACAATCCCACAGCTAATATGTCATTGTACACGTGACGTCACATGCGACAACGCCCTACCGTTTGTACTAAATAAATAGCCCACACGCTACCCACTCTATTTTACATGAAACTTCAAAGAGATATGAGGTTGACACTAAGCGCTTTTCGTGTCACATTCCCCCCTTTTGTCCCTTTTATAATATCTTAATTCACACCCCTAGCGATTTAGTTTGGTCAACCCAAAATGAATTCTAATAACTGGAGCATAGAATAACAAATTGCACTAATAATGTAGGCCTTTTACATGTTAATTCGTTTATGAATGATATTCAAATATAGACCTTGGTGGTAGAGTTTAAAGTTGATATTATCATGGAAGATTAATTCGTTTGCCAGGGGTGTACGTACTTGAAAGCGACGCTAAGCAGGGTTGTCGGTGCGCTTTGTAATTAATACATAGGATGGCGCCATTGATATGCCAAATTGCCAATTGTGTGCCAACAAAGGTTTTTTTTTCTCTAAAGGGGTGCGTGTTATTATTGAAACCAATGTTGAACTGAAATAGAAGTAATAATTTGAGTTTTTGTTTGTGTCAGAGATGACAAAAAATTGATTTAAAATGTTACACAATGGAACGCAGGAAACAATTTACTATTGAAAAAAGGAAGGTTAATCCACAGAAGGCAGTTGAAGTGGTCATATAAGCAGCATTATCAGCCTCTAACGTTCCCACTGTTGGGACACAGGCCTCCTCTTTATGAGAGGGAGCTTAGTTCATATACATTTAGATATTAAAATTGATGCGATTTATTTAAAATTAAGCAACAACATTGACCTACCTTGGCAAACTCCTACTTCAGGCTGCCTGTCCATTGAAGCGGAGCGAGGCAGCGGAGTGGAGTTACGGACTGTGCGGGGCGAGGTAGCGGAGCGGTGTTGCGGACTGTGTGGAGCTAGGCCGAGTTCACGCAACGAGTAATTTGTGTGTGTCAAAGTACAAACTGCTACTTTTGTACCCGGGCTTCCCTAAGTCGAAACAAAGAGGCCACGTAATATATACTAGCCCAGCCGGGGCACGCACGCACTGGCCGATCATCGCATAGTGGATCGACTCCATACAAACCGGCGGCCATAGGACTATAAAAACATAATTTCAAGATTTTTGAAAAACACAGGATGTCAATGTGCTCTCCTCAATAATCAAAATTGAAAGTCCTCTTATGGTTTTTTTGATTAAACCCTAATTGTAGGAGTAATGTTTGTATGGTGTTTCGGTTTGTATGGTGGCACACTATTCCCCCTCCCCCGGGCCCCGCGGCTGCAATACTCCGCATTCGCTTTTTTTCCGCATCGCCTCTTCGCTCCGTTTCTCCGCTCCACATCCCCGCTCCGCTCCCCAGCTTCGCTTCTCTGCTCCGTTTCCCCGCTCCGCTTACCGGTTTTGAATGAATTTTTAAACTAGTTCGAAAATCCCTGTCCACTGAAGCGAAGCGGAGATTTTATGTAATACCATTGGTTAATATTTGCACAGGTCCGCTCCGCTCCTCTCCTCTCCAGTGGACAGGCAGCCTTAGACATCTTCTTTTACTGACTGACATTCTGACACGATAGAAAAACAAAGTTCTTTTTGATAAGAAGTCAATAAATCTGTGTAATATTCATCCAAAACAAGGTTTCTACTTAAGTTCATAAAAATAACCTAACCAAAAACTTTTTGGTTTCTTTCGAAATCATTATTCATCGGAATCGGTACAATCTACTCAATTACCACCGATATCCTCGTTCCCCTCGCAGCGATTTCCAAGGGCCACCAGTTTAGCTCTCCCTAAAGGTTTTTTTTCTCGGGTTACGGGTATAATGGATATCCCGTAGGGTTTCACGGGTAGCTAAGGGTTGGGCGAGATAGTGTACCAAAGTTTATAGAGATGGCGTTGTTAACAATAATTTTGTGAGCTCACTTGAGTTAGTTCGGGGTTGTGGTACAAGATGGCAGTGAAACAAGTTTTGTAAGATCGTGTTCTTAGATGCGGATATGGCAAAGCAAATTAGGGAAGTAGATTTTTCGTTTTCTGTGCGCAACTTGCGCAGATACGCAAATTAAATAAAATTCTTCAGTAGGTAAGTGTTTTGTAGAATTGTCATAATTGTCATGTAAAAACAAATTAGTCAATCGTACTGATTTGTACTTAATTCTAAAAGAATGCTAGAAACAATTATGCATCAGAATTTAATCCTTAGTTGCAATCCACAAAACTAGACAATCATTATAGTAAAAAGCTGTGCATTCAGTAATTATTCTTACCGAGTTCACTACAATGGCCTAATGTCAGACAATACTGTGGGTCTGTCAGGTGTACGACAAGGTCATATTTTTGGTCCGCTGTTGTTTTTTCATGGTGTTATCAATTGCCATGTTTTTAATGCAAATCTGTTTAGATCTCTACGGATCGGGAGGCATATAACTACTAGGACTGGTGTCCGACTCTGTGTTCTGTCTAGATTCATTGGTACATATATATAAGATGCAGGTAAATGAAATAACTGAAAACCCGAAAGGAGGTTATTCATTTCATCATGAACAACTTTTACTATTGGGCTTAATGTAAAATCGCGAATAAATATCTGACCTGACCTAACCTACAGGGTGGCAGGGACATCGTCGCGAAAACTGTTACCATGCGTTCAGTACATGATTCTGAACCACCCTGCACTGAAATTATTCATCGGTAATATTTTTTTAAATCTGCTGTTTCATAGAATAGTGCAATACCTACGCGGTCAATAAGAAATGCTGGCCAAAGCAACAATGAGCAGAATTCGAAATTCGAACTGGAATGTGTGAGATTCATACCTCTTTGTATCTTATGGTACAAGCCGACTGCAGGCGGCAACTACAGGCGACGCGGACGTGTCGCCGCGACACGACTGGTTTCTATGTATTTCTATGAAGGCGACGTGTCGCTAGCTACGGAAGGTATTTCATAGGAATTGGCTAGACTACGTTGGGTCGGCTTCCAGTCTAACCGGATGCAGCTGAATACCAGTATTTTACATGGAGCGACTGCCTAATTATCTGCTATCTAATTACGCAACACATTTTCGTTGACAATTCCGACTAATCTGTTTCAATTTGACGGGTCAACAACATTCATTGTGTTATTTACGTTGTTGAGCAGATTTTTTTTTCGAACGTACGAATCAATGAATTAGCAATCTGTTTCAAAACGATTCAGATTCTGATTGATCGTGTATTACGTAATTAGGGTACTGATCTCCACAACCCAGTTACTGGGTTAAACGATACCTATTGCTAAGACTGGTTGTCAGACTTTCGGACATCTTACTACTCGTAAAGACTGTTAAAGATCCACGAATGACAGCCGGGACCAACGGCTTAACGTACTTTCCGAGGCACGGAGGAGTCTCGGTATGTAAAGATGCTCACCCATCCACAGATCGACCGCGGCAAACGTCAACGGCACAAATTCCTGCTAATTTATTAACAACGCACTTTACAGTTTTGATTACAATTTTTTTTACTTGCAGTGTATGTTGTGTGCCTTTTAGCCTGTGCTAAAAAAAAGTATTTTATTCTTCCAATAACCTTTACCTGATATATGCACCATAAAGAAAAACGCGGTTTTGTAATAAATATCCCACGAAATAATGTAACTAATATTCTTTAGACTCTCTAAAGTTTAGAGTCTAAACAATATTAGTAACAAACTTTATTCTCAAAACTTTAGAGAATTGCCGATTTTTTACCATAATAGATAAAATTCTCTATAACAACTAATTACCATATTGATCTGTTTTTAACTGCTTCTCAGTTATCTACTCTGGTCCACAAAATCTAGATTTTACTGTAGCTAATGCTCGGCTGCGCATTGCCTTTTTTTTTGGTAGGAACTTTTTCCGGCGCGCGTCTAAAGTACCAACGTTTCATCACAATCGGTCGAACCATTTTCGAGTTTTTGCGAGACTAACGCACGGTAATTGATTTTTATATACAGGGTGGCAGGGACATCGACGCGAAGACTGTTACCATGGATTCAGTACATGATTCTGAACGCCCCTGCGTTGAAATTTGCGTCGGTTATTAAAAAAAAAACAGCTTATTCATAGAAAAGTGCAATACCTACGCGGTCAAATGTATGGAACAGTTGTATTTTTTTTTGTCAACCCTTTATAAAGATAGAATGGTCTAAGACCTTTGGGACTTAGACTTTTGATCTGAGCTGGATAGCAGTGCATTTTCTAGACACCGTGTTAAATAAAATAAAGCACGTTTACAGGTTACTAAAAAATAAACAGCAGGTTTAATTTAAACAAAAAGTTAAATCTGTGGTCTATAACGCGTCCGTCGGCAACTTTCTCAAGCGTTTTTTAGTTCCGCTACTAGTCACTAGATGGCGCTGGCAGTATCAAGTTAGACATGGGTGAGTTATAAAAATAATTCACATGAAATGTACAAAAATAAGCTGGAATACTTTTTAAGGTTTTAAAACCTGTTCAGTTAGCGATATTTTTTACAGCATGTAAGGTATACAAAGAGTTTTATCAGCTTTCCAAGCTCAGTAAATGACTACTTACTTTGATAATGTACAGTGCTTCTAAGCAGTGTCAAAGCTCCAAGGCAATAACAATAACCTAACCACCACACCGACTCAGTAAAAACTTGTAACAAACCCTCTTCAAATATCTTCAAACCCCGTCAAAACGCGGTAAGAAATACCTATTTTAATAAAAGTAGTTAGTTTCGATGTTATCAAACGCTAAAAACTATAAAAGTCACCCTTGAAATAAATCACCTATCAATAATGATACCGCAGAACAACCTGAATTTACATTAACTAACTGCGGGAAGACAATTTAAAAAAAGGGGCATACAACTAAAGCTGTGTGTTCACTTGGCAATTTGGGCAAATCGTTGCCTGAGATTTGGGCAACCTGATGATAAAGTTTTAGTGTAAATTGGGCTATATTATCTACACTGGTTGTTCAAACTCTTATCAATGTACACTGGTTATATTTTTTGGACATGCGTTACATAATCTAGAGGATGAATAGAATTGCGGAATTCAAAGTAAACAACTTTCTAAAATGCGATGGAAGCTAATTACAAAAAGGGAATATTGAAGTTGACGCTGTGGAAGCAAATTGGCGCATTCTTGCACTTATAATGAATGTTTCTGCCCGTCAACTGCCTGAAGCAAGCCGCCTAGATTGGCGGATATATTAGCTGTAATAATCGAGTCTTGTTCGTCAAACTATCGTTGGTCAGGCTCACGGGCTTACACTTTCAAGTAAGAATGACGTTGAGGGAAGGGTATGCTTTGCAATTCCCGCTGTGCTGCCCATTTTTGTCGCCATGTGTACACCCACCTTAATTCCCTGACGAAACATTTAAACCGAAGTCACGAAACGAATAATGCCGAGCGCCCATCACATTAATAGATTGACGTGCTCAAAACTGTAAAATTACCATTCCGAATGCTATTCGAGAAAGAAAAACCTTAAAAAAATGACAACGGGTGTCCTTTTAACGGTGGTTGGGTTCCGTGAGCTGTATTTGACGGTATGAATCATGGTTACTTTATATTTTTAGCTACACTACAGTTCTGATCAAAGCACTATTATGAACCTTCAAAAGTGACTGATGTTGACAGAGCATAGGCAAGTTATAACATTAGGAACGAAAGAGATAATGGATGATTGTACAGGCCTGTGAGTTTGAGAGACTGGTGAGAGGAAAAAACTATTTATTATAAAAAATTTGCTGCACCCAGCGGTTTCACCTCCATAAGTCTCGATTTCAGAATTTCAGAATGAAAAGTATCCTATGTCCTAACCCAGGTCATAATCTATCTATGTGCCAAATTTCAACCAAATCTGTTCGGCCGTTTTAGCGTGAAAGCGTAACAAACAAACTCACTTTCGCATTTATGATGTTACTAGCTTTCGCCCACCGCTTCGCCCGCGTGGAGGTCGGAAATTATCTCACGGGAACGTACTACCGGAATAAAAAGTATCCTATGTGTTAATCCAGGTTATAAAACTATCTTTGTGCCAAATTCCATCCAAATCCGTTCAGCTGTTTTTGCGTGATTGAATAACAAACATCCAAACATACAAACTTTCACATTTATAATATTATAAGATATGATATATGATGAAATTATATACTTAGGTTTAAAGTTCAGACGAGTTAAAATTGGAAGACCACATAGAGCGTTAAGTAATATAGGCGAGGTAGTAAGATAAACAGATAAATGCTGTTCAAAAAAAAATTTTTTTGACTGGAAGACTAGTTTCTGCGTGTTATACATGTCATGTTCAAAACACGTTATAACCTTTTTATCCTAAAAATCATCGTTGTAGAACCACGCGCACATAACTCGCTATTAATACAGTCGACAGACTTAAAAAACAAGGTCTCATAAACCTGGTCCCTAAAAAAAAAAAAACTAATAGCTCCGTTGAAATGAGCGATTAGAGGCGTAAGCGTCAGCGCTCACGAAACCATCGCGTATGAACGTAACGTAATTATAATGACTTGTAAACGAATAGACGTAAGGGCTCGGAAACTAAATAATGAGCAGCAGTTTTTTATGAAACAAAAGATATAGGGGATGTTCTATTTGTGGGTAGTATTGTGAAATGTGACTGTAACTGTGGTTACGACAGGAATGAACAAGGAGGAGAAGTTCATCGGTGAAACAATTAATGGGTTCTTTGATTAGACAAACCTGAAGAGTAAGTATTAGTAACCGAGTATCAGCGAAAAAATAATGCCAAAAATTCAAATAATACTTAACATCTATGTCAAGTATTATTAAAAATTTTGTCATTTGATTTTCAAATTAGTGATTTCTATGTCGCTAATTTGATGCCTGAACATTTACATTTGTTTAAAGATCCTTGCCGAGATGGTGGTCTAGCAAAGTACCTACCCAAGACGAAAAGTTATCTATTAAGAAGAGTTGCTGATCTGCTGATGTCTTTATCTTTAATAGAAGGGTTATCTATTATGAATATTACACTAAGAGGAAGTAAGTCCGCAAGTTTCAAGTGTAGTTTATTAGTATTCAAGTTTATTGCAGAATCATCGAATTTAGAGTTACTACTAGATATAGTGTATAATCCACTCGAAGTGCTTTCAACACTAATAAAAACACATACATAACCATAAAACAGTGTCGATCCCAACACAGCCTACTCTCAGACTCCGTAGAGGCACTAAGCATTACTTATGCAAACATAACACATAGTACATTATGGAACAGTGCCCGATTACACCGAGTTATAGCGCTCTCATTCATATCTAGTTTAATGTCCTCATTGCTATCAAACACGCAGATTTATACCGATTTCATTTGTGTTTTGTATTTTCGCTGTAAATAGAATTGTTGGAAATTACGGTGCTATTTGAGACAGGGATGAAAGATTTGATCTGATCACATCTGTGTATTCGAATTCACAGACGTGATTAGATCAAAGCTAGTGATAATATGAAAGATAAGAACACTAACATAAGACCCACAAATAAAGCTGAAATACTTCTTTAAATAGATAGACTAAAAGAGAAAGGTTTATATTAGAGAGAAGCAAAAGATTAGAACATTCATCGTGATGTATTACCTACACCTGACTCAGTCGGTAAAACACCAATATATCATCAAAATATATAGCCATCTTGGGTCTCAACCCTAATCGAATTCCTGTTCGAAGCAAAACATAAAACTAAATTAAGATTAGCGGCTCTGAACAATAAAATAAACAGTATTATACTGTAAAAATTCGTTCCAACCCCCAATCACGCGACACTGTCTGTTTACGATACCAAAAAATTGTGAATTTAAAACACATTTAACGTTCGCTTTTCACATTACAGAATCGGGATTTGACTATTGGAGTAATCAGGGCGACACGCGATTATCCTGCCGATATTAATGTAGATTTTATTAGCTACACATAAATTCTGGTAAAATAAAATAAATGTTAGCCAGAAACTGTTTTACATTATTTGGATAAGGCTCGTAATTCTCAAGTCTTCCTTGCTATTTGTTAAAGCATATTTGGTTTAAAGTTAGATGAACTTATACTGTCTGCCCTCTAACTTAACAGCGAAAGAACAATTACTTTCTTCCGATAGTAGCAAGTATTGGCTTTTCATCTGACCACTACAATCTTAATGAAAACTGAGTTTCTGTGATGTCCGATGCAAGTGCTACGGATGCTATTCTTTATACCAACTTTGAAGATCTCAAAGTTGTTTCAAGAGCTCTGAAAATAGACGTCCCACTATATAAGTCAAAATCCCAAAACAATAAAATTAAGTTTTTAAATCATCCCTGGGTTGACAGAATATTATAAGGAAAACATTCTCTTTGTCTATACTATATTAGTATATATAATATTATATTTTTTAAAGAGGTAAAATTTGTTTGATTTTTTGTATGTAGGGGGTAATCTCCGGAACAACCTTGAAAAATTTCGGACTTTTTGGATTGGATAGCACAATTCTTGAGGAAGGCTATATAACATCACGCTACTACCCTTAGGAGCCGAGTAAAAAGAAAAAAAGTCAGGAAGAATGTCGAAGTTATCGCGCAGGCGGGCGATGGGATGCGATGCGGACGAAGTCGCGGGCAGAAGCTAGTCATTTATATAGTCTTTTATGACCGTATGATAACTCTGCTTTGGTCCATGTACAAACCATTGGTACATAACCTTCAAATCAAAGAACAATCGTGAAATCATAGTTGACATTAAAAACAAACGAATAAATAAAAATAAAGCGTATATAGAATTTCGTGTCTGTACTGTTGACAGTTGAGGAGTTTCCTCATCTGGAGCCAATCCTGGGTGGCCAATCAGGTCATGCTTATCATAAAAATTGTCTTCGGAACTTAACCAACATGTCAACTCCGTAGGATAGGTAAGAGGAAGTGGTTTTAATTCAGCCTGCAAGATTCGCCCTAAACGAACTAAGAAACATTGCAAGTTGAATAAAAGCTTTTAATAAATTGAATTCCTTTAAGATTTTCCCTCAAATGCAGATAAGATTATCCAAAAGCGTTTCAAGTAGTGTGGGATCCTATTCATATTAAGAATTCATCAATAAAGCATTTCTAACGCAAAACATTATAGTTGAATTTTCCCAAAAATAGAAGCCCTACATTTACAAAAACTTTCAATGAATGACAAAAAGGATTACGAAACAAGCAACCTTCATCCTCGAAGACATATTTTTAAATACACTAACATAGATAAAGATCAAGCAGCAGCGATAAGGTTTACAGCTATCGATAAATTCAATGAAGAAGGCGAGGGAAGGCAGGGAAATTTATAACGGAAGCCACGTAAAATACTATCGAACGTTACCATCGGCCTGTAATCGAAGGATTTTTATTTTTATTCTACGGTTCACAAAGTAAATGCATGTTTAAATATTCAAAATTTGCCTACCCCTTTTATTGTCACGGCATGGAGCTACTTCCGAGCGCGATAAAACTATGGGAGGACGATACGACTGATTGTGGTGCGAGGTTTTTTGACTTGGGAGTTTTTCTTTGTTAGGGTTCCGTACCTCAAAAGGAAAAATCGGAACCCTTATAGGATTACTTCCTTGTCTGTCTGTCAGACTGTCAAGACCCTTTGTCTCAGGAAGGCGTGAAGGTATCAAGTAGAAATTAATATCAAATATGTAGGCCTACGGTCCCTTGGAGCTCTAATCAAGCTTCTAAGTTAACGCAATAAAATAATACGGTCATTTATGTGATATATTTTGATACTCGCAAATAAATCAAAACCGGGTAAAATAGGGAACTTCCCGTTGACCTAGAATCTTGAAATTTGGCAAGAACCAAGGGTTCATAGCACAAGTAAAGGAAAAATTTCGAAAAACGTTAATTTGTAAGTAATTTTAACACATAAAAATGTGATTACATTTGAGAATTGACCGTGGCGTATATCGATATACGGCAGAATATGTTTTTCAACTACAATGTCAAGTTTGTTCTTGGGATAAATTCATCCTAACTACGGAACCCTTCACTGTGCGTGGTCAGACACAATTGGCCGGTTTTGTTTTAATTGATCATAGCTTCGCCAGCCTTCATAGCTAAGTAGATAGAATATTCTTTATCGTATCTCTTTAAAGCGTCGTGCAGACTAGCGCGACGCGACACCAGTAATTGTTGTACCGTGAAGTTTTGTTAGAAATTGTTTTGTTCTTTTAACAAATTACAATTAGAACTTCATCCTTGTAATATTAGGTCCCTACCTATGAAATCAGCGTTTTGTATGGGAAATTTTAAAGAAGTTGCTTATTGCATACTAACATTTTCTTAATTTATATAACAACCATGAACACTAATGTTTTAAAACTTTTATGCGCTAATGTTTAAAAACTAAGATAACGTAATATGCCACTAGATTAAGCGACAAAAATAAGCTTTGGCTAAATTAAACCAAATAGTGGTCCAACAAAATGAGGAGTCATTTTTAAGGTATTTTTTATGTTTATAAACTATAAGTAATAAGGTTTTTTTTACTATTGGTAGTTGTCTATGATGGTCATTATTCGATATAATAACAAGCAATTGATGAATATTTTTATTCATAGAAGTGACGAGGTGAGAACCTCGTCACTTCTATGAATAAAAATATTCAGCAAATTGGCGTTTTTTTCTCACAAATAGAGATATTTGTGAGAAAAAAACGCCAATTTCATAGGTGGGGACCCAATATTAGTGGCTTGGACACTTACTTCTGATACTAGATTTGGTTTTGGCATTCAACGGGGTAATTGCGGAATACACATAAAATGGCAATTGATGGCAATGTGTTTCAGTTTGACAGTTCATTGCGTTATTTTCGTTGTTGAGCAGACGAATTTTTCAAGCCTATGAAGCAATGGATTAGCAAATCCTTCAAAGCTCTCTGATTGCAATTCAAATTGAGTTAGCACTTAGGGAGCTGATCCTAGTGTTACAGAATCTTTCTATTCTCGATTGCATGCTCGAGTACCTACGAATTTTTGTTTTCTAGCTATATGCTCTTTCGAGCTGGAATAACTTTAAAGAGCATTTTTTGATGCTCATGTTCTTTAATAAGATTATAGGGTATTGATAATCTGAAACCAATTTTGTATGAACCAGACACATGCATATGCTTGACATTCGTTTGGTCAAAGTTTACTTTGACCAAACTGGATAATTTATAATCTAGGTTAAAACCTAGATTATAAATTATCCAGTTTGGTCAAAATCCAATTATAAAAATTATCAAATTATCCAATAATAAATGTTTCAGTTCAATATGCTAAGCAGTCTCCAAAGCATCGTTCGCTACGTAATCAGTTAGATTGTACCTACGAGTATTAGCTTTTAAGTGCCACACTACAACGTAAAGTACGTTCCAGAGATATACTTCAATTCTAGGACCACTTTCCGCTAAGTTTAACTCCTAATAGTATTCAAACAGCGTTAATATTATATCGAGAACCTATTAATTCGCCACAACGACTGAAGCTCGATGTAATCTGCTAATAACGAAGCATGAAGATACAATATCTTAATGTACAGAGTCAACTATATATCTTTAAACATGTATTTCAAACCGTTCGTTTCTTTATTTATATTTATATCGTATATTCATAATATTGAATTAGGTACTATTGAAATCGACAAGTCCTTCCCAATCCTGATGGAACTAATTAACCTAACGCTTTACCTTTTGGCACTTCCATCAGCACTCACGTAATCTATCAATTATTATCGTATTATCGCTATTATTATTATTGCTCGTTATTATTGTCGTTTTTTTGTATTATCACTACTGCTAGACTCCTTATCTCCTTCATGCAATAAGCTTCTTTGAAACAAGTCCTTATAAACACGACGTAATTTTATCAAATTAAATATGTCGTTTCATTTTCATTCGTCGCACTTCAAATCTCCGCATCACCCGTAAGCCGTATTTATCGTTAGGACATGGATATGGTTTGGGTTGGAAAAACGCTGTGTTTCGACATCTACCATTAGCATACGGGCCGACACCGACTCGGCTGTAATGGGATGTTTCAGCCCCATACGTTTACATAGCATTATGAGAGAAAACTAGGTTTTTTTGTCTGTCCAGGACAAAGGGAAAGAGTTTCTGAATATGTTGTTGCTCGTTACTGGGTTTTAGAGATCAGTGTATGTGTGTCAATTTTGTGTTCTCACATCTTAAATTTTCCTTTTTCATGACGTCAACTTTTATCCCAGTTTGTGTATTTGTTCTTCTTATTTTAGTTTCAGGTTTTCTGGAGGATCACATTTCCTTAAAAAAATTACGTCTAGTTGTGGTCTTGTATAAATTAAACGTCCCATTCTTCTTTTCGTGTGGTTGGTGATTAACCTGGTGTCAGAGTTTTAAAGCCCATGGACCTCTGATTTGGCTTCACATGCCGTTGAGAAATATCTCTCAGGCATGCCGGTTTCCCCACGATGTTTTCCTTTACCGTTTTTGAAGCAAGTGATAATTATTCAATACGCACATGAATCCGAAGCCAGAGGTGCGTGCCTTGGGTTCGAACTCGAGACCAACGACTTGGCAGTCCGACCGTCACACCACTAGGCCATCACTGCTCTATTGGCTATGTCCCATTGATGACGTTGTTCAATTTTTGTTGAGGAATTTAAAACAGTGTGATCTTAGCGACTGTGTGAGTCCGAGATAAGACGTATGCACGTGCTTAGGTACTGACTGCTGCTTACCCTTTGCGTGCTATTCTAATTATAATAAATTAAGCTCTTCAGTCTTTAAAAAGTCTTAGTCACTCTCAAAATGGGCATAGCGGATTAGCTGATAAAACTGCCCATGAATCAATCAGTAAAGACTTATTCATTTACAAGACTGATAAAGATCTGACAGCTATTCGTATGGGTGATAATTTCTTGGAACCTCGCTTTCCGATGATTTAACTTGCTATAAACGTAGATATATCAGACAATGGCAGAATCGAATAAACGTTTGCTTTATAACCCAACGATGTTTGAACTCAGCTAGAGGATGGAGGATAAAGCCAGTGACAGCTGCTAAACATTTATTCTTTAGGATATCATTCGATAGTTGGAGACCCCATTGAATAGTGCTCAAAAAATATAAGCATGAAAATCAATAAGTGATAGGTTTCCGGTAACATCAATAAGTGGCGCTGCCGTAGAACAAGCAGGAAATCGAAAAATGGTAGAATCCTGTTTGCTGAAAATCGGTCACAGAAATGTGTCAAGTGCAATCCGAGTTTTCATTCAATCATCTATCATGTAACAAAAAGTACTAGACAGCAAAAACAAAGCTTTCAATCTAGGTTACTAGGCACTCTACTCCGTAATTGGCACTCGATACTCGCTACCGTTCACTGTTATAAACCTATCGATCAATATACCAATCCTGAAGGCCTACGACACCCCAACTATCGAACACCCGGAAACGTACGAACGAAGGGAATCATCCACCGCGTATAAATTTCTATGCAAATGAACCGGCGAAGAGCGACGTCGTGGCAATAATCGGCCGGCGGCGTCGTAAATAAAGTTTACGACGAGACGACATCGGCGGCAACCCTTGCCGGGAATTAACGCGACGCGGGAGGTAACCGATGCTGGATTGATAAACCCGACGGCAGGGCTGGCCCACGCGCGCACACCGCGCACACTACCACGCACCACACCCACATTACGAACTTACGCATAAAATCATGAAGTTACAATATTATGAACAAAATATGTTAAGCTACAACGTTTTTATTCCACGTCGTGTCCTCGACGCGACGGCTGGTTTCCCACCGGTCCTGTGCGGCCATGGCGATGCAAATTAGGCTAATTGACATTAAGATTGAGAGTAAGCAACTGCGGAGGCCGATTTATGCGAGCGGCGGCACCGGGAGAGGTGTGCCGGAATAGAGCGAGCTCTACCGACGTCCCGAGCACACATTAAGATCGAGATTAAGCAAAAATATACCTGCCATATTGAGCATCCAGCGGATAGCTCCGGCTGGATTTTATTCGATGTAATCACATATTCGCTGCTATAAAGCTTTGATTACGTCATATATACGAGTATGTTTATGTTAACACCGGCATCGGCATAAAAGGTTGCGTTGAGAGTGGAAAATATTGAGTACAATGTATTCATATTCACATAAATATCTGTAGCGTCTGACATTGTAATCAATTCAACAATAAATTCCTAGAGAAAATTGTACCAGTTCCAGGGTTATGCTATACTTATAACAAAAAACATATTTTTCATATCTTTACGAACCTTGGATTTAGTTCGTTCGTGTGACAACGGTTCGGAGCGAACGCGTCGTAGATTCAGAATTCTAATTCAATTTAGCAAAAGGGTTGCCAGCTACGCGGAACGAAAAAAACTGCGAGAAAAAGTAAAGGGAGAGTACGGAGAAGGGAGAAACGAAATTCAAAGACATGTCTAGGGGCGGCGGCGTGTCACGTCGCGCGCGGTTTCGGGACGCGCGGGTAATTGATGCGTTCTGGATTAAGATAGCTTTTTAGGTGTCGTGGACTGAATGCGATAGGGGTGGAGGGATGTACTGCAAATTTGTTGATACCGCAAACATCGGCGTGATTGATGACGAACAAACTCTAAAGCCATTAAAATATAAGACAGAAAAAACAAAGCATGATGGCATAAGTCATTGTGTTGTCATAATGCAGCCGGTTGCCGAATTCATGGAGCTGTCAAAAGTTTTCCTCAGACTTCCGTGTTCGGGGCCCAGACTGAGGCACCCGCGATTGAGCCGTCAAAAACTCTGACACGAAGAAAATTGGGCGCGAAATTTTCGTGACCAAAAATGCTAGTGGAGTCTGTCGCCCGCCAAAACCATATGCCTGGCGGTCGACGATTCTCACCAAACGTCTGGGGCGTTTTAAAATGTCAACAGAATTGTTTCGAACTTTAATCAGATTTTTTTATAATAGTGTCGACAGACGATAAGGCTACAGAATTTTGCATCGGCTTAACGGTCTTTATGCAATTTCTATCGATAAAGAGATAAGTTTATAGATAAGGTATTTGTGTTAATTGCGTAGGTACCTACACAATTAAGCGTAAATTCACGTACTTATGCACCTGCACAGGTACGTGAATTTATATCATTATAACTATTGCCTTGATTCCAAATGGTCTAGTCTTGATAATGAAAAAATTATAAATCGAAGCATTGTTATTTGTTTTATCAGGCAGATAAGATTTATGAGTTGAATTCAATTGTACATAGGATGGTGATTGCACTAATGATGATATCCATCACGAGTGCAATCATCATCCTGTGTATGTACTTCGATGAATATGTTTTAGAGCTGTCAATGTGCTGATTATATGCAATTGTAATGGCAGATATTTCAAAAGAAAATATCCCATCACTGCACTGGAACACTCATTTGAAAAAAGACAATATAAATAGTTGCCATTTCTACGTTCCTTAATTACCCACACCAGCAAAAATTCGAGATAAAGTTGCCATGTCCAAAAAAAACTGCAGTTGGACAAAGATAGGTCTACACTGCCGGCTTATAATGATCATAATATGACTTATGGAATTTAATGGCGATTATACTGGCAACACATTTCATAGATAACATCTCTGTTGGCAAAGACAAAAAAACATGTAGACATGACTTCGACTGGTGCGAAATTATCGAGCCCACTTAATAAGCCATTACGTATGAAACATCAATAAATTGATACCTGTATGGAATAAGAAATAAAATTGCCCACAGAAATAGATAATGGTCCTATACCGCAGTTTTCAAGGGAATAATAAATGTAATTATGGGAAAAAATGTGACCGTTTTGTACCACCTTTATATTAATGTAAGCATGTATTAATTAAGTATTGTAATGCTATGCAATTAGTCACTAAACTGTTAAGTATTGAAATCTTGTTTGCATTTTTAATTCATTTGTTAAACGATTATGGGCTCTTGGCGAACGGGGACTTGTTTGAAGCTGATTATACCAAATAAGATAACTATGGGTAATGTTAGGAATTACAGATTATGACATTTCAAGCAAACCTACAATACAAAAACGTGTGTTTCAAAAAGGTGTGGTAAATTTTAAGGGTTTGGTAGACACCATCAAACTGAACAATTTTCTCCAACCAACATCGAAATCGCGAAAAACATAAATCAACTGTCCCATACAAAACTTCAATACCAATTTCAATTTCAATTTATTTATTCACAAACAATTTAAATTGTATTTGAAATTTTCTATATGATAAAAAAAAATTACATTCATATTACATTTAAAAATTAATAACAAAACTCACATCATCATCAAAATTAACATGTCTACACGATAAAAAAAAAAAACATTCGTAATACAAGTAACACATTTAAAAATTAATAACAAAACTCACATCATCATCAAAATGAGCATCATAATATATCATAATTATCATAATACCTAACCTACCCGACCCAAATGTATGGGACGGCCGATAATTTTTTCGCGATTTCGATGTTGTTCCGATGGAGAAAATTGTTCATTTTGATGGGCTGTACCACAGCCTAAATTTGAACACACCTTTCTGATACACCCTGTAGAGGAAGTAGAAAATTGGAAATTCTTCCTAATTTACCCTCATAATTTCAGCCGAAAGACGTCCACTGCTGGACATAGGCCTCCCCCAAATGGGGGGTTTGCCATAATCGCCACGCATGGCAGGCGGGTTGGCGATCGCAGTATGGCGTTAAAATGCGTAGAGAACGCTGCTGCCCATTCTCTAGTAAGTCCCATCGTTGCCTTTTACGACACCCACGGGAAGAAATGGGATGGTACTATTCTTTACGTCCGGCACCACACGGAACAATTTACCCTGTTTATGAAGTAATATTTCCTCATTTCTTTTAAACAAACTTCTCCCTCAAAATTTCGCATAAAAGAAACTTTCAAAACAATAAGTCACCCCACGGGTACTAGGACACCATAAATCGAAGTAAGTATTACGTATTACGCAATTAAACTCCGGAACCCCTCGAATTCGATGTCGAAATCTCCAATTCAGTATTTTGCCCGAAGAGTTCCGATGATGTAACTCTTCGAATTTCAAATTTCGCCCACTTCCGTGACGAAATATTTCGGTGTAACGGTAAAGTTCGAGTGTGTACAAGTTTCGATGTAAAACTGCATCACAATGACGTGCCCGATCGTTGGGTGTAGGATTGTTCGTGAATATTTTGGCAAAAGTTTGGGTGATTTGTATGTGAATCGTAAAAGGCAAATAAAGGTGATAAACATAGATGTTGTAAGAGGTGAATAAAGAGGTACAGTTTAAAATAAGGACCGCCTATCTCGTATGTTGTGATTCCATAATCACAACATTCGAGATAGTCGGTCCTCATTTAGTAGAGTGTCAGACAGTCCGGGGATTCCGAATTTTAGCACTGGCAGAAAAAGAATACTAGACATCACACTTGACATGAATAGCCACAAAGCGCCAAACGAAACAATAGTAAATTAAAAAAAAAAAGTCCATCCGTTCAGAATTCAAAAATTATATAACGTCTAAAAATAGCAGCTACGTCTCTATCCTTCGGAACGCGATCGCATGCAACAAATGCATTCGATATCGGTGAAGCGCAATTTTCGTGTTAGGCTGTACGATTTTGTCGTGCGACAGTCAGCCCATGATTTATTTGTGAGCTACGGCCTACAAGCCTTGGATGCACGCAAACACTTGTGATCAATTGTCGCTTTTTACGGTTCTGAGGCAATATTTGCTAGGAAAGTATTGTTTGAATAAATTGTTGTTGGTAAACTTTTTGCTAGAGTTGATTCGTTTGCGCGGTTGCGTTAGATCATTGACGAGTGACGTGCTAAGGGACCGAATCCGCATCGCACTTGGCCACAACGAACAAATAGTCGCACAACCAGCCGCCCGACCAGGTGCGGCCAAACTTGGTGTATAACGTGTCCAGGCTGAAATGACGCGCCCCACGCGTCAAGCCGCGGCCTGTACCATCAAAGAAGTTCATATCTAACCAGTTTCAAAACAAAATCCCGTGAACACGATGACTATGACGACGATGGTTCTATAGTCGACGAGCGCTGCAAGCAAGAATAGTCCTTACGGTGGTTAGATATGAACTTCTTCGATGGTACCTAAAATGCTGTAGTGGTGCGCGTCATTTCAGACTGGACAAGCTATACTTGGTCTTGGTATAACATTGGTCGCGGCTTTTGCGACCAAGGTTGCCGGGTAGTCGTGGTGTGGCCGCGTAGTGCGCGAGGACCCTAAGTAGGACCTACCGGTCCGCCCTGGGTCAATCCAGCTTGGTCCTTTCACCGCGGTATGCGGTTTTCTCTTATATCCGTGAAGAAAGACGAAGAAAATTCTCATCTCTTTTAAAAATGTCCGACCTGGCAATCTATGCTAGCACCGCGAACGTCGGAACCCGTCTTCCGGCCACAAAAGTCGTGAGTACGCATACATGACTAACTACTTAATAGTAGATAACGATGATACATTTACTTGCCTCTGGACGCATTTTGTTAACCAAAATGCAAAAAATGATTCAACACATTCATAGATCACACTTGGACAATACTTTGCTAAGTACAGTTAGCGTTTCATATGATTATCAACCGTTTGGAATAGCAAATAATGTACATTTTCGTATAAAGCGAATATGAGCAAGTGTGTCATGCGAATAGAAACCGTATACATAAGCTAATAAAGTTCATTTATTTACTCAAGCAAACGATTTCTATTCGTATCGAACGCCCATCTTGTCCTAAGTGATATGTTGAACAAAGACAAATTAAAAATATTGATTGCACCACAGACCATTTAGATTTATCTATCTTCTAGGTAGTCAGACGTCAGACTAGAGGTATGCATGCCTCAACTGTCATTATCAAAATGAGTTTGAATGACATCATTTTTATTTGAAGCTGATAATGGTGCCGATTCTCTTGTACACCGAACTAAACTAACTTAAACTAAGACTAAAATTACTTACTTTTGGCTATGAGAATCTTAGAGCTATTCTGCAAATAAAATTCTCTAAACTAAAAAATAATTTTGACACAACTAAAATAGAATTTGACAATCGTGAATCCACGAGGTACCCGTGGTTTGCCCTAACCGGTGATTTTTTTTAGAGCCGGAGGTGCGCATGTGGTGTAGCCTCGACGTGCTTTATATGGAATTTTTATTTTTTTGTATGGAAAATATGAAAAAAATATTACCTACGTGTTGAGTGTTAGGTGTTTATGGGTTTTATAAAGGGGGTCGAAATTTTCATTATTTTTGCGATAGGACGCACCATTTTCGAGATATAAGCAAAAGAAAAAATAAATACAGTACTGTTTTTGCACGTGAAGTCGAGATGTTGGTGTGAATTTTAGTTCATAACAACTTATTTTATACCACACCATTTTAATCGCGATTAAAATTTGTCAGGTTTAGTCTGATTTGGTCTTTTACAACCAAAATTTTAGGTGAAAAACGTCATATTCAGAATAGCAAAATTGGCATTTTCACTAAACTAAAAACTCAGTACTATCTTAGCGCTGTCAAACTAAAATATAGTTAAGTTGTGTCACTTTAGTCTATTTCAGAATAGGAAATCGTCGTTTGACAGGAATAAACTAAATTTTAGTGATTTTTAGTTTAGTTTAGAGGCATTTGTGACAAGAGAATCGGCACCATTATGTATTATTAACTAGTTGACCCGACTGACGTCCTGTAAAAATTTCCAATTATAGAAAACTCAAAAACTCTTTCAGTTTTTCCCGATCTTCCAACTTTCTGGGCCGCTTTCCCAATTTTTCTTCCCTAAAAACCTTATTCGGACTATTACAAACACTTCAAAACAAAAATTTACGTTTATGGTCCAGCTATTCTCAAGGGATGCGCTTATCAACTAACAGCATTTAACTTTTATTTATATAGATATCTATATAAATAAAAGTTAAATGCTGTTAATGCTACGCATTGCTATACAACGTGGCAATGCTGCCTGTCTCTTGGGTATGTTACCATACTAGTCGACAGTGATGTGGAGGAATTTTTTGACACCATATTTTAGTTTCTTAATAGTTTTAGTTAGGTTAGGTTAGGTTATTATTTTAATAGTTTGTTAGTTAATTTAGTATAGATAGTAAGCCTACAATTTAAAGGCTATTTTCCAAGTAGCGGCAAGCAATATTTATAAAAAAACCTGTATAAAACATCCATGTTAAAATGAACATAAGCTAATGCTAAATAAGCAGCTAAAATATAACTTACGTTGCTCGTGCTGTTGCCATGCCAGGGCTCCGCAGAGTAATGCTAGAGTCTTCCCAGATCCTGTCGGGCTTTCAAGTATGCAGTTCTCTCCTTTCTTGATACCGCTTATGATCTATAGTAGAAAAGTGTATAATAATATGTGCCCGATGGTGGCAATAGACTCGCTCTCTAGTACATGGGACTTAAACGTAACTGGCGAAATGTGAGTGTACTATGAGTACACCTCCGCCCAACCCTTCGGGGTAACAAGGTGTGATGGTATGTTTTGTTAAAATAAAATTATTTTAAAGCATGTTTACGTAATTTATACTACTAGATATTATAGCCAGAGGATAAAGAGGGAAACAGGTTCTCCCACTAACTAAACAACAGCTGCGTACAGTCACTGCAGCTGTAACTGGCCATGGGTCATTTAATAAACACCTCTTTGTCATAGGAGTCACAAACAGTCCGCTTTGCAGAGCCTGCATGGAGGACGACGAGACAGCAGCTCATGTGCTGTTATACTGCCCGGTGGTCGCCACATACAGGGCAAAGTACTTCAGTAACCCAGGTACCCTACGTGAGATTGTCAGTGACACCAAGGCGCTGCTGGCCTTCTTTGAGGAGCTGGGGTGGATCGAATAACCGATTTTCCCACCCGTACGCAAAATACGCGCTTAGTCGTGGAGTTGCGGATATCAGCCCGTATTACCTATTACCTATATTATTATAGCCAGAGGATTTCATTTAGGAATTTTACGATGTTGGTTAAGAACAGAACCAGATTAAATATGATTCTATACTTTAATCAGGTTTTAAATCAGTGATAAATAGTGTTACATATAAGTTGGTATTCCATATAATATAGGAATATCCAACGGGTTTCAAAAGTAAAGAAGTTAGAGCAAGTGCAATGCAATGGTGTAATATTCTGGCGAGCCTTTCAAACTTGCTGGGTTTGTCTTTTGTCTTGCTGGAATTTAAGTTCATATGTTAAAGTATAAGCAGGTAAGTAAATAATGATTACCTTTGACATCAAGGCCATCTGACTGCCGTAAGGATTCACGGGCAGCATGACATTAACACCTTCAATCATCCTTTTGAAAACTTCTTTCGGTGCCTCTATGGGCGGTCTCACCTTCGGTGTGTTAGCAACAGTTACATTTATATTTTGTTTCTGAGGAAATAAGGCTTTCACAGGAAACTTCTTACTCTGATTCTTTTTGACACTTCCTGGTTTATTTTTTGATGAAAATAATGATTTAATCGCGTTATTTTTCTTGATAATCACTTCCGGGAACTCTTCATCGTCCGAGAGTATAACAGTTTCGGTCGACATGTTGTTGAATTCTTCATCACTACTTATTGCATTGTTTTCTACAGTTTTGGAGCAACCAGGCCCGCTGAAACTGTCGTCGTCGTCGGATATCTCAATTTGTGCAGCCATTGTTCTTAAAAAATCACATAAACTAGCCACTTATCACTAAACCGGTCAGGCGGTCGTCTTAGGGGCTGTTCCCGCGCTTATCTTGTTCACTTTAATGCAACATTCATTTAATAATTATATGATTTCATTTTGATGTTGAATTATTATATCGACGTATTGAAATCACTAGCACTCATATAATACTCTTAAATATATTTACTGACAAATTGTTGTTTAGAGAAAATAAACACATTTCAAGATGCAAAATAAACAGCTGAGGCCGAATGTCAAATGTCAAATATGTCAATCAGCACTTGTCATGGATGTCACTTTACCAGTAGCGTTTCAAAATCCATCAACGTGATATTTGAAACATGAATGGAGACAAAAACAGCAGACTTCACAGTGTAACAAAAAGGAATAGAAAATAAACATTGCGTTTCAGGTCCCGGCCAAACTTCAACAGTAAGAACTTGACATTTTGATTTTTGGGGTTACGTAGTACCCGAAGATTGCCAAACGGAACCCTATTACTAAACCTCAGCTGTCTGTCTGTCTGTCAGCGGGCTGCATTTCATGAACCGTAATAGGTAGACATTTGAAATTGTCACAGATTGTGTATTTCTATTGCCGCTATAACAACAAATAATAAAGTTAAAAATTAAAGGGAGTCCGATACAATAAACTTACTTACGCTTTTTTTCTTACGCCTGTTCTTATGTCTGTCATTGTCTAGAGCTCATCAAGTAGAGTACCAAAATAATTTAAAAAAATATATATCTTCTAAAGTGAAGAAATAGGGGACCGTAAAAGTTGTCATTTTTTTATCATTTTTGTACGAGCTCTATCGCAACAACTAAAAAAGTTAGGAATTTGAAACTATGTACCTATATAATTATCATGTACCATAATTATAAACGCCGATTCATTGAGTGTTTTATTTAAATATGGGCGATTTTCTGCAACTGCAAAAAAATACTTTGTAATTCACAGTATCATCATGAAATACAAATTGTACCATAATTATAAACGCCGATTCATTGAGTGTTTTATTTAAATATGGGAAATCTGAAACTGCAAAAAATTACTTTGTAATTCACAGTATCATCATGAAATACAAATTTATCTTGCGATTATATTAACATTTAAGATGAAAAATATTCTTCGTTTGGTATTTTCATCATCCTCAGGATGACGATTGTTTTTCTGTGAACCCGGACATGACGTGTTGCCACGTCAAGCGTCGAGCGCAGTGTGAGCCACATCGCCCGACATGCATGCATGCACACGCACACACATGTACAACACATGCATGCCACACAAAACAAAAAAAAACCGGGTAACGCCTTTTTTAAATCAGTCAACAAGTCAATAGGTAGTAAATACAGAACGTAGGAGTACCTAGTTTGAGATTTCAATTAATTTCACCAGCCATGCTATTCTGTAAACATCTCACCATGAAAACTTGGGTGAAGTGAGCTGTCAATAGTGTAAATCCCTGTGGAATGACAGCTCACTCCACGCTCATTTCACCTAAGTTTTCACGGTGAGATGGTTACAGAATAGCACTGCTGGCACCTATGAGTTATGAATGCCTACAGTGCGCTGTAATTTAATTATTGCTGTGAGATGTTAAAATAAAAGGAAAAAAAAAATTGTTACAATTTATTTTTTATTTTCTTGGCAAATACGGACATGGACATTCTCCATACTTTTACAGTTTTATTCAGCATTCCTCATTGTTTATACTTCCTCGCAGTTCACAGTTTTGTAGTATTTCACTGGCTTCTAGTTCCACACTTTTTTTCATTGTCAGGGATATTTTCACAACTTTCTAGTTTTTAGTTGAGATAGGTTCTGAAATAGAAAATATGATGTTAGTGATCTAACTAAACACAACCTACTTGTAAACTGCCGACTAGGATATTAAAATTAAAGTTTTAGTTACCTACCGTTTGCCTGACGCGACCTTGAAGAGCAAGGTACACTGGGCACACTGTATTGGTTTTTTTAATGTTGAGGATTTAGGCCCGTACCTCACTCAAAACTCAAGCATTACAGAGTGTACTTCAAAGCCTTTTGATTGGTTGAAACTAGTTTTAAGACGCAGATATATGCCAGCGACCTTGAGTGGTTAGCTTGCGTATTCTGTACTGAGCACGCAACACGTTGCGTCCAGCCAGTAATAGGACTCGCCCATCCAGGAGCGCTGTCCCAAATTTGAGGCATGATTAATTTATTATACATAAAAAAAAGTATTTTCATAAAACACGTATACAAAAAGATCAATAATTAAATTATCTTTAAAATGGTTAAGACGTTAGAAAAAATCGCTTGATATATTTTGCGTGATTCTCAGTTTTTTATCGTCGTTAGACATAACTTTAGAAATTAATTTCACTATGTAATATAAACATCATCTAAAATATTCATGTATTAAGTTATTAAGAAAATGCTCTAATTTAACACATATTTTTTCCAAATCATAACCACTAATCGTTTAGACGTGATCTTCAGTATAAAATCATTAAAAGTCGGTTATCGTCGCCTTCAGTAATGCTTGAGTCTTGAGTTAGATTCTGTAATACGGGCTTTACACTATTTATTAGTCTAAGGTTCAGGAGCACAGAATGGGCACTAAATTAAATACCTAATCACCTGATTAGGTATTTAATTGATGATGATTGTAATACAAAATATTATGTACTAAGTATATATCGCAAATAACTTACAATACAAACTCTTGCAGATCATAGGTCATACTTCTAATTCTCTCTATTCTCTGCTTCATCGATGTCCTCGATAGTACATATTATAGACAAAATTGCTACAAGTACAATCAGGAAGTGAATCAGAACTCGCTTCATGTCATGATTTCTGCGGCTGCGACCCTGGTATCATGAAAATGTATGAAAACAAAGAAAACGCCACTGCCCATCCTAACCAGCACATTTTAATGTTTTTTTAAATATTTTTTTTAATATTTTTATTGTTTTTTATGAAAAGATGAAATCTTGTTAATATGACAGAATGTTTTTTTCATAAATATTTTTTAGTGTCCGCAGTTTTTGCTATAGGCTGAATGTTAAGCACCTATTAAAAACTTTTTATTCACCCTGAAACTCCAGAAATATACATAACTAGCTGCGCCCCGCGGAATATCGGAATAACAGTATCATATCCTAACCCAGGTCATGGTTTACCCATGTGCCAAATTTCATCCAAATCCGTTCAGCAGTTTTAGCGTGAAAGCGTAACAAACAAACAAACTCACTTTCGCATTTATGATATTAGCTAGGATTTAATAGTTGGTGAGCAGTTGAACGGGCCTAGGAAGGAATTTACAGAACATAAAGGAAACATTCCTTGGTTTTCAAAAGCACAGAGTTCTACAAGAGTATTTTGGCGCCTCAATGACATTGACAGGGGGCGTTGTTGGTTAACACTTGTGAAGTTTTCACAGATTTTGTATAAAAAAAATGTAGACGGCGCCGTTAGTTTACGATTTTAGCCACGCGCCAAAAGATAATTGTACCGTTGTAAGTATGACTAGAAGAAAACACTCATGCTTCATTCGTGTCGAGCCAATAAAATCGTTTTTAACATTCTGTATTTTTGTGGCACGAGTGTGAATTTCACCAATGAAACTGAACGCGATCAGCGTATCTAAACCGCGTTCAAGAGCTGTCAGTGTCAATATTCCGCAACAATTTTGACACTGACAGCTCTTAAACGCGGTTTATATGTGTTGATCGCAGTCAGTTTCACGCTGCTTAGACTGGGAAATAAGCAATAGGTTCATAATCTGTCGAACAATACATTAGCAACCAGCGGCGTCCTTTTATTATTATTTTATTATATTATATTCAAAAAATAGTTATGTGTTGTCCGCGACTTCGTCTGCGATCCCAGATAAAAAGTAGCATATATGTCCTTCTCTCGATCATGGTCTACTTATGTGCAAAATTTCATCTAAATGCGTTCAGCCGTTTTAGCGTGAAAGCGTAACAAACAAACTCACTTTCGTATTCATAATGTTAGTACCTGGGCGACAGAGCTCTGCTCGGATGAAAATAGAGAAAACGAATTTTCCCAGATATAAGACCTAGCTAGATCGATTTTTCGACCCCGTGAACCCATATATTGGAACTTTCTTCGAAATCGTTAGCCTTTTTCGAGAACGTGGTTACAAATATATATATAAGTATATATACAAATATTGCTCATTTAATAGTAAGTATAGCAAATATTGCTCATTTAATAGTACCTATAGGATTATTTATAGTGGTGATAATATGGTGGTGTCATGGTGTCTGACTTACCAAGGGGTTGATGTCGTGTTACTCAATAACTAGGTCGTAGAGGTTAGATAGGCAGTCGCTCCATGTAAAGTACTGGTATTCAGCTGCATCCGGTTAGACTGGATGCCGACCCAATATAGGTTCGTAGGTAAGAGAAAACACTGCCCACACGATATGCTTACATTGAAAATATGTAGTATTTCATTTCACTTTACTACGATCATGTTACTTGCAATTACGAATATTGAACCATTTTATTCGTAAGTACTTTATGCTATACAGATAGCTGTCGAGACATTAATAAAAATGCATAAATGTATTTTATTGTTCACCCACCATTAACGCTCTCGGTGTTAGTCAAAACGTCTGGCTGTACGGAGTGTTGCTGTTGCTATCGGTGAACTCCCGCCAAAATTTTGGCGCCATTACACGAGTGAGTTGTCACAGAGGTTATGGTGCGTTATAATTTGGTTTATAACCCGACACTACGCTGTTTAGGCAATGCAATTAGTAAATATGGCACGATTCTTCATTTGCTTTTTTATATTGTAGATACCTTTTTAAGTCTGTGGTACCTATTGATTTTTAGTTCCTACCAAATGAAATAGACAGGTTGACAGTTTTTGAGAAACCTACTTATTAGTAATGTTCCTTGTCGTTTATTTACTTCGAATTAAGAGCGTTTATTCTGAAAGTTAGCAACGTCGTAAGTAGCTGTCAAATATTTACCTGTTTTGATTAATTTGGAAATAATACTGTATGGAAATAAGAAATGTGGCTAACTAAGTTACTAGAATATTGATTATGATATGCAATTATTAATATTGTAACAACGAATATTTAGTTTTAGGCGAAAAAAAAAGCATTTGGAAAGTTTTCAAATGCTCTTTTTACGCCTAAAACGGGTACAACATCAAATTCAATGTTACAGTTGCATAACATAATCAATATTATAGTAACTTAGTTAGCCACATTTCTTATTTCCATACAGTAATATTGCTATATTAATCAAAACAAGTAACGATTTGACAGTTATTTGCGACGTTGCCAAGTTTACGGATAAACCCTCTTAAGAATATTTCAGCGAAATAATAGCTTTGACAATATGAGAACTAATTTTTGTTTTTTTTTGTGATAGTTTTGATCGTGAAAATGGTACATTCTGTCAATTCTATCATAGAGGCTCGTGTCTACTGTCTACGCTCGAGTGACTTCAATACATTCATTCTATCAAATCTGCGTTATTTTTTTAAAGTGTTGCTCGTACACAAACTTTATTTATTACTTCTGTCGGAATAATAGAATATTCGGCAAACTTTCAACGCTTTTAAATATTAAAAAAATAGTATTCAAAGCAGACATATAATAATTTGTGTTAACTTTGACAGTCGTAGGTTAGGTAGACCTTTCCTGACTAGCTAATATTTTGAAGTAATGGAATGAGGAATGCTCATGTCGTATGAGCATTCCTCACACAGTTTGTGCCCATTTATGAAGAGAAGAGAAGACTGATATTATATCTATTTTTAATATTTAATCGACGCATTTAGTTACATCCATAGTTAAGTACGTAAGTACTTAGTTTTCTTATTACACTTGAGAGATAAAACTATTAGATGTGGTTGACCAAGCTTTTCGCATCCCTAGTTCATTTAATGAACATCGTTAAAAAACTGTTTTCCATAATTAAGTACGTATAATTAGAAACCTTAAGTAATACTTATAATACGTAGGTAAGTAGTTACAGGTAAAGTTAGTTACTTAAATGGTTAATTTTTAATTTAATTAAGTTTTTTTTTTTTGCTACAAAGTGCTTAGCCATCTAAAGATACTCTCTACAACAATTTTAGGTGTGCAGGTATGTTTTCCCGTGGTTCATTTAATAAACGGGCATTAAAAAGCCTACTTATTATTAAATGTAGTCAAAAAACTGATATTATTGACTGAAAATCGCCTAACATCGAGATATTCAGTCGATTTTTTTATTTCTCTAATCAGATAAGGTCAACACTGTCCTCATTCAGATAAAAACGTACCTAAATCAGCAACGCAATAAAATAATAAACGCATAAACAATGTTATATTTAAACTATGCAAGGGATGGCACCCTATTTTTCGGGCCATTCAACAGTTTACGTCCGTTTTAATACGACTGCTACAAATTGGTATACGTCATAAATTACAGAGTGAAGACGCGGACTACTCCCCTTGTCTTTGCGATGTGTTCATATTGGGAGACTCTATGATTTGCTGTTATTATTTCTTGAAAATGTTGTGGACTTAGGTTCTGCACTATACAAGATAAAAGTGGATGGAAAGACAATAAAATAAGAAAAAAGTCGACTAGTAAAAAAACGAGTTATGAATGTTGTTTACCTACTGTCTTTTATAAAGGGCTCGTTCATTTTAATTTGGAAATTGCTATCTAATTGCGTAACACATTTTCGGTAAATTACCTATTTAGACTAAACTGTTTCACTTGACAGTTCAACAATATTCATTGCGTTATTTACGTTGTTGAGTAGATTTTTTTCGAACTTATGAAGCAATTTTTTCAAAACGATTCAGATTGTGTTTGATCGTGTATTACGCAATTAGGGTGCAGGCTTACTTACTTACTTACCTATATTTTCTGTTTATTTATGTTCATTCAGCCCGGCACAAAATTAATCTCAATCTAAACCATCCTATCCTAAATGCAAGATATCATTATCACGGTCTATAAATTGACCAAAAAATACCAAAAACACTCCCAAAGTCATCAGATAGAAACATGTTGCAGTTTGGCGACCAAACAGTGGCTCATCCCTATTACATTACATCCTTATTGACATGCTTTATTGCGCTTCCTATCTGAGGCGCGCTTTTATCAGCGTATGTCGCTCCACCCGATACAACCACCAAACGTACCTGACATTTACACACAGGAAAATGAACTTTATTGCGTAAAAATAAGGGTTGATAAGCCAGCATGAATTCGACAGTGTTATTTCTACTTAATTTGATGGCAAAACTTTCTATATCGAACTCATTTATACTTCCAAACATTATCAGTAGGGGTTCGCGCGGATTCGACGGCCAATGGGCTCTCAAGATTGATATCTTTAAGTCAACATGCGACTGTCTATTTGTATACGTTTTATGACATTTGGCGGACAATAATTTGGACTTAGTTAATTTGGTCGTTAAGCTTGTGTGTGGGGAATTAGAACTGCAATAAAACTGATAAAATAACTATATAAAGTTGTGTTTGACACTTCCGTAAGATTGGTAAGTATGTCGTTACTGTTTTTGGGGGTTGGTCTGGATTTATGCTTTTGCGGTTGCACAACGACATGCTTTGCTTCGCTTTGCTTGGTAGTATAGATGCAGGTCTACCCTGCTGCCTCCTTCAGAGGCAGTAGGGTGGCGGGGTCTTGAGGGAGAGCGCCACAGTCGTGTAGATCCTCAAGGCAAGTCTGGCGGATGCACCTTCCCGAGGTTGCCACCCCGTTTCTTGGTCTAATTCCTTAAGAAATAGACGTAACTAAAACCACCAGGCGCCATCGCACACCCGCTCCATCCCTACTCCATCCTATCCATTTCCCAACTCCTCTCAATTCCGCTTTCCCAACTTCCACTCCTAACCGTGACCCCCTGTGACTGGGTGGTGGCGGGCTCGGCTATCACTAAAACAAGCTGATGGCGAGTAGGAGAGAACAGTCACCTGCGCTAGGACCTGCGCAGTTGAGCGCCGTGAGCGGGGATGAAGGAGTCCTGGGGGGTTGAGCCGAGCGGCTCTGGCTGTTATGTGCCCGTGAGGCAACACGCCCCCTTTGGTCCCGATTTCAAGCGAAACGGTGGCCCTACCCAATAGCCAGGGGTAGGGAAATGGCCACAGTGTCCCGTCAGAGGGCCACAGGCGAGGTGCGTGAGGTCCGCTGAGGTCGTCCTCGGACGGCCGAAGCGGTAGGTAAAGGTCATGCTGACGGTGTAAGTGAGGGTTGATCAGTTCGTGGGGGGTGGGCCTTTCGACCCCCTACGCCAGCCCGATCAAGCACCCGATGTCGCACTGTAAACCAGCCTTGCGCCCCTATATCTCTCTGGTAGTCCTAACGATCTTGCTTATTTTTAAAGTAAGACGTTCCCAGGTGCGGGCTCCATGGAGGGTGGGAGCCAGAGAGATGAATCCTCATACACAACATAACATGGATTCTAATAGGCCTGTTAACAAAACCGGAGTGGAGGCGAAAGCCAATGAGACTCCCAAGGGAGGTGCTCGCACTTCCCTTGCCCCTGGTGGCCATGCAGCTAAAGCTGCGGGTACCAGCGCGGGCACCGGTCCGGCTGTGGCGAAAACCGCAGCTAAGACCAAAGCTAAAAAGTCCCAATACAAACAAAGGACGTCGGCGCTGATTGGGACCAGTACCGACCCTTCTGACACAAAGGCGAAGACCAAGGCGACGACTTATACCACTGCCGGTCTGACCCTCTCCAAACAGACCCCGGTGCCGGGTAATTCTGGCACCGGGCTCCCTTCCAAACACCCTCCTCCTCCTGTGGCTCCTCTAGCCTCCTCCACTCAGACGGTCGTCACTGGTCAAGCAGAGTCGGCCAGCTGCACCGAGGACGCGTTCTCGCGCGCCTGGCAATTTGTGCCAAAACGCAAGGGCAAGGCCAAACGCACTCAACAAGCCCTCTGCCCTTGCACCGACCCTTCAGGTCCAACTGCTGCCCCAGTTCAAGGCAAAAAGAGGGACAGATTGACGAGGAAGGAGCGCCGACAAGCACTGCGGAAGCCAGGCAAAGGCTCCCGGAATATACAGGCCACTGCCGCGGGTAAAACGACGAGCGGCCAGCTGAACTTCTCCGCCGGAAAGCGGTCACAGGCAGAGGCCGGCACTAGCCGACCAGCGCCCAGTCGACCGCCTACCAGAGCTCCGGAGAGTCCACCAGCTGAAGGTAACAGGACACATCGACCCGATTGGAAGGATCAGGCCGCGGCGAAGCGAGCTCTCAACGAGACCTTGACACCTCGTGGAGAACATAAGCGGCCGCGTCTTGATAATTCCAATAGGGTCGATCAACGAAGCTACGCCCAAGCTGCCAGCGCAACCCTAGACGTCGCGATCACCTGCGACCGCACGGGGATTCTCAGCAAGGACGTATCGGATCAGGTACTCGCTGCTATCCAGAAGCAGATCATCCTCGAGGCCTGCTCCCCCAAACAAGGCACCCCAGGACCGACTTTTAACGCCAAGCCGCTGTTCGCCGGGGGTATCCTCAAACTGTGGTGCGGCAACGACCACACCTTAGCCTGGCTAAGGCAAACAGTCTCCGGCCTGGCTCTCTCAGCTAGCACCCAGCTAGTTGTTGTGAGCCAGTCGGAAATTCAGAAGCGTGCACGGTGTGGCATCGTGATCCCGGATGAGCAGGGGGTTTACGGAGAGTCGACCAATATTGGGCGCACTCTCAGCTACCAGAACCCTTGGGTGGACATCAAGAGGTGGGTACTGCTGCACGCGGACAAACAAGCCTCGGCGTGGTTCGTGGTGGTCGGTGTCCCTGTGGACCAAATCCCGACTCTGATGGAGGCCGGACGCCGCCTCTCAATTGGCTTAGGGGCGGTGTACGTGAAGTTCCAGGGTCGGAACGGTAGGTTCACCGACGTTCCTCAGGGATGGGACCCCGCCACGGGAACCGTCTGCGAGGCGCTGACTCAGCCGCCGCAGGCACCAGCAGGGGAGTCCACTCCCCCTACACACAACCCGGTAGCATCCGCGGCTGAATCTGCTGCCGCAGAGTCACCCGCCCTTGCCGCCGCCATCGTGGGAGCCGTCCCTTCATCGGGCGAGGAGCTGGACGACATTATCCTGTCCCCGGCTTCGGGCCCGGGGGAGGACGGTTTCGACGAGGGCGACCTGTTCGCCGGGCTTAGACTTGGGGGGGACGACGAGGGCTCGGCCAGCGATGGCGTCCCTTTCGTCACCCTGTAGAGTCCTCCAGGCAAACCTCCACCACAGTCAGACCGCGACGGCTCAGCTCCGCAAGTGGCTGGAGGTACAACACACGGCCATAGCCTTAATCCAGGAGCCGTGGATTAGGGCCGGCCACATACAAGGACTCTCCAATCTTGGCGGTAAGCTCCTAGTCGCCTCAGATCACGATCACCCCAGATCGTGCATCTATGTCACAGGTAACCTCAAAACACAGCTCTTAACTGATTTCTGTTGCAGAGATGTCTCTGCAGTTAAGCTGATTATACAGCGTGACGATGCCAATGAGGTGGTGATCGTTTTTGTCTCGGCCTACATGCCCGAGGCGGAGGCGCCGCCTCCCCATGACCTCGCCCGTCTCGTGAGCCATTGCGAGAGGTGTGGGTTCGAGGTTGTCATTGGGGCCGACGCAAACGCTCACCACCAACTGTGGGGTATGGACACGCAGAACGAGAGGGGTAAGGCCTTGGTTGACTACTTATTCTCGACTAACCTATCCCTACTAAACACTGGCTCTGAACCAACATTCGTAACCAGACGAAGCCGCACAATAATAGACCTGTCTCTGGCAACGGAGAGCGCGGCGGAAATCATCACCGAGTGGCAGGTTTCCAAGGAGGCCTCCTGCTCTGATCACAGGTGGATCCGCTTCGACATTCAGGTCTGTGTGCCACCGACACCACCACGGCGAAACCCGCGCAACACGGATCGAGCCAACTACACACGCAACCTTGATTGCAAGCTTGTGACATTAAACAACCCCTCGACATTTGCGGACACAAAACAGATTGAATCTCAAGTAAGTCACCTTACTAACTCAATCATAGACAGCTATCAGGCTGCATGCCCGGAGACCACGCCGCGCAAAACACCGGGTAAACAACCATGGTGGGGCGCTGATCTGGAGCGCAAGC
The DNA here is from genome assembly GCA_914767755.1 of Agrochola circellaris. Lineage (NCBI taxonomy): Eukaryota > Metazoa > Arthropoda > Insecta > Lepidoptera > Noctuidae > Agrochola > Agrochola circellaris. Next base: position 13,420,548 of record OU611860.1, read on the forward strand.
GCAGCAAGGTAAGAGCAGCTCTGAATAGAGCCATGAACACATGTGCGGATGAGGACTGGGACAACTATTACGCGGCCAAATCCAGCTACAAAAAATGCATCAGATTCAGGAGCACCTCAGGATGGCGCAAATTCTGTGGCAGCATTGAATCTTGTCAACAAGCTAACAGGGTAAGGAAAGTCCTGGCGCAACGGAATACATCAGGGCCCGCCACCCTCCGCAAACCCGATAACACACTCACGTCGACGCCTGAAGAAGCAAGACGCGTCCTAATCGAAACCCACTTCCCTGGATGTGTCTTCGCACAGGTAGTTGACTGGCAAGATGAAATCCAAACGCCATCGGACAATGATTGGAGTTACGCAAGCAGGGTGATCACGTTGGAGAAACTCCAATGGGCCATCCGGAGCTTCCATCCTTTTAAGGCAGCTGGTCCCGATGGAGTGTTCCCTGCCCTACTACAGTGGGGGGGCGCCTCTGTCGCTATAAGACTGGTGCCATTAATGAGAGCGTGCCTGGCCTTTAGATACGTTCCTAAAGGATGGAGGGAAGTGAAAGTAATATTTATCCCCAAGCCAGGTAAGGGTGACTACACAAACGCCAAATCCCACAGACCAATAAGCCTGACTTCCTTTCTCCTAAAAACTCTGGAAAGGCTATGTGATAGGGAGCTGAGGGACGGCGCTCTTAAAACCATACCGCTACATGGTAATCAGCACGCATACAGCTCAGGTAAGTCGACCGAATCTGCTCTTCATCTGGTAGTCAGCCAGATAGAGGACGCGATTCATCAAAAGGGCACCTGCCTGGGCACTTTTATAGACATCGAAGGAGCCTTCGACAAAACCAACTTCTCCAGCATCAGTAGCGCCCTCTCCAGACATGGAGTAGAACAGGTACTAACGGACTGGATTACAAACATGTTAAGCAAACGAGTGGTTCGCCTTGAGGATGAGCAGCAGTTGGCCATGATAGCCAGAGGCTGCCCTCAGGGAGGAGTTCTGTCCCCCCTTCTATGGAATCTGGTAATTAATGACCTCATCACCAAACTCAACGCCAACCGCTATTACACGATAGGGTATGCAGATGACCTCGCAATCCTTGTATCGGGGAAGGTGACGGGAACGATCTGTAACCTCACTCAGCAAGCACTACGTATCGTAGAAAGTTGGTGCAGGAAATTTGAACTATCAGTGAACCCCACTAAAACTGAACTAGTCATGTTTACCCAAAAACGAGCATTAGGCCCATTCTGTCTACCGAAACTGTTCGATACAGAGCTTCAGTTGGCCAGCGAGGTCAAGTACCTTGGGGTCACTCTAGACAGTAAGCTAAACTGGAGTAGCCATGTAGACAACAAGCTAAACAGGGCCTGCATCACCTTCTGGCAATGCAGGAAAATGATAGGTAAGAAGTGGGGCCTATCCCCCAAAATCATACTGTGGCTGTACACAGCTGTGATCCGCCCCATGATCGCCTACGGGGCCGTGGTCTGGTGGCCCCGCACACAGCTGGTTACAACCTCCAACAAACTACAACGCCTGCAGAGACTAGCCTGCGTTGCGACCACTGGCTGCATGAGGACTACTCCGACTGCGGCAATCGAAGCCATGCTGGGTCTAACCCCGCTCCATCTGTTTATACAGCAGGAGGCGACGATGGCGGCGGTGCGTCTTAAGGCAATTAATCTCTGGGGTAAGAGAAACACACAACACACCGCGCTGCTCGAGGGACTCAATTCTGAGTTCCCTATTACGAAAGCCATAAATGATCGGGTGCCCAAACAATTTATCTTCGATAAAAAATACAGGATTCAACTTCATGAGGATCACCGATGCGAGGGTTTACGCCCCACAGAGCTACGAATCTTCACCGATGGATCCAAAACAGGTAGTGGCACAGGTGCTGGAATCTTCTCGGAGGACTTCAACATACAGATAGCCACACCATTGGGGGTCCATAACACAGTGTTCCAGGCCGAATGTATGGGTATATCTCTTGCCGCTTTAGCCATCATGGCCAGGGAAGTTAAGGACCACTCGATACGTATACTCTCAGACAGCATGGCTGTTCTGCTAGCGCTAAACAGCCACACTGTTGACTCTGGGCTGATATACGAGTGCCACCAGCGCCTTAACCAGGTGGGTAGCCTCAATAATATTACCATTCAATGGATCAAAGGACACAGCGGTTCGCGGGGCAACGACGCAGCCGACGAACTTGCCAGAAGGGGGTCGAGCATGGCACCAGTGGGGCCAGAACCCATTGCGCCACTCCCCTTCGGGTACCTACGCACTCTGGTAAGGAAACGAACCAGGGACCAACATCACAAACTTTGGTTGGACCACGGTGAGTGCAGGCAGGCCAAGGAGGCACTCCCTACAATTGATGGCCGCTTCACGAAACAGGTTCTCCGACTAACTAAACAACAGCTGCGTACAGTCACTGCAGCTGTAACTGGCCATGGGTCATTTAATAAACACCTCTTTGTCATAGGAGTCACAAACAGTCCGCTTTGCAGAGCCTGCATGGAGGACGACGAGACAGCAGCTCATGTGCTGTTATACTGCCCGGTGGTCGCCACATACAGGGCAAAGTACTTCGGTAACCCAGGTACCCTACGTGAGATTGTCAGTGACACCAAGGCGCTGCTGGCCTTCTTTGAGGAGCTGGGGTGGATCGAATAACCGATTTTCCCACCCGTACGCAAAATACGCGCTTAGTCGTGGAGTTGCGGATATCAGCCCGTATTACCTATTACCTATTACTGTTTTTGATCTACTTATTCGAAACTTGATTTACTTAGTTGTCGTTTTATGCGTGGTTTACTATTAGGTATAGGAAGCTATACGCTAGGTACTACTACAGACCGTACAGTGTAATATAAGTAGCTATAAAAGTACATTGTACAAGCTTTAATCAATGCTTCATTAATCATTAGATGTAACTAACAACAAATTTAGTTCATACAAGAAGCCTAGCCATCTTAACGTGCACATATTGGTTTCCATCCGGAGAAAGCATTATTTTACACCAACTTCTGAAACCAAGAAAAATAAGTAGAACCTTTAACAATGCCTGTTAATGTCTTAAAATTGCCACAGATGTTACCGAACGTTAATTTAAATTCTTATTTCGTTACAAATAAAGATACGGTGTTCGACCACCGTTCCGACTGCGTGTGACCGCGTACGTCCGCATTGACATCACCAATCACTCGATTCAGTTTGAGCGACCGTGCGTTATAAATCGACTAAATCGGCTACCCCTAGTCCGACCGCTAGTGTACCGTGAACTCGACTAATTTCTTTGTTGTTAGGCACACGCACCGCACTAGTAATCAGTTGATTCTTTGTCACGGGCGGTTTTCGAAAAAAGAATACACATTGTTTATTCTGAACATGTTGTTCTTGCAGTGCGAAATGATTGGCATTCTGCATGATGTCATTGTTGAACACTGACAATTCGTAATAACTTTTCACTTTCCTTTTCCTAGAAAATCGATTTCTGCGAGTTACGTTTACCATTCGCACTTTGGAGCTCTTAAAGTGCTCACTTCCTATTACACTAAAGACCAAAAGGGTGACCTTTTTGTATCAATTCATCTCTAACGTTTCGTCAACACTCGTAATGTCCTTATCCATTAAATCCACTTAGGAAGCCCCATTTACCCCTTATTGTAACATACGCAAGTGATACCCATACATTTTTAATATTCTTTTGTATAGTTGCCCGGTCCAGCTACTAACGTGTCTCCCCCTCTTACACGCATTTCTGTTCGCGACACACGTCGTCCGCAATAATCGTTAAGCTTGACCGAACATTAGTAATTTGTAGCATTTCGCTCCTCTAGTGGTGCAGGTGACATTTCAAGAAAAAATATTCATCTGTCATTTTTCACTTTTGGCGGTAAAGTTATCAACATGGGCGTCAGAATTAAAACTGAGTTAATTTCTCGGAAAATAGCTCTTTTGTACCTTTTAAATAGGTATGTCTGGACACTTTGTCAGACTGTGTTCTTAGTGAAATAAATTAAGTAAACGTTAAATGGTGTCGTAGTTATTGTACCATACAAAATAATACACATACTTTCCTGCTAAGTTGTGCAGTGTGATTTTAAACAGCAATCACCAAGTTTTTACCCATGTTCTCACTCGGGAACTATTCAAAAGATTTAACAGCCTCCCAGCTATGAGTCTGTGTAACCGCGGGAAAAGCGGCGACAAAAACTGGTATCGAGACCAGAATGTTGCAACGACAGTTCCTAGTAGTGCTAATATAATGTAGCTATGTTACTCGAGGCTCGAAATATGCTGTAGCTCGACATATTTATGGTATAAATGGTTGCACCTGCCCGCGACCCTGTAGGTCGGTGATACCAATCGGAATAGGTAACATGCTTTTTATTGCAGTTATAATTATCTTTATTTGGTCACCCCATCACACGCTCGATAATTTACAGTTCATTGGTTTTAGAAAAACGGCAATTTTTACGACGTAAAAGTGTCGTTGTTGACGTGAACGTGATGACGTTTTATAATTTTAATGGCAGTTCAGTAGGGGTTAAAACGATCGGATCAGTTGGCAAATAGCGAAATTATGGGTTGTTTTTCTGTAATAGTTAGGCAGACATAGTGTACGCTTGCCCGATGATTAGCTAGGCAACACTAAACTGTATGAAACTGTTATTTTTAAACGTAGGTAATGAATCGATTGTCCGTTTACAATGTGGGTAATAAAACTAGAAATAATTGGCTGATTAAACACAAAGATATAGTCAGATGATTAATTAAAAACTACAGCATTTAAAATTCAATACGTTCAATTCGAATGACCTATTAGCATTATAACAATCGTTAATTTATGGCTAATAAAACTAATGAGGTGCACATCAATTGTTTTATTGATCCGTTGTAATTTTATAATTAACGAATGAGTAGGTAACAGTGTTGTTTACAATTACTTTAAAAATAAAATAAGGGCAGGTACTTACTTATTGTAAATAGGTATTGACCTTTTTGCTTTCAAAGTACATAATTATTAGGGTCTTATTAATCCAGATGTAGTATAGTACCTACATTACTACCGCGGCCTGCAAAAGGGGCATTGATGGACGATTGACACATCATATGTGAGTAGGTACATCAATGCCTGGTTGCGGCCAACTGTTGTATAGTAGGTACTTTTTTTAAATAATGCGCGGAAATCCAAACTAAGTAAATTAATGATAAATTCCAGATTCAATGACGAACAACGATAATTTTTTCACGCGCTCCTATATTTATGTTCATTTTTTTGTTTTTTACTTTAAACACCTCTAAGCCCAATCGAAATTTGATTAAAATCTTTGATAAGTTAACTCCTTGGTTGCCATGTGTCGAAGTAAAAAGTTCGTTCCATTTTTTAAATTACTTACCTGACAGATATGTGTTTTCATACTAAGATTTCCGGCCGCATGCTCGCATGTATTTTACCAGTAGGTACAGCATTTTCCATTTATCTCGAAGGTTGTCAAAATAATGCTCGAATTTTAAGTATGTTAAGTATGTTCGAGAAAATGTATTTTTTATATTTCATCGTAGAAACATCACTGCTAAAAACAGCTAAAAACATAAAACGACTTAAGGCTCATGCAGTCCAGATGCTACTCGAACAATAATACAATTTCTAAGAAAACTTCACGGTATAACAACCGGTGTCGCGTCGCGCTAGTGCGCACGAAGCTTTAAAAGCTCATTCATGCAATGAAATGAAACCCAATATCGAAGCAATTAAATCCCTAATCGGAATATTTTAGACGTACTTAATTAAAAAAATGTTTATTTTGTAACCAGTATCAGCGATATTGCTACGCACAGATAGTTAAAAACAACTGTCAAAAAACATAGTTTCGTGCACGAACTATCGCCCCTCGCATTAGGCATAATAGCTGATGCGTTTGCCTTATTTAAAAAAACAAAATGTCCGCGTTGCTGCCAGACACAGCTCGTTAAATAGTGACACGGAATTTTTCATTTTTCACCAACTTTTTTTTACCCTTCTTTGAGTGATTGGTGTAATTTTTGGGCCAATCTTGAGCATAGGGTTGGCATTACCGATTTGAATATCGGTGTCGTATCGACTTTTATAAAATCAATTGGTTCGAGGTTTAAGGGCCTGTTTCATCACCTACGATTAAGTTCCTATTAACTTCATCATCATCATATCAACCGAAAGACGTCCACTGCTGGACATAGGCCTCCCCAAATGGGGGGGTTTGCCATAATCGCCACGCTTGGCAGGCGGGTTGGCGATCACAGTAAGGTGTTAAACCTACCTAGCCTATTAACTTACTTGGCAGATAATTTTATACAAATTTTGTTCCATTTTTGAATTTATTCGGTAAGTAGTGGCTATTCGGACGTCGTGAAATAGGCTCTTAATGTCATTAACAGGACGAAAATCCAGAATCCGGAGAGCTGCTGAGACTTGAAAAAAAAAGGGGTTGGGCTGTGTCGTGTCGTGAATACAGTGTGTTTTACGTGAATACGTGCGTACGTTACGAGTAATATTTTCTTGGAGACTAAAGGCTCGTGCAGATCAGCGCGACGCGACTCGAACAATACAATTTCTAAGAAAACTTCGCGGTATAACAATAACCGGTGTCGCGTCGCGCTGTCGCGTCGCGCTTGTCTGAACGAAGCTTAATTCTTTAATCCTTTCGCTATCGAGTGGTGTAATTAAATTTTCAGGAAAAATATCTGAAAACTACTTTTAAGTAATTCAATTTAGAATAATCCACAATATTATTCGATAGTCAACAATCGATATCATATCGATAGAAACTCGCGTCCCACCGCCCCCTACCGGCAGATAATCACATCGCTATTACGTGTGTGGCACGCGAACTATACTGGAACTATTTCAGTTGATCTAACTTCAGACTTATCAGTTAGTTGCTAAAGTTCATCATGTGTCGTTTATTGCTCTATTAGTTAAGTTACTAAAGTTTTTTTTGTCTTTGTCGTTAGGTAGAGGTGAACGATTACCTCATTTGTTCCTTTTTTTGTTTATTTGTAGGAAATAGATTTCTTGTTTTCTGCTCCTGAGTCATCTTGAGCTTATAGCACTCCTCAGCAGCACGCATAGCATGACGACAATAGAAACGGGTTTTGTCGACGGAAAAATAGACAAAATGACAGATAATCAATCACAATCTGTCATTTTGTCTATTCTTCCGTATTCTGTACATCCGTCCGTAGTCTGGACATTATAGACCTAAGTATTCTTGGTTACTCTATCCAATAGGTAGTAGGTAATAGTACCTAGTAGTAGTAATAGAAAGCTATAAACTATTGGCATCAGAATTATCTAGACTTCTATCATCAGCATCACGAATAATGTTAAGAAAAAGCAATTATAGGTACTTAATCGATTTTTAGGTTAAAAGTAAAAGTGACTTTTTATATTTTTTGTTAAGGCTACACTAGTTAAAGCGGGACCAGTATAATTTCTAAGTGTCCACAAACAGATTGCTCAAAAACAACCCATACGTTCACACAACATATCCAAACCCACATGTTGACAATTTGACGGTGATTTTATGGCGTCAGTAATCGACAAAGAAAATGGAGCACCATTTACTAGTCTTTGTGAGACACTCCCACTACCTATTGTAACGAAAATAACAGTTTAAATCCACCCATGTATTTACAAACAATGCTCTAACGTATCGATATAAATTATTCGATAATCGAATAGAATTCGGACATTAATCGAATGGGATTTGAATGGCCCACCGTATTATTCGATACAATTGCATGGGACAATGCACGGTGCTTTAATGAGTTGAGAGGCGCCAAACAATGTCACGGTGACCGTAAGGTGGGCACGGGTATGGATTGATAGACTGAAGGGTGACCATGGTGGACGGTAGAGAAAGGTGTCCATTAATTATCTGTGATACCATGGAATTTCAAATTTTCGTTCATATGGTAGTTTTCATCACCATTCTAGGAGAAATTCTTCAAAGTGAATGCCATTTTCTCGCTTCTATAGCATTCACACTGACGCCGAGATACTGATATTCTTTGGCTAAGCGTTACACCTGTCGGTCCATTCTGTAAACATCTCACCGTGAAGAGTGAGGTGAAGTGAGCTATCCATAGTGTCAATCCCTAGCTTTAGGTGCAATGACAGCTCACATCAAGCTCACTTCACCCAAGTTATCACAGTGAGATGTTTATAGAATAGCACGGCTGTTATTGACGCAGAACAGACAAACTAAAATTGCAAGCTCCAGCCGGAAACAAGTCTAACGTGCCAAGTGACGTTAATAGATCTCAGCACGAGTGCACTATACCATTTACTTAGTTCACATAAGTTATTTATCACACATATTTACATATTTTAATGCATATCTTTGGAAACCATTTAAACCTAATCTTGACAGAGATAAAGTTATTGAATGAACTCTTATAATCCTTTTTTCCGGGATAAAAAACACATTTCTCCATCCGGAATGATTGCTATCTAAATATAGTTACTTACTCGAAATCCTACGCATGGTCACCATACCTCTATCTAGTCTATGTCCGTGACAATGACAGCGTCCGTCACATACCGGGTGTCGTTATGGCGCGCAGTCACGGCAGTGATGCGTGTGCGCCACTTAGCTAATAAAGGGGATGAAGCCAGGGGTGCTGTTGGAATTTTGTATAGTTCGACCTTGGTTTAATAGTGTTATCCACACGTAAAAACATGCTATCTATTGTGATAACTCCACGGAAGACCAGATACAAGTCTGTAGGTGATGCATTTATTGCGACAGAAATCTATAGAGTCCTCTAACTGAACAACGCACTAAGTAAAAAAAATACCGGCCAGGTGTGTGTCGAACTACGCATAATGAAAAGTTCCGTAGTTGGGATGAAAAATGTTCTCCCATACATCGATATTTATGTCACGGCACAGAATAAATAATACCTAGTACTGTCACGGTCAATTCTCCAACTACAAAATTAAAGGTAAGTGTAAAAAAATATATATATAAAACTACAAATTAAGGATTTTCGGTCTTTTTCCTTTACTTGTACTATGAGACCTTGCTTCTTGCCAAATTTCATGATTCTACGCCAATGTGAAGTACCTACCCTAACTTTGATTTAGATTAATTATTTGCGAGTAACAAAATTCATGTCTCATATATGGCCGTATTTTTTTATTGCGTTGACTTAGAAGCTTGATTTTTTTAGAGCCCCAAAGGACAGTAGACCTACGTATTTGATATTCATTTCCTGAGAAAAAGGGTCTTAACAGAAAGACGGACGAACAACGAAGTGATCCTATATGGGTAGGTACCGTTTTTTCCCTTTGAGGTACGGTACTTTAAAAAAAAAGAGTAGTTCTGTTTGACCTATCAAAGGATTATTAAATAAATAGGTCAATTAAATGGGTTGTCAGTCTGATACCTACATACCTAGGTATGTATAATTTGTTATAACCACGTGCAGTGCCGGGAACCCTGCGGGCTCATTTTAAATCTAGGCTTTTCTTAGCGAATTCGGCATCATAAACTTTGAAACTAAAATCAGTTGTATATTTTAACAAGATTTCAATCCTAATGCCGGTGACACTCATTGAGGGTTAACTTTAGCGCAAACGTAATGCCGGGGCCCTGGAGTCAACCTGCAGTAATATGTATAGCAGCATGGCGTATGAGCTCTATTAAAATGGGTGGAGTCGAAAGTGTTAAAGACGTTGGTCAAACTGCCATGCTATTCTGTAAACATCTCACCGTGAAAACTTGGGTGAAGTGAGCTGTCAATAGTGTCAATCCCTGTGGAATGACAGCTCACTTCACCTAAGTTTTCACGGTGAGATGGTTACAGAATAGCACTGCTGGAGTTAGACTCCAACAAATCTGAAAGACGGGAGTCAAAATATCTAGTTTGCTATAAATTTTTCTAGAGGCATTTTTACAATTTTTGTAAACAACTTTTCCACAATATGGACCTGGCTATGGACAATGCCGACCATTAAGAAAAAGAAATCGAGAAATAAAATATAGCCATTGAGCTATCAGAAAGTGCTACTTATAAATTGATTAACTTGTAGTACGGGCGGGGATCAGCTGTCTATTGCAAGTTAACACCCCATTATAGCAGTAGTACTAGTAATCACTAAGTAGCACCTTGTAAGCTACAGTTTACATGATCCTACGCTTTTTTGTAAGAAAAGTGAAAAACAAAACACGAACGTAAAGATTATTCAAATGTGGAAGAAAAAAAAGAATTTGTTGGCGGTGTTTGAAATATTGTTTATGGATAAGTCAATAAAAAAGTGTTACATTTTATGATATATTTTGCAGTTATCAAGTGATAGATGGTTTAAAGTTAGCGGTAAACGAAGACTAAACCGAAGTCCTAGAACCAATTAAATTCGAAGACATGTGACATCTACCAACCCGCACTGGGCCCGCGTGGTGGCTACGGCCCACTGCCTCTCACCAACAGGAGGCCTGTGTGTGTCCCAGCAGTGGGAACATTTAAGGCTGATAAGACCAGTCAATTCTAGATGGTGACAGAATTAGAATAACACATTTGAAATTGACAGTTCAGATAACTATAATCTATGGCGATTAGTTAGCCTTAACATTTCGTTTAGCAATTTCTTACATTACCTACTTTATGGTACACGCATGAAGTTTAACAATAGTTTATTTTAAATAAAACTACCATAAACACATCGCATAAAAACTTAGAACTCAATATATAAGCGAAACAAATTACATATAACAAAAACGTCAACCTTTCAAAATTTACAATGAATGCTATAGTGTAACATGACATTGCAAGAGGCAAGCGAAATGTTTTAGAAAAACGACTCAATTAAGTTGCATGTAAGCCGAGTGGATGGATCCAGTGACCAGGTGGAGTGACGTCATTAATATCAATTGAGCACTGACCGTCTGCCACCAGCTTAACTCGACACCCCTCTCCCCTACAGAACAGAACACAAACGCCGAAACAGGGGACATTTTTTACTACAATAAAGGTCAAGTTAGACTAGTCCAGAAATATTTTATGAGCAAGTTTCCGACGGTCGAAGAGTAATGAGATTTTGATACTAATGCCTTTCCGTTTCGGAGCTGTCGATTTTGTATTAAATGGGAAGTCATATTTCAGCGGTGACACGAATTTGGAATTATTGCATCGGTTAACACATGTCAGCGGGTCGCTGCTTTGTTAGTGGGTATTATTCATTATTTTTGCATATGTTTAAGTTTTTTTTCTTTACGGTGTCTGCAGAAGGTAAGGTGCTAACGTTAAGTATAAACTTCCTTCTTAGCTACACGCCGCATGCAATCTTTTTACCCTACTGCGGCGAAGCCAAAAAAGGAGGGTTATCTGTTTGACCTGTATACAATGCCGCCCATGGGCATGTCACCGCCCGTATTTTTCTGAATATTCATGAATTGTTTCAAGAATTGATTACTTATTTTTTTTTTATGTGTACCCCTCCGTTTTTTTTTTTCATAGTCGACAAATTTTAATAAAAAATATCAGTTAAGTAATCCGATAAAATAACTCATAAGCTTTTAGAAATAATAAATAGAATCTAAATCGAGTTAATAACATCGGAGATAATTATGGCAAACGCTACTCAAAAAATTAAAAATTGTATAACATGAAAAATATTAAAGATAATTTTCGATTTTTCATGAATTTTCAAAAAAATACGGGCAGTCACATGCCCATGGGCGACATTGTAATGTATGTACGTCCTTATGTTCCCTCGTAACTACTCAACGGCTTAACCGATTTTGATGAATGATAATTCGTTATTCGTCTTGTAGGTATTTTAAACTAAAAAACTATATTTCTCAACTACTCTTTGGTTTGCTTGTGTATTGCTATTGGATGAATATAATCTCCGAATGGGATCAAACGAAATCATCATAATCAGATCACTTTGCTCCAAAATAATGTCCAATATTTTGGTGCTAAGTCTGTCAAACTAAGATGTGAGTATTTAATATCCCCATGAAAAATGTATGATCCTTCCTATGGCTTGTTCCACCACCTCCTGTTGAGTTTTGGTAAATATTTTTGTACAAAGTCTGCTTCACTTTGTAATGTATCGTTTCGCAACTTCCAAATTAAGTTCCAGTTAATTGCCATAAATTGCATTTTTTTTTCATAGGTTGTCTATTATGCCAGTCAAACGGACCCTTGGTATCATAAACTTTTAACAGTCAATACATCCATTGTCTCCCCATTTCACTGCGATAGATAACGATCACACACAAACCGGGGGCTCTCAATTACAAGCAGGACTCCGCATCGCCAGATCCACTGCCGACACTTTATCACTGCGTCTTGTCACATACACACTCTACATTTGTACTCGTTTCCTCACATTCGAATTAACTTTCGACTGTCTTTTGTTTTCGCTTATTTTCTTCAGCGTACTAGCAGGGTCAGGAATAGGGATGGTTCCAAGTATATCCCCGACAAATTAAGATGGATTTTTAACAAATACTTAATCCTTTTTAGGGTTCCGTAGTAAACAAGGAACCCTTATAGTTTCGCAATGTCCGTCTGTCTTTCTGTCTATCTGTCCGCGGCTTAGATCAGAGACGAGTACCAGAAAGCTGTAATTTGGCATACTCGTATTAATCACGCCGACAAAGTGGTAAAATAAAATCAAGTTTCTTTTTTTTTTTTAGGATGCCACACACTTGAAGTGGGGATGTTTTTTTCTCGTTTATCCCATGATATGGGGTGTCGTTGGAAAGGTCTTTCAAAATTATTGAGGGTGTGTGAAAATTATTTTTCAATTCAGGGATCCGTTTGCGAAATATTTTTGTTAGAGCTTTATTTATAAACGTTGCTTTTAAAGTTAAGGGCGTTTAAAACGTCCAAAATATATGTTTAACGGTCGCTAATCATTACTTACCAAAGCAAAGTTTATAAACAAACATCAAAGTTCCGTGTCAATCATAATCTTTGGCGTGTTAAGAGCGTTAATTCTGAAAGCGGGCAACGTCGCAAGTAGATGTCAAATATTTCCCTGTTTTGATTAATTTGACAATATTACTGTGTGGAAATAAGACACGTGGCTAACTAGCGAACTAGAATATTGATTATGAAATGCAATAATTAATATCTTAACGCCGAATTTTTAATTTTACATGTAAAAAAAGAATTCAGAACTTTCCAAATGATTTTTTTAAACCTAAAACATCAAATTCAGTGTTATAATTGCAATTCATTATTAATATTCTAGTTCGTTAGTTAGCCACATTTCTTATTTCCATATAGTACTATTGCAAAATTAATTAAAACAGATACATTTTTGACAGCTATTTGCGCCAAGTTTTAGGTTTAAACGATCTTAAATTTAAGCAACGTTTCTAAACAAATACCAAAGTTCCGTGTCAATCTTTAGCGTGTTAAGCCAGAATGAAACCAATTTTCATGGTGTCTGTGAAGGTGCGAGCAACGAAATGCATTAATATTTCAAACCCTGAAATGTCAATCCATCGCGTAGAAGCAGACTTGTCTAACAGACGTGGAACTGTTGTCAATAGTTTTGTGCAGATAGATAGAATTTGCTTTTTGTACTTGTTCTATACCTATTGTAGATCGAAAAATACTACTACTGTAAAAATTAAGTATAACCAGCTGGCATTATCGCCGTTCATGCCGAAAATGCTATAATTTTCTTTCAATATTCTTTCCGTCGATAAAATTAAGCATATAGTTTCCGTGATTACAATATGTGCAAATGATGAAGACCCACACTGTATAACCGACCGACCCTTGAAGATTTTTTACAAATCTTATCAAAGCACACGTCTTCGCTATCCAAGACCATCACCTACCACCAAAACATGAAAACAATTAAAAAGCCGTGTCCGCCTCACCGACTGCACGCGTCGCTCCATCACTTGTAACATCAGTCACAGACTCACACGCACACACTAGACGCATTCGTCTCGCGAATCTCTCGCTTGTGTTGCCAGCAAATGGCTGCCATTTTAACTTATATTGTAGGGTGATTTTATTGCAGTTAGGGCGTAAAGTGATAAAGCTTAATTGTTCAGGAAATGAAAACTTTTTCGTATTGAAAATTTATTAAAAGAAATGATTGGTTAGTCTGCCTCGTTGGTTAGCGCGCTACTACTGAGCATGAGGTCCTGGGTTCGATTCCCAGGTTGGGCTAAGTGTTATTGGATTTTTCTATATGGAATTTCTCAGTTGCAGCCCGGGGTCTGGATTTGTGCCCGGTTGATGGCAATAGGCTCGCCCCATATTACATGGGACTTAAACATAACTGGCGAAATGTGGGTTCTACTATACAGGGTGGCAGGGACATCGACGCGAAAACTGATACCATGGATTCAGTACATGATTCTGAACACCGCTGCGTTGAAATTTCTCGTCGGTTATTAAAAAAAAATCTGCTGTTTCATAGAAAAGTGCAATACCTACGCGGTCAATATGTATGGAACAGCAGATATTTTTTTTTGTCAGTTCAGTCTTCAATTTTCGCGTCGATGTCCCTGCCACCCTGTATAGGTACACCTGTGCCCTACCCTTCGAGAAAAAGGCGTGATGCTATGTATATGCTATGATTGGTTAGGCTATTATCTCCTTTAAACAGTTTCAATTATTAATCAACCTTCTTTTCTTGACAAAACCTTACGGTCCTGAGGCAATGCACATTTTTTTTGTTGTTTGGGAAACTATCAAATAACTTCTTTCTCCCGCTCTGGGCAGAGCGGGAGGGCATGTCCGACTCTTACTGACTAAAACCCACCCGTGTTCCTTCAGTTGTCTGCACGTTGCCAGGGGCCACGGTATCCCTTTCGGACTTTCCCGCGACCCCGGATCTTTCATAGGCCTATTATTAGTATAATGATATTCGAAAGATGCCTACATCGAGTACTTGACTGTCATTAGCTATGATTTGAATATTATTGAGCCTTCCAAATACTGACAGATTAACACCCGAATACTGAAACGCCACTCAAAACTTAAGCGTTACTTATGACTCGTTTAAAGCCTTTTGATTGGTTGAAACTAGTTTTAAGTAACGCTTAAGTTTTGAGTGGCGTTTCAGTATTCGGGTGTATATCTACACGATTCTGCAGAGATGTGCAAAATAAGCACTGAACGTAGATTTGAAATACCTGTATCCTTGGGAAACGGTATCATTGGCCTTGGTGTGATACTTGTATCAGACGTAGTACAGTGGGTTCTAGAGAAGCCTCACCCCCTTGCAATGCGAAAAATATTGCAAAGGGGTGAGGTTTCCCTAGAACACACTGTACTCAAAAAAAACTCAAAAACTCAAAGCATTTATTTCAATTAAACCATTTACAGGCACTTTTGAATTGTCAAATAGTCGGTCAGTTAGTCAGAAAGTTGAAGCTAGTTGCCCAGTTCCAAAACGTAGATCTTCATGGAGAAGAACGGGCAAGAAACTCCAAGGACACTCTTTTAAATATAGAAAATTACACAATCATGGGTACATTATTCTTGTTGCTTCTATATGTGAGAACAATGTACAATAAAAAAATTAAAACAATTCAAAATATAACATTAAAAATAAGCCCTGGCAGATAAGAGATGACCAGTCACAACTGACGGCGCCCGTTCACGAACATGACGCGTGGATCAGCACCATCCAGCTCAACCATTTTGTAGGGAACCGAATGATCCAACACACTCGCCACCATCAGCGAGACATTTAAGTGGGCATGACAAACTCTCAACTGCCGTGCTCTTTCAAGTCAACAAACCTTAATAACATAAAA
The DNA here is from genome assembly GCA_914767755.1 of Agrochola circellaris. Classification (NCBI taxonomy): domain Eukaryota; kingdom Metazoa; phylum Arthropoda; class Insecta; order Lepidoptera; family Noctuidae; genus Agrochola; species Agrochola circellaris. The sequence goes on from OU611860.1 coordinate 13,436,353, forward strand.
TACGGCTCCATGGTACTCACATTCACAAAAATTGAAAAAATGCTTCTAAATTATACAAAACTATAGTATGCAATGTATTTGAGAGATTAATAGAATGATACGTAATGTACGTCTACTATAGGTATTTCTAAACAGCATCGGTACTGGTACCAAACAAATATTTCCGTAAGTTAGAGAGAGAAAACAGATATAGTATCTAATAGGCAACGGAAAAATAACTTCTAGGTTACCAACGTACAAATATGAGACCTTACGCGCTGGGTACCTGAATGTAGTACTATTTGTTTGGTGGAGTACCGGTTCTTGTCTGGAACCGATACCCAAGTACCGAAATGGTAAGAACCGCTTAGTAGAACAGAACCTGTACTTTTGGTACCAGTTCCAAGTCCTGATTAGAACTGAAGTTATAAGTCGCAAATTCCTTCAAACCATCTCAATATAAAAACATTTTTCTCAGTAGCAATCCATCAGTGTGTGTAGCAACACTGCTAGTGTCGCGGCCACGACCCAGCCGACCGAAAGAGTCAATAAGGGCGGGAAATGAACGAGGGTCGTGTTTGACCGACCCGGTTTGTACAGACGCAATTATATTAAGATTACATATTTATCTCTTGAGACGGACCGATTTCTTATAGGGGCTTTGAGTCTCGGTCAGAAGGGTATGGAGATGATGATACCGCCTTGACAAGATTTGCTTTAAAGATCTAAAACTATGAGGAAAACAAAGAATGGCATAGTCGTGCCGATAGCATATTATAAGGGCTTACTTTGGTCAATCAGCCTTAGCTAAAACCTTAATCGTAATCCTCAGCCAGCAGTTAATTTGTATTTCGGCCTCTGCAATGGCGAAATATTTTTAATTTATGTAAATTGTCAGCAACACTCATTCACCTCGCAGCCATGCTGACTAGCTAATTATTTCACCAATATGGGTCTCTCAACATCCTTCTGACCTTATCCCAATATAAATCCCAATAATGGTAAGTACAGCACATCTTTGATACATCTCCCAATAGATTTCATTTCTTTCCTAGCTTTTGACACAAAATTCATCTTCTTCTTGTTCTTCTGTTGAGGAGAAAAACAAATTTTGAAAAAAAGTTATAACATTTTAAGTGTTAAAATGAATACTTGTAACAAGTGTAGTTGTTAATGAAGACAGTCTTTACGGTTAAAATATTTAATAAAAACATTTTGCAGTGTCAACATCTCTACACACATACATCCCACAGCCGTTTGATCCCCAATATTGATTCGGTAGCTCAGCGTCTGTCGCTCCGGGTCGATGTTATCATTGTTTTAAATGCTACCCTCTACTCTGATGACCTTTGATTCCACCATGAGGTTCCATGATGAGCTTCACGGGAGATTTCTGCAGTTCGGGAGATGTCACCTAATCATGTAGGGTGATGTTCGGTCATCCGTCAAAGGTAGCTCAATTTGGGATTATGGAAGCTTAAATTGTTTCGGTTTTTTATTTAGTAATGCGTTTATTGACTTCTTGTTTCATGTATGGTTTCAGGATTGTCAGGGTGAATTTTGTACTTACTTATCGTTCAGATCACACTATTTAGTTTATAACATTAAGATTAAAATATACAACTAACACTAAAATATATAAATTATAAACAATAAAGGGAGAGCTCATTGGGCATCAAAAAATTCGTCGGCGTCGCTGTCAGTGGGAAAAGTGCCCAAAAGGCTGGCAGCATTTAGTTTATTGAGCGTTCTGATAGATTTTAGACAAAAACGTGTAACGTTTTGTTTCCATACTTTGTTATAAATTCCTAAATTCTTCCGACCGTTGTTCAAATGCGTTCGTATCTTCCCCAAAATGGCAGTATAGTTTTCATAGCTCAGCATAGATAACTACTTCATTCATCTTACAGAAATGCTTACCTGTAAGATGTCTTCAGAGTACCTTCAAACCTTCCATTCGTATGGTCGGTAATCTTAAGTATTGTGAGTGCGACGCGATTCTGTTTGAAAAATTTCCATGAAGTTAGCATAGAATCTGTTATACTAGAGTCGCGTCGCGCCTGGTTGTGGGAGCCTTTGCTGTTATAAAAATATCCGCACTTTAGGTATTTTAAACATACATTTGCATGTACCATCGAAGAAGTTCATATCTAACCACCGTAAGGACTATTCTTGCTTGCAGCGCTTGGCGACTCTAGAACCGAGCCGGTAACAGATGTGGTCATCGTGTTCACGGGATTTTGTTTTGAAACTGGATTGTTTATTTTTTTTTCTTTCTGTTACGGACGCTTTTCACGTTTTGCATCGTTCTCACATGTATAACTTCAACATGAATGATGTAACCAATAATTTTGTAACCATATTATGATTTAAAAGAGTGTCCGTGGAGTTTCTTGCCCGTTCTTCTCCATAGGTACCTACTACGCTTTGGAATGGGCATCTAGCTTCATCTTTCTGACTGACCGACCCCCTTGACAATTCAAAAGTGCCTGTAATTGGTTTATTTGAAATAAATGCTTTGAGTTTGAGTTTGAGTTAGATATGAACTTCTTTGATGGTACCTTACTTTCTGTAGCAGGACACAGTGGTTCTCTGTTCACTTTATTCACTTTGTAACACTTACCTTGTACCTATTTGTGCAAACAAACGTATCATTTGATTTGCTTTGTAACAGTTTCTTATTTTTTTCTGAGAAATAAAAAAGACATTTTCCATCTTTACAAAACCATGGACCATGTTCAGCATTTCCGGTAAAAAGCCCCCCCTCGCTGAAAACTCTGACGTAGCTTCATAATTTTTATGTAATCCTCCAAGAAACTCGTGTCGAAGTCGAGGGGTGATTGGGTAACAAAACGGTCTATATTTACACTAGTAGGTAGATACCACAGTATACATCTCTTGCAGGACGGCTAAGTTCAGCAGCATATGCTGTCAGAAAAATCCGTCAATTTACTGATGTAGATACCGCAACGCTAGTCTATTTTAGTTACTTTCATAGTATCATGTCTTACGCTATTTTACTGTGGGGACGGGCTGCAGACATCGAGACTATTTTTATTCTGCAGAAAAGAGAGATCAGAGCTATATTTTATCTCCGCAGGCGTGACTCTCTAAGGAAACTGTTTAAGGATATTAACATCATGACGGTACCTTGTCAATATATCTAAGAAAACATCATGTACGTAAGAAAAAAATTACATCCTTTTTAGTAAAGGAGGTGATAGACATAATTATAGTACAAGAAATAGGGACCTATTAGTCCAACCAGGTTTCAGACTGGCTAAAGTGGACTCATCTTTCATGGGGTACTGTTTAAAATGTTACAATAAAATTCCTCCCCACATACTTCAATTAAATGAGACGAAATTCAAATCTTGTATAAAATGCACGCTATGCAAGCAGACATATTATTTATAAGTTGGGGGATTACATCGCTGATAAAAATGCCTGGCTCAATGCTGGTGTTGCTCCACAACCACAACTAATTGATTAACATTTGAAAATACTGTTGGAGCTGCTGAAGATTTTAAGATCAACTTTGCATTGTATAAATCAATCACCTTTGTATTATATAATTGCAGAGCACAAGTGTGGGTACTATGTACTAAAGAGCTACCATTTACCGGGTAATACGTCTTTTATTGACTTGAATGTGCCCTGGCGGCTGTGAGTATGTCATGCTCACTCAGATGCCTCGCTGATGGTGGCGCGTGTGTTGAATCATTTAGCTTCCTTCAAAATGGTTCGAGCTGAATGGTGCTGATCTATGCGTCATGTTCGTGAACGGGCGCCCTCAGTTGGGACTTGTCAACTCTTAGCTGCCATGACTGATAAAAAAATGAATTGTTCTTTGTTTTATCTTTTTATTACGGACGCTTCTAACGTACACGTCTTTCTACATTGTTCTCACATGTTTAATTTCAACATGAATGATTGATGTAACCAATATTTTTTATTTAATTTAAAAGAGTGTCCGTGGAGTTTCTTGCCCGTTCTTCTCCATAGGTATCACGCTTTGGAATGGGCAACTAGCTTCATATTTCTGACTGACCGATTCTTTGACAATTCAAAAGTGCCTGTAAATGGTTTCATTGAAATAAATGCTTTGAGTTTGAGTTTATAATAAAGTAGTAGTATTATGTCTCAGTAGTGACCTTGAAATAGACAAATTAGATAGGTATATAGATAGGTAGATAAACCTTCCACGTCCATTCGTAACTGCCGCGCACTCGATAGTTCGATAGGTACGGTAAATATCAGTGCATATTAGTATGCAACTGATATGCACTGATATTTCGAAGCGTGTCGTCAAGAAGACATAGTACTGTTACTTATTTATACTGTGAATACTTCATCAAGCTCGTAATACTTCCTCACGCTGACTAGCGGGAAAGGGTAGGCATAAATAGATGTTTGTTTTCCTCGTCAATAATTGTGTAAACGGTTAGGCGAGCTCTGTTAGAATTCTATTTGGTGTACAATAAAGCATATTCTATTTATCTCTGATAGACAAAACCGTTTTTAAATTTTTCGTCGAAAAAAGATAATTCAACCCATTGAGGTCTGGAGTCATGTGGGTACTGATACTGAATCCAGGGTAATATGTTGTGTTCCCTGTTACTTGGTTCCTATTGCGAAGGCTTTCACCATTTTCAGCATTTTTTCATAACGCGTGGAAATTCTCATAGATGCCAGGGTAAGACGGAGGGTAATAAAAAACTCAAATAGGTAGCTAGTTCTAAAATCTTTTGTTGTCTTGTTAGTTCAGGCCGATGCGGAATAAGAACAACATTTAGATAAATTAAAGAGTCTTCAGAAAACTCTTAATTCTACAATTATGGTTTTTAAGCCACTAGACTCTACGTTAATACGAGTAGTATAATTTTATTTGAATCATATGAGTCCGAAAGATATAAAAATCAGGCATTAGTCACTCGCTTGCAAGAGAACGGGCAAAGTAGGTACCTAATTCGCCAAATCAGCTTTTGTAAACCAAAGTCGTTACAGATTCCTCAAACAGATAATACCAGATATATTGTCTTTAACTCCCATTTCAGAGTGACACAACACGATTTAAACAACCTTATCGATAATCATTATACGATTTACAACTCGTATCGATTCGTAATCGATTCCCACGAGTGTAACGAGTTGGGGTGACGAGGTGGCTATATTTTTGCATCACCCCGCGCTACGCGGTCAGCCGGAACGGTTGACGTTTCGAACGTTTTGAATTTTCGAATTAAGAATGTATATGTGCAGGGCCCCCGTGACAGGTCACCACTGTGGGGTTCAATAGAATGTCAGAAGTAAAGATGACAACAGAAAAACCAACTTTCTGTGAAGAAACTATAATTATCGCATTTACGGGTCTTCAACATTATGTTACATTCTATAGCATTCGTTATCATTACTACAATAAGATAAATAGCTGAACATAATTTTCCTCATAGACACTGTTCAGCATTTGCCAACTCTGGCCACTGTGTAAACTGACCATTGACACCACAATGACACACAGGATGACCATAACGATAATTATGATTTGATAAAAATCTGCCACAGACTAATTGAAAGGCGTAACTAAATCATCTAGATATCATTCTTGTCTGTATGTTAACAAAACACAATATAAACTATGTGTTTTGAGATATTACAGAGAATTTAATGGTGTATGGCATATGGAAGCTGATTGTATAATATTATTCGAGGAAGGCATGAATAAAATTACAATAACGAACACGGAACATCCCTATTTTTATATTGGATGCCAAACTAATGTCATTCAAATTAGGAAATAGGAATAGTATGTTGTGTACCATGTCTGTAATCTGCGAGGGAAAAAAAGCAAAATTCTAAATTCTAAATTCTAAATATTTTATTTCACATAGACCTACAAGGGCACTTATGAAACGTCAGAAGGTAGGTAGGTGCACGGTTCCAATTGGTCGTTTCCTATGGAGAAGAGCCGGCAAGAAACTCCACGGTTACTCTTTTAAAAGTCAATGGTTTTAAAAAAAAAACCAAATTACAGTGTTAAAAGCTTCGATCAACTATACAGGTATGAGAGGACAGTGTAGGCCCATCAACATGTACCAGGTACTTAGCAAAATATAAAATTGTCCACAGATAGCGATAGAGAAGCACCGTTCCTCCCTACTTAACCTAACATCGGCGGCATCGGTCGCGAAACGGTCGATGCTAGTTTGGCATCATTGTTAGTTGGCGTATTTTATCAGTTTTTATATATATAATCGTGGTCGTGGCTGTCAAGTGCGCGAGATCCCTTCAGTAATACGCCTTTCATAAATCATTAGTTATTACGTACTTACTTGTGAGTTACTTCCTCGATGAGAAATAGCTCAAGCTGTGTAACAACTCCAGTAAGAAGCCAGTTAGCGAGGTTTTTTTCCCAGGAAACGGGAAAGTCCTATGTCCTGGGTGGACAATGACAGGTGCTTGAGTATCGTCTTTCCTGGAGACTGCCAGTCTTCGATCAACATTTTTACAACAAAAAAAATCATCGTTTATTGCGCTCTAATCTTATTTTATTATCCATGTTGATCGCGTTCATCATCTCGCAATGTATGCTCATAGTTGCAATGTTGAGATTGGTTTATTGAATTGGGCAGTGGCCTTAGATGATAGCCCTGCTTGTGGCCTTTTAGACCTCGCAAACTGCACGATAGACATCCTACTCTGACTTGATTTACAGTACTTAAGAGCGTTCATCCAAAAAGTAGGCAACGTCGCAAATAGCTGTGAAATATTTACCTGTTTTGATTAATTTGGCTATATTACTGTAAGGAAATAAGAAATATGGCTAACTAGTGAACTAGAATATTAATAATGAATTACAAATTATAACACTGAATTTGATGTCTTAACTGTTTTTTTTAGGTGTAAAAAAGGCACTTGGCAAGTTTACAATATTTTTTTACTTCTAAAACTAAATATTCGGTGTTCCGATATTCAATAGTGCATTTCATAACCAATATTTTAGTTCACTAGTTAGCCATATTTCTTATTTCCATACAGTTTTAATGCCAAATTAATCAAAACAGCGTAATATTTGACAGCTACTTGCGACGTTGCCCACATTCTGTATAAACGCTCTTAAAGTACTCAGCCAGACAGAAAACAAAAGAACTGCATGAATTTTCCTGCCATCCAAATGATAAATTACATCCGAAGACGTGCAAATTTATCAATTAACTAACTCAAAGCGTAAAACAACATACTCGTCAACTCCTGCGCACTCCCAGGTCTCCAATAATAACAGTGACAATATACTTGAACAATTATTACAGCGACACGACGTCGTTACCTCGTCAATGGTGACAGGTTACAATTTAGTAGGAGACGGCAAATTGTACGGTGCACAAGATATTAGTTAAGGTTGTCACGTTGGCTGCGTGTACGCATAGTTTTTGTCATAATGGTTAGTTAGGAAACTTGCGGGCTGATGACTAATTGTTGTAACAAAAACTGTAGACGTGATTATCAATTGGCTGAAAATCTGAAGTAGGAAGGAATCCTCAAGACACGTTCTCTCGTAAAAACAAAAAAATGGCGGTAGAGGCTGTATCGCATGACCTTATGATCATTCTCCTGCCCTTTTCCCAATTTATTTACTGTTGGCGCAACATGTCCCTTTCTTCCATACTCCTCTATTAGTCCTCATCTCGGTAGTTACTCCTTGGAACCTTCCCCCCCGTCTGGAATCGCACGTGTATAAAGATTTTCTTCGGCGAAGACCTATACTGTCATTGAGTATGAAAGAGACACGATTATTTTAACAGAGGATATATACGTGCAATTAAAAACAAATACTAATTGTTGCGTGATCGAATCATCAAGCTTGGCAGAATGGTTAGATAATCTACCTAGGTAAAATATTGATTAGCACACAAAAGAACACTATCCACTTGCATTTAGAGGTGGCAACTGTACCCTAATTGCGTAATACACGATGAATCAGAATCTGAATCGCTTTGAAACAGATTGCTAAACCATTGCTTCATAAGTTTGAAAAAAAATCTGCGCAACAACGTAAATAACGCAAGGAATGTTGTTGAACTGTCAAAATGAAACAGATTAATCGTAATCGTTTACGAAAATGTGTTGCGTAAATCTACCACCTTTAAACTTAGTTTACTGTCAATTTACAAACTCTTAACACTTTCGATTCCACCCACTTTTCATAGAACTCATACGCCATGCCGCCATACATATTGAAAGTGAACCCTCCGGTAGGGTTGCGGCTAAAGCCGTCCGCGATGGTTAACTTTAGCGAAAACGTTTACGTTGCGTTGTTCAACGGCATTAGGTTTAAAACCGTGTTATAAAACACTGTAAAACGAAGTAATATAGGGTCTTATTGCTAAACGTAGTTTCGAACTTTTTAAAATTTTCGTGAATATTTGTAAGCGTTAACAAAAAAATAAAATGAAAAATGCTTGGATTTTAAAACCAACGCATATACTGATAAATCTTGTTAAAATATACATTAGTTTTATTGTCACGGTTTATAATGCTATATTCGCTAAGAAAAACCTTTAACCATTTTAAATGAGCCCTCCGCTAGGGCTCCCGGCATCCCATATGCGACTAGGTGAACCCTCCAGGAGGGCTCCCGGTACTGAACATGTTAAGGAACAGAACAGTGCAAGTAAAATCAAAACACTATTCCCTTCCGCGACAATCCTTACACCCACGCCGTGTGACGGTTTCACGAAGAGGTGTGTCTCCATGGTGGCTGACCCCGGAGTCCATGGTGTTTGGTTGTAATTACTTCATCGCTTATCGACGGAAGTTGTGGTAAGGAACCCCTTTTGTGTTTGGATTTTTTTAATGAGGAGATGGAATAATATCAAGGTCCAAGCCTAGTTTTTTTTTTTTGTGTGTAATTTCTGATATTTTGGTTCCCTTTGCATACCTAGTCGATTCGTGTTTAATAAGAAGTTGGAATAATATCGAGAGTGGAGTCCTGGCTTTTTTGCCATCTAAGTTCAGATAGTTTTGGTTCCCTTTGCATACCTAGTCGATACGTGTAATAGTTAGGGGCAATAGTTTGGTTAGCATAGACCACCATTTTCTTGGTCCTTGAATTGTCTCTTAGTTTTGTAAGTACCTCAAGAAGTCTCTAGGTAGCTCTCTGAAATCGTTCTACATGAAATGAAAGTAGTCTGATGTTCAAGAGTCATCATCTTGTGGCTAAGTAATCAACTTGTTGCTAAGTAATAACAGCCGCACAAGTCGATCGATCAGGTTAAGATACACTTGCCGCAATTGGTTTGTGGATGGGTGACCATCTTTACATACCAAGACCTCTCCGTGTCTCGGAAAGCACCTTAAGCCGTTGGTCCCGGCTGTCATTCGTGGATCTTTGACAGTCGTTACGAATGGTCAGAAGCCCGAAAGTCTGACAACCAGTCTTACCAAGGGGTATCGTATTACCCAGTAAGTAACTAGTTGTGGAGGACAGATAGACAATCGCTCCATGTAACTAGTACTGGTACCTATCCAGGACCATCCGGTTAGACTGGAAGCCGACCCCAACATAGTTTATAATAGTAATTTATAGTAGTTCATTTCCACAAAACGTGCCGTTTTGTGGAAATGGGAGTGAATGGGAGTGCATACTTCAAAGACAAACATCGGAGACGTTGGTGCGCCATCTTCGACGTCTCTACGCGAAGTGGCGCAACTCAGTGCCACTAGCAAATCTTCGTACAGTAGCCGTGCTATTCTGTAAACATCTCACCGTGATAACTTGGGTGAAGTGAGCTCGATGTGAACTGTCATTGCACCTAAAGCTAGGGATTGACACTATGGACAGCTCAATTCATGCTCACTTCACCTCACTCTTCACGGTGAGATCTTTACAGAATGGATCGACAGGTGTATGTCGACAGTGTGTGATGCAAGGGCTGCAGCATCCGTCGCCGTCGCCACAACAGCCACAGCCTCTGCACATTTTTTCCTATAGAAGTTAATGAGTACTTAAAAAGAACCTAAAATAGATCTAAAGGGAAGGTTGGGAAAATTCTAGGCTGATGATGTTCAAAAATCATTAGAACGATTAAAGCGAACTTCTATTTTTGACCGATTGTTGAAACATTTTTAACAGCAGAGACGAAACGTAACGTAATCGTAAAATGCACTGAATTGGACAGATCGAAGAGTAGGTACATAAGTTACGCTAAGTTTCGCCTCCGCATCTTCCCTTAAGAGGCTTACAACAGCTAAAGCGCGGTCACTGTCGGACTGCATAGAAATGAAAGAGAAGCGCGATGACACGACGCAGGTAATTTATTGCAAAATATGAAGCAGTTAGCGATTTACAGAAAATCTATTGATTGGACTGGAAAATTAAAACACTATTATGCTAATATGTAGCTTGTAGAATAATCTGACAAAAAATCAGAATGATTGCATAAATTAATATGATTTTTAATCGTTAAAAGAAATTTTTAGAGGTATCTTCATGATTTTTTTCTATCGTATCAAATTAGTTGTATTATGTTTTCAACACACTATCATACTAGCATATATCCTGAAGCATATCATATATGTTTCTGATTTTGTTTACTGCAGTGGATCATATTCTTTTAGGCATTATAAAACTTGCGTTTAGGCACGTTTAGGTCCTGTAGTCCCCTTAAGAGGGCGCCCAAAGATCCACTAGCGCCCCTCCTTTAAAAAAATATTATCTTGTGACTGAGAAGAGATTATGAATAACGGCTAGTAAGGACCTTCGGTAAGTGTGTCTAGAATTTTTTAATACCTTTTATAAAGTTTCATATTGAGACACGAAGCAACAAAATACGGTATAGAGGAATGTGACCGTTTTTCTTTTGTAATAATAAACATTTATTTCTCTTGTTTCTTTGTTGCTTCGTGTCCTATGTAGGTATCGTGTGTGTTCCTTAAATCGATGCTACTGCAACTCGTTCTGCCAACCGAGCACCTATAGGCGTCTATTAAATGAAATTAGATAAGAGCCATATAAGTAAGGCGATGCGTGACAGAGCTCAATATCATTAGCAAGATTAACAGCGCCCTCTGGCGCGTTCTCAGCGAATTAATAAAAATCTGTGTTTTACATTCAATACGTGTGTGAGAGCGGTAGGGTTGCCATTTTATAATATTAATTATGAAAGTAGCATTATGGTTTTCGTCAATTTTCGTTCTTAATCGAACAATTTAAGCCATAGCTACCTATCTTTTGCAAAAGGTAAGCACCTTTTCTCGTTAACCTTTTCTGTAGGTATACCAAAAAAAACCAAGAGGATCATGTACCTACCGTTTTATTTTCTTCTTCGTCGTTCCCTCAATAAGATCGCGACCACATACGACGCGTCTCCAAGCTATGCGCAGTGTGGACCGCTTGGTAAATGCTGCTTCCAACAGCCTTCTTGATCGCGTCTGACCATCTCGCCGGTGCTTTGCCTTGAGCGCGTTTTCCTCCCACCCAGCCTAGTAACATAAGCCTTTCAGACCATGCTTAGGTGAACGCATAATCTGCGTTCGCAATTCATTTGCCAAACGTAAATAAACACGAATTTTAGGAAAAACAACTGTATTGCATACACATAAGGTTCAGCTTGTGCTACAACTTCACATATTTTATGACTTTTTCAACAGTACTAGTCGGTCTAAAATCGACTTTATTTATACTTGCATAAAGTTGATGTTTCTCTAAGTGGAAAACTTCTGTTTTTTTTACATGTTTGGCAAATAAATTGTGAACGCAGTAGGTAATATGTCCGAAAAGGCTCTCTTGGCATATTGTAGAAAGTCGCTTGGTGATTTTGACTTCCTCCGTTTTCTATAGGTAACAAAAAAGGCAAAAAAAATAGGCAAAAGGGAGGGAGGGGGGGGGGTTAAAGGCTCTTTTAGTCCTTATAATTTCTATTTATTTGGAAAAAACTAGAATTAAGTATTTTTTGCTATTAATTAAAAGCAAAATGATAAGCAAGAGTCGAAGAAAGCACCTGGATACGTATTTCTTGTAATATGCTATTTTCCCACGCCGTGGTGTAAAAGCAATCGAATTCTTACGAAAAAACAAATCATGCGACAGACACTACCTAGTATTGCTAGTATCAAAAACATCTTGCACTAACCCTTTTTCAATATCCACTTAGAACGAACACTTCTTAGAATGCTATATACCAAGAAACCACCAAGAAAGTGGCACATCACCATATAAGTGCAATAGTGAAGTTTACCGCGTTACCAGAAACCCGACAGCGGGTAACCCTGGCCATCTTTTTTGTGAACCACATAATGATGTGTTAAATACAATTTCTGTGTAAATTCAATTATTCATTGCGCCAACACGGCAAATTACTTCGTAATCAATCGTTTGAGCTGACATTTTCACATGGTTTTGCATCAAATACGTTTATTATTACGAATGAGAGCAGCTGTCGTGGAGAAGCTGTGATTTGTAGTTTTTTTTAGAAAAGAAAATTATTTAGGAATATTTTGAGGTTTATGTGATTTCTTTAATCATCAATTTATAATTTGATTTACAATTTTTCCTTTATGGAAAATGATTTGCACGGTTTGACTTTACGGCCGTTTGTCCACCGCACCATGAACGGGACGTCAACGAGAAACGAGATTACGCGGCCATAGTAAATGTACTGTCGCTACTTCAGCGTCGTCATCTCGTTTTCGTTGACGTCCCGTTAACGGTGCGGTGAACAAACGGCCAGTGTAAGGTTTTATAAAACGCTCTCTAGGAAAACACACCAACTTACTTTCATAAATAACGTTTCGGTGACGTCATTTGCCGGTAAACTGCTGACGTTATGTGGCGGCCACCGCTCTCCTAAGAAACCGTAGCTCAAGCAACAAAAACCTAACAAAACTGTCACAGAGGCGGCCTCCTGGCCTTTAAGTACTTGTAATTATCCTACAATTAGACGACATGATAATAAACAAAAAGTATTTGTAATTACTATGTTTCGCTGACACCTTCCTTACAAAGGTCATCCTATTAATATTGATAGGTTTAGCTTGCGTTCAGATAATGACGTCATTACTAAACTGAGTCGACACTATAAACGAACACCATAAGATAGAAAGAAAAAGTATTTATTGGGACTCGCACAGGAGATCACAAATTAGACTAAACACACTCATAGAAACATTTAAAAAAAACAAAGTAAAATGAAAAAAAAACAGAAAGTCCTATAAGAGGCTAAAAGGCTCCTATCTCAGCATGGTGTTTCGACATTTAAAAATAAACGTTGAAGCGCTGGTATTCTGTTAAGATACTCAGGAGTTCTAAGCATTCCCATACAGTCATAAGTCAGTCTATCACAGTTTATCATTGTAAATGGACCTCTCCAGCCTCCATATACACACAAGCCTTCCCTATGATTAAATAACCTTCATTCCAGGGAATATAGGAGTTTATAAACTTAGTAGGTATGTATAAAATGTTTTCGACAGCTTTAGTTAGTCGTCAAAAGCAGCCAGATGTCTGAAAGTTGATCGAACCACCTTGTCATATTAAGAACGCAGTATCTGGCAGCATTTTCCCAAATCTAGAAGCTGAGTACAAATCGGTTGTTGGTCACACCGATAATAAGGCATAATTATTCCCTACCGACTCATATGACTTATTCTAAAGGTATTTCAACTAACACCTGTCACATTTAGCAGGCACCTCACATAAGGACGGTAAATTTTTTCAAAGACAACTCAACACTTGATAAACATATTACCACACGAGCCTATTTTTTGCGAATGAATCGCTATGTAAGGCTAGCCAACTAGAATCGGCATATTGAGAAACTTTGAATATTTACTAATTTATTTACTATTATGTACCACTTACATTTGTATTTACAGATGAGAACTCAATAAAACAATGTACTCACAATTTCCACACTCAGAGACGTCACACAAAAACCAATTAAAGCCAACGTTAAATATAATTATTTAAACTGTCCGATTTTGACTGGGTCCAAATTTATACCTGTCGATTAACGTAAATGATTAATTAACAAGTCCAAAGTAGCGACTCTGAGTACCGACCCAAGTCATACAGAGCAATCAATCTGCCTAGCCTTTTCCCAACTATGTTGGGGTCGGCTTCCAGTCTAACCGGATGCAGCTGAATATTTTACATGGAGCGACTGCCTATCTGACTTCCACAACACAGTAACTGGGCAATACGATACCCCTTGGTAAGACTAGTTGTCAGACTTTCGGACTTCTGACGACCCGTAACGACTGTCAAAGATCCACGAATGACGGCCGGGACCAACGGCTTTCCGGGGCCCGGAGGCGTTTCGGTAGGCCTTTGCTCTGCAGTGGGACCTTCTTCTCATATAGTGCAGGCACGAGCATTGATCACCACGCTTGCTCAAGACGGGTTGGCGATTTCAGACTTATATTAACTATAGAGTCCAGATTTCCTCACGATGTTTTTTTTCCCGATGTCAGTAATGTCCAAGATAAACTCAGAAAGTACATAAAATAATTGTAAAAGTCACATTGGTACTTGCCCGGATTTGAACACACAACCTCGTGCATGAGAGGCGAGGCACAGGGCCATCACGACATTTTTGAAAGCCCCAATACTTATACTATATTACATGGTTTTTTCGTTTTAATAACCGATGAAAAATGTCAACGCTGCTGGATCTAGAATCATGTAGGTACATGGTATCAGTTTACGCGTCAATGTCCCTTACACCCGGTTTAATACGCTCAGCAACCCCGTTTTCTATCAAGAAAGGCATCGTTTTAAATCAAAACAGTATCATACCGACTCCACCGCTTCCCCTGTTCCATGCATAGCAATAAATAATGTACAATTATAGGTTATAAAGCGTACTCTCGTGTGTCGGTTAGCGTTAAATGAGAATGCACAAAAACATACGCGTTTACTATTGTAGGTAGGTATTGTATTCTATCGGACGCCGAATAAAACGCGGTGGTAAAACGATTTGGGGCTATCGATTCGAATCGATAAGTTTTTGAGTAGTAGGCACGACACCATTTTTAATCGACTTCGTAAGAAAAGTGATGTTTTTATGAATGCAGTAGTCAATTTAATATGAAATTAATGGGTTTTTTTGCTGAGGCTGTGTTTGGTATCTATCATTCGAACAGTTGATTTGATGGCTACAGTTAGGTACAGTCCGGCCGTCGAGAGAATGCGTTTTTGACACCTGTCAGTTTCATAGTAACGAATGTGTTTTGCGAATTTGATCCTTATTCAATCTGCCTAGCCTTTTCCCAACTATGCTGGGGTCGGCTTCCAGTCTAACCGAATGCAGCTGAATAACAGTATTTTACATGGAGCGACTGCCTATCTGACCTCCACAACCCAGTAACTGGGTAATACGATACCCCTTGGTAAGACTGGTTGTCAGACTTTCGGGCTTCTGACGACCCGTGACGACTGTCAAAGAACCACTAATAACAGCCGGGACCAACGGCTTAACGTGTTTTCCACGAAGGGGCCTCGGTATGTAAAGATGGTCACCCATCCACAGACCAGCCCCGGCAAGCGTAGTTTAACCTGATGGATCGACCCGTGCGGTTGTTATTACTTAACCAAGAGCTACTCTGTGTCTTTTAATAGTAGTTAACCTAATTATTATTTTAATACAAAATGTGACACACGAATCCTTTCAAATTAGTCTAAATAATAGTCAATTTACAATAGACAACTTTCCATTGTTTAATTGAATGCTTTTTGTATGCTTTAGTTAATGTATTATGTAATGCGATGTGTATGGACATGAAAAACCAACGGATGGATCAGCTGCCTGTCATCCGTAAGATATGGGAACCGCTCGTGAAAATAATGATGGTCATCGGTAATTATTAGTTTTACATGAAGATATAAACAATATAAATATTTTATTAGTACAGTCCTAGCCGTATTGCTGTTTTATTATTATTTACTAGCTTTTGCCCGTGGCTTCGCTCGCGTAGATGTCGGAAAATATTCCACGGGAACGTACTACTAGGATTAAAAGTACTGAGCAATGGGTAGCTTGAGCAATGGGTAGCTCGCCGTCCGATAGGGACCAGCCCGGGTCGACGGCGCGTTGTGTTCCACGCGCGCCTCAAAGAGATGTCAGCACCAACTGCCGGGGTCCGTAAGGGCCAATGCCTGCCAGGGTTGCGAGTTTGTCCGAAAGGGATATCGCGACTCCGGCACACAGGCAACGGAAGGAACACGGGTGGGTTTTAGTCAGTAAATGTCTGACATACCCTCCCGCTCCGCCCAGAGGGGGAGAAGTTATTAGATAATTTCCCACCATCAAGAAAAATATTTTTTTTTATTAAAAGTACCCTATGTGTTAATTAACGTATTAATTCCTTTACACATTGTTTTCATATAGCTATATTGGTTTACGCGGCGCACGCCAGTAAACATCCCAGTCGGCATGATTTTTTTTTCTAGCCAATTTAGACAAAACCTTAATGAATTATACAGCTAAACATTAGCCTGACAGCCTGACATTAGGGACTGCCAAACTGTTGCAGTTTTTAAAAGAAGAGTGAAAGAACACTATCTTTCCACTTCGTCATAGTTGCATTTTTTTTTTTGTATTTATTATTTTATACTAAGTACATTATAATTAAGTATATATATTTTAGTGATATTTATATTAGTAGTATGTATGTAAGTTTATTCTCATAATCTATGTTTACAGTTAATATTATAGTTAAATTAGTGAATAATTAGGTGTTTTTATTTTATGTATTTTATTTTCTCTTCTACTCTTACACACGTTGTCTACATCTCTTTAACTACATTCCTATCGCAGGTATGCTGGAAGAGATTTCTTTAGAAATAAGCATCACCTTTGTACGTATTTTTCTGTTCCTTTTTTTCTTGTCTGTTTATATGTGTGTACATAAACCGTTAAATAAATAAATAAATAAATAAATAAACCGTCTTCATGAATCACTCCGTCCATTGATGCAAACAGTATGAAAATCCGTTTGGTAGTTTTTGAGTTTATCGCGTTCAGACCGAAAGACAAACACGTCGGAGGGACTTCGTTTTATACAAAATGTAGTGATACACATTATTTATCGACACAATACCTAAATTAGATTAACTATGGTACCTAATAAAAATAAATTCCAAAACTAGTATCTTGAATTTTAATAAAAATACAGCATGATACAAATAAATTATAATAGCTAGTTCACACTGCCTGGTGGCCGATGGCGTCAGATCGAGTCAATTTGAATAATAAATAGCAGCAGCGATGCGTGAAAACTGACGCGACACACGGAACCGTGGCTAGAACACAAAAATTGTAGGATATGAGACAAATAGGTTGACGAAATAGTCTACAATCTACCGTTCCCCAGGTTAAAGATAACAAGCAGTGTTTGGTGACAACCGTAACTGGACAATAAGTAGCAGTAGGTAGGATCATAACAAACAACTCCCAACCGTCTCTATGGTCTAGTGGTAAGACAGCCTGTCTCAGACCCAGAGGTCCCGATTAGTCAATTACCGGGTTCGTTCCCAGCGGGCAAACTTTTCTGCTCTGTTTGTTGGTTGGTGGTAGGGCTTGTTCGAAGTCTGTCGCCATAACAGCAATGTTAACAGTATTGTTGTGTTTCGGGAGTTAGAGGTAAGATAGCCAACTCCTTTGTGGTTGAGGATTCCAGGTGAAGCTCGCTTCCACCTGATCATCACTTACCCCCAGGTGAGATGAAAGCCAAGAGCTTCCCCGTTGTGGAAAAAAAAAGTAAAATGTCTCGGCGACGAACTGGTGACGTCAACTCAGACTGATTGACTCCATACCTTCAGAATAATCGGTAGAATAGGCGTCTAATTCATTAATAATTAGTTCATCATCTTCTGCCTACACTTTTCCCAACTCTGTTGAGGTCGGCTTCCAGTCTGGATGCTGAGTACCAGTATTTTACAGACGACTACCTATCAGGGGGCCTACCACCACCTTTAAAGCAATATTATTTTGATAATACTTTAGTGTGGGAAAGAGATAAAGCTCTATATGACGTATAGCTCCATCTCTTTCCACCACTGAAGTAAGATTAAAATAATACTGCTTTAGAGGTGGTGGTAGGCCCCTTGCCCTCCACAACTCAGTTACTGGTTAATTCGTTAGTTATTGGTCACATATTCTGACGAGCTTCAACGGTTCCCAAAGGGCAGCAAAGACGCAATAAGCGACATTTAAATAAGCGACGTTTCAAGACAAGTTTCTAACAAAATACAACGTCGCCATCTTGTTTTGTCAATACAATTTTTGTGACAATTTCCCAAACACCAACAACGCCCCCTGTCAATGTCATTCAGGCGCCAAAACATCCTTGTACACTAAACTGGTGAGCGCAATGCCTGTCATCGATAAAAAATAGCCCACACTCATAGCTCGTCGATGAATGACGCTATAAAGTCCATCTGATACAGCGAGCCTGTCATCGAAGCGCACCGGTACAATATAAATTAAAAGCGGGTTCACACAGCGGCGGCGACATATCGCGCCAATTTGAATATTAATAGTCGCAGCGACGCGTGAAAACGGACGCGACACACGGACGGGTGGATAGAAAAAACAGTTGAAATATATATTTTTAGGGTTCTGAAGCCAAATGGCAAAAAACGGAACCCTTATGGACTCGTCATGTCTGTCTGTCCGTCCGTATGTCACAGCCACTTTTTTCCGAAACTATAAGAACTATGCTGTTGAAACTTGGTAAGTAGATGTATTCTGTGAACCGCATTAAGATTTTCACACAAAAATAGAAAAAAAAACAATAAATTTTGGGGGTTCCCCATACTTAGAACTGAAACTTAAATATTTTTTTCATCAAACCCATACGTGTGGGGTATGTATGGATAGGTCTTCAAAAATGATATTGAGGTTACTAATTTTTTTTTTTTCTAAACTGAAAAGTTTGCGCGAGAGACACTTCCAAAGTGGTAAAATGTGTCTCACTCCCCTGTAACTTCTAAAATAAGAGAATGATATAATAAAACTAAAAAAAATATATGATGTAGGCATTACCATGTAAACTTCCACCGAAAATTGGTTTGAACGAGATCTATGTAGTTTTTTTTTAATACGTCATAAATCGTAATAGAAATAGAAATAGAAATAGAAATCATTTATTTGCCAATAATGTAGGTATACAGATGTGATGGTAATTTTTATTTGAGTCCCGATACATTTTGCCTTACGGCATGCAAAATTATTTAACATAAAAACATTAATTAAACAAAAAATAAAAGAATAATAAACAAAGAAGCTAACATTATTAAAGATACTCATATTAAAACATTCTGAATTAGGCCCAATGCCAATAATAATTAGAAAAATAAATAAAATGTCAATAACTTAAACTACAAATGTAAACATCGATCAAAGTTACAACGAACTACAAGAACTTTTATATTATGTTACTTGGTGTTAGTCCGACTCGCACTTGGCCGCTTTTTTTAAATATTTTTTTCGTTTGAGTCGGCATCGGTTTATAGCTTGTCAACTGAACTTTACTGAAAACCCATAAACTTTCAGGGAACTGTTAAAAGCAAGCAGCATAGGTATTCATCATTAGGTGTAGGTGCCTAAAAATCTGATGTTTCCTCCTAACCATCTTCGAACTAGCTAATGTTCTGCTTAGCTATAAATTAAAAAAAAAGTCACTCCAATGCCAACAAAGTATTTACCCTGCTCACCCACTACATAAGATGAGGATTCAGCCAAAGTAAAGGATATTTTTAAAGCTCTACCATCTATTTGAACTAAGCAACTATAATAAAAAGCTTTGTTTGCTGTTTTTAAATATTTTTATAAAACCAACACAATTTATCCATTGAAAACAATTTAAAATAAATATTGAAGAATAAAAATATCATCAAAAAAATGCCAACTCCAGCCAAAACCAACGTGTGTCCACAAAACCGACGGAGCGCATCACATCGCGACCGCGCCTTATATCGACGACGACGCATAAATCAAACGCTAATAAATATCGCGCATTTCCTGCGTTCCGCTACCAATGGCTAAGTGTTTCGTCGTTCTCCCGTGACGTCATCAGACCACTTCTTTAGGAAACGGGTGTTTATTACTTAATTTTAGGAAATTATGGGTTCTGATTGTTGCTAGTGTGGCTATTGTTCAGTTTTCCGGTGAAGCAAGTGATGGGGTACAAAGCAGGTCAATTTTGATAAGTATAGGTCTGATAGATTTGATTATAAATTAGACTGTTTTGTCAGTTGTAAAATCGTTTTGAATTGTGTGAAATAAGCAGTCATTCATCGAGCTATATTTAATTGAAAATTTAAAAAATAGTATACCAGTATTTTTTTCGTGTAACCTCCCAGCTAATATAAATTATATTTACTTTTGCATTTAGAAGTGGGTTTGTTTATACCAGTTTAATACGAATACTTCGACGCATAAGTGTCCGTTTGTTTTTTGTATTTATTTTTATATAGTTCGTTATTGTATTTAGTACCTAGTGTAAATAGTTATTTATGTTAAGTATTGTAAAGAAAAAAGCAAGAAAAGAAAGAAAAAAAGAAAAAAAAAAGAAAGTTTAATATGTATATAGATATCTTATAGGACGTACGACGTCTCTTTAAGGACGGCCGCCGAATAAAATAGAAAATAACTATATCCTTTGAACCTTTGAATGGAACTTCTTAATGGTATCATTGGTATTTGAATGCCAGCACCAAATATGAAAGTGTTTGCTCCACCGAGTGCTAGTATCATTATTAATACAAGGGTCGCATCAAGCGATGAAGTGACAAAATTTGTTAACTGCATTTGGGTACACTCTAAGGAATACTGTGAAAACAGTTCTCTATATAAGAGAAGCATTTTGAATGAAGATAAGACATACGTAGCCATTTTTAACAGCCAGTATCATTCCTTACTCTTTCCTCGTTCAAGGGAGACACTCGGATCATGTCCAACCGTCAACGAGTCATACGTTTAACCTCATCAGTAGCCACTGAATACACCATTCAACCTTTATTCGTCTATCGATCGCCTGTACAATTGAATGATTGGTATCTTTTAATGCCATCGACAATACGTGAAGTGTTCCACCGTGTTCCGTGCGTCATTACGCGTCGCGCGGTGGCGCGTGAAAATTGTCGCATTGTCGCGCGGCGCCAGCCGTGACGGTGTGGCCACACCCTGTGGTTCATCAGCGGTGTGACCGCGGACAGGATTGATGCCAATGTTGCAGCAAAGGTTGGTAGGTGTGGCTGGTGTTTGGATCAATGTTTGGCTGGATTGTTGCCGATGTTCGGAATAATTCTAAAGTTTGATAAATCGGGAAAAACTGTCTTGATCTTGATGAACTCTCTTAAATATACCTACCTACTATGATCATTACTGAATGAAACTTATTATGGAGGATTTGTCTACATACCAAATGAAAATGAGCCTGTATAATGAGAATATCTTAAAGCAAGGAATACCTAAAATAATGTTAAAACAAACATGAAAATATTGCATAGAATATGACAATTGTAAAGGGTCTTTCCTAACACGAACATGCAACTATTTCATACAAATATTATTCTTTAGTTCCCCATCTCCCGTTTAATTAAACATAGTGTCAATAGCAATAACAGGCAATAATAATAAAAAAAATATTTTCCGCAAATTCCTCTTTCCCCCAACGAGATATTTAATTTTGATATGAAAACCACCATGAAGGACCCATGCCGAATAAATCTTATCCTCTTACTATCTCCTGGCCAATATCGCCGTACAATATTAGCCGTTACGAATTCTATCTTAAGCATTCACCGACACGTTTATCCAAACGATTTAAAACTCTATTTTAGGAACAGAAAGTTGAATTTTGCGTGAATAAAAATTTTATAGTCCAGGAGACGTTGTTACTCAAAATTATGTCTCGTTATTAGAAAAGGTAAGTTTGAATTTCGAATGGTCACTTTCAGCATGAAAATAAAGCTTTAAAAAAGCCACTAAAGAAAAGTCAACTGTAACGACGGTTCATAAGGTCGCTTTTCGTTTGTTTTGATACCTTGACCGATCTCAAGGGAATCTGGGGGCCTTTAGTCACGGTTGTATTTGAATTCGCCAAATGCTCAGTAACAAATATTTGGACATTTATTGTGGTGCTGGTGTCGAATATAAAGCGTTGGTTTTATTTGATGGCGTAGATTCGTCACGGAGGATTGTGGTCAACCAGGAGGGTGGTGGCATAGACAGTGAGTGGGTTGCTCGTAAAAGAAAAATATTTTCGGGAATTATAGAAGTGATTTATTGTTGTCTTGATTCAAAATTTGATTTCTTCGATGCTGGATTCGTTATCGAGGCCAGTTACCTGCAAAGTTTCTCAAAAAAATGGTTTCAAATGTGTGAAATGCGTCTAATGAGGCTCTCTGACGCTTCGGGTACCTGCCCATGTTCAAAATAATGAAATTGCCTCCAAAAATGAATAAGCCCAATATTGTAATCTAGGTATTACAACATTGGGCTTGTTCATTTTTATCAAATAAAATCAATTTCTCAATCTCTCGATCTCAATTTTATTATCAGCTTCCGATTGTAGCAGTAAAAAAAACCGGTCAAGTGCATGTCGGACCACGCACAATGAAAGGTTCCGTAGTTGGGATGAATTTATCCCAAGAACAATCTTAACATTGTAAGTAGTAGAAAAACATGTTATTCGGAATGTACGGGAGATCATGTTTGTCAAACTGCAAATGTATTCGTTAACTTGAAAGCCTACTTAGCTGTGATAGTTTTCATTTTAACTTCGTTATATATACTACTGCTGTAATTTTTTCACAAATCAAGTACAACTATTTAGCCGGCAGGGGGAAGGACACTTGACTCAACAAAAATTAGCCCTTTAAAGCTTAATATTTCGCAAACAGATTCCTGAATTGAAAAACTATTTTCACACAACCACAATTTTTTTGAACGACCTTTCCAACGACACCCCACCACCATGGGATAGACGAGGAAAAAAAAATCCCCAATTTACGTGCAGGGGAAATATCCAAAAAAAAAAAGATTTTTCTTGATTTTATTTTACCACTTTCTCGGCGTGATTAATATGTGTACCCATGCCAAATAACAGCTTTCTAGTATTAAACGTGAGCTAAGCCGCGGACAGACAGACAGATAGACGGACATGGCGAAACTATAAGGGTTCCGTTCGTTGTTTACTACGAAACCCTAAAAGACTAAAATATGTCTATGTATTTGAACGTGTGTCTATAATTTCGGGGTCTGATTTCCGACAGCATCTTCATCAAATTTCCCAATTTTGTGTTATAGCGAAGGTCAATTTGGCTATCCGGACATATGAGATCCTTATTAAGGATCTAACAATTTGACCTGACTCTTTGGGGAGATATGAGGATGTTAAGGGTTTGATAGTTTTAGTTTTTTCCCCTTCTTCAATCGGTCCCTCACTACTGAGGATCGTGGTCACTGGAACCCTTTAAACGGATGATCTGCCTCCATCGGTTCCGGTCCAAAGTTGCCATCACCACCTGCTGAAATTTGCTTGCGGACATAGCTTTTACTTGGTCGGACCTTCGTGATCGTGTTGACTTTGACTTTTGACTTTATTGCCAACAAAAACCAGTACCCTAATTACGTAACTAATACACGATCAATCAGAATCTGAATCGTTTTGAAACAGATTGCTAATCCATTGCTTCGTACGTTCGAAAAAAAAATCTGCTCAACAACGTAAATAACACAATGAATGTTGTTGACCTGTCAAATTGAAACAGATTAGTCGGAATTGTCAACGAAAATGTGTTGCGTAATTAGATAGCAGCTAATCAAGGCTCCTTTCTCCTCTTCACATGATGTGGCCGAAATAGGTCAAAATACGCTGTCGGCAAACTGTAGTCAATCAGGTCTTGATGTCGAGTTGGGAAAGGATAGGTACTTTTTTGCGTTTTGCTGTCGATGGAATTCGATGCATCCGCCTCCAGCACCACATTTCAAAAGCGTCTATCCTAATCATAATCATTTGTTAACATAGGTACAATAAAATAGTTGTTATAAAAAAAATACAAGCGCGCTATGTTATACCAGAAGGCGTACAAATATTTATGGTTGTCACTGCTACAAAAAAAAAAATGATGACATAATTGATTATAATCCAAATGATAATAATTAACTTTCTCAAAAATAAAAAAATAAGATAAAATATACATGTCAAAAAGAAAAAATAAGTTTACTACGTCAATACTCAGATAAAGTTTAAACAAAAAGACAGAAAAAGGTAATATAATAATTAAAATGAATTGGGGATCCTGTCTTTCTCTTGCTTGGATTGTCCACGTCTCAACTCCATAGACGAAAATCGGGAAAACTAGTGCTCTCTCTGACCGGGCTTTGGTTTTATAGCTTATACCACGGTTTTTCCAGATGTTCTGGAGGCGTGTAGTAGCATCTTTAGCCATGGCTATCCGCCGTTTTATTTCTGGGAAGCAGCTTAGTTTTTACTGACTGAAAAATAGTAAAAACTCATAGCGCATCATGACTCTTTGACCACTCTTTTCAGATAGAAAAAATAACAGCAAATAATTTGGAAAATAAATCCCCCATCCGTCGATAATGTTACTGATAAAGACCAAGTAGATTAATCGATATGTAAACGTAAACAGAATACAAATCACTAAAACGTATCACGTCTACAATTCCACGTAAACTCAGCCCTTACTTTAAAAAGTCAATCCGTCATTCAGCACCAAAAAAAAGCAAATCGAAAGCCGAAGTCAGCAACTGTGTCGTCGAAAAAACCAAAAGTAATTTTTACTCAAATCAATCACAGTGAAAAAACGGGCCATGTAACTGAGGTAATTCGCTAGAATTCCAGCGGAGATTTAGTATAGCTTGGCGTGCTAACTCGCGACGATATAATGAGCGGCGCAGCTCATTGTCCACTCCTAAAAAGAAAAGATAAATAACCAAATGAGAATGGAAAAACGGCAAAAATGGTAAAATAAAGGTTTCAATTGGACAAAGGCGCCGAACGGGGATAATTCGTCGAGGATATGCACCAATTGTCACTGTTTTGCTTTGTTTTTTGGCGGCAAACTGACGGCTTGGGAAGGCGACGCAGACGATAAAATTGTCACGCGTCCCTGTCCCGCGTCCAACGGCTTCCAATTTTATTGAAATTTCCGAACGTGAGAGTTTCGGTTGCAAATACAAACTATACGAACTTACGAAGTTCCGTAATCAGCTGCACGCGCGATTTGCAAGTTTGAGTGCGGAGTTCGGTTTTTGAATCTCTTCGAACTTATATTCGTTGGTACTCGTAACTTACGAGGCTATGACAAACTTAGGCACTTCTTAATATCGATCAATATTTTAAGTTTTCAATAACTGAGCAATCCCTAAAACAGATTTTTATACTCCAATCTTTAAGTGAGCTGATGCTGTGCTGGATTAGGTAAAGTTAATTTCATAATTAGTAACAAATGTCTGACTTTAAAATTATAAAGAAAAACACTCAAAATTAAACTGGTTGTAATAGCCCAACAGTGAAAACGTAAGCAGTTCGATTCCCACCTTTTGCACTATCTCCTAACAAAAGCATAAAAGCTCGTACAGACCAGCGCGACGCGACGCCGCGCCTCGACACGAACAATTTCTAAGAAAACTTGACGGTATAACAATAATCGGTCTCGCGTCGAGCTGTCGCGTCGCGCTGGTCTGCACGAAGCTTGATTATTTAGCTTAGATGATATTTTCAATAATAGCAAATTAATAAAAAATAAATAAATATTATAAATGTGAATGTTTGTTACTCAATCACGCAAAAACCTCTGAAAGGATTTTAATTAAATTTGGCACACAGGTAGTTTATAACCTGGATTATCACATAGTATATTTTTTATCTCAGTATTACGTTCCTGTCGGCTACTTTCAGACTTCGACGCGGGCGAAGCCGCTGGCAACAGCTTTTAAGTTATAAGTCAGTCTGACAGATCTGGATCACTCACCCAACACCAATCACCATCACCACTAAAATCGGTGATTAAGATAAATGTAAACGCGTATTAACATGCTAAAAGACACACATCGGGGTCGTAAGCCCCATTAATTATGTGTATCACGGCAGGTAATCTTGCAGTAGCTCGGAGGAGCTCGGCAGTTCTCGAGAATTGTCGGAAATAGATCGGGCCACCCGTCGCGGGCGCACGTCTGCGATGATGTTGGTGTTATTTTGCACTGTGATAGCGAAAGTGTAACTATATCCTATACTATTAAATGAGCAATATTTGTATATATATATATTTGTAATCACGTTCTCGAAAACGGCTCTCAATGATTTCGATGAAAGTTGCAATGGGTTTACGAGGGTGAAAAATCGATCAAGCTAGGTCTTATATCTGGGAAAATTCGTGTTCCACAGCCTCGGGAAAGTGATACTACGTGTATCATAAGTTTATAAACTATATATGTACCTGTGTACCTATTTTATTTATAATTCATGTCGTCTTTTTAATATTTTTTATTATTATTATGTCCTCTAAATTGGAGCACCTGCCATCTTATCTCTTCACCACCCTTGGTTGACTGGTAGAGAATGCCTAAGGCATTAAGAGCGTTTATTCTGAAAGTTGGCAACGTCGTAAATAGCTGTCAAATATTTACCTGTTTTGATTAATTTGGAAATAATACTGTATGGAAATAAGAAATATGGCTAACTAAGTTACTAGAATATTGATTATGTTATGCAATTGTAACATTGAATTTAATGTTGTACCCGTTTTAGAAACTTTCCAAATGCTTTTTTTACGCCTAAAACTAAATATTCGGTGTTACAATATTAATTATTGCATGTCATAATCAATATTCTAGTAACTTAGTTAGCCACATTTCTTATTGCCATACAGTATTATTTCCAAATTAATCAAAACATGTAAATATTTGACAGCTATTTACGACGTTGCCAACTTTCAGAATAAACGCTCTCAAGTCCGCCTTTGTACCTTATTGTGTGCGAGAAGTTTAAATAAATTAATAAATAAAATACTACGTTGGTATACCCGGATGATATGTAAGTCTATGTTCACCCGAGCAGAGCTCGGTCGACCAGGTACTTATTAAAAGAAAGGTACATTTTTATTAGCTATAAGGCCATTGGTAGAAAATAGGAAGAAGCTTTGGAAGAAGAAGAAATGGTGCACCGTCCACGAATAAATTGGTATCAGGGCACGGGGCAGCAAGAATAATGATGATGGCGATAGTGGACAAGGCCCGCCGTGCTATTCTGTTAACATCTCACCGTGATAACTTGGGTGAAGTGAGCGCGATGTGAACTGTCATTGCACCTAAAGCTAGGATTGACACTATGGACAGCTCACTTCATGCTCACTGCACGATGGAATGGATCGACTGTTCTCATTTCATACGATGGAAAATATCATGAGGTATCTTGGACTACAATATCACAGAGAGCAAAAGCATTTATAAATAAGTATCTACTCATCCATTCGCGGTGCAAGCAAACATATAAGTTGTGGAATAATTCAACCTATTGGTGTGTCCATCTTACCATCACCGTCGCTAGTTCCGGGCCTCTCTTTAGTTACGTCACCATCCAGTGCATACCCTTCCGCACCTAGCCTGCTCAGTTTCAAATGGACCATGCTAAACAGCAATCTGCAATCCGCGTAGCCTTTTCCCAATTATGTTGGGGTCGGCTTCCAGTCCAACCAGATGCAGCTGAATATCAGTATTTTACATGGAGCGACTGCCTATCTAACCTCCACAATTCAGCAACTGGGTAATAACAATACCGCTTGGTAAGACTGGTTGTTAGACTTGTTAGTTTTCTGGCTTCTGACGACCCGTAACGACTGTCAAAGATCTACGAATGACAGCCGGGACCAACGGCTTAACGTGCTTTCCGAGGCACGAAGGAGTCACGGTATGTAGAAATGGTCAACCATCCACGGACTAACCCCGGCAAGCGTAGCATAACCTGATGGATCGACCCGTGCGACTGTTATTCCTTAGCCATGCTAAACAGCCAAGCAATTAAAGGCTCATATTATTATTTACTACCTTACTATGACGCCGATTATTTCCAAAAATTGCATCCATAATGCATGTGAGATGTACCCATGAGAGCTACACAGGACGTCGATCTAAATTGCAGGGCGATTAATTTCCCAGTATCTTGGTTATGTATGCAACGTTGTCTCCTGGCCTGGCCAGAGACAATTGTGGCCAAAAAAATAGGATGTCATAAATTATTGCTTTGTATTGATCGTTTGGCACACAATGAGAGGTTTTTTGCTATTTAAAACACGAATTTTGAAGATGTTTCGTTGATGTAAAACAGCCAATTGGACTGGTTGTAAGAGGTGTCTCGGCAAATTGGTCCGGATTGATTTGTGGGACGATAAGTTGGAGCAATGTTGGAGTTAATAGCATTCTGAAAGAG
Organism: Agrochola circellaris; assembly: GCA_914767755.1. Classification (NCBI taxonomy): domain Eukaryota; kingdom Metazoa; phylum Arthropoda; class Insecta; order Lepidoptera; family Noctuidae; genus Agrochola; species Agrochola circellaris. The sequence goes on from OU611860.1 coordinate 13,464,790, forward strand.
TAAGTTGCATTGATAGTGGAGCATCGTCAGTGCCGTCTGTAATTAAACATCTGATCACTTTCAGCAATCCGTTTTGTTAAAAGTTGTGAAATAGGTAGTTGTATTCTAAATTAGACTGAGTTGGAAATAGGGCTGTTGACCCACGCACAATGGTCCACTGTAGGACTAAGTGCGGAAACCAAACCCCCTAAACTTAGAACTTAGGGCTGTTGACTCAATTAGGTCTTCAGTCTCCACACGACCTGAAGATCTATAAAGACATTCATGGAGACACAGTCTTGGGTCATAACCAAGACCAGCCTCAAAACGACCTAGGTACTTTTTCCTGTCTACACCATAAACAATAGAACATTCAATTCAAGAGTAGCGTGTTTTAATACTTTTGTATGAACATCATCAAAATAATGTAAGTAATTCCTCTGCTGTCATTCCATCAGCTCGTTTTGACAAGTTCTCAGGCGCCATCTTGTAAACCTCAATGTCACAACACCCATCCCTATTTAGCCACGATTGAGCAAGATACACAATCAGTACAAAATCTCACGTAATACGTATATTATTACAGTTTACGTGAACTAGACGGGTTGTCGTGAGTTCTCGCGGGCAACGCGTCACGACACGAGAACGTGACGACATAGTTTGTGTACTTATAACATCTCATTTCAACAGAAAACCTGTGTAACGTGTGTTGTCTCGGAGTTTTGCATTTGAAATGCGTTGGAATAGAATTAATACATTTAAGCTATTGGCGTTTGGTATCTGAAATGTTGTGTAGTTTCTAAAGATTACTTTCAAAACGGAGATACTCCGACCGAGATATCAACACGTAAATTCTCTCTTAATAACTACACACATACAACTAACTAAAACTAGACACTTATCAACAACACGTCCAAAGGTTTCCCCAAAAAGGGGTAGGCAGACGAGCTTATTTCTATTAACCATCTTGGTGACAGGCTCCATACGCCATGAAATGAAGGAGGGAATGATAAAAATAAATGTGATTTTAAAGACCATAAACGGGGGAATAAGAGTGAGACATAATATGTTAATCTTGGGAACTTTGTAGCATTCTGTAGTCGCCAATACAAAAATAACAACCAAGAAACATAGTTAACAACTAATACAAAATAACACATCAACTCTTTAATAAATTTCCCTTGAAATGGCAAAAACCGTCGCCCTGGCACACGACGATCGTCGGCGAACATTCGTTACCAGTGGCGCCCTCGGCGAAATGTCGCCAAATTCATCAGTTTTTGTCCGTAACGCCATTCGGGAAAGGGCCGAATTTTGTAAGGGATTGTGCACATGAGAGGAATTATACAATGTCGCCCATGGGTAGTGCTCGCCCGTATTTTTCTGAATATTCACGAAAAATTATCGAAAATTAACTTCAAAGGGATGGGTCTATCTTTAATATTTTTCATGTTATATAATTTATTTATTTTTTTGTAGCGTTTGCCATACATCCTATGTTATTGGCTCGATTTGGATTCTGATTATTATTTCTTAAAGCTTATAGTTATTTTTTTTTCATTAGGTTCACCAACAATTGATTAGGTACACTGATACAAACACATAATACATTTAAAAAGTAAAATAACAGTGCATCAGTTACCTATAGGTAAACACCACATGCATTTGTATGCATTTCATTTTTCATGCATTTTATCGGATTAAATAATATTTTTTAATAAAATTTACGACTGAAAAAAAAAACGGAGTTGAAGACTTTTTTTTCTAAAAAATAATACTATTTATTTAAAAAAACACAAGCGTAAGTCCATAAAATCATAGTGGGATATTGAAAAACTAAAAAAAAATAAGACAGACCCCCCTTTTTAAGTTAATTTTCGATAATTTGTTATGACTATTCAGAAAAATACGGGCGGGCACATGCCCATAGGCGACATTGTATAGAAGCTGAAGTAGTTCGACAGTAAATACAATTTTCGCAGTCTCAGTTGAGAGAGAAATTTGTGTGGAGTGAATATTATCGGAATCTACCAACTGTTTTCGAACTTAACTAGACCTCTAAAACTTAACTAGACTGGTTATACGCGGTTAGTGTAAGAATCTTTGAATTGTTTTCTACGTACAAACAGAAAATCGTGCAGAAATGTTTTTGCCCCATCCTTGTCCTAACAACTCATTTATTTGTAAATACATAATTAAAAAAAAACTACTACCTCTTCCTCCTCTCTTTTACAACAATCAACTTACATATTTAATCCTTCCGCCTTACCTCCGTCCGACTGTCTGCACGCGCCTTAAAACTGTCATTTTTTTCGAGCCAGCACAACTGGAGCGCTCTGGTACTTGACAGAAAAAGCCCTAAAATACGAGTATCCCCCCTGATATATACGATGGGCTACTTTTGTTAGCTTAATCGATTACATTCCCCCCTTTTTTACAGGTATCGATACTACAATCGATGTTTCTTATCGACTAAATGAGGTTACTTTTTTTTTCGTTTGTTTGTGGAGTTCTGTTGTTTTTTTGTTTGGTTGTCTTGAAGGGTTTGTTGCTGACTGATGCTCCAGTCAGATCTTGCGCATTTAAACGTAGGTATAACTTCCCATGCTAATACAAGCAAGCAAGAGTAGAGTCTGAGTAGTGGAGCAAGATCACAAGTAAAGAGCTAAATGAAGGCTAAATGCTTTTGTTTTATAATTCAAAGCGACAGAGCGTGGAAAATTTTACACCTCGAAAATGTACTTAATATTTCCTTTAGCCCCGATAGATTCTATCTTCTAAACTTCTAATAACATCTAGGATAAAAACTTTAAAAAAAACAATTGACTTCCGAAAAATACACGTACCCAACACAAGTTCACAAAGTGGAAAAAATACGTGTTATTGAAGCTAACTCTATAACTACACAGGCAAAGTTAATAAAATTTATGGGTCCACCGCGCAAGCTTCCTCTGCCAATTTCAAAATCGGTCAACAATAATAACGAAAATATCGAGGAAAAAAAAAATATGACATAAATTCGAACATAGAACCTCCTCCTTTTTGGAGGAGCTTAAAATGAACGCTGTGGAATGCAAATTAAATATTGATTTAAGTTGACATCTAAAAATATGGCGAACGGAAAGTCTCGCTGCTCCCGCCTGTAAAAAATTAGGTGCGCAAAAATCTGAACCGCTGTGCCAACAGTATACAACGTGCCCTTTGCCTACTCTTTCAGGAAAAAAACGGACACTATTACATAATTCCTTTCCCCCCCTTTTTCCTTACTAATCAAGTCACAAAGAAGTCTAAAGGCGTGGCGATCAGTCCTAACCACCGGCCATTGCGTGTAACCGTATTATCGGGCAGTATGAAGCAATTCCCATCATCCATTATAAATGACAATCAATCTATGGACGGTTATCGGGCAGCCCGTAATTGATTTAATTGTATTCTCATAGTTATACCAATTAACTTGCAAATTGGTGTAGGTACCTACATTGTAATCGAAGGACCTAATAGATTACACTTAGTTGTTGACGCGGCTCCTGTTTCTAGGTTTTGTTCAAGAATAGGTACCAATTATGAATCACTTTCTTCTTTCTATTTAACTACAGTGTCTATTTACAACAGTGTATTTTAAACACAGTGTCTTTTTAACCACATGTATTTTTACCACAGTGTATTTTTAAACACAGTGTCTTTTTAACCACAAGTATTTTTACCACAGTGTCATTTTAACCACAGTGTATTTTTAACCACAGTGTCTTTTTAACCACAGTGTCTTTTTAAACTCAATGTCTTTTTAACCACAGTGCCACAGTGCCATCTGTATTAAGCTTCGTGCAGACCAGCGCGACGCGACACCGGTTATTGTTATACCGTCAAGTTTTCTTGGAAATTGTAATGTACGTGTCGCGGCGCGGCGTCGCGTCGCGCTGGTCTGTACGAGCTTTTAATCTGTGGCCGTGATATATCTACACTAATCTAAATAATTTTATAACGAGGTAAAGTTAGTAAGGTTGGATGTAGGAGGTAATCTCTGGAACTACTGACCCGATTTTGAAAATTCTTTCACTGGCAGAAAGCGATACATTATTGCCAAGTGCCATGGGTATATGTTTTATAGTATAGTTGATTTCAATGCCGGTGAAGGGGCGCTATCAACAGTGAAGTGAAGCCGGTTTCGTAAAAATGTGTGCACTGTATGTGGTGTAGTTTGATTGTAGTGTCATTGTAAAAGGTTGCAAATGTGTGCGTGTGAGCGTGTATGCACAGAGCGGCGGTGTAGTTTTGGCATGCTTCACTGTATTGTTCGCAGCGCTCTGTCTTTGTTTTTTATTTGGTCTGTCCTTGCTAATAAAGTGTGTAGTGTAATGAAATTTCCCTATGTCGAATTAAGAAATTGCGCCCATACAAACAGATAAAGGTTCGTTTTGAAAATAGAACCTTGCTTACAAATGTGCAATTTCAATTTCACAGATTCACAGATGTTGCAATAACTGACATAATTAGCCATCATTCAATAATTGTTCAACAATCATTCAACAGCTGTCTACTTCTATTATGTCTCTAGTTTTCCCGGCATTTGTTATGACTTGCATGTTTAACTGTCCTTTATTATTTCACAGGTTTATGATAGGTCCGTTTTTATTTTCTCGTGTAAATAACGGTACTTTTAGATGCATACATAGCATACTTAACCTATAATGTTCACACTTCTGGGACACAGCCACACAGGTCTCCTCTGTGTGAGAGGGAGTGGGCCATTATCCACCACGCGGGCCCAGTGCGGGTTGGTAGATGTCACATGTCTTCGAATGTTTGGTTCTAGGACATGCCGGTTTCTTCACGATGTTTTCCTTCACCGTTTTGAGAGCAGTGGTGATGAAATAATCTACACAAAGTAAAGCGTCTGTCTGGATTCGACCCTACAACTCGGGAGGCGTGGCCGTTACCACTGTTCCACTGTGACTCTCCCCAAACGATAAACTTACCCCATTACATCAACTCAGCCTACCGCAATCCACTGCAGAATTTTCTTTTTCTAGTTGCAGTTCTGATCTTTTCCTTGAATTTGTGGACCAGCCCGACTGTCAGTATCCACGTGTCGGCAACGTATGTCGTTACGGGCATGACGCACTGGTTGAATACCTTAGCCTTCAAACATTGCGGGACAGGCTACGACAGGGCTTCCCTAACTGTGCGTCTCGACGCCCTGGGACGTCGCGAGGCGATTGTCCTGTGACCCCAGCCGCTCCAATACTACAAAGACAAACTGCTTGAATTTTTGAGCTCAGTTTCTCATGAAGATCGTGCCATCATTACTGCAGCAATGACGGCTCTATTAACATTTGCGACATCGTACTTGTGCGAAACAGGCTTTTCTGCAGTTGCAGCAATAAAGAACAAGTACAGGTTGTAAATATGTTATTTGGAAGTTAAGTAACTTGTTACTAGGCTAGAACTACACACTGGTAGGTACTTTTTGGCTAGAAGAGGGCTTTTTGCGTCGTAAAAAAATGGTAAACTTCCAAGGGCGTCACAATAAAAATAAGTTTGGGAAGCTCTGGGGTACGAGAAGATCGATCCCATTCCAACATGTAAGTTTTATAAGACGTAAGTAAGTCGCGTCCATTGACGATGTGCATTTGTTATAACAATGTCAACAAGCAAAATGAAAGAAGAACTTGCACCCAGGCATCAGAGGAGCGCCCCATAGATTGGTATATGATTATTATAGTTATGGCTATATCTACCCTTTATCTTGAAATCCTAAGTATACAATTGTACCCAAAACGGATCTTGGTTGTATATAACCCAGGCTCGATATAGGTTTCAGACGATAATAGAGAGTATTTTACTTTGCCCAGGAGCGTTATTGCGTAATACAATGTGAAATTTAATTCGTTTGCATCCTCTTAAGGGGTCATTGTACTCATCATTATGAACAACTTTCACTATGGGGTCAACCCTGAAATCGCGAAAAAAAAATCTGCTGTTCCCTACATTATAACGAGCTATGCGAACATAAATGTATGGAACAGCTAATTTTTTTTTCTCGTTGTATACTATCAATCAGAATCTGAATTGTTTTGAAACAGATTGCTAATCCATAGCTTCATAAGGTCGAAAAAAAATCTGCTCAACAACGTAAATAACGCAATGAATGTTGTTGAACTGTCAAAATGAAACAGATTAGTCGTAAACGTTTACGAAAATGTGTTGCGTAATTAGATAGCTGGTTGAATAAAGGCAGATGAGTTTTAGATTCTATTATACATAACATAACATAATATCACGCCTCGTTTCCTCGAAGGGTTGGACAGAGCTGTACCTACCTATAGTACACCTAAATTTCGCCAGCTATATTTGAGTCCCATTTAATAGGGGGCGAGCTTATTTGTGCCATCAACCGGGCACAAATCCAGACTCCGGACTGCTACTGAGAAATTCCTAATGGAAAACCTAATAACACTGTCATACCTTTTTTTTTTTTTTTTGAGTTTGGGATATTGTCAAATAACTTCTCCCGCTTTGGGCGGAGCGGGAGGGTGTGTCAGACTTTTACTGACTAAAACTCACCCGTGTTACTTCCGTTGCCTGTGTGCCGGGGTCGCGATATTTCGGACAAACTCGCAACTCTGGCAGGCATTGGCCCTTCCGAACCCCGTCAGTTGGTCTGTCATACCTGGGAATCGAATCCAGGACTTCAGTAGCGCTTGCCATCACTAGACCAACGCAGCAGATTCTATTACAAACAAATGCAGAACTAAGTAAAAAATGTGGCTTGATTGACTGTGTGAGTACGACGATAAACAGAGAGAGCTCCTGGCATCTGAAGTGTGGCGATTAATTGCTGAGCCACCGAGCAGCGGAAACAGCAGGCAAAAGGTATACATTCTTAGGAGTAGTGAAAGTGTGGATAAGGATATGATGTTGTTGATGATGTGAATAATGATTTTTTTAGTTGCATCGTCTTCACATATAATTATGTAACTAATGTACGTGCATATGCAAAATATTGTAACACATTTTAAAAGAGTAACGGTGGAGTTTCTTGCCCATTCTTCTCCATACGAAAACTACCTTTTGGAAGGGGCGACTAGAATCAATTCAATTTTTTGTAAACTTTGACGTTCAAAAGTGCCTTACAGGGGCCTATTTGAAATAAATGATTTGACTTTGACTTTGACTTTGATGAAAAGTCCTTTTGATGAAATAAGTAAGTCGGTAATTTTTTACGATCGACCAAGCATTCGGTTTTGGCAGTTCGGTGCCAAAATAGTCCGGATTATACAATATTATAAAAGACTGCAACATACCTCTTCAAGTTATACTTACGGCAGACCGGAGCTGATTGACTAACTTTTCACTTGTTAGGCTATATGTTTTTCTCGTGTTTTGAATATTTCAATGTACAAAAAATGGCTTTATTTGATAGTAATACTATTAGCCTATGATTAGAGCGTTTATTCTGAAAGTTGACAACGTCGCTAATACATGTCAAATATTTAGCTGTTTTGATTAATTTGGCAATATTACTGTATGGAAGTATGAAATATGGCTAACTAGCGAACTAGAATATTAATAATAAATTGCAATTATTACACTGAATTTGATGTTGTAACCATTTTAGGTGTAAAAAAGTCATTTGGAAAGTTTCCAAATACTTTTTTCACATCTAAAACTAAATATACGGTGTTACGATAATAATTAGGCACTGCATTTCATAATCAATATTTTAGTTCACTAGTTAGCCACATTCCATATTTCCATACAGTAATATTGCCAAATTAATCAAAACAGGTAAATATTTGATAGCTATTTGCGACGTTGCCAACTTTTAGGATAAACGCTCTTAACATCTATATATGTCATAACTTATCATATATACTTACTTAGTTATTTATTGTTTTTTGCAGAACAAGAAATCTAAGTCGGCCTACCCCATGACCGGGGTAAGCTGATCACAGGCCCGAGTCAGGTTGACTAAAAAGCGATAATGAAAATGTGTGATGACCTCTGTCTAGAACTAGAACTCCATGTTTCATCATATTATACCTACCTACTGTAGAAGAAATTATCTTATGTGACGCATTTGCTCGTTAAAAAGCAAAACGTTAATCAATTTATGTAGACACACAAGTAGCTACTCAAGTTAACTCAAGTCAGCCACGTTTACGCCATAAGTGAATCTTGTCCGAACCAAAATCATGAATAATTACGCATAAATAGGTCCAAGTCTTCATTCTTTCATCAATTTATTCCCTTAAATGGAGTTTAGCTTCTTGTGGGGCACGACATCCTGTGTTTTTCTTGTTAAATCACCTTAACCTGCCTTCAAAATAATTGTAAGTAAATACGAGGCAATTTTGAAGGAGTATCTGGAACGAAGATGACGTAACCACATATTTTATTAATTCGGAGATCTTTGGGTCAGCGTAAGACAGTGATGACGAAATCGAAAAGGAAGTCTTTTACTTTCGTCTTTTCTACTTGATTAAGTATTTATTTTTCATTCAATTTTCATCATTTGTATAGGATACCGTTGCCCTATTGATCCCTTCGTGCCTCGGAAAGCAAGTTAAGCCACAGGTCCCGGCTGTCATTGGTATAAGATGTTTGTCAGAATTGAAAAAGTCTAACAAACAGTCTTACCCAGGGGTATTGTACTACCCAGGAACTGGGTTGTGTGTAGCATATAGGCATTCGCTCCATGTAAAATACAGATATTCAGCTGCATCCGGTTAGACTGGAAGCCGACCCCAACACAGTTTGGAAAAGCCTGGGCAGATTGATTGGCCATTGGGGCTACTGTGATGGAAAACATTCTGAGGAAACTGACACCGGTCACAATTCACCAACAAAAATTTAAGATGCTCTTTTTTTGATGGATAGTGTTCTTCATCACAGATGGAGAGTAAGTATTCCTGACCTTTAAAAAATCCATTAAAATTGCCTTAGGTTTTTGGTAAACAACACCAATTAAATTGTCTATTTCGTATCTACTGACTATCCAAACTTTTAAAATCCCGGATCCAGCAGCCAACTGTCTTCTCATTGTCTCAGGTGATTTGTGTCGCCACTTCCAAAGAGTGACCGAAACAAAAATACACCTCTACCACACAAAAGAAAGAGACAACACTACCAAATAACCCTTAGCAGTTAATTATAATGGCCTCTCTAGCTTGTTAGGAGATTTTTTTCGATTTATTTTCGCGCCACGAATTGAAATACCGAAAATACTTCTTCACGCCGAATTTATAATTGACATCTGAGTTAAGAAAAGGGTTAAAATTCGGCTTTCAAATAAATTTAATGTTGGGTGAAGAATTTAAGAAAAAATGGATCAAATAGACTGGATATTTTAAGTGCTTTCGAATCAACGGGAGCTCCGAAACTAAATACTTAGGTAGTATAGTTTTGTAAATGGTGCAACGCTGTTCCAAAGTGCCCAAAAAAATAACAATTTGAAAACCATTTAAAAGAAGGTATTTTGAATAGGCAAGAAATCAATTACTTATAACAATAATACCAGCCTGTTACTGTCCCACTGCAGGTCAAAGGCCTCTTCTCATACAGAGAAGGCACGAGCATTGATAACTGTGCTCAACACGGGTTGGTGATTTCAGACTTATATTAACTACAAGTCCAGGTTTCCTCACGATGTTTGCCTTCACGGATGTCAGTAGTCTCAGAAAATAGGTATATATGAATTGAAAAACTTACTTAAGAGGCTTACAACAGCTAAAGCGCGGTCACTGTCGGACTGCATAGAAATGAAAGTGAAGCGCGATGACACGACGCAGGTAATTTATTGCAAAATATGAAGCAGTTAGCGATTTACAGAAAATCTATTGATTGGACTGGAAAATTAAAACACTATTATGCTAATATGTAGCTTGTAGAATAATCTGACAAAAAATCAGAATGATTGCATGTAAATTAATATGATTTTTAATCGTTAAAAGAAATTTTTAGAGGTATCTTCATGATTTTTTTCTATCGTATCAAATTAGTTGTATTATGTTTTCAACACACTATCATACTAGCATTTATCCTGAAGAATATCATATATTTTTCTGATTTTGTTTACTGCAGTGGATCATATACTTTTACGCATTATAAAACTTGCGTTTAGGCACGTTTAGGTCCTGTAGTCCCCTTAATTATCAATTACTGTAGCGCCCCGCGGTTTCACCCGCATAAGTCTCGATCCCGTAGGAATATCGGGATGAGAGTATTCTATGTGTTAATCCAGGTTATAAACTATCTGTGTGTCAAATTTCATCCAAATCCGTTCAGGATAGTAGGAACTAAGAAGTACTTAATAATCAAAAGACTACTGATTTAGTGTAGCTCCCAAGGACCAGCAATGCTGATTGGCGGTAGGTAAATACAGTGGTAGAACCTTCCAGACGAGCCCTTGCCTTGCCCAGGACCCAAGGAAGATTATGAAGAACTTAAAAACAACAAACACGGGACATACCATCACCACGAACAAATGGTCCTAAGTTGTGCGCGATCGGTCCTCAGATAATAAGTGGTATGTGTAGCATAAACGCGGTTTTATCGCAATTTATGTTTGTACATCGAAAGAATTTCAAATGAGCGCCATTTTTGCATTCCTGCCGCGTCTATCTAGATTATCAAAAACGCCCTGCAGTCTGTTGTGTTTGTTTAATGTTTTTGCTACCGACTACTGAGACAATAATAATGTTATTATTGTCTTGGTAAAAATGTACTTTTTCTAAAAATAAATCTTAATCTTTGTTTTTAAGTAATTTTTTTCTTAAGACACTTTCCCCACTTTTTCCTTTCTTTATTATTTTATATATTAATTTTATATCTGTGTTGGTATTCGTCGATACTAATAATTGTGTTAGAAATCACTTAATTACCTCTTTGGTCTTGGCTCGTGTATTACGTAATTAGGGTACTGGACCCTAATTAAGTAATACACGATCGATCAGAATCTGAATCGATTTGAAGCAGATAGCCAATCCATTGCTTCATAAGTTCGAAAAAAAATCTGGTCAACAACGCAAATAATGCAATGAATGTTGTTGAACTGTGAAAATGAAACAGAATATCTAGTCGTAATCGTTTACGAAGATGTGTTGAGTAATTAGATAGCTGGTCAGACAGGGTTTTGAGAGTTTTTACATCAGAAATTCTCAATAACTGGTACTCCGGAGTCTGACCGTGGTTCGCCCCCTATGGGAGTTGTAGGTACTTACCTAGTAACAATACAGGTAAATGTGGGTTTGTAGGGTCATACACCTCTGCTTCTGCCCAATACAGCCTACAGGTATGATGTTATAGTGTGGTAAACTAACCAGTAAATCTTTCTTGCCACCTGCACACCTATTACCAACCGGAAACTATTATAAAAGTAGCCATCTTGAAGTTGTCCCAACAACTGTTACTGTTTGTCCTCCACCTACCATTGATCCTTACGGCTGACCTCGCAGATCGTAGAGATAGTGTTAGTGAGTTCGTCATTTATTCGTGATATAAAACTTTTTTGGTTGATATAAAGGTGCGTGCAGAGCGACAACTTAGATGTTTTTTTGTATGTAGGTACTTTATGTAATAAATAAATAAATAAAAATCTTTATTGCAGACCACATGATCCATAAAAAAAAACACGATAAAAAAAAAAGATAATAACACATACAAATTAAAAACAAACAAAAATTCAAACTTCAAATTATAATTAAAATCACACATAACTATCCGTTATTATGGTAAAAGTTCGTAAATCAATTTTGTTTGTGCTATACTCGAATAATTATTTAGATTACAAATATATTTTTTACATTTTCTTTTTCATGACTTGCGCTTGTGAGCTCGGGGAGCCGACTGTCCAAACTTTTCTTATTCCAAATTCAAATCAATGCTTGTCTAGTATTCTTGTCATAAATAATCTCGCGGAGGTTTTTTGCTAAACCCTCAAACCAGACCAAATAAAAAACCAAGACAGAGCGTTGCAAACAATACAGTGAATCATGCCTAAACTACACCTCCGCTCTGTACATACACGCTCACATTTTTATCCTTTTACAATGACACTACAATCAAACTACACCACTCAAAGTAGACACATGTTGATGAAACCGGCTTGACTTCACTGTTGACAGCGTGATGTCTTCGTTTTATATTTGGCCCAAGGCTAAACCATGTTATGTTACCAACATAACCGACATAGCCCGAAAAATTGTCAAATTTAAGTGGCAATGGGCCACATTGCTCGCAGAACAGATGGCCGATGGGGCCGAAAGGTTCTGGAGTGGCGACCGCGTACCGGGAGATGTAGCGTTGGAAGGCTTGTCTCCAAGGTGGACCGATGAACTTGTGAAAGCCGCAGGAATCCACTGGATGGAAGAAGCGCGTTCGGTCGAAGTGGCGGTGCTTGACTCAAGCGCCGCCACTTCGACCGGTTCTGTGGTTCTGACATCCAGCGGATTCCTGCTTATGTCCAGCAGTGGACGTCTTTTGGCTGAAATTATGATTTTATGTTACAGCCTCTACAGTACCTACCTACTCTTTATTGTAGATCCATGTTATCGTTACCTTTATTACCTAGATTTTATTAAAATTAATTCTTTTAAGAAGTTAAAAATAGCTTATTAGCTTTATCGTGCTCAGCGAACCCTAGAGCCTGGACCAAGTGACATTCTAGAGTGCGTTTCAACAAATAGTTTCTATGCGGTAATGTTGGCTCCACTGTAAAATTAAAAAGGGACCTATTAGTGTACCTGTGACCTACAGTGGAGCCAACATTACGGCATAGGAACTATTTGTTGAAACGCTCTCTATCAGTAATCACGATGATGGAAAAGACAAAAACCGGCCAAGTGCGAGTCGGACTCGCACACACGAAAAACACCATACCTATTAAGGTCAATCAATCAATCAATCAATAATTATTCGTGAACACAGGTATTACAATAAAGGTCTTATGTATACATTTTAGTCGAGCTCTATGTCCTACCAATGAAATTGGTGTACAAATATATTAAGTTTTTATTAATAAGTCTGAATCTATACAATCCAGTCACGAATGATCGAGTAAATAATGTCAATTAATCAGATATAATTTTATTTTTACATGCATGTCAATGGTAAATTATATTAAAGAGCTAGTAATGTCATATTTCATCATATTATAAATAATGTCAATTATATGTATTATTATTAATAAATAATGAATCAATTATAATTTATTTTTACATGCATGTCAATGGTAAATTATATTAAAAGGCTGGTATAATGTCATATTTTATCATTTAAAAATTCTTCGATAGAGTAATACGTCTTATCTATTAGAAATAAATACAATTTACTTTTGAATTTGCGGACATTATCTTCACTCCTTATACATTTTGGTAACTTATTATAGACCTTTGGAGCCATTACGAAAATACTGTTTCTGTATAGTGCAGTACTAGATCCGACTGTTTGTAACCGATCACAACGGCGCTGACTAGTTACTCGAGCAAATTTATATAAATTATTCTTGACGAACATAGACGTTTCGTAGATGTACAAAAAAAAAACATACAAACAAAAAAACGAGCAAAAAAACGAGCAAAAAAACGCCGAAAGTAACTCGTTTCTTGTATGGTGATCCCTTTTAGTTATGAAATTTATTACATTTTTATTATTTGTTGTTATAGCGGCCATAGAAATACACAATCTGTGAAAATTTCCACTGGCCACCTATTACAGTTCATGAGATACAGTCCGCTGACAGACGGTTCATTCCGCATTTTAGGTATGAAGATACAAGTACGCAGCAGGCCCGTCTTATCGGGTCAATTCAGTGAGTGTACGTAGTCAGGCGATATATAAGAGTTTCGCGATAGAAAGAGAGGCAACTTCTAGGTGAATATAACTGTAGGTAATTAGCGCTGTGCGAGCTGAATTGCACTTTATTGTGTCGTAGCAAGAGTCGCTTTTTATTTAAATGATTTTGTCTTCATGTATGACGTAGCAGAGGCTTAGTAATAGGGTTCCGTTCGGCACCCTTCGGGTACGGAACCATACAAATATATGAGAATGACATAAGCTGAAAAAATGTCAATACCGTTGGAAGTCGTTGTGGAAATACGAACGAAATCGAAACGTTTTGAAAGCGATCGCTACTTGTCTAAGGGGATTATGAGTGCACTGTGGAGAGAAGTGTTGGTGATGGTGGATGGCATGGTCTGACTTGCCAGTCCAACAGCAAAATGCCTGAGCTATTTTCACTATTATTTTACTATCTAAACAAGCCTTTACACTAAACGTTAAGGCGCGCACACACGCACGGGGCACCTCGCAAGTCGCACCAACGCAACGTGCGCACGATAACGTTTTATCTACACGATCATCACGCGTCGGAGGCTGCGTCCTAACACACGTCTACTGGGAACACATTCAGTTGTAATAAAATGTGAACAGACTAGTTCGCGAGCGAAATTATAAGATTAGAGACGATGTTAAGATATGTCTTAGGTGTTAAGGGGTAGGATTTTAAATATACTTTTTGAGAAATTCAATTTAACTGTAGGTACCTAGTAAATAACTTAAATTCTACGTATAATAATAATTTCACTCCGCACATTAATTACAGTTCTTCCACCCAATATTTCGCGTATGTCACTGCAAGGAACCAGCAGAATATCTGCGTCAGGTAGGGACATTTGTCTGGCACATGCTGAGCTGCCATGCTATTCTGTAAATATCTCACCGTGAAAACTTGGGTGAAGTGAGCTGTCAATAGTGTCAATCCCTGTGGAATGACAGCTCACTCCACGCTCACTTCACCTAAGTTTTCACGGTGAGATGGTTACAGAATAGCAGTGCAGGACTCCATTTGCTGCAACCATAGATATAAGAATTATTTATATTTCTATGGGTGCAACCTTGAGACACACACTCACATACTGCACTTCTGCCGACGTATTCTGGAAATAAAAAACTCACTCTAGCATTAGGTGGAATGACAGCTCACTCCACGCTCATTTCACCTAAGTTTTCAAGGTGAGATTGTTACAGAATAGTACTGCAGTTGTTCTTTATTTGAATTTTCTTTACTAAGTATGTACGGCTACATATCAAGCTATACATTTCCAGTATAAGCTGATCTCTCATAGTATAGGATTTCCGTACAATGAGAGGTAAGCATTAACTGGAAAAGTATATTTTTAATTGTCAACATCTCGCTAAATCATTCATGTATTTTTTTATTGAACAAGACTTAGTGTTTATTATTTAATGAGCTTTTGTTTTCCATAATCTGTTAGAATCTGCAAAAAATAAATGATTTATCTTTTTACCTAAGTATCTACCGAACTTTTACGAAATGTACCATCAAAGAAGTTCATATCTAACCAGTTTCAAAACAAAATCCCGTGAACACGATGACCACATTTGTTACCGGCCCGGTGCTATAGTCGCCGAGCGCTGCAAGCAAGAATAGTCCTTACGGTGGTTAGATATGAACTTCTTCGATGGTACCTACCTACTACCTAACTTTTACCTCACCCACAAACAGCAGGAAGTAAAATCCCAAAAAAAACTCAGCGGGCTAAAGCAGCATCACACAATCAGCAACAATAAAAACGTCCAGAATCTAACATCTTTACTGAACTCCATAAACAGCATTTTTACCAACAATTACATGAACAGCATACACCAGTAATTGGGTACCAAGTACGAGTACTAACACCAGCACGATGGCATCTCGAGGTGTCACGTACGTAATTGGTCGCTTCCTATCTGATCGTCGTCGTGTTATTCACCCACTTAGTAGTTTTGTATGCTAAACTAGTTTTATGATGACTGGGCGAGCTGGCGAGCTGAGGTGCAGCGCGAAACGTTCTACAGATGTACTTAGGATAAGAATGTAAGCACAGTGTCAGCGTTGGTTTGATAAACGAGGGAGATTAGGAGCTAGTTTGATGCCCATTCATGTTGCGAAGACGATGAAGATTATGTTCTATTTGGATTGGTATCGGAAATATCAAGGGTGCCTAATTATACTGTAGCTAAGATCAAGTTTAATATCCTTTCAATGTATATAATATGGTGTTAATGTCAAGAGCAGGACCATTTTGAAATGGAACACGACTATTCTATTCTATTTTTAATAAATGGTAAAGAAGCCGATGTCGACTGTTCTGCCAATGTCTAAAGTGAGTTGAATGGAACACGACATTCAGATAAAACCGGGAATGTAGCTGTCAAACTGACGTAAACGTAACCATTTGAATATAGAACCCCGTGTTTTTTCTTTTCTAACGTGAATATTTTTTGTTGTGAAATACTTTGTAATTATTTTAAATGTAAAGCTTGATTACGTCAAAATTAGAGTTCAAATTATTTTAGAATTTTGAACCCGTTATAAGCTTGGCTAGGTGTTATAAGCTTGACCGCTATGTGTGTTTGTCTGTGGCACCGTAGCTTTTAAACGGGTGAACCAATTTGAATGCGGTTTTTTTATTTTGAAAGTAGGTTTTCTAGCGATGGTTCTCAGGCATGTTTTATCAAAATCCGCTCAGCCGTTTGAAGATTATCAGCTCTTTGCTAGTTGATGAATGGATGTGAGCGTCTTCCACAGGTCTGATCGATTTGAAATTTGGTATTCTGTTTCTTCAATGATAATAGAAGATCATAGTAACCTTGAACTGATGCTGCAGCATCATCTGGAATTTTCAGGATACCCAATTCCCTTACCAACTTACAGCACAAGTATCGTGTTTGGGCTCATTGGAATGTTCTCAATGAATAGGTTATAGATAAATGATGAACAGGGTCTGGTGATGGAGTGGGAAAGAGAAATGAGGAAATGTTGTGTTTGTTTTTTTTTTGTTTTAAATATAATTTCACTTGTTTATTGTTGCGCCTGATTGCGGTCTTCCCAGTCATTTTGCAACACTTTAGCTATGTTCAATGTTGGTGGTAATAAGATTGGTGGACCTCAACCAGTATGTAAGAGGGAATCTAAATAGAAATGGGTAAGACGGAACAATTGCGGAGATCCCCAAAAAAAATTGTTGCTCGGCGCCATTTTGATCTAAAACAGGATACAAGCAAAAATGTCGAAAGAAAACAATTCTTATTTTGTCAATAGATTTATCTATATATTTTAATGAATAATTTTTAATTACAACTGTTGCAAAATTACAGTCTCCTTCCATTTCACAAAGCTTTTTTTTTTTTGTAGAAAAATGGCAAAAGAACAATTCTTAATTGCAATCAAATCACTGGTTACCATGACAATTGTAAGTAAATATAGATATAAAAAGAAAATAAACAGTTTTTTTTATTGGCGTTTTTTTTTTAGTACTTATTGACATACGTTGCCATACTTTTTGCGAAGCATGGTGAATAGTCATTCCATACGCCTGTTTGTGGTGATTCGAGTATTTGTCCAGTACTGGACAATTATTCATAGTGATATCGCCTTTGCTTCGAGGTATTTTAATTTCTTTGAATTGATGACGATGTTGCAGTTAGATACGCTAAAGTGGGAATTTAGGTAAATTCCTAGTGAAGTTTACGACTAATCGACATTTAGTTAAGTCCCTAGGAATTTAACTAAATAAGGTAATAACGTGGCTAACTGAATTTTTAATATATTGCACAAAAAATAATAGGTCAATATGTACTAAAACAGTTACTTCTATTAATTACCGAACGTTGTTATCCTGCTTAAGTTTAATGAAATTCCATGGAAAATTATATTCATTTTATAATTATTATAATTATATATTTTGTATTTTTAACTACAATATTTATTAACTATATATTACAAACTTTAACTTACAGTTAGATTTTTATCAATCGTTTTTTTTGCGCGAGTCCAATTGTTGCTTTCTTTGGAAATCTTTTTTTTTATATTTTGCCAATTGAAGATAAGAATTTATAAATAAGTACCAAATTATTTAAGCCTCGTGTATACAATGCCTTATGTTGCAAATCATTTAATTCGTGTCAAACGAGATGTAATTGCTATTTTGCTAGTCCCAGTAGGTATATGTCATTAAATTTTCTATGGAGTATTGCACTAACACATTAGGTGTTGGTGTCTGTTTTAATTTAAATTTTATAAATAAGTTCAATAATGTAGTTTAACATAAGTCACTGTCTACCGGAGCGTACGCATTTTTTCTTAAATTTCTTCCCAAATTTTACAACTTTCGCAGTAAAAATTGAATTCAAAAAGGTTCAATTATTTTTTTTATTTTACGAAAGCAGCAATCGGACTCGTGCCATCTCACAGCACAATTGACAAAACATATTTTCAAAATATGTCTATTTATTAGTTAAACACGTAAATATACCTTACAAAATGTATTTACAAAATAAAGCGATATTATTAATTATATTTTTAATTATTCAAAGTGGGAAATGAAATTAATCTTTCGACAATACGGTTTGTAGTGGTGACGTTATAAAAATATCGTCCAAAAACAATCGTCAAAACAAAATAAAAAATAAACTTCTTTTTAATCATTTAAAATGAAAGAAACGAATCATCAAAACAATTAAATTGAGAAAAAATTTACATTAAATCAAAAACCTCATAATTTGAAAACGTAATTTGTAAGTATGACGAAAGAATCAAAATATGCTACGGAGCCTTTAGATGGCCTACGGTCATTGACCCGTCTGTTTCCGATGATAGGAAAAGGCGATAAGGTAGGTAGAAGTCGGTAGAACATCGCGATGCAAGAATGAAAAAGAAGACACCACATCTGTGTTATGGTTTACAAAGAAGAATAACACAATAAACACCAAGTTATTTTTGCTAAACATCCCTTTTTCATCACTTTTTCTCCAAATCCTATTTTTTTGTATACTCCTGTAATTCATTTGCATGCAGATGACTAGCATTTCTTTCCAAAATGTATTACTTTTTATTTGCACATCACACCTACAACCCGTGGGCAGTCGAAATCAGAGTATTAATTTAAAACTATTGCTATTGCAGTGTTGCTATGTGTCGCTAACGTGAGGGTTGCTACGATTGACGGGCGATGTCGCGAGGACAAACAGAAAAACTAGGAATTATGGGATTTGTCAAAAGGAGTTAAGTGACTACGACATGCAAGTAAGAATTTAATATAAGAAAAAAATAATGACAGCCAAGCTATTGCTTAAAATTATTTTAAGATTCGAACATAGATTTATGTTTTTTTTTTTTTTAGAATCGCAGAATTTGAGCCCAGGAGCTTTTTGGAAAGGAAAAGGTTTTGAAGAGAATGTAAGAGTCAGGTCGCGACATCGTCCGTCCACAGAACCTTACATCGTGAATCCTAATGTAAGCTTAACTATTTACAATCAGTATACGAATATCGACCCGAATAGAACTCGAAAGAAAAAACAAAATAGGAACGATACAAAACGTCGGCCGGGGCCCACCATATAAATACACGGTATGTACAGTACTAGCGATCAGTCCGTGGTCTCCACGTCCAGGCCGTTCACCATGCGCTCGATGCTCTTGAGGTCGGAGGCGGGCGGCGTGGCCGGCGTGGTGGAGGTGGGCGCGTCGGGCGGCGGGTCGGCCGACGCGGCCCGAGCCGGCGGAGAACCGGGCCGTGGCCGGGCCGGCGACGAGCTCAGAGAGCGCGCACGCGGTGCCACCTGCTCAAAAGCAGACCCCAGCCCTGGCAACGCATACGGCGCAAACCTATGCGCCTTCCCCAACGGCGTACCATGAGGACCGGGCGGCGCCGGCGGCGGCGGCAACGAGTACTGTTGCAGCAGGGGATGCAAGTTAAACAGTAACCCGGGCGGCATCTGATGCGGCGGGAAGAACGGCGGCGGGTACAGCGACGGCGGGTATAGGTACGGCAGCAGTGGCGGATGCACCGGGGGGCCCAGCGACACGTCGGGGGCCGGTGAGGGGCGCGAGGGGCCCGCAGGAGGAGAGGGCGCGCGCCCCGCCGAGCACGACGAGTCGGAGCCCGCCTCGATGCCCTCTTCCGCGCCCGAGTCACCGCCACCTCCGCTCGAACTGAACCAGGCTGCAAGAGAACGGTGATTTAGAACTAGGAAACAATTGTCCAGCAGTGTGGATGAGCTGTGAATGATCCATATCAAATCTTCACAAGAGAATGCAGTAGAAACAGTTCCTAAAATATATTTTTCTGTGTGATAGGTAAGTGCCGAGTTTCAGCTTCCAGGTTAAGCATTCTGAATAAAATCGCCATTCAATTCATCATACCATGTCACATAAATAATACTGCGTAATTGTATGCTAACAACAAGCAATATGAAATTAGAACGTTATCATCATCGACATTACACGACGCAATACGAATGAACGAGTGAACTGAATCACTCAGCGAATCAATCAAACTATACAAGTTATACAACCCTGTAAACGCTTGCGTCCGGAAATCACCCGTCACCAATACGGTTACATAAATTATGGTCCATAATATTAACAAATAGGTTGCCTGGAAAATGTACAATGAAGCTATAATTTACATTCTAGGGTTAACATCGGATAAACAGAGGTTGCATCTTGTATTCTCGAACATGGGAATCGGCAACAGTTGTTTGCTTGTGCCTGACTTTTGGCATCCAAAAACACAAAGTTTAGATCTTTGAAATTAAAGAAAACTGCCTTAAAAGATGCACATTTTGAAGATACAACATACTGAGACTACCTCGGCTTCTGAATGCTCTTATGCTGCTGCTAGCAGTGGGGTGCCCGTCGGACTGCCAAGTCATAGGTCCCGAGTTCGAACTCATTCATGTGTGTAGTGTATAATTACTCGTATCACTTGCTTCAAAAACGGTGAAGGAAAACATCGTGACTTCGTGAGGAAGCACGCCTGAGGGATATTTCTCGACAGCATGTTATGTGAAGCCAAGTCAGAGGCCCATAGGCGGCATAAAAACTCTGACAGCAGGATAGCCACCAACCTCACGAAAAAGGAGGAAGAGCTGCTGCTCTGCTTAAAGTTACTGCTTAAAGGACGTTTAGCATGTTGAAATTTACTGACCAAAATTCCTTAGATGAGACATGGACATGTAGATTTCAGAAACCGAGGATCTTTCTAAATAAAGTAGCAATAAAAAGCTCGCCATTATACATACTATATCCATGAAATAAGTGTAACAATTTGAAGTCCATATTACTAGTATACATAGTTTACATAATGTATAATCCAATATAAAAGAGGAAAAAAAAACTAGTTATAAAGCGGTAAAATTAGTAAGTTTGGATGCAGGAGTAATCTCCAAAACTACTCATCCGATTTAAAAAATTATTCCGCTGATAGAAAGCTACACTATTGTCGAGAGTCCATAGGATATACCGCGTCAAATTATATTAGCTAGCAAAACTCTGCAGACGTAATGGAGATCGATACCTAAACACGATTAATAAAAACAAAATGAGATTTGATGTTTTTTTTGGGGTGTTAACGACCGCTTGTATTTTTGTTACTTGAAGTATGAGTTGAGAAAACATGATTTATTTTGTTTAATAGTGTTTAGATATCGATACCCATCACGTCTGTGAAGTTTACAGAAAAAAACATGTATTTTTTTTAAACTGATATTTCAAGTGAATACACTAACTGTCGCAGACCCCACAAAAAAACATCATCACATTTATTTCTTTTTTGTTTTATCATGTTTAGATATCGATACCTATCACGTTGGCGGAGTTTCGCTAGCTAGTTTAACTTGACCCTGTATTTTATGGTATAGTTAGCAAGTCGCGGGCAGAAGCTAGAGTAAAATAAAGAGTAAGAGTGATACTTACAGCTGGTATTGTGCTGTGTGGACGTCGTCGGTGGGGGCGGACTGGACGGCCCCCCCACATCGAGCGGCCGCTCATCGTCGTCGTCCCGGTTGTCCGAGCGCGCCGTCAGCATCGCCTGCCTGCGGTACACCGACAAACTACTCGTGTTATTTACTTATTTGGACTACTAGTTGTACCAAAGACAACATATTATGGGAAAACCAAAATCATAGAGCACGACAAAAATCTGCCTAATCTGTCTGTTTTGTTATTTCACGATATGCTGCACCGGTTGACGTCATCAAGTCAACGCCGGCTGTCGCTGAAAACCAGCGCTGGGACCCTGTCTCGCTTAGGGTCGCAGCATTATGCTGAGCAATGATCGTTTTGCGTGGATGTGACGCATATTTTCCCCTAAATTGTTCTTTTCGTGTTTTTATTATATATTTGCGTCATGTTTACCGCAAATAAACGTGTTTTCTTTCTTCTTTCTTTATGACGACCAAAACACTGTGTCCCCCTGTTCAAGAAAGGGTCACATGTTCGGGATGGGACAGTTTCGGTCAAGACAGGGTCATAAATGGGCCATTTAGACTTCCTTCTACCGCGCTGATAAGATCCTACGGTAGCGGGTACACCGAAGGACACTTTTCTACCTTTAATAGAACTCTAGTGGACAGACACGTTTTACTTCAAATCTTTGAGTTAACATAACCAAACAAAATATCTATTCGGAAATGTCGAACCACATCGTCAATCGTAATTTTATGTTGTTATTAAAATAACCTTAGGATGTTTTAGAAATAATAACATAACAAACTTAAACTATACTTCGTAAAAAACCTAATACAAGCAATTTTTTGCTTAAAAGGTAGTTCCTATCATTATATTGTTGATTGTACATAATTTTTAGAAACAAGTTTTTTTTTTTTTACAGCAACTTTAAACTATCCAAAATGTCTTTGCAGTGTGGGGTGTGAATCATTTGACATTTGAAGTAATGGGTCGCATCGACCCCCGACCGCCGCCGAAAGGTTAACCATCTCCTAATGATGGTGAAATTTGAGACACCGTCGCGACGCCATTACTACGGCGTTTTAGCTAATAGTTTCAGTAAAGGTGGCCATGGTAGTCAAATGGGAAGCAGGAAAAGCCGCGAAAAGAGGTCGTTGATTGCTTTTTTCAAAGTGTTTTGGCGCTAAATTGAATGGCTTGAACGGTGTGAACAACACTTTATCATAATAAGTGGTAAGAGTGTGCAAAGTGAGGGTATAATATATAGAGTTACTGGTCACCACACATTGCTTAAGATTTGTCTTAAAATCTACCCACAACAACAAAAAACACTACAAAGTGAAAAATAAATTTAATTTCGGGAAAAAACCAAAGTCACCGACTTTTCTTAAAGTCGGTGACTTTGGTTTTGTATTTTCGTTTTTTGCCACCGACTTCCGAAATTAAAGTAATTTTTTACTGTGTAGTGTTTTTTTGGAAGTAGGTGTTTTTTTTTTTGTGAAAATTTAAAAAATTTCACTTTTTAGTTGCGGTACCTTCCCCACGCTAATTGGAATACCACTATGTGCTATGGAAATAACAGTGACAGGAACTTATTATAACGGGCGCTCAGCCCGGCAGCATGCTTAAATTCAATTATATAGAAAAACTCTACTAACACTAGGCTAAGTTTATTGCTATTAACACCTATGGATAATTTTAATTTTGCATATAAAATCATCCACATAGACTAAGTGGGGAAAATACGTATTATTGAAGCTGACTAAAAACAACCCAACTTAACTTAATAAAAATTCAAAGGGCCTATCTCTGAACTATGACCTACCAAACAAAAAAGAATCATCAAAATCAATCGCGTGATTAAAATACAAAAAAAAAACATTTCAATTCGGTTAAAAAGTACTTTTTTTTATCTCATCATAAATTCATTTTAATGCTCAACAAAACAACACAATACTTACAACAATTTTTCAAATTCTAACACAGAAGGGTTCGGTCTGGTACCACATATCAATTCCCCTCCCGCGTTAAATGCGTACAATATTTTTAAACTGCACCAAAAAAGATAAAAAGATTCGACCCAAACGTTTAGCTCGCCCCAAAAAAGACAAAAGCGAAAGCAATTATTTGCCTTCTGTCGCCCGTTGAACAAACAACTCTTTATCATTTGCATTGTTTTACTGATCCCTAAATACGGTCCCATCTTGGGTTTCGGGGTTCCGTAGTGAATTCGTTTTATTAACTCGTCTCATTGTCGTCTGATAGAATTTAATTTGTGCCACCCCTTCGTGTTTAGGGCTGGTGCTGTTACGAAAATATTTTGAATAATTATGTTTTATTCTGAGACATTTTAATTTTGTGAGTATGAAGATAATGTAAGGAAAAGAAATCTGTCAGATTATTTTATGTTTTTTTTTGCTAACCTGAAATAGAAACCGGGTCTAGTGGAACGTTTTTACTATCTATCATGTTCTTGAGAATGATAAGCTTACACAACGCAGAGGTTTGCATAACCAAACTATATTATTTTTGAACATAAATCAATTCGAAGCTATACCAACCAATGTTAACTATGTCGTCATCAAGAAATGGTTACTGAACCAAGATCACACATCAACTGAAAAAGCAAAAACGCCCTGACATAATTTGAAATACCCAAACATACGAGTAAGTTTTTTAACAGTTTATGTTTTGTCAAATATGTTACAAAAAAAATTGTCATCCCTAAATTAAACTGTTCACATTAGGGTGTCCACGTTACAATGTAAACTTGCGACACAGGGGTGGCCCTGCCTTGTAATTTTGCCAAATTTTTATCCCTTTAAGCGTCCCGGTTAGTTCGGAAGCCGCAAGGGGGCGCCACACGCTATTCTTGTGGAGACAAGGACAGTATATTAAGTAGGTGTTTTGATTCTTGTGTTATTCGGGTTTAAAGATATTGTAAGCTAGTTTATTTTGACTAGACAGGTTAAGGAGAAGACCTTGTAAAGGTCGCAGGGCTTAAAATGTAAGTTGTTTGGTAGTTCGTTATAAGAGCTTAGAACCTGGGCGACCGAGCTCTGCTCCGCTGAAAATAGAGAAAATGTGTTTTTCCAGATGTGAGACCTAGCTAAATCGATTTTCCCCCCTATATTGCATTCATAGAAATCGTTAGAGCTGTTTTCGAGAACGTGATTACAAATATATTTAGGTACATATACAAATACTGCTCATTTAATAGTACCTATATGATAATTAAACCTTTGGGGACTTTGATGCAATGGACCTCATTATAATTTAGAGGAGCTGAATTAGTTTGGTTTGTTTTGATGATGATGAGATTTTGTTTTATACTCGTCGTCTTTTCGTGTTGTTAGTGACTAACCTGGTGTCAAAGTTTTAAAGCCACCCATGGGCCTCTGACTTGGCTTCACATGCAGTCGAGAAATATCTCTCCGGCATACCGGTTTTTTGGAGCAAGTAATCACTATACAATATGCACATGAATCCGAAAAGTCAGAGGCCTTGGGATCGAACTCGAGACCTATGACTTTGCAGTGCAACGGTCTCACTAGGCTATCACTGTTTTTTTACTAATAGGTTCGTTATATGGTCGCGAATCATATTTAGATCGGCATGCAACACAGATATTGACCTGCAAATTGCAAAAACAGTAAGAAAATTTGAATGTCGCAGGTTACCCTGATACAATTTTAAACTAAGAAACTTTAATGTTCAACGTGTTACAATAATGACCTACTTCTTTCGGAAAGAAGATTTCAGTCTTTGTTACTGAAATTCTATGAATAAATTCATAGAATTTCAGTAACAAAGACTGAAATCGCAGAGATTCTAGGGACGGTAGCGAAACAGTGAACTGCATTGATTTTCAAATTGTTTTTAGTGTTTATTTGTATATTAACTTTATTCATAACCTGAATACTGACTCGTTGGTCTAGTGGTCGCAAGCGCTATTTCTGAGCATACGGTCCTGGGTCCGATTCCCAGGTCGGGCAGTGTTATTGGTTTTTTCCATCAGGAATTCCTCAGTAGCAGCCGGAGTCTGGATTTCTGCCCGGTTGATGGCAATAGGCTCGCCCCCTATTACATGGGACTTCAACATAACTGACGAAATGTACTATTATGTGTGTTTTATGGCTGCCCAAAGATTATTAAAGACTACTTTTCCCTGTTGCCGTTAAAATATAAAATAATTAAATAGTCCACACCTTTGAGCCTGTAAAATGACCTCAAACCCGTAGGACTCGTCTTAATTAGTAGCCTGCGACATAAAAGGGCATTCTCACTACGGTGGGCGATATCAAAGGGTAACAGCCTTGTGTGGATACCTTAGGCATGTCGCAGACCCGGCTGATGTTCATAGGAATGAGGTAGGGTTGTACGGCAATATATGAACATGCAAATAGGTTTAAAACTATGCGACGATAAATAAATAAATAGGTACAAAAATTGCAACTTATACAAATGTCAACTTTAAACTCAAGTTGTCCAAGTTGATTTTTTTATGAAAAGCTATCGATAAACGTCATGAAATAATTTTTGTTGGAATAGAAACTGAACCTTACGCTTTTAATTTAAATTTTTTAATTCGAAAGCATGAAATTTATCTCCTTTCGTTGGATTTAGTTTAGGTGAAAGCAATAAGACCGTGGTAGGCTGATTACCGATGACAGGTAATATTTACCTGGGAGTTGTGGTGGAACTTGAGAGACATATTTAAAAGTGGACTGGCAGTAAACGGAGTAGAAGTCAGAAGATTAATAAAATGTTTCAAAGACTATTGAATTCTGAATGTGTGTGGAGAGTTGGTGCTCTGTTAAAACCATGAAGTTAATTGAACGTACTCGTAGGCATATGTAGACGTTACGTTTTAATTTAAGAACATACATAGAAACTGCTAAAACGTTTTTGCAGGACAGAAGCTAACACGTTCAGCCGCTAACTAGCTTTCTTCAGCCGAAATGATATGCAAATGATAAGCCACGTTAACTTTCATTCCTAAATCATTTAATTTCACCACCAAATCCGGAAACCCTTTCACTAAGTCAACCTTTTTTCTCACTCTGCCCACGACCTCATTACTTTAACTAAACAACAATATAAATTATTTAACGCTGGCAGCCCTATAGCCGGATGTGTTATGCGGCATGTGTCCGTGGCCCGGTGCCGGCTTTTCCGAGCGCGGCGTTTGTCAAAACGCTCACGTTTCCCGCGCTTCCGGCCGCCATTTTGTGAAGATTCGTCCGCAGCGTCCGGCACGGCTGCCGTCCGGCTACCGTCCGGCAATACGTTGTGTAAGCGCATTTAGGATCGCTTCCGCTACCGGACGTGGTCGGTTCACGTTATTTAGCGGTTTGGAGGTAGGTATCCTAGTGAATATTGGTAGTGTTTGGTAATTTAGATGGTAAGTACCAAAATGTGTGAAAATGGCTTTTGAAGTAGGTACCTTATGAGTCAATAAAGTCAATATGTTAAAATTGTGCTTTAAAACACGTATTAATGGATTAAACTATTTTATACGTGTTTATGTGTTAATCCACTGCCTGCGAGCTCTATTTAATTGTAATTAAAACACCTGAACACTATCTTTGTTTTCGTTTATGTATCAGTAAATTTACATTTGTTCGTTTACACTATCTTTTAACACAATTAACATTTAAAACTATTTACCACCAAACTTCAATTGCATTAACAAAACGCTATCCTAATCCGAGCTAACGATGCGCGCCATAACAGATGGGTATCGCCCGCTAATTGAGCTCTTGTTCGAATTTCAAATAAGGTAGCGGAACGGCAACCTATCCCCACAGCCGAGCAAATTATACGGCGAAGAAAAAAAACTAAAGCTGATTTTATCGCGGAAATCCAATTTTCTCCCTTGCACGCCAAAGACGCTGGAAAAAAGCGCCAAGTCGAATGACTCCACCATTTCGAGCGTTACCCACCGTGTTTAAACCCCGAACACGAATAAGGAGGCGCCCGATTGGTTTAATTTGAATTTTCAACGGCTCGGGACTCGGAAACGACGCCCTGTCCTAATTAATTCTGAAGATTCACAGATACCACGCTAATTTAGTTAGCTTTTAACTTTACTTAAATAGTCAGTCGCCAGTTTGCGCCGCCATTTGTCGTTTTGAAGCCCACCTACCAAGTGGAGGTTTATATTAATAGATATTTTTTCCATTCGTTCGGTTTACAAGGTAATAAATTAAGCAATTAAGTATTAAAATATAGGACTATTAAGTGATAGTTTTGATCGTTTATTTTTATTTCGGGCTCGTTAAGTAATAAGATCTTTTTATAAACGTAGTTGTCTGGCTGGTTGCGTTGTCTTTGATTGATTTCGAAAATGGAAAGCGTCTGCTGTGTCATGGTGTAGTAAGTAAATGGAGTTTTAACAAATCATTTTCCAATTTCGAATATTATTCGTTATAAAACTGTCTAAAACTTCTGTCATTGGCTGAAACCGTATAGAGACGCATCATATTTCCCATTTCTAATTGGTTATTGACGATATGACGTGCGTCTGTGTCTAACTACATTGATTTGCTACTGTTGTGGGGGAGTTCCAATTAGTTCCAAGGGTTAGGTACTTACTTCTTCTCTCGTTTGCCGGCTCCCGTGTCCCGGAAGCCTTTCGCGAACGGATTGTTGTCGATCTTCAGTTGAGTTATCTGTGGACAATTAGAGAATTAGAAATTAGTTTTTTTATGTATAAATATACTGTTCAAAACTTCGCAATCAGACTTTTAAGTGATTATTGTTGTTTCAGTCAGCCAATCACCGCAGTCAACATGTCTTATGATTAGCATTTTTCATAAACCGGGTGTCAGAGAGCTTTCACACCTATAATATTTCCGTAAGCTCTAGAAAACTTATCTATGCTACTCAAAATTCCATCTTGCTAATAATTACTTCTTGCACTTTTTTTTTATTTTTTTTTTGAGGGTGGGAAATTATCAAATAACTTCTCCCGCTCTGGGCGGAGCGGGAGGGCGTGTCAGACTTTTACTGACTAAAACCCACCCGTGTTCCTTCCGTTGCCTGTGTGCCGGGGTCGCGATATCCCTTTCAGACAAACTCGCAACCCCGGCAGGCATTGGCCCGTCCGGACCCCGTCAGTTGGTGCTGACATCTCTTTGAGGCGCGCGTGGAACACAACGCGCCGTCGACCCGGGCCTGGTCCCTATCGGACGGCGAGCTACCCATTGCTCACCGTCCGCAAGCCCGCGCCTACGGTGGCCGGAAGTCGGCTCGCAACTCCCGACGCCCGGGGCGTCTCCTGCGGCTGCACACTTAAGTTATGAAACCCGAGATCTACGTTTATTACCTACTTGAATCATGATTGCATATAATACAATTATATGATTGTAATAAAACTATTCCACTTACTCGTGATTACTAGTACGGGAAGTAATGAAAACGGTTGTAAAATGTTAATGTTTAAAATATTAATCTAGCTAGTTGATTTCCTTTGCCTACTGTAACTCTATAGTTAGTCATAATAGGATTCAGGAACCAAAGTAGTTCTTTGAGAACACTGCGAATCGGTGTTACTTTTAGTAGCTGCAATGATTCCGGTCCAAAACTGAAATCGCATGGAAATGTTGCGAAAAAAAAAACTACAACAGATGCTTCCTTATAGCGTATGTAATGCAAATAACATGCTTCATAATTGGTACAGATGCACGAAAAATGAGTCGTAATATTTATAAATATCTACCAGTTGGATAAAGGGACTGAAACCACACTTGGAGGTACAAATTTTGATTGCGACAAAAGAAAATTTGTAAAGGAACGAAGGTCGATTACTGCTTCGACCGTCGTGCCTTTTTCCAAGAAAAAGATAAGTACTTACCTGTAGTACTATTGTATTCTTATAAACCAGTGTCTAACACATATTTGTAATAAATAATACAGGAGATAGAAATGCTTACCTTCTCATTCTGGTACGCGGTAACCGCGATGAACTCCGTCTCTTTGAAGACGTAAGTCCTGAAGGTGGAGTAGGGCAGCTTCAGGATGTCGTTGGCCCTCACCAGGTGGAACCTGGGCTGGTACTTGTGCATCGAGTTCAGGATCGTCTGTGTAACACACTTTAGACAGCTTAGGAAAGTGCTCGCAAGGCTCACGTGTGAGTAGAATTGGTAGTTAGGGGATTGAAATGGTATTTTAAACTTTTAAATAAGGAATGTTTCATTATTACACAGAGCTGTCAAAATGTGAAGAGAGTCATTACATTTTCATACATTTCGTTTTATTTAACAATAGTTACCCCTAGTAACTATTGTTAAATAAAAATTCACTAATAAATTCACTGATTCAGGGAAAAGATATTAGTTTCAATCGAAGTGTATGAAATTCTGATGACATTAATGACATTTTGGCAGCTCTTACCTACTTGTCATTCTGCCGACTGGCGCCATGTTGAAAAACGCTTACAAGTTACAGATGCATCCGAAAAGAGCATAAACAAGATTCAAGCAGAGATACTATTACATCATTTATGTTAGTATTCAAACGATTAGCTTCTAATGCTAAACTAATAAATAATCAACATGTAAAACATGACAGCTGTGTATTTATCGCCATTCACCTCACACGCATGAGGCATATAAACAAGCTAATATTCTAACATATTCCAAAAGTTTACAATACTGGTAATTTACGATTACTTTTCTAGACAAGCGATTGACAAGCGCCTATGCAGTTCTGTTTTCTAATAAACCACGAAGTACAAAAGAAATAAGTATTATGAGGGCGAATATAGTATAGGATCTTTTCGATAAATAATCAATAGATTTAGTATAATGCGGCAAGTTGTTCCTTTTTAACAACTTTGCATCGCACATTTTGAATTTCAATGAAAATTTGCATTAGCCCTCTGTTTAGATAGGTACTATTTACTCCGTGTTCATTTTGGCAACTTAATGATGAGCATTACCATACAACCTTAGTTTTTGTTTATCCTAAACCTCTTAAGGGGTCATTGTACTCATTATTATGAACAACGCGAAAAAAAAATCAGCTGTTCCCTACATTTCGACGAGATATAGGTACGAACATAAATGTAGGGAACAGCTGATTTTTTTTTCGCGATTTCAGCTTTGTTCCCATAGTGAAAGTTGTTCATAATAATGAGTACAATATATTGAGAAATATATATTTTTTAGGTTTTCTCTCATGAAGCAGTTTTTGTGTGGAAAATAACGTAGCATAAAAGAAAATGTCTACCAACGCGATCGATCCTGCTATCAGTAACCTATTACAATAATAACCCATCTTTAAAATTCCACTGACGCTTCAACCCCTGTGTCATTAAGTATCATTATCGTCTGCACCTATGAATGATGCATGAACACATCGCGATCTTTTAGCGTGATCGCATTCAAGGGAAATTAGCCTTAAATTGCAATAATAATCGTGTGATCGATGGGAATTTGCTCGCGTTTGTAGTTGAATTATTATGACTAGTTGTGACTCGCGATGTCGCTTGTTATTAGATGGGGTTTAACATAATTGGTGATTAAGTAGGTATCATGCATGATTATCCAGGAAGGTAATAGTTATGTTCGCGGATTTGTTAAAGTGAAATAGGTTTTATAGTTTTCTATGATGGAAAGTGCCTACCCCATTTCTTTACAGGGTATTCAGTTTTGATAAATCGATTACTGTACGAGTATTTTTTGGAAGAGGTAACTTTTATAATTTTTAAGCTGTGAAAACGTAGGTTATTGAATAAACGACTTTATTTTTATTTCCATAGGACATACGTGGTCAAGTTAATGCTGCTTTGAGTAATTTATTTAGAGCACTTTAGCTAAGGTACACACGGCTACACATCAAGCATGCATTTCCAGTTTATGCTGATCTCGCATTGTATAGGATTTCCGTACAATGCGACATCAGCTTATACTGGAAATGTATAGCTTGATGTGTAGCCGTGTGTATACAGCAAGGACATTGATTGACACCGAGATGAGGTTGCGACTTGAATTTGAACGTTTTTTAAGTACGAGATTTGGCCTTAATTTTAAGACCTAAGCCTTCTACGAGTTTTATTGCATTTTAGGGTGGATTTCCACGACAGCTCTTGAACGCGGTTTAGATGTGCTGATCGCGTTCATTGGTGGAACTGGCACTTAGGACCAACTTCATCAATGACACTACGCGATCAGCACATCTAAACCGCGATAAAGAGCTGTCACTGTCATTATTGTTATGCAATATTGACATTGACAGTTCTTAAATGCGGTTCGTTGATGGAATTGGCACTTAGGGCGAATTTCACCAACGAAACTGAACATGATCAGCATATAAACTACGTTTATGGGCTGTCAATGTAATTTTTTTCTGTGGAATTTTGACACTGACAGCTCTTGAACGCGATTTAGATGTCCTGATCGCGTTCAGTTTCATTGGTAAAATTCGCACTTAGTCTTCTTTATTCAATTCCAATTTCCGACCGCATATAACTTTTTCAACTTTAACCTAACTGTACTACGACACGTATTATTTAATCCACTACAACTTTTACGAAATACTTGAAGTTGACAAGATCGTGACAGAGGGACACGCCTTCGTTTAATATTAGATACGTTTGACAAGCGTCGTGAACCCAGAGACACATGTTAACACACGGTTACGCCCGCGAATTATGTGTTAAAATATTACTTAATAGATAGGGCTGGCAATAGTTGAGACGAACTAAAATGTATAGGGAATTCATCCGATATTTGCCATGCCATGAGCATGACCATGGTTCCTGTAGTATGAAATAAATTGTGTAGAATGGTGCTATTCGCCTGTATAACCTTAGTTTTGTTTAATGGGACTGTTAAGGTAGTTCCCAACGCTAGCAACTTAACACCATTTGCAATTAATAGAGAAAAGATATGACTTTGCTACTAAATGCTAATTATTTTGATAAACCACAGAATAATGCATTTTATATAGTCATCTCTCAGAATAAACTTACTTTTCACACGTAAGTTAAACTGAGCACCATTTTCCACCAATGTAAAACGTTTATCGCTTGATTCGCGACAGCCCTGTCACAACATAATGACAGGTCGCGCGACCCCGGCCACTAAATTACTACGTACCGCTGTCGCACTGTACCACTGTAGCATGGTCGCACTGTCTCGCCGGCGCTGTGGTCGCGTAGGGTAACACTTATGATTTTTGTATGACTTGGGTTAATGTGATACCGGAGTTTAGAGGGGTCATTTGTCGTGTATTTTATTCTGGAGTTTTATAATAATAAAGAAGTGATGTATGTATATTTCCGAAAATATATTTCGAAATAGCGGAATAGAACACTATGTTCGTCTGGTTTTGTGCCATGTTGAATGCAATAAGTTCGCCCCCTTTTACAACTGGTGAAACGCGGGTGTATAGGTCGGCCTAACCGATCGGGGAATTCAGGTGTTAGGTATGTTATCTTATGCTTTTCACGGTGAAAAAGAATATGTTTTGCAGTAAAGCAGACGATACGAAAACATTGAGGTTGTCCAACTTTTATCACACGAATTCTAGCATAATCATGATCACAAAGTGAACCTAGCAAATGAAGTTCAAAGGTATATAAAAATTCCAGGTTTCCTAGCAACTGCATAATATACTAACTAAATCCAACTCATATTTCAACCAGCACAATTCATATTACGCTCGCATACCATCTAGATATGCGACCATTGTGTCCTAGGCTGTATTGTAAAAATTGTGTTTGTATGCAAAACTGACATTGGTATTCAATGGCGGCTGTGCAGCGGCCAGTACGATGGATGTATCAATATTCATGACAATATTATGATGCTTTTTGGTTAGCTAGTTAGCTTATTCCCATGATCTAAAATATCTGTGTGATTTATGTGGAGCTGTGGTCACTAATGTGATTTTTTTGTTGTTGGCGGTAGTGATTTATTTTAGGCTGTGTGGTCGCAATGCCTTGTATTAGTATTAGTAAGAAAAAAAAAGCGTTAGTTTTTATCCTAAAATTATGCATTATGAAGTTAATTTGGAGTTTCTTGCCGGCTCTTCTCCATAGGAAACGACCAATTGGAACCGTGCACCTAGCTTCTGACGTATCATAAGTGCCCTTGTAGGTTTATGTGAAATAAAATATTTCGAATTTTGAATTTTTTGAATTTTGAATTTTTGTATTTTGAATTATCTACGATGCTTTAATTAGGTGAAATACAACCATCGGAATTAGTGCCCGGTTGATGGCAATAGGCTCGCCCCCTATTACATGGGACTTAATCATAACTGGCGAAATGTGGGTGTACTATAGGTACAGCTCTGCCTTACCCTTCGGGGATACAGGCGTGATCCGTGATGTCGTGGCGTAGTGTGAACAGTGTCAAGCTTTTATTTATTGGTTGATTACGAGGCTTTTGGCTACTTTTTAACAGACGAAAAAAAGGAGGAGGTACTCAAGTCGACGCGTATTTTTTTTTTATTTGTTGTAAATAAAAAATAAATATACCTACGCGTCGACTTGACACTTTTTAGTATGTGTGTATTTTATGTCTTCTTTTCTTTAAATGTGCGTTTTGTTTGTGCAGTATAAATAATTATTTTTTCTTTATGTTATGTTAATGTTAGGTACAACCATCGGAAAGTTTATTAAATAAACTAAAATAAATATGAAACTTAAACCTAGGCATTTATAAGCTCTTGAAGCGAAGCTAACAAGGTGACGTTGAAGTTTCTTCTGCTTTGGTTGTCTCCTGCACCTCTTATTTGGTGCTTATGCATCCGATGGGAATTCTCATCAGCAAAAATTTTGAAAGTCCATACAAACTTTCATCCCCTATTTAACCCCTTAGAGCGATGAATTTTCAGTCATTAAAAAGGAAACTCTTGCGCAAAATTTCATGCTTCTAGACCCTTCGGTTTAGGCTGTGCGTTTTCTGTCAGTGACAGAATGAACTTAAGATTTTTTATTAATTAAGTAGACAAGCTAACCCGACCGTTGTCTTGTCCAAATATCAATACTTAATTCATTCTAAAATTCTATAGAAAAAAGTACTTTCACTTTTTCCAAAATTTTCCAATTTTCCGGGCCATTTTTACAGTTCTTCTTTCTATAAATACCCAATTCGGACTATTACGAACATTTTAAAACAAAAAATTGTAATATCGGTCCATCCGTTCTCATGTGATGCGCTTTACAACGAATAGCATTTGCTAAGCCGAAAGGCGGTAGGTATCTCTGAGCTATAATAATATCGCATCTAATGGTATAAGCCACAAACCGCTATCTAACTCAAAACATTATAAAAAACCACTCAGAATTTCTTTATATCCTTATGTTTCCTTAAATTACAATTTACAAAAAGTCAATTTTCTCAAATCTTACTCCGATTGAGATACTGCGTTTCAGCTTAGCAGGGCAGTATAGGTAATACTAGATGACCCGGTGAATTTAGTACCTACCTATCATGTAAGACAAAATTTAGATTTTTACTAATTTTACTTTTATCCATTATCACCCCAGTATTGAGGTGAACAATATTCAAATCAGTAGAGCCACTTTCGAGTATTTGCGAGACTATCTCACGGCAATTGATTTTTATATAGATAGATATATTTGGGCTGAATCAAGTAACAGTCCCACACTAACTTAGTAAGTTCTTATTGATTGAAACACAGTTTTCACTGAATAATTGTAGTCCCCTACAAGTTAGCGCTGACCCATTAAATTCAATTGCTCTCATTAAATCTGACCAATTGATTATGACAACATCCGCTCATACTTGGATTTCTGTTTGCTGTCAGTTTGATTGAAGCACTTCCTATGTGGATTAATACAATTAATGTTAATCAAGAGTGTATTTAGTAAGATTTTATAACAATAGCTTCATTCTGTGAGTCTTAATATAATAAAACGAGGGAAAATAAATCCGGAAACCTAGTTACGCTTTGGAATGGGCAACTAGGTTCAACTTTCTGACTGATCGACTCCTTGGCAGTTCAAAAGTGCATGCAAATGGTTTAATATGGGTGTTTTAAACGGTAATTAGATTATGTTAAGAACATTTTTAACACAAATTTAACTGATCACGTTATACAGAAGGACAGTTCATTATTAAAACTGTATGTTCATACCATCTTTCACCTTGATAGTAACTGATGATATAAATTCCAAAGTGAGTTTGTTTGTTACTCTTTTACGCTAAAACGTCTGAATAGATTGAGAAGGAAAGGAAATTTGGCACTTGGGTGTACGATCAAAATACCAGCGCCGCGGTATTTTTTCTTTTTGAATATCGCCGCATTAAGCTTCGTGCAGACCAGCGCGACGCGACAGCGCGGCGCGACACCGGTTATTGTTATACCGTCAAGTTTTCTTAGAAATTGTATTGTTCAAGTCGCGTCGCGGCGTCGCGTCGCGCTGATCTGCACGAAGCTTTATGCTGAGATATGAGCCTTTTTGGCCTCGCACAGGTCGTTATTATTTATTTATTATATTTAACTTACACGCAGTTCTTACCCAAACAAAATAAAATAAACTAACAAAAGACTTTTGACAGATTTAACAGCGGGTCCCAAACTAGGCACAGCCTGTATCTTGGTGACCCAAATTATTTTTTTAGTTTTTAAATGCTCCTTTTTTGTTTTTTATTTTATAGTTTATTTATTATTTTTATTATTACTTACTGTTTGTATTTCCCATACGTGTCCCAAATTTAAAAAAATCTTTTCTTTCTTTCTTTCTTTATGATCTGGGTTAGGACATACGATACTTTTTATCTCGGTAGTAGGTAAGTACGTTCCCGTTGGATAATTTCCGATCTCCACGCGGGCTAGGCCGTGGTCAAAAGAGAGCCGGGGCCAGAGGACCAAAAAATACAAGACAAGCGTGTAGTAAACAGTTTACACAGAAGTACTTACTGGCGATACATTATGCCGCAGAAGACAAGCTCAAGAGACACGTTTAAGAATGTTGCCTCATAACGATCAATATGAACGTAACACACAAGATTAATCGCTTCACATAACGAGAGATGACAAAGAAATCTTTTGTCTTAACGAATTATTCCATCAAAATTTACAGCACCATTAAAATAACTGTTTAAAATATCTATTTTGACGCGCTGATCATCTCATCAGGAACAAACGACACCATAAAGACATCTTTTTTTTTCTTATAGCTAACGAACGACTGCATTCAGCCCGAAAACGATAACATTAAAATAAAATTATAGTTGTTCCTTACGTCGGCTTTAATTACCGGGCTCTTATTGGTTCGTCCAATTTCTTTATTTTACGGTTGGACAACAAATTTATATGTAAATCGATGGCGCGGTGGTCCGGCGCCGGTGATGCATCGAGTATCGATTAAAAGTAATCGCCCCTCTCTAGGACGTGACGACATCTGGTTAATTGTTCGAATTTGGAAGTTTTTTCTTGAGAGTTTAGATTTGTTGTTTGATTTTATTTTCGCTGTGTTTTCATTTCTATTCACTTCGACAAAATTATTAGACATGTTAACTACCAATCCATTTTAACTTGTTAATCTATTCCCTTTTTTTTCAGAACTCGTTTTAATTCCTGTAATACGTACTTGACCTTATTTTAATTCCGGTAGTTCCAGTTAATAGTGCTTTTAGATAACAATTCAATCAACTAACGACAAAAACATCAAACTACGCGCTACGATTCTAGATATTTCTTGATTAATTTAATTACATCGTATCAACATAAAAATAAAACCAGAATCCTTAACTAATAGTTCGAAGTTACCAGCGCGGGGTGGCGCCACTAGTCTAGCCGTTACAATCGCTTCGCTACGCTCACAGATCATAAACAATAATTTTGTTGATCGTTCTTAGATGAACTGTCTATGGCGCAACTATTCGTAACGTATAAAAAACTGAAACCTAGAACGAGTTTTAACGCTTTTCTGGAAACCATAAATTCGGTATCTCGTTAAGAATCGGTAAATGGTTTTACGGATTTAAAGATAAATTCATCATTATCTAGAGAGATAAAAATATCAATCTATATTTTGATTCATAGGTAAAATTGATAAAATATTTTAAAGCAATTCATTTCGTTTATAGTAATTAATGTTATTGATATTATGACTAGTAACTAAGTTAAAAGAAAATCAGCATTTGCATCTTTTTAAATGGTCATGGGCCGTAGTTACGCTATTCGCTACGAGATGGCGCTGCATGCCCATAAGTTATTTAAAAAATGTCAACTCTTCTTATCTCTTCTCACTTTTTTAGTACATAGTGAAGGTATTAAAAACTAAATAAAATATTGAAGGTAAAATTTCATAACTGAAATGCTTATTTTGTTTGTTTTTATGAAGTTGTCATGTTTATTTCTTATTACCTACTGATAAGATAAAGAGGGACACTAGATTTCCATTTTTAGATTTTAGTGATAAAATAAATAAATACATTAATCAGAAGGCGACCTATCCCAACCAAATAGAATTAAATATAGAACACGTATCGCATTCTAGGCGACGGCGACGCATTGCCGCCCGTCGCCCCACACATTCGCGCCAAATGGCTAATTCGCGCGGCAAGCATACGCGCCATAACTCATATCAACTAACCAATCGTCGAGGGAGCGTGCAAACATGCCTCCGTCTCGTTCTAACCTACTAGAAACCCGAGCCTTGTTTGTTTTTCCTTTTACTTCCTTTGAAATCTTATTTTGAATTTTATTCCTGCAGGGGCGTGGATGCGACGATGCATTTACTCTCTCCCACGTACGGAACGCAACTGCCGTCTCGGTCTCGCTTTTTGTAATTTTAATTCGCAGAACGCTATCGAAACGTGATTCGAGTCTATAGAAACTTTTTTATTGCGAATGTTCGGAATTCGATGAGGCAAAGACGGGATTTCGGCAAAGCTTATGCAGCATCGATTGAATTCGAATGATGCATCTTCATGTTTTAGATATGAAGTGGTATATGATTTTCAGTCGCCATTTTCGAATGCGACCAAAACTGTTTCTAATCAAAAGTATGTAGGTAAGTACATATTTGAAAATGGAATCTGTCCATTTACAGATTTTTGCACAAATTCGATTCGTTTTTTGAGTGAGGAATATCTTATATTCTGGGGGGAGAATCTTGCAGCCATTCCAGTTTTTGATCATCGTTTTTTTTTAATCATTTAAATGATCTCTGTTACGGAGTTTCATGTTAGTAAACCGTTCATCAAATAAGTAAGTGAAAACTCCGCCCGTAAAATTTGACAAAATCTTACTAAGAAAACAACATCCTTTTGTGTTAAAGTACTTTCCTATAGTAAGCATATTTAGAATACTTAGAACATTTCTTTTGAAACATCAAAGTGTAATTTAATTTAACCAATGTCAAATCATTCATTTGCGAAACAAACAGCTCCTGAAAATTCATAAACTCTCATAATTATTTTCATCTCTCAAATAAGTAGGTACCTACAAGTAGCCAAAATCGAACTCTATAAAATTAAAAGTGCCTACCCAACTTCCCAGTTACTCAGATATAAGGATAACCCTTTACATTCCCACTAAAAACTCAATTAAACCACATATCTCACTTCAACGCGTGAAAGTAGCCACATATTTCTCGAAGCTTAAGTTAAAACAAACGCCGGATTACTACAGAGGAGCCGACCACCAATATTTGTGGCCAACAGTTGACAAGCAAACCGTCTTAGCATTGAGTCAACAGAAGGGGTTCACTAATGCCCCTTTTTACCACAAAAAGCATTGACAAATATTGGATCAAATGCGGCAGTCGCTTGCCGCGTTATAGTTTGTGATTTTAGAGTTTTTAAGGTGGTATATCGATTTTTAGTTATTGGAGTATGACGGTACTTGAGAAGGTATTTGGGATTATCATTGTCTACTGGACTTTCGGATCAGTTTCGGCCCCAAACGGAGCTTTTTAACGTGATACGCGGGGGTAATTGCGTAACACACATAAAATGACAATTGATCGTGTTTCATTTTGACAGTTCACCCAAGTTCTTTGCGTTATTTACGTTGTTGAGCAGACGAGTTTTTCAAACTTATGAAACAATGGATTAGCAATATACAAGTTTCCGATTGTGATTGAATGCGTGTTGTACAGATCAAGCGACTGAAGTAGAGTATCAACTAGTTCTACAGAGAGTGTTGGTCCTGTACCCTAATTGCGTAAAACACGATCAATCAGAATCTGATTCATCGTTTTGAAACAGATTGCTTCAAAAGTTCGAAAAAAAATCTGCTCAACAACGTAAATAACGCAATGAATGTTGTTGAACTGTCAAAATGAAACAGATTAGTCGTAATCGTTTACGAAAATGTGTTGCGTAATTAGATAGCTGGTCCTAGGAGCCGTATTGTTCATACATGGCAAGAAGACAACAACCTCTTAGCAGGAGAAATCTTACATAGATAGCTTTGCAAGTGATTGCACTGCTTACAAATTACAGAGGCAAAATGTAGACAAATGCCTCAGTCAGATTATTTAGTATCTCATCATTATCTGCCCAGCCCTTTCCCAACAATATTCAGGTCGGCTTCCAGTCTAATCGGATGCAGCTGAATAATAAAATAAAAATGAAAATTAATACATTGTTCTTAGTTAAAATTTTATCTAAAGCTTAATAACCTACATGTGTAACGGTGGAGTTTCTTGCCCATTCTTCTCCATACGAAAACTACCTTTTGGAAGGGGCGACTAGAATCAATTAATTTTTTTTAAAAGTGCCTTACAAGGGCCTATTTGAAATAAATGATTTGACTTTGACTTTGAGTTTCGATTTCTATTCCGTATTTTTTTTTAATGTGTGCTAAGTATCTAGTTGGTTTTCCAGAACTCCTCGGGTGAAGGCCTCCTCCAAAGATTTCCAACGCATGCATGCTGCAATGGATGCAGCTGAATCAGTATTTTATTTACATGTAACATCTAACTACAGATTTCCCAATTTCTGCCACCTTACAAGTTTTGTCATATTCCTATTGTGTTTGTAAGCACAATCTTGCAAGTTGCACCAAGTTTACGACTATCTTATTTCACCTTAACTTCGCAAACAATTAGTTCCTAAGTACTAAAACTAAACGCATCTAATCATCAGCTAAACAATCCGGTATGCTGCGCAAGAGCAGCTTCCATTAACGATATAATATCTCGACGGAGTGTTTATCTGTTTATGTAATCTACAGTAGCCTTACGAAGAGGCGCGTTGTGAACAGTAATCTTTTGATGACAGTGAAGTGCAAATTCTTGGACTCTAAAGACCAAGGATTTTTGTATTAGGTATGTAACTTAAAAAGCTGTACGGATCTGCCATTCAAACCGTAGAAGGCGACCGAGTAATCGTCCAACCAAACAGATAATTATGTAGACCGTCAGAAGCATCAGTAATTTAATGTGGGCCTGGACATCTCTAACGGTGGTTAGGTACTGTCAAAAAATGGGCTTAATCCTCAGTGCCTAAGTCATCAAGTAAACTAGAAAAAGACAGTCTTCAAAAATCGCCATCCAAACTTTTCCCATAAAATCCATAACAAAGCAAATTTTTCAAAAAATCTTTCACCCAGTCCCAGGGCTGCACACCACAGAACAATCGCACATGCGCGGGAGCATCCATTAGCGATTAACGAGCGATCGGCGGGCGGCCACTAAATTAAAATAAATATTTGCCGGCTCGCCACAAAGCGACGCCGCTTTCATCCACGCCGACACAGGTGCCGCCCGAGACGTAGGTACAGTCAACCACTTACTGTACTCACCGTACTAGCTATTTAGTTCTTGATTAAGTTGAGAGTAAAGCTAAAATATGGGAAACTAATTATTTTGAAGCAGTAAACGTCTTAACAGCAGTTAAATGCAGAATTTATTGCAGGTAACAGCAACTGTTGGGTGGGTTTTCATTTTCGCGTATAAAGTTAGGTGGTTGGAATTAATCATTGAAATATATCACCGTAGGACATGAATTTATGAATGAGCCGCAAAATTGATATCTTAATTAGTCAGTGCTGGGAGAATGTTGTCACAATCAAACAGTTAGCCCATAGCAAGCAATCGAATGCACAATCGCCTTCCGATTGAGAGAATGGACAAAGATTATAATAAATCATTGAGATTAACCTATTGAAGAATTCAGTTGATAAGACGGATCTTGGTGGGCTGTAAGCTGATGATCACAATCAGAAAAACAAAGACGATAAAAATGAGGAAAAAGGCACAATCACTAAAGACATGCATGAACCTAAATACGTTTGCAAAGACACCACTTAACTTGCGAACCGTACTTACTCAATAAGTGTACCATTGATGCATATCATTAAGAATTGCGCGCGTTTACAGCGTTACGACGTCTCTTACGACGAATCAGCCACTTACATATGTATCTCGATAAATAAACGATTATGTACTGCGGTTGTTAACGTGTAGGTATATTGCAGATGGTTTGCTAGTAATTATTATCTAATTATTTTATTTGTAGCCAATGGCTAGTGATATATAGAAATAGAATATTGCTTTTACTTGTTTTAATGCTGGTTTTAACTGTCTGTACACTTTTACGATATATTTAACGCTGATGGAGGACTATCGGTATTTTGAATATGAAGTTATTACTTATTTGCTGTTTTACTTAAGTTATTCTTTGAAGACGATACTTTGAATGGTGATGATGAAGCAGATAAGCGCAACGCGACAGCGTGATGCGACTCTAGTAGAACAATTTTTAGCAAACCTATTAAAATTGTTCTACCAGAATCTCATCGCACCGTCCGTCGTTGCGTCGAGCCTGTCTGCTGGAGCCTTTGAGAAGATCTTTTTTTTGTCTTTTACGTCACCGTACAGCAAAGAAGTAAGTAATCTAAGCCTAGGATTTTTATAGGCAATATATTATCTTTTTTTGTTTTGTACAAGCTTTTCAGTTACATTTTCCGTCATCCTCATAGCACAATGATTACCTTACAGTTTATAGTTAATATTAGTTTAGTTGATCCACTTTTAACAAAACACTACGAACCAATTACAACAGGAAGCCACAAGTAGTCTACAAAACTAAAACCTCTATGCTCACTACGCAAACATTTGATCTATGGACGCTCAGTCCCATTAAATACCTTTGTTTTTTCAGTGACACCTGATAGCTCCACACTGACATGAGGATTAATAGCGAGAGGTTTGGACAGGTGTTCGATAACTGTCGGATGTTGACAGCCCGAAGTTGTTGAAAACTACTAGTTTCACTTCTTTTCTGAAGTGTGGAAACTGGTCCTTGCATACGCGAGGTTCGAGAGCTGGTAAGGACGTAAGGGGTAGTGATTACGAGGTTCAAGAAGTTGTTAACGAGGTTTGAAAGCTGAAATGTGAGATGTAAAAAGCCTTGCCTGGTGGTTGTAATGTCACACGCAGAAATAAATACCTATGTAGACAGATCTATGTTACAAATCGCAAACATCTCGGGATTATATTGGAAGACTGCAATGTAATAAGTACAAATACTTTTAGATACGACTCGTAAATATACATATCTTGAGATTTCATTAGAAAAATTTAAAAGACTGGTTAGGAAGCTCGAAGTATCTCTTCGAGCTTCCTAACCAGTCTTTTAAATTTCTCAAAAGGTTCGAAAAGTTATAGATAAAGAGTGTGCAACTGCTAAGTGTGCATATGCAAGACATTTCTTTTTTTTACTCGTTTTCCAAAACTAATATTGTCTCTATAAACGAAAAATGAAATTACCAAAAAGAACTACTAAAAGCCGCAGCACTCAGCAGTAACAAAATTAAAACTATTAAAAGTCTGGTACTGGAGATTTAAAGGTAGGCACAGAAGTTTTAACGTTTGACCAGGCCGGCGCGCAAACAGCGGTGTGTACAGACCCTTTAACGGCGAATGTAATCTGTATTTGTGTACACTCGGGCTAAATGGTAGTGTGGTATATTCACGGTGTTAACGCTAAAAGGATGAACAA
This sequence comes from Agrochola circellaris, assembly GCA_914767755.1. NCBI lineage: Eukaryota > Metazoa > Arthropoda > Insecta > Lepidoptera > Noctuidae > Agrochola > Agrochola circellaris. The sequence continues at coordinate 13,508,464 of OU611860.1, forward strand.
GTTGGAACTTAGCTGATAGAGGTGAGTAAACTTTAAGAAGTATTGTAGATGAAACGAAGTCAAAGACAAGTTTATGAGTATCCAAGAGATTTCCAAGGACCTTTTTGTTTAAATACTAATGTAGATATATGTAACTTATATCTAAGACTAAATAAACTAAACGACGAGATCGAGGAAGAGAAGGGGCTCAGTCACAAAACTGTTTTTCATTGACTCAATTTTGGCAAAAGTGACAACCAAGGACTGTAGCAAGCCAAATAGAGGTTACATCAACAAATATTTTGAAGCCTTAACCAAGATCAAAACAGCACTGTAACTGAAACTGAATACAACTAACGAGCATCCAAGCAATGATAATAAAATGACGAGAACACGGGAAACATGACACATTAAGTCATTTCCATATTATGCACTATCCAGAAAATTGTAACAGTAAAAGGTACTGTTAGTACTACACCGTTCATTAAACATAATCTACGTATATATAACACTAGATATTAAACTATAAAAGCTTTCTTCCTCAAGTATAAAATCACTAGACACGACCATTTTGACAAGAGCTGTCATTTCAAAGATAGGGCAAACCAAGAGAGGTCTACCTGTAACGGTGATGGGATATAGGACCATTTATTTAAGAGCTGCCGTTTTAAACACAGCAGATGGAAAGAAGGACCTAGTTTTACTGGTGGCGGGATAGTTTGATGTGGAGAATAATGACAGGCGCCATGCGTATGTTCCACATTTTAATGTGAATCTGAACAGGCGTTAATGGAACGGTTAGAAGTAAGATGGGTTGGTAAATATTATCTTTTTATGGTCTTTTTGTGAGATGAGCGGATTTTCTAGTGATTTTATGGCAGGTCTAGTGACTACTCTATTTAATTTTATTTTAACACTTGGTACCTTTAATATTACCATAACATCCTAACTAATATTATAAATACTAAAGTGAGTTGGTTTATTATTCTTTAACGCTAAAACGGCTGTACGGATCTGGATGAAATTTGACTCATGGGTAGACCATGACCTGGAAAAGGACTAGGCTACTTTTCATCCTGGATTGCAGACGAAGTCGCTGGCAACAATTAGTAGTCTTTAAAGAACAAAGAAAGAAAGTAAGTATTCAAAAAAGAGGGATAGACTACCGATATTGCGTTATCCAGGAAAACATGTACCATCAAAGAAGTTCATTATCTAACCAGTTTGAAAACAAAATCCCGTGAACACGATGACCACATCTGTTACCGGCCCGGTGCTATAGCCGCCGAGCGCTGCAAGCAAGAATAGCCCTTACAGTGGTTAGATATGAAGTTCTTCGATGGTACTTATATATTTATCATACGGCAATATAAATGACAGGATCACAAATAAAAGTTGAGCATGCGGAACCCAGGACCAACAAAAATAAGTAGCTTTTTATGGAATCTCGCAGTTAGCGTTGTTTTACGAAAATAGCTCCGGAGTCCGCATGCGGGCTAGAAAATTGCCCAGTAGCAGAGTTCATTGCCGAGTAAGGGATTCTGGATTCGCTGGAAGTAGCTACGTTCCCCCGTAGAAGCTCGCTTTTGATAAAGGGATAAACTATGTTAAGGCGAAAAACAGATAAGTACTAAGTCACTTAAGTTTATTAGTAACTCTACAAAATACTCCCCATAACAAAGAAATACTAAAAACAAATTGATACACCGTCGTTCAGAATACAAAGCCTAATTCAATACTTGAACAAAACAAACGAACCTTCTCTATATTTATAACTATAATAAATGAGTTCGGGGCTCATAAAATTATATGATCAATGGCATGGCGCCACCTGCCGTCGAAAACGCACAACTATGTCGACCGATGCGTGTGCGCATCGTTACAAAACGTTTAATTTCCACAAAAATAAACCTTATTTTTTTTCGGTTAAGATTGTGAATTGATTGTTAACAATATTTGCTATTTGTATCAAATTAATAATTATGAAAATTGGAGTGTTAATCTCACTTCCGGATCTTTTATTATCTTTTTTGGTTAATCAATTAATTAGTATGGTATAAATCAATGAAGACATTATTTTTAGTAATTGTCGCTGTTTATATTACGAAAATGAAGAATATCGTTGAATAGTTTTGAGGCAGAGAAATTATGAACAAAGAATTCATTATTAAATTTTAATGCAATCTTCCCAGGAAAGAATATTATTGTAAGAATAAAGAAGACACTAGAATTATCGTAATTACTATTGATAACTATGAGGATAATTAAGTATCTTTGTAAGAAAATTGTCTACACCATAATTATCTAACTTCATATTGATCCAATGGACAAAATTGGTGTACTTACCGATAAAACTATGAAATAATAGACTAGGAATAGACTATCGAATATATAGAATATCACTACGTACATATTATAAAACAAAGTCCTTCCGCCGCGTCTGTCTGTCTGAACGCGATAAACTCAAAAACTACCGAACGGATTTTCATACGAATTTCACTAATGGACGGAATGATTCATGAGGAAGTTTTAGGTGTATAATTCATTCAGGTTTTGTGTAAATTGGCTGAAATATGACGATGCTTGTTGAAGATGTTGGAAAAATCATACCGAGCTTTACTGGCGTGAAATTCACGATACTATTAAGAAAGAAAGAAAGAAAGAAAAATAAGTTTATTTGTCACAGAAACACGTGCATAAAAAAAAAAGATGATAAACTCGAGTAAATAATAAAGAAAATGAAACAGAATAGATTTAAATACAGTAACGAGCACAAAACTGAAATAGTCGGCAGCTGCTGGCACGTCATGACTGTGACAAGAAGGCTTCCACTCAGCATGATGCTGTGCTATGGAGACCCACAGCACAGCGCTGATTTTCAGTGGTCACCCGAAAGAGACGTACGGAGACCAAGTCAGGTTTAATGAATTATTGGATGGTGGATTATTGGTTTGATTTTTTTGATTATTGGTTTATTACAATCATTAATATTATGCTACTGATAGGATTTGGATGAAATTAAGCACACAGATAGTTTATAAACTGGATTAACATATAGGATACTTTTATCCCGGTGATACGTTTCCGTGGGATAATTTCCGACATCCACGAGGGCGAAGCTGAGGGCAAAAGCTGGTATCCATTCATTAGAAAGTAACAGTTGGGTGTATCTTGGACATACTGATATTGATGCAGGAAAAACATCGTGAGGAAACCAGGACTTGTAGTAAATACAAGTCTGAACTCGCCAACCCGTCTGGAGCAAGCGTGGTGATCAATGCTCGTGCCTTCTGTGTATGAGAAGAGGCTGTGCCCTGTAGTGGGACAATAATAAGCTGGTTTAGATTAGTTTTTCTACCAGTAAAATACCAAAAATCAATCTGCCTAGCCTTTTCCCAACTATGTTGGGGTCGGCTTCGAGTTTAACCGGATGCAGCTGAATACCAGTATTTTACATGAAGCGACTGCGTATCTGACCTCCACAACCCAGTTACTGAGTAACACGATACCCCTTGGTAAACTGGTTGTCAGACTTTCGGGCTTCTGACGACCCGTAACGACTGTCAAAGAGCCGAGAATGACAGTCCGGCTGTCATTCTCGGCTCTTTGACAGTCGACCAACGACTTACCGTGCTTTCCGAGACATGAAAAGTAATTGTAAAATCATCTTTATGACTCAAAATTCATACAACCTCATTTATAAAGGTATCTACGACATGAAACATAAGTTTTATATTGCCGTATAGAATAAATGGTAACCGATATTCTACATCACGACTGCTAGGTTATGGTAGCCGACATGGTTACATCGCCGGGATCCATAGCTAATCCCATGGGCCAACTACCCGCTACGGCGATATAACGTGGGTTAGGGTTGATAGATCGGGGAAATGAAAAAATATTTAAAAATAGTGGTTCGCAAAAGGGATTTAAAATGGGGCTTGGAATGAAGTACATACGTATTTTTTCTCATGAACATAGTTTCAAACTCAAAGCATTTATTTCAATTAAACCATTTGGAGGCACTTTTGAATCGTCGAATTGTTATCTTTTATCTTTGTTGTAAAAATATTGTCATAAATTTGACGTTTACAGGCACTGTTGAATTGTCAAGGAGTCGGTCAGTTAGTCACAAAGTTGAAGCTAGTTGCCCATTCCAAAACGTAGATCTCTATGGAGAAGAACGGGCAAGAAACTCCAAGGATACCTGTCAACAATGGACTTTACTGGCATAACTTAATGTGGCAGAATTTGTATGACGTTTAAGTTAACCAGCAAAGACAGTTATTTATGTTAAACGTTGAGAGATTTGGAATCAAGTGGGTAACTACGTTCACATTAACAAAGCTTAAAAAAAAACTGGAATGATAACTAATCTCTAAAGATGTTTTTGAGAATTTGTAATGATAAGTTAACCAGCCAAGAACCAGCCGGTTAACATAGTTAAGACACCTATCTGAGGTGTGATAAATTCCTCGTAATTTAAAGTAAGTTTGAAATCGTCAATCCGCCTTGACCAAGCGTGGTGAATGCTGATACTTAAATGCTCAAATAATAGGCTGGTGTTATTAGACTAAATATTAATAACTATATCACTAATCTCTAATCACTCCACTTAAACTGCAATGCTTAATGAAGACACGAATGTCTCCAACCTATAATTTGCTAGCCCTACGCGAGGGTAGCGTGAACCCACCCCTAATTGATTGGCTCTGTGATTGATCGAAAGTCTTTAACCGATACGGTGTACGGTGTTCTACGAAATATAACCGCTGTTGGTTCTTAATACTTTTGTATTGAGTTGAGAGGAGAGGAACAATAAATGAAGTCCTAGGCTTGGGATAGTTGGGGAAAAACAAATGAATATCGTCGAGAAGCAACATTTCAAACCGCTACGTTTTTTATCAACTTAAGCACAGAACAATACAGAGGGACATTCCGCAAAAACATTTAAATAAAAAGCGACTCTTGCTACGACACAATACAGTGTAATTCAGGTCGCAGAGCGCTAATTACCTGCAGTTATATTCACCTTGAAGTTGCCTCTCTTTCTATCGCGTAACTCTTAGATCTTTAGGGGTATGAGGAACAGGGTGTAAAGTTCACTCATCCACCATAGAAAAGGGAGGATCCTCCGACCAGACGGGTGTCATGTCTGGCGGGCAATTGCCCGGAGGTTGAAGTCGCGAGCTTGTATATATATGTATGTCCACCGTGCGGTAAACTCTAATTGCGCGATGCAGGATTTGAGTGACGTCAGGATGTTGTGTGACGTCAAGTCTTTGATGCGTAGTTCGCATGTGGCGGTGTAGATGCCGCCACAGATCTTCTGACTAGGTACGTTAAACTCATTGAATTGACCCGACAAGACGGGCCGGTAGACAGACTTGTAGCTTCATACCTAAATTGCTGTGACTTAAGTGTCAATATTCCAAACTCTGAAATGGTTGGGTTAAAAAATACTAAACTGACAGCCGAAAGACTTTTGAACGCATATGCGTTCAAAAGTCTTTCGGCTGTCAGTTTAGTATTTTTAAAATGCGGAGTGCACCTTCTGTACTATTCTGTGGTCATAGTCATATGACTATGACCACAGAATAGTACAGAAGGTGCACTCCGCATTTTAAGTAAGAAGCTACAAGTCCGCGGCCGGCTCGTCTTGTCGGGCCAATTCAGTGAGCGTAACGTAGTCCAGATGATAAAAGAGTTACGCTATAGAAAGAGAGGCAACTTCTAGAGTGAACCATCTGTACTGTTCTATGAAAATTGTTTTGAATAAAAATTGCTGTATATTACGAATGAATTATTTTCATAGTTAAGAAAAAGCAAGGAATTGAACTTAGTCTTATTTATACACAACAAAAAGCACAATGACTCAATTTTTAGTATAATATGTAATTTTTAGTTACCCTAACAAGTTCACCGAAGAGGTCAAACAGCTGACACATATTTCCCTATGCCTCTTAATCACCTCAATTTAAAAAGCACCATAGACACTTCCACCATTATACACCCAATTACGAGCTCCACAAACACATGTCATTCACAAAAACAAACAACTAACGACAATATAACTATTTATTACCTAATCTATAACAAACGCCTGTTAGTTTTGAGAACAAACCCCTAATCATTTCATAATTAACTAAGTTTTTACGCCAATTTCGGGGCCAACCTTTTTTTTTGGCTGTATCTTTAACGAGGTGAAAAAGTAACCAGGGAATTTGAACTCTATTTCTATTAAACTAGAGTTGTATATTATTTTATAGGTGTTAGTATAACAAATATTTGTGTTGGTTGAGAAGTACGCGTCCATATAATTAGGTTGCAGACACCTTGGTGTGATGATCGTTGGCGCCTCCGGCTCGTAGAGTGACCATATTGAATTATTGTATTGGGAACGCATGATTTATTTCTTGGTCCTTTGAGACGGAAACCTTATTTTTTCAGTCTATGACAGGTTAGTGCAATTTTGATGATACGCTAACTTTTTTTTTGTAAGCACTAGGAATTAGTCTATTGTAAAGGTTACAAAAATTGCTGTGACGTGGCTTAAAAGGCAGTCAAAAATGAATTGAAAATAACCTAATGACGAAACAAAAATTAATTACTTACGTAAATATACGTTTATAAGTGTCTGTATAACACATTCATCAAATAAATAAATGTGTGATAAAATTAAACAAATGATAAAACTCGATTTTCAAAAAATAGGAAGAAAATATAAAACTATTATTTCTCACGATTTGACGTCAACATTACTTACACTAAGAAACTTGAAGTAATAAATTCAACACAAACTGAATGTAACACAACAAGAATAAAATAACATTATATTAATGAATGTACAATATCTAATAATAAACCCAACACAGCAAAGATTGAAGTTTTTAAGGTTCCGTAGTCCGTACCTAAAGGGACCCTATTAATAAGGCTCCGATGTCCGTCCGTCCGTCTGTCACAGGGCTGTATCTTTCAAACCATAATAGGTAGACACTTGAAATATTCACAGAGTGTGTACTACTATGGTCGCTAAAAGAACAAAAATAAAATAACCCGCCCCTCCCCCTTTTTAACTTTACCCCCTAACTTTCTTACTAAAGTACTTTTTTTAAATACATATGTACAACTCAACCAAGCTAAGTTTGCACTTCGCGTCGATTACGTCACACTGACGCTTAGGTTACCGTACTGACGCGATAGGGCGATCGCGGGAAAGTCAGTGGGGAAGTGGTCGGGGCGCCGCATTCCAGCGAGGTGCAACCTTAGCTTGGTGGAGTTGTAATGTTAAATATTGTGCAGTGCTACGGAATACTGTGTGCGAGTCTGAGTTGCACTTGGCCGTTTTTTATTTATCAGAGCATTAATTAAAAAATCATAAGAATGTGTAAACAGCCTAGTAATGGATACGCTACCATAATTGTGAAGAAACTTAATAAAAAAACTAATATTAACTTAGAAGCTAATGTAGCTGAAGTCATAAAAGCGACAAGTAGGGAAAAGGCAGTGGATGTTGTTAAATATCATCTTGTGAGAGAATAATTAAGTGTTGTTACTACCTATTAGCATATTTCTAAGTCTACGAAGATGAAAAGAAAAACAGGGGAGAAAAAATGAGTAAACTGACCCTACAATCTGTGGGACTAGGAAGAGGGAAGGAGTTTATAAGATAGGCTAACTGCTAGTTAAACTATATGTGTTCTATTTATTTAATTTCTTCTGCAGCAGTGATAGCATAGTGGTGTGACCGTCGGACTGTCAAGTTATAGGTCTCGAGTTTGAACCCAAGCCACGCACCTCTGACTTTTCGGATTCATGTGCGTATTGTATAATTATCACTTGCTTCAAAAACGGTGAAGGAAAACATCGTGAGGAAACCGGCATGCCTGAGAGATATTTCTCGACGGCATGTGAAGTCAAGTCAGAGGACCATGGTCGGCATAAAACCTCTGGATACCTGGTTAGTCACTAACCACACGAAAAAGAAAGAAAGATTTCTTCTTATTCATGCCCTAATATATAGTCCTTTAGCTATTAATCATCAGTATCTTGCACCCCATATTTGTGGGTCGTAGCAGCATGTCTTCTTTCCCATACATTGCTATCAGTCGCCATTTTATTGGTTGACTTTCTTTCCAGCTATATAATCTTCCACTCAACTAATATTTTCATTCACTGGCTTTCTTTGATTCTTATAGCTGCTTATACTGAAAACTTTTGTAGTATGTTCCTTATTCATCACATCTTTATCATCAGCCTGGCCTTTTCCCAACTATGTTGGGGTCGGCTTCCAGTCTAACCGGATGCAGCTGAATACCAGTATTTTACATGGAGCTACTGCGTATCTGATCGTTTATAAGAAAATCTTTTTAAGATGTTAAAATCAGACAGATACCTAATATATATCTATTTAAACAATCAGAATCTAAAGCTATATCCAAGAGCTAGAATCATTCAATCTTATTTAAAGCATTAAAGTTTGCGCAAGAAGACAAAAAATTGCTGACGGTCCTCTAGAAACTTTCAGATCAATGAATGCATTACGTGACAAATGCTCTCTCCCAATAGGTCAACCGACAGTTATATACAGAAAGAAGTACAGACATAGTCACGCGTATACACTAGTCCATATAAAGACGTCACAAGCTGTAGTAGGAGAAAAAATATCCATAATTGACAACATAATATATGGTGGTCCTACGAACACGGTTAAGGTATGCGATAACATTAATAACAATTTCTGTGGCGAAAATTACCCTTAAATGCTCATAGCCGTAGGAGCACGTATGGAAGATTTTGTATCAATCATTATCATGTTATATTTAGGTAATTATTTTAGTTTTTTTTGGGGTTACAATACTACTAGAGGTCATTGTTAGTATCAAGAGTTAATCGAATACCGTAAGCAACGTTTTATTTCTCATCTTTTAGAAATAAGAGACTATTCCTTATTTGAAAGCTTGATCAACTTTGTGATTAGTAAGTACTGTAAAATTGTTTGTTAGCTTAGTTAACCAAAATGACAAAAAGCAATAAAATCACTTATGATGAAATAAGGGCAAAAGATGTAATTAACTAAATGAGCCCTCAGACTGAGACTCGTCGTTTAACTGCGTATAAGGTAATTAAAAAGAAGTGTAAAATAAACTTTAGGAAAAATCTCCTTGATCACTTTTCGAAAATTAAAAAGTAACCGTCAAAATATATGGTCTAGGAACGCCCAAAGCTATTTGAGTAACGGATAACTATTTTGGAGGCAAAAAATTGATGATCCGGTCATAACAGCAGATGTTAATGATTCTATTATTTATGGAGGGCGTTTTGGACCCTTTTTGGGCCTTTTACACGGTTTCCGTAAAATATTTACGCGGGAAAACATACATTATCGTCACGCGGGTGATTCTGTGAATTTTCGACAAAAGGGGTTATAGAACAGTTAGGACGTAATTTAAAAAAGGGTTTTTGTGTCAAGGGCTGAAATGTATGTTTTCAAGCACAATTTTAATCTATGTACCAGATTTTTGGGGAACAAAACTGTCCTTGGAACTGTAAATGTGTCTATTGAATTCAGTTTTTCGGCAGTTTTTGAAAAAAATCTGCGAATGGTCTCTGGGCTAGTCTCAGTATTTTGTAAAAAGTAAAGACAGAGCCTTGATTGAAAACTTTTCAAGCGAGTTAGCAACTTGTTTTTTTTTTATGCACACTGGTCATTTTTTTTTTTTTTATGTCGGGTGTGTCTTCTCTTGACCCCAACCTCGCCTGATGGAAATGGATGCGGTCTATGATGGAACGAGCGTGCCCAGAAGATGGCTGAATATAATTTATTCCCTATATGTATAATTGATTCCTTATTTCTTTAAAACTTCTTATTGTACCTCCCGCATCTTCAAGGCAGGTGATGCTTATGAAGTTATGGTACTTGAGGTTTTTACTAAAACCCGTATCTAATAAGAACACCTTTTCTCTTAACATAAATATGAAATTATTTTAACACTTATTATAATCTATTAAAGTCGGTTTTTTATTCTGGTAGACTAATTTGACATTTCAAGTGATTTTTGTTTTTTTTTTATAGTTTGACATTTGTACCTGTCAAATTAGGTACTCTACGAGATTAAAATGCAGACTTTAATAGACAACGAGAAAAGTATGTTCAAATAAAAAGAAAGTTATACCTACGGAAAAGTTATGTTGTTAAGTTATGTTAGTTTTGATCATTGTTGTAAACGTAATAAAAACTTCAACTTTTTGTTCGACCAGTAAAACACAAAGGTGCGTGTAAGAAATTGACCATTTATCTTAAAATGTGATTGGACAATGACTTCATACGTCATCGCTTGTCAGCCATTTAAAAACATTATTTTAACTCGAAGCCCTTTCGAGACTCACGTATTTTGAAACAAAACGTTGGAAAACCTATTCAAGTAATTTTATATCCAATGCACGGAACAAGTAGAAATTAATCTTAATCATAACTAGCAGTTTACGCAGTTGTTTTTTTTTGTTTACAGTGGTTAACAACCTTTCAACATTATTAAAATCAGGAGATCGAAACCTTTTTTAGTTATGTCACTGTCAGCGTTTGCCGACATTTTTAGTGTTTTTTTTTTTTTTTTTTGTACCTATATCTTGTTAGTCAGCGTTTACCAACCTTTTGGAGAAAATATTTTTTCTATATTATTTTTTTAATAAAACAATAAATGTCTACTAACCAAATGGTCTGAGTGGGGTTCTCTGGGCGCACTAGGGCCCGCGTTGGGCCACAGCAACTTTGACAACATCCGTTGACTTTGGCAATAGATGAGCTCCTACGAAGGAGAAAAAACGTACTTTAGTTTGTTTAGAATAAAGGCTCTTATCGCCTGACAGGGTATTCACTCCTTTTCTAAGGGAGTAAGCAGGGTTATGGGTGTTATCACATTTATGTGCCTGTTAATCGCCCATCGGTACTAAAAATAGACAAAAAAAAAACTGAAAATCATACAATTAACAAGATGAAAACGTAAGTTAGATATTCGCTAGATATAAGGTTATAAAATATATAACTAGTGTGACGCCTTCAACAGAATTAGCAGACTAATATGTGCTTACATAATGAAAGAGCTTTCCAAAAAACATGCCATTGGAAAAATCCAAATTAATTGTTTAAATCTATGGCTTTCTAGCTTGCAACTGAAAGAGTGCGATGGATGACTGATCCCTAAAAAGGTAGCTCTACTAACAAGCCAAGAAATAGGATGAACTCACTCAAGGCTAGACCGAAAACACCAAACGAAGCCCATATAGGTGTGTCATCGTGGAGGGTCTTATAGGTACATTTCTTAGAAGTTCTTCATAGCTTAACAAGCACGCTCGAGTGTTCTCAATGAACAAGATTATTAATAATAACAACACGTTTTTACTGGTTGCGCCCGCGCCGCCGGCGATCGAACTTAATGTTGGTGGAGGAGGTCGCCAACTTGCGGTTGAGAGCGACAGGGGAAATAAATTGTGAGCTTATGAGGTCATTTAGTTATTGGGAAGGCTTTAACTATGTTTTTTTGTTAGCTGGGAATTAATTAGACACTATTTTTAAACACAATTTCGTAGGAAACTATGGTAAATTGTGCTGCAATAATGACAGCTCTAAAAGTATTTTCAAACGAGGCTAAATTTCCTGAAACTAGTAGCCACCAAGGCATAGCAAACTGTCAACAAAATAAAAAAAACTTAACCAAATAGCGTGCACGAAATTACAAGAAACACTTTGAAACGCCAAACTTATAATATTCCTAAGTAAACCAAACGTTGACCACTCCTGGACGTTAAAAAGTATAACGAGATGGTAATAATAGGTTATGGTCAGTTCTCGCCTGCAAAACAAACATTGGACAGAGCAGGTTCGAGACAGAGAGTGCTAAATTACTTTAATTATGGTGGAAGGAACTTCGACGTCGTTTTCTGATTTACGTTTTACAATTTTTGTGAACTTTTTTTGAATTTTGATCGGTTTCGCCGGATATGGAAGAGATTTATTTTTATTTCTTTATGGTTTTACTTATGTCATTGTTTTTAAGACCTAAAATGGTGTAAGCCAGCTTTAATAGCTTGTTAATGTAGATGATTATTTAATAACAAATGTAAGTGGACATTTGGAATACTTATATTAAAATACTTTCATGTGTAATTTGAGTGATTATAAATTTACGACTGTCTCGTTGGTCTAGTGGTCACAAGCTCGTGAGGTCGTGAGAGTTCGACTCCCAGGTCAGGCAAAGTGTTAAGCCAGCGCAAACCAGCGCGACGCGACGGCGCGACCCGACTCAAACAATACAATTTCTAATAAAAGTTCACGGTATAACAATAACCGGTGTCGCGTCGCGCTAGTCTGCACAAGGCATTATTGGATTTTTCCGTCAGGAAGCAGAAGGAATAAAGAATGTATATGTCGTAGGATGAATTGATAATTCGAATTTTCGCGAAAACCCTATGATATTGCGAAAACACGGATAATTAGACAATGATGGAAACAGTCCTGCGAGCAACTTAGAAGTAGCGCTCGCCGGCCGCTGCCCCGGCACCGCTCGCTCAGCTCTCGCGCTTTTGGTCACAGTTCTAACCTAACCTAACCTATTTTACCCAGTTCAAAACCGAGCGGTGCCGCAGCAGCGTCCGACGAGCGCTACTTCCAAGTTGCTCGCAGGAATGTTTCCACTATTGTCTAATTATCCGTGTTTTCGCAATATCATAGGGTTTTCGCGAAAATTCGAATTATCAATTCATCCTACGACATATATAATCATAGCATGCCATAGAGTAGGAAAAAGAGGGGGACAATTGACTTTTTAAAGCTTGATTAACAATTTAAGTCTGTTCCATAGGTACTAGTTTATTACTATCATAAAATATAAATAAACAAAAACTGGAATTACTTTAATGTAGCATCTAAATCAAATTAACTGGTCTGTGAGAGTGGGCGGTCATTATGCGAAGTAACTTATAAGACTTATAACGCATTTATATGAGACTTATAACGCATTTATAGATATTTATCTCGTTCTTGATACAGCTGTCATTATTGTGTGTTGAGACCTTTTTTTTTCTTGTTTGTTTTATGTTGTATCGGGTGTTTTATTTTGTGCTTGAACGGTAAGTAGGTGTAATTTTCTTGGTCATTACAAATAATCTAGTTACTGGTATGATTATATAAGCCAGTTAATATTTTTACACCCATTTGTGTAGGTAAAACTATAAATTGGCACAAACCCTGTTGTAGCCCAGTGGTATCGGTCCCGTCTTACGAGTTGTAGGTCGTGAGTTTGAACCCAGACAGGCACTTTACTTTGTGTCTTTAATTTCATCACCACTGCTCTCAAAATGGTGAAGGAAAAACATCGTGAGGAAACCGGCATGTCCTGGAGCCAAAAATTCGAAGACAAGTCACATCTACCAACCCGCACTGGGCCTGCGTGGTGGATTATGGCCTCACTGAGTGGGGGCCTGTGTGGCCACTGCCCAGCAGTGGGAACGTTATAGGCTGATTGTGGTTATAGTTATGCCTCTTGTAGCAACACTGTGCTTTGTAATGGTATTAAATATATCACAAAACGTTGTAGTACACTAACTACTTACAACTTATTTGATCGGCTGTCTTTTTATAAAACCTGAAGACTTAGCTTGTCTTCTGGATAACTTGTCAATATTTATCGATTCATATTGCACAGATAGTTGGAAAAATATTGATCGGAAACTTTCAAACGGTGGACTCTATACAAATATTTTAAAAACAAAAATGAAACGACTGTGACATGCGTCAAAAATCTGCCTAGCATACCTATTAGTTGACTGACGTTCCTGCCTGCCAGTATGTTATTTTAAAACCCACTCCGTTTGAAATCGTTCCCTCTACAATGTATCAGAGGTGCAATTCCCGTAATTTTTAAGATCGTTCGCATTCGCATCTCATTCGCAATCTGTCAAAAATACAATCTATTTTGACAAGTTTGACAGATTGCGACTTGAATGTGAACGTTTTTTAAGTACGAACCTTCAGAAATGTGTGGTCAAATTTAAGGGTTTGATACAGATCGTCGATCAATCGTGTACGAGTTATGTATCGTACACAGCACGCGCGTTGCATAGATCAGCATCCGTTGCCTTGCACAAAATTAGTAGTGTAACGCGACAGTACATGATCAGCGTTCAGCTGTACTCATTCACACGACATTCATATAGCATTAGTTACGTGGTAGTTAAAAATATTCAATAAACCACCATCTTTGGATATCATTTCGAGCTATCATACAAGGTGTGTGCGACCCCTTCATACAGATCGTTCTGTGATCGTAATCGAGAAAAAATGTATCAGTCGTCCCGTACAAAACTTCAATACCTACTCGACTCAAATGTATGGGACGGTTGATAACGAATTTTTCTGGATTACGATATTGGTCGCACGGAGAAAGTTGTTCAGTATGATGGTATAAATTTGACCACACCTTTCTGATACACCCTGTATACGAAGATCTTAATCATGTATAGGTACCTCTCTATTTACTGAAAAATAACCCCTTACAATAGATTGATAGCTGTATTATTATAAGCAACACGTTACTCTGTAGCCCCGGGCCACACAACGATGGGATCTTCCGCAGCTGATGCCCAAAAACCGAGATTTACATGCTCCCTAAATCCGAAAAGTATTGAAATTTGTGAATTCTCAGTATAAAATAATAAACAAGTAATGTTGAATAAATTATAATATTTTACGCGGACGTAATTGCGCGTTTTTATTTCGAGCCTTCGGGAAATGAGCGGTGTTATGAGTCTTTGGAGAACTATCGTTATTGTTATGAGGTCCTGGTAAGTAAGGGTAAGCAAGAGACTTGCTGGGTTTCATTTTAATGTATGGATGGGGGGGTGTAGATACACACGGCAACCTACACATCAAGCTATACATTTCCAGTTTATGCTGATCTCGCATTGTATAGGATTTCCGTGCAATCCGAGGTTAGCTTAAACTGGAAATACGTTTTGACATGTACACACACATGTCAAAACGTATAAGGGGACTATTAAAATATTGATTCAAAAAGGAAATATGGCCACCAATTTAAGCATCACAAGTCTTGGGATCAATTATATCCTATACTATTAAATGAGCAATATTTGTATATTTGTATTAAGTTCTCGAAAACGCCTCTAACGATTTCAACGTAATTTGCAATAAGGGGGTTTACGGGGGCGAAAAATCGATCTAGCTAGGTCTCATATCTGGGAAAGTTAGTTTTCTCTATTTTCACAGCCTCGGGAATGTGATACAACGTTTGTATACCTACCTGGACGATAAATGTTTATCTATTTTCACCTGGGCAGAGCTCGGTCGACCAGCTATCTAATTACGCAACACATTTTCGTTGACAATTCCGACTAATCTGTTTCAATTTGACAGGTCAACAACATTCATTGTGTTATTTACGTTGTTGAGCAGATTTTTTTTTCGAACGTACGAATCAATGGATTAGCAATCTGTTTCAAAACGATTCAGATTCTGGTTGATCGTGTATTACGTAATTAGGGTACAGGTACTATTTAATATTGTTTGATTCTAATTGCTTCTCGTTAAACTTATTTTTAAACGACTACTAAAATATGAGTAGGACACTTTGTACGCTATGCTCAAGTTAAAAGTCCTTTAATTAAAATCGTCCATAAACCTTAAACTCTTAAGTCAAATGAGAAGATGCAAGAATCCCCGATCTTTAGGAAAGACGGTTGTATTTCAAAAAGTTAAGGAAGAAAGTCACGTGCTGTTTTGAAATGTACTAAAGTCTTCTCAATAATGAACACAGCACTAAACACTAATTTATTAGAAAACTAAGTAAGCCTAAGAACCATCAACAAACTTTTCATAATCATTAATCGCTTCGTAATAACTAAGTGCACGCGCATCCGCTAGTAAATTATCAAAAACCACAGAACCGGTGTCGGGATCTCCAGTATCTGGTAATTGTGAGTAAATACTGTTTACAACTTAATACTACGACATCAGAATTTAATTTACTGTTGCTTCAGCTGTGTTTATAGAAGATTGCAGGCCTCGGATGATGTCGGCAGTAAGGCAGGCTAGACGAGAGCAATCAATTCAGATTTTTTCTTGATCCAGCTTTGTAAGGATTTTCTCTTCACTCTGTCTCTCTATTCTTCCTCATTAGTAGCTAGTTGAAGAGCTATTGTTTTGTAAATATAATTTCTACGTTTGATTTCGAGGATGGAAAATCTGGGGAAATGGTTTATATGGTCTTCGAACCATTACAAACGACAGCAATAACAAAAGTATTTTTAAACGAAAAAACATTATGTCAAGAACTTAATCAGCCAACGATCGCGAGAGTTCCGTAAGCTGTAATTAGCGGGCAGTTGTACGAAATATGAATGGAGCCTGCGCAGGCGCACCGGTCGCCCGGGGCGCCACCACGACACTCATAACATTGAACATCAGGTCACTACAAAGTCAACTAAAGGACTCGCATTATTCGCAAGTAACGATAGACCTTTTTTAAACCACTCACGAACTCAGCATGACATCTAGCTGAAGTATCTACGATCCCGTCCGAAGATATTGGCCAATAAAGGCGAACCGTAGACTTATAAGGCAGCCCTCCGCCGCGACGAGACGCCGACAGAGCGAAAGATCAACGCTAATTAAGCGCCATAAAACCGAATATCGTTCTCATACCATCGTTACCTTTCACCGGGCCGACAACGAATTCTATTGAAAAAAAAAAGAGTTCTTTTTTGACTTCACATACACGAGCGCACGATATGAGGTTGGTAATAGATTAATGATATAGGTTGCGAGGTCTGTATTTAAAGGTGGGTTAGCGGGGAGGGCGCGCGCGCCGCCACCCGCGCGGCTCCGGGGACGCGGGGCGCAGGCGCGGGCATGCGCGAGCGGGACGGCCGCGCAGGCGCCGGTGGCGCGCCGCGGGGCGTGCTCGGCCCCACGCGTACACCTCTTATTGAGAAATTCCCGAGATGATGCATAATTCTCGTTTTGGTTTCCTCTCTGTAGTTATTTTACTCCTTGTTAACAATATTACCGATTCGGTGACCGACGCAGACGCATATTTTATCCGTTGGTTTAAAACTTTAACTGGACGGTTGATTTATGGGTTGAGCTCGGTTTGTTGAATGACGATGGCCAAATTGGTGGTTTTGGGACATGTTATTATCTGTTTAGGCAGTGAAGAGCCTTGCAGGATACCTCAATACGAATGCAATAAAGATGAAGATACTACAAAACTACCTACACAATCAAAATCCTATAAGAATCAAAACCCTCAACACTCCAACTCCTGATTCCCAAGCTGTTAAAACACCAATATCTTATCAGACAGTTATGTTAATAAGACATGCTAATTCTCAAAACCAACAAACGGGGAACAAAAAGAGTTTAAAAAAGGAGTTAAGGGCCTCGGGGTCAAAAAAGGAGCAAGAATGGAGACGGCGCCAAGCGCAGCGCAATTACGTAGCCACTGTAGCCCAAACCGAGGCTCGGAATGCGAACAGTATTCTAGCTAGGACCTTTTTCAGTCTAGATTGTTCGACGAATACTTTGGCCAAGGTTCTGAGAATGACATGGAAAAAAGATGACAATGTTTCAGAGATAGTTCTTGGTTGTAAGCTTTGTAGCTTGTAAGACGAGGGAGCAGAATCCGGTGCTGTTATGAGGTTCATTTTGATGAAGATGACGAAAATGTGGGGTCTTGAAATCCTGGTCTATTAAAACTTGATTACGTTGATGCTATTGAGAGATAAATTGGTATAGGTCAAGCAAATTGGCGCACGATTAACTTTTTGCTTATTCGCTTAGCTGGTGGAATTGATTTTTGATTTGAATGAAAGAAGTTATATTATTTAGCCTCTACAGAGCAGATATGATCAATTCGACTTTGCAATAGAATGATACCGATTTATAGGCTCAGAGTAACTTTGAAAATAACTTTAAAAGGGGAACAGGCGCTTGGACCGGATCCAACGGGAACTGAATTCTGAAATGTTTTGAGACTTATTTCGAGATATGGGTACTTAATTGAATCAAGATTTAAGTTTAATTGTTTGTAAACGTCGTAGTCTTACCTAATAATTTTATTATACATTGTTTTCGTAGCCAACCGCAGGCGGCAACTGCAGCCGACGTGTCGCCGCGACACGACTGGTTTCTATGAATTCCTATGAAATACCCTCCGTAGCTTGCGACACGTCGGCGTCGCCTTCTTAGAAATACATAGAAACCAGTCGTGTCGCGGCGACACGTCGTCGGCTGCAGTTGCCGCCTGCGGTCGGCTACGGAATTGTACATTTAAAGCTTCGTGCAGACCAGCGCGACGCGACACCGGCTATTGTTATACCGTGTAGATTTCTTAGAAATTGTATTGTTCGTGTCGCGGCGCGGCGTCGCGTCGCGCTGGTCTGTACGAGCTTTAAGATGGTCGAAGTCTATTATGTAGCTAACGCGTTGCAAGTGAACATCTTTCTTAGAAAATGCACAGTTTATTTTCATTTGAATTTCTAGGGTGGCTGCGTTTACGGAAACAGAAATTATAATAATGAAAAGAAAAAAGGAATGGCATTGTAGAGTTCGCAGTAGTTTGCGTTTGATGTCCTGACAAGGTTTCGTTTTGAACCAGTATTTAAGGTTTTACTACAAAACAGCCAGAATTTAATAATTTATTCACAGAACTTTTCTTTCAACCGTACTCGTTGCTAAAATGGGTCATTCTGCAACATTTTAAACTTAACCGATTACGAGTTACGATAATCGAGTATGGAAATTGTTCTTAGAATCGATTGTTGGTACCGAGTCGGCCAATCGGCAACATCCTAACAACGGTGGAGTATCGGACAGTGCTGGACATTCTAATCCGGTAATTCGAGCGTGGGTAGGCGTGACCGGACGGCCCGTGACGTCAGGGCTGTCGACCAATCAGAACGCAGCGGTAATCTGATTGTCACCCTCGTGTCAATAGAGTAATAGATGTAGCGACTGCCTTTTGAGTTGAAGGTTCTCTTGAAGATGCTATTATGGGTCTTAAGTCAAGGAAGTTATGGTCTTCAAGTGAGCACGGTATAAGCTTGATTGGTGCTTTCTTTGACTTCATTGTAACTTAAGTTTGATTTGGAAATAAAGAGACATTTGTGCTGATTTCTCAATAAGTAAGTAGGTAAAGTTATATTGTTCCGTTTTCTACAGTTTCTTGGAATGTCTGAACAGTTTCCTGCTGGCTGTTGATTTAGATTCATTCAATTGGATAATTGAACTCGAAAGTCCACAGATTTCTTGTTTGGAATTAAGTTAATCAAAAGATCGTCAATGTTTTCTAAGCATGAAAGTAGTTCCAGGTTATCTGTAGTTATGCTTTGTAGATGGCACATTATTTTATGCAACGTAATATCTTAACTTGATACTCTAGTTTTATTTATCTCATTTCAACTCACAGCATATCTGACATATTCTGTAACACCACATATAAAAATGACATCTAAAAAATCATTCGAAAACACGATTCGTCTATGACCCTAACATATTCCTCATAACTCAATTTACCGTCAAATAGCTACATATACATTCAAACCTCAACCTTAATCCCTGATAATAAGAGTGTTACAAGTATTTTGACAGCTGTAAAAAAAAGTGGTGTCAAAACTAGGGTGACAAACCAAGGGTGGTGACACAATGGATGCAATGGATTACTTGAAACAGGCTTACGTCATTACGTCACGGCAGTAATGGCCGCCGCATTATTAATAATAATATTCGTGTTATTATTAAATTGGATAAAGTGGTATGAAGAGAGATTGGTTGGTATCTCTCGGGATTTTAGGGGTGAAAGGAAGTGTTTAATATTTGGGCGTTGATAAATAAATTATGCATTAAAAAGGTAGACATCAATTTTTTGTTGTTCTAGATCAGTGATAACGACCGCGAATTTCGAGTTGTAGGTTCGAACCCAGACACGGGCTTTACTTTGTGAAAATAATTTCATCACCACTGCTCTCAAAACGGTGAAGGAAAACATCATGACGAAACCGGCATTTTCTAGAAGAAAAAAAAACATAGGAAGACATGTGACATCTACCATCCCGCACTGGGCTCGCGAGGTGGATTACGGCGACGGATTACGTGTCCCAGAAGTGGGAACATTATAGGCTGATTATAGTGTTGCTCTAGATAATGTTTGGCATAAAGAAAATACGTCATCAGTGAAAGAGCGGCTAAGTCATGCACAATTTGGCAATGAACTAGAATAGCACTGAAAAGAAAAGAATGAGGTTACAGTTATAAATTTAAAGTTAAAAATGGTAATTCCAGAATTGACTTGAACCTTAACAAGAGATATCGTATTACCCAGTAACTGGGTTGTGGAGGTCAGATAGGCAGTCGCTCCATATAAATTACTGGTAATCAGCTGCAACCGGTTAGACTGGAAGTCGACGCCAACGTTATTAGTAAAAGGCTATCTGATTACGATGATGATGAAGAGTATTTAGTCAGTGCAATCTTTTGAAAAACGCAGTTATCGAACTAAATCATGCACACATAGAAAATACAACAGCGGAAACCATCTTAAATATCTCCAAAAACATGAAAATCCCCACAACAAACTTTTACTACCCAAAGACAACATAAATCAAAGACAAAAACTCCGTAAAAAAAAACAGACTGGCCACTCTAATCAACTTTCTCATGCGCCAACAGATTTATCAGACGGCCTCACTAACCCGTGTATCGCCTAATCTCGTAAAGCCGACTCGGAAGCGCCTCAATTAAATATAAAACGTGTTTAAAGTCTGGCAATTAAATAGATAAAGGTTCGATTCTGGTGGTCCGTGTCCCATGACCGTAAAATGTTCAATGTTCTCTCTCACTCTGAGGTAGCCATGGCAAGGACAGTAACTAAATGAGTTGGGGACTTCTCTTCAGAAGCTATTGGAATTTATGTTGGGTACTTACTAATTGAGGAGGTTTTAGGCCTGCAGTCCCTGCAGTTAGTGTTTTGGAGGCCATAGGTCCGTGGTTCAGAAGCTACTGGAATGTTTGTTAGGGACTTCATAAAGGAGGTTATAAAATAAGTTTTTGGAAATATGGCGATTCGATGGAGGTGGTCCCGGGCAGTCGCATGCATACCTAACCGTAAGATGTTATAATGTTTTTAGTAGCGATGGGAATATTGTAGCTTGGGAACTATACGGAAGTCTCCAAGACACAATATTCTCACTAGAACAACTCAATACGATGAACTTGGCTTAGATGCTTGATAGTGTTATTGAAAATGCATAATGATGGACTCTACTGACATCGATTTATAAGCTAAACATATGTAGATATAAATATTGGCCTAAAAAGTACTCCTTATAAAGGAATAAAACCTTGTTGATGTTATGATGTCGACTTCAGATTATTAAGGAGTATACTATATGTCGATGATTGATGTCCTCGAGACATTGCATGAGTTATAGTCGCATTGCCAACTCCCAGAGTCTACTATTGCAACCAAAAGTCACATTTAAGCAAATTACTTATTGCGTTAAAACTTTTAAATCGTCACGCTCAATAAGGAAAACGACTGATGATGACTTCTTTAAGGACAAAGTTGTCAAGCAAACGCCAAGAGGTCATTCTGAGGAAAAATCTAACTCCGTTATTATCCAAAATCGTTTTGCACCAAATAAATGCAAAATAGTATCAGCTATTAATCACACGAAGGAGGAAGGAGCAAAAAATACTTGTAAGAACTTAGCAGACATGCTATCTGCAGGGAAGACAGTTTTCGGAAGCTCTGAACGCGATTTTGCTATTGCCTTTGCCACCGAACGTAGAGTCGCCAAAACGAGATGCAGCATTGATCATTCTTCATTCATTCTCCTGCCCATATCAGAATTTATTTTGGGGCCGGCGCAACATCGCTTCTTCTTCCATACTTCTCTATTAGTCGTCATCTCGGTAGTCACCCCTTTTCTAGCCATATCATCTTTGACACAGTCCATCCATCGTTTCTTTCTGGTCTTCTCCTACTCTGATAGGTATACTTGTACGTACCCTACTGTGATAGTCATCTACATTCAAATTCAAAACTTTGCCGTGTACCATTGTTGAAGTCGCAAAGACGATTACCGATGCTAAAAGTAATGGGTGCTACGTTTGAAAATACCCTTAAATAAAAGCTAAAGAAACAAATGACCGCCTTTTAAAGCTGTTTCAATTTATCGTGTGTTCACTCTAGCAGTTAATTTCTATGAACCTTTTTTTGTAATTATACGCAAGTTTTTTGCATGTGGTGCAGAAAAGGTATTGAAAATTATGCGGGTCTCAAGATTCGCGCGAACCGAACATGCGGGCGATTCGATTACTATCAAAGAATAAAAAACTAAAAGGTGATGTTCAAATAGGTAGTTAGGTACTTGTAAACATGTTAATAACTAGCATTTAGATAGGGCTCCATTCATGGATCAAAACATGAAGAAAAAAAAGAAATAGATCTGGATTCTGGTTGATAATGATGTTGATTGGAAGGCTTTAAATGATTATAGTTCCACTGACGATTACAACATGGTGTTAGATTTACAGCTCCTTGTAAGATACTATTTAGAATAATGCGACACTATATTTTCTTTTCTCCTAATGTATTCTTTTCAATTTTTCTAAAATTTCATCCATACACAAGATATTAATCAGAATATTCAGATGAGTATTGGGTAAAGAAAACTAGACCTCGCCTAGCATCATCAGTTATTTGTTTCAGGGAGTTGTCAGGCAACCGATGACTTTCTAAGAGCCTGTGCACACAATCATTGCGGCGGCGCATCGCAAAGATTTCGCCGCATTGGCGGGCGCTGTGGCGCCGTAGCGTTATTACGCCGCACGGCAAATATTTCGCCGCATTGGCGGGCGTTGCGGCGCCGTAGCGTTGTTACGCCGCACGGCAAATATTTCGCCGCATTGGCGGGCGCTGTGGCGCCGTAGCGTTATTACGCCGCACGGCAAATATTTCGCCGCATTGGCGGGCGCTGTGGCGCCGTAGCGTTATTACGCCGCACGGCAAATATTTTACCGCATTGGCGGGCGTTGCGGCGCCGTAGCGTTGTTACGCCGCAGCGGCGCCGCACAGAAAAGATTTCGTCGCATTGCATCACATAAACAACTGAGCAGTGCCGCCCCGGCGTTTTAACACGTACACTCTTCCCCGCCTCGTCTCGCGGGCTGCAAGTCCGGTGCACGGTGTGCCATACCATGGATTTGTATATAAAACGTCGCAGTGACACCGCTCCGGCGCCGCGCCGCCGCAGCAACGCATCATGTGCATACAAATATTCATGGTATGGCACACGGTGCGTTTCGGCGTCGCACCGCACGTACACCGGACTTGCAGCCTGCGAAACGAGGCGGGAACGGTTGTATGCGTTGCAACGCCGGCGCCGCCGCCTGGAGCGGCAGCGCTCATTTGTTCGCGTGACCACCAGTGCGGCTAAATCTTTTCGGGCGGCACCGCAGCGACCGTGTGCCCGCCAATGCGGCAAAATCTTTGCGGTGCGGCGCCGCAACGCATCGTGTGCACAGGCTCTAAGTTCCGACAGAATGCGAGTTCTCTTTTTTCCCAATCTTTTCAATGAGTTTAAAACTACCGTATTACGCTCCTATAGGTACTATTTCTCGAACTGTATCGTATTAAAGTGCAGTGACAAAGAGCGTTGAAATAAAAGCCACAAGCGCACGCTAAATGACGACAACTTCTCATTGATTTTATTATTATATTCATTTCAAAGATTAAGTGGGATTAATGTCAGACGCGACAGCTTTTATGACGAGTTGTTGATATTGATCGAAAGGGAGAATTCAATGTGGTGAATGTTAAGAAGGCAGTTATAATTTTTGCCTGAAGAATTATGTAGGTACACACGGATCAACATAAAGCTGTAATTTCCAGTATAAGCTGATCTCGTATTGTATAGGATTTCCGTACAATGCCAGATCAGCTTACACGACCTACTGTAATTTTTTTTGCTTCCTTAGTATCGAGATAATTCCTTTCATAGTAGGTATTCGAATGTCCGTATAGACACAAGTTTGACTTATCATGGATGCAGCGTAGCAGTAGGTATAGTTAGATACAGTTACAACGTTGATTCATAAAAAAATAAACTTTTGTCATTTAAAATACCCGTGTGCTGTTTAATTGTCATTTCAGGTTGACCGCAAAAAAGTTGATATTTTCGATCGAAAATGAAAGTTTATATTAAAACCCCAAATACGACAATAAACAATCATTACTCCGACTAAGTACCATTTTATGAAACCCCACCTCAACATCTAAGACGCCGCCATCTTACACCTCTCTGAAACAGACTAATTGCACATCTGCGTCCAACTCATTGGCGATAACTGACTAACGACAAATAAAACTGCTCGTTCATTCGTTCTCTCGTTCATTCGTTCGGTCTTTCGGCGCGTTTGCGCTCAAAGGAGGCCGAAGCTCAAGGAGGCCGATTTGTTTAGTATAAAGACTCCTTTATGGGCTGTATCGCCTCATGCGAATTTATTTTCGCAGTTATTATGCGATTCAATTATTGCACAATGTTCGCTCGGGTTTCGGTCGCTTTATGAACGCCGCGGTACCAGTTTCGTGAGTTGTGTCTAGTCTCATTTTGAGGAAAGGGCTAATTTTGTGTCCGTACCGTCAAAATTAAGGCACATTATTTGTGTTATTTGAATTTAATGTTGATATTTGCTGGACATACTGACAAGTTTGATTTTCAATTTCAATGGACAAAATTACTGATTTATGTAGTTACATGCGCCATGTAACTTTACTTAATAAATTAACTGGATGATGCAAGAACAATAGTAAACACTGGTACACACTTACACAACACAGCAAAGCATATGCCAGTTCTAGCCATATTTTCTTGCAGCAGCATATCACATCTAAACTGCATTTAAGAGCTGTCAGTGTCAATATTCCACGAAAATGATGACACTGACAGTTCTTGAACGCGGTTTAGATGTGCTGATCGCGTTCAGTTTCATTGGTGAAATCTGTCCTATTACGATCACTGCGCACTTAACCAGATCAGGCTAAAAGTGTCTTGCAAAATTAAAAGCCTTCCTAAATCCAGACGTGGACTAGTACAGGACTGATGCATTGGTGATGTAATAATGTTCTATGGCTTAAACTGTTCACATATTTCAAACTTAGATTTCAATTCTTAAATTATTCTTCTTTTTAAACTTAGATATTTAAAAAAACAAGTACCAAAAAGGTCAAATAAAAAAAAATAAGTGCCTGCAAATTACGATGCATAAGGTATTAAACCTTTTTTTATGTAGACAACAAGTATTTTTGAATCGAATATGGATACCGTCAAACAGCTACCGAAATTCGCGCTTCGATGATCGACACCGTTATAATCTGTGCCTTTTTCAAAACAAGAACACGTACTTGGTGATTGTTATCTCTTCATCCTTTGGCGTTTGGGTTGCAAAACTTTTTTGGAATACACATTTTTGAATTTTGAAAAAATATTTGCATTGTTGTAGCTTTAGCTAGAGATGTGATATTTTTTTGTATCGATTCGATGTTATGAAGTCTGTAGTTGACACAAGACATCATCTCCAGTCAAAATTGTTGAGAATTGATTGTAAACTAGAAAGTCTGCAAAATAAAGCAAAAAGTACTTGCTGTAACTACGCTCGTTGCAATATAACAGTTTTTCGATTTATTTCAGCACAAGTATTCACCATAACACAAAGTAACGTAGGTTATGTATGACTTTTGAAAAGTGTGAAAATATGTAGGTATAATGTGTACAAATGTTATTTTAGATACCTATTTTATTGATATTTTTACGCCATCAACGCCAACGACTAAATATAATTATCTATATACATATTTTATTAACAACACCTGTTTTTACCCCACCTGTGTTTTACAAATAAATATTTTCACTTTGAATTTGATAATATCAACAAATTACGATCAATACATATTCTAATGCGCACTTACTTATAAAAGGATTTTATTTAGTCACAAAATGGAAAACTTTCCTGTGACTTTCTGTGAGCTTATTTTCACAAAAATGTTGTCCACCTCGCATTTCTAATATTTTAACTCTAACGTCACGCCTATTATGAATTCCGCAATTCTTGAGCGTAGTCGCGCTCATTAGTAGAAGGCAATTAGCATTATGACCAGGACCCCTTGTCCATAGGAAGTAGCCGGCTGTATACGGAATAACTGGTGGTATGTTTTCTTAGTAAAAACTTTTAGGCATGTAGCCTACGTTTCAAAACGTTACCTAGAGTGCGCGCCATGAAAGAAAGCCGGCGGAAAATCGTGGAACTATTTTGTTTTTGACATTAGCTCTGCGTCAAATGGACGTCAGTGGTGGCGCGGACTTTATGTCAGTGTAGGGCGATTTGCACCAATGAAACTGAACGCGATCAGCACAACTAAACCGCGTTTAAGATTTGTCTGTGTATTTTAAGACTGACAGCTTTTGAATGCGTTATATATGAGTTTTGCGCGTTCAGTTAAATTAGTCAAATTCGCCCTTAGTCTTCTGTCAAATCTGATGACACGCAATATTATTGGTTGTTGATAGTTTGGGCAATCAATCAGCAGTTAGCACAACATAACATAAAAACAGGTTTTTTATTGTTCAGAAACACAATATTTCTGCAAGAGATATCGAGTTTTTAGAGAAAGAGGCTCAAAATCACCGCAACGCATTGCATTCAATTTCATTGAATATTTCAGTCAATTTCATTGAATATTTCAGTCAATATCATTCAATATTTCAGTCAATTTCATTCAATATTTCTGTATTTTTCGTTGAATATTTCAGTCAATATCATTCAGTATTTCAGTCAATTTCATTCAATATTTATGTGTGGAATGATGTGTAAATCCATAGCAAGCTAGTGTAAAAATCTTTCAAACATTATTCCATAAACAACTTTATAGACACTACTACCGAATTAAAAAAATTAAATGAGGAAGTAATTTCTGTAAATACAGTGAACACTCAGCTTATATTATGATGTCAAGTGTATGCAAGTGTATGTACACGTGTCAAGTAAATAATTAAAACATACATAGGTACTTACTTAGTAAGTTAATGAGTAGGTACAGTCACGAGCAAAAATATTTATTGTACATAGCTAGCGAAATTGAACAACATTATTTAAAATTCAAAGGTGTTGTGCTGACCGAATCTTTTAACACAAACTGTTATACATATTCAAAATTCGAATCAATTTTCGACGAGAAAATCGGTTTTGAAATTCGCAAAGTATCTACTTAATATGCTTGCGACTAGTACCTGATGAGTGAAATCTTTAGTGGCGTGCAATGAGCAGCTATTTATGTTAATGATGTGTGTTGAACAATTTGTTCTATGATGATGTTGTATGGCTTATTTTACCATCACTAGTTTGTGAAAAAGATTTTTGGCGAAGATTAAGACATACACACAACTTAAAGCATTGGTGATAAAACCGATGAATATTTAAGCGTTAGATTAATATGTGTACAAAACGTCATAAAAAAAATTCAATCATGCACCCGAACCGATCAGCTTCCTGTACAACAAATATAAAAAATACCAAAAGCTTATTTTCTAAACATACCTAAATCTACCAAAATAATGTTAAAAATAACGGAAAATTCCTTATACAAGTCACAATACCTAACACACTACTAACACAAATCTCTCACAAGATTACTCAACTAAGCGTATTTTAGCCAACGTACCGCATCAACATCTTCGGACATTCAACAAATGACGATTTTAGATTAATATCAGCCGATATACACGTATTCTGTCAAAATCTCACTGTGAAAACTTAGTGTAAAGTGAACTGTCAATAGTGTCAATTCCTAGCATCAGGTGGAATGACATCGCACTGCAAGCTCACTTCACCGAAGATTTTACGGAGAGATTTTTACAGAATAGACAGGCTAGCCTAACATTAAATTAAAATTAAAACTTTCATCACAACCTTTGGGATCAATTTCTTGTCCAATATCAGAGTGTCAAAAGGATATTTTCTACCAAAATAATGTTTAATAAAAACTCCCTAAATAAGTCACAATACCTCTTCACAAGATTACTTAATTCAGCCTACTTAACCGCATCAACATCGTACGACATTAGCCGGTGGTGATAAAACAAATGACGAAAAGTAAAATACCTATCACCGTGAAAACTTATTGTGAAGTGACCTGCCAATTTGACAGCTCACTTCAACGAATTTTCCACGGCGAAATTTTAACAGAAACAATAGACTAGAGAAGCCTAGAATCAAATAAAAGTTAAATCTTTCATTCCAACCTGTAGGTGAAGTTTCATGTCCAACTAAAGATAAAAGTATCAAAAGTTTCCCAAACAAATCACACTACCTCTTCACTCCCAACAAATCTCTTCACAAGATTACTCAACTCAGCCTACCTACCGCATCAACATCGTAAGACATTAGCCGGTGGTGACAAAACAAATGACGATTTTAGCGGTATCGGCCACCTTTCATCTGGCCGCGGTAGCGAGCAAGATAGCCTGGCTCCTTTTATTGCTCATAATGGGTGAGATAGGACTAAGGTGGTCAAGTGTACTTTAGATTAAGTTTTTGGTAGCACTGGGTTTTTTGTTCTTAAGTAGAGCTGTGGAGGGTGTGGTTTGTGTAAGTTTTTGGTTGAGATTTAATGAATGGGGGTGTGTAAATGTGTAGTACCGATTTTTTATGGTGAGACTTCCAATTAATATTAATAAAGGCAGGAAAACGTTTTGGCTTTGAAAGATTTTTGATATTTCTTATTAGAGCGACTATATTTAACTGAATGTATATTGGCCTCATAAGGAGAGAGAAATAGTTTAAGTTTATGCGCAATAACATATTGTTGCGCATAAACTTAAACCATTCCTCTCTTTTCTCTTTTACTTTTAGCTGAACAAGAACGAGACAGAAAAGGAAAGAGATGAGATTATCCCTACTGTTTAAAACCCCGATTTTAACATGTAAGGAACTAGTTTGGCAACTTTAAGTCTCCGCCTTTTCTTTCTGCACGTTTAGCATGACAACGATAGAAACGAGTTTTCTACGGGTTTTGTCAACGGAAGAATTGACAAAACGACAGATTGTGATTGTTTATCTATAATTTTGTCTATTCTTCCCGCGACAAACCGTTTCTATTGTGGTCATGCTAAGCATGCTGGAAATGTTTAGCAAAAGATAATGGATCTGTGGAAGGAAGTTTTTCAATGCGCAATAGAATCTGCAATATAACAGCTAAGATGATACACAGATGAAAAAAAAACAATATTCTAAAAAATAATCAAAAATCTACTCTAAACATTTCCTTGTCCGACACGACCGACCACCAATAGGCCGCCGATACGCCGATAACGTGTTTAAATCCAACTTTTTATTGAGCCTTATCAACGGTTGAAGCTCATTCACCCACACGAACACACCTACTTTTATTTTTTTCAACAATCTGTACACGTTTACACCCACACATCCACTCCAGAAAAACAAATTTACCTCTACGGCTGTCACACTCATTTCTCATTTGAATTTAAACCTTATGACTGTGAACTAGGGGTGTTGAATAATTTGTTCAGCTGTACAATTAAAGTGTGACGGTACCGCTTAAGGAAATTTTTAGGATGCTTCCCAAAAGTGAAGTTTAATTTGTTTGCCGATTGGTATCACTTAATGTAGAGGTGTTTTGGGTTTTTGTCGAATAATTTCGTTTGTCATTTGAAACTAGTGACTTGTAGTCCAATTAGAACTAATTGGTGACTGTATTTTTAGGATTTTGTGTCATTTGGGACATTTCCTATAAAATCGTTAAAAACACATCTAAAGAAATTTGTTAAACTGGAATTAGGAAATTTAATTATTGATAGAGTTTTTTTGTGGTAAAATTGCAGTAAAATAATGCCATCAATTCAAACATTTTTGAAAACAAATACAAACCTAACAACTAAAACGCGTTCATTACTTTGATTACATTTGAACCTAAAAACAAATGCATTCCATTTTCAAACAAACCACATTGAAACAAAATCGAATTCAAATATCGAAACTCATCGGCATTCAAATTGAAATATCAAAATTCAAAATAAGAATTATGTGATGACGTCAGACCACCAAAGAGCCGCCATCATTGAAATCAATACTTTGATCACTTTATGGCGTATGTAGGTACATGGAATGTCACTCGACTTTTATACTTCGGTACGGTTTATCGGTTATCTTAAAGGGATTAAGGAGCTACCGGTCTTTGTCGATAAATTCGTCGATAATGTTGATAGTTGATGCATATTGATTGGTAATGGAGAAAAGACACCTGAATTTGTTGAGCATTTTTATCTTATATTTTGTTTTTTTTTAATACCAGGTGCTGTGTGAGAAATATTTTGTTGAAGTTTAAATAAAAATAAATTTTATTGTTGATTCAATAATTATATAAAGCGATAAACTGTTTTTAGTACATTGCATTCTTTCAAAAGTGCTCACGCAATGTGATGCACTTTTGAAAGAATTCAACTGTAATTTTGAATACTTAGAATTTGTATAATAAAATAAGCAATATTATTTGAACTTTATGTTGCTCGAATATGTGCGATTCGTTCAAGTAGCTATAGCGATTAAAACAAGGAATTTTGCGATCTAATTCGACCACTACCGTAAAAATCATTTCAGTAGGTAAGTACCTAAGTAGTACCTTTTTTAAGAGCCTTTGCCATGTCCCAAAGCTGGAAAAGTTACTAATATCCGTTTTTAACAACACTAAGTGACACTGTGCGCGGTTGGATTTTCAACGCTAGTCTCAGCGCCGACAGTTGAGAATCTAATAGTGCAATAATATTTAGACGTTCATTTAGGTGTATTCTAGTACCTATAAGTGAAATGGGGATTAGACTTTTCTTTTCAAACTTCTCTATTTTGTACTAGTAGTAGGTAGTAACTTACTCGCTAACTAACAAGTCAAAAAAAAAATTGCCGTTTTAAGCTACAACAGTATAAATACCTAATTTTTCTTATGCTCTCAACAATAAATTGATATAAAAAGGTCACCTAGCAGATGAGCGAACGACCTGTCGACCGCAATTTGTCTCCCGCCCACGGCTCCTCGTTTGGGCGCCGCCCTAGGCCCGCCCAAATGCGACGATCAATTTGGAAGCGTCAGGGTTACAGACACGCATTGATGAGGCGATTAAGAATTGCGAGTTAAGCCTCGTTTAGACTGAGTAAGTACAGTGTGGGTCGTAGAGCAATTACTGAAAAAAAAAATGTTTTTTTTTTCTTGTCTTTGAAAAAAGGTTACCACAGTCACCTTTAGACTCTTAATTAATGCACACTAGAGTCGGCGCCACCACTGAAGTCCATTTGGCGCGGCGCTAGCGTCTATGTCATTGCATCACAATGCATTTAAAAAAATGTACCTACTTCCACAATTTTCCGACTTCTTTCGAGTCGTGCTCTCTAAGGAGATAGCCAAACCGTTGTGTCAAAGATGTCTCCATGACTCTATTAATCCACTGGCCCCTTTCAAATCAAATCACAGAATTGCTTAGAGTCACAACTAAGATGGTAGGTCTAAAATCGAGCAATGACTTGAATAAAAGATAAAAATTTCACAATTCGTTGGTAAGTAGTTACTTATGAATTGTGAATTACTTATCTTTTATCGTAAATGGACCTATAAATTTCACCAATACAGAGGTAATTTAAAATAGCTACCAGACTGCAAAAACAATGAAAACAAACACTCAACAATAAAAATATGAAATAAACCTTACATTTCAAACGCGAATAGTAGGAATAAAGTAAAAATATACAAAATATTCGCGCTTCGTCATATTATGACGCGAGTCGCGCGTCAAATTATTTCTTTTTGACGTTCGCGTCACCTTCCTGGGTAGGGTTGACATGACTTGTATTTCATGACTAGCAATAGTATGAAAAACGTGAATGTAGCCTGCAGTCACACAGTGTAACTGAGCAGATACTACAGAACTACTCTACACATTCTACACGTTATGTAAATGGTAATAATTATTTACGCTTTCTTAGAAGAAAAAATAATAAGGAGTGATTTTAATAAAATCAAGAAAATCCACCAACCGATTTAAAATCTGTTCACATATATCATTATGAAAAGCATCGTTTGTTTAGTATCACTAAGTTGGCGGATACCTTTGCCCAGCAGTGGGACCGGCTGAATAATAAATAAAAAAATTGCTCAGAAATCCATCCAAATACACAATTTGACAGCCCTAACCAAGAATAAGAGTGAATATCAAATAAACTTGCGACTAGAGAATGCGGAAAATGTAAAATTGACGTTTTCACGATTCAAGGGACAGGTGTGAGTGCTACACAGTGTAATAGAAATGTTGAAACAACCAGACATTCCTCAATTCCTCACACGACGACAGGCAATAACGGAATCGCTGTTACCAAACTAGAGGGGCACTTATTGGGGCTGGTAAAGCAATATTTGTGTACGAAGATTTTCGGGGTGTGTAAATATTTTTGCTTGGAAGTGTACCTTAAAGTGTAGCTTTTTGAATTGATAACTAGAGCTTGAAGAAAAAGGTGAAGTCTTGGAAAATTGGAGAGAGGTGTCTGACGTTAGAGCAGACGATAGAGCAGTAACGACCCAGACTTACTAGTTGTACGTCGTGGGTCCGAACACAGCGCTTTACTTTGTATAATTTATTTCATCACCACTACTCTCAAAACGGTGAAGGAAATCATCGCGAGGAAACCGGCATGTCCAAGAACCAAAAATTCGAAGACATGTGACATCTACCAACCCGCACTGGGCCCGCGTGGTGGATTATGGGCCACTGCTTCTCACAGGTCTGTGTCGCAGTAGTGGGAACTATAAAGACTGATTATACTCTGACGATAATAAATATTTGATTGACAAAACTAATTTATTGATATTTTTTAAGCATAATTCTCTAGTGAGTTTGTATCCATCTTTGAGAGCGAAAACTAAAATCAACAATGATCATATTCAACTAAATAGCATCATTAACTTGGCTACTAAAGAAGGTAACTATTTACAAAGTCGTAACATGACATCATCCCCTATTCAACGTTAAACAAAAGCTGTAATGCACACCGTTCCCAAATCGGATTAAAAAGTTAAATTAAAAAAGCAACAGTGACATGAAGTGTCAACGAATTTTAAAATTTAAACTTGGAACATTTGCTTGGCTGTTAGCGATATCATGACATGAAAGCTTTTCAATCGTACGTTATGGTATTACTGGATCGCGAGTTCGAATTTCATAAGCTACGTGTTTTTTTAAACAAACGGTTTGCAACTGTCTCATAATTTATTTTATATTTTTGCTCCGAATTTGTTCCCAAATGCAAATATTGTTCCAGATTTGAATAGATTTTGTCTTAGATTCTCTTTTTATTCTTGTTGCGTGGAAAATGTGTCGGATCTGAAGAGTCTATGTCTTCTCTAATAATAAAAAGTTTTTCGCCTTTTCGCAAAGCCACAGTTATTCGAATGATGGCTCACGATAACAAAAAACCACAGATACCTAACGCAACACATCACTGCCGAAAATGCCTCCATTTTTTCCTAAACGGCACCATTATTTTCTCTAACAAATATTTACATAAATAAGCGACAGCTTACAAATACAATGCCATTTCTCTTTAATTAATGAGTATCATTAAAATATGACCTTGGTGCCATCGACGTATCGCGTCCGATGTCAATGTGACATAAGGGCTGTGTCATGGCCGTCAAATGACGCGCTCCGTGTGTCAAACGCGACATTTTTACGATTTTTCTATGCAAATTGTGGCAGAATGAATGGTCAGAGTCTTTGTGCCATATTTCAAGTAGTTTGATGTCGTTTTTGGTGTGACAGGTTAAGTAAGATAAAGTTGGCAAGAAAATAAAAGAAAAAGGATCATTTAGCACTTTAGGTAACCTAAGAAAAAGATTACAGTAATACAGACCAGGCATATTAGATTAATATAGATGCAACTTTTGATGGTGAAGATCTTTCACTCAGCCTGACATTTTTTGGGCACGCCACAATTGTGGCGATAAGTCCCCTCTTTGAGGAGTGGCTAGAGAGGCGCCACGGCGTCCTCACCTTCCGCCTGACACAGGTCCTCACCGGACATGGTTGTTTCGGGAGGTTCCTGTTCAGGATAAAGCGGGAGGAAACGCCCGGGTGTCACCACTGTGTGGATCGCCCGGAGGACACGGTGGAGCATACGGTGGAGGTCTGCCCAGCTTGGGCGGAGCACCGCCGTGTCCTCACGGAGGCGATCGGCGGCGGCGATCTCTCGCGTCCGGCCCTGGTTCAGGCCATGGTCCGGAGCGAGAGTGCATGGGAGGCCGTCACCTCCTTCTGCGAAGCAGTAATGCTCGCGAAGGAGGAGGCGGAGCGCGCGAGGGAGAGGCAAAATGCGCCCCCTCGCGCCCCTAGTCGCCGCAGGAGACGCCCCGGGCGTCGGGAGTCGCGAGCCGACTTCCGGCCACCGTAGGCGCGGGCTTGCGGACGGTGAGCAATGGGTAGCTCGCCGTCCGATAGGGACCAGGCCCGGGTCGACGGCGCGTTGTGTTCCACGCGCGCCTCAAAGAGATGTCAGCACCAACTGACGGGGTCCGGAAGGGCCAATGCCTGCCGGGGTCGCGGGTTTGTCTGAAAGGGATATCGCGACCTCGGCACACAGGCAACGGAAGGAACACGGGTGGGTTTTAGTCAGTAAAAGTCTGACACGCCCTCCCGCTCCACCCAGAGCGGGAGAAGTTATTTGATAATTTCCCATCCTCAAAAAAAAAAAAAAAGCCTGACATTTTATCTAATACTATCACGAAAGTTTTTCTTGCACTTTTTTGTGCAAGAAGAAATGAAGGTCAAAAAAGTTTTGACGTTCAAAGGTGCCTATTTAAAATA
Source organism: Agrochola circellaris (assembly GCA_914767755.1). Lineage (NCBI taxonomy): Eukaryota > Metazoa > Arthropoda > Insecta > Lepidoptera > Noctuidae > Agrochola > Agrochola circellaris. The sequence goes on from OU611860.1 coordinate 13,543,432, forward strand.
AATTATTTGACTTGACTTGATTTGAACACAAGGTGAGGTCTCAGAAACGAGTAACTATCATGTCTGCTGGATTGCTAGGCCTAAAAACAAAAAAAAAAACTAAGTAGTTACGTCCCTCACTCTGGGGATGTCAGCCATCTTGGATTTGCTCCAATTCCCAAACAAGCATTTCGAGGGGCAACCGATGATCTTTACATACCTTGTCCAAATCGCCGAAACTACTTTCAGATGTTACAAAATTCATAGGATTCCAGAACATTTTGGAATATTCGAGAGGCATTCCTAGTTTCTGTATCATTTCCCTGCCGGCTCTCCGTACGGTCCCTTGTGGTAGCTTTGTTACAATATTTATGTCGGAACTTAACGCAAAACATATTCTGTACACTCGAACCTACATTTACGTTGGATTTACCTTCTTCGTTATTTGGTTTGGTAAACAAATATATTACTAAAAGTTTCTTATTCAGTATTTGTAGCAATTTTTGTGTTTATTACATCGTTATATTACGCCTCTCCTTTTAAAAAGCCTGTCTCTCGTAATTAATTAATGTTTAATCGTTTTATTATTCCATCAAATAATTTTCTAGATTCTAACGTGTTTGGAATGATGAAAATGTGTTCTTAATTCCATGTTCGTAATAATTACGATACTTAATTGTGACTGATTAAGTAAAGTCATAAAGTTTACAACATTCGAAATGTTTAATGGGTGCCTATCCTAGGGTTATTTGCGTCATTATTCCACCTCAAAAATATCCACTTAACTATATAAACTGTGTACACTTTTACACCTAAATTACACCATCAAGCGTGCTGTTCAAACGGAACACATAAAAAGGAACAACACGTGAAGCCGTTAGTTTGGCACCCCCCTTAATAATAGGTGATTTGGCCTCCCTCTCGCCCACATATAGACACCGACAGCCATATTATGACCAGAATATCGAGACCTCTACGTGGCGAAAAATTCGGGAAACTTTCGGGAACTTTGAGGTAGACATTTCAAGGTGGGGCAGGTCTGTCTAGCTTGGTGATTTGGCGTGGATGCGTGCTTCCGAGCCATCTTGGAGGTTTCAGTCTAATGCCACTTGTATTGGACATTTTATTGTCACACGCTGCTACTTTTCCGTGAGTTGTGAACCTCGAATTTAAGGAAGTATGTTCTCACTGACGTTTTTATAGGCACTAAACGTAAAATAAAAGTGAACTTTGAGTGTTTCTAAGTTTTGCGGTTTTTTTTACTTCGGCTCTTATTTACTGCTGAGGTGTGAGCTTAAGAATGTTTCATTGAATTTGAAGGGAAAGCGATTGGCCCGATTGCTATGTATAAATTTACGGCTGGTATGTAGGTTGCCTCAAAGAATAATTTGTTTATTTCAATTTGAATTCTAAGACAAATTGTTTGGGTAAGTAGATGTTTTTTGGTGAAACTAAACTAATTATGTGAGAATTTTTAAGCGTACCGATGGAAGTTACTCCTCATTTAAATGCTAAGTTATAGTTTTATAAAAGAAAGAAAGAATAATGTTTATTTGGACACAGTTCGTGAAACGTGAAAAAATATAGAAAAAAAAAATAGATAAAGATAAATTGATAGATAGATTGGTTTTATAGATAATTTCCTAGATAGGTCATGCCACTGATAGTTGGGCACAGTCATACCCAACGAATTTTATCTATAAAATTCTTCCTCAACTATTCTTACGCCGAAAACTAAAAGAATCCGACAGAAGCTCCGAAATATATCCTACCCGATAACCGCAAAGAATTTAATAGACACATCAAACTGAAAACTTTGGGTCCCGCAATAAAATCTCCTTATTACGAACTTCGCTCCGACAATCATTCCGAATATTTCAGGCAATAATTCCGAATAATTTCGTTGTTTTATTTTTTAATGCTTCCGCAGCAATCCGGGGCGTTTGGTCGTTTGCATAAATTACGTGTGAGTTTTATTAGACTTTGTGGTACATAGAAGTGTCGTTTTCTCAATTTTCCCGCCAATTTTTGGGTTACAAAATGGCTGCCGGCGCGTCGACACGCACAGACACGCACAGCCCTCACGCGATACGCATTCCCTTTCAGCTTTGTTGAATTATTTATTTGTTTTCAATACCTGTGATGCCGTCAATAAAAATAGTTAGTATCTTCGTCCGACACTGTGGTACAACACATTGCGATTCCGGATGCGAGTGGTGTTACGATTTTCGCAGTCGATGTTTTTAAGGAGAAATATTGTCGGGACAACTTTGGCGACAGTAATTGTTCAGAGATAAATGTACGGTATGACTTTTTGTCGCTGCTTTTAATGTTATTTTGATTTGATATAATGTGTGTTCTGCAGTGTTTTATGTTGCGTATAATAAATATTACGAGTCTCCTTAAAATGTTTGAGATTTTAAGCTGACCGAGATATGAAAGACTCCCTGTATCTATTCATTCTCTTTCTTAGCCAAATTATTATGTACTAGCTGTTGCCCGAGGCTTCGCTCGCGTGGGTGTTGGAATAAATCCCACGAGAACGTATTTCCGGGATAAAAAGTATTTTTATCCCGGTAATACGTACATTTTGGTTTTATATATTTATTTGCTTTTTTGCGCGGATACCTAATTATTTTTCTAAAATAAAAGTAGCCTTAGTTACTACTATAAAATCAGCTATCTGCCAGCGAAAGTCTCGTCAAAATCAGTCCAACCGTTTCGGAGATAAATAAAAAAACAAAACTGTTTGTCTGTTTGTTCTGGCTAAACAAACAGACAAACAGTTTTTTTTTTTTTGTTATATGTTACTTATTTATTCATAAGAATTTAGTTAATAGCTTTTATTTCGATATCACAAACATACATTTCAATTTATTTATTTGTATGTATGTATTGTATAGGTAGATAATCTTTCCCACTAGTAAGTACTTACTCCCTTAGTATTTCTCCTAACTTTTCGAGCTAACGCAACTAATACACTTCTTACAGTTTACTCATATCACCTTTTTTATCGATTCGATCAAAAACCTTGTCCCCTATGGATCAGAATCCGCCAAGTGCGAAACTCAAATATTTGCAGCGAAAGTTTGACCAAAACAGAGGTGCACAACATTTGACACTTTTTACATGTAGCGAGGGAGCTTGGTCAATACTGGCCGGCAAATAGATTAGCTGTGTTTACGATGAGTTCTCGATTTACGATAGTGAGAAATAAAGCGTTGAGCTATCGAGTTCAAGGGAATTATAAAAATAGTGATGAAATAAAATATAAGTAACTGAGGAGTATTGGCGGATATATTTGGTAGCTCAATGGGAAAGAGATTTTTTTATACATAAAAATGTATAGAAGTTAAATGTCATTTTCTTGTAATTTTTTTTTTTTGGTATTTTTTTTATTTAATTATAAGAAACGAATTCGCTTTACAATACTTAACACAAATAACTGTTTCCACTAGGTACTAAATACTTTTAAACGATTAGTTTACGAGAGTTGCCATATTTTTCTAAGAACTCTACTGGCAGTTTCAAAGACCTTTCTTTCTGCTTTCATAATTTGCTTCTTCCATTTTAAATAACATAATTTACCACATAGACAGTTGTCTGCATGGAAACTCTATCATTGATAAACAAGTTTTGTTAAAACAATTGACACTTTGAAGTGAGTTTCTAATAGTAGCGGTATTGGTAGTGAAGTGCCAAATCAATGTATTTGATCCGAACTTGATCCAAGACAAATATTTGATCCAACTCGGGCGCGCAAACATTTGCAAAGTATCGCGTGTTGTGGGAACTGCACATGCACTAACACACATTTTATTTTTTTCCTTTTTTTTAAACAAAGCCTCAAATGTTGTGTAATATTATTTTTCCGTCTCGTTGGAGATGTGCTAAAATTCTTTAATAAATTGTGAATTTTGTTTCCCGATTGATATACCTAACCAGGGAGTTGTCAGTCTTGGGTGAACAGGTGACTTCTAAGCATCTAAGTGTGAACCAACGTCGCCCTAATCACCACAGTAATACTTAATACTAAATAATATATTATTATATGTATATAAGAGGTAAAAAAAATTGTTTGTATTTAAGGGTTAATCTCCGGAACTACCGGTCGGATTTTTTAATTTTTAATTTGATTGGATACCCCAACTCTTGAGGAAGGTTATAGGCTATGTTACATCACGCTACGACCCTTAGGAGCCGAGCAAAAAGAAAAAAAGTCAGAAAGAACGCTAAACGAAAACGAAATTTCATGTGAACGAAGTCACGGTTTTTAAATATTATAAAAATAAAAAAATGGGTACCGGATCTAAAATATATTTTCTGTCACTTTATGAAGAAGACGGAGCTGCCTTTATATTTTTATCCTTATACATTGAGAGCTCAAAGGCAATACTTATCTAATTATCTAAACATTGTAAAAACCATTTACTTTTAAAAGAGTAACCGTGGAGATTCTTGCCGGCTCTTCTCCATAGGAAACGAAAAATTGGAACCGTGCACCTAGCTTCTGACGTTTCATAAGTGCCCTTGTAGGTTTATGTGAAATAAAATATTTTGAATTTGAATTTGAAACATATAAATTAAAGTCGCTTTTTGTGTATGACCGCGTTGTTGTTCTAAACCACGCAATAGACTTTGAAGAGGTTTTCACTATCGTTTAGAGAATTAATTCCGGAAGGTTTATGTGTATAATACGTTAATATTAAAGATACATAAAACTACGAAATCTCGATGTTACGTCAAGTCGTAAAAACCGTGCGAAGCAGGAGCGGGTCGCTAGTATTTTTATAGTCCACTATCACACACACCTACCTAACTATACCTAATTGCAATAGACTGAACACCACTTACCGTGGCATATTAAAAAAATACACCAGCCGCCGATTGGCTGGCTAACCATCAACCATCACTGATGCTATACGATCTAGCAAGTTATTGCAATTAAATTGCCTTTCAAATGGCTTCAAATGACTGCGACTCTCCTTAGGCGAATTCCTTATAAATCGTGACTGGCATGAAAAGTCTCGATGCATTCATACTTCTATTTTTTAATGAGAAATTGTGTCCGTTTTTGTGTACGTCAATTTGTGACGTTTATGTGGCTTGGCGGGAACGATTTTGATGATAGAGCTGACGTCCCTTTAACGCGGCGCTAGTGTCTATGTCATTGCATTAAACAAATGTAGTTCCACAATTTTCCGCGGGCTTTCTTACGTGGCGCGCACTTTATAGAAAAAAATCAATATGCCATTCTCTTTATCGACACTCTTACTATCTTACACAAGTAAGTAACTAATAATAAATCCTATAAAAGTATAAAACACTTCATTTAAATCACACACTACACTATCTCCTGTCAAAAAATCCGCGAACCATAGACACGCGGCAACAACCGGGTTATTGTTTTTTAAACTAGTGCAGTCCACACTTGCACACGTATAGATCGACCGCAGCGAGTCCCGCCCGGATTACGGCACTAGCCTATCGATTACGTCACCGAAGCCCTAATCCGAGACGAGAAATTGAGGGCTGCCACGGGAGAAAAAAAAGTAATTTGCAGATGCATTTTTGGGATAAGTTTGAAGAAGTTCTAAGATAGTCAAAATCAGTTTTGTAGATACTTATTTATAAGCAGGTCGGATCAGAAGGGGGAAAGAAAATGGGATAAACTCAAAACTGAATTTTATGTAGAACTGGTGCGCCAGTTGTCAGAAACCATTGCCGTATTCTGTAAAATTCAGTAGGCCAAGAGTCGCTAGGCAGACAACATTGCAAAGGAGTTGAGAAAATGAACGATGCCCGGGAAGTACATACAGAAAAAAAGTTTACTTAACATTGTTTTTGAACTTACCGTTAAAGGTAATACAAATTGCAGCTATAAACCACGAACAGGTAACGATACTCCTTTAACAATTCCTTCTGTCGCATTCATAAATGAATTCTAATTACACCTCTGAACCCTGACGAGTTACAAAATTACGATTATTTCTAAAGCCATAACCAAGTATGGTATAAACTGCGACAGGTAATTTAGAGCGGTATTGAAACCGCTTGGTGAATCAACACAGAGTAACTATTTATTACATGCAGTGGTTCATCGTCTTTGACATTGACAGGTTTAAGACGCAGCTCGAGACATTAGCCCTGACAATCTCGCCGCAAGGCCTTCATCCTGGTGTACTGTATGGAGTAAGACTGTGACACAAAATTCAAATGTTCTTATTTATTTATTTAATAGATTATGTACAGACATATAAATCAATACTTATATTCTTCTTAATATAGTAACAATATAAGTAATATAATGTTGTATATCAGCTATCTAATTGCGTAACACATTTTCGTAAACGATTACCTACGAATAATCTGTTTCATTTTGACAGTTCAACAACATTCATTACGTTATTTACGTTGTTGAGCAGATATTTTTTTCCAACTTATGAAGCAATGGATTAGCAATCTGTTTCAAAACGATCATATTCTGATTGATCATGTATAACGCAATTAGGGTACTGTTTCTTATAATTTGTTAAATACATTTTAAGTCTTGTACCCAACTAATAATCAACTAAGCCTATCGAAGTGTGAAACTGCTGGTGCCCTTTTCTCAAGCACTTAGGTAAAAAAAAACTTTTAAATCTTCGACAGCCCTACAAGCCCGAACAAGTAGTAAAACATAAGGGCGTGTGTACACGCTATCGTTTGAAAAACGGCTGTGTTTACACTGCGCGTATGACCCCTGCTTGGGTCAGATGACAAATGGACAACTAGTAATGCTATACCGATACTGTTTTGTATCTGTTCGTGTCAACAAGAAACTGTTTGATAGGTCAGTTAAGTTATAGGGCAATAAGAATTAAGTGCTGTTTTGTTTTCCCTGTGCCTTCACGAACATATTAAATTGGCATTGGTTACCCGTCGCGGTGTGTTGGATGAAAGGAAAGTCGAGCTAAAATTTGACTGAATTAAAGTTTTGTTTCCCCTACATTAAGGAGGATGTCAAATTCAAATTTACTTACGTTTTTTGCAATTTGCAGGTCAGTGTCAAGTTGTATCTTGATTAAAATATAATTCGCGACCGTAACAAATATGGCTTTACAGAATTATAATCATTAGAATCAGCAATACAGCTCCTAGAATAGTCCTAAAATGTAATGATTTCATGAAATAGTCATTCAATAGGATTATATGAACTTAGAGAGTTGTATTGATGATTTTTATGATTATAATTTTATAACTAAACTTTTGTTACGGCCGCGAATCATATTTAGATCAACATACAGCCTGATACCTACTCACTTGTAAATTGCAAAAAACGTAAGAAAATTTGAATTTCGCGGGCTACCCTGACGCTTTCTAGGAGACTTTATATTCTAGAATTCTAGATATACGGTTGCGATTTATCACCAGCCTGTCGCCCTTACTCCAATTTAAAATCGGTGCAGCATGTCCTCTACTTCTACACATCTCAATTATCCCCCGTCTAAGTAGATATCGCCGTTTTTATGCTTGTAAAAATCATTAGGTACCTACTACCTTCCTGCTACCAATTAAGACCTCTTTAACAAAAAAATATGGGCCAACTGCTAGAAAATAGAAAAGAAAATCGAATTATATAAATATCGGGTAAACGGAAAAATCCAATCCTCAAAAAATCTTGTCGGTACCTAATATTATAACTTAATAAACAAAAAAATTAAAGTGTCCAATCAACTCGAAATCCGAAAGCGCCGTTTTATCACTGGCCAGTATCAACTTTTATGATTTTTAATCAACTTAAAATTATTTGAAAACCGAACTGGCGCCAGCGGTAATCAAGGTGTACCGAAAAGCGGGTTTTTGCAAGGGATTACAGTGTTCACATGAGAAAATACTTTGTATGGGTAAAAATAAGGTAAAAATGTACCTTTGACGAGTACTATTGTACTACAATGAAGGTTTTTTAGATAATGGCGAATAAGTCTCTAAGAAAGGGTTGAAGTTTGCGCTACTTGGATTAAGATGTCTTGATATTTTTTTGAAGCACGTCTTTTTTTTTTGTAAAAAAAACCTTTTTGTTCAAAGATTTGTTGCGGAATTCCTTTGATGAACATAATCAGATCGAGTTGCGAGTTTGCCGAAAACTCAACGACATTGTCAATGTCAATTTATTAGTAGGCACTTGAATAGTTTCTAGCAACTAAGTAAAAAAATTTTTTTGTAGTATTTTTTCGTCTAATGTAAGTACAAAAAGACCGACCAAGTATTTAGCGCCGAGTTACTTTTATGAAAACGTCGAAAAAAAAAAAAAAACTTGTATGAGACTCCGTTTAATTTTAAAATTTGTTGTTGAAAAGACAGTTGAAAATTCTATTGCCGCTATGGCAATAGAAATACACAATCTGTGAAAATTTCAACTGTCTACCTATACGGTTCATGAGACATACAGACAGACGGACGGACGGACAGCGGAGGCTTAGTAATAGAAATGCCAACACTCACACCCATACATTTCACCTCACCCATTCGCAAAACAAGTCATTGTTCCAAGATACCTATTCTCAAAACCTCGAACCGCACCGCTCGATAATTAATCCAGTGGAACACTATCGAACCGTTAAGACGATAGATAGCCCCTTCGCAAGATTTTATCGCCCTTAATAGAGAACAATTCGGTGGGGCTGTGCATATCGCCTGAATGGCTACCAAAGGACATCACCTTTTGATCAATAACTGTATATAAATTACGGAACATATGGCCCTTCCCTGCTTGAGTGAGCAACGGCCCAGCCTTTGTAGCCCTATTTGTATATATTCCTGTTTATATGAACGTAAAGTTTGCTTGCGTAAGTTACAGAAATAGTCGAAAGTTGAAGAAAAAGAAGCCTTAGAGTTGGTCGATTAAAATTTTTGTTTGTAATTGAGCAATTGGTTAAGTAGCTTGTTAAGGAAAACTTTCTAAGAATTTTTAGGGAGTCTTGGGAGCTCCTTGTGTTATATAATGGTTTATCGAACTTTTGACTTCATAAGGTCATTCACGATGTAGAAAAGTTCTACTACGCAACATTCTAAAGTCTTTTCTTTGCTTTCATGTTTTTTTTTCTTGGACGTAAGAAACTGCGCGTTTGAAAACGTTTTTATAATATTAGGTATATTATTCAGTTCAGCATCAATTATTATCTTTGACTCAGCTGATCATCAAAATTCAGTTTATACACGACTTTTAGCCGATAGACAAAAAACTCTATCGCCATTTTTTTCTAGATACAGATGTGCAGCCGAACAAAGCGCTACTTGAAAAGAATTTAACGCATGAAAACCTTAAGCCATAGACAATTAATACCCGACATCAACGTATTAAAGCTACCTCAGTACGTATTAAAAGTAACCTCAATGCTCAAGATGTTTTTCGCAAAAACTTTTGGGAATAGACCCCCGATTAGTGAGATTGAATAGACTTGATACTTGTGTATTTTTTGTAGAAGAATCAAGATGTTTTGATGTTATTAGCAATGATGAGCTGTCTTTTTGAGTGGTATTAGACCGTCATTATAGAAAAGTAGCTGCGCCCGCGGTTTCACCCCCATAAGTCTGGATCCCGAGGGAATATCGGGATAAAATTATCCTATGTCCTAACCCAGGTCCTGGGTTACCCATGTGCCAAATTTCATCCAAATCTGTTCAGCTGTTTTAGCGTGAAAGTGTAACAAACAAACAAACTCACTTTCGCATTTATAATATTAGTTATTAATGATTAGGTTATTGATGATTTTGCAGTGACAAAATAATATTAGTATTATTCCTTATTTTGAATAACTAGAATAAGTCAGAGACGCTTCTAGACGAGTTGTAAGTCGTGGGTAATAATAATTATATAATTTCATCACCACAGTTCTCAAAACGGTGAAGATAAACATCGTGGGTAAACCGGCATGTCCCAAAAACCAAAAATTCGAAGACATGTGACGACGTCTACGAACCCGCACTGAGGCCGCGTGGTGTGGATTATGATGCACTCTTGAAGAGAGGAGGCCTGTGTCCCAGTAGTGGGAACATTATATGCTGATTATGTTATGCATGCTTATATTCGCAGAAGTCTCTAGATTTAGATTATAAGACAAGAGCCAAGTAAAAACCATAATTGTATGTATATTAGGTAGGTCAGTCGGTAGCGACATGCGTCAGACTACGTAACCCGCCAATGAATGCAAAGCGTAGACTCAATTTTATTTGCTCATACTCTACTTTAAATAACCCTAATTTGCCCATAAAGAAAAAACTATCTACCTATATTGTACCACTATATTTAAAAACAAATAAATATAATTGAAAGAGTCTGTTTGTAATGTCAAAATAACAGCTTTTTACTAAATGCATACGAACGTATAAACGGTATTAAAAAAAACAAAAATAGTCTGTCTGTCTGTCCGTTTGTTCCGGCTAATCTCCGAAACGGCTGGACGGATTTTGACGGGACTTTTACTGACAGATAGCTGATGTTATAAGGACTTAGGTAACTTAGGCTACTTTTTATTTTATAAAAATAATGTAGGTCAGCGCAAGCGAAGCCGTGGGCAGTAGCTAGTCATTTATAAGACCCTTTACGATTGAAATATTTATACCTATAATTAATGGGGTACCCATTAAACCACAGTGATTGATAAAAGGCATCGGCAATAATATAATTAAACGCTTTTTGCGACTTTTAAGTCTAACAGTCGCCACGCCAATCTCGGTTGTTAGCACTACAATAAAAGTGCCGCAAACTGTAAGGGCGCAGACACATAAGTCGCGGCGCGGCGTGATTTTATGCGACTAAATAATATGCAATTGCATATCTTACAAGGTAAAATCAACTATAATAACTACGTTGGCTTATCTATGTATTTGTTCATCAGAGTTTTATTCCGACTAACTTTTAAAAATCAACATTTCTGTCTTCTCAAGAACCACCCAACAAATCAATGGTGTTAAAACGTTGAATTATGACTCCTTCCATATCTAAATTCGAGCATTAGAAATGGGGGGTCCTACTTCTTATGACCAACTTCATAACCGATGCTACACATAATCTTTACTCATTACAAGTATCAAGACTCCTTGAACGTCGTAATGTAAATCAACCTATTGGTAATTTAGTTAAGTTTCTCTATAAGTGAACTGTAATTTGTTCTTTGAGAAAATAAATGTCTTTAAACCGAAAACTACCTAACTTTCCGCATGTTTGGAGTAACATTACAAATTTACAAGATAGTAGCTATTCTACATCACCAAATTAAAAGGAAAAACCTCAACACGGACATTGAAATGACTAAACAAATCGCCAGTACCCAATTCTGTCAGCTTACTTAGCCCGCGTTGCCCGCGTCGGCCATAAAATTAAGGGCGTTGTAAATAACCAGGATTGCCGTCAATATATTCACGGCTTGATTCACGACAGAGGTCCCCAGCGTTTGTTTTTAAATTTTTATTAGCGACTAGAGATACGATCTGTCAAATGGTTGGTACTTAATTAGTTTGTGAATCGGCTAATGGGTTATGCTTATGAGCGAGATTCCTTTGAGGTTACGTTTTGATTTGGGCCGACTGTCTCAAAAAGTTGGTTAAAAAAGAAAAAATAATAATAATGATAATAACTACTGAGAACATCTTAATTTCTATTACAAATCAGATTTGGATGGCAATAGGCTTGTTCAGAGTTAAATATAACTGGAGAAATGTGGGTGTCGGTAAGTAGTAAGTACACCTTTGCCTTACCTTTGGGGAAAACCGGCGTGATGCTATGGTGTAATGTCAAGATATGTTTCAACCAAAGCCTCAAGCTCTTTTTCAATACAGCCATGCTATTCTGTAAACATCTCACCGTGAAAACTTGGGTGAAGTGAGCTGTCAATAGTGTCAATCCCTGTGGAATGACAGCTCACTCCACGCTCACTTCACCTAAGTTTTCACGGTGAGATGGTTACAGAATAGCACTGCTGGTCATAATTAAAAATAATTATTAACCTCTGACTAAGGCCTTGTACACACAAGTCCACAAGCGATAGCTTTTTTGTAGGTCACTTTTGCCGAACACTTGTAAGTACCAAGAATTTATGCTAAAAAAACTAGTGGACGAAGTCAGGGTTGTCACTAGTTTTCCAACGATATTTATGAAACCAAGTAATTTTGTAAAGCGGTCGCTGCCTGTAGTTAACAGGCGGCGATCGCTTTACAAAATTACATCTACACCAATTAGTCGACATACACTTCATAGATAATTGAAAATTATTAAGTTATCAAACGTTATTACGAAGCCTATATTATAGAGTTTCGCCCTGTTATTTTATTGGCTTAGTTCAGCCATAAATATGCAAAGGATCTCTCTATTTATGTATAAACTTATAGTTTTTGCATAGCTTATAGTTTTTCGTACCTTAAATTTTTTTGCGAATTGCTAGATTTTACTATCGTAGATCGTACCAAAATGTTTGTTTTATAAACACATACTAACTTCAATAAGGTGAGTAACGGCTCATAAAACAGGCGCGACGCGATTCTGGTAGAACAATTTCCATGAAGTTTTCATAGAAATTGTTCTACTACAGTCGCCTCGCGCTGTCGTGTCGCGCCTGGCGGAGGGAGCCTTAAGGCTATTTCTACATTATTGTGAACGTCACAAAAGGATTTTTTTTTTCTTTTTCTTACCGCTCTAGAATACCTCTTTGTTCGAAATTTGAACCGAATGTTTTTTAAGCACATCCCAAAACATAAACAGCCTAATATTTCAAATTAATCGTTACTAACGATTGTTTCGATAATATCGGTATGAAATATCGATGGTCGTCCGAAAATCGGCATGTTCGTCAGAGCAGGGGACAAAAAATGTTCAAAACAAAACACATCTATCTTGTCAAGCTGTTTTACCGTTTTTTTTATTGAAAGAGTCAGTTTCTGATATAGAAAACAATAGGAGCGTCTTTTAATTATAGGGTTTGATTGAAAAAGTCCGATTTAAAGCTCGTACAGACCAGCGCGACACGACGCCGCGCCGCGACTAGAACAATACAATTTCTAAGAAAACTTGACGGTATAACGGTGTAATAACCGCCGCACCATCGCGCTGGTCTGCACGAACCTTTACGTTAATTGGAAAAAAGTAAGTTCAAAAATTAAAATCCGACTATTGAAAAATCACGCTCTAAAAAGTATGAAACAAGAAAATATTCTCATCTAAAATTGTTATGAAATATTTATCGTCTATTAAACAAACAAATTACACGTAATATAATATTTTAATGTACCTATTTAATACATACCTATTCGAAGTGATGTTCAGAGGATAGCCGTGGTCGTATGCCAATTTGCCCTAAAGCTAAGATCGCTTAGGTACTACTGTTAGAATGTATTGTTTTGTTACTGTGAGTTTGCACTGGCGAAACATTCAAAACAAAACTTTTGAAATCTTTAGTTTCTGTCAATGTGCCATACAATGTCTGACAGGAACCAGAGATTTCAACATGTTTTGTTGTGGTAACAAACGCACAGTTAGGTTAGGTGGCATTTTTTGTAATTTTAAGATTGCATTGCACTACGTAGGTAAGTATTAAGCATTAAGCACTTTAGTTAAAGAGAGGTTTTTTACTTAATTTACACATCCTTTAACAAACGGAATCTCAAATACAATACATTCATATGCGACAGATGAAAAATACGAAAATATACATCACTCGCGTCGAGGTAGTCAGCTGTTGTCAAAATTCTACGCATACCTCTCCGCGACCGTCGTTATTTCAATTACCTTCGCCCCTCGTCAAAGACAAAAGGCCTGACATCCAGAAAAAAAAGAAACAAAAAAACCCAAGCGCCCATCGAGCGAATTAAAAAAACAATTGTGTTATCTATGATTGGATCGCGGTCGTGTAAACGGTCAAGTGTAAGTTACTAAAAGATCCCGCCTTTTACTTTACAGTAGCCTCTTTTCGTTTTTTGAAAATGCGCAATTTTTTTCTTAACTTGTAATCGGATTTTGGGTGGTTCCTATTTTGAATGGAAATGGGTTGTCCCGAAATCTAATTGAAGAGATTGACAGTTCTGACGTTCCAATTATGACAGATGGTTCATTTTGGAGCCAATGTTCTTGTCATATTAAAATATGACAGGTTACACAGTTCATCAACATTTTTTTTTATAAATGCCGTTTTAGATCAAGAAACATGTAAGTCAATCGAGCAGACATAAAAACCGACAAAATGTCAGCACATCCGCAACTCATAACACATAAATAACAACAAAATGATCCGAAATTAAAACCTGTCACACAACCATATAACTCCCTATCAACACGCTATAAAAAAAAAACTTTATACATCTGAAGTGCGCTTAACATGGCGATAATCTATTGAACTAAGGCAAGATGATGGGCACCCAATGTAAATATCAGTAATAGCCGTAACAGACACAAAGGGACCCCGCAGACAACTCCAGGGGTCCTGCCCAACCTCGTATTAATTATAATATCACCCACATTATAAACTTTTTGTTGAAAAAGTTACAAAAAAGAAACAGACTGCTACTTTTCGGATGCGGTTTAATGCTATTGTTGGTAACAATTTTTGTGTATAATTGTTCGTTCGTGATCAAAAGGAGCATGAAGTGGAAAGTATTTGTAGGCTTTGGAACAGTGAAGGTTTGGTAAAGGAGCTGAAGATTGGGCTTTAGAATCGATGTCTGTTTTGAACAATATTTGGAGTGGCTTCTTTTAAACTTTTATCAATTATGTATTAGCCCTATATTTTGTATAAGGCGGTTAACATAAGATGGACAATTTGGAATCGTATAGATATTTTGTTCTACGTGACAAATTTAGTAACACTCCATTGGTCTTAGGAGTCAAACTCAGCGACTAATTAATTAGAATGATGAAATATAGAAAAGATACTAAATGATTGATATAAAATGGTTCAATCACAATTCCGCAGCTAAAAAAGAAGTCGGTACTCACGAAACCGTGCTTGTCACTTATGTTGTTCGTCAGTTTGAGTTTGTGGAATGACACCACCTTCTGCATCCACTGCTCGCCTGTCGAGGGCGAGTCGGGGTGGATGTACATCCTCTTCGGCATCTCAGGGTCCGCCTTCCCGGCCACCATCCACCGACTCCGAAAACAAACGAACAAAGTCAAGAACACCATATAAAAACCTTCTAAT
The DNA here is from genome assembly GCA_914767755.1 of Agrochola circellaris. Taxonomy (NCBI): domain Eukaryota; kingdom Metazoa; phylum Arthropoda; class Insecta; order Lepidoptera; family Noctuidae; genus Agrochola; species Agrochola circellaris. The sequence goes on from OU611860.1 coordinate 13,558,581, forward strand.
TGACTTACCTAATCAACCAATCAAAGCAATCAAAAAATTCTTCCCATAATTGTAAGACAGTATTGACCGATTGACATGATTTTTTTAATAGTTCATTAGTAGAAATCTTCGTATCAACATTGTTTTAATTGATTGATTATTGGCATTAAGAAATCAATTTCGAATTTGGCAATATAATGAATTTTATGGAAGCAATCATATCCTCGTTTCTAAAGCGTTAGACATGCACTAAGATACTAATGATGGTGAACAACATGCTGTAAGTAAGACAAATAAGCCATTAAGTTCTACAGACAACAGTGCATAAGAAACAATGTGAATGAAAGATCTGCGTGTAACGATTATTCGTACCGAAATGTCAAAAGAAAATGTATGTAAATTGTAACAGAATATGATAATGTGGTCTTAAAAAATGGACTTGAATCCTCAACGATGGAATCTCGTCGCAAAATGTAACTCGAAAAATAAATGAATGCAGAAAAGACGGTAAAAATGGTTGATGTATGTCCCGGGTCCTAACGTTCTGAACGCAGATCTCCAATAACACATATCATAATTGCAACAATACGCATGCTTCTTGCCTCTCGTTTATGTCAACGAATTACATTAAAATAAGATCAACTATCTTAGCCCCGTCATCTACGATTTTTTCTTATTTTAATTTAATTCCATCTCTTTATTTATACCTGTTGTGGAATTTGTATCTGCAATCGTCGGCAGCTACGATGTCCATTAGCAAAATGTATTTTGCTTTTTTATCAAGACCAGAAACGCGGAGTTTGTAGGCAGGAAACATACGTCTGCAAGCAATCGAGAGAAAAACATGGGTTGGGACTTGTTCTTTTGCGACAACGATTTGACATCACGTCGATTGTGAGACATGTTGGTGAACTAGTTTCACTTTTTATGTTCAATTATTAAGAAACGCGTGTTTAGCTTGTGATCTTACGCCATGTTAATTAGATTTTATTCATGTTATGTCGCCCATAAAATCTAGTGACAGACTACGGGATTATCCTTTAGAGCGCTCGCGTTTCGTGTTCTTTTTCGACTAATCAGTGAGACATGACGAGGTGTTATAAAGCATTTGCGAAACACAAAAAGCCCATGTTTCCGCCACAAAGGACCAAAAATGGCGAGGTGCGCGTCCATTGTGCGGTTTTGCACTGTCGCGAAATCGTGACCAACGCACGTGATCAAATGCAGTGTTACACCATCTTACACGAATACTTCCAACGATACAAGCGTCCAAGAAAAAACCGTCTGGATCTCGTTTAGAATCTCATCTCGTAATTGGTAAGTAATTTATGTACGAAAGATTTGTAATAATTAATTACCATATTAACGGCGCTAGGCGGCCGCCTTTGTCGGCGTCTGTATCGGTTTACGGCTGACTCACAGTCGCATTTTGGACCGGAATGCTCGGGTCGTATTAATTAACGGATATTAAATCGAAGTTTATCGGCCGCATCTCGATGTTGCCAAACCTGCGGCCGTTCGATACCCGACGTCGATCGGACGGAAAGCGGAGGAACGAACCTTATCGCGGCTTGTCATCGGGAATCAAACAATGTACGATCAAATAAGATGATTATCGATTTCAGATGCAGCTCTGAGGGATGTTCACAACACCCGGAAGACTCGTTGTGTTTTTTGTCCCCAAGATCTCCCAAGGAGATTGTCGCCGCGAGTTCAGCTCCAATTTTAGTTAATTTGGGAGAACAGTACGAGTCGCGTCGGTATTTCTCACCTCTGGTGTCGGCCCGGCTTTTTACATTACCGCTGCGGCGTTTGAGACAAAGATATTTTAATGATATTACCCATTGGATGCGAGTTGAATCCTTAATCGTCGGATCCTGGCAGAGTCCAGTTGTCGTGCGATGTCGTTGCCCTTAAATTAAGCGTGTTTCGTACAAATTGTCTGGGCGTAATTAACGAACGCATCGGAATCGTTTCGTGATGGGAACTAGTGCATTGCGTGGGGAGAATCACAAGCTAAATGAAAACAAGCGTGTAACGGAACGCTGTTAAAATGGAATGAGCATCTCCAATCAACGGTGATATCTATAAACGTGATGCCGACAATCTGGCGTCAGTCTGACGCCAAATTCTCGGTCGATGTACATTGAGAAGCAGACACGTGAAGACGAGGATGGTGATGTAGTCCAGCAGGCAATGAATGTGGGTCTACCTGTTGTGGAACTTATATCTGTAGTCGTCAGCGGCGACGATGTCCAGGAGGAGGATGTATTTGGCCTTCGCGTCTAGTCCTGAGACGCGGAACTTCATTTGTGGGAACATTTGTCTGTAAATTGCAAGTTTTGCTGTATAACATACTTGTGGGGTTGCAAGTTTTAGTAAGGGAGCTTGCTGCAAAGAAAGATATACAAATAACTTATATCTAAGTAGTAGAAAATGTTGAAATCGTTGTCGCTCGCTACCTTTACCTTACCAAAGCCTATCACAAATATATTTTGTGTGTTATGATATGAACCTGACTAAACATTATATGACAGACGATTGTTAATGTTATTGTTGACGAAGTAACAGAAGTGGTATTTCTCTTAAACCACCATCACCTTTTAATTGTCTCAATACAATGTCGTGAGATGACTTGCATCACAATAATTATGTCGCTATTGCAATTGCGCACTTCATTGTGATCTCCTTCTTGCAAGTCTTGCAACGTTGACATCATCATCAAATGTGCATCCAGGAAGCGCAAAGCTTATCGAATAAGGATAATCAGAGGCTGGTCAACTCATTAGCCTCTTATTTATAGGCTTGACGTGATGAACACCGCAATGTTTCGTCGACAGCCTGATAGATGTCGTGCCTCGCAAACATGTGTTTTGAATACTGATTTTATAACAACGCTCTTAGTATCTTCATCTCTTTCTTTAGTACTAATGAAGATAAAGATGGAAATGTTTTCACCGTTTTATTAGCTATCTTTAGCATCTGATTTTGAACACTGAGTGAATTTTGAAATCTTGTGTTAGTACATCCGCTTACGGTGTTTTTTTTACAAGTAATTGGTGTTTTAGTATAGTGTACTGTTACTCGACCTCGAGTCATTTAGATCCTTTACTTCTCCGTGTTATTAAGGCTTTTTATCTACTTACATACAAATGATTTTATATGGATGATTGCTTTATTTCGTTTGACGATTCTATAGTACTAACTACCTGTAGTACATTGCAATGATATATGTGTCATATATACTAAAATTATTGTATTATGGTATCATGATGACCCGTTGCGTGACTTGTATTGCAACAACATAAGGTTCCAATTAGAATGCACTATATGCTCAAGTACATTACCTATCAGCAGTAGTTAAATAACCTTTAAACAACCGATTAATATCAGTTTCTCCGTCTAATCAAATGGTTAACCTAAGCTAATCAAATTAGAATCGGAATCGATCGATACATAATTAATTTGATATTTTTTGCAATATTTTACAGTTCTCGTTAACGCAGCGACATCAACTAGACAGGTATTATTTATGGGAGCAGGTCTGTCAATAAAAATATAATTTATGGTTTCTTTGACGTGTTGACGAGAATAAACTTCGATTATCAGCTGTTTGATTACATGTTTATATACTAAGTAGGTTTTGATGTATTTAGTTTATTGTTCAGGTGTTGACAAGAATATATTATAAGTACGAGGTAAGCTTACCAAAATGGTGAAAGGAATATATGATTAAATCACCAACATATACACTTTGAAAAAATTACAGATTTTTCGGTGTTACGCGTTATTTCTGTACGTGGGCATATATTTTGCTCAGAATGGTGGCTACAAAGGTGTACTATCCCCTAAGAAGAAGCTTATATCTAGCAAAGGACTACTTCAACTTACCTACTACTACTAGCATTTGATAAAAGGCAGAAGAAAACTCCAACCCATTAATTACTGTTTTTGCCTGATTTGTTCTTCAGCGAAGGTGTTTTCGGCTGGCAAAGTGTGAACTGAACAGTTTATGGGACTAAAATAACCATAAATTATCAATTAATTAATAACTAAGGAGCCGTTAGCAAAACATCTCTTTTTAATAAAAGCAGCTAGTTATAAGTTGTAACTCAATACAAACGTTGTCGCTTGCAACCGCGAGTAACTTAATACGAGTCGTCGTAAGTAGTAGACTAAACCTGTAGTTTGTAACTATATTGAACACTTTACGCTGATTTTGAGAACGAAAGGAAGAAGCGGTTTTAAGAGTAGTATCTTTATAATGTTAGGAGCGTTCTCCTATTAAAGCAGGTTGTTTAGAAAAAAAAAATATCATTCATCAAGAGTTAATATTTTCTGCTTTTTGTATAATTAAAAGAACTTAACGCCAATTGGAGAGAAGACCAAAGGCAATATAAAATGACAAATATGAGTTATGGGAGGAGACGAACAAGAAGACTGACAAGATGAATGACTTGTACAAAAGGACCTGAGCAAAGATCAATACCGCAGACGAACGTCGTATAGGGGTAGGTAAAGTTAACTCTCTGTGATAAAAAATAAATAAAAAACCGGCCAAGTGCGTGTCGGACCACACACAATGAAGGTTCCGTAGTTGGGATGAATTTATCCCAAGAACAAACTTAACATGCAAATGCATTTTTCAAACTGCAAATTTAAGTTGGTTGATTATTATTCGTTAACCTGTACAGCCTACTTAGCTCTGATAGTTTTCCTTTTAATTTCGTTATTTATACTACTGTTGTGAATTTTTTCACAAATACAATCATTTAGCTGGCAGGGGGACAAGAACTCTCACAAAAAAAAGTTAAAAGCTTAATATTTCGCAAACGGATTCCTGAATCCAGAAATGGTTGAACGACCTTTCTAACGATACCCCACACATGGGTTTGATGAGAAAAAAACATATCCCCACTTTACGTGTAGGGGAGGTACCTACCTACCCTAAAAAAAATATTTTTCTTGATTTTATTTTACCACTTTGTCGGCATGATTATTATGTATACATATGCCAAATTACAGATTTCTAGTACTAACCGTCTCTGAGCTAAGCCGCGGACAGACGGACGGACGGAAACTATAAGGGTTCCTTGTTTACTACGGAACCCTAAAAACTTAAGGCGTAGAAGGTTACATAAGCAGGTCTAACTGTTTGAACTTATTTAAGATATATTTGAACAATTTGAAGATAACATTATTATGAGAATTGTTGCATAAAAATGTAATAGCTGTAGTTTCATAGTTTTTAAGTTTCATGCGCCTGATCATTTTTATTAAAAGATATAGTGGTTAATTTTACCCAAGAATCATACGACACTATAATAACCGACTATTACTTACAATCATGCATTTCCAACTCATAAATTCTAAAAACAGCTCCCTTTTCCCCACTTATGTACCAGCATTGATACGGCAAGGCTATCATTATGAAACCAGTCACAACATTGAACGGTGCAAAATTATAGCGATTGTCAATCAAATGTCAAACAGTAGCTCGTTCACACTTCAAAGAAACCCTTCTTTACTGAGAATTTTATCTTTAAAAGATAAATGAAGAAGGGGCTATTGATTAATTAATGATTGATTCGTAATTCGATTTATTGCGGAATATGTGTGGTATTTTGTAGTTATGGTCTCTATTTGATATTTGCTTAAAATTGACGTGTTGACATAATATTTTTTATTTATTTCTTCTTGTTTTCGTTTTTATGTAAAATAATAAGTGTGCCTATTTTGAATTGATATGTAAGAAAAGAATGGATTGGTCAGATTTTATGATTTTAGTTTGAAATAGTATATGACGCACTATATTATGCTTTGTGAGTTGGGAGGCACAAGGATCATCTGTTCCAAAGTTAGTGGGGAAAGGTATTTATTTTAGCAGGTTTTTTTAAACAGTAAAAAAAACCGGCCATTTGAGTCGGATTCGCATATGAAAAGTTCCGTACCACAGACAGACAATAAAAAAATACAATATATAGGCAAAAACGCCGAAAAAAACACGTCTCTTGTATATCCTTTTTTTTTTTTTTTTGATAAAGCGGCAATAGCAATCTGTGGAAATTTCAACTGTCTACCTATTACGGTTCATGAGACACAGCCCGTTGACAGAAAACCTGACAGCGGAAGTTTAGTATGAGGGTTCGGTACGGAACCCTAAAAACGACTTTTGCATTTTTTTTTTAATTCAACTATGAAATCTAAATGACTAGTTAATTGAGAGCTTACTCAAGAAAGATATTAGCCTAGTATTACTTAATTGAGCACCCCACCCCGATGACATCATGTCCAGTCCAACGTTACTGACTGACTGAGCAACGCGATGATGTGTAAAGGAATTGCATTCCTGCTAGGGTTGGTTAGGTGTTTGTCGTATTTAAAGTTCAGTGCCGTAATTAGGGATATAAGCCTGTAATTATCCTACTGAAGGGCAGAGGAATGAGTATGGATCACCACGCTTGGCTAGGTATTGTCTGTTGGCGAGGTCGAACTATAAAGTGCCCTTAATATTATTATTTTTTAGCAGTTTTTTTTCTGCCTTTAACATGACCATTTGTTAACAGCTTTAGAGTTGACTAGCAAGCTCATGACAGCTGCCATGTACGACCTACCAAGGTCAGACATTTTTTATCGCAACATTATCAACTAGCACACCATCAATTTTTACGTGCCGACATACCAATTACAACCAAAGTGCACTTTTACAACTTATTACAAAAAAGTTTTCACTAAAACGATCCATTACCTCAGTTTACGAGTCAATAAAAAAAAACTACGTGACCATAAATTTATCATTTTTGACACATGTCAAAACGGCGCCTTTATAAGGTGATTACTTAAAAATCCCTCTTTCAATTACGGAGCGCGATAATTGGTGTAGTGGTGAAAATTTTCGCTTTTTTTTTAAAGTGCAGGGTTGTGGGGGGAGTGCTCTGCACATTGACGCATTCTTGCGGCTTCGTTCGAGTACGGTGGGCTCCACTGTCTTAACTTCGGTTAATGCCGATGGTTTAAAAGTATTTTTTTTGTTTTGGGTGTGTTTTTGGGTAAAGGTTATTGATGAATTACTCGTGTTTGTTATGGGTGCATAATTAACTTCTATGAGTAATAGTAGAATAAGGGAGTTAGGTCAAAAACAACACTAGAATCTAAAAGGACCATAGCGATTCACACACGATCGACGACGGTTGATTTGCACACGCTCAGAAATTAATGCTGTTGTCAGTAAATAACTTCTCAACACATAAAGAATCGAGGTCAACTTTTCACCTACAAAATTTTCACCTACAGCAATGAAAACGTTTGTAAAATCCCACGAAACGTTCTAAAACTCCTGAATCCTAGTTTAACCTCTACTGCACGGTTCCCGGTGCAATCAGCCGGTCACTCCACCTTATCTTGCAACGAAGCGACGCCGCACACCATACACACGTATAACTAAATCAATGGCGCCTATTGACACCAAAACTGACAAGGAATTTTCTCATTTCACAAGATATTTCGCGTTAGAGAAGATAATAAGATAGATACTACGATTTTTTTCGAGAAAGATAGTATTTCGGAGATATTAATAGTGTGTCAGTTTTATTGTGAAAAAGTTCGACGTTGATTTTTGCTATCTAATTACGCAACACATTTTCGTAAACGATTACGACTAATCTGTTTCATTTTGACAGTTCAATAACATTCATTGCGTTATTGAGCAGATTTTTTTTCGAACTTATGTGGCAATGGATTAGCAATCTGTTTCAAAACCATTCAGATTCTGATTGATCGTGTATTAAGCAATTAGGGAACTGTTTTTATTGTTTAAAAATTCGGTTCTAGAAATACTTTTTCGGTTTTTCTGAACGCTACTGCACACTGCACATTGCCAAAATTTTGACAACATTTCTGACATGATTTTGCCACTTTATAGCATAGACAAGAATCGTTGGTTTTGTTTAGTACCTACCAGCAGAAACTTCGTAAACTGTATCGTTTTAAAAAGTAAAAAAACGAAAATTTGTATAATGTATAAATGATGTATAATGTATAATGTATACAGAGTTAAATTAAACTAGCTAGCGAAACTCCGCAGACGTGATGGGTATCGATATCTAAATACGACATAATAATTAATAAATTTAAAAAAGATTAAATGTTTTTTTCGGATTCTACGAGCGCTGGTAATATTGTTACTTGAAATATGAGTATCGTATTAATCGTATGGTAATATCGTGTTTGTATATCAATACTCAGGGTTGGAAAAACTATGATAAGAAAAAACGTATAAAGCACTTTTTTTTTCTTTTTGTCATACATTTTAACAATATTTCTGCGTAAAACGGAACGCGTCCTTGGGTGTTAGAGAAAAGGGGAATACCCGCGCAGAGTTTTGTAAACTTCGCATGCAATTACCATAGTAAATTAGGAACCGACTGGGAATCGAAAAGGCTGGAAAGCTAGTTTTTTTTCAAAGAAGTTATAATTAAACACATTTGTTTAAATCATTGACTTTTACTGAAAAAATAATTTGATTTAAGTAAATCAAAATGATTTAATCGTGCCAACCCTGATCAATCCCGTCACGTCTGTGAATTTAAACAAAAAAAAAAAAAAACATGTGACCAGCGTATAATAACTCAAAAAAAAAACCTTATTTATTAAAACATCCCTATTTTTATTTTGTCGTGTTTAGATATTATCAATACCCATCACGTCTGCGGAGTTTCACAAGCTAATTTAATTTGACCCTGTGTTTGAAGTCTAAAATCACATTAACATTATTCTGGAAATAATTAGTACATACCTAATAATATGCGTTCGGTTATTTTTATAAAGGAAGCAACTTTTATAAGCACTGAAATCTATTTATTTTGCTGGTACTTAAACAAAGGTCAATGAATAGTAATCGCAGTAACCTTGACTGCCAAACAACAATAAACTTACTGAAATAAATCAATATAATTTATTACGATAACAAAGATTTAATGAGATTTTACGTATTCCCACGAGTAGGTAAATGACGTGACGTAGGTAGGTACTATTATTAATTTTCTATTATTTTACATTTAATTAAACTATTCCGCAAGTGTTGAGTTCATTTATAATCATTTTACTTTATAACAAAACAAATAAAAAATACTTCGGTAAGTACTAATAAAACCTACTTTTTGGCGGGAAATTCTGTTTTTAATCTTTAAGAATAGTATTTTTTTTGCGCCATTTTTCTCTGTAATTTGTATTTTATTGATTGCTAATAATTTTATACAGTCACATTGTTTATAACTCAATTGAGGCCTTATATCAATACAAAAAAATTACAAAGCTAAATTGCATTTAACATTTACAGCAAAAATTCCCTTATACGAATCACCGACAAATTGCAATTCACATAAAAAAGTATAAAACTGTTTTTTTTTTAAACAGATATCATCACTTATTCCAGATATTTATTACTATAGTCGAACATCATTTACACAAGCAAAACACGACGCAAAAACTAGTCATTATTCTAAATTTAAACAGCTGTTGTAAAAGAAAATGGCGGTAAATTATTAACATACAAGGTGTAGTCTAGAGCCAAGTTCTAACACGTTAATCGAATTAAATAATATTTTAAATGTTGTTATAAAAGTTTGTGGCCGAATTAAAATTCCAGCTAGCTATTTATATTGTGAATTGTAATTATAACAATGTGGGCTGGGCCATCGATTTAAACGGCATGGAAAAGATTTGGGAAAAGAAATGATATATATTTATATGTATTACGCCAAAATTATTGTTGATTTAAAATTTGATTGAAATTATTTTATTAGAGCTAACGTCTTTAGATATTACGAACTTTCAAAATTAAAATAGGACTAAATTTTCTTTGGAGTATTTCTTTTTCACTTCTCAACTAGTCTACCTCTTTCTTAAAAAAAATACTTTAAAATTACTTCGCTCTTAGTCACTTCTAGCTTCACTTTACAACGTCATGTGGGGCACATCCTACGTCTAACGTACTACCTCGATCGACTATAAAGATAAGCCGAATTCCGCTACCGAACACCATCTGACTAATTAATAAAAAAATAATTAAGGAATTTATAAGCCGAACATATGTACGTTGGTTACACAGCGAGGCAACTGCTCATGAAAGTATTAATGTTTTATATTATCACGTAGTTTGTTACTGATATGAGAATGACACCTCTGGTTTTAAAAGAAGGTAAACAATTTTATTGTTAGATAAAAAATTAAATGCACGGCACATAAAAATAGTAATTATATGAATTTAAAGAAGTTTACCTAAGGGAGTATCTAGGTGATCAACAAGTTAAAGCTTTGGGTGATTTTATCTAAGAATCTGTACGCAATCAGCACATTTACACCGCCTTCCAAAGCTGTCAACAGTGATAACAATGATAGCTCTTGAACGAGGTTTAGATGAGCTGAGGGCGTTCAGTTTCATTGCTGGAATTCGATCTTAGACTATAAGGGCAAAGAAAAAGAATCGCTATTTTAAACATTAATAACCTACTTCAGAACCCTTTTAGTAAATCAGCTATTGTTGAATGCCGTCATTACAAGGTGTAGAAAATAGTTTCGTTCATTACTACCAAAATACTCATTCAAAAAAGTAAGCTTCAATTTATTTATTTGACCTATTAAAATGTACGAAAAACCTAAATTGTTTTGGTGCGAAGGCAAGCGCCCCATACTTCTAAAGTCATTGTATTACAGATATTAAAGGACATTTGATGGCCATGTGATTTAAGACAAAATGTCGGTAAGTCGTGGATAAAAAACGCTATAAATAATGGTTAACAAAAGCGTTGTCATCTCGTTTCCCTTATCCGAGGGCCCGACGGTAGCTTTGATGATCAAAAAAGAGGTGTGGAGTTGGTTTGTTGGTTCTTTTCTACTCTCATAGCTTTATTAATTTTGATATAATTATTTGGCTTTTGAAGTACCTAACTGTGTACTAGTGCAAGATGAAATATATCAATTAAAAATCACATAAAAAATATTAAACTTGGTTTAGCTCTGCCATGCATGCAAAATTTATTGTATTGCCATTATTGAAAAAAAAACCGCTTTATGAAAAATGGTAGGGTTAAGAAATCACATCGATTTGCACAAAACGTTCGAACTTCGAAGTCGAACAAAACATTCACCTTTCTTTTCCTTAAAAAAAAAAGCTACAACGATTCGACTCCATGCCTCCAAGATGGTAGATAAAGGCTTGTAAGTTTCGTACGGCGCCATGCCGGGGTGGGCCGGCACGTTACTTAAACATGTATCTAATAATGAGCCTTAACTTGATTCCCTATCTCATTTTGGGAGTTAAAATTCCAGTAGTAACTTTTTCTTTGGTCGAAAAAGTTAATTCGGAAAGTTGGTACTATTGGGGATCGGGATCGAGTAATAGTGATGTGTTGATTTTTGTCGCGGGTTTTTCATGTGATTTTACATCGATATAGGAGGAGTAGGTAAATAATAAAGCTTCGTGCAGACCAGCGCAACGCGACAGCGCGACGCGACACTGGTTATTGTTATACCGTCAAGTTTTCTTATAAATTGTATTGTTCGTTTCGCGGCGCGGCGTCGCGTCGCGCTGGTCTGTACGAGCTTTAAAAGTAAAAGCTTTTCTTACTCAGACGCCAGATTTCTTTGATTGGTCAAATATATCACCCAATACCAGGTTTTTAGTAGTAGTCTAATAGTTTAGTTTAGAACTTTGACGCTCAAATAGCAAGATGAACATTAAATATACTTAATAGAACAAAATTCTAAATATTATTATTCACTTATACTTACATGGGCACTACTTATGAAACGTTAGAAGCTAGGCGCACGATGTATCCTTAATTTATTTTAAAACAAAATCAAAAATACTTTAAAAACTGTGCCACCCCAGCGCCGACAAAAAAATGTTACTCAATCCTCTTAAATTCTACTCACACTATACTCGAAAATTACAGCAAAAGTAAGGCTTTTAATTACGAGAGGTTAATTAATATGAGCGGCGGACAACGCACCGGACGGAGTCCCGGTACAAAAACATTTGCACCTGCACTCAATGTTGGTCGACCTTGGCCCAACGTTGGTGGGATGATTTTTGTAGTTAAGTAAGTAAAGGTGGGATGGAAGTAAAGCATTCAGCCAATAACTATGATTTGAATTATTTTTGTATGATTTTTTCCCTTTCTGTCACTATAACCAATGATAAAAGAAAGTTTAGATGTGTTACATCTTTCTTTTCGCTTTCCTGCAATCTGTGTGAGTGATTTCGTGAAAAGAGACGGATGTGTGTAACAGGAAGCCGGAGAAGCGCGCGCTATTTGATTAGACCAATGAGCGCGCGCGGTGCTAGAGTTGGCCGTCAGATGGTACCAACCCATTTTCCGAGAGGTTGGTACTGCCAGATGTTAAAGCTCGTTCAGACCAGCGCAACGCGACGCCGCGCCGCGACACGAACAATACAATTTCTAAGAAAACTTGACGGTATAACAATAACCGGTGTCGCGTCGCGCTGGTCTGCACGAAGCTTTACACATCATAAGCGACTACTTTATGGCTCGCTCGTTTTTTTTAATGCATTCACATTTTGCTCACAAGTCACTTTTAGCACAAATTAGCATTTTCTGAACCAGGCAGGTGTTTTAGTGAGATTTCGTTTAAACACATTTTACTTTCTTGTAACTAAATCGTCTTACAATTCACTCCACTACGGCTTAATCAATTTCTCACGCCTGATTAAATATCTGCTTGCATTCAAACCGACAACCGTGATAATACTGAACAAGCAACCAAAAAACATGCAATCAAACAAGATCCCGATTTAAAACATCAATAATAACGCGTCACCGTTTTTTGTATCGACAAAAAGACGAGAGAAAACAAAATGCGGGACTTTTGATCCGCGCCTCGACAAGTGACGATTAGACGCAGCGACAAAAAGATGTCGATGTCGCTGTCATGTCGCACTGTCGCGAAGGCGTTTTGGTTAGATGGGCTGATAACAGATGAGTAATGATATTCTTGAAACGCCATAATCGTCCCTTCAGAATGGTATAGTTTATGATATCTATTAGTTGGTTGTGATAACATTTTAGGATAATATTAAAGTTATTTGTTTTGAAAGTAATGATGCTGATAAGTTTTATGATAAGTGCTAAGAAGTTCTGTTAAAATCTTTTCTATTGTTTGTAAAGATGAACTTTAAAGAAAATAATACGTATCTACAGAAAAATTAAACCAAAATAAAATAACCTAACTAAGCTTGATTATATTTTCATAGTCTCGAAGCAAAACATTAAAAAGAAAAGCCACTAATCGTCCAACCACTAAACAAAAAAACGTGACCAAATTACCAAAAAACCATATTAGCGTAACGAACTAATTCAAATAATCGACTAACTTTCGAATCGAATCGTCCAAACAGAATCACGCACAACACTAACACAAGAACGTAACGATTATCTGTCAATTAATTAGAAGTAGCCAATTAGCCAAAGTCACACATTCTACGATCTATTTACGTGATTGGGTTACTTATAAAACGTATGGTGAGAACCACGGAAGGACGTGATAGGATTACAAATCTGACACATGTACCAAGTGTTATGGGACATCTTGACATTATTAGAGTACTTTGTGAATTGTGATTATGCTAAAAAGGCAAATTAGATGTCTATGGTTTTACGTTATGGCCGTGGGGGACGATGACTCGGTTGAGACGGATTTTGTTTTCGTTTAACAGGTGGATACTTTGTCCAAATTGATATGTAATGTATGTAGCACATACACGTACTTAACTGTTGTCTAAAATTTGAATGCAAATCCTCACAATGTGTGAGAAGCTATCTAATTCAACATTCTAGTCTCGACTCAGTATAATCTTACAGAAATGTATGATTGAAGTCTAAAATAATCGAAAGGTAATATAAATGTAACTAACTCAAAATGAAATCGCTACATCACTATAAAATCATAACTGCCAACATTATGAAATTAATTTCCGAACGCGCCAAAAACAACTCAAACATCCTAGTTCCACGGAATTAGCGCAAAATTAAAAAAAGAAAACCGTTGTCGCGCGAGCCACAACCGAAAAAAAATAAAAACTAAGATGGCGGCTTGCTTACGACGAAATGTCGGGAATGTGTCCACGTGGAGCCGAATTCAGGGCCGAATGTAAACGCTCCCGTTCTATATGCTTTATTTTGGATGTCTCCCATTTGTTATACATAATACATGTAGGGACCGTATCGCGGGATCGGGACTGTCAGAGAATTTTCGACGGCGCCATCCAGCCCGGCGCGACTACAGGCTGATGTTGTTTGGGGTTCAACAATAATGCATGTGAGAGCGAAATAAAAGGAGAGATGTGCGCGAAAGAAAGGAAATACAAGGAGACATGAAAAAAATATTGCAACAGTTTAGGGATTTTTTTTTATTTTGTCCTTTTTTTGTAAGACCTAAAAATTTACTTCTTCTTGAAATTTTCAACAAAAACTTGAAATTGTTTGAAAATAAAACCGTATGTTAGCAGTTGGTTACTTTTACACATGAATCAAAGGGTAATCATTAAAACAGTCAATTAATTCGGAATCCCACAAATACTTTAATAAAAAACAACTAAAACTATCCCTAATTTAATTTAAACTCCATCCCACGTTTGGAACCATCCTCTATGGTCCAGATAGTGGAGGATCGAACTGAGAAAGAACGCGGCGCGACATGAACTTATGAGTTACAGTCGCTGGGACTTTTTGTAGCGCGCCGAACGCGGAAAATTAGCTTTGAGAACAAATACGCGCCTTTCGGGGACTGGCGTTTAAAGGAGATAAGATTTGGAGAAGTACGCTGTATGAAGTTGCAACGTACGAAGTTTAAGTCAAGTTAGCGTGCTTTACGCATTTGACAGGACTTTCTATGCGTTTTACAGAATATTCGGATAGTTAAAAGCTAGCCTCCATGATTGACAACTATGAGATTTGTATCGTCCGGCGCACCTGCTGTTCTTGTCACTATGACCATTTAGTTTCGTGATTGTACCTCCAAACAAGTCAATCAAAGGAGTGGATGAAGAATACACCAACATTTTGATTAGGTCAACAATGCTTTGTTTAGCCCTACTTATATCCAAAAATATAAAACTATCGTGTTTTACCCAAATACGGCCTATCCTCAATGTAACTATTCAAATCATCACCTATTTTGTATTCCGAATCGCCTTTACCACAGACAATAAATATTACGTCGAAAAAAAAAAACATAATTAAATCATTCTGCTTTTGTTTTGTCTAGAAATCCTCGAGTTTCTGATAACTTTTAGACGCGGTTCTGTTTCTTAAAATCTCCGTTCATTCTGCGTAATCCTAGAAGATGGGAAACTGGGGTAATAGACCTGAATACCAATAGACCAGGTAGTGTATGAGAAAAATACGCAAAAATGTACTTATGTAGTCTTGTCACGGTGGGCATGAGGTGAAGATGTAAAATTAGCAAGATCTAGGTGATGACTGTGCCTAATTTATTTATTTATGTTAATCTTATTGATACGACTGTACTCGTGGGTAGAGTACTGACTTGTGATTCAAAAGTTCAACGTTAAATTTGTTAATCTGCTGCTTGTCTAATTATTTATTTAGAAGTTATAGCTTCTTAATGGACTTTTTTGATGCTACGCTTTGCTCTGCCACAATAATGAATACTGCACTCTATCTTCACATATTGCCAGCTTTATATCTCATCTACCAATGACCCTCTTTAGGCATATTATTGTCCACTTTAATGAATCCATATTATAGGTACCAACAATACGAAGAAACAATTTCAACCGTCATGTCAATCGATCAAAGAAACTGTCCTTCAGAAATACAAGGCAATATGGTTTATAACCTTCAAAAACGATGTGAACTACACAGAAGACGGTGAATAGAGTCTTCAACTTTAAAAGTGGCGCCGTACACCGAATTGGCACTTACAATTTGGTGCCGATCGTTTATTATTTGCAGGTTATATGCACGCGATGTCAATGGTTTGTTGCAGTGATGACATTAAACATGATGCTCTTTTTTTTCAAGTTAAAAGTTTTATTCCTCCAGTGGAGGTTGTGACTTTATCATGCTTGTTAGATGTCTTGTTCAAACTAGTGCTTGGTTAAGAATAATTGACAGCGTTGTTAGCAAAATCTTCAATTCGAAAATAAAGAAGGTCAGTTCAGCTTTTGCGCGGAGATTTTGATAACTTGAAATTGTAATTGTCGTGCAGTGGCGTGTAGCTAGCAGAGGAAAAGTGTCCAGTTTTATATATCTAAGTGTCTGAATGAATAGCAGTTTGAGTAGTTTCATCAGTCTTTTAATATTTTCTAATTCAATTGGCTAAGTATATAATATCGACCCTAAGATGCACTCAATAAAATCAGTAAATAAATTGCTACCAAGTTCGTTTTGCAATTCCTGGATCAGCATAAAAACTCAATTAAAATTACAAATACAAATCCCTGGTATTACAACTGCCGCATCGAAATCACACTACCCGTTTCCTAGATACGGACAAGCAAAATATACATACATAAATTTACCTCTAAATAGGCTGAAAAGACAAATTTTTCTCACAATAAAAACTCATATGCATTTCAAATGTGCTACATTTGCATCGAGTTGTCTTTCCGTTTTTTTATATGCTTTTTTATGCTACTTAATATGCACCGTTTATAAGGGCGCATGGTTAAGTTTTTAATTTATTTAATTGTATTAAAAATATGAAAAGTATGTGCGTAAGCTTTTGAGTGCTAGTTGATTTTTTTTTCGGATAGGCAAGGGGTTGGTTTTAGCCAATGGCAACATTCGTTAGTTATAATATTATTATAGGGGACGTACTGGTAACTATTTATTCGACACGAACTAACTTTTTTGTTGAGCTACTTTTTTATGAAGCTTACTAGGTTGGCTGCCCCAAGGGTCGATATTGAGACCTATACTTCTTAAACTGTTACACTAAATATTTATTTGTATTCCTAGTTAATTGTGCTTTCAGTCTATTTGAATCTGCTGAACCCCAGTGTTTAAACTAACAGCTTTGACTTCGTTAGACAAACAGTGACAGATACCAGTACCTTCTTAAAAGCTTACCATTACTTTTAACAATTTATTAGCGTCAACAAAACACCATATATCTTCACGACAAGCCACATCCGGGTCGGCACAATTGTTCTAAACAAATTCTTATCACGACTACCTAATGTCCCTCAATCGACGCCTCGTCCATCTCACCCGGTTATTTTGTACATCGCCCGATTCGCGGATTTACGTGGTCAGACTCTATAATTTGTCGGTTTATTTGGCCTTCCTGTTTATTAGCAATTGTTATTAGTTCTCGGAGACTAGTTGTCTGGTGTTTCTGTGATTGATAGAACTAAATTCGGTGATGAAGACGGTGATAAATTATGGATGGCGTTTCAAAGTGTCGTGTTTGGATTTGATGTGATGGACATTTTAGATTCTTTTGGCATTGTACAGAATATACAAATTGAGTGTTAGTCACATTACTTGATCATTTAGATTAATAATTAAGTACCTACTTATAATGAAATCAATGTCGTTGCTTCCCGAGGAATATAAGACATACCTATAGGTAATTCTGAGTACTAAATTGACTCGGTTACAAAAATAGACACTAAACAGGAGTTGAAGTTGTTGAAATAGGTAATTGAAGCAAAATTGATAATCGCCATATCCAAAAATAGATCTAATAGTCTCAATTGATGTGAAGCAATTACTGCTGTTACGATCGAGCTTTAAAATTTCTTAAGGATTTTACAAGTTGGTATTGGCAAGATAAATGTGAGAGTGCGCGTGTATGAGCAGATGTATGAACGTAAACGAAGCAAACCGAGTATGTACCATCGAAGAAGTTCATATCTAACCACCGTAAGGACTATTATTGCTTGCAGCGCTGGGTGGTTATAGCACCGGGCCGGTAACAGATGTGGTCATCGTGTTCACGGGATTTTGTTTTGAAACTGGTTAGATATGAACTTCTTTGATGGTACCTAAGGATCGTAGCAGGTGGCGTTCGTAGTTTCTGCTTACCCCCATGAGAAGAAGGCTTGAGTTTATGTATGTGTAAGTATGTATGTAAGTAAATATGAGAGTTTAGTATAAATAGTGGTACGTACTGGCAGAGACGTTTAATATTGATTCAAAGTGTTATTGGCAAAAATATATTTGGAATGATAAATGGCTTTTTCAGGTTTTAATATAGCTTCCAAATTCGAGTCGGTTGCCTTTCGTGAACGATTCTGAACATTTTACAGCTGCAGTGCTATTCTGTAACCATCTCACCGTGAAAACTTAGGTGAAGTGAGCGTGGAGTGAGCTGTCATTCCACCTAATGCTAGAGATTGACACTATTGACAGGTCACTTCACCTAAGTCTTCACGGTGAGTTTTTTATTTACAAAATACGTCAGCTGAAATACCTTTTAGTTACTGAGAAAGTCGATCCTAAGAAATCTCTTTTCTCTTCTTCATGTATAAGCTTCTAAATCTTCATTTACACGATGCATGTTTCATGGATATGTAGGTATACAATAAAATTGAAGCAACAAATGAATTGCATCGTCTCAGCAGTGTTTAGACTGTGCCATTTTTATTGTTGCTTCAACTTATGGTCATGCCACGGGCAATTTGGTGGCACCTTGTACATATCTCTTAGTCTTTAGATTTGTCATCATCCGTTCTCTGTAGATATATATTACGTCATCCACCCAACCCTGAGCTATTTGCCTCACTCATCAGTCGGCTCACGTCTGTCACACTCAGTTGCAGCTGAGGTTAGGTACCGTACCGATGTTTATTTGAGCTAGTCCTGGGTATAGCTTTGTTCATGGTCTTTACCGATGTGGAGTAAGCAGGAGGTTTAGCATTGAGGTCTGTCAATAATTTGAGCTGCACAACTCAATGTGTTCTAAAGTGTAAGTAAAAGTATTTACAATGATTTTGGATACCTATTGGAAATCGAGGATCCTGGTATAATCTGTGAAACTTTTTGTCTATTTCTCACAAAACATCAGCAGATTAGTTGATAATCTTGTATTCTATAACTTCACTATATACTTCTTCTTTTTGTATGGTTAGTGACTAACCTGGTGTCAGATTTTTAAAGCCGCCTATGGGCCTGGCTTGGCTTCACATGCCGTCGAGAAATATCTCTCAGGCATGCCGGTTCCTCACAATGTTTTCCTTGGCCGTTTTTGAAGCAAGTGATAATTATACAATTCGCACATGAATCCGAAAAGTCAGAGCTACGTGCCTTGGGTTCGAACTCGAGACCTATAACTTGGCAGTCTGAGGGTCGCACCACTAGGCTTTCACTGAAGGCTAGATACTATATCTTCCCCACTCAGTTATTATAGACTTATCTCGGCAAAAAACAACGTCCAGAAGAATTTCAAAAGTTAGCGAATAGGAAAGCCGAGAGAATCCAAAAATGACGATGTATGATTTTGTTTTTCCACCGACTCTATAGTAAACAAAAATAGCATACCATATTCAGCCTATAACGTTCCCACGGCTGGGACACAGGCCTCCTCTCGGTCAGAGGGAGTGGGCTGTAATCCACCACGCGGGCCCAGTGCGGGTTGGTAGATGTCACATGTCTTCGAATTTTTTGTTCTAGGACATGCCGGTTTCCTCACGATGTTTTCCTTCACCGTTTTGAGAGCAGTGGTGACGAAAAAATAAATAAAGCGCCTACCTGGGTTCGAACCCAGGATCGACAAGTCGGGCTGCGATTTTGAAGATTCTTAAGATCAGTTCATTGATTTTGCAACAAGACACTATGCAATAAACAAATGTTCACACCCATTGATTTATTATCGTCTAAGTGTTATTGACGCTATAATATTTAACTTGTAAATCCTTTGAGATGATTATATTGCGGTCAATATCAATTTAATATCGGTATGTATTTATTAAATAAAAGATCTATATAAATAAAAATGAAATGCTGCTAGATGGTAAGTGCATCACTTGAGAACGGCTGGACCGATTTGGATATTATTTGTTGTAAAGTGTTCGTGATAGTCCGAATAAGGTTTTTAGGGAAAGAAAATTTGGAAAAGTTTCCCGGAAAATTGGAAATATGGGAAAAACTGAAAGTGCTTTTTACTATTGGATTTTTGGACAGGACGTCTGTCAGGTCAAATAGTTTTAAATAAATATTTGCCAGTGCCTAAGTATGCATCTCTGTTTTTACTTGACAGAAAATTGAATGAAATCAAAAATATGAGAAAAACTGTGATCAGACAAAACTTCTAGCGCTAAAAAAATCAGAAAATAAGGCGAACTTTATATTACCCTGAAAATACAATTTAACGGTAGTAAACAAATAAATCCTAAATTACTATGTCGATCCCTGCCATAAAGCTCTAAAAGAACACTTAATTAAAATATAAGACCTTAGCTTTGTTTCTGAGAAACGTTAATAAGACAAACATATACTAATGTTTACAGCGACCACACACTACGCATGTGTGAGTGACATGGGAAGTTCATTCTGGGTAATTTAAATAATTAAGTAGTATTTAGAAGATAATATTTTCTTGTGGATCAGTATGGACCAGAGTGGTTGTTACTAGGTACCTAATAACAGTCGCTCGGGTCGATCGAGCTACGCTTGCCGCGGTCGGTTAGCGGATGGGTAACAATCCATCACATATCGAGACCCTACCGTACTTCGGACAGCACGTTATGCCATTGGTCCCGGCTGTCATTCGCAGATCTTTGTCAGTCGTTACGGGTAGTCAGAACCCCAAAAGTCTGACAACCAGTCATAAGGGGGTAGTGTCATAAGGGGGTAGGGGTAGTGTTAGTGGTTGTTGAGTTCCTCAATAACTGGAGGTCAGATAGGCAGTCGCTCCATGTAAAATACTGATTTTCAGCTGCATCCGGTTCGGCTGGAAGCCGACCCCGACATACTTTTTTGGGAAAAGGCTGGGCAGTCCCATCGGCGATAAATGACGAACTTCAATACAAATTTTCATCCCCCCTATTTAACACCTGTGAAA
Organism: Agrochola circellaris; assembly: GCA_914767755.1. Taxonomy (NCBI): domain Eukaryota; kingdom Metazoa; phylum Arthropoda; class Insecta; order Lepidoptera; family Noctuidae; genus Agrochola; species Agrochola circellaris. Next base: position 13,579,611 of record OU611860.1, read on the forward strand.
CCCTTCGTTAGTGCTCATTTTCGCTATAAAGGAACTCTTGTCAAAATGTCACGCTCTAAGACCCAGCGGTTTAGGCTGTACGTTGTCTGTTCGTGATTGAATTCTGAAAGTTGGCAACGTCGCAAATATTTCCCTGTTTTGATTAATTTGGCAATATTACTGTATGAAAATAAGAAATGTGGCTAACTAGCGAACTAGAACTACAATTCATTATTAGTATTAATGAATTGCAATTATAACACTGAAAGTGATGTTGTAACCGTTTAATGTGTAAAAAAGCCATTTGGAAAGTTTCCAAATACTTTTTTTACATCTAAAACTAAATATTCGGTGTTAAGATATTAATTATTGCATTTCATAATCAATATTTTAGTTCACTAGTTAGCCACATTTCATATTTCCGTACAGTAATATTGCCAAATTAATCAAAACAGGTAAATATTTGACAGCTTTTGCCATCCCGCTCTTAAGATTTTAATTAGGTAGAAGATCTATGAGAATGTAGCTGACAGCACAAGATAAACCATTTCGCCACACATCTGAGCAAACTGACTGATCTCCATAAACTATAGTCATATTTTATTGATGATTACGAAATAATACCACCATACACGTCGCCTGACAAATTATTATGTTGTTACTAACTCAAGTAAACACCCGACTTCGTAAGTTCCAAAGACAACCGTCACTTCATACCTTAACGGCCATAGAGCAAAGTTCACCACAGACTGTAAACATCAAAACTACGACCACAGATAAAATATTATATTCGTTCTGTGACTCATTCCTTATCTATAAAATAAATCATGCAACTTAATGGCACTTTAAGTGGTATTATCGTTCCTGATTAGGGACACAAAGATTCTTCTTCGCGGATCATGAAAGAACTTATTCTTGTGACCCTAGGTCGAGAGATAGGGTAAAAGGAGCCCCATTGATAAATTTATACGAGTTTCCAAGGGTCATAGCAGCAAATCGTTGAGATATGAGGTTTTTGTTTTAGTTGAAAGAGTTATTGTATTCTGAAACTGGCTCAGTTTGAGTTGACCGCAATTTTAGGGGTTACACAACAACAATAACAACAATAAATACAACAGCTCTGACAGTCTTGAATATCTTATAATATAGTTGTCAAACCTAGTAAACCGATTTGCAAAAGTTTGTTTGTTTTTCTTTTTGTTATTAAAACCTTATTAAACGTGTAACATCACACAATTCCCAGAAAGATGAATGTACTCTTAAGCCGTCAATTGTTGGGAACATTTAAGGAGAGGTCTCAAAGGAGTCAATCGGCACCCTTCGGCGTAAGTGGCCAAATTTCGGCCACCCTCGGTTCCGAGCTCCGTCGGAAACGAGCAACTTAACTCCCTTCTCTTTTACACTCTTTTGGGCACTGTCGAGTAACTTGACAGTGTAATTTTTGAGAGGAGGGTATTTAGAATGTATCCTTCCATTCCTTCTGTAATCTTCAAAGTTTTTCTTAGATATTGGGGCTGAAAATATTTGAAATCAATCTTTAAAAATAAAATGCTCATAGAAAAAATAATTCCATGTAATAGCTTGAAAAAATACTTTTATAGTTTGATAAATTCATAGCTAGCATCAGACCACAGATGCAAAATATCAGGCCTGCACTTGATCCAGATGTAAACAAATAGGTATTTAATTAAGTTACTAACATAATGTAGACCTCAAAATCAACACAATTCACTCATCCAACCTTATCCCAAGTGAAAGAAAAACAAAATCTTTTATTTAAGTGTCGATTCCATTAGCACAAAACCTTTATAGATCCTCGTGGCTAATTAGTTCTCTCGTAAAACTAAAGGGGCTCGTCAATCAATGGCTGCTTGAGTAATGGTGACAGATTCGCGACGACATGCGACGCAATTTAAAAGAATACCAGAAATTCCACTATTATAGGGGACCTGCAATTAAAAGGTTGAAAAAAAAAGTTTGAAAAAAGTGGTGTCATTTATTGGTGCGTTCGCAAAAAGATCTAAGATTTCCCGGATGGGTAAAACTTTAAGTGGTAATCTAGGATCTATTCTATAGCCGTCCGTAAAAGACTGACGAAAATGTCAAAAAAACAATATGGTGTCGATTATACTGACTAGCAATGCCATCGGAAACAGAAATAAGATTTCCAAATTTTCCACGACAAGTCTAAGCATAAGCATAATCAGCCTATAATGGTCTCACTGCTGGGCCACAAGCCTACTCTCTGTAAGAGGGCCGTAATCCACTACGCGGGCCCAGTGCGGGTTGGTAGATGTCACATGTCTTCGATTTTTTGGTTCGAGGACATGCCAGTTTCCTCACGATGTTTTCTTCCCCGTTTTGAGAACAGTGGTAATGAAATAATTCACACAAAGTAAAGCGCTTGTCACTGTTGGAACCTACAAGTCGTAAGTCGCGGTTGTTATCACTGGGCCACCACTACTCTCAAGTGATAAGTCAAACCAATGCTAAACTACTAATCAAGGGTCTATTCTATCGCCGTAATAAATTTCATACAAATCTGTTAAGCCGATATTTGGAAACAGACAGAGTAACAAACAAACATCCAAACTTTGTGACAAAAAACCATGTGTCAAATAGTAAAAGCAAGCATAAAGCTGTACAAGAATCTTTTGGCGTGCGGCCAAAATTGGAACTAACGCCGCCATCTTTTTTCTTCAATACATTTCACAAAACAATTGCACAAATGTTCACCTACAGCGCCCCGCTTACAACGTCATTCGGGCGCCAAAAGATCCTTGCAGCAGTTTAGTTTATGCTTTAACCGTTTATGGGTCATGGTAGTGCTATACAATGATTTAAATTAAATGATTCAAGTTTCTAATTATAAGCAATAATCATTTGTCTAAATAGTAAACGCAGGCGGCGTCGCGGGTTGAAGAGGTATAATAAAGTATGAGCCACTAAACAGAGGAACGAACAGCCGAAGTTCCACTGAAAAAAACATGGGATTACAAAATTTTTTCACGCAGACTCTAGAGCGAGACGAAACTAATAAGACCGTTAAAGTGATTATAAACTACTTAATGTACCTATTTGTTTAGTTTGTATTTTTTTTTTCATCTTTGAAGTAACTTTTCCTCTAGGCGTATAAACCCTTCACTACCATATACAGGCAGAAAAATTTCCCTAAAGTTCAGTTCAGTTGAGTAAAGTTCTATTTCTGTATTATGCAGAGTTGTAAAAAATTAGCCTTCTGAACATTCTATACTGTGGCAATACTAACAGATCAAATAAACCATTCAAGTCTTAACGATAGCAATAAAACTTAATGTTTTTAACTATGGCACCAAAACAGGAGATTCTGGGCAAAAACTAAGGAGGACCATGAATTTTTATTTACGTTTTATATAGGGAACAACTTTTTAGATTTATTTATTTGGTTCTATGTAAGAATACTCGGTTTATCCTGAGAAAACCCTCTTATATAATTCTTATTTAGTTTTGAATAATTAAAAGCCAAAAAAATAGGCGTTAGTTATAATATTTTAGTGAGGAAAATACTCATAGTCTTGGTAAAACTAAATACTCTCATCGTCGAATTAACTCACAATAAAAAGGACGCATGTAGTAACTAATTTATAATCACCTGTTAAAGATAACTACTTACCTACTGTTATAAAAGTACATAATAATTTAAATGGCTACAATAGACTTATATACGTTTTCTACAGAAAAAAAAAAAAACAAATCATATATTTCAAATCTTTTTTTACTCTCTTTATAGGTATAGGTACGTGGTTTAAAGTTTCGTGCAGACCAGCGCGACGCGACAGCGCGGCGCGACACCGGTTATTGTTATACCGTCAAGTTTTCTTAGAAATTGTATTGTTCGAGTCGCGTCGCGCTGGTCTGTACAAGCCTTTATCAGTAATCTAGAAATTATGATTAATAAATATTCCGATTACCGCATCCACCGTCAGTAAAAAGAAGCTATTCAGTTTACAAGACCAGTGTGTCACACAAATAATTCTACATCAAGTGAATGACCTCTCAAGGTTATATGCATTGTAACATTTCGCAAGGGGAGCGATGATAAATCCATTTACACAATAAATAACAATAAATTAAAGGTTATTGGTGAACAATTTGACTCACGGTATAAAGTAAAAATTGCTTTTAAGTTTTAACTTCAGCTGTCTATTATCACGTGAGCTCGACTCTATATAAGCTCACTAAGCACGGACGTAAAAATATCGCGGCGGGATTTTCAACTCTGGGTGTTGAGCTGAGCGTTGAAAATCCAGTGCACGAAAAAAATCGCCCGTCTGTACCTGCACGCGTAGCATGACCACCGTAGAAACGGGTTATGTCGACGGCAGAATAGACAAAATTATAGATTGTGATTGTTTAACTGTCACTTTGTCTATTCTTCCGTCGACAAAACTCGTTTCTACGGTGGTCATGCTACGCGTGTTGGGCTAACAGACGAGGAAAAGACAACATTTTGGGACTTATGGTAGGTTTTGTACTAACTTACTAAGTTATTATGAAAATGTCAAAATTGTTCACACATCTCAGGTCCTGTCGAATGTAGGGTGCTACAATACGGCACCTGAATGGGTTGTTGGTACATTTGTGAAATTGTGTCAAAAATTGGATTGACCAGACAAGATGGCGGCGTTAGTTCTTAATTTAGCCACGCGTCTTGTAGCTTTGTATGAGCACTGATTAGTTACACTGTGGCAAGGCTATGATTTTAAATTCAATAAAAATATATTACCGACTCCCATGGCGGCATTTCTAAGGCTACCGATTTACTGAAATGCTACCGAATATTATTAGTGTGGTCATCAATTTTACTAAGTACCGAAAACACGTCAAAACAATCTCTAAAAGGAATACTTACCTAAATTGTATTCCTTTTAAAGATAATACTTAAATGGTACAGTCGGCAGTGTAGAACACTATGTATTAGATCACTTCGTTGTCCGTCTGTATGTCTGTCTGTCACGACCCTTTTTCTCAAGAACGCGTGGAGGTATCAAGTTAAAAATATTATCATATGCGTAAGTTTACGGTACGTTGGAGCTCTAAGAGAACGTAATAAAAAAAAATGGTTGCCTGTAAAGTCGGTTTTACGGGCGAAGATTTTACGTGACAATGTCTTTTTATCGGCGGTGACTCATCGTAACAGACGTGAGCGGGCGTTACACTTTTTCATGAGTGACTCCGAGCCGCAACCTAATTTAAGACGTTGTCACGTCAAAATACGGCCATTTTGATATGCGACATATTTTGATGCTCGCAAATCTGGCAAGAAGCAAGGTCTCACAGCACAAGGAACGAAAATCGTTAATTTGTAGTAAGTATTCTAACAAAAAAATATATATATAATTGCAGTGACAAACTTACATTTGCAGTTGGCGAATTGACCGTGACGTAAGTATATCGATGTATGGGGAGACCACGTTTTTTAACTTCAATGTGAAGTTTGTTTTTAGGTTAATTCATCCTAACTAAGGAAGGCCATGAAGGGTCACAGTCTTCACTGTGTGTGGTCCGACACGCACTCGGCCGGTTTTTTTAATTATAATAATATTTTTGAATTATATTTCACATAAATGGGGTTTTATAAAATAAAAAATATTTATTTTCGAATGAGAAAATGGCTCGGTTTTAATTGTTGAATTTCAAAGGTTCCAAATAAAATGATTTTTTAACTTAAATAAACGGACTGCCTCGTTGGTCTAGTTGAAACAAACACTAGGTACTGCTGAGCATTTGGTCCTGGGTTCGATTGGGACGGGCAAAGTGTTTGAGTTTTTCCATCTGGAATTTCTCAGAAGCCGCCCGGAGTCTGGATTTGTGCCCGGTTGATGGCAATAGGCTCGCCCCCTATTACATGGGACTTAAACATAACCGGCGAAATGTGTGTGTAGATACTACAGATACACACCTCTGCCTTACCATTGGGGTTTTGTTATGTTCATTTAAATAGAAATAGAAAATATTTAGTGTCCAGCACGCGTAGCAAGACCACCGTAGAAACGGGTTTTGTCGACGGAAGAATAGACAAAATGACAGATAAACAATCACAATCTGTCATTTTGTCTATTCTTCCGTCGACAACCCCCTTTTTTCATGCTACGTATGCTAGTAATACAGTGAGCAGGTTCACAGGATAACAGCAAGTTGAGACAATTTGAGTAGCTTATAATATTACCTACAGCTAGGTTACAATATATTATTTGCCAGTGAGCCGCAAACTAGACAGTTAGTGTGTATCTTGAAAAAATATCTGACAGTAAGGTTTTGAACCCATGGTTTTTGCTGACAGTACCTACTTAATTTCTTTGCGCTTTAACTAGAATACCTCCACTTCGCAGTAAAGTAGCAATAAGCTAAGAAATATTTTTAGAAGTAATTCAAGTTATTTTACTGCCAGCTTTAAAATTAACTAATCTACCAATATTGCCACACTTAAAAAATATTTTATAGCGCTTTGTGCTGGGCTAAATCGCTGTTTACGCTGTGAGCCTTTGTAATGTTCCAAGTTATAAGACTCGGGATGGGACCACACGTGCGATGATATAGAGCTATATTTGCTCTCATATTATAAATTCATACTAATTGTACCATCTAAGAAGTTCATATCTAACCAGTTTCAAAACAAAATCCCGTGAACACGATGACCACATCTGTTACCGGCCCGGTTCTATAGTCGCCGAGCCGCTGCAAGCAAGAATAGTCCTTACGGTGGTTAGATATGAACTTCTTCGATGGTAAATGTTTAGGTACAAATGATAATGAAAACGCATGGACCTCCACATATACCTACAAAGAGATGATTTATCTCTACACAATACAAGCCTCATTTCTGGACTAACAGCCGATTCATATAATTTAAGGACCGATATCGGTTAAAATTAACACTATTGTATCTTTAACAATAATGAAGCAAATACCTCTTAGCTTTGCATAGTAGACCCTCCCATTTGGAAGTAGCTATCACAGGTAAAATTTGCTTACGAATCTATTTATTTTCCCAGTTGGCAATAAAAAATGTTAGCATTGGTAAGAGAAACAATTCATTTTTTTTATATTAACTGATCCTTAGTGCAGATTTTACCAATGAAATTGAACGCGTTCAGCTCATCTACAAGCGTTCAAGAGCTGTCAGTGTACAATTACTCCATAACAATTTTGACACTGACAGCTCTTGAACTCATTTTAGAAAAGCTGTTTGCGTTCAGTTACATTGGTGAAGTCAGCCCTTAGTGATATACGCAAATATGAGATATTGAATGTTCTTCTAATAATGTGAGTTTTTCAATAGTGTGGCAGAAGATTTACCTCTTAAACCAGTCATGTTTTAAACCAGAATCCCCGATCCCGTCCAATATGTATACCACATCATCCAACCCGCATTGGGCCCGTGTGGTGGGTTACAGCCCACTCCTGATGATTATGCTCATATGAGCTGGCGGTAGAGTAGCAGAATCGCCTCTGTAGTCTAGTGTTTAGGCTACCACCTGTCTCAGACCCAGATGTCCCGAGCTCGATTTACTGCTCGGTTTGGTTGGCGGTAGGGCTTGTTCTAAGTCCGCCTGGCTAGCTACCACCATCTTATCTAAGTCTATCGCAATAACAACAATGTTAACAGCATTGTGTTTCGGCAGTACCTAAGAGGTAAGATAGACAGTTCCTCTGTCGTTGAGGATTCCGGGTGAAGCTCGCTTCCACCTTCGGCTTGATCATCACTTACCATCAGGTGAGATGCAGCCAAAAACTTCCTCGTTGAGGTTAAAATAATAAAAAAAAGAACCCGTCAAACTATCTTCACCCAACGAGTATCGCCTGCGCTCTGGTACTGCATATGATATGACTTTGCTTTAAAGTTTTAAAATCCAACCACAACAAAGTAAAAAATAAGTTAGGAACTTGAGAGCAACTTAAAAGTAAGTGATACGTAAGTAAGAAGTGTAATTAACGAACGAAATCTTTGAGATCTTGAGTCGTGTCTCACATGCTTCGGTATTCGGTGCTTGGCGGCGACTTTGACAGTTTTTGTTAGTTTTTCTTTTGTCTTTTGTTAAAGTTCGTTAATCTAGTTCCTGCAAGGAGTCTGAGGTTCGATTACCAATTTTGGCGATGGGACTTTAACTTAACTGGGGTGAAAAACGAAGATGTTTTCGGAAGTAATAATCCGAATGCCTATAAACTCAATACGAATTTCAATTAAACGGGCCATGTGCATTATGTATTTTTATTTTATGGCAGATATTTGCCAGTGACCTTGAGTGGACTGAGCTCACGCAACGCGTCGTACGTCCAGCCAGTAATAGGACTCGCCCATCAAAGAGCGCTTTCCCAAATTAGACGCATTATTAATTTATTATACATAAAACAAAAGGTATTTTAATAAAACACGTGATATTCAGTATAAAATCATTAAAAGTCGGTTATCGTCGCCTTACGAGAAAAATTGGTCGGTGATAATATTTTATATTTTCCTCTCATAGAGAGGAGGCCTGTGTCCCAGCAGTGGGAAAATTATAGGTTTTATGTAATATTTAATAATGTAAATTGTGGAAACTGACACCAAAGAAAGAAGAATCGAAATTAGTATGTTTCCCCAGTTTTTATGGGTTAAGCCAATTTTACACCAGTCTTTTGGTGTAAAATTGGCTTAACCCATAAAATGACTAGTAACTATGTTTATATAAAATAAAATAAAAAAACTGAACTAAAGATTTATTTCAAAATCACGAATACCCTACCAGTCATAAACGTTTATCACCAAATGATTACCGCGAAATACTGTGACTTGTGAGTTAAATATCTATTAAAGTAGGTATTTCCGAGGCTGTAATTAAGAGAAGAGGCTTGGTTGGTATCAGCACGTCCCCTAATCGCGGTTTGGGTTCCCTCTCTGGCGAAAAGAGGGACCATGGGCTATTGAGAATTAAGGACAGGAAAAGTTTTTTTTTTTGTTTACATAAACATTTTCGAATTACTCAATTTTTAAAATATTTTTAGTATGTAAACATTCATGTTTTTTAGGTCCTGCAATACTAGCTTTCGATCGTTTGTAAAAGTAGGGAATGGATTAGAATTTTCTGAAGTGCTGATTTTTTTTCACAAAAATCAGACCAATAATTTATCTATAACTGGATGCTAAGAAATGGATCTTTACTTGTATTCAACTAGCTTTAAGTCGCAAACGGTCGCATTTTTTATTTTTTATTCTTATTCTTTATGACTCATTAGCAGTGATAGGAATAGGTAGTGCCTATTTGCCTAAACTTCGAAGAACAGAGACGAGACTTCCTTAGGACTAAATTTTTTCCGGGACATCTGTCCCGAAATTCGGGACAACACTTTTAGATACATTAAAAAAATATGTTATTTGGAATAAGTAATTCGTGTATTTACCTAAAGTTTGCGACTAGATATAACATTTATAATTTATAACTCCATAATAATAACAACATATCCTCTATGGGCTCTAAAGGAATAATAAAACACATAGAATATTGTTGTGACAAATATATTATTATGTATATTTATATTATTTTTTAAATATGACGTAGTTGGAAAGCATGAAACAAAATGTACAGACGGAAAAAACTTAAGTTACAAATTTTGTTTACTGTTTATCTATCTATGTCATATTTATTTTACTGACGTTGAGTGATGCAATTTTAACTCAAATCAAAGTACAAATTAACCTTTGAAGTATACATTTATGACAATCAGTTTTAATAGTGAACTACTAACTGTTCGGTTTTGATACAGATCTTGACGCATTAAAAATTGCTAAGAAATTGAAAATCTTTATTTATGTTACAAAAAATTTATGGTTGTAACGACTGTGAATTTTATTTATTATGTTATGTCTAGTCGCAAACTTTAGGTAAATATAGACAAATTACTTATTCCAAATAACATATTTTTTTTATGTATTTAAAAGTGTAGTCGAGAATTTCGGGACAGATGTCCCGGAAAAAATTTAGACCTAAGGAAGTCTCCGTTTCTTGTCTCTGTTCTTCGAAGTTTAGGCAAATAGGCACTACCTATTCCTATCACTGCTCATTAGGTACCCGAATATTAAAAAATATTTGTCCTAGCTCTTAAAGGCGTGAAAATTGATTCGCTGTTACAATGTCTGACAAAACAGAATGGGTGCGCTTAAGTTTAGTGTTTTAATGTTTTTGAAAAGTATACAGTACATATTACACATGTAAGTACTTACTTAAAAGACGCGAGGTTTTTCTTATTTTTTAAGGACACATCTTTCATCTTTTTAGTACAAGATAGCCATCTTTATGTTTGCTTGTGACTGTGAGACCAAGCAGAAGATTTTCATGGAGAAACTACTAAGAGAATGCATCATCTTCAGTTGTTTTAATTTTTTTTTTTTGGTTCTGGAATGTCCCCCGAAATCCCAATAGCCTGGTCCCCGACAGAGACCGGGGCGTGGGGCAGAAACTTTGCCGTTTCACTTATCTGTGCCAACGGGGAATTTAAATGCGAATAATCATATTAAATGTAATTGATTCTCAGATATCTCGAACCTACTGAAAGTAAGAGAATCCTGTATTAATTGGAAAGGGGCAAGTGGATTCTATCAAATAGTAGTTAGGTTCTGGGTCTCGGGTTTCACTTCACGCGTTGTCATAGAGACAAGTTAAGGTTTCAGAGAAAGCATCACACCTGTATTTCCTCGAAGGGTTAGGCAGAGCTGTACCTATAGGTAGTACACCCACATACACAGACCAGACCCAGTTATCACAGACCTACACAAAATGGACCAATTTAAATTAGGTTTGCACGAATTCCTAGTTGCAAAATGTTACTATTCAATTAATGACTATTTAAATGAAAGATGACTGATTTTATCTGAAATGGCACCACAACAAGTGTAATGATTAAGTATTGAAATTTTGATTTGACTTTTTATTTTTGCATTTCTATATTTAATGTTTTTTTTAATTTATTCTGTATGTTTAATGTTGCGATTGTAATTATTTGCATGAGATATTAATAAGATATTAATTTGCACACCTCGTTAGGTTATAATACAATGTAGGTACCTTTTATACCTGTTCGGCAGTTATGTTTAAGTCCCACGTAATACGGGGCGAGCCTATTGCCATCAATCGAGCACAGACCAAAACTCCAGGCTGCTACTGAGAAATTCCAGATGGAAAACACAATAACACTTTGCTCGACTCGGGAATCGAACCCGGGACCTCAAGCTCAGCAGGAGCACTTGTGACCGAGACGAAAGAGGCAGTCAAGGTATCAGAGAAAATCATAGGTAAATGCCCTGAATCGTACAGAAGATAAATACCTACACACAAACAATTCGCACCTTTAGAATTATAGAGACCTAATTTGTTTATGAGTCAACTCATAAAATTTCAAATTAGGGTTTCAACTTTGACTTATAAAATTTCAAATTAGGGTTTCAACTTTGACTTATAAAATTTCAAATTAGGGTTTCAACTTTGACTTATAAAATTTCAAATTAGGGTTTCAACTTTGACTTATAAAATTTCAAATTAGGGTTTCAACTTTGACTTATAAAATTTCAAATTAGGTCTCTATAATTCTAAAGGTGCGAATTTTTATTAATATTTTTAGTTTAGAAGTATATAAATTCACGCCTTCTTACCATGTGGGTCCTAAGCAGAAACTACAGAACACCACCTGCCACCTGCTACGATCCTTACATACTTTCCTTCGTTCACGTTCATACATCTGCCATGCTATTCTGTAAACATCTCACCGTGAAAACTTGAGTTAAGTGAGCTGTCAATAGTGTCAATCCCTGTGGAATGACAGCTCACTCCACGCTCACTTCACCTAAGTTTTCACGGTGAGATGGTTACAGAATAGCACTGGCTGGTCATACATGCACGTCGGTTACGAGTGCTACGCACCTGACATTTCTGAAGAACATCGCCTGCCTTGTAGGATTACCTTTTGTTAGTCGCCTTTCATTCATTCTCTCAATATGACCAAATCATCTAAGCATTCTATTTTCAAATTTTGTTTTTATATCGTCATCGAATAGAAGAGACACCAAAAGTAGGTATGTCACCTCTAATTAAGTATTGCAATCGCAAAGAGAACAGAAATCTTCTGCGTTCCACCGTAGCCCTCATCCATCGCTTTCTATCAGACAAGATCGAGGTCAAGAGCAGATTCATAAAAAAAAATCTGACGAGTTCATATTTACAGGAATAAGAACTAAAAGCAAGTAGACTTCGACAGTTTTTTTTTTTTTTTTTGCCTTTACGAAAACGCAATTCGTCCTGTTTCCTGTTTCCGGTCAAAAATCGAAAACGAAAAGGTTTCCTAGACCAGACCACCAGACGAGAAAGATAGATTGTTTATTCCACATGCCTAGGTTTTGATTAGATTTGGTCTGTAAGTGAAACAACACCTCCACCACTGAGGTTCAATGTAAACTAGAGCAGACACCTAGAACAAAAATTTTTGTGCACGTTGTGGTCCATGCCATGGACCACAAACGTCTCAGTCACTACCTGGCGTCTTGGTGCGCAGTGTGCACCGCGCAGTTGTCGTACTTGACATCGAAGGGACACATTTATTGTTCGCGGTGTTTGCTCTAGTTTACATTAAATCACAAAGATCTCCCTCAGCAGTACTTATTCTTTAGCTCTACGTCCTGCATAGCTCCATTACTTTCCCGCTGTGAGGTAATATTAAAATAATACTGACTGCTATAATAGGTGGTGGTTGGCTCCCAGGTAACACTATAAAGGTAACACTTTATTTGGCGAAACATCGCATGTATGATAGAAAAAGGCCTGCAAAATGTGTTATAAATTCAATTCAAAATGTCGTTTTTGAAGATTCTGTCATACTTTTCTTCAAAGTCAACTCTTAAAGAACAAGTCTGGCATGAGTAAGTTAAAAGTAATAGACGCATTATGTCAAATATAAATTGTAAAAAGTGTTTATGCATCAATTTACATCACTATTACTGTCGTACACGTACCTAACTTATTAAAGTTACAGCTAATTACAAGGAACCGCAAAAATAAATAAATTAAAATGTCACCAGAAGGTGATAGACTAACAAATTGCTATTATCTATGCATTTAACGAGCCTTAGATAGGTTAACAATAGCCTATTAAGTTAAATAGCATGCGTATAACTTTGATACAGGGCGGCCATTAATTTACCCTTACTTAAAATTACACAAGCGCGCGGATAAACCGCGCATTCTAATTTTAAACATACGCTAAGCAAACGAAACATTATTCACACCATTTTTTATTTTATTATTTCTTTTATTGCACTGGCAAGGATTCTTACACGCTATTAAAAAAAAAAAAAACACAATTTTTTTACGGAACTAATTTACGTGTAAAATCCCGTAAAGGCGATAAGATACGAAAAAAAAAAACAAAACAATGTTGCCACACGGAGCGTTAAGTGTAAAAAAGTTCCCACTTTAGCACTACATAAACGACGGTGTTGCCAGCACTAATGAATATTGACAGCAATTATTAGTAAGACGGGTTCTCACTACAAACGGTTTTCAATATGAATATTACGCAGAAACGCGTTTTTTTTTGCATACCAGTGAGTTTTCTACTGTTTTTTTATTGGAGTATCGTTGGAAATCATACATGAGTTGGTGCTGGTACAATTTTACACGCCGTTGCAGTCTCGCAAATAAAGCCGTTTAATATGAATTGATTTGATTAGAATTATCTAATGTGTATTTACCCTATGTGGTTCATGTAAAATCATTTACGGGAGATGATGTTACTGATGATATTATTGTTAAGTAGGTATATGGTTGCCTCAAAGCTTTTCCAATGCACAGTGTTCTAATTTTAAATTCATCAACTGAAATGACAGTTGTATCGCAGGTAAATCATTTTTCTTTAAGCTGAAAAAAAACAAGTTAAGGCGCACTTTATTCAACCCTTTTTCTTTATAAACATTTGACAACGGCGCCTGAAGGCGTCGCTGTCCCCGCAAACGCGTCGCGGCTACTTACCTATTCCCCTTGTACTTACGGAACTTGCGTTTACGAAGCTAGGTAGCAATTTACGAATTTTGGGCTTAGAAGGTTTTTTTCAGCAAGGGAATGCATCGGGAATTTATTGTTGTGTACTACGGTTTCCTGTCAGACACTGGCTGCAAACAAAAAAAAATACTCTATTGGAAAATCAACCTTTTTTTTTGTTTTTGGCTGTGACTTAGAGTTTGCTTTTTAAATACTGTGTTTTGTTTAACCCTAAACCGCAAATGCAGAGTATTTTAAATAAAACTTAACCCGTACACTGTCAAACGGTTTTCGTAATTGATTTATTCTGCTCGCGTGTTGCCTGCAAATGGAATTACAGTTGAAAGTACAACATACTATCACTTTAAATGGTTATTATATTGTTACTCGTGGTTGATCGGGTGATAGTTTTTGCAAGGAATTAGTTTAATGGTGTTGTCGTGTGAAAGGTTATTGCAATTCTTTGCTTGTAATGTGGTTATTGGTAATTTTGTAAGTTATGTATTAGTTTTTTTTACGGTTATAAAATAGCTCTTATCGCTTATTAGAATTAACTTTATTAGAAATCGAAAGCATGGAAGTAGTACCTACCTATCTATATTTTGTTTCAGAAATATCTGAATGCACAGTTTAACTTTTTATTCAATGATCTTAATATTTTCCCACTTTTTCACCAGACCCTCAAAACTACAACACTTTAGACTAAATACCAACTCAACACCTCTGCCACAATTTTAAATGTAAGTAATGAAACCAGTCTGCCCTACACTTTTACCAAAGAAATCAGCCCAGCACAAGCTCTAAATACTGGCTTCGAAGTAAAAACGGTGGCTTACTATATTTGGCTGGCAGTGTTAGGGAATGCTGTAAGCAACGCCGGTGGTCGCCTCGCCGTGAAAGCCTTATGACGTCTCAAACTGGCGCGATACGGCGGTAAACGCGACTGCAGTTTAGCCCATGTAGGCTCGGGCGATTTTAAACGCGACTATTTTGAATGGTGCACTGGATTTTCAACTGTCGGTATTGAGCCAAGTGTTGAAAATCCTGCAGAACGCATTACTGCGCGTAAAAAAAACAGACTGTTGGATTCTCAACTCTCAGCGCTAAGCAGTCCGTTGAAATTCCAGTGCGCGATAAAAAATCTTAGTAAAGACTGTATTTCAAAGTACCGTATTTAAGAGTTTAAATAAGTAATATGATAAATATGATATATGTAAAACCTGCTAGAGAAGTTATAAGGTAGTAAACATTGTGTTAAACTACGCTGAGAAAATCTTTAGGAATTTTGCACATTGGAATTACTTTGTCGCGTCCAAGTTATATCACTATGGTTGTTCACAGTATTTAAATTGACTAACAACATAAGTTGTGTATCGTCTGAAATGGCTAAAATACAACAAATCAACGAAAGGTGGCAATTTGCTTAACAATTACAACTTAATTTCTCTGATTGTGCAACTTTTGAATTTTACTCAAAATACAATATGCAAAAAAAATACTTAGACCATAATGCTTCGCGTCAATATTTTACATTCAACTAGCTTTTGACAGCCGAGTCGTATTCAGATTTACAGTATTGAGTACTGTAAATTTGAATACACTCGGCTGTCAAAAGCTAGTTCGCCCGCGCGTCCTCGCGTCTTGCCGCGCCAGCGTGCACGCAGCCTAAGCAATAAAAACAGGTGTGGCATGTTGTGGAACAATTAATTAGGCATCACTTGTACATCATGTTTAGATATCGCTACCAACTACCAAGCAAGCGTTCGTTGCGTGAATCCCACGTAAAATTGTAGTCACGTGCGAATCTAGCATGTAGACACTTAGCAAATTTCATGTGCTTACGTACATTCAAACGAGGTTCAGTTCGTCGAGTGCAATGCAAGTGTGCGATGATATACACTATTAGCAGAATACTAGTAATGTGAAAGTTTGCATGTTTGTTACTCAATCACGCAAAAGATTTGGATAAAATTTGGCACACAGATACTTAGCTTCTAGCCTGGATTAACATATTATAAGATACTTTTAAACCCGTTAGTACGTTCCCGTGGGATAGCTTCCGACACCAACGCGGGCGAAGCCGCGGCTAATTTCAATGAATACTTTAGGAGAAAAATCATAATTGAATTTTACTGTTTACATGCTCTTGCGCGTAAATGTTCTTCGTCGACGATGTTCCGTGCGCTGCAAATGTGAGAAAAACACAAAATGACAGCTGCTTATCCACCCGTTCTATTGTAGAAGACGGTTATAAATTTTAATTGTTGTGTGGCTAATGGCGGCGATAGAATTCACACCACGCTTTCATCGGCTTATTGGAGGTTTTTAATCTGTTTTGTTCAAGTTCCGTGGTGTCGGTTTCGCTGTTGAACTTGTTGTAATTTTTTATTTATCTAGTATCAAATTATGTACGCTGACCGGCTATCTAACTTAAGTTCAAGAGTTCAACTATTATAAAAACATCCACAAGAAAAAGCTCAGGCTGGATTAGTTGGATAACAATTCCCTAGGAGCAGGAGCATTTTAACAGTTCTAAAGAAGAGCATTTTAACAGTTCTAAATAAGAGCATTTTAACAGTTCTAAAGAAGAGCATTTTAACAGTTCTAAAGAAGAGCATTTTAACAGTTCTAAAGAAACCATTGCAGCGTATCTTTATCTTAACATAGTATAAAATAAAGTCGCTTCCGCTGTCTGTTCGCTTAGATCTTTTAAAATACTCAACGGATTTTAATGCAGTTTTCAGCAATAGATAGAGTGATTCAAGAGGAAGGTTTATATGTAGAATACATACGCGTGCGAAGCCGGGGCGGCTCGCTAGTGTTTTATAAATCAATAACCGAATCAACGCAATGGATGATGCTGAATTGTCGAACTGAAAGGGATTGTCATTAGGAGTGTGTAGAGGCGATCCCTCAACGGAGCATTCGCCTGTAATATACTTAACGATCCTAGATTCGATTTTGAGCATTACGTAACAATACTCATCGTGTTACATTACAGGCGAATGGTCCCGGTGAATGCTATGTTACAAATTTTATCATTACAGGTTGCGCACTGTAATGCTCGGTTCTCCTCGCTCACTGATGTAATGCTCGAATCTGAACTGTTACGTTACAGGCGAATGCTCCCGGTGTGGGAGCGCCTTTATGCCAATAGGCTGCTGGGGTCACCCAAAACGTTCGGTCAGGCACATCAACATTCAAATTATTTTTTTTTTTAAAGATGTCCAGGAGTAAGTACATTGCACTAACAAAAAGAAAGAGCAAATAATTTCGATTTGCAGTGTATTTTTTATATCCTACTTACCTACTTACTTATTATGTCCATTTTAACTTACACTAGGGCACTAGGCGACACCAAAATAAATAATTGAATAACGTGCTGGATTTTCAGCACTAGTTTAGCACCGAAAGTTGAAAATCCAACAGCAAGCTTTTATTTTGGTGTCGTCTAGAGTTAGCTAAAACGGACATTTAGTCTTTCAAGCCGTGCCCTTCCTACTCAACTAATTACGATATCAGCCGCAGTCGTGATAAGCCGTAGACATTATCGTTTTGTTTACATATCGAGTTACGTGGCGCGCCCACAAGATGGCGCCCGTGGCCGAATTACTTCTGTCTCACTGGGTGGCGGACGACACAGCTGATTAGTGAGTTTATACGAATTACTAGCGACTTACTTGACTAAACATAAACATTTCTTTATTATGTGTAAGTAATGTATTATACAGGGTGATTTGAAGATGGGTGCAAAGCTTTAAGGCGAAGATAGTACAGACAATTTAGAACCATTTAAGCCATGGTTGTCTTAGACGAAGTCTTAACAAATATTTTTAACCAAATTTTTAAGTTTTTTTTCGGAAATTCTCAAAATTTAATGTAAACTGCATAATTATGGCCAAATTGAATGATAAATGAATTCATTTTTTATTTATTTAATTAAAGTAATGTGTAAGCACTCAAGCAAAACATGTTTTAGGCTTCTGTGTCATTAGACATTTTTTTACAGACATATAAAGCTCAGAAAAAATAAAAAATTTGTACAATACGTCTTTTAAACCTTATTAAAAAAATAAAAATTTGGTAAGACTTCGTCTAAGACAACCATGGCTTTAATGGTTCTAAATTGTCTATACTATCTTCACCTTAAAGCTTTGCACCCATCTTCCAATCACCCTGTATAAATAAATGTTTATGTGTAGGTATGATAATTTTCCGGAATAAATTATCTAAATGATGGTCAAAACTGCATCAAAATCCGATGCGTAGTTTAGAAGAACAACGCACAGACAGACACGCAAAACGACTTTAATTTACAATAACCTGGATTAACACTATCTTTGTGCCAAATTACATCCAAATCCGTTCAGCCAGTTTTGCGCCAATTCGCAACATACCTACATTCAGACAAACAGACAAAAGAACAAAAATTCTTCGTTACTATTTTATCATAATGTATGTATAATAATTATGTAGGTATATATCTATAGGTGGATAATGTAGGATGAGACTGGGTTATGAAAATGATTAATTAATAAAATTTTATTTACTTTTCTTATCACTCTTGATTTCAAGTAGCGACTATAAAATTCAGGCATTTAACGATTAGAAACTAGGGAAAGTCTGAAAGACCATACGGGTTAAGAGCAAGACTAGAATTCGCGCCATCACTGACGTCCATTTGACGCAGCGCTGGTGTCTTTGCATCACATTGGATTTAAAAAAAAAATGTTCCACAATTTTCCGCGGGCCATCTTTCGTGGCGCGCACTCTACGATATATTGGCGGGATGATCTGTACCCTAATTACGTAATACACAATCAATCAGAATCTGAATCGTTTTGAAACAGATTGCTAATCAATTGCTTCGTACGTTCGAAAATCTGCTCAACAACGTAAATAACACAATGAATGTTGTTGACCTGTCAAAGTGAAACAGATTAGTCGGAATTGTCAACGAAAATGTGTTGCGTAATTAGATAGCTGTTTTTTTCTGATGTGCTTTATGGGTCACTCTATGGTAGATTTTTCTCATACATTTAAAACCAAAACTAGCGTAGGTACGTAATTTTTATTTTATTTTGAACGTCATGTTTATTTTGAATGTCAAAATACAAAAAAAACTTATCTACCAAAAATAATCAATGATGAACCTACTTTGATACCAACACTCAAAGTACAAAATCGCGTGACGGCCCACGTTATGTGATAATGTGCTATAATTAACACGGTATATTTTGTGTCACTATAAGTACCTAATAGGTGGTTGGCACACATAGTTTAACAAATTGCCACTTCTGTGACAGTTGTTTGTTTTTTATTCGCTGATCTAGGATGACTATGGAATAGAGATGCCGCGAATACTCGGTATTAAAGCTCGTACAGACTCCAACAATACAATTTCTAAGAAAACTTCACGGTATAACAATATCCGGTGTCGCGTCGCACTTGTCTGCACGGAGCTTTAAGGCTTGTACAGACCAGCGCGACGCGACGGCGCGACGCGACTCGAACAATACAATTTCTAAGAAAACTTCACGGTATAACAATAACCGGTGTCGCGTCGCGCTAGTCTGAACAAAGCTTTATTCGGTAAGTATTCGGCATGACTAGTTTTTTTTTTTTGTTATACATCGAATACCGTACAATAGTGTCTATTACCTATCCGACATTCGGCGAATAGTTGTCTAAATGAAAATCCTATATTCGGCGAATAGTTGTCTAAATGAAAATAAACTTTTAATGAACAGAAAAACTATAGATTTAAAAATAAGAAAACTTTTATTAATCTTTAAAAACCAAATACACATAGTATTATTATCATTAATATAAAAAGTTAGCCAAAAATCAGTCATGTTGAAGTTAATTAGTTAGGCTTTTTAATTAATAATTTAATATTTAAAGTCCAAAAGGGGCAGATGTTTTTCTGATTGGGATCAAGTCGGTTGTGCTTTTTTTCATAAATCAAAAACCTGCCTCATAAAATAAATAAACGATATTATTATTTGAGTGTAAATAAACATTTTTTTAAATTACTTTTTTATGTCGAGTAATAATGGCGAGTATTCGACTATTCGCCATAGAGAATGGCAATTAATCGGTATTCGACTATTCGCTTTACCAAATATTCGCGGCATCTCTACTATGGAATATTACGTTCAGCCTAGTGCATTAGCAGTCAATACATCCTAAATACTACCAGCCTATTACTTTCCCACTGCAGGGCACAGCCTCTTCTCATACAGAGAAGGCACGAGTATTGATGACCACGCTTGCTCAAGATGGGTTGGCGAGTTCAGAACAATACGAGTAAGTGGTCTTACATGTTTTTTTTGCAGTCTTATTGTGTCTATTTACAAAATGACAGCCAAGGCAAAGCAATTCAAGACAGTCTTCTATAAACAAAGCTGGCACCAAGCTGATCATTTTCGTAATCTATAAAGGTCCGTGCAGACTAGCGCGACGCGACTCAAACAATAAGATTTCTAAGAAAACTTCACGGTATAACAATAACTGGTGTCGCGTCGCGCTAGTTTGCACAAAGCTTAACGCAGAATACGGAAAGTAAGATAATTATAATATTAGTTGGAAGTTTGAAACTTGTAGAAGTTTCAATTTACTTGGGGTTTTTGTCGAACGCGGTAAAGCTATACTATGTTGACTGTACCTAGCCACAAGGAGTTTTTTTAATTTTAGTTTTTAAAAGATTTAAATGCTAAGAGTCGCATTTTATTTATTTATGTTTCTAGTAGCCCGTTAGGAAAGGGTTAAAGTACCTACAGAAGACTTTTCCAAGCTATGTTCTTAGTTGCAGACATATTTTGATCAAGAAACAACTTGACACTGACCTACAAATAGCAAAAACAAAATGAATTTCTCGAGCTGCCACTGCGGATCCTCCTCGTGCAGTGACTTTTCATTCCTCAAAAGACCACCTCAGACACTAATCTGCATGGTCTTTACATGATTTGACCATGATTATGTCTGGTCTTTGAAGGCTCCTGCAGACTAGCGCGACACGTCGCGCGACGCGACACCGGTAATTGCTCTACCGTGAAGTTTTCTTAGAAATTGTTTCGTTAGAGTAGCGGTGGCGCTGTCGCGTCACGCCGGTCTTCACGACGCTTAAAAGAGACTGTGACCTCTGAGTTTTATTCAGTCTTTCTTCTCAGAGTACAGATAGGAAACACCGAACTCATTTAGTTTACAAACTTAATTTATAAGTGTTTCTTGAATCTATTTATAGATATAAATTTCGTTTTATCTATAACACACGTAACATACTCGTATCATCACCAGCACGCGTAGCATGACCACCGTAGACACGGGTTTTGTCGACGGAAGAATAGACAAAATGACAGTTAAACAATCACAATCTGTCATTTTGTCTATGTGCTGTATTAGGCAGAAATGTACCTACAGTACACCCACATTTCTGCCGGGGTCGCGGGTTTGTCTGAAAGGGATATCGCGACCTCGGCACACAGGCAACGGAAGGAACACGGGTGGGTTTTAGTCAGTAAAAGTCTGACACGCCCTCCCGCTCCACCCAGAGCGGGAGAAGTTATTTGATAATTTCCCACCCTCAAAAAAAAAAAAAAAAAAAAAAAAAAAAAAGTACACCCACATTTCGCCAGTTATGTTTAAGTCCCATGTAATAGGGGGCGAGCCTATTGCCATCCACCGGGCTCAAATCCAGACTCCGAGCTGTTACTGAGAAATTCCTGATGGAAAAACCCAGTAACACTTTGCCCCACCTTGGAATCATAACCCTATAACACTAAGTATTGCTTTTATAACTAAATATTATATACTAGCGACCCGCTCCTGCTTCGCACGGTTTTTACGAACAAATAAATATTCTATTCTATTCTATACGACTTGACAAAACATTGAGATTTCTTAGTTATAACTTTCATACTAACTTACTATACACATAAGCTTTCCGGAATAAATAGGGATGTTGACTGGGAAAAAAAAACTATTTAGTCCGTCAGTCAGATAATAAAAAAAATATTAGACACGTATTTTTTGCTTTATCATATTAATAAAAAATGATTTAGATAAAATGCATTAAAGTTGTAAAGCTCGCTACGTCACAAGTCAGTATAAAATCTACCGGCCTTTGACGTCATGCTATTTCCGTAATCTTTTAATTACGTAAAAAAGAAAAAAATACTTGTCCAATATTTTTTTAATAATCTACCTGAAGGACAATTTTTTTTTTTGTCAACGTCCCTATTCTCTAAACGATGGTGAAAACTTCATCAAAATCTGTTGCGTGGTTTAGAAGAACAACGCGGACATACAGACAAAAGCGAAAAGCGACTTTGTTTTATAATATGTATAGATAATATTATACATAAATAACTTTCACATGAAGTAAATACCCAATAAGCGCTCACTTATACCTAACTTAAATAGTAACATAAGCAACTAGTATTTTAATAGGTATTGCCAGCTGTCTAATGCTGACTATGTTGTCTTGTCTGAACATTTGTAGTCCAGCCGGTCTGGACTGGTAGGGTGACCAGACTATTCGTGATATTCTGTTTAACATTGGGGTAATTGTGGAAGGCGATTTTCACCAATGAAACTGAACGCGATCAGTTCATCTAAATCGCGTTCAAGAGCTGTCAGTGTCCATTTTTTATGGATTATTGACACTGACAGATGTTTGAACCCGGTTTAGAAGTGCTGAACGCGTAATTTCATTGCTACATACAATTGCAATGCCATTCATTTTGTCAGTTCAACAACATTCATTGCGTTGTTGAGAAGACGATTTTTTCAAACTAAGAAGCATAGGCTTAGGAATTGTCTTTTAAATCCATCGGATTCTTATTGAAAGTTTGATCCGCATTTGGGGTGATGTGAATTTTTATTTATGTTTTGTTGTAATAATCGTGTAGGGACTTAGAAAGTTAATTGCAAAAAGGATTTACTTACAGTAGGTAACATCGAAGAACTTCATATCTATACACCGTAAGGACTAATTCTGCTTGCAGCGCTCGGCCGCTATAGAACCGGGGCGGTAACAGATGTGGTCATCTTGTTCACGGGATTTTGTATTCAAACTGCTTAGATATGGAGTTCTTCGATAGTACATGGTTGTAAGCGAAATATGGCTGAACTAAACATAGTTTTTTAAGTCATTGTTACTAATACTATAATGGATTGTGTGTATTTGTATGTGTAGTCCGAATTATAGAATATATTATGATTTCGTTTATTCATCTTTATACTTATTGAACACATTTTTGAATATTTAAAAAAAAAACATTTAAAAAAAATATTATTATTATTAAACACCCCTTTATTTATAAACGTTGCTCAAAGTTAAGTAATCTTTAGTTGTTTAACCATACGTTTTTGACATTTAAACGTCGCTAAACTTTAATCATAGTTTATGAATAAACCGCATAATTTATAGGTTAGGATTGTCCTAATAAACTCTAACACATGGCCACTTCAGTCTCTACCAGGGAGATAATTAGTTGCACTACGCTTTAACATCAAAGACTATCGTAAGTTTATTAAAACCACTTGTTATGCAACTATCTCACTCACTCTCATACTAATAACGCGCTATAGAAAGGGTCAGCATTCCTCGGAATCAGATGCGTTTTGTTTGTTGCACGTTTGAGGGCGCAAAATGCGATTTAAAATTGGAATAAATCGTGGAAAAAATATTTTCCTTTGTTTTAGAGGAACATTATAGTCAGCCAGTATCCTAATTGCGTAATACACGATCAATCAGAATCTGAATCGTTTTGAAACAGATTGCATATCCATTGCCTCATAAGTTCGAAAAAATGAACTGCTCAACAACGTAAATAACGCAATGAATGTTGTTGAACTGTCAAAATTAAACAGATTAGTCGTAATCGCTTAAGAAAATATGTTACGTAATTAGATAGCAGTTTTAATTAGGAACAATAAAAGGTTTCAAGTAGGTTTGATCACCGAGTCGGGTAGCGTTATTGAGTTCATTAGGAAATTATCAGTAGCAGCCAGGAGCTGATAATGGTACGAGTAATGGCCATCTGTTATAGGCTCAAAGCGAAAAAAACTGGAATAATTGTAATATTTGGAATGATGTGTCAAGGTCTTGAGTAAAAATATCAAAAACACACTCAGATATAGTTGAGGCTAATGGCCGAGCTTGAGATAACGAAAGTAATTAATAAATAAAATATGTAATTATTCGATATTATCTCTGAACTTATGAATCGGAATGGAAGTCGAAACGTAATCTACTATCATTCACCACCCAGGTACTCGTACCTACAAGGAAGCGTGCGGAAAAATAAAAATTATTAATAGTACCCTATACTATTATTAATTTATATTGCAGCTCTGTCTGATTGTACTCATTCACAAGAAAGAATCACAGAATAGGCATTTTTTTTCAGAACGGTTCTAAGAAAATCATGAGTTTGACAAGTTGCTTAGATGATTTATTACGATTTTGATCTTCAAGAGAAAAAATTAAAGCTCGTACAGACCAGCGCGACGCGACGCCGCGCCGCGACACGAACAATACAATTTCTAAGAAAACTTGACGGTATAACAATAACCGGTGTCATGTCGCGCTGGTCTGCACGAAGCTTTATGCTAATGATTTGGTTCAAAAGAGATGAAATGCAATGAAATGAAATGAAATGATAAAGCCATTGTCTTAGTAGCAGAGCAGTCCGAAGTCCGGATTTGTGCCCGGTTGATGTCATATTACATGGGACTTAAACATAAAACTGGCAATATGTAGGTGTACTGCTGCATAACCCTTCGGAATAGGTATACTGGCGTAATATCACATATTGATTGACCTAATGACGATGATTTCGAAAGAAAGTTATAAAATTATAGCGCTTTGCAAGATGCTGGCTGCACAGATCAGAACGAAACGTCAAAAGTTCAAAATTGTGCCCTTAGCACGGTTGTGTTTTGAACCATAGACCACAAAATTGTAGAAGTTCCAAATCCGAATTGACAGTCGGCAGATGCAATACGACTTTAAGCCGCATCTAGATTCTAATAAGACTCAATTTGGGTAAATTACGCAATTTTTTTTTTTGACTTCTGTAAAAAAGTTTGCTAAAGTGCAGTGACAGTGTTTAATATCCCAGCAGTGGCAACATTATAGGGTAATTATGCTGCAGTATGTAAGTTAAGTAGGTATTCCGAATAGAATAAAATAAAATCTGGTGGAATGACAGGTCACATGTACGGCGAGATTTTTGCAGAATTGTCCGGCTGTCCTGTGATCATTCCTTTCGGTAGGAGTTAAGTTCTAGGCAGACCAAGACGGCGAGAATAGCTTGTAATAAATAAGCAATACAAATACATGATAACGTGTTACTGCTGGCGCCTATGTGCCCTGCAGAGGACCTGTAAAATTACTAAAATAAACAACACGAGATGGCCTCAAATTAATAAATCTTGCGCCGGCGATAAATTGCCGATCAATATTATTAGTATAATTGACGTGTCGCCATTGTATTTGATCGTTTGTATTCGTAATGCAGTGTTAATAATAGATGTCTGCGGTCGGTAGTGTCTTTAGGTGGTACTATAGCTTTTGCTCGCGTCACCGACCGCGTGAATTGCTTCGTTAAAAACTACATTATTTTAACAAACAATTTTCAACGCAAATAATGTTCTAAGTTTAACTTAAATAAATAAATAATAGGTAATTCTTTTTCTTAAACCTCAAATGCTACTCGTTCAAAAACGCGAATAATATTTTGTATAAATTCATTCTTATTTTAAACTTAATAAATGTCGCTGCATTCCCTAAATTCAAATGTTTGTATTAGGTTATACGATAAAGTTGTTACTCAAACTGTATAATTTTATTAGCTCCGCAAAATAATAGTGATAGTGAGTATGATTAGTCTGTCATTTGAACCCAGAACACACTTTTCAAAGTTGTCTTTATTAATTTTCCGAGGACATTATAAATAGTGCCGGTATTACTCGTTTAACTATTCCGTATGCACTCTATTCTAATATTTAAGGTTAATAGTTGTTCACAGACCGTACTAAATCTTCCTTTGACGTTTTCTTATCTAATAGGAATGTTCGCATGTTAACAGTGTGTCGTCTAAGTATAGCATAAAATATTGGTATTGTTGGACAAATTACATCAGCTATTTATTTACACATGTCAACGGTCATATAAAGTTGCCTGTACTGTCTAGTTTCAAAAAACCCGCTCTATAGGTGTTTCATAAACATTTTTGCAATAGAAACAAGTTTTAAAAAGCTAGAACTCTTTGCACATAGGTCAGAAGGAAGTCTTCAAATTATGGTGACTTAATATTCCCTTTTTTGTTAAAAGAAATAGTTTTAAATCTTGTTTAAAAAGTAGTTTCAGTTCTTTAGCCTTTATAAGATGAGAGAGAGAGAGAGAGAGATGATAATTAAAATTACACTAAAATCAAATATATTTTTTAGAGCAAAAGTCACAGAACCTACTGCCGTTTTGTATTACCACCATGGCAAACAGACAGTCAATAACTATCGCCTTTAATATAAAGCATAGTTCATAGTAAGGATAAGACAGCGTAGTTAGTATAATGATAGGCTTAGTAATATTTTTCGAATCCTGCGCAGTGATTAAGTTATTATGAACGGGCCGTGTTCGGAATGTTTAGATCAATTTATGGATAAATTGTTAGTTTTACATTAATTTATTACTTGCCTATAAAATTGTTTTGTAGGCAAGTTGTGTCTTAAGCCTAGATAATTATAGTGACCGATCAATCAATGTTTCAATTGCACGGGGTTTAAAAACTACTTTTATTTATTTACAATTTAAAATGTCGGGTTTACAACAGAAGTAAAAGCTTGTCATTGAATTCGAATGAGACTCCCAACTTACTGTAACAAACCACCAACCGAAACAAAAAAAAAGTTTCCATCTGCGCAAGGAGGTCGTATTAAAAACCGAAGCACAAAAAGTTAGCATGTCATCTAATCAAATATTTGTCTATTCTACCTGTCATTTAATAACATGACAGTCAGCTCATAATGACATTGCACACCATGTCACGCTACTTCATATGTCTGTAGTAATTATATGCGCATGAGCACGTCTGACCTGGGTAGAGCAGCTACTGGTGTTCCGAGCGATTTAGGAGATTTAGAAGCAGATATTTATTTAAGCTTACTAGCTTGACTTGCTAATTTGGTTTACCATTATGAATTTCTCAGCAAGTAATCCAAAGTCTGGATTTGTGCCCGGTTGATGGCAATAGGCTCAACCTGTGTCACGTTGGACATCAACAAACCGACGAAATGTGAGTGTCATCTAGGTAGGTACACTGCACACCTCTGCCTAACCTTTCGGGGAGAACAGGCGTGATGTTATGTGTGTGTTCTTACTAGCATAGTAATTTCGGGAAACAGAGGCCGTGTAGTTCTTTTCGGTATTGTAGCAGCAGCCCGTACTTCTTTTTTAAAGGTTTTGATGGATACAAAGATGGTGATAAGAGTAGGGGAAGACTAAGGAAATTTGATTTGATCGATTGACGGATTTTATAAATGATAATTTGGCAAAAAACGGGGTAAATACTGAGATGACTGATAAAGCTGTACAGCTTGACTTGACTTTGCTTTGACTTGTTCCGTATGGAACAAGTCAAGTTCTTCTCAGTCCAAATAAATTGGGCCGAGAGCAGGAGGGTGATAATTTATTGTAATCCTTATACTTTGATCCTTCATGAGCGGTTAAAAGGTTTTAAGGGATTGGTGACTTCAATCGCGATTACTAATCCGCCTACAAGCAATTATCACTACTTAAGTGAAGAATATATCGCAAAAGATGTGCCCTTTTTCAGGCAGACTACAGCTTTATTTACTCTCTAAGAATAACATCCATTCATTGGTCATTGAAGTCAGACATTTCAGGAAACAGAACTTTGTATTCAAGTAATTTAATTTCAAAACCGGAGTTTACTGAAGGGAAGTTGAAGGGATTCAGTTTAAACACCTCTTGGCGTGTACCGGCAAAGGCGGCAACGTTCAAACACTTCTAGAAAAGAAACCTACAACAGAATTTTCAAAAAGTTGGCCCCTAAACAAGAATGGGAAAGCGAGAAAAAAATCGTCCTAGTAAAGAGTTTTGCGGGCAAAAGTTTTTGGGCACTTCTTTCAAAGGTTTCGAGGGAGGCGCCTCCAACAAAAATGTCCATCACTTTACACCAGAATTCGGAGACTTTTCGCAAACGTATTGCCTTTGATGTTTCGAGTGTTACCCTTTCTTACTCTTCCTGTTTTCCTTTTCGTGAATCGTTGAGTTTCGTTCAAGTGAACTTATTTTTTTTCGTGTTTTTGATCTTTTTTTGGTCTATTTGCCTTTCTTGCCCTACTTTTTATAGAAATTGTACTTGGAACACTGATACGGTAATTTTTGAGATGTTTCCGCTTGTTGTTTTCTGTATAGTAAGTTTGGTATTTATTTAGTAAAACTTTTTTATTGACAGTTCAGCCTGTTCATACATTTAGTGAATGACGTTTTTGTCCGTCATTGCTAAATTGTTCTGTGCAAGATCAGAAAACTATTTAGAAGGTGTAACGCAGCTGCTGTTATTCGTATTATGAAGTAAATTCAAACAACTTTAACAACTGACATCCTTTTGTTGCTGTTCTTTACTTATTATTGAACCGTCCACAATATTCTTGCGCAAGATTTTATAATAGCCTAACTTCATTGATAAAAACCAGCTGATTTAATAAAAATAGATGGGTAGTAAAAACATGTTGCGTTAAGTATAAAAATATGAATGAAATGAGTCATCAAAAATAATTAATATTCAATGCACTTAATTCAAAATGAACTTCGACATTTTTAGAATTAAAATATTTAATTTATGTCATGTTAATTGAATGGACACGTTACTTTTTGATATTTAGGTTATTTTTAAAGCAATACTTTTAAAAAAACGGATCGCTTTTATAAAAGAAATTGTATCTGTCTGAGAGCACCAGCCGCTGAAATCTCTGCACATTTCTATAGCTTCCTTTCCTGTCTTATTAAGCTCAGAAATTTATTGAACAAAATAGTCTCGAAACTTTAAATATGAGAGAAACAGATAAGTAGGTAAGTGAGAATTATATGGTAGGTAATTTCATTTTGATTACTATTAATAAATTATTTAAAAAAAAACTAATACCTATCGTCGAATATCTAGGCCGATAGGTATTTTAACGATTATTACCCCAACGCTATTATAAATACAACACCTAATAGAATAAATAGATTAGAATGATCAGAGAGGAATAAAGAGAATAATTAAATTAATTTAAAAAAAACGACTCGCTATATTATTTTTCAGATTATTTCTCAGCGCTTTAGGGTTCACCGTGAACGCGTGGTGAAAGTGCAATACACTTATATTTTTTATTATAGTAAGTAAGTCTATAGTCAGGTAGGCAGGCACCTAATATGAAATAAATTTTCGCATTGTTGAAATACAACAATGCGAAAATTTATTTCAAATTAGGTGCCTGCCTACCTGACTATAGACAAACATAATTACATAGTTACCAGGTGAATAGACGCATTACGTTTTTTTTTTCACACATTTTACCAGTAGTGTTGGGTAACACACATTTTCGCGTGTCGCGTTTTTGTTCATGTCAAATAAATTTGTCAGTAGTGATGTGCGTGCGTCACAATATTTTATTACATGTTAGGTACCAAATGGAGAGGTACCTAGTCGCCCATAAAGTTTTCACGCACCATACATATTGTAAATAGTTGGGCTATAATTCTTACTAAACACGACACTACATGTGCGGTAAGGATTTGTTTCCTTCTGGCGGATTTTATTCCGTATTAAAAAACTGTAAGGGTGCCATAAAAATAGTTAACGGATTTATATGGTAACGTACAGCATGAAGCAATGAAACAATATTGTTTGTAATAAGTATAATTAAGCGAGAAAACGGTCTAAAAAAGTTTCAAAACCAAAAACCTTTTTTTACACTAAGCTAGTAGCTAAGTGTCTATATTTTTAAACCAAA
This sequence comes from Agrochola circellaris, assembly GCA_914767755.1. NCBI lineage: Eukaryota > Metazoa > Arthropoda > Insecta > Lepidoptera > Noctuidae > Agrochola > Agrochola circellaris. Next base: position 13,609,664 of record OU611860.1, read on the forward strand.
TTTAAATTAGTAAAGCAAAGCCAAAATTCCGAGATTTGAACTAAAACTTTGGGAAACATGGCATCCTGTACTAATATTAGGTAAATACCTACATATAAATGCGAAAATAGCTATCTGTCTGTTACCTTTTCACCACTGAACCGATCGTTATGAAATTTGACAGATAGGTAAGTCGGTACCCTGGGACCTTAAAGACAGACTACTTTTCATCTTAGATTTTTAATAATAAATATGAATGGCATGGAATAGACGCAAACGAAGTCGTAGGCTAGTTATAAATAAAGATTGTTTTGTTTATTTAGTTAGAACTAACAGAAACTTTAATCATGGCAATATCAATATTGTGACAGATGACAGAATTATGCATATTATTATTAAAAGCTTGTTTATTTGCATATTCATCTCAGAATTACCTGTCGTAGGTATGCAATTTATGCAAACATTAATCAGACAAACATTTGAGAACAAAATGTAAATAAATGATTCACTACTCTTCAGTTACCTATTCTCTTTCTTCTTCTTCTAATCTTATATTTTTTTATGTAGGGATGCTATATTAAAAAAAAAACGAACTTCTTCCATTTTTAAATACTGGTTTGATTTCGCATAAGATTTATTCTTTTCCACTGTTCATTCACTTCTAACTAACTTCAACATTACAATAATTTATACAATTTCTTGTCGTTAACTATCAGGCTACGTTTTTACGAGATTTTTCGCACTCAAAACTAGGAATAAATTAGGAAACAGAATTAAACAACGGTATCCAGCCTCACAGAGTAATTAATGCGACAACACGTTCCGACGGATGCTAGTTTTTGGCGAAAAAATACGCCTATGCCGAGATCCCCACCCTACGTGATCGCGAAATGTAATTAGCAAAACTTGTACAATACAACTCAAGAAATATGTAAATGTAAGAATAATGTTCCATACTAATGTAGACTCAAAACTTCTAGGTATTTTAAAACAAATAAACATTATAATTAAGCGGCCACGTACAGTTCATTACATAGCTATAAAATAGAGCAGTTTCAACAAGACTGGTAAAAATCTAATTAGGTAAGTACGTATGAAATGTATCGTAGCCTCTGGTGGCAATTATTTGAACAATGTGACGTAATAGCGTGACTGGTAAGCCACAATTACTAAAATAACTTACGCTTAACTTGACTGGATTTCGCTCTCATTATTATGATATTTGATTTCACTTAAGAATGCGTACCTCATTAATGAAAGGTTTCAGTTTGCACTGCAAACGTAGGTTCAAAAAGGCCTAACTTGTAATTGTTTTTGTAAACAACTCCATGTGACTGCCGAGTGGCGCACAGCACAGGGCGAATAGATAAGTTTAAGTTACAAAGAGGATTTCTAAGGGCCCTGCTCATCTGCTCACTTACCGGTCAGTGCAGGTGCTATTGCTATCGGTACATACGTTTGGCGGTTCATATCACACACAACACTGGCACGTCCGCGGTTCAAAAGACACGATCACAGGCGTCGGTAGCGAGCGACACGATGCGGCTCGGGGCCGTACTGACCTGCCACTCTTGGTGATCACCATCTCGGTGCCCAGCTTGTGGAATTTCTCCCACAGGTCCTTGCCTTCGAGCGTGACCTTGGGGTCGTCGACGACACCGTCGTCGTCTGGCGGCAACGGTGCGTACGGCGGTGGCGGCGGCTTGAGCAGCGGACAGGGCGCGGACAGTGCGGCGGCAGCGGCGAGTGCGGCTGGCAAGTACGGAGGCGGCGGCAGTGCGCCAGCTGTCAGCAGCGCCGACACCGAGAAATCGCTCGGCCGCGGCGCCAGCAGCGGGTGGAAGGCGACGGCGTCGCGCCGTTCCGCGCCCTCGAAGCGCATGCCCGCGCCGCCCGGGACCCACGGCGTGCGCTCCACGACCGGCGTGCCCGTCGGCTCCAGCGGTCGCGCTCGCGCCCGCTCATGCAACGTCCATAACGCGCCGGCCGGCGGCTCGTGTGACACTCGTTCTTCCCGTGGCGACACCCGCTCGCGCGGCAGGCGTCAAACGACTGGCCGCCGGCGGCGCCGCGCGCGACACCCCTCCCGCGCGCGCCGCCCAATCGCGCGTGTTTCCCCGCGCGCCCCCGCGCCGGGCGGGGCTCCGCGGCGCCGCGTTGTTTTTTGGTCGCGGGCGAGGTGTCCGCCGCCGCCACACCTCGCGCGCGCTCCGCTCCGCTAATCTGGTTAATGCGGCGCGCGGGGGACACCGGTACGCCGCCAGACATCGCGCCCGCGCCCGCGCCCGCCGCCTCCTTCTAATTGGACACGTTTCCGTTGGTTCATCAATTGAGCTCGTTACGGCGTATCTTTTGTGCGGCGCGCTAGAGATGCGACTCGCGGCCACCGCGGCCGCGGCCTGGTCGCGACACTACTCCACTTGGAGCGAAACTTTTGTTAGCCGCCGTCTGTTGCTGCTGTGTCTAGAACATTGAACAACTAATTTAAGTTTGTTTGGTTCCACTCAGCGTCGGACTTACTACTTTCTTGATTTTACATTTTATGCGATTCGAATTATCGCGTTCAAGTTTTATACAAGTTTTCTGTACTGTATAAGCGTATAAGTACCTACTACCTGCCTTCTGTGCTGTTTTATAGCTATCCTAACTCAATATGAGGCATCTCCAGCTCTTTTCTTTATTCATTTGCTCACCAAGCTCAACATTTCCCTCTTGCCTAAACCGCTGCGAGCCGACGAATTGTGAACAAAATTCAATTACTTCCCTACATTATTCGGAAACAATTTCGAGCTAAGATTCCTTTTAATTTTAACACCGATTTGTTTGTTTGCTAACAGAGTGTGAAGTGTTTATTTCTTACTCGGTGCGCCCCTCGGGTTCACCCGCATAAGTCTCGATCTCGTAGAAAGAAATAAAGGGATAAGTAAAAGGTATTCTATGGTTCAGGTCATGGTCTACCCATGTGCTAAATTTTATCCAAATCCGTTCAGCCTTTTTAGCGTGAAAGTGTTAGAAGTAACAAACAAACTCACTTTCGCATTTATAATATTAGTTTTTTAATATAGGTAATGTAGAATTGTTGCAGTAATTCTTACTCGTAATCAACATTAAATATGGACATCATTTCGTGTTGAACTAACACTACTAAATATTATTTGACGCCACTTCTTCCCTTTATGAAGTGAAACGTAAATTTTCAAAATTGCGAAATTAAGCGTGGTGAGTGGTGACTACAATTGATGCTTTTCGCAATTCTGAAAAAATCGATTTTCGCGTAGGTAACTTTACAAACTGCAGCAGGTATAGCGGGAACAACCTTTTCAGAGATTTAAATGATTTAAAGAAGTTGGTTACAAATCGTTTTATTAGATTCCAAACAATTGGGATCTTTTAAAAGTTAGACGTAGTTGCTTCGTAGGTGCCTACCTACCCTACCTAGTCTAGTTCTAGTAAAACATAACTACTTATATAATTGCTATGGTATAAAAGGAACTATATATATATATCAAAATAGGTCAGGAAAACGGTCTCTAAAGGGAGAAGGAAAACATCGTGAGTAAACCTGCATGTCTTAGAACCAAAAATTCTAAGACATGTGACATCTACCAACCCGCACTAGGCCCGCGTGGTGGATTATGGCCCACTCCCTCTCACAGTGATGATGCCTGTGTCTCAGCACCAGCAGTGGGAACATTATACGCTGGTAATGGGTCAGGTACCTACTTAAATATTTTCCGGTGGATACCTAGCTGTCAATTTATTTTGTAGGTACGTCTGAAATGAACACCGAAATAAGTTTTCCGATATATCGCAATTTATTTATTTAATGAAATTCCCGATATTGCATTGATCGATTTAAGCAGGTACAACATCAACTTCTTTTATAATGTACGAAGATACCTAGTTGGATAGGGTCTTGTAAGTGAGAAAAATGTTTTACCAAAATAGAAATGAATGAAGAACGAAAAGAAAACTTTAATAACAAAACTTACCCACGTTCGCGTAAAAAATAAATAAAATAGAGGCGAGAAACTATTTCAAGAAATTACACGTAAAAGATATTTACAAAGGTAATTAGCTATCAAACACATTACACACTTTCTGTTCAGCATTGTCGGGCAAGCGATAATGAAATGTGCACGCGAGATTCTGACATAATTTTAAATTCACCTCCGCGTCTTTACAATTACTTACCTACATCTATTTCATTCAACTATTTTATTTATAACTTTTAAAATGTGTCTAATTGTCTTAGGTAGAGTACACCAAAAAGTAAAAGATTAAAAAAAAAATAAGGCGAGTAGATTTACCTGACACATGCTGACCTGGACCCCCATTTGGTGCAACCTTGAGACGCACACCGCACTTTGTATGTTCGATTTAATTATTTTAAATTGTGTCTTAGCCAATAGTGTCGTCACAATACTTTTGGCTTGTTTTTTTCTTTTTTTTATTGGCTCCTTGTAGCCATTTCCTAATATTCATGTACCTACTTAATTAGTTATTATATAATCGTGCTTTTTTATGTTGTGTTATGTCCAAGTCAAAGTCAAATCTTTTGTTTCAAATAGGCACATAAGTAAAAAGCACTTATAAACGTCAAAATTTACAAAAACAAATATTTGATTCTAGTCGCCCCTTCCAAAAGGCACGTATGGAGAAGAATGGGCACGAAACTACATACTTACTCTTTTTAAAGAGTAAGTATGTATGTATGTTGTAACAATATTTTGTATACTTACATTAGTTATATAGGTACCTACTTAATTATATGTGAAGACGATGTACCTCCCTAGAATATGATTACTACCTATAGGTAGGTCCACAATAGGTAAAAAGAATTCAAAATGAAGCCGACACCACAACACAGTTTGGGAAAAGGCTGGGCAGAAGAAGGTATATTATTTATGAAAAACTTCGAGCATTTTAGTAGGTACCTATTTATAACATTTAAGCAAGCGTGAAATAAGAAATGATTTAAATAAAAAAAAAACTAGTTTCGTACGATGTCAATGTTAATATTCTAATAAATTATGTCGGTGTTATCTAATATTATATACTGATTTACTTACATTTTCACACAAGTTCAAGAAGCCAAGTTATATTTTGTGGAGAAAGTAAAATTGAGAGAAGAACTTTTTGATCTCTGAGACGACAAAACTGCGAGAAAAGAGAAGGCGTTTAAAAAAAGGGGTAATTGAACAGATCTATGGAATCAGATATTTGGGGCTAGAACAGAACTCTATCTACTGCCACTGTACCTATTCTGTAATAATTTAATCGTGAACACAGGTGAAGCGAGATTGAAGAGCGCTGTCATTCCACCTGATGGGATTGACACTATTGACAGCTGACTTCACCTAAGTTTTCAGGGTGAGATTTTTATAGAATGGAGCGGCTGTTAACTTAGCCTAGCATGCGTAATATGAACACCGTAGAAGCGGAAGAAACGAAATACAAAATGACAGATTGGAGATAGGATTGATGGGCGAGATGACAAAAAAAAAAGCACGTTGGACTGAGATATGTCTACTCTTCGTAGAGTAGAGATTGAAGTAGTCATACGCGTGCTGGTTGGCATCTAGGCAACTGAGAGTAGGGATACCAAAATTTTTTGTAAAAATTGTGAATCGTACGTTCTAGAATCGAAGTGCCATAACCTATTTACCTAAGTATGTAGGCTAATTAAACATGTAAAAATCTTATAATACCGTTTAAGTTTTTCATCAAAATCGGCCCCGAAACTCCTTTGACTAATTTCGCTATTTTTAAAAGTTTACGATTTTGGCCACATAAGTAAGTACACTCTTGAAAAAATCAGCCTGTGTATAGGAAGGTACCTACATACTTAAGCTGTCATTTGTGAAGTAAAAAAAGTAGGAATTCAAATGTGTGATCGCTACATAATCTTACTAAAAGTAATGCCAATTTCTTTCCACAATCGTCTTGCCACAGCGAGCCTAGTCTTAATTTTTTTACAGAAATACCAGTTTTTCTAGTTTGACGATAAATCGGGGGCCATTTAAGTTTTATATAGGTACGTGGGACACTTCGCAGCTGGGCACAGTTGGCTTACCTACACGTTTTTGTTGCAGTTAGCATTAATAGCTGATCTATATTATGAGGAATAGGTGAGTAGGTAGTTGACAGACGTAATGATTACTTACTTAGGTATACTTTGTGTTGTTTGTTTGGGCCGAATCACCGATATGAAGAGGACTTTTGACTAAAGGAAATTTTCTTTCAAATCAGCTTAGTGCTTTCTAGTACAGGAATAAAAGTTGATATTGTTATAATAGATTTTGATAGAAACAATAATTCACAAATAAAACTTTAACTTGAATTGTGTTCTTTGCGTTATTTTTACATGTTCTAATGCGACTCCAGGTATTCTTTTTAAATATTTCTGCCTTTTGTGCAGGTTATTTGAATAACGGCACTTATTTTTATGATAGGTATAAAATAATTAGGAAGATCGTAGACCTATAAAAAGCTTCCGCGCGTAAAATATTTTCTGATTATACGAAACTGTTTACAGCGCCATCTCTGGGCGAGTAGCAATGTACTAAAATAAAAAATAAAACAATTCTATGCTTTAAAAAAATGATTGGATATAATGTAATTGTGTTATCTGCATAAGCAGAGTTTTAGACCATAATTATAAAAAAAACAACGGTTTTGACAGAGCTAAATTTATATAGGAAAGTGCTTATTTATTTAATTGATCTTACAACATGGTAGGTACTTAGGTGACAATGCTCAAAATGAGTATGCTAATATAAAGACCATCTTTTACAAAACTAAAGAAACTTCCATACATTAAACACTTCTATCTCAGTAACCGGCCAGTAACTTCAACATGCAATAACAATTATTCCTGCCTTACTAATTAAGTATAAATTCGATCTTACTTAGAAATACTTTGTATGCAAATTGGTATTTAATTAATAATTGCGAAGTGAATAATTGATTTGCATTGACGTACTTAATTAACCTATTTTAAGAGAAAAATATCTAATTAACTGGTAATCATAGTTTTTTTGTTTTGGCTTATAAGTAAGGTTTATATCTGCCGTGGTATTCTGCAAACATCTCACCGTGATATCTTGGGTGAAGTGCGCTTAAAGTGAGCTGTCATTTCTAGGGATTGACACTATTGACAGCTCACTTCCCCCAAGTTTTCACGGTGAGATTTTTACAGAATAGCACGGCTGGTCTGTTGTGATTGTTACTTCTAATAGACTAGCGGCCCGCTCCTGCTTCGCAAGGTTTTCAAAACATCGAGATTTCTTGGCAATGTGATTGGGTTGAGTGATCCCGCGGGTCCATTTCGAGTGGGTCCAGTTGACCAAAGACTCATTATAAAGTAACGAGTCTTTGGTCAACTGGACCCACTCTGGATCAACTGGATACTAACGTATTATACACATAAACCTTCCGGAATAAATTCTCTAAACGATGGTGAAAACCTCATCAAAATCTGTTTTGTGATTTAGATGAACAACGTGGACTTAAAAACAAACGCGTAAAGCAACTTTGTAATTTTATATTATATTTATAGATAGATGATTACGAATTTGAAGTATTTAATTTGTGGTGAGGGTGTATTTATTCGTTGAATTTATTTGTGTTTGTGTGTGATTTAAAGTTTTCGTATATGGGTTATGTGGACCTGAAATAAATGATTTATTTTTTTATTTATTATAAGCCCTAGAGTAGAGTACGTTGGCTTGGCTATAGGTGGGGGCCTGAATACAATCTTCTTCTTAGCGTTTTGATGGCTACAAGCTTAGTTTACTCTTCCTGGAACTTAGCTGGAAGGATGATCAGAAGGAGATGGCTATGTGTAGTTTTGGGTAGCTAACCTGCCTAGGTTATACAAAAGCAAATTTAAGCATTATCTAATGAATTGGGGAATACTTTACAAACATTTTCCTTAGAGCTTTTATCTCTACCAACGGACGACGCCATTTGTATAATGCCGAGTAATTCAATGACAACTAATACATTATCAGCCAGTGTGGCAATATTTTTTCAATACCTACTGGCATTATTATTGTCTTTGACAAAAAAAAACATTCGAATATTTAGTGCGCCAATCAATTCTAGTGACGTAAACATTCCATTTTCAAATCGAGGAAGCAAAATAATAATGGCCGAGGCAATCGATTACAAGCATGAACATCGCGTGCCCAAAATGTTGATGATTTACATCTAAATGAAAGATAATTGAGTCATTTAGCAGTAAACGTAACGAACAATAAAATTAATTGCTGTCCAATCAAAATATGTTGGTGGTTCGCGCTTTTTGTTGAAATGGAGACAGCACAGTTCTAGGTAAGGATAAGAATATTTTACAAGGTCAGAAATGTACCATCGAAGAAGTTCATATCTAACCACCGTAAGGACTATTCTTGCTTGCAGCGATCGGCGGCTATAGAACCGGGCCGGTTTCAGATGTGGTCATCGTGTACACGGGATTTTGTTTTGAAACTGGTTAGATATGAACTTCTTTGATGGTAGGTAGGCTACGTATTAATTTAACTGCCTTTTGATGATTATATGTAAAATAAATGGCTTTAATTTAATATCTGAAATATTTATTGCGATTGAGCCTATGTTTGATTCTCAAGTCGGGTAACGTTTCATTCCAACATGAAATAAGTATTACCATCTATAATATGAGACCATTGATTGACATCTTTTACAGGAGTATAACCTACTTACTGTCTGTCTCTAACCTACGTACTGACTGTCTCTTATTAGCCTATAACTTGTATGTTTGGTGTCTTACTACTGTTAGTGCAAGTTGGTGATTAATAAATAAAAATAAATAAACTTAATTCATACTTTTATTTTCTAATCAGACACTTTTGAAACCAAAATTTCGCCAACACTTCAGACCATCTTCGAAATAAGTCTTGTTTCAAATCCCCACAATTTATCATCTTGAACGTAAAGACACCTTCCCCTCACCTCAAATCTTATAACGAAATTATCGAATGCCCTCAACGAACACTTATTGAACCCCTCCTGGGGTCTATACACCCTTGTCACAGTGAAAATGTGGGAGAATCTTCAGGACAACGATTAGAAAATTCGGCGGGTAAAGTTGACAAAGTTCTAGATGATTAGGGTTCAGTGGGTGTGAGATTTGTTTGTGGAATTGAATTAAATCTGAGAAGGGAATTCTGTTTGTTGTTTGTGATGAACTGGTTTTTTGGAATCAGGTCGATCAACTGAAGAAAAAAATTTGGAAGGCCTAGATTTCTTGGCTTAATCTGGTAGAGGTCCACTTAATTATCTAGGATCTTTCTAGACATGTTTTACTTATAAGTAATACGTTTGATCTCTCCTGCTCTTCAGTTTTTACCAACATGACGTGTTACAATGGGTCTATAGCTTCAATATTATGCATGTGTTTTCAGGCTTTCAGACAAGACCAGCCGACTACAGGAAGCTACATGCCTTTTACCAACCAGCTTTTTAAACCAGCGTCAGGCACTTATACCTAGTTGTCAGGCATTTTTGTTAAACTGGGCTTTTTTGTCGCACCCGTGAGGCACACTCCCCTGATAATTTCTTAAATCGCATTTTACACTTTTTATAAGATTTTATTTTATTTATCTGCTGTATGAATTGTGTGGTTTGTAGTCCAGTTTTAGAAAAATACCATTTAAGTATGTACTCCATTTAACGCCTTGTACGAGTACCTAATACTGCGCTGAGCAACCATTGAGGTTCAATGTAAACTGGAGAAGCTATTACAAACTAACAAAATCGCATGATAACTGATTGTTTCGTTATGCATGTAAAATTTGCACGCTTATATCTATTAAGCAAAACATGTTTGTTTACCTTATTAACATTACTATCTTTTATACCATGTTTTTAGCAAATAAATGATATTTCTATTTCTAAATATGTGTCAATTAATGTGAGAACTGCGGTGTATGCGTTTTTTGTCCCAACAACAAAACGTTGCGCAACTTTTTTTTTGTTTACGGAGTCTGCTCTATACTTTACATTGAACCTCAATGTGAGCATCACGAACTTTCATAAGACTGACAAAGAATGACAAAGTAATTTGAATTTACGCCGTAAATAAACTATCAACGTAAACTTTGTCCGTAAATACCTACGTATTATAGAAGTTAGTTTGCTAAGCCATCTTTTTGCTTCATTTCTCATCTTCACTTCTCTTCCATACTTTTATTTCATCTTTTAACGTGTAGACCTATTCTTAAATCAACAACTTATGTAGGTACCTACCATATTTCTGGCAAATAAGTTACTACTTTGACTTCTGACCTTTTTCGTGACCTACGGGACCACCACAACCAAAAACAGATCAATCTCCTTACATTTAAATATATTTATTACGTTTTCCTGCGGTGTGATCGTGGTTCTCAACGCTTGTTATTGAATACCTCGACACTCCACCGACTGATTTGAATATTTCTTATTATCCTCCTCTCCTGTGTTCTGATTTTTATGAAGGTAAGTTAACGTTATTATTGTAATTCGGTTGGCAGTGGATTTGATTGTATTTTGTTTTAAAAAATGAGCCAAAAAGTAGACGTTAATAGTGTTTGTTTTTTGTTAATTTTGGTATTCATTAAGTTCTGTTTGGATGTTGACAAAAATACTCGGGTATCTCTTTGACTTCTTCGGGCTGCTTAGGGAAATATGATCAAACTCAAACTCAAACTCAAAGCATTTATTTCAATTAAACCATTTACAGGCACTTTTGAATTGTCAAATAATCGGTCAGTTAGTCAGAAAGTTGAAGCTAGTTGCCCAGTTCCAAAACGTAGATCTTCATGGAGAAGAACGGGCAAGAAACTCCAAGGACACTCTTTTAAATATAGAAAATTACACAATCCTGGGTACATTATTCTTGTTGCTTCTATATGTGAGAACAATGTACAATAAAAAAATTAAAACAATTCAAAATATAACATTAAAAATAAGCCCTGGCAGATAAGAGATGACCAGTCACAACTGACGGCGCCCGTTCACGAACAAGACGCGTGGATCAGCACCATCCAGCTCAACCATTTTGTAGGGAACCGAATGATCCAACACACTCGCCACCATCAGCGAGACATTTAAGTGGGCATGACAAATCGTCTCTCAGTCTCACTACATAGCATTTAAAGGGAAACTGGCTAATCTTGAACTACTAAGTAAATGAGCCAATATCGTCGTATCTATACGTATCTTGTGCCGCCACGAGAGAAGAAGTCTCAATACTCAAAACTTTATGCAAATGAATTGGAAACCAACGTAAAATTAGGCCTAATCTACATTATTTCATATATATTTCATGTAATAGGTTCGGTAGGAGCTCGTGGGTAAATTATAGCAGCCGATTGGGTCGATCTTCACGGTTCAGCACGGTGAAGGAAAACATTGTGAGGAAACCGGCATGCCTTTTTTTTTTTTTTTGAGGATGGGAAATTATCAAATAACTTCTCCCGCTCTGGGTGGAGCGGGAGGGCGTGTCAGACTTTTACTGACTAAAACCCACCCGTGTTCCTTCCGTTGCCTGTGTGCCGAGGTCGCGATATCCCTTTCAGACAAACCGGCAGGCATTGGCCCTTCCGGACCCCGTCAGTTGGTGCTGACATCTCTTTGAGGCGCGCGTGGAACACAACGCGCCGTCGACCCGGGCCTGGTCCCTATCGGACGGCGAACTACCCATTGCTCACCGTCCGCAAGCCCGCGCCTACGGTGGCCGGAAGTCGGCTCTCGACTCCCGACGCCCGGGGCGTCTGCTGCGGCGACTAGGGGCGCGAGGGCGCGCATTTTGCCTCTCCCTCGCGCGCTCCGCCTCCTCCTTCGCGAGCATTACTGCTTCGCAGAAGGAGGTGACGGCCTCCCATGCACTCTCGCTCCGGACCATGGCCTGAACCAGGGCCGGACGCGAGAGATCGCCGCCGCCGATCGCCTCCGTGAGGACACGGCGGTGTTCCGCCCAAGCTGGGCAGACCTCCACCGTATGCTTCACCGTGTCCTCCGGGCGATCCACACAGTGGTGACACCCGGGCGTTTCCTCCCGCTTTATCCTGAACAAGAACCTCCCGAAACAACCATGTCCGGTGAGGACCTGTGTCAGGCGGAAGGTGAGGACGCCGTGGCGCCTCTCTAGCCACTCCTCAAAGAGGGGACTTATCGCCACAATTGTGGCGTGCCCAAAACCGGCATGCCTGAGATATATTACTTGTCGACGGCATGTGAAGCCAAGGCAGAGGCCCATGGGTGGTTTTACAACCCTGTCACCAGGTTAGTCACTAACCACACGAAAAGAAGAAGAAGCAAGGTTTTAGTATATAATGGCAAGCAAGCAATGGTAATAGTTAAGCAAGGTTTTACTGCCTTGGATTATAGCATGTTAAGTCATAGATTCTGGCCAAGGGCGTCGCCTGCTGATGGCCCAGGGTGGGGCAAGTTGATATAGGGAGGATGGGAAAAGTATGATTTGTAGGTACAGTCAACAGTCAAGAGCACATGAAGCTTTACACTTGTAGTGCGAGTCTTGCCTCTACGGCGCACAATGGGGCCAAAATCGACGCTGGTGGACATTAGATTTTTGACAAATCAGTATTGATATTAATTTGTCAAATATTAGGTCCCCACCTATGAAATCAGCGTTTTGTATGGAGAATTTTAAAGAAGTTACTTTTTTCATACTAACATTTTCTTAATTTATATAACAACCATGAACACTAATGTTTTAAAACTTTTATGCACTAATGTTTAAAGACTAAGATAACGTAATATGCCACTTAGATTAAGCGACAAAAATAAGTTTTGGCTAGGCTAAACAAATTGTGGTTATTTCTGCTAACAAAATGAGGAGTCATTTTTAAGGTATTTTTTATGTTTAGAAAACTATAAGTAATAAGGTTTTTTTTACAATTGGTAGTTGTCTATGGTGGTCATTATTCGATATAATACCAAGCAATTGATGAATATTTTAAATCATAGAAGTGACAAGGTTCTCTATTTGTGAGAAAAAAACGCCAATTTCATAGGTGGGTTTCAGTCTATCGTGCTACTCAGTAACTGATTTTGAATTGTGGAGTATTGAAAGGCAGTTGCTCCATGTAAAATACTGGTAATCAGCTGTATCTGGTTAGACTGGAGGTAGACCCTAAAGGCTCGTGCAGACCAGCGCGACGCGACGGCGCGACTCGACTCGAACAATACAATTTCTAAGAAAACTTCACGGTATAACAATAGCCGGTGTCGCGCCGCGCCGTTGCGTCGCGCCGCGCTGTTGCGTCGCGCTTGTCTGTACGAAGCTTAACAGTAGAGAACAGGCTAGGCCGAATGCAGATGATGTTTTTTTTTATTAATGTCTAATTGATTATCTTCTTTGTATTCCCGCCGATATTTTTTTCTTTTATTTCTAGTACCTAATGCTTTTTCAGTAAAAAAATATGAAATGTATACTTATCGCCAAAGATAATATACTTAAATAACAAAGTTGTTACGATCTGTGCCAGCTGAGCTTGCCAACTGTCGAACACCAATACTTATTGTTTTAGTCTAGGTTAGGGAGACACTATTATATGTCTGACTTATACGGGTGCAGCAGCTTTTTTTTACCATCATGGACCTCGCCAGTATGTCATGACATGACAGACACCTTTTTACACTTTTTCTTGACAGCTCATCCAGTGGAACTGAAAACGAATTCAAGAAGGTCTTAAAAATCTTCGACTGGCGATCCGTGTGCGCGTCATCGAGGCCTAACATTAACACTTTAGACTTCACCTACTTTTCATAGAGCTCATATGCCACGCCGCCATACATATTGGAAGTGAACCCTCTGAGAGGGTTGCCGGTATTACGTTCCATCGCGGACGGTCAACGGCATTAGGTTTAAAACCGTGTTATAAAACACTGTAAAAAGAAGTAAAATTGTGTTTTTAAGGGGTCTTGTCGCTATCTGGTCGTCGCGTCGCGTCTGTTTGCGGGGAGCCTTTAAGCCAAAATTTAAATTCCTACGTAGCAAAGATCTCGCGCAAAACCTCGGTGACAGACTGACAATCTTAGTAGCTAAGTATATGTAAAGAAGCCGTGTGTCCGATGGGATTTTGGATGGATCTTCAACACAAACTTTCATCCCTTATTTAACAACTTTAGGGGATGAATTTTTATAAATACTTCCTTAGTGCTCAAGTTTTGCTTGCTTGCTTACATGCTTTAAGACCCAGTGTTTTAGGAAGTGCGTTGTCTGTCAGTGAGCGAATGAAGCAAGCAAGATAAGCGATGGCCTAGTTTAGTGAGGTTGTGGGTTCAAATCCGGGCAAGTTCCAATGTGACTTTTTCAATTCATAATATATTATGTACTTTCGGAGTTTATCTTAGACATTACTGAGATCGGTGCAGGGAAAACAACTTGAGGAAACCTGGACTTATAGTAAATGTTTGAAATCGATCTGACGTTCAGTAACGACTGTCAAAGATCCACGAATAACAGCCAGGACCAACGGCTTAACGTGGTTTCCGAGGTATGGAGGAATCTCGGTATCTAAAGATGGTCAGCAATCCACGGACCAACCCTGGCAAGCGTAGCTTAACCTGATGGATCGAACCGTGCGGTTGTTATTAATTAGCCATAAACTCCTACCTACACATCTAGCCGTTTACGATATTATTACCTATGTACCGATGAGGTACACAACCTTCCTTACAGTAGACATTGGCACCTCGTATGGCTTCCCTTACCTAATCGGCTATACGGTATTGATTAGTAGACACAAAAGCTCATGTCTTGTTAATTGATAAATCATTAGTTAGTTATAAATAGAATGAACTTAAGTAAATGTTAACTTGATAGAATGGAAGTGAGGTTAATGGTAAGTTATGTATTGTAAATAATTAATTCAATTAAAAGGGACTATCTATAGTAATGTAAATGTAGATAATACCTACTATAGTCACAATATTGATTAGTGGTTGATTGTTAACAATAAAGTGGTAAAGTAGCCCCTAAATATGTCAAAAATGTTGACATAGGTATTTTATTTTCTAAATGCTTCCTAAACACTACCGATCCTTTCAGTTTCATGTTAAATGAGAGGTCAAAAGGAAAAGCCACATCATTCAAGATTTATTACATTTGAAAAAGGAATGCTTTTCCATTTCAGAAAAATAATTTAAAAAAGGTTACATTGAATATGATTTATTCTAATAAAAGTCTTGGCAATTTTAGCTTAAAAAATGCAAAGTGACAGCCATTTAATCTAGATGACGAATAAAATTTAAAACAAAATCTAATGGCGTTCCGTAATATTTTTGACTTCAAGTGGCCAGTGCCTACATATCGCACCCCTAGATGAAGACAACGGCAACTCAAAAAAAATATTTTTTCAGAAATGACGATTGATGTGTAGGTGTTCGAGTCAGGAATTCGATAAAGCCACTAACTCGAAACTCGTACTTTTTGAGTTAGTGGGGTTTTTATCTAGGGGTGCGGAAAGCATTTGCAATAATAATATTATTATTATTGCAAATGAAAAGCATTGAAAGCATTTGCAATAATAATATTATTATTATTGCAAATGCTTCCTGCAAGAAGGTTGTAATAAACCAATAGTTGAAATTAGTTTTTTTTTCAGTATGTGTAGGGTGTTGTTTTGTTGATATACCTAAGTAAATAAATCATTTGAAATGAGTACTTACATGCTGAAACTTTTAGGAACAAGTTTCCATGCAGAAAATTACAAGTTTAATAACGTTTCAAAATAAAAGACCAAACAGATTTTTTTATTTTTTTATTGATATTTATAATTGTGTACTATTTATACTGATAAAATATGATTTAGCGCAGAACATTTTTTACTAATTACCTATGCAAAAAAATGGAGTAGGTATCAATCTACCTACTTATAGAACGTAGTAAGGCACTTAATTTTTATCCTGTAAAACCATACAGGTTCTTCACGAACCAAGTAGCCATTTCATCTAGTTGACAAAAATATAAAAGCTACCATAAACAAACCAAAAGTATAAAAACCTCTTTTTACAATAAAACTGTCAAGATATAAACCACAAATTAATTGCTTAGTAACCAGTCTTTTAATGAAGAAATAAATTGAATGCACACGTCTGCTCTTAGCCATGATGTGTCTATTTTAGTTGTCTGATTAAAATCTAGATTAAATAGATAATGGTGTGTCTCGTTTCGCAGGTTTTAGATATAGACAAACATATTTATATTACTGAAAGAGTTTTATAGTTACTGGCACAGATTAATACAGATGGGACATTCCGAAAAATCATTTAAATAAAATGCGAGTCTTGCTTCGACACAATAAAGTGCAATTCAGGTCGCACAGCGCTTATCACCTACAGTTATATTCACCTAGAAGTTGCCTCTCTTTCTATCGCGTGACTCTTAGATCTTCTGTCTGACTACGTTACACTAACTGAATTGGCCCAGTAAGACGGGCCCGCCGCGTACTTGTAGCTTCATACCTAAACTACAGATTAATACAGATGGGATATCTGTATTAATCTGTGGTACCTACTGGTAGAATCTTCTCGGTGTTTGACGCTAAATACTTAGAGTACCTAAGTAAGCGTTGTGATGTCTTCTCAGTTCTTAAGCTTTTCAGTCTAAGGATATTGTATAATAAGATTCTCTGTTTATTGAACTATTAGTCATCATCATTGTAATGTATTTATTTAATATAAAAGTAAACACTTTCATGCACGTCAGCAGTGAGGTCGCTGTCACTAATGTAATGTCAACTGTCAATTCACCACGAATGGCGGGAAACGGTTAAAAGTCGAGTGTGCCTGCACGAGAGGTTCGTTGTGGTGATGAGCCAGTGTAGTGTTGTATTCAACTTAATTACGGAATGAACAGGCTTGGTCCTGGCTTCGATTTGGGTCGGGCAAAGTGTTATTGGTTTTATCCATTAGGAATTTCGTAGTACTCGTAACAGCCCGGAGTTTGGAAGTTGGCGGTGTGATACCCCCGCGCCGTCGTGCCCCGTGCCTTGAAAAGCACGCCGTGCGTCTGATCTCTCTCTGGTCGTGTCGGATTTGCGTCCCGTCGGACTATGAGAGTGAGGGAACAAAGAGTGCACCTGTTTCTGCGCACACACTTGTGCACTAAATATCTCTCGCGCCGAAGACTGATGATCTCCGCTGAGATTGGGCGTCAAGGCCGAAATTCCGTCTGGAGGAGGACTATTGATGCAAATGACCCTACACGTTACCTTAGACTATAAGATAATTTTATAATCGAAGCCATTTTTCTTTCCAGAAACGGAACGAGTATTGGTGGTACTGTATTTTTATTCACTAAACATCAATTTGAAATTCGAACAATATCTCGTTGTGAATCCGCGATGATTTACTTTTAAAACCAATCTTATCTGTACAATTTCGCTTGCTAATTTAATTTGACCGTGTATATTAAGGCGGCGATAACCGACTTTTAATAATTTTATACTGAAGATCACGTCTAAACGAGTAGTGTTAATGATTTGGAAAAAATATGTGTTAAATTAAAGTATTTTCTTAATAACTTAATATATTAATATTTTAGATTATGTTTATATTACATAATTAAATTAATTTGTAAAGTTATGTCAAATGCGGATAAAAAACTGAGAATCACGTAAAATCAATCAATTGTATTTTTCTGAAACCTTCACCATTTTAAAGGTAACTTAATTATTGATCTTTTAGTATACGTTGTTTACTAAAATACCTTTTGTTTTATGTCTATTAAATTTATAATGCATCTTATTTGGGACAGCGCACCGAACACGCAAGTTAACCACTCAAGGTCACGGGTATATATCTGTGTCTTAACAAGACGGTGCATTCACGACCTCAACAGCTCAACGCCTTATTTATCAAGCTATTCCTCTTGGCCACCCATGATTTAAACAGCATAGTTACAGCGAATATTGAAACCGACATACCCAATGACTCCGAGCCAACACCATGGAATGCTCGAGCCATTAGAAGGGGTGCAGCCATGTCGATTATTCGCAGCTCGTAATTCTCGAGCAGTCACCATGAAGCAACTTAATTAGGTACTGTAACAATAATAATAATTATAGGCATAATGATCTTATCTAGTAGCGTGATGGAATGTTAGTATGGTTCGTTTTTATAGATTTTTGAAATCACGAAGACTGGGAGTGTTTAAGTATGCCACGGAGATATTTATAATGGCTGTTCATTCTCTGCCCAAATAACAACAGCCGAAGATTAAGCTAGCCTTGCCGCGGTCGGTTCGTGGATGGGTGACCATCGATTACCTATCAAGACCCCTCCGTACCTCGGAAACCACGTAAAGCCTTGTTGCCGGTTGTCACTCGTAGGTACCTATCTTCGCGGATTCACTTTTTGGGCTTCTTTTAAGCCCAAAAAGCGAATCTGCGATGATTTAAGTACTTTAAAAACAAATGAGTTCGCTTTCGAATTGTGTGCGCTCACTTGAGTGAGGTTCCAAGTGAACTTTACAACATGTCAGCACTATTGTATGATCACAGTGTAAGAATATTGATTTCTAGAGTACCTATGTAACTTCACATAGGTAGGTACATAACTCGGCGACAGAGCTCTGCTCGGCTGAAAATAGGGAATACTCATTTAGTACATACTAATTCCATGCTGCCATGATAGCAGATATTTACTAATTCCATGCTGCCATGATAGTAGGTACTTACTAATTCCATGCTGCCATGATAGCAGGTATTTACTAATTCCATGCTGCCATGATAGTAGGTACTTACTAATTCCATGCTGCCATGATAGTAGGTACTTACTAATTCCATGCTGCCATGATAGTAGGTATTTACGAAGTCCATGCTGGCATGTCATTATTCTAAGGTAGCCATCTTGTTCAAAACTTTGGGCGACCGAGCTCTGCTCGGGTGAAAATGAAAATACGGAAAACCAATTTTCCCAGTTAAGAGACCTAGCTAGATCGATTTTTCGACCCCGTAGACCCGTTTTCGAGAACGTGATTACAAATAAATATATATATATCAATATTGCTCATTTAATAGTATAGGATAGGATATATAAACTCACGCCTTCTTCCCATGGGGGTAAGCAGAAACGTCACGTTTTTATCAATTATGTGCGAACGAGAAAGCATTATCGATGTGAGCATCTGTATATTTCACTGTCCACCTCCTAAAGCGACGGTTTACGAAGGGTACCTACGCCATCTTAACATTAAATCCATATGTTAGAAACTCAAACTCAAATAATTTATTTCAATTAAACCATTTACAGGCACTTTTGAATTGTCAAATAGTCGGTCAGTTAGTCAGAAAGTTGAAGCTAGTTGCCCGTTCCAAAACGTAGATCTCTATGGAGAAGAACGGGCAAGAAACTCCAAGGACACTCTTTTAAATATAGAAATGACAAAATCCTGGGTACATTATAGGTAGAATAGTGTAGAAGTTAGATAAGTACGTACAGCTCTAATACCATAAACAAATCATCCAAAAAAGTAGCTTGACTGGACGGTACGTAATAAAGTTAAGTAGCTCTCTCTGGCAAGGCCACACTGTAAAGGCTCCCGTGACGCAAGTAGGTACGCAACTGGACGACGATGCGACTCTAGTATAGAACAAATTTCTATGAATACTTCATAGAAATTGTTCTACTAGATCCGTATCGCACCGTCGCATCATGCCTGTCTGCGGGAGCCTCAAAACAGTGTGCCTAATTAATGAGAAAATTATAAATTAGCATTTTGCCCTATAAATAAATAAGTAGGTATCATCTCGATGCACACCTACGGTTTCTTTCATCCCATTTGCATAGACATTTAAATTAAACCGAATGATTTTTATTATAGAACAATTTCGCACTGCGTGTGTGGCCGTTGAATTACAAACTAATCTCTACATTCATCGTAAGTTCTATTTCGTGGAGTTAAAGATTAATTTCGCTTGAGAAAAGTGGTGATAAGTTGGTATTCTGGTATAAATTTGGTGTCAGCCCGTTTGGGTACTGAATTCGGTTTTATTGGTGGAATAACTCTTGTTTTTTATGAAGCGGCTCTTGTGGTGTTTACTCTTAAATTGTGGGTTCGCCTCTCTCTGAGAAAGCTTTAAAAATCGTATGATATTAATTCGGTACTTATCATTATTTCGTTTGAACCTGTAGCGACATTTTGCACTTAGGGCAAATTGTTTAAATATAGGTGGATAATATAATATATTTACTTTTGGTAAGATTTTGACAGTTTAACAATATTCATTGCGTAGGTATTTACACTGTGGAGCAGAAGAACTTTTCAAACTTAAGAAGCATTGAACTATGAATAACCTTCAAAATAAAAGTGATTGTTACTGAGTTAAGAAATTGTGGTTCAGATGCAGACCATTCTAAAGGAAACGCTCTCTGGAAGGTCCATATTCAAACGTGGACGTAAACGTACTGAATTATGTTGATCGCCTATTTATTACATGTAGGTAGGTACTGTAGGCCGCACGTCAGTGTTAACAAAACCAGTGTAACCTGTCCTTTTATTCTATTGAAACTCCGTACTACACTAGGCCAGCTCAAGTTCAAAATGTCACCACCGACGAGCGGTCGACTATGCTTAAGTCTATAAATTACCTTCAGCTTATCAATGAACCATGATGAGACATTGCTCCCATCAACCTATTATTTTTTATTAAATGAGATAACTTATCTTTTTTGTATGCACGTGTTTCTATGACAAATAAACCTTTCTTTCTTTGAATTTCTTTTCTTTCTTTCTTTATTTTCTTTTTATCAACATTATTTTCCATAATACAACTCGAAGGAGGTACCTACTAGGTGAACACCAGGTGATAAGAAATATAAAAAGTAAGTTTTTTATTTCGACGAATTCGTGGCATCACACTGAGCCTTGCGAAATGTGTGTAGTTAGTAAAACTATTAGTTACCCTGTAATTGTGACCAGTCGGTAATTGTATAGCAACCAACCGGTAACTATCATTGATGTCATTAGTAACTGACCAAAGATAGTTCGGATGTGTTGTCGAATTCGTTATTTTTTATTAAAATATTTTTTTATCTGTAATTGACCCACTGGGACGAAGGCTTTTCATATTATTGTATGTTGAGAAATAATTTAAAGCATCTATTAAGAAATAAAAATAAGAAGGGGTGCAGCCTCGACACGACAGCTTTTTCAAAAGATCTAAAAACTCCGTTTTGTTCTCTAAAATCATCAATCATCATCCATGATGATTGATGATTTTAGATTGATTGATTTTTTTATTTTGATTTTTTTTATTTTTTTTTCTTTGAACATTTTGCTCCACCCATAGTTTCGGATTTGGCCCTGATGTGCAAACACAAAAATCACCGCCATCTATAATAGCGTTGCACTAAGCTGATGAGTCTAGATCTGTGCAGGGTTACGGCTTACGACATTAAGTATTCAAGCATACGACTTAAGTAGGTAGGTATAACATAACTGGCTTAATGAAGTTGTTTCACGCCTGCCCAAATAATTCGCGGAATGCAGACGTTATATTATGTACCATGTGAATTAATAGGTATATATTCTCGAGTCATTGTTCAGGGCACTACTAAGCATACATTACATAGGTTACCTTACATAAAATTGCTTTCCTACCAACGTCTTCAAAAGTAGAATCGTCATAATATAGTTACCTATGTTCTACGCACATGCGGAGCCCTACAGGGCTCTTTAAGACCTCCCTTAGGGCTGAAGAGGCTCTTAGCCTCACAGGATCACCGGTGCGTGCCACAGATCTTTCTAAGGCTCACGGGAGCACTTTTGTGTAGTCTATGCCTCTATGCCTTTATTAGACAGTCTCTTTTGAGTCGTTAAGAGTTTTATAGTCTATGGTGGGTGAGTGTGGCGGTTGTGGAATGATTGATTCGAAATGAACGAACGTTTTTGTGTGGGAAATGTTATTTTTGATGAGTGAGGGTTCTGTTTAATGAGTACTTGGATTATGTAGATTTAAAATTCTAGAATCACACAAACTCACACGAATATTACAAATGAGAAAGCAACTGTCTGTCTGTTATCTTTTCACAACTTCACGACTGAATGGACTTGGATGAAAATTTGACACATGGATAGACCATGTTCTGGGTTAGTACTTAGAATAGAGAATACTATTTCCCGGTATGACGTTCCTGTGTGATAATTTCCGAGCTTCAGAAGGCAAAGCTAGTAAGATACTTTTATCTCCTTTCTTCCTGACTGGCTATCTTTTATCACAGCGGTGTTTCTTGTGTTAGTTTGAGCATAGAGTTTTTTTTTAATGAATTGGAATGAGAAACACGAGATCATGATCGTGGAAGGAATGAAGGGATAAAGGCTCGTGCAAACCAGCGCGACGCGACGGCGCGACGCGACTCGAACAATACAATTTCTAAGAAAACTTCACGGTATAACAATAGCCGGTGTCGCGCCGCGCTGTCGCGTCGCGCTTGTCTGTACGAAGCTTAATGCGTGACTTCAGAGTAACTGACAATAAATAGGAAGTGTTCATAGAATTTACCGTCGGTTCTCTATGTCCTAATATTTATAGATAAATTAATTGTGTCTCACATCAGTCAAAACTTGATGGATTAAAAATAACTAAAGCTGAAGATTAATAAATTGTTATATTGTTATACTTAGGTTACAATTGTTTTTTCAACACAAACCAAGTTTCATAGAGTAGATAGGTAGCCAGTAGATACTTAGGTAGGTAGGTAAGTACTTACCTACTATTAAATTAACCATAGGTAAGGCAATTCGTTTATTTATTATTCTATTTATCTTTAACTTACTTAATTAATTTCATTTCGTTTTAAAATAAAAGTAGCATAAGTTACTCTTTTTAACATCAGCTCAGCATCTGCCAGTGAAAGTCTCGTCATAATCGGTTGAGCCGTTCTGGAGATTAGCCGGAACAAACAAACAGACAGACAAAAATGAAAATAAATATGTTTTTTTGTTATAAATACCGTTTAGTACCATTTAATAAAAAGCTGTTATTTACATTTTGACATTACAAACAGACACTTCAATTTTATTTATTTGCTTATGTAAATGGCAATAATTAATTAATTTATGAGGTCTAGTTGTAGGTAGTCGAAGTAATTATAATTACTTAAAAACACCTGATAAGTATGTAAGTAATTATAATTACTTACTTACATACCTACTTATCAGGTGTATTTCTGTGCCTATTTACATTGGTTGGTAGCAGAAACTGGTTGTCGTCACTAACCTATTGCAGGTGATTAAGGATTTGTAGAGATCATCTGCCGGCCAATTCTGTAAAAATCTCCGTGCAAACTTAGGTGAAATATCTTGAAGCGAGCTGTCATGCCACTATTGACAGCTCACTTCAAGCTCACTTCACCGCCACGGACTGCCAGATATTTGTTTTCATTTTGACTAGTGTAGTAAGTAAACATTTGAGAAGGATTGCTCCAAAGCAGAGTATGAAGACACTCCCGCAGACAGGCGCGGCGCGACGGTGCGTAATGATTCTAGAAAGAGAAAGAAATTAATTTAATAGAGTCGTGTTGAGACAATGGCCAGTTAGGTACTTACCTTAGTAGTTGTGAGGCCGTTCATGTCATTAGCCATTTAGGTGCCTGAAGTGCTACCAATAATTTTGAATTTCTCAATAGCAGCCCGGAGTCTGAATTTGAGCCGGGTTGGTGGCAATAAGTTCGCCCCCTATTACTTAGGACTTAATTAAACATAGCTGGCAAAATTTAGGCGTGATTGTCATGATGATGATGATTTTAAACCTAAGCTTACTTAATTATCAGTTCATAGCACGTTCATATTGTCATTAGCGAAAAAATAAGGTAGCTTGAAATACAAGGAGGTTCTACATGTTTAATTTAATAATTATGGTCGCTAATTGATACCTACTATCAATTTCTCTGAACACCCCTTTAGTAAAGACTAGTTTTTACGAATCACATTTGTATACAATGTGAGGAATAAATTATAATTGTATTGAGCATTGAGCGCGTAACAGTAACGTGTGCGAGCAACTAATTAACTTTCATATGCAAGTTGCAAGCAGCGCCATCTAGCGGAGAGTGGCGCGAAGTTTGGAAATTGAAAACGATAAATGAACAAGTGATTGTACATATTTTATTTATAATCTTAGGAATTTAAATTTAGTTAGTTATTATTGCTATTAGTCAAATTAGTACCTGATATAAGAAAAATAAACCTGGTAAAGACTATTTTTAATTCAGCTTCAAGATACTTTGAAATCTAGGTAGCTCTCAAAACCGATGTTTATCTAAGGTATGCCCATAAAATTAATACAATAACGTATCCATTTCACTTCAGCTTCTTACAGACTAATTATATGAAACGTCGCCGCCTCCTCCGCCAACATTCGACCAATACATAACTTTATGTAACTCAAGCAATTTTTTGCACATTTCCGAATCTTTCCGATCAAAATTCCACAACACTGTCAACTTCATCAGGACATAAAACAAAAAACTTAAGTTTCATTCGTAAAAAAGTTCTTTCGGCGCGTCCTAAGATGCCAACTTACTTTCAAATTAGACGTTTCAAAAGTAAAAAAAAAGATCTATTCTACACAAACATTGCACGCGGCGACGGGCGGCGTCGTACGTAAAAATAAAAGAATACAAACACTATTTTTCTGTAGAAGCCGGCATTGTGACGTCTGAGCTGCGCTTGCGACGAAAACGAACAAGCCGAGCGCTTGACGACACCCGCCAGACAGAGATAGGCATACGTTCTTATGAACGAAAGAGGGAGACGGCCGTATTATGGGCGTTCCTACATCGATTTTTGTACCCAATTAATGGTCAGTGGGCTTCCACGTAGGCGGGGCGTTTTCGATCCAAGCTAATAGGGATCGAGCTAAAATGATCTATAGATCACTGTGCGGTGCGCCTGCACAGTGTATTGTTATCGTTAATATCGTGGATTATTTATTTTATATCTACGTTTGATGGCTGAATAAATTTTCATGTGCCATTTTTTTTTGTATTTTTTTATTCGGTTTTTATTGATTTTTGGAATAGGCAGGTCTTGTCATGTGAGTCGGTTTGAGTTTAAATATAGTGTTTTCATTATAATTGAGACAGTAGAGATGGTTTTGTAAAAAAAAAAGTATTTGATCGCATTGCGTACGTACCTAGGTGGATAGGTACCCACACTTCACAGCCTACCTACGGTATCTAAAACCAATAAAACAGAAAAAATCCTTTTATGAAATTACAATTTCAAGAAGCTAATACGCCCGACACGAGGCGTTGACCTGTGATTAGCTGTTTACTTAAAATGATGATGAATTATGCGATGCGACACTGGTGGAATTATTTCTATGAAAACTTCACGGACACTGCCCACCTACCCTAATCCTAATTGTTTACCTATGCACAGTGAAGCATCGCGTCTCGCCTGTTTGCGGGAGCCTTCATTCAAAAAGAGTAGCGGCCTCTATGCACTTTCAGAGCTACTTATCTTATCTTCTTATCTTGGTGTACCTACCTTCTTACCTAGGTAGGTACATAATAAACAGTTAGATACCTAATCTATGCTGTTCTGTCATCGCCACATTGAGTGTGTATTGCTACCTAAGGAGCTCGTGGCTAATTAATAACAGCCGCTCGGGTCGATCCATCAGGTTAAGCTACGCTTGGCGGGGTTGGTCTGTGGATGAGTGACCATCTTGACATACCGAGACTCCTCCGTGCCTCGGAAAGCACGTTAAGCCGTTGGTCCCGGCTGTCATTCGTGGATCTTTGTCAGTTATTACGGGTCGACAGAAGCCCGAAAGTCTGACAGCCAGTTTTACCAAAGAGTATTGAATACGTGGTAACCTAGCAGTTATTTTTAATTTACTGCATTCCAAAAACACGCCTCTGCCTTTCAAACCGTGTATCACGAAAAGAGAGTAATCTCTAGGAAAAGCCCCATAAAATAATAATAAACACAAAAATTATGCAAATAGGTCCACCATGAAACTTAATAGACATTAAAAAAAAACAAGGCATTCATCAGATTCCATTACACACTGTATTTAAGCGTAATTCTAAAAAAATAATTCAATTGTCGATGGCAGCCGGCGTTCCGGTCCCTCGATGGCGGATAATTAGGGGTAATTTGACACTTCACTGTGGCAACCCAGCGGAAACGCGCCAACCGCCATTGAAACAGATAGGCGTTTGAAAAGCATTTGTGTGAAGCAAGAGATCTGGGTTTTATTTGAGGAGTTTGATTATGTTTGGTGATTTCCATGGAACGATCAGGCTTAGTAATTCCCAGCAACTCTAAAATGGGATACTTACCTAATTAGTTGTCTACAGAAAGATACTTATCTTAATTTTCTAGGTAAGTATACTTTGATTTAAAAGAGTGCCATGGAGTTTTTTGCCCGATCTTCTCCAAAACTCAAACTCAAACTCAAAGCATTTATTTCAAATAAACCAATTACAGGCACTTTTGAATTGTCAAGGGGGTCGGTCAGTCAGAAAGATGAAGCTAGATACCCATTCCAAAGCGTAGTAGGTACCTATGGAGAAGAACGGGCAAGAAACTCCACGGACACTCTTTTTAATCATGATCTCCGTAGGAACATACTACGTTTTGTGCAACTAGCTTAATTTTTCTGACTGACCGACCCCTTGACAATTCAAAAGTGCCCGTAATTGGTTTAATTGAAATAAATGCTTTGAGTTTGAATATCAGATTTCTATGTGAAAGTATGCATAAAATTCTACGAGATTGATCATTTTAATAAAACTGGAGAAAGTAGAATCTGGAATCTATGAGAGAGTCAATGACAGATTATGGTGGTATACCTACATGGTGGCAGGGAAATCGGCGCGACCTTTTAGACGAACCTTGTTTAAAAAAGATATCAACATTTTACTAGCCAGTCTCTGTTAGGTACCTAATAGAGAATGGCTAGCAAAATGCATATAGTATAGTACTTACTAGTACTACTTTAGCTAGTACAACCTAGTTTAGCTACTACCTACTAGATACTTACCTAAATGAATAAATTTTTGGCAGATACCCTACTATGTAAATCTCTAAATGTTATAAGACAAAGTCGCTTTTCGCGTTTGTATACCTACATAAGTTACAAAACTTACGTACAAATTCAGTAAATGTATGAGTATGAGAAAAAAATAGCTACCATATGTTTAAAATAAACCATAATCGTAAGTAGGTTACGAAATTTTCATTCAAAGAAAAAAAAACTCTACTTTTCGACGAACCGATAATAAGTGACATTACTAACCCACAAATCATCCTTATTTACATAAACTAACGTATCATTGTGGCTTGTCAGCGACATACGTAAATATCAAATTAATAACGATTTAAACATGCTCTTTTTCCACCCTATTATTACCATTTTTTTCCGTTGGCAACACAGATTTCGAAAATCGAATTTAACATCTGTCGTCACTCAATACGAGTGTATTGTCTGTTTTTTTTTTTCGAAATGACAAAAGCGTTCAAATAGTCATTGTGCCTGTTATGTATATTTATATACTTACTTGTATATTTTCTCTGATTCTTATGTAGGTTGTAAGGTGATGGAGGTTTTGGTGGTTTTAAGATGTATTTTTCAGTTGTAACGCCAAAAAAATTCTTTCTTTTTTTCTTTGTAGTTTATTGTTATGCTGAGTTGAAGTTCAAGTTTCCATTAAACATAGAAAATAATAATTATTAAACTTGCAACCTTGTGCTTCTGAAATAGTCAATCTATTCAGTAAAAATGTCAACGTGAAAACTTAGGTGAAGTGAGCTGTCAATAATGTCAATCCGTAGCATCAGGTGGAAAGACAGCTCACTTCCAGCTCACTTCAAGCTCACTTCACCTAAGTTTTCACTATTCACGATGAGATTTTTTCAGAATAGACTGGTAGGACCGTAAACCTCTAAACCTGCAGACCTTCACTTAAACTGACTTATCAGTACCTACCCATACCTATTATGTAGATAAAATTACAATCTTCAACACAATTTTGTGTCACAAAAATCGATGCTTATTCAAAAATTTAATCCTTCTCACCACTTCGATATGTAAAAAAGCGCATTAAAACACAAGTAACATAAGCAGCGGATTACATGTATATATTCGGCTTCGGTTTGTCAGCAGTGTAGCGTTACACATTCGGTCGCACTCGGGTCGGCGTCGATATATCGAATGTCTTACGAACATAGCGTTTGAAAAAAAAAACATGTGGTTTTCAAACAAAAAAGAAGAATGAGATTGTTAGCTGAGAGGAAAGTTGGGTTTCTAACAAAAAGGTAGGTGCAGTCAAGGAAATTAATTATTAAATAAATTCACAGCTTACGCCAATTTGACGTG
The DNA here is from genome assembly GCA_914767755.1 of Agrochola circellaris. Taxonomy (NCBI): domain Eukaryota; kingdom Metazoa; phylum Arthropoda; class Insecta; order Lepidoptera; family Noctuidae; genus Agrochola; species Agrochola circellaris. The sequence continues at coordinate 13,638,007 of OU611860.1, forward strand.
TATAGCCATTTCATGCAACTGTCAAAGAATGACAGTTGTGATTAAAAGATACGGACAGTTTCTCGTTCACTTGTTCGTTAAATATCGAATCAATTAAGTATGCCTAAACTCAGTCTAAACATTCCAATATTTGATACTCTTCTTGAACCATATTCTTCACTTTAGATCTTACCCCTTTAAGAATCAGTTACTCTCAATTCCTTCCTTAGTTTTCAAAGTGACCACTCATCACAAACATAATTAGAGCTTAAAAATCTTTTTCCGTTCGCAAAATAAAAAAATACTCAAAGCATTTCTTTCAATTAAACAATTTACAGGCACTTTTGAACTGTCAAGGAGTCGGTCAGTTATTCAGAAAGTTGTAGCTTGTTGCCCATTCCAAAACGTAGATGTAAAAGAAGAATGGGCAAGACACTCCACGGACCTTCAACACTAGTTCCATATTATACAATAATAATATGGAAGCTTCGAATTGCAGCTGTACTCTACCAACACCATAAAAAAATATTATTCCAGTGGTTAGTTTTGGAACGAAACTTAGCAATAGCGTCAACAAATCCTTACACAGAATAATTTTGAACAAAATCTGTGTAGTTTGGTACTTCGAAAGAATGAAGTTAGATCACATTATTCAAGTCAAGATAAAAATATCTAACGCTATTATTAAATTAATTAATAATAATTATTAATTTATTACTTGATGAAGCATTTAGTAACAAAAGTAAAATAAATACTTCAACAATTCTCTCAACTAAAAATAAAAATATCAACCATCTCGCCATTTCTTAATTCGAATTCGACTTAATGCTGCCAGCATGAAAAGTAAATTCCGCCAGATTGTTCATCTAATTGTTTGACATTAAAGATGGGTAATTACAAGCCGGTAACATATTCCATTAGTTATGGTCTATGGGCAATTGATGGTACGCACCGACTTTTTATTATCCATAACTAGCTAAGCAATTTCTTTTTTTTAAAGGATGTTGTCAATTTTAGTTAGCTCGACAATTCTTTTATTGCCGTGTAAGCTTATTTTTTTATGAATACGCAGTGGAATGCGTGTTTAATGTACATTGATGGATTTGATAGAAGTTTTCTAAACGTCTTGTTTTTATGTGAGGCTTTGGATGTCAAAGCTTGTGAGTGAGTAAGTAATTCGGTTTAAAAAAAAAGTTGGTATGATGTAAGATATGAAGGTCAATAGCTATCTTCTAAGAAAATAAAACAATAATATGAAAGCCCTTACCGATTAAATCCTACTATATATAAATACAGGGTGGCAGGGACATCGACGCCAAAACTGTTACCATGGTACATGATTCTGAACCAGATTTCAGAATTCAGTTTTTTTTTTTACCGACGCAAAATTTACCATCCTGTATAATTTATCCTACTAATATTATAAATGTGAAAGTTTGTATGTTTGGATGTTTGTTACTCAATCATGCAAAAACGGCCGAACGGATTTGGATTAAATTTGGCACACAGATAGTTTATAATCTGAATTAACATATAGGATACTTTTTATTCCGGTAGTACGTTCCCAAGGGATTATAAATTTCCGACCTCCACGCGGGCGAAGCCGCGGGCGAAAGCTAGTTCTAAATAACGTTATGTTCTTACAACGTTTAGGTTATAAATTTAAATTTTAAATCATGTGAGTACCGTCAACTACCTTAACTTCGCCTGGCGTCCTATGTTTGCCTATAACGAAAAAGATGCAATATCTTTTTCATTTTATTTGTATGGCAATCCAAACTTAAAGCTCTTTATGAAAACTCAAAGTTTCGATAGCCATACAAGTAAAATCAAAAAGATATTGCATCTTTTTCATTATAGGCAAACATAGGACGCCTGGCGAAGTTAGGTCAGTTGACCGGTACATTATCATTTAAGATTTGAAGTTAAGTCAAAGGGCGAAATGTAGGTACCTACCTAATATGAAAAATGGTTCAGCCTTTTTTGAGAAAAGAGCAGACAAAGAGGCAGACAGTAATTGTTACCGTTTTTTTGCTTATGAGCTTCAATTTTACTTTAACACATTCGGAAATAACAATAGACAAAAAACCAAAAGGATATCGATTCCCACCCACGAGAATTAGACAAAAAACCGTTTCTCAACGAAAAAATCGCTTAAAAACCGCAACTGTCAAAATATATGAAATCGATTAAAATGCGAGTACTCGATGCATCCTGTCTGCATCGAATGTTTTCAAACGAACAATAGGGAAGGAAGCAGTGACCGCAAGTGGGAATTACGGCCGCATCCCTAATTATACGATTTTACTATAATTTTGCGGCCACAAGGGACTAAGGAGCTGCTCTACTTAGGGTTGTAACTGCGTCATTTTTTATTCTTTAATGTGATGTGCTTTTACGTAATCTTTCCCTTTCCGATTGTATTGTCAACAGCTGCCAAGAGAGTTAAGACTCCAGCAGACAGGCGGGACGCAACACCGGTAGAACAATTTCCGTGAAGTTTTCATAGAAATTGTCCCGCCAGAGTCGCGTCGCGCCTGTTTGCGACAGCCTTAAGACGCAGATGACCTTGAGTGGTTGGCTTGCGTGGTCTGTACTGAGCTCAGGCAACGCGTCGTACGTCCAGCCAGTAATAGGACTCGCCCATCCAGGAGCGCTGTCCCAAATTAGACGCATTATTAATTTATTATACTAAAACAAAAGGTACCTATTTTAATAAAACACGTATCCTAAAAGATCAATAATTAAATTATCTTTAAAATGGTTAAGGTTTCAGAAAAATACGCTTGATAGATTTTGCATGATTCTCAGATATTTTTTCCACGCTATACCTACATAGCTTTACAAATATAATTTCACTGTGTAATATAAACATAATCTAAAATACTTATTCATATAATAAGTTAAGTATTAGAAAAATGCTCTAATTTGACATATATTTTTTCCAAATCATTAACACTACTCGTTTAGCCGTGATCTTCAGTATAAAATCATTAAAAGTCGGTTATCGTCGCCTTTTCAATTTTGGGCTCCGTGGCTCTGATTATGTAACCTACCTATCTATATGGCAACTGTAAATCCCCTAAACAAGTGAGAAAATACCATTAAACAAGTGAGAAACTTTTAATCAAATTTATCAGTTGCAATTCAAATTGCTAAAAGTAGAAACTCAACATTTTTGTAATGTTTAATTTTTACTTTTAGCGATCGTTCTTTGACTTTCTTCGAACGTTGAATCTCTGGAAAGCTTAGATATTTACTGTTACGTCCCTTGACAACCCTATTTTCTTCAACATCATCAGTTCCATCGTAACGGTAGGCAACGTCAAATCAAATACTTAACATTAACATATTCTACAGTCCTTTGTGTTGCCATTGAAAAAAAAAAACGTTCTGTTCCGTATTTAAAAGATCGTAAATTATCGGCAAGATTACTAGTGGTGACCACTTGTGGTGGCTAAGAGTAACGGTTCTTTAAGCGTACGTGAAAATTACGATGAATGGAATCGTAAAATAAATGACTGGTTTTCCTGTATTATTAGTTACATACTTACTTAAAATTATGTACCTACGGATAATTTTGATTTATTCAAATTGGAGCCTTAAAAGTAAAAGAAATACCGTGTCAGCTGTTGTTGCTGGATTCACAGTTGTATAACTTTAAGAGAAGCACGTACTTAAGTACTGCCGTGCTATTATGTAAACATCTCACCGTGATAACTTGGGTGAAGTGAGCTTGATGTGAGCTGTCATTGCACCTAAAGCTAGGGATTGACACTATGGACAGCTCACTTCACCTCACTCTTCACGGTAAGATGTTTACAGAATTGATCGACTGTACCTACTTCCATATTAAGTGAGTACCTAAATATTAATTTTATGAAAACAAAAATCGCAAACATTCGTTATTCTAGTGGTCGCAAGCGCTACTACTGCTGAGCATGAGGTTCGATATCCAGGTCAGGAAAAGTGTTATTGGATTTTTCCAATAGAAATTTGTCAAACCGGAGTCTAGATTTGTGTCTAGGCGATAGGCTCGCCCCTATTACATGGGACTTAAACATAACTGGCGAAATGTAGGTGTACTACTCATGGGTGTACCCTACTGCCTAGCCCTTCGGGGTAACAAGGCGTGATGTTATATCGTCGGTCGGAGTCATTACTGGAACATCTCTAAAATTTTGTGTGTTGGACTAAGTATGCAGAATGATAAAAAATCAAATGCATTATCATTCTGCATACTTAGTCCAAAACACGTTCCAGTAATGACTCCGACCGACGATATTGTTGTTTGTGAAAACAAAAACTTACTAAATTCAACGTTGCACTATTAAAAAATACGAACCTTTTGATATTTGAGAACCTATTTAGATTAATTAAATTAAGATAACATAATTATTAATATTTTCGAAGAATCTACATCGGCAGATTAAAAATACACGATACAAATCTATACAGCCAACCTAAACAAAATATCTGTCATATCTTTAAAATAAGAATACAAAATTCGTTAACGTTTTTCTCATGTCTGGCGTGGGGGGGAGTAGGGGAGGGGGCGATGTCACAGTAAATTGCAGAAGATTTACTTCATACAATTCAGATTTTTTATAAGACCGTTTATTCTGAAAGTGGGCAACGTCGCAAATAGATGTCAAATATTTCGCTGTTTTGATTAATTTGGCAATATTACAGTATGGAAATAAGAAATGTGGCTAACTAACGAACAAGAATATTAATAATTAATTGCAATTAAAACATTGAATTTGATGTTGTAACCGTTTTAGGTGTAAAAAAAGCATTGAAAAGTTTCCAAATACTTTTTTTTACACCTAAAACTGAATATTCGGTGTTACGATATTAATTATTGCATTTCTTATTCAGTATTTTAGTTCACCAGTTAGCTACATTTCATATTTCCATACAATAGATAATATTGTCAAATTAATCAAAGAGGTAAATATTTGACAGCTAAGTATTTGCGACGTTGCCCACTTTTTGGATAAACGCTCATAATGCTTCTTCATTGGCACACTTTTTAATTTTAGAACATGATGGGTTCACACATGATGATACCATAGTGAAAAATGATCATCTTGCTAAGATCTTTCGATACATTATATGGTCTGTTGGTAAATGGGAAGTTTTTAAAGCAATCGAAACTTGGTTGCTGATATTTCTCATCCATTCATAAATATTTAAAAAAAAACATCCACCACTTAGCAGAGTCTTCTACCATCGACAAACTTAGCTGCAAACTATATTAATTACCTGTCATCACCCTGAATCGATTTTTTTTCAAGCATTTTTATGATGTGGGTTTTCTGTGCATCATTATCTAGTGGCGCTAGGGAGGGGGGAGTGTTGAGGTTAGTCGATCGACAATTAATATTAAGTTGGAATCTGTGGGATTCCGCGCCGCTGTCCGAATTTTATAGCGGCCGGCGCCACCCAAGCTGCGGGACAGGAACTGTGGAGCTGTCTTTTATCTTATTAACTTGGTTGAATTCATGTAGGTAGGTAGGTAGGTACAATCAGGTTAAATCAAAGTCAAAGTCAAATCTTTTATTTGAATTAGGCACTTTTGAACGTCAAATGAAAAGCCAAACGTTTTGGAACCAAAATATACGATGCAAACGACGAGGTTAAGAATTACCTGTCTTGACAGGTTTAGTTTAATTCGAAAAGAAACGAAAGAGATCAACGTTTCGTGATCGTTTATTTCTTCGTTTTCTTTCGTTTCAATGTTATTTTGAGATAAATTTTACGTAGGTACCTATTTATGGTAAAAAAAGCCCTGTGTCCTATTGGATTTTCCACCAGAAAACATGACGAACTTCCATCCCCTGATTGACCCCTTTAGGGAATGATTTTTCAGAAAGCCTATCATAGTGCTCAGCTTCGCATAAAGTACTCTTGTGTGCAAAATTTCAAGCGTCTTTAGTCTACACCCAGGGGTTTAGACTGTGCGTTGTCTGTCAATGAGTTAAAGACTTTTATTAAGAGGGCGCCTAAAGGTCCACTAGCGCCACTCTTTAAAAAAATATTATCTCGTGACTGAGAAGGAATTATGAATAACGGCTAATAAGGACCCTCGGTAAGTGTGTCTAGAATTTTCTAATACCTTTTATAAAGCTTTATATTGAGACACGAAGCAACAAAATACGATCTAAAGAAAAGCGGCCACATTCCTCTAGATCGTATTTTGTCGCTCCGTGTCTCAATATGAAACTTTATAAAAGGTATTAGAAAATTCTAGACACACTTACCGAGGGTCCTTACTAGCCGTTATTCATAATTCCTTCTCAGTCACGAGATAATATTTTTTTTAAAGAGTGGCGCTAGTGGACCTTTAGGCGCCCTCTTAAGTTGTATTTTTATTAAGAAATTAAGTGTAAATTTTAGTTTGTTAGTTTGATCAGTAGGCATGATCTTTCTACAAATTATTTATTCACCGCTCTGAAAATGGTGAAAGAAAAATAAACAAGCGAGCCTTAGTGTACAAATACATTGGGAGCGGCGCGGATGGCGGAATCCGCAAGCAGGTGTCTTAAACACATAATCCCTTTTGTCTATGAACAGAGTGCCAGCGGAGTGGGCAGCGTAATCCGCCGCGGAACAGCAGGCAGCGCTAGCGGGGCGGGAAGATGCAGACCAGTTTGCGTTTTCCACTAAGGAATTAGGTATAGTCACTGAGACAAAACTAGTTGAAGTAGTCAGTAATTCTACTCGTATATTTTCCAATAGGTAGTCGAAAGTACTTAAGGACATTCGCGTGTAGTAAAAAAATCATGATTCAAAATTATGTTCATGTCTTCATGATTTTTTAAGCTGTATAAAAGTCACCCTATGTTTATTTAAGTCATGACGATTGCTTTTAATAAAATAAAAAAATAATTTGTTTCTAAAAACTTAGACATACACGTACACGTTCGTATGCTAGTACGCGTTTACGCTAAGACGCCCCGCTAAGAACTGTGTTCACGAGTAGGAATATGCGTTTGTCGCTCTTCCCGCATGCGCTTCCGCCATCCGCGCCGCTCCCACTGTGTTTGTACACTAGTCCAGTAGTCGTATATGATGTGTTAAATCTGACATCTTGGCTGACAGTTCCAACCTCTCGGAAAATAGGTTGGTACCATCGAACGACTAAACTCTAGTACCGCACGCGCTCATTGGTCAAATCGAATAGCGCGCGTTTCCTCGGCTTCCTGTTACACACTTCCGTCCCTTTTCACAAAATCACTCCCACAGATTGCAGGATAGCGAGAAGAAAGATTTTACTCATCAAAAATCGTGAAAAAACCGGCAAATTCAACTGAGAAATTTTTAAGGAGTTGAAAGGGTGAAACGAAGAAAATGTTGTTCTAATATCATTGTTATGAGTCAACGGCACGTCAGTGCTAACACTTAAACTTCAAAACCCAAATTATTGTTACGACAAACAGGCGTTGTTCAAGACAAATTTTTACCATGGTTGTGTGGTTCACTGAACTTATGATCTCGATTTGAACTGAATCTGTAACATGCATAAGTACAGGGTCAAATTAAATTAGCTAGCAAAACCCCACCGACGTGATGGGTTTCTAAACATAATTAATTTTCAAAATGAATACTTTTAAAGATATTTAAGAAAATTGATGAAAATTCACCATTGAAAATTTACATTTGCAGTTGGAAAGTATGGCGAACATGTTTTTCAACTACAATGATAAGTTTGTTCTTGAGATAAATTTTATTCATCCCATATATGGAACCCTTCATTGTGCGTGGTTCGAAACGCACTTGGCCGGTTTTTTCGATGAGTTCACTGTTCACTTTGACTGTCTATCTATACATATTTATATCTTTTGGATTCGATTATGTTTTTTTTAGGATCAAAGTCCGCAGACAGAACTTTTTTGTAGTATCCTATTTGTGTTCGGTACCCTTCACGACTGCGGAGGTTCGCTAGCTAATTTAGTTTGACTATGTGTACAATTTTTATCTAAAAGTAACAAGTAAGTTTTACCTACCAACAACCAACATTGTTCTTGTCATAACACCGACTCCATAACTCTGTTCCACGCGCGGCGCCTAGACCGCAGAGAGTGGCGCGTTCCGACCGCGCTACATTATTTATGCGACAGACGCACAACACTACGGACAATCACATTCTTTATTTAAATAATAAGCATGTACACATCTGATGCCGCCTGTTCTTGAAGAATGTATGGGAGAAATGAAAAAAAAATACTGGCACGAAGTCACTTGAAATCAGGAATCGATCGACACCTCATACATCAAAATTGTATCAGGAGTTAAGGCGTTATGGTGGAACATACGTAAATATACACTTACATATCTACATACCTACATACAGAGACTGGTAAAAACATACCTAACCCTTTTGGCTTTGCTGTAGTCGGATAAAAATAAGTATTTTCTGTAAATCAAACTCGCTTTCACATCATTCTCACGAGGTAGGATAGAGGATTGAGAAATGAAACACGATAACATCAGTATTCTTGCAAGCTTCGCCTCCGCTAAGTATCACAAAATAATAATTATGGTGATTTTACAGAATACAACTATGTACTGGGGCGAGACTAGAATTAATTTATTTTGAATTGAAATTGGAACACGAAGAAAGGGTAGATGACATTGTATTCACCAGTGGAATTAAGCAGTAATTTGTCACAATTTCTACTTAAATTTCAAAAAGAGAACCATTGAGAACATTTTCAATAACCCGCCAATTTTGGTTCCTAAACTTTTTAAATTATGGTCTTGTAATTATTTACTTAAGTATTTTGCTTTTGTTGCAAACCTATAACGTCGAAGTTTACAAGACTCAAGAATTTAAACGAATTACAGCTGTCATCAATTTGAGGTTCTTTTAGTTCATTCTTTTAACAGGAAACACCCACGATGAACCGCGATAGGTAAAATTAAATTGTATATAAAGTAAAGGTGCAATGTAAATACCTATAACGAATACCGAGCATTAATCGAATAATGTGAAATGATGGATAATCGATTAAGTATTGTCTCGTTAACCGGACTGCACGCCATGTTTCGTTTAATTATTCTCGAGTAACTTATTATAATTAAAATAACTCGAAAGTCATAAAAATTGTTTAGGTTATATAAAATGTATTGCAGAATTTATCAGCTCTTGTTGGATGCAAAAAGAAAAATAAATTCAAGCAGCACTATTCATAGTTCCAATTTTTTAGAGCAAACTCCTTTTTTAGGCGTAGCACAGCACAACAAGATAATCTGAATGACAGAAATAATTATGTGGTGAAAAAAAAAAATGTATTGATAAGTAGGTACAATACGGCCGATTAACTTGGCCGTTCCGAGCTTCGCGCAGATGGCTGCGCTATAACATTTTTTAGGAACCAAACGGTGACATGAGGCAAGTGTAACAGAGAGAACATGCGCAACAGTTCGCAGAGCCTATGTTCAGACCTGCCAAGTTATATCCGCCGTACTACCTTATAATGTATTGGCAACACCCCACGTCAAGCAACGTTACTGTAAAATGATAGGCTGGAAATAGATATCTGATGCCGCTGTCGCCGCCATGATGTGGGAAAATTAAAAATATATCAGTGCGTTGGCGCGTAAATGTGACAGTTGGCGGGAAAATTGATGAAGGTTTGTAATGTTATGTTGGCAGTCTTGGCATGCTGACACAGAATTTTTAAATTCCTGTGAAACTTTATTTTTTTTGTTTTATTAAGATAGTAGACAGTCGGTACCTCATGTTTTAATTTATTAATTTATTGTATTACTGATTAAGACACCGGAAAAAAAGTTGTCACGTGGTAAGTAGGTAATATTTCCATCAAATTTTTGCCTTTTTGGCTAATAAATAAAGTAATTTTCTTAGACTAAGTGACAGTAGGTATACGACAGTTTTTTTAACAAAATTCAATGACAAATACCTATTGTAATGTAATGTTTCAAGGCAAAGGAATCGTAGTTATTTTTCATATAAGTAGGTACGCAAACAACTTATTAACCTGTAAATATCTAATCTACGTATGTAGGTATAAATATGACATGCATTTATTTATAGGCCTACACAAAAGCTCCGTCTCGGATTATCTATCGCGCTCCAAATATCCCGAGCCAACCAATAGGAAACTGTCGTTGCATCAACAAATAGCACTCTAGGTGTTAAATTTAACACCTACAGCTGCAAACCAAAATACATCTTCTGCAAACCACACATGGTTCAATATCATACAAATCTAAACTATCCCTTAAACAATACGTTATAAACGCACATTCGAAAATAGCCTCTGTTCCGATGACATAAAGTCCAACAATATCGCTGATTATAGTGTGGCTATAGGCGTCAATTTTCACACCTACACACACAAGCTAATATCAACCTTATTTGTAGAACCACAAAGTCTAATTTCAAATAAAGAAACGTATGTACTTGTGATATTATTTCAGTGCGTTCTAAAAAGGTGTCGAGTTTCGCGCCTCGGGCGTTAAGGGTCGCCATGCAGGTCTCTGATTGGTGGACAGTCCCTTCACACCATTCGCTAGGTGTTGATTACCAAAGATAACTGTCGAACAGATAGACTGTACAAACATACCTACCTATTTGTATTTTTACTTTTTAGTTGTGTAAGTACGCTGCAGAAATGGAGCTAAGGGACAACTCAGTGTGGGTACAGAAATACTAAGTAGGTAGTAGGTACCATCGAAGAAATTCATATCTAACCACCGTAAGGACTATTCTTGCTTGCAGCGCTCGGCGGCTATAGCACCGGGCCGGTAACAGCTGTGGTCATCGTGTTCACGGGATTTTGTTTTGAAACTGGTTAGATATGAACTTCTTTGATGGTACTTATGTCTCAGTCTAAACAAGCTTCCGGCAGCGGCTTCGCCCGCGCGATATCTTTATAAAATAATTATTATAGCCTATGAAAGTAGTATGTTTGAAATTTTAAAATCGGTCCAGTCGTTTTTGAGTTTATTCATTACAAACAAACAAACATACAAAAAATCTTTTTTTTTTCTTTTTGTTTTAGTTTAGTTGAAGATTTGGGTCGAAACAAAAACTTAATTCGTACGTAGTTATCTTTTCGATTTTCTTTTAGGTAGGTAACTAAGTAATTTCAATCCTTTTTCATTTAAAGTGGCGTACCTACTTCAAATTAAATTAACCAGCGAAACTTATTGAAATATAATGACGTCGAAACAAAAAAAAACATTTTCTAAACTCATAATTTCATTAGACCGATACCCATCACGTCTGCGGAGTTTTGCTAGGTAATTTAATTTGACCCTGTATTATGTAGAAAACATACGATGACATAGTTATCAAGCAAATCCAGTGCTAACTTCGCATTTTATAGGCATTACGTAGGTACTTAGATACAATGACAGTTAAGTAGTTTAGGCTTGATATTTTATTAGCTTAGATCGAACTCCGCAGAAGCGATAACGACAATTAAAATGAAAAAAAAAAAATCTTAGGGTTCAATGACCTGAGATTTAGCGTGTGGTTTGATTTTCCATCTGGAATTTCTCAGTAGCAGCCCGGAGTATAGATTTGTGCGCGGTTGCTGGTAATAGGCTCGCTCCCTATTACCTACATGGGACTGGCGAAATGTGGGAGTGGAAGAAGAAAGAATAATATTAATAGTTTAAAAAACACTAAAAAACACGCTTTTACGTGCACCTATAGGCGTATTCAGACCTTGACACCTAATCGTGGTCAAAGTTCATTACAAGACCTTTCTAACAAGTCCAAACACGGCTATGATACGATATTTCATCATGGAATGCTAGTGCCTATCTTCCGGCTTCATCATCAGACCTTGAAACCTAATCATAATCAACGTTCATTACAAGACCTTTCTAACAAGTCCAAACACGGCTATGATACGATCATCCATCATGAAGTTCCAGTTCATATCTTCCGGCTCCATCATCAGATCAGCTCGACAGTACCATGTTATTGTATTGTCATCAAAATCATATACAACTGCCAATTTTCATAACGCTACGATCTTTGAAATATGGTTAAATTAGTTTTCTTAGATTTGATTACATAGTTACATACATACAGGTCGACCTAATAAAAGCGTGTTAAAAAGTGTTTATTCTGCACAAACTAAACGCACATTACAAAAAAAAACAAAACAATACCACTTTACAGATTAGCCAAAAGCCTCGTATCCTCGATCGGTCGCTCGCTAGATCGATCTAAACACGACAAAATGTTTTTTTTTTAAATCATCGACCGCTGGTTATTTTGTTACTTGAAGTATGAGTTGAGAAATATTTTTGTTTTGTATTTAGATATCGATACCTATCATGTTTGCGGAGTTTCGTTAGCAAATTTTATTTGACCGTGTATTTAACAAACCAATTAAAAAAAAAATAAACAAAATATTTTTATTTCACATAAACCTACAAGGGCACTTATCAAACGTGAGAAGCTAGGTGCACGGTTCCAATTGGTGGTTTCCTATGGACAAGAGCCAGCAAGAAACTCCACGGTTACTCTTTTAAAAGTACTTAAATGGTTTTTACAATGTTTCCAAGTTACAGTGTTAAAAGGTATGAGAGGACAGTGTAGGCCCATCAACATTGCACAAATATTTACCAAAAACGCCACTTGTAGCAGTGTATTTGTTTCTCTTGCAACTGTATAATCTCTGCCAGCCCTACTAATCAAGATGGCGTGATGTATTTGGAGTGTTCCGCGTAACGCGAGCGACACGACACGACGACGCGACGGATGCGGACCACGATACGTGCGACCGAGATTTATCGCAGTAGCAAGTCGCGGCTTCTGTGAATGTCGCGACTATTTATAATTTTATGGCTCGCGATATGTCGATGTTTTATTTGTAGGACTGAACCTTTTATTATTGTGATTATTAATTACTTAAACATAAATCTATACAGTGTGTCAGGGACATCGACGTGAAAACTGATACCATGGATTCAGTAGGTACATTATTCTGACCGACGAAACCGACGAAAAATTTCAACGCAGGGGGCGTTGAAATTTTTCGTCGGTTATTTTAAAAAAACCGGCTTTTCCATAGAAAAGTGCAATACCTAAGCGGTCAAAATTTATGGAACAGGGATTTAAAAAAAATTACCGATGCCGAGCCCCCTCGGGGTCTGAGGCCCCTGGCCCCTCAAACCAGGATGAATCTGGTTCTCGGGCACCAGTGGCAATTTAAATGAAGTTTGCAGTCGGATACGGAAATAAATTGTTTCCCCTCGTCATAATTCCATCTAGTTTACCTATCTCATAGCAAGTATGCCAAAAACTCTTCTTAAAACGTCAGAAAGAGAAAAGGATTGGTGTCTCATTACTTAATTTACCAAAAAGTACCTACCTATAGCGAGACTAGTCGTGTGACCGTCAGACTGCCAAGTCATAGGTCTCGAGTTCGAACCCTATGTTGTGTTGTATAATTATCATTTGCTTCAAAAACTGTTAAGGAAAACATTGTGAGGAAACCGGCATGACAAAGATATTTCTCGACGACATGTGAAGCCAAGTCAGAGGCCCATGGGAGGCATGAAAACTCAGACACCAGGTTAGTCCAAAAAGTAGACATGAGAAGTCAAGAAAATGTATTGTTAAGCAAATTGACTAAACTTAAATTGTCCGTATATTCAAATCACAACTGTCATTCTTTGACAGTTGCATGAAACGGTTGTAACACAGCAAATTGAGGTATGGTGTTAATTTACTTAACAATTGATTTTCTCGACTGTACTTACACGGAACCACGATTCCGTCTGGAAGTAGGGGGCTATCATAAACTCATATAGCAGGGTGTTAATTTATACTTAACAGTTGATATTCCCGACTGTATTTAGGTACCCACGATTCCGTCTGACAATTAAGTAGGGGGCTGTCATAAACTCATATAGCAGGTTATTATTGAACATAAACTCAAGTGTCAAGCGATTATCTACCACGTCCAGTGTCACATGCCAACTCATTGTTAACTATCACCTTGATCACGGTAAGCCCCGACCACAATTTTCCGAAACAAAAACGAAACGCAACCAAACAAAGACTCATAATTCGCGTGAAAACGCACACTCACTTGCACACACACAGACGCACACTACTCACACACAAAGCTAAGCCTACGGCTACGGCCAGGCCACATTACGACACTAAAGTCTACTAAGGCGATTACACTACAGGCACCCGCTGAAATTGATCCCCCGGGGACTCCCACCCTTGGGGGGATGGCTCCTTTGTGATGGCCCTTTATCCCCCGACTGGCCAGTGAGTTACACGTACGTCTTGGAATTTAGGATAGATGCTATTATTTTTGTGGAATTTTTCGTGATGCAATTCTTCAGGAGTTGTGTGGTTTGGGTTTTAGAAAAAACTGTGAAAATGTGGTCATAGTTTTCTGGTTTAATTGTTAAGGCCATAACATGGGATTTAGATTTAAAAAGATGTCTTCGAATCCTCCTAAAAAATAAAGACAATAAAAAAAACAGAAATTCAGAATACATGCAGAGACAAAGGAAGCCTTTTTCATAAATGGAATGAACAACTTTTTGGTCTATTGAACTCCACCATGAATAATTTTCAGCGATAGCTAGGCACTTTTAAATAGAAATTATTATTCTAAATAGCATAAAGCAGAGCTCCTTTTCCTAGAACTCCAACTTTCTAAGTACCAGACATCTATTTCTAAATTCAAACATGAATAAATGAACAATCACTACTTAGTCCCCATATCCATACATTAGCCAGTTGACACTTGCAGATATACACCGATCCTACCATCTACATATAAAACTGTACTGGAACATTTTCTAACTTACCTCTACACACGAGACAAGGAAAATCCACCCTTAATCCCTTGCAACTAAGTCCAGAACATCTGCAAATCAGAGTTGCTTTCTCGCAAGATTATCTACTTACGATCTGAGCTCAAACAAGCGAAAAACGAACTTAGTGTGACGCTACAAAGTTCAAGACAGAAGCAAATTGAATTGGTTTTCTTGCAACGTTAATCCGGAAGTTGGGTATTGGAAAATCGACCATAAGTTCTTGTCTTAGAGTGGTAATAGTACGCAGAACTGTAAGTAATGCGGAAGGCGCGCGAACGTCAATATTAGGTGGACAGAGTAGGCGAAGTAACGACGTAGTTTGAATAAACCGAAGGGAAGTGGGTACTTTCTTGGGTAAGTAATTTCGTACAATACAACATGTAATAGTACACTGGCGTGTAGGTTAAGTGATGTTCTGTATTTGGGGTGTTTTATTGTGAGGGGCAAGTGGTCCAATAGCCTAGGTTTGATTGATCTACAAGTTTCAGGCTATCTTGTTAGATGCCTTTTGATCCACAGTATTGTCAGCGCTTATTCTTTTGTTTCATCAATCAACTCAAACTATCGCAGTCCACTGTTGGACATAGGCCTCTCCCAGGCTGCGCTACAACACTCTGTCCTCCGCCATCCGCATCCAGTCTATCCCAGCCACCTTCTTAAGGTCGTCGGTCCATCTAGCTGGGGGGCGTCCCACACTACGCTTGCCGATACGCGGTCTCAACTCCAGGACTCGTCTGGTCCACCGGCCATCGGTTCTTCGACAAACATGGCCACTGCCACTTCAGCTTGCTTACTCTGAAGGCTACTTTTATTTCATAGAAACTTGTTATTTCAATGGGCAGTAAGTTCAGCTTCTATCTCACTGAATGGCTATTTTTGCCACGACTGAGCTAGTACGTTGGCAGCGACTTCACCCGGCCTATATTCCCTAGCCTAGTCTCGATGTAGACTGGGCAAGGGAACATAAGAGAAACTCTGTGCAAAATTTCAGCTTTCTAAGTTCAAGATTTTGGGCTGGGCGTTGATGAGTCAGTCAGCAAGTGAGTCAGGCTTATTTATATGTATAAATTTCTGTTGATACGACACAAGTTAGGAGCAACTTAAGGAACCAGTATTATTTACTACATAAAATGACGCCTGTTTTCCTCTAAGAGTTAGGCAGAGATGTCTAGTACACCCACATTTCGCAAGTTATGTTTAAGTCTATTGCCATCAACCAGGCTCAAATCCAGACTCCGGGCTGCCACTGAGACATTCCTGATAGAAAACCCATTAACCTTACGCCCGCCCTGGGAAACGAACCGAGGACCTCATGCTCAGCAGTATCACTTGTGACCACTACACCAACGAGACAGCTGCATTATTTACCTAATGAAATTTACAGTAGTGAGCCAAATGGTACAGAGATGAAATAACTTTTCAAGTTATATGTTTCAATTTGCCTTGCAAACGACATAAGCTGCGTACCTACCCACTTACCTATGTCACAGAGATATATACTTAATATAAGTAGGTCACAAGTTTAAATGGATTTAGTTAATAGCCTGTGTAAGTACCTGCTTTTAAAACTTTTACCGATAGTAACTGGATACTGTGAAATATTAGCTTGTATTGATTTTTACTGAAAAGGTTTTTTACTGCCTGGATTATACAGGCTACACATTGGATTAGGGTCAGTTCACAGCGAGAAGTGACACGAAGCGACAATGCGCGCACTTTTGAAGATAAGTAGTGATACATAATCGAACTTTATTTATTACACAAAAAGATACCCACACGTTTAATTGAGATAATTCGAAAACGTCGCGCGGCGGACCGTTACGCCGCGCTGCGCCTTGAGATGCCACGCATCACGACGCAGCGGTGCTTCGCCGGTAGGCGCGGCGTGCAAGAGTGGAGCGCGCTGCGCCTCGTGAAGCCGCGTGACGCAGCGCGTCGCCGCGAGGCGCAACCTGAAGCTGTCGTGGCGACTTGTCTCTATTAGCTAACGGGGCGGGAGCTCGCGGCGAACGGAGACATATTCCACTGCGCCGCGTGGCACTCGAGCGAAATCACAATGCGCCTCGCGACGTCGCGATGAGTCTCGCGACGCCACGCTGCGCAGCGCGAAACCACTGACCTCTTCAAGCATCGTCGCGTCACGTCACGTCTCTGTGTGAACTGACCCCTACGCAGGCACATTTTCTGGCTGAATGGTATCCAAGAAGAAAAAGTAGAAGTATAGATAGAGTGAGGTTTGAAGTTTAAGTACCTACTTCAAACTTAACAAACTTAGACGTTACACTGAAGTTAATAATTATTTTACTTGGGGGAAAAGCCAAAAGGGCATTTGCAAATTTTGCGAGGTCTGCCAACCTAGCTTATGACTGATAAGCTTATGACAGCTGGGTCGTCTTTGTCCAAATACAATAGCACATGAAAAGAACCTTCAGTAAAGTGCGCGCAACGAAAGAAGGCCCGCGGCAAATAGTGGAACATTTTTTTTTTTCAATGTTATGCAATGACATGGACACTACTAGCGCCGCGTCAAATGGACGTCAGTGGTGGCGCGGACTCTAGTCACTGAATTCAGGTTACTCTACCTGGACCACACAGCATGTGCTTTAAAAGTGATCAATAGATATCTAGTGATACGAGTATCATGCAACGACTTAGCTACTTAGTCGCTGCATGATATCACTAGATATCTACTAAACCGATATATGCAATAGGTACCTAAGTACTCGCAATTGAAGACAGAAGGGACAGAAATATCAACCAAACACAAACACATATATCATAACGCCTGTATTACCCGAAGGGTTAAGCAGAACTCTCTAAGGTACTCCCCCCCCCCAAATTTCGCCAGTTATGTCAACCAAAAACTACGAAAAACATCCTAAGAAAAAACCTATTTCAAGCTCTCTAAAACCCAATTATTTCACTTAAAAACTTAACAGTTTCAAGTTCCAACGGGCAAACGGCCACCCCATTTATAATAGACCCAACATTCAGTTTAATTTAAAGCCATTTGCTGTAATTTAAGGCTAACACGTTCGCGTACAGTCGCGTGCAGAAGCCGCAAACGGAGGAATCTGGGGGAAGGGGGAGTGGGGGAGTCCTCCTGCCCCTTCCTCCCCCCTTGCCTCCGTGCGACGTCCTGTCACTGACAAATGGCCCGGAGGAGAGCTCGACCCCGACACCCTCTCCAGGCTCGTAGTGAAGTTGAGGAGCACTTGGATAATTGTTTTGATTATTATTTATTTATTTTGATACGTAAAAGACATAGTTTCTGAATCCAGAGCTGCAGGAACTATTGAGTATATTACAGATTTTTTTTCACTTTTGTCGAATTTCTTATGTAAAATCGATCTTTCGCCTGTCTCCGGTTGGTTTTATTCAATAAGCTCCTGATGGCGAGCCTATTGCCCTTGACTATATTATTGGAGTGATTACATTGCTTTAGTCTTTTTATATTAAGATCCAATACTTTGTCTTCACACCTGCAGCCATAGTTAGATCCTCTGCACCAACATTAACAAGATTATTATATATCTGCTCAACCTTTTCCCATTATCTTGGGGTCGGCTTCCAGTCTAACCGGATGCAGCTGAATACTAGTCGTTCACATGGAGCGACTTTCTATCTGACCTCCATAATTCAAAATTCAAATTCAAATTCAAAAGTCATTTATTCAAACTAGGCTGATAATCAGCACTTTTCGAACGTCAAAATTATATAAGACAGTCCCCCAAAACGCACACCCTTCACATAACCCAGTCGTCTTCTTCTTCTTTTCATGTGGTTAGTGACTAACCTGGTGTCAGAGTTTTAAAGCCGCCCATGGGCCTCTGACTTGGCTTCACATGGCGTCGAGAAGTATCTCTCAGATATGCTGGTTTCTTCCTTCCAGTTACTGTGTAATACGATGCCACCAACATTCACATATCCTGAAAAAAGTACCATCTATGCTGAAAAATATTTCCTCAGCTGCTGCACTCCACCGCAAGCCGCCCCGAGGGGTGCTATAATTTCATAGGACGGGCGTCGCCGCGCTTATCTCGGGCGCGGCTGCAGGCGCCGCTGCCAGCGCCTCTGCCTACCCCCCTACCCTATTGTATCGGGAATTTTCGATAAACCACATTCTTAGTACAGTTATAAATCATGGAACGTGTTTGTGGTCTTTGTTTTCTCAATTGGTGTTAGGTTTTTCAGGATTTTGTTTTTAAAAAGTTGGTATGTGTTAGGGATCTCTACCTGTTTAGTTTTCCATTGGATTTTCATACTTTGGGTAATAAGAACTTACAACTCGAGCTTTTCGTTGAAATATTTTTTATTATATATTGGTGAGTAAAGGAGCATATGAAGATGTTCTACCTACAAGGTTTTCGAGAAACCAATATTTGTAAAAGGATTTGTTTGCACAGAAGAAAGCTGGAAGCCTGCCCATCTTGTGACACTATCCTTAGTCACATTTT
Organism: Agrochola circellaris; assembly: GCA_914767755.1. Lineage (NCBI taxonomy): Eukaryota > Metazoa > Arthropoda > Insecta > Lepidoptera > Noctuidae > Agrochola > Agrochola circellaris. Next base: position 13,657,281 of record OU611860.1, read on the forward strand.
ACGACAGCTACAGAAAAAGGGATCTTAGAGAGGTCTTATTTTTGCATATGGAATCGCTCGGAATAGTCCACGTAGCAGCAACACCGAGCTCAAAAATCTTAAAGGCGCCACTCCACAGCAGCCCATGGCTAAGCTATCCACGAAAATGAAGGCCGGATCGTCCACTGCGACCCATAGCCACGCTACGCACGTATACCTGACAAACAAATGAATCGCGGAGCTAACGTGGCAAATCTCTTCGTGCACATCACACGCAACACTGGAACTGTGGAAGGCATGCTGAACGCTAACCTCTTTACGCCTGTAAGCTGAAATAAATACATTAATTCGTTGTCCGTCCGTCGGTTGTACGCGATAGTACGCGTGCGCGCGACATTGAGTAATGTCGCCGAACGTTACTAGTCTCACTGAAACACCGCTGTACCTACCTACCTTACTTAGCTAAGCGTTTGAACGTCAGAGGGCAATCAAGAGTAGTACTCGTATGTATTACGTCGGGCACTACACTATCTTTAGTCTAATGTGTAAGAGTAAGACAGAGTCAGGAGTGTAATTACAGATCAATCAGGAGTATAGTTAGAGGTCAATCAGGAATATATGTAGGGTATAATAGTATCCTCACTCTAATGTGTTAGAGGACAGTCTGGAGTATATGTAGGGTACAACAGAATTCTTAGTCTGATGTGTTAGAGGACAGTCAGGAGTATAGTTAGAGGTCAATCAGGAATATATGTAGGGTATAATAGTATCCTCACTCTAATGTGTTAGAGCACAGTCTGTAGTATATGCAGGGTATAATAGTATCCTTAGTCTGATGTGTTAGAGGACAGTCAGGAGTATAATCAAAGGTCAATCAAGAGTATATGTAGGCTGAAATGGTATCGTCAGTCTAATGTGTCGTGGTTTTTTTTCGGAAAGCTGGCCCGCCGGCGATTCTTAGTGTTCCTATAAGCTTCTGAAGGGTATTTCTAAAACTCATCACATCACAATACCTTGATTATTTTTTTATTTTTGTTATCGTGCCATCCCATTGGGTTTTTAGAAATTGTTGGTATATCTATCCTAATTAATAGTAATACCTCTTGGAATTCTACTCTTAAGAAGGATGGGTGTTTCCAATTATTATGTAATTGTTTATCATTAGTATCTAAAACTTTAACTTAAATCATCAGGACAAACTTGAAAAAAATCTGTGCCTCAGTTAGTTTGCTGTAGTTTTATCTAGACTATGATGTTCTTAATTTTTAAGAACATCCAAAATAACATCATCTATTTATATTGCAAGGTGTTCATCCAATTTTCTTGGCACAACTTTCGCAATTCCATACGACGCCAGATCTCAAATACTGGTATACAATAAATGGAATCGCACACGAAATAAACCGAGTTTTTTATCTACCATAATAACAGTAAGAGCATATCATAAAGCAACGATACAAATAGCTGATGTTGGTCATCACAGAAACGAAATCTCTTGTCATTCAGAATCGCTGATGTGACCAAAAGAGGCAAATATGGTTCTAAATAAAACGACCAGTCTAGTCGAGGCTGTAAAAATACAAGCTGGATAAATAAAAATATAAAATACGATATGGTATGAAAGTGGCGCGGGGCACAAGAAACTCGTGATCCTTTTGAATGTGTACTGTGGGCACAAAGACGGGGAGGAGTCGGTTTGTGAATGCTTTTTTTATTTCTCAGGTGTGGAATTGAACTGAATAAAGGTAACGTCTACTGTAAACTAAATAAGAACCTCTAAATATAAACTAGAAGACTATCTTAAATGAAGATCTTTTTCTTCTTTGTATTTCCTTGTATCCCTTCTATGTCCTGTCTATCGTGTTTTTGTATTTTGTGCTGTCTATCTATCGATCTATGTATTTCATTTAACTCTCGCCTATAATAATCGAGCATTCTGAAGACTTTTCTTTCACTTAGTCCAATCTGTGGACACTCTTGATGGATTTTGTCATTTTATATTAGAGTTATGATAAATCTCATAGACTACCAAAATAAAAATGATCTTCAAAAAATCTCTTTTAAAATTCTCCTCACAATTCTTGACTACTCCACTTCTTTAGTCTCAGGGAGTGTTTCTTTGGCCGTAACAATCTGAGGCGGCGCCACGGGTCAGCGACGACCCCCCAGCTCCCCCCCTTGTGTGTGTGTGTGTGTGTGCATATCATAGATAGGTACGTGAGAGGCAGAAAATTCGCCGTTTTGTACGTAGATACAGACGTAGAGTATGCGATAGAGTGTGCTGTATGTGATGCTTTAGTGACGTCAGGTGAATTGTGCGAGCTCAACCAACTTGTAGTTAGTGTTAAGTAGTAGAAAGTTGCTAAAGAAGATCCTTAAAGAACTCCAACAAGAGAAAGTACAAAAACTGTCTTCAACCTGCCTGCAACGTATCGTGAGATACTTCGGCCACATTATCCGCAGAGGTACCAACAACATAGAAAGTCTTATGAAGACAGGAAAGCTAGAGGGCAAAAGACCTAGACGCGGAAGCCCAAAACGGTGGTCGTATCAAAAAATCCGAGCAACCGAAGGCAGGTAAGTACCTACCTTCGGTTGCTCGGATATTTGATACTGATATGATGCTGATATATGCTGATAAGTATCAGCGCCGTAATCCACCAGGCCACCGAACGTAACAGATGGAGAAAACCGTTGACAATTGACGAGTCACTATTCTCAGCAGTGAAAGAGCGATTGAGAAGAGAAGAGAGAGTAGAAAGTTACGGAACTTTGAGGTAAGTAAGTAAGTATGTAAGTAAGTAAATTTTATTTGTTTAAACATAGTGTACATGATACATTGCATGCAGGGTGATAATGGGATACAGAAAGTTCTAACATGTTCAGCCGCATATCGTGGCGTACAAATTGGTAGGAAGAGATGGTGCATAAACCGTGATAATATTCATCAATTTTACAAGATACACTTCAATGTCAAAGTAGCCATTAAATAAATTGGTCAATAAAAATATGAATTACTGTCATTAAAAAAACTCAATTCCAATTTAAAAAAATACAATAGATTATAACACCTCAAAAATACAACATTTTCATCTCAAAAGCGAAGAAAATTGTCCTCTTTCATAAACTCTGCTATACTGTAATATCTCTTTCAGTTAGAGAAAGTGTTGTCTCTTCAATTTACTTTTAAGAGCAGATATATTTAATGCTTTCCATAATTTGGGCAATTTATTAAAATATAGGTATAGTGTTTTGATACCGTAGGAAGACTTTGGATATTATAGTTGAAGGTGCTAAACGCTAAGAGCTTAAAAAAATTATCTCGTGACTGAGAAGGAATTATGAATAACGGCTAGACAGGACCCTCGGTAAGTGTGTCTAGAATTTTCTAATACCTTTTATAAAGTTTCATATTGAGACACGGAGCAACAAAATACGATCTAGAGGAATGTGGCCGCTTTTCTTTAGATCGTATTTTGTTGCTTCGTGTCTCAATATGAAACTTTGAGAGTTGCAATTAATTTTCTTCTCTTTTTAAAATTAGTATTATACACACTTGCTTTTCGAATTCACTTTAGACGAGAGGATTTTGCTTGCTATAATAAGAAATAGAATAGAATAAACTTTACATCAAAAATCCCTTCAAAATTCCTGTCGCATCTGCGTCAACATTACTCTGTGCGCTAGAGACATGGTTCCTTTGTCCGACTTGAGGGTGGTCAAGTTATTGGGACCGTGTTACCGCGCCTGCGACCTTTGGAGCCGTATCATTCATCCGAGGAGGTGAGCAGAGATGTAGCTTGACTCTATGTAGCTATTTATTGGAACTTTGTTGCGGGTTTTACTTAAGTGATCGTTTGGAGATTTGAAGTTGATTGCAGAATTGATTGTGGACAGGTTATCGCAATTTTACTTTTTTACCTGTAAAGTAAGTGTGTATTGAACTAGAAGTTGATAAAAACAGTATTTTCATTTATCTTACTGTAATATGACAACACTACATTTTGAAAATCTTATAAATGATAGGCTGGAAATAGAATGATATGTGATGCCGCTGTCGCTGCCATGATGTGGGAAAATTAAAAATATATCAGTGCGTTGACGCGTAAATGTGACAGTTGGCGGGAAAATTGATGAAGGTTTGTAATGTTATGCTGGCAGTCTTGGCATGCTGACACCGAGTTACAATTTTGAGATTTCTGAGAAACTTTTTTTTTTTATAGTAGGCAGGTGGTAGGTAGGTACCTAATGTTTTTTTTAATATTTTGTTAATTGAATTTTGTTAAAAAAAAAAATTATTACTTACTACAAAAATACAAAGCAAAACGCTCACTTCACGTTGATATGTTTACAGAATGGATCCACTGATGTTATGTTAAACTTGACTTGCTAAGCCGCTAGTGACTGCCGCCGTAATTGCATGCTTCCTAAAACACTTCGTAATTCTCGCTCCTTAGTTTGTAACTTCTCTTGATGAGATCACCCTTGGAACGGAAAGTTTTGTTCTTCAAGATTTAGAACGGTAAATTGTTTGTAGATACCTATATTAATCTGATTCAAAGTACCATCACAACATCATCCAACATTCAACTGCTGGTGGAATATGTCTTCTGATCAAGGATCTGTTATTGTTGTGTTTACGTATATTATCTAGCTATATATTGATACATTCGTCAAAACGATTTGTGATTAGGTTAATTTTGGATTTGTGGGCATCTTATGGTGGGTACACATACCTATGTGAAACGTAACATACTTTGAAACGAAGATCCAGTCCTAAAATGCAATGCAACGAGGATGCACGGAGGTCGGCTGCAGAATTGTACCTTAAAGAATACCAATACATTTCTACTTTAGGGATCTGAAATCATACCATTGTGCGAAAAATTTGTAATGTCCTGAATTCATAATGGCTTCAGTGGACAAAAGAAATGTGATTTGTCATTATGTACGAAATTACCGGATACGCTCAGACCAAATAAAAAACCAAGACAGAGCGCTGCGAGCAATACAGTGAAGCATGCCAAAACTACACCACCGCTCTATGCATACACGCTCACACGCTTACAACCTTTTTACATTACACTATCATCAAACTATACCACACAAAGTGCACACATGTTTACGAAACCGACTTCACTTCACTATTGACAGAGCTGTCTTGGTTTTTTATTTGGTCTGAGCGGATACGATAAATTTTTCCAATGGAGTGTCAGTGGCACGCCATCGGAAAATCCTGGAAAATCATAATGACGATTTTCACCTAGGAGATTACCAAAACTGTCCAAATCTACGTTTACGGTGTCAGTGGTCGAACATTCCAACACAATTGCATTAGCAGACTTGGCCGCTGTTCTTATCTTTCGTAATCCACTTTTGCTTACCGTGTTACCATCCTCCCCGACTATCTTCGAGGTATTATCTCTTCACCTTCTCCGCATGCCCCCCACCCTAACCCACCCCTTTTCGGTTGCTTGAAGATATCGCCTGCAGGTTTGTCTAGGAGTAATTTTAGAAAAAAAAACGGAGAATTTCTGACGGTATTTTTTTAAGGTTGTGTTAAGATCCATAGGTACAGATACTTAATGTGTATGTAATACTTCAATTTAATTTCAACAGTTTATTAGTGGCTTTTGTGTACATGATAATTATTCAGATTTGTTACAGTTGTAATAGCAATCATGTCATTTCGTTTAGAATAGGTTTTTATTTTTATTAATTTATTTATATTTTATATAGATTCTTTTCTATTTTGTGAATGTGAAACCGCTGTAGGCTTAGTGGACTGTAGATTTATTGACCATCTTCTATTTTGTTAAGTACCTGGTACTTGTTGAAAGACCTACACTGTCCTTCCATACCTATTAATACTGTTATTTAAAATATTGTAAAAAACCAATTATTTTTAAAAGAGTAACCTTTGAGTTTCTTGCCGGCTCTTCTCCATAGGAAACGACCAATTGGAACCGTGCACCTAGCTTCTGACATTTCATAAGTGCCCATGTAGGTTTATGTGAAATAAAATATTTTGAATTGAATTGAATATATTGATTGGCTGGTTGCGTGTGCATATTGTTCTAGGATTTTTTTTGAAATGTTTTATGAGACTAACATTGAGTTACGATTCAAGATATGAAGGTTCTAGAAATGAAATAAAAGAATAGTTTTGTAGGTAATTCACGATGAACATTTTTATTTGAAAAAAAAATTTGATTCAGGAAAATCTGGCTTCTTAGTAATGTTTAATTCTCTCTGTAATAATTTATACGATAGGTACTATAAAGTCAAATATTAAATAGGGTTTTTACTTTTTTAGGACTCTTATGTGCCAACCAACCCTATATTATTAATGCAGTATAATATAACTGCACGACGTGTTCCCAAAACACAGGAAAATAAAAACTATCACACTTACAGAAAATACAAAAAAAATACAACAGACATAAAGCCTAGCACACAATAGCAACAAGCCCGGATTTTAATACAACACGACGCGACGTACACGGGCGGGCGTAAAAGGCGGGTAGAAGGGGGTATTATTACACCTACGCGGGGTGCGTATCTCGGCTATTTTCCGGATAATTTCCCACAGACTCCTGTGGGCAAGAGACCGTGTTAAAGACAGGGGGATACGGGATACGGCGGCCTCGGGTGATGTCAGATATACACTAAGCTTTATAGTTTAGATTATTTTTATGTAGGTTATATTTTGTTTAGTTAAAAGATGGAGGTCGAGTTTGTGTGCCATGTTCGTTAAGCGATAGCGTTTAGCGTTTTTTGTATCTATTCAGGCCAAAGATATGCTATAAAAAAAAGGTTTATTTGTCACAGAAACACGTGCTTATAAAAAAAAAAAGTTGATTCGATAAAAACAAAAGACCAACGTCATGATAAATATGGATTTAATACTTTGGTGATTGAATTAAGATTATAACACAAAAGGCTAATTTAAAGGTTTATTTTAAATTACCAAAATTAAAAATCTATTTGCCACAAAATATATTAATTATTAAAATGACTCCGGTAAATGAACATCGTATCAAATTCTTCTTTTTCCCAGAAGCTTACTATTACACAACTGTGTTGGAAAAGTTACATCCCAACAACAACCCTAGTTTACACTAAAAGTCTCGAAACATCAACTAAAGGTCGATCTACACAATTGGATTTTTTTTTCCAACGGCGAAATCCCAATTCGAGAAACTAGTTTCCTTCCAAATGACGAATTAATCTCTTGAAAGTTACTGGCCGGATATTTTTTTTGAATGTTTTCTGAAGTAGCGACTCGGAACAGATTGTTGTGACATTTCGGTAGTTAGTAAAGATACGTCCATTTTGTGTACGATTCAAGTTGGGATAGATGGTTTAGATTAATATTTTCGTTTCATTGATGTGTGGCTGTTGTTTATAAGTATTGCTTAGATAATATTGCTTCTTGGATAGACAAATCAGTTTATATGTATCCTTTTTTTTTTTTTTTTTTTTTGGATGGGAAATTATCAAATAACTTCTCCCGCTCTGGGTGGAGCGGGAGGGCGTGTCAGACTTTTACTGACTAAAACCCACCCGTGTTCCTTCCGATGCCTGTGTGCCGAGGTCGCGATATCCCTTTCAGACAAACCCGCAACCCCGGCAGAGTTTATATGTATCCTGTGTTCACAATTTAGTTTCCAAATATGTAAACAAATACAGTAGGTACCTATATGTTTTTGGAATAAAAAAAAATATACACACATAAAATTCAAAAACCCTATATTTGGTATATCTACATATTATAAAAATTTACCTACCATCACGAATAATACCAAAACAATATCATAACAAAATTCTATCACTTATCAAAATTCGTTTAAAAAAAACGAAGGTGTTGGCTAGTGAACATCCACCTTTACAATAAAAATTGTAGGCACAGCGTTGCAGCAATTTTGTTAAATTTTTACCGAATTTGAACGCATGGAGTGCCCCTTAAACTTTCTAAAATAAATACGACGCCAAATCGACGGGTTGGTTACTTAGCTGTGGATCACTAAGCTGGGGAAAAAGCATGTTATGGATGGCTTTAAATAACACATAGTGAAGGTGGAGGCACTGAAATGTGGAAACTCACAATGGGCCTCATTAGAAGACTGAAAAGTCACCCAAAGAGCAATGGACAGGGCTATGCTAGTGTGGCATGGCTAGTAGATTGCGTGGGAGCAGTAACAGCATCCTGGAGGTAATAACCAATAAGTTGGACAGCCCACTGGTGTGGAGCCTCACCCAGAGGACTAAGTCTCTTTTAGTTATTACTCGTAGGTACTAACATAGTTTTTAAGTTCATACTAACAATATAAATGTAATTGTAATGGATCTTTGGTTGTCTGAATAAATAAATATATTATTATTATTATGCTTGGAGTTTCCCTACATGGTCGAATCAGAAATGAAGAGATCCGTAGGAAAACCAAGATAATTGACATAGCCCGAAGAATTGCCAAACTTAAGTGGCAGTGTGCAGGGCATATTGCTCGCAGAACAGATGGCCGATGGGGCCGAAACGTTCTACAGTGGCGACCGCGCACCGGAAGACGTAGCGTTGGAAGGCCTCCCACAAGGTGGACCGATGACCTGGGGAAGGCCACAGGAAGCTGGATGCGGGAAGTACAGAACCGGTCGCAGTAGCGGTGCTTGGGGGAGGCCTATGTCCAGTAGTGGACATCTTTCGGCTGAAATGATGAAGGTGGAGGGGCTCGTGGCTAAATAACAACAGCCACACGGGTCGTCCTTCAAGATTAGGCAACGGTTGCCGAAGTCGGACCGTGTATGGGTGACCATTCATTAGGTACTATATACAGAGGTTCGAGACCCCTCCGTGCCTCGGAAAGCACGGTAAAAAAAAACAAATTTTAATTAACTAGGTATCAAAATACTACCCTGTCTGGAATAACCTTTTTTTTTTATTCAATCACGTGCTAAAACTGAGCCCTGCCGACGTTATTCTGTAAATAAAAAACTCACCGTGAAGACTTGGTGAAGTGAGCTGTCAAAGACTTTTGAATTTGAATTTGAAAATTTGAATTTGTCAATCTCTAGCATTAGGTGGAATGACAGCTCACTCCACGCTCACTTCACCTAAGTTTTCACGGTGAGATGGTTACAGAATAGCACTGCTGCTGTAACATCTTAAGAAAGCCTACAACACAAGGAAGTCGATCCTGTAATTTGTACTTCAAGCGCCATACATTTATTTTGATTATGTAAACTGCCACGAAAAAAAAATGTGGTTCCTTTAAAAAAAAATTACCTAACATAAACTTTACGAGACCAGCCGTGCTATTCTCACCGTGGTAACTTGGGTGAAGTGAGCTTGATGTGAGCTGTCATTGCACCTAAAGCTAGGGATTGACACTAAGGACAGCTCACATGAAGCTCACTTCACCCAAGTTTTCAAGGTGAGATATTAACAGAATAGCACGACTGAATCTAGAGGAAGGTTTTCGAAGGATTCATTCGTTCATGACCTAACAGAAAAGTATCAGTTTAACGTCCAAAGCGGAGCAGATTTGTCACTATTAACAGTTTATGATTGTGTGGTGGGAAAGGTTTGGATCACAAGTTATCGGCGTCAAAAATGTGGCAAATTAGCTCTAGTAACATCCATTTCAAGGAATGCACCCAATTACCATATATTTGTAAGTGACAGTATTATTATGTCATTATATTTAGAAGCATGTAGTATTCACAAATTCTTTGTTACGATTATTTATTCCTTTTTTTTTAAATAAGTGTTTTTTTTTTTAATTTTTTTAATATTTACTTTTATGTAAGTAAGTATAAGAAACAAGTGAATATTATATTAATATATTTTTATGCTTTTGCCAACACCTCAGCGGTGGCGAATATCGGTGGCTACTTATCTCGAACATCAGCAATTTGAAAATATAGAATTTCAGAAAACTACCTACCCGTGTGACCGCTACTGATCCTTTGAAGCACCTACTTACGTCGATAATTGTATCATCTGCCTACCTGGACTCAATTGCCAGTAAATACCTAAAAAATCTTTGACATTTTACACTTGAACAAGCAGGGTATTAAGAAACGTTTAAATACGTAATTGCTTCACTGCCATACGTTTGCATTGTACTTTTTTTGCAGCTTATGTCAATCCAATAGGGAAATAATGAGGCGGCCGGTTTTAATTCTGTGCGCAAGTTTCTGCGCCACTAGCCAATATGTCATGCGATTTGCGTCACTGCAATTCGGTTGCTCAGGTAACGCACAAATGGCAAACGTAGGATTAAAATTAAATGTCCATTTGAACGTTTAAGGGATTAAAATACTGTGTATTTTTGTATCAAACGGGTATTGTTGAGTTGAACTTAGAGACGACGCCGACGGTGCTAAATGTCGTAAGGGACACTGGATTTAAATGTCCCTTATGACATTTGACCACCGTCGTCACAGTTTAACTTGAAACTTATGAAAATAATGTATAAAAGGTACATCATAATATTATCGTAAGTGCATCGGTTTATTATAATCATTTGGTAAAAGATCTATCAGGTTTTTTTAAATTATAGTTCTTATATTATCAGCATTTTAGGTAGGTACACAATCAATTATTTTGTAATGTTCTCGTGATTCCACGTAGGTAGTTGTGATGAAGAAAATCCTAGAACAAACATAACATTGTAAGTAGTTGAAAAACATGCAACATACAACTCCCAAGCATACCAACTACAAATGTAAGTTTGTATTGTATGCACGCCTATTAATTAGGTATATTCTTTTAAGGTACCATTCTGTAGCCGACCGCAGGCGGCAACTGCAGGCGACGCATCGCCACGACACGACTGGTTTCTATGTATCTCTATGAAGGCGACGTTCGCTAGCTACGGAAGGTATTTCATACAAATTCATAGAAACCAGTCGTGTCGCGGCGACACGTCGGCTGAAGTTGCCGCCTGTGGTCGGCTACGGAATTGTAACTTAAAGAATACCAATACATTTCTACTTTAGGGGACTGAAATCATCTGAATCTATGATGAAAGTTTTTACCTTATATATTTTTTTACAGATAAACAAAAATCAAAACATTATTTCAGCAAACCTTTAGAATAGATCAAAAACATAAATAAAACAATCGTCCATGAGTTGACAAAATGTCGAAACAGCAAGAAAAAACATGAACACACGAGAACATTCTTTTGAAAAAATAAAAAAAAGATAACCTCAAAAGAACGGCAGACATTTAAATAAAGAGCATCGCAGCGCGTTGGCGCCAACGTTCCGCGGTTTTTTTTTTAGAGAGACCACGATTCAATTTGCTGAGGATCAAGCATGGAGGTCAGAATGTCAGATTGTATGCCGCTAATTAACTAGGGTGCCGGCAGTTTATGAAAACAAAATAAAATATTAAGTAATATGTATCTTCTACTTAATAATAATCTTAAATTCACTCACTGACAGACAACGCGCAGCGTAAACCGCTTTGTCTAAAATCAAGTACAAAATTTCATGCCTGTATAACGAAAGTGAGCAACAAAAGAAGGATTTTTGAAAATTCGTCTCTTAAAAGGGTTAAATAGAGAAATAAACTATGGATGGAAGTTGCCAATGAGAACTCATCTATGGCGCACGGATTGTTTTAATCTAAAATGTTCGGAAATTTTCTGAATTTTCACGGTCACAAAAATGTAACATTTACCGGACGGTGAAAATTCAGAAAATTTCCGAACATTTCACGTTAAACAGAAGTAATGTTATGGAAAACAGAAAAAATCTGTGGGTTCACTGTTCTTTGTTGTCTTTATTTAAGTATAATATTAATTAGATGACTTCTTATTTACGCCAGTTATCAAAATCTGGTAGTGCTTTTTGCACGTTTTTAATGATATTCAATTATTTTTTTACGATCTTCTACAAGTTTAATTCTCAATCAAATTTTTCACTGCCTGGTGTTACTCTTCAGTTAGCCAGACGTTTTTTTTTTTAAGTTTTCTATATAAATTTATCCAAAACCCTTATCACGATTTCCTGGTGAAGACCCTTAATGAAAAACGTTAAGTCATAGCATAGTAATTATGTTTATTTCTGTAAGTAGGTTTATAGAAGCACTTTTACACATCAATCATATTATTATTTTAAAAACTAGAGCAGGTCGCTGTCTTCTATCCGACTAGGTACCTACGAATTATTCCTCGTAGATAGGACCATGTAGATTAGTGTCTGAAATGCAGTCGTATACAAACTATTTAAACGTGTTCATCTTGATGTTCCATATCTCTAAGGTTATTGATACCTATGCTGAAAAAAATATACAAAAAGTCCTAGAACACGTGTTCCAAAAGTACATAGTTTCGAAGATTACATTACACTGGACTCTCGATGTGTGTATCTAAGTTTCATTGAATAAGTACGGGTAAATCATTATCATTCAAACCAATAATTCATACTTAAGGCGAAAGCGTCAAGGTAGCCCGCGAAATTCAAATTTTCTTACGTTTTTTGCAATTTGCAGGTCAGTATCATGTTCTATGTTGATCTAAATATGATTCGCGGCCGTATCAAATGTTTAATTATAGAATTAAAATCATAAAAATGGTCAATACAACTCTCTAAGTTTATGTAATCCCATTGAATGACTATTTCATGAAATCATGACAATTATGCTAACTTATGGAGTTGTATTGCTGATTGTAATGATTATAATTATATAAAGCCATATTTGTTACGGTCGCGAATTATATTTTAATCAACATACAACCTGACACTGACCTGCAAAATGGAAAAAACTGAAGAAAATTTGAATCTCGCGGGCTAACTTAGCGCATCCCCCTTAATTGCTATGAAAATGCTACTCTGTTATTTTATTTTTTTTGACAAATGTAGTCAGACATAAATGTATTTTTTTTTTAATTTTGTTTTTTTATATTCACGCAATTCATATTACATAAATAATCGTGACTGTCGAATTATTTTGAATAAAAAATTAAAACGAAAAAGAAATTAAAAATTATTCATAAGCTAGTTGATTCTTTGACATGGTCTGATTAATACCCTAGAGTTATGGAGGAACTCGTTGTATAAAGATAATTCGGTAAATACTTTCGATTTCTTGATAGCCGGTGACAGCGTATGAGTTACGATACAGCGGATGCTGGGGTGGTGGCGCAGGCACAGTGGGGCGCCGCATGCCGATGGACCACCCGACTGCATAGGCCTGGCTACCGCCGAGCCTTGGGGCAAGATTGCCTTGCCTTGGCGAAATAAAGTCACATCGCGTGAATACTTCAAGTCACTGACTTAAGGTAGGCACTTACTACTACTTAAGGTAGGTACTTTTTCAATTCATATGTACTTTCTGAGTTGATCTTGCACGTTGCTGGCATCGGTGATAGGAAAACATCGTGAGGAAACCTGGCCTTATAGCTAATATAAGTCTGAAATCGCCAACCCGTCTTGAGCAAGCATGGCGATCAACGCTCGTGCATCATCATTCAACTGATAATCTCTTATTTAACTCTCTTTAAGTGACTTTAGGCCTTTGGCTCTTGTTAAACACTTATCTAAGGTAATTCACTGGAAGCCATTGCTCATATTTTTGCGACATTCAAATTTTCAGGCCAACGTCAGGTTTTTTTTTTTTAAATCAAATTATGATGTTAAGTAAAATTGTTACTAACCCTATGGACTCTGTCTGAAATAAAAGTATTTTATTCTATTCTATATCAAATTATGTATTTACAGAAGTATAATAATCATTAGAATCATTAATACCTACATCTCTCTTAGTTACATTTGTTCTCAAATGTCATGATTTCATGCGAAATTCAATGGAACAAAATTCATTCAAAGGTCGCGAATCATATTTTGATCAAAACCTGACACTGACCTGCAAATTGCAAAAAATGTTTCTTTTTTTTTAATTTTGCTGACTACCACTGCGGTTCAACCTTAATAAAATTAAATATCTGACAAATTAATGACGTTGCAGAAGGAGTAATTAGACAGATAGAGATTATACGACATACCTAAAAAACCATTATTTTATAATGACTGAAAATGATATACTTAACTAATAAAAATATTGCAATAAAAAAAATCTGTTGTCATAACTGCCACGAATTTTTAATTTATAATCTGTTGAAATCATATTGGATAATGATAACTGCATCAAAATCGGTTGCATAGTTTAGAAGAACAACGCGGTCACACAGACACGAAAAGCGACGTTAATTCATAATAAATATAGTTAGTATAGATTATTGGGGGGTTCCGTTCATAGTCAGGACATTTATAAGTCTTATATAATGCTAGCTAACTCTTACAAATACTCTACGTCTAATCTAAAATTTTGCTATCTGGGGAATATAATGCTTACAAACATACTGCCAATGGATTGAACATATATCCAAAGATGGAAAGGGGTGGCGAATATAATTATTCTTACTCAGAAGCAATTGCCCTGGTGTTGAGTAAGTTTTGAGCAAGTTTTGGTCACGATACGCGCCGACAGTTTAAGTATGAGTTATGTTATCCGACTGTGGCGAGATGACGCAGCAGGAGATCTTAATATACTGGACCACCCGACTATGCAGGGCTGTCAACCATCTATTCAATAAAAAACTCTTTTTTTTTCAATTCTTTCGCTGACAGAAAACGCTCAGCATAAACCGTTGAGTCTATAAGCATGAATTTTTTGCGTAAGATTTCCTTACATTACGTAGGTGAACCCTTTTTTTTTTTTTTTTTTTTTTTTGAGGGTGGGAAATTATCAAATAACTTCTCCCGCTCTGGGTGGAGCGGGAGGGCGTGTCAGACTTTTACTGACTAAAACCCACCCGTGTTCCTTCCGTTGCCTGTGTGCCGAGGTCGCGATATCCCTTTCAGACAAACCCGCGACCCCGGCAGGCATTGGCCCTTCCGGACCCCGTCACTTGGTGCTGACATCTCTTTGAGGCGCGCGTGGAACACAACGCGCCGTCGACCCGGGCCTGGTCCCTATCGGACGGCGAGCTACCCATTGCTCACCGTCCGCAAGCCCGCGCCTACGGTGGCCGGAAGTCGGCTCACGACTCCCGACGCCCGGGGCGTCTCCTGCGGCGACTAGGGGCGCGAGGGGGCGCATTTTGCCTCTCCCTCACGCGCTCCGCCTCCTCCTTCGCGAGCATTACTGCTTTGCAGAAGGAGGTGACGGCCTCCCATGCACTCTCGCTCCGGACCATGGCCTGAACCAGGGCCGGACGCGAGAGATCGCCGCCGCCGATCGCCTCCGTGAGGACACGGCGGTGCTCCGCCCAAGCTGGGCAGACCTCCACCGTATGCTCCACCGTGTCCTCCGGGCGATCCACACAGTGGTGACACCCGGGCGTTTCCTCCCGCTTTATCCTGAACAGGAACCTCCCGAAACAACCATGTCCGGTGAGGACCTGTGTCAGGCGGAAGGTGAGGACGCCGTGGCGCCTCTCTAGCCACTCCTCAAAGAGGGGACTTATCGCCACAATTGTGGCGTGCCCAGCGCTGGGTTGCGACAATCGCACTCTCCATGCCGCCATGAGATCCCGCCGGAGCTCTGTCCGCTGTGCCGCGATTTCTCGCGGCAGCGGAGTTACGCCCCGGCGTTTCGCCTCCTCGCGCAACTCCCACATGTGCGCGAGGACTTTTGCCTCCACGTAGGTGAACCCTAAGGAAGGATTTTTGAAAATTCAACCCTAAAGGGTTAAATAGGGGATGAAAGTTTGTATGGAAATTCTTCATTTTTGCCGATGGGCGATACCATTGGGCTCATGGCTGGTACTTTATAAAAAACATTCATTCACTCATTCATTTCAACCGCTGGGTGACATTTTACGACGAAAATGAGCACGAAAGAAGGATTTTTGAAAATTCATTACCTAAAGAATTCCCTAATAGGGGATGAAAGTTTGTATGGAAGTTCGTCATGTCTTCTGATGGGAAATCCTATCGGGGCACACAATTTGTCTTATCATAAGACAATTCCCTTCAATACTGATGTGGTTGTTGGAATTTCGCATTGTGACCTGGTGGTGAAAGATATCAGACTTGATAATATTTGTAACGGACATGATAAGAGCAATTCTAGTGAGTGAAGAAGTTTGATATTTTAGCATTATCAGCTTATAATGTTCCCACTGCTGGGACACAGGCCTTCTCTCTGAGTACTCAGTACGCGAGTCGAAAGGGGTGTGGAGTGCAGAAACCCAGTTTGGGTTGGTTATCTCATATGTACTTGAAATATTGGTTCTAAGACATGCAGGTTTCTTCACGATGTTTTCCGTCACCGTTTTGAGAGCAGTGGTATTGCACGCGGTGCATACTTGCCTGTCTGGGTTCGAGCGACCTAAAGCTGGTAAAAGTTGGGGCTGTCTAAGTTTAATATCATCACGAAAAAAAGAAAAAGAAAATTGCCCTTCATTTGTTTCTATACTGTGTTTGCCCTTACTGTACGTTTGCACTGGCGAAACATCGCAACTAAACATGTTGAAATCTCCAGTTCCTGTCAAAAATTGTATGGAACATTGACAGAAAATAGAGATTCCAACATGTTTTGTTATATTACTTAGGAAAAATATTATGTCAATGGGGCCTATAATATACCTATAGTAAAATTCCGCACTATTTTAAAGAACATCCCATACGAATATTTAAATCTAAGCTGACTGCATTATTATTAAAAAAAAATATTATTGTATAAAAGACTTTTTAAATGATAAAAATATATGTATAACAATAAAAAAATATAAATGACATCTATGAGAAGTTATACTATATCAGAATGACTTAATTATTAATTGTTAATTTGGATGAAAATTGTATCGTTAGTTTTTACGACTGCATGATTATTATGAAAATTGTATATTTTAGTTTTTACGACTTTGCATGCCGTAAGGTAGAATGTAGCGGAAACATTTAGTGTTTAATTTAATGTTTCCGCTACATTGTTGGCAAATAAATGAATCTGAATCTGAATACGTTTCGCCAGTGCAAATGCACATATAAAATATACTTTTCTCGATGATTTATCACCCAAGTTTTGAGCTGTCAAAGCAGCACGTCAGTCAAACCGTCATCGGAGTTACATATATAATGTTCAACATTCGCCTACAACCAAAACGTGTCATATTTTTGACACCCCTATTTCATTATAACTTAGTACTTATTCTCTAATAGGTACGTACGGTAACGTATAAATAAAACTATCTAAAAGAGGCGCCGAATAATTTTGTATCCAAAGGATTGGAAGGACTTCCCAGGAATATGACTTGATAGAAATGGTATCAAATAGGAAACACACATGATGATAGATGTATGATGATAGATAGATAGATAAATCGTTTATTTGGTGCACACAAAAGACAGTACAAAATACAAAAACACGGTTAAATAATAGCTAAATACATGATGATCACGAAGGGGTCACCAGTTTAGAGGTACGAGGAACAGGGTGTAAAGTTCACACATCCTCTATAGAAAATGGAGGATCCTCCGACCAGACGGGTGTCTGTCTGGTGGGCAACTGCCCGACGATTGATGTCGTAGAGTTATACACTCGAGAGCAATGAATCCGGGTCACTTAAAGAATCCTAAAAATCTCGGAAACTAAAAATGCTAGGTTAATGCAATAAATTGTATTTAATAGACAATGTAATACTCCTTAAATGAAGGTATCAAAACTTCTTAGTTATTGTAAAGTTATATCATAAAAAAATCAAATTTGAAAAAGGGCCACTTTCGAAGATGGAACTACGAAATTACAGCATTTGGTTTTGCTTTTGTTTGTAATCTGTCATTTATGTGGGTACATAAACCATGTTGATAGTGCTCTATATTCATTATTCAAGCTGAAATTATGTCGCTTACGCCTGAAGAATGCACCAGAATACTTACAATGCTGGAAACCGGCCGGAGTCAGCGCGATACAGCCAGGACTGTCGGTGTGTCGCTGTCAACAGTACAAAGAGTTCTCCGACGTTACGAAGAAACTGGTTCTAACCTACGCAGACCAGGAACGGGCAGAACCAGGTGTACCACAGCACGAGAAGACCGATACTTGGTGAACACCATGCTTCGAAATCGCTTTCTCACAGGAACTGAACTCACAAATCAGTTTCGACGCCTCGGAGGAAGTAACCCAAGTGCATGGACAGTAAGACGTCGGCTTGCTGAATCTAACTTAAAACCCCTTAGACCTGCAAACGGCCCTAAACTGGAGCGTGGGCATCGTATTTCAAGACTAAGATATGCCCAGAGCCACGTAAATTGGAGTATTGAAGATTGGTCAAAAGTTATGTTCTCCGACGAATCAAAATTTATGCTCTACAAGCATGATGGAAGACACAGAGTGTATCGAAGACCAGGGGAAAGATTCAAGCAAGCATGCATCGAAGAAAAAGTAGCCTACGGTGGTGGGTCTGTACTTGTGTGGGCCGGAATTTCTTCTGAAAGTCGCACAGAGCTGGTGATCATAGAAAACGGCTCTTTAACTAGCGTAAGATATGTGGAAGAAATCCTCAATGATCACGTTGGTCCATTTATGGTCAATTTAGGTGAGGATGCTATATTTATGCATGACAATGCCCGACCTCATACAGGTAGGATTGTGAATGACTACCTTCAAGAGATGAACATTACTCGTATGGAGTGGCCAGCGCGCAGCCCGGATATCAACCCGATCGAGCATGCTTGGGACGAGCTAGGCAGATGCGTAAAACAACGAAACCCTCCCCCAATCACGCTTCGTGAGCTCAAAATTGCTCTCACAGAGGAATGGGAGAATATTCCCCAAAATCGTATAAGGAACTTGGTGTACAGCATGCCAAACCGCGTAAACGCAGTAATGGAAGCACGAGGAGGCAATACGAAGTATTAAAATTCAAGAAAATCGTAATAAAGTTCAAAAATTTCATGTTTCCTATTTTTGTTTTAAGGAGAGATCAGCAGTTTTTTTCTTTATGTAATTTTGTGTTAATAAAATGTATGGTGACTCATATTTTTTTTACTTTCATTTAAGGAGTATTACATTGTCTATTAAATACAATTTATTGCATTAACCTATCATTTTTAGTTTCCGAGATTTTTAACATTCTTTAAGTGACCCGGATTCATTGCTCTCGAGTGTATATGCTGATCGTGCGGTAAACCCATTTTGCGCGATGCAGGCGTTGTAGATGCCGCCACAATGATACTCGGTTCTATGATCACCAACCAATAGTGTAGTAGGCATTCTTAGTAGCCGGCGGGCACGGCATATACCTATATATTTTTTTTATATAGTCGACTATTTTGGTCCACAATAGGTGTCAGTAGCACTTAATACTATGTTAAATTCCTTAATTTTTCAATCCCATAAAATTTTGTCGATGTCATATGAACGTAGAATGAAACAAAACTGGACACTCACTCCGTCAGTGAACCATTCACTCGAGTAAATTTTTGCTATATAGCGTCTGAATGGACTTTGCTTCTTAGCCGCCCTAAAAGAGCATCGTCTGTTAGAGCTCTAATCATTTATCAGTTTGTATCTAAAGTTCAAGGTTTCTCACAGTTGAGGTAACCTAACCGATTTGCTGTATCCACACTCTCCACCAAGGAATCTCTCTCCCCATTTAAGGTAAACACACCTATATCTCTCCTCGAAATTAGCATAAAACATTGTATATATTTATTACTTACAGCTCTCTGGTCCCAATATAGTGCCCAAGAAACGACTGCTCTATATGGTGTTACAACAAGTAACAGCTTCCTTTAACAATTTTTCATAAGCGAAGTACGGTTAGCGGTTGAGTTTGAAATGATAATAAACATTGAAACATGGTTTTGTAACGTATTGCATTCTGCAAATGTTGCGTGAATGAACGAACTGTACGGTAGGTGAGATCCGGTTCCTATATTTTTCCTGATTGTAAATGGTTGATAAAACTAACCAATATAAGCCAATTAGTCAATTATATATAATTAATATATTATTATATTAATTTGTATATTATTGTAGGTAATTTAGAATAAATAAATATTAGAAATACTGGTTCAGTTTTATAACCTAGATATGCTACTTATTTACACTACTGCTCCTCATTGGTGGATTATGAATCCTTCCAATATTCTGTACCACTGTTTATTGTGCAACAAATTTGAATCTATTTATGGTGGACTAGTTTCCGCCAGGGGGGGATATCTGTATAAAATAGCCTATGTTACTCATTGATAATATAGCATTCTATTGGTGATAGAATTCTTTAAATTGGTCCAGTAGTTTTTGAGTTAATTCATTACAAAAAAAAATACAAATATGTTCTCTTTATTTATAATATACATTAATTAATACATGTCTAATGTTTATCTAGGTAAACGCATTTAAACAGATACGAATGAACAGAAAAATAAGTCGTGTTATCAGAGTCTTATAAAAGAGACCCTTAAATTCAAGACCCGAAAATGTTGTCAGTTTAAATGTAATAGACGACCACTATTCTTCCGACAGCTATTTACTATCAGGGGCAAGACAAATCAGGCTAGGCTGCACCACGATAGGCTGTCGAATGCTTCCGAATATCTATGCTGAACTTCAGACAGTGCGAGCTATGCGCTGCAAAATGTATTTTTTGATTTAAGGGGGATGCGCTAAGGTATTCCGCGTAATTCAAATTTTCTTACGTTTTTCGTAATTTGCAGGTCAGTGTCAGGTTGTATCTTGATTTAAATATCAACAACATATAACAAATATGGCTTAGCAAAATTATAATCATTAGGATCAGAAATACAACTCCATAAATTAGAATAATCGTAAAATGTCATGATTTCATGAAATAGTCATTCAATGGTATTATATGAACTTACAGAGCTGTATTGGTGATTTTTATGATTATAATTCTATAAATATAGTTTTGATATGGCCGCGAATTATATTTAGATCAACATACAACCCGATATTGACCTGCAAATTACAAAAAACGTAAGAAGATTTTTGAATTCCGTGGGATACCCTGACGCTTTCGCCTTAATTATGTCAGATATCTCAGCCCCATGCAGTGAGGATGCCTAGCACTTTCTGGACGCACTTTTAAAAGCAATAGGTCTCTGATGTCACAGACCACACATCACTTAACATACTCACGGAACTGCCAGTCCTGCCTACCCCCGTTCTTGGTACAGCCAGCATCGCCACGTGGTCCACTAGCGGCGTCTTTGTCGGCAGATCAAACGCCACGCGTGGCCGCGCGCGCCGTGCACCGACCCGCGCCGGCGCAGCTTCGTCCAAGGGATGAGCGTACGGAGATTAAGGAGGCTTTGCTGGATTATGTTTAACTGTTGTTGTATGTACCGTCATGGGACGCAAAACAGGTATAAGTATACAAGGTCTAAAAAACGGGACAAACCCAAAAATCGCGAAGAAAAATGTAGGTATTTTTTTTTTTACCACGTCATGACCTTTTCTCATATTTGTAGTTCTAGCTTCTGCTAGCGATTATGTTCGCGTTGAAGTCGAACAGGCACCAAATTATACAAAATAACAGCTACATTTCCCGCCCGCGCAATAGAGATGATGACTAAAAATATGTTTTTTGTCCGTCAGGTAGATTAATAAAACATATTGGACACATATTTTTCATTTTTTTACGTTAACAAAAGATTACGACGATACATCGAGTTAAAATGTGCCATGACGTCACGAGTATGGAGATTTTATACTTGTGACGTAGCGACCTTCTCTCCCCAACTTTAATGCGTTTTAACTAAGTCATTTTTATTGATATAATAAAGCAAAAAATACGTGTCTAATATATTTTTTATTATCTTTCTGACGGAATAAATAGAATTTCATTTTTTTTACCCAGGCATCATCCCTATTACTTCGCTATCCCTTAGCATTGCTTCTTTTTGCTCGGCTCATGAGGGTCAAAACGTGACGTAACATTCCTCAAGACTTGGACTATCAAATGCAAAAAGAATTTTTCAATTCCAACTAGTAGTTCCTGACATTAGCAAACAAAGAAGCAAGCAAACAAACTCTTTAGCTTTATTAATAGTGTATAAATATGTCGATACAAGAGAAGCAGAAGAAGTTTACACTTGGCTTGTGGCGCATTAAAACAGGGATGGTAGAAGTAGTTAATAATCAGAAATAAAGAGATCCGAAGAAGAACGAAGCTAACTGACAATATGATTCGCCACCATAACATATTTGTTATGGTCGCGAATAATATGTTGATTAAGATACAAAGAAAAAAAGAAAGAAAAGAAACAAAAGAAAGAAAAGGAAGAAAAGAAAGAAAAGAAAGAAGAGAAAGAAAAGAAAGAAAAGAAAGAAAAGAAAGAAAGGAAAGAAAAGAAAGAAAAAAGAAAGAAAGATAAGAAAGAATAGAAAGAAAGAAAGAATAGAAAGAAAGAAAGAAAAGACAGAAAAAGTGTTTATTCTGCACAAACTAAACGCACATTACAAAAAAAAAAACAAAATACAATACCACTTTACAAATTAGCCAAAAGCCGCGTATCCATTATTAATACAGAAAAGTTTGACAATTTTTATCTATTGCTTGCTGTCAGGGCCAGAACAACCAACACAACCACAAACAACAGCAGATAGAACCTAACACTGACCTGCAAATTGCAAAAAAACATAAGAAAATTTTAATTTTGCGGTCTGCCACTGCGGACCCACCTGAAGAGTCAGGCACATCGCAAATCTTTCACTACTTGCTCCACCTCTTAACTGAAGTAATGGAATGCGATGTCATACGGTGCGGGTGAGGTCTTCTAATCGATTGTAGGCTGAGCAGGTATGTAGGAGGCAGGTATGTAGGAGAACTGCCTATGTTTTTATGCTGATCAGTAAAGAGGTGGTTATCTTAGCCAACCGTAAGCGAGGGAATCTTGCACCCTTCGCTTCTGGAGTCCGGAATTCGCGGTTTATTGACTACTTATCAGTGAAGTTCTCTTAAGTTTACGGTCGGGGTGGTTTATAAATGTACCTATGTGTTGGAGGATACTTGGAAAAAGACCGGATTATTGGAAACTTAGAAAGATTTTCCTGATAATACGAGCTATTATCAGGATTTTTGTAAAAAACCCAGTTTACAATTATCGGAACTTAATTACTGATACCCAAATCTAAGATAGATAGATAGATTTATTTATTTGCCTGAAATATGGTATTTTATAGATTTTATAACACATTCCCATTTTTTTTTTTTAAATTTCGTGGATGCCGTTATAACGAAAATCAATAATATTATAACGTGTTCATGGTCTGAACAGCTGCATATCAGCTAATAGTGGTTCCAAATTGTAAACTAATTATACACTACAGTTCTTCATATTCCGCCTACTAAATAAGAGTCAATTTATAACATCTTCAAGTCAATTTTTACCACCCTTTTTCGTCCTTTTTCCTCTACATAGAAATTGCAATTTTGCCGTGTCCCTTACAAACTATAAGGATCATGCCACATTTATGCACAAATACCGAGAACACATCGGCATCGCTGCGATACGGTCAATTAGTACCGGGGCCACACATGCGTATCGCGACGCGATCGCAAATCGAGTCGGCGAGACGTGGCGTTCTGTACTTGCGCGAATTACGAGGGTGTAGACGTCATGCGAAGATAAAATAAGGTGAGGATAGGAAATGAGGGCTGATTTTCTTTGAAATTGTTTTTGTTTGCGGTTATGGAGAAGGTTTTTTTAAACAATTACAAAAACAGGTCGAAAGAGGCAGGAAAATTATTTTTTCATATTTATACCAAAAGTAACATCACAGCTGTCCTTCCTGGGTAGGCAAAGGTGTTACATGTACATTCATTAACACATTTCCAGTAGATGTCTGAAAAATTTAGGTATCTGGAAAAAAAATATAATTTTTTTTTGCAGGTTATTCAAAAATGCAGAAAAAACACCGTCGTAAACCATGCAAAATGTTGTAATTTTTTTACATTTTAATTAGTTTTTTTTTTTGTCGAACTATTGGAATTTAAAAGCCATAAATCCTAAATTCATCTGACCACACATTATCATTTGACATAAATATTTTACATCTAAACTACACGGTGAAACCTGTGGGTCTGTATACGAAAATGAATTAATACATAAATAAGGTCAGACGAGGTATAAATAAATAAACACAAATGGAGGCTACTGGCGCCACGCTCGCCGACGCGGACGATCCTCTAAGGGTGCGTTTCCACTGAAGCGGAGACGTACGGAGCTGAGCGCAGACGTGCAGGAATCGTCCAATCACAGACGAGACGAGAGACGCGATGAAGATTTCAACCATTGTGATTGCACGTCTCCGCTCAGCTTCGCTCGTCTCCGCTTCAGTGGAAACGCACCCTTATTGCCCAATATGTGGACAGGACCTCCACGGAGTCGCCAGTGATATAAACTTTTCGTATTTTTTTCTGTTAATTAAAATTGATCATCATCATCTACCTGCCCTTGTTCCATGTTACTTGGGGTCGGGGCAACACGTGTTTTTCTTAATTTTCTCCCATCAGCCATCACTCTATCATTCAAACCATTTTCTTATATGTTATCCCCCACACAATCTAACCATCTCTTCTTTGGTCTCTTTATTTTAGAAAGTAGAAATACTGGAAGAAATAATGTGAGTGGAAACGTTTCTGTGCCATATAATAAATGTTTAAAAAAATACTTTAGTATGAGCAGCCGTTAAAAATTAATAATGCTAGTAAAAATGTTCGGCCTAGAAAGCCTATAAAAAAGTTTTTAAAAAGAATTTGCTACATTATTAGCAATTATAGACAGCATAGGAATTAAAAAAAAAGAATAACAATATATGATTCGAAACAGAAACAATAAAATATCGAACATGAACTAAAAATTCGATCTTCGAAGACTTGTGACATCTATCAACTCGCATTGGACCAGCGCAGCGTGATCGATACGACCCACTATCTATCACAGAGAGGAGGCACAGTGTCCTAGCGGTGGGAACTCTATGGGCTAATAATTACGATTTAAACGTAGTAATTAAATTTAAAAAAAGAGTCTTTAGCTTCTCTTACATGTAAAAGAAAAACTACCGAGATGACAACGAATAGAGAAGTATATAAGAAAAAGACATCAAGCGCCGACCAAAAATAAATTGGGATGTTTGCAGGAGATTGGTGATTGAATGTAAAAGAAAAAAGTCAACCGAAAACATACAAAAATAACATCGACTCCATGCCATCCTCAGTCACATGGGCTTATCCGATTTATAAACGCAATATTGTATTTGTATAAAACAATAGGCTTATTATAGGTGGTTCGCAGTCGCGGTTACATACTGTTTTTATTTTATTTTGTCGCTACGGAACCCACGCTAAACGTTCCCTTTGTTATTAATATTTTATATAACGAATGTGGAGGTTTTTACCGATCGTGGAGTTTTGTGTGATGGGGTTAATGTGCCTACACATTAACCGCATAGCAGTTGGTACGTAGTGTAGGGGGTTAAACGGGCCAAAGGTGGCAACGTCAAGGAAGAAAAATGTTTATTTGGTAGGTATAAATGCATTTGCAGAAAATAAAATAAAACGAACAAACTGTATGGACGGATATGGAGAAAACTAGCAAAGAGGACAATCCGTGTGACCATTCTAATTACGAGGCCACGATGAAACTGTTTAAGACTGGATTTCAGGATACGATAGTAGGATTTGTATTCAAAAGTTGCATAGTGAAGTCAAGATGAAAAGAGAGACCCCCCCCCCGTCCCTTTTGCTGTGCCCTACAGGGTCCATAATGATCAAAATTATACCTACAGTTACCACCTAAGTACACATTATGGCTAAAGCAATAAAGATATTGAGTATTGAGTATTGAGAAAGATTAGATCTTTTTGTCTTGCTATATGTTACTGTGAATTTCCGAAGTCAAAGTCAAATAATTTATTTCAAATAAGCACTTAGAAACACTTTTGAACGTCAAAATTTACAACAAAATAGAATTGATTCTAGTTGCCCCTTCCAAAAGAAAGATTTGTATGGAGTAGAATGGGCAAGAAACTTCAAACTCGAAGTCCAGTAGGTATATCATAACATATACTTTGGTGCCTGATATTAATTATCATCCACCAAGCTAGCAGGTGAATGATCGTTAATTATAATTTTTATGACCATTTCGCTGACTTGGTTAACCTTCATTATCTTCAGAGTAAAATAAATAGAGATATAAAGAGATATTGTGGTTGGTGGTAGGGCTTGTTCTAAGTCCGCCTGGCTAATTACCACCATCTTATCTAAGTCTGTCGCCATAGCAACAATGTTAACAGCATTGTTGTGTTTCGGCAGTTAGAGGCAAGAGGCAACCACAGAGGAACTGGCTATCCAGTTCCTCTGTGGTTGAGGATTCCGAGTGAAACTCGCTTCCACCTTCGACGTGATCATCACTTATCAGCAGGTGAGATGCAGGCCAAGAGATTCCACGTTGTGGATCAAAATTATGATGACTATTCAAGATTTGGTAAAAATCATAATTTGCTGAAACGGTTTTGGACCGGTATAAAATGAAGGCTCACAAATCGTTACAATAAATAAAATCGTCATCACCTGCCTAGCCTTTTCCCAACTATGTTGGGGTCAGCTTCCAGTCTAACCGGATGCAGCTGAATACCAGTATTTTACAAGGAGCGACTGCCTATCTCGTATATATTTAACCTCGGAATTATGTAATACCTTTTCTAAAGTTTCATATTGAGACACGAAGCAACAAAATTCGATCTAAAGAAAAACGGTCACATTCTTCTAGATCGTATTTTGTTGCCTGGTGTCTCAATAAGAAACTTTATAAAAGGTATTAGATAATTCTAGACACACTTACCGAGGGTCCTTACTAGCCGTTATTCATAATTCCTTCTCATTGACGAGATATTTTTTTTTTTAAGCGTGTCGCTTGTGGTCCTTTTTTTTAGCGCCCTTACTCACTTATGATTAAGGTTTTCGTAATTCCACTGCACATTATTACCCCCACCTATTCTTACAAGAAACAGAAAGCCAAAGCCAATATAATGACGTCATTATCAAGCAAAGGTACGCACAGCAGGTGAATATAAAAAATCATGTTCAATGTTCATGGCATAACTCCTTCACCAACTTTAGAACACCCATGGCTAACTATAGGGTGGTCCTCTGACCGGTAACCATGTACCAAATAACCCAAACATACATGAACCCACGGTTAAAATACAACATACAATAATTAACACAATCATAGATGATCAGAACGCACGCGTCAGTCGTTTGATCAGCCGCCCGCTGCTGATTGGTCAGCGATTAATGGCAATCGATTCGTATTGGCCCATTCAAATTTGGAATGATCATTGTGACTAATTGAGAAAATTCGTTCGCCATTTACGCATGGGTTGGTAATTGATTCGACGTGTTCACTACTTGATTTATTCTGGTTTTGTAACAGCAGCTATCTCAAAAATGTAGTAAGATCTACAAAGGAACCGTTTGATTCGAGGATCCGTCGAACTGTTTTTAAATTAAACTCAAAGTCAAAGAAACCCAATGAGCTCTTCCCCCTTTTTTTATTTTTTATAATAAGCTTACTATGCATATAAGTATGTACCTACATTTTAGTGTTACCTTGTATATTGTACTCGTAATTAAGGTTTATAACTGAGTAAATAATATAAATAAATGAAAATAAAAAAAAGGTATTATTAATTCCTTACAACTAACTACATCTACAAGGTATAAGAAAAATATTTTTAAGTATGTTAGTGTAGTAAGTGTGTTATTATGAAACAAATTATATCTTAACTTTATATTTGTTAATATTGTGTTAGTATCACCAATTTTTGTTTCCTCTATGTAAGGAATAATAACACGGGAAGTGACCTACAGAACCAAAGACAAGAACTGAAAAACAAAGGAAATAAAAATGGGGCATGACGTCACTCTCCGGTAGATTTTATACTGAATTGTGACGTAGCGAACTTTAATGCGCTTTTTTTATTAATATGATACAGTAAAAAATACGTGTCTAATATTTTTTTATTATCTGGCTGATGGACTCGGACTGAGGAGCTCGTGGCTAAGTAATCACTGCCGCACAGGTCGATCCATCAGGTTATGCTACGCTTGCCGGGGTTGGTCTGTGGATGGGTGACCATTTTTACATACCGAGACTCCTCCGTGCCTCGGAAAGCACTTTAAGTCGTTGGTCTCGACAGTCGTTACGGGTCGTCAGAAGCCCGAAAGTCTGACAACCAGTCTTACCAAGAGGTATCATATTACCCAGTTAATGGGCAGTGGAGGTCAGATAGGCAGTCGCTCCATGTAAAATATGCATTCAGATGCATCTGGTTAGACTGGAAGCCGACCCCAATATAATTGGGAAAAGGCTAAGCAGATTGATGTGACTGACGGATTAAATAGTAGTTTTTTTTCCCCTATCAACATCCTGATTACAGGCACTTTTGAATTGTCGATTCGGTCAGTTAGAAAGATGAAGCGTTGCTCATTCCAAAGCGTAGTAGGTACCTACGTAGAAGAATCTGGTAAGAAACTCCATGAATATACAGGGGACATCGACACGAAAACTGTCACCATAGATTCAGTAAATACAAGATTCTTATATTTCATCGTTTATTAAAAAAATATCAGCTGTTTCATAGAAAAGTGCAATAACCACCGCGGTCAAAATGTACGAAAAAGCAGATTAAAAAAAAAATAACCGACGAAAAATTTCAACGCAGGGGTGTTTAGAATCATGTACTGAATACATGGTATCAGTTTTCGCGTTGATGTCCCTGATACACTGTATTTTAAATCAAAATAAATGATATAAGACATGTAACAACAAACCCCTTTATTTTCTGCCTTAGCGGAATAGGGCTTTGCATTGAAATTATCTACCATTTCATTTCCGCATATGGGGTAGGTACGTACTCCACTATTATTTGTAAATAACGAAAAACTGCGTTAACAAAAAGGTTTAATCAATGTGTCAATCATAAGTAGGTACGTAGAGAATGTTAAAAGACTTTCAAGGAATGTGAAATAATCTATAAGTAGAAGATTCTTGTACGATGCAGCGTCTTTCCATTCTATACAAGACCCAGAACGCAAGGGTGTGAAACTAATCGCGTATAGATTGGAAATCACTTTTTTACTAAGGTCTTCCAATCTATACAAGAGTAGTACGCAAATATTCGAGTATACTTCGTAGTGCCCTAATTAACTACCTTATTCCAAAATATACAGTGCCAGTACGTATACGGACTAATCGTGTTTATATTGCGGGACTAATCGTGTATATAATGCACCTTGCGCTAAATAGCCTGCCTGGCTGCGAGCTACTTGGAAGTAGCGCTCGCCGGCCGCTGCCGTGGCACCGCTCGCTTCGCTCGCTCGGCTCGCGCGGTTGACACGGTTCTAACCTAACCTAATCCATTTCATATTCCGTTATCTGTTGTCTGTTCCATTTCACCCAGTTTACATTTTTTTTTTTTTTTACTATTTATGTTTAAAACTTATGTCAAGCGTAAGGGATGTAGTATAGTTTGGAACCAGGACGCGCGCGTCCACTTTACAAATCATACACGAGCAGTACGCCAAATTCGTGTATACATTGTAATCACAGATTTAAAAATAGCATTACAATGTATACGCGAGTGTTTCCTATGGCTGCGTTTTGGCCTTGTATAGATTGGAAATACGCTACGATGCAGCGTTGCTGTGCGTTGCTATTAGATAAGATAAATGACATCCTCAAGTTGACGAAACTATCTAAGCACACAAGTCTACCTGGAGTGATAAATATTGACCAGAACCAGCCGACTACTTTATAAAATGTCACAACACAGGATAAACACGTCCACTTCGAAATTAATCGAACATTGAAACTCCGACCAAACTTTTGACAAAAACCCAAAAAGTTTCTTAAAAAAGTCGTACAAATGAAGCCGTATAATTTGGGCAAACTTCGTCTTCAAACTGGCCAGCAGGTCATTTCTGCATCAATAATAAAAAACCCCGTCGTTCTTAAAAACACACTTAACCCAACCCTTCATGTATAATTCCACAATCCCTTGGGGCGATAATGTCACGCCTCCAGCACGTACTTATAACAACAAAACTAACAATCATATACCACAAGCAACTAAAAACAACTTTAAAATCATGCTTCTAAAGTATAATTTACTTTGACAAGAATCTAGCATAGAACGGGGTAATATGGCACACTAGTTTGAAGAATAAGACTTCAGGTGCTATGCAACATTTCCGATGCAGCCACGCTCGCTTCTTTCTCTTATCAGATAAGGTTCAAAATTGTATAAAAACGAGGTTATAGTATCTTTGTTTGAGGTTAGGTGACAATCGCGACGCCATGTTGGTTTAGTGGGGAAGTGGGGGAAATATGGGGTGACTAATAAGAGGTTTATAGCACTTTAATTGGGTCCACGATGGAAATTGATACGATAAATACAGGGAAATCGATGGCTTGTGTTTTATTCAAATAATGAGGGCTTTTGACCCTAGTTCAGTGATGTGTGGTTAAGAGTTTGTGAGTTAGAGAGTTCTATTTTTAAAGAGAGGTTTAAAAGAAATAAAAGGATATAGTAGACCAAAAAGTTCTAGGATTGTGTTGTGACTTTTCTAATATTTAATAACACTATCGGAAAAAATATCCTATTGTTAATTCAGTATTCTTTGTTGTATGTCAAAGTATGTTTGCCTTGTTATGATTCAATTACTGGTTTTTATATTTGTATTATAAATACCTCCAAAATACTTCGTCATCGATGGCGATCTAAATATAGTCGGCCCAGAATTTGGCTACGAGTTTGGCACCTTCCCACCTACAACGTACTAAAAGCTCATTTTATTTTATCAGGTAGTTTCAAAACTGAAGCTTCCACAAACAGAAGTAAAATTACTGACAACGACAACATTCTAGAATCTTGCCATATTTGCAGTTTCATTCTTATTTTTAAGTCCAATATTACAACATTTTCAGTTATACCTACGAACCAAACAGATTCGAATATTGCTTCAGCAAAAACACAAATAGGTAACTACTACGAGCCTTAAAAACCAAGAGACAATATCAAACAAAGGGACCATACAAGAGCATCTAAAAAACTAACTAGAGCATATACAAACGAAAAATATCGCCAGAAAATACAGGCACACAAAGAATTTCATATTGTAGGCTCGAGAATTTCAAGTGCTAATTTCGGGCTCTTTGCCTCAAGTTGGGTTAGCACTTAAGGGCAATCGGGGGTTGAGGGGCTATATTAGGCTATATTGGGCTATATTAGAGGCCACCTTGTGCGAGTGAGTCGTCTCCATGACACCTTTAGATGTCCGGTCGGGAGCGTTACCATTGGCCTTTTCGAGAAAATTGGTTTTAATAAATGAAAACTAGTTAGTATAAGTAGATTAGGTTTCAAAGTATGTAGGATGTTTAAGGCGGAAAAGATGTGAAGATGAAACAATCTAGATTTTGATTTTCACAGTAGTTGACTGGTATTTTAGCATTTTGAAATAATGCAGTAAACATACATAGTTAGAATGTTAGTAAGGCCAATTTGTGTAACAGAAAAACCTACTTCTTAAACTTGAATAAAGGAGGCAGCATCTTAACCTTGGAAGATCTATTACATAGAATATCCTGTTTTTTTTAAGAACTGAAGCGACAGTCGTAAGTCCTAAAGCGCTGATGGATGTCATACAAAAACGAGTTATTTAAAACTGACGAGTAAGTT
Source organism: Agrochola circellaris (assembly GCA_914767755.1). Classification (NCBI taxonomy): domain Eukaryota; kingdom Metazoa; phylum Arthropoda; class Insecta; order Lepidoptera; family Noctuidae; genus Agrochola; species Agrochola circellaris. Next base: position 13,688,986 of record OU611860.1, read on the forward strand.
TTTAATGACAACGAATTGTAGAAAGGAAACATTAAAAGTTAAGAATCCTCGATACTGCAATAAAATAACATTTATTCGAATACGTACTCAGTAAGTGGTTCTGCTTTGCAATACGCCGACAGAAATTAAAAACTGGGATGGGGTATTGACACAAATAAGCAAAGTATGGTAATTAATTTAAAGGCTTCTTGTATAAATCTTCGTCAACGTGATCGTGTTTTGCTGAAGGAAAAAATCGACGAGTAGTTTAGGAGTTATGAGGGAACAGCTAAACATACATCCATAGTCTGTTAAAATCTTAACCCTCCTTTGGCTTTGCCGTAATCGGGTAAAAGTACTTATCCCGTCTATTACCGTGAGTATCTTAAAATGTCTTCATTATGCTCTGTTAAAAGTATTAAAAACTTAAAAGTTGAAAGAAAATGGGGAGCAGTCTCCTTAGCTCTAATAGCTATCAATGTTCCAATCACCAAAGGGATATTAAAGGGAGAATAAAAAATTGTCTAGCCTTTTGACATTCCCACATTGACAATTGCCGTATTTTTTAAAAGGTTCGAAATGCGACTGCGACTAGATTTAAAGGGTTTAAAATATAGAAATTGGCCTTCTGTTCAGGTGGAGTTTCATATATGACTCCACCCTTTTTTTTTTTTTTTTTTTTTTGGATGGGAAATTATCAAATAACTTCTCCCGCTCTGGGTGGAGCGGGAGGGCGTGTCAGACTTTTACTGACTAAAACCCACCCGTGTTCCTTCCGTTGCCTGTGTGCCGAGGTCGCGATATCCCTTTCAGACAAACCCGCAACCCCGGCAGATATGACTCCACCCTGGAGTGTAATAATTATGGTGCTGTTCCACAAAAGATGGGACGCTATGTCCTGCGTATCCTGTAGCCTGCACGTTACAAGAACGAATGGACGCTATTGAAAGCGCCAAACTCATAGCCAAATTCTGGTCTGACTCAATTTAGGTTGTCAATATTCAATCGTTTATTTCACTCCACAATGTGTACTCAGTTGGTGACTTAAAATTTTATGAGATCACGACACGCTAAGAAAAAGATCGTTAATCTACATATCTCACAAACTTCTCGATATTGGAACCATAGTAAATTTTCTTTAGCAACGGTCAGTGGGGTGGCAAGAAAGGGAGGCAGGGGCCGAGTGGCTCGGACACTCGAGGGAGAGCCGACATTGGCTTTTGACAGTCCGCATTGCTAAGGAGCCGTCTCGGAATTCTGGCGTTACATTACCAGGATTGTGCTCTATGTACTTTGATTGCTATACGATCGGAATTGAGATTGTAGCGATAGGTCCGCTTTATGGGCGTTTCAGTGTTATTACGGGATGAGATGATCTTTTAAACGAAGGGATCGTAGTTTTTGGTGACGTTCTTTTAACACGTTCTGTGCAGAGGTCTCATTTTAAATGTAGGTTTTTCTTAGCCAATTCGGCATTATAAACTGTGGAACTAAAATCAGTTGTATATTTTAACAAGATTTCAATCCTAATGCCGGTGACACTCCTCGAGGGCTAAACGAAATGCTGGTGGCTCTCCTGGAGTCAACTTGCAATATGTATGGCGGCATGGCGTATGAGCTCTATAAAATGGCTGGAGTCGAAAGTGTTAATGATTTCGGCGTTGATAAAATGAATAATTATAAATCTTTGTATATCTTGACATCATACTACATGTACTGGTTAATAAAATGCACAATATTGAATAGAGAAAGATATAGAGAACTGTATCTGGGGTATCATGAGTGACAGTAATTATTAACTACTATTTTTTTTTACTATGTGAAATGATTTATTTGTGTAATACTGCAATGTATACGAATGCTGACGTGCAATTACGATGAGTATTTTGACTGTAATACTATTACTGCGCATTCAAATCTGGGCTACAACTTTAAATTAGATTTAAGTACGTGGGTTCGAAAATAATTTCAAATTCAGATTCAAAGTTACGATGAATGCTCCATTGATATAACTCGATTTTTGTAACTGTGCGGTTGGAGCTGTCAAAATCGTGAGTTGTTAGTATTGAATTCACCCGCTCGGTTAACTCCTCAGTGCCCGACGCTGTAAAATGGTGACGTTGACAGCGTCAACGTCATCCCGATTTTTATAACTGCGCCTGTCAACAAAATTTCATTATAAAATGAAATTCTTAATTCAATAAAAATAAAATATTCATCTTCATTGCTAATTCGGTGATCATTCACAAACAGTACGACCACACTTTGCTATTCCGTTTGCTAACCCGTAATTATCTTTTTTCGTTCTACAAAGCATTAAATTAGGTGTCTTCAGTGTCATGTCTTCCACTTTTCTCTTCAACACTAGTCACTAGTCTTGTTCCGAACGTGTGTGCTTTCTCACGAGGAGCCACTGTCCCAGTAGGGTGTATATAATCACACGTTAGGCTGGACACAGTAATGATATGGTGTACAAGTTGATTCTTTTGAGTAGTGCGGGAATCGCCATCTGTGTCCCTGTTGGCTTCTTTACATTTTTTCATGCCAATGACAATATTGATTTTGTTTGTGTTGTTTCTTTTCTTTTGTGGTTCCATTACTTACTTTAGCAGTGATACTGTGGACTGCCAAGTCATAGGTGTCGAGTTCGAACCCAAGGCACGCACCTTTGAATTCTAGGATTTATGTGCGTGTTGTATAATTATCACTTACTTCGAAAACGGTGAAGGAAAACATCGTGAGGAATCCGGCATGCCTGAGAGATATTTCTCGACGGCTTGTGAAGCCAAGTCAGAGGCCCATGTGTGGCTTTAACATACTGACACCATGTTAGTCACTAACCACACGATAAGAAGAAGAAGAAGAAGACTTACTTTAGGTCTTATTAAGCTTTTTAACCTGATAATTTCATGCCCGTGGGGGCCCGTGGCTGAGTAATAACAGCCGCACAGGTCGATCGATCAGGTTAAGCTACGTTTGCCGCGGTTAGTAAGTGAATGGGTGGCCATCTTTACGTAACGAGACACTTCCGTGCCTCGAAAAGCACGATGATCCCGGCTGTCATTCTTGGAGCTTTGACATTCGGACTCGTGCCGGGTCGTCAGAAACCCAAAAGGCTGACTACAGGGGTATCTTGTTACCCAGTAACTGGGTTGTGGAGGTCAGATAGGCAGTCGCTCCATGTAAAATATTGGTATTCAGCTGCATCCGGTTATACTGGAAGCCGACAACAACATAGTTGGGAAAAGGTAGGCAGACAATGAAGCTGATCATTTAATAATTAATCTTTTGAATGTTATAATTAGTTACGAAAGTGAATTCTCGCAATCGTGCAATATTTGGAACGGTTGAAGCTGTTGATCATCTACATATGGAGTGTATTTATCTATTTATATATTGAATTTATCTATCACACTAAAGAAGGTAATGTAAACGATAATTTAATAGTTTTTTGCTACATAGGTATACTAATCATTGGCATGTGGCGTTAATGAATGCGCTTTTTACTTTTTCTGACGGTTAATTTTATTCGTCTTGGGTAACATAAAACATGAAATTACCAATTACGGAATAGTTTTTTAAGTCATAGGTACAAGTTTTTTGCAACGTGTAAAATGGTTCATTAAGACATTATCGCGATTTTATATGAGCTACATAAAACTGGCTGCTTTTAAAACTAGAAATAGATACCTACCTACGTGTATTAAAATGGTAGTAACCGTCTTACAAGTTACTGTTGTGAACGGATATCGGTTGTAATGGTATGAGCATGTGATGCGATGAGAAATCTACTCGTAGGTATAAAAGCTACAGGAAAATTTTGAGTATGAATATCGATGGCTGAGATGAATAAACGTTACTTAGTACGAACTAGAGCTAAAGTCACACACAGCCATTCCTACACGCCCATTTTGACAGAGGGGCTCGCTGACGGAATGGCTTCTCGCAGCGAGTGGCCTGTCACACACAGCGACTCCTTGCGGCGAGTTGAATTCGCCGGGATTAAAATTGAATATCATCATAATAATTTCAGCCAAAAGACGTCCAGTGCTGAACATAGGCCTCCAAGCACCGCCACTTCGACCGATTCTGTGCTTCCCGCATCAAATTGAACATGCTCAATTCTAATCGCGGCGAATGAATCTATTAGTCGCAGGGAATAGCATGTCACACACAGCGAGTTCTTGCTGCGTGTGACTGAGATTCCTGTCACTGTCGCACAAATGTCAAATTACAAGTGAAAGATGGAGACGGGAACATATGAAGGCACGTGCTAAATAACGTTGAACAAATTCGGCCGCAGATCACGGCTATTTGTTATTTATGGTAGAAAATAACATCGACCTTGAAAGCTGAAAGAATATAACATAAAATCACTCCTGTTTGACCCAAAGGGTTAGGCTGAGGTACCATTTCGCCAGTTATGTTTAAGTCCCATGTAATAAAGGGGGGAGCCTATTGCTAACAAATCCAGACGACTGAGAAATTCCTGATGGAAAAACTAAATAACACTTTGACTGACCTGAAAAGCGAACCCAGGACGTCATGCTCAGTGGTAGCGCTTGCGACCACTAGACCAATGAACCAGTATAAGCAGAAAGAACTATTTAAAATCAAGAGCGTGTCAGACCACGCGCAATGAACGGTTCCGTAGTTCGGATGAATTTATAACAAGGGCAAACATAACATTGTAGTTGAAAAACATGTTCTCCCATACATTCCAACTGCAAATGTAAGTTTGTACGCACAATATTGGGAGATTTACCATGTTACTTTAAGACCATAGGTTCTACCACCGACTTCCTATAGGTTTTCCTGTAATAATTAGGTATAGAACTATTTTCTGTATTTTTTTTTTCTCAATTTTTGTTTCAGTTGTTTCGGAGATAAGGGCCCAATGGTAAATTTTCGTCTATTTCCGTAATTATCTTTAAAAGTATTTATTTTAAACTGATAAAAGGAAAATGGGATCCTCACAACAAGCCCAGTCAAATCAAAAAGCGCGCGCTTTCCCGGCTTCCTGTTACACACTTCCGTCCCTTTTCACGAAATCACTCCCACAGATTGCAGGAAAGCGAGAGGAAAGATGTTAAACATTAAAAAAAAACTCAACTCAAATCAATTGTTAAACCAGCCAGTACGTAGTACCACTTATAATGAGGAATATGAGGATGCCACAAGGCATCTTCATGGTACATGCTACATGGGTGGTCCGTTAAATAGGAAGCGATGGGGTCAATTACTAGTTGACAGCGACAATTAACAGACAAACAGTCGCGACTTGTGTGAATAGAATGCGCGTGCGTTGAAATTTTAATACGGAATCCATGTTGGAATTTTATAACTTGGTAGAATGATGTTGGCTGAATGTTTGAAAATGATTTGATGAGCTTTTGAGTCTCCATCAATCAAAATCAAAATATTTTATTTCACATAAGCCTACATGGGCACTTTCAGAAGCTAGGTGCATGGTTCCAATTTGGTCGTCCAATTTTAGTTATTTTCCTGAATTGGCGCCAGTCATATCTTCTCATTAATAAAAATCTTAAATTATTTCACTGACAGACAGCGCACAGCGTAAATCGCTGGATCTAGAAACAAAAGTTCCTTAAATAATAACCCAGGAACTGAGCCAAGTCAGAGGCCCATGGGCGGCATTAAAACTCTGACACCAGGTTAGTCACAAGACACAAGAAAAAAAAAAGTGGAATGAATTTCGAAAATCCATAAATAGGGGGGGGGGTGAGAGTTTGTATGTTAGATCGTCATTATTGTCGATAGGAAATACTATCAGATAAACGGCTAAATAACCTAAATAAAAGACTAGTAGCAGGCATCTAAAAATTAAATCATTTGTACCTACATCAAGCTAAGCTATTCAAATACCCACTGTCAAATGTAAAAAAGTAATGCGTATTATAAAAGTAATATAATATATTGTAGGTAGGAACGTTTCTACAGCAGTATGATTTTCATTTTTTGTATTTATTTTGACAGAAGTCCATATCTAGTTAATTAAAGGTTTCGGTTAAATAATAAAAAAACGGAAAACAAGAAACCGTAGCCAATTCAATTTAGTACCGATTTAAAAGAACAACGACGCGTTGTAGGTTACAACAAAAACAAAACAAAAAAATATATCAAGAGAAGCCGATCACATTTCAATTTATTCTGCTTCTAACCAAACGAGAAACCTCCTTCAAATATATCTATTACAAACCTATCACTTCCAATAAGTGGCCACATGACATCGTATCATGATACTCCAGAAAAAAACATGACAGTTAACTCCACCGGTGCCTCCAAATAAAAAAAAAACATCTTTTTTTTAACAAAAAAAATTAAATGTCAAAAAAGTTCGGTTACTTTTTTCGAACTCCTCCAAAACTCAGTGAGCGTGAATGTAATAGTAGTGGAACATAAAGGATCTATGTTTTTAACAGTTGACTAGTTAATCGGGTAATCTACAAGATGGCGAGACGTGATTTATAAGAGATGCGCAGGCGCCGCCGACGTTTTCCAGTCGCCGCGCGCCTTTTGATGCTCAAAGTTTTATAGTAGTTATTTTACGGGTTAATACTTTCCAGAGATATGATACTCATTGAGTGATAGGTACATAAGATACAAAAAACAAAATTATGAGGAGTACACGAGAAATCAGCCCATCGTATAAATTAATTGAGTAATATATACAACTCCAGAAGTCCAGACAACCTTGTTCTGCTAAGTATTGTCCAATTAATTAAAAATGGGTCCAGCATAAGAAAGAGCCAGAAAAAATAAATTCTTTAATAACAGACACAAAAGCTCACAACGTCGGAAACAAAACCAGAAGTCAGGACCGAATCTGACGAAGAATACCTCGCTAACCATTCCATCATGGAAGCGATTATCAAAAAAGAAACTTTATTATTATTATATCTTTTTATACTCCTAATCAAAACCCAATAACGTGGGCCGTAATCAAACCTAATTGGCTTTTAGGGACGGTCTGATTCGGATACTGCATCTAATAAAATCCCTCTAAACGGCATTCGGCTAATACAATTTAGTACTTTTGGTGATAATTTTGATGAGGTTAACGGTACAATCATAATGGGTAAATTCAAGACCAGTACCCTAATTACGTACACGATCAATCAGAATCTGAATCGTTTTGAAACAGATTGCTAATCCATTTCTTCATAAGTTCGAAAAAAGAATCTGCTCAACAACGTAAATAAGCAATGAATGTTGTTGAACTGTCAAAATGAAACAGATTAGTCGTAAACGTTTACGAAAATGTGTTGCGTAATTAGATAGCTGGAGTAGGTACATACATGAAAATAAAATGAATTAAAATATATAAACTAATAATGACAAAAACACAACAAAGTGAAATATTACTTTCATTTTGGAAGTCCGTGTCTTTGGATTTGTATTTTTGTTTCTAGCCACCGACTGCCGAAATTAATGTTATTTTTCACTTTGTTGTGTTTTGTATGTAAAAGGGTTTTATTTTCAGTTTGGTTAGTTATGGCACCTAATCCACACCAATTTATATACCACTAACTGCTATGTAAATAACAGTGACAGCATCTAGATACACGAAATCGATTAAATATATACGTAGGTATATTATCGAAGCTAACTCGAAAATTACGCAAGCAAAGTTAATCGAATTTGTATGGGGCCACCGCCCAAACTTCCCCTAGCAAATGAAAAAAAGAAAAAACAGTCCACAATTGACGAAAATATCGATGAAAATACAACAAAAAAGATTACCTTAACGTTGATCGCAGAACAATATCACCAAAACAATGTTATAGTGGACTGACTTTCCGTCGTTGCTGACCTAGTTAAATATTACTTCTTGAAAAGAAATGTTGAGGAAGCCTCTTCTCTCTATAGAAAACGAAACTTTGAGGTGCGCACGAGCCTAAACGAGATCAAAGCACCGAGATAGTCGCGACATCGATTCCACTCGATTTAGAACTAAAAACAAACCAAAACAACGTTCAAAATTCCAACAGAACTACGTATTAATGTCGGACAAATTCATCAGAACATTTTCCAAACGAATTTGTCAACGGAATCTTCAAATGCCTTCGAAAGGGTTAATTGACCATCATTTATGTAAGTAGAGAAGGCTTTATTTTTATCCGGTTTTCCGAAACTTTGTTTTTGCATCGAAACTTCGATTGTTAATTACAAAAGTTGGCAAAAAGTTCGACGTCTTTTAAGGCTTTGATTACGATACCTACCATAAAATGTATACAGGTGATGTTATAAAAAATCTTAAGAAAGAATTTACAATCGGAAACCAATAAGGAAACTTCCTTCAACTAAAAATCGAAAATCACAACATAGTTACTAAACATCTTTTAACTCGTGACGAGGACTAACTTTCTTCACTCGCCATAATCACAAGAGAGAGACAGAAGACACTCCAAACCGGTGAGACAGAGACAGAAAATCCTGAATCTGTCAGAGCTTAAGTAGACGAAGATAGTCTTATTGGTATGATCACTAGAGTGAAGGGTTTCAACAACGGTATGGGTGGCCACCCCCCACAGTTGGTCGATGACCATAAAAATGGGTATAAAATTGAAACATCAATATAATAAGCAATCAACCGTCTGACCGGACCTAATTATACAGGGCGAGTGTATGTTATAAATTATTTCATGACTTGAGATATAGATTGTTTCAAAATTGGGATGGAATTCTGTTTCTTGGTTTAAGTTTAAGTTGGGTTTAACTTGTTGATGGTCGGTTGTGGTAATGCTGTTTGCTTGTTAATTGGCTGTTGATGTATTATTTTATTGGGTGTTTATGACGTTTTTGAAGTAGACTGTGACATAAAAATGTTTTTATGTTTATTTTTACTATTTTGTTTGTTACGATCTTTTTTGTAGTTGCAGTTTATGGAAAATCTTTAAAAGTAATTTAATAAAATGTTGATTATTTTTTCTATGTACAATCAACATATCATTAAATTTTTATTTTACATTTTTAATAAAATGTTGATGCTACAGCTCGGAAGCTTAAAAAAAACTCAAAGCAGTTGACGAGTCCAGTTGAAATTGTTGAAGCCTCAGATTTACCAATCGTCAACAAAACGATTCGTTTGTCTTTGAGGAACAAAACAAAATTAACCATCGGTTGTTTAGTGAACCCGCTATATCTGTCGGTGTTGCCTGTCATAACTGGATAATAAGTATGATTAAATTTCGGCTGCTCGGGGCCTGGTGCCGTGATATGTTTGTTTTAGACTTTTGCCTTTTTTTAGGCCAATTTCCGAGTTTGGTTTAGCGTGGATGTGCTGGGAATGAGTTTATTTGTTTGTGGCTTGAGAGCGTGCATACTGAAAGTAGGCAACGTCGCAAATAGATGTCAAATATTTCGCTGTTTTAATTAATTTGGCAATATTACTGTATGGAAATATTAAATATGGCTAACTAGTGAACTAAAATATTGATTATGAAATCCAATAATTAATATAGTAACACTGAATATTTAGTTTTAGATGTAAAAAAAGTATTTGGAAGCTTTACAAATGCCTTTTTTACACCTAAAGCGGTTACAACATCAAATTCGGTGTTATAGTTTTGCAATTCATTATTAATATTCTAGTTCACTAGTTAGCGATATTTCATATTTCCATACAGTAATATTGCCAAATTAATCAAAACAGGTAAATATTTGACAGCTATTTGCGACGTTGCCAACTTTTAGAATAAACGCTCTTAAAGTTTGTTTGTTTTTTGGCTGTCTCGTTGGTCGGTGGAATTTATCGACGCCATATTTTAGTTTGTTTATAGTTAGGTTTAGGTTATTATATTTTAATTTTGGAATTACTGGACCGATGACCTTGTGAATTGTGTGCCGCAGGAATCCTCTGGATGCGGGAAGCACAGAACCAGACGAAGTGGCGGTGCTTGGGGGACGCCTATGTCCAGCAGTGGATGTCTTTTGGCTGAAATGATGATGATGATTTTAATAGTATGTTAGTTAATTTAGTTTATCCAATGAACGTGAACAAAGAAGCATGAATTCTTCCCAGCTAAAGCAGTAGGAAGTGGTGAAGGGCCCTGGGGGCTGTCTAATGTAATTTTGACGTTCAAAAAGTGCAAAGTGATTTTCAGCCTAATTGAAATAAATGACTTTTGATTTGATTTGAAAATGTTTAAATAAAAGTAGTTTAAAAACTGCTGAGCGCAGTGGATCAAAAGTCTCTCATGTTTTACCTTAAAAACACAGCGGGTATGTCCACACATTCCTATCGTCAAACGGCCACAAATTTGGCAGTCGCCGTGATGTTGGTTTCCCATAATTTACGGGCACCATTGGTGATAATAACGTGGCCAACTAACAGCACTTCTTAAAGCGTGGGTGGTACTTTTAGTGCTATTGTACTGTATTGTAGTGTAATTGTAGTTACCAGTAGGCGGGGATAGATCTTATTGGTACTTTTCTAAACTTATACCCACATTTCTTTTATATCCTCTACATATATTCCGCTATATCTACATTGTAAGCAACGTAAGTAAAATAGGTACAGTACGACACAACTTAGATGTAGCATCGGCAAAATTCGTAAAACCGATCACTATCCGAACTGAGTGCGCCTTCTAAATCACCAATCTTTATTACTGCTTTAGGTGAAAATGATCTTTAGAAAAACGCAATAACTTGTAAAGTCATATAGCCAGTACATTCGTAAAGTTGAAATGAATGAGTTTATTTTTATTGTATTTAAGTTCTGTCAATGGTAATTTTTATGGCAGAATAGTTTAAAAAAATGCACGGTTTCTGTGGGATAGAAGGGCGCGAAGCCGCGGCTAAAGATAGTTTCTCATAAGTAATTTTATTTGTTTTTAAAATTATTTTCTCAGGTTGTTAGAACCTGCCGGTCGATTCTGTAAATATATCACCGTGAAACTTAGGTTAAGTGAGCAATGACAGCTCACATCAATGTGAGCTGTCATTGCACCAAAAAGCTAGGGATTGACACTATGGACAGCACACTTCATGCTCACTTCACCCCACTCTTCACGGTGAGATGTTTACAGAATGGATCGACTGGTATTTTTAAGTCTCACGCACTAGCAGATAATTAGCTGATGCGTGGTCGTGCGATAAGTGTTCAACATCCTTGACGATATCCTAATCCCAACTACAATAAAACTAGCTGCGCCCCGCGGTTTCACCCGCATAAGTCTCGATCTCGTGGGAATATAACAAACAAACTAACAAACTCACTTTCCCATTTATAATATTAGTTAGGTTTATAATTGCGAAAGTGAGTTTGTATGTTACGCTTTCACGCTAAAACGGCTGGACGGATCTGGATGAAATTTGGCACATGGGTAGACCATGACCCGGGTTAGGTCATAGAATACTTTTAATCTCGGTAGTACATTCCCGTGGGATAATTTACGACCTCCATGAGGGTGAAGCCGCGGGTAAAAGCTAGTTACCTAACTTTAGAGTGTCTGCTTGGTGGATGTGGATGGTTTTCCCATCGGCATAAATGACGAAACTTTCATCCCCTATTTAACCGTTTTAGGGGGCGAACTAAACAAATCCTTCCTGGTGTACATTTTTTCAAACACTATTCAATCTGCCTAGCCTTTTCCCAAATATGTTGGGGTCGGCTTCCAGTCTAACCGGATACAGCAGTATTTAACATGGGGCAACTGCATATCTGACCTCCACAACCCAGTAACTACCCCGTTACTGGGTTGTGGATACGATACCCCTTGATAATACTGGTTGTCAGATTTCCGGGCTTCTGACGACCCGTAACGACTGTCAAAGATCCACGAATGACAGCCGGGACCAACGGCTTAACATGCTTTCCGAGGCACGGAGGAGTCTCAGTATGTAACGATGGTCACCCACCACGGACCAACCCGTACGCATAGCTTAATCTGATGGATCAACCCGTGCGGCTTTTATTACTTAGCCACGAGCTCCTTCTTTTTTCAAACACTATTAATAAATGTACAGTTAGTTTTTTACGGAACTATGGGAAATGTTATACTGGCCAATTCGCGATACAGAGAGGTACCTCAGTGATACTCGTAATTACGCACCGCAACGAGGCTGTGGGTGGTATGTGTAGGTGCACTACACTCTACAAATAAAGAGAGACATTTGCTTGTAACTTTAAATTAACTTGAAGCTGCATTTATGGTGTATTAATAGATATTTTATTTAAGGTCAGGTGCGTATAGTACTCTAAACCTGAGGGCGTGTATCAGAAGGCCAATTCTCGTAATTAAAAAACGTTCACATTCAAGTCGCAATCTGTCAAACTTGTCAAAAAATGTTGGTAAATAGATCGTATTTTTGACAGATTGCGAATGAGAAGCGATGCGTTCGCATTCGCAAAAATTTACAACAACATTAATTCTTAAAAATTACGGGAATTGCCCCTCTGTTCGTCGTTCATACATCTGTATGAACGATAAACGAAGCGAAAGACAAAGACATTTATTCGTCGGATATGGTACGTACAAGTTGGTTAGGTATAATTATGTTCAGGACACATCCACCGCTAAAAGCGGCATACGAATATTTACATTTACATGGTCATAAAACCTAACTTATTACTACATAAACTCTAATAACAATACAAAAAAATACAAAGAAAGGAATATCAAAGGATTGTACAAGGTGGCGTTCTGTAGTTTCTGTCTACCCCCATCGGGAGAATGCGTGAGTTATTTTTTTTATTAAATTGTAGGTGTAAGAGGTGTGTTAGGAGATTAGAGGCCCATTATGAAACCAAAAGAAGGTCCGAAGAAACCACACTAAGATAGGCCAAGAAAATGTACGAGAGATCATTTGTAGCCTTTTCTCAAAAGATGCTTTTTTATTTGCACTAATCGTGACGCACAAAAGAAAAAGAAAAATAAAGCACAAAAACACAAAATAATAAGTTCGGGGAAAATATGCGTGACATCCAGACAAAACTGCCAGCGCTCAGCATAATGCTGAGACACCACGCTTTTGTAAAATTATATTGGTTGCATGATGAGAGTTGAAGAATACGGAGAAAATCTATATCCATTAAAAGGCAGGAACTATGACTAAAATAAAAAAATCCGACCCAAAGATTTGGCGATACTGCAATATAGCTATTGATTGCCATCAAATTGCTTGTTCGTGACTTAGCTTTCGAATGGCTAATGTCTCTTTTTACGTAACTCCATAGTAATGTCCTCATAATTCGCTGTATGATGGTCATCGTAATTACTCCTAAACTAGGTCCATCATACAATATAATTTTTTCGCTGGGCTATTTTGTTCGAACATGAAGGGAAAGGTACAGTCATCTGCAGATAAATCTCACCCCCTAGAAATGTTTTAATACATTGCTAGGGGGTGAGATTTCTCTGCAGATGACTGTACTATGGATGTTAACTGGAAGGTTAGTTTTTTCTGTTCAAGGTGAAAGATATATATCGGTTGATATGTTATTTTCAGTTTGGTTGATGTCATTATTTATTTATTGACATTGCATTGCTACCCATGCAATGTACTGATGTGTAGATAAGTCAAAACATCATTTCTGATTTCGTTACTTATATCATCTTATGATGTAAACAAGGTTTGAAGTTTATAGCGGAACTGACTGCTTAAGTAAATATTGGCAATGGCATTACCTAATTCCGCACTTGCTCTCTTACACAGGAGTAGCTTATTGCTTATAAACTGTGTGCCCGATGGGATAACGTATCGGCAAAAATTACGAACTTCTCTATACAAACTTTCACCCCCTATTTAACACCTTTCGGGAATACATTTTTGACCATCATGTGTTCACCATAATTATAAAACGATATCATCATTATTTCATGCTTCTAGACCCAGCTGTTAAGCTGTGTGTTGTCTGGCAGGTTCATGTTGGGGGAAGAAGAAACTTTATTAGCCTTCAACACTCATGGGAATGTAGAATTTCTCCGCCGGAACCATTCAGTCAATGCACCTTACCTTTAAAAATAAAGGGGCGTACACACGTAAAAGTGAATGAATCCGTGTCGAGAGCTGTGTGGTCAGAGATAGGATAATCGTGTGTAGCCGGCGGCTGTAGCGACATTGCCACATTATCACCTGTGTACCAAGCACAGAGGTGGTGGTGGAGAGGCTGGGTGTTTAATTTTTTTTTCTAATTTATATCTTGGACGGTATTGACATCGGTGAAGGAAAACATAGAAAGAAAGAAAATACGTTTATTTGCGGTACACATGACGCAAGGAAATAACAAAACACAAAAATAAACAATTTTCGGGGAAAATATGCGTCACATCCACGCAAAACGGCCATCGCTCAGCATAATGCTGTGCGATGGCCGCAGATGCACATCGTGACGAAACCTGGACTTATACTTAATATAAGTCTGAAATCGTCAACCCGTCTTAAGCAAGCGTGGTGATCAATGCTCTTGCCTTCTTTGTATGAGTAGACGCCTTTGACCTGTAGTAAGACAATAATAGACTGGAATTATTTTTATTTTAGCCAAGGTCTTTTAGCCCTAGTCTTTCTCTGGCTCTGGAAGTGACTTTAGTTACTGTGGGTCATCCTTAGAAGATAGACATAATATGCCATCGCGGACTTTTTTGTTGAACTTTTTAAGATGAACAACCCTGTAGAACTTAAATTTTATTTATCTCTCACGGCTGACGCGACGCACGCCAGCTCCCAGTCGGCATGATTTTTTCCGACATTTTCAACAATAATCGTCATATTTCAGCCAATTTACACAAAACCTTAATAAATGATACACCAAAACCTTCCTCATAAATCACCATCCCTTGGTGAAAACCGTTTGAAAATCCGTTCGGTAGTTTTTGAGTTTATCGCGTTCAGACAGACAGACAGACGCGGCGGGGGACTTTGTTTTATAATATGTAAGGATTAGAAAAACATTTCATAACATACGATACATTGTATTACAACTTTAGTCAAATCGACTCTCTCTTCTAAACAGCCTACTCCACGGCTCTGTTCTCTAACTCGAAACTCAGGTTCGTGATACTCAAGCTCATTATCGAGTTGGTTGCTCGTTTAAAAAATATAAATAATGATGGCGGACTCAAATTGACCCGTAATCATAGCTTCACTGTGATTAGAGCTAAATATAGAGATTATATGGCTAGCTGGGTGGCGAAGGGACAATCCGACGCGTTTCTCTGTTGGTTTAGGTGAAATTATGTCGATAAATCATTTGAAGTAGTTGTGTGGTCTACTTTTCTTCTAGTGTTTGTTCCAAAAGTATCTCACGAAAATGTAAACAACTGGATCAGAAAACGTACCTATGGATGCCAATTTGTAGTGCCACTTAGGTACAAATTGAGAGCTTTGATTTGATTATTTAAACTCGAAATTCTAATTTTAAATCACCTTTATGATGTTTTTCATTTGTCAGTTTAGGTTAATTTTATAACTTTGTTTTTATCTATGATTTTTCAATAACAATTTAGGTAATAATGTTATTCAAACAATAATTGTTGGAAAAGGTGGTGAGATATGAAATTGAAACCCTCTAAATACAGAAGAATGTGTTACTAATTCCCTTTTATATGATAACGTAAGAATTTAACGTTTACAAGCTTTGTTTACACATTCATCATATATTTTTGAAACGGACAATACATAAGAACATCCCTACTGTTCTCTGGATGTTAGGAAATGATTTTTAGGAGTGCCTATACATCTGCAAGTTCACACTAGCGTCATGTGGTAAACATAAATCTTGTAGTGGTTTATTTTATAGGCTAGGTATTTTGCTATACCTACTTAGTCTTATGCTACTGTATCGCATAACTTTAGGAGATAAATTTTGCCAAGTGGGCGTTCTATGTTAGTATTTTTGTAAAAAATTGTAAAAATGGTATCTGTATCTCCAAATAGTATCAAACAAACACTATTTCGGATACTTATTATGTATATTAAAATATAATGCAACAATCAGTTTAATTTCTATCTTATTTTTGTGCATTTTCTTTTCGAGCTGTAAAGAGAATTCTATCTATCGATCCATGCATTTTTTGAGCTGTAGAATTTTATCAGTTTCGAGAATAGTATAATCGACCTTGTAATTTCTTAACCACCCTAAGGTTGAATGTCACTTGCACGTCATAAAACATCATGGTCTATTTTTGCTTTAAAACCAATATTATAGTTAAATGGTTTCAACCTTGATGTTGTTTCAATATCATCATCATTAGCATAGGCAGCCTTGTTCCACCCACTGCTGAGTATAGGCCTCTTCCCTTTTGTGCCATGCTTCCCTGGTCGAGTCTCATTCAGGTCTTGCTAGCGATTTTCTGTAGGTCGTACGCCCACCAGCAGGCTTAGCACGAGCACCGTTTTGTCGACGGAAGAGTAGACAAAAATGACGTTCCGTGTAGACAGTAGAGTATCATGATTTTGTAGATAACCGTATATACTTTGTGGCCGTCGAGTAGAAAGTTTTCGTCTTTAGCATGGCGATTACAAAACCAAATTGTCTTCACTACCTTAGACAATTTTCAGTTGTCAATGTGATTTTGACAGTTTGGAATTGAAAACTTTCTTCTGAAATAGTCTACATATAAAAGGATCTAGACAAAGATTGTTAGAAACGAAAGACAAAATGACAGATTGTAGAAGGATTTCTACGGTGCGATGTCAAAAATGGAGAAACGAAATGTCACTTTGTATGGAAAGAGCTGTGTCTATTCGTCGTAGAAATAGAAAGCCTCATGCTACGCGTGCTGGCTGTCGGTCTGCCAACGCTCCTTCTACCGTCTCTCAGCAATCCGTTAGGGTTCTGCGCCACCTGCCTTCACCACATCCAGCTTGGTTTCAATTTACTGGGAGTTTTTGTCAAAACTGTTAAAGCAGATACGAGGTCCAGTATACTAACGTACAGTCGTATAGTACAGTGGTAGCGGTAATGTGGTGCATGTGACGCGGGGGTGGGCAGTATTGTTCGATCGCCACGCACCATGACCGGACCATTACTGTAGGGTCTGAAAAAAATAAGAGCGACAATTTTTTTAATAATATCTTGGTATTCTTTTTTGCCATATAAATAAGCTTAATTAAAATAATAATAATATTACGTACAAGTAGTTATACAAAGGGGAGGAAAAGCTCATCAAAGTCATCGAAAAATTCGTCTGCATCGGTGTCAATGAGAGATGTTGAAGTTTCATTTTTGGTTAAAAGAGGTTAAAAATTAAAGCCCAAAAAACTAATGAACTGAATATCAATCAACCGCATAATTCATCATATTATCATAAATACCTCATGGTATTTTTCTACAAGCCACGAGATATGCAATTACGGACCGACTTTTTTCTACCCCAACTAAAAACTCCTGTTAAAAAAAAAAACTACGAAAACACAATTTCTCTGTAAACCGTACCAAACAATCAGCGCTTATTTTCACTCACATTAGTTTAGTGAAGGATAGTATCAATGAATTATGTGCATTCGCGTGATGTCTTCATCCCCTGTGGGTGGAAACCCCCTCTCACCCCCCTTCATCCCCCACGCTCTACTTAGGTGATTGGATTTTTTATAAAAATGCTTCTTTGCAGCACATTGCAGGTCTCTTTGATCTCATATGTGCGTGGTTGGTTATGTGTGTAGGTGATAATTAAGACAGAGCCTGTAGTACCTAGGTACTAGTTAGAGAGATTTCAGCCAATGGTGTGGCAAGATTTTTTGTAAAAGGGTTGAGTTTCAATTTTGATGGGATGAGCTTTGATGTCAACCAGTTCGTTTGATGTTGTTGGCAGTTTGTTAGTGTTGATTTGCGGAATACGTGGTGGAGTGGTCCAAAAATAGGTAGGTACCTAGCTAAAAGTTTTTTTTATATGTAGGTATACGCTCTGCTAGGAGAATAGCTTCTTATTTCTGTCTGCATTAAGGCTCGTGTAGACCAGCGCGACGCGACGTGGCGACGCGACTCGAACAATACAATTTCGAAGAAAACTTGACGGTATAACAATAAGCGGTGTCGCGTCGCGCTGTCGCGTCGCGCTTGTTTGCACGAAGCTTTTCTGGTGAAACAATATTTTGTCTTTGTAGTATTCTCTAAGAATTTCAAAATTCATAGAATGTATCATAAAGCCAATAATCACTACAAGCAATTTTCCTTCGGTTTCGACGACTCGAAAACATTTTAGAAGAAACAATGCAAATGATAACTTCAATCATGTAATAATACAGGTTCAACAATCAAATCATACGATTTCCTTTATAAGCTATTATCTCTACAAATCAACCACTCCATCACACTAACCGCTTACATTCGTAAATCACGACGCAAGGGAACTTACAAATAAATCCAAATATTTATAATGTTACCAACGTTAACTTACAAAAGTTCGCGAAAGGGTGCCCGAGACACGTGTCCAAACCTAGAGGGACACCGCGCCAAACTACGTTGAACTGTCCCAGCCTTTCGATACAGTTGAACACACGACCAGAGAGGGGGGAATGGTAACATAGTTGAAGACCAACAAATATTGGTTATATCGCATGAGATTTTATTTAATACGTTTAAAATTTATTACTCGCCTTGTTTGTTTGGCGGTCGAAAACAATTTCGGTTATGAAGTGGTTTTTTATGATCCCTTCATCAATAAAGTTTATTATGTTCGTGGTTATTGAATTATCATTGCGGTGATAAATTAACTCGTAATGCGATGCGTGGGAGTCATTCCGCCGTGTTATTCTTCCATGATTAGGTTCTTGTAATGAAAAAAATAAGCTGCTTGATCGTTATTCCCTGACCTCTGAAATAGAACGTAATTGTAGTTTAGAGGTCAGTGTTATTGTTGCTTATGAGAGTTTTTTTTAAATGAAAGGTCGTCTTTTGCGGAGTTTTCACGAAGGTCGAATATAGAACATTAACGTAAGTATGAAAAAGGGCATCTAAAGGTAATTATTCCATCATAACTGTAAGTAGTACGAGTAGTCCTACCTAAGTTTGTTTAATAAAATTTTACCATTTCAAGTCGTAGACCCCTCAATACAAAGTTAATCTACCATAACTACCAGCAAAAAATGCAAAGCGCAAACTATTGTACTCCCCCAAATCTCGAGGGGAGAGGAGACAAATTATTATATTCCATAATATCATCACACGACCATTACGCGGAACAAGCGATGCGTGTCCAAAAATTATTAGAACATTTTGCGTTTTTTCGCACGTCCGTTTCATCGCGCAGTCGGGGAGATACTGAGTTTTCCGGAAGTTGTAAAGTAGTGATTTGTAACGCACGCGCCGCGGCGCCTGACGCCACTTCCGTTAGTACGCCATAATGACGCTGCAGGCAAGATACACTGTCCAAATGTCTTATGGATCTCATCCCCTTATTCCACACCCTCTATGGTTTTATTGTTGGCATCGAAGCTTTTACGTTTATGCTCTGTTTAGCTAAATATCTCTTTCCATTTAATTACGGCGGGAGTTGTAATGTGCTTGGCAGATGACATGGCCCTTAATGACTCGAATGAACGTGTTTTTCGACAGGCCGTTACGATGTCTGGGCTGTTGGAAGCGATCAGAGCGAATACGAACCGTAGCTATTGTACTGTTTTCTGAATTCTTACAAGCACTTGATTGATTATGTTATGTCGCGCCATTGTAGAGTTTAGTAGCAGCAATTTCAATTTGGGTAACTTAGTGTTTCTGATCCTTTATTATGATCATACATCACTTTATTTTAGTCTATCGTAGTTACAACTCGAAAATAATGGGACGTTGTAAATTATAACAGAAAAGTTTAACGTTGGTAATATATTTAAATCTTGATTTTTATATAAAAATCTCTTTGCTTCATATTGTGCCATGCGACCTACGAGTACACTATAAGCACTTAATTAATTTCACATTAAGTTTTCTACTGAGCGTGAGGTCCTGGGTTCGATTCCCGGGTCGGGCAAAGTGTTATTGGGTTTTTCGATCTGGAATTTCTCAGTGGAATTCCGGTGTTTCGATTTGTGCCCGGGTGATGGCAAAAGGCAAATAGGCTTGAATATTTTATTGAACTGTTTTATTGACATAAAAAAAAGTTGTTACATTTTGATTTGAAGCCTTGACTCCTGAGCTAGGTGGTACCTGTGTTACAGGAGGCAGTGGCTTCACCCGTTTTTTGAACATTAACATTATGTTTGATTATGTGATTTACCGGTGTGATTTCATGCTGTCTCACTGTAAGTACCCGGAACTATACAGGGTTTTTGTAGGGAACCGGTACGGTTTGAAGGTTAGGAACTTTTAACAGAGATCTTTGAGCTCTATCGAGATGTATCATATAGGTTTTACAAGCACCTCCCCATACCGTGACACAGTAACCTATGATTGACTGTGCTAGTGCTGATGTGGGTGTACTATAGGTAGATAGGCAGATAGATAGATATATCGTTTATTTGGTGCACACAAAAGACATAGCACAACATACAAAAACACGATTAAATAACAACTAAATACATGAATATAGCTATAAGGTGCCAAGATACAAAAAAATAAATTAAAGAAGGAAATAAAGACATTGTGATGACTATTGGCTCAGACACTATAAAATCGTGAAACATACAAAGTGCGGTGCGTTAGTTACACCTCTGCCCATCCCTTAGTGAATACAGGCGTGATATTATGTTTTCTACACTAAGATATTCATCTCCATGTAAACATTTTGTAAAGTTTACATCAATCCACACCTCTCGTGCATATATCCAGGCTCCTGATATGTTTAGTATCAATATCGTAAGGCTCAGTTTAAGCAAATTGCTCAACTAGACGCTGCGCTGTGCTGCGTCTGTAATTTGAATTCAAGATTACCCTGCTTGGGCTTTGAGAGCGAGGCTTCATTGGCAGCGTTTTTAACATGAATGTCCAGAAATTTTTTGTTTTTATTCATTTTCTTCATTTTTGGACGGTCATAGCTAAGATCAGTTTAACTCACTAATACACTGAAATAGTAATATTTGGTAAAATATCCAATTGGTGTGATCCTGTTTCTTTAAAAAAAAGTGTTTATCAAGTTTTACCAATCCAATTGCTTGTGATCCTGTTTCTTTAAAAAAAGTGTTTATCAAGACAATGTTATGATATTTGTCAACTTTCGAGACACATCAAAGCGACCAATGTGATATGACCATTTCTTCATCAGATTTAAACATCATTTCATCCGTAATCAGTAAACCGATACGCATTACTCTTAGCCAGCTCTAAGAGCCACCACACCTCACCAACTAACTCCAATATAGAGTCCACAATCAAATACTTTCAATTCCTGAATTAAAACATACAATTGTGCCGTAACATATCGCCGGCCGTCCAGCCGCCCATCCATCTTACAATTTATAGTGGCCACTGCAACTCTTTACGGCGACGTGATCGTGTTAAGTATAAAAAAGGTATAAGAAAATATCTTTTGAAGTGAGTGCGAAACTAGTTTCAATCCAGTTTGTTGTAAAGATAGTATTAATTGGTCGGTGGAGAAGGACGGCAGTTTGGGTGGGTTAGTAAAAATGAGGGGATTGAATTAGGTATCTTAATTAATTAATAGTTGAGCGGAATTCGGTTGCTATGGTATGGGCATGTGATGTGGAGGAATGAGGAAAATGTCATGAGGAAAGTTTTGAGTATGAATGTCGAAGGCTATAAGAGGAGGGGAAGACCAAAGAAACGATGGATGGACTGTGTGGAAGATGATATGGCTAGAAAGGGGGTGACTACCGAGATAGAATAGAATAGAATAGAATAGAATAGAATAGAATATATTTATTTGCATTAAACATGGTACAATAATGGTCTTAATAATAGGGTTATGATCTACATGACGACTAATAGAGAAGTATGGAAGAAAGGGACATGTTGTGCTGACACCAAATCAATTGGGAAAAGGGAAAGAGAATGTTGAATGAATTAATAACCTGTGGAAAGCATGTGATACTTATACTTGCAGGATTGGAGGCTCCAACTACAAGCTTTGGTGTAAGAATAAAAACTGATAAGCCAAGACCACCTTAGAATATTGCAGGAGAACCTATCTACATTTACTGCCTAGACTTATAATTATATATCCAACCAGCACGCATAGCATGACCAGCTTAGAAATGGTAGAAAAAATGTCGAATGGTAGAAAAATTTCTACAGCGTGATGTCTTAAATACAGAAAAGATAACATCACTTTGGATACAATAGAAAGAGGTCAGTAGTATATTCATTTAATAAAAAACAACCAACTTCCTAAACAAAAACAGCACAATGGGAACAATAATTTAAATTTCGGAAAACGCCGATTTCCGAAATTAAAGTTATTTTTCGCATTTTAGTGTTTTTTATTTTGGAAGTTGTTTTTTTTTTTTGTAAATAGTTTTAATTATTCACTTTTTAGTTGTGGTACCAACCCCACATTCGAATTTCGAATAACAGTGACAGGAAGTTATCATCATAACATCATCCACATATACTAAGTGGGAAAAATACGTATTATTGAAGCTTACTCAAAAACTATACAAGCAAAGTTAATAAAATTTATATAAGACCAATTTAAGAGCATACCCTATCACACAAAAAAAGAATTTACAAAATCGGTCGACAATTGACGGAGAAATCGGTGGACATAGATAAAAAAAAACATATTTAAGCTTCGAACACAGAACCTCCTCGTTTTTGGAAGTCAGTTAAAAATAGAGATTGAAGTGGTCATGCAAAGCGTGTAGATATAAAACAGTAAAACGAAGCATCAACTAAAAATAGCTATGCGTGCTTATTACCACCGTGACCGTTCGATTCAGTGGCGCCGCCGCCGCCTGCGAATACGTTAGCACAATTACTGCAGATCCAGATGAAATGTCACCAATAGTGCATTCCGGCTGTACTTTATTCGATCCTGTTTGTATCGACGCGATCTTTTTCTGATCTTTTTTGGTGTCATTGGCCTGTATGTCGGGAGATTGATTATCCACAGAGTAAGTTACAAGGTATATGATTAAAACAGTACATATGTCCTAAGGGCGAATATCACCAATGACAGTTTCATTGGTGATATTCGCCCTTAAGACATATGTCGCAATCAGCACATCGAAAGCAAGTTCAAAAGCTGTCAGTGTTATCATTTTTATGACATATTGTCACTGATAGTTGTTGAACGCAATAATATCTGCTGCTCGCGGTTTATATGTGCTAAGTGGGTAACTATATCGGTAATTATTATTTTGTTTCGGCCGGGTACCTTAGTATTTTGTTTGTATACTTACCTCATAATGACAATGGATCTATGCTTGGAGTTTCTCTACGTGATCAAATCAGAAATGAAGAGATCCGCAGGAGAACCAAGGTGACCGACATAGCCCGAAGAATTGCCAAACTGAAGTGGCAGGCGGTAGGGCTCATTGCTCGCAGAACAGATGGCCGATAGGGCCGAAAGGTTCTGGAATGGTGACCGTGTACCGGAAGACGTAGCGTTGGAAGGCGGACCGATGACCTTGTGAAGGCCGCAGGATTCCGCTGGATGCGGGAAGCACAGAACCGGTAGAAATGACGGTGCTTGGAAGTCTAAGTTCAGCAGTGGACGTCTTTCAGCTGAAATGATGACTAATGATAGCAAGAAAGTAAACAAGCTAACTCAAAATGGAGGATTTTTTTAAGACTTGAGCAGGCCACTAATAAAGTTTCGAACTGTTTCTTCCACCATCCAAAAGGTTCTTAGTGCCCACATATTCGAACTTGTAAAAAATGGAAACAGATTCTGTTAAAACTGCTGCTTTCACACCAATCCTCTTATCACCCTCGGCATGAAGGCTCCGCAACAGGCGCGACGCGACTCTAGTACAACAATGTCTATGAAACCTTCATGAAAATTGTTCTACCAGAATCGAGTCGCACCGTCACGTCGCGCTTGTCTGAGTGAGCCTTGAACCTCGTCATTTGATGAACAGTCCATCCTAAATCCGGACCCAAAATCTTTCGTACGTGGCCCGAACACTATTGACATACATAAACTCCAAATTCAATTATCAACAGTATCAACCGACGAACCAGGGTTGTCGAGTAAACAAAAGTATAACAAACCCCTGTATTTGTTGACATTGTTAGTGGTCAAATAGCAAAAATGTTCGGCGTAACGAACCCGTAATCCGATTCCGAGTGGTCAGTTCTGTAAAGTTTCGATCTGCAATCAACTGTGCTAACAGATCTATTTCGTGGGCAAACAAGCTGGGGGCAACCCTACCCACACTCGCGTTATTTGTGCTGTTTACTTGTGTGTGTAGTGTAGATGTTGTAGAAAAGAAAGAGAAAAATATGTACCTAATTTTTTTTTTAAGTAATATTTGTCGTTAAATTGACAAACATTGATCTCAGGGCACATTCTTAAAAGAATGTTGCCATCTTACTTACTTACATAATAACTATCATTGAAAAGTTATAGTATTTAAAACCTGTTTTATGAGTCTAGAAGTATAATCAAAGGCAGGTTGATTTCTTGTTTTTTAAAGTTGATAAAAACGGACGACATCTTATCAAAGCATGTGTTCTGAAAACTTCTTACGTTACTTACTACCAACTTAAGCCTTATTAAAAAGCGATTGCTGTACAGCTCTAAAAACGAAAAATTTACATAACAAAAACGTACCGGCTTATCCTTCAAAACGTGCAATTAATTCCACAAACAAAATGTCTGCCGAAAAACTGACATGAGCTTCCCGAAAATAAATAATCGACTAAGGAATACATTACTATTCATCGGTTTCATCAAAAACATTCTTAATCACGCAAAAAACTTTAAAAGGGAGATGGATATATCCGTCTAATTTGCCTACGCATTGGGACTTACAATAAATCTGTCATATCATATGGCCCTTTGTACTTTATACCTTTGTGCTGCCAACCTAATAAAAACAATCTTTGGGCTGAATGGCGTATTTCCTGTGCATAAAATTGAGCACTAAGATCCTGCCAATTAAAAGGTTCAAGTGATGTGGGTATATAGACATCGTAAATCAGTTTAGTCGATTTTAATTATACTAATAAGGATGTCCTTTTCAGTCTTATTTTTTTAAATTGTGTTGTTGAATTCGTATGGACTGCCATCGAGATTATTAATTGAGATTTTCTTTTAATTGGAATTCGTGGGGCATGTTATATTTATAGGCGTTTTTGTTAAGTGGCGTAAAATAGTTATACAAGATTTTATTGGTGTTTCTTTTATTTTTATTAGGATTTATTGGGTTTAATTAATGGTCTGCTAAGTGAGTATTTTGAAAGACTGATTCGATTTATGATGGAGTAAAAAATGCACTAGCATGTTTATAATTCCCTGTAACTAAGTTTTTGTTGTTTATGGCTATACCAACAATACTTTAACTGTAGTAATAAGTATCTTTTATGAGATCTTAGTCCGTAGCATCTATGAGTTTGCTTACGTCTATGGTAAATTGAAAAATAAGATAAGTCTGAAATCGCCAACCGTGGTGATCAATGCTCGACAACGAAGAAGAGGCCTTTACCCTGCAGTGGGAAAGTCATTATAAATAAATAAAAATCTTTATTGCAGACCACATGATCCATAAACATGGATGTAACATGTATTATGGTAAAGTTGCGGAGCCCCGCGGTTTTACCGGCAAAAGTCTCAATCTCGTAGGAATATCGGGATAAAACTTATCCTTTGTCCTAATCCAGGTCATGCTCTACCCATGTGCCAAATTTAATCCAAATCTGATCAGCCGTTTTAGCGTGAAAGCGTAACAAACAAACTCACTCGCATTTATAATATTTGTTAGGATAGCATTCTTTTTTGTAATTTGTATAATCCTGAATGTCTTCTCTTTACATAGATAACAGTTAACACAATTTCTCAAGAAAATGCCCCAGGAAGTTGTATTGATTTATAAATCTTCGAATAACTAACATTATATTATTTTTCTCAAGTGAACGTGACATACATATCTCTTGTTGAGACCATCTCAACATCGCCGCGCGCTGGCGGCAGTGAACGAGGGGTGCGGGACGTCGGCAAGCAAGCCGGCCGCACGGCGGTCTGCGAGCGGGCGCGTCACACCAGTCAGCTGTTGCACGCCTCCACGCACGGCTGCGCTTACGCGTCTTTTCAAATTCAGATTCATATTCAAACCTTTCTTTTTCTTAATACACGTATTTACATGTTATACAGTCCACTAGCGTTTCATTTAACTTCACCACGACCTATCGTCGCGATCACTCTGGACATCGATCATCTGTCCAGCGCTTTCCCAACTATGTTAGGGTCAGCTTCCAGTCTAAATAAATGCAGCTGAATACCAGTATTTTACATGGATCGACTGCCTATCCTATTCACAACCCAGTTACGAAAGACCGTTGAAGCACTGTAGGTACAAGTAATGCAACTTGAGCAGAGCGTGCAAACTTATTAAACCCACCCAAGAACGCGTCCAAATGACATTTACAACAGCTTACTAACAATAAAAAACTATGAGTAAACTACTTAATAACGCGTTAAGTGAAGTACAGTAAGACGCAACTTAGATGTATGTAGCATGGGAAAAAAACGTAAAACCGATCACCATCCGAACTGAGTGCGCCTTCAAAATCACCAATATTAATTACTGCTTTATGTGAAAATGATCTTCACGCGAACGCAATAACTTGTAAAGTCATATATTTATAACCAAATACATTCGTAAAATTGAAATGAATGCATGCAAATTTCCAAAACTACTGCCCATCATAACTTGATTCATTATTGTGGCCTTGCTACTCGCCATTTCAACAGTGCTGCACATCCAGAGGATTCCGAAGTCATTCACAGGCACACTGAATTGAGCTACACAATTACTGATAAATGCGTGCACTGACTGGACAGGTCAACTCAAATCTGTGTCGATCTTTCCTCACTGTCTGGACTTTAAAAGAGTCTGTGACCTCTGAGTTTGTTTCGGTCTTTCTCCTCTAAGTAGTCAGATAGAAAACGCAGACCTAATCTAGTTTTGAACATGGGCGACTGAGCTCTGCTCGGGTGAAAATAGAGAAAATGAATTTTCTCAGATTATGGAGACCTAGCTAGATCGATTTTTCGCTCCCGTAAACCCCTATATTGCAACTTTCATCGAAATCGTTGGATTCGTTTTCGAGAACATGATTACAAATATACAACCTTAGTTTTTGTTTACCCTAAACCTCTTAAGGGGTCTTTGGTCTCATTATTATGAACAATTTTCACTATGGGACCAACGCTGAAACGCGAAAAAAAAATCAGCTGTTACCTACATTTATGTTCGTATATCTCGTCGAAATGTGGGGAACATCAGATTTTTTTGACCCCTTAAGAGGTTTAGGGTAAACAAAAACTAAGATTGTATATATTTAATATACAAATATTATGTACTCATTTAAGAGGGCTTTTCCTAAAAGGGATAGCGGCGCAAAGGGCGTCGCAAATAGCTGTCAAATATTTACCTGTTTGATTAATTAGCCGATAATACTGTATGACAATATGAAATGTGGCTAACTAGTGACCTAAAATATTGATTATGAAATGCAATAATTAATATCGTAACACCGAATATTCAGTTTTAGACGTAACAAAAAGTATTTGGAAAGTTTCCAAACGCCTTTTTTACTCCTAAGTTCAGTGTTATAATGGCAATTTATCATTAATATTCTAGTTCGCTATTTAGCCACATTTCATATTTCCTTATAGTAATATTTCCAAGAAATATTTGACATCTATTTGCGACGTTGCCCACTTTCAGAATAAACGCTCTTAATAGTTATAGGAATTTAGTTTTGATGTGTAGAAGTGTTATTTTTGAATCAATTTACAGAAACAAATATAATTTATTACCATCGTTAAACCAAAAAACGGAAGTCTTTTGGACAATGAATTTCAGTGCACATACTTGTCTTCCATAGAAATTTTCTTTAAGAAAATGACCGGACTATAAGATTCTTTGTTACTATATTTCAAGGATATTGTTTTGAGAAAAAACAATAAATATAAATTATTACTTACTACCCTCCCGCAATGGGCCCACAAAAACTGGTCGCCACGCAGTTTTACTAAGAAAACTATAACATTACCGTGAAGTGATGGCCATAATTGACCGTAGTGACCATGGGGCCCTTGCGTTATGGGAGTGTAACACTTAAGAGTACATATCATGGTTGGCAGTAGATACATTAGTTTCGCTTCACGAAGTATGGGTACGGGGCGAAAAATTCAGCGCGTTGTAAAGAAATGTGAACGTAGAATGTCGTGGGTGGGTTCTGTATGTTTAAAACATGTTCTGAGTTTGTTCCTGTGTTTCTTCTTGGAGTAGTCGGATACGAATGACAGCAAATAATAAAAAAAAAAAATACTTAGAAGCTTATGGAATCCGCTGGATGCGGGAAGAACAGAATTGGTCGAAGTGGCGGTGCTTGGGGGAGGCCTATGTCCAGTGGTGGACGTCTTTCGACTGAAAAGATGATGATGACTTAAGACCTTTTGAGAGTATTTCTTTCGTAGTTTCTGGTGATCCACATGATAGTTTCTCAGCAGGTGACACAAGATCTTTGGATGAAGAAATAAAAATTACTGTCTGATTTCTCATAATTTGATCAGTTCTGACATAAAATTCATACTATGTTAAATTAAAAAAAAAATTGCTATATATTTAAGAACATACCTTGTATTTTCTTTAAAAAAAAAGAAAAAGGTGATTTTCTCCTACAGATTTTTTTAAAATCTCTATCGTATTCAATAGATTCGATAATATTATTGTTAGTAAATTGAGTGTGACTAATAACAACGGAACACAATTATTAAACAATATAACTTAAAAATAAATATTTCCCAGCAACAATTCAAACGGGCCCCTAATTCAAACAAAAAACAACAAAAAATAATTCCTAATAGCGTTATAATAGCACTATTGGATTATGTTAGCACAAATTCATTGATAATTACATTTCTCATCATCTTTCTACCATAGCGGCCATGACAGGTAATTACTACCAAAAAAACAAACATTACTACTACCAACATTATAATATTTTTGCATATTTACTATGAACTAGGGAGAATGAGAGTGTGCGGGTAAGTAACAGTTATGTTACGGGGAAAAATGTGTTGATATCGTTTGTTTTTTTGGGTTAAGTTTAACTCAAGTAAAGTAGGAATTCTTCGTAGTACTTAATGGCTTTTTGACATACGAGATTTCAGTACAAGTTTTCGGCCGTGGTGGCCCAGTGGTAATGATCCCGACTTACGTGTCGTAGGTCGTGAGTCCGAACCCAGGCAGGCACATTACTTTGTGTAATTTACTTCATCACCACTGCTCTCAAAACGGTGAAGGAAAACATCGTGAGGAAACCGGCATGTCCTAGAACCAAAAATTCGAAGACATGTGAGATCCACCAACCCGCACTGGGGCCGCATGGTGGATTATGGCCCACTCCCTCTCATAGAATGGAGGCCTGTGTCCCAGCAGTGGGAACGTTATAGGCTGATTATGTTATGTTTGTGTATTAGGCCGTAAATGCGCTGTGGGCTGTAACAGGCTGGTATTATTATTAATAAACATAGGTTATGAATGTGTTTTGTTCACAGCTAGCCGTCACGATCATCAGCTCAGCGTTTTTCTAGACGTGGTTCCTGCCGATTTACTTGTTACTTACCCTTTTAAGTGAACATGACGAAATTCTGGTTGAGGGTCTAGAAGTCTGCTGTTCGGTAGTTATTGTCACAACCATAACTGTATCAATTTGTCCTTATTGGTCCAGGCTTGAAAAAAAAAATCTCTCACCAAAAATGTCACATCACTTTCAAACTACAAGTCTATTCCGACACACTTTGGACACACGACAATGATTGCGCAAATCTAAATAATTCCATTGTCGCAGCATCCCTTACCATAAATTATACGTTAGCGAACTCCCGGCACCCTCTAGCGTCACTTCCTGTTCTAACCGGAAGCAGGCAGCCGCCATTTTGGCGAGCACGCGGCAGGAAGCAGGCGCACGCGCATCTCCGTCGTCACTTCCGTTTTGTCTATGACTTTGGGATTTTAGAGAAAATATTTTGAAAATTGGTTGTGTTGACTGTCCAGTGATAGTTTGAGTGATAAGATTTATAGTTCTCTGTTATCTAATTTTGACTTTAGATCATTATCGAACAGTGCCCATTCAGTTTTGTGATTTTTGGTTATTATGCTAATTTATTTGATTTTAGAACAGAAAATTCGAAGACATGCGTCATTGGCCAACCCGCACTAGGCCCGCGTGGTGGGTTATGGCCCACTTCGTCTCACAGAGATGACGCCTGTGTCCCAGCAGTGGGAACATTATAGGCTGATTATGTATGCTAATTTATTTATTAATGTTTTCTTTTATTTTTCTATGTCAAAGTTATGATGAAAGAGGATTTATAGCAAGACTCCAAGAACTAAATACACTCCTTACAATGAAGTAAATATGTATACAACCTTAGTTTTTGTTTACCCTAAACCTCTTAAGGGGTAACGCTGAAATCGCGAAAAAAAATGTTGCCTACATTTATGTTCGTAGGTATATCTCGTCGAAATGTAGGGAACAGCTGATATTTTTTTCGCGATTTCAGCGTTGGTCCCATAGTGAAAGTTGTTCATAATTATGAGTACAATGACCCCATAAGAGGTTTAGGGTAAACAAAAACTAAGGTGTATATTTACTTCGTGGTATTTATTTAATGAGATGATTTTGCATAGTACGACGAAATTAAGAGCACAGAATACAAACGATCTATCGTCAGTGAAGTTCTAACAGTACGTAAGTCAAAAATGGTTACTTTACAGGAGAGTGAAAACACTGCATGAAATGAATGTAACTTACGTTTAAGGCCTTATTGCGTTCAACATTAATAGAAATGGACTCTGTGATGATTTGAACCCGTGAGAATCCCAACAATCTTTTCCATTGAAGGAATTTGGTGAATTTCGCAGTGTTGCCAGTAAAACACCTCATAAAATGACTTACGCACTGTTAGAACTTCACTGACGCTATGTATTCTTAGTCCGTAGTGGCATTTTCACAATGTAAGTAAATCCGTTTCGTGAAGGTTTTTGCGGTAATTTGTCATGTAAATGGAAATAATTGCATCAGTCATCAGAAAAATACCTCATTTTCTGATTAAATGAGAAGAAGGAAACCACGAGTTCTTAGAACAACAGCATGAGGTGTAGAAATACATCGATTTTATGTGAATCACGTTACTTAAGATAAATCGTACCTATATGGCTTAAGATTCTACAAGTGACAAGTTTTATGGTCTGTGAGCATTATTTAATTATCTTGTTTCCCTTATTTGATGTCTACAATGTGATGAGAAATAAAATTAGTATGGACGTGAGACGCCATTTTAATTTAATTCCTAGGATTAGATTGTAATGTGGAATGTTATCTACGTGTCTAACGCGATGTGCGAGGTTTGTTTTTTTGGTTCATTTACTGGAAAGATCTGAACCATTCTGCAAATCTGCATGAAACAATGGTAGAAAATAATTTACAAAACTGTAGATTTTGTAATTCTATTTAATCATGATATCACAGATATCGTTAATGTAGCTTAGTTTTAATTAACACCAATGTTTATTGGAAAGTTGTGGGAGCGAACAGTGAATATTTAATACTTACTTGACTTTTCAATAAAATAAAATTATGATACCTATAATATAATAAGTACGATAATTGTCAGTTTCTGAACCTGATTAGTATTTCTGTAGTAACACTGAGTTGACCAAAGTAAAACCAACGCACCATGTCAATATTTTGGGGTATTCCTCGAAGGGCACCAACTTTGAAACGCACCAAATTAAGTGCACCAAAAGTATTCCTCAAAACGCACCATTCAGGTGCGCTAACAAAATCAAATTAAAAATATTATAATTTTATACCTCGAAACGCACCAACAATGAAACATAGTGAAGAGCATGAAGGATTCGTAATAAATGATATCCATAGACGTTTTAAAATTCAATTGTCATAATTGTTAATTGATTAAAAATACAATACCTACATTATGTTAGTTTTTTCGGGAACCGACCGTACGTTTCGGAAACTGCAATGAGATATTTGTGAGATAGTTACAATAAAATTATGCAAGTTTTAATTTTAGACCCTAGAACATATCTTAGGACTAAACATTCGAAGACATATGACACCGACCAACCCGCACTGGGGCCGCGTGGTGGATTATGGCCCACTCCCTCTCACCGAGAGGAGGCCTGTGTCCCAGCAGTGGGAACATTATCAATAGGCTGATTATGCTTATGCCACAGTTTACCTAAACAACTCACTCTTATGTTGACCGCGTAGGTAGGTATTGCAGTTTTCTACGAAATATCAGTTTTTTTTTTTTAAGAGGCTTACAACAGCTAAAGCGCGGTCACTGTCGGACTGCATAGAAATGAAAGAGAAGCGCGATGACACGACGCAGGTAATTTATTGCAAAATATTGATTGGACTGGAAAATTAAAACACTATTATGCTAATATGTCCGAGTAGCTTGTAGAATAATCTGACAAAAAATCAGAATGATTGCATGTAAATTAATATGATTTTTAATCGTTAAAAGAAATTTTTAGAGGTATCTTCATGATTTTTTTCTATCGTATCAAATTAGTTGTATTATGTTTTCAACACACTATCATACTAGCATATATCCTGAAGAATATCATATATTTTTCTGATTTTGTTTACTGCAGTGGATCATATTCTTTTATGCATTATAAAACTTGCGTTTAGGCACGTTTTGGTCCTGTTGTCCCCTTAAATAACCGTCGATAAATTTCAACGCAGGGGGGTTCAGAATCATGTACTGAATCCATGGTAACAGTTTTCGCGTCGATGTTCCTG
Organism: Agrochola circellaris; assembly: GCA_914767755.1. NCBI lineage: Eukaryota > Metazoa > Arthropoda > Insecta > Lepidoptera > Noctuidae > Agrochola > Agrochola circellaris. Next base: position 13,721,837 of record OU611860.1, read on the forward strand.
CCACCTTGTATAGTATCAATATGTAGCCACAAAACATATTAGACATTGGCAATATAATTGTAGCTATGCAGTAGGTATTAGAGAACATAAATTGTAGACAATCAAATGAATCTTTTTGAGGCTGCCTGTACATATTTATTCAATAAATCCATCACTATCTTGGCTCACATCGACGCATGATAATTAGTGAGCAATCATTCAATGGTGGTGATTTACCAGAATAACTGAATCAACATCAATTTATGGCGAATAACGTGCGGTCATTATGAAGATTGACGTCCGGCGCAGTCGGGCAAGCCATCAATTCTGACCGGGTAGGGTGGGCAGCAGTTTGAGGTTTGCCCGGACAGTCTCGGTACAGTACGGCACAACTTAGATGTAGCTTAAATTTGAAAATTTTCATTCATTCATTTCAATTTTACGAATGTATTTGGTTATATGACTTTACAAGTTATTGCGTTTTCGTAAAGATCATTTTCATCTAAAGCAGTAATAAAGATCGGTGATTTTGAAGGCGCACTCAGTTCGGATGGTGATCGGTTTTACGAATTTTGCCGATGCTTCATCTAAGTTGTGTCGTACTGTACTTGGTAATGTTTGGTGGATTTTTTTATGGCAAATTTTTCAATAGACAGAATATTCTTTTATCTGAGGAACAAAATGTTTGACAGCTTTTGTATAGAAAATATTTTATAAAACAGTTAGCTGACTATTGAAAAATCAGCCCTTAGTGTTTTGTTTTTTATTTTAGACACTAGTATATAGACCCCTACAATTGCCACAATACCCTTATATTGTGGCAATCCGGATATGAAATATAATTTAAAACAGGAATCTTTGTTTAAAATCTTAAAATGAGCAGTGACAGCCTAGTGGTGTGACCGTCGGACCGCCAAGTCATAGGTCTTGAGTACAAACCCAAGGCACGCACCACTGACTTTTCGTATTCATGTGCGTATTATATAATTATCACTTGCTTCAAAAACGGTGAAGGAAAACATCGTGAGGAAACCGGCATGCCTGAGAGATAATTATATCTCGACGGCATGTGAAGCCAAGTCAGAGGCCCATGGGCGGCTTTAAAATTCTGACACCAGGTTAGTCACCAACCACACGAAAAGAAGAAGTCTTAAAATTTCATACATACATTAGATATTTTATTATAATTTAGGTAGGCCTAAATTACTTTCCGCAGGAGACGCCCCGGGCGTCGGGAGTCGCGAGCCGACTTCCGGCCACCGTAGGCGCGGGCTTGCGGACGGTGAGCAATGGGTAGCTCGCCGTCCGATAGGGACCAGGCCCGGGTCGACGGCGCGTCGTGTTCCACGCGCGCCTCAAAGAGATGTCAGCACCAACTGACGGGGTCCGGAAGGGCCAATGCCTGCCGGGGTTGCGGGTTTGTCTGAAAGGGATATCGCGACCTCGGCACACAGGCAACGGAAGGAACACGGGTGGGTTTTAGTCAGTAAAAGTCTGACACGCCCTCCCGCTCCACCCAGAGCGGGAGAAGTTATTTGATAATTTCCCATCCTCAAAAAAAAAAAAAAAAAAAAGGCCTAAATTACTTTAAATACCGGAGTTTCCAGAGACTGTTGTGAGATTTCAATAATTAGTTTAAATTGATAAATATCCAAGTTTACCAATTATCCGCCAGATCCTTTTAAACCCTATGACTCACCCCCGGATTTATCCTCACTTGCGTTCAAGCATGGCTCCCCTAGCCATCACAGATAAGTCATGGTGGTGTATAGGATTACATCACAAATTGTGCATTATGCTTAATGTGCTTATGTTACGTATGGAAATCTAATCTAATGAGATCGATCAGCATTTTGTAAGAAAAATTACTGATGTATTTTTTTAAGAACTTACTTATGGCTGGTTTACATAGTGCGAGCTGCTGACTCGACAGTAGAAAGCTGCTCGCACTGTGTACTCGCATATCAGTAGTAAACAGTATAGTAAACTAGCCATTAGGTAAATCAAAATAGCGTGTATACGTAACTTGTAGTTCTAAGAACAAGAAATTCGCTACAAAAAATCTTTTTTTTTTTTTACAGAAGAGTCGCAACGGATCATTACCATTTTTTTTTTAAAGAAACTTGTAAACTGCTGTAATTAATTTAATTATATTGCTCTGGCAATTACTAATATTAAATTGATCAAAGAAATTGCAGTGCCCATCAACGTTGCTATGCTTCCTAGTCAATACAGGGTGCAATACACACTTACAAGGTAATAAAAATTCTGAAAAGAGTCATTGAACTCAAAAAACTGTTACTATGGAACTAACCCTGAAATCGCGCGAAAAATCAGCTGATCCCAACATTTGTCAAATTAAGCAGTCAAAATGTATAGAACTGCAGTTTTATTTTTCGCAATTTCAGGGTTCATTCTGTAGCAAAGGTTGTAACTACATAAACTCAGACTCAAAGCTCAAAACTATTTACAGGCACTTTTGAATTGTCAAGGAGTCGGTCAGTCAGAAATATGAAGCTAGTTGCCCATTCCAAAGCGTAGTAGGTACCTATGGAGAAGAACGGGCAAGAAACTCCACGGACACTCTTTTAAATTATATTGTTACAATAATATTAATTATGACTAAACTTATAATGATGAGTCTTCTTCTTCTTTTCGTGTGGTTAGTGACTAACCTGGTGTCAGAGTTTTAAAGCCGCCCATGGGCCTCTGACTTGGCTTCACATGCCGTCAAGAAATATCTCTCAGCCATGCCGGTTTCCTCACGATATTTTCCTTCACCGTTTTTGAAGCAAGAGATAATTATACAATACGCACATGAAAGCGTGCAATGATGAGTACACCTTTTCAGGTTTTTAGTAATTTCAATAATACCTTGTATAGGTATCAGTCGTAAGTATGTCAGATTGCCAATTGTAAGAAACTTACGATCGCAATGCTTTTCATTTGGACAGGTCAACAAAATTATTGCGTTATTTACGTTTTCGAGCAGACAAATTTTTCAAACATAACAAAAGCTAGGTATTTCCTTCAAAATTCTTTGGTATGAAAATATGGTATGCAACTAGGGTGCTGTAGGTACCTATATTTTTATTATAGTAAGTAACCTACCACTCAATTGACAGTCGTATAGACAATTGCTTGAAGTGGTCCTTGTAGGCGACTGGTCGACACCACTCGTGCGCAATTGCCAATTTGACCAATGAATGTCTGTCTATGATACCTACCTACTTGATTTTAAGAGGGCTTATCCTAAAAGTTGGCAACGTTGCAAATAGCTGTCAAATGTTTACCTGTTTTGATTAATTTGGCAATAATACTGTATGGAAATATGAAATGTGGCTAACTAGCGAACTAGAATATTAATAATGAATTGCATACATTATATGTAAAATAAGTATTTGGAAACTATTCAAATGCCTTTTTTACACCTAGAACGGTTACAACATCAAATTCAGTGTTCTAATTCCAATTCATTATTAATATTTTAGTTCGCTAGTTAGCCACATTTCATATTTTCATACAGTAATATTGCCAAATTAATGAAAACAGTGAAATATTTGACATCTATTTGCGACGTTGCCCACTTTGAGTATAAACGCTCTTAAGAAGTTTCTAGTAAGGTTCCTATGAAAAATTATTATCTTATACTTACAGGGTTAGTTTTTGAACAGGGTTCACTTTGGCAGATCTGTTAGCCGTTAGATATTAGAAGTTTTGAGAAAACTTAAAAAAAAAATAAAGCAATTTTTATCTGCTAATACGAAAATAAACTCTTTGCCGACATTTTTGTCATAAAGTAATATCAATTCTCATACTACTTCATTTAAATTATATTTTAATCCTTTTATCAATTTATGGGCTTGCTTAGTTCTGCCAGAACGAACCAGCCCACATCAAAAGTTCTCCGAAGTAATTGTATTGAATTTAAGAAGTTAACGCAACGAATATTACCTATAAGAAAAAAACCTTAATAAAATTTGATATAGAATAGATAAGTTAAGTTTTAAAGCTTCCTCTCTCCTACTTTTTGCTGTTCTCGACAGGGGTCCATAATGATCACAGCACGCGATCAGCACATCTAAACCGAGTGTCAGTGTCAATTTTCCAAAGAAAATTATTTATTTATTTTGCTCTAAATTGACACTGACAGCTCTTAAACGTGGTTTATGTGCTGATCGCGTTCGGTTTCATTGGTGAAAGGCGCACTCAATTATTTTTATTGCATTCCACAATGTGTACTCAGCCGGTACCTTAAAATTTTATGAGATCACTATAGACCCTGTCGAGAACAGCAAAAAGTAGGAATGATGAAGCTTTAGAACCTATTCTAGGTATGTATCGGTAGGTATTGATTAATTTTAAATCTATTCTAACTATATTTTTTTGAAGGACCTACATTATATTACACTGATTTTTAAGGAAAGTCCTACGAGACCTATAAGACCTACCACATTTCGAACATTGAATTAGCTTGACGTAATTATTAACCAAATTAATGAAAGATTTTATAATGGCTCATTTTGGCAGAACTGAACCCAATTTTGTTATCAGCTTTAATACCAAAAAAAAAACCCCAAACAAGCTCTATCCTTGACTTTCAAAACCCAATCACTCCTTCCGTGCACCTCCACCATAAAGATACCATGGCGTCCCATAACTATAAACCATGTAATCTAAGTAAAACCACCATAAAAGCAGGGACACTTTGCTTGTGAATAGAATACAATTACTGTTCGGAAGGGGACCGGGGAGAATATGGTGCCGGTTTATGGTTTTAATTTTGAGTTGATATAAAATTAATGTTACTTTAAAGTAGACTCAGGGAAATGTGTGATTGGGTTGGAGCAGTACCTATTAACTACAAAGTTATGAAAATAATAATACAAGAACTACAGATCAACCTAACTAAAGAACCAAAGTTGTTGACATAGCTCATAGAATAAGCAAGCTGAAGTGGCAGTGGGCCGGCCATATTAGCCGTAGAACCGATGACCGTCGGGGTAGACGTGTTCTTGAGTGGAGACCGCGAATCGGCAAATACCTATAAGGTAGGACGCCGTCAGACTAGGTGGAGCGACGATCTTCGCAGGGTGGCTGGTAGCAGCTGGATGAGAGTTGCCGAGAATCGAGCTGAATGACGTGCATTTGGAAAGGAAAAGAACAGTTTCTATTCGGAAATGTAGAATGTTTATTGCAAAATCGTGCCAGTAGTAATTGACGAAAGGCGACATAATTCACCTAAATATGTAGTATTTTATCTTTTACATGCTCGAATTATTATGGTTAACTTTATCGCTACTTAGGTACTTACCTGCTGCGGTATCTACACCTCAAAAAGATGTATATGTCGCAGTAAGATGGTTATAGCCGTGATATAGTTATATCCTTACGGATAAAGCTATATACCGTAATATAATTAATATATTAATATGAAAGCGGCTCATAACTATCGGAGTGCCCTCATTTTGTTACTGCGACCAATTTGGACGTAGCGCTCGCCGGCAGGCGCCGCGGCACCGCTCGCTTCGGTCGCTCGGCTCGCGCGTAATTGGTCACAATTTCAACCCGACTTATCTTATTTGGTCGGAGAGCCCTTATATTTATATTACTACATCGTGCTCCTATCATATATTCCTAGTAAGACAGTTATGAACTGCTTTCATATAACTAAACTAACTATTAGGTATTAGTAAACTCACATATGAAGAGACAGAAAACTTATTGAAAATATTGTAATAGTAAACTCCTATACTCACCCTCTCTCACTCTTTCACACACTTTCACATACTACTAATCGAGAGGTTAACACTCCACATACCTGTTTGGTTATTTTATTTTTATACTCGTTTTCTATGTAAAGATATACCAATATGTCTAATTAAGCTAGTTTTGTAATGGTCATCATAAGGAAGAGCGCTGATGTCTGAGATACAGATATTTTTATCTAGTTCAGACACAGATGCCTTCACTATAAAACTAAGAAAATTTTTAAACTGCAAACAAAAAAACCCTTATTACGGTATAAAGCTAAATCCCTAGGGATTTAATTTCCCTAACCATCTTACTGCGACATATACATACATCGACAGGAATTCATTTCATTGTGATCCATAATACTGTATGAATGGTAGCTACAATTTAGTACCTACCCAATGAGTTATTATTTTATGTGCTGGACACTGATACCTATAGAAGAAAGACATAGACAGTTAAGTTTTGTCAATGAGGCTGTTTGTACAAAGCTCCAATACGTTCGTGTCTCTCTAATGTGTAAACTAATTTCTGTATAAAGTGGATTCCAAACAGTTTTCATCGGTATAAGACTCATTTCGATATAAAAATCTACATCACTTTGAAATGTCGTTCACCTTGCTGTGTGGTCTCACATACGTGTACCTGCCATTCCCCTCAATTCCTCAAATTCGTGCCTCATCACAACAAAAACCAATCCACCGATCAATGCAGCTCATCTCCTTCGCAACAAATAAAAGAAAAAAAAAAAAAAACGGAATGCCGCGAAAACGGAAAAATGGCGTTCCGTACGTTGGCGCCAAATTAAACCGGGTTCTGTATCATATCGCGCTTTGATCTCCGCGTACAGGAGTGTTTGCGCAGCGCTGTCTGTCTGTTTGTCCTGTGCGCGTTGAAAAGACCCTGTGAATGGGCGTCGGGACTTCTTTCAATAGTAGATTTATATCGGTGAGGATGGCAACTATAGCGACGGCAATTTGTGGGTAGAAGATACTGTGATAAAGTACGATGTGGAGTGATGTATGTGACGTAGGATATATAAAGAAATGTGTATGGAAAAGCGTAGGAATGGAAGGAAAGGTATTCAAGACGGAGAAATAGTGGCCGAATTCTGAATACTTATTAGTTACCGACTTTGGTTCGTAAAGATGGGAAAAATGGTTATTTCCGATGGAAATCTAAAAGAGTGTAGGTCGATTAACAATAAGTACATAATTAGGTATTAAATCTGAATTCAGTATTCTTCGTTCTGAAACTATCTCGCTGCGTTAAACAGATAAAAATATACTTACTCAATTCACCGCGTACTTACACTTGAATAAGAGCGAAATTCACCAATAAAACTGAACGCGATCAGCACATAAACCACGTTTAAGAGCTGTCAGTGTCATTATGTTCTGTCAGAATATTGACACTGACAGCTCTGGAACGCGGTTTAGATGTGCTGGTGAAATTCGCACTTAGTGTCCGATTAGTGTAGGTTTACAATTGAATAAGTAAATTTCAGACAAATAAATGTCAAATCCAATTTTTGCACCTCGGAGAAGCAGTTGTGTATAAATTCCTTTGCACTGATTGCCGATTGTCCACTATAATTTCCGTTTTACCAACTTGCTTCCAAAGAAATCATCAACAAACATTTCATACGTACATGCAGTCATGACATTTATTCACATTGTCTCCAATATTTGTTGACTCATCCTCACCAGGGGGTGCTAGAGTGTTTATGAGGTTTCATTATTCATAGGTAGTGGGGTTGCAAGTGGCTTAAGGCAGTACTTCAGGAGGTGATGGCAGGGCTCGTTTCAATTTCAAACGCCGAATTGTAGAAGAGAGAAGTCTTACTTTTGACTCGGGCACACACTCGAGTTGTAATACCGAGTGGCGTGACTATTTTTTTGTGTAGGCATGACTTGTAAGCATATGGGATCATTGTTTACATTTTATGGAAGTGAAAAATAATTAATGCACAGAGGTAAGAAAGTAACTGGTCAAATATTATGGCAGTGCTGTGAATAAGCGCTGACGCGTCGAGAAAAAAAAATCGACGTCTATAGGTCGACAGTCGATAGTCACATTTTATTTGTCTTTCGGTTTATTCTGAAGAAAACCCATAGAACCTTTGAACATGGTCTTACTTTGCCTTGTTTTTAGAAAACAAATGCCGTCTGATCCTTAACTGCACGCTTAGCATGACCACAATAGAAACGGGTTTTGTCGACGGAAGAATAGAAAAAAATTACAGATAAACAATCACAATATCTGTCATTTTGTCTATTCTTCTGTCGACAAAACCCATAGAAAACCCATTTCTATAAGAAAAGAAAAGTAGAAAGAAAAAGTATTTATTCTGCACAAACTAAACGCACATTACAAAATACAAAACCACTTTACAAATTATCCATATAAAATATCAAAAGCCTCGTATGCATTATTCAACAGAAAAGTTGGACAAATTTTGTCTATTGCTTCCTGTCACGGCCAGAGGCCAAAGACAATTTACAATCATTGCGTAATGTGTTGCGACATTATCAAATCAAAACAAACAATGAAACCTGCAAAATATGGTTATCTTGTTACGCTGATATATGCGTGCTGCTATAGAAACACGAAAAACATAATCGACAGCGGCCATTTTCAGGGATTCAGGCAAAAGGGTGTGGTACAGACCATCAAACTGAACACCTTTCTCCATTGAACCAACATCATAACACGAAAAAAAATCCGTGTACATGCTGTATAACGAAACAAAACCAATACCTGTATATATACTAGGTGAAATAATAATATTAACGCAATACAAACAGTAGGTACTGTCCTGGGTGGCGATGAATAATTCAGCCGACCAGACACTTGGGGTGAACAGGGGTGATGTCTAGACCCATGTTTTTGTACCTACTAGCTGTAGGTACTATGTGTTCTGTTTGTTTACCTTATATTGTAACACGTTACGGTTAGGTTTTAAAAGATAAGTAAGGCTTTTGGCAGCTTTGTATGTGGTGTTTTCTTTTTGTAATGTGCGTTTTGTTTATGTAGAATAAACAAATTATCCTTCTTTCTTTCTAAGTAGGATTGTGTTCTCCAAGCTTCTCATGGACGAAGTTGTGGGTCAAATCCGGACAAGAACCCATTTGACATATTCAATACATATTATACGTGGGACACACTGTAAGTTCTTAGAAAATAACTCACTCTCGTATAAGCCTCTATCATGCGCCACACAGTAGGTAATGATGTTATCGTCAGTTGTCGCCGTAGCAGGACGTCCCTCACCCAGGTCATCAGTAAGATTCCTACGACCACAAACTAATTGAACCAGTTGTAAACAGTGGCACGTGAGCTTCATTATGTAAGGCTAATCGAAGTATATCATAACTTTGTTGTTGACTAAATAATGAAAGTCGTAATATACAATGTGAAATTTAATTCATTTGCATCCTCGTAAGGGGTCATTGTACTCATCATTATGAACATTTTCACTATGGGGCCAACCCTGAAATCGCGAAAAAAAAATCTGCTGTTCCATACATTTATGTTCGCATAGCTCGTTATAATGTAGGGAACAGCAGATTTTTTTTACGCGATATAATTGAGCGAAAATTTTCGAACGTTTCGAGGCGCTATACGCACTTTTCAAATTGCCGCCAATTTATAGGAATAAATGACGGAGGAATTCAATATACATCATCAGGTTACCAAAGAGTTCTAAATTCGAAATTTAAACCATTTTTCATTAGATTTGTTTCTAACCAGTCAGTTCTAAAAGCTTTCAGTGTTGTATCATAATATGTAGGTATTTTAAGAATTGAATACTTACATATTTCAAATTAAGTTTATTTTGGAAATTATGTACTGACATCGGTGAAAGAAAAAACATCGTGAGGAAACCTGGACTTATAGTTAATAGAATCTGGAATCGCCAACCCGTCTTAAGCAAGCGTGGTGATCAATGCTCGTGCCTTCTCTGTATGAGAAGAGGCTTTTACCGTGCTGTTGGATAATAATAGACGGGTTTTTTTTATTTTTAAGAAGGATTTCCATATTATAATGGGCATGGTAGGTACAATATTTTGAGCATGTTAACTCATCTAAATTTTAATAGATTTGATTGACTTCAGAGTGTTTCAGCAAACGAAGTCGCGTGGCGTTCTTTCTTAACATCACTTCCAAATTCGAACTTTGCTGACAAACCGACGTTTCCATGATGGCGATGGAATTCACACTACCAGTGATGCCACTTTGACAAGAGCTCGTTTTAACAATGAATATAAAATATATGATGACGTTCTTCATTAATTTCATTCCTTCGTTCATCATTCAGTCATGACGAAAGATAATAAATACACTTTGACAGTGTTGACAGATGGCCGGACCTTTTTATTTGTTTTTTTTTTGAGGTTGGGAAATTATCAAATAACTTCCGGACCTGACGTCTCAGTGCTGCCACCTAGTGAACGTCATTTCAGAAAACCCTCATTATGTCCAGTCACATGAATGAGGTTCGAAGTAAACTTTACAGAACAGTACACTGTAGTTACTTAGCTTTTTTGCAGCATGTTGGATCAGCGTCCAGTGTAACTAGTTGTGGCATAAGTAACCAGTATTTACAGCCAACTAGACTAGTAATTATTTCATCTTAAATCATTATGTTACCTACCTACGGAGACCTTAAGGGGGCGCCCAATGGTCCACTAGCTACACTCCTTAAAAAAATATAATTTCGTGACTGAGAAGGAATTATGAATAACGAGTGAGAATAACGGCTAGTAAGGACCCTCTGACTGATGACTGCCGCATAGGTCGATCCATCAGGTTAAGCTACGCTTGCCGGGGTTGGTCTGTGGATGGGTGACTCCACTCCGTGCTTCGGAAAGCACGTTAAGCCGTTGGTCCCGGCTGTCATTCGTGGATCTTTGACAGTCGTTACGGGTCGTCAGAAGCCCGAAAGTCTGCCAATCAGTCTTACCAAGGAGTATCGTATTATTAACCAGTGACTGGGTTGTGCAGGTCAGATAGGCTCCATGTAAAATACTGGTATTCAGCTGCATCCGGTTAGTCTGGAAGCCGACCTCAATATAGTTGGGAAAAGGTAGGCAGATTAATTGGCTAGTAAGGACCCTCGGTATAAGTGTGTCTAGAATTTTCTATTACCTTTTCTAAAGTTTCATATTGAGACAAAAGCAACAATATTTAATCTAAAGAAAAGCGGCCACATTTCTCTATAACGTATTTTATTGCTTCGTGTCTCAATATGAAACTTTATAAAAGGTATTAGAAAATTCTAGACACACTTACCGAGGGTCCTTACTAGCATATTCATAATTCCTTCTCAGTGACGAAATAACATTTTTTAAAGGAGTGGCGTTAGTGGACCATTGGACGCCCTCTTAATACCTAATTAATTAGCTATATTATTTAGAGTTCCCTAGCCCAATGGGCTCCGTATCCAAATTTCAAGGCAGCAATAAGTATATTGTGGTGAACGCTATGTAAGTACGCCTTAGCTGTTACGTGCATTAGTCCTTTAGTTATTAAGATTGTTTTTCGTACAAGTGTAATGTGTGTTTTTTTTTAATCTACTCGGTTTGTTGGTCACAGGTCTGTAACTTTTAAACTGTAATAGGTAGCTAGTTAAAATGTTCACAGAACTTCTATGCGTGTATCACGGCATAAAAAAAGAAAAACAAAAATTATTTTGGTCGTGCGGAACCCTTATGCAAGAGTTCCACTCGCACTTGGCCGGTTTTTTTCCAACATCTAGGTATCGGTAATGTATGTCATTAATTAGTGCTTAAGGTCGAAACACATTATATACTAATTACAGCGGTGGCTACGTTCACACGCTATTAAAATCCTAATTTAGTTGAAGGCCTTAGTTTTATTCCTCTACTAATTAATTACATAGTTGGGTGACGCCTATGTTTAACAGTAATCTGTCCACTGTTGGACGTAGGCCTCCCACCAAGCACCGCCACTTTGACCGGTCCTGTGCTTCTCACAACCAGCGAATTCGTGCGGTCTTCACAAGGTCAACGTTCCATCCTGTGGGAGGTATACCTGAAAGATAGAAAGGTTAAAGTTCAAGTAAACGGCGTAAACTCATTAGGGTTTGAAATGACAATGGGCGTTCCTCAAGGTTCGATATTGGGACCTCTTTTTAGTGTAACTGTAAATTAAAAAAGCTTAATTTTTACACCACATTGCCTTATTTATTACCTCCCAAACTGCTACATAGTAGGGGGCATAAACATTTAAGTGACCGGCACTACCATTTTCGTCAACGTATAGCCTGTAATGTACTTTTTACGTTCAAGTATGCGGTGTCGTTGAGGCCTCGTGTGAGTACTTCGGTGTTAATTGGTCGCAGGCCGGAACAAAATGGCGGAGCGATAAACTTTATTTATCTTGTGACATAAGAAAATTGCCATTGACAGGAATATTTTCTAACTTACGATAGCTTTTCGGTAGTATCATAAGTATCAAAATATTTTTTCTTTGTCGTAGAATGAATATCGATATCAGAGAGTCAAATGAGTAAGGTTTTATCAATATTTTCCCGAAGAGATTGTTCGTTGCCTTATTTCTATGCTCCTACTCTTTTTTTGTCAAAGAGTCGTTAAAATGGTCCACGACATTGTTTAGTTTTTCAGCTCTAAAATATTTTTCATGTCACTCAATTTAAATGACCATCGACGCGTTTTCTCACATACATTACCTTCTATACATAACACGAACATGTACACAAACAACTACATTTATATTATAAACTCTAATTTCTTCAAGATAGAGTATACTTTCCATAGTTTTCAAGTGTTTCCTCGGCACGCCCACTTGATAATGATGGCAGTGCCACCAGTTTTTGCTTCGCGAGTGTGACAATGGTAGTGTTTCATGGTGAAAACTAATGGTGGGGAGAAACTTCCCTTATTAGCATTTTGTGCTATAAATATAGATTTTCTTTAGAACTGTATTCAGGCTTTTGAATGGGCCTTTGCAGCTAAAGAAATGTGAAGATAATTATTTTTTTATGTCCAATAAATATATACCTAGCTACTTCGTTCCCTGAGTTTTATTAGAGAATAACCGGCTCATAGCGACTTCCTGATGTCAATGGTGATGAAAGAAAAAGAACAATGAATGGACTGTGTCAAAGACGATATGGCTAGAAAGGGGCTGACTACCGAGATGACGACTGATAGAGAAGTATGGAAGAAAGGGACACGTTACGCTGATCCCAAGTAAATAAGGATATGAGCAGGAGAACTCATAGCGACTTCCCTTTTTTTTACGTACGTTGCCAGGGGCCACGGTATTCCCTTTCGGACTTTCCCGCGACCCCGGCAGGCATCGGTCCGAGCAGACCCCGTCAGTAGTGCTGACATCTCTTTGAGGCGCGCGTGGAACACAACGCGCCGTTGACCTGGGCCTGCAGTGCTATTCTGTAACCATCTCACCGTGAAAACTTAGGTGAAGTGAGCGTGGAGTGAGCTGTCATTCCACAGGGATTGACACTATTGACAGCTCACTTCACCCAAGTTTTCACGGTGAGATGTTTACAGAATCGCATGGCTGGTCCATATCGGACGGCGAGCTGCTCACCGTCCGTCCGACTTCCTGATGCTAATTATGAGGAAAAAAGCTCAACCTTAATTTTGCAAAAAATCTTAAATTTCGTCAACAGGATGCATAGCCACGTTCTTGGGGTACTTTAAACTAAAAAGTACTATCGACGAGTGGCGAGACTAAATTATGCACCTACGTTTGGCGTACCTTGGGTGGGGGGTCAGCATCACTACCACCTTAACTTGACGGGCTAATATTTTGTTCATGGCACTGATTAATACAGATGGGACACTCCGGAGTTTAGGTATGAAGCTTCACGTACGCGGCAGGCCCGTCTTGCTGGGCCAATTCAGTGAGTGTAACATAGACAGAAGATCTAGGAGTACAAGGTAGAAAGAGAGGCAACTTCTAGATGAATATTACTGTAGGTGATGAGCGCTGTTCGACCTGAATTGCACATTAGTGTGTCGTGCAAAGAGTCGCTTTTTATTTAAATGATTTTGTGGAGTGTCCCATTTGTATTAATCGGTGCTCATGACAATTATTCAAAATTCGTGTAGTTAAGAGAGAAGAATACATAAAAGCACGTTAAGCCGTTGGTCCCTGTCATTCGTGGATCTTTGACAGTCGTTACGGGTCGTCAGAAGCCCGAAAGTCTGACAACCAGTCTTACCAAAGGGGTATCGTAGTAGTCAGTAACGGGGTTGTGAAGGTCAGATAGGCAATCGCTCCATGTAAAATACTGGTATTCAGCTGCATCCGGTTAGACTGGAAGTCGACCCCCCACATAGTTAGGAAAATTATGGTGACGAGAAAATAATAAATTCATTGTGTTCGTGCATTTGAATAACAATTTTGTTTGTGACTTCAAATAAAAATTAAATGTTAAAAAATCAGCTGTTTTCCATTAATAAATCATTAAAAAAAAACCTATTTACTTTTATATGTAAGTGTGCAATGAACTCCTTCATCAATTAATGATTTTTTGAAAGGAAATTGGATAACTCATTCTTTATAGAACTAATTCGCGTGTACAAGTTTCTTGAACTCGGAACGCCATGTACAAGGCATGGCGGCCATACTAACATCCCGTGTCGGTAGTAAAACCTTCCAGTTATGAAGTTTATTATATTCCTGGCCATCGTTAATTGCAGCCTAGCTTTGAATGGAGCTTGAAATATTATAGCTTTTTGTGTGGTAGCAGGTTCTTGGGGACTTTGTTTTATGTGCTAAGGTTGATTATGTCAGCACGCTTAACATGACCATATTAGAAACGAATTTTATCGACGGAAGAATAGAAAAAAATTACAGCTAAACAATCACAATCTGGCATTTTGTCTATTCTTCCGTCGACAAAATCCGTAGAAAACCCGTTTCTATGGTTGCCAACGCTACACATGCTGGACTTTAAAAGAGACTTTGACCCCTGAGTTTGCTTCGCCATCTCTTCTCAGGAGCTAAAGAAAAAAAGCTAGATGGAGTCGACATTTCCTATCTCACTAGAGATAGGAAATGTCGACTCCATCTAGCTTTTTTTTTAATATGACGTGTAAAAGTGATTCCGATACTTATCCTTTGCCAGTTGAGAGAAGTCACATGTATTAGTTGGCGAGTCTTTTGCCATCAACCGGGCACAATTACAGACTCCGGGCTGCTAATGAAAAATCGTATACAACCACTAGACCAACAAGGCAGGATTAAAGGAAATCTAAACAAGGAACTGTCATAATTATTCACCATGTTGAAAACGCCAAAAAGCAGTGAAAACATACGCCGATACTTTCGGCTCACGTACGGAGGGTTGATTGCAATCAGTCGTAACCACCCTTATTGAATTGCGTCGATTCGGAACACACACTGTACTCGTTTGGGCACACTGTTTGTACGGGATATTATACTGGGGTGGTTAGCGGGGTTGGTTTGCTGGATGGTGCAATACTTTTGACTATTATATGTTATTTATTGCAATAGAGATAATAGAGGTATAATAGAGTAACAAGATCAAGGTGTTGTTTTTTTCAGAAACAACGTCATGTTTAGTCATCCAGAAGACGGATTTACATAGATCCAGTTTTTCAATCCAGCGTTTGAATCCAGTAGCACTGGATCAAATTAGCGGCTGCTTTATTCTAATCCAGCGCTAGATACCTACTGGATGCTGAACAGCACCCTATATAATGGCGTAAGACACTTTCAATCACAATACTTGAAGGATATTCCTAATACATTGCTTGATAGGTTTGAAATTTCGTCTGCTTAAAAACGTAAATAACGCAATAAACGTGGATGAACTGTCAAAATGAAAGTCATCGCGATCGATTGCCATTTTATGTGTGTTACACAATTACTCCACTGGATTGAAAATTGTCTAATATCGATCCAGTGTCACTGGATTCCTGTGCTGATGGATTCAAATACTAGTATGATATAAATCCACCTTCTTGATCACTTATTCACGCGGTCTATAGAAATGTAAAGAAAGGAGTCAACAATAGATAGGTATACTTTTTGTTACCATTTTTCTGGCCATTGTAAATTGCAGTCACATCCAGCTCTTCTCATTCCTTGTAACTAGGAGCTAAATTATCTTTATCAGATAATTTATCAGCTTTTATTTAGTGGTCCCCAGTACGTATAACAATTTGTATAATTTGGTGTATATTCTTAATATTACACTGTGATACTACTGTTTACAGTGTAGTGATATTGTGACAGTGAAAAGTATCTTTTGATTTTGTTTTGTGGTGTTAAGTAGTTAATAGCTACCCTATTTATTCTGGGTTCTTTTCTGTTCCCCGGTGTGTATTGAAAGTCTTAGCCCCTAGGAGCTGCCTTTGTTGCTCTTGTTGCCGAGTAAACGAATAGTTGAAAAATTTGAAGATTTTTATCAAAGAGAAAGGGTTAGTTGTCATTATAAATAAATAATAATAATAATATTTATTGAATAAAACGTTGACAAAAAGTATACAATTAGTTCACAGTAAGATTTAACAATAAGTAATTATAGTGCCTAAAAATGAACTAAATCTAAAATATGTTTAGAACAGGTGCAAGTATTGATGGGTCGAAATTACAATGTTAGGTAGCGACCCGCCCGATCTAGGTTCATTCAAACCTGTGTTTCAGGCCATCACTTTACATTTGAATTAAATTGGAACACTAAAATTTAAATTTAAACTGATATAAAATAATCTAATAACATCTATGAGAAAAAGCATATTGGTAAATTAATATCTAAAACTAAACCTATATAAATATACAAAAGTAAATACTTACGAGGGAATAAATTATCATCATGACAAAATTTCTAGAAGTTTTTCTGTGTCTGTGTAATTGAGAATCGCTAAATGTTCTGATAAAAATTATGATTGTGTTTCGGAATTCGGGGATTGATTCCGAGTTCAAGCTCGGTTCTTCTATCTCTTTTCAACATTAAGTGTCAAATTAAATCATTACCTCTATTCTTAAAACAAAAGACACTTGTTTAAAGAAGTTTACGATTCACCTCGAGTTTGGTAAGATTAGCCAGGTAGCAGCCGGTCGATTCTGTAAAAATATCACCGTGAAACTTATGCGAAGTGAGCGTGGAGTGAGCTGTCAATAGAGCTAATCCCTAGCATCCTGCCGGTGGATTTGTGACAGTAACAGCTCACTACACGCTCACTTCACGTAAGTTTCACGTTAATATTTTTACAGAATCGATCGACAGGACTATTTGCACAAGGTGTGTCGGTCACAGTAACATCAATCTTGGAAACCTTTTCAACGATACCTTGACTTCCACTGTTGAGTGTTCACCTATTTAAATTACAACCTCACTAACACACGCTTAACCTGCATCCAACACAAACTCAATATTATGATTTCAGAGCAAATTGTATAAAATCGAATTACGGTAACGAACATCAGTAACCATTCGTAATTCGCTTTGTAAATCAGCGCCTATCAATTGAATTCCCACAGGATATCGCTGATTTTCTCTTCTTTCGTACAAATTGAACCTTATTAATAAGTAAATAAGGTGGCTAAGTTAAAGATGGGGACAAAAGATTGGGTTATGGAGTCAATAGACTGATTTGGTCTCATTACTGGAAAATGAGATTCGCTATCTATGTGTGTTGGTATCAGTTGCCAAGGGTCTTCTTGTACAACGATTTTTTTCTTGATTCCCTTTATTTACAAACAGCAATAATACACAACTGATGTCCATGAATTTGAACATAATATGTATTATTATGCACGGCTCTATCGAATATTCCATCTTTCGATTTTATTGTGGCATTATTTCGAAAAAACGGGAGACACCGTTTAAATTTCGAAGCAGTTTAAATAGCATTACGGCTAACTAAAGCACCACGCGGGGTTATGATAACGGCCAAATTGTTCCCGTATCGCACTGCACTAGAGACAGAAAATATTGTTTCTGTGCATTACGTAAAAAAAACCCGTATTTTTTTTCTTCTTTTGAAGTAAAAGAATATCTGTCATGTTTTTCGTTAACGGGAATTTAGTTTTATCACCTCCGCGACGGGGGTAAGAATGATTTACTTTTAAAACAAATGAGTCTTACTTCAGTAGGATCGAACTGAACTTTACAGAATAATAACTGCGATGGGCGCCGGGAGCGGGGTGCAAGGGAGTGCACTTGCACCTCCCTGGATTCAAAATAAAATATGTCTACCCCTACATAGGTAGACATATTTTATTTTGAATCCAGGGGTGTAAAAACATTCAGAACTAAAGAAATATCCAAAAACGCCTAACATAATAATAAAGAATTTAACCTATTCGAGGCGAGATCCTAAAATCCTGCAATCAAAAGCATTAGTCGACACAGTACCGAACTCTTAATTTTCGAAAATCAACTTGGTCCTAGCCCCGGTGAAACACCTACTTTTAAGTTATCGTACATTTCAAGAAGGGCTCGGGTCTTATTAAGTATCTTTCATAAAATTTTCATCGAAAAAACCGTACGAATCCAAAATGCCTTCGGGAAGATGGAGGGTTACCTACTGAGTCCCATAGTGGTTCTTAATCTACCTTCATTATAAGTAATGTAACTTGCATCTTGGTTTTCTCTTTGAAACTCACTCAAGTGGCAAAGTATCTTTAACTTAACCGTTAACTTAAGGACACAGCAGACAATACCACCACCAGACAATAGTCCGGGATCCGTTACTTACCATATGTTCAACATAATAAATGATCACTCCAACCGCAATTTGAGTTGCGCAAGCGCAAACTTGCGACCACACGATACGTGCCAATTACTAATTATAGTTACAAAAAACTTTACCCCAGTATTAGGCTGTTTTTTATAATAATAAGATCGCGTGCTAGTAGATTTTTTGTAATTTTTTTGAGCAAATTGATTATCTATAGATTTTGTGGGGTGGTTTGGTGGCATAAAAAGAGGTACCCCTTGAGTGATGGTATTCTTAAATGTATATAATTATTATATGTTTCGCGTAAACGCAGGAGACTGATGCTTAAAGTTTAGTAATGAATAAGATCTGCTTAACCATAAATTTCTTGACGATAAACGTCTTTTAACTTAAGCTTTATAAATGAACCCTTATAATAAATGTGTCACGGCATCTAAATCGCCACATACGAACTAAGCATCAAAGACCTGACATCACACAAATCCTGCATCGCGCATGAAAAGTTTACCGTGCGATCACCATAATATATACTTAAATAACTTTCCGACATCAATCGTTGGGCAGTTGCCTACCAGACACGACACCCGTCTGGTTGGAGGATCCTCACTTTTCTATAGAGGATGAGTGAACTGTAATCCTTGTTCTTCATGCCGCCTCTAAAAATGTATCACAATCCTATGAAAATTCACAGTCAATTTGAGACTTAAATTAACATCTTCGCCAATCAATGACCCCACGACAGTTGGCACAATTCCTATAATCACCTACTTATTGTTTATACCTATTTAAACCAAAATAACGGACAGACGCCATTGTCCTTACCACAGCTACCAGGAGACAGTTGCTAACAATGATCATGGGATACAAAAGACCCCATAGTTATAGGAATTAATAGGTCGTCGAGAAATAAAATAGTCTTGTGACAAATGTCGTCGCTTTAAGATGGTTTTATTATTTTCTTTATTGTTTGGGTAAAATAATTATAGGATGCGAAAATTGAATGAAGGAAATATTATGTTCTGTCATAAGTTGATGATGAATCAAATAGAGAAGTATATTTAGTATCAACTATCAAGTTAGTGCACATAGTGTGACACTCCCGTGCCTCCAAAAGCACGTAAAGCCGTTGGCCCTGCGCCTGATCTCTTCCTTGTTTTATTGCCGTCTCATCGGACTATGAGAGTAAGGAAAGAGGCAGTGCACCTATGTTTTGCACACACTTGCACTATAATATCTCCTGAGTACGTGGCTAGTCTCTGTTGAAATTTGCTACCGTGAGCGGAATTCGGTCAGGCAGCAGAATATTATAGGAACGCTGTCATATAAACTGGTACCTGAAGCGCCTGGAAGATGGTCATGTTTGCTTCTTCTTTCTTTTTGGTATGGTTAGTGACTAGCTTGGTGTCAGAGTTGCCGCCCATGGGTTCTGACTTGACTTCCAATGCCGTCGAGAAATATCTCTCAGGCATGCCGGTTTCCTCACGATGTTTTCCTTTACCGTTTTTGAAGCAAGTGATAATTATACAATACGCACATGAATGCGAAAAGTCAGAGTTGCGTGCCTTGGGTTCGAACTCGACACCTATGACTGGCAGTCCGACGGTCACACCACTAGGCTATAACTGCTGTTATGTCATGTCTGCTGAAGATCTTGTTTGTTGGAGAAAAGTGCAATGAGACCACGAAACTTAGCTTAAGACGCTTTTCTAGCTAAGTGCATCGACAACCCAAAGAACCTTTCTGGGGGTGGTACAGAAGCTTGCTGGTAATTTCGTAATACTCATCATCCCAATACCATTTATTTTGACAATTCAACAATATTCATTGCATTATTTATTTTGTCGAGCTGACGAATTCGGATGACAACATTTGTAATAGCAAAGCCGTCCTTTAAAACGGTTTATTTTTCTTAACCCCATAATACGGCGGAGTTTCTTTCTTCATTCCTATGTTGTCAAATCTACTCTATAATTTGCAAATCAGATTAAAAACTAACAATTACCAGAACATACACAAAAACAGATGAAAACCACAGATTTTTTTATAATATAACAACAACACAATGACGACATGTTGCAAACGGGAGCTCACAAATTAATTTCTTACCAATCACCAACTTACCTTATACACATTGACAACTGACAGCATTTCGAATTATAGGCCCTGTGAATTTCACAATAAGGTTTGAGAGTGAAAATTTCAGCTATATAAATAAAGTTGTATTTCTCAAAGTAACAAATCGGTCGAAATCGGTTGAAAAGGTCCGTTTTTTGTCAATTATTGGGGCTCATTAGGGCGCTTTGAGAGGATGTGGTCCAGTGATGATGCTTCGTGATCATTGTATCGTCACTCCGTGTCACAGGCGGCTTGTTTGAGGTGCACGCGATGGTTTGAGGTGACCCTTCCTTGATGTCAGGTGATTATTACCTACCTAAAAAAAAAAAAATGGAATCTTCGTCTGCCTAGCCTTTTCTCAATTATTTTGGGGTTAGCTTCCAATCTTTAAACCGGATGCTAACTAGAATAATCCATGTAGCGACGGACATTCGAATCCATCTTTAGTAGAAGTAGATACAATTCTGCAATTAGGACATGACATGGGCGATTGTGGCATTAAAGATTTCAAATAAAATGTGCTCGATTTTGTCAACATTTGAATAGATACAAATTCGTGTATTGCCAGATATTTATATGCAAAAGAAATCTCCGCTAGTCATCTTTATTGAGTGATAGGTTTTCCTTAAGTACATTCAATTTTTACATATTGTAGGTACAGAATGCTACTCTAATACTCTTTTACCACCAAACCTAAAAACCAGTAAGTGATTCCCATCTGAACATCTCAATCAACACAATATAAGATCTTTTAACTTTCTTTGCTTAGTATGCAAATATTGACAATCCTCTACGGGGTGGGGGGCGTTACAAAGGGCGCCGCTTCCTTTGATCTCGCCGCTCTCACCTGTGCCACGAAGATTTATCACTGGCGTCTTCCACAAACGTATTGTGTGGGGACAACCGTCTTTATTGGGAGCAAAAACACTGATGAATGGGTTTTCGGGTACTCAAGCTGTAGGTTCGCGTTTTAGTTGTCCATCAATTTGGAAGCACTCGTGTATGGAAGGGCTGTACCTAAGTATTTGAGTTTGGGAGACAATTGTTTCGACTGTCATTTGTTTCTGGGTTGTTGAAATTGGAATCTGAAGTTATATTATTTGAATTTGGTGGTCGTCAAGATGTTACGGCTGAATGAATTTGAATGTTTTCTAGTGGCCGCGATTTACGAGTTGTAGGTCGTAGTATCGAACCCAGATAGGCTCTTTACTTTGTATAAATTATTTCATCACCACTGCTCTCAAAACGGTGAAGGAAAACCTCGTAAGGAAACCAGCATGTCCTAGAACCAAAAATTCGAAGACATGTGACATCTACCAACCCGCACTGGGTCCGCGTGGTGAATTACGGCCCACTCCCTCTCACCGAGAGGAGGCCTGTGTCCCAGCAGTGGGAATATTATATATTGATTATGCATGTTGAAAAATTATGATGGATATAGTTAATGCTGGCAGTGCAGTCTTTCTATAGATTCTCCTAAGACTGTAGGAGTGTTGAGTTATGATAATTGTATAACTTAAAAAGCCAAAGTAATAGCTCCGGAGGCAGATTTGAAGTTAATACAGAAGCACCTAAATATCTCATAACTCAGAAGTTAGGATCAGAGTCCTACCAACAAAAAAGTGGCTCCTACCAACAAAAATCAAGAGCTTACACAAACATCACTAACCAAAACGAATGTCAACCGTACAGTTTCCCCTAAAATACTTTAATCCAACAATACATACATCCTATTCATTCATTCGGTCCCCCGACAATCATTCGGTCAATTTGACAATGGCAGCTGGACCCCTGTTTTGAAAATATTTGCTTGTGGACCAAACAATTTGATGTAAGTGGTTCCTACCGAAATGAAATAAATGATATGAATTGAATAATGTATCCTGTGACAATTATTTTAAATTCTTGGATGGATTGATCCTGTTGTAAATGCTTGGGTGTCTTAAAATAATGTTGATGGGTCGTTTTTATGAGCAATGGGATTAGTCTTGCAGGAACGGTTGCTTCAAGTCTAAGGAACCATGGCAATGCTGCCGAAATTATAGGATATCTACTTACACAAAATGAGTTAACATATTATTATCTCTATTTATTTTGTTATCTATTATATTTTCTGTATAAGTAGTTCATTAAACTTGACTTGGTTTCCGTACGTCTTTTTCGAGTGACCACTGAAAATCAGCGCTGTGCTGTGGGTCCCCATAGCACAGCATCATGCTGAGTGGAAGCCTTCTTGTCACATTCGTGATGTACCAGCAGCTGCCGTCTGTTTCTGTTTTCTGCTCGTGATTATATTTAATCTATTGTGTTTTATGAAGAAGACCGTGACCCAAGGGCTGGTTTTTACCTTGGGCAGAGACTAAGCAGTGCCATACAACGTGGCAATGCGGCCAGCCTCTTGGGTACATTGCCAGTCGACAGCGATGCGGATGAATTTTTCGATGCTATATTTTAGTTTGTAAATAGTTTTAGTTAAGTTAGTACTTATATAATTTTGCTACTTTTATTAATTAATTAGTTATAAGTTGTTTGTACCCACTTGTAAATAGTTTAATAATGATGTGTTAAATTCTATTTATCATTATGAAATACAATGTATCTTTCAGATTTTTAAAATGTATTGTGTTTTATTGTTCTAATCGAGTTAATTATCTTTTTGTATGCACGTGTTTTTGTGATAAATAAACTTATTTTTCTTTCTTGCTTATATTAGCCAACAGAGAGAGAGAAAAAAGGAAAGACGGAATGGAGGCCTTTGCCCTGCAGTGGGACACAACAGGGTCATATAAATATTACTAACCAATCACGATTATTCCTTGCGATAGTAGCACGGGGAATTTTAGCCGAAATTCCAAATACGATTTAAAAAAGAGTCAAAGTCAAAGATTTATTTGCAAACTAAGTGTACATTTTGTTGTTATTTTATAATGTAGATACTTACAACTTAGTGGCCTTTTCCAGGCATAGCAAATTTGAGGGTTATTTAACATTAAACATTAAATAACTATGCCATTGACACGATTTTACATGAATAATTTCAATAGTTTAATATTACTCATTCAAATAATAATTTAAACAGAATATATTAATATATATAGAGCTGTTACGATTAGTGGCATACATGACATTTCTTTCAGGCTTGTGGCAGCGTTTATTCTGAAAGTGAAATATTTCGCTGTTTTGATTAATTTGTCAATGTTACTGTGTCGAAATATGAAATATGGCTAACTACTGAACTAAAATATTGATTATGAAATGCAATATAAGAAAAGTAGTTAATTGGAAACCTTTCAAATTCCTTTTTTACACCTGAAACGGTTACAACATCAAATTTTGTGTTTTATAATAATTGCAATTATTTGCATACAGTAATATTGCCAAATTAATCAAAACAGGTATATATTTGACAGCTATTTGTGACGTTGCCAACTTTTAGAATGAACGCTCTTAAGGAAGTTAGCTGTCACAAAAGAAAACAATTTTATTGCTTTATTTTGTTTTTTATGTGTGAAGTTTAACATACGAGAGACATTTTTACTCCTTAAACACACCGACAATCTCCATTACCATTTCTATACCATTCTATATCGTAAATTACTCACGCTTTTGTGGTAAGCAGAGTTCCAAGTCCCAACGCATCTCCTTCAACCGTCACATCATTGTCACGACTCTGACCCGAGATGACCCGTGCTGATATAGCCCTTATTACAACAGTATAAGACCTATAATTGGGCAAAGGAACTGCTGCGTCGTGACGCACTTTTTGGGAGACGGACGACGAAATCTCAGATTTTGTTTTCTGATAAGTTTTGTACTTGTAGGTATGAATATTGTTCATTTACCTTTTACTTTAGTCTATTGCAATAGGTATAGATTTCATTATCTTTCAAAAGGACAGACACTATTCAAGCTTATGCAACTTGGTACAAAAGTAGGGAAATTAAATCTAAGTTCCATTAAAAAACGGTATTTTATTAGAATATTTTGTAACTGGGCTTTAAGTTTTTTGTTGACATATTTTATAGGTACCTTACCCTGTGTACTCTTACCTATAAGCTGTTCTCATCAACGCGAACGATCGTTCGTAAAAATGACTGAAATCGAATCAGATTCCAATTCTCCACAAACTACCTTTAGGACTTGCGTTAGTTCATTTACACGTTGTTTTTAGGTATTGTTTTATTATTTTCTTTAAGGTCTGACAACATTAATAATAAACAGAAAAAGATTGACACGGCCTGTAACAAAATCCATCAATTTCATAATTTTTCAGTTGACTAGTACGTGCTACTCGCACATAGATGGCGCTAAGTACGCGTGAACTTTTATAAAGTTTACTATAGTAGCGACATCTAGTGATAAGTAGAAGCGATATTCACAGAGACATGCGTAGACTAGCCAATTTTTTTGTCTTACTTATAATAGGAATCGAAATGAATAGCACCAACAAGGGAATTACGTTTTTATTCCAAATTCTAAAACGTGAGTGTTTTTTGTAATTTTTCAATGATAGCAATAGATAATATTCTTATGTAGGTAGGTAAGTTAGTACCTACCTACGTTTGCTGTGTAAATAGTACGTAGTTATGTCTTTAATCTTAAAATTTATTATTTAGAATTTTACTCAATCAACATTGTACACTTTGAGCCGTTACAGGTCAGAAGCCGAAATGTCTGACAACAGTCTTGCCAAGGGGTATCGGTGTTATACAGTAACTGAGCTGTGGAGGTCAGATAGGCAGTCACGCCATGTAAGATACCGGAATTAAAATGAATCCGGTCAGACTGGAAGCTGACCCCAACATAGTTGGGAAATGCTAGGAGAAGATGATGAACCTCGACTGCCTCGTTGGTCTAGTGGTTGCAAGCGTTACTGCTGAGCATGAGGTCCCGGGTTCGATTCCTGTGTCGGGCAAAGTGTTATGTACTCCTCTGTCCAACCCTTCGGGGCAATACAGTCGTAATGTTATGTTATGTGTTATCAATGAATAATGATGCAAAAGATAAACTATTATTAGATATGATCAAACAGCAAAATATGAAATAATAAGGCGATCTTACTAATAATAATTATAATAATCACTTGCGTTAATTTGATAAACTATTGAACTTAAAACTAAGTCACACTGTACTTAGGACTTAGAAGTAAGACCGAAGACTGTAAACGTATAGGTAGGTACTTAGCTCCTTCAGTTTTGAGTTGAGCTCCACGATTACTGACAAATGCTTGCACTGACTGGACAGGTCCACTCAAATCTGTGTGGTTCTTTCCTCAAAAGACCATTTCAGACACTAATCCATATGGTCCTCATATGACTTGACCAAGATTATGTCTGGACTTTAAAAGAGACTACGACCTCTGAGTTTGTTTCGGCCTTTCTTCCCAGAGTAGTCAGATAGGAAACACCGACCTCATCTAGCTTATTTTTAATATTTTTTTATATGACGTGTAAAAGTGATTCCGATTCCTATTTACAGAATAAATAATTTCATTTCATTAAGTTTAAGCGCTATATTTAGTAAACAAGCATGTTTTTGCCTTGTATTTCCACTAATATCACATAATAATAATTATTTAGAATTGTCACAAAAATATTATTGTTTATTAAAATGACAAGCAGTGTTGCTTGTTACACATTATTAAGGCACGGACATATTTGATTTTAGATAGGGGTTTAGTGTTGAGCACACTGTAAAGTCTCACACAGGTGCATATACAGTTTTAATATATTATATAAAAACTTCCTGCTATTTTGTAATTCTTCAAGCCTCCCTGAACATGGGCGAAAGTAAACTCCTCTTTATTCAACCCAAAGTTGTTTTTCGACTTCCACACTCACATAATCAGCCTAGGTATAATCTTCCCACTGCTGGGACACAGGCCTCCTCTGTGAGAGGGAGTTGGCCATAATATATCAGGAGTGAAGAAAGCGGGTTGGTAGATGTCACATGTCTTCGAATGTTTGGTTCTAGAACATGCCGGTTTCCTGACGATGTTTTCCTTCACCGTTTTGAGAGCAGTGGTGATGAAATAATTTACCCAAAGTAAAACGCCTGTCAGGGTTCGAATCAATCGACCTACAACTCGAAAGTCAGGGCTACCACTCGGCCAGCACTGTTGCAGTCGCAGTCGACTTCTACACAGATAGAGTTAATATAAAATAAAATTATAAAACGCCAATTTTATTAAGACTTCTTCGAAATACAGGGGTTTTCCAATTTTTTGTGCGTCATTTGTTGACGATATTATTTTGTATCGAGATAGGTACTTTATCTCCTGGAGACGAAACAAGAGCTTATCACTGTGCGTCACCTATAAAGAGTACCGCATGCCCAAATTGAACGAATATTACTTACGATTAGAAATATCGTTTCTTTGGTTCTTCCCCTACTCTTATAGCCGTCCACATTGTAAGTAGGTGATACTTACAATGTGGACGGCTATAAGAGTGGGGGAAACCCAAAGAAACGATGGATGGACTGTGCCAAAGATGATATTACTAGAAAGGGCATGACTACCTACTGAGATGACAACTAATAGAGAAGTATGGCCGACCTGAAAAAAATTGTGATAAGAGTTAGTAGAATGATGAAAATTCGGGGGATGAATTGCTACGAGTGCTTTTTCAATGGTACACCTGGCTGACCCTGGGCAGTCAGACCCACTGCCTGCTTGATGACTAGCTCATATTATTACCATTAGGGGCCGTATTATGACGTATTAATGCCACCATTTTTCCGGTCTGATATAGAAACAGAGCTATACAAAGCCGATAGTACTATCCTGTTTTCACAGTGGAATAATGATGGCATAATTCGGCTCCTGGTATCTTTAGAAATCGGCATGTCTTTGAACCAAACGCTCTAAAACATAATGTGACATCCACCTACCCGCACTAGGCCCACGTGGTGGATTATGGCCCACTCTCTCTCACAGTGAGGAGGCTTGTGTCCCAGCAGTGGGAACATTATAGGCTAATAAAACGTATGAGATATCCTGATTGTAGTTCGTGTCGATAGGACGGAGTCTTAAGTAGAAGGACTTCGATTTGGAATAAGTAGTGCTAGTGTAACTATTTTCTGGGCCCGGAAAAACATGTTTCATGGTCATCATGATGGTGGTGATGATGATGAATAGCGATGAAAGGGTCAGGAGCTTGCGTGTGGAACACTGAACTTCTCGCATCAGATTCCGAGTAAATGCGATGGTAGCTGGGGGTCTCTTCTGACATAGCCCTCTCAGCCCTCTCAGGCTTTTAACTTGGTACAGGAAAACACAACGAAAACTGTATAAAATAAATTATAATTATCATTAGATTATAATGCAAAGTATAATTTGTAACTTAAAAACATAAACATATAGTGACGTGTTGATAAGGAAAATAACAAGTAAAATAGTTATCATTTCATACAACAGAACACCTACATCACTCACTTAACCTACAATATACAGAGCAGTAATAAGTAAGTAGGTAATGTTCATGTTCTTTCACAATTCCAAAATCAAACACGTACACTATCTGATAAAGATACATCAGAAATCACATCTTTCACAAACTTGTCCCATCGATCGTTGAAAACTTTAAAAAGTCTCGTTTTACCTTCATTGTCCAACGCACTATACGTTATAGAGTTTTGAGCAAGTTGTTTCAGTAATCTCAAATCAGCATGTTTACTTGCAACTCCCATGAACGCCACAAAAAAGTCATGAGACACAGGCTCTGCACTCCACGCACCAGGGTCATCACTGGACAACACTACAGGAAGACCCAAAGCTAAATACGAAGCTAAGGGATGATTTCTTACATCGTGCACTAAGGATAACACCACATTTGATATCACATTCACTTCCAAAGCAATGTCTTTCTTTATCACAGCCGACATTAGACTCGGATGCTTCGTCAAAGCGAAGCCGTGTCCTATCCTCTTTGAGCCTAGAAGAATTGCATCGACTAAATTCTCGTCAGCTGAGGTTCCTAACCAAGCAGTCTCTCCAGCGTGTAGATAGAAGTTTATCTCGTCTTTAGCCTCAGATAATACCGGGAGGAAATCAGTTAATGGTTTGCCAGTATCTTCTTGTCCGACAAAGTCGAATCCTGCTATCATGTCTGGCATTTCTGCTTTAAGTCTTCTTGTTATATTCAAAGCTTCTCGCGCCTGATCGATGCTTTGAGTCCTGCTTTGTGTAATTATCAGTTTCACACCGATAAAGTCTGGATGGTCCTCGATAAACTTATTAGTAACGTTCTTATAGAGTTCTACTAAATACTTATTGTCGTGTTTTGTGCCATCCAGTTCGTATATGCTGTACAAGCCCATACGGATTTCTATATACATAATGTTGTCATTGTAATACTGCTTCAATGTTTCATAACAATATTTTTCTCTTACCGGTCTGTAAGCAATCAAAGATCCGATGGCTTGATTAACTTTGTGAAATCTCTTCCAAACTGTGTTGATGTCTACAAAGTCATAATCTTCTCCGTCATCTTTGTAAAGTGTGAAATAGTTCTTGAATTGTGAATCAAAAGCACTTGGATCGCCGGATGAATTCCTGAGATCGCTTACAAGAGCCCACTTAGACAAACAGGGTTGTACGGGGGTCGTCTGTGAGAAATGTAAGTTTAAGCCATCGTTTTCGTAACATGCGTATAAATGGTCTTCATACGTCAACTGCACTAGCATAACTGGGTGTAACATTAGAGTACTATGTACGTGTAACAATGCACCTTTCGGCATTCGTTTGATTATTTGATACACCTTCGACTTTTCGATATCTTTTTTATATGAAAAGTATTGTTTGGAGAAGTCGAAATGTTGCGGCATCATCTTCCATCTCATTAAGATATTGTTTGCTATCGTTTCATTTGCGTTGAGGTGTTGTTTCCCGCCCACAGCTGTGAGTGTTTCTTCCTCCAATAATGCTCTTCTTTCTCTATTGTAGTTGTCTATGATGATTCTTGCTTCAAGTGTGAGAAAGAGACACACGATAGTGGAAACGATTAGTTTCTCCATGTCTGTTTGTAAGCGCTTCGTCGGTGTGTTCGCGCCTCGACCGCCACTATTTAACTGTGGTCATAGCTGATAATAAAATTACATGACATTATCGTATCAGCCGTTTTTATGATGCGGATGACGTATAATTTTTCTAGCGTCAGAGGTCAACGCTTTGCAGATTATCTCTTTGTATACTAATATTATAAATGTCAAAGTTTGTATGTTTGTTACTTAATCCCGCAAAAACTGCTGAGCGTATTTTGATTTTAGCACACAGATAGTTTATAACCTGGATTAATACATAGGATACTTTTATCCCGTTAGTAAATTCCCCTCGGATTTTTTCGACCTCCACGAAGCCGTGGGCAAAACATTCTCATAATTTTACGGGTCGTAAAAAAATTAAGTAACAAATATATTCCTTTGAGGTGTTTTTACAACATTACCTACCTAATAATTCTTCCATAATTTAATGGCGACGTAATTATAATATTTTAGAGTGTCGTGGAAACTAAATATTTTATGACAGGAACTGGGGGCCTACCACCACTAGAGATGAAACTCTACAGGACGTATATATAGCTCGATCTCTTTCTTTCGCCCACTGAAGTAAGATTAAAATAATACTGCTTTAGAGGTGGACAATTGAACTGATGGACTGGACTGTTTTAGTTTCTTTGGTGCTGAAGCGTATTTGTAACAGCAACTCAATCGCACGGCTATAGCCGGCCGTACTTACCTACTTTCCGTAGGGTGGCGGTGGCGCTCGCGGCGCCTCAAGTAGCATTCAACGGAACTTGAGTGACCACTAGACCACTACGGACACAATCATGTTACATTGTGAGAAGTACGCGGAAATTTTACTAGATGGCGCTGATGACAGTGTGATTTTTTTTTATAATGAAGCATTTTGCATTTTTACCCAACTTTAAATAAAGGACGTTGATTATTCCGTATGAAATACTTAGGGTTTACGACCACTAGACCAACGAGGCTGATTATACGTACGTAGAACTCTGCATACACTCAGTACTTACACATTGTTTGTCAAACATATAGATATATATGCTAGTTCTAATTAAATATTACATCAATGGTCATAAAATGATTAATTGAGATTTGCACCAAGTCGTATTTTCAAAACTTCACTCCTAAGCTGTAAAAACAGGGGGTATGTTTAAGTTTGCCTGAAAAAATTCAGACCAACATAAAATAATCACGACTTTCCTTTCTCTTTCATTTTTTTTACCGCTACTTGCGTCACGGCTAGGCCGCTGCCGCTCCGCGGTCGCCATCGCTCTGCCGTCGCTAATTTCGTACCCGCAGAGGCGCAGACTGAACCTGCGTGTGCAATTTATTTGCCAAACATGTAAACAAACACGTGTTTTCCACTTAGAAACATCAAGTTTATGCAAGTATAAATAAAGTTGATTTTAGACTTACTAGTATTTTGAAAGAGTCATAAAAGATATGAAGTTGTAGCGCAAACTGAACCTTATGTGTAGGCATTACAGTTGTTTTTTCTAAAACTAGTGTTTGTTTACATGTTTAGCAAATTAATTGCGAACGCAGTATTAAGTGTGTTACGCAAATACCGCGCAGGATCGAAACCAGCACTGAACACACAGCAGTCGTGCGTTGCGACCACTGGATCAACGAGGCGGTCTATACGTTCGTAGAACTCTGCCTATACTCAGAACACACTGTTTGTCATAATTTCTAGGAAATGTTTACAGTAATTTTAGACTTAGAAGTTATTATTCACTAATATTGATACAATTCTCGTAATCTAGACGAATCGGTCATTATTATTCGGGTCAGAGTTCATTGCCACTAGCTAGAATAGATAGGTACGGTAATGGGGGATAAACAATTTACAAACACAATAATTTTCACTCATAGGCGCATGTGGAAGTCATGCCATCTTTTCGAACTGTCACCAGCAGTGCTATTCTGTAACCATCTCACCGTGAAAACTTAGGTGAAGTGAGCGTGGAGTGAGCTGTCATTCCACAGGGATTGACACTATTGACAGCTCACTTCACCCAAGTTTTCACGGTGAGATGTTTACAGAATAGCATGGCTGATATAGTGGTGGTGGATCGAGTAGAGCGGCGCACAATGGTTATTGACATAAGGCTCCCCCCGCATGACGGAAACCTCGTGGAAGCCAAGAAATACAAACAAATGAAGTATCTTGACTTGGCTCGCGATGTTGTCGACATGTGGGATGTGGACTCGGCGATCATAGTGCCAGTAGTATGTTGCCAGGTTCCACGGTATCCCTTTCGGACTTTCCCGCGACCCCGGCAGGCATCGGCCCTAGCGGACCCCGTCAGTTGTGCTGACATCTCTTTGAGGCGCGCGCGTGGAACACAACGCGCCGTCGACCCGGGCCTCCTTATCGGACGGCGAGCTACCCATTGCTCACCGTCCGCAGGCCTGCGAGTACGGTTGGATCAAGGGATTGATTCAGAAAGCGGTATTTCTGGATACGGCTCGCATTGTTAGGAGGTTCCTCTCTCTGGAGTCCTGACCGCCGGCAGCTCGGATCCTGATCTCGATACCCGCGGTGGGCTACTATTTTTTATATATTTTTTAATGATTTTTGTAAAAATATTTAAAAAATTATTTAATAAGTATGTATAACAATGAATAAAGGAAATAATATTAATAATCATTGATTTGTGCCCGGCTGATGGCCCCTGTTACATTTATGGGATTTAAACATAACTGGCGAAATGTGTAGGAGTCATAAACAATAAAGAATTTTTTGTGCGTCAATCGTCATGCGTCATTAAAATATTGGCATTTTTGGCACTCAGAAAAACCTGCTCTATCGCGTTACTGCGTATATAATTATGAAGGGTTCCGCAAAGAACAGAATTCAAGAAGAACACAAAAAAAAACAAGAACTTTTTTTGTAGGTTTAGGTAATATTAGTAACTATCTGCGCCCCGCGGTTTCACCCGCGTAAGTCTCGATCCCTTGAGAATATGGGGATGAAAAGTATCCTATATCTGAATCTAGTTCATAGTCTACCCATGTGCCAAATTTCATCTAAATCGGTTCAGCCGTTTTAGTGTGAAAGCGTACCAAACAAACAAACTCACTTCCGCATTTATAATATTATAGTTAGGATTTCTTTAATTTTACACGTTACATTATTGAGGTCTCTACAGGAGCTGAGGTTTCTCCATAAACATGGATCAGCATGAGAATGCTTAGACTAAATACAATTTATAGTGATAATTTAAAGAAAATTCTAATCCTACTAATATTATAAAAGTGAAACTTTGTATGTTTGTTACTCAATCACGCAAAAACGGCTGTACAGATTTAGATTAAATTTAACTCACAGATAGTTTATAAACTCGATTAACACATAAGATACTTTTTATCCCGGTACGTTCCCGTGGGATAATAAACTTCCGATCTCCGCGCGGGCGAAGCCGCGTGCGAAAGCTTATTACAAATGCGAATATGAGTTTGCTTGTTTGTTACGCTTTCACGCTAAAACGGCTTAAGGGATTTGGATGAAATTTGGCACATGGGTAGACCATGACCTAGGTTAGGACAGAGAATACTTTTTATCCAGGATCGCAGACGAAGTCAAGGGCAACAGCAGGTTAAAAATAATTAAACGAAAATTGAAATAAAAAAAAAACGGGCCAAATGCGTGTCGGACTGCATAAAGAAGGTTTTTATGTCACACCAACTTTTGTTATTATTTAGAACTACTTTCACGTCTTCGCTCCTATCAAAGCAATCTATCTAAAGCTAATAAACGAAAAGAAAAAGTGCGTTCAACAAAAAAAGTTAAAGGACAGAAAAATCAGGCTTATAATTATAGAAACGCATAGTAAATAACAT
The DNA here is from genome assembly GCA_914767755.1 of Agrochola circellaris. NCBI lineage: Eukaryota > Metazoa > Arthropoda > Insecta > Lepidoptera > Noctuidae > Agrochola > Agrochola circellaris. The sequence continues at coordinate 13,755,283 of OU611860.1, forward strand.
CACACCTCCTTACGCAAAGTTGGTTAAGTAACATTCACCTTGAATTTCACCCTCGATCGAGTCTTGCATAAAAGGCTACCGCAGACGAGCACGACGCGATTCTAGTACTTAGAACAATTTCTATGAAAACTTTATGGAAATTGTTCTACCAGAGTCGCGTCTGTCAACAGTCAGTTTGTTTAAACTATTTATTGGTTTAATAATATTCTGGAATCCATGATAGGTTTATTGACCGACCTCCTTAAGAACAACAACATTAGGGACTGCCAAACTGTTGCAGTAGGTATTTAAAAGAAGAGCGAAAGAGCACTATCTTTCCGCTTTCCTGCGTCATAGTCACGTAGGTATTTATTTTGTATTTTATATATTTTTTAAATCTATTTTTTTTTATAACATTGTAATGTTACATACATTACAATGTTATAAAAAAATATAGATTACATACATATATATACATAAAAAAATAAATGTCGGTAATAAAAAACTAGAGTTTTTTTACCCTGACTTTGGGTGAACGAAAGCATCGTTCTTCGCGTATGATATTTGCCTAGCTGTGAATCATACCTAAGTAGGTTAATAGTTCCTAAGTAATTATTGTCGGAATATAATTTAACTGAATGAATAAATTCTAGATTCACACAATATTCAATTGTCGGATGCAGATGGTTATTATTTAACTAAATTGTTATTAAATTATAGTGTTTAAATTAATAGTTCTGCCATTTGTCTGTTTTGTTTTTATACGTCAAATTTACTAAACTGTGCACAATGGTTTTGGGTCCCATAGAAGTGAATTCATCTGTACTTCTTCCCAAATTATAGGTATCTAATTGTTTATGAATTTGTCATAAATAAATTACATACGTCTTTGTAGCTCAAGATGCGCAAAAAAACTGGTTTTAGTACCAATGTTGTTGACTGTTCTCATTAAGTTAAATAATGATTATTTCTTGAAGTTTTTTTCTAGAAAAAAGTACCTTATTTTATAGTATAACAAGAAGGTAATATACATAATACAGAGTGGCAGAGACTTCGACGCGAAAACTGTAACCATCGATTCAGTACGTGATTGAAATTTTTCGTCGGTTATTTTAAAAAAATCTGCTGTTCCATACATTTTGACCGCGTAGGTATTGCCCTTTTTTATGAAATAGCAGATTATTTTTTTAATAAGCGACGAAAAATTTTAATAGAGGGAGGGGGGTTGAGAATCACATACTGAATCCATGGTAACAGTTTTCGCGTCGATATCCCTGCCACCGAATATAAAAAGTACGGCAGGTAAGTAACTGTCATCACGAAGTGTGCTGAGATTTTATTAAGTGTTGTTAAATATGTACCAAAATAAAATAACCCAACGAAAGTGGAGATGGACAGGCCACATGTTAAGAGGCATTCAGGACAGGTACCTAGAGTAAAGTCCTGACAGAATGATACCTCAGAGATGGCAAAAGGAACAAGGGAAGACAATATAAAAGACGGGAAGAAGAATTGAGGAAGAGTTGAGAACTCAATGGAAGTTGTTAGTCGAGTCCTTTGCCAAAAGGCACACTGAATTAAGAGACATTCTGAAAACAACAAAAAATACCACAACGCAAAGATGTTCAGAATAAAAAGGGTTTATTATAAATATGTACCAATACCAAACATTTTTGTAAAGCATACCAGCTATCTAATTACGCAACACAGTTTCGTTGACAATTCCTACTAATCTGTTTCAATTTGACAGGTCAACAACATTCATTGTGTTATTTTCGTTGTTGAGCAGATTTTTTTTTCGGACGTACAAAGCAATGGATTAGCAATCTGTTTCAAAACGATTCAGATTCTGATTGATCGTGTATTACGTAATTAGGGTACTAGTTGTAGCTAGTTAGTGAAAACTGGAGAGTGTGAAACCCCAACCAATACTAAGCAAGTGTGTCCGGGTGTGTGCGTGTCTGAGTTTGACCTTTTGGTCTCAATACTCTAATACCAATTAGACATATCATAACTAAGCGAGTAACGAAAAAAAACTTCTTAATAATAGATACTCAAATTACTTCCACGTCAAAATAACAGTAGTCTAACATAAATATAAAAACAAAATCTTTTTTAATAATAAAACGTGACGTCGTTTAAAAGAAATTAAAATACTTGTTATCAAGGTCGACGTGTTAAAATATGCACTAAAAGGATTTAAGTGAAGCTGACATTTAGATTTTTACATACCGAACAAAGAAAATAAGAATAGACAGTCATGTCATAAATATTACTACGAAAAGAAAAAATACATAAACATAGTTTATAACAGCACGATAAATTAATTTAGTGACCAAACCTTCCGATATCTCAAAACTTTTACCAAATATATAATCAGAACAAACGATAATTTCTGCGAAATCAAACGTCCATTAACTCCAGTACTTATCCACTCAACAATAAACGCTTAACGACATATATAAACGGCCGCCACACACAGTGCTGTAGTATCGGTCGAGACGCGAACACTTACCGGCTAAGTGACGAACGCACAGAAATGAATACACTGGCCGCTTATACTACATTGTGTCTCCTTATCACGCTCGACGCACGTCTAATTCCAGATAACTACAGTAAGGAACGAAGAGCTTTACTGGACGAAGAAACACTCACAGCTGTAGGCGGGAAACAACATTTGAACGAAGATGAAACAGTAGCAAACGATATCTTGATGAGATGGAAGATGAATGAACTCAACCCTTCGTACATCAATCCGCAGCATTTCAACTTCTCCAAGCATTACTTTTCGTACAAGAAAGATATAGAAAATTCAAAGGTGTATCAAATAATTAGAAGAATGCCGAAAGGTGCAGTGTTACATGTGCATAGCTCTTTAATGTTACATCCAGATGTGCTAGTGCAGTTGACTTATGAGGACTATTTGTATGCGTGTTACGCGAACGATGATTTAAGATTACATTTCTCAGAGTCGACCCCAGAACGACCTTGTTCATCTAAATGGGCTCTTGTTAGCGATCTCAGGAATTCTTCCGGCGATCCAGACGCTTTTGATTCTCAATTGAAGAACTATTTCACACTTTACAAAGATGACGGAGAAGATTATGACTTTGTAGACATCAATACAGTTTGGAAGAGATTCAACAAAGTTTATTATACAATCAAATCTTTGATTTCATACAGACCGGTAAGAGAGAAGTACTGGTATGAAACGCTCAAGCAGTTCTATGAAGACAACATTATGTATATAGAAATTCGTACAGGTTTACAAAACTTATACGAATTGGATGGCACAAAACACAGTAAGAAGTATTTAGTGGAACTCTTCAAGAACGTAACTGATAAGTTTATCGAGACGCATCCAGATTTCATCGGTGTGAAACTGATTATCACAAAACACAGGGCTCTAAGTATTGACCAGGTGCTAGAAGCTTTAAATCTGACAAGAAAACTTAAAGCAGAAATGCCAGATATGATAGCAGGATTTGACCTTGTCGGTCAAGAAGACATTGGTAGACCATTGACAGATTTCCTTCCTATATTATCTGAGGCTAAAGACGATATAAACTTCTATCTACACGCTGGAGAGACTGCTTGGTTAGGAACTTCAGCAGACGAAAATTTAGTCGATGCAATTCTTCTAGGTTCAAAGAGGATAGGACACGGCTACGCTTTGACGAAGCATCCGAGTCTAATGTCGGCTGTGATAAAGAAAGACATTGCTTTGGAAGTGAATGTGATATCGAATGTGGTGTTATCCTTAGTGCACGATGTAAGGAATCATCCCTTAGCTTCGTATTTAGCTTTGGGTCTTCCTGTAGTGCTGTCCAGTGATGACCCTGGTGCGTGGAGTGCAGAGCCTGTGTCTCATGACTTTTTTGTGGCGTTCATGGGAGTTGCAAGTAAGCATGCTGATTTGAGATTACTGAAACAACTAGCTCTCAACTCTATAACGTATAGTGCGTTGGACAATGGAGGTAAAACGAGACTTTTTAAAGTTTTCAACGATCGATGGGACAAGTTTGTGAAAGATGTGATTACTGATGAATCTTTATTAGATACTAGAATTTCGTAATTTTGTTTAGTGTTTGTTAACATTGAAAGTGTGAAAGACTTTAGAGGGAATCCGCTATTCTCCGACCAATTATTTTGTATTCCTTAGAAAACAATTGCTACTGTAAGCTCTGTAAATACTAAGTTAATCATAGACAATAGGTGTCATATTAATTAAATTTACGGAACTCTGTATTATTGCCTGCCTATCGTGAAAATGTGTGCCTATAATATAATTCGTCGGCGTAGGTGGAGAACTAAATAACTACGATTTACGTCAAAATGACTTGTTACCATTTTCGTTACACACCAACCATGTTGCATATTTTCGTCTGACAGGCATTTTCATATTTCTGTCCTGTTCAGAAATACAGAGTTTTTATGTTCCAAATAGGAAAATAAATATGTTCAAAACTATCAATAAAGCTTTGTTCAGACTAGCGCGACACGACAGCGCGACGCGACACCGGTTATTGTTATACCGTGAAGTTTTCTTAGAAATTGTATTGTTCGAGTCGCGTCGCGGCGTCGCGTCGCGCTGGTCTGCACGAGCCTTTAATCGTAGAACAAAAAGTAAATAACTCAATCAGTAAATCCATTACTATGCTTTATGATAAGTCGAGGTATTGCAAGAGTTACATAAAATACGTTGTTTAAGTTTTCTTCGACTCTAAATGTTATAATAAAATAGCCATGTTCAAGGAAAACTAAATAACTCGAGTTGTTTAATTTGCACATTTGAAATTCTAATGTTACACACTTCAATTTATGAATAATTTATAGTATCGATGTCTTCTGTAACACAATATTAATCAAATACAAGATGCTTAGCAAACATAATTAAATAAATGAAGTTGTTTATTACTGATATAAAAGAAAAATGAACGTAAGTAAAGTTATCATTCGACTTTTAGCACCAATAATCATTGACAAATTATTTGAAGTAATTTTGTTTCAAAGCAGCTAATTTTCATGTTCAAATGTATGTTGAAATTTACAAATTGAATAAGTGGACTTATTTGCCCTTTATTTACTCTGTCATGTGCATCTGACGCGTCGGAAAACAAAACAATTAACCGTTAAAAGTAGCTAACTCCAGTATACTTACAATAATATATACACAATAATAAATATATATACAATAATATACTTACAATACTTATATGTTTAAACAAACGAAACTCTTTCTAGAAGCAAAAAAATGAAAAAACTAAGTTATCTAATATTACCATAACTTATGTTTGGTAATATTAGATAACTTAGTTTTTTCATTTTTTTTTAAACATATAAAAAAGGTACAGATACCCGAAGAATAACCCACGAATATTACCCACGGTAAAATTGTCTCCCATTTATTAATGACACCAAAAATTTTAAAAAAGCAGTAAATCGCAATTTTCTCCAAACTTCCGAGTTTGGAGAAAATTGCGATTTACTATTTTTTGAGTTATTCAGTTCTCCACCTACGCCGACGATTTGACCGGCACCCTAATTGCGTGATACACGATCAATCAGAAATTGAATCGTTTTGAAACCGATTTAGCAATCTGTTTCAAAACGATTCAGTTTCTGATTCCATCCATTGCTTCATAAATTCGAAAATATAATCTGCTCAACAACGTAAATAACGAAATGAATGTTGTTTAATTGTTAAAATGAAACATATTAGTCGTAATCGCTTACAAAAATGTGTTCGTGCCTAATTCTAATCAGGAGTGGGAAGTAACTTTCTGTCAAAATATAAAAACAACTTAAGGCGAAAGCGTACACATCTGATTATTATCTTATCTTAACTGATTATTATCTTATAACATTCTAAAGACTTTACTAATAAAATAATATTTGACGATTACTGATTAAGGAGGACGCAGTAACGTAGCTCACGAAATTAAAATTTTCTTACGTTTTTTGGCAATTAGCAGGACATTGTCAGGTTGTATGTTGATCAAAATATGATTATTTTATTATTATAAGTCTTTAGAATGTTATAAGATAATAATCAGATATGTAATTGTTTTGTAAATAATTGTGTGTGCATGCAAAACACAAAATATAATCGTGACTGCACTGATGTCACTAATTAAAATAATATTATAAATAAACAAAGCATGATTAAATCACTGCCTCGTTGCTCTAGTAGTCGCATGCGCTACTGCTGAGCATGAGGTCCTGCAGTGCTATTCTGTAACCATCTCACCGTGAAAACTTAGGTGAAGTGAGCGTGGAGTGAGCTGTCATTCCACAGGGATTGACACTATTGACAGCTCACTTCACCCAAGTTTTCACGGTGAGATGTTTACAGAATAGCATGGCTGGAATCGATTCCCAGGTGGGCAAAGTGTTATTGGGCTTTTAGGGGCATGAGGAACAGGGTGTAAAGTTCACTCATCCACTATAGAAAAGGGAGGATCCAGACAGGTGTCATTTCTGGCGGGCAACTGCCCAGAGGTTGAAGTCGGGAACTTGTATATATGTCCACCGCGCGGTAAACTCTAATTGCGCGATGCAGGAGTTTGAGTGACGTCAGGTCTTTGATGCGCAGTTCGCATGTGGCGATGTAGATGCCGCCACAGGTGTTACCATTAGGAATTTCTCAGTAGTAGCCCGGAGTTTGGAATTGTACCCTGTTGATAGCAATAGGCTCGCCCCCTATTACGAACGACTTTAACAGAACTGGTAAGCTAAGCTTGGTACGTATCTAAGAACTTATCAAGGCAATAAATAGATACTGTTACAAATATGGGTGTACTATAGGTACCATCGAAGAACTTCATATCTAACCACCGTAAGGACTATTCTTGCTTGCAGCGCTCGGCGGCTATAGCAACGGGCTGGTAACAGATGTGGTCATCGTGTTCACGGGATTTTGTTTTGAAACTGGTTAGATATGATCTTCTTTGATGGTACACCTTTGCCTAACCCTTTGGGGAACACAGGCGTGATGTTATGTTAAGTTTTATGTTTATTGTAAGCACTATTAGCTATGTATTAAACACTAAAGGTACCATTCCGTAGCCGACCGCAGACGGCAGCAGCAGGCGACTTGTTGCCGCGACACGACTGATTTCTATGAATTGCTATGAAATACCTCCGTAGCTAGCGACACAACACCACGTCTGTTTCAAAGAAATACATAGAAACCAGTCGTGAAACTTAGAGGGTTGTATTGATGATTTTAATTAGGTATTTATAATTCTGTAAATACAAATATTTGTTAAGGTCGCCATCCTAATTTTATCCGTATAACCTGATACTCAAAATCAAAATCAGAAGTCATTTATTCAAATTATGAGAATCAGCACTTTTCGAACGTCAAACAGCAGTGCTATTCTGTAACCATCTCATCTCACCGTGAAAACTTAGGTGAAGTGAGCGTGGAGTGAGCTGTCATTCCACCTAATGCTAGAGATTGACACTATTGACAGCTCACTCCACGCTCACTTCACCTAATTTTTCACGGTGAGATGGTTACAGAATAGCACTGCAGTACCCTAATTACGTAATACACGATCAATCAGAATCTGAATCGTTTTGAAACAGATTGCTAATCCATTGCTTCGTACGTTCGAAAAAAAAATCTGCTCAACAACGTAAATAACACAATGAATGTTGTTGACCTATCAAATTGAAACAGATTAGTCGGAATTGTCAACGAAAATGTGTTGCGTAATTAGATAACTGATCTGCAAATTACGAAAAAAAAAATAGAAAAGTAAGAAAAATGTAATTTCGCTTGCTACCCTAGCGCCTTCGCCTTAATTAAGATAATTTTCGCAATAAAAATGCCAGAGGAATCCATTAAAACAGTTAAAATAAATTATACATATCGCTTTTTATTTATAGAAACAGGAATAATAAAAACGAAGAGATAAAAATAATATGAAGCAAGTAAGAGGGCAGGATTGATGCATCCCTGCCCTCTAAGAGAGAGGAGGCCTATGTCCCAGCAGTGGGAACATTATAAGCTGTTTATGCCAAGAGATATACCAGCAGTGGGAACATTATAAGCTGTTTATGCCAAGAGATATCCCAGCAGTGGCAACATTGTAGGCTGCTTATGCTAAGTCACATCCCAGCAGTGGGAATATTAAAGGCTGATTATGCTAAGTGGCATCCTAGCAATGGGAACATTATAGGCTGATTATGCTACGTGATGCAATGCCCGTACATACACACCTTTACGTACTTAAATATTTTTTTAATTCGAATATGTTGGCAGTGTTTCAGGGGATAAATGAATGTTTGCATGTGAATGAATAAATGAATGTTTGCGAATATGAACAACTATGAAATAGAGTAGGGTAAAGCGTCTGTTTGTGTAAGTACGACAAATACGTAAACATGACGCAAAGAAAGAACATAAAACGAAAAAAGAACAAGTTGGGGGAACACAAAAAAAAATCAATTTTAAATAATAAGGCAGCGCTTCCATTATTCCTGTAGTACTTTCAACCACGGGTGTCATTCCCAAACAACTGCATCAATCTTTGAAAACACTAGACGTTGCTCCCTCCACCTACCAAACCCTACAGAAAGCTGCCATTCTGAACACTTGCAGAATTGTCCGAAAATTCATGCAGAACGACAATGACGCACAAATATCACACGCACAGACATTACTCACCACTGCAACACAAAATCAAAACATAATATCACCACGCCATATATTATCACCAATTACTCGTATCACTTAATTTCAGTAGAACTCTCAAGGGTAGCACTTGGCTTTGGCCCGTGTTACCTTAAAATACCGGCACAATGTCGAGATACAAAAATGTATACCAACAAATAATAATAATACACCCGCAGGGCAGCATGTGGCGAGCTGTTGGGCAGTAGCGACCCCATGGACCCTATCTCCCAGGAGAAATATTGATCCTCATCTCTGGCTTGCCTTTATTGGCCGACTGGAGTGAACACTGACGACGAACAGAGCTCCCACCTCATTCATGCCTTAATTGGCCGGCTTGAGTGGAGATTCGCAAGAGCAAACGTGCTCGGAGGAAGGAAGTATTCCTTTGAGTGCTTGTAGGCATCTTGACCATCTTCCGGGTTCTAGGATTGTTCTGAAAGACGTGGAATACCTCTCCACTCCTCAAGCACCTCAGGACATGTTTCCCCCTTGTCGCTATGTCACTATGTGCTAGTGACAGCTTTTGGGGGCCCATTATTGAGTGTGGAAGTCACCCCCTGCCATTTTTTTCCGTGTACATATAAAACATTGATCAGGCAGGGGCCATAGTCCTTCCATAGTTCCAGGTCACCAGTCAACTTTAGTCCAATATCTTTGTTTCCATATCCTGCAATAGTCCTTCACCAACCGGGGGTTGTCCTTGGGTGCACTTGCATAGTACATACAGGGATAATCGTCGGTTGGTGCCTCATTTAATTAAAAACGCCTAACGGGCCTCTGCGAGTTGGCTTCGGCTCCTCGTACGCCTTCCAAAGGTCCGGGACCCCAGGGTCAGGAGAAATGTCAAAGACCAAAAAAATAAATAATTATATCCTACTTTAAATGCTGATTAGCGAATTCAAGCCATTATATGTCCAGAATGTTGATCTCATGATGCTTTCTGCAAGCGAACAACATCTTCAAACCGGTAGAGTAGCCATGAAAATTAAAATGTTTAATGTCAACTATAATTAGTCTCAATTTGCACTTATCAAAGATGATGCAAATAGCTCATCTGTTGACAAATTGACTCACTTGCAAAGATCATCAATGATCACGCCTTATCTTTTTCAGACCTATGCTAATAGATAATTATTATCGTAACTATGTATACAGGGTGGCAGGGCATGACATCGACGTGAAAACTGTTACTGTTAAATTTCAACGCAGGGAGGTTCAGAATCATGTACTGGTATAAAAAGAAAAAAAGAAAGAAAAAAAAGAAAAAAAATAAAATAAAAAGAAAGAAAAAAAAAGAAAGAAAGAAAATACGTTTATTTGCGGTACACATGACGCAAAGAAAGAACAAAACACAAAAATTAACAATTTGGGGGAAAATATGCGTCACATCCACGCAAAACGGCCATCGCTCAGCTTAATGCTGCGACCCTATGCGAGACAGGGGCCCAACGCCAAAAAAAAAAAAAAAAGCGGTAAAATTTTTGCGTCGGTGAGCGATGCCATCTTGCATAACTGGCGAAATGTATGTACTATAGGTACAGCTCTGCCTAACTCTTCGGGGCTTACAGGTATGATGTTATTGTGTCGTCATCTGTCTAGCCTTTTCCCAACTATGTTGTGGTCGGCTTCCAGTCTAACCGGTTGCAGCTGAATATCAGTATTTTAGATGGAGCGACTGCCTATCTGACTTCCACAACCCAGTAACTGGGTAATACGATACCGCTTGGTAAGCCTGGATGTCAGACTTTCGGGCTTCTGCAACCCGTAACGACTGTCAAAGAACCAAGAATGACAGCCGGGACCAACAGCTTTAACAACGTGCTTTCCGAGGTGCGGAGGGGTCTTAGTATGATCCGTGCGGCTGTTATCATTTAAATTTGCTACAAGCCCCTCCGCTCCTTAGATGTTATTGTGTGTTATGCTATAATTATCAAGAAGGGGAACATAATTTCCTAGCTTCTTTTAAAGTGAAACACAAGCGTATCAAAACGTACGGCTGTAAAGGCCACACGTCAGAGGTAACAAAACGCCTCAAAGTGATGTCAGCACAACTGACGGGGTCCGCTAGGACCGATGCCTGCCGGGGTCGTGGGAAAGTCCGAAAGGGATACCGTGACCCCTAGCAACGTACAGGCAACTGAAGGAACATGGGTGGGTTTAGTCAGTAAGTGTCTGACACGCCCTCCCGCTCCGCCCAGAGCGGGAGAAGTTATTTGATAATTTTCCACCAAAAAAAAAATATGGTAACAAAACCAGCACCCTAATTGCGTAACATACGATTAATAACAATCTGAATCATTTTCAAGGATATTGCAAATACATTGCTTCATGTGTTCAAAATACTTGTCTGCTCAACAACGTAAATAACGCAATGAATGTTGTTGAACTGTCAAAATGAAGAGATTATGATTGATCGTGTGTTACGCGATTAGGGTGCAGTATAAGTTGGCCTTTTATTCTATTGAAGCTCCGTGGTACGCTAGGCCAGCTAGGTATCTAATTGCGTAAACATTTTCGATAAACAATTAAGACTAATTTGATTCATTTTGACAGTTCAACAGCATTCATTGCGTCATTTACGTTGTTGAGCAGATTTTTTTTTCGAACTTATGACGCAATGGATTAGCAATCTCTTTCAAAATGATTCAGATTGTGATTGATCGTGTATTACGCAATTAGGGTGCAGCTCAAGGCACCCGATATGCAGTCGACTGTACCTTTATGTCCATTACAAAATTCTACGTGATCTATTAAAAGAAACTGATTCGATTTTTTGTAGTCTTATTAGTATTCCATTCATGAATTATAATAAACAAGCTATTATATTATTACTTATTAAAGAATGTTCTGGAAACTCTAAGCCAATTTGTCATTTCGACCGTGACAGTAAAATTAGATACTTACGTAGGTATACATATCTATACGTACCTATTATATAATTAAAGTCGTTTTTCGTGTCTGTTGTATGACGCGTTGTTCTTCTAAACTATGCAACGGATTTTGATGTAGTTTTCGAAATCATTTAGGCTGGCTTCACGGCTGTGCGGGAGACCCGTACGAGCCGTCCTCCCGGAACGGAGACACATGTGAGGCGCTAGAACATTGTTTCACAGCGACGCGGATGGTGCGTACGCGACCCGCACCGGGAAGAGCCCGTACAACGTATCGTACTACTCCCTCGTTTCAGAGTACTGCGGGCGCTACCCGTACGCGTCTCCCGTGTTTGGACGGTCCGTGCGGGTCTCCCGCACAGCTTTGAAACCAGCCTTAGATAATTGATTCCGGAAGTGTTAAGTGTATAAAACATCTTAATCCTAACTTAGTATTGGGTCCCCAACTATGAAATTGGCGTTTTTTTCTCACAAATAGAGAACCTTGTCACTTCTATGAATAAAAATATTGATCAATTGCTTGGTATTATATGCAATAATGACCATCATAGACAACTACCAATAGTAAAAAAAACCTTATTACTTATAGTTTATAAACATAAAAAATACCTTAAAAATGACTCCTCATTTTGTTAGCAGAAATGACCACTATTTGTTTTAATTTAGCCAAAACTTATTTTTGTCGCTTAATTTAGTGTCATATTACGTTATCTTAGTTTTTAAACATGAGCGCATAAAAGTTTTAAAACATTAGTGTTCATGGTTGTTATATAAATTAAGAAAATGTTAGTATGAAAAAAACAACTTCTTCAAAATTCTCCATACAAAACGCTGATTTCATAGGTAATATTATGAATGCGAAAGTGTACAAAAAACGTGTTGGTTTGCTTGTTTGTTACGCTTACATGCTAAAACGGCTGAACCGATTCGAATCAAATTTGTCCACATGGGTAGACCATGACATAGGATACTTTTTATCCTGATATTTCCCCGGGATCGAAACTGGTACGGGTGAAACCGCGGGGCGCAGCTAGTTTATATAAATAAATTTTAGCCGCAGCCGCAAATCATAATACAACCTGATACTGACCAGCAAATTGCAAAAAAAAGATCAAATAGAGAAATATAAGACAGTAGACAGGGTGAAATTGAATTCATGGGCATTCTTTTAAGCGGTCATTGTACTCATAATTATGAACAACTTTCGCTATGGGACCAAAACTAAAATCGCGAAAAAAAATCCCTTAAGATTTCACCCCGTATTGATAAGAAGACTATAGTGTATTTTGCTCAAGACAACATTACTTTGACGCGAGCTGATTATGAAATGTGTCGTTTGCCTCTCATAATTTATTTTATGATACGAAATAAAATGCGTACTTTTATCTTTTTATGTCATTCGTTGAACTTTCACCCTTCATATAATATAACTATAATATTATTAATGCGAAAGTGATTTTTTTTGTTACGCTTTCACGCACGCCAGGACGGCTGAACGGATTTGAATGAAATTTGACACATGGATAGACCATGACCTGCGCCATAATTGCGTAACACACGATCAATCACAATCTGTTTCGTTTTGACAGTTCAATAACAATAATTGCGTTATTTACGTTGCTGAGCAAATACATTTTTCGAACATATAAAGCAATGGATTAGCAATTTCCTTCAAAATGATTCAGATTATGATTGATTATGTGCTACGCAATTAGGGTGTTGGATCAGGACATGATACTTTTATCCCAGTGGTACGTTACCGTGGCATAATTTCCGACACCCACGCGGGCGAATCCGCGGGCAAATGCTAATCGTATATATAATGAAACCCTCCTTTAGAATATGTAAGTAAATAACAAGAACTGTTTGAGTAGGCTAAAGTATAATTATGAGTGTTAAAAAATAGTTTTTTATGTCACTATCCGATATTTCCGCTATAGATAAAAAGGTTTCCTGATATAATGTAAGTAATGGTATCAATGAACTTCTGCAGATATAGGTAATAATCACCTAATAACTTAGCAGCATTTTTCTAACATCTTATTCAGCGTGTATCAGAAATCTGTGGTGGTACAGCTATCTAATTACGTAACATATTTTCGTAAACGATTACGACTAATCTGTTTCATTTTGACAGTTCAACAACATTCATTACGTTACTTACGTTGTTGAGCAGATTTTTGTTCGAACTTATGAAGCAATGAATTAGCAATCTGTTTCAAAACGATTCAGGTTCTGATTGATCGTGTACGAGTATTACACAATTAGGGTACAGATCATCAAACTGAACAATTTTCTCCATGAAAAATTCATGAGAAAAAATATCTGCTGTCCAATACATTTGGGACGAGTAGGTATTGCAGTTTTGTGACTGCTGATTTTTTCGCGTTCACGATTTTGATACCATGGAGAAAGTTGTTCAGTTTCATTATCTGATTACCACCCTTTAAAATAAGTAAGTACGTATGTCTATAAATTTTTAGGAGCCTACAGATTTTCTTAATTTTTTACGATGGTTACTGTAGCCTGCTTCGCGTCTGTGGTCTAGTGGTTAGACCACACTCTAACTCTCCAGCAGCAAACCTGTCTATTTTAAGTTGGAAGAACTTGATTCTATACAATAGTATGTCGATCATCAAAATTCAAGAAAATGTGGGAACCTTTTCTATTTCTTCTTTCCAACTTAAAAACAATATCGTGCAATATCTGAAATTATTTCTCAATCGGCAGAAAATCCAAACTACTTTAGATTAACCTAATTAATCACGTTATAAGTCATTCTATGGTTTTATGATTGTCACGAGGTACACCATTAAAACTCTGATTGTAGGTAGGCACTTCTGACGTGACGTCACCACACTAAAGCTACGGATTCCTATTATAGCGGTGGCCACATAGCGTTTGCAATTTACCAGCGAATATCAATTACCCATTTTAAACTAGGTGAATAGGTATCAATTTCATACTTGAAACTGGCAGAATAGCCGACATCGGCTGTCACAAAAGAAAAAAAAATCTCTTATTATTGACATTCCTACTGTCAAACATTACCGTCCGATATTTATGCTGCCATGATGTCACATTTTTTTGCAATATTGAGCAGCACTGATTGCGATATCGAAGAAAACTTGAAACACTGTCTGTCTAGTTTATACTGTTTTTATACTGCCTAAGCTATGTCCGATGTTTTTGATCACAACGAGCTATCACATTCTTCTGAAATTAACTGAGTAGGTGTAGGCTTCATCTTGAAGAAGCTTTTGAAGCCGATGCAGCATCCTATAATTTGTCATCGCTTGTCTTGTCAGACAGTTTTGGTGTTCCTTCGATGTCACATATTTGTGCTGCCACATGTTTAAACCTTCCACAAATAACCACATATATTTGCCGTAATTTTGACGACAGATATTAATGGATGTATCACGAAATCAGATAAATAGATAGTTATTATTGACGAGCTGCTCATAGTAATTTATGCTCGTGACTGTACTTCAGAGAACTCTTTGTGCGTGAGCCCAACTCTTAAATGCTCAATTGCACCGTTTTTCTTTTTGTGTGGCAAGCAAGCAGCCTTCACTTGATGGTAAGTAAGAAGCAGTGGTGGCCTAGTGTTAACGGCCTCACCTAACGAGTTGTAGGTCGTAAGTTCGAACCCAGACAGGCGCTTTACTTTTTGTAAATTATTTCATCACCACTGCTCTCAAAACGGTGAAGGAAGAAACAAGATGAAACTGGCATGTCCTAGAACCAAAAATTCCAACACCACGCGGGCCCAGTGCGGGCTGGTAGATGTCACAATCTACCAGCCCGCACTGGGACCGCGTGGTGCATTACGGCCCACTCCCTCTCACCGAGAGGAGGCCTGTGTCCCAGCAATGGGAACATTATAGGCTGATTATGATAAGTACGGGTCAGTGTGGACACCACCGTCTAGGCCTCTGCAATACCAAAGACATCGCAGGTACGTTGGTATACATACCGCCGGTACGTTATACCGGAGCTACAGACACAAAGCTGAAGTGACTCATGTGTCTGTAATAACATGGGCGCTCATAATTTGATCCGCTTCAAGTTTCTGCATAATCATAATATCTTTGTAAAACGGATCCCAGTGAGTTGTTTTGTTAGTGCAGAATTCTGATAAGCTTCCATTAGGTAGGTGAGTAAGTATAGTTATATTGCTTGTATGTGTTCTCTTGTAGGGCATATCCATACAAGTATAAAAGGAACTAACGTTGATTTGATCGCCTGCTTGTTTTGCTACAACGATTAGATGCCTTTACAAAAATTTGGACAAAAATAATACTGAAGCATCTTCAAATTATAAAAAGAGCCTTTATGAAGGTATAAAGGTGAATCCCAGCTGATCAACTCTGGAGAAATCGTGAGCTATACGAGACTAAGTCAATGATCAAAGTTTAATCAGTGAGCAAAATCGGTAGGTAGCAAGTCTGACAGCTCAGGAGGCACCAGTATTGCTATTCTGAAAAAATCTCGCCGTGCAAACGTAGGTGAAGTTAGCTGTCATTCCACGACGCTATGGGATTGATACTAGTGACAGCTCACTTCAGCTAAGTATTGACGGCGAGATTTTAATAGATCGCCTGATGTTACAGTGCGTTTCTACTGAGGCCGAGGCGAGCGGAGCGGAGAAATGCACCCTAACGGTGATATTGCCAAAAAAGGGTCACTCATAAACTCTTTTGAATTAGATCGACACGCCGACAACGCCTTTATTTTTAAAGCTTGCAACCAAAGGTATAATTACAGATTACGTATAATCTCTAAAAACAACAGGAACATTATGTCATCACACACTTTGTCGGCGATGCACGGCGGCCTAATGAGATAATTATCAAGACACGGGTGCATATATACAGATGCTGGAGTTCGAACCCTCTCCCTCTCGGATCATTAACACTGACTACGATAGGGGATTATCTGATTTGTATAAATAACAATTTTACTAGAACTTTTGGGTCATCTACTCAACACTATTAGAGAATACCTTAAGAGAATCTAATAATAACCTTACCTTACTTTGTGAATCTTAGGGCTTAGTAATAACAGCCGCACGGTCGATCGATCAGGTTAAGCTACGCTTGCCGCGGTGGGACCGTGGATGGTTGACCAACTTTAAGCCATAGTTAAGCCGTTGGTCCCGGCTGACATTCGTGCATCTTTATCTTTGACAGTCGTTACGGGTCTTCAAGCCCGAAAGTCAGACAACCCGGTCATACCAAAGGGGTATCGTATTACGCAGTAACTGGGTTGTGGAGGTCAGATAGGAAAGGAAAGAAATGATATATATAAAGATAGGATAGGAAAGGCAGTCGCTCCATGTAAAATATTGGTATGAGCTGCATATGGTTAGACTGGAAGCCGAGCCCAACATAGTTGGGAAAAGGCTCCCGATGATGAGGACTTTGTGAACGTGTCCAACGGTGGTGCCGTGGTGGAAAGATTTGCCAATCAGCACGGTTGAAAGCGGAACTCTGACTGCCCAGAGGGCCTATTATTAGCCCATCGCCCAGAAAACCATCTTGGTGACAATTGACAACGCCTACAGAAAACTTTTAGCAACTTTATTGTACTCGTATTGCGTAAATTGTGTATATTTTAATTTTTTTTATTTTATTACTTATTGGGCCTGCTCTTGACCTCGATCTCGCCTGATGGAAACCGATGGATGAGGTCAACGAAGGAACTAGTGTGCCCAGAAGATGCCTTTACTCTTGCTTTGAAGACAGTCGAGTTATACGTGGACACAGAATCTGAAGTTCCAGCATCAAGTTTGGCATTTTACTAAATATAAGACTGGAGAAAAAACTGAGTCACAGTCGACAACTTTTTGGCTGAGCATGACGTCCTGGGTTCGATTTCCAGGCCCGAAAAAGTGATTAGGTTTTCCCATCCGGAATTTCTTAGTAACCCGGACTTTGGATTTGTGCCCGGATTATGACAATAGGCTCGCCCCCTATTACCTGAGACTTAAACATAACTGGTTTAGTATTTATTTCTGCCAGAGTATAGTTCTCGATGATTTTGGTTGGTATATTGGCGTGTGCTAGCTGACAAATATGGCTAATAATTTAAATTATGTTTTCTGTTGCGTTATGAAAATTATTTTGCATACCATTATACAGAATCTTTCTTTTTTCTAACTGAACAGACAGCTGTGCGGTTGGGGAGTTTGTTGCGCCACTTCTTCTTCCCAGCTAACGCACTAGGAAGTGGTGAAGGGCGGGCGTTTTGGGGGGACTGTCTTATGTAATTTTGACGTTCGAAAATTCTTAGCCTAGTTTGAATGAATGACCTTTGAATTTTGAATTCTGGCGCATAGTTGTAGTAGGTGTCTGGGGAAACCAGGTATAATGTTGTGTTGTGTTCAATTGGGGACTGCACCTATAACAATTAAATAATAGGCGCCTTTAAGAATAGGGACTGTTGCAAAATGTCTGATGTCGTCTGATCAAGTCTAGTTCGTGAACGGGCGCCGTCAGCGAATTGCTGTTTTATTTTTTTATTACGGGCGTTTTTAAGGTTTTGCATCGTTGTCACATATAGGTATAACTTCATTATGAATGAGGTATATTTTGATTTAAAAGAGTGTCCGTGGAGTTTCTTGCCCGTTGTTCTCCTTGGGAACCTACTACGCTTTGGAATGGGCAACTAGCTTCATCTTTCTGACTGACCGACCCATTAACAATTAAAAAGTGCCTGGAATTGGTTTATTTAAAATAAATAATAGTTGAGATTGAGTTCTTTTTTTTAGTTTGATGTTAAAAATAAAAAAGCCACCTTTCCTCGGAGTGACGCGACGAACAGATTTGTTCTTATTATTCCAACTCTTGGTAGATGGTTGGATGCCCATGCGACCAATTTAATGGATGCCCACGCGACCAATTAATGGATGCCCACGGAGTAGGTAAGAATGATTTGCGGTAAAACACATTTTTGCGGAATTCGAAATCTAATAATCAAATGATATATACATAAGTAGGTAAGTGGCCAATGATTATATTGATATTAACTCCCAAGCCGCCGTAAGATTGTATTTGGTACCTATTGAGGGTAAGAATCACATGAATTTTCAAAAACTTAATATGCATACTAAAATGCCAAAATTAACATCACTAATAGCTGCGTATAAATAACACAATTAGTTCTATTCACGGATGAGCAGTATTAAAGGCATAATATAGGAAACTGCAGAAGGAACACTCAAAACAAAAATAATTGTGAAAGAAAGAAAAAAAGAAGAAAGAAATGACGTTTATTTGCGGTAGGTACACATGACGCAAAGAAAGAATAAGGCCATCGCGCAGCATAATGCTGCGACCCTATACGAGACAGAGCCCCAACGCTGGTTTTCAGCGACAGCCGGCGTTGACGTGATGACGTCAACCGGTGCAGCATATAGTGAAATAACAAAATAAGACAAAAATAAAATGAATAAATACAATACCAATAAAGAAACCTTGTTGTCCCTGTGTATCCATGTCCCTTGGATAAATTATCCCATACTAGCTTCTGCATCCCATACTAGCATCTAACCTTCCTCAAGAATTGGGCTATCCAATGCTAAAAGAAGTTTTCAAATCCGACTGGTAGTTCCGGAGATTACCCCCTAGATACAAACTTACAAACAAATAAATTTTATACTCAGACCAAATAAAAAACCAAGACAGAGCGCTGCGAACAGTACAGTGAAGCATGCCAAAACTACACCGCCGCTCTGTGTATACACGCTCACATGCACACATTTACAACCTTTTACAATGACACTACAATCAAACTACACCTTTGTGTGGTGTAGTTCACACATGTTTACTAAACCGGCTTCACTTCACCGTTGACAGCGCTCTGTCTTGGTGTTTTATTTGGTCTAAGCCTTTATAATATTAAAGTATAGATACAGGGTCAAATTAAATTAGCTAGAGAAACTCCGTAGACGTGATGGGCATCGATATTTGAACATTATAAAGCAAAAAAAATGAATTATTATGTGTGTTTCCAGAACACACAGCATGGGTGAAGAGACGTTCATTAAATTAAGCCAAAACATCACACAATTTCATTTCATACCTGTTCCTCTTCGTGTTACCTGTCTGTTTCACTCCTAGCAGAGCGTTGCAGTTTTCCTGAACTGGAGCGCACCTGTCAATGTCAACTCATAGCGTTCATAAATTTTGCCGCGGAAACACGCAAAATTTTCTCATGAGAATACTAAAGTACTAAATAGCGTTGTTCAACTGCAAACAAGTGATTGTGTTGTGTAGATTATTAGTGAGTATGAGTACTCAACCAGTGATTAATATTGACAAGGAGAATGATATTGACGGTAAGGACAAGGCCGTTGGTGAACCTGGTAGTTCGGTGGTCGTTGCTTCGGATGAAGAACAGACTTCTCGACGCCCGCTTCAGCCAGTATCCTCCGGTGACGACTGCAATTACTCCTCATTTTCGGAAGATGAGGAGGGCTATGCCTCGCCGCCGCGCCGCCAAACAAACGTCGTAAGTACAAACATACTTCTACTTCAGACCCGCGTATTGAAGGTCTGATAAGCCAAGTAGGTTACATTTCCGGGTATTTGCAACAGACTTTACCTTTCATTAATCATAATCAGATTACTGATTCCCTAACCCTTCCTGGTCCTAGTAAGGGTACCGACCATTCAGAATTTCTTATTAACCCATGCAACCCCAATAAGTTTACTTTAGGTGAGCTAAGCACAGATTTTGATGACAGAAAAGTTGTGCCTCCTGCCAAAAAGGAAAGGCTAGAGAGGCTAATCAAACTACAACATTTTGATACGCAGGCATGGAAAGTAATGAGATACAAGTCCACTTTGCAAACTTATTTAGCAACTCCAGGTTTTATACCATTGAAAATTAATGAAGAATTTTGTCACTTAAATAGGACAAAGGATTATTTAGCTTCCGCAGAGAATGTTTTAGCCGGTTTGACCAATGCAGAATTAGAACAACAGGAATTGTTGAAACAAGGATTGCAGGACTTATTGAACTGGGCCGCAGTAAACCCCAAGGAGTTAGACCCTAACTCTCTTTTTGAAAAAATTACTTGCTTACTGGGACCTGGTTCCCCTCTACATAGATGTTCAGAAAACATAATGCAGATTATATGTGGTAGGAGGGGAGAATCAATTGAGATTAGGAGAGAAAGGATAATGAAGGAAGTTAATAATCCTAATATAAAAGCCACCTTGAGAGGGATCCCTCCAAGTAGTGAATATTTGTTTAGCCGTGAGGCTTTGCAGCCTGTCATTAAATCTCTAGGTGGGACTCAATCATG
The DNA here is from genome assembly GCA_914767755.1 of Agrochola circellaris. Classification (NCBI taxonomy): domain Eukaryota; kingdom Metazoa; phylum Arthropoda; class Insecta; order Lepidoptera; family Noctuidae; genus Agrochola; species Agrochola circellaris. The sequence goes on from OU611860.1 coordinate 13,776,155, forward strand.
GTTAAACAAACCAGATTATATTAAGGAAGGAAGAGTAAACCGTACCCCTGTCGGCAAACATGAAAAAAGAGGTCACAACTTGTTTAATAAGAATGTTAGATTTGACAACAAGCATTTGAAGCAAGATAGCAGTCAGGCACCCCAAAAGCGTCATAACTTTCGTAAAAACCACTTTAAAAAGAAGAACTCAGATCAGATCACAAAACAAAATTGACTATGTACGCTGCCAAGCCTTCCAGGGGGGGTGCATAAGGCATCATGCACAAACATGGAAGGAACTTGGAGCAAACCAATTCATTATAAATATAGTTACCAGGGGCCGCTTGCCTTTCAAGGTAAGACCACCTCTTCAACATTTAACACCAAATTTATTGAGAAAGTTCAACACAAGAATTTCCCCAGAGATGACAGCTGTAATAAACGACTTAAAAGAAAAGAGAATTTTGGAAGTGCCCACAGTTCTGAATTCCGGTTTCCTTTCCAAGATGTTTCTTATAAAGAAGCAGGATGGGGGCATTCGCCCTATATTCGACCTCAGGGGTCTCAACAAATATATAGCAACCAACAACTTTCAGTTAGTGTCTCAGACAGATGTCGCAGACTTCTTGCAAGAGAACGATTGGATGGCAAAAATAGACCTCCAACAAGCATATTTTCATTTGCCAATATCAGAACCCCACCGTCGTTTTCTAAGGGTTTGTTACAACAACCAAGTGCTTCAATTAACAGCACTACCGTTTGGCCTGTCTTCTGTCCCCAAAACTTTTGCCACTCTGTCCAATTGGATTGCAGAGATCTTACGTGCTCAGGGAATAAGACTATTGGTCTACCTAGACGACTATATCCTAGTCAATCAAGACAGAAACATGCTACAGAATCAGATTTCGGAGACCATAAAAATTCTAGAAAATCTAGGCTGGTATGTCAATTACCAAAAGTCAGTGCTAGCACCATCTCAAGAACTGGAATATCTAGGTCTGTTATGGAACACCAGAAACAACACCATGGCCTTACCACCAAAAAAGGTGTCAAAAATAAAGAACGTTCTAACAAGACTTCTACAGAGAGGTTGTTGCACTCTCCGGGAGAGTCAATGCTTACTAGGCCAATTGAATTTCGCAAACTCGACAACACTGAGAGGGCGCTTACATTGTCGACGAACACAAAGGTTCTTAAGAACGTTCGGTCGACTCAAGAAATCCCAAAAGAAAGATCTTCCTCTTTGTGTGCAGCGAGAACTATGCTGGTGGCGGAACGCCATAGACCACAGTACAGTGGTCTTGCACAAAAAAGAGGTGACCCACTTTTTGACCACAGACGCTGCAGATTCAGGCTGGGGCGCTCATCTAAACGAAAGGTATCTCACAGGCAGGTGGACAGTGCACCAGAGGTCGTGGCATTCAAACGTAAAAGAACTGTTTGCAGTGTACGGTGCCATAGTTCGTTGTCAAAAGTTCCTGCAAAATGCGCACATTTTAGTACAATCAGACAACAGAACTCTCGTAGCTTACATCAGGAAAGAGGGAGGGACGCGATCACTAGCCCTACTAGAGCTGACGACCAAACTTCTGGAACTGACAGAACACCTAAACGTCACGCTTTCGGCGGCTTACCTCCCGGGGAGGTACAACGGCATAGCCGACCGCCTATCCAGGAATCGACCAGTGCCGGAATGGCACTTGTTGCCCCCGGCCTCGGAGGCCGTATTCAGAAATTGGGGCCTACCAGACGTCGACTTGTTCGCATCAAAGCAAAGCGCGGTCGTAAACTCTTATGTATCATGGGACTCCAGAGATGGGTCAGCAATCTTTTACGACGCATTCAGTCGTCAATGGAACTTCGAGCTGGCCTGGGTATTCCCACCGCCAAATCTAATTCCACGAGTGCTGCGCCACCTCAACACGGCAACCGGGACTTACATAGTGATAGCGCCACATTGGACACAGTGCTTCTGGCTAGCAGATCTCAAGGCGCGAGCTCTATCGGAGCCACTACCAATACGGGACCTACACAACAACCTGATAGACTTGACAACAGGCAGGAGCCCTCCTCAAGTGCAGAAGTTGGAACTTTTAGCATGGAAAATTGGGGGTGGGCAAATAAAGTAGCTCACTGGTCCCCTGAGGAAAGAGAACTCCTAAACAAGAGCTGGAGAAGCTCTACGTTATCAACTTACAAAGCTCCCATAAGGCGTTGGATTGCATGGTGTGTGCAAAACGACATCAATCCTAATTGTCCGCAGAGCAATGATGTCGCTCGTTTTTTGGCCAAGTTGTGCATCGAGGACAAACTTGCATATAGAACTATACTCCTACATAAATCTGCAATATCAACATATACAGCAGCAGGCGAAGCAATCTCTAAGAATTTTTTTGTACAACAGATCCTAAGGGCTACATCTTTAGTTAAACCGCCAGAAAGGAAAACACCTATCTGGGATACTGAGTTACTATTTAAATGGCTCAAGAATACCCCAAGGACAAACACTTTGTTTGACATATCTCGAAGAACTGCAGTAATCTTATTACTAGCTTCGGGTCGAAGAATCCATGACTTGACACTTTTAGAGTTGTCTAAAGACAACCTTGTAATGGATAATGACTGGCATGAACTATCATTGTGGCCAAGATTTGGCTCAAAAACAGATAATGCAAATGGTAGACAATCCGGATGGTTATTGAAACAACATCCTAATGAGAACCTATGCCCCGGTCAGACATATTATGAAACTAATTAGTACCACAGAAATTAGGCGTTCTGAAGTTAGTAACTTGACAAGCCTGTTTATATCAATCACAGGGAAAATTAGACCAGCTACTCGTACAATAATAGCTAGTTGGATAAGGAATGTCTTTAAACAAGCTGGAATAGATGCACCACCAGGTAGTGTGAGATCAGCAGTCGCTTCAAGAAGTTTTTTGGAAAACAGACCAGTAGAAGAAATTTTAGAGAGAGCAAATTGGAAGAGCTCTAACACTTTCAGGAAGTTCTACTGTCGAACAGTAAAGAAAACAATTAGTAATGATAATAGTGATTACTTCACAAATAACTTCATGATTATTTAGTGGTTAAGTAATAGGTTGTGTAAGGAGTTTATTAGGATACTAATGAAGATAACTGCATTGTACTGTAGTAATTCCTTTTTTAATATCATATGATTACTTGAATGAATGAATGAATGAAATGCACCGACCCCAGCATGGTTTAACCAGACTCGATAAATCGAATGAACCCCAAGATTTGCACTAGCCCATGAAGCCTCATGTTTCATGGGACTTCAAAGGCTATTGCATATCAAGGAGTAGACCGGGGGGCGCGGGTTAATGGTAGGGAAGACGTGCCCTTAGGATAAGGAAGGATTTACGAGCCATACCGGATATGCATCCTAGAGTAAGCAATGGAATAGTGGAGAGACGGGTTATTTTTATCTAAGGATGGGCATCTTTTTACGACGGCGTCGTTGGTTCAGGTGCATGTCCAGCTTCATCGGTGCATCTGCTCTGTGCTGTTTCCAAGGTCTTCGTCTGAGGTTCTTGCTGCTGTTTCAGGTTTCTTGTAAATCTCGCTAACAGTCTTCTTAAACTTATCTCGGTCTTCAGTCGTGTCCATCCAAAAAATATTTCCTTGTCGAAGTAAGTCATGTGCTGTTCGAAGTCGGCATAACATGCGTAAATAAATCGTCCGGCTTTCTTGGATTTGGTCTTGTTCTGCATGCTTCGGGTGTGGTTTGCGGCGCCTGTGCGAGTTGGCACATTCTTGCTGGTTTTGGTTACGGTTTTTCCGTCTAACATTATTTTCATATTTTTTCTTTCGGCTTGGTTTATTCCTAGCGTGATTAATCAAGTCTCATATGATAACTCTCTCCGCCAGGTTCGTTCAAGTCCAGCTTCACAAGTGTATCTGTTGGCGCTCCTCGTTGTTTAACTCCAGTTCTGACGCGGAACAACTTCTAGCTCGTCGTTGTTCACCTCAGGTTGCCGCGATTGTATTATAGTTCTAAATTATGCACACAAAAAATCCCGACTCGTGTCGCCCGAATGCTTGTTTTTATGTTCGTACTATCGCAGGCGCGGACATCTGTGGACACCGTAAGGACCATTCCTGCTTGCAGCGCTCGGCCGCTATTGTAACGCTTCCTACGATCATCAACCAATATCATCAGCTTTTTACTGAGGCTCTTGTTTTTGTAAATGAAACAATAAAAAGACCTTAAAAATCATCAGAGTTGGTGCGTTTTTCATTGAAAATAATTATCAATATCTTCGTCCTGTTGTCGTTCGAGCAGGGATGGGGTAAGGCCATAGATCTTTTTTTTATATTTATGAATACGTTTTCTATGCTATCAGAAAAGTATAAAAATAGCGTCCAGGGTTGAGTGGATTTCTCACATTAGCAGTTTTTGGGTGAGACCCGGAAAATTTCCACAAAACTTTAAAAAGCGTACAATGTCGATAACCACCCGTCATATTTGTTTTAAATTAACGAATATAACGAATATTCGAATATAACTATATAACCCCTTTTCAAAGTATGCACCTACTTAACCATCATAGGTACAGAACCTAGACATCAGTTTGGGTAAATAATAAATAAAAATAGTAAATGATAAAAGCAAATTATTATAGTATCAGAGTATAATATTTAACACAATCTACATTTACGCTTTCACTGTCAGATTATATAGCGCATTTACTGAGATACCCCGTTATGGCATTCTATAATATACACAAATAGTGAGCATCATAAAAGTTAAATGACCAATTGCTATGCGCCCTAAGGGCCGGCGCGGTGGCGGCGTGGGCGCACATCTGTCGTGAAAGAGGCTGCAAATGGCACATGTGGTCATCGGGTGCATGGAATTCCGTTTTCAAGTTGTTAGGTATACGCGCCCGTGTTCGTAAAAACACCACGCACCACTCAAAAAACAAGACACACCGCAAAATATTAATATAAGTATCACACATGCATTGTATCTTAAGTTTGGTACTAATGTACCAAACTTTTTAGCCCATAAAACCAATTAAACCCGTAGGGACAAAATAAACTATTGACTTAAAATTACGAAACTAAGGCGGTCTAGCAGAAGTTTTATTGGAAAATAGTTTTGTATGAAATCTAAAGCGATAATGTAGCGAGTTTGTTAGAATCATGTTTTATATAATTTATCTTGCCATTATATCGCACACCTAGATAAAGAGTAGAACAACCCAAAAATACCTCCCCTCTCCAGGAACAGCAAAAAACGGATTATCGCTGTTAATTAATCCGTTCTTTGCCGTTCCCGAAGAAAAGAGGCATTCTGAGCCGTTCCACTCCTTATCTAGGTGTGCGATATATGTATGCTCATAATATGATCTTATAACATTTGCTTAGAAACTTCGCCACTGAAAATACGCGGTCGCGTGTTTTCACTTAATCTATTAAATAAAATACCGATTTTGCAGAGGGAAGGTCATGCCCTAAACTATATGGAAAGATTTCACCGGATTAGCTTGGGTTCCTTGTTTGCTCTGGAACGCTCGCCTGAGATCAGCAACGCACTTAGGTAGGCACTTATTAACACTCGCGCACACTCACTCACGCTGTCACTTTAGCACAATTTTAATCTATTTATTTGGCGACAGCGATTTTTATTTAGTCGCAGCAGTATAAAAATAAAAATAAAAACACCAGTATCAACGCGCTGTTCAAATTCGCCGGCAAGCGACGCGATCTTGCCATAATGTGCAGAGCTCGGGGCGCCAAACGCATCAAAAAAATTTGGGTCGGAGCTCGCTCCCGAAACGACTGCACCGTTCGAGGACCAACGAACTAATCCCTTTTTTAATATCATATGATTACTTCAAATAATATTTTTTATGCTTGATAAAGTACTTGATTAAGTTAATGAGGTAGGAGAGCCTCGATAGTTTATTTTTCATTTCTTTATTTTTGTTTTTTTTTAGAGAAATTCAGAAGTATGTTCTCTTTGAATCATGAGTAGTAGTTTTACTTCTTATTACTTTGTCCAAAAATCGGTATAATTTGGAATACAAAAAATTGCAGATTAATTTAATGGATCTATTTATTTTCACATAGCGTTCATTATACCTGTACCCATTACAGGTTTTTTCACCAGCAGATATCAAACAGGTCTTCACCCATGCTGTGTGTTCTGGAAACACACATAATAGGACTGTTTTGCATTAAAACAAAACAGTTATTATGTGTGTGGAAGAACACACAGCATGGAAGCAAGGGGCTTGCTGGTGATTGTTGAAGACTATGAGTTGACATTGACAGGTGCGCTCCAGTTCAGGAAAACTGCAACGCTCTGCTAGGAGTGAAACAGACAGGTAACACGAAGAGGAACAGGTATGAAATGAAATTGTGTGATGTTTTGGCTTAATTTAATGAACGTCTCTTCACCCATGCTGTGTGTTCTTCCACACACATAATAACTGTTTTGTTTTAATGCAAAACAGTCCTAATATGATGATTTTTTACGAGCGCTTACGCTTATAGTGTGTAACTTCTGTATTCTCCTCTAGCGCGGTATATTTTATATGAGCGTCAGTGTCGACGCCGCAATCGCAGCGTGAATGTTCACAGTTGTGCACCATTACGTCTCTGTCGACCCCCTAATTAGTTGCATTTGCTGCTACGTACAACTGCATATCCCTTACATTGTAATTTTCAACGGATTTATTCAAATAAAGGCCTGTTTCGTAGAAACCGGAAAAGTTGGTTTCTAAAAACGGAACAGAATTTTTCGAAGCTATATCCAGAAAACTTCGGATTTTATCCGGAGGTGGTGAAACAAGACATACTTACTTAAATTTGTGTGTTTTCTGTGACCTCAAAGTTTCATAAAGACGTGACACACCTAATATATCTACTTCATCTGCAAGACAAACCAGGAATCTAGTCCTAGCAGAACGATCGGTAATTAATTTATCTATCTAATATAAGTATCTTTTCATCGGAAACATCCTTATCCTTATCCATACCCTTATCCTTAAATACATATTATTATAAAACAAAGTCTTCCGCCGCGTGTGTCTGTCTGTCTGAACGCGATAAGCGCAAAAATTACTGAACGGATTTTCAAACGGTTTCCACCAATGGACGGAGTGATTCATGAGGAAGGTTTTGGTGTATAATTCATTAAGGTTTTGTGGAAATTGGCTGAAATATAACAATTGTTGTTGAAGATGTCGCATAAAATCATGTCGACTGGGAGCTTTACTGGCGTGAGCCGCGTAAACCATTAGAGATACATAAAATGTATGTTCTGCACGACGGCATAATTTCTATTCTTCTAAGGATGAGCCACAGTAATTATTATTATCTTTCAGAATTTGATAAAAAAAATATTGTTATTTTCGAAGCTATTTTGATCGGTATCATATTAATCCTTATCCAATATAAAATATGTTATTTCTATTGGGCATTTAATTTGGATTAAAATATGCCTGGACATCATATCAAAAGTTAAAAAGATATCACAGATTCAAAATTACGCGTAGCAAAATAATAATGGTTGCCCGCAACGCGGGCGCAGCGGTAATATACCTTTTCCTCGGCTATTACTTAAATTGTTTATCGGCTATTATTAAAGTTTAATCCCGGTAGATCGTTCCCGTGGGATATTTTCCGACATCCACGTGGGCGAAGCCGCGGGCAAAAGCTAGTCTATCTAATATAAGTATATTTTCATCGGAAACAAAGCCGATGAAGTCAATCGATTGAAATCTGTGGGTCCAGCCCGAAATCCTGTATGTGGCAGCTTGTAATATCTGTAGATAGATAGATAGATATATCGTTTATTTGGTGCACGCAAAAGACATAGCACAAAATACAAAAACACGATTAAATAATAACTAAATACATGAATATAGCTTAGATAAGGTGCGAATATACAAAAAAAAAAAAAGAAGAAAAAAAAGACATTGTGATGACTATTGGCTAAGACACTTTAAAATAGTGACATACAAAGTGCGGTGTGCGTCACAAGGTTGCACCAAATGGGAGTCCAACTCAGCATGTGTCAGGCAAATATACCTGACGCTGATATTCTGCTGGATTCTGTAGGTTCCTGTGATACCTACCTACCTACCTAGGTACTTACCTTAAGTTTCCTGTTACATAATTTTACTACTACTCACGTCTGGCTTTACAAGTTGGTCAATTAGCGTACCTTTTGATTTATTTTGCTATCTTCGCCTCGTCCTTAAAATAAATAAATTCACACAAAATTCCCAATTCAAACTTACCCCACTCCCGCGCACGGGTGTTGATCTAATTAAGCTAAGTTCACACTGACGCGGTCTCGGGCCGTTAGCGTTCGTAATCGTTAGCTGTTCACACTAATTGGTGTCAGCAGTGGCTACTAAGATTTATGAACAGGAATATAGACCACACAGGTTTTATTTGTTTCTTTATTTGGTTAAGGTTAATGTGGAGTTTAATTGCTAGCTGTCTGGAATATAGTAGCATCTATTTATACAATGTGAAATTTAATTCGTTTGCATCCTCTTAAGGGGTCATTGTACTCATCATTATGAACAACTTTCACTATGGGGCCAAACCGGAAATCGCAAAAAAAAAATCAGCTGTCCCTTCATTATAACGAGCTATGCGAACATAAATGTATGGAACAGCAGATTTTTTTTTTCGCGATTTCAGGGTTGGCCCCATAGTGAAAGTTGTTCATAATGATGAGTACAATGACTCCTTAAGAGGATGTAAACGAATTTTTCACATTGTATAACACTAGAATCTTCTTATACAACATGGAAAAAAAGCCTTGTCCGATCCGTGACGTTGTTAAGTATCGTACTGAGAGTCTATTTATTTGGAAATTTACAGGAAAACAGAAAAAAAAAACCCCTAAGCAATGACTGTCGATCTTACACTTCCTTCGCGCAGGGGATTGCTACGACCATTAGATACTATACCATCATTATAACCTTATTTTTTATTAACCCTAAATCTGGTAATTCATTGTCCATAAAAAAATGTACCTACAGTTCATCACTAAATCGCGAAAAAAATCTGTTCCATTACCTATATTAAGGCCCGTATTACAGAACGTCACTCAAAACTCAAGCATTACTTAAAACTCATATAAAGCCTTTTGATTGGTTGAAACTAGTTTCAAGTAATGATTGGGTCTTGAGTAAGGTTTTGCAATACGGGCCTTAGTGGAATAAGCTGTTTTTTTTTGCGATATTGAAATTGGGTGTTTTTTTTTGCGATATTGAAATTGGGTGTTTTTTTTTGCGATATTGAAATTGGGTATTTTCAATCATTTTGTTTCAGTTTTTTGGGTATTTCCCAAGGTTTCTTATCTAGGTATGGCGTGTTATATCGAATATTGCGATTACAAGAAATTCTCAGAAACCACTCTTTTATCTTAATACTATGGAATATTTATCATTAATATTAATAACGATTACTAAGTACCTATCACATTGTAAATTATTAATTCGATAAAGATTAGTAAAGGATAATACTGATACTGTTGCCAAGTAATAAATAAATGTCAGTTTTTATTGCTGTATCTCCAATTTAATTATGAACGAGATTCTATTATCACTTTTTTGTAAAGACTAAGGAATTTATTCGTATATTCTTTGATTTTTAATTCCATAACATCACGCCTGTCCAATTCAAACTCAAAGCATTTATTTCAAATAAACCAATTACAGGCACTTTTGAATTGTCAAGGGGTCGGTCAGTCAGAAAGATGAAGCTAGTTGCCCATTCCAAAGCGTAGTAGGTTCCTATGGAGAAGAACGGGCAAGAAACTCCACGGACACTCTTTTAAATCAAAATATTCTTACAAAATATTGGTTACATCATTCATGTTGAAATTATACATGTGAGAACATGTAAAAAGAGCACGTTAAAAGCGTCCGTAGTGAAAAGATAAAAACAATTCGAAAATTAAAATGAGCCATGGCTATAGCTAAGAGATGACCAGTCCCAACTGACGGCGCCCGTTCACGAACATGACGCATGGATCAGCACCATTCAGCTCAACCATTTTGAAGGGAACTTAATGATCCAACACACACGCCACCACTAGCAAGACATTTGAGTGAGCATGACATACTCTCAGCCGCCAGAGCTCATTCAAGTCAATGAAAGACATACCCAGTAAATTGTAGTTTTGCAGAAGGTAATGGTCACAGTGCTCACACATATGCTATGCAATTATACAATACTAAGAGATTGAATTTAAACAATGCATAACCCGAAGGGTTAGGCAGAGGTACTATCTATAGTACACCCACATTTCGTCGGTTATATTTAAGTCCCAGGGGGCGTGCCAATTGAAAATCCCAATGAGAATTTCCACTCACTAAAAACATCGCAGATGAAAGTGCCCTAAAGCTTCGTGCAGACCAGCGCGACGCGACGCCACGACGCGACTCGAACAATACAATTTCTAAGAAAACTTGACGGTATAACAATAACCGGTGTCGCGTCGCGCTGTCGCGTCGCGCTAGTCTGCACGAAGCTTAAGTCCTTTTGCAGTCTTCCAAATTCTATAAAAAGCGATTCGGCAATATAGGCGAAAACAAATGAACAAAAGATTATCAATAAGAGCGATGTAATATCCAGGATTATCATAGTACCTACTTACTAGTAATAATTAATAAACTGTCGTGTAGGTACTTCACCTGTTGTGAATCGGACATGCTATTAAAAGGATTAACATACTCAATACTCAATTTTTTATTGCATTCCATATGTATTACATAGATGGTATAATAAGTAAGAGAGCAATATGGACCCTGTCGGGCACAGCAAAATAAGGAGAGAGGAAGAAGGCTAAGCAGTAATTCAATATTATTAGATGTATTTAATTGGGTGTATAATTATGTATATATTGTATATTATTAGGTTTGTGTATATAGGTATAGGTGTACATAGGTACTTCGTGTATTAATTGTAAATACTTACGCAATTAATTTGTCTGTCTTTGCTTCATTTTCAATTCTTTTTACCTTTTGCGGTATAGTACTTTTATTCTAGGTGTACATCGTCTTCACAACCTATAATTAAATAATTAATATACAGGATGGCAGGGACATCGATGCGAAAACTGATTCCATGGATTCGGTAATCGTTGAATTTTTTCGCCGGCTATAAAAAAAAAAAAATCTGCTTTTCCATAGAAGCAGAATAACCGACGAAAAAATTCAACGCAGGGCTGGATCGCGGGAAAGTCCGAAAGGGATACCGTGGCCCCTGGCAACGTACAGGCAACACAACACGGGTGGGTTCCTTCAACACGTATGGGTTTTAGTCAGTAAGAGTATACGCCCTCCCGCTCCGCCCAGAGCGGGAGAAGTTATTTGATAATAAACAAACCAAAAAAAAAAGGGGTTTCATAATCATGTACTGAATCCATGGTATCAGTTTTTGCGTCGATGTCCCTGCCACCATGTATTATATATATATTTTTTTTTTTATTGCAAAAGTTTAATACCATATAATTGACTATTCCGTAACCTATACTTATGAGTTAGATATAGAGTATGTTCCCAATAGTATAGCGTCCAAACATGCAAAAAAAAAATCACCCTTAAAAACTTTTATTTTTTTTACAATTTATGCTATTAACATGTATGGACGCTACACTATTGGTGGTAACGGGAAAGCATAGCATACTGTATAAATAATATAATTAAAGTATAAAAAAATATTGTAAAACATTTTAAAAGAGTAACGCTGGACTTTCTTGCCCATTCTTCTCCATACGAAACTACCTTTTAGAAGGGGCAACTGCCGGTCGATTCCGTAAAAATATCACCGTGAAACTTAGGTGAAGTAAGCGTGGAGTGAGCTGTCAATAGTGTTAATACCTAGCATCCTGCCGGTCGATTTGTGACAGTGACAGCTCACTTCACGCTCACTTCACCTAAGTTTCACGGTGATATTTTTACAGAATCGATCGGCTGGAATCAATCCTATTTTCTTGTATTTGACTTTCAAAAGTGCCTTTTATATGCTAATTTGAAATAAATGATTTGACTTTGACAAGCTATGAAACGTTTGAAGGCATGTGTGCAGATATTAAAATTACCAATCATGTTGTTTAATTTGTATTTTCGGCTGCAAATAAAACAAGTTCTTAATTAAACGATTATCGATTAGTCATGATACATACCATTTAGGCACCATGGCCATATTCCGTCTCGATTATTCGTAATCGATTTCGTAATACATTATGACTGTATTGTCATCGATGCCGATGTATTCTGTAAACATCTCGCCGTGAAAACTTCGTGAAGCTGCAGCAAGTGAGCTGTCAATAGTGTCAGCACCAGCCGGTCGATTCTGTAAAAATATCACCGTGAAACTTAGGTGAAGTGAGCTCTCAATAGTGTTAATCCCTAGCATCCTGCCGGTCGATTTGTGACAGTGACAGCTCACTTCACGCTCACTTCACCTAAGTTTGACGTTGATCTTTTTAAAGAATCGTCCGACTGTTGAAATGACAGCTCACTTCACCTACGTTTTTACGGTGCGATTTTATAGAATAGATCGCCAGAACAACACCAGTTTGTATCTGTTGATTTGACAGGACCACAGATTAGTACAGATGGTTCACTCCGCATTGTTAGGTATGAAACTACAAGTAGGTACGCGGCAGGCTAGACTTGTTGAATTCAGTGGGCGTAACGTAGTCAGAAGATATAAGAATTACGCGATAGAAAGATTGTTTTATGGTCCGTTCCAAAAGTGTAAACAAACCCAAAAAACAAAGTAACTAGTTTAAATTCTCACACAATCACTGACTAAAGGGAATTAGCAACACGTTCATATATTTACGTTTCAATTTTATTAATCACCACTTCTAACAATTATTGTTAAAAATAATATTATTAAATTGTAATTGAAAACTCATCGATGTAAATTGAGGTTAGAAATTAACCTACATTGTCAAATGAAACTTATTTAAGCCCGTCACAGACGTAGCTATTATATATATTAATATACACAGGGTGGCAGGGACATTGACGCGATTTTTTTTCAAATAAACTTTGAAAATTTTCAACGCACCTACGTTGAAATTTGTTCGTCGTTTATTTGAAAACAATTTAGTTTCCGAATCATGTACCGACCTACCATGCTATTCTGTAAACATCTCACCGTGAAAACTTAGGTGAAGTGAGCGTTGAGTGAGCTGTCATTCCACAGGGATTGACACAATTGACAGCTCACTCCACGCTCACTTCACCTAAGTTTCGTTACAGAATAGCACTGATGGTATCAGTTTTCGCGTCGATGCCACCCTGTATATTATAGCTCCGTCTGAGGTCGCTCGAAGCTTACTATGGAAAATATAATATCGTTATGTCTTGCTTTATTATATGTTATTATAGCTACATATGTAATAGGCTTCAAGGTAACACACACACACGTGGTACACACTTTGAAGATAATATAAAATATTTATTATCTTCGACATATCGCTCACCGTACAATTTAATGGACCACCGCACACCGTGAAGATAATAAATATTTTACCTTAAAGGATTTTTAAACGCTTTAATATATATTATCTTCAATTTGTGTGATGTGCTATAGAATTTTGGGTTAAAGTAGGTCTTCAAATAATCAAATTAAAGAACGCCATTTGTAATTGGCACTACAAATTGGCATCCACAGGTACATTTTCTGATATTTTATTTACATCTTTGTCAGATATTTTTGGAACAGAACATAGTACTTAGTCTTTTTATACAGAAAAAAAAAACGACTAGTTTCGACCATATCTATTAAATAATTAAATCTGTCTTTGGGCAATATCTATATATATAATAATAAGAAATAAAACACTGAATGAAACAAATCAAAACGTTTATGTAAACAACATTCAACATGACTGACAATAAAACAATCAGATATTACTAAAAAAAATTGAGATTCCAAATTACCTACCATTTATCTTTTACAATTCCATCAATGAATTTTGTCCAGCGAATTTCGAATTCATGCACTAATTTGTCCTTTTCAGGATATGAACTATAATACAGAGAATTTAGAGCTAATTGTTTTAACAACTTGAGGTCTGCGTGCCGACTAGCAACTGCAACAAATGCGACATAAAAATCGTGGGAAATTGGATCAGCCTCCCAGATCCCTGGATCATCGCTCGATAGCACTACAGGCATGTTCTGACTCAAGAAAGTTGCCAAAGGATGATTCCTCGCATCGTCAAGTAGTTTAAGAACACAATTTGATATAACATTTATTTCCAGAGCAATTTTTCTTTTCTTCACTTCTTCCATCAAGAGAGGATGTTTTGCGAGAGCGAATCCATGTCCTATTCGTTTAGCACCTAGGACTACGGCGTCGAATAAATTCTCGTCAGAAGTAGTGCCATACCAGTTTGTTTCACCAGCGTGTAAATATAAGTCCAGGGATTCTCGAACTTCCGCCAGTTCATGTAAAAAGTCTTTCAGCGGTACTCCCAAGTCTTCTTGGCCAACCAAGTCAAAACCTACTAGAAAATCTGGCATCAATGTCTGGATTTCCATGGCGATTTTGGTATATTTCTGCAAAGTTGGTTTATCTACTAGTTTTAATGGAGCATAAATCAATTTCGCTCCGAAGAAATCTGGATAATCACTTTTGAATTTTTGAGTAACTCGTCTGTAACTCTCTGCTGTCGCCACCGCATCGTAAATATTCCCTTCTAAGTCATACAATGGCGGCAAAACACTTCTGATTTCAAGGTACATTACTTGATCTTTCCTGAATTCCAGTAATGTATCGTAATAATATTGTTCCCAAACTGGTTTGTAGGTAAACAGATTTCCGGTACAAATGAAATAGTGCTGGAACGCTTTCCACACAGAATTTACATCGGTGTAAACTTCAGCTGGATTCTCAATCACCAAAGTGAAGTGTTTTCTCAGGTCCGCATCGAATTTTGCAACGTCCTCGGATGCATTTCTCGCATCCTTCATAAGTTGCCACTGTGCGACACAAGGACAAGGAGTTTTAGGAATCTTTTTGGAGAATAGGAACTCGATATCCGAATTGTCTTCTGTGAAACAAACCCACAGGTCATCCAAGTAGGTCAAACGCAGCACGTAATCTGGGCTTAATAATCCTGTGTCATGAGCATGGAGCACTGCCCCCTTGGGCATACTCTTTATCATCTGGTACAACTTTGTATCTTTCACTGCGTCCTTATATACGAAGAAATGCTTCGTCAGGTTAAAATATTTTGGTTGAGCTAACCCCCGCGCAATCTCTTCATCTTTAAGATTCATGATTATTTCATTTGCCTTTAGTTCACTGTCACTTAGTTCTATTGAGTTTCCGACCATCATAGCAAGTTCTCTTTCAAGGAGATCATGTCTTTCTTCTAGCACTTTATCTATACTTTCGGAGTAAGTTACTATGCAATTAGTTAACAAAAATATAGCTAGTGGCCACATTGTCACGGGTCGCGTTCGGGCGCCGTACTATACTATCGTGCAAGATTGGTATGGCAAAACTGATACCTTCGTAGATAAAGTTTAGACCGTGAGATATGACGTAATAATCAATTCACTCAATGCCAACGATTTTATTTATAATATGGTTATACTTGTATTCAAATAAGCACAATTTTATTCTGCTGCTTTGCTTGTGTTCTTTTAAAGTGCTAGTCGTCATTAGGAGCGAAGTCAGCAAAATCTAAAAAAAAGGATAGACGTCAGACTACATAATTAAGCTTTATACATACAAAAATAATCTCACAACTACCCACTATGGTAAGCAGAAACTACAGAATGACATCTGCGACGATGCTTACATACTTATTTTCCTATATTTATATTTCTGGACTTTCAGGATAATGAAACAAATTTCAGATATTGCATACAAAAGTGCAATCTCACGGTATTTACACGGTCAAAATGTATAATTATGGAATACCAGTTATTTTTTCTTATTCATTTCCGGAATGCTCCCATACTGAAAGTCGTTTAAATTCAGTAGGGGGAAGAATTTTTATTTATAAGAGGATAAAAAAATACATACATCGGACGAACTTTATAACTTTTTTATTTTTATTTATTTCTATATATTTCTTTTTTTTATAAGGTTGCCAGATGGAAGAGATCGCAGAAAGCGATAAGGCCGCCCATTGTATGTTTTGTAGTGTAATAATTATTATTTGCTGCGTATTTTCTGGTGTACAATTAAGTATATATAAATAAACAGACTTCTTATTGTTATACTATTAAATGAGTAATATTTGTATATAATATATAGGATGGATTTTTGAGATGGGACAGTAAGAGCAGGCTACGTTAAACGTTGTAGCTACAGGAAAACGGTCTTAGGAGACTGTCTTTAACTTTTTGAGACATCTTGATCTGCATTTACAGATTTTGAAAAATATTTAGCAAGAAAAGGGCCAGTTTTCACAAAAACTTTTTTTTGATGCCAATCGATCCTGTTTCTTACACTGATCAAAAAACTCTCCTAGACCAACTGAGAATTGAGTACTAGAAAAGTCAGAAATCGCAACTAACTTTTCCCTTACATTTCGTAGGAAATGGGACTCCAACCTACTTTTAATGGTGGATAGACCGGCCGAAAATACTTAAACAAAAAAAATGGAATTTCAAATTTCGAAAATATGCGTTATAATTTTATTTGATTTGAGAACAAAATTGTAGGTACGTTGCTCTTGAAAAATCCTTTTTTTTTTCGATGCCCTGTGTTAGTTAACATACTGTATTATATATTATTTGTAATCACGTTCTCGCAAACGGCTCTAACGGTTTCGATGAAAGTTGCAATATAGGGGTTCACGGGGGTGAAAAATCTATCTAGCTAGGTCTCATACCTGGGAAAATTCGTTTTCTCTATTTTCATAGCCTCGAGAATGTGATACAACGTTGGTATACCTGGATGGTATGTTTATCTATGTTATTGTTGACCAGGTACTACTAAATTAACTAACTAACTTTTAAAATTAAAATAATTACCTAACCTAACTAAAACTATAACAAACTAAAATATGGCGTCGAAAAATTTCTCCGCATCGCTGTCGAATGGTAATGAATGCAAGAGACTGGCGGCATTGCTACGGTGTTCAATTTAGTAGTAGGCTCAGACCAAAAAAAAAACCAAGACAGCACTGCGAACAATACAGTGAAGCATGCCAAAACTACACCGCCGCTCTGTGCAGCATACATGCTCACACGCACACATTTACAACCTTTTGCAATGACACTACAATCAAACTACACCACACAAAGTGGACACACGTTTACGAAACCGTTGACAGCGCTCTGTCTTGGTTTTTTATTTGGTCTGAGGTAGGAAGTACAAGTTTGTCCAAGTATTTTGTTAGAACTTTTTTATTATTCTTTATCCTACAAACAAATCAACAAAAGTCATATTGGGTAGAAGTGAAAGCTATATACAATTCTGTTTACAATATCGACAATAATGTCTTGAACCAATTATACGGTTGGTTAGTTTAGGTTGGAAAGTGGCGACAGCGAAGGCCGAGTTCAAATTACCTATAGGTACATATAATATACATTTAATTTTAATTCTGATTTTAATTTTAATTAAGATTTAGATTTAGATTTAGATTTTAATTTTGGTTTTAATTATAATTTGAAGTTTGAATTTTGATTTTAATTAGAATTTTTGTTTTTTTCGCGTGTTTTTTTTATGGATCATGTGGTCTGCTATAAAGATTTATATTATTATTATAATTCCTATAAATACAAAATATGTTTCACTCATTCATATGAAACCAAGGAACAAAGGAACCCTACCTATCTGGAAATAAACTCTTGAATCTACCAAGTAATCCTACTTGAAGTGGACATTTCATGATCAATTTTGTAATACATATTTCCTTGAATAGAAATAAATAACGATTTCGGTGTATTGCTATTGATATTGCCCCTTGGCTGCAGTAGTGAAATGCCATTAGCGCTTTAATCAGACAATAACATAATGATGTGATCACTACACAGTCCGGCCGTCGTCGAGAGAATGCGTTCCTGACACCTGTCAGTTGAACAATCTGTCGTTGGTATGAAACTGACAGATGTCAAGAACGCATTCTCTCGACGGCCGGACTGTAAATCGTTAACCATGGTAGATGCTTAACATAGCTTAGCGCATCTATGATGGAAAGGCACCCAAAGGCCCATCGTCCACGACGCTACTCTAAAGAAACGTGTTACAAACTCAAATCTTCAAATCTCAAATCTTCAATAGTGTTTGAGTTTGTAGCTGGGTATTTTTGAGTTGTGTTGTGGACGACGCGGCGACGGGCCTGGGGGCGTTTGTTCACTGCCACCGTCAACGGGACGTCGAGATGACGGCACCGATGTAACGATACATAGGTACAAGTACTAGGTCCTGGTAAGGCCGCGTGTCCGCCGCACGTAGGGTTTGGGAAGTCTCGACAGCCTCAGTCTCGGGACACGGGAAAACCCACGATCAAAGTCTCGGGACATCAACTCCGCAGAATAAAATTATAATGGAGTTCATTTTGGGCTAGATGCGTCAATAAAAAATAAATAAATAAACATGTACATTTATTGAACATAAAATCAAATGCCAACGTTAATAACGTTACTTCTAGTTTACAAAGAACTACTGGACATAATGAGATGTTCGATAACTAGAGTTATAGAATGCTGTGCTATTGAACTGCCTTTTCAAAAAGTTATAGTTGTATGTGTTTATAGACCGCCAAAGTTATGTAACCTGAGCAAATTTTATGAAAATTTGGATATCGTATTAAAAAGGACATGTTTAAAGAAAAGTTTAAAAGTTATATTATGCGGAGACTTTAATATAGACATATTAAAAAACAATAGGATCACGTTAGACTTCGAATGCTTTCTTACGAGCTACAACCTCAAACTAGAAATTAATCAACCAACTCGTTTCAGCAGCAATACTTGCTTGGACAACTTTGCCCACAACTGTAAACATAACTGTCAATCGGAGGTATTAGACTTCGGCTTATCAGACCATACAGCCCAAATATTAAAAGTGAAAGTCATTAAGTCTTGTCAAATTAAATATTGGAAAACGTTAAGACGTGATATTTCTGCTGATAACCTAATGCAATTCAAATCCTATCTTCAGAGTTTATCGTTTTCTGATGTATATGCCACAGAAGATCCTAATAAGTCCTACGATAATTTCCTAGAAATATTTCTACTTCTACATGATTTATGTTTCCCCTATAAGAAAGACTTTACTCATTTTTGACACGATACGATATATTATGCGATGAACAGAAGGGATTTAGGAAAAATAAAAACATCAATATGGCAATTTACGATTTCCTTTTTAAAATACTGCCTATTGTAGATGTTAAGACACCCATATGTGCAATCTATGCAGATATGTCCAAAGCGTTTGATTATGTTAATCACGATATCCTTCTTAGAAAACTTTAAGCATACGGAATTCGAGGAAACGCCCTGAATTTGATAAAATCTTATTTATATGGCCGCAGACAATGTACTGAGGTATCTAGGATATGTCTAAAAACAAAAAATGAATTAAAATACAGATCTTCATACAGAGTAATCAAACATGGCGTCCCTCAGGGCAGCGTCCTTGGCCCTTTATTGTTTCTATTGTATATAAACGACCTCCCCCGCCAAACACCAAATCCAATGGTATTATTCGCCGATGAGCCGACGCCGTTGCGTTGGCACAGTGGATGTTGCAAAATTTTTGGGTATATTAATTGATAGCCAACTCACTTGGAAGGCTCAAGCAGAGAGTATTTGTAAGAGATTGAGTACATCTGCTTTCATGCTGCACAATTTGTCCAAAAAAGTGGACCTGTCTAGCGTGTTGGTTGCCTACCACGGACTGGTTGTTTCACTTTTAAGATTTGGTGCAATATCCTGGGGCAACTGTAGCGAGAAAGAAAGTATTTTTAAAGCTCAAAAACGCTGCATCAGAGCTATGTTTGCCCCAAAAGTAACTGACAGCTGTCTACCTATATTTCAGTCCCATAAACTGTTAACCTTCCCATGTCTTTATATATTAGAATTATGTATATTTGTTAAAACGAATTCACACCAGTTTACCACCTTGAAAGAAACTCGAAATAGAACAATAAGTATTAGATCCCAATATAAAAATCTTTTAAGCACGGGTGTTTTTAAGACTGCACTTTTAAGAAAAAGTGTTATTTGTATGGCACTACTTGTTTATAATAAGTTACCAAATAATGTCAAGGGACAACCACTAACTAAATTTAAAAAGCATGTTACAGAATTACTTTTGCACAAGTGTTATTATTCAGTACAAGAATTCTTAGATGATAAGTTTTATTAAATTCTTTTAAAATGTAAATTTGCATGCCAATTAAGGTAGAATGTACAAGGAACCATAAAACTTTGTAACACCTAATAATATGTACCTACATTCATCGCAAATAAATAAATCTATTCTATTCTATTCTATTCTATTCTACTTATAGTCGAAATAATTCGTATGTTTAATCCTTATAACTGAATTTACAAAAAGTCCCGGGACTTCGAGACACGAAACGTCCCGGGATCCAAACTCTAACCGCACGCCACCCGCGCCGGCGCGCGGCGTCGCACCTGACGCCGTTCGCGCGGCCTTTGTTTTTGTCTATCTTATCGTCCTGAACCGCCGAGTTCAGTCGCGGTGGACAAACGCTCGCTGTCACCGGAACGTCAAGTTCGGTGTGAATAATTTCGTTTCTCGTTGACGTCCCGTTGACGGTGGCGGTGGACAAACGGCCTAAGGGTAAAACTACTGATGATCGATCATCTCAAAATCAAAATTATGTTAACGATCAACACCAATCTAATAGTTTCACCTTATTTTTACCTTGACAAACCTGTGACATAATGTCGCGGTATGCGGTATAGACGTAAAGCAAAACTCGTTAGAAACGACACAATGTTTTGCCAATATAGGTACAGTCATGCAACATACTCGTATAATTGCGTATTTCTCGTGAAACACAAATTACAACCAAGAGAAAAGAGTTATTTCATAAGAGTATGGTGTCGAGAATACCATGTTCGTAACACAATAAAATACCTATCAATACTTTAGAGAATAAATCGATTTCAATCTTGCGTAATTGTAAGGTATTTGAAGCTCGTAGCTGTACTGCATAACTGCATTAATGCCTGTTCAGATGTATGCGATATCGCTGTCACGCTTGGTAGCGATACAGCCATGCTATTCTGTAAACATCTCACCGTGAAAACTTGGGTGAGATGAGCTGTCAATAGTGTCAATCCCTGAGAAATGACAGCTCACTCCACGCTCACTTCACCTAAGTTTTCACGGTGAGATGGTTACAGAATAGCACTGCTGGTCCGCCTTCTGTTTAGCCACTTTGGATCAGTATCAATACCGGGAATAACAGCGATATTGCGTATATCTGAATAAGCCTTTTATATATATGTATAATAATATAGCCTGAATGTTTAATTAAGCATGTCGTTGATAAGTTAAAATACGTATAATTTATGCCATGTTCATGTTTATTCTTATCATTTACTTTTAAAAGAGTAACCGTGGAGTTTCTTGCCGGCTCTTCTCCATAGGAAACGACCAATTGGAACCGTGCACCTAGCTTCTGACGTTTCATAAGTGCCCTTGTAGGTTTATGTGAAATAAAAATATTTTGAATTGAATTGAATTGAATTCGAATAATAATATTAAATATAAAGTATTTAAACATTCAAGCTATATTATTATGTAATTTATTAAAAAAATGTAAATAACATGTACCATTGAAAATGAAATAAAGGAAAATATTAATATAGAACAGATTAATTTACCTTAATTTCCAGCAACTTCCAATGTGTCGAATCCGTTATTGTTCACAGTCACAGTACTAATGGTTACATCTCTTTTACTTGCGATTTTATCAAACTTTTCGTTTTTCAGAATACCGTCCATTTGCAATTTATACCATGTTTTTGATTTCTGTACACTCAAGTATGTAGTTGTGTTATTTACATTGTTGTTTGTAATTGTTTAAAACAAAGGTTTATTAAATAATATGGGTATGCAGCCCACTGTCATAATGTTTGCAATCAAAGGCCGTTTCCTCACTGGTCGGTGCGGTATCGGTTCGGTATAGTATGCTCGGCATACCGGAACGATAACGCACTGCTTTTGTTTCCTCATTGGTCGGTAAGCAGCAGTGCGGTATAGTATGCTCTGTACCGAAACGGTACCGCACTGCTGTCATTTAGAATTTCAAATTCAAATGAATTCTATAATTTACTAGCTTTTTCCAGCGGCTTCGCCAGCGTGCATGTCGGAAATTATCCCACGGGAATGTACTACCGGGATAAAAAGTATGATATGTACCCTTTATCCCCCTCCCTCCTTGAATTCTGTGTGTCCTGTGGGTGTGTCTATGTATAGCGTGAAAGCGTAACAAACAAACTCACTTTCGCATTTATAATATTACTAGCTGCCCGCCCCGGCTTCGCTCGAGTAGCACTAAGTACGTATCTACGGCGCACCTACCTGCCTACCCTACCTACCCTACCTACCCTACCTACCCTACCGACCCTACCGACCCTACCGACCCTACCTACCCTACCTACCCTACCTACCCTACCTACCCTACCTACCCTACCTACCCTACCTACCCTACCTACCCTACCTACCCTACCTACCCTACCTACCCTACCTACCCTACCTACCCTACCTACCCTACCTACCCTACCTACCCTACCTACCCTACCTACCCTACCTACCCTACCTACCCTACCTACCCTACCTACCCTACCTACCCTACCTACCCTACCTACCCTACCTACCCTACCTACCCTACCTACCCTACCTACCCTACCTACCCTACCTACCCTACCTACCCTACCTACCCTACCTACCCTACCTACCCTACCTACCCTACCTACCCTACCTACCCTACCTACCCTACCTACCCTACCTACCCTACCTACCCTACCTACCCTACCTACCCTACCTACCCTACCTACCCTACCTACCCTACCTACCCTACCTACCCTACCTACCCTACCTACCCTACCTACCCTACCTACCCTACCTACCCTACCTACCCTACCTACCCTACCTACCCTACCTACCCTACCTACCCTACCTACCCTACCTACCCTACCTACCCTACCTACCCTACCTACCCTACCTACCCTACCTACCCTACCTACCCTACCTACCCTACCTACCCTACCTACCCTACCTACCCTACCTACCCTACCTACCCTACCTACCCTACCTACCCTACCTACCCTACCTACCCTACCTACCCTACCTACCCTACCTACCCTACCTACCCTACCTACCCTACCTACCCTACCTACCCTACCTACCCTACCTACCCTACCTACCCTACCTACCCTACCTACCCTACCTACCCTACTAAAAAGTCCGTCTCCTGGTTCTAAGCTACCTCCCCACCAATTTTCAGCCAAATCGGTTCAGCCGTTCTTGAGTTATAAGTGGTGTAACTAACACGACTTTCTTTTATATATATAGATTTAAAATGTTCTCGGTAAGCTTTCAGTACGGAGCATGCTGTAAAACGCGTGACGTCACGCGGTACGGAAATGAGCCAAGCCCCGCTCCCGCGTGACGCGTATACGAAGCCAATCAGGAAACGCTAATTGAAGTATAGGCGCTCGATAAGCATTCGGTACCGAGTATACCGAGCATGCTGATCGCGTGAAAAATCTGATCGTGAAAAATTTAAATAAAAACAGCTGTTCCATAGAAAAGAAGAAAAAAGAAAAGAAAAGAAAGAAAAAGGGTTTATTCTGCACAAACCAAACGCACATTACAAAAAAAAAAAACAAAACAATACCACTTTACAGATGAGCCAAAAGCCTCGTATCCATTATTTATAACAGAAAAGTTTGACAAATTTGATCTATTCCCCGCTGTCAGGGTCAGAGGCCAAAGACAATTACATAATCTGTTGCGACATTTACAAAATGAAAACAAACAATCAAACCTACAAAATACCGATTGCAAAGTGGAAAAAATAACAGTTTGTGTAACAAGTAACAACAATAACAAGAACAATTAAGCTGTGCGTCGTATCTGTGCAAGAATAGGTCATTGCTCAGCTGAATGCAGTGACTTCGGACGAACCTATTGTCAACAGCGCTGATTTTCAGCAAAGACCTCGCGAATGACGTAATGACGTCCCCCCGTGCGAGAATAATTAATCAAGGTAAGCAAAAATTCTGAAATTATAGTATGCATAATAATTAAAATAAAATAAAAATATATATATATCTGTATTTATGCGTAACATATAAAAAATAAAAGATACTTATACGGAGAGTTATAATAATTACAATGAAAATAAATAAAATAGACAGTAAATTACTGCGGTGTGTTTCATAAACCTACTAAAAAAAAATAGAAAAGTGCAATACCTACGCGGTCAAAATGTATGGAACAACAGATTTTTTTTTAAATAACCGACGAAATTTCAACGCGGGGAATTCAGAATCATGTACTGAATCCATGGTAGCCAGCGTCGCGTCGATGTTCCTGCCACCCTGTATATATTTGTAATCACGTTCTCAAAATCGGCTCTAACGATTTCGATGAAAGTTGTAATATAGGGGTTTACGGGGGCGAAAAATCTATCTAGCTGGCTCTCATACCTGGGAAAATTAGTTTTCTCTATTTCACAGCCTCGGGAATGTGACCATCATAACCTACACGTATATAGGTACCTAACTGTCTATCCAGTAAAAAGGAATTTTCAAAATGCCTGTTTTTAATTAAATCTTGAGCGCTAACACTATTTTACCTCCGCACGACGTCAACGAGAACGGAGATTATTTGAACCGAATGTGACGTCCCGGTGGTGGTCAGGCTAACGTAGTAAAATAATGTATCGCTACTTCGGCGCGCCGTCATCTTGACGTCCCGTTGACGTTCCGTTGATGTGGCGGTGGACAAACGGCCTAAGGCTAGAAAGAACAGCGATCAATAGCAACGAACATACAAATGACAATAATTATTTTTTATAGTAAAATTAGGGATTTGCCTTATCAAACTTATATCTGTGTCGCAATCTAGAACGTGTTAGAAATAACCGATAAGGCGATGATTGAAGTATTAGCATAGGTATTATCTTTAGCAGTGACCGAAACCGGTATGATCAATACGGGTATTTTTACCCTTAAAGTTTCACCATGTCCGTCTGTCTGTCTGTCTTTCTGTCCGCGGCTTAGCTCAGAGAAAGCTGTAATTTGGCATGGGTATACATATTACTCACGCCGATAAAGTGGTAAAATAAAACCATGAATTTTTTTTTTTTAGGATGGAGGATCCCTAAAAAATCCTGTTTTTCATGGTAAACTACCTACTCGTATAGTGAGGATGCTTTTTTTTTTCTCGTCTATCTTATTGTATGGGGTGATGTTGGAATGGTCGTTAGAAAATACTTATTGTGTGTGTGAAAACCATTTTTGGATTCAGCAATCCATTTGCGAAATATTAATATTATTTATTAATATTAGCTTTAACATGTTAATTTTTGTTTGTGAGAGTCAAGTGTGTTTGCCCTGCCAGCTAAATGGTTGGTTTTGGATATGTGAAAAATTTCACGGCAGTAGTAATAATATAATGAAATTAAAAGGAAAACTATCACAGCTAAGTAGGCTCTAAAAGTTATCGAGTAATAATCGACCAACTTACATTTGCAGTTGCAAAAACACGTTCTCCCATAAATTCCGTATGGGAGAACATGTTTTTCAACTACAATGTTAAGTTTGGAAGGGGCGCATAGAATCAATTAAATTTTTTGTAAAGTTTGATTTTAAAAGTGCCTTACAAGGGCATATTTGAAATAAATGATTAGACTTTGACTTTGTTCTTGGTATAAATTCATCCCAACTACGGAACACTTCATTGTGCGTGGTCCGACACGCAATTGGCCGGTTTATTATCTGTAAAAAATAACCGAAAAAATACCCATATTGCTCATACCGGTTTCGGTTCCTGATCTATAGAAAACTGTGATTTTAAATTGTTTATTCTTTATTATAGGTAGCAAATAAGATATTAGTTTCTTAAGGAACAGAACACCTATCTATTTATAGCAGATAGACTAAACCGCGTACCGGAAGACGTAGCGTGGGAAGGCCTCTCATAACATGGACCGATGACTTTGTGAACGCCGCAGGAATCCGCTCGATGCGGGAAGCACAGAATCGGTCGAAGTGGCGGTGCTTGGGGGAGGCCTATGTCCAGCAGTCTTCTGGTACACCCACATTTTGCCGTAATAGGTGGTGAACCTATTGCCATCAACTGGACACAAATCCAGACTCCGGGCTGCTACTGTGAAATTTCTGGAGAAAAACCCAATAACACTGCCCGACCTGGGAATTGGACCCAGGACCCTCGTGCTCAGTAGTACTACCTATATCACCGTTATACATTTAGATATCCTTCTAAAAAACCTATAGCTTGCTACGCTAACACATAAAGAGGCTTTCTGATGACTGATACACTTCTAGTCGTATTTCGCGGCTTTATAATCCATTTTGTCCCACTGTTTTTGTTGCAAACATTATAAGCAATGTGAAGTCTAAGAAAAAGGTATGAAAAAGTCCACTGGTAACAGACATTACATTTTCTCTAAATAAAAAGTTATAATGAGTTCAACGTAAATAACACAACGCTCACTTGTAAACAGTTTGACAAAAAGTGACATTTGAGAACAACTTTCAGAACCATTCAGAACAGATGATAATATTGTTTTTAAAAGAATCCAAAGGAGTTTGAAATAACAGAGGTGCAATCAAACTCAAACTTAAGGAATTAAACCATTTATAGGCACTTTTGAATTCTTTTTTTGTTGCTCAGATATTTTATAAAAAAATATTCGGCACGTATTTTTATTTTTTACGTAATCAAAAGATTATGGCAATACCTACATTGAGTTAAAATGTGGCATGACGTAACTTTCCGTTACATTTAACACTGACTTGTGATGTAGCGGACCCCCACTCCCCAACTTTAATGCGTTTAATCATTTTTTTTTATACTTAAAGCAAAAAATACGTGCCTATTATTTTTAATATTCTAGTTCGGTAGTTACACACATTTCTTATTTCCATACAGTAATATTGCCGAATTAATCAAAACAGGAAAAATTTTGACAGCTATTTGCGACGTTGCCAACTTTTAGGATAAACGCTCTTACGTAATTACTTCACTTTATGAACTCAAAATTACCACTCCCCATTTTAAGAAACGTTATACCCACACGAATAAACGCCTTAAAAACTAAAAGAGCAAACTTTCTCACAAAACCCTCGTGCAATTATTTAAAAACACACACGAGACGATATTAATAAAGAAAGAAAAAAAAGTCCTAAAACTCGGGTATACATTACGGAAATCGGTATCGCAAAAAGGGGTTTCGCTTTCAAAGTGGAGGGTAAAAAAGAAATGCTAAAGGCGGCCATTGCTCGCCTACTGATTTCCCAGCGAAAGGGTTGGATGGATTAAGTGGCACTTTATAGTACCGCCCTGCAGTTGAAAAAAAACATGGCGGCCCCGACATGTTGAGAAGGGGACCATGTCACCTATCCCTTTAATCTTCTAATTGCGGCAGCTCGTTAGATGTTAGACGTTTTAGGAATATTTAAAAGTGATGCCTAGTGTCTTTCGTGGTTTGAAAGAGTTGGCTTTGAAACAAAGCAGACTTTTTTAACCTGGAGTTTTACAATTCTTACCGGATTCTACCAGATTTTGAATAAATATATCAGATTTCGAACAGTCAATTCAGATTGAGAGCATTCTTTTTAAAAGCGCTCCATATAGTTTATTGTCAGATAGTTAAAAATCCAACTTCTCGTATAGGTACCTAGTGAAACTCCTAAACAGCCAGATTTCAATTAAATAGGAAATTAATGGCTGTTTCATAACTTTTAGAGTAATTCCTGGGGGCGTCTAGTTTCTGCTGTTATTTGTCTGATTTGGTTAGTGCCCTGTTAGTGTTTTTTTGCTATCAGGTTTTGCTGAATCTAAAACGTTTTTTAATACCATGACATGTGTAACCTAATCATATCCAATTACACCAAACAAAACGAGTATCAGTTTCATAGCTCACGAGTGCAGTCTGCAATTGGCAGACACTGTAATACACAGATATCCTTCCTATCTATGAATTTAGTATGTGATTGGCCTTGACAATACGCCTAACTACTTCCATCCGTACAACTATCAGCTACAATAACACTCTGGTTCTCACGTAGTACATTCAATACAATACATTGACTTCAATTATTATGCCATTGTTAACATAGTTGCCTGTCTTATCGCAATGTCATAGGTCGACGCTCCTCAGTACCGACTTGACGTCGAACCGCGGCGAACGTGTCAAACAATGTGGCATTTAATTTTAACTTTACTGTTCGTGTACGCAAAATGTGATGACAATTACAACGAGAGACGAACCCAGTTAGTTGAACTCGAATTACGGTCGGCTCTCGGAGGGAATACAACGCTCAATGATAAAGAAAATGCGGTGAACAATTGTTTGATGCAGCATAAGTTCAACGAGCTCGACTATGGATTTGATCACCCGGATCACTTCAACCTGTCGCATCACTTCTTTTCTTTCAAGAACCAGATTCAGAAGTCCAAAGTTTACAAGATTATTAAGAGCATGCCCAAAGGAGCCGTGCTTCATATCCACGATATGGCGATCATCGGACCTGATTATCTGCTGAACATAACTTATATGGCCCATCTTTATGTTTGTTTTGGGACCCCTGTCAACTTCCGGTTTTCAAACAATGTTCCTAACATTACGTGTGATGTCCCGTGGCAACTTATGAGTGAAGCTAGGCGTGCTGCTCCTAATGTTACCCAATTTGATGCAGATCTCCGGAAACGTTTCACCCTGGTTTGTGATAACCCTGACGTGGTTTACCCCAGCATCAAAGAAACTTGGATAAAATTTATGCAATATTTCAACTCGGTGTACGCCCTACTGACTTACAGACCCAATTGGGAACAGTATTTCTACGACGCGCTCAAATTCTTCAGAGAAGATAAAATTATGTACGTGGAAGTCAGGAGTATACTGCCCAATCTTTATGAGTTAGATGGAACTGAGTATGATAAACTGATAACAGCAAAGGCTTACAGGAAAACCATCAACAGGTTCGTAAAAGATCATCCGGATTTTTTTGGCGCTAAACTTATATTTGCTCCATCGAGGAAAGTGGATAGAAATGTGCTTGACCAGTACATACAAACAGCGAGACAGATCAAGAGAGATATGCCCGACCTCTTCGCAGGATTTGATTTAGTCGGCCAAGAAGATTCAGGGAATCCATTGATAGAATTCGTACCACAGTTACTTGAAGCAAAGGATCTTAATTTCTTCTTCCACGCTGGTGAAACAAATTGGTTTGGGACACTGACTGATGAGAATTTGGTCGATGCTATATTGTTAGGAGCTAAACGAATCGGTCATGCATACGCGCTTGCAAAACATCCTGTACTTATACAAGAAGTGATTAACAAGGACATAGGTTTAGAAGTGAATGTGTTATCCAATACTGTGTTGTCTTTAGTCAGAGATGTCCGCAATCATCCTTTGAACATTTTTTTGAGTTTGAATTTACCTGTTGTTTTGTCGAGTGATGACCCTGGTGCGTGGGAGGCTGATCCATTGTCAGATGACTTTTATGTAGCTTTTGTAGCGGTCGCCAGTAAGGTTTCAGACTTAAGGATGTTGAGAACATTAGCTGTTAACTCTTTAAAATACAGTGCTTTGGAACCAAATGATAAGGTGCGAGCGATTCGTGAGTTTCATAGGCAGTGGAATCTCTTTGTTGATAATTTTGACTGTAACTCTTATTAGATATAAGCTTATGGTTTTTCATTTGTAATTATTACTAACTACTAATGGCCCGCTCCTGTACCGCATGGGTGTAATGGCGACATGTTAAAACATCGAGATTTATTTGCTATTTCTAAGTCACATATATGAAGTATTTTACACATATACCTTCCGCAATAAAAGTTCTAAATGTTGGTGAAAATCGCATCTAAATCCATTGTGTAGTATTAAAAGATCTTATAATAGATAGTCACGCGAGTTTGTATTATACTATGTAGGTATTATCTGTGCAGTAGAACAAATAATTAAGTGTCAGTTATTAATTTACAACACAGCGGTTTTATTTTACCCACTTCCAAAGTATCATCAACTACAGTCCGGCCGTTGAGAGAATGCGTTCGTGACACCTGACCGTTGGACAATATGGATCAAATTCGCAAAACACAATCATATTCGTTAGTATGCAACTGACAGGTGCCAAGAACGTATTCTCTCAACGGCCGGACTGTAGCTGTTATAAATTTCCTACTACCTGAAACCTCACCGAAAAAAATAGTTGAAGTGAACTTGAAGTGTCGTCCTACCTGACACTAGGGAAACTAGGCATTGACGGCTTTTTTCTTGTGCGTGCATTCACACTACATAATTATCTACCTACCCATCAATTTTTTACTTAGAGACAATCTTAAACCATATTATTTATGTTGTTTGTAAGAATATTTTGTTTTTTGTTTTTGCTAGGCGTACCTAACCAGCAAAGATGAGTCTAACGCTTTTCTGAATTTTAGTTACCTAGGACTCTATAGCTGCCAACATAGTTTTAGGGCCAAGTTCACCTAGCTCGGAAACAAACTATCAGAGCTTGGTGAACGCATTTTAATGCACTGTCTCACATATACCCAACAGTAAAATGACAATCGTTAAAGTACTTAAGTACTTGCTCTAGGCCTTTTGTACACGGCACGGCTTCTTTGCGAATAAACCACGCCGTAAAAAAACGTGTCTGTCAACAAGTTATACATATAGCTAGAATACTCTTTATTATGTAAGTACACGATAAAAATTACGGACATCAATTTAGGATAGGTAGTCGTTAGATTTGAGTGAAATTTAATCTGCTGGAAGATAGTGGATTACTCTGCGATCGACATGTTTCGAATTTATTTTTTGACATTTATATTTCTATGAGATCTGAGAAGGGTCTTATATGCCTTCACAAAGTTTTACGGCGAACAAAAATATACAGGGCTATGCAACACTATTAAAGCTTTATATAACATTTTGTTTCATTCGTGTTCATTGCTGGGCCAAGCTTATATGGGACCGTTATCCATCTCCTTTAGAAATTTTACATAGGGTGACACAATGGGCGGTCTTATCACTTAAAGCGATCTTTTACAGAGAACCTTACCTTGCTTCCTTGCCTTGCCTTGCCTTGCCTTGCCTTTACCTGTGTTCACGAATAAATATTAATTGATTGATTGATTGATTGACCTTTGGATGGGTTAAAGGTAACAGGAGAGACAATACTGCAGGTAGTCAGTGGTATACCATTTACATATACAATAAATACATACATCTATATAAATATAGATTTACATAGCAAGCTTACATACATGCAAGCTACAAGCATACAAGCTTCTATAGTGATCCATACAACACTGACAACCGTGCCTATTCACGGGGAATCCTCTTACTAATAAATTAATGTGAAAGTCTGGATGTTTGTTACTCAATCACGCAAAAACAGCTGAATGGATTTGGATGAAATTTGGCACACAGATAGTTTATAACCTGGATTAACACATAGGATACTTTTTATCCCGGTAGTACGTTCCCGTGGTATAATTTCCAACCTCCACGCGGGTGAAAGCTAGTAAAGTAATAAACCGTAGTTTTTCACGACTAGAAAACTTTGTTTACTTAGAAACAGGGACTGAATTACCCAAAAATTAAGGTACCTTTAAATTTCGGTATGACGTCATACCGTTAAATAAGGGTTACCACAATATTTCGATACCGTTCTTTTTTTGAGTAGCGGAATTTTGAGGTTGGAAATGCATACCGGTATATTTCGGTAGAAGTATCGGTACCTTTATAAATGTATCGGTAGCAGTGCCTAAACCTTCAGAAATACACAAGTTCTAACGTGTTCGAACCCCCCAAACGCGCCGCGCCGTCTCACATGTTTTCCGTACCGAAATAGTGTAAAGGTTAAATAAAAGTTTAGACCAACCTTTATTTAAAAAGGTATTGGTATAGCTCAACCCTACCCCTACCATATTTTAAACCGGTACCGGTATATTTTTGAGGTATCTTAACCTTTAACCGTAACCGCTTTCAGTCCCTGCTTAGAAAGCGGTGAACGGGCTCGCAGTAACGGTTGCCCTAATACAGAGCGATTTTTACACCTTATTGACAAATAATGGTGAAAATAAGAGATTTTCATGACTGCCGATATAATAACGACGGAACCTCTCTTCTAGGAAACCGTCGCACGGTGGGCTGAAAATCGGCTTTCATAGACTTAGGGATTTCAATTTGCAAGTGCCGGATTATGAAGGTAGTATGAAAAAGTTAATTATCTCGTAAACAGCAAGGAAAACCGTAATATCCTTACAGGTGGTTATAGTACTAATTATTTATGATTTTTTGACATATGTCATATAACGGTTATCGCTACTATTTTTTTTTTTTTTTAATCGTCAAATTATTTTTATTAATTTTTACATATGAAACGGTTCCTTTTAGTGACTAAATTAAGAACATTGTTAATTATGAAGAATTTTATTGACCCATATATTAAGAATATACAGGGTGTAAAAAGACACATCACAAAGCCGTAAACTACGCATACTGTACGTATAGCTAAGTAGCTTTGCGCAAAAATTATTGCTGGGAACCGTAATTTTTTTTTTTTTTTTAATAAAAAAAAACAAGTTTTTATTGCGCGCAATGTAACGCGAACCCACGCTTGAATGAACGGATTCAGTGTTAGTTAAGCTCCGCCCCTACGCTACGTAGGTAGGTACTTGTTGTTCATTGCGTTTTTGTAACTTCAAATGCGTAATCTGTTAAGATAAATCTAAAATTCAGGTAATGTTTGTTTGGAAAAAAGGTTCGTATTATCGCATAGAATTCATTTTCGTGAAAAAGTAAAAAAAAAAAATGCGACTTTGACCTTCAATATCTCCAGAACCAGTGGATTCCCAGGTATGGTCTAGTGGAAAAAAATTATGCAAATAATGGGTAGAATATGTGGCTTTCGGCTTCGGAAAGTGTCTTTTTACACCCGATATAAAACAAGCAAAATATTTAAAAAAATAGAATAAATGAAATCAAATATTATTCATTTTCCTTATGTATCTCTGTCGTTGTCGGACTCCAGCCCACCGTAACTAACAGACTGTGGAGACGTTGGCCCTAAATCTTCAAATTTATTAAAATTACGACTTAGCCGGTATCTAACATAATTATTACTCGTATTATGACGTCATCACAGCAATTATTTTTCCTTTTAGCCATGTGTTCATAGCGATAGCGTACGCGCATGTGTTTAAAACAATGAACAATTATATCAACAATTTACCTACAACTACACTTATAATTATTGTTATGAAGTTTATTTTAAGTATAATTTATGTCGAGGAAACCGACATGCTCTAGAATAAAAAATTCGAAGACGTGGTACCTACCTATACGTATAATGTAGGAAGGTAATCTGCGTTCATAATTTAATTGCCAAACATGTAAACAAACACGAGTTTTAGGAAAAACAACTGTAATGCCTACACATAAGGTTCAGTTTGCGCTACAACTTTTTTTTTTTAATGACTTTTACCACAGTACTAGTCAGTCTAAAATCAACTTTATTTATACTTGCATAAAGTTGATGTTTATTTAAAAGTGGAAATAACATTGGAAACAATGATTTAAATAGGCATGTTGCTGATGACTAATTGTTGAATTTACTGAAACAATGAATAGTTCAATCAATCTATAAATTATTCCATTTCATGAAATTGCGCAGAAGAGTTTCGTTATATACCTAAAGTATACAACAAACGTAGGCACTAGCACTAACGAAGCATTTATTAAAAATCGTTCCCTAAAGGGTTTAAATAGGGGATGAAAGTTTGTATGGAAGTTCGTCATTTTCGCAGTTTGATACGTGGAAGTTGTTAGTTAGACTTCTGCCGTGTTTTCTGTAAACATCTCACCATGATAACTTGGGTGAAGTGAGCATGAAGTGAGCTGCATTGCTATTCTGTAACCATCTCACCGTGAAAACTTAGGTGAAGTGAGCGTGGAGTGAGCTGTCATTCCACAGGGATTGACACTATTGACAGCTCACTTCACCCAAGTTTTCACGGTGAGATGTTTACAGAATAACAGGGCTGTCCATAGTGTCAATCCCTAGCTTTAGGTGCAATGACAGCTCACATCAAGCTCACTTCAACCAAGTTATCACGGTGAGATGTTTACAGAAAAGCACGGCTGTTCTGTTTCATCTTTTTTTGGAAACTCACCCACAAACGGCTCCTGAGAAGTTGCTGATGGTAAATCCCATCGGGCATAAAGCTTGTCTATTATTAACCTAACGAAAGTGTGTTGCCTGTACGTTGCCAGGGGCCACGGTATCCCTTTCGGACTTTCCTGCGACCTCGGCAGGCACCGGTCCTAGCAGACCCCTTCTCTTGTGCTGAAATCTCTTTGAGGCGCGCGTGGAACACAACGCGCCGTCGTCGACCCGGTCTGGTCCTTATCGACGGCGAGCTACTCATTGCTCACTGTTGATTGAACATGACCTGGAGAAGGACATAAGGCTTTTCAACCTGGATGCCAGACGCAGTCGCGAGCAAAAGCTAGTTTTTTTTCTAATTATATTTACAAGGTGTATTCTTGGGCGTCTTAAGATATTTACAAGTTTCAAAATTTAAAAAAAAAAAAATATTAAAAAATTAATAAATACTTAATAATTATTTAAAAAAAGAACACTTTTTTATACCTTACAAAACAGACATCTTAAATATAATAATATAATATAATTATATATTTTTTTTGTCTACTGTAACTTTGACCCTTCATACTTCTGCGCTCAGACATGCATAGGTATTGTACGTGGTGGGTACCTATATCTATGCATGCCTAATACTTCCTTTTTACTTTCAAGATTTCCATGTCATAAAGAGGAAAGTATAGATACCTAGGATAGATGGAAATGGAAGGCACTTTCATCCAGAGAAGCACTTTAGTTTTTCTCCAAGTACAAAACACGTTAAAATCACAGTTGAAAAATCATATCTTGATCCAAAATAGACCTTATTTCCTCTAAATAAAGCTGGTTGTGCATTAAAAGGATAGTAAAGTAAATTTGTTGTGGTTTTCGCAACAAACTTGGAGTGACACCCTCAAAAGGAGGGTACTCACGACTAACGAACTCATTGTCTGTTTCAACTAGCTCTTCGTACATTCTGCTAGCCTGGTACATAGATATGTAAATAGTTGAGACACTTGTAAATATAATCTTGTGTCTTTATCCGACTAGGTACAAGCACTGCAGTAGGTACGGCAGAACTTATGAATCCCGTAAGAATAATTAAAAAAATATTATGTGAGATAGGAGATGCTAGTTCCCTCTAATAACAGCCGGTCGATTCTGTAAAAATATCACCGTGAAACTTAGGTGAAGTGAGCTGTCAATAGTGTTATTCCCTAGCATCCTGCCGGTCGATTTGTGTTCCCTCCACTAATACTGTTTTTTTACCATAATTAGTCCGTGCTCGTGCAGTTATTAGTTGGAATTTGTTTTTACTTCTTGTGTTGTAGGTAACTGCTTTTTTAAGGAGTCGTATGTTTGATTGCACGGAATTAGTTTGTTTGTAGTAAGTAGTAAGTTTCACGTTGATATTTTTACAGAATCGACCGACTGCAATAAACGTCTTTGTTTTGGTTCTTATACTTGTACCTACCTATCTCTTTCTTTAAAGGCGCGACGCGATACCCGGTAGAAAATTTCCGTGAAATTTTCATAGAAATTCTTCCACCAGAGTCGCGTCGCTTCTGTGGTCAGTGGGTCGTCTTAGTGGTTTTGACTACGATGCCGATGTAGTAGCTCACTTGTAAGTCGTTGAACGATAATGCGGTCGAAGCTGGTGCCTGGTTGCCTGGAACCAGGTAGGTCACTAATCCAATCGTAACTTAGATACACTCTGGCTAATTATTTTCCAATTCGTCTTCGGTATTGAGGACTTTGGCCCTCATCTTTCATAATATGGTCCTTTAAGAGCGTTTATTCTGAAAGTGGGCAACGTCGCAAATAGATGTCAAATATTTCTCTGTTTTGATTAATTTGGTAATATTAGTGTTAGTTTTTGCTCAATAATAAGATCGATGACGCGACTACTCTAGCTCGCTGTTCATTGTTTGCTCCGGACCGGCTGCGGCGGTCGCGCGCCTGTGCCTCGCGGTGCCTGTTCGCGGCTTCGCCTGTGCGTACCCATACTGCTCGATATGCCCCCACAACCCAGGCGATCAATCTGCTGAACGCTCTGATTGCTCAGGAGCCCGATGTTGACATATTTATGTATACTTAGTAGTAAATTTATGTTAGATGTTTGTATTAAGTTTTTTACCTAAATGTTGTTGTTGGCTTGCTGCGCGCTTTGGATTTTACTGTAAGTGCAGCAAGCAATTGTTATATATATAAATAAATAAATAAATAATTAGTGTATGGAAATATGAAATCTGGCTAACTAGCGAACTAGAATATTAATAGGTAATGAATTGCAATTATAACACTGAAGTTGATGTTGTAATTAAAAGTTTTAGGAGTAAAAAAAGCATTTGGAAGGTTTCCAAATACTTTTCTTCATCCAAAACTAAATATTCAGCGTTACGATATTAATTACTGCATTTCATAATCAATATTTTAGTTCACTAGTTAGCCACATTTCATATTTCCATAATTCCATACAGTAATATTGCCAAATTAATCAAAACACGTAAATATTTGACAGCTATTTACGACGTTGCCAACTTTTAGGATAAACGCTCATAACCAAGCTACTAGATGTCAATGCACAATGACAAACTGCAGTCTGTAACTCTATGCCTTCATAACTAAGTAACCGTGCTTACTCTACGCGAGAAATAGGTAAAATACATGCCTTTTCCGTTATCGATAAATCAACAATAAGTAACAAAATTTTACGCTATATTTTGATAAAGAAATTGCTAATTAACAGCAGGCTGGTATGCTTAATTCACCTATTAAAATAAAATAAAAGGTACATATGCCTACTAATGCCCGGTTTCTCGAAACTAAAATCAACGATATGTCAGACAGAATTAAACCACAGATCACCAGATAAATCACTCCATGTACTTACGCGCGCTAACTACCTACCAGCCGCCGGTTCGCACGCGACCCATTTACAGTGGGTTTGAATACTTAAATTTATACATAGGTAAGGTAATCAGCTATCTAATTACGCAACACATTGTCGTTGACAATTCCGACTAATCTGTTTCAATTTGACAGGTCAACAACATTCATTGTGTTATTTACGTTGTTGAGCAGATTTTTTTTCCGAACGTACAAAGCAATCGATTAGCAATCTGTTTCAAAACGATTCAGATTCTGATTGATCGTGTATTACGTAATAAGGGTACAGATCACCAGATAAATCACTCCATGTACTGACGCGCGCTAACTACCTACCAGACCCATTTCTCAGTGGGTTTGAATACTTAAATTTATACATAGGTAAGGTAATCTGCCATGTTATTCTGTAAACATCTCACCGTGAAAACTTGGGTGAAGTGAGCTGTCAATAGTGTCAATCCCTGTGGAATGACAGCTCACTCCACGCTCACTTCACCTAAGTTTTCACGGTGAGATGGATACAGAATAGCATGGCAGGTAGGTATGTGTGACCTCTGAGAATGTTTTGGCGTTTCTTCTCCTCATCTAGTTTTTAAAATATGACTGACGTGTAAAAGTGTTTGTACAAAGCTACTTATGTACATACAGTAATAAACTCATTTAATAAATATAGGTAAACCTACCATGTAAACAAGATACCGACACCGATACCGATACCTACATTCCTTCAAACAGCTCTCAATCCTTGTACGTAGTGATTGCACTTGGCTATTGTTTCGTATCGACAATCGTAATTAACGATACGGTGCACATCCTGTAGGACTAGTCCGGATGTCTGTTACACCGTTGTGTAACACTGTCTATCGTAAGAAGCTTAGAGGTGTACATGAACAGAGCCAGATTCACTACCAATCATTCTCGGAACAATTTTTATTTCTGACCCGACAGACGTTGTCTTGTCAAAATTGCAATATTATGGTCTTGAGTACATACAAAAATCCCATAGAAAAAAAGCACTTTCGGTTTCTTTTGTATTTTCCAATTTTCCGATGTTTCTTTCAGTAAGAACCAGTTGGTCGATTCTGTAAAAATATCAACGTGAAACTTAGGTGAAGTGGGCGTGAAGTGAGCTGTCACTGTCACAAATCCACCGGCAGGATGCTTGGGATGAACACTATTGACAGCTCACTTCACCTAAGTTTCACGGTGATATTTTTACAGAATCGACTGGCTGGATTCGGACTATAAAGATTTTTTTTGAACAATTAGACAAATCGATCCAGCTGTTTGCGCTTACCAACGAACAGCATTTTGATTTGTATAGTAAGTACAAGATAGATAGAACAGGCCAGAAACCGAAAGTGCTTTTTTCTATAGGATTTGGAAAATCCCATAGAAAAAATTGTACTTTTAAAGTTGCCGACTTATTTTGGTGATGTTTAGGCGTGATCTTGTGGACTGGCTATGCAACATTTTCACTATGGCAATCAATCTGCCTAACCTTTTCCTAACAATGTCGGGGTCGGCTTCCAGTCTAACCGGATGCAGCTGAATACCAGTATTTTACATGGAGCGACTGCCTATCTGACCTCCACAGCCCAATTACTGGGTAATACGATACCCCTTGGTAAGACTGGTTATCAGACTTTCGGGCTTCTGACGACCCGTAACGACTGTCAAAGATCCACGAATGACAGCCGGGACCACCGGAGCTGAGACTCTTGAGACTCCTCTGGGCTTTCGGAGGCACGGAGGAGTCTCGGTATGTAAAGATGATGATGACCAACCTCGGCAATCGTAGCCTAACCTGATGGATCGACCCGAGCGCCTGTTATTACTTAGCCACGAGCTCCATCACCATTCACCATGGCATGAAATATTAATACTTATAATAATTTAGACCATTACAAAGTCGCAATTGCAGAGGACAGACGTATGTGAAAAAGGGAAAGGTAGGCCATTGCCTAGCCTGGGTAAGTACGGCCTAAATAGATAGATAGAGCCATTGCGAAAGGGGGAACCCCGTCATTCGGTGTAACAGACATCCAATCGGTTGCGGCAGAATATTCGTGCTTCGAGAGCAGTCGAAGTCTCTCAATTGTCACTTTGCATGGAAAAATAGACAGAAACATATCCCCACTTCAATTTCTAGGAGTTGTGCTATGTATTGTTACGTTGTACGTTTGATTTTCAGCTTTATTGCTTTCTGAAGTTGAGTTCAGAATTGATTGGCTTGTTTGTGAATTATGATGTGTAATGGTTCTATGTGTAGGTACTGTAGGAAACGAACAAAATGTTCTTTTTACATGGTTTAAACTTAAAGCATAGAGCCAGCCGTTCTATCTACGATCGAGATAGTTTTTGTAATAAGAACGTACCTAACTGCAATAAACAGAAAGGACAGCTTACTCCGGTACTAAGAGCGATAATACAGTGGCGCTTTGTCAGCGTGTTTTCAGCGAGTCGATTTGCGAACGTGCTACAATATTGTACACTTGCTGGTTTCGCTCTCTTGTACGCACGACACGACAATTGCTCTCGTTCCGAAAACGTGGTAAACACGTTGCGTGTTCGCTACGCACACGCAGCGAGCGTGTTAAACAATCACACAACACGCTGATAAATCGTCACAGCCGCACACGCCAGCTGAGCGGGCACGGCCTGCTGTGACATGGCTTGAGTCACCCATTTTATCATAGTTTGAGCGATAAAACTGCCCAAACTGTGACAAAATGTGTCTTAAATGCTAGCACGGGTCAAACATGTGACATAATGTAAGGTACGACATGTCTTTCTTGTTGAGACTTCAAAGTGTGACATAGTAAACGGGTTTTTGGAACGAAGGTCTTTAACGTGGCTTCATACTTCTGTCTTTCTTCTTCTAATTCGATAGAAAAAGAGAGAAAGAGTTAATTTGGTCACGTAAAAATCTCACATTTTGACGGATGACTAAGAAAAATTTATCACGTTCGTTCGGAGGTGGTGAAAAAATTTAGATTTCGCCGCTAATTATTGCTAATTATTCTCTATCGAGAGAAAGTGCGAATTTGGTCACAATGAAAATCCAAGAAGGCAGCTGCGAAAATTTTAAAATTTTCCATCATGGTTTTCAATGGTGCTAAAGCCGATAGTGAGAAAATCAACACCAACCTGTTCACAGCCGCCATCTTGGATTTATCAGCTCTAGCGCCCTCGGAAACTACGAAAACGACACCTATGCCAAAAATGAGAAAATTTTCGCAGCCGCCATCTTGGATTTTCATTGTGACCAAATTCGCACTTTCACTCGATAGAGAATAATTAGCAGCGAAATCTAAATTTTTTCACCACCTCCGAACGAACGTGATAAATTTTTCTTAGTCATCCGTCAAAATGTGAGATCTTTGGCAAAGTGAGTGCGCCCGTAGAGCAAATAAGACATAATGAGTCCCAACTTAAACTTCAAGTTATGTCACAAGTCAAGAAATTATCAGCAACAAATGCGTCTAGATTTATGTGACATGGTTGACCCGTGCTAGCATCTAAGACAAATTTCTAAGACATGACAAAATTTACCTTGTCTTGTCACAAACGTCTTGGGTATGCCTGTGCTAGCCACACAGGTGAAGTTGAAAAAAACAAAGATACAAATATAATTTAGCTTTTAATGCCGATGATACATCAAACATACAAAACGACAGTTTTAATAATAATAATATGCTTAGAATATTGTCGCAATCAGAGTACCTATTACACTAAAATGCAATAAAAAAAACGATGTGGAACTAGCCGTACACAACTAATACATAAAAATAATGCAAAGTTAATTAATAAACCTAATAAAATCATAACATATCTGACAGCGATATAATAACTAAATCATAATTTTTAAAACAGTATGTAGGTACTGTCTTAAAAATGTATGGATCATCTTAGATATTTATGGTTTTGCAATGCAATTAATGACCAAAGAGCAGAAAACAGTATGTAGGTACTGTCTTAAAAATGTATGGATCATCTTAGATATTTATGGTTTTGCAATGCAATTAATGACCAAAGAGCAGAAAACAGTATGTAGGTACTGTCTTAAAAATGTATGGATCATCTTAGATATTTATGGTTTTGCAATGCAATTAATGACCAAAGAGCAGAAAACAGTATGTAGGTACTGTCTTAAAAATGTATGGATCATCTTAGATATTTATGGTTTTGCAATGCAATTAATGACCAAAGAGCAGAAAACAGTATGTAGGTACTGTCTTAAAAATGTATGGATCATCTTAGATATTTATGGTTTTGCAATGCAATTAATGACCAAAGAGCAGAAGGATGGAATTATGGCTAAGGAGGAAATGAACATCGAGATGACGGCTAATAGAGATGGCATCATCTGCCTAGCCTTGCCTCAACTATGTTGGGGTCGGCTCCCAGTCTAACCGCATGCAGCTGAATACCAGTATTTTACATGGAGCAACTGCCTATCTGACCTCCACAACCCTGTAATTGGGTAACATATTTGGGAAAAGGCTAGGCAGATTAAATACTGTATTAAGAAGACGATAACCGAGTTTTAATGATTTTATACTGAAGGTCACTAGGAGTGGGCGTTGCGACGACGATCCGTTGACAAAGACTGTTTTGTGTTCTGCGACGATGCAACCGTTTTACGTTCTAGGTTCAAACTTCGTTGCACAAACCAGTCTTCGAGTTACTACGACTACACTCGAGAACGCAATGATTCAAACTATCTATTGATCACACTCGTCGCGTCGTCGTCCAACGTTCCGCGTTCGTTTACAAAACAGTCCGTACAATAAAAAGTGAACTTTTTATCAATGAAATAGAGTCGATAATGTATTACCAGTTGTCAATGCTGTCGTTCGTGATGCGACATAACCATTTCCTAAATTTCAAATCGTTGGTAGTTGTAAGAAACTGCAACTATTTCACTCGACGATAAGTTTCGTCCTATAAGCCGTCTTCAAACCAGTTGCAACGACGACCGTTTTCTGCAACCGTTTCTGTCGTCGGTAAAGCGGTTGTGTTTCGTCCGTCAAAAATTCGACAACAACACACCACTAAAGATCACGTCTAAACGAGAAGTGTTAATGATTTGGAAAATATATATGTTAAATTAGAGCATTTTCTAAATAACTTAATATAGAAATATTTAAGATTAAGTTTATATTACATAGTGAAATTAATTTGTAAAGTTATGTCTAACGCGGATAAAAAACTGAGAATCACGCAAAATCTATTAAGCGTATTTTTCTGAAACCTTCACATTTTAAAGATAATTTAACTATTGAATTTTTAGTATACGTGTTTTATTAAAATACCTTTTGTTTTATGTATAATACATGAATAATGCGTCTAATGTGAGACAGCGCTCCTTCATGGGCGAGTCCTATTACTGGCTGGACGTACGACGCGTTGCGTGAGCTCAGTACAGAACACGGAATCTGACCACTCAAGGTCACTGGCATATATCTGCGTCTTAATAAATAGCTAAAATGAAGTACCCAATACCTAGTGTGCAATATAATTTGATGTTTTCACATTGATACAATATTATGGAACTAAGCTTGTAGACCATTAAATTAATTCTTGTATTTTTTTCGAGGCTAGTTGTAGACTTGGGCCCAGTAGCTGGCCAATAACTGCAGCACATTGGCGATATAATATTAAAATAAAATAATAAAATAACCGACACGTTAGTAAAACTGCAACCGATTTACGTTACACAATTACAATCTCATTAATTTTCTCAATAATTCAAGAATATTCACTGTCGGGTAGATGATTTTTTCAAAAATATTCTGAAGCTATTAAAGGCTCTTCTTAAAAGGGCTCTAAATTTCATGCTAGCCAACTCTACGCTCGTTAGGGTCTCCGGAAGAAGTAGTTGTCTTCAAATATTATACTTTGTAGGACATCTTGGAACGTTTATCAATAGAATATGACTAGTCTTCGCCAGCGGGCACCGCGTCTTCTAACCTCTTAATGTATTTCACTCTCAGTTCTGTTACAGCGTCACCTTTCAACTGGTCCTAGAAATAAAAAGTATTTATTATTGAAGAATATATTGTTGAAATTTCATTACACTGCCATCTGTGTTTTTGCAGCGGTACTAAAGTTGTTCCAAGTTACATGACGATTGTTGTTGGGCGACGTTTTTGTTAGTAATCACAAGATGGCGTTAATCGATAGTGTTCTAATGACATGAAGCAGAACATTATTGAACTGTACAGATTTTTGTGAATAATATCGGGTTTTAACACGGTTCGATTTTAGTTGAACAACTTTTGTTGTTCAAGTCTGCTCAGAAGATTCAAATTGCTTCGGACTTAGCAGTTGATCAACTAAAATTGAACCGAGTGAACCCAATAAAACAAAAAATATCGCAAGTTTTGCTATTATAACGGCTAAGATGAGTACTCATAAAAACGCAAGTTATTCACAGAGAGAGAGAGATATGCTGGCCGATTATTTGGAGACAGGCCACATCTCGATTAAACTATGTTCTCTGCACTTAGTCCTTCAGGTGGACCATTGTGTGTGGGCCATGCCGGCCATTGGTAGTTATTCCAACCAGCCCACTTCCCGCCAGAAGTTGATTAGGGTCTGTTTAGAATATCTGTAAGGGGGTCATCCATTAATCACATGATATTTTTTAGCAACTTTTTAACCCCCCCCACCCCCCTAGTAATACGTGGTGAGGTTTTAGCCTAACCCCTTCCCCCTTATCCAAAATCACGTGTTTTTTTGGTGCAAAATTCCTTAAAAAATTATAAAAAGAAACGGTTTCAGTTTAGAAATGCGAAAATAAAAATACACCCCTCTCCCTTGTGATGTTTCGTGACTTTTTCCGAACCCCCTCCCCCGTTACCCCGCCTGGCCTTTCGAGCCTCACGTGATTTATGGTCGACCTCTAAAGGATCTGGGTGACCCAAAGGTTTCTGTTCTAATCTGGATGAGGCCTGTGCATTCAAAGAGTACATGCCCAACAGTTTCCTCAGCCTCCATGCAAGCCTTGCACAGAGGACGTCCGTTATACCTATTGTGTTGAAGATCGTACTTGATTAAACAACTTTTAGATAGGAAGAAAACAATTTATACATATTAACTACCTGCACAAACCAGCATTGTACTTCAAGCTGCACCATCTGCAGAGCTCCCCTGATGG
Organism: Agrochola circellaris; assembly: GCA_914767755.1. Classification (NCBI taxonomy): domain Eukaryota; kingdom Metazoa; phylum Arthropoda; class Insecta; order Lepidoptera; family Noctuidae; genus Agrochola; species Agrochola circellaris. Next base: position 13,820,579 of record OU611860.1, read on the forward strand.
CTCCGGGTATTAGGGCGCAATACTTGAGCCCATTGTTTGGCATCTCAACCCACTCGCTAAGGGCACACTGGTCCCAAACCAGGGAGAACTCATCTCCGGCACTGCTCCAGCTTGTTACTGTTGGCTGCATGTTGAGGTATAGTCTGGAAATTTAGTTTGAGAGGGATTTATAGTATGTAAAGTTATGATGGTTATGATAAGTAAAGTGTAGTGACTAGAGCTGTGATTAATGCTTTTGTTTTTTTTTTTTAAGAGCATTCTGTTTGTGCTGGCTGATATCATAGCAATGTTTTGCTTCAGAATATTAATAATTGTCTCCTGATCTATGGATGATGACAAATGAGAATAAGGAAATGACATGAGAATGAACAGTAACTTAATAACAAACAAAATATACGGCCACTTATGTCTGGTCTAGTGAAGCAGCATTCTTTTATAATAGGAGAGAAGCAGAATGATTATTCACAGATATATATTGCACTGTAATTTGTAGGCAGCGGAAGAGGAATACTTACTTTTTTTATGATAAAGAAGTGTCACTAATGATAGCTTACATCGGGAGTTAAAAATGCTAAAGGTTAAAGAAGAAATCACACAAAGATTCAGTGCTTACAAGAATAGGATTACGACCCATCCTAATAAACTAGCATCAAACCTTATGAAAACCAAGAGATTCAGGAGGCTTAAAAGATTGGCCCCACAAGACTTGATATGAAGACCGACAAACTAATTATATAGGTTGATGTGGATGGGCGCATACCAAGAACAACTAAAGACTAACAACACAAAAGATGCTGAATGTCAATAGATGGACAGATTGCAACAGAATAAAGAAAAAAATAAAAAAAAGATGTAGTACATTATATTGACAGTGGAAATTTCAAATGTCGTAAGGGAAATTTACATCCAATGTGGATTTAAATTTCCCTTACAACATTTGAAATTTAAAGGACATCTATATATATAAAAGAAAGTCGAAAGTCGTGTTAGTTACACCACTTATAACTCAAGAACGGCTGAACCGATTTGGCTGAAAATTGGTGGGGAGGTAGCTTAGAACCAGGAGACGGACATAGGATACTTTTTAGTAGGGTAGGTAGGGTAGGTAGGGTAGGTAGGGTAGGTAGGGTAGGTAGGGTAGGTAGGGTAGGTAGGGTAGGTAGGGTAGATAGGGTAGATAGGGTAGGTAGGGTAGGTAGGGTAGGTAGGGTAGGTAGGGTAGGTAGGGTAGGTAGGGTAGGTAGGGTAGGTAGGGTAGGTAGGGTAGGTAGGGTAGGTAGGGTAGGTAGGGTAGGTAGGGTAGGTAGGGTAGGTAGGGTAGGTAGGGTGGGTAGGTAGGGTAGGTAGGGTAGGTAGGGTAGGTAGGGTAGGTAGGGTAGGGTGGGTAGGTAGGGTAGGTAGGTAGGGTAGGTAGGGTAGGTAGGGTAGGCAGGTAGGTGCGCCGTAGATAAGTACTTAGTGCTACTCGAGCGAAGCCGGGGCGGGCAGCTAGTTGGATATAAATGTCTTATAAGACATAATTGAAATTTCCACAGTTGAATATGATTTTAGGTGGAAGTACCTATGCTAAGTCTAGCTAGCTAACCAGTAGTTACCAGATATAGAAACCGACCTGAAAGCCTGCTGAATCTTATCAGCAGTTTCCCTCATCTCCAAACACCTCGTAGACGTAGTTCTGGCCAGGAAATCTTCAATCAGTCTGACGCCCATGTTGTATCCTATTCTTTCCAACTGTTTGTTCACATCCTCCGGATTCTCAGTCTCTTTCAGCATTTGAGACACCAGAGCGCCGTATGTGAGCGTAAGTAGCTCGGAATTCTACAATAAATAATATCAGAGAAACAGTCGTAAAACCTGTACTTAGGTAGAATATACATTTTTAGTAGATGTGTCGACTTACAACTTTCTTGGCGTCGAGTCTGGAAGTCTGTCTAGACATTTTGGATGATTTTTATTTGCAGAAATTGGAATTAGGACAAAATTATCAATATGAAACTCCCCTTTGCCGTCTCTCAATTTTACTAGCTACACATGAATGTCAATATGTCACTGTCAAGTTGTATCTGTGTGTCACTGTCAATCAATTGCGTTTTATTTCGTGGTCAAACCTTAGGGGTCGGTAATTTTTTTTACGGTTTGATTTTTATCATTACAAAACTTTACTTCGCTTGATCTCTGTTGGTCAACGAGACGGTGAGCGAGAGAGAGCGCGCGACGTTTAGTTCGTGATAACGACGACAATGTACAGATTAGAAAACTTCCATACAATTTGAAACATTTTTACCATACACCCAGAAATATTGGCACCTGGCTTTGCTAACTTGGCTGTAATTTCATTACTGTTATTGGTTTAATTAATAATGCAACGATGATTCAAAACATATTTTTTCACTCAGTGAAAGGTGAGATGTATGTACAGACGCCAGCACATCAAGCTACTACAATCTGTCAGATTTCTTCAATAGATTTTGAACTTTATTCCTATTATATAAGGTTCAAGGTTGATTGGGAAAATTTGACAGTTTCGGGTAGCTTGACCTGCTGGCGTCTGTACGTACGCAAAGTTCGAGAACTTAACCCAAAAACCTAGATTCCATGCTTAAAATTAAAAGCTGTCATCATTTGTTTTGTTTTTTGAAAACGTCAAACAATTTTGAAAATGTACATTTATCGGAGCCGTTACACATCGTAAATACAATTTATTGTGATGTTTTTATTATAAAACAAGTAAAAAGTTTATTCCGTTGCTTTAATGAATTATGGAAAGAGATGAAGTTGACAAAACATGTGCTGTGGGGACCTCCGACGATGTTGATTCCCGTGGCGCTGTAAATGCAACGATACTCGATTACTACAAAAAGTTTGGTAGAAAGAGGGATTTGGAGCAATTCTTCTCGTTATCGACAGCTCAGAGTGATATTAAAGACACGAGTGGCTTGTTTTGGCGCAAAATGAAGAGTGAAAATGACTCTTCGGATTCTGGCGGTAGGAAAAGTGATTCTTCGCACGAAGTTTGTCGAATCTCTATAATGTGCTCACTGCCTGATCCTTCTAGTTCGCAGGTAAACTAACTTTTGTTATTTATTCCTACTTTTTACTTTTGTTTTTGATTTTTTTTGGCTTTCGCCGCTGTCATGTCATGTCAGTGACTATTTGTTCTGGAAACCTGTGCTTTCTTTAGGCTGTAGACGATACGACTTTATAATACTTACTGTTAATTACTTTTACCTAGTTATATTAAATTGACTTCAATTGATTGAATAGCATTGTTATTCTGACATATTTACTTATGTGGATAAGTGGGACAGTTCGGTAAATATTTTATCTGTTTATAATTAATACCACATGGACTCATTTCTCAGAAATATTTTACTACACAACAGAAAAGTATCATGAAACTATGGTATTTTATAAATTATATTTTGCATGAGATATCAAACAAGTATTTTCATTCAACATAATTAAGTTCTTATAACTTCCAGGATGATGATGATCAAAAAACGAAGACTGACTCCCCGCACACTGAATCTCCACCGATCATCACCGAGGAAGTACCTGCTGACGTATCAATGAGACACACGGACGATGAGTCCTTCAATTTTGATGATAATAACTCACAGAAATGTAAGTTTATGTTGTTATCACCCGTACCCAATAAACTTATGCACTTCTGTTTCATTTAGATGTACAAGTATTACTTTAAATAATGTGTAGGAAAGGTAACCTTTTGTTAGTCGACACAATTGTGTTTCATTTCTTAAAAGTCGTATGTAGGTATTTATATTTGTCCATATTACACAGTAGAATAACTCACAATATCTTGATAGCCAATATGAATTGAAATATGCCAAGGGCTGATTTTCATTTGTTAAAATACTTTTACTTTTTGCTAGCTTTTCCCACGGCTTAGCGTGTATGGAAGTCGGAAATCATGCCATGGAAACATACTACCGGGATAAAAAGTATCCTATGTGTTAATCCAGGTCGTCTCTATCTGTCTCCCTCATCCAAATCCTATTAGTAGCATAATATTTATAATGATTGAATACTATCGTGAATTAATGCAAGCCTAATGCTTTTTGTGCCAAGTTTCAAGTTTATTAACTTATCTAATAAAAATGTTCATTCAAAAGAAAATATTTTACATATTATTAAATTTTTTGAGTAGGTTTTGCCATATCACCGATGTTATGGGCTTGATTTGGATTCTGTTTATTATTTCTAAAAGCTAATGAGTTATTATATTGGATTAACTAAATTTTTCAATTAAAATTTGTCGACTAAAAAATCTGTACTTATTTTAAAAACACAAGTGTTAGTCTATAAAATCAAAAGGGGAATTTGAAAAAAAAAATTGTGTCAGAAAAACGAAATGAAAAATAAATTAAGATAGACCCCCCTTTTAAAGTTTATTTTCGATAATTTTTCATGAATATTCAGAAAAATACGGGCGGTCACATGCCCATGGGCGGCATTGCATAGATATGTCAAACCACTATGTATTTATTGTTTGGATCAGTTATCTGACGATTGAAAAATTAATTCCTAAGTCAACTTAAGCTTTGCTTTTGCCATATTAATGGGTAACTAGATAAATTCGTGAATCATTATCATACTTTTCATAGTTGCAAAAGGAATACCTTAATTATCATTGCAATTAATTATACTAATAATCACAATTCTTGACATTTCAGCATTAGACGCACTATTAGACTTATCAGCTCATAAGCCACTGTCTCCAACCAGTAGCATCACTTCTCAAAGAAAACTAGAATGGGACTCTCTCGCTGACGTAGGCTATGCTAACGAGAGTGACAGAAAAAACTCTGCTTCTAGCCTTAGTACCTTAGAAAGACTTGCTTTAAAACAACAATACTCTAATAATGATTCCAAACAGGATATTGGACCCCCTACCTCACACTCCACACCTCTAGACGAAAATGATAACAAATCTAAACCAAAGAAAGGTTTGGGAAAGAAAACAACAAAGATTTACAAAAAAGATGTCGATTTTGTTGAAGTTAATGTACCACATACTTCGGAAACGAATCAGGCGCCGTCTATCAATGTTAATCTGACCAAACATATATCTTTTAATGTTGAAAGAGATGGCGGAGTTACAATTGACAATGTCAAGAATGAGGTTAGTATTTCTCCAGAAAAAGTAACTGTAGAAACAACTCCATATTTGGGTATGGATAAAGAAATACAAACTTCATTGCCTAAAGACAAATCATCTAGAGAAAAATCAAACAGTATGGATGAAACACCCAAGCCTGTTAATCCATACAATCAGAAGATTCCTGTTATGATCAGCCTCAATACATTACGGAAGAGATTACGAAAAAAGAAATCTAGGAGCGTCAGAAGAAAATTGAGACCTAAAAAGCAGGTTGAAGCAAACAAAGATTTAACGCCACAAGAAAAGAGTGGAGAGCAGTTGTCGGAAGCAGAAAGTTTTGAATATATGCCTGGACACATGTATCATCAGAATCAAATGAAAGATAAAGAACCTAGACCTGACAATAGCACAGCTGGAAATAAGTCCAGTTTAGAGTCCAGTGGACCTCTAACCACAGACTCAAGCAAAGGATCAAATCATTCACTAACCAAAGACTTAGAAAAATGTGTTGACTTACTAAAAGTTACTTTACGAAAGCGTTATGACGATGGTAACACAAAGAAAAAGTTAATCAAAGATATAGTTCATAGATTAATCAATTCAAAATACAGAGATGATGAAACTACGACGGAATTTCTGTCTGGACTCACTTTTGACAGCAAGAAGTTAGGCAATAAAGAAAATAATACCACAAGTACCTCTGATGCTAACAATACGGAAGACAGTGCGAATAAAAAGCCAAAGAAATCTATTCTAAGGAACGAAAAGTTCAACCCCAATGTTGTTGCTTCTACATCACAAAGTGCCCCAAATCTGTTTAGTGCTAGTAGCGAGAAATTAAATATTAATTTGATGAAGGCATTAGCTTCTAACACAGACTCAGATGTCTCTAGCAGAGAAAAGACATCTTCCGAAAATGCGTTCCCCAAAACATCCTCTGAAGAGCTGTACCTAAAGTATCTAGAAGCCCTCAGGCGCGAAGAAGCGTACAAACGACACTTGAAAGACAAGGAAATGTTCTTAAAACAGAAACTCGCAAGTTCCGAAACAGTGTTTAAAGTACCAGTAGCAGTACGTCAGGAGGCCAAAATTAGCAGCAGACTTAAAGATTTGATGAAAGACTTGACTAGGAACAATTACGATGACGGATCGGGTGACGCTAGCAAGTTAGAAGGAGGTTCCTCCTCCAATATGGACTTGGAGAGATTCAATGCAACAAGAAACCAAAGAAGCCACTCCGTGTTCACTCTCTCCTCAAGTCATTCGGAATGTCAAAAACGGCCGAACTTAAAGAAAAAAATGCAGGCCGAAAGGGAGATAGGCGAAGCTGGTCCAAGTAAACACCATTACTGTTGCTGCCCACACCATTATTTAAACTCTAAGGTGGATTGTGTTGACAGTTCTGTGCAGGTGAATATAAAACAGTGCGAAGAAGCAGCAATCAATGATAGGCCATGCCAAACGAAATCGCCAGAGTGTACACTAAAGCCATGTGAATATAAAAAGTGTAAACTATTGTCTCCTAGGAACACTCGCGTTGTCCCAGATAACAGGGGCGAAATTAAGTACGTGTGCCTTTGTAACGGGAAACAAGTCTCTTCCTCAGATGTAGGTGACAATTTTATGATTTACAAATGTTGTAAATTGACCAATCGAGGCGTACAGCTCGAAGATCCTGACAGAATAGGCAATACAAGCATACAATGCGAAAGTATTTGCAACTCGGTCAAAGATGATAAAATTGATCTGATACAATCCCCTTGTCAAATGCACACTAGAACAGAAAGCAGTAATTCGGATAACACTTCAAAACATGCAAGAAGGTATTCGAAATCTTCTCAAACCAACATGGTCGTCAATATGTGCTTAGGCGTGAAAAATTATTGTTCTTCCGGTTCCGAAGCCAAAAACTTGTGCGGAACTTCAACCAAATCTATTCTGGGTCCAAGAAATCCGGAAAAATGTTTAACAGTATGTGAGGCTACAAGATGCCTTCAGACAGAAATAAGTATCAACCCCCAAATTGCCGATCCCTCACTATCTGATATTAACATCATAGATGATTGCGTGAAATTGATCTGTGAGAATCGTAGAAAGGTCTCTATTCAAAGTTCTGATTCTGAAGGAGGAAAGTGTTTTAGCGACGTTTGTACTAATAGCACGTCTGAGAAGCTTCTACCTGAATCTGCGGGGAGCATTTATAGCGAAGTAAAATCTAAAAGAAGTCAACAAGAAAAACAGGCTTCGAAGGAACCATCCTCATTGTTTGGGAAAGACTATACAATACCCATTAAAGGCACAAATATGACTCTCAAAGTAAACTTGACAGGAACAGACATTAATAAGAAAGTTGAACAAGTAGACGAAGGTGTTGTCACAGAAAAGATATGTATTGCGGACGAAGCGACATCGGCTATTGAACAGAATAAATCTACACAATGTTTAGACACCATCTTCGTTGACAAAAGCAAACTCTGCATAATAGAACCATCAGTTTCTAGAAAATCTTGTTTGTCAAAAAAACATTTGATAGAAAGTAGCACTCATTGCAATACGTTCCCGAAAATCGACGCAGCAAAAGAAAAACCGCCTTTTAAGCGATCGAACACTGATACAGGGAAGTTGTCCATATGTACTTGCATCCAAACCGATTTAATAAAGACAAAAGATGTCGAATGTAATAACAATCAGACAATGATTTGTGATGAACCATCCACTGAAGTTGTAACTAGCGAGAACTCTTGTCAAGTAGAAAAAGAATGCGAATGCAAGGATCCAAAAACCGATAGCATAAAAAGTAACAAAAGCGAAACAGGCAATAAAACTATCAAAATTAATGTGGGAATACAAAAAGATTTTTGTGATGAAGATGCTAAAATAGCAGCCGAAAAACCAAAAACTGTAATATCTTGTAGTACCAATGATGTTGGAGTTGCGACTGAGACCGAAGCCAAAACCGTTAAAAGTTCATGCGTAGGCTGCCAAGCTGATGTTATTACAAAAGAGAAGAACCAAGAAGCTGATTGCAAACCATCTTGTTCAGATAATGAACCAAAGGAAACAGCAGTTCAACCAGACACATGCTGTTATAAGGTCAGCTTTCCAGGAAAATCGAGCAAAGGCCCTGTAAAACCTGATTGCAAACAATCTTATTCGGACAGTGAACCAAAGGAAACATCAGGTCAACCAGACACATGCTGCTGTAAGGTCTGCTTTCCAGGAAAATCGAGGAAAGGCCCTGTAATAGACATGATACAGGATATAACTCGACGCTATTCCAAAACAGAAATGGGAAAGATCAAAAATAATAAATGCTTTTCAGAAATAATCACTGTTTTGAACTACCTCCTTGAGACTGACGAAAGTACCGAGCCGGAACCAAAGACATGTTATAGCACAAGTACGGACACCAAATCAAGTTGTAACCAGAACAAACGGAATAAAATATCGGAAGTCGAGTGCTGCTCAGACAAACTTATCGATAAAAGTGTCCAACTTTCGTGCAAAAAATCTTTTAAAGACGACAAAGTCTGCGCAGAATCTTCTGACCTACCCTGCTCCTCAGATATGCCTACAACATCCTCAGATTCTGCTGCTTGTAAAGTACTCAACAAAATTAAGAAAGAATGTGAGAAATACCATCAGAAGGTCAAATGCAGGGGTAGGAAATGTGAAGTTTCTAGTAGCACTTCAGTTAATTGCGAAAAATGCAAGAAAGTACATCACTGTGCTTGCAGGAGTCACAAGTGCAAACGCTCTAAGGCTTTCGAGAAGCTGCAAAAGAAATGCATAGCTTACAATCTAATAATACAGACTTCAGAAAGCATGCTAAGCGAAGAGACAGTCTGCGAGAAGAAGAATCGTCCCTTAAAGAATATCTTTGTGAAAGTCCCGAAACGTAAGTGCGATGGGAAGAAAGAGGCTACATGTAGGGAGCAAGTATCGTGTCGTTCGACCCCGCGCTGCAGCCCCAAATGTAGTAAGGACAGGTCGAAGAGTTGTCCCGACGAGTGCGAGACGTCTGATGATTATGCCAAGAGGGTCGAGGTTACCACACTTAGAGAGTATTTGGAACAGAACCGGCCGGACTTCGTGGAGAACACCGCGCAGAGGCGGAATTGTTTAAAGTTCATCAGTGAGAGGAGGTAAGGAATTGTCTAGCTTAAAAACTAGTTTATTTTTGACGTCTAAAAGTGTTTTTTGTACCAACTTACAGAAATAAAAATCATTTATTAGGGTTACGTACCTCAAAAGCAAACGATGGAACCCTTATAGAATGACTCGTGTGTCTGTCTGTCTGTCCGTCTGTCACAGTCAATTTACTGCGAATCTAATGGACCGATTAAGTTAAAATTTGGTACACATATGTATTTCTGTGACCCAAACACGGACGAGTAACGTAAATAAATGAATTTTGAATACGGGAGTCACTTTATAGACCAAGAGCCCGCGACGGCCAGACCTTCGTTATTTTATAAAAGCTGAAAGTTTCTCTGTGTACGTCTCCAACATAGGTAAGAACGACCCGCGAATATAGAGTTTCGGTTGTGGTTACTTTGGCAGGTAACAGGTAGTAAAGGTGTATAAAATGGTACCTTAAATTCGTTAAAGTATAAAGTTCAATTTTTTTATATTTTCTCCAGAATATCATTTAGAAATCACGTCATCCATTGCCGGACACTTTTTACAGTTGCTACCCCCTGCCGGACACCCCTAAACTTTAATAAATTTTAATTATACTTTCGTTATAGTATAAAAGCTAAATTTTATATATGTTACTTAGGGACTAATAAAAATATGTTACCTCAATAGCCAGACAGTTTTAATGGTTTTTACATCTTGCCAGACACCTTGAAAGCCTGCTGTAGGTGTGAGCGCGAGGTAGCAACTGTTCAAGCGGGTGCGAGTGAGATAGAGTGCTTAGTCTATTGCGATCTTTTAAGATATCCAATAAAAAAATAAAATAATGTCTTTATATTTTAGGTTATGTTTTTTTCGGATTTCCAAAACAGTTCGACATTTTTTCAACGATTCCTCCGAGAACAATATTACTTTACCCTCACTTTTTTTTACAAACGAAACAAATAATATAATCGTATCTCCCATGATAACACTTTTTACTAAAATTTCAATTATATTTCACAAAAAAACTGCACAAATATCAAATGTTAAACGTTGGTTGTACGCATAATAGATAATAGTTCAATAGATAATACACAATACCCCATAAATGATAGCTTTTTTTTTTTTTTTGATTGTGGGAAATTATCAAATAACTTCTCCCGCTCTGGGCGGAGCGGGAGGGCGTGTCAGACTCTTACTGACTAAAACCCACCCGTGTTCCTTCAGTTGCCTGTACATTGCCAGGGGCCACGGTATCCCTTTCGGACTTTCCCGCGACCCCGGCAAGCATCAGTCCTAGCGGACCCCTTTCGTTGTGCTGACATCTCTTTGAGGCGCGCGTGGAACACAACGCGCCGTCGACCCGGGCCTGGTCCTTATCGGACGGCGAGCTACCCATTGCTCACCGTCCGCAAGCTCGCGCCTACGGTGGCCGGGAATCGGCCTGCGATTCCCGACGCCCAGAGCGTCTCCTGTGGCGGCTAGGGGCGTGAGGGGGCGACATTTGCCTCTCCCTCACGCGCTCCGTCTCCTCCTTCGCGAGCATTACTGCTTCGCAGAAGTAGGTGACGGCTTCCCACGCCCTCTCGCTCCGTACCATGGCCTGTACCAGGGCCGGACGAGAGAGATCACTGCCACCGATCGCCTCCACAAGGACACGGCGGTGCTCCGCCCAAGCCGGGCAGACCTCCACCGTATGCTCCACCGTGTCCTCCGGGCGATCCACACAGAGTGACACCCGAGCGTTTCCTCCCGCCTTATGCGGAACAGGAACCTCCCGAAACAACCGTGTCCGGTGAGGACCTGCGTCAGGCGGAAGGTGAGGACGCCGTGGCGCCTCTCAAGCCACTCCTCAAAGAGGGGACTTATTGCCGCAATTGTGGCGTGCCCAGCACGGGGTTACGACAATCGCACTCTCCATGATGCCATGAGATCCCGCCGGAGCTCTGTCCGCTGTGCCGTGATTTCTCGCGGCAGCGGAGTTACACCCCGGCGTTTCGCCTCCTCGCGCCACTCCCAAATGTGCGCGAGGACTTTTGCCTCCAGATCCCATGGCGGCAATCCGGCAAGGAGGCTCGCCGCCTCACCGGAGACCGTGCGGTATCCCCGGACCATCCGGATGGCCATGACCCTTTGGGACGCGTTCAACCGGCGGGCTGGCCGCAGCCTGAAAGAGCGCGCCCACACCGGTGCCCCGTAAAGGGCCATGGACCGCACGACCCCCGCATAGAGCCTCCGGCAGGAGCCGTTTGGACCCCCTAGATTGGGCAGTAGCCGCTTCAAGGCAGCCCCGGCCCGCTCCAGTCTGGGAGCCAAACGTCGGAAATGCTCCACGAAGTTCCACCGGCTGTCGAGGACTAGTCCCTGATACTTCATCGATAAATGACAGCTGATGCGCAATAAAAGATCGCAATAGACTAAGCACTCTATCTCACTCGCACCCGCTTGAACAGTTGCTACCTCGCGCTCACACCTACAGCAGGCTTTCAAGGTGTCTGGCAAGATGTAAAAACCATTAAAACTGTCTGGCTATTGAGGTAACATATTTTTATTAGTCCCTATGTAACATATATAAAATTTAGCTTTTATACTATAACGAAAGTATAATTAAAATTTATTAAAGTTTAGGGGTGTCCGGCAGGGGGTAGCAACTGTAAAAAGTGTCCGGCAATGGATGACGTGATTTCTAAATGATATTCTGGAGAAAATATAAAAAAATTGAACTTTATACTTTAACGAATTTAAGGTACCATTTTATACACCTTTACTACCTGTTACCTGCCAAAGTAACCACAACCGAAACTCTATATTCGCGGGTCGTTCTTACCTATGTTGGAGACGTACACAGAGAAACTTTCAGCTTTTATAAAATAACGAAGGTCTGGCCGTCGCGGGCTCTTGCTCTATTAGGGGGCAAACAAGAAAATTAAAAAAATAAGTTATGCAAACTGTACCGTGTGACATATACAGGGTGTTTGGCGCATGGACCGACACAATTTTTTCAGGGATTTGGGAGGTCATTAGCTAGGTTCTACCTAGGTTCAAAATAGCTTTTAGTTTTTTTTATAATTAATTTAGAAGTTGTAAAATTTCATTCATTAAATACAAAAATTAACTTTGGAAGCTTGTAAGGAATTTTCTTGAAACCAGTTGTATAAAACAAAGATGTTTTTAGATTTAAAGGACTTTGGAGAATGCAACAAAATTTGTTTTGTGCCACTACACCCACAAACAAAAAAGTTATTTCAAATTAAAGGACACATTTTGGGAATTTTTTTCATTTTAAAAAAATAATCATATGTAACCAACCGTGACATTTGGGACAAAGGGTGTATGGGTAGAACCTAGCTAATGACCTCCCAAATTCCTGAAAAAATTGTGTCGGTCCATGCGCCAAACACCCTGTATAAATGAAAGGATTTATTGCAAGGATCTTAAACATATTGTTTTTATAATTTTAAAATAAGTATTTAAAGATATTTAAGAAAATAGATGAAAATTTACCTTATCTCCGAAACTACTGAAGCTAAAACTTTGAAAAAAATACAGAGAATGGTTCTTTGCTCATAGATTACAGGAAAATCTCTCAATATTGTGAGTACAAACTTACATGTGCAGTTGGAATATATGGGGAACATGTTTAACAACTACAATTTTAAGTTTGCATTTAGGATAAATTCACCCCAAGAATGCCAACTACGGAACCCTTCATTGTGCGTGGTCCGACACTCACTTGGCCGGTTTTTTTTAATGTACATCGAGTTTTAGGTAAAGTTCGGCTTCGTCGTCTGTGCCACTCATGTGGTGTTGTAAGAAACTCGAGTCCTAAGCCTTACAATAAGACTTAAGTTCTCTGTGAAGAGTCGAGTCTGATTTAATTATTCAGAGCTCAAGTCCTTTAGAATTTTATGTCTTTTATAGGAAGAATCGAGTCTTTTTTTAAATAAATCGAGCCTGAGTGTTTTCAAAAGAGCTCGGGAGTAAGTCATCCGAGTCCTTATCTGCGCAGAAGTGATAAAAGAAGAAGAAAATAATAATTGTAGAAGTATGTATACAATGTACATAAGACTCGAACTGAAAAGGCTCAAAGAACTCAAAAGACTTATAAGGCCTCCACAGACCAGAGACTATAAGTCCCAAGACTTGAAAATCTAGTTAAGTCTCGAAATGAAGACTTACAGCCAGTTGTAGAAACGAACTTTAACTTTTAAAGGTGTCATTAAATACTAATCCTCCATTAACTTGTTGCGGAAAGCAACATTAGACTCGATTTTAATGGTTCTTTGATGAAATTAATCAAATCGTTAGCGGTAATGATCCATTGCCCAATGGGGCATTAATGTTTCTCTTTGTGTAACTGGGTGTTAAAGATTTAAGTCTATTACAACATTATACTCACCTGTGCGCGCGCTCCCCCTTTATACTACACAGCTAAAAAAAAAACAAAAGTCATTCATATTAGGCTAAGAATCACCACTTTTTGAACGTTATAATTACATAAGACAGTCTCGCAAAACGCCCCGCCCTTCACCACTTTCTAGTTCTTTAGCTGGGAAGAAGAAGTGGCACAACAAACTCGCCATAAGCATAGGGGTCTATTCAGTTAGAAGAATTTGATTCTAGACAATAGTATGTAAGTAAGCTGTTGCAGGCCTTCACTGACTTACACGTTTTATTAGCATTCATATTGTTTTCATTTAAACCGATTGCGAACCGTTGTAGTAATTTCTTTGTTCCATATTTATACAGTCCACTCATATTTTTCGTTTTGCTCCACCACGACTATTGTCGCGATCAAAGTCCATTTGCCATATTAACGCCAGAGGACCGGAGTTTACAAACACAGCAGGTGGAATGTATTGAGAAATACAGTTAGCAATTTACTGTTGAGCTCACTGCGTTATCAATAAGTACGAATACGGGCGCGGTGAACTTTCCATTACGATACGATTCGAAATCCTTGTAAAATAATAGGTACAACTCGGTCATATTATCGCTGCGCTTCGCTGGAATTTGATGCCCATCCCGCTATCCCGCTCAACTGCCCCCGCTCGCCGTACCATAGTGCCGATATTACGTCAGGTGCAGAGACATGGCACACTTCGCGACAATACTTAAGAACTCACCAAGTTTTCTCACTTCAGAACTCAAGCCCGGTACGCTCCGAGTTTGAAAATGGTCGTTGTACACAAACCTAGATGCACGGGAAATGTAGCGTCGGCCCCCGTTTATTGTGGAGGTACTATGTCATTGTAAATTGAACCTTAAACCTATAAGTTTACAAGTGTAGATTTGGCTTAGATTACTTACGTATTTTTTTTTACTAAATCTGTTGAATTCTCCACACTTAGGCCACAGTATAAATATGGACAGTACAGAAACTACGTAGAAACGTTCGAAACGGCACTCGCACAGACGCGCTTATTGACGAGAGGTTTATCATGGTGCTGTCAGTTGCGGGTGTCGTGTCAACACGAGGGGTCGCCGCGATCTTTTTAAAAAAAGTGCGTAGGTAATTACTTAAATAAATAGGCCTAGTTTCCATACTGTACATATTTATAATGTGCTTAGGCCCCACTTACACCACACATCACTAAATACTTTTAGCGCTAAATATATTATATTATTTAAAAAATCTTTCAAACGATTGGCAGAAACAGAACGATATTATAATTTCGTTTAGCGCTAAAGGATTTTAGAGATGCTAGCTTGCCTTAATGCTCGACAATATTTAAGGTAGACCAACTAGTTTTAACGATTAGGTCTTTGCGTAACGAAGCTGCCAGTAGTATTATCCAGTGGCGGACTAAGCTTGTCGGGGGCCCAGGGCGGCAAAACTAAATGCCCCCCAGGAAATGCGCTCAGGAATGAACGTCGAAATATTTAGCGCGGTGTAGGAGTTACTTTGTCGACTTACGCGGAGAAGTCAGAGGAAAAAGAAAATGTAGGTTGCAAGAACGACCGTAGCGTGCTCGATTTTTTTTGCATCCTAGTATTATATTTAGCATACGTAGGGGCCCCCAACTACAAACTCTTTCTACAAAACCTTTTACTTACAGAACATATTTTGGTCTTGTTTAGAATTTGTTTAAACAGTATTAGCTCCGGGGGGCCCGGGGTGGACCGCACCTGCCGCCCCCCCGTTTTAGTCCGCCTGGTATTATATCCTTAATCTGATGATCATTATTAATCCCGATACTTTTGTAGGTGTATGCTACAAACGTTGCGAATCAGTCGAACCTTGCATTCCCTATGCAAGAGAGCCATGCAATCCGTGCGATACCGACCCCTGCGTACCATGCAGGTCTTACAGCCCTTGTGAACAGAATCCTTGCAACCCATGCATGGATCCTTGCAACCCGCGCATGGATCCTTGCAACACATGCATAAATCCTTGCAACCCATGTAACGACCCTTGCAACCCTTGCTTTGATCCTTGTACGCAGTGTGTCGATCCTTGTAACATGCGTTCCGTACACAAAAGATTTGGTGAGTTCTTAAACATTGACAGTTGGAGTAAACTGACAGATCACGATGTCACTTTGTGAAATAGTATGGTGTACAAACAGATCTTTTGGCGCGTGGCCGAAATCGGAACTAAGTTCGCCATCTTGTTTTTTCAATACAATTTCACAATTATTTATCACTGATGTTTACCGACAACGCCCCCCTGTCAATGTCATTCAAGCGCCAAAAGATCCTTGCATCCCTGTATTGTATTTTAGAGCGTACACTTATTATTTACCACTTATTCTACAAAATTAAGTATAAATTCACTGCAAACGATCACTATTACAATACTACTACGACTATTGCTTGATTTTTTTTTAGAATCAAAACCAAGTCGATACTCCCAAGTGGTTTGCTTGCACTGAGGTGAGGATTGTGGGGTGAACGTGTCCACACAATTCTCACCAACTTAAAGCTATAACTTCTGAATCATAATACGATTTTTTTTTTAACCCTGGTGACCTTTATTGTCAATTTTTTGGTGTTCTCAAAATTGATTTTCAATAAGGTGAGAATTGTGTGCAGACGGGAACTGACATTAGCATCTGTCATTTTACTCCAGCGAATAAAAAATTCTACTATACCCCCCATTCAACTATACCAGCCACCGCCACCCTGTGAAGATTGTTGCTTAAACTAGCGGGACGCTCTACCCTACGTTAAAATGAACACGTCTGGACGAATCATCCAGCTTCATCACTAACCACACGAAAAGAAGAAGATCTTAAGATATTAGGGCCTGCGCAGACCTGGCAAACATATATCAACATTACGTCTCTTATAATAAAATCGAAATAATATCCTTCCGCGGCGACGCTGTCTCGGGCTAATAGAACCACGTTGCACTGCGTTTCGCCACATAATTATGGCCCCTATTCTCATTACGCTAACGTCTTAATTTGCAGAGCAAACGGGCGTCCTTCCCAACGGGACCTGCTATCACTGCACGTGGAACAACAGTCAGACCTAACGAACCTCAGCTCCGACGAACTGCGACTACTGGCAAAACAGATCGGACTTAACTTGCGAAGGAAAAAACGTAAGGACTTCGCAATTCACATTTCAGCGATAATTCTTAACCGCGTCGAACGATTTCGATGATTTGATTGATTGGAATAAGATTTATATGGGACCAGTGGACCACACTTAAAGTACCATCAAAGAAGTTCATATCTAACTAGTTTCAAATCAAGATCCCGTGAACACGATGACTACATCTGTTACCGGCCCGGTGCTATAGCTGCTGAGTGCTGCAAGCAAGAATAGTCCTTACGGTGGTTAGATATGAACTTCTTCGATGGGACCTCCTGTACTTTATGTGTGGTCCCATATAAAGATCCTACGTTCCGAACAAAAAAAGAAGTTGTGCACTTTTTTAATTTATTTATTTAAACTTCTCGCACACAATAAGGTGCAAAGGCGGACTTAATGCACTTTCACATTTAACTCAAAAATTTATGAACGATGGATGATGTCGTTTTGTCAAATTCTGATGAGGGGTTTTTGAGTTAGATTTAAGACGCCGATATATGCCAGTGGCCAAGGCCACTGGCATATATCGGCGTCTTAAATCTTTGTTTGAGTTAGCTTGCGTGCTCTGTGCTGAGCTCACGCAATGCGTCGTACATCCAGCCAGTAATAGGACTCGCCCGTCAAGGAGCACTGTCCCAAATTAGACGCATTATTCATTTATTATACAAAATTCAAAAGGTATTTGAATAAAATACGTATACTAAAAGATAAGTAATTAAATAAACCTTACAATGGTGAAGGTTTCAGATAAATACGCTTGATAGATTATGCGTGATTCTCATTTTTTTTATCCGTGTTAGACATAACTACAAATTAATTACACTGTGTAATATAAACAATCTAAAATATTCAAAGATTCAGTTATTAAGAAAATGCTCTAATTTAACATATATTTTCCCAAATCATTAACACTACTCGTTTAGACGTTATCTTCAGTATAAAATCATTAAAAGTCGATTATCGTCGCCTTAATAACGTATTTAATCCACTGTAGTGGTAAACGAATTTATGTTAAGAGTATTAAGGGTTAAATTACTCTGTCATGCACGGCTCAGCTTTTTTCTGTATCTCTTTCTGCTACTAAGAGGCTACTCGCTAGAGCGAGAAGTCCATACGCACGTAACGCGGTTTCAATGCGAATGAGTGCGGATGCTTGCCAGCCGTCTTCTCGCTCTAGCAATTGACGACTCTAAGTGATAGAAAGAGATAGCTATATAGAAAAACATGCTCTTGAATGTGACTGTAAAAATATAAAATGAATGCACTAGTTACCCATTGCATCCATAACACCACGTTTCTAAGTATGTTGTGTTGTACTATCGAAGAAGTTCATATCTAACCACCGTAAGGACTATTCTTGCTTGCAGCGCTCGGCGGCTATAGAGCCGGGCCGATAACAGATGTGGTCATCGTGTTCTCGGGATTTTGTTTTGAAACTGATTAGATATGAACTTCTTTGATGGTACCTACAACAGTTTCCTAAAGATACGTTTTTTTTACATTTCAGCTGACCAAAAATTTATAAGTGAACGTGAAATGAAGAAGCATTCTGAGGATATATACAATACGTTGCCGGAAGTCGTTCAGAAGAAAGAGAAAAAGAAAAAAGAAAATATGCAAAAGACTAATTTATTGATGGCTAATATGTTTAACAAGGTAAGCCTGATTGATCCATACTATTTCATGTCTATTCAACTCCTAGTTTCCCATTTATATGTAATGCTGCTTAAACAAATATCAATTGTATGTTAGTCTGAATTACGTTGATTTCAGAATGACAAGCACTATTGAAAAAATCCATTTAAAACTGAACTTTACGTGTGTAATTTTACCAAAAACATATTTGATTACATGTTTTAAAACTAAATAATTACGAACGCAGATAGTTTTTTGTGTATTGGTTGACAAATGGATCATCAACATAACAGTTAGAACGGGATTATCAAAAGAATTTCGAGACAACGTCAAAGAGTGTCAAATCTTCGTTCTGGAACACAGAAAACGTCGGCGTGGATTCTTATTACCACTAGATACCACAAATAGGCAGATTTTTATACTTTCCTACCCTCATCAGTGGCAAAAATCCGATTTTATTTAATGTTGCCAGTTGTTAAAGTTTTATTATTTTGATGAATAGACCAAAAGAACAGTGACCCTCAACAAGAACATTATTTTTTTGATATTCTTGACATTTTTGTATGAATAGTTCAACGAAAAAAGGCTCTAAAGAAATAGGGAGATCTACCGACCCGACCCGGTATTGTGTCTAGTGGGCAACTGCCCGACGATCGATGTCGGGACGTTGTATACAGGGTGGCAGGGACATCGACGCGAAAAATTTTAACATGGATTCAGTACATGATTCTAAACCTTTGTTTTGTTTTGTTTGTTGTGCTTAGGTAATGGGTATATGTTTTAATTGAAGTGTTAAAATTGTAATGATAATTTTAAGATACGTACTTTATTTATTTATCTACGCTTACTGGCACATAAACTTTATTTAAACTATGTTTACTCTGTAAGTGAATTTTGTAAATTCTTTTGAGTAAATAAATATCTTTAACCGTAACCATGCTGCGTTGAATTTTTTTGTCGATTATTAAAAAAAAAATATTTTGCTGTTCCGTACATTTTGACCGCGTAGGTTTTTTTTCGCTTCTTTATCCCTGCCCCCCTGTATATGCTAGTCGCGCGGTAAACCTTGCTTGCGCGATGCAGGATTTTGCGTGACGTCAGTGTGATGCGTAGTTTGCATGTGGCGATTTAGATGCCGTCACAGCTCTATCCCTATTTACGCAAAACGATTAAGTAGAGTGGGGACATAATGTGAATACTGACCTTTTGTCAACGGAAGGTAAATCGTAATTAAAAACTTTCAAAATCTAATTGAAATTTTATGTCAGCAACTTTCAATGTCAAAAACTTGTCAACATTTTAGGTAAATAGGAAGTTTTTTTGACAGGGTGAGGCTGAGATTAGAACGCGAACCTTCCTAAAAATACGGGAATTAAGCCTCTGATTTACAAAACACCACATAAAATTTACATTTTTTTTTTATTCCTTTCAGGGTCTCCAAAAGCAAACGCTACGAGGGTCAGTGAACCTGTCAAACTACAATACAGTTATAAAGTTTTGACGCTTGACAGTATTATTTCATGTTAAATTTGACGAAATGAAGTGTTTAATGTCCGTTAGTTATCAATAAATTGTTGTGCTTTCACGTTGTTTCCCAGAATTTATGAGGGTTGCTTACACCCTATTTATAATTATTATTAATAAAATTTTCTATTTTAGTGTTTTGGTTTTATTTAGGTTATTAGGTTTCCTATCTGTAGGTCATACATTTATTACTTACTCGGGTGTCTGCGAGAATCGATTCTGTATTTAACCGTCCCCCATTTATGTTTGTTTGGGTGGGAAATTATCAAATAACTTCTCCCGCTCTGGGCGGAGCTGGCGGGGTGTCAGACTTTTATGACTAAAACCCACCCGTGTTCCTTCCGTTGCCTGTGTGCCGGGGTCACGATATCTCTTTCGGACAAACTCGCAACCCTGGCCGGCATTGGCCCTAACGGAACCGTCCCCCATGGAATTTAAATACGTACTTACACGTCACTACACCGGCATGCCGTATTAGATCTAACCTTTTTTTGCAACCCAAAAAAATTATACTGTAGGTACTAAGCTGTCAACCTAAACTCACAGATGAATACAGATGGTTCCGCATTTTAGGTTTGAAGCTACAAGTAGGTATGCGTCGGGCTCGACTTGTCGAATTCAGTGGGCGTAACGTAGTCGGAAGATAATATATGTGCACACGATACTGCGGCGCCTGAGTGGTGTCGCTGCGGCGTTTCATACAAATACCCATGGTATGGTACACGGTGCGTTCCGGCGTCAGACCGCATGTACCATCAAAAAAGTTCATATCTAACCACCGTAAGGACTATTCTTGGTTGCAGTGCTCGGCGGATATAGTACCGGGCCAGTTACAGATGTGGTCATCGTGTTCACGGGATTTTGTTTTGAAACTGGTTAGATATGAACTTCTTTGATGGTACACTGGACTTGCAGCCCGCGAGACGAGGCGGGCACCCCTCGGTGTACGCGTTGCAACGCCAGAGCGGCATTGCTCAGTTGTTTGTGTAACCGCCAGTGCGGCGAAATTTTAACGACGCGGCGCCGCTGCGGCGTAACAATGCTACGGCGCCGCAGCGACCGTGTGTCCTCTCCAATGCTACGAAATCTTTGAAGCGCGAGTCGTGCGCACAGCCCTTACGCGATAAAAAGAGAGGCAACTTCTAGGTGAATATAACTGTTGGTAATTAGCGCTGTGCGACCTTAATTGCATTTGTGTTGTAGCTCGTAGTCGCTTTTTATTTAAATGATTTTGCGGATTGAACCATCTGTACTAATATGTCCTAATGCTAAAGTAGAGTTTGTTTACAAATCCCGAAGTTCAAATTCTCAAATCAGAAACCGGTTGTAAATAGATTTCTAGAACCACAAAATCAGATCGCAACATAAATAAAACAACATTTTACAGAGTATCAAAACTATATTGCGACTTGTTCTCTCGTCCTTGCAATGACGATCTCCTTCAGCTTGCGTCTGTGCACTTTAGTTGATGTAGTCAGCGGTAGTTCCTTTAAGAAGAAAACACCGCCCCTCAGTTGCTTAGAATCGGTCAGTTTTTCTGCAAATATAAAGTTAATTCTTGTGTAAATTCCCTATTATTTATCAGTTTCAGATCAGTTGTTTCAATGAGTAAATAATCGCACTCAAATAATTAACTTGAACTCAGAATCTTAGATAATTATCATGCTTTGGAACTACGAATTCAATGTCATACAAAACAAAGTTCAAAATACCATTGCAACCAAAAAATTTGGTAAAAAATCAAGTAGGTACATACTCCTACATAGTTATCTCGATTCTGTTACGGACTCTAGCATTATAATCATCCCTACATACCTTTAACCAAATCCTTGATCTCCTCCGCGGTGACCTCAGCCCCTGGCCGTAGTATGACGCAAGCCACTGGCAGGTCGCCGCACTCTGCGTCAGGGAGACTCGTCACTGCCACATCTAGGACGCCGGGATGCTGATGGATCACGGTTTCTAGTTCCACTGGTGATATCTGGAATAGTTGATTATGATGGGTGAAAAGTTGGTAAAATCAAATCAAATGTTTATTTGCTAGGAATACATTGTTTTGGAGGAGCTCGTGTTTAAGTAATAACAGTTGTACTGGTCAATCCATCGGGTTAAGCTACGCTTTACGGGGTTGGTCCGTGGATGGGTGACCATCTTTACATACTGAGACTCGTCCGTGCCTCGGAAAGCACTTTAAGCCGTTGGTCCCGGCTGTCACTCGTGGATCTTTGACAGTCGTTACGGGTCGTCAGAACCCCGAAAGTCTGACAAGCAGTCTTACCAAGCGGTATTGTATTACCTAGTTACTGGGTTGTGGACGTCTGATGGGCAGTCGCTCCATGTAAAATATCTACTGGTTACACTGGAAGCTGTCCCCAACATAGTTAGGAAAAGGCTAGGCAGATTGGTAGATGGGATCGGGCATTGTTTTTACAAACCTGAGATGTCTTATAGCTTAAAATTTAAGCTATAAGACATCATACATTTAATGTAGTGTAGGTAACGTAGTGCAACTCGTAAGAGTTGGTGCATTTGCTGACGTAATCTTGTGTGATAATCACCATAATCAGCTTCGTCATTATTTTGTCTTCTGCGAAATATGAGCGTTCTAATGATAAGTTTAAACGTTCATTGCGCATATAAGATTTAGGCTGGTTTCATAGCTGTCCGGGGGACCCGTACGGGCTCCCGGAACGGAGACACGTGAGGCGCTACAAAATTGTTTCACAGCGACGCGGATTGCTCCATACGCGACTCACTCTAGGTAGAGCCCGTATAACGTATCGTACTACTCCCTCGTTTTAGAGCACTGCGGGTGCTACCCGTACGAGTCTCCCGTGTACGAACGGCTAGTACAGGTCTCCCAGACAGCTGTGTGCAGCCTATGGTCGGCTGTCTACGTAGAATGAGCACGGGGAGGTTTGTCACGGTTCATTTGTTTGCCAGTATTTGTTTCATGCGTAGCGTGGCCGTGCGTCGCAGTGGACGAGCCCGCCTACATTTTCATACTAAGCGAAGTTAATACAATACGCGCCACGAAAGATGAGACTTGAACGCGTCTCCCGCGCTCTTTCCGCCGCCCCGATGACGCCCCGGCGCAGAAACCAAACCGGTAAAGAGACCTACTTATACTGCCCTGCTAAGCCGAAAGGCGGTATCTTAATCGGAGTAAGTTTTGAGAAAATTGACTTTTTGTAAATTGTTATTTAAGGAAACATAAAGATATAAAGAACTTCTGAGTGGTTTTTTTAAATGTTTTAAGTTAGATAGCGGTATGTGGCTTATACCATTA
The DNA here is from genome assembly GCA_914767755.1 of Agrochola circellaris. Taxonomy (NCBI): domain Eukaryota; kingdom Metazoa; phylum Arthropoda; class Insecta; order Lepidoptera; family Noctuidae; genus Agrochola; species Agrochola circellaris. The sequence continues at coordinate 13,843,813 of OU611860.1, forward strand.
GATGCGAAATTACTATAGCTATTGAATGGTATAAAAAAAACTAAAAGGGCGTATCTCAGAGATACCGCCTTTCGGCTTAGCAGGGCAGTATAATTCGTCTACTGCGCAAGTCAAACCACGTGGTGTGTCAAGTCTCATCTTTAGTGGCACGCACTGCACACGTGCGTAGCTTAGCCGTAGGCTGCTGTGGATCGGCGCTTTAAAGGAAAGCTTGGGGCAGACCGGAACATGGTGGTGGACATCTCTCCTTATCTACGTCATTTGCACACCACTGTCGCTTGACGCAGTAACTTGTCGATGCCTACTAGCTAATGGGCTTGTGTTTAGGTGGGCAAACAAATAGCTGCCATAGGTAGCCAAGGTGCTCAGCTCACCTGATGATTCTTATACTTGAGCAGCAGTTTGATGCGTTCAGTGAAGAAGAAGTTCCAGTTCTCATCTCTGTACATCATGTCACCGGTCATGAACCAGTCGTCTTTGGATGTAACCTCTGCCGTCGCGACTGGGTTATTGTAATACCCCTGAAAAAAGAAAACAGGGTAGGTATAGTCGACCTCGTGATTGTTACCATTTTTGACAACAATTACCGGTTACTGTAACTTAACTTTACAGTGAAAACGATCGGTCACTTAGAACCGCTTGCACCACAAATCACTTAAAAGCTCGTGCAGACCAGCGCGACGCGACGGCACGAAGCAACTTGAACAATACAATTTCTAAGAAAACTTCACGGTATAACAATAACCGGTGTCGCGTCGCGCTAGTCTGCACGAAGCTTAATGCGTTTAGGGGCCATCATTTAAACACGTGAGGTTTTTTGGGCCACTGTTATACCCCTCCTATTAAACTGCTCCACGTATCACGGGGTACCAAGGGGGACCTTGGTGATACGTCGTGATGTTTTAGGCTACCCCTCCCAGCATGACGTGTATTTTTATTATTGAAAATATCAGTTCTTTTAGAATCTAATTTTAATAACAAAATAGTTTTTAGATTCTGAACAAGAATAAATATTAATAAAATTGAAATTTTTTTTGGGTAGCCCTTTGCGAGTGGCTCACGGGTAGCGGATTTTTTAATTTACCTGTCAAATTAAATTAAATTTTTTCGTCGGACGAAAAAAGTGATTATCACATTATCCTATCCATCGAGATTAATCGTGATTTTTTTCTGATCCCCCCTACCCCATTGCGAACCTCAATTGATTAAAGGAAGATTCCCTAGCACTAAACATAAAACATCACTGTTTCTGTCAGCTTCAAACGATGGACAGAAACAGAACGATGTTGTACGAGGGTACGGAGAAGCAGGGTGGAAAGTTCCTCCGTTCAAAAGGGAGGATCCCCCGATTAGTCGGGTGTTGTGTCTGGTGGGCTAGTGCCCGATGTTTGTCATAGGGCTTTATTTTACAATGTAGATTTCACGGAATACCTACCGACTTTGCTTGCGCGATGTATGATTATTTTGTGTGACGTCAGTGTGTGCCTAGTTTGTGTGGCGGTATAGAATTTGCCATAGAACTTTTGGGACCTGCACCCTTATTGCGTAAAGCCTTGTGCAGACTAGCGCGATGAGACTTGAACAATACAATTTGTAAGAAAACTTCACGGTATAACAATAACCGGCGTCGCGTCGCGCTGTCGCCTCGCGCTAGTCTGCACAAAGCTGAAACTTAGACTTTAGGCTGGAGATTCTTTAGCACCACTAATTAGTTAGGGATCTCGGGCACTAGACGGCCGCGACTCCGGCCAGTCGTGGTATTGGTATTGTATGGTCTGCGGCTAGTTGGCCGTTGCGACCAAGTGTGCGACTCGTATCGGATTACCTGGTTGTCCCCGTCTAGTACGCGAGATCCCTTACTCCTTCCGTAATTCTTTATCCTACCTTAAATCCACCGGGTGCTTTTACCCACAACTCTCCACGCTTGTTGGGTTCTTTTATTTCCTCACCAGTTTCTATATTCACCAGCTGAAAACAATAAGGAATTAATTAGGTACCTACGTACTTACTATTAAGTTTGGGTAGGACTCAGAGCGCCTTATGAAAAGACTAAGGTACTTAAGGTTTTACGCGACGTTACAGTACCTACCTACGGTCAGGGAAATTAATCGTAAAGAAAATTAACACCCTACGTTAATTTGCTAACTGTACCCATTTCATTGGACTGTCAAAGAACGACGGTTGTGATTTGAATATACAGACAATTTAAGTTGGTAAGTAAGTAGTCCATTTGATTAACAATTAATTTCCTTGACTTTACCTACCGATGTCCGTTTCGGTTTGAAAGTTATGGCAGAATTTAGAAACGCAAAAAAAAAAACAAAAAAAAAATTATTCTTTATTATTTTTTATTATACCTATCAAATCAAAAAATCAAATCATTTATTTCTTTGCAAACATGGGTGAAGGGGTGCTTTAGGACAGGTATTACATATTTAACTCATTATTGCAATTTTTGCATAAGTGACAGTCTCGCACCGGGGGTGCGATATGTAGGAGTTGTCATAAAGTTAGTTCTTCATGTTCTGCCGTCACATGGGCATGCAAATTGACCGCGTAGGTATTGCACTTTTCTATGAAATAGCAGATTCTTTTTAAAATAACCGACGATAAATTTCAACGCAGGGGATTGAGAACGTGTACATGTACTGAATCCATGGTAGCCGGCTTCTCGTCGATGTCCCTGACACCCTGTATAATCAATTAACATCATTTAAAATAACATTAGAAATATTACTATGATCCCATTAATTCCCATTTATTATTAATAAATTTATTATTATTAATTAATTCATAATTTGTATTTAAAAGTTTATCTTTATATACCTGACGCTTATTATTATGTGCTGTTAACTCTACGCATTTGTTCTTGATAAGCTACTTTATCTATACTACACCTATATTACTATATCCGTTAGTAACTACCAGACTGATAAACATACATAACCTCACTTAATATCACGCCTGCATTTCCCTAAGGGCTGGGCAGCGGTGTACAAATTCACATTCAAAAGTCATTTATTCAAACTAGAAAAAATGACTTTTGAATAAAATTACATAAGACAGTCCCCCAAAAACGCCCACCCTTCACCACTTCCTAGTGGTTAAACTGGGAAGAAGAAGTGGCGCAACAAACTCCCCAGCAGCACAGCTGTCTGTTCAGTTGGAAAAACTTGATTTTATATAATAGTGCATACGCAAAAATAATTTATGTTACCACAAACTGCAACACAACTCATAAAATAAAAACATTTTAATGAGTAGATTACTATGTCAACAATAAATGAAAACAAAATTAAAATAAATTGACTTAGGTACAGTCAAATCAAATAATCCAAACAATTATATGAGCTCATACAGTATCATGTAGGTAGTCTTTGATTCTAAAACACTTGTTTGTTGCTCGAAGGGGGGGGGACATTGGATTAGCTTAATTAGTCCCAAGCCTTTTTGTCGTCTAAGAAATCTTTAACTTTATAGAAACCCTTTTGACACCTTAATTTTTTTCGCCTGTTTCGATAGGGGGCTGAGCCTATTGCCATCAACCGGGCACAAATCCAGCCTCCGGGCTGCCACTGACAAATTCCAGATGGAAAAACCCACTAACACTTTGCCCGAGTAGCACTTGCGACTATAGGTCGCAAAAGCAACATAATAGAAAGCATAATACCTAATGAGATATAAATAGATATAAGTACGTACACTTATCAAGTCTGTAATCTGCATGACGTGTCTAGACTCAAACTCAAAAGATTATATTAATGCCAAATAATTTCTAAAACCTATATGTATAAAGATACTAATAACCTCGTAAATTAACATAGTTTTAGATTGTGAATATTATCTAACAAAGTGTCTAGTAGGTACCGAGACTTTTTTTTGATTGGTTATCGTCAGCTGATTATCATGTCCCATAAATATTTATACAGGCTGTACCAGAAAGGTGTGATCAAACATAAGGGGGTCAACGGCGTAATTGCGAAAACAAATAAGCCGTCCCAGTCGAGTAGGTATTGGAGTTTTGTATGGGACGGCAGATACATTTTTGTGTACCTATATTTTTTAGGTATGATCGCGGCGAGAGGGGGGGCAGTGCAGGCCGTTCATTCGTCAACGCTTACGGCATCCCCCCAGCACCTCCCAGGTCAAACTGTAGTGTTAAATTCCTTCTCTGTTTGATCGAGGCCTGCCTGAAGGCTGATATGTGAATAAAGCGCTAGCCACGCTGACACGAATACCGCGCGAGTTGCGGGACGTGACTGCGCTGTCGATTGTTTTAATTAGGAAGTACGCGACTATTCACGCCAGTTCACCTCCAGAGCGGATTCGTTCCAATTCTCGCACGGGATTCGCTTCAGTTTGACCAGAGCCTTGATTAAGTACGAGAAAGTAGAGATACTAACCTTGTATTGTAAATGAGTAAATGGTTTCCCACATGACCCTATCGGGGAGTTAACGCTATGGAATGCGATGGAACCTATCTCGCTCATTCCGTACACATCGGCCACGATTGTATTCGGTGCCATACTCTGAAAACATAAAATAAAATAAATATTGAAAGGGGTGTATAATGCCACATTTTGCCAGTCAATTAACATAGCATAATGACGCCTCTTTTCCCAGCGTTAGGCAGAGGTGTACTATCGCGATCACGCATAACTAACCACTTTGAAAACAAAATCCCGTGCACACGTCCCTTTTTTTTCGTAGGTACATAAGCGTTACTATAATGCCGGAGCGCTGCAACCAGGAATAGTCCTTACGGTGTTTCCATGATCACCATCAGGAGCTGAGGAATCAAAACCATGGGCTGACGCGTTGACCCTTCGGAGCAAAGCGATACAAGTGAAGCAAACGGAGACCTCGACTGCGTGCGCGTGCATGTTCCTCGCCACCTTCGCGTTCATATACCTAGGAACTTAGTCCCCATAACTAAGTTTATATAATTAATTCATTTACATTTAAGTACATTGTTAATTTTAAACATGGCCCAGCTGTTTGATCATTCAAAAAGTAATTTTTAAAAGATATAAAAATGCTGAATGCATGTTGCGAGAATAAGTTTTGGGTATTAAAGTACCTCGTCGATCAAGCTCTGCTCGGGTGAAAATAGAGAATGCTCATTGAATAGTATAGGATAGTTCTTACGGAGTTTAGATATACGTGGCCGCGATAGTACCAGGGCGCGATAGGCACAGCCGTGCTATTCTGTAACCATCTCACCGTGAAAACTTAGGTGAAGTGAGCTGTCATTCCACCTAATGCTAGAGATTGACACTATTGACAGTTCACTTCACCTAAGTCTTCACGGTGAGTTTTTTATTTACAGAATATGTCGGCAGGTCTAGAATCCGTGCTGCTACTGAGAAATTCTTGATGGAAAACCTTAACACTGCCTGACCTGGGAATCGAAGTGATCATTGCGCCGATAGTCGTATGAGCCAATGGCTTAATTAACAAGAGCCTTGACCCCCAGGACCTCATGCTCAGCAGTAGTGCTTGCGAGCACCAGCTCAGCGAGTAAATTAACCGGAAACAAATCCAGGTTATGGGCTATTTTTACGACATTATTGAGGAAAGAAATGGTTGTTGGCCTACTCTACACACCAGGAAACATAATAGGATCACATACCCTCAATTCCTCTACAAGGGTTCTAGGCACAGCGCTTCCTCCAAGGTATAATACTTCAAAACAGGTCAAATCACAATTTTCTTTCTTTGCTGCCTTTACCAACGTAGTCATCATGGTTGGACTGACTATCATGTAGGTTGGCTGGAAAAAAGAAATAATTTGGTTATGTGGCATATATCTTTCTACAATATGTTTCTGCAAGTAAGAATGATTTAGCGAGTTCCATGATCACCGTCTGTTGCTGAGGCATCAAAACCATGGTTGACGCTCCGGAGCAGAGCGATACAAGTGAAGCAAATGGAGACTTCGATTGCGTGCGCGTCCATGTTCCTCGCCACCTTCGTGTTCATATCCTTGGAACTTATTCCCCATAACTAATGTTTATATAATCATCATTATCATTTAACTACATTCTTTATTTTAAACATGCAGCTGTTTGATCATTCAAAAAGGAATTTAAAAAATAAATAAAATTGCTGAATGCATGTTGCGAGAATAAGTTTTGGGTATTAATAAAAGTACCTGGTCGACCAAGAGACATTATAGTACATACTAATTCCATGCTACCATGATAGTACTTTACTAATTCCATGCTGCCATGATAGTAGGTACTTACTAATTCCATACTGCCATGATAGTAAGGGTAGGTACTTACTAATTCTATGCTGCCATGTCATTATTTTAAGGTAGCCATCTTGTTCTAAACTTTGGGCGACCGAGCTCTGCTCGAGTGAAAATACGAAGAAAACGAATTTTCCCAGATATGAGACTTATCTAGATCGTTTTTTCGCCCCCAAAAACACCTACATTGCAACTTTCGAGAACGTGATTACAAATAGGTATATTTATTCAAATATTGCTCGTTTAATAGCATAGGATCGTATAGGATGTGGATGGTTATAAACATATAGGATGACCAACCGATGGATATTTATTTTGAGAAAGATCAAATGGCTAGAAATAGGGTCAAAAGTGACATGAAGACAGAAGGAATGTATGGAATATGAATGAAACATGTTTCACCGATCTCAAATTAGTTGCGATAAGGAATGGAGAACGATGACGATTCGATTTTATTTTGAATCTTTATAATGACGTTGTAAACTTACCTTGTATTTCTCAATCAAATCTAAAATATGTTCCGTAGTGAGGACATGAGAGGATTGTATCCTCGTATACTTGTAAAATGGCGACATGATATAGTTCAGGAGTGCTGTCAGCCATTGCAGAGGAGACACGAGAAGTACCGACCGAATAGGTGGTGATTTATTGGCGAAATTACTGGAAAAAAAAAAATAAAAAAAAAATGTCAATGTGGAATAACTGCATAGGGTTGTAGAGTCCAAGAGCTCATCGGCTGTTTAAAGATCAGTATTATCGTTGGCAGGGTTGTTCTACCCATGGCTGAGTGTAGGCTTCCTCTCTCTCACCCAGTGACTGTTGGATCAAGCTTTGTGCAGACCAGCGCGACTTGTCGCGCGACGCGACATCGGTTATTGTTATACCGCCAAGTTTTCTTAGAAATTGTATTGTTCGAGTCGCGTCGCGGCGTCGCGTCGCGCTGGTCTGCACGAAGCTTTACCCATGGATATTTGATGGAAACTTTGCGTGAATTAAATGTGGGCGCCATTGTCTTTGAAAGTGGACATGCTGTGGATGCTGTCCTTGTCAGTAGCTTTATCAGTAGATAGTAATGTAAAACATTGTCATGCTTTAGTTAATAAGAATTACACCCGAATACTGAAACGCCACTCAAAACTTAAGCGTTACTTAAAACTAGTTTCAACCAATCAAAAGGCTTTAAACGAGTCATAAGTAACGCTTAAGTTTTGAGTGGCGTTTCAGTATTCGGGTGTTAGTCTTATTATAAGGATTTCTTCAGTGCAATGTTTAAACCGTCGAGCTATTTTTGAATTTTGAACTACGAAACCTGATTTTAACCCCGAGTCTAAGGCACATGTCCCACCGCTGACGAGAAAACAACAAGATATCAACGACTTTCTCGCTCAAGAATCGTACGTACAAAAGATTGTAGGTCCCGTGTAAGTAAAGGTGATCACTGACTGTTACACCACCGCCGGCGAGTGCTCGTTTGCCACAGCGTCAAGAGCTGAGCTGATAAAGAGAGAACTCGCTCAGCGACAAAAACTGGCTGGAAGGTTTGAGCTTGGACCAAAGTTAGAACTCATTTACAAACTAATAAGGCCGCTTGGATCTTTCCTGAAAATGTTAATTATTTTGATCAGTACCAAACATAAGATCCATTAGCCATCATGTTCTTATGCGTCAAAGCGGCAGATTTGGGCAGTCCTGTGGTGCCGCTTGTCGATATTAGATAAGCTATCGTCTCCTCAGGATCGAAGTCTGCAGGCCTAAAAGTAAAAATAAATCCAATTAGCGGTAGGTAATTGCGTGTCAAACAATTGCAATGACAATTTTGACAATTCTTGAACCATCGAGACGTTCAAGTAATTTGATCAAACGGGCTGGTTCAAGCAGTTTTATCAAATTGGCATGAATGTGTGTGGGAAAATTTTATAAAAAATGCGTTGTCAAATGGCTTCGTTGTCGTTTCGTATTTTTATTTGAGCAAACTGTTTGAACCAGCCTGTTTGATCAAAATATTTGAACGTCTATGGCCCGCATTACGTTGCCGAGCAGATACATTTTTCAAACATAATTATGTATGCATGAAGCAATGGATTAAGAAGAAAGAAGTGTTACGCAATTCAGGGCAGTTCCAGATTATTAGCTGCTTAGCTATAGATTCAAGTCTATCTAATAGCGCGATGCACGATTTGAGTGACGTCAGGATGTTGTGTGACGTCAGGTCTTTGATGCGTAGTTCGCATGTGGCGATGTAGATGCCGCCACATCCAAACATTATTTCATCTAGAGTTGTAAAGACAGCAAATTCATCTTCAAATCTGAGAATAGCCTCAGCGATGACACTAAACCATGTGACAAGGTTGCTAGTTTGCTACTAGTTATGACAAATCGCTTCAAAGACCAGAGCGTTTATTCTGAAAGTGGGCAACGTCGCAAATAGATGTCAAATATTTCGCTGTTTTGATTAATTTGGCAATATTACTGTATGGAAATAAGAAATGTGGCTAACTAGCGAAGTAGAATATTTATTACGAAATGCAATCATTATGTAATATCGTAACACCGAATATTTAGTTTTAGATGTAAAAAAAGTATTTGGAAACTTTCCAAATGCCTTTTTTACACCTGAAACGGATACAACATAAAATTCAATATTATAATTGCAATTCATTATTAATATTCGAGTTCGCTAGTTAGCCATATTTCATATTTCCATACAGTAATATTGCTATATTAATCAAAACAGGTAAATATTTGACAGTTAATTGCGACGTTGCCAACTTTTCGGATAAACCCTCTTAAATCCTTATTATATAAATTAATAAATTTAATGGGAGGTGGGGTTAGATTTGGTGCGCGCGGTGCGATAATACAGTAAAATTAAATTAGCTAGCGAAACTAACAGACGTGATGGGTTTCGATATCAATGAAAAAAAAAAAAATGATTTGATAATTGTTTTGGTGGTCAACGAACGCGAGTCGTTTACCTAGTTACTTGAAGTATGAGTTAAAAAAAACAGTTTTAATTGCACAAAAATACTGCAAATTTAATTAGGAAAGTACTATATTTTGCCCAGAAATATATTTTTATTAAATTATTATATTGTTTATTAAATTTCTATCTTATCTGATAGCATTTTTAAATAATTCTCAAATAAAAAACATACTCAGGGTGGCAGGGACATCGAAGCGAAAACTGTTACCGTGTATTTAGTACTGACACTCTGTATATATATAAAAATCCGAATGGAAAACCTCCTCCTTTTGGAAGTCGGTTAAAAATACAAAAAAAAACCTTTAAAAAAAAAATAAAAAAATTGAGATCCTCCGGTGTCGTGAGCAGAGTCCAAGCTACCGATGGTTAGTTATTAAATAAAAAAATCATCTTTACATATCAATACCCATCACTACTACATACTAATTTAATTTCACCCTGCATAATATAAGTACTTTTAATCATCATAAATAAAAAGAAAATTTGGACATTTTCTTACTTAAAATTCTCGACGTCAGTTCCATCACCATGTTTCTCCATCATTTCGGCAAAGTGGGTCGTGTGTGGACTTTCATCGAAACTGATAACTTTACAGTCCAGACCTAAGAGGCCTACAGCTTCTTGGACATCTTGAACTTTTTCACTTTGGCAAAATATAATTTTGGGCTTGCAGATGTTAAAAGTATCTTTCAATTCATCTGGAAAGGAAAAGGCAATATTTTATACCTAAAACTCAACGTTCCACATGAGTCTAATGAGACTTGTGAATAGGACAGAAGAAGTAAATGCCTCGCTGATGTGATTTCTTTCAATCAGCAGGCTTAGCATGTCGCTATCTATTTCACTATACCCGAATCGCTTAAGCGTGGCACTAGCAGTCATTAACCTTTACCTAATATCTCTGTAGGAAACTAAACAATAAACTAAAGTCCCCGTCACGAGAAGCTATAAATTTTGTAAATAAAGAACTTCTACTAAGTTACGTAGCGACAATTCAATCAACAACAAACAATTCCAAATTCAATCAACAACAAATAATTCCAAGAATAAGATTTATATAATAATAATAGACGAGAATAAGAGAATAATGATTTTCTTTCTTTTTGGTAGTAAAATGCTATTAATCTCTCAAATAGATAGTTTCTTGCCCGTTCTTCTCCACAGAGATCTACGTTTTGGAATGGGCAACTAGCTTCAACTTTTTGACCGACTCTTTGACAATTCAAAAGTGCCTGTAAATGGTTTAATTGAATTATGCTTTGACTTTGAGTTAAGGCTCGTACAGACCAGCGCGACGCGACGACGCGACGCGACTCGAACAATAGAATTTCTAAGAAAACTTCACGGTATTACAATAACCGGTGTCGCGTCGCGCTAGTCTGTACGAAGCTTTATACGGTACTTATAACAAAAAAACAATTTTTGTCTGTCTGTCTGTTTGTTCCGGTTAATCTCCAAAACGGCTGGACCAATGTTGACGGGACTGGCAGATAGCTGACGTTATAAGGACTAACTTAGGCTACTTTTATTTTCGAAAAAAGAAAAAGGATTACGGTCCACGGGGGCGAAGCCGCGGGCAGCGGCTAGTACTTACTAACTCCAAGAGTCCTATCTATAGCAGCGGTAGCGATTCCAAGGTACATAGCAGCGTAGAACGGAACAGCTTGGTCCAGATGGTTGGGCGCCATTAAGACCATGGCGTCACCGGTCTTCAGCCCCATGTTCCTGAAGCTTGTTGCGCATTGTATGCTTCTACTTAACATGGATCCGTTGGTTTCTGATTCACCGGTACCACCGTCAATCTGTTGAGAAATCAGAACCTATAGAAACATCATCCCATGATCATATTCCTAGGTCGTTTCCAGTCCTGCCGGGGTTGCGAGTTTGTCCGAAAGGGATATCGCGACCCCGGCACACAGGCAACGGAAGGAACACGGGTGGGTTTTAGTCAGTAAAAGTCTGACATGCCCTCCCGCTCCGCCCAGAGCGGGAGAAGTTATTTGATAACTTCCCACCCTCAAAAAAAAAAGGTCGTTTACAGTAGCTACGTTTTTTTTTTTATGCCTTAATTTTGACGAAGGGGTCTATTCAGAACTTGTCTATTCTTCTTCTTTCTTGTTCGGAACTTGTCAATTCAGAAAATTCGTAAAAAGTAAACACCCTATTAGAACATTAATATTACTATTTAAAATTTGTTGCCAGTTGAAACCACGCAGTGGTTGTCTACACAAATTATTATTATAATAATAAATATATTTTTTCTTTGTAATGGTTAACTCAAAAACTACTGGATCGATTTAAAAAAAATCTTTCACTTGTAGAATGCTATATTATCACTAAGAACAATTTATAAAGATACTAGCTGCCCGTCCCGGCTTCGCACGGGTAAGTAAGTAAGTACTTTATCTACGGCGCACCTACCTAGATAGGTAGGTGCGCCGTAGATAAAGTACTTATTGCTACCCGCTGTGCTAACTAGATAGTTACCCTACCCTATCTACATACCCTACCTACGTACTCTACCTACATAGCCTACCTGCATAACCTACCTTACCTACCTACTACCCTACCTACCTACCCTACCTACCTACATACCTACCAACCCCACCCTTATCACTTAGGGGTATAAAAAATAGTTTACGTCCTATTCTCAGACTTACTGAATATACACACAAAATTTCATAAGAATCGGTCAAGCCGTTTCGAAGGAGTTTTGTTACAAACACTTTCACTTTTCGTTTTGTGACACGAGAGTTTTATATATTAGAAGATAGATCACGCGGGTATTAGCTGCATACTTTTTTTTGCAAAAATCTCTCTGCTCCTGCCAAATCAGCTTTCACCGAGAATACTTTCTCGGTGAAAGCTGATGCTGAAAGGTGATGAGAATACTTGCAAAGTAGCGAGATGAGAAAAACCGAATGACCTAAAATTTAATTTAAAATGAGTTGCTCATTTATTTTAATATCAATTTTGACTCACACGAAAAGTTTCAAGAATGATAAAAAAATTACAATCTGCTAAGAGTTCCAAAAAATATGATTTCAAACATTTAAATAAATAAATATGGAAAATACTTTATTTTGTTTGAGACTCCTCCGTGCCTCGGAAAGCACGTTAAGCCGTTGGTTGGTCCCGGATGTCATTCGTGGATCTTTGACAGTAGTTACGGGTCGTCAGAAGCCCGAAAGTCTCACAACCAGTCTTACCAAGGGGTATCGTATTACCCAGTTACTGGGTTGTGGAGGTCAGACGGGCAGTCGCTCCATGTAAAATACTTTTATTCAGCTGCATCCGGTTAGACTGGAAGCCGACCCCAATATAGTTGGGAAAAGGCTAGGCAGATTGATTGACTTTATTTTGTTTGAAAATACTTTTTTTTATATTCGTCAGAGGGGAGAAATCGTTATTTTCCTTTTAGAAAAATTGGCAACCCTACTTGTGTCCCAGCAGTGGGGTTATTATAGGCTGATTATGCTCATGCTTACCTGCATAACAAATTCAGGATCATCCTTTATACCCTGCAAGATGATTTTACCGAGATGGTACTTATCACTAGGAATCCCAGTCTCGGAAACTATTCGCGACGTAAACTCACTGACATAATTATCGATGATTTCGTTTTTGTAGGAAAATTCCGCCATGTTTTATATGAACTATCTAGACGTGTTTTGATATTACTCTTGTTAGTAATGATAACGCACTGGGGCCGCCAAATATTATGTTATTAATTTATCATGGTTCTAGCGTTATAGTTTACGCCTTCCCCCGCCTCTCTTCTGAAACTCTGCGCGATTCACACACACACACAAATTCATACACACAGCTTATAACTAGGTACACTAGCGACTCGTCCCTGCTTTCGTTCTGCCGTTTTAGCGTGAAAGCGTAAAAAGCGAAAAAACAAATTCACTTTCGCATTTATAAGAATAAAATAGCAATAACTCAAAAAAAAAACTATTATTATAGTATCCCAACAGTAGTAAGTAGTAGTGTGTAGTGTGTAGTAGTAGTAGTAGTGTAGTATTGTAGTAATCCTAACTATTATTAGATAGGATTATTATACTATAATAATAGTTACTATTGAGTGGGGTGGTGGCTAGTGGGTAGTGAGTAGTGGTGTGTGGTAGTGTGTTGTTAGTTGTTGTAACTTATGTTAGGATCATATAACTATAATAATTGTTTTTTATTATTAGGTATATTAATACAAACAAAAAAAAAAAAAAATTGTCCGGAGTAAATTCTCTAGATCATGGTGAAAGCGTCTGAAAATCGGTTGCGCAGTTTAGTAAAACAACGCGGTCACACAGACAGACACGTAAAGTGACTTTAATTTATAACATGTATAGATAAATAAGATACAGGCATATGACACACATCAGTAAATATCATAGGCCTATAACAATGATTGCCTAAAGGTGAGACCACAACATAGTATTTACTAGCAACAGAACATGGAGCCGTTCCGATGTTTTGTTGCAACTAGTATAGATCTGCAAACAGTAGAACTTGCGAGCACAAACTTTTTTGCAATAATATTAATACAATATGTAAAAAAAAAACGCTGTCCGATCTAAGGGGCACATAGGTACTGCAATAAAATTACCTAAAAGTAATAAAAAATCTTATTATTATTCAAAATAAAAAAGTTATTGCTCACTTTACCCCAAATTCTTTAATAATTAGAAAATGTTACGTTGCAAAGTTATAAAACCTGTAAAACAAGTTTCGTCCAGATGGGTTGTAAAATACTAAATTAATATCTAACACAAATCGGCTCAATATCTAATTGGACGTAGTTAAACGGAAAGGATCCAACCCACACAGAGTTAGTTTTGAGATATTCAAGTTTTAAGATCAGATCGTGTTATGTGATCGTATGTCCTGCCATACATACGGGTTGGTAACGTATGGTCATAATGACATGATGCGTTGGGATTATTTTTGTGATATTAAAGTTTGAACTACAGAGAGTGGTTTGGTATACATAACTAATTTTCGCCGATAGTGTGGGTTGGATCCTTTCCGCTTAACTACGTCCAATTGACCGAGCGAGCGAAGCGCCTCTGCTTCAAGTCTGGCAAAATTTGCTTTCGTGTGTCAGTTAGTTGGTACCCCTCTAAGGGGTACAAATAGTAAAACCATGTCTGTACACTCTGCAGCACTGTAAAAATGCTGTTACCCCTCTAAGGGGTACCAACTAACTGACACACGAAAGCAAATTTTGCCAGACTTGAAGCAGAGACGCTTCGCTCGCTCGGTCAATTAGATGTTGAGCCGATTTGTGTTAGATATTAATTTATTTTACACGAGACCTTTAAAAGTGCAGATCCCAAACAACGAAGAGTTTTGACAGCCTCGGAGTAGTGGTCTTAGATTCGCTGGGCCTTTGGGTCCAGATTCTTAGGTCGGGCGAAGTGTCGTAGAATTTCGCCTTCTGGAATTTGTCCGAAGCAACCAGGAGTTTAGATTTATGTAACACCATCTCGCCTGCATTCCCCGAAAGGTTAGGCAGAGTTGCTCCTATAGCTTGTGAACCCACATTTCGCCGTCCCATGTAATAGGGAGTGAGCCTATTGCCATCAACCGGGCACAAATCCAGACTCCGAGCTGCTATTGAGAAATTTCAGATGGAAAAACCCAATAACACTTTGCCCGACTCGGGAATCGAACCTAGGACCTCACACTTAGCAGTAGCGCTTGCTACCACTAGACCAACGCTGCCCTGCTAAGCCAAAAGGCGCTATCTCTGAGATACGCCCTTTTAGTTTTTTTTATACCATTCAATAGCTATAACAATTACGCATCTAATGGTATCAGCCAAATACCAACTTTAAACATTAAAAAAAACCACTCAGAAGTTTTTTATATCCTTATGTTTCCAAAAATTACAATTTACAAAACGTCAATTTTCCCAAAACTTACTCCGATTGAGATAGCGCCTTTCGGCTTAGCAGGGCAGTACGAGGCAGTTAAGTTTGGATCAGTCGAGTCGTACATTTCTGCCTTGCTCTCTAATCAATGCTGGTGTTTTGTTATATAGGAATGATTCCAAAGCGCGTTATATTATCGAAATGCTGTAGAGTGTAGTGTGTACCTACTCACCATAAGATAAATATCTAGGAACACTGTAGTTAGTTGTTATCAGTTTGTTCCTTATCAAAGTAAACATAACCTTGTTGTATGGTATATAAAGACTTTTGTTATTGGCCTTCCTATAATGACCGGCACGTTTTTTTTCATGTAATAAGCTTTCAACTACAAACACTTTTTAAATACAGTAGAATTCGTTTATTATGACTCCGCCTATATTGACCAACCGCCTATTATGACGTAATTACACAACGAAGTTTGGTTTTCATATAAAATTCTTTGTAACAAAGGATATAATGACTTCGCTTACAGTGGCATGTCGCTTATTATGACCCATTTTTAATAAGTCTTGTCCGTTTTTGACAGATTTCTTAAGTAAAAAATGTAAAATATACATAGGTACATACATCGCCGTCCCCGGAGAATAAAATGATAACTGCCAATATCTTAGTTTTAGTGTTATGGTATCTGTGGGTGCTAATACATCTGCTCAATTTTTTTCGTAATTTTTTTCCAGTTATTTACGAAGTTACAAAATATTACAATAGTATACAAAGATTTAAAACAGCCATGCTATTCTGTAAACATCTCACCGTGAAAACTTGGATGAAGTGAGCTGTCAATCCCTGTGGAATGACTGCTCACTCCACGCTCACTTCACCTAAGTTTTCACGGTGAGATGGTTACAGAATAGCACTGCAGGTCTTAAGTTACGAGAATAAAGTGTTAACATAATATCATCAAAATGTATTCTCACTTGTTAGTATGACAAACAGTCATACATTATGTTCTCGTGAAAAAATATTCGACTAGATAATGATAAATGCAGTTATTATTTTATTCTTGTTCTAAACCTTCCAGCCGCTTTTGTATAAGATAATGTAAGTCAAAATGCTGTTGTTTTTACTATCATTTTGAATAAAACTAATGTTGATTACCATGTCATAGTTTTATTAGGAAGCCAAATTCAAAGTCCTTACCAATTTTTTTTTACAATGTTGACAAGAATAAGACGATATTACAATATTATCAGTATTATTTTTGTTCCATAAACCCCGTAGGATAAAATGATAAGTGAAGAGTACAATATTTGATTCTGGTCAGGCTGTACGGGGAATAAAATGATAATCGACATTATACAACTTAGACAATGATTAATTTTGACTAACTTCTTATTTTTGAAATAATATCTCTATTTTGATACTTAGGCGTATTTCACTAAAACACTTAGAACAAACATAAAATAACCTTTTTTAAAAGCTGACGACATCCATCTGTCTACGTCCAGTATTTAAGGCACAATCGACGAATACATGTTTTTTATTTTTCCTGAAAAGTTGAATTTTTGTAGTTATCATTTTATTCTCCGGGGACGGCGACATGTATTTTATTTTGATTTAATATGCTATCTTTCTCTATTAAAATAAGTATTTACCTAAAAAAAGAAGGCTGTTTTTTTTTCACAAAAATGCTTTAAATGACGTCCGCTTAGTATGACGCATTTGTCAATTCCCTTCGATGTCATTATAAACAGATTCCACTGTAACTATGACGGTGCAGCAAGTGGCGCCTAGTTTTATTTCCAAGTTACTAGGAACCACCGAAAAGGTCGGATAAGAGTGACACTGGCGAGTGACAGTCACTCTAGCAGAGCGTCGCCTCGATGGTTACGTGGCGGCTGTTTTCGCATGCCGGAGATGATGTCAAGGCCATAGATAATACATACGTCAGGGACCCGCTGTCGTACCACGTCCACGACGAACTGCTATATTCTGGAACAATCTTGATGATCTTGAAGCTGCTGAGCCACTAATACGATGATCATTTGTGGTAAAGGCCGGTAACTAAATAGATCAAATCGCCTCGCTCGTACAAAATTAGAATTGTCATTTTCTAGAGAAATCTCTTAGCTTGCCTATCATTGTGCTATGTCACCATAGATGATGTCATTATTATGTAAGTACTCTAAATTAACATTTAACTCATTCTACTGATAGTAATATTATTATCTACATTGAGCAACAAGTACCTAAATAACTACTAACTTTTTCTGGATAAATGAAAAAAAAACACGTGCAGTTTTTTCTTTTAATTTTTTTTTCCGTAGGTTACCCACTCCACCAAATTATATGGCTCGTGGCTAAATGAAAACAGCGTCGCGAATGTAAGCTAAGCTTAACAGTTTTTGGCACAAAAAGCATATTATAGTATTCCAGAATTTTTAAACGACAAGGATTTTCAAATATTTAAATATAACTAACATAATAGTAATTAAGGTCATGTAGTAGTGGAGAACTTATATGTACCTACCTTTATTATAGATAATTGAATGCTAATTAAAAGTGATGTGAATCGTCATTGCGATAATTGTAATTGGTATTAATAGACAATGAAAAATAATAATAAATAATTGGATAATGTAAATGATTGAATAGAATAAATTTATTTAACTGTTATTATTGTTTAATGTATAAGTGTAAAAGTGATTAATCAATTCAATAATAATAATTTGTACTGAATATTTGCACGCCATGAAAAATGGCAGACATGTCGTGAGCCACTCTTATTTTAAGATCTTGCATGTATGTATTATTTTAATTCTGTATGTATACACATGTCCGAGCAAATAAAATTTCGTTCTTTCTTTCTTTCTTTCAATAAACTAAGCAACCAGTTTCATTTTGTCTAGACTCTAGATTGTCCTATGGAGCAGGACCAGCATGTTTCCAATCATTCTTATCTCAGATATAATCCTCTAATTTGTGTATGCTTGTTTACAAAGTGTACTTGTAATATGAGTTTTAAATTTTCTTTCATTTGATTATATGTAATTAATCGTTTATTTACATCATCGGAAAATAAGATAACATAACATTACTTAACATAACACAAGCTTATTTATATATCGCGATTTATTGCAATCGACGTCTTCTCAGTTCATCGGTCACAACGTACATCAGTCTTGTAGGGCTGCTCCATCATCGAAGCCGAATAACTTGGCTATTGGTTTAAATTTATGCCCATGCACATGCACATGCTAGTGCATGTTGGTGCACATGCTAGTGGCACGGATTATTGAGGTGATGATTCTTGATTTTAGCCAACCCATCACTACGCTCATTCCAGGCCTATTCCAGTGGTCAGCAATTGCAGCTCCAAGATGTTTACGATGATAGACATTTGTGGGGCGAAGATTCCGTCAACAGATGCAACAAGGGGGTTGAATGTCGCATGTCATATTTCACAAGTGTTTTAATATTTCCTTATTTTTTCTTCAGCTGATTTTAGTACAGAGGCGACAGGGCGTGAATTATAGGAAAGGGCGTCAGTTTCTAAGACACGGATATCAAATAATGCTTTCTTTCATTTAATTGCAATATATGACAGCTCTCTTTTGCAAAATAAAAATGGATTCAATGTAAGCAGCTCTACCAACCTCACAATAAAATGCCATACGACATAATGCTGTGTATCTAAAAAAGACCATACCATCAAAGAAGTTCCTACCAGTGTGAAAACAAAATCCCGTGAACGCGATGACCACATCTGTAACCGGCCCGGTTCTATAGCCGCCGAGCGTTGCAAGCAAGAACAGTCCTTACGGTGATTAGTTATGAAATTCTTTGATGAAACGGATTTTACATCTGATAACTGTTTTTCTAACAGCATTAGCGGCCGAGTTTAGCCGTCGCAAGAGATTTTATTTGAGCTCCTCATTGTAATGTTTCATCTTGCGCGATTCCTAGAAAAACCATCTGATTCACACAGACATTACATTCGTTCATTCGTTCGTTTCATTCATTTCATTTTTCATTGTCGTTTTTACATTCTAGTTTTGCTGCATTCAATTAAAATTGGTTTTGTTTTCATTTAGTATCAGTAGTAGTCCTGAAGACTAGAATTCACGTCGTCAAGATTTTGTGTCTATTTTAAAGATCAATGGTGTGTCATTTGCACATAACACCAACTTCAGTTGATTTTGAAGTAATTGGGTAAATCATTTATCTAAACTTAAAAAAGGAATGGACCCAATATCGAACCTTGAGGAACGCCAATTGTGAAACCCTAATGAGTTTATGCTGTTTACTTGAACTTTAAAGTTTCTATCTTTCAGGTGTGATCATAATAAATCAAGAGCTGTATATTCCTGTATATCCTAATCCCATAGTGCTCAAGTTTCAGCAGTAGTGTCTCATGGTTTGCACAATCGAATGCCTTAGAGAGGTTATAAAAGATTGTAAGCAGGCGTTAAAAATGTTCTTTATTAGGGTGACACCGGCGTCAGTGGTACAACGCCCGTGGTGAAACCGTACCATTGTTCATGAAAGATGGAATTTTTATTAAAGAGACGTAATATTCGATTGAGCATCAACTGTTGAAACACCTTACTGAGAACTGGCAAAATTGACACAGGCCTATAATTGCTGGGTTCTTCACTATCACCACACTTGAACAATGGCAGTACTTTACTGTTTTTCATAAGATCCAGAAAGATTCCTTGGTCTATACTGGTGTAAAATATGAAAGCTAAATAGGGCGCAATAGTTTCGATGATAGATCTACACAGTTTTACAGACATTCCCCAGAGATCTTCTGTTGATTTAATTTTACGATCTTTAAAAGGTTTTGTAATTCTTAAAAGATCTTTGATCTTTCTTTTTGTATGCTGAAACTCCAAACGGGATAACCTTTACATTCTTTCTAAGTAAGGCAGCAAAAAGCGCAGTTCTAAATAGTTGACTTAAAAAAATAGGTAAGAAACAAAAATAATTACCTAATTTTTGTTTCCTACCTATTTTTTTATGAGTAAGTACTTAAGGATCTTTGTGTTACAAATAATCTTTAATGCTAGGCGTACTCTTGTAAAATGGATCACACCACCATATTATCGCGATAAGATTATTAAACAGACTGTCCAGTTGTTGTCAGGCAATTCATCTTAACTGAACTTTACACTGCAGGTAGGTACACTACTCGTATTGCACGTATGAATAATCATAATAATATTATGATACCCAAAAGTATGGCAATAAAAATTTATCAAAATTATAGTTTATTTTTATAACCACAACGGGATGCTCTTGGCCTTCATCTCACCCGATGGTAAGTGATGATCGGACGAAGGTGGAAGCAGCTTCACTTGGAATCCTCAACCACAGTGGATCTATCTTTATAGATCTACGGCTATCTAGAGGGCTAGATAGAGCGCTATCGTTTTTCTAACTGCCGAAACACAACATTAATGTTAACATTGTTGGTATGGCGACAGACTTAGATAAGATAGTGGTAGCTAGCCAGTCGGACTTAGAACAAGCCCTACAAGCAACCAAAGCGAGCAGATAACCACAGAGACGGTTAAAATGGCGGTTCATTTATTCACTTTATACCAACGTATATAAATATAAACTATGTAGAGGTAAACTAATAAACTACTCAACTCTACCTACGCTCTACGCGTAATCGAGTTTAGATTATTGTAGTTATGTTTCTTAGATTAGATCTTGATTAAGCCTTCAATACACACACACACATAGAAGTAGGTACATACAATCCATATATGTATTAGTAACAAAGACTTAGAAACTATGTTAGTTATAAAACTTACAAACTAACCTAACAACAACTAATAACTATGTGGCTCATTACATGTTCGCACGTGCCTTCGCATCTAGTGCCTAATAAAGGGGCTGTCCACCTTGTCGACCAATCTTTTTACGATGCTGTTGAAGCTTCCGTGCAGCCTACCTATTATATACTTCCGCCCTCTCTCAGTCCATGATGGTCTTACGGATGCCATCTGCATGGCTACTGTTATCAGACGCGTATTGTCTAACAATCTGATAACAGCTGGCAAGGTGCAAGCTGCGGCTATAAGCTGTAAGCTGTAGAGCTTGCAGATTCAGGTGGGGAAAAGTAGGTAAGAATATATAATTGTGGTGCAAATATATATAAATAACTCTGGAGCGAATGATTGATTTAAAAGAGTGTCCATGGAGTTTCTTGCCGGTACTTCTTCATAAGTACCTTCTAGGCTTTGGAATTGGCAACTACACCTACAGACTGTTCACTAGAACTTGTCCCTCGCCGTCATGTTGGCGCCATTGCTTATTAAACTTAGTTTCAATACCTACTAATAGAGTTCAGGGCGACTGACAGAACAATCCTACCAATCGCGTCCCAGGACAAGTTATAATGAACGTACTTTAGTTTAATTTTTCTGACCGACGACGGATTTCCTGACAATTCAAAAGTGCCTGTAAATGGTATATGCGAAATAAATGCTTTGAGTTTGAATTTTATTTTCAACAGTTTTTTTAATTGGTAACAATTTACGCTATTGCGTAATTTTACAACCTATTGTTTCGATAAAAAATAATCCTCTTTTCATAATTCATTCTCTTGGCATAGTGAGCGCCAATTCTTTAAGTTTCTTCCTGTTAATCTTGGACGTGCTGGTCGTTGGTAGTTCATTCATGAAGATCACACCCCCTCTTAGTTGCTTGGAGTCTGTCAGCGATTCTGGAAAAACATCAATATTTTTTTTGCTCATTAGTAATAATATACTGTTTCGCTGGATGAGAGACACATAGAACCGGTCGATGTGGCAAGGCTTGGGGGAGACCTATGTCTGGAGTTGACTTGACTTCACATGCCGTCGAGAATTATCTCTCAGGCATGCGGTGATGATGATGATGATATTGTTTGAAAGCTTCTCATTGCTACACCAAAAGATCGCTAGATGTCTTACGCATCCAATACAACAATGTTTTTAGGATGCTGTTGAAACTGCCCCGTTTCTGTAGCGCATCGGTGATGTTAGCTCAGAACCGAACTGACGGCTTCCATGCTGTGATTCGCAAAAAGGTCACATCACTGATGCGTAGAACGCGGGTCAGTGACAATAGCATCCTCTATATGGGGAGAATGGTCAGGTAGCATATTCCTTGCTTTATCGTTCTCTGCACATCCTGCCGCAGTCACCAGCTATTCTTATCCTTGTTTTATGTTCTACTAACACTAGTGATAAGGTATTTTACTAACAAATTGGACCATATTGTTGTCCGAACTGAATAAATAAATAATAAATTACAGGAGTGCCAAACTTCAGTTTTAAATAGATGGTAGTTTTCACCTTTAACCAGGTCCTTGATCTCCTGTGCTGTAGGGCTGCATCCAGGTTTTGGAACAACGCACGCCACGACCAGGTCCCCGCACTCTCTGTCAGGTATACCTGTCACTGCCACGTGGAATACTCCAGGATGCTTCATTATCAACATCTCGATTTCTATTGGCGACACCTGTAACCGTATCATGCTATTCATGTTTTATTTTATTTTAGGCTGAAATGGCCAGGTTCTTTCCCTTTATCGTGTCCATAAATGTGAATAATTCAATGACAGCCATACCCTCAGCTCTATGCGATTGAATTACCAAATGATACGATTTGGATGAACGGAATAAAACTGCCATTATAATAGTTTAAAATTGAACGTTACGTTTGAACGTTTCGGTTATCAAAGATAGTTCTTAAAAATATCCGCCTCGCTGTGTTAACTAATTTTAGGCAGATAGATCATATCGATATTATACCTACGTCTAGAGATCCCGCAAATACTCGCTTTTATTGGGTATTTGGCATTACTTGATTTTTTTTTGTTATTCCTCGAATACCGAATAAAAGTGTCTATTATTATTATTTGAGAATAAATAAACTTTTGTATATTCCTTTTTTATGGCGAGTATTCGACTATTCGCCATAGGGAATGGCGATTTATCGGTATTCGACTATTCGCTATAACAACTATTCGCAGCATTTCTAGCTACGTCCCCTACACCCGCAACACCATCTAACTCACCTGGTGATTTCTGTACTTCAACAAAAGCTTATATCGATCCACAAAGAACAGGTTCCAGGACTGATCCCTGTAGAAAATGTCGCCAGATTTGAGCCAGCCATCTTCTGTTAAGGCCTCCTTTGTTACCTCAGGGTTATTGTGGTATCCCTGCAAATATTCTCATGTAAATATATATACTTTATTGTACACCAGATTATACAATACAGAAAAAGTAATACACTACAAAATATACAATGGGCGGCTTTATCGCTTACTGCGATCTCTTCCAGGCAACCTTAAATATCTGCTTTCGTAAAGTTAAAAGGAGCTTTTGAATACGACACGGTCCGGCTGACCAGTATATGTACCATCAAAGAAGTTTATATCTAACCACCGTACGGACTATTCTTGCTTGCAGCGGTCGGCGACTATAGAACCGGGCCGGTAACAGATATGGTCATTGCGTTTACGGGATTTTATTTTGAAACTGGTTAGATATGAACTTCTTTGATGGTACATACTCGTAGTGCATCGTGACCTCTGCGATTTCAACTTTTTGGTATTTTCTAGCCGTTCATCAATTTTTGAATGTGAGTGTCTTATGACCAAATATGTAAATATGCGTATTGTGTGTCCATAGTGGTTATAGCTACGAGGTTATGTAATATAGGCGAAATTTACCGCTCCAAGTCAAATCACAAACCTTACTTTGAACACCGATGGGCCTCTTAACCATAATTCTCCCGGTACTTTAGGTTCAGTGATGTCTTCATTGGTTGTGGGATCCACTAACTGAAACATTTTACAAATGTTTACATGAGAAAGCACAGTTTTAAAATGATGTTTCTGCGTGATATTGTGTGTGTCTGGATTGAGGAGCCATGTCTCATATCGGAACGAGGTTACTACCAATATTTAGTAGTAAATTAGCCGATTTTGTAGGCCGGATCCTGGAATTCGTAGTAAAACCCTTAAAAAGTTATACGACGTTAAAGGTGGCTCCTCAATCCTGACGTCTGGATTGAGGAGCCACCTTAGAACCCGAAAACTAGCCAACGGATATTTTTGAAAATTTTGTAGGATTTAGTAGTACTTATGCGTAATCTCTACAAAAAAACTGGGGTTTGTACGGTCGAATTTGAGATAGCTACAACGTTTTGATTTTTCATAAAAAACCATAAATTTCACCACGCTGTATCTCGGAAAGTTATCAACCAATTACAATATATTTTAAGTATGATTTAGTAGTAAATGTGCTCGAATTTGTACAATAAAAATAAAACGGAAAAGCTATATAATTTCGGTCTATAGAAATGATATGTACGTAGCTACTAAAGTAGTTGATCAAATCGGATAACAATAACACCAATATTTAGTAGAAATTTCTACTAAATATTGGCGTAATCCAACATCCTGCGCAATCAGTATTTCAAAAGATATTAATAAAATAAACATTCCTTAACAAATTAGTGAATAGGGTGACCATAAATAATTCAAACTATGATCATAAACAGAGTTTTACTTACACATGAATAATTCTTCACCAATCAGTACTTAAATTATGAACACAATATTAACACCAAGAATAAAAAAAAAGAAAAAAATACTAAAAGAGCAAATATCCCATAGAATAAATAAACAAATACCAAGAATAAAAAAAGAAATCACAAAGAATTTTCAGCATCAGCACTAACTCCGCGCGACGCTCTAAAGAGATTCCAGCCCAAACTATAACATATCCACTGCCAACCGGCACTTTTTCCTCAAAACAAGCTGGAATAAAATCTACCCCTGGCCGTCTGTAGACTCTTCGCCGCCCGTCACTTGCACACAGCATAAATATGGATTCGTCAGAAAACATTACTCTTGCCCATTCTTCGTCTCCCCATTGTGCGTGTTCGCGGGCGTAACGTAATCTTGCTACCCGATATTCCCTTAAAATTTTGGACCATTTGCGGGTCTATTAGCTTGAAGGAGTCGCCGCCTTACAATTTTTTTTTACATTGACAAACATTCAGGGTTACTCATGCAATAAAGAAGAATCTAACGACATATCATTCATGTAAATCGGTTCAGCCGTTTAGTAGTTATGAGGGAACATAGGGACGGACATACATTGATAAACATTCAGGTCAAACACATAACACTCCTTTTTTGGCTTCGCCACAGTTTATACAGACTATGCTTTAAACGCACACTATGCTGCCAAGCATATTATAAAATTTATAATATGCTTGGCAGCATAGTGTGCGTTTATTAATTATACAATACTAAGAGATTGAATTTACACAATGCAAAGATATTTTTTTGAAATCTTCAGCAGCTCGCAACATTATTTTCAATGCTAATCAACTAGTTTATGCGCCTTGTGGAGCTGGACCAGCGTTGAGCCAAGCATTTTTGTCAGCGATGTAATCCCCCAATTTAATTGGGGGATTACATCGCCTCCACAAGGCGCATAAACTAGTTGATTAGCATTGAAAATAATGTTGCGAGCTGCTGAAGATTGCAAAAAAATATCTTTGCATTGTATAAATTCAATCTCTTAGTATTGTATAATTGCATAGCACATGTGTGAGCACTGTGACCATTACCATTTACTGGGTAAGTCTTTCATTGATTTGAATGAGCCCTGGCGGCTGAGAGTATGTCATGCTAACTCAAATGTCTCGCTGGTGGTGGCGTGTGTGTTGGATCATTAAGTTCCCTTTAAAATGGTTGAGCTGAATGGTGCTGATCCATGCGTCATGTTCGTGAACGGGCGCCGTCAGTAGGGACTGGTCATCTCTTAGCTTCCATGGCTTATTTTAATGTATTTTAATTTTTGAATTTGTTTATTATCTTTTCATTGCGGACGCTATTAACGTGCACGTCTTTCTACATTGTTCTCACATGTATAATTTAAACATGAATGATGTAACCATTATTTTGTAAGAATATTTTGATTTAAAAGAGTGTCCGTGGAGTTTCTTGCCCGTTCTTCTCCATAGGTACCTACTACGCTTTGGAATGGGCAACTAGCTTCATCTTTCTGACTGACCGACCCCTTGACAATTCAAAAGTGCCTGTAATTGGTTTATTTGAATTAAATGCTTTGAGTTTGAGTTTGAGTTTGACAGGTTATACAAAAAATAAATTCATTACAATCATTCCTACGACTCAGTTTAAATTGTCCGAATACTTCAACGAAATCATGCCATTTGAGGCCAATTCTAACTTAGTGAGTTGAATTGTTGACTCTGGTGATTATACTTCATGTAAATACATTATTTGATAAGCCGTCAGTCTCTTTGGTACATTATCAGTCGACAGCGATGCGGAATTTTAAGAAACTTTATTTTAGTTTGTTATAATTTTAGTTAGGTTAAGGCCGGTCGGTGTTATAGGCGTCGGCGTAAGGCGTCGGTGTTATAGGCGTCGGTGTTATAGGCGTCGGCATTACGCGTCGGTGTTATAGGCGTTGGCGTTCGGCGTCGGCGTAAGGCGTCGGCGTAAGGCGTCGGCGTAAGGCGTCGGCGTAAGGCGTCGGTGCTATAGGCGTCGGTGTTATAGGCGTCGGCGTTATGCGTTGGCGTGAGGCGTCGGTGTTATAGGCGTCGGCGTTAGGCGTCGGTGTTATAGGCGTCGGCGTAAGGCGTCGGTGTTATAGGCGTCGGTGTTATAGGCGTCGGTGTTATAGGCGTCGGCGATAGGCGTCGGCGTAAGGCGTCGGTGTTATAGGCGTCGGCGTTAGGCGTCGGCGTAAGGCGTCGATGCTATAGGCGTCGGTGTTATAGGCGTCGGCGTAAGGCGTCGGTGTTATAGGCGTCGGTGTTATAGGCGTCGGCGATAGGCGTCGGGTTTATAGGCGTCGGCGTAAGGCTTCGGTGCTATAGGCGTCGGTGTTATAGGCGTTGGCGTAAGGCGTCGGTGTTATAGGCGTCGGTGTTATAGACGTCGGTGTTATAGGCGTCGGTGTTATAGGCGTCGGCGTAAAGCGTCGGTGTTATAGGCGTCGGCGTAAGGCTTCGGTGCTATAGGCGTCGGCGTAAGGCGTCGGTGTTATAGGCGTCGGTGTTATAGTCGTCGGTGTTATAGACGTCGGTGTTATAGACGTCGGTGTTATAGGCGTCGGTGCTATAGGCGTCGGTGTTATAGGCGTCGGTGTTATAGGCGTTGGCGTAAGGCGTCGGTGTTATAGGCGTCGGTGTTATAGGCGTCGGTGTTATAGGCGTCGGTGTTATAGACGTCGGTGTTATAGGCGTCGGTGTTATAGGCGTCGGCGTAAGGCGTCGGTGTTATAGGCGTCGGCGTAAGGCTTCGGTGCTATAGGCGTCGGCGTAAGGCGTCGGTGTTATAGGCGTCGGTGTTATAGTCGTCGGTGTTATAGACGTCGGTGTTATAGACGTCGGTGTTATAGGCGTCGGTGCTATAGGCGTCGGTGTTATAGGCGTCGGCGATAGGCGTCGGCGTAAGGCGTCGGTGTTATAGGCGTCGGCGTTAGGCGTCAGCGTAAGGCGTCGGTGTTATAGGCGTCGGCATAAGGCGTCGGTGTTATAGGCGTCGGCGTTAGGCGTCGGCGTAAGGCGTTGGTGTTAAAGGCGTTGGTGTTAGGCGTTGGCGTAAGGCGTCGGCGTAAGGCGTCGGCGTAAGGCGTCGGTGTTATAGGCGTCGGCGTAAGGCGTCGGTGCTATAGGCGTCGGTGTTATAGGCGTCGGCGTAAGGCGTCGGTGCTATAGGCGTCGGTGTTATAGGCGTCGGCGTAAGGCGTCGGTGCTATAGGCGTCACTGTTATAGGCGTCGGCGTTAGGCGTCGGCGTAAGGCGTCGGTGCTATAGGCGTCGCTGTTATAGGCTTCGGCGTTAGGCGTCGGCGTAAGGCGTCGGCGTAAGGCGTCGGTGTTATAGGCGTCGGTGTTATAGGCGTCGGTGTTATAGGCGTCGGTGTTATTGGCGTCGGCATAAGGAGTCGGCGTAAGGCGTCGGTGTTAAAGGCGTCGGTGTTATAGGCGTCGGCGTAAGGCGTCGGTGTTATAGGCGCCGGTGTTATAGGCGTCGGTGTTATAGGCGTCTGCGTTAGGCGTCGGCGTAAGGTGTCGGCGTAAAGCGTCGGTGTTATAGGCGTCGGTGTTATAGGCGTCGGCGGCGTAAGGCGTCGGTGTTATAGGCGTCGGCGTAAGGCGTCGGTGTTATAGGCGTCGGCGTTAGGCGTCGGCGTAAGGCGTCGGTGTTATAGGCGTCGGCGTTGGGCGTCGGTGTTATAGGCGTCGGCGTTAGGCGTCGGCGTGAGGCGTCGGTGTTTTAGGCGTCGGCGTAAGGCGTCGGTGTTATAGGCGTCGGTGTTATAGGCGTCGGTGTTATAGGCGTCGGTGTTATAGGCGTCGGTGTTATAGGCGTCGGTGTTATAGGCGTCGGCGTAAGGCGTTGGTGTTAAAGGCGTTGGTGTTATAGGCGTCGGCGTAAGGCATCGGCGTAAGGCGTCGGCGTAAGGCGTCGGCGTAAGGCGTTGGCGTAAGGCGTCGGCGTAAGGCGTCGGCGTTAGGCGTCGGCGTAAGGCGTCGGCGTAAGGCGTCGGCGTAAGGCGTCGGCGTAAGGCGTTGGCGTAAGGCGTCGGTATTATAGGCGTCGGTGTTATAGGCGTCGGCGTTAGGCGTCGGCGTAAGGCGTCGGCGTGAGGCGTCGGTGTTATAGGCGTCGGTGTTATAGGCGTCGGTGTTATAGGCGTCGGTTTTATAGGCGTCGGTTTTATAGGCGTCGTTGTTATAGGCGTCGGTGTTATAGGCGTCGGTGTTATAGGCGTCGGCGTAAGGCGTCGGTGTTTTAGGCGTCGGTGTTATAGGCGACGGCGATAGGCGTCGGCGTAAGGCGTCGGTGTTATAGGCGTCGGCGTTAGGCGTCGGCGTTAGGCGTCGGCGTAAGGCGTCGGTGCTATAGGCGTCGGCGTAAGGCGTCGGTGTTATAGGCGTCGGCGTTAGGCGTCGGCGTTAGGCGTCGGCGTAAGGCGTCGGTGTTATAGGCGTCGGCGTTAGGCGTCGGTGTTACAGGCGTCGGTGTTATAGGCGCCGGTGTTATAGGCGTCGGTGTTATAGGCGTCGGTGTTATAGGCGTCGGCGATAGGCGTCGGCGATAGGCGTCGGCGATAGGCGTCGGCGTTAGGCGTCGGCGTAAGGCGTCGGTGCTATAGGCGTCGGTGTTATAGGCGTCGGCGATAGGCGTCGGCGTAAGGCGTCGGTGTTATAGGCGTCGGTGTTATTGGCGTCGGCATAAGGAGTCGGCGTCAGGCGTCGGTGTTAAAGGCGTCGGTGTTATAGGCGTCGGCGTAAGGCGTCGGTGTTATAGGCGCCGGTGTTATAGGCGTCGGCGTTATAGGCGTCGGCGGCGTAAAGCGTCGGTGTTATAGGCGTCGGTGTTATAGGCGTCGGCGGCGTAAGGCGTCGGTGTTAAAGGCGTCGGTGTTATAGGCGTCGGCGTAAGGCGTCGGTGTTATAGGCGTCGGCGTTAGGCGTCGGCGTAAGGCGTCGGTGTTATAGGCGTCGGCGTTGGGCGTCGGCGTTGGGCGTCGGTGTTATAGGCGTCGGCGTTAGGCGTCGGCGTAAGGCGTCGGTTGTTTTAGGCGTCGGCGTAAGGCGTCGGTGTTATAGGCGTCGGCGTTAGGCGTCGGCGTTACGCGTCGGCGTTAGGCGTCGGTGTTATAGGCGTCGGCGTTAGGCGTCGGCGTAAGGCGTCGGCGTAAGGCGTCGGTGCTATAGGCGTCGGTGTTATAGGCGTCGGTGTTTTGGAGGATTCTTGGTGTATCAGAAGGTTGAAGAAAATACTCGTTGATGTATAATGTGAAAGATATATTTTTGGTAAAATAACGCAAAATCTGGTTTGTTTACATTCTTTTAAATACCTAGAGAGGACTCTAAACAAACCAGATCACGTCACCGTGTTTATCACCTAATTAAAGCTGTTCTTACCAATTTTCACATGTCAGTACTCCCGTTTTACTGGGTAAATATGGATTTGTTTGATTACATTCTCTTAAATACCTAACAATAAACACATTGACAAAAGCGAATCATACCTACTTCATACAGCTGACCCGCACGACGACGCGGACAACGCCGTCCGGTGTGATCGCTTACCTACTTCGGTGATGCCTGAGCGATCTACGACTTTAATGATTGAGCTTTTTTATAGCTGTGCCGCAAAATGTCAGACAAATATTTACTTTTAAAAAGACAATAATTTGCCTGCATCAAGAATCAACGAAAGGGATTGCTAAATACTCCAACATAATGACGAGAACACAACGCTGGGTATCGGGTACGTTGTTGAGGGCTCCGTACCTAAAGGGTACTCGATTGCTAAGCCTCAGCCATCTATCTGTCCGTTCATGCACTTAGCCTAGTTGTATTTTAATAGTGGATAGTGAAATAAGTTTTTTAATAAATTTGTTTTGTTTCAGTTTTACCTATAGGTAAAACCCTAACCCTACCCCTCAATCTAACGTTGGTGTCTTCCATTATAAACGAAAATACCCAGACTTCACAATCCATAATAGTTATAACAAAAAAAGGTTACTGTTACGTATGGCATTTGTAAATAGCCAAAAGGAGGTGCTAATGAAATCGGTAGTTGCCTTCTAAATTTTATTCAGCAGGAACATAACAGAGGCATCAATTTATTTTCTTTTTATTCCGAGAGCTGGCCTGGCCAAAATAAAAATAGATTCATTTTTACACTCTTACTATTATATATAATAATATATAATATAGCCTTTATTCAGATCCATATTACAATTATATGACAAAATACATAGAAAACTTAAATTTAATGTAGGTAAACCTTAATCTAGTCTCTTATTTGAATTTAACTTATTTTCTGTAGATCTGTTTGCCAGTCGACAAAGGCCTCCTCCAACCTTATCCACTCATGTCTTTCTTGAGCCACTCTGTTCCATGTGACGCCTGCCACTTCTCTTATGTCATCATCCCATCTTTTTTGTGGCCTGCCTCTTTTCCTTTTACCTTCTCTAGGATGCCATCGTGTCACAATTTTGCTCCATTTGTCTTTTCCTCTTATCATATGCCCTGCCCATCGCCATTTAAGCCTTCTTATTTTGCACGTTATGTCTGTAACCTTTGTTTTGCTTCTTATTACACGGTTTCTCAGTCGGTCTGACTTTTTCATATTCATCATGCTCCTTTCCATTGAGTATTGGCATGTCGCAAGTTTGCTAGTCGTGGTTTGTGATAAGGTCCATGTTTGGCTGCCGTACATGAGAACTGGTAGTATGCAAGTGTTAAATAGTTTGCTTTTTATATTCATATGAAGGTTTTTATCTTTCATAATCTCTTTCAAACCCCAGTACCTTCTCCAGCCATTGGTTATTCTTCTTTCAAGTTCTTTGCCCATCGGATTATCATCTGTTATTAGCTGTCCCAGGTAAATATATTCATCTGTATAATCAATTTGGTTGTTTCCTAAATTTATAGCAATTCTCTCTCCGTTTGTTACTACTCTTGTTTTTTCCGGGTTCAGTTTTAACCCTACCTTCTCGCTTTCCGTTGCCAGTTCGTTTATCATTTTTGTTATGTCTTCCGGGGATTTAGCAAATAACACAATATCATCTGCGAAGAGAAACAACTGCATAGAGAACACTATTAAAGTTCAATTACAACACACTGCTAATATGAGATCTGAACCGAGAAAATGGCTAACAACTAATACCATGAAATTACTAGATCAAAGAAACCAGCTAATCAACGCAAAAGAAGTAAAAGATAGAAGAAGGCATTTAGCAAAAATTAGTAAAGACATTAAAGAAAGTATAAGAACGGACAGGAAAATAAATAGAATGAAAATTATCGAAAAACATGTAGCCAAAACGGGAGGTGTTAAAAAAGCTCATAAGGAATTAACAAATTCAAAATATCGCAAAAATTAAAAATGACAGCGGAGAATGGAACCACCACCGAACAAACATATTAGGAATCGCCACATCTTATTACAAAAAAATATATGAACACAACACTGCTCGAGACAAAAACGACCTAGCGGAAATCTCAAATATCCCTAACATCCTTCAGACTGAAGTAATAAAAGCTATAGATAGTCAAAAGAGAGACAAAGCACCAGGACCCGATGGTATCAACAACGAAATCCTTAAAGAAAACAAAGAAGTTATAACACCAGTCCTCACTGACATGTTTAACGAGATATTAAATACCGAAATTATCCCACGGCAATGGACAGAATCAAACATTATTCTTCTATATAAGAAAGGAGACAAATATGAAATCGGGAATTCCCGCTCTATCAGTCTTATGTCCAACATATACAAGGTATTTGCCAAGATCATACTAAATCGGATTGAGAAAATATTAGACGAACACCAACCCATTGAGCAGGCGGGTTTTCGTAAAGACTATTCAGCGATCGACCACATTCATGTAGTACGCCAAGTTATGGAGAAGTATAAAGAATACCAATGTACCTACTACATCGCATTTATAGATTAAAGCAAAGCATTCGATTCTTTGTTTCACAAAAAGATATGGGAGTCATTAAAAGAACAAGGAATTGAACTCAAATACATCCGCTTAATAAAGAATGTTTACAGCCAGAGTACTGCGAGAATCCAATTAGAAAAGAAAGGCAAATCTTTCAGAATAGGCAAAGGCGTACGACAAGGAGATCCCCTGTCACCAAAAATATTCTCGGCTGTACTAGAATCAATATTCAGAGGTGGAAAATCTTGGTGTCAATGTAGATGGTGTCTCGTTAACTCACTTGAGATTCGCAGACCCTCTTACTATACCTTTCAAAAAAATATATGTAAATAATACTCATAGATCTTTCAGTTCGAAGTAGACTTGATGCAATCATGTATAGAGCGAGCCATAGACCTGATCTAATGTACGGCATCATAATGAACGCCAAGACAGAGGGGCAAAAGATGATTTGAAAGATATGCAACAGGCGGAATTCTTTGATATCAAAATTTTTGTGGACGGCAAAAATTGGGATCGCGACAATACTAACGAGAAAATTAAATGGTCCCTAGTAAAAGACGTTAGTATATCAAGCACAACGCCAGACCAGTATCCTAATTACGTAATACACGATCAATCAGAATCTGAATCGTTTTGAAACAGATTGCTAATCCATTGCTTCGTACGTTCGAAAGAAAAATCTGCTCAACAACGTAAATAACACAATGAATGTTGTTGACCTGTCAAATTGAAACAGATTAGTCAGAATTGTCAACGAAAATGTGTTGCGTAATTAGATAGCTGGTGATGTTCAAATACGATTTTACTGAAAACGCGGTCAACACCGAGATAGCTACTAGACCCTCAAGCAGCAGCGCAAGATTACCCCGAGGAAGAATAGCTACAACTAATACCGGCAGCAGTCAGCTGGTTTCGGCTCAGACAGAAGCATTTACGAATTTATTTGTATAAAAAAGTTGTATAATAAAATTGATGCACCAATAAAGAACCAAAGTATCATGTTTTTAAGTAGAATTGATATTACCTTAATTAGTAAAGAGGTTTATTTTGTCATAATTAAGCTGTACATGCACAATAACTAGTTGAACTGAATATTAAGGTACACAGATAAAGAAACCCAATAATTCGTATAAAAAATGATTGTAAAAGTTATTTTTTTTATAATTATAGAGTGTTTTGAACGCTGATTAATTAAGTGTTAGAAAAGTTTATGTTTGACTATCTAAAATTATTAAAGTAAAGATTTTTTCTTTTTTACGGATTTTTATTGCTTTATTCATTTATAGTTATGTTCCTACCAATATACCGTAACATAATGTTATAATTCTGACCTTGATGATATATTATCCAGAGCAAAAACTTAATCACCTATTACATTATCAGAAACTTTTCGACTGCACCAGAATAAACGCGTAATAGCTCATTAACGTTATCACTGTACTGCGAAAATCGCAAAGAAAATTCAAGTTATATTACATTGCAAAATTAAAAAAAACAATAGTTGACTAGAAAAAATACTCAAAATAACATTAACGATTAAAAAAAACTAAAATATTTCTGTAAAATGTTTTTTTATCAGTAACTCAAAAACGGTACCTGTTTAACACTTAATATTAATTAGACTATCTACAAAAAAATAATCTTTTAAACGACATTAAAATCAAACTTCTATTCTGTGTAGTCATAAAGTTATGGATCAATTTAGGTTTTTTATTTTTCCTGTAAAATTGACTTTTTGTACTTGCGCGTTTATTCTGCGGGGGCGGCGTAATACTTTTTTAATGGAGTTTGTATCATTTATGTCTTCCGATTTATTTTCTAATCTAATGCTTGTCTATTACTTTCTTAACGTTACTATAGCAATAATGTTGTGAAAAATAACAGCGAAACATTAATGAATTTAAAATCATAACGTATGAATAAAAACTTTGACGAAGACAATTTATTTTACTATACACGAAGAGGTCATGTTTCTGCGGAGATTCCTATCACCGCGATTCAGCGGAGATTGCTAAATGAACAACGCCATCTATCGATACATCAGGAACTAAAATATTGTTTAAATAATCAAACTAAACATAAGTTTGTATAAAATAAGTATCATTAAATTCATCACCGGTTACTGAATTTCATTTCATTAGGTTCATTACATAAATATCCTAACTATATAATATTATAAATGCGAAAGTGAGTTTGTTTGTTTGTTACGCTATATCGGCCGAGCGGATTTGAATGAAATTTGGCACATGGGTAGAGCATAACCTGGGTAAGGACATAAAATACTTTTCATCCCGGTATTCCCACGGGATCGAGACTTATGAGGTGGATCCACGGGGCGCAGCTAGTATTTCAAATAATCTAAAACCACAATTACATAAGTTACACGTAGGTAATCGTACTCGTAGAATGATTTATAAGCAAATAAAACTACTTATTTCAAACAATGGTCTTCTTTGAATTATTTATGGTCACCCTATTCACTAATTTGTTAAGGAATGTTTATTTTATTAATATCTTTTGAAATACTGATTGCGCAGGATGTTGGATTACGCCAATATTTAGTAGAAATTTCTACTAAATATTGGTGTTATTGTAATCCGATTTGATCAACTACTTTAGTAGCTACGTACATATCATTTCTATAGACCGAAATTATATAGCTTTTCCGTTTTATTTTTATTGTACAAATTCGAGCACATTTACTACTAAATCATACTAAAAATATGTTGTAATTGGTTGATAACTTTCCGAGATACAGCGCGGTGAAATTTATGGTTTTTTATGAAAAATCAAAACGTTGTAGCTATCTCAAATTCGACCGTACAAACCCTATTTTTTTTTGTAGAGATTACGCATAAGTACTAATTAAACTAGCCAACGGATATTTTTGAAAATATCCGTTGGCTAGTTTTCGGGTTCTAAGGTGGCTCCTCAATCCAGACGTCAGGATTGAGGAGCCACCTTTAACGTCGTATAACTTTTTAAGGGTTTTACTACAAATTCCAGGATCCGGCCTACAAAATCGGCTAATTTACTACTAAATATTGGTAGTAACCTCGTTCCGATATGAGACATGGCTCCTCAATCCAGACACACACGTGATATTTACATTAGCTACTTTAATAGCTAGTATACCAAAATGATCTCTAAAATTCAATACCAATTCTGGTAACTTTGGTTAATCATTTAGGCTCATAGAATGAACGATACATTATTATTATTATCGTCTTTGGAAGGAATGTTCAAAAACTTTTACATA
This sequence comes from Agrochola circellaris, assembly GCA_914767755.1. Classification (NCBI taxonomy): domain Eukaryota; kingdom Metazoa; phylum Arthropoda; class Insecta; order Lepidoptera; family Noctuidae; genus Agrochola; species Agrochola circellaris. The sequence continues at coordinate 13,879,714 of OU611860.1, forward strand.
ATATTGTTACTAACTCTTGACTCCACGCAGCCAGCCGGTCTACCGCAGGACCCTGGTGTCGGTGGGCAGTCGTGTTGAACAACGAAGCCACTCAATTCACTCATGCCATAAAAAACGTATACATGTTCTGTTTCAGTGATTTGCTGCAGAAAAGAATAAAAAATAATATTTATAAATTTAGGCGAAGCATGTTGCTTATGCTGCGGCCGCATCTGCGTCTATCGTGACGAAGCTTTGCACAGTGATACGATACATACAGATGTGACCAACCTTTATCGGTTATCGTCGCGATAGTTCGGGCTGTATAGCACTTATCACTCGGGTGGCGGTACATAATAAACGTGGCGCGTGGTCGGACTAGCGTTGAGTCTTATAGCGTTGGTCATTTCGACTGTTGTTTCAAGACTACGTAGAGACTCTGTCGAAATAATGGCGAGCCATCTTGGGTTATCGAACGCTAAAGTAATACCAACCGCATGGGTCGATCCATCAGGTTAAGCTACGCTTGCCGGGGTTGGTCTGTGGATGGGTGACCATCTTTATATACCGAGACTCCTCCGTGCCTCGGAAAGCACGTTATGCCGTTGGTCCCGGCTGTCATTCGTGGATCATATGTAGTCGTTAAGCCCGAAAGTCCGACACCAGTCTTACCAAGGGGTATCGTATAGGTCAGATAGGCAGTCGCTCCATGTAAAATACTGGTATTCAGTTGCATCCGGTTAGACTGGAAGCCGATCCCAACATAGGGATTGGGAAAAGGCTAGGCAGATTCATTGACTTTTTAGCGGGCAAAACATACAAGGCACGTATTGCTTTGTCACGATAGACGCAGATACGGCCCCAGCATTAGCTACATCACTTCTCAAATTTGCTGAAGCCAGGGTGGATGTTTGAAAAACTCCACTACTTCTGATAGGTACAAAATACATCGTTATTTACCACTGCTCCAATTATGTGGGTTGTTGCTACAAATATATATCTATTTATATATATATATATATACCAATATTGCTCATTTAATAGTATAGGATAATACCTTAACTTCGTCGACGTGCTCTTGCGATGGTGCGCTGCCTCCTAGTCCCACGAATTCGAAGCAGGTGAAGTCACATTTAGCATTTGTAATCATGGTCGTCATCAGAGTAGGACTAATTATGATAAAGGTCGGCTGCAGAAGGCAGAAACCCATATTAATAGACGACAGACAAGAAACAGCAGATGTTTAAGCTGGGAACAAATTATCGGACGCGTCCGTAAGCCGCGGCTGAGAGTCGCGGCTTATTTGGATCCGGATAGTACATTTAGCACTACACTGTGCAAACTATCGGTCGTAAGTCGCGGACGTGCCCTTGAGCGTTCGGACGTCTGTTGGTCGCGACTGTCAGCCAGTTACGGACGCGTCCGATAATTTGTTCCCAGCTTCAGACGTTTGACGTTTTTGAGTACCTTTCATAGATAAACAAACCATGGTACCTTTTTAGGGAGATTTAATTTGATATTGGTAACAGTAAATCATGTAGATTTGGTTGCCGGCAGAGATAAATCGATGGTTGCAGAAATAATGTGGTAAAACACCGGCCAAGTGCGTGTCGGACCACGCACAATGAAGGGATGCATTTATCCCAAGTACAAACTTAATAACATTGTAGTTGAAAAACATGTTCTCCCATACGGAATATATATGTATTAGACATGTTATTGCAACCGCAAATGTAAGTTGGTCGATTATTACTCGTTAAGTTGTAGAGCCTACTTAGCTGTTATACGAACGTGTGATTTTCATTTTAATTCAGTTATATACAGGATGCAAAAAATAGTGACGAAATAAAAAAAAATTGATTCCATATATCCATGGCTATCCGAAAATAACCCATGAATGTTCTGAGATTTTTTCAGGTTTCTGCTGGTGGAGCTTTAAAAATCATATTATATTTAAAGTGGGCTTTTTTTAATTTTTGGCGGGGCCCACCCTTATCTTTTAGGGGTATGAAGAATAGTTTACGTCCTATTCTCAGATTTACTGAATATACACACAAAATTTCATAAGAATCGGTCAAGCCGTTTCAGAGGAGTTTTGTTACAAACACTGACATGATAATTTTATATATTGTCAAAAAACCTAAAGTACGCAGCATGGACGCTGTTAGAAAATTTTGTTTTTACTGATATAGAGACATACCCTTTAGCGTACTTTTACTATTTTATTAGTGTAATGTCGAACGGTATTCTGTTGTGGGGAAATACCGTCGACAATCAGACTATCTTTGTTTTGCAGAAAAGAGCAGGGGCCTTACTATGACGTGTTAAAACCATCAATTTTCCGTTGTGAAATAAGGATAGTGCTATTCGTCCTCTATAGCTCCATCTCTCTCTCACACTGGAACGATGATTGCTTTAACAAGTCATAGTACAGCCCCTGTTCGATCAACATATGTTATGAATTAAGTCCGAGACACTCTCTCAGAGATCAATTTAAGGAGATTAATGTGCCTTTTCAGTATATTTATGAAAATATTTCATATGCCCATAAAAATATAAATATGTTAAAAACAATACAGTGACATCCATAATATAAATCCATAATGAAATCGCAACAATAAAATCCCTTAAATTTCGTAGGAAATGAGATTCCAACCTACTTTTTACGCTAGATAGACTGGCCGAAAATAAATGCAAAAAAAATGGAATTTGTAGCGCGCGCTGTCATTTGGGTTTTGAGACGTTTCCGAACGTCTCAAAACCCAAATGACAGCGCCGTTAAGTTGGCAGCGAGCGCACCTCCAGGACGCCAACCAAATAACCGCGTCCTGTCGCCCGCGCCTCATACCCCTGTCGCTCTCTCATTCCCGGGTAAAATCAAAGGACACGCACGCGTGCCCGTCTGCGTCCTGTCGCCATTATTTTATGTAAATCCCTTGTACCTAATGCTAAAACATTGTGTAAACGTGTAAACTGTGTGTTTTACTTACATTAAACTCTTTTTAACGAGCGGACAATTTCAATTCCACGAACCCCATTAATTTTTTCCTTTTTTGTACTATCTTTTGCTGACTGTATTTTTTTTTCGAAATCTGTGAATGCTGATCAAAAAGTCTCAAATAGCTCCTAAGACCGTTTTCTTGTAGCTGCAACGGTTAACGTCCTTGTATTATATATTTACGTGTTATTTTTGACACGCTAAGAAGACGAGTAATAAATAATATACTTTATCGTAAGTTACGTGTTAGTTTGTAAATTGCACTGTACAATACAACGCCTTGGGTTTCTCTTATCCTTAACAACATTAAGTTGTGCAATACATTGTTGAGTACTTCCTACCTTATATGTATTAACAAGTTCACCAAAATGCTCTGGAGTGACCGGCGTTGATGTCTGCAGTCGCGTATACTTCAGGATCGAGGCGAAGAGATAGTGGAGGCCAGCTGTTAGCCAATGCGCTGGCGAGGTCACTATCGCCATCCTCGTAGGTTTTGGAAAGGTGGAAAAGCTGGACCTTAAGGGAACAATGCCATTAGTCAAGATGCCACTTATTTCGGGTTTCCTTCTTAATAGGCAAACTATTTTTCTTCTTCGTTTCATTATGAGTAATGGTTTTGAAAGTTCATGCTGTGGTGTGAAGATTATCTAGTCTTCCTTTCTTTATCGTGTGGTTAGTGACTAACCTAGTGTCCGATTTTTTATGTCGCCCATGGGACTCTGACTTGGCTTCACATGCCATCAGGATGTTTCCTCACGATGTTTTCGTTTACCATTTTTGAAACAAGTGAATCAGAGAGTCAGCCTTGCCTTGGGTTCGAACTCGAGACCTACGACTTCGGCAGTCTGACGGTCACACCACTAGGCTATCATTGCTTAAGATAATATAGTCAGCAGAATCTTAGCGAGGCTCAGGATCGACCTGACGTAATGAAGTAGCGTCGTTTGGGGTGGTCTATAAGTAATTATTTCTATTGGGTTCTATTAATTTTATGTAAATGCAAAACCATTCTTTCGCGCTATTCTACTGCAAAACTTACCACATATAAGGCACTACGATCATCAAGTTCTTGTGCGTAAGCATGGCTGATTTTGGCACCCCTGTAGTTCCACTAGTTGAAGTCAGGTAAGCAACAGTGTCCTCTGGATCGAAGTCGGTTGGTCTGGAATGTTTGCAGATAGTTTCAATAACAAAAATGTTGGTCAAGTGGTTAAAGAAATCATCTCCATCCTTTCTCCGGCCTATTCCTGTCTACATTTATTTGGGGTTGGTGCGGTAATTCTTGAGCTTTAATATGCATTATATGTTGCATCTCATTATTTATCCTGAATCTTGTATATATACGTTTTGAACTTCTACACTATTCCATAGAATGTGGTCTGCCATGCCAGCCTGCAAGTCATGTTATCTGCTCTGGCTATTAAATCTTTAAACTTGTCAAATGCAGTCATTGAAATTCAAGTGTTATATAAGTATTCTAGAAGTTACTTACTGAAAACTTCTGACTGCCTCATCATCTGTATCGTCCAACAGTTGTGCCAGAGTAGTAAAGTTACTATCCTTATCAAAGGTGACAATTTTAGCATCTACCTTCGTAAGACTTAATGCTTTCTCAATATCTGCCGTCTTTTCGCTTTGCCCGAAAATTATATTTGGGTGATTCGTGACAAATAATTCTTTCAATTCATCTGAAACATTAACATTTGTAATTTTATTACTCAATGTTGTCCTGCTTCCTTGAACAGACCAAGCAGCACAGCTGGAATAATAATTGTACTAAATGCTATCCATATACATATAATTGCCCATCCGTTACCTACAATTACTAGAGCTTTGAGAAAAAACTAAGTCCCAAATTATTTAAAAAGATATAAGTACTCACTGACTCCCAAAGCAGCATCGATGGAAGCAACCATAATGCCAAGGAACAGTGCCGCATTGTGGGGTATGCAGTAATCTATATGGTTCGGTGCCATCAGTACCATGACATCGCCTTTTTTCAATCCGAAGTTTTTGAGAAAGACAGCACATCGGATACTCCTGTCCAAAACTGAGCTATTGGTTTCAGATTCGCCTGTTCCTCCATCGATCTGTTGATGATACCGTCATTGAAAAGCTCCAAATATACCAACACTATAACCTAATGTTTATAAGGGTCCCACTATGTATGGCCATCGCCTAATAGACACACAGCGTCAAGCGTAAAAGCTAAAGTGAAAAGGCCTCTTCTGGGCACGGTCGTTCTATTATTGGACCTCACTTATCGTTTTAATCCAGGTGAGATCTGTGGGTTTGCTTATAAATTCATAAGAAATAGAAAGTGTCTTGGTTTGGGGTTTCCTGATCCGTCTGTGTTGTACGGTTGCAATGATGCAGTTGTCGTGATTTCAAGAGTAGTGCAAATGTTAACGAAAAATATCAAGATAATAGGTACATGGAGTGGCGATATTGACAGCTTGTCTCATTTCTCTTAATACAATAGAAAATTGAATTACCTGTAACACAAAATCGGGGTCATCTTTCAAGCTGTGTAGCATAAGTTTGCCGATGTGATGTCTGTCTGAAGAGATCCCGGTCTTCGCCACCACTCGGGATCCTACCTCAGTCATATACCAGTGCACTGCGTCGAAAGCGCATCTGACCATATTTATTGCAGTAAGATCTGGAATTTGGTGTCAAGAATTATGAGAATGAAATCCATTAAAATTAGTTTTTAATTAGGTAGGTAGCCCAGTCAATAACAACATCAAAAATCGCAAACGCGCACGAATCTAAGATTCTTTTATATGTTGTAAGGTCTCCTGACAGTGGTTTATACCCAAGTTTGCAACCCTAAAAACCTTCTGCTACTCCCATGGTGCTCGAGAAACTGTGAAATTCTGGCACATGTTTCAGTTTATTTGAGAAACATACCTTAGAACGCGTTTTTAGATATGTATGTTTGTGAAGCAAGTTTTTGATACAATTTGAGCCCAACCCAAGCACTCTAGATCTATTGATTGCGAAGATACAGCAGTTTATAGCGAGACTAACGAACAGAAATTCGTTTTTATTACATAGAAAGTGTCTACATATTACAAACATAACCTAAAATATTCACAGATTTAGTTATTCAAATAAATCTCTAATTTAACATATATTTTTTCCAAATTATTAATACTAATCGTTTAGACGTAATCTTCACTATAAAATCATTAAAAGTCGGCTATCGTCGCCTTAAATAACTGTTATTAGACTCAAACTCTTTATTGCATTAATGTGTACATTTAAAAGAAAAAAGAAAGAAAGAAAGAATAATGTTTATTTGGACACAGTTCGTGAAAAACAAAATACAAAATAAAAAAAGTGAAGAAAAAAAAAAACTTTTTTTTAAATAATAATAGTGTGTGCCTTAGGTGTACTACTGCATTGCATGGCATGGCTACTAGGTACCTACATTAATTGCATTCAAATTAAAACCTGCCACAAAACTATTAAAACCAAAGTTAATCAAACTATACAGGTACTTACAATTGGTAAATTGGAAACAAGTGCTATGTACGATGCTACTTTGCTAAATGTAAGTATTGATAATACCTTATCTAGAATTTCATATCTATAGTATAGGTTTATATTAGGCAAAATATCAAATGAATTTAGGTAATACTAAAACAAATTTCGAGTGCAATCGTCTAGAGATAGTCAAAGCTCGCTTAATCTCCTAATAAAATGATTAGATAAAAAAAAATTGGAATAGGTTGCAATTATTAAAAGAACAACTCGGGACTAACTCTTAAATGGCGTCATGGTTTTTCTCCTGCCGAAGATTACTATTAACAGTGTCTGAGGTTCTACCTGGCTGCTAGGGGACTGATACTGGGCCAGATGCACCTTCTCTAAGTCCATGATTGGCGTGCGAAGGCCATCTCCATTCACCCTGAATCCTGTATGTATACAGGTGCAGATTTCCGACTTTTCTAGTACTCAAACCTCAGTTAGGCCCAATAATAAGACCCAGGCCACGCGGATTTTTTTTAAATGACTCTTTTAAATGTAGTTCGAAATTCGTCGTTGCTCAAACTTCAAACGTCCATAATTTCTTTTAAAAATTACATTAAATGATTGATGATTGGAGTAGCTTAAAAGCCTTTTTGTCATCTAAGTAATATTTAACTTTATAGAATCCTTTTTGACATAGTTTCTGTTTAATAAATGATTTAGATTTATTGAAGCTCAGTTCTTTAACATGGTTTGAGAGTTTGTTGTAAAAACGGATACTTTGGCACTTAAATTAATTACTAATTTTTGGAGCACTTGGCTCCAAAAATTAGTAATTAGTAATACTAGAAACAAAGATTTATTTATTGTGCCCAGGACTTGCCTGGGCACAATAAATAAATCTTTGTTTCTAGTATTTAGGCTATGAATGTCGCTGTGTTTAGAATATAGATTAATATTGTTTTTTACACAAACCAGGTTCTCATATGCATATTGAGATGCGACTATCATTATGTTTATTTTCTTAAATTTCTCACTCAGTGAATGCCTATAAATTAGGTTATATATCGCTCAAATGGCTCGTTTCTGCAGCACAAATATAGCCTGAATGTCGGCTGCATTTCCTCACAACAAAATGCCGTACGACATTACACTATGTAAATAACTAAAATATCGAGCTGTTTCTACATCAGTCAAATGACGGATTTTATACACCGCGTGGGCACTGGTGTCGCAGGAGCAAGCGACGTACTATCGAAGAAATTTATATCAAAACAGTTTGAAAACAAAATCTTGTGAACACAATAACCACAACTGTTACCGCCCAGCAGCCTAATTACGTAATGCACGATCAATAATAAATTGAAACAGATTTCTAGTCCATTGATTTATAAGTTCGAAAAAAAAATTGAGCAGATTTTTTTTTCGAACTTATGAAGCAATGGACTAGCAATCTGTTTCAATTTATTATTGATCGTGCATTACGTAATTAGGCTGCCGGTTCTATAGCTGCCGAGCGCTGCAATCAGAAATAGTCCTTACGGTGTATAGATATGAACTTCCTCTATGGTACAGTTGTCACACCTCGTCCTGAGGTCGTCATCCGCAACCTTCAGTAGCGATTTTCCATTGCTTACGGTTTTTCGATTTTAGTGAATTAATAAACGCCTGCGTTCCTACATATGCTACCTAATGACACAACACTGACTGATGCATTCTTACAGATTATTTCTAACGAACAGCTATCACTGAAAAAATACCTTATACCAGTCGGTCGATTCTGTAAAAATATCAACGTGAAACTTAGTTGAAGTGAGCGTGAAGTGAGCTGTCACTGTCACAAATCGACCGGCAGGATGCTAGATTAACACTATTGACAGCTCACTTCACGCTCACTTCACCTAAGTTTCACGGTGATATTTTTACAGAATCGACCGGCAGTAGATTGTAAACACGGGATTTCTCATTAAAGCCGGTTGCAGACCAAGAGCTAAGCTAAGTTAGTTTAGCACAGCTCGCACTATGTAAGGTAATTTCTCATACTTGAGTTCATCGTTTTCGGTTTGCACACAAGTATGAGACGTTACGTATGCAAGCTATGCTTAACTAACTTGTCTTAGCTAATGAAATGAAATGAAATGAAATGAAATTGTTTATTCTGTAAATAGGATATCGGAATCACTTTTACACGTCATATAAAAAAATATTAAAAATAAGCTAGATGAGGTCGGTGTTTCCTATCTGACTACTCTGAGAAGAAAGGCCGAAACAAACTCAGAGGACGTAGTCTCTTTTAAAGTCCAGACATAATCTTGGTCAAGTCATATGAGGACCATGTGGATTAGTGTCTGAAATGGTCTTTTGAGGAATGAACCACACAGATTTGAGTGGACCTGTCCAGTCAGTGCAAGCATTTGTCAGTAATCGTGGAGCTCAACTCAAAACTGAAGGAGCTCAACTCGACGAACAATACCAAAGAAAGGATATTTGGGTAGGCCGCATCAACTACTCAAACTGCCAGACCATCATTAAAACTAAATGAGAAAGAAAAAATTAATGAAAGAGAAAAAATAAAAATAAAATATCCACATAGTCCTCACATTCACAATAATTAAAATAATATACCTAATACTTTACAAAGTAATCGTGTGCAGTTTGAATATACTCTAGCTCTTGGTCTGCAACCGGCTTAACCATCTATCTAATTTTATTATAACCAAAGATGGCAGAACACACTTAAACTTTATGTTTTTCTGTGTACTTTTTTAACTATCGTATAACAAAATGTAAAAAAAAAAGCACTAAAAACATCAATTGTTGGGAATCGAACTTCGGTTGATTAAAATAGCCGTTCTTATATTATATCATATATGATTGACTACTTAGTTTATAGAGGTATAACGGGATGATAATAATTTAAAAGGATATATCACACACATGGAACAAATACCTCATTTGGTTTGATGTATTTTTTAATCCTTATAAGAAAAAAAAGTTTTGTGAATATTGCCAATTTTCTTGCTGCCAGTATATTTTTTCAAAATCTGTGAATGAAGATCAAAATATTTCAAAAGGTTAAGAACAAAGTAAAAGTCAAACAATTTATTTCAATTAAGCACATACAAGGCACTTTTAAACGTCAATTTTACAAAAAATAGATTTGATTCTAGTCGCCCCTTGCAAAAGGTATGGAGAAGAATGGGCAAGAAACTCCACCGTTTTTCTTTTAAAATGTTTTTACAATATTTTTTTATACACTAATTATATAATTATATGTGAAGACGATGCATCTAGAATAAGATTACTATACCACGATAAGTTAAAAAAAATAAAGCAATGACAGATAAATTAATTATGTGATAAATACATGGTGCTCACATATTTACAAACATTGTAAAATTATACGATATTCCTAACATTTTAACAAGTGATACTAATAAGTCAGTGTGTGAGTTCAAGTAATCACAGAATATAAAATCAGTGATAAAAAAAGAAAAATGTAATTAAATTAGCAACCAGTTTGATTTTGTCTAGACTCTAAAATGGTCTTATGGAGCAGACAGGCTCCTAAGCCCATTTATTGTTTCCAAACAAAATGTAGCTGTATCAGCTTTACTAAAAATAAAATCTAATTTAAACACTATCTACGCAGTGCACTACAAAGTGAAGTCTTAGCCAAAGTTACACAATTCGTGACCTACGAATACTGCTTGATGATAAACTGCACCTGGACGCACATGTAGATAAAATCACGGTCAGACTTATCGTATACAGGATGTTCGGCAGACGGTTGAACATACGAAAATGATCGATCCGTGGGGCCAACTCTTACGTGTTTAGGCCCAATAACAAGACCCAGGCCACAAGGATTTTTGTTTTATTTTATTCGTAATTCGTCGTTACTCAAACTTCAAACGTCAATAATATCATTTAAAATAACAAAACTGGCAACATTTTATTTTTATTTTCATCTTAAGTAACTGCAGAATCTTATAGTATTTGACGCAGATGATTGCTAGAAACTTTAATACGAGCCCTTATACTACAAAATACAAAATAAATAAAGAAAGCCCGACTTTGATGGAGCAGTTCTAATTTTAGGAAGATATCTTTGGTTCATGCCCGTTCTGTGTTTAGGCCCAATAACAAGACCCAGGACACAGGGATTTTTTAAAATGATTTTTGTTTTATTTTATTCGTAATTCGTCGTTACTCAAACTTCAAACGTCAATAATATCATTTAAAATAACAAAACTGGCAACATTTTATCTTTATTTTCATCTTAAGTAACTGCAGAATCTTATAGTATTTGACGCAGATGATTGCTAGCAAATTTAATACGAGCCCTTAAACTACAAAATAAAAAATAAATAAAGAAAGCCCGACTTTCATAGAGCAGTTCTAATTTTAGGAAGATATCTTTGGTTCATGCCCGTTCTGACGGTATGCAATATGCACCATTTCTTTTAAAACAACTAGACCATTTCGCCGATTTTAACTGCCTGGGCCTTTTTTCACGGAACTCTACATTTGCTAAAAGTGAAATTAATTATATACAAGCAAAACATTTTTTTACATGTTCGATTCTACAATTAAAGGAGAAAAAAAAATTGCCGGTTTTGTAATTTTTTTGAGCAACGACGAATTTTGATTAATATTTATTAATAATCATTAAAATAACTCGTGTGGCCTGGGTCTTGTTATTGGGCCTAAATACGTAGCAGACGGTCCCACGGATTCGACATTTTCGGATGTTCAACCGTCTGCCGAACAACCTGTATATGGATTCGTGATAAGATCAGTTACGGAATTCGTTCACCCGACCACATATTTACAATTATCGATTAATTAATTAATTAATCAATAATCCGGTCTCACCTAGAATATTCAGAACCAGTGTGGATATTATAATAAATATACAGGGTGGCAGGGACATCGACGCTAAAACTGTTACCATGGATTCAGTACATGATTCTGACCCCCTGCGTTGAAAATTTTCGTGGGTTATTTAAAAAATAAATAGCTGTTCCAAAAATGTTGACCGCCTAAGTATTGCACTTTTCTATGAAATGGTTCTGAATCCATGGACACAGTTTTCGCGTCGATGTCCCTGACACCCTGTATTGACTGGATCGAGCGTATACAACGCAAGTTCTTGAAAACGATGCATTAGCGTTGTTTTAGAAGTTATATGTATTTATCACCCCGAGAGCAACTTACTGAAAAAATAAAACCCTGCTCTCTTTGAAGTCCAGACGTACCTTTCTAGAAACTATGTTTCTATACGATCTGTGTAACAACTCATATGATTGTGGGGACAAATTGTAACAAGGTGTGCTATGTTGTCCCTAGGACCATTCAGAGACGTGAGGTGCGCACACGACCTGTTATCGCCGTCTCTCCTAGTTGTACGAACGCAGGCTTGTGTGCATTCAATATTTTTTTCATTAACTTGGGATTTATTTGCTTTATCCGTTGGAAAATTTAGGAACTTATTACTTGTCACAATCAAAAAATTATGTGAATAATATTGGATCTCTCTAGTGTTCTTTAGCTGTTATTTATATGTGTTTTATTTCATGCAATTATATTATCTGTCCAACTATTACTTTATCAACTTTGTCTTTGTCTTTTTGTGTATTTGTGGAGAACATTATTGGTTGCACATTTGTGTAACTCCTTATGTTCCATTTACTTTTAATATCATAATATGCAATTGTTAGTTCTTCCGAAAACATATAATAAATATGCACACAATTATAATTTTTGTGTATCTACATTCTTCATCGCTTAATCAAAATTTTATGTAAGAACCATCAGTACCATAATCTAATCTCGATTACGTAAAGGTTAAGTAAAACCGTAGCGTGGGAGCACAGCTGGTATCTTTATCAGTTTATTTATAAACGTTGGTATAAAGTGAATAAACGATAATTTCGATATATTTTTATTGCCATACTTTCGGGAATCATATAATTATTTAGATTATTCGCACCTGCAGTTTAAAGCTCAATTATGATGAACCGCCTGGAAACAGGACCGTCTGTTAAATAATCTTATCGCGATAATGAGGCGATGTGATCCAATATAAAAAGGTGCAACTTGCATTAAAAGATAAGGTCCTAATCTTTTGGTGCACCTTCTACCAATACCTAATCATTAGCTATTGGTAACACAACAAACACAAGCAATTAAAAAATAATAATAATAAGAGCTTAAAACACAAATCTTAATTTATCGGATATGATAACATTCATGGGGATTCTAGGTTTCTGAAAAGTAGTAAATTTAAAAATGGTTAAAAATGCATTTTTACTTTACTTAAGTGGATAAAGGTCCACATAGACCGGCCCACTCTTCCATTATCTAGATCCAGTTGGTGTTGCAATATATTATTTTCATTAAGCCAATGGACAACTTCAGAGAGTGCATCGTCAACTTGTTCAAAGTTGATTAACTGACGTTTTATTTTAAAAATGATGAAAATCTGTGAATAATACAATCTTGTAATTATACCATAAGTGATGATATAGTAAGTCATTTATATATATAAATTAGAAACAAGAAAGGACCTACAATTAAACCTTGCGGAACGTCCATAGTGGCCGTAGATCCTGGTAGGTCCAACTTCGAGAAAGACGTCAACCGTCGAAACCGACTCGGCTGGGCAGCGTTCGGGAAGCTACGCAATATCTTCTCGTCCCACATACCGCAGTGTCTCAAGACGAAAGTCATCGACCAGTGCGTGTAAAAAAAACATTTTAGTTAGTGAGTTACACTTGAACTTTTTCGTCAAAATTCAGCTCTAAAAGATACTAAAAGTATATGTGTCTGTGATCTTTGATGAATATCATCATAATTATCCACTGCACCTAAATGATAACTTTTATAACTCTTGTCAAATTATCTCTTAGTGAAAAACAAGATATAGATGTGTTTATTACGTAATACATATGCATTTATGTATGTAAAGTATTTGAGAAGGGACTATAAATATTTGGCAAGGAGACCTTGCGTGAAGCACTCGTGTTTTAAAATACTGTAAGTGTGAGGTATTTTCTTTTAAAGGTTTTTTTGAATTGTATTTTTGTCGTGTTTTGATACTTATATAAAGCTTTTTTATTTATAGCTTTTGCTATATTATGTTAAATCTATAATTTCCGAAATATATAATAATACATACGCAGGTATATAAATACAAATATAAGAATGTCACTTCAATGGGAAGTTTCACTTTTTATCGGAAGCATCTCTGCACATTAAGACTGAATTATTTATCATACAATGTTCATATGCATTAATTACATTCCATATTGTAAAAAAAAATGTTACAAAAGGCAAGTTTACAAAAAACTAAAACAAAAGTACTTATTAATAATATAAAAAGATAGGTATTTAAATAAACAATAAAATAAGGACATAAATAGTTATTGCGATTAGAAGATTACAAATTATCATAATGTTTATTAATAACTCGTTTATTAATAATTACTGATATCAATATTACTTATTTTAGCATTATGTTATATTTACGATCAATGTTAGGTGTATTTTATTTATATTTATATAAATATTAAATATTTCAACCATTTGCAAATTCGACCTTTAAATTGCCAGCATTATCGACTGTCTCATCGGGCCATTTTTTTATATATTTTTTTTGGGCGGAGGCGAAGCCGAGTTACCTACATGTGACTCCATCAATACCTGGTTGCAGACAAGGCTTGTATAGCACTTTTCTCAAATAATACGCGGAATTTCAAATAAGTAAATTAATTAAGTATAAATTAATTTATCAATGACGAACAACGATCATTTACACGCGCCAATATGTTCCTTTATTTCTTTTTTACTTTAAACAGCTCTATTAACAAGCCAAATCGTAAATTAAATAAAATCTTTAATAAGTTACCTCCTTGGTTGCATTATGTCGAAGTAAAAAGTTCGTTCCATTTTTTATTACATGACAGATATGAGTTTTCATAGTCATATAATTCGCCGCTAAACACGACAGATATTTACCTTTGGATTTTCTTAGTAAAAAAAACCTCCTCGAGCCCCCCCCTCCCTCCTGCTCGAATGTATTTGGCCAGTACAGCATTTTCGATTTATCTCGAAAAAGGTTGTCAAAATAATGCTCGAATTGCCAAGCATGTTTGAGAAAAAATATTTATTATTTTTATTCCTACAGCAATAAGTACAGCATTTAAAAAAATATATAAAATAAGAACAGAAATCCGTTGGGGTTTGAACCTGCGAACCGTGGCTGTGAAACCGATAGGCTGTTCTGTACTTCGCTGACAATTTGGCTAAAATAGCCGATTGCTTAGTTCCTTACAGATCTAGCGAGATGATATTAATTTCAAAGGTTATATCCGTATTTACCTGCAATGTTATAAAAAAAATCTTCTACATATGTTCAGAATTATGTTACTGGTTACAGACATAATATGTTATCTTGTTACTGACAGACTGCCCCGTTGGACTCATGAGTCGATCACGAGACGCCCTGGGTTCGAATCCTGAGATTGGGCAAAAATTGATATTTGGGCTTTTCCTGTCACGAACTTCTCAGTAGCAACCCGGAGCACAGAATAGATTAGTACCTCCGGAGTTTAAAAATTCGTGGTGTGTCACCCCCGTGGCTCGGAAAGCACGTAAGCCGTTGGTTCTGCCCCTGGTTTATCCCCGGTCAGATTGCCGTCCTACCGGACTATGAGAGTGAGGTAAGAAAGAGTGCACTTGTGTCTTGAACACTATAATATCTCTTGCGTCCTTATCTATTATCCTTTGAGATTGGCCGCTGTAATCGAAATTTAGAGGGCGTGGCAAACGGTCATAACATCTTTTAAAACATAAGTAAATTGATTTCAGAAATAAATAATAACAATCATGTCGAGACGTGCTTTCGACGCAGTGCACTGGTATATGGCCGAGGTAGGATCTCAAGTGGTGGCGAAGACCGGGATCCCTTCAGACAGACACCACATCGGAAAGCTCGTACTACACAGCTTGCAAGATGACCCGGATTTTGTTATGCAGGTATATATTCACTTATTAATAACAATTTATTTTCAAATTGTTGCTTGATTTTCAAAGATTCCTTTCCTAGGTCAAGCCCAAAGTTGTAGGTCGTTGAGTTACACCTCTACCAAAGCTCATACATAGCAATAATTTTAACGTGTAGTCATCCTATTGTCCCATTACGCCCTCTGTTAGGTACTGTCAATCATTCAAGGTCTAACTTAACCTAAGCCCTCATACGCACTACTACGCGGCTAGCCACTTTTTCATTTTTTTATATGCAACCGCTTATGGTTGTTGTTGTTCATGCTCTTAACCGCCGCACGGTTAATCGCTAGTGCGTATGAGGGCTTACTCAATGTCGAACTATATATGCGCTGCAGATGGAAAATCTTGTCCATTGATCCTTACAAAAATACAACAAAAGAAATAAAGATCATTCGTTTTGTCCTTAACTTTTTAAGATATTTTGAAACTAGACTATAACAAGAGTAGACCATAGCAATAAAAAAAAACTGTGAATGCATATCAAAATCTCAAAAAGGATAGGACAGTCTTATAAGACCATTTTCCTGTAGCTACAAAGGTACCTGCCCTGATTGCCCCCTCCCAAAAATCACTCTGTATAGGCAAAGCATATAAAACTTGCAACCTTAATTCCAACAGATCGATGGAGGAACAGGGCAATCTGAAACCAATGGCTCGGTTCTAGACAGAAGTATCCGATGTGCTATCTCTCTCACAAACTTGGGACTGAAGAAAGACGACGTCATGGTGCTGATGGGCCCCAACCACATCAATTTCTGCATACCCCACTACGCAGCGCTGTATCTTGGAATTATGATAGCTTCTATAGACGCTACTTTGGGAGCCAGTGAGTTTAACTTTTAACTGTCTTATTAAAAATATAACGACCGTTTTACAAAATTACAAATAAAGGTTTATCCAGGTTTAAACCAACGAGCCATTTTTAAATTTCGAAGTTTGTTCCGACAACGTTAAAGTTCTAAACAAAATCTGATTGAAACCCTAAGTTTTATTTAATAACTTTATTTCAGTCGGAATAAGGTTCGAAAAACAAAAATTTGCTGAATGTCGGTCAAATTTAAAAACACTACTTTAACTTAACCGTCGTAAAATAATTAGGCATTCCACTTTGCGCTGGGTCCTTTGGGCGGCTTGGTGGGGCAAAGTGGAATCGTTTTAGGAACATGTACGTTTGCTTACTGCATGTTTTCTACGTTTGCGTTGAGTGTTTGGATCGTATCGTTCCCCGTGTTGTTTTATTACTATACTAAAAATAAAAAGGTGACGAACGTTGAGAACTTTGCATGATTAATAAAGCTCCGTTGTAGGATATAGAATATGCCGTAAAGTGATAGTTTTTAAAATAGCTCGTTGAGCTATATCTACTTTTTTCAGGATGGTTTTCGTAGCGCCTCACCAAGACGAGATGCAGTTCGTAATTATTGACTGGCAAAGTGCAAAGTAGATTTGCTTAAGTAATTGTTGTCGGCAGCATATTTGAGATTTCTAAAAACATAGATTAGTTTTCGTACGCGAGCACTTAACTGTTTAATGTGTTCTCTGAAACTAAGGTTGCTATCAATTATGATACCTAGGTACCTGATATTGTTAACGCGCTCTAGAGATCTGCACGAGCATTCCACGCCAGACAAGCATTCATGGGATATTATGTGACGATTTTTAATAGCTTCACCGAGACTGCCAGCACTAAACGTCAAGTATTTAGATTTTTCTATATTTAGGGTTAAGATATTGGCCCTGCGCCATTTCTTCACCACATAGAATCCCTTTTGGGTAGTACTGAATACCTCATTAATTTGCCTCAGGGTAGATGGAGGTTAGTGAGGTTGTTAATGTAAACGAGAAATAGAGTCGGTCAAAAAATTCTACCCTGAGGTACCCCAAAGTCGACTACATGATCAACACTCGTAGGATTTCCTCATGGAATTAATTGCGGCCTACTGTTAACGTCCCAATAGTTTGATTTTTTCAGATAAACAACATAAACTGTTTACATTTCAGATGAATTGAAAGATTTATTCCTCTCGAACCGGCCAAATATCATATTCTGTCAAAGCGAAAAGACGACTGACGTTCAGAAGGCGATAGAAATGTCCAAAGTGGGTGCAATAATTGTGACCTTTGATAACGATAGTAAATATACTACATTAGCGCACCTAATAGAAAATGAAGATGAGAAAACAATTCAAAATTTTAAGTAAGTAACTTTTTGCATATTTTCTGTGTTTTAACGAAGTCATTCGGAGACATTGCTATTCCAATTGATATATTTAAAGGAAAGGACTTATGGTGATAACTCTTTTATTGGCATAATACCATGCCAGTTCTTATAAAGACCAAATCCATTCCCATCAAATTAATGACGAGCATTGAAAAGAACTTACGCAGTTGACTGAAATGGAAGAAGCTGCAACTTCTTCCATTTCAGTCGACTGCGTACTCCACAGTCAAATTCAGCAAGATTGTCTTTAAAAGGGCTCGGCTGATAAATATAAAATTCTGGCTTACTCAGTTTGTCAATTTCCGTACGAGTAGATCATACACAGATGATCGTTTCCTAGCGGTATGCACACCTTGAAACAAACATTTATCTTTAATGTACAATATTGATTGGTAGAAGAAAAATCATGTTAACTAACTGAATCTTCCTACATTTCCAGACCAACAGACTTTGAACCCGTGGACACCGTAGCGTACTTGACATCTACAAGTGGAACCACGGGGTTGCCAAAAACGGCCATGCTTACACACAAGAACTTAAGTATTGGAACGCCTTATATGTGGTAAGTAACTCTATGCTCTCTCAATCCTTCATACTTTTCGTCTCCGAAAACCATCCAACACCTAAAAATTGTATGGTGTTTCTCCTGCTACCACGAGTCGGGTGAAATAATACTTGAACATGCGCCATATTCACTCATACATAACGGAGACAGAGCAAGAATTAAGTGATGACCCGTTCCACAGCAGCCCACGTGAGCTACGCACGTGTACTTAGTTTTGCTTAGTTTGAAAATGTAGGTGGGATTTTCTACTGAGACCCGCGGCTTTGCTAGGCACGGATATGTAGCCAAATGAACCGCGCAAATAACGTGGTTACCTCTCCGTGCGTGCACATCCTATGTAGAAGAGGAAAAGCTCATCAGTGTTTTTATCATCATGCAATATATTTTCTTCCTTTGCAGGGCAAGTTTCTCCAAATTCCCAATGCCAACAAAGTTGGTAATAATGCCCTCGCCAGCGCAGTGGCTGTCAGCAGGTTTCCTTTACCTCTTCTCCCCGATTCTCAAGGTTCCGCGGTTGCAGACATCATCACCTCTCACCCCGGAACATTTCGCGGAACTAGTTAATAAATATAAGGTAGGAGTATAAATATAAGGTAGGAGTGTAAATACATGGAAAGGAGTATAAATATAAGGTAGGAATATAATATGGTGTCCCGTCTGTCTTTAAACAATCTCACCTGAAAACCTACAAGAAATGGGTGAAGATTTAAAAAAAAATTACTACTAAAAATATTCCTACCCAATGAACCAAGTCCGTAATATACAAAAATGGCAACATAAATGAAATCGAACACACAGACTTTTACAGACTTAAAAGTTAAGTATCGAATCTGTAGTAATTTGTTCAAAAATTATTCTTACTCAAAAAACCCTTGAAAAAATACTTCTTGCCTAAGAGGCATTGAACGTAGCATACTGACTTCAACCTAAAATACAAAAAGAGAGCTAAGGATCTGAGGAAAATTACTAAACTAAAGGACGCTGGTCATATGCTCCGCGATAGGAACAGTAAGTGGTCCAAAGCTGTAGAAGAATGGCAAAATAGAGATGGATCGTAAAGATGTAGAAGAAGACAACATTAACGCTGGGACGACGACTTAATTGAGACAGCTGGTGTCCTTTTGGCTAGAGACACACGAGACCATGATAAATGGAGGAGCCTGGGAGGCTTATGCGTTAAAGGACCCGCTAATTAACGAAACACCGAAGTGCAATAGTAATGTTCTGCTTTATTTATTTATTTTATATTGTAATCAGTTTTAGTTTATCAGTAAATAAAGGTTATAATATTATGTTATTATACGTCTTATAATTAGGAGTATAAAAAACCCTGGAAATCTCCTATTTACTGATGAACAGGGGTCTGGTTAGCGATGAACAATGAAGGCAGATCGATGGAGCCGAAAAATTCTGGAGTGGTGACACCGCGTACCGGATAGTGTAGCGTGGGTAGGCTTCCCACAAGGTGGACCTATGATCTGGAGAAGGTTGCGGGAATCCGGTAGATGTGAAAATTACAGAACCGGTTGATGTGGCGACGCTTGAGGGAGACCTAAAGCCAGCAGTGGACGTTGTTGGGGGTTCTGCGTTAAGTCATCGTCGTACCAGCGTCGTGGATTTATTAAATCAGACACAAGGCTCCTTAATGATAGCGTGTAATATCCTGTTTTACAATATATATGCTTTTTCACAATATTAATAGTTTAGCGGTTATAATTTGCGTGAGTTCGTTGGCGTGTCACCAAGACAGTGAGAGTTTCGTATTCACTAGAACTAGGCAGCATTAAGTAGTCTGAGTTTATTTCACTCCAGTCTGCTCGCTCTGGGTCATTCTTAACTCTATTGTTGATTCTTCTTTCTAAATATTAATTTCTGAATTCCACAGCCTACCTACATCGCTACTAGCCCTACAATGATGACAACCATGATGACAAATGCTAAGTGCGACTTCACTTGCTTCGAATCCGTCTTGTTAGGTGGCAGCGCTGTTACTCCAGAGGTCCTTGATGAACTAAAGGTAATCAATCGTCTTGAAGTTTTCTACATAATTTAGAAAACAAAATGTTCTTTATAATCCCCAGAGAATTTTTAGCGGCGGTTTCAAGTTGTATCCACAGGCAGCAGCTAATGATTGCTATAAGAAAAAAAGGGGCCTAGTGCATTACTGATGAAGTAAAAAACCGATGCGAACCGAACTTGAAACAATGATGAATATACAATACCGCAAAGGTTCATAAATGTTTATTTGTGTTCCAGAAAATTGCGAAAATAGATGACGCTTACGTATTTTATGGCATGAGTGAATTAAGTGGGCTTGCTGTTCAACACGACTATCCACCGGCGCGGGGATCTTGCGGACGACCAAGTGGTTGTATGGAAATGAAAGTAAGTATATAATAACTATCAAAGGAAACCATGACCACATCGGTAATGTTCTTCAGAAAGAACAGGTTTCATCACTCGCAATTGGCGTGCATGTATGACCAGCTTATCCATTCTGTAAACATCTCACCGTGAAGAGTGAGGTGAAGTGAGCAAGAAGTGAGCTGTCCATAGTGTCAATCCCTAGCTTTAGATGCAATGACAGCTCACATCAAGCTCACTTCACCCAAGTTATCACGGTGAGATGTTTACAGAATAGCACGGCAATGTTTGAACGTAGACGAAGCAGATGAAGGAGTATGGAAGAATCTTCACCCGACGTCCAGCATTGGACGTCTTTGGCTGTGATGATGATGATGAATGTACTACACTCAAGCTGAATCTTTCTTTCATCCTTACGTTTATTTATGTGGAGTATCCTGCCTCTAATAACGGAAGCTTTCGTGCCTAAGTAAATATATGTAATAAACCGTTTTTCAGTCGACAAGATGTATGGAAGACTTGCTGCTACAATCCCATTTTTGTGGGATAAGGTGAATAAAGTTGGGTCAAATAGGATGATGATGTTCACACATTTAATGTTCTTTTTTTGTTTTAGTTGGTTGATCCTGAAACCAAGAAAGATATCACTGAGCCTAACGTCTTAGGAGAATTATGTTTTAGAGGCCCAACTGTGTTCAAAGTAAGATGTTTCTTTATTTATAAATTTTACTTTTGTTTGAGTAAACTAGAGAAATTGTTTTACAAATGATTTAAAAAAAAATGTTTTTGACAATGTTTAACGCCTAACCTTCTGATAAAAAAAAGTAACGCTATAGTAGATAGTAACTACCTTGAAACAAAATCAAACTGTGTTTCACCGGAACCCTTACACCCATCGAAAAATACCGAATGTGGTGAAACAGGCCACAATACAAAATGTTTGCAATCGAAATGTTGGGTTTGGAGCGAGCCAAAAGCTTAGAATACAGCAGATAGTTACAGACTTAACCTTTCAAATAATTATCATCACGGATATACCTTTATGGAGCTAGCAGTCAATCATAATATATTTAAGAACGACTATTTTAGTCAACATTGAACAAAGAAATCGACGTCTGCTTCGCAAACTTGTGGTTGTAACTTCGATCCCCTGGGTATATTTTGGCTGCTGAGATGAAAACTACAAAAATAGTATAGGTACCTAGAGGGAAGTTTTATAAAAATGTGGACTTTTTTTGTATAATTATTATGACTTCCACGCGAACGATGTCGCGGGTTAAGAAAAAGTACTATATAAAATACTTCTAACTCCTATGCATATTTGGGCATGGAAGGTTCTGATAACCATGATTGATTAGGATCTTATTAGAATTATAGATTAAACCATTTTACTCATAGTACATCAATTCCTGTATATTTTTAGGGATACTACAATAATCCAAAGGAGACAAAGGAGACATTAACAGAAGACGGCTGGCTCAAATCCGGAGACTTATTGTACAGGGATCAGTCCTGGAACTTGTTCTTTGTGGAACGATACAAGTTGTTGTTGAAGTACAGAAATCATCAGGTTAGTTACCAACATCTTCTTAAGGTCATCTTTAAGGCGGTCATCCTTATGCACCGGCGTCGTTCGAGACGAAGCGGGTCAAACTATTTCTGTCACTACAATAAACCTTAAAAGTTGATTTGTGTTAGATTTAAATTCGCCCTTTATTTTTCTACTAAATAAATCTGTATTATGATGTCGCCCTCACATAAAGTCACCTCTGAAAACTTAAAAAACGATACTAATACCGCGATTGGCGTAGCCACTTACTGGGCCCATCTCAGTTAACACAATATTTACATTTACCATCGATTCGAAAAGAAGAAGGGCGTGTTTGGGGGTTAATATTAACAACCACGAGGATACATCTGAAAAAAAAACATGGTGTTTGCAGGTGTCTCCAGTAGAAATTGAGACGGTGATAATGCGACACCCTGGAGTATTGCACGTGGCAGTGACGGGTATACCTGACAGAGAGTTCGGGGAGCTGGTCGTGGCGTGTGTTGTTCCAAAACCTGGATGCAGCCCTACAGCACAGGAGATCAAGGACCTGGTTAAAGGTAAGGGCTGCTAAGGCCTCCTATTTAGTTGAAGTAGAACTATTTGTGAAGGGGCTTTGGCGTTGCTGTTTCTCAGTTTATAGGATAACAGGCACATGACACATATTAGCTCTGACTTTAGGATGCCAACGCACCTGCAGTGCCCCTGGTATTGCAGGTGGCAGTGACCACTTACCATTAAGGTAGCCACCCAGGACCACTTAGTGCCTGCTTGTGCCACCCAGTTATATGAAAAGAATGAAAGTTTTGAGCCAGCATACTTTGAACAACTGTCGTTGTGCCATCGTCACGAAGAAGCAGATATATAATTAAAGTAGAGTCAATCCTCTTTAAAAGAGAAGACTTGCAGGAGGAAATATAATTGTTGTGGAAGTAGTAATAAATATTCGAATTCTCTTTCCAGAAACGCTGACAGACTCCAAGCAACTAAGAGGGGGCGTGATTTTCATGAAAGAGCTACCAGAAACCAGCACATCTAAGATACACAGGAGGAAACTGAAAGAATTGGTCCTCACTATGCCGAGAGAATAAAATTCGAATACCAAAATGTTCTAAAAAGACTTGTACTTATAAATAATAAAGGCGATGGAATTTAGTAATAAATTAATATTTTTCAGTACAAAGTGGTTTGTTTTTGGCAACTTATCCTACCACATTGGAACTCCGAAACGTTATAGAAATTACACACGTACTTACATAGAAAATGATGATTTAAGAGTAGAATTAAACTCTTTGAACTGTACGAAGAAAGAAATTAAAATAAAAGTAAAGAATTTTATCATTATGTTAAGAACTATTCCAAATTATTCAAACAAGTTTGTAGCGAAGCTAAGTGTCGATATTTAAGTTCAAAATTTTTAAAAAGTCAAAATAAAATAAAAACAACTTGGGAAATTATAAACAATGGGACTGGAAAAGACAGTAAGCGTAGCAGTGACTACTGCCTTAATGTTAACAGTACAGTTATTGAAAAGGATTAAGAAGTTGCCACAGTTTGTGAAAATTTATTTGCAGATATTCCAGTCTCAACCACTAAATCTTTAAATTCTTCACCCACTGTTGCCGAGTCCCTATTGAAAGAAAACGTTGGTAATTGTAACCATGAATTTAATTTCGACTATGTTCGAGATATTATTAAAACTTTCAATACAATCAATATTTAAAAAAAAAACTGCTGATCTATGGGGAAATTCCGTAGAAGTTAGAAAATACATAATCAACACTGTAGCGCCTGAATTAGCAATTATCTTTAATGTGTTTTGTCTGTGGTGTAATTCCTGACTTAATAAAACCTTTATGATTTTTTTTAAATTAAATATATCTTAATAAATAATATAAAATATAATAATATAAATAATATACCTTTGTTTAAATCCATTAAAAATTTATGCTAGATCAATTGTAAAGACATTTTAATAAACATAAATGATTAAACAGTAAACAATTCGGTTTCACAAGGGGTCGCTCGACTTTGGACGGTATTTTTTGTGACTTATCTAAGGCTTTCGGTTGTGTTTCTCATGATACATTGGTATGGAAATTGCATCACTATGGTGTTAGAAACACTGCCTTGGATCTTCTTATTTGGATAATAGCATCCTAAGAGTGGGCGTTAACGGCAAGCGATCCCCGGGTTCTATTGTCACTGGGAGTTCCGCAGGGCTCAATTCTTGGCCCTTTTTTATTTCTCGTATATATTAAAGACCTACCTTGCCTTATAAAGAACAGTCATGAAATAGTATTATTTGCAGATGACACATCACTTATATTTAAGCTTAAGCGACAACAGACAGTTACCGACGATGTAAATAATGCTCTCTCTAAAATAGTGCATTGGTTTAGTGTTAATAATTATTTACTTTTAAACGAAAAAAAGACTAAATGATTTCTGGCCAAAGCTTTTTCTGACTGGCTAATGGTCTTGATATGTTATTTTCTTAGTATTACTCTCTTTCAGTTCATATTTAAATGTCTAAATTTCTCTATAATGTTACATCCAGTACCTACCTAGCATTAAAAAATATTTGGATAAATGTTGGTATAATATTTTCTTCACGTCTGTTTGTACCACTAATGTATTAACAGTTTGGGGGCAAATCGACAGTTTAATTGAGTCCATCAATCAATTCGGATTAATGAATTGCGTCTATACAACCGATTCTAATAAGCAGCTCCGATGAGTATTGGTAAATAATTGTAGCTGTGTGGTTGAAAAAATATGTTTTATCAAACTCAAACTCAAAGCATTTATTTCAAATAAACCAATTACAGGCACTTTTGAATTGTCAAGGGGGTCGGTCAGTCAGAAAGATGAAGCTAGATGCCCATTCCAAAGCGTAGTAGGTACCTATGGAGAAGAACGGGCAAGAAACTCCACGGACACTCTTTTAAATCATGATATGGTTACAAAATATTGGTTACATCATTCATGTTGAAGTTATACATGTGAGAACGATGCAAAACGTGAAAAGCGTCCGTAACAGAAATAAAAAAAAATAAACAATCCAAAAAATTAAATTAAATTAAAATAAGCCGTGGTAGCTAAGAGATGACCAGTCCCTACTGACGGCGCCCGTTCACGAACATGACGCATGGATTAGCACCATTCAGCTCAACCATTTTGAAGGGAGCTAAATGATCCAACACACGCGCCACCGTCAGCGAGACATTAGAGTGAGCATGACATACTCTCAGCCGCCAGGACACATTCAAGTCAATGAAAGACATACCCTGCACCTAAATGGTAGCTTTATAGTCGGTACATAGTACTCACACATGTTCTATGCAATTATACAATGCTAAGAGATTGAATTTATCCAATGCAAAGATAGTTTTTAAAATCTTCAGCAGCTCCAACTGTATTTTCAAATGCTAATCAATTAGTTTATGCGCCCTTGTGGAGCAGGACCAGCATTGGGCCAAGCATTTTTATCAGCAAAATAATCTGCCAATTTATAATATCCTTGGCTGCATAGTGTGCGTTTAATATAAGATTTAAATTTCGTTTCATTCAGTTGAAGTATAATTTGATAGTTTATTATGCTCCATCATCGATTGTGAGAACGTTGTTCGATAAACTATACGAGTAGATCTCCAAGGAACAGTATGCGCTTCGAAAATCATCGTCTAACGTCGGAATTAAGAACGCGCAATGATGAGACCTAATATAGAGCTGCCACTTCCCTTTTTAGGGTTCCGTACCCGAAGGGTGCCAAACGGAACCCTATTACTAAGCCTCCGCTGTCCGTCCGTCCGTCTAGGCTGCATCTCATAAGCCATAATAGGTAGACAGTTGAAATTGTCACAGATTGTGTATTTGTATTGCCGGTACAATAAAAAATAATAAAAATAATAAATGACGGCGATGTACAAACAAAAAATTTAAAAGGGGTCCCCATACAAGACAAGTGTTTTTCTTTTACTAAATATTGTACGGTGGTACCGAACCTTTCGTGTGCGAATTGATGATTTCTGACACCTAACGTTAAGGTTAAGGTGAAAACTAATGTACTAGTAAATGGGACAGAATTGGACCTTGTGGACACCACTGTTCTTATGTATTACTTTGGATTCGAACCTTCAGTGGGGCCCACATATGACCAAATTGTCGAAGCGGCTAAGCTCTGCAGACACAGCAATAGTACGGTCTGCGGACAGGCAGACAGATAGTTTAAGACCATAACTACAAACTTAGTATATAGGGAAGTTTTATAAAAATGTGGCTGTTATTTTAGTATATTGCGGTATCTTACGACTTCCACGCGAACTGTATGCAATATAACAGACCAGCGGTTTTGCCTGCGTGATCTTTAATAATGATAGTATGTTACTCAGTCATAAATTCATTTCGTGGACAATAGTGTGGGTTATACGTTTTTTCGACTGTAATATAACTACTTTTTGTAAATGCTGTAATGTATAACTGTTTTTGTCCCAAATAATAAAAAAAAAAAAAAGTGAGCCGTCACGGGACGCCTGGCAGATGTCAAACATCGACATTATTTTGTAAAAGTAATATGCAGAAAAGAACAGATTGTGATAGGAACTAAATATGTCATAATGATAAAATAAAATATTACGAGTTTTTTTCCAGATAACGATGACTATTTATTGAATAAACATTTATTTTCATTATTATTGCGCATGGCGACGCGTCGCCACACCGTACACACTACTGCATATAGACTGTATATATATACCATCATATAGCGTGGCGACGCGTCGCCACGGCATGCGTCGCCATGCCAGAAATCGGTTTTACGTGCGGCTATAGATGTTTCACATCAATAAATAATATAACATTCTGCTGGTGAAATATTTTTTTTTAATTGGTCCTCTTGTTTTTGATTTTAATCATTACAAACAAAAATACATATCTTTTCTCTTTATAATATTAGTAGATACGAGATCATTCGATTTTATCAATCACCTGATGTGGCTCTAGACTAGACTTTGATAAGAAAATTAAGCTATGTGTATCTTTAGCTTAAATTTTATCTTTATCACTTTTCTGATTTCAAACTTTGGACTTTGTACTAAATGGTAATGGTTTATCTGTATTTAAACCATTGCCTTTAGTACAAAGTGCAAACTGTCAAAATAAACAAAATAAAATCATTTAGGTATTTGCTTATGCTGTAGGTATACAGATAAGATTTTACTTTACGGTATGCAAAAGTTTTAAGCTTTGTAGTTGAAAAACATGTTCTCCCATACATTCCGTATGGGAGAACATGTTTTTACAACCGCAAATTTAAGTTGGTCGATTATTACTCGTTAACTTGTAAAGCCTACTTTGCTGTGATAGTTTTCCTTTTAATTTCGTTATATATACTGAATGCCATGAACTTTTTCACATATCCAAAACAACCATTTAGCTGGCAAGGGGGGAGGGGGGGCAGTGGCGTAGCGAAGTGGGGGCGACAGGGGGGACGGTCAGACCCGGGAGGCACTTTTTAGGGGGTGTCAAATTTATCGCAACTACAAATTCGAACCGATTGAAAAGAGTTACTTATTCTGTGACGAATTCGGGGAATCGCCTTTCTTTGAATTATATTTAGTAGCGCCTGCCGGCAACACCTTCTATTCTGGTTGAAGTAAAATAATTTTTGTATTAATAAACGTGATTGGAAAACTTAGATAAACTTTTTTATTTAAAATCTAACCTGTATAATGCAATAATGATGACTGTTCTTGCCGAAAAGTTGTCTAGAATTAATGTAGGTATAGTACCTACACATTAAATTGAAATACCTAAATAAGAGGGCGGCAAAATTATCTTACGCCCAAGGCGGCTGGCTACGCTACGCCGCTCGGGGACACACTTGACTCTAACAAAAATAAGAATAGAAAAGAAATTAAAATTTCGAATCCCTGAATCCAAAAATGGTTTTCACAAACTCATTATTGAACGACCTTTCCAACAATACCCCACACTATGGGATAGACGAAAAAAAACATCCCCACTTTACGTGTAGATAGGGGCAGTAAGCTAAAAAAAATTTTTTTTCTTTATTTTATTTTACCTCTCTGTCGGCGTGATTAATATGTATACTCATGCCAAATTACAGCTTTAGAGTACTCACCGTCTCTCAGCTAAGCCGTGGACAGACAGACAGACAGACAGACGGACATGGTGAAACTATACGGGTTTCTTGTTTACTACGAAACCCAAAAAAAATATCAAAAATGTAACAATATCTTAATTCTGTTTTCCTTAATGGAATATTTAGAGCTCCCGCAGACATACAATTTTGTTGTTGGCCGACTAAATCGCAGAGTGTACCAATAGGTATAGCGACATATGCTAGCCCGCACATCTTGTCCAACTAAATCGTCCAACTAATTAATTGGACATCGATCATAGCAGAATCGAGATTCCGCACAGTTAAAAAGTTGTCCAACTATCGGCCAACTGCTCGTTCCCAGCTATCCAACTTTTTTGGTCAGTCGCAAGGCAACATGCAAGACGACTAGACGCGCGCGCGTGATTTCCCTACACTCGGACCTTCGTGGACTGGTCGTTCTGCCCGATCCCGATCACTTGTTGCAAACCAAGAAGTTGAAGAGCTCATAGATGAAGTGCAAAAAAGGCCTGCGTTGTACAAAAAATACTTGAAACAATACTCTTTTACAAGTATTAAGAAAAACTTATGAAGCAATGGATTAGCAATCTGTGTCAAAACGATTCAGATTCTGATTAATCGTGTATTATTGCACAATAAAGATTATTTTAGGGCTCAGTCAAATATGTCGTTTTCCTAAAGGGTTCCGTCGCCAAAAAAGTTTGAGAACCGCTGCTAGCAGGTACTTACCGGAGAGTTAATCCCAGTCTCTCTTCAACGGTGATAGCGAGTCGGAGAGTTGTGTCCTGTTTGATTATCGCTGGCCCGATTAGATATACGAGCTCATCAAAAGACGAAATACTCATTCTGTAGAATGGAAAAAACGATGAATGAATGATTATAGTATATTGTACTTATATACCTTTTATTTGCACCGAAGACAACTTCGTATGCAGAAAATCACTGTCCATTCCAAGGTTGCTTGGAAGAGATCGCAGTAAGCGATAAGGCCGCCCATTGTATATTTTATAGTGTATTACATTTTCTTTATGGAATGTATAATCTGGTGTACAATAAAGTATATATAAATAAATAAATAATAATGAAAATAGTTATTCTGGGTTACATCTGAGTTTAGAGTGCAAGGTATGTTATGCTCCAAAAATGGTCTTTTTTGATTTCGTCTTCTTTTTATTAATAAAGCAATTACATAGAGCGTTTTTTTCTACATTTTCACGCACACGTATCACGCTAGCAACACTGTCACCGACTAAATTGAATAATAATTTTATTTAATTTTTTCCTAATCTTGACTAATTTGCATTTCAACAAATTTTGTCTACTTTTATGTAATTTAATCTAATTTTAATTTTATGATTGTGTGTGTAATTAACTAATTACTAATAGATATTGACCTATAACTTGTATGTGTGGTGCAAACTGTTAATGTAAGTTGGTTTTTTAATAAATAAATAAATAAGTCTGCGGCTGACAAACAATTTAAAAAAAAATGGTTGCCTGTAAAGTCGGTTTTACGGGCGAAGATTTTACGTGACAACGTCTTTTTCTCGGCGGTGACTCATCGTAACAGACGTGAGCGGGCGTTACACTTTTTCATGAGTGACTCCGAGCCGCAACCTAATTTAAGACGTTGTCACGTCAAAAGTTGGATGTTTAAATTATAAAAGTACGCAATTTGGTCGTTCGATAGTCAGCCAACAACAAAATTGTATGTCTGCGGTAGCTCTTAGTGTTATTAATTATGGAAAATGATGTCATGCAAATGGCCGCCTCCGGACCTTCTGCAGCAGTTGATTCTTTCTAGGTAATTTTCGAAAACTTTTTCGCTTTCGTGGGTTATCTCGACAATATCTTGGCGGATGTTCCTTTTTAGGTGCTCCAACGTTACGTTACGTTAGACAAGACTCTTAAAAAAACCCCATAAAAAAATCCAACGACGTTAAATCGCACGATCTTGGCGGCCAGTTGACGTCACCTTAACGTGAAATAATGCGACCTCTGAACGTTTCATGCAAAACATCTAACTTTTGGCGCGCTGTGTGGCAAATTGCGTCATCTTGCTGAATCCAAAGCGATTCATTTAAAAATAGTAAATGTATTTTTACAAACTATCATTTGACGTTTGAAACACGCGCCATTACCAACACCTGTGAAAATTACAGTGTTGCCAATATAGGAACCTTGAATTGGATCACCCTATTACAATAATATAAAATAAACAATAGCACTTTCATTGTTTAAATGTGTATTTTAGAAATAAATGTTTACTTGTTCCGTTTGTGTTAGGTGGTATTATGAAACTCGACCGAAGCAGTGTTAGCGACAGTTTA
This sequence comes from Agrochola circellaris, assembly GCA_914767755.1. Taxonomy (NCBI): domain Eukaryota; kingdom Metazoa; phylum Arthropoda; class Insecta; order Lepidoptera; family Noctuidae; genus Agrochola; species Agrochola circellaris. The sequence goes on from OU611860.1 coordinate 13,910,414, forward strand.
GTATGACGAGCGATAACTATCGTTTAAGTTTCGAGGTTTTTTGGTACAAATGGGATCAATGACTTTTATTGCACCGTTATCTGGCGGCAAGTATAAGTGATAATTATTATTTTCGTATCTCGTGTTTTATCTCTAACTGAAAAATAAGATATAGATTTGTTTGTTAAAATTATTATATAAGCATTTATTTATAGTTTAGTAAAGTATTTGAGAACGGATTATATATAACATTTGACGTGCATTTGACACGGAAACTTTGCGTGAAGCACTTGTGTTTTAAAATACCTACTGTAAGTGGAGGCATTTTGTTTTTAAGCTTTTTTTTTGTGATTTGATACTTATTTAATTATTACAAAAGTAAGTGGTGTTAAATTTGTAATTTTAGAAATATCTTGAACGTAAGTAGGTCATACACACAAATATAACAACTTTAATAATGTTACAGGAAGTTTAACTTTTTATCATTTTCTCTGCATCAAGTAGACTATCAACTATTGTTCGGTCGGGCATAGTGTTATTGGATTTTTCGATTAGGAATTTGGTGGAGTGACACTCCCTTGAATCGGAGAGACATTACGTAAAGCCGATGCCACTTTATCTTTTACGGTCGTGTCGGATTGGCGACCCATTGAACTATGAAGGGTGGGCGTTTTGGGGGACTGTCTTATGTAATTTTGACGTTCGAAAAGTGCTGATACTCAGCCTAGTTTGAATAAATGACTTTTGAATTTGAATTTATGAGAGCAAGGCTCATACACACGAGCGGCACGCGTCGACGGCAGCCGCTAGCTGTCGACGCTCGTCCACGGCAGCCATAGACATGTCAGCGGCGGCCGTCGACAGCGTATAGCTCGTGTATTTGAGCACCGTACTCAAATACATGAGCGGCTGCCGTCGACGCGTGTCGGTGGCTCCAGTCGCCTCTGCCGTTGACGCGTGCCGCTAGTTTATATGAACATTTAGATAAAAGAGAGTGCATCTGGGTTTTCGTAATAATTCTTTCATACTTAGTCCGTTGAGATTGGCCGCCGTGATCGAAATTCGGCCAGTTGGATATTTATAGGGCCACGACAGACAAACAGTTCATTATAATTTGATTGGTTTCAGAAGTAAATAACAACAAACATGACGAGACGTGCTTTCGACGCAGTGCACTGGTATATGGCCGAGGTAGGATCTCAAGTGGTGGCGAAGACCGGGATCCCTTCAGACAGACACCACATCGGGAAGCTCATACTACACAGCTTGCAAGATGACCCTGATTTTCTTATGCAGGTATTTACTTTTATAGCGATTTAATTTTTAAACTAGGTTTTGCCCACCGCTTCACCGGCGTAGAGGTTGGAAATTTCCCCAGGGGAACGTACAACAGGGATAAAAGTATCCTATGTTCTAACCCAGGTCGGTCTTTCCTATGGCCGTCCAAATTCGTTTTATTTATTTATTTAACGGTTTATGTACACACATATAAACAGACAAGAAAAAAAAGGAACAGAAAAATATGTACAAAGGTGATGCTTATTTCTAAAGAAATCTCTTCCAGCATACCTGCGATAGGAAAGTAGGCGTAGGCGTTTTCCCTTAAGGCTGGGGAGCCTTAAGAGAAAATGAATGCGGCTCTGTAAAAATGTCGATGAGTGCGAGCATTGATACGCGCGGGGTTCGGAGTTTCTGTCATTAGTAAGCAAGATATCAAGTTTAATTCAAAATTCAAACTTTATTTCAAAGATTCATTTCCGAAGTATATATTCAAGTTATATATTCCGAGTTATATATTCTCCAAAAATTAACAGAACATAGCATCATTTACTGTAGGTACCTTTCAAAGTTTTCTTGTAAAGTCATATCGGCTGATAATAATATGATGAAGGCTTCATCATATTATTATCAGCCGATATGATGATGATGGTATCCTACTTCTTAGCAAGTAAATTTTAGAAAGCGTTGTGGAATTAAAGGGAAAGAGTTTTAAGGATTAAGAAAAGTGTATTGAGACAGTTTGGACAAACAGGAAGGATTGGCTCTTATAAGAAATCTTAGTCGTTATACTATTGATATTGATATTTAGCTCTATTGAGTGAAAAGTTTGCCGACCACTGCGTTAAGGTATGAAAAAGTAACGTGTACTACTACGATTATTTTGCAAGATCAAATCCCAAGCAGGAAGTTTTTTTTAAATTAATTATTCCAAAGGCCTTGGCTTCAGCGTCTCGATATGTTAGAAACTACCTCTCATCCAGGGTCTTTCCCTAACAGCCTTTGCCTTATTTCTTACTGTTTATTTTTTTCATTGTGCCTTGTTGTCTCTAGACTCCGTAGTAGGTACCAGTCTATTAGGCAACGCGCGTTTATTCATGCTTTATTTGATTCAACAGATCGACGGAGCGACAGGAATATCTGAAACCAATGGGTCGGTTTTAGATAGGAGCATCCGATGCGCTGTCTCTCTCACGAAATTGGGACTGAAGAAAGGCGACGTCATGGTGCTTATGGGACCAAACCACATAGATTTCTGCATACCCCACTACGCAGCGCTGTATCTTGGGATAATGATAGCTTGTATCGATGTTTCTTTGGGAGCCAGTGAGTTTATTTTTAACCATTCTAATAAATTTTTATTATCAATAGCCAGCAGAAGACAGAAAAATCAAGCAAGAAAAGCTCTGCTAGAGCAATTTTCTTCTCTTTTTGATGGTAGTATTTTCGGCATGTTATAGCAATGTTTCTAAGGAATGACGACTGATCACCACGCTTGCTCCTAAAGGGCTTTCAATCGCCAAATCATTATAAACTAAGGTTTCTTTATAAAGAAAGAAAATACGTTTATTTGCGGTAAACATGATGCAAAGTTAGAAGGAATACACGAAAATAACAATTTGGGGGGAAATATGCGTCACATTCACGCAAAACGGCCATCGCCCAGCATGATGCTGCGACCCTATGCGAGACAGAGCCCCAGCGCTGGTTTTCTGTGACAGCCGGCAGGCGTTGACAATGACGTGATGACGTCAACTGGTGCAGCATATAATGAAATTTTTTGATTAAACGGACCGTAAGGCAGGGAAATTAATTGGTAACCAAAGCCAATTGACTACAACTTAAATTGATCGTATTTTAAAATCCAAACTGTCATTCTTTGTCGGGTGTATGCAACACGACAAATTGACGTAGGGTGCCTTCGTATTTGCAGTTGATTTCCCTGCCTGTATCTACATAATATAAGATTCCAAAAGTTTACGCATATTATACTCGTATAAAATGTTCATATTTCAGATGAATTGAAAGATATATTCCAAACGAATGACCCGATTATAATATTCTGTCAAAGCGAAAAGGCGACAGACATTGAGAAGGCGTTAGAGTTGTCGAACGTGGGTGCAAAAATTGTGACCTTTGATAAGGATAGTAAATATACTACATTAGCAGATTTGCTAGAAAATGAAGATCAGGAAACAATTAAAGATTTCAAGTGAGTAAATAAAGAAAAAATATGTTTTCTGAATTATAACAAAATTATTCGGCGGCATTCCGATTTAAATGTAGATAGTTATGGATGCCGTTCTAGTATTGTAGAGAAACGCTTGTCTATTAGATGTAGGTATATCAAAGAAAACACTAATAACGACGGACAAGGTTTTAATTTTCCAGGGTTCTGGTGACAACTCTTTTGATTGGCATAATTCCATGCCAATTCTTATAAAGACCACTTCTATTCCCAACTATTTTATGACCACCATAGAAATTGCAGCTTCTATCATGTCAGTCAACTATTTAAGTTCTCAACATTTAAATTTAGCAAGACTGATGTCTTTAAAAGGGCTCGGCTAATAAATATAAACTGCTGGCTTACCTACCCAAAAAACCAACTGGAGCCAGAATTCAGTTTGTCAATTTCCGTACAGGTCATACACAGATAATCGTTTCCTAGCGGTACTCACTCCCGGAAACAAAAATATCCTCATTTTAGAATTGATTGGTAGAAGAAGAATCATTTTAACTAACTGAATCTTCCTACATTTACAGACCAACAGACTTGGATCCCGAGAACAGCGTAGCGTACTTGACATCAACTAGTGGAACCACGGGGTTGCCAAAAACGGCCATGCTTACACACAAAAACTTAACTATTGGAATTCCTTATATGTGGTAAGTAACTCGATGCACTCTCGTCTCCAAAATCCTACCAACACCTAAAACTTTATAGTGTGTTCTCCTGCTATCACAAGTCGGGAGAAATAATCCTGGAACATGCGCCATATTTACTCATAAATAACAGAGACAGACCAATAGTTAACCTACGCACGTGTTAGCTTTGCTTAGTATTCGATTATTGGAACGCCTTGTCTGTGGTAAGTAACTCATTGCTCTCTCGATCCTCCATAAACTCCGAAATCCTACCGACCGACACCTAAAACTTCATGACGTTTCTCCTGGTACCACGAGTCGGGGTTACGGAATAATACTCGAACATTCCCCACGCCATACTCCTCACCCCCTACCCTATAATATGTACGTACCACGTTTTCCTAAATAATCTAAAGTATGGTTTTGAGCACATGAGCGAATGCACATTCTAACCCCACTCTACCAATTTTTTTTCAGGGCAGTTTTCTCAAACTTTCCATCGCCAACAAAAATGGTGATAGTGACCTCGCCAGCACAGTGGCTGTCAGCTGGCTTTCACTACCTCTTCTCCCCGATCCTGAAGTATACGCGGCTACAGACATCATTACCTCTCATCCCGGAACATTTCGCGGAACTTGTTAATAAATATAAGGTAGGAGGCAATTCACTGATGAAAAGGGGTACGGTTAGATATGAACAATAAAGGAAGGTCAATGTAGCCGAAAGGTTCTGTGCTGGTGACCGCGTACTGGAAGGCACAGCGTGGGTAGGCCTCCCACATGGTGGACTGATGACCGGGAGAAGGTGGCGGGAATCTGCTGGATGCGAAAAGCACGGGACTTGTTGATGTACCGACGCTATTGGGTAGCCTACGGCCAGCAGTGGACGGGTTTTGGTTGAAATGATGACGAATGAACGATAATAATTATAAAGAAAAGACGAAAAAACGCTTTTAGCGCAGTTCAATTACTGTCTGAACTTAACGCTAAAGTTACAATTGAACCTCATTTCATAAAGCCCGATCGATTCCTCAATTTGTAACTTCAAACTCAACTGTTTCGTATTCACTAGAGCTAGCCTCAGTTTATTTCACTCGAGTCCGCTCACCCTTGGTCAGTAAATTGTTTTCCTCTATAATTAACATTGATTTCTTATTCCCACAGCCTACCTACATTGCTACCAGCCCTACAATGATGACGACCATGATGACAAGTGCTAAATGCGACTTCACTTGCTTCGAAACGGTCTTATTGGGTGGCAGCGCTGTTACACCAGATGTCGTCGATGAAGTGAAGGTAATCTTCTTTATCTTCTCTTTTATGATAAAAAAAAAGTTGAAGGACTGACAGGCTGGCGATAGCAATATGTATTTAATTTGAAAAACATGTTCTTTATAAGGCACACAGGCCAGCCTTTCAAAAGGGGAATGGATCTAAGAGCTAGTGGTTGCTTTAAGGCGAAAGCGTTAGGTTTGGCCGCGAAATTCAAATTTTCTTACGTTTTTTGCAATTTGCAGGTACTGTATCAGGAGGTTGTATGTTGATCTAAATATGATTCGCGGCCATATCAAATATTTATTTATAGAATTATAATCATAAAAATCATCAATATAACTCTCTAAGTTCATATATCCCTATTGAATGACACTTTCTTGAAATCATGTCATTTGAGGATTATTCTAACTTAGGGAGTTGTATTGCTGATTCTAATGATTATAATTCTGTAAAGCCATATTTGTTACGGTCGCGAAACATATTTTAATCAACATACAACCTGACATTGACCTGCAAATTGCAAAAAACGTAAGAAAATTTAAATTTCGCGGGCTACCTTATCGCGTTCCCTTACGAGGGATAAAAATGTTAATTCCATCATTGCTCCGTTGCGAAGAAGGATTCGAATCGTCTTACATAGCTCCATCTCTCCCTCTCTCTCTCTCACACACACTTAAACAATGATGGATCTAACTTCTTATTAAGGTTCATAATAATGTTTTGGTTTTCCAGCAAATTGCGAAAGTAGATGTCGTGTACATCATGTATGGAATGAGTGAATTGAGCGGACTCGTTAATCAACACGACTTCCCACCGGCACCGGGCTCTTGCGGTAGACCAATCGGCTGTACTGAATCGAAAGTAAGTATAAATTATCGTTTCGTGGCCCCATGGAAACGGCCGTGACCTACGTAGATCCGAATCAAGACAGGCACTTTATTATATGTAAATTATTTCATCACCACGGCTCTCAAAACGGTGAAGGAAAAATTCGTGAACCAAGATTCGAAGACATGTGACATCCACCAATCCGTACTGGGTCCACGTGGTGGGTTACGGCCCACTCCGTTTTACAGAGGCCTGTGCCCCAGCAGATGGCTGATAATAAATAATTAAAATTCTTCGTGACCACGACCGCTTTGTAGGAAGAAAACAACACCATAATGTTTTTTCATGTAAGTTCTCAAGTAGCAACCGCATACCGTTGGTAAAGTGCCTCCCATTTTGGTATACCAACGTGATGGTCGCGGGCAACCGCAGGATATGGGCAGCCCTGGACTGGTCGCTGCGGCGATGCTTGGAGAGGCCCACGTCCAGCACTAGACGTCTTTCGGCTGAGTTGATGATGATAAACGTACAGTGGAGTAGCTTTATTCCAAATAGTTTTGATACCTCAATAATTTTAATCATAATTATCATCATTCAAAGTCAAAGTCAAATAATTTATTTCAATTAGGCACATAAAAAGCACTTTTGAACGTCAAAATTTACAAAAAATAGAATTGATTTAGTCACCCCTGTTTTCACAATATTCTGTATACACTAATTATATAATTATTATGTGAAGACGATGCACCTGGAATAAGATATGCTGCTATACCACGATAGGTAAAAGAATGAAAAATGAAGCAATGACAGATAAATCAATTATGTGATACACTGGTGCTCACATATTTACAAACATTGTAAAATTATACGATATTCCTAACATTTGAACAAGTAAGTAATACTAATAAGTCAGTGTGAGTTCAAGTAATCACAGAGTGTAAAATAAATGCTATAAAAAATAAAAAAATATACAATTAAATTAGCAACCAGTTTGATTTTGTCTAGACATTGGCCTTGTTCCATCTACTGCGGAGTGAGGCCTCCTTCATTTTATTTCATGCTACTCTGGAAGAAAAAGTAAATTATAATAAATAATAAAACGAAATATGCTTCGTACGCCTCGCAGGTTTGTTTCAGTCGATGAGATGTAACATATGAGAGACTTGCTGCGCCAAGCCCAATTTATTGCCCAATATTTTTGGAATGTGGTCATGTCAAAGTGGATGTTAACACATTTAATGTATCTTTTTTGTTTTAGTTGGTGGATCCTGAAACCAATAAAGATATCACTGAGCCTAATGCCGTAGGAGAATTATGGTTTAGAGGCCCAATTGTGTTTAAAGTAAGATTTTTCTTTATTTATAAATGTAACTATTGTTTGAGTAAACTAGAGAAATTCACAATTGCGCATGATGTTTCGTTCGGGTAACCTTCTGATACGAAGGCAAACATAAAAAAAAAAACGCTATAGTAGAGAGTAACTATCTAGAAACAAAATCAAACTGTGGTGAAACACAGTTTGATTTTGTACCCATCGATTTTACCCATAGAAAAATGCCAAATGTGGTGGAAGACAGGCCACAATCCAACATGCTTGCAATTGAAATTCTGGTTCTGGAGTAATAATTAAAAATAAAGTAACTGTATCATAAAAGCACAACTCATATTCATATTTGGCAGTGGTACGTTCTTATAAGCGAGTAGGATCTTATTAAAATTATACTCGTAGATATAGAGACCACTTGTTTGATTGTAGATTGGACAATCTTAATCATACTACATCAATTCCTATATATTTTCAGGGATACTACAACAACCCAGAGGCGACAAAGGAGACGTTAACAGAAGACGGCTGGCTCAGAACTGGAGACATATTTTACAGGGATCACTCCTGGAACCTGTTCTTTGTTGAACGATTCAAGTTATTGTTGAAGTACAAAAGTCATCAAGTGAGTTACCTTACCTCGTGTTTTAAGGATCTGACCCTTGAACTTACTTAAATGCCATTTAACTTTAAGACATTCATGGTTAAGGAACGACGGTGACGTTGGACCATAGGACGTAGGACGGCTCAAAATGCTTTTGACATTACAAAAAACCTTATAGCGACAGAAACATTTTGAAACTTAACGGTGACTTTTAATTGAGTTGCTTTAGATTATTATTCGAAAACTACTTTTTATGAGCAGTTGTATGACTTTGACTTTATGGATATATCTGCCGTTTTTCCTTCAAAAACCTTTCTATTTCTAGTCCATTTGGTATGTTTAACTCCGATCAGTTTCATATTCTGAAAAAAACATGGTAATTGCAGGTGTCTCCAGTAGAAATTGAGACGGTGCTAATGAGCCACCCTGGAGTATTCCACGTCGCAGTGACAGGTATACCTGACAGAGAGAGCGGGGACCTGGTCGTGGCGTGCGTTGTTCCAAAACCTGGATGCAGCCCTACAGCACAGGAGATCAAGGACCTGGTTAAAGGTATGGGCTGCTAAGACCTGCTATTTAGTTGAAGTAGAACTATTTGTGAGGGGAAGTACCACCAGCGAACCTGTTTCAGCGTTGCTGTTTCTCAGTTTATAGGACAGGCAAATGACACATATTAGCTCTGACTCTAGGACGGCAACGCACCTACTATGCCTCTGGTATTGCAGAGGTTTATAGGTGGCAGTGACCAGTTATCACTAAGGTAGCCACCCAGTACGACTTAACGCCTGCCACCCAGTTATATGAAAAGAATGGAAGTGCTGAGCCAGAATAATTCGAAAAAAAAATCGTTGGCGACACGTTACAAACAAGCATATTATACCTACATATTAAAATAACAATTAAACTAGAGTTAATACTCTCTAAATGAGAAGACTTGCAGGAGGAAATATACTTGTGAAAGAAGTAATAAAATTAGGTTTTTCTTTCCAGAAACGCTGACAGACTCCAAGCAATTAAGAGGGGGCGTGATCTTCATGAAAGAGCTGCCAGAAACCAGTACATCTAAGATACATAGAAAGAAACTTAAAGAATTGGTCCTCACTATGCCAAGAGAATGAAATACGAATAGGAAAATTAAAAAAAAAACTAGTAAATAATAAAAGGAGATAGAATTTAGCAATAAATTACTTATTTTTCGGTAAAAATTGTTTTTTATAAAAACTTCGACCAAGTGCGAGTCAAACTCGTCCATCAAGGGTTCCGGACTATACAAGGTGAAATTGAATTCATGGGCATCCTCTGTGTGTGTCTGAATTGAGGAGCCATGTCTCATATCGGAACGAGGTTACTACCAATATTTAGTAGTAAATTAGCCGATTTTGTAGGCCGGATCCTGGAATTTGTAGTAAAACCCTTAAAAAGTTATACGACGTTAAAGGTGGCTCCTCAATCCTGACGTCTGGATTGAGGAGCCACCTTAGTACCCGAAAACTAGCCAACGGATATTTTTGAAAATGTTGTAGGATTTAGTAGTACCTATGCGTAATCTCTACAAAAAAAAAATGGGTTTGTACGGTCGAATTTGAGATAGCTTTTGATTTTTCATAAAAAAACATAAATTTCACCACGCTGTATCTCGAAAAGTTATCAACCAATTACAACATATTTTTAGTATGATTTAGTAGTAAATGTGCTCGAATTTGTACAATAAAAATAAAACGGAAAAGCTATATAATTTCGGTCTATAGAAATGATTATGTACGTAGCTACTAAAGTACCTAGTTGATCAAATCGGATAACAATAACACCAATATTTAGTAGAAATTTCTACTAAATATTGGCGTAATCCAACATCCTGCGCAATCAGTATTTCAAAAGATATTAATAAAATAAACATTCCTTAACAAATTAGTGAATAGGGTGACCATAAATAATTCAAACTATGATCATAAACAGAGTTTTACTTACACATGAATAATTCTACACCAATCAGTACTTATGTAAATTATGAACACAATATTAACACCAAGAATAAAAAAAAATAAAAAATAACTAAAAGAGCAATATCCCATAGAATAAATAAACAAACACCAAGAATAAAAAAGAAATCACAAAGAATTTTCAGCATCAGCACTAACTCCGAGCGACGCTCTAAAGAGATTCCAGCCCAAACTATAACATATCCACTGCCAACCGGCACTTTTTCCTCAAAACAAGCTGGAATAAAATCTACCCCTGGCCGTCTGCAGACTCTTCGCCGCCCGTCACTTGCACACAGCATAAATATGGATTCGTCAGAAAACATTACTCTTGCCCATTCTTCGTCTCCCATTGTGCGTGTTCGCGGGCGTAACGTAATCTTGCTACCCGATAATCCCTTAAAATTTTGGACCATTTGCGGGTCTATTAGCTTGAAGGAGTCGCCGCCTTACAATTTTTTTTTACATTGACAAACATTCAGTGTTACTCACGCAATAAAGAAGAATCTAACGACATATCATTCATGTAAATCGGTTCAGCCGTTTAGTAGTTACGAGGGAACATAGGGACGGACATACATAGATAAACATTCAGGTCAAAGACATAACACTTTGGCTTCGCCACAGTTTATCTGTATAAACTGTGGCGAAGCCAAAAAAGTAGTGTTATGTTATGTTATGTGTGCATTACAATCATTCCTACGACTCAGTTTAAATTGTCCGAATACTTCAACGAAATCATGCCATTTGAGGCCAATTCTAACTTAGTGAGTTGAATTGTTGACTCTGGTGATTATACTTCCTGTAAATACATTATTTGATAAGCCGTCAGTCTCTTTGGTACATTATCAGTCGACAGCGATGCGGAATTTTAATCTATCGAAATTAGTAAAAACAAAAAAAGTTTTGTTTTGTAACTTTTTCTTTTTTTGTAACTGTCTTGTAACTGTATTTCCTGCTCCTATGTTCAATGCATGTCGTGGCAGCCTTTATTACACTACAAAATGTAAAAATAATATGGGTAACATGTGTTTTTGGTGTATGGTTTGTTGGTTTTCCTTAAATAAATAAATAAATGAATTTATATTATGTAAAGAAATGAAAACAATTCGTCTGCAGCATATGCAAGGGATGCGATATCCCCGAAACTGTTTACCAATGCGTTGGAGGACGTCTTCAAGACGTTGGACTGGACAGGGTGTCGACGTGAGCGGCGCGTACATCTCACAACTTCGCTTTGCCGATGACGTTAATTGGCAGAGACGCTGGAACAGTTCTTTTTACCTATTGTGATAACGTATTTTTTTTTTTAGTTGCATCGTTTCACATATAACTATGTAACTAATGTACCTACATATAATACAAAATATTGTAACACTTTTTAAAAGAGTAACGGTGGAGTTTCTTGCCCATTCTTCTCCATACGAATACTACCTTTTGGAAGGGGCGCTAGAATCAATTCAATTTTTTGTAAACTTTGACGTTCAAAAGTGCCTTACAAGGGCCTATTTGAAATAAATGATTTGACTTGACTTTGACTTGAGTTAGACCAGATGCTGAACAGCCTAAATGAAGCCTCTCGGTGGGTTGGACTCGGCATGTATGAATGTTTGAATTCATCAATATTGAAAACAGGGGAAAAAAAAATTACCACATTCATCACATTATTTTTAGTTGGCAGTGTATAGAGTGACGCTAGCGACATAATAGTGGCGCTGCCTCGGCCCGGCTAAAGTGCCGTAACCAAAAAAAAATAACAAGTGACAGTGACTAAGTGACAATGACAATGCAATCATTGTCATTGTGACTTAGTCACTGTCACTTGTTATTTTGTTTGATAGTAGAGGTTAGTTCGCCTTGTGCCTAAACGGACCCTGCCACTCGCCGGCCGCTGTCACGGCACCGCTCGCTTCGCTCGCTCGGCTCGTGCGTTGTGTGGTCACAGTTCTAACCTAACATACCCTTCAGCCATTTTTATGTGCTACTACATTTTTCGTAAATTCAGTCATTGTAGTGACTTTTGGTATAATTATCTAAAACAAATACGATCAATCAATACAAAGGGCAGCGAAATAATCTCAACGATCAAACAAAATAACAAGTGACAATGACAATGACAATGCAATGCTTACGGAATTTTAGCTGGACTCTATACACTTTCTTTTTAGTTCTTATTTATTTCGGTGTTATGCAGGTTTTTGTTTATTTATTCAACCGTAGCGAGCTGAACTTTGACTATTAGTGTGTGACTATCTCTCTTTTACCACGCGATTGATGCCCGAGTGAAGGAACAAAATATACCTTATACTGGTCTGTCACAGAAAGAAAATTATTTCTAAGTTTTGTGTTTTTTGTTTGATAAGATTCCCTACGGTTAGTTTATAATCACATTTAAAATTATTGAAGTCACATGATACTAAGCTATCTGAAGGAACCAGCAGCCAGTCAACAAAGTGACAGAGGGGCTGCTAGTGTAGGGTGCGCCAGATAGAATATAGTTAGGCCTAGTCGCAACTGTTATAAAATATACACCCCACAATAGAACAGGCTGTATCTTTAACCCTGCGTCCCAGGACCCAACCGAAAACGATTGTCGCGCGACTGCTTGATTACGCAATCGTTTACTTGAAACATTATGTACTAATACTAACGCGACCATACTATACTAACGACTATACGCGACTATACTAACGCGACCATTAAAGTCGTGTATGTACATACATGACTTTAATGGTCGCGTTAGTCATGTATGCACAAACGTGACTTTAATGGTCGCGTTAGTATGTCATATCTACATAAACGAGCACGACGATCGCGTAATCACAGCCGTGCTGTCACTTTTGGGTAGGACGCGGCCTAATAGGAACCCTAGATGCGCGAGTCTAACCCACACTTGGCAGATATTTCAATAAAACCCATTTGTACCGAAAAATTATTAATTTATTGCTAAATCAAATCGCCCTATTATTAACAAGTATTATAAGAACATTTAGGTAATCAAATTTCATTCTCTTGGCATAGTGAGGACCAATTCTTTAAGTTTCTTCCTGTTTATCTTAGATGTACTGGTTTGTGGTAGCTCTTTCATAAAGATCACGCCCCCTCTTAGTTGTTTGGAGTCTGTCAGCGTTTCTGGAAAGAGAATTCAAACTTTATTACTACTTTAACACACATGTCTGTCGCCTTCTGCAAGTATTCACGCTTAGAGAGTAAGTATATTCATTTCAGAGTATTTTTTAAAGTTACAAACATAATTACCGACCTGACCACTTGCGACCCATCTGGTCGCAGGTGGCCACTACCGGTTATATATCTGTAATACCAGAAGAATCACAGGTGCGTTGGTATCAGAGTTAGAGCTATTAATGTGTCATTTACCTGTTATCCTGCAAATTGAGACACAGATATCCCGAAACAGTTACCGAAAAGTTACATAACTATTCAATAGGAGGTCTTAGCAGCCCTTACCTTTAACCAGGTCCTTGATCTCCTGTGCTGTAGGGCTGCATCCAGGTTTTGGAACAACGCACGCCACGACCAGGTCCCCGCACTCTCTGTCAGGTATACCTGTCACTGCGACGTGGAATACTTCAGGGTGTCTCATTATCATCGTCTCTATTTCTACTGGAGACACCTGCAATTACCATGTTTTTTTCAAGATATGAAATGTTCAAAACGTAAATGCTCTTTGGACGTCATGGTTGTCTCTATTAACCCCCAAACACGCCCTTCTTATTTTCGAGTCGATGGTAAATGTACATATTGTGTTAAGTGAGTTGGGCCCAGTAAGTGGCTACGCCAATCGCGGCATCAGTGGCATTTTATAGGTCCTCATAAGTGATTTTGTGCGAGGGAGACATCATAATACAGATCTATTTTATGTAGGCGCGAATACAAAACCAACGCAAATCAACTTTAAGGTTTATTGTAGTGACAGAAACAGTTTGACCCGCTCAACGTTCTATGACCCGACGCCGGTCCATAGGATGATTGACAGTAAAGTGGCATTTGAGTATTCAGGAGTCAGATCCTGGATAAGATGTAAGTAACTCACCTGATGATTTCTGTACTTCAACAATAACTTGTATCGTTCTACAAAGAAAAGGTTCCAGGAATGATCCCTGTAGAATAAGTCTCCCGATTTGAGCCAGCCGTCTTCTGTTAACGTCTCCTTTGTCACCTCTGGATTATTGTGGTATCCCTGAAAATATACAGGAATTGATGATTAGTAAGCTTGTCTAATCTATAATTCTAATAAGATCCTAGTCAATCATGCTTATCAGTATCTACTACGCCCAAATATTCATAGGAGTTGTAGTTGTGTTTGTTTGATATAGTTACTTTATGTTTACTATCTTCTGCCCGCGACTTCGTTCGCGTAGAAGTCGTAAGACACCATAAGGATGATTGCCTTAAGGTAAACTTAAAAAAAAAGCCACAGTTTTATAAAACTTCCTTGTATACTACTTTTGGTCTCAGCAGCCAAAATATACAAAGTTAGGACTGACAACGCGCGAACAAGCGTCGTACCGTTTTCGGTATGAGAAACAGCTCGTCCTGAGGTCGACACCCGCAGCCTCTTTTTTTGGGTGGGAAATTATCAAATAACTTCTCCCGCTCCGCCCAGAGCTGGAGAAGTAATTTGATCATTTCCATCGTGGCCCCTCTCTAGCCACTCCTCAAAGACACCCGCAGCCTTCAGTAGCAATTTCCCATTGCTTGCGAAGTTTTTCGTTTTTAGTGAATTAATGAACACCTGCGTTCCTGCATAATGTAATATGTATCTAATGCACAACACTGATACACTGACTGATGCATTCATACAGATTATTTCTGACGAACGGCTATCACTAAAATAATATAACAGAGAATGTAAACACACGGGATTTCTCATGAACGGTCACCTAACCATAGATATTTATTTTCGTTATAACAATAAAAATAAAACACAGAAAAGACCAAAACTTTATGTTTTCTCTGTACGTTCTACAAAGTTGATAGTTTGTAGAACGTACAGAGAAAACATGAAGTTCAGCTAAGTGGTTCGACAACCTATTTGCAAATCGGTTATCGAACCACTTAGCTATTTGCTTTGTTGAAAGGTGACTTAAATAGCCGTTCACCATGATTGATATGTTACTGTACTAGTGTCGGAGAGAAGGTACCTATTAATTTTATTGTTCTGATGATGTATTTATTTTAATTTGATTTACTTTCATTGGATTTATGTTGCTTCCATTTAATCTGATATATTTGGATTTGTTTAATTAAATTTGATGTTTGATTTTTTTGGATTTTATTGTATCATTTGATCTTATTTGGTTGTATAATATGATGATTTCTATTAATTTATGTTTTGCAATGGGTGTTATCTAAATAAATAAATAATATAAACACATTGATACATTTTATAAATTTTTTAACAATGATTTTATAACAATGACATGAATTTTTACTTTGTAAAGTATGCAATCACTAGACAGGTCCACTCAATCTGTGTGGTTTTTTCCCCAAAAGACCATTTCAGACATCAATCTACATGGTCTTCACATAATCTGGCCAAGATTATGTCTGGACTTTAAAAGAGACTGTAAGCTCTGAGTTTGTTTCGGATTTTCTTCTCAGAGTAGTCAGATAGGAAACGTCGACCTCATCTAGTTTTTAAAATATTATTGACGTGTAAAAGTGTTTGTACAAACCTACCTATTTACAAAAAAAAAAATCATTTCATGTTTTTACTACATTTCGTTACCCGTTAAGCATCATGCGCAATTGTGAGCCATCTGCCAATTTCTCTGGGTTACTCAAACAATGGTTAGATTTATAAATAAAGAAAAATCTTACTTTGAACACAGTTGGGCCTCTGAACCATAATTCTCCTAAGACGTTAGGCTCAGTGATATCTTTATTGGTTTCAGGATCCACCAACTAAAACAAAAAAGAATACTAAAATATGTGTGCACATCATTATTCACTATGATCTGATTCACCCTTATCCCAAAAAGTCCCCAATTAGGATTGAGCTTCTTTTTAACCGACTTCCAATTGACTCGCGGTGGTCCTATAATTTTTTTATTAACTTTGCTTGGATAGTTTTTGAGTTAGATTCATTCAATAATACGTATTTTCCCACTAAGAAAATAACAATAACTAAAATAAAAAACACCGACTTCTGAAATTAAATTTATTTTTCACTATGTAGAGGTTTTTTTTGGAAGTAATTTTTTTTGGAAAAGTTTTTTGAAGACTTACTTCTTCCATACATCTTATCGACTGAAAGACGTTTTATTAAAGATATTTACTTAGGCACGAAAGCTACTCTTGTCAGAGGCAGAATACCTCACATAAATAAAGGTAAGGATAAAAGAAACCTTCTATACAGAACATTCATCATCATCTCAGCCAAAGACGACCAAAGCTGGACGACGTCTTGATGTTTCTTACATACTCTTTCACTTGCTTCGTCTACGTTCATACATGCGAGTGATGACACCTGTCATTTCTGAAGGATCAGGTCAGGGCGCCCTTGATTTACTTACTTTCATTTCCATACCACCATTTGGTCGTCCACAGGACCCCGGTGCCGGTGGGAAGTCGTGTTGAACAGCTATCCCACTTAATTCACTCATGGCATAAAAGACGTACGCGTCATCTGTATTCGCAATTTTCTGGAACACACATAAATATGATCTCATCCCTCTGATCACAGTGGTCAAACCGTAACTTTTGAGTCCAACATACCAATAAAAAAGTGCAGCTACAATTCAGGCCTATAATAGCTGTTAATTTAAATAATTTTAATATCATTTTAGTTTGCAAGTTAAGTAATCAGGACTTTACAATGAACACTGTCAATATTTTGTATAAGAAGTGAACGGGCGCCGTCAGTTGGGACTGGTGATCTCTTAGCTGCCATGGCTTATTTTAATTTTTGAATTGTTCTTGTTTTATCTTTTTATTACGGACGCTTTTAACGGGTACGTCTTTCTACATTGTTCTCACATATATAATTTCAACATGAGTGATGTAACAAATATTTTGGAAAAAAAAAAAAAAAAAAGTGAGTGACCTTGCACTTTCTTGCCCGTTCTTCTCTATAGGGATCTACTGCACTTTGGAATGGGCAACTAGCTTCATATTTCTGACTGACCGACTCCTACAGAATTCAAAAGTGCCTGTAAATGGTATAATTGAAATAAATGCTTTGAGTTTAATATCTGAGAAGTAGCCTACTCGTTGAATGGTATTAAAAAGTATTGAGAGGTACATAATTCCTTTGCAATGTAATTCTTGAAGGACTTTTTCGTCAACAAGATCATAACCTGGGGCACTGTTGTTGTCCATTATGTTTAAATTCCTTAGTATCTCTTTAGGCGTTTCAAGCTTCAAAGGTAGTTCCAGCTGAAGATCGTGGTTGAAGACAAGGTCGATATCAGATTCATCCACGTTTGGTTTCGGGTTATTAGGCTTAAATGCATACGTTGCTGAGATGGTTCGTAAATGCATCAGCTTTTTCTTGTTTAGTTCTAATCCAGGTTCCTTTTAAGTTCCGAAGCGGTGGTTTATGGTGCAAGGGTCGATCCAAGTTTTTACAGGCTCACTTTATTGAATAGTCAGTCACTTTTGTAGGGGAGATTATACAGAACATATATTTTCCGAATTATATTGACAACATAAAGAAGATTACCTTTACTTTATCAAGGACCTCTGGAGTAACAGCGCTGCCACCTAACAAGATGGATTGGAAGCAAGTGAAGTCGCATTTAGCATTTGTCATCATGGTCGTCATCATTGAAGGGTTAGTAGCGATGTAGGTAGGCTGTGGAAATCAGAAATCAATATTTATAAAGAAAAATCAGCAATAGAGTCAAGAGTGCCCCAAAGTGAGCAGACTCGAGTGAAATAAACTCTGGCTACTCGAGGCTACCTAGTTTTAGTGAATACGAAACTCAACAGCTGCATGCTAGCAGTCTTACAAATCGAAGAATCGATCAGGCTTTAAGAAACGGCGTTTAATTGTGACTGAAATGTCATCTAAATCCTGACAGCGATTGAACTGCGAATCCAATGATGATTTATTTCGCAATATCACCGTCAGCCAAAAGACGTCCACTGCTGGCCGTAGGTTTCCCGTAAGCGTCGCCACATCAACCGGTTCTGTACTTTTCACATCTAGCAGTTTCCCGGCACCTTCTCCAAGTCATCTATCCACCTTGTGGGAAGTCACACGCTGCGCCTTCCGGTACTCGGTCACCGCTCCAAAAGGTTTACGGCTCCACCGGCCTTCCATAATTGTTCATCGCTAACCAGAGCCTAGTTCATCCGTAAATGGGGGATTTTCATGATTTATTATACTCCTAGTTCATGTCGTATAATATTATAATAATAAAACCTTTATTTACTGATAAACTGAAACTAAATTTAATATAAAATAAAGAAATAAAGGGAAACATAACTATTGCACTTCGGTGTTTTCGTCAATCAGCGCATCCTTTGACGCATAGGCCTTCCCAGGCTCCTCCTTTGTCACGGTATCGTGTGTCTCTAGCCTAGAAGGCACCAGGTGTCTCAACTATGTCGTCGCCACAGCGTTTATGTTGTCTTTTTCTACTTCCTTTCGATCCATCTCTAATTTGCCATTCCGTCACAGCTTTGGATCAATTATTGTTCTCCTATCCTTCAATACAGGATAGATAATCACTTCGTGCACTTATTTATGAGATTTACTACGGAGCAAAATCAAATACGTCTGTTTGGTAAGCACACCGAAAACGGATACCATAATAAATATTCCTACCTTATATTTATTGACTAGTTCCGCGAAATGTTCCGGTGTGAGAGGTGATGATGTCTGCAGCCTCGTAACTTTCAGGATCGGGGAAAAGAGGTAGTGGATGCCAGCTGATAGCCACTGCGCTGGAGAGGGCATCATCACCAACCTTGTTGGCGTTGGAAATTTGGAGAAACTTGCCCTAAAAATATAATGATGATGATAAAAAAATCGATGAGTTTTTCTACTTCTGCGTAGGATATTCACGCATGGGGAGTTAACCACGTTATCTGCGCGATTCATTTGGCTACACATCCGTGCGTAGCATAGCCGTGGTTGGACGATCCCGCCTACATGTTCATACATAGCGAAGCTAAGTAAGCTAAGCTTACGTGGGTTGCTGTGGAGCAGGGTCCTAACTTAACTCGTGCTTTGTCTCCGTTATTTATGAGTGAGTGTGGCGTATATTCGAGTATTATTTCCCCCGACTTGTGGTAGCAGGAGAAACAACATAGAGTTTCAGGAGTCGGTAGAATTTCAGAGATAAAATTTCTAGAAAGGATCGAAAGAGTATTGAGTTACC
This sequence comes from Agrochola circellaris, assembly GCA_914767755.1. NCBI lineage: Eukaryota > Metazoa > Arthropoda > Insecta > Lepidoptera > Noctuidae > Agrochola > Agrochola circellaris. Next base: position 13,929,901 of record OU611860.1, read on the forward strand.
ATACATAAGGCGTTCCAATAGTTAAATTCTTGTGTGTAAGCATGGCCGTTTTTGGTACCCCCGTGGTTCCACTTGTAGATGTCAGGTACGCTACGGTGTCCACCAGTGGCGAAGGGTGAGTTTAAGAGAAAGGTAAGCCGGAGCAAAAACAAAAAAAAAAAAAAAAAAAAAAATCTGCCGCGCCGTCGTAACACTGACCAACTAACTTATTCCTACAACGATACTGGTCAAGTATTTCTTACAACTATTTGTATAAAACTTCAGCAGTTCGACTTCCGCTAACATCGTAAAAACCTAGGAATCGTTCTTCGATTCCAGTTTCAGATAAATATCGAAAAATTACAGTCAATTGCTCCCTATGACTGACATCGGGAGTTTCGTCAATCATTACAGACAGAAATGGAGCTTTATCTATCTCGATTCTAATGTGGTCTCGTAAAACGGATGCAATACTATGTATTAAATCATTTTGAATATCACTTGAAAGACCAGAAAACGCGGGGTTCTGAACTGAAGAACATAGTTCCAAATGAGAGTCCATTACGTTGTCATACTTGCTCAGATATAACAAGGTTTCAATATAGTTACCGCGGTTATCAGAATTCGGACGTTCATCGTGGCCGCGAAAAGCTACTTCTTGTTTACCTAACAAAATAACGGTGTCAATAAACCGTTTCATTAAATTCCTATTTCGAGCTACTTTCCTATTATGAGCTTCAAGCGAATTAGTGAAAAATGGTTCTATCCTACTTATTCCCGAAGTCATGTAAATCTAAACAGCTACCTACGAATATGCTTTTCAGTCTGCACATGTTTTTTTGATGAATTCGTCAGATTATTAATATCTGTAAAACCCCCTTTATTCCATAAACTACTAGAATCTGAGAAAAGTAAACATGGAAAACAAAACATCTTATTTAATTTACAACTACCAGTCAGCCATTGATATTTATCGTAAAGGGACACATTAAAATGTTTGAAAAACCCATCACGTCGTTTGTAGTTTATAGTCATATCTGGTCGAGCACGACCTAGCCTAATTATGTGTTTCTTATTGTTTCTTATTTTCAAAACTTAACCTTGAAAAGCATGTTTCCTCACGAAGCAAATAATCTGTCACACAACAATCTAAAACTATTAATGCCGCCATCCTACTAATAACTTTTCAAATCTACTCTAAAAAAGTAATTTCAACTTGCTAATCTATCGACTTACCACAAATTCCTAATTACAACGACGGCGAACGCACAATTTCACAAAAAACTCACGATTATCCAATTCTAATTGTTACACTAATACGACACTAATAACTTATATGAATACAACGAACAAAATGCTAATTAACTACAAGTAAGTATCAACAAAATTAAAGGTTATAAATTCTATTAACTATTTACGTCAATCGCATCGTCAACAAACATTTAAAATTATTGCGTGCGTGGAGGAGCGTGGAGCTTGTCCCTCCCCCCGTCCCGAACCAAACCGAACGCTTACGAAATTCAGCGAATGGATTCCTACACTGCTGTACCTATCATAACTCGACTTTTTACGGCTTACTATTGCCTCAAAAAACAGCGTGTCACGTGACCTGAAGTGACGTCATGACGAGATTATTTTGTATAGAAATTTAAGTTTTCATAACCCGGGCGGACAACGAGTTATACTGGAGGCACTAGAGCAAAATTGGCGCGCACTTTAAATGTTTTGTTTTCGTTGGAATATAAAGACAATTTTTTTAATGTAGGTTAGGGTTTTGTAATACTTTAATTTTATGGTTTAAGTATTAAATAATACATTCAGTGTGATTATTAAACACTGCTGAGAACTACTGACTGTCATAATTTCCTAAGGGAAGCCGACAGGAATCGGGTTATTGGTTAGCTGCGCCCCTGGTGTCCACGGGTTCCAAGTCTGTTGGTCTGAAAATGAAGGAAGATTCAGTTAGTTAAAATTATTCTTTTTCTACCAACCAATTATAAATTGAGGATATTTTGGTTTGCAAGAAATAATACCGCTAGGAAATGGTCATCTATGTATGACAGGTACGGAAACAAATGGACGAACGTACGGATTGACAAACTGAATTCTAGCTCCAGTTGGTTTTGGCTGGGTAAGCCAGCATTTTGTATTTATTATTCGAGCCTCTTTAAAGACACCAGTCTTGCTAAATTTGAGTGTGGAGAACTTACGCATTCGACTAAAATGGTAGAAGCTGCAATTTCTATGCTGGTCATTAAATAGTTGGGAATGGAAGTGGTCTTTATAAGAATTGGCATTGCATTATGCCTAGATACCAAAAGGGTTGTCACCAGAACCCTGGACAAAAAAAGCCTGTCTGTCGTTATAAGTGCTTTCCTTGAAATATATCAATGGGAATAGCAATGTCTCCGAATGATTTCGTTAGAATACAGAAAATAAACAAAAAGTTAAATACGTACTTAAAATTTTTAATTGTTTTTTCATCTTCATTTTCTAGTAGATTCGCTAATGTAGTATATTTACTATCATTATCAAAGGTCGCAATTATTGCATCCACTTTGGACATTTCTATCGCCTTCTGAACGTCCGTCGTCTTTTCGCTTTGACAGAATATTATATTCGGCCGGTTCGAGAGGAATAAATCTTTCAATTCATCTGAAATGAAAAAACAGTTTATGTTGTTTATCTGAAAAAAGCAAACTATTGGAACGTTAACAGTAGGCCGCACTTAATTCTATGAGGAAAACATACGAGTAGTGATCATATAGTGTACTTTGGGTACCTCAGGGTAGCATTTTGGGATCGACTCTATTTCTCATTTACATAAACAACAGTAGATGGAGGTTAGTGAGCTGCATGCACATGCTGCTGAACTACGTAAGAAAAATAAGGCAGTTGACTGATATAGCCACAGCATGTCTTATGGCGTTCTACTGTGGGGATCGGCAGCTGAGGTAGATTCAATTTTCATTTTACAAAAGAGGGCAATCCGCGCTATCTATAAAATGGGTCCTCGCGAAACCCATTAGAAACAAATTGATATACTGACTCTGCCTTGTCTTTATGTCTAAGAAAGTATTTTGGTTGTCCGCAAAAACTTAGGACTTTGCCAAATAAGAAGCGATTTCCATAATAAAAATACAGGTAGTGGACTTAAATTGTCATAAGTAAAATATTAACTAAAACAAGCAAGTCATTTCTTATAAATACACTCGAGAGCAATGAATCCGGGTCACTTAAAGAATGTTAAAAATCTCGGAAACTAAAAATGATAGGTTAATGCAATAAATTGTATTTAATAGACAATGTAATACTCCTTAAATGAAAGTAAAAAAAATATGAGTCACCATACATTTTATTAACACAAAATTACATAAAGAAAAAAACTACTGATCTCTCCTTAAAACAAAAATAGGAAACATGAAATTTTTGAACTTTATTACGATTTTCTTGAATTTTAATACTTCGTATTGCCTCCTCGTGCTTCCATTACTGCGTTTACGCGGTTTGGCATGCTGTACACCAAGTTCCTTATACGATTTTGGGGAATATTCTCCCATTCCTCTGTGAGAGCAATTTTGAGCTCACGAAGCGTGATTGGGGGAGGGTTTCGTTGTTTTACGCATCTGCCTAGCTCGTCCCAAGCATGCTCGATCGGGTTGATATCCGGGCTGCGCGCTGGCCACTCCATACGAGTAATGTTCATCTCTTGAAGGTAGTCATTCACAATCCTACCTGTATGAGGTCGGGCATTGTCATGCATAAATATAGCATCCTCACCTAAATTGACCATAAATGGACCAACGTGATCATTGAGGATTTCTTCCACATATCTTACGCTAGTTAAAGAGCCGTTTTCTATGATCACCAGCTCTGTGCGACTTTCAGAAGAAATTCCGGCCCACACAAGTACAGACCCACCACCGTAGGCTACTTTTTCTTCGATGCATGCTTGCTTGAATCTTTCCCCTGGTCTTCGATACACTCTGTGTCTTCCATCGTGCTTGTAGAGCATAAATTTTGATTCGTCGGAGAACATAACTTTTGACCAATCTTCAATACTCCAATTTACGTGGCTCTGGGCATATCTTAGTCTTGAAATACGATGCCCACGCTCCAGTTTAGGGCCGTTTGCAGGTCTAAGGGGTTTTAAGTTAGATTCAGCAAGCCGACGTCTTACTGTCCATGCACTTGGGTTACTTCCTCCGAGGCGTCGAAACTGATTTGTGAGTTCAGTTCCTGTGAGAAAGCGATTTCGAAGCATGGTGTTCACCAAGTATCGGTCTTCTCGTGCTGTGGTACACCTGGTTCTGCCCGTTCCTGGTCTGCGTAGGTTAGAACCAGTTTCTTCGTAACGTCGGAGAAATGTAAGTATTCTGGTGCATTCTTCAGGCGTAAGCGACATAATTTCAGCTTGAATAATGAATATAGAGCACTATCAACATGGTTTATGTACCCACATAAATGACAGATTACAAACAAAAGCAAAACCAAATGCTGTAATTTCGTAGTTCCATCTTCGAAAGTGGCCCTTTTTCAAATTTGATTTTTTTATGATATAACTTTACAATAACTAAGAAGTTTTAATACCTTCATTTAAGGAGTATTACATTGTCTAATTAATACAATTTATTGCATTAACCTAGCAATTTTAGTTTCCGAGATTTTTAGGATCCTTTAAGTGACCCGTATTCATTGCTCTCGAGTGTAGTATACGTTTTTATAACAAATTGCCAAAGTCGGAACGATGGGGTAGGTAGATAGGCGATGGAAGTTTTATAAAAAAATCATAAATATTATAAAACTAAAAACTATGTTGAAGACAAGGAAGTTTGGCAATAATTCCTTCTGCACATGTGGCTTCTCTGGTACCTCAACGGCAAAAAGTAAGTGTATATATATACCGTCTTCCTTGATATAATCATTTCATTATTTGACATTATATACCCACAATTTAATTTCAACTCTTTATTTCTGACTTTTGTGGACATGATATTTATAAATTCAGATTTGCTACTGTAGTTGTTATGGCATTGTCATTTGGTTTATAGGTTTTTATTTTTATAATTTTATTTATCTTTTATGTAGATTCTTTTATATTTTGTGAATGTGAGAATTTTGTAGGCCTCTAATAGACAGGAGATCTGTTGACCATTTCTATTTTGTTAAATAAATGGTACTTGTTAAAAGGCCTTCACTCTCCTCCCATACTTAATAAGACTGTTATTTGGAAATATTGTAAGAATCAATAATTTTTAAAACGGTGACTGTCCGAATTGCAACCGGGCACCAAGCTTTTGAATTTTCATAAGTGCCCATGTATGTAGGTTTATGTGAAATAAAATATTTTCAATATGTGAAAAGCATGAAGAGCCTTTGCCTTGCCGCCTTATCATAAACCGAGTTCTAATTTTGGACCAAGCTTAGGTAAACCTTACAGATTATTTTTTTTCGAACCTAGTTCCGACTTTTTTTTAAATTTATTTATTAAAAAACCAACTTACATTAACAGTTTGCACCACACATACAAGTGACCGACTGAAATAAAGTTATTAGATAATAAACTACTTAGACTCAGGTTTAAAATCAGATTTTGTGTTTAGAACTTTAATGATGTCGGAATAAACTTCGAAATAAAAAAATGGCTCGATGGTTTAAACCTGGGTAATGCTTTTTTTGTAATTTTGTAAAACGGGCGTTATATTTTTAATAAGACAGTTAAAAGTTAAACTCACTGGCTCCCAAAGTAGCGTCTATAGAAGCTATCATAATTCCAAGATACAGCGCTGCGTAGTGGGGTATGCAGAAATTGATGTGGTTGGGGCCCATCAGCACCATGACGTCGTCTTTCTTCAGTCCCAAGTTCGTGAGAGAGATAGCACATCGGATACTTCTGTCCATAACCGAGCCATTGGTTTCAGATTGCCCTGTTCCTCCATCGATCTGTTGGAATAAGGTTGCAAGTTTTATGTGCTTTGCTATACAGGGTGGATTTTTGGGATGGGGCAATCAGAGCCGGTACCTTAACCTTTGTAGCTACAGGAAAATGGTCTTAAAAGACGGACAGTCTTTTAAGACCATTTTCCTGTAGCTATAACTTTTTGAGATTTTGATCAGCATTCAGTTTTTTTTTATTGTTCTCGTCTACTCTTGTTATAGTCTAGTCTCAAAATATCTTAAAAAGTAAAGGACAAAACGAATGATCTTTCATTCTTTTGTTGTATTTTTTTTAAGGATCATTGGACAAGATTTTCCATCTGCAGCGCATATATAGTTCGACATTGAGTAAGCCCTCATACGCACTAGCGATTAACCGTGCGGCTGACCTTCGCGGTCGATGGCGGTTAAGTGCGTAAAAGGATAAGCGGTTGCACAAAAAAAAAAAAGTGGCTAACCGCGTGGTAGTGCGTATGAGGGCTTAGGTTAAGTTAGACCTTGAATGATTGACAGTACCTTACAGAGGACGTAATGGGACATAGGATAACTACACTTTAAATTAAGTGGTATCTATGAGCTTTGGTAGAGGTGTAACTCAACGACCTAAAACTTTGGGCTTGACCTAGGAAAGGAACCTTAGAAAATCAGCAACAATTTGAAAATAAATTGTTTATAATAAGTGTAGTTAGTACCTGCATAACAAAATCCGGGTCATCTTCTAAACTGTGTAGTACGAGCTTTCCAATGTGGTGCCTATCGGAGGGGATCCCAGTCTTCGCCACCACACGGGATCCTACCTCGGCCATATACCAGTGCACTGCGTCAAAAGCGCGTCTCGACATGTTTGTTATTATTTACTTCTGAAATCAATTTATTTAACATCTGTATCATCTGCAAACAGAACAACACCACAGATATCCTTCAAATAAAATGTTAAGTCATTAATATACACTATGAATAAGAATGGACCCAGCATTGAGCCTTGAGGTATACCTAACTGAACCAGTAGCCCGGATGATTTCACACCATTAACATCTACTCATTGGAACCTATTATTAAATTGGAATTTAATACTTTGAGAGCTTCGTTTTAGACATCGTAATGACGTAGTTTACGCAAAAGCGTGTCATGATGCACGCAATCAAAGGCTTTGGAGAGATCACAGAAAACTCCAATAGCATTTTGCGAGTTCTCCCATGCGTTAAATATGTGTTTCAGTAGGGCAACACCCGTATCTGTGGTCGAACGACCCTTTGTAAAGCCATATTGTTCATCTTGAAGGAGGCTGTTTAAGTTAAAATGTCTTAGCAACTGCTTGAGTATTCATTTTTAAAATATTTTGCTAAATGCAGATATAAAAAAAAAATGCTGTACTTATTTCTGTAGGAATAATAATGCCTCTTTTGCATACCGTGGAAGTAATGTACTATAATATCGTTTGCATTCCTACTATACAGGTTGACTTGTAATTCGACATTTTCCTTCTAGGACCCATTTGCAACAATTAAGCACCCAATAAACCCTAGGCGAAAATTCATGGGAATGGAGAAAACCCAATTTTTATATATTTTTGAAAATGTCCCAAAATTCGTCATTAGATATAAATTTTCTATAAACTCTCAAATTGAATGACTTTATTGCTATTCCATTGGATGCCTAATGGAAATATAAAGAAAAATTGGATACATCGTTTGCAAACAAACGATGTAACCAATTTATCTAAAACATCAAACAGTTCAAGGGAAGAAGTTTATTAACCATTTTCAAAAATCATCTACGTACATGAACTTTGACACCAGTTATCTTGAAATTTTTGTATAGCATTAAGCGTACAAATTACGGGAATTCTTATTTATTCAGTTATCTAACGAGGTAAAAAAGTAAAAAAAAAAAATCGACTGTTTCATCGGTACCTTTAAATATATAATTTAAAGGTACCGATGAAACAGTCGATAAGCATTATCGACTGTTTGAAAGCAAAGGTTGAATTTGCAAATTGTTGAAATATTTAAATTTATTTCGAGATAATTGGTGTTAATTTTCATGAACGTAGATGACTTTTGAAAATGTTTAATTTTCTTTCTTTAATTTTCAACTGTTTGATATTTTAGAAAATTTGGTTACACCAAAAAGTTTGTCAAAAAAAAAATGTTTATTGATATAAACAAAATTTTTGATTGGATCCTCGTTTTAGGCAGATAGTGCCTCTATTAGGAGAGTCCGCTCTTCCAAAGCAAGACGTTAAAGTGTTACGTATCCAATGGAATACCAATAAAACCTATTCAATTAGAGAATTAAGCTTCGTGCAGACCAGCGCGACGCGACAGCGCGACGCGACACCGGTTATTGTTATACCGTCAAGTTTTCTTAGAAGTTGTATTGTTCGAGTCGCGTCGCGGCGTCGCGTCGCGCTCGTCTGCACGAAGCTTTAAGCAGCCCATAAACCCTACTTGAAAATTCATGGGAATCGAGAAAACCCAATATTAAATATTTTTGAAAATTTCTCAGAATTATCGATCTAAACATGTTAGACACAAGTTTAGATCGATGATTCTGAGAAATTTTCTTCTGGCTGCTTAATTGTTGATAATGGGTCACACTATCATGTCCTGGAAGGAATACGTCGAATTACAAGTCAACCTGTATAGTAGGAATGCAAACGATGTTATAGTACATTACTTTTGCATACATTTTTTGTAATGTTTCTCCAGAAAAAAAGGAGTACAGTTATTTTAGAACATTGTGGTGGCTTACGACTTCTACACGAACGAAGTCGCGGGCAGAAGCTACTCATAAATAGCTAATTATAAATAAAATACACCTAATATTGATCTTAATTATAACATATATTATGTAATGCTAAGAAAATAATAATATTGATCTCAATATGTAATTTTTACAAATATTATATAATCTTTATAACCATTTATGTTCTTTTTTTATTGTTCAATTAATTTAAATACCTATCTTTTGTAAAAATTTTCAGTTTATTTTTGTTCTGTTGCTGTGCCCTATAAAATGTAATGAATGAATATGTCAGTCTAAATATGCAGAGATGATTCCGATAAAAAGTGAAACTTCCTGTTGAAGTGACATTCTTAATGTTAGTATTTATATATACCTGCGTAAGTATTATTATTTATTTCGAAAATTATTGATTTTACATCACATACTTTTGCTATATTTAAATAAGTATCAAAACACAACACAAATATAATCCACAAAAGCCTTAGAAAGAAAATGCCTCCACACTTACAGTATTTTAAAACACGAGTGCTTCACGCAAGGTGTCCTTGCCAAATATTTATAGTCCCTTCTCAAATACTTTACATACATAAATGCATATGTATTACGTAATAAACACATCTATATCTTGTTTTTCACTAAGAGATAATTTGACAAGAGTTATAAAATTTATCATTTACGTGCAGTGTATAATTATGTTGATATTAATCAAAGATCACAGACACATATACTTTTAGTACTCTAGTTAGTATCTTTTAGAGTTGAATTTTGACGAAAAACTTCAAGTGTAACTCACTAACTAAAATGTTTTTTTGACACGCACTGGTCGAAGACTTGTCTGGACACACTATGCTACGACAAATGGGATTAAACAAAATAACGATATTTTTTTTATTATTTACTGGCTAGAAAATTACGACTATGAGGAAACAGAAAATCTATTCGGCAGCGCTACACGATACCCATACATACACACCTCACTCACACTCACTCTTCGCATTCGCCATCTTGGATATTCATTTTGACCTCACTATCGGCTTTAGCACCCTCCGAAACCATGAAAACAACACCCAAAACGATTTTTTTTAAAATCGATGCCGCCATCTTGGATTTACACTTTGACCTCATTAGCGGCTTTACCACCCTCGAAAACTATGAAAACGAAATACATGACAAAAAATAAAAAATAAAATCTCAGCGGCCATATTGAATTTTCACTTAACCCGCCATCCGCCAGCTTAGATAGATTTACGTACGTAATTGTACAGAAAAACGAAGGCTCCATATTGGATTTACTTACATTTTGACCTCACTATCGGCTTTGGTACCGTCGAAAACTATGAAAACTCAAACTCAAACTCAAAGCATTTATTTCAAATAAACCAATTACAGGCACTTTTGAATTGTCAAGGGGGTCGGTCAGTCAGAAAGATGAAGCTAGATGCCCATTCCAAAGCGTTGTAGGTACCTATGCAGAAGAACGGGCAAGAAACTCCATGGACACTCTTTTAGATCATGATATGGTTACAAATGATTGGTTACTTACATCATTCATGTTAAAGTTAATGTGAGAACGATGCATAACGTGAAAAGCGTCCGTAACAGAAATAAAAAATAAAAAAACAATCCAAACAATTAAATTAAATTAAAATAAGCCGTGGTAGCTAAGAGATGACCAGTACCTACTGACGGCGCCCGTTCACGAACAGGCCGCATGGATTAGCACCATTCAGCTCAACCATTTTGAAGGAAGCTAAATGATCCAACACACGCGCCACCGTCAGCGAGACATTAGAGTGAGCATGACATACTCTCAGCCGCCAGGACACATTCAAGTCAATGAAAGACATACCCTGTACCTAAATGGTAGCTTTATAGTCGGTACATAGTACTCACACATGTTCTATGCAATTATACAATGCTAAGAGATTGAATTTTGATTGAATGCAAAGATAGTTTTTAAAATCTTCAGCAGCTCCAACTGTATTTTCAAATGCTAATCAATTAGTTTATGCGCCCTTGTGGAGTAGGACCAGCGTTGGGCCAAGCATTTTTATCAGCAATATAATCTCCCAACTTATAATATGCTTGGCTGCATAGTGTGCGTTTAATATAAGATTTAAATTTCGTTTCATTTAGTTGAAGTATATGAAAAACGACACACATGACGCATAATAAAAAAAAAACACAGCCGCCATATTGAATTTTCACTTAACCCGCCATCCGCCATCTTGAATAGATGTACTTACGTACGTAATTGAAGCATTTTGAAAATCCGTGTCATCTTTAATTGAACTACACTTTTCTAAACCTTGACTTTTTTGCATGCGTCAACACTGAACGAACGGAACTTTTTTTCCCTATCGTCAACAGTTTTGCCGACAAGGTGTTACTGATCACAATCCTCGAGTCGTCGCTACGCGAGTCCGACTTGCTCTTTGCCGTTTTTCCGCTGTCATCCGATGGAGGCGACGCATGAGATCGACTACTTGGCATTTCTCTCTCATCCTACACTGAGCTGCTAAGACCCATCATCACCATCCTCCGGGAAGTGTAGGCGGATGATGATGTGTCATGATGTCTTCCTTTACCTTACGTACCTACTTTCCTATTAGTCGCCATCTCAGTAGACACCTCCTTTCTAGCCTTATCATTTTTCACACTAATCTAAGACACGTAAGGCTAAAAAGTAGTCCCAGTTGTTATTCGACTTTGGCGGTACCCAGCTGTGCTTCCAGAGTTCCCGCACACTCATTCCGTGATAACAAGCTAATATCTAAACATTATCGCAACACCAACTGGATCTAGATAATGGAAGAGTGGGCCGGTCTATGTTGACCTTTATCCACTTAAGTACAGTAAATATGCATTTTTAACAACTTTTTGATTTACTACTTTTCAGAAACCTAGAATCCTCATGAATTTTATCATTTCCGTTAAATTAAGATTTGTGTTTTAAGCTCTTATGTTTTTTTTTTTGCAGTGCTTGTGTTTTTTGTGTTACCAATACCTAATGATTAGGTGTTAAAGGTGTACGAAAAGATTAGGACCTAATCATTTAATGTAAGTTGCACCTTTTTATATTGGATCACATCGCCTCATTATCGCGATAAGATTATTTAACAGACTGTCCTGTTTCCAGGCGGTTCATCATAATTGAGCTTTATACTGCACGTGCGAATAATCTAAATATTCCTGAAAGTATGGCAATAAAAATATATCGAAATTATCGTTTATTCACTTTATACCAACGTTTATAAATAAACTGATACCAGCTGTGCTCCCGTCCACGCTACGGTTTTACTTAACTCCACCTTTACGTAATCGAGATTAGATTATGGTACTGACGGTTCTTACATAAAATTTTGATTAAGCGATGAAGAATGTAGGTACACACAAAAATAATAAATGTGTGCATTTTTATTTTATCTATTCGGAAGAACTAACAATTGCATATTATTATATTAAAAGTAAATGGAACATAAGGAGTTACACAAATGTGCAACCAATAATGTTCTCCACAAATACACAAAAAGACAAAGACAAAGTTGATAAAGTAATAGTTGGACAGATAATATAATTGCATGAAATAAAACACATATAAATAACAGCTAAGGAACACTAGAGAGATCCAATATTATTCACATAATTTATTGATTGTGACAAGTAATATGTTCCTAAATTTTCCAACGGATAAAGCAAATAGATCCCAAGTTACAGAAAAACTTATTGAATGGCACACAAGCCTGCGTTTGTACAACTAGGAGAGACCGCCGTAACAGGTCGTGTGCGCACCTCACGTCTCTGAATGGTCCTAGGAACAACATAGCACACCTTGTTACAATTTGTCCTTACAATCATATGAGTCGTTACACAGATCGTATAGAAACATAGTTTCTAGAAAGGTACGTCTGGACTTCAAAGAGAGCAGGTTGTCTTTTTTCAGTAAGTTGCTGTAGGGGTGATAAATATGACTTCTAGAACAACGGTAATGCATCTTTTTAGGAACTTTCGTTGTATACGCTCTATCTAGTCAATACAGGGTGTCAGGGACATCGACGCGAAAATGGTTACCATAGATTCAGTACATAATCCTGAAAAAGGAACAGCCATTTCATAGAAAAGTGCAATAATTAGGCGGTCAAAATTTTTGAAACAGCTTATTCATTTTTAAATAATCCACGAAATTTTTTTTGAACGCAGGGCGTCAGTATCATGTACTGAATCCATGGTAACAGACTTCGCGTAGATGTCCCTGCCACCCTGTATATTTATTATAATAGGGACTCCACACTGGTTCTGAATATTCTAGGTGAGAATGATCTATCGATCATTAATCCGGTAAGATGTAAATATGTGCTCGGGTGAACAAATTCCGTAACCGATCTTATCACTTTACTATTTATATAAACATTTAGGACTAAGTATTGTATTTATTCATTTTATTTTGTTATTTCACTATATGCTGCACCGGTTGACGTCACCACGTCAACGCCGGCTGTCGCTGAAAACCAGCGTTGGGGCTCTGTCTCGCATAGGGTCGCAGCATTATGCTGAGCGATGGCCGTTTTGCGTGGATGTGACGCATATTTTCCTCCGAATTGTTTATTTTCGTGTTTTGTTCTTTCCTTGCGTCATGTGTACTGCAAATAAACTTATTTTCTTTTTTTCTTTCTTTCTTTTCTTTCTTTCGTGGGTGATCTCGACAATAAGTTGGCGGAAATTCCTTTTTAGGTGCTCCAACCTTGCAGGTGTGTTAGTATTGACACGACTCTTAAGAAAACCCTATAAAAAATCCAACGACGTTAAATCGCACAATCTTGGCGACCGGTTGACGTCACCGTAACGTGAAATAATGCAACCTCTGAACGTTTCACGCAAACCATCTAACGTTTCACGCGCTGTGTGGCAAGTTGCGTCATCTTGCTGAATCCAAAGCGATTCATTTTGTAAATGTATTGTGACAAACTAACATTTGACGTTTGAAACACACGCCACTACTAACAGCTGTGAAAATCACAGTGTTGCCAATATAGGAACCTGGAATTGGATATAACAATATTATAATATAAAATAAACAATAGCACGTTCATTGTTTAAATGTGTATTTTAAAAACAGAAAAAAAAAAAAACTTTTTCCCTTAGTATTAGGTGGTATTATGAACTCGCAGTGATCGTCAGTTTTGTATGACGAGCGATGTCTGTCGTTTATGTTTTGAGACTTTTTGGGATCAATGACTTTTATTGTTTTACCCTTGCGAAGGATTCTTTCAGGCGCCTGGGATTTGTTTTGCGAAATGCTCGCGACTTTCGCAATCCTAATGTTATTAGGTTATTGTACACCACTCTGGTTCGAAGCAAACTCGAGTCCAGTGCCTGTGTTTGGCACCCCTATACCGCGACCCAAACACTGATGCTTGAAAAGGTACAGAAAACCTTCTTAAGATGCCTCTTCCAGAGGTTATACCATTTCTTTCCCTATATGTACCCTACCAACTTTCTTTTAGGGATGTTGGGTTTTAATTCGTTGGAGGTGAGAAGAGGCCTTGATCAGCTCATGGTAGCCTGTAAAACCTTACGGGGACGTATAGACTGCCCAGACCTCCATGGCCTTTTCTGCCGACTTTTTGTGCCCGACAAATACATCGGACACCGTCCCAGCCGCCGGCGCAATCTATTTGCGCAACCGTCATCAAAAACTGTTGCCAGAGCTGAATCTCCAGTGTGTCGTACTTTGAAGATGCTCAACGCCCTTCTGACTGCCAACCCTGAATGCGATGTATTTGCGGATGAATGGAATAAAATTATGCGTATATGTCTGGTGTTCTGTGAGAGAACGTATGCAAGGGAGTCCACTGTTCCATGTTAGTTTAATTAAATTATATACAAAAATTGTCAATATTAATCTCTTTATATTTCTATGTTAATTAATGTAATTGGTGTTGTACCGTTTTAATTAACTATAAATAAATAAATAAATAAATAAATAAAATTGTACCGTTATCTGGCGGCAAGTATATGCGATACTTATTATTCCCGTATCTCGTGTAAAATTATCTCTAACTGAAATTAAGATAAACATGTGGTTGTTAAATAATTGTATAAGCATTTGTAGTATACTCGTATTATATTTTAGTAAAGGATTTGAGAATGGATTATAAACATTTGACACGGAAACCTTCCGTGAAGCACCTGTTTTAAAATACCTACTGTAATTGTGGAGCCATTTTGATTTTAAGCTTTATTTTTTTAATGTTTTTGTGTTGTGTATTGATACTTATTTAATTATTACAAAAGTAAGTGGTGTTAAATTTATAATTTTAGAAATATCTTGAACGTAGTAGGTCATACACCCAAATATAACAACTTGAATAATGTTACCGGAACTTTCACTTTTTATCATGTTCTCTGCATTAAGTAGACGCGTGTCGGTGGCTGCAATAGCCTCTGCCGTTGACGCGTGCCGCTCGTTTATATTAACATTCAGATAAAAGAGAGTCTGGCTTATCGTAATAATTCTTTCATACTTAGTCCGTTGAGATTGGCCGTCGTCATCGAAATTCGGTCAGTTGGATATTTATAGAGCACGACAGACAAACAGTACATTTTAATGTTTAAACTCCGTTACTTAAGCATATTTTATATTTTATTGATTTCAGAAGTAAATAACAAAAATCATGACGAGACGTGCTTTCGACGCAGTGCACTGGTATATGGCCGAGGTAGGATCCCAAGTGGTGGCGAAGACTGGGATCCCTTCAGACAGACACCACATTCGGGAAGCTCATACTACACAGCTTGCAAGATGACCCCGATTTTCTTATGCAGGTAAATTTTATAGCGATTTAATTTTTAAACTAATTGTCGCCCACGGCTTCATCGGCGTAGAGGTTGGAAATTTCCCCAGGGGATCGTACAATACGGATAAAAAGTATACTATGTCCTAACACAGGTCGGTCTTTCCTATGGCTGTCCAAATTCGTTTTCCCTTAAGGCAGTGGTCGGCAAACCGCGGCTCGCAAGCCGCAGGCGGCTCTTTGGCCTATAGAGCCTCTTTGGTCTGTAAAAATGTCGATGAGAGCGAGCGTTGATACGCGCGGGGGTTGGAGTTTCTGTCATTAAGCAAGATATCAAGTTTTATTCAAAATTCAAACTTTATTTCAAAGATTCATTTCCGAAGTATTTTCTGCAAAAATTAACAGAACTTAGCATCATTTACTGTAGGTACCTTTCAAAGTTTTCTTGTTAATAAGCCTTCATCATATTATTATCAGCCGATATGATGATGATGATGAAGGCATTCTACTTCTTAGCAAGTAAATTTTAGGAAGCATTGTGGAGTGAAAGTGAGTTTTAAGGATTAAAGAAAGTGTATTGAGACAGTTTGGACACACAGAAATAATTGGCTCTTATAAGAAATCTTAGTCGTTATACTATTGATATTTTAGCTCTATTGAGTAATAAGTTTGCCGACCACTGCGTTAAGGTATGAAAAGGTAACTTGTCCTACTACGATTATTTTGCAAGATCAAATCCCAAAAAATAAGTTTTTTTTAAAATTAATTCTTCCAAAGGCCTTGGCTTCAGCGTCTCGATATTTTAGGAACTACCTCTCATCCAGGGTCTTTTCCTAACAGCCCTTGCCCTATTTGTTACTATTTATCTTTTTCATTGAGTCGTGTTGTCTCCAGTCTTCGTAGTACTAGTGAATTAGGCAACGCGCGTTTATTCATGCTTTATTTGATTCAACAGATCGACGGAGGGACAAGAATATCCGAAACCAATGGGTCGGTTTTAGACAGGAGCATCCGATGCGCTGTCTCTCTCACGAAATTAGGATTGAAGAAAGGCGACGTCATGGTGCTTATGGGACCAAACCACGTAGATTTCTGCATACCCCACTACGCAGCGCTGTATCTTGGGATAATGATAGCTTGTATCGATGTTACTTTGGGAGCCAGTGAGTTTATTTTTAACCATTCTAAGAAATGTCTATTATCAATAGCCAGCAGAAGACAGAAACATCAAGGAAGAAAAGCTCTGCTAGAGCAATTCTCTTCTCTTTGTGATAGTAATATTATGGGCATTTTATAGATTCACCGCAAGGCGAAAGCCTTTCACATATTTCTAAGGAATGACCACTGATCACCACGCTTGCTCCTAAAGGGCTTTCAATCGTCAAATCATTATAAACTAAGGTTTCTTTATAAAGAAAGAAAATAAAGAAAGAAAGTACGTTTATTTGCGGTAAACATGACGCCAAGTTAGAAGAAATATACGAAAATAACAATTTAGGGGGAAATATGCGTCACATTCACGCAAAACGGCCATCGCTCAGCATAATGCTGCGACCCTATGCGAGACAGAACCCCAGCGCTGCTTTTCAGCGACAGCCGGCGTTGACGTAATCACGTCAACTGGTGCAGCAAATAGTGAAATAAAAACAAAATAAAAATAAAACCAGTTTCCGTATAATGATTTCCTTTTCGAATAAACAGTGAAATTCGAGATTAAACGGAACGTAAAGGCAGGGAAATTAATTGGTAACCAAAGCAAATTGACTACAACTTAAATTGAGAGTTTTTTTTAAATCCAAACTGTCATTATTTGTCGGGTTTACGCAACACGGCAAATTGACGTAGGGTACCTATGTATTTGCTGTTAATTTCCCTGCCTGTATTTACATAATATAAGTTTCAAAAAGTTTACTTATATTGTACTCATATAAAATGTTCATATTTCAGATGAATTGAAAGATTTATTCCAAACGAATGGCCCGATTATAATATTCTGTCAAAGCGAAAAGACGACAGACATTGAGAAGGCGTTAGAGTTGTCGAACGTAGGTGCAAAAATTGTGACCTTTGATAAGAATAGTAAATACACTACATTAGCAAATCTACTAGAAAATGAAGATGAGGAAACAATTAAAGATTTCAAGTGAGTAAAATGTTTGTATGTTTTCTGAATTTTAACAAAATTATTCGGCGACATTCCGATTTAAAAGTAGATAGGTATGATGTCTTTAAAAGGGCTCGACTAATAAATATAAAATGCTGGCTTACCTATCAAAAACCAACTGGAGACAGAATTCAGTTTGTCATATTTCGTACCAGTCATACACAGATGATCGTTTCCTAGCGGTATTCACTCCAGGAAACAAAAATATCCTCAATTTAAAATTAATTGGTAGAAGAAGAATCATTTTACATAACTAACTGAATCTTCCTACATTTCCAGACCAACAGACTTGGATCCCGTGGACACCGTAGCGTACCTGACATCTACAAGTGGAACCACGGGGGTGCCAAAAACGGCCATGCTTACACACAAGAACTTAACTGTTGGAACGCCTTATCTGTGGTAAGTAACTCATTGCTCTCTCGATCCTCCATACTTTATGTCTCCGAAATCCTACCGAGCGACACCTAAAACTTCATGACGTTTCTCCTGGTACCACGAGTCGGGGTTACGGAATAATACTCGAACATTCCCCACGCCATATTCCTCACCCCTACTCTATAATATGTAGGTACCACGTTTTCCTAAATAATCTAAAGTTCGTTTTAGAACAAAAGAGCGAATGCATATTCTATCCTCACTCTATCAATTTTTTTAATGTAAACTGGGACAGAGTATTAATTCCTTGGTCTATTCAAACAAAAATGTCGAGTGTATTAAGAAAATAATGCTCTTGTTCTTCATTTTGGTTTAAGTGATTATGTAAAAGACCTCAAATAGCGTAAGGAAAGTCTTAGTTTTTTTTTCAATGTTGCATTTTTTTTTTTCAGGGCAGGTTTCTCAAAGTTCCCATCGCCGACAAGGATGGTGATAGTGACCTCGCCAGCACAGTGGCTGTCAGCTGGCTTTCACTACCTCTTCTCCCCGATCCTGAAGTATACGCGGCTGCAGACATCATCACCTCTCACCCCGGAACATTTCGCGGAACTAGTTAATAAATATAAGGTAGGAGGCCATTTTCTCATGAACAGGGGTCTGGTTAGATATGCACAATGAAGGAAGGTCAATGGAGCCGAATGGTTCTGAACTGGAAGCACAGCGTGGGTAGGCCTCCTAACAAGGTGAACCAATGACCTGGAGAAGGTCACGGGAATCTGCTGGATGTGAAAAGCACGGGATGTGGCGACGCTATTTGGTAACCTACGGCCAGCAGTGGACGAGTTTTGGTTGAAATGATGACGAATGAAAGATAATATAAAAAGAAAAGACGAAAAAACGCTTTTAGCGCAGTTCAATTACTGTCTGGACTTAACGCTAAAGTCACAATTGAACCTCATTTCATAAAGCCTGATCGATTCCTCGATTTGTAACGTCAAACTCAATAGTTTTGTATTCACTAGAGTTAGTCTCAGTTTATTTCACTCAAGTCCGCTCGCGCTTGCTCAGTACATTGTTAATTCCTCTACATTAATATTGATTTCTTATTCCCACAGCCTACCTACATCGCTACTAGCCCTACAATGATGATAACTATGATAACAAGTGCTAAATGCGACTTCACCTGCTTCGAAACCGTCTTATTAGGTGGCAGCGCTGTTACGCAGGAGGTTGTCGATGAAGTGAAGGTAATTTTCTTTTCTCAAACATTCTTGGAAATCTGAAGATTATCTTGACAACCTTCTTCGAGATAAATCGAAATTGCTGTTCTGGTCGAATACATGCGAGTGCCCACCCGGAAATGTTTGTATGAAAATTCTTAGCGGCCAAATAAATTACTATGAAAACTCATTTCTACGAGTATCGTGTTGTTTCAAAATGGAACGAACTTTTTACTTCAACACATGCCAACCAAGGGCATGGTAAATTATAATTATCAAAGATTTTATTTAAATTTTGATTTGGCTTGCAAATAGAGCTGTTTAAAGTAAACAAGAAAAAAATTAACATACTGGCGCGTGAAAAATTATCGTTGTTCGTCATTGATTCTGGAATTTATAATTAATTTACTACTTGAATTTCCGCGCATTATATGAGAAAAGTACTATACCAGTCTTGGCCGCAACCATGCATTGATGGACTCACGTATGTGGGCCTCGGCTTCTCCTCGGCCCACATTTCCACGATCGTCCATCAATGCCTCAGTTGCAGGCCGCGACATTAATGTACTGACTTCTCTAGTATTATAAAGCAAATCAGTAATCGACTGTATTTCTTAGTAGCTGTCTATTTTATGATATAATTGCACTACGATGGTTTTTAGGGTTTCGTTGTAAACAAGGAACCCTTATAGTTTCGCCATGTCCGTCTGTCTGTCCACGGCTTAGCTCAGATACGGTTAGTACATATTAATTATGACGACAAAGGGGGTAAAATAAAATCAAGTAAAATAAAATTTTTTAGGGTTCCTCCCCTACACGTAACGTGGGAATGTTTTTTTTTCTCATCTACCCCATGTTGTGGGGTATCGTTAGAAAGGTCATTCAAAAATATTGTGAGTTTGTGAAAACCATTTTTGGATTCAGGGATCCGATTGCAAAATATTAAGCTATTAACTGATTTTTTTTGTTAGAGTCAAGTGTCCCCCCCCCTCTGCCAGCTAAATGGTTGGTTTTGTAAATCTGAAAAAATTCACGGCAGTAGTATATGTAACGAAATTAAAAGGAAAACTATCACAGCTAAGTAGGCTTTACAAGTTAACGAGTACTAATCGACCAACTTAAATTTGCAGTTGTAGAAACATGTTCTCTCATACATTCCGTATGGGAGTATTTGTTTTTCAACTACAATGTTAAGTTTGTTTTTGGGATAAATTCATCCCAACTACGGAACCCTTAATTGTGCGTGGTCTGACACGCACTTGGCCGGTTTTTAAATCTTTTTCCATACTCGATCTGGGGTGAATGCCTAGGGTGGCCGTGGGATGTTTCCTAGCTAGATTGACCTTAATCGGCAGAAGATAAAGAGCTGTGTCCGTTGGTGCAACTTGGGAGGAGCCTATGTGCAGCAGTGGATTGCAATAGGCTGAGTTCATTGATTGATCGAACCTGGCACGTTTTAAAAATAGGTTGCAGTTTGTATAATTATATAATTATGAACGGTTTTCTCTGTATAGCTCTGTCTCTCTCTTATGGCAAGATCCCTGAAGGTTCATACTAATGTTTATTAATCTTGTTTTCCAGCAAATTGTGAAAATAGATGACGTGTACGCTATGTACGCCATGAGTGAATTGAGTGGGGTTGCTGTTCAACACGACTTCCCACCGACTCCGGGGTCCTGCGGTAGACCAATTGGTTGTATTGAATTGAAAGTAAGTAATAATTATCGGGGGACGCCCTAGAAAGGCATACACTCACTTTATTGGTGATGTTTTCGAGATCAGGGGCGTAGTACTCACAACCAACGTGCGTGAACAGCCATGTTATTCTGTAAACATCTCACCGTGAAAACTTGGGTGAAGTGAGCTGTCAATAGTGTCAATCCCTGTGGAATGACAGCTCACTCCACGCTCACTTCACCTAAGTTTTCACGGTGAGATGGTTACAGAATAGCAGATGCATGAACGGAAACGAAGCATTAGGAGTATGTAAAGATCGTAGAAGGCGGCGTTCTCTAGTTTCAGCTTACCTCTATAGGGAACATGAGTTTATGTATATACAACACGGTCACATTAACTTGACGCATCTCTGGAATGCGACGCCCCGCCCGCTACCCCCGCATTCCCTTAGGTCGCCCGGCACATGTCAGTATGGTCAGCATCTTTGTTACCGATTCGCGCGTCGATAATTTGGCTAGATTTCTGTTGTTGTTATATTGTTTTTGGACATTATTGTTACGTTTTACCAAAATGACGTCATCAACGCCAAGCGTCAAGTTAATGTGACCGCGTTGTATGTGTACAAATTTTGGTAACGACTCTTAATAACCACTACCGCTTTGGCAAGAGCGAAGCGAAAAACAAGAAAATAACACCATAATGTTTTATGTAAGATCTCAAGTGACGACCACGTACCGGAAGGCGTAACGTGGGTAGAGCGCCCCATTTTGGTATACCGATGACTAAACTAGTGATGGTCGTAGGAATTCGCAGGATACGGGCGATGCTGGGCTGGTTTACATCCAGCAGTGGACGTCTTTCCGCTGAGATGATGAATGATTCCTTCCATCCTTTAGAATGAATTGTTAAGCAAATGAAATACCTACTAAATGAAATTGTTCGTATATTAGGGTTCGTACCTCTAAAGGAAAAAACGGAACCCTTATAGGATCTCTCGTGTGTCTGTCTGTCCGTCTGTCACAGCCAATTTGCTCCGAATCTAATTGACCGAATAAGTTGAAATATGGTACACATATGTAATTCTGTGACCCAAACACGGACGTGTAGCATAAATAAATGAATTTAGAATATTGGCGTCACTTTTGAGAGCCAATAAGAAAATTAAAAAAAAAAACGTTTTGCGTGTACCGTGTGACATATCAAATGAAAGGGGTAATTGCGAGGATCTCAAATACATTTACATTAAATGTATTGATTTTTTAATCATTTTAAAATCAATACTTTTAAAGATATTTAAGAAAATTGATGACCACTCCCCCCTTATCTCCGAAACTACTGATCCTAAAATTTTGAAAAATAATACAGAGAATAGTTCTTTGCTTATAGATTACAGGAAAACCTATACGAAGTCTATGGTCTTAAAATAACATAGTTAATCACTCAATATTGTGCGTAAAAACTTACATTTGCAGTTGGAATGTATGGGGGATCATGTTTTTCAACTACAATGTTAAGTTTGTTCTTGGGTTAAATTTGATTCATCCCAACTACGGAACCCTTCATTGTGCGTGGTCCGACACGGATTTAACAGGTTTTTTCGAATCACAACTGTCATTCTTTGATTGTTGTATGAAATGGTTATAACATGGTAAACTGACAAAATTTGCTTTAAAATTAATTTCCCAAAGTAAATATAATGAAACGTGGATCATATGCATCACAGGTTTATTTCAGTCGATGAGATGTATGGAAGACATGCTGCGCCAACCCCCATTTATTTGGGATATGGTCATGTCAAAGAGGATGATAATCTTCAAACATTAAATTTTGTTTTAGTTGGTGGATCCTGAAACCAATAAAGATATCACTGAGCCTAACGTCTTAGGAGAATTATGGTGTAGAGGCCCAAATGTCTTCAAAGTAAGATTTTTGTTTATTTATTTATCTTTAATTCCATGATAACCTTTTCCTACAGCAAATAAAATTAAAATTACTAACAAACGTTAACTAAAGAATATCTTTACTATCTATTTTGGTAGCGCCGTTATGCCCAAAAGAATGAGATCGAAGGAATAAAATGTCTTGTGTTCAAATGTGTTCTGTGCCCTTAATTTCTCCCGAAGCCATTCACCCTCCTGAAAATGACTAAAATATGTTGGAACAAGCCACCGTTCACCAATTTTGCAAAGAAAAACAATAAGTGAGTTAAAATATATGAGGATTATAAGTATTCATTTAAATATATTAAGCGCACTAATAACAATACAAAACATTCAAGCTAATAATTAAATAATCAATAAAAATATATAACTTAATACAAAAATAAATAAATAGATTGACCAAAATTTATTATAATCAGAGAATAAATAAATGAGTAACAAAATAAATAAATATAATAACTAATACTGTTGCAAAAAATTAAAAATAAATAGACGGAAAGGAAATTATTTAAATATTTAGTAATAAGCTTCCTCTCTCCTACTTACTTATTTAAAATTTTGCTGTGCTCGACAGGGTCCATAATTGTTTCATTTTATTTATTCCTACCACCTGTATGTGTACATTATGGATTGCAATAAAGATAAATTAAATTGAACTGAATATTAAGTACTTAACAGTGTATCACCAAATTAAGGTAAACGCGACCCCCTATCCACCTTTGGATGTGGGAGGAAACTGGATTATTGGCCAGGATATGAGAATTTTAATATATCCAATCTCATAATACATTCAATTCCTGTATATTTTCAGGGATACCACAACAGCCCAGAGGCGACAAAGGAGACGTTAACAGAAGATGGCTGGCTCAAAACTGGAGACTTATTCTACAGGGATCGCTCCTGGAACCTGTTCTTTGTTGAACGATACAAGTTATTGTTGAAGTACAGAAATCATCAGGTGAGTTACCAACATCTTGTTAAGGATCTGACCCCACAAATGCCACTTCACTTTACATGGTCGTCCTTATGGACTGGCGTCGGGTCATAGGACGTTGAACGGGTCAAACTGTTTCTGTCACTACAAATAAACCTTAAAGTTGATTTGCGTTGGTTTTGTACTCGCCCGTTATTTTTCTACCTACTAAAATACATCTGTATAATGATGTCTCCCTCGCACAAAATTCTTTTGAGGACATAAAAAATGCCACTGATTCCGCGATTGGCGTGGCCACTTACTGGGCCCAACTTAACACAATATGTAAGTACTCGTACATTAAACATCGACTCGAAAAGAAGAAGGGCGTGTTTGGGGGTTAATATTAACAACCACAACATTCAAAGAGCATTTACGTTTTGACCATTTCATATCCTGAAAAAAACATTGTAATTGCAGGTGTCTCCAGTAGAAATTGAGACGGTGATAATGAGACACCCTGGAGTATTCCACGTAGCAGTGACAGGTATACCTGACAGAGAGTGCGGGGACCTGGTCGTGGCGTGCGTTGTTCCAAAACCTGGATGCAACCCTACAGCACAGGAGATCAAGGACCTGGTTAAAGGTAAGGGCTGCTAAGGCCTCCTATTTAGTTGAAGTAGAACTATTTGTGAAGGGGCTTTAGCGTTGCTGTTTCTCAGTGTATAGGATAACAGGCAAATGACACGTGGCACATGGCATGGCTCTGACTCTAGGATGCCAATGCAGCTAAGATGCCCTGGTATTGCAGATGTATATAGGTGGCAGTGACCACTTACCACTAAGGTAGCAACCCAGTACCATTTAGTGGCTGCTTGTTTGCCACCCAGTTATATGAAAAGAATGAAAGATTCTAAAAACTTCGAGGTGCTATGCATCGTCACGAAGAGGTAGCTATTGAAATAACAATTAAACTAGAGTTAATATAATATTCTTTAAATGAGAAATCTTGCAGGAGCAAAAATACTTGTGAAAGTAGTAATAAAATTAGGTTTTTCTTTCCAGAAACGCTGACAGACTCCAAGCAACTAAGAGGGGGCGTGATCTTCATGAAAGAGCTGCCAGAAACCAGTACATCTAAGATACACAGGAGGAAACTGAAAGAATTGGTCCTCACTATGCCAAGAGAATAAAAAGAGATGGAATTTAGCAATAAATTACTTATTCTTCAGTAAAAATGTTTTTTTATAAAAAAAATCTCGCCTTTCCATTGTGGGGTCTAGATAGGACAGATGACCGCGTAGGTCTGACTGTCTCCTTGGGCTAGTTAGTGGTTCCAAGCGCGACTGCTGAGCATGAAGTTTTGTGTTCAATTTCCAGGTCAGACAAAGTGTTTTTGGTTTTCCTATCAGGAATTTCTCAGTAGGAACCCGGAGTCTGAATTTGTGTACGGTTAATGGCAATTGGCCTGCCCGCTATAGCAAAATATAAGTTTAGTAATGGTAAACCTTTGCCAAACCTTTAGAATTTACAAGCGTATTATGTTTATATTATGTAAAGAACAAAAAACAGTTCTCGTCTGCAGTATATGCAAGAGATGCGATATCCCCGAAACTGTTTACCAATGCGTTGGAGGACGTCTTCAAGACGCTGGACTGGACAGGGTGTAGACGTGAACGGCGAGTACATCTTTACACCTACGCTATGCCGATGACATCGTCATAATGCTGAACAGCCTAAATGAAGCCTCTCGGCATAAATTTGGACAAGACGAAAGACATGTACAATTCACACGCTTACCGAGTCCAATCCACATCGAAGGGTCGCTTCTCAAAGTTGTGAAAGAGTATGTCTTGGAGGCGTCAAAATTGATTCACTGTTATATTTATATATTTTTCTTATATATATTTCTTCTCTTGCACGATTTCTGCTCATGCAGTATCTAGCGATTTCGAGTTTAGGTTGTAAGTTGCAATATAGGGTTTACGGTGGTGAAAAATCGATCTAGTCCAATATCTGGGAAATTCGTTTTCTCTATTTTCATGGGAACTGATACAATGTTGGTTTACCTGGATGATATGTTTATCTATTTGCACCCGAGCAGAGCTCGGTCGACAAGATACTGTAATCACTAATAAGATTATTCCGTCTGTTTGTATACTTAATTATTTACTAACTTTCCCGTTTTAGTGTTCTCCCTCACTTTCATAGTCCGATGAGAAGGCAATCTGACACGACCGGAGAGGCATCAAGCGCGAGACCGACGGCTTTACAGGCTCTACGTAAAAGGAGTCTCACTCACTGCCGACGTCCAAACACCAGACTACTACAAAAAAATCTTAGAACCCAAATACTTACCTTTTTTAGCATGACCATGTTGACTCTTACCACACTAAATAATAGCGAAAAAACAACATGGCTTTAAATTACCGTATGTCATTAAAACAATATTAATCTACCTTAAGATACATAATACACTTAATCATCTACTTCACATCATTTCAGCCGAAAGATATCCACTGCTGGACATAGGACTCCCGTAAGCAGCGCGACTTCAACCAGTTCTATGCTTCCCGCATCCAGTCGATTCCTGCGGCCTTCACAAGCTCATCGGTCCACCTTGTGGGAGGCCTTCTCTACGTCTTCCGGTACGCAGTCGCCACTCCAGAACCTTTCGTCCCCATCGGCCATCTGTTCTGCGAGCAATGTACCCTGAATTCACATTATGTTTTTGCAATTTGTGATTTTTGAAATTCTGATTCCTAAATAATCAATATCATTAACAATTATTATACAAACAAAATTATTATTAAGTGTTGGCGTAGGTAAGCCTGGTTACGTTACGCAGACAGATTTTTTACCTATACATCCGTGCTGAGCGAATTGCTTCTTTTGCCTAAAGATAACACTAAGATATCGATACCGATATGTCAAAAGCATTTGACTTTGTAAATCATAAACTGCTTCTTTTGAAACTAAATCGTTATGGGATTAGAGGAAACGCACTACAATGGATAGAAACTTATCTAAATAATCGCCAACAATGCGTAGAAATATCTAGGCACACATTATCAGAGAAGAGAATATATAGATCCACTTATCGTCTAAACTCATGTGGTGTTCCCCAGGGCAGTATTTTAGGTCCCTTTTTGTTCTTATTGTATGTCAATGATTTGCCCAACGTAACCCCACACTCTTGCATTCTGTACGCTGACGATACTACTCTTAGCATTAAACTCGCCGATGGTAATATCATCAATTACGTAAAAGAAATTAGCGACACATTAAACAAAATAATTGAATGGCTTAAAGACAACAATTTACATGTAAATATAAGTAAAACGAAACTAATACAATTCCAAGCTTATAATAGCACACGTCACCAATTGGAAATAAAATATGCAGATAATGCTGTAGAAGAGGTTGAAAGTGCGACTTTCTTGGGTATAACATTGGATAAATATTGTAACTGGAAAGTGCATATAGAAAAACTATGCGC
Organism: Agrochola circellaris; assembly: GCA_914767755.1. Taxonomy (NCBI): domain Eukaryota; kingdom Metazoa; phylum Arthropoda; class Insecta; order Lepidoptera; family Noctuidae; genus Agrochola; species Agrochola circellaris. The sequence continues at coordinate 13,957,150 of OU611860.1, forward strand.
TAAGGTACAAAGATTTGTTTTTGCTTTAAATAGAATAACTCGCGTGGCTGGTATCAGCGCAGCACTTAATGCGTATCATGGTTACGTAGCATCAATTCTTCGATACGGCATAATTATATGGGGAAATTCTGTTGATACTATTAAAGCGTTCCGGGCCCAAAAAAAATGTATTCGTTCAATGACTAAAGCACAACCATTACAAAGCTGTGTCCCAATCTTTAAAAAGCTCAAAATATTACCACTCCCATCTTTATATATATTTGAACTGTGTATCTTTGTACGTAAAAACATAGCTTTATTTCAAGTATATAATGATGTTTTTGTAAGAAAAAGCAGAAATACTTATAAAATTTGTGCACCTCAACAAAGAATTCAACTATTTTCTAATAATGTTTACTGCATGGCAATTAAAATATATAATAAATTACCCAATCCATTTAAGATTCTTAACTTTATGACATTTAAAAAGAAATTATTTAACTTCCTATTACAAAAGTGTTACTACTCAACGACTGAGTTTTTAAATGAAAGATTTGATTCTAAATTTAAATTAGATGACTACTGACATTTGTGCGAATTGAATAGAATTATATTACTTATTTGACATTGTATATCTTTTTTATTATTTTTATTATTGTATTTCATTCTTGACATTATGATTACTATTAACTCCTGAGCGTGCATGTAACGGTAATTATTTTTTCCCTTTTTCTTGACATTTGTTTATTTGTTAATGTTTAATTTTGACATTGTCTTCTAATCCTTATTCATTTAAATTATTTTCAATATTTGTACGCTGGAAACAGCAGAATATTATGGACATCATATTATAATTTGTAACACCTTGTAAAACAATATTCTGACAAATAAATTATTATTTTTGGGAGTGTTTTTTTTCTCAGCTCTTAGGCTGGTTTTAGCTACATTTACGGGCCAAAGCCAAGTAAATGCAGCGTGTGGTGTGTATTTAAGATGAGGGTGTGTTTTTTTCTTCTAACTGCATGAATTTCCTAACTATTCTACAGGTGTTTAAGATGGCAGCTTTTTGTAGGTTGATATAAACGGATTCTTCTAAATCTATTAGTTTCAGGCTACGGAGAAGGTGGTTCGGGATAACGCCCGTCGTGGAGAGAACTATAGGGATAACGTATACTTTTTCTTGTCTCCAGATTCTTGTGACTTCTTCTTTAAGATCAGCATATTTACTTATTTTTTCAGTTATCTTTTTTTGTAGGTTATGGGTATTGGGAACTGCAATGTCTATGAGGTAAGTGATTTTTCTTATTTTGTCCTGTAGGGTTATGTCTGGTCTATTGTAGTGGATAGTTCTATCTGTAAGTATGGCGCGATCATAGTACATTTTGTGTGTTTCATTTTCTAGTATAGTTTGTGGTGTGTACTTGTAGTAAGGAGTGTTAAAGTTTTGTATGAGACTGTGTTTGAGTGCTAGTTTTTGATGAATAATGTTTGCAACCTGGTTGTGTCTGTGAGTGTAGTCTGTCTGTGTGAGGGTTGTGCATGCTCCAGTTATGTGTTGTATGGTTTCTGATTGAATGTGGCATCTACGGCATTTATCATTTGTGGTGGTAGGGTCTTTAATGATAAATTTCCTATAGTTTTTGGTGTTGATGATTTGATCTTGTATAGCTATCATGAACCCTTCTGTTTCAGGGAAAAGGTTTCCTATCATAAGCCACTTGTTAGACGCCATTATGTTAATATGGGATTGTTCTAGATCATGCGGGTGTCTACCGTGCAGGACTTTCTTCTTCCAGTTTTCAATTTTTTGGTTCTGTGGGTCAGAGTTATTTGTGTGTATATTTTGTTCATTTAAGTTAAGTGGGGTGTAGTTAAGATCATTTAGACAAATAGCTTTGTGTATGTCACTAGTGTGAGATTTTGAATAGAAGAATGTTTTTAGCCTAGTGATTTGTTTCTGCCAGAGGTGATGGATGTCGATTAGGCCTCTCCCTCCACTCTGTCTTTTGATGGTGAGTCGTTCGATCGCAGATTTAGGGTGCAGATTGTGGTGTTTTGAGAGTATTGTGCGCGTGGTTCTCTCTAATTGTTCGATGTCAGTTTTTGACCACTTTATTACTCCGAATGAGTAGGTCAATATTGGTATGGCAAAGGTATTTAAGGCTTTAATAAGATGCTTTCCTGATAATTGTGTTTTGCAAACTGCGTTAGTTCTCCTTCGATATTCTGTGTGTAGTGTCTGTTTAATTGCTGTGTGATCGAGTCCCTTAAGTTGTTTGTATCCTAAATATTTGTATAAATCTGTTGGTTCCATTGCTGCAATTGTGTCGGTGTCGTTAACTGTATAGCTGCCAGGTTTGATTTTACCTCTTATGATATGTAATGTCTTGCACTTATCCAACCCAAATTTCATGTTTATATCTTGACTAAATTCTGTTGTGACTTCTATAAGCTTTTTCATATCTTTTTCGGTTTTTGCATATAATTTAATGTCATCCATATAGATGAGGTGTGAGATAACTGTGTCTTCAGTATTATGTTTAAAGTTGTACCCGGCCTGACAGTGGCGCAACAAGTGAGACAAGGGGTTAAGGGCGAGGCAAAACCACAGAGGACTCAGGGAATCTCCCTGATAAATACCCTTCCTAATAGATATCTGTCGTGTTATAAGAGAAGTGTGGCGATTATTAAGCTGAAGTGTCGTTTTCCAATGTGGCATTATGGTACGTAAAAAATCTATAATTTTTGAATTAATTTTGTAAATTTCTAAAATTTTTATCAGCCAGGAGTGTGGTATACTATCGAACGCTTTTTGGTAATCTATATAGGTACAATGAAGGTTTCTATTTTTTGTGGTGGCATGTTTATGAATGGTGGAATCTATAATTAACTGTTCTTTACATCCCATGTGGCCCCGTCTGCAACCCTTTTGTTCCTCAGCTATTATACTGTGATGTTCGATGTGTGAGTTGATTTTTGTTGTGATTACTGATGTTAATATTTTGTAAATAGTGGGTAGGCATGTGATTGGTCTATATTGGGAAGGTTGTGTTGTGTATGTAGTTTTAGGTAGCATGTATGTTATTCCCGTTGCAATGAATTCGGGTATATTCTGTTGTCCTAATATAATAGCAGTCAAATTTTTTGCTATAGACTTGTGTAGTGTCGTTAGTTTTTTGTACCAAAAATTTTGTATTTTATCTATACCCGGTGACTTCCAGTTATGTAATTTAGCTGTTATATTTGTAATATCAGGCTCTGTTATCTCTTTAAATTCCATTTCATCTATTAATCTCCATTTTGTTTCTTCTTCTGTAATCCAGGTTGCTTTATCATTGTGTTGCACTTGTTCTTCCCATATGCTAGACCAGAATGTTTCTAGGTGTTCTTTTGATGGTGTATCTGTGTTGTTTTCTATTGTTGTGTCGTTGTGTGTTTTCTGTATGTTTCTGTAAAATAATTTTTCATTCATTGCAAATGTTGCATTATCATTTTTGCGCTGCTGTGCCTTCATATATCTCCTAAGCCTATGAACTTTAAGAGCTAGTTTCTGTTTTAATGTATCTAAAAACTCCTCTGGTTTTCTATTACTACTTTCGTGTCTAGTGTGATTGGAATAATTTTTAAATATTGTTTCAACTCTCTTAACTACTTTATTTGATCTGATGCCGTTGATATATTGTGTGAGCCTACCACAGTCCGCTCTTAATTTTTCAATATCTTTTTCTAGTCGCTGTTGCCACGCTGGTTTGACAATATGACTAGTTCTTGTGTTTCCTGTGTGGTTAGTGATTTTAAAGTTGAGTTCTTCAGATATAACTACAGCTGTGCAATATATAAGTAAATTTATGTCTATAAGTTGTGTGTCATCAGATATAAATTGTATGAGTATATTTTCATTAAATAAATTAACTAAACGAAATAGGTTACGGGTGTATTTAAGTTTAGGTAGTTTTGGTCGGGCTGCTGGATCCATCCCAGAGTACTGTGTTATTGTTGTTCTAAATTTGTCATGTATTTCTTGTATATACGTATCTGTGGTTAGGTTTTGATCTGCGACAACTAAGGTCTCAATATCATTTTCGAGCGTTAGGGTTAAGGATTCGGTTTGTGTGGATGTGTGTGCTGTTTGTGTGTAAGCTTGCGATTGGTTATATGTTAGAGGCTGACTACTAGGGTATAATTGAGTGAGCGATTGTGGTTGTTCTTGCAAAATATTTTCGTTTATGTTTTGTGTTAGTGTGATAGTGTTTGTATCTGCATGGTGTTCTGATTCTTGTCGCAATTGTGTGCGTACTTCTTCTTTTAGCTGATCTAATTCGACTTGCGATAAGAGTTTATTCCTAACTATAGTTCTACGTTGATCTGAAATTCGTTGCTCTGAAACGGAAATCTCAGGATATTGAAGTGAAAAACGTTCATGCAGTTGTTGTCTGTAGGTGGTCATATCGGTCTCTACTTTAGTGATGTGTAGATAAGTTCGCATGATGAATAGGTTAACTTCTTTGCTCCATTTCATGCGAACTCTTGCTTTTCCAGCCTTGGTGGACGCGGGTAAGAAGGTAGATACCTCCCGCGCAACATTCAAGGCCGGAGTGGGTGAAACTGTATTAAAACTAGTTATGGGAGGTGACGATGGTATGGGTGAAGATGGCATTGATGGTGATGATGTTCTTGAAGGTGCGTACGATACTGTACTTGGACTATAAGGCTCTACAGGGGTGTCTGTCCTGTTTGTCAGTCTATCACCATCGTCGGCTTCGGCTGTAGCATCTTTGTCGGTGGGAGCCCGCCTGTTCAATTCCTCACCGCTGACGGTTCGCATGCTGAGACACCCAGCGTCAGCTCCAGGTGCGCCCCGGCGATCGCCCCCGGGCAGCGGTCCTATACGTTTTCTTTTTGAACGAGTCTCCATTTTGAGTGGGTTTCCAGAGCCACGTTAGCCACGCCAGTAATTTCTCATTCGTGTGTCCGCCCCCCACGTGATTAGATGGTCAATCAGGACGTGTGGTTGTTTAGGGGGCAAATTATTATTATTATTATATTATTATTATTATTATTATTTTAACACCGTTTATTATGGTGTTCTGATGTTTCTAAGCATTTCTTCTTGATAAAGAATACTCTATCTAGTTATACTATATCCGTAATCACCAAAATAATACACACAAATATTATATAACAGCCATGCGATTCTGTAAACATATCACCGTGAAAACTTGGGTGAAGTGAGCTGTCAATAGTGTCAATCCCTGTGGAATGACAGCTCACTCCACGCTCACTTCACCTAAGTTTTCACGGTGAGATGGTTACAGAATAGCACTGCAGAAATACTTTGAGTATGTTGTTATTAGAACTATATCCTCATCATTCTCTTGCCCATATCCCAATTTATTTCAGATCTGCGCAGCTGGTATTCTTCCACACTTCTCTATCAGTCGTCATCTCGGTAGTCACCCCCTTTCTAGCCATATCATCTTTCACACAGTCCGTCCATCGTTTCTTTGGTCTTCTTTTTCTCTTGTAGTCATTCTTAAAACTTTCCTTACGAATTTTTCCTCACTTCCCCCGCATCTCATACCATGACATCCGATTTCCACTCAATCTGGGAGGAATTTCTAAAGTGGCACCTGTGACTGTATGACAGGTGCCACTTTAGAAATTCGTATGTAGGTACGTTTGTAATGCCTATATATAATAATTTGGAGTTCCGATGTTGTAGGATAAGATAACCAAAGAGCAAATATTTTGTATTCAAAAACCATTTTTACTGGAAAATTATTGATTAATCGCAAAATTTTCCCATCGCAGTTCGTATAAAATTACAGTATTAGTATTTTATTCTCGTGGCATAGTGAGAACCAATTCTTTAAGTTTCTTCCTGTGTATCTTAGATGTGCTGGTTTCTGGTAGCTCTTTCATGAAGATCACGCCCCCTCTCAGTTGCTTGGAGTCTGTCAGCGTTTCTGGAAAGAAAAATCTAATTTTATTACTTCTTTCACAAGTATATTTCCTCCTGCAGGTCTTCTCATTTAAAGAGTATTAACTCTAGTTTAATTGTTATTTTAATATGTATAATATGTAATTTGCTTGTTTGTAACGTGCCATCGTGTCGCCAACGACAGTTTTTTCGAATTATGCTGGCTCAGCACTTCCATTCTTTTCATATAACTGGGTGGCAGGCACTAAGTGGTACTGGGTGGCTACCTGAGTGGTAAGTGGTCACTGCCCCCTATAATCCTCTGCAATACCATAGGCATAGTAGGTGTGTTGGCGTACTAGAGTCAGAGTTAATATGTATTATGTGCCTGGTATATATATATAAACTGAGAAACAGCAACGGTGAAATAAGTAAGCTGGTAGTACTTTTTAGAAGAGCCACTTGGCAAATAGTTCTACTTCAACGAAATAGGAGGTTTAAGCAGCCCTTACCTTTAACCAGGTCCTTGATTTCTTGTGCTGTAGGGCTGCATCCGGGTTTTGGAACAACGCACGCCACGACCAGGTCCCCGCTCTCTCTGTCAGGTATACCTGTCACTGCCACGTGGAATACTCCAGGGTGTCGCATTATCACCGTCTCAATTTCTGCTGGAGACACCTGCAGTCACCATCACCATATTTTGTTCAGGATATAAAACTGATCAAACTTAAACATACCAAATGGACTAGAAAAAACAAAGGTTTTTGCAGGAAAAAACGGCCGATAGGTACATCCTTAAAGACAAAGTCAAAGTCAAGTTTTCAAGTAGGCTATTAAAAGACACTTTTTAAAGTCAAGATTTACATGAAAATAGAATTGATTCTAGTTGCTCCATGTAAAAAGGTAATTTTGTATGGAGAGAAGTGGGCAAGAAACTCAATAGTTAAATCGTTTAAAAGTGGATTGCAGTAGAATTGACCGAATAATAAAAAAATCTAAAGCAACTAAATTAAAAGTCTCAAGCTGTTTCTGTCACTGGTTTATTGTAGTGTTAAAATCATTTTGAGCCGAACGTTCTATGGCCCGTCGTCGGTCGGTAACCATAATATGGACGCTTTGAAGTTAAATGGCGTTTGAGTATTCGAGGGATCTGACCCTTGAAGAAAACACGAGGTAAGTTAACTCACCTGATGATTTCTGTACTTCAACAATAACTTGTATCGTTCAACAAAGAACAGGTTCCAGGAGTGATCCCTGTACAGTATGTCTCCAGTTCTGAGCCAGCCGTCTTCTGTTAACGTCTCCTTTGTCACCTCTGGGTTGTTGTGGTATCCCTGAAAATATACGTGATGATGTAGTATGAGTAGGTACCTAATATTTTCCAATCTACAATAAGACAAGCGGTCTTCCTGCTCAAAAAAATATTCTTAAAGTCGGTGTTCCAATAATGCTTCTGAGGAACCTCACTGCCCAAAATCGTGCAACGGAACTCGACTTAAAGTAACAGTTCTATAAAAAAAATATAATTGAAGCTGAGATTCTAACTGGATGTGGCTCAGGTGACACTGTTTTTATACCGCGTATAGGTACCGCTAATCGCTAATAACTTCCTGTTCAAGTGCATACAATTGCCGGTAGCCATTTGCTTTGCAATGACAATAAACAAGTCCCAGGGTCAGACCATAAAGGCTGCTGGTATCTACTTAAGGTCTGATGCAAATGTCGCGCCTTCACGCCCCTAGCCGCTGCAGGAGACGCCCTGAGCGTCGGGAATCGCAGGCCGATTCCCGGCCACCGTAGGCGCGGGCTTGCGGACGGTGAGCAATGAGTAGCTCGCCATCCAATAAGGACCAGGCCGGGTCGACGGCGCGTTGTGTTCCACGCGCGCCTCAAAGAGATGTCAGCACAACTGACGGGGTCCGCTAGGACCGGTGCCTGCCGGGGTCGCGGGAAAGTCCGAAAGGGATACCGTGGCTCCTGGCAATGTACAGGCAACTGAAGGAACACGGGTGGGTTTTAGTCAGTAAGAGTCTGACACGCCCTCCCGCTCCGCTCAGAGCGGGAGAAGTTATTTGATAATATCCCATACTCAACTGACCATAAAGGCTGCTGGTATCGACTTAAGGTCTGATTGTTTTCCCACGGCCAACTATATGGCTTGCTCGTGGGTCAGCAATGCAGACAATTTTTTCATACTAGCTCAAAGACGGGAAAACATTGAATGTGGTTTATAAAGAAATTGTATGATGTATATTTCCTATATTATGTATCATTTATATGATTGGGTGCAGTTGGTGAGGACTTGCAAAGTGCAGAAGCCATTCAAGGTCGTTGTGATGACGGTAAATAAATGATTTCTTAGATTTCACCGAAATTACCATTAGAAAGTAAAAATTGCCCAAAATTTTGGCAGTAATATTTTGTTATTGCAAAGATTGAAATAGAGGTAAGCAGTTTATCATTTGTAAACATAAGAAAACTACTACAACTGTACAGTTGTAGTAACTGTATCAACTGTTAGATTACAATATTTAAATTATGGTGCAAACTCGAGGCGATAATAAATAAGCGGCGCGTTAACGCGGACGAAGTAACGGGCAACAGCTAGTCTACAATAAGATCCTAGCCAATCATGCTTATCAGATCCTATCCTACCACGCCCAAATATGGATAGGAGTGTTCTTGTGATAATAACACAAGAGAATGGAGTGGTGACCAAGTACCGGAAGGCCCAGCGTGGGTAGGCTTTACACAAGGTAGACTGATGATCTGGAGAAGGTCACGGGAATCCGCTAGATGCGAAAAGTACAGAACCGGTTGTGTAGTGGGAGTAGTGTTTTTGTGATAGTTAGATGCTTTATTTTTAATAATGACTCCAGTCCCAGTTTCCATTGCAATCATGTTGGATTTTGCCCTGGTTCACCACATTCGCCATTTTTCGATGGGTGAATGGGTTCCAGTGAAACAGATTGATTTTGTTTCTTGGTAGTTACTACCTACTAGAGAGTTTTTACACTTATCATATCAGAAGGTTGCCCGGCAAATATCATAAGCAACTGTGAGCCATCTGTCAGTTTCTCTAGTTTACTCAAATAATAATTACATAATACATTTATATATAAAGAACAATAGTTAATTAATTTATGAGTATATCTTACTTTGAACACAGTTGGGCCTCTGCACCATAATTCTCCTGAGGCATTAGGCTCAGTGATATCTTTATTGGTTTCAGGATCCACCAACTAAAACAAAAATAGAACATTAAATGTGTGAACATCATCATCCTCTTTGACCTGACTTTATTCACCTTATCCCACAAAATTAGGATTGAAGCAGGAAGTCTTCCTTACATCTTATCGCCTGAAACACGTTTAATTACAAGCTTTTATTTAAGTCGCCTTGTTAGTTAATCTGCATTGGCGAAATCTTGCAAGCTGAATTAAAACCACTTTCTCTTATCCTACGTAAGTAGTTGAAATTTTACATGTCGGTTCAGTTTCAGAGACAATGCATTTTTTTATGATGCATGACCTGATTCTGCAGCCAGGATTGACTACAGACGAAGGAACTCCACAACAGTCTACGGTACAAACAATATGCCTGAAGCATTTAATAAAAACATTAAAATTCAATGTTTACGTAAGTTTTATTTAGTACTTTTTAGTTAATTAAAAGCTTGTTTTACATATATTTAAATTTTATTTCATATTTTATTTACTTATGCACGAAAAGAATGACTGTTTACAGAGACAGGCCACCCCACAACATATAATACACGGATACCCCACAAAAATAATCGTAAGGATGTAAGGAAGCTTCTCCACAGTTCACACACACAGTTCCACAATCATCATCATCATCTCAGCCGAAAGACATCCAAAGCTGGATATAGGCCTCTCCAACCATAGCCACAACTACCGTCCAGCGCCTCTTGACAAAGCGGTAGTGGTTAGGTACTAAAAATTGTTGACAAATGTAATGAATACACATATATACATTTATCGTACGTGTACGTACATGTATCGTAATGACATACATATATCGGGTGTAAAAAGACACTTTCCGAAGCCGAAAGCCACATTATTCTACCCATTATTTGCATAATTTTTTTCCACTAGACCATACCTGGGAATCCACTGGTTCTGGAGATATTGAAGGTCAAAGTCGCATTTTTTTTTTTACTTTTTCACGGAAACGAATTTTATGCGATAATACAAAACTTTTTTCCAAACAAACATTACCTGAATTTTAGATTTATCTTAACAAATTACGCATTTGAAGTTACAAAAACGCAATGAACATTAAACGCACACTACCACGTCGATTGCCTCTGCGACAACAAGCGCACGATACAGTGTCACGTGGTTTTGAACGTTACGACGTCCCGTGTTTGTAACAGCTGATCGGTTGTTAGTGAATACATTACGTAGGTACCTACATTTATTGCAGTTTCTGATTTCAAAGACGTTGATTATGAGTTGCAGGCAAGTCCGTTGTCTGTAATTTCGAAGAACTACAAGTAAGTATCTACATCTTATCTTTAAACTTCCTGCAGATTCAATTAATAATGTTGATGAAATTTGTCCTCATTCGTGATATTTTTACAATAAAACTGAACTGCTAGATACGTACATTAAAGATACTGGCAAAACATGAACATTTTTTTTTTATTATTACTGCAAAATTACCTACCTACACCTATCAAAACCACTTTTTGGTTTGAGCTATTTATTTACTACTTATTGCTAAAATAAAGGTACCTACCAGGCCATGTTTAAATTCATAAGTATCACTTTATTCACACGAAGCCATACCTACTGCCAATAGGGTGGATAGTTATTCATTGTAAATAAACGTGTATACCTGGTAATAATAACATAACTGCAATTGAAGTCTGGGAAAATTCTTGTAGTTTTTTCTAGATTTCGTAATTGTTACACAGAATTGAAATTAAGTACATTGATTATTTAGGTAACCTTATGACAGCCCTTAGAGTAATTTTTTTACCATTTTATTCATTTCGTTCATACCCGCGAGTACCCAACAACAAGTACCTACCTACGCGTACCGCGTAGAGCGTAGGGGCGGGGCTTAACTCACACAACAGAGTACTACTGTACTACTAGTAACTACTGAGTCCGTTCGTTCAAGCCTGGGTTCGCGTTACATTGCGCGCAATAAAAACTTGTTTTTTTTAATACTTTAAAAAAAAAGACGATTCCCAGCAATAATTTTTGCGCAAAGCTACTTAGCTATACGTACAGTATGCGTAGTTTACGGCTTTGTGATGTGTCTTTTTACACCTGTATAAACTCCCGCCTTTTCCAGATGGCAGATTGGCAGAAACTACAGAACTTCACCTGTCACGAGTCTTACATACTTCTTCACTTGCTTCGTCTACGTTCATAGATCAGCCGTGCTATTCTGTAAACATCTCACCGTGAGAACTTGGGTGAAGTGCGCATGAAGTGAGCTGTCAATCCCTAGCTTTAGGTGCAATGACAGCTCACATCAAGCTCACTTCACCCAAGTTATCACGGTGAGATGTTTACAGAATAGCACGGCTGGTCATACATCCACGCCGGTTGCGATTGATGAGACCTCTCCTTTCTGAAGAACATTGAAGTTAGGGCGTCCTTCGATAGTTATTACATACTTACTTTCAATTCCATGCAACCAATTGGTCGTCCGCAGGACCCCAGTGAAGGTGGGCAGTCGTGTTGAACAGCAAGCCCACTCAATTCACTCATGCCATACAAGGTGTACACGTCATCTATTTTGGCAATTTGCTGGAACACACACATACATATTTATGAACCTCTGTGGTAATACATCATCATTTCAAGTTAGGTTCGTATTGCCTTTTTCACTATATTTGTAAGGCACTTTGCCACTTTTTTTCGTATAGCAATCACTAGCTGCTTCCCATGGCTTCAACGTCATACATCAAGCCGCCGTTAAAAATGCACGGTGATTATAAAGAACATTTGTTTTCCTGTTTTCAGTTCGGTTTGGTTGGTGGTAGGGTTTTTTCTAAGTCTGCCTGGCTGGCTACCACCATCTTATCTAAGTCTGTCACCATAACAACAATGTTAACAGCATTGTTGTGTTTCGGCAGTTAGAAGTAAGATAGCCAGTTCCTCTGTGGTTAAGGATTCTGGGTCAGGCTCGCTTACACTTTGGCCAGATCATTACTTACCACCAGGTGAGATGAAGGCCAAGAGTATACACGAAGTAGGTAAAAAAAAAAATAGAAGATAAAAAAACTACCTTTACTTCATCAGTGACCTCTGGGGTAACAGCGCTGCCACCTAACAAGACTGATTCGAAGCAAGTGAAGTCGCATTTAGCCCTTGTCATCATGGTCGTCATCATTGTAGGACTAGTAATTATGTGGGTAGGCTGTGGGAATAAGAAATCTAGATTTATAAAGGAGAATCAACAATAGAGTTAAGAGTGCCACAGAGCGAGCAAACTCAAGTGAAATAAACTCGCGCTATTTGAGGCTGCCTAGTTCTAATGAATACGAAACTCAATAACTGCATGCTAGCAGATGATGTTGCTCACTTTCCTTCGGTCAGCTGTCAAACGATTTGCAAATGATGTGAGTATAATTTCGAGTTAAATTTGGGTCGTGGAACTCACGAATGCACTTTTTTTGATGATTTATTGTTGCTGTTGTTTTGGTATTGATTTCCTTATCCATACTGCAGTACAATTACACTTCAATACAGGATAGATAATCACTTTGTGCACTTATTTATGTGATTTACTACGGAGCAAAATCAAGTACGTCTGTTCGGTAAGCCATAGACACCATATTATATTCCTACCTTATATCTATACTCCTACCTTATATTTATTTACTAGTTCTGCAAAATGTTCCGGGGTGAGAGGTGATGACGTCTGCAGCCGCGTAACCTTCAGGATCGGGGAGAAGAGGTAATGGAAGCCAGCTGACAGCCACTGCGCTGGCGAGGGCATTATCACCAACCTTGTTGGCGTTGGGAATTTTGAGAAACTTGCCCTGAAACGAAGAAAATATATTGTATTTTGTATTATATTTATTCGGAAGAATAAACAATTACACATTATATATTACAAATAAATACAACCTTAGGATTTAGAGCTCCCGCTGAGTAAGTTGGCCAACTATCGAACGACTAGTACAAAGTAAGTTGGACAAACATGTTGTCCCATGTGGAATGTATGGGAGAACATATTTTTGCAACTGCAAATGTAGATTGGTCGATTATTACTCGTTAACTTGTCGAGCCTGCTTGGCTGTGATTGTTTTCCTTTTAATTTCGCTTACTACTGTGAATTACTGCTGTGATTTTTTCCACATATCCAGACCCCAACCATTTAGCTGGCAGGGGGGGAGACAATTGACTCTTGATTTGATTAACAAAAATTAGCACTTTAAATCTTAATATTTCGCAGACGGATCTCTGAATCCGAAAATGGTTTTCACAAACTAACTTTATTTATTGAACGACACCACTTAACGTGTAGGGGAGGTATCCTTAAAAATTCCCACTTTGTCGACGTGATTAATATGTATACCCATGCCAAATTACAACTTTCTTGTACTAACAGTCTCTGAGCTAAGCTGCGGACAGACGGACAGACAGATAGATGGACATGGCGAAACTATAAGGGTTCATTATTGACCACGGAACCCTAAAAAATACAAATAACAAAAGTCCGAGAATTGAGCCCTGAAGCACCCCTGACGTTGCGGTTATGATGGTGGAATGAAACCCCTTGACAGCTACTTTTTGTGTTGTATTTGACAAATAAGAAATGAACCAGCGTATCAAATCCCCGCGGATACCGGTAATGGCATCCAACCCAAAAGCAATTCATGATCAACCTTGTCAATGGCTTCTCGATAGTCAGTGTATACAGCATATACTTGCACACGAGAGTCCAAACTATTAAAGAAATGAAATTAGCACACAAAGTTTATAGCCTGGGTGGATACTTTTTAACCCGGTGGTACGTTTCCGTGGGATAATTTCCGACCTCCACGCGGGCGAAGCCGCGGACGAAAACTAATTATAAATAATAAGCAATGGTACACATTACGCATGAGCAGCCTTACTAAGGAAAAATGGTGTAATACCGTCTGGTCGTGGTCCTTTAGTACAATATAAAGATTTGAGGGCACTGAGAATTTTGAGCATTGTATGATGAAAAAAATGGATGATTTTTCCTCTTCTATGTAGGATGTGCTCGCACGAAGAGGTAACCACGTTAGCTGCGCTGTTCATTTGGCTACACATCCGTGCGTAGCAAAGCCGTGGGTCTCAGTGGAAGATCCCCAAAGAGACCCTACATTTTCATACGAAGCAAAGCTAAGTAAACGTTACACACGTTTACTTAGCTTTGCTTAGTATGAAAATACTTACGTGCTTACGTGTTAATGCTTACGTGCTAATGCTTATGTGGGTTGCTGTGGAGCGGCTTCATCACTTAACTCTTGCTCTGTCTCCATTATTTATGAGTGAGTATGGCATAATTATGTTCGAGTATTATTTTCCCGACTCGTGGTAGCAGGAGAAACACAGTAAAATGTTAGATGTCGGTACCTTCCGACACCTTAATCTTTTCGGAGATTCTTTTCGAATACGTAAAGTATGAAGGGTCGAGAAAGCATTGAGTTACTTACCACATATAAGGCGTTCCAATGGTTAAGTTCTTGTGTGTAAGCATGGCCATTTTTGGCACCCCCGTGGTTCCACTTGTTGATGTCAAGTACGCTACGCTGTCCTCGGGATCCAAGTCGGTTGGTCTAGAAAAGTAGGAAGATTCAGTTAGTTAAAATGATTCTTCTTCTACCAATCAATTGTAAATTGAGGATATTTTTGTTTCCGGGAGTGAATACCGCTAGGAAACTATTATCAGTGTATGACCTGTACGGAAATTGACAAACTGAATTCTGGCTCCAGTTGGTTTTTGCTGGTTACGCCAGCATTTTATATTTATTAGCCGAGCCCTTATATAGACACCAGTCTTGTTAAATTTGACTGTAACGAACTTACGCAGTCGACTAAAATGGTAGAAGCTGCAATTTCTAGGCTGGTAGTTAATTGATTAAGGCGTGGACTTGCGGAAATCCATTATAAAATACAATAGACGTAGATATTATATATTTAGTTACAATTAAAAGCGTTTATCCTAAAGAAAGAAAGAAAGAAAGTAATTTTATTTGCTCGGACATGTGTTTACATACAGATACAAAACAATACATACATGCAAGATCTTAAAATAAGAGTGGCTCACGACATGTCTGCCATTTTTCATAGCGTGCAAATATTCAGTACAAATTATTACTATTGAATTGATTAATAATTTTTACACTTATTCATTAAACAATAATAATAGTTAAATAAATTTTAAAAGTTGGCAACGTCTTAAATAGCTGTCAAATATTTACCTGTTTCGATTAATTTGGCAATATTTGAATGTATTTGAAATGTCGCTAATTATTTAACTAAAATATTGATTATGAAATGCAATAATTAATATTATAACACCGAATATTTAGTTTTGGAAGTAAAAAAAGTTTTTGGAAAATTTCCAAATGCGGTTTTACACCTAAAACGGTTACAACATCAAATTCACTGTTATATGTATATGTATTGCAATTCATTAATATTCTAATTCTCTAGTTAGCCACCTTTCTTATTTCAATACATAGTAATATTGCCAAATTAATCAAAACAGCGAAATATTTGACATCTATTTGCGACATTGCTTTCAGAATATACGCTCTTAAGCTGAATAGGTTACTAAATATATCTACGTCAATTGTATTTTTTTCTATGCTGGTCATTAATACTTTCGACTCCACCCATTTTCATAAAACTAATACGCCATGCCGCCATACATATTTGAAGTGAACCCTCCGGGAGGGTTGCCGGCATTACGTTTGCGCTAAATTTAACCATCGCGGACGGACATTGGGTTTAAAACCGTGTCATAAAACACTGTAAAACGAAGCAAAATAGTATTTGTAGGGAGTCTTGTCGCTATAAGTTGTTTCCAATATTTAATCATTTTTGTGAATATTTGTAACGAAAAACAAAAAAATGCTCTAATAAATGTTTTTAAAATATACATCAGATTTTACTTTCACGGTTTATAATGCTGTATTCGCTAAGAAAAACCTACATTTAAAATGAGCCCCCCACGAGGGCTCTCGGAATCATATGCGACTAGGTGAACCCTCCAGGAGGGGTCCCGGCACTGAACGTGTTAAATTGTTGGGAATAGAAGTGGTCGGTATAAGAATTGGCATAGAATTATGCCAATCAAAAGTGTTGTCACCAGAACCCTGGACAATGACAAGTTTGTCTGTCGGTATAAGTGATTTCCTTGAAATAATATATCAATTAGAATGCCAATGTCTCCGAATAATTTCTTTAAAATACAGAAAATATACAAGAAGTTACTTACTTAAAAATTGTAATTGTTTTCTCATCTACATTTTCTAGTAGATTCGCTAATGTAGTATATTTACTATCATTATCAAAGGTCACAATTATTGCATCGACTTTGGACATTTCTATCGCCTTCTGAACGTCTGTCGTCTTTTCGCTTTGACAGAATATTATATTCGGCCGGGTCGTGAGGAATAAATCTTTCAATTCATCTGAAATGTAAACAGTTTATTTTGTTTATCTGCAAAAAGCAAACTCTTGGAACGTACAGTAGGACTCATTGAATTCCATGAGAAAAACATCGTAAAGAAACTTACATTGAAAGAACGCCCTGTCCTATTTCATGTAATGACGATCCTTACAAATGATGGCTAACTTATCGGATATAATTATGGAAGTGTATATAGTGCCACTAGCGGCATTCTATCACTATTGGATAAAGTGCCGCAATATGCGGCATAGTAGTGGTGTCTACCTAGGCCCGTTTAAAGTGCTGTAACCATAATTGTCACCGTCACAGCCTTTTGATTTTCAAAAAAATCTATTTGTTTGCGCATTAAAATTGACATGTTACTACTACTGTTTCTAGGAGAACTTAGGATGCAAGAGCGAGCGAAGCGAGCATGGGACTTAGGGCGCCCCGACCCGGACAGGTTAGGTTCGAAGGCGCGCCCTTTCTGTTGGTTATGAATAATTATTATGAAACAAAAAACTGTACCTACCGTATTATCGTCTCATTAGAAACTGAGTTATAACTTTGGACCAACCGTAGGTTAAGCTTTCAGCAATCGTATTTCGAACCTTATTCCGACTGAAATAAACTTAATAAATAAAAAATAAAAAAATCTACTTAGACTCGGGTTTTAAATCGGATTTTGTATTTAGAACTTTAACGTTGTCGGAATAAACTTCGAAATAAAAAAATGGCTTTATAGTTTATTTATTCATTTAATACTTCAAGCACAGAAATGTACAGAGGCGGACTTAATGCATTGCAGCATTGCTATTCTGTAACCATCTCACCGTGAAAACTTAGGTGAAGTGAGCGTGGAGTGAGCTGTCATTCCACCTAATGCTAGAGATTGACACTATTGACAGCTCACTTCACCTAAGTCTTCACGGTGAGTTTTTTATTTACAGAATACGTCGGCAGGCATAAGGCATTTTCTACCAGTCAACCTTTGGGTGATGCAGAGATAAACAGTGGTAGAAGCTATTACGAAAAATTTAGGAATAATAAAAATATTTAAGTAATATATAAAGATACACATTACAAATCATAAATATAATATACCTATATCGTCGTTGCGCGTGCAAAAGTCGCTATGTGTTATTTCGTGATTTTCGGTTTTTTATGCAATTTGAATCGTTATTTCAATACACACATACTGTAAAAACAGCTATGTGATAAATGCAATATTTAAAGAGTAACGGAATGTAGCTATGTGACATTCATACATCGATAATTCCATTATAAACACGCTAAATATGTATTAAAGTAAAAGTAAATTATTTGAATACTTCGGGTATTTTTTGAGAAAAACAGTTTTTTGCGTCTCTTGTAAAGTGTGTAAAAAACACATAGCGATTATCGAAAGCGCAGCGACGATATGTCTGATTATTATATAAATATAGGCACAAATAAATATATTAGGTCTTTACCTATGAAATTGCCGTTCTGCAGTACTGGCCATTTCAAATCAAAATAATTTTTGTTTGGCTAACACCCGAATACTGAAACGCCACTCAAAACTTAAGCGTTACTTATGACTCGTTTAAAGCCTTTTGATTGGTTGAAACTAGTTTTAAGTAACGCTTAAGTTTTGAGTGGCGTTTCAGTATTCGGGTGTAAGAATTCTAATTTCTAATTAATTTTATTTTAAAAACATGGTTTTTTTTTTCCAAAAGTAGTCATATGTTTATTGATTAGTGTTACATTTTCATCGCATTTCAATCTTTTTCGTCATCATGGATACATTAAAAATTCGAGTAATTATGGAATATGAGTACCGTCGTGGCAGCAACGCGGCACAAACGGCACGCAACATCAACGACGTTTACGGAGCTAACACTACAAACCAACGCACCACCTGTTATTGGTTTGCTCGCTTCCGTTCTGGAAATTTCGACCTGAAAAATGAACCTCGCGGTCGTCCGAAGACTTTGGGCGACAATGACGAATTAAAGGCGATTGTGGAAGCTGATGATACACAATCTACGGCTGAATTAGCAGCAGCTTTCGACGTTAGCGTAAAAACAATATTGGTCCATTTGCGTCAAATTGGCAAGGTAAAAAAGCTTGACAAATGGGTGGCCCACGAACTCAATGATCGCCAGCGCAAAGTACGCGTCGAGACGTGCCTTGCACTGCTCAACAGACACACAAATGAAGGAATTTTGAACCGCATTGTTACCTGCGATGAAAAATGGATTCTGTTTGATAACCGCAAGCGCTCAGCAAGTTGGTTGGATCCTGGTTCAGCACCTAAACAATGCCCTAAACAATGCCCTAAACGAAAACTTACCCCTAGAAAAGTGATGGTCACTGTTTGGTGGTCTAGCGCCGGTGTGATTCATCACAGCTTCTTAACAAACGGGGTGAGCATTACTGCAGATGTGTACTGTGAAGAACTGAACACAATGATGGAGAAGCTGGCACATCTCCAACCAGCATTGGTCAATCGCTCGTCTCCGCTGCTACTGCACGACAACGCGCGACCTCATACTGCACAGCAGACGGTCTCCAAGTTGCAAGAACTGGGGTTGGAAGCTCTCCGTCATCCGCCCTACTCACCAGACCTTGCGCCTACAGACTACTACTTTTTCCAGAATTTGGATAACTTCTTGGCGGGAAAAAAATTCAATACCGGAGAGGCAGTACAAAATGCCTTTGAGGAATTTGTTGCCTCCCGTCCAGCTGATTTCTTTAAGAAGGGCATCAATAAACTGCCACTGCGTTGGCAAAGATGCATTGATTGCATGGGTGATTACTTCGATTATTACAAATAAAAAATACATGAAAAAAAATCGTTTAAATTTGTTCATACAAAACGGCAATTTCATAAAGACCTATTATATAAATACACGAATATACTAAAACAAATAAGACAAACAATGGGAAAACATTAACGTTGTGATGATACTGCCAGCTTCTTACAAATGTGCTCGCAAACTTTAACTTTAAAGAACAATCCGTTGGTGGTTTATAACTGTGTAATCCTTTACCTATTTGTAATTTTGTAATACGGCCATTATAAATTTAATAAGACGGGTATAAATAAACTCACTGGCTCCCAAAGTAGCGTCTATAGAAGCTATCATAATTCCAAGATACAGCGCTGCGTAGTGGGGTATGCAGAAATCGACGTGGTTGGGGCCCATCAGCACCATGACGTCACCTTTCTTCAGTCCCAAGTTCGTGAGAGAGATAGCACATCGGATACTTCTGTCTAGAACCGAGCCATAGGTTTCAGATTGCCCTGTTCCTCCATCGATCTGTTGGAATAAGTTTGCAAGTTTTATGCGCTTTGCCTATACAGGCTGGATTTTTGAAATGGGGCAATAAGGGCAGGTACCTTAAATCTGTGAATGGGGATCAAATTTTCTTAAATAAATAATGACTGTCTCCTAAGACTGTTTTTCTGTCCCGTAAGAGAGTAGATAAAATATTCCTTGCAACTATACAAAAAAACTGTTTATTAAAAGTGAATATACCTGCATAACAAAATCGGGGTCATCTTGCAAGCTGTGTAGTATGAGCTTCCCGATGTGGTGTCTGTCTGAAGGGATTCCGGTCTTCGCCACCACTTGGGATCCTACCTCGGCCATATACCAGTGCACTGCGTCGAAAGCATGTCTCGTCATGGTTGTTATTATTTACTTCTGAAATAAATTTACTTACGTTTTAAAAGATGTCATGTCTGTTTGTCACGCCGTATAAATATCTGCCAGACCGACTTTACATTACGACGGCCATTCTCACAGAAGACATGGAGTATGGAGTTATTGAATACTTACACCACTTTTTTTTTTTTTTTTTTGAGGATGGGAAATTATCAAATAACTTCTCCCGCTCTGGGCGGAGCGGGAGGGCGTGTCAGACTTTTACTGACTAAAACCCACCCGTGTTCCTTCCGTTGCCTGTGTGCCGAGGTCGCGATATCCCTTTCAGACAAACCCGCAACCCCGGCAGGCATTGGCCCTTCCGGACCCCGTCAGTTGGTGCTGACATCTCTTTGAGGCGCGCGTGGAACACAACGCGCCGTCGACCCGGGCCTGGTCCCTATCGGACGGCGAGCTACCCATTGCTCACCGTCCGCAAGCCCGCGCCTACGGTGGCCGGAAGTCGGCTCGCGACTCCCGACGCCCGGGGCGTCTCCTCCCGCTTTATCCTGAACAGGAACCTCCCGAAACAACCATGTCCGGTGAGGACCTGTGTCAGGCGGAAGGTGAGGACGCCGTGGCGCCTCTCTAGCCACTCCTCAAAGAGGGAACTTATCGCCACAATTGTGGCGTGCCCAGCGCTGGGTTGCGACAATCGCACTCTCCATGCCGCCATGAGATCCCGCCGGAGCTCTGTCCGCTGTGCCGCGATTTCTCGCGGCAGCGGAGTTACGCCCCGGCGTTTCGCCTCCTCGCGCAACTCCCACATGTGCGCGAGGACTTTTGCCTCCAGATCCCATGGCGGTAGTCCGGCAAGGAGGCTCGCCGCCTCACGGGAGACCGTGCGGTATCCTCGTACCAGCCTGATGGCCATGACCCTTTGGGACGCGTTCAACCGCTGGGCCGGTCGCAGCCTCAACGAACGCGCCCACATACTTACACCACTGTGTTTGAGTCTGGGATTAATGATTTGTTTAGGGTCTTGAGGTTGAACAGACTTGAAGTAGGCACATTCAATAAAATCTTGGCTCAACCAAATGGCGATGATGCGAAGAGTCTGCTTAGGTTCACTAATAGGCCCAGATATAACTAATGTGTATTTAGGGTACGATGGGACTGACATACGCATTGCGGTTATAAATGTCCCTAAATAAATGTACAAAATATATAAATTAGTGTTGAAGTGTGTGCGCAGACACAACTGCACTCTCTCATAGTCCGATAGAACGGCAACCGGGGATAAACCAGGCGCAGAACCAACGCCTTAAGGCCTACGCAGACCGCGACGGCATGGCAAGGGATTTTGCCGTGAGTCAGGGCACACTGGCCGCTTAGATACCGCGGCATTCCAGCACTTTGCCACGGCATGCGCAGTATATCACTACGAGCGCCGGAGTCCGTGGCATGCCGTTGCCTACCGCAGTATGCCACGGCATCCCGCCACGGGAACCTGTGGCGCGTCTTTTAATGCCGTGCGATAAAATCCCTTTCAATCCCACGGCATCATTTTAAAGCATAGCAATTTATGTCGTATTTCTGTAAAAGTACGGTTGAATGTCCATTAGTAAAAATTAAAATCCCTTGCCATGCCGACCCGGTCTGCGTAGGCCTTTACGTGCTTTCCGAGGCACGGGTATGTCACACCACGAACTTCCAGACTCCAGGAGTACTATTATCTATTCTGTGGTCCGGGCTGCTACTGAGAATTTCTTGACAGGAAAAACCCAAATATCAATTTTTGCCCGACTCGGTATTTGAACCCAGGGCGTATCTAGGTTGAGTCATCAGACCAATGGGGCAGTCAGTCAAAAACAAAGCAACATTCCGGTAAAAGGTAAATGTTCCCATATCATTTATATAGTTGGTATTTATACTTGTATATATTCCGAAAAATAATAGACTACTTACTTGCTTACTTAACACAAAAAGAATTCAAAAATCTTTAAAAAACAAAATGCCTCCACGTTTACAGTATCTTAAAACACGAGTGCTTCACGCAAGCTGTCCTTGACAAATGTTTATAATCAGTTCTAAAATATTTTACACACTTAAATGTATATCTTATTTCCACTTGGAGATAAATTTACACGAGATACGTAATGATAATTATCGTTCACAGAATACAGAATTAAAACACTCTTTATTTTTTGTGTAGATAGATAGATAAATCATTTATTTGGTGGACACTAAAGCACATGGTGTTTTGGCGCATTTTTGTGCTTGTTTGTTCTAATTGCTATTATTTATTATTTTATGCATACAGTCTCAATACAGGTTCATGTTTGTATTGTACCATTCAACCAGAAATCTGCCCTGCTAAACCGAAAGGCGGTATCTCAATCGGAGTAAGTTTTGAGGAAATTGACTTTTTGTAAAGTGTAATTTAACGAAACATAAGGATATAAAGAACTTCTGAGTGGGGTTTTTAAATGTTTTAAGTTAGATATGTGGCTTATACTATTAGATGCAAAATTATTATAGCTATTGAATTGTACAAAAAAAACTAAAAGGGCGTATCTCAGAGATACCGCCTTTCGGCTTAGCAGGTCAGAAATGGTTTGTTACATTCGCTATAAGAACACTCCATAACCACTTCAATATAACTTGTATTTACTTATTATTATATTATCCATGTACGTACATTACTTGCCTATATTATATAAAAAAGCAATAATCATATTTTGATTCATCGTAACATATATGAAATTGTTTTTTATGTAATCGTAAATTGTGTTTGGACACTCTGTATCATCTATTTCGCTCCTTTTTATGTTGTTAAGTAAAGATTTAATTTTAAAATTATCAATTTGTTGTATTGTTTTTGTAAAAACCTGTATTCGTGTTGGGTTAAGCCCTACGCACGACAGTATTAACATGCGGTGATCTGCCATTACAGTTTAGGGGTGGGTCATTACGTGATTTTCGCGAAACGACACGTAACTAGTGATTTCGAAGTCGTCACCTGTTTTGAATACTAGTGATTTTTGGAACTAGTAATTTTTTCAAATTCTATTCAGTGATTCAACATGGTGATTCTATCGAAGTGTTGCACTTATTTACTTTCACTTGATTACCTACGTAATACGTTACAAGCTTTAAGTTTTTGGAACGAATATGTTTTTGTAGCTACTTATCTATGCAGCTAGATCATTAACATAATACTAACACAAATAAACTTTCCTTCATAATTTATTCAGGCTTAAGACAGTTCAATTCAATTAAATTTTATTTATTTAATTAATTAAATAATGCATATTTACAATATTAAGCCTTATAGTAAAATGGTAGGTATATAATAATGGTTCGACCTGAACTAGGATAAACCTGTATCTCAGGTGTCATAAGTGCAAAATTAAATTATTTTTTTTCTAAAATTGATGGTAGACATAAATAGTGAGTAACTTAACAGACTAATGATAGGACAGTACTTAATTAAAAATAATATTTAACTTAAAACAACCAGTAACTTTTCTGTGTCATCATAAGACAATTATTTCATTATTTCATTATTGAAAGTTATTTTGTAAGTAGTTACATTTTCGATGCAGTATCGAAATTGTCACTACTTACAACTTTCTTACTACTTTTCTTTGGTCTTCTCCTTCTCTTCTTTCTCAAAACTTTCCTTACGACATTTTCCTCATTTTCCCGCATCTCATCCAACAACAACACAACCAATTTCCACAGAAGGTTACAGTCACAGGTGCCACTTTAGAAATTCCTATGTAGGTACGCTTGTAATTTCTATAATGTTTGGGATTTCTGGTGTTGTAGGATAACATGACCAAGGGGCAAATATTTTGTATCGAAAATCAATTTTTACTGGAAAAAAATTAATCTATCGCAAAATTATCCCATCGCCTTTATTTATTTTATTACAACATTTTGGTATCCGATTTTCATTCTCTTGGCATAGTGAGGACCAATTCTTTAAGTTTCTTCCTGTGTATCTTAGATGTGCTGGTTTCTGGCAGCTCTTTCATGAAGATCACGCCCCCTCTTAGTTGTTTGGAGTCTGTCAGCGTTTCTGGAAAGAGAATTCGAAGTATAGTTAGTACCACAAGTATATTTCCTCCTGCAAGTCTTCTCTTTTAGAGAGTATTGACTCTACTTTCATTATTCATGTTATATATCGTCTGTTGGAGTCATTACTGGAACATCTCGTCCAAAACACAAAATTTTAGAGATGTTCCAGTAATTACTCTACTTTAATAATTTATTTTATATATTATTATAATATCTGCTTCTTCGTGACGATGGCACAACGACAGTTTTTCGAATTGTGCTGGTTCAAAACTTCAGTTCTTTTCATATAACTGGGTGGCAAACATGCAAGCAGTAAGTGGTACTGAGTGACTACCTAAGTGGTGTATGTATCTACATCACTACAAGCGAACCACGCATCACACTGACGTCACGCGAAATCTCGCATCGCGCAAGCAGCATCTACCGCGCGGCGAGCATATACAGGATGGATTTTTGAGATGGGGCATAAGGACAGTAGAAAACGGTCTGAGGAGACTGTCCTTAACTTTTTGACACTTTTGATCGTTATTATAGATTTTGAAAAAAAATATAGTCAGCAAGAAAATTAGCAGTTTTCACAATTTTTTTTTTTGGTACCTTGCGATTTTGTTTCTTATAAGGATCAAAATACTCTACTGGACGAATTGAGGTTTGAATACTAGAAAAGTCAAAAAACTTTTGCCATAGGTACTTAAGGTAGCTTCACAAATGTTCTAGTTCAGGTCTTAGCAGCCCTTACCTGTAACTAGGTCCTTGATCTCCTGTGCTGTAGGGCTGCATCCAGGTTTTGGAACAACGCACGCCACGACCAGGTCCCCGCACTCTCTGTCAGGTATACCTGTCACTGCCACGTGGAATACTCCAGGGTGTCTCATTATTACTGTCTCAATTTCTACTGGAGACACCTGCAATCACCATATTTTGTTCAGGATAAACAATGATCAAACTGTTTTATTTTTTAAATTATTTGAGACCCTCGCAAGAAGTTGATATGTCACACGGCCCAATTAGCAACACTTTTTTTTTTTAACTTAATCGGTCCATTAGATTCGGAGCAAGTTGGTTGTGACAGACGGACAGACAAACAGACACACGAGTATTTCTATAAGGGTTCCATTTTTTCCTTTTGAGGTACGGAACACTAATAATCTAAAGCAACTCAATTAAAATTCACCGTTAAGGGGACTACAGGACCTAAACGTGCCTAAACGCAAGTTTTATAATGCATAAAAGAATATGATCCACTGCAGTAAACAAAATCAGAAAAATATATGATATTCTTCAGGATATATGCTAGTATGATAGCGTGTTGAAAACATAATACAACTAATTTGATACGATAGAAAAATCATGAAGATACCTCTAAAAATTTCTTTTAACGATTAAAAATCATATTAATTTACATGCAATCATTCTGATTTTTTGTCAGATTATTCTACAAGCTACATATTAGCATAATAGTGTTATAATTTTCCAGTCCAATCAATAGATTTTCTGTAAATCGCTAAGTGCTTCATATTTTGCAATAAATTACCTGCGTCGTGTCATCGCGTTTCTCTTTCATTTCTATGCAGTCCGACAGTGACCGCGCTTTAGCTGTTGTAAGCCTCTTAAGTCTCAAGCTGTTTCTGTCACTGGTTTATTGTAGTGTCAGAAGCATTCTGACCCGTTCAACGTTCTATGGCCCGATTTCAGTCCATAACCATGAACGCCTTGAAGTTTAATGGCGTTTGAGTATTCGAGGGACCTGTCCTTCGAAGAAAACACTCACCTGATGATTTCTGTACTTCAACAATAACTTGTATCGTTCAACAAAGAACAGGTTCCAGGAGTGATCCCTGTAAAATATGTCTCCAGATTTGAGCCAGCCGTCTTCTGTTAACGTCTCCTTTGTCGCCTCTGGGTTGTTGTAGTATCCCTGAAAATATATAGAAATTGATGTAGTAGGTATGAGTGAGATTGTCAAATCTATAATTTTAATAAAATCCTAGTCAATCATGGTTATCAGAACCTACCACGCCCAAATATGGATAATGTTTTTGTGATGATAGTTGTAGTGTAGTGTGGCGGCATCTACATCGCCACATACGAACTACTCATCTGTGTGATGATTCTGTGTGACGTCAGCGTCACACAGAATCCTGACGTCACACAAATCCTGCATCGCGCAATTAGAGTTTACCGTGCGAACGACATGTTGTCGCTGCGCTTTCCATAATTGCTATGCGTTTTTTACACACTTTACAGGAGACACAAAAAACTGATTTTCTCAAAAAATACCCAAAGTATTCAAATAATTTACTTTCACGAGTACTTTAATAGATATTTAGCGTGTTAATAATGGAACTTTCGATGTATGAATGTCACATAGCTACATTCCGTAACTCTTTAAATATTATATTTGTCACATCATAGCTGTTTTTACAGTATGTGTGTATTGAAATAACGATTCAAACTGCATAAAAAACCGAAAATCACGAAATAGCACATAGCGACTTTTGCACGCGCAAAGACGATATATAAGACTGTCCGACATCAATCATTGGCTAATTACCCGCCAGACACGACACCCGACTGGTCCGAGGATCCTCCCTGTTCTATAGAGGATGAGTGAACTTTACACCACGTTCCTCATACCTCTAAAGTTACTTTATTTTTAATATTACTCTAGACTTCTAGAGCCATAATTTCAATTGCTCACATGTTGGATTGTTCACCACATTCGGCATTTTTCGATGGGTAACTGGGTTACGGTGAAACACAGTTTGCTTTTGTTTCAAGGTAGTTACTACCTACAACAGCGTTAGTTATTAAAAAAAAATTATGCCTTCGTATCTACTCTCAAAACGGCGAAGGAAAATATCGTGAGGAAACCGGCATGTCCTAAAACCAAAAATTCGAAGACATGTAACATCTACCAACCCGCACTGGGCCCCCCAGCATAATCAGCCTATAATGTTGGGCCCCTCCAACATTACAGGCTGATTATGCCTTTGTATCTGAAGGTTACCCGCTAAACATAACGCGCATTTGTGAGCCATCTGCCAATTTCTCTAGTTTACTCCAACATTAGTTACATTTATAAATAAAGAAAAATCTTACTTTGAACACAGTTGGGCCTCTAAACCATAATTCTCCCAATGCATTAGGCTCAGTGATATCTTTATTGGTTTCAGGATCCACCAACTAAAACAAAAAAAACAACATTAAAAGTGTGAACATCATCATCTCTTTGACCTGACATTATTCACCTTATCCCACAAAACTGGGATTAGTCTTCCTTACATCTTATCGTCTGAAACACGTTTTATTACATATTTTATTTACTAAGGCACGAAAAAAGCTACTGTCGTCAGAGGCCGGATACCCCACATGAATCATCGTAAGGATGAAAGAAAACTTCTCCACAGTACATTCATCATCATCATCTTAGCCGAAAGATATCCAAAGCTGTAAAGATAAAGATATATTTATTTTGTAAAACATGAGTACAATATTTAGGTCTTATATGTAAGTTAGGTAGCTACATGTTTTGCCATGTATGGCGTACAAAATTAGTCGCACTAAGCAGACAATACAATAAAATAGAATTTAAATTAAAATGGCAAAATTCAAATAATACAAAAAAAAATTAAAGCAACACAAAAAGAAAAAAAAACAATGTCAATATCCAAACAATACTAGAAACATAATTAAATAATAATGTCATAGTCCAAACAAATAGCAGAAATAAAGGCCGAATAAGGCTGTAGGCCTTTCCAACGATCGCGACCGACCATAAACTCACGCGTTTTCCACATGCGGATTGGCAGAAACTACAGAACTTCACCTGTCTGTCTTCTTACGTACCTCTTCACTTGCTTCGTCCACATTCAAACATCTGGTCATCCATGCGCGCCGTTTGTGAGTGATGACACCTGTCCTGTGTGAAGAACATTGCCAATGCGGTCAGCGCGTTATTATATACTTACTTTCAATTCCATACAACCAATTGGTCGTCCGCAGGACCCCGGTGCCGGTGAGAAGTCGTGTTGAACAGCGATTCCACTTAATTCACTCATGCCATACAAGGCGTACACGTCATCCATTTTCGCAATTTGCTGGAACACACATAAACATTTATGAACCTCTGCGGTATTATTAATACACCATTGTTTCAAGTTCGGTTCGCATTGCTTTTTTCACTATATCTGTAAGGCACTAGGCCACATTTTTTCGTATAGCAAGCACTAGCTGCTGCGTGTGGCTTCAACGTCATACTTCAAGCCGCCGTTAAAAATGCTCGGGGGATTAAAAAGAACATTTGTTTTCCTTTGTTTTTTGTAGGTAGGGCTTGTTCTAAGTTCGCCTACCATTGTCGTATCTAAGTCTGTCACCATAACAACAATGTTTACAACATTGTTGTGTTTCGGCAGTTACAGGTAATATATCCAGTTCCTCTTTGGTTGAGGATTCCGGGTGAAACTCGTTTCCATCTTCGGCCTGATCATCACTTTGCATCAGGTGAGATGAAGGTCAAGAGTTTCCACGTTGTGATTTAAAAAAAAATTGGAAGATAAAGAAGATTACCTTTACTTCATCAAGAACCTCTGGGGTAACAGCGCTGCCACCTAACAAGATGATTTCGAAGCAAGTGAAATCGCATTTGGCTCTTGTCATCATGGTCGTCATCATTGTAGGGCTAGTAATTATGTAGGTAGGCTGTGGGAATAAGAAGTCTAGATTTATAAAGAAGAATCAACAAATAGAATCAAGAATACCCCAAAGCGAGCAGACACAACTGAAATAAACTCAGGCTACCTAGTTCTAGTGAATACGAAACTCAATAGTTGCGTGCTAGCAGTCTTTCAAATCGAAGAATCAATTAGGCTTTAAGAATTGTGACTGAAATGTTTTGCAAATCCAGACAGCGGAAGCGATTGAACTGTGAAATAAGCGTGATTTATTTGGCGATATCATCGTCAGCCGAAATAAGTCCAGTGCTGGCCGTAGGTCTCCCACAAGCGTCGTCACATCAAC
This sequence comes from Agrochola circellaris, assembly GCA_914767755.1. Taxonomy (NCBI): domain Eukaryota; kingdom Metazoa; phylum Arthropoda; class Insecta; order Lepidoptera; family Noctuidae; genus Agrochola; species Agrochola circellaris. The sequence goes on from OU611860.1 coordinate 13,986,424, forward strand.
CGGTACTGTACTTTTCGCATCTAGCAGATGCTTGAAATCTTCTACAGGTCATCGGTACACTTTGTGGGAAGCCACTTCCACGCTGCGCCTTCCGGTACGCGGTCACCACTTTTCAAATTTTTCGCCTCCATCGGCCTTTCTTCATTGTTCATCGCTAACCCTGTTCATCAATGAATTAGGGATTTCCAGGGTTTTTTATACTCCTACCTTACCTTATATTTATTAACTAGTTCCGCGAAATGTTCTGGGGTGAGAGGTGATGATGTTTGTAGCCGCGAAAACTTCAGGATGGGGGAGAATAGGTAATGGAAGCCAGCTGACAGCCACTGCGCTGGCGACGTTACTAACACCAACCTTGTTGGCGTTGGGAATTTGGAGAAACTTGCCCTGAAACGAAGAAAATATATTGCAATAAAAAAAAATGAAAAAAATGAGCGAGCCTTACAGTAGTTGCATAAGATGTGTAACATCTGACATCTTGGGTGACAGTCACTCCTCCCGCAAAATGGGTTGGAACCATATGAGGGCCAACTCTAGCACCGCTTACGCTCATTGGTCAAATCAAATAGCGCACGCTTCTCAGGCTTCCTGTCTTTTACATCTTCTTTTACACTTCCGTCCCTTTTCATGAAATCGCTCCCATAGATTGCAGGAAAACGTGAGGAAAAATATTACACATCAAAAATTTACGAGTTTTTCACTGTTACGTAGGATGTGAACGCACGGAGAGGTAACCATGTTAACTGCGCGGTTCATTTGGCTACGCATCGGTACGAAGCAAAGCCGTGGGTCTCAGTGGACGATCCTGCCAAAAGTTTTATACAAATCGAGTGCGTAGCTTACGTGGGTTGCTGTGGAGCAACGTCTTAGCTTAACTCTTGCTCTCTCTCCGTTATTAATGGCGCATGTTCGAGTATTATTTCCCCCGACTCGTGGTAGCAGAAGAAACACCGTGAAGTTTTAGGTGTCGGTAAGATTTCGGAAACGTAAAGTATGGAGGATCGAGAGAGCAATGAGTTACTTACCACAGATATGGCATTCCAATAGTTATGCTCTTGTGTGTCAGCATGGCCGTTTTTGGCACCCCTGTGGTGCCACTTGTTGATGTCAGGTACGCTACGGTGTCCTCGGGATCCAAGTCTGTTGGTCTGGAAAAGTAGGAAGATTCAGTTAGTAAAAATGATTCTTTTTCTACCAATCAATTGTAAATTCAGGATATTTTTGTTTTCAAGAGTGAATACCGCTAGGCAACGATCGACGATGTTATGACTGGTTAGGATATTGAATTCTGGCTCCAGTTGGTTCTTGCTGGTTAAACCAGCATTTTAAATTTATTAGCCCAGACCTTTTAAAGACACCAGTCCTGCAATATTTGACCGCAGTCAACTGAAATGGTAGAAGCTGCAATTTCTATGCTGGTTATAACATAGTTAGGAATGAAATTCTTTATAAGAATTTGCATGGCATTTTGCCAATCAAAAGAGTTGTCACCAAAACCATGGAAAATCAAATTCCGTTAGGTGCTTTCCTTGAAATATATATCCATTAGAATAGCGTTTCTCTACAATATGGAACAGCATCCATACTTTCGATTTCGTAAAAATCAATTATTTCAATCGTAGATTAGCCCTGCCGCATCTAAAGATGGTCGCGTTTCTGTTTCGTTTTGACACCTCTCAGACAGACAGTGTCGCAGAGACCTGACTTGGTTGTCATGGAAACGCCATTGTTAATGTGTGAGCTCGCTCCTCTCATTATGGACGATTTTTCGTGCGACTTAGAACAGTGAGGGCAAATCTACGATTTAAATCTTTGGTTAAAGTATTAAAATATATGTTTAAAAAGTTACTTACTTAAAAATTTTTATTGTTTTCTCATCTTTATTTTCTAGTAGGTGCGCTAATGTAGTATATTGACTATCATTATCAAAGGTCACAATTTTTGCACCCACTTTGGACATTTCTAACGCCTTCTGAACGTCCGTCGTCTTTTCGCTTTGACAGAATATTATATTCGGCCGGTTCGTGTGGAATAAATCTTTCAATTCATCTAAAATTTAAACAGCTTATGTTGTTTAACTGCTAAGAGCAAACTCTTGGGACGTATAGTAGGCAGTAGGTACTTAATTCCATGAGGAAAACATCGTAAAGAAACTTACACTGACAGAACGCTTTTCAATTTGTGAAGAGCATGAAAAGCCTTGGCATGAGACTATAACCTAAATGTCCATATTATTAAGATCATAAAGAGGAGAGAACTGGGCCGTATACCACAAAGCTTTACAAATCTACAATTCTACAAAACTGTAGAAAAATTTGCGTAACGCAGAAATTACAAATATGTATGAGTTACAATTTCACAATTCTTTCGCATTTTTAAAAGCGTAACACAAAGCCTGGTTATGTATAAATTGTAGACTTGTCACAACTATTTACATATTTGTAAGGTTTTCTGTTACAATTTTGAGTACAAGAGTTTTGTAGTACACGAACAAATATTTGTAAATTGTAATTGTAAAGTTTTGTGTTGTACGGCTCAGCTTTAGGAGCGCTTTTCTTTATTTTTTTTTGTCTTTTGCTGGATTTTGATAATTATTATGAGACAACAAACTGTTACCGTCTGATCGTCTCATTATAAAGCGAGTTCTAACTTTGGCCATAGCTTAGGTAAACCCTCAGCAATTTTTTGTATTTCGGACCTTATTCAAGCTGAAATAAAGTTTTTAAATTATATTTCTATACACGGTTGCAGGGACATCGACGCGAAAACTGTTAACATGCATTCAGTACATGGTTCTCAACACCCCTGCGTAGAAATTACTGGTCGGCTATTTAAACAAAAAATTCTGTTTCATAGAAAAGTGCAATACCTACGTGGTCAAAATGTATGGGTACAGCAGGTTTTTTTTAAATAACCGACGATAACTTTCAACGCAGTGGGGTTCAGAATCATGTACTGAATCCATGGTATCAGTTTTCGCGTCGATGTCCCTGCCACCCTGTATATCTATTATACTATTATGAATAGGGTTTAAAGACTTTGTATTTAGAACTTTAACGTTGTTGGAATAAAGTTCGAGATTCGAAAAAACCTCGATGGTTTAAACCTGAGTAAACCTTTATTTGTAATTTTGTAATACGGCAATTATAATTTTAATAAGACGGTTCAAAATAAACTCACTGGCTCCCAAAGTAACATCTATAGAAGCTATCATAATTCCAAGATACAGCGCTGCGTAGTGGGGTATGCAGAAATCGACGTGGTTGGGGCCCATCAGCACCATGACGTCACCTTTCTTCAGTCCCAAGTTCGTGAGTGAGATAGCACATCGGACACTTCTGTCTAGAACCGAGCCATTGGTTTCAGATTTCCCTGTTCCTCCATCGATCTGTTGGAATTAAGATTGCAAGTTTTATGGGCTTTGCCTATACCGGATTTTTGTGATGGGGTAGTAAAGGCAGGTACCTTAACCCTTAAGCTTTATTAGAGGTGTAACTCAATGATTTACAACTTTGGGCTTGTCCTAGGAAAGGAATCTTAGAAAATCAGCAATTATTTGAAAAAAATAATGCACCTGCATATCAAAATCGGGGTCATCTTGCAAGTTCTGTAGTATGAGCTTCCCGATGTGGTGCCTGTCGGAAGGGATCCCAGTCTTCGCCACCACTTGGGATCCTACCTCGGCCATATACCAGTGCACTGCGTCAAAAGCGCGTCTCGTCATGATAGTTGTTATTTTCTTCTGAAATCGATTTACCTACTTACATTAAAAAAAATGTCATGTCTATTTTTCATGCCCTATAAATATTTGCCTGACCGAATTTCGATCACGACAGCCAATCATAATGGAGACTAGGTCGTACGCAATGAATATTATAGTGCACAAGTGTCTGTGCAAACACAGGTGCACACCTTCTTCCGTCTCTCTCTCTCATAGTCCGATGGCAATCCGACAAAGCCGAGCAGAGATCAGGCGCAGAATGAACGCGACGGTCTTACGTGCTCTCCGAGGTACAGTGTCAGTGTCACAGCGTTAGTCGTCGACTTAGCTTGCTCTCAATCAGGAAACTTTACATTACACAAATTATATTAAAAAACATAAGTCTCTTTCCTATGATGCTGGCATACTAACAAAAAAAAAGGAAATATATGATATTAAATATCCCTAGGACAAGGACTTTGCTTGCCAGTATGCAATTTAGTTAACGATCTGCTACGCTATATAATAAAATCAATAAATACATCTAAGTACATTTATCCGAAAAACTACTACGACAGAAAAAAAAAATGGATACAAACGCTTACCTACAATGATACCGAAACACTTCTGAAACCGTGACACATACACACCCTCACACTCATGTACTCTCAGCCACACCCACAGGTTACACTTTCACTCACATATACTCACACACATACTTACACCCACTCATACACACATTTGATTTAATTTAATTTAATGTTAATTTATGTAGTTTTAGCATAAAAATTATACGTTTTGCTTTTTATGTAACACGCCTTGCTATGGAAGAGCGGACTCTCCTAATACAGGCACTATCCGCCTAAAAGGAGGAACCAACCAAAAATACCTATACCTGTTTTACCAATAAACAATTTTTTTCTTAACTAACCTATATATCAATTTTTGTTCGACTCGGGATTCCAACCCAGGGGCGGCAGCCCCGACTTAGATAGCGATCGCTATACGACCGAATTCGGTCGCAAAGTCCTAATGGCGTCCCTAGACGGTCAAAATTGCTTGACAAGCACGAAAGAATCACGTGCTTGTGAAGCACGTCGCGCGCGTCTAGTGACGCCATTAGGACTTTGCGACCGAATGCGGTCGTATAGCGATCGCTATCTATGTCGGGACTGCAGCCCCTGGGCGTCTCTTGGTTGCGCTCAAGAGACCAACGCGACGCCATCTTTCAGAAAAAAGCAACGTTCCGTTATTGGGTAAAATGTTCCCATAACATTATTAAAGTTGGTACTTATACTTGTACTATCTATGGGACGAACATCGTAATCGAGAAAAATATAAAATTATTATCAAACGTCCCATATATTTGGGTCGAGTAGGTTTTGAAGCTTTAAGGCTCGTGCAAACCAGCGCGACGCGACGGCGCGACGCGACTCGAACAATACAATTTCTAAGAAAACTTCACGGTATAAACAATAGCCGGTGTTGCGCCGCGCTGTCGCGTCGCGCTTGTCTGTACGAAGCTTTATACGGGACGGCTGATAATTTTTTCTCGATTACGAATTTGGTCCCTCACAGAAAGTGGTTCAGTTTGATGGTCTGTACCACACCCTTAAATTTGATTACACCTTTCTGATACACCCTGGACGTGGATCAAATCGCTCGGGCGTTCCCGCCAAAATCGGTTTAGTTTATACATAAATGTACGTAGTTACGTTAGTGTTCTATGAAAAAGATGTGCAAGTTTTATGTAGAAGTAAATACTCTATCCACCGGTAACTTTGTGTTTCTGTGTTGTGTTGAAAACCCGCCCTATATCGAACATTGTATAACTGCGTCCAAGATATTTTGAAAATTAAATATTATGCACCACTTAAGCTGACTCACTATGAGATATAATATGTAGTATATCCCGAAATAACAAAAGAGATATGTTATATATATATTACATCTCAGTGTTAACGGTTCCATCTAAAAGTACGGTGAGCGATATTAATTTATATCTCGAGATGTAATATATCGGGTGTAAAAAGACACTTTCCGAAGCCGAAAGCAACATATTCTACCCATTATTTGCATCATTTTTTTCCACTAGACCATACCTGGGAATCCACTGGTTCTGGAGATATTGAAGGTCAAAGTCGCATTTTTTTTTTTTACTTTTTCACGAAAATGAATTCTATGCGATAATACGAAACTTTTTTCCAAACAAACATTACCTGAATTTTAGATTTATCTTAACAGATTACGCATTTGAAGTGACAAAAACGCAATGAACAACAAGTACCTACCTACGTAGCGTAGGGGCGGAGCTTAACTAACACTGAATCCGTTCATTCAAGCGTGGGTTCGCGTTACATTGCGCGCAATAAAAACTTGTTTTTTTTTATTAAAAAAAAAAATATTACAGTTCCCAGCAATAATTTTTGCGCAAAGCTACTTAGCTGTACGTACAGTATGCGTAGTTTACGGCTTTGTGATGTGTCTTTTTACACCCTGTATAGATATCATAGGGAGAAGTCAGCTTTTCTTTTGTAACATCAAATAAGTATCAAAACACAACAAAAAAAAAACAAAACCTAAAAAGCAAAATGCCTCAACACTTACAGTATTTAAAAAGACGAGTGTTTCACGCAAGGTGTCCTTGCCAAATGTTCATAAGCCGTTCTAAAATACTTTACATACATACATGTAGGCATATTATGTAGATATCTTGTTTGTTTTAGAAACATCGTATACTTTTACAATGTTTGTAAATATGTGAGCAGCATGTGTATCTATCATATAATTAATTCTGTCATTGCTTCAATTTTAATTATTTTTACTTACTGTGTTATAGTAATTTTATTGTAGGTGCATCGTCTTCACATGTAATTATATAATAAATGTAGACAAAATAATGTAAAACATTTGAAAAGAGTAAAGCTCATCACCCATTATAACAGCACCACTCCAGCGCTTCGAAAAATCTTGTCGCCAACGCGTCGTAAGCAAGGCCATCGCTAGTCGCCGACGCGCCGTAAGTAAGGCCATCGCTAGTCGCCAACGCGCCGTAAGCAAGGCCATCGCTAGTCGCCAACGCGCCGTAAGCAAGGCCATCGCTAGTCGCCGACGCGCCGTAAGTAAGGCCATCGCTAGTCGCCAACGCGCCGTAAGTAAGGCGACCGCTAGCTCGCGGGCCGCTCACTGCCCGCGAGCCGTCCACTATTATGTATAGCCATCGTAAAATAGACTTTAATGCATTTGACTTAAAATCCTAACTTGAATGACAAGTTATTTGCCGTGTCGGAGCCGTGCTGCTATAATGAGCGATGTCCTTATCGGTGGAGTTTCTTGCCCATTCTTCTCCATACGAAAACTGCATTTTGGAAGGGGCGAATAGAATCCAATTTTTTTTTTCGTAAATAACTTGACTTGAGAGATAATTTTACAAGAGATACGAAATAATAATTATCGTTTAGTTACTATATTGATCTAAGTTCACATCGAATACAGAAATAATACTCTTTTTTTTATTGTGTGAATAGAAATATAGATAAACCATTTATTTGGTGCACATAAAAACAAATTGGCGTTTTGCAACGAAAAAAAATAAAATTCTAAAAGTGATACAATATTAATAATTGCTATAATTAACGTTATTTAAACCACCAGTAATTACATATCAAAAGTTGACACCTAATAAACACCGCGCTCGAAAATAGTGTACACTGACAATGTCATTTTTAGTTCTTTGAAAGTTGTTACGAGTAATCAGAAGCCCGAAAGTCTGACAACCAGTCTTACCAAGGGGTAGGTGGTAGCCCAGTAACTGGGTTCTTGAGGTCAGAAAGGCAGTCGCTCCATGTAAAATACTGGTATTCAGCTGCATCCGGTATGGCTGGAAGCCGACCCAAACATAGTTGGGAAAAGGCTAGGCAGATGCTAGGCTTGTTTGTTGCATTACAGAGAAGTCTACATTGATACCTAGTACTTAGAAGGTCTGTCTGGACTGGTATAGGGGAGAACCCAAAATATCTGGACTACTCACTTTAAACTATGACTAGTAAGAGCTCTTGCCGGGTGAAAATAGAGAAAACGAATTTTCCCAGATATGAGACCTAGCTAGATCAATTTTTCACCCTCGTAAACCCTTTTATTGCAACTTTCATCGACATCGTTAGAGCCGTTTTCGACGTGATTACAAAAATTCAAACTCAAAGCATTTATTTCAAATAAACCATTTACAGGCACTTTTGAATTGTCAAGGAATCGGTCAGACAGAAATATGAAGCTAGTTGCCCATTCCAAAGCGCAGTAGATCCCTATAGAGAAGAATGGGCAAGGAACTGCACGGTCACTCTTTTAAATAAAAATAAAAAATTGTTATAAAATATTGGTTACATCATTCATGTTGAAATGAAAAATGTGAGAACAATGTAGAAAGACGTGCACGTTAGAAGCGTCCGTAATAAAAATATAAAACAAAGAACAATTCAAAAATTAAAATCAGCCATGGCCGCTAAGAGTTGACCAGTCCCAACTGACGGCGCCCGTTCACGAACATGACGCATGGATCAGCAAAAATATAAATACAAATATTGCTCATTTAATAATATAGGATATAGTACAGAAAACAATTCTTATTCTATGCCAACCACAGCGTGTGCAAAAGATAATTTTCAATTCATGCAAAATGTAGGTCATTACTTCCTCCAATTATTAAACAATCAATATAATGCAATTCCAATTAATTGGTTAACAATTTTAAACGTTAACATCCAACACTGGCATTGAAACTGTTATGCGGCGGGTAATCTGCATCCGGTTAGACTGGAAGCCGACCCCTAACATAGTTGGGGTAAGGCTAGGCAGATGATAATGACGCGGTTGCGATATGCATATCTCTGGTGAAGACAGAGACAAGAGAAACCAGTAGTTTTTTATATATCTTTTTATCGTTGCTACCTACTGATCATATTATATAATCTGTTAATGTAATATTTGTTTTATTTTTATATTGCACATTGTCAACTGTTTGTCATCGTGTCTTGTACGATTTCTGTTCTTACAATGTCTAGAGATAAGACCACCATAAAATATATGATCTGTTCAAAAAGTATCTGATGAAAATGTAAGCAAATGGGTCAGAAAACGTTGCTGTGGATGGCTATTTGTAGCGCCACTTACAAATTAAATGGCTTGATTTGATTATTTGAATACTTAAACCCGAAATTCTAATTTTAAATCACCTTAAAAATGTTTTGCATTTGACTATTGAGGTTCATTTTATAACCTTAATTTTCGTCGATAGTTTTTCAATTACAATTTTAAATGTTTTTCTAACAATATTCGTTGGAAAATGTGGGAAAATATTAGGTGACTTATGAAATCAGCGTTTTGTATGGAGAATATTAAAGAAGTTGCATTTTTCATACTAACATTTTCTGAATTTATATAACAACCATGAACACTAATGTTTTAAAACTTTTATGCACTAATGTTTAAAAACTAAGATTACGTAATATGCCACTTAGATTAAGCGAAAAAAATAAGTTTTGGCTAAGTTAAAACAAATAGTGGTCATTCCTGCTAACAAAATGACGAGTCATTTTTAAGGTTGTTTTTATGTTTAGAAAACTATAAGTAATAAGGTTTTTTAACTATTGGTAGATGTCTGATTCGATATAATACCAAGCAATTAATGAATATTTTAAATCAGAGAACTGACGAGGTTCTCTATTTGTGAGAAAAAAAAACGCCAATTTCATAGATGGGAACCCAATATACTCGTATATAGTTGAAAACTTCCAAAATCAGATGAATATGTTGTCTACTAATTCCCTTTAGTGAATAATTGTTTATGAATTTAACCTGAACTTTGTTGACACTATCATTAGCTACTTTTGGAACAAACTAAATATATTATTGGTCGTCTGTTTAAAAACTTACATTAGCTTTTCTCATTTAGTGTTCGTCGTCACTCGTATTCGGGCAGGCAATTCGACACGACCGTAGAGAGATCTGGCGCAGGACTTACGACGGCATTTTCGAATAACCGTCTTGCGACACAGTATAATAGCCAAATAGCAACATGGAAATAAATTACCGTATGTCATTAAAACAAAGACACATAATACACTTAATTATCTATATTACCTTTGTTTTTGCCATTTGTGATTCATAAGGTAAATGTTTTTTTTACTGTGATAACAAAATAATCAGTATCAATTACATAATTGATACTGATTATTTTGTAATCACAGTAAAAAACATACCAATGGTACATACCATTGAAGAAGTTCATATCTAACCACCGCTGCACCGTAAGGACTATTCTTGCTTGCAGCGCTCGGCGAATATAGAACCGAGCCGGTAACAGATGTGGTCACGGGATTTTGTTTTGAAACTGGTTAGATATGAACTTCTTTGATGGTACCATAATAAATTCAAACAAAATATTACCTACTAAGTTTAGTTTTTTTTTTTTTTATACAAAAATTTGCAGAAGCTCATAAACACAGACTTCATCATCACGTGAATGTTGAGGCGATCCAACTCCTTGACAACACTGAATTAGTGCGAAGGCTAAAGAGGGTAAAACCTTTTGAGTTAGTTTAGTGCAGTGTAAGTGACTTTTAACTGTAGTGCAAGTGCTGACTTTTATAAAGAACACGTGAATCAAGTGTCTCCCCCTATAGTGAATAAGAAAGACGTTATTGGACGACTTCTTAATCTTATAGTTACTTAGCAGTTTATGTTATATTTAAATTACTTATTAGCTAATAGGCTAGATTGTAATGTGAATAAAGTATCACTAATTGTATCACTTTATAAAAAAAAACAACCTAAGCATTGGCGTAGCCTAGACAAGTCCCAATCGATTTCAAAAGCGTTCCGTATTTCCACAACGACTTGGAACCGGATTTTTGGGAAGGTTGGGACTACCTCGTTGGTGTAGTGGTCGCAATCGCAACTGCTGAGCATGAGGTCCTGGGTTCGATTCCCGGGTCGGGCAAAGTGATATTGGGTTTTTCTATCTGGAATTTCTCAGTAGTACCACGGAGTCTGGATTTGTGCCTGGTTGATGACAATAGGCTCGCCCCCTATGATATGGGAGACTTAAACCCGAGTGGCGAAATGTGGGTGTACTATACTGCCTTGCTAAGCCGAAAGGCGGTATCTCTGAGATACGCCCTTTTTTTTTTTTATACCTTTCAATAGCTAAGTATAATAATTTCGCATCTAATGGTATAAGCCACATACCGCTATCTAACTTAAAACATTAAAAGAAACCACTCAGAAGTTCTTTATATTCTTATGTTTCCTTAAATTACAATTTACAAAAAGTAAATTTTCTCAAAACTTACTCCGATTGAGATACCGCCTTTCGGCTTAGCAGGGCAGTATAGGTACAGCTCTGTCCAACCCTTTGAGGAAACAAAACGTGATGTTATGATATGTGATTTAAGATTATTTCGACTTTTCCATCATCGTTATCCCAGATAGAATTTCACTTTGTCTATAACCTGGTTACGTTCCGCAGCGTAGTTTTTTACCTATGCATCCGTGCTGAGCAAATTGCTTCTTTTACCAATTATCGCACAGTCCGTAATCAGGCGTAGGGCCTGAGGGCATACGACAACCTCTTAGCAGGATCAATTTAATCTTACTTCAGGATGGGAAAGAGATGGAGCTATACGTCCGGTATAGCTCCATCTCTTTCCCATACTGAGTTGGTGGTAAGCCCCCACATCAAATAAACCTAGGTATTTCTTTACATAAACGCCTATGCGTATTATGCTGCAATACCTACTAAGTAGTGTAGCAGAGCAGCGCCATGCCCTCCACCAAAGCTTCTGCATTGTGAAAGTAGCCTGCAGGTATTGTGTAAATTGGATGCAGCTCATAATCAGCCTATAATGTTCCCACTGCTGGGACATAGGCCTCCTTTCTTCGAGATCCCAGTGCGATGTAATCTACCACGCGTGTTTTGAACCTTAGTAGAAAAAGTGGAAACGCTACTGTAGGGTTTTCTCGATATAAACACAACCAACTCTGTGTAATAGACAATGTGACGTCAGACTGGTCGTTAGCCTGGCTTTATTTACGTCCTTTGATTTGCAAAAATAACAGTAATCATCATTGTTTGAAGAGCTATTAACGTGATTGATAGGTATTTTTACCACCGTGATATTAATTTCCAAACCGGTTCAATCTGAATCCCAGAAATTGTTTCCCTATTTGACTTTTTCTGATAATGCCGTGCAAATTGGTCTTTCGATCCGAAAAAAAAATGGATGACAACCAAATACAATTAAATTCGTCCTCAGATTTAAATACTGGTTTTATAATTACACTGTACTGTACTGTCCTAAAAGGTTCATAAAAATTATATATGGCGGTAATTTACAAACAGTAGGAGGACAGTAGTCCGCCCTCTTAATAATAGATCAAAATAAATAAGTAAAGAAAAACTTTAAACGTTTTCCATAAAGAATTCATACTTAGGTATATTCCATGTTTTAATTATTTTATCTGTCCTTATTTTACATTGACCTCTAAAACACCTACCTTTTTGAGGTCAATACAAAATAAGGACAGACGAGGTGTGCCGGGAATTCTTCTGATGTTATACATATCTCTTTTTCGCTCTCGATGGAAATATACTTGGGACTTACGACCTCAGACCAAGTAAAAAACCAAGACATAGTGCCGCGAACAATACAGTGAAGCATGCCAAAACTACACCTCCGCTCTGTGCATACACGCTCACACGCACACATTTGCAATTAAACTACACCTCATTAAGTGCACACATTCATGTCTTCGAAACCGGCTTCACATATATGTTGCTAGCGCTATGGTTTTTTATTTGGTCTGAGCTTACGACCTTACAAATTTTTTTTGACTTATTATTCAAACAATCTAGGTTTGGCAGGTGATTATGATACTTTGCTACGTCACGCCATGGACAAGGTCCATGTTTTAATGCTATATCATCGTAATTATCTACAGCCTTGGTACATCCACTGCTGAGGATAGGCCTCCTCCCTTTTGTGACATGCTGCCCTGGTCATTACGACTCTCATCCAGGTTTTAACCGCCGACCTTTGTAGGTCATCCACTCTTCTGACTGTTGGTTTACCAACATTCGTCCTATTACTGACGACAATCGACTAGTTAGTGCTATAATACATCTGCTAGTACCATGTCTTGCCAATCTCTCTCTCTTTTTCAAACTGTAACCACCCGATGCTGAGTGTAGGACTCCGCCATTACTCGCCTTTTTCTCGGTCTTGGGCCTCTCGCATCCAAATCCAGCCTATTACTTTAACGCATGCGCTGTGCCCGAAATTGAGTTCTGCGGTGTGCGGCATCTAGTTTTCCTTGTCTTGCCCCGGTGCCGAGGTGATAAAACTAAGTTCCCGTTAACGAAAAAAGGGATGCCGGTTTTGCCGACATTCTTGATTCAAGTGTATTCAAATTTAGAAGACAATCGAGAAATATTTTTGCGTAGATAGTTTTTTGTCTTTAGTGCGATACGGGAACTATTTGGCCGTAATCACAACCCCGTATCGCACCGAACGTGCGCGAGCGCAGGGGTTTTGTAAGCCGTAGTGCTGTTCCAAGTGCAACAACGTTTCTATGTCAATTTTTTTTTAATAACATACCTATCTCATTTCATAATATTACTACTTTTTTTTTGTGGATTGTAGTAAAATAAATAAAATACAATAAACGACGTATATTTAGTGACCTAATCCACTTAACTAAGCTCCCGCTCTATTAAGCGGATTAGATTACTAAATATATGTGGTCTATTGTATTTTATAATGGATTTCCGCAAAGTCACGCCTGAGTCAATTAACTGTCATAAAATAGATACCTAAGTAATAAAAATATTTAAAAAATATTAACTTATTAGATAGGTATTATATTTTAAGATAAGGAAAATTATTATTTTTTGTTATAATACTGAAGAAATTTTTTTTTTCTTTAGTAAATTAAGTATCTAATGAAGATACATGTGCAGTTTCATAACATTTAACATTTTTGTTATAGAAGTGTTATGTTAATTACGTTCGATTAAAAAAAAAAAATGAAATTTAAAAACGTTATTACTTATTTCACGAGCATATCCCTAGCATGATATTTGTTCCTTGCGGTACGGGAAGGTTTCTTCCCGTACATTTAAGACTGTTTTTGAAAACGTCTATAACTCTTGAAATATCCAGCAGAACCCCGTGCTACCGCAGCTGGTTATACTCAACAAGTATCTGTACCCTATCACTTAGTTAAAAAAAGATCTGAATCCGATGAGTATCCGCGTCTCTAAGGACCTTTGAAGTCAGAACCAGGTGCGGGAAAATAGCTGGAATTATTGATACGTTCCCTTATCCCGCATATTGAAAGTCAAAGTCAAAGTCAAATCATTTATTTCAACTAGGCCCTTGTAAGGCACTTTTGAACGTCAAAGTTTACAAAAAATTGAATTGATTCTAGTTACCCCTTCCAAAAGGTAGTTTTCGTATGGAGAAGAATGGGCAAGAAACTCCACCGTTAGTATTTTAAAAAGTGTTACAATATTTTGTATATGTAGGTACATTAGTTACATAATTATATGTGAAGACGAAGCAACTAAAAAAAAAAAATACGTTACCACAATAGGTAAAAAGAAGAATGAATAAAAATGAAGCAACGAAAGATAAATTGATTACTTATGTGATAGATGCATGGTTCTCACATATTTACAAACATTGTAAAAGTAGACGATTTTCTTAAAATTTTACAATTAATAAGTCAGTGTGTGAGGTATAAAGGTACTTTGTGTGATGAAGTAATCACTGACTACTGACTCATAATGCACAGAAGGCAAGTTCGATTCTAGCGCTGCCATGGCGAATGTGTTAACCAAGTCCAGGTGGACTACCAGGCACCACCGTGGCAGGCCACGAGCCAGGCGGCTCGTGGCCTGCCTATGCTTCTGTGGGTCTCCAGCACCTTCTTACCTCCTCTACCATGTCTTTCCAATGTACCCGTTGAGATAATATTTAAATTTACTTCAGACTTTTATTACCACATTCACCACGCTTAGGAAACGGTGATCAGGTTGATAAATTACTTTAAACCTTCTATCGATTCGAATCTCTCGTTTTAGTCATATTTTTTCAGAATTTATCCATGTATGATGATTATTGATGACCATGTTCAGTAGTAAGGACCAGCGGTGGCCCAGTGATAGCGGCCGCGTTGGTGAAGGAAAACATGGCGAGGAACCCGATATGCTATAGAAACATAAATTCAAACACTTATAACATCCGCCAACCCGCACTGGGCCCTGGGTGGATTATGGCCCATTCCCTCTCACTGAGAGGAGGACTGTGTCCCAGCAGTGAGAACATTATAGGCTGATTAGGTATGTAGCAGCATTTTATTGCCTCCTCTCCTCGTGCTTAATGCAAACCATTCACTCATAACAATGTTCACATTATTAGCCATTACAAGGTGAAATTAAATACACGTCCTTGAAAACAATTGTCAAGCAGAACTAGTAATTTTGCCCCACAAAGAGGGGCCATTATCTACGAAATAATTCATATCCACTACTACATATTTGAACGGGAACAACGAGTCGATCGTTTATAGAGAATAAAGATGGTGGCAGACTGGACTTTACCGTATATTGTTTAATCATTTATTTAGTTAGGATACAAGTGGATATTTACAAGTGGGTACAAACAACTTATATCTAATTAATTAATAAAAGTAGCAAAATTATATACTAATCTTAAACTATTTACAAACTAAAATATAGCATCTAAAAATTCATCCGCATCGCTGTCGACTGGTAATGTATATTGTTTTAAATTAAATGATACGACATTTTTTTTTTTGTTTTGTCAGAATTAATATGTGAATAAAAAAGATTTCCGGTACCTAATGCATCGTGATAGGTAGATACAAACTTTTACCATGGACTAGGTACACATACATATATACACTGGAAATGTGTAGCTTCATATGTAGCCGCATTTCAAGCTATACTTTTCCCGTACAAGCTGATCTCACATTGTATGTATAGGATTTCCGTGGTCAGCTTATACTGGTAATTTATAGCTTGTTATGTAGCCATGTACATGATTCTAGATACCCCAAACTGAAAATTCTGGTCGCTTATTAGCCATTATTATTAGTATTAGTAGAAATCAGCTGTTTCATACAGATTGAGAGCAATACCTACACGGTCAAAATGTATGAAACAGCTGTTTTTTTTTCACAATTCCTCCGTGTGTAACTGTGTATGCCTATTTGTACACCTCCTTGGCTAACCAGCAACTAACAAAAACATAAAAAACTAGTTCTTTGGCTATTTATCATTACTAGTTTAGGTAACTATTATAGGTCATCCTTGAAAAGTTCTTGCCCATAGCAGCTGCCTAGCCAGGTTTTTCTTATGGGCAGGTATGGAAAGTCAGTTGGGAGCCCTTCTGTTAATTAATAGACTGATTAACGTTGAACCAAAACTGGTAATTGGCATAGGGTCCTCTCGATCTGACAATGGTTTATCTTTCTAATAATTAACACATTGGTTAATGGAATAAAATATGCAGAATTACAGCTGTATTTCTCAGTAGTTCTCTTACTCATCTAGTCGACAATGTGGTTTATATTTATGTAACCATATCCTTACATTCAATTGAAAGACTTGTATCAAATTGGCCTGTTGTACTAGATTAATGTCACAAGTGAATCTGCAAGGCTAGGTTCTGCTGTGTTCGAAGGAGTTTGGTAAGTTTCAAATATCTGAAAAAAAGTGACTAGAAACTAAATTTTTTATGTAATGGTGATTCTTGTCCCCAACAATTTTTTTTTTAGAAAGAACAAGGTAAGTTCATGTTAACTAATCTATGCTAAGAAATATATAAATAACTTGACAAGACTCAAAGAACCAAAAATATTTTTGGTCCTATTATTATGGTGAACTTCCTTTTATGTGCTAAGCGAAAAGTAAGCCACGACCGTTATCTTAAAAGCTGTAACATAGGACCACAGAAAACTAATAATTTAAAAATTAGTCATAAAGTTAAAATCAGTCAAAACAGAGAGACTAATTTTAATTTTAAAATTAGCATAAAATAAAATCTACTGCACCCTTTTTCCCCCAGTGTATCGGTCACTTTAACAGTTGTGTCTAGTGTAACTTATATAATGAGCCATATGTCTACTTGCAGACCTAATGACGGAACAGAATACTTCTGAACTCATAACGGATAGCACATCTTTATGTTAACTACAAGTATTAATAGTACATTAGTTCAGTTAATATTAGTAGTATCGAAGGACCAAAATTTCTTGTCATCAATTATTTTCTTCAAGAAGTTTGGTAGTTCCGGAGTTGGATTTCAAGTGATTTTCTTTTCGTGGGAATTTGAGGCTGTTTCTTTAATAGTAAGTAGGTTGTCAATTTTAATTTTTGATATCGGTCGCGTAAATATTTGACTTATTATTTTGATTTAAAAGAAAAGTGTTAAGGTATAATATGAATTAACTGTTGAAACCATAGTTACATTAAAAGTATTTTAGGATTTTGATCGTGTAAATATTTGATTTAGATTTTGATAAAGTAAAGGAGTCCTTGGCCGCTTTAGACAGAGAGAGGTGAAAAACAGTTGGGAGATTTAAAAAAATTAAGAAATGTGATAGTGTTTAATAATCATAAACCGTTCAAATTTTAGTATCAAATGATACTATATATATAGCTACATATTAATTATGTCGTTGCGCGTCTTAATTAATGAAAATTCAGTGCCTAAATAGAATTTATTTAGAATCTTACTTGCCAAACTTTTGTTTTGTTGTAATAATAAGCTTGCCAGGTTTTAATGACTGTGCACGATAAGAAAACAATTCATTGATGTTCTAGCTTACAGTAGTGATAGTAAAACTAATCCTTACAAGATTGATATCTTAGATATTGACACCTATCCTGAATGAGAAAAAGATAAAAATTCTAGTAAGTGTCTAGGTATTGATTATAGGGGAAACGAGATTTTTTTTTCTTTCTTTTAATTATGGTACCAAAGTCTGTTTTTTCAGTTGTAAGTTGTTAGTTGGTATTGTTGTTTGTTAGTTTTAGTAGTAGTACTGCCTCGTTGGTGTAGTGGTCGCAAGTGCTACTGCTGTGCATGAGGTCCTGGGTTCAATTCCCGGGTTGGGCAAAGTATTATAGGGGTTTTTCTATTTGGAATTTCTCAGTAGTAGCCCGGAGTTTTGATTTGTGCCCGGCTGATGGCAATAGGCTCGCCCCCCATTACATAGGACTTAAACATAACTTGCGAAATGTGGGTGTACCTGCTACAGGTACGCCTCTGCACAACCCTTCGGGGAGACAAGACGTGATGCTATGTTTAAGTTATGTAGTTTTATACAAACACTTGTCAATTTTCTCCGACTTTTCTGAGAAGAAAATCTAAACAAACTCAGAGAACTCTCTCTTATGGCCAAACGCCTCAACAGTGTCAAAAAGCATCGATCTAAGAAAGATCTCCTAAGATCTATACTTTTTCTCCTCACAGCTGGATCCAGAGGTTGATGCAAAAAGTGCACTTTACAAGCGAGACAAGCTCGATCGTTACTCTTTACCCTCGACCTTAGATAATCCTCGATACCGATGGAAGTTAAATAGGTAAATAATATAATTAATAGGAATAAGAAAATGTAAGTGTGCTAATAAATAAATGCTGCACATTGAAAGATCCCTTTGGAAAGGTAACTTTTCTAGAAAATGTGACTTAACTCCGAATCAATATTTCTTAGTTAACGTTGGTATAGTAAAGTAACTAGGTACCTACTTAGAAGGTTCTAGTTTCAAAAACAGTCCAGTAAATGACTTAACGTCATATTTATATTATAATAGCAAGACCCGACAGACGTTGTCCTGTCTAAATTACAATACAGTCTCGACAAAAATCACATAAGTTGAAAAAGCACTTTTAAATCGAAAAATTGCGTCATCGGTCGAGCCGTTCTCAAGCGATGTGCTTACCAACGAACAGCATTTCATTTTTATTTAATAGACTATGATAAGGTACCGATATTTGTCCCACGAAAATTTAAAACCTCACAAACATTACGGTATTTGATACCTGCCAGGAAGTTGGGCTTCTATTTACTTACGAGAAAAAATCCCTAATAACTATTTATGAAGTTTTCTTGCAAGTAAGTTTTTATAAACAACTTACAAAAAAATATAATTGCAATAATTATATTCGAATACTTGTTAATGTACAATACTACAAATGCACGAATCACGATCCTAGACTTAAATTAAATTGCTTTTAATCATGTTTTTATCAACATGATTTGATTCAATCCGTAAAAAGCTTGCGTCTACCTTCCTGTCTCTAAAAAATATAATAGCCCGTAGTTAAATTACGATTTTCTGCTATGTTTAGATATCATGTCTATTCTCGCTTCGGCCAAAGTCCAGCATGCATACCAAATTGAATTTGGTGCTTGTAGGCTAAATTTATTATTGGTCTTCTTCCAGCGGTCCGCAGTCTTGCAGACCTATAATGATAGAAAATTGAAGCAACCTGTTTTTATGAGAATGTTTATGCTAAATTTTGTAAAAAAAGAATGAAGTATGAAGAAACATAAGTACCTGGTCGACCGAACTCTACTCGGGCGAAAATAGAGAAAAATAATTTTCCCAGAAATTAGACCTAGTTAAATCGATTTTTCACCCCTATTAACGCTAGTGTTGCAACTTTCATCGAAAACGTTAGAGCCGTTTCCGAGAACGTGATACGAAATAATATATATGTATATAATATATACAAGTATTGCTCATTTAATAGAATAGGATAAGCCGTGGTCGATGAGATTTCCCATTAGCCAAAATTACGAATTTCCTTATAAACTTTCGTCCCCAATTAACCCGCATAGAGGACGAATTTTCAAAATTACTTCTTTAGTGGGTAGTAACCTCCGATGTTTAAGGAACTTTTTTACAAAATTTCATGCTTCTAGACCCCGCGGATATAGGATTTCTGTCAGTAAATGAATTAAATTAAGATTGTTATTGTTAAATAAGCTAAGTTGTGGTGATAGGTGGTCACCATTATTACAGACAAAAAAAAACAATCCTTTGAAAATCTTACCTAAATGTATTACGTATAGTTTTGCCATACATATTATATTAGACCATTGTTGTCAAAGAAACAAAGGAAAGAGTTTTCATTCAATAGATTAACCAATTTTAATTCAAAGACTATTTTATACGTATGTACTTATATTAGTTTTTCCAAATACTTAAGTAGCCAGTGATACTACGCACAAAGGAATAAGGACCAGTTTTTTAAGAGGTCACATGACGAAATATAAATAAAGGCAGCAGGACCAATTTCTCCCCGGGGGTATATCTGTGGATTCTGGCAAAAGATATGATATTGAAACACCAAGCAATATTTAATAAATATGTTACGATTCTACTTGGATTCCGGGGATTGTCGTACAATACAATTATTTTGTTTATGCAATAATACTATCAATGCAGATACACTCATTAAGTACTTAATTTAATCAACTGTCGCTTAAATTATATTTATTACATTTTATTGACATTTAGTAGTAATTTATGTTTGATTGAAAACTTATTAATGTGAGTTTTAAATTGTACCGGGAAGTGCAGCCGACTTTTAGGCTATATTTGTGCTGCATAAACGAGCCATTTAATTAGAAATTAATTTATGTGCCTAAGTATACGTTTTTACAACAAACTCCCAAGTCACTGGGACATTGGGACTAATTGAGCTACTCCAATGTACTCCCCCCCCCCCAAATAACAAACAAAGTGTTCTAGAATGTTCTTCCTCCAGAATTACCTAGCTTACCTACTGACAGGTTTTACGAGTTCATATAATTGTTTAGTTTATTTTATTTGACTGTATTAGTCAATTTATTATTTTAATTTATTATTGACATAATCTACTCATTACAGTGTTTTTTTAAATGAGTTACGTTGCAATATGTGGTTAGCTAGCGACCACGAAAACTGATCATATTATTCTTGGCTGAGCAACCAAGGTCATCATGTTCCCTTAGATGACACTGCTTGCGGTAGCGTCGGGGGTCGGGTTGCCTCCTTCCCTCAAATATGGCGAGAGGGGTAATGGCTGATGTTTGCGTTATGCTCGTGAACTGGTGTTGCTTGTGGTGTCTGGTCGTCTTGCTGACCATGGTATTGTTATTAGTAATTAAATGTGTGATTTATTTTTACTTCGATGGTCCTAGATTATCATAAAACGTAAACGGGCACGTCTTTTATGCCTGGAGGCTTTCATTCGGGTATTAAGTTCTGTTTACTTTTTATTTTCGATTGCGCTATCTTATAGATTTCGATGATTTTTGTTAGTGTATTGCCGAGTGCTAGCTGAAAATAGCAAATAATTTAAATAAATGTTTTGTTTTGCGTATTTTGCATAAGTACTATTGTATAAAATCAAGTTTTTCAAACTGAACAGACAGCTGTGCTGCTGGGGAGTTTGTTGCGCTACTTCTTCTTCCCAGCTAAAGCACTAGGAAGTGGTGAACGGCGGGCGTTTTATGGGGACTGTCTTATGTAATTTAGACGTTTGAAAAGTGCTGATTCTCAGCCTAGTTTGAATAAATGACATTTTAATTTGAAAATGAATACGTTCTTTCTAAGTATTTTTTAAAACTTGCCCAACACTAACCTAAGTTTTTTGTTCTAAGTTACGCATATAAATGCCGTATCAAATCAACGCACTCATCTCCAAATACAGTGATGTTGTAAACAATGTCACCCTCTTTAGAAGTTTGACAGACTCAACCGTCAATCCCACTTCCCCTTGTCACTTATATATGGTGAAGGACCTAGAAGCATGAGCACCTTGTATTTAATTAAGCATACATAGATGGTAGCTACAGGAAAGGATCCACCTGCTATTGATTAAGGACTTTATTTGAAGAGCTATTCAATTCAAAATATAAAGGCATATAGTAATTTGACGTCACAACAAAGTATTGTAGTAAATAATATTGACAATGATAAATATTATATAATAAATATTAATATAATTACGTATATAGGTAATTATATGCACTGTTTACTAGATTCACACTTCCTTTGATATTGATATCTTGGATCGTAAATGCATCATTGTTATTTATTAATGAACTACTGATTAAATGTCTCTGACTCATAAATAATAATACTTATAAATAACAGATAAAGATTCTAATAGACAGGTTTTAAATGGTCATGTTTTGGAGTTTACTTTTCGACTGCTTTTACCGAACCGATAGTACCTTCTTATATTGTTTGGTTAATTATATTATACGACGTTAAATAAAATAAACGTTAATTAAAACATAGTTATAATAATTGAAGCCGAACAAACTCGACATTCAACACAAAATTTTTGTTTCAGGCCGAACCCCTTTAGGAACCCTTTAGGACAGAAAACCGAACCCAAAGGACCAATCATGACGTTACGTAGGATGGCCAATGACTCTGTGCACTGGTTCATGGGGGAGTTGACCTCACGAATAGTGGCCGAGTCAGGGATCCCTTCAGACCGATACCATCTCGGCAAGATTCTTCTAGAAAGCTTTAAGGATGACCCAGATTTTGTATTACAGGTTAGTTTCAATTAAGACATTTATCAGCCATGCTATTCTGTAAACATCTCACCGTGAAAACTTAGGTGAAGTGAGCGTGGAGTGAGCTGTCAATAGTGTCAATCCCTGTGGAATGACAGCTCACTCCACGCTCACTTCACCCAAGTTTTCACGGTGAGATGTTTACAGAAAGGCATTGCAGGTCTTGCAAATTGAAACGAAAAATAGATTTTGGAAAAGATAATGAGTTTGTATATGTATGAATACTGAGGTAGTGGCGAATAGAAATCGATAAAGGAGATAATATGCTGAGCCGACATCAAATAAATTGAAATAAAGCCAGGAGGATGATGAGATATGAGGCTGGCATCTACATTATTTAAAGACAATGCCATTGATAAGAGATAACAGCTGTTTCATTTTGCGGACTACATATTACCTGATTAGTCAAGGATTTTTATTTTGAGATCAAGTCAAGGACTATCGGTTTCTTTATAGTAAGTCATCTCCACAGATTGACGGAGCAACAGGCGAATCAGAAACGTCCGCTTCAGTCCTAGAGAGGACAGTGCGATGTGCCAACTGCCTGAAGAACCTCGGCCTGGAGCATGGCGACGTGCTGATACTGATGGCTCCCAACCATTTGGACGTGGCCATACCTTTTTATGCTGCTCTTTATCTTGGAATTATCGTTGGTGCTATTGACAGGACTTTGACTACAAGTATGTTTTTGTTTTGTTTGAAAAAGAGCGAATTTTGGCCTTCTTAACAGTAGGCCACACTTGGAACGTCTTTGCTCATGTAGCTACCGCTTCTTTTCATACTTCGGTACATACCTAGTTCGCGGTTTGTACCGAAGTATGCAATCACGCGGTAACTACATGAGCGAAGCTAAACGAACTTTGCTTCGTTCCCAGTGTGGCCTGCACTTTACTCTCTTTTTTGGGTTCCGTACCTCAAAAGCAAAAATCGGAACCCTTATAGGATCACTCGTGTGTCTGTCTGTCTGTATGTCCGTCTGTCACAGCCAATTTGCTCCGAATCTAGGGGACCGATTAAGTTGAAATTTGGTACACATATGTACATATTTCTGTGACCCAAACACGGACGTGTAACGTAAATACATGATTTTTGAATATAGGTGTCACTTCTGGGGGCAAACAAGAAAATAAAATAAAAAACGTTTTGCAAACTGTACCCTGTGACATATCAAACACACTAGGGCAATGACACTTAGGTTATAAGATACACGTGAGCTGTACCAAAACAATGTATTTCTGGCAAATAAACATTTGGTTTGATTTGATTTGAGGATCTAAAATATTTTATTTTCATAATTTCAAAAGAAATTAATTTAGAGATTTATATAAGAAAATAGATGAAAATTTACCTTTTCGAGGAATATAGGCTTAATGTTGTCTTATGTCCTAGATGAACTGCAAAAAACCTTCGCTTTCTCAAAACCCAAGATCATATTCTGCCAGAGTGGCAGAGCGGCGGATGTGCAACTGACCTTGAATAACTTGAACTTGGACGCTCAGATAGTCAGCTTCGATAAGGGAGATTACCTCTGCAATTTCAAGGATTTCATGGAGCAGTATGGGGATGACTCACCAGTGGAAGATTTTAAGTAAGGAAACTTTAGTAAGCACAAACATCCCGTTATCCTTCCACAATGTTGGTCTTTTCAATCTTTGCCTGAAGGACCACTCTTCTTAAGTTGTTAATTTTAAAATGAATTTCCTATTTAGGTTTTTCTATTGCTTAATTCAGTCAATAATATATCTCTTTATTGTTATTCAACTGCGGATACTATTCCCGCTCCATTGACCTCAACAATCTTGCCAAGTGGTCGTTGTATGCTCAAATTCAGTGGTCGGCGAACCGTGGCTTGAGAGCCGAATGCGGCTCGCGAGCTCTGTAAGCCAAAGCCTACAGAGTGCGGCTCTGTACAAATGTCGAGTGTGAGCGTAGATACGCGCGGGGGTCGGAGTTTCGGTCATTAAGCAAGATATCAAGTTTTATTCAAAATTCAAACTATACAAGGCAGAGACATCGATGCGAAAACTGTTACCATGCATTCAGTACATGATTTTGAACATGCATTGAAAGTTTTCGTCGGTTATTAAAAAAGAAAACAGCTGTTCCATACATTTTGACCGCGTAGGGATTGCACTTTTCTATTTAACAGCTGATATTTTTTTTTAATAACAGACGAAAAATTTCAACTTAGGGGGATTCAGAATCATGTACTGAATCCATGGTAACAGTTTTAGCGTCGATGTCCCTGACACCCTGTATTTCAACGATTTATTTCTGAAGTATTTTCACGAAAAATTAACAGGATAAATTAATCATTTATGTACTGTAACTACCTTTCAAAATTTTCCAAGGTAAACTTTTTAATAAGCAAGATGTCTTCATCATTTTATTATCCGCCGATATGGTCATGATGATTCAGGTTTCTTCATCATCACCAGGCTACTTCTTATCAAGTTAATTTTAAGAAACGTTGTGGAATGAAATAGGATGGGAGTGTTAAGGATTAAGAAAAGTGTATTGAGATAGTTTGAACACACAGAAAGGATTGGCTCTTATAAGAAATTTTAGCCGTTATCGTATTGATATTTGGCTCTATTGACCAATGAGTTTGCCGACCACTGTCTAACTTATCAAGATGACTATCGCGACCTCGTCTCATACTTTATTCTTTTCACCTTACGATGGTTTGTATGAAAACATCATCTGCCTAGCTGCCCTTAAATTGTCCCATGTTACGTATCCATCTTTTCTTTGGCCTCCTCCCCCTCTCCATCCATCAACATTTATAATTTCATCACTCTTTTAGTCACATGTGTTTCCTCGCTCCTCATCACATGCCATACCAATGCACGAGGTGTGCAAAATTGTTTATTTTTATTTACATATATGTAAAAAAAAACTAGTCTTACCAAGGCGTCTTACGTTTAGTCGCTTCATGTAAAATACTGGTATTCAGCTGCATCCGGTTCGACTGGAAGCGGACCCTAACATATTTGGAAAAAGGCAGATTGATTAATATAAAAAAAAACTTATTTGGTTTATTGTAACATAAAAATATTATAATCTTTATAAAATTAACGATGTTTTAAATTGTTGAAATATATTTCATACGAATTCTGATAATATAATTATAATAAAAATTATAATCGGTCATATAGTTAAAATTTCCAGTAATCGGTGACGTAAGACGTAAACTTCGGACTTTGTAAACTATTGATGAACATAAACTAAGCAAAGGATTATAGCAGGACGTTCTGCAGCTTCTTCCTACCTCCATGGGGAGGCCTGAGTTTACGTTTGTATGATAACGATTTATATTTGGTTTTAGCGACTTCAACAATCTAGTTGATTTCCAGGTGTACAGACTTCGATGCTGAAGACTCCCCTGCATTCATTATAGCTACGAGCGGTACTACTGGCTTGCCTAAGGCTGCTGCTGTTACCCACAAGAATTTCGCTATCATTACGCCATATTTGTGGTAAGGCTGATTGATACTACTTTTGCTATGATTGCTACTATTTGTTCTCCAAATAATGTTAGACTTAACAGAATTGCTGGATGAGGTGTTATTGGTAGTGAGAAATAGGCGTTAAAACAGATATCTATATGTGCTATTTATATTCGATAAATTTTACTTCTATTTTAGGTTTCCAATATCACAGTGTCTCGGATCGGTTGTAAGAAAGAGGCGTTCACGCAAATTCGTATAATGCTACATTATAGATTCGTTTTTATGCCTCTTTAAGATTTTCAATATTGCATCAAGTCTCGGGAAGTCTTTTTTTTTTTCTTCATGGTGGGATATTACTGACCAAAATCCACCCGTGTTCCTTCCGTTGCCTGTGTCCGGGGTCGCTATATCCCTTTCGGACAAACTCGCAACCCCGGCAGGCATTGGCCCTTCCGGACCCCGTCAGTTGGTGCTGTCATCTCTTTGAGGCGCGCGTGGAACACAGCGCGCCGTTGACCCGGGCCTGGTCCCTATCGGACGGTGAGCAATGGGTAGCTCGCCGTCCGCAAGCCCGCGCCTACGGTAGCCGGAAGTCGGCTCTCGACTCCAAATCTCGGGAAGTATGGAACCACAAACTCTATGGATCAATTTTAATTGAATTATAGAGGTATTAGAAACAAACAGGATTTAAAGTTCACTCATCTTCCATATAAAAGGGAGGATCTTCTACTAAAAAACTAAACGGGTGTTGTGTCTGGTGACGATTGATGTTGGGACGTTGTATATATGCTAGTCGCAAACTCTGCTTGCGCCGTGCAGGATTTTACGTGACGTCAGTGTAATGCGTAGTTCGCATATGGCGTTGTAGATGCCGCCACAGTATTATTACCTACGTATACTTTTCAACGGGCTTAATTTTGAAATTCAGTCAGTCTTTAAAAAAAAGTTTTTTTCTTTTCAATAGGTCTAGATTCACAACATTCCCGACACCGACCCGCTTGGCCCTAATTGGATCACCACTACAATGGCTGACCGCCATTGTAAACTTCATCGTGTCACCAATATTGAGGTTCTCCAGACTACAGACTTCGCAGACCATGACACAGGACCATGCTTATGATCTGATTAACACGTATAAGGTTAGCGAAATAATTTGAATGAGAACGAACCTTACTGATAGTTCCTTGCTTTTAAACACAATGATTCCGCGCAGTCATCGATGTGTAATGATTCTGATCTTCTTATTGAGACACTTCGTTATTATTAACAAAGATGTTTATTAAAATCTGGCCATCTCATCTCAATGAAGAATTCAGAACTTCTTAGCAATAGTTTTCTTTACTACGATTAGTTATATCTCCTTCGCAGACTGACCTGTTTGTACTGCTCTCATTAACATATTTTCTTGCAGCCCACCTTCACTATATTTAGCCCAACAATGATGACAACGCTCATAAACCCTGATGAGCGTGATCGGTGTGACTTCACATGCTTGGAAGTCCTCATGTTAGGTGGAAGTGCTGTGCCTCAGAAGCTTATTGATGAATTGAAGGTTCGTATAGCAGATTTTTTGAAGTTTTTTAGCTTTCATATTGGACTGGTCTGATGCTTGCCATTTTATTCTGGCAAACGGTAAATAGGAAGCAATCTAGGCAAGCATGTTCCATCATCGACAAGTGAGGTAGTGTTCAAACACGAGCCTATAAATAAAATAAAGGAGATTAATAAAAGAGGTTAAGAGATACGTCTTTTTCATGGGAACTGTGATGAACATTGTCTTTGCCATTTGTTATGATATTGCTATAGAAAGAAAGAAAGAAAGAAAAATATTTTATTTGGGACATATATATTATCATTTGTATGGTTAGTCATCATTGAATAGATAAGCGACAGTAAACCAAGTTTAGTATAGAATGCTATTTTATAATAATTGGGTTAATACAATATATCAAGTAAACAATACAAGATGATAAAAGCTGTTACTTGGAATACAGTTGAATAGACAGCACGCAAACGGGACTTCGATAACTTCTAATTAATTGAGCCGCAATAAACGTGGCCACCTACTGGACCCAAACAGTATAACATAGATGTACCTACCGTGGCCTCGATACGAAAAGTTCAATAGACGAACACAATGCTAATTGACGGGAGACAGTCTATGTGTGAAAGACTGATCTAATTGGGTTTATTGATTACCCTTGATAGACCAAGAGCCCGCGACGGCCAGACCTTCGTTATTTTATAAAAGCTGAAAGTTTCTCTGTGTACGTCTCCAACATAGGTAAGAACGACCCGCGACTATAGAGTTTCGATTGTGGTTACTTTGGCAGGTAACAGGTAGTAAAGGTGTATAAAATGGTACCTGAAATTCGTTAAAGTATAAAGTTCAATTTTTTTATATTTTCTCCAGAATATCATTTAGAAATCACGTCATCCATTGCCGGACACTTTTTACAGTTGCTACCCCCCTGCCGGACACCCCTAAACTTTAATAAATTTTAATTATACTTTCGTTATAGTATAAAAGCAAAATTTTATATATGTTACTTAGGGACTAATAAAAATATGTTACCTCAATAGCCAGACAGTTTTAATGGTTTTTACATCTTGCCAGACACCTTGAAAGCCTGCTGTAGGTGCGAGCGCGAGGTAGCAACTGTTCAAGCGGGTGCGAGTGAGATAGAGTGCTTAGTCTATTGCGATCTTTTAAGATATCCAATAAAAAAATTAAATAATGTCTTTATAGTTTAGGTTATGTTTTTTTCGGATCTCCAAAACAGTTCGAAATTTTTTCAACGATTCCTCCGAGAACAACATTACTTTACCCTCACTTTTTTTTACAAACGAAACAAATGAACGTATCTCCCATGATAACACTTTTTACTAAAATTTCAATTATATTTCACAAAAAAACTGCACAAATATCAAATGTTAAACGTTGGTTGTACGCATAATAGATAATAGTTCAATAGATAATACACAATACCCCATAAATGATAGCTTTTTTATTTTTTTGATTTTGGGAAATTATCAAATAACTTCTCCCGCTCTGGGCGGAGCGGGAGGGCGTGTCAGACTCTTACTGACTAAAACCCACCCGTGTTCCTTCAGTTGCCTGTACATTGCCAGGGGCCACGGTATCCCTTTTGGACTTTCCCGCGACCCCGGCAAGCATCAGTCCTAGCGGACCCCTTCCGTTGTGCTGACATCTCTTTGCTTCGCGCCTACGGTGGCCGGGGATCGGCCTGCGATTCCCGACGCCCAGAGCGTCTCCTGCGGCGGCTAGGGGCGTGAGGGCGCGACATTTGCCTCTCCCTCACGCGCTCCGTCTCCTCCTTCGCGAGCATTACTGCTTCGCAGAAGTAGGTGACGGCTTCCCACGCCCTCTCGCTCCGTACCATGGCCTGTACCAGGGCCGGACGAGAGAGATCACTGCCGCCGATCGCCTCCACAAGGACACGGCGGTGCCCCGCCCAAGCCGGGCAGACCTCCACCGTATGCTCCACCGTGTCCTCCGGGCGATCCACACAGAGTGACACCCGGACGTTTCCTCCCGCCTTATGCGGAACAGGAACCTCCCGAAACAACCGTGTCCGGTGAGGACCTGCGTCAGGCGGAAGGTGAGGACGCCGTGGCGCCTCTCAAGCCACTCCTCAAAGAGGGGACTTATCGCCGCAATTGTGGCGTGCCCAGCACGGGGTTACGACAATCGCACTCTCCATGATGCCATGAGATCCCGCCGGAGCTCTGTCCGCTGTGCCGTGATTTCTCGCGGCAGCGGAGTTACACCCCGGCGTTTCGCCTCCTCGCGCCACTCCCAAATGTGCGCGAGGACTTTTGCCTCCAGATCCCATGGCGGCAATCCGGCAAGGAGGCTCGCCGCCTCACCGGAGACCGTGCGGTATCCCCGGACCATCCGGATGGCCATGACCCTTTGGGACGCGTTCAACCGGCGGGCTGGCCGCAGCCTGAAAGAACGCGCCCACACCGATGCCCCGTAAAGGGCCATGGACCGCACGACCCCCGCATAGAGCCTCCGGCAGGAGCCGTTTGGACCCCCTAGATTGGGCAGTAGCCGCTTCAAGGCAGCCCCGGCCCGCTCCAGTCTGGGAGCCAAACGTCGGAAATGCTCCACGAAGTTCCACCGGCTGTCGAGGACTAGTCCCAGATACTTCATCGATAAATGACAGCTGATGCGCAATAAAAGATCGCAATAGACTAAGCACTCTATCTCACTCGCACCCGCTTGAACAGTTGCTATCTCGCGCTCACACCTACAGCAGGCTTTCAAGGTGTCTGGCAAGATGTAAAAACCATTAAAAGTGTCTGGCTATTGAGGTAACATATTTTTATTAGTCCCTAAGTAACATATATAAAATTTAGCTTTTATACTATAACGAAAGTATAATTAAAATTTATTAAAGTTTAGGGGTGTCCGGCAGGGGGTAGCAACTGTAAAAAGTGTCCGGCAATGGATGACGTGATTTCTAAATGATATTCTGGAGATAATATAAAAAAATTGAACTTTATACTTTAACGAATTTAAGGTACCATTTTATACACCTTTACTACCTGTTACCTGCCAAAGTAACCACAATCGAAACTCTATAGTCGCGGGTCGTTCTTACCTATGTTGGAGACGTACACAGAGAAACTTTCAGCTTTTATAAAATAACGAAGGTCTGGCCGTCGCGGGCTCTTGGTCTATGATGGGTGACGTTTTCTGCACATATAGTATTTTTAGAGTTTCGTACATCCGAATGACAAAACGGAACCCTTATAGGATCACTCGTGTGTCTGTCCGTAGTGTCCGTCTGTCAGTCATTTTGCTCCGAATCGATGGACCGATTGCGTTGAAATTATTATTTATATTATACATATGAATTTCTATGACAAATGATTATAAATAACAATGGCCGTCCTGTCACTGTTATTTACATAGCAGGTAGTGGTATTCGAATTTGTTTGGGGTAGGTACCACAACAAAAAAGTGAAAAATTAATACTTTTTACAAAAAAAAAAAAAAAAAACAAGCACTAATAAAAAATGCAAATTAACTTTAATTTCGGAAGTCGGTTGCAGAAAACTATAATATAATAAAACCAAAGACACCGACTTCCGAAATGAAAGTTAATTTGCACTTGTTTAGCGTTTTTTTAGGAAGTCGTTTTTTTACTTTGTAATATATAATTTTAATTCAAAAATTTAATCAAAAATCTATTTATTTATTTATTTAGAAAAAGTAAAGCCACATCATACACATTTTAAACTTTATGCTATAAATATTATTAATAACTAAAGGACTAATTAATGTACATGACAATTAAGGCTACATAATGCGAGCCACAATACATGTAAATCATCTGTTATGGAGTATTTAAGTAAATAATATTAATAATACCAACCTATTAATGTCCCACTGTAGGGCAAAGGCAGAGAAGGCATGAGCATTGCTCACCACGCTTGCTCAAGACGGGTTGGCGATTTCAGACTTATATTAACTATAAGTCCAAGTTTCCTCACGATGTTTTTCCTTTACCTATGTCAGTACCTAATGTCCAAGATTAACTCAGAAAGTACATAGTGAATAGAAATAGTCACATTGGTACTTGGATTTGAGCACACAACTTCGTGCATGTGAGGCGAGGACACGACACTTTACTTGAATACATATAAGTGTACGGCCTGAGTGAAGAAGCGTCTAGCGGAGCGTTCAGCGTTGCGTGCATGCGGCGAAAGAGCGTTCGCCGAATGGCCTTAGTGCACGCTTAGCGTTCGTGTGAGCCGGTCACATTTTTCATCATGGCGTCTGCGTCGTACGATATTATTGATATGTATTTAGAAGAAAATTTGTGGCTAAAATTTAATTATGAGTCAAGACAAGGTCCTAGTAACATTGTGAAGCAAAGAAAACAATTTGGAGAGTTTTCTACGTTATTTGAAACATTAAGGGTGAATGAAGATAAATTTCATGAGATACAAGGATGACAGTGGCAACTTTTGATTACATATTACAGAGAATTGAATCAAGATTAAAATTGAGTAGTACTAATTTTCACACATCCTTCAAGAACGCACGTATCACCGCTGCAAAACACAAACTGGTTTGAACTTGCACGCGACGCCCCGCTCGACGCAAACAAGCCCGCTGCTGCCCACGCTCCGCTCGGCCGGCACTCAGGACGGCCACTACGGGTAGCACGTGTTTAACATGAACGCTGCACGCCCCTCCCCGCCCGACGCTCGAATAGAGCGTGCACTCAGGCCGTACACTAAGTGTCGCGACTTATATGTATTCAAGTAAAGTAATAAAAAAAATATAGAATTCTGTAATCGCCAACCCGCCTATCACCACACTTGCTAAAGGTGGGTTGCCAATTATAGACCAATATTAATAAAAAATCCAGGTTTCCTTACGGAGTTTTCCTTCACCGCTGTCAGTGATGTCCAAGATAAACTCAGAAAGTACATATGAATAGAAAAAGTCACATTGGTACTTGCCCGGATTTGAGCCAACAACCTCGTGCATAAGAGGGCAAGACTTTAACCACTGGCATTGGAATTTAAGTTAATTTTTGTTTGATTTTATGTATGTACCTACCTTTTTTTTTTTTTTTTTTTTTTGAGGATGGGAAATTATCAAATAACTTCTCCCGCTCTGGGTGGAGCGGGAGGGCGTGTCAGACTTTTACTGACTAAAACCCACCCGTGTTCCTTCCGTTGCCTGTGTGCCGAGGTCGCGATATCCCTTTCAGACAAACCCGCGACCCCGGCAGGCATTGGCCCTTCCGGACCCCGTCACTTGGTGCTGACATCTCTTTGAGGCGCGCGTGGAACACAACGCGCCGTCGACCCGGGCCTGGTCCCTATCGGACGGCGAGCTACCCATTGCTCACCGTCCGCAAGCCCGCGCCTACGGTGGCCGGAAGTCGGCTCGCGACTCCCGACGCCCGGGGCGTCTCCTGCGGCGACTAGGGGCGCGAGGGGGCGCATTTTGCCTCTCCCTCGCGCGCTCCGCCTCCTCCTTCGCGAGCATTACTGCTTCGCAGAAGGAGGTGACGGCCTCCCATGCACTCTCGCTCCGGACCATGGCCTGAACCAGGGCCGGACGCGAGAGATCGCCGCCGCCGATCGCCTCCGTGAGGACACGGCGGTGCTCCGCCCAAGCTGGGCAGACCTCCACCGTATGCTCCACCGTGTCCTCCGGGCGATCCACACAGTGGTGACACCCGGGCGTTTCCTCCCGCTTTATTCTGAACAGGAACCTCCCGAAACAACCATGTCCGGTGAGGACCTGTGTCAGGCGGAAGGTGAGGACGCCGTGGCGCCTCTCTAGCCACTCCTCAAAGAGGGGACTTATCGCCACAATTGTGGCGTGCCCAGCGCTGGGTTGCGACAATCGCACTCTCCATGCCGCCATGAGATCCCGCCGGAGCTCTGTCCGCTGTGCCGCGATTTCTCGCGGCAGCGGAGTTACGCCCCGGCGTTTCGCCTCCTCGCGCAACTCCCACATGTGCGCGAGGACTTTTGCCTCCAGATCCCATGGCGGTAGTCCGGCAAGGAGGCTCGCCGCCTCACGGGAGACCGTGCGGTATCCTCGTACCAGCCTGATGGCCATGACCCTTTGGGACGCGTTCAACCGCTGGGCTGGTCGCAGCCTTAATGAACGCGCCCACACCGGTGCCCCGTAAAGGGCCATGGACCGCACGATCCCCGCGTAGAGCCTCCGGCAGGAGGCGTTTGGACCCCCTAGATTGGGCAGAAGCCGCTTCAAAGCAGCCCCTGCCCTCTGCAGTTTGGGAGCCAAACGTCGGAAGTGCTCCACGAAGTTCCACCGGCTGTCGAGGACGAGTCCCAGGTACTTCATCGTCGACTCGACACCGATGTGAACCCCTCCTGCCGTTATCCGGGAACCCGACAGTGGCGCGTTCCGATGACCATAAAAACACATGGCCTCGGACTTGTGCAAGGCCACCTCGAGTCCCAATTGCCGGATCCTATCGACGATTGTCGCATCCCCGCGTGTCGCCAGTTCGGCCGCCGCCTCATGCGACCTCCCCTGCGCCAGGACCAGCGTGTCGTCAGCGTAGCAGACTACACTGACGCCGCTAGGGAGGTCGGCGCGCAGCACCCAGTCGTAGCCGATGTCCCACAGATGCGGCCCCAGGACCGATCCCTGTGGGACACCGCACGACATCTCTCGCCGGTTCCACTCTCCGTGGTGACCGGGGTAGATGATGTATGTACCTACCTAATATGGATTTTATAGTGACCGACCGAAGGTTCGGTTTCGGCTAATTTGGTAAAAAAATTCTAATCACAGCATCAGTTACTGCTCGGGTGAGTTCGTGGCTCGTGTCACCCGCTATCATAAATTTTTTGTTTATTAAAAATTATTGGTTCCAAAAAGTTGTGAGCATGTATTATTAATTTGTATAAATATTCGGATTGCTCATTTTGTTTTTCACATATTTTATTTTATTTCAATTACTCGTGTTAACTGTCTGTACGTATACGTATATAAGTGTAAAAAAATTGCCAAATTTCAGTAACCAGTAGATTTTGAACATGTCTAAAAAGGTTTCGGTTTCGGCCGAAACCGAGAGAGATATTGAAGATTCGGCTTCGGTGTCGGTTTCGGTAGGAAGTCCTGTTTCAGTCGGACACTAGTTTTACCTGAATTAAATTAATTTTAAGTACCTGATTGACCGAGCTCTGCTCAGATGAAAATAGAGACGAATTTTCCCAGATTAAGACTAGTTCGATTTTTTAGCTAGATCCATTTTTTGCCCCCGTAAACCTATATTGCAACTTTCATCGAAATCGTTAGAGCCGTTTTCGAGAACGTGATTTTATAAATAATAGAGGTAAATACAATATGAAATTTAATTCGTTTGCATCCTCTTAAGGGGTCATTGTACTCATCATTACGAACAACTTTCACTATGGGACCAACCCTGAACCCTTTTTGTTCGCATAGCTCATTATAATGACCCCTTAAGAGTATGCAAACGAATTAAATTTATAGGTATACAAATTTTGATCATTTAATAGTACCTATTGGATTTAATAGCTTTAGCTTCTTTCATTTGTTCTAGATTATATCGCCAGACACAGAAGTCTTGAACGTTTTCGGTATGAGTGAGTTGGGTGGTGTCGCGTTCCACGGAGATAATCCTGCACCAGGGTCTTGCGGAAAGCCAATGGGATGCTTTCAATATAGGGTAAGGAAACTATAGATTATTTTTTTCTGGACCGCGTCCATGGCACAAAGTGGTCCTACGGATAGTAAGATAGGAATGGTGACTCAAAATCATAGCAGTTACTTCAATTAAACTGTGGCGAACCAACTAATTATCTATGGTTCCCACTGTTAGATATATATCCTGACAACACTATTTTGTCTAGGTCAGTCAGTCTATGGTTCATAAAACACCAGAGGGTTTTGAATCTGAATCTAGAAAGATATTAGCTCAATACTATTACGAGACTCTGTGTAACGTGTAATCAACAAGTTTATTAACCTGTGTTCGTACAGTGGAAGATAACATGTGTAATGTTCCGCTGTCGCTTGGATACTGTGCTGTGTGGTATAAATACACGTCTATTACAACTGGATCGAGTTTCATTTAATGGGCGCCTTACCGTGCCTAAAAAACCATATACAGGCACTTTTGAATTGTCAAGGATTCAGGTCAGTCACAAAGACGAAGCTAGTTGCCCATTCCAAAGCGTAGTAGGTTCCTATGGAGAAGAATGTGCACGAAACTCCACGGACACTCTTTTAAATCAAAAGAGACGATTTTACTAAAAATGTCTTAGCAATTATCAACTTAAAGACTTATTATTGCTATGGTTGATAATATTTTCCTCTGTTGGTTATAGATTATTGATGTAGATACACAGGAAGATATTTACGAGGCCAACGTTCCAGGCGAGCTGTGGATCAAAGGACCAAGTGTTTTCAAGGTGAGGATACTGGGACCAAATTCTTTTTTTTTCATACAATCGTATCGTAAGCTATCTCATCATCATCTGCCTAGCCTTTTTTCCAACTATTTCGGGGTCGGCTTCTAATCTAACCGGATGCAGCTGAATACCAGTATTTTACATGGAGCGACTGCGTATCTGACCTCCACAAACCAGTTACTCGGTAATACGATACTCCTTGGTAAGACTTTTTGTCAGACTTTTGGCTTTCGGCGAAGACATGTGACATCTACCAACCTGCACTGGGCCCGCGAGATCCCACTCCGTTATACAGAGAGGAATCCTGTGTCCCAGCAGTGGGAACATTATAGGCTGATTATACTTATACGAGGCGTTGGCAAGGTTTGCTTCTCAGGCAAATCTAAAAGGCATGCTTATTGGTTTCGTGGATATGGGTTTGTATAGGAAAGTATTGTATTAGGAATAAATCTTCACATGAACCACAAACCTAATTCATGAAAGTAACTTAGTGAACAAGGCAGAAGTTTGACCTTAGCAAGTAACAGACAAGAGACAAAAACTGAAGACGTGTGACGTCTGCCAACCCGCACTCGGCCCGCGTCGATTACGGCCCACTTCCTCTCACTGAAATGAGGTCTTTGTCCCAGCAGTGGGAACATTATAGGCTGATTATGCTAAGCAAACATATACATTAGGCTGACAACCCACTAAGCTGTCAAACTCCCTAACATTACACATCTTTACACGGATTACCGCATGTGCAGTGTCTTTGGAACAGCGGGGTAATTCCGTAACACACCAACAGTAGCAATGTTTTTATTTTGACAGTTCAACAACATTCATTGCGTTATTTACGTTGCTGAGGAGATAATTTGTTCGAACATATGAAGCAATGGATTAGCAATCTGTTTTAAAACGATTCAGATTCTGATTGATCGTGTATTACGTAATTAGGGTACAGATTGTGATTGAAAGTCTGTTCCGCAATTAGGGTGCTAGCTGACATTACGATTATTTATCAGGAATACTACAATAACGTGGAGGCCACAGAAGAGACATTCGCCGAAGACCGCTGGTTCAAAACTGGTGACACTTTCTACAGAGATGAGAACTGGAACTTCTTCTTTGTGGAAAGGATCAAACTGCTGCTGAAATACAAAAGTTATCAGGTATGAATTCGACCTTATCTCACACGCAACCTCCACTTTTGACTGTACCTAAGTAATAACAAGAAGTCTCTAAGGCCGAGAATGCCGAGATTAATTTGAATTAATTAGCACGTACTTTGAATACAGTCGGGCCGTCGAGCGAATATGTTCCTAACACCTACCAGTAAAACAATTTCTAGTAGTAATAAGTATCTAAATAATCACATAACACAGTCATGTTCGTTAGTATAAAACTGACAGGTGCCAAGAACGCATTCTCTCGACAGCCGAACTATAAGCATTATTCCTGTCACTGTCGCATAACTGTCAAACTACAAGTGCAAGCTAGAGACGAGAATATAATGTAACCCAAAGTATCGGCTTACTGCTAAGTAACGTTTATTTATCTCGGAGTAAAACAAAGCGAATAAAAACTAATTTTTACTTGAAAGAAACATGACTAACTTAATGTCCAATAAAAAGATAAGGAAAAATGTCGTGATGGACCAGTGGTTAAGGCCTCGCTTCTCATTTACGGTTCAAATCCGGGTAACAGTACCTACCAATGTTACTTTTTAATTCCCGTCATGTACTTTCTGAGTTTATCTTGGATATTATTGATTCAGGAAAGGAAAAACATCGTGAGGAAACCTGGCCTTATAGTTATTATAAGTCTGAAATCG
Organism: Agrochola circellaris; assembly: GCA_914767755.1. Lineage (NCBI taxonomy): Eukaryota > Metazoa > Arthropoda > Insecta > Lepidoptera > Noctuidae > Agrochola > Agrochola circellaris. Next base: position 14,024,030 of record OU611860.1, read on the forward strand.
CCAACCCGTCTTGAGCAAGCACCCTGTGCCTTTTCTGTATGAGAAGAGGCCTTTGCGCTACAGTGGGACAATAATAGGCTGGTATTCATATTATTTATTATAATGCCCATTTTCCTTCATCCAGATATCGCCAGTAGAATTAGAAGCAGTAATCCGTCAGCACCCGGGCGTTTTGGACGTCGCGGTGACAGGCGTTCCAGACCCGGAGTGTGGTGACCTGCCAGTGGCATGCATAGTGCCACGTCCTGGGGCTGAACCTAGTGCCGACGAGATCAAGGACTTGGTCAAAGGTACGGCTCACTAGAATCTTACTCACAATACAAATTAAAGAGATGTTTGGTCCTTTGGTACCTACAGTTACGACAACCTACTAAAGGCGCTGTCAATTTCAAATTGTTACCATGGAACTGCGTTTGACGGTACAAAAGGATCAAAATGTAGTAGGCAGCAGAGTGGTGTACCGGAAAAAAGTGGCCAAGCACGAAAGATTCCGTAGCACCGCACAATATTGAACACTACATATTATTATAAGGCCGTCTGCACTTTGGACGCGTTTTCGTACGAATTTTAATCGTGCGAACACATACGAACACACATAAACGATCCCGACCTTCCAAGTACTAAGGGAGCGCGCAGACTGAGTGCGAGTTAGTCGTACGTATACGTGCGTATACTTCAGACGTCCGAAAATAATCCGAACTTGTTGGGATTTCTCGTGCGTTCAATGCGATAGCACCGAAACACTACCTACTTGACGGAGAAAAACGTATTCCGTTAATCAATTCGTACGATGACGATCATACGTTTACTTATGATACAAATTCGTGTCCAAAGTCCGCGCGGCCAAACACGTTTCTTGTATGCGGACTCCCTTGATTTTTTAACTTTATTTTATTTTTTATTATTTGTTGTTAAAGCGGCCTTATAGTACATAATCTGTGAAAATTTCAAGTGTCTACCTATTACGGTTCAAATGATACAGCCGTCCGTCTGCCACACACAGAAGGACGGACAGCGGAGACTTAGTAATCGTTGCCGTTGGCACAGTTTGGGTACGAAACCCTACAAAAAAACAATGATCTAGAACCTGACCTTTAACTTTCTTAGATCTTTCATGATCTCTCGAAGACCTAGGCGCCTGACCACTTTTCAACCTCATTGCTTAGACAATAAGGTTTAAAACTGGTCAGGCGCCATAATAAATTCTATTTTTCAGAATCTCTGTCAGACGCGAAGCAGCTCAGAGGCGGCGTGATATTCGTCGACGCCATACCGATTACCGCGTCCACCAAGGTGCACAGGAGAAAACTAAAAGAAATGGCTTTAGAAATGTCTAGAGAATAAACTATTTTTATTAATAAATATGTAGCACAAGGTTAGTTTAATGCACAATGTGAATATGGCCTGATTTTCACGTCACGTAGATTCCAACTTCAATAGAACGGCATCATAGAACTTATCTTAACTTAATTGTTATTTTCACACGTTTCGAGCTGACGTCACGGTCGAGTAGAGAAGTGTGTGCGATAACTCTACGCATGTACTTTACGATTGTTGAAACTTGTAATAATTAATAGTCCTACTTTCACTAAACTGTTTGTTTACACGTGTCTATTGAACGATGGAAGCGATGTAAATTAGACTATATTATTATAAGTAATTTAAAAGTAGGTAATAACCAAACTCACTCAGGAAGCAGGTTTCATAAACATAATTATATCAAAAAGTATTTAATATATTTTGTAATAATTTATTTTGACAACTGTCAATCACTGAGTGTGAGTGACACTGGATGACACAGAGTGACACATGATGTAATTCTGACATTTAGTGGTAAAGTATGGTTATAAAGAACAACAATGATATTTATTCTTCTTCATCTTTTAGTTAAAACTTAAAATTTACACCGACATCGTTAATGTAAGTAGAAAAATATGTTACCGTAGATGTAAAATCAATAATATAGGTAAATCAGTAGTAAATAAGACAGTAAAGCCGGTTGCACACCAAGAGGTAAGCTAAGTTAGTTTAACTTAGTCCGTATAACTGAAGTAATTTTTCATACTTGTATTCATAGCTAGCGGTAAGCACGCAGGCGTGAAAAATGACCCCAGTTATGCGAGCTAAGCTAAAATAGGTACTTTTGCTTAGCTCTAGGTCTGCAACCCGCTTAAGGGTCAACGTTTTATAGAATAAACTGGTTTATGCTTAGAAAGAAATCGTACAAGCTACTTTAAATATTCATATATCTTTTTTCACAAAATATAGTTCTTAGAAGTTTAAAAAACATCAAGCTCAATACTGGACAACGACCACGCTATTATGCCATTTACCTAACTAGAAACAACTGGTTCAGTAGAAAATCTTATCACCAGCAGATATTATTACTATTGTAGGTACTTGTAACTAAATTAGGGCGTTCACATGTCTCCAGTGTTTCTAGTAGAGTGCGAGCTAAGAAAACCGTGAAAAAAAAAAAAAAAAGTAATAAGCTGGCTGGCGAGAAGCACAGAATCGCTCGAAGTGGCAGTGCTTGGGGAGGCCGGAGGCCTATGTCCAGCAGTGGACGTCTTTCGGCTGAAATGATGATGATGAAAAAGCTGGCTTTTATGGCTAAAGACTCGCACTCTACTAACGACTGGATATGTGTCAAATCATTTTTAGATTTAGAAAAGAAACTCAATATTAGAACTATTACTGTATTTTTAGATGTATTGTGTACTTTGTTATTGTTTTTATTGGTTGGTTACTAAATAAACGTTATTCTAGTAGACTTGTTTCGTTTACTTTTAGATTACCCTATGCCTTACGTTTTAAAATAAAACACTAACATGGGCATTCCTTTTAAGTCCATTTAAGTCATAAATAATTAAATGGGTGGAATAAAAGATAAACTTACCCAAAACCTTTATCTACATATTATTATTATAATAGAATAGTAACGAAGAATGTTTGTCCGTTTGTCTGGATGTATGTTCCAGATTGGCGGAAAAACGGCTGAACGGATTTGGATGAAATTTGCCACACAGATAGTTTGTTATTTGGATTAACACATAGGGTAGGTACATCGGGCCAATAAGGATGTTTACTACAGGTACTCTTGTAGGTGTACTCACTTAAAGAAGCAATTAATTGCATGTCTTAAGTACTTGTATTGTACGCCTAGCTAAAATTTAATAGCAAATCGAAGGCAGGTGTTTTGAACGTAATTCATCAACAGGAGTCAACAGACAATAAAAAGATCACACAAACCCCCAAACACATTCTGGAATGCAATCAATATACGGTAAAATTAAATTAGCTAGCCAAACTCCGCAGACGTGATGGGTACCTATCGATATCTTAACATGATCAAACAAAAAATAAATAAAAATAATTTGTCACTGGTTTTGACGGATCAACAACTTTCGAATGGGCCCGTATCTTAGTTGACGGACATAGAGAATAGACCCCCAGAACCAAATAGTTATACTGCAGATTGAAAATTTTCAACTCATTTTCATCATTTAGTTTACCGTACTTACCTTAGCTAGTACCGATAAGTTCGTCATCATTATATCCATTTACAATAAATTACAGTAGTTTCTAAGATTCTAGTATAAAATAAGTACAATGGGCGTGCATGACGGGCTCCTGGCAAATTAGTCAGACAAAATTCTAAGCTAAGCTATGTACTCTTGGACATTTTGTTTTTTCTTGTATTAAGTACTCAGTCTGCTAGGAAGATGTTGTTTTCTAGCTATCTGTTTAGTTACTGCTCAACTAGTGTTTCAAGAGCAGTCGTGGCCTAGTAGAGCTGTAGTGGCCCAGGCGAGCAATGGTGGCCCAGTAGAGCTGTAGTGGCCCAGTTGAGCAGTGGTGTCCCAGTAGAGCAGTTGTGGCCCGGTAGAGCAGTGGTGGCCCAGTAGAGCAGTGTTGGCCCAAGCGAGCAGTGGTGGCCCAGTAGAGCAGTGGTGGTTCAGGCGAGCAGTGGTGGCCCAGTAGAGCAGTGGTGGCCCAGTAGAGCAGTGGTGGCCCAATAGAGCAGTGGTGGCCCAGGCGAGCAGTGGTGGCCCAGGCGAGCAGTGGTGGCCTAGTAGAGCAGTGGTGGCCCAGGCGAGCAGTGGTGGCCCAGGCGAGCAGTGGTGGTCTAGTAGAGCAGTGGTGGCCCAGTAGAGCAGTGGTGGCCCAGGCAAGCAGTGGTAGCCAAGTAGAGCAGTGGCGTTCTATCATAGACCTCATCCATCAATTTCAAGAGGTGAAATCGAGGTCAACAGGGACTTTACTCCCGACGGCTTTGAGTTCTGAATCAATCGAACTAGATTCAAATTAAATACCAATTCATACTCTTGAATCCGACACTAGCGCATGATCGTGTGGTGGTTCGAAGCGAAACTAATTTCGATCGAAAGATTTGTTAGGATCGAAAACTGCGTACTCCGCACGCCGCAGGTTCTGAAAATTGGGAGCTGTACATATCCCCGAAATCATACAGTTGTAGCAAAAAACCCAGAGCTTGTAGGCATTTCCTACGTACATGATTTATTTGTTTAAGAAACTGATTTACATTGATCAGGTACGTATTTCAATCCAGCGCTAGAATCCAGTGACACTAAATTGATAATGAAAGAAAGAAAGAAAGAAAAATGCGTTTATTGGCATTATAAAAAATAAAAAATAAAATACGCCTTAAAACTATAAAAACAGAAAACAAATTATTATAATGCCAAAAGGGTCTCAGCTCAGCATAATGTCAGATGGCAACACAAAGTGAACCACCTGACGCTGAATGAATTGGTCCAATGTCGATCACTAAACGTAACACATTTCATTGCAGCCCAGCATGCAGTATCTAGCGCTGGATTGAAATAGAGCAGCCGCTAATTGACCGAAGCTGATCCAGTGCTACTGGATTTAAACGCAGAATTGAAATACTGGATTGACGTAGGTAAATCAGCCACAAGGCGAGTTGATAGTTTTATGGCTTCAACCAGTGCAGTTTCCGCAATTTAAATTGCAATGAGATAATTGTTTTGAACAAAGATATAATTACCATGTTCTGTAAGTAATTGTTTTATGTGGCTTCAAGCAATCGACTGGAAACTTACAATGCATGATATTTGTCGCAGTAAAGTAGGCATCTTTGTCACAGTAGATAGAAGCAGATGAGCGGTTCGATCTTCGAGCAAAGAGTTAAGTATGGGCCGGTTTAGTTTTTCCAATAGAAAATTCTCAGTAGAAAAGCGGAAACAAAAAAAACAGGTCAGGACCAACGGCTTAACATGCTTTCCGAGGCATGGAGGGTCTCGATATTAATAGATGGTTACCCATTCAGGGACCGATCTCTGTAAGCATAGCCCAAACTCCAAGAACCCGTGCGGCTGTCATTATTTAGCCCCCACACTCACACAGAGTCATCATACTCTAGAGTCAAAACGAACCTTTTATAACCAAAATAAATAAAAAACTGACGTAATAACGATAGGAGCCAAATTACACAATTTGGTTCCTATCGTTCTATTTAAAGATAAAATCAATAAATCTTACGCACTCAATGTACCTAGCTAGTAAGTACTTATCACTAAATAAGTGCGTTGATCTCTCTACCACTGCTAAGGCTGTGTCTACATCGACGCACACGCATTAAATGTCACAACACATATATAGGTAGAGTCACGGACTTCAATTGATGAGCCACTTGCCGCTGTTCGTATTTCAGCCGTGTAATGCAAATCGGGTTTAGTCGGTTATATTCGTGCGGAGTTATACGTCTTCGTAAGACCTGCTGGCTTGTGTTGGGCGAGTTCTAACCTAACCAAACCTACTTTTCAGCCATATTCATTTGCTAAGCCAAGGGGGGTTATGGCTAAACTTAAGTTTCGCCGGCAATAGATGAAAGAAATTAATATCTTCCTCTCCTCAAAAATAAACTCGTCTTTTGATATAATTATCAAAAACCAATACGATCAATCAATACAAAGGGCAGCGAACTAACCTCGACAATCAAACAAAATAAAAAGTGACAATGACAATGCAATGCTTACGGCATTTTGCCGGGCCGAGGTAGTGCCTCTATTATGCCGCTAGCGGCACTCTATCCAGTGCCTTAATTTTTAAACGCTTAGTACAGTCACCAACAGCAACCTCAATAGTAACAATAATAATTGGACTTTGACAACACCTTTCGTAGCAGTAAGGGTTTTCGTAGGTCAAGTACAACTACTGGCAGTTGACCTTACTTACAATACATAGTCCATAACTTAAAGGTTATATCAACCCGCGAAGTGTTAAGCATCCTACCAATACTACGTTAGTTTCCAAACATGTTAACAAATATATGCCTTTAGAAAACCAACTTTAAAACCCACACACAAAGTTCAGTTTGCGCTGCAACGTCTAACACTTTTACGACCTTTCATTGTACTAGTCATTCTAAAATCAACTTACATGTGCACGAAATAAAGTTGATATTCCTTTAAGTGGTAATAATATCAATTTTACAAGCACATGTCATGCGCGCGGTTTGCATGCGCGTGGGCAGTGTAGTAACCGCTTTATTATAAATCATACCTTCTTACTACACAGTTGTGTTGCGTAAACAAATGATTTAGTAGCCATTGACCAATAGATTATTATAGTGCGTACGATTCGTGTGAAGTTATGGAGGGAAAATAAATGACAATATTGTGGTTTTGAGGTTTAGTAAGTATTTTTTGGATTATTACCTAGTGTATTGAACTGGAATTGTGTGTATAATTTTATGTGTATTTCATTGATTTTAATTGTGAAAAAATAACGTTATATCAGGTATATTTCTATGATTAGTGTAGAACGATTAGTATTTTGTAATGTTTTAATATTATTTTTGGTAGTGTTTATTAAATTCGAATAGTGCGTATTCGTGTTGATGTTGTCATGTTTTAATCGACTTCCAAAATGGAGGAGGTTCTATGTTCGTTGCGTATGTTTTTTATTGTTTGTATGTCCGCCGATTTCTCCGTCTATTGTGGACCGATTTTGAAAATATTTTTTTTGCTCGAAAGGGTATGCTCTCAAATTGGTCCCATAACATCTTTGCTTCGATAGTTTTTTGAATTATTAGCTTCAATAATACGTATTTTTCTCACTTAGTATATGTGAATGTTATGATGATAACTTCCCGTCACTGTTATTTACATAGCAGGTAGTGGTTATCGAATTTTTCTGGGGTACCACAATTATAAAGTGAAAAATAAACACAATTAACAAAAAAAAAAAAAACTTTAATTACGGAAGTCAGTGGCAAAAAACGAAAATTCATAACCAAGGACACCGACTTCCGAAATTGAAGTTATTTTTCACTTTGTAGTGTTTTTTTTTTTTGTAAAAAGTTTTTATTACCAACGACGTCGTTGGTTTTTGTAAAAAAAAAAACTTTATAATAAATAGTTTTTACTTGGTTGTAACAAACGTCCATCATTACAATATCGTAATGATGAACGTTTTCATACATATTTATTTTACTGAAAAACGGCTCCAAGCGAATAAGTTTAATTAACAACATGGTGCAAAACTGCAAACTATAACACCTGTAAATCCTCGAAGGTTGGCAGAGGTGTATAGTACACCCACATTTTGCCGATAATGTTTAAGTCCCATGTAATAGGGGGGAGCCTATTGTCATCGACTGGATAGAAATCGACACTCCGGGCTGCTACTGAGAAAGTCCAGGGGCGGCAGTCTTGACATAGATAGCGATCGCTATATAACCGAATTCGGTGGCAAAAACCTTATGGCGACACTAGACGCACGCGACGTGCTTCACAAGCACGTGATTTCTTCGTGATTGTCAAACAACTTTGACCGTCGAGGGACGCCATTAGGACTTTGCGACCGAATTCGGTCGAATAGCGATCGCTATCTATGTCGAGACTGCTGCCCCTGGTGATTAAATCCAATAACACTTTGCCGGACCCGAGATTCCAATCCACGACCCCGATCTTTTATTTTTTATTAAAAATGTGTATTAACAATAACATACATAAAGTCAGCCAAACTGCTTAACAGTTTGTCGGCAGTTGTTCTCGTCTAGCAATGGATTACAAATTTTGAATTTTGAAAATGATTGTGCTAAAACTTAATTCTGCTAAATTATATATATTTATTCATTTTTAACTTATTTAAAACTGGGCCTTGATGACGCACATCACGATATGCAAGACTCCTAAGAATGTTTGTACATAATTAAACATTTGCTTAGTATTTAAATAATAATAAATTAACATAACAGGTGCATTGCAAGTGTAGGTACTATGCCTGTATAGACTACTAGCTGTTGCCCGTGACTTCGTCCGCGTGGATTTCGTCTTTCGTCTCCTAAGGGTCATAGCGTGAAGTTAAATAGCCTTCCAAAAATTTGTAACTGGTAGTTCCAGAGATTGTACCGGAGCTAGCGCTGGATTTGTGAAAGAGAAAGGCATCCGTGAACAAATATTATTTGTTCGTCAGGTTATTGAGAAAACCCGTGAATTTAACAAACCGACCTATATCTGCTTCGTCGATTTCTCCAAGCCGTTCGACTCAGTGAAATGGTCAATTTTGTGAAATACATTACTAGAAATGGACACGCCGAAACAGCTAGTGCATCTATTGAGAAACCTATACGAACCAAGCACAGCATCAGTTCGAACCGACGAAATCTTATCGAATAATTTCCATCTTAGTCCAGGTGTCCGCAAGGATGCATAATATCACCGCTCCTTTTCAATGTTTACACCGATCTCATCATGCGCATTATGCTTGAGGAGAGGACAGACGGTGTCTCAATCGGTAGCTATAAACTTGCAAATCTTCGATACGCCGATGACATCCCGCTATTTGCTACTAGCCGAAGTTGTCTAGAGGACTACTTCTTAATACGGAATACCTACGCGGTCAGAATGTATGGAACAGCAGATTTTTTTTAAATAACTGATGAAAAATTTCAACGCAGGTTCAGATTCATGTACTGAATCCATGTTATCAGGTTTCGCGTCGATGTCCCTGACACCTTGTATAGAGAAATCTCGATGTTTTGTCAAGTCGTCAGAACCTTGCTAAGCAGGGGCGGGTCGCTAGTTTAAGAATAAGATAAAGATATTTTATTTTGCCAATATGGGTACAATAAACGGTGTTATAAGGTTTACACAAAAGTATTACGATGACCTTTTAACAGAAAAAAAATTAACTAACAGGTATTTACGACAGTGTTAATTTGTTTTATAACTGTGTTTGCGGCAAGTTAAAGTATTTTCCTTATTTTTTTTACTTTTATGCATAACATAACACCACACCTGTATTCGTTTGTTTTTTCCTGTTTTAAAGTTTAATTCTAAGTCACCTCTTTTGACTTTTGTACTCGTATGCTTCTACCTAGATTCGGTTTTTGGGAAACTTTTTTGTCGTATTCAAGTGGGGCACATTACCCTGCTATATTGACTAATGTGCCCTAACCTGCAAAATTTAAGAAGATTTTTTAAATTTTTTCTTCTTTATCGGAAAGTGAAGAAGAGTTACAACTCAGCGAATCTAGTGAAGAATGTTCTGATGAAAACGAAAATTTTGTAGAATGCCACGAGTTTTACTATCATACGAAGAAGAAACATGACTGGATTCAGTGTTTGCAGTGTTCTGGCTGGTTACATAAAGACCGGACAAACGTTTCGGAGAAATACAACAGTGCGGTGGTAAAAATAAAGGCAAAGAAAAAAGACAAAAAAAAATAGAGTCTTTACTTTATGTGCCCCAGTACATAACGACTGATGTATCTGTGGAATGCGCTACCCTAGATTTTAAAAAATTGTTGCTGTTTTACTTACATTTTAGAAGATGTTGCTAGTTTTGATTACCTATGCAAAATGAGTCAGAATTTAAGAGTAATTACTTTAATAAGCTGCATGTTCTAAATAATACCGTTTTTTATTTTAATTCTTTAAATGATGGGGCATGATTGCCAGGTTTACCCTGGATAGATCTTAGCTGAGAAGTGGGATAGCATAAGGCCGCGACCTATTTAAAAGCGATCGTCACTTTTTGTTCGGTGAGCCTGAATGCGTGGTCGCGCCGACATAGGGCGCTTTCCGGTTTTCCGAACAAATTTTTTATTTTTTATTTATTTATTTATCACCAACTTGCACTAACAGTAGTAGGACACCAAACATACAAGTTACTGAAAATTGACATTGTGACCGCGCTGATCGCGTATTTGCGCGTCGATCGCTTTTGAATAGGACGTGGGGTGAGACTGACCATAACACCGAGCCCGTACTGAGAATTATATTGGCGCGATTTTTATTCGCGCGGTTTATATTCAGTGTACGGCAATGCAACGACTGAGAAATTAAATTAAATCCCAGTGTTACAGAATTGCAATAAAAATTTCGTTTATTGTGTAAAGTTTTTAGATGCTGGACATGGAGAGGAATTAAAGATTTTATCATAAATAATATACATACGTATTGACTCCAATAAAATATTGAATAAGCAGGACAAAAAATGGCTATAGATAATATCAACACTAAAAACATTTTGAGTTTCCTGGAGAAACCGAATAACAGTCTAGTGTAAGTTAACCCTAAAGAATTTCCTATTACGCTAACCGAGATCTTTATTTACTTTCAGAGCTTCAAACTGATTGCTAAGAAGAACTACTACATCATCTTACAACTACAATTACATAGTTAGTTGTTTTGAAACCGTTTAGTCGTCAGCTGACTGCGCTAAAGTACGGCCTGTATGGACTACAAAATGGCCAGTCACATAGACAATTATGTAAATGTTAAATACAAGTTGAGGTCTTCCAAAAACTTTGAGGAGTATTTGAAAGTTATTGGTGAGTAATTCAAGTTATTTTTGTTATTTTGTAGATGTTAAAAATACACTACTGGGCAAAGTCAAGAACAAGGCAAAATGCTGAGTTTCGACGGTAGATGAGCATTCATAATTAATTATTCTCAAACATGCGTGGAAATTCGAGAATTATTTTGATAACCTTCTTTGAGATAAATCGAAATTGCTGTACTGGCCGAATACTTACGAGCGCCCGGCCGGAAATGTTTGTATGAAAATCCATATCTGTTGTGTTATTTAAAAATCGAACGAACTGTTACACGAGGCAACCAAGGAGGTAACTTATCAAAGATTTTATTTAAATTTCGATTTGACTTGCAAATACAATAGAGCTGTTTAACATAAAGAAAAAACCAAATGAACTTAATGGCGATGAAAAATTATCGTTGTTTGTCATTGATTCTGGAATTTATAATTAATTTACTTAGTGTGAATTTTCGCGCATTATTTGAGAAAAGGACTATACAAGCCTTGGCCGCAACCAGGCATTGATGGACTCACGTATGTGTGCCTCGGCTTTGCCTCGGGACAAATTTTTACGATCGTCCATCAATGGACAGTCAATGGATTGTTGCAGGCCGCGACAGTAATGTACTATACAGTATGGCAGGGACAAATCAGCTGTTCCATACATTTTGGCCGCGTAAGTATTGTACTTTTCTATGAAACAGCAGATTTTTTTTTAAATAACCGACGAAAATTTATATAGCAAGGGGGTTCAGAATCACGTACTGAATCCCTGGTATCAGTTTTCGCGTCGATGTCCCTGCCACCCTGTATAGTACATTACTTTCGAGGTCAGTTTAGTTAGTTTATCACTACGCGGGCGATAGATATTAACTTATTATGTACAAAATATTTAATTTAGGTGGGTACTTATACTTGTCGTCTATTTTAAAAATACTACGATCGGGGTGCAACATAAATTTAAATAATTTGTTAGTATAATGGAGCGGAGACCTAGTGACCTAAATACATGCTTCGGCTTAGCTTAGGCGTCTTTCGTCCATATAGTTTTTCTTTGAACCCATGACTGAACAATATTATTACTCCACTACACTCTACTATTTTTACTATTTATTATTTTGGCATTTTTTTCTTTGTCACTATTTTATAAGGATATTGTTGTGAGAAAATATATAAATTATTTATTTATTTATTTTTCCATAACACCGCCTGGTTGCGGCCAAGGCTTGTAAAGTCTTTTTCTCAAATAATGCGCGAATATAATAATAACACGACAGATATGAGTTTTCATAGTAATTTATTCGGCCACTAAACACGACAGATGGATTTTCATACAAAATTTTCCGGCCGGGCGCTCGCATGTATTCGGCCAGTACAGCAATTTCGATTTATCTCGAAGAAGGTTGTCAAACTAATGCTCGAATTTCCACGCATGTTTGAGAAAAAATTATTGTACACTCAGTTACAGGCTAGGCTAAAACTTATGAGTACATGACATGAATTATAATTATTATTATATAATTTTGGTGGAAACTAGAATTTAGACTATTAGTTAAAAAGTTGCGGAATTAAGGAAAATCAAGTAATCTTGAATTATATAAATCAATCGACAAGATTCAACTCTTTGTTAGGTTTCTGGTCCAGTGTAAAACCTAAATGAAATCGTTCTAATTAGAAATGAAATGAAATGAAATTGTAATGGCTGTAAATGAAAATGAATTTGTAAATAGGATAACGGAATCACTTTTACACATCATATAAAAACTTATTAAAAATAAGCTAAGCTAGTTAAATAGTCGTTTTCTGAGACACACAACATAACGTAACATCACGCTTGTAATCCCCATAGGGTTAGACAGGGGTAAACCTACACAACACTAAAATTTCGCCATCCCTCAAGTTCATGTCCCTTGTAATAGGGGGCGAGCCTATTGCCATCCAAATTCCAAAATTCTAGGGCGAGCCTACTGCCGTCAAAAATCAACCGGGCACAAATCTGGACTCAAGGCTGCTACTGAGAAACTCCAGATGGAAAAAACCCAATAACACTTTGGCCGACCTGGGAATGGAACCACTAGACCAACGAGGCAAATCTTTAGTAGTTTTCCGAAATACTTTACTCCATATAAGCAACATCATTTCCGTACATAAAAACTCACATGAAGCAAAGTCGACTGTCTGTCGTAAACAAAATTGAAGCGTATAAAAACAGAATAGTTTTAATAAAAAATCTAGTCTATTCAACATTAACCTGCTTGGTAGTTAATTATAGCGTAACCTTGAATAAACAATGCTTGGCAGTCATAACATTATACTTAATGATAGTGTTTCATCTGCAATTAATTATTATCGCTATTAACGCTAGAAATATATCCTGCTAGGCTAGGATTAATGCGTATCTTATTAACATGTTTAGCTTACATACGTAATAATAAAATGGCGCCTGTAATCCCCTAAGGCGCGGGACATGCTCAAGTGGCGAGGGGAGCGGGCGTGGCGATGGTGTGGCGCGGGCGTTGCGCCGCTCGTTTCATATTTCATACAAAATTTACAGGAGCGATCACACGCGGGTCATACACAAGCAGCGGCGCGCGGGCGTGGCGTACGCGAAATATAAAGGAACAGCAACGCCCGCGCCACGCCGTCACCACGCCCGTGCCACGCCGTTACCACGCCCGCACCACACCGTTACCACGCCCGCGCCACACCGTTACCACGCCCGCGCCACACCGTCACCACGCCCGCACCACACCGTCACCGCGCCCGCGCCACACCGTCACCACACCCGTCCAATCTAAAAGGGGCGAGCCTATTCTTATCAACCGGGCACAAAACCTGACTTTGGGCTGCTAATGAGAAATTCTGGTGGAAAAGCCCAAGAACACTTTGCCCGACCTGGGAATCGAACCCAGTACTTCATGCTCAGCAGTAACGCTAGCGACCACTACACCAACGAGGATATTATTACTAACATAATCTTTACTATTACTAACATAGAACATTAAAAGTATAAATCAAAAACTAAAAAACTGAAAACTCCTTAAAATGGCATAGGTATATTTATTTATTAATAGTCTTAAACAAAATAGAATGTATATAGTACCGCTAGCGGCACTTTATCTCTGTCAGATAAAGTGCCATTATTTGCAGCATAATAGTTGCGCTGCCTAGGCCCAGCTAAAGTGCCGTAAGCATTGCATTGTCATTGTCACTGTCACTTGTAATATTATTTGATGTTGAGGTTAGCTCGCTGGCCTTTGTATTGATTGAAAGTATTTGTTTTTGATAATTATATCAAAAGATATGTTTATTTTTGAGGAGAGGCTAATATTAATTTCTTTCATCTATAATCCCTTGGCTTAGCAAATGAAAATGGCTAAAAGGTAGGTTAGGTTAGAACTGTGACCACACAACCGTGCCAGTGCCAGGGTCCGTTTAGGTACAAGAGAATGAAATGTTTTGGGAATGTGGTGTTTTATACCGAACTAACCTCAACAATCATACAAAATAACAAGTGACAGTGACTCAGTGACAGTGACAATGACAATGCAATGCTTACGGCACTTTAGCCGGGCCGAGACAGCGCCACTATTCCGCCGCTTGCGGCACTTAATCCGATAGGGATAGAGTGCAGCTAGCGGCACTCTATACAGTGCCTAAAAAAATTGGACTATTATATCTTTCTGGGTCGACTGATAGCTAAAGACTCATCGGTGAAGCATCATAGAACTAATTTCCATGCTCATTAATAAATGTCCATAATTATTCAAATCATGATAAGTAGCCTGTGATGCTTCAAGAAACAATGTCTTTGTTTTTAAATGTAAAGTTGATTTGAAATATTCCATTCACGAAAACAAAAACTGGTTTTAAAACTGCAACACAGTTTTTATGCGTTTATTTTGTCGATTGATTTAATAATTTGTGTTCTAATTTTCCTTTTGTTGGGTAATCGTACCTAAGGTTAAAGTTTTTAAGGTTAAAAGGTTTATGCTCTCTGGCAGTTATATTTTAATCGCCGACGTGACTTCGAACCCTGGACAGGTGCTTTACTTTGTATAAATTATTTCATCAGCACTGCTCTCAAAACCAAGTCCTAGAACTAAAAATTCGAAGACATCTGACATCTGTTAACCCGCACTGGGCTCACGCGGTAGACTACAGCCCACTCCCTCTCACTGAGAGGAGGCCTGTGTTCCAGCAGTAGGAACATTATAGGTATTACGGTGTTTATGATTTTTTTCTTCTTCTTGGTGGCACCTCTTATTATTTTTGTGCAGTGTAAAAGAAGTTTAATAGAACATTGGTTTCAAGAAATCTTATTAATTTATATGTAGTCCTATAAGTTATTCAGCATCATCAACATCTTTCTGCCCTTGTCCCATTTTGCCAGGGATCGGCGCAATACATTTTATTCTTCCTTTCTCCCGTCAACCATCACGCTATCATTCAATCTTTTCTCTTTCACTCATAAAACCCATCCATCTATTCATTGGCCTTCCTCTCCAAAAGTTATTTGGTCATTTATAATGCTTTAATTTTTAAGTGTTATTGAAAAATTAAATAGGGAAAGATTCATAAACAGCTCTTTGACTTTGCTAAATAAAGTAAGCGTCTCATCAACTTTACCTTCATAAAATTCATTTGAATATCTTTGCTTTTTGATATCTGCATTACAAGAGGCATCGTAGATGCGTTGACATCCCAGAGGCAGAGCTTGGATGTCTCATTGCCTGTAATTACACCGGCAAGCAACCCTTCAAATCGGAACACAACAACACTGCTTGGCGGCAGGAGTAGGTATGGGTTCCTTGAAGAGCTCCTTCATAAAGAGCTCTCATCATCATCCTTGGCAGTCTTGTTCCACCCACTGCTAAGGTCTCCTCCCTTTTGTGCCATGCCTCCCTGGTCTGCGGGTCTATTCTGTAAAATCACACAGTGTAAACTTAGGTGGAGTGAGCTGTCTTTTCACTTGATGATTGACACTATTGACAGGTTACTTCAAGCTAGTGAGCTTGAAATGATCTTAGGTGAAGTGTCACCTAAGTTTTTTTGGTGAGATTTTTGTACAATAGGTCGGCAACAACTCTCAAAAACTTATCATTGTCCATCTCTACGTTCCAGGAGTCGGCCTGATATCCCGCAAAGCCGCCAGCGCAGTGAGCCCGATCGCTATTCTGACCAAGGACGGCGACACCTATACTTTCACCATGACCACCACCTTCAGAACTATCACCTTTAGCTTCAAGTTTGATGAAGAGTTTATTGAAGAAAGGCCCGATGGGGTCAAGGTGAGGACGCCTTTTTTTGTCTTGATCTCTTTGATCTTTTTGACTTATTAAATCATGAGCGGTTTCGTTCTACGAAAGTAAGCTGGTGCAGGCTGTATGAGCAAAATTGATTTTTCTTTCGACTTTACATATTATAAGTATTGCATCGCAAACCAAACCATAGATAGATTAGATTGATTGATTGATAACCAAAGTGTACATACAATGTATGTATGTACACTTTGGTTATCAATCAATCAATCAAATTATTTATTTACAGATCATACAATCCAATTTGTTAGTTACATACACATCTTAAACACTAGTGTTAGTACATAATAATATTCGGCAAATTTTGGTCATAATTACCAGCAATGTCAAAACCATCAATAATTATGTCAAAATCACAACTATAATGTCAAAATCACAATTATAATGTCAAAATAATCATTAATAATACTTAATGTCAAAATCATCATCAATAATAATAATGTCAAAATCATAACTATAATGTCACTATAATATCACAATTAATTATGGGTTTTGTCCACAAGGCCTTTTGACCAGAAAATGGGCAACGTGCCTCCTCTCTGGCAATAAGAAACGCAATTAGCAATCTGTCTACCAATTCCCATTTGTTCGTTCGTTTATTCGTTTGTAGTGTCTATGCCGTTGCCCTCCTCTAATAATTATTTGTTGTAAAATGCATGTTTAAGAACTAACAAAATAATGAAAACGGTTGAACTTTCTTCAAAAAGCCTTGACGGCTAACCTTCAGTGCATTGCCTACGTTGATCAATATTTTCCCAGCAATTTTCTCTTTTAAAACTGGTAAGCAGCGATTACACGAGCAATATTGCTTTCGTAGAAATTGCCCCTTGATATACAAGGGGCTGAGGGGCAAGCAATCACAGCCTTGCTTCTTGTGAATAATAAATGAAGAAGTTCAGAAAGAATGAAATTGGCATTTTTATTGCAGTTTACTGGTCTTTATGTCTGAATATTTGATAAGTCTGTATGAGTTCGAAGAATTTTGAATAATTTATCAGTGCTGTTAGATTGATTGATTTGTTTCATATTTTGTCATGTTGATATTCATAGTAATGATCATCTATATAGGTAGGTCTCCGTGCATGGGTCGCTCAATAACCACAACGTAGGAATATTAAATCTAATGATACAAGAATAATCATATTAGAATACGTATCTGTGATTGTAGTTTGTTATTGTAAGTAGGTGCAGGAAGGAATGTTTGCCCGTTCTCCAGAATCTAGACGTAATCCAATCGCCGTCTTTTACCAAACAAATTGACGATTAAAACAACACCGGATTAGGACGGACGAATTATTTCCTTTCAAAACGTGTCAAGTATCGGCAAATTGAGTATTGCAACACTCAATTCGCCGATACTTGACGCCAAACTTGATGCCACATATGCTTTGTTATTGCTAGAACATTCTTTCAAATTATAATTTTTTATTCATTTTTCAGTTAAAATCTCTAATGGTGCTCGACGGAAACATCATGACACAAACTCAAACAGAGGACAATGGACGAAAATCGACACATGTGCGAACTTTCCAACCGGAATTATTAACTGTGGTAAGTTAAGACTTAATAATCATAAACTTGAGGCTAATAATACTAGACTTAAGGCTATCATTATAGACTAAGGGGCACTAAATGGTTCTAAGACAGTAGCCTTGGATGGAATTTATAATGTTCAAGTAGTTATAATTGGGGGTTAGTGGGAAACGTTAAGTGGCTTACCTGTACAACGATCGATGGGTGACGGTAGAATTATGATGAATATTTTATTAATCAAGTTGGTCTGTGACTTGAATAGCTCGTGGCTAAGTAATAACAGCCACAATGATCCATCCATCAGGTTTAGCTATACGCTTGCTGGTGTTGATCCTCGGATAGGTGACCATCTATACATACCGAGACTCCTCCGTGCCTCTGAAAGCACGTTAAGCCGTTGGTCCCGGCTGTCATTCGTGGATCTTTGAGAGTCGTTACGGGTCGTCAGAAGCCCGAAAGTCTGGCAACCAGTCTTACCAAGAGGTATCGTATTACACAGTTATTGTGTTGTGGAGGTCAGATAGGCAGTCGGTCCATGTAAAATACTGATATTCAGCTGCATCCGGTTAGACTGGAAGCCGAGCCCAACATAGTGGGGAAAAGGCTTAGCAGATTGGTCTGTGATTTTATGAAAACTATTAGGCGTGAATGTGGATTGTTAAAACAAACGAGACAAAACAAAGGAAGAATGACTAGGCAGGAAGTGATCTTTGAGTGAACAGCTAATTGAGGTGAAACTAGTTCGCTAGGTATGCCTCGCCTGTTTGGATTTCTGGGCTCTAAGCCAGTGAAGATAAAATGATCGATTAGAAGATTATTTAAAATTATCACATAAAATTATAGATTCAGTTGTTATATTTTGTAAATATTAGCGATTTTATAATTATATCATATATTACTTACCCCTCTCTCTCTCCCCCTGTCTCTTTCTCCCTCTCTCTTTCTCCCGCTCTCCCTCTCTTTCTCCCTGTCTCTTTCTCCGTCTCTCTTTCGCCCTCTCTCTCTAACTCCCCTCTCTCTCCCCTCTCTCTCTTTCTCGCCTTCTCCCTTTCTCCCTCTCTCGCTTTCTCCCTCTCTCGGTGAAGGGTGGGCGTTTTGGGGGACTGTCTTATGTAATTTTGACGTTCGAAAAGTGCTGATTATCAGCCTAGTTTGAATAAATGACTTTTGAATTTTGAATTTTGAATTTCTCTTTATTAGAATAGACATTTGAAATTATTAACACCAATAATATTGATGACACTAATACTTAACACTATACATATATACATAGGTACATAAGTCACTTTATATTAGAATTCGGCGATATTTCATTAATGAGACGTAAGAATTCTTGAAAATGAAAAATAAACTTTTATTTCTTCTGAACATATCTTTCTTGTTTCACGTTAACATTAAAGAGAACACAACAACGCCACCCACGGCGAGAAAAGGAAACTTATACGTTTACAAATATACCTATAATTTATACGCTGTGTTCATTCATAAAGAGACCTTTAAATTGATTTAATCAACACTTTACCATTTCCTTTATTATCTTTTTAGGGTTCCGTAGTTAACAAGGAACCCTTATTTTATTTTAATTAAATGTTTGTTAGAGGCAAGTGTCCCCCCCCCCCCCTGCCAGCTAAATGGTTACAGTCACGGCGGTAGTATATTTAATGAAAATGAAAAGGACAACTCACAGCTAAGTAGGCTCTAAAAGTTAGCGAGTAATAACAGACCAACTTACATTTGCACCATGTTTTTCAACTGTTTTTCAAGTTTGTTCTTGCGATAAATTCATCGCAATTACCCTTCATTGTGCGTAGTCCGACACGTACTTAGCCAATTTTTGTCGTAGCCCAGTTTCGTGTTGTTAGTTGTCCTGCCACTGTGGATGTTCATAAAATCCGCTTGATGTTGAACAAGGATTCACTTGACCTTTGGTACTTGGATTTCCCAGTTACTTTCCCAGTCAAATCTGAATCACATCCAACAGATATATCTCAATAACTACATAACCTAAGTACCTATACAGGATGTCAGGGACATCACCGGACATCGATGCACAACCTTTTAACATAGATTCAGTATGTACATGATTCTGGGCTCAATTATTGTGTAAATTTATCGTCGGTTATTAATTATTACCTACGCAGTCAAAATGTAATGGCAAACCGTTTAAAAAAAAAATTATTATGTAAAATTTAAACGCCAGACTCGTGTATATATTTTTGTTGTCATTTACCAATGTCGCAACGGTAATTACGCAATATTGTCTTCGGTCCGTGGCCTTGACATCAACCAATGGACAACATTGTCAAACTTTATTGGTTGAATACGAGGCTTTTGGCTACTTTTTATGTCTTTTTTTTTAATGTGCGTTTTTTTTGTGCAGAATAAACAAGTATTATTTCTCACTTTCTTTCATATACTGAATCCACGGTAACAAGTTGCTCGTCGATGTCGCTGCCAACCTTTATGTTTACTGTAAACAAATCCCCATATCTCATTTCATCAGTATTCAGAATCTAGTCATCACGTGGTGAATCATCAGTAGGATAATCTTTCTGAATCTAATCGATCTTTGGGAAGTAAAAAAAAAAAGAAAAGAAAGAAAATACGTTTATTTGCGGTACACATGACGCAAAGAAAGAACAAAACACAAAAATAAACAATTTGGGGGAAAATATGCGTCACATCCACGCAAAACGGCCATCGCTCAGCTTAATGCTGCGACCCTATGCGAGACAGAGCCCCAACGCTGGTTTTCAGCGACAGCCGGCGTTGACGTGATGACGTTAACCGGTGCAGCATATAGTGAAATAACAAAATAAGACAAAAATAAAATGAATAAATACAATACTTAGTCCAAGTACGTGTCTGCATGTGTCATAGTCCTTATCATATTATCTGCTGGCTATGTGGCTGGTTTGGAGATGACGTGGTTACAGTTTTAAAGGAAGAGGAACGGGTGTAAAGTTCACTCATCCTCATTAGAAAAGGTAGGATCCTCCGACCAGACGGGTGTCATGCCTGGCGGGCAACTGCCCAAGGCTTGATGTCGGATAGTCTTATATATGTCGTTCGCGCGGTGATAAACTCTAATTGCGCGATGCAGGATTTGTGTAATGGTATGTCTTTGATGCGGTTGAGTTTGCATGTGGCGATGTAGATGCCACCACACATTGATAGATCATATAGCCTTGTGATAAGTAGAGGTCGTCCAAGGGATTTTTAACACAGTACTTGCTCTGTCCCGCGGTTTCACCCGCATTACTCTCAATCCAATGGGAATATCGGGATAAAACTTATCCTATGTCCTAACCCAGGTCATGGTCTACCCTTGTGCCAAATTTAATTCAAATCCGTTCAGCCGTTTTAGCGTGAACGCGTAAAAAACAAACAAACTCACTATCGCTTTTGTTTAATATTCGTTAGGATATAGATAGGAGGAGCTCGTGGCTAAGTAATAACTGCTGCACGGGTCGATCCGTCAGGTTAAGCTACGCTTGCCGAGGTTGGTCTGTGGATGTGTGAACATCTTTACATACCGAGACTCCGTGCCTCGAATTTATTATCATCCACTTCCTGGGTTGGGTATATACACCTCCTTCTTTTTTGTAAAAAGCAGAGTTTTTCCTTTGAACTTTCTGGTTATCCTCAGTATCCTTCCCAACAGATTTTTATCGGCCAACCTTTTGTCAGCTTCACAGACTCTTCGGAAAGTACCTACCAGTTACAGTAGACATATTGATATTAACATACAGTATTTCAACATGAGTTAGTGCTGTCGCTTTGAGACAAATGGTTACGTTTTATACGTGTAGTGCATTTTTATAAAAAAAGTTTTTTTTGGCAACCCTAACGTTGAAGCGTAGCTTTTGTTAGATTTTAAAAGAGTAATTCGGTGGAGTTTCGTGCCAATTCTTCTATCTATATACGAAACTACCTTTTGGAAGGGGTGACTAGAATCAATTTTCTTGTAAATTTTTAAGTTCAAAAGTGCCTTTTGATTATGACTTTTTTTTTACAAATATAATTAAATGATTTTACTTCTGTAATTAGGTTTGTACAAACAGTTTAACATGTCAAAAATAAATTATGTTTTGAAACTAGATGGGTTCGGCTTTTCCTATACGACTACTCTGAGAAGAAAGACCGAAACAAACTCAGAAGTCACAGTCTCTTTTACTCGTAAAGTCCAGACATAATCTTGGTCAGGCCATATGAGGACCATGTTGATTAGTGTCTGAAATGGTTTTTTGAGAAAAGACCCACATAGATTTGAGTGGACCTAATTGTGGTACTGGTCGTCTTAGTATGATACCAGTAAACGGAGAAGCTGGTAAAGTGATGTGACTGATTGTTTTGTGTTCTTGACCACCATTTTGTATTTATTTCACGCCTTTTTGTTTTAGGTAACGACAGCCGATGGTTGGGACGGGGAGTGCGTCAGAATTTATGAAGCAGTTAAGGATTAAAACGTGCTTACTTTTTAGTTAATTTAATACATTTTATTATATGTTATACGGGTGGGCGACGTACTTTAAAATTATAATACAGCTGGTTCTGATAAGAATTATATGTTTTATTTTGTGTTACCCTACGCTTCATGACTCAAGCAGCGGATGTTGGAGAAAACACAGCCAGGCTGAAGAGCGAGTGGGCCTGAAACGTCGCACGAATGCAACCCGAGAAATGGGCAAAGATTGTTACTCACTAGACGCCTGACATCGCCGTCGAGGTAGACCGGGGCGAAGGTGATGTGACGATCTGATAACGTATGCAGGCCATCATGGCCAGAGATCGCACAAGACAGACAGGTTAAAAAGGAAAAAGGGGAGGCCTTTGCCCAGAAATGGGACAAAAACTAAAAAAAATAAGAAAGAAAGAAAATACGTTTGTTTGCGGTACACATGACGCAAAGAAAGAACAAAACATAACACAACAAGACACAACACAATAATACTAATTTAATGCCTATTGCCATTAATAGGGTACATTTTGAAAGTTGGCTATTGCCAACTTTATTGCAAACAGTGAAATATTTGACAGCTATTTATGGTTTTTCGCAAATAGCCGTCAAATATTTCGCTGTTTTGATTAATTTATCAATATTATTAATAGACTCACGTAACGTAGCATCACGATTATAATCCCCGAAGGGTTGCCCAGAGGTGTACCTCTATAGTACACCCACAATTCTAAAATAGAAAGAAAAGAAAATACGTTTATTTGCGGTACACATGACGCAAAGAAAGAACAAAACACGAATATAAACAAATTGGGGGAAAATATGCATCACATCCACGCAAAACGGCCATCGCTCAGCATAATGCTGCGACCCTATGCGAGACAGAGCCCCAGCGCTGGTTTTCACAAAAACCAGCTGGTCTTCGCTGGTTTTAATCATGCTATATGTCCCATGTAATAGGGGGCCTCAGTTTTAAGCATTTGGACAGTTTCCAAATGCTTTTTTTGCAGTTTTTTAATTCAGTGTTACTATTACAATTCATCTATATAATACAAATTAAATGCTGTTCGTTGATAAGCGCATCAGTTGCGAGCAACTGGATCGATTTGGCAAATTTTTGTTTTAAAATGTTTGCAATAGGCCGAAATCCGAATTCCCGAATTCGCGTATTCCCGAATTTCCAATATTCCCGAATTTTCCAATTTTCCCCTGCAACTTTTCATTTTTTCCCCCTTATGAGATTCATAAGGGGGAAAAAAATACAGTGACAGTGCATTTTCTTTCGAATTAATAAATCCGATTCCGATCAAAAAATTACTTTCTCTGTCATAAAATAACATCAAGTCTTGTCATCCCGAATGGTTAGACAGTAGTATACCTACCCATAGTAGGTACATCCACATTTCACCCTTTTATGTCCCATCCACCACCACTGTTGTGTTGTGTTTCTCTGACATATAACTTGAAAATTGATTAAATATTGCTTGGGGGCCTGATGCCATTAACTGATTGAAGACTGCTTCTGACACCACCATCCACTTTACCCAACCCAGGGATCGTATTCACGACTGCATGCTCAACGGTCGCGCTTGCCACAACTACGTACTTACTCTACTTATACGATCAAGGCAATTGTCGAGGTAGAGTCAGTGAAATTAATTGTTAAGGAAATTGACACCCGACGTCAATTTGCCGTGTTATAGTCATTTCGTACAACTGTCAAAGAATGACAGTTGTGATTTGAATCTATGGAAATATCGGATTTATTAATTCGAAAGAAAATCCCCTGCAACTTTTCATTTTTTCCCCCTTATGAGATTCATAAGGGGGAAAAAATGACAGTGACAGTGCAATTTCTTTCGTGACAATTTAAGTTTGTAGGCAATTTGCTTAAGGGGGCGCCCAATGGTCCACTAGCGCCACTCCTTTAAAAATTTATTAATATTAATAACGGCTAATCCCTCTTCCTCGGTTCCTCGGTAAGTGTCACTAGAATTTCTAATACCTTTTATAAAGTGTCATATTGAGACACGAAGCAACAAAATACGATCTAGAGGAATGTGGCCCATTTTCTTTAGATCGTTTTGTTGCTTCGTGTCTCAGTATGGTGGCGCTAGTGGACCATTGGGCGCCCTCTTAATTTCTCTTACTTTATTTACGTAATAAAAAGGCGCCAATTTGATAATAACCTCAAAGTGCAATTTAATGGCACCAATAAAAATGCTATCGTACATAATATATTGCAAAGATAAAGTTACACCGTAATCAGTGTGTACCAACGATAATTGTGTTCGATAGTATCTGCAGCGGCCGTAGCAACAAGCAAAATGTGACTTCCTACAAAAATAGTTCAGCCATTTTTGCGTGATTGAGTAACAAATATACAAACACACAAAATTGAATATCCCTATAATAAAAATGAAATGTTATTCGTTGGTAAGCGTTTCAGTTAAGAACGGCTGGACCGATTTGGCAATTTTTTGTTTTAAAATGTTCGTAATAGTCCAAATCTGGTTCTGCAGAACGAATTTTTTTAAAAGTTGTCGTGAAAATTGTAAAATTCGGGAAAACAGAAGGGCATTTTCAATGGGAATTTTGCATGAATTATTTATTATACAACGTCTGTCGGGTCAATTTTTTTAATAATATTAGTAGGATTTAGTGTTGTGCAATTAATGAAATAATTATTTTCTCAGTACTTTTTTGATTAGTTTTCTTTATTTTATTGCTTTTTTTGTTTTTTGTAAACCAAACCACTTAATGGATGTTTAGTGGCGACACATTGATAAAATATTAATGGAACATAGATTGTACTTAGACCGTACTAGCAATATTTGTTAATAAGAGATAAATATTATCTAACATTTTTATTTGCGCCTATTAATCATCAAATTTATCATCTATTCTGTAAATTTTGTATACGTTTGCATCACACTTATTTTCAGATATTATTTCAATATTTTCTTTCTAGATTTTTCTTTTAGTGCCATTTTATATTATAGCACTCATATTTTTGTTGTATGAACTATCAATATCGAATCTTTATCATGTACATGTTGATAACAAATTATGGTTTCGATAAAAAACGCAGACTTCATACTGATATAAAGTGCATATCGCGCCCCCAGTCCCCCAAGGGAATAAAGATAACTTTACCTATATACTTTGATATATGTATCATCCATACCTACTATTTATAAACGTGAAAGTGTATCTGTTTGTATGTTACGGTTTCACGGCTAAACTACTGAATCGAATTTGATGAATTTTGCTATTTAGATGCTTAGCTGGAATCCTGAGAGAGAACATAGGAATACTTTTTTTCTCAAATCAGCCAATAAGTGTGAAATTTTGTGGTCAAGATTATATCAGAAAATAAGTAATCCACGCGAAAGAAACAGCGGGCAAAGCTCTAGTTTACCACCATTATCAGTCAGGTATACTGTTATCAGTCAGGGAATATCCGGTGCTGATAAAGAACTTCTGCAGGTAATTGCACTCTAACATTCTAAAAGCCAAATGCCAATACTGCCAAACTATTTTTAGGTCTATTTTTGAAACCAATTTGGTGAAGACTGCTGGAGAACCAAGGTAACCGACATAACCCGAAGAATTGCCAAATTCAAGTGCCCTGCATCGGCCATCTGAGCGATGGAGCCGAAAGATTCTGGAGTGACCACCGCGCACCGGAAAACTTGGCGTTAGAAGGCCTACGAGGTAGACCAATTACCTTGTGAAGATCACAGGAATCGGCAGAAGCGAGAACCGGTTGAACTTACGATGCTTGGGGGCCTATGTCCAGGAGTAGACGTCGTTCGGCAAAAATGATGAATCTGGTGAACCATTTATTTCTTTGCGACCTCGAACAAAATATATACACAAGACATGACACAAATAATGGATCGTCCATTATTTGTGTCATATCTTGTGTATATATTTTATATTATAATCTAAGTAGGTGTACTCCTGCACTTATAGAAGACCACAGTAAAGTTAACATCAAGAATCAATATGATTTACAATATTTAACACAAATAACTATTTACACTAGGTACTAAATACAATAAAAAACTATACAAATAAATACAAAAAACAAACGGGAACTTAGGCGTCGAAGTATTCATCCGCATCGCTGTCGTCAGGAAACGTGCCCAGAAGACTGGCAACATTGCCACGTTGAATTGCAATGCTAATTCTTTGGCCAAAGAACGAGCCAGCCAATAAAATCCCTATTATTTAAAAAAATATTAAATGATGTAATTGAATCATTTGATATGAACCATTTGCAGTGCCGTTACAGGGTGCATGTCTTAATACTGTGTTATGAAATTGTAATGCATGCCTTACTAACCAGTGTTTTATAAATTAGCAAATAAATAAATAAATAAAACAATTAACCTAAAGTATTGAGAGTGAAGTGAACCGAAAGTACATTACTGCCAACAGCCGAGATTAAAAACATTGGCTGCCGGCGCCGCTGGCACCGGACTGATAACGGACACCGGCGCGCGGCGCCCGGCGGCGGCGCGGTGTTTATGGAAACCCTTCCAGTATTCAGAACCCCAAATAATGAATTTTAACTAAAGTATCTTTTTCTATATATTCTAACTACTTTGATCGGGTAGTACTTGATTACTGGAGTATGGAAATTAGTGATTATGAAAATATATTAATGGAAAAAAATAATGCTATAATACATGTTTTTTTTAATTATGCCTATCCGGCCTATTTACACAATATGCCAAATAAAATTGCCAACCCCATTTTCTGCGTTTATTTGTAAAGTCAGGGCTGGCTGGCAGCGTGAGGGAGAGGCAAATGTGCGCGACATTCATTCCTCACGCCCCTAGCCGCCGCAGGAGACGCCCTGGGCGTCGGGAATCGCAGGCCGATTCCCGGCCACCGTAGGCGCGGGCTTGCGGACGGTGAGCAATGGGTAGCTCGCTCGGGAGCGGGGGATTACTTGATAAATTCCCAACCTCAAAAAAAAAAAAAAGGGCTGGCAGACAATGGCTCTGGCAGCCAATTCGGGACACGGCGCCGGCCGGCGCCTTTTCAGCTGAGGCAATTCCTAAAATGTTACATAATAATGATCCTTTGTTTAACAGAGAGTAGAATATGTAGAATACTCTTTATTAAGTACACCATACGAATTACGGAAATACAGATATAAATGTAGAAATTTTACATAGGGTACATGAGCGGTTTTATCGCTAAAACCGATCTTTAAAAGACAACCTTTGGATGGAGAGATTGAGTCATGATAAATAAGATACTTAATATGATTGATTGTGTTTTTTAAGTATTAAAAATTGCAGAGATAAAGCTCATGCAGTTTTACGATTTCAAATCCTGCTTGTTAAAATTGTCTTAGTAGGGATACTGATTTTAATAATAAATACTTCTTTTGAAGCCAAACCAGTCAAAAGTATATTCTAGTAATGACACCATTTTCTTACGTAAAATTAAAGTATATTCTAATAATAAAAATAGAATCAAATTCTTTAGGTATCAATAAGATACTAAGTGCTCTAGCAGCAGTGCTATTCTGTAACCATCTCAACGTGAAAACTTAGGTGAAGTGAGCGTGGAGTGAGCTGTCATTCCACAGGGATTGACACTATTGACAGCTCACTTCACGCTCACTTCACCTAAGTTTCACGGTGATATTTTTACAGAATCGATCGGCAGGTTGTTACCTTAATTTAATTAATCAACTCCAGTAAAGACAATGAAATTAATACCAGGGCACCGGGGCGAAGAGAAATGGTTATCGGTCAAAATATTGATGCTAAAAATAACAATGAAAATCTCTATGAAGCTACCAACAGCAATGAAATTCACGAAGCGAGAGCTCAATGTTATTATTATCTCAATTCAAGACAACGAATATTTTGCACATCCTGCAGATGATGTTAATCTTAATCCAAATGCAAGTATGATTCACTCTTGAACCGAAAATACGGATTACTAAGCAGCTCTACACGAAACTGTAGTATACCTAAAGCCAATGACATAAAACACACCTTAACTCTGATAAAAGACCCCGACGGCTCCGTGAGATTGAGATGCAATAAAGCTTATCATTCCTTACGCGGACGTTACTTTATCTAAATCCAGGAGATTAGTGCTCAGCTATATAACTCACTGTCACAACCTCTAGGCCCTTCAGTTTGCAATTCTCCCGAGTCAAAAAACCAGTAAAAATGGCGTTCTTAGGA
Source organism: Agrochola circellaris (assembly GCA_914767755.1). Lineage (NCBI taxonomy): Eukaryota > Metazoa > Arthropoda > Insecta > Lepidoptera > Noctuidae > Agrochola > Agrochola circellaris. The sequence continues at coordinate 14,052,376 of OU611860.1, forward strand.
AAGGAATACAAGTTTGAGAAGCAGGAGAACTTCGAGGACTTTGTTAAGGCTTTGGGTAAGTTAAATTACAAAAAAAAAAAACAACCGACGTCGTAAAAAAAACTCTACAAATGAAAATTTATTTTAGTTTCAGAAGTCGGTGTTTTTGGATCTGTATTTTAGTTTTTTACCATCGACTTTTTTTTATTTGGAAGTCTGTTGTTTTTTAATGTTTGTAAAAATATTTTTTAGTTTCTACATTTTAGTTACGGTACCTACACCACACCAATACGTATACCACTATTTCCTATGTAAACCATTTCATTTGCTTTAAATAGGTTTTTATTTTTATTATTTTATTTATCTTTTATATAGATTATTTTCTTTTAAATTTTTGTTAATGTGAGAACGTTGTAGACATAACAGACTGTAGATCTGTGGGCCATTTTATATTTTGCTAAGTACCTAGTACATGTTGATGGGCCTACACTGTCCTCTCATACCTTTTAACCTTCGATCAACAATACCAACGTTGATCGAAGCTTTTAACACTGTAATTTGGAAACATTGTAAAAACCATTTACTTTTAAAAGAGTAACCGTGGAGTTTCTTGCCGGCTCTTCTCCATAGGAAACGACCAATTGGAACCGTGCACCTAGCTTCTGACGTTTCATAAGTGCCCTTGTAGGTTTATGTGAAATAAAATATTTTGAATTTTGAACCACAGTGAAAGGACATATTATAACATCATCAAGACAAAGTGTATTAAATACGTATTATCGAAGCTAACTCAAAAACTACCCAAGTAAAATAACGCGCAAGCTTTCTCTACTCTAATCGGTCCACACTGTTGACGAAAATATCGATGTTTTTTTTTAATACATACAGACGAACATAATTATAAGCTCCTCTTTTTTTTGAAGTCGGATTAAAATGTTATTAGCACATAACTTCGTGGTGGTTTCCTCAAAAGTTTAGGCAGAGGCTAACAATTCGCGAGCTATGTTAGAGTCCCATGTAATACGAGCCGAGTCTATTGCCATCAACCAGGCACATATATCCATACACAGGGCTGCTACTGAGAAATTCCTGATGGATAAAAATGTAAATAATTTAAAAGGCAAAACGTTGAATTCATCTGATAAATATGATTCTGGATATAACCCTATATTAAACGTCGTTATTGATCGATTTTGGTATAGTACATTACGGTCGCGGCCTGCAACACGGGCATTAATGGACGAGCGTGAAAATGTGGGCCGAGGCAAAGCTGAGGCACACATACATGTGTCCATCAATGCCTGGTTGCGGCCAAGGCTTGTTAGTACTTTTCTCAAATATTGCATAAATTAATTATAAATTCCAGAATCATTGACGAACAACGAACATTTTTGACGCGCCTATAATATAATAGGTCTTTACCTATGAAATTGACGTTTTGTATGAAAAAATTTAAACGATTTTTTTTCATGTATTTTTTATTTGTATTAATCGAAGTAATCACCCATGCAATCAATGCATCTTTGCCAACGCAGTGGCAGTTTATTGATGCCCTTCTTAAAGAAATCTGCTGGACGGGAGGCAACAAATTCTTCAAAGGCATTTTGTACTGCCTCTCGGGTATTGAATTTTTTTCCCGCCAAGAAGTTATCCAAATTCTAGAAAACGTACGTAGTCTGTAGGCGCAAGGTCTGGTGAGTAGGGCGGATGACGGAGAGCTTCCAACCCCAGTTCTTGCAACTTGGAGACCGTCTGCTGTGCAGTATGAGGTCGCGCGTTGTCGTGCAGTAGCAGCGGAGACGAGCAATTGTCCAATGCTGGTTGGAGATGTGCCAGCTTCTCCATCATTGTGTTCAGTTCTTCACAGTACACATCTGCAGTAATGCTCACCCCGTTTGTTAAGAAGCTGTGATGAATCACACCGGCGCTAGACCACCAAACAGTGACCATCACTTTTCTAGGGGTAAGTTTTCGTTTAGGGCATTGTTTAGGTGCTGAACCAGGATCCAACCAACTTGCTGAGCGCTTGCGGTTATCAAACAGAATCCATTTTTCATCGCAGGTAACAATGCGGTTCAAAATTCCTTCATTTGTGTGTCTGTTGAGCAGTGCAAGGCACGTCTCGACGCGTACTTTGCGCTGGCGATCATTGAGTTCGTGGGGCACCCATTTGTCAAGCTCTTTTACCTTGCCAATTTGACGCAAATGGACCAATATTGTTTTGACGCTAACGTCGAAAGCTGCTGCTAATTCAGCCGTAGATTGTGTATCATCAGCTTCCACAATCGCCTTTAATTCGTCATTGTCGACCAAAGTCTTCGGACGACCGCGAGGTTAATTTTTCAGGTCGAAAGTTCCAGAACGGAAGCGAGCAAACCAATAACAGGTGGTGCGTTGGTTTGTAGTGTTAGCTCCGTAAACGTCGTTGATGTTGCGTGCCGCTTGTGCCGCGTTGCTGCCACGACGGTACTCATATTCCATAATTACTCGAATTTTTAACGTATCCATGATGACGAAAAAGATTGAAATGCGATGAAAATGTAACACTAATCAATAAACAAATGACTACTTTTGGAAAAAAAATCCATGTTTTTAAAATAAAATTAATTTGAAATTAGAATTCTTAGCCAAACAAAAATTATTTTGATTTGAAATAGCCAGTACTGCAGAACGCCAATTTCATAGGTAAAGACCTAATATATTCATTTGTTTCTTCTTTACTTTAAACAGCTCTATTTGCAAACCAAATCGATAAAATAAACTCATTGATAAGTTACCTCTTTGGTGTCAAAGTAAAAATGTTGTTCTATTTTTAAATTAAACGACAGATATGGATTGTCATAGCAGCATTGCCGGCCGCCTGTATTTGACCTACAGCATTTTCTATTTATCTCGACGAAGGTTGTCAAAAGGCGAGCTGTTCGAAATACTAAGTAATACTAAAAAAATACAGTCTTCTTAGACCGTTTTCCTGTAGCTACAACGGTTAAGGTAGCAGCACTTACAGCCCCATCTCAAAAATCTACCCTGTATAGAGATCCATGTTTATCGTACTTCCTACTATTTTATATATTATTTTGTATGTTTGGGTGTTAGTTACTCAATCACACAAAAACAACTGAACGGATTTGGATGAAATTTTACACACAGATAGTTTATAACCTGTATTAACATAATTATAGAACGCTACACTTTTTATCCCGGTGGATGTTCCCGTTGCATAATTTACGACATATATGCGGGCAAAGCCGCGGGAAAAAGCCAGAGACAGTATATTTATTTGAGCGTAAGAGAATCTTTTCTTGAAATGATGTAATGAATCGGGGCGTTGGCTAGCTTGGCATCGAATAATATAACAATTAAATCATTGAAGAATACAAACGTTTTGTGGACTACAGCTGCAGTGGCATAATAATTATGAAAATAATAATACAATGTGAAATTTAATTCGTTGGCGTCCTCTTAACGCCAACGAAGAGATTGGACCTCGATTGTACTCATAATTACGAACAATTTTCACTATGGGGTTAACCCTGAAATCGCGAAAAAAAAATCTGCTATTCCCTACATTATAACGAGCTATGCGAACATAAATGTATGGAACAGTAAATTTTTCTTAAAATTTATATTGTAGACTGCTCTGTCAAATAAAATATTAAGTAATATGATAAAAATGATAAAAAATATTCAGTATCTGGTAATCCTATCGTTACCAGATACTGAATAATATTTATGATATTACTTAATATTTTATTTGACAGATCAAAGTCAACAATACTTATATACGTATATTATTATTTATATCACCAAGTGCATGATATCGGTACAAAGTATTATGATAATATAATGGATAGCTTTTCTGATTAAAAGCGGTAACAAGCTTGTAATTACCTTTATCATAAAAGCCCTGAGCTTGACCGATTGACATTGAAAAATACAGTTCAAGTAGTATAAATTATGTCATCATTTTATTGTTTTATGATAGGGGTAAGCCATGATAGCTAATGATCAGGTATTGTGACATTATCATAATTTATATGCTTATGTTGGCCAAGGCCAGTTTCATAGTATCCGGGTAACCACTTTATGTACCCTGGAACTTATTCAAAAGTAAGAGTAAGTCAGATATAATTACAAAGCGCAATAACTTCTAATCAGTCTTCATCATCATGCCTTAGCACTTATACCAATTTATTTTGGGTAGGTGCAGAGTGTCTCCTGCTTCCACAAATCTTCAAGCCACACTAAATGAATAACACACAGAACACATCAGTTTAAGCTAAGTCTAAATCCCACACCATTGCCTCTCCAGGTCTGAACGCAGAGCAAACTCAGGGCTACCTCAACTACGCACCCTCCATCAAGTTCACCAAGGATGGAGACTCCTACACCGTGATCACGGCAACTCCTCAGAACAAGAACGAGACCGTCTTCAAGTCTGGAGTTGCTTTCGACGACAAAGTCGCTGACCGTGACGTGAGTAGATTTTTTTAAATAATTTGTCGGCTGTCGTTTGGCCTTATCTCACCTAATGTATGGGAAAACTAGTTTTTCAACTACAATGTTTGTTTTTGGGATAAATTCATCCCAACTACGGAACCCTTTAGTGTGTGTGGTCCGACACGCACTTGGCCGGTTCTTTTTATATTATTCTAGATCACTTTGCAGACACAGTTAACAGTTTTTTTATGACTTGCGACGAACTTCACATTTCCCAAATCTCAGAGTAAAAGTTTTAACTATTTCTCAATGTCACTTTTCAGTGCAAGACCACCATCACCATTGACGGCGACAAAGTCACCCGCGTTCAGAAGTACGAAGATGGCACCGAGCTGACCATCGTCAGGCAGTTCTCTGGCAACGAGATGACTGTGGTAAGGATGTACATCTTTTTTAAGTAAAGCTTGAGGTGACCAGTATAGATGCATAAAGAGTTTTTGCCGGAAAGAAGTTTTACTGTAAGGTACAGTATACTGAACGTCAGTGGTATTACTTAGGCTTTGAGCTGGCCTGGATCTGAGTGTTATTTGTTGACGATATTTCGCTTCTAACTGCCGGCACAATGCTTGCCTGCATGTCGGAACAATGTTTGCTTGAGCGAGGACTTAACTACTGAATAAATCAATAACTTAGATGACTAACCAAAATCTCGAAATCAATTTCTCTCAATCTAAAATCCTTCTAATTAATTTAAAGGCCTTTCACCCCCTAAAAACACCTCACTAAACATAAACTTCACTTCACATTATATTTAAGACCTTTTAGTTATGTACCAAAATGAATGAATAACAAAATATGTAACAAAATAAAGGACGCTTAGCAGTCGAGTTTGTGACCATTATAAAAATAAGGCAGTCCAGTGTTAGAAATATTTTCTATTTCTATCTTTTATTAATATTGAATTTATCTCTTGTTACAGACCCTCACCACCAGCAAATGGAGCGGTGTCGCTCGTAGATTTTATAAGGCTTAATTTATTTACCTACTGTATCTAATAAGTATTTATACTATCTACAATATTTTCGGAACTAAAATAATTTAAATTTTCTCAGATATTCAAGTTGTTTTATTTGCGACAGCACCTGGATGTGTTAACACAAGGCCCTTTGTACACACAAGTTATTTTGCCGTGAAAAGCTACGGTTTTGCCGAAAAAACGGTTGATTCGCCGCGTGTAGGCACGGTCGTTAGTATTGTATGGATCATTATGGAAGCTTGTTGACAACCAGCGCCGTCGCCGTAGTGCTTAGATACAAGCTCACACGGTTTATCTACGGCGCAGACAGACCTAAAGGCTGGAGCAGACAGGTGCGACGCGATGGTGCGACGCGTTTGGTAGAACAATTCCCATAAAGTTTTCTTAGAAATTGTTGTATCAGAGTCACGTCGCGCTGTCGCGGCGGGATTTAAAGAAACCGTGCCGTGTACAACGGACCTAACACTTACCTTACTGGCCTTAAGGAATCATAGTTTAGCAGACGAAACCAAACCAACAAACTCACTTTCACATCGACACTAGCGTGAATGAACGCATAATACTGACTAGAATAACAACATGATTAGAATATCAATTGATTGAATGAATTGATAATGGCATGAAAGTACAAATGTACCTTTAGAATTTTAGATAAGTGAACTAATTGAATTTTGTACCCATTCCACTAACTTGACGAAACGCACATTTAGAAAGCGAACTACTTGTTATTATATACAGCGTGTATCAGAAATAGTATAGTCATAATATAATATAAAAAACCGCTGTTACTACAATAAAAACATTTCGTCATAAAACGTTTATCGAAATTTTCGTGGAAGAAAATGTTTAAATCTGTGAGAAGGACTGGGTCATGATCTAAAGTTCCCACTGCTGGGACATAACCCACCTTCTGCGGCTTATGTCTCAGCAGTGGGAACATTGTAGTCAAAATTCAAAATTCAAAATCATTTATTCAAACTAGGCTGAGAATCAGCACTTTTCGAACGTCAAAATTACATAAGACAGTCCCCCAAAAACGCCCACCCTTCACCACTTCCTAGTGCTTAAGCTGGGAAGAAGAAGTGGCGCAACAAACTCCCCAGCAGCACAGCTGTCTGTTCAATTGGAAAAACTTGATTCTATATAATAATGCTCTAATGCAAAAATAATTTACATTAGAACAAATTGCAATCAACTCATAAAATAAAAACATTTTAATGAGTAGATTATGTCAACAAATAAATGAATTACTAATTTTTTGGAGCCTAGTCCTCGGCACAATAAATAAATCTTTGTTTCTAGTATTTAAGCTATGAATGTCGCTGTGTTTAGAATAAAGATATATATTATTTTTTTATATGAATCAGGTTCTCATATACATATTGAGACGCGACCGTCATTATGTTTAGTCTGATTTATGCCTATGCTTTCCCGTCATTCATGATACCTGCAATCAGAGGCGGCGTAAGGCGTGGGCGACCTGGGCCACCGCCTACGGCCTTGAAGGTTTATGCATTTAGTTTAGTCTATGCTAAATAAATGTATTTATTTTCATTACGTAAAAGCCGGGAACGCGACGAAAAAATTTCACTCGTCTTAAAAAGATAAATACATAAGTTGATGTTTTTATTTAGTCTATCAATATTTGCTGGCCAGGCGTTGCTATCGTGAGTCCCCACGCCCTGCCGGCCGGAGCGGGTATATTACTGCAGTGATTTTTTTCTTTTCATAAAACAGCCATTTAGCTGTCCTGGCAAGCTGTTTTTAGCTGACAAGAGATTCTAACAATAAGTAGCAAACGGATCCCCGAGTCGAAAAATGGTTTCCACAGACACGCAACATTATTGAACTCGACATAGTACACCTAAAAATTTGACAACAGACTGTTGAACTGTTTTTTATTATTTAAATTGGTCTTTTTGCGCCACCGGGCCTCGTGAAATAAACCTCGCCCATATCAAATTTAGATCTTGCCTCGCCACTGCCTGCAATGTTAATTCATTTCAGTCAAAGCCTACGGGGGCAAGCGCATTATCCCTGGTTATCAGGGCCTGCACTGATTAAATTATCATGTCTTGATAATACTCATTAATTGTTTACACGGTCTTAACTGATTGGATGCCAAAACTGCTCGTACGATTCTTAGATTTTTTGTTATAATCAATCAAAATTTGGATTAACTGATTATGAGTGAAATTAATTATTGTTATTCTTTTTAAATGCATTTTTTTTTCAACGTTGGAAGAACTCCTCTTCGACTCCTCTTCACCACTGGCTCCGGTCACTAATTAGCCGTTTGCCATCAGTATTATTTTGCTGGTTTTGGTTATGAAATCTACGCCGATTGCTAATTTTGTTGTTGGTGCTGGCAGCCGTTGTGCCAAATTTCAGCATTCTTAGCTCCTAGCAGTACTTACCATCGGTTTCCAGACATTATTTTTGTGTGCCCGAATAATATAAAATAACTTTATTTTAATTTTTTTTGGGTGGGATATTTTTTGGAGGAGCTCGTGGCTAAGTAATAACAGCCACACGGGTCGACCCATCAGGTTAAGCTACGCTTGCCGGGGTTGGTCTGTGAATGCGTGACCATCTTTACATACCGAGACTCCTTCGTGCCTCGGAAAGCACGTTAAGCCGTTGGTCCCGTGGATCTTTGACAGTCGTTACGAGTCGTCAGACGCTCGAAAGTCTGACAACCAGTCTTACCAAGGGGTATCGTATTACCCAGTTAATGGGTTGTGGAGGTTCATGTAAAATACTTGTATTCAGTTGCATCCGGTTAGACTGGAAGCCGAGCCCAATATAGTTGGGAAAAGGTTAGGCAGATTGATTGGGTGGGAAATTATCAAATAACTTCTCCCGCTCTGGGCGGAGCGGGAGGGCGTGTCAGGCTCTTACTGACTAAAACCACCCGTGTTCCTACAGTTGCCTGTACGTTGCCAGGGGCCACGGTATCCCTTTTGGACTTTCCCGTGACCCCGGCAGGCGTCGGTCCTAGCGGACCCCGTCAGTTGTGCTGACATCTCTTTGAGGCGCGCGTGGAACACAACGCGCCGTCGACTCGGGTCTAGTCCTTATCGGACGGTGAACTAATATAAGATGACTTGCTGTGTTGGTACTCGTCAGGGTACCGCAACTATGCTACTCTTAAGGTGACTACTCCTTCCATTATTTTATTTCTCGCCCTACATAAATCTTCAAATCATGCTGACCAGGCGCTTCTAGATATCAAAATAATGCAAAATGTCATGCTACTTGAGCATTGATAATGGATCTATGTTTATACTATACATGAGGATCTATCAATCATATTATCCAAAATATTAGTAAACATAGGCACACCGCGTATGTTTCATGCCAATTTTTCACGGAAAACGATTTCAAGATCGGTAAATTAAAATAATTATGAAGGTTTGAACAGGCGTAAATTAAATCCAACTTTAAGCAAACAAAGAATATTAATGCCGCCGATATCTTATGAATTCGATGAAGACACTGAATCTTTCAAAACGGAATTTCTTTGAGAATAATAAAATTAATATTTATTTCCTGAGAAGAGTAGGTATAGATAATACCGTTTCAGATAACAAGACGATCTGATGCTTGCCAAACTTCATCATCATCATCCATAGCCTGATTTCACTAACTGCTGGGCATAGGCCTCTCTTTTCTTGTGCCAATACCCATACTCCTGTGCCAGCCTTGCCCAGGTTCTACCCACGATTGTAACAATGTTGCTAAGCTTAGTCATAACATAATATCTATGTGCATGTTAAACAATGGGGGGCCAAGTAAGCTACCTTGGAGAACACCATAAGTTTGTCAACTTCTCTATCTAGTTCAATACACATATTACTTTCAATTTTTAGTATTCGTTCATAGGTTTTCAGTAGACCTAGAATGTGCTTTGAAAAAAGTAAGTAGGTATAGTATTTTATAAGTTCATAGTCACACACCCATGGTATATATGCTCGAATGCTTTAGACCTATCCTTGAGAAAAAGGACCACCTGTATTCAGCAACTGACTGTAATTAGCTGATTTATAATCAATATTAAGACTCATCTTATCAGCGATAAGACGACTTTTGATTTACGAAAAATGAATTACAGCTTAGACTTTCAATATTATAAGAGAGGAATTCACCAATTCCTATTCATTAAATTGCCTGTCGAAACAAAAGTCAATATGTCTTACCTGAACAAGAACTACGCTTTCGTCAAGCAGGAGAACTTCGAAGTATTTCTAAAGTTTTTTGGTATGTACCTCCACCTACCTACTCGTTTTAAAGTTGATATTTATTTATAGATTGAATACTTAATTACAACATCATCATAAGAACTATATTAAAATATAGCAACTAAGTTTTAAATGAAATTAATATTAATATACTGACAAAAAGTGGAAAAATAAAGAAGATAAATGAAGTTAAAATGCAAGAAGCACAGGAAAGCTCATTGTGGTGATGCTTGGGAAGGCCTATATCCAGCAGTGGACATCTTTCGGTTGAATGCACTATTTACACATACAGAATGGCAGTTACCACGGATTCTTTACATGATTCTCGACCCCCATGCGTTGAAATTTTTCGTCGGTTATTAAAACTAAAAAAACTGTTCTATACATTTTGAGCGCGTAAGTATTGCACTTTTGTAGGAAACAGCTGTTTTTTTTATAACTGTTGAAAATTTTCAATGCTGGTGGTTCCAGTATCATGTACTAAATCCATGGTAACAGGTTGTGCATCGATGTCCCTGCCACCCTGCATAATAAAATATAGCGAAGAATTTTTGTCCGTTCGTCTGTTTGGCGTGTTGTATATTCCAGATTGGCGCGAAAACGGCTGAAAGTTATTGAATGAAATTTGGCACATAGATAGTTTATAACCTAAATTAACACATAGGGTAATTTTAATCCCAGTAATACGTTTCCGTGGGATATTTTCCGACATCCACGCAGGTGAACCCGCGGGTAAAAGCTAATAAAAGTAAATAGAAAAAGAAAATAATAAACAACACAGCATATTTCATACAATTAGTAATTCTAATATTTTTGTCATCTTCTAGGTGTCCCTGCCGAAGGGATAGAAAAGCTCGTGAAGTTCAACCCTGACCAGAAGCTGGTGAAGGATGGTGACACCTACACATACTTCACAGCAACACCCGAAGGTCCCAAAGAGGTCAAATTCAAATCCGGCGTAGAGTTCGACGACCTTATGGGATCAGCGAAGATCCCCGTAAGTATTTTAGAATTCTGAATCGGTTCAATAAAAGTTTCATCGCTACCTAGCCTCCTATTTACGAAGTGTAATTGTACCTTAGGCCCATTTAAAGTAACAAATCGCTATGCAGCATCTTAATAGTTTCTACAGTATAAAGAGAGACATCAATTATTGCAGCCAAAAGACGTCCACTGCTGGACATAGACCTCCCCCAAGAACCGCCACTACAACTTGTTCTGTGCTTCCCGCATCTAACCAAAAGGGACATATCTGATCTTGAATAAAACACAATGACCAAAATATATTTTTCATCTGCAGCATTGGCCTCTTGTAAAGACAGACACACGGGAGAGACCATTGCTGCATTATACTTATTTATTTGAATATATACTTTACTATAAAAAAAATAATCACCTCCAGGCCAAAACCACCTACGTCGTCGATGGTAACACAGTGACACAGACCATCAAAGCTCCCCAAGGTACAGTCACGTTGAAGAGGGAGTACATCGGCGATGACCTCGTTATAGTAAGTTCAGTCATCCTTTTTACTTTTATGTGCAAAATCAAAATACAATCTCTTTTTTCAAAATAGGCTATTCACCAGCACTTTTTAACTATAAGTTACAAAGACAGCTCTCCCACTGAAGCAGAATATACTCGTAATCTTGAAAAAATAGATTCTAAAAATTCTAGTGCCTTTGTTAAGTTTATGCAAAACTGCATTTAATCACTTTGAAAATAATTTAAACGCTTGAAAGAACAATCAAATCTATGCAACTCTAAGTTCTCTTTAACGCAAACAGGGGTGTCGCAGGGGTCAATATTGGGACCATTATGAATTCTTTGGTTTATGAATACGTCCGTATCTTAATCTAACCTTATCTATCCTCTTAACTATTTACTTTACTTACTTTCGAATCTAGACTATTAAAAAAATATATATATCAGGTAGAGAAATGGGATAACTAACAGATTGGTTTTTATGTATATGTTATAGATCTACAAAAACACTTCTTAACATTATGTGACTTTACGTACGATGTTATGGAAAATCATGAAGTATTAGTTATAATTAGAGTATCGCCCATATCTACTAAAAATTATTGTTTTTTTTGCAGACCAACACCATGGACACTTGGGACGGCGTCGCCAAGAGCTTCTACAAAGCTGTATAAGTTAATGTTTATTAAAATAAAATACTTTTAAAACATGATTTTACTTTTATTGCTTCGCCTCTGTCTGAACTACACCTACATGCAGGAAATACATACGCTATGATATAATGTTAGGAGTTAGGATGGACAGAAAGTGAATATCGAAGACGGAGTCATCTCCAGCAGGGAACAGTGACAGGCTGTGTTGATTGATTGAATCTAATCTTTGATTAAGTTGATTGATTAGATAAAAGTTAGTTAACTGTTAATTCGTTTGCCTTAACAAGAAATCGGAAAAGGCACAGAGTTGTGTCAAAATAATTTCAAGAAACGCGGCATCATAGTTTAAATTAATTAATTACTGATTTTACAAACTCAAACTCAAAGCATTTATCTTTACTTAATATTATAAAGAGGTAAAAGGAGAATGGGAAAAAATATATGAACCTTGGTCTACCTACTCAACACTAACGCCATCTATGCTACAGAAAAGATTATATCTAAGCAAACTAATAACTAATATTGTAAAAGTACTAGAGGCTGGCAGAATTTAGAAAAAGAGAAAATAAATTAAGAACAAAAAAGTCCCGTGATTTATAACATAATATTATAATTGCGGTATTAGAGCTTGTGGCTAAGTAATAATAGCCGCACGAGTCGACGGATCGAAATAAAGTATAAACAATTTCCTTTTCATTGATATATGGCTTGCTGGTGTTGAGTAGGTAGACCAACTTGCCCATTCTCCTTTGTTTGTTTGTTTGTATGTAGGGGGTAATCTCCGGAAGTGCCAGTTGGATGTAACATTGCGCTACGGCACTTGGGAGCCGAGCAAAAAGAAAAAAAAAAAGAACGCTAAGCAAAAACGAAGTAACAGCGCGGCCGTACGATAGGATACGACGCGGTGGGTCGGGGCCGAAATTTCGCTAGTTTCAAATAAAACAATAACAGGCAGTTTTGAATTGTCAAGGGGTTGGTCAAAGCGTGGTAGGTACCTATGGAGAAGAACGGGCAAGAAACACGACAGACATTCTTTAAATAAATTATAGCCAAGGCCAATAATAATAACTTATTGGGATTACCTACGGTCAGCAATGGACTTTAGCGGGTTGATAAAATAAAAATTAATCAAAATATGAACAGGACCTTCCACAAAAGATTAATTGCGACACGTAAGAAATATATTTAAAAAAATGATTCATATTTAGGTTTTAATCATCTAACTTACCAGACGGTCATAATCTTTCGCACTACCGTTATCGTATCGGCCAGATTACGGTTCAGTTATAAGCCTGGGTGGGCCGATTATTTCCCATTAGATCATCTGTCGAAACAACAGTCAATATGTCTTTCTTTGGCAAGAACTACTCTTTCGTCAAGCAGGAGAACTTCGATGGATTCCTGAAAGCAGTCGGTAAGTACCTGCTTGTTACTATGAAGTGTATTCATAACTTGTATTCTCTTTTCTTTGTACGTAATAATTAATTAATAGTTACCATTCGGATTTAAAATCAGTGACAGTTTTGACAGAGGAGAATATTATTAACCTCTTATTTCAAATTCCCCAACCGAAAATAGATGCCAAATGTTGAACAATTATCCAAAAACATATCTGACAATATAAAATGACTTAATCCAATATCCAATTTCACAATAGTAAAACCAACGATCGGTTCTATTAACTCTTTTTCACCCGTAGCGGTAACCTTCAGCTATTTGTATCATCTTAAACTTGTACCTACATTGATGGCAAATAAATAAATCTGAATCTGAATCTGAATCCCTTTCCCGTAAGCATTGCAAATTGAGATGCCATACTAACAGCTGATCCGATAATGGAGACCAAAAGCGAATCAATAACAAATTCTAAATATTTTTTCATTAATCCAGGTGTTCCCGACGCAAAAATCGAAAAGGTCCTGAAGTTTGCTCCTGACCAGAAGCTGGTACAGGACGCAGATACCTACACATACATCACAGCAACACGCGACGGTCCCAAAGAACTCAAGTTCAAGTCTGGAGTAGAGTTTGATGATGTTATTGGCATTGACAAGACCCCCGTAAGTATTTTAAAAATCTGTACCTTAGGACCAATAAGGAATCTGTACCTTAGAATAAATAAGAATTCTCTTCGAAATGATTATTAGGACCAATAATAATCTCGTTAAAAATATTAAAGTTATGGGTCAGAACAAAAAAAAAAAATTTTGTCTCTTTTTTATGTTTGCAAATTAAAATCGCTTTAACCAACTTGAGTCCCCCTCATTGATGGCTCGTTTGGTCCCAACAAAATACACGTCATAATTTTTTTTTTTTTACTAAAGGGAACTTTATATCTTTCAGATCAAGAGCACCTACGTAGTCGATGGCAACACAGTTACGCAAACCATCAGTAGCCCTTCCGAATCAGGCAAAGCTACCTTCAAGAGGGAGTACAACGGGGATGAACTTGTTATTGTAAGTTCAGCAATTTCTTCTTCTTTTTATTTTAAAAAAAATTCAAAAATTCAAAAGTCATTTATTCAAACTAGGCTGAGAATCAGCACTTTTCGAACGTCAAAATTACATAAGACAGTCCCCCAAAAACGCCCACCCTGCACCACTTCCTAGTGCTTAAGCTGGGATTTATCAGCTGATATTATATTATTATTAGGTCCCCACCTATGAAATCAGCGTTTTGTATGGAGAATTTTAAAGAAGTTACTTTTTTCATACTAACATTTTCTTAATTTATATAACATCCATGAACACTAATGTTTTAAAACTTTTATGCACTAATGTTTAAAAACTAAGCTAACGTAATATGCCACTTAGATTAAGCGACAAAAATAAGTTTTGGCTAGGCTAAACAAATTGTGGTCATTTCTGCTAACAAAATGAGGAGTCATTTTTAAGGTATTTTTTATGTTTAGAAAACTATAAGTAATAAGGTTTTTTTACAATTGGTAGTTGTCTATGATGGTCATTATTCGATATAATACCAAGCAATTGATGAATATTTTAAATCATAGAAGTGACAAGGTTCTCTATTTGTGAGAAAAAAACGCCAATTTCATAGGTGGGGACCCAATATTATAACTGCAGATATTATCTCTCGTATCAGCTCATTTAGTTCGTCTTATGAGTTCATGGCCATTAGCCAGCCAGCAAGCTTAAGAGTTTAGAACTAAGAAATATTCAAAGATGACACGACATTACATGACGTTAAATCCACCCCGCGACTTCGGCAGAGAGGAGTCCTGAATCCCAGCAGTGGATACAAAATAGGCTGATTATAGAATAGAATAGTTCTTTATTTGCACAGAAAGTAGGTACAGGTTACAGGTGTTAAGGTTAAAATGATCCTTATACTAACTACCTTAAGTAAGGCATGCAAACAAATCAATAGGTACAAGTTAACATGTCAAGATGAAATTCAGAAAAAAAAAAAAAAAAAAAAGTAGGCAATACGAGTACAACACAAAATGTCAAGTTTAATAAAATGGGATTATAATTTCGTCAAGTTTGAGTCAATACATTTAAATTAAAAATAAAAGTTTTAGTAAATGAAAGATAATGAGTATATTATATAATAGCGACATAACTTTGTATTAATGAACGATTAAATGTACTCATTATCTTTTCGGATTAACGAAATCATTCAATCGTCTACGTGTTTTATGCTTGTGTAAATTTACGCAAGAAGTAGGTAATAAAAAGTATGAGAGTGATATAAAAATAATAATTTCATTTATATCATAAAAATTAATTATGGTTCCTTTTTCAGACCATCACCACGGACAAATGGGATGGTGTTGCCAAGAGGTTCTACAAGGCTGCATAAGTTAATGTTTCAGTAATTAATATTTTAATTTATTTTTTGTAATAAACTTAATTATTGTAATTGTTTACTTTTTTTATTCACACATGTAACCCCTCTTCCCCTTACCACAAAATAAAAATAACTCAAAACTAACAATGAGGTGACTGTATTAGACACCTGCCTAAAATAAAATATAAGCTTAATATTACATTACATATTAAAGAAAACTGCAGTTATTTTTGACGATTTTGAGTGAGCTTAATCTCTCTACCATGTCATGTAATCTGTTGAAAAGTTTGATTTTCCGATCTCCGTTTCCCAGATTAATTAGAATTAGATGAACAACTACACTTGATTGTTTTAAATAAAATGAGGATGTTTTCAAATCACAAATTTAATCAGGGTACCTGGATATACCTGCTAATGGCTGCAAATCATGACAATGAAACAGAACAGAGCAGAACAATGAAATCTTTGAGTGGAGATCGCGAATTTTAAGCATAGCGTGTAATGCCCCACAGCTAGTTATACGTAAGTACCGGCAACACTAATATTATTATTGTCATTCTATTGATAAACAAGATCCAATATGTAACAGGAAATAATTTTATTATTAATAAATCAATTTACTAACATCGGAGATATCGAAAAACAAGTGACGTAAAAAAAGGAAGCCTATTGAGAACCTTCTCCTTTGTAAAAATGGTTATAATTAAGATAGCCTTATCTTGCTGTAGTTTTATCACGATAAGGTGGACCGATGACCTAGTGAAGGTCGAAGGAATTTCATTAAGCATATGTCCTAAAGTGGAGAAAAGCCTCCCCAGGTCCAACATTAGAGGTCTGACGGCTGACATAATGTTGATAAAGATAAGCTTATCTAAATTGGATGGTACGTAAAATTTAAGTACAGTATAGTATTAGCTAGACGTGAAGATGGCCGATGGAGTAAACATAGTTGCAATGAAATCCTGGCCTTTTAAACCGATACCTCCTTGGACTAATAACATCGTCAAGCTGGACGAAGGACCCACAGAATCGTGTAGAATGGCAGGAAATAAAAAAGTATACCCAGCAGTTGGTAATACCGGGCTGAAACGATGATAATGAACTTGACTGGCTGCGAAACCATTCTCTTGCTTAATAAGCAAACTTTCTACGACGATATGGAATTTAAAGGAACCTGTGGCGCACTGTCCAGGTTACTATTAGTTCAGAAGTGATATCGAAACTATGTCGAAATAGGTTAATCGAAACTTATATTCAGGTGAGAAATAAACATAACACCAGTCCTTTTATCCCCGAAAGCAGAGGTGTACCTATGGTTATGTTTAAGTCCCATGTAATAGGGGGCGAGCCTATTGCCATAAAGCCATAAATAAATTGCACCTGACATGCAAACAAAGATTAGCTGTCACGATGCGTAAGCATTTTTTTTTAAAGTTAATTGTTTTGGTGCAAAGTAACTATCAGCCAAATCATAATTTTATCATCTCAGAACGATTAGCATTCATATGTCAACCTGGACGGTACTGGCCCATCTCCCGCGCACCGTCTTCATAAGGCCCCAGTTCCTCCTGATTCAGAAATGCCTAACCCGGGTTTGGCTGATTCTTATGAAAAGGTCCAAAAGGTTGCCTTTATTCAGCAATAGGTTTTATTTATATCATATTAAACCTGACTTGTACTCCTAGATTGCACATCATGATGACTCGAAAGTAGTATTATGTCATAAATGAATTAGGTGGTCATAAAATTTATTATTGCCATATCGGAAAGATTAGCTTTTATTTAAAAGCCTGCTTTCGCTGGTTTCACGCCATTAACGCCTGTCAAATAACAGTGAACATGTCTTTCCTCGGCAAGAATTACACCTTCGTTAAGCAGGAGAACTTCGATGGATTCCTGAAGTTTATCGGTATGTACAAGTTCTGAAAGTATATGAAAAGTTGTATTTTATTTTCTTTGCTCTTACAGTGGATTTCGTTTTGAATTAAAATCAGTGACACAGTTTTGAACACAGATGAAATTTAACGTGCAACATGCGATAATAGAAATAGCTAATTCAAAATAATTTGTGTTTGAATCAGGTATCCCCGACGATAAGATCGAAAAGATCCTGAAGTTCTCCCCTGACCAGAAGGTGGTGAAGGATGGTGATACCTACACGTACATCACAGTATCACAAGACGGTCCCAAAGAGACCAAATTCAAGTCCGGTGTGGAGTTCGATGACGTCATGGGCAGTGATAAGACCCCCGTAAGTGTTATATAATTTCGTAACTTACGACATAACAGTTGCATCACTAGCCTCCTTATAGTTACCGACACCTCAATAAAAACATTTTGATATCAGTGAGATACCAAAGTGCTGATATGCCTTAATTTTATAAATATGATAATTCTGTTAATTAAAATTGTCTTTTGTAACTCATATGCTCGATGGCTCGATAATAATAATATAATTCAATATGAACATCATCTCCCTAGCCTTTTCCTAGCTATTTTCGGACCGGCTTCCCGTCACCAAATGCAGATAAATATAATAGTCTATATAAATAAAAATTAAATACTGTTCGTTGGTAAGCACATCACTTGAGAACGGCTGTTCGTAATAGTCGGAATTAGGTTTTTAGGGATTGTTTTTGGAAACTTCCGGAAAATTTGAGTGTCTTTTTTTTCTATGGGATTTTTGTATGCATAATTCAGTGCAGGACTACGACTATCGGGTTAGCTAGTTTATAATATTTCGTACTTATGACAACTCCATTACCTTCAGGTCAAGACTACATACACAGTCGATGGTAACACAGTGACGCAGAAGGTCTCCGGCCAGGCTGAACAGGGCATAGCCACCTTCAAGAGGGAGTACAACGGCGATGACCTTGTTGTGGTAAGTTCAACTATCTCCCTTACTCCGTTGTGGTAAGTTCAACTATCTCCCTTACTCCGTTGTGGTAAGTTCAACTATCTCCCTTACCCCACATAATGAAGAAACAACTTTGCAAATAATCAAGAAATGCGGTCTTAAGATATTTTTTTTAGATTAGTTTAACCGTCTGACGTTAGATAGTGACTTGGGATGTCGCAGGGTTCTATATTGGGACCATGATGCCAAATCAGTTTCGTCTTAGCTGGACTTTATTGATCCTTATGGTTAAGTGTTAACGAAAAAACGATGGGACACTAGTGATGGTGCCAAACACATACTGCCCTGCTAAGCCGAAAGGCGGTATCTCAATCGGAGTAAGTTTTGAGAAAATTGACTTTTTGTAAATTGTAATTTAAGGAAACATAAGGAAATAAAGAACTTCTGAGTGGTTTTTTTAAATGTTTTAAGTTAGATAGCGGTATGTGGCTTATACCATTAGATGCGAAATTATTATAGCTATTGAATGGTATAAGAAAACTAAAAGGGCGTATATCAGAGATACCGCCTTTCGGCTTAGCAGGGCAGCATAGCTGAATTCGAATATTGCCATCGACACGGAAGAAAAAGTGTTAAGGCAGCGATAATCGACTTTTAATGATTTTACACTGATGATCTAAACGAGTAGTGTAAATGATTTGAAAAAAATATATGTTAAATTAGAGCATTTTATTAATAACTTAATATAGGAATATTTTAGATTATGTATGTTTATATTACATACTGAAATTAATTTGTAAGGTTATGTCTAACGCGGATAAAAAACGCACGCAAAATCTATCAAGCGTATTTTTCTGAAACTTTCACCATTGTAAAGGTAATTTAATTATTGATCTTTTAGTATACGTGTTTTATTAAAATATCTTTTGTTTTATAATAAATTAAAAATGCGTTTAATTTGGGACAGCGCTCCTTGATGGGCGAGTCCTATTACTGGCTGGACGTACGATGCGTTGCGTGAGCTCAGTACAGAACACGCAAACTCAAGGTCACTAGCATATATCTGCGTCTTAACAAGACTTTAGAACTTTTCTACTTCGACGGGGTCAAAAAGAAAGTGATCTGCCTTTAAAAAAAATACTTTCTATTTTCAGACCATCACCGTAGACAAATGGGATGGTGTTGCCAAGAGGTTCTACAAGGCTGCATAAGTTAATGTTTAAGAACACAATTCCTAATTAATGTTATAATTTATTTCTGTAATAAAATACTTATAATTTTCTAAAGTTTAGTCTTTTATTTCTTCACACTGAGTGAATGAATGTGTGTGCGTGAATTTGTGTTCAAACTGCACACGTACAAAACTTCCCCAGCTCCTGAAATCACAGAACGAGAACCAACAAATTTTTGTCTCTATTTATATGAAACTAGCCGCGCCCCGCGGTTTCACACGCTTAAGTTTCGATAACGTGGGAATATCGGGATAAAAATTAATCCTATGTCCTTCCTAACCCAGGTTTACCCTTATGCCAAAGTTCACCCAAATCTGTTCAGCCGTTTTGGCGTTTATTACACATTATTCATAGCGTTTATACATTAGTTAGGATGAATAACCTGATTTTTAACATTAAAATACTAGCAGATTGTTTTTTCCATTTTGTAGGTACACACGGCTACAGATCAAGCTATACATTTCCAATATAAGATGTCCTTGCATTGCATGGAATGCTTTACAATGCGAGATCAGAATAAACTGGAAAATTATAGCTTGATAATGTAGCCGCATGTACCTGCACGCATCCTATATGATTTACCGTTTTTTTTCAAGTTAAAGGCGGTGCCGATGATTTGTCTCCACAGACAGAAACCTCATTACAATGTGCCATAACGAAGAAATATTATTCCAAAACATTCCGCGTTACGGCAATCGACACAATGATAGATGAGTCCACATGACAAATATCGACAGCCTCGTGTGCTGTTATTATTGAAAAATATGCAGGTATCATGTAAATAAACAAAGAATTTGAATAAAAACAATCAATTTAATAACATATTATTATAATTATGAGATATCGTACAACACCTACAAAAAAAACCTTTTCTAAAAATCCGTAAGGTGTGTCCATACATTGAGCGGCTAGAGCGCGGCAGCAACAAGTGGCGTTTGCAGGGACACATTTCTGCCGCGCTCTAGTTAGGACTAAACCGGCGAATGTTTGCGCGGCAGGACTGCGCGGTACACCCGGGACACGCTGCGCACTTCAGTTGGTAATATCAATCTGCCTAGCCTTTAATAGGTCCGCAGACATACGTCCAGACACAATTAGTGACGAATGTTTCCTAAAAATGTTTGTGAGCGGCAGGTAGACAGAAGCTTTTGCGAGCGGCAGTCGTCCAAACACAGCGCGGCTGCCGCGCACGATTGCCGCTCAATGTTTGGACACACCTTTATGGAAAGACAGCATTATCTTGTAGTAGTTCTAACAAGATAAGATTAAGAACTGACGACCTAGTAAGGTCGTAAGAAGTTGCTAGATGCACACACCGCAGGATTCAGTATCTGCAATGCTTGAGGGAGACTCCAAAGCTAAATACTACGTACGGGGAGGTCTAAGTTCCACAGTGGACGTCTTTTGACCGATGTGATGTTGATTAACTAACAACTATCCATAATTCCATAGAAGATCAACTTTGGATGAAGTCCATAATTGTTGTTAGTATTGTAGTATAGTATTGTTTTTGCATTGAAGCCTGGCGCAAAAGGGGAGGCCTATACTCAAGCAGTAACTGGAAGAAGGATTCAGCAATTAACTTGAATTAATTAGCTAGTAAAGATGACTCCAAATACAATGAAGCACACCTTAATAATAACCCACGCGCAATCGTTACATGTGTTTAAGAGGCTCGTGAAGGAACATTACTTGTCGTTGTGATCTTGTTCTCGTAACTGTAATTATCTATAGTCTTAATTTATTTTCGTTGCTTATATATTTAGTATGTATTTATTTATGTATCTATTATTTAGGATAATAATATGTATTTATCTGTGTATCTATTCTAGTATATTGTGTACTTATTATTTGCACCAACGACATTCCCATTTTATGTCCATTCTAAGGTTGCCTGGCAGAGATCGCGGAAAGCGATAAGGTCGCCCATTGTATATTTTGTAGTGCTTAATAATTATTTTTTGTTATGTATTTTTGTGGTGTACAATAAAGTATATATAAATAAATAAATAACCCATCATGTCAAGTCAGCAACATTTTCTTTAAAATTAAGTAATTACATTTTCTAAATGGTACGCTCATGAATTACTTTTATCATATCAGGTTGATTAGCTTCTGCTTATGAGCCTGTGTTAGCCTATTTCTTGTCATTAGATAGATCGCCTGTTGAAACAGCATTACAGTCAACATGTCTTTCCTCGGCAAGAATTACAGCTTCGTCAAGCAGGAAAACTTCGATGGATTTCTGAAGTTTGTCGGTATGTAGATACTTGATTAAAATTATTAGAATCAGTGATTCAGTTTTGAACTATGGTGAATTTTGTGGATCTTTACTGTGCGTCATTTGTTATATTTAACTTAGCATCGGCTCCAATATGGTTTGTTGCCCAAACCTTTCAAAACGACTAAATGAAAATTTTGAGTGCAGTAAAAACTATTAATTCTTAACATAAACTCTAAATATTCCATCATTGATCTAGGTGTCCCTGCCGAAAGGATCGAACAGATCCTAAAGTTCTCCCCTGACCACAAGCTGGTCAAGGATGGCGACACTTACACAAACATCACAGCCACACCCCAGGGTCCCAGTGAGACTAAATTCAAGTCCGGCGTGGAGTTTGATGACGTCATTGGCCCTGAAAAGACTCCCGTAAGTATTTTATGAATTCTGTATCGTAAGATGTAAACAGATGTACACAATATCGAAGGACCAATAAAGTTTAATTGCAAGCGTCGTTAATTTTTCAACATGATTGTAAAAAAAAACATTTTGGCATCTATAACATATCATTGCCTTTTAGAACTCTGATCTAATCTCAACACGCTATTTAAATGTTGTAGGTACCTACATAACAAAATTTTACAATTTTCAGATCAAGACCAAATACACAGTCGACGGTAACACAGTGACCCAGACGATCACAGCCAAGCCCGAACAAGGCCCAGCCACCTTCAAGAGGGAATACAACGGCGATGACCTCGTTGTGGTAAGTTTAGCTATCTTCCTTACCTTTAACCATGAATAAACGATTTCTCAAAAGCAAAGAAGACACTGAAATTGAACGTAATCCTGAAAATTCCTTAGGCATACGCAGGTAGCGTATAGTTCCATCTGAATATTATAAACTTTGAAAATAAGTATGTAAGATGGTTCCTTTAGAATGATGAGTCCTATAGAGCAACTCTACAGCTTTCTTGAGTGCAAAGTCGGAGGAGTATCGCAGGGTTCCATGTTAGGACTACTTAATTTTATGATGCTTAATTCGATGACTTATTATAAACCACCCATTGCATTCCATTCATTCATCCATCCCATTCATTCCATTTCGTCCCTGTCTCAATAATAGAATAGTGGGATATTTCCTCGCTTTAAATGCGTATATACAATCATATGTAGGTACATACTTATTTATTTATTTTCCGTTTTCAGACCATCACCATGGACAAATGGGACGGCGTTGCAAAGCGGTTCTACAAGGCTTCATAATTATACTATAATTTTTAATTACTCATGTTAATTTTAATTTTATTTTGTAATAAATACATTTAATATTTAAAAGAATTGATTATCATTGCGTCGTTATTATTTCCTTTGTTTTATTATATAGGTACATACAAACTATATTTTTAAATACTATGATATAAAAAATATTAGTATTATTATTCTCCTTGATGTCATTTTCAGTAAATGTACTATTTACATTTTAAAATATTTTTATAAAATACATAAATATTAACATTAAAAAATATAAAAATAATAGCCCATCGGCATCAGGAACAGGGTCCAAGCTGTGGGTCGTCAGGGCTCTAGAGAGAGGAAGCTTACTATGCGTGCTGTGTCCAGAAGTACTGCTTTCTGAATCAAACCCTTGAACGCCGCGCAATGAGAGCCATTCCAGAGCCATTCCGCGGCTAGATTGTCGAGTTGTAGGTCGAGGCTCTCCGCTATGAGGTTATTAACCGGAACGATTATCGGTACAATGATTGCCATGGGCGTACCCAGCTTTTGGCCGGGGGGGGGGGGGGGGGGGGCAAATTAGAAATTTTCCCCCGCACATGTTTTACATAGTTTGATATTGCTGCTGTGTTCACGTATTTTTAACAGAGTTCAAAAAAGGAGGAGTTTCTATGTCGTCTGTATTTTTTTGATAAATATCAATATTTTCGTCAATTTTAGACCGATTTAGAATTATTATTTTTCTAAGGAAAAAAGAATATTCAAAATTGGTCCACAATTGACGAAAATATCAATGAACATAGAACAATCGGTTATGTATGATATGTACAACATGAAAGGCCGCGCAGCGCGATTTCTACTAAAATTAATACATAATATACTGTACATGTACTGTTATCAGCACCGTCAATATAATTTAAAATTAGATAACCTATTTTCAGCACCGTCAATATAATTTAAAATTAGAAAACCTATTTTTAGCACCGTCAATATAATTTAAAATTTGATAACCTATTTCAGCACCGTCAATATAATTTAAAATTAGAAAACCTATTTTTAGCACCGTCAATATAATTTAAAATTAGAAAACCTATTTTTAGCACCGTCAATATAATTTAAAATTAGATAACCTATTTTCAGCACCATCAATATAATTTAAAATTAGATAGGGTAACCTATTTTCAGCACCGTCAATATAATTTAAAATTAGAAAACCTATTTTTAGCACCGTCAATATAATTTAAAATTAGATAACCTATTTTCAGCACTCTTAAAATAATTTAAAATTAGATAACCTATTTTCAGCACTCTTAAAATAATTTAAAATTAGATAACCTATTTTCAGCACTGGACTTTAACCAACTGATAAACATGGCTTCCAATAAAACAAATATGACCTGTATCTATATATTATTACCCATATTAGATGACCCATCACGAGTTCACGACACGTCAGCAATTTTTTTCTCTATATGAATCACTTTTTCGGCCAGGCGACGACGTATAGTTTTTTCTATTACTCTTATCATATCAGGTAGATTAGCGGTCAGATATAAGCCTGGGCTGGCCGGTGTCTCGTCATTCGATTGCCAAGAGTCAACTTCACCATGTCTTTCATTAACAAGAACTATAGCTTCGTCAAGCAGGAGAACTTCGATGGATTCCTGCGCGCAGTCGGTATGTTTTCCATACTATGTGATATGTGATAGTTCAACAGATTTATCTTGATTTTATAATCTACTTTGATGTAGTGTGAGTCAATGTGAGGTTTCAGTATGGGATTAAAATCAGTGATTCGGTTTAGGTGGTGATTAGAAAGATATGAAAATCTCGATCGATTACTTTTAATCAAAGTTGTTTTCGAATTCCTGTTAACTAGTGATAAGTACGAATTAATATTGAGTAAATTGCTTACCGAGATTTTTCTAGATGGAGGTTAAACCGTGAGCTAAACGCTAAACCAACCACAATTACCGAATAAAATAAATATCCAAAGACAAAATATATTTTGTTTCTTTACCCAGCACTGGGACAATACAGGATATATATACAATATATACCTAATAATTTATTTTCCCCTTTATCTAGGTCTCCCTGAAGACAAGATCGAACAAGTCTTGAAGTTCTCCCCGGACCAGAAGCTGACCAAGGATGGTGACACCTACACCTACCACACACATGGGTTCGAGGGACCCAAGGAGGTCAAATTCCAGTCAGGTGTAGAGTTCGATGACGTCATCGGCGCTGAAAAGACCCCCGTAAGTATTTTTTTAGTACCTTAGGACCACAAATGTTTGGTGCGCCGCCTAACTAACGTCTATTGCTAAATGTGACCCGTGCCGCCCGTATATAATTAAGTCGTTTGAATATAGGTCATGCATAGATCGTTCTTGAAGAACTCAAAACTCAAAGCATTTATTTCAATTAAACCATTAAAGGCACTTTTGAATTGTTAAATTGTTGGTCAGTTAGTCAGAAAGTTGAAGCTAATTGCCCATTCCAAAACGTAGATCTTTATGGAGAAGAACGGGCAAGAAACTTCAAGGACACTCTTTTAAATATAGAAAATTACAAAATCCTGGTTACATTATTCTTGTCGTTTCTATATGTGAGAACAATGTACAAAAAATAATCAAAACAATTCAAAATATAAGATTAAAAATAAGCCAGAAGTAAACTAACTATACCTACCTTTCCGTTCTTCTCAGAGTTGGTCAGGTAGGAAACGCCGAAGTCTTCTAGCTTATTCTTTTTTTTAACATGCTTTTATTAGGTCGACCTGTATGTATGTAACTATGTAATCAAATCTAAGAAAACGAATTTAACCATCTTCTAAAGATCGTAGCGTTATGAAAATTGGCAGTTGTATGTGATTTTGATGACAATACAATAACATGGTACTGTCGAGCTGATCTGATGATGGAGCCGGAAGATATGAACTGGAACTTATGATGGATGATCGTATCATAGCCGTGTTTGGACTTGTTAGAAAGGTCTTGTAATGAACTTTGACCACGATTAGGTTTCAAGGTCTGAATACGCCTATAGGTGCACGTAAAAGCGTGTTTTTTAGTGTTTTTTAAACTATTAATATTATAATTATATTATGAGTAAAATTGATTCCGATATCCTATTTACAGAATACACAATTTCCCTTTATTGCCCATGGTCTAACTGAGCAGTCCTACTGATTGGACCATTGCCAATTTATTTATTCCGTGGTCTTACTGATAGGACCATGGACCAATGTTTTTTTCCGTGGTCCTATTGATAGGATTACGGACAAATGTTATTTCCGTGGTCTTATTAATTAAAGATATACAACTTCCTTTAGAAATGAAATGTAAACTTTTTCAATTCAATGATACTCATTGAGGAAAATAAATAATATATGTCATGTCATTTTGTTGCTTAGTCTTCATGATTCTGTTTAATAATTCATAAAATGGAATTTATTAAAAGAAAAGGCGGCATTGTTCTTATATCTGGTGATTATCAGTATTATAAATTAAGACAGTATAAAAATGGATGTGTTGTTTGGAGATGTTCTAATTACAAAAAAAATAAATGTACGGGCACCATCACAACTAGGGTATGTAAATAGCATTTTTATTTGTTTTATTTAAGATATAAAGCGTTTACTTTGTATTTTTTATTATTATTATTTTCCAGGAGAATAATGAACAAGATAAAAGTAAACCGCATGTATGCGAACCAAATTATGCAAAAAATGTCGTTGACAAAGCAGTAGCCAAGTTGATGGAGACGGTAACGAGATCAGACAGACCAGTGCCACAGCTTTACAATGAAACTGCATCGTCTCTAGAAGATGCTGGTTTAAATTTTGTTGTCAATTTACCTTCTCTCCCAAATATCCAGCATGGTCTGTATAGTAGAAGAAATAAGTCCATGAAAGTAACCAAAACGGTCTTCAAAAGTTTAGAAGAAGTTGAAGTTCCAGATTTATTTTCCTTCTTCGTTTTGGCTGATTATTTCTACGATGGTGCACGTATACTGGTATTTTGCTCAGAGAAAGCAAGAGAGTTGTTACAAAATGATAATATTACCGAATATTTTATTGACTCAACTTTCAGTAGTTGTCCAAAGCCTTTTGCGCAATTGTTTAGTGTACTCGGTGACGCAGGCAGTACGACTGAGTTCACAAATGTTCTGCCGTTAATTTTTGCATTGTTGCCTGATAAGAAAGAGAGCACCTACAAGACTTTATTTCAACTTATCAAGTCACAATTACCTGACTGGTCACCAAAAAAATTGCACTGTGACTATGAAATAGCAGCAATAAATGCCATTAGAGATGTTATACCCGATGTACAAATAATTGGATGCTTCTATCATTGGAGTCGTGCTTTATGGCGAAAAGCGAAAATGTTAGGAGTTGTAAAAAGTAAAGCACAGAAACGTATAATATCGCTGACGGTGGCATTAGCACTCTTACCACAGGAATATATGTCGGAAGGGTGGGACTATATTAAGACTGAAAGTGAAATAGCCGAAATTGACAGTTTTACAAAATATATAGAAAAATTTTGGATAAAGAAGAATTTATTTAAAATTTTAAATGTTTTCGCACAGCGACATCGAACAAATAATGCTATCGAAGGATGGCATTCGAAGTTAAATAAAATGATTAATAAAAACACAGTGACGCTACTGCGACTCCTAAACATACTAAAAAAATTTGCGGCACAAGCAATTGCAAAACAAAATCAAAGGAGTCGAAGGAAAAGATGCTTGACCCTTGTGAGAAATGACGAATTTATTATGCAAGTACAATTGGAACTTTTAAATTCTGATATTAATGTCGGACATGCGTTAGATAAATTACGCTGAAATGCTTTAATTTTTAGGAGAATAGGTATAATTTTGATTGCTGAAATGCTTTAATTTTAGGAGAATAGGTATAATTTTGATTATCTAGTTGTTATAATTGACTAGGAAAACCAAACGTTATTTCTTTGACTAAAGTAAAAAAGTGAATAAATAAAATAAAATAAATAAAAATGTTATTGTATTTCTTTGACTAAAGTAAATAAATGAATAAATAAAATAAAATAAATAAAAATGTTGTTGTTGTTAATGTTGCAAAACTTATAAGTGGCGGTCAAAATGTTAATTAGACAAGGGAATAAATATTTGGTTTGTGGTCCAACTATAATAGATAAGACCACGGAATAAATAAATTGGCAATGGTCCAATCAGTAGGACTGCTCAGTTAGACCATGGGCAATAAAGGACAATTTCTTTTCATTTCATTTCCTAAAGTACAATGTATTTTAGGAGGGAAATTGCCAGTATCACTGGCATAAAATAGATAGGTACTTACCTAATAGAGTCACTGCTCTTAGCAGTTCCGTATTTCGCGCGTAACATGAACACCTTAGAAAAGACAAAATGATAATTGTAGAAAAAATTCTAAGACGCGTTATCGAACAAAAGAAATGTCACTTTGAACAGAAAGAGATGTGTCTATTCTTCGTAGAGTAGAGATAAAAGTGGTCATGCTTCGGGTGCTGGTCCTCCCGATATTATACCTTAGGCACCAATTAGCCGTGCTACCCATGATGTTAACCATGATAGACCATTTTTTTTTAAAGTACCAGATGTGTCTATTCTTCGTAGAGTAGAGATGAAAGTGGTCATGCTTCGGGTGCTGGTCCTCCCGATATTTAGACCTTAGGCACCAATTAGCCGTGCTACCCATGATGTTAGCCATGACAGACATTTTTTTTAATGTAGGACTGCTACTATACAATATTCTAAGTTATTCTTTACTTAAACTACTTCTTCTATCTTCAGATCAAGACCACCTACGTGGTCGATGGTAACACAGTGACGCAGACCATCACCTCCGGCCTGGGTACCGCCACCTTTAAGAGGGAGTACTCTGGCGATGACCTCGTTGTGGTAAGTTCAGATGTAAAACTGTTAGACAGCATGTATCAGAAAAGTGTGGTTATATTTAAGGCTTGTGATACATACCATCATACTGAACAACTTTCTCTGTGGGACCAAAATCGTAATAGCGAAAAAATATAATCAGCCGTCCCATACATTTGGGTCGAGTAGGTATTGAAGTTTTGTATGGAACAGTTGATTATTTTTTTGCGATTACGGTGTGTCACTTTTTTATTTATTTAAATGAGAATTATGAAATAATCATGAATCTTTGAATATAATCATGAAGAGTGTGGTCCGAAACACTGCGTTGCTCTTGTAAAAGTCAGGAGTGCCTCAAGGTTCCATCTTGGGGCCATCACACCCTCATTCATTTCATCTGTACTTAGTAGTAATAATCTAAGTCTAATGTACATAAATCTTCATCGAAAAAAAAAATATATATATATTCAATAAGTGATTGATTATTTTTATCATTTATTTTATTGTCGTCACTACATAAATGATGTAATTTAATCATTTACAGTACAATTATTGATTAATATTTATCTATGCTCGCGTCATTTCACGCCAGTTGTGAATGAGAATAAGCATGAAAGTGAGCATTGCCAAACTTAAATAATAATTTTGTTAGTATCTTATCAAATTATCAATTCATTATTATCAGCCCATTACTGTTAACAGCAGAATATACTTAAGGTTATTTTTATCTCCCGATAACTACTGATAATCATTGGATATGTAGGTACTATTAACGTTTTTTTTTCTGTAATAAAAATATTTATTTTTCTTTATTTTCAGACCATCACTGGTGACAAATTCGACGGTGTTTCCAAAAGATTCTACAAGGCTGCATAAGTTAATGCTTAGTTATATTTTAATTTATTTTTGTAATAAATCTAATTAATATTTAAAATTGTTTTTAACTCATTACTTATCTACTAAGTCATGATCTACATAAAAGTGTATTGCATTGCACATTTAATAGGCCATGTTTCCTCTCTGCATCGCCCTAAGATTGACTGGTAGAAAATGCCTCAGGCATTAAGTCCGCCTTTTTAACCGACTTTCAAAAAGGAGGAGGCTATGACAGTATTTTTTTTACTTGTGCATATTTTTTTTTATAAATAAATAATAGTAACCCTTTCCTTACCACACTCGAAATGCTGCTGTTTTAACGATGCAGCAAACTAGATCTTATCTACCACCAGACTAATATAGCATTATAAGAAAGAAAGAAAGAAAGAAAGAAAATACGTTTATTTGCGGTACACATGACGCAAAGAAAGAACAAAACACAAAAATAAACAATTTGGGGGAAAATATGCGTCACATCCACGCAAAACGGCCATCGCTCAGCTTAATGCTGCGACCCTATGCGAGACAGGGCCCCAACGCTGGTTTTCAGCGACAGCCGGAAACATTATCAACATTACATTTAACTAAATCTGCACGCGAGGGTGATTTCCTGTAATCACTTTAACCTGACTTTTTATTGGAGGAACATTGACTCCCAAGTCGGGCGTAGAAACCAAGTTTGGGAGTCAGGACTTCTAAAAGTGGTAAAATGTGATATGTCTGTAATAATGCTTTCACATTTTTTAAATACATGAAAAATGCAATTCTCTAATTCTCACGCTATTAAAAAAAATGGCCAAGTGCGAGTCGGATTTGCGCACGAAGGGTTCCGTACTACCGTACAATATTTTTTAATTTAAAAAAACACCACGTTTTTTAATTTAATAAAAAACCCACCTGGTTCTTGTATCCCCTTAAATCTTTTACTTTATTTTATTTCTTGTTATAGCGGCAATAGATATATATACAATCTGTGAAAACTTCAACCATCTGACTATACTGTTCATGAGATACATCCCGCTGACAGACAGACTGACAGACAGAAGAGGCTTAGTAATAGAGTTCCGTTTGGCACCGTTCGGGTACGGGTTCCTAAAAACTAAGCCTCATCCTTTATCTAAAACAGTGTATATCAATGTGTGTGTGTGTGTGTGTGTGTGTGCGTGTGTGTGTGTGCGTGTGTGTGTGTGTGTGTGTGCGTGTGTGTGTGTGCGTGTGTGTGTGTGTGTTGTATTCCCCGAAGGATTAGGAAGGGGTGTTATGTTATCTGTTTCAATTATAAATCAATCAACTCTACCTATAGCAGTTCAATGCTGGACATATCACATAAACTGTTATTTCATATAGGTACTTTACTAAAGGCCTATTCAGATATAAGCGATATCACTGTCGCGGTCGGTAGCGATACTGTTCCGCCTTCTGGTTAGTCACTTTGGACCAGTATCGTTGAGCGCAACATCGATATCGCTTTTATGTGAACCTGGGTTTTTTTTTTTGCGTGGGAATTTATCAAATAACTTCTCCCGCTCTGGGCGGAGCGGGAGGGAGTTTCAGACTCTTACTAACTAAAACCCACCCGTGTTCCTTCAGTTGCCTGTACGTTGCCAGGGGCCACGGTATACCTTTCGGACTTTCCCGCGACCCCGGCGGGCAGCACAATTGACGGGATCCTAGCGGACACCGTCAGTTGTGTTGACATCTCTTTGAAGCGCGCGTGGAACACAACGCGCCGTCGACCCGGGCCTGTTATCGGACGGCGAGCTACCCATTGCTCACCGCCCGCAAGCCCGCGCCCTGGATTTCACTTTATTGTATCGTAGCTTTTTATTTCAATTATTTTGCGGGGTGTCTGTAGCTCAACGTTAAAAGATTGTTGCTATGGGATTCGCGATATCAAGTCCATTCGCACCCATAATCACTGAACTGACTTACTATCAGTAGTGACCACACCTCGTGATATTTTCTTGCAGGTGTTTGTCTGATTACATTTATCTTCAAGTGGGTAGGAACATTTTTCTTTTTAATTTAGGTAGGTGTGTACTTATCTACCAAAGTTAAAATAACGGTGAGCAAGGCGTGGGCAGATTATAATCTTGATTTATTTATCAAACGGTAGCAAGTGGGCTACTATAAATATAGATTAAGTATTTTGTAGGGCACTATGGATAGTTCACACAAGTTTTTAGCCCTCTAAGGAAATTTATTTATTTGTATATACTTTATTGTACACCAGATTATACATTAGGTACATAAAGAAACATAACTATAAAATATACAATGGGCGGCCTTATCGCTTACTGCGATCTCTTCCAGGCAACCTTGGAACGGACAGTGATTTTCTGGACATAAAATGGGGTTGTCTTCGGTGCAAACAAAAGGTATATAAGTACAATACGAGTATACTATAATAGATACACAGATAAATGCTATATAACAGATACATAGATACATACATATTAACTATATAAGCAACGAAAATAAATGACGAATATTATTACAGCCAACGATTTAAAAAAAAATATAACGACAAGTAGGTAATGTTCTTTCACGAGTCTTTTAAACACAGGCAACGATTGCGCGCGCTTAAAATGTGCTTGTACAGAGAAATGAATTGAGCCTAATGCACTTACAATAATTATCGAAATGAGCTCGTGGCTAAGTAATAACAGCCGCACGGGTCGATCCATCAGGTTAAGCTACGCTTGCCGGGGTTGGTCCGTGGAAGGGTGGGTGATCTTTACATACCGAGACTCCTCCGTGCCTCGGAAAGCTCATTAAGCCGTTGGTTCCGGCTGTCATTCGTGGATCTTTGACAGTCGTTACGGGTCGTTAGAAGCCTGAAAGTCTGAAAACCACTCCTACCAAGGCTTACCGTTTTACCCAGTTACTGGATTGTGGAGGTCAGATAGGCAGTCGTTCCATGTAAAATACTGGTATTCAACTGCATCCATTTAGACTGGCAGCCGACCTCAACATAGTTGGGAAAAGGCTAGGCAGATTGATCGAAGTTACAATAATTAAAGCTGAATTCACCACAGAATATGATTCATGATTGAATTTTATACCTCGTTTCAAGTAGTCTGATTGAAAATCATAAAAAAACGCGTAAAAACAATATGGCCTACTTTCATTTGCTAGCTGCCAGAACTGGTGGATTACCTACTTTCTTTGCCAACCGTACGTACGTCATCTTGCACCCCAGTCTGGGGAGTTTGTTGCGCCACTTCTTCTTCCCAGCTAAAGCACTAGGAAGTGGTGAAGGGTGGGCGTTTTGGAGGACTGTCTTATGTAATTTTGACGTTCGAAAAGTGCTGATTCTCAGCCTAGTTTGAATAAATGAATTTTGAATTTTGAGTCTTCACTTCATTCTCGAATGCGAAAACCACGCCCACATTAGGTACACACATTAAAAGGAAGAATATATTCTATAATATAAAAATGAATCGCAAAATGTGTTGGTAAGCGCATAACTCAACGCCTGGACCAATTTGGCCAATTCTTTTTTTTAAATGTTCGTTGAAGTTCAAGGATGGTTTTTACGGCGAGAAAAATTTGAATTCTATAATATAAAAATGAATCGCAAAATGTGTTCGTAAGCGCATAACTCAACAACGCCTGGACCAATTTGGCCAATTCTTTTTTTTAAATGTTCGTTGAAGTTCAAGGATGGTTTTTACGGCGAGAAAAATTTGAATTCTATAATATAAAAATGAATCGCAAAATGTGTTCGTAAGCGCATAACTCAACAACGCCTGGACCAATTTGGCCAATTCTTTTTTTTTAATGTTTGTTGAAGTTCAAGGATGGTTTTTACGGCGAGAAAATTTTTAATAATTGCCGGAAAAACCGGTAGGTAGGGTAGGTAGGGTAGGTAAGGTAGGTAGGGTAGGTAGCGTAGGTAGGTAGGTGTAGGTAGGGTAGGTAGGTAGGTGTGCCGTAGATAAGTACTTAGTGCTACCCGTGCGAAGCCGGGGGGGGCAGCTAGTTTCAAATAATAATAAGTAGGTAATTGAAAAATATCGCAAACTCATTATGACTTCGCTGTAATCTACTATACTGTCACCACACTTATGTAGCTAATCAATTTTTATACGAAAACAAAATTGATGACAAGTTTGAAGTTACGAGTAATCATTCCGATAAGATAAACCTATGTACATGGAACCAAATTAAATCATCGTGTAAAAATAAGGGCTTCTTTTTTTGCACACGTTAGCCTCACGCTTGTGTTCTCGAAAGGGTAGCCAGTTCTTCAGCCAGACCCAGTAGGTATTATTTATGGTAATTCGATAAATTGAAAGGGGTTATACTAGAGCTGATTTGCAACAACAACACCGATAACATATTAGGGGTATTATAACTCTTTTTAAGTTTTCACCTTTCAACCAATATTGGTCTACGACAATACGATAATTGTGAGAAATCTTCTCAACTCTGAACGAACCGAACATGTCTCATGTCTAATAAGAAGAATATGAGAATATTCTTCTTATTAGACATGAGACCTAGCTAGATCGATTTCTCACAATTTCGACCATCGGCCGTTATACAAATAAAAAATCCTTATTATTTCAAATAACATTTATTTACATTATTTACAAACAGGCATATATTTTTTCACTATAATACTATATCAAAGGTGGCCAATACAAGCTAACTTCGTTATGTGCTGACTCTGGCACCCATTTTAGATATTCGTCGAGAAGAACTGAAAAAAGAATAGAACAGAGTATTATTTATTGCTGCTGCAGGAAAGAGAAAACAACTATTATAGTTTATGAAAATATCAACTGACTACGGTTAAAGGAAATTGCACACATATCAACTCGAGCCATTCAGTAGCCTCGGGACAAGCTCACGAACCGCGGCGATACGGAGACGACACCTTTCAGAGTTGATATGTGTGCTATGACCTTATAAAGTAACAGGCCACGTCCTATTAAAAAGCGATCGTCGCGCGAATACGCGATCGTCACGCGAATACGCGATCGTTGCGTGAATACGCGATCGTTGCGAGAATACGCGATCGTTGCGTGAATACGCGATCGTTGCGTGAATACGCGATCATCGCGCGAATACGCGATCGGTCGCGTCAAGTCGCCTTCATATGTCACTCTTAGTTAAAGCGCCCTCTGCCGGCGCGACCATGCGGACATGTTGAAAAAATTGGAACGATCATGTAACCGCGCGACGATCGCTTTTATATTAGGTCCCCACCTATGAAATTAGCGTTTTGTATGGAGAATTTTAAAGAAGTTGCTTTTTTCATACTAATATTTTCTTAATTTATGTAACAACCGTGAACACTAATGTTTTAAAACTTTTATGCACTAATGTTTAAAAACTAAGATAACGTAATATGCCACTAGATTAAGCGACAAAAATAAGTTTTGGCTAAGTTAAAACAAATAGTGGTCATTTCTGCTAACAAAATGAGGAGTCATTTTTAAGCTATTTTTTATGTTTATAAACTATAAGTAATAAGGTTTTTTTTACTATTGGTAGTTGTCTATGATGGTCATTATTCGATATAATACCAAGCAATTGATGAATATTTTAATTCATAGAAGTGACAAGGTTCTCTAGTTGTGAGAAAAAAACGCCAATTTCATAGGTGGGGACCCAATATAACGCGGGGACAGACTGGCAGACTGACGTAAAAATATCACGGCGAGATTTTATTGCACGCTGAATTTTCAACCCTCGGTGTTGAGCCGAGCATTGAGAATCCAATGAAGCGCATAACCAGCGCGTCGAAAATACACACTGTTGGATTTTCAACTCTGGGCGCTAAGCAGAGCGTATAAAATACGGTGCGGGTAAAAGTCCCGTCGCGATATTATTACGTCCGTGCGAACTTGGGGCTAATACAAGACGGCGTTGGCATACTTTGGATACAGAACAATGCTAAAATTCTCAATTCAGAAACCAGCCATGCTATTCTGTAAACATCTCACCGTGAAAACTTGGGTGAAGTGAGCTGTCAATAGTGTCAATCCCTGTGGAATGACAGCTCACTCCACGCTCACTTCACCTAAGTTTTCACGGTGAGATGGTTACAGAATAGCACTGCTGGTATAAATGTCAAAGTGTCTTTATCTCTGGTATGAACCCTGGTAGGCATGCATTTTATTTTGCGTAAATTATTTCATCATCACTGCTCTCAAAACGGTGATGGAAAACATGGTGAGGAAGCCGGCATGTCCTAGAACCAACATTCGAAGATATGTGACATCTACCAACCCGCACTGGGCCCGCGTGGTGGGTTACGGCCCACTCTTACTCACAGAGAGGAGGCCTGTGTCCCAGCAGTGGGACCAATTATAGGTAAGAATATTTATTTACTTGCAACGCCAACTAAATATTTACAATACGTTTTAATTTTATTTTACATAGGATCTTCGTTCTGTGTAAATGCTTGCTTCCTTAACAAAAAAATACTTACAAGTACTCTTTTCTTCCCATATACTCTTCAATGCTTCTCTAGTCCCTGCGCGCTTCGCTATGAGCGCTTTCAGAAGCACCTCGGTCCTAGGTTGTAGCTTGGCCCAAGTCTTGACCATAGTGGATGGAGGGGACAGAAGAGAACTGGTGTATTTCTTCAGTTTCGGGAACACTGCGCCCTCTAGGAGGAAACGGGCGAACCATCTGTGGGAGAGAAAATGTTTTTTTTATTTAGCTAGTGTGAGTGCCTCTTGTTACAGTCTGTTCAAATCCTCGTTTCTAATTGACGTTGTATCAAGGCTCGCTTGCACAACAACTAATTAAATATGTTTAGCGCTAAAATAACACCCAAACCATTCGTTCCACGTGCTGAAGACCTCCCACCTGGACATGAGTTGCCTTGGGTAACCTGGAAGTCTTTAAACAGACTCCAGACCAAGGTTGGCCGAAGCAAGGAAAATCTGTTCAGGTGGAGATTCATAGACGACTCCGCCTTGGAGTGTAAATGTGGTGCTGTTCCACAAACGATGGAACTTAATATCATGTCTTGCGTTTCCTGTCAGCACGTTACAGGAACTGATGGACGCTAGTAATGGCGCCAAACACGTGGCCGAATTTTGAGCCGAGTCTATTTAAATTGCTATCGACACGCTAAACTAATTTAAAACGTCGTTCTATGTCTGTCGTTTGAATATGACAGAAACATGTTTTAAGAACGTTTATTCCGAAAGTGGGCAACGTCGCAAATAGATGTCAAATATTTCCCTGTTTTGATTAATTTGCCAATATTACTGTATGGAAATAAGAAATGTGGCTAACTAGCGAACGAGACTGTTGATTATGAAATGCAATAATTAATATTTTAACACTGAATATTTAGTCTTAGGTGTTTAAAAAGTATTTGGAAACTTTCCAAATGCCTTTTTTACACCTAAAACGGTTACTACATCAAATTCAGTGTTATAATTGCAATTCATTATTAATATTCCAGTTAGCCACATTTCTTATTTCCATACAGTAATATTGCCAAATTAATAAAAACGGGTAAATATTTGACAGCTAATTGCGACGTTGCCAACTTTTAGGATAAACGCTCTTAAGCTAAACGTATTTAGCGATTTGTGGTACAATCGGGCCTAACCTTTACCTTACCACATAAGGGATAATCACAAGACTATTATTCGCAGATGACACTTCCCTCATTTTTAGGGTTCCGTACCCGAAGGGTGCCAAATGAATACCTATTACTAAGACCTGTGTTCACCAACATTCAAACCGGTAGTTATGGTAGGTACGCTAGGTATTTAATTGGTGTATCTCAAATTTCTTAAGGAAATTTTAAACATAGAACTGATTAACTATCTAAACACTTGATTTAAATGTTCGTGAAAGAAGGCTTAGCCTCCGCTGTTCGTCCGTCTGTCTGTCAGCGGGCTGTATCTCATGAACCGTAATAGGTAGACATTTTCTTATAGTTGAAATTTTCTCAGATTGACAGCGGCAATAGAAATTATTGCCGCTATAACAAAATTCATTTAATTTTATTCATTCAATTTATTTTATTTTATTCAATAAAAATTGAATAATGGCTGAGAGACAACAATAATAAAAATAAAACAATGGCTGAGAGAAACAACAATACTAAAAATAACTTGCCTGTATCTCTCAATCTTTTCGGGAAAGTCCACTTCAGCCACAGGTAGCTCCCATCCTGCCTTCCCGAAGGTGCCTTTGAAGTGACACTTGACTCGGCCTGACAACTCCTCATATCTCGGAGGTGGATCCTCCAGGGGATCACCTAGAAATAGGATAGGATGAGCATCAATGGAAATGGCTAGCCGTGACCACGTAAAAATTGCGAACATCACTTCATGTAATAAAATAAAAAAAATAAAAATAAAATTGTTTATTGTGTCTCAGATAGTTACATTTACAAATGTGAATGAAACAGCCCCAGTAAGTAATTAATAATACTTGTGTTGAGGTTGTCTCGCTCCATCCCTTAATTGGTAGTTAACAATATTGAGACTGTATAAAAATAAAAATAAAAGTAAGAAATTATTTTAAGAACAGAGAAACAATGACTTATAAAGTAATTAGTCTGTATCATAACTGAATACAAATGGGACACTCCGCAGTTTAGGTGCGAAGCTACAAGTACGCGGCGGGCCCGTCTTGCCGGGCCAATTCAATGAGTGTAACGTGGTCAGAAGATCCAAGAATTACGCGATAGAAAGAGAGGCAACTTCTAGGTGAATATAACTGTAGGTAATTAACGCTGTGCGACCTGAATTGCACTTTATTGTGTCGCAGCAAGAGTCGCTTTTTATTTAAATGATTTTGCGGAGTGTCCCATCTGTATTCTCTAAATACCCATATTTAGCCATTTTTGTTTTAATCCTCTCATCCCCTGTAATAAGGCGCGCAGCAACAGCAGTGATAGGCTTTTTTTTTATTGAGGGTGAAAAATTATCAAATAACTTCTCCCGCTCTGGGCGGAGCGGGAGGGCGTGTCAGACTCTTACTGACTAAAACCCACCCGTGTTCCTTCAGTTGCCTGTACGTTGCCAGGGGCCACGGTATCCCTTTCGGAATTTTCCGCGACCCCGGCAGGCATCGGTCCTAGCTGACCCCATCAGTAGTGGTGTGACCGTCGGACTGCCAAGTCATAGGTTTCGAGTCCGAACCCAAGACACGCACCTCTGAGTTTTCGGATTCATGTGCGTATTGTATAATTATCACTGAATAAAACGTCGTGAGGAAACATAAATGCTTTAGAGATATTTCTCTGCGGCATGTGAAGCCAAGTCAGAGGCCCATGGGCGGCATAAAAACTCTAACCAAAAGAAAAACGCATAAAGAAGTATTCACTTCAAAAATCAAATCTTATACCTGATTTTATTTGTCTGTAAATCATTATGTCTGCCTAGCCTTTTCCCAATTATGTTGGGGTCAGCTTCCAGTCTAACCGCATGCACCTGAATACCAGTATTTACATGGAGCGACTGTGTATCTGACATCGACAACCCATTTACTGGGTAATACTATATATACCCCTTGGTAAGACTAGTTGTCAGACTTTCGGGCTTTTGACGACCCGTAACGAGTGTCATATCCACGAATGACAGCCGGGACCAACGGCTCAGCGTGCTTTCTGAGGCACGGCGGGGTCTTGGTATGTAAAGATGGTCACCCATCCACAAACCAACCGCGGCAAGCGTAGCGATCTCACCAGCATCTTCGTGCAAAAAAACATTTACCTAAGTTACAAAGCTGTGGCACCAACAACGGCAGCCACTCTGGTTCAATAGCGGTGACGTTCCTCATCACCATCTTCCGTCGATCCTCGCCACCGGTCTCATACAGCTCCTGGAACACCACCCATTCTGGTATCGTCTTCCGGAGAATGGACTCTGAATGGAGGTGCACTGGCTCTTCTAATTCGCCGCAGTGGTACGCGTATTTGAATTTACGTTTGTCTTCGCCTGTTGAAAATAACATAAATATTATATCAATGAAAAGAGGAGCTCGTGGCTAAGTAATAACAGCCGCACGGTCGATCCATCAGGTTGAAATACTGGTATTCAGCTGCATCCGGTTAGACTGGAAGCCGACCCCAACATAATTGGGAAAACTTGGCAGATTGACTGAAAATCGGGAATTGGGAGACAGATTTGTACACTGTGTGGTGCTGTGAAAACGATTGAAAAAAAAAAACAATGTTTTTCTTGAGATATGGTTTAAACTATCGAGTCAGTTCTTATTTTAAGAACCTAACTGTGGTCGAACTACAGTTCTTTATACAAGTTTTATTTCATGACTGATGTAGTTTACTTTTTTGTCATAAAAGAAGCCATAATAACGTTATTACTTGATTGGATATTACTTGCTTGCATCAAAAACTAGCATCGTGTAACCGTCTCGGGCATTAGAGTGCAATATTATGGGCGACTACAGAATTTATTGGAGTTAGTTCTTAAGTAGCTACTAACCTTGCTTGACCTCCTCAAGAGCCACCTTCTTCCCGACCTGGTCGCCCAGTCCACTGAGTACCAGTTGACGTAGGAGACGAGCCTGGTTATCATCAGGAGGTCTCATCTCAGGGTCCACGGCCACATCCACGCCGGCCACACTGAGGTTTATCTCCGAGGTTAACTGCTTGCGGAGCTTTCGAATCTCTTTGATACCCTGGTGGTTGAAGAATTTGGATGAATATTTGTTATTTATACATTTGGGCCTAGTTATGCCATAATGAACTAACTTATAATATCTTAAGGGGGCAGCGCTAAGGTAGTCGTCTAAAATCAAATGTTCTTACGTTTTTTTGCAATT
Organism: Agrochola circellaris; assembly: GCA_914767755.1. Classification (NCBI taxonomy): domain Eukaryota; kingdom Metazoa; phylum Arthropoda; class Insecta; order Lepidoptera; family Noctuidae; genus Agrochola; species Agrochola circellaris. Next base: position 14,093,120 of record OU611860.1, read on the forward strand.
TGCAGGTCAGTGTCTGGTTGTTGATGTTGATTAAATTGTTTTAATTGTATTTTAGTATTTAATTTTGATTTTAATCCTGTTTTTAAATTTTATAATTAATTATGTGTAACTCGTAACACTTATTATCCAATGGGGCATGAGGTGCTAACCTATAAGAAATTGTAATACTAACCATAGATATAAGATTTTTTATTTTTTATGTATTAGTATTACAATTGTTGGTTGGCCAGAAGCAATGAATAAATAAATAAAATATGATTCGCGACAATAACAACGGGGTATATGTCACGATTTCTTGAAATATTCATTCAATACGGTAATTTTTGAACGTAGAGTTGTGGTGATGCCTTTAATTATTATAATTCTGTAACGATACACTTGTTACTATCGCGTTTGATCTACTCTCATATCGTAAAATTCGAATTATAAACTTCAAAACTTGTTTTTAATGACATACTTTATAAACACAATACCGAAATACCGGCCTAGCCCCGCGGTTTCCTGCCGGGGTTGCGGGTTTGTCCGAAAGGGATGTTGCGGGTTTGTCCGAAAGGGATATCGCGACCTCGGCACACAGGCAACGGAAGGAACACGAGTGGGTTTTAGTCAGTAAAGTCTGATACGCCCTCCCGCTCCGCCCAGAGCGGGAGAAGTTATTTGATAATTTCCCACCCTCAAAAAAAATAAAAAAAAAATCGCGGGCTACGTTAGAGCATCCGCCTAAATATTTAATTTCTTTAAATACGTCAAACTAATATCTCTTCTCGCTGCCCTTGTCCCATGTCACTTCGGATCGGCGCTCACGTTTTTGTCTTCCATTCTCTCCGGTAATCATCGATCACTAACTCATTTTGCTATCATATCATTTTTCATATAATACGTATCTTTTCTTTGGCCTTGCTCTCCCTCTGCATTCATCAACATTTATACTTATCACTCTTTAAATTACGTCAAACTAATCTAATATGCCAAAATGTAGGACATTATACATCCAAAAACAAAGAATACGGAGTTATTGGTAAAACACTAACAACCTAATGATGAGTACAATGCCACTTTTTTTTTGGGTGGGAATTTATCAAATAACTTCTCCCGCTCTGGGCGGAGCGGGAGGGCGTGTCAGACTTTTACTGACTAAAACCCACCCGTGTTCCTTCCGTTGCCTGTGTGCCGGGGTCGCGATATCCCTTTCGGACAAACTCGCAACCCCGGCCCTGTATACATACTTATGAAAATTTATGTGGTTTGGTCCGTTTTACTCTCAAACATTTTCAGACAATGAAATATTTCGTTGATAGATATTAGTAGGAAGTACCTTTTCTCTGAGCCCATATTTGGCACAGAACAGTTCTTCCTCCCCCTTCACGTAGGCGAACTCCGCAGCGCCGATTGCACGTAGCAACACGCCCGGGTCACCCAGGAGAAGCACGTTGCCGCTCGCCGGCCAACTACCTGGTTTACCTGACATTACCTGTAAACGATAAATGCATCATAGTATAAGAAATAAAAATAACTTTTTTTATTTTTATTTTTTTATTTTCTGTCTCTTAAGATACAGGTATACCTAGTTTAAGAGGCAGGGCTCACCCAATTCTTGTACAGACCTTGTGGTTACAGCATAATATGTCTTTACTCTTAAGCCAACCAGTTGTAATCCATCTTTTACCTAATTTTAACCTAATTTTAACAATTTACATATGTATTTTCTTGTCTGTAACATAGTTGAAATAAAAAATTATTATTATTGTTACGTCTCTTGACATTTCTCGGGACCCTGGGGTCCCGGACCTTTGGAAGGCGTACGAGGGGCCAAAGCCAACTCGCAGAGGCCCGTTAGACGTTTTTAATTAAATGAGGCACCAACCGACGATTATCCCTGTATGTACTATGCAAGTGCACCCAAGGACAACCCCCGGTTGGTGTAGGACTATTGCAGGATATGGAAACACAGATATTGGGCTATGGGTTCGTGTGGCTTAAGTTGACTGGTGACCTGGAACTATGGAAGGACTATGGCCCCTGCCTGATCAATGTCTTATATGTACACGGATAAAATGGCAGGGGGTGACTTGCACTCTCAATAATGGGCCCCCGGAAACTGTCGCTAGCACATAGTGACGTAGCGACAAGGGGGCAACACGTCCTGAGGTGCTTGAGGAGTGGAGAGGTATTCCACGGCTTTCAGAACAATCCCAGAGCCCGGAAGATGGTCAAGATCCCTACGAGCACTTACTGAAATACTTCCTTCCTCCGAGCACGTTTGCTCTTGCGAATCTCCACTCAAGCCGGCCAATTAAGGCAAGAATGAGGTGGGGGCTCTGTTCCTCGTCAGTGTTCACTCCAGCCGGCCAATAAAGGCAAGCCAGAGATGAGGAACAAGATTTCTCCCGGGAGATAGGGTCCGTGGGGTCGCTACTGCCCAACAGCTCGCCACATGCTGCCCTGCGGGTTTCTGTATCTCTCTTGGTCTGGCTCCTCATCCTAGACCTGTTCCGGCAAAGTAAAATCTACCGGCACAGACCCAGAGTTTGGAGCGCGCAAGCCCCACCACGACGTCAACGTAGAGATACGGCGGTTATTATTATTATTAAATACAGTTTATTTTGCACCTGTTGCAAGTACAATACCGAGAAAAAATTCAAAACTAAAAAACAAAATGTGTTCCTCACTGCTGCACCAAATATGTCCAGTTCAGCAAAATGCTAAGACAACCAGCCGGCTGTTCCTACTATTGGGACTCAAGCTGAGATCATTAAAGCGTACCTTTTTAGAATTAACTACGAAAAGCTATTAAGCTTAGTACGAATATGAACCTTATTCGTAGATAGATAAGGTTCATATTCCTTGAATTTTCATAGATTCAAAAGGTTCATATTCCTATGAATTTCTAGAAGGCATTCGCTTATAGAGATATGAACCCTATTTGCATATTCGTAAGTGAACGCTTAATATGGTCAGCTGAAGTAAAGTCTAAGCACCTTCTCCTGTGAGAGGGAGTGGCCGATAATCCACCACGCTGGGGTAGTTGGTGGACATGTCTCATGTCTTCGATTTTTTGGTTCTAGAACATGCCGGCTTCCTCACGATGTTTTCCTTCACCGTTTTGAGAGCAGTGGTGATGAAATAAATGAGGATTCTCATGAAAATTCACGCCACCAGTTGGCGCCACTTTGACAAGAAGTCTTCTATTTAGGCAATGAATGATGACGTTCATAATTCACTCACGACTAAAGAAAATACAAGCGCTTTGACACTTTTGACAGGTGCCCGGATCTGACGTCTCAGTGCTGCCACCTAGTGAACGACCTTTCAGAAAACCCTCATTGGACAAACTACTCGGGTTCGACCCCACTACCTACAACTGGTAAATCAGAGCCGCTACTTATGCGCACTATTGTCCACGGATTAATCCAATAAGTGAAAAACGGAAGCTGATTTTAAGAATAATGTTCTAAGTTATTTGAATCAAGTGCGAATTTAAAGTTTTGATGCTAATGAAGTTATAGCGAGAGTTTTGAAGTTTTTATTAGAGAAAAAGAAAATTTCTATGTCCAAGAAGTGTGCGTTATAAGTTTCCACAAGGCGTCGAAGAAGTACTCGGGCCCCGGCGTTGGTCTTACATGAAATCACGTGGAAGAGGTGGCGCAAGCGAGTCCCACGTCTGATTACATTTCTAGGTACCGTGTAACATATTTTATTTCTAATTTCAGTGCAGTCAAATCTGCTCCACATCAGCTCACACTAGGGTAATACAAACATAGGGTAACAGCATAAACTAGGGTAAAAAAAACATACCTCAGGCACAGTTAGAGCAGAGACGAGCGCGATAGTATAGGGCAGTAGGTTCTGTTGATGACTCAGCGCTAACATCTTGCCGTAGCGAGGAAGCAGCGGGAATGCAGACACCGCCTTGCCTAGAGGTGTCACTTTTAGTACCTGGGGAGAAAATATTATATACTATTGAAGAACTTCATATCTAAGCAGTTTGAAAACAAAATCCCTTGAACTCGATGACCACATCTGTTACGGCCCCGGTTTTATTGCCGCCGAGCACTGCAAGCAGAAATAGTCTTTACGGTGTATAGATATGAAGTGTTTTTTTTTTTTTCTCTAATTATTTTGTTTTAATATCTATAAATTTTTATTTTCTTTATTTTCTGTCACTAATACTTACACGGAGAAATTCCGAATTTTTATTTGTGTAACCGGTGATAAATTGAGAGCCCTGACACCCATAACACAAGTTTAATCTTAGCTTGGGTGTCAGAGGTGTATAACTCTGCAATAACCTACAATTTATATGACAAATTAATCATGTTATTTCAAGTGGCATATGTAAAATTGTAAACTGGAAATAAAGATATATTATATTATAAAACAAATTCGCTTTTCGCGTTTGTCTGTATGTCCGCGTTGTTCTTCTAAACCAACCAACAGATTTTGATGAGGTTTTCACCATCGTTTAGAGAATTTATTCCGGATGGTTTATGTGTATAATACGTTAGTATTAAAGTTACGTTTACCTAAGAAATCTCGATGTTTTGTCAAGTCGTAAAAACCGTTCGAAGCAGGAACGGGTCGCTAGTATATCATAAAATAAGGTCGATTTTTAAATATTTTTATCCGAGGAATGAACACGGTCCTTTACGGTTCAGTATTTTATAAGATTGTCAGTTTTTAAATATGGAAACTACATATATCAAACTGTTCAGTCATTCTTCATAATTATAAAAGTTTTGGGACTGTTGAAAAATTACCCTCGAATATTATTTATTGGTCTTTCGAGCCAATGGTTTTTGATATTCTGGAACGAAATTGTTTCAAATCAATTTTAACAAAAAATAAACTGTGTGTTTTCAAAAATCAAGTTTCATTTTTATTTTTCAATTTTTTTGTAAAAGTTTATAATTTTAAAATTGTTTTTATTTTACCAAAAAGCATCCTTTTTTTATGATAATGGAACCTGGCTTGAGTTGCTTAGTTTAAGTTACTGACTAAACAAAATATTTACCAAAAAAGATAAATGCCCACCGCAAAACTAATTTATTTGGGAGCTTTTTATTTGTTGGCACCTATAAATTATTTAAGAGAGCGTTTCAAACAGAGTGAGTATTTCAACTTACCTCCTCCTCGTCTTTCCTGGTACTCTTCATAGGAGGCTTCTCAAGAATACCGAGAGCTTCCAGCCTCTTCTCAGCCAATCGCAGATGCATTCTGTCCGGAGCCGTCGGAAACGGGAAGTTCACTACCTGAATAAACAGAAAAAACGGAAATAGTTTTATTTATTTATTTATTTGTTAACATCGGTAAAGAAATACAGATCTTATGTTTGGTGAACAGAGCGCTATGTTATGCCAGTAGGCGTACAAATATTGTGTGCAATCTAGCTGAGGATTACAAATTATTTACTAAAATATTTTAAAATCATGCATAATTATGGTATTCATTAGAAAATAAATTGAACATTTGCTTATTATTTAATAATCCAATTATGACAGACCTAAATGAAGAATTATTAAAATGTCAAAAAAAAAAAAAAACATGTCAAAGTAGGTAATTAAAATATCAAAATTATTTAATCTCAATATTAATAATTGTAATTCTAAATTAATTCGTCATTTAAGTATTTGTCAATAGTATAGTGATAAGTAGTTTATAAGGTCTATTCCAATCCATGTTTCCAAATTGATGTTATTTCCATTTAAACAAACATCAACTTTATGAGAGTGTCAATAAAGTTCATTTTAGAGTGACTAGTACTGTTACAAAGTTATAAAAAAATATGAAGTTGTAGCGCAAACTGAACCTTATGTGTAGGCATTACAGTTGTTTTTCCTAAAACTCGTGTTTGTTTACATGTTTGGCAAATAAATTGCGAACGCAGATTAGGTATTCTGTTTATAGTAGGAAAGAAAATCATCCTCGTCTGCCTAGCCTTTTCCCAACTATGTTGGGGTCAGCTTCCAGTCTAACCGGATGCAGCTGAATACTAGTATTTTACATGGAGCGACTGCCTATCTGACCTCCACAACCCAGTTACTGGGTAACACGGTACCCCTTGGTAAGATTGGTTGTCAGATTTTTGGAGTTCTGACTACGATTGTCAAAGATCTAGGAATGGCGGCCGCGACCATAGGTTTAACGTGCTTGTAATACTACATTAATAAAGTTTTACCTTACAATGCCCATACACTTCATAGTGAGCACGAGATCGTCGACAGGCTGGTGTTGTTCGGGACACTCGTGCTTATAAAAGGGGTGATAGACGCACGAGCAAGTACGCGTACTTATGAATTGACGACATTACTCGCCCGCGTACTTTAAGACCGCTGAGTAAGTTCGTCGGCGATCCAACAGGTTTGAAATTTTTGCTCGTAGCCCGCCTCGGATCGTAGTTTCATACGTCTGTCATCGCCGCGAGTCGCGAGCCGCCATTTTGTTTCGATATTTGTCTAATGTGTGTTTAGTTTCGTTCAGAAAATTCGACAACATCGCGATACAATGTGAGCAAGCTTCACGTGTGTCACCGACGGCGAGCCGAGTAAGTTGGCGAATTTAAAAACCTCGTACTTGTAAGTTCGCACCTCACCCACTTAATAAATAGTACACTACTATTTATTTATTAGAAGCCGTGTACCGGATGGGATTTCCTATCATTAAAAATGACGACAGCGATACAAACTCTCATCCCACATCATTTAACCACAAAAGGAGATGAATTTTCAAAAATCTTTTAGTGCTCTTTTGCAAAATTTCATGCGTTTAGATCCAGTAGACGCTATACGTCGTCCGTCAATGGATTCAAGTTTTTTTTTAAGTATAAGATATTATTACCTTATCAATACCCATACACTTCATAGTGAGCACGAGATCGTCAACGGGCCGCCTGCACAGATCCGGCGGGTGTTGTTCGGGACACTCGTGCTGATACACCGCACTGCTGTACAGTCTGTAGGTGTGTCCCGAACTAACTCGCCCCGCTCGACCCGCGCGTTGTTCTGCACTAGCTTGAGATGTCCACACTACGCGCCAGGCGCTTGCGCCGGTTATGTGGTCATATACGCTGTAATAAAGAAATTATTTAAGCTTGGGTTGGGTGAAAGTGGTGCCGTCATATAACTGCCACAAAATGATAGCTGTGTAGCTGAGAATGTTGGCTGTCAATACATTTTAAAATATTATTTTTAAATATTATTATTAAAATATTATTTTTAAAATATTATTATTAAAATATTGTTATTAAAATATTATTTTTAAAATATTATTATTAAAATATTATTTTTAAAGTATTATTATTAAAATATTATTTTTATGTCAGGCAGAAAATAACGTCGCGTTTTAGCGTTAGTATGCGTAAACTTTGGTCGGACGGAAGTATGGCAAAAACATAACGCCAACGTATCATATAACGTCCTGCCGGGGAGTTTGTTGCGCCACTTCAAGTGTTTGAAGGGTGGGCGTTTTGGGGGACTGTCTCATGTTATTTTGACGTTCGATGCTGATTCTCAGTCTAGTTTGAATAAATTTTAATGACTTTTGATTTTGATTCGTATGGCAGGTGTTTTTTTTTTTTTTTAATATTTTTTATTTGTATATTATGTGCCTTTTAGTCTGTGTGGCCAATAAAAGTACGAGTATTTTCTTCCTAATATTGCACATTATACATTATAGCTTCGCCTCTGGCAGCTTTGTATTGCAGATATCCACGTCGGTGACCACTTCAAGTCCAGTTGAAAACCAGCGTCAGGCACTAGCTGTCTGGCATTTTTGCTGAACTGGGCTCTTTTAGCGCAGCCGTGAGGCACACTATTCTGCTAATTTCTTACATCGCACTTTACACTTTTTTATGTGCTCTTTATTATATTTTGCAGTTTTTTTAAATCTGCTCTTTATTATATTATGTGCCTTTTAATCTGTGCCAAATAAATTTATTTTCTTTCTTTCTTTCACTTACCATCAAGTGGATCGACGGCATGTTTGCCATTTAATAACATAAGTAAACCGATTTACACGATGCGAGTTAAGGCAACAAATGACTTGCGTTTAGACGATGCAACTTTTATTGTTGCTTCGACATAAGGTATACAATAGGCAATTAAATCACACCGTGTAAATCGCTTCGTGTAAATCGCATCGTGTAAATCACTTCGTGTAAATCGCATCGTGTAAATCGCACCGTGTAAATCAGACTTAAGACTTACCGCATCTTCTTCTTCCCGCTATCCACAACATATCTAACAGCTGGTATAGTAATGGATGTCTCAGCGACATCAGTACTGACAACACACAGCCTGGCCCCCGGGGGGGGCGGGTTGAACACCCGCGACTGCTTGCTGTGACTGAGCATGGAGTATAGAGGAAGTACCCACAGTGGCTGCCGGCAGGATTTTATAGAAGCGGTTAGGGAGACTTCTTCCGTATCTGGAGATAAAGTAAACATGAAAAATATCATAATCACACCTGAAAGGGATTGGCAGACCCCTTATTTTGCCAGTTATGTTGAAATTACATAAAGTTTAGTTTCCATTACAATATAAATGTTATTATGACCTTTTTAGCATTAGAAAAAATTACTAGTAAAAAAAAAAACAAACTTAATTCACACATCAGTACGCTTTTAACGTGCACGTCTTTCTACATTGTTCTCACATGTATAATTTAAACATGAATGATGTAACCAATATTTTGTAAGAATATTTTGATTTAAAAGAGTGTCCGTGGAGTTTCTTGCCCGTTCTTCTCCATAGGTACCTACTACGCTTTGGAATGGGCAACTAGTTTCATCTTTCTGACTGACCGACCCCTTGACAATTCAAAAGTGCCTGTAATTGGTTTATTTGAAATAAATGCTTTGAGTTTGAGTTACGTTGATATTTGTTTAAATGGAAACAAGGATTTGAATCGACTTTAAACCTGATACTGATACTGAACTTAGTGGTTGGAACTTGTCAATTTATTACGTTTATCCTACTTATATTATGAATGCGAAAGTATGTTCAATAATTATTTATTTTTCACGCAGCAATGGAGCAACGGATCGACGTATTGCTTTGCATATTAAAGTAGCCATATGTCACCCTTCGTACCTTAACTAAGGGTGACATATAGACTACTTTATTCTCAAAAAAGGCACGATTTCTGTGGGATATACCACGGGAGCGAAACCGCGGTAAAGGCAGTTTTTCAGGGTACAATTAACGCTTTCGTGGACGATAAACGCCCATAGACGTCATCATAACAATAAAACTTCTATTGTGTCTCGTTCTGTGTCCGAGAAAGCGTTAAATTAGTTAGCGAAACTCCATAGATGTGGTGGGGATCGATATGTAAATAGGAAAAAATACAAGTATTTCTTAACTCACACATTTCGAGTATTTCTAAACCTGATTACGGGGCCGCGAGTAGTGTATTTACTTCAATTTTTTTTTTTATATATCAATACTCATCACATCTCTGAAGTTTCGCCAGCTAATTCAATTTGACCCTGTATCAAAATAAAACGTACCAGAATCACTCAGATGTCCGTCACTATCGTTGTCGTCATCCACTAAGTCAGCCTGGCCGTCGTCTTCAAGCATGTCATAGTCATCCAGGTTGATCTTAGGCAGCGCTTTAGACTTCTGCTTAGCCTTCCTACGCGCTTTGCGGGCGCGTTTCATTTCCCTTTCAACCTGAAACGGCAAGTCAGCTACAAAGTGGTAATTTTGAATACAATAGAAAGGGGTTTTATTTATACCATTCCCCCTCTAAAAAGCTTATTTTATTCACTGATTTCAGTGAATAAAAAGCACTTTTAATCACTATTTTGGTGTTTGAATTTAGAACACATCTATATATGCGACCTCCATCTCAATGCTATACAACCTCCTTGCGAAAACATACTCGATACACAGGAAATAAGTATCGCTTCACAAGTTGATTATTATTAGTAATAATAAGAAAATTACGTTTAATTTAGTAATTGTTCCAATTTTAATGTGCATTTGTATTAATACAACCTTCCTTTTTTAAAATTAAATGTCTATTTTTGCTTAAATCTTTCTTTTTCTCGTATTCATGGTATAAAGTATAGTATGCAATTCTTGAATAAAACGGATTTATATCGAGGGCCATGAATTACGCGCGTCGCTCAGGAGTCTAACACTTGAATCCTTCACTTGCTCGTGATTCATCTATGGCCCTCGCTTTAAATCCGTCCTTTATTCACTAATTGCATAATATACTATTATTGTTGCAGCAGTAAAATCAAACGTCAGTTAGTCAACTTTGAACAAGTTAACGATGCACTCCTCATCTTCTCCTGAACGAAAAAAAGACTAAACTCATTAAATTTTCAACGGCAAATGTCAGGCAGCAATGTTCAAGTTAATGGAATAGAGCTGGACCCTGTTGAGTCGACAGTTTTTCTTGGAATCACTATTGACGGTAAATTACAAAGGGGCCCACACATAGAAAAATTGTCAGGAAGGCTAAGTTCGGCCGCCTATGCCGTTAAAAAAAATAGACAAATTCAAAAGTCATTTATTCAAACTAGGCTGAGAATCAGCACTTTTCGAACGTCAAAATTACATAAGACAGTCCCCAAAAACGCCCACCCAACGGATAACTGACGTCGATACAGCCAGAATTGTTTATTTTAGTTACTTTCATAGTCTTATGTCACATGGGATTGTTCTCTGGGGAACCTGTTCGGACATTAACTCTATCTTCGTTCTACAGAAAAGGGCTGTTCGAGCCATTTACAACCTAGGTCCGAGAGATTCCCTTCCAGAAAAATTCAAAGAAGTAAATATTCTGACTAGTAGCCTCACAATATATTATGTTTTAGTTTTTTTATCAATCAATCTGCCTAGCCTTTTCCCAACTATGTTGGGGTCGGCTATGGAGCGACTGCCGATCTGACCTGCACAACCCAGTTACTGGGTAACCCCCTCGGCAAGACTGGTTGTCAGACTTTCAGGCTTCGGACGACCCGTAACGACTGTCAAAGCCGGGGCCAACGGCTTAACGTGCTTTCCGAGGCACGGAGGAGTCTCGGTATGTAAAGATGGTCAAACATCCACGGACCAACCCGGCAAGCGTAGCTTAACCTAATGGATCGACCCGTGCGGCTGTTATTACTTAGCCACGCTTTTTGTTAAATTAACATTTGAATTTCGCGAACCACTTTAGAGCATTCGCCGTAGCTCACATTCCCACTGGCGTTTCTCTAACGCGAAATTTATTTCCCGCGCACTGGATTTTCAACTCTAGCCGTTGAGTCGAGCGTTGAAAATCGAAAAGCTTTAAAAAATCACCCGTACGTACCATCGAAGAAGTTCATATCTAACCACCTTAAGGACTATTCTTGCTTGCAGCGCTCAGCCACTATAGAACTGGGCCGGTAACAGATGTGGTCATCGTGTCACGGGATTTTATTTTGAAACTGGTTAGATATGAACTTCTTTGATGGTACGCGGGCTTAAACTATTCCATATTGTTTACCTCATCGTCATCAGATTCAATATCCTCAGGTTCCGAATCCAGTGCAGCATCAGCGTCAGACACCGCCTTGTTCTTCGTTATCAACTTGCTGTAATCCACGTCTTTACGGTATGGGAAGGCTGCCCTCAGTTTGCGAACTAGATAGTGTATCTAAAATAATTTATGGGTTATAATAAATAGGTATTGAGCGAGTGTGTGAGAGAGAAGGAAGAATTAGGAAGATGGCGGTGTGCACGTAAAGACGTAAGGAGATTTGTTACCGTTACCTATCCAGGTGTTTGTTTTCTCAAGTAAACCTATTCTTCATTTTAATAATTATTCATGAAAAGAGGGTAAGTATTTATGTGGCTTTAAGAAAAGAGGCAGACCATAGAAACGACGGCTGGATTGTGTGAAAGAATAAATGTTTGAAAAACTGGCCAAGTGCGATATGGAAGAGCGTTTATCCTAAAAGTTAGCAACGTCGCAAATAGCTGTCAAATATTAACCTGTTTTAATTAATTTGGCAAAATGGATGGAAATTTTTAATGTGGCTAACTAGTGGACTGAAATAGTGATTATGAAATACAATTATTAATATGTTAACACCGAATATTTAGTTTTAGATGTAAAAAAAATATTTAGAAACTTACCGAATGCCACCTAAAACGGTTACAACATCAAATTCAGTGTTATAATTGCAATTCATTATTAATATTCTAGTTCGCTAGTTAGCCACATTTCTTATTTCCATACAGTAATATTGCCAAATTAATCAAAAGAGCAAAATATTTAACATCTATTTGCGACGTTGCTATATGTTAATCCAGGTTGGCACACTATCTGTGTGCCAAATTTAATCCAAATCTGTCCAGCCATTTTTGCGTGATTGAGTAACAAACATCCAAACATACAAACTTCCACATTTATAATATCAGTTAGGATTACCTCTTGTTGTCCCGTAACAAATATCAGTATTCCTCCTTCAGGCAACCTGGTGTGTATTTTGACGGCTTTCTTATAAGCTTCCTTTAAATAGTCACTGTTCGTATTTTTGTTGAAATGCGTTGTCACTGGGAACTGTCTGGAGTCTATCTGTAGGAAATAGAACGATATAGTCATACATAAACTGAGGCCTTCTTCCAGTGGGTAGGCAGATCGAGAGACGTCGACAAAACATTTTTTTTGTCCGTCTGGTATATTATTAAAAAATATTGGACACGTATTTTTTCTTTTTTTATGTAGTCAAAAGATTACGGCAATACATTGAGTAGGCAATGCGTTAAAATGTGGCATGACGTCACTGACCGCTAGATTTTATACTTGTGACGTAGCGAGCCCCCACTCCCCAACTTTAATGCGTTTTATCTAAACAATTTTTTATTAATATGATAAAGCAAAAATACGTGTCTAATATTTTTTATACCATTCCCCCTCTAAAAAGCTTATTTTATTCACTGTTTTCAATGAATAAAAAGCACTTTTAATCACTATTTTGGTGTTTGAATTTAGAACACATCTATATATATTATGCGACCTCCATCTCAATGCTATACAACCTCCTTGCGAAAACATACTCGATACACAGGAAATAAATATCGCTTCACAAGTTGATTATTATTAGTAATAATAAGAAAATTACTCTTAATTTTAGTAATTGTTCCAATGTTAATGTGCATTTTAATTAAACCTTCCTTTTTTCTTCATTATATGTCTATTTTCGCTTAGCTTCGCTCTTTCTTTTTCTCGTAGTCATGGTATAAAGTATAGTATGCAATTAGTGAATAAAGGACGGATTTAAAGCGAGGGCCATAGATGAATTAATCTCGCTTTAAATCCGTCCTTTATTCACTAATTGCATAATATACTATTTATTATCTGACTGACGGACTAAATAGTTTTTTTTTTCCTGTCAACATCCCTATGACAGAACTCCACCTGCTAAGATCCTTACATACTCCAGCGCTATAGTCATGTATAGAAATAAAGGAAACGAAGGTTTTTTGAAGCAATAATGTAGCTAGTACCAGCACGCGTAGCATGACCCCCGTAGAAACAAGTTTTGTCGACGGAAGAATAGACAAAATGACAGATTGTGATTGTTTAACTGTCATTTTGTCTATTCTTCCGTCGACAAAACCCGTTTCTACGGTGATCATGTTACGCGTGCTGGGGCAAAAAGATTTTCTTCATACGTATGAAAACAAATACTTGAATCGAAACTCAGGTATATATAACAGCTCCCGGGGTGGGGTCGTCTTGGCGGTGTCTCTAGACATCGCCAATGCCTTCAATACCCTGCCCTGGAGTTGCATTAGGGAGGCACTCCGGTATCACCGGATGCCGACCTACCTCTGTCGAGTGGTCGAGGCCTATTTGACGGACAGGGCCGTCATCTACCCCGGTCACCACGGAGAGTGGAACCGGCGAGAGATGTCGTGCGGTGTCCCACAGGGATCGGTCCTGGGGCCGCATCTGTGGGACATCGGCTACGACTGGGTGCTGCGCGCCGACCTCCCTAGTGGCGTCAGCGTAGTGTGCTACGCTGACGACACGCTGGTCCTGGCGCAGGGGAGGTCGCACGAGGCGGCGGCCGAACTGGCGACACGCTGGGTTGCGATAATCGTTGATAGGATCCGGCAATTGGGACTCGAGGTAGCCTTGCACAAGTCCGAGGCCATGTGTTTTTATGGTCCTCGGAACGCGCCACTGTCGGGTTCCCGGATAACGGCAGGAGGGGTTCACATCGGTGTCGAGTCGACGATGAAGTACCTGGGACTCGTCCTCGACAGCCGGTGGAACTTCGTGGAGCACTTCCGACGTTTGGCTCCCAAACTGCAGAGGGCAGGGGCTGCTTTGAAGCGGCTTCTGCCCAATCTAGGGGGTCCAAACGCCTCCTGCCGGAGGCTCTATGCGGGGATCGTGCGGTCCATGGCCCTTTACGGGGCACCGGTGTGGGCGCGTTCATTGAGGCTGCGACCAGCCCAGCGGTTGAACGCGTCCCAAAGGGTCATGGCCATCAGGCTGGTACGAGGATACCGCACGGTCTCCCGTGAGGCGGCGAGCCTCCTTGCCGGACTACCGCCATGGGATCTGGAGGCAAAAGTCCTCGCGCACATGTGGGAGTTGCGCGAGGAGGCGAAACGCCGGGGCGTAACTCCGCTACCGCGAGAAATCGCGGCACAGCGGACAGAGCTCCGGCGGGATCTCATGGCGGCATGGAGAGTGCGATTGTCGCAACCCAGCGCTGGGCACGCCACAATTGTGGCGATAAGTCCCCTCTTTGAGGAGTGGCTAGAGAGGCGCCACGGCGTCCTCACCTTCCGCCTGACACAGGTCCTCACCGGACATGGTTGTTTCGGGAGGTTCCTGTTCAGGATAAAGCGGGAGGAAACGCCCGGGTGTCACCACTGTGTGGATCGCCCGGAGGACACGGTGGAGCATACGGTGGAGGTCTGCCCAGCTTGGGCGGAGCACCGCCGTGTCCTCACGGAGGCGATCGGCGGCGGCGATCTCTCGCGTCCGGCCCTGGTTCAGGCCATGGTCCGGAGCGAGAGTGCATGGGAGGCCGTCACCTCCTTCTGCGAAGCAGTAATGCTCGCGAAGGAGGAGGCGGAGCGCGCGAGGGAGAGGCAAAATGCGCCCCCTCGCGCCCCTAGTCGCCGCAGGAGACGCCCCGGGCGTCGGGAGTCGCGAGCCGACTTCCGGCCACCGTAGGCGCGGGCTTGCGGACGGTGAGCAATGGGTAGCTCGCCGTCCGATAGGGACCAGGCCCGGGTCGACGGCGCGTTGTGTTCCACGCGCGCTTCAAAGAGATGTCAGCACCAACTGACGGGGTCCGGAAGGGCCAATGCCTGCCGGGGTTGCGGGTTTGTCTGAAAGGGATATCGCGACCTCGGCACACAGGCAACGGAAGGAACACGGGTGGGTTTTAGTCAGTAAAAGTCTGACACGCCCTCCCGCTCCACCCAGAGCGGGAGAAGTTATTTGATAATTTCCCATCCAAAAAAAAAAAAAAAAAAAAAAGGTATATAACAGCTTCCGTTGCCTGTGTGTCGCGACCCCGGCACACAGGCAACGGAAGGAACACGGGTGGGTTTTAGTTAGTAAAAGTCTGACACGCGTCTGAGAAATATTTGATAATTTCCCACCCTCAAAAAAAAAAAAAAAGGTATATAACAGCTTATTTAAAAAAAAATACATTAAGGTGGATGCGCTAAGGTAGCCCGCGAGATTCAAATTTTCTTGAGTTTTTTTTCCATTTTGCAGGTCAGTGTCAGGTTGTATGTTGTTTAAAATATAATTCGCGACCGTAACAAATATGGCTTTACATAATTATACTTAATCATTACAATCAGCCATACAACTCCATAAGTTAGCATAATTGTCAAATGTCATGATTTAATGAAATAGTCATTCAATGGGATTACATGAACTTAGAGATTTGTATTGATCATTTTTACGATTATAATTCTATAAATAAACATTTGATACGGCCGCGAATCATATTTAGATCAACATAGAACATGATACTGACCTGCAAATTGCGAAAAACGTAAGAAAATTTGAATTTCGCGGGCTGCCTTGACGCTTTCACCTTACAAAAAAAACATTAAAAAAAAAATACATTAACTTTAAAAATTACATTAAGGGCTCACTGGCGGCACGGCATGGTAACTTAATAGTATGAAATTAAAATTGAAATCAGCGATACCGCAGTATCCTTAGGCATGCCCCGACGTCTTTTAGGCATCATCATTGAAATTTCTAATTTTATTGTCATACACATAAGTTATATTTTTCGTCGCATTAATATCCTTTACCGTGCCGTGCCGCCAGTGAGCCCTTAATGTAATTTTTTTCCAAACATTCTGCTGCGCGCGAACGCTTCTGTCTTCCGAAATACGTCCAGACACAGTTATTGTGTCTGGACGTATTTCTGCGGACGTATTAAAAGCTAGGCAGATTGCTATTGCCAACTGAAGTGCTGCTCGGATGTGCCGCGCAAACATTCGTCGGTTTGGTCCTAACCAGAGCGCGGCAGAAATGTGTCCTGCAAACGCCGCGTATTGCTGCCGCACTCTTGCCGCTCAATCTTTGGACACACCAGTACAACATGAACTTAAAAAAAATACTTTATAAACCCTACCTTTATAACAGGAGGTGGTTGCTTAAATAGTCTGGTATTCTCCGTGAAATCCTCGACCCTGAGGGTGGCCGACATGATGATAAGCCTCAAGGGGGACCCTCGCTTCCTCCTCAGAGGCACTATCCTGGAGAGAAGACCAAGGAGGATGTCGGTATACACACTCCTTTCATGAGCCTCGTCTATGATGACCACGGAGTATTTACTTAGGAGGAAATCTGATTGGATCTCTTTGAGGAGTACACCTGGAAAGCAAAAGTAAGTAAGTTTTTTTAATTGTGTTTTAGGGTTCTCTAACCAACGGACCAACGGGACTTTACTGCTAAGGGCGAATTTCAGCAATGAAATTGAACGCGATCAACCCATCTTAACCGCGTTCAAGAGCTGTCAGTGAATGACATTGACAGCAAGAGCTGTCAGTGAATGACACTGACAGCTCTTGCTGTCAGTGTCATTCAATTATCAATATTTCCATCTAAACCGCGTGCTCTTGCTCGCGGTTTAGATGGAAATATTGATAATTATGCTGATCGCCTTCAGTTTCATTGATAGAATTCGTCCTTAGTCTACGTCATCTGTCAGATTTAAAAAAATAAGTGGTACATACAAAAAAAAAACTCATTTTTGAAGTAGTATTTTTGATAGGATAAAAAGAAACAGCCCTGTGACAGACGGACGGACGACGGAGATGACATAGACTTTGTAATAGGGTCCTGTTGGCACACTTCCGGTACCGAATAACCCAAAAAATCATCTTAGCTATAAATATCAGATACGTATTAATACATGATAGTAAACAAGTACCAAATAGAGAATAGTTTTTTTTTACACTCACCGTCAGTCATAAACTTGATCTTAGTATCCTTAGTAACGTTTCCCTCGAACCGCATGAGATACGAAACCTCCTTGCTACTCAGGCCCAGTTCGTACCCCACTCGTGACGACATAGCGACCGTCGCGACTCGGCGCGGTTCGGTCACGGCAATCATTTTGTGTTCGGCGTACCCCGCTTCGTACAGAAACTGGGGTATTTGGGTGGTTTTGCCACTGCCTGGAGATACATGGGTTTATATCAGCAGAATGAAAAACTAATAATCAAAATACAGTAAGCGCTCGGTAATCCGACACGACTCTTAGCTCTCCTAGTCCTACCATAGATATCCGTTTCCTACTCTGTAATCCGGCAGGTTTTATACAAAAGTGACGGATTACAGAGCGCGCGCATTACATGACGACCATAGAGACGGGTTTTGTCGACGGAAGAATATGACAAAACGACATCACAATCTGTCGTTTTGTCTATTCTTCCGTCGACAAAACCCGTTTCTATTGTGGTCATGCTAACCGTGCTGCAGTCCGGTCCGATTCTACGAGTAGGTATTATTACGTAAACGAATAAAGATTTTTTACTGTTCAAAACTGTGTTAGAATTATTTCTTACTATTTAGATGACATTTGCTATAGAAATCCAATAATACGGAATTTCCGATAATTCGGCATTGGGGAAAAAAAAACAAAATAGGTTATATACTTTGAACAATAACTAGCACAACACTAAAGTTTTCAGCATTCTTTCAGTTTAATTACCTGCACGCTTAGCATGACCACTATAGAAACGGGTTTTGTCGACGGAAGAATAGACAAAATGGCAGATAAACAATCACAATTTGTCTTTCTGTCTATTCTTCCGTCGACAAAACCCGTAAAAAACCCATTTCTATGGTTGTCATGCTACGCGTGCTGCTGAGGCAAACAGTAATAAAAACTTTGAATAAAATGTTTTCTTTGAGTAAAATAGTGGAGGATGAATAGTAAATTTTTAAATATCAATTAAAGGCATCAGTGCGTTAATCCGATCCACCCTATCGCTTGTTGCCCTCCTCCAGCGGTGCCCTAAGCCGAGGTCCGTACCCCCCAGGGGTTGCTCTTAGCATATAGTTGTTTAGTTTATAAGTTTCTATGCCCTAGCTGGAGGCCTTAATTTATTGAGGCTTCCACAGTAAAGTCCGGTTAAGAGGGCGCCTAAAGGTCCACTAGCGCCACTCTTTAAAAAAAATATTATCTCGTGACTGAGAAGGAATTATGAATAACGGCTAGACAGGACCCTCGGTAAGTGTGTCTAGAATTTTCTAATACCTTTTATACAGTTTCATATTCAGACACGGAGCAACAAAATACGATCTAGAGGAATGTGGCCGCTTTTCTTTAGATCGTATTTTGTTGCTTCGTGTCTCAATATGAAACTTTATAAAAGGTATTAGAAAATTCTAGACTCACTTACCGAGGGTCCTGTCTAGCCGTTATTCATAATTCCTTCTCAGTCAAGAGATAATTTTTTAAGCTATTGCATAGCTTTTATCGGAGACTCTGAGCGCGGCGACCGAATGTAGAAATTCCGTAACGAAAAAAAAAACCTGACACCGACAGTTTGTGAGGATGGATGGATGGATGTTTGTTACTCTTTCACGCAAAAACTACCGAACGGATTTTAATGAAACTTTACAGTAATGTGGCTTATATATCAGAATAACACATAGGCTACAATTTATAAAGATTTTATGTGATTTAGCCATAATATAACGATAAGTATCCAGTAAGTCGGAAAAAATCCTGCCCTCTGAGATCTATCTTTGCGTGCGCTGCCTAAACCGCTGGAGTTACATGAAAAGAATGTATTGTGGGGTTGTTTGTCTTAAAGAGTTCTAAATAAAAGTCCGCGACAGCATATATCTACCTTTTATGTGGAAGCCATTATAGCCAAAATAGTGAGCTATAAATACATTTAAATTGAATATTTTTTTTAAGTTGCATATTTTAGAGTATTTAGTTAATTCGTATCAAAATAAATACCTTCATCGCCTTCGGTATTTAATGTAGATAAAATTTGTCTTTTACACTAAGTAATTTGGACTAATATTTTAAAAGTTAGAACGATAAGAATGACCTGCGACGAGTCGACGGCGGGAAAATATTTTAAATCAACAATATTATCTTCTTATTTTTGAATATATGCTATGCAATAGCTTTACCGCGGCAGTCCTCGAGTGCCACACGTATTTTTTTTTTTAAAGTGGCGCTAGTGGACCTTTAGGCGCCCTCTTAAGCCGTCGCAACCTCCTACGTTGACCTGTGAGATGCCTTTCCTCAAAAATAAAAAATATATCTGTGCATTCCAACATGGCTCCGAATTAATGTAAGAACTAGAGTCCGTCCCACGAGAGAATTCCCGCGGTAATAAGTGGAACTAATAATAATTATACAGGGTGGCAGGGACATCATCGCGAAAACTGTTACCATAGATTTGGTACATGGTACTACGTTGAAATTTTTCGTCAGTTATTTGAATAAAAATCTGCTGTTTCATAGAAAAGTGCGTAGTTTTTTTTTGATAACCAACGAAAAATTTCAACACAGGGTGCTTCAAAATCATGTTCTGAATCCATGGTAATAGTTTTCGCGTCGATATGCCACCCTGTATAGTTAGCAACAATCTTAGAACAACCGTCTTATCTCAGAAACTTTTCTCTATTTAAGATTGTATATTTTATTTTTTATTATTCAGTGCCTGTAATATGATGTTGAGGTTAATAAATAAATAAAGATTTATTATTCAGTCGCATGTCTGTTTCGACGCCGCGTCTTCAAGACTTCTGTCGTTTCGGGACGGATTAACATGAACCAGATTTGACAGGCGTTTGACATGGTCCTTGGTTGGCAAACCGTGTCACCATCCACGTTTAGTTTAGAGCTATTTTGGAATGTATTTTTATTACAGATAAATATTAATGTTTATTAAGGTACCTGTTTCACCAGCAACAATAAGAAATTCATTCTCATTGATCAGCTCCATGATCCTTTGCTCTTCACCTAGTATTGGTAATTTCAACCTTGCCACCTGAATCTTAGGGTCTCTTTTCACCTCTATATGAACTGTGGGATGTTCTAGGACTGGCTTCTTTTCAATTTTGATTTCTTTTTCTTTATTAAAATCTTTGTTTGATTTATTGTCATCTTTTATTGTTATTACGTCATCTTTGGAAGTACTTATTTCTGCTAACTCTTTTTTGTTTTCTCTTTCAGTAACTTCAACCTTATTATCAATTTTTAGGGTTTCATTTTCATTGCTAACGTGACCATTTACAATTTCCGGTTCATCATCACTTACTTCGTCATCAGATTCGGAAGAACTTTCTTCAGATGACTGTTCTAGACCAACTACGTTGGGGTCATATTTCTTCTTTTTAATTTTTTCCGCATTATCCATTTTTAGAAGGCGTAGACGTTTTTTAGCTCCTGCGAAACAAAATTTATACGTTTTAAATTTTTATAGCATACATTGTGATGCCAGATTTTTTTACTTGATAAGACAAAACCCCAGGGTAACCGTAGGCGCGGGCTTGCGGACGGTGAGCAATGGGTAGCTCGCCGTCCGATAGGGACCAGGCCCGGGTCGACGGCGCGTTGTGTTCCACGCGCGCCTCAAAGAGATGTCAGCACCAACTGACGGGGTCCGGAAGGGCCAATGCCTGCCGGGGTTGCGGGTTTGTCTGAAAGGGATATCGCGACCTCGGCACACAGGCAACGGAAGGAACACGGGTGGGTTTTAGTCAGTAAAAGTCTGACACGCCCTCCCGCTCCACCCAGAGCGGGAGAAGTTATTTGATAATTTCCCATCCTCAAAAAAAAAAAAAAAAAAAGGGTATTCGGCAAGCCAGCCCAATTTTATATTCTGACAGATACCGGACACTATATCAATATCTGGCCGATTCTGGATATTCATAAAAATTACAAAAAAAGAGAATCGGATTTTATTAAATAATTGTATGTAATTTATCTTACAATGAACAAATTATTGTTATTAAATAATTAAAAACCCAATCAATCAATTAATGTAATTGGGTTTGTTCACTCATGAACTACAATGGCAGAATCTGCCCACTATTTCGACCCTTACCTCTGCGAACTTGTTCAGATTAGGCTATGTTTATTTATATACTAGCTGCCCGCCCTGGCTTCGCTCGAGTAGCACTAAGTACTTATCTACGGCGCACCTACCTACCTATCCTACCTTTTTCATTGTTTTTAAGGTGTATTCTGCTATTCGGGGCGGAGACAAATCAAAAACCATGAAAATTGGTAGAGCAGATCTCGAGTTATAAGTGTTGTAACAAACACGACTTTCTTTTATATATATAGATTTCAATTTCATGTACAGTAGTGGTACATTGGCAGACTATATGACTAGATATCTGACTTTCAGGACACCTGGATATTCACATTTTGGTATTTGGCCAAACAATCAACTCACATTCCAAAAACCAACAGATTCAATATAAAACACATACCAGCAATACTGCTAAACTTCTTATTCTCATTCTCCTCAGAAACCTCCTGGGTTGCCAGTTCCGATTTCAGCTCGTTCAACTTCCTCAGACCGATAGTCTGGACTGCTGATATACCAGTCAACTGCCTTGCTTCCTCTGCCGTGGCTTGCACTTGTGATAGAGATTCTAGAAGTGAGGCTCGCTGAGGAATTTGGAAATTATATTTTATTGAGTAAAAGAGTACTTTTCGACGATATTCTGTTCTAAACCTTGTGTTTAGAACACAGTGAGGAGAAACACGGGCGGGTCGTAAATCACGCGACTATTAGCACCGATTTGAACACCTCCCACCGTACAAATTAGTAGACACAATCTGCGCGAGAGAATATTGTCCCGGATCCAGCGTGGAATTCCCTTCAGTTCGGCTAGAGATTAGTAACATTAAATTTATTACATAAATAATGAATAACTATAAAAACTAAGAATAAATGAAAATTATTTGTAAAAAAAAAAGTTAAACAAGTAGGTATGAGTGTGGACTTTCAAGAAATTATAATAATATGGTAGGTTTGAGTATGTCTACAAACATTTGGATGCAAGATTCATAGGCATTTCTCTACAACCTTAGTTTTTGTTCACCCTAAACCCCTTAAGAGGTTGTAGAGAAATGCCTATGAATCTTGCATCCAAATGTTTGTAGACATACTCAAACCTACCATATTATTATAATTTCTTGAAAGTCCACACTCATTGGTCTCTTTATTATGAATAACTTGCACTATGAAACCGACACTGAAATCACATAAGTACATACATTTATGTTCGTATATCTTGTCAAAATGTAGCGAACAGCAGATTTTTTTTCACGATTTCAGAGTCGGTCCCATAGTGAAATTGATTCATAATGATGAGTACCATGACCCCTTAAGAGGTTTAGGGTAAACAAAAACTAAGGTTGAATAGGTTAGAGTCTAACATAAATTGTGTACAGAACCTATTCTGCCCTGCTAAGCCGAAAGGCAGTATCTCAATCGGAGTAAATTGACTTTTTGTAAATTGTAATTTAAGGAAACATAAGGATATAAAGAACTTCTGAGTGGTTTTTTTTAATGTTTTAAGTTAGATAGCGGTATGTGGCTTATACTATTAGATGCGAAATTATTATAGCTATTGAATGGTATAAAAAAACTAAAAGGGCGTATCTCAGAGATACCGCCTTTCGGCTTAGCAGGGCAGTATTGTACCATAAGAGTTTAGAATCAAATAAAAAAAAAAAAACAAAACAAACTTACATTCTCCTTCTTCTGTTTCTTGTCCACAATCTTTTCTAATCTTTTCCTCTGTGCTTTGGACAGGAACCTGGTCTTTTCTTTCTTTTCCTTGACAACTTTAGTGTCTCGTTTCTTTGAAGGCAACACCAGTAGATTGGTAGCATCACTGGCTCCATACTCATTGGTAGAAAAATCTAGTTGAATCTAGAACAAAAATGTTTAAAACATAACCCTTTCTTCTAGGACACATTAGCCACAGTATCTGTATCTATACACATAATAAATTACAGTCGCTTTTCGCGTTTGTTCTTCTAAACCACACAACAGATTTTGATGAGGTTTTCACCATTGTTTAGAGAATTTATTCCAAAGGGTAAATAT
This sequence comes from Agrochola circellaris, assembly GCA_914767755.1. Classification (NCBI taxonomy): domain Eukaryota; kingdom Metazoa; phylum Arthropoda; class Insecta; order Lepidoptera; family Noctuidae; genus Agrochola; species Agrochola circellaris. Next base: position 14,116,705 of record OU611860.1, read on the forward strand.
TAAATTTATATAATAATAAATCATTACTATCATCTAAATTTAATATTAACCTTTCGATATCTCGATGTTTTGTCAAATCATAAATCAAATCAAAATTATTTATTTACAGATCATACAATCCAATTTGTTAGTTAGTTAGTTATAAAAACCGTAAAATAATTATTCAGAGGAAAACTTTTATTTTACGAAAAACGTGAATTAAATCTTAATTCTTATGGACAAGAATAGTGGATAAGTGTAAACTGAAACTAATAGAATTTCATTTTTATTAATCAGGTAACTTTAACATTTCCTTACCTTCTGTATGTACTGTATGGTGTAGCAAATTTTTTTATTGAGTAAGAAAGTCTGGTTTTTAATATTTGAGAAATATTAATTGTCTTAAAATTGTATTACTCTTCTTTTATTTTTGTTGTTTGGTCTATTATAGTAATGTTGATACCTACTTCAAATAAATATGTGGCGTTTAAACAGGGAAAACCTAATTTACGGTTTTAATAGAAAAATGGAAGAACATGGAAATTGGTTACCTCATTTGTTTGCGAATTATCGATATTCGTCTTCACGACTTGCCGCGCTTTTGCATTGTAGCGTCCTTTCCCCATCTTTTTAGATTGGCCCTAAGACTTCGAATACCATTAATAAAGAAAATTATTTTAGATAAAATAACTTTTTATCACACGACACCAACAAACCAACGTGTTTTTGTTATGACTTTTTTTTTTTTTTAATAGTTTGACATTTAGAGTTTGAAGTAAAATTTTTACTATTTTTATTTAGTAATGTTTGTGATAGAACTAAAATAAATGAATTCTGATATTTTAGTATGGATGACTGATAGTCATCCATACTAAAATATCGGAATTGCAGCATGTTTGTTTACGGTAAGCGCCATATTCACCATCCATCTTGCTGTATGTCCCGCCAAGGCCGCGATGCTGGACGTAGCATACACACGACCGTGCGTGCATCCAGTGTGCAGTACGTCCGCTCAAGGCCGCGGTTAATGTTGACAGATCTGGGTATTTTGCGCGATTTTACCCCATTCAAAATTTCCATTTACATTTCCCGAAATCCCTGTCAAAATAAAGTAGCTTTATGTATGCCAAGCATAATATTAATAATTTTATCCAAAAAAAGGGAGAAATCCCTAAAAGTGGAAACACTTGCAGAATCTGCTGTACAGCAAGTCTATACACGATCCAGCACGAACGTTGCACAGTCGCTATGACGTACGTCCGTGATAGTCTATCTGCACGACGGACGCGACGCTAGCAGTGGTGGCTGCTCTTGCTGGATGCAACATTGTATGTATTACTGAATTATAATCATTGGAATCATTAAAACATCTCTCTAAGTTGGATTGGTTGCTTATGAATTTTTCCACAAGAAACGCAATTAAACGCAATAAAACGCAAAAATTATATCTCGCGAGCTGCAACCGCAGATTCACCTATTGTCTCTGAATTGTATACACTGAAGAACTATTGAGGGCAAAGGTATGAAATTCAAAATTCTGAAGTCATTTATTTAAACTAGGCTGAGAATCAGCACTTTTCGAACGTCAAAATTACATAAGACAGTCCCCCAAAACGCCCACCCTTCACCACTTCCTAGGCAATTATCGGAGATTAAAGAATATAAAACTCATTGCTTCACTGTCAATGGAAGTTCGAACGAGCGAAGGCGACCTCCTTCAACGCACATTGTTTTCCAAAATAATAGGATTTTGATAACATGTGAGTCTGACACTGACATGAAATTAAATTGACTTTGACATTGAATATCATTATAGTTTTTTACAAGGAGGCTCCTTGTAAAAAATGTAAGTCTAGTGAATTTACTACCCCAATGTGTTAGGAGTTCTGTGAGTAGCACAGCCACAGACTATAATGATATTCAATGTCAATGTCAATTTAATTTCATGTCAGTGTCAGACTCACATGTTATCAAAATCCTATTATTTTGGAAAACAATGTGCGTTTTTATATCTTTAAATTGAAAGACAATAACAAAATGGCAAAGGAAACGTTCTTCGAACTAACCAGGCGATCTGTACCCATAATTAAGAACGAAACAGCGTACTTGTCATGGCGTAATTCAGTTATAACTGTACGCACTACAAAACGTGTGAATTTTCTCGAATACTCCTACAATTTGGAGTGTTTGGAAAGAAATATAGATTTTACAGAAAGTTCAATACTTAGTCCTAAGAACAGTCCCGCTTCAGAGGTGTGTAATGCAAATTTTTTGAAGTCTGAAATGCGGAATGTTGACTATACGGAAATGATAGTGAATTCATCATTTTGGCCGCACAATTCAGCTCTGACTGAAGAAATGACCAGTGTGACTATGTGTAAGTGGTCGCCACAAAATTTTAGTAAAAGTGAATGTGTTCTTGCAGTGCTAAATAACATTGGAGGTGTTGAATTCTTCGGTCAAAGACAATTACAATGGAAAAGTATTCTGAACTTGTCTCCTAACGTCACAAAGCTTCTACAGCACAATAGGGCTCCAGTATTCTTCGAAGACCTGAAAGAATCTGTGTTTATCCTTGAAACATCAGCAATATGCTGGGCGCCACAATTAAATTCGGACAATTCTTGCTTCTTCATCACTGCACAGAAGAATGGCGCTGTATTGTTTTGGCAGATATTTAGCAATATGGATGTACCAAAACTGCGAGGCCGTATTGTATCTGATATGGGGGAAATAACCGGAATGAAATGGATACCGAAGTGTGTTAATAAATTTTACTTAATATGTACCGATGTTTTGGGTGTAATAAATGCCTTTGAGATGGAAATAGAGAATGGAAATATAAGTCTCCTACGGCCCCATGTACTCTGGCCCCACAAAGATAGGATGATGGCTGTTCGCTTAATGTACACAGTTCTAGATAATCATATTGTTTTCTTGTGCAGTAAACACAGACATTTATTAATACAAGTTATTGATGCTAATGGAAAAATCCTGTCTCAATATCTGAACAATGTGAATGACCACCGCATTACAGACATTGCTTACACAAAAGACGGCATTTATTTATCAACGGTAAATGTCAAAATATACAAAATTAATATCGCTTTTCTACATGGCAATTTAAATGTGGAACTTGATCAATTAAACATTAAAGATCCGTATTCAACTTACGAACTGCATGGTCTACGGTTCTCTACAAACAATGTGCTGTGTGCATTGGCTATGGTCAACAGAAGGGTGCTCTGTAGAAAAGAAGCCCATAAAATGGAAGTGATTTTCCTTAGCACAGATTCTAAGCTAGAATCAATACTACCAACTCTTATGACTAATCCAACAAAAAAACTAACCTATTACTGGGACTGCATAGAACTTTTGAGGTTTCAAGTAGCAAAGTTGAAGGTATTTCCGAAGCTAAACTATGATGAACTGTATGCAACAGCATCGGAAGATGTGTATAAGCTTAAGATCTATTTTATTCTCATGACTTACCTTGCTGGCTTAAAAAAAGTTTTGCGAGTATGTTCCGGTGTGACTTTACCGGAAACTTCCCCAGAAATCGTAAAAGAAAAAATATTATATTTACATGCTCAGTCATTGCTAAATAGTCTATGTGAGAAATGTCAAAGAGAGGGAAAACTAAGTGATTTGGACATGGAATCTTTGTACGGCAGTAAAAATTACATCGAATATTATTCCACAAAACATAAAACTGTAATAGAGTTTGACCAAAATGTGCTGAGCGCTTTAGAAAATAATTGTGACTACGTGTGTCAGTGCTGTGATGATAAAATTCAGGGGTTTTCATGTAAAAACGGACATTTGAACATGTTTTGTATGCAGAGCTTTACTCCAATTATGTCTGTTGATTATTTATTATGCAGGAGTTGCGGATCAACAGCCCGGTGCGATTTAGAATTAGGGAATCCTGTATGTGTATTTTGTGATTTAAACTTGGTTAAACCTGATTGAAAGTGTTTTTGTACTTTTGTTTGTGAAATAAAAAGATGACAAGACATAGTAATTATATTTTTATATTTATACCAAACAAAAACATATACACCATTACAGTGATTCGTTTCGTACTTTTGCTATCTGGTTTTGGAAAGGCGTTAAGGTTCGTACAGACCAGCGCGACGCGACTCGAACAATACAATTTCTAAGAAAACTTGACGGTATAACAATAACCTGTGTCGCGTCGCGGTATTCTGCACAAAGCTTTACGCGTTTTATTCGTCACTAGCTGCGCCTCGCGGTTTCACCAACCTAAGTCTCGAATTCTCGATCCCGTGTGAATATCGGGATAAAAGTACCTATCCTATGTCCTAATCCCAGTCATGGTCTACCCATTTGCCAAATTTGATTGAAATCCGTTCATCCATTTTAGCGTGAAAGCGTAACAAATAAACAAACAATATAACAATACTTAGGTGTTTTGTTAACTATAAATTGTTTATTTTTAATAATTTCTAACTAAGTTGGCTTATTGGGATGGCTAGTCTCCGTTGAGTTAGGCCGTTGACATACGAATAGGCACACATGGGGGGGAGATAAATTATATGTGTAGTTAAACTAATTTTTATGAAAACTTAAAACAGTAAAAACCATTAAGTAATTACTCAAGCAAAATAACATTTATTCAAGCATCCTAAATGTAAAATACCTAACAATAAATACATGAAACGACAACAGCTCAAAATAATTATAAAACGAGCCTTACAGTAAGTAGTCATCATCATCATCATCCTGTTTACAACCTCAACGATCATTATATTCATTTTCATTAAACAGAGTGGCAGGGACATCGACGCGAAGCCGCCATGGATTCAGTACATGATTCTGGAGCCCCGGCGTTGAAATTTTTAACTCAGGGGCGTTCAATATCATATACTGAATGGTAATAATGGTAACAGGCTTCGCGTCGATTTCCCTACCCATTTTATATTTATAAAATTATGGGTAGCATAACGTCTTTTTTATTTATAACGTCTTATTTATTTTCACAAAAATACCATGGAAAATTACACCGAACAAACAATACCTAGGTACTGGTTAAAAAAACATCTACTGTTTGATAAGAATGTTAAATAAAAAAATGTGATTATAAAATTCATTGAATTATGTTCCTGTGAAATATTCATTACAATAAATAGTCGTTAAAATAATAATATTCGAAATAAAAATACAAGGATCAAAATATTATATGAAACATTTGCTGCGAAACGACATTATATGAAAATTTCTGTCTGCGAAACAAGGGAACACCGTTTCTGATTTCTTACAAAAGAAAAAGGCATTGCTACGTATAGGCATCAGCTAGTATGCATATATACATATAAAAGTTACGCCCTAGGCAGTACTAGAGCCATTTGTTTTAGTTTCCGTCTGTGTACTTTGGTAGTAGCAGTCATTGGTATGGAGTCGATGAAAATAACTCCACCTCGGAGTTGCTTTGCGTCTGGTAGAGAATCTGTAACAACACCCACACCTATATTATTTCATTTATTTAATTATTTTATTATCTATGTACGCACAGTAAAATACATATAGATACAAAATAGTTATAGTTTTGAGTACAAAGGTACTGCTTATTTCTTAAGAAATTTCCAGCAGACCTGCGAAAGGAGAAATGAAAAAGAAATGTAGACGATAATGTGTGAGAGCAAGGAGAGAAAATATGAATAAGCGAAGTCTTAAAACTAACATATTAAGTATACCATACACGTAGCTTAAATATATCAATATTTAAATACTTATATAAATACTCATAGTTGAGAGGAAAGGTAAATGTTCTATTAGTCGATATTTGAATACCATGCTATTCTGTAAATATCTCACCGTGAAAACTTGGGTGAAGTGAGCTGTCAATAGTGTCAATCCCTGTGGAATGACAGCTCACTCCACGCTCACTTCACCTAAGTTTTCACGGTGAGATGGTTACAGAATAGCACTGCTGTAGTTTTTAAATTACGAATGCTAGACGGAAGTGAGTTCCACAATCTAATGGCATGAACAGAGAAGGAATAAGAATAGTAGTTAGTTTTATGAAGACGAGATTTAAGGAGGGATCTAAGGTGTCATCTACATGGAGCGTCGCTAGAGCGAGCGTAAGAAAAACGCTCACGCAGGTAGGAGGGATAAGACGGGTTGTGTAAGATGTTGAAGAGAAGAGACATAAAATCCGAGTGTTCCTGCGAACTATCTTTGAAACGGCTGATTCGGCGGTACCTAGTTATTTTTAATTTTTTTTCGAGCGTGGGAAATTATCAAATAACTTCTCCCGCTCTGGGCGGAGCGGGAGGGCGTGTCAGACTTGTACTAACTAAAACCCACCCGTGTTCCTTCCGTTGCCTGTGTGCCGGGGCCACGATATCCCTTTCGGACAAACTCGCAACCCTGGCAGGCATTGGCCCTAACGGACCCCGTCAGTTGGCGGTAGCTACGCCCCTGCTAACAAAATGTAATTAGTAATTAACTAAAGTAATAATTAAATAAACACGAATTTTTTTATTGCAGGAGGAAGCCCCTGTATTTCGTGTATACGTATGTTTAGATTCTATTTTTGAAACCACTTCTGTTTGCTATCGAAAGTTTGTAGGCGTACAACTACCAAAAGTTTTTATTAACTTCTTTTTGTAATATTTCTCATTATTAATAGAATTAAAAAGCCGTTTTTTTTACAGAATGTTTTGTGTAGATTATTAGACTATATATTAAAGGTAATAACGCAATCAACGTAATAACGTAAGTAGTAGACGTATAGCCGCGCGGCGAGTGATTCAAAGACATAATTACTCAAAGCCAAGTAGATTTAATGATCAGTTTTAAAGTTTATGCTTCACCCATCCGCAGCCGCTATTTACCTCTCGTAGGTACCTACCTACTGCAGCCCCCGAGCACCCACGGAGTCGGCGCCCCTTGACTGTGGCATTGCCAAGACGTATCACACCGCAAGATGCTTGTCGCTTGAGCGTGTAAGCTTGGGGTCAACAACACACCGCTTTCTGAATTGAGAATTTGAAGTGGCTTACCTTTAACCAGGTTTTTGATCTCGTTCGCACTAAGTTGGGCTCCTGGTCGTGGCACGACGCACGCGACGGGTATATCACCCCACTCCTCGTGAGAAATGCTTGTCACAGCAACATCTAACACGCCAGGGTGCTTGCGGATTACCCCCTCTATTTCTAGGGGTGACAGCTGTGGAGAATTAAACCGAGTAAATTTTTTGTCTTAACCTTCACAATGATCGTTGAATGTTGCAATACAACAAAAAATAATAAAACAACAACACTCCGAGCAGTGTTTCTGCCTGGAAGTTTGTTGCCACTTCTTCTTCCCAGCTAACGCACTAGGAAGTGATGAAGGGTGGGCGTTTTGGGGGACTGTCTTATGTAATTTTGACGTTTGAAAAGTGCTGATTCTCAGCCCAGTTTGAAAAAATGACTTTTGAATTTTGAATTTTGATAGCCTAGTGGTGTGACCGTCAGGCTGTCATAGGTCTCGAGTTCGAACCCATGGCACGCACCTCTGACTTTTCGGATTCATGTGCGTATTGTTTAATTATCACTTGCTTCAAAAACGGTGAAGGAAAACACCGTGAGGAAGCCATGCATGGCATGCTTAAGAGATATGTCTCGACGGCATGTGAAGCCAAGTCAGAGGCCCATGGGTGGCTGTAAAAATCTGACATCAGGTTAGTCACTAACCACATGAAAAGAGACAACAGCATTAGTGACACTATATGCTAGTTCTAAATAATATATCTATGGACACTACTCAATCCACAATCATATTTTTTTTTTTTTTTCTTGCCTACGCTGTCCCACCCACTCCTGGGCAAAGGCCTCCCTCCACTCCTTCCATCGTTCGCGAGCCCGTGCGTCCTTCTTCCAGTTTTGACGGAAAGTATCCAGCTCGTCCCGCCATCTCCTACGTGGTCTGCCGCGACCCCACCTCGCTGTCTCAGGGCACCAGTTCTGCGCTATTTGGGCCCACAGTTTGTCCGGCAATCATACCATACTCAAAAATAAATCAATACCTAACTCAATGAATATGAAAGTTGTCGAATTGTTTTTACCTTAATATACATGCACTTCAAAAGTAACCTGATCCGATCCACAAAGAAGAAATTCCAGTTCTCATCTCTGTAGAAAATGTCTCCAGTTTTCAACCAGCCATCTTCTGTGATGGTCTCCTTCGTGAACTCAATATCGTTGTAATACCCCTGAAAATAAGTTTTTCGATGATAATGATAGCTTATCACAAAATATCGTGCCCGTAATATCCTAATATAATACTGCGTTTGCAATTTATTTGCCAAACATGTAAACAAACACGAGTTTTAGGAAAAACAACTGTAATGCTTTTATCATAAGGTTCATTTTGCGCTACAACTACAACGCTATTGTTTTTACTTTTTCAACAGTACTAGTCAGTCTAAAATTAACTTTATGTTTGTTTAAGTGTAAATAACTTCAATTGGAAACAAGGATTTAAATAGGTAGGTATTTTTTATTAATAGGTACGAGATGAATATACTCCTATTGTATCAACCGTGCACAAAAAACTCTTGGCTGCTACTGAGAAATGAAGATTTATAATGAAGAAGTAAAATAACTACGTAACTCTTTTTAACCCACTTCTTAAAAAGTGGTGGTCCCATAGTATTAAGGGGGGTGCGCTAAGGTAGCCCGTGAGATTCAAATTTTCTTTAGTTTTTTGCATTTTACAGGTCAGTGTCAGGTTTTATTTTTATTAAAATATTTTTCGCGACCGTAAAAAATATGGCTTTACATAATTATAATCATTACAATCAGCAATACAACTCCATAAGTTAGCATAATCGGCAAATGTCATGATTTCATGAAATAGTCATTCAATGGGATTACATGAACTTAGAGAATTGTATTGATCATTTTTATGATTATAATTCTATAAACAAACGTTTGATACGGCCGCGAATCAACATAGAACATGATACTGACCTGCAAAATGCAAAAATCGTTAGAAAATTTGAATTTCGCGAGCTGCCTTGACGCTTTCGCCTTAAGTTTGCTTGGTTAGTTTTTGAATTCGTTTCAATAATACTTATTTTTCCACTTAGTGTACGTTGATGTTGTAATAACTTCCTGTCACTATTAACAAAGCAAGATATATTTACATAGCAAGCTGAGTATTTGGTGCAGCTGTGAGGCACACAATACTGTTTTAAGCTTTTGAAGATGTGGCGGCATCTACATCGCCACATGCGAACTACGCATCATAGACCTGACGTCACACAACATCCTGACGTCACTCAAAATCCTGCATCGCGCAATTAGAGTTTACCGCGCGGTGAACATAATATAGGTATACAAGCTCCTAACTTCAACCTCTGGGCAGTTGTCGGAGGATCCTCCCTTTTCTATGGTGGATGAGTGAACTTTACACCCTGTTCCTCATACTCCTAAAAGATACCAAAAGGTACCTATCCTTACTTTAAATGGACATGGTCCTTTGATCCATAACTCGCCTGAGACGTTGGACTCGTAGATATCTTGAAGCGTCTCGGTGTTTACAATCTAAAATCATGATAAAATTCTTATTAATAGGTGAACAGTGAACATAATTTTTTATGTGAAATATAAAATTAGAATAGTAATTAACATGAAAAAAAAATATAAATGGTGTACAATGTTACTTTTTTTTTTTTTTCTATCTGACAAACACTTTAAGAAGTATTTGCTCTTCTACCTACCTACGCAATTTGTCTACGGTTGACCTACTGCTACTCATGACTAGGGTCAAATAACCTGGCTAGTGGTACTTCTTACCCGATATTGGAAGCATCCCAAGGGCTTGCCACAGGACCCTGGCGCGGGATTGTCTCCAAGGAATGCGAGGGCAGTCAGCTCAGTCATGCCATATATGTTTATTACCTCTGTGTTCGGCGATACTGTCTGGAATCCACACAACATAATGAACTCACAAAAACAATAAGAAAAATAAACCTTTTTAAAAACAAGCTTTTAATTAACAAAAAAATACGACTTACGTAAACATAGGACTTAATTATTTTTTTAAAGGTTGAGCTTGTATTAAAATATAAGGAGGACGTTCACGTCTCAAGCTTTTAAGAAAATATTAAAGTTTTATTTCGTAATTTTCAGTTAATTAAAAGCTTGTTTTTAAAAAGGTTTTGACATAAATTTTATTTACTATATTTTTTCGCATTATAATTTGTTAAATTATGCACATTTGAATTAATATTCACTTACTACTATATATTCAAAATCTATAAGTACAGTTTAATATAATTTATAAGTAAAAAATCTATAAGTAAAGTTTAATATAATTTAGAAAAGTCTCCATTGTTTTGTATATTCTTACAAAAACTGCTGCTATTGAATCATTTGGGTTAGGTTAGGTAAGAACAGTGACCATTAACGCGTAAAGGCGAACGAGCTAAGCGAGCGTGCCGCCGAGCGCCACATCTCCTTTATTTTTGGTAAATCATTTGGGTTAGATGAGGTTATAACAGTATGATGTTTCCTGATATTTACTTATTCATTACAGAATTTTGGCTGAAAATGAATAAAATGAAAATTTGGTCAACTGAACGTTATAAAAAAGAGCATTATACAGATTGAAAATTATATGAAATGAACGTAATACTAAATGTTATTAGAGCAAAAGCAGGTTATATGAAATATTACATTTATAGATCACATGAAATTAGGTTGTTTGTTTAGCATATGAAAATTATATCTTGTGAACGTTATTTCAAGTGATATCATACTATCTGTTATTATACCATAGTGTATAGTGTCGAAAGGTATTATATTTTCAATGAAGCAGCATTGTACCTGGTACCGGCCACAAATTCTTATTCTCTTATTTAATCAAACGCTCCGATACTATTTGTTTTTTTAAGGCAAATAAAACTTCCCAAAGTATCTTAGTACAAACCATAATTTCATCAATGAGGGTCTGTGGCAACGTGAGGCCACACAGCATGAGTAGTTCAAAGCTCGTGAAATCACAATTATCTCGGCTGTCAGGCTTCAGAAGCCATGTCATCAAAGTAGGAGACATGATTGAGTACGACGGCTGTAAAGAAAATATGTTACTTTTAGTGTCTTTGCATTTCATACTGCCAAAGAATTTCCAAAATTAAGTGACGGTGGGCGGGAGCACGGTGCTCACAGACTGGCAGTACGTAAGGATGCCTGAAAAGCTTAGAAGTGGCGATGGTGAGCTTTCTAATGACAAGCATGTACCGACCACTGGATGCGGGAATCACAGGAGCATTTGCGAAGCTTGGGGCATTTGAGAAAAGACCAAGAGTTCTTTTGATTGAATGATTATCATTTAGTTAAGTTCCATACACTCAGTGCCTGGTCAGGGTTTTCCTCCATAGAATATATGATTAAATATTTCCTAAAAGTAATAAAAACAAAAAAAAAATGCAAGGCCTTTTTTGTAGATATTTATTCCGTGCTTAAATTCACTCACTTTATACGTGTTAATGAGATAATATACGTGCTCCTGTGTCAACGTAACTGAGGTTTGAAGGCGCGTATACCGTAGTATCGGCGATCTGATAAAGCTTGTCATGCCTGTGGTCCAAACTATGGGTGTCAGGACCAGAGCCAGGCGCGTCGGTGTAGGGAATTTGTTGTATTGGATCCTGGAGTGCATAAAGATAATTTTTTTAATTAATTTAATAAATACGCTAAAGGGGTACCTGGGCATAGAAGTATAGTATCCTTTTGCTATTTATGTTTAAGTTCCAATCAGGAGGGTGCTTTTTGAAAAATCCTGGATGTAACTTGCACAGACTGGGATGACAAAAAAGGGAGGAGATTAAATATTAAGCAATGGGAGGAACAATACTATAAAAAACTTAAAATATAAGATAATGACTGGATGCAAAATTATTAAAGATGAACATGACTTACCAAAGATAAGACAAGAAGATGGCGAAGTACTTATGGGAATGAGCTACAGCTTTCGGCAGGCCTGTGGTACCACTCGTCGTTACCAGAAACGCTATCGATTCTTCAGGGTCAAAGTCAGAACACCTGGAAGTATGAAAATGGAAATTCGTTTTGGAAATTCTAAACGAAACTATTAGGGATAAACGAAAGTGTACGACTTGCAAATCTGCTAAGTAGTAGCCATGCACTCAACAAGAAAATTACGGAGCAAAGGATATTGCTGAATATAGTCGATAAATTGTGATAGCAGATATAAATGATAAACTAAGACCATCGAGGTAGAATAAAACAGTGAATTACTAATAACAATAACAAAACCATGATCAGCAAGACGAACAGGCACCACAAGCAGCACCCGTTCACGAGCATAACGCAAAGATCAACCATTACCCCCTCGCCATATTTCAGGGAAGGAGGCAACCCGACCCCCGACGCTACCGCAAGCAGTGACATCTAGGGAGCATGACGAACTTACTGCCGGTTGCTCAGGCAAAAAATAATATGATCAATTGTTGAGGTCACTAGCTAACCATATATTGCTATACAACTCATAAAAACACATTGTAATGATTAGATTATGTCAACAATAAATCAAAATAAAATCAAAATAAATTGACTTATAAAGTCAAATAAAAGAAACAATTATATAAACATGATGCTGAATGTTCACTTACTTAAAATCCTCCGTTGGTGTGTCATCTCCATACTTTTTTATAAAATCCGTGAAGTTGCAGAAATGGTCTCCCTTATCGAAGGTAATTATGTGAGCGTTCATATTCAAATTGGATAACGTCAACTGTGCGTTGGAGGTGACGTCGCTTTGGCAAAATATTATATTGGGTTTTGTGTCAGCCAACAAGTGCTGCAAGTCATCTGAAAGTTTGTGAATGAGGCTAAGATTATACAAAGCGAACAACACACTAAAATGTTGTTGTCATTGTAGGTTAGTTATTTTTCAGGCCAAAAAATGTCCTTAATGTTCAAATAAATTCAAATTACAATAAATATTATTATTTTAATCAGACTAAGAATCGGCTTTTGAAAGTCAAACCTATACATAAGATAGGCCCGAAAAGGTTGGACTGAAACCTGCCTGCACGACAATACCATTGTTGATCACGTGTTGCAATATAACCAGGGGAAGGATTCGGTTTTCAGTGTATATTTATAATATAGTGAAGATTTTAAAATATAAATAATTAATATACATACGTATAGGCATAGCCCTGTCAATCGCTGCTACGATAATTCCAAGATAAAATGCAGCATACAGGGGTATAGTGATATCTAAGTGATTGGGCGCCATCAGTATCATCATGTCGCCAGGCTTCAGTCCTAAGTTCCGCAGACTCTGGGCACAGCGCACTGACCTCTCTAAAACCGACCCAGAAGTTTCTGACTGCCCTGTTGCTCCATCGATCTGTGAACATGTTTTGAATCCACACGTTAGCCTTTACAAATGGTGCATCATGGGCAGCCGTGTCATGAGATATTTTCAACTATTTTGTGCTGATAAAAGGGGAAGAAGTTGTCTCTCGCGAACGTCCCTTTTTATACAAAGAAGAAATCGAATATTATCACCACGTTTGCTAGTGGTACGGTCCAGCAAGTATTAGTAGGTATACAAAGTGTGGGGTATGTACCACAAAGGTAAGGTAAAAAATAACGTTTTTTTTTACAAAACAAAACACTGCGAATTGAAAAATGACTTCGGTGGAAAAAAACGAAAACACAAAACGACTTCCATTATTGTACACTACGTAGTGTTTTTTTTTGGAAGTCAGTTGTTTTTTTTTGCTTTACCTGCAATACAAAATCTGGGGCATCCTTAAGGCTTTGAAGGATGATCTTGCCGAGGTGGTGTCGGTCTGTAGGGATGCCAGACTGGGCCACTATGCGGGAGGTCAGGTCCTGCATGTACCAGTGTACAGAGTCGTTGACCATCCTCCGTTGAGTCATTTTGATGGCCTTTGTGTTCTTGCTTCGATGGAGCCAAACCTTTTTTGAATCGACTTTTGACTTTTGTAAGCTGAAAAAAAAAACAGTCAATCAATACCAGACCAAAGGTTCTCGCATCACCGCACAGAACGTTGTCGCATCCGCGGATGCGACGTAAGGTGCAAGCTCGGAGTGTGAGAGAAGTTAGATTGAGGTGGGCGAGCTGGATAGATACGATGACTGGAAGAGGAAGGGAACAAGCAGATGTTTTAAAAAGGCGACGACTGAACATACCGTCTATGCAAGAGACGAAGTGGAACGGTGCGAAGGCCAGAGAGATAGGAGCAGTATATAAGTTTTAATACAGGGGAAGCGATGACAAGCGAAATGGTGTGGGTGTAGTTTTGGATAGTCAGTTGAAAGAATGTATGGTGGATGTTAAAAGAGTGAGTGATAGAGGGATAGCTGTTAAAATAATTGTGGAGTGCTTGGTAGTTAATATAGTTAGTGTGTATGCAACCCAGTCAGGGTGTGAGGATATTGTAAAAGAGAAGTTTTGGAAGAATTTCGATTGAGTGATGATGGATGTGCAAGATACAAGAATTTCGATGGCCATAACAGTAGGGGATTACCAAAGAAACGATTGATGGACGGCTAAAGAAACTGGCGACTACCAAGATGACGACTAATAGAGAAGTCAGGAAGAAAAGGATATTGCGCCGACATCAAATAAATTGAGATAAGGGCAGGCGAGTCATACGAGTTACCGCCTGCCGGTCCTGTGCAGCTTTTTAGAAAATATTCGAGCTTTACTCAGGTCTCCAGAAAAAACAACAAAAGTTTTGATAAGAGGTTTGATGACCCATTTTCCTTGCCGCGAATAACTCATTATTACGTGATGCCTATCAATATAAACTTTAGTTGCGAATTCAATACAGTATTTCTAACGGCATCACATAACCCCTGTAGATCATTCGTGAGCAAGATGTGAGGAATGATAAATTGAAGAAAAGTTACTGCCCATCTCGACAAATATTCACTTAAAAGGAGATATCTACCATTTTAGTTTAAGATCTTAAGAGCGTTTATTCTGAAAGTGGGCAACGTCGCAAATAGATGTCAAATATATTACGCTGTTAAAAAGCAACTTTGCAAATAGCTGTCAAATATTATCCTGTTTTGATTAATTTTGACAATATTACTTTATGGAAAGAAGAAATGTGGCTAACTAGCGAACTAGAATATTGATAATGAATTGCAATTATAACATTGAATTTGTTGTTGTACCCGTTTTAGGTACAACAACAAATACAACAAGAATATTTAGTTTTAGATATAAAAAAGTATTTGGAAAATTTCCAAATGCCTTTTTTACATCTAAAACTAAATATTCGGTGCCACAATATTAATTATTGCATTTCATAATCAATATTTTAGTTCACTAGTTAACCAAATTCTATATTTCCATACAGTAAGTAATATTGCCAAATTAATCAAAACAGCTAAATATTTGACAGCTATTTGCGACGTCGCTTTTTTAACTTTTAGGATAAACGCTCTTAAATTGTAAATATGCATGAAAGTTATTCAATAAACAATTTCTATTTCAAACAATAATTATACACGATTAAGTAGCATACAAAATAAAATATTAGCTTCGACTTACATTACAGGATCAGAGATTATATGTTAGCACCACTAACGTTGAACGTACAAACTGAGCTCTCAATAATGACGGAACGCTTTTTAATAAACTACTAAAGTCCGGCCGGACTTTAGCCGTTACCCGCGACCTAATTTCCGGTACTCCATATACGATATCTTAAAACGCCTAATTTATTGCAACTAGATTATTTTTTAGCTAATGTTTTTTGTCTGTGATGTATCTTAAAATTCTTGACATAAATACAATTTTTTTATCTTGTAATGAAGAGTATTTTTAACCGACTCCAAAAAGGAGGAGTTGTTGTTTTGTTTTTTGTATGTTTGTTACGCGTCTACTCCGCCAATTATGAACTGATTTTGATGCTACTTTTTATTTTAGTAGGTCATTCTTCAGAGGTGGTCCCATAATTTTTTTATTAACTTTGCCTGGGTGGTTTTTGAGTTAGCTTCAATATAATACGTATTTTCCCCACTTAGTCTTTTTGAATAATGTTATAATAGGTTCTGTTCACTTTGATTTTGCATATGAAAGTATATTGCATATATAGGTAGTATAATATGCATTTAGTAAAAAGCTGTTATTTTGACATAACAAATAGACACTTCAATTTGATTTTATCGTATGTAAGTATGTATAGATAGATAAATTAGAGCGAAATATAAGGGTCAGCACAGGTCAAACTCCAAAATAAAATTCGGTAACATAATATTTATTTATATTATTGATGGGGTCAAGCGTCTGACTTGAATATGAACGTTTGCAATCGATTATCAGTTTAAAAGTATTTTACTATTTACAACCACCAGCCGCTGAAAAATTCCGTATGTAAATCGGCCAGAAAACATTGACGCAGCGTTCAGTTTAGACATTCAGTTTAGGAGTAGGTCGTGGCCGAGTAATAACAGCCGTACGGGTCGATTCATCAGGTTAAGCTACGCTTGCCGGAGTTTGTCCGTGGATAGGTGACCATCTTTACATACCGAGACTCCTCCGTGCCTCGGAAAGCACGTTAAGCCATTCGTGGATTTTTGACAGTCGTTACGGGTCGACAGAAGTCCAAAAGTCCGACAACCAGTCTTACCAAGGGGTATCGTATTACCCATTGTGGGTTGTGGAGGTCAGATAGGCATTCGCTCCGTGTAAAATACTGGTAATCAGCTGCATCCGGTTAGACTGGAAGCCGACCCCAACATAGTTGGGAAAAGGCTAGGCAGATTGATTGTTCAGTTTAGGCAGTTGTCGGTATGTTTAGCTTGATTTCGTCTCGTTCTATACTATCCAAAGTATTTATTCAGGAATTCGTTTAAAGGCTCGTGCCGACCAGCGCGACGCGACTCGAACAAAACAATTTCTAAGAAAACTTCACGGTATAACAATAGCCGGTGTCGCGTCGCGCTGTCGCGTCGCGCTTGTCTGCACGAAGCTTTATGTAATGACGACCACTGCCATCCGTTCCTTCGACAAGCACGGTAAGGTCTTCTTACTACAACTGAACCTTACTTACTTTCTAAGCTGTCAGTGTGATTTATCCTTGGAACTTCTAGAAACCCAAGAATTTATCGACCCTTCAAAGTTCCGTTCCCTGTAGTGTTTTCTGGGAAAATAAAAATACAGGCGATGTTAAATTAAAAATATGCATAATAGTACATTTGAATGCAAGTGTGCGAATACAAGTTTGTCAATACACTCGAGGCAGGATTGCGCTCTCGACTCTAATCCTAAAATTTGGCAACGTCGCAAATAGCTGTCAAATATTTCACTGTTTTGATTAATTTGGCAATATTACTGTGTGGAAATAAGAAATGTGGCTAACTAGCGAACTAGAATATTGATTATGAAATGCAACAATTAATATCGTAACACCGAATATTTAGTTTTAGATGTAAAAAAAGTATTTGGAAACTTTCCAAATGCTTTTTTACACCTCAAACGGGTATATCATCAAATTCAATGTTATAATTACAATTCATTATTAATATTCTAGTTCGCTAGTTAGACATCACCCAAAATAGCTAAAATTTGGCACAAAGATAAAATGTTTGCTCGACAAGATTGGTTCTAGATAGTCTAAAGAAGGGTGGCAATAACCCCAAAGTAGATTTAAAAACGTCCACAGACCTTCAGCTTTCCAAAGCAATACAAATAATAAATGCTTTTTGGACATTATTTGGTGAAATTGGAGTTCGAACATGGTAGGTAAGGCGAAAAACACAGCTATTTCGTACTTGGTAGGTATTCCAAGCCAACGACCAACAACCAACATCCCAGCTAAAAATGCATTTTACAAATCCCTACGTAATGTCTATAAAAATATATAACAAAATACCTGACATATTAAAAAAGATGAAAAGTTATATTATATTTATAAAGAAACTTAAAAAAATACTGATAAAAAAATGCTCTTAAATACTCCTTAGATGAATATTTAAATAATAAACATAATAGGAAAAAATATATATTAATGATACGGTAATTATTAAATTAATAAATAATTTATAACAAAATATTTATAAATAATAATAATTAAATAAATTAACAATTATGTATATTAAATTAAACATGAAAGCAATAGTAATTATTCGAAGAAAAACAATTTATATAAATGAATAAACAGAATTGTAATACATATGTACAGCAGTGCTATTCTGTAACCAGCTCACCGTGAAAACTTAGGTGAAGTGAGCGTGGAGTGAGCTGTCATTCCACAGGGATTGACACTATTGACAGCTCACTTCACCCAAGTTTTCACGGTGAGATGTTTACAGAATAGCATGGCAGGTATATAAAAATAATCTAAAATATTTAAGTAAGTACATTTTTGCAGATAAATAATACATAAATAAATAGATAAGCGAAATGTTAGTATCTTATCTTATTCGCGGTCTCCGACTTTGATTATATGTAAATTAAAACTTGCTCCCACAATAACAACATAATGATCTAAAACAGGGCTTCCTCTCTCCTACCCTTTTGCTGTGCCCTACAGAGTCCATAAGGATCTAAATTATAGGTATAGTTACCACCTAAGTACACATTATGGTAAAGCAATAAATATATTGAGTATTGAGTACTAAAGTATTGTATGTTTTTCCGCTTGGAGTGGTCTTGGAGTAAAGAAGAAATAAAATACTTAGCATATTAACGAAGTATATTGTTACTTTAGTTGTTACATTTTATGCAAGTACAGCAGTGCTATTCTGTAACCATCTCACCGTGAAAACTTAGGTGAAGTGAGCGTGGAGTGAGCTGTCATTCCACAGGGATTGACACTATTGACAGCTCACTTCACCCAAGTTTTCACGGTGAGATGGTTACAGAATAGCACTGCTGATATCAAAAATATAGTGCAAAACCTATCAATGCTTGACTATAGATAACAATAAAACAACTAGTGCAGTTCAAATAACAAACAATGAACGGTTGTAAATAAATAAATGTTTTAATTGTGTTTATAAAAAAACGGGCCAGGTGCATGTTTTATCACGCACAATGAAGGGTTCCGTAGTTGGGAAAAATTTATACCAAGAACAAACTTAAATTGTAGTTGAAAAACATGTTCTCCCATACATTCCAACTGCAAATGTAAGTTTGTACGCACAATAATGAGATATTTCTCATGTTATTTTAAAACCATAGACTTTTTATAGGTTTTCCTGTAATCTATAAGTACAAAACTATTTTCTGTATTTAGGGTCCGTAGTTTCGGAGATAAGGGCGGCCTTACCTCCGAAACTACTGAGCCTAAAATGGTAAATTTTCATCTAAAATTATAAAAAAAGATATGTTTGAGACCCTTACAGTAAGCCCTTTTATTTGATATGTCACACGGACACGGTAATTATTTGCCTCCCAAAAGTGATCCCATTCAAAAGTAGGTACCAAATTTAAACTTAATCGTTCCATTAGATTCGGAGCAAATTCGCTGTGACAGACTGACAGACAGATAGACACACGAGTGGACCTTTAGGGGTACCGTTTTTTTATTCGGACATACGGAACCCTTAAATAAGTGACGATTGCGCAAAAAAATATATACCTAAAAGACCGAAAAACGTCGTAATTAAAACTCAAACTCAAAGCATTAATTTCAAATAAACCAATTACAGGCACTTTTGAATTGTCAAGGGGTCGGTCAATCAGAAAGATGAAGCTAGTTGCCCATTCCAAAGCGTAGTAGGTTCCTATGGAGAAGAATGGGCAAGAAACTCCACGGAAATATTTTTTTATCTAAGAAACAATAATTGTACATTCAGAACGCCTATTTCAACTCATCGAAATTGAAGAAGGATCTGAGGGTCTAGTGTGAGCTTTGTTTAACCATCTCGATTTTACGCATCGACCGCGTTCGGCGCTCTGATTGGCCCTTCACTAGCCTTCACTGGTGATGGGCCAATCGGAGCGCCGAACGCGGTCGATGCGTAAAATCGAGATGGTTAAACGAAACTCACACTAGACCCGGGAAAGAGTAAAAATCTGATACTTTCATGACTTTAACGTCGATAGGTTTTTGGGCTTGTTTCAAAGCATCAATAAAGTCGTAATCAGTTCCTTTCTTTTGTAAAGATTCGTCGACTCTGTGATGAAAACTGCCAGTGGACATAAATTTATGCCCCGGTTCGAAAATGTTAAGGGTCTGCGGAGAATTGTCTGCGTGGATATAAAATCGCTGTTTTAATTACGAGTATATTAACTAAGAAAGTCAATATCGCCCAATTTTTGTTTGCGACAAAGATCACGTTATTTTGTGGATGGATAAATTGTTCAGCCCAAAACAAAAATTTAATCCGTACAAGTATCCGATTTTACTCTGATTCAGATCTTTCTTCAATTCATAAAGTACGCAAAAATTTGTCCAAGAATTTACCTAAAAAATATATCGTGGTTGTTTGTTGCGAAAAAGGGCTCATACACGTTAGTTTTTAAAACAAGCCACAATGCAAATGAGTATCAATCGAAGAGCTTCAACGTTTGCCTGAGTTTAGACAGAAACACGCACGTAGGGGTATAAAGGCCCTGCCGGGGTTGCGAGTTTGTCCGAAAGGGATATCGCGACCTCGGCACACAGGCAACGGAAGGAACACGGGTGGGTTTTAGTCAGTAAAAGTCTGACACGCCCTCCCGCTCCGCTCAGAGCGGGAGAAGTTATTTGATAATTTCCCAGCTTCAAAAAGAAAAAGAAAAAAAGGGGTATAAAGGCGAGAGAAGTTATTTGAAAATTTCCAAACAAAAACAAAAGGGTTATAAAGGCGACAACTAAATCAGCCACTAGTCACTCTTTTACTGCGATTATTTGTCTGGTGTTAAATAGGAAATAACGCAGTGAGAAATATTACTGCTAATTTACCATGAGATAAGCCAACGCTCCCGCAGCTTGTCTATATGGAAATTTAGTGTCACAGATCTCTACCGCCAATTTTTTACGGGAATATCTTTAACTATTGGTAACGGCAATACAGTCACTCATTCCATACTTCTCCAAAACCTTCTATGTATAGGCGGCTTGATGAACTCTTATATTCCCTTTATTGTGTCGCTCTTATTCTTAGTGGATCTTGAGGTCCAGGGTTCGATCCCGGTTTCTGTAAATCTGTAAGTTTTCCGATTTAGACTTAACCATGTTGTTTGTAAAAAAAAACACACACAAGTACTTTTTGCTATCTGGTTTAAAAGAGGCGTTTCCAAAACCGCCCTTTTGAAAACGCCTCTAGAAACCATAAAGCAAAAGTATTAAATAAGCAAATAAACGAGAAATCGTCAGGCGTTTACGAAGAAACGATGGATAATAGTGTTCATCAACCACGGCTACATTCTCACAAACGATTTTGCATCATGTGCCCGCCATATTGGTTTTTCCTCGACGTCACTAAGCCTAACAATTGTAGTCACACTCGTGGTTACATTGAAAATGGGTCGAGACTACGATGAATTTTTACAAGCCAGACAAATTCGGTGTACTTTTATGAGTTTTCATAAGTATTTCGATTTTCTTTTTTTACCACTAAACAAGAGGGTAAGATAACATACACGCTTGTACACACGGTTACAAATTAAGCTATACATTTCCAATATAAGATGACCTCACATTGAATCCTATACAATGCGAGATCAGCATAAACTGGAAATGTATAACTTGATGTGTAGCCATGTGTACCTATTCCTTAATGGATGGGAGGTATTTAGTTCCCCATATTGCATTGTTAAGTCCCATGTAGGTGGCGAGAATGTTGTTATTTACCGGGCACAAGTTCAGGCTCCGGGCTGCTTCTGAGAAATTCTGAAGGAAAATCTAGTAATTCTTTGCAACCAGGTGTACAAAAGGACCAGCTTATAGGACAAACAAGAATATAGTCAGAAAATAAAGTCCATTCAGTAAAAGAGCAGTAACTAGTTATATATTTATTGACATAGGTAGTGTATTTCCTGCTTTCCTGCCCATTGACGACGACCTTGGCATTGGTCGTGACTTTAGTCTTTGACCAATTCATCGTCAGTTCAACCTCAGAAAAAAGTACTCTGTGTTCTTTGAGCATTTTTTGTAGTTGATCTGCAGAAGAACCAAAAAGAACGATATCATCTGCAAAACGAAGATTTGATAGCATTTTGCTGCCAACCCGGATACCCTTCAGTGTCCACGACTTAGCTGTTTATTAAATATATCCTCCAGCGCAGCAGTGAAAAGTTTAGCAGACAGCGGATCATCCTGTTTTACTCCTTTGGTAATTTTGAATGCCGTGACTAAACAGTCCAGAAAAAAAAAAAAAAAAAAAAAAAAAAATATTCAAACTAGACTGAGAATCAGCACTTTTCGAACGTCAAAATTACAACAGACAGTCCCCCAAAAACGCCCGCCCTTCACCGAAGAATTGGCGCAACACACTCCCCAGCAGCACAGCTGTCAGTTTAGTTGGAAAAACTTGATTCTATATTATATATTAACAGTTTATATTAGCCGTGCTATTTTTGTAAATTACTTTAAGCAATTCTATACAACTTGTTCTCTTTGATATGCCAAACTCTAGCGTATTAATGAGACCATTTCAAAGCATCAACTGGCATATATGAATTATTAGTAAATTTATTTTTCGTCTTCATTTTTCGACAAAGTCACGATTATTTATGTACCACTGTTACGTGAAATATGACAACGTCACATTTTCTTAGCTTTATATAAGAATGATTAGTTTGAATGAAAATTATTTAAGCCATGCGATTCTGTAAACATCTCACCGTGAAAACTTGGGTGAAGTGAGCTGTCAATAGTGTCAATCCCTGTGGAATGACAGCTCACTCCACGCTCACTTCACCTAAGTTTTCACGGTGAGATGGTTACAGAATAGCACGGAAGTACTCGTACTTATCAATGAAACTGAGATATAGTGTTATGTCTGTGTATATCTTCAAAACTATGAATTTTTGTAAACTTTTGTACCTATTATTTTTACCTAAAACATATAACTTTAGACTTATGGGACATCAAATGGAACAGGTTTCGTCTACATCTTGGCTTCGTAAGGCTATGCTTGATGCTATCAAAAGCCTTTGCGTAATCCATGAAAGTCGGTTACCAAAGTTTCCAAAATTCATAATGTCTGATTAAGGTTTTGAAGGTGGCTTGTGGTGGAAAAGCTTTGACGAAACTAAGCCTGTTCTGGTGGTTGGTGTAAGTCTAAATAGAGTCAGCTTTTATGCCAGCCTTATAGATATGTAAAACTAAACTTATAGGCCTGTACTTGTTTATATTGCATTTGTCCTCTTTTTTATGGAGAAGAATAATGTTTGAGTGGCACATCTGAATTGGGTTTTCCTGTTTGCTAAATTGTATGGAATAAATTAGGTAGATGGGGGAGCTGAGTGGCAGATCCGAGTTCCAAGGCTTCGGTTGTAATGTTATCCTCGCCGGGACTCGTTACTGCTTGTTGGAAGGACAATATAGTCTATTTACTAAGGTGATGCCCAGGTCCAACGTCACTGGGTTTAAAAAAAATAAAACAGTAATAGCTGAGTACCTCGCTACAAACGACGTGCTCGGCTGTTACAGTTTGGCTCCGGACAGAATGTTGCTATTGCCAATAGTTTCGTTGAGTATTCCTATACTCTACGGACCTAGAAAATTACCTAGCAGACTGATCCCTGAGAAGAAATGGCGAAACAAACTCAGAGGTCATGGGCTCTTTGAGTTCAAACATTATGTTATTTTAGGATTGTATGTGAGTCTAATAATGCAACAGGCTGGAAGGGCCTTTTGAAGAATAAGCCATTGCAGCTTTGAGTTGACCTGGCCTAACAGACGGCATGCATGCATCAGTCATCATGTAGCTCAACCCTATTTAAGGCGCTACCCTGACCAAATAACCTTGAGCATTCGTGGCACACTAACTCTGCGCAAAAGTTTCTTAGCGAGTACGCTCAGATTTTAGAATAAAATCTGTATAAAATCAAATTTTCGTGTTTTGAAAAAAATAAAACTAGCAAAATGTTCTTTATTAAATTACCTATCCATTAGTTTAGGAAGCATATCAAAATAATGGTTATTTTAGGAGGAGATGCATGTTATAAATCATTATTTCTCATTTCTGTGGCTTTTTTGTGGCCCTTTAATCAAATATTATGCCGCTTAAAAAAAACAAAAACTACCATTTTGGAGTCAAGATTACGTAGAAATTTAATCAATTTTTTATTAGTTGCTAGTTCTTTTAGATAAAGAGAAGTTGGCTCCCAAAAACAGCCTAAAAAAACGGCTACCGCTGTGTTTCGCACGGGAACGCGCCTTAAGGGAGCTCAACGATCCGTCACATGACGCTACCAATTCTGCAGGACTGCGTAGACCATATACAAAATACTCAAAACTGCCAGACTGTTATAAAGTCATGGATTCAATCTAGACTGTACGGTACTGTAGACACTATGTCAGTCTACTGTACCGGGACGATATCAAATAAAAGGCTTCTTGCGGTAAAACCGATAAACTATACAGGGTGGCAACATCGACGCGAAAACTGTTACCATGGATTCAGTACATGATTCTGTACCCCCCTGGGTTAAAATTATTCGACGGTTATAAAAAAAAATCTGCTCTTTCATACATTTTGACCGCGTAGGTATCAGTGTTGTAATCGTAAAAATCTAAACTGCCGTATGTCACAGTCTGGTTTGCCGTCTTTAAGGGAAAAAAAATACAAAATTGCCGTATTTATTTTAAAAATGTCTATTCTTCATTTGTTTCTGCTTCAAGGTTTCTTATCTAATTTAGATTCTTATTTATCTAATATGTACCTACTTGTCAAGGGCTTCGGGGATATTTGTCCATGATTTTGAATCAGTTGTCATAGATTTTTTTAAGGTCATTTTCAATTTTGACAATTTGTGGTAGTTTCTGGATTAGTGGCAACGTTAACGAAAAATTATCTCTATTACTGTGGCGCACAGCCTCTTCAGTTGAGATACTGCCGTATTTTCTGAAAAAAATCATGAATTGCCGTATGATACGGCAATTGTCGCTCGGAGCTCGTGGGTACGTAATAACTGCCGTACGGGTCGATCCATCAGGTTAAGCTACGCTTGCCAGGGTTGGTCTGTGGATGAGTGACCATCTTGACATACCGAGACCCCTCCGTGCCTTGGATAGCACGTTAACCCGTTGGTCCCGGGTGTCATTCGTGGATCTTTCACAATCATTACGGGTCGTCAGAACCCCGAAAGTCTGACAACCAGTCTTACCAAGGGGTATCGTATTACCCAGTTACTGGGTTGTGGAGGTCAGATAAGCAGTTGCTCCATGTAAAATACTGTTATCCAGCTGCATCCGGTTAGACTGGAAGGTGACCACAACATAGTTGGGAAAAGGCTAGGCAGATTGACGGCAATTGCCGTATCAATAACAACGCTGGTAGGTATAGCACTTTTCTATGAAACAGCTGTTCTTTTTTTAATAACAGACGAAAACGTTTCAGCACTGGGGTGTTCAGAATCATTTACTGAATTCATTGTATCAGTTTTCTCGTCGATGTCCCTGCCACCCTGTATTGGTTTAAGAATTCGATCAAACATTTTTATATTCTAATCGCCCGCTAGACAGCCCAGGGGGTTTTAAGTGTATCTATGGCCACTGTCTCCGTATTTTTAAGTGTATTGTCTATGACTGCCTCCCTTTTTTCTATTCTAATTATAAACTCAATGTTTGTCTCGTTTAAGTACCAACAATTTGAACACACTAAGGTTTTATTCTTAAATCTTATGAAGTAAAGCCTCTATAGTACTCACATTCACAGTCAGTTTTCTGTTTAAACGTAATAAAAAATATCATGAGCTGTTATGTCACGTAAATCAATAAAAATTAAAATGCAAATATTAATTCTAAATAACTTAGTATTTAGATTTTTCACCCCTGAAATACGGACCCCCTCCACGAGATTGAAAATATAAATGCTTGTAAGTAGGTAGTTTAAAACCAACGCGTTCCTATAATAATAAAACTTGTTAAAATTTTAACCTGATTTTATTTTCACATTGTATAGTGCTGATTTGCTAAGAAAAACCTACACTCAAAATGAGCCCTCCGCGCGCGAGGGCTCCCGACATCCCAAATGCGACTACGGCTATAATGGTCCTCGTAGTGACCAAAAGTAAAAAGGCTTTCATTTTCCAGGAAAATTTTCTCTCAAAGCCCTCTAGTTATCATGGAAAATAGTAAAATTCAGATTTGGAAAAATCGTATTTAATATTAGGGACCTATGAAATCAGCGTTTTGTATAGAGACTTTTAAAGAAGTTGCATTTTTCATACTAACATTTTCTTAATTTATATTACAACCATGAACACTAATGTTTTAAAACTTTTATGCACTAATGTTTAAAAACTAAGATAACGTAATAAGCCATTTAGATTAAGCGATAAAAATAAGTTTTGGCTAAGTTAAAACAATTAGTGGTCATTTCTGCTAACAAAATGAGGAGTAATTTTTAAGGTATTTTTTATGTTTAGAAAACTATAAGTAATAAGGTTTTTTTTACTATTAGTTAGGTTTTTTTTACTATTAGTTATTAGTCCAAGCAGTTGATGAATATTTTAAATCATAGAAGTGACGAGGTTCTCTATTTGTGAGAAAAGAACGCCAATTTCATATGTGGGAACCCAATATATATATAGTTCGAACTAATCGAACGCTAAAATTTTATTCGATGTTTTACAAACAACTATAACTTTTAAGTCCATTTTAGTACTTCTATAACTATTGGTATTTATGAAAATTATTAAAAAATCGCATAGAAAGCATTTCTTTAATGGAAAGTATATTTTTATATAAGAGAAGATCAGGGTCAAAGTAAAAGCTACGTACAACCCGGGCGCAATAACTTGACACCTGGCTCGAAACTCGACTCCCGGAGTTATTGCGCCCGGGATGTAGGTACTATTTTTATGAACCTTTTTAGATTCTGCGCGAAAAAAATGACAAAAAAATTCGGGCAATGTCATTTGAGTTTCGGGCAATGTCATTTGAGTTTGTTGTTTCAACTGATTTACATCAATGGTTCAACAGTGTTCCTATTCCATCCTATTAGAAGTGGAGTATTGAGTTAATGTCCTCAAACAAGGACAATGTAGGTCAAACGTCCTACACCAAAAGTTTTCAGTAAAATCCAATTATAGACCACCAACGTCCGACAGAAATTGACATTGTAGGCTGTAGCCCTGTGAGGCATCGATCGATACATGCCACAATATCCCAGACGTCGAGGAAGCCGGCTACATAGGCAGAGGAACAAGATATCCTCATTTTCAAGCCTGTTGCATACATAGACGAAGCACATCCTTGCGCATTCAGAAAATTACATCAATAACTGGTGCGTTCGCCCCACCTAACTTAACGTCAGTACTCGATTAGGCGTGGAGGTGACTGTACGCGCGCTCGCTATGTAAAAATAAATACAAAAATAAATAAACTCGATTGTTAATAACTGTAAAATGTTTGTTTTGTGTTGTTTGACGTTCCTGTTTGGGTACGCCAATGGATTTGCGTTGCCTTTCGAGGGATTGTACAAATTGGATATAATACATTATAATGATTTTCATGCTAGGTAAGTTCAATTGTATTTTTATTGAATTTTTGCGGTTTTCAGGATTTTTTGGTCTTCATTATTATGGTTGCCTGTGAAAAGTGGAATTCACGGGTTGCACCTTCTTGAAATATTCTCATGTGCCTATTATTTCCCTATAAAACCGACTTAAAAAAAGGAGGAGGTTATGTGTTCATCGGTATGTATGTTTTTTTTATTTACTGGAACTCAGCAATATTTCTTTGTGGCTGAAATAGGCATGATGGACTTCCTCGACTGAGTCATTTTTATTGGCACTATTATATATTACCGTATTAGCAATAAATAAGTATGTTATGAATTATATTTGCTCATAAATAATATTAAGTAGGTACACACACCTGCTCTTTACATTTTTATAGAGCAGGTTTATCGATTCCAATAAGTATTATGAGTTGAGTGAGTGCTATTTCATTTCAATAATAAGTAGTTTTTTATCCAACTAGGTACTTATTGGTATTAATAATCTATCTATTTATAGACCCTTTGCAGAACCGGTGGCCTTACCAATATTATAGGTCGACATTGAGCCACGAAATACAGTCAAGCTAATAAATTCATCCTCGTGGCATTCTTGTCAGAGCGGTCATGGTCTTCATGTAGTTTCTTGTCTAGGGGCTGATATGATTCGCCTCAAGGGTTCGCCTACTACGGATTTATTTCGGTCAGTCCATGTCATGGGCGAGCGTCGGCCTGGTACGACAAGGTGCTCCATAAAGTCACCGTCACACCGGGACATGTTGAAGTATTTGAGGATGCGTGCTACAACTCTCTACTACTATCTATTCACCATCAATTATTATGGTGTCCAGCTTGTCCTGTTGCCAGTACGTTACAGAAACAGATGGACGCTACTGAAGGTGTCAAACTCGTCACCAAATTCTGGGTTCAAACTCAACTCAAACTCAAAGCATTTATTTCAAATAAACCTATTACAGACACTTTTGAATTGTCAAGGGGTCGGTCAGTCAGAAAGATGAAACTAGTTGCCCATTCCAAGCCGTAGTAGGTTCCTATGGAGAAGAACGGGCAAGAAACTTCACGGACACTCTTTTAAATCAAAATATTGGTTACATCATTCATTTTAAAATTAAACATGGTTGACTCTTAACTAGATAGCCATAGACACGCTAAGAACATTGAATCGACTGACAGATGTGAGATGTGGTATAATTTGGAAAATAACTAAAGATACGCTTTATAGTAATCCCTTGTTGGTTTTCTACTGAAAATGATGATAAAAATGAATTTGATAACAATGTGGACCAAAAAATTCAACAACTAACTCACGCTCACAAATTTTTCTGCTAAGTTTGATGGTTTTGGAACATTATCAACGGCTCAATCTGCATATTAAAATTTCTTCAAGCCAGCTATTGGACCTTTTGTTTGCTGAAATTATGACAGTCAGTAATTCCCAAGAATTTACGGTCTGAAAATCACGATGTTGATGCCGGTACGATTACACACTGATAGCGGATGTCCGCTTTGCAGGTTCGCCCACATCAAAGAAAGAAAGAAATAAAGAAAAATAAGTTTATTTGTCACAGAAACACGTGCATAAAAAAAAAGTCGAGTACTCGAGTAGAACAAGAAAATAAAACACTTTAGATTTAAATAAAAAATCGAGCACAAAACAGAAATAGTCGGCACCATAAGTCTCGATCCCGTGGGATTAAAGTATCCTGTGTCCTAATCGAAGTCATGGTCTACCCATGTGCCAAATTTCGTCCAAATCTGTTCAGCCGTTTTAGCGCGAAAACGTACAAACAAATAAACAAACTCACTTTCGCATCTATAATATTAGTTATAACTAGTAACAGAATTAGTTAGTAAGTGGCATTCACTTGACTTTATCCTTCTTCGTCGTGATCGAAAACGCCTCTGTAGAGCGTAAGGTTCTAGGTTTGTTCCCGGGTCGGGAAAGTGTTATAAAGTTGTTCCTTCAAGATATTAGTATTGTAGAGTATTAGGTATAGGTGGTAATTGTATAATATTATTATTAACACTTACATTAACATTATCTCAATCGTTTAGTCCCCCTTTGCTCTAGTCCCCCTATGCTCTAGTCCCCTATGCTCGTGTCCCGCTATGCTCGACTCGTAAAATACCTACTAAAAAGTATCGCTATGCACGAAATCACATTCGCGGGCAGTTATGATGAAAACTGTTACAGTGTAATATTTTATTTAACCATTTAAAAAATGTAAATTAAGAAAACCTAGGTGGAACAAAATCTTATTCCTTGAGGTAATAAACACAACCTAACAAAAAGTACTATTCTTGCATGAATTCACGACATAATATTTCAATCATTAGATGTTGTGCACAATTTCTGAGCAGTAACCTAACTAACTTGCATGAATTCACGATAATATTTAATCATTATGTTAGCAACTCATAGGATTTGGATGAGGCAGACAGATAGAGACGGACAGCCACAGCCGCAGCCGCAGTCTACAGTTTCGTTAAATCTTGTGGGCCCAATATTGACTTACAGCTCTATTCATAAACATCTCTTAACTTTTCATTTTGACTTTTTTATTGTCAGAACGTGACAAAACAAATTTTGACTTGAATTCAAAAACTTTTATTTTCAACTGTACCTTCCATTGTTTACGTAGAATCGAAGAATTGCGTGCATAGCGAAATTTTTTAGTAGGTATTTTTCGAGTCGAGCATAGCGGGACTAGAGCATAGCGGGACTAACCGATCTCAATAACTATAACTAAGTATTAATACTTACGTAATTTATAAATTCACATAAATGTATAAAAAATCAATTGGATTTGATTTTGTGTTGTTATTTTCTAAATTTTATCTTTGAATTTTAATTTTAATTGTAAGTTAATAGTGATGTTGCTGTACCCTAACAGGGTCCATAACTGTAATTTAGCTTTAAGCCTCATGTAATATCTTTTATACTCATTACGGTGTGGAAATGAAATGAAAATAATAAATAAATAAATAAATAAAATGATACGTTAGTCGGAGTAGGTTATCACTTATCAAATAGAAATTTAAACATAACTAGCGAAAATTATATGTGTGCAATACTATTCAATCTGCCTAGCATTTTCCCAATTATATTGGAGTCGGCTTCCAGTCTAACCGGATTCAGCTGAATACCAGTATTTGACAAGGAGCGACTGCCTTTATGACCTCCACAACTCAGTTACTGGGTATCACGATACCCCTTGGTAAGGCTAGTTGTCAGACTTTTGGGCTTCTGAAGGCTCGAATCATAAGTAGGCAAATTATAGGTACACAGCTCTGCCTATACCTTCAGGTAATACAGTCGTGCTGTTGTGTAGTTATGTCAGTATCATTCAATGTTACAATTACACACTCATATATAGATAGTTTGATCCCATCTCTACATTGATAACGACGGTTTATCAAACAGTCTTATCTAAAGATACATGAAACGCATATTATGATGTACAGTGGGTGTTTGAATTATTCTTTGTGTGTGAATGAAACCGCTCTGTACTCAGATTAGCGTTAATTTTATGTACTTACTTAAAGATAATAATTAGCAGAAATACTGTCTCATTCGTCTGCGTTGATAATTATCTATATTTATATACTTCTATACTAATACTAGTATACTAATACTAGTATACTAATACTAGCATACTAATACTAGTATACTAATACTAGTATACTAATACTAGTATACTAATACTAATATACTTATACCAATTTAAAAAAAAATTGTCATCATCCCTATTGATTATGAATCAAAAGGGATGATAACATTTTTTTTTTCCAATCCGACCGGAATCATGTCGACCGGAACATGTGTGTACCTACGATCTCTGGGTGACCTCTAAGGTGACCATCGATTGGTACCGTGACAGAGCCGATCCTGGCTCTGATAATGGGCTAGGGTCGTTGTAGTAGGTACTCAGGACCACGCCACACGGTGACTGTGCCTAGCAATAATAAGCAGGAGAGTTTGTTGCGCCACTTCTTCTTCCCAGCTAAATCATTAGGAAGTGTTGTAGGGCGGGCGTTTTGGGGGACTGTCATAAGTAATTTTGACGTGCAAAAAGTGCTGATACTCAGCCTAGTTTGAATAAATGACAGCCTAGTTTGAATAATTGATTTTGATTCAATGGAATAAGGTCCAAGATCTATTGGTCACGAACTGATGGAAGCGTACAGAGTCTTCTTTAGGCTTGTCAGTTTGTTGTATGCGGCCATGTTAAGGCTTGCGACTATGGTAGAACAATTGCTGTGAAAACATGCTAAAACTTTTCATAGTTTTTAGCATTTCACAATCACTTTCCATAATAGCGATAAATATTATAAATAAATCTAGTAGGTACTTATTATCTATTCTGTGTCTCTAGATTTATTCTCGAAATTATAGCAAACACTTTCGTTTTTATTATAATCACGGAACAAAATATAAATATTAATTGAAAAAATTAAATCTGCGTCCAATACCATGCTGATTACGTATTCACACCTTTCCCTTCCTCAGTCAGCTGTCATCGTATGCGCACATGAGTAAATAACCAATAGAGACGAAGCGTCAAACAATTAAGTATGGGCGTTATTTTACGTCACTAGTTACAATAACTGGCTACGGGGCATGTAGCCGAATACCTAGTTTCGAGTCAAACTGTAAACATGTTATTTTGTAAGTAGTTACAATTTCGATACTGCATCGAAAATGTAACTACTTACAAAATAACCGTCTTAAGCCTGAATAAAGTATGAAGGAAAGTTTATTTGTGTTAGTATTACGTTAATGATGTAACTGCATAATATGTAGATACCTTTTCGTTCCAAAAACTTAAAGCTTGTGATATGTAATACGTAGGTAATCATCTATATTTACGTTTTGCAAATAACTGTAACACTTCGATAGAATCACCATGTTGAATCATCTAATAGAATTTGAAGAAAAAATACTAGTTAATAAAATCACTAGTTTTCAAAACAGGTGACGCATTCGAAGTCACTAGTTACGTTACGTTTCGCGAAAATCACATAACGCTTACAAACAATTGCGTTCCGATTGATTGTACCCTTTTTAAACTTGACCGCGCCTCCCGCCGCTCTTTCCGCCGCCCCGGCCGGGACCTCATACCGCTAAAGAGACCTATAAATCGTCTACTGCGCAAGTCAAATCACGTGGTGCGTCAAGTCTCAATTTTTAATGGCACGACCTGCACATGGTTCGTTTTCCGTAATAATAGTAGGTAGGTAAGTATCTACTTAAGCAGTGACAGGCCTGAGTTGTGACAAACTAAACACAAACGATTTCAACGGGCACTGACATGGCTCGGAAAAGGACATTTAAAGGCTCGTTCAGACCAGCACGACGCGACGGCGCGACGCGACTCGAACAATACAGTTTCTAAGAAAACTTCACGGTATAACAATAACCGTTGGACCTGGCTCGGAAAAGGTCATTTAAAGGCTCGTTCAGACCAGCGCGACGCGACGGCGCGACGCGACTCGAACAATACAGTTTCTAAGAAAACTTCACGGTATAACAATAACCGTTGTCGCGTCGCGCCAAAGCTTTACCCGGAAAGCTGAGTTTTACAGGAAAAGCTACTAAGGTCAACATGTTCTACGCAGGCAAAGTCATGTGCGGAACCAAATATAATTATTCGTTCCTGACTTTAGTAGTAGTTGTACCCTTTAAAATAGTTTTCTTGACTTTAACTTAGCAGCGCGATTGCTTGAACTGTTTTTAGCTTCATCTCTGTCAACTATTTACTCATGTGGTACAACTCAGTACAAGTTTTGGTTCAATATGACCTTGATACCATTATTACTGATTGGTATGATGTCAAGATTCGGTGACGAAACCTGACCGGTATTTTGCGACAATCTGATTTCGGATTAACGGTGTTTAATACTCATGGAAGCTAATCACGACATTTGGCAGTTGATTTTGTGATTATTGAAAACGAATTGTAAAACGTTAGGTTTACCCTAAACCTGAAAAGAGGAATTTGTATTTATAATTAGGAACAACTTTAACTACGAGACCAAATCTAAAATAACGGAAAAATATGTGCTGTTCTATACATTTTGTGTTCACATAAAATGACAAAATGTATGGAATAGCAGATTATTTAAATATTTAATAAAAAGGAACCTAAGAGGGTTTATCCGTAAAGTTGGCAACGTCGCAAATAACTGTCAAATCTTTACCTGTTTTGATTAATATAGCAATATTACTGTATGGAAATAAGAAATGTATCTAACTAGCGAACTAGAATATTAATAATGAATTGCAATTATAATATTGAATTTGTTGTACTACCCGTTTTAGGTGTAAAAAAAGCATTTGGAAACTTTCCAAATACTTTTTTTACATCTAAAACTAAATATTCGGTGTTACGATATTAATTATTGCATTCGATAATCAATATGCTAGTTCCCTAGTTAGCCACATTTCTTATTTCCATACAGTAATATTGCCAAATTAATCAAAACAGGTAAATATTTGACAGATATGTGCGACGTTGCCAACTATGTATTAGGATAAACGCTCTTAATAGCCCATTAATTTGCCTTTGCGCTTTACCATTTTCCTGTAATGAACATTTTGATAACAACCAACTAAAATTAATTATTGAGAATAAAAATACCACGTGATTGTTTAGCTCGCACAATGATTTCGGTTTACCAGACAAAATGAGATAACAGTCACAAAAAAGCATATTGTTAGGCAAATTGCCAATATCATCTGTGCCCTCCAAAAAAGATTTTAAAAAAAAGGCTAATGTCAAACTCGGGACGATGCGGTCTTTATAGCATAGATAATAAATTAAATGTGCATAGTCTTGAAATAGACATTGTTAATGCAAATAAAGTTTTCTTTAACTCTCAAAGGTCGCGGTGTCAATTTATTGCCAAATATAAAATTATTATCAAAATAATTACGTAGGTATTATCAAACTCTACCTAGGTATTTAAACTTGTATTAAATATATTAAAAGCATATTCTAAACCAATCTGACAATCTACCACTTGATTTGATCTACAACCAACATGAATCATTTATGGATCGTTTATTATTAACTACCTATCGTAAGTTACAGAAATTTTATCTTTTTTTTTAATTATATCAAATTTTACCTAATTTTGTTTAATTTTACTTAAGTAATTTCATCAAATTTTGTCTTGTGATATGTAATTCAATCTAATTTTATGATTGTATGTGTAATTACAATTACTAGTAGATATTGACCGTTATATAAGGTACGAATTGTGAATATAAGTTATTTATTTAATAAATAAAATAAATAAATAAACTCTATATGTAGTCTCATATTCAAGAAAATAATCAAATTTGAAACTGATTATAAACTTCGTTTCAATGCTGACGCAAGAGAATCAATATCGACCTGTACAGAACCTATTACGTGCATATTAGTCACTTTGAACGAATGGTTAGGCGTTATTGGTTGGAAAAATATTTAATAAGGTTAAAAACCACAAGTAAGACTATGTGTATTAATGAACGATTCCAACAATATTGGCTTAGGCACCTACATATCATGAGACACACATCAATGACCAGTGAACGGTCATACCCCAGGAGCGGCAGTCTCGATATAGATAGCGATCGCTATTATGACCGAATTCGGTCGCTAATTCTTAAAAAATCGTGCAGACCAGCGCGACGCGACACCGGTGTTATACCGTCAAGTTTTCTTAGAAATTGTATTGTTCGTGTCGCGGCGCGGCGTCGCGTCGCGCTGCTCTCAAAATTGCTTGACAAGCACGAAAAATCACGTGCTTGTGCAACACGGCGCGCGCGTCTAGTGCCGCCATTAGTACTTTGCGACCGAATTCGGTCGTATAGCGATCGCTATCTATGTCGAGACTGCCTTCCCTGAACTAGCCGAGTTTGATCGATATAACTAGGTACAAAATTACAAATCTACATCAAGGCTATTAAGTGTTAAATTACACGTTACTAGAATTTATAGAGTAGGTACTAATGAACCATCATTGTTCTTGGCTGAGGAATTGCAGGTCATGAGTTTAATGACAGATAGATAGGTACGCACTTAGCATATCAGCCTATAACGTTCCCACTGCTGGGACACAGGCCTCCTCTCTGTCGGAGGGGAGCGAGCTGTAATCCACCACGCGAGCCCAGGGGCGACTGTAATAGGACGATTTCAGAAGGTACTTAACCTTTTGAAGTCGTACTAATACTTTCGTCTGCCAAGCGTATTGATTATAAAATAAATAAATAAATTATGGCAATTTCCTGTGTGATTATGACATCTGAGATTTCTCCACCAATTTAGGGAAAACTCCTGTAGTGGCAACAACACCGTCTTTGGTCTTTGGTATCAACTCTTCGGTTTTCGTGTTTTTGGTATCGGGTTTTGATTTTTTTACTTGGCGAGGTTTTAGGAGGGAGACTTCTAACTGCCCATTTTTCAGGAGTGGTTTACATAATATTATATTTACACAACAGCAGTGTAATCAATACAACAATATGGAGCTAATGCAATAAAACAATAAAAAATAAATAAATACAATATATTATTCACTTGCATATATTTTGAAAAAAATTGCGGGGAATTTTTAAAACCATATTCTTTATTCTCAGCCTCGTTTGTTATTAAATACGTAATTGTTACGTACTGCCATAAATAGGTATTTTAGATTGTTTTTCCTGTATTCATTTTTATTATATGTTTATACAAAATGGAATTATACACAATGAATGTACCTATATGTACTTATGTAAGGTCTATTCAAATCCTTGTTTCCAATTGATGTTATTTCCACTTAAATACAAACATCAACTTTACGTGTGTATAAATAAAGTTGAATTTAGACTGACTAGTACTGTTGAAAAAGTCGTAAATAATATGAAGTTGTAGCGCGCAAACTGAACCTTATGTGTAGGCTTAACAGTTGTTTTTCATAAAACTTGTCTTTGTTTATGTTTGGCAAATAAATTGCGAACGCAGATTCAGTTGTCACAACAATTTTAAATTCCGGGAAATTATTAATAATAATAACACCAGCCTGTTACTGTCCCAGTGCAGGGCAAAGGCCTCTTCTCATACAGAGGAGGCACGAGCATTGATCACTACTGCTCTCAAAACGGGAAACGCTAGAACAAAAAATTCCAAGACATTGATTTCTACCAACCCGCACTGGGCTCGCGCGGTGGATTACAGCCCACTCCCTCTCACAGAATTTTAGGAGTCTTGTGCCCCAGCAGTGGGAACATTAAAGGCTGATTATGTTTAAATATGCTATACCTAAGAGTCACCAATGTGAATGCTTACTTCAATAGGAGAACGGGGTTAAATAAATGCCAAACATAAATATAGAGTGCCACCTCGCGCTTACCAATAGATTTGTGTGGTGTGTGCCCTGAGTGGTAGTGACCACTACAAAAACGCGTTCTATCTGGCAGAGGGTTTATCATCGTTAAAGCGTACACTTTCGTGTTATTCTGGATAACTTCCGTGTTGGCTCAAATGTTTGTATAACCTACATAAATGTTGGTGTCAATGTTGGATGTCAATCGCTACAACTTATTTAAAAAAAAATAAAAAAATCGTACCCATAATTAGTCCATTTGGTTAGTATACACACGACTTAAAAACTAGTGTGTGTGTAGTGTGTGTATGTGTGTTTGTGTGTATGTGTGTTTGTGTGTGTGAGAGAGTGTGTATTTAAGGTCACCGTGGATGGTTTACTTTAGGTTTACTTACTTCTGTGCTATGGGTTATTGTACTTAGGTTCAATTCCCGCAACAGATAGGTAAATATATAAGGTTAATTGTTTTGGGAAACGCGTAGCGTTGGAGGCCTCCCGCAAGGAGGACCGATGACCTTGAGAAGGCCGCAGAAACCCGCTGGTGACATAGAACCGGTCGATGTGACGACCGGTTCTGTGTAAAAGACGTCCTTTATGCTGGACATAGGTCGCCTATGTCCAACATACTGGACATCTGTCGGCTGAAATTATGACTTGTTTTTGTACTCTAGGCGTTACCGCATAAATATATTTTTTTCTGAAAAAGACCTCACTTTACGGGTTTTAAACCGAAAGGTTCTGTATGTAACATTTGCACACAACCTTCGCAAAACGGTACTTAAAATTGATTTTTAAAAACAGTAGGTACGTACAATAATTCAGCTCTTTATTTGAAATTCAGAACTATAATAATAAGCGACATTTTGCGAGCTACATTTTAAAGTTTATTTGTACAAATGCTACAAAGTGACGTAACAGTTCGTGATTTCAAGTCATTAACTAATTTTTTCCGTGTTTTATATTGCATAGCCCTTGAGCTACGTTTAAAATTCTAGAAATATAATTTCATAGAGTTTCTTTCTCAGTAGCCGTAGTTACTCTGGATTTGTAGGTACCCTTATTCTATTGTTACGATAATCATTTAATTACAAGCCTGTAGTGTTGTAGCTCAATTTGTTTTCCCGTCGTCAAAAGTGACGAATTTCCTACAAACTTTTAGCCCCTTTAGGGTATGAATTTGCAAAAATCCCATCATCATCATTTCAGCCAAAAGACGTCCACTGCTGGACATAGGCCTTCCCCAAGCACCGCCACGTCTACCGGTTCTGTGCTTCCCGCATCCAGTGGATTCCTGCGGCCTTTACAAGGTCATGGGTCCACCTTGTGGGTGCCTTCCAACGCTACGTCTTCCGGTACGCGGTCGCCACTCCAGAACCTTTCGGCTTCATCGGCCATCTGTTCTGCGAGCAATGTGCCCAGCCCATTGCCACTTAAGTTTGGCAATTCAAAATTCAAAAGTCATTTATTCAAACTAGGCTGATAATCAGCACTTTTCGAACGTCAATTCTTCGGGCTATGTCGGTTAC
This sequence comes from Agrochola circellaris, assembly GCA_914767755.1. NCBI lineage: Eukaryota > Metazoa > Arthropoda > Insecta > Lepidoptera > Noctuidae > Agrochola > Agrochola circellaris. The sequence continues at coordinate 14,155,217 of OU611860.1, forward strand.
CTTGGTGCTCACCTTCGTTATGTTAAGAACTCTTGCGCAAAAATTCATGCATCAGTTTAGGTTAGACCCAGCGGTTTAAGTTGTGCGTTGTCTGTTAGTGAATGAATCTAAGAATTTTATTAAGTAGATGTCTAATCTCCTGTTCCAGATTTGAAGAGACCTCAGTGGACACACCAACCTGCCGGTATAACAACAACTCCTGCATCGGCGGCTTCCCTCGTCTTTACCAGGAGATCCACACCCTGCTGGAACAGAAGCCTGACTCCATAGTCCTGAATGCTGGAGACAGTTTCCAGGGAACCTACTGGTATACGTTACTGAAGTGGAATGTCACACAGGAGTTCATGAATTTGATACCGCATGATGCTCATGTGAGTTGATATTGTGTTTGTTATATTTGTATCTCGTGTTACTAAATTAATTATAGTTAATAGACTGAGAATGTCTCATGTCATGACGTGATCAAAAGTTATAAGATGCTTTAGATTGAATCGAGTGGGTGTTCAGAATTCCAACTCCGCATGCGAAGTCCCTTTTGGCCAGACACACTCCAGCTTACCTACATAAGTTTAACAAGGTTATAAGGATAGCCAAGACTTGCTATCCGCTCGCCTTAAAAGTGTACTAAAGTAATGGCTTCTGGAACTAACATACACTGAAATAGAATCTTTTTTCTCTAACTTTTATCGACAAGCCAAAGTGCCAGAAAACGACATCCCTCTCTCACACTTTCACCCCCACAGTCACACACAAACACACACAAAAACTCACACAACATAATACGCTCTTTACTAAACTAGCCCTGTAACCTGACATATTTCTTTCTGCTCAATCGTGCTCCGACCCCCAAGATACAAGCCCTGCTTAGTTTGGGGGTCAACGGACAAACCAAAACATTGTGATGTATACACATAATTGTATGTAGGTATGTAAGATCACTATCAACTTTTCCTTTGCTAATAAAATTTTTAGTATTAAAAAAAAAAATACAGGATTCGCTGTGCCTTTTTGTTTTTTCGTGTGGTTAGTTACTAACCTGGTGTCAGAGTTTTTATGCCGCCCATGGGCCTCTGACTTGGTTTAACGTGCTGTCGAGAAATATCTCTCAGGCATTCCGGTTTCCTCACGATGTTTTCTTTCACCGTTCCTTCAAACTCAACTCAAACTCAAAGCATTTATTTCAAATAAACCAATTACAGGCACTTTTGAATTGTCAAGGGGGTCGGTCAGTCAGAAAGATGAAGCTAGATGCCCATTTCAAAGCGTAGTAGGTACCTATGGAGAAGAACGGGCAAGAAACTCCACGGACACTCTTTTAAATCATGATATGGTTACAAAATATTGGTTACATCATTCATGTTGAAGTTATACATATGAGAACGATGCAAAACATGAAAAGCGTCCGTAACAAAATAAAAAAAATAAACAATCCAAAAAATTTAATTTAATTAAAATAAGCCGTGGCAGCTAAGAGATGACCAGTCCCTACTGACGGCGCCCGTTCACGAACATGACGCATGGATTAGCACCATTCAGCTCAACCATTTTGAAGGGAGCTAAATGATCCAACACACGCGCCACCGTCAGCGAGACATTAGAGTGAGCATGACATACTCTCAGCCGCCACGACACATTCAAGTCAATGAAAGACATACCCTGCACCTAAATGGTAGCTTTATAGTCGGTACATAGCACTCACACATGTTCTATGCAATTATACAATGCTAAGAGATTAAATTTATACAATGCAAAGATAGTTTTTTACATCTTCAGCAGCTCCAATTGTATTTTCAAATGCTAATCAATTAGTTTATGCGCCCTTGTGGAGCAGGACCAGCGTTGGGCCAAGCATTTTTATCAGCAATCTAATCTGCCAATTTATAATATGCTTGGCTGCATAGTGTGCGTTTAATATAAGATTTAAATTTCGTTTCATTCAGTTGAAGTATGTGGGGAGGTATTTTATTGTAACACTTTAAACAGTACCCCATGAAAGATGAGTCCACTTTAGCCAGCCTGAAACCCGGTTGAACTAATTGGTCCCTATTCCTAGTAATATAATTGTGTCTTGCTGTCTTGCACCTCTTTTACTAAAAAGATGTAGATTTTTCCTTACGTACATAATGTTTTCATAGATATATTGACAAGGTACCGTCATGATGTTAATATCTTTAAACAGTTCCCTTAAAGAGTCGCGCCTGCGGAGGCCATATATGGCTCTGATGGCTCTTTTCTGCAGAATAAAAATAGACTCGATGTCTGCAGCCCGTCCCCATAGTAGAATACCGTACGACATAATACTATGAAAGTAGCTAAAATAGACTAGCCTCGCGGTACCTATCTGTAAATTGACGGATTTTTCTCACAGCATATGCTGCTGAACTTAATCGTCCTGAAAGGGATGTTAAATGAGGACCCCATTGAAGCCTTGAGTCTAGCGTGATCCCTAGGAAAACAGTTTTATCGACGAATTCTAGTTTCTCTTGATTCAATACTATCTCACAATTACTACTTTTGACATTAGGCAACGAAAATCTTATGCACTTCGTTTTTTTCCCATTTAATACTAAATTATTAGCAGTGAACCAATTTTGGACCTGCAGTAGGGCGTTATTCACGTCGTCAAGATTTTCTCTTCCGCTATCTTCCTTACCGTACCTTCGCTGTTGCTGTTGATAGATCATAAAAATAGTTTGGTGTATACATGGTGTACCAATAAAACCTATTACAATATAATATTATACCTACTTATAAAATTTTAACCTACACCGTCGTTAGGAAATGAGCATTATCTTACTATCTAACTATCATGTCAGATCCTAAGGTCACCTGTCTAACGAATTGGAACGGAGATCAGATGAGAAAAACATGACGTACTAGTGACATCTAGATGATGAAATAATACTAGAATCTTATTGGTTGAATTTTGTTGTCTCCGCTTCGGTGGACAGGCCCGATGACTGCCATTTAAAGTTAGGTAATTAGCTATCGAGTCACTTGACTCGGTAGCCGTATTTTAAAAAATACTTAGTAATGACTCTATCTGTATCTGAAATAGATCTTCACAGATTGATTACAAATTAATGAACACTCATATTCATTTATCACGCTTTGTTAATTGGTACCTACAGTATGAGGGCTGTGACGTCAGTTTCGATTAAATATCAATTACGTACTACAAGTTGACAATTACCGTCATTTCCCCCATTCTTTTTCGTCCCCCTTTTTTTTTTTGTAATTTTATCTCGCAGGTCGACCTAGGAGGTAATCGGCTGCTTAACCGGACTTTCCTGTAGGTACCTCAATAAATTAAGGCCTCCAGCCAGCACGCTTAGCATGACAAAATGACAGATAAATAATTACATTCTGTAATTTTGTCTAATCTTCCGTCGAAAAACCCGTTTCTATGGTTGTCATGCTACGCGTGCTGGTCATAAAAACTTACAAGCTAAGCGACTACATGATAAGGGCACTCCCTGTGGGGTTCGGACCTCGGCTTAGGGCATCGGTCGGGGAGGACAGCAAGGGACTGGCTGGATCGGATTAATTTCGTCTGTCTGCATAGCTTCAGCATTTTTATGCCATTCTTTCCAGTTTTGTCCCTATCTTGTCCAGGGTTCTACCAACAAATTATACAAACTTAATTTTTGTTTAACCTAAACCTCTTAAGGGGTCTTTGTACTCATCATTATGAATAACTTTCACCATGGAACCGACGCTGAAATCGCGAAAAAAATATCAGCTTTTCGCTACATTTCGACGAGATACGAACATAAATTTAGGGACAGCTGAATTTTTTTTCGCGATTTCAGTGTTGGTCCCATAGTGAAAGTTTTATTTTGACCTAAGTCTTCCTTCTTGAAAACTTACGATCGATATGACTGTTTTAAATTAAATTAAAATGATTAATAACTTATTATGGGGTTCTAAATCGGGAGGTTTGGAATGGGAGATGACTCCAAAATGCAAGGAGAACGCTCTTCTTCTTTTCGTGTGGTTAGTGACTAACCTGGTGCCAGAGTTTTAAAGCCGCCCATGGGCCTCTAACTTGGCTTCACATGCCGTCGAGAAATATCTCTCAGGCATGCCGGTTTCTTCACGATGTTTTTCTTCACCGTTTTTGAAGCAAGTGATAATTATACAAAAAGCACATAAATCTGAAAAATCAGATGTGCGTGCCTTGGGATCGAACTCGAAACCTATGACTTGGCAGTCTGGCGGTCACACCACTTGGCTATCACTGCTAAGGAGAACGCTGTTAATGTTGGTATATTTAATTCTAACATTTATTTTTCACAGGCAATTGGCAACCATGAATTCGATGACGGCCCCGAAGGTCTTGCACCTTACCTCTCAGCCTTGAAGGCACCAGTACTAGCAGCCAACATGGACACCAGCGAGGAACCAGTGCTGCAAGGACTGTACAAGCCTCACCATATCGTGGAGAGGCAGGGACGGAAGATCGGACTCATTGGGCTGATTACACCAGATACTGCGGTAAGCAATATAATCCTAAGATTAATAATTCTTACTAAGATAGAGCGTAGCAGGTGGGATTCTATAGTTTCTGCCTACCCCTATAGGATGAAGCCGTGAGTTTATGTATGTAATAAGTATTAGTACTTAGTAAGAATAAATACTAAGTACCTGCTCGACCGAGCTCTGCTCGGGTAAAAATAGAAAATGCTCATTTAATAGTATAGGATAGTTCATACTAATTCCAAGTATAGTACATACTAATTCCATGCTGCCATGATAGTAGGTACTTACTAATTCCATGCTGCCGTGATAGTAGGTACTTACTCAATTCCATATTGCCGTGATAGTAGGTACTTACTGATTCTATGCTGCCATGTCATTATTCTAAGGTAGCCATCTTTTTTTAAACTTTGGGCGACCGAGCTCTGCTCGGGTGAAAATACGGAGAAAACGAATTTTCCCAGTTACGAGATCTAGCTAGATCGATTTTACGCCCCCGTAAACCCCTATAATGCAACTCTCATCGAGTGGATTACCTATAAAATTGGCGTTTTTTTTCTCACAAATAGAAGTCGTCACTTCTATGATTTAAAATATTCATCAATTCCTTGGTATTATATCGAATAATGACCATCATAGACAACTACCAATAGTAAAAAAACCTTATTACTTATATTTCTAAAATTCTCCATACAAAAAACTGATTTCATAGGTGGGGCCTATGAAATCAGTTTTTTGTATGGAGAATTTTAAAGAAGTTCATTCATTTTTAAGGTAATTTTTAGTAATTTTTAAGGTAATTTGCGGCGGAAACCTAATATATACAATGTGAAATTTAATTCGTTTGCATCCTCTTAAGGGGTCATTGTACTCATCATTATGAACAACTTTCACTATGGGGCCAACCCTGAAATCGCGAAAAAAAATCAGCTGTTCCATACATTAATTTATGTTCGCATAGCTCGTTATAATGTAGGGAAAAGCTGATTTTTTTTTCGCGATTTCAGTGTTGGCCCCATAGTGAAAGTAATACGAAAATAATATGCATAATTTGTATATTTCGTTGAATTTTATGTTTGACTTGCTTTTCTTTGATTTTATGTTTTTAAATTTTTATGTTCTGAATTTTGTAAGTAAGCTAGTAGTAACTGTACCTACTGCTTTCAAACTGATAAATGTATCAGACAAATTAGATATCCATCAATATAATTTGTAATTTTCACCAGTTTCATGATTATTAAGAACAATATTACTTTTCTATTTTATGATCTTATACTTCATTTTAATTTTAAAACTTATTATTTAATATACTCCCGCACTCGTGAATCGAGCCACCATGCATATTTTTGTTTAAAGGTATTTTTAAATAATGGTAGTATGTACAACGAAGAAAAAAGAATTGGTTTTGAGGCCAGTCACTCGCTATCATTTCCGTTTGTCATTGTTCCAAATTTGAAACCGGATAAAAAAAAAAATATTCTTCGTCTCAGGGGCAAAATTAGCGTGGATTTTTTGAAGAAAACAATGAAGTACATAGAGATAACGTTTATTTAGTAACTTACGTTACCTCCACAGCATTTACGACCGCCATCATGTGGTTCGGCATGGAATTAATGAATGCCACGAAAGTGAACGAAAAGACAATAATGACTAGTTCTAGAGAAAGCGAATTTCCAATCGTGGAGTCGAACTTAATTAATAATAGTGAAATACGGAAGCTTGACTATCACTTGTGAAACCACGAAATATTTTTTTATGAGTGAAGATGGCTCATTCACAACACAATGTGATACCAGCAACCACAGGAATCACATTAAAAAATCTGGATTGGACGAACGGACAATCTAAAATAAAAATCGTGAAATGCAAAAAGTGCAACCATTCGAGTGTAATTAAAATCTGTATATTTGTTAAACACCGGTTGGCGGACAACAAACATATAACAGCCGGTCGATTCTGTAAAAATATCACCGTGAAACTTAAGTGAAGTGAGCGTGAAGTGAGCTGTCAATAGTGTTAATCCCTAGCATCCTGCCGGTCGATTTGTGACAGTGACAGCTCACTTCACCTAAGTTTCACGTTGATATTTTTACAGAATCGACCGACAGACATCTACTACAAAATCTATTCGTGTGACACTTCAGCAACAAAAAGCATTACGCATGCCTGCGTGGTATAGAAAACATCTCGACGTTAAAGTAATTCAACAGACGGAATTTACCTCGGTGGAGGAATATGTATTCAAATGCCTAATGATAAATCAAGTTCAAATCAAATCAATCAAACTCAGTTTGAAACCCATAAGGAAAATAGTGACGCAAAATGTTATAATAAACAGGGAAAAAGGACGAGGTTCTGATGCGTCATCACTGCAGTTTGTATAAAAACGGTGAAGGAAAACATCGTGAGGAAACCGGCATGCCTGCCTGAGAGATATTTATCGGCGGCATGTGAAGCCAAGTCAGAAGCCCATGGGCGGCTTTAAAACTCTGACACCAGGTTAGTCACTAACCACACGAAAAAATGAATAATGAAAGTTTTAATAATCTCCATTGTGTAACTTATTATGACTATCCATTATCTTGCTTTGTCTCAAACTCAATGCAATCGTCAAGAATGTATCTCATATGCCACAATCAGTTCCAGGTAATATTGCAAACATTTCGAAGAACATGTCACATCTTGATATCAACCAACGGTATCTATTGTTCTATTATCTTCAAGTGAGCACGTTATTGTATGATAAGTACTTAGTTATTGAGATGTCAAAACTGTCATTATCTTTGACGTTTTAACTGTCTCGAGTTACGATTGATGGCGAAGGCTGGCTCGTGTCAGTAGTTATTTCATCATGATATCTTTTCATATCCATCCACACATAAGAAATGCGAAAGTATCTCTGTCTGACTGTCTGTTACCATTTGAAGCCTTAACGGCTGAACGGATTTCGGAGAAATTTGGCACACCGACAGACCATGATCTCGGGTCATGGTCTATCATGAGCAAATTTATTTTTTAATAACCCACGAATAATTTCAAAGCAGGCGGGTCTGGAATCATGTACTGAATCCATAGTCACAGGTTGCGCGATCCGTACTTAAAGTTAAGTAATGATTAGCGTCTGCTGAATCATACATTTTTGTCGTTTAAACGTCTCCTTACTATAAGCAAAGTTTATAAGTAAGGGGAACGTGTGAAATATAGGCGGAAGACCGTATAAAATCACAAAATGCTCATGCGTGCAAGTTAGTGGCATATTTAGCACATGCGTAGCGTGTCTCCAACGAATTTGGCGTGCGAACCTCAAAAGTCACATTTTAAAACGTTTATGTTTAAAATTTCTTTAATGGCGTTCGTGTTTAATGACATTACTTTAAATAGCCATGCAGATATTGAAGGTGTTAACTCTCTGCGTGGGAAATAATAAGGCCCGTATTACAAAACTTCACTCGAAACTCAAGCATTACTTAAAACAAGTTTAAAGCGTTTTGATTGGTTGAAACTCAAATTCAATTCAAATTATTTTTATTTCACATAAAACTACAAGGGCACTTATGAAACGTCAGAAGCTAGGTGCACAGTTCCAATTGGTCGTTTCCTATGGAGAAGAGCCGGCAAGAAACTCCACGGTTACGCTTTTAAAAGTAAATGGTTTTTACAATGTTTCCAAGTTACAGTGTTAAAAGGTATGAGAGGACAGTGTAGGCCCATCAACAAGTACCAGGTACTTAGCAAAATATTAAATGGTCCACCGATCTACAGTCTGTTATGTCTACAACGTCCTCTCATTCACAAAATTTAAAAGAAAATAAGCTATATAAAAGACAAATGAAATTCCTAATAAAAATAAAGAACCTAGTTTTAAGTACTGCACGAGTTTTGAGCGACGTTCTGTAATACAGGCCTAAGGCTTCCTGTCGACTGGAGCGGAGAAGAGAGGAGAGGAGCGGAGCTGTGCCAATATTAACCAATAGAATCTAAACTCCGGAGCGGTGTTTAGATTCTCAGCTCCGCTCCTCTCCTCTCTTCTCCGCTCCAGTGGACAGGAAGCCTAAGTTATACTATACAAGATGGCAGACATCGACGCGAAAACTTTTACCATGGATTCAGTACATTGAATCCATAATATGGTTATTCATAATAGGAAGGAATTCTTTTCCAACTTGTTAGTAAAAACTCTATATTACTCATTAATACTTCTGTCTTCATTTGAGAACGAATAAACTGTCGTGTCATCGACTCGAAGAAGACGTATTTGAAATCAAAGTAGACACGAACACCTAATTTAAAAAAAATATTTTTAAAAAGAAGAGATTCTTGAATCACATTCATTAAAGTCTAGCATTTTTTAAGAAAAATTAATTTGAGTACGAGTACATTGAACTCTATAGATACAGAAGTTAATTCAATAGTGAACAACAAGTGGTTCCTCTAGGAAATAAGTCTACCTTTCTACCATTTTAATATTTGTATGACGTAGCAAAAGAATAGGTACTTATTTGCAAGTCATGTTGCGTGAATTTCTTATATTGTACTAGTTTTTGTCCGCGGTTTCGCGCGCGTGGAGGTCGGAAATTATCCCACGGAAACGTACAACCAGGATAAAATCCTATATCCTAACCCAGGGCATGGTCTACCTATGTGCCAAATTTCATCTAAATCCGTTCTGCTGTTTTAGCGTGAAAGCGTAACAAACAAACTTACTTTCACATTTATTAATATTAGTTACGATAAAATACAGTTGAGTAAATAAAAAAAATATTTCAAGTTATGGCTAGACAGAAGAATAATTAATAAATGGCAAAGTAACTTAAATAGTTTTATGAGACAGGTATTAAATTAAAACAGAATTATGTTGACGAACAATGTTTCAATGTATTTTTTTATTTAAAATATATACATTTTACATTAATTATAAAAAGTTATAGGTTTTGATCTATATACCAATTACAGGTATACACGATATTCACATATCTTTAAATAAAGCAACATCTCTGAAAAATTACATAAATCTTGCTGTTGCTCGCGATTTCATCTGCAATCCAGAATGAAAAGTAGCCTATATCCTTCTTCAGGTCAAGGTCTACCCCTGTGCTAAATTTCATCCAAATCCGTTTAGCCGTTTTAGCGTGAAAGCACTGAAACCGCGAAAAAAATTTATCGATTTTAGCGTCGGTCCCATAGTGAAAGTTATTCATAATGATGAGTACAATGACCCCTTAAGAGGTTTAGGGTAAACAAAAACTAAGGTTGTATAACTTGTATGCACAATTTGAAAACTTCCCAAATCCCTGGTAAAGTCTGATCGAAAAATGCTCATAAAAATAATTACATACTTTTTACAGCAACTATCATCCCCTGGTAAGGTGAAGTTCACTGACCCCAAAGAAGCAGCGAAACGCGAAGCAGAAGCGCTGTATGAACTGGGAGTGGACATCGTCATACTGCTGTCACATTGTGGACTTGAAGTTGACAAGTAAGTTAAAATCCAGGGCTTGATGAAAATGACTTTTATGTAGTCACTTCAGGAGCCCACCATGTAGGTAATTATTTGATAGGCAAGTGATGTGAAGGGCAGGTCAGAGTTACCAGTTGAAGTCCACATACAGTTAAAACAGAAAAGGTATGTGCTTCGGTAACTTTCGTGTTTCAAAATTCGCACGAATGTCGCGCCAGAGTAAATACTCCACAGATGCAACATTTAAGAGTTTTGTGCTACCGCACTTTGTAGCAGTCACAAAGATTTAAAATCCCCGAAGACAAAGAGTAAAGCGGTTTTCTTGAAAAAAAAACCGTCTTTAAATATAATTATGTTACGTCATTATAAGTTATGCATTTAAAGAAGTGTGGCGGCATCTACAGCGCCACATGCGAACTACGCATCAAAGACCTGACGTCAAACAACATCCTGACGTCACTCAAATCCTGCATCGCGCAATTAGAGTTTACCGCGCGGTGGATATATATACAAGCTCCCGACTTAAACCTCTGGGCAATTCCCCGCCAGACATGACACCCGTCTGGTCGGAGGATCCTCCCTTTTCTATGGTGGATGAGTGAACTTTACACCCTGTTCCTCATACCCCTAAAGAAGTTTTTCTTGCGAGTATAAAAGTTAGGTTTTATGCCCATGTAAATGAAAATATTCATGCCTGTTTTAGCGGCGGATGTGTCCTGAACTTAATAATACCAACCAATTTAGTACCTACCATATTCGACGAATAAATTTCTTTGTCTCAGTCGAAATCGAAATCGGAACCAAAGCTCCGTGACATCCCTGGCTACATGGGTTCTAGGTTCCTATAATAAACATTTTACTCTATTAATAAGATCATGAACGGATAGGTGATTTATTCTCAACAAGACTTGACAAGAAAATAACATCCCATTCCAGTTAAACGATTTTATCAAGCGTTAGATCTGAGGATCCATTGTCCTCTCCATGTTAACGAGACGAGACGATAAAATTGCTCAATTACACCATAAGTACTTGAATTTATGCCGAGGTATGAGCGAATGTAATATAATAGAACATTGATGAAGTCGAGTGATGACTGATGATGCAGCGGTCTGTTTTTTTCACAAGCATAATCAGCTTATAATGTTCCCAGTGCTGGGACACAGGCCGTCTCTCGGTGAGAGGGAGTGGGCTGTAATCCACCACGCGAGCCCAGTGCGGGTTGGTAGATGTCACGTCATCGAATTTTTGTTCCTAGGACATGACTGTTTCCTCACGATGTTTTCATTCACCGTTTTGAGAGAAGTGGTGATAAAAATTGACACAAAGTAAAATGCCTCTCAGGGTTCGAACTAACGCCCTATAACTCGTAAGTCGCTGCCACTGGGCCACCACTGCTCCCTTTTAAGACCTTATCAATGCTTGTGTGAAGTCAGGGAAATTCATTATTAAGAAAATTTACTACCAACTTTAATTGTCCCTACCTACTTATATCAAATCACAACTGTAATTCTTTGACAGTTGTATCAAATAGCTATAAGACGGCAAATCGTCGGCAAGTGAAGGATTCTAACAACTGAATCACGACCATAGGGAGTGATTCATGATGATTGAATCACGAGCGTAGCGAGTGATTCAATTGTTAGAATCCTGAGCGACGCGAGTGATTCATGGCCCTCGATATAAATCAGTTTTATTCAAGAGTTGCATACTATATACCATGACTACGAGAAAAATAAAGATTTAAGCGAAAATAGACATTAAATGAAAAAAAAATGGAAGGTTAAATTAATTAAAATGCACATTAAAATTGGAATAATTACTAAAATTAAGAGTAATTTTCTTATTAGAATGGTCACCTTGTGAAGCGATATTTATTTCCTGTGTATCGAGTTTTTTTTCACAAAGAGGTTGTATAGCATTGCGATGAAAAAATAAGCTTTTTAGAGGGGGAATGGTATAAAATATGTTTTTGTCCATACCTATGTTCAACTAAATAAATTATTGATTGATACATTGAGTTAAATGTGGCATGACGTCACTCCCCGGTAGATTTTATACTGACTTGTGACGTAGCAAGCTCAACTCCCCAACTTTAATGCGTTTCATCTAAATTATTTTTTATTAATATGATAAAGCAAAAAATACTTGTCTAATATGTTTTATTATCTGACTGACGTATTAGATAGATTTTTTTTTCTCCAGTCAACATGCCTAATGTACTGAAATGTAATTAACTTTGCTACACTCGTAATTGAAAGGTAGCAAGAGCAACTCTATTGGTATTTAGGTCGTCTCGGTTGACAGACCTGCGCGTGCCGATTTCATTGTGTTGTCTGTCTTAGAAAATATACTATTCAAGCTACATCGCATTTCGAACAGTCTTTGTTTTAACTATAGGTTAGTTACATTATGATTTTACTTTACAGTAAACTTACGGTTTCCTAGAAGGGCAATGGCCGCTACACGAGAATCAAAATGAAATCCAAACTTCGGGCAGTTACTGAGAAATTCCATATGGAAAAACCTCATAAAGGACATCGCTCATTATAACAGCACCGCTCGGACACGGCAAATAACTTGTCATTCAAGTTAGGATTTTAAATCAAACGCATTAAAGTCTATTTTACGATGGTTAGACAGAATAGTGGACGGCTCGCCGGCCGCTCACTGCCCGCGAGCCGTCACACGTAAAATAGACTTTAAAACATTTGATTTAAAATCCTAACTTGAATGACAAGTTATTTGCCGTGTCCGTACTCTGACTGACAGTTTCTTAACATTTTTTATTCTTTTGTTTTCCAGGGAGATAGCCCGTGATGCTGCAGAACATATTGACATAATAGTAGGAGGACACACTCACTCTCTGCTGTGGAACGGAGCCGCTCCTAGTGGGGAGCATGTCGACGGAACTTATCCTGTGTTCGTCGAGAATTCTGCTGATAAGAAACATCAGGTAAATAGCAATAGGCTGTGTATATTGATTTGGTGACTTTAAAAAGTATTCGACATTGTATTGACGCCCAGCCAGTAAATGGCCCAGTTTCCATGACTCAAATCTGACGCATCTAAAAGTATTTCTATTAGTAATACGATCAGATGAGGGCGCATTCTAACTTTGTCGCCATAGTCAACGGAATGGCTGAAAGATAGTTGACAGATTGGTTGAAAGATGGTTGACGCAGTGGCTGAAAAATAGTTGACGCAATGTTCTCATTATATTCCAGGTACTGATAGTCCAAGCCTCAGCCTTCACAAAGTACATGGGCAACCTGACGGTCTACTTCGACTTCCGCGGAGACTACGTCAAGTGGGAAGGCAACCCGCTGTTCCTGGATCGATCTATACCTGAAGGTAAGCTCTCTTGTCCTCGTAATTAGTTCAGTGCGCCTAGCCCGATCGCGCGGAGTAAACTTAACGTAAATTTGAAAATACTCGATTCGCACATATTTACTTTGTTTTTGGCTAAATTATAACAGCCGCACGGGTCGAAGGTTAAGCAATACTTGCCGCAGTCGATTCATGAATGGGTGACCATCCATTACGTACCGAGACTCCTCAATGCCTCGGAAAGCACGTAAAGCTGTTGGTCCCGCCTGTCATTCGTAGATCTTTGGCAGTCGTTAGTTTTCTGGAGGTCAGATAGGCAGTCGCTCAATGTAAAATACTGACATTCAACTGCATCCGGTTAGACTCGAAGCCGACCTTAAAATAGTTGGGAAAACGCTAGGCAGATTGATTGGGTAGTACTATTGTGGTTTTCACAGACATTTAAACTAAAATGCTTCTTCTTATTAGCGTGTCGATGGCAAAATAACACATAAAATAATATTTTAAAATTTTATTTTTTTGCGTATTCGTCGTCTCTCCACAGACAATGGTCCGCTTTCCATCATGCACCTCATGCCCTGTGACCTGACCTGCACACGTAAGGACCTAATGGCTGCGTGCAAACGGTATTAGTGTTGCTGAATTTTGGGGCAAACAAATTTAAACCCAAATGCTAACAAAAGTCGATCGAATTTACGTTACGTTTACTGCACGCGTTCGTGCTAGGCCAATTGGTCGATTTATTTCTACCTAATATTTACTTTGACCTGTCTCATTATTGCTTAGTTAATTGATTCAGGCGTGACTTCGCGGAAATTCATTAAGTATAGAATACAATAGACGACGTATATTTAGTAACTTAATTCGCGTAACTGTTCTTAAAGAGTCATAAAGAACCCTGTAAGCAATCGACACGTGTTTCACCTCTCAACGAGCGCGCTGCGCTCGACGCTTGACGTGTCCACACGTCGGGTCCGAGTTCGCAACAAGATCTTCCTGAGGATGCCTCGTTGAGAGGTGAATCACATGTCGATTTCTTACAGGGTTCTTTATAGCTCTTTAAGAACAGTTACGCGGATTAAGTTACTAAATATACGTCGTCTATTGTATTTCATTATTGCTTTATTAGCGGCACTGAGTACACTCAGCGACTTATGAATTGTAGGTCGTGGGTTCGAACCCAGGCAGGCGTTTTATGTCCTGAGCAGACAGGTGGACGGGACGGCAGAGGATTTAAAATTTTGCTTTGACGGTCAAACAGAGCAGACGTGTTACAAATTTACTCCCGAGAAATTAATTTCGTCGTACGCAATAAGAACCCATAAAGTAACAGTGTTAAATACCGAAATTTGCATACATTGAGTGATACGGTAACGGCTAATTGCTTCTACACTTCGACGCACCGGCGCCGGCGGCGGCGCGAGCACCCCCCGCGCGCACCTCGAGTAAAAGAGACATCTGCATTTTTCATCTCCTTCGCGCGCACGCGCTTACGCATAATACGCAGGTATACTACTAAACTTTTAACTATGAGTGATCAGAGCAAGCCACAATCCAGAAACGTACCAGTAGGCCAATCTTGTTCAAACTCACAACCGGACTTATCAAAAATTTGTGATGATGATGCGAAAAACAATGTTAGCTGCCGGAAAAGGAAAGAAAGGGAATGCTGCGACGTGCTTACTGCACTTAATGACTTTCGGGTGGAGATGATCTCAATACTTCAATCAAACTTGAAACCGATGCGTGATGACATATCTACAATGAAAGATCAGATAAATGATATTAAAAGCTCAACCAACACATTGTTAGCTGAACACAAAAACATGAAGGAAAAAATCTCACTACTTCAACAAAACTGTACCAACACGGAATCGAAAATATCTACGCTTGAAGTTGAAATTGAAAATATAAAATCTACCACTTCTAAACCAAGCACATCTGATATTTTTGCTAGTGAAAAAATTATTTCTGAACTCCAGGAAAGGAAAAACAGAAGTAAAAATGTCATAATTGTAGGCCTACCAGAGCAGACTCTGTCGGATAACTCTGCACGTCAAACTGCAGATGTGAACGCTGCTAAGACTATCCTGGAAAATGTAGTTTTGGAAAATCCTAAAGTGGTCAAAACTATGCGCCTTGGTAAATACGGCCTTGGAAAAAATCGTCCGCTGAAAATATGCTTTAAAAGCTCTCAGGAAGCAAAGGAAATACTGCAGAATAAAAATAAAGTACCAAGCAACATAAAACTATACTCAGATCAGACCCCTACTCAGAAGAATATAATGAAAGAACTGAGCCAAGAGTTGGCTCGACGTAAAGAAAACGGGGAAAAGGACCTGATTATCAAATATGTTAGTGGGACTCCTAAGATCGTAGAAATGCCTTCAAAAAACCTCAACCCCTAACCTCACCTATCTTGCAACACCGAATCAACGAAACTATTACCTATCAGCTATGTCACACCTACCAGGATATATCTACATCGAAATCTACCTTGAATTTATTTTACGCAAATGCGCGAAGTATACGCAGGCGAGGAAAATTTGACGAACTAAAATGTTCCTTACAATCGATTGAAAACACCACCCATGTTATCTTACTCACCGAAACATGGTTAAGATCTAAAGAGGATGCGGAATCATTTCAACTACCCAGCTACACACATTATTATAATCTCAGAACAGACTCCAGAGGCGGTGGGGTTTCCATTTATGTGCATAATAATATAAATCATAGCGTGATCGAAGAAACGTACACTGGAGGTATAAACTATCTTTGGGTAGGTCTAGAAAAATATGCACTGAGCATAGGTTTAGTCTACAACCCTGGAACTACCAACATAAAAGAGTTTCTTGAAGTGTACTCATCACAACTGATTGGCAAAAAGCGAGCTATTGTCTTTGGTGACTTTAACATCGACCTATTAACAAAAAATAGCAGGAACAAACGGTATAAAACTGCCGTACAAGAATCTGGCTATGAAATTATTAACCATATCAGCGAAGATCACTGCACACGTGAAACCAGTTCTACAAAGACTATTCTCGACCACGTATGCTCAAACTTGAAACATAAAGGTTTCCACATGGCAATTGTTAACTCACCTATGTCCGATCATAAACAGATCTACCTATCAATGAAAAAGTACAAATCACCACCTAGAAAACGAGTCAATTATGATGCAATGGACTACGAAAAACTCTTCGAATATATCAAAAGTACAAACTATCAGTTAAATGACAACTACTACAACAACCTCGAAAATTATATAAAGTGTGCAATATTTGAAAGTAAAGTTACTAAAACCAAAGTCCTAAATCCACCGCAACAAGACTGGATATGCAGAGATATAATAACAAAGATTCATGAAAGAAATGTATTTTGGCACAAATTGAAGCAGGATCCAGAAAATGAAGAATTAAACAAACAATTTATAATAGAAAGGAACAAAACTACAGAAATAATACAAAATACTAAAAAGAAATACTACTATGCAACATTCAAGAAATACTCAGGAAAGCCAAAGAAGATGTGGAAATTAATTAACTCCCTGTCCAACAACAAGATCAAAACACATTGTACTCCTCCAAATCTTCTAACCAAAGACGGGCCTGTAACCGATGGTGGTGAAATCTGTGAGACTTTTAACATCTTCTTCTCAACGATCGGTTCCACACTCGCTAACACTATCTTAACGACACAGCAAAGACACATCGTAGACACCACAATACAGACAAGAGATTACACTAATAAACTAACTACCTTTACACCATGTCAAACGGACGAAATCTCAAAAATTATCTTTAGTCTTGATTCAAACTGTAGCGTAGGGATTGATGGGATAACCACAAAAATAATTAAATGTTTAAAAACTCTAATATCAGACAAACTGACAATTTGCATTAATGAACACCTTGTTGAGGGATCGTTTCCAGATGCTCTGAAAATCGCCAAAGTTACCCCTATCCATAAATCTGGCACAAAAACTGACCCTAACAACTACCGGCCGATCTCCGTCCTACCTGTCGTATCGAAAATTTTTGAAAAAGTTATTTATTCGCGATTAGACCAATACCTCACCTCTATTAACTTTCTTTACAAAAGACAGTATGGGTTTCGTTCTCAGTCCAACACTTTATCAGCCACAGCAGACCTAATTACAGCAACGCAAACTAATATTGACCAAAAAAAGATAGCACTAGGCCTTTTTATCGACCTAAAAAAAGCTTTCGACACCGTTAGCCACGCAATATTACTACAAAAGCTCATCAACATAGGTGTTTCAGGGGTGGCACTCAAAATGATTGAGTCATACCTACAGAATAGGTATCAAATAGTAAAAATCGGGGAATACCAAAGTAAACCACATAGCACAGGCTCATTCGGTGTGCCCCAGGGATCGGTTCTTGGACCACTATTCTTTCTCATTTACATCAATTCCGTACACGAAATTTCATTACACGGACACGTTTCCCTTTATGCTGACGATACCTGTCTTTTTTACTATGGTACTTCGATTAATGACATGATCATCCAAGCGCAGCAAGATTTAAACACGTTATCTGTTTGGTTCCAACAAAACCTACTTACAATAAATGCAGCTAAGACTAGTTATGTCATTTTTAAACCCAAAAATAAAAAAATACCAGGTTACCCCCCCTTGACCATTGATAATGAAGTAATACAGCAAAAAGAGTACGAAAAATACCTTGGACTAAGAGTAGACTGTCAGTTAAACTGGAAAATACAAATTGATCACATCAGATCCAAGCTTTCCTCACTTTTGGGCTCATTGCGCAATGTTGTTCATTGCCTTCCTCAAAAAGTGCGCCAGACCATTTACAACTCATTAGTGAAGCCACATCTGATGTACCTCATTGAAATCTGGGGCAACGCGCCAAAAACTAATCTAAAGGACCTACAGATTGCTCAAAATAAAATTATTAAACTGCTATTCCACTATGATTACCTTACACCTACAATTAAAATTTACAGGGAAACCAAACTCATGAATATTAGACAACTCCATGCATACTGTACGAGCATACTTATACGAAAAATTCTTAACAAGTCCATTCACACACAAATACAATTCACTAAAATACATCAAGTACACAATCGTAGCAGTCGTAGGAAGGATCACATTTTACTACCACGAGTGCGAACGGTCAACGGTGAGAGAACAATTATTTTTGCGGGAGTGAAACAATATAATAAGCTGCCTAAAGAGGTAAAGAATGCGAACTCGTTTAATATTTTTAAAACCAAATTAAAAAATCATATCTTAAATGATCAAACATTAGTAACATAAACGGACTTGCCCTACTGCTGCGTTGCTTTAATGTGGCACCGGGTACGCATTCCTTATCTGTTATGATGAATATATGCGAAACGGTAATTATTGCTTTTGCGGGTGGCTTGAAAAGTTTTGTGTTTTTGTATCTTGTTAATGTTATTTGCGTACGAAATGAAATGAAATGTTATTATCAATTTAGTGATTTGTATGAATACCTGCTTAGTTTGTGTGTCAAAGTTCATATAATACTATATTTTTAAGTTCCAAAATGTTCTCAAGTAAGTGAAATCCTTGTAATTTCTTATTGAGAAATAAATTTCTTTAACCATAAATTTATCAATTGAATTTAATACTAATCGACGGTATTTATTCGATGCTCGGCGATCGACCTTGGAGCATTGCAGCGCAGTTTTCTCTGGAACATCCAAGAGCATATAATATATATACCTTATTTCGATTGGATAAGTATTAAATTAAATTGATAGGTAATTTTAAATCCTCTGCCGTCCCGTCCGCCTGTATGCGCAGGCCATTACAGCCCACTGGATTGTGTGTGGTGGTGTAGTGATGGATTCCAGCCCACTCCCTCTCGAGGAGAGTAGGCTTATTTTTTTTTTTGAGTTTGGGAAATTATCAAATAACTTCTCCCGCTCTGGGCGGAGGGGGAGGGCGTGTCAGACTTTTACTGACTAAAACCCACCCGTGTTCCTTCCGTTGCCTGTGTGCCGGGGTCGCGATATCCCTTTCGGACAAACTCGCAACCCCAGCAGGCATTGGCCCTTCCGGACCCCGTCAGTTGGTGCTGACATCTCTTTGAGGCGCGCGTGGAACACAACGCGCCTTCGACCCGGGCCTGGTCCCTATCGGACGGCGAGTTACCCATTGCTCACCGTCCGCAAGCCCGCGCCTACGGTGAGGAGAGTAGGCCTGTGTCCCAGCAGTGGGCACATTATAGGATGATTATGCTATATCTAACTAATAATACTGGGAAAATGTGGATACATGAAAATCCTTTCTGCCTACCCTTTGGGGCAAATACAGGCGTGCTGTTGTGAAACAAGACTGTGCATCGTTGCATAAGCAAAAATTGGCACTTTCTATTAACAGAATAGAGATTAAAACATTGCAATAATAATTGTTTTTTATTTAAAACATACACTATCAATAATAAGTCGAAGGTTATTTATAAATAGATTAACCTTAATATAATAGTTTATGTAACTATTTATATAAATTAACATCGTTGATAACCTTTCGCGAGAGCTGAACTTGACATTAAATCGTGACACTGAAATAAATGCGAATGTCTGTTGATCAATTTAATGCGCTTACAAGACTAAACTATTAAACAGATTTAAGTGAAATTTTCAGAGATGTAGCTGCATTACTTTTTTTTAGTACCTGTTATGCTGCGCCTATCGTGACGAAGTTTCGCACAATGATACGATAGACGCAGATGTGACCAACCATTATCGGTTATCGTCGCGATAGTTCGGGCTGCGTAGCACATAAAGCCCAGGTGGCGGTACATAATAAACGTGGCGAAGCCGCTGACGTGAACACCGCATTAGCGCGAGAAAAACATACGAAGCTTCGGCTCGCACTGCTTTGTCTAATCTTTATATTATTTTTGTCTGTCTAATCTCATTGCCTAATATGCCTTCTTCTGTACATTCCAGACCCCACAATCAAAGCAAAGCTGGCCCCCTACGCAAAGCGAGTGCACGAAGCTGAGAACGTTCCGGTGGGCTCTACAGAGAACACCATGCGGTTTGATGACTGCGTGTTTGGGGAGTGCACCATTGGAGACATGCTGGTCGATGCCCAGCTCGAGTTCGTAAGTAAAATTAAATACCTACTAGAAGCTTGGTTTACAGGTTGTACAAAGACCCATCATTGTACATAGCTGTTATCCATTAACATTGCGTAAAAATTGTTTTTGGGAATCAACTTTTATTTTTGGTGTGTAAAATCGCTGTTTACGACAGCGTACAAAGTAACGAACGCAAAACAGCTGTCAACAGTGACGTGAAGCCGGTTTCGTAACTACTACGTATTACTGGAGTTGTCGATTCGTCCACAAATTAGTAAATTAACTTACTGCGAATCGCCTTACGAAAATAATATTATTTAAAACTGTCGATTCAGGAGTGGTTTCTCCATTTTCTAATTATCCGTGTTTTCGCAATATCTCTAGGGTTTTTCGCGAAAATTCGAATGATCAAATCATCCTACGACATAATTATGCACTTAGTGAGATGTAGTTTGATTGTAAATGGTTGTAAATGTGTGCGTGTGAGCGTGTATGCACAGAGCGGTGGTGTGTAGTTTTGGCATGCTTCACTGTATTGTTCGCAGCGCTATGTCTTGGTTTTTTATGTGGTCTGAGATGAGTGTATGCAACGATACAGGAGTTGTGGGGATATTAAAAAGTGAATTCATAAGAAGTTATAACATTTCAAAACCACTTCGTGAATGAAACAAAACCTTATGTATAAAAGAAAGAAAATAAAGAAAAGAAAGAAAAGAAAGAAAAGAAAGAAAGAAAGAAAAGAAAGAAAGAAAGAAAGAAAAGACAGAAAGAAAAGAAAGAAAGAAAAAAAATGTGAGCCGTCACGGGACGCCTGGCAGATGTGAAACATCGACATTATTTTGGTAAAAGTAATATGCAGAAAAGAACAGATTATGATAGGAACTAAATATTTATGTCATAATGATAAAATAAAACGACGCGTCGCCACACCGTACACACTACTGCATATAGACTATATACATACCATCATATAGCGTGGCGGCGCGCCGCCACGGCATGCGTCGCCACGCCAGAAATCGGTTTTACGTGCGGCTATAGATGTTTCACATCAAAAATGCGTTTTTGGGCATAAAAAAATATATATTGTCAGGCATCAAAGCTCATGGGGTGTTAGTATTACAGCTTACTTAAAAACTATATTAGTAACACACAAAAAAAAAAGACAATCATAGGAAGGTTTAACAAGCTTTGTTGCCAACATGTAGCTTGGTAAACCTCCCCATTGTAGCCAGCCTCTCTGCAAACACCTTCAGAATTCTTTTGCGGCTTCCCCTCGGGATATTACTGAAGCAACTTTCTTCCGCAATATCGCAAAGTAGTAGAGCAGAAAAATACACCCTATACCTGGCTCATATAATTAATATTGATACTAAATAAGATAGGACCTCGTGGCTTAGTAATAACAGCCGCACGAGTCGATCCATCAGGTTACGCTACGCTTGCCGGGGTTGGTCTGTGGATCGGTGGCCATCTTACATACCGAGACTCCTCCGTGCCTCGGAAAGCACGTTAAGTCGTTGGTCCCGGCTGTAATTTGTAGATCTTTGACGAGAGATATTTGTAGTTGTTACGGGTCGTCAGAAGCCCGAAAGTCTGACAACCAGTCTTACCAAGGGGTATTGTGTTACCCAGTTACTGGGTCGGAGGTCAGATAGGCAGTCGCTCCATGTAAAATGCTGGCATCCAGCTACATCCGGTTAGACTGGAAGCTGACCCTAACATAGTTGGGAAAAGGCTAGTCAGATTGACTAATAAATATTGTTTCATTTTTTCAGGCCAAAAAGACGGTATCTTCATCCCACGATTATTTATCGTTCATCCAACGCGGTAACATCAAGTCTTCAATAATGCAAGGAAGTAAGTAGTTTACTTGTAACGCCAATCAGCTAAATATTGACAGCCTAAGCAGATTTAAAGCATTTTATCTTGAGTATTTTCTTGACCAGTTAGGTTTTACAAATTTAAAGTGACCATTGCAAACCTATCATTTGTATGAACTCTTACCATCCGTGCTCATATAATAACACCAATGTGACTGATAGCATAGACTAGTACAGATGGTTCAGTCCGCAGAATCATTTAAATAAAAAGCGACCCTTGTTACGACACAATAAAGTCTGATTCAGCTCGCACAGCGCTAATTACCTACAGTTATTATTCACCTAAAAGTTGCATCTCTTTCTATCGCGTAACTCTTGGATCTTCTGACTACGTTACGCTCGCTGAATTGGCTCGACAAGATGAGCCTGCCACGCGCAGCTAGCTTCATACCTAAAATGCGGAGTGCGCCTTCTGTAATATTCTATGCTGATAGTAATAACAAAAAGGATTAAAAATATTACGCAAAGTACGAAATTGCAATTTTCTCTATCATTATTTTGTCTTTTTTCAGTAATAACAGAAGGCTCGATATTCGAGCTGTTGCCTTTCAACGACCGCGTCGAGATATACGACCTGGAAGGCAAGTACGTGCGACAAGCACTGGAGAGGAGCGTCAGCGATGCGTGGGCATTTAGCCCTTTTAAAGGACCCTGGTTGCTGCAGGTTGGTGGTAAGTTACTCCTGATTATTCTGCTTACTTTTAAACGTTCTTCTGTGAGCCAAAGATCATTTAGTGGAGTCTCAAGCATTGACCAACATTACACATGTGTTCAATGCTTTTTGTTGTCTTCATATCATCACCTACAGTTCGCGTCAAATAACTTTGCCGGTCTGAAGTCAGGTTGCGCATGCGCGCTGGCATGCGTGCTACTGTTTTATTAACTAAGATTGACTACTGCGCAGTCATTTGTAGCCTACTTCAGAGCGGCAAATAATATTCGACGCGAACTTTAAGTTTATGTGGCTATATTTTCCTCTATAGTAAGTTAGTGATGCCTCCAAATACTTTAGAAAGTGTCTAAAAGTCATTGAAAAAGTACGTTTAGTACACACGGCTACATATCAAAGCTATACGTTTCCAGTATAAGCTGACCTCTCATTGTAGGGAAATCCTATACAATGCGAGATCAGCTTATATTGGAAAGATGTTGATGTACATGGATAGCAAACAGACGGCACTGCACATAGCCTAATTAGTCTATAATGTTTCCACTGCTGCGACACAGGCCTTCTCTCAGTGTGAGGGAGCGGGCTGTTCTGAGCTCTGATCCACCACGCGGGCCCAGTGCGGGTTGGTAGATGTCACATGTCTTCGTTTGGTTCTAGGACATGCCGGTTTCCTCACGATGTTTTCCTTTACTGTTTTGAGAGCAGTGGTGATGAAATAATTTGCACAAAGTTAAGCGCCTGTCAGGCGATTCGCAGCCGTTACCACAGAGCCACACCACTGCTGTCACTCTACTGTGCACTCCACATTACGCACTCGTATTTTCCATCAAAAACACCGACGAAGTTAAAAAAAATTGCCGCACAGATTTATTTATTACACTTATTTGGTAAATAAATAATTATTTAACACTTTAAGCACACAAATGTACAGAGGCGGACTTAATGCCATAGGCATTTTCTACCAGTCAACCTTTGGGTGATGCAGAGATAAACAGTGGTAGATGCAATATCGAAAATTGTGGAATAAATATTTATTTACCTAAATATAAGGATATACATATACCTATTAACCTATATAAATAATACTATATAAATAAATACAAGAACAGATAAATACACATAAATACACGAATATACTAAAACAAATAAGACAAACAATGGAAATACATTACCGTTGTGATGATACTGCCAGCTTCTTACGAATGTGCTCGCGAGATTATTGCCAAGATGTGTTAATTAGGATCAGTGAATGTGGGACTTTTCTTACCGTGTCCTTGAAACTTACCATCATATTCCACGTTTTCCAGGTCTTCGAGTGGCCTACAACATGTCCCTCCCCGAAGGACAACGCATGACGTCCGTGCTGGTCGGTGATAACGCTGTACCGCTGGATGACAATGAAGTATATCTGGTGACGGCACCGGCTTATCTCTCTGATGGAGGCGATGGCTTCTCTGTAAGTATTTTCTTGATCATTTGTTATTATTATATTTGCAGTCTGTTTCTTTCCAATCCTCTCTATATTGGGTAAGTTTGGAGTTGAGGTCCAATTGTTTAGACTATATATTGAGACTACGAACAGTACCTGGGACGGGTCAGATATAGCAGCAACAGTTAGAATCCAAGAGGAGAATATTTAGCGCCAACCCCAAGTACAGTACGTGCCCCGAAAGATGAGACTTGATCGCGTCTCCCGCGCTCTTTCTGCCGTTGCCACACTGTGGATCGAAAAAAGGCTCTCGAAGACATTGGAATAAAATTATAAAATGTCGATTTTTTGCTTGAAATGGCTTCTAATATTCAATATTACGCATAAATATATCATTTGATACAATCTGGTAGGTAAATTGGTTATATACTTGCACACGGCGAAGTAACTATTTATTTATGATTTTTTGACATACTTCATATAACGAGATTCAGGGCGATTTTTTTTGAAAAAAGCCGCAACTAACCTGAAACAATCAAGATCGTATGATATATTTATGCATAATATTGGCTATAAGAAGCCATTTCAAGAAACAAATCGTCACTTTAAAATTTAAGCTCCAATATTATGTCTTCGAGAACCTCTTTTCGATCCACAGTGCGCCGCACGGTGGATCGAAAATCGGCTGTAGAAGACATAGGATCTCGATGTCTTAAATGTTATTTTTTTTGCTGGAAATGACTTCTACCGATCATTACTGTTCTATAAAATGTCATATGAAGTAATTGTGTGCACAAATGGAAGAGTTATAATTTTTATAAGAAAAAAATGTATGTAGCTGACATGAAAAATGAGGATATCTCTGGAATCGCTAGGATTGCCATTATATCCTTGCACACTGTTATAGTACTATTTATTTGTGAATTTTTGACATACTTAATATTGCGGCATCAATTGCGATTTAAAAAAAAAAAATCGTCAAAATTAAAAAATAAATAATGTTTATGATATGTACATTTTAATGCTTAAATATGGCTATACCAAGTGTAACTTACAATATTTTTTATGCTTAGACCAAAACATTCTAAGAAATCACAAAGTCGGCCTGCTACCTGTGTTTGGCTAAGCCTACAGAAATGAATAAGTTAGATTTCATTGCGTCAAAAACCATTTCTTCTGGTGTGTATGAGTTCGGATTATCATCACTTCATGCCGCGTTGGGTCGCGTCGGGAGTCGCGAGCCGACTTCCGGCCACCGTAGGCGCGCGCTTGCGGACGGTGAGCAATGGGTAGCTCGCCGTCCGATAGGGACCAGGCCCGGGTCGACGGCGCGTTGTGTTCCACGCGCGCCTCAAAGAGATGTCAGCACCAACTGACGGGGTCCGGAAGGGCCAATGCCTGCCGGGGTTGCGGGTTTGTCTGAAAGGGATATCGCGACCCCGGCACACAGGCAACGGAAGGAACACGGGTGGGTTTTAGTCAGTAAAAGTCTGACACGCCCTCCCGCTCCGCCCAGAACGGGAGAAGTTATATGATAATTTCCCACCCTCAAAAAAAAAAAAATAAAATGCCCGCATGTGATGGAATGTCTTCTACACATAGCGTATCATCTCGACTTCAAAAAGTGGTCTGCAAGAGGAGAAGGTCATCAAGAGTTATTGCATTCACGAAAAAAACTCATTCAAGATCGATTCAAAGATGATCTCAACCTTTTGATTGACATCGTTAAGCAAGGATCAGGCACAACTAACGACGGGAACACGGCAAGGCGGTTTTTTGAATTTCCTGATAAAACTGCAGCGATCACTGGATTAGATGAAGACCTAATACGCAGATTTGCTGTGATTCTGCAAGCTATCACATCTGGAGAGATTGTAGACGTGCCGAAATTTAAAGAATACGCTAGAACAACCGCTGAAAAATACGTGGAACTGTACGATTGGTACTACATGTCATCAACCGTCCACAAATTGTTGATTCACGGAGGGGACATAATTGCAGAAAATGCTATTGTACCAATTGGAAGTCTTTCGGAAGAAGCTTCAGAGGCCCGAAACAAAGACTTTAGGAGGTTCAGAGAACACCATTCGAGGAAAAAGAGTAGACAAGCATCAAACGAGGATATCCTCAATATGCTTATCGTCTCTTCTGATCCTCTAATTTCTTCCACAAGACCAAAATTAAATGCCCACAAGAGGCAGACATACTTTAAGGAAACAGTAGAACTACTGAAACTTCAGGATCAGGAAGCTCCGACAGAGTTCTTAGAAGTTATATCTATTGTAGAGCCTGATTCTGAAGTGGATTCTGATGGTGACGAAGTATAAAATAAGTTAACTTTTATTGTTTATGTTAGGTTAGGTTAAGTTAATATTTTTTTTTAATAATTTGCTTTTATTTTTAATCATACAATAGTTTACCATTTATTGTTATTGACTAATGATCACGTTTATCTAATTACCCTCATTATGGTACGTATCCTTTTAACAGGTAGGTATATAGGTATTAAGTTTTATTAATCATTAGCTAATGTGGACTTGAGGCATTAGACAAGATTACATATTATGTAATTCATAATTACCATGTCATTTCAAATAAGTAGGTAATACGACTTTGTGATTTCTTAGAATGTTTTGGTCTAAGCATAAAAAATATTGTAAGTTACACTTGGTATAGCCATATTTAAGCATTAAAATGTACATATCATAAACATTTTTTATTTTTTTATTTTGACGATTAAAAAAAAAAAAATCGCAATTGATGCCGCAATATTAAGTATGTCAAAAATTCACAAATAAATAGTACTATAACAGTGTGCAAGGATATAATGGCAATCCTAGCGATTCCAGAGATATTCTCATTTTTCATGTCAGCTCCATACATTTTTTTCTTATAAAAATTATAACTCTTCCATTTGTGCACACAATTACTTCATATGAAATTTTATAGAACAGTAATGATCGGCAGAAGTCATTTCCAGCAAAAAAAATAACATTTAAGACATCGAGATCCTATGTCTTCTACAGCCGATTTTCGATCCACCGTGCGCCGCCCCAATAACGCCCCGGTGTAGATCTCATACCGCTAAAGACACCGTCGACCGTCGAATCGTCTACTGCGTAAGTCAAACCACGTGGTGTGTCAAGTCTCATCTTTAGTGGCACGTATGGTAACGTGGGACAAGGGTATACTAAAGAAGAAGAGATGTAGAAATCATTCTGAATGATTTTCTGAAAGAAGGTCCTATTGCAGAACAATATTGCTGTTTCGATTAAGGGTTATGGCTGTTTGGCTATTGGTGATCAGATAGTTTTAAGGCAAAAAGACGCTGCTGCACGTAATCATGGCCATCTCTAATATCGTAATTCTCTAATAGAGTAATTTTATTGTAGGTGCATCGTCTTCACATATAATTTTATTAATGTTTACAAAATATTGTAAAACATTTTAAAAGAGTAGGTGGAGTTTCTTGCCCGTTCTTCTCCATACGAAAACTACCCACCTATTAGAAGGGGCGACTAGAATCAATTCGATTTATTTGTACATTTTGACGTTCAAAAATGCCTATTTGAAATAAATTATTTGACTTTGACTTGTAAGCTTTTTGGGAGACCTATAATTAGAGATTTTCCTTCTTTACCTCAGTCTCAATTATCTCTAGCATCAAAATAACATTGATTTTTGTTTAATGTGGTGAATTCTCTCTTTTATTTACAGATGTTCAAAAACAAGACGAACTCAAAAGACATCGGACGCGACCAGAAGATTCTGGAAGCTTACATCAGAGGTCACTCACCTATGAATATCAAAACAGACGGCAGAATCGTTATAAACAGTTGACTGAGTTAATTTATAATTTAATTTGAATCCCACAGAGGAGTGAAATAATGGAGTGTTAAGG
Source organism: Agrochola circellaris (assembly GCA_914767755.1). NCBI lineage: Eukaryota > Metazoa > Arthropoda > Insecta > Lepidoptera > Noctuidae > Agrochola > Agrochola circellaris. The sequence goes on from OU611860.1 coordinate 14,183,476, forward strand.
TGCACAAACGATTTTTTGACTTTAGTAACAGCTCAAGAGGCTCACTTTTCAACTTACTGATTTTGTCTGTTTTTTTTAAGGATTGTGCGTATTAATACTCCAATAATTTTCTCGACTGTGGTAAATTATGACTCCTGAACACAGTGTGTAGTTCGACGATAAATATGCAAAGTCTACTTCTGCATAACGCTATAATGCTCAAACTTGTAGAATGGAGCATAGAATTCTATTGTTAGGTATTGCACGAGATGATACCCGAATACCTACAAGGTTTTCTTACAAATATACAATATTAAAGCTTTTTTTATGTGGGGAAGGTGGCTGTATACAACGTGCAACTTCAAAGGCGACATTAATTTAACACACGCGTAGGGCTAGTGGCCGTTAATCATAAAAAATATAACATGCTATAATAATTCGTAAATTGAAAAATTTAACATTTTAAACGCTGGCCGATATAGGGCTCTCTCCTTTCTTCATTTCGCCTACTCTTTGCATGTTATTCGTTTCAATTTCATTGATGTTATCATTCGTGACTTCGGCAAACGACCTCTGCGCTACAGCTCTTTAAGTACAGGCTGCTACAAGATTCTATAAGATGCTAATTTTGAAAAATGTAAATAAAAAAAATGTTTGAATTTGTTCCCGTTTGATCAAAATAGGCTCGCCACCTATTACATAACTGGTGAAATGTGGGTGTACTATATATAGTACACTTCTGCCCAATAAATGAAAGATATCTATGAAAAAAATCTTCATAAAATAAAACGCGAAACCGTATACGTGTGTTAAATTAATGCCGCCATTAAAGCGACACGCTGTAGGTACTAGTGCTATAAAAAGGACATAGAACGATGTAAGACTTATCCAAAAAAAATTACCCTGTATGATATTATGATATATTAATTCAGATGGTTCACTCCACATTTTACGTATGAAGCTACAAGTACCCAGCGGGCTCGACTCCGGGCCAATTCAGTGAGTGTAACGTAGTCAGAAGATCTAAGACTTACGCGATAGAAAGAGAGGCAACTTCTAGGTGAATATAACTGTAGGTTATTAGCGCTGTCCGACCTGAATTGCACTTTATTGTGTCGTAGCAAGAGTCGCTTTTTATGTAAACGGTTTTGCGGAATGAACCATCTGTATTAATCTGTGTCCTCGGCTCGGTGTTTCTTCTTCGTCATAGAAATCAAATACGTAATTACCACAACCATCTAGTCTAGACTATTAGCGTTATAAGGTAGATAGCAGTCTTGTCGAACAATCGTTTCCACTCGGTCATGGCGCACTGCGTTCAGGAGACCTTAGGCACCTGATTTTAAACCTAGCTACGTTAAGACAAAGTATGATTTTAAATATTGTGATATTTTCATCTTTTGGTACTGAGATTTTCATGGAGTCGCTGTCAAACAGTGCCTAGCAACTCTTTTTCTATTTCATCTTTTTCTATTTATTTACGAGTATAACTCGCGATTTTATTTTTAGATTTGATTTGATTTCAAAGTAAACAACTTTTAATAAAGATTTAGTTTTAACAAAACGATGTGTAAAATCAGTCTGGTATCCATTTTCACTTTACACCTGACGTAACGTTTGATTGGGTAACAATGCTAATTAATTACTGGGGGCCTAAAACGGCAACTTTAGCAATTCTGCTAAAAGCGATTCATTTTCTGAATTCCCAGCAATTCATTAGCAATTCCTCTAATTTTCGTGAAATGGTGACACATAGAATTGTTAAACTGGCCGTTTTAGGCCCCCTGTTGTTTGATTGGGCAATACGGCCGGATGCATTGGTTTGATTCGTCGCTGCAGCTAATTGCGATCTCTGATTGGCTGAAGTTTTTAAGGTCGTACCCGTTATAGATTTTTTTGTTGTTTTGTCTTCAATGTATGTAAGTATTTTAGCTTTTAGGACGTACCCTTTTCATTGTGATTCTTTGTCAATAGAAATTAATTAAATTAAAGAGAATTAATCAAATGTATCTCTTGTGTTTTCTTCTCTTTTTCAACAATCTTTTTATTATTACTTACGGTGCCATTTTTTTTGTCAATTGCATTGGCTTTTGTTAACTGAAGAAAGTTTATTTAAAATTATTGTTTTTTTATCCATGATAATTGTTAAATAATAAAATAAGTTGGAATGATTAATGTTGTTTAAGTCAATAACCGAAAAAAATCTAAGATACTTAGTGAGAGACGAACTAACGGCTCCGATTTATAGATCGTGAGTTGATCCTTTACTCTATGCTATTTATTTCCTCACTAATGCTCTCAAAAGGATGTAGGGCAACATTTTTGGAAAACCAAGGATGAACCAACAAATCTAAGAATTGTGAAATTCAACCATTCGCACTATTTACTCCCTAAGCATGAAGTCCGTAGTTTCGGCTTAGGGGAATTTCCTACTCCGTATCACTCACAGACAAGATTAGTTCAGGGCCCGAACTAAGAGTGAATGACAACACGATTTGACAGTTGTCTCTACACCCGGTCTTTTTGCCCGACCGAAAATTTGAATTTGACACTTGTTTTGGTGAAACAACTACTTTCGGATGGGCCCGTATCTTCTTGTATGAAAGGGTATGCTCCCAAGTTGGTCCCATATAAATCTTATTAACTTTGCTTGGATAGTTTTTGAGTAAGCTTCAATAGCACGTTTTTTCCTTTATTGCCCATGGTCTAACTGAGCAGTCCTACTGATTGGACCATTGCCAATTTATTTATTCCGTGGTCTTACTGATAGGACCATGGACCAATGTTTTTTTCCGTGGTCCTATTGATAGGATTACGGACAAATGTTATTTCCGTGGTCTTATTAATTAAAGATATACAACTTCCTTTAGAAATGAAATGTAAACTTTTTCAATTCAATGATACTCATTGAGGAAAATAAATAATATATGTCATGTCATTTTGTTGCTTAGTCTTCATGATTCTGTTTAATAATTCATAAAATGGAATTTATTAAAAGAAAAGGCGGCATTGTTCTTATATCTGGTGATTATCAGTATTATAAATTAAGACAGTATAAAAATGGATGTGTTGTTTGGAGATGTTCTAATTACAAAAAAAATAAATGTACGGGCACCATCACAACTAGGGTATGTAAATAGCATTTTTATTTGTTTTATTTAAGATATAAAGCGTTTACTTTGTATTTTTTATTATTATTATTTTCCAGGAGAATAATGAACAAGATAAAAGTAAACCGCATGTATGCGAACCAAATTATGCAAAAAATGTCGTTGACAAAGCAGTAGCCAAGTTGATGGAGACGGTAACGAGATCAGACAGACCAGTGCCACAGCTTTACAATGAAACTGCATCGTCTCTAGAAGATGCTGGTTTAAATTTTGTTGTCAATTTACCTTCTCTCCCAAATATCCAGCATGGTCTGTATAGTAGAAGAAATAAGTCCATGAAAGTAACCAAAACGGTCTTCAAAAGTTTAGAAGAAGTTGAAGTTCCAGATTTATTTTCCTTCTTCGTTTTGGCTGATTATTTCTACGATGGTGCACGTATACTGGTATTTTGCTCAGAGAAAGCAAGAGAGTTGTTACAAAATGATAATATTACCGAATATTTTATTGACTCAACTTTCAGTAGTTGTCCAAAGCCTTTTGCGCAATTGTTTAGTGTACTCGGTGACGCAGGCAGTACGACTGAGTTCACAAATGTTCTGCCGTTAATTTTTGCATTGTTGCCTGATAAGAAAGAGAGCACCTACAAGACTTTATTTCAACTTATCAAGTCACAATTACCTGACTGGTCACCAAAAAAATTGCACTGTGACTATGAAATAGCAGCAATAAATGCCATTAGAGATGTTATACCCGATGTACAAATAATTGGATGCTTCTATCATTGGAGTCGTGCTTTATGGCGAAAAGCGAAAATGTTAGGAGTTGTAAAAAGTAAAGCACAGAAACGTATAATATCGCTGACGGTGGCATTAGCACTCTTACCACAGGAATATATGTCGGAAGGGTGGGACTATATTAAGACTGAAAGTGAAATAGCCGAAATTGACAGTTTTACAAAATATATAGAAAAATTTTGGATAAAGAAGAATTTATTTAAAATTTTAAATGTTTTCGCACAGCGACATCGAACAAATAATGCTATCGAAGGATGGCATTCGAAGTTAAATAAAATGATTAATAAAAACACAGTGACGCTACTGCGACTCCTAAACATACTAAAAAAATTTGCGGCACAAGCAATTGCAAAACAAAATCAAAGGAGTCGAAGGAAAAGATGCTTGACCCTTGTGAGAAATGACGAATTTATTATGCAAGTACAATTGGAACTTTTAAATTCTGATATTAATGTCGGACATGCGTTAGATAAATTACGCTGAAATGCTTTAATTTTTAGGAGAATAGGTATAATTTTGATTGCTGAAATGCTTTAATTTTAGGAGAATAGGTATAATTTTGATTATCTAGTTGTTATAATTGACTAGGAAAACCAAACGTTATTTCTTTGACTAAAGTAAAAAAGTGAATAAATAAAATAAAATAAATAAAAATGTTATTGTATTTCTTTGACTAAAGTAAATAAATGAATAAATAAAATAAAATAAATAAAAATGTTATTGTATTTCTTTGACTAAAGTAAAAAAGTGAATAAATAAAATAAAATAAATAAAAATGTTGTTGTATTTCTTTGACTAAAGTAAATAAATGAATAAATAAAATAAAATAAATAAAAATGTTATTGTATTTCTTTGACTAAAGTAAATAAATGAATAAATAAAATAAAATAAATAAAAATGTTGTTGTTGTTAATGTTGCAAAACTTATAAGTGGCGGTCAAAATGTTAATTAGACAAGGGAATAAATATTTGGTTTGTGGTCCAACTATAATAGATAAGACCACGGAATAAATAAATTGGCAATGGTCCAATCAGTAGGACTGCTCAGTTAGACCATGGGCAATAAAGGCGTTTTTTTCCCACTTAGTATATGTGGATGATATGATGATAACTTCCTGTCACTGTTATTTACATAGCAGGTAGTGGTATTCGAATTTGTGTGGGGTAGGTACCACAACTAAAAAGTGAAAAATAAAAACTTTAAACAAAAAAGATTTTTTATTTCTAGATTGTTTTACAAATTAAAATGAGGCTAGTTTTGAGTACAAATGAGTTAAGCATCTGTAGCAGAATTAGGCAAAACCCGTATTTCAGCTATCAGCGTCAAGTGTCAGTATAGAAGAAAAGATGTTGCACGGACCACAAAAAAATTGGGATACGGACAAGAGAATGGTGATGATGATATCCTTGAGGACAAGAATGAGGAAAATGTCGCGAGGAACGTTTTCAGTATGAATGGCGACGGCTATAAGAGGAGGGGAAGACCAAAGAAACGATGGATGGACTGTGTGGAAGATGATATGGCTAGAAAGGGGGTGACTACAGAGATGACGACTTTTGGGCATGGCACCCAAAATATACAATAAGTTGCCAAAACTTATCACAGACCTACACAAAATGGACCAATTTAAATTAGGTTTGCACAAATTCCTAGTTGCAAAATGTTACTATTCAATTAATGACTATTTAAATGAAAGATGACTGATTTTATCTGAAATGGCACCACAACAAGTATAATGATTATTGAAATTTTGATTTGACTTTTTATTTTTGCGTTTCTATATATTATGTTTTTTTTTTAAATTTATTATGAATGTTTAATGTTGCGATTCTAAGTATTTGCATGAGATATTAATAAGATATAAATTTGCACACCTCATTAGGTTATAATACAATGTACCTTTTATACCTGTAACACCTTTTTAACATGTATTATGCAAATAAATTATTTGATTTGATTTGATTTGATTTGACTGATGGAGAAGTAGGTATGGAAGAAAGAGATGTTGCGTTTACCACAAAATAAACTGAGATAAATCCTGATTTACATTCTGAGTTATTCATTGATAGTTTCACGTGTAAATAAATCATTATAACTAAGTTTCATCCTTACTCTAACATACACACACATATACACTTTTAAGAAGTCGTTTTCAATATCCTTAGTACCTTCATAGTTAAATTTGATAATTATACATAGTTACTTTTACTTTTTAATTTTTTATATACTTACTTTGTGACTGCTTTTGTAATGTTGGAACACAACATAAAAGGTTTCTAGTATCACAGTGACAGCAGAACACTGACTCCTAAGTCACAGGATCACCTAGTTTAGGAGTCAGGGTTTAAATTATAAGTATGACCTTTAACCAAGTTTTGTATCCTAGTTTTAAGCAATGTCTAAGGTTTTTGTAACAATAAAGATTTTTATTATTTATTTTATTATTTATTCGTTTGCCCAGTTTAGGCAGGAGACAAGATGAAGAACCTAGAACAAATATGTTATGCAGATAAACTCTTATGATTTATGGCCTTTAAGAAAAACAATAAAAACCGCCCAAGTGCGTGTCGGACCACACACAATGAAGGGGAGTTGGGATGAATTTATCCCAACAACAAACTTAACATTGTAGTTGAAAAACATGTTCTCCCATACGGAATGTATGGGAGATCATGTTTTTCAAACTGCAAATTTAATTTGGTTGACTATTGATATATGATTACTATTGATATATGACTATTGATATGACTCGTTACTCGTACAGCCTACATAGCTCTGATAGTTTTCCTTTTAATTTCGTTATATATATACTGCTGTGAATTTTTTCACAAATCAAGTACAACCATTTAGCTGGTAGGGGGGGGGGGGGGGACGCTGGACTCTAACAAAAAAATCAGTTAAAAGCTTAATATTTCGCAAACGGATCCCTGAATCCAAATGGTTTCCACAAACTCATAGTATTTTGAACGACCTTTCTAACGATACCCCACAACATGGGGTAGATGAGAAAAAAAATCCCCACTTTATATGTAGGAGAGGTACACTAACAAAAAAAAAACTTGATCTTATTTTGTTGGCTTGATTAATATGTATACATATGCCAAATTACAGCTTTCTAGTACTAACCGTCTCTGAGCTAAGCCGCGGACAGACGGACATGGCGAAACTATAACGGTTCCTTGTTTACTACGGAACCCTAAAAAGTATACCTCGATTCTCTCGTAAAGATTTACTTAAGTATGAATTTATCTCGTTGGATCTTGTTTTATTTAATTCCTTTACAAAGATAAAGAAGATTTTATCTTTTATCTCAGTATTTGCTGAAATTAATTCGCTCCCGTCCATTGTTTGTGCTTCCCAGTAAAGCTGTTATAATTTTAGGTGGTTTTAATATAAGTAATCTTTAATGAGATCTAAGCCTTTAAAAACACAAGACTTTTATGTCTATTTTTCCCAAAGATTTAAATCGTATTTTCCCGACAAAAAGTAAAAGCCCAGAATCTTACTTGAATTTAACACTCAGCCTAGATGATAACATTTAATTATTCTGATAAGCCACAAAATGTATTATTAAATACGTAACTAATTTATTATTTACCTAGAAACACTTATTAAATTACCTTAAAGAACCAATAGTAATTTGACTAAAATGAATAATAACTAACTAACCCACTTTTTCCGCAAGTTAACGAGGCTGAAAATACAGCTCAAACTAAAATCCACGATAATGTTCGTATTTTGTAAATTACCGAATCAGTGTCCAACGTATTTAGTCAGTACATACATAAAGGCTCGACACGGAACTCACATCGCCTTTATTATCCTAAAAAAGGCAAAAATGTACGCCGCGTCCCATCAAAAACGTTGGCCATTACCGTAAAAAAGAATCTTTTTCCTCTTCTAAAAGGTCTGTTTCAGTTTTTTTCAACCACACCGAGGGTAGTGAGGGTACCGCGTATATTTATGCAAAAATACAAAAAAAAAAAAAACGCCATCAGGTAAATGGTGGGTGTCGCGGCTCTAATGAGAGTGAAGACGCATCCATATTTGACACCTTAGTCCATTGTGTTCTCTGAGAAAAATGGCGTACGGAATGAGAAATACGCTCCGGTGGGGCGGAATTTTTAGGTCACAATAAAAAGGTAGGTCATGGTGATATTCAATGGCACTACTGTGTCTGTCTTTGAAACTACTATTAAATGAGCAATATTTGTATATAATATGTGTTTATATATTTGCAATTACGTTCTCGAAAATGGCTGAAACGGTCAAGCTAGGTAGGGTTTGGCTCTAACGATTTCGATGAAAGTTGCAATATTGCAACTTTCATCGAAATCGTTAGAGCCAAACCCTACCTAGCTTGATCGTTTTAAAAAAACGATCTAGGATTTCCTGAAAAAACTATGTATGCCACAGCATACATTGCCAAATGTACATTAAGACGTTGAGTAAATGTGTTGTAGGTATGCCGATGCCGGGGCATACATTGTTAATTACAATACAAATAAATCATTAAAAAAAAACTCAAGGATTTTCGATTCGACTCAACAGAACGCGGCCATTGAATGAGTTTTAATAGCGAAAACTTTCTATAAAAACCCAGTTTTAATGTCAGTAAAATTATTGCTCCTTCTTTATTAATAAGGGTCTAGCTAGTCAGAAACCAGTTGATTATGAGCATCCTATTTTAATGAAAATTCGGAGGAAATTGTGAACAATTTTCCCGTTTACCTAAAATAAAATCAATTCACAACTCACCACTTTTTAAGTGTCCGTAATAAGTACTTACAATGAGACGCCCTTAATTAAGTAGAACGATAAACTCCCATCTTAGCAATATAAAGCAATGTAAAGTATGCAATGTAAGTATACAGAAAAATAATGAAAAAAAATATAGGAACTTCAGATTTCCTGAAAAACTATATAGGCAACATAAAAACGTTGAGTAAGTGTGTAATAAAATCGATTCATAACTCACCACTTTTTAAGAGTCCGTAATAAGTACTTACAATGAAAAGCCCCTAATTAAGTAGAATGATAAAGTCCCATTTCATGGAAGCTCTCGCCAGTATATTTTCTCAGGAATTTTAATTTTAGAGCATGGTCCGTAGTGGGCGACTCGTAAAAATTCACACTTCCTTCAAAAATTTAATTATATGTTGCAATAGAGAATTCTGTCCGTGGATCGTAGAAAGGAGGATATGCCAAAGAAATATTTCAAAACTGACTTAGCTCAGCAGTCTACTTAGGGTGTTTTCGTACTTTCCGTTAAAAGTTTTTTAAATGAGTATAAATCCTTTATTTCTTGCATATTGGTGACCATTTACCAATCCAACATACCTAATTTCAAAGACATAATGTGCTTGTAAAAATGCGCCAGCGCATTAGGATGGCCACGCTGGTGTCTTATGGGTACGTTCGCAAACCATCATCGGTCTCAGCCCTTTCCTATGAGTTTTCATAAGACATTATTTAATCACAATGTGGCGGCATCTACAGCGCCACATGCGAACTACGCATCAAAGACCTGACGTCACACAAAATCCGGACGTCACTCAAAATCCTACATCGCGCAATTAATTAGAGTTTACCGCGCGAACAGCATATATATATATATGTATAACTTTTGCCGACATCAATCTTTGGGCAGTTGCCCGCCAGACACGACACCCGTTAGGTCGGAGGATCCTCCCTTTTCTATAGAGGATGAGTGAACTTTACACCCTGTTTATCATACCTCAAAACAATTTCACACTACCAGTTTGTAGTGCTTGAATGTTACAAAATAACCTGCTTTTTTTCCGTGGATACCTTGAAAGGCATCTCAGGGAATGTCAAAGAATAAATCCAATTCAGTCCCTAATCAAGTCAGTTGGTCTATCGTGGTGGTATGCAATTCGACCTCAGTGGTGTTAGTCATGGGGTATGCAATTTGTCCTCAGTGGTGTAAGTCATGGGGTATACAATTTGACCTTAGTGGTGTAAGCCATGGTGGTATACAATTTGACCTCAGTGGTAAGTCATGGGGTATACAATTTGATCTTAGTGGTGTAAGCCATGGTGGTATACAATTTGACCTCAGTGGTGTAAGTCATGGGGTATACAATTTGACCTCAGTGGTGTAAGTCTTGGTGGTATACAATTTAAGCTCAGTGTTGTAAGTCATAGTGGTATACAATTTGACCTCAGTGGTGTAAGTCATGGGGTATACAATTTGACCTCAGTGGTGTAAGTCATGGGGTATACAATTTGACCTTAGTAGTGTGAGCCATGTTGGTATACAATTTGACGTTAGTGGTGTAAGTCATTGTGGTATAGGTACAATTTGACCTCTGTGGTGTAAGTCATGGTGGTATACAATTTGACCTTAGTGGTGTAAGCCATGGTGGTATACCATTTGACCTAAGTGGTGTAAGTCATTGTGGAATAAGTACAATTTGACCTCTGTCGTGTAAGTCAGGGTGGTATACAATTTGACCTCTGTGGTCAAAGTGGTCTTCAAAGGTATCATAATTTCATGCCACATCTACTATCTTTCTAAATTCCAAGCTTTTTAATGCCTCCTTATTATTTTTTATTCGCGTTATGTGGACGGGGATGGCGACAATTTCTCTTAATGCTCTCCGCTATGAATTTTGTATGAAGTATGAACATTGCATTCATGTTTTTAAAAGGCGCCTGTTATGGCTGATGTGCTAGATTTCAGAGCAAGAGGGAATGGTACACAGAGGGTTGGTTCTGAATTTATTTCAGTTCTATCTTCTAGACTCTTCAATTGAACTTTAGCAGTATTATTAATAATAATAATCTAGCTTAGTCTCCATACTAAAATACAATAGACGACATATATTTAGTAACCTAATCCGCTTAACTGTTCTTAAAGTGTCATAAAGAACCCTGTAAGAAATCGACACGTGTTCCACTTCTCAACGAGACATCCTCAGGATGACGATTGACTTGTTGCGACCCCGGACGCGAGAGACCCCTTAGGTTACTAATTATACGTCGTTTATTGTATTTTATAATGGATTTCCGCAAAGACACGCCTGAGTCAATTAACTAATCCATCTTACTATCAAAAAGAAGCAGCAATATTCTTCCAACATATACAATAATATGTTGCGCATGTATTTACGCACATTTTTGACGCACCTATTATTTTGTGGGTTTTTAATGTATTTTACAAAAGTATAATTTTAACAAAGTCATGTTCTTAGGTACTGTGTGAATGGGGAGTCGCGAGCCGACTTCCAGCCACCGTAGGCGCGGGCTTGCGGACGGTGAGCAATGGGTAGCTCGCCGTCCGATAGGGACCAGGCCCGGCTCGACGGCGCGTTGTGTTCCACGCGCGCCTCTGAGATGTCAGCACCAACTGACGGGGTCCGGAAGGGCCAATGCCTGCCGGGGTTGCGAGTTTATCCGAAAGGGATACCGCGAAAAAAGGTACTGTGTGAAGGTATTACCTACATCAGTATCGAGCCCACCACACACGCTGTGATAGTAGCTAGTAAACTAAAAACCCTCGTGTTGTTTTTAGAAACTTGTTAAAAAAGATAAAATAATGCAATAAAATATACTTCTAAAAAACCCTGTAATGCAGTGGTTTTTAGCCCGGAGTGTTTCTTGTTTCTAAAAGCACTAAGTACATCCTTTGTGACGTCACCGCAGCCATTTGTGAGTTAGAAGAAATGCTTTTAAATGCAATGTGTATAATTATGTTAAGTCCTACATGGACAGTGCAAAAGAGAATGAGTTTTTTATTTAAATTATAATTTATGTATTGTCTTTAAACTTTAAATTTTAAATAGCACTACACTACAACGTTTAGTTTCAAACGTTATGCTTAAAAACATTACCTTCCTTCTGGGGCAGTCGGGTAACAACAACATTATTTGAAAGAACATAATTGCTAGGAGGAATAAGATGATGAATTGACGGTTCACACAATTGAAGCTATGTGCAGACCAGCGCGACTTGTCGCGTCGCGCTGTCGCGTCGCGCTGATCTGCACGAAGCTTTAACGGCAATTTGTTTTATTGACGCACCACATAAATTAGTAGTTACACTACGTAGTTTATGTACTATTTTGATTACTTACATATTTTTTGCGTTCTATGATGAAAAATAACTGAAACTCAAAGCATTTATTTCAAATAAAACAATTACAGGCACTTTTGAATTGTCAAGGCGACTGAAAGATGAAGTAGTTGCCCATTCCAAAGCATAGTAGGTACCATCGCGGACACTGGTGGTTGACCACTTTTCGACCTTATTGCTTAGGAAATAAGGTCGAAACCCGTGAAAGTGGAAAAGGTACGTATGTACGTAAAGAACGGGCAAGAAACAATCATTACATATTACTTATGCATAAATTTAAAAAAATAAACAACTCTCGACACTAATATTTCCTTATTTTCCTTTCCTACTCCATCACCAAACCCTGCACGCGTAATACGCAACAACGGGTTTTGTCGACGGAAGAATAGACAAAATGACAGATTGTGGTTGTTTATTTGTCATTTTGTCTATTCTTCCGTCGACAAAATCCGTTTCTATTGTGGTCATGCTAAGCGCGCCGTTAGCCATCTATTTATAATCTATTAATTGAGACAATTCCAATGAGCCCAAACACGATACCTGTGCTGTAAGTTGGTAAGCGAGTTGGGTATCCTGCAAATTCCAGGTGATGCTGCATCATCACTTCAAGGTTACTATATTCTTCTAATATCATAAACATAGTTAAGAACACTATCGATCAAGTCACCTTTCAAACAAAAAAACAATAACACAATCGGTTCAGCTGTTTGGGAGTTACCATGGCGCAGACAGATCCACACTTACACAGATACACACGTTAACCTTATAACATCCGTCTTTTTCCGTCGGGGTTTAAGGGGACGACAGGACCTAAACGTGCCTAAACGCAAGTTTTATAATGCGTAAAAGTATATGATCCACTGCAGTAAACAAAATCAGAAAAATATATGATATTCTTCAGGATATATGCTAGTATGATAGTGTGTTGAAAACATAATACAACTAATTTGATACGATAGAAAAAAATCATGAAGATACCTCTAAAAATTTATTTTAACGATTAAAAATCATATTAATTTACATGCAATCATTCTGATTTTTTGTCAGATTATTCTACAAGCTACATATTAGCATAATAGTGTTTTAATTTTCCAGTCCAATCAATAGATTTTCTGTAAATCGCTAACTGCTTCATATTTTGCAATAAATTACCTTCGTCGTGTCATCGCGCTTCTCTTTCATTTCTATGCAGTCCGACAGTGACCGCGCTTTAGCTGTTGTAAGCCTCTTAAAATTATGTATTAAAATGTGAGTAATATGAATAAAGCATAATAATTTAACATTATTTTCATATTTTCATGCAACGTTGGAACTCAGGAGTAGGAGAAACCATATCAAAGAATTTCTGATAAACCTCCATTTTAGTTATTAGTCTAGACCGTTCATAAAATACGGTTAGGTCATCATGTCCAACAAACTAGGTCACAAAAACATTGCACACTTCTCCTGATAACTTATCAGTAGCTTATCGCAAGTCAAAAATATAAAGATTCTTTATAATTTTTGACGAATGTCAATGTGTTTGACATTTACATTCGTCTCGGCCATGGAGCGTTCATTCTAAGTTGGCAACGTCGCATAGTACCTATAGTTGTCAAATATATACCTGTTTTGATTAATTTGGAATTATATATATGGAAATATGTTAATATGGCTAACTAGTGAACTAGAATATTAATTTGATGTTGTAACCGTTTTATGTGTGAAAAAGCAAACACTTTTGCAAACACTTTTTTTACATCTAAAACTAAATTTTCGGTGTAACGGTATTAATGATTGCATTTCATAATCTATATTTTAGTTCACTAGCTAGCCATATTTCATATTTCCATAAAGTAATATTGCAAAATTAATCAAAACTGCGAAAAATTTGACATCCATTTGCGACGTTGCCAATTTTCAAAATGAAGTTTTGTGGTTAATTCCTCGTTTTTTTCATTTAAATGCAAGTGATTAGCAAGCTAAATGTGCAGGAAATGACTTTTAGATTATATAATTATGTAATGCGCTTTTGGTTGGAGTAATTTTTAAAGGTTTGAATTGTGAAAGAGTTGAATTGGCGGTGGTGTCTGAATGCTGGTTGTATTCGAAAATATATTGTTTTTTATCGAAATGTGGGTGTACGAGTATACTAGGTACAGCTCTACGTAAGCTTTCAGAGAACAAGCGTGAAGTAATTTTTGTTTTTCAAGAACCCTTTACTTTACTAAGCCTACGTCTTCAGTTTGTTTGTCTATCTGTCTGTCACGGGGCTGTATATTTACAACCCTATTAGGTAGCCAGATAAGATGCGTTTGGCATCTTTGTGACGGGGCGACGACGATCACGCCACTGCTGCCTATCAACTTTCACTCGTCTGATTATTTTTTAAAGAGTAACCTTGGAGTTCCTTGCCGGCTCTTTTCCATAGGTAACGAACAATTGGAATGGTGCACCTGGCATCTGACGTTTCATAAGTGCCCATGTAGGTTTATATGTTTTTATTTTTATGATTTTGATTTTTTTTTCTATTCAAAATTCAAAAATTCAAAATATTTTATTTCACATAAACCTACAAGGGCACTTATGAAACGTCAGAAGCTAGTTGCACGGTTCCAATTGGTCGTTTCCTATGGAGAAGAGCCGGCAAGAAACTCCACGGTTACTCTTTTAAAAGTAAATAGTTTTTACAATGTTTCCAAATTACAGTGCTAGAAGGTATGAGAGGACAACATGTACCAGGTACTTAGCAAAATATAAAATGGTCCACAGATCTACAGTCTGTTAAGTCTACAACGTTCTCTCATTCACAAAATTTAAAAGAAAATAAGCTATATAAAAGACAAATAAAAATTCCTAATAAAAATAAAATCCTATTTAAACCAAATGATAATGGTTGCCACTACTGCTGTAACAAATCAAATTTAATAAAAAATATAGAATATTGTAAATATACAATGTCAAATAATAAAAATATTATGTATGTCATTTATAAATTAAAATAAAATAAAAAGTAAATTAAAATAATTACATATCGTAATTTGGGAGCAGTTTATAGACATTTACATAGTTATGCCGTTAATGAGGCACCAGGGAAGCCACATGTGCAGAAGGAATTATTGCCAAACTTCCTTGTCTTCAACGTAGTCTTTAATCTTATAATATGCTTTTTTGATAAGGACACGTTTGATGTGGGCTTTGAACTTTCCATCGCTAAGTTCTGTAACTGACTTTGGCAACTTGTTATAAAAGCGAATGCTAAAGCGAAGCTATAATTATGAAGGTTTAACACAATGACTTTGAGGGGCTTGTGGCTAAGTAATAACAGCCGCACGGGTCGATTGATCAGGTACGGCTACGCTTGCCGCCCGCCGTTGGTCCACCCCTCCGTACCTCGGAAAGCACGATAAGCCGTTGTTTCCGGCTGTCGTTTGTAAATCTTTGACAGTTGTTACGGGTCGTCATAAGCCCGAAAGTCTGACAACCAGTCTTACCAAGGGATATCGTATTAACCAGTACTGGGTTGTGGAGGTCAGATAGGCAGTCGCTCCACGTAAAATACTGGTATTCAGCTGCATCCGGTTGGACTGGAAGCCGACCCCAATATAGTTGGGAAAACCAAATTGAATTCGTGAAGCAATTATGTTTTAGTCTCATTCATTTCTAAATGATTGTCTAGCACCAAGGTCTAGAGCTAGGTTGATTTCTCTTCCAAATTATATCAGAGTACGTGACCATAGGAAGTCCGTGGTGTGGACATGACTTGGCGATAACAGACTTTTAATGATTTTATAAGTACTGACGATCACGTCTAAAGGAGTAGTTTTACTGATTTGGAAAAAAAATATGTTTAATTAGAGCATTTTCTTAATAATTTAATATATAAATATTTTAGACTACGTTTATATTACATAGTGACATTAATTAGTAAAGTTATGTCTTACGCGGTTACAACACTGAGAATCACGCAAAATATATCAAGCGTATTTTTCTGAAACCTCCACCATTTTAAAGATAATTTAATTATTGATTTTTAGTACCTATACGTGTTTTATTAAAACACCTTTTATTGTATGTATAATAAATTAATAATGTGTCTTATTTGGGACAGCATTCCTGGATGGTCGAGTCCTATTACTGGCTGGACGTAAGACGCGTTGCGTGAGCTCAGTACAGAAAACGCAAGCTAACCACTCAAGGTCGCTGGCATATATCTACGTCTGTAAGTAAGTTGCATTATGACATATTATAACAATTAATTGCTCGGTGATTAACTTACTACAGAGGAATGGCTTCTTCTTCTTCAAAACAGACTTGGACATGGACAATATGGACATGGCAAGATTACCAATCTCTGACTATGAATTATTATACCTAACATCATCGCCGAAATCTATCGTGTTATTGGCGAGGTTAGAGACACAAAAAGGCTTGGGGAGACAGCTGCCTAGCTGTACAAGTGAGGCGCTTGAACCTGTACAAATAAATGGTTTGGAAGGAATAACAGGATGCTTTAGATAATTTTTAATGATAATTTATAGTGATCATTTTTTTATGATAATTTTTAATTATCAATCATTTATTTAAAAAAATGTGTACGGGTATTTTGTCTGAAATAAAACAAAATTTATTTTATTTTATTTTATTTAGATCAGCACTAGCAGAAGCATATTATAACAGAAGCTTTCATTCGGAAAGCCACACCACTATATCTGTTAAAAGTATGTAACAATTGCAAAATCGACGATAAATTGCTTTGTGGAATGTGAACATCATTTATATGACTCGTCGGACGGCAGCCATTTAGATCGTAAAATATTTTCCCAAGTCACAATATTGCGCGATATTTGTATTAGATTAAAGGTGTATTTATTAATATAAGAATGCATTATGTTAGTCTACGGAATTTGTATAAT
This sequence comes from Agrochola circellaris, assembly GCA_914767755.1. Classification (NCBI taxonomy): domain Eukaryota; kingdom Metazoa; phylum Arthropoda; class Insecta; order Lepidoptera; family Noctuidae; genus Agrochola; species Agrochola circellaris. The sequence continues at coordinate 14,200,352 of OU611860.1, forward strand.
ATTATGTTAACAAAATCTACAAACAAGACTTTTAGTACTATGTATAGCCGCGCGAGTTAATTCCACGTTTCTAACTAGATGGCGCTGTACATTTACGTCACGTTTCTGAATGGCGGTGTTAAGATTCTCCGCCGTTGAACGACCCTCGCAGATTTTTGTACTGAATTCATACTTACCTGGCATAGGGGATACCGTGATCAGTCAGGCGGTTCCCCCAGGGCGAGGCCTTCCCATTGCACTGCGGTTGGGTTGACCCCTGCGATTATCCCTAATGTGGATAACTCGGATGCGTAATTTTTGGTAGTGGGGACTGCGTTCGCGCCGTCCCCCTCAGAATTCCCTCTGTTAACATAAGTGTAATTCTACTTACTGGCAACATCACTGATGTTTCGAAATTACCAGTTATAACTTCAGCTGATGTGCAGCAGTTAATTTTAGTATTGCAATAGGTTTTAAATAAATACGAGTATCCATTTCTACTCGTTGATTGTTTTATTGCCGACAATGCCCATATTATTATTTATGTTTATTAAAACACTAATGGCCAAGAAGTGAAATTTCAAGATGACGATTGAAAGAGATTTATCGAAAGAACACAAACACGAACTGCGTCGACCACTAAATAAAAAAATGGGATATTAAGAGGCCGACAACAGCTAAAGCGTGGTCACTACGGAGAAAGAGAACCGCAATGATACAACGCTGGTAATTTATTGTAAAATATGTTTACAAAAAATGTAGATTTGACAAAAAAAATAAAGCACTATTACATAATTTATGTTGCTTGTAGAATAATCTGACAAAAAAAAATCAGAATGATTGCGTGTATATTATGGTTTTTAATCGTTAAAATATTTTTTTGTGGTATCTTCGTGGTTTTTTTCTGTCGTATCAAATTAGTTATACCATTTTCAACACACTATCTAACTAGCATATCGTCGGTCGGAGTCATTACTGGAACATCTCTAAAATTTTGTGTTTTGTTTGGACTAAGTATGCAGAATGATAAAAAATCAAATGCAAAGAGCATTCTGCATACTTAGTCCAAAACATAAAATTTTAGAGATGTTCCAGTAATGACTCCGATCGACGATAATATCCTAAAGAATATCATATATTTTTCTGATTTTATTTACTGCAGTGGATCATATACTTTTAGGCAATATAAAAGTAGTCCACTTATGAATGGTAAGATGATGATTTAAATTTGATCATGCCATTAAGAGTCGTTACTTAAACTACCTGATATTTAGAACCAGTTATTCATTACTTAATGATTGATGCTTAGTTAATCGAATAATGGCTATGTTTCACAATTATTTAAAACCTGTTACTTCCAGTGAAGGGACAGAAGGGTTACCTCAAGGTTAGTCAGACAATCATTATAAATTTTATCTTAAAGTATCCGTTAGGCCTTGGATTACCAAGCACCTTTAGTAATTGCATGTTGCATTATATATTACAAAATATGCGATTGGTACATATTTATATACAATGTGAAATTTAATTCGTTTGCATCCTCTTAAGGGGTCATTGTACTCATCACTATGAACAACTTTCACTATGGGGCCAGACCTGAAATCGCGAAAAAAAAAATCTGCTGGTCCATACATTTATGTTCGCATAGCTCGTTACAATGTAGGGAACAGCTGATTTTTTTTCGCGAATGTGCATTAATTCAGTAACACATTGTATAGACCGTATTAAGTAAGGACTGGGCTGGACCTCAACCAAATAAAAAACCAAGACATAGTGCCGTCAACAGTGCCGTGAGGCCAGTTTCGTAAACATGTGTGCACTTATTATAGTGAGGTGTAGTTTGATTGTATATGCGTGCGTGTGAGCGTGTATGCACAGAGCGGAGGTGTAGTTTTGGCATGCTTCACTCACGTATTGTTCGCAGTTTGGTTTTTTATCTAAGGAATGCACTTGTTACATTTCTTATTTTACCTCTTGTGATGGAATTTGTTCAATGCTTTTCCTATTGCCTTCGAACCCACAATTTCGTTCTTGAGATTATGATTCTCGCTTAACCTCCATCACGATATTATTATCTTTTTAGGGTTCCGTACCTCAAAAGGAAAAAAAATAACCCTCATAGGATCACTTCGTTGTTCGTCTGTCTGTCAGTCTGCCAAGACCCTTTTCCTCAGGAACGCGTGGAGGTATCAAGTTGAAATTTATATTATTTACGAAATTCTACGGTCCCTTGGAGTTCTAAAAAGATTAAGTTTCTAAGTCAACGCAAAAAAAAAATACGGCCGTATATGGGATATATTTTGATACTGGAAAATAAATCAAAACCTACAGGGTATCTCGTTGACGTAGAATCATGAAATTTGGCAAGAAGCAAAGTCTCAAAGTCTCACACAAGTTTTGTTTGTTTTTTTTTTTTTTTTTTTTTTTTTTTTTTAATTATTATTGCATAATGTACACTCAGTTACAGGCTAGGCTAAAACTTATACCAAACAAGTAACAAAATAAAATAAACTAACAGAAGACTTTTGACAGAGTTAACAGCGGGTCCCAAACTAGGCACAGCCTGTATCTTGGTGACCCAAATTATACACTAAGTTAAATAATATACGTGTTCTGCTAGCGCAATAGCAAAAATAAGGTATTAAGGTATATAATAATAAAGGTATTTATGATGGAATGAAAAACGTAATGTTCTGGTCCGTGCGAAATAATTGTTTAAAAATATAAAACTCAAAGTTTAATACAAAAAATACCGAAAAGTGTTCATAGGATAACCAAATTTACCAGTACAAGTGTTATCTCAGAGCTATATACAAGATAAGTGAGAATTTAATAATAAATAGTAAACAGTGTACTAAACTTTCTACAGTAATAACTAAAGTAAAGTAAGTAAAAAAGTTCAACTACAAACGCCTTTACCTCACAGAACTTAGTACCCAGTGTTTAGTGCAAATAAAATAAAATAATAATAAGTGAATGTAACTAGATAAAATAATAAAAATGATCATAAAAACTTAACTTCATTTGCGAGGGTTGCAGTGAAAAATTTTAAACCGTTTATAACGGCCACACATCAGGACTGTTCGAGTAAACGTATCTTGAGATAACCAATTTCAACGCGTTATACATAGACGATTTGGTCTAGCGGTATCGATACCTAGTTGAAAATCGTGGCGAGTGTCACGAGTTCGAGCCCAAGCAACACAAGTTCTTTTTGTAAATCAATTAATTTAAAAAATGTCATCTAGTTTGAACAAGGCAATAAGCAGTGACCGCAAGACGACAGCACAACAAGTCACTTGTAATATTTGCAAGAAATGTGTCAACATAAAAAACACTGCTCTGTGTTCAATCTGTAAAAAAAGATACGAATTCGATTGTGTGGGTTATCCAGAATCAACATATCGCCTAAAAGACATCGAAGCAAGAAAGAAATGGAAATGCAAAGTATGTATAAAGAACAAAACGGATTCTAATTTAGATGCTCCTTCTAATATAACACTTAGAAAAAAACAACATTCTTCAACAAAACCGTCTTCGCCCCAACAACAGATACTTCCCATTCATAATTTTGTTCTAAGTGAAGATACTTCTCATATACCGGCCACCCCAGTAGTTATGCCGCATAAAGACTATTACGATAAATTTGAGGCAAACATATCTACCGAAAACTCTTTCGAATCTTTGCCGTTGGATGAAGATATCGATATTTTGTCTCATACATTGAAAAGAGATCCACAATTATGTAGAAGCTGCCCAAATATTAGATCCAACAATTTTGATATAATAGAAGAATTGGAAAAGAAAGTATCTGTATTGGCAAAGAGCTTAGAAATAGCTGAAAATGAGATAGCTAATCTATTATCGGAAAACTGCTGTCTTAAAAAACAAATGTCTATGTACGGCACTCAAATTAGCCAGTTAAAAGATATTTGTAAATCCACCCCCAAAAGAGCGTCACAAAAGAAAAGGACCAAAACTCCCATCCAAACTAAACTAGACTTCTCAGAGCAACTTATTAGTCCAAAAGCAAATTGCTCACATACAGCGGACGACGTGCAGGGTGTAAATTGTCAGGATGCAGACCAGGAAATTAACAACGCCATGACTGAAAAGATATCGGTGAACTCTCCAATTGAACACCGACATGAAAACTTAAAGCATACAACCCAATTAAATCGCAACACAAAAAGAAATATTTACATACTTGGAGACGAAAAAGTAAGAGGTCTATCAGCACAACTAATACAATCAAAGACAGGTAAATGGAATGACAACTACAACATTGAGGCTAAAGTCCAACCATATGCTTCGTCATGCGAGATCTTACGAAATCATGAAAATCTATCATGTACCCTGTCTGATAATGACATTGTAATTCTCTCGGTTGGTAAACATGATAGAAATCCCTACATGTTGTTTACTAATCTGTGTAGAACTCTGTGTAGTTTAAGTAATTGTACGATACTGATTTTAAATGTTTCAGAAAATAGGTACCTTAATGTTAAAAAACTTAATTATGAACTAAAATTGTTCACAAAAAACTTTAGGAATTGTAAGTTTATTGAAGTAAATCAGTTGGATGTAAGTTATCACACGAGGCTGTCGAAATTAGATTTAGTTACCTACAAACTAAATATAGAGATTGATTTTATTCAATATGAAAAGGATTTTATAAAACTCAATTCAAGCGCACGCAGCTCACTTCTTAATAATACTCAAAAAAACAATACGTTTTTTCGTCCCTAAGTCCTCCATTATTAGTACTTCTGTTCATTATGATAAGTCAAAACTGGATTGCCGAAATAGTAAATTACGAATCTTACATCAAAATATAGCCGGCATCTGCAGCAAACTCGACATGTTAGAAATAACCTTAACTGAATTGGTAGAGAAAAACAAGGAGATTGATATATTATGTTTTAGTGAAACTTTTGTGAAGCAAGGTACGGAATCTAATATTAAACTTAATAACTTTAAATTGGCTGCAGTTTTTTGTCGAGATAAATGTAGAGGGGGTACTTGTATTTTAACTAATAAAGTATTTGACACAAAACCATTAAGTATTCCTTCAGGTATAGCTACAGAATTTTACTTTGAATGCTGCGGCGTAGAGATTATAGGTTTGAGCCTGATTGTTGTAAATATATATAGAATCCCTGATCAGAGAAAAGCCCAAACAGGTGTATTTCTCCATAAACTCGATCATTTATTAAATTATTTAACGGACCAACACAAGAGGAAAAAAATCATAATTTGTGGTGACTGGAATATCGATATTTTAAAACATAACTCCGCAACAAAGGAACTTCTAAGTATACTAAGTAACTACAATTTTGAAGCACACATAAAATCACCAACTCGGGCGAACTCTTGCATCGACCAAATCGCCAGTAATATAAAGAGTGTTCAGCCAGAAATTCATCACCTAGGCCTGTCTGATCACGAAACAGCGCAATCAGTCACTGTTAAAACGAATATACACAAAATAATAACTTGTTGGTCAGAATTGAAACGTGACTACTGTGTAGAAAACCTTGATAAATTTCGCGAGTGTATGTCTGCTCTTTCATTTTCGGAAACACTTAACTCAGACTCTCTAACTGAAGCCTTTAATATATTTTATGAAACTTTTACATTATTTTACGATCTGTGTTTTCCGGTTATTAAGGTTAAGGTTAATAATAAACCAGTTACACTAAACTGGATCACAAAAGGCATAAAAAAATCTAGCAAAACAAAACGTCAGCTTTATCTAAAATTTAAAACAAGTAAAGTTAGTAAAAAGCAAAACGAGAAATCCTATAAACTTTATAATCATATATTTAGGCGATGTGCACAGCGAGCGCAAAAACTCATGAATACAAGACGTATTCAAAGGCATAAAAATAAATGTAGAGCTACATGGAATGCAATCTCCTCAACAATAACTGGGAATAATTTGTATAAAAATGACATTGACGAAATCAATTTTAATAATGTAACATATAATAATCCATCTGACATTTGCAATATATTTAATAATTACTTTATCAATTTGACATCTAATCTGCCTTTAAATTCTAATAATTCCGATAATTCGAATAATTCTAACCCTAATCAAAAAAATAAAAATCTGAATACTATATTCTTGAATCCTGTTGATGCAATGGAAGTGTATAAAATAATTATGTCCCTCAACAATAGCAAAACTAGTGGATATGACGGCATCGCCACAAAGGTCTTAAAAGCTTGTGGTAGTTGGATATGTCATCCACTAGCGCATATTATAAACTTATCCTTTTTGGAAGGTGTATTTCCTGACCAGCTTAAGATGTCTGTTGTGAAACCACTATTTAAAAAAGGAAAAAAGTCTGATCCGAATAATTATCGGCCTATCACGATAGTACCAGTTATTTCAAAAATCTTTGAGAAGGCAATGCTTATTAGGTTAAATAATTTTCTCTGTAGACATGAAATACTATGCAAAGAGCAGTTCGGCTTCCGTAAAGGTAGTTCAACTGCTCTTGCAATATTTAACTTTATCAAACTTGTAACAGAGAATATTAATAATGGCAATCCTGCGGTGTCCCTATTTTTAGATATGAGTAAGGCCTTTGATTTTGTTAACCATGATAAGCTACTAAACAAACTAGACTTCTACGGTATTAGAGGAAAAGCTTATGAATGGATATCTAGTTATCTGGGAAACAGGCAGCAGTGTACCGAGATATCCAAAGTTATAAAGAAAACTGACAGAATATATTCCAAAGAGAAATTCAAATCAATAGCGGTAATAAATAAGTGTGGCGTGCCTCAGGGAAGCATTCTCGGTCCCTTACTTTTCCTACTTTATATAAATGATCTTCCAGAGGCCACCTTTCAGAAATGTATACTTTTCGCAGATGATACTACAGTTGTCATAAAATGTCAGGATAAAAGCAACTACAAATCAGCTACGGAAAAGACTCTAAAAGATATAATAAGTTGGATGCAAAATAATAACTTAAATATAAATGTTAGCAAGACAAAATTAATTGAATTCAATTCTTATAATAGCAAACCATTAGCTTTGGATATTCTCTATAATGGTGAAAAGGTACAACAAGAGGATCAATTAAAATTTTTAGGAATTGTTGTTGACAAAAACTTGAATTGGAAAAGTCACGTGGAGCATATAGGTCAAAAACTAGATGGGTTCGTGTTTGCTTTAAAAAAGCTTAGACAAAATGTGTCTGTAGAAGCTGCTCTTGCGGCTTACCATGGTTACGTGTCATCTGTTCTAAGCTATGTGTTATATCTTTGGGGATATAATGGTGCAAAAAAAGGCCCGAATTGCAGTATACAGTATTATTTATTTGCGACGACGATGTTCTCACAAGGCTTTTCTTTTGGGTATTGGCGGGTAACTTCTACAGATAAAATTAGTAAAAGTCACAACGTCACTGTGACACTGACACTAATGGCGATGTTGCCATTGTAATTACACATTTAAATGTTGCCACTTTTTGAAGGCTTTTGTAAAGCCTGAACATATTCCGGGGCGTTGAAAGATCTCTTTCAACAGCTATTAAGTTCCTCTGCTGTAGGTAGTTTGCAGAGCCGCACTAGAGAGCGTCGCACGTAGCCTTTGGTGGTAAAAATGTCGGCCACTCGGGATATCCCATCAGGTCCAGTTATGAGGCGAACAACACGGCCGAGTTTCCAAGCCAGAGGGGGGGGCGCCATCATCTGCTAAGAGCACCATGTCTCCAATTTCCAGTTTTGAAGTATTCGTTCGCCATTTGGTTCGCTGCTGCAACTCTGCCAGATATTCCTTTTGCCACCTTTTCCAAAATTGTCTTCGGATTGCTTCTAGGCGTTCATAACGCCGTAACTGACTTTCCTTGATGTCTGTCAGATCTGGTGTCGGCAGAGCGGTCAACGGCCTCCCAATTATGAAATGCCCAGGGGAGAGGGAAAGGAGGTCGTCAGGACTGGAGGAAAGGGGGGATAAGGGACGACTATTGAGAATAGCTTCCACTTGTGCAAATAATGTACAAATTTCTTCAAAGGTTAAATGGCTGTCACCAATGACACGCCTTAAAAAATATTTTGCCGATTTAACCCCAGCTTCCCAAATGCCACCGAAATGAGGAGTGTAAGCCGGAATAAACGTGAATTTAATTGATTGTTGACTTGCAAAATCAGACAAAGGCTCGTGATTATCCTTTAGGAAGGATCCGATGTCCTTAGCGGCGGCAACAAAGTTGCTTCCATTGTCGCTAAATATTTCCGTCGGTTTGCCGCGACGAGCGATGAAACGCCTGAGTGTCAGTATAAATGCATCCTTTGATAAGTCACTGACTGCTTCGAGATGAATGCACTTATACCGCAAGCAGACGAAAAGGCATAAATAACATTTGACTACACGACTGCCACGACCTTTACGATTTACAATATAAAATGGACCAGCAAAGTCCAAACCAACGGATATAAAAGGATAGTCAGGCGTTATACGTTGAGATGGTAAATTACCCATCTTGGGTTGCAGAGTCAAGCCTCGTATTCGCCTACATCTCACGCAATTATTGACTGTACGTCTTGCAAGATGCCTACCATTTATTGGCCACACTGTTTCTCTAACAGAAGCTGACAACAATTGTGGACCAGCATGCATATTTTTGATGTGTTCCCTTTCAAAATATAATTTAGTTAACCTATGCGAAGCATGAAGTAGAATTGGATGTTTCTTTGAATATGAATGTGCTGATGCATCAATTCGTCCACCGACACGAATTAGTTTTTGTTCGTCTAAAAACGGTGACAACGATAATAATTTACAATTACTTTTCAAAGATTTACCTTTCTTTAGAAGATCATACTCCATAGGGAACGCTTGACCCTGCGCGATAACACATAGAGAATAGAATGACTCTCGCAGTTCATTAACTGACAATATACCTACACGTTTATTATTTTTATTTTTAATATTATATAGGAATCTGTGAACATAAGCTAACGATCTTTGCAATTTAGTTAAAGATGAATACTTATCAAAGTCAATTATAGGTTGATTAATTATCGCCGAATGTACTTTTAATTCCGGTAACTCTTTGGAATCATTGATACCTAACTTAGGCCATTCAGACTCATTTTTTAATAAATAACTAGGCCCTGTCCACCACAGCGCCATTGCTACTAAGCGTTTAGCATCTACTCCCCGTGATATTAAGTCAGCAGGGTTAGAATCCGTGGGAACATATCGCCACGCTGAATAAGAAGTTAATTCTTTAATTTCACTAATACGATTAGCTACAAATACCTTTAACTTACTGACGTCACTACGAATCCAACCTAATACTACTGTGGAGTCACACCAGTGCACTAGCTTATCAGGCTTGTAACGGAGCGAGTCTGTTACAGAATTGGACAGTTTAGCGGCGAGCAAGGCTGCACAGAGTTCCAGGCGGGGAATGGTAGTAGGCTTCAAAGGAGCCACCTTCGATTTGGCACATAGCAATCTGACCGTGACGTCCCCATTATGACTAATCGTTCTTATATAAACACACGCACCATACGCGTAATTTGAGGAATCGCTAAATGAATGTAGTTCAATAAATTGAGGCGATTTCCCTATAACTAATCTAGGTACTTGTAAATTAGATAAATACTTTATATTCTCAGAAAACTTAGTCCAATCATCCCTTATTTCCTGAGGGACTGGCTGATCCCAGTCTAACTTATGTTGCCAAAGTCTTTGTATCATTATCTTTGGTATGACTACAACTGGACTTAAGATACCCAATGGGTCGAATATTTTGAAAGCGTTTGACATAATAAATCGTTTTGTTATGGTTAGACTATTATCATGTGAGAATCCCTTTATAGGAAAATGAAATGTATCACTAGATGGAGTCCAGCCCAACCCTAGCGTACTAGACCACTCACTAAAAATTAAACTATCTTGTTCATTCATATCTACATTAGAAAAAATAGAAGAATAATTTGTTTTAAATTTTCTTAAATTAAAACAACCTGCCCTTAACGCTTCAGATACAGCCTTATATATATAAATTAATTGCTGTGAATCATTTGAACCCGTTATGAGATCATCAACATAAAAGTCTCTCTGAATGATGCACTTTATGAGCTCATCATCCTGTTCCTGCCCTACCTGCTACAGACAGCGTGTACTCAGGTAACTTGCACTTGCTGTTCCATAGGTTAAAGTATTGAGCTTAAGTGTCTGAATAGGATCAGATTCCTCTTTTCTCCACAAGATAAGTTGCAAGTACCTATCATCTTCGTGTACTAAGACTTGGCGATACATCTTTTCGATGTCGCCAGTAAGCAAATACTTGTATTGCCTAGAGCGTATCAAAATAGAGAAAAGAGTATCCTGTACGGTGGGACCTACCATTAATATGTCATTAAGAGAACAACCGGAAGTGGAAGAAGCAGAACCATCGAACACTACACGAAGCTTGGTAGATTCACTTTCCTGTTTAAGAACTGGATGATGACACAAGTAGTAACATGGACCTATCCTATCTCTAAAATTATCATTTAACACAGATAAATGTCCTAGCTCAAAATACTCATTAATAAACTTAGTGTATTCTAATTTTAACATAGGGTTTCGTTTTAACCGTTTTTCTATGTTAATTAAGCGTCTCTTAGCTAACTTGTAAGTGTCGCCTAAACAATCAGCAGTATCTCTTAGTGGTAATTTGACACAAAATCTACCTGTATTGGTTCTAGTTGTGTAAGTGAGAAAGTGTTTTTCACATTCATTTTCATTTTCACTTGTAATTAATTTTCCAGGAATTTCTTCCAAGTCCCAGAATTTACTTAGCATATTATCAATGCTAGCATCACTACTACCACATTGGGAAACTATACTGTGATTACAGTGAACATTTTTATGCGGCTTCACAGATTCTATGGGACCAGATACAATCCAACCTAATTGTGAACTTATTAACTTAGGATTTTTGACACCTAATGAAAATTGTTCAGTACCTAGAATGTCCCAGAATAAGTCTGCGCCTATCAAGACATCTATGTCGGCTGGTTTGTGAAACATGGGATCAGCCAGCTGAATATTTTCAGGTAACTTCAAAGAACCAATATGGATGGGGACCTTCGGCAGTCTACCTGTCAATTCCTTCAACACAAGACATGAACAACTCATGTTAAACTTACTATTTATTGATTGTAATTTAATATTACAACGTTCAATAACATTATTTGTTAATGTGTTTCCTATGCCAATGACCTTTAGAGTGTCAATGGGATGGGACATTAATGATAACCTGATCTTTAGGGATTCGGTTATAAAAGATGATTGGCTGCCACAGTCCAATAGTGCACGAACTTTGACCTTTTGCTGGCCAAATGGATTCGATACCTCTACCATGGCTGTTGACAATATTATTTGACTTGTATTTTTATTAGAATAGTTTGCTACTATCTCACCTGGCTCATCAACCGAAGCGAGACTTGCCGACGTTAGCGGACGGTGTAGCAAGCTATTATGCCTCTCAGTGCAGCCAGACTCTTGGCATGACCTGAATCGACAATCCTTAACGGAGTGACCCTGTCTCAAACAGTTAATGCAAAGTTTATACCTTGTCACATCCGTCATTCTATCATCAATACCCTTAGCCTTAAATGTTGGACAGTCATAAATTCTATGACGCTCGTCGCAAACAATACATGAATAACCCTTCAGTCCTTTATTCTTATTATTATCACTAGTACTTGCAAAAGATTTAACATTGTTATTCTGACTCTTCCTTTGACTTTGTTTATTTGGTGTTGAACGGTGAGGAGGAGTAGGCTTCTTTAAATCTATGTTGCCAGAATTATTATAACTGCGATTTGCAGATTCAAGCACACTAGCACGATCCGTAATAAATTTAAAAAACTGCTCCAAATTTGGTAGCTGATTTCCTAAGCTACTGCGATATTCCTCCCATTTCAACAAGGTTTGACTATTGAACTTGGCTGACAACATGAATATAATAATGATATCCCAATTATCCGTTGGTTGTCCCAAGCTGACCAAGGCACGTAAGTTTTTAGTAATATGATCAACTAAATATCTTAAAGATTTTTCTTCTGACTCACCTGGAAGCTGTTTTATATTCAGTAATGAATCAAGATGATGATCAATTAATATTCTATTGTTATCATACCGTTGACAAAGCAGCTTCCAAGCCTCAGTATAATTTTTAGCAGAAACTTCAAGATTGGAAACAATTCTGGCTGCGTCACCTAGTAAGTATGAATTTAAATAATAAAACTTATTAATTTCAGAAATACGGTCATTTTTATGTATTAAACTTTCAAAGGTATCTCTAAACTCTAACCAACGGAAATATTCACCATTAAACTTAGCTATTTGTATTTGTGGGAGCTTTAATCCTAAATTGTGATGATCCTCCGGACAACATGAAGCATAGTGATCAGAACTATGTCTCTGTTCGCATGCATTTTTCTGAGAAAACATGTCTAATAAGTTCTTAGCGGTGGCTATGTTAATTACTATGTCTTGCTCAATGTTGTCTCGTTCATCAATTTCAGCATCAATGTTGTCAGAACTCAAAACCTCTATTTCACTTTGCAAGTCATCGACTTTAACAGATAATGCCTCAAACTTTGCAAGCTTTAAATTTAACTCTGTCAATTGAATGTTATTCAATTCCTCTTGTTTAGAAATATTACATAAATAGTTTTTAAACTTAGTAATTTGCCCTTTAGCGGATGCTCTTTTTGTTAACAATTCTTTATAACGTAGCTTAGCTTCAGGCATTGTGAATAAAGATTGTTATGAAAGTTGAGGAATTATCATGACAATAAAAAGAATGGGCTCACGTTCCTCGTCTCGGTGTCACCTGCCGATCAGGAAGCCGGATGCGCACAATCAGTGAAGCGCCAGCCGGACAGGTATGCACTCTCGATCTGGCAGAGAGGCGTGCACGGCGATTATGACCTGAAATAGTCGGCAGACTACTAAATATCGAGACACTAATATTTTGTAAATTGGGGGTAAGTACCTATTGAAACGTTGAACTGAGACTGGATTTACAATTCTTGTAATCACCTTATTTACACAAATGGTTGCTGTATATGGATATTTTGATAATAGGAAAGGTATTTAGGGGTTTTCAATGACGGAAAGGCACTCAACTTAGGGGCGACGCGTTGACGCTCTCGATTCTCGGTTTGGCGGGCTTCGGGGCTTCGGCGTCGATTCCCTCGCATGTAGGTAGGTAGCGATTCCGACGAAGATTTTTCTTTGTGGTCGCGGATTTCTTGTTTTAGTTCCCCTCATGGGCCACCATGTTATATCTTTGGGGATATAATGGTGCAAAAAAAGGCCCGAATTGCAGTATACAGTATTATTTATTTGCGACGACGATGTTCTCACAAGGCTTTTCTTTTGGGTATTGGCGGGTAACTTCTACAGATAAAATTAGTAAAAGTCACAACGTCACTGTGACACTGACACTAATGGCGATGTTGCCATTGTAATTACACATTTAAATGTTGCCACTTTTTGAAGGCTTTTGTAAAGCCTGAACACTATGGACTAATCATGTGGGGTAACTCGACCGATGCCGACAAAGTTTTTAAGCTCCAAAAACGCTGCATCCGGGTGTTAAACAGGGCACGGTTCTTAGACAGCTGTAAACCCCTCTTTCAAAAATTGAAAATTCTTCCACTGCCCTGTATGTATATTAGAGATATCTGCTTTTTTACAAAGACACATATGCATTATTTTAAGCAACATACCGAGGTTATACCGAGACAGAAAAGGGCTAAGTTTCGCAACCTCTTATATCATCCAGTTAGCCATAAAGATATTTATAAGAAAAATGTGTTCAATATGTGTATATTAATTTATAATACCCTACCAGATGAATTAAAATTGTTGCAGGGTACTGTTTTTAAAACGAAATTGACAGAGTGGTTACAAAAAAAGTGTTTCTACAGCATAAAGGATTTTTTACAACATAAACTATTTGAATAAAGTAAGAATTATTGAATTTATTTTAAATTAATTGAGGACATTTGTATGATTAATAATGCGTGATGATAATGTAATAATAATGTAATAATAGTGTAATAATAATGTAATAATAATAGTGTAATAATAATGTAATAATAGTGTAATAATAATGTAATAATAATGTATTAATAATGTAATAATAATGTACTAATAATATAATCTGCATGATAGTAGTGAAATACAATCTAAATAATTTGCACGCTTGCTTGCAGGCAGAGTACAATAACTTTAAGGCTATAAGATCTTCCTTTGTAAACAATGTATTTTCATGCAAATAAACAATTTGAATTTGAATTTTGAATTTAAAACTAAAATTAAAATTAATTTCTTACATTAAGATTAAAATATACAACTAACACTAAAATATATAAATTATAAACAATAAAGGGAGAGCTCATTGGGCATCAAAAAATTCGTCGGCGTCGCTGTCAGTGGGAAAAGTGCCCAAAAGGCTGGCAGCATTGCCACGTTGGATGGCAATGCTGATTCTTTGACCTAAAAATTGGCCAGCCCTCTGGTTACGTGAGGAGTCGACCAACCGCTTGGCGATGTCCAGAAATACTCGATGAGCACTCGGACCCCACGGCCCTAGTGTTTCAACCCCAAACGGCTCAAAAATATAGCTACCAATAAGGTTGTATATTTTTCAATTTCTTACATAAATTAACTACACTACAAAATTTACAAAAATTTGAGTACAAAAAAAGGAAAAAGTAGTAAGTAAAGGAAAAAGTCCGAAAATCGTTACTTATTTATTTTTTGGGTTTACAAACTTACATTTACAGTTGGCGAATTGACCGTGGCGTATATGGATGTATGGGAGACCATGTTTTTCAACTACAATGTAAAGTTTTTTTTAGATAAATTCATCTCAACTACGGAACCCTTCATTGTGCGTGGTCCGACACGCACTTGGTCGGTTTTTTTTCTTTTTCGCGACATAATTGGGTAACAGTAAAGACAAGATAAGATAATTCAAGGCAAAACAAGACAATTTTTCTGTGCCTTTTCCTCGAAAAAGCCTTGTTTCCACGATGTGGTTAAAAACTTCCTCGTCGAGTCGAGTACTTTAACAATTTTACAGTTAATAAGTTTTTTTTTTGCTAATTGGGCATGCTCTTGACCACGTATCAGTACCTAGCTATTGAAAATAATCTGATCAGAGGATCAGATTGACATTCGATTCGGTAGTATTTATTGAACAACAAAGCCGACCCGAAGTAATACTCAATATTCGGATTTCATTCGGGTCGTGTCGATCGGAAGACTTCGTTTGGCACCTTCACTTGTCGCCTCAGCACAATTCAAGCAAAGTGGAAAGTTTATATAAGTACATAAATTGGCTGTGCCGAATCATTTCAAGGAATTTGTGTGTAGCACACCTAATCTAATAGGGCGCAACACACAGTAGGTAGGTACTTACAATCAGTAAGAGTCGTTTTGACTACAGAACAGATAATTTATCTGTTCTGTGGTTTTGACAGTATTCGTTGGCTATGGGTACCCACACATGAGGCCATGCCTAATAGTAAACAAAAATCGGCCAAGTGCGTGTCGGACCACGCACAATAAAGGGTTCCGTAGTTGGAATGAATTTATCCCAAGAACAAACTTAACATTGTTGTTGAAAAGCATTTTCTCCAATACGGAATGTTTGTACGGAATGTATGATCATGTTTTTCAAACTGCAAATTTAAGTTGGTCGATTATTACTCGTTAACCTGTAAAGCCTACTTAGCTGTGATAGTTTTCCCTTTAACTTCGTTATATATACTACTGCTGTGAATTTTTTCACTAATCCATTTAGCTGGCAGGGAGACTTGACTCTAACAAAAAATAGCACATTAAAGCTTAATATTTGGCAAACGGATTTCTGAATCCAAAAATGGTTTTCAAAAATATTGTGACAAACACAATATCTTGAACAATCTTTCTAACGATACCCCACAACATGGGGTAGATGAGAAAAAACAAACGTCCCCACTTTACGTGTAGGGGAGGTACCCTAAAAAAAATATTTTTCGTGATTTTATTTTACCACTTTGTCGGCATGATTAATATTTAAACCTTTGCCAAATTACAGCATTCTAGTACTAACCGTCTCTGAGCTAAGCAGCGGACAGACAGACGGACATGGAGAAACTATAAGGGTTCCTTATTTACTACGGCCTAAAAAATGGCCTCACTCTTGAACAGAATAAGAGGCAGTCACAATAGCATCCTGAAGGTTTTGGCGGCAGATACTTTCTCAGCCATGATAAGTCAATTTGTGAGAAGACTTATTAAACTAAGTTTCCATTTCTCATTGTCTAGGTGGTGGGTGGTGTCCTCATCAATTCGTCTTTAGTTTGTTACTAACAATCGTGTTTTAAGTGCAAACCAGTTACTAACATTTTATGGATCTCTTAGTTGTCCGAAATAAAATGATTTTATTTATTTAATAGTTACTGTGCGGCTTTGTAAACATTCAAGACAAAATTAGCAACACTTTTTGTTATTTCTAAAACAGTTAAGTAATACATAGATATTTAAATACTTCTGTAAAGGAAACACAAAAGATTTTTTGTCTTGTTACGGTTTGGAGGGCGTTCGTTTAAAATTACCAATAGGTAGACACTTTTCAGAACCAAGGCTAACTATATTCAGACAATAAACGTACGATCCAATGACAGAATTAGTTTGTTATTTTTATGCAACGGAACTTGCAGCAATTGCAGTTAGGTCAACAACAGTTGCTTGTTTGATTGAAAAATTTAAACAAGAGACGGAAAATGACATCCTCTATATGACGTCAGGAATTAGGCCCCTGTCCCACGAGCGATGAACAAGCGACTATCAACGATTTATTCGCTCAAGAAACGTACAAAAGATTTTAGGTGCCGTGAAAGTAAAACAGATGCTTATATCTGATTATTCACACCACCGCGGCGAGTACTCGATTGTCGCAGCGACAAGCAAGGCTGTCTTTAACCTGTATTAGAGGCCCTGGGCGCATAAGGATCACGGGGCCCCTTTTTTTTTTTTTTTTTTTTGGATGGGAGATTATCAAATAACTTCTCCCGCTCTGGGTGGAGCGGGAGGGCGTGTCAGACTTTTACTGACTAAAACCCACCCGTGTTCCTTCCGTTGCCTGTGTGCCGAGGTCGCGATATCCCTTTCAGACAAACCCGCAACCCCGGCAGGCATTGGCCCTTCCGGACCCCGTCAGTTGGTGCTGACATCTCTTTGAGGCGCGCGTGGAACACAACGCGCCGTCGACCCGGGCCTGGTCCCTATCGGACGGCGAGCTACCCATTGCTCACCGTCCGCAAGCCCGCGCCTACGGTGGCCGGAAGTCGGCTCGCGACTCCCGACGCCCGGGGCGTCTCCTGCGGCGACTAGGGGCGCGAGGGGGCGCATTTTGCCTCTCCCTCGCGCGCTCCGCCTCCTCCTTCGCGAGCATTACTGCTTCGCAGAAGGAGGTGACGGCCTCCCATGCACTCTCGCTCCGGACCATGGCCTGAACCAGGGCCGGACGCGAGAGATCGCCGCCGCCGATCGCCTCCGTGAGGACACGGCGGTGCTCCGCCCAAGCTGGGCAGACCTCCACCGTATGCTCCACCGTGTCCTCCGGGCGATCCACACAGTGGTGACACCCGGGCGTTTCCTCCCGCTTTATCCTGAACAGGAACCTCCCGAAACAACCATGTCCGGTGAGGACCTGTGTCAGGCGGAAGGTGAGGACGCCGTGGCGCCTCTCTAGCCACTCCTCAAAGAGGGGACTTATCGCCACAATTGTGGCGTGCCCAATCACGGGGCCCCTGTGTGGATAAGACTAGATAAGCAAAATTCTACAATTATTCATAAATTGTTTTAAATGAGAATGCTTAACGTCTCTAGAAACTTTATTGTAAATCACACTGCAAATCAATTATTTTGTCATTGAATCGGGTAGCTACTAATAATGCGCATAATGCAACGGCGGCCGCAAATAATGATTTTTTTGTGGGCAGTCCGGGGCCCCGTCGATCGCGAGGTCTTAGGCACTTGCCCAGAGTCCCCTATGGAAAAGAGGGGCCTGGCGACAAGAACCATCAAAGAGAGAACTCACTCAGCGCCGCTTGCTAGGCGAGCAGAACACTCGTTGAGGGACTCGATCACTCGCTGCTTGTTTCTCGCCAACTCGTTTTGAGTTGCTAGCTCTACCAAATTCATACATATATATAAAATTCACTCTTTATCTCACTCGTACGATACTGCTCGCAGATTGAGTGAGAGTGAGACCGAGCGGACGGCTCCAAGGCGCCAATAGTTCAGGTAATTTATTTTTAAGGCGAAAAAAAATAAAACACTAACTATCTGCTTTATAGTTACTTCAGTTATAATGTAATGTAATGCAATTTTAACGACTGTCAAAGATCCACGAATGACAGCCGGGACCAACGGCTTATCGTGCTTTCCGAGGCACGGAGGAGTCTCGGTATGTATAGATGGTTACCCACCCACGGACCAACTCCGGCAAGCGTAGCTTAACCTGATGGATTGACCCGAGCGGCCGTTATTACTTAGCCACGAGCTAGCCGAACCTCATCCTTGCACATGAAGTTTTCTATTAGGAATTCCACCGTGGCAGCCCGGAGTTTGGATCACTGCCCGGTAATTATTTATCCTATCATTCTACGAAATTATTTGGGGTCCGTGCAACATGTCTTTTTCTTCTATCAGTCGTCATCTCAGTAGTCACCCCCTTTCTAGCCATATCGTCTTTTACACAGTCCATCCATCGTTTCTTCGGTCTTCTCTGGAACTTAAATATTACTGGTTATATTTAGGTGTTCTGCAATAATCCTTTTTGAGTATACAGGCTTGGTAACAGCCATGCTATTCTGTAAACATCTCACCGTGAAAACTTGGGTGAAGTGAGCTGTCAATAGTGTCAATCTCTGTGGAATGACAGCTCACTCCACGCTCACTTCACCTAAGTTTTCAGGGCAAGATGGTTACAGAATAGCACTGCTGGTATACTTTTCACTTAGCTGTGGTGTAAAAGGGTACCGAAAATTCATATTTCTTTAACAAACTTAGTTCTTGTAAATAAAATGATTGACGCGTTCTTAATTCTAGTAACTTACGCTTATGTGCATACGAAATTTGAAAGTGAAATCGCAGCGCTGCTTCAAACGCCTTTTAAATAATTAATTAATAAACATTACGTCCGTCGTATGGGTACTTTATTTTTATTGTTTTATGAAAGTTTGTTTTAAAAACTATTCTGTATAATTTTGTATTTGTATCTGATGCATTGTATGTAACTATTGTAAGCCTTGTGGGTACGTAGCAAGGTGTCGGTGTTAGGAGACACAAATGTTTATGTTGAACACTATTTATTAACTCACTCTCAAACTGTTCTTAAGGTTAAAATGTTAATGAAATGTTGATGAATACACCCGGCTAACGCGGTAGACAAAAGTGCACTAAATACATTATAAAATAATAAGTAATAAGTAATATAAAATTAGGTCAACGCGTCACGCCGATATTGCTAACTAAGGTGTTAAAAATATGACTGAAGGGAAACAAATGACATAACAGTGATAACTGAAATAAATGTACATTTACGGTCGACAGATCATCATTCAATCAAATGAATGAATGGTTTTCCAAAACATAAGTTCAACGAAGATTATCGAACTTGCAAAATGAAATTTATTGTGCTATAAAATTAAATTTATTGCGATAGTGAGTATGTTACGTAATTATAGACTGGTATAAAAAATACGGTAAAAAAGCAAAGTGTGTAAATGCATGACTTTCTCTTGATGTACGTCGAGATTTTGTGTGCACAGGTCGCGCTCGTGATACATACAACATAGTACCTGCCACTTCTTTTGAATACTTACTGACTATACATGTATGTATATTTTATACTATAGTAAATACATACTATGTTATACACCCTGTACCCTAATTACGTAATACACGATAAATCAGAATCTGAATCGTTTTGAAACAGATTGCTAATCCATTGCTTCGTACGTTCAAAAAAAAAAATCTGCTCAACAACGTAAATATCACAATGAATGTTGTTGACCTGTCAAATTGAAACAGATTAGTCGGAATTGTCAACGAAAATGTGTTGCGTAATTAGATAGCAGGGCAGTGACAGCCTAGTGGTGTGACCGTCAGACTGTCAAGTCATAAGGTATCGAGTGCGAACCCAAGGCACGCACCTCTGACTTTTAGGATTCATGTGCGTATTGTAAAATTATCACTTGCTTCAAAAACGGTGAAGGAAAACATCGTGAGGAAAATGGCATGCCTGAGATATATATCTTGGCGGCCTGGGAACCCATGTCAGAGGCCCATGGGCGGCTTTAAAATTCTGACACCACCACGCTTAGCATGACCACTATAGAAACGGGTTTTGTCGACGGAAGAATAGACAAAATGGCAGATAAACAATCACAATTTGTCAATTTGTCTATTCTTTCGTCGACAAAACCCGTAGAAAACCCGTTTCGCTACGCGTACCAGTTAGTCACTAACCACACGAAAAGAAGATAGTAAACTATCGTAAACATACAATTGGCACATTTACTATGCAATAAATATATGTATTATGTTTTGATAAATAAAAGACAACCCAGCGTTAAACTAGAAAATATAAATACTTTTTGACAGATTAATAATTTTACGAAATGAAAATTATGCATTCAAAACCAAACGGTACATAAAAAAAATATATATTACAATTTTCTTTTATTCCTTTTTAACTTATTTTAAATTAAACATTTGTAAATGGTCGATCGATCAGCTGTCACATTTACAAAAAATTTAAATATTTTTTGTTCTTTGGTAACGCTTAGTGGTTTTATTTTGTATACACAGTACACAGTGATATTTTGTTAGCTATATTAAGCCCTTTATCCCTACATTATATACTATTATTTGTACTCGTGCCAAATTTTATATTTAGTTAGTGTTTTGGCATTGCTCTCGTAGTCACTTACGCGTCATAGGAAGTCGTTTTCAGTGATATCTATTTTTTTCCATTTACTTCCTAATTTTATTAAGCTCATAATAACGAAATAAGTAAAAATAAAAACAAGAATTTTTGTTACTAAAGCGTGACCTTTCTTGATTTTATACTGAGATTTTTTTGAGACTAGAAAATAAATGGATTTCTAATAACTGCATCCGATCATTCAAAGCTTAGCATTTTTAATAACAGACAATTAACGATTTTCAATAGCACTTCGAGAAGGTACGATAAAAATTATAAAGTTTTCATACTTAATTGCAAAACAAAACTGTTCTCGATTTTCAACCTTATGTATATAATCATAAAGTTGAAAACTGGCGCGTATTTAATGGTCAGCTGTGTTTTTACAGATAGTATATCGAGTAGTGGTATAATGCAGATTGGTCGTACAGTAGTATTTAAACTTCGAATGGCGAATGTCGTGGCAAAAATAGTGCTTCAAATTTAATAGACGCTAAACATCCTTTTTTCAATTTTTACTTTTTTAAATACTTTTAGTAATTTTTTTTTTTTTAGTTTTAATCCTTTTGGAAGTTTATAAATGTTTTCGTTGTGTAATTATTTGTTAAGTGTGTGTTTATTAGCAGTCAGTGCAAATGTTTTGCCCGGGAATGATTTGTATAAATTGGATATTGTGCATTATAATGATTTCCATGACAGGTGAGATTGATTTAAGTACTTATTTATTTTTTTATCATTTCGGTTGTAGGTACATGTTAGGTATGATTTAGTCTATTGATTTATTTATTTTATATCAAAAGACTGGCGAAAACCAGTTTTGTAAATATATTGGTAGGTACTAATTACAAAGATCAGGATAACCTGACCTTTGTAATTAGTAGGTACCAATATATTTATTTTAAGCTGACTAGAAAAAAGTCGTTATAAAGCACCACAATGATAATAATAATCTGTTTGTATTATCAAAATATTTTAAAGTAAGGTTATTTCGCTAGACGTTAATAATTATACTGATATTTGCATATTTTTGTACAAAAAACGCCAACAATCTTGACAGTCAAAATACAAAATTAATTCATACAAAATATACAGGAAATACTGAAAGAACAAAATGAGTTGGTACAATCTTTTACTGACGGCATTCTAAAAATAAAAAATGTGTCTAATTCTAATTCTATTTCGAATGATAGATTCTTTTGTTTCGTTCTATCATTCATTCACGACAAAAACATCAACGGCCTAGTCACATGCGTTCTGGGGATGCCCGAGTGGGTTCGGCCTTGACCGGTGCGCTATTCATGAGTTCTGCCCGTGTCGTTGAGGTCATGTGCCGAATGCCAAAACCAATTTGTTTTGTTCGTTATTATGCCACAGTTAAAACTTTTAATCGATCAAAACCCGTTTGCCTGCAAAATCAGTCAATAATACCACTACTTTTGACCGGTTAAAACTATTTTAACAATTACTAACATTTAGCTAAATACCCATTAAGTTGGTGGGCATTTTTGTGAGTCTTTTAATTTTTTTTTTTTAATTCTTAATAAGTATAAACAAGCTGTAAAAAGTTTTTTTAAAGAGACGTATTAACCTAATAACGGTTTTAACTGATTAACAGTTTTAGCTGTAATGATAGTGTAGTAATAAGAATCATAGGTATTTTGTTAATTAATTTAATTCAAAAGTCATTTATTCAAACTAGGCTGAGAATCAGCACTTTTCGAACGTCAAAATTACATAAGACAGTCCCCCAAAATGCCCACCCTTCACCACTTCCTAGTGCGTTAGCTGGGAAGAAAAAGTGGCGCAACAAACTCCCCAGCAATAAGTAAGCAAGCTCCCCAGTAATTACCCACATACCTACTGTTCATAGGATAAACGATTAGTATTTAGTAGTTTATCGTTTTCTCGGTAAGTTTTAAATTGTACTTAATTGTTTTTATTATAAGAAAAAAAAACAATTACAGATACTTCCAATAATTAATATATCCTTAATTTGTTTTATTTTTCATTTGTAAAGTTAAGCGCCTCATTTAACTTTAATTTTGGAATCATTCCTAGCAATCAATCATTATTATTTAGAAACAAAAACTTAAAATGTCAAATGTTTTTTTTAACATATCCGATCGTATATTTCATATTCACACAGCTGTAGGTATTATTAAAAGTCCATAATAAACACAAATTATTAAGAAAATGAAGTACGCAGCAATATTACCACAATAGAAACAGGTTTTGTCAACGGAAGAATAGATAAAATGACACAATCACAATCTGTAACTTTGTCTATTCTTCCGTCGACAAAACTCGTTTCTATGGTGGTCATGCTACGTGTGCAGCACTCGTCGACTAGTGACGTGCAAACGTTAATTAGCATCTTCAAATTTGAAACGAATGTTCTTTTATTTTTCTTCGTAATGGAATTTTTCGCTTTATGTATGGAAAATATGACAAAATATAACGTACATTTTGAGTTTTAGGGATTTATGAGTTTCTTAGAGAGGGTCAAAATTTTAATTATTTTTGCTATAGGACGCACCATTTTCGAGATAAAAGCAAAAGAAAAAATAAATACAGTACTGTTTTTGAACGTGAAGTCGAGATGTTGGTTTGAATTTTAGTGCATGACTACTTATTTTATCCCACACCTTTTTAATCGCGATTAAAAATTGTCAGGTTTAGTCTGGTTTGGTTTTTTACAATCAAAATTTTAGGTGAAAAACGTCAAATTCAGAATAGCGAAATTGCCATTTTCACTAAATTAAAAACTCAGTACTATCTTAGTGCTGTCAAACTAAAATATAGTTAAGTTCTGTCACTTTAGTCTATTTCAGAATGGGAAATCGTCGTTTGTTTATAAACATTTTTTTTTTTGTGATATTTAGTCTAGTTTAGATGCATTTGTGACAAGAAAATCGACACCAATGCCATGGGAAATTAACTTTAGATTTGCATGCTGAACGGATCAATTGAATTTAAATTGTTTATACTTATTTGATATATTTGCTATTGATTCGTCAAAGTCACTGTAGCAATAACCTTGCACTGATTTTTATGTTATGGAAGAATGAGCCAAATTATGTAGATATGTTTTTCATTTTTTGTCAACCGCTGATATTTTTTCGGCACCAAGACAGGGGAATAAAAAAAAGTTAATAGCCAAACTATTTACATCCCACACTGCATTTTTCCATAAGATTATCTTTATTCAGACAGATGATAGAGGCCACAGAGTATTATATTCATAAGGGCTTTGGCAATCCAAATAGTAGTTACTCTGTGACAGGAAAAAAACGCGTTCAGTAAAATGTCAAGCCACTTAAAACCGACCCTGGATTGAATAAAGGTCAAGGATTACCTACCTATTATTCATGGGCGTACTCAGGGGGGGCAGGGGGGGCCGCTGCCCCCCCCTGGATGTTGTATGCCTAAGTACTGTTGTCGATAAAAGTTATAGACTTACTTTACAATTACAGTATCAATCAACAGTACAGGTACAGTATATTATGTATTAATTTTAGTAAAAATCGCGCTGCGCGGCCTTTCTGTTGTACCTATCATACATAACCGACTTTAAAAAGGAGAAGGTTCTATGTTCGGCTGTTTTTTTTTTTTACAATGTTCATTGATATTTTCGTCACTTGTGGACCAATTACGAAAAAGTCTTCTTTCATAAAAAAAAAAAAACAAAAAAAAAATCCAGCAGACGAAAATAGAACCTTTAGAACGTTTTTGAAGTCGGTTAAAAATATGCGAACGTAGTAGCAATATAAAAAAACTATATAAAACATGTGCGGGGGAAATTTCAGTTTTCCCCCCCTTGGGCCAAAAGCTGGGTACGCCCATGCTAATATTATAACTGCAATGGCGGAAAATGTTAACCAATGTGAAATTTGATTTTAACGGACGGACTAACAGTTCCTGCTGTGAACCAAGACATTAAACTTTATGAGATTAGTAAGAAAGATATGCGTCGACCTAAATAAATTGAACTGATTTTAATTATCGAATAACTTGACTACTCATTATAACCCAACTCTTGATTCAATTAGTGATTGATGGGGTGACAACGTTATGATGAATATTGTTCATTCTGCTAACTGGACATTCTGCGAACTGGACATTCTGTGAACTGGACATTCTGCGAATTGGACATTCTGCGAACTGGACACTTTGCGACCGCTGGAAAAAAAATTATAATCAAAAAATTTTAACACTAGAACTTAAACCGTTTAAAAAAAAAAACCTTTTTTATAAGTATTCCGCTTTGACGGTGTGTAGGTCTGGGAACTATTAACAAAACCATCGACACCTCTTAGATTCAGTTATCCATTCCATCGTTACCTAAGTGAGTTCAATGACATCTTCAGCTGGTTATGTATTAGGCGTTTCCTGTTTTTCTTATCCTTAATTGTATGCATCGAAAAGTAATTATTCGATGGGTATGGTGTTTTTTTATCCCGTCTGTTTTGGTTGCCATGGGTTCAGACCAAATAAAAAACCAAGAGAGAGCCCTGCGAACAATACAGTGAAGCATGCCAAAACTACACCTCAGTTCTGTGCATACACGCTCACACGCACGTACAACCATTTACAATCGAACTACACCTCACTAAGTGCGTAATTATGTCGTAGGATGATGTGATAATTCGAATTTTCGCGAAAAACCCTAGGGATATTGCGAAAACACGGATAATTAGAAAATAGTGAAAACATTTCTGAATCCACACTTTTAAATAATATTATTTTCTTAAGGCGATTCGCAGTAAGTTAATTTCGTAATTTGTGGACGAATCGACAACTCCAGAAATACGATGGCACATTTTGAATTTTATGCAGTAAAGTTAAGGAAAAAGTACACTAACTTTGCCCGTTTCGGGCGAGCAAATTCGTGCGAATCTACCAATAAGCCGATTCCATATTTTGTGTTGTTGACTTCAGTGCAATTAGCTACTAATTATGAAACAAGTTTTAAAGTGTCATTCAACTTTGCAATCGACTTGTGAAAATTCAGGAGGTTTATTTATCTTCTGTTCCTTCCCAAGGGTTTGCTTACGTGAAAACTGTTCATTTGAGTATTTTTTGATTACAGTGAAAAGGTTTTCACAAAAAAATAAGTAGGTACTAGATTCTGTCATGGCCAGCAATAAAACGAATGTAAATTATAATATTCTCGAAGGTACGGAACAATTGGAGTAAGATCTAAGACGAAACTCAGCGTAAACTTAAGCTTGGATCTGTCATAATCATGCCAAAATGCGTTGATTTCGATAGATCTGCATAAAGTGTATGTATTGGACAATACGCACCACGAAAGATGAGACTTGACCGCGCCTCCCGCCACCCCGGCGCAGACCTCATACCGCTAAAGAGACCCATAAATCGTCTACTGCGCAAGTCAAACTACGTGGTGTGTCAAGTCTCATCTTTTGTAGCACGAACTGTATGCTAATTATCGTCTCTGTATTTTACTTAAAGTGCGTACTTAGCCAGGTTTTTTAGAAATATTTCTCCTATTTATCTTATTTAAATTATATCAGCAGCCAAATTACATAACACACTGCTGTCAATCAGGAATTTCCTAATCCATTGCTTCGTAAGTTTGTCCATTGCATCGTCTACGCAGCAACGTGAATAACGCAATGAACGTGGCTTAACTGTCAAAACGGAAGGTATTGCGATCGATTGCCATTTTATGCCATGCCATGCAATTACCCCACAGTGTTTTTCCATTTCTTGGACAATACTCAATCCTACTAATATTATAATCTTATCCTTCCTATCCTATCCTATATAGCATGACTTTTTTTACCGTCTCGAAAAAAATAGGGTATAATAGGTGAACGGAGTAGAAGCCTATGGCATAGAAATTTTAATGTTTTAATTTTTTTCAATAACCTAGAATGAAATTGATTTATCGATAAATACCAAGCATATAAAGTGAACTTTTCATTCCAGAACATTAAAAATGGAAAATAAAAAGAACCCTACCCTCATACGCACCCTACTAGATGCGCGGAATTTATCATGATTATATGATGGATAGTTTTCATGTTTTTTTAAGGATATTTGGAACTTTTGTATCTCAATGGTACTAAGCAAATATTCCCGGGTATGGCTTCTGTTCCATTTACTCAACACACCATATTATTCTCGAGACGGTAAAAAATTTCATGCGGTATATATACTATTACTATTATAACTTTTACTATTATAAATGTGAAAGTATGTATGTTTGTTACTCAATCACGCAAAACGGCTGAACGGATTTAGATGATGCACACAGATAGTTTATCACCAGGATTAACACATAGGATACTTTTTATCCCGGTAGTACCTACGTTCCCGTGGGATAATTTCCGATCTCCACGCGGGCGAAGCCGCGGGCGAAAACAAAGTACTAAATAAGTATTTTATTTGCATTCCACAATGTGTACTTAGGTAAACAGCCAGCTGTCTTTTAAATAGTAGCCTAATAGATCTGGGATCCGAATTACTTATTTACATTCGGTCAACAACGGATGCGCGATGACGAAAAACATTAGATTTTCGACCTTCACCAGTATTCTGTTTCTCATAATATTGTTTTATGAATCCAATTTTGTTATGCATTTTGCGGGACATGTTTACCATTCCTTTGCAAGCAATAGACAAAAATTTGTCAAACTTTTCTGTTGAATAATGAATACGAGGCTTTTGGATAATTTGTAAAGTGGTTTTGTATTTTGTTTTTGTGTGCGTTTAGTTTGTGCAGAAAAACACGTTTTCTTTCTTTTCATTCTTTTCTTTCTTTTCTTTCTTTTCTTTGGTCACAACTAACATAAATACTGTACTACTTTATTACATATCTACTAGCTGCTGCCTGCAACTTCGTCCGCGTGAAATTTCAGCCCCGACCCACTGCGTCGCATCGTATCGCCCGCCCGCACTATTACCTCGTTTTCGCTTAGCGTTCTTTCTGACTTTTTTTCTTTTTGCTCGGCTCCTAAGGATCCTACCGTGATGTTACATAGCCTTTAACCTACCTCAAGAATTGGGCTATCCAATGCAAAAAGATTTTTTCAAATCCGACTGGTAGTTCCGGAGATTACCCCCTACATACAAACATATAATATTAGTATAAATATAGAGTTTTGGAATTCGTTGTTATACGAGTATTACCTTGTCGGTGAATTCGCCATAAAGGAAACATACAAAATGACAAATAATAATTAAAAGCTTTCTTGTTTCTGGTAAAATTTAAAAAATAAATATTATCATTTCAGCTTGAGGGTTTTTACGAAACCTAAAACTTTAAGGATAAAATATTCATTTTTCCTTATTGTTTCTAAACAACTGTAACGATATTTTTTCCGCCAAAACACCTTGAAAGCGACGATGGAGAACAAACTGGACGACGGTAAACTGAATGATCATCATCAGTTGTTTAAAAAATATGTATCAAATTTTAACAAGCATAGCATAGAAACGGGTTTTCTGCGGGCTTTGTATATAAATTTGTATGTAATATAAATTATGCAACAATTATACAAATAATACAACAAGAATCGTTATTTATTTTACAAGTATATTTTGTATTCGTGATTTTGTTCATCATAAAATTCTTTAAGTTACAATTTGTAGAAGATCATGGCAAATCCTGAGAATGTCCGACAACTCTACATTCCGCCTACAAGTTTACGATTGTCGTGCTAAGTACTGCTATCAATTCTCAAGGTAGATAGTAGTAACCTGCGAAATTCAAATTTTCATACCTACGTGTTTTGCAATTTGCAGGCCAGTGCCAGGTTGTATCTTGATCAAAATGTGATTCGCGACTATAACATTATACATTGTGCGATAAAAAAATCAGCTGTTCCCTACATTATAACGAGCTATGCGAACATAAATGTCTAGAACAGCTGAATTTTTTTTCGCGATTTCATGGTTGGCCCCATACTTAAAGTTGTTCATAATGATGAGTACAATGACCTCTTAAGAGGATGCAAACGAATTAAATTTAACATTGTATGTGTTTACAGAATTATAATCATTAGAATCATTAATATAACCCTCTTAGATAGATTTGTTCCAAACTTTTCCGTTGAGATTTGTTTTTATCTTAACTCTTCTGCACCGAACAAAATGTCTTTTTTATCAAGAATCAGTTGTTAAACCGTTATTGTATTATAGTTTCGAGACATTTTACAAGGTTAATCGCAAAACATTGTTGCGAATACTCTTCAAATTTAAAAAGGCGGGAATACTTTGTCGCTACTACTTAATAATACTTTTTTTATCGTCCCGTCCATATATAGACAATGTACCATTCAGCCATGCGTTTAAGTAGAGCATATTCAATAAAAAAAAAACATATTACAAAATGGCGGAAAAGAATATGGCGGCATTTTTTTGATTTTAGAACTTACAAGTAGAATCTACAAGCGTTATTTACATGGACTTGTAAAAACTTCCTTCCAAAGTTTAGGTAACTAGGTAAACAGGGCACTGGTAATTAACAATAATTCTTTCTTTCTTTTTCGTATGGTAATCCGCCCATGGGTCTCTGACTTGGCTTCACATGCCGTCGAGAAATATCTCTCAGGCATGGCCGGTTTCCTCGCGATGTTTTCTTTCACCGTTTTTGAAGCAAGTGATAATATTATACAATAAATAATAATAATTTTATCATAAATTATTTATTTACTCTCATGCACATCACACATTTTACAATTTATTACTGTCGGTTTTTGTAAATGAACCCTGTCAGGCCACTGCAAAGCAAAATGTCGGTTTGCTGTTGAGTTTATAAATTAACATATTGAGTCAAAACTTATCAAGTTTACACAATACATTTCAGGAATAAAAGAAAAATAAAATACATGTCTAGAAGTCGTTATGATGTCCAATTAACAGTAACAAACAATACACAATAATAACACATATAAAGTCATATTTAGTCTGATTGCATTAGTAGGTACGTAGTAAAAAGTAGAATTAACTAATACTAAGAAATAGGTAATAATTACATTCATGTCATGTCAAGTTATTGATTAAATTGAATTATGGTATGTCACAAAATAAAATAGATTCGTAAATGTCACTGGAATAAACAAAATTTATGTCTTTGATCAGGCCGGATCTAACAAACAAGAAAAGTTATGAATTAAGTACTATAATAATATCTATAAAGTTTTATCCGTCACGATTATTCATCTACTGTGTAATAACATTTCCCTATTAAAAGTAATCTTAGTTTGATAGAGAATGAATTTGTGTTCTCTCATCTTTTATGTAAAGCTTCGTGCAGACTAGCGCGACGCGACAGCACGACGCGATACCGGTTATTGTTATAGGGAAGTTTTCTTAGAAATTCTATTGTTCGAGTCGCATCGCCTCGTCGCGTCGCGCTGGTCTGCACGAGCCTTAATTCGGTAATTTGTAAAAAATTGTTGCGATTTGAATAGTTGCGGCAATTTTTCATTATTTTTAATTTTGGTGTCGGTGTAATCAACTTGTTTTTGTTTCTTCGGTTATAATTTTGGTTTGCTTCTGTTTGATCGAAAGTAATCTCTGTGTTTTTGCACGAACGTAACTATTTGTAGTATATAAAGGGGGGGTAACGTGATTATTTTATTTCTTATGAAATGTGGGTTACAACGTTCCCATGGCTTAATTTTAATGTATCATTAAATGAAGATAGTATGCGCTATGTAGGTAACAGAGTAGGTAACAGTATTCCTGTAATCCTTGCTTGTATCAGAAGTGAGACCACTTGAATAGAAAATACATAAGAATAGAATAGAATTTATTATTTACTAGCTTTCGCCCGCGGCTTCGCCCGTGTGGATGTCGGAAATTATCCGACGGGAATGTACGGTCAGTGCTCTGCATTACCTGACCCCTCTTGCAATGAAGAATAGGGGAAGAGGGGTCAGGTTATGCAGAGTACTGACCGTACATTCCCGTCCGTCTACCGGGTTAAAAACTATCCTATGTGTTTATCCAGGTTATAAACTACAGGTTATAAAAAAATAGCTGCTCCATACATTTTGACCGCGTAGGTATTGCACTTTTCTATGAAACAGCTGTTTTTTTTTAATAACCGACGAAAATTTTCAACGAAGAGGGGTTCAGAATCATGTACTGACCCCGTGGTAGCCGGCTTCGCGTCGGCGTCGATGTCCCTGACACCCTGTATTAGATTATATTATACATATATAATATGTTATAAGTAGGATTATTGCTGTTAAAAAACCGGCTAAGTGCGAGTCGGTCTTGCACACGAAGGGTTCCGTACCACCGTATAATATTTAGCAAAAACGCCGAAGAAAACACGCTTCTTGTATCCCTTTAATTTTTAACTTTATTTTAATATATTTTGTTATAGCGGCAATAGAAATACACAAGGTGTGAAAATTTCAACTTCCTATTACGGTTCATAAGATACAGCCCGGTGACAGACAGACGGACGGACGGACAGCGGAGGCTTAGTAATAGGGTTCCAATTGGCACTCTTTGGGCACAGGACCCAGTATCTCTACAATTGGTAATAGAAGCGAGGGACGACATCTGCTTAATTTATAGGGACAGTTCGTAAACCAAATAAAAAACCAAGACATTGCGCTGCGAACATTACAGTGAAGCATGCTAAAACTACACCTCCGCTCTATGCATACACGCTGACATGCACACTTTTACAATCAAACTACACCTCACTGTGCAAGTGTTGACGAAACCGCCCTCACGTCACTGTTGACAGCGATATGTCTTGGTATTTTTATTTGGTTGTTTTGTTACTATTACCTATGGTTTTTTACTGTTAACTGGCACTATTGTAACTCGCTTAGTCATAATAAGTGTATTTTTCTGTTACCCAGATTCGAAGAAACCGCAGTAAAATATCCAATATGCACGTCCAACGATACCTCCTGTCTGGGGGGCTTCGCACGCCTCTACCATAAGATCCATGCCTTACTCCAGGAGAAGCCAGAGGCTCTACTCTTGAATGCTGGAGACACGTACCAGGGGACCTACTGGTATACGCTGCTGAAGTGGAATGTGACGCAAAGGTTTATTAATATGCTGCCGAATGATGTTCATGTAAGTAGAGGAAGTTTCTAGAATGAATACTTTTTAGACTTACATTTTCGGGTCAGTGACAGCTCGGCCCGACTCAACTCAACCCGAATAACAATACTAGATAGTACGTTGTGAAAACACCTAAATAGTGGTGTGTACTGATGGAAGAGCACGGTCAACCTGGAAAAACAAGTAGTGTCCTACGAACTATAAAAATACGTTATACAACCATACTTTTTGTTTACCCTAAACCTCTTAAGGGGTCATTGTACTCATCATTATGAACAACTTTCACTATGGGACCAACGCTTTGAAAAAAAATCAGCTACATTTATGTTCGTATAATTCTCGTCGAAATGTAGGGAACAGCTGATTCTTTTTTCGCGATTTCAGAAGTTTGTACGCACAATATTGAGACATTTACTATGTTATTTTAAAACCATATAATTCTTATAGGTTTTCCTGTAATCTATGAGTAAAGAACCATTCTCCGTATATTTTTCAAAATTTTAGGCTTAGTAGTTTCGGAGATAAGGGGAATGGTAAATTTTCATCAATTTTCTTAAATATCTTTAAAAGTATTTAGTTTAAAATTATTAAAAATATATATTTGAAATCCTCGCAACATCCCTTTTCATTTGACATGTCACACAGTTCAGTATACAAAACTTTTTATTTTGTTATTTGCCCCCCAAAAGTAACCCCCATATTCAAAATTCATTTATTTACGTTACACGTCCGTGTTTGGGTCACAGAAATACATGTGTGTACCTAATTTCAACTTAATCGGTTCATTAGATTCGGAGCAAATTGGCTGTGACAGACGGACAGCCAGACAGACAGACACACGAGTGATCCTATAAGGGTTCCGTTTTTCCTTTTGAGGTACGGAACCCTAAAAAAGGCATTGCAACGCATGCATTAGCTAGTATAGAATGGAAGTTGTGTACTACTCTGAAACTAATTCCCAGAAAACCTGGACCGTATTGGATATTTGCATTCAGAATGTGCTACATTTTGTCGGAATTCGACCAGTCACCTCTGATTTAACAACAAATCCACTCGGCTGGTTTTTTTGGTATGGAAGTCCAACATTGTACCCAATCACAAATCTAAAGTATATTTTACTATAATCCGCGCGCGACTGTTAGTCACCGCCTGAGTTAAAGCTCGTACAGACCAGCGCGACGCGACGGCGCGCCGCGACACGAACAATACAATTTCTAAGAAAACTTGACGGTATAACAATAACCGGTGTCGCGTTGCGCTGGTCTGCACGAAGCTTTATGTGCGTTGAGACGGGGGAGGGCGCCATTGACAAAATTAGCAGACTGAGTTAGCTTGGCCTTTGCCACTAGCAGCACTCAGGCCGTGACTAGCAGTCGCGCTCGGAATATAGTAACGAACCTAAGGAATGTATCCAAACTCGGACGCACCACGACGGACGTATCTGCGCTACCCACTCGTACGTACGTTACTCTTTCCACAGTGCGTCGTGCGGGCTGGTGCGCCGCCGTTCGCAATATAGCGCACTATGGGGAAGCCATAATATTGAATTGCCGATAAAAAATAACTCATAAAACCTTACTTTTCCAGGCTTTAGGCAACCACGAGTTCGACGATGGCGTACTAGGTCTGGCTCCATACATCAGGGCACTAAAAGCACCAGTAGTTGCCGCCAACCTGATCAGCAACAAGGACTCGCCTCTGAATGGCTTGTATCAGCCCCATGTGGTGTTGGAGAGAAACGGAAGGAAGATAGGAATTATAGGGCTTATTACTAAGAACACAGAGGTGAGAATCACAGTTTACTGTAGCGTGTAGATATCTTTTTCAATTGGGACGAAACGAGCGTTAATTATTACTTAATAACAGTAGAACTCTTTATGAAGGAACTCGTCCGGGTAAGTAATACCAACATTATGAGGGTTTTCTGAAATGACGTTCACTAGGTGGCAGCACTGAGATGTCAGGTCCGGGCACCTGTCAAAAGCAGGGACTGAAAGTGGTTACGGTTAAAGGTTAAGATACGTCAAAAATATACCGGTACCGGTTTAAAATAAGGGTTGAGCTATACCGATACCTTTTTAAATAAAGGTTGGACTAAACCGTTATTTACACGATTTCGGTACCGAAAAACATATGAGACGGCGCGGCGCGGGTGCGCGGAGGGGTCGAACACGTTAGAACTTGTGTATTTATGAAGGTTTAGGTACCGATACATTTATAAAGGTTAAGGTCCGCTACCGATACACTAATAAAGGTACCGATACATTTCCAACCTCAAAATTCCGCTGCTGAAAAAAAGAATTTTGAATTTCGAGGAATTCGGAATTTTGAGGTTGGAAATGTATACCGGTATATTTCGGTATAATACTCGTACCTTTAAAAATACCTTTTTCGGTATAACGTCGTTATACTGAAATTTAAAGGTACCTTAATTTTTGGGTAATTCAGTCCCAGGTCAAAAGTGTCAAAGCGCCTACGTTTTTTTTAGTCGTGACTGGATGATAAACGAATGAATGAAACGACTGATGAACATCATCCATTATGAACAACATGTAAAAAAGCCCTGTCCGATCCATGAAGGTGTTGTTAGGTATCGTTCCGAGAGTCTGTATAAGAGGAAAAAATAAAAAATTAATTCGCCTCGTTTTTTACATAAGGGAGAATATTACCTCGGCGCGGGCGGCTGTCGTTTAGCGATCATAACTTAAGACCCCTGTTGAAAATATGCAAATTTTTAACGGATTTTTGGGAATTTTGGAACTGAAAATGTGAATTTTAAATAGCAATAACTTTTTTATTTTCAATAAAAATAAGATTTTTTATTACTTTTTAGGGTTCCGTAGTAATTAAGGAACCCTTATAATTTCGCCAGTCCGTCTGTCTGTCTGCGGGTTAGCTCAGAGATTCTTTGTACTAGCTGTAATTAGCACGGGGTACACTTTAAATCTCCTTGAATTCAAAAATGGTTTTCACAAACAAACTCAAATATTTTTGAACGACCTTTCCAACAACACCCCACACAATGGGATAGATGAGAAAAAAAAAATCCCCACTTTACGTGTAGCAGAGATACCCTTATTTTTTTTTCATTATTTTATTTTACATAAATTAAATAAAGTTCATATTGCTATGTACAATATATAAGGTCCCATTAAAATAGATGGACAAATTTTAATACAGTATTCAGTACGTGTAACCAAAGATATCTAAGCAAAAAAAACACTGATAAGGCGCTACCCTGACCAAATAACCTTGAGCATTCGTGGCATACTAACTCTGCGCAAGAGTTACTTAGCGAGTACAATCAGATTTTAGAATAAAATCTTTATAAAAACAAATATTCATGTTTTGAAAAAAATAAAACCAGCAAAATGTTCTTTATTAAATTACCTATCCATTAGTTTAGGAAACAGATCAAAATAATGGTTATTTTAGGAGGAGATGCATGTTATAAATCATTATTTCTCATTTCTGTGGCTTTTTTGTGGCCCTTAAATATTATGCCGCAAAAAAAAAAAAAAAAACTACCATTTTGGAGTCAAGATTATTTAGAAATTTTATGTATTTTTTATTAGTTGCTAGTTCTTTTAGATAAAGAGAAGTTGGCTCCCAAAAACAGCCTAAAAAACGGCTACCGCTGTGTTTCGCACGGGAACGCGCCTTAAGTGATTTTATTTTGACCTAAAATAATAAATGGCATTGGGTAACTAACATTTTTTGTGTATTTTCGTTAGCTGATTTATTTTCCTTGTAAGTATTGAAAGCGTTTTTTTATTTTTTTATTACTATTATCCTTATTTTGGTAGTCTGAATGATTTCTAAAAGTTTGTCCATCTATTTTAATGGGACCTTATAGTTACGAAAAAAACTAAAACCCAACTACTGAAAAATCACGCTCTAAAGAGTATGAAACAAGAGCCATGCCATTATAATTTTGTAAGTGTCCAATCACGGGACCACGGCTGTACCTTGATCATTTTTGTACATAGGCATGTCTTGATTTCTGTCTGAAATATTTTCTTGTTTCATACTTTTAGAGCGTGATTTTTCCAGTAGGTAGTCGAGTTTTAGTTTTTGAAATTGCTTTTTATTTAAAAAGTAATTTCAAATGATGATTTCAATGGTGATAAAGTATTTGCAGTGGCGCAATTTTTTGTTTTGTTTTACTGTTATTGTTTTAATTTTACAGCCGCGCCGTACGTAGAAGAACTTTTGCTTGTTTTTAACAATTTCAACAAATTTATTTACTTAGACAATATGATATGACATATTAGTAATGTGCTCGTCAAGTCCTTTCATTTGATACCCAACATGGCATAACTAAAAAAATCTTTTTTTTAGATCATGACATTATGTCCTCTAGAGGGCGCCATATTGACGTCACATAGCCTATAACGATCAAGACGCTTTCAACGATATCTCTTTTGTCAAATTATGGTCAGTAGTTTAGTAGTTATGAGGTAACAGATACATACATACCGGTCAAAATCATAACCCTCTTTTTGCTTCGCCGTAGTCGGGTAAAAACTCGCTTTCATTCCGTTCCGTGGCAATGTAAATTGAGCCTTAAGCGTCTCTACCTGTGTGACAGAGGCTAGAAGCTCGATGCGTCTTAGGCCGCAATTACACTATCATATATTAGGTCCCCCCCACCTATGAAATCAGCGTTTTGTATGGAGAATTTTAAAGAAGTTACTTTTTTCATACTAACATTTTCTTAATTTATATAACAACCATGAACACTAATGTTTTAAAACTTTTATGCACTAATGTTTAAAAACTAAGATAACGTAATATGCCACTTACATTAAGCGACAAAAATAAGTTTTGGCTAGGCTAAACAAATTGTGGTCATTTCTGCTAACAAAATGAGGAGTCATTTTTAAGGTATTTTTTATGTTTAGAAAACTATAGGTAATAAGGTTTTTTTACAATTGGTAGTTGTCTATGATGGTCATTATTCGATATAATACCAAGCAATTGATGAATATTTTAAATCATAGAAGTGACAAGGTTCTCTATTTGTGAGAAAAAAACGCCAATTTCATAGGTGCCCCCAATATTTATCATACAAATATGATTTCATATCTGTCAAATTCTATGATCATAGTTAAACGAAGCTGTTCTTCATTTTAACATATCATACTTAAGTATATGATGATATAAACGTCGAACTTAATCAAGATGGATGACGATTTAGCCGTGTTTGATTTAGCCATTTTTGAGGCTAGACGGATA
This sequence comes from Agrochola circellaris, assembly GCA_914767755.1. Lineage (NCBI taxonomy): Eukaryota > Metazoa > Arthropoda > Insecta > Lepidoptera > Noctuidae > Agrochola > Agrochola circellaris. The sequence continues at coordinate 14,237,656 of OU611860.1, forward strand.
TGATAATATTTGTATGTTTGCTGTCAAATAGGATCCCTTAACTATGATCATAGACAATATGAATCTTATGTAGTTACATATTATACCGCCTTAAGTTCTTCATTTAAAAATGACTCATACATCTCTGATCATATTTCTATGATAGTCTAATAAGGTTCTTATACCCAAGTACTATATGACAAACTACGTCATTATTTTCAGTCGCAATTCTGTCATTTCACTCTCGGATATTAAGTGCGTTAAGTCCATCAAAATTCAAAATTCAAAAGTCATTTATTCAAACTAGGCTGGGTATCAGCACTTTTCGAACGTCAAAATTACATAAGACAGTCCCCCAAAACGCCCACCCTTCACCACTTCCTAGTGCTTTAGCTGGGAAGAAGAAGTGGCGCAACACACTCAATCAATCAAAAGTCAATCTTGAAATTAGAATATTTGTTTCAGTTACTATCACACGCAGATGGAGTCACATTCCTACATCCAATTCCGGTAGTACAGAAAGAAGCCAAGCTTCTAACAGAACAAGGAGTCGATATTATTATCGTGCTATCTCATTGTGGACTGGAAGTCGATAAGTAAGTATTTTTTACAGCCAGTTATCAAATCAACCTGCCATGTTTTGTCTCTGCATCACCCTAAGGTTGACTGGTAGAAAATACCTCAGGCATTAAGTCCGCCTTTGTATATTTTTTTTACTTCTGCATGAAGTTTTAATAAATAAATAAATAAATCACATACATTTCGAGAAATATCAGAAGGAGAAGTAGATAAGCTTCAAATATTTTTATTTATTTATTTATGTACACACAGTAAAATACATACAGATACGACATAATTATAATTTTGAGTACAAAGGTACTGCTTATTTTTTAAGAAATTTCTTGCAGCAGACTTTCGAAAGGAGAAATGAGAATGAAGTGTAGACAGTAGTGTGTGAGAAAAAGTCTTAAACTAAAATATAGCGTAAAAAATATTTAAATATTTTATTTATTTAATCTCTTTTGTTTTTGATCAAATCAAATCATTTATTTTCTTGAATGGGAGATACATACAACGAAAGTTCTTTAAACCATATCATACTTTAGCAGGTGTGCAAATATCTATTATAATAAAAATATTTGTTACATTAATCATACATTTATTTGTAATGGCTCCTACACACAATGCCGGCGGTATGGCCGGCCGGCTTTTGCCGAGCGGCACGGGCCCCGGCTTTTGCGCCTCCATTTTGCGATCATTTGTGTAGCAGGGCCGGGCGCGCCGCGGCTTGCCCGGCGGCAGGGCCGTCGGCATTGTGTGTAGCAGCCATTACAAATATTAATATTAGAGTATTTATGTATAAGTAAGACTGGCTCGTTGGTCTTGAGGTTGCAGACGCTACTGCTGAGCATGAGGTCCTGGGTTCGATTCCCGGGTCGGGCAAAGTGTTATTGGGTTTTTCTATCTGAAATTTATCAGTAGCAGCTCGGAGTCTGGATTTGTGGCCGGTTGATGGCATTAGGCTCGCCCCCTATTACATGGGACTCAAACATAACTGGTGAAATGTGGGTGTACTATAGGTACACCTCTGCCTAACCCTTCGGGGATACAGGCGTGATGTTATGTTAAGCCTCGTGCAGACTAGTGCGACGCGACAGCGTGACGCCACTCGAACAATATAATGTCTAAGAAAACTTCACGGTATATCAATGACCGGCGTCGCGTCGCGTCTGCACGAAGCTTTATGTATAAGTGTCGATCTTGTCGTGTTATCTCGTGCAAGTCAAATTCAACCTTAAGGCAGCTCGAGCTATTCTCATAAAACAAATCGCGCTGAAACGAGACGATGAATATTCAGGATATATGATTGTGTCTCTGTCTCACTGTCCGAAACTGCATTGAACTCAATTATAATTAATGGAAATTATTTAACTTTTTTGAATAGTTGAGCGTTTTCTGACTGTTGGTCGCAGTAATTAAGCTAGGGCACCCCGACTAAATGGGTTACGTTAAGATTGAACTGTGTGACCAACCATTCACGCGCCGATCGGTCGAAGCGAGCGGTGGCAACAGCCGGCGAGCGGTACATCCAAGTTGTTAGTAGTTACTTGGCCATTAAGTATTTTTAGAGCCCTAAAATAGAATTACTTGAAGTTCACAAAAAGAGGCGCAATCATTATATTAGAGTGTTTAATAATATTTTTAGGAGCGCAAAATGGGAGTTATTAGAGGTTCGATTAGATACATGCTATTATAAATGTAAACGATCTAATCAATCTGTGTATATAAAGCCAATGGAAAGCCCTTTAATGTGTGTACAAAACGAAATTCCAATTATTTGTGGTTTCGTGGCATACTAAGTTTAACCATCACAATAGAATAAAAGCCGCATCTGTCATTTGGAATAGTTGCAAACAATTAGTAAATTAATTTTCAAATTCAATTAAACATTTCATAACCAGAATTACACTCGAGAGCAATGAATCCGGGTCACTTAAAGAATCCTAAAAATCTCGGAAACTAAAAATGCTAGGTTAATGCAATAAATTGTATTTAATAGACAATGTAATACTCCTTAAATGAAGGTATTAAAACTTCTTAGTTATTGTAAAGTTATATCATAAAAAAATCAAATTTGAAAAAGGGCCACTTTCGAAGATGGAACTACGAAATTACAGCATTTGGTTTTGCTTTTGTTTGTAATCTGTCATTTATGTGGGTACATAAACCATGTTGATAGTGCTCTATATTCATTATTCAAGCTGAAATTATGTCGCTTACGCCTGAAGAATGCACCAGAATACTTACAATGCTGGAAACCGGCCGGAGTCAGCGCGATACAGCCAGGACTGTCGGTGTGTCGCTGTCAACAGTACAAAGAGTTCTCCGACGTTACGAAGAAACTGGTTCTAACCTACGCAGACCAGGAACGGGCAGAACCAGGTGTACCACAGCACGAGAAGACCGATACTTGGTGAACACCATGCTTCGAAATCGCTTTCTCACAGGAACTGAACTCACAAATCAGTTTCGACGCCTCGGAGGAAGTAACCCAAGTGCATGGACAGTAAGACGTCGGCTTGCTGAATCTAACTTAAAACCCCTTAGACCTGCAAACGGCCCTAAACTGGAGCGTGGGCATCGTATTTCAAGACTAAGATATGCCCAGAGCCACGTAAATTGGAGTATTGAAGATTGGTCAAAAGTTATGTTCTCCGACGAATCAAAATGTATGCTCTACAAGCACGATGGAAGACACAGAGTGTATCGAAGACCAGGGGAAAGATTCAAGCAAGCATGCATCGAAGAAAAAGTAGCCTACGGTGGTGGGTCTGTACTTGTGTGGGCCGGAATTTCTTCTGAAAGTCGCACAGAGCTGGTGATCATAGAAAACGGCTCTTTAACTAGCGTAAGATATCTGGAAGAAATCCTCAATGATCACGTTGGTCCATTTATGGTCAATTTAGGTGAGGATGCTATATTTATGCATGACAATGCCCGACCTCATACAGGTAGGATTGTGAATGACTACCTTCAAGAGATGAACATTACTCGTATGGAGTGGCCAGCGCGCAGCCCGGATATCAACCCGATCGAGCATGCTTGGGACGAGCTAGGCAGATGCGTAAAACAACGAAACCCTCCCCCAATCACGCTTCGTGAGCTCAAAATTGCTCTCACAGAGGAATGGGAGAATATTCCCCAAAATCGTATAAGGAACTTGGTGTACAGCATGCCAAACCGCTTAAACGCAGTAATGGAAGCACGAGGAGGCAATACGAAGTATTAAAATTCAAGAAAATCGTAATAAAGTTCAAAAATTTCATGTTTCCTATTTTTGTTTTAAGGAGAGATCAGCAGTTTTTTTCTTTATGTAATTTTGTGTAAATAAAATGTATGGTGACTCATATTTTTTTTACTTTCATTTAAGGAGTATTACATTGTCTATTAAATACAATTTATTGCATTAACCTATCATTTTTAGTTTCCGAGATTTTTAACATTCTTTAAGTGACCCGGATTCATTGCTCTCGAGTGTATTTGCTTCATGTCGCTTGATAACGTATGAAGTTGAACAAAACTGGTAAACCGTTCATTAAGTTTATTCAGCTGTAAATCAAATTAATTCTAACATCGCTTGCACATTTATGAACACGTAAATGGATTAGTCGGCTTTTAAGGATTTTGGCGCTCTAGGATTCTCCACAGTCTTGGCAAATCTTAAACTCAGTAATGGGGTAAGGCGCCATATAAGCAGTTTTACATACATACATATAAATAAACTCACACTTCTACCCATGGTGGTAGGCAAAAACTACAGAACGCCGCCTACTACGAACCTTGGGGCAATAGCGCACTAGCAGCCAGGGGCGGCAGTCTCGACATAGATAGCGATCGCTATACAACCGAGTTCGTTCGCAAAGTCCGAATGGCGTTCCTCAACAGTCAAAATTGCCTGACGCATCGCTACACAACCCGTCCCGAGACGCGCGCGACGTGCTTGACAAGCACGTGATGTTTTCGTGCTTGTCAAGCTATTTTTACCGTCGAGAGACGCCATTAGGACTTCGCGACCGAATTCGGTCGTATAGCGATCGATACCTATGTCGAGACTGCCGCACCTGAGCAGTAACCTAACAAAAAGTAGGTACTAGGCTTGCATGAATTTACGATGGTATTCAATCATTGTATTATGCTACTAATAGGATTTGGGTGAGTTAGACAGATAGTTTATAACCTGAAATAACACATAGAATATTTTTATCCCGATATTACGTTTCCATGGGATAATTTTCGACTTCCTTGCGAGTAAAGCTGCGTGAAAAAGCTAGTATATAATAAATAAATTTCGATGTTTTGTCGAGTCGTAATAATCATGGTGAAACAGGGGCGGGTGGCTAGTAATCAATAAAAACCAAATACTTAACTAACAATTGCTTTCATTCTTCTTCATGATCATCTACTGCCATTATGTGGTTACGTTCCAAAATAGCATCCCACGTATTCTCAGTCATAATGCACTCTACAAAGCCACCAAATTCCGACCCCGATCACGATAAACTATCCCTAGATATTAAAATCCTCCATAATATGGACGTCATCTCAAACCATTATTTCCACCATCCACCCGATTCACTTCTAGGCGGTATTTTATCAGTATATTGGAACACCCGTCTTATGCAGTGCTTCATCTCGTGACAACTTTATTAGAAAATATAGTGGATAGTCGCTACCTATGCATTTAAATCGTTCATAAGTCGATAAAGTAACTCTGTCAGGGTATAATCCTGATGTATAGTTTATTTCTCAGGGTTTAATCGACTTTGGCTGGGATATTACTTTACTAGCTGCGCCTCGCGATTTCACCGGCATAAGTCTTGATTCCGTGGGAATATCGGGATAAAAATTATTTATGTCCTAGCCCAGGTCATGGTCTACCCATGTGCCAAATTTCATCTAAATCCGTTTAGCCGTGTTAGCGTCAAAGCGTAAAAACAAATAAACAAACTCACCTCGTATTTATACCATTAGTTAGGATAGGATGATTTATTGCTGTTCTGTTGGATGTTCAGAAGCTCGGTTTTGGGTAAGCAAGTAATGATATATACAGGGTCAAATTTTATTAGCTAGCAAAACTCCGTAGACGTGTGGAGTGTCGATGTAACCAATATTTTGTAAAAATATTCTGATTTAAAAGAGTGTCCGTGGAGTTTCTTGCCCGTTCTTCTTCATAGGTACCTACTACGCGTTGGAATGGGCAACTTGCTTCATCTTTCTGACTGACCGACCCCTTTACAGTTCAAAAGTACCTGTAATTGGATTATTTGAAATAAATGCTTTGTTTTTTTTTTTAATATTTAAACATGTATTAATTGTATGGATTTTTTGTGCGGTCAGTGTACTTCAAACATTAGTAAAAAAATATTTTTCTTTGTAATCTTCACAGACGTGTTGTGTGGGTAACTATAACTTAAAAAAAAAAACAGTTTTTCTCTACTACTTCAAGTATCTAAGTACACTACCAGTGGTCATTGACCAAACAACAACAAATCTTTTTTTCTTTGTTTTGTTGTGTTTAGATATCGATATCCATCACGTCTGCGGAGTTGCGCTAGCTAATTATTATTGGACCCTGTGTAAGTTACGGCACTCATAGAGGTTTCTAATCAAGTAGTGGCGTACTTTTAATTAAAAATTCATTAAAACTAAGTTTTGAGTTTCCTTAACTGGTTGTTATATCTTTGAAAAGATATTTAATCAACAGAACTACAATCAATAATTTCTATGCCCATCGGAATCATTGGAATCGACCCAGATATTACAGTAGGATTATTTGTCGAATTTTCTTAAAGTAGTAAAGGAAATAAGCAAGTTTTTAATGTTTAAGTTAATGTAGCTTAAAGTCGTTTAGGTGTAAAAGTATTGTTGTGAATTGCAACATTAAGTTGGATAAAAAAAAAAAAGTTACATGACTGTTGTTTCAAAGTAGGTAGTTTTACTGCACGGTTTAAGCTTTGTGCAAACTAGCGCGACGCGACAGCGCAACGCGACACCGGTTATTGTTACACCGTCAAGTTTCTCAGAAATTGTATTGTTCGAGTCGCGTCGCGTCGTCGCGTCGCGCTGGTCTGAACGAGCCTTTAGCTTGTGTTTTATAAATACAATAATATTCTTTGTTTCTCCAAATATTCCAAGTTGTTTTTAAGACTTAACTTAACCTATCTTTTTTTGAGAAATGTTGACTACCATCGTTTTTGTAAAATCCATATTTTTTCTGTTGACGCGTAAGTTAAGCATCTCGAGAAAATATGGGCTACATATTTGGAGGGATTAGGACGAGCTCTTGGCTAAGTAATAACAGCCGTATGGGTCGATCTAACAGGTTAAGCTACGCTTTCCGATTCGGTTGGTTCGTGGATGGGTGACCATCTTTACATATCGAGACCCCTCCGTGCCTCAGAACGCACGTTAAACCGTTGGTCTTGGCTGTCATTCGTGGACTTTTGACAGTCGTTACGGGTCGTCAGAAGCCCGCAAGTCTGACAACCAGTCTTGCCAAGGGGTATCGTATTACCCACTTACTGGGTTGTGGAGGTCAGACAGGCAGTCGATGTAAAATAGCGGGATCCAGTTGTATCCGGTTAGACTGGATGCCGACCCCAGCATAGTTGGGAAAAGGCTTGGCAGATTGATTTTGAATTGAATTGGAGAGATTGGCTTTGTAGAAAGAACAGAATACCTTTATTAGAGCAATTCAGAATAACCAAAAATAAAACAACGACCCAAGATAAAACTACTGAGTCCTGATATTTTTATGATTTTTATAGATGCAAAATTACATACCTAATTATTATTCTCTCTTTCAGAAAAATAGCTAAGCAAGTCGGAGAGAACATAGACATAATAGTAGGCGGTCATTCGCACAGTCTCCTCTGGAATGGAGAGGCTCCCAGCAAGGAAGATGTAGCTGGACCCTACCCAATAGTAATAGAGAGCAAAGCGAAGCCAGGACATAAGGTTAGTCTTATATACTTTTTTAACACAACCACAGATTTCAAGCAAATAATCGACACTTTAAAATTTAAGTTCCAATGTCTTCCAGAGCCTGTTTTCGATCCACAGTGCGGCGCAGCGATCTTGTAAATAGCACGCAGGAGTTAAATGCGATATTTAATACAATGTGAAATTTTATTCGTTTGCATACTCTTAAGTTTTCATTGTACTGATATTGAGATCGATTTGATATTGGTGCTTTTTTATGGAAATAATAATAAAAAATTGCACATTTTATTTTATAAGCTTCTTAAAGTCAGGATTGTCGGTTATTTATGAGAAAAAACCTTCTCCTGTTTGTTGCTTACAGTTATATGCTTCTCAGGCACAGAATTGTACTTTCTGAGTTTATTTTGGACATAACTAACATCGTGAGGAAACTCGGACTTATAATTATAACAACCTTTCTTGAGCAAGAGTGGTGATCAATGCTCGTACGTTCTCTGAATCAGAAGTGGGCCAAGTAAAGGCTGGTATTGTAATAGTGTAGTAATTTTCATGTTATCTATCCCTTATGTTGCACCTGCCATGTTTCTTTTCTGCATAACCCTTTATTTTTTTTTGAGCGTGTGAAATTATCAATTAACTTCTCCCTCTTGGGGTGGAGCGGGAGGGCGTGTCAGACTTTTACTGACTAAAACCCACCCGTGTTCCTTCCGTTGCCTGTGTGCCGGGGCCACGATATCCCTTTCGGACAAACTCGCAACCCCGGCAGGCATTGGCCCTAAAGGACCCCGTCAGTTGTTCGTGATGCAGATCAACTGACGGGGTCCTAAGGTTGTCTGGTAGAAAATGGCTCAGACATTAAGTCCACCTTTGTACTGTATTTTTTTTACTTGTGCATATGAATAAATAAAAATAGTATACTTGTCCATAGCCTTACATGTTATGCCAATTATTCACAAGTAACGTGATCGCATAACTTTATATTTCATGATGGCTGCTTGTAAGGACATCGACATTCTCGTGTCAAGTTCAGCGCATTTAAAACTAATACCTACCAAGTTTAGCCGCAGTGCACATTTACACGGTAACACGACCGCCATGTTTTATTCTTAATTATTTTTGTACCTATCTGGTTTTTACATTTGGGACTTATTTGTAAAGGAAAAATTAATAATTACCTGCTTTTTTGCCAAAGCAGGTAGGGGAATGAACATATAGGTACCTTACGGTGACCGCCAAATTAAGGGCCAGTGATAGCTCGGCCCGAGTCAACTCAACCCGAATAATAATACCAGATACTACGTCGTCAAAACGCCTAAAAAAGTGGTGTGGTTGCAAGGAGTATTTCCATTTAGAGGCAATAGGTACATTAGAAAATCAATTTTGATGGTTTTTCGTAAATAAAAACACAGATTGTTTTTATCGCGTATTTTTACTGCGAATTTTGGCCTTAAGACCTTTGACCTGCCGGTCGATTCTGTAAAAATATCACCGTGAAAATTAGGTGAAGTGAGCTGTTAATAGTGCTAATCTCTAGCATCGTGCCGGTCGATTTGTGACAGTGACAGCGCACTTCACGCTCACTTCACCAAAGTTTCACGGTGATATTTTTACAGAATCGATCGGCAGATGTATGAACGTAAACGAAGCAAAAGTTATTATGTTGGGTCGTAGCAGGTGGCGTTCTATAGGTTCTGTCTACCCCGATGGGAAGAAGGTATGAGTTTATGTATGTAGGTATGTAAAGACGATCTACAAAAGGTATCGGCAATGTATTCCGTTTTAGGTATAAAACATTACGAGACCAGCATCCTAATTGCGAAACACACGATCAATCATAATCTGAACCATTTCGGATATTGCTATTGATATTGCTTCATATGTTCGAAAAAATTGTCTGCTTAACAACGTAAATAACACAATGATTGTCAAAATGAACCAAATTGTGATTGATCGTGTGTTACGCAATTAGTGTGCTGTTTAAACTAGGATTTGACTGAAGTAGATATAATATAGCAAGACACATTCCGATATATTTTCCATAGTAATCTTCGAGTGACCTCAGACGAAGCTAAAATATATATTTCTAGTACGCACCAAAAACTATGAAAAAAAAAGCAATAGCAAAGTATATTAATATACTAGCATTCGCCCGCGGCTTCGCCCGCGTGGAGGTCGGAAATTATCCCCAGGGAAACGTACTACTGGGATAAAAATGTATCCTATGTGTTAATCTGAGTTGAAACAATATCTGCAGAAACTACTTACCTACCGTATGACCGAGGATCTTTTGATTGGTAACTATTCCAACCTCAACAGATAGGCTTTTTAGCTCAAAATCAAATACATCCATATGTTGAATTGAATATACATACATCGCTCACACCCACTTTTACAAACACATACTCTCACACATACACTTACTCATAAATACTCTCACTCACTCTATATCAAACACACACTTCACCAATTAGTTAATCAAAATCAGTGTAATCCCTTTTTTTTTCTTTTTTTTAACTTCTCTCTTTTATTATGTTCCTGCTTTTATTATATTTCCCTATAGACCAGCCTAATTTTGCAATGTATCTTTCTTGTTTGTTTTTACTTTTTTGCTTTTTTATATTTTGTGTCCTATCTAGGTATAAATTATAAGGCTTATTATGCATGCATAATTTTGAAGGTAGGTACACTGACTTCTAAGATACAGGTTTTTACCTAGTTTAGAGGTCAGGGTCTTTTTTACTGTGTATCACTTAGCTAAGCCATATTTTTGTTTCTTGTTCAATGTAATATTCGTGCATTTCTGGGACTAATAAAGTTATTTATTTATTTATTTATTTTATTTATAATCCAGGTTATAAACTATCTGTGTGCCAAATTTCATCCAAATCCGTTCAGCCGTTTTTGCGTGATTGAGTAACAAAAATCCAAAGATACAAATTTTTACATTTATTCATTATTCATACTATATAATATACATAGCTACGTCTGTGACGGGTTTTATTTTCAAATAACCTTATCACTTGTTAACACGAAACATGTTCAATTCAATGTGTTCGTTCTTAGAATATTTTGAACTAATTCGACACGAGTCGCATTTTACGTAGTCATGTTATAATAAAACTAATCACCCAATTTAAAACTGATGGTGGCTCGATATTTTACATTTACATAACATACTGTCAAGGATAATGTACTTACTTTTATTCTTGCCACTTGCTACGCGTAATTGCTCGTCGTTATGTTAATTTTCATTGTTGAAAATGGATGTACAGTGGGCTGTAGTATATGTAGCAAAATTAAAAAGAAAACTATCACAGCGAAGTAGACTCTACAAGTTAACGGGTAATAATCGACCAACCAAATGTTTAGTTGAAAAAAACATGTTCTCCCATACATTCCGTATGGGAAATTTTTTTTCAACTACAACGTTAAGTTTATTCTTGGGATACATTCATTCCCTTTACGGAACCCTCCATTGTGCGTTTTTTTTATTCTAAAGGAGATATGTAGGGGATGAAACTTTGCATGGAAGTTCGTAATTTTGGCCTATATGGAAAATCCCATCGGAAATAGGCCTTGTAGGAAAAGAAATACCATCAGTATTTATAATTTATGCTAACAAACATTGAAGGTTTGCAACGCATTGGCTATCCATTTTGTTGCCAGATGCCTTTCATATATTCCACTGAAATGGGACGTCATGCTGGAAAATGACAGTGGCCTTTCTTTAAATGAAAAGAGTCTCATACACGGAAGGCTTGAAAATTGATAACCCCGCTTGCTAAAGACGTGTTAAAAATTTCAGATTTATATTTACATTTAGTCCAGGTTTCCTAACGATATTTTCCTTCACCGATGTCTGTGAAGTCCAAAATTAACTTAGAAAGTACGTAATGTACTTTCTAAGTTTACCAACTAGTAGAAGGAGGTAGTAGGAGCAGTTTGGAAAGTAGCAATGTGACTGTCATATTGCTACTTGCCTGGATTTGAATCAACAACCTCGCCTATCCATAAGTCAATAATAATGGTATAAAAGTATTGAATTATATTTATAAAATTCAATACTTTTATATCATTTTTATTAACCTGTACCTTGAATTGTACCTTAAGTATTAACTTAAGCTACAATTCCGTAGCTGACCGCAGGCGGTAGCAGCAGGCGACTTGGTTTTTATGTATTTTTATGAAACCGATGCGTCACAAGCTACGGAAGGTATTTCATAGAAATACTTAGAAACCAGTCGTGTCGCGGCGACACGTTGCCTGTGCAAAAAGAAGGTACAATTCCGTAGCCGACCGCACGCGGTGCTACCGCGTGCGGTCGGCTACGGAATTGTACCTTTATCATGAATAATAACTTCAATATTTTTTCAGACAGTCTATGAACTGCTTTGTCTAGATACATAATAAGATTTAAGGTTGTTTCTTTGCCTATTCTATCAAGGAGCAAGGGCACCGCAATTTGTTACAATATTATGATTTTCTTTAAACTTATATTTCAAATATTGGTAAGCATAAGAACGTGAGACTATTAATTTTTGTATTTTATTTTAAAACGATATATTACAATAATAAAAGAAAATGAAAAATCTTTTAAATAAATGGCCTTTATAGATGCTATATTTTAAAAATCGGTCTAGACAATGTGACATTCTATCAGCAATATAGATAATGGAAAAGTCAAAAATGTACTGGACTGACAGCTATCGATAAGCTTTTGCCAATCCTGTTAAAAGTCGTAGAAATACGAAACGGTTTGAAAGCGAATTCCACTTGTCTCATGAATCATCTACATCATCATTGGCAGCCTTGTTTCACCCACTGTTGAGTAATAGGCCTCCTACCTTTTGTGCCATGCTTCCCTGGTCCGTGCGAGGCTCATCCAGGTCTTCCCTGCGATCTTCTGTAGGTCGTCCCCCTCCTGGCCATTGGGCTGCCAAAGCTCCTTTTACTAGCTTCTAGCTTCGGACGTTGGAAATCGCATGAGCACGTTTACGTAAGATACAAATTCGTGTCCAAAGTGCGAGCGGCTTTAGCCTTGCCTCGTCTCTACCTATAAGTAATTTAACTATTTGTTTAAAACAACTTTTAAAGCAGTGCCCTTGATTACTTGAGTGATTAAATAAAATGAGTTCGGAACATTAATTGTTAAGCAAAGTGTCCCACTTAAATTGTCCGTAAATTCAAACCACACTGTCATTCTTTGACAATTTCAAGAAATGGCTATAACACGTCAAATTGACGTTAGGTGTCGATTTGCGTAACAATTGATTTTTCTGACAGTTTTTAAGTTTTTACGATCATTTAAAAATAACCCTCTGAGGAACTAAAAAGGTTCATTCCCAGAGGTGTTAGGTACGAAGATTTTTCCCTCTCTGCGACTTAGGTACAGAGTCAGCAGAAAACCTCAATTTAGTTAGAGGTCAAAAAAGAATTAAATTGGATAGCCTGGCGCTATTGGAAGATAAATGCAGAAGGTTGATTTATAACTACGCTAAAAAGAGATCACAAACAAAATACTTAAGGTACCTAAACCACAAATCAAAAGGAGTTTGTAAGTATCGCAGTAGGCGCCATTCGTGTAGTTTATGCATACCCATGTGGAGTAGGAGTGACCCAGTGGTAACGGCCCTGACTTACGAGTTATAGGTCGTGGATTCGAAACCAGGCAGGCGCTTTACTTTGTGTAAATAATTTCATCACCACTGCTCTCAAAACGGTGAGGGAAAACATCGTGAGAAAACTGGCATGTCCTAGAACCAAAAATTCGAAGATATGTGACATCTACCAACCCGCACTGGGCCCACGTGATAGATTACAGCCCACTCTCTCTCACGGAGGGGAGGCCTGTGTCCCAGTAGTGGGAACATTATAGGTTGATATCATGTCTACCCATGGGGAAAAGACGTCAGTTTATGTATGTTAGTATGGACAAACTATCGTGGGTCGATACTGTTTCTAGAATTTTTATACCATTTTCAGTTCACTGACTTACTGTTTTACTATCAGCTGTCAAGAGATAATCCAAAAGTTTTGTTGGTTAGTAGAAGCTTCCATCTATCCAAGTAAAACTTTTAAGCGATTTTTCCTTCTGTCTGAGGACCCATTCGTTCACAGTTGCTGACATTAGAACCTTTCATCCGATACAGGTCGTCCAGTTGACCTTCTGATTTTTTTATTCCATGGCAGCAGTCCGTACAATCATGAAAACCACTTTTTAGGTCATAAACCTTGGCTCTATAACCGCTATAGCTCTTTGACAAAAAAAGTGGTATTTTCAAGTTTTTGCTAAAGTACAGGTAATGAGTTGGCTTGTTGAGTAAATCGGTGAACATTAATAATATTATTGTAGTCTTTATCATTTGAGAAAAAACGAATATGAAGGTGGTTTTAAATGTCTATGACGCAAGACAATAAAATCAAGAAAAATACTTTTTTTTAGGTTATCTCCCCTACACGTAAAGTGGGAATGTTTTTTTTTTCTCATCTACCCCTTGGTGTGGGGTATCGTTAGAAAGGTCGTTCAAAAATATTGTGAGTTTGTCAAAACCATTTTTAGATTAAGGGATTCGTTTGCGAAATATTAAGCTTTTAACAGAAAAAAAATATTAGAGTCAAGTGCCCCTCTGCCAGCTAAATGGTTGTACTTGAATTTGTGAAAAAAATATCACAGCAGTAGAATATATATATAACGAAATTAAAAGGAAAACTATCACAGCTAAGTAGGCTGTACAGATTAACGAGTAAGATCAACCAACTTAAATTTGCATTTTTGAAAACATGATCTCCCATACATTCCGTATGGGAGAACATGTTTTGATAAATTCATCCCAAGTACGGAACCCTTCATTGTGCGTGGTCCGACATGCACTTGGCCGGTTTTTGTTGGTAGGTATCTCTATACTGCGGAATTGACTATCGTCAATTGCCCTAACTTCGCCTGGCGTCCTATTTTTGCCTATAATGAAAAAGATGTAATATCTTTTTAATTTTACTTTCACGAAACTTAAAGCTCTCTATGAAAACTCAAAGTTTCGATTGCAATACAAGTAAAATGAAAAAGATATTACTGCTTTTTCATTATAGGCAAACATAGGACGCCAGGCGAAGTTAGAGCGGTTGACCGGTACTGGAACATACTGTAAAAAAAAGTATCATATAAACATACGTTTAAAACAATACTAAATTACTAATTAGAACTAACTATGTAGAATTAAGTATGAATCACGAAGTGCAATCTGATAATTGAGTACCAAAATATGAATGAGAAATGAACCCGTTAATTAGAATATAATACAATCTAATTAGGTCTAGTAAATTAGAACGTATTAATAATTAATTAAAACTGTTAATTAATTATGCCATAATCTCGTTAACAAGACCATTATAGGCATCATCAATTTGCGATCAGTTATCTGTTATTAAGCAATTTAATTGGAAAATTATTAACGAATATTATTATTGCAGGCAATGGCTAAATGCTTGCCTAGATTTCAACATTATTAACGAAATGTTAGCGTAGTTACTTCTGTTTACTTCTTAGGAAAATATACCAGCCTGTTACTGTCCCACTGCAGGACAAAGGTCTCTTCTCATACTGGGAAGGCACGAGCATTTATCACCACTCGTTTCAAGACGGGATGGTGATTTCAGACTTATATTAACTATAAGTCCAGGTTTCCTCACGGTGTTTTCCTTCACCGATATCAGCAATGTCCAAGATAAACTCAGTACATAAGAATTGAAAAAGTCACATTGGTCCTAAGGAAATATAGGCGTTATAAAAATGTTATGTTCATCTTAAGAATCTTAAAGAAAACTTCAATAAGTGAAATGAATATGTGATGGTAAAGCCTCTGCGAAGCCCCTTGTATTGCAGATGTCCTTAGGCAATGGTGACCAGCTATCTAATTACGTAACATATTCTCGTAAACGATTACGACTAATCTGTTTAATTTTGACAGTTCAACAACATTCATTGCGTTAATTACGTTGTCGAGCATATTTTTTTTAGAACTTATGAAGCAGTGGATTAGCAATCTGTTTCAAAACGATTCAGATTCTGATTGTTCGTGTATTACGCAATTAGGGTACATACAGAGGCTTATTTAATAAATCCGACAGGCGACAGACTTTCTTTCATTTAATTACCGCTTTATTAAATATCACCTGTCGTGGAAATGTGTTAGTTTGGTAATTTTTTGACAAATATGTCGCACTGTCAGATATACAGGGTGGTAGGGTCATCGACCGGAAAACGAATACCACGGATTCAGTACATGATTTTGAACCCCCTGAAAAAAATCTGCTGTTCCATACATTTTGACCGCGTAGATATTGCACTTTTCTATGAAACGGCAGATGTTTTTTAATAAGCGACGAAAAATTTCAACTCAGGGGGTTCAGAATCATGTACTGAATCCATGGTATTAGTTTTCGCGTCGATGTCTCTGCTATCCTGTATTTAATAGGGCCCAGAAAAACTTAACATCAGGTGGACCGTCGAGCCTGCCGGGGTTGCGAGTTTGTCCGAAAGGGATATCGCGACCCCGGCAACCAGGCAACGGAAGGAACACGGGTGGGTTTTAGCCAGTAAAAGTCTGACACGCCCTCCCGCTCCGCCCAGAGCGGGAGAAGTTATTTGATAATTTGCCATCCTCAAAAAAAAAAAAAAGGTGGACCGTCGACCTGTTTGCCATCTATTTAAGAACAAGGCGTTCGTTTGGCCGCATGACGTGGTGTTCCGTAGACAAGTACTGCAATGTTAAGCAAGTGTAAAGTGAAGTGCCGCTAACATAGTCTAGACCCTTATTTATTAACACTAGTTTTGTTGATATTAAAATATGTATATTTTGGATCTGTGTCGCCCGAAATAAATGGTTTATTATTTCCTTTATTTCATGTATAATACATTTAAAAATATATAAAAACAAAAACGTATAAAAATATAATAAATTATTATTATTATATATATTTTGTTTTTATTCACTATGGGGAAGCTCTTGGCCTGTATCTCGCCTGATAGAAAGTGATGATCAGGCCGAAGGTGGAAGCGATCATTACCCGGAATCCTCAACCACAGAGGAACTGGCCATCTTACCTCTAACTGCCAAAACACAACAATGCTTCTATCATTGTTGTTATGGTGACAGACCTAAGTCTGTTACCATAACAACAATGCTTCCATATCTAGCTTGCACCACCATCTTGTCTAAACAAGATGGTGGTGCAAGCTAGGTGGACTCAGAACAAGCCCTACCATCAACCAAACCGAGCAGAACATGTTGCGTCCACTGGGAATCACATTCGGGACCTCTGGGTCTGAGACAGGTGGTCTAACCACTAGACCACAGAAGCGGTTATATTATAACATAAAACATCTTATTTATTTGCTTCCTTTCTTTTAGGTCTTAGTAGTAACAGCTGCTGCCTACACCAAGTACCTCGGGAACATGACCGCTTACTTCGATAAACATGGGGAGTTGCAGTCCTTTGAGGGGTCACCAGTCTTCTTAAACAGGTCTATACCTGAAGGTACGTATTGCTGTGGATTGAGTCAGGTATTCATCATGTCCTGTCTTCATGTTAATAAAAAAACGCAGTTCCGTGTTAGGAAACCGTTGGTAGATTTAAAGATGATTGTCTGTAAGGCAAATATAAATAATGGCAACCTAGAATGCCCCTCCTCAATCTCTTGGTACTGTGAAAGATGATAAACGGAAACCTTCTAGCTATATTTTGTGCTTAATTTGTCTAAATCAAATTATCTATCTAATTATAGTATAGAGGTTTGAGGTCACCAGTATAGAGGTATGAGGAACAGGGGTCACCCGTATAGAGGTATGAGGAACAGGGGTCACCAGTATAGAGGTATGAGGAACAGACGGGTGTTTTATTTATTTATTTATTTATATATACTTTATTGTACACCAGATTATACATTACATAAAGAAAAAGTAATACTATAAAATATACAATGGGCGGCCTTATCGCTTACTGCGATCTCTTCCAGGCAACCTTGTTTTGTCTGGTGCGGCGCTATTGATTAATGTCAGGACGTTGTATATAATATGTTAGTCGCGCGGTAAACACTGCTTGCGCGATGCAGGGTTTTGCGTGACGGCACTGTGACGGTTACTTCGCATGTGGCAATGTAGAGGCCACCACAATAGTATTAGCATCCACCTGTCTATTAATTACAAATCACAACGTAATCACCAATCTGTGTGCCTGCCATTTCGATAAAAGCTATTTGCTTTTTTGACAGGCAGCAGTAGGCTTTAACGGACTTAGGTATTTAATTATGACTTGTTTTTTTATCCAGATCCAAAAATCAAGGCTCTCCTTGAGCCATACGCAGAGAAACTCCACAAATTTGTCAATGAAGTAGTGGGGTATGCAGTTGCCGATCTAGATATGGAAGCGTGTACATCACGGGAGTGTGAGCTTGGTAACTTTTTCACCGACGCATTTTTAAATGTTGTAAGTATTTTTTAGATTACTAATCCTGTCAGAATAGTTACGCTTCCACTGCTGCTTCTGCTGCTGTTCCGCTTTCGTTGGTTAATGACGCCAGAGGCGCTGCGCCGCCGCACCCAGCGCCAGACAGAAAGATGAGAAAATTTCAGAACATCTTTAAAAAAGTGTTAAATCGTGTACCGGTGTGGCGCCGCGCGCCGGTGCATCGCCGGTGCGGTTCCGGTGTCATGGTTCAGGAAGCCTTATGGTTACAAAGAGGAGTCGAGGACACTTCTCGTTGCCATTTTCTGGTATTACGTAGGTTTTAATTATAATCTTCCCGAAAATACAAAAACACTTGGGCGTCAAGTCATTGAAGAAAAGATGAAAGAAGAAAAATTTTGAGGAATTATTCTAAGCTTAAGAAAATAGATTTACTAAACCTAGACGGTTTAGTAAATACTCTTCAGCTTTCCGTTCTTTCCTTCTTCTTCCCTTCTTTCTGGGACTAGCTTTTAGGTACATAATACCTTGACACAATTACTGAACTATTATTTATTTCCTTTTCAGTCGCGTGAGTTACAACCAACACAGCTTCCTTCCATCTCTTTCATCCAAAGGTCAACGATACGCAGTTCTATGCCAAAAGGAGGTGAGTACGATTTTATTTAATGGAACCAGAACATTTGGGGGTCTGTGGTGAGCAGAGTATCTTTCCTTAAACTTTTGCAGTTATATCTATTGATAGTCCACCTTTGCTTGGTATTGTGTTACCCAGTAACTGGGTTGTGGAAGTCAGATAGGCAGTCTCTCCATGTAAAATACTAATATTCAGTTGCATTTCGTTCGACGGGAAGCCGACTCTAACATAGTTGGGAAAAGGTTGGGCAGATAATGATGGTGTTGCCAAGCTATTCCACCAGAATCTGTCGTCAGTCAGCAGTTTTCCGTCTGGCAACCATAGGTGCTGCTCAAATTTCATCCACATGACAAGTTTATATTTGTCTCTGAAGATGGCGATGCATTTTTTATTACTGAACGGGTTTGCTCTTGACCTTGATTTCAACGGTACTGCACTGGCAATTCCCAGTATTTCAGAAGGTATTGCTTGGCAGTGGTACCTAAATCATCACTTTCCACCAGTTAAGTAGACAGCTTCTTTGCCAATGTGTTGTTTGGAGACATGGTTGCTAATGTCCTATGTGCCTCATCGACACCGCTTAAGGAATGCTGCTGGCAGCAACATGTGTAGTGGTAGAACTTCCACGAGGAAGGTTTTCAAGAAGACTTCTAAAACTACATTTTAGTTTATATTTGTTTTCAGTCATCACAAAGGGTTCTGTAATAAATATGTCACCGTTTACAAATAAAGTTATGACTTTCGTGATCCCTGGAAAGTACATCATAGAAGCTCTGGAGATGTCGGTCATGCACCCTTGGAAGGTTAAACCATATTATAATGGTCCCTACACACCACATTTTGCAGGTTGGTACACTTACTTTTGTTCATCATTGATTTTGAAGTGAGGGTGGTCAAGAGATGGTACAGGACTATGTTTGACTCCTATTGGACGAAAAATATGAAATTCATAGATTTATCATTAGACTTTTACCTACCATCAAAAAGGCAGTACCTCAGTACAGGGGTGTTTATAGAAAGTGTAAGTCAAGAAGATGGGTGGCAGAATTTTTCTGGTTAAGCCAACAACTTCTGCGTTAACCTACTACTGTTTTTGCCATGCGTGGTTATTTCAACATTATTTCTCCTCATTTGTTCACTAAATAAACCACTGGGTCTAGAAGCATGAAATTATGTACTAAAGTTGCTTATGTAACGAAAGTGAGCACTAAGCAAGAATTTGAAAATTTATCCCCTAAACGGGTTTGTATAGAATAGAGGATGAAAATTTGTATGGAATTTTGACATTTCTGCCGATGGGAAATACCAACGGGCGCACGGGTTGTGTTTAAAAAAAACTGTACCAAACTGATATAAAAATAATATTTTTCAAGGTCTCAAAGCGACAATCGACACGACGTTACCTAAAGTGGTGGAAATACTGCTGAAAGAAGGAGACGAATACAAAGAGTTCCACCTAGATAGAGATTATCGGGTCACGACCATGGACTTCCTCACGAGCGGAGGAAATGGATTTAAGGTAAGCATAGGACCTCCGAGTATCTTATTTAGTCTATTTAGCTGGTTGCATTAAGGAGCTTCCAGAAGTAAGTGAAGGTACTTAGTAATGCTGTCAAAATAAACGACACAACAAAAAAAACTGGTATGATTTTAACACCACTCATGAGCATTGAACTGAACTCGTATAGATCATGTCTACACGACAGGACAACTTAAACAAGAATAAAAAGTTGTGTGTGGTATACTAATTATAAGCTTCTGATTTGCTGCTGATCGAAAACCCGAGGGTTTTTGATCAGCAGCAAATCAGAAGCTTCGAGTTATAGGATTTGGCCAGTGCAAGATAACTTGCGCTACAGCAGCCCAATAATGGGATGTCCTGCTGGAAAAAAACTTATGCTTGATAGGTGTTTGGCATAGTGCCTATATAGGTTTGAGGAACGGGGTGTAAAGTTCACTCATCCTAAATAGAAAAGGGAGGACCCTGCGACCAGAAGACGGGTGTCGAGTCTGGTGGGCAACTGCCCGACGATTGATGTCAGGACGTTGTATATAGTTATACTCTTCGCGCGGTAAATCCTGCTTGCGCGATGCAGGATTTTGCGTGACGTCAGTGTGATGCGCAGCTCATGAGGCGTTGTAGATGGCGCCACATGCCCATAAAGTGGCGCCCCTATTACCTAAATGGAACTACTTACATACCTTGTAGAACAAAAGAAGTTAATACTAGTTCACTGATCTCCGCTGACCTTTTTGCATAAAGCTAAGTGGATCCGTAAAAGTAGCCCGCGAAATTCAAATTTTCTTAAGTTTTTGCAATGTTCAGGTCAGTGTTAGGCTGTATCTTGATGAAAATATAAGATAAATAGAAAATATGATTCGCCACCATAACAAATAATATCTATTTACAGAATCATAATCATTAGAAGCATTAATACATCACTCTGAATTTTGCGGGCCACCTTTGGGCATCCACATGAATAAATAGTAGTGGTCACCCAGAGGTCGAAATTCATTTAAATGTATTCTAAGGTAGCCATCTTGTGTCAAACGCATGGTAGTGTGTGTAATGTTTTTTTTTATTAATTTAATTTATATAAAAATATTAGCTTTCTACACTCCTTCTCCATATAAACTTTAACTGTGCCAAATTTCATACTCCTCCGTCCGCGTAATTTTCGTAAAAAGGGGTACAAAGTTTTTGCTTCACGTATTAATATAATAATTATTATCTCAGTACTTCAACTCAATTGGTTTTTATTTTCAGATGTTCAAAGAATATGGCCGCAACCTGACAGTGCTGGGCCTGGACAGTGACGTCATAGAAAGTTACATCAGGAAAGCGTCACCAATCATACCTCGTCTAGATAACAGACTAACTTTACTTAGCTGATAAGAACAAAATAAAAGTACCTACGAAATTATTTTCTTTGAACGTTGTTTTTCTAAATCTTTTATACAAAGATATAAATATTTCTAGATAGACAGTCAAAGCTATGCACTAGTCGAAAAAAATAGCGTCCAACAGTTGGCCGCTAAATGCACACGCACTAGAAAAGCACAATGTCAGCCCAATAACGTGCCGCAAGTTTAAAGGACATCGCTCATTAACAGCAACGCTTGAACACGGCAAATAACTTATCATGCAACTTAGGATTTTAAATCAAATGCATTAAAAACTTTTTTACGTGTGACGGCTCGCGGGCAGTGAGCGACTGGCGAACCGTCCACTATCCTGTATAGCCATCGTAAAATAGACTTAAATGCATTTGATTTAAAATCCTTACTCGAATGACAAGTTATTTGTCGTGTCGGAGCGGTGCTGTTATAATGAGCGATGTCCTTTAGAGGTAGCTGTTAGGCACACCAGCATAAAAAAGTTGGCCTGTTTGTTTTAGTTCTTTTGCAGTGAGACGCTCTATCTAGACATATAAATAAATTAAAGCTTTTATAGTCACCACGGATAGTAAAAAGCCCAAAAATCTGACAACTGCTTGGTAACGCGGAATCATGTTACCTAATAACTGCGTTGTGGAGGTCTGGTATGCAGTCGCTGGCTCAATATTGTTATTCAGCTGCATCTGGTTTGCCTGGAAGCCAACTCTAACATAGGTTGGTAAAAAGCTAGGCCAATGATGTTTCGTTTTTATTTAAAACCTATATGAAAACTTCGTAAGTGGCTGGCGTAGCAGCTGTTGTACCTTTCTGCAAATAAAAATATTTATTTTATTTATTTATTTTATTATTTATGTACACACAGTAAAATACATATAGAGACGACATAGTTATAGTTTTGAGTACAAAGGTACTGCTTATTTCTTAAGAAATTTCTTCCAGCAGACCTGCGAAAGGAGAAGTGAAAAAGAAATGTAGACAACAGTGTGTGAGAGCAAGAAGAGAAAATATGAATAAGCGACGTCTTAAAACTAACATATTAAATATACCTACACGTATAAAGCTTAAATATATAAATATATATATAAATACTCACAGTTGAGAGGAAAGGTAATGCTCTTTTACTCGATACGTCAATTTACCAATCAATAAATAAAATGGATCAATTTTGTGGTATTTAAATAAGGTCGAAAATAAAAAACATTTTGGGCTTTATTTTGACAGTCACAATGTTGATATTTGTTTGGCATAGGAGTGGTGGCGCAGTGGTAAGTAACTGACGAGTTGTAGGTTGTAGGTTCAAACCCAGACAGGCGCTTTATTTTGTGTAAATAATTTCATCACCACTGCTCTCAAACATCGTGGACACCGGCATGTCCTAGAACCAAAGATTTGAAGACATGTCACATCTACCAACCCGCACGATGCCCGAGTGGAGAATTATGGCCCATTCCCTCTCACAGAGCGGAGACCTGTGTACCAGCAGTAGGAACATTATATGCTGATTATGCTAATGCTTGGCATTGTAAACCGCGCTGATTTTCTATTTTCTTAAAGCAATATACTACCATTTTTCTATAGTATGTTCAGTCGACCGCACGTCGTTGGTAACACTTTGACCTTGAGCTGGCCTAGCGTAGAATGAAGCTTCAATAGAATACGAGGCCACATTTTGACCGATAGCAATAATAAAGATCCACGTTCCATAAGTCTTTGCCGATTTACTGACATTCCTTATAACTTTCAAACTTCAAAATATATTACCAAGTCAAGTGCCCGATCTCCTCTATAGCCCCAAAGATCACGGAATTGCTGACCAGTAAATCGCGAGCTCAGACGTTGTTATCACTTAAGAAGTTTATTTAAAGGTCTATCTAGATCAAAGTGAAATGTCAACGGTGAATGTACGGACATTTAGTTTGAATTCCAATGCTCGCTCGACGTGTTCGGACTTCACATCTATTGCTAAACATGATTGTCATATCATACAAGGAATATAATATAGTTTGTTTGCGGGTTCTTTATTTCCTTCGTGAGAGATCAATTAATGTGTTATGGTCTAAGAAAACTATGCAGTATTTGTAAAAAAAATATACTACTGCTTCCTCCTACGATCGACTACGAAATCAACCTCAAGTCGACTACGTAGTCCACTGATAGAGAAGTGTGAAAGAAAAAGACGTATTGCACCGACCCCAATTAAATGTTATTAAGATAAGGGCAGCAGAATGATGACAGGGAATATCGCTATAGGTTATTACCAAGCTTTGTGGCCGCAGTATACCAGCAAAATAACTTCCCTGATCGATGGAGGAAGCAGTGGTTAATTTTTGGACAGAAACTGCTTACTTTTCTAAAGTACCCGTCACGAGAAGCGACTACTACTTTTGTAAACAAACATTCAGGGTTTCGCAATAGTAAGTCATTACAATATAACTCTTATCTCGTTAAAGTAAGGCATAAATTAGAAATGGCGGCCCAAATGTTTACGTTCCATGAGTCAGACGCGTTCCAGTACCACAGACGATTAGACGACAGCGCTTTATATCGCTAAAATATAACCCAACCAAGTGAAATTGCTCGTTGGTTTCGTATTACACTTATGTTACTTTGAGTTAATTGAATTTGGAATTATTTGTTGTTGATTGAATTATCGCTACGTAACTTAGTAGAAGTTCTTTATTTACAAAATGTATAGCTTCTCGTGACGGGGACTTTAGATCATTTGCATTAATTTATTAAAAGAAAGAAAGAAATAAATGACTAGTACACAAAGTCTGAACAGAATTCTTTAAGCAACGACGCTAATCATTCTCTTTTAGATGAACAGTGGTTGGTATAAGATAAACAGTCATACAGTGATTGTTACCACGAAACACGAATGCTCGCTACGAAATAATCTGATAACGTTCGCTACTCTAGTAGGGAGAAACCTTTAAATTAAAATTCGCTGAACACAATTCCAATCGGATTCCATTGATTATCAAATTTATGATTCATTGAGTTGAAAACTTAAATCATTTTAAATAATCTCTGTCTCGGGACTTTTGTAGCTTTAATTGCGATTCTTTTTCAGCATCGGCTATTCTATAATGAGATGACAAGTAAATGAGATACTGAAATAATTTATTTGAGATTCGGTAAATACAATAATATTTTATATTGATAAAGAAATGATTAGAACTATGTACTAGCAAATTATGAGCTTTAACTTGGAAAAAAATCAACTTTTCCATACATTTATGTTCGCATAGCTTGTTATAATGTAGGGAACAGATGATTTTTTTTCGCGATTTCAGGGTTGGCCCCATAGTCATTCTACACATTCTAGTTGTTCATAATGTTGATTAGAATGACCCCTTAAGATGATGCAAACGAATTAAATTTCACATTGTATAAGGTAGGTACATAATTATATTATTATTATTTCGTTTATTAAACTTTATAAAACATAAAATATACATATTAAAATATTTCTTAAAAAATGATATAAAAAATAGTGTTCTGCCGGTGAAGGGAGCGGGGTCCAAACTGCCGGTGGTTAGGGCTGCAGAGACAGGAACCTCCTCACTATTTAAGGCCGGCCTAACTCGAACGCAGTAGGTATTCAACGCTTACCCCAGCCCCCGCAACGAGTAGCGATACGAAACAAATTACGATCCGCGGGGGACCCGCGCGCCAGGCGCACCGCTCATAAGTTCATGAACTCGAGTAGGTCACAGAATAGAGCGATGCAGTAGATCAACTTGTATTGATTATTATAAGTTAATTTTTTTATTAAGTATTTTTTAAGGTTGTAGATAGATTAGGTAGGTATTATATAAACTTAAACTTAATGAATAATAATTCAAAATAGGTATAAGTAGGTACTTATAATTTTTTGAATAAGGTGGATTTAAAATCTGACTGACACGAAGATCATGAATACGGGTACGATTCAAAAGTGCGCGCAGCGCGCTATTCGACTTTGATGCGTCATCTTCGTGCTACAGTCTATAAAATCAAGTAGTATTTAGGCACATTTAATTTATGAGAATTGTATTACAATTTTGGAATAACAATATCAAGATTGTATTGGGGTAGGTGGGGCGTGTATTTAATTAATTTATGTATTTTTTATGGTGTTACAATAACGAGTGAGATGATATTTAAAAAACCGGCCAGGTGATATCGGACCACGCACAATGAAGGGTTCCGTAGTTGGGATGAATTTATCCCAAGAACAAACTTAACATTGTAGTTGAAAAACATTTTCTCCCATACGGAATGTATGGGGAGATCATGTTTATCAAACTGCAAATTTAAGTTGGTCGGTTATTACTCGTTATATATACTACTGCTGTAATTTTTTTCACAAATCCAAGTACAATCATTTAGCTGGCAGGGACGACGACAGTTGACTCTAACAAAACATTTCAGTTAAAAGCTTAATATTTCGCAAACGGATCCCTTAATCCAAAAATGGTTTTCACAAACTCACAATATTTTTGAACGACTTCTCTAAAGATACCCCATACCATGGGGTAGATGAGAAAAAAAAATATCCTCACTTTTCGTGTAGGGGAGGCACCCTAAAAAATAATATTTTTCTTGATTTTATTTTACCGCTTTGTCTTCGTGTTTAATATGTATACATATGCCAAATTACAGCTTTCTAGTACGAACCGTCTCCGAGCTAAGCCGCGGACAGACAGACGGACGGACATGGTGAAACTATAAGGGTTCCTTGTTTACTTCGGAACCCTAAAAACTTACTCGTTATCCACCGAATCATTAGTTGATACATACGCTCTGCCCTTAGCCTGCAACTGCATTGCTCTAAAACATTGAAAACCGACGTAAACATTTCAAGCGAAGTTTCTTTTTTCGCATGTGTACAACGGGGCCCCGTGAAGGAAAAATTTTGGAGCCCCCCCCCCCCCCTTTTTGAGATATGATTTTTTAATATTCTAACCTAACTTTCGAATTTTCGGAAGGACTTTTTGTATAAGGGTACATATATTTGTGGAGGGGAGTAGGAGATCCCCCGTCATGGGGGAAGTTTAGTTAACGCATTGTTTTTTTTAACTAAATATTTTGCGATCTTATTTTGATGATTTGTTGGAGGAAGCACTGTACTTTGTGGCTATCTGATAGGTTTTTTTTTTTTTTGTCAGGCGTAGTCGACAGAGCCCCGCTTAGCGGGGCTCCTATTTCTGGGTGGTTTAAAAAAAATAACCACGAAGGGGATAGCGGGGTCTAAAGACCCCACCATCCCATTCTTACCTAACCTGTCCGTGTCGGTGTGCCCCAAGTCCCGAGCTCGCTTCGCTCGCTCTTGCAGCCTACCTTCCCATTGCCTTTTAACTAAGTCGAGATGTGTCGGGACTTGGAGCATCCCGGCCAAGCTTGAGCTTGACAGCAGAGTAATAGATTAAGTGAAGTATTAGTAACAACACAAAATGGCGTCGTTTTACGTTTGGTTTCAAATACGGCAATAGTCGGTAAATTATTTTAAGTGTTAATTTAATAGCACTCATTTAAATCAGCAAAATATAGGTAATATAATGAAATATGCTTAAAAAGTATCTAAACCATAAATATACGTATTTATTTCATCATTATTATAAAGTACAACATTTTAGTGTGTTGATTTTTCGTAAAACGAAACGTTCAATGTCGAGACAAAATGTCAAAAGTGACTAAATAATGCTAAATTTCTTCGATTTTGTTTTTTTTTTTCTCGTAAACCATTTATCTCCGCAACTTAAAACTTTGCGTGGAGGCTTCTAATAATATAATCTTTCTGTAAAAAAAATATGGACTCCCAACTCGAGGGATGTTAATCTAAAACTTAGCCACAGTTTTCGCGTCGATGTCCCTGCCACCCTGTATATGTACTTTTATTTTATTTATAAGCTTTTCATAACTTGATACAGTGTTTTTAGTAAGGAGTGTACTTCGCATGAACGAATTTGTGCCTAAACGTTACCAAAAATAATAAATCATATTTTTGTAGGAAATGGTCATACTGTATATTTCTACACTATGGCACGAATGTGTTGCGCGTATTAGGTACATGGCATAGACGAGACCTACACAAACGTTGCAGACACCATAAAATATTATTTGTTTTTGTGTTGTGGTGGCAAAAGCAGTGTCAAGCTGGTCTCTTATTCTAATGAAACTCCGTACGTTGGGCCACCTCAAGGTCATAGTGTTATCACTTACCACAGACGCGTGACGTGTGGTAGACAATACAATACCTACTTACCTAGGCTAATAAACATTATAAAAACCACCCGGACCAACTCAGCGGGATGAACTATTTGATATTTAATTAAAATAGTAAAACATTATAACATTTGCACGCGTGGCGGCTTTATGCTCTGTGATATAGGGTTCAAATTCAACTATTTTACACACTTGATGCGGTTGGTAAATCTATTCCGGGAGAAAAATAAACCATTATAACTTTTGCGCGCTTGGCGTCTTTATTTACATTGGCATAGGGTTTAAATTCAACTGTTTTACACACATATTTGCGGTATGTAAATCTATTCCGCGTAGGTACTTACCTAGTTAATAAAGTTAAATAAGTATTATAAATTTATATAATATAGGTACCTATGGTAATATTGTCAAAGCATCCTTACTTTTTTTATTTATTCAGCCTTCGTAGACCTAGCGACGACAACATTTTTTTTTTAATTTTGCCCATTTTTTAAAATAAAATAACTAAGAAGTACCTACCTAAAAAAAATCACTATTTAAAAATTAAACTATAATTATACAGGTACCTATTATTATTTACAAATTTACAATACATTTTTGGCTCAGCCGGTAACAGAACTTAGCGGGGGTGGCGGGTTCGCAAAAATTGGCATACGTCCGACCTCCAAGACGTTCCGCTCGGGACTGAATGACACGGGGCGAGCGCATGAAAAGATGAAAACGCTTCATTTTGGAATTAGTGGTATAAGTATTTTCATATTTCACATTACGACGGCCGTTTTCTATCACATTTTTTACGACCTTTATTATGGTATAAGTTTTATTATTCAAAGCCTAATATAACTCAAATAAAATGATAATTAGACCATAATTTAGACGTGTCTTTGCGATTTAATTGGATGCAGTAAAGTGCACGTAATCGTGTATCGGACGGCCGAAATACCTAGATCGAAGGGTGAAATATATCATATGTTTTTTTCAAAATTTTAATCCGTGTTATCTACGAATAAAATACAATATAAAATGACGTTTTTCGGGGTCACCTCGCCTTAAGCCGTATCGAGGAGTACTGCCTTCTGAATCTTGTTCTTATTATTTTAAAGCTTATAAAATGTATTATGTTAAAATATCTTGTTTGATTATAAAAGTAGCTTCAAACTTATTTGTTTTACGAGCTGTGCACCTTTCTCGTGTCATAAAAACTAGTACCTACACAAAGTCAGAAAGCAGTTCAATTAGGACACACTAACTTTCCAAGCTCGTTTAAACATAGACAAACACAACAACAAGAGAAAAAAGTCGATATAAATAAGAGCATTCAAATTAAATAAAACGTTTCCAAGACAGTGACCGAATGTACCCATCAGTTGTGTCCAACTGGGACGTACCTAAATAAATATCTGGCGCCGATAAAAAATGGCGCTGCCATCCGAAGCCGAATGCCGTTGTATTAGAGATCGTTTAAACTTTTCGACTTTTTTTGCAGGTGAACCACCACTTTGCTTACTGTCCAGTTTCTGCAGGAACAAACGGCATGCAATGATTGTATGTGGTCCCAAATTGGGATCCAAATTGTGTCGTAAAAGTCGACTAAAGGAATAGGTATCAATCATTTATTGTACACAATAATTTAAGTCAGCTTTGTGGAGAGAGATCTTCACAAAGCTGACTTAAATTATTGTGTACAAAAAATGTCTCAGCTGTATTCCACCTTTGTGAGAGACTGGTATAATACTACTATTACTACTATTACTGGTATGAATATGAAAAGCTTTAGTTTGACCATCACTATTCGACTGCTAATAACGTCGTACTGCAGTGACCAATCCATCCACAAAACATGTTAGTAAAATACTCATGGTTGTAAATTTTACACCTCTAATCAATACTCAGGCGCACTTGCACCACAAATCACTAAATGCAAATTAGCGTTAAACGAATTTAAAACATCGTTCTATTTCTGTTAATCTTTTAAAGATGACAGAGACAGAATTATGTTTTTTTTTATACGTTTAGCAATAAGCGTTAAGGTGGATGCGCAAAGGCAGCCCGCGAAATTCAAATTTTGTAACGTTTTTTTTCAATTTGTAGGTCAGTGTCAGGTTGTATATTATGATTCCCGACAATAACAAAAATAATGTATTTACAGAATTATAATCATTAGAATCATTAACACATCTGTCTAAGTTAGAATTGGTCTATTGAATTACTTTTTCATGAAATCATGACATTTGAGAGAGATATATTCTAGTTAATTGATTCAGGCGTGATTTTGCGGAAATCCATTATAAAATACAATAGACGACGTATATTTATTAACTTAATCCGCGTAACTGTTCTTAATGAGTTATAAAGAACCATGTAAGAAATCGAAACGTGTTTCGCCTCTCAACGAGGCACTGCGCTCGACGCTTGACGTGTCCACACGTCGGGTCCGAGTTCGCAACAAGTCAATCGGCTTCCTGAGGATGCCTCGTTGAGAGGTGAAACACGTGTCGATTTCTTACATGGTTCTTTATGACTCCTTGAGAACTGTTACGCGGATTAAGTTACTAAATATTGTCGTCTATTTTTTATTTATTTTTGAGATATGTTCTGTAAATATAGATATTTTTCATGGCAGCGAATCATATTTTGATCAAGAAACAACTTGACACTGACCTTTAAATTGCAAAAAATCGTTAGAAAATTTGAATTTCTTTTGGCGGATCCACCTTAATTTTTTTAATTTATTTATTCAAAATCTGTATTAACAATAACATAAAGTCTGCCAAACTGTGTAATAGTTTGTCGGCAGTTGTTCTCGTCTAAAAATGAATTACAAATGTATGAATTACGGCAGTTGCTCTCGTCTAACAATGAATTACAAAAATTTGAAAAATGTATCTGCTAAAACTTAATTATGCTAAGTAAGCTATAAAATAACATACCTAAAGTCGAGTTAAGAAATCTCACATTGTACAAAAAGGCATTATTGCAAACGTGACGTTTGTTACAGATGCATTTAGTGATTTTTGGTGCAGGTGGGCCCTAGTCTTTTTGACCTAATATGCTACCTGTGACTTTCTTCTGTATGTGTGAATGTTTCTCATATTTGCCACCTAAAACTTTGGATAATGACCTCGTGGACCATGGCTGCTCAAAAGGAGTTCAGTTGAACTCCTTTTGAGCAGCCATGGTTCATGGTCCGCGATGGTCCTCCTTTGAGTTCAAAGGACGGACTACGTTTTCACTCCTATAATCAGCATTTTAAGGGTTTTAAAAGCCCTAAAATCCGTTATGGCAACAGCTGATATTACAAGGAGATTCACGCATTTTAATTATTAGAACATGTTGACTTGATAATGAGATGAATATAATTAATATGAATCAAACCAAAGCAGATGGTGACCACTATAGAGGGACCAAGATTCTCAGTTTGTTAGGATAAGTGAAAGAAAATATGAAAGAAGACGAGAATATGCGACATAAACTTAATCTGCGTTCGCAATTTATTTGCCAAACATGTAAACAAACACGAGTTTTAGGGAAAACAACTGTAACGCCTACACATAAGGTTCAGTTTGCGCTACAACTTCAAAATTTAATGACTTAATCAACAGTACTAGTCAGTCTAAAAACAACTTTATTTACATACAGTTGATGCTTGTTTAATTGGAAATAACATCAATCGGAAATAAGGATTTGAATAGATCTTACATTATGCGTGCGTGTGTGGTTTAAGTTTGAGGGAATAATACACAAATGAGCAAAAAAATAAGTTATAAAATACCCCAGTTTTAATGTGCCTTAGGCACTTGTCCTACTGCCGACGAGGAAGCAAATTCTCGCCCAAGAAACGTACAATAGATGTAGGTCCCGTGTCAGTAAAAGAGATGCATTATTATAGTTGATCTGCAAAAAGTGTTTTTTGTATGGCACCAATCATATTCAACCATATACCTAGTCCAATTATAGAATTGAAGAAAAGGCTTCTTTACTGTTGAATACAGCTTATTAATTACAGTATTTCGGATTTTTTTACTGTTGCTATGACTGTTTTTTTTTTAACCATATTTGGTACTCATTGACCTGTGTTTAAGTTCAAGTCCTTTATCCCCAATTAATTTTAATTATTATATTACCTTTTTCTCTCTTTTTGTTTAAACTTTATCTGAATATTGACGTAGTAAACTTATTTTTTCTTTTGAATTGTATATTTTTGTCTTATTTTTTATTTTTGAGAAAATCAATTATTATCATTTGGATTATAATCAATTATGTCATCAATTTTTTTTTAATATCAATGTAATCCATAAATATTTATACGCTTTCTGGTATAACATAGCGCGCTTGTATTTTTTTTTTATAACAACTATTTTATTGTACCTATGTGAACAAATGATTAAATGATTATGATTATTGATCGCTGACTGTTCACACAGCGAGAACTCTCTCCCCACTAGTTTGTAGTAGCGACAAGAGCTATCAGAGAAAATACTCGCTCAGCGACGCTCGTTTGGCAGGCAGTAAACTCGCTGGGACACTCTCACTTGGTACATACACATGCCAGCAAGTGACTGGGCAGTCATTTGACTCGAACTCTTGCAATCGCTCATAGGCCAGCGACAAAACTGTCGGAGCTACACACTCGCGGTTCGTTGCTCGTCAACTCTTTTCTAGATGCTAGCTCTACTAGTTTCTCGTTAATCTTCGGAGGTGGGACAGGTACCTAAAATGTAGTTTCTATGATCAGTTGGTCGATTCTGTAAAAATATCAACGTGAAACTTAGGTGAAGTGAGCTGTCCCTGTCACAAATCGACCGGCAGGATGCTAGGGATTAGCACTATTGACAGTTCACTTCACGCTCACCTCACCTAAGTTTCACGGTGATATTTTTCCAGAATCGACCGGCAGGTTTTATTGACTGTCTTATTGATCATAAATTGTTGTGTTGACTCACATTCAGCCTCTCAATTGTTCTGCTGTGTAGTCCGTTGCCAGGCACAAATCCAGACTACGGTTGACTACGAAGAATATCGCAATGGATAAACTCAATATTATTTTGCCTGATCGAAGTAGGACCCCGTAATTAGCAAGCACGCTTGCGACCACTATAGGCCTACGAGGCAGGCAGTCTACATACATACATGGTACATAAATTCAAGACTTCTTCCCATTAGGTGTAGACAGTACCTACAGAACGTCACCTAATAAGATCCTTACATACTCCGTTTGCTTCGTTTACGTTCATACATCTAGTGATATACGCATTCCGGTTGCGAGTGCTACGTACCTGGTCTTTCTGAAGCACATCACTAAAAGGGGTTACTATTATCTCCTTCTAGGACGTGGTCCCTCGGCCTTGTTTACCTCCTCAACATGACCAAACCATCTAAGCATACTCTTTAAAAAAATTGTCACTACAGGCAGTCTACATGTTAATTAATCTTTATCCTCCAATCCGAAATTCCTAAGAGGCCACCTGGCATCACTACTTTACCCCTCATTGCTATTCCTTTCCTTCAAATCTGTTGGAAATCTAATTCTCTTTTAGTTTTAACAATTAATTTTAATATATGCTAATGAGTTCTTGGTGTTTCTGAGGTAATCAGGACCGGCTGTCGTACTGTCCACCTGGCTACAATTTTCAAATCCAGTCAGGTAAGAATTTGTTTGGTTTAAAGATGTTGGCTTGCTGGATGTTGCCAGAAGGAACGAAAAATCTGAAAAGGGAAATTCACGATTTCTAAAAACTATCTTTTGAATGTTTTGTGTGTTTCTTATTTACACTGATTAAGGTGATGATGGCCAAAAAGTTGAAATCATCGAAATTGTACTGGCCACATAAAAAAAAAAGTTGAAATCATCGAAATTGTCGGGCAAAGTAACCTTTATAAACTCTATTAAACTTAACTTGTAGATATTTATTTGAGGGTAAAGTTAACATAGAAAGAAGTGTTAGAAATTATGATACGCATGGAAATGTTTTTGATGAGATAATTTATATCGAAGTGTCACGATGTCACAGGGATTCAACTGTCGGTACCAACAATTTAATACCTTTTTTTTTTGTTAATTATTTCTGTATTTTCCATCAAAGCTCATTTTATTTTGGGGCTTATGTATATAAATAATTCAAGTAACGGTATCTCACATATCTTTCGTTAAGATATGTGCTAGTGCTGTGCACTTCTAAGTAACGTATTCACTAAACCTGTATGTAATATTATTGATTGTTAACTGTATTGTTTGTGTATCTTTTAGTGATTATGCCATAAATAAATAAAATACCTGTGACACACCTATCTCTACCAAAGCATCAGCATCTTCGTTTTCGAATTTTTTATCACGAAACTTGGGGCGGCAATGGGCAAATTCCTTCAGCAGATTCAATTGAACACGCCAGCTTTGGGGAATGGTCCGCAAACTTGTTGGAACGACCGAGTCTCTGATTATGCTAAGTGGGCCCTTCTTTTCTTGTTTCTTGTATATTTTGTTTATACTTCATTAAGTAGGATTTATTGTTTAGGTGTTATTTTGGATAACGTTTTGGGAGCAGGGATTTTTGTTTTTGCAAGATATTTTTTTTTTAACATAGACACGTGAAAGAGACACACATTTTAGGTTAGACCTGTGTTATAATATAACTTTACTTTTTTACTTTCCATCTTATTAATTGTGAACATATTAAATTTTTCTTTTTATCTTTTTATTTTGTAACTAAATCAACTAACGATTACTAAAACGTCCTTTAATCATTAAGTTCTCTGCTAGTGCTGTGCACTTCTGTAAGTGACGAACTCACAATAGCTAAAACTGTATGTGATTTTTGTGTATGTTTTAGTGAGTAAGTCGTTGAGGTGCCTTACCAATAAATAAATAAAAAAATAACAGAAAATGCGTCTTGTTTCATTGAATGCAGATATTGTTAAATTTAGAAAACGATAAATGTTCTTATTGAAATGCGTCAATAAAAGTATATTTAAACGTCTTTGGACAATTTATTATCAATATTATAAAAAGGAAGGGATGAAATGTAAGACAGAAGTGTGTTGATAGCTCAAAATGATGTACAGCTATTTTTCATGTGTAAATCTCAGACGAAATAAAAATACTAAAACAGAGCGCTGCGAACAATACAGTGAAGCATGCCAAAACTACACCGCCGCTCTGTGCATACACGCTCACACGCACACATTTACAATGACACTGCAATCAAACTAGACTACATAAAGATGTTTACGGAACCGGCTTCACTTCACTGTTGACAGCGCTCTGTCTTGGTTTTTTGTTTGGTCTGAGGTGTAAATACAAATTTTTGTCCTGGAAAGTCGAAAGAACTACCAAGCTATAACCACACGGTAGCCGTTTTTTCCCTAGTACTTTTAGAAACTCCTGGTTTTTCGTTGGGATTGAAAACCTGTATCCCTTCCGTAGTACGCAGTTGGTTCATCCGGGAAGACTCAACACTAAACTGATTTGCAAATAAAATACGGTTAACAGGCTGTTATTAAAATTAATGAATTGAGAGAACGCGTTTCTATTACCTTTTGATGCATAACACTTGCTCAATTGTAACCTAAACGGAAGAAGTCACTGGCTCCTGAAATACAGGTACTCTAACCTAGCTCTGGAGCCAGGGTCTCACATTTTTCTGTAACGTGTTTTTATGCCAATAAAGATTTATTATTTATTATTATTATTATTATTCCTTTGGTCCATTAAAGCTTTAGGTATTAGCACTTTCTACCACCAAACTATGACCATCAAACTGAACAATTTTCTCCATAAGGGGCCTTACTATGACGTGTTAAAACCATAACTTTTCCGTTGTGAAATAAGGATAGTGCTATTCGTACTGTATAGCTCCATCTCTCTCTCACACTGGAACAATGATTGCTTTAACAAGTCATAGTACAGCCCCAGGACCAACATCGTAATCGTGAAAAAATTATCAACTGCCCCATACTAAAATTATCAACTGCCCCATACTAAAATTATCAACTGCCCCATACTAAAATTATCAACTACTCCATACTAAAATTAACAACTACTCCATACTAAAATTATCAACTATCCCATACTAAAATTATCAACTACCCCATACTAAAATTATCAACTGCCCCATACTAAAATTATCAACTACCCCATACTAAAATTATCAACTGCCCCATACTAAAATTATCAACTACTCCATACTAAAATTATCAACTGCCCCATACTAAAATTATCAACTGCCCCATACTAAAATCTAATACCTACTCGACCCAAATGTATGGGACGGCTGATAACTTTTTTGCGATTACGATGTTGGTCCTATGGAGAAAGTACTTCCGTTTGATGGTCCTTAACACACACTTAAATACAGGGTGGCAGGGTCATCGACACGAAGCCGGTTACCATGGATTCAGTACATGATTCTGAGCCTTGCCTTGCCTTGAAAATTATTCGTCGGTTATTAAAACAAAAATCAGCTGTTGCATACATTTTGACCGCGCAGGTATTGCACTTTTCTATGAAACAGCAATTTTTTTTTTAATAACCGACGAAAAATTTCAACTCACGGGGGTTCAGAATCATGTACTGAATCTATGGTAACCGGCTTCGCGTCGATGTCCCTGCCACCCTGTATAACCACACCTTTCTGATACAGCCTGTATAAAAAAGTAAATATAAGTACAAAGTACACAACGTTTACTACAAAGAAGTGTGTAGACGTTTTAAGATTTCAAAACCTTCCAGACAAACGCAACTCCAAAAATTGCGGTTCAGAAGCCAATTTCACCAGCTATTTTACAGCTTAGTACTTCGTACGTGATTTCTAGAGATTTTCTACGTGTTCCTTAGGATACAGTCGACTCACTACTACCCTCGTTACATACTTATGTGACGTCATTTTCATACTTCCTGGATTTGTACTACTTCCTTCCATGTAAAAGGACTATGTAGCGTTGGGAACGTGTGTGTAAAATATTCAAGGTGGAGGAACTGATTTTTTTTATGTACTTCTTCAGAAATTCCCATGCAAAAGGGTCTTTACTCTCAACTAGTGGCTGAAATAAGGCACTTTATTTAGAACTAGAAAGAAAAGAAAGAAAAAAAGAAAGAAAGAAAAAGTGTTTATAATACTTTTTTTTTAACTTTTTTTTTTTTCTGTTTTTTTTGTGTGTGTTTGTGTTTTTAAGTGTTTTGTGTGTGAATGTGTGTTTTGTTTTGTGTGTGTGAACTAGCGTTAACCTGCGAAACGCGGTTATTTTTTAGATTTTTCATTCATAAACATTCTTTATGGTACCTCTTTAGGTTATGTGCTATCCGAACGTCAAAAAAAAAATTGGCCTAGGTCTTAAGCATGCGTGAAAATTGATTCGCTGTTACTATGTATCTATCTATATATATAAAAATCAATTGCCGTGGGTTAGTCTCGCAAAAACTCGAAAATGGCTCGACTGATTGTGTTGAAACTTTGGTAAGTTGTAGTGTGCGCACCGGATAAAGGTACTAATAAAAAAAAATAACGAAAACGTCATTGCAATGCATGCTGGGCATTATATAATAAATATTAGTTTAAAATGCTAGTACTTAAATAATAAGTATTATGCATTGTTAAAGTAATAAAATTGAATGTCCAAAATAAAACCACATTGTCTCAATTATAATTAGTATATTATTATTAGTGGTATTAGTTTATTATTTTGGTGCATTTCCACGGTTGAACCATCGACCCAACTGTCGATGGCAAAGACATTTTTTCGTGCATCGTCATAGGACACTTGAAATCTCCAGGGAAATTGATAATTTGGCACACAAGCGAAGCCAGCAAGGCCGCAGACAATACGAGAGTCACAGCATAATTTTGTGTAACGTTGTTTCAAAGGTCTCAATGGCAGATGTCAATATTTCCAGAACCGATGGAAGCATCCCTAAAACGTGGCTGTTTGACTAATAAACAGGAAGCTGCGGGCTGGGTAGCTAGGTAGATAAGGAGCATAACCCACTGAGAGCGATACGATACGATATTTCAACGAATAATTTACTTGCTTTGTTTCAAATCGCGAAGAAACAGCCAATTTAGAGCGACATAAAAACACCGACACCAGCAGTGCTATTCTATAACCATCTCACCGTGAAAACTTAGGTGAAGTGAGCGTGGAGTGAGCTGTCATTCCACAGGGATTGACACTATTGACAGCTCACTTCACCCAAGTTTTCACGGTGAGATGTTTACAGAATAGCATGGCAGATTCCGATTCAGAGTCACTAACGGCACGAAAAACAAAGAAATACTTGCAGATTTCGCTCACACAAGCATATTATTATATAAGGGAGGAGGGTATATATCTCTATATGTGGTCACTGCTTGACCGCCACCGATGAACTCTGCTTAGCTTCGGCCGGTCCGAGCGTTATGTTGTAAAGTCTGTCGAGCGCCGCAAGGCTGCGCTGGCCTCCCGATAAGTCAACTCAGTAACGTATTTCCGACAGATATATGTATACCTATAGTTAAGTTTGACTATTCGTGGTTTTGCCAAATCGGTGAGAAATTCACTAACAAAAAAAAAAAATATTCTAAGTATCAGGTTTTATGAACATGATTCGATAGTTGACAATAAGGCTTTGCAGGGCGATTTGAAACAGTTGGACTAGCCTAAACCGAGTTGATTATTGAACAAAAAGAAGAAGTAAATAGTATTTTTTTAACACTTGTAACGATAGAACTTCGAACAGACCAAGGGAAGGATAAAATAACCAAAAAAGAAACCGCGCCTCACAGCCTAACATCGCATCGCTCTCCATACCCCCTCCACCTAATTCTATTTGATCGCATCACGGAGTAATACCCGCGGGTGCAAAAGACAAGCTTCCCCGCTGTCAAATAAGATCACAGTTACATGAGGGACCGCTGTGAAGTATACTTATTGATGTTTGACTTTGCAAAGGCTTTGAAGCAAACAGTTTCATTGGTTGGAGAAAACGGTTTTTGAATATACAGTGTGGTCGGCAGACGGTTGAACATATAAGATTGGCGGATCCTTGGGGCCGTCTGCTGCGTGTTTACGTTCAATAACAAGACCCAGGACACAAGGACTTTTTTTAAACATGTAGCAGACAGGCCCACGGTTCCGCCATTTTCGTATGTTCAACCGTCTGCCAAATACCCTGAATACTTTAATATAGAGGGTTCCCGTGACTACCAAGCCGACCCCAACATAATTGGGAAACACCTGGGCACATGATGATGATTTAATATTTAAGCACAAATCTTAAATATTAAATCATCATCATGTGCCCAGCCGTTTGTATTTTTTTGTGATTTTATATTTACAATTAAAATGTCTTAATTTTAAAACACTTACATAATGCTTTATACATTTTATAAGTGAACTTTAGCTACACGTAATTATATCAAGTGGAGCAGAGCCCTATCGGAATAGTTGCCGAGAGACGGTAGAACGGGCGGTGGCAGACCAACAGCTAGGTGGGTGGACGACGAACAGAAGATCCCTGAGTAGATAAAGATGAGTCTCGCACCAGAGAAGCATGGCACAAAAGGGAGGAGGCCGAATACTCAGTAGTGGTTGGAACAAGACTGCCAAGGATGATGTGAGTGAACCGAGTCCTCATATTTCGCTTAATTGGTAAGTCTTACTTACGCTAAAAAGAGCCATAGGTATGCACGTCCCCCACATATATAATTATACCATAATTACAAGACAAGCAGCAAGGAGCAGCAAGCTAGCAGTAGCAGGTGGAGTTCTGTAGTTTCTGCCTACGCCTATGGGAATATGGCGTGAGTTTATGTAGGTTATATAAAACAAGACATAATTATCTCTACTTGTTATTTAATACTTTGTTGTGATTTTAATAGTTCATTCCATTATGCTTCACTAGCGGCCCGCTCCTGCTTCACACAATTTTAACGACTTGACAAAACATCGAGATTTCTTAGTTAAATGTAACTTTAATATTAACGTATTATACACATAAACCTTCCGGAATAAATTCTCTAAACGATGGTGAAAACCTCGTTAAAATCTGTTGCGTGGTTTACAAGAACAACGCGGACATACAGACAAACGCGAAAAGCTACTTTGTTTTATAATTAGTATAATTATTAATAGTTGAAACAAAAACTTTGTACCAATTTTTACGAAAATTACGCGCGTTGGAGTATGAAATTTGGCACAGTTAAAGTTTATATGGAGATGGAGTGCAGAAAGCTAATATTTTGAAATAATATATATCAGAAATAAATTAAATAAATTAAAAAAAAACATTACACACATTACCATGCGTTTGACACAAGATGGCTACCTTAGAATCATGACATTTAAATGAATTATGGTCGAATTTCGACCTCTGGGCGACCACTAGTATGTATATATAAACAACGATTTTTCATTATTTTTACCTATCCTGGTATAGTAATCTTATTCTAGATGCATCGTCTTCACATATAATTAATGTACCTATACAAAATATTGTAAAAACATTTTAAAAGAGTAGGTAACGGTGGAGTTTCTTGCCCATTCTTCTCCATACGAGAACTATCTTTTGGAAGGGGCGACTAGAATCAATTCCATTTTGTGTAAAATTGACGTTCAAAAGTGCCTCTTATGTGCCTAATTGAAATAAATTGTTTGACTTTGACTTTGAACGTGAAATTAAGACGTCATGTCATTTTGAATACATTACGATTCTTTTACGAAACCGTAACGTATCTAATTTTGGAGTCATACTTATTAAAATTTCAAAACGTCAATTTTAATTTGCCATACATTTTGAGACATCACTCTACATAATGCTTCTAGAATAGAATAGAATAGAATAGAATAGAATAGAATAGAATAGAATAGAATAGAATAGAATCAATTTATTTGCCAATAATGTAGGTATACAGATATGATGGTATTTTGTTAAGTGTCCCGATACATTTTGCCTTACGGCATGCAAAAATTATTTAACATAAAAAACATTAATTAAACATACAAGAAATTTAAACAAACATAAAAAGCGTTCCATTCGGTTAGTAACATTCATTAGAAAAATTCTCATCCTACATTAAATACCCACACTAACAATGTCAATAAATTAAGTTTTAAAATGTCAAAAAGAAATTAAATTACAAATGTTAACAAATTAAGAAATAAAGCAAAGTGTCAATAAAATAAAATAAAATAAAAAAACAAAAAAAAAACGAATAAATCCAAATGTCATTAAGTTAATTTTAAGTATAATTAAACACAAAGATCTCAATAAAACAAGCTAACAATGTCAACAAATTAGATTTAACAATTACAGAAAATTCAATTTTAAATGTCAACAAATTGGGTTTAATAAAGCAGCATAAGCATCGTTAACCGAAAGTGTCATTAATGAAGTCTTTAATTGTGTAGTAACACTTGTCTAGTAGCAGTCTTGTCAACTTTTTTTTAAAAACGTTGGTGGGTAAATCTTTTAAATGTAGTGGTAGTTTATTATATATTATGGGACCCATGATTAAAATATTGTTTTTTAGTAAGGAAGTTTGGTAACCACCTGTGTAAAGTTGGTTTTTGTATTGTGACCTTAGTGGTCCTGAGCGTTGGCGTTTATCCGCTACTGACGTAAACAGGTGCTTGTTCGTTTTGACAAACATGGCAACTTCCAGAACATACAACGAAGGCAATGTCAGAATCTTTAGCGATTTAAAAACTGGTTGACAGCTTTCTGTCGTTTTGAGACCTGTCATTGATCGCATACAGCGTTTTTAGGCACTTAAAAAACCTTTCAGGTTCCCTACAGACCTTATCTACCGTGAGTTTGAAGTCCTCAGAGTACGACAAATTTTTATACTCCAAGCAACTCTTAAATACCACGCTAAAATAAAAAAACGGCCTGACTACAGCGAAATAATAAACAAACGTGTCTTCAGAGTACCCATACCAAACGCCAAATCCGAACTAGCTCGACGTTGTACCTATTTTTCCTTTCCCAACACTTACAATAAAGTTAGTAAAATCTGCGACCTAAGAGACTGCTCAACCTCAACCTCTAAGAAAATCCTAACTTCAGCTCTTCTAATATTATCATACGACGACACCGAAGCCTTGATATAGAACCGTCACCACACATACACACCACACACACACCATCACACCCACTCAAACCTCACATAAGTACACAAGTCCAAAAAAAATTGTAAACTACTTTTACTTTTCCTGAATAATTTATGTCTAGAATTTGACAAATGTTTTATTTAATTATTATTTTTCTGTCTTCATAATACCCTCACACTGGAAGGTAACCTTAATATTGTTAATCGCACTCCTGAGCCACAAGATACAAGCGATGCTTAGTTTGTGGCTCACCGAATTTTACTAAATTGTATTGTTACTTTTTGATTAATAAACTTTATTATTATTATTTTTCCATTTGTTAACAAATCTCGGGACCATAGGGTCCCGGTCCTTTGGAAGGCGTATGAGGGGCCGAAGCCAACTCGCAGAGGCCCCTTAGATAATTTTAAATGGAATGAGGAATGAGGCACCAACCGACGATTATCCCTGTATGCACTTGCAAGTGCACCCAAGGACAACCCCCGGTTGGTGCAGGACTATTGCAGAACATAGAAACAAAACATATTGGGCTATGGGTTTGGGTGGCTATAGTGGATTGGTTACCTAAAACTATGGAAGGCCTATGTCCCCTGCCTGATCAATGTTAAGATATACACGGATAAAATGGCAGGGGGTGACTTGCACACTCAATAATGGGCCCCCGAAAACTGTCGCTAGCACATTGTGACGTAGCGACAAGGGGGCAACATGTCCTGAGGTGCTTGAGGAGTGGAGAGGTATTCCACGGCTTTCAGAACAATCCCAGAGCCCGGAAGATGGTCAAGATCCCTACGAGCACTTACTGGAATACTTCCTTCCTCCGAGCACGTTTGCTCTTACGAATCTCCAC
The DNA here is from genome assembly GCA_914767755.1 of Agrochola circellaris. NCBI lineage: Eukaryota > Metazoa > Arthropoda > Insecta > Lepidoptera > Noctuidae > Agrochola > Agrochola circellaris. Next base: position 14,280,273 of record OU611860.1, read on the forward strand.
TCAAGCCAGCCAATTAAGGCAAGAATGAGGTGGGAGCTCTGTTCCTCGTCAGTGTTCACTCCAGCCGGCCAATAAAGGCAAGCCAGAGATGAGGAACAAGATTTCTCCCGGGAGATAGGGTCCGTGGGGTCGCTACTGCCCAACAGCTCGCCACAAGCTGCCCTGCGGGTTTCTGTATCTCTCTTGGTCTGGCTCCTCATCCTAGACCTGTTCCGGCAAAGTAAACTCTACCGGCACAGACCTAAAGTTTGGAGCGCGCAAGCCCCACCACGACGTCAACGTAGAGATACGGCGGTGGGGTTATTATTATTATTATTATTAAATATCCTTTCCCTTTCACTGCAGTTTCCCCAAAATATGACACCGAATCTTAGTGTGGAAGCCACTAGACCGTGATATGCTGTCACTAATGTATTCAAATTAACTTTTTTTGATAGGATATAGAGTGCATATGCCGTTGTACTTAATTTATTGCATACGTATTCAGCATGATGCTTCCATGTCAGTTTATTATCTATGTGAACTCCTAAGAATTTTGTTACTGTAGTAGTATCAACGTTGTGGTCATTATATTGAATAATCATATTATCAGGCTCTAGCCGTTGATAGAAGTGCATGACTTGTGTTTTTTTGAGATTTATTACTAAATTATTCCTGTTAAGCCAATCAATTATAGTTTTAAGGGTGTTATTTATATCTTTTTCGTACGTCGTTTTATCTGTGCATGCAATTAAAGCTGTGCTGTCATCTGCAAATAATGTCATTGGATGATGGATTTGAGTCGGTAGATCGTTAATGTAGAGCAGGAATAACAATGGCCCCAGTACACTACCTTGCGGAACCCCAAACTTAGTTATCCTACCAGAGGATAAATATTTGAGTTCACGCTTAGTTTTAGTGCATATTCTTGATATTTCTGTGTACTGTTTTCGATCAGTGAGGTAAGACTTTATCAGGTTTAGAACGTTGCCTCTTATGCCATAATCTTCGAGTTTATTCAACAAGGTGTCATGTTCTACAAAATCGAACGCCTTTGTCATGTCAGTGAAAATTGCACATACAGGGTTTTTTTTATCCACATTATTCATGATTACTTTTAAAAGATCAAATATCGCCATGTTAATATTTTTATTTTTTTGAAAGCCCTTTTGCTCTTCGCATAGAATATTATTCTTGATTACGAATGTGTAAATAGATTCATATAGAATTTTCTCGAAAATCTTTGAAAATACTGAAATCAAAGCAATTGGTCTGTAGTTTGACATATCTTCCTTATTGTTTCTTTTATGTAATGGTTTTATGACCACAGTTTTCAACTGATCTGAAAATATGCCTGAGCTTATGCATTCATTTATTATATGGCTCAATGGTTTAGCTATAATATCAGAAACATATTTTACTGCCGCGGTAGAAACTTCGTCGTAACCAAAACTTTTTTTATTTTTTAAATGTTTTATTACGCGTATAATATCTTGAGGAACTACTGGGGGCATGAAAAGCGAATTCCTAATATTAGTATTGCTACTTGTTTTACCCAAACGCTTCCTAGTCTGCACCTGATCAACGAAGAAATTGTTAAATGACTCCGCAATTTGCTTAGGGTTTTTCACTGGCTTATTATCTTTATTTATTTGTAAAATAGGTTCATTTAATCGATTGTGATCATTAATTCTTCTTGAAAACCTTCCTTCCTTTGAATGAATAAACATCATGACATCACGCTTTGCTTCCCCGTAGGGCAAGGTATACAGTGACAAGCAATAATATGTATACACTTAGCAACTTTTAAAAGTGATTTTCTCCTACTGTGTTGATTGTAATTTTATGTTGTAACGACCCAGTAATATGAAATAGGTCTTATCTCAAAGTTGTAGTCGTTATTTCATGAGACAATCGATTTTTAATTTTGCTAAGTAGATACACATTCGCGCTCGTGACTGTACCTAAATAGTACAATGAACACCTATATTTCGCAAATTATGTTTAAGTCCCATGTAACAGGGGGCGAGCCTTTTGCCATCAACTGGGCACAAATCCAGTCTACGGGCTGCTACTGAGAAGTCCCTGAGTGAAAAGACTGATAATTTTTAATGAATGTTTTATTTTATTTAATGATAATTTTTAATGATACGTTTTTAATGATAATTTTTAATGATAATTTTTATTGATAATTTTTAATGTTAATGTATTTTTTTTTTACTACTTATTTATTGTTTTTTGTATATGGGTATTTTGCCTGAAAAAAAAAAAAAAAAAAAAACACTGCCCGACCTGGGAATCGTACTCAGGACCCCATGCTCACCAGTAGCGCTTGCATCCACTATACCAACGAGTCAGTAGATAATACATTTGACTAATTATGCTTTTCATAACTGATGTTTTCGAAAGCCTTTTTGTCAGCGAAATTTCGGCATACTCTAGGGATGGGGCCCATTTTATTGCTAGGCCGAATATTCGGCTGATTTACTATTCGGCCATTTGGAAATTAATTAGTTTTGGTATTCGATACAATAGGTTTTAACTCATTTAAATTATTTCATTATGCACTCATATTTTATTGCTAATTGGGATTGGGTTTTTAAATTATTTTCGTAGTTCCATAAAAGTCGACTGAAATCTACGGGAATGGAACATTGCAAAAATGCAAATTAACTTGTTTATGTTATTGAATGGTAATAAGATGGTTCACCTGATGGTAAGTGGTGCCTATTAGTTGGGTGCAGTACCATTTCAGAGATAAAGCTGAAAATTGCCCCACTTGCTAGAGTGTCTTAAGTGCCCGTTCACCTGCACCTCGGATAAACCTAAAGAATGCCACTGCTGTAGCAATCAGCGTGGCCACCTTCTGGGCTCATACAATATAAAATAATAAAAAATACATCGAAGAAGAGTACCATCGACACGAAATGAAGAATAATTACGATTTGAGACTATTTCGTAATGATTTTTATCATCTTCTTTTCAATATATTTTCTTAAGAACCGTAACAGAAAATCAAAGAATGTCTAATTCAGTTTCCTCACAGCATCGTCAAATATTTGTTCAAGTCAAGAGAAAAAACATTGCTTCACCGGATTTTTAATATCTTTATTTAGAAAAAAGGCTTTAATCGCGAAGCGATTATGTCAGCCTTTCACCGGATTTGATGTAGCTGTCCAAATATTTGTGACATCTTTACAAAAGCGGTAAAGATATCATTAGGGCTACATTATTTGAAAGAAGGTGGAGAAATAACGGTTCCTTGTAGTTATGGGAGCGATGAAAAAAAAAAAAAAACTGAATTCGTTGTAAAGTGACGAAGGAAAGAAGGAATTTGAAATTAACTTTGAAAAAAGTTAAGAAAAGTTACGTTCATTGCATTTGTTTTTAATATTAGGTAAAATTACTTTTCACAAACTTCGAAATTATTTTGGCAGCCGTCTTCGAGATAAATCGAAAATGCCTGATACTCTGATAAACGTCAAATACATGTGAGTAGGCGGCCGGCAATGTTACTATCAAAATCCATATCTGCCGGTCGATTCTGTAAGAATATCACCGTGAAACTTAGCTGAAGTGAGCGTGAAGTGAGCTGTCAATAGTGTCTAATCCCTAGCATCCTGCCGGTCGATTTGTGACAGTGACAACTCACATCAAGCTCACTTCACCCAAGTTATCACGGTGAGATGTTTCAAGAATTGCACGGCAGTTGTGTTTAGCGGCCGAATAAATTACTATGAAAACTTATATCTGTCGTGTAATTTAAAAATGGAACGAAGTTTTTACTTCGACACATAGCAACCAAGGAGGTAACTTATCAAATATTTTATTTCAATTTCCATTTGGCTTGCAAATGAGCTATTTATAAAGTGGAAACAAATAACAAATATACCTAGTCCTAATGAGATGTATCCTTTACCTACAAACATTTTAGCCCTTAATGAATATTTTCGTATCATTAAAACAAGGACCCAAGATACTAGGCGGATTCAAAACTATTCGTTAAATATGTAAGTACAGACATTTACTTTCATCACTCATACAAAGGTGAGTTTAGGGAAGGATAAACTTTAAACTAAGCCAACCTGTGTTTTAAATGACAACCTTAACTTTAGTTTAAAACCCTGAAAGTAAAGCTAGGTTACGTTACGGGAAGTAACGTTACTCCGTGGACACGAGCTACACGCTGAAGCGACACGCGTCTTGCGACAGCGACTGCGTAGAAAACAAATGAAAGTTGTTTAGAGCATAAGACTGCCCTGCTAAGCCAAAAGGCGCTATCTCAGAGATACACCCTTTTAGTTTTTTTTATACCATTCAATAGCTATAACAATTTTGCACCTAATGGTAAAGCCAAATATCGCTATCTAACTTAAAACATTAAAAAAAACACTCAGAATTTTCTTATTTCCATATGTTTCTTTTACAATTAACAAAAAGTCAATTTTCTCAAAACTTACTACGATTGAGATAGCGCCTTTCGGCTTAGCAGGGCAAAAGAACATGCTACCAGTTTCATATTTTTTTAAGAAATCGAGAGAACTCTTCAAATACCTATTATGGGCACACCTATAGCGATTTGGGTATTTTATATAGTTATTCGTGGAGTTGCTCTGGGAAAGCACCATTTGGTGAAGTGGAACTGATGATGAGGACCACAGATGGCCACCGGAACTACTCAATTATAAGTATTTCATGGGTTGCGATTCGATTACTTTAATATGGTTGCCAAGCAATTTATGCTCGTCACAATGCATATAGAGAAGTGGAGTTTATTGTGAATTACCAGCAGAACTCCTCAACGATTAACGTTTCTGCATCGGGAAAAGCAATATTTTGTAGAAGGTGATGAGCAGTTGACATTAGGCTATTGTAACTTAGATACATTACAAACTGACCGATTATTAAACGAAAAAATAAAACTTTTTACAAAAAAAAAACATCGGTGTCTTTGGTTTTTTATTTTCGTTATTTGCCACCGACTTTCGAAATTTAAGTTATTTTTTGTCTTAAGTCGGTTGTTTATTTTAATAAAATATTGTTTAAGTGAAATGCATCATATGTATCTGTATCAAGGTGTTCATTTTGATATATCATAACTCTTGGTTATTAATGAGACAATGTCAAAGAATCAACAGGCATATGTATTTTCATTTTCTTTTTTTTAATTTTTCTTCAACCTAATTCGATAATGTCACAGTTATTTATGTAAAACACCCTTACGTAAAACATTAAAAAAAACATTTAGTCAGACCATTTTTGTTCATAGAAAAAATTATAACAACGTCGCATTTTCTTAGCTTTAAATATGAATGATTAGATTGAATGAAAATGATTTACTCGTACTTATCAATGAAACTTAAAAACACACATCGAAAGTCTAAAAAAAAAAACCCAGATGATTCCTTTACATGGTCTTTTAATACTCTAGAGGTATGGGATATCAAATAGATAGTATAAAACAAAGACACTTTCCGTGTCTGTCTGTGTGGCCGTTTAGCATAATCAGCCTATAATGTCCCCACTGCTGGGACACAGACCTCCTCTCTGTGCGCCCTAATCCAACATGCGCGCCCAGTGCGGGTAGGCTTAGATCTTGTAAATAACATAATCGATTTTGATACAGTTTTCACCATCATCTAAACCATTTACTCCGGGAGGTTTATGTGTATAATATATTTTTAGAAGAATAAAGAAGTTGGAAAGAACGAGGGGCATAGTCAAGACGAGTGAAGAGTGTGGATAGTTCGCGGCAACTGCAGACAGCGAGGAGCAGAGCACTCGTCCCTTTTTGGATCGACTGCCGACGGCGGCGACGAACGTCTCTCCACCTCAGTATTGCGTTTTCTCGGTGCCAAGTGATTAGCTAAATAATTGCTCGTTAATTCTATTAGTTTGCTAGGTTGTCTAATAATGTTTTGTTTGTAAAAGTAATAAATACAGTTGATTGGTTGTGCGTATTTTTTTAATAAACCTCCCTCTGATTGATAATAATATTTATATTTAACTACAATTTAACTTAGTTATAGTAAAGAAATATTGATGTTTTCACACAGAGCTACATCAGTAGATTTCACTCATGAAGCAGCGACACTATACAAAATACAGTATACAATGTGTGTATAATGTAAGCAAAGGAAATGAAGCTTCTCAGAATGTTCAAATTATATCTTTGAAGACAAATCAGACTTCATAAACAGATTTTTTTTCCTTTGTACCTTTTGGGTGCGTTACAATCTTATATCAGGAAAACACAGTTTTTCGAAATTAACACAGTTTCCGCTAATTCTGATGTTCTTCATTTTCCTTCAAAAAGATATTTATAAAGTTAGATTTTCTATTTACAGGGAAATTCAAAATATATACACAATCTTAAATATAATATACAACTAACACTAAAATACCATATAAATTATTAACAAGAAAAAAAGAAAACAAAAATAAGCTCAAATGTTTAATAAACTGTTTACCAGAAATACTTTGTTGTAAATTCCGGTTAAGATATTTTTAAAGAATGTTTAGAGTGTGAAAATAAGTAAAATAAAATGCAACAAGTTGGCATGCTGTAGCTCAAAACTGCATGCAAGCCGCTATGGGACGAGCATAAATAGGTAATATCGAGAAAGTCTGAAATAACGTTACAGCAAGGCTCAATTTTAAACATTCCATATTCAAAAACTATGTTCCTCAGAGAGCACGTGAAGCCACGGGACTCGGCTGTCATTAGTGGATCTTTGACAGCCGTTACGGGTCGTTAGAAGCCCGAAAGTCTGACAACCAGTCTTACGAAGGGGTGCTTACCCAGTAAGTGGTCTGTGGAGGTCAGATAGGCAGTCGCTCCACGTAAAATACTGTTATTCAGCTGCATCCGGTTAAACTGGAAGCCGAGCCCAAAATAGTTGGGAAAAGGCTAGGCAGATTGATTGATTCAAAGACTGCCAACAGATTCATAGAAAGGATTTCGTATTACCTAATTACAACGAAGATGTAGCGGCATTTACATCGCCACATGTGAACTACGCATCAAAGACCTGACGTCACACAAAATCCTGACGTCACACAAAATCCTGACGTCACACAAATCCTGCATCGCGCAATTAGAGTTTACCGCGCGAACGACATATATAAACCCGACAGGGGTTGCCCGCCAGACACGACACCCGTCAGGTTGGAGGATCCTCCCTTTTCTATAGAGGATGAGTGAACTTTACACCCTTTACCTCACACCTCTAAAAAGGTTATTGTCTAATAGCTATGTTACCCATAGATCATTAATCAGAAATGTGGCAAATTTAAGGATGTGGTAAATACTATCAAACTGAACAACTTTCTCTATACGACTAACATCGTTATTGCAACAAAATAGACAGCCGTCCCCTCTTTTCTGATACATGCTGTATAACTCCGGTTCTTAATAAAAACCAACCAACCCACCTAAATAGTTTCCCCCAATTTTTATTAATTGACCCTGTTGCATTTACCGTAACATAAGCTAACTATATCATCAACCCCTCGTCTACCAACTCTTTTGAGAGTACATTTATAATTATTCATGCAGTGCGAATTACGTTTGTTAACACTCATCAACCCTCGTTGGGGGTCTCAAAGGCCCCGGACAGTTGCGGTTTCACATCTTTGTGACCCTGTTTTTGCAGCGCACAGCGGTGGGGTACTTTAAAAATATTAGGTATTTCTGGTTGGAAGTGACCAGTTTAATTTAGTGGGTGGAGAGGTCGGGAAAATAGTTTAAAAATATTAGGTATTTCTGGTTGGAAGTGACCAGTTTAATTTAGTGGGTGGAGAGGCCGGGAAAATAGTTTAAAGGTGTGTTTTACAATGTTAAAAGGACAATAATCAACTGCCTAGCTCAAGGCTGCTCAACCCCAGGCCCGCGGGCCTCGAAGTTACCCGCTAACGCAGTTGAGTTGACCCGCCAAAGCTATCGGCTGGCGATAGTCTTTTGAGAACAGATTTCAGGACTTCAAACCGGATCTAAAACATTTTGTTTCTTATGAACATACTAGCTTTGCCCGCGGCTTCGACCGCTTGGAGTTCGGAAATTATCCCAAGGGAACGTGTCATCGGGATAAATATTTTTTTTTCAGATCTGAAACTATAGAATCAAAAGAAAATAAAGCATATCGCAAATTCGTATTTTTTGGGTTGTCAGTATTCCATTAAGCATGCAATATTTTCAGAGTTGATTTCATTATCGACCTCAGATTCGACGCCAAATATTGATAAGTTATTTTATCAGTGAAGTTTTTTTTAGATTATTCAAATGATAAGTGTTGTTTAATTATTAATAGCTATAGGTATGTATCATAACCGTAGGCAAGTTTTATTTAATACTCGTAGAAGAAGGCCCGCCGGCTGACACGGAATCAAAAATATGGCCCACCTTCTAAATTGGTTGGGCAGCCTTGGCCTAGCTTCATTCAAGCTAGCGCTCATTCAATACTGCCATGTCCCTATGTTTTGGCAGCTTCTTTAAAATGTCATTCTCATATTAATTATTGTCTTGTCATAAAAAGTTTAGGGGGGGGGGGTATAAATATAATTAGTATGGAATGATGATCTTTTTTAAAGATAAACATGATCTCCCATACGGAATGTATGGGAGATCATGTTTTTCAAACTGCAAATTTAAGTTGGTTGATTATTACTTGTTAACAGTACAGCCTTATTAGCTCTGATAGTTTTCCTTTTAATTTCGTTATATATACTACAGCTGTGAATTTTTCATAAATCCAAGTACAACCAATTACGAGTAGCTGGCAGGGGACAATTGACTCTACCAAAAAAATTCAGTTAAAAGCTTAATATTTCGCAAACGGATCCCTGAATCCAAAAATAGTTTTGATAAACTCACAATATTTTTGAACGACCTTTCTAACGATACCCCACAACATGGGATAAATGAGAAAAAAAACAACCCACTTTACCTTAAAAAATATATTTTTGTTAGATTTTATTTTACCACTTTGTCGGTTTACAATTAATATATATATACATATGCCAAATTAGAGTTTTTTAGTACTAACCATCTCTGAGCTAAGCCGCGGACAGACACACAGGCTGACAGGCTGACAGACACACAGGCAGACATGGCGAAACTATAAGAGTTCCTTGTTTACTACGGAACCCTAAAAAAACTCTACATATGTCAACGGGTTGCTATGCAAATGACTTCGCATCGTTTTGATTCAGTAACAAATTGCAGTAGTCATTTTATTTAATCCATAACCGGAAATAAAATGAACAATCTGGCCATTGAACGATTATTATCTGGTCAATAAAACACGATAATGGTGTTATTGTAATGTTTAACAAATACTGCTCTGGCGACTTATTACTTAGTCAAATATATTCATTAATTTGCGACTATGCATCTCTGCTTACCCTGTGAATCACTGAAGCCCGTTTTCAATAACACTAGGCGACGCCAAAATTAATTCCTTTTAACATTTTGGAATCGTGAAGCTCGAAACGGGAGGGGTTCCGAAAAAAACACGAAATATCACAAGGGGGGAGCGGGGGTGTAGTGAGATATCACGTGTATTTATTTTGTCATGGAACGCACGATTTCTAAACCAAAAAACGGCAAGTGCCCTTAACTCGCCGTTGCAACGATTATACTTAACTGTATTTATAGATAACATATTCAGATTTTTTTAAAGATACTTTGTACAAAAACAAATACAAGTAATTTTGGGTAGGGGAGGGTTAGTCTACAAAGTACAAACTCACCACGTATCACCAGGGGGACTGGTGGGGTTAAAAAGTTGCTAAAAAACATCACGTTATTAATGGAGCACCCCATAGGTCGAAGTATTTGGCTGCGGAAATGTTGACTGAAGTCAATTATAAGTTTATCTTGTTAATTGACCATTCTATTTCATTCCCTACAAAGTTTACCAGTCTGACCTTCTAATATAGTATAAGTTGATATTAGTTTCAGTAACTACTAAATAATTTATACCTTAGCTAGGTTGGCATCACTCCAAAACCGCATTATTAATAGCAATCACTTAACTAAAGATAACAATAACGTATAGTTATGGATGTGGCAGAAACTTAGTAATATAATTCCAGTTGTGCGTCCGGAAAACGGACATTTACACAAGCTAATGTCTCATTACTCTAATGAAACCTTTTATACATCCTTTCTAAAATCCCTCAAAAGATCTGCCTTGTATATTCACAGTGAGATGTGCATTTAATCTTTCATACTTCGTGTAACAAAAAACAATGCCATTTTTAATATTTCATTTCATCCCTTCACGCATGCGTTAGCTCCTGAATCGACGCATGCGTACTAAGGCACGCAAAATGGCCGTCTCTCCCAGATTTGAGAACAGCAACTAAAATATTTTGCTAACAAAACTTGAATTGCGTTCTAGAATCCGAATTTGAATTAAAATAAAAACAATTGAATGTTTGTGTGATGACGTAGCGATGACTGTATTTCAAGTGTTAAGTGTTAAATGGATTTGATTGTGGATTTCTCAGTGTTGACAGTTCAGTGCAAATTAATATGGATGTGCGACCACGGAATTTTATTAAAATACTCTTTACTATCTTTATTTTGATGTAAAACTATTGAAATTCGACTATACGGAACACGATTGATAAAAGACATTGATGTCGCAAAGGATAAATGAAAATGTAATCAAGAATTGTTTCTGGGACGTGATCAACCCAGACTATGAGATTATAAGGTAAAAAATCAGCTTTACTATCCGCAATATAATATTATTATTGTTTAAAAAACCTGTTAATAAGTAGTTACAATTGATTACTTAATTCAAGATTTTTCTATGTATAAATAAGGGAAAAAAATGACAACGCGACGTGTCATGATTATAAGGTATTTTTTTCCCCATAGAGTTGATTTTGTTTAGCACGGATTATTTTAGTTAAATAATACTTTGTTTCATAGATACAGTTAGGTAGATAAAGTACAAAGGTAGGTAAGCATTAAGATCTAAAAATTTGATTTTTTTTACGCTTTGACTACAACGTTTGTTGACACCATTTTCAGCCCTTTTCGAATATCAATGATCAATTTATGTCCTCATTTACGAGATACGATTGGTTCTATGTCACAGTAAATAAAGACATACTTACGTATAATATAAACTTATGTTTGTCTTCTGGCAGTAAATGGGCCACCCTTTGTGTTGTAAAAGATGACAATGGGATTATGTCAAGAGGATGAGCAGTCTCTTAACTGTGAGTAACACCATCTGTCATTAGGAGGACTTAACTCACCCAGTTTATAACATAAGGCTGATGAAATAGACAAAGAGTTGGTGTTAGATATTAAAAATATCTATGGTTTGTTTGTTAATGCAAGATTGGAAGAAATAAGTTAGGATTACAGTTAAATAAGTACAATATCGCTCTAGGTAAATAAAAATGAGACGATGGACGTAAGATGGATAAATAAACGACGTGACGTTCATAATTTTCTTATCAATCAATCTGCCTAGCCTTTTCCCAACTATGTTGGGGTCGGCTTCCAGCTTTACAGGATGCAGCTGAATACCAGTATTTTACATGGAGCTACTGCCTATTTGACCGCCATAACCCAGTAGCTCGGTAACACGATACCCCTTGGTAAGACTGGTTGTCAGACTTTTTGGGTTTCTGACTAGCTGGGTCGGTCAGATAGGCAGTCACTCCATATAAAATACCACTGGTATTCAGCTGCATCTGGTTAGACTGGAAGCCGAACCCAACATAATTGGGGAAAGGCTAGGCAGATTGAATTGTGTTTTGCATAGGAGAATTTAAGTTGATAGTCAATGTGCTAAACAAACCTTTGACTATAAACTGCTGCACGTAACCTGAAGGAGACACCTATTCGCCTTTAAAAAATCTGTGGGTATGTACCTAAGTGGTGACCTATTTCCCAAGCGCGGTTATAATGCTAACCCAATATAGAATAAATAAGCTAATAAAATGATCTAGGTATTCATGAATAAGATCGTAAACGAGATCATAAAGTATTTCGTTATAAAACAATTTTATGAGTTTTTTTATTAAATCAGAAACACCTTTATACTTTTTCATGATTTTCGAAAGAGTAGGTACCTTATTAAAATAGTACTTTAGTGCTTCTGCACCCGGCAAAGAAATAGCATCTCTTGGGTATTCTAAGGCACCTGTCCCACAGGCTAGGAAACGACAATCTATCAACGATTTTCTTGCTCCAGAAACGTACAAAATATTGTAGGTCTCGTGTAAGTAAAATAGATACATTTATTAATAGTTGATCGCTGATTGTTCACACGCCAAGTTCTGTCACGTTTGTCGCAGCGACAAGATCTATCGAAGACACTACGGAATATCCGAAAAATCAGAGGCCTTGCCTTGGCTCGCTCAGCGAGCACGAAAACATTGTGAGGAAACCGGGATGACTGAGAAATATTTCTCAACGGCATGTGAAGTCAAGTCATAGGCCCATGGGTGGCTTTAAAACTCTGACACCAGGTTAATCACTAACCACACGAAAAGAAGAAGAAGAAGCGACGCTCGCTTGGCGGGCAGACCACTCGCTGGGAGACTCACGCTTGGTACATACGCATACAAGCGGGTAACAACTCGTTGTCCCGCACTCGCTGCTCGTTGCTTGCCAACTCGTTTTTAGTTAGTTGCTAGCTCTACCCGCTTCTCGATAAGGTGATATATTTAAAAAAAATGCTTTTCTTTATCGTGTACCTTATTAAGTATATGGAATAAGGATTCAACATTTTGGTGTATGTTTTTTGACCATATTACGACCTAGCATCTCGAAAAAGAATACACGATACAATGACATTTTTTCTCGCCAGAGGTGGGACAGGTGCCTAAAAGGCGACTAAGGGATTCTATAAAGAAGCTGTCGCTGGCGATTTCGGCTAATTGCAACATTGTTCACTGAAGTACAATGTAGCTTTGTTCTGAAATCAACACAATAGCGACGAAGAATCAAAACTTTACAACTCTTGAATATACATAGCTTGTTCCTTTATTGTAACAGAAAAGTGAGCTAGTAAAAACTGATCGATTTCATTTGTTTTTATTTTTGTACGCATCGATTAGTCTGAACCGGTGTGCGTGTATGACCAGATGTATGATATATATATTATATATATACGTAATCGAAGCAAAAGGTATGTAAGCGTAGCAGGTGGTGTTCTGTAGTTTCTACCTACCCCCATGGGGAAAATTTGTGAGTTTATGTATGTTTATATTATTCAGAATTAAGTATTATTAAGGAGCTGTCTATGTCATGATGGCCCAGTGGTTAAGACGTAGATATATGCCAGTGACCTTGAGTGGTTAGCTTGCGTGTTCTGTAGTGAGCTCACGTAACGCGTCGTACGTCTAGCCAGTAATAGGACTCGCTCATTAAGGAGCGCTGTCCCAAACTAGACGCATTATTAATTTATTATACATAAAACAAACGGTATTTTAATAAAACACATATACTAAAACATCAAATAATAATTAAATTATCTTTAAAATGGTGAAGGTTTCAGAAAAATACGCTTGATAGATTTCGCGTGATTTTCAGTTTTTTATCCACGTTAAACCTAATTTAACAAATTAATTTCACTACGTAATATAAACATAATCTAAAATATTCATATATTAAGTTATTAAAAAAATGCTCGAATTTAACATATATTTTTACCATATAATGAACACTACTCGTTTAGACGTAATCTTCGGTATAAAATAATTAAAAGTCGGTTATCGTCGCCTTAAGACCTCGCTTCTCATGCACGAGGTTGTGGATTCAAATTTTAGCAGATACCAATGTTTTTTTTTCAATTCGTATTATTATGTTCTTTTTGAATTTATCTTGGACATTACTGACATCGGTGAAAGGAAAATATCGTGAAAAAACCTGGACATAAAGTTAATTTAATATAAGTCTGAAATTGACAACCCCACTTGAGCAAGCAAGTATCAGAAAATCAATACTTAAAAGTATTGTTTTTTTTTTCATCGTGTATAAATAAATAGTACATGGGCGACCGAGCTCTGCTCTGGTGAAAATCAAATGAGCATTCTCTATGATCATTTAATAGTAGGTATAGCATAGTTCATACTAATTCCATGTATGGTACATACAAATTCCATGCTGCCATGCCATGACATTATTCTAAGGTAGCCATTTTGTTCTAAACTTTGGGCGACCGAGCTCTGCTCGGGTGAAAATATAGAGAAAACGAATTTGCCTAGATATGAGACCTAGCTAGATCGATTTTTCGCCCGATCGATAACGTTATAGCCGTTTTCGAGAACGTTATTACAAATAATATGTACATGTATATACAAATATTGCTCATTTAATAGTATAGGATAAATGAAAAATAGGTATAAAAGTTCACTTCGCTTAAAAGATCTATGTTGCACAACAGCTCTGCCACTTCAAATCATTACAATCAAATTAAATTCACGCGTGTTCCCTGGCGAAGCTGTAATGAACGTATGTAAAGCATCCACATCATAATGTGTTATGAATAAATAAATTAACAAAAAATATATTATTATATCACCTGCGTAACCATTACCCAACTACGTAAGAGTCGGCATCCAGTCTAACCGGATAGCAAAATACCAGTATTTTACATGGAGCGAATGCTTATCTGACCTCCATAACCCAGTAACTGGGTAACAAGATACCATTGGAATAAGACTAGTTGTTAGACTTTGGGGCTTCTGACTACCCGTAATCACGATAACAGCGTGTTGACGGTTTTAAATAACTTCGTACAGGTGGAATGCGATGTGTTTTTTCATGATGAGCTTACTAATAGTTAAGCTCTAAAGCTTAACTTAGACAGAATTTGTGAAATCGGAAGGATCGTCTTGATACTTATTAGTTTTGAAGATCTCCGGCACTGACAACCATCATTACCACGAACGCCGGCTGTCGCTGAAAACCAGCGCTGGGGTCTGTCTCGCACAGGGTCGCAGCATTAAGGCTTGTGCAGACCAGGGCGACTTGTCGCGCTACGCGATATTGCGATATTTTATCCGTAGAACAATTTCTATGAAAACGCGCGCGACACTTCACACAGGAGCGACCTGTAGCGCCGCGACACAGATATATCGCGTCACGTGATGCGAAACCCGAATAGTACAGCGGCATCAACAAAGGAGCATATTTCTTTGTTATTGTCGCGCTGCAAATCGCCGCAATATCGCGTAGCGGGCGCTACGCCACACCAAGAGAGTATAAATGGCGGTGCATTCCGAGCTGAGTTCAGTAGTAGACGATCTTTGTCATAGGACGGAGGCAGGTCTGTGCGTGTTTGCTGAGCGTGGGTCCTAGGTTCGATTCCCCGGTCGGTCAACATAACCCAACCTAACCGAGGTACCTAAACTTGCCCACGCGAGCACGAACGGTGATGCTTTACATCCGTGCTAACCGAGGGCTTAGTTTTATTTAACGTTTTATTCCAAAAGGTAATAACAGCCGCACGGGTCGATCAATCGTACCTACTTCGCTTGGTCCGTGGATGAGTGACATCTTTATATAGGTAGGTACCGAGACTCCTCCGTGCCTCGTGGTCCTGTTGTCATTCGTGGATCTTTGTCAGTCGTTACGGGTCGTCAGAAGCCCGAAAGTGACCACCAGTCTTACTAAGGGGTATCGTATTACCCAGTTACTGGGTTGTAGAGGTCAGATAGGCAGTCGCTTCATGTAAAATACTGGTATTCAGCTGCATCCGGTAAGACTGGATACCGACCCCAACACAATTGGGAAAAGGCTAGGCAGACTGACAGACTTGTAGGCTATACATACATATTACATACATACATATTACATACAACACAAATACATACATATACACACAACAGTAATAAAATAATTTCATAATTAAATATCCACAACCGTGTGAACACTGCCTAATCAATTCACTTGTCTGTACACCGCCTTACTGCCTACCTACCGCTCGACCGCGCGCTACGGCCAGCGGAGCCCTACGCCCGCGCTGTGCCGCACGCCGTTAAATACCTACGACACGACCGCGAGGCGAATTCGTGGAACACCCGACGATCGGACCGCCGCGCGCCGCCCGCGCCACTGTTCTCCCGCGCATGGCCGCGCCCCTGGCCCTCGGACGCCCTCGCCAGTCCGCTACAAACATCTACGGCGAATGCATGTCTTTTCGCGACTCGCGCCGCGCATTATTGTTATTAGTTTTATGATTTATTTGTATGTTAATAAACATTTAATATCAATGCTAAAGTAGTGTTAAATTAATAGGTCGTTAACCTACCCTAACACACTACAGACTATTCCAAAGTGAAATAAAATCATAAGCAAAATAGTAAGTCATTGCAATGTGACTCTTTTCTCATTGTTTTAAGGTATAAATCAGGATGATTGACTACCTTTACAAAAAAAATAATCATTTCTCTATTTCCAACTAAAAAACTCCTCGCAAATATCAATTATTCTAATTTATACCTTATCGCAATTATATAAGAATTACATTGCACTGACTTACTAATGGCTTTGGCGGCACGCGTCGGTGCGGTCAAAGGAATGAGTAGCTTTTGTCAGCCGCGCCGCACTTGCCACCACCTAGGTACCAGGTACCTATATTATCCGCGGATTTTGACATTATGTTTCTATCTAGCTGGCACACCTGAGCCACACACAGCAACGAAACCGATGTAGACTGTTAGCTTATTGAATGTACATGTCTAATCCTCACATCAAATAAAAAACCAAGACAGAGCGCTGCCAACAATGAAGTGAACAGCACGGCAGTACGGCACAGGTTGTAAATATGTGCGTGTGGCATGCTTCACTGTATTGTTCGCAGCGCTCTGTCTTGGTTTTTTATTTGGTCTGAGGTCTAATCTTACGAAAACATTCAATGTACACATGGCTACACAGCCGAACAACTTTCACGATGGGACCAACGTTGAAATCGCGAAAAAAAAATCAGCTGTTTCCTACATTTTGACGAGCTATGCGAACATAAATGTAGGGAACAGCTGATTTTTTTTTCGCGATGAGTACAATGACCCCTTAACAGGTGTCGCATGAATTCAAATTCACATTGTATATACGGGATCGAGACTTATGCGGGTGAAACCGCGGGGCGCAGCTAAGTACTTATAATTGAATCACTCATTATCATTAGAATTAAGTTATCATCGAGCATTTCTTAAACATCAGAGTATTTCTTAAACATCACGCCTGTCATCCCAAAGGATTAGGCAGAGGTGTAGGTACATACGGCTACACATGACATCAAGCTTTACATTTCCAGTTTATGCTGATCTCGCATTGTATAGGATTTCCGTACAATGCGAGGTCTGTATAAACTGGACATGTATAGCTTGATGTGTACCTACCTATAGTACACCCATATTTCACCAGTTATGCGTATTTATTCATCTGTGGTACCTACCTATTATACTTATTGAACACAATTTTATTAGAGAAGAATTCTCGGATCGGTAGGTACTTACGGAATTAGTTTGGCAAGTAAATTAAAAGTAAGTAGGTACCTAGGTTAGTTCCAATATACCTACCCAAGCGTACTATACTCCATTTGAAATAAGATTAGACATTTAAGAGGCTTACAACAGCTAAAGCGCGGTCACTGTCGGATTGCATAGAAATGAAAGAGAAGCGCGATGACACGACGCAGGTAATTTATTGCAAAATATGAAGCAGTTAGCGATTTACAGAAAATCTATTGATTGGACTGGAAAATTAAAACACTATTATGCTAATAAGTAGCTTGTAGAATAATCTGACAAAAAATCAGAATGATTGCATGTAAATTAATATGATTTTTAATCGTTAAAAGAAATTTTTAGAGGTATCTTCATGATTTTTTTCTATCGTATCAAATTAGTTGTATTATGTTTTCAACACACTATCATACTAG
Organism: Agrochola circellaris; assembly: GCA_914767755.1. NCBI lineage: Eukaryota > Metazoa > Arthropoda > Insecta > Lepidoptera > Noctuidae > Agrochola > Agrochola circellaris. Next base: position 14,298,170 of record OU611860.1, read on the forward strand.
CATATATCCTGAAGAATATCATATATTTTTCTGATTTTGTTTACTGCAGTGGATCATATTCTTTTAGGCATTATAAAACTTGCGTTTAGTCACGTTGAGGCCCTGTAAACCTTTTATACAGTCCGTTTAACCGATTTTCACTTCTATTGCGTTGATGGCATGACAAACGGCAGCTGCAGTAAGCAGTTGGTATTGTAACCACTGTTTTGCTTTTGAGGCCATCCTTATTCCTACGGAATAGAAGTCAGAATCGGTTGAACAGACCGTAAAAAAGTTTTGTTTTAATGTCTAATCTTATTTCAAATGGTGTATATGTTGTCAAATTTACGGGTGTGTAAATTAAGATTTCAAAATGATGAATGATTCAACTACGTAAGCTCCTACCTACTCATAAAAATGCCATAAAAACGTGTTGCAGCCGAAAGTACACTTTACATGTAGAAATTGTAATTTTTCCGAAATCACATAAATTGGAAACTAAATTTAAAAAATCTTGACTTTTAATTAAATTCTCCGTAAAAGCACGACCGAATTCGTAGTTTCGTCATTCATGCTTGCGTGGTCAAGCTTGATACCTACTTAGGTTAGGTTGGGTTGTGTTGACCGACCGGGGAATCGAACCTAGGACCTACGCTCAGCAAACACGCACAGACCTGCCTCCATCCTATGACGAAGATCGTCTACTACTGAACTCAGCTCGGAATGCACCGCCATTTATACTCGGCTGTCGCGGCGATATCGACGCGATATCGCCGCTACAGCCGACAAAGCAATATTCTGAGAATATTCCTTTGTCGGCTGTAGCGGCGATATCGCGTCGATATCGCCGCGACAGCCGAGTATAAATGGCGGTGCATTCCGAGCTGAGTTCAGTAGTAGACGATCTTCGTCATAGGACGGAGGCAGGTCTGTGCGTGTTTGCTGACCGTAGGTCCTAGGTTCGATTCCCCGGTCGGTCAACATAACCCATCCTAACCGAGGTACCTAAACTTGCCCACGCGAGCACGAACGGTGATGCTTTACATCCGTGCTAACCGAGGGCTTAGTTTTATTTAACGTTTTATTCCAAAAGGTAATAACAGCCGCACGGGTCGATTAATCGTACTTCGCTTGGCGGGGCTTGGTCCGTTGATGAGTGACATCTTTATATACCTAGGTACCGAGACTCCTCCGTGCCTCGTGGTCCCGGCTGCCATTCGTGGATCTTTGGCAGTCGTTACGGGTCGTCAGAAGCCCGAAAGTGACCACCAGTCTTACTAAGGGGTATCGTATTACCCAGTTACTGGGTTGTAGAGGTCAGATAGGCAGTCGCTTCATGTAAAATACTGGTATTCAGCTGCATCCGGGAAGACTGGACACCGACCCCAACTCAATTGGGAAAAGGCTAGGCAGACTGACAGACTATTCCAAAGTGAAATAAAATCATAAGCAAAATAGTAAGTCATTGCAATGTGACTCTTTTCTCATTGTTTTAAGGTATAAATAAGGATGATTGACTACCGTTACAAAAAAATAATCATTTCTCTATTTCCAACTAAAAATCTCCTCGCAAATGTCAATCATTCTAATTTATACGTTATTGCAATTAGCTAAGAATTACATTGCACTGACTTACTAATGGTTTTGGCGGCACGCGGCAGCGCGGTCAAAGGAATGAGTAGCTTTTGTAGCGGCCGCCGCCGCCGCGCCGCGTACCTACGCCAAACAGTGCCATTGGTACCTATATTATTCGCGGAATTTGACATTATGTTTATATCTAGCTGGCCCACCTCAGCCGCAGCAACGGAACTGATGTAGACTGTTAGCTTATTGAATGTAGGTATGTGTACCCACATCAGTCCAGTAGATACAGAGCCAATCGGCTGTGACACACAGGTTCCGTTATTTCATTCGGATGTGCGGAACCCTAAAAATGAGGTCTGAATAGGAACTAGTGTAGCTAGATCCAATAGTCATATTTTAACTTCAAAATAAGTAGGTACCTACCTAATAAGAAATTGTGGCTTATTATGTAGTCCTCTAGATGTAAAAATAAAGAAGTCTACTATTTCTACACATACATTTTCTACTCGCGGTAATCGCGGTTTGCCATTCCACGCCCAAACGCGCTCTAGGATAGGAAGCACGGGTGTTCGCTTTGTTTAAAAAAATAAATACAATCAAAATAATAATACTCTCGTTGGAAAATTGTGCACCAAGACAACATTGACTCTCAATTTTCCACATTCAAATAATTAGATTAGAACTCATTTTTACAAAAAAACGCACGATGCGTGCCTGTGACGTAGTAGGTACATCGGATGCATACGGCGTCACCCGCTCGAGAGATTTCGTAGACTGGCTACCAGTGTTGTTATCGTAAAAATCAGAACTGCCGTATGTCACTGTCTGGTTTGCCGTATTTTAGGGAAAAAAAATCTAAATTGCCGTATTTATTTTATAAATATCTATTCTTCATTTGTTTCTTCTGCATAGAGGTTTCTTATTGTTTTTATTACTTTAGATTTTTGATTAATGTTTATCTAATGTGTCCTTGATTCCCATTTTGCACATGTCGTGCGTGACACCTTAAACTTGGTACAGTAGGTATACCTACTTGATTTTTGTCGATTTTTTTAAGGTCATTTACAATCTTGACAATTCGTGGTAGTTTCTGGGTTAGTGGCAACATTGACGAAAATAACATAACTCTTTTGAATGCCATATATATACAGGGTGTAAAAAGACACATCACAAAGCCGTAAACTACGCATACTGTACGTATAGCTAAGTAGCTTTGCGCAAAAATTATTGCTGGGAACCGTAATTTTTTTTTTTTTAATAAAAAAAAACAAGTTTTTATTGCGCGCAATGTAACGCGAACCCACGCTTGAATGAACGGATTCAGTGTTAGTTAAGCTCCGCCCCTACGCTACGTAGGTAGGTACTTGTTGTTCATTGCGTTTTTGTAACTTCAAATGCGTAATCTGTTAAGATAAATCTAAAATTCAGGTAATGTTTGTTTGGAAAAAGTTTCGTATTATCGCATAGAATTCATTTTCGTGAAAAAGTAAAAAAAAAAAATGCGACTTTGACCTTCAATATCTCCAGAACCAGTGGATTCCCAGGTATGGTCTAGTGGAAAAAAATGATGCAAATAATGGGTAGAATATGTGGCTTTCGGCTTCGGAAAGTGTCTTTTTACACCCGATATGTATTTGTGTACCTATTTTATTACTGTTATTCATTTGATACTTACTGTACTCTTAATTATGAATCACATTTTGTTCTTAATGAAGTAGGTAATTTGTAACTTCTTCACATTGAAAGTCGGTAGGTAACTAAAACAATAATCACATTGAAAGTAATTAACACAATCAATATGTAATCTGTAAAGTCTGACAAAAGCCGGACATAGGTGACTTGTGTATATTTGGCCGGACACGATTGTAAAAAGCCGGACACACCTGGCAACCCTTCCCGCGACTCTTAATTAACATTTTAGTTATGTAAGACATCTAAAATCAAAAACTGTTCAATGTAAATATTGTTGGTAAAATGTTTATTAACACTTTGAGGGACACTAAACGCCCATAGGCGTTATAATATAACCTCAGACCAAATAAAAAACCAAGACAGAGTGCTGTCAACAGTGAAGTGAAGCTGGTTTCGTCAACATAGTGTACACTTTGTGTGGTGTACACTTTGTGTGGTGTAGTTTGATTGTAGTGTCATTGTAAAAGGTAGTAGATTGTGCGTGTGAGCGTGCATGCACAGAGCGGAGGTGTAGTTTTGGCATGCTTCACTGTATTATTCACAGCGCTCTGTCTTGGTTTTTAGGGTTCCGTAGTAAACAAGGAACCCTTATAGTTTCACCATGTCCGTTTGTCTGTCCGTACGACATATTAATCATGCCGACAGTGGGGTACCTCCCCTACACGTAAAGTGGGGATGTTATGTTTAAGCTTTTAACAGAATTTTTTGTTAGTCAAGCCCCCCCCCCGGCTGATGATGATCTCCCATACATTCCGTATTGGAACTACAATGTTAAGTTTTTTATTGGGATAAATTCATCCCAGCTACGGAACCCTTCATTGTGCGTGGTCCGACACGCACTTAGCCGGTTTTTTATTTAGTCTGAGTTTATAACATATAACTTCTATTGTGTCTCGTCCTTGAATGCGTTAATAAACAAATTAACAATTTTTATCACTAACATTTATTTGTTAAAACTTTATGCACAAGTAAAAAAAAAATACCGTAAGTACAAAGGCGGCTTCAATGTCTGAAGCATTTTCTACCAGTCAACCTTAGGGTGATGCAGAGACAAAACATGGCAGGTGCACTAATGGGCGGGCAGCGCGAGTTGAAATGGTCTGCGTTCGTCGTAGGTAGGTACTTTTAGCGGACTCGGTGTATAGCGCGGTCGGCGCGGCAGAGTAGGGCTCCACTAGCGAGTGCGTGATATCAGCTGTGCGAGAGTCAGTTCGAGTACCTACGTCTGAATGCGAACGCTTGTGTTAGCTGTGTTACATTCAAGACCTGACGCGCAGTTGTACCTACTTGTGACCAGTCTACTTGTAGTTACCTACCTACTATCCTAACTAATATTATAAATGTTAAAGTGAGTTTGTTTGACGTTTCACGCTAAAACGGCTGAATGGATTTGGATGAAATTTGGCGCATGGGTAGACCATGAGCTAGACTAGGACATAGGATATTATATAATACGGGATCGAGACTTATGCGGGTGAAACCGCGGGGCGCAGCTACTTATAATTGGATCACTCATTATCATTAGAATTAAGTTATCATCGAGCATTTCTTAAACATCAGAGTATTTCTTAAACATCACGCCTGTCATCCCAAAGGATTAGGCAGAGGTGTAGGTACATACGGCTACACATGACATCAAGCTTTACATTTCCAGTTTATGCTGATCTCGCATTGTATAGGATTTCCGTACAATGCGAGGTCTGTATAAACTGGACATTACCGTAAAACTGTACAACTTTGCCCAGATTTGTTGTATATTTTTTATTCTACTTTAAATATTTTTTTAAATAATAATACTTTCAATTTGTGATTGTGCTACATCATTTACAAATGTAGTTTTCTTTACATACAATATATGATATTAACAAGACAATGGTGCCGATTCTCTTGTCACAAATGCCTCTAAACTAAACTAAAAATCACTAAAATTTAGTTTATTCCTGTCAAACGACGATTTCCTATTCTGAAATAGACTAAAGTGACACAACTTAACTATATTTTAGTTTGACAGCGCTAAGATAGTACTGAGTTTTTAGTTTAGTGAAAATGGCAATTTTGCTATTCTGAATATGACGTTTTTCACCTAAAATTTTGGTTGTAAAAGACCAAATCAGACTAAACCTGACAAATTTTAATCGCGATTAAAATGGTGTGGTATAAAATAAGTTGTTATGAACTAAAATTCACACCAACATCTCGACTTCACGTGCAAAAACAGTACTGTATTTATTTTTTTCTTTTGCTTATATCTCGAAAATGGTGCGTCCTATCGCAAAAATAATGAAAATTTCGACCCCCTTTATAAAACCCTTAAACACCTAACACTCAACACGTAGGTAATATTTTTTTCATATTTTCCATACAAAAAAATAAAAATTCCATATAAAGCACGTCGAGGCGTGTCCGTTACCCAGGCCAGATGTTGTCGAAAATGGTCATTTGAATCTTATAGATAATTAGTTGTGCGGCTTCTGTAAATGTTGCGCACATTTTTAAATTTGTTGCGCTTATAGTTTTTTAATTATTTCACAAAAACATTTCCTGCTGGCGTAACGTTACCGCAGCCAGACCTTTTTCTTTCTAATGGGAATATTTAAATAAATACTAGCTATAGAATTAGTTGTCTAGATGAAGTAAATGTTGTGCCTTATTTTGTACTTGTTCTTTCATCGGTTGCGAAGTTATTCGAGATTTTGCTGGGGTAACGTTTTTGGTTTTGCTAGATCTTTGAAACGGTTAAGCAGATTCTTATCATATTTTGTACAAGACTTCTTAGGGATTAGTTTAAATTTGTTCTGCAATAAAAATACCAAAAAAATGCATAGCTTAAAGGTTATTTCATTAAATAGAAAAACACTTCAATCGGTCCCAGCACTCTCAATAAGAGGTCTAAAGACTTACTTTAAACGTTATTTTAAAGCTTGTAACTGCCTTCAAATGTATGTGAAGTTTCATTAGTATCCTGTAAGTATTTAAAAAGATATGATGATATTCAGTTCTTCACGAGCACGGTCTTGATGCGCGCGGTGTTATTTGGCCACTGGATTGGATATATGAACTGAATGTTATGTCAATTATTAGTTGTTTAGTTCAGTTGTATATCAGTGAAATTTCAGCGTAGTACATTGGATTATTAATGAGATAATACGATTAAAGTCATTAGGAAGTGAATGATCGAGGTAACCCGACCAAGTTTAGGTGGTTACGAAAAAGCGAAAACTCAGAACATTATGGTACCTTCTAAAATATGTAGGATAGTGTTACAAATTTAGTACAGACATGTACACAAGTTTAAAAAAAAACTACATGTTTATTAAAGAATTTTTATTAACAGGTAAAATAATCATTTCAATTGAACTTTTAAAGTATTAATAAACTTATACTTAAAAATAATCACAGATTAAAATTACAGATAGTAATTTTGCTATTTTGAAATTTTCTATTACCTTTTATTATAGATGTTTAGTGCGTTATGCAAACAATGGATTTATTCCCTTTACGTCGAGTCCCGTTATATCGAGCCTGGAAGTCTATTGTTCTCCAAAGTATTGATATTTTACGCTTTCTATTACCTTTATGTCGAGTTTGGTGAACAGGTACAGTCAGAGATGTAAATTAAAAGAATTTGAACGTGGGGTCTTTTCCGCTTTGGATTTCGATTAATAACTATACTTTATAACGATTATATTATTCGAAATTTATTAGGTAGGTACTACTTTCCTATATATTTTGAACCATAAATTGAAAACATGTGCATTGTATCATTACGTATTTATGTATTTTTATACTGTGTTTTATGTATTTTGATTGTTTATATTTTGATATGTAGGTAGGTACTAACGTAATAGTTACATTTGCATTATTAAGTTCATTTATAATAAATGAACTTAATATTTTAAAAGATAGGTACTTTTTCATCATGCACATAATTTCGAATATTAAAAAAAATACACTGAAATTATGACATACTTTGATGGTTAATTAAAAATATAATCGTACATAGTACTGTAAGGTTAAAGTCATTAGTTATTTTTAAATTCTTTTTTGTGTAAAAATTGATTCTAAATTATGTGCGTGTATACATTTCATTGGACGTGACTGTACTTCTAAAATATGATATTATTAAACTCGACATAAAGGTAATAAAAGCGTGGTAAATAAACTCGACATAAAGGGAATAGAAACGGGACAGAAAACTACTCGACATAGGGGTAATAGAAGCGAGACAAGGTTTTCGGCTCGACTTAACGGGACTCGACATAAAGTGAATAAATCAAACAATGAATTACCCCTTCACCCCACCCCTCCCGCGTCCCACCGAACGACATGTTATATCGGTGATTTTTGATAAGTATGTGCAACTGGAAGATAATAATAATGTTTTCATAGTACAGATATTATTATATTATTATGTATTTAACAGTGTACGCGTCTGTACCGAAATTGTAAGGTGTATTATACTGAACATTTCAAAAGATAGCATAATGTTCTGAGTTTTCGCTTTTTCGTAACCACCTAAACTTGGTCGGGTTACCTCGATCATTCACTTCCTAATGACTTTAATCGTATTATCTCATTAATAATCCAATGTACTACGCTGAAATTTTACTGATATACAACTGAACTAAACAACTAATAATTGACATAACATTCAGTTCATATATCCAATCCAGTGGCCAAATAACACCGCGCGCATCAAGACCGTGCTCGTGAAGAACTGAATATCATCATATCTTTTTAAATACTTACAGGATACTAATGAAACTTCACATACATTTGAAGGCAGTTACAAGCTTTAAAATAACGTTTAAAGTAAGTCTTTAGACCTCTTATTGAGAGTGCTGGGACCGATTGAAGTGTTTTTCTATTTAATGAAATAACCTTTAAGCTATGCATTTTTTTGGTATTTTTATTGCAGAACAAATTTAAACTAATCCCTAAGAAGTCTTGTACAAAATATGATAAGAATCTGCTTAACCGTTTCAAAGATCTAGCAAAACCAAAAACGTTACCCCAGCAAAATCTCGAATAACTTCGCAACCGATGAAAGAACAAATACAAAATAAGGCACAACATTTACTTCATCTAGACAACTAATTCTATAGCTAGTATTTATTTAAATATTCCCATTAGAAAGAAAAAGGTCTGGCTGCGGTAACGTTACGCCAGCAGGAAATGTTTTTGTGAAATAATTAAAAAACTATAAGCGCAACAAATTTAAAAATGTGCGCAACATTTACAGAAGCCGCACAACTAATTATCTATAAGATTCAAATGACCATTTTCGACAACATCTGGCCTGGGTAACGGACACCGTCGAGGCTACACCACATGCGCACCTCCGGCTCTAAAAAAAACACCGGTTAGAGCAAACCACGGGTACCACGTGGATTCACGATTGTCAAATTCTATTTTAGTTGTGTCAAAATTATTTTTTAGTTTAGAGAATTTTATTTGCAGAATAGCTCTAAGATTCTCATAGCCAAAAGTAAGTAATTTTAGTCTTAGTTTAAGTTAGTTTAGTTCGGTGTACAAGAGAATCGGCACCAATGAATGTTTATGTGCTAAAAACTTCAATTTGTACAGCGGGCCAAATATCTAGTACTTTTTACAAGTTTGCCCATTTTGCAGAAACCTCCGTAACTTCGGTATTTTCTACCTTAAGAACATACGATTTAGAGATCATTATAAGAAAATAATCAATCTATCATAGGTCCTTATTACTAAACGTTCAAACGTTCATAGTACCTGTCAAATTAGAGTGGGCAAAGTTGTATTTTTTTTTTTAAATTTATCATTCAAATAAAACGTTGAACTAGGGTTGTCACTTTTTATTGTTAATCAGTTCGGTGTACGCAGGTACGTTAGGATCACGTGACTCGCTCTTAAACATGTATCTAAAAATATTTTAACAATCATAAAATTAGGAGTATTTTAAAACGAATGCTGCCGTAATCAGCTGAAGCTAACAACACGTTTGCCAGTTTTTCTTCCTCTTCGTCAGTGAGTTTCTTTTGTCCTCCAGCTGGTTTTAAGTGAATTTTTTTAACTTTGTTCAATATCGTCCGTCGAGGGATCCCGAACCTCTTTTCTGCCTCCCGACTTGACATTCTGTTATTTTCTACCATGTCAACCGCTAACTCTAACATTTCCTCTGAATAATTTCTGTATGCTCTCGATCCTAATATTCTTCTGTTTTTTTTTTGTGTTTTTATTCATCCTGAAATTAATGAGAAAAAAAATGACCTCAGCAAGATTAACAAATACGCTTAACCTATACAAAGTGAATGAGCTCCCAAGAAACCACTATGTATACAGTGTGAGAAAAAACAAATTTTCGGTATAATAGCATCAATAATAAATACAAGTAACATAATGCGAGACTTAGTTTACTGCTCAACCTTTAAGAGATAGCATAATAATATTTAATATATTTCTCAGACCTTTTAATAAGACTAAAACGAAAATTTCATTGAGACTTGTGCACCTACAAAAATACAAAGAAATCAACAAACAGACCAAAAATCTTAAAAAAGTAATAGAAATTAACTTTATTGCTCATTCTTAGTCTTCGTAGATTGCAAATACATTCAATGTAACTTTTACAACCAAATTTAGGTTTTTTTAAAAATTTGAATTTTTTCAAATTCATTTATTTGTATACCCTCTCATTCTATCAGCATTAATTAGCTACCAAAATGAATGTTAAAAGCAAAGTATCTACTTATCTCAGATCTAATTTAACAATGAGGTGACAACCCTAACGATAATGTTTTGGTGGGCAAAGTCGTAACGACTGCTATAGAAAAACTAATTTGAGATTGCCCACCATCATATTTTCGAATTTAAGAGAGATTTCGCTTTAGATATTCGATCTTTCTTTTATAAGTATTACAAACTAACAGTGGTAAAAAACTTACTTACCTGCTGTAATCACAAACCAAGTTATGAAAAAAGTTTTTTGCACGACTTTTGGCCCACAAAATACACTACCCACTTCGACACAGTTTGACAGCCGACTGAAGTGACATTCAATAAAATCAGCTACGTAGTGTTACCAGAGATATATTCAAATTTCTTCTTTCTTCCAAAAAAATCAACGCAAAAAGAAAAAGTTGCCGGTTTTTTTAATATTTGTGAAAAGTACCTTGCTGGGCAAACTCAGATTATTTGGGCAATCTTGTAAGGTTTTACGGTATAGCTTGATGTGTACCTACCTATAGTACACCCATATTTCACCAGTTATGCGTATTTATTCATCTGTGGTACCTACCTATTATACTTATTGAACACAATTTTATTAGAGAAGAATTCTCGGATCGGTAGGTACTTACGGAATTAGTTTGGCAAGTAAATTAAAAGTAAGTAGGTACCTAGGTTAGTTCCAATATACCTACCCAAGCGTACTATACTCCATTTGAAATAAGATTAGACATTTAACTAAACCTTTTATACAGTCCGTTTAACCGATTTTGACTTCTATTGCGTTGATGGCATGACAAACGGCAGCTGCAGTAAGCAGTTGGTATTGTAACCACTGTTTTGCTTTTGAGGCCATCCTTATTCCTACGGAATAGAAGTCAGGTGTGTCTGCGTTCGCGCGAATAAAGCGCCTTCTTTTTTTGCACTTTTAGGGTTCCGTACGTTTGCATGAAAAACGGAACCCTTTGGATCACCCGTGTGTCTATCTGGTTGGTTGGCTGGCTGGCTGTCTCTCCGTCTGTCAGCCAATTTGTTCCAAATCTAATGGACCAATTTAGTTGAAATTTGGTAGGTACACATAATTATGAATTTCCGTGACCCAAACAAGGACGTAAAAAAAAAAAAACAACCTGTATCCTGTGACTTAGCAAATGAAAGGGCCTATTGCGAGAATCACAATTTTTTTTTTTTTTATAATTTTAAATTAAATATACTTAAGTAGGTATTTAAAGATATTTACGAAAATAAATAAAAATTGACCATGCCCGCATGCTCGTGCATGCATCTACGAAACCACTACTAGAGTACATTTTGAAAAAAATAGGAGTATGGTTCTTTACTTACTTATAGATCATAAGAACTTTGTGGTCTTAAAATATGTAACATGTTAAATCTCTCAATATTGTGCGTACAAACTAACATTTGCAGTTGGAATGTATGAGTTTTTTTTTTCAACTACTATAGGTATTTATTTATTTATTAAAACTTTTCACACTCAAAAAAGTACAAAGGCGGACTTAATGCCTTAGGCATATTAAGTTAAGTATATTAAGTTTGTTCTTGGGATAAAAAACATGGTAGATAACATATTTATCGTACGGAACGTCGAACGTCTGCAGCCGTGTATCGAAGCGCCCCGTCGTTGTTTAGCAGCGGGGGCACCGGGGCCGGGGTGTTCTTTAGACGTCGGCAGATCCTGTGTACCGACGTCCAGTCGCTGTCGGCGGAGTGGATGTAGTTCACCCAGCCCTCGATGGTGTGTGCCTTTTGACCTTGTCCGTGAGCCGATTGATCTGGTTTTTCATAGTGGGGCATCTTGTCGCCACTGTTTACGCAAACGCCTTTTACGTCTATCATGTTTACGATATGTGCGGGGAGCTTATTATAGCGGCCCTGGGACGCGGTTGAAGTGCATGTCGCCGTCTCATTCTGCATGCAAGCAGTGAGCCCCTCAGCCAGCTCGTTCACTTCTGTGAAGTGAGCTCAGCTCTCGTATTGTGCGGCCATGTATACTCCGAGCATTCCGAGCTGAGCTCTGTAGGTCTATAAACACGGGTTTCCTGAGCGTGGGGTCCTAGTAAAACAATAATTTCTCAATTTCTCAAAAAAAATACTCGCGAATGTCAATCATTCTAATTGATACCTTATTGCAATTAATTAAGAGTTACATTGCAATGATTTACTAATGGTTTTGGCGGCGCGCGGCGAGTTCAAAGGACTTGTTTTAGTTATTAGCTTAGCTATTTTAGTTTTAAGTTATTATTCAGTAATTTTATAATTGGATCATTACAACAAGCGTGATGTTTAAGACACCTCTGTCTATTCCTTTGGGAGAAATACTCGGTATCACCGAGTATTTCCCCCAAAGGAATAGACAGAGGTGTAGGTAGCTATACTACACCCGCATTTCGCCAGTTATGCATAGGTATTTATTCATATACATTGTGATGACCGGGGTTCCAGTAAACTGACTATTGAAAGATGAACATGGCTAGTTTATACAATTTAATTAATAAAGTACCATTTGCAATAACAATTTATGCTAACACCTTAAAACTACCTTAATTAATTGGCAAGTGCCGTACTGGACAACATGAATCGTAATGACGGAAAACAAAATAAACAAACTAAACAATATGCAGATGTGTGACAAAGCAAAAGGAAAACAATAAATAAATTAACAAAATAAAAGTAATGAAAATTAAAGCAGAAAAGTGCATCTCCGAGCCGGGATCGAACTCGCGAACTCGAAACTTCAATCCGACACTATGTCCCGAGACCAAATGACTCCTTAAAGACTCTGGCGAATATGTCGTTCTTATTTCGACATACATCTCGACATATATTTTCTCACTTGTCAATCGTCTCAAATATTATTTTAATAAAACTATTGTGGCGAGCCTAGCAACGCCATCTAGTATCGGATTTGCTAACTGAAATATTGATCATTACAACATATTGAGCACCATTTTATTAGAGAAGAATTAACGTAGATAGGTACGTACGGAATTCGTTTGATACCTATGTAAATTAAAAGTAAGTAGGTACCTAGGTTAGTTCCAATATACCTACCTACTTGTATGTTGTCAACTTTACGGGTGTGTAAATTAAGATGATTTCAAAATGATACGTAAATTCCTACTCTACTCATAAAAAGGCCATAAAAACGTGTTGCAGCCGAAAGTACACTTTACATGTAGAAATTGTAATTTTACCGAAATCACATAAATTGGAAACTAAATGAAAAAATCTTGATTTTTAAATAAATTCTTCGTAAACACACGACCGAATTCGCTAGTTTCGTCATTCATGCTTGCGTGGTCAAGCTTGATACCTACTTTAGTTAGGTTGGGTTATGTTGACCGACCGGGGAATCGAACCTAGGACCCCACGCTCAGCAAACACATACAGACCTACCTTCGTCCTCTGACGAAGATCGTCTACTACTGAGCTCAGTTCGGAATGCACCGCAATTTATACTCTCTTGGTGTCGCGTAGCGCCCGCTACGTGATTCGCGGCGCGACAAGAACAAAGGAATATTCCTTTGTCGGTGTCGCGCGCTATTCGCGCGCGACAAGTCGCGCTAGTGTGAAAGGGGTTGCGTGGCGATAATATCGCAGATTCGCCACGCGACGCGTCGCGCGACAAGTCGCCCTGGTCTGCACAAGCCTTTATGCTGAGCGATGGCCGTTGTGCGTGGATGTGACGCATATTTTCCCTCAACTTGTTTCTTTTTTTATTTTGCGTTCTTTGTTTGAGTCATGTTTACCGCAAATAAACGTATTTTCTTTCTTTCTTTTTCTTTTTCTTTTTCTTTTTCTTTTTCTTTTTCTTTTTCTTTTTCTTTTTCCTTTTCTTTCTCTTTTTCTTTCTCTTTTTCTTAAAAAACATAGATAACAAAGAATAGGATCAAATAAGAAGATTGATTTACTTATCAAGTTATCAACCCAAAACATGGAAAAGCTCCTTCCCAACAAGCGACCTCCGTCCTTAAGCAAATTACGTTAAATGACACGCTAATATTTTTTCACAGATAATTTGCAAAGAAAATTCTCAGATTAAAATTCCCCATTTTCCTTTACCAGTAAAAGCTATTTCGCCCATCAATTTATATCATCAACATTAATATAATAAATAGGGAAAGTTCGTTCGTTCGTAACGCTTAAACGCGGAAACTTTTAGTTCAGTACAAAACTCAGGCTTACCTGTATTTTATTTGAATGATGAACATTGAACATGAAACTTTAGGAAGGGCCCGTTTATTGTTCCCTTTGATGTTCATAGCTGCTGCTGCAGAGGTTTTTACAGAATTTCAGAATTTGGTTAGTGCTTATTTTCAGGTGCTCGCGGCTAAATTATAACAGCCGAATAGTTCGATCGAAGGTTAAGCTAACCTTGCTGCCGTCGGTTCGTGGATTTCATTACATGTCGAGATACCTCCGTGCTTCGGAAAGCACGTTAATCCGTTGGTCCCGGCTGTCATCGTAGATATTTGAGAATCGTTACATGTAGTCAGAAGCCCGAAAGTCTGACAACCAGTCTTACCAAAGGGTATCGTATTACCCAATAACTGGTCAGATCAGGTTAGACTGGAAGCTGACCCCAACATAGTTGAGAAAGGGCTAAGCAGATGATGAGATTGTTGCATGGCGCCTGGCATTCTTATTTCTCTTTATGATTTCGAATAACCTAACCAATCCCGTTTCCCGAGCCATGTATCGATGATATATCGATTTGTATCGTCTCAGATTTTCAATTACTGTCAGCCACCTCTATCAATCTAGAAGTAGGTATAGTTTCTTCATATAATCTATAATAATGAATGTATACAGTAAGTAGAGTATACAGTTTAGCTTTTGACCACGGCTTCGCCCGTGTGTAGGTCAGAAATTATACCATGGGAACGTACTACGATAAAGAGTAGCCTATGTCCTAATCTAGGTCACGGACTGCCTGTGTGCCTAGGCTCGCCCCCTATTACATGGGACTTAAACATAACTGGCGAAATGTGAGTGTACTATACTGCCTTGCTAAGCCGAAAGGCGGTATCTCTGAGATACGCCCTTTTAGTTTTTTTTTATACCATTCAATAGCTATAACAATTTCGCATCTAATGGTATAAGCCACATACCGCTATCTGACTTAAAACATAAAAAAAACCACTCAGAAGTTCTTTAATGTTTCCTTAAATTACAATTTACAAAAAGTCAATTTTCTCAAAACTTACTCCGATTGAGATACCGCCTTTCGGCTTAGCAGGGCAGTATAGGTACACCTCTGCATTACCGTTCGGGGATTACAAGCGTGATGTTATGTTATGGATCATATGTATGTATTTCCCTTACAGTCAATAAATCTTATCTTCTTTCACTAAATACGACCTAGTGGGTCCACGTATTCTTCAAATAGGATTTTAGAAACCCCTGTACTTACGGGTACAGTACAACTATTTTCTGAATGTCACTCGGTAAACTTCGTATTTCGTCAGTCGTCGGATTACTATCAGTTGCCTTTTGCACGGGAAAACGGGTTTTGTCGACGGACGAATAGACATAATGACAGATTCACAATCACATTCGGTCATTATGTCTATTCTTCCGTCGACAAAACCCGTTTCTATTATGGTCATGCTAAGCGTGCAGGGGTTGCCTCTTGTATATACAACAGCTACGTAATTATGTAGCACACTTACAGTAACAATGGCTTTCATTTTGACAGTTCAACAATATTCATTGCGTTATTTACGTTGTTGAGCAGACAAATTTTTCGAGCATATGAAGCAATGGATTGGCAATATCCTTCAAAAATCATTCAGATTGTGATTGAAAGTGTGTTACAGTACGACACAACTTAGATGTAGCATAAATTTGAAAATTTGCATTCATTCATTTCAATTTTACGAATGTATTTGGTTATATGATTGTACAAGTTACTGCGTTTTCGTAAAGATAATATTTTCGCCTAAAGCAGTAATAAAGATGGGTGATTTTGAAGGCGCACTCAGTTCGGATGGTGATCGGTTTTACGAATTTTGCCGATGCTACATCTAAGTTGTGTCGTACTATCGTATGTCGTATGCAATCGCTGGCTTCTTGAATCGAATGCGACAATTTTCGTGATTATTACGGGAGCATAGGTTACAAAAATATCTGACGATAATTATTATGTGTGGTAGTTTAAAAGGTATCCTTGTACTTTCAAGTAATATGTGCTGATGAAGACGCCAATTTAACTGACAACATGGTTAATTCAGCGACGTTGATCTTTTATGCTTTCATCGTTCAAAAAAGGTTCCTTGCGTTAATTATGTCCTTGGAATCCTTATCCATGGTACCAAATGACACCCAATAATAATAACCTCTCGAAAATGACAATCCCTTATTAATCATTACCTACCCTTTCAGCGACAAAGATAGCCGATCACCATCAACATTTACGATCCCCACACACTCTCTTATCCCCGACAACCGCCATTTTAAATTTACACATCAGTAATTCTATAAAAAGTAACGACCTTCCCAGACTATCAGAGCGACCTCGCGCGTCTCGAACCGGTGAGAGATTATCAATTTGACTTTCATAACAGCCCAAAGTAATGTCCTTAAGCTGAGTAAATGGACCGAAATTGATAATAAAATTAATTTACTTGCTCCCTAAAACGAGTTTTGGAGGAACAGGGCGAAATTTATTCGTCTTTATTTTAGCGTTGTCGTCGATACAATAGCTTTTGTTGCGTGCTTGTATTGTTTTGGGTGGCCGTCTGATGCTGCCTTTATAGATTGTGTGCTCTCTTAATAATAAATCGCGTGTTTTAGTTTAGTGAACAATAGGTTTGATATTGTGTTTTGAAATTACATTATCGTCATGTCTAATTTGGCAGAGTTAAGGTGTTAAGGAGTTAAGGTGGTAATTCTCGAAGCAAATACTCAAGAATCACCATCTTTCGTATTAAACCATCTAATTACAGAATCCTACCTTTTCTTCATAGCCTTGTCCCAACTCATTCCACTACATGTATGTTCAAGCTTTGGTATGTCCTGTGGGAATCAAAGTCCTCACCACCACACGTGACGATTACCTGCCTGACACGGTCATCTGATGGAAGGCTTTACTTATAAATTATAACATCATATTTGTGTAGACCTTTGGTCGCAATCTTAGAGTACACGACTTCTTCCATCCGCCACGGCACGCCAGCAGCATTTTGTTAAGCAAAAAGGAGCTTTCCTCCCTCCTAATTCACCCTTTTTTCTCTTGTAACTTTTGTCCCTAATATTTCTTGTCCACAAAATGTAAAGCAAAGGACAAGATACAAAAACACATAACTTTACAAAAAAGACGACACGCCCATTTGAAATATTTTCAATTGTCACAAAATCCGGTCAGTAACGGCCGTTTTTAATCGTTTTTTCGGATCCCGGGTCCGAGTTCGCACGGATAACGAATGCCCCTGTTAAAACTTCGGCCTATCTCTTTTAATATTTCTCTTTCGTATTTTTAAATGTACGACTTTGTTAGTTAGGTGTAAAGTGGATTACTTCTTGTTCCATGTCGAAGAGCTTTTTTTTTAAAATTTATGTTATAAGCAAGCATTTAACTGATTTTTATTTTTTATTACCAATTTTTTTATAGTTCTATGGCAACAAATATGACCCGATTATGGAACTAAATTTAAAGCCACTAACACTTCAATAAGTATAATAAATAGGAAAGTCCGAAACTATACAATAAAACGCCCATTTAATACGCCTTATAGTACGCAATAATACGAATCGATCTCGTTTTATAGTCCATTCAGGACCAAATTAACCAATACCACTTCATTAGGACCATCAAATTTATCCCGATAGGTCCTATTTAGTCTGTGTGTAAAGCTTAAATTGTTGTTTATATTGATTCAGTTTAAATGCACTGATTTGGATTCTAATTGATGAGTAATGTCTTCTAAATTACGTGTAGTCTAAAATGTCATTGTGTGAAGAACACTTTATTTTTCTGTTCAAAATATACTCTATAGAAAAAAAAACGTTAATTGGATTAAGAACCTTCGGTCCATTAACCACAGTTTTATTTACGTTGCCTATTTTCATGACCTTTTTCAGATTTAGGGCTGATTTTTAAATAATCAGATAACAGTTAACTGAGGAGTAATATTTGAGTTTGACAGTCGTTGCGGGTCGTCAGAAGCCCGAAAGTCTGACAGTCTTACCAAGTGGTACCGTATTACCCAGTTACTGGGTTGTGGAGGACAGAGAGGTAGTCGCTCCATGTAAAATATTGGAATTCCGCTGCATTCGGTTAGACGGGAATCCGACTCCAACATAGTTGGGAAAACGCTAGGCAGATTGATTGAAATATTGGAGTCTGACATATTTTCTTTACAAAATTGAAATATTCATTCTTCAGATAAGAGTTATCTGACTATTGAAAAATCTGCCCTAAATAGTAGAAACTAGAAATACGATTTATTTCCGATATCTATATATAAACGGAATTTTCTCAAATTGGAATCTTTGACCTTTTAAGACCTATAAAAAGTCACTGATCAGAAATACAATAAACAGAAGAGACAATTGCCATTACTTTTTACGGAAACAAAATAAAATAAGGTCGTTGAGAGAAACTTTGACAATTTAGTCCAACTGTGACAGCGACGGAAAAGTCTCGAGTAGTTTGAATAACATTAAAAATTAGCTGAAATTTTAAATCAAATGAGAGATGTTAATAATATGTTTTGTAATTGAGTTGGATGTGTTTTGATGTTATTAGTCATGTATGCAAGCGTGGTAATCAATACGCATGCCGTCTCTGTCTGAGAACAGCAGTGCTATTCTATAACCATCTCACCGTGAAAACTTAGGTGCATTGAGCGTGGAGTGAGCTGTCATTCCACCTAATGCTAGAGATTGACACTATTGACAGCTCACTTCACCTAAGTCTTAACGGTGAGTTTTTTATTTACAGAATACGTCAGCAGGCCTTGGCTTTGCAACTCTGTAAGGCCGACAATAATGGGTTGGCATGATAAAATATGTACACTTTACATAGTGCATTAAAATTTTATTTCATGAACAATGCTCCCCGGAAAAGTTCGTGACAAAACATGTCTCAGAAGTAAAAAAAATTAAGACATGTGACAACCACCAACCGCACTGGGCCCGCGTGGTGAATAGGAATGTTGACTGGGGGACAAAAAACAACTATTTAGTCCGTCATACAGAAACTAAAAAAAATTTAGACACGTATTTTTTACAAAATGATTTAGATAAAACGCATTAAGAGGCTTACAACAGCTAAAGCGCGGTCACTGTCGGACTGCATAGAAATTAAAGAGAAGCGCGATGACACGACGCAGGTAATTTATTGCAAAATATGAAGCAGTTAGCGATTTACAGAAAATCTATTGATTGGACTGGAAAATTAAAACACTATTATGCTAATATGTAGCTTGTAGAATAATCTGACAAAAAATCAGAAGGATTGCATGTAAATTAATATGATTTCTAATCGTTAAAAGAAATTTTTAGAGGTATCTTGATGATTTTTTTCTATCATATCAAATTAGTTGTATTATGTTTTCAACACACTATCATACTAGCATATATCCTGAAGAATATCATATATTTTTCTGATTTTGTTTACTGCAGTGGATCATGATATATTCTTTTAGGCATTATAAAACTTGCGTTTAGGCACGTTTAGGTCCTGTAGTCCCCTTAAAGTTGGGAAGTGGGGGCTCGCTACATCATAAGTCGTAATAAAATCTACCGGAGAGTGACCTCATGCCACATTTTAACTCAATGCATTGACGCAGTCTTTTGATTACATAAAAAAAGAAAAAATACGTGTCCATTATTTATTTATAATATTTCTGACAGACAATTTTTTTTTTTTATCACCTTCTCTATTACGGCCCACTCTCTCACGCAGTGAGAAGATGTCCCAGCAGTGGGGGGAACATTATAGGCTGATAATGCGAATAATTTACATACAAGATGATTTATATTGCAGATCTTTAAAGTAAGTACCTATTGTTTTGAACAAAAAAAGAAAGAAACAGTTTCTGCCTCTTCACACACACACAGTTTCTGTTTCTGTTTCTGTGGTCTGTTGTAAGGACCTCCTTTTGATATATTTTAAACCCAACGGTCCTAAGACTCTGAGTGTCTACATCTGATATTTTACGACGTAGAGGCTTCTATAGGAATAACATAAAATATAGTTAACGATGGTACTATAAAATGGACATTCAAATCGGAGTTATTGACCGAGATTTAAGTGGTCATAAAGTAGTTGTTAAATCTCATATTATATTGTAAGCTTAATTTTCGTATTGATTAGAGAAATATAAGATTGATCGTTTTTCTTTACTATGTGACATTGCTCATTCATTGTTAAGACGCCGATTATGCCAGTGGCCTTGAGTGTTCTGTGCTGAGCTTACGCAACGCGTCGTACGTCCAGCCAGTAATAGGACTCGCCCATCAAGGAGCGCTGTTCCAATTTAGACGCATTATTAATCTATTTTACATAAAACAAAAGGTATTTTTGATAAGACACGTATACTAAAATATATATAGTTAAATTATCTTTAAAATGGTGAAGGTTTCAGAAAAATACGGTTGATAGTTTTTGCATGATTCTCAGTTTTTTATCCGCGTTAGACATAACTTTACAAATTAATTACAGTAATATAAACATAATCTAAAATATTCACAGATTATGTATTTTTTAAATGCTCTTATTTAACATATATATTTTCCAAATCATTGACACTACTCGTTTAGACGTGATCTTCAGTATAAAATCATTATAATTCGGTTAGTGTCGCCTTAACATCAGCAAAGCCTCGTCTGTATCGTTTTGGCCAGCAGATGATTTGAGTGTTCATTAATGACTTTATCAGCTGCTTTTGGAGTTCTTTTCATATTCATAGGTGTTTTTAAATCCTGAAATATTCTTTTCAATATTGCACAAAAGTGTTACAATTTTCTTTTACTCGTACTAGCAAACTGCTGACGTTTTTAAGTTTAACTTTATCATTGTCCAATCTCAGTTTGTCATAAAGTGGAGGCAACCAGTTCAAGCCATACCTAAAACTCTTTCTTTAAATTCTTCTACAAAACAAATTAACGAACAATGTATTTCAATTCTACTATCAAGAAGTTTAAAATTGTCACTTAATTTTAACTTTCTCATTCACAATGAATAGTCAAAGACAATCATTTTCTTATCTTACCATTCAATACTAAAGGGCTTCAGAAAGTCGTTCCCTTTGATTTTGGTACGGAAGGTTGAACATGATTTGAATTTTGACAATAGGCATGTCAAAGGGGTTAAATTAATTATAGCCGTCAGTGATTCGTGTTAGGGTTTAAGTTTGGAGGACACAATAGGGAGCCAAGATGTAGAAGTAAGGAGGGAAGAATGGGCGTTACATTAATAGGTAATAGGGATGACGTAAAATATTTTTTTTGTCCCTCAAGTGTATTATTAAAAAATATTGGACACATACTTTTTATTTTTTTAATGTGGTCAAAAGATTACGGCAATACATTGATTTAAAATTTGCCATGACGTCCCGAGTGTGTAGATTTTATACTTACTTGTGACATAGCGAACCCCACTCTCCAACTTTAATGCGTTTTATGTAAGTCATTTTTAGGGTTCCGTAGTAAACAAAGCACTTGTCCGGCTTTTTATTATTATGATAAGGAAAAAAATATGTCTAATATTTTTTTATTATCTCAATGACTGACTAAATAGAATTTCTTTTTTTTACTATTGTCTGTGAGGGTTTACATGAAAATTCACGCCACCAGTTGGCGTCACCTTGACAAGAAGTCTTCCGTTCGACAATGAATATAAAATAACTAGAATGATATATATCATCATTCAGTCACGATTAAAGTAAATATATAGACGCTATGACAATTTTGACAGGTGCCCGGACCTGACGTCTCAGTGCTGCCACCTCGTGAACGTCATTTCATAAAACCCTTTTAGTGGTATGAGGAACAGGGTGTAAAGTTCACTCATCCACCATAGAAAAGGGAGGATCCTCCGACCAGACTGGTGTCCTGTCTGGCGGGAAACTGCCCAGAGGTTGAAGTCAGGAGCTTGTATATATGTCCATCGCGCGGTAAACTCTAATTGCACGATGCAGGATTTGTGTGACGTCAGGCCTTTGACGCGTCGTTCGCATATGGCGATGTAGATGCAGCCACACCCTCATTATTTTGTTTTAAATGAGAGTTTTTTTGGCATTATAATATTTATTAATCATTCAATTGAAATCGTCTGTCAGATAAGTTAACCTGTTGTTTACCGGATATGGTAAAAGTATATAACAAGTTAAGGATATAAATATATCAAATAAGCCTCATGTAAAAAGGTAGCTCTGTGAAATCAGAATAAAACCAAGGTTTATCTGAAATTGAGACTGAAAAAAAGAAAATGTCAGTTTAACGAAAAAGGGAAATCCAATTTAAAATATATTTAAAGCAAACTTCGTCCACTATTCCCTTTTTTAAATTCACATCGCCACAAAAAATATATACAAAAAAAAAAAACTCGATACGAACTCAACAGCTTAATACTGGAGGCCCCACTTCCACGAGTCCAATTTCAGAATACTACAGTGTTTCGAGTGTCCGGTGGCTACTGTTCAATTAAATTGAACCCTGTCTAGCATTCCGACGCCGCTTGTCCAACACGAGACTTCGTGCATCGCCACGCGAATATTCCGCAAGATAGTCCGGAATTTCTGCATTTAAACGTTCCGTGTTTTCCGGGAGACATCGTCGGAGGGGGACTTTACACTGATATTGTGGTAATTGAAATAGTCGACATTTTTGGATTGGTCTTACGAACCTTTTTAATTTTTTTTGTCTCCCGAAGTTTTTTTAAAATAAAATACCCTTTGCCCGTAGTAGGACAAATGCAAACTGATTTTCTGTACATAATATTATGAAGAGCTAAAATTTGAGAGTTTATTTGTTTTTTTTTTTTTTTTTGGCTTTGGAGCTACTAATCTGTTTCTGAAAATTCTTTCACTAATAGGAAGCTACAATATTGTCGAGTGTCCTAGCTAATTTTATGTTAAAACAAATACACACGTTCACGAAGTCGCAGGCAGAAGATATTATTTCTATAAAAATAATATCTAAATAAAAGATAAGAATCGATATAAAATTTTTGTCTATTAAAAATTAGGAATATTTTAAAAATATAGTAAAAACAGTCTGTTTGACCTACCAGAAAAATTCAGAATAATTATCGGTATTCAGCTTCTTCTGCTGTGATTGTTCACTACCATTTCGAAGTCAAATAATTTATTTCGCCATTAAAAGGCACTTTAAACGTCAAAATTTACAAGAAAATAGAATGATTCGATTTAATTTCGTATGAAGGAGAATGGACAAGAAACTATACAGTAGCTCTTTTAAAATGTTTTGCAATATTTTGTAAACATTAATTATTATGTGAAGACGATGTACCTAGAATAAATTTATTATACCTACATATATAGGTGCAAGAAATTTAAACGACGCAATTTTTAGCTAATGAGTATAGTCAATATGAAACGTCATAAATATAAAAAATACAAGTCATTCGCAAGAAAATTAATCCCAATTTCAACTCCAACAATATAAACGAAAATACTACTCTAAATACAAAAGTGGATGCGTCGAGAAGTGGTGTGTCAGAAAATAGAATAGGCTTTGTATCTTGAATACATAATGTTCTCGTTGCGCAGTCTCGCTAGAGGCAGCCTTGCTACACTGTATACCTAAGGGACAGTTCACACCGAGACGTGAAGTTTTTAAAATAGACATAGAAAATATAACTTTATTTACTACACAAAAAGATACACATTTAATTGAGATAATTCGAAAATGCCCCGCAGCGTCGCGCTATGCCGCGCTGCGCCTCGTGATGCGGCGTAGCGCGACGCATCACGAAGCAGCGATGCTTCGCTGGTATACGTGGCATGCAACAGTAACGCGACGCCGCGAGGTGCAGCCTGAAGCCGTCGTGATGACTTGTCTCTACTATTAGCTAGCGAGGCGGGATCTCGCGGTGAATGTTGATACGTTTCGATGCGCCGCGCGGCGTCTCGCTTCACCGCGCCGTGTCTCGTTGCGCAGCGAGGTGTCGCGCTGCCACCAACTTCACGATGCGCCTTGTGACGTCGCAATACTTGTCGCGACGGCGTGCTGCGCAGCGCAAAACCACTGGCCTCTTCAAGCATCGTCGCGTCGCATCACGTCTCGGTGTGAACTGACCTTAAGTAGCATAATGGTACACCCTGCATAGTGTTACAGCGATACATTTTGTACTGTAGTATGGTTTATATACGAGTAGTCCTTATGTTGGAGAATATAGTAGACAGCATGAAAGGTAAAGTAATTTTTGATATTACATTTTTTTAAAGAGCTTTCAGCTGTTTACAGAAGAAAGTTTTTAAACTAAAATTTTGCCAGAAATCTGGGGAATAAAATGGTCTTAATTGTACTATTCACTTGAAAGCATCAATCAACCTGCCTAGCCTTTTCCCAAATATGTTGGGGTCGGTTTCCAGTCTAACCGGATGCAGCTGAATACCATTGTTTTACAAAAAGCGACTCCCCGTCTGTTCCTACACCAGTTACTGGGTAACATGATACCCCGTGGTAAGAATGACTGTTTGACTTTCGGGCTTCTGATTTGAAGCGCATGTCAAAGATCTACTCATGCCCGTGTTGTTAGCAAAATGTGAGTGTACTATAGGCACACCTCTGCCTAACCCTTTGGGCAATACAGGCGTGATGTTCATCATCATCATCATCATCATTTCAGCCGAAAGACGTCCACTGCTGGACATAGGCGTCCCCCAAATGGGGGCGTTTGCCATACTCGCTACGCTTGGCAGGCGGGTTGGTGATCGCAGTATGGTGTTAAAATGCATAGAGAACGCAGCTGGGCATTCTCTAGTAAGTCCCTTAGTCGCCTTTTACGACACCCACGGGAACAAATGAGATGGTACCTACTATTCTTTTCTTATCTTTTTCTTTTTTTAATTTTTTTTTTCTTTCTTTACTGGGCCTTTTCGGCGCAGCCGTCAGGCACACAATATTATTCTAAGTTATCTTTATTTTTTCGGTTTTTTCGTTTTGTGTGAATATTGTGTGCCTGAACCTGAGTCAAATAAATTTATTTTCTTTTCTTTCTTTACGTCCGGCACCACTCGTGATGTTATATTATGTTATTCCATAAGTTCATGCAATAATAAAAGTTCCACCGTCATAACAGTGTTTATACGATGCAATTCATTTGTTGCTACAATTTTATTGTATGCCACATGCAAAAAAGTAGCATCGTGTAAATGGGACTTAAGAGCGTTCATTCCAAAAGTTGGCAACGTCGCAAATAGCTGTCAAATATTTACCTGTTTTCATTAATTTGGCAATATTATTGTATGGACATATTAATATGGTTAACTAGTGAACTAAAATATTGATTATGAAATGCAATAATAAATATCGTAACACCGAATATTTCGTTTTAGATGTAAAAAAAAGTAGGTATTCGGAAAGTTTCCAAATGCCTTTTTTATATCTTAAACGGTTACAACATCAAATTCAGTGTTATAATCGCAATTAATTATTAATATTCTAGTTCACTAGTTAGTCATATTTCATAACATATAATCATAACAGCGATATATTTGACATCTATTTGCGACGTTGCTCATTTACAGAATGCACGCTCTTAAGTAATTACCAGATTCATCAGAATAAAGTATTCCATGAGGTTTTTCTGAAATTAAGTTCACTAGGTGACAGCTCTGCGACGTCAGGCCCGGGCATCTGTCAAAAGTGTCAAAGCGCCTATATTTTGTTTAGTCGTAACTGAATGATGAACGAACGAATGAAACGAATGATGAACGTTATCATAATGTTTTTTATTCATTGTCGAAATGGAAGACCCCTTGTCAAAGTATCGCCAACTGGTGGCGTGAATTTTCAAGAAAATCCTCAGTATTTATCTTCCATCACATCAGGATAACTGTATAACAAGAATTACATACTCTTGTCCTTTTTGCTCAACGCAAGCAATAAGTAAACAATGTGTGGGTCGCTCCATTTTCACTAAGTGGATTATACTTGGACGAGCGACTGCGTAAGAAGTTATTTATCAATGATAATGGAAGGTATGGAAGACTGGCTGTTTGTTATTTTGATCTTTTTGATGTATTTTTTACAGAATAAGAATTATTTCCGTTGATTTAATTTAAGAACTCAGAACTTTGAGTAGTTTCCTGAATAATAAAAACCAGATCTTCTAGTTTCACCTTTTAAGTTCTAATTTGTCTGAGCTGGTCTTAACAGTAGTGTATATTTTTATTTTTATTGAGTTTCGGTTTTTATCTTTACATATAAATCTTATATATTTACAATATACAATCTCAAACTAAATTTAATGACTAACTAACTATACAAATAAATACAAAGATACGACACGAAGGACATTTAGGCGTCGCAGTTCTAGTTACTTATACGTTTGTGACAATTTATATGTATATATATATATATATATACTATATTGTACACCAGAGAATATTTACTATGTAGTAAATAATAAATGATTAATGATTATAATGATTGATTTATGTCCATCATTACCACAAAACATAATATAAAGGTGATAATGAATAATTATTTCGAACATCATTCCGCCTCAACCAACTTCAAACAACTGATAGAGATAAAAATAATGTTATTATGACTTTTAGCTCCAAATGCATCAATTTGTAGTGCAAGAGAGCCTTATTTATGAAACCACTGTAGATTATCGCTGCTAAAACATCCATCTATTTTCGGTACCTTGTTTAGTAGCACAACCGCATCAAACTCGTTATGAAACCGCCCGAAGTTTCCGCGGAACTTCGCTACTTGCCGGAACACCGTTTTTACTTCAGTTCCGGATTTGAGCTCGGAACTAATCGGCAAGTTCCGCAAAACTTCGGATGCTGCTCCGTTTAATACGTGTGAAGAAAAAGTTGTTCACTGTTTTGTGTTGTAGTTTTGGAGATGGGAAATTAATTTGTAATGCTAGATGAATTTGATATAAGAACTACTTGAAAGTTATAACCAGCCATGCTATTCACATCTCACCGTTAAAACTTGGGTGAAGTGAGCTGTCAATAGTGTCAATCCCTGTGGAATGACAGCTCACTCCACGCTCACTTCACCTAAGTTTTCACGGTGAGATGGTTACAGAATAGCACTGCAGATCTTTGTAGAAGCAATACGAGATTTGATTTGATTTGTTGATAACGTGACGATATTATCGTGGACGTTCACGTCCTCGTCCGTCAAATGTATGGAAATACGTGCACATTTTAACGATATCGTGGACGGAAATTTAAAAATGTCTTCATATATTTTTATACATTTTACTTCCCTGTATTATCGTGATGCCGTGACCTGGACATGGACATGCACGATAATATCGTCGCCTTATTAATAATTATATAAGCGCACATTATCATCACCAAAATGGTACAAAATTTATGTTGTGATTTTTAATAGTTTACTAAAGTCGAAGAGGTTAAAAAAACTTTTGTAATATTTTGAGTGCGGATGGCTGAGGCTGGATCACAGAACAATTGAATCCCATCAAAACTTAACTATCTAATAACCTATAGTTATGCGTCTTCGGTCAGCTGGACCCGCGGGTCCAATTGACCACATAATTTATTTTGTATTTTTATTGGACCCACATTCAAACTTTAAAAAAACATCTATTGTTTAAAGCTACCAGTGGATATAGTCGAGCGCAAAATTGGTTGGACAAAATATAATAAAACGGAATTCAATTAGGTTTCAAAGTTTGTTCTCAATCAAAATCGAACATCTGTTAAAAAGGCAAGGTATTTAGTAGTAGGCAGTAAGTTTCTCAAATTTCTAATTTCGAAATTCTATAAAAATTTGTACAAGGCAACAAATTCCTAAATTCCATCCGCTAGCCACAAAACCCTTTGTCCTACCGTGAATCCCCTGAAAATTCATATCCACAAACACAGCACCTACCTACCCACAAATCCAAACGATTGAATATAACACTGAACATAATGCGGTCCTACTAAAATTTTATTATCAATTTCTGAATTTATGCGCGCAGCTCGCAGCCCGCAGATCCCAGAGAATCCTCTCGCGCAGAGCGTAATGAAATAAGTCATTTAAATTGATATAGAGAATTCAATTGCTGAACATTAGGTTTGGCTGTAGGTAAAATGCGGTATTATAGGATTAAATCACTGATTTATGCAAAATCTTTATCGATGTCACCTGGAATTGGATTTGGGTAGAGTTACATTACTCTCTGGCGATTGGATGGATTTTTCTGGGTGACTCTTTGGTTCTGAATTAAATTGGTTCTGGTTGAAGATGATTTAATATTGAACGGTTCTTATTGAATGTTTATGATAACTGCTTCACCTGGAGTTTTTAATTTATTTAGAGTCGTCTTTCCATAGAGTTTAGATGCATTTTTGTCTAAACGTGTTGTTGCCGAGTTTGGTTCTTTGACTGAGTGACTATTTGTTTGTCTACACTAATAAAAAGAAAAGATTTGTGTTTTTCTTTGTAATGAATACAGTCGAAATTACTGGACCGATTTTAAAACAGGATTTAGGAACGGGTTTTCTACGGGTTTTGTCGACGGACGAATAGACAAAATCACAGATTCTGATTGCTTATCTGTCATTTTGTCTATTTTTTCGTCGATAAAACCCGTTTCTATTGTGGTCATGCCAAGTGTGTTAGTGAAAGATTTTTTTAAATTCTGTTTTAAAATCGGTCCAGTAGTGTTTGTAGAATGCTACATTATCACTGGGTAAAGGCTATAATTTATAAAGATATCACGCGGGCGAAGGCACTGGTGGAAGCCAGTTTTCAATAAATAGCTGGGTTGAAATGTTTTATTTACAATTTAGTTTTTTCGCAGTTTAAACATTTCTTATAAACTCGGTTGGTAAACATTCAAGCGATCGCTTCGTTTCAGAGAAAACTATTATTTTCATGAAAAAATAAACAATGTCTTATTATTCCAAGGACCTAAGTAATCAATTTCTTTTATAATACTATACCTATTAGAAATAAATGATTTTCAAGAATCCATTTCTTTAAACAAAATTTTAATATTTTGGAGAATATTAAAATTTTGTTTAGTTAGCCGTAGCTCCTTTTGGTCCAAACTTAAGGTCACAGTACCTATATCTTTGGCAATGAATTTTTTTTTTGTTGTAGGTTCACAGACAAGGGCATAGAAAAATGTTTGTTTTTCTATTCATGTAAGCAAATTCACTATTATAAACGATTTTCAAGAATCAACAAAAAAAAAAATTTTAATATTTTAGAGAATATAAAATTTTTGTTCAGTTGTTCTTGGCTCCTTTTGGTCCAAACTTAAGGTCACCAAGTATATCTTTGGGAATATTTTGTTTTTTTGTCTTTTGTTCATAGACAAGGGCATAGAAAAATGTTTGATTTTCTATTCATGCAAATATTTATAGACTTGGAAATATTTAGGTATGTTTTCATGAAACATGGTAAAAATTAAGATAGTACTTTAAAATCTACTTACGTTGCTTTTTTCGTTGACATATTATGTCAATGCATTACCGTTTGCCCGCGTATTTTTATTTTTTTTTACTTATTTGTGTTCTGCCATAACATTTATACTTATTATAAATTTTAATTAAAGTCACTTTTCGTCTATTTGTGTGACCGCTTTATTCTTCTAAACTGCGCATGTGATGCGTTTTGCACCATCATTAATTTAGAGAATTAATTGCGAAAAGTTTATAAGTAAATATAAATAAATTAATATTAAACTAACAAAATTATCATAAAGAATTCTCGATGTTTTGTCAAGTCTTTAAAACCGTACGAAGCAGGGACGGGTCGGTCCAGCCGGGGTTGCGAGTCGTCCGAAGGGGATATCGTGGCCCCGGCACACAGGCAACGGAAGGAACACGGGTGGGTTTTAGTCAGTAAAAGTCTGACACGCCCTCCCGCTCCGCCCAGAGCGGGAGAAGTTATTTAATAATTTCCCACCCTCAAGAAAAAAAAAAGGGACGGGTTGGTAGTCATGCTACCTATAATTAAACGTTTAACGTTAATTGTATTCTGTAAGCGGTCATAAAAGCCTGCTTAAATAGCGAGTAAAGGCCGCGGGCAGTCACGATGCGACTCCAGTATAACAATTTCCACGAAGTTTGCATAGAAATTGTTTCACCAGATTCTTGTTTCGCAGTCGCGTCTGTCTGCGGAAGCCTTAAAGCCGCGTCCTATTTGAAAGCAATCGTTGCGTGAATATGCGATCAGTCGCGTGCTTATGTCACTTTTGTTCGAAAAATCGGGAAGTGCCCTCTATCGGCGGGACCACGCGTTTTGATCACCGAACAAAAAGTTCGAACGATCGTGTATTAGCGCTAAGATTGCTTTTAAGGTGACGATAACCGACTTCTAATGATTTTATACTGGAGATCACGTCTAAACGGGCAGTGTTAATTATTTGGAAAAAATATTTACGAATATTTTGGATTATATACGTACTTTATGTATGTTATGTACGTACATGTGTATGTGACATAGTGATATTAATTTGGAAAGTACATACAGTAACATACACAGTACATAAAGTACGTACACATAGTGACATTAATTTGTAAAATTATATCTAAAGGCTCGTGCAGACCAGCGCGACGTGACGGCGCGACGCTACTCGAACAATACAATTTCTAAGAAAACTTCACGATATAACAATAGCCAGTGTCGCGCCGCGCTGTCGCGTCGCGCTTGTCTGTACGAGCTTTACCGCGGATAAAAAACTGAGAATCACA
The DNA here is from genome assembly GCA_914767755.1 of Agrochola circellaris. Taxonomy (NCBI): domain Eukaryota; kingdom Metazoa; phylum Arthropoda; class Insecta; order Lepidoptera; family Noctuidae; genus Agrochola; species Agrochola circellaris. The sequence continues at coordinate 14,329,021 of OU611860.1, forward strand.
CAAAATCTATCAAGCGTATTTTTCTGAAGCCATCACCATTTTAAAGATAATTTAATTATTAATCTTTAAGTATTCGTGTTTTATTCAAATACCTTTTGTTTTATGTATAATAAATTAATAATGCGTCTAATTTGGGACAGCGCTCCTTGATGGGCGAGTCCTATTACTGGCTGGACGTACGACGCGTTGCGTGAGCTCAGTACAGAACACTACTCAGTACAGAACTAGAGTTGGCTCCTGTTGAGTCAACAGTTTTTCTTGGAATTACAATTGACGGTAAATTTCAATGGGGCCCACACAGAAAAACTGTCAGGAAGGCTTAGTTCCGCCGCCTATGCTGTTAAAAAAATTAGACAGATAACTGACGTAGATACAGCTAGAATTGTTTATTTTATTTATTTTCATAGTCTTATGTCTTATGGGATTCTTCTCTGGGGAACCTGTGCGGACATTAATACTATCTTTGTTCTACAGAAAAGGGCTGTTCGAGCCATTTACAACCTCGGTCCAAGAGATTCCCTTCGGGAGAAATTCAGAGAAATAAATATTCTGACTGTAGCCTCACAATATATTTTTGAAAACCTATTGTATGTACACAAAAATATATCAAATTTTAAGAAAATTGTCGATATTCATAGTTTAAATACCAGGAATAAACACAACCTTGCTGTACATCGCACACGTCTCCACAGAGTAGGCAACTCGTTCATGGGTTTTATAACCTACGCTTTTACAACAAACTTCCCATTGACATTCGAAACTTACCCATGAATCGATTTAAAAACTGTATTAAAACCAAACTTTGTAAAAAAGGCTACTATAAAATTTTAGATTATTTAGAAGATAAAAAAGCTTGGGATTGAGCTGCTCGCTCTGCTAGGCCTTGTGAAAACCATAAAACTTGACATTTTAATTATTCATCACAATAAACCAGTTTTATATACATATTGACATTGTTGAAAATTATATTCAAACTGCACACGATTAATTTGTAAAGTATTACATTATTTTAATTATTGTGAATGTGAGGACTATGTGGATATTTTATTTTTATTTTTTCTCTTTCATTTATTTTTTCTTTCTCAGTTACTTTTAATGATGCTCTGGCAGTTTGAGTAGTTGATGCGGCGTACCCAAATTCTTTGGTATTGTTCGTCGAGTTGAGCTCCTTCAGTTTTGAGTTGAGCTCCACGATTACTGACAAATGCTTGCACTGACTGGACAGGTTTCACTCAAATCTGTGTGGTTCTTTCCCCAAAAGACCATTTCAGACACTAATCCACATGGTCCTCATATGACTTGACCAAGATTATGTCTGGACTTTAAAAGAGACTACGACCTCTGAGTTTGTTTCGGCCTTTCTTCTCAGAGTTGTCAGATACGAAACACCGACTCCATCTAGCTTATTTTTAATATTTTTTATATGACGTGTAAAAGTGAATCCGATATCCTATTTACAGAATAAACAATTTCATTTCATTTCACTCGCATGCCAACCACTCAAGCTTACTGGCATATATCTGCATCTGAAATAAGACGCGGGGTAAGGGTTTAAACATTGTCGCCACTTAGTTTTCGATAAAAGATTGACCCACATAGCTTTGTCTCTAGCAAAGTAAACAAAATTTACCCACTAGGATTTCCTGTGTGTATTGGTTCAAAATAGGAACACAAATCTCTCGCAAACATTCCGATTCGGAACAAATAATAGGTCAAACAAATATTTGTTTTCATGTGAACACTCACGAAACGAACGACTCGATTCACCCCGGTAGCACACCTCGTGCCGCGAAACCGCAGTAGTTCAATTCAACTGGCTCGCATCATGTTCTGCTACGCGAAATTTGGGGAGCGGAACATGACGCGAGCCAGTTGAATTGAACTACTGCGGTTTCGCTGCTACGATTTCGCGGCGGAGGTGTGCTGCTGCCGTTAGAACTACATATTTGGCTCGCTTAGAAATTGTATTTTTATTAAGAAACATAACATCACGCCTTGTAATCCCCGAAGAGTTAGGCAGAGGCGTACCCACATTTCGCTAATTATGTTTAAGTCCCATGTAATGGGGGGCGAGCTTTTTGCCATGAAACAGGCTAAGATTCATACTACGAGCTGCTACTGAGAAATTGTAGATGGGAAAATCCAATCACATTTTGCGCGACCCAGAAATCAAACCTATCAGGTCCTCATGCTCCGTAGTGTTTTTAATTAATTTTACGAGTTATTCACAAAAGTTGTAGGATTGTCTTTTTGTACCAGCCTTATTGCTATTGAATCTATAAAAAGAACCCAAAAAACCGAAACAGAACTCATAAATTGAATTCTGTATATAAAACTTTTCATCGGTTATAAAAAAAACATTTGCTGTTCCATAGAAAAGTGCAATACATACGCGGTCAAAATGTATGGAGCGGCTGATTAAAAAAAAAATTACCGACGAGAAATTTCAACGCAGGGGGGTTCAGAATCATGTACCGAATACATGGTATCAGTATTTGCGTCGATGTCCCTGCCAACCTGTATATTTGGATAGCCGTTATTGTGTGACCGGTCACCGCTTTCTTAGGGAAACTAAAGTCTAATCGTTATTCTTGTCACTGTCGCACAATTAATATAGACAATATGTCTTTATCAATGCACATGAAAAAAAGAAAGAACGTTTATTGGAAAGTTCAACATGCTATGTAACGTTTATAGATTTCTGCCTGAGACAATTTGTTTGTTTTTATTTATTTATTTATTATTTATTAAAACCTTTCACACTCAAAAAAGTACAAAGGCGGACTTAATGCCTTTGCCGTGTTTCTGCCATATAAACTTGATATACTAGCGACCCGCACGGTTTTTACAACTTGACAAAAAATCAAGATTTCTATAACATAAATGAAAGTTAAAATATGAATGTATTATATTCCTGAACCTTCCGGAATAAATTATCTAAAAGATGGTGAAACCCGCACCAAAATTCATTGCGTAGTTTAGAATAACAACGCGGTCACACAGACAAACACGAAAAGCGATTTTAATCTGTAATATGTATGTGGTATAGTATAGATTACCACCTTCGACGCGACGGTACGAGTAGATATACTCAGATTTCCAATCCATATGTACGTGTTAGGCAATCATTATGGTGCCTGCATCTTATTCACGACAAGGGCTCTCGATATGCCAGAGCTAATGGTCTCGTTGCCAACCTCTACGATTATTGCCATCTGCCACCACGCTGCATTGCTCTTGGGTTGGCTTAATTGCATTAATTGATTTTGGTTTTGTTCAAATTGGTCCAATCACACGGATTACAAATAGGTATTAAGAACTCTTTATTCGTCTTTACAATAAAACTTGTAGTATTTCGCTCTGTTTTTACCAAATTAGTCCAAAGAGGAATTAAGTTATATTAATAGTTATTTCCAACAGCTCGAGAGGAGCTCGTGGCTAAATAATAACAGCCGCATGGGTCGATCAATCAGGTAAAGCTACACTTGCCGGAGTTGGTCCGTGGATGAGTGACCATATTTACATACCGAGACTCCTCCGTGCCTCGGAAAGTACGTTAAGCCGTTGGTCCCGGCTGTCACTCGTGGATCTTTGACAGTGGTTAAGAGTTGTCAGAAGCATGAAAGTCTGACACCAGTCTTAACAAAGGGTATCCTATTACCCAGTTACTGGGTTGTGGAGGTCAGATAGGCAGGCACTCCATATAACATACTGGTATTCAGCTGCATCCGGTTAGACTGGACATAGTTGGGAAAAGGCTAGGCAGATTGATTGAATAGTTGTTTCCAAGTTTGAGGTAGAGATTAATTTATTTGAAATAATAGATTGTTATGTTGCAAAGTTCTGCATTCAAATTCCTCGCAGTAATGTCTGTAGTTTTGTCCAATAAATTTTTCCACAATACACTTTTCGCCCAATTTCTAATGAGTTTTTCTATATTTTTTAAACTAGATACCTGTCTCTTTCATGAGTTGCACAAAATTTACATAAATTAAATCTGAATCTCCCAAAAAAATCCTTTAACAAAATTCTCTCTCTCACTTTTCTAGAATAATCTTCTCCAAAATTTAATTTCGCCCAACAGCGACAAAACTGTCCACTTAAAATGTATCTGCAGCAGAAATAAGCTTAGCCGTTGCATTTTTAGAGGTCCAGGAGACTGCCCTGTTAGTTATAGTACTTTGAAGAGATAGTTGGGGACTTCTACGACGTCTAATAGCTCTCGATTGAGACACGGTAGAATGTAGAGAATGGTCGCAAGGTATTTCTAGTTACTGTTAGTTTTGTCATGAAAGAGTTGAATGCAGAAGGTCTGCTAATGCTGGAAGTTAAAACAGTTCATTTTGTGTATAATCAATTTTAAATTGATTACAACATTCAAAGTCAAAGCCAAACAATTTACTTCAATTAGGCACATAAGAGGGACTTTTGAACGTCAATTTTACACAAATTAGAATTGATTCTAGTCGCCCCTTCCAAAAGGTAGTTCTCGTATGGAGAAGAATGGGCAAGAAACTCCACCGTTACTCTTGACATTGATTTGAATTATCTCCAAGCGTTAGCTTAGAGATATTTGTATCTAATTTAAAGCTTTTTTTAACCCTGTTGGACTCTGTCAATCATCTCTGTCAAATTTATTTGGCTTCGTCATTTCGTAAGAAAATAAAGATGTTTATTTTGGGCCCTTTGTGCTGGTCAGTCAAACCACCAGTTCTTAGACATGATGTTCTTCTTGCAAATGTGATGTTGAAAATTTTTAACCAGTTTTTCCTTTTCTCCACACTTTACTTATTTACTTACTTTATAGTTTAGTGTGACTCTATTGAAACCTTAGTTTCTTTTTATTTTCTTTTATCATCAAATATTTCGTTCGTGACTTTTGCTAAGTTGGTTTTCTGCACTATTACTTCGTTCTGTTCTGATATTTTGTTGTGTGCTTAGACTCTGGAGTGGTAATGTTTCTGAGGGTGCTTGGCTGCGGGTGGGTAGGTGTAATTGTGATCTAGGAATGCAGCACCTTATTACTACTGCATACGATGTTGTTTGGGAGCTTAGGATACATAGTGTTGATATTGTTAGGAATATTGGAGTTTAAGGGAGAGATAAGAGATAACCTTTGGAGACTGGGTTTTTATTTTACTTAGCCTTTTATTCTTGACTTCAACGATATGAAAATTACATTTCTTCTTCTTCTTCATAGCACTTTTTTCAGAGCGGTCGTGGTCTTCGTATTTTTTCTTGTCGAGGGGCTGATGTGATTTGCAAAAAAAAAAAGACTTTTAGTGCATTGATAATACGAGTATAAACACTAAAATATTTAATGTTTTATTTTGTTCAGATGTCTAGTTATTATTAAGTTAGTTCCTTGACTAGTCGACATCGCGCCAAAAGCTTTTTTTCAAAATATTAATTAAAGCAATAAGTACAGGGTCAAATTAAATTAGCTAGCAAAACTCAGCAGACGTGATGGTTATCGATATCTAAACGGACAAAAATTTTTTTTTAGGTATGTTTAAGTTTGTGTTGAGAAATTTGTTTTTTTTGTTTTATCGTGTTTAGATATACCCATTACGTATGTGAAGTTGACACAAAAAAACTGATATTTCAACTACACTGCGATTAATGACCCCAAAAAAATAATTTTCATTTTTGCTATATCATATTTAGATGTCGAAACCCATCACGTCCGCGGAGTTTTGCTAGCTAATTAAATTTGAAGCTGTATAGTGTGTCAAATGTCTTTCAATCAGATAATTCTCCTGTAATGCATGATCACCGTAATGAATATTATAAGTACTGGAAATTATGACGATTACGGGGATTAGAAATTGACGTTTTGATCGACGTAATGTATTTTCACCATTTTCTCTGATCTGTTTTCGCGAAGTGAATTGAAATAGTCAAGACAAATTTTCTTTAGGTGACGTCTCTCATATTTATTTCTTCAGAATCCCTGATGGTTTCAGGCAAAGGGTCTCGGTGTTGGATAACGCTGAAAGATGATATTTTTCATAAAAATATGGCCCGGTAAAGTTTCTTATTTTATGTATCAAGGCTGTACCAATACCCTTACTCTTTTGAGGTAAAGAAAATATGGTTACAATACACCGGAATATCAATTTCAAGAATTTCTGTAGGTACCATATACTTGGTTTAAGATTCCATCAGCTAATACCACTTTCGTTTTGGACGTGCTAGAAAAAGGCCTCTTCCAATTCGAACTACAAAAAAGTCTGCCCTCCCCATTTAGTCTATCTCTTGATCATAAGCTATGAGAAAATGGGAATCTCATTACTTCCACCTCACTGGTTTAAAAATGAATATTATATTACAAAATTATTAATTCCTCACCACTGGGTTCGTAAAAAATGCATCACGCGACCATTTCCTTCCACCCGGAAAACGTTAAAGACCACGACGTTACTGAAATGAACAAGCAAATTGAAAACATTAATGAATGAACCAATGAATCATAAAAACAAATGTATCAACTTTAAAATAATTAATCATTCCAATAACCTTTTAATAAAATGCTTTTAAGGTACCACCACACCGCGACCGCGCGTAATGAGCATTCAGCTACGAGCTTTTTAGTAGTCAGTACGTGAACCAAGCAGTTTGTTTTTTGCTCGAAGACAACAGATTTTCTGGTTGAAAACGTTTTCAAGCACCACAAAGTGACTATTGGGAAAATTTTCAGGCATAACTTAATTTGGAGTGGTTTTTTGACATCGTAAAGTCAAACACACCGTCATTTTCATGACTCCCTTAGTATGATAGCACCGCTTTATTAGGGAACCCAAACTTTAAGATGATTCCTGGCGAACAACGATTTTAAAGAACGTCTTGAGTCAGGACGTTCTACTGAACTGACGTTTTACTGAATTCGTACCTACGTAAAATTTGTTCGCAAAACAAATTGTCTCGAAATGGAATTTACGCATCAACGTGAACGCTCATTTCCAAACGTTCGCGAACGAATGCTCGCAGCATGAACAGACCTTTACAGAAAATATCTTTTGAATGTAATGTAGTGGAATCAAAGAGATTCCCAGGACATTGATATAAACCGTTTAATGGTTGAACTTCGTAAATTAGTTGCCTCTTAATAAATACCGAGGTGATTAAGTAGGTTTTATTTACGACCGCGTTCCGCTAAGTTATGGTCTCAATTTGTAGGGAAATGTAGGATTTTCTGAACTATTTATGGGAGGTTGTTTAGGCTAATGAAAGTTAAAGCTATTTTAATAGCTGTTTGCAATTTTAATTTTTTTAGTAGCGTGTATTTAGGTAGTCTAAGTACCTATAAAATACAAAATTGCGTTGTTTTCAGAATAGATATTTCTGATTATGACATACCTTTACCATACCATGTTTACCTTTGTTAGCGGTAATTTCTTAAAAAAATACGTCTAAACAACGTAATATCTTCGACAAATCTTTATTAGACATCAAGGGTTTTGTCAAATCTTTTTATCAAAACGCGGGTTTTGCCAAATCCCCAAACCAAGAAATTCTAAGTATGCCGGGTAGTTCATTGGCATTCAGTGACCGTTTCAATACCTAAAACCATTAAAAGCAATCTTTTAGCTGCAGACGTCTAAATCATCCTCTACTTCTTACTATCTCCAAGAAAACTTAATAATTTGCACAGTACACACAGTTTGTACGGTACACACAACTTGGACGACAATCACACAGTTCTGTAATTGTGTCGCTAATGCAGATATACGCGGTGATATCGGGCCGAGTTGTGCACTGATGCAACTAGTTGTTACGCCTTGTAATATAGTGTTGTAACTGCAGCGAAATGTACTGTAAAATTAAATCTATTGTTATATTATTGTGGCGGCATCTACATCGCCACATGCGAACTACGCATCAAAGACCTGACGTGACACAACATCCTGACGTCACTCAAATCCTTCATCGCGCAATTAGAGTTTACCGCGCGATGGCATATACAATTGGTGGATATATACAAGCTCCCGACTTCAACCTCTGGGCAGTTGCCCGCCAGACATAACAGCCGACTGGTCGGAAGATCTTCCCTTTTCTATGGTGGATGAGTGAACTTTACACCCTGTTCCTCATACCCCTAAATTATTATTGTGGGGTAGAATATAGGGTTGCTTAAATAAGATAGGTAGATACATTCATGACATCTAGGTGCACGTAGGTGCTACTGACGTTTCATAGCTGCTCATGTAAGTTTAGCATAATCAGCCTATAATGTTCCCACTGCTGGGACACAGGCGTCCTTTCTATGAGATGGGACCCAGTGCGGGTTGCTAGAAGTCACAATTCTCTGAATGTTTGGTTCCAGGACATGCCGGTTTCCTGACGATGTTTTCCTTCACCGGTTTGAGAGCAGTGGTGATGAAATAATTTACACTAAGTAAAGCACCTGTCAGGGTTCGAACCTACAGCCTACAACTCGTAAGTCGAGGCTGTTAATACTGGGCAATAAAAAATAGGAATGATTTGATATAAGGCTGCCACCAACTTCTTATAAGTTCTAGATAATGTATTTGATTGTGTAGGCGATCGAATTAATAAAAATGTATTTATATTATTATTGAACTATAAAAATGTGTAGGTATATATTATTATTTGATTGAGTAATACTAAATTATTGAAATTATTAATGTAAAATCGTGTCAACAGCATAGTTATTTGTTTTTTTTTTTAACTCTCAAATTTGCGATGCGTGTTAAAGACCGCTGAGTTGTAAGTACCTACATTATAGAATAACACCAAAATGTACACTTAGTTTGCAAATAAATCTTTGACTTTGTCAGACAACTTGTGGCTGCATCTACATCGCCACACGCGAACTACGCATCACACTGACGTCACACGAAATCTTGCATCGCGCAAGCAGATTTACCGCGCGATCAGCATGTAATATAACTTCCCGACATCAATCGTCGTGCAGTTGCCCACCAGACACAACAACCGTCTAGTCGGATGATCCTCCCTTTTCTATAGAGGATGACTGAACTTTACACCCTTTTCCTCATACCTCTAAAAACTTAATTAAAATTCTATCCCATTTAAGGTTTAACGTAAATACTGGAAATTCCTGAAATTCTGAAAAAGGCTCCTTGAGTAACAAAAAATACAGTCACGACCTTTTCAAAAGGTCTACGCCTATAAAGTCTCGGAATCTTATTTAGAACACTGATCTGTACACTTAAGTCATAAAATAAACCTAAGCCTAGGCTGAAATAAAAGTAGACAACAAAAACAAATCCACTACAATGTCAACTCAAAGCCCGGGACACAGTCTATGCAAAACATTAACTTAAACGCGAAAAAATAAGCAGTATGACAACGGAAGTTTTATTGATGCCTATAACTCTTTTACTTAAATATACAATGTATAATACAATCAAAAAGGGATTAACAAAACATTCAGATCTGTTTCCTACATATATTTCTACCATATGCTAATATATCTTACTTTATATTTACCGTTTTTACTTTTTCTTTTCTTTTCCGTTTATTACACCCGCCTTTTTCTGGTAAAGCAGTTTTATTCTGTCGAATTTGGGTTTATATAGAGCTCCGAGCCGAAAGCTCATTCGAAACTAATAAAAATCCAGGCAAAGTAAATAAACGTGGTCTCCTTTGTTTCAGATGGATTTCTGTTTCTGCCTCTCCATAAGGGTCACGAGAAGATTTTTTAAAGTCAAAATCATCTTAATCTTCTTCACGGAACACGTACATTCGCACTCATGAAGACGAACATGGACAAGAGTTTAAAGAAGAAGAACCATGCGAACGGAAAGTACAAGAAGAATGGGAAGTCTGAGAATTACAGGATCGACGAAGACGTCATTACGACGTGCTGTCTTTGTGTCAAGACTAAAAAAAGCAAGAAGAAAAGCTTTATCGCAGGATGTGTGACAAATTTGGGAATTTTCACATTACTCCTAGCTTACACTCTGGTCGGTGCTTTTATATTCTTGGCTATAGAAGGCGGAGCAGCAAAGATCCACCAGAAAACTCTTGCCACCACATCGTATCAAGCATCTGAGAATCAGAAGTCAGTACCTCTGTCAAAACTAAACGCGACTTTAAGCCAGGCGAGTGCTGAACTGAGGTCGCAGACGGTGGAAAGTATTTGGGAGATCACGGTGTCTTTAAACATTTTGTATAAAGAGAATTGGACGAGACTGGCTGCTCAGGAGATAGCCAGATTTCAGGAGAAGTTAGTGGCAAGGGTAGCAGCTGATGTGTCGGCGCAGTATGGAGGGGCGAGGGCGCTGGAGTCAGCGCCTGCGTTGGTAGTGGATGACTATGAGTGGAACTTCGCGAAGGCGTTTCTTTATTCTCTGACTGTTCTCACTACTATAGGTAAGGTTTTACATAGTAAGGTATCATTTATTAGATATAAACGTCTTGTTCTGTACAATGTACATATAGCTATACAATGTTGCCCATGGGCATGTGACCGCCCGTATTTTTCTAAATATTCATGAAAAATTATCGATAATTAACTTTAATCTTGCCCATGAGTGACATTGTATTATATATCATGGAAACATCTTAATTTTTGTAACATGACATTTGTTTGTTGCTGCATAAAATGATTGCTGCAGTAACTGTTTAGAGCAAAGCGGTTCTACCAAAGGAGGTTAAACATCAGTATTTCATTAACGACGCCGAATTAGTTGCTCTGGTAATAATCCAAAACATGGCCACTGTTCTACAATCCCACATGACAGGAAGAGCATCTTCTATAAACAATATCCACTATTCTAGAATTTCTTGTTTGTTAAGTCACATTTTGTTCGCAGGTTACGGCAGCGTGGCGCCAAGGACAGCTCTAGGAAAAGCAGTCACAATAGGATATGCTGTAATAGGCATACCCTTAACTCTCCTCTACCTCTCCGTAGTAGGAGCTCTTCTATCAAGACTAGCCCGAAGCGTGTTCACCAGAGCATTATGCTGCTGTATATGCACAAAGTGCGGGTACTGCTGCCTCGATGAACGAACTATGACCAGTAAAGAAAGAAAGGAAAAAGTCAGAAGGCAGGATGATTACAGACATCAGACGTTACATCTTCAGGAGCCATACTACGTCAGGTCTCCATCAGGTACAATAATATCAGCATCACAAGCGCACAGTGTAAGCACAAATTCTATCAAGGATAAAACTCAAGGGTTAAGTTTCCTAAGAGACTGTGATTCCATGAGTTGCACTGATACAGATTCTAAAGTGTCTCTAAGGGGATTCTCCATTCTAGCTCCAATTTCATTATGTTTGGCGGCGATTTTTACTTACATTTTCTTTGGAGCTCTAGTGTTGTATCAATTGGAAGGTTGGAGCCCTATAGACGGTGTTTATTTCTGCTTCATGAGTCTAAGTACCATTGGTTTTGGGCATTTGGCTCCAGGTGCCACACAGAAGAATGGAGCTTCATCTGGCACCGTGTGGTTCTGCTCAATATACATCATGACCGGCCTTGCACTGACTGCGATGTGTTTCAATGTTCTTCATGACGAGATTGTGCATCGACTAAGGCATCATGAGAAGGTTCTCAAAGCGAATAACCAGAAGGTCCTTACTTCGGAGTTCCTTCATAGATCTTGACGAGACGAAAGCGGGAACCTGACTGATGAAACAATGATGCATTCTGACGGGGAATCATTGCCAGAGGTTTTGCACCATGTCTCGAATGCCCGGCACGAAGGAGGTGCGATACGAAGGAGTGTGTATTCCCTAAAAGAGATGAAAGAACCAGAAAGAGTGACTCCTATGTAGGCACATCTAATTTCGTTCCCGTCAATGTAGTACAGTATAATTTTGAAGACACTGTAGAATTGAAGGATTTGATAGTTAATAAACAGTCTCAACCAAAACTTAAGTAAAGAAATGACTGACCTTATGTGTTAATTATTTTAATTAGTTGAGTAATTATGAAATAGGAATTATATAGGACATTATACTTGTGTTTAAAAATAGGTTAAAACTAAGTGAAGTTACGGAAGTGTAAAATTAGATTTAAGATTTAATAATAATTAATAATTAAAGGTTTTTTGTACGTAGATATTATACATTAGAGCGTTTGAATGATTTATTGTATTGTTGTAATAAATAGAGTTATGGAAATATGCCAAATTATATTGTACAACGTATGATACTGATAGTTTGTATATCTAATGCGTATCATATAACTAAATTATATGAGGCAGTTGTTAAACGACTGTTTAGCTGTTCCTGAAAGCTGCCTCGGTTTGAGCAAAATGGTTCGCAAAATGTAGATAAAATTGCCTTTGTCGAGGCACAGAAAAGGCGATGTATACTCGGGCGTGCGTTTAAAACTTATACCGAGGCAGCCTCGAAATAAGCAACAGCTCTAAAAGTTAATTTTGAATTTAATATTGAAGTGGCAATTTTATTAATTCCATATTTTTTATGATTTGTAAATGAGAGTTGGCGTGAATACAAAGAAAACCCATGCCATGAGTAAAAATTGAGTGTTAATTAATAAAGTGTGAGATAACTATTTGTCAATATTTATTTTATTTGTGAAATTGTATGAAATGTAAAAATAACATCTTGAAAATAGAAAAATAAAGACTTTAAAATTAATTATTTTTCTATTAAATTACTGATCCCTCAGCCTTTTGATTTGTTTCATCCCTGGGTAAATCCTCATGGATCACATTTGGATAGAATGCAAACCTTGTATTTTATTGTATTTCAGATAATTATTTACTGACTAAAACCCATCGGTGTTTCTCAGGCTACCATAACCCCGTACCCATGACATTATTGATCCCCAGCCCAGGAAATAAGAATCACATCACAGTTTGATCATTACTTTTCTGTGGAACCTACCATCAAATGAGGACTTACAGTAGGCAGTTACGAAAGAATTAAGGGCTGACGATGAAATAGAGCATGAAATAACGAAATATCACACACGATTTGCACAAGAAACCGAAACAATATGAAACCATTACAACACACGAAATTGATAGCTTAAATTAGTAAGGTCTTGTTATTACATGCCGGGGCATTTTCGACCCGGGGGTGAAATGATTACATGGCGGGGTATTTTCGACCCGGGGGTGAAATGACGGCCATAAGCGCCCATTGTCCGGAACCCCTAGTATTTTGATTTATCTTCTTAAGGTAGCGCGCAGTTTATAATTAAGGGTAGTTAATGTATGTGTTGCTGCGTTTTAAAGTATTTCAAGGTCGATGGGGTATTTGAAATTGCAGGTTTGGTAGAAGTTCTATTTCAAATTGTGCAGTATAAGTCTGCTATAATCATCGACAATAGTAAAGTCTTTAAGAGCTTTTATACTGAAAGTGGGCAACGTCGCAAATTGCTGTCAAACATTTCGTTATTGTATGAAAAAAAAAAGAAATATGGCTAACTAATGAACTAAAATATTGATTATGAAATGCAATAATGAATATCGTAATCCCGAATTGAGTTTTAGATGAAATAAAAGTATTTGGAAACTTTCCAAATGCCTTTTTTACACCTAAAACGTTTACAACATCAAATTCAGTGTTATAATTGCAATTCATTATTAATATTCTAGTTCGCTAGTTAGCCATATTTCAGTAATATTGCCAAATTAATCAAAGCGGCGAAATATTTGACAGCTATTTGCGACGTTGCCCTCTATCAGTATGTAAGCTCTTAACTGGTCTATGCGAAGACCCATTTACAAAATTATTAGTGTATTTGTAACTCCATACGAGTATCTGTTCATTGTGTCAAAGTCAAGGAAATTAATTGTTAAGGAAATTGACTACTTACCAACTTAAATTGTCCGTATATTCAAATCACAATTACTGTCATTATTTGACAGTTGTATGAAATGGCTATAACTCGGCAACTTGACGTAGGATGTCAATTTGCTTAATAGATAATTTCCCTAACTGTACATGTGAGTAATTAAATGATCTAAAATAAAAAATTGTCAGTGCTTTTGCTCGTGATGACTGATTATGGACTAAAAAGCTGAAGGTACGGGGATAAATACTTCAGTGGATGATAAAAGGCTGTTAATGAGTAAGTATTATGGTGAGTAACATAAAGGCTCGTTCAGACCAGCGCGACGCGACGGCGCGACGCGAGTCGAACAATACAGTTTCTGAGAAAACTTCACGGTATAACAATAACCGTTGTCGCGTCGCGTTGTCGCGTCGCGCTAGTCTGCACAAAGCTTTACAGTTTTAAAGTTATCGTACCCGAAGGGTGCCAAACGGAACCCTATTACTAACCCTATGCTGTCCGTCTGTCTGTCACCAGGCTGTATCTCATGAACCGTGATAGGTAGACAGTTGAAATTTTCACAGATTGTGTATTTTTATTGCTGCTATAACAATAAATAAATACAGTAAAAATTAATGGGGGTATTCAAGAAAAGTGTTTTATCGGCGTTTTTTGCTAAATATCGTACGTTGATACAGGGCCCTTCTAAAGCTAGTCTGACTCGCACTTAGCTGGTTTTGAAAGTTAGAAATAAAATCACATCATTATTTTGTACCAATACTACGAGTATTCTGAAGCCGACGATACGACAGTAATTTGAACGTCTTTCAGGTACCAATGGCCGGTGGAGCAGACGAGTCCTAAGCGAAGAAATTGTCGTAGTTATCATCCTTGGCTGATGGATAAGTGATCTCAATTTGTACCAAAAGTAGGAAAACGCTACTCATCGATGGAATAATCCTACCTCGCACGAGCGCTCTTTTTAACGCGATTTTTAGCGGCATGAGTTGAAAATCCAACTGTGCACTTTTTCAATGCGCTAGGAATGCACTCTGTTGGATTCTTAACGCTCGGTTCAACGCCTAGAGTTGAAAATCGAGCACGGTCAAACACGACGCGTTAAAAAAAAAGACATATGCACATGTAGGCTCTCAGAAAATTATTGTCTATGGAAGGTAAACTGATGCTATTTTCCCAAAATTATTCTGTTTTGTTTTTATATCGATTTTGTTATAACTGTTTCCACATTGACGCCTACCGCTGAGGTTCTGCTGCGAAATGTGGTAGTTTTTCAAACATTTTGCTCAGTTTTCACCATATTTTCGCTGACGGTAGCAGCAGCGTGTCCACAAAATTCAAATATTTACAGCTGATTCGCGCGGTAAAAATCATTTCCACAGACTATTAAAATCGTTCTTTTTAGGTTTTTGGTTCGGAGTTTTAAGTTTTGTAATAATAATATTAATATATGGAAATATGAAATGTGGCTAACTAGTGAACTAAAATATTGATTATGAAATACAATAATTAATATATTAACACCGAATATTTAGTTATAGATGTAAAAAAACATTAGGAAATTTTCCAAATACCTTTTTTACACGTAAAGCGTTTACAACATCAAATTCAATGTTATAAAAAATTCTATTTCTTATTTCCATACAGTAACATTGGCAAATTAATCAAAACAGTGACATATTTGCGACCACTTTCAGAATAAACGCTCTTAATATACGTAAATAAACTGCTTACATTTAGGGTAAGACGTAATTTGGTGGTAGGTAGGTATTTTAGCCTAAAATTATAATCGTGTTTTGGCACACACGTCTCAAAGTATGAGACTTCACACTCAACACAAGAAAACAGCATAAGTCTAATTTTCTCTTTGACAATACACAACAAAATAGACAATTTAAGTCAGAACAGACAAAGTTCTGGAAGCCTTGCTTTCAAACCAGCCACACGTATCTAATTATTGCACCATAGGCCTCGCTCAGGTTGACGAGCTTGCGCGGGTGCTGAGGCGGGCGCGACATATCTATACTTATTCACATAATAAAGCTGAAGAGTTCGTTTTTTTGTTTGTTTGAACGCGCTAATCTCTTGAACTACCAGTCCGATTTGAAAAAATCTTTTTGCATTTGATAGTTCAATTCTTGAGGAAGGTTACAGATTATTTTAGCATCACGCTACGACCCTTAGGAGCCGAGCAAAAATAAAACTGGCTGCTACTGAAATATTTCGATCGGGAAAAAGCCGTTCGACTCAGCTTGAATTGTGCCGAGCCGTCCCGAACATTATAAAAGAGAGTGTAAATGCCGAACGAAGTTTGCCGATCGGTACGTGCTGAATGAAAGCTGATAAGTGTAGTTAATGATTTGGTCGCCTTTGTTGTTAAAAAAGTACTGCTGAATCAAATGTGCTGACGCAGACATGTGTGGAGCACCCCTGAGCGATGTAGCTAGTGAGCGACCGTTCATTGTTTTATCCTGTAGAAACACGTACACAGATATTTTATTTCTGACCGCAGCAACTTACAGCAACGTAATTGTAACGAGAATAAGATCACTGTGATTTTTACAGAATTGTCAATGGCAGCAAACAGGGCCCTATACCACAAAACTTTACAATTTACAAATTCGAAAATCTTATAAGTGTCTGTACCACAAAACTCTAAACCACATAATTGCAACGGAAAAACCTTACAAATATGTGAATTGTAGTGACAAGTCTAAGGTTTACATATTTGCACAATTTAACAATTTTGTAGAATTGTAGACTTGTAAAGTTTTTTTGTTTATGGCACACACAGTGTATTCTGTAAAAATCTCACAATAAAAACTTTGGTGAGGTGAGCTGTCATTGCAGCTGATGCTTGTTCAAGTTCAAAATATTTTATTTTATTTCACATAAACCTACATGGGCACTTATGAAACGTCAGAAGCTAGGTGCACGGTTCCAATTGGTCGTTTCCTATGGAGAAGAGCCGGAAAGAAACTCCACGATTACTCTTTTAAAAATAATTGGCCTTTATAATATTTTCAAATAATATATATAGTAATATGTAGTATTAATAGGTATGGGAGGGCAGTGTAGGTCTTTCAACAAGTACCAGGTACTTAACAAAATAGAAGATGGTCAATAATTCTACAGTCTTGGTCTTGGGACTGACACCTCATTTCAAGGTCACAACACTTAAGATTTTTTTAACGAAAATTTAGAACATTGTGATAATTACAGGGATGCAAAATCAGAGGTAAGATAGCTGCGAAAGTACTGTTCCCTCTACTGCCCGCTACAACAACTTGCGATACACTGTGGTCACCTAATCGCTCCCGACATCGCGCCCGCTACCGCTCAAGTGACCGCGATTCCACCCTGACCGAGGCCAGAAAGTGTAGCGAAACAAAAGTTGAGTTAAACCAGATGCTTTGTTTTATACCTATCTACGTTTGTTGGGATATCTTAACGGCAACATGAAACAGTCCAGTGATTTAATAAGGCTGTGAAATTTTGTGTGGGAATTTTCATGGGAAATGAATATTTGTTGGGAATAATGATGAAAAAGGTAATCTAAACATACTAAAATTTTTTTTGTGGATAAATTGTCTATTTATTTTTAAATACTTTGAATACCTATTGTTGCTGTTGTGAGGAGCTCGTGGCTAAGTAATAACTGCCGCACGGGTCAATCCATCAGGTTAAGCTGCGCTTGCCGGGGGTGACCATCTTTACTTACCGAGACTTCTCCGTGCCTCGGAAAGCACGTAAAGCCGTTGGTCCTGGCTGTCATTCGTGGATCTTTGACAGTCATTACGGGTCGTCAGAAGCCCGTCTGCCAAAAGTCTGACAACCAGTCTTACCAAGGGGTATCGTATTACCCAGTTACTGGGTTGTGGAGGTCAGATAGGCAGTCGCTCCATGTAAAATACTGGTATTCAGCTGCATCCGGTTAGACTGGAAGCCAACCCCAATATAGTTGGGAAAAGGCTAGGCAGATTGATTGACTTTGAATACCTATTGTAGTAGGTATAGTAATTTTATTTTAGGTACATCGTCATCACATAACATAATTTAATTATAAATGCTTTATCTAAAAAAAATATTTTAAAAGAGTGACTTTGGAGTTTCGTCCCCATTTCCAAAAGGTAGTTTAGGGTAGGAAGACACGTCTAGAATCAATTCTATTTTATTGTAAATGGTGAAGTCCAAAGTACTTTTTAATGGCTTACTTGAAACAATAATTTGACTTTCACGTTCGTTATTCGATTTATAAGGTGAGCCTTCTAAATAATCAACCATACGATATCTTGCATATTTAAATTCTTGGGTAATGATGAATGGATTATGTAAAAGATGATTATGGCTAAAAAGGGGGTGGGTACTGAGATGACGTATGGAAAACATTTAAAAAACGCCTTCTTACAAAAATATATTGAAAATCTTCAACATACACATCTTAGAAGAGCGAAGGCGTTTAAACGACGCAATGTAATCCAGTAAAATCTTGAAAGAAAATATTGACTCACCGCCGCTGCTCGCACTTATAAACTTTCGTGCTCCTTCAAGAATTCCACGTAAACCCATAACTCCACTTCGTCCTCCACAGAGAAGAACGGTGTTGGGATCTAACTTTCCATGCACTAGGTTCTGTAGGGTTTTGAATAGTTGCAGCGATCTAATCGATTTCCACTTTGATTCTATATCTAAGCAGAAATCTAAAATCTTGTGTTGTTTATCAGAGTTGTTGTAAATCATTCATTATTTTGTTATTTATATAACTTTCGCAATCACATTCTAAACTAAGTATTTATTTAGGCTACATATTTTTTCTTTAGTTTTAAGTTGGCTTGTAAACTGTACATGTACCTAGGCTTACAAATTACCATAATTTTAGTTCATGTGGTGTTTACCTTTAAGTAATTGTTACACTGGTCAAAGTTTTTTAAGACGTTTTTTTTATCAAGATGTTAGTGTAAACAATTGTTGGTGAACCAAATAAATAAATTTTAAAAAAAATGAAGACTTGCTGCAGTGACCCCAAACTAATTGAGATACAGTCAGGAGGATTGTGATCCTTCTAGTACAGATTTTTAACTCTTATGTAGGTACTGAAATGGGGTTACCGCGCTTTATTGTGACGAAAAAAGTACCTGCATTGGTTGAAGCGTCCTGGCGCTCCCAGTAGCTTCACAATCAGCTCAAAGATTATATTTAGCACCGTTTAGGATGCTGCAAGTGGAAGATGCGTTGCTCTCTTGAGCTGTAATCCCATGTGAGCTATAGTTAAGTGATTTCCTTTGTGCGCGTAATTAAGGGTAAAATTCTGTACTTCAGGTTTGATTGATACGACCCAAAGTCAAATTTCCATTCAAAAGAGTGATTTATAATGACGAAACATCAATATCATAACCTCATTTTTCCCAATTCCTCACAAAATCCTCAAACGTTCACCATTTTTCGGCTCCCAAAAACGCAATAACTGCGCGTCCATCAAGCTTAATACCAGAATAATTTTCTCAATATTTTTTTACCCGAAAAACGTAAAAAGCACAGCAATTAATGGCAGTATACGTATAGGAGATACAACGAGAGGAATTAACGAGAGCGGACGTCCATCATTACCGGAATCACCTTGGAGTAGAGAAGGAAGGGAGATAAGCCAAAAACTATCTTTCTTGATACATTCGCATATCGTATCAACTGGTCAGGAAAACATTGAAAGTAAATAAATGATTGAAACAAACGTTCATAAACGCATGCCTTCCTCCCCATGGGGGTAGGTCGAAACTATAGAACGCGTTCTTAGCGAAGGCGAAGCGAATAGGCTGAGAAATGATGTGCCAAGGCAAGTGGCGGTGCTTGGGGGAGGCCTATGCCCAGCAGTGGACGTCTTTCGGCTGAAATGACGATGAGTTTTATATGATTTTTGTTTGCATGTGTTCTGTGAAACGTGGACAGTGAGGTCTCAAATGAGATAAGAGACAATTAACAATTTTGTAGCTGGATACTAAATTAAGTTCTTCAGCAGCTTTAAGCACCAGAACACGTCTGCTATATTTCTGTAATCCCAGGTAACTACACCGAATGAAAATGTGCGGCAAAAATATTCGAGTACAACGTTTACAAATTGAAAATACAGTAGCGTTATTGTTGGCACGTCACGTTGCAATTTCGAAAATCAGCAGTAGTGTGGCATTGTAGATGCTAACTGTAGGAGACCCCTACTTACGGTCAATTGCTTGAACTAGGGAACGAATTTTGGTGGATGTTTTGAGCGTATGCCGTGTGTGTGTGTTATGTAGCATAACATAATCAGCCTATAATGTTCCCACTGCTGGGAAACAGGCCTCCTCTCTTCGAGTGGACTGTATATCTCACATGTCTTCTAATTTTTGGTTATAGGATAGATAGATAGGATATATCGTTTATTTAGTGCACACAAAAGTTAAAGCACAACATACAAAAACACGATAAAATAATAACTAAATACATGAATATGATGATGAAATAAGGTGCCAATATACAAAAAAAGATTAAGAAGAAAACAAGACATTTGATACTATTGGCTAAGACACCTTAAAATAATGAAATATGATAGGTTTCCTCACGATGTTTTTCTCCACCGTTTTGAGACCGGTGGTGATAAAATTATTTACACAAAGTAAAGTGCGTAAGTCGGGGACCATTACTACTGGGCCACCACTGCAGCAAGTACCCGATGTGTACCTGAGTACCTGAATTCAAACAAGAGCAAAAGTATTCTCTGATGATGATCCTTGCAATGCCACAATCAAGAATTTACCTAACCCAGAAACTAAGGTTCTTTTTGACGTTTAAGTACGTAGGTACTTAAACGTCAGTAAGTTAAGCCTTAGCTTAACAGAATAAACTAGTTTATTTGTTTCTATCTGGTTCTGTCTCGGTGGTGTCTGGGTTATGGAGGTTACATAGGCAGTCGCTCCATGTAAAATACTGGTATTGAGCTGCATCCGTTTAGGCTGGAAGTTAACTCCGACATAGTTGGGAAAAGGCTCAAACTCAAACTCAAAGCATTTATTTCAATTAAACCATTACAGGCACTTTTGAATTGTCAAGGAATCGGTAAGTCAAAAATATGAAGCTAGTTGCCCATTCCAAAGCGAAGTAGGTACCTATGGAGAAGAACGGGCAAGAAACTCCACGGACACTCTTTTAAATAAAATAAATTGTTACAAAGTATTGGTTACATCATTCATGTTGGAATTATACATGTGAGAACAATGTAGAAAGACGCTAGCCAGATTGATAGTTTTTTTTTCTATCTGGTGATGTAAATCGTTAGACGAGCTAATTGACTATGGCTCATAAGTGACATCCATGATGGCGCTCATACTTTTGAAAGCCTGCTTCTAATTCCTATGTTATCTTATGCTTACTATGACGACCATTTTCATTTAGAAAATGTCCTAGGTTCTATCAACCGGACCTCACTTGCACTACGAGAATCGCACTTACCTACTGCTTTGGCATTAGGTTCATACATAACACAGGATTACCTAGTTCAGGCACGTAAGTCTTAGGAATATAATTTACATTTAAGCAAAACTGTACTACTTTTTATACCTTGTAATTTTTTGAATAAAATATTATTATTATTAGTATAACCTGTTAAAATCATAACCCTCCTTTGGGTTTGCCGTAGTCGGGTAAAATAGAATAATGTGTATAGGCAAACGCACACCAGAGGTAACAATTTTATTATCGTATAATTGTTTTATTTGATATGTTTTTTTGTTTGTTTTTGAATTCACCGGTGTCACATTGACAGCCTTTATGGCACATCATTTCATTTCATTTTCAAATATCTTTAATTCCACACCAGTACAATGAACAAAAATGCACTTAACCTAAGCCACATTAACTCACTATAATTAAGTTCACTTTATGAGGCTAGCGATTCACCTTGTTAGCGATGCAAAACACATACACATTTAAAAATTGTAAAAGGGAGTGCGCGGGGTCAGAGCGGGTAAAAGGGCGAGTCTCGAACCGCCATTTTAATTTACGATGACGCAGTGCCATATCTAACGCCACGGACAGCGCGCGCTTCCTAACGCTAAAATTTTGTCGTTCAACCCTACACTTTTAAAAATATAAAAGCCTTTTTCTCAACACGTTTTTTTTTACCATCGATCGCACCCTTAACAGTGGTCTTCGAGCCAGATCGCGAATGTTTAACACTCCGCCGCCCGCGCAAAGAAGAAAAATGGTAAACACCCGCAGTACCGCTAGCAAACAAAGAGAAAAGGAGGAGTTGGAGGCAAAGCTACAATCGGCAACCGGAGCACAGGAAATGCCACCGCCTACACCAGTAAAAAAGAAGGATGATGAACTTAAAGTAAAAAGTTCTTGTGCCGCGAGTGTAGTGAAATCGGAACGAACTGGAAGACAAATTCCGCCTTCACATACATCACGTCAGTCGGTCAAGTCCAAGAAACCGTCATCATCACAATCGATACAAGCACAGAAAAAGAGACTGGAACTAGAAGCAGCCCAGGCGAAGGCGCATATTGAAATGGAACTCATCGATAGAAAATTGGCGGCGGACCTAGCAGAACTCGAAGAAGAATACAGTCCACCATCAGAAACATCGGAGCAAAATAACGGCGCGGGTGATATCGAAAAGTGGTTGGAGCGTAGTCAACAAGAACTACAGCAGCTTGACAGTGATAAACACAAGTCGCACATGGACCCGGCCGACACAGAAGGAGCAGTTCAACAGCTTGCGAGCGCAATCAAAGAACTCGTCACGTCCTCCGCCATCCAGCAAAATACCAAACTAATAAGTCGTCTCAGCACACCGAAAGAACTCCCTAGTTTCAGCGGCGACCCAAAAGAGTGGCTCCATTTCGAGCAAGCTTATACGGAATCCACAGAAATCTGTAATTTCACCGATAAAGAAAACTTATGGCGGTTACGTAAATGTCTACGCGGCGCGGCTCAAGAAGCTGTAAGCGGCCTGCTTATCAGTGGTGCTTCATCTGCAGACGTAATTTCTACGTTGAAGCTACAATTCGGAAACGTCGACGTCATTCTTTCCCGCATCGTGTCAGACATTAAAAGGATGAACAACCTGTCTACAGATTACCATCGGGAAATAGTACCCTTTTCTGTCAAAATAAAGAACTACGTCGCAGCAGTACGAGCCCTAGGCCGCCATGAATATCTACAAGGCATGGAAGTGGCTAACATTATCTTATTCAAGCTACCTACTACCCTGCTCGCAAAGTGGACGGACTATAGTTACCCGTTTATCACTGCTGAATCACCAAAACCTAGACTAGATGTACTGTCAGATTTCCTCACCGAAGAAGCTGTGAAAATATCAACCTGTAGTGCTACCTTATTACAACCTAGAACGGACAATTTCAAACGTAAACAAAATGACAGAGTGAACAATATACAAACTGTTCTAGTGCAAGATGGACAAAGTGAAGAGAAATGTCGTTATTGTCGTACTGCTAATCACAAATTAACTGAGTGTAAAAAGTTTAAAAAATCATTACGAAAGGACAGATGGCTGCACGTAAAGCGTAACGGTATTTGTTATAAGTGTTTACTAGCGCATCATCGTAGGGACACGTGCACCGCTCCCAGCTGTGACATAAACAATTGTGGACAGTCTCATCACCGATTATTACATTATGTGCCGCGTCAAGAAAACAGTGAATCCGTGCCAGCGGTACAACCCGAAGTTCCACCCGATACTGAAGTTCCATCCGAAACAATAACAAATATTAATGTCAGCTGTTCCGTAATGTTGAAAATTGTACCTATAAACATTCACGGACCGAACGGAAGTGTGAGCACGACCGCGCTGCTAGACGACGGCTCGACTGTGTCGTTGGTTAGCGCTTCGCTGGCGGAAAAAGTGGGGCTGCGCGGCCGCCGGGAATGCCTTCGCGTGTGTGGCGCGTGGAACGACACCGAACTAGTGTGCGATGCACAGCGCGCAAAGATTACTTTGTGTGGTGTTGATAACAAGATGTTTACAATCGCAGCGCGAATTGTTAAAGAATTAAACCTACCACAAAGTGTGTCTACAGTAAATACCAAAAACTACACGCACCTATGTGATGTCAGCCATAATTTATGCACAAAAACACAACTACAACCACAAGTCTTAATCGGACAAGATAATTGTCACCTTCTCTTACCTCTGGAAATGAGGGTGGGTAGACCCGATGAACCCTGTGCCACCCGGACTCCCCTGGGTTGGTGCCTGCATGGAAGGGTGCCTAATGTTTACTTACCTGATTCTGCTATACGTCACTCCTCATTGTTTGTCACTAGTGACGTCATAGAAACAGAACGTATGCTGCGAGAGATCCAGGAGGAGGTACGAAGGTCGTTCTCAATCGAGTCCATGGGCGTGTCTGGCAAGCCAAGACAGAACTCGGAAGACTTACGTGCTGAAGAAAGTTTAGAACAAACTTCTGTACTTATCAATGGTCAATGGCAGGTTGGCTTACCTTGGCGAGACGAGAAATGTGTGATGCCGGACTCGTACCCGACGGCTCTGTGTAGACTGAAAGGAGTAGAACTCAAGTTAAAAAGAAGCAAAGAATATGCGAAAAGATACGAAGAACGCATAGGACATCTATTTGATAACGACTACGCAAAAAGATGTAACAACTTAAATGTTAAACCGCCGAGAACTTGGTACTTACCGCACTTTGGGGTCGATAACCCGAACAAAAAGAAACTGCGTTTAGTGTTTGATGCAGCAGCTAAAACAAATGGGTTATCACTTAACGATTACTTATTAAAAGGCCCTGACCTACTTATGTCGTTATTCGGCATTATGTTGCGATTTAGAGAAAATCGAGTAGCCGTATCTGGAGATATTAAAGATATGTTCCTCAGAGTAAAAATTCGACCAGAGGATCAGCATGCCTTCCGATTTCTATATAGAGAAGAACCAGAAGGACCTATAAACACCTACGTTATGACGTCTCTAATTTTTGGTGCTAATTGCTCGCCCTTTATAGCCCAATTTGTAAAAAACAAAAACGCAAAGCAGTATGAGTCATCAATGCCTGCTGCAGCTTCAGCTATACATAAAAGTCACTATATGGATGATTACATAGACAGCCTTCCTAACGAAGAGACCGCGATACAACTGATTCATGACGTCATGTCCATCCACCAGAAAGGCGGGTTCGAGATGCGGAATTGGACGAGTAATAGTAAACAAGTACTTGCGAGCCTACCTAAAGATTTACTAGGCGATGCAGCCGTCAATTTCAAAATAGGTCAACAGTTTGAAGGCGAACGCACGCTTGGATTGATTTGGCATCCAAGTGATGATACTTTGAGATTCGACGTATCTTTCAAGCGGATACCAGAAAGTATTATAAATGGGACACAAAAGCCTACCAAGAGGGAAATGTTACGTGTGATAATGTCCATCTTTGACGTTTATGGCATCCTAGCACCGTACACCATTACTGGCAAAATTATATTACAAGAAACATGGAAATTAAAGATCAGTTGGGATGATTATATAACTGATACAGTGTACGAGAAATGGTCAAAATGGATTTGTTTATTGAAATCATTACAAGATGTTAGCTTGCCAAGGCACTATCCGGCTGCTACCATAGGAGTGAGCGAGAAGAAAAATAAAATCTCCCCGCCATCCACCTCAAGCACCACGGCTACGAGTGCTACGAATATTGCTACGAACGTAGCAGACGCGACATCGGCTACGAGTGCTACGACGCACAGCTGTTGCAATATCAATGACCGAAAGATTGTTACTCAAAATAATTATAAACACCTACAGATGCATGTATTTTGTGATGCGTCTAGCAAGGCATACTGCGCCGTCGCGTACTGGCGATGGAGTGACGACAAGAATAATACACGCGTAGCATTCATCGCGAGTAAATGTCGGGTTGTGGGAAACAAACCGATAACTATTCCACGCTTGGAACTTCAAGCTGCTGTTCTAGCGGCTAGACTGGCGGACTCAGTTGCTAGAGAACATACTATAAAGCCTGAGCAACGATTATTCTGGAGCGACTCGACAACAGTGCTACACTGGATAAGAAATGATGCTCGCGACTATAAAGTATACGTAGCAAACCGTTTAGGCGAAATTGATGACTTAACGCAGATGAATGAATGGCGATACGTGCCTACAAAATTAAACGTAGCTGATATTGCTACGAGAGAAAGCTACGCCTGCCCCGTCCTGCAAGAGGACTGGATGTACGGACCTACATTCTTACGCTGTGAAGAAGACGAATGGCCGAATGACGTTATATCTGTTGAAAGAAAGGAAACACTATTGGAGTATATTAATTTAATAAGAATAGATGCACAAGAAATTGACTTACCCGTACCCGATGCTACTCGATTTAGTTCCTGGCTTCGCTTGCGTCGATCGGCTTCTTTGGTACTCAAGTTTATAAATAAATGCAAGAAGCTTACTTGTGAGTTCGACGACACTATGAAGAAGGCTGAAATATTATTACTAAAGAAATCACAAGCTGAATCGTTTAGCAAGGAGTTAGCTGAAATAAAAAACAATAGATGTGTACCAAAAACAAGTAACATACTTACCTTGTCTCCTTACCTGGACGAACACGGAGTCATGCACGTCGGTGGCCGCATCGGAGCTGCTCCTGGCATTCTACCTGAAACAAAAAACCCTGTAATATTAGATGGAAGAAGTTACGTTGCGAGATTGATCGTAAAGTATTATCATTACTACTACGCACACGGAAATCAAGAAACAGTAGTGAATGAAGTCAAACAAAGATACTGGATCACCAGACTTAGACCTACCGTTAAACATGTAACATCTAAATGCTCAACTTGCAGAATAAGAAAATCCAAACCAGAAGTACCAAGAATGGGAGACTTACCCGTTGCTCGAATGGCCCATCATGAACGGCCTTTCACTTACTGCGGTGTGGATTTATTTGGTCCCATGGAAGTCACGGTGGGAAGGCGCCGCGAGAAAAGATACGGCGTCTTATTCACGTGCTTGACAATACGAGCAATCCATCTGGAAGTAGTCACTAAACTCACAATCGACTCATTTATTATGGCATTGCGAAGAATGGCCGCCAGACGAGGATGGCCACAATATTTTTACTCCGACAACGGAACAAATTTACGAGGTGCGGATACGGAGCTGAAAAGAGCTATAAAAGAAATAGACGAAGAAGTGCTGAAAGATGAGGCTTTAAATAGCGGAATCAAATGGACTTTCATACCGCCCGCGAGTCCCCACTGGGGTGGGGCGTGGGAAAGGCTCATCAGAAGCGTTAAAGACCAAGTCAGGAACGCTGACAAGACCGGTCACGCGTGTCGCTCGAATACCAGTTGATGGTGAGTGCTGCTAAGGCAGCACTGGGGTGGGGCATGTTAGCGATGCAAAACACATACACATTTAAAAATTGTAAAAGGGAGTGCGCGGGGTCAGAGCGGGTAAAAGGGCGAGTCTCGAACCGCCATTTTAATTTACGATGACGCAGTGCCATATCTAACGCCACGGACAGCGCGCGCTTCCTAACGCTAAAATTTTGTCGTTCAACCCTACACTTTTAAAAATATAAAAGCCTTTTTCTCAACACGTTTTTTTTTACCATCGATCGCACCCTTAACACACCTCTCAAAGCTTTTAAGGGATATTTTTATAACTGTTAACAACTTAAACATGATGACAGTTACGCAAATTATTTAGCTAGTTATAATTTACTGATTGCATGTAGGTATGACAAGAAAAAGTGCGACCAGTCAATGATCAGCGGACAGAGCCTCCCTGCCGCCCGCGCTCCGGCGTATCTACCGCCGGGACCGAGGCGGCAGGAAGCCTTATGGCACAAAAGCTGTCAATGTGACACTAGTGACTTTTACCGGTTACGTGTGACTCCGGTTATACGATAACCGACAAAGATCGGCATCGATGTCTTGTTTATTACTTTATAGTTGGCGTTTTTGTCGTAGTTGGGATTTAGTTTTCAACTTTTATTACAGTACATTTTATAATGTACTTTGTAAGTAAAACGATTACACTAAATGCACCAAAATCTCCAGAACCTTCGTATCAAAACACAACACACGTTTTCAAACCAATCGACGCTTCTCGACCAAAAGTGTGTTCGAGCGCAAATAGTACGTGAAATGTGGATTTATTGTAAACTCGCTGGCGATTTTCACGGCGGAATAGCCTCAAATTGCTCCACCACCGATGTAATAGCTTTCTGAGCTCTTGTTATTGCCCCGTTTTGGATATTGTGCCGTGTTATTAAAACATACGCTTGTTTTATGCTGATCTCGGGAAGCAGCTGGTCGATTTTCAATTTTAAGAAGGGAAGGAAATAAAATTAAATAAACCAGCCAATTGCGAGTCGGGCTCGCATACCGTAGACTTACTTACCTACTATTAATTTCAACTTGTTACCTCCACGCGTTCCTGAGACAAAGGGTCTTGACAGACAGACGGACTGGCGGTGTGATCCTATAAGGGTTCCGTTTTTTCCTTTTGAGGTGCGGAACCCTAATAATAATAACCTGTAATTCACACACCTATTTATTTTATTTTTTTATTATATTTTTTTTATTCTGTATATATCCGTGACATCACTGCGGGCCCCATCAGAATACCAGCGCTGCGACATTTTAATTTTTTTAATGTCGCGGGATCATGCTGAGATAGGAGCCTTTTGGCCTCGTACGGGACTTCATTCTAATTTTGTTACTTTGGTTTTTATTTATGTTTAGTGTGTTTTAGTTTAATGTGTGATTTCCTGTGCGAGTCTCAATAAATACTTTTTCTTTCTTTCTTTCTTTCTTAATTACAAGAAACATGATAGTACCTACTAGTTTTCAAAGGCATTATTCTTAGAAATAGATTTAATTGAAACAAGTTGGGTAAAGTTACATTAATTAAAGAAAGCTATCCTATCTCTTGAAGCCATTGTTGTTATCAGTTCTGTTGCCTTTTGTTTTAAAACTTAAGATAAAAGCTTATTTAGTACTGTCTTGTTCAAAGTCAAAGTCAAATAATTTATTTCAAATAGGCCCTTGTAAGGCACTTTTGAACGTCAAAGTTTACAAATAATTGAATTGATTCTAGTCGCCCCTTCCAAAAGGTAGTTTTCGTATGGAGAAGAATGGGCAAGAAACTCCACCGTTACTCTTTTAAAAAGTGTTACAATATTTTGTATATGTAGGTACATTAGTTACATAATTAGTGTTAGTTCTTGAGTGTTCGTTATTTGATGAGACATTTCACACAGAATAAATAAGTAGCAGTATTGTATCTCGGCAATGACCTTGAAATAATTACCTACGGCCGCTCGTTAGATAAACCTTCCCCGTCCGTGCGTAAGTAACTACCGCGCACTCGATACGGTCGTGTACTCATACATACTGAGATTACGAAGCCCGTCGTTTCAGCCATTTTCTATGAAGATAGAATACTGTACTTATTTATACTGTGCATTTAACACAACTTAAACTTGTTGAACTTTATTCTGAGAAATAAATTATAAAATTGCATCATCATTTTGTGTGGAGGTAATTACTTAACTTTAAAGGTTTTTATTTTGGGTACAGTCGATGAAAAGCATACGAATACAACAAAAGGGTGGATAATAGGCTAGTTGACAGTAAGAAACCTTTTGAATTTTGCATTGTTGAATGATTGTGAACTAAAATATATCAAAAATCTACTTAATTTTGTAAATATTTTAGATTTATTTATATTTTTGAGAAATTGCGTAAAAATAAAGACATTAGTCACGTGCTATTGAATGCGAATCAGAACGCAATACGACGACGACTTTCAGACGACAGTTTGTTTCAAATTGTGAATAGAAACAAACTTTATACGTCAGACATAAAGTTTCTTTTGAAATACCAATACACGTTATAAAGGAATGGTGTTGAAAGGAACAACACTGATTGGCAATGTGTCCCTCTCACACAATGTGGCATTGTTCATTATTCATTTACTAAATTAGTAGTATTTTGTCACACTTTGGAAAATATAAAATAAATGGAAATCATCCACCAACGACTGTCAACGTACCACTACACAAATTAATATTTGTATGCAACACTCACACAAATTAATATTTGTATGCATTGAATATTATTATTTAAATATTTAAGAACGTTGATAATTACATAAGTCTACCGAATATTATAGTATTCCGACAGAAGTAATAATTAAAGTTTGTGTGTGAGCAACACTGCTAAAAAAACTTGCAGATTTCACCGAATGAAAGTCTAGGAAGTCAATTGTGCCGCGAAATTATATATTTTTTTGTTGGTGGGAAATTATCGAATAACTTCTCCCACTCTGGGCCCTTACTGACTAAAACCCACCTGTGTTCCTGTATGTTGCCAGGGGTCATGGTATCCCTTTTGGACTTTCCCGCGACCCCGGTAGGCATCGGCCCTAGCGGACCCTGTCAGTTATGCTGACAACTCTTTGAGGCGCGCGTGGAACACAACTGCCGTTGACTCCAGCCTGGTCCTTATCGGACGGTGAGCTACCCATTGCTCACCGTCCGCAGGCCCGCGGCTACCGTGTCTTCCGGGCAATCTACACATTGGTGAACGTTTCCTCCCGGCTTATCTGAAACAGGAACCTCCCGAAACAACCGTGTCTGGTGAGTAGGTACTCACCAGACACGGTTATTTCAGGAGGTTACGTGGAGGCGCCACGGCATCCTCACCTTTCGTCTAACACAGGTGTGGTAGACGGAAGGTGAGGACGCCGTGGCGCCTCTCTAGCCACTCTTCAAAGAGGTGACTTATCGCCGCATTCGTGGCGTGCCCAGCACTGTGTTGCGACATCCGCACTCCCCATGACGCCATGAGATCCCGTCGGAGCTCTGTCCACTGTGCCGTGATTTGTCACGGCAGTGGAGTTACGCCCCGGCGATGCGCCTGCTCGCGCCACTCCCAAATGTGTGCGAGGACTTTTGCCTCCAGATCCCATGGTAGCACGTCCGGCCAGGAGGCTCGCCGCCTCACCGGAGACCATGCGGTATCCCCGGCTCAATACAACTCCTTATGTTAGAATAATCCTAAAATGTCATGATTTCAAGAAAAATTGTCATTCAATAGGATTATTTAGGAACTTGGAGAGTTGTATTGATGATTTTTATGATTATAATTCTATAAATATATATTTGATACGGCCGCGAATCAATATACGAGTAGATCAATAAACAACCTAATACTGACTGGAACATTGCAAAAACGCCTAAGAAAATTTGAATTTCGCGAGCTACCCTGAAATATTCATATTTTCAGGTAAATAAACCACAAGGAACATTACTAATTGGTTTTTCAAAATCAGTCAACTAGCCTATTATGAAAAATAATTGATTCATGATTTTGAACAATGAATAAGTCCAAAGGCCATTCAAAACAGCACACAAACTAAATTAAACAATAATTATAACTAATTCGATTTAACCGGTAAAGCCCTGGGTGACCCTCAAGCACGTCAATTAGCACGTTAATTAGTTGTTTATCAGGCCTTTAACGGTTAAATTTATTAATTTTGTTCAACCTTCGGGACAGGGCAAAATCAAAATCAATTTAGTAAGACTTTATTTCGGTAAAAGCCTCCAATACAAAACCCACCTAACGAATTCAAAAATAGAGTTGGTTTTACATTAGCAAAGGTTGTAAATTCAGGGGTTTATACTGAAATGATTTAGAGCTCAGAGTTTTTCAAGTGTAAACTTTAAATATTGTTTTGAACGTAAATGCATGAGTTAATTTAATGGGATTTTGTGAAAACTGACCTATTCTGTTATTTGTAGCGCCTTTGTTAAGTTTAATTATTAAAGGTTTTGGGGCGTTTAAAATCTTCATAATGTTGGAGTATGACTCTTTTATTTTAGTTATTATTTTTTATTCTTATCATCACGCCTGTATTTCCCCAAAGAGTTAAGCAGAGGTATATGTATATAGTGCACCCACATTTCGCCAGTTTTGTTTAAGTCCCATGTAATAGGGGGCGAGCCTATTAATAATAATATAATATATTCTTTATTTCGGACTACACATACAAGTACATACAATCCATATAGTATTAGTAACAATGACTTAAAAACTATGTTAGTAAACTTTTACAAACTAAATACTATTAAAATTGACGTGGCCCAACACACGTTGGCACGTGCCTCCGTACCCAGTGCCTCATAAAGGGACTGTCCACTTTGTCTAATAGGTAATGTGTTCTATTGCCATCAACATATTTTTTTGACATTTTGGATAATTATCTCCTAATCCATTAATAATTAAAATTAATGGATTAGGATTATAATTTAGTGTACACTCTCTATAATTTAGTGTACATTCGTTTTTAGGGTTCCGTACCCGAAGGGTGCCAAACGGAACCCTATTTGTAAGCCTCCGCTGTCCGTCTGTCTGTCTGTCAGAGGGCTGTATCTCATGAACCGTAAGAGGAAGACAGGTGAAAGTTTCACAGATTATGCATTTCTTTTGCCGCTATAACAACAAATAATAAAATTTAAATAAAACTAAAAATTTAAGGGGTCTCATACCTACAATACAATTTTAATTTGGAAAAATAATACTATTTTATTATGTGGGATGTCATTGTCTAGAGCTTCTAACATGTTTTTTTTTCCTTAAAAAATTATGAAATAGAGGGCCGTAAAAGTTGTCGGTTTTAGACCATTTTACGAGCTCTATCTCAACAACTCAACAAACTAGAAATATGAAACTTCTGCTGTATATCATGTACCATATACTGTATATAATCAACAAACACTAAAAACGGTTCATACTGTATTTGATTTAAATATGGGCAATTTTCTGCAAGTGCAAAAATAACTTTGTAATTCATAGTATCATTATGCATATTGCGATTTTTAAAATTTAAGGTGATAAATTTTTATATTCTTCTTTAAGTATTATTATTTCCGGGGTCGCGGGAAAGTCCGAAAGGGATACCGTGGTCCCTGACAATGTACAGGCAACTGAAGGAACACGGGTGGGTATTAGTCAGTAATATT
Organism: Agrochola circellaris; assembly: GCA_914767755.1. Classification (NCBI taxonomy): domain Eukaryota; kingdom Metazoa; phylum Arthropoda; class Insecta; order Lepidoptera; family Noctuidae; genus Agrochola; species Agrochola circellaris. Next base: position 14,361,836 of record OU611860.1, read on the forward strand.
CTGATACGCCCTCCCGCTCTGCCCAGAGCGGGAGAAGTTATTTGATAATTTCTCACCCTCAAAAAAAAAGTATTATTATTTATTTGCTAAATAATGTACGGTGGTACGGAACCTCGTTTGCGAGTTCGACTCGTACTTGGCCGGTTTTTTAAATAGGTGAGCAGAACTTTAATAAAAGATTTGCCACAGACGTACAGACCACTTAATATCTAAGTACTACGTATTAGCATCATAAATTGCTTTCTAAAAATAATATATCCATCCTTCTAATATACTTCAAATTAATTTCCTAAAACCCTCAATCAATTATAACGTTCATAAAAAGCCAAATACTTATTACAGAATTCTATTAGGACTCGGATGAAAGTAACAAAAAGGGTTGAAAATATCTCGATTCAATAATGATCGCCACCGGACCGTGTGTCGAGTATTCGCAACAATTTCTCGATGAAATTATAAAACGTGTCGATTTAAGGGCCACAGCAGACTTGCTACTTTTAGCATCGGCGATTGGCGATTTAGCCGCTTTTTAGAAGCTAAATGCAGCGACCAAACATTCCACACCACACACTTAAAAACGTCAACCGCGGCGATTGAGTCGCTTTTCGCAAGCTCGACACAGCGGCTGAACGCTACACTCCGCACAAATTCGGATGTCGCTCGCATCGATTTGGCATCTGCGGAACACGACTGCAGTAGATTTTGATGAAGCGACCGAGACGTGAAGGGAGCATCAGAGCAGTCACTAAAACGCGCGATTCCGATACCGCGTCCGAACGCAGTAAGTCGCGAAATTGCGATGCAGCATCGATAGAATCTCTAAAACGCGCGATTTTAATACTGCGATGGAACGCAGAGAGTTGCCAAAACGCGACGCAGCATCGATACAGTTGCAAAATCGCCGATCGCCGATGCTAAAAGAAGGTAGTCTGCCCTTAGTGATTTGGGATGTATAAGGATAATTAATTTTAATGGCAGAGTCCGATATTCATACATACATAAATAAACTCACCCCTTCTTTATATGGAGATAGGCAGAAATAATAGAACGCCACCTGTTACGCTCTTTAACTCCTTTTGCTTCGAAATAATGTTTTTTTTTTGTTTTTAAACAAAACATTAAGGTAGTTACTTCTTTAAGAGCGTTTATTCTGAAGGTGGGCAACGTCGCATATAGATGTCAAATCCCATATTCAAAATTCATTTATTTATGTTACACGTCCGTTTTTGGGTCACAGAAATACATATGTGTACCAAATTTCAACTTAATCGGTTATTTAGATTCAGAGCAAATTGGCTGTGACGGACGGACAGACAGACACACGAGTAATCCTATAAGGGTTTCGTTTTTTTACATCTGAATCTATATATTCGGTGTTACTAATTATATATTAATTATTGCATTTCGTAATCAATATTCTAGTTCGCTAGTTAGCCACATTTCTTATTTCGATACAGTAATATTGCCAAATTAATCAAAACAGATACATTTTTGACAGCTATTTGCTAACGTTGCCAACTTTTAGGATAAAGGCTCTTAAGAATTTTATATTTTCGCGTTTGAATTGTGTCTATTTTTCTTTCAATCTTAAAATGCATCAAACTCTAAATTTTTTCTCAACAAATAATGTTCCTAACAGAAATTCTTAATCAAACTACTTAGCTTTTTACCTACTACTAACTATTTTTAATGATTATTCTTCGGTAATTACTGAAAGTCAAGTATAGTTTACGACGTAAATATAATATTTTCATAATACACCTCAATTTACAAAAAAAAACTTACTTAAACTGAGAATCACTTGAAAAGTCAACATTACTTAGAAATAACTTGAGGAGAAACTTGGTAGCGTTCACAAGCTTTGCATATCGTATTCCGTTCATAAGTTCTAAGCTCTAACTTTAGCACTAAGCAGGTAGATTGAGAATCACTTAACTGGCCAATTTATGGCTTCATGAATTTTAAGTTATTGGCGAGTGGTCTTCGGGTTAGGGGTTAGATTTTAATGTGAGTTTAGAGAGAGAGCTAGTGCACGGTTAAAACCACATAGAGTAACATATTCACGGTAATATTTAAATTCTTTAACATAATATACCTTTTAATGATTATACTTAGATGCAACTTAGCTTCGTCAATATCAAAATTCAACAGTATCTTTTTAATTTTAGTAGGTTTTTCGGGCTCCTAAATCTGCCTAGCCTTTTCCCAACTATGTTGTGGTCGCCTTCCAGTCTAACCGGATGCAGCTGAAAAGCAGTTTTTTACATGGAGCGGCGGCCCATCTGACTTCCACAACCTCGTTATTGGGTAACACGACACCTCTTGGTAAGACTGGTTGTCAGACTTTTAGGGTTTTGACTACCCGTAACGAATGTCAAAGATTTACGAATGACAGCTGGGACTAACAGCTTAACGTGCTTCGGTCTCGATATGTTATGGATGATCACCCATACAAGAATCGACCGTGGCAAGTGTAGCTTAACCATTGATTGACACGTGCGGCTGTTATCATGCCATGAGCCCCTTTTCGGGTTTCTATGAGGTGTTATATACAAGTTCTACTTTTGGTCAGTTTCCAGAAATAATTTTCTACACAGTCTTATCGTGTGGTTAGTGACAAACCAGAAGGCCAATTTTCGTACTTAAAAAACGTTCACATTCAAGTCGCAATCTTTCAAGCTTGTCAAAAATTTTGGTAAATTAATTGTATTTTTGACAGATTGCGAATGAGATGCGCATGCCACATGCACGTTCTTAAAAATTACGGGAATAGCCCCTCTGGTGTTAGAGTTTTAAAGCCGCCCATGGGCCTCTGAATTGGCTTCACATGCCGTCGAGAAATATCACACACACTCATGTGTGTGACTGTGTGTGTGTGTGTGTGTGATATTTCTCGACGGCATGTGAAGAAAAATATACCTATTACATAATTGATAGGAAACTAAAATCTAGTTAAACCAAATTGTATATAGTTCTTAGTAAACACTTTACATTTGCGAATACACACTACACATTAATTAATTACAAATAAGATTATTGTTTCTACATGTTGTTGTGACTAAAATAAACTTCAAGACTCCTTACAGATTTAATTTATCAATACAAAAAAAATGCAATAATATTAGACGCTTCGGTCACTCCGCCTCGTTGGTCTAGTGGTAGCAAAAGCTACTGCTGAGTATGAGGTCCTGGGTTCGATTCCCGGTTCGGGCAAAGTGTTATTGGGTTTATCCATCTGGAATTTCTCGGTAGCAGCCCGGAGTCTGAATTTTCCTGAATAGGCTCGCCTCCTATTACATGGGGCTAAAACATAACTGGCCAAATGTGGATGTACTACGGTACGCCTCTGGCTAACCCTTCGGAGATTATAATCATGATGTTATATTCTTTACAGTTACAAGTTTAAGACTATCTGAAAACTATTGATTTATCTGATAATCTGACAAGAGAAAATACGAAATGTGGGTGTACTATAGGTATACATCTGTCTTTGCCTTCGGGATACATAGCCGTGATGTTATATTATAAATATATAGTTAGATGGATAGAATAATTTTTATTCTGCACACCATAAAAATTACAGATATAAGTTTAAAAAATACAATAGTCGACGTATACTTATTTAGTAACCTAATCCGCTTAACTGTTTTTAAAGAGTCATAAAGTGAAACTCACTCTGCTCTCGACGCTTAACGTGTCAACACGTTAGGTCCGGGTTCACAACAAGTCAATCGTCATCCTGAGGATGTCTCGTTGAGAGGTTTAACACAAAAAAAAAAAACTGCCGTTTCATAGAAAAGTGCAATACCTACGCGGTCAAAATGTATGGAAAAGCTGTTTTTTTTAATAACCGACGAAAATCAACAACGCAAGGGGACTCAGAATCATGTACTGAATCTATGATATCAGTTTTCGCTTCGATGTCCCTGCCATCCTGTATTTAATGATAATGTTTAAAGAGAGTCACTTCCTAGTTTTTCAATAAAGTAGAAAAAGTAGTTATAGTTTAAAAAAAATACAATTAGATCAAACGATTCTATTATAGCTTCGACATGATCACTGATCAACCACTGCTACTTTATGCCTACCGATGCAATTAGCTCCACCTCCATTCTCATGAATTTATTCCACAAAACAACTTCACGAAAACGGTAAAAAAATTCAAAACTCGCCGTCATAGCCAACCCTTTCAATGCTATTCAAAACCGTTTGTCGATGCCATCTGATTATGTAAAGTTCTTGGTACACGGTTGCAGAAACGCTACGGGAAACAATAGCATTCGTTCTTGAGCTTGGGATACATGAGAGGAAAGTCAACATGGTTAGGAAAATATCAAGGAAGAATTTTTCTTAAATTTTGTGGAGATTGGGTCTGAACGTTGTGAAGTTGAGAATTGTGTTGGATATGTGTGGATAAGTAATGAATGGAGAAAACTTTACTTACCGTGTATGTTTACGAAGTCGTCTGGTAAATAAATTAAAAAAGTTAAGTACCTAGTTGATGACAAAATTATAAACAAAATACATTTAAAAAAAAACCTAATTGATAGGAAACTAAAATGCTTCTTAGTAAAAAAATATTTCTTAGTAAATACTTTATATTTGCGAATACGTAAAAGTAATATCTGCTATTTAAACTGAAAATATTAATTACTTTACATTTATTAACATGTTCCAACTAAATCTAGCTCAAAGTACTACCGCGCTACTTTAATATTTACAATCCTGCAAACGCTAATCTCGCTTCGCTAGCAACTAAAGCATCATACACTATGCTAGGCTAACACAGCCCGTGTATCCCAGACTTTACGGATTTTATGAGCTCCCACCCGAGCTAGTGGTTTGTGGGACGAATATTTTACCGATAAATATCTTTAAGACGTTTCTTTTCTGTTTATCGTTTGGATTTTGCTGATTCTCTTAACAGTTTTTCTTTTAAACCGCTTTTTATAGCGGGAATATTGTCTGCATTGAGCAAGATTGCGATTCGCAATCTTTCCTTTAGTTTTGTTTTTTTCGGGAATGGCAACATTAGTGTTACCGTTTAGGTAAATTGCTGATTTTTGGTATTTTTGTTTTCCTGTCGCAGCGTGGGGTTGAGTCAGATATGCAGAACTTACCTAAAAGATAAGGTAGATTTAGTTTGTATTGTCAATATGGGTAAAAAATGTGTTATTTTATTACATGAATACCTAATTCATGCTACATACCTATAAAAAATAACATTACTGAATAGAAAGCAGGTAGAAAAAAAAAATACCCATATCTTGAAGTACTTTGTGGTAATTTAAATAAGTATTTTTTATAAAGCTTCGTGCAGACTAGCGCGACGCGACACCGGTCATTGTGCTACCGTGAAGTTTTCTTAGAAATTGTTTTATTATAGTCGCGTTGCGCCTGTTTGCAGGAGGCTTCATGATCTACTGCTTCTTCTTAGCGTGTCGATCGGAAAAATACTGTTAGAAAAGGTTTTTTATTTTATTTGGTGTAGTACTCAGCAACACTAACACCATCACCACCGTCACCATTATCATTTAGACTTAAATATTTAAACTTATTACATGTACTTATTATTATTATGTCTACATTTCACTGTAAGTAAATGAAATAATTGCTTATCTATTAGTCTTATTTACTATTATATGTATAGACTAACTTCTGCCCGCGATTTCGTCTGCGTGAAATTTCTGGCTCCACCGATCAACCACGTAGCATCGCATCGCCCGCCCGCCATTTTATTTCGTTTTCGCTTAGCGTTCCTTTGGTTTTTTTTCTATTTTGCTCGGCTCCTAGGGGTTGCAGATTGATGTTATGGAGTCTTAAAGGAGCTAATACTCCCTCAAACATTGGGATATAAAAATGCAAAAACATTTTTTCAATTCCGACAGGTAATTTCAGAGATTAGCGCCCTCAAATAAAATCAAAAAACAAACTCTTGCTTTATTATTACCTAGTATATAGATATACATAGATACAGCAGAGGCTAATTACTAAATGTGAATATTACTAATTATACGAAGCACAATTAAAAACAGGCACTCTAAAGACAATTTCCACGCAAGCTCCGCCCCAGTGCACCCCGCCACTCCACTATGTACTAAACGCTAACACATCAGTAATAAAGTTGAATATCGCGTGCGCTCTTTGATAGTGTTCGAGCACGGAACTCAATGGCGTAAGTCGTAATTCTTATTCCGTTTAAAACTAAAGTAATAATTGATCTAGAGAAAAAATATCTTCTTACTGTAAATACTTATTATAGACATAAAGGCCGAGTTATCTTGATTTTTATGTAAATAATCTTTAAATAAAGACGTGATTTTCGAATGAAAATTTAATGGAGCGAAACTGTTACAATTACGTAGGTAACTGTCTTGTACATGGGAAGAAAAAGATCCAATAAATCATATACCTACTAAAGTTCCAGTTTTTTTGTATGCGTGACTGTTTTAGAATATAATGCAAATTAACATACAATTTAGGGAGCCTCCTCTTAAATGCCATCGCCGCTATTCCTATATTAATTCACACTCAATATTTTAGCCCGAAATGTAGCCCCAAAAATTTGTTCCAAAATATAATTTTAACTAGAGCCTAACACATCGGCAGATAATCCTTTCAAATCCAGGCGAATTAATTAATTTTAGATTGAGCATCAATAGTTATTAGCGAATAGTAGTTTAGTGTTATGGCATGATATAAGCCTGAATTACGTTCGTGGCATAATGTCGTGTTTAATTAGGATTCTAGGTATATGATGTAAAGCTACTATAAAGGTATAAGGCACAAAGGAACAGGGTGTAAAGTTCAATCATCCTATATAGAAAAGGGATTATCCTCCGACCAGATGGGTGTTGTGTCTGGTGGGCAACTGCCCGACGATTGCCGTCGGGACGTTGTACGACGAGTATTTATACTCGTCACGCTGTAAACGCAGGGTTGTCAGTGTGATGCGTAGTTCGCATGTGGCGTTGTAGATGCCGCCACACTACGGTTTTTTATAAGAGCGGTGGCCCCTACATAGCGTCTTCAATTTACCCACGAATGACGTCACTGAAACGTTTAAGTATATGAAAGTAAGTTGGTGTGTTTTCCTAGAGAGCGTTTTTTGACACCGTAAAGTCAAACCCTGCTTCCATCATTTTCATGAGAGCCGCTTTTAGCTTTAGGCTGCTTTTCTACCAGAGACGTGCTATGCTACATTGCTATGGATGCGTTTAATATTCACCAATCATATTCATTGGTCCACATAGCATTGTGGCGCCATCTACATCGCCACATGCGAACTACGCATCAAATACCTGACGTCACATAAATCCTGCATCGCGCAATTAGAGTTTACCGCGCGAACGACATATATAAGACTATCCGAGATCAATTGTCAATTGTTGAAATGACACCCGTCTGAGGATCCTCCCTTTTCAATAGACGATGAGTGAACTTTACACACTTTTTTTTTTTTTTTTTTTTGATGGTGGGAAATTATCAAATAACTTCTCCCGCTCTGGGTGGAGCGGGAGGGCGTGTCAGACTTTTACTGACTACCCGTGTTGCTTCCGTTGCCTGTGTGCCGAGGTCGCGATATCCCTTTCAGACAAACCCGCAACCCCAGCAAGCATTGGCCCTTCCGGACCCCGTCAGTTGGTGCTGACATCTCTTTGAGGCGCGCGTGGAACACAACGCGCCGTCGACCCGGGCCTGGTCCCTATCGGACGGCGAGCTACCCATTGCTCACCGTCCGCAAGCCCGCGCCTACGGTGGCCGGAAGTCGGCTCGCGACTCCCGACGCTCGGGGCGTCTCCTGCGGCGACTAGGGGCGCGAGGGGGCGCATTTTGCCTCTCCCTCGCGCGCTCCGCCTCCTCCTTCGCGAGCATTACTGCTTCGCAGAAGGAGGTGACGGCCTCCCATGCACTCTCGCTCCGGACCATGGCCTGAACCAGGGCCGGACGCGAGAGATCGCCGCCGCCGATCGCCTCCGTGAGGACACGGCGGTGCTCCGCCCAAGCTGGGCAGACCTCCACCGTATGCTCCACCGTGTCCTCCGGGTGATCCACACAGTGGTGACACCCGGGCGTTTCCTCCCGCTTTATCCTGAACAGGAACCTCCCGAAACAACCATGTCCGGTGAGGACCTGCGTCAGGCGGAAGGTGGGGACGCCGTGGCGCCTCTCTAGCCAGTCCTCAAAGAGGGGACTTATCGCCACAATTGTGGCTTGCCCAGAACTTTACACCCTGTTCCTCATACCTCTAAAGCATAGCACTGGTGGAAACGGGTTCAACTAATCTATGCTTTTTATGTGGAAGGAGGCGTGCTATGGATGAGAGCAATGGATGCGCGAGTGGTGTAACTATGTGCAGAGCAGAGTGCCTTCCCTACTGTCGATGAATCGCATAGCTCGAGCTGCGCATCTTCCTCGTACAGTTACCTCGCGGCGGCGGCGGCGCACCTTCATAGCACATCTTACTCGCTCCGCTACACAGCTTAGCATTAGTGGAAACGGTCACATAGTTTCCTAGCTTAGCTTTCACATCCTCACAGCATAGCTGCCTGCCGGGGTTGCGAGTTTGTCCGAAATGGATATTGTGGCCCCAGCACACAGGCAACTGAAGGAACACGGGTGGGTTTAAGTCAGTAAGAGTCTGACACGCGCTCCTCCCGCTCCGCCCAGAGCGGAAGAAGTTATTCGAAAATTTCCCACCCTAAAAAAAAACAGCATTGCTGCATCGCACATCTCTGGGGGAAAAGCTGGCTTATTAGGCTGCGTATCCACCAGAGATGAGCGAGGATGCGTAGCGAGAAATGTCTGTAAAACTAACCAATTCCTATTGGTTAGTTTTACGGACATTCCTCGCTACCATTTGAGCTAAGCTAGCATAAGAAAGTTAGCTTAGCTCAAAAACTATGACAGAGAAACGATGTTATTGGTTAGTTACACACACATTCCTCGCTACACATCGAGGGCCTTAGGCAGTTGAACTTCTTAAGTTTACCTATTTTCTAAAGACCTCCATTCCGTAAAGTAAAGTAATCCATTCAGATAAATCGATCAACTTTGCCATTTAGGCCTTCGAGTCAAAATCTCACGACATTTCATTTATTTGGCGTTCCATTCGTTTAGACATACTTATTCGTTTTAATATTATTAAAAATATTTGAGTCAATATTATTTAATAAATACTGATGGTGAATTGAAATGAACATTCACACATAAACACAAAAAACCTTATAATGTTAAAATATGAGTAAAAAAGAGTTTTCATATGGATGTCGTATTTAGTCCCATTCAGCCTTTAAAACATTTGCAGTTAAAATTGCATTCCACGTGATAACAATGAAAAAAGTTTCGACGGTCACAAGATATAGGAACTGGGTTTAAGGAAAATATACACAAACCTACTTCATTAATATAGGTACTGCTTACCCCTGATGGTCGAAAATCACGAAAAAGGCAGCTTATCTCACAATGAACACCCCCGTCCGATGATTGCATCTTTTCAGTTTTTATTATACCCCATTTTCCGTTGTTTTCTGGTCAAAAAGAAAATAACACGGTCTTTTATGCCATGAACTATAATAATTAATAGGAACTGTAAACAATTTCGTAGAAACGTCAAAAATAACCCAACATAAAGGACATTGGAAAAACTTTAAGTTAATAAAGTAAATGAAGTTCTTTAAATTTCAGGTATTAACAGCACCCAGTGGCGGCCTAAGCCTGTCGGGGGCCAGGGGTGGCAAAACTATATGGGGCCGGCTGCCCAGGAATGAACGTCGAAATATTTAGCACGCTGCCTCGAAAAACGTTAGGTTTTCTTTTTACTATTCATACAGAAATAGGAGATACGTTGTTAACCAATACAGAAAAGTTTGAAAATGTATGATGCCGAAATTTTAGTACCCTACATAAGTGTAGGGTACTAAAATTTACGTGAACAAGACTAACATAATGTTATAGTTTTTTTTGGGATTTGATTAAAAAGTATTTCTCGAGTTTTGGGGGCCCCCAGAACTGGGGGCCCCGGGCGGACCGCATCTGCCGCCCCTTATTCCACCAGTGTGAGAGCACCATATTGACAATCTTGTTAAACATCAATCAGTCTGCCTAGACTTTTCTCAACTTTGTTGGGTCAGCTTCCAGTCTAACCGGATGCAGCTGAATACCAGTTTATTACATGGAGCGACTGCTTAACTGACTTCTACAACCTAGTTACTGCGTAACACGATACGCCTTGTTAAGACTAGTTGTCCGACTTTCTGGCTTCTGACGACCCGTAACGACTGTCAAAGATGAGAGCCGGGGGACCAACGGCTTAAAGTATTTTCCGAGGCACGGAGGTGTCTCGATTTGTAATGGATGGTCACTCATCCACGAACCGACCGCAGCTTAACCTTCGGTCGACCCGTGCGGCTGTTATTATTTAGCCACGAGCCCCACACTATCTTGTTAAACATAACAGGGTTTATTTATAAACATGATTAACATCTGCTGAATCATAATGATTTTTAAATTTTGTGGCGGCATCTACATCTCCACATGCGAACTACGCATCAAAGACCTGACGTCACATAAAATCCTGCATCGCGCAAACAGAGTTTACCGCGAGATAAAGATAAAGATAAAGATTATTTACTTGTCAAACATGCGTTTACATAAGCTGAGTAATCAGACATGCAAGGTATTGAATTAGTAATAGATGTGTGCGTCCATGTTTTGCCAATAATGGCGTACAAATTTTGTAGGTATAGAAAATTACATTTAATTGCATTTTACATAAAGTCATTCTAAATTTCATTACAAAATACAAAACAAATAAATAATAATTGATGATCAAAATATAATAGGTATAATAAAGTCAAAATAGATTAAATCATCAATCGAGGTAAGCATATATATTTTTAAATACCTACTAAAATTATTTAACTTAATTTGATTCATTGATTGTGTTTTTATTAATTTATTTGATCTTATTATTATTAATTTATTTGAATTTATTATTATTAATTTATTTGATTTTATTATTATTTTTATCACTTTAATTACGTGCCAGTCTGCACGAGGCTTTAAGCCTGGGAGACAAGACAATAACAACTCATTAAAAGAAAAACGTTCTGATTGAGTAACTATTGACTTTCTTTTCCATTTTTGGGCACCTTGAATCAATTCTATTTTCTTGTAAATGTTTACTTTCAAAAGTGCCTTTTAATGCCTACTTGATATAAACAATTTGACTTTGACTTTGATGGATTACTTGTCTTAAAAGTGTATGTATGTATTAAAATGTATCAAAATGATCGATTTACGTACCTGATTAACTCTAAAAAACAATGGCTTCTTGCCTTAAGGCCTACATCAATTAATTGACGTCAGACTCTGAATCTTACACAACGGCCATCAATTCCTGGCTTCAATTGATGTCAATGATTGCAAATGACCGTCTTGTTTTATTCAACCTTGCTTCTCCCATCTCTTTTCCACCACCAAGTTTTAGAAGGAGTGAGCAAGATGGCACGATTTCTCACTCCCATGTAAGGACTATACTGGGTCTACGATTCCCTCCAATTATGGCGATTTACGACCATGGCGAATTGTTCCGTGGTGAACGTTTATGTGCAGAGTTACTAGAAGAGACAGTAGCTTGACCTTCATTAAATTTATTTATGCAAAACTAGATCCTGTCCGCGAATTCGTCCGCATGAAATTTCTTTTCATCGCATCGCATCGCATCACCCGCCCGCGCTATTACTAAGCCTTCTTTCAGACTCTATTATTTTTGCTCGTCCTCCTCAGGGTCATAGCGTGATGTTAAATAGCCTAACTATAGCCTTCGTCAAGAATTGGGCTATCAGACGCAAGAATAATTTTTCAAATCGGACTTGAAGTTCCAGAGATTAGCGCGTTCAAGCAAACAAACACTTCTGCTTTATTATTAGTATTAGATGCATGTAAATTGGTGTATTAATGGGTGGTACCTAGAAAAAATTCTCACTGCAAGATCCTTAAAATAAAACCCTGCTCACCAAGCCTCTAATCACATAAAAATGGCTGTCAAAACTCAGGTTAACTATTATTAATATGGGTAGATAGACGATAATATTAATGGTCAATTGTTTTGAAAATATAAATATCTATACAACGATCTTTAGAAACGGAAAGAAAACCAGCATAAAATGTATTACAACTAATTTGCATCCTTCCAAGGAAGGACATTTCATACAAGGAACCATGTTTAGATGTGAGGTTGGATCATCTAAGGAATACGAATTCCTGTGGTATAATTGCGTAAGTCTCATTAAATTTCTTGACACCCACTCGTTTAAAATAATGATAAAAAGTTGGCATTTCTCCCTGTCATCGAGGATTGACAACGACACGGAGGACATAGTGAGTTAACACCAAAATATACAAGCAAGTCTTTCCCACAAAACTTACACCTGCAACTCACCACCACACCCACACTCGCACACAAACTAACACACACACTCTCGCGCACACTCTCACACACAGATTATTTAGAATTATTTTATTTTCTTCAATTTATTTTGTTTTGGTAATACGCTACCCTTATTTAATTAACTATTCTGTCCGTTTTCAAACATCCTGAAATAAAATTTAAGCTAACGCAAACATGTTTAGAATTACAACTCAGGCCCCCAAGATACAGGCGCTGCCGAGTTTGGGGAACACTGTTTTAATACTATGTTAAATATTCCAGTTATAGTAAGATACAATTTTTCTTATTTTATTTTTTTTTTTTTTTTAACTATGGACCAATAAATTATTCTTATTCTTAAATGACAATTGATAGCAATTCCTTTAAATTTGACAGTTCAGCCAAATTCATTGCGCTATTTACGTTGCTGGGCAGACGCAATTTTTTAAACCTATGAAGCGATGGATTAGGAATGTCCTTCAAAACCCTTGGATTGTGTTTAAAAGTCTAGGGTGCTGGTGTGTTTCACTCTGAGCTCCTTCCAGTCCAATGTAAATCTCTCTAGAATGCCAACAGCAGGTACAAATTAAGGGCGTCGCGGTGTACAGCTTTATTTATTTACTTCAATTTAAGGATACGATACCATAATGACCCCGCTTGGATTTTAAAAGGCCTTACCTTGGTTTATGGCTCTTTTACATACGTGGTGTGGTGTTTACTAATAAATCGTCGATAAATGGCGAGGTATTATAATCCTTTTGGCTTGTATTCTGAAGAATAATAATATGATCTCGATTTGAGAAGATCTCAATCTCGATTTGAACTATCTTTTTTTGAGTCAATATTAGTATGAAATCTCGTTGTTATTTTTAATTGTTGTTTTCAATTGAGATTCATTAGATAAACATTGTTCCCCTAAAGTATTGATAAAGGCATTAGATCATCCTTATCAGAAGAGGCCATGTTGCGTGGGTTTGCGGGCGAGGAGTTGAAAACAAAATGAAAGTCTCTGTGAACAATCAAGACGTCTAATCGAGTAAGCTTTGTGCAGACTAGCGCGACGCGACACCGGTTATTGTTATACCGTCACGTTTTCTTAGAAATTGTATTGTTCGAGTCGCGTCGCGCCGTCGCGTTGCGCTGGTCTCTACGAGCCTTTACTTATGTACAATAATCGTGAACGACGTTCCACTTAGTACGTGGGGCGCGAGCGCAATCAATTCACTTACTCTGGCTGGGTTATTACGATAATTACTATGCCACAAATCAATATTGTCTCCACGATCAATCGATGTCTTCCTTGACTTTTTGTTGTCCCTTTGGCTGGCCGCCTCCCCAGTACGTCAAACAGACAGTTGACACATCCGTTCTGAAATCAACAATAATAATCGAACTATTCGGCGTCGCTGAACCAATTCTCTCGACGCGCCGTCAGATATATAATTTATGATGTTACGTACACAGTATTTTCGAAACCATACTGCTAAGTAATAACTGCCGCACGGGTCGATCTGATGGATCCAGATGAGAGTATTCACATATATGCCACAACCCAGTAACTGGATACCCCTTGGTAAGACTGGTTGTCAGACTTTCGGGCTTCTGACGACCCGTAACGACTGTCAAAGATCCACGAATGACAGCCGGGACCAACAGCTTAACGTTCTTTCCGAGGCACGAAGGAGTTTCTGTACGTAAAGTTGGTGACCCATCCACAAGCCAACCACGGCAAGCGTAGCTTTACCTGATGGATCGACCTGGGCGGCTGTTATAACTTAGCCACGAGCTCCTCTTTATACATTAATTCATACTAAAACTAAATCTAATTTAAAAAAATCTCGATGTTTTGTCAAGTAGTAAACCGTGTGAAGCTGGGGCGGGTCTCTAGTTCACGAATAAAAATACATACAACCAAGATAATACAACAAAATTATACAGTCTACATTACTAGTTTTATACAACTATTAGGTCCACCCCCACCTATGAAATCAGCGTTTTGGTATGGAGAATTTTAAAGACTATTTTCATACTAACATTTACTTAATTTATATAACAACCATGAACACTAATGTTGTAAAACTTTTATGCACTAATGTTTAAAAACTAAGATAACGTAATATGCCACTTAGATTAAGCGACATTTATAAGTTTTGGCTAAGTTAAAACAAATAGTGGTCATTTCTGCTAACAAAATGAGGAGTAATTTTTAAGGCATTTTTTATGTTTAGAAAAATATAAGTAATAAGGTTTTTTTACTATTGGTAGTTGTCTATGATGGTCATTATTCGATATAATACCAAGAAATTGATGAATATTTGAAATCATAGAAGTGACGAGGTGCTCTATCTGTGAGAAAAAAACGCCAATTTCATAGGTGGGGACCCAATATGATAAAATGCAATAAATGTAAAAGCTGACATGTAATATCAAGTATATTGTGGTGCTTTTAAAACCAGCATCAGTTTCGCATGCATTTCTATTTTCAAACTGCTTTTGTGCCAGAGGTTATGTGCTTAGTTGGAATAGGGTTGGCGGTTAAGGGGACTACAGGACCTAAACGTGCCTAAACGCAAGTTTTATAATGCCTAAAAGAATATGATCCACTGCAGTAAACAAAATCAGAAAAATATATGATATTCTTCAGGATATATGCTAGTATGATAGTGTGTTGAAAACATAATACAACTAATTTGATACGATAGAAAAAAATCATGATGATACCTCTAAAAATTTCTTTTAACGATTAAAAATCATATTAATTTACATGCAATCATTCTGATTTTTTGTCAGATTATTCTACAAGCTACAATATTAGCATAATAGTGTTTTAATTTTCCAGTCCAATCAATAGATTTTCTGTAAATCGCTAACTGCTTCATATTTTGCAATAAATTACCTGCGTCCTGTCATCGCGCTTCTCTTTCATTTCTATGCAGTCCGACAGTGACCGCGCTTTAGCTGTTGTAAGCCTCTTAAAGATTTTTGCTATCAGCTTTATTTTCTTGCTTTAGCTTGTAATATTGCTTATGTAGAACAGAGTACGGTTATGTTTAAAATACTAATAATATTTGTAACCTACTGTACTTCATAGATTTTTACCGTATGTTTTGTTTGTAGAGCTGTAAGGGTTTATTTTTTTATTTAGCTGCTGCTGCTGGGGAGTTTGTTGCGCCACTTCTTCTTCCCAGATAAATTACTAGGGTTAAGGGCGAGCGTTTTGGGGGACTGTCTTATGACGGTGTCGGTGTCGGTATGACGGTATGAACTGTTACCATTTTAAATATTATATTTTATATAAACATTTAGGTCTAAGTATTGTATTTATTCTTTTTATTTTTGTCTCATTTTGTTATTTCACTATATTATGCTGCACCGGTTGACGTCATCTCGTCAACGCCGGCTGTCGCTGAAAACCAGCGTTGGGGCTCTGTCTCGCATAGGGTCGCAGCATTAAGCTGAGCGATGGCCGTTTTGCGTGGATGTGACGCATATTTTCCCCCTAATTGTTTATTTTTGTGTTTTGTTCTTTCTTTGCGTCATGTGTACCGCAAATAAACGTATTTTCTTTCTTTTCTTTCTTTATGTTATTTTGACGTTCAAAAAGTGTGATTCTCAGCCTAGTTTGAATAAATGTCATTTGATTTTGAGATAAAAAGGGTGAGAAAGTATTAACTAAAGCTTTTGAAGAATACTTTTTGCAAGATATTACGCAAGTAGGCTTGAATTCGATAGTCTTGCTGTGTGCAGATCATAGTTCATATTATCAACGTTGAAATAAAAAAAAACTGGCCAAGTGCGTGTCGGACCACGCACAATGAAGGGTTCCGTAGTTGGGATGAATTAATCCCAAGAACAAACTTATCATTGTTGTTGAAAAACATGTTGTCCCATACATTCCAACTGCAAATGTAAGTTTGTATGTACAATATTGAGAGATTTACTATGTTATTTTAAGACCATAGACTACTTATAGGTTTTCCTGTAATTTATGAGTGAAGAACCATACTCTGTATTTATTTCAAAATTTTAGGCTCAGTAGTTGCGGAGATAACGGGGGGGAATAGTAAATTTTCATCAATTTTCTTAAATATATTTAAAAGTATTTAGTTTAAAATTATTTACAAAATATATTTGAGGTCCTCGCAATAACTCCTTTCATTTGATATATCACACGGTTCAGTGTGGAAAACGTTTTATTTTTATTTTGTTATTTGCCCCCAAAAGTAACCCCCGTATTTAAAATTTATTTACGTTACACGTCCGTGTTTGGGTCATAGAAATTCATATTTGTACCAAATTTCAACGTAATCGGTCCATTCGTTTCGGAGTAAATTGGCTGTGACAGACGGACAGACAGACACACGAGTGATCCTAAAAGGGTTTCGTTTTTCCTTTTGAGGTACGGAACCCTAAAAATGTTAAAAAGTAGACGTTACAGCATGAATTTCCGAGGACAACTCAGAAAAAGTGACCCACATACAGCCTACATTTTCTATAAGCAAATATCGCAAGGCATCCCTGCACTCTAAGATATTGAAACTCATATACTTAGATGACGTACTAGAGGTTTTATTCTTATATTATTTGTGTGTCTCTAAGGTCAGTTCACGGCCTCGAGCGATACGCGCCAAAAGACACGCGCGTGCGTAAAGCTTCGTGCAGACAAGCGCGACGCGACAGTGCTACGCGACACCGGCTATTGTTATACCGTGAAGTTTTCTTAGAAATTGTATTGTTCGAGTCACGTCGCGCCGTCGCGTCGCGCTGGTCTGCACAAGCCTTTATGGTTTACACGGGTCGATTTTAGCCGTGCGGCAAGTCCACAGTCGCAACGATTAAAAAAATGGAATCGCCACCCCATTGACACCGGTCGACAAAAATCGCGATCTGTACCGACAACATAGCGGAACAACATAGCGCAAAACACACATCTTGCGGCGGGCGGTCGCCTGCCACTGACCATTATCACGGTTGATTTTAGTCACCCGCATGCGGCTTGTCGCTGCACGGCAAAAGTCAAATGGCACCAACTTTGCGGTTTGCGATGTTCATGTCATTCAGAAGATCGATTTTCGCTATGCGGCCTAGCCGTGCGGCGAAAATCGACCCGTGTAAACGCCCTATTACTGTTTCCGTCCATCGCCATCGCACTACAAGTCGCGCTACGGTGACTCGTAACATGCTCTAAACAACTTCTTTCATTTGTTTTCTACGCAGTCGCTGTCGCAAGACGCGTTTCGTTTGAGCGTGGTCAAGGGTTAAGGTCGGAGACACACAGCTAGGAACTCCTGTTGAGGCCACGTGAGTAGCGTAACTCGAACAAGAAGCTGGCAGTATCATCACAACGTTAATGTTTTCCCATTGTTTGTCTTATTTGTTTTAGTTTATTCGTGTATTTATGTATATTTATTTGTGCTTATATTTATATATAATCAGACAGATATATTATGTTTATTGTTTGTAATAGGTATATAATATATAATCTTTATATATTACTTAAGTTTTTTATTTTTATTCCTCAATTTTACGTAATTGCACCTACCACTATTTGTCTCTCCATCACCCAAAGGTTGACTGGTAGAAAATGCCTATGGCATTAAGTCCGCCTCTGTACATTTTTGTGCTTGAAGTATTAAATAAATAAAAATAAACAAGTGACAAATTAGTCATACAGTATGGCACCAAGCGTCAGTATGGACATTGCAATGGCGCCTCTCCACAGCAGCTCACAGTTAAGCTACGCACTTGTAGGTACCTACTTACCTGACGGGGTCCGTAAGGGCCAATGCCTGCCAGGGTAGCGAGTTTTTCCGAAAGGGATATCACGACCCCAGCACACAGACAACGGAAGGAACACGGGTGGGTTTTAGTCAGTAAAAGTCTGACACACCCTCCGCTCCGCCCAGAGCCTGAGAAGTTATTTGATAATGTATACACCTCAAAACAAAAAAAAGGTACCTACTTAGCTTCGTTTTGTGAAAATGTAGGTGGTCCACTGCGACCCACGGCTGCGCTACGTACGAATTTGGGCAAACAAATGAATCGCGTAGCTGACGTCGCCAACCATGCTCATTTTTACGTAGCAGTGGATGGCCGACTTAGGTACTCGATGATTAACGTGAAGCAAACAGAGTTAGCAACTAGAAACGAGTTGGCGAGCTACGTTCAGGGAGTGCGCCATGGCGACGAGCGATTACTTGCTGGTATACGAAGCGTATGTACCAAGCGTGAGTCGCTCAAGATGTATTCTGCCCGCCAAGCGAGCGTAGCTGAGCGAGTCCTCGCTTTGATAGCTCTTATCACTGTAAAAAAACGAGTATTCACCGGTAGTGTTGTTGTTGTCTTCATGTATCTCTTTTACTTACAGCTACCGAGCAAGACTGTTAGAATAGAATAGAATAGAATAGTTCTTTATTTGTACAGAAAGTAGGTACAAGTTACAGACGTTAAGGTTAAAATGATCCTTATACTAACTACGTTAACTAAGGCATGCAAACAGTTTATGGTACTTTTATTATTATATCATAACACATACTTATATATTTGTTGTAAAAGAATATAGTTCAAAGGTATTACTCGAAAATAAATACTCGATACAGTATCTCAAAGTTAGGTAGTAAATTTTTAGATTATATATTTTCAACAGACCGTATTCAATCGCATAAAATAAATGTTTTTCTAATTATCCTCGATTACATTTGCACATAACGTCAAAGTATATAGGTACTATAAAATAATAGTTTCACTTACCTTTTACAAAATAAAACGATTTTTTAGTACCGTAAAACTTGTAAATACGTAACTTTGTACAAGCGATGACAACAAATATTCTTGCGCGGGTGCACAGTGGCTAGTTCACAGGCCGTCTTGAAAAAAGGCGCGAATTTGTTATATCGCGTGACGAACTTGAACACTGGCCAGTTGACATGCCAGTGTGCTCCAACGCGGGTCGTAAATGTTCATAAGGATCAATATACAAATAAAAATCGATGAGTTAACGACCTTGAAGTGACTGTCAAGTTTACTGACCACTTTGTATGCGCTGTCCTATATAGGGTTGTTTAACGCGAAATTTAAATTTTCTAACGTTTCTGCAAATAAAATGTTACGATCGCGAATCATATTTTGATCAACAACCTGATACTGACCTGCAAATTGCAAAAAACGTGAGAAAATTTGAATATTTTTGGCGTTTTCGCCTTAAGCACTAAGCGAAGCACCTAGCTGTGTGTCTTCGACCTAAGAGATGCAACTACGGGATTCTTCAGTGCTTGCGTACAAAAATTTCATTACATTTGGACTTGAAGAATTTTACAAACATAGGTACTCGTATAGTGCTTACAGCGCAAAACGTGAGTGCATTGAGTATTTGGCATACCGATGGAAAAATGAATTTTTGATTATTGGATTTAATACTTCGGTAAATGGAATTGAATATTTAGATTTTTTTTTGTTCTTGTATTAATTTGTGCCATTTTGTGAGCGATATTTTACTGGCAGAAAATTTGGGAGTGCCATTTACACACCTGAAATAATAGGTGAAGGGTTAATTTGCAAATACGTTAATAACAATGATATAATAAGAACAAAAAAAACATTTTTTGAGTATTTTGAAGAAATATTTCATGCAGATACAGCAATCCAAATGATGGGAACTACATAGTAACAATAGCTGCTCATATTGGTCTTACCTTGAGGGTCATGGCCTACGGGCAATGGATATGGTTTTCCAGCAGTGTGAGTGGCCTGTCTGATTCCTCCCAGTTTGGATCCGGTATGTGTCATTGTCACAGGAGTGGTAGTACTGAGTCATTGGGGCGTGTTTGCTGTCTTTCTGACGCAGTTACGACCCACTGACCGCATAATCTATGTGGGACAATAGGTAGGTATAAGTCGATTGAGTGGGAAGATTTATCAATTTTATTTAATGTAAGGAAGTTTTGGTTACTGTTTGATTTTGTTTAATCAAAGCAATACAAATAACTAAGTATAAATTGTAATACTTACCAGTAGGATCAGTTTCGTTTTGTACTTATATGTCGGTGGATTTTACTCCGTCCATCGATTTACATTGAGCATAAAGAGATCGAACACCCATTCGGCCCACTAAAAATAAGAAAAGAATATATAGAATCATTATTGGGCTGTACTGGTTATTTTAGCAAATTTACCGCTCTGTACAAAAGCATGGTTGTCGCTTGCGAACGCCATGGGTTTTGCAAATGGCCGCCATGCCATCGCAATTCCCATGGTGGGGTATATGAAATTATAGGTAAGTACTACTAATATAGTAGGTTTATGAAACACACCGCAGTAATTTACTGTCTATTTTATTTATTTTCATTGTCATTATTATAACTCTCAGTATAAGTATCTTTTATTTTTTATATGTTACGCATAAATACAGATATATATATATTTTTATTTTATTTTAATTATTATGCATATGTACTATAATTTCAGAATTTTTGCTTACCTTGTTTAATTATTCTCGCACGGGGGGACGTCATTACGTCATTCGCGAGGTCTTTGCTGAAAATCAGCGCTGTTGACAATAGGTTCGTCCGAAGTCACTGCATTCAGCTGAGCAATGACCTATTCTTGCACAGATACGACGCACAGCTTAATTGTTCTTGTTATTGTTGTTACTTGTTACACAAACTGTTATTTTTTCCACTTTGCAATCGGTATTTTGTAGGTTTGATTGTTTGTTTTCGTTTTGTAAATGTCGCAACAGATTATGTAATTGTCTTTGGCCTCTGACTCTGACAGCGGGGAATAGATCAAATTTGTCAAACTTTTCTGTTGTGAATGATGGATACGAGGCTTTTGGCTCATCTGTAAAGTGGTATTGTTTTGTTTTTTTTTTTTTTGTAATGTGCGTTTGGTTTGTGCAGAATAAACACTTTTTCTTTCTTTCTTCTCTTTCTTTTTCATAATAATTTATTGGCAGTAGATATCTATTAAACTAGCTAAATAAAAACACCGGAGTCTAAGATAATCTGTTCGATTTATGTCCTAACACGTGTAACTTCGGATTTTTAGTTTGTCTGTCTGTGATGTGATGTGATGTGTTTATACCTTTTTAGTTGGCTTTTTGTTGTAGTTAGGTTTTAGTTTTTATTACTTTTATTTTCATTTAAATTATTTCAGTGTTAAAATATATACCTATATTTTTAAATGTGCATATATTCCCTTTCATTTGATACCCAATATCATTATTACATTTTTTTCACGAATTTATGTTCTCTAGAAGGCGTCATATTCAATTGAATGTTTTAATGTGACGTCACATAACCAGCGGCTATCAAGACGCTTCAGATGAGCAGTTTAGAAGTTATGAGGGAACAGATGAACATACATAGGTACCCACATACATACTGACATACCGGCCAAAATCATAACACTCCTTTTTGCTTCGCCGTAGTCGCGTAAAAGCGACATGCGGCATGAAATTAAATATTTTTATCCATATTTTTTTTTTTTATTCTGTCCCAAAATTAAAGTAGGTACCTAGTACAATACGGCTGATATAACTTGGCAGTTCTGAACTTCGCGCAGAAGGCTGCGTAATAACATTTTTTATGTACCAAATAGTGACATGAGTCGAGTGTATGTGAGAACATGCGCGAAAGTTTGTAGTACCGATGTTCAGAACTGCAAAGTTATATCGGCCGTACTGTACTTTTGTAATGGTGTTTCACAAAGAGCTTCATAACACATTTTCAACAACTTTAAAGCTGCCATCATTTATGCCAAACGCATGATCGTGTGATATCAAAACGATTTGCATTACAGCAACTGACAAAATTGCTCTGATGTGATTTACTGTTTAACCATAGATTAAGTTTGGAAAAGCAAAAATTCAGTTAGGCGCAACTTACGTTCATCATAGCAACCTTGTATCTTGCCGGTTGATGTCCTAGGTCATGCAATCAAATTGTTTTACTTATTAAAAAAATATAGTAGGTACCTAACATAACTAACAACGAAGTTTGTTAGAATTCGGAAACACCAAGATTACAGAAGCGCATACATTTTTTGGTTTAACTGTACCTGTTCCTTAATTACGTCAAATTCTACTACTACAGCATTTTTCACAAACTTGTATTATTGCAAATTTCACTTTTGTTCTTCAATCGACTGATGAAGGTCTCAAAGAAGTGAAAGAAATTACAATGAAGGTTTTGTTTTATAATTTGAACTATTTTTACGGTCGGGAAAACCCAGGACAAATTACATAATCGTAATTTATGATTTCTTTTCTTTCGTAATAACCAGTTTTAAAAGCAATCGATGTCGTAGAGGATATTACGAATATTATACTAGTATGACTTAACGTTCCCATTAACTTACACATAATATTTTATTTTATTTTATTTATTAGGGAAAACAAATAGTGACACAATACCTTTTTTACGAAGAAATAAAAAAAAGATACGGCCAAATGTGTAACCAACAACATTTTCCACGGAATACACATAAAAAATAATCTTTACAAACTATGCTATTTAAAGTAAAACCTACAAACTACAATAATTTTGGAATACATTTTTTGTGCTAAATAGTAAAACACAAGTAAATAAAAACTCATCATGCAAATCTAAATTAAAATTACTAGTGACTAAGTGTTTTGAATATAATATTTTTGAATCTACCAGCAAAAAAGAGCAGACATATCGATATCATGGAATTGCTTGTTGTAATTATTAGATAGTCGACGCAGAGGTGCCCGCATACCTGCATTACTGCGACAAGAGAACAGAAAAACATTGGCCGAGCCATAATAATTTAATAGTCATAATGCCAAGAGAATACACTAGCACATGAGCGAAGCCGCGGACACAGCTAGTAACTAATAAGTATACCCACTTACGCATTTACTTGTGTGTATCTGGATACTTTTACTTCCATAACTTCTAGTTTGGCCAATCAGATTGCTGTATTCCATTTTGACTATACAAAATATTTTTAGTCTCAGGCTTACTAAATACGATTTCATTTTCGTTAATACACAGCAACAGAGTAACAATGCACTCTAACACTTCAAGTCAACCTTCTTTGTATGTAAATCATGCTACTAAAATACCACGGACTCGGAATCTTCTCGAACATCGCAATTTGCCAACAGAACCGCTAAAATGTAGCTAAGTGTCCAAGCGCACTACATCACTAATTGATACTAAAACTTACATGGCACGATGGTAACGACATTTTAGCGCCCCTAATGCACTTGCTGAGCAAATACCCTGGACCTGTTTAGTAATTAATGGGCTGCTCGAGCCAAAATAAAGGGGGATTGCATTTACACTTTGCTGGGAGGAAATGGCCGCGTTTCTTTAGGAAAGGTGGCGATTAGTACAGTTAACGGTAACTGAATTATTTCGAATTGACCAATTACCTACTGGTTCTGTTTCATTTGAATGGTTTTTTTTATGCAGAAAGCAAAGACCTCGATCTGGATTTGATTTTAGATTACATTCAAAATAGGCTCATTCCCTATAACATGAGTCGTAAAACATAAGGGACAAAATCTAAAACTTACCTTAGAAAGTCTCAAGTGGAGTTAAAGTCAGGGAAATTACAATTTAAGCAAATTACCTGTCAACTTAAATTGTCCGTTCATTGTGCACCTTATGTAAAATTTCTATATTTACATCTGTAATTCGTATGGTGTTCAATAATAAAGCAAATTATTGAAAAATACTTGTGGCGGCATCTACATCGCCACATGCGAATTACGCAACAAAGACCTGACGTCACACAAATCCTACATCGCGCAAGCACAATTTACAGCGCGATCAACATATTATATATAACTTTCCGACATCAATCGTTGGGCAGTTGCCCGCCAGACACGACACCCGTCTGGTCGGAGGATCCTCCCTTTTATATAGAGGTTGAATGAACTTTACACGCTTTTCTTCATTCCTCTTAAAACTAAAACCCGACTGAAAAAAGTTTTTCTCTTTTCAGATAAATACGTGTTTTTGCAGTAAGGTTGTTAGTTTTTTATTTTATTATTTGCTTAATGTCAAGCTTTTTAGTTTTATTAATATACAGGGTGTCAGGGACATCGACGCGAAAACTGTTAACATGGATTCAGTACATGATTCTGAACCCCTACGTTGAAATTTTTCGTCGGTGATTAAAAAAATAATCAGCTGTTTCATACAAAAGTGCAATGCCAACGCGGTCAAAATGTATGGAACAGCTGTTATTTTTTTTTAATAATCGACGAAAATTTTCAACGCTTGGGAGTTCAGAATCAGGGACATGGACGCGAAGAACACATACGCTTATTTCTATGAAACAGCAGATTTTAAAAAAATAACCGATGATATTTTTCAACGCATAGGGGGTCAGAATCATGTAATGAATCCATGGTAACAGTTTTTGCGTGGATGTCTCTGCCACTCTGTTTAATATATTAGGAATTGATTCATAACAAGCTTTTATTTGATACCAATATTGTTGTAATTTATTTATAAAAAAAACCTTCCCTTCACTTTTTTGTATTTGCAGATGCAATAAATAAATATTGTATAGCCTATGTCACTCCCACAATTAAGAAAAATCTAATAACACCACATATATTCAAATCCATCAACGCGTTAAGGCTATAGAGCGTGCCAAAGAAATAGATATACATACATACCTATATAAATACGTACATACATACTCTCGAAAACATTACCCTCCTTCTGGAGCAGTCGTGTAAAAAGAGAAATCTATTCTATTCCCTATTTTCAAATCAGCTATCTAATTACGTAACATATTTTCGTAAACGATTACAACTAATCTGATTGATTTTGACAGTTGAACAATATTCATTAACGCAATGAATATTGTTGAACTGTCAAAATTTACGTTGTTGAGCACATTTTTTTAAAACTTATGAAGCAATGTATTAGCAATCTGTTTCAAAACGATTCAGATTCTGATTGATCGTGTATTACGTTATAAGGATACTGAACTTTCATTCTTGGACAGTGTATGTATTGTCGTTGTGTTGGCACCCATTTGCTTAACAAATAATTTTCCTGATCTACAGAGCAATTTGTGGAACCCACAAAAACGCTTTAATATACTTTTCTCACCTCCATGGGTAACAACAATAGCATCAAAACAAAATGCCTCATCTGCAAAATCATGACTACTCTATGTCCGATCACAGTTCATTGGCAATTTGAGCATATAAATCAAATTTAGCCGAACTGTCTATCGTGATGCGGTTTAATGCATCCGATAGAATTATCGATGATAATGCTGTATCATTGGCAGCTAAACGTGAGCTGTTTAAGCTGAATTTAGGGAATAATGTTGGATGTGTCGGTCGGTGTGTTACAGCATGATTGTGCTTGCGTGGCGTCTGTTTATGGAAACTCGGAAGCCTTATTGTAAAACTTAAGGTATATACAATGTAAAATTTAATTCGTTTGCATCCTCTTAAGGGGTCATTGTACTCATCGTTATGAACAACTTTCACTATGCATGGGGCCAACCCTGATATCGCGAAAAAAAATATATCTGCTGTTCCCTACATTAAAACGAGCTATGCGAACATAAATGTATGGAACAGCAGATTTTTTTTCGAGAACGGTATTACAAATATATTTAAACAAATATTGCTCATTTAATAGTATAGGATAAAAAATTCCATTCATCAACCGATTACCATAAACGACTACTATCTGCGAAAAGTACCAAAAATAGTGCCCGTAGCAAAAAGTACCAGTATTTGCGAAACAAATGCAGTGCACGTGGAATGATTTATAGTCGGAAACAACTTTTAATATAGTTTGTAACAATAAAAATTATACAGCGAGCTATTTGATGGTTGGCGTTTTAAAATATGGTCTGTTTTGCTGGAGTTTATGAGGGAAATGTGTTTTTACTCGGTTAGTTGTTGGAAGTACGAACACAGATTAATCCTTTGACAATTTTTTTTTCGTGATGGCTTGAACTATACCAATCTAGCCTAGCATTATCCCAACTATTTTGGGATTGGCTTCCAGTCTAACCGGACGCTGCAGCGGAATACCATTTTATATGAAGCGACTGCCTATCTGACCACCGCAACAGTTACTGGATAACACGATACCCCTTGGTAAGATTGGTTGTCAGACTTTTGGGCGTCTGACTAACCGAAACTACTATCAAAGATCTACGAATAATAGCCGGGAACAGCGGCTTTATGTGATTTCCGAGGCACGGGGGATTCCCGATATGTAATAGATGGTCACCCATCCATGAATCGACCGCGACAAGTGTAGCTTAACCTACCATTGACCCGTGCGGCTGCTATTATTTTGGCACGAGCTAACGCCCTAGTGTACAATTTTTACAGTGAAATCAAAGATAGTTAATTGACTCAGGCGTGACTGCAGAAATCCATTCTAAAATACAATACACGACGTATATTTAGTAACCTAGTTTTTCAGTTAAGCGAATTAGGTTACTAAATATACATCCGACTATTGTTTTTTTATTTGTGAAATGAATTTGCTTATTCTGTAAATAGGATAAAGGAATCACTTTTACACGTTATATAAAAAAAATAGGGTAGATGAGATCGGCGTTTCCTGTCTGACTACTCTGAGACGAAAGGCCGAAACAAACTCAGAGGTCGCAGTCTCTTTTAAAGTCCAGATATAATCTTGGTCAGGCCATAAGAGGATCATGTAGATTAGTGTCTGAAATGGTCTTTTGAGGAAAGAATCACACAGATTTGAGTGGACCTCTCCAGTCAGTGCAAGCATTTGTCAGTAATCGTGGAGCTCAACTCAGAACTTAAGGAGTTCAACTCAATGAACAATACCAAAGAAAGGATATTTGGGTAGGCAGCATAAACAACGCAAACTGCCAGACCATCATTTAAACTAACTGAGAAAGAAAAAATAAATGAAAGAGAAAAAAACATATGGTTCTCGTCACTTCTAGTCAGAAAGGATATTAGGTGCTCACAGTCCAGGGTACGTAGGTAGGTCTAAAGTACTGACTGACTGACTGGTTGAGTTTGTTCCGGCCTTTTTTCTCAGAGTAGTCAGACCTCATCTAGTTTCTAAAATATGCTTGACGTGTAAAAGTGTTTGCACAAACATACTCACAGAAATAAAAACATCATTTACAAACTTCCATCTTCACAGACGTTTTAAAACCCCATCTTGCTCCAGGACCTACAATTCCTCAAACACATTTCATCCATAATATGTAAGTCGACGTAGGAAGCGATTACTCCACACGTCTAAACCCACCTTGCTAGTAGGAGCCAAGCTAGCAAGCCATTCGTTGCCAGTCTTGCCTGACATTTGTCACTGACCACTGGCTATGTTGGCAGTATTTATCTTTATCTTGAACAAATCTGCGTATGGTATTCGTGTTTCGTGTGATATTTGTAAAATGCATACGAAGCTTGCAATAAATGTGATTGGCGCAGCACCTTTTGCTTCACCAAACAAATTCAACTTAATTTTTTTAAACAGTACACATCACCAATTCTACGTCTGCATTGAAACGTGGACGCTTTTTGAACATTTTCGCGCAATTTTGGATCATATTTCATTATGCACAAAACCAAAAGGAATTTTATAAGAAACCAGCACGCTTAGCATGGCCACAATAGAAACGGGTTTTGTCGACGGAAGAATAGAGAAAATGACAGATAAACAATCACAATCTGTCATTTTGTCTAGTCTTCCGTCGATAAAACCAGTACAAAAACTCGTTTCTATGGCTGTCATGCAACGCGTGCTGAAAATGAATAGAATCACAATACACTGTGTCTCTCCTGGAGAACTTAGAACTAAAGAAAATATATATATATCTTGATACTAACAGATCCATAATTTAAAAAGAAAGAACATAAAGGTAGGTGAAGAACTTTTATCAAAATCCTCTCACTAAGACCAAGACAAAGTAACAAAAAATACCTTTAAAAGAAAAAAGGTGTTCTCTATTGCTAACGCTGAAAAAACACCAGTAAATAACTCAGGCGGCCGCAACAAAGTTTAATAAACACAGGTTGGACAGAGGGTCGTCGACGTCAATTGATTTATATCTGACGAGGCGAGGCGCTGATCTTTGTGACTCGTTCGACGGTATTGACAGAGCGCTAAGCGAGTATGGCTTAGGAGCACAGGGCTGCCTCAGAAAATATCTGATTTGTACTACCGATTATTCACTCTAGGTATGAATATTATCTATCATGAAAATATATATCTATATGTATAAAAAAAAAATATGTATATCTTCTTGAATTTGTACAATATTTTTCACTTCTTTCTCTTAAGGGGAGTACAGGAGCTAAACGCAAGTTTTATAATGCCTGAAAGTATATATTATGATGCACTGCAATAAACAAAATCAGAAAAATATATTAAGATATTCTTCAGGATACAACTATGCTAGTTAGATAGCGTGTTAAAAACATAATACAATTAATTTGATACGATAGAAAAAGATCACGAAAATATCTCTAAAATTTTCTTTTAATGATTACGAACCATAATTCATGCAATCATTATGAATTTTTGGTAGATTATTCTACAAGCAACATATTAACGTAATAATGTTTTAATTTTTGTGTCCAATCAATAGATTTTTTGTAAATAGATAATTGCTTCATATTTTGCAATACATTACCAGCATTGTTGTGTCGTGTGTTGTGTTGATGTCAGCACCAACTGACAGGGTCCGGAAGGGCCAATGCCTGCCGGGGTTGCGGGTTTGTCCGAAAGGGATATCGCGACCCCGGCACACAGGCAACGGAAGGAACACGGGTGGGTTTTAGCATTGTGTCATCGCGATTCTGTTTCTTTTTTAGGCAATTGACAGTGACTGCGCGTTAGCTGTTGTCGGCTTCTTAAGTCCTTGTTTTTTATACTTCTCATACTTACGGTGCAATCGTCACTTGTTTTTTTTTTTCATTTGAGTGATGAACGTCTGCCTCGGACAATCTTTTCGTATTCTATCTCTCATCTCCTCTTATCTTCTCCTAGTTTCTTCTTAATTGTCGCTTCGATAACACGGGGAAGTAGTTACATCATCATGAATAATACCATTCCTATTGATTGCACATACCGTTTCTCAAGTTGAATGTTTGTTTAAAAATAGAAGTACAGGGTATGTCTTTCATTAACTTGAATGTGTCCTGGCGGCTGAGAGTATGTCATGCTCACTCTAATGTCTCACTGACGGTGGCGCGTGTGTTGGATCATTTAGCTCCCTTCAAAATGGTTGAGCTGAATGGTGCTAATCCATGCGTCATGTTCGTGAACGGGCGCCGTCAGTAGGGACTGATCATCTCTTAGCTACCACGGCTTATTTTAATTTAATTTAATTGTTTATTTTTTATTGCAGGATAACATCTGAGGAATGCCTACATAGTTGCCGCCAACAAACTGCTTTGCAGTTTGGCAGAGGTAATTATATCTTCTTAATAAAATTATTTCTGTAAATGAACTCATAATTAATTTTTTTGTCGTTTTGGGTGGCCTTCAGTTTCTCACTCTAATTTTGTTTACTGTCTTTTAGGTATTAGACAAAAATCTGCAACTAATATTGATTAGTTCGGCAATTCTGCAATGAAGTGAGATGAAATTGTTTCCACAAAAGCACCGCTCGCCAGCCCTACTCCTAGGTGCGTGTAACGCAGCACGCACTCTGTTATTGGCCATTGCTTATCGCTTGCGAGCCAACTTCATGTTTTATGGACTGATCCGTTGGCATACTACGCTTATTGTCGTTTTTTTGGCTATACGGGCACACGACTTTGGTATTCAGTCATGTGATGTAGTCAGTGAACTGTTGCAGTATTTATAAGTGAAACCCCTACCTGGGTTTCCGTTAAAAACATTGTTACAGGACTAACAAAAATAGAAAGTAGTAATAACCATAACATTATTCATCACAGCAGTGCTATTCTGTAACCATCTCACCGTGAAAACTTAGGTGAAGTGAGCGTGGAGTGAGCTGTCATTCCACAGGGATTGACACTATTGACAGCTCACTTCACCCAAGTTTTCACGGTGAAATGTTTACAGAATAGCACGGCTGATCTATTCTATAACACCATAAAGCTTCATGCAGACCAGCGCGACACGACAGCGCGACGCGACACCGGTTATTGTTATACCGTCAAGTTTTCTTAGAACTTGTATTGTTCGAGTCGCGTCGCGCTGGTCTGCACGAAGCTTTAAAGAAGCGGTTGCCGATTACTCGATAGTCACTTATATAGTAATATCTTTGTCTTTTTCTGATCAGGTTCGCAAACACCTGCCATTAAAACAGGAACTAAAAAAAATCGCAATAACATCGAATCATCCATTCCCATGGATTAAGTATGTACTTACTATGTAGTTCTTCATGCTACGGAAAGACACACATATAAATATGTCTAGATAGACAGTCAAAGTTATGAACTCGTCGAAAAAAATAGCGTCCAACTGTTAGCCACCGCATTAGAAAAGCACAATGACAGCACAATGATGTGGTGCGACGTATCTGTCACGCACACCAGCACAATAAAGGTCGCTTGTTTGTTTTAGTTCTTTTGCAGTGCGACACTCTATCTAGACATAATCAAAGGTGAGAAAAATGCTCCAATCTTAAAACTTCCATCCATGGTCTAATAAAACAAGGTCTGGCATTCCGGGAGTGACACATGCTTACGTCACTATCCAGTTGCCAATTTATTGCAACAAAACACGAATTAAGGAAAGATTTTCAGCCACCATTCTGTTAAAAATTATGTACAAAGCATTTAAATTGTCATTTCGTTTGTCTAATCAAACGAAACATAAACCAACGAAATTGTTAATTAAAACCTCACTGTTTTTTCGGATTCGCACAGGTAATGACGGTGGTTGGGGAGTTATTATTACAAACTTCTGGTAACACAGATGCGATGACGTAGACTTGTGCCACACAAGTGACCACTGTGTCTCGGAATGCTATACCTGGCGAAGTATATTATTACGCTTCCATCAATACATCAAGGATTAAAAGAATCAATTTATCTTTTAAAATCTCTATATTAAAATGAATTTTAAGAGAAAGAACATATAAAATAGTAAGTTTTTCTTACTGGAAGCGCTATAAAATTCCACGTACCGTATCGGGAACAGCCCGCTGACGTGATATAGGAGGCCCCACATTTCCCCTATCGAGAAGGGAATTTAAAACCGATTTCTAACGTTTTCTTTGTTAAGAGTTCAGTTTTTATTCGAAAAATAGAAAATGTGGAGGAATTAAAGGAGAATTAAGAGAGAAATCATTCTTTGTATTTATTCTTGTAATGCCAGGAGCATGTTGAAAATTGGGCAGACAGCAATGCTGGAAGCAGAACTGACTACTTACTACGTTTCGCTGGTCGAGGGTACTTTATTAATGACAAATTCGTCACGTTTTATTTTATTTAAGTTGCATAAACGAACTTTAACATTTAAAGCAAACAAAGCATGCATTTTTAGCATTTGTCAAACTTTTCTGTGTCAATCATTGATACGAAGCTTTTGGCTCATTTGTAAAGTGGTATTGTTTTGTATATTTTTTTTGTAATGTGCGTTAGGTTTGCGCAGAAAAAACACTTTTTCTTCTTTCTTTCTTCTAAAGCTGTCATTAAAAATACAAATCTTCCATTAATTTGTTGCAGAAAGCAACATTTGACTCGATTTTAATGGTTCTTTCATTAGCGTTAATGATCCATTACGTAATGGGGCATTAAAATGTTTGTCTTTGTGCAACTGAGTGCTAAGGCTATGGAATGTATAGCGAGCCTCAAAAAGTATACACCAAAAAGAATTCGTATAATTTTCTACAATCTATGTTCTCAAATATTATACGTAGGTACAGGTTGGCAGGGACAACGACGCGAAAAATCTGCTCTTCCATACGTTTTCACCGCGTAAGTCAACTTTACTACGAAACAGTAGATTGTTTTTTAATAACCGACGAAAAATTTAGCGCGGGGCCTTTCGGATTCATGTACTGAATCCATCAGATGTGGTCATCGTGTGCACCTTTACGGGTTTTTTTTTTCAAAGTGGTGGTGCATGACCGCCATAGTACATAAAATATTTAAAAAGTGGGCTTAAAATCAGTAGCGCCCGCCGCCAAGTTTACTCGCGAAGTTACCCTTTCGCACTCTAATTTCCTTAACGTCACTAAACAAAATATACACATTTTCAGTACAAGCGTTTAAAGTTTTGATTATTTTGGAAAGGGATCACAATATATATACTGAAAATGTGTATATTTTGTTTGGTGACGTTAAGGAAATTAGAGTGCGCTTTGTCGAATAGCTACTTATACTTAAATTATATAATTCTAACAATAAAAAAGTTGCATTGAGATATAATAATGAAGGCCTTGGCCAAGCAAGAAGCAACAGAACAAAACATTAGGACAACAAAATAAAAAAAAACCTTTCATAATTAAGTATCTCTATATCTAACAAAACTAAAATAAAACACCTGTCTTTCAAAGAAGAACAATACAAAGTAACCGCAATTCTTTTAAAAGAATAGCGGAAATATCTCGGAAAGTTTCAGTGGTATAAATATTTATAGCCGTTCCCGACTCATAACGACTATTGTTTATTGGCCCGATATGGCCGGAAGGTGATGTAAGCGGGAATGGTCTCTGATTATACCTGCGTAGTGGATGTGGGAATATATATTTTTGATATACGAGTATAGTAGAGAGATAGAAAATCATAGTCATCAAAAATATCGTCGGTGATATTTCTGTTTATTCATGGAATAGATTTTGCTCTCTTCTCCTTAGCGTGTCGATGGCAATCTAAATAGATTCGGCCCAAAATTCGGCCATGTGTTTGGGGCTATTACTAGCGTCCTGTAAGGTGCAGCTGACAGGACACGACATTTAGTGTCCCATCGTTTGTTCAACAGCACCACTTTTACACTCCAAGACGGAGTCGTCTATGAATTTCCACCTGAACAGATTTTCCTTGCTTCGGCCAACTTAGGTCCAGAGTCTGTTCAAAGACTTCCAGGTTATCCAAGGCAACTCATGTCCAAGTGGACCGGTCTTCAGCAGGTGGAACGAATAATTTGGGTTAAGTAGCACTGTCTAGCCACAACCTCAATCTCTTTTTTGGTCATTCACCAGTTTTGTTTGTTTACGTAGTATTGAAATACTTTTGTTTATTAATATAAATGTTCACATGCATTTTTGAAGTTGTCTACTTATATGCTCTTTTAATTTCAATTGGTACTTTTAATATAATATACATCGTGAAAGCGACATTCTGAACAACCAACTGTTGATTTATGTTATTGGTACCTACCATAGTTCCTTAGAACACTTGTATGTAATAAACATGCATGCCTTAGCATGCATTTTTATTTCTAAGTACAGATTATTCCATCACCACTGCTCTCAAAACGATGTGAAATCGATTGATGAGAAATCATGAGTTAGATTCAAAAATGGAAAACAAAGACATAAAATATCCACTAACGCGTGCGGGGCCCGCGTGGTGGATTACGCCCCACTCTCTCTCACAGAGAGGAGGCCTGTGTCCCAGCAGTGGGAACATTATAGGATGATTATGTATGCTTCATTTTGCTATCAAAATATAGAAGCCGAATTCTGCAAAAAATTATAATTTCTAGGCCACTTTAATAACTAAGGTAACTAAGAATAAATAATTTCTGTCACAACTTGCTAGCGAAACTAGCTGGAAACTTGTCAGAGCCTCCCTTAAGGCTACTAAATCGTAATAATTGAACAGACAATACCTTATGAAAAAGGTACAGTACTAAAATAGCCTCAAGTTAGACTCCGAATATTTTCGATCATAACTTGTGATCGCAATTTGTGACGGAGCCGCCATTTTGGGTTTCAGCCCATATATTCACAGGACATGGACGTCGTCCATTGGTGTTTTTTACCGTCCGGTAATGGTGATTGCAATTTTTGGTATTTTAAGGATAAATGCTGAGGTCCAGGTATACAAATGGTATCCCAACTGCGATTATGGATACGGAGAAATTTTGAAAACTTTCTGAGTAATGGTGCTTCAAACAGTAAGTATTAGAGAGTACTGATTTTTCTAAAGCCAACTGATGAAATACATGTCCCAGGGGTTGCAGTATCGACATTGATAGCGATAGCTTTATAACCAAATTCGGTCGTAAAGCAATCGCTATCTAAGTCCAGACTGCAGCCCCAGGTCGGAGTATGAGGAATTGGTTTGGAGGATCTATGACTAGGTACCTATTTAATTATTTTGATACTATGAATGATTACTATGTTAATCCCTGTCCTGGTTCTGGGTTCGATTCCCAAGTCGGGAAAATTGTTATTCGGTTTTTCTAGCTGGAATTTCTCAGTAGCAGCCCGGAGTATGGAGTTGTGCCCGGTTGATGACAATAGGCTCGCCCCTATTACATGGGACTTAAACATAACTGGCGAAATGTGGGTGTACTAAGTACACCCCTGCCTAACTCTTCGGGGATACTGGCGTGATATAATTTATGTATATGTATATAATATGAGAATTTACCGGAAAAACCTCACAGTGAGAACTTCACTGAAGTGAGCTTGAAGTGAGCTGTCAATCCATAGCATTTATGAAATGAGTTGTCGTTAGTTTGCTCAACCAAAGATTATTTAATTATTACACGTTGTACATTATACAGTTGGTGGCGTCTCCTTTTAAGCATATAGATGCCTGTGCCAGGAGGCGCCGCTCCTTTATATCTTACTATTAGTGTAACATGTTACTAAACATAAATTTATAAATTAATAATTTTATATTATCTTTAGTCTGTTGTTGTGTGTGAATGTGTGTGTACGTGCGTATGTGCGTGTGTGTATTTATACGGAAGCGGTTTCACCTTAACAATAACCGGTGTCGCGTCGCGCTAGTCTGCATGAAGCTTTATATTTAATAGTAGAGAATCTTCTATTAAATATAAAGCTTCATGCAGACTAGCGCGACGCGACACCGGTTATTGTTATACCGTGAAGTTTTCTTAGAAATTGTATTGTTTCGCGTTACGTTGCGCCGTCGCGTCGCGCTGGTCTGCAGGACCCTTAAGGTGAAACCGCAATCAGATGAGCTTTATAATTATGTATCTTTATATGTATTCGTAAATGAGTATGACAATAAATATGGGGTTTGACAGAAAACCCGAATGCAAATCTAAGAAAAACCTCAGTTAAAGAGTCTATAATAACTCAATTTGCTTACCTTGATCCTCCGTTTAAAATACTGCAGTATTAATTTTGAAATAAATATAATTATGTTAAAGTTGAGGATTAATGTAAAGTACTATATTTGACGAAAATACGATTCCATAAGATTTTCTCCATAGAAAACATAAATAAAACCGATCAATAAACCGCTAATATTAAAAAAATACTTGAAATTAGATCATGGAACTTTGCATAATAACTGAACTAACTATCAAGCAGATACTATGTCTTTTTTTTTAATTACCTTAATTTTCGCCGTAAAAATTAAATACCTAAACTATTGGCCCTTTGGATCCGCCAGCACTCAGTCTCGCTGTCACTGAGTCTCTCTCACACTCAGTCCGCGAGCAGTATGGTGCGAGCGAGGTAAAAAGTTAATCTGAGCTGAGGTAGAAGCGCAAGACATTATGAACAAAATTATTCAAGTAGATAGACTACCAGACTATCCAGTGTTGTCTGGCGGTTCAATTATAAGAATTTAGTAGCCCCCCTGGGCTTCGCTGACGGGCCGCTAGCAAGTCATAAATTTTGCATCCCCCGCTATACGAGATAGGTAGAAAATCTATTAAGTTTTCCTATTTCTATGATATAATGAGGTGGGAATTTTTATACGGTTTTTATGAAACTATTTTATCGTCTCCGTTGTGATAAAAACTTACATGTAGTAAAGCTCGTATTTTTGGGTGCTTCGTGTTAATTTTACTAAAGATTCAAATTGGACAGGGGTTGTCAACCATATAGATTAAAATAAATTCAGTACATAAGTGGTTCGCTAAATACTTAATAAGATTTTGTTTCCCCTTAATAAGAAAAATCCAGAA
Organism: Agrochola circellaris; assembly: GCA_914767755.1. Taxonomy (NCBI): domain Eukaryota; kingdom Metazoa; phylum Arthropoda; class Insecta; order Lepidoptera; family Noctuidae; genus Agrochola; species Agrochola circellaris. The sequence continues at coordinate 14,398,316 of OU611860.1, forward strand.
CCTACTTTGCTTATTTATTTTTAAAGCTGCATATTTCCAGTCTATGAATAGATCCATTTACATTTGCGCTTTAAGATCATCGAACATGGAAAGCCAGAAACCTCAACAATCAAACAAAATAACAAGTGACAGTGACTCAGTGACAATGACAATGACAATGCAATGCTTACGGCACTTTAGCCGGGCCGAGGCAGCGCCACTATTATACCGCAAGTAGCGGCACTTTATTCGATATGGATAGAACGCCGCTAGCGGCACTCTATACACTTCCAAAAATCTTTATGATATGAATTGCTGTTACTACCCAATTAATATCAAATTGGAAACTACTACACACTCAAACCGAACTCCACTTTTGTTACCGGAAAAGCTTCAATAACTCAATTTATAGTTAACATTACTGCATCAGTTGGAAACGGGGAATACTTGCTATAATAAGAGAAAAAGTAAGTTAGTTCCAGCGACTTTGACTAATGACCGCACATTTGGGAGGTCCGACGCATATTGCGCTGATGTGGTGAAGGATTCTGTGGAGTCGACTTTAATATGTGAAGAATTGTAACTGGCCATTTATCGGTTTTCTGAGCTTTTTCCTGTAGAAGCCATTTTGAAAATGGAATGTCTTTTGGATATTCTACGTTATTGACAGGCCTTCCGCAAACATGGAAAATGAGGACCTGGGTACCAGTGCCCTTTCTATAAAATGCTTTTGGCATTTTAGGAAAAAAATAACGCTACCATTTGATAGACTTTGTTCAAGTTGGGCCACAACATTAAATTCGGTGCATTTGTGAATCGTTGCAATTTGTTCACCTAGATTTGATTGCACCTAATGAATGTATGTTTGTTGTAAAAATATATAAGTATTTAATAGCAACTCGTCAATCTGCTCCTAGACATTAATTAAGAAAAGGTTCTAAATATTATTTAGAAGTCGCTTTCGTCTTATGAAAATGAAATGAAAAATAAAATGAAAAACGAAATGAGAAATGAAATGAAAACGGAAATGAAAAAAAAACCAAATGAAAAATGAAATGAAATAATAGCACATCTTAGTATAGCACATACCCCAGCTAGCTAATGCCGGTTATGTGACTCACAATTAGATAAGCCAAAGAGAAATGAAATGAGAAATGAAACGAAAACGGAAATGAAAAAAAAACGAAATGAAAAATGAAATGAAATAATAGCACATACCCCAGCTAGCTAATGCCGGTTATGTGACTCACAATTAGATAAGCCAAAGAGAAATGAAATGAAAAATGAAATGAGAAATGAAATGAAAACGGAAATGAAAAAAAAACGAAATGAAAAATGAAATAAAATAATAGCACATCTTATAATAGCACATAATATCCCAGCTAGCTAATGCCGGTTATGTGACTCACAATTAGATAAGCCAAGTCGACTCTATGCCATCCTCTATTCTATCGGAACATGTATAAGCAGAATTTCGAGCCACGCGCGCTATTTTCATTTTGATCAGTCATGCCATTTATCAATCTCTATGTTATTGTCTTAAAAAGCTTTTTCTGTTCTATTGTAATAAGTATAATGTTACTTTTATAGCGATTTAGATCGATGTAGAGTGGAAAATTACTTATTGGTCTCATTAGTGAAGTATTGGCCTTTTTTGGGGAAAAATAACAAAAAATCTTTGCGTTGGCGAAAATAGTTAACTGCTGAATTAGTTGTCATGATTGCTGCCACTATGGGACCTTTATTTTTGTTAAAAAAATTTGTTATATTTATTAAAAACAAGGGTAGATTACAGGCACACTGTTAAATCTCTCTCGCCCTTCCCTCAGCTTTTAGCACGAACTTCATTATGGAATTTCTCAGTAGTAGCCCGGAGTCTGGATTAGTGCATGATTAAAAAAACAAAAAGAAAAAAAATCACTTAAACCTACATGGGCACTTATGACTTAGAAGCTAGGTGCGCGGTTTATTTATTTATTTATTTAAACTTTTCACACTCAAAAAAAAGTACAAAGGCGGACTTAATGCCTTAGGCATTCTCTACCAGTCAACCAAGGGTGGTGAAGAGATTACATGGCAGGTGCTCTATTCGAGAGGAACAAAGGAAAAATTAAAAAAAATACATTCTAATGCATTATAACTAAAAAGGTATAACAATACATAAATATGTTACAAACTACTTACACATACATACATATTTACTATAATATATACCTATATTATATATATATACAAATATACAAAATCAAGGGAGAGAGGAGTTGAGATGACTCTACTCTATTTATTTTGAAAATAACTCTGCAATTTCCTCTTAAATGCATACCGACTGGTGGCCGTCCTGATATCAAGAGGAAGCGCATTCCAAAGAAGAATGGACTGAATATGAAAGGAAGAATGAACAAAGTCAGAAGTATGAGAAGGACAGAGTAGGAGAAGATTGTTAGAAGAACGCAGATTCTTAGTGTGTGAAGAACATAGATATTGAAAGTGAGACACAAGATAAGAAGGAGGATTGGGAGAGTTGAGAAGAGAGAAAAGCGTGGTTAAGGCGCGTAAACTTCTCCTTTGGCGAATGGACATCCATTTGAGCTCAGACCTATAGCTAGACACATGGTCATATTTTCTGAGGTTGAAAATGAACCGGATACAATTGTTGAGCAATCTGTCGAGCTTATCCAGCAAAACCGCATTTAAGTCAAAGTAGCACACGTCACCATAGTCGACGATAGGGAAAATCAAAGTCTGCACAAGCATAGTTTTCGTCTTAGCAGGCAAAAAGTTTCTCAGACGATACAGGGATCGCAGAGTACCGTTGACCCTTTGACTAACACTAGAGACCTGGCGTTGCCAGCTAAGTGTCGAGTCAAGATGCAAACCGAGATCTTTCACCGTAGGGGTAATAGGTATGACAGTATCGTTAAAAATAAGAGGAGGAAGAGAGCTAAGTGTCACCCTACCCATCATGCGCGAGCTTCCAATTACAATGGCCTGACACTTTGAGGGATTAACTGACACCCCAAAACTATCAGACCATTTTTTGATGGCATCTAAATCTCGGTTTACATCTACTATAGCGTCCGACAAACCCTCAACCCGCTCAGCTGTATATAATTGAAGATCATCGGCATAAAGATGATACGAACACCGAAGACAGTGAGTTATAAAATTAATGAAGATGGAGAATAACAATGGAGAAAGAATACCGCCTTGTGGAACACCAGCACCCAGGTCGCGCCAACTCGATGAGCTCTCATCAACGCGAACCGACTGCTGACGTCCCCGAAGATAAGACGAGAACCATTCCAGAGCCTCGGACGAAACCATAAGATGAGAGAGGATAGAAAGGAGAATATCGTGGTTGACGGCGTTGAAAGCATTGGAGAAATCAATTAATACCAAAACGGTAACCTTGGTATCCTCCATCGCCTCTCTAACGTCACCAGTCACTTTAAGGAGAGCGGAGGCTGTACTGTGCCCAGGCCTGAATCCAGACTGAAAAGAGCTAACAAGGTTGTTCCGGTGAACAAACCCCGTAAACTGCTTGTGAACGCAGGCCTCAAGCACTTTAGACAGGAAAGGGAGAATGGAAATGGGTCGAAAGTGACTAGGTAGGGAAGGATTTGAAATTTTAGGGAGTGGTCGTACAAAGGCCATACGCCACGGGGTTGGGAATTGTCCGGAATCAAGCGAAAAGTTGATGATGTGGGTAATTGGAGGGAGAAGAATATCCAGAATCCAGACGACCATACTACGACTGATGCCGTCATAGCCCACAGCCTTGGATTTAATGGACAGGATGATCTTTTTAATTTCGTCCAAGGTGACCGGAGAGAAGTGAAATGGTTCTATGATGGGACTAGCAAGGCCATTAATGTAATCGACCGTCTGGGACAACATTTGGGAATCCAAATGACAAGTGGTTGTGAAGTGACGGTTGATATCATCAAGGCCAATTGTATTAGGAAAATCCACATGACGTGGTCTGCCGATGCCAAGAGTACCAAGGAACTTCCAGATATCAGCAGGTGAAGAAGAAGATATGTTCTCGAGAATATGGCGGCGTTTAGCGTTGCGTATCATCTGATTACACCGATTTCTAGCAGCTTTGAAAAAGTTCCGATTTTCCTCGCAGCGATCCTTTTTAAATTTACGAAAGGCCCGATCTCTGCGCCTCATCGCCATTCGAACCCCTGTCGTCATCCAAGGAGCAGGAGGACGCCGAAGTTTAACCATCTTAACAGGGGCGTGTTTGTCGTAGAGAGCAAGGACCGTCCGATCAAAAATGCGCAGTTTTTCGTCTACAGCTGTCACCGCTGCCAGGTGTTCCCAACTGAGGTCTGAAGCATCCTGACGGAGCTTATCAACGTCCATGCGCGCAAAACAACGCATGTGCAGAACTTTTGGGACAGGTTTAGGCGGTTTTAGGACATACGACAGGAAAATAAGGTCATGATGGGAAAAACCAGGAGCGGGACACTGACCATGGGAAGAAACAAGGGAGGGGGTGGATGTAATGATTAGGTCGAGCCAAGTGTCATCGCCAGAGATATTGAAATGGGTAGGTTGCAGCGAAAGTATATTGAGACTAACGGACTCAATGATGTGAAGGAGTTTACGGGATCGGGGATTTTGGTGAGCAAGGTCAGTGTTGAAATCGCCCATGATGACGCAATGTGCATACTCTGACCCTACTGATTCCAGCGCCAATTCAAGTTTAGAAAAATAGTCAACGGCGGGAGGACAATAGACTACACCAAGAAGGACCTTGGCGCCTTTGACGTAGACCTCCAAAAAGAGGTATTCAGCGGAAGCATGGTATTGTGAGGGAGATGAGGCAATGATTTTGAAAGGGAAATCGCTACGAAGATAGATAGCTACACCCCCCCCTCCCTTTCCAGTTCTATCATTGCGGATAAGAGTGAAACCTGGGAGAGAGTAGGTGGTGGAGAGAAGATGAGGTTTGAGCCAGCTCTCAGAAATCAGAACGGCATGGGCATTGGCGTCAGTAAAGGTGTCTAGCAGATCACTGAAGTGACTTGGGACACTTTGCGCATTTATATGGCATACATTAAACAAATGACCTCTCTGTTGACTGAAGCTCCGACGCACAAAATCACCAAGGGTGTCAGTCAAAGAGCCAAAACTTGCATTAGAGGATGAGCTAGACGAATCAATGGCAGAGTAAAAAGAATCATCATCAGATAACATAAAAATAAAAATAATATAAATAAGTGATAAATAAGCAAATAAACTATTAAATATGCTGTAGGTACAACACCAATATCTGTGCACCACCCACCAGCAGCACCAGTATAATTGTACATGGATCCTTTGGCACGTGGCCAAAATCAGAACTGAGGCATCTTGCTTCCAAAATCGTCAAAGACAATTAAGCGCCAAAAGATCCCTGTACAGTAATATTTACAACACCAGAAAAAAAACATAAATTTGTAATTGGAAACATCATTACCAAAATAAACACAAAATATAAAAAGCGAAGAACAAAACGATACATGACCAAATTACATGAGCAAAAACGGAACGCGATTCACGAACTACAACACAAACGTGGAACAAGGAATATGGGACGTCAAAATTAAGGCAAATTCAAGTTTGACAGGTGACAGTGACAACTAATGACGAAAGACATAAATTTTACTAACGCAAACAAACAATAATTAACAAATGCAAATTACCAACAAAACGTGATTTATGTAGTTATGAGGTGAAAATAAGTAACAATAAGCGGGTAGAAGGTGTACGATGGCAAAATATTTACGTGAACTGACGTCCCAAGCACAAAAAAACAATATAGTGATTAGAAAAAGAGACACATAAATACCAATGGGTTGGAAACACTTAAGTTCTACGCCTTCCACTATCAGGATTGCCTCCAGAACCAACAGATGATTCCCCGGTCTTCTTAGGGTACTTAGCCAACAACGGATTGAGTTCCTCCAAAGAACAAATCTTATGCCGTGTTCCGTCGGGGGATCTGATGACAATAACCCCGTCCTGAGTCCAGCAAGCCGGCATCCCGAAGTGCAGGCGCGCCCTGCTAAATACAGTTTGCCTAGACCTGGTTAAGAACTCCTTGACTGTTACTGTGGAACCCTTCAGTGCAGATTTTGCCTTCCAAACAGCAGATTTAAGGTCAAAATTGGAGAACCTTACCAATATAGGTCTGCTTGTCGTTGGTCCTTTGCTTGATGTTCCCAGTCTGTGACATACTTTGATGGAAGATGCAGTAATGTCAGGAATAGCCAGTTTATTCTTCAGAACATCCAACACAAGAGCCCTGCAATCCTCTTTGTCCGCTTCAACAAACCCAGTGAAAATGAGTGCCTTCCGACGGGATCTTGTCTCCAGTCCATCAACTGCCCTAGAGCACTCCCCGATCTGCTTCCTAAGAAGTCCTAGCACACCGAACATAAGCTCACGGAATGACCGGAACTCCTCAGCAATCTTTGCTACGGTATCCTTTGCGGGTCCAGCACATTGAATCTGTGCCTCAAGCTCACCCATCTTCTTAAGAAAGCAGTCCTCAAGGTTCTTCTGAGCCGATTGGATATCATCCAGTTGAGATGCCATGGTGAAGTGTTAAAACTTGTGTAGTATTAGTGAGAAGCTGGCAGGTGGTGTAGTTTAAGTGCTTGCGTTACATGGATTGTTTCACCAATGTAAGTGCTGCTTATTTAATCGTTTATGGAATAAATGTTAAACTCGAAAGCATGTAAATATACGTAATAATAATTTTAATTAAAATAGATTTACGGAGTTGCGTGTTAACTTTTTTGCACCTACCCCCGAAAAAAAAAAAGCGGTTCCAATTGGTCGTTTCCTATGGAGAAGAGCCGGCAAGAAACTCCACGGTTACTCTTTTAAAAATAATTGGCCTTTACAATATTTTCAAATAACAGTATTCATAGGTATGGGAGGACACTTGATTTGTGATAGTTCAGTCGTGGACGAGTTCTTGAGAAAAAAATCACCACTCATGTTTTTGGACCAGCGCTTGTGACCACAAGACCAACGTGGCAATTATTTTAAAAAATCAGAAGTAAATTAGAAATCAATCAGTTGAAACATTGTGAGGAAATGGCATGCCTGAGATATATTTCTCGACGGCATGTGAAGCCAAGTCAAGGCCCATGGCCGGCTTTAAAACTCTGACACCAGGTTAGTCACTACCGCCTGCCAGGGTTGCGAGTTTGTCCGAAAGGGATATCGCGACCCCGGCACACAGGCAACGGAAGGAACACGGGTGGGTTTTAGTCAGTAAAAGTCTGACACACCCTCCCGCTCCGCCCAGAGCGGGAGAATTTATTTGATAAAAATCTTAAAACTAGTACTTAAGAGGCTTGTTGTAAGCCTCTTAAGTACTAGTTTTAAGATTTTTAGCTAAAGCGCGGTCACTGTCGGACTGCATAGAAATGAAAGAGAAGCGCGATGACAAGACGCAGGTAACTTATTGCAAAATATGAAGCAGCTAGCGATTTACAAAAAATCTATTGATTGGACTGGAAAATTAAAACACTATTATGCTAATATGTAGCTTGTAGAATAATCTGACAAAAAATCAGAATGATTGCATGGAAATTAATATGATTTTTAATCGTTAAAAGAAATTTTTAGAGGTATCTTCATGATTTTTTTCTATCGTATCAAATTAGTTGTATTATGTTTTCAACACACTATCTTACTAGCATATATCCTGAAGAATATAATATATTTTTCTGATTTTGTTTACTGCAGTGGATCATATTCTTTTAGGCATTATAAAACTTGCGTTTAGGCACGTTTAGGTCCAGCCATGCTATTCTGTAAACATCTCACCGTGAAAACTTGGGTGAAGTGAGCTGTCAATAATGTCAATCCCTGTGGAATGACAGCTCACTCCACGCTCACTTCACCTAAGTATTCACGGTGAGATGGTTACAGAATAGCATTGCTGTAGTCCCCTTAAATTAAATAAGTGTAACCTGCTTGCTCTTTGACTTTGTTATAAATGTTGCTTTTCTTATTACTATTTTTTATTCTTAATATTTCGACATTAAATGTTTGCTTTTTATACTTAATATTTCGACATTAAATGTATTACGACATTATATGTATGACATTAAATGTATTTTTGTAGATTTTGCTAGGGGCTTTGTTCTGGAACAATAGGACTATTAATGTTTGTAAAGTTAGTATTTGGAAATTGGATAGACGTTCTAACTTCGATGATGGGTGAGGAACGAGGCTACTTATATTTTTTTTTTTTTTTTTTTTGTTTTATATTGCTTCTTTGTGTACTTACTGTGCAAATATTTCGACACAAATGTATTTTTGTTATGAAATAAATAACTTGAACTTGAACTTGATAATTTCCCAAACTCAAAAAAAGGTAAGTTACTAACCATGCGAAAAAGAAAGAAAAATGTTGAAAAAAGATAATATATTTCCTCAGCCTTATACAGGCTATTAAACTATCCAGTCATTCCCAAGTGACTTCAGAATATCTATAACAAACAATGTAGCTTTAAAATAGTATTAAGTTCCTAATTGGCCTGGAGAGGTAGCTGTCGCGTAGTACAAAAACATCTTACTAATTTGTTCAGTTATTTGACGGTAAGTTATTTGTTAATTAACACTTCAATACGACCAAGTACAATGGTGCTAAACTAACACATATATTATTATTATAATTATTTATTTATTATGGCACTCCAACGACTCGATCACAAAAACATTCACAGAGAGCATAGCATTTTATAACTTAAAAAATATAGCGATCTTGTCATTTAAAGGTGTGCACAGCGCTTACATAATTTGTCTATCTTATACTATTAAACGAGCAATATTTGTATATATATATTCGATAAAGGAACCCGTAAAGCTTTATACAGACAAGCGCGACGCGACAGCAAGGCGCGACACCGGCTATTGTTATATAGTGAAGTTTTCTTAGAAATTGTATTGTTCAAGTCGCGTCGTGCCGTCGCGTCGCGCTGGTCTGCACGAGCCTTAAAAACTAAAAAATAAATACCTTTAAAAAAGTTTTATAAAACCGAAAATTATCATAAGATGAACCTAATGTAGTACCTACTAATGAAATAGCAATCGTTTAAAATTGCTTATTAGTTTTTATTTAGTTTAAATTCTAATTAGTAATTTCCTAGAGTTACCTACATACTATCAAACGCTATGAAATGAAGTAATTAAAGCATTTAAACAAATAAAATATTTTTTATTCTAAACGTAGTAGGTACTAAATTAGGTTGATCTAGCAATATTTTTGTTTTTTTTCCTGGGTTCCATTATCGATACTAAACCTACCCCTAAGCTATGGCACGCCATTTCTTTAACACCTAGTAACCCTGTTTTCCTACCTTAGAATAATGACACGGCAGCATGGAATTGGTATAAGTACCTACTATCATGGCAGCATGGAATTAGTATGAAATGAAGTATCCTGTACTATTCAATTAATGAGCATTCTCTATTTTCACCAGAGCAGAGGTCAGTCCCCCAGGTACTTTATAATAAAAGTGATAAAAATAGTAGATATATGTATGTATAACCCCTCTATCATATACCAAGGCGGTTAAACCACGCGTGTGTTCAGCCCATTTGTCTTGCGAGCCAGCAATGGACCTTGACGAGAGGCGATGCATCAATGTGTCTATATATAGGTAGGTCAGTTCCTACGATACACGGTCGACTGGCAAAGGATATCCTGCAGCAAGTGCTTTTAGTATTGCTGGTTGGTCTTGCAAGAAAGGAGTGTAATGGATATCGGTTTGAAAATGTATTTTTTTAAGTTTTAGATTGAGTATTTTTAATCTTGAATCTTCTAAATAAATCTACAGACAGTTAAAATCAAAATGCTTCGCCTGTACATACCGTCTCCGGATTTAAAACGTCATGAAACTTTTCGTTCGAAAATCGTATTTGTTCTATTTTTAAGTCGAAATTGTAATCATGGTTTTATAATTTGACGTTCGGAAAGTGCTGATTCTCAGCCTAGTTTGAATAAATGACTTAATATGAATGTTGTTTTTTTTTTGAATTTTGAATATGAAATGCCAATCATGATTATTTTAGCGAGATTTAATAAATTTGATATAGATTAATGAAAAATCGAAATTGGAAAGTTCTCCAGTCTAATATTATTAGAGTATGTTATTATTAACGTGCCCCTTCATGATATTTTTCGACACCCACGACAAAAAATAGACTATACCAGATTCAAAATTTCAAAATTCAGTTCCAAGATATACTTTTTTCATAAAAATACGAAGATAATGAAACATTGAAATACTCCCCTCTTTATTCCATATCCCAGGCTACATTCAAAGGCTACAGAACAAGTTATTACAGCAGTATTAATTAAGTTTCCGTTGTTATGATAATAGTGTGCAATTATTAAGATGCAGGTATTACAGTATTACTACAGAATGGTAATATGAGCTTTTGTTAAGGTACATTTTCATAATTAGCTGGGATATTGTGCTGTAAAAATGTTTGTGATGCAAATACAATGTGGAATATTTGCATGTATGTAGTCTACAATGTGAAATTTAATTCGTTTGCATCCTCTTAAGGGGTCATTGTACTCATCATTATGAACAACTTTGGGCCCAACACTGAAATTCCGAAAAAAAGATCAGCTGTTCCCTACATTATAACGAGCTATGCGAACATAAATATATGGAACAGCAGATGATTGTTTTTTTCGCGATGTCAGGGTTGTCCCCATAGTGAAAGTTGTTCGTAATGTTGAGTACAATGACCCCTTAAGAGGATGCAAACGAATTAAATTTCACATTGTACGCTAGTAAAATAAATCTGAAGAGTTCGTTTTTTTTTGTTCGAACGCGGTCTCTGAAAATACTAGTCGGATTTGAAAAATTATTTTTGCATTTGACAGCCCAATTCTTGACGAAGGCTATAAGCTATGATTATATAATATCATGCTGTGACCCATAGGAGCCGAGCAAAAAGAAAAAAGTCCAAGAGAACGCTAAGTGAAAACGAAGTAATAGGCGCGGGCGGCCGTTGCGATGCGACGCGGTGGTGGGGGCCAATGCGAATGAAGTCGCAGGCAGAAGCTAGTAATGTTATGAATGTGCACGAAAACCGTTTGCGTGAGGAAAATGAGTAATTTTTTTATTTCGCCCCCTCACATCCCTCGCCGCCGCAGGAAACGCCCTGGCCGTCGGGAATCGCAGGCCGATTCCCGGCCACCGTAGGCGCGGGTTTGCGGACGGTGAGCAATGGGTAGCTCGCCGTCTGATAAGGACCAGGCCCGGGTCAACTGCGCGTAGTGTTCCACGCGCGCCTCAAAGAGATGTCAGCACAACTGAAGGGGTCTGCTAGGATCGATGCCTGCCGGGGTCGCGGGAAAGTCCGAACGGGATACCGTGGCCCCTAGCAACGTACAGACAACACTGAAGGAACACGAGTGGGTTTTTGTCAAACTGTATTGTCCCACTGCAGGGCAAAGGCCTCCCTCTCCCTTTTTCACACAATTCTGTCTATTACTAGTGTCGGTCAATACTTTCGGTAGGAGTCAAGCTCGTCCCGCCGTTTTCGCCTCGTCCTGCCACGATGTCGTCGTGCGTTTAGTGAGACCCAATCGGTGGTTCTGCTAGCCCATTTGTCATCTGACATGGGACAGACATGTCCGGCCCAGTCCCACTTGAGCTTAGCGGTTTTCTTGGTAACGGACGTGATCTTGTGTTTGGCGCGCAGTTTGACATTTGCTCTAAGAAGATCGACAACAACGCTCGTTCACGGCATATAGTTACCGACTTAGAAACGTATTTAATTAAGAAACTTATTTATTATTCAACGATACCCGCAGCGCTTATGTGCAATGTTTTTATCAGTCACTTGTATGGAGAGCCAACCTAATTATTATTTTAGGAATAATTGTAATTTTAATATTCCATTGTATAGCGATTTATAGAATACCTACCTAAAGGAAGCATGCTTTCATACCTATCTATACTGCCAATAGTCTCTGAGTAAAGTGACTGTGATATACGGACGGACAGACAACTGAAATGACGAAATGATAAGGGTTCCAAAAACACAATCTACGGCACCAGATATCAACAATAACAACAACGTTAAGTAGAAAATAATAAAAGAAATCGATAAATAAACATCGACAATAATTTATGTACTTCGATGAAAAGTTTTTAATTATTTACTCAAGTGGTTACAATGGATAACAAGATGACAATGAGAGCACAATAAAATGAAAATTAATGACGTATAGGTAACAAAAAACATAAATTATTGTTATATAAAACAACTAGCTTTTGCCCGTGGCTTCGCCCGCGTGGATTTTAATCCATTTAAACAATTCCGTAATAAATTGTTTCATATAACTCAATTGGTTTACGCGACGCACGCCAGTAAAGCTCCCAGTCGGCATGATTTTTTTCGACATTTTCAACAATCATCGTCGTACAATATTTCGGCCATCTTAAACAAAACCTTAAATAATTACACAACTAAACCTATTTCATAAGTCACTCCGTCCAATGGTGAAAACCGTATGAAAATCCGTTCGGTAGTTTTTGGGTTTATCGCGTCTGAAGACAGACAGACGCGGCGACCTGACTTTGTTTTATAATATGTAGTGATAATACCTATGTCATTACGAATGACATCAGTCCAGCAAGAGCGATGTAAGCGACAAAGCGATGCCGACGCAGCAAAAATATCAAAATGGTTGAGCAATGTATAGTTGGACCTTGTAATTATTTAACCATTTTCGACAACAATGCCCGTCAAGTTGAAACTATTTAACTGTCACAAAGACAAATAGAGTTCGGGGTAATTATTATTATTAAACATTTCATTTCAGAATTTTACATTCCATACATTGTAAGTACCTACATACGATGTTACAAAATTATTTATTAATTGTTATTATTTAGAATGCGCAATTTAATATTATGAAGAATAGAATAGAATGTAGCAATGGATTAGAAATATCCTTCAAAACTCTCGGATTATGATTGAAACTATGTAATGCAATTATGCAGACCACACACGTTACGTTATACGTGCTCAACAGGAATTTGGGGGAAACAAAACTTCAACCAACAACTTAGTTTACAAGACAACATCCATGGTTCTCAGAACGGTCAGTATAATAGGTAGGAGCCTGACATTTATAATTATAATACTCCAGAGCAAAACAAAAATATTTATGATATTACCAATCAAAATATGTAATCCCCGTATTAATAAACCCGGAGTAGAGTTTTACACCAGTAATTAACTTCAGTTTAATTGATCAAAATATGAAGTATAATTGTTACCCGAATACGGCGAAACAAAAAGGAGGGTTATGAGTTTGAACGTTATGTATGTATGTTCATCTGTTCCCTCATAACTTTTAAGCTACTCATAATTTGACTAATGAGCTATCGTTGGAAGCGTCTTGATCGTCCGCTAGTTATATGCTATGTGACGTCATATTAAATTCGGAGTCACACGTTATCTGTTCGAGTTATGCCCCAACACGTGTGACTCCAGATTTTTAATTTGTCTGTCTTGTTTATACCTTTCTAGTTGACTTTTTTGTCGTAGTTGAGTTTTGGTTTTTATAACTTTTATTGGCAGAACTTTTCGGTTTATTAAAAAGGTGGTAAGTTTTTGTAAATCCAAGTACCGACGTAGTGCCACCACTTACAACTGTATGTTGTGTTCACTGCTTCATAAAACGAACCCATATGATAGTATTGTTTAACATAATGCGTCTGTTCATAGCATAGTATCGCATCGCGTTTATCAGCCACATGGGACACTGGTTTATGAATATATAAACAGTGTGTTCTCAGGTTCACTGCTTAGAAGGCACATTGGTCTCTCGACACAAAGGGCTACGAAGTATTACAAAAATGAATTTCATTCTTACAATATTCATTCTCTGCATCTTTGCAGCACTAGTTCAAACTCAACAGAGACCAGGGGGGCGGCGCGCTGCTCCTAAAAAAGCAGTACCGTCTGCAAAACGCGCCTGGCCTGATAAAGGAAAGTCACTTACAGTTCCTGCACAGAATTTTAAAGCTGCAACTCCAACGAAATTTCGGGTGAGATTATCCCACTTAAATATTTAAATAACTAAACATTATCTTTATCACGTCGAATGCATACTCGACCTTGTAATGTATTATCACGTGGTGGTCACTTGCGTATCATAAAACGACAAGGTCAGATTTGTCTATGTGACAGTTAGTTAATTAATTTCATCCTTAAGCTACGGTTTCCTAGATGAGTGGTGGCCGCCAGATAGCAGCAGCTGTTAGATTTTTCAAACATTTTCAGTGCAACTTCAAATACTATTCGGATCATGTTTCTTTCTAGTTTCGGTTGATTAATTAGGCCCTTTCCTCTTTGGTCGGTAAGCAGCAGTGCAGTATAGAATGCTCTGTATACCGAAAAGATACCGCACTGCTTTCATTTATGAACCAGACGTTATGCTGAACTTTACTGTTATCATTAAAAGATTCTATCATTATTTAAATTGCGGGTATACTTACGTAATTTCATTCTGCACATTTCACTTTTCACAACACCAATAATTCGCTTACTTATTTATTATCGCATCTGCTCGACGTCCGTATGTCACTGCAGGGATCCAACAGAATATCAGCGTCAGGTATATTTGTCTGACACATGCTGAGTTGGACTCCTATTTGGTGCAACCTTGAGACGCACACCGCACTTTGTATGTTTCACTATTTTAAAGTGTGTTAGCCAAGTCATCACAATGTCTTTATTTTTTCGTTATTTTATTTTTTTGTATATTGGCACCTTATAGCTATTTTCATGTATTTAGTTATTATTTAATCGTGTTTTTGTATTTTATGCTGTCTTTTGTGTGCACCAAATAAACGATTTATCTATCTATCTATCTTATGTTTTCGGCCTAATTAATGCAGTATCGGTTAAATTCTCGCGAGATAATTTTGTATTCGAATGAAGAAGATGTTGTGGCGTGTTATATTTATTTTTGTCCGAAAAAACGAAAGCGCTATTGGCGACATCACAAATTGAAAAAAAATAAAAAAAAACTATTAAAACGTGAAAGCCGACCGACGTCGAAAGGGCCTTAGGTAAGGCCACAGCATGTCTCAGAAACAATTCCAATGCTCATCTACCTTATTATATAATATACGTAATTTAAAAAATATGTTTTTTTTTTTATTCTAGCCTCGCGGCGTGTTCGAGGCGGGAAAATAAGATTTAATCTACGAAAACAATCTTCACTAGGAATTTGACTTTTCCCAGAATAATTCTAATGCCTGCATTAGAAATACTGTGAGAAGTCATTTGCGGTACGAAAAAGAAATAGACAGTCAAAGGTTTTGAAAAACAGTTTCTGCAAATATTTCAAGTATAAGTAAGGTGAATTAAAAAAAAAATAGTGTTGTTTGTATGTGTGTGCGGTTGTGTGTGTATGAGAGTGTGTGTATTAAATGGCTTTCTTGAGCATTTTATTAGCATATACTAATATACACACAGTTTTATAACAATACACACACTGACACACACACACACCCTACACACTTTTTCTTTCTTTTTTTCTTTATAGTAGCAGCACACTTTTCTCGAAATTTTCTTAGCCTTTTATCTCGACAATAAATTATGGATCTTACATGAATCTTATGCAGGGTTTTTTTCACAGAATAATAAGAAATAACCTTGTCGAAGCGTAAAATTAACGTAAACCCAATACTTTACGAGATTATTGCAGAAAAATGGTCTTCGGGACCTTTAATAGATTTTTTTTTTTCGTACCTGATTTCTGTAGGGACGTTACACATCTCATTGCTACATCGTAATTAACATCATTTCAGTCAAAAATCTACACTAGGATTTTTTTGCGCCTGCGCCTTATATTTTGTTCTTATTTTCCTGGGCTGTATGATGGCTACATGACATGCACCATGCACCGAGCAAGCCTAGTACCAAGAAAATAATAAAGCATTTTTAAGAAATAATTATAACAAACTGTTTTATTTCTTTCAATTAAGTTCACTGGGTTCAGTTTTATTCATGTCAATGTAAAAATACGGATTGCTAAAAATAAACAATAAAAATTACAAAAAATCAACTGTCTTTCTTTTTAATATTTACCAGATTTCAAGACCCTCAAGAATTATCCTGCTTGATCATATCGGATGCTTTTTCTGCAACCATAATAACTGGTGCGTCTAGGTTGCCACTGACGATGGTTGGTATGATACTGGCATCAACCACGCGTAATCTTTTCAATCCTCGCACTCGGAGTCTCTCGTCCACCACACCTTCAGGACCCATCGCGCATGTACCAGAAGGATGCCACCCTGTCTGAGCAGCATTTAACGCAAAACATTTGCAATATTCATGACTGCCAAATACTAAATCCTTACACTGCTTCAGTTTTGTATCAAAACAACCTCAGGTTTGAAAATTACGAAAATAAGTTGCTGAAAATATTAACTGTTACTTTAAAACTGCATACCTGTTACCTATGTAGGTATATAAAGAACAGTTCTTAGAGTATTTTGTATCTGTTACATCATAATGGAACTAGTATTTTTAGTAACTACATATAGTTTTTAGTGTTAGTCGTTGTTTAAAGTCTCTATCTAGTTCTACAATAAAGCAAAGCTGATGAAATTACAAGCACATGAGACTTTTCAATTTTATTCCTTAGTCGGAAAAACACAACAATCTTCTTGGTATTTCAAGTAGTTATTGGTGGCGATTACAATTTTTATCAGGTACTTTTTGCCATGGCCAAAAGTTAATAGAAAGAAGCAGAATACGGAAAACTTTATTCCGAAATATTAGTTACCTAAAACGTCGTAGGTAGGTATTTGAAAATCATTGAAGTGTCATAAGTTACATTGAACACATAAGTCTCAATTCCGAAAGAATATCGGGATAAAAATATTCTATGTACTAACACAAGTCTTGATCTACTAATATGCCAAATTTCATCCAAATCCGTTCAGCCGTTTTAGCGTGAAAGCAGAAGAAACAAACAAACAAACTCACTTTCGAATTAGGGATGTTGATTGGAAAAAAAAGGAAACTATATCGTCGTTGCGCGTGCAAAAGTCGCTATGTTTTATTTCGTGAATTTCGGTTTTTTATGCAGTTTGAATCGTTATTTCAATACACACATACTGTAAAAACAGCTATGTGATGAATGCAATATTTAAAGAGTTACGGAATGTAGCTATGTGACATTCATACATCGAAAGTTCCATTATAAACACGATAAATATGTATTAAAATAAAAGTAAATTATTTGAATACTCTGGGTATTTTTTGAGAAAATTAGTTTTTTGCGTCTCCTGTAAAGTGTGTAAAAACATATAGCGATTATGGAAAGCGCAGCGACGATATAGTCCGTCAGTCAGATAATAAAAGTATTAGATACGTATTTTTGCTTTATCATATTAATAAAAAATGGTTTAGATAAAACGCATTAAAGTTGGGGAGTGGGGGCTCGCTACGTCACAAGTAAGTATAAAAATCTACCGGCCAGTGACGTCATGCCACATTTTAACGCATTGCCTACTCAATGTATTGCCGTAATCTCAATACTAGGTAAAAAAGAAAAAATACATGTCCAATATTTTTTAATGAACTACATGACGGACAAAAAAAATTGACAACATCCTTTTTATAATATTAGTCAAGATTTATTATATAAGTACTGTTATTTTTCTGTGCTGTACTGTTCCAGAAATTATCTGTTATTCCCATCTCTACTGCTACGTTATGGTATGCAGTCTATATCATATCCAAGATAGCATTGCAGGTAGAAGCAGGTTTTGCTTTGATTTTTATTGCCTAAGATACTGCAGTAATGTCTATGTAATATTTAGTTAGAATTTGTTCAGAGAAATCGGTTTTAAGAAAAATTTCTACAGTAATTCGAAGGATAAGAAATTTTAGGTTAGATATTATTAAGAATATTATTATGTTTTATGACGTGCTATGTTATGTTATGCTATGATAGGTACTATGATAAAAAGTCAAATACTTATTGAAGTTCGTTTGTGAAAAAGTGGCTAAGTATAATAACAAGCGCACCGGCCGATTGATCAGGTTAAGCTACACTTGCCGCGGTTGGTCCGTGGATGGGTGACCATCTTTACATACCAAGAACCCTCTGTGGCTCGGAAAGCACATTAAGCCGTTCGTCCCGGCTGTTAATCGATAACAGTTGTTACGGGTCGTCAGAAGCCCGAAAGTCTTACAACCAGTCTTACCTAGGGGTATCGTATTACCCAGTAACTGGGTTGTGGAGGTCAGATAGGCAGTCGCTCCAAGTAAAATACTGGTATTCAGCTGCATCCGGTTAGACTGGAAGCCAACTCCAACATAGTTAGGAAAAGGCTAGGCAGATTATGACGTATTAAAGTTTGTTTACGTATTTGCTTAGCGGTATTTTTAGGCATATCGAGGGGCACGGCGCGGCGGTTCCCCCGCCAAGTCGAGCAAAACAAAAAGAAAGGCACAGCCGTACAATTACAATGTTTTCTCAAATTGATTCAGGACATTTTCGACCCCTGTAAATTCGTTTTGGATAAAGCTAAAAAACTGAATTTTCAATGACCAAGGGGGCTTAGAATAACTAGGTATATTTACCAAATTACATTCAATTTGAACTTGTAGCTTAAGAACTATTGCAGGTCATAGTTTCATTAATTTTGTTACTGACATACGCACTCACCAATCATCAAAATTCTAAGGTACTTCTAGCAGACACACAAGCTTACACACAAACACAGACACACACTCCCCATCAAATTTCTCCTTACATCGCACTTTACACTTTTTGTATTTGATTTTAATCTTTTTCTTTTTTTATCTGCTGTGCTGTGCTGTGTTATATTGTTTGTGTTTTAGTCTGTGCTAAATAAATATATTTTCTTTCTTTCTTTTAAAATGTTGAACACATTTAGTATTTAGCCTATAAAGTAAGGAAAAATTTAAATATATCGCAACTTCAGTCCCGTTTTCTAGGTTTACGAACCGCATAAGAAACTTTGTAATCGAGCATTATTTATATAGGCTATGGCCCAGTCATACTATTTATTAAAGAAATAAAATATGACAAATAGATAGGTACTGAATAAATTAACATAGTACTTGGTTTTACATTAGATCTCACATCTTTTTTCGGTAGAAGAATTGTGTTGCGAGCCTTGCATTTTTTACATATTATGTTTTTGATGGTATTGGTATTTACTTGAATTGTTTTTAGTTTCATGTGTAATGGAAATTCGTCATTTTACATAACACAAATAAAACACGCATAGAAACCCTGTTAATTTGTAAAACAAAAGGATAGTATGATAAGACTCGTGGCACAAAGTTGTGACCATTGGTCCTTTTACGCAAACACCGTCGACAAACACGACACTTAGAAAATGAAACTCAAATAACTGTACCCTCATTTACACAGGGACACACTGCAGGATAAATTATCTGACTTTTTTCGAACTGTACGCGTAGCATGAACACTGTAGAAACGAGTTTTGTCGACGGAAGAATAGACAAACTGACGGATTGTGATTGTTTAACTGTCAGTTTGTCTATTCTTCCGTCGACAAAACTCGTTTCTACAGTGTTCATGCTACGCGTGCTGGAGTTTCATCATCATCATCATCATTTCAGCCGAAATACGTACACTGCTGGACATAGGCCTCTCCCAAACACCGCCACTACGATCGATTCTGTGTTTCTCGCATCCAGCGGATTCCTGCGGCCTTCAACAGGTCGTCGGTCCAACTTGTGGTATGCCTTCTAACGTTACGTCTTCCGGTACGCGGTCGCCACTCGAGAACCTTTTGGCCCCATCGGCCATCTGTTCTGCGGGCAATGCGCCCTGCCAATTAAGTTTGGAAATTCTTCTGGAAGACTGAAGTTTATAGTAATAACACGTTTGGCGCTCTTGTCTGTGAAAGCGGTAGATTTTCATCCCGAAAATAAGGAAAAAAAAATGGTATGCGTTACTAACTGTTGGGCCAGATATAGCTTATTATATGTAGGTAGGCTATTTTGTTTATTACCTATTTTTCCCATTGAACCACTAAGAAGAATAACCCCGTTTAAGGCGGGCCCTAAATGATCAATATTATTGAACAATATCACGAATTGCGCAATGTTTTTGACCGTTTAGGGTTAATATTTAAGACTGCCAACGATTGAAAACATATTTGAGCGAGTTTAATTTTTATTGCGCCATATTTTTTGAACGGAGTAGGACAAGTATTGCGCAGGTTTTGCTCTCGCGAAAAGATTGAAGCTTAAGACGCAGATTTATGCCAGTGACTTTGAGTGGTTAGCTTGCGTGTTCTGTACTGAGCTCACGCAACGTGTCGTACGTCCAGCCAGTAATATACTTGCCAGAAATAAGACGCATGATTAATTTATTTCAATAAAAAAATGGTGAAGGTTTCAGAAAAATACGCTTGATAGATTTTTCGTGATTCTCAGTTTTTTATCCGCATTAGACATAACTTTACAAATTAATTTCACTATGTATTATAAACATAATGTAAAATATTCCTATATTAGTTATTAAGAAAATACTGTAAATTAACATAATATATTTTTCTAAATCATTAACATTACTCGTTTAGACGTGATCTTCAGTTTAGAATCATTAAAAGTCGGTTATCGTCGCCTTAAGGGCCGTCAAAGTTGGTACGCGAAAATAATGGATCCTTTGAGAGCATGGGCTGCTTCAATCATATTGCGCATTATTATTGTGCATGTAAGGGCCGCCTATGTAGCTAAACTGCTGCAGGTGAAAGGCTACTACAGTGGATGGTCAAGGGTGCTCCAAATCATTCCTATTGTTTCGGGTTTGGGTTGGTTCAGTAATAGACTTTTCGCAGTCTATTACTACAAGGGGAGCAGGGTGCTTTAAAAAAAAATTACGGCACTGACGAGGCGGTTGCACCTAATTGCGTGATTTGTGTAAATATTTTAATTTCCCTTGATCTAATTATCTATTTTAGTCCAAAATGATGTTGTTGGAGTGTGTTAGGAGCAAGAATGAAAGGGAATCATTGATCAGAGAATCTTGGACGTTGGACTAGATCAGCGATTGCAAAGAGGTTGTGTGGCCTGATGGAGAATATGCCTAGTCATTGAGTGATTCAATTTCTGTTATGTTACAGTATAGTTAAAGTTGTAGTTACTTTAATTAAAGTTAAATAGATGATAAGGTACGATGGGGTTGCCATATCCGTACGGATAAAAACCCCTTTTTTTGTTAATAAAGAATAAAAAAAACAAAAGGGTGAACAAAAAAAATGTTACTGGTTTCTTACAAACACATTTTATCATATTTATTAAAAAATAATTTATACTTGAACATCCTAAAAACAAAACTAATGAAAATACGAAATGTTTATTCGACATCCATTCTCACCGTATTTCCCTACCCACTCGCACGATATTTGCTTCGCGTATCCCCATAGAGCAAATTAACAATTGAAACTAGAAATTAATTACAGCTAGTGGGCTTATAACTGGCCAACCCTTTCGGCTGGCCCTTCGGACCTCAGACCCTGGACCTTGTTTGTTTTATCCTCGCCGAGTCCGATACTAGAAAGTTTAGCTGTTTATTAAAAGGTGAAATGTTTTATTGATTTACTAGCTTTTAGTGTGTAGTTATTTAATTTAGGGGATAAATAGTTTTCAGAGTATTTGGATGTTGAAATAGAGGGAGTATTTATGACTTTGACATTTTTTAGTAATATTAGTTCGAAGGTTAACCCTTGAAGCGGGTATTTGGGGTTATCTTTTAACGTTAGAATGGCTTATAGTCAAAATTTACCTATCTATGTTCTATGTTCTATGTTGTGGGGTTTGGTTTCCGCACTTAGTCCTACAGTGGACCATTGTGCGTGGGCCATAGCGGCCGATTGGTGGTTACTCCAACCAGCCCACCTCCCTCCAGAAGTTTATCAAGTCTCCTGGTCTGTTCAGAACATCTGTGAACGATCTGGGTGTCCCGAGGGTCTGTGCTCTAATCTGGGTGACGCCTGTGCATTCAAAAAGCACGTGCGTGACGGTCTCCTCAGCCTCCATGCACGCCCTGCACAGAGGACTGTCCGTTATGCCTATTGTGTGAAAGTGTTTGTTCAGCGAGCAGTGGCCCGTGATGGTACCCGTCACCAGGCGCAGGCCGTTCCTATCCAGGCGTAGTAAACGCCGGGTTAGCCTGGTATCCAAGGATGGCATGGCTTCCTTGGACTGCCTGCAGCCCGGTGTCGAGGTCCACCAGTGCTCGGCTTGAGTGTCGGTGAACTCCTGTAGCCACCTGCGTATCTGGTTGAAGGGAATGGGTACGATGGGCTCGGGTCCACAGACTGCCGTGCTGGATCCTCGTCTGGCAAGCTCGTCAGCTGCATCGTTACCCAGCGAACCGCTGTGTCCTTTTATCCATTGCAGTGTCACCGTGTTGCGGCTAGATACCGTTATTTGTTCTTGTGCATGGTGACATTCTAGTGTTAGCTTTGAGGTAATATGTTTTTTCCGTAAGGATTGAAGAACTGAGGCGCTGTCGGAGAGTATGCGTATGTGTGTGTCCGTAACTCTCCTAGCTTTTAGGGCGTGGACCGCTTGTATGATGCCCACACACTCCGCCTGATAGACGGTGTTGAACATTCCCAGCGGGCTGGATATCTTTATGTTAAAGTCGTGTGAGAAGACTCCAACCCCAGTTCCGGAGTCGGTCTTCGATCCGTCTGTGTATATTCTCATCTCTTTCGAGCCTGAGTAGTCACACTGTTCTTCTGTAAGTATTATGTTGTAGTGCCTATGAAAGTGGTGTGTTTTCGGGGCTTTATCACAGGGTGATGCCATCATTGGTCGTCGTTTGATCGCATCTTCCTTTATACGTGTGTGCTTAACTCTAGAGTCTTTGTTTAGGGTTCCTGATACATGGAGCCTAAAGGCGGCTAGAGTCGCCTCCTCCCGCACGATGAGGTGCAGAGGAGGCAGTCCAAGCATTGCCTGTAGGGCGGCAGTGGGTGTGGTTCTCATA
The DNA here is from genome assembly GCA_914767755.1 of Agrochola circellaris. Classification (NCBI taxonomy): domain Eukaryota; kingdom Metazoa; phylum Arthropoda; class Insecta; order Lepidoptera; family Noctuidae; genus Agrochola; species Agrochola circellaris. The sequence continues at coordinate 14,421,372 of OU611860.1, forward strand.
CTGCCAGTGATTGCAACACATGCAAACCGCTGCAGTTTTTCTAGGTTCCTTTGGGCTGTGCTCAGGTCTGTCCTGGGCCACCAGACCAATGAGCCGTATGTGAAAATTTACCTATTTCAGTAGTAAATAGCCTACAGAAGGTACTTGCAGAGAATGAGGGTTCCGGGAATTTTAGCTATAAAATTATTATATTTGAAATTTCTGGTCCTACTGACCCGCCCCGTCGCATCGCATCGCCGGCCCGTGCTTTTCCTTCCTTTTTTAGCTTAGCATTCTTTCCCGCTTTTTTTCTCTTTGCTCCACTCTTTAGAGTAATTGCGTGATTTTTAAGCGCATTTCTCAAAAATGTATCTAACCAATGCAAAAAGATTCCAGAGATTAGCGTGTTCAAACAAACCAAAAAACAAACTTTTCAGGTTTGTCATGTAAATTTGAGAGGATCAAATCTATCATTCTAGGTATAATCTGTATTTAACATTTTTGTTCAAAAAAAACATCACACAGAAAAACTTACCAATTCACAAAACAAATCCAACGATCTAACCCTTTTAAAATTCAGCTTAATCCTAAAAACAAATATCGTTGTCCATTGCCACTATCGTATTCAATATCAAACGGGGCTACGCCATAAAACAGGCAATGTATATCACGATTCAGCTCCGTTGTGTGCAAACACAATCCGTTCAGCTTATTTGTATTCTAACTGTTTTGCGCGATTCAAATTGTAGTATATTGAAAAATAAACGGTCAAGAGAATGTGGGGATTTCTTTGGGTTCTGTAGGTTTAAAAATGGTAGGTTTTGTTTGAGAATTGGCTTTAAAATCGGTTATTATCTCATTTCTTTTAAGGACATTTTTTAATGATGTCGTTAACAGCCCTTAACTTTAATTAATTTTGTTGGGGTACGTTTGCCAAAAGTGTGTGAGATTATTTATCGGTACCAAAGCGTACTGAAAAGTCTTGTGACATTAGCTCAATATAGTCCGTGTGGTGCCGGACGTAAAGAATAGTACCATCCCATTTCTTCCCGTGGGTGTCGAAAAGGTGACTAAGGGACTTACTAGAGAATGGGCAGCGGCTTTCTCTATGCATTTTAACACCATACTGCAATCGCCAATCCGCCCGGCAAGACTCAAAAACTCAAAACTCAAAGCATTTATTTCAAATAAACCAATTACAGGCACTTTTGAAGGGGCACTTTTTCAAGGGGGTCGGTCAGTCAGAAAGATAAAGCTAGATGCCCATTCCAAAGCGTAGTAGGTACCTATGAAGAAGAACGGGCAAGAAACTCCACGGACACTCTTTTAAATCATGATATGGTTACAAAATATTGGTTGCATCATTCATGTTGAAGTTAGAAAAATAAGCTGTGGTAGCTAAGAGATGACCAATCCCTACTGACGGCGCCCGTTCACGAACATGATGCATGGGTTAGCACCATTCAGCTCAACCATTTTGAAGGGAGCTAAATGATCCAACACACGCGCCACCGTCAGCGAGACATGAGAGTGAGCATGACATACTCTCAGCCGCCAGGACACATTCAAGTCATTGAAAGACATACCCTGTACCTAAATGGTAGCTTTATAGTCGGTACATAGTACTCACAAATGTGCTATGCAATTATACAATGCTAATAGATTGAATTTATACAATGTAATGTTGTGTCACTTCCTTGATTCCCGAAATTTTCAGTGCCGCCCTCGTAATAACATGTTTGGCGCTCTGTGAATGCGGTAGGATTTCATCCCGAAAAGAAGGAAAAAAAATGGTATGCGTTAACTGTTGGGCCAAAAATAGCTTATTATAGGTAGGCTATTTTGTTCATTATCTAATTTTCCCATTGAAACACTAAAAAGAATAACCCCGTTTAAGGCGGGCCCTAAATGATCAATATTATTGAACAATATCACGAATTGAACACACGCGCCACCGTCAGCGAGACATTAGAGTGAGCATGACATACTCTCAGCCGCCAGGACACATTCAAGTCAATGAAAGACATACCCTGTACCTAAATGGTAGCTTTATAGTCGGTACATAGTACTCACAAATGTGCTATGCAATTATACAATGCTAATAGATTGAATTTATACAATGCAAAGATAAGTTTTTAAAATCTTCAGCAGCTCCAACTGTATTTCAAAATGCTAATCAATTAGTTTATGTGCCCTTGTGGAGCAAGCGTGGCAATTATGGCAAAACCCCTCATTTGGGGGAGACCTATGTCCAGCAGTGGACGTACTTCGGCTGAAATGATGATGATGATGATATAGAGAAAATATTTGATTATTTGTTTGTTAGTTATGCTTTCACGCTAAAACGGCAGAACATATTTGGATGAAATTTAGCACATAAGTAGACCATGACCTGAGTTAGGACATAGGGTACTTTTTATCCTGATATTCTCACGGGATCGAGACTTATGCGGGTGAAACAGCGAGGCATAGCTAGTTGGTAATATAATGATGTCTACGAAAGAGCTTGTGGCGAAATTATAACAGCCACACAAGTCAAACTCAAAGCATTTATTTCAATTAAACCATTTACAGGCACTTTTGAATTGTCAAATAGTCGGTCAGTTAGTCAGAAAGTTGAAGCTCGTTGCCCATTCCAAAACGTAGATTTTTATGGAGAAGAACGGGCAAGAAACTCCAAGGACACTCTCTTAAATATAGAAAACTACAAAATCTTGGGTACATTATTCTTGTTGCTTCTGTATGTGGCTACAATGTACAAAAATAATCAAAATAATTCAAAATGCCAGTCTCAACTGACGGCGCCCGTTCACGAACATGACGCGTGGATTAGCACCACCCAGCTCAACCATTTTGTAGGGAACCGAATGATCCAACACACTCGCCATCATCAGCGAGACATTTAAAGTGAGCATGACGTACTCACAACCGCTATGCTCTTTCAAGTCAACATACATATTATCTTAATCAAAACTTAAACAACCTTAAACTCAATCTTATCATTCATCTTATTCGATCGAAGGTTAAGCTACGCTTGCCGTGGTCGGTTCGTGGATGGTGACCATCCATTAGGTGAATAGCGAAACCCCTCCGTGCCTTGAAAAGCACGTTAAGCCGTAGGTCCTGGTTATCGCTCGTAGATGTTTGTCAGTCGTTACCCAAACTTCCCAAATCAGAAGCCCAAAATTCTGACAACCAGTCTTACCAAGGGGTATCGTGTTACCCAGTTACTAGATTGTGGAAGTCAAATAGGCAGTCGCTCCATGTAAAATACTGGTATTTAGCTGCATACGGTTAGACTGGAAGCTGACCCCAACGTAGTTGGGAAAAGGTAAGGCAGATGAATTGTATAGAAAATTGACTGCAAAATACTACCGTCCGTCTTAAAATATCCACGGCAACCTCTAGAGGATTCTTTACTCTTACACAGTTTGATAAGGGACCCTAAAGTACATACAGAATTAAATACAGCATTGCAAAGTCCTGACCAAATCAATTCGATGGCAAATAATCTGATTTTTATCTTTTATTGCTACTGTTTAGTGCTCGCGGCCGTTTGCTTAGGGATATTATGTTTGCTTTGTTTTTAATCAGATTTTTTAAGCATTGAAAATGCTTTTTCGGTCGCTTCTGTAGGGTTCCCCTTTTTCAAGAAAATTGCAACCGGGAGTTAGCATCCTCAATTATTATGATAGAGAAATTGAAATGGTATCAAAAGATGCGTCACTAAAAGCGCTACAAAACTGCATTTTTTTTAAATATTTATATTTTTTAGTTATTTATAAAAAACACAAATTTTTTACCGTTGGGACTTTTTTCAAAGGAAACCTAAACTTCTCAAAAACGAAAAGAGATATAGGAAAAAAAACTGGAGAATTTAAAGTGCTACAAAATGATACGACGTGAAGGGGGGGGGCGTGGGCGTTTTGGTGGACTGTCTTATGTAATTTTGACGTTCGAAAAGTGCTGCTTCTCAGCCTAGTTTGAATAAATGACATTTGAATTTGAATACCATTATGATTTCGATAGTTACCCCTTTCGGAAACACCGTTTTGGTGATTTCACATAAATATTAATTCGTTCAGAATCTGGCCATTTGTCATAATACGAGTATGTTCACAAATTTCAATAAGTTAAAGTTCTCCCTTTTTTAACTATTCTGATTTTTAAGTGCCTCAATGAAGTAAAGTAATTTTCAATGCGCTGGAATGCGCTGAAAGTTCATGGGACCATGAGGTCTGTTTAGGTACACCCTGTTTTCAATCAGTATGTTAATGGCAAATGAATAAAAGATAAAACCCCTCCGATGGGATAATGACAGGGTAATAATGACTAATTCTCCATACGAAAACTGTCAGAAGTAAATTTTATTCCACAGATAAAAGATATAAGGAGGAATAAATTCAGAAAAAGCGTATGTTAGCCAGTAAGGATTATAATGTATGTACCTATTAACAATTTTTTTGCATTTTTTTTTGATAATTCTCTCTGCTGTCACACGTTAGGTTATTTTATATGGGAGTTGAGACTTCTCCTTTGACATATGGGTATACCATGGCCTGGGTTAGGACATAGGATTTTTTTTATTCCGATATTCCCACGGGATCGAGACCAATGCGGGTGAAACCGCGGGGCACAGCTAGTCATTTATAAAATAATAAAAAGACTTATAATGCTCGGCAGCGTAACATATAATCACAATCACAACATGATGAGTATGATGACTTAATTTGGACCTCATAAATCATTTTTATAATTTTAACAATGAATAGCATACGTAGATTTTCTTAATTTAGCGAGTGCTTCAAAAATAGCGCTCAAAAATTTTTCTACGTTAAATTGTAATATGAATTCTAAAGCGTCTGGTTATCCAAATGGACCATATGTAATAGAATTCTTTTATATATCCAACAAAGACGTCCACTTCTTTGTGTTCAAAGAAACGTAGAATATAATAATATTGTACAAGATAGTGATTAAGTAAGTATAGCTTTGAGATGGAAAATGAAGTTTGTATTTTTAATGAGAAATACATTAGAAATGCAATCCTAACTAATACTTATTATAAATGTGATAGTGAGCTTGCTAAAAGAGTGTCCGTGGAGTTTCTTGCCCGTTCTTCTCCATAGGTACCTACTACGCTTTGGAATGGGCAACTAGCTTCATATTTTTGAGTGACCGATTCCTTGACAATTCAAAAGTGCCTGTAATGGTTTAATTGAAATAAATGATTTGAGTTTGAGTTTGAGTTTTGTTTGTTTGTTTGTTACGCTTTCACGCTAAAACGGCTGAACGGATTTGGATGATATTTTTACAAGGTTGGGACAAGACACTGTTTATCTCTATATTCTCACGATGGCTATACAGAATAGTGGGCGGCTCGCCGGCCGTTCACTCCCTGCGAGCCGTCACACGTAAAATAAACTTTAATGCATTTGATTTAAAATCCTAACTTGAATGACAAGTTATTTGCCGTATCGGAGCGGTGTTGTTGTAATGAGCAATGTCCTTTATGCGGGTGAAACCGCGGGGCGCAGCTAGTTTTCTTGTATTTAGGTGGATTGGGTTCAATCTTAGATAATCAGCAGCATTCTTCTTAAGAGCGTTTATTCTGAAAGTTGGCAACGTCGCAAATAGCTGTCAAAAAATTACCTGTTTTGAATAATTTAGCAATATTACTGTATGGAAATAAGAAATGTGGCTAATTAGGGAACTAGAATATTAATAATGAATTGCAATAAATTATAACATTGAATCTGCTGCCGTTTTAGGCGGAAAAAAGGCATTTGGAAAGTTTCCAAATCCTTTTTTAACATCTAAAACGAAATATTCTGTGTTAAGATATGAATTATTGCATTTCGATTTAGTACAAAATCAACAAAAATATTAAAGGAGCATGCGCTGAGGTAGCCCGCGAAATTCAAATTTTCTTTCGTTTTTTGCAATTTACCAGTCAGTGTCAGGTTGTATGTTCATTAAAATATGATTCGCGACCGTAACAAATATGGCTTTGCAGAATTATAATCATTAGAATCAGCAATACAACTCCTTAAGTTAGCATAATCCTGAAAGGTCATGATTTCATGAACTTAAAGCGTTGTATTGATGACTTCTATGATTATAATTCCATAAATAAACATTTTGATACGGCCGCGAATCATATTTAGATCAACATACAACCTGATACTGACCTGCAAATTGCAAAAAAACGTAAGAAAATTTTCATTTCGCGGGCTACCCTGATGCTCTCGCCTTAATTACTTCCCACAATAATTCCATAAAATATTCCCATCAACATGGAGATGACTATGTAAAAATAGAATAAGTATATCGAAGGCACGTGAAAGTCTCCCTTCTTCACCGTATCATCAATCTTGACTACGCCAAGGGAATTAATTAAATTTGCCACTGACTCAGTTACGTGTGCGAAGGTTTAAAAGTTATGGAAGGGACATGCGTGTGGATTAAGCAATTTTAGGAGTGTATCAGGAGCTTGTGGCTAAGTAGTAACAGTCGCACGGGTCGATCCATCAGGTTAAGCTACGCTTGCCGCGGTTGGTCCGTGGACGGGTGACCATCTTTACATAGTAGACTCCTCCGTGCTTCGGAAAGCATGCAAGCTATTGGTCCCGGCTGTCATTCGTGGATCTTTGACAGTCGTTACGGGTCGTCAGAAAACCGAAAGTCTGACAACCCAGTCTTACCTAGGGGTATCGTATTACCCAGTCACTGGGTTGTGGAGGTGAGATATGCAGTCGCTCCATGTAAAATACTGGTATTCAGCTGCATCCGGTTAGACTGGAAGCCGACCCCATATAGTTGGGAAAAGGCTAGGCAGATTGATTGAGGAGTGTATCAGGTGTGTAGAACTCAAATCTTTTAGATGGTGTAGTGTAGACTATGCCTTTCTGCGATGGTTCCAAGGTAGCTGGAAGGTGGCACTGGCATGGCTTGGGATTTTGTACCTTGAGGCTAAATTTGGTAGGAGTTAAACACCTAACCTCACTTTCCTCCAAAGGAATGGTCTGCAAAATACTCTGCTCGTTGTCCTCTTGAACAATTCCTCTTTCATTTTCTACGATACCATTTGAACTTTTAATTTTCTGCATCGTTCTTACATGTACAACTTCAACATGAATGATGTAACCAATATTTTGTAAACATATCATGATTTAAAAGAGTGTCCATGGAGTTTCTTGCCCGTTCTTCTCCATAGGTACCTACTACGCTTTGGAATGGCCAACTAACTTCATCACTGACCGACCCCTTGACAATTCAAAAGTGCCAATAATTGGTTTATTTGAAATAAATGATTTGAGTTTGAGTTTGAAACATGCAAAATATTCTATATAGGTACTTACATACCTATTATTCACCGGGTTGTATTGGTCTGATCAAATACAATAATGACCTCACAAGTAATTAGCCGGTGTATTCTGTAAGAATCTCATTGAGAAATCTTAGGTGAAGTGAGCTTAAGTGAGCTCTGTCAAAAGTGTCAACCCGTAGCACCAGCTGGGTGGAAATGACAGCTCACTTCAAGCTAATTTCACCTAAGTCTTCCCGGTATTTTTATAGAATTGATTGACAATCAATTCTATAAAAATACCGGGAAGACTATTATATAGAGAATACGTATTGAGATAAGTTTTTTTGTTTAAAGATAATTATCTCAAGTTTAATCAGCGTTGAGCCACTTCTAGTAAATCTTACGGCACACACGAAGGGCTTACAAAGTACCCACCTTAGTAACGCTGTAATTAATTTAAAAATAAATTAAACTAGATTACACGGGAGTGCGACAGTCTGGTTCTAGTAAATTGTCTAACGCAATCCGAACTCACTGAAATAATGTGCGGTGATTACATTGAGAATTCAAGACGTGTTACTTGAGTTGCTAGCTGTCTGGCTGGTGTAAGATTTTTGAGAAGAAATTGAAGGAAATTGTAATTGGATATTGTACTTAACGGAAAAGGGTATTTGTCTCTTTCGTTATTAAGAGCCATATTTTTACTACTGTGGGCGTACTGTGGGTAGTGTTGGTTCTGGCGCAATAGAAAAACCGTTTGCAGTTCTGATGAAATTATAATTTACTATCAAATTAATCACACTAGCAATTCACACACTGTCGGTACACGACACAACTCTTCTAAACGTGCCATAGTTTCTATATGTCTTTACTGCTTAACCGCCATCCATGAACTCTGCTTAGCTCCAGCTGGTCTGTTTGTTATGTTGTAGACTTTGAACGTGCACATCTTTCTACATTGTTCTCACATGTATAATTTAAACATGAATGATGTAACCAATATTTTGTAAGAATATTTTGATTTAAAAGAGTGTCCGTGGAGTTTCTTGCTCGTTCTTCTCCATAATAACCTACTAAGCTTTGGAATGGGCAACTAATTTCATCTTTCTGACTGACCGACCTCTTGACTATTCAAAAGTGCCTGTAATTGGTTTATTTGAAATAAATGCTTTGAGTTTGAGTGTGAGTTTGTCAAGCGCCGCTAGGCAGTGCGGCGTCCCGATTAGTCAACTCAGCAACGTATTTGAGACATACTTTTCTATCGACAAAATTTAAAATGAAAAGTGTAGGTACCTATTCATACATACATAGACTCACCCCTATTTTCCATGGGGGTAGACAGAAACTACAGAACCACCTGTTAAGCTCCTTAGATACTCCTTTTGCTTCGTTTACGTTCATACATCAGCAGTGCTATTCTGTAACCATCTCACCGTGAAAACTTAAGTGAAGTGAGCGTGGAGTGAGCTGTCATTCCACAGAGATTGACACTATTGACAGCTCACTTCACCCAAGTTTTCACGGTGAGATGTTTACAGAATAGCACGGCTGTAACCTACTCATGATTAATGACAATCTGAATAATTTTGAAGGATATTGCTAATCAACATTGCTGCTTATGTTCGAAAAATTTGCCTGCTCAACAACGTAAAATAACGCAATTAATGTTGTTGAACTTTAAAAATTGAAACAGCCGTGCTATTCTGCAAACATCTCACCGTGATAACTTGGGTGAAGTGAGCTTGATGTGAGCTGCCATTGCACCTAAAGCTAGGGATTGACACTATGGACAGCTCACTTCATGCTCACTTCACCTCACTCTTCACGGTGTGATGTTTACAGAATGGATCGACTGGTCATACATGCACGCCGGTTGCGAGTACTACGCACGTGGCTTTCTGAAGAACATCACCAATTAGGTCACTATTTATGTTTTTCTAGGGCTTCCCTCCCGCCCGCGCCGCGGCGTTTCAACTCTCAATTCTGCCCTGCTAAACCAAAAGGCGCTATCTCAGAGATCCGCTCTTTTAGTTTTTTTATACCATTCAATAGCTATACCTAACAATTTCGCATGTAATGGTATAAGCCAAATATCGTTATCTAACTTAAAACATTAAAAAAAAAACACTCAGAAGTTTTTTATTTCCATATTTTTCCCTAAATTACAATTAACAAAAAATCAATTTTCTCAAAACTTACTCCGATTGAGATAGCGCCTTTCGGCTTAGCAGGGCAGAAATTATCTTGTACCCAGTAAGATATATTGTACTTCAATGTATTTTATTTCAATGATAGTATTGAATTTTATGTATTGGTGATTTGTATAATGGCATCTTGGTGCTTTAGTACCTAAATAACTAAAATAAATAAATATAGCGTATGCCGAAATTGCATACCTACTACGTGTGTCTAAATTCTTTAATATCTCATCTTGTCTTCTATTTAGATTATCGAGTGTGCTTCGTTATTCAGGTTGTCTATAATTGCACGCCAAAAAAAATATTTTTGATCCTATGAAAAAGTCAGACAGTAAGGCTATTTTTACGTACCTAATAATACTGTCTTCCTGTAAATTCCTATAGTAACAAATCAGTGTTCAATGACTACAATCAGAAGTCAAAGTCAAAGTCAAAAAACAAACAATTTATTTCAATTAGACATATGAGAGGCACTTTTGAACGTCAAATTTACACAAAATAGAATTGATTCTAGTCGCCTCTTCCAAAAGTTAGTTCTCGTATGGAGAAGAATGGGCAAGAAACTCCACCGTTACTCTTTTAAAATGTTTTTACAATATTTTGTATACATTAATTATATAATTATATGTGAAGACGATGCATCTAGAATAAGATTACTATACCACGATAGGTAAAAAGAATAATATATTACATCTGAAAAATCCCGTTGAACTCACTTTTCCAGGTACAAACAAACGCAATACATCCTGCCACCCGCCAACCTCATCGGTACATTCATCAACAGTTTAATAACGCTCTCATTAGTCACAAATGTAATGTACTTACGGAAAACATATATCTGCTATATTAATTTGCACGGAAGCGAGAGACGTGCTTCGTTTGGTAATCCTTTGGCAAGGTAATGGTTGTTTTTAGGGTTCCGTACCTCAAAAGGAAAAAACGGAACCCTTATAGGATCACTCGTTTGGCTGTCTGTCTGTCTGTCCGTCTGTCACAGCCACTTTGCTCCGAATCTAATTTACCGATTAAGTTGAAATTTGGTACACATATGTGTTTCTGTGACCCAAATACGGACGTGTAACATAAATAAATGAATTTTGAATATTGGGGTCACTTTTGGGGGACAAATAAGAAAAATCTAAAATAAAGTTTTGCAAACTGTACCGTGTCACATATCAAATGAACACCAGCCTTTTCTCCACTACCTTCATTGCTTTGTTCGTATACTATAGGACTCACTGACGATATATGCACAAACACAGTTCATGGTTTAAAGGATTCTGAGTCTATTACTACCTTATTTTTGCTACATCCAGAATCGAGGGGTAGAATCAAACTTAAGAATAAGAACTCAACTGAAAAACCTTTGATCTATATGAATTATTATTCCAACGATAATGACTTGGAAAATATGGCTAAGTACATTGAAGATTTTTTTACTGTTTTGGATACTTCTTATTTTATGAGCGTTAAAGCTAAAGTTGTTGATACAAAACTGAAGCAGTGTAAGGATTTAATATTTGGGAGTCATGCATATTGGAAATGTTTTGCGTTAAATGCTGCTCAGACAGGGTGGCATCCTTCTGGTACATGTGCGATGGGTCCTGAAGGTGTGGTGGACGAGAGACTTCGAGTGCGAGGATTGAAAAGATTACGCGTGGTTGATGCCAGTATCATACCAACCATCGTGAGTGGCAACCTAAACGCACCAGTGATTATGATTGCAGAAAAAGCAGCCGATATGATCAAGCAGGATAATTCTTGAGGGTCTTGAAATTCGGTAAATATTAAAAAGAAAGACAGTAGATTTTTTGTAATTTTTATTGTTAATTTTGAACAATCCGTCTTTTTCCATTGACATTGAAAGAAATAAAATAGGTTATTATAATTATTTCATAAAAATGCTTTATTATTATTTTCTTGATAGTATGTAGGGTTGCTCGGTGCACGGTGTATGATATGTAGCCATCATACAAACTTGTATAATATTATGTAGATACGTAGCCCAGGAAAATAAGAACATAATAGAAGGCGCGAAGAAAATCCTAGTGAAGGTTTTTCACTGGAATTATGTTAATTACGATGCTAGCAATGTTAGGTGAAAACTCCATATGAAATCAGGTACGAAAAAAAAATGCTATTAAAGGTCTGAAGACCATTTTTCTGCAATAATCTCGTAAAGTATTGGGTTTATGTCAATTTAATTTTAGATTCGGTGAAAAAAACTTACATAAGATTCTGTAAGATCCATAATTGTCGAGATAAAAGGCCAAGAAAATTTCGAGAAAAGCGTGCTGCTACTATAAAACTGTGTGTACATATTAGTGTATGCTAATAAAATGCTCAAGAAAACCATTTAATACACACAATCGCGCACACACAAATACTGGTTTTTTTTTATTCACTTATCTTTGACTGTCTATTTCCTTTTCGTAGCGCAAATTACTTTCCACAGTATTTCTTCCATAGAATTACTGTGGGAAAAGTCAAATTCCTAGCGAAAATTTCAAAATCTTCACTAGGATTGTTTTCGCAGACTAAATCTTATTTTCCCATCTAATCAAATATTACACCGCGAGGCTGGAATAAAAAACAAAAAGGTTTTTATAATTACGAAGATTATATAATAAGGTAGATGAGCATTGAAATTATTTCTGAGACATGCTGTGGCCTTACCTAAGACCCTTTTCACGTTGGTCGGCTTTCACGTATTACCTACTTGATAAAAAAAATGTTTTCATTTCATGTTTGTCATGGTTCGAACAGATCGTAAGTTGTGGTCGTTACCACTGGTCCACCTCATTAACTGGTGGAAAATGGAACACCAAACGCGATACAATGCGGATTTGAATCAACCTTCAAAACTATATTATTGTAGTCGACCTCGCAATTAAAACTTTACCAAAATCAGCCTATAATGTTCCCACTGCTGGGACATAAGCCTCCTCTCTGTGAGAGGGAGTGGGCCGTTATCCACCACGCGGGCCCAGGGCGGGTTGGTAGATAAAACTACCAAGCTTGAAACTAACTTAACCAAGGTTGAAACTATCTAAATATCACAGAGACTAAAGCTATGTTTTCCTAAGACTTCGGTGGCCGCAACATAGCGTCCGCCATTTACCGTCGAACTACGTCACTGGACGTTATTCATGAAAGTAAGTTGGTGTGTTTCCCTAGAGAAGGATTTTTTGTTGCTATCTGGCGGCCACCGCTCATCTAGGAAACCGTAGCTTAAGGATGAAATTAATTAACTAACTGTCACATAGACAAATCTGACCTTGTCGTTTTATGACACGCAAGTGACCACCAGGTGATAATACATTACAAGGTCAAGCATGCATTCGACGTGATAAAGATAATGTTTAGTTATTTAAATATTTAAGTGGGATAATCTCACCCGAAATTTCGTTGGAGTTGCAGCTTCAAAATTCTGTGCAGGAACTTTATGTGCCTGTGGTTTATCAGGCCAGGCGCGAATTGCAGGCGGTGGTGCTGCTCTTCTAGGAGCAGCGCGCCGCCCCCCTGGTATCTGTTGAGTTTGAACTAGTGCTGCAAAGATGCAGAGAATGAATATTGTAAGAATGAAATTCATTTTAGTAACACTTCGTAGCCCTTTGTGTCGATAGACCAATGTGCCTTCTAAGCGGTGAACCTGAGAACACACTGTTTATATATTCATAAACCAGTGTCCCATGTGGCTGATAAACGCGATGCGATACTATGCTATGAACAGAAACATTATGTTAAACAATACTATCATATGGGTTCGTTTTATGAAGCAGTGAACACAACATACAAAGTGGTGGCACTATGTCGGTACTTGGATTTAGAAAAACTTACCACCTTTTTATTAAACCGAAAAGTTCTGCCAATAAAAGTTATAAAAACCAATACTCAACTACGACAAAAAAGTCAACTAAAATGGTATAAACAAGACAGACAAATTAAAAATCTGGAGTCACACGTGTTGGGGCATAACTCGAACAGATAACGTGTGACTCCGAATTTAATATGACGTCACATAGCATATAACTAGCGGACGATCAAGACGCTTCCAGCGATACCTAATTTGTCAAATTATGATGAGAAGTTTAGAAGGTATGAGGGAACAGATGTTCCCTACATACATACCGGTCAAACTCATAACCCTCCTTTTTGCTTCGCCGTAGTCGGGTAAAAATTATACTTCATTTGTTCAGTTAAACTGAAGTTAATTACTGGTGCAACTCTACTCCGGGTTTATTAAATACGCCCCCGTATTTAGTTACATGTTTTGATTGGTAATAAGATACATATTTTTGTTTTATTCTGGAGTATTATAATTATGTCTGGCTCCTACCTATTATACTGACCGCTCTGAGCACCATGGATGTTGTCTTGTATACTAAGTTTTTGGTAGAAGTTTTCGTCCCCCACTTGACTAAATTACTCAATACATCGCAAACTCCCTAGCCAATGCTAGGACAGAAGACGCAACATTTTGCCCCCAGCAAGGCAAGATGCGTTTATTACTACCTCTAGTTTACCTCGTAATTGCTTTACCACCCTCAGGTTGAATGTCACTTGCACGTCATAAGTCGGCAAGCACTCAATAGCCATCGCCACCATATTCTTGCGCAAGTTTAGACTTACACTCGCCTGCGTTACACCGAATGGCTGGGATACTTGTGCTAAAACACGTTAATGTATTATTTGTGCAATTCCAATTTTTGCAAATATATCGTAACGTGTGTGGCCTGCATAATTGCATATCATAGTTTCAATCATAATCTGAGAGTTTTGAAGGATATTTCTAATCCATTGCTTCATAGGTTTAATAAATTCGTCTGCTCAACAACGTAAATAACGCAATGAACGTGGCTGAAATGTCAAAATCACAGAAAATGCGATCAATTGTCATTATAGGTGTGTTCTACAATCTGGCGGTGCCTTTTATAATAGTAAATAGCGCAATTCTAAAGTAATTAATCATTTAACTAACATCTTATTTACTGAGTACGTATGGAATGTTTGTTTATTCTGATATAAAATGATTAATAATAATAATTACCCCGAAATTTATTTGTCTTTGTGAAAGTGTCGAAAGTGGTTAAGTAATTACGAGGTTCGACAATACATTGTTCAACCACTTTGATATTTTTGCTGCGTCGGCATCGCTTTGTCGCTTACATCGCTCATGCTGGACTGATATCCTTCAGAATGACATAGGTATTGTCACTACATAATTATTATAGAACAAAGTCCCCTCCGTACATAATTATTATAGAACAAAGTCCCCTCCGCCGCATCTGTCCGTCTGTCTGGACGCGATAAACTCAAAAACTACCGAACGGATTTTCATACGGTTTTCACCATGACAGAGTGATTTAGGAGATAGGTTTAGTTGTATAATTATTTAAGGTTTTGTGTAAGATGGTTGAAATTATTATACGACGATAATTGTTGAAGATGTCGGAAAAAATCATGCCGACTGAGAGCTTTACTGGCGTGCGCCGCGTAAACCAATTGAGTTATGAAACAATGTATTACGGAATTAATAAATTGTTTACTTGTACCCTAATTACGTAATACACAATCAATCAGAATCTGAATCGTTTTGAAACATATTGCTAATCCATTGCTTCGTACGTTCGAAAAAAAAATCTGCTCGACAACGTAAATAACACAATGAATGTTGTTGACCTGTCAAATTGAAACAGATTAGTCGGAATTGTCAACGAAAATGTGTTGCGTAATTAGATAGCTGGATTAACACATAAGGTACTTTTTAAATCCCGATAGTTCGTTCCCTTGGCATATTTTTCGACAACCACGCGGGCATAGCCGCCGGAAAAAGCTAGTTGTTTTATAAAAAACTATAATTTATGTTTTTTGTTATACGTTATTAATTTTCATTTTATTGTGCTCTCATTGTCATCTTGTTATCTATTGTAACACTTGAGTAAATAATTTAAAACTTTTCATTGAAGTACATACGAGTAATTATTGTCGATATTTATTTATCGATTTCTTTTATTATGTTGTTGTTATTGTTGATTTCTGGTGCCGTAGGTTGTGTATTAGAACCCTTATCATTTCGTCATTTCAGTTGTCTGTCCGTCCGTATATCACAGTCACTTTACTCAGAGACTATTGGGTGTATAGATAGGTATGAAAGCAACCTTCCTTTAGGTAGGAATTCTTTAAACCGCTATACAATGGAGTATTCAAATTACAATTATTCAAAAAAAAAATTGGATGGCTCTACATACAAGTAACTTATAAAAACAATGCACATAAGCGGATATCGTTGAATAATTTCAACGATACCCACTTATGTGCATTGTTTTTATTTCCATTTTTTGCCATCCAATTTTTTTTTTTTTTTTTAAGTGTTTATTTAAGAAACTTATTTATTAAAATAAGTTTCTTAATTAAACACTTTTCTGTTTAAGTCGGTAACTATTTGTCGAGAACGAGTGTTGTTGTCGATTTTCGTAAATTAAATGAAATGAAATGAAATGAAATTTATTTTTGCAAGAATTGCAGTACATTGTAGTTGGTGGGGTTATTTAACAGTTTCTATAACAATTCGCTATAACTAGCATGCAAAATTACATTAATTAAATAAATTAAATTATATTAATAAAATTGGAACATACATTAAGTTATTAAATTTAAGATTAGAGCAAGTGTCACTCTGCGCGCCAAACACAAGTTTACGGACGTTACTCAGAAAGCCGTTAAGCTTATATGGGACTGGGCCGGACATGTCTGTCCCATGTCAGTTGACAAATGGGCTAAGAGAATCACCGATTGGGTCCCCACTAAACGCACGACGACATCGCGGCAGGCCGAGACGAAGATGGCGAGACGAGCTTGACTCCTACGGAAAGGACTGGCCGACATTAGCAATAGATAGAAATGTGTAGAAAAGGGAGAGGGCGGCCTTTGGCCTGCAGTGGGACAATACAGGCTAGTTAGATTAGATAGAAGTGTCACCACTGATGTGCGGGTGGTTGTACCTACAAGAATAAGGGAAGAATTAAGGTAATGAAGGATTTGAATTACCCCGAAGCCTATTAAATTGTCTTGCCATTTTTCTCAATCGCATTTTAAACTCAAAAACTCAAAGCATTTATTTCAAATAAACCAATTACAGGCAACTTTGAATTGTCAAGGGGTCGGTCAGTCAGAAAGATGAAGCTAGTTGCCCATTCCAAAGCGTAGTAGGTACCTATGGAGAAGAACGGGCAAGAAACTCCACGGACACTCTTTTAAATCAAAATATTCTTACAAAATAATGGTTACATCATTCATGTTTAAATTATACATGTGAGAACAATCTAAAAAGACGTGCACGTTAAAAGCGTCCGCAATGAAAAGATAATAAACAAATTCAAAAATTAAAATACATTAAAATAAGCCATGGAAGCTAAGAGATGACCAGTCCCTACTGACGGCGCCCGTTCACGAACATGACGCATGGATCAGCACCATTCAGCTCAACCATTTTGAAGGGAACTTAATGATCCAACACACACGCCACCACCAGCGAGACATTTGAGTGAGCATGACATAAGACTCCCGTTAGGGGAATCTTGCTGAGAATTAAACGAAAATAGACTGCGTTTAACATAAATACTTTGGTAGGTATAAGTAGTAGAAAATTGTCAGAATAAAATAAAC
Source organism: Agrochola circellaris (assembly GCA_914767755.1). Taxonomy (NCBI): domain Eukaryota; kingdom Metazoa; phylum Arthropoda; class Insecta; order Lepidoptera; family Noctuidae; genus Agrochola; species Agrochola circellaris. The sequence continues at coordinate 14,438,526 of OU611860.1, forward strand.
TTAAACTGAGCATTATTGTCGATTTAATGAAATAAAAATTGCTGATTCTGAAAACGTTTACAATTAAAAGTACGGGTACGGATTCAGGGCATACAATTATATATTTTTGTTAGTAAGTATATATTTGAAAGATGTTTTTTTTTCGATTCCTTTTTATAGTTCGCAAAAGCTACTGCGAAGCGTGAGGTCCTGGATTCGATTCCCAGGTTGGGCAAAGTGTTGTTGGGTTTTTCCATCTGGAATATCTCAGAAGCAGCCTAGAGTCTCGGCTTGTGCCCGGTCGATGGCAATAGGCTCGCCCCCTATTACATGGGACTTAAACATAACTGGCGAAATGTGGGTGAACTATATGTAGGTAAGCCTCAAACCTCTCCCAAACCCGTTTGGGAAACAATAAGGGATGTTATGTTATTGATATGTAAGTAAATACTTTCAAATATTTATCTCTAGGCATTTTCTAACATCGTTACTCTAAATGCTACTGGTGATTTCGTTCCAGCAGCCTCAGAAACCATGAAGGAGTTCCTGCGTGGTGTCTCAGGCTGGTGAAGTTAATCCAATGTTTATGGCTGTATCTACTTAGATATAGCGATAAACTATGGATTAACTTATACAATGTGAAATTTAATTCGTTTGCATCCTCTTAAGGGATCATTGTACTCATCATTATGAACAACTTTCACTATGGGGCCAACCCTGAAATCGCGAAAAAACAATCAGCTGTTCCATACATTTATATGTTCGCACAGCTCGTTACAAACTTATCTGAACCAGTGGCCAAAAGTCGAACTAATGAAATTACTGACCGAAATTTAAAAAGGTTACTTAGCGTGGACTTAGGCTTAGCATTGTTCTTCATATACAAAATTGTGAAATTTAATTCGTTTGCATCGTCTTAAGGGGTCATTGTACTAATCATTATGAAAAATCTGTTGTTCCCTACATTATAACGAGCTTTGCTAACATAAATGTATGCAACAGCTGCAAACGAATTAAATTTTAAATTGTATAATTGTATTTCAATCGACCCTTGAAAAGCAACAGGAAATGTCATTATGTGACACATAGGACGCGTTCTATTGGTACAGGGAGTTAATTTTTCTCACGTTTTCGTTGTAACCGTCAACCAGTGTGAATGTGGTGCTCCTAACCAAACCATGTCTCAGATGTTGGAGTCTCCAAGGTCTCCATACACCTGCAGTGCTATTCTGTAACCATCTCACCGTGAAAACTTAGGTGAAGTGAGCGTGGAGTGAGCTGTCATTCCACAGGGATTGACACTATTGACAGCTCACTTCACCCAAGTTTTCACGGTGAGATGTTTACAGAATAGCATGGCTGCACTTCCGCGAACCTAAAAACGCCACTGATGCCGCGATTGACGTGGCCACCTACTGGGCCCTACTTATCTAACATAATATCTACTTACAATGTTTTTACCTTTACCAACGACTCGGAAAGATGAAGAAGAATTTCGTAAATCCGTAAAATTATTTTATGCTGTAGTGAAAACATCAGCCAGGAGTAGTTAATAACTAGAAGCACTTTAATTGCAATAGATCCTTATGCAAATTGATAAAACCACACGGGGCTTAAGTTTATCCCTAAATTAGGTAAAAAGAGAGAAAATAATAGCTAATTAAAAACCAAATTGTATTAGAATGACCTGTCGTGTCTTGCATTTTAATTCATTGTATGTTTTCTGGGGAGACCCCAAAGTCGTACTTTGCATTTTAAATTAAGTTGAAATATGTTTAAGGTAGATCGTTCAACATTATTTAGATAGTTGAAGAAATCTGGAGCTTCTTTTTTGTTTTTGAATTATGTGTACCGGAGCCAAATCATGGCTGTTTACGACGTTAATCAATCTGCCTAGCGTTTTCCCAATTATGTGGGGGTTGGCTTCCAGTCTAACCGGATGCAGCTGAATACCAGTATTTTACATGGAGCGACTGCCTATTTGACCTCCACAACCCAGTAACTACTGACTAGTCCTGTGTAGTTACTACTGTGCCGTTTACTATGTACTTAACACATAATAATTATAATTTAAGGCTCGTACAGACCTGCGCGACGTGAAGGCGCGACGCGACACGAACAATACAATTGCTAAGAAAACTTCACGGTATAACAATAACCGGTGTCGCGTCGCTCTAGTCTGCACGAAGCTTTATGAAGATGTTAAGCTAGTTAAACAACCAATCGCCAAAAAAGTTATAAGTAAATTACCTAGTTGTTATGATTCCAGTTGTGCATTTGATGATAATATTTTGTCTAATAAACCTATATTAGGCACCTGTCAGTAAAAAAAGTTTAATTCACCTCCTTGGGGCATGCTTTGCGACCTTACTGACATGCTAATCTTTGCACTAAGATACGAATAAAATAATTTAATAATTATAATTTATATATTTTCTTATAATAGTTCATGTTCATAAAAGTTACTTAACCGGTAAAGCCCTGGGTGACCCTCAAGCACGTCAATTAGCACGTTAATTAGTTGTTTATCAGGGCTTTACCGGTTAAGTTCAAATTTTCCCTCATTTCCTGAACACCCACCCTGTTCTACCCCACGTACGTGTAGAGCGAAGTAACATTTTGCATATTAATGTATGTAAATAATTGGTGAATTCAATCGGCACATATTGCGAGGCAGGCGGCGGCGGGCGACAATGCACCGCAATTAGAATCAACTAGTATTGTGCAGGAGTTCTATTGTAGTTTGAAGAAAATGGTTTCTTTTAGATATACGTATGATTTGTGAGGTCATGTACGCTTGATTGATAATATAATAAACTTGATTTCAGTTGAGGAGCTCGTGGCTAAGTAATAACAGCCGCACGAGTCGAGACATCAGGTTCAGCTACGCTTGCCGGGGTTGGTCCGTGGATGGGTGACCATCTTTACATAACGAGACTCCTCCGTGCCTCGGAAAACACGTTAAGCCATTGGTTCCGGCTGTCATTCGTGGATCTTTGACGGTCGTTACGGGTCGTCAGAAGCCCGAAAGTCTGACAACCAGTCTTACCAAGGGGTATCGTATTACCCAGTTACTGGGTTGTGGAGGTCAGATAGGCAGTCGCTCCATGTAAAATACTGGTATTCAGCTGCATCCGGTTAGACTGGAAGCCGACCCCAACATATGTAGTTGGGAAAAGGCTAGGCAGATTGATACTTGATTTCAGTTCTGATCATAGTTCATTCAACAATCAAACGAGATCTATAAATTTGTTAGTGGTAGTTTTTTGAAAAACTGATGTGAAGATATAAAACTTCTTAGCGACGGTGACTTTAAGAAATTGATTCATTTATTTTAGTTATTATTTTTTATTTACAATGTTTACGGTAATAACATTTCACAAGAGGATCGACAGTACTGCAGCACCGGTTTATCTTCTTATAAAAATATACTGCCATCACTAATCTACCTTATTTTTTATTTATTTTTTGGGTGGGAAATAATCAAATAACTTCTCCCACTCTGGGCGGAGCGGGAGGGCGTGTCAGACTCTTGCTAACTAAAACCCACGCATGTTCCTTCAGTTACCTGCACGTTGCCAGGGGCCACGGTATCCCTTTCGGACTTTCCTGCGACCCCGGCAGGCATCGGTCCTAGGAGACCCCTTCTCTTGTGCTAACATCTCCGTGAGGCTCGCGTGGAACACAACGCTTCGCCGACCCGGGTCTGGTCCTTATCGGACAGCAAGCTGCCCATTGCTCACTGTCCGCAATCACTAATCTATTCACCATCCTGATAATGATAGTATTTTCACTAGTTCTGTCATTGAGAGGCCCATGTTTGACGCCGCTATCTTCCGGGTTATATAAGCTAATCAAATCTTTCTTTCAACCCTAACTACTTTTCTTTCTTTCAACTTTCCAAGTTACCTACCTACCTTTTTCATTCCATTTTATTTACAATAACGAAGAAAAACGTCCCCGCAATAATTTCCACACGTCCTTTTTTCCAGGCGATTGTTGCCAGTGATCAGACAAATGGATCGCTTGCCTGATTACTCGCTGTGAAACCCGGCAAGAATGGAAAATGCATGCATCTGGGGCACAGTGACTACTGAATATTTGTTGCCTCGAAGAGAGGATTGTCGCTTTCTAGAAAGCGTAGTAAATTTGCAGTTTTATGGACACATAATACAACACTAAGCCCTGACCAAACTGAAGCGAATACCGCGCGGGAGGCGGAACGAAAATCTCTCGCGACGATTGTGTCAAATAATTTGTATGGAGGTGCTCAAACTGACGCGAATAGACGCGTGACTTCCTAAAAAATTAAAAAATTGACACTCGCAGTCGAGTCCCGTGTCCCGCGCGGGATAGGTAGATGAAAAATTATGGTGGGATGTACAAAGTGTACTAGAAGGGATCCCTATTTTTCGCATAATCTTCTTTCTCCTAATATACTTTGGCATAAATTTTTAGGCATAATTTGTTTTGCCATAATAATTCTATGCCATATTTTTTTTTGACATTCAGTTTATGTTGGCATAATATTATCTTGAAGGCTAATTTGTTTTGGCATAATTTTAATTCGCATAATGTTTATATTCGCATAAACCATTTTGCTATAGTTTCTGTAACAATTAAATAATATTATTGATTAAAAATTAAATTGCTTCAAAAGATTTTTTTTTTTTTTTTAATATCTAGATTTTATTTAGGGGCTTTTATCAAAGATATGTCAGCCCCATTTCAAAAGTTTGTGACAGTAACGAATCGCTACAAAGCCGACTCCACGTAGTCTTGTCTGCCCTACTACCCCTAGAGTGTTATTTAAAATCGCGTAGGCGTGGAGGGGTGAGGCGGCCCAGATCGCCGCAGCCCCGCAGCGCCGGAGCCGTGACAGAAACCATGCCTGCTGCACGCTTGCTTGCATGCTGCATGCCTGCTGCTACATTATTATGTAAGAGAAATTATGCTTAAAAAAATATGCGTAAGCTGTTATGCGAAAATAATGTTATGCGTAGGTAAATATAATTAGGATAAACAAAAGTATGCCATGTTATATTATGTCTAAAATTGTTATGCAAATGGATAGGGAACCATACCAGAAAGATGTGGTCATATTTGAAAGTGTGGTGGTACAGACCATCAAACTGAACAAATTTCTCCGTTGGATAAACATCTTTATCGCAAAAAAAAAATCTACTGTCTCATACAAAACTTCAATACCTACTCGACCAAAATGTATGAGGGACGGCTGGTTATTTTTTCGCGAGTATAATGTTAGTAATGTTACTACTTACTGCGCCCTAACAGGGTCATGTACCTACTCATACGTTTACCCTAGTCATAGCCTGTATATGTATGTAACTAAATTGTGCAATCGATAAATAAATAAGTAGATATACTACAAGAAAATAATGCTTTGGTATGTGTTGTCAACAGATGTAGCTGTAGCTAAGTATAACACCACTAGTTCCTTGTTGTAGTATTTAAAATGTGGATAATGTCGGGAACTACACATAACATGTATAATCTCCTGTTTTTGATGAGTGAGAAATCTGTGGGAGTGATTCCGTGAAAAGGGACGGAAGTGTATTACAGGAAGCGCGCGATATTTGATTTGACCAATGAGCGCGCGCGATGCTAGGGCCTTAAGAAACGACCTTGACGAGGCCCTTAATATCTTAATGTTGCTTATTACCAAGGTGACATGTCAGATATTAAACATCATATGCGACTACGTTAAAGGCTCATGCAGACCAGCGCGACGCGACGGCGCGACGGGACATGAACAATACAATTTCTAAGAAAACTTCACGGTATAACAATAGCCAGTGTCGCGTCGCGCTGTCGCGTCGCGCTAGTCTGCACGAAGCTTTAGGCTCTCTCGTTTTTCTCACAAGGTACCTGTTTATTAAGATACTTGTGTGAGTAACTATTTGGTTTCCCAATTAAAATAAATAAGAAACACTACAGACACACGACATCGTACCTCCATCTTCCAAGTCCATACCTGATGAAAATAGTACCCACCAACATTATGATCTCTAAAGGAATACTCAAGCCGGGCAATAAATGGATGCATCTGGGACATGCATCTCGCCCGGTTGAGCTGTGAGCTGTCCGCACGTGACTGGAGAATGTTTGTCGCTCTACAGTCGTAGGTATATACAGATCGAGAGGTATTCAGTCATATTTTGTAAAGTTTAGAAGCTATTGAGGCAATTTGTTTGTATCAGATGTGCTCATGGTGGCATGAAGTATTAAAAAAGCAGTTAATAAGTAAGCCTAGCAAATATTCTTCAGTTTAAAAAAAAACATAAATAACTAAAACGTTTAAAATAAGATGAAATTCAGTTGGTGATGCAGTTGGTGGCAGTTATTCTACTTCAATTTTTTTTTCTTTCTCCGTGGCTGTCGTTGAAAGGCCATAGTTGAGCAGCTTTATAGATCAAGCCGTGCAATTCAGCCAGATGTTAGCGGGGCTCCGCTACTGGGCTGACTACATGAAGCGCAGAATGTACTTACACTGAATTAGTAGTGTCACTCAGTGTGCTATTAATCGAGTAATATCAAGGAATACTGGTCGAAATGGACCTCGCAAATTGCCCAGCTTTTAACATAACGGACACAAAACATGAGATTCATCGTCATCTGTTTTGCATACTTGGGACGTTGCAGGCCTACTGTAATTGCGTCTCGTATCTACGTAGCTTATATATTTATGATCGAGTTAAAGTTATAGTTTTATAGATTGCTTTCAGCTGAGTTGACGCAGTAACTGCGGGTATGTATTGAATGCGTTTCAAAAGTGTAACTATACAGTTTACTGCCCATTCTTCACCTTATGAACCTTTTGGAAGAATACAACCAAATAGAATTTATTCTACAGACCGTTCACCATAACTTGTCCCTTGCCGTCATGTTGGCTCCTTTACTTGTCAAGCGTTCAAAATGGCGACTGACAGATCATTACTACCAAACGCGTCACGGGTCAAGTTATATGAACGCACAATCAATATTCAACTATTTTCTTGTACATTTTGACGTTCTAAAGTGGCTTTGATGTGCATATTTGAAATAAATGATTTGACTTTTGGCCGAGTGATGGTTTAGTGGTAAAACGTTCTGAATGCGTGTTTGATTCTCGCACGTTCGCACGGAGCAAATATTTTTCTGGTTCGTAACATAAAAAGTTTGTATACATGGGTGTATACAAAACTTTTTGTCTATGTCTTGAAACAAAAATCTTTAATGGGCAACACCACGAAGAATAAAATGATGAAGATTCCTAACGCGTTTACGTCAGGAATCTTCATCTTCCTTTTGTCAAGTCTCCATACCTACCTATTTGCAAATGTGTCTGTTTTACGACATGAACAAGCAGCGCGTGCGCCTTTTCCTTTATATTAGCAATCAATTGCACCGACGTGCGTGAATTCAGCATTTTTGTGGTGTACTTATTTCATTTTATCATAAATTATTTCTGTAATTTCTAAAAACATTTCACACGTTTTTTTTTTTTTTACTACTTATATGAAGTCGGTGTTTTCTATCCGCTTACTCTGAGAAGAAAAACCGTAGAGAATTCAGACAGAAGTCACCCTTTTAAAGTCCAGACATTTTCTTGGTCAGGTCATTATTTATTTAATACTGCACACAAATGTACAGAGGCGCACATAACGCCATAGACATTTTCTACCAGTCAACCTGTGGGTGCACCACCAGGACTATGCAGATTAGTGTCTGAAATGGTCATAAGTTTTGTTCGCTACTTAATTACTCTCACCCCCTAATAGATTACCTACCAATAAATTCAAAGTCATACAATGTCAGTTTTTGAATATCGAATAAGAGGCTTTTGGCTAATTTGTCAATGTGAATTATCTGTTCTTTTTTTTTTGTAATGTACGTTTAGTTTGTGCACAATAAACGATTTTCTTTATTTTTTTCTTCTTTTTTGCAACGCAAACTAATATATCTTCTCACTCTCTCAGTGTCTTCTCACTCTCTCAGTGATCAACTGATCACCAATTATTCACCAACGGCGGTGATTACTCACTGCACGTCAAACTGCATCTTGCATGTTTAAAAACTTCATTACAAAATGGTCTCCAAACAGTTTTTACATAAACTACGAAGCTACTACACACGGAATTGGAATTTAATATTAATTAGAAAATGTACCGGCGCGGGCGTCACAGTTTTTGACATTGTTTTTCTGTGACAAACTGTGGTGAATATTTAAAGGGAAGTGCTGGTACTGACTCTCAGAAATTAGTTTGGTTTTAATTCTCTTATTTTCTTCAGATGAGTCCACAGTACCTATTAGGTATAGCAAATCAGGTAAGGTTCAAATGAGAACCTCCAAATTAAGAGGAATAACGTCCTTACCTGAGCTGGCAGCATTCATGCTTCATGAATACCGACTTTAGATTTATAAATTGGCTTTAGAATTGCTGAGTTGCATAACACCTCTAACTTACTAGTATTACTTGTTAAATCTTTTGGTATATCGTAGATATACTTTTACAATGTTTGTAAATATGTGAGCACCATGTATCTATCACATAATTAATTTATCTTTCATTGCTTCATTTTAAATAATCTTTACCTATTGTGGTATAGTAATCTTATTCCAGGTGCATCGTTTTTTTTTATTTGGTTAGGAAATTACCAAAAATAACTTCTCCCGCTCTGGGCGGAGCAGGAGGGCGTGTCAGACTCTTACTGACTAATACCTACCCGTGTTCCTTCAGTTGCCTGTACTTTGCCAGGGGCCACGGTATCCCTTTCGGACTTTCCCGCGAAGGTGCATCGTCTTCACAGACATAATAAATGTATACAAAATATTGTAAAACATTTTAAAAGAGTAACGGTGGAGTTTCTTGCCCATTCTTCTCCATACGCAAACTACCTTTTGGAAGGGGCGACTAGAATCAATTCAATTTTTTTGTAAATTTTGATGTTCAAAAGTGCCTAATTAAAAGAAATTATTTGTCTTTAACCCTTACATGGCTTTGTGCTTGATTCCCTATCTGCTATCTAATTACGCAACACAGTTTAAATTTGACAGGTCAACAACATTACATTCATTGTGTTACACGTTATACGTTGTTGAGCAATTTTTTTTTCGAACGTACGTAGCGATGGATTAGCAATCTGTTTCAAAACGATTCAGATTCTGATTGATCGTGTATTACATAATTAGGGTACTGGTTAGGTATCAAAAACAGTACCTAAACAGTAGAATTAAATTTAATTTTACTGTTTTTGTAAAGCTAATATTATTCAATCACACCTATTCCCTAGATCAGTTTTTTTTTCTCTTAAGTTCATAAAATACCTATATGTATTGTGTTTTAACAATGTATGTCACGTAAAGACTTTTCAAACATTGACGCAAAACGTTCTTTGTACCCAGAATAAATTAACATTGAATAATAATATATTGACTTTAGTAAGTGTTTAAATAGAATAAACTAGGTAAGTAGGTACTACAATAAATAGCATTAACGTGTTACAGTGCGTGCCACTAAAGATGAGATTTGACACAGCACATAGTTCGACTTGCGCAGTCGACGTTTTATAGGTCTCTTTAGCGATATGCTGCCCTGCTAAGCCGAAAGGCGGTATCTCTGAGATACACCCTTTTAGTTTTTTTTATACCATTCAATAGCTATAATAATTTCGCATCTAATGGTATAAGCCACATACCGCTATATAACTTAAAACATTTAAAAAAACCACTCAGAAGTTCTTTATATCCTTATGTTTCCTTAAATTACAATTTACAAAAAGTCAATTTTCTCAAAACTTACTCCGATTGAGATACCGCCTTTCGGCTTAGCAGGGCAGTATGAGGTCTGCGCCCGCTGGAGCGTCGGAAAGAGCGCGGGAGGCGCGGTCAAGTCTCATCTTTCGTGGCGCGTATTGTTCACACTAAATCACTACACTTAGCTCGTATGTTATGGTACCTGTCCTACCACCAACATTTAACAAGAAACGAGAGCTAGCAACTAAAAGTTGGCGATCAACGAGCAGCGGGTGCGCGACGGTGACGAGTTAATTATTACTCGCTGGCATGCGTATGTATTGTATAGCTTGTCCACTCTGAAATGACGCAGCACCCACTAGGCATTACCCATAGAAATACACATTACCGTGTGTGTAAATGCGGTAGTGGGGCGCGTCATTTCAGAGTGGATAAGCTATACCAAGCGTCAGCGACTGTTCTGCTCGCCAAGTGAGCGTCGCTGAGCGAGTACGTTTACAGCAGTAGTGGCAACCATTATCATTTGGTTTAAATAGGTTTTTATTTTTATTAGGAATTTCATTTGTCTTTTATATAGCTTATTTTCTTTTAAATTTTGTGAATGAGAGAACGTTGTAGACATAACAGACTGTAGATCGGTGGACCATTTAATATTTTGCTAAGTACCTGGTACTTGCTGATGGGCCTACACTGTCCTCTCATACCTTTTAACACTGTAACTTGGAAACATTGTAAAAACCATTTACTTTTAAAAGAGTAACCGTGGAGTTTCTTGCCGGCTCTTCTCCATAGGAAACGACCAATTGGAACCGTGCATCTAGCTTCTGACGTTTCATAAGTGCCCTTGTAGGATTATGTGAAATAAAAATAATTTGATTTTGATTTTGATTGAGTACTGTCTTTGACAGCTCTTATCGCCGCGACGAACGAGTGCTCGCTGGCGGTGTGAACAGTCATCAGCGATCAACTATTATTATATGTATCTACCCATCTGTTTTACTTACACGGGACCTACAATCCTTTGTAAGTTTCTTGAGAAAAAAACTCGTCGATGGCTGGTAGATGGGTCAGGTGCCATAGAAGGCCTCGTAATTGCTTTAAAATAATTACCAGTACATTGTAACTTCTCTAAGTGCTCATATACATGAGCCGCACGCTGCCAACGGCAAAGACAACTGCAGCCGTCGACACTCGTGTTGGAGCATTAAGATTGAAAATATTAAACTGCACATATAAGTACAAATAAAACTTTGAGATACTAACTTATTTGTTTTACCAATTCTTTCCCCAAAAGTTTCTATTCATGAAAACTTTACAAAAAGTACTGTTTTTAAAGGTTTTTTTTACACTTAACTACAGTAGTAATATAGAGCTTCTTTCAAGTAATAGTAGGTACTAACTTTTTATTGGCTTAAATAATTAGACTTCCTATGGCACTGAAACGTATACAAACATACATAATCAGCCTATAATGTTCCCACTCCTGGAACACAAGCCTCCTCTCTGTGAGAGGGAGTGGACCGTAATCCACCACATCCACATCCCAATCTTAGTAGATGTCATATGTCTTCGAATTTTTGTTTCTAGGACATGCCGATTTCCTCACGATGTTTTCCTTCACCGCACCGTTTTGATAGCAGTGGTGATGAAATAATTTACACAAAGTAAAGCACCTGTCAGGGTTCGAACCTACAACTCTTAAGTCGCGGCCGTTACCACTAGGCCACCACTGCTTCTCTGCCGCACTGAAAGGTGGTCGCTCACAATTGGCCTCATTAGAAGGCTGAAAGTCACCCAAAGGACAACGGAGAGGGCTAACGTGATCGAATCAGAAATGAAGAGACCCGTAGGAGAACTAAGATAACCGACATAGCCCGAAGAGTTGCCAAACTTAAGTGGCAGTGGGCAGGGCACATTGCTTGCAGAACAGATGGCGGATGGGGCCAAAAGGTTCTGGAGTGGCAACCGCGTACCGGAAGACGTAGCGTTGGAAGGCCTCCCACATGGTGGACCGATGACCTGGCGAAGACCGCAGGACTTTGCTGGATGCATATGTCCAGCAGTGGACGTCTTTCGGCTGAAATTATGAATGATAACTGGGCATTGAAAAAACAAGCAAAGGTATTCCAAAGTTATTGTTTATTACAAAACTGGGTATAAAATAAATAGTAGTGACCTTAATGTTTTTACTGTATCATAAAGATTGTTTTCCTTTTTTGAAGACAGAAAATCTGTATTGAGAGATGATCCCAGTATTTGCACAATCACTCATTTTCACTAAAACGAAGCATGGTAATGTTTTTAAGGATTCTGCAAATCTGACGCATTCTGTTTCTTAATTATGTGAAAAATATAATTTGAAGCATTCTATTATGTGAAAATTTTAAGGTATTTCATGTTTTTGGACATCAATTATAGTATAAATGGTAATAGTACATTGTTTTTAGTCAATAAAGCATTGTCATATTCTCAGAAAATTTGCGACGTCACATTATTCGATGGGGTACTGCAGGGCTGTTGATATCTACTTTCTTTTTACAGCAAATGATGCGGTTGTTCGCAGCCTTTGTTCTGTAATTTTGTCTGCTTTCCAGAAGACGTCAAAATCCTCGACGGAAGGCTTTTTACGTTTCTGCTGCATCTGTTTATTTTGACTGTACGTAATTCATTACAGCTCCGTTTCTGTTTGATGCAACGACCTGTTTCCACTCGACGTCAAGGTCTACGCTGGGAGTCTAATTAGGTTTTTGCACATATATCCCATAAAAATCAGTCAAACGACAAACGAAAAAACGGTAGCAATAACTTGCCCAGTATCTACTGCTATATATAGGCTTTGTGCCAAGATCTATGTTAATCAACAGCCACACGCCTTGGAAACAACGTTGCAAATGAAGTAGAAGCAAATGATCAGAAGGACGGCCGATCCAACTACTGTCAGAAACTGGTCCAAGCTGAAGACTAATCCACAAGTACCGTCTGCCTTGGCCATGATTGATTGTAGCTTACTGTACCTCTATAAATCCCCAAAATATATTTTAGAAAATCCTCGCCTATGTGCCTTGGAAATACTTGCACATCCAACTCATAACAATAAGTAAGGTAACAAAAGCGAAGGCAATCAGCAGCAGTTGCAAGACATCAACGTTATAGCATGCACTAGTTTCGGCGGCTTTGGCCATATCCTTCACTTACCACTTGTTATATGACAGACTACCAGAAACAGTAGAACTAGTATCACGACAGAGCCTATTACCATGAGAAGCTGGTTTAAGTTGAAAGTAAGTCCACAAGTTCCAGGAGCACCAGTTTTAGCAGCCATTCTTTAACTCCTAACGCAAATCATCGTCGGTACCGAAGTACTATTTGCCATTATTCCAACATTTTCCTTTTTTTTGTGTTTTGGATAACTTTATATTGTTTTTTGATTTCACAATTTTTTGAACGGCAGATTGATTTTTGACATTGTTGATGTTAAAAACGAACAAAAAAGTTTGACAGCACTCCCTCTTTGGCCTGGAGGTTAAAAGAGTTTTTGCTGAAAAACTTGGATTTACAAACTTAAAATGAAGAAGTTTATAAAATAAAAAATAGCGATTTTTGGTAAAACAAACATTTATTTTAAATAAATAGATTGATGAAACGAAATTAAATTAAAGTTTGTACATAAGAAAATTTCAGACTGATCTAAACTTTCCCTAACATTAAAAGAACGTCAAGGCCCCAGTTTTGTTTTCCTGTAAAAGAAACAAAATGTATGAGTTACGTAAATACACTGCTACAAGCATTTTAATGACGTTGGCAGGGGGGCGACGTTGGTATAGCATAGCCCGCTCAAATGTCGATTTGCGTTTAGAAGTCGATAACAATAAAAATTCTATTGTTTCTCGTTAGTGCCAGGTAAACTCCTAAGCATAATCAGCCTATAAGGGCGGTCCCCCACCTCCCAGCATTCGCCTGTAAAGGACAGGTGTGTCAAAACATTGAGTGCTAGTGGTGCGCGGCAGGCCGCTTCTGTCTATCTGCCGCGCACAAACATTTTTAGGAAACATTCGTGACTAATTGTGTCTGGACGTATTAAAGGCTGGGCAGAATCCTGGATTGTTACATTAAAGGCGAATGCTCGTCAATCAGTGAGGCAGTATTGTAATGAAATGCTCAAAATTTAATCTTGAATTGCTACATTACAAGTAAAAGCTCCGGAAAGGTGACGGGGGCACCTTAAAGTTCCCACTGCTGGGACACACACTGCCTATTGGTATATATACCTACATGTGTGCAATTGTTTTGTGAAAGTTCACTTGAAAATCTTGAATTGTATTCAAAAAAGAAGTTGGTGGCGTTAGTTCCAATTATGGATGCAAGCCAAAATACCCTTGAAATTCTATAAGTACCTTTAGTGTCGATTTAAATTTTTAAATCCAATTGAAGCTATTGTTGGAAAAAATCAAGCAAAGCACTGGCCAAACTGAGGTGACACCGGTGCGGGACGTGGATGCGAGATATATAATAATAATATAATAATCTTTATTTATATAAAAAAAACAGATTGTAGTATATGTAACAGTTTTCACAAGGTGGGTAGTATTAAATCTCTGACAATCAAGTGGGTGACGTGCTGTTCTCCTTGCTAGGCTATGAAATAGCCTGTATTAAGGAGATATGACTGCAAGCGTCGATTCTTTTAAAAATTAGGAAGTAATACGACTATTCCCCTCAAGTTAGTTGACACAATCGGCGTAAGCGAATTTCGTTGCGTTTATTTTCGAGCGATTTGCCTCAGTTTGGCCAAGGTTTAAAAAAAAAAGAAAAGATAATTGCTTTATCTTACCTTAATAGTTTTCATCCTCACGATACTAGTACGTATACAATCAACAGGTTTATATTTACACAAACTAAATCCCACAACCAAAGGTTAATTAAACACAAGCGATATTCATTACCAAGTTTATTAAAATCCAAATATATACATTCCCAGTCTATTCTATCATACCAATATTGTATCAGTCAGCGAAATATACAGCCAACGCCATCTTGGAAGTTAGTTAATAACAATTTCGAAATCACAATAATTTTGAGTACAGTTACCGTACATGACTAAAATATAGTATCACGCTTACGCCTACAATTAGCAGTGACATATTGAGCATTTGAAATACTCAACAGTCGGTGTATTCACATTAATAAGCTCAACGTGAAAATGACTACTTTTTGATTAAATTAGATATCTTTGGTTATTTAGTGCATTGTGTTACTACTAACATTAAAGATAACAAGAAAGAGAAAGGAATAGAACGATAGAGATGCAGCGCAAGAAGGCAGAAAAAAGATAAATTAAACTTAGAAGATTTCTATGGTGTGAGATTTAATGCCATAACAAATAACTAAAAACAATGAAATACGGCAGTAAAAACAACAGCTCAATCCCACACCACACAAAAGTATAAAATTCTTGCGCTGCAATTAAAAAAGCGTAGAAAACAGAAAGTATACATTAAAAGACCCCAAGTTAAGAATAACAGAAACTGTGTCAATTATTTACTGAGCTTTGTTCTTCTTCAGATGTTTTCGGCGGCTATTCTCCATCGACCGACTGACCACCCAGACGGCAAAATTGTTACAAGCACTCCGCATTAATCGAATTGTATTTATAAAGAAGGCATGAGGGAGGTAGCCAGTAGTCTTGTCGACAATTCCAACCAGACCAATAGCAGAGTTGACGAAGTCTTTAGCGGTCGGGGCGAAAACGGTACTTCTGCGGATTCCGGACATATTTGAGCAGACGAATCCGGGCAATACGCATTGGACAATGATGTTCCCTTTTTTGCCGTATTCCATTTGTATGCCTTCCGTGAACTTGTCGACGTAGGCCTGTGGGAGAAAACGTTATTGAATATTTTAATTTTTGTCATATGGCTGGATCGAGTTCTCCAGCCTGAGATTTAGATTAAAAATATTAATCAATTAAACTTTAGTGCTTGCTATGTATCGTAATCCGCCTATGTTCCCACTGCTGGGACTCAGACCTCCTCTCTGTGAGAGGCAGTGGGCCATAGCCTACCACGAGGCCCAGTGCGGGTTGGTAGATGTCACATGTCTTTGAATTTTTGCTTCTTAGACATGTCGCGGTTTCCTCACGATGTTTTCCTTCACCGTTTTGAGAGTAGTGGTGATGAAATAATTGACACGCAGTAAAGCGCCTATCTGGCTTCAAACCTATGACCTACAACTCGATGGCCGTTATCACTGCATTCATTTGTAATATTACTAAACGAAATAAAGTCTTTTTCCTTTAACAAAATCTCAACAGAATGTGTGAAAACTTATATAATTATTAAAAAACTATATATGTAGTAGGAAATGACAAAGGACGTGTATCCGCTAGACAAGTGCAATCGTAGTCAGGTCTCTTGAGATATAAAAGATATATTGCTTGCCTTTGTTGCTTGTTCATTCTTTACTGATCTCAAAATAAGTTTGTATCTGAGCAATTTGTTAGCCTTTCTGTCGTATTTTGCTTAGAAGACAGCTGTATATTTGAGGTCTAAAGTTAGTCTTAAGTTAAGCTGACAAGTTAGATTTCGAAGCGTCTGAAATGTTATGGCTGTCAAAACAGAAGTCGAGGTTGCTGTAATATTAGCCATACTAACACATAATGAAATTAAATTGTTTATTCTGTAAATAGGGTGTCGGAATCACTTATAAACGTGATATTTAAAAATATTAAAAATAAGCTAGATGAGGTCGGCGTTTCCTATCTGACTACTCTGAGAAGAAAGGCCGAAACAAACTGAGAGGTCGCAGTCTCTTTTAAAGTCCAGACATAATGTTGGTCAGGCCATATGAGGACCATGTAGATTAGTGTCTGAAATAGTCTTTTGAGGAAAGAACCACACAGATTTGAGTGGACCTGTCCAGTCGGTGGAAGTATTTATCAGTAATCGTGGAGCTCAACTTAGAACTTAAGGAGCTCAACAACAACGTATCTATCTAGCTTACACCCGAATACTGAAACGCCACTCAAGACTTAAGCATTACTTAAAACTAGTGTCAACCAATCACAGGGCTTTAAACGAGTTTTAAGTAATGCTTAAGTCTTGAGTGGCGTTTCAGTATTCGGGTGTTAGTTGGGTAGGTTATACAAGGAACGCATACAGCTAGGTACAGTCTTGAACAGTACCCCAACGTTGTTTGCAATATAATTTCTATAAATGTTAAATTCAAGGTTAACTCCTAAAAGCCCAAGGTTATAATTTCATTATATACAATGTTGCCCATGGGCATGTGACTACCCGTATTTTTCTGAATATTCATGAAAAAAACTCTAAAATAAACTTTAAAACTTATATCTTTAATTTTATTTTCAATTATTTTTAAATTTGTATGTTTTTATGGACTTCAACTTGTGTTTTTTATAATAAATACTGCTTTTTTAAGAAAAAAATGTTTACATCTCGGTTTTTTTTTCATAGTCGACAAATTTTAATACAAAATATTAGTTAATCCGATAAAATAACTCAAGGTTTTAGAAATCATAAACAGAATCCAAATCGAGCCAAAAACATCGGAGAAAAAAAATTAAAGTTTAAAATTATATATTTAAAGTAAAATTAAAATTATATATAAGTAAAATAACATGAAAAATATTAAAGACAGTCTATCTTGGGAATAGGTTTATTATGTTATGCTACTAATTTACAAATAAAATTAAAATAACATTAAGATTAAAATATACAACTAACACTAAAATATATAAATTATAAACAATAAAGGCTCATGGGGCATCAAAAAATTCGTCGGCGTCGCTGTCAGTGGGAAAAGTGCCCAAAAGGCTGGCAGCATTGCCACGTTGGATGGCAATGCTGATTCTTTGACCTAAAAATTGGCCAGCCCTCTGGTCACGTGAGGAGTCGACCAACCGCTTGGCGATGTCCCGAAATACTCGATGAGCACTCGGACCCCACGGCCCTAGTGTTTCAACCCCAAACGGCTCAAAAATATAGCTACCAATAAGGTTGTTATATTTGCGCCGTTTGAGGTTTTCTGCACCTGCAGCAGCCGCCCCGGCACAGCCCGCCGTGCTAGGAAGATGGGATGGCGCGAGGGTATCGACACAGGTTGCGTCCCACACCAAAGGCCTACCCAACTTCCAAGGCATTATGGTCATTCCGTCTGGCCTCTTCCCATCGTCACGTGCCAAGCCATTGGGTTCTAAAACAGCTGGCACCCCGGCGGTGACAAGAGCCCGACGGATGATGTCATTAATGCTTGCGTGCCGTGCCAAACGACCAGCGCTCTTGCTGCAGGAAAGGCCATGGTGTCCGATGCGGTCGACTGCTTCACCGCACTGACAACGATGCGGAGCCCCGCAAGGAGCGCCCAATCGCAAACTTGTAGCGAGCCGGAAAGTGGTGTCATCCAGCATAGTGCCTATGTTGGGTGAAGGTAGTGCCTGAAGCCAGAGGCCCGATTCCCATTCTCCCACAGCCAATAGGCGGGCACGCTCAGCAGTCTATCTTTAATATTTTTAAAGTTAATTTTCGATAATTTTTCATGAATATTCAGTAAAATACGGGCGGTCACATGCCCATGGGCAACATTGTATAATCATCGCCTTTTTTTTTTTTTTGAGGGTGGGAAATTATCAAATAACTTCTCCCGCTCTGGGCGGAGCGGGAGGGCGTGTCAGACTTTTACTGACTAAACCCCACCGTGTTCTTTCCGTTGCCTGTGTGCCGGGGTCACGATATCCCTTTCGGACGAACTCGCAACCCCGGCAGGCATTGCCCTTCCGGACCCCGTCAGTTGGTGCTGACATCTCTTTGAGGCGCGCGTGGAACACAACGCGCCGTCGACCCGGGCCTGGTCCCTATCGGACGGCGAGCTACCCATTGCTCACCGCCCGCAAGCCCGCGCGTATAGTCATTGCCTGTCTGCACTATACCAATATAATACATCATCATCATCTTTCACACAATCCATCCTCCCTGGAGTCTTTAGTCTTCCCCTATGCACAATGTAAAGTCTTACCTTAGTAGCAGCATACACAGTAAGCAGCGGGCTAGGTATCATCGAAGAAGCGGATCCCATGTTGATGAGTACGCCCTTCTTCCTCTCCACCATGCCAGGCAGAACGAGGCGGGTCATGCGGGTCACTGACACCACATTAGCCTTGATCAGGGATGTTACCATTTTGTCCCTGTTGAAGAGAAAAGATGTTGTAGTATTTGATTGATTTTTTAATGTCTTTATTAACAGAAAATCATAAAGAAAATAAAATAAAAATTAAGATCTTATTCTAAATGTAAACTAACATAATCCGAGCAAATTTAATAGGCTGAATCACCTCTTTGAACATACAACATGTATGATTATAAGTGTGACTATAAATAGTTACATAATATAAGATTGTGCTGTGACAAAAAAAAAATATTTACGTTACTCAAGCCCCCCATTTTTTATTATTTAATTGTTACATTATTAAGTAGGTATTGTAGATTATTGTAAAAAAGGACCAAATAAAACCAGTTAGGTGATAGCAATCACGCCAGACAGGTGGTAAGTGAGGTAGTATTTGATTGATTCTGGCTAGTCAGAATCAATCAAATACTACCTGTATTTGATTGATTCTGACTAGCTATGGTCAGCGGTTTTTCTCGCGTCATCGGTTATACATGAATAGTATCCTGTGTGTTAATAAAAAAATTGGTGCCTAAAAACTTAAGCTTTTAGTCACCAGTGAAGATTCTCATATTAAACGCGAGAAAGCCAAACCTTAGCTGAATACATTATCAACAAATAAACGATGGGTAGGTTATTTAATCTTTCTTACCAGACGAAACAGGTGCCTATATAATTATTACCCTATAAAATTGTGAAAGTGTATATAAACAATACAATTTTAAACCATTAATCCTGCCCTAGCAGAAAGACTGTAATCCTAGAATACAATAATATAAGTATCGCTTACCGCTCCACGAAATAATAAAATGTTAACGTCAAAATAACGAGACTAATATAACAATTTATCACGTTTTATATTTTTATAAAAATTCTAACATCAGCACCTCATATTTCATTTGAAAGAATTGGAACAAATATGGCTACGAATCAACAATTTATTGGTCTCAAATTATCGCGTATTGAACATTAAATCGCTAAGGGTTTTTAGGCACCAGTCCCACCGCCGAGGAAGCGAGTAGCTATCAACGATGTTTTCGGTCAAGAAACGTACAAAAGATTGCAGGTCCCGTGTAAGTAAAAGAGACACATACAGGGTCAAATTAAAATAGCTAGCGAAACTCCGCAGACGTAATGGGTATCGATATAGGTAAGTAACGAAAGGTTTCAAAGGGTGTATCCCCCACAGCAACAGCGAATATCGCGTTTATCCTTGTTCACAGAAGAAGGAATGCGCAAGGGCACGAAATCTTCCTTCTACTCAACCACAGCACTACATGAACTACAACACATTCTCTAGGACCATTACTTCAGCTGGTACGTGTCTTCGCATAATCATAATCAGCCTATAATGTTCCCACTGCTGGGACACAGGCCTCCTCTCTGTGAGAGGGAGTGGGGCGTAATCCACCACGCGGGCCCAGTGCGGGTTGGTGAACCATTTTTTTTTTTTCACTTTTTGGAAATAATGCGCACATAATACGCATATGCATATGCACGTGTAATGATACTGTATCTTCGCAACCTTCTTGGGTTGGGCTCAGATTATACCAAATTTAGCTTGCGTAACAAAAATATAGAACAAAGATACAAAAAAACGCGTCCTAACGTATACTTTCCAAAAAATCTGAAACGAAAAGAATTTCGCTGTTTTTGAGCATTATGGGAGTAGCACAAGATTTCAGGGTTGCAAACTTGGGTAAAAACTACTCTCAGGGGACCAGCAACATATAAAAGAATCGTTTGCGATGTTTGTTACTGTGTGACTGGGCTATAAAATACATAATTGGATGAAAATTTATTGGCTGCGTCGTTTACGGACTGCTATTGAAATACGAATGCTGTGACATTCTGGTTACCTATAATTGGTGATTTGAGTTTGCACCACGATACTTTTAAGTAGCGTTGTGGACGATGGGCCTTAGTGATCTCGCGCACTAGACGGCCACGGCCACGACCAGGTAAACTACAGAAACCGATACGAATCGCGCACTTGGTCGCAACGGCCAACTAGCCGCAAACCGGGCCGAGAACCACGACTGGCCAGAGTCATTGCCGTCTAGCGCGCGAGATCCCTTTAAACACATGTTACCGATCCCTGGAATTAAATTCGCTCACCTGTATGAGCCCTTTGAGAATTCGCAAGTGCTGAAGTATTTATCACTTTAAACTCAATGTCAAAATTATTATTCATTAAATTTTCGTTTTAGGTCAATAAAGTCGTTTGGTTTTAAAGGTCATTTTTAATTTGAGGGCTCTTGAATCCGGTATTCTTTTTGTGTTTTATAATAAGCACAGCTTTAAAGGGCTTCTTTTAAGTTGATTTTTTTTGGGTGGTATTTAAAATAAAAGTAAGGTTATTTCAGATTTATTAAGACTGCCTCGCTAGCCTTGTGCTGTGACCACTAGGACTGGTCGCATGCGCTACTGCTGAGCATGAGGTCCTAGGTTCGATTCCCGGGTCGGGTAAAGTGTTATTGGGTTTTTCCTTCAGAAATTTTTATTTAGCATCTCGGAGTTTGGAGTTGCGCCCCCATTATATGGGACTAAAACATATCTGGCGAAATATGGGTGTAGGTACTATAGAAACAGTTCTGCCTAACCTATCGGGGAACACCGCGTGATGATTTTTATGATTTCATGGGTATAAATTAAATTTCCATTCCTTTTTTTTTTTTGGGGGGGGTTCGACATTATCAAATAACTTCTCCCGCTCTGGCCGGAGCGGGAGGGCGTGTCAGATTCCTACTGGCTAAAACCCACCCGTGTTCCTTCAGTTGCCTGTACGTTGTCAGGGGCCACGGTATCCCTTTCGGATATTCCCGCGACCCCGGCAGGCATCGGTCCTAGCCGACCCTTCCGTTGTGCTGACATCTCTTTGAGGAGCGCGTGGAACACAGTTGCATTCCTAAGTTTTCCTTCAACTTAAAGGCCACCGAATGTTTTGCCTCAGTCTAAGTCAGTGGTATCAGGGACCACCAGATAAGTTAAAAACACATAACTGAACAGGTAATAAAAACAAGCATTATACAGGTATTGCAGGTGGGTCTAACCAATAATGGTTTTGTTTGTCGAAGATATGTAACATCTATCAATCCGCATTAGCCCCGTGTGGTGGATTACGGCCTTCTCCCCTCTCACCGAGAGGAAGCCTATGTCCCAGCAGTGGGAACATTATAGGCTGATTATAAAATCAGGTCATTCTTACAAAGTTCTTAAACGACAACTCATTGCAGAGAATTTACTCAACAAAGCGGCACTACTATATTTTTCTCAGTAGCAAAAAAGTTATATAAATAGTTATATAACTTTTTATAACCTGTCTAAATAATATACAACCTTAGTTTTTGTTTACCCTAAACTTCGTAAGGGGTCATTGTACTCATTATTTTGAACAACTTTCACTATGGGACCACAACTGAAATCGCGAAAAAAAAATCAGCTGTTCCCTACATTTATGTTCATATATCTCGTCGAAATGTAGGGAGCAGCTTTTTTTTTCGCGATTTCAGCTTCGGTCCCACAGTGAAAGTTATTCCTAATGATGAGTACAATGACCCCTTAAGAGGTTTAGGTTAAACAAAAACTAAGGTTGTATAGAGGAAGTGCAGCGAATTTGAAACACTGCAGGTAATTTGCAATACTCGGATATCTCAATTAATGTAAACTCCATCTGTGTTTTTTGCCGTAAACATAACATATGACATACGATGTCATTAAGTACTAAAAACAGGGCGCCATCTTGACATTTCTGCTGACAGCTGCATGGGATGGTAAGAATGCAATTCTTGATAATAATTTACACGTAAAATCTTCATTGTAATTGTTTAAACTATTAAGTGATCTTATTAGTTTATGATTTTGTTTTGATGAATAAAAATTTGACATGGAGTTTTAGGTTAGGATGTGATGTTGTTAAATTACAAAAAAACCGAAAGAGAACGTAATTTTTTTAATTTAATTTAAAAATTTACGGTGCTTGTGGTTGAAGAAGAATAGAAGAATAGTAACTAGGGTAAGCTAATGGTCAAAGAAAAAAGGCGAATATAATTTGGAATACTCTTTTTACAATTAACTGTAGGCTACATAAAATCACAGTTTTGAAGATTTTTAATTTGATTGAAATTTTGAGAAGGTTCTTAAGTGTTGTGGTATATTTAAATAATTTACCAATAATTTAATGTATTTTTTATTGGGCTAGCCCTTTTCCTCACTCTACTTATTCCGAAAAAACAAACAGATATTCCAAATAGGCTGCACTTCCTCAACAATAATATATGTTGAGGTACATTATCAGCTTATCACCGTAGTTTAGCATAGGTAGTTATATAACGTAGAAGCCATCTGATGCGCCGATTAAGTTCAAGCCATTAGCTGTGACGTCACGGCTTGCTGCTATACGGGAGGTATATTTTGAATAGGTATAGTTGGTCGAGCTTATAATGGCTTCGAACCTCACAAGTTAGGCACAAAGTTTTGCTATAATACCAACCTTTAGGGTGCGTTTCCACTGAAGCGGAGACGAGCGAAGCTGAGCGGAGACGTGCAATCACAATGGTTGAAATCGTCATCGCGTCTCTCGTCTCGTCTGTGATTGGACGATTCCTGCACGTCTGCGCTCAGCTCCGTACGTCTCCGCTTCAGTGGAAACGCACCCTTAACATTAGTCTGGCGGGGTGTCTGCAGGTATAAGTTTTGCAAAGTCAGAATAAAAAAATATATTTTAAAAGTTGTATGAAATGGCTTTAATAGGTACGTCTGGCTTTAATACGTTACGACGTAGTGCGTCAATTTGATAAATAATTACTTACGTTCCCTGGTTATACCAGCCACGTTTTATAAGTGTTTTTGTTTAATACTTGATGCAACTGGTGCCGAAATCACGCTTAATTAATACTGAAGTTGCTTAGTACCGCCAAAACATTTATCTAAAACGATTTTTTTTTTTTTTGAGGTTGGGAAATTTTCAAATAACTTCTCTCGCTCTGGACGGAGCGGGAGGGCGTGTCAGACTTTTACTGACTAAAACCCACCCGTGTTCCTTCCGTTGCCTGTGTGCCAGGGCCACAATATACCTTTCGAACAACTCGCAACCCGGCATCTAATACGATGGGATTGTCATCGTCGCATATGGTACAAAAATCCCTTTTCTCAAACATGCTTGGAAATTCGAACATTATTTTGACAGTCTTCTTCGAGATGAAACGATATTGCAGTACTGGTCGAAAAAATTCGAGCGCCCGGCCGGAAATGTTTGTATGAAAATCCATATTTATGTCGTGTTTAGCTGGCAAATAAATATATATTATTAAAACCTATAAATGTTGTGTTATTTAAAAATGGAACGAACTTTTTACTTAAACACATGGCAACCAAGGAGGTAACTTATCAAAGATTTTATTTAAATTTCGATTTGGCTTGCAAATAGAGCAGCAGCTGTTTAAAGTAAAGAAGAAACAAATGAACATATTGGCGCTTGAAAAAATATCGTTGTTCGTCATTGATTCTGGAATTTATAATTTAGTTCTTAGTTTGAATTTCTGCGCATATTTGAGAAAAGTACTATATAAGCCTTGGCCGCAACCAAGCATTGATGGACTTGCGTATGTGTGCCTCAGCTTCGCCTGGGCCCACATCTTCACGATCGTCCATCAATGCCCCAGTTGCAGGCCGCGAGTAATGTACTTCGTATACCTAAATAAGCAAAGGGGTTTTTTTATAAACTTTCCTATTACTAACGTCGCGCGTCGCCATCAC
Source organism: Agrochola circellaris (assembly GCA_914767755.1). Taxonomy (NCBI): domain Eukaryota; kingdom Metazoa; phylum Arthropoda; class Insecta; order Lepidoptera; family Noctuidae; genus Agrochola; species Agrochola circellaris. The sequence continues at coordinate 14,463,199 of OU611860.1, forward strand.
CACATGGCTCAACTTAAAACCCTGCATATTTGCTCAAAAATGTTCACTTCCAACCCTTCAAATATTTCTATTACCCCAAATGTCATACTCAAACCAATTCTATGCAATATCAAATCCACCGCCCTGTCACAAATAATCTTATACCAATAACGTAGATTCGTAGAATATTTCAATCCTGCACTTATATAGCACCTGCCTTCGAGCCGGCTGCATTCAGTTCACAAATGTTCGGGTTTCCGCGATATTAGCCGAGCCAAACTCCCGACTATTGAAGTCGCGTCGACTTTGAAGGCTTCCACCGATATTATTTTCTTGAAAGTTGCTTTTGATCGTTTTTGAAAAGATATTCGAAGAGATTTGTGTCGCTGTGGAGGATTATATAAAGGAGGTCATGTTTAATGGTGGTTTTTTAAACTTGATTATACTATTAAAGGGCTGGATTTTGTTGCGTTTTATTTATTTATTATTAGGCTCTTCAATAATGAGTACCTACACTAATACTTTACAATTTGTACATTCAAAAATAAAAGCACAGCATGCCCTATATTATGCGCAGTTATCATAGATATCATTTAGTCTTCGAATAATTTATTACTATGGTTTTTGGGATAAAAATCTTGAACTATTAAATGAACTACTTTGCAATATTTTTGAAACATAATGGCAGTACCTAAACAATATTTTCTTAAAGTCGGGTCCAGATCCAGACGTGTATAATGTAATATAACGCAAATTCTGCGTGTGGACGGCACTACGAGCATTACATGTAACGATCGGGTTGGCCCTTGCGCTGATCCATCAGCTGTCGGTTCTTAGCGCTAACGCAAATTGTGTGGAACAACTCGAACACATACAGGATTTGCGTTGAGTTTGTATGTCGGTCACACTATTCGCAATACATTACATGATTACACGATACATTACATTACACACGTCTGGATTCGGATGAAGCTGTTCCTAATCTGATTGTAAAGCACTCTACCTGATCTCAATTACCCTGGATTAAATTTGTTTGCATGCTTTAAAGATCAATATTGCCGTACCCAATATACACATACAATTTCTGACATTCCTTAAGCCGTGTTGAACGCAATTCGAAATCAAAGCCCCGGTATTTCCAGCGTTTAACTTGTCAAGGGGAATAAAACGGGTGCCATCCGCCATGTTAGATTAAGTGACGTCAGGAATTTTATGACACGTCACTAGTGGGATTGGAAACTGTTCCGTTTTTGAATTGGTGTTAGGGTTCAACCTGACCTCGGTCAATCGACGATACTGTGATATATTTAAGTCTATGATATTGTGTGGTGACCGTTTGTGGCAACCGTCTGGAGACCGCGATCTAGTTACACCCTTATTTAAAAAGTTCATCTCATCGATGCTTTAATAAATGTAGCTTTTTTTTTTTAAATATGTCATCTCCTAGCTGACCTCTGAGGTCATGACTACTTAACCGGTCATAAATGTTGTATGCTAGAAATTGATTAATATAAGCATAATCAGCCTATAATGTACCCACTGCTGGGACATAGGCCTCCTCTCTTCGAGAGGGAGTGGGCTGTAGTTTACTATATGGGGGCGTATATATATATACCAGTAGGTATATATACCAGTGCGGGTTGGTAGATGTCACATGTCTTCGAATTATTGGTTCTAGGACATGCCGGTATCCTCACGATGTTTTCCTTCACCGTTTTGAGAGCAGTGGTGATGAAATTATTTACACAAAGTAAAGCGCCCGCCTGAGGTCGAACCCACGACCTGCAACTCGTAAGTCGGGGCCGTTACCACTGGGCCGTCACTGCTCCAGGTATGTCAAAGTTTAACAGTATCGTATTAAAACCTCCTGAGCTTTGAAAACATCAAAATATTGTTTGTCTTTAGAACAAAAATAGCAATGCGATTTACATAACACAAAATTAGCTTTCCGTAAATAAAACTGACGTTTAAAACAAGTTTTAGGGAACCAGTTCTAAAGAACTAGTTTAAACGTCATTTTGTTAAAGCAAGCAGTTTTTATGTAATCAACTTAGCCTCATTTTTTTTTTAATTCAGATTCGCTTTCTATTAATAAAATATTTTGCATAAAAATGCAGTTCGATGACTAATAGACTAGTTGATTTAAATAAAATAAAATAAACATAAACATTAATAGTGATACAAACAACAAAATAAATAATGGTTAAGTGATGTAAAAGTGTTGTATACCTTAAAGAAATTTATATTATTTATCATTCAAACATAATTGCAGAAAATACTTATTCTTTTGAAGATGGAGAAACAGGATGTAAAGTTTCTTTCGTCGAAAAGTTAGGATTCGCCGATCAGACGTTATAGCTCAACGAAATTTGTTGGGTGTCTGAAGTAAACTCACGAGCATGTACCTTACACTTCCGCCGCGCCGCGTCGAAGCGATCGTCATACGATCGTTCAAACATTTGTTCGGTGAAACTGTACGCGTGCTCGCGCCGACAGAGGGCGCTTCCGGTTTTCCGAACAAAAAGTGACATAAATGCACGCGACTGATCGCGTATTCGAACGACGATCGCTTCTATTAGGACGCGGCCTTACGCATGATTCAAATGCGATTTTGTCCGAAAGTATTAAAAGATATTTTATGGTATTACGAACATATTGTTATCGAAATTATACTGTCTTTCTTTTTCGTGTGGTTAGTGAAAAGCCGCCCATGGGCCTCTGACTTGGCTTCACATGCCGTCGAGAAATAACTCTCAGGCATACCGGTTACCTCACGATTTTTCCTTCACCGTTTTTGAAGCAAGTGTTAATTATACAATACGCACATGCATCCGAAAAGTCAGAGGTGGATACTGTTATAAAATATTTTTATTTCACGAGCAAAACGCTGTTCAGATTCCGCGGATGACTTTAATGAACTAGTTAATTTAATACTCACACTTCTGGTATCTCAAGGAAGTACTCTGGGTAGGAGTATGATATTCCCACATTGTTGACCAGGGTTCCGATCTCCAGCCCAGCGATTTCCTTCTCGATAGCCTCGTATATCTCTTCTCCGCCGCAGAAATCTACCTGGATGATCTTAGTTGCCACGTTGAATTCTTTTTCTGTACGAAAAATTAGTACTAAATTATTAGGGTTCCAGTAATTATTAGCACGTAAGATAGGGTGGTCGATAAGTCAGGTAAAAAACTTAACCATACCTATTGGGTAACTGAAAACGTTATCCTAATAAGGGCTCGTGCTGACTTGCGCGACTTGCCGCGCGGCGCGACACCGGTAACTGTTCAACCGTGAAGTTTTTTTAGAAATTGTTTTACTAGAGTCGCGTCGCGCTGTCGCGTTGAGCCTGTTTGCGGCCTTAAAACTGTCTCAATACCCACCACAACCAACACCAACAACTGGTGTGTAATCATTTTTTAAATTACTACCCATTGGTGAAGAAACTTTTTTTTTTTGCCACAAAAACCAGGCACATAAGAATGGACAACAGTTTGAAGCTAGCGATACTGAGGCAAATCCCGCGCAGGATGTGCGTCGCAAAGAAGTCACGCATTTAGTCGCGTCAGTTTGGACATCTCCATACAAGTTAGTTGACACAATTGGGCGCGAGAAAATGGCGCCTCGCATCTCGCGCTGGTTTCGGCTCAGATTTGCCAGTAAAAAAAAAAATGAAGAATACAGGTTTTTTCTTAAAGTATATCGCAAAAATAAATGCTCAAAGATTACTGATGCCCATATACGTTCATCATGACTTAACGAAACAAAAGCTGCGTACAGTTACAGCAGCTGTAACTGGCAATGGGTCATTTAATAAACACCTCTTTGTCATAGGAGTCACAGACAGTCCGCTGTGCAGAGTCTGCATGGAGGACGATGAGACAGCAGCTCATGTGCTGTTAAACTGTCCCGTGGTCACCACATAAAGGGCAAAGTACTTCAGTAACCCAGGTACCCTACGTGAGATTGTCAGTAACAACAAGGCGTTGCTGGCCTTTGAGCAGCTGGGGTGGATATCAAATAACAGATTTTCCCACCCGTACGCAAAATACGCGCTTTGACGTTGAATTACCGGGCATCTAGCTTCATCTTTCTGACTGACCGACCCCCTTGACAATTCAAAAGTGCCTGTAATTGGTTTATTTGAAATAAATTCTTTGAGTTTGAGTTTGAACATTCACTCAAGCTATTGAAAATGAAATTGAAATTGAAGTTGCTGATACCAGCCCGTATTACCTATTACCTATACGTTCATCATTTTCCTGCCCTTGTCACATGGGGTCGGCTTAACACGCTTTCTCTTTCTAACCTCTCCTATCAACCGACACGCTATCATTCACTTCCTTCTATTTCATTGTTATTCCTCACACAATCCATTCATATTTTCTTTAGCTTTCCTGTCCCTTTCCAGCCATCCAGACTTTATATGACATTAATTAAGAATCATGTTATTTACCTATTTCCTGCGCTGTAGCCTGCAGTTTTTCCATTGACCGACTGACTAGAACAATATCACAGCCACGGGCGGCAAGCTGTAACAAAAATATTATTGAGTAAGAATAATTCTGATAAACCTATTGAAAGTAAATAAACATGTCATTCGTTCGGAGTGGAAGAAAAAGTTGAACGACGAAAGGTTTTTGATTAATTAGCTACCATATTGACAGAAACAAAGAAATAAAAAGTTTTTATTGGGACTCAAGTCCTGTACGAGGCCTAAAGGCTCCTATCTCAGCATTATGCTGCGACATTTAAAAATTTGTGTCGCAGCGCTGGTATTCCATTGCCGACTTATAATCCGCGCTGAAATACAAATTATTGTGGATTTTATTCTGTTATATGTTCAAAACTAATGTCTACACAAAAATTCAGAACTTTGTATGTATTAATCCATTTGGTATATCGCCATACTTTCTTCAAGTTTTACCAAGGGGTTAATTATTAATTTGTTAATATAGGGTTGGTGAGCAATCATGGTTACACATAATTAATTATTTTTTTAAATTATAATTAACATTAGCACTCAGTAGCGACATCATTGATTGTGAGAATAGTGCTCAATAATTATTTTATAATGCTGTCATGATGTATATCAATAAGAGGCTTGTCACTCATAGCTCCAGAATATTCGGAATTAATTACAGAGTAGTTGTATTAATTTGTAGGCACAATACTGCGACGATTCTGAACAATTTATTGATGATTAGGCCGTGTGTTTGAACGGTTAGTGCTTCCATTTGCGATCTTACTACCCAATTAATTATATTGGATGTTGAACGTGAAGTTTCAAATTAGAGAATGGAATATATTATTACAGAAACTGTATTTCTAGGAATTACTTTAGATTCGAGATTGCAATGGGGCGCCCACATTAGAGCTCTTTCAGGTAGATTAAGTTCAGCTGCATATGCAGTAAGAAAAATAAGGCAGTTGACTGATGTAGCCACAGCTAGGTTAGTATACTTTGCTTATTTCCACAGTATTATGTCTTATGGCGTTCTGCTGTGGGGATCGGCAGCTGATGTAGATTCAGTTTTCATCTTACAAAAGAGGGCAATTCGCGCGATCTATAAAATGGCTCCTCGTGAGTCGCTTAGAGATAAATTCAAAGAAATTGATATACTTACTCAGCCTTCTCTTTATATTTTAGAAAGTATTTTGTATGTTCGCAAAAACTTAGGACTTTTCAAAATAAGAAGCGATTTCCATAATATAAATACACGTAGTAAACATGAAATTGTGATACCCAAATTTAGATTAACCAAAACTAGTAAGTCATTTCTTATAAACAGTATTCGCTTTTATAACAAGTTGCCAAAGTCAGTTACAGAACTTAGCGATGGAAAGTTCAAAGCCCACATCAAACGTGTCCTTATCAAAAAAGCATATTATAAGATTAAAGACTACGTTGAAGACAAGGAAGTTTGGCAATAATTACTTCTGCACATGTGGCTTCCCTGGTGCCTCATTAACGGCATAACTATGTAAATGTCTATTAACTGCTCCCAAATTACGATAATTATTTTAATTTACTTTTTTATTTTATTTTAATTTACAAATGACATAATCTTTGTATTATTTGACATTGTATATTTACAATATATTAAATTTGATTTATTACAGCAGTAATGGCAACCATTATCATTTGGTTTAAATAGGTTTTTATTTTATTTAGGAATTTCATTTGTCTTTTATATAGCTTATTTTCTTTTAAATTTTGTGAATGAGAGAACGTTGTAGACTTAACAGACTGTAGATCGGTGGACCATTTAATTTTTTTCTAAGTACCTGGTACTTGTTGATGGGCCTACACTGTCCTCTCATACCTTTTAACACTGTAACTTGGAATCATTGTAAAAACCATTTACTTTTAAAAGAGTAACCGTGGAGTTTCTTGCCGGCTCTTCTCCATAGGAAACGACCAATTGGAACCGTGCACCTAGCTTCTGACGTTTCATAAGTGCCCTTGTAGGTTTATGTGAAATAAAAATATTTTGAATTTTGAATTTTTTTTTTGAATATAGACATGCTAAAGTGGTAATTTGAATCGATTTTATTTAATTTATCTTGCTTGTTAGGCAGGCTTCTGTAGTTCTTACCCTTTTGTGGATATCAAATTTTATTACTTAGCGTGTCTACTTAATTTAGTAAGGTGAGTGTAGGTCTATCTTTGCCTGAGTTTTTGGCTAGATTTTTCTGTTTAATCTATACTCATTATACAGGTGGTCCAAATAGTGACGTCATAAAAAACATATTCCTCACCGACTTTCATTCAAGACACTTGACTTTCTAGAAAATGAAATGATAATAACTCGGGAACTATCAAGAATCGCGGAACACTTAAGAGGCTTACAACAGCTAAAGCGCGGTCACTTTCGGACTGCATAGAAATGAAAGAGAAGCGCGATGACACGACGCAGGTAATTTATTGCAAAATATGAAGCAGTTAGCGATTTACAGAAAATCTATTGATTGGACTGGAAAATTAAAACACTATTATGATAATATGTAGCTTGTAGAATAATCTGACAAAAAATCAGAATGATTGCATGTAAATTAATATGATTTATAATCGTTAAAAGAAATTTTTAGAGGTATCTTCATGATTTTTTTCTATCGTATCAAATTAGTTGTATTATGTTTTCAACACACTATCATACTAGCATATATCCTGAAGAATATCATATATTTTTCTGATTTTGTTTACTGCAGTGGATCATATACTTTTACGCATTATAAAACTTGCGTTTAGGCACGTTTAGGTCCTGTAGTCCCCTTAAGGGATATTTTCGGATACCTCAGGGCATGAGGAATATTTATTTTAATTTTCTATGTTGTAGTTATTTGAACCATTCTGAATAGATTGAAGTTGCCTTTCGTGTCTGTCTGTATGACCGCGTTATTCTTCTTAACTACGCAACCGATTTTGATGCAGTTCACCATCATTAAATATTGCATTCACGAAGGTTTATGTGACGCTGTCCCTCCGTGTGTCTGTCACCAGGCTATATCTCAGGAACCATAATAGGTACAGTTGTCGTCACGTAAAAAGAACGCTGAGCAACAGTGCAGGGGATGTGTCTGCGCACGGATACAGTCGCATCCTAAAGTACTAGGCTATTGTTTTATAATTATAAGTGTAATTGTTTTATTGTAGAATCATACGAGTAATAGATACTTTATTAGCTACTTAGTACTATGGAATAGACTGGAATCGATAAATCGCTCAGTGCGCAGGTAAACGGCCAGCGTTCTTTTTACATGACGGGACCTGTAGACAGTTGAAATTTTCACAGATTGTTTTTTTTTTTTTTTTCTTTATTTGTTTACAGAGGGTTTGATCAGTATGACCATGCCGCCCTCATAGGAGCATTCTATATCTACCTACGCTTAATACCTCACAGATTGTATATTTCTGTTGCCGTTATAACAATAAGGCCCCGCGCCCACGGTGACTTTTTGTAGCGATGCGATGCTGTCGCGCGTTTTGTAAACGCGCTTCTGCATCGCTACTACCGCGCGTGAGTCGCGTTTGCAACGTGCGGCAGAAACGATGCAAACGCGCGGCTGTATCGATGCAAACGCGCGACCGTTTCTGACGACATCTGGGGAACAACAGAGGGAGGGGTGCTAGGAAATGTGCACAGAAGCACGACAGCATCGCGATAGTAGCGATACAGAATCTGGGCGAAGGTACATAGCTAGCGACAGCATCGCGGTTTTATCGCACATGAGTGACAGCATCGCTACTGCATTGCTACAAAAAGTCGCCGTGGGCGAGGCCTCTAAATAATAAAAATGAATAATTAAAGCGGGTCCAAGAAACGTGATTTTTCGGGTGTAAGTCCGACTCGCACTTGGCCGTATTTTTGCTAGTATACAGCATTTCCCAAAGGTTTTGAAAGGTCTACAAATCTGTGATTAGAAGTACGTACTACCCATATTTAGCGCATATTAAGTAAAAGGAGATTTCTACATTTTTCCATGACTTGATTAGAAAATTTATATTATAAGGTCCCATTAAAATAGATGGACAAACTTTTAGAAATCATTCAAACCACCAAAATAAGGACACGGGTAATAAAAAAAAATAAGAAAAACGCATTAGATACTTACAAGAAAAATAAATCAGCTAACGAAAATTCAATAAAAATGTTGGTTACCCTTGGCCTTTTCTTATTTTAGGTCAAAATAAAATCACTTTAAAGCTCGTACAGACCAGCGCGACGCGACGCCGCGCCGCGGCGCGTCTAGAACAATACAATTTCTAAGAAAACTTGACGGTATAACAATAGCCGGTGTCGCGTCGCGCTGTTGCGTCGCGTTGGTCTGCACGAAGCTTTAATCAGTGTTTTTTTTTTGCTTAGACGTACTGAACGCTGTGTAAAAATTTGTCCATCTATTTCAATGGGACCTTATATAGAACAATGCTTTATATTTAAATTGGTATTAAGGATGTTTGCTTATTAAATAATAAAACTTCACCAGCGATCGCCAATCCTTTATAGGTTCCTACTCATATTGACCCCAAGCAAATAAGTATTTTCTGTTCATCATTACGTTTATTTGCTGTTTAATTCAAGTAAATACCGTATCGTTCAATAAACGTAATAAAGCGGAGTGTAAATACGAATGATATTCTTCTTCATTAACGCTCTTGATCATGGTCAAGAAGTAGAACGAAGTTAAAATTTATGACAGTCTTGCTGGTCCTGTTAGTAGGTAGGTTACCTACTTAAAATCTATCTAGATATTTTTCCGTTTGGTCCCGTCACGTAAAAAGAAAGCTGGCCGTTTACCTGTGCACGTAGCGATTTATCGATTCCAGCCTATTCCATAGTACTAAGTAGCTAAACAAGTACCTACCTATTATAATTCTATAATAAAACAATTACACTTACTAATGGTCGCCCTGAGGTCGAAATTCAACCATAATTCATTTAAATGTCATGATTCTAAGGTCAAACGGTCAAACGCTGTCAAACGCATGGTAGTGTATGTCATGTTTTTTATTAATTTAATTTATTTCTGATGTATATTATATAAAAATATTAGCTTTCTGCACTTTTTCTCCAGATAAACTTTAACTGTGCCAAATTTCATACCTACTCCTCCGTGCGCGTAATTTTCGTAAAAAGGGGTACAAAGTTTCTGCTTCACGTATTAATATAATAATGTTATCTAACAATAGCCTAGTACCTTAAGATGCGACTGTACCCGTGCGCAGACACATCCCGTGTACTGTCAATAATGTTATTAAACAATAGCCTAGTACCTTAGGATGCGACTGTACCCGTGCGCAGACACATCCCGTGTACTGTCAATAATGTTATCAAACAATAGCCTAGTACCTTAGGATGCGACTGTACCCGTGCGCAGACACATCCCGTGTACTGTCAATAATGTTATCAAACAATAGCCTAGTACCTTAGGATGCGACTGTACCCGTGCGCAGACACATCCCGTGTACTGTCAATAATGTTATCAAACAATAGCTTAGTACCTTAGGATGCGACTGTACCCGTGCGCAGACACATCCCGTGTACTGTCGCTCAGAGTTCTTTTTACGTGACGAAAACTGTAACTCCGTACGTCTCGAACGTGTGTAGCACCCCTATGATGACAAAGACTTTATTTAATTAAATAAATTAAAGTGGAATGAAACTGGTAGGCTACGATTGATAAATATTCATAGCGGTTAAGTAATTCTTTGTTACTCTATCCAACTAATGAGGTCGAGCCCTAAAAAACGCGAAGCGATAAAAAATAAGTGAAAAAAAAATATTTTTGCTACCAAATGAACCTGAAAAGTTAAATATTTACAACTCAACACCTAAGTTTTATTTATTATAATTGAGTTCAAAAAGTCTGGCACAATTTTTTTTATTAAAATTTATTCATAGTAATACGAAAACTTCTGGAATTGCTGTTTTGAATTTATTGTAATAAAAAACTTGCTGAAAATATATTTTTACCTTTTAGGGTTCCGTATCACAAAACGAAAAAACGGAGCAGGTAAAGGATCCTTTAGTCGTCCGTCTGTCTGTCTGTCAAAACCCTATTTCTCAGGAACGCGTGGAGGTATCAAGTTGAAATTAATATCAAATACGTAGGTCTAATGGTCCCTTGGAGCTCTAAAAAAATCAAGCTTCGAAGCCGACGCAATAAAAAAAATCAACCATTCATACGAATTACTTTAAATAAAAACCTAAAAGGATACCCTTGACCTTAGTTAGAATCACAAAATTTGCCAAGAAGCAAGCTCTCACAGCACAAGTAAAAGAAAATGTTCGAAAATCGTTAATTTGTAGTTTTATCACATAACAGTTGGCAACACTGTAGCTTCCCATTTGTGGAAGCATTTTCGTAATCGGATCAATAGCTTCGAAGATTACACCCTACATAACTACAAACCAGTGTTTCCACTTCTAGGGATTTCTTCCTTTTTTAGGGAAAAATGATCAATATTAAGCACGGTTTAGGGGTATTTATTTTTATTTTGACAGGGATTTAGGGCATTTTGGGGAAAATTAAACTTGAGTAGGTAACCATATTGTTTCTATTAGGTACCACCCAGTGTACTACTTTACTCTATGGCACCATTGGCACCACCGATTTATTAAAGGGGATTCCCTCAAACTCGGAATGAATGTAATCCGTCTAATTTTAGTTTACCATATTAATTGTACTATTACCGTGGCTAAACACGACATGTAATAATATTTTCTAAATAATATTTTCTTTATTTACACTACAAAAGTCACAAACATCTGTGTAGCCCTGGCTCTTGTACTAGGAGTTCCTGTATCACAAGAGCCAGACCTCCCAATTTACAGGGAATATGGTACAAAAGCGATAGACAAAAATTTAATTAATTAATTACAGTTATGGCATGCAGTGACGGAAGGTTTACAATTATAAAAGAGAGAGAAAAAAAATCATCTTCGTTTCAGCCTGCCGCGATGTCGCCGTGCGTTTAGTGAGACCCAATCTCTTAGCCCATTTGTCATGTGACATGTCCGACCCAATCCCACTTATACTTAGCGGCTTTCTGGGTACTGTTCGTGATCTTGGTTTTGGTGCGCAGTCTTTTGTTCCTTATACGATAGCTACTAAAAGCTACAAACAATTTTGAACGATGCAGCTAGAGTCCGCGCCACCGCTGAAGTCCGGCGGAAAATTGTGGAACTACTTAATTTAATGCAAAGACATACAGTAGCGCCGCGTTTATCGGACTTAAGTGGTGGCGCGGACTCTAAGTAAAGAATAATTCATCACCTGTCTCGCATACTCCTTGCCGATGCCATCGGTGCATCCTGTGACCACTGAAACAAAAGAAAAGAGACTCATTAAAGAGTTATGTATGAGTCAATCAATCTGCCTAACCTTTTCCCAACTATGTTAGCGTCGGCTTCCAGTCTAACCGGATGCAGATGAATACCGTATTTTACATGGAGCGACTGCCTATCTGACCTCCATAACCCAATAACTTGTTGTCAGACTTTCGGGTTTCTGATGACTCGTAACGACCGTCAAAGATCCACAAATGACACGGGACCAACGGCTTAACGCGCTTTCCGAGGCACGGAGGAGTCTCGTATGTTAAGATCCCCACACAGATCAACCCTGGCAAGTGTAGCTTAACAACAAAAAAAAACAAAAAATAATAATAATAATCATAATTATGCACTACAAAATATACAATGGGCGACCTTATCGCTTACCGCGATCTCTTACAGGCAACCTTAGAATGGACAGTGATTTGCCTGGACATAAAATGGGGCTTAACCTGATGGATCAAACCGTGCGGCTGTTATTACTTAGCCACGAGTTATATATGAGTAAAAAAATAATATGAATACTGAAACTCGGATGCGCTTAAAATACCAGATCGCTTTGTCGAAATACCATACAAACTTTCATCCCCTATTTAACACCAGTAGGGAGTTAGTTTTTGGCGAATCTGTGTTAGGACCAATTAATTTAGATCAACTCGTTTTCATTGGTCCTTTTGCCTTTGCCTGGGATTGTTTAAAAATGACGTAAAGCGATATAGTTTTTCAATGTATCACTACTTGTTTCCTTTCTCGTATCACATTTCTTAAAAATCCATGAAGTTAAATTATTAGGCTTTCTTTTGACTAGTTCCCGTCTTTTTGTCATTCCTGAAACTTCAGAACACCACGTCCTACGATCCTTACATCCTGATTTTGCTTCCATTTCAATAGTCACCAACTAATATTAAATTAAATGGCCACATGTTCATACCCTAATTGTAACCCTGCAAATATTTTGCATCCCATCCTAACGTAATCATATATTCGTGGATAGTGCTGAATCAACATGGGATGCTGCGGTATTACCATAATTTGTAATTGATGCTGCGCTCACTAAGGCTGAGGCAGTGGGTAGACCGCATGAGCATGCATTATTTATGCTGAAGAACGCTTCTGTTGCATTTGGGGGTTAAATAATAGGATTATGATCCTTTTGTTTCTATCTAGCTACCCCTGTAGGTCTGGCCGTGTGATATAAAAGGTGGAAAAGTGTCCAAACTATAGGACCGAAGGACCACTTCATCTTTATGAGATTACTAGCTGCCCGCCCCGGCTTCGCTCGAGTAGCACTAAGTACTTATCTACGGCGCACCTACCTGCCTACCCTACCTACCCTACCGGTCCACCCTACCTACCCTACCTACCCTACTAAAAGGTATCCTATGTCCGTCTCCTGGTTCTAAGCTATCTCCCCACCAATTTTCAGACAAATTGGTTCAGCCGTTCTTGAGTTATAAATGGTGTAACCAACACGAATTTCTTTTATATATATAGATGTTTTATTTAAATACAGTAGGGTATAAGATTCCTATATTTCTATTCATTATGTCAGTTTTGGCATCGAAAAAAATAATCGTTTATTTAAAAATGCACGCGGAGGTGTCGTATATACGCATACCTACCATTAACCTGTTAATTAGACAGTGTCATTCGTTCTGATTTAACTCAAATCAAAATGTCATTAACGTAGAATATCTACTTAGAAATTAAAAAATGAACTATGTATTTAGTAACTGAAGAAATAAAAATAAATGCCGATGCCATGTCAAGAGTACGCAGTTTACAAAAAAAAAAATGGAAGGAGCGCTGACTTCCCGAACTATAATATTTTTTAATAGACTTTGATCATTTTATGCAATTTGAACCTACAAAAAACATGTCTTCAGATTTGCAGTTTCCTCTGCCATCTTTTATACAGTGTGTCAGGGACATCAACGCGAAGCCGGTTACCATGGATTGAGAACATGATTCTGAACCCCCCTGAGTTGAAATTTTTCGTCGGTTATTTTAAAAAAACAGCTGTTGCATACATTTTGACCGCGTAGGTATTGCACTTTTCTATGAAACAGCAGTTTTTTTTTTTTTTTTTTGTAGGATAATCAGGCCGATAGTCGTATAAATCCCCGACCCTTGATCGATGAAGCATTGGCAGACTAGGCAACTGCTGCTTTCATGACTAGTAAAATTAATTATTTATTATTTAGTACAGTAGGCGCGCACAGGTCACACCTTGGCTTTGAGCTGGCCTATACGGAGGTTCAATAGAATAAGAGGCCAGCATATCCTGTTTTTTTTAGCAGCGCCGTGCGGCCTACTGACATACATACATACTAACATACATGCATGCATTGTCAAACAATTTGTCAAGGTAGAGGTCGTTGTCCGATCAAGCTACTCGTTTTGCGGTGAGTTCAATGACAAAGGTTATTTAGAACTTGACCTATTGAAATGGTTGTCATGAAGGGACTAAAGATTCAAACTGAATGTAATTCCTAATTTGTTTCTTTAAAGTATTGACCACTGTATGTTTTAGTACGGTAAGTACCGAATGGAATATTTACTTGGCATCAAAAAATTCACTACTACCTTAATAAAAAACATAGCAAATTAAACTTAATTTTCTTCAAAATTTACCTCTTTTACGGCCTTCCACACTGAAAATTCTTCTCAAAAACTGGTCCTTAGCCTCAACATGAAGAACAAAATTTTTTTTCAATAATTATATATAATTTTATAAATATCTTAAAGAATTGAAGCCTACTGACCACAATAACACAGGAAGTTAACAAAATCGCTTACATAACACACTTTCTCACTAAACCCGTACTTATAGGATGTCTACATCGCAAATTAAACCTTAACGCAATAAGTTAAGTCATAAAATGCCTTGATTTAATTGCACGGAGGAGAAAGTTATCGGCATGTTATAATGATTCACCGTGATTGTTGGACGTGTGGATAACTATAATATTATATTTCTTATGACTGCATAATACCTCAGCTTAAATTCACTTTTTATCTCGTTCGCACATTACTGCTGGCGGGCTATGTGGGAGCGGGACTGAGCGGCCGGCGGGGAGAAGGCTCCATGGCGCCGATAGTTTAGGTAATTTCTTTTTACGGTGAAAATAAAGGGTAATAAAAAATTTACATACTAGGTATCTGATTTATATTTAGTTCAGTTATTATGCAGTTTCAACTAAATTGAAGTATTTTTTTAATACTAGCGCGATTAGGAGGTAACGTTGTAATTTTTTTCTGTCAAAAAAATTTTACGTGGTACTTAACATAAGCCCTCAACTTTACTACCTTATATTTATTTCAAAATTAATGCTGCAATATTTTTGATAACGGACGATCATGCTAAGCAATTTGTGGTACCTTTTCTATCTTTTTGCTCTTTGCTTAGCAAAAACAAAACAACATAAAATCAAGCCTAAATTCTTCCAAGAGGATAGGCAGAGGTAACTAGAAAGTGCAAGGTGTAACTACATCACCCACATTTCGCAAGTTATAATAAGTCCCATGTAATACCCGTAGAGAGGACTTAATCCGTACCCAGTGGTAACGACCTCGACTTACGAGTTGTAGGTCGTGGGTTCGAACCCAGCCAGGCGCTTTAAATTGTGTAAATAATTTTATCATCACTGCTCTCAAAATGGTGAAGGAAAACATAGTGAGGAAACCGGCATGTCCTAGAACCAGAAATCCGAAGACATGTGACATATACCAACCCGCACTGGGCTCGCGTGATAGATTACAGCCCACTCCCTCTCGAAAAGAGGAGGCCTGTATCCCAGCATGTGGGAACATTATAGGCTGATTATGCTAATAAAGGTGGTCCATCATCATTAATTTCAGACTGAGCATGAGGTCCTGGGTTCGTTTCCCGGTTAGGGCAAAGTATTATAGGTTTTTTTAACTAGAATTTCTCACGAAGTCTGGATTTGTACCCGGTTGATGGCAACAGGCTGGCCCCCTATTACATGGGACTTAAACATCACTGGCGAAATGTGGATGTGGCTGGGCTCATGACAAGTTGCAAGTAGAAAAAGGACCAGAAGATTAGGTGACCGCGCGTTACCTAATCTTTCGGTTCTTCTACAAGATTAAATAATAGCTATTTAAATCTAACCTATTGGTTGCCATTACCAAAAGTGATTTAAATCTGGTCCTGGCATTTTACTAAAGAATTAGAGACCCTACTCTTTAGTAAAATGATTGCAACCCTTTTTCCGCCACAAACATTTTTGTGGTCTTTCGGTACAGTCAATGTCAAAAGTAGTTCTAGAAATATTTGCTGACTAAAAACTCGCAAGATTTTCTTTAAAAAAAAAACTGGCCAAATGCGAATCGGACTCGCACGCGAAAAGTTCCGTATGTTTTTAACACATTTTTTTTTATATTAGGTACTTCTTTGGTAAGAAATTACACGAGTCCCTTTAATTTTTAACCTTATTTTATTTTTATTATTTATTAATATAGCAGCAATATAATCTGTGAAAATTTGGACAGCGGAGGATTAGTAATAGGGTCTCGTTTGGCACCCTGCGTGTACGGAACCCTAAAAACTAATAATATCCAAATACATTTTACCAAATTTCGACCTAGGTAAAAATAGAATCCAAAGCATGATGAATACATATTATAAAGAAAAATATCGTAAGAGCAAAAAAAGTTTAAAAAGCTAATAATTAATGTTCGGAACAGAGAAAAAGATCAATAACTTGTCTCTGAAAATAACTAGGTATGACTTAATATTATTAAATTAGCCAGAATAAGCATAAATATGCTAACAGGAAATTAAAAAAGGTTTCAGTTACTGTCATTAATTTAACAATACTACAGCCAAATAAATTAATTTTAAATTAATAATAATATAAAGTATCAATTCAATTTGTTTTTTATTATTAATATATTTTTTTTAGTTTTTTAATACCTAATTTATGTTATTATAAATAATATAATGATTAGAGTGGGAAATCATTTCTTAGCCATTGAAAGAATGCGTTCTTGACACCTGTCTGTTTCATACTAACGAAAATGAGTTTTGCGAATTTGATCCTTATTACTACCAGAAATTGTTCAACTGACAGGTACAGGAACGCATTCTCTCGACGGCCGGACTGTAACTCGAAACACCACAGACTTGTTTCTAAACAGTCCTTTAATAATTAACCTAATCGAAATAATTGAAAATTAATTGACACTATCGTTAAACAAAGCCCTTAATATATTATTACTTAAGTGGGTCAGACGGACTCACACATCATCATTTTGTTAGTACATGTTGTAACAAGTGACATACGTCACTGTCAATTTGACGTATACCCTTATCAGCTGATCTGAAGTTAGGGTTAATTTGTAAATTATTAGACGTGTTACCATCTAACCTCCCGGTTTCGTTACTGTTGACAAATTGGCTATCGTAAATAATCATCAACAGCCTACAGCAGTCCACTGCTGGACATAAGCCTCTCCAATTGCACGCCATTCAGCTCGATTCTCGGCAACTCTCACCCAGCCACTACCAGCCAACCTGCAAAGATCGTCGCTCCACCTAGCCTGAGGGCGTCCTCCTACCTTACGTTTGCCGGTTCGCGGTCTCCACTCAAGAACACGTCTACCCCAACGGTCATCGGTTCTACGGTTAATATGGCCGGCTCATTGCCACTTCAGCTTGCTTATTCTATGAGCTATGTTGACTACTTTCGTTCTCTGACTGATCACTTCGTTCCGGTATAGTCAAAGAATCAGCAAAGCTCGCATGAGTTTTGAGTTTGACAGTTCAGAGACTTGATCACGTTATCAGGAACCATGGTTTAAATTACATACATAGCTTATTTGGTTTTGCTATTCTTTCAACTGATAGCTGCGGCTACTTAGTAAAATAAGAGCCCCGAGAAATCGGGGTTTAAACGCAAGTAGTCCGAAAAGGGGCGGAGCCACGCCAAGATCACGATCAGATTTTTTTTAATGCATTTGACAGCTGTCAGTTGAAGGAGAAAATGTTGTCTTTCTTACAGAATTGCGAATGAAGCACACAGACAGTTGCAGGACGGGAACATGTCTTGTAAAACTCTTTAGAAATAATTCAAACTATCATACATTTGGCATAAGAAGTATATTATTTCCAAAGCAGGTCTTGTGTAAAATCCTTTCAAGCAAAACGAACAAGTACAATTTTAATAACTTATCGTCGAACGCGACACTGACGAGAAACCGCAATATTTTAATTAACTAAAAGCATACCTAAGCAAATGTAAGCATCTTAAATACTAAGGAATATCAAAATATTAATTCAGAGCAAAACTTCTGTCTCAGACTTTCAGCGAAACAAGTGAAAAGCGAGGAGGGTAGTTTGACATCTGCAATAAGAAACGTCTACCACCCGTAGGAAGTGTTGAAAAGTTTTAAATACCCTCAATGTGTAAATAAACAAAGTTATAATATACGGGCCGCAAAAAGAGCGGGGATATGAAAAAATATCCTGTGACATTACTGTGATTAGGGATCTCACGCACTAGACAGCCACGACCACGACCAGTGGTCGCAGAGACCAGGTACACTATAGAAACCGATACCAATCGCGCACTTGGTCGCAACGGCCAACTAGCCGCACACAATACTATACCACTAGACGACTACGACTGGCCGAAGTCGTGGCCATCTGGTGTTATTGTATGGTCTGCGGGCCGCGGCCGGGTCAAGGGGTCAAATCTTCCACCAATGGAATTGGAATGGTTTTTGGAATTCTTTGAATTTTTATGACATTGTGATTTTAATTTATTTCTGGTATTTGTTTGGACTATGACATTATTATTTAATTATGTTTCTAGTATTGTTTGGATATTGACATTGTTTTTTTTTTTTTTCTTTTTGTGTTGTTTTAATTTTTTTTTGTATTATGAATTTTGCCATTTTAATTTAAATTCAATTTTATTGTATTGTCTGCGTAGTGCGACTAATTTTGTACGCCATACATGGCAAAACATGTAGCTACCTAACTTACATATAAGACCTAAATATTGTACTCATGTTTTACAAAATAAATATATCTTTATCTTTATCTTTAATGGCTTCTATTCCCGTATGGTTGTAACCGACAATTTTTTGACCTCGCCCAACATCCCTCCGGCGTAATCTCGGCAGTTTGGTGACAGCAGGGGACTATACTGGGAGTCCTGTCACAACAGGAAAATGGGAATCATTTTCATTAATCCGTAATGATTTACAGTAGTCTTCGCTAATAGACGAAGGCAACATGCTGAGCTAAAATAGATTCATTCATTCTGCTGCCCGTAATCCAATTTATTTGGGAATTTTCTTTACGTAGATATTGACGTCAAAACGCTAAATCATCAGACCAATCTGAGATCTTTGACTGTCGTTACGGTTTGTCAGAAGCCAGAAAGTCTGACAACCAGTCTTAGTAAGAGTAATCGCCAAGTAACTGGGTTGTGGAGGTCAGATAAAATTCAAAATTCAAGTCATTTATTCAAACTAGGCTGAGAATCAGCACTTTTCGAACGTCAAAATTACATGAGACCGTCCCCCAAAAACGCCCACCCTTCAACACTTCCTAGTGCTTAAGCTGGGAAGAAGAAGTGGCGCAACAAACTCCCCAGCAGCGCTGCTGTCTGTTCAGTTGGAAAAACTTGATTCTATATAATAGTGCTTTAAATGCAAAAATAATTTACATTACCACAAATTGCAATCAACTCATAAAATAAAAACATTTTAATGAGTAGATTATGTCAACAACAAATTAAAATAAGTAGACTTACAGTCAAATAAAATAATCCAAACAATTAGATGAGCTCATATAGTATCATGTACGAGTAGTCTTTGATTCTAAAAACGCTTGTTAGTTGCTTGGGGGGTACATTGGAGTAACTTAATTAGTCCCAAGCCTTTTTGTAGTCTAAGTATCTTTAACTTTATAGAAACCTTTTTGACATAGTTTCTGTTTAATAAATGATTTAAATTTATTGATGCTCAGTTCTTTGACATGGCTTGGGATAGGCCGCCGCTCCATGTAAAATACAGATTTTTTGCTGAATTCAGACAGATTGGAGGCTAACCCCAACATGGTTGGCAAAAAACTATGCAGATGATGATCGACGTCAAAATGACCTACACATTGTGTAACGTTTTATTGTTTACTAGACTAGTGTAATGGGTTTGTAGGTCAACATGTGTGACTCCACAAATTACAATTGATGAGTCGACACGTCGCTTTTCAAACAA
Source organism: Agrochola circellaris (assembly GCA_914767755.1). Lineage (NCBI taxonomy): Eukaryota > Metazoa > Arthropoda > Insecta > Lepidoptera > Noctuidae > Agrochola > Agrochola circellaris. Next base: position 14,483,265 of record OU611860.1, read on the forward strand.
TCAGAAATAAATAACCTAGATTTTGCTGGACTATTAATGTCAAGTGGATGCAGTGTTGTGTTCTGTGGCGAAGTAATAACAGCCGCACGGGTCGATCGACCAGGTTAAGCTACGGTTGCCGCGGTCGGTCCGTGGATGGGTGACCATTTTTAAATACCGAGACTCCTCTGTGCTTCGGAAAGCACGTTAAGCCGTTGGTCTCGGCAGTTATTTGTCATTACGGGTCGACGGAAGCCCGAAAGTCTGACAACCAGTATTATCACGGGTTGTGGATGTCAGATAGGCAGTCGCTCAACGTAAAATACTGGTATTCAGCTACATGGTTAGACTGGAAGCCGACCCCCTCATAGTTGGGAAAAGGTTAGGCTGATGATGGATTCACAGCTATATGTACGAGTCAAATTACTAAAATATTCTTTATCTATTTTATTTCTTCGTATTAAGTAAGTAATGGTGATTTTATTATTTTGGTATTCTCTATGAGCTACACATTGTTTTTGTCAATGCTCTTAATTTCTTCGATGACTCTGGACAGTTTAAAAACATTCATTGGAAGACCTCCGTTTCAACAAATGAGTGAGTGAGTAATCGAATTCTTTACTAATATCAATATAATTGGAGGATGTCGTTCTTTACGACCGTAACTGATTTGAAATTTGTTGAAAATAGCGATTGGCTAGAACCAATCCTCTTCCATTATCACTAATGATGCGTTCGCTAGGACCAAATCTTCACCCGCGATCGCTTCCCCTCCACTACCCGCTTATTTCCCAGCCCCTTAATACTCCGACTCGCATAGAACTTCAGGTAGCATTTCTTAGTTTTAAGCAAGAAACAAGTTTTACTTAACTCTAGAAACGAAGTCTTTACAATGAGTCTTGGTCCTTGAGTTCGTTGCCTTACTTTACTGATTTATATTTATTAATCTGGTAGTAAGAACTAGTAGAAAAGGTTTGTAAGCAAGTAGCGAGATAACCAGTTCCGAGTGAAAGATAACAAAATAAAATAAGAAAAATCATAATGGAGATTCTATTAATTTCGGAACTTAAGAATCCAATAACACAGGAATAAAAAAAAAAAGTTATAAACAAGACAACAAAAACAGACAAATTAAAAATCCGGAGTCATACGTAATTACGTGTAACTACGGATTTTTTTCGTAGTTGGGTTTTAGATTTTATCATTTTTATTTTTATTTAAATTATTTTGAGGTTATAATATATTTATTTTTGAAATGAGCTAATTAAGTCCTCTTATTTGTTTTTTTTTTTTTGTTCATGACTTTATGTTCTCTAGAGACCGCCATATTCAATTTAATGTGACGTCACATGACCTATAACCAGAAGACAATCAAAACGCTTCCAAAAATATTTCATTTGTAAAATTATGATGAGAAGTTTAGAAGTTATGAGGGAACAGATGAACATACACACATACCGGTCAAAATCAAAACCCTCCTTTTTGCTTCGCCGTACTCGGGTAACAAAATAAGTGGATACATTTGCAATTGTCAATTGGTGAACATAAGACTCTAACTTATTTAAGATGAAGTCGGGCATAATGCAATGCGAACGAAGCTTCTTAGCTACCGAAATACAATACTAACGGAAATCCCTTCTTTAATGTATTTATAAACATCTGAAAAAAAGCTAAAAAAAAAATACTATCTTTAGGTACCTACCTACATCTTTAGAAAATGACATACTTCTAAATGTGTAATTTTCCAACAATCCTGAAATTTTCAACAAACAATTACGCAAAGTATTCTAGAACTTTTAAGTAATACATCGTTTAACACAATATTAGCCCCACAACAAAATCACAAAGTTCTTAATTTCGACAAAAAACGCAGAGAAAATTGAGCAATAAAAACTTGGTCCCAACTCCCAACCCATACCGAAGTAAAAACTCGGTACAGTTTAGGACCAATATAAGAATACCTTTGTGACCAAAGAACAAGCATTTGCATATTTAAATAACCGTTTAAGTAGCAGTTTGTACTTGAATATTGTGTAAAGAGCAGAAACATTTCTTTTAAACAAGTCTATAAAAGAATTTCAGCTAAGTATGGTTTTAAGAGGAGTCGTAATGGCCCAGTGGTTAACGCCTCGCCCCTGATGAACGAGGTTGTGGGTTTATCTTGGACAATACTGACATCGGTGAAGGAAGAACATCGTGAGGAAACCTGGACTAATAGTCAATATAAGTCTGAAATCACCAACCCGTCTTGAGCAAGCGTAGTGATCAATGCTCGTGCCTTCTCTGTATGAGAGGAGGCCTTTGCCCTGCAGTGGGACAGTAACAGGCTGGAATTATTGTTATATATGGTTTTAAACTATATTGCGATTGGGCAAGTCAAAATACGAGAACTAAACATAACATAAAATCACGCCTGTTTTCAAATTCAAAATATTTTATTTCACATAAACCTACAAGAGCACTTATGAAACGTCAGCAACTAGGTGCACGGTTCCAATTGGTCGTTTCTTATAGAGAAGAGCCGGCAATAAACTCCACGGTCACTCTTTTAAAAGTAAATGGCATTTACATTGTTTTCAAATTACAGTGTTAAAAGGCATGAGAGGACAGTGTAGGCCTATCAACAAGTACCAGGTACTTAGCAAAATACAGTGGCCACTGGCAATGTACAGGCAACTGAAGGAACACGGGTGGGTTTTAGTCAGTAAGAGTCTGACACGCCCTCCCGCTCCGCCCAGAGCGAGAGAAGTTATTTGATCATTTGCGACCCTCAAAAAAAAAAGAAAAAAGGTACTTATCAAAATATAAAATGGTCCACAGATCTACAGTCTGTTAAGCCTACAACGTTCTCATGTTCACAAAATTTAAAAGGAAAGAAATCTATATAAAAGATAAATAAAGTAATAAAAATAAAGACCTATTTAAAAAAAAATTACATGATTGCCACTACAGCTGTAACAGATAAAATTTATTAAATTATATACTATTACCCCGAAAAGTTTGCAGAGGTGTACCTGTCACCCACATTTCGCCAGATATGAGAACATAATCAAAGTAAATTGACCACACTGTGGCACCGGTGACAGAAAAGTTGTGTGGAAATCGGTTCTCATGGTATGTGATGTAGAGGAATGAGGAAAATGTCGTGAGGAAAGTCTAGAGTATGAATGTGGATGGCAATTAGAGTAGGGGAAGACCAAATAAACTTTAGGGGCATGAGGAACAGGGTGTAAAGTTCACGGAGAATCCTCCGACCAGTCGGGTGTCATGTCTGGCGGGCAATTGCCCAGAGGTTGAAGTCGTGAGCTTGTATATATGTCCACCGCGCGGTAAACTCTAATTGCGCGATGCAGGATTTGAGTGACGTCAGGATGTTGTGTGACGTCAAGTCTTTAATGCGTAGTTCGCATGTGGCGGTGTAGATGCCGCCACAAAACTATGGATGGATTGTGTAAAAGATGATATGGCTATGAAGGACATGACTACTGAAATTACGACTGATAGAGAGGTATGGAAGTCAAATATATGTTGCGACGACCACAAATAAATTGGTATCAAGGTTAGGCGAATGATGACCCTGATAGTAAGCTTTGCAAAGTCGCTGGTGGTCTTGTCCAGCAGCATTTAATTTTGAGCCTTTGTTAGACAGTAGACTTTTATAAGACTGATGAAGATGTTGTCAAGTCGTAGTGGTTTCGCTCTGGGATCTACTGTGAAGCGAACCAGTGGTCCTGGGCTATACCGAAACCGCTAGTTACTAGCGGACCTAGTATTGTTCCAAGAGGGACTGATTAACCGTGTTAAGCGATTAGACCTAAATAACCTGTAATATAATACATTTTGTTGATAAACGGGTTAACCGTTATTGTAGGGTTTTTAACTTACTAGGAATAAATAAACAGTTTCAAACCTAAGTGATCTTTTCGTTACAAACGTGTTTAAAAGATCGCGATCTTCATAATGTAACAGCATTTCCCAGTTAACTAACAAGATTGTGACAGCGTGAGTATTATATGATATAACAGACACACGCACGATAACCACGATATCATGTGCACAATGCTTATCAGATAGGCTCACGTTTGCTCTGATAACGATAACAAAAGTAAGGAAACGTTATAGTATAAGACTTTTTAGAATTTTACACCAGCTATTTAATTACGCAACACATTTTCGTAAACGATCACGACTAATCTGTTTCATTTTGACAGTTCAAAAACATTCATTGCGTTATTTACGTTGTTGAGCAGAAAAAAAAATCAAACTTATGAAGCAATGGATTAGCAATCTGTTTCAAAACGAGTCAGATTCTGATTGATCGTGTATTACGCAATTAGGGTTGGTACTGATTTATACATTATATATTCAATTAAACTCGCTTTTCGTGCCTGTCTGTGTGACCGCTTATTCTTCTAAACTACATACGTAACGGATTTTAGTCGGTTTATACCTACAGCATTTACCTAATTTATACGGTTACCAAATTTATGGGAGTCATCAGTTGGAACGGATCAGCAAAAAGCAATACGAAACATTATGAATTATGAATATATTTTAAACTTATAAATAATTTAAAAATTATTTTATTACACTAAACTCAAAGAATATTAAGATGAGTATATAATTGAATTATACAAAAAAATATTATTTAATATAATTTATTAACATAACATAATCGTCACGCCTATAATCCCCCAAGGGCTAGGCAGAGGCAATTAATTAATTAATTAATTAATACATAATGCAAAATATTCATAATTATGAATTTCTTTGTGATTAATTAACTTACCACGACGTATTATTAACCGGGACTCATGGTTGACCTTGCATTATGCCATATATGGCTGAGCACTGAACGCTCCCCGCGCTCTATTTCAAAAACGTTTAATAAAAAAATGTTTAAGACAAAATTTGTAGAGAATTTTATGCTCTACAATTCTTATACTAGATGGAAACTTCATTGAAATCATAGGAACCGAGAGATTAGCAAAACAAATATTTTTGCGACCTTTGACCTTGAATATCTGAAACTTTTAAACTTTTAGAATGCCATATAAAACATTTAAACCAGTTTACAGCTTATTATCTCCCATTCCGAGGTTAACCCCCTTTCTTGGCTTAACCTTTCACGCTCATAAAATTGAACCGATCGTTATGAAATTTTACAGATAAGTACCTTGGACCTGGAGAAGGATATAGGCTACTTTTCATTCTGGATATTGTTTAAAATTATGCTAAAATACAAAAAAAGTCACAGACAACAGCTAGTACAGTATTATAAATCGAAGCACTAAATTGCTTGCATAGTATTAAAAGTTCTTTATCAAGGCCTATCGATTGTAGATGACCTTGAAATTAAAAACAATTACTTTGTCTTCACCTGCCCTTCTACCTTCTTTTACCAACAGATCGATATAAGGAAGACCTTGAATGTAAACGATAATTAAATAATTAATGAAATGCATACACGACGTGTGAGAGACCGAATGATGGAAGAAATAGGGAGGGATGAGGTGCCCTTTCAGAATCATTTGATACATTCATTCTATAGATCAAGAAAAGCTATGGTCATCAGACTGAAATAGAAATGGGTTTTATCGAAAAAAAAAATTTAACAAGAAAATATTTCAGACAGAAATCAAGACATAGGTACAAAAATGGTCAAGATAAAGCCGTGGTCGCATGCTATATCTACAAAATCATAATGGCATATTTAATGGAACGTCACATAGCCACGATCAAGACGCTTTCAAGTCCGGCTTGCACTTGGCCAGTTTTGCACTCAAGACAGTCACTGGCAAGGAGTTTCACGCCTTATGCTAATGTGTTCACTCAGCCTACAGCATTACACATTAAAAAACTTGATAAGAATCTATCAATCTGCCTAGCCTTTTCCCAACTGTGTTGGGGTCAGCTTCCAGTCTAACCGGATGCAGCTGGATACCAGTATTTTACATGGAGCGACTGCCTATCTGACCTCCACAACCCAGTATCTGGGTAATACGAAGCCCCTTGGTAAGACTGGTTGTCAGACTTTCGGGCTTCTGACGACCCGTAACGACTGTCAAAGATCCACGAATGACAGCCGGGAACAACGGCTTAACGTGCTATCCGAGGGACGGAGGAGTCGGTATGTAAAGATGGTCACCCATCCACAGACCAACTCCGGCAAGCGTAGCTTAACCTGATGGATCGACCCGTGCGGTAGTTATTACTTAGAAATGGGCTCCTCTAGATTAGAATCTACATATAATAAAGATAAATTAATAAAAATAAAAACCAATTTTAAACGAAATGACATGATTGCTATTAAAACCTATTAACCTAATGTATCCTTAGCTACTAATTACTTTAAATTATAATAGCAATTATCATTAGTTAGATGAGTGATGAGTAGGTACTGATGATTGACGTGACGACCAAAAAAGTTCCTAAAGTCAGTAAAGATTAACTAACGAACTAACGTAAAACTTAACACTAACTTTCTTTCGTCGGAAATATGTGCAATATGGCAAGTTACGAAATTAGCCGAATAATTCTGAAGTTGGCCGAAGACAAGGAAGGCGCAGGAGTTTTGGAATGATACAATTCGCGATAAAGTAAAAATAGCAATGGCCTTGACCGACACCGTTATCGATTAGCATAGATAGAGTATAAATAGTACCTAAATAGTAATTACCTAACTCGATTTGTATCGAGTTATCATTATGTTGCTATTGTGTAATTTTATCTGACATAGAATACCTACTATTTACTTATGGCAATAGTAGGTATTCCATTTCAGGTAAAATGTCAGATTATCAAACTAGGTTAGCATAGCTTTTTTTTCTTTTTCTAATTAATTTAAGAGGTGGCCCCCTAAATTGTATGTTAATTTGCATTAATATTCTGAAACAGTCACGCATACAATCAAAATGAAACTCTAGTATATTATTTATTGGATCTTTTTCTTTCCATGTACAAGACAGTTACGTAATTGTAACATTTTCACTCGATTCATTTTTTATTCGAAAATCATGTTTTTTTAATAGATTATTTAAATAAAATGAAGTTTACAGGACTTTTATGTTTAAAATAAGTATTCACAGTAAGAAAATATAGTTTATTATCCAGCCACAAGATATTATTTCTCTAGTTTAATTATTACTTTAGTTATAAACGAAATAAGAATTGAGACTTACGCCATTTAGTTCCGTGCTCGAACACGATCAAAGAGCGCATGCGATATTCAACTTTATTACTGATGTGTTAGCGTTTAGTACACAGTGGAGTGGCGGGGTGAATGGGGGCGGAGCTTGCGTGGAAATTGTCTCTATAGTGCCTAGTCGTAAGCCTTAGCATAATGCTGAGACGCAGGTCCACGCAGCGCAGGGCAGAGTAGATTTTGTAATGCATAAACGTATTGAGAGCTGTGTACGCTGCGGCGCAGGCACGTGCGACGCAGACATGTGTTTGTCCTGCTGCGCACAGAACATTATGTTCTAGGGAGGCTCTGCCCCTTGTTTTAGTACCGGCACAGATTTCTGCGCGACGCGTGCATATTTACACGTGCTTTTTACCACTAATTAAAATTTTTGTTGCAATGCCAGAACATTTAATTGAATTATATATAAAATCCAGACTATTCAAAAAAGACTTTAACGTCTGTTGTTTGTAATAGCTAGGACGCGAATGTGTCTGTGTAGCTGCGTCGCAGCATGCGCTCACGGCCTATGCCTGCCTCGCTTGCCCTACCCTGCAAAATCTGTACTGTGTTGTACTGCGTCACCTGCATCTCAGCATACCCTTAGCCTAATTAAGGTCTTTTGTTTGTATTTATGCCAATAAAAGCATTTTCGTCACTACTTTCTGTACGCTTCATTTCTTGGGAAGGCTCATTTATACAATGTCAAATTAAATTAGCTAGCCAAACTTCGCAGACATGATGGATATTGATATCTAAACATGATATAATAAAAATAAACAAAAAAGAACCCGTCATCTTTTAATATCGCATTATAATTTTGTTATGATTTGCTGTGTTAACAAATAGACATTATCCTCATACTCTGCATACCTAGGTAAGTTTATTTATAAACATATTTCCTCAATGACGAGTAGGTATACACGGCTACACGTCAAGCTATACATTTCCAGTATAAGCTGACCTCGCATTGTACAGAAATCATAAACGATGCGAGATCAGCATAAACTGGAAATGTATAGCTTGATGTGTTGCCATGTGTACCAATAACTACCCAAGTCTTCAGGATTGCAGACCAAATACTTAATTGGAAGCATATGGGGCGAGCGCGGACTAAGCCAAGGTATGCACGGGCGATTTTTTTTCGTGCACTGGATTCTCAACGTTCTGCTGAGCATCGAGAGTTGAAAATCCAACTGTGTTTTTTCAACGTGCTGGGACGAGAGTGCGTCCCAGCGCGTTGGATTCTCAACGCTGGGCTCAACACCGAGAGTTGAAAATCCAGTGCGCGATAAAATCTCGCCGCGATATTTTTACGTCCGGGCGAACGTGGGCTTAGACTTCATAACGATTATTTTGTCACAAATTAAATGCAACGTACCATCGAAGAAGTTCATATCTATACACCGTAAGGACTATTTCTGCTTGCATCGCTCGGCGGCTATAAAGCCGGGGCGGTAACAGATGTGGTCATCGTGTTCACGGGATTTTGTTTTCAAACTGCTTAGATATGAAGTTCTTCGATAGTACCTATTGGTTTATAAGGCTGTGGGCGCCTAAACGAGAAAAACGTCGCGACTTTAAAATTGTGATTTATCTCATTTTGGCGCTACTGCTCGCGATGCGACTGTCGCATCGCGAGCGTGAGTTGCAGATTGTAGCGTATGAAGCTGTATGTCATATGGTTGTATCCGCGCAATGCGATAATAAAATCGAACATTGTGCCCCGCCGCGGCTTCGCAAAAGACCCGCAAACAGGCGCTACAATGACAAAACAATTTCTATGAAAACTTCACGGAAATTTTCTCTACCAGAATCGCGTCGCAGCGTCGCGTCGCGCCTACCTGCGAGAGCCTAAAATCGTGTTGCAAAAAATAAAATCGTAGTGCCTGGCCTTAAGGAAGGGCTTTGCACAGCTGTAACACTGGGTACAGTTCGCTTACCTTTACTTGAACGACCTGAATTTAAGGTCTTCATTGAAAAGCAAAAGTTGTTTTTATTGAAACATCGAAAACTGCTTGTTCTTGGTAGATAAGTAGTTACAAGTACTTAACTACAAAGGTTTTCAAGTTTTTTGCAATTGTAAATAATTTTGTTCACAAAAACTCATTATCATACGAAATTAAATTAAATTGTTTATTCTGTAAGTAGGATATCGAAAAAAACAAGCTAGATGAGTTCAGCGTTTCCTATCTGACTACTCTGACAGTGCTTCCGCAGATGCGAGTATAGATGGCTTTCACGCCATCATGCGCAAGCGTTGCGTTCCATTATGCACAGGGTAGGTGTCAGCCCCAACACCATCTTGAAAACTAGAGCTGACAGGTGGGACCGCCCCATACTGGGACATCGGATACGCCAACATGCCACGATGGCGTAGTAATGAATAGTTTGTGTTGTTTTCTGGTAGATGTAAGTCCTAACACCAGTTCCAAAGTCGTGTGTATTAACTCAATTGACTATTCCTATCGGTCCGAAATAAAAGTATTTTATATAAAAATAAAAATTACCCAGGAAAGGTCAATTTTCTACCACATCTGACTTTAAAATCAGCAAGTCACGTAAAATACCAAAATCGTATTGTTCGTAATCCAAGGTTTTGAATGAGTAATTAAATGCTAATTACGCGACGAAACAACAAACCGACTTAAGTAGGTAATGTTAGCTTCAAAAATATGTAGGTGTACATCGACACATTCATTAGCTGATTGTCTGTAATCTTTTTTCCATTAAATTGTATCAATGTGTAGGTATCCACAAAACCTATTACATAATATACATTATTCAATCAATCTGCCTAGCCTTTTCCCAACTATGTTGGGGGTCGGCTTCCAGTCTAACCGGATGCAGCTGAATAATGTATTTTAGATGGAGTGACTGCCTATCTGACCTTCACAACCCAGTAACTGGGAAATACGATACCCCTTGGTAAGACTGGTTTTCAGACTTTCGGACTTCTGAAGACCCGTAACGACTACGACATAATATACCTACACTATTATGGAGCACAAATTGTAGACGAGTCAATTGTAGTCAAATTGTGGAGTCCGACATAATATTAATTATTATGGAGCACAAATTGTAGACGAGTCAATTGTAGTCAAATTGTGGAGTCGAGATTTGTGCCCGGCTGATGGCGATAGGCTCGCCCCCTGTTAAACCTTGTCCGCTCTGAAATGACGCGCCCCACAACAGCATACCTACCTGCATTACCATGTGCGTAAAATGCGGTAGTGGGGCGCGTCGTTTCAGAGTGGACAAGCTTTACATGGGACATAACTGGCGTGGACAAGCTTTACATAGGACTTAAACATAACTGGCGAAATGTGGGTGGAGCTAATATAGGAACAACTCTACCGAACCCCTTCGAGGAATGCAGGCGTGATGCTATGTTGAATTGTAGACAGTCAAATGAATTCTTGTCGTTGTAGGTATACAGGGTAGCAGGGACATCGACGCGAAGCCGGTTACCACATGGATTCAGTACATGATTCTGAGCCCCCCTGCGTTGAAATTCTCCGTCGGTTATTAAAAAAAAATCAGCTGTTGCATACATTTTGACCGCGTAGGTATTGCACCTTTCTATGAAACAGCAGATTTTTTTTAAAATAACCGACGAAAAATTTCAACGCAGGGGGGTTCAGAATTATGTACTGACCCTATGCTAACCGGCTTCGCGTCGATGTCCCTGACACCCTGTATAGCTTTTTGAGGCTAACTGTACTTCTCTTCCAATCGAAAAGGATTGTAATCAGTAAGTAATTACATTTTAGTATCAACGGTTTAGGTAAGATTATATTTTTTATGGCTATAACGATGACAGCCGATAAATTTTCCCAGCTACAGGAAAGAATGTAATACTTTCTTCTGCTCTTCTTCTTCTGTTCAAAAGAAGAAATTCACGAGCATTTATGACCACTCATGCTCACTGGGTGTCGGCGATTCGGTTTCATTCCGATTAAAAAAGAAAGTACTTAAACCGTACCTACTATTGCCGTAGATAAAAGATAAATAATACCTGATTAACATAATACGTAGTCCTATAGCCTAGCCCCAGGGCCATATTTCGGCCACAATTTCTTATCACTATTCCGTGCAACATCATTGATTGATCGGAACTGCATTCGCGTTGAACTTATCCTTGAAAAGGTTAGCGACCGACCTCCGTAAATTAAGAAGTATGATAGCATTCTGCTCTAGTTTTATTTTAACACATTAGTTTACATAGCAAGCTACAACATTAAGTTAGGTAGTAATTGCAGCTTAAAAAAGAAAATAAAAATACTTACATGCCCATTTTCCTTGCTCCTTAAAATTCACTTTGTTGATCACTGGACCCACAGCGTAAGTATACAATGTATCGAAAATGAATTTCGCAAATGAGAACAAACAAAACACCACAAACGCTAATCCAGTAACATGAAGCACGGTATACGGCATTTTTAACAAATACTTTATATTTTTTCGGTAAATAAAAGTGAGAGGTTAGGAGAGAGCGTTACCGTCACCGCTTGACACAATTCACGCATGCGTACTAGCGGTCGAAGAAAGTTGCCATGCGCAGTGAATGAACAACGTGCCGGAAAGCGAGTGAGTGAATTGAAGTTATCGAGTAGCCGGCCGAAAATAGTCGAGCGGCGATCGAATTATGTGAAAGAGATGGAAGTAAAATATTGCTGTCTCGTTTTCGCCAGCTGATAAGTGCGGTATTGTACGGGAGTTTATAGGTCATCCTGATTAATTTAATAGCTGGAAGTAGTGTGAAGAACAAAAATGAGAGGAATATTATTAGAAAATTGACGAAAAATTGTTCTAAATCTCTTTAATTAGTTATCGGTTTTTCGACAAAGTCCCTGTAATCTTTCGGGAATCGAAAATAACGGTTCAACTCCCATAAATAAGATGGACGACATGACAATGAAAAATCGCTTAGAGAGACGAAATCTCAACCGTTGACAATTGGTACCGTAATCAAGAATACCGATACCATACTTTGGTACCAGAACAATCATTACGACGGAGTAATTCCTCTAATTAGTTTCCGATGTCCGATGTAGCCATTTGTGTAATCAGTACTATAGGTTAGACGGTAATTAATTAATGCCTGATGTATGAATCATAGCTTGGCACAGCTTGAGGGTATGTTAAGTCAAGCGTACTAAGCTTTGATTTGGATGGGTGGGCATTATAACATTCGCTGATATTATATTGTTTTGGTTTTCGGCAGAGAATATTTGAATTGCTATGAAAACAAAAAAACTCAAAATTCAAAATATTTTATTTCACATAAACCTACATGGGCACTTATGAAACATCAGAAGCTAGGTGCACGGTTCCAATTGGTCGTTTCCTATGGAGAAGAGCCGGCAAGAAACTCCACGGTTACTCTTTTAAAAGTAAATGGTTTTTACAATGTTTTCTAATTACAGTGTTAAAAGGTATGAGAGGACAGTGTAGGCCTATCAACAAGTACCAGTAATTAGCAAAATATAAAATGGTCCCTAGGTCTACAGTCTGTTAAACCTACAACGTTCTCACATTCACAAAATATAATAGAAAAGAATCTATACATATAAAAGATAAATAAAATAATTTAAAAAAATACCTATTAAAACCAAATAACATGATTGCCACTACAGCTATAACAAATCAAATTTTATAAAAAAATATAGAATATTGTAGGTACCTACTTATATAATGAAAAGATTATGTCAAGTACCTATGTAAAAAAAAAAGTAAAATAAAATAATTATCGTAATTTGGGAGACCGGTATGTCTTTTTTTTTTTTTTTTTGAGGATGTGAAATTATCAAATAACTTCTCCCGGAGCGGGAGGGCGTGTCAGACTTTTACTGACTAAAACCCACCCGTGTTCCTTCCGTTGCCTGTGTGCCGGGGTCGCGATATCCCCTTTCAGACAAACCCGCAACCCCGGCAGGAGACCGGTATGTCTGAGATATATTTCTCGTGAAGTCAAGTAAGAGGCGCATGGGCGGCATAAAAACTCTGACACCAGGGGCCAGGGGCCTATGACGTGATAAAAACAACACCTTTCCGTTGTGAAATGAGGATAGTGCTATTCGTCCTGTATAGCTTCATCTCATGAGTAGCTCTTGGATTTGAGATTCGCATATAAACTGCTGAATAACACCATTGACTGCCCACAATTGGTATGTAGGTTCAATCTCAGAGTACCCCGTAGACCACCTCGCAAACCTATAACACCCTTAGCTCCACCTCCTCGCCGTACAGTGTTTGGTGCTAATTCGCCTATACCTCGCATGTGCAAACTTGTAAACGAACGCAGTGACCTGGTTGACGTCCACGCAGACTCAGTATCGACGATTGCCAGACTTAATTAGTATTAGTTTTTAATATTATTATCCAGAATTTAAGTACATTAAGTCTTTAAAATTAAAGTTAAAGTTATAGTCACAAAGAACATTTTGCATGCGGTGTTTGCCTGTAATTGGTTGTGCAGTTAGATTTAAGACACTATTACCTATATGTTCCTATCTGTTTATTATCTGTAACAACTGTTGGTGAACCTTAATTAAATAAATAAATAAATAAAATAAATCTCTCTCTCACACTGGACCGATGATTGCTTTAACAAGTCATAGTACAGCCCCTGTACCCTAATTGCGTAATACACGATCAATCAGAATCTGAACCGTTTTGAAACAGATTGCTAATCCAAGGCTTCATAATGTTTGAAAAAAATCTGCTCAACAACATAAATAACGCAATGAATGTTGATGAACTGTCAAAATGAAACAGAGTGTTACGTAATTAGGGTACTTGTTAGTCACTAACCACACGAAAAAGAACGAACGAAAGAAAATTAAATCACTCCTATCTTCCCGAAGAGGTAGACAGAAGAGTATTAGTACACCCACACTTGGCCAATTATGGTTTAAATTGAATGTCATAGAGAACGAGCCAATTTCTATCGCTCACAGATCCAGAATCCGAGAACCCGTACAACTACTGATCATATTTGATTTTGAAAATTGAATGTAGGACCCCAAGCTCAGTATTCATTTTGAAAATTAAATGCAAGACCCCATGCTCAGCAGTCAGTTTGAAAGTTAAATGCAGAACCACATGCTCAGCAATCTTTTCGAAAATTTTATGCAGGACCCCAAGCTCAACAGTCATTTTAAAAATTAAATGCAGGACTATGCTCATTAGTCATTTCGAAAATTAAATGCAGGCCCCATGCTCAACAGTCAGTTTGAAAATTAAATGCAAAACCCCAAGCTCAGCAGTCATTTTGAAAATTAAATGCAGGACCAGTAGTCATTTCGAAAATTAAATGCAGGACCCCATGCTCAGCAGTCAGTTTGAAAATTAATTGCCGGACCCCGTGCTCAGCAGTCGCGCATGACTAATCTTAGAATAAGAGCTATACTTGCAGGACGTAGCAACAATAATAAAAAATTACTAAGAGGCCTTAGTGCCTACTAAAACATCACGAATATTGAAAGAGCTAAAGAATAGGGAACAGCCAAATCTAAGCTTGACAGGCCAAAATGATCCACAAGACTCTAACGATGCAATGATATTTTATTCACACCCATATTCTAGACACCTTCAACAAGTGTTAGGTACCTACGTATAAATAAAAGGAAGTCGTTCCAATGAACAACAGAACAAGCCGCAAGTATAGAATAAGAGCACTAAATAGAAATGTCAATACAATTCACTCGAACACTGCGAGAGTTTCTTCGCCAGTATTTGAGACTTCGCCACAAACTACTTGTTTAGGTAAGGCCTAGGTTCGACAGAAACCTAAACGCTGTCTTTAATATACTCGTATCAATATCTCGCATGCTTAATGGAATACTGACTTAACTCAAAAGTGACGATTTTTGGGACATCGCAAAAGAAGATCTTGCGATGAGGACTTATCCTACTTGTTGATGCATAAAAATAAAACTGATTAAAATTAATCATTAGTGCTTGTATTTGAACGTCTAATAGACGTTTAGTTAGTAGGATAAGTCCTCATAGCAAGATCTTCTTTTGCGATTTCCCAAAAATCGCCTTTTTTGAGTTATGTCAGTATTCCATTAAGCATGCGATTTATACTTCATTGTTGGCAGTAGCGATGACTAGCATCGCTACTGCTGAGCATGAGGGCAAGTGTTTTTCCTGCTGAAATTTCTCAGTTCGGAGTCTGGAATTGTGCCCGGTTGATGGCAATAGGCTCGGCCCTTATTACATGGGACGTTATCTGGTGAAATGTAGGTGTACTATTAGGTAGGTACACCTCTGCCCGAACCCTTAGGAAAGTACAGTATGGTATTTTAATAAATAATGTTATTATGTAATTTGTTCGTATAATTCAAGGTATACTAATTGTTATTACTTGGTCCATATTTTTCTCTCTTGTCGGTTATATAATATAGTTCAACTATATTAGAATAATTTCATGTCATGGTCAAACTATAGCCAGCAGTCAGCAAGGTGGTTGCAGGATAACCACTATACGTTGTCTTGTTAATAATATATCACCTATCACCGTCGGTTTCCCACTTAATTGAAAAGTTAACATCAAATTAGACGGCTGCGAAAAATCTAAACAAAAAAAAGTTTACCAAAGGCGTTCGTAAAATGTGGGCCAGCTCCCACAGCATCCTGAGCACGTTGTGCTGTAGGTGGGATTGTCCTTGCTACGTCACTGGATCGGACTTCATCCGTCTACTGGTATGAACTATTTCAATCAACCTACCGGGCCTTTTCCCAACTATATTGGGGTTGGCTTCCAGTCTAACTGGATGCAGCTGAGTACCAGTATTTTACATGGAGCGACTGCCTATCTGACCTCCACAACCCCGTAACTGGGTAACACAATACCCCTTGGTAAGACTGGTTGTCAGACTTTCGGGCTTCTGACGACCCGTAACGACTGTCAAAGATCCACGAATGACAACCGGGACCAACGGCTTAACGTGCCCTCCGAGGCACGGAGGAGTCTCGGTATGTTAAGATGCTCACCCATCCACGGACCAACCGCGGCAAGCGTAGCTTAACCTGATGGATCTAATGCGTTCTAATGGTATGAACTATTTATTACATGGATCGTGTGAGGTCCGACTCCGGATTTAAGATTAGGATTAAGATACTAACATTAGTTTTAGTTTTTCTTTACTAACACTGTATGGATATCTGTGGTCTGCAAATAAAGGTTTAATAATAATAATAAAGGTGACCAAGCGTACGCTACCTGCTATGTCTAGAGAGTAAGCAACAGACGATAGCAGTAGCATACTCCTGTGATCCAATTTCTAAGTGTAGAATAAAAAACAATTGAATGGAGCAGTGGTTACAGCTGCGTAAATTACTTTGTGTAAACTATTTCATCACTGCTCTCAAAATAGGGAAGGAAAACATCGTGAGGAAACCGGCATCCCCTAGAACCAAAAATACGAAGACGTGACGTCTACCAACCCGAACTGGGACCGCGTGGTGGATTACGGCCCACTCCCTCTCACAGAGAGGAGGTCTGTGTCCCAATAGTGGGAACATTATAGGCTGATTACGCAATGGAGGGGGACAGGGAGACCAAAGAACCCACAAAAGCTGACAAAGAAAGAAACGAGAAAAAACACATTGAGCTGACCCCCAATAACATGAGATCAATATAGGCAGAAGAAGACAATATGACAAGACACTGAGTTTCTCCGCTACTTGAACTACTCTGAAACCGCACCCTTACCTTGACTAGAAACTTAAACGCTATCGAAGTTATTAAGTTCTCAAGTTGCCGCCGACGATACTGAGCTGCTTATATGGAAATTTTAATTAGCTTTTAAAGTTTCCTCTAGTTTGAAACAAGTCAATCAGAAGATTTTATTGAGTATTACTTTGCTTTGCTTGGGAACATGTGTGTGGGCATAACTGACTGCAGTTTATATGTTGTAGACGTAGTTAGTTGTATAGTTTCTTGATCTATCTCTTAGGGATTATGCATGTTCATGGTGCTCGTGAAGACTAGCCCTGCAATCTAATTGCGTAACACAATTTCGTAAATTGGTGGTTTCCCACGGGATCCAGACTAATGCGGGTGAAACCAGTACTCTAATTGCGTGATACACGATCAATCAGAATCTGAATCGTTTTGGAACAGATTGCTAATCCAATGGTTTATAAGTTCAAAAAAAAAATCTGCTCAACAACGTAAATAACGCAATTTATATTGTTAAAACAAGAAAACACAGCTTTCTAATTACGTAACACATTTTCGTAAGCGATAACGACTAATCTGTTTCATTTTGACAATTTAACAACTTTAATTGCGTTATTTACGTTGTTGAGCAGATTTTTTTTCGAACTTGTGAAGCTATGGATTGATTGATTTGTTCGTGTATTATGCAATTAGGATGTTGGATTGAATTTGATTGCTGATGAATGGACAGCGATATTATTGGATTTTGCGTTTCTGTTTGAAGACCAGTAAAAATATACAGGGTCAAACTAAATAAGCTAGCGAAACTCCGCAAACGTTATGGGTATCGTTATCTAAACATGATAAAACAAAATAGAAATTAATTTAATTATTTTGCGTAAATAACAGTTTTTTTTGTGTAAACTTCAGATACCTGATGGGTGAACAGAAGAAAACAGATATCTACGCAAGTCACAACAATAACAGCGGTCGTCGACCCGCAAAAAAAACATCAAATCTTTCAATCTTAGGGTTCCGTAGTAAACAAGGAACCGTTATAGTTTCGCCATGTTGGTCTGTCTGTCTGTCCGCGGCTTAGCTCAGAGCCTGCTAATACTAGAACAATACAATAATACAGTAGCTAAGACTGTAATTTGGCTTAGGAATACATATTAATCACGCCGACAAAGTGATAAAATAAAATCATGATTTTTTTTTAGGGTTGGTACCTCTCCTTCGCGTAAAGTGGGGATGTTTTTTTTTTCTCGTATTGGGTGTCGTTAGAAAGGTCGTTCAAAATATTTTGGGTGTGTGACAACCATTTTTCGATTCAGGGGTCCGTTTGCGAAATTATATTAACGAGTAATAATTGATCAACTTACAAGTAACTTGGTCAATCATTACTGTCGTGTGTGCAGTTGTAAAAACATGTGCATACATTCCGTATGGGAGAACATGTTTTTCAGCTACAATGTTAAGTTTGTTCTTGGGATAAATTCGTCCCAACTACGGAACCCTTCATTGTGCGTCGTCCGACACGCACTTGGCTGGATTTTTTCATCGATACCCAGCGCATCTGCGAAGTTTCGCTAGCTATTTTAATTTGATCCTGTATATTTTAATAACAAAATTATGGCAATTGTAACAGACTTGGTTGGCTTATGTAATTTTCTTGATATTCCGGGCGGGTAAAGATTTCGAACTTAGCACATAAAGTTTACCAACTAAAAGAAAAAAAAGTCAAGGATTTTAATTATTTTCAAACATGTCTATTTAATGTAACACACTGATGACTCCGTATCAAAGTTCTTGGTTTTTTACAGTATTTTTCATAAAGATCATCATTCTAATTTATGCACGTAAACTTATGAAAATTATTTAAAATGATTCCTAAATTAATATGCAAGTATAAGAAGATACAGAATTTCCTGGTCTTTTTGTAATACACGTACTGTTTAAGCCGACTATGTAACCGTTGTGGCGACATGTACATGCGAACACATGCGAACTATGCATCACACTGACGTCACGCAAAAGCCTGCATCGCGCAAGCAGAGTTTACCGCGTGACCAGCATATACAACGACCGAGTGTAGAGGCATGAGGAACAGGGTGCAAAGACTCATACTCCATATAAAAGGGAGGATCCTCCGACCAGACGGAGGAAGCAGTTTACAAAGTAAGTATGCGGATTAAAAACCTGGCAAGAACCGGAATAATTTATTTCACTTTCGCAGCAGCGCAGTACAGCCTCATTTCACCAGTTAAGTTTAAGTCCCATGTAATAGGGGGCGAGCCTATTGCCACCAAACGGGCACAAATCCAGACTTCATACTGCTACTGAGAAATTCCAGATGGAAATCATCAAGAAATCTATTGGTTTGTTTTTACTGTGAGATAAAAAGTCATTCACAAACACAGTCTAATGTTATAATAAACGTTCTCACCAGCTATCTAATTGCGTAAGCATTTTCGGTAAACGATTAAGACTAATCTGTTTCATTTTCATAGTTCAACAACATTCATTGCGTTATTTACGTTGTTGAGCAAATTTTTTTTCGAACGCAATGGATTAGCAATCTCTTTCAAATTGATTCAGATTGTGATTGGTCGTTTTTTACGCAATTAGGGTGCAGTTCTTCTTCATTTAAATCGACAAATTGCCATGCAATCGGTAATTTATTTATGAAAAGTGATAAAAGCAAATAGTCTTTTTTATTTTTAATACTGAATACGAGGCTTTTGGCTAATTTGTAAAGGGGTATTGTAATTTGTTTTTTAGTAGGTAATGTGCGTTTAGTTTGTGCAGAATAAACACTTTTTCTTTCTTTTCTTTGTCCTTTGGTATTTCAAGATCATTTAGCATTTCTAAAATTCAGTGAATTTCCATAAAAGGGCAAAATAATCATGGAGATGATGTCACAATGTACAAAGACATCTCTCTCCATTTACTAATGACTCCCGAAAACATTCAGTTGTGCGCTGTTAATTCTAACTACCTACTGCCCAAGTCGCGGTTGGTTGTCCAACCGTGACCTAATGTTTGCCAAACAGCATTGTGTCCTTGTGGATCAAGGTCAGGACTTTACTTTTGTGAATAAGCTTGTTTTTTGTTTTGTGACCTGATTCGACTACGCTTCCGGGTAAAGCTGTTAGAAAAAGTTATCCACGTATGCATGAGAAATCGTTTATAAGATTAGCGACCTGCCGGTCGATTCTATAAAAATATCACCGTGAAACTTAGGTGAAAGGAGCGTGAAGGGAGCTGCCAATAGTGTTAATCCCTAGCATCCTGCCGGCCGATTTGTGACAGTAACAGCTCACTTCACCTACGTTTTCACGGTGAGATTTTTACAGAATCGACCGGCTGTACTCTAATTGCGTAACACGATCAATCAGAATCTGAATCGTTTTGAAACAGATTGCTAATCAATTGCTTCAAAAGTTCGAAAAAAAATCTGCTCAACAACATAAATAACGCAATCAATGTTGTTGAACTGTCAAAATGAAACAGATTAGTCGTAATCGTTTACGAAAATGTGTTGCGTAATTGGATAGCTGCCTCTGTTTGGCACTGTTGTTACGACTTGATAAAACATAGAGATTTTTTTATTATATTTGTTAGCTGTTTATATACATTTTGCAGTTTTAAGATGTTTACAGTAATTTTGAAACAACACAATAATTGTATTTGGTAATATTAAAAGTATTTGATTTGTTTGAAATGCTAAAATGGCGCCACCGGATATTATGATGTCACTTGACTATTTGAGTCTGACAAGGAGGGGGATTTTTAAAAGTTACGAGGTAGCGCCATTTTAGCAAGGCAGTCGTTGTCCAACAGTGAAAGTGTAAGGAGCTCTGTAATACCCGTGTAAGTACTGAGAATTGTAATAATATAATAATAAATGTTTGCCGTAGCTATTATTCTTGTAGTTTGATCCCAGTAAATAAATTATGCTTATTTGTTTAAAAGACCGCTTTTTATTTCCCTTTCGCTCTGGTTAGTCCAACATATTGATGTTTAATAAACGTGTATCATACATATAAACATTCTGGTATAAATTCTCTAAATGCTGGCGAAAAACGCATCGAAATCCGTTGTGTAGTTTAGTAGAACAATGCGGTCACACAGACAGATACAAATAGCGACTTTAATCATTTATAAAATAAATACGTATAAAAAAAAATAGAAATTGTAAGTAGCTGTTACCGTGATTTCGTTTCAAGAATTGAAACTTCAATGCCCTATTTGAAAAGCGTATGGTATTCTCCTCTCCACCCAAATGTAAGGATCAATATTTTCTTCCTCATGTTTCAATCTTCTACTCGTATTCTTCAGTGGAAGGCATTGACTGAAAGTCACAGGCTGTTTTAAATTATTCACAGAAGAGAAATAACAAAATATAATAAACATTTAATTTATAAAAACCCGACACATCCAATGGCAATATTGTTTTGAATTCCATAATTTACGATACCAAAAACACTAAAACGACGTGACGTGTAAATCGCATGCTATAATTTACGTTCAAATCACTATATCGACTTCAATTTACTTACGTTTGGAATGAAATGAAATCGTTTATTCTGTAAATAGGATATCGGAAAAGTATTATAAAAATTAAATAAATACTGGATAGGGGTCGACATTTCCTATCTGACTCTACGAAAAAAACTCAGGAGACAAAGTCTTTTTTAAGGTCCAGACAATATAATCTTGGTCAGATCATATGTGAGGACCATGAAGATTATTGTCTAAAATGGTATTTTGAAGAAGGAACCATTGAGAGAACCCGTTCAGTCAGTGCAAGTTTACAACTCAACTCTATTAAACAACTATGTATTAACTACACCAAAGATGTTACCATACACATTGACCCAGTTACCATCCTAGTAATTAAATGGGTTTCAACACAACACAGAGCTAGAATATGGGGGTATTATAACCTAGAACTGCTGCGCGTAAAGGAGGCAGCCATGCGATCTGTTTGTTACCGATTTCATGAACCATAAACTTCAAGCTGGTACTGTGGGGTGCTGGGGTTCCTGTTAAGCTGTTGCTATTTATAATTAGATCGGGTTTTATTTTGTATCTACGCATTAACATAATACATCAATATTATAAATATCTACACAACATTACACTTACATTTTACAGGCATTTTACATTTGCCCTACAAAAGGTTGAGTAGAAACGATTTTGACATATGTTGCTTAGGTATTGCTGCCTAATAAAAATCCAAGTTTTCGACCGGAAGGGGTTGAGGCGCGAGCCGCCATCTTGAAAAAAAGAAGCCGATTTTTTTTTTCGCAATCGTTCCCGCAATCCTTAACGGAGAAGCCAACGATTCAACCACCGCACCAATAAAACTACAAATGACATGAACGTGCTCTAAAGAAGATTATCACCACTACCTACCGTCCAAAGCATGTAAAATTAAGATAAAATAACAGTCCAGGAACAACTTTGTTACAAAGTAATAATAGGTGTTTCCATTAGACATAAACCCGCTGTGTCGGGTTGGAGTATGGATAAGACAACCTATAAGTTGCTAGTGTTGTTGAGGCAACTACTCGTCCAAATACGGATAGGTACGTCAAAAAAACACGGATCTTAAAAAGATGAGCAGCAGCAACCTTTTGCTATGATGAGTATTAGAAATAAAATAGGGTCTATGCTAGATATATTTGTGTATAGATTTAGATGAGATTTTTATGCAAAGAAGTCGCTAAGCTAATACTATTTATGCTGTCAAGCAGCATTGCCGTAATCCTATTTGAAGGCACATAAGAGTCGTTTTAAAAGGCAGAGTTTACGTTTATCCAAAAAAAAACGATAAATACACGATGATTTCTCATAGCTTGTTTAAGAGCGTTTATTCTAAAAGTTGTCAACGTCGCAAATAACTGTCAAATATTTACCTGTTTTGATTAATTTGGCTATATCACTGTATGGAAATACGAAATACCGCTAACTAGTGAACTAGAATATTAATAAGGAATTGCAATTATAGCACTGAATTTGATTTTGCAACCGTTTTAGGTGTAAAAAAGGCATTTGGAAAGTTTCCAAATAAATTTTTACATCTAAAACTAATTATTCGGTGTTACGATATTAATTATTGCATTTCATAATCAATATTTTAGTTCACTAATTAAACATATTTCATACTTCCATACAGTAATATTGCCAATTTAATCAAAACGGCGAAATACTTAACATTTATTAGCGACGTTGCCCACTTTCAGAATGCATGCTCTTAATTCATACCCCTAGAAGTGTAACTTGAACCGCTCCAGTTTGATTCACAGTAGAATCCAACGATTTAGCTCATAATAGTATTAGTATAAGTTTGTCATTGTCTATAGAAATTCGGTTTGTTGTATTGTTATTATGATAAATAGATTGTGTAGAATCAAATCACACTGAAAAGAGATGTATGGCAGAAAAATAAATTGGGATAAAAATGAGTGATTATGATGTGTAAATACAATCAACATTAATTGTACATAATGTACGCTAAAGCAAAAAGAGGAGGTGCTCGTGGCTAAGTAATAACAGCCGCACGGGTCGATCCATCAGGTTAAGCTACGCTTGCTGGGGTTGGTCCGTGGATGGGTGACCATCTATCTTTACATACAAAGACTCCTCGATGCCTCGGAAAGCACGTTAAGCCGTAGGTCCCGGCTGTCATTCGTGGATCTTTGACAGTCGTTATGGGTCGTCAGAAGCCCAAAAGTCTGACAATCAGTTTTACCAAGGGGTATCGTATTACTGGGTTGTAGAGTTCAGATAGGCAGTCGCTCCCTGTAAAATACTGGTATTCAGCTGCATCCGGTTAGACTGGAAGCCGAACCCAAACATACTTGGGAAAAGGCTAGGCAGATTGATTTTGTACGATAAAGCAAAGAAACTAGAACACTCGAGTTCAATGTAACAAGGATTTTTATTAGAGGAGTGCCTGCCTGGAGCGTTGAAAACATGAAAACCTCGGATTTCTGTTACAGTGAATTAAATTAAATTTAAATGGTATATTTAGCTAATAATATATTATATAAAATAGTTCACCTATTAAATCATTATACTTAAAAAAAAATGATGCAGAATATTTTAACATGCTTTTATTAGGTCGACCTGTATGTATGTAAGTATGTAATCAAATCTAAGAAAACTAATTTAACCATCTTCTAAAGATCGTAGCGTTATGAAAATTGGCAGTTGTATGTGATTTTGATGACAATACAATAACATGGTACTGTCGAGCTGATCTGATGATGGAGCCGGAAGATATGAACTGGAACTTCATGATGGATAATCGTATCATAGCCGTGTTTGGACTTGTTAGAAAGGACTTGAAATGAACTTTGACCACGATTACGTTTCAAGGTCTGAATACGCCTATAGGTGCACGTAAAAGCGTGTTTTTTTTTGTGTTTTTTAAACTATTAATATTATTTGTATGTCAACATTAAGTTGTGCGCCTATCTATTTATTTAGATATAGTAATCGAGAAAAAGAAGTTAAATTAAGGAAAATAAAATAAAGAAGAAAATCATTAATAAAATATTTATTCATTTAAGTAAACAATAATACATCGTTGTCTATTTCAAATATTTTCTTCGACTTCATTTATTTGAATGTTATGTGGAGTAGGAGGGCTTCGAAATGATACCATTCTGGTTTGCGATAGGACAAGCATTGAAAATGATTATTCGGGTAACCAATCGACAGTACGGTACTTGTTTTCAGAAAAGTGCGACCGGGGTCTAGTGTCCTCAATTATTAAGATACATAAATGAGAACTGTAACAAAAGAAGCGTTTCTAAATAGGCTTATTTTTGTAAAATGTTTATATATATTTTTTTTGTATTTTTTTTTTAAACAACGCCATTTTTGGCCTTTTCTTTTGGGACTTTTGTCAAAGAATCTTAAAATTCTCACAAAACGACAGGAGAAAAAAAATCGTCCTGGCGAATTTAAAGGACTTTAAAATGGTATAATTCTGGTTTTGATAGGATTATAACTAAGGGTAGATGTTTACCCCTTTCCGAGACACCTTCTTGGTTATTGGTTTTAATTCAAAAAACAATATTAACATTTAAATCTTAATACTTTTAACTTTATTCTCATAAGAATACAAAACTAAAAAAAACTAGATATTTTGTACAATAATTATTTTATAGGTAGCTACAAAAAAAAAACTTTTAAAGACCATTTAAAACCGTCTTTATTTCATCTCTCAAATCCGAGCGAACCAGTGAGTCCACTATGATATATTCTTCAGTAGATAGCGACATCCAGTTCGAATCTTCTCAGTCCGAGTAATGGATTGACTTTAAGAACAATTTTCATTAGCTCCATGATAGTTATAGAATGGAATCTAGGGATTTTATAGACATTTATTTATTTTCGAAAGCGTTTTGGTTAGGGGATCAGTAGGGTTGTAAGTGGTTTATTGTGCCATTTTTTATTTATGGCCGAAATCTTCTGGAGTAGCGATCGCATACCGCAAGACGTAGGAAGGCCGCCTACAAGGTGGACCGATGACCTTGTAAAGGCCTCAGGAATTCGCTGGATGCGGGAAGCACAGAACCGGTCGAAGTAGCAGTGCTTAGGGGAGGCCTATGTCCAGCAGTGGACGTCTTTCGGCTGAAATGATGATGTCTTTTTGAATGAAAACCTTTTTTCCTTTGCTTTTTTTTAAATTTTTCTTTTTTTTTTCCCTTTTATTTATTTCTGTAATTTGTATGGTGTGCGTTATAAAGAATATTCTATATATCTATTATTCATGGGGTAAGATGGCAGCATAACAACAGATGCACTCTACATCGCTAATCATGGCGAATAAGGGTACTATTTTAAGAGAGCCCGGTTATTATATTTTTTTTAATATACATGGGACAAATACGTATCTGAATCGTCATCTGAAATCTGAAAAATTCGTGAAAAATATTCTGTATTTATTAGCTTTTAGGAAAAAAAATCCTCAATTTAAAAATGCATTTTCTCCAAAAGCAAGGACATTTTACCCCTTTTTCTCTATTCCCTAAAACTTTAGTATCTTTTCCATTGTGTTGGTTCTGCAATCTCATTTCAGAAATTCATTCTTAACTTTGTGAAGCAAGCTAGGACCGCGGGCACGGCTAGTATGTTCTTCTAGGGCGTTCTCTCCTCGGCATTTCCACTTACGTCCGCGTTTCAAACCCCTCACATTGTTAGCATATTTCACAGAGAATATTCTACTGTAAAATCAGAGAAATTCTGAAAAGTACCAGTCAAATTAAATTCTAAAAATAAATCTTATAGTTACACTACGTTCATTTTGCGATGATTACCTTGACAAATTGACAGAGAAATGTACAAAATAGATACCTATTTAATCTAAAAGAATTAACGCTTCCTTGGGAGTCGGGTAAAAAGTATACGCTTTTTACCCGACTGCCAAGGAAGGGTTATGTTTTTACTGAAAAGAGGAAAACAAGCATTATAGTCTATAGAATTTTTAGGGTATTGCAGGTGGGGGACAAACCAACAACCTGAAAATATGGTATAACTTTTGTTTGTTCCCCGCCTGCATTATAATGCTTGTTTTTGATTTTTTAAATTATTTATTTTATTACTCCGCATAATTATAAGCTGTATGGTTTAAACGCGAAAAAAAAATTAACTTCCGCGCAACAAGCCCCTCCATTTGATATGGTACCCAAACAAGTTTTGCAAACTGTACCGGTTTGCAAAACTTTTTATTTTTCGATTTTCCCCCGTAAAGTGACCCGCATATTCAAAATTAATTTATTTTCAATACACGTCCGGGTCACAGAAATTGATGTGTAGATACGGCTACATATCAAGCTATACATTACCAGTATAAGCTGATCTCTCATTGTATAGGATTATCGTATAATGCGAGGGCAGCTTAAACTGGAAATGTATAGCTTGATGTGTACCAAATAGCCGTGACCTTGCGGAAATCCATTATAAAATACAATAGACGTAGATATATTTAGTAACATATTCCGGTTAACTAGATAGTTAGTTAAGCGGAATAAGTTATTAAATATATCTGCGTCTATTGTATTTTATGTGTACCAAATTTCAACTTAATCGCTCCATTAGATTCGGAGCAAATTGGCTGTGACAGACGGACAGACAGACACACGAGTGATCCTATAAGGGTCCCGTTTTTCCTTTTGAGGTACGGAACCCTAAAAACTGGCCAATTGCGATTCGAATTCGCACATGAAGGGCTGCGTACCACCGTACAATATTTAGCAAAAAACGCCGAAAATAAACGTTCCTTATTACCCCTTTATTTTGACCTTTTTATTATATTTTATTTGTTGATATAAAGCGGCAATAGAAATACCCAATCTGTGAAAATTTCAACTGCCTACCTTTTACGGTTCATGAGATATAGCCCGCTGACAGACATACGGACAGCTGAGGCTTAGTAATAGGGTTCTGTTTGAAGCCGTTCGGCTACCGAACCCTAAAAACCTACTCATTATTCGTTCTAAAGTATAAATGCATCTAAAATATTATCAGAAAATGAGATTTTATTAATTACGTTTTTATAATTGGTCGCTGAATATCGCAGGGCCAGCGTTTCAGTCTCGACAATTGAAATTCATGAATAACAATGACTTTACCCCTTAGCGTGAATATTCTCGGGAAACTCGTAAACGTTTAGTGATTTTAATTCGTGAGTTTTTAAGAGCTTCTCTTTTTTAAATATTTCTGGTGAAGTAGAGGACCCCTCTTCTTAATGCTTCCCTAGAAATATCTAAATAAAAAAGCGATCAAAAAGAAAAAAAAAAAAGAAACCAAAAAGAAAAAAAAAAAAAAAAAAGATTAAGATTAGAGAGGTTTGGGATTAGGTTTGGTTGTTTTTTAGTTTAGTCTGGTTTGAGATTTATCTAAAGAAATAAATATGTTTGATATCCATACGGTCTCTTTAAAATATTTTTAGTAAACTGATTACGTAACAATTTATGACAAAGTTGTTGTATAGATGCTCCCATACAATAATATAGGTACTGAATAAGTTAATAAACTTGGATTTACATTAGATCTCACATCTTTATGCGGTAGAAGACCTACGTTGACCAATCTGCATCTTTTTACATGTTATATTTTTGATAGTATATTGTTTTCTCGTGAAAAAAGGTCTGCTCGAAAAATTAGATGGCTGATGATATTGGCTTGATTATGGTAATGTAGTAGACATTAGGGCAGTAGTCCACTCTGCTATACCCGACCGGGTCCAACGTCATCTTTTTCGTCATCGTTCATTTTTTAATACTTACTACGAGTACGTAATAATATAACACATTGGATAAAATAAATTTTTGTTTACATATTGAACATTTTTAACTGCCACATAGAAGACAATTTTATGCCAATATTATACCTTATATTATACCCAATTTTATACCTTCAAAAACGCGATCGGCAGATCTCCTTCAAAGTAAAAGAATTTCCTCCAACACGTACAATCACCGTGTAACTTGTCGGCACGTGTCGAGTGACTACTTTGACAACGTTGCGCACGTGTCGAGCAGTTGCTTGACAACGTTGCACGCTTGGTGAAGGTTGGGTGGTAGCTTTTGCTCGGTTCCTGGTTATTTTATTTATTTCGTGATTCGGATTCAACGGATAGGTAGATTATATTTTTGTGACACTGCGAAAGAGTTGCTATGTACCATCGAAGAAGTTCATATCTAACCACCGTAAGGACTATTCTTGCTTGCAGCGCTCGGCAGCTATAGAACGGGGCCGGTAACAGATGTGGTCATCGTGTTCACGGGATTTTGTTTTGAAACTGGTTAGATATGAACTTCTTTGATGGTACCTATCGTACATTTTCTGTTACAATATAAATAAATATAGCTGATGAAGCTGCGCTATAAGGATCATTGCAGCACGTGGCATTCTGTGATTTCTGCCTTCCTTCATATGATATGGCATAAGTCAAACAAACGCTCTTTTGAATCTAAAATAATAATTTTTACCTCAAATCGAGTTGAAACATTGCAACACATAAAATGATCTGAGGTTGGAATTATTTTATTTGCTCATGAACGAGTAAACTTTATTGTATGTAACTGATTGGTTTCATTTTGTATCGTTATAGTCAGAAGTCCGGGAACAATCCCCAATGCCATGGAACCACGGGTAATTAATAAAAATTACCCATGGACCCGGTAATGGGTCGACCCACCGGGAGCACGGGTAACTGATATCGGTACGTGTCGATTCACAACGATGCACGCTAGGTTCAGGTGCCATGGCTTTTATTTATCTTCGATGGATAGATTCGGATTTATGTAGCTATGATTTTATGAGCAAGGTGTGGTGTGGGTTTTTTCTTCATTACATTAGAGCATAAACAGGGAAGCGCTGAAGTTAGGTCTTTGTGATTACCTACAATTTGCATAACATGCATAATCATGCATAATCATGCATAATCAGCCTATAATGTTCCCACTGCTGGGACACAGGCCTCCTCTCTGTGAGAGGGAGTGGGCTGTAATCCACCACGCGGGCCCAGTGTGGGTTGGTAGATGTCACAATGTCTTCGAATCAAGATGTTTTCCTTCACCGTTTTAAAAGCAGTGGTGATGAAATACTTTACACAAAGTAAAGTGCCAGCTTGGGTTCGAACCCACGACCTACAACTCGTAGGTCACCACTGTTCTACCGACTGAATAATGTTCATTTATTTTGTCGAGCTAAAAACTTACCTTGTAAAGAGTTTTTCTAAATAAGTCGATATTAAGTGGCTCAAACGTTAGTGTTTTCAATGTTTTTCGGAAGAAATCATGAATTTATTAACATAATATATTTATAACTTGGTAATATTCTTCTAAGACGTCTAACATTCACACATCTCAATATATCGCCTAGCACATAATTCCACAAGTTCTCCCTATGACTTGCAACGCTGCTCACCCCACAAACGCGACTCATGTCACTTTGTGAAATCAGACACTTCCTGCTGAATCCTGCGGCGATGTCGCAGTGAGCTCTCCACTCTTGTACCTACGGAGCTGACTGTACGTGATGTCAATTGTAAAGGCGGAGACTGACTTGCAACGTTTGTTTGTAATGTATCATTACAGTTTACAATTTTCTTATTTCGTTAGTAGCGTTTGTGACCTTGCTTTAATTTTTTTGGCATATCTCCGATGTTATTAAACGTGCAACAATCTAAGAAGCCCGATTTGACACCTATCAAAATACTTTGTGTAGTGACGGGAAAAAAAATCTGTTGCTTTATAAACCGATTCATGAGACATATCGATTTATCATACTTACACCCGAATACTGAAACGCCACTCAAAACTTAAGCGTTACTTATGACTCGTTTAAAGCCTTTTGATTGGTTGAAACTAGTTTTAAGTAACGCTTAAGTTTTGAGTGGCGTTTCAGTATTCGGGTGTTAGAGTTTCTAATCGACAATTTATATACATTGGTTAAAACTGATTCTCGAGGGGTATCTTTTTATTACACGTCATCATCATCATCATCATGATCATGACGTGTAAATAAATAAATTCATTTTCGTAACATTTTTATTCACGTTCGTCACTGCATGATCCAAAAAAAATTATCATCAAAGATCTAAAGGTAATTTGGGTCTAGTGGTAGTTTGGGTCTAAAGGTAGTTTGGGTCTAGGGGTACTTTGGGTCTAGTGGTACTTTGGGTCTAGTGGTACTTTGGGTCTAGTGGTACTTTGGGTCTAAAGGTACTTTGGGTCTAGTGGTAGTTTGGGTCTAAAGGTAGTTTGGATGTAGTGGTACTTTGAGTCAAAGTCAAATCATTTATTTCAAATAGGCCCTTGTAAGGCACTTTTGAACGTCAAAGTCAAATCATTTATTTCAAATAGGCCCTTGTACTTGTAAGGCACTTTTGAACGTCAAAGTTCACAAAAAATGGAATTGATTCTAGTCGCCCCTTCCAAAAGGTAGTTTTCGTATGGAGAAGAATGGGCAAGAAACTCCACCCTTACTCTTTTAAAAAGTGTTACAATATTTTGTCTATGTAGGTACATTAGTTACATAATTATATGTGAAGACGATGCACCTAAAAAAAAAAATACGTTACCACAATAGGTAAAAAGAAGAATTAATAAAAATGAAGCAACGAAAGATAAATGAATTACTTATGTGATAGATGCATGGTTCTCACATATTTACAAACATTGTAAAAGTAGACGATTTTCTTAAAATTGTACAATTAATAAGTCAGTGTGTGAGGTATAAAGGTACTTTGGGTCTAAAGGTACTTCGGGTCTAGTAGTGGTTTGGGTCTAAATCTACTTGGGGTCTAGTGGTATTTTAGGTCAGAATGGATCGACAGTACTGTAAGTTGGTAAGGGATTTGGGTATCCTGCAAATTCCAGGTGATGCTGCAGCATCAGTTCAAGGTTACTATGTTCTTCTAATATCATTGAAATAACAGAATACCAAATTTCAAATCGATCAGACCTGTGGAAGACGCTCGCAGCCATTCATCAACTAGAAAACAGCTGATAATCTTCAAACGGCTGAACCGATTTTGATAAAAAAATGTTTAAGAACTTTAGGGGTATGAGGAACAGCGTGTAAAGTTCACTCATCCACTATAGAAAAGGGACGATCTTCCGACCAGAGCGGTGTCAAGTCTGGCGGGCAACTGTCCAGCGGTTGAAGTGGGGAGCTTGTATATATGTCCATTGCGCGATGCAGTATTTGAGTGACGTCAGGTCTTTGATGCGTAATTCGCATGTGGCGATGTAGATGCCGCTACAGAACCATCGCTAGTAATCCTGCGTTCAAATAAAAAAGAACCGCATTCATATCGGTTCCCTCGTTTAAGAGCTACGGTGCCACAGACAGAAACACACCTATAGCGGTCAAACTTATAACACCCTCGTTTTTGCGTCGGGGGTTATAAATATGGAAAAACGAACGGTTGGGCGTCTACATCACTCACAACCTAAATTGGCAATTTTGCACCCCTAATGAAAATAATCTAACACCTTTGAAATGTAGATCTTTTTTATTTTATACGCATCAAAGACTGGTAGGTATTCAACCAAAATTGTTTCATTATTTTTTGTACCAAAAAGCTAATACCTAGCTACCTGTTATGTACGCAAAACCTTGGTTTTTAGGGTTCCGTAGTCAACAAGGAACCCTTATAGTTTTGACATGTCCGTCTGTCTGTACGTCAGAGACTGTTAGTACTAGAAAGCTGTAATTTGGCTTGAGTATACATATTTATCACGGCGACAAAGTGGTAAAATAAAATCATGATTAAACATTTTTTTAGGGTTTCAACCCTACATGTAACGGTTTTTCTCGTCTATCCCACGGTGTGGGGTGTCATTGGAAAGCTCGTAGGTTGAACGAGCTTTGCGATTCAGGGATCCGTTTGCAAAATATAAAAGCTTTAAAGTGCAAATTTTTGTTAGAGTCAAATGTCCCCCCCCCTGCCAGCTAAATGGTTGTGTTTAGATATGTGGAAAAATTCACGGAAGTAGTATATTAACATAATTAAAAGGAAAGTATATAAGTTGGAATGTATGGGAGAACACACGCTTTTCAACTACAATGTTAAGTTGTTCTTGAGATAAATTGATACCAACTACGGGACCCTTTATTGTGCGTGGTCCGACATGCCCTTGGCCAGTTTTTGTAAATGAGTTCGTCCGTGAAAATACTACCATCCACCTTTTTTTAAACCACAATGGGGAAGCTCTTAGCCTTCATCTCAGCTGATGGTAAGTGATGATCAGGCCGAAGGTGGAACCGAGCTTCACCCGGAATCCTCAACCATAGAGGAAATGGCTATCTTATATTTAACAGCTGAAACACAATGCTGTTAACATTGTTGTTATGGCGACAGACTTAGATAAGATGGTGGTAGCTAGCCAGGTGGACTTAGAACAAGCCCTACCACCAACCAAACCGAGTAGTAAATTTTGCCCCCGCTGGGAATCGAACCCGGGACCTCTGGGTCTGAGACAGGTAGTCTTACCACTAGACCACAGAGGTAGTTAAAATCTTTCCTTGTTCCTGTTTGAAGGGTATGGGTGTTGCAAAGATTTCAATCGTAGATTTGCCCTTCCGCGTCAAAAGATGGTCGCGTTTCTGTTTCGTTTTGACACCTCTGAGACAGACAGTGTCGCAGAGGTGACTGAGGCTTGACTTGGTTGTCATGGAAACGCCATTGTTAATGTGTGAGCTCGCTCCTCTCATAATGGACTATTTTTCGTGCGACTTAGTGCAGTGAGGGCAAATCTACGATTTAAATCTTTGGGGTGTTGCTGTAATAACAGGCCATGAGACATTTCGGCTCTGACTCTGGGATGATGATGCACACGCACCTTCTGTGCCTCTGGTTGATACCAGAGGCACAGTATTGTAGTTTCCCTTCATATTCATACCTTGTGTGCGTTCAAAATCTGTTATACCTACCCAAGATACCACAGCTTACCGTCTTATACTTTCAAAATTTCTAATTGGATAATAAAACATTTTTTTTAATGTTTTCTTCCTTTTTTTATCAAAACTTCTTTAGTGTTTTAGACTTTAGTAATTTAAAGTTGTACGTACTACTAACAAAATTTGTTAATATAATTTAAAAAATCAGCCCTCTCCACAGTTCTAAAACCTAGCTTGTGGAGTGCCATACAAGCGAGTTAGGGCTAGCACGCACTGCGGTGCCGTAGAATGCGTTATTCTGCCGTACGGTATAACAAACGCAATCACGGATCCGCGCATTGGCGGGAAAAAAATGCACGTTTTTCGTACCCAAACAGTTTTGGGTGCATCCCTGAGGGCGCCCAATGGTAAACATGGTTTTGTTGTGTTGTGATTTGTTACAGCTGTAGTGGCAACCATTGTCATTTGGTTTAAATAGGTTTTTATTTTTATTTATATTTTTTATAGATTATTTTCTTTTAAATTTGGTGAATGTGAGAACATTGTAGACATATCAGACTGTAGATCTGTGGACAATTTTATATTTTGCTAAGTACCTGATACATGTTGATACTGCACTGCGGGCCTACACTGTCCTCTCATACCTTTTAACACTGTAATTCGGAAACATTGTTAAAACCATTTACTTTTAAAAGAGTAACCGTGGAGTTTCTTGCCGGCTCTTCTCCATAGGAAACGACCAAATGGAACCGTGCACCTAGCTTCTGACGTTTCATAAGTGCCCTTGTAGGTTTATGTGAAATGAAATATTTTGAATTTGAATTTGAATTGGTACGCTAGCACCACTCTTTAAAAAAAGAAAAGACTGTGAAGGAATTATGAATAACGGCTAATAAGGACCCTCGGTAAGTGTGTCTAGAATTTTCTAATACCTTTTATAAGTATTAAGTTTCGTATTAAGACACAAAACATACGAACTAGAGGAATCTGGCCGCTTTTCTTTCGATCGAATTTTGTTGTTTCGTGTGTCTACTTATATGAAACTTTATAAAAGGTATTTAAACATTCTAAACACACTTACCGAGGGTCCTTATTAGCCGTTTACGGGCGTATTAAAAAAACAAAAGGATATTGTACTTCACGGTCGGTCTCTCGGTCTGTTTTTTTTCACTGCAGTGCGCGGTACTTAATATATCTCTTTCCGATACAAAATAAGTGTGGTGGACTCATCGCAAAGCACCGAGAAAGCCCACTGTGAATTAACCGCATGCGTTTTTTTCATCGCAATGTTCGCACTTCTATGACATTCCATGCTTTCACAGATTTTGCGGTAAAAAAATGCAGGACAGTGCGCGCTGGACCCTATTCTCATCTAACATTTACAAGTATGACGGTAGTTCAAAATTCCATCTGGAAGTTGAGGAAGGCCCTTACTATATTAATTTTCTGTAGCTACTACACAGGAAAGGAATTACTTTGATCTTTAAGGAAGAAAGAAGAAGAAAGAAAATACGTTTATTCGCGGTACACATGACGCGAAGAAAGAACAAAACACAAAAATAAACAATTTGGGGAAAATATGCGTCACATTCACGTAAAACGGCCATCGCTCAGCATAATGCTGCGACCCTATGCGAGACAGAGCCCCAACGCTGGTTTTCAGCGACAGCCGGCGTTGACATGATGACGTCAACAGGTGCAGCATATAGTGAAATAACAAAATAAGACAAAAATAAAATGAATAAATAGGTACAATACTTAGTCCTAAATGTTTATAAAATATAATATTTAAAATTGTAACACTCTTTCTTTTGATAGGGTAAAAGATTCCCTTTTACCCCATGTATGTAAGTACAAAAGGAATATTTTGCATAACCCATTTAACAAAAAACATATTACCCTGTCCTTAACATGTTATTCCGAATAGTAGATACTGAACGAAATCATAGGTACTCGTATCTACTGAACGAAATCAATATTTTTATGTTTAAATTAAAAAAATAAACGATGGAGACTTTTGACAGTCGCTCCATGTAAAATACGGGTATTCAGTTGCATCCGGTTAGACTGGAAGCTGACCCCAACATAGTCTTCAAGACCTGAAGAGCAGTAATAGTCTAGTGGTATGACCGTCACACTGCCAAGTCATAGGTCTCGAGTTCCCCTCTGACTTTTCGGATTCATGTGCGTATGGTATAATTATCACTTGCTTTAAAAACGGTGAAGGAAAACATCGTGAGGAAACTGGTATGCCTAAGTAGAGACATATTTCTCGGAGACGTGTGAAAGCAAGTCAGAGGCCCATGGGCGGCTTTAAAACTCTGACACCAGGCTATCACTAACCACACGAAAAGAAGATGAATGAAGATTTTTTGCGGTTCTTAGCCTTGTAGTAAGACCTCATGCACCCACAAAACGTTTTGGTAACATGTTTCTCGCCAGCCAAGTACAGCCCCAGTCCTGTCACATTTACCCCTAACAGCAGCAACCCAACAGCAACCTTATTGTAACGACAATAAAGATCACTATAATTTTGACAGTGATGCAGTATAAGAGGTAAAAATCTGTTCAGCCATTTAAAAGTTATGGTGGAACTAAGACACATATACATGAAACCTGAAAACATTACACTCCTTTTTGGGTAGTCATGTAAAAATAACTGTGAAACGACTGTAGCCTTTTCCTATATTATTGTCTTGATACTTGTTTATTCCAAAATCCTAATAAATATTATAATGCAAAGTGAGTTTGTTTGTGTGTTACACTTTCACGCTAAAACAGCTGAAGGGATTCGGATGAAATTTGGCACATGAGTAGACCATGACTTAGGTTAGGATAGAGGATACATTTTATCTCGATAGTACGTTCGCGAGGTGTAATTTCCGACCTTCACGCGGATGAAGCCGCCGAAAAAAGCTAATACACCATAAATAATCAAGTTTTAAGGCTCTAAAATACCTCAACTTTCCTTCAACACCTCCAATAACATTTCAAAACTCATAACATTTGAGAAAACACCTTCCTCCTTAATTAAAATTGAACGCGAACATTTTGGAGAACTTTGGAAGTGTAGGTATAGCTGTCTCTATGGAGGGAGATATAACTTGGAAAATTAATGATGTTGACCTTATCTAGCAGTTATGGAAGCCATGAATACTTTAATTTGTGAGGAGCAGAGGAAAATTAATAATTAAAATGAAGATTTTGTGGACTGACAGATGATAAAATCGCTAAGCCTAGGTCAGAAGCCCGAAAGTCTGACATCGAGTTAAAAACGGCTGTCAGATATTCGACAATCGATTCATATCATGTTACCCAGTAACTGGGTTGTGGAGGTCAGATAGGCAGTCGCTCCATGTAAAATACAAGTATTCAGCTTCATCCGGTTAGACTGGAAGTCGACCCCAACAAACATAGTTGAGTAAAGGCTAGCCAAGTAATGATGGAAGTAAAACGGTGAGTAATGCCCATTTTCACCGACAACGAATGAATCCCTAAATAAAAGTGCATTGTTGGATTTTCAACTCTCAGCGCTTAACTTAGCATTGAGAATCACTTACTAAGTGTCACTTAGTGAAGGTGAAAACGGGCATTAGTCACTTATTTCGTTTAGTAAACTTGAATGAATGTAACTTAGATTAGTTTAGCAGTGTTCAAAAACAGCGCCTGACAAAATAGTTACGGCAACCTGCACAATGAAAAATTGCGTTTTAAATTTTACTACGAGAATACCTACTAAAAATATTTTAAGCCTTTTACAATACTATTAAAATAAATATCTAAACCGTACCTTTAAGATCTTTCAATAACTTAAGTAAAACTTATTTTAGTTTTCAAGTCAAATTATTACCTACTCAAAATGTATTTAGTTTTCAGTCACTAAAGTCAACATTATTTTATCAGTCAAATAGGTTTATCTTAGACACCGAATGTTGAGTTTGCTAACTTAACGAATTTCAAATAGAGTGCTTCGTCACTTATAAATACCGTTTACGCTGAAAACACAAAGTTTCTAGACTAATCTACAAGTTGATTACATGGTTAATTAATAGATAGTGCCGTGACGAACCGTGATGGCCCAGTGGTAACGGTCCCGACTTACGAGATGTTGGTCGTGGGTACGAACCCAGGTAGACGTTTTACTTTGTGTAAATAATTGCATCACCACTGCTCTCAAAACGGTGAAGGAAAACATCGTGAGGAAAAAAATTCTGAAGACATAAAGTGACATCTACCAACCCGCACTGGGCCTGCGTTGTAGACTACAGGCCGACCCCTGTCGAAGAGAGGACGCCTGTGTCCCAGCAGTAGGAACATTGTAGGCTGAATATGCATGCTCATGAAAAGGGCTTATGATATATGACTGGTAATGGCAAATAGTATATACCTAAAGTAGGCGCTAATCCGGCACCCATTTATTATTGGAAACTCCGGATTATTGGATGTATATACGAAATGTCAGCTAGTTAGTAAGAAATCATTATAGCACAGATTTTCAAAGTAAAAAAGTTTTATTAGTTTACGTACGTACACGTACTTGCAGAATCAGACCGCACTGCAGAACGACAAAGAACAATGCGCGCGCTCTGTAATCCGGGACTTTTGTATTAAGGGGGATGCGCTAAGGTAGCCCGCGAGATTCAAATTTTCTTGAGATTTTTCCATTTTGCAGGTCAGTGTCAGGTTTTATGTTTATTAAAATATGATTCGCGACCGTAACAAATATGGCTTTACATAATTATAATCATAACAATCACCAATACAACTCCATAAGTTAGCATAATTGTCAAATGTCATGATTTCATGAAATCGTCATTCAATGGGATTACATGAACTTAGAGAGTTGTATTGATAATTTTTATGATTATCTTATATATAAAATTCTCGTGTCACAATGTTAGTCTCCATACTCCTCCGAAACGGCTTGACCGATTTTGATGTAATTTTTTGTGCTTATCCAGTATCTATGAGAATCGGCCAACATCTATTTTTCATCCCCCTAAATAGGTAGGGTAGGGTAGGTAGGGTAGGTAGGGTAGGTAGGGTAGGTAGGGTAGGTAGGGTAGGTAGGGTAGGTAGGGTAGGTAGGGTAGGTAGGGTAGGTAGGGTAGGTAGGGTAGGTAGGGTAGGTAGGGTAGGGTAGGGTAGGTAGGGTAGGGTAGGTAGGGTAGGGTAGGTAGGGTAGGGTAGGGTAGGTAGGGTAGGTAGGGTAGGTAGGGTAGGTAGGGTAGGTAGGGTAGGTAGGGTAGGTAGGGTAGGTAGGGTAGGTAGGGTAGGTAGGGTAGGTAGGGTAGGTAGGGTAGGTAGGGTAGGTAGGGTAGGTAGGGTAGGTAGGGTAGGTAGGGTAGGTAGGGTAGGTAGGGTAGGTAGGGTAGGTAGGGTAGGTAGGGTAGGTAGGGTAGGTAGGGTAGGTAGGGTAGGTAGGGTAGGTAGGGTAGGTAGGGTAGGTAGGGTAGGTAGGGTAGGTAGGGTAGGTAGGGTAGGTAGGGTAGGTAGGGTAGGTAGGGTAGGTAGGGTAGGTAGGGTAGGTAGGGTAGGTAGGGTAGGTAGGGTAGGTAGGGTAGGTAGGGTAGGTAGGGTAGGTAGGGTAGGTAGGGTAGGTAGGGTAGGTAGGGTAGGTAGGGTAGGTAGGGTAGGTAGGGTAGGTAGGGTAGGTAGGGTAGGTAGGGTAGGTAGGGTAGGTAGGGTAGGTAGGGTAGGTAGGGTAGGTAGGGTAGGTAGGGTAGGTAGGGTAGGTAGGGTAGGTAGGGTAGGTAGGGTAGGTAGGGTAGGTAGGGTAGGTAGGGTAGGTAGGGTAGGTAGGGTAGGTAGGGTAGGTAGGGTAGGTAGGGTAGGTAGGGTAGGTAGGGTAGGTAGGGTAGGTAGGGTAGGTAGGGTAGGTAGGGTAGGTAGGGTAGGTAGGGTAGGGTAGGTAGGGTAGGTAGGGTAGGTAGGGTAGGTAGGGTAGGGTAGGTAGGTAAGGTAGGGTAGGTAGGTAAGTGCGTCGTAGATAAGTACCCGTGCGAAGCCGGGACGGGCAGCTAGTAATTCTATAAATAAACATTTTTAGCGAATCATATTTAGATCAACACAGAACATGATGCTGACCTGCAAATTGCAAAAATCGTAAGAATATTTGACTTTCGCGGGCTAGCTTGACGCTTTCGCCTTAGAAAGAAAGAAAAGAAAGAAAGAATAATGTTTATTTGGACACAGTTCGTGAAAAACAAAAAACAAAAAAAAAATGTGAAAATAATATTTCACACACGGCATATTTTTCCTTAAACAGACACACACGGCACTCACGTCACACGACACTTTTGGATTACAGAGTAGGAGACGGATATCTAATGGTAGGAGAGCTAAGTTAGAAAACGTTAGACTATTGGACGTATCGGATTATTGACCGCCAGATTACCGAGCGCCTACTCATTTTTTTTTTTTTTTTGTTACATGTCCGACATTTCCATCACAAAAAACAGAAAGGATCCAAGAAAATGCATGATGTAAGCGTTAAAACATAATGAAATAGTCGGATTTCCTTAACCCATTCGTTGCAACCAACGCACCATTTGGGTTTATCGAGATTACTACGTCATGCCACCAACGTACCGTATGCATTGAGTGTAGTTTAAAAACATTAAATGGCACCCAGGTGATGTTTTTAAAATTTAAGTGGCAATGAATGGGTTAAAAGATCTAAAAAAAAAAGATTCCTTGCTTTCTCATTTTTTTTTTGCATAATATAATAAACCAAAATCGATCATTATAATGAGTAGCTTCAAGGTGGTTTAAAAGAGAAACCACAAACACTTTAAAAAAAGTCATAGAATGATCACTCTTTTTTCAACTCAGCTTTTCAAGTACACTCTTCTTAAAAAACAAATTATCCTTGCATGCAAGATGGTCCTTGTGTACACTCAGCCTTTGAGTGATTTTTTATTTTCTCATACAACACTAAGCTTCACAAAAATATTCTAACTTAAAACAAATACTTTAAAACTTGTTTTGAACCGCTCTGCACTCTTTGGATTAAGTTAGCCACCTGTTGTATTATGTATTATGTAAAATACTAACTAACGACTCAACTTTACTTACTTACTTTACTTGGCTATCTTGTGCATTAGAAGGTTTCTAAGTTACCAACTTTACTTTGTAAGGGGGTTTTTGGAAATGCACTTAGTTATCTACATGTAACTTATTACTTCAAGAATATGTTTATGCACGTTTACTATATTTTCACCGTCGTGTTATAGGTATACTTATTAATTTATTCCTACATTTCAGCACACTTCTCTCTGTATGCTCGTTGGTCCAATGGCGAGCGCTACTTAACTGCTGAGCATGAGGTTCAGCAGTGCTATTCTGTAACCATCTCACCGTGAAAACTTAGGTGAAGTGAGCGTGGAGTGAGCTGTCATTCCACAGGGATTGACACTATTGACAGCTCACTTCACCCAAGTTTTCACAGTGATATGTTTACAGAATAGCATGGCTGGTATCGATTCCCGGGTCGGGCAGTGTTATTTGGTTATTCCATTAAGAATTTTGCCATTCAGCCTGCCTAGAGTCACTATTTGTGCCCAGTTGATGTCAATAGGCTCGCCCCCTATTACATGGGACTTAAACATACCAGGCGAAATGTGGGTGTACTATAGGTAATAATCATAATCATAAATCTTTATTTAGATTTATGATTATGATTATAAGGATAAGAAGGTTTAGGTACACCTCTGCCTAAACGTTCGGGAAATACAGGCTTTTTTTTTCTTTTTCTTTATTTATTTAAAGGGGTTTTGTCACTTAGTTATAATGTCACCCCCGTTGAGAAAAACAATCAATAACTTAAATCTAACACAATGAGTAATACCCAGTTATTATCGAATGACATGATGGCTTATTACATCCCGGTAGATAACCGATAAAAGGCTACATAATATCCTAGCCACCTCCGACCTCGGGGACGCTAAGATACTGTTACATGCCCCCACCTCAAATCCAACACCGAATAGACATTGTCTTTCTTGTATGTTCCGGTTACATTCCATCAACACGTGATAAATGTCTTCAACTACCCCACAAACTGTACAGTTTGGTGAAGTACTTTGACCCATTAAATATCGAAACTGGTTCGATGGGATGTGACTAGAACGCATTCTCAACAGAATACAGGCTTGATGTTATGTTCTCTCCGACTATAATGGAAGCAAACGGAACAGCTCTGGTACAATAAAAATAAAAAAATCTGGGCGACAGCTTTGTTTCTGACATATCATAACATAAATTCTAAGCGTCCTATAGTTATTTGCACGAATGTATAATCGTTGTAGTTCGGTCAATTACGACCAGTATGTCGTCGAAGCAACTTCGCGATTAGTGTAGTGCAGGTTTGACGGTGCTTGAATAGAACGCTAGCTCACCCAAAAGCACCTTAGTACACCCTAGTTGACTCGAATTCATTCAACAATGTCACTTATAAAGCTTCGTGCAGGCCAGCGCGACGCGACGCCGCGACGCGACACCGGCTATTGTTATACCGTCAAGTTTTCTTAGAAATTGTATTGTTCGAGTCGCGTCGCGGCGTCGCGTCGCGCTGGTCTGCACGAAGCTTAATCCGTCTAATAAAAGAACGAAAAAACAAGTCTAAAGGAGTATTTTCAAACGTTTTTACTACCGATTTAGTCTTTGAACATGTCATACTCTCTATCAGCAAAGAGCTGTTAGCTGAGTTGTGAAAACCACGAAGGCCGGAATTGCTGGAAAATGCCACATTTTTTTTTTTTTTTTTTTGGGTAGGAAATTATCAAATAACTTCTCCCGCTCTGGGTGGAGCGGGAGGGCGTGTCAGACTTTTACTGACTAAAACCCACCCGTGTTCCTTCCGTTGCCTGTGTGACGAGGTCGCGATATCCCTTTCAGACAAACCCGCAACCCCGGCAGGCATTGGCCCTTCCGGACCCCGTCAGTTGGTGCTGACATCTCTTTGAGGCGCGCGTGGAACACAACGCGCCGTCGACCCGGGCCTGGTCCCTATCGGACGGCGAGCTACCCATTGCTCACCGTCCGCAAGCCCGCGCCTACGGTGGCCGGAAGTCGGCTCGCGACTCCCGACGCCCGGGGCGTCTCCTGCGGCGACTAGGGGCGCGAGGGGGCGCATTTTGCCTCTCCCTCGCGCGCTCCGCCTCCTCCTTCGCGAGCATTACTGCTTCGCAGAAGGAGGTGACGGCCTCCCATGCACTCTCGCTCCGGACCATGGCCTGAACCAGGGCCGGACGCGAGAGATCGCCGCCGCCGATCGCCTCCGAGAGGACACGGCGGTGCTCCGCCCAAGATGGGCAGACCTCCACCGTATGCTCCACCGTGTCCTCCGGGCGATCCACACAGTGGTGACACCCGGGCGTTTCCTCCTGCTTTATCCTGAACAGGAACCTCCCGGAACAACCATGTCCAGTGAGGACCTGTGTCAGGCGGAAGGTGAGGACGCCGTGGCGCCTCTCTAGCCACTCCTCAAAGAGGGGACTTATCGCCACAATTGTGGCGTGCCCACATGGGGTATAATAATCGGAAGTTTTCTAGGTTGCGTTTTTTCCGTACGTACTTTGTTTTTATTGGAAATCGCTGACTATCACTACATCTATACATACAGTCGCTTTTCGCGTTTGTCTGTATGTCCGCGTTGTTCTTCTGAGCCACGCTACACATTTAGATGAGGTTTTCACCATCGTTTAGAGAATTTATTCCGGAAGGTTTATGTGTATAATACGTTAATATTAAAGTTACGTTTACCTAAGAAATCTTGATGTTTTGTCAAGTCGTAAAGACCGTGCGAAGCAGGAACGGGTCGCTAGTATTACGAGTACATAAAACAAAGTCCCCCCGCCGCGTCTGTCTGTCTGTATGAACGCGATAAACTCAAAAACTACCGAACGGATTGTCATTTGGTTTTCACCAATGGACGGAAGGAAGGTTTAGAAATATAATTAATTAAGGTTTAGTATAAATTGGCTGAAATATGAAGATGATTGTTGAAGAGGTGACTGAGAGCCTTAAGGCTCGTGCAGACCAGCGCAACGCGACGGCGCGACGCGACTCGAACAATAAAATTTCTAAGAAAACTTCACGGTATAACAATAACCGGTGTCACGTCGCGCCGTCGCGTCGCGCTTGTCTGCACGAAGCTTTACGGGCGTGCGTCGCGTAACCTAATTTAGAGTTTTAAGGAAACAATGTATTATGGAATTAAGTATTCCTCTTAAAAATGTCTATTGTCTACCTTCTAAGATTAACACAATCTATAAACAAATATAATAAAGCTCTAGAGTTTGTTTGAACGCGCTAATCTTTGGAACTACCAGTCGAATTTGAAAAATTATATTTGCAGTTGATAGCCCACTTCTTGAGGAAAGATATAAATGATTCATTTAAGATAGCCCACTTCTTGAGGAAAGATATAAATGATTCATTTAACATCGAGCCGAGCAAAAAGAAAAAATGTCTGAAAGACGAAGCAATAGCGTGGGCAGGCGCTGCGATGCGACGCGGTTGGTGGGACGAGGGAGTTTTATAAAAATGTTGATGTTATTTAAGTATATTGTGTACTAGCTGCGCCCCGCGGTTTCACCCGCATAAGTCTCGATCTCATGGGAATATCGGGATTAAAAGTATCCTATGCGTTAATCCAGGTTATAAACTATATGTGTGCCAAATTTCATCCAAATCCGTTCAGTAGATTTTTCGTGAAAGAGTAACAAACATACATCCATCCATACATCCATCCATCCTTACAAACTTTCGCGTTTATAATATTAGTAGGATATTACGACTTCCACGCGAAAGAAGTCGCGAGCGGTAAACGATAAAACAAGCCGTAATATTAATTAACTCCAGTTCAGTTTTGTATGTCAACCATTTTTGTTTCATCTTTATTTAATTTAGAGTAGGTATTTTGATAATACATACACATAACTATGAGAGCGCCATCATGAATTTCAAAATGTAAAGATTATGGAAATAATTTTTAAGAAAACCATAGCATCTTCCAGCCATCAACAAAAACCCTTCGAGGTGCGTTCCTTTCCGCATTTATTTCAAAGCACACACCGCCTTTATGCTATTCACAATTCCCACTACTCAAACAAAACAAAAGCCAGCAGAAAACCCCGAAACAGCATTAAGCATCATTTACTTCTGTGAAAGTAAAGTGAGAAGGTATAACAGAGCAGGGCTCGAGAAAAACGTCGACACAAGAGCCCTACAGTCCTGCTGCAAATAAGACAGCCTTTAGTGTTGTATAAATAATCCCGGGATTTAAAAAAATCTTTTGTGTCAAGTCGGGATCATAAATATATTTCGCAACTACGAGTATACTCGGGACTCGACGATGTAATCTTATGAAACCTATGTACATTTTTAATATCAGACATTATTGTGATTTAACCGTCTGCCTATTTTTTTTTACATAGCATAAAACTGTGACGTTTCTGACCGGTCGGGTTCAGAATCATCTAAACTAACAATTTTATACGGTTTTGGCCGTAAAACGATGTGACATGGATTTGGTTGA
This sequence comes from Agrochola circellaris, assembly GCA_914767755.1. Classification (NCBI taxonomy): domain Eukaryota; kingdom Metazoa; phylum Arthropoda; class Insecta; order Lepidoptera; family Noctuidae; genus Agrochola; species Agrochola circellaris. Next base: position 14,528,076 of record OU611860.1, read on the forward strand.
TGACTCTCATACTATTATTAATTGTCAGTATTGGCAAGTAATCAGATTTTCTTAGTCAAAAATCAAGTCTGCGCGCCTACCGATTTGAATGAGCAAAACTATTGAAGTAAGTAATTACTGTTGAAGTCTTTTAAGAATTATCAGGAACCTTTACGTTCTGCGATACTCAACCACAAAATAGCTCGCGAAAGACAACTGCCTGTAGATATAAAATAATAAAACCGTGTGTCTAATTGAAAGCAGATAAGCACAAAGTTTCCACTTTAAGCTTCGTACAGACAAGCGCGACGCGACAGCGCGGCGCGACACCGGCTATTGTTATACCGTGAAGTTTTCTTAGAAATTGTATTGTTCGAGTCGCGTCGCGCCGTCGCGTCGCGCTGGTCTGCACGAGCCTTAAGACGCAGATATATACTATATACACAAGCCATTTATACTATATACGCAAGCTAACCACTCAAGGCCTCTGGCATACCAGAGGCTATGAGGGGTTAGCTTGCGTGTTCTGTGCTGAGCTCGCGCAACGCGTCGTACGTCCAGCCAGTAATAGGACTCACCCATCAAGAAGCACTGTCCCGAATTAGACGCATTATTAATTTATTATACATAAAACAAAGGGTATTTTATTTAAAAACGTATACTAAAAGATAAATAATTAAATTATCTTTTAAATGGTGAAGGTTTCAGAAAATTACGCTTGATAGTTTTTGTGTGATTCTCAGTTTTTATACGCGTTACACATAACTTTACAAAATTACAATATGTAATATAAACATAATCTAAACTATCGACAGATAAGTTAGTCAAATGCTCTAATTTAACAAAAAAAAAACATAACATTAACACTCGTTTAGACGTGTTCTTCAGTATAAAATCATTAATTAGTGTCACCTTAAATCCCGGTGTATCTCACTTTCCCGGGATTCCGTAACTTTGCCCAACACTAAGTTCACGGCACAAGGGCGCTGTGACGCAAAGTGGTGCACTCTGCCCGCTTTGTGGTACACGTAGAAAAAGTAGTACATTTAAAAAAAAAAACCTTCCTTCCCGTTTATTTTATTCTTTCATAGTAAATGCTATTAGATGAAGCTACTTTCTTTTCAAAGGAAGCCAGCAGATTTATTTAGGGGAGCACTTTATCTCTTGATAATACTATTTTGTGTAGATTTTTATAAGAGGTAGCCCTGACCTTTTAAGTTTGAAGGGCACATCGATAAAGGAGGTTAAATTGCGCCTGCCGCGGCCAGTACTGATAGGTTTCCATTATAAACACATCGACAACCTTCGCTATTCCAGGTTAAGGTAGCTACTGGTTGTATTTCAGGGTACTGTCTTCCACAGCCTATACCTACCACAACCAGATACCAACCGACAAAGTTTTATTACAACCATTTATATCAAGTAATGTGGTGGGCATTCATTTGTCTAGGTTACCTCATGATGCTATGCATCACCATCAATCTGCCTAGCCTTTTCCCAACCATGTTGGGGTCGGCTTCCAGTCTAACCGAATGCAGCTGAATACCGTATTTTACATGGAGCGACTGCCTATATGACCTCCACAACCCAGTAACTGGGTAACACGATACCCCTTGGTAAGACTGGTTGTCAGACTTTCGGGCTTCTGACGACCCGTAACGACTGTCAAAGATCAATGACAGCCATTATGCCTCACCATAATATCTCAAAATGTAAATTATTATCGCGTGACCCCACTGAAGAGAACACCTACAGATATTTATACAAAGACTTCAACTCAACCAACGTCTATCCCGATAATCCGTCCTCAAAGAAGTACTCTAGAAAATTCAATACTCTTCAGGCAGCGCTGAACATAAATAGAATCACAATAGCTGCAGCGTTGAGCTCTCTTGACCTACCAAGCTGATGTTACTGCGAAGTAGAGGTACAGAAGTTTTATTAAGAAAAAACAAAAGAGAAACGATGCAAATAGGACGTAATACAACAGACTTCCAAAAATAAAACACTACAAAGTGAAAAATAACTTTAATTTCGGAAGTCCGACTGACTTCGGAAATTAAAGTTATTTTTCACTTTATAGTGTTTTATTTTTGGAAGTCGGTTGTGTTTTTTTTTTTGTAAAAAGTTTTTATCTTTAGATCGACTTTTGTTGTTTCGTGTGTCAGTATGAAAGTTTATAAAAGGTATTCAAAAATTCTAGATACACTTACCGAGGGTCCTTATTAGCCACTTATGAGCGTATACTGCTGCATGGTCGGTGTCAAACGTGTCGTGGAAAACGTTTTTTATTTTGTAAAAAGTTATTATTTTTCACTTCTCAGTGGTACCTACCCTTCACAAATTCGAATACCACTATCTGCTATGTATGTAAATAACAGTGACAGGAACTTGTCATATTATCCATAAAATAGACTAAGTGAGAAAAATACGTATTATTGAAGCTAACTCAAAAACTATCCAAGCAAAGTTAATAAAATTGATAAGGGACCACCTCGACCTTTTAAAAAAAAAAGAATTAACAATATCGGTTCACAACTGACGGAGAAATCGGTGGACACAAATAAAAAAAAAACATAAATACGCTACGAACATAGAATCTCCTCCTTTTTGGAATTAGGTTAAAAAACAAACACCGATCCTATCAATTGAAGATCCTGGAGCTCCTCTTTTCACAGTACATCACGGAGTCCCTCCTTCCTTCTTCTTATTGTTGGTTGGTTGTGAAGGTTCCGGGTGTAATTGTTTTGTTAAATATCTAAGCCCGGTAAGTCACACCCCTACTCGAAATTGAACTGTGAACTTGGTTCGGTGTAACGGGTCAACTTTAAAATTTAAAAATGCATAGTTTGTGTTTTCCAAATCAAGGTAAGTCACTAAATAACAGTTAAAATCGATTATTTCATGTATATCCTGATATGTCCATTGCCATGTGTTTATCAAAGCACTTCCGCGACGACCAATCACCGTAAACTATGGGTCTAAGATGGCTGCCATTTCCATGAGTTATTGGGAGTGAAACTGGTAAGTTCAAAGTAATTGGAACGAAGTTCCTTATCGCGCGTTGTGAAAGGGGGCTAGACGGAAAAAAATCTCACGAAAAGTTGTAACGACACTTTTTGCTATAGTAAGCTGTGCGGCGTGCGCATGTTTCTCTGTCTGTCTCTCTCTCTCTTCGAACTTCGTTCTATCCGGGTGTCCCTTGACACCTCTCATTTTTTTTTTTTCAAACTCCGGTATGTTTTGGTAGTTTATATCAAACAAAGGTATGTCCATACTTTGAGCAGATTTTTAAGCTTAATCTATTATTTATATGTTATAAAAACCACCAGGGGATTACGCTCGACTCCAGGCTACAATGGGGTCCTCATTTAACATCTCTTGCAGGACGGCTAAGTTCAGCAGCATATGCTGTAAGAAAAATCCGTCAATTTACTGATGTAGATACTACGAGGCTAATCTACTTCAGTTACTTTCATAGTATTGTTATATGTCTTACGGTATTTTACTATGGGGACGAGCTGCGGACATCGACTCTATTTTTATTCTGCAAAAAAGAGCCATAAGAGCAATATATGGCCTCCGCAGGTGCGATTCTCTTAGGGAACTGTTTAAAAATATTAACATCATGACGGTACCTTGTCAATATATCTATGAAAACATCATGTACGTAAGGAAAAATCTTAATCTTTTCAGTAAAAGAGGTGAAAGACACAATTATAGTACTAGAAATAGGGACCAATTAGTTCAACCTGGTTTCAGACTGGCTAAAGTAGACTCATCCTTCATGGGGTACTGTTTAAAATGTTACAATAAAATACCTCCCCACATACTCGAACTAAATGAAACTATGCTGCCAAGCATATTATAAATTGGGGGATTACATCGCTGACAAAAATGCATGGCTCAACGCTGGTCCAGCTCAACTAGTTGATTAGCATTGAAAATAATGTTGCGAGCTGCTGAAGATTGCAAAAAAAAAATCTTTGCATTGTATAAATTCAATCTCTTAGTATTGTATAATTGCATAGCACATGTGTGAGCACTGTGACCATTACCATTTACTGGGTAAGTCTTTCATTGACTTGAATGCGCCCTGGCGGCTGAGAGTATGTCATGCTCACTCAAATGTCTCGCTGGTGGTGGCGTGTGTGTTGGATCATTAAGTTCCCTTCAAAATGGTTGAGCTGAATGGTGCTGATCCATGCGTCATGTTCGTGAACGGGCGCCGTCAGTAGGGACTGGTCATCTCTTAGTTTCCATGGCTTATTTTAATGTATTTTAATTTTTGAATTTGTTTATTATCTTTTCATTGCGGACGCTTTTAACGTGCACGTCTTTCTACATTGTTCTCACATGTATAATTTAAACATGTGTGATGTAACCATTATTTTGTAAGAATATTTTGATTTAAAAGAGTGTCCGTGGAGTTTCTTGCCCGTTCTTCTCCATAGGTACCTACTACGCTTTGGAATGGGCAACTAGCTTCATCTTTCTGACTGACCGACCCCTTGACAATTCAAAAGTGCCTGTAATTGGTTTATTTGAAATAAATGCTTTGAGTTTGAGTTTGAGTTTGAGTTCATCTCATAGACGAGTAATCGTTTAATAAAAAAACCCTCATATCTTAATAATCTATAGCCAATAACATAATATTTCTTTCATTTCCCGCTTTTCACTTAAAGTGGTCATATTGGGTCTTGATATCACAATTTCCGTATGCTTCAGATACATATTGAGGCCAATAATATACCTTAGTAGACGACACATTCGATAGACAGCGGTTATTATCCATCCCTTTCCGACACACACGTTACGGGTGGTTGGATGGCTATTGATGTGCCAGTAACCATAAAAACTGAACATGCATTATTGCGAACTGTGATGTGGTCCAGTCCTACATTAACATATCTTGGAGCGTTAATCTCAAACGAGCGTGGATGCATGGATGAAATTAAGAGACGTTTGGCGATAGCTAAATCATCAATGAACAAACTTAAAAGACTCTGGAGGAACAGAGATATTCTAAAATCCACGAAGATCTGGCTTGTTCAAACACTAGTTTTTCCTATGTTCCTTTACGCTGCTGAGACGTGGACGCTGCGTGACATCGAGAAGAAGAAGATAAACGTTCTGAAAATGTGGTGCTGGAGAAGAATGCTTGGGGTATCGTGGATGGAGTTTCGCACCAACACCTCTATACGCCAAGAACTCGGCATCAAAACGAGTTCTTCTGTTCTGGTCCAAACGCGCATCCTCAATACTGCGGACACGTCTCGAGGCGTGAGGGGGTGGCTCCACAGAGCACCTTGTCGTGCAGAGCAGAGTGGACGGTACTAGACCACGTGGACGCTCACCCATGAGATGGACTGACCAAATCAAATCCGCAGTGGGCGAACCCGTGTATGAGTGCACTAAATACACCAAAAATCGGAGTAGATGGCGAGAAATTGTGAGGCGAATCACATCAACACCTGGACAAAAAACTATATGAAGACCACGACCGCTCTGTCAAGAGTGCTACGAAGAAGAAGAAGAACTTTACAAAACTAAATCACCCTTTTTACATGATCTGGTTATCAGTAGTAGTGGTTGAAACCACTATTTTACGAGTAGATTTAAGAGCGTTTATTCTGAAAGTTGGCAACGTCGCAAATAGCTGTCAAAAAATTACCTGTTTTGATTAATTTGGTAATATTACTGTACGGAAATAAGAAATGTGGCTATCTAGCGATCTAGAATATTAATTATGAAATGCAATAATTAATATCGTTACACCGAATATTTAGTTTTAGATGTAAATAAGTATTTAGAAACTTTCAAAATGCCTTTTTTACACCTAAAACGGGCACAACATCAAATTCAATGTTATAATTGCAATTCATTATTAATATTCTAGTTCGATAGTTAGCCACATTTCTTATTTCCATACAGTAATATTGCCAAATTAATCAAAACAGGTAAATTTTTGACAGCTATTTGCGACGTTGTCAACTTTTAGGATAAACGCTCTTCATGTGGAAAGGCACAGAAGATTCTTCATTCTACGAAGGAGGAATGCCAAACCAAACAATATTAAACTTCTGAACTTCGCCTGTCGTGCAACAGGTGAGACGAAGGGAAATTTTCTTTTTAAAATTCATGAGACGAAATTGTCGATGTAGCTGTCGATGATATTACTTGGTGATCACCAACTTCCTTATTTACTGAGAGGTATTTGAGAGGAGTAAATAAGTACATTACATAACATCATGCCAATAATCCCCAAAGGGATAGGCAGAGGTGTATAGCTATTACCCCCTTATTTCACCATTTATGTTTCAGTCCCATGAAATATTCGAGCTTATTGCCATTAACCAGGCAGACCCAGACCCTGGGCTACTACTGAGAAAATCGTGGTGGAAAAACTCAATAAAACTTTTCTCGACATGGGAACCTAACCTATGACAGCACCTGTCTGGCATTAATGCTGAAATGAAATGAATGCTTTTTGGCGCAGCCGTGAGGCACACACTATTGTTGTTATATTTTTTTTTTTTTTTTTTTTTTTTGTGTTTCACGAACTGTGTCCAAATAAACATTATTCTTTCTTTTCTTTCTTTCTCTCTATGACCTCATGCTCAGCAGTAGCGCTTGCAAACACTAGACCAACGAGGCAAATGATGAACGGTACTGCAAGACGTAGGCTGTTTACTTATTTATTTTATAATATAATATTATACAGGGTGGCAGGACATCGACGCGAAAACTAATACCATGGATTCGGTACATGATTCTAAACTGTTCCATAGAAAAGTGCTATACCTACGCGGCCAAAATGTATGGAACAGCAGATTTTTTTTTAAATAACTGGCGAAAAATTTCAACGCAGGGAGTTCAGAATCATGTAAAGGCTAGTACAGAGCAGTGCGACGCGACGGCGCGACGCGGCTCGAACAATACAATTTCTAAGAAAACTTCACGGTATAACAATAAACGGTGTCGCGTCGCGCTTTTGCGTCGCGCTAGTCTGCACGAAGTTTAATACTAAATCCATGGTGTCAGTTTTCGCGTCGATGTCCCTGCCAGCCCTGTATATCAAATATAATAGTCATGAAATATTATGTTTTTTATAATAAATTTAATATTGTTATAATATTAATCATGAAAGGCAAAAGTATTGAATATCACAAATTACCACATTCTCAACGAGGACCCCGTTACACAGCGTCTGGTTAGGCAATGAGCAAACAGAACTTGTACCAGATAAGTTCACCGGAACTTCTACGAAGGTGGTAAAACCGGCCATTAGTAACCAAACCCAAGACCTCCCGCTTGACAACCAAACTTGCAGCCACTACACCAAAAGAGCAGTCTGAGTTTTAAGCAAAGCTTTGCATGAAAACTTTACTTTTAAAGTAAAGTAAAGTAAAGTAACTTAACTAAGATATTTCGTTCAAGTTTCACAGTGAAGTGGGGACTCAGAATATGACTAAATTTGCGATGCAAAATACTTCTGCATGAAAATTCGAATGTGAGGATCAAATTAAAGCACTTTTTCAGTAACAGACGAAGCCAACATTAGAAAGAAATAAAGAAGAAAGAAAGAAAGAACGAAAAAGTGTTTATTCTAAACAAACTAAACGCACATTACAAAAAAAAAACGAAATACTTTACAAATTAGCCAAAAGCATCGAAACAAATGTAGGGCCACGTGGGCAGTAATTAAAAATGAAATGCACGATACAAATTGCATAGGAAATATGGAGAAAATTACAGTTAACAATACAACACTAACAAATCCTATTGAAATTGCCACCGCCTTTAATAATAATTATATTAATTTATCACATACGAGCAGTCAGGAAAGCATAAAACCTCGTATTAGTGCATCCGTTAACTCGATGTTTTTAAAAACTATGGAGGAAAGCGAGGTTAGACGAGAAATACTGTTATTGTCTAATTCCAATTCTGTGGGTTATGATGAAATCAACACTAAAATTATTAAAGAGTGTACCAATCAACTAACTGCTGTTCTGACATATTTAATTAATTTATCGTTTTCCTGATGCCCTGAAGGGCATCAGGAAAAGTTCACGATGCAAATTAAACAGAATACAATAAACGAAACAGTATACTCGATAGTCAAGCCTTTATATAAAAAAGGAGAAAAATCTGATATTAATAACTATCGTCCTGTAACGTTAATACCCATATTGTCCAAAATATATGAAAAGTGCATGTATGGAAGAATAATTGACTATTGTGATAAATTTCATATAATTAGCAAAGAACAATAATATGGCTTTCAGAAAAACAAGTCCACTACTTTGGCAATATTCTCCCTGGTAAAGGCTGTAGTTACTAATATCAATAATAAAAATCTGACCACTGGGCTATTTTTTGATGTCTCAAAAGCCTTCGATTTAGTTTTCACAATCTGTTGCTCAAAAAACTTGAACTTGTATGTATCAGGGGTCCTACACTTCAGTGGATAAAATCATATTTCAGTAACCGACAACAACGAGTCATTATTGATAAAATTGATGAAAATCAAGTTAAGGTGCCTTTTTCATCAGAATACAAGCACAATACATGTGGTGTACAACAAGGAAGTGTACTGGGGCCTGTCCTGTTCTTGCTGTACATAAATGATATTATTAATATAACTGACCACCGATGTATATTATTTGCTGATGACATAGCTATTATTATAGCGACAGAAAAATGTAACAATTTTAGAAATAATCATAAGACTGACATTAATAATACTATAGATAAATTAATACAATGGCTTTGACATAAATAATTTAAAAATTAATCTTAATAAATCTGTTTATATTAATTTCAATAAATGTAATAATCCTAAATGAAATATTAAACTAAACGTATCAAAAATTAAAGAAGTAGCACAAACGAAGTTTCTAGGCGTAATTATTGATGAGAATTTGAATTGGAAAGAGCATGTGGATAACGCTGCAAAGAGAATAAATAAATTTGTATATGCACTTAAACAAATCAAAAATATTACAAACTTAAAAACAGCTCTCATGACCTATCATGCATATGTAGAATCGGTACTACGTTACGGGCTTATAATATGGGGAAATAGTACCGATATAAACCGAACATTTATTGCTCAAAAAAAGTGCATTAGGGCAATTTACGGGATGCACTCGGAGGAATCTTGTAAGCCCATATTTAAGAAACTAGGTTTGTTACCGCTGCTGTCGCTTTATATGTTTGAAATATGTATGTTCGTCAATAAACATAAAGACCTGTTTATATCAGCCAATGATATTAAATCCAAGGAGCCGGCGGCGTGATCCACAGAGACTCGTTCTGCATGATCTTCCCAAGCTTGCTAAATATAATAAAAGCTGCTTATATAATTGTGTTAGTATATATAATAACATACCGAGTAGCATAAAAAACTTAAACTCCAGATTATTTAAGGGAAAATTGTTTGACTGGTTAAACTTGAAAAATTTCTATAGTCTTAAAGAATTTATGGATAACAAATTCTCATGTTAGTATTAAGTGAACATATGCATGCTAAGTACAATTCTGGCAAAACATGTAAGATCTTTCGGCGCTAGGATAAGACCGTACAAATCCAATTCCAGGCTAATTTGGCAATATTTGTTTATTCTGACAACGTTGTAGTTTGCGCCATTTTATTCTGCCCGACGACGCGACCTTAGTTATCCCAGTGCCGAACTCACCCCAACATACTCCCAATATACTCCATCAAGCAGCATGAGCTCGTTAAAGAACACAATAACGCAAACTTTTAATACGTAGTTTAATCAAAAGAAGAAAAGAAAAAGATAGAAATATTATTTATTCTGCACAAATAGGACGCAAATTATTAAATAATCATATATAGAGGTATGAGGAACAGGATCTAGTTCACTCATTCTCAATGGAAAAGGTAAGATCGTCTACTGCCCGACGATTGATGTCAGGACGTTGTATACCGGCGGAAAACATTGCTTGTGCCATGCAGGATTTTGCGTGACGTCAGTGTGATGCGTAGTTCGGATAAGGCGATGTAGATGCCGCCACCACACGTAAAATAATACAAATTAACCGAAAGCCTCGTATTCGACAACAAAATAATAAAACCAAAAAGATAAATAATGCCCACTGGATATTAACAGACTAAATACTATGTATTAACTATAGGGTTTATTCCAAAGCGGAGTCAAGAGGCATTTAGAAGCATTTGCCTTGATAAACAGTGTTGCAGAGAAAAGTTGTGCATATTTCCACTGACAGCGTTAGGTGCAAGTCGAGCGATTTAGGTCTTTGGTGAGTTGAAAATGCAGGTTCATCTTGAGATTTGGTCCCGACTGTCGTTTATAGATTTTCGACAGATGTAAGGGGTAATCTGAAGCTCAAAAGTCTATCAACCAGTCTTACCAAGGGGTATCGTGTTACCCAGTAACTGGGTTGTGGAGGCCACATAGGCAGTCGCTCCAGGTAAAATACTGGTATTCAGCTGCATCCTGTTAGATAAGAAGCCGACCGCAACATAGTTGGGAAAAGGCTGGGCAGATTGATTTTGATTGATGAAGTAACTCACATCCAAACTAGCCATCCATATTATTACATCATAATATACATTCCCATTATACTGCCTGCCTCGTGAGGCAAGGGAGGTCGTAAGCGTTACAGCTGAGCATGATGTCCTGGGTTGAGTCCCAGATCGGGCTAGTGTACATAATTGGGCTTTTCCATCTGGAACTTCTCAGTAGTAACCCGGAGTCTGGATTGGTGTCATAGGCTCGCCCCGTATTACATAGGACTGAAAACATTACTGGCGAAATGTGGGAGAACTTCGGGTACACCTCTGCCTAAACCTTCGAGGTAACAAGGCGTGATACATTCCAGTATTCTAAGCTCAAATACCTCCACGTATGCATTATTTACACGGCTTCTCCATCGTTGGAGCGATCTCTTTGAGCGCATAGATTTAACGAGAAAGCCTAGCTGCTGCAATTATAGGCGCCGCTTAACCTTAATACCAGAGGAATTGTTGGTATTGTGGTACACCAATTAGTTAGACCCAAGAAGGTGCAATAAAAGGATCTAAACTAGTGTAGATGCAAGTCTCGATACCAATTTTGTTGAATGGCTTTTTTAATACACCTTATGGTGTTGAACGTCAGAATGGCGGAGTCAGTGGCTATTTTTTGATGATATTAGTATTGAGTACCTACTTAGTTAAATAACAAGAAAAAATTTATACAATAATAAAAAACTAGTGACTTCCAAAAAACACTACAAAGTGAAGAATAACTAATAAATAGTTAACTCAAAACTATCCAAGCAAAGTTATTAAAATTGATATGGGACCACCTCTGAAGTATGATATACCAAACAAAAAAGAATTACCAAAATCAATTTATAATTGACGGAGTAATCACGTAACAAACATAAAAAAACATGCAGTTGAATTGAGAACCTTCTCTTTTTTGAAGTCGGTCAAAAACTACTTCAATGTGTATAAAGATATTTTAAGAAAACTTTTGAATATTTTTTATGAATTCACGTTCATAAAAAAGTTATACAAGCCAAACAAAAGGAGGTGTGTAAGGAAGAACACTTGGGGTTCTGCTTACCTCCATGAAGAAAATACGTGAGTTACCTATGTCAATGGTTTTACTATTAAACAAATGCACGAAGATTGTAATGGTTTGTGTACCTACATGCAATTATGAATAGGTAATAATTTCCTTTTTTAGGAAAATTTTGACTAATGGTAAACTAATACGAATTTATTTTAGTCACGAATTTTAATACATTCAAAAACACCGACCAAGTGCGACCCGGACGCACATGAAGGGTTTGAAGGGAAAATACGCTGAAAACAAAATACGATTCTTATATTAATTTATAACTTTATTTAATTTTTATTCTTTTTTTCGTGTGTTTATTGACTAACCTGGTGTCAGAGTTTTAAAGCCGCTCATGGGCCTCTCACTTGGCTTCTTTTTGGCTTTTTATTAAACTGTTGCTATAGCGGCAATAAAAATACACAATCTGTGAAAATTTCAACTGTCTACCTATTCATGAGATACAGCCTGCTGACAGACAGACTGCGGAGGTATAGTAATAAAGTTCCGTTTAGCACCTTTCAATTACGGAACCTTGAAAACAAATTACCCCTCAAAGTCTCATCTCTCAACGATTAATTGAAGTTTCCAAATAAAATATTTATTTTTATACCTCAAACAACTCGAAAGCTGTCCTTAAGTAAATTAGCTGAAGAAAATGAGACAAACTTGCATCGTTTTTATTTTATGGGTGCTTTAGTTTATGACCTTATTTATGGCATTACAGCCCATAAAGTATTGATGTCAACAGTTTTAGTGATTAGCTTTGATGTTACCTTTTATACTAGCAGTTATTTGCGATTCTGTCCGTCTGCTGGGGAGTTTGTTGCGCCACTTCTTCTTCCCAGCTAACGCACTAGGAAGTGGTGAAGGGTGGGCGTTTTGGGGGACTGTCTTATGTAATTTTGACGTTCGAAAAGTGCTGATTCTCAGCCTAGTTTGAATAAATGACTTTTGTTTTTTTTTTTTTTAATTTTCGGAATGTTTTTAATTTCCATTTTTTCTATTTGGAAAAAGTTAATCGCTTCGGTATTTTAACCTCGGAAATAAATTTTGGCAAAAAAGACCAGTGTATTGTGAAGATATCTGCCGTTCTGTAACCCTGTATTAATATTTTGTTTGCGCTGATTTTCCTATCACGTTTTGGGAGTTCACCGAAGTTTTTTTCATAGTAGGTACTATGCACCTGATGAGTAATGTACCTACATATACAATATATTGTAACACTTTTTAAAAGAGTAACGGTGGAGTTTCTTGCCCATTCTTCTCCATTCGAAAACTACCTTTTGGAAGCGGCGACTAGAATCAATTAAATTGTTTGTAAACTTTGACGTTTCAAAAGTGCCTTACAAGGGCCTATTTGAAATAAATGATTTGACTTTGACTTTGACTTTGACTTCGTTAGGAAACTGCCATTTCCTAGAAAATTCGAAGACGTGACATCTACCAACCCGCACAGGGCCCGCGTGGTGGATGACGGCCCACTCCCTCTCACAGAGAGGAGGCCTGTGTCCCAGCAGTGGGAACATTATAGGCTGATTATGATGACTAGGCACCTAGAGATAATGGAAGAGAATGTGGAGTTTCTCTAGGACCACATTATAATAACCGTACTACCATACTTAGGCCCTTTGTACACGCCATGGTTTCTTTAAGGTACGGCGTATAAACCGCGTCGTAGAAAAAACGTGTCTATCAACAAGCTTTCCATAGTGATCCATATAACACTGACGACCGTGTCTAAACACCGCGTATAAACCGCGCCGTCGAAAAAACGTGTCTATTAAACAAGCTTTCCATAGTGATCCATATAATACTGACGAACATGCCTACTTACGGCAGATAAACCGCGCCGTGGAAAAAACGCGTCTGTCAACAAGTTTTCATAGTGATCCATATAATACTGACGACCGTGACTACCGACGGCAGATAAACCGCGCCGTCGAAAAAACGTGTCTGTCAACAATTTTTCATAGTGATCTATACAACACTGACGACCATGCCTACTCACGGCAGATAAACCGCGCCGTAGAAAAAACGCGTCTGTCAACAAGTTTTCATAGTGATCCATATAACACTGACGACCATGCCTACACACGGCAGATAAACCGTGTCGTCAAAAAAACGTGTCTGTCAACAATTTTTCATAGTGATCCATATAATACTGACGACGATGCCTACACACGGCAGATAAACCGCGCTGTCGAAAAAATGTGTCGGTCAACAAGTATTCATAGTGATCTATACAACACTGACGACCATGCCTACACACGGCAGATAAACCGCGCCGTCGAAAAAACGTGTCTGTCAACAATTTTTCATAGTGATCCATATAACACTGACGACCATGCCTACACACGGCAGATAAATCGCGCGCTCGAAAAAACGTGTCTGTCAACAAGCTTTCCATAGTGATCCATATAATACTGACGACCATGCCTACTTACGGCAGATAAACCGCGCCGTCGAAAAAACGTGTCAATCAACAAGCTCCCATAGTGATCTATACAACACTGACGACCATGCCTACACACGGCAGATAAACCGCGCTGTCGAAAAAACGTGTCAATCAACAAGCTCCCATAGTGATCTATACAACACTGACGACCATGCCTACACACGGCGTATAAACCGCGCCGTCGAAAAAACGTGTCAATCAACAAGCTCCCATAGTGATCTATACAACACTGACGACCATGCCTACACACGGCAGATAAACCGCGCCGTCGAAAAAACGTGTCTGTCAACAATTTTTCATAGTGATCCATATAATACTGACGACCGTGACTACCTACGGCGTATAAACCGCGCCGTCGAAAAAACGTGTCTATCAACAAACTTCCATAGTGATCCATATAACACTGACGACCGTGACTACCGACGGCAGATAAACCGCGCCGTCGAAAAAACGTGTCTATCAACAAGCTCCCATAGTGATCTATACAACACTGACGACCATGCCTACACACGGCAGATAAACCGCGCCGTCAAAAAAACGTTTTTGTCAACAAGCTCCCATAGTGATCTATACAACACTGACGACCATGCCTACACACGGCAGATAAACCGCGCTGTCGAAAAAACGTGTCGGTCAACAAGCTCCCATAGTGATCTATACAACACTGACGACCATGCCTACACACGGCAGATAAACCGCGCCGTCAAAAAAACGTTTTTGTCAACAAGCTCCCATAGTGATCTATACAACACTGACGACCATGCCTACACACGGCAGATTAACCGCGCTGTCGAAAAAACGTGTCGGTCAACAAGTTTCCATAGTGATCTATACAACACTGACGACCATGCCTACACACGGCAGATAAACCGCGCTGTCGAAAAAACGTGTCTGTCAACAATTTTTCATAGTGATCCATATAACACTGACGATCGTACCTACACAGCTACACAACGCGAATAAACTGTTGTTTTTTGACGGTAACAAAAATGTGTGCATAAACCGTAGTTTTTAACGGTAAGAAAAAGGACCTTATAATTACAATACAGGACCAAGCTCTTCAACGAACGCACCTGGGCACCTTCTGTCGAACTCAAAGTCGCTTCACCTCGGCCTATAGGCTATAAGCAGGACGTGACAACAAGGAACTTGAAGGTCCACGCTTCGTTAATACTCGTCGTCTTTCACGAAGTTCATAAATGAAACAATCCACTTTTAAGTACCATCCACTCTTGATTCCGTCACTCAGCATCCAATAAAAAAGTCCATTAATAAAAATATAGCACGCATACCTACTTCGCTTGATAGTCGATAGTCAGACAGGCACTCTTGACGTACAAAATTGAATATTATTCGCAAATTGAATCCGTTGGTACCTGTCAACTCGATTCATATTTAGTTTACTGCTACTGCTGGCACTCGATTGGAACTCACTTTATTTGTCATGACATTATGCTGTTCAAGCTTGAATTTATCTACAAGGAATACCTATTTTAAGCCAAACTAAATATTAGGTTCAAAAAGCGCAAACAAACATAGAGCGAAAAAAAAAAAATTACGCACTAGTCAATTTTCAATAACTGAACAAAAAACATGGCGAAATTAAGAGGCACGAACTCATATTAAAAAGCTGTACACCAATATTATGTACTTCTTACGTCATCATGATCATTCAGCCGAAAGACGTCCAATGTTGGAGATAGACTTGCCCAGGTGTCGCCACAACTACAGTCCATCCATTCTGTAAACATCTTACCGTGAAGGGTGAGGTGAAGTGAGCTGTCAATAGTGTCAATTCCTAGCTTTAGGTGCAATAACAGCTCACTTCACCCAAGTTTTCACGGTGAGATGTTTGCAGAATAGCACGCCATCCTGTGTTTCTTGCATCCAGTTGGTTCAACTGCGACGTTCAGCGTTTCACCTTGAAAGAGCGCTTAGGGCCTTATAACACTGGCAATTTGCGATTGTTTTGCCAGCGAGGCGATTTTTCAAGCGCTCGCTGCGTGTGCGTAGCGAGCACGCCACGTTTGCATAACGAGAGTGAATAACGTGAGTTTACAAGAGCGATTGAGGTACGTGAGTGTACAATTTTGTGAAAACGCGGACACCACGTCGCGTAGTCGCGGCTAGCTCGCTTCGCACCCGCGGAGAGCACGCTCACAAATCGCTTCGTTTAAAATACGCTGGAAAATCGTCAGTGTGATAATGTTCTTCCCCACGCAGTGCACTTTCCCGTACGCACTACGCGATTGCCACTGTAAAACTTTTCGATCCATTAACCGTACTGCGATTAATGTGCGTCGCCCGTACTTCTGGAAACCATATTTCTGTGAACACACTTCTACAGCTTCACATTGAGTACTTTCTAACCTAGAAATCTTTAAACAAGATCATAGTAAGGTCGACGCCCACTTTACACGGTCAGGGGGCAGTAAAATGTCCTCTACATCAGCAGGATTTTATGCCCACTGGCTTCACCAAGTTTTTGCATTGCATGAGGTTTTATTTATGGCTCAGCATTCCTTTGTGACCGCGTGATGGGTGAGTGTTGACCTTGTGTACAAAATTCGATGGACATTTTGATTTATTACATTGCACTAGTGAAGTTAGTTTTGGTACTGGTTGCTTCTAGATAAGTATTCAAATGAATACGAAATCAGAATGGCTTAAGGATACTTTGTTGTTTCCAGAATAATTTTGTAGTGCGTTTGTACTTGTGTGTTACTCTCAGCCAGCAAGTATCTAGTTTTTTTTTTTTTTGTGATAAGTTCTTTTTTAGGGCTGATTTTTCAATTTTCTACACAAAAGCTGTCAAACTGTCAATTCTATTTCGCAGATAAAAAGAGCATGCTCAAGCGAAGCTCTAAATTACAAAGTTGTATATGGACCATGTTGGATTCATCACGTTTTCTTTGCATTCTTCTCAGTTGCCTCTTTCTTGTAAAAACATTGGTAATTATGACTGTAGTTAAGCATCACTTATTATGTATATTCGCCTACTAGACACCGAACGCTGATATAAATACTCTATCTATCTAGACGAGATTCACAATAATTCTTAGCATGAACTCCCCTAACCTCCACAGCACAATACATAGCCATGTCAACCAATTTCAGATAAGACCGACATTAGAACGGTGAACGATTCCGTCGGGAGCTCTGGCACAAATGCATAGTTACTCCCTCTGCGAATGTAAATTTGTTAAGAGGTGTTATTTTAAACATGATAATGTGTCTAGTTAACTTCTAAAGATGTTTGTGCCGTTGTATTTTAAAGGTTTTAAAGGATAGAGAGTTAAGGTACTAAGCGGTTAATGGCAGGGAATGGGCCATTGTCTGGGCTGGATAGTAAGCTCAATTCAGACCGTCAGGATTGAGGAGCCACCTTTAACGACGTATAACTTTTTAAAGGTTTTACTACATATTTCAGGATCCGGCCTACAAAATCGGCTAATTTACTACTAAATATTGGTAGTACCCTCGTTCAAATATGAGACATGGCTCCTCAATCCATACGGACAATTGACTTTGATTTTGTCGTAACAACAAATAAAATTGTGAACAACCTATTTTACTTATTAGTCCCTAAGATATAAGGCATACAGTCGTTTACTTCAAAACCAACTTAGAAAGACTAATGCTGAAATAGACAGTTGAGTAAGTAGGGATAAAGTATAAATTATCTGAGACTAGCTGCGCCCCTCGGTTTCACCACCATAAGTCTCGATCCCGTCGGATTATCGGAATAGATATATCGTTTATTTGGTGCACACAAAAGACATAGCACAAAATACAAAAATTCGATTAAATAATAACCAAATACATGAATATAGCTATAAGATGCCAATATACAAAAAAAAATAAAGACATTGTGATGACTATTGGCTAAGACACTTTAAAATAGCGAAACATACTAAGTGCGGTGTGCGTCTTAAGGTTGCACCAAATGGGAGTCCAACTCAGCATTTGTCAGGCAAATATACCTGACGCTGATATTCTGCTGGATCCCTGCAGCATACGGACGTCGAGCAGATGAGATAATAAATAGTATTAGGCGAATGATTGGCGTTGTGAAAAGTTAAATGAACAGAATGAAATTACGTAAGTATACCCGCAATTTAAATAATGACAGAATTTTTGAATGATAACAGTAAAGTTTAGCATTTGGAAACGTTAAAAAGGTATCCTATGTCGTTTTCCAGGTCATAGTCTACCCATGCGCCAAATTTCATACAAATTCGTTAACCCGTTTAAGCGTGAAAGCGCAACAAACAAACAAACTTGCTTTCGCATATAAAATATTAGTTAGGATTACGAATTCAAGTACATAATTAATATTTTTTTAATTCTCTGGTTCTAGTTTTGTTATTGTACCTTCTTTGTTAAAATTCTGTTAACAGGCTTTGTATGTTGTACACATAGATATGAAAGAGGGAGTTCATCTGGTAACATGCTTAACATGTTCGAGTCCACCCACTTTTCATAGAGCTCGTATGCCATGCCCCCATATACAAGTTTAATTTTTGTTTACCCTAAACCTCTTAAGGGGTCATTGTACCCATCATTATGGGATCGACGCTGAAATCGCGAATAAAAAATCAGCTGTTCTCTACATTTTGACGAGCTATACGAACATAAATATAGGGAACAGCAGATTTTTTTTTCGCGATTTCTGCTTTGGTCCCATAGTGAAAGTTGTTCATAATAATGAGTACAATGACCCCTTAAGAGGTTTAGGGTAAACAAAAACTAAAGTTGTATATCTGCCATATAT
Organism: Agrochola circellaris; assembly: GCA_914767755.1. Taxonomy (NCBI): domain Eukaryota; kingdom Metazoa; phylum Arthropoda; class Insecta; order Lepidoptera; family Noctuidae; genus Agrochola; species Agrochola circellaris. The sequence goes on from OU611860.1 coordinate 14,546,887, forward strand.
AGTGGACGGCCTGTGGATCCTTCAAGGACCCCCTGAAGGGTCCACAGGCCATCCACTGTAACGCAAACGTAACGACCCCGTAACGTTTGCGCTAAAGTGAATCCACGAGCACTCGGTACTGAACGTGTTGAAAGAAGGCCTCTACAACTTATTTGTTTAAACCTGTTGATTATGAAATAAACTTATTATATTACTAATATATCCATAAAATGGCTTAATTTATGTACAAGGTGGAGGGTTTTTTGAGGGCAGACAGTTTTTTGCGAGTAACTTTTGACTTTTAAATTTGTTGGAACCCTGCCGAACTAGAATATAATTATTTGCAATTCGATTTCAATTTTAATCAAGATGAAAACCGTGTGTAATGTAAGTCTAGACGACTCTAGAACTGTTAGAAATAGTTTTAAAGAGTTATGTTTAATAAAAAAATATTGAAGTTTCTAATAACTTAGATATATTATTACTGGCAGCCCGACCCTGCTTCGCAAGGGTTTTACGTAAAAAATAAAGAGATCGTGTTATTCATTATTTTATGTTTTTAGTAGCGTTTGCCATATCTCCTATGTTATTGACTCAATTTGGATTCTGTTTATTATTTCTAAAAGCATCTGAGTTATTTGATCGGGTTAGCTAATATTTTTAAGTATTTATTTTAAAACACAAGTGTAAGTCCATAAAATCATAGGAAATTGAAAAAAAAATATATATAAGAAAAAATAAATAAAGAATATAGACCCCCTTTTAAAGTAAATTTTCGATAATTTTCATGAATATTCAGAAAAATACGGGCGGGCACACATGCCCATGAGCGACATTGTATGTGAGTTTAATATTCTCTAAACGATAGTAAAAACCAAATCAAAATCCATTGACGTAGTTATAATTTTGAAGAACCACGCTGTCATACAGACAGACACTAAAAGCGAGTTTTAAGCGTTGTGCAGACTAGCGCGACGCGACAACGCGACGCGACACCGGTTATTGTTATACCGTGAAGTTTTCTTAGAAATTGTATTGTTCAAGTCGCGTCGCGCCATCGCGTCGCGCTGGTCTGCACAAGCCTTAATTTATAATATTATGTAGGTATAGATTATAGACTATAGTAAAACTCATAGCCCAGTATAATAATAATAGTGTATTGGACAGATATTAAATTATAGTGAAAAGTATGAGATGCAAACTTTACCATGCCCTAAAACTTTAGACTTTGATTAAAATCTAGGACTTAAAAAAATGTTTAATTAAATAATACTTTTAAAAACTTATAAATAGTTGAAAGTAATTGGGGTTTTGATTAGGTATAATATGTAATATTAATAAATCATCATTTTTTTATGTTTTAGATTACCCACGACACAGGAGAAATCACTTTATGATTGAGTTGGTGGGATCAAGGGCCCGAGAATCGTATTAAGCTTCATGCAGACTAGCGCGACGCGACACCGGCTATTGTCATATCGTGAAGTTTTCTTAGAAATTGTATTGTTCGAGTCGCGCCGCGCTAGTCTGCACGAGCCTTTATGGGACTTGAAACTTAAACCTAAGTAGCAATAGAAAATTAAACTCTAATTTAAAGTTTATAATTTTCATCTTGCAAGTGTCTACTAAGACGTGGCAACTTGAGGTCCTAAGAGAGATTTCATCATGATAACTTAATCAGCTTAGGTGGAGCAGGGAACTCAGTACATAAAAACAGTGCGTTCAATCAGATCCGTGCCTTTTAATTAAGCTTCGAGCAGACTAGCGCGACGCGACACCGGTTATTGTTATACCGTAAAGTTTTCTTAGAAATTGTGTTGTTCGATTCGCGTCGCGCCCGCGTAGTAGGTTACGAACCACTCCCTCTCAACGAGAGGAGGCTTGTGTGCCAACAGTGGGAACATTATAGGCTGATTATGCTATTATGCTAGGCATGGAAAACGAATTTTCCTCCTAACCTCAAATTCCTGAGTTAATTCAAACAAAAAACAACATAATACGATTTCTTAATACGACATAATCCTTTGACCAGGTTACCCGTTTTTGTACTAAAAGGTATTATGTTGGGCAACGGTTAGTAGATTCTTGAAGGCAGCCTGCACAAGATATGGGTCTTTTGTCGAGCAAGTACGAAAGAGCAAAAAGGGGAAAGGTTTCCGATTTGCGAGTAAATATCTATCAAAATATGTCGCATACTCGTAAAAAGCCGTATTTTTTTTTTGCGTTTACTAAGAAGCTTGCTTTAGAGCTCCAAGGGACCATAGACCTACGTATTTGAATTAATTTTAACTTGATACCTCCACGCATTCTTGAGAAAAAGGGCCTGGACAGACTGACGGACGGACAACGAAGTGATCCTATAAGGGTTCCGTTTTTTCCTTTTGAGGTACGGAACCCTAAAAACGAGTTGGCGAGCAAAAAGCAGCGAGTGCGCGACGGTGACGAGTGATTACTCGCTGGTATGCGTATGTACCAAGCGTGAGTCTCTCAGTGAGTGTTTTGCCCGCCAAGCGAGAGTCGCTGAGCGAGTACTCTTTTTAACCGACTTCCAAAAAGGAGGAGGTTCTATGTCCGTAGCGTATGTATGTTTTTTTTTATGTCCACCGATTTCTCCGTCAATTTTAGTGTGGATCGATATTGAAAATCCTTTTTTTGAAAGGTTATGCTCTAAAGTTGGTCCCATATAAATTGTATCAACTTTGCTTGGATAGTTTTTGAGTTAACTTTAATAATACGTTGTTTACCTACTTAGTATACGTGGATGATATAATGATAACTTCTTGTTACTGTTATTTACATAGCAGGAAGTGGTATTCGAATTTGTGTTGGTACCTACGTACCACAACCAAAAAGTGAAAAAGTGAAGAACTGACTTAAAAAAACACTACAAAGTGAGTTTTTGACAATTCTTGTCACTGCGAGTACTGTCCGGTGGGCAGATGGTGCCTTTAGGTACAGATTCTTTTCCGACAGTCTCAAATGCGTGAAAGAAAGTCTATTCATCGCCACCAATGACACCTACCTGAAACCTATCAATCTCCCTAGCTTTTTCCTATGTTAGGGTCGGTTTCCAGTCTAACCGGATGCAGCTGAATACTAGTAGTTTACATGGAGCAACGCCTATCTGACCTCCACAACCCAGTACCTGGATAATACGATACCCCTTGGGAGAACTGGTGTCAGACTTTCGAGCTTCTGACGACCCGTAACGACTGTCAAGGATCTACGAATGACAGACGGGACCAACGGCTTAACGTGCTTTCCGAGGCACGGAGGAGTCTCGGTATGTAAAGATGGTCTACCTAAATGAAACCTATCGTGAAAAGAATTTCCAGTTAGCAAAGTCAGCCTCACACAAGAATTCATCTGATTGTCTACAATTTGAGTTGTATTACAGTGTATCAATGTGTAAACACAATTAAAAACTCAGTATGGCTGAAAATTAACTGAATTGTTGTCCATGTATGTAATTTTTTTTAATGTTGACTGTACAAAAATATTATTAAACGTGGAGGCTTTCTTAAAGGCCTCGCGGACAGGCGCGTCGTTTCCGTGAATTTTTTATATAAATTGTTCCACCAGTCGAGTCGCGTTGTCGCGTCGCCTGTCTGCGGGATCATTAATGAACCCCATTGAAAAAAATTACACTAAATAAAGTAGGCTCTCAAGTACCTACTACAGTTTCTATTTATTTAAAGTTTAAAAACTTAGGTACTCTAGAGTGCGTAACACAGATTCCCTTGAACAAGTTATGAATCCAATTTATAAAAGCGTCCCCCTGTTTTTATATTCATATGAAAACCGCTTGGGGCTTCTACTCTAGTTTGAAATATTCCTTGGAGGATGAAAAAACAATATAAGTTTTGTATTATTTTGTTCTGGTACGTTTTTGTGTTAGTTTTTCTGTTAGGCGTAGCTAGAAATGAAAGTGGTTTTGATTTTAATATTATGATAGTTATTAGGGTGAAGAATAAACAAGATTTTCTCCATCATGCTTGGTAATTCGAGCATTATTTTGACGACCTTCTTCGCGATAAATCCAAAAATGCTGTACTAGTCAAATACAAGCGGACAGGCGGCTGGCAATGTTAGTATGAAAATCTCTGTCGTGTTTAGCGGCCGAATAAATTAGGTACTATGAAAAGTCTTAACTGTCACGTAGGTATTTTAAAAATGGAACGAACTTTTTACTTCGACACATGGCAACCAAGGAGGTAACTTATCAAAGATTGTTTTTAAATGTCGAACTGGCTTGCAAATAGATCTCTTTAAAGTAAAAAAGAAACAAATGAACATATTGGCGCGTGAAAAATCATCGTTGTTCGTCATTGATCCTGAAATTTTTAATTAATTTGCTTAGTTTGAATTTCCGCACATTATTTGAGAAAAGTTCTATACAAGCCATGGCCGCAATCAGGCATTGATGGCCTCACGTATTTCACGTTACTCTATCAATGCCTCTTTTGTAGGCCGCGGCAGTATTGTAAACAAACTGTGGCAAACATGCTATAACATTACAAGAAATCGATCGCATGTAAAATATATATGGTCTACAAAAATCTAAAGAAATCTCACTATATTCAACTAATTTCAAGTTATGCCCTTTTTCTAGTAGGTAGCAATAGAGCTTTCTGTGAAAGAGTAAATCCTGGGTAGAATGACTTTCCGGAATCACACATGACATTACAGAGCCTTGGGACACTTTTGTCTTTGGGTGTCGGGCGCAGAGCAACGACGCTACAAAGGATACGAGCAGGTATTCTTACAAAGTATTGCAATTGTAATAGACAAAGGGCAACGTGACCTATAGTCTATTCAAGTCCTTGTTTCCATTTAAACGAATATAAAACTTTATGCTAGTAGAATTATAAGTTGATTTGAGAATGACTAGCACGGTAGACCGCACGGCTAACAAAGCAATTAAGTAAGCCTCTTATCCTATTTCATTGACTCTGTACTATGTAAGGCCAGCTCAAGCTCAAATAGTTTTTCCAGAAACACATATTTATTCACATGTTTGGTAACTAAATCGTGAACGTAGTGTAACGCCAGATATTTGTGATCAGACATTCAATTCAATAGTAATTAAGAGTCACCAGCATCAACTAGCTCGATACTTAAAACCAAGGTGTAGGTACTGATGGCCTTGTGAAGGCCGCAGGAATCCGAATAATACGAGAAGTACAAGATCGATGTGGCGATACTTTGGGGAGGCCTACATATGTCCAGGAGTGGACGTCTTGCGACTGATATGATGATGGTGATAATTTCTTAAAAACTTCATATTATGCTACATTATACTAAAATCTCTAAGAAAAAATAACCCTACCTGGTTACAAGACTAAAATATAAGACGGGTAGCTCAAGGCCTGAATCTAATATCACTCAACACTGAAGCTACTCGACAATTGCCTCTCATGAATTTTAAAAAGGCATTTTCTTTGACGAGAACTGCGCTTAATCTTTGGAGAGGGATTGAGTGTAAACATGAGTAGTTATCTGTTGAGGAGGAGGTTTATTTATTTTTCTATAAAAGCCTTTAGTAGCCTTTTGATGAGTATAAAGTACTGCAGGATCCTGCCGGAAAGAGGTTAATTAGACACTGATGAAACATTAATGGTTTATTATAGCGTTATGTTTTTTAAATTTTACCAATTAAAATAATTGCCCTTTATTATCTGCCGATCGATTCTGTAAAAATATCACCGTGAAACTTAGGTGAAGTGATCGTGAAGTGAGCTGTCAATAGTGTTAATTCCTAGCATCCTGCCGGTCGATTTGTGACAATGACAGCTCACTTCACGCTCGCTTCATCTAAGTTTCACGTTGATGTTTCTACAGAATCGACCGACTGCACCCCGATTGCGTTAATCGCTCAAAATAACAATCGCCTTAATTTTGATGGAGATTCATAATCTTGTGCAGAACGTAGCATCAGCGTGAACGCGTAACCATCAAACAAACTCACTTTTGCATTTATAATATTAGTTAGGATTGAAGTTCTAGAGTAAATACCACTATAATGAATGTCTGTGCTTGCACAGACTGTGTGTGCCTTTTGTAGCAAATCATTTTATCGTTGACATATCTTTGATTTATGTTAGTTAGTATCTTACATAACGTCTCACTAAATAATGATTTTAAAGCTTATCAACATAAGAGTTTATTTATATACTTTTAAACGTTTATTTAAACTCCATATAATATATGGCTGTCTGGTTCAGCAGACGTTAATCTGGTCTTTCCGACGTTTATCTGTTGTTTTTTTCGTGTTTGCGTCATGTTTATCGCAAATAAATGTATTTTCTTTCTCTCTTCCTAATCATTACACAGATTTCTAAAAAAATATGAGTTATTTTTTCTAATCGATGATACTGTGCCGGCTTATAAATATTTCTGTTCGCGCGGTAAACCTGCTTGCGCGATGCAGGATTTGTGTGACGTCAGATCTTTGATCCGTAGTTACACAATACAACGTTCGTCTAGTTATCAATATTACTTTGGCCCAGTGGGCTAAAAAAAAGTTTTTTTTTATAATAGAGACAAATTACACGATATCATAATTTATCTCCTACACGGTTACACCTCACCCTCCCCCAAAATCAAACCATCCAATACGCTACACAGTGTCAAACAAACTATACACACAATACGACTTGATACTGGTTTATGTAAAAAGGAATGACCCAGTGCATTAGTGAAACGGATGCCTCCTCCGTCTGTGTAGCAGATGAGACTCAGCTAGTGTTGTGATGTAGACGTATTTATCGATAAGCTTGAAATTGGGGACGTTTAATTTTGATTGAAATAGAATGGTTTACTAAGTATGCACGGAAATGATATTAAAACATTGCGAACACACTGTTTTAATTTTGTTTGAAGGTTTTACCTGATAAATAAATAACGAAATTGACCTGCAGTGCTATTCTGTAACCATCTCACCGTGAAAACTTAGGTGAAGTGAGCGTGGAGTGAGCTGTCATTCCACAGGGATTGACACTATTGACAGCTCACTTCATCCAAGTTTTCACGGTGAGATGTTTACAGAATAGCATGGCTGCTATCTCGGATACCTATCTGAAATACAACATTGGCAATATTATGTAATGCAATAAAATATCTGGATTTTGCTCTATACGTCTCAATTTAATTACAAATAAGTCATTATCAGAAAAAATAACGACGTTCATAGAGATGCCTCAATACCAATAACTAAGAAAATAATACCTACTAGCATTGTCATTGATACAAGTCATAGTTAAACATAATTACACTGACCGTTATGACTCAGGTAAATAATAAATGATTTTATGATATTGTAAAATATGTGTGTGGTTTTATTCTTATTTATTTATTTTGAGTTGTAATGCTTGATTAAGGTTATTATTTGGTATGTGACCTATTAAATACTAGAGTTTCATTTGTAAATATTTGATAGGATACTATCTGGTTTCTGTAGTTTTTGCCCACCCCCATGGGACAAAGTGCGTTATCTATGGGTCTAGTGTCTACATTTATTGAAAATTGTATGTGGATTTTATATCTGAAAATAAAAGATTTCATTTCATTTATTTCTGTAAGTCGGTTTGTTCAAACACTTTTACACGTCAATCATGTATTTTAAAATGGTAATCGGCCATCATACTCACTGTGTATATACCTACTTTCAAAATATTTGATCTTAGTAAGAAACCGTGTAACACTGTGTACATATTTATCTTTTACACATAAACAAACAAACTTAAAGCATTTGTTTCAATTTTAAACGAATTACAGGCACTTTTGAAAGCAATAAAATCACAAAACATCGACAGTCATCATTTTATCGACATCGAGCCCCGTACTATCAAATGTCGTGCCAGAAGATTATTATCCCAGAGATTACCATTCCACGAGGCACAGCCAAAATACTAAAAAGAGTTGCAAATCTGCATCGCTGACTTCTGAATTAGGTGAATGCTTTATCTTCAACCCTTTTTTGTTTTATAGGACAAGTAGAGGCTGAAGTGCTTACACTATTGTAATACAATAAGGTACAGTAACTTAAGAGCGTTTATCCTAAAAGTTGGCAACGTCGCAAATTGCTGTCAAATATTTACCTGCTTTGATTTTTGTTATTTTTTCATAACACTGTTTTTACATTCTGTGATTTCTTGAACTCACAAACTGACTTATTAGTATTACTTGTTAAAATGTTAGAATATCGTATAATTTTACAATGTTTGTAAATATGTGAGCACCATGTATCCATCACATAATTAATTTATCTGTCATTGCTTCATTTTTCATTCTTTTTTACCTATCGTGGTATAGTAATCTTATTCTAGATGCATCGTCTTCACATATAATTATATAATTAATGTATACCTACAAAATATTGTAAAAACATTTTAAAAGAGTAACGGTGGAGTTTCTTGCCCATTCTTCTCCATATGAAAAATACCTTTTGGAAGGGGCGACTAGAATCAATTCTATTTTTTGAAATAAATTGTTTGACTTTGACTTTGTTTGACTTTGGCAATATTACTGTATGGAAATATGAAATATAGCTAACTAGCAAACAAAAATATTCATTAGGTCGCTAGTTAATAAATAAATAAATAATTACAATGTGCTATTTGAAATAACTCGCCTTAATGATGTTACACGATTAATGTATTATTATTGTGTATTGATGCACCTGTGACCTGTCTGGTTATAATGAACTAGGTATTCTGCAAAATAATTGGTTACTAACGCAAGATATAAGTGCACGACATTTGCAGATTTTTAGATAATTCGCGCCAATGAGTACTCACATTTTAGCTTGCATCGTGTGCTGGTATGAACATAGTCAGAAGTGAAAGGCTGGTTTCACAGCTGTCCGGGAGACCCGTACGGACTCCCGGAACGGAGACACACGTGAGGCGCTAGAACATCGTTTCACAGCGACGCGGATTGGTCCGTACGCGACCCGCTCCGGGTAGAGCCCGTACAACGTATCGTACTACTCCCTCGTTTCAGAGCACTGCGGGCGCTACCCGTACGGGTCTCCCGTGTACGGACGGTCCTTACGGGTCTCCCGGACAGCTGTGAAACCAGCCTCAGTATACAACACATGCCAGAAATGTTTTAAGTCCCATGTAATATTGAGAGGGCGAGCAGCTTTTGTGTAAAATCTAGACTCCGAGTTGCTACTGAGAAATTCCTAAAATCTGGAATTTCTCATTTGATCATCCTTCGTTTGATTCTAAGTGAAACTAAGCAGTTTGACCCCGTATCAAATCCTGGACAATCCACACTCTTGCTTGCAACCACAAGATGAACAAACAAAACAACAGTTTTATAACATCAGTGAGTCTTTGCCTATGTTGTAAATATCTTCGAAACATGTTTTTAAGTCATGTTTTTGTATCTCAGTGTTTGTATTTCACATTATTGTTCTATTGTATTTTTTCTTAAGTACTGATCAAATTGAGTTTACATTATTGTTTTAAGTTAATTTTGTCACTAGGCTTTAACTTAATCTATACTACATATTACAAACATTATAAAATCTAATTGTCTGTTTGTAATGTCAAAATAACAGGTTTTTACTAAATGCATATGGGACACACCCGACGGGGTCCATATTGCTCTCTTACTTATTATACCATCTATGTAATACATATGGAATGCAATAAAAAATTGAGTATTGAACAATTATACGCATAGGGTACCTACTTATAACAAAAAAAATAAAAATAAAATTGTCGTCTAGTGTGTCTGTTTGTTCCGGCAAATCTCCGAAACGGCGGGATCGATTTTGACGGGACTTTCAATAGCAGATAGCTGATATTATAAGGAGTAACTTAAGCAACTTTTATTTTAGAAAAATAATTAGTTGGTCCATGTGGCTGAAACTGCGGTCAGCAGCTACAAATTGTGACTTATGTTTTGTGTACCATCGAAGAAGTTCATAACTAACCACCGTAAGGACTATTCTTGCTTGCAGCACTCGGCGGCTGCAGAACCGGGCCGGTAACAGATGTGGTCATCGTGTTCACGGGATTTTGTTTTGAAACTGGTTAGATATGAACTTCTTTGATGGTACATCTTTTATTGCAGGTTCTGTTCTGTTATAAAATAAAGTCGCTTTTCGTGTCTGTCTGTGTGACCGCGCAATCTATTATAAAATAAAGTCGCTTTTCGTGTCTGCCTGTGTGACCGCGTTGTTCTTATATACTACGCAACGAACTATATTGTGGTTATTGAATCATTTCGAGTTTTATGAAGTCAAAAAATCGTGTGAAGCAGGGGCGATTCGCTAGTAAATCCTATCTAATATTATAAATGTGAAAGTGAGTTTGTTTGTTACGCTTTCACGCTAAAACGACTGAGCAAATTTGGATGAAATTTGGCACAAGGATAGACCAAGACCTGGATTAGGTTATAGAATACTTTTTATTCCGATATACCCACGGAATCGAGACTTATGCGGGTAAAACCACGGGAGGCAGCTAGTAAATTAATAAGTAAACACTGCATTTCCCCAAAAATAAACATTGCAGTAACAACAGATGACCGACACAAACGTATTAAAATGAATGAAATGCAAATAAAAGCTTAAACATTCACTCAATCAGTCAGCGACGTATGAAAGAGTGGTCATTATAAATTCATTCAATTTTAATGTGAAATCATCCATCCAGCCTGTAGCATTGTTTACTGTAGACTGAAGAGATATTAATGTGGTATTCAATGTTTTGACTTTCTCATCTCAGTTAAGCTAGGCTTGCCGGGGTTAGTCCGTGGATGGGTGATATCTTTACATACCGAGACTCCTCCGTGCCCCGGAAAGCGCGTCAAGCCGATGGTCCCGGCTGTCATTCGTGGATCTTTGACAGTCAAAATTCAAAATTCAAAATTCAAAAGTCATTTATTCAAACTAGGCTGAGAATCAGCACTTTTCGAACGTCAAAATTACATAAGACAGTCCCCCAAAAACGCCCACCCTTCACCACTTCCTAGTGCTTAAGCTGGGAAGAAGAAGTGGCGCAACAAACTCCCCAGCAGCACAGCTGTCTGTTCAGTTAGAAAAACTTGATTCTATATAATAATGCTTTAATGCAAAAATAATTTACATAAGCACAAATTGCAATCAACTCATAAAATAAAAACATTTTAATGAGTAGATTATGTCAACAATAAATGAAAACAAAATTTAAAATAAATTGACTTACAGTCAAATAAAATAATCCAAACAATTATATGAGCTCATATAGTATCATGTAGTCTTTGATTCTAAAAACACTTGTTTGTTGCTTGGGGTACATTGGAGTAGCTTAATTAGTCCCAAGCCTTTTTGTCGTCTAAGTAATCTTTAACTTTATAGAAACCTTTTTGACATAGTTTCTGTTTAATAAATGATTTAAATTTATTGAGGCTCAGTTCTTTGACATGGCTTGGGAGTTTGTTGTAAAAACGTATACTTTGGCACTTAAATGAATTACTAATTTTTTGGAGCCTAGTCCTCGGCACAAGAAATAAATCTTTGTTTCTAGTATTTAAGCTATGAATGTCGCTGTGTTTAGAATATAGATTTATATTCTTTTTTACATGAATCAGGTTCTCATATACATATTGAGACGCGACCGTCATTATGTTTATTTCCTTAAATTTATCCCTCAGTGAATGCCTACTACTTAGTTTATAAATTGCTCGAATGGCACGTTTCTGCAGCACAAATATAGCCTGAAAGTCGGCCGCATTTCCCCACAACAAAATGCCATACGACATTACACTATGGAAATAACTAAAGTATACTAATCGAGCTGTTTCTACATCAGTCAAATGACGGATTTTATACACCGTGTAGGCTGCAGAGCTTAGCCGCTTCGACAATTTGGTTATATGAGGTCCCCACTGAAGCTTCGAATCCAAAGTAATACCTAAGAACACAGTGGTGTCCACAAGATCCAATTCTATCCCATTTACTAGTACATTGGTTTTCACCTGCTTAACGTTAGGTGTCAGAAATCTAATACATTTAGTCTTTTTCTCGTTCAAAAGTAAATTATTAACACTAAACCAATGCACAATTTTAGAGAGAGCATTATTTACATCGTCAATAACGGTCTGTTTTCGCTTAAGCTTAAATATAAGTGATGTGTCATCTGCAAATAACACTATTTCATGACTGTTCTTTATGAGGCAAGGTAGGTCATTAATATATACGAGAAATAAAAAAGGGCCAAGAATTGAGCCCTGCGGAACTCCCATAGTGACAAGCGAACCTGGGGATCGCTTGCCGTTAACGTCTACTCTTTGGATCCTATTATCCAAATAAGAAATAAGAAGATCCAAGGCAGTGTTTCTAACACCATAGTGATGCAATTTCCTGACCAATGTATCATGTGAAACACAATCGAAAGCCTTAGATAAGTCACAAAAAATACCTAGGGCATCATGTGACCTCTCCCAGGCCTCAAAAATATGTGAAAGAAGCTCAACACCAGCGTCGGTAGTCGAGCGACCCCTTGTGAAACCGAATTGCTTACTGTTTAATAACTTATGTTTATTAAAATGTCTTTGCAATTGATCTAGCATCAATTTTTCGAATATTTTACTAAAGGTGGGAAGCACAGAAATAGGTCTAAAGTTCGTGGGGTCTGATGTGCTGCCCGATTTAAACAAAGGTATTATTTTACTACTCTTCATTAAGTCAGGAATTACACCACAGTCAATGCATTTATTAAAAATAATTGCTAATTCAGGCGCTACAGTGTTGATTATGTATTTCGATTAGTCGTTACGGGTTGTCAGTCGCCGAAAGTCTGACAACCAGTTTTACCAAGGGGTAGCGTGTTACCCAGTAACTGGGTTGTGGAGGTCAGATAGGCAGTCGATCCATGTAAAATACCGGTATTCAGCTGCATCCGGTTAGACTGAAAGCTGACCCCAACATAGTTGGGAAAAGGCTAGGCAGATGGATTCAATGTTTTGACTTTATTTTTTTCGATATCGATTCGATAAGTACGATATACGAGAACTGCTTGATAGCTTAGTGATGTAACTGTCGGACTACCAAGTCATAGGTCTCGACTTCAAACCCAAGGTACACAACTCTGACTTATCGAATTCATGTATCATTATCACTTGCTTCAAAAATGGTGAAGGAAAACATCGTGAGGAAATACCTGAGAGTTATTTCTCGACGGCATGTGGCCAATTCTAGGCTCATGAGCGGCATGAAAATTCTGAGACCATGTTCGTAACACACCACAAAAAAAAAAAGAAGACCAGGACTGCTTCGTTGGATGACCCAAAAAAAAAAACGCGTCAAATTTATTTATTTTTAATTTGATTATGTTTGGATATCGATATATACCACGTATGCGTAGTTTCGCTAGCTAATTAAATTTGACCCTGTAAAACATACAACATACAGGGTGGCAGGGACATCTACGCGAAAACTGGTACCATGGTACATACATGATTCAGAAGCCGAAATTTTCCGCCGGTTAATAAAAAAAAAAATCTGCTGTTTCATAGAAAAATGCAATACCTACCCGGTCAAAATGTATGGAACAGAAGATTTTTTTTTAAATATCCGACGATAACTTTCAACCCCTGCGTTGAAATTTTTCGTCGGATATTTAAAAAAAAATCTAAGGTTCAATAAAGGTTCAGAATCCATGGTATCAGTTTTCGCGTCGATATCCGTGCCACCCTGTATATTTTTTTCAAGAACCGTACTGAGCTTGGCCAGGTACAGCTCAAAAGTTCCGGATCTTCACTCCTGTACTGCCTTTGGCAACGATTTTGAATCTTTGGTTCCCGTGGATCCTTTGTGAATACTTGCCTTTCAAGACATAGGGAATAACTACTACCCATCTTTGAAAGAGTTTCCTGTTAGTGAATCTTTGTCTCTTAGGATGGTAGCTTACCACCAAACCACGTCATATTGTATATCGTTGTCTTAGAGTGAAAACCTCATTTAAGCGAATAACTGGTGGGCAATTGGGAAGTTATATTATACGCTGATCGCGCGGTAAAATCTGCTTACGCGATGCAGGATTTTGCGTGACGTCAGTATGATGTGTAGGTCGCATGTGGCGATATAGATGCTGCCACAAAACTGCGTTTGTCATGAGGTTTTTTTTTTCAAAATAAAAAGTCAAAGTTGCATTCCCGAGCTTTTCACTATAAGGCGACGATATGTACTTGCCTTTGAAGACGTTAGTCTAGGGAATAACTACTATCTACCCATCTTCGAGACAGTGTCCGTTGCTGAATCTTTGTTTCCTAGGATGGCAGCGTACCACCAAACCACGACATATTGTATAACTACGTAGGTGTCTATATAAACTTTCCGAATTTTGAGCCTTCAGAGCAACAGCATATTTGTCAACCTAAAACACGAAAGATAAAATAAGTATAAAAATTCTGTCCGCCGTGTTTTCAGCGGACATTAAAATATTCCGAGGCAGTAAACAAAATGGGGGCAAAAGTTAACTCATATCCAAACTGAGATTACTTTTTTGATTAACTACGCAACGCCTATTTGACAACTCGTTAAGGGACCTCTTCATTTGAACTTGTATTAAGGTGTCTCTCAAAATTTGTGACTGTTTTGAGTAATTCTGAGAAAATTATGTTTTATTTTACTTGTTATGATACTCGCTTGGAAGTTTAGAGCGGTCTAAATAGGTTTGTTTAACATTTTTGGTGTACAAAATGAGGATTTACAGCTGTTTTTTTACTAATGATAAATGGACTTTGAATATAAATTTCATTTTTGCAACAGGTAATAAAAACTAAGCTAGATTCATTAATCCTTGTTTTTACATACATACCTTAAATGTACTGTAGATAAAAACAAGTTGTAGAGACATACATCTTAGCCTTTCAGAGACACAGACATGAACATGTCTCATTCTTGCTGACCGTAACCGTAGAGTGGAAGGGGTCCGCTAGGACCGATGCCTGCCGGGGTCGCGGGAAAGTCCGAAAGGGATACCGTGGCCCCTGGCAACGTACAGGCAACTGAAGGAACACGGGTGGGTTTTAGTCAGTAAGAGTCTGACACGCCCTCCCGCTCCGCCAGGAGTGGGAGAAGTTATTTGATAATTTCCCAACCAAAATAAAAACTGTATAGTAATATTATTTTATTCTCGACGTAACTTCGCCAATATCGAAAAAAAATGTAGTGTTTTAAGCTGGCTAGCATGGAAAAAAGGAGATACGAATGGTAATGGTTACTAGATATAGAAACCGGGCATAAAACCAGTGTGTGACATGCAATTTATTTACTACTTGGAAATTTAAATAAATCTTAAAAATACGGAATGTGTCCCTCAACTCAATACAAAAATTACACACATAATATGCGTTCGCAATTTATTTGCCAAAAATTTAAACAAACACGCGTTTTAGGAAAAACAACTGTAATGCCTACACATAAGGTTCTGTTTGTGCTACAACTTCATATTTTTTATGACTTTTTCAACAGTACTAGTCAGTCTAAAATCAACTTTATTTACACTAACATCAAGTCGATGTTATAAATAAACCTTACAAGCCTGTATTCCCAGACTGATTAGGTTAGGTGCACCTATAGTACACTCACATTTCGCCAGTTATGTTATTTTTAAGTCCCATGTAATAGGGGGCGAGCCTATTGCCATCAACCGGGCAAAAATCCGACTCCATTCTGCTACTAAAAAAATCCAGATAGAAAAAACCCAATAACGCTTTGTTCGATCTGGGAATGGAACCCTACAGGACCTCATGGTCAGCAGTAGCGCTTGCGGCCACTAGATCAACGAGGCTACTGACTCGTTGATCAATGATGCTGAAACAATTTGATGAACATACATAAATATCATGATTTAAAAGAGTGTCCGTGAAGTTTCTTGCCCGTTCTTCTCCATAGGTACCTACTACGCTTTGGAATGGGCAACTAGCTTCATCTTTCAGACTGACCGACCCCTTGACAATTCAAAAGTGCCTGTAATTGGTTTATTTGAAATAAATGCTTTGAATTTGAGTTTATGTAACCTTATTTGTAACCTACTAAATATACTTATTTAGTAGGTTACAAATATGGTTACATATTGTTTTACCTAGGCTTCCCCATAAAATAAAGAATTCCCTTAACTTACATACAATAGGATAAAAATTGAAATATCATATATCGTAGCCTATAATACAATGGACCTGTCCAGGGCTAATCGCTGGCGGAAGGCCGACTTGCAAGTATCAATTTAAATGACTTAGTTTACAAGTACCTAAGAAATCTAGATAATGATCTAGGAAAGTCCCTGTGCAGTACTGACCTCCTAGCCTGTCTGTAATTAGAATTGATTGTCCGAGTTGGAAATTCATTTTATTAAGAGCAGTAATGGTTAAGTGGTAACGCCTCCAAATTACGAGTCGTGAGTTCGAACTCAGGCAGGCGCTTTACTTGCTTTACTTTGTGTAAATTATTTCATCACCACTCAAAACTGTGAAGGAAAACATCGTGAGGAAACTTGAAAAATTTGAAGACATGTGACATCTGCCAACCCGTACTGGGACCGCATGGTAGATTACAGCCAACTCCCACTCGAAGAGAGAGGGTTTGTGTCCCAGCAGTGGGAACATTATAGGATGAATAACCCAATAGTAACTAATAATGATGTGACTAATTCAGAAAAGGTTAACAGTTACAGTTGACTAAAAATTACAGTTGAAATTTCATGATAGCCAAATGGTTAAAGCCTGGCCTTTCATGCACGAGGTTGTGGGTTCAAATCCGGGCAAATACCAATGTGACTTTTTCAATTCATATGTACTTTCCGAGTTTATCTTGAACATTACTGACATCGGTGAAGGCAAACATCATGAGGAAACCTAGACTTATAGTTAATATAAGTCTGAAATCGCCAAACCGTCTTGAGCAAGCGTGGTGATCAATGCTCGTGCCTTCTCTGTATGAGAAGAGGCGTTTGTCCAGCAGTGGGAAAGTAACAGGCTGGTAATATTACATTCAAGTATTCTAAATCTAAACTATAATATTATAAAGAGGTAAAATTGATTATTTATTTTTAAGAGGCAATCCCTGGAAGTACTGATTCGATTTCAATTATTTTTTCCTTTGATTGCAAGCTATACTATTGCCGAATACCATATATTTTATGATATAGTTGACTATCATGCGGGTAAAAGTCAAGGGCAGAAGCTAGTATTCAGTCGTAAATAAAATTTAATCGATCTATTAATAACTGTCGACTACAAAGTGGGATGATCAAAGCTGTTCTGTATGAGTTGAAAAGGCGTTTTAGCATACCAAGACTGAGCAGTGAACAAGCTTGGTGATCAACGCTTACTCTGCATTGATCACTGCTTCATGACGGCAGGCCAGCTTTGCAGATAAAATTGGAAATATAAAGGTATGATTCCGATCTGCAGTGCTTTTCTGTAACCATCTCACCGTGAAAACTTAGGTGAACTGAATGTGGAGTGAGCTGTCATTCCACAGGGATTGACACTATTAAAAGCTCATTTCACCCAAGTTTTCACGGTGAGATGTTTACAGAATAGCATGGCTGTTCACGTATGTCAATATTTTTTAACGAATGTTTAAAAATCATAAATAAATAGTTACATTACCGTGTGCAAGGTTATTCTCTCCGTTTAGCATTAGCTCCATATTTTTTTTTTGCAAAAAATATATAATTTGCTAATTTGCCTACCTGATTGTATCCTATTATAAATTTATGCATAATATTGGCTATTAAAAGCCATTTTAAGCAAAAAACCGACACCTCGAGAGCCTTTTTTCGGTCTACAGTGTTGCCGCAGCAGTGCTGGAGCGGGGTTCGGAGTAAAACATTGATTGCCGCGATATTGCTGCCCTGGTCGGAATGTAATCTCAAATATAGGTACCTTTAGAAAATGTATGGGGATAGTAGTGACGCGGCAGAACTGCTACGGCGCACTGTGGATCAAAAAAAGGCTCTCGAAGAAATAAGAGCTTAAATTTGGAAGTGTCGGTTTTTTGCTTAAAATGGCTTCTAATAGCCAAAATTATGCATAAATTTATAATAGGATACAATCAGGTAGGCAAATTAGCAACTTATATATTTTTTTGCAAAAAATATGGAGCTAATGGTTATATCTCCGAAACGGAGAGAATAACCGTTATATATCCTTGCACACGGTGATGTCATTGTTACTATTTATTTATGATTTTTTGACATACGTCTTAAAATGAGACTAAGTGCCGTTTTTTTTTAAATATGGCACCTAATCTGTAAAAATCAAGTACGTGAAAGTGGCAGCGGGGATGGGAATCATACCTTTAATGGTAATAATATTAACAAACCGCAAAAAGCAAAACAAATCTAACTGAAATGCTCGTTTTTGAAAATATAAAAACACTTTGATCAACTCACAGGTAGTGTAAAGTAGTAAAGTACCTAATCTGCGTTCGCAATTTATTTGCCAAACATGTAAACAAACACGAGTTTTAGGAAAAACAACTGTAAGGCCAAGACATAAGATTCAGTTTGCGTTACAATTTCATATTTCTTATGACTATTCAAAAGTACTAGTCAGTTAGTTGTGTTAAGTGGAAATTCCATCAATTCGAAACAAGGATCTAAGTAGACTTTAGATATAAATTTATTTCAAGTAGGTAAAACTAGTACTTACAAGAATAATTACAATTTCAATGTTCACCACTTAAAAGGTCTTGACATTGCCAATATCACTTAAATAATATAGTAATTATAATAAGTTAGCATTTTTTCCCTCCATAATGAATAGGTAGGTATTAGACGGCCTTCCTTTTTCTTAGATTTTTCTCATTGTCTTTTTAAAAGGTTTCATTAGGGCCGTATTTCTAAATTAAATTCTAAGAACAGAGGTGGCCTCTACCTTAGTAAATATATTTTCGTCCTAGGTGTCTTTGAGACGTCAAGGGTGATTCAAGGGGTGCTTGGACAGGAAACCTCCCCGTGTGCCTGGGGGCTGGAGTTCCCTTATGGATGCGTCCGGGGGGAAGGCCAGTCTCCGGGACGGTGCACCCTGGGGTGCGGGCAATGTCTCCCCATTAGGTACTGCGTGCCTAAGGGGTCTCGTTGCCCGTATGCCAATATCCTGTCAGGAGGACCGAGCGCTCTAACGTGTACTCGTTGAGAGTACACGTTGAGCAGCGTTCGAGTGGGAGCGGGCTCGACGTGCACTAACCCTGCCGTCGGGCAGGCAGGAGGAAGTCTTTTCTCCTGCCACCGTTGGTCTCGTAGCCCCGAAGAGTGTCAAGGTCATGTCTCTGGCATTTGACGGGGGTCGAGGGTCTTGGCTTAACCGCCCGGGCCGCGAGGTAGAAAACCTCTATAAAAAATCACCCCAAACCTCCAAGCGGCGGCGCACCGTGAGGGAGGTTGATAGCTTGACTAATGGGTAGCTTAATTAGTCACTAGTGCGAACCACTATTTTTTTTTTTTTTGGTTGGTTGGTTGGAACTTTTTATACTCGTGGGAACAATATGGACACAATAAAACAAAAAACAAAAAACCTAAAGGAGGGGAGTGATGCGGGGTCGGAGTCCGACGCTGCATCTGGCGCAGAGGGCTCGTTTAAGAGCCCGGAGCGTGTGGATGTGGGGGGGGCTGCAGGGAAGAAGAAATTCTTCAAGCGGTCCAAACCAGGGGACGGCCAGGGGTCGTCTTCTGATGGCGGGAACTCAGCCCGCAAAAAAATTAGTAAGCGGGGAGGGGTTCGGGAACGAGGTGTGGGCAGAGGGCTCACCACCCCGGAGGACAGCGAGCCGAACGGAGACAGCCCAGGAGAGTCCAGCCGCAGCGCGGCCATCTCTGAGTCCTCGGGCGGTGAGCCGGACGCCACCAGCAGCTCCAAGGCGAAAGGAGCGGCCATGAGCTTCGAGAGCTTCGAGGAGGTCGTGGCAGCAGCGATGAGGGGTGTGGGCTTGAAGAGGATTCAGTCCTCTAAAGACAAGGCCATACCCGTTGCCACGGCCTCCATAGTGGCGGCAGCGAAGGCCCTTCAGGTCGGGCCACCGTCGGACGCAATGTCCGAGATGCGGGCGGAGGTCGGCCGCTTGACGGCCGCGATGGAGCTTCTCCGAAAGGAGAACGAGAAGCTCCGTGCGGACCTGGCCCGGCTTCAAGGAGCTGGCCCCCAGGAGGTGCCCCAGGGGAGAGTGGTGCATGGACAGGGCCTGCCCTTGCCTTTGCCAGCGGAGGACCGGGTTTTGACCCTGGTGCGGCAGGAGCTGGCTGCATTCAACAGCCGGTTTTCCGTACTGGAGGGCATTGTCCTGCGCCCTCCGCTAGCGGCGAGCAGGCCGGCCACTTTTGCCACCATCGTGGCTGCTCCGACCAAGTCCGCGGCCAAGCCAGCGCCTCCGGCGAAAGCGGCGCCGTCCAAGCCAAAAAAGGGCGGAACGACTGCGCAGACGGCTGCGCAGAAGGCGAGAGCCCCAGCCATGGCGGTAGGACGGTCGCCACTGCCCCTGCCTCCTAATCCCTCTCCGGCCGACGTCGAATGGCAAGTAGCCGGGGAGAAAGGGAAGGCGGGTAAGGCCAAAAGGGCGGCCAATAGAAAGGAGAGGCGGCAACGGCGCAAGAAGCAAAGCGCCGCGGCTAGGCTCCGCGCCCCGAAGTCCGCTGCTGTAGTGATCACACTACAGCCGGAAGCGGAGAAGAAGGGCGTGACCTACCGTGAGGTGCTCGCCCAGGCGTGGGCGGCAGTGAACCTGGCGGAGATCGGCGTCGACGATGGCTTCCGCATGAAGGTCACTGCGACGGGGGCTCGGATGCTGGAGATCCCTGGTGCGGCCAGCGGCCCGACTGCTGATGCCCTGGCCGAAAGGCTCAGGGCATCCCTCAATGCGGAAGAGGCCCGAGTCTCCAGGCCTACCAAGTGCGCTGACATGCGCATCCTGGGCCTGGACGACTGCGTGACGGCGGATGACGTTGTGGCCGCCGTGGCTAGGACTGGGGGATGCTCTGCTGAGCAGGTGAGGGCAGGCACCATCCGTCCTGACACTACGGGCATGCAAACCCTTACGGTGAGCTGCCCCGTGTCGGCGGCCCAAAAAATTGCCGGGGAGGGCAAAAGACTTCGGGTGGGCTGGGTATCCGCGCAGGTGAAGCTGCTGGAACCCAGGCCTCTGAGGTGCTTCCGCTGCCGGGTGGGGCACCACGTGGGAGCTCAGTGCACCTCTGAGGTTGACCGCAGCGATGAATGCTTCCGCTGTGGTCGGCCCGGTCACAAGGCCGGCTCGTGCAACGCCACGCCGCACTGCTATGCATGTGCGGCGGCTGGCAAGCCGTCCGAACACCGGGCTGGGAGCAAGGCCTGTGCTCCACCCGCCAAACCCAGGGGCAGGGGCAAACCCTCCGCCACCGCCGTCACCGCCGCAGCCGCCACCATTGCCGCCGCCGTTGCCGCCTCTACCGTCGTCGCCGCCAACAATACCGCGGCAGGGCCATCACAGGGGGCCCGGGGGGAGGCTATAATGGATTGCCAATAAATGGCCCCATTACGCCTCCTCCAGGCGAACATCAACCACTGCGCCGCCGCTCAGGATCTGTTGCTCCAGAGCATGGCGCAGTGGTCGATTAACATCGCCGTGGTCGCTGAGCCGTACTTTGTCCCGCCCAGGGATGACTGGGTGGAGGACCTGAGCGGCTCAGTGACCATTATTTCGTCGGCCGCCGCCGGTACCCCGTCCCTCGAGGCCGTCAAGAGGGGACGGGGTTGCGTAGCAGCACGGTTCGGGGAGATTGTCGTGGTTGGAGCGTACTTCTCCCCGAACCGAACTCTCGCCGAGTTCCACAACTCCCTTGGGGAGTTGAGAGTCGTCGTCGTCGGGTACCATCCCCTCCCCGTGGTCGTCCTCGGGGACTTCAATGCCAAGAACGTGGCTTGGGGTTCCCGGTGTACGGACACGCGGGGCAGGATGGTGGAGGACTGGGCCCTGGAGACAGGCCTGGTCGTCCTAAACCGGGGTTCTGTCCCCACGTGTGTGCGGATGCGGGGTGAATCAGTGGTGGACATCTCGTTCGCCAGCCCCGCTCTGTCGCCACGTGTCATTGACTGGCGCGTCATGGAGGGGGTGGAGACCTATTCCGATCATCGGTATATCCGGTTTGACGTCTCCGCCCAGACCTCGGGCGCGCCGGTCCGACAGACCCCGAGTGGTCCGCGGTGGGCGCTGAAGCAGCTGGACCGGGAGCTCCTCCTGGAAGCCTCGATCGTGCAGGCCTGGGTGTCATCACCGGACAGGCCTGCCGACATCAATGGCGAGGCGGAGTGGTTCCGGGAGGCCATGTCCGAGATATGTGACGTGGCAATGCCCCGGGTCCAGCCCGGACGTGCTCGGCGCCAGGTGTGCTGGTGGTCGCGTGAGCTGACCGCTTTACGCGCGGCATGCGTTGCTGCGCGCCACCGGTACTCCAGGCACCGCAGGCTCCGTATCCGCCCTCCGGATACGGAAGCCATTGAGGCGGAGCTGTACGACGGGTACAGAGCGGCGAAGACCGCCCTCCGAGCGGAGATCGAGCGGGCCAGAGGACTGGCCCGCGAGGAGTCGCTGGAGACTCTGAACAGAGATCCGTGGGGACGCCCATACAAATGGGCGAGAGACAAACTCCGCCCATGGGCTCCCCCGCTGACGCAGAGTCTCCGGCCCCAGCTCGTGGAGGACGTGGGGAGCGCTCTGTTCCCTTCGCGGGGGGAATATACTCCCCCGCCCATGGCTCCGCCTTCTGCGGTGCCCAATGCGGACCACTATAGTGACGACGACGACGATACTCCGGAGGTGACCGAGGTAGATTTGAGAGTGGCGGTACGTAGGCTGAATGCCAAGAATACCGCCCCAGGACCCGACGGCTTACCTGGAAAAGCCTGGGTTCTGGCCTTGGAGGCTCTCGGGCCTCGACTAAGGGGGCTCCTAAGCGCATGCTTGGAAAGGGGCCAGTTCCCGCTTCGTTGGAAGACGGGGAAACTGGTCCTCATCAAAAAGCCGGGGCGCCCGGCGGACTCTCCGTCCGCTTACCGGCCCATTGTGCTGCTCGACGAGGTGGGCAAGCTCTTTGAAAGAGTGATTGCAGACCGCCTTGTCGGGCGGCTGGTGCGAGTGGGACCGGACTTGGCGGAGAGCCAGTTTGGTTTCCGCAAGGGGCGCTCTACGGTGGATGCCATCATGCGCGTTCGAGCCCTCACGACGGGGGATGCTGTTGCCCGGGGTGGGGTCGTCTTGGCGGTGTCTCTAGACATCGCCAATGCCTTCAACACCCTGCCCTGGAGTTGCATTAGGGAGGCACTCCGGTATCACCGGATGCCGACCTACCTCTGTCGAGTGGTCGAGGCCTATTTGACGGACAGGGCCGTCATCTACCCCGGTCACCACGGAGAGTGGAACCGGCGAGAGATGTCGTGCGGTGTCCCACAGGGATCGGTCCTGGGGCCGCATCTGTGGGACATCGGCTACGACTGGGTGCTGCGCGCCGACCTCCCTAGCGGCGTCAGTGTAGTCTGCTACGCTGACGACACGCTGGTCCTGGCGCAGGGGAGGTCGCATGAGGCGGCGGCCGAACTGGCGACACGCGGGGTTGCGACAATCGTCGATAGGATCCGGCAATTGGGACTCGAGGTGGCCTTGCACAAGTCCGAGGCCATGTGTTTTTATGGTCCTCGGAACGCGCCACTATCGAGTTCCCGGATAACGGCAGGAGGGGTTCACATCGGTGTCGAGTCGACGATGAAGTACCTGGGACTCGTCCTCGACAGCCGGTGGAACTTCGTGGAGCACTTCCGACGTTTGGCTCCCAAACTGCAGAGGGCAGGGGCTGCTTTGAAGCGGCTCCTGCCCAATCTAGGGGGTCCAAACGCCTCCTGCCGGAGGCTCTACGCAGGGATCGTGCGGTCCATGGCCCTTTACGGGGCACCGGTGTGGGCGCGTTCGTTGAGGCTGCGACCGGCCCAGCGGTTGAACGCGTCCCAAAGGGTCATGGCCATTAGGATGGTCCGAGGTTACCGCACGGTCTCCCGTGAGGCGGCGAGCCTCCTTGCCGGAATACCGCCATGGGATCTGGAGGCAAAAGTCCTCGCGCACATGTGGGAGTTGCGCGAGGAGGCGAAACGCCGGGGCGTAACTCCGCTGCCGCGAGAAATCGCGGCACAGCGGACAGAGCTCCGGCGGGATCTCATGGCGGCATGGAGAGTGCGATTGTCGCAACCCAGCGCTGGGCACGCCACAATTGTGGCGATAAGTCCCCTCTTTGAGGAGTGGCTAGAGAGGCGCCACGGCGTCCTCACCTTCCGCCTGACACAGGTCCTCACCGGACATGGTTGTTTCGGGAGGTTCCTGTTCAGGATAAAGCGGGAGGAAACGCCCGGGTGTCACCACTGTGTGGATCGCCCGGAGGACACGGTGGAGCATACGGTGGAGGTCTGCCCAGCTTGGGCGGAGCACCGCCGTGTCCTCACGGAGGCGATCGGCGGCGGCGATCTCTCGCGTCCGGCCCTGGTTCAGGCCATGGTCCGGAGCGAGAGTGCATGGGAGGCCGTCACCTCCTTCTGCGAAGCAGTAATGCTCGCGAAGGAGGAGGCGGAGCGCGCGAGGGAGAGGCAAAATGCGCCCCCTCGCGCCCCTAGTCGCCGCAGGAGACGCCCCGGGCGTCGGGAGTCGCGAGCCGACTTCCGGCCACCGTAGGCGCGGGCTTGCGGACGGTGAGCAATGGGTAGCTCGCCGTCCGATAGGGACCAGGCCCGGGTCGACGGCGCGTTGTGTTCCACGCGCGCCTCAAAGAGATGTCAGCACCAACTGACGGGGTCCGGAAGGGCCAATGCCTGCCGGGGTCGCGGGTTTGTCTGAAAGGGATATCGCGACCTCGGCACACAGGCAACGGAAGGAACACGGGTGGGTTTTAGTCAGTAAAAGTCTGACACGCCCTCCCGCTCCACCCAGAGCGGGAGAAGTTATTTGATAATTTCCCATCCTCAAAAAAAAAAAAAAAAAAAAAAGGGTGATTCAAAGTCGTTATCCCAAACAGCTTTGTAGTGAATGACAGTGAATGGTCATACACTGTTCTCTCATACCTAGTAATACTGTTATTTGAAAACATTGAAAAAGCCATTTATTTTTAAAAGAGTGACGGTGGAAGTTCATGCCGGCTTTTCTGCATAGGAAACGACCAATTGGAACCGTGCATCTAGCTTCCGAGGTTTCGTAAGTGCCCATGTAGGTTATGTGAAATTAAATATTTTGGCTGTCGATTTTGATCGCATGCCATCGTTGTCCTCCCCGTAGTCCACTGTAACTCCCACAGAACATTCTCATTCTTGAAATCCTCTTCAATTTTAAAGCAAATTGTTGTTGAAGTCCACGACCGCTGTTCGATTTATTGATTGATTAAATAACAATAACACCTTAGATACTGATATTTTGACAACAGATTTTTATTCAATAAATGATGAGATGTTAGAATTATACAAGAAAAAAAACTACTGCTTAGCATCGTGACTTCCAGTACCCTAATTACGTAATACGCGATCAATCAGAATCTGAATCGTTTTGAAACAGATTGCGAATCCATAGCTTCGTATGTTCGAAAAAAAAATCTGCTCAACAACGTAACGCAATGAATGTTTTTGAACTGTCAAACTGAAACAGATTAGTCGGAATCGTTTACGAAAATGTGTTGCGTAATTAGATAGCAGGTTATTCCATCAAAGGAAAAATCTTAGATTTTTCCATAAATAAATTCTACTCAAATATTCAATTTTATTTACAATTTCTTTAAGATAATTGAGGTTTTTTTATATAATATCCGTTTAAGTAAAGGTAAGGTAATCTGTATGCATACAAAAGTATCCACTTAATAGCGAATGTCGTAGTCGTTGAAGGCGGAAAAACAGAACAAATATTTGCCACTCGACTCGGACTGTACTTGTAAGATGAGTTCACAGCTACATGCTAGACCATAGACTATGTTGGAGATGCGATATTACAGTGTAATTTCTTTGTACTGCCGGTCGATTCTGTAAAAATCTCACCGTGAAAACTTAGGTGAAGTGAGCTTAAAGTGAGCTGTCAATGCTAGGGATTGACACTATTGACAGCTCACTTCACCTAAGTTTTCACGGTGAGATTTTTACAGAATAGCACTACTGGGCTTGGTTCAGAATGACTGAATAGACATAAAGAGAAAAAAAAATATAGGTATATAAAAATTTTATGAAATTAATCACCCAGTATTTTGAAACCTGCTATTGAATAAATCCACAAATAATTCATTCATTTTACGTATATTTTTCAACGTTTCAATTAATCATTCATGGCTGTTCGGCCATCTTAGGTTAGACTATATTTATATTATTTATGATACCAATTGAATTAAAAGCGTTTTTGCGTGGTAAAGTAAATACCTATCTTTATTTAGATTTCACAATTTTAGCCAACGAATTGTTTAGAAAATAAACGAAGGCGTATAATTCAATTCAACTCTTAGATAATCGTGTTTTGTCAAATCTGATAGGCATTTTATTATTTTTCTTTTATCAATTTGTATATAATTAACTTCCAAGGGTTAGTTCATACCGAGACGTAACGCGAAGCTACGCTGCGCGAACTTTTTAAGATAGTGATACAAAATAGAACTTTATTTATTACTCAAAAAGATACATATTTAATTGAGATAATTGGAAAATGCCTCGCGGCGTAGCATGACGTATCACGAGGCAGCGAGGCGTGGCGCATAGGGCTGCCAGTGACTTCACGATGCGCCTCGCGATGTCGCACTGCGTCTCGCGGCGTTGCGCTACACAGCACGAAATCACTGGCCTCTTCAAGCATCGTCGCGTCGCGTCACGTCTCAGATTGAATTGACCCTAACTCAATCAATGATGCACATTTTGTAAATCGTAACTAGTTACCAGATACACGTTAGAAATAACTTTGTTTTTCCTGAATAACAAAAAAAACTAAAAATAAATGCTACTTAAGTATACAAGTAAATAATTTCTTTAATAAGTATTAGTAATTATGGCTATCACAGAATACGTATTTGAAAATATTATTTTAACTTAATAAATTGAGCTTTTCTTAAAAGTATGTTTTTCTGTGCTTATATTTTAATCGTATTCAGTAACTGCATCGTTTAAAGCAAAATAATGTTACCGTACTAGGTATAACTAATATTGTTTACTGCACGAATTTCCGAAAACAATGAATGAGAATAATATTTGAATTTGAATAAATATATAAAAAATGTGTTAATTAAGGTGCAATATTGCAAACCATTATTTTACCTATCTTTAAACTCATTTATCTACCAAATATCGCTTTAATTTTAAACTTAAAAATAAATAATGATCAGTTCATTGGCTTTTCAAAACACGTAAAATTGGTCATAACTCATCATTTAACTTAAGTTATGATAATTTAAACGAATATAAATAAGTCTTTTGGCTGAAATGATGATGATGATGATGACTTATTCAGGAAACAAAATATGAACACGTGCAACAACTGAAAAGTGTCATAACGCCGTGATTGTCATGCATTATGATAATTTGACGTTAAAGAAATAGTGATTTTAGCAATTTATGTTTATAACTCAAACTGTCAAGTTACTGAATACTATGAAAAGACCATGTGCAGTAACTGCAGAGTAGGTAATAGTTTTATATGGTCACTGATGTACTGACAACAGCCTATAAAATCATTTAACATGATAATGATGCCGACTCTCTTGTACACCGAACTAAACTTACTAAACTATCACTAAAATTCCTTACTTTTGGCTATGGAACCTTAGAGCTATTCTGCAAATAAAATTCTCTAATTTAAAAAATAATTTTGACACAACTAAAATCGAATTTGACAATCGCGAATCCAGGTGGTACACGTGGTTTTCCGTGATTTTTTTTAGAGCCGGAGGCGCGCACTGTTTGTAGCCTCGACGTGTTTTATATGGAATTTTACATTTTTTGTACGGAAAATATGAAAAAATATTACCTACAATGTTGAGTGTTAGGTGTTTTAAGAAGGGGGTCGAAATTTTCATTATTTTTGCGATAGGACGCACCATTTCCGAGATATAAGCAAAAGAAAAATGAATACAGTACTGTTTTTGCACGCGAAGTCGAGATGTTGGTGTGAATTTTAGTTTATGACAACTTATTTTATCCCACACCTTTTTAATCGCGATTAAAAATTGACAGGTTTCGTCTGGTTTGGTATTTTACAGTCAAAATTTTAGGTGAAAAACGTCAAATTCAGAATAGCAAAATTGCCATCACTATCTTAATGCTGTCAAACTAAAACACAGTTAAGTTGTGTCACTTTAGTCTATTTTAGAATGGGAAATCGTCGTTTGACAGGAATAAACAAAATTTTAGTGATTTTTAGTTTAGTTTAGATTCATTTGTGACAAGAGAACCGGCACCATTGCACGACAAACAAAATTCAAAAAAGGGTCAGAAACCGGAGCCTCTCAGAGGCAAATAGGCATGAAATAGTGTTAGTCGTGTCTGCCCCTCTAATCTTTAAATCTTTGAATCGAGTGACAAGTTCTTTAGTCAACATTATATTAGTGATCTTAGTAGACTTCACTCGTATAGGAGTAAATACGTAAATCAGGTAAGTGATATGTTTTTTTTCTGTGGAACATTTTATTCACATTTTGTAGTACTTTTTTTGTGTTTTGAAGTGAGTGTTTCTGTAGTGTCTTTTGTGCTTTTTCGATGTTTTTTTGTCTTGAAAACGTGAATAGGTACTTAATTATTAAGTGCAAATTACTTTGCCTAGCCTTTTCCCAATTTTATTGGAGTCGATTTCCAGTCTTCCCGGATGCAACTGAATACTTGTATTTTACCTGTGAGCACCATGTATCTATCACATACCTAATTTATCTGTCGTTGCTTCATTTTTAATTATTTTTAACTATAGTAGTTTTATTCTAGGTGCATCGTCTTCACATAGAATTATATAACTAATATTGTACTTACACAAAATATTGTAAAACATTTTAAAAGAGTAACAATGGAGTTTCTTGCCCATTCTTCTCCATACGAAAACTACATTTTGGAAGGGACGACTACAATCAAATCAATTTTTTTTTGTTGTACATTTTGACGTTCAATAGTGCCTTATAAGGGCTTATTTCAAATAAATGATTTGACTTTTACATAGAGCGACTGTCTATCTTACCTCGAAAACCCGGTTACTGGGTAACACGATACCCCTTGGTAAGACTGGTTGTCAGACTTCTGACTACCCGTAACGACTGTCAAAGATCTATGACTGACAGCCAGGACCAACGGGTAAACAAGTTCTATTAAATGCAATTACATTAGTAATATAATAATCACAATACTAATCTGCCACTTACTGCAGGGCCTCTTCTGATACAGAGAAGACATGAGCATTGATCACCGCTTGCGCAAGGTGGATTGACGATTTTTTGTCACATATTTTACTGTTCCAAATTATTCTAATAAATAGGAATTTTTAGACGCCATATTTTGGTTTGTTAATAGTTTAAGTTTAGTAAGGATCTCAGACCAAATAAAAACCAAGACAGCGCTGTCAACAGTGAAGTGAAGCCGGTTTCGTAAACATGTGTGCACTTTGTGTGGTGTAGTTTGATTGTAGTGTCATTGTAAAGGGTTGTAAATGTGTGCGTGTGAGCGTGTATGCACAGAGCGGCGGTGTAGTTTTGGCATGCTTCACTTTATTGTTCGCAGCGCTCTGATTTGGTTTTTTATTAGGTCTGAGGTAGTGATATTATAAATTGTTTATTTTATCAAAGACTACCTATTCTCTAACAATAGCATTTTAATTGCGTGATGTTTTTCTTTGATTGTAGTAAAGTTATGAATGCAAGTTATGGCTATAAACCTTTCATAGATCGTTTAATTAAACGTGTTAACACTCATATTTATAAACACTATAAAAACAAAACGTTCAATTATAAACTGTTTGCTTGTAATAATTACTATTGCTGTGGCGGCATCTACACCGCCACATGCGAACTACGCATCAAAGACCTGACGTCACACAACATCCTGACGTCACTCAAATCCTGCATCGCGCAATTAGAGTTTACCGCGCGATGGACATATATACCAGCTCTCGACTTCAACCTCTGGGGCAGTTGCCTGCCAGACACGACACCCGTCTGGTCGGAGGATCCTCCCTTTTCTATGATGGATGAGTGAACTTTACACCCTGTTCCTCATTCCCCTAAATTGCCACAATTTATTCGCATACTAGCATTCAATATCAAAAGAATAAGACAAAAATTGTATTCGCGTTATCCGCAAAAAATAAAAATTTATGGGTGAAATCCGCCCCTAAGACGACCCACTGACCCATAACCTGTATTCTATGACGTCGTCTGTCTTAGTCGAACTGTAACATAAAACAATCACGTTTGAACCGATCTATACAACCTTAGTTTTTGTTTACACTAAACCTCTTAAGGGGTCATTGTACTAATTATTATGAACAACTTTCACTATGGGAATAAGGCTGAAATCGCGAAAAAAAAAATCAGCTGTTCCCTACATTTATGTTCGTCTATCTCGTCGAAATGTAGGGAACAATGTTTTTCGCGATTTCAGCGTCGGTCCCATAGTGAAAGTTATTCATAATGATGAGTACAATGACCCAGCACAGAGGTCCCGGAAATTTACCGGGGTCATGGATCATAACATCGCATCAATGAAAATAAAACGATTATCGTGCAAAGGGAAGGCGAATTGAAATAAAGGGAGAGCCCTATGTCGGCAAGCGTGTGAAAATTTAAATTTTTCATTTAAAATTTAAATTCAACGAATTATTGTTTCATAGTATATTTTTATGATTACTAGCCAGTTGCCTTACCCATGTGTTAAATTAATGTCGCCATTGTAGCGGCATTACTTAGGTATATCTTACTAAAATGATACAGAACACAGCTGCATTTCATGAAATGTGAACGGACCGGAAGGACCGGGTCCAGTTGCGTAGTCATAACTAGACGGACCGCTCGGAAACCGGATAGCTATAAGTGGACTAGTCCACCGTTGATGACGTACCTAAACAAATTGCTTTGTATAGGATAATATGAGGCTTTTGTTAAGAGGTCCTCTATAGGATTTATAGTTATGAGCGTTTATTCTGAAAATGGGCAATGTCGCAAATAGATGTCAAATATATCGCTGTTTTTATTAATTTGGCTATATTACTGTATGGAAATAAGAAATGTGGCGAAGTAGAATATTGATTATGAATTGCAATAATTAATGTCGAATATTTAGTTTTAGATGTAAAAAAAGTATTTGGAAACTTTAAAAATGTCTTTTTGTACACCTGAACGAGGACAACATGAAATTAAATGTTTTAATTGCAATTCATTATTAACACTCTCACCGCCATGTGGTACGCCGGCCGCCCACGAAATATATAGTGCAGCAAGCTATTGTTGATTTTTGAATTTGTTTCGGCAGGCCATGTGGGTGGCCGGCGCCCCACAAATTTCGCGGCTAAACTTTGGCAGTTTTGTCCGTTATTAACTGTCAATATTCAATCACGCAGGCCATCAGTGTATTTACGTCAGTTGGCCGCGCGCCGCCGACGTAGCCTGCTGCTAAAGGGTTTTCGCGCGCTTTTTCTTACGCGCCCTCAACATGTCGGATTCCGAAACCGATCCAGACTATCTACCATCGTTGCCACAAGGTTCATCGCAATTGGAATCAAGTTATGATGAAACTTCGTCATCGTCTGACGACGAATTGATTGTTTTGAATTATTCTAGTAAGCAGATTTAATAATTCTTTTTAATGTAAGGTTTCAGTTTTTTGAGTCAAATATGAATAAATGTCTTCTTTGGAAACTAGTTTTTGTTAATCCATTAACAACTGAACGGTCATGGCAATAGACTCCGATTTGCCTCGTTTTTTTTTTCATAGGTCAGTTTTTTAATACACTCTTCGATACAGTTGTTTTTGACTCCATGTCGGGCAAGCCAACGCCAAAAAATCGATATGAATTCGTCGGGTCACAGCAGACCACACGGCCTGCTGCTTTGGAAACCTGTATATATGCGTGGCGGTGAGAGTGTTAATATTCTAGTTCGCTAGGTATCCACATTTCTTATTTCCATACAGTAATATTACCAAATGAATCAAAACAGATAAATTTTTGACAGCTATTTGCGACGTTGCCAAATTTTAGGTTAAACGCTTTTAGGGGTATGAGGAACAGGGTGTAAAGTTCACTCATCCACCATAGAAAAGGGAGGATCCTCCGACCAGACGGGTGTCATGTCTGGCGGGCAATTGCCCAGAGGTTGAAGCCGGGAGCTTGTATATTTATGTCCACCGCGAGGTAAACTCTAATTGCGCGATGCAGGATTTGAGTGACGTCAGGATGTTTTTTGTGTGACGTCAGGTCTTTGATGCGTAGTTCGCATGTAAAACGCTTAAATACACGTTTGTCAGGTGGTTACTATAAGACTTGGCTTGTTATAAGATTCGTGTTATTTACATACATATTCTCACCCCTTTTTCCCATAAGTTAGGCATAAACTACAGAACTCCACCTACTAAGATCCTTACAACAATCACAATAACAATCAACTTCCAAAACAAACACTACAAAGTGAAAAATAACTTCCCATAAGACTTCCAGAAGTTATTGTTACGTACTTAAAGTTATTTTTCAGTTTGTAGTGTTTTTTTTAGAATTCAGTGGTTTTTTTTTTGTTAAAAATGTTTTTTGATGAATTCTTCTGTTTCTTTCTTTCATCAATTGTCGGTCATTAATAGGCTTTCATAGACATTATCGTCATAGAGGCGTAACAGCCTTTAATGTTCCCATTGAGCTAGGACACAGCCCTCCTCCACCTTAATCCACCACGCGGGCCCAGTACTTTTATTTATTTATTTTAATATAATTCAAAACATCAATTTACAAAAGAGGTGCATTAGATCAATACCACAAGCTTAAGACTAAGGTTTTGGAGAACACTTCACAGTAATGAACACAAAGACATACAGTGCCAGGCGTGAATATGGCAAATTCAGTCTTAGAAAGTGAAGTCACACATCTATGGGGGACTGAGTGAATGCTCTATGAGGCTAATTGAAGTGAAAACTTCTTTCTGAACAGTGAACGAAACTGAACCGTGACTCTGTGGTTGGTGCCGCTGAATTGGGTGAACTCGGCTCCAGTCGGCCGGTGACGCTGATTCGCGTAAACTCGGCACTGAATCGCATATACTCGGCTCCACTCGTAACTTTTCACTTCTATCATGCATTTATAAGCTCAGCTCTTTTTTTTTTTGTTGTAAAACTTAACTTAACTTGCTTTTGGAGGTGTCACATGTCTTCGAATCTTGGGTGTAGGACTTGCCGGTTTCTATGCGATGTTTACCTTCACCGTTTTGAGAGCACTGGTGATGAAGGCTCCTTAACCACTAAAGCCAGGCGTCGCTTATAAGGGAAGGGTCCCGACAGTCAAGCCCCGCTGTCGCTTATAAGCAACGGCCGACCCACGCGGCTTAGATCTCTATTTTTACTGTAAAATAAGGGCTAATATCGTCTGTCAGTTTCAGTCTATGGATAAAATAATTTACACAATGTAAAGAGCAGCTTGGGTTTAAACCTATGACCTACAACATATAAGAAGCGGCCTTTTCCACTGAGCCTTGTGCTTTCAGCATTGAGGTTCCATTTGTCTCTTAAAAATCTATCGAGTTACATAAATGCGCATACACGTGTAATACGATTATATATTTTTTTAAATCTTTTTCTACTTATAAATAAATTCTTGTTGAGGAAACTGGAATACGAGGCCACATTTGGCACGCATAAAAAAAAGGCATGACATTCAACATTCTAGTGTTTTTTTCCTATATTTGAAAAATAATTATCTTGTGATCTATTAATTACTTATTTAATTCAAATTTTTGTTCAAAAATAAAATTAATCAGAAGCAATATAGCCTAGAAAGAATGCATCTATACATACTTAAAAATAAAGTAAAATCAAAATAACAGGTTTGTATTCAATGCTTGAGAAAACTTATTTAAAGCTTATTAAGGGGACTACAGGACCTAAACGTGCCTAAACGCAAGTTTTATAATGCCTAAAAGAATATGATCCACTGCCGTAAACAAAATCAGAAAAATATATGATATTCTTCAGGATATATGCTAGTGCGTTGAAAACATAATACAACTAATTTGATACGATAGAAAAAAATCATGAAGATACCTCTAAAAATTTCTTTTAACGATTAAAAATCATATTAATTTACATGCAATCATTCTGATTTTTTGTCAGATTATTCTACAAGCTACATATTAGCATAATAGTGTTTTAATTTTCCAGTCCAATCAATAGATTTTTTGTAAATCGCTAACTGCTTCATATTTTGCAATAAATTACCTGCGTCGTGTCATCGCGCTTCTCTTTCATTTCTATGCAGTCCGACAGTGACCGCGCTTTAGCTGTTGTAAGCCTCTTAATGCTAATTTGTTATACGATAAGAACTGATAACAACTTAAAAAAAAATTGTCTGTCTGTTTGTTTCTTACGATTTTGACGGGAGTATCATTGGCAGATAGCTGAAGTTATACGAAGTAACTTTTATTTTAGAAAATGAATCAGGGTCCCGGAATATAGTATAATGTAGTTTGAACTGCCCTTAAGTCATTGTCAACATTTGAAATGAAAATGCCAATATTATCATTTCAATAGAATCTTTAATAATAGATTTTTGATAAAAGAATCACAAACTAAACTTTATACTAACGTCAAGATATTATGTATTTTTCGCACGATACCAGGTGTTAATTTGATCAGTAACATCCGCCTAGCAATCCTATGCTATGCTTATCTTCTAATGGAATCCATATAAGAAGACCCAGCAGACCCGGAAGAGCAATCGTGATGACAAATGCTCGTGCGTTGGTCATCACGATTGCTCAAGACATGAGCAGGAAAGCAGGAGCCTTCTCTGTATGAGAAGAGGCCTTTGCCCTGCAGTGG
The DNA here is from genome assembly GCA_914767755.1 of Agrochola circellaris. Classification (NCBI taxonomy): domain Eukaryota; kingdom Metazoa; phylum Arthropoda; class Insecta; order Lepidoptera; family Noctuidae; genus Agrochola; species Agrochola circellaris. The sequence goes on from OU611860.1 coordinate 14,581,882, forward strand.
GATAGCAAAAAAATGGTACCTACTACCAGTTTTTTAATTTATTAATTTAATTAGCTGATATTATTAACTCGTTGACGACGGACGAGTTGATAAAATCAGCTAGTTCCTTTTGTATGGAAATCATGTTTTTATCATATCTATTCAAAAAGAGCCGGTTTATTCTTCGTAAACATAAACTGTGTGTTTTGTGTGTCTTCCGTATCCAGTCTGTCCCAACCATCTTTTTAAGGTCGTCGGTCCATCTAGCTGGGCGGCGTCCCACACTACGCTTGCCGATTCGCGGTCTCCACTCCAGGACTCGTCTTTTCCACCGACTATCGGTCCTTTGACAAACATGGCCAGCCCACTGCCACTACAGCTTCATCATCATCATCATCAGCCTATATTGTTCCCACTGCTGGGACACAGGTCTCTATAACTATAAGTCCAGGTTTCCTCATGATGTTTTCCTCCACCGATGTCAGTAATGTCCAAGATAAACTCAGAAAGTACATATGAATTGAAAAAGTCACATTGGTATTTGCCCGGATTTGAACCCACAACCTCGTGCATGAAAGGCCAGGCTTTAACCATTTGGCTATCATGACATTTCAACTGTCATTTGTAGTCAACTGTAACTGTTAACCTTTTCTGAATTAGTTAAATCATGATTAGTTACTCTTAGGTTATTCTTCCTATAATGTTCCCACTGCTGGGACACAAACCATCTCCCTCTCCCTTCGAGAGGGAGTGGGCTGTAATCTACCATGCGCCCAGTGTGGGTTGGTAGATGTCACATATCTTCGAATTTTTGGTTCCAATTCAGCTTATGCTTATTAAAATGATAACGTCAAAACGAACTTTGCCTGTCTATTTCAATCAGGGACTGACTTACCCAAAAATTAAGGTACCTTTAAATTTCGGAATGATGTCATAACGTTAAATAAGGGTTACCAAAATATTTCGATAAGTACCTACCGTTCTTTTTTTCAGTAGCGGAATTTTGAGGTTAGAAATGCATACCGGTATATTTCGGTAGAAATATCGGTACCTTTATAAATGTATCGGTAGCAGTGCCTAAACCTTCATAAATACACAAGTTCTGACGTGTTCGACCCCCCTGCGCACCCGCGCCGCGCCGTCTCACATGTTTTTGGTACCGAAATCGTGTAAAGGTTAAATAACGGTTTAGCCCAACCTTTATTTAAAAAGGTATCGGTATAGCTCAACCCTTATTTTAAACCGGTACCGGTATATTTTTGAGGTATCTTAACCTTTAACCGTAACCGCTTTCAATCCCTGATTTCAATGTCGTAACACTATTTCAAAGTCCCACAACACATTGACAACAACTGTTCATATTGTTGACAGTCCCATTAGAGACACATGCCACGGTCAACCATAAACGCTTTGTTTGCTCACCAACTAACGTGAGCACGCAAATGTTTGCGATACACGACAAACATTTGATGTACTGTAAAGCTTGTTTCATGTTGAGTGATATTATTTCGAAGTACAATATGCAATCTCCATCACGCATTGAGCAAACGTGGTGATCAAAGCCTGCAGTGGGTCAATAAACAAGCTGCATTTTTAGGGTTTTCCGTATGTCCGAATGAAAAAACGGAACCTTTATAGTAACACTTCCTTATAGGGTCACACCACTAGACTATCACTGCTATTATACAATGTGAAATCTAATTCGTTTGCATCCTCTTAAGGGGATTTTTACTATGGGACCAACCCTAAAATCGCGAAAAAAAATCTGCTGTTCCATACATTTATGTTCGCATAGCTCGTTATAATGTAGGGAACAGCAGATTTTTTTTTCGCGATTTCTGTGTTGGCCCCATAGTGAAAGTCCCTTTAAGAGGATGCAAACGAATTAAATTTCACATTGTATAAGTACCTAGGTAAGAGTTTGCGTTGCCCGTCTGTCTGTCTATCATTATGTCAAGTTCGTTTTTCTCAAGAATGCGTGGAGGTATCAAATTGAAATTTATATATACGGCCCCTTGGAGCTGTAAAACAATCAAGCTTCTAAGTCAACGCAGTAAAAAATACGGCCATTTATGTGACATATTTTGATACAAATCAATCAAAACCTAAGGGTACTTCCCGTGGTTGCGGAAAAGTCCGAAAGGGATACCGTGCATACAGGCAACTAAAGGAACACGTTTTACACGTTTAAAAAAAATGCGATTACAAACTTACATTTGCAGTTAAAGAATTGACCGTGACGTATATCGATGTATGGGAGAACATTTTTTTTTCAACTGCAATTTTAAGTTTGTTTTTGGGAAAGATTCATCCCAACTACCGCGGAACTCTACATTGTGCGTGGTCCAACACGCACATGGCCAATTTTTTTTTTAAACCGCGCCTTGGAACGAACGTTTCTGTCAACAAACTTCCATAGTGATCCATACAACACTGACAACTGTGCCTACACACGGCGTATAGACCGCGCCGTAGAAAAAACGTGTCTGTCCACAAGCTTCCATAGAGATCCATACAACACTGACGACCGTGCCTACACACGGCGTATAGACCGCGCCGTAGAAAAAACGTATCTGTCAACGAGCTTCCATAGTGATCCATACTACTCTGACGACCGTGTCTACACATGGCGTATAAACCGCGCCGTAGAAAAAACGTGTCTATCAACAAATTTCCATAGTGATCCATACAACACTGACGACCGTGCCTACACACGGCGTATAGACCGCGCCGTAGAAAAAACGTATCTGTCAACGAGCTTCCATAGTGATCCATACAACACTGACTACCGTGCCTACACACGGCCTATAGACCGCGCCGTAGAAAAAACGTATCAGTCAACGAGCTTCCATAGTGATCCATACTACTCTGACGACCGTGTCTACACATGGCGTATAAACCGCGCCGTAGAAAAAACGTGTCTGTCAACAAACTTCCATAGAGATACATACAGCACTGACAACTGTGCATATACACGGCGAATATACCTAACCTGGTTTGCCACCAAGAAAAACGTGTGTACAAAGGGCCTTACCGTACCTTCAAGTAAACGCGCCTTTGTCAATTAAGATTCAATATTACGTCAATACCATCAACATATTGGATTATCATCACTGACTGTTCGTCTCATGGGTCAAATTAACATCTAGAGTACACAGTGGGTCATGATGGCTGGCTTTGACGCTCATTGATTGATTTCTAACAATGTTTTGGAACATATAAATATGCTAAGAGCTACCTGTGGTTTGCCGTTATAAAAAGTACTAGCTTTTCCCTTCGCTTGCATCGGGATCGGAAATTATACCACGGGAACGTATTATCGGAATAACAGTAATTTTTGTCCCTAACCCCAGGTCATGGTGTACCTGTGTGCCAAATTCCATTGAAATCCATTCAGCCGCTATGGCGTGAAAAGGTAACAGACAGACAGAGTGACTTTCGCATTTATAATAAATATACTAGCTTCCATCAACGGCTTTGCCCGCGTGATATCTTTATACATTACAGCCTATGTTACTCAGTGATAATATACCATTCTACTGGTGAAATATTTTTTTAAATCGGTCCAGTCGTTTTTGAGTTTATTCATTACAAACAAACAAAAGCATTTATAATAATAGTTAGGATAGCTGCACTCTGCGGTTTAACCCGCATAAGTCTCGATCCCGTGAGAATATCGGAATGAAAAGTATTCTATGTCCTGGTCATGCCCAGGTCATGGTCTACCTATGTGCCAAATTTCATCCGAATCTGTTCAATCGTTTTAGTGTGAAAGCGTAACAATAAAAAATCACTTTTGCATTTATAATATTAAGTTAGGATATTAAATAAAGTACTGATCTATCTAACTATCTATGACACACGGGTTTTTACCGTTGGGAAACTGTCAGTAGCAGCCTAGTTTCTGGATTTGTGCCAACTAAAATATACCTAACTAAAAACAATGGCAAAGCGACCGTTTTTCGTATTGTACCAGCTATGTAGTTAAAGAAATATTAACATCAAATAATAATAATAATAATATTTTATTATTATTTCCTTTATTTAATTTTCAATTACGTATTTTTAAGTATTTTAATATAAAACAAAAAAAATATATAAAAAATGGTAGCCCATCGGCATCAGGAACAGTGTCCAAGCTGTCGGTAGTCAGGGCTCTAGACACAGGAACCTCCTCAGTATGCGTGCCGTGTGCAGGAGTACTGCTTTGAATCAAGTCCTTGACCCAGCCGCGCAATGAGAGCCTTCTGAGGTGTTGGTCGAGGCTCTCCGCTATTAAGCCACTAACCGTAATGATAATCGGTACAATGATTGCAGAGTCCACGTCCCACAAGTTGACAACCTCGTATGCTAGGTCAAGATACTTTTATCTTTCTCAACATTCACGAGATTCTCGTCATGAGAGCCAGCGATGTCAATAATAATCATTGCACGGCGCTCTCGTCGATCTATCACCACAACATCAGGCTTATTGGCTACAATAGTCCTGTCAGTGATGATAGATCGATCCCAGTACAATGTGGCGTGACCATGCTCGAGTTTTCTTATTATGTCCTAGTCTTCCTGCTTTCTGTCGTAAGTCCCAAGGTGAACTACAAGCCATCGTAAGTAAAGACATCATTTTTATGGTATAAAGGCTAGTACAGACCAGCGCGACGCGACGCAACGCCGCGACACGAACAATACAATTTCTAAGAAAACTTGACGGTATAACAATAACCGGTGTCGCGTCGCGCTGTCGCGTCGCGCTGGTCTGCACGAAGCTTAATGCAACGTTTGGATTTAAACCTGTATAGTTTGTTTTTAATAGATATAGCATATGCTCAGAAATCAGCTTATACAAGGTGGCCCGTTTACTTACAGTAGTCTAAAACGCTTGTTTTAAAGCCTCTTTCCAAGGGCTTTCCTATACACCCCCATGAGGGTTCAACGATTATTTATAGTTTAGGAAAAAACTTAGCTCAAAGGGTAACCGGTATAGTAACTTTAGTCATCGCCCTTTTTGTTGGTAAAATGTTTTTTGCGCTAGGTCACTGCTTAATACTTATAGATTATATTTAGCTGTCGTATAGTGTTAGTGCAAACGCGCATTAACATTTTCCTTGAGAATCTAAAGCAAGTATCTCACGCTGCGAAGAATTTATTATAGGCATTTGGATGAAGTACGAGGTAAAATGTCGAAAGCCATTTCGCAAAAAAACGTTTGGAGTATGTACGATGAGGTGATATGCAAAAAATTATTTAAGTACACTCTTTATTACATAAGAAGTGGTTGCAAATTGTGTGACCTGACGCTTGTGCTAGGTGGGTAACCTGTATTACAAGAGCCAGTGCCCTCTCCCGGGAGTAAATACGATTGAAAACTTATGCAATAAGAATAAGAAAGGAGATATAAAAAAAATCTAAAATAATACATAATAATAAAAAAACTTTTTACAAAAAAAAAAAAACAAAATAAAACACTACAAAGTGAAAAATAACTTTAATTTCGGAAGTCGGTGTCTTTGGTTTTGAATTTTCGTTTTTTGCCACCGACTTCCGAAATTAAAGTTATAATTCATTTTAAAGTGTTTTTTTTGGGAGTCGGTTGTTTTTTTCTTTGTAATAAGTCTTTATTTTTACCATTTAGTTGCGGTAACCTACCCCACTCAAATTCGAATACCACTACCTACTATGTAAATAACAATGACAGGAAGTTATCATCATATCATCCACATATACTAAGTGGGAAAAATACGTATTATTGAAGCTTACTCAAAAACTATCCAAGCAAAGTTAATAAAATTTATATGGAACCAATTTGGGAGCATACACTTTCATACAAAAAATAATTTTCAAAATGAGTCCACAATTGACGGTGAAATCGGCAGACACACAAAAAAAAAAAACCTCCTTTTTGGAAGTGGTTAAAAAATGGTTAGAAATAGCCTGTATTGGTGATTGTGTGTATGCGCTTAGTGAGAGAGTGTGTGTGTATGGGTCTGCAAATTGAATTGAATGTTCAGGAAAGATTGATTGGGATCTCGAGTAATGGTAACTTGAATGCCTCATAGTGTTTCGGTTAAGTGGTTAAGTTTATAAATTGACAGGCCCTTCTTGATTTTATTATTTTACATACACGTGTTATATTTATTACGACAATAATAGTAAAATGTGTTGCAAGGTAAACTACTATAATTACTTCTGTGTAATCTTGACGTATAATATTACAACAGTAGGTAAGTAAGTACTTACTTACTCGTATGATTTATCCTGCATGATTGAGCTAAAAGATGTATTACTCTGACCTTACCTTCGTTTTATTGTTAGCATGAAGGACTTCAAATGAAATAGGCATTTTATTTTATGACTTTGAAGTCCTTCACAGAATAATTACTTTCTCCATAGGAACAATATCGTACTGGCGAAAAAATTATCAGCCGTGTCATATATTTGGGTCGAGTAAGTTTTTAATGCTGAGCGATGGCCGTTTTGCGTGGATGTGACGCATATTTTCCCCCAAATTGTTTATTTTTGTGTTTTGTTCTTTCTTTGCGTCATGTGTACCGCAAATAAACGTATTTTCTTTCTTTCTTTCTTTCTTAATTTTTATTAAAGTTTTGTTAACATGCTTGGTTTTGTTTCTCAAGACAAAGACATGTTGCGCCGACCCGAAATAAATTTAGATAAGAGGAGGAGAATGAAGTAGTGGTGTTCCAGTACTTTGTGTACTTACATTATTTCATCACCACTGCTCTCAATACGGTGAAGGAAACATCGTGAGGAAACCGGCATGTCCTAGAATCAAAAGTTCGAAGCCATACGACGTCTACTAAACCGTACTGTGCCCGCGTGGTGGACTCTATCACCAAGGGGAGGTCTGCCAATTTCATGAACATTTCCTTGACTTTGACTACAAACTCAAAACTCAAACTCAAAGCATTTATTTCAATTATACCATTACAGGCACTTTTGAATTGTCAAGGAATCGGTCAGTCAAAAATATGAAGCTAGTTGCCCATTCCAAACCGTAGTAGGTACCTATGGAGAAGAACGGGCAAGAAACTCCTCGGCCACTCTTTTAAATAAAGGTTGTATATTGATCAAAATTTATGATTCGCGATCGTAAGAAATATGTAGGATTTACAGAATTATAAAGAATCAGTTGCTGTTAGCCAAAACTTCGCCCGCATGGATAAAAATTCTTTTTTTTTGTATATTTGGCAGTGAACGTTTTGAAGTAGTGAAAGTTTTCGGAGATTAGCCGGAACAGACAGAGAGACAGACAGACCCTAGAACCCTAGACAAACAGACAATTCAATTTTATTTATTTTTATAGATACAGATTCCATGGGGTTTTTTTGCGCGGAACCCTAATTCTTTTTCTAAAACAAAAGTAGCCTTAGTTACTCCTTATAACATCAGCTATCTTCATGTGAAAGTCAAATCAAAATCAGTCCAGCCGTTTCGGAGATTAGCCGGAGCAAACAGACAGACAGACAGACGAACAGACAAAAAATTAAAAAATTGTGTTTTTGTTGTATGTACTGTATATACTTTCATAAGCATTTAGGAAAAAGCTGTTATTTTGGCATTAGAAACAGCCCCTTTTTTTTTTTTTTTTACTTTAAGTTACATCTCTCTAAGTTAGAATTGGTCTCAAATGTCATGATTTCATGACAAAGTCATTCAAATTGAATTTTACATTTTGTGCATTCACCTTAACTATTAAACTCAAATCCACCTACTGTTCCGTTATCTAAACTTAGCAAGAACTTTGCACTAAAAGACAAATTGGGCTACACTTTGATAAGAGATCGTTGTGGTTGAGATGTCCCATTGATAAGGGTTAAGGGATGTTTCGCTTCTCCGATCAAGCGAGAAGGAAGGATTTATAGCACAAATGTTGGAGGAAGTAAGACTGTACCTTAAATGGTTATTTATATGGAACTGTTGATGGCCTTAAATGAGGTCAAGTTGAAGCTTGAATGAAAAGACAAATATCTAAGTGTAGAGGAAGCAAATACTCTAGGTTGTGGTAATCATGTTTAAGCCTCTCGCAGACAGGCGCAATGTAACTGCAGTAGAACAATTTCTGTGTAAACTTCATGGAAATTGTTCTACCTGAATCGCGACACACCGTCGTGTCGTGCCTGTCTGTCGGAGCCTTTATCCGTATGAGAGGCGTAAGAGAGACAAAGTGACATTCTATAAGCGATAGCGATGATGGAAACGTTAAAAATGTATGGGACTGACATAAGTTACTGAAAAGCATAAGCTTTTCGGTAACTTATGTCAATCTCATACATTTTTTGACATAGGTAAGTCAATCCTGTTAAAAGTCGTTGCAGAAATACGAGCCACTGGTCTAGGCCTTTTTTTTTTGGGTGGGAAATTATAAAATAACTTCTGCTCTGAGCGGAGCGGGACTGTCAGACTCTTACTGACTAAAACCCTCCCGTGTTCCTTCAGTTGCCTGTACTTTGCCAGGGCCACGGTATCTCTTTCGGACTTTCCCACGACCCCGGCAGGCATCGGCCCTAGCGGACCCGTTCAGATGTCGTCCTCAAACAATGATAGAACGTTTAACATGGTCATGTCAAAAAATCAAAAACCAAAAGTCATTTATTCTAACTAGGCTGAGAATCTGCACTTTTTGAACTTCAAAATTACATAAGCCAGTCCCCCAATACGCCCGCCTTACACCACTGGACGAAGAAGTGGCGCAACAAACTCCCCAGCAGCATAGCTGTCTGTTCAGTTAGAAGAACTTCTAATGACCTTCATACGTCTCTAGAATCCATTTCCTGCAATAACAGACAGATAATCAGTACCTATATTTTCAAATTAATTATATATGTAGTTCTAATGCAAATAGCATGCATATCAATAAAAATACTCGTTTAAAATTATTTTCTGTAGAAAATAATATTAAACCTAACTATAAATAAATTAATTTATGATCTAGTAAATGTCAGCTTAGTGTCCAAAAATTATAAATACTTCACAAGAATACATAGAACCGGATTACAGTTGACATTAAGATTACATCCATTATTTATTTATTTATTTATTTAAACACCAGAATACTCTACATTAATTAGTTATTTAAACGCAGAATTTTCGCGTTGATGCATAACTTTTTAATTAGTTCAGATTTTTAATTCATATACTTTATGGCACCTCTTTGGGTCATGAGCTATCCGAATATCAAAAAAGATTTGGCCTAGGTCGTAAGGGGAAGGCGTGAAAATTTATTCGCTGTTACAATGTAAAGTAGATATCTACACGCTACGTATAAATTATTTCTCGTTTAAAATAAAAGAAGCTAAACTACACACCCGGAAAATATTAGATTTCTTAAATTGATACCCACTATTTTTCGAACCAACCCAAAAATACACAACATTTAATAAGATACTCAAAATTCAAAAAAGAATGTCATTTCTTCAAACTTAATATAATAATTTTATTATTTATTATTATTTCTTCAAACTAGGCTGAGAATCAGCACTTTTTAAAAAAGGAACGTCAAAATTACGGGACTCTAAATTACGGGTCGAAACTACGGGAAAAGGTTAACCTTACTAATATTATAAATGCGAAAGTGAGTTTGTTTATTTGTTACGCTTTCACGCTAAAACTGCTAAACGGATTTGTATGAAATTTGGCACACGGATAGACCATAATCTGGAGATGGACATACCAGTTATCCGGATAGTCCCATCGAGACCTATGCGGGTAAAACCGCGAAGTTTAGCTAGTATATCCTTAGTAGTTAATAATAATTCAGCGTAAGTTGTCCCACTGCAGGAAAAAGGCCTTCCTTTCCTTTTTCTACTCAAATCAATCCTTCGCCAGCATTGAACAACTCCGCATAACTATAGGCGCCAAGGTCTTCCTGCCATTTACGAAAAAAATCTCATTTAAAATAAGCAAATCAAAAGCTTTCACTGTATTTTAAACCGGTCACGTCCATTATAGGCATCGTTCGCTAAACAACATATTGTTGACGCTAAAACTCCTAAACTAGTTACGAACATAATTAAAATTTGAATGCAATCTAACTAAGTTTCAGGGAAACCAACTACAAACAGATTTTGATGCAAAATACAACTTGCATTGATAAAATTATAGTAGTTATTATGAGCATGCCAACAAATTAATAAAACTGGCCAAGTGCGTGTCGGACCACGCACAATGAAGGTTTCCGTAGTTAGGATGAATTAATCCCAAGCACAAACTTATCATTGTAGTTGAAAAACATGTTGTCCCATACATTCCAACTGCAAATGTAAGTTTGTACGCACAATATTGAGAAATTTACTATGTTATTTTAAGACCATAGATTTCTTATAGGTTTTCCTGTAATCTATGAGTACAGAACCATTCTCTGTATTTTTTTCAAAATTTTTGTCTCAGTAGTTTCGGAGATAAGGGGGAAATGGTCAATTTTCATATTAAAATTATAAAAAAAATAAAATTGAGATCCTCCAACAACCCCTTTCATTTGATATGTCACACAGTTCAGTACGCAAAACATTTTATTTTTATTTTGTTATTTGCCCCCTAAAAGTAACCCCCCCATATTCAAAATTCATTTATTTACGTTACACGCCCGTGTTTGGGTCACAGAAATACTTAAGTGTACCAAATTTCAACTTAATCGGTCCATTAGATTCGGAGCAAATTGGCTGTGACAGACGGACAGCCAGATAGACAGACAGACACACGAGTGATCCTATAAGAGTTCCGTTTTTCCTTTTGAGGTACGGAACCCTAAAAAGTTATTGCCGCCATTTGTGGGTGTGGGATACTAGACTGAATATCCCTTTCTTTCTGATAACAAAAAAACAGTGGGGTCATCATTCAACTGCAAGAAGCCTAGTAATCGTGGCAAATGTCGCAATAGCCCCCGAACATTCTTCGTGTCTGAAATTGGAAGATATGTTAAAGAGAAGCTTGTGATGCAAATAACGGAAAAGTTGTTTTGAAGATTCTCAGTCAACAACCCAAATACGAGACACCCAATTAAATAAATCAAGCTATCCCTGAAGCCAAAGATAATCTCGTAAGCTTTTCAGGTATAATTTCTCCACAATCATCACAACGCGGTGAAATTTATGGATTTTTATGAAAAATCGAAGCATTGTAGCTATCTCATATTCAGCCCCACTAAACCCATTTTTTTGTACAGGCTACGCATAAGTACTACTAAATCCTACCAAATTCACAAAAATATCCGTTGGGTAGTTATCGAGTTCTAAGGTGGCTCAATTCAGACGTCAGGATTGAGGAGCCACCTTTAACGTCGTATACCTTTTTATGGGTTTTACTACAAATTCCTGGATCCGGCCTACAAAATCGGCTAATTTACTACTAAATATTGGTTGTACCCTCGTTCAAATATGAGACATGGCTCCTTAATCCAGATGGACACCCAAAACATATAAAATTTCTATCTCCATTGTATCACCGTTGTATATGAATCTGGATCCGCGTAAGATATAGTGAAAGTTTTGTTGAGTCTTTGAAAGAAACCTATGAGAAGTTAATGCCCTAAAATACCTCACTTCTTAATCTTTGCTTATTCCTTCTTTCCAGATCAAGATGGAAGAGATCCCCCACCATCCGTTAATCACGGTGACGCAAGAAGCGATGAAGAAAGTCCGGGAGCAATGTGATATAGGTGACGTGAAGAGAATAAACGAAGCCTTGGATATTGTAGAGGAGTGGATCAAGAAGCAAGATCACTTGGTAGAGGCCAGCCAGTATATGAGTGAGTTTTTTATGATTTGTATGAAGGACCAACTATTGGCCGCGGTTTTACTCGTAACTTAGGGAAATTACAATATGACTGATGCCGGGATTGGTTGCATGTTATAGAGTATAGACTACGGTTGGTTAAAATGGAAAAAATATATAGTTTGAATCAATAGCTGGACAAAAATTATAATAATCCTAGATTTTACTTTAACAATCCCATAAACTTTTAACTTATTACCTGCACACTTTTCCTCATTTTAGAGTAAAGAGATACTTTTAAAAACTAGCGTACTGAGTGCATTCAACAAAAAACTTGAAAACAAAAAGAAACATTCTTGTTATACAAAAAGTAAACCAAACAGAACCATAATTTCTAGAAGAACAATCAGTGATACCAAATAATTATTATTTTTATTTGTTTTTTAGCCCGTGGTCTTCTAGAACGAGTATTCTTAATAGCAAAGGGATCAGTAGAAGACACAAAGAGGAGGGTGGAAAGGCTACTGACGTCACGAGGAATGATGCCGGAACTGTGTGCAAACCGGACCGTGACGGAATTTGAACGTCAATGGGATGTTGTGTAAGTTAACTTAACCGAATACCGCGCGGGACGCGGGATGAAATCCTCTCGCACAAAACAAACAATTTATTTCAATTAGGCACATAAGAGGCACTTTTGAACGTCAATTTTACACAAAATAGAATTGATTCTAGTCGCCCCTTCCAACAGGTAGTTCTCGTATGGAGAAGAATGGGCAAGAAACTCCACCGTTACTCTTTTAAAATGTTTTTACAATATTTTGTATACATTAATTATATGTAAAGACGATGCATCTAGAATAAGATTACTATACCACGATAGGTAGGGGGGTAGGGGGTAGGGATTGTGCCAACTATCTTGCATGGAGGAGTTAAAACTGGCGTGAATATGAATGTCATAATGACATGCAAGCTACTTGCATAGTGCTACAAGGGTCTTTTGGCTTTTGAAAGACATTGTCTGGGAGGCGTTGTTGGCAAACATTTGTGAGAATGTTTTGTTAAATGTATTGAAGAAACAAGATGGCGGCGTTAGTTCGGATTTTGGCTACGCACCAAATGATCTTTCTACAGCTTATACTTTTGTACAAGTTACAGGCATGTATTACGTGCTAAAGACATTAGCCATTGAATATAAAGCTCATTATTCTTTGAAAAACAATGTAGTAATAATATTTGTAATAATAATATTGTGTCTGCAACATGTTTTTGTATTGCGGGAACCGTAGGAACAATGTTGCGCAACACTGTGTCCAGGAACATTAAAATTTAATGTAGGGGGGAAACAATATTTTTGCAGCTGTTGCTTAACTTTGTCATGCAATGAATTCGGGGCATATGCCAGCCAGCTCAGAGACCAAAATTGGTGTTTTTTTTTCATAATTAACACGCTTAGTAAACGGATTGAATACTCGGAGTACTGCGATAATGGTTACTGCCATAGTTGGAGGATCCACTTAACGTTTAAGAACAGCGAAGAAACCATAAATCCTTTTGCTAAATAGAGCAATTTGGATATTTTGGAATATTACTCACAGATAACCTCGGATAAGATAGTTTTTCTGTTGCAAAAAAAAAACACTAATTAATTGCCGTGCTAAGTTATAGCTATTGATCTCAAATTATATGAAAAAGATTTATAGCTATATGAATTATGACTCTTTAGAGGTTCATGACCGAAGCTTGACATGTTTGGATTAGGAGTAAAAAAATAATGACACAGTTATATAAACAGGTTTTAAACTCGTTTGTAACTGTTTAAATTATTAACTAATCACCATATTCATCACAACAACACCAATGAAGGAAAACACTCAATGAAATGATTAAAAAATATAATCTGCAAATAAAAATCTACATGTTTATTTAGAGTTGCTTACTGTATAGAATTAGTTGATTAAAAGCCATGGTTTCAAGTGCCTCTTATGCCAGTAAAAAGATTATTGTGATTAATTTAAGAATAATATACAGAAGCCGTTACATTAATAATATTGTGCTCCGGAGGTCCTTCGAACCCAACCAGGTACTTTATTTTGTGTAAATTATTTCATCACATTGAAGGAAAACATCGTTAAGGAAATCGGCATGTCCTAGAACCAAAAATTCGAAGACATTGTGACATCTCCCAACCCGTAATGGGCCCGCGTGGTGGATTACAGCCCACTCCCTCTCACAGAGAGGAGGCCTGTGTCCCAGCAATGGGAACATTATAGATTGATTATGTGCTCCGGAGGCTTGAAAGATTGTTTTGGATATTACCCACAATGATCATCCGCCTAGCCTGTTCCCAACTATGTTGGGGTCGACTTCCTGTCTAACCGGATGCAGCTGAATACCAGTGTTTTGACATGGAGCGACTGCCTATCTGACCTCCACAACCCAGTAGCTGAATAATACGATACCCCTTGGTAAGACCGGTAGTCAGACTTTCGGGCTTCTGACGACCCGTAACGACTGTCAAAGATCCACGAATGACAGCCGGGACCAACGGCTTAACGTGCTATCGTTTGTAAATATGGTCATCCATCTACAGACCAACCCCGGCAAGCGTAGCTTAACCTGATGGATCGACCCGTGCGGCAGTTATTACTTAGCCACGACCTCCTCAAAGCCTCCCCGAGCTAATTTAATATATTTTAATAATATTATGCGCTTCCATTATGCGCAGGGTACGCGCCAGCCCCAACAGCATCCTGAAAACTATAGCTGATAGGTGTCACAGCCCCATACTGGGACATTGGATACGCCTACATGCCACTGTCGCGTGTTAATTAATAGTTTGTTTTGTTTTTCTGGTAGATGTAAGTACTAACACTAGGTTTTAAGTCGTGTGTATACTAACCAAATGTACTAGTTATGGGTCCGAAATAAAAGATTTTTATTTATTTTTATATAATCTTAAATTGTTTCATTACAGGAATTATGTGCCTCTCCCAAAGCTGCATCCAAAAGACCAGACCAGAGTAATGGTCACACAATTCCTGACGGAGAAACTGGAACCGTTCAGTATTCTGTCCTACTTCAGATACTGCTTTTTGGTTAGTTACCTAATACCTACACAATTATTTTTAAATTAATAAGAATTTAGATCATTGAGTCATAACTTGAGTTTTTAGGGTTCCGTAGTAAACAAGGAACCCTTACAGTTTCGCCATGTTCGTCTGTCGGTCCGTCTGTCTGTCCGCGGCTTAGCTCAGAGACGGTTAGTACTAGAAAGCTGTAATTCGGCATGGGTATACATATCAAGTTTTTTTTTGTTTTTGTGTTCCTCTGCTTCACGTAAATTAGGGATGTTTTTTTAATCATCTATCCCATAGTGTAGGGTATCGTTAGAAAAGGCCGTTCAAAAATTGTTTAAAATTAAAATATTTATTTAAAAAAAACTAAAATACCATCTTGGAGCAACCTGTACTTAAAGAACAGTTGTAGGGCAGAGGTCATTTGCCATTGTCACGGATCATAACATCGCATCAATGAAATTAAAACGAATAACGTGCAAAGAGTTGGCGAATTGAAGGAAAGAGAGAGCTCTATGTCGGAGAGCGTTTGAAAATTTAATTTACGGATTATTTTTTAATTGATTGATGGCCACTAGCCCTACTCGTCTGTTAAATTAATGTCGCCATTGAAGCGACATGTTGTAAAAGCCAACAGTCTTAAAATAATATGTAAAAAAATATAAAAAAGAGTAAAGAATCATAGAGCATCAAAAAAATTGTCTGCATCGCTGTCAACAGGAAAAATGCCCAAAAAGAAAGAAAACAGGATGGAGGGAGAGGGGGGTGTTTGAATTAAGAATCGAAGGGTTTTGACATCGATACTCTTCAGTCCGTGTCCAGTTTCACCATTTCATTTATTTTGACCTTGAAAAATTAAATATGAATGACAAATGGCGGCCATCACATTTTCTGTTGTTGTTGATGAATTTGATGAAAGAAGACAAGATTGATTGAATTAAATGGGTTTTATTGGATATCAGCAGAATACCTGCAGTGCTATTCTGTAACCATCTCACCGTGACAACTTAGGTGAAGTGAGCGTGGAGTGAGCTGTCAATAGTGTCAATCTCTAGCATTAGGTGGAATGACAGCTCACTCCACGCTCACTTCACCTAAGTTTTCACGGTGAGATGGTTACAGAATAGCACTGCAGGTGCATGACAGAACAGTTAACAGCGCAAGAGAGAGAGAGACGACAAAATAAAAGAGACAGAAAACGATTGCGTTTAGTTTACATTTCTAAGAGTTGGTACTGAGAAACATGCTGGGAATGCTGTTGCCTATCCTCTTAATGCATTCTCTCCTTTAAACCCTCAAAGTTCAGATAGTCTAAGTTCAAAGTGATCATGTGAGCCTATCCTAAATCTATTTAGTCATTGACTGAAACTGGGGTTTCTGGTGGAAAATTTCAAAAACTGTTTCTTGATGATTATTAAATGATTTTCTATCATATTTTTCAGATCGGAGAATACAGGATAAACTTTGATTATACTCCTTCGGAGCGGTTCGTGATAGACCTCACCAACATACACTTGGGCTTGCTCGGTAAACTCAATCCTATTGTCATCAAGAAAGCTGAAGTCCTGTGCACTGTTAGTATGAAAACCTTACAAGTAATAGAGTATAAATATTGCAATTCACGAGCGCTCGTCATGACTTGGTTTTAAGGTTTAAATTGCAATGATTGCATAATCAGCCAATAATGTTCCCACTGCTGGGACAGAGGCCTTTTCTCTGTGAGAGGAAGTGGCCCGTAATCTACCACGCGGCTCTAGTGCGGGTTGGTAGATGTCACTTAACTTCAAATTTTTGGTTCTAGGACATGCCGGTTTCTTCACGATGTTTTCTTCACCGTTGGTGGCAGTGGTGATGAAATAATATACATAAAGTGAAGGGCCTGTTAGAGTTCCAAACTTTTTTTTTTTTTTTTTGAGGATGGGAAATTATCAAATAACTTCTCCCGCTCTGGGTGGAGCGGGAGGGCGTGTCAGACTTTTACTGACTAAAACCCACCCGTGTTCCTTCCGTTGCCTGTGTGCCGAGGTCGCGATATCCCTTTCAGACAAACCCGCGACCCCGGCAGGCATTGGCCCTTCCGGACCCCGTCAGTTGGTGCTGACATCTCTTTGAGGCGCGCGTGGAACACAACGCGCCGTCGACCCGGGCCTGGTCCCTATCGGACGGCGAGCTACCCATTGCTCACCGTCCGCTAGAGTTCGAACCTAAGACCTAATTACTTGTACCTAAGTCGCGGCCGTTACGGCTGGGCCTCCACTACTCAAATCTAAATTGCAATGATTGACGCGCGTAAAATAAGTAAAGTATTTCTGCTTCGCGTGAATACGCGATCACGGCCTTATGAAGACTGACGCCTGTTCAATAGACGAACGCAATACAACACTATTAGGCGCGTCGTCCGCGAAGCTACTCAAAAGTAATTACACTCGAGAGCAATGAATCCGGGTCACTTAAAGAATGTTAAAAATCTCGGAAACTAAAAATGATAGGTTAATGCAATAAATTGTATTTAATAGACAATGTAATACTCCTTAAATGAAAGTAAAAAAAAAATGAGTCACCATACATTTTATTAACACAAAATTACATAAAGAAAAAAACTGCTGATCTCTCCGTAAAACAAAAATAGGAAACATGAAATTTTTGAACTTTATTACGATTTTCTTGAATTTTAATACTTCGTATTGCCTCCTCGTGCTTCCATTACTGCGTTTACGCGGTTTGGCATGCTGTACACCAAGTTCCTTATACGATTTTGGGGAATATTCTCCCATTCCTCTGTGAGAGCAATTTTGAGCTCACGAAGCGTGATTGGGGGAGGGTTTCGTTGTTTTACGCATCTGCCTAGCTCGTCCCAAGCATGCTCGATCGGGTTGATATCCGGGCTGCGCGCTGGCCACTCCATACGAGTAATGTTCATCTCTTGAAGGTAGTCATTCACAATCCTACCTGTATGAGGTCGGGCATTGTCATGCATAAATATAGCATCCTCACCTAAATTGACCATAAATGGACCAACGTGATCATTGAGGATTTCTTCCACATATCTTACGCTAGTTAAAGAGCCGTTTTCTATGATCACCAGCTCTGTGCGACTTTCAGAAGAAATTCCGGCCCACACAAGTACAGACCCACCACCGTAGGCTACTTTTTCTTCGATGCATGCTTGCTTGAATCTTTCCCCTGGTCTTCGATACACTCTGTGTCTTCCATCGTGCTTGTAGAGCATAAATTTTGATTCGTCGGAGAACATAACTTTTGACCAATCTTCAATACTCCAATTTACGTGGCTCTGGGCATATCTTAGTCTTGAAATACGATGCCCACGCTCCAGTTTAGGGCCGTTTGCAGGTCTAAGGGGTTTTAAGTTAGATTCAGCAAGCCGACGTCTTACTGTCCATGCACTTGGGTTACTTCCTCCGAGGCGTCGAAACTGATTTGTGAGTTCAGTTCCTGTGAGAAAGCGATTTCGAAGCATGGTGTTCACCAAGTATCGGTCTTCTCGTGCTGTGGTACACCTGGTTCTGCCCGTTCCTGGTCTGCGTAGGTTAGAACCAGTTTCTTCGTAACGTCGGAGAACTCTTTGTACTGTTGACAGCGACACACCGACAGTCCTGGCTGTATCGCGCTGACTCCGGCCGGTTTCCAGCATTGTAAGTATTCTGGTGCATTCTTCAGGCGTAAGCGACATAATTTCAGCTTGAATAATGAATATAGAGCACTATCAACATGGTTTATGTACCCACATAAATGACAGATTACAAACAAAAGCAAAACCAAATGCTGTAATTTCGTAGTTCCATCTTCGAAAGTGGCCCTTTTTCAAATTTGATTTTTTTATGATATAACTTTACAATAACTGAGAAGTTTTAATACTTTCATTTAAGGAGTATTACATTGTCTATTAAATACAATTTATTGCATTAACCTAGCATTTTTAGTTTCCGAGATTTTTAGGATTCTTTAAGTGACCCGGATTCATTGCTCTCGAGTGTAGTTAGTTATGAACACAAATCACTGAAAAGTAGCCAGAATATCACAGCATTATGTAATATTTTAATGGTAATGTAGGGGCTTTTGTACTAATACCTGATCAATTAGTGACCGCAAAGAAACATTTATAAAAATTCTGCTATTGACTTCTATAATTATTTTAGTTGCAAGATATTTAGAAACAAAATAAACATTAGAACGATTGAATTCACAACATAATTCACCTGCGGTCGTTGAGCCAAACTAAAATCATTTAAAAAAAAAACGTTTTATCATCTTTAAATATCGATATACCCATCACGTCTGCGGAGTTTTGCTAGCCAATTTAATTTGAACCACAATACTTAGTTAATGTTTTTTTTCTTATTGCAGGAAGGCATTGGTACAAAAATCAAGGGTATCCACATACTGAACGCACCACCTTTCATTGACAAGCTGATATTCCTTCTGAAGCAAGCTCTTCGAGAGAAGGTGGCTAGCAGGGTTCATGTTCACAATAGTTACGAAGATCTCCATAAGCATATACCCAAGGAAATTCTGCCTAAAGACTATGGTGGCGATGAGGTGTCGGTCAATAAGTTGAGTGGTGAGTAATCACCTACAGCAAATACATAAAAGATGACTACATTTTGCATAGGACTTCCTAACATAGAATGAAATGAGCTAAGAGATAGCTAAAGTCTTCTTAGGGTTTTTTTAAATTAGTAGCCTTTAATTCATCCTACCATTGGTGCCAGCCTTTAAAACGAGGTTGTCTATACACGCTTAAAGCTCCAAGAACTAACTTTTTTCATAATAGAATAAGGAAGAACTCATGGTTAGGTAATAACACCCGCACGGGACAAACCATCAGGTTAAGCTACGCTTGCCGGCGTTGGTCCGTGGATGGGTGACCATCTTTATATACCGAGACTACTCCGTGGCTGGGAAAGCACGTTAAGACATTGGTCCCGGCTGTCATTCGTGGATCTTTGATGGTCGGCACGGGTCGGGGTATCGTATTACCCTGTTACTGGGTTGTGGAGGTCAGATAGGCAGTCGCTCCATGTAAAATACTGGTATTCAGCTGCATCTGGTTAGACTGGAAGCCGACCCCAACATAGTTGGGAAAAAGCTAGGCGGATTGATGTGGTATAGTGATTTCGACAATAATATGCCCGCCGCACATTGCCTATTTGATTTATTTGTGTAAATTAATTGTAAATGATTTATTTTTTCTGCAGAACAATGGAAGGAAACTCTCAGAACAGAGGAAGCGAGTAAATTGGTAAAAAATGCAGAAAAGTTAATCAGTGACGAATCGAAGAGACAAACATCCAAGTTCAATGAAGAGTACATGGGAATGCCTGGATCCTTTAGAAAATTAACTGTAGATTAAACTAGGCTGAGAATATTAAGCGGCGAATCTAACGAGATAAATCTTTGATGACTCACGGTCATCAAAGATTTATCTCGTTAGATTCGCCGCTTTACACGGTGGTCACGTTTCTGTTTCTTTTTGACACCTCTGACACACTTAATGTCGCACGCTGCCATGTACGGGATGCGTGAGCTCACTCTTCTCAATATTGACACTTTTCGCGCGACATAATTAGGTACGGCGAGGGCAAATCTAGCGATTTAAATCTTTGATAGTGGTTAACAAAAATGGAAAAAACAAGATACTTGTGGCAGATTTTGTAAAAGGGTAGTGTTAAGTTAAAATGTAGGTAACTGTTTTAAGTAGTTAAAAGTGGATTACGAAATTGTTTTTAAGAGCTTTTAGAATTAATAAGAAGGTGTTGAAAAGTATACATAGACACATAAGCACAAAACTAAAATATTTATTACTAATTAAGAAAATTAGAAGGATTAAATTAGTTATAAATTCAATTGTTGTTGTTATTTATAATAACCCTTAACCTAATCCTAACTAATATTATAAATGCGAAAGTGAGTTTGTTTGTTTGTTTGTTAAGTTTTCACGTTAAAGCAGCTAAAGTTAAGTTTGTACGCACAATATTGAGAGATTTACTATGTTATTTTAAGACCATAGACTTCTTATAAGTTTTCCTGTAATCTATGAGTAAAGAACCGTTCTCTGTATTTTTTTCAAAATTTTCGGCTTAGTGGTTTCGGAGATAAGGGGGGGTGGTCAATTTTCATAAATATCTACGGATCTGGATGATGGAACATGGGTAGACCATGGTAGAACATGTTCTGCCGTAGGCCATGACAAGAGTAGAAAAAAAAAAAAAATGTATAAATACTATGTCCCGATCATGATCTGGGTTAGAACATAGTATGCTTTTTATCTACTCGTACTCTTGCCATGGCCGACGGCAGAAAATACAGTACGCCACCTGCTACGATCCATACATACTATTTTTTTTTCGTTTACCTTCATACATCTGGCACGCATGCCGATGCGAGTAGTACGCACCTGACCTTTCTCAAGAACATCAACAATAACAACCATATGCACTATACCTGCCAGGGTTGCGAGTTGACTACGAGCTGGCAACGTACAGGCAACGGAAGGAACACGGGTGGGTTTTAGTCAGTAAAAGACTGACACGCCCTCCCGCTCCACTCAGAGCGGGAGAAGTTATTTGATAATTTCCCATCCTCAAAAAAAAAAAAAAAAAAGGGTTGCGAGTTTGTCCGAAAGGGATATCGCGACTCCGGCACACAGGCAACGGAAGGAACACGGGTGGGTTTTGGTCAGTAAAAGTCTGACACACCCTCCCGCTCCGCGCAGAGCGGGAGAAGTCATTTGATATTTACATAATTATAGTACAAGAAATAGGGACCTATTAGTTCAACCAGGTTTCAGACTGGCTAAAGTGGACTCATCTTTCATGGGGTACTGTTTAAAATGTTACAATAAAATTCCTCCCCACATACTTCAACTGAATGAGACGAAATTCAAGTCTTGTATAAAACGCACACTATGCAGGCAGGCATATTATAAGTTGGGGGATTACATCACTGATAAAAATGCTTGGCTCAATGCTGGTCCTGCTCCACAACCACAACTAATTGATTAACATCTGAAAATACTATTGGAGCTGCTGAAGATTTTAAGACCATCTTTGCATTGTATAAAGTCAATCTCCTTTGTATTATATAATTCCAGAGCACAGGTGTGAGTACTATGTATGTTTTTTATTGACTTGAATGTGCCCTGGCGGCTGTGAGTATGTCATGCTCACTCAAATGTCTCGCTGATGGTGGCGCGTGTGTTGGATCATTTAGCTCCCTTCAAAATGGTTGAGCTGAATGGTGCTGATCCATACGTCATGTTCGTGAACGGGCGCCGTCAGTTGGGACTGGTCAACTCTTAGCGGCCATGGCTGATTTTTAATTTTTTAATTGTTCTTTGTTTTTATATTTGTATTACGGACGCTTCTAACGTGCACGTCTTTATACATTGTTCTCACATGTATAATTTCAACATGAATGATGTAACCAATACTTTGTAACAACTTATTTTATTTAAAAGAGTGTCCGTGGAGTTTCTTGCCCGTTCTTCTCCATAGGTACCTACTACGCTTTGGAATGGGCAACTAGCTTCATATTTTTGACTGACCGATTCCTTGACAATTCAAAAGTGCCTGTAATGGTTTAATTGAAATAAATGATTTGAATTTGAGTTTGAGATAATTTCCCACCTTAAAAAAAATAAAAAATAAAATATGCACTATACAACCTTAGTTTTTGTTTACCCTAAACCTCTTAAGGGGTCATTGTACTCATTATTATGAACAACTTTCACTATGGGACCAACGCTAAAATCGCAAAAAAAAATCAGCTGCTCCCTACATTTCAACGAGATATACGAACATAAACGTAGGGAACAGCTGATTTTTTTTTAGGGTAAACAAAAGCTAAGGTTGTATAGGCACCGTACTTTATACATAATCGCCTACAATGTTCCCACTGCTGAGACATCGGCCTCATCTCTGTGAGATCGGGCCGTAATAAACCACGCGGGCCCAGTGTTAAATGCCGGTTTCCTCATACAGGGTCAAATAACATTATAGAGAAAATAAATTATACACAAAAAACAATGCATGGATATTTCAAGTGAATACACTAACTGCGGTTGATGGCACCAAAAAAAGGGTCAGTGACTGCTCGGCCTGAGTCAACTCAACCCGAATAATAATACCAGATACTACGTCGTCAAAACGCCTAAAAAGTAGTGTGTACCGTCGGCTTGAAAAGTATCGACCTCTTAAAAATATTGAAGATTTTTTATTTTGTTTTGTTTTGTGTTTAATGAATAAATGTAATAAATATTATTATTTTAAATGAAATTCAATGCTTTGAACTTGTTCTGCAATAAATACTGTTTTTATTCATTTAAATACTTACTTATTCTTAAAAGCAGAAATCACCTTCTTATCTTTTATGTTTTACTAGACTTTTGTAAATTTGATGTGCAAGAGTGAGATATAAAACTTTTCTATGGTCATCAGATCTGATGTATGTAATTTTTTTTGCAAAGGAACGCTTGTCTTTTTAGTCCAGACAATTTAAAAAAACTAATGAAATTAGGTTACTTATATAGGTATCATAATTGAAATAGGCGTTGTAGATAACTATGTTTCCTGCTTTGTATGTAAATAAAAAAACCAAAATATTCGGAAAACAAAAATTTATTATGAAAATTCGTTATGATTTATCTTAAAATATCGTTTTTCTGCCTGACCGTACAATTCACCGTAATCGGGAGTGTAATAACTGGTATTATTGTTCGAGTTGAGTTGACTCGGGCCGAGCTGTCACTAACCCAAAAAAACTCATCAAATATTATTTTTTTGTGTGTTCATGTTTTGATATCGATACCCATCACGTCTGCGGAGTTTCGCTAGCTAATTTAATTTGACCCTGTAGTGCAGCTGTTTTATATAATGTATAATTCGTGAGTTGTGGCCATTACCACTGGATCACCATGTACATCATAGTAAGTAAGTTTTTAAATTACCAAAGATAAAATTATTATATTATTAAATTATTAATTTTTTTACTCACAATCAGCGTGGATACATCTTGTTTGCATCGAATTTAAAATGCGTATTCATTCATATTTATTTTTTGTATGACGTCTTTTATACGAAGGTACTAAACAGAATTCCAAGAATAAGATTAGTAAATTAGTAATTGGTAAAAAAATCACAGTTCGCATGCCCCCTATGACTTTCAAATAGCATTGGAAATGAACTTCGGCTGTAAAAAAGGAAAACAAATATACAGTTAAAACCGTTGAAGGTACAGTCGGATTATGGTTGATTCAAAATTCAAAAGTCATTTATTCAAACTAGGCTGAGAATCAGCACTTTTCGAACGTCAAAATTACATAAGACAGTCCCCCAAAAACGCCCACCCTTCACCACTTCCTAGTGCTTAAGCTGGGAAGAAAGTGGCGTAACAAACTCCCCAGCAGCACAGCTGTCTGTTCAGTTGGAAAAACTTGATTCTATATAATAATGCTTTAATGCAAAAATAATTTACATAAGCACAAATTGCAATCAACTCATAAAATAAAAACATTTTAATGAGTAGATTAACAATAAATGAAAACAAAATTTAAAATAAATTGACTTACAGTCAAATAAAATAATCCATTATATGAGCTCATAAATAGTATCATGTAGTCTTTGATTCTAAAAACACTTGTTTGTTGCTTGGGGTACATTGGAGTAGCTTAATTAGTCCCAAGCCTTTTTGTCGTCTAAGTAATCTTTAACTTTATAGAAACCTTTTTGACATAGTTTCTGTTTAATAAATGATTTAAATTTATTGAGGCTCAGTTCTTTGACATGGCTTGGGAGTTTGTTACTTTGGCATTTAAATGAATTACTAATTTTTTGGAGCCTAGTCTACCTCGGCACAAGAAATAAATCGTTGTTTCTAGTATTTAAGCTATGAATGTCGCTGTGTTTAGAATATAGATTTATATTCTTTTTTACATGAATCAGGTTCTTCATATTGAGACGCGACCGTCATTATGTTTATTTCCTTAAATTTATCCCTCAGTGAATGCCTACAACTTAGGTTATAAATTGTTCGAATGGCACGTTTCTGCAGCACAAATATAGCCTAAAAGTCGGCCGCATTTCCCCATAACAAAATGCCATACGACATTACACTATGGAAATAACTAAAGTATACTAATCGAGCTGTTTCTACATCAGTCAAATGACGGATTTTATACACCGCGTAGGCTGCAGAGCTTAGCCGCTTCGACAATTTGGTTATATGTGGTCCCCACTGAAGCTTCGAATCCAAAGTAATACCTAAGAACACAGTGGTGTCCACAAGATCCAATTCTGTCCCATTTACTAGTACCTACATTGGTTTTCACCTGCTTAACGTTAGGTATCAGAAATCTAATTGGTTTAGTCTTTTTCTCGTTCAAAAGTAAATTATTAACACTAAACCAATGCACAATTTTAGAGAGAGCATTATTTACATCGTCAATAACGGTCTGCTGTCGCTTAAGCTTAAATATAAGTGATGTGTCATCTGCAAATAACACTATTTCATGACTGTTCTTTATAAGATTAACTGTTCTTTATAAGTGTTGATATAACCAATATTCGTTATAACCAAAAACTATTAACCACCACCACCACCACCACCACCACCTATTATTGCCACACAACCCCGGCAATAAAATGATTCGCTTTTGAAAAATTTTATATAGTCAAGTTTTGTTTTTAATTTAAAGTCAGTTAAGGCACATGTTAAACTAAACCTATTTTTCAGAAAAATGCCGGTCTATTGTAAAAAACTGTAAGTCTTAAAATATATTTCAGAAATACGTATCTGAGTTGACTAACTGGGACGCCAGCGCCACCTAGCGGCGTTCGACAGTGTCTACAACATAACGCTCGGACCGGCGCCAGGAGCTAAGCAGCGTTGCGTATTGGTCAAATGCTTTGACTGTAGTCAAAGCGTACATTTTATTACTTTTATGCATTAATTACGGGACGTAATTATCAGTTAAGCCGCAGTGTAGACTAAGATAACATCAAGTTTTTAATTGTTTTGTTATTGACGTCATCCTTAGTTATAATCTATCATCAAATGATTTATATTAGAAAAAGGAGAACCTTATCTTGTTTTAAACGTGATGTATTCATAACTAAAATATATAATTATGTGAGTGACGCATTTTGTGTCTACCTATCTACATTATTTTGGGTTCTGCAGTGAAACTATTTTAATAAGATAGGTGCAGCTAGAGCAGCATTTTTACGATTTATCTTATAATCCCTATATGTAAAAAAACAAAATTTTCTTGCAAAAAAAAAATGAGCAATTTTTCCTGCAAAATGGTGCCAAAAGCAAAAAAAAATACTATTTATTGAACACTTATCCTAGTTTTGGGCCCGAAATGTCTCAATTCTTCGTGTCCACGAGGGTACTAACAATATTTAGTAGTAAATTATTCGATTTTGTAGGCCGGATCCTGGAATTTGTAGTATAACCCTTAAAAAGTTATACGACGTTAAAGGTGGCTCCTCAATCCTGACGTCTGAATTGAGGAGCCACCTTAGAATTCGAAAACTAGCTAACGGATATTTTTGAAAATTTGGTAGAATTTAGTAGTACTCATGCGTAGCCTGTACAAAATGGGTTTTGTAGGGCCGAATTTAAGATAGCTACAATGCTTTGATTTTTCATAAAAAACCCTTATTTTACTACAAATTCCGGGATCCGGCCTACAAAATCGTCTAATTTACTACTAAATATTGGTAGTACCCTCGTTCAAATATAGAGACATGGCTGCTCAATCCAGACGGACTCAATTCTTCCCGGTACATAAGATACTTTTAACCGTGCGTATCGAAAGCAACAACAGATAAAAGCGTATAATCATATAAATAATTAAAAACTAAAAATCCTGCTAAATGTGAAAGTTCTATATATGGATGTTTGTTACTCAATCACGCAAAAACCGCTGAACGGATTTGGATGAAATTTGGCACACAGATAGTTTATATCTTGGGTTAACACATAGGATACTTTTATCCCGGCAGTAGGTTCCCGTGGGATAATTTCCGACATGCACGCGGGCGAAGCCGCGGGCGAAATCTAGTATTATTATAAAGGCGAAAGTGAGTTTGTTTGTTTGTTACGCTTTCACACTAAAACGGCTGAACAGATTTGGATCAAATTTGACAGTCGTATGGACTATGACCTGGAATAGGACAGGATAATTTTTATCCCGGTAGTCGGTTCCCGTGGGATAATTTCCAACATGCACGCGGACAAAGCCGCTGGCAAAAGCTAGTAAGAAGATAATTCAAGACAAAACATTTAATTCTCAAGTGGAACTCTAAGGATCACAACAAACTAGACAGCAATTCAAAAGCCATTTTATTCGTTTTATAGAAGCACGGGCTTCCTTACTGCTCGTAATAAAACTTTGAGTTAGCTGCGGTCAGTAGACAGCCTTATTTCATGCAGTGCGCTTGAACAATTATGGAAGTTTTAAAAAATACCCCATGTGTGGAATTCAACCCTAACACCCTTGAAGAAATCAGGGAAGAAATTAACTTGAATCAATATGAGATTATTAAAATGTTGGACAATTTTGAAGATTGGATTGCTAAGCAACAACATTTTACTAAAAGGGATTTTAGTAAGTTTTTTTTATATATTTCATTGAATGGTATAAATTAGATTACCCAGGGCGGTCCGTAATCAGTACCACTTATGGACATCTGTCTGGGCCACACCATAATCATTTAAAGTGCAGTTTTTAAAGTACCTCTGCACTTAACTTCATAAGTCAATGTGACAGGTAAGCTTTGACTAAACTTAGCCGAATCCCACGCTGGATGCCGTACGCGACTGAGTGCGTAAATTGTTTTAATAATTAAGATGTCGCTTTTCGCACCAGTTGGAACACCTCAATACAAGTTAGTTGACTCAATCGGTGCGAGCGTGTTTCGTCCCGAATCCCGCGCAGGATTCGCTTCAGTTTGGGCAGAGCTTTAATGAACCACAATAAAAAATGTTAGCGTAATCATCTTAAAATACCAAAGACTTGTTGTATTGTCACCCAGAAGACGAAGCTAATGTCTTCTGTGCATACCTTCAAACAAGCTGGTCGCAGAAATAGGTATGATGTTCCCCGGACAAACACCACAAAGACCTATTCTACCATTTTATGTAAACTGGGTTAGTTTCATGGACAACACGAAGTCAACAACAGCAGTGCTATTCTGTAACCATCTCACCGTGAAAACTTAGGTGAAGTGAGCGTGGAGTGAGCTGTCATTCCACAGGGATTGACACTATTGACAGCTCACTTCACCCAAGTTTTCACGGTGAGATGTTTACAGAATAGCATGGCAGTAGTACCAGCCGATCGATTCTGTAAAAATATCACCATGAAACTTAGGTGAAGTGAGCTGTCAATAGTGTTAATCCCTAGCATCCTGCCGGTCGATTTGTGACAGTGACAGCTCACTTCACCTAAGTTTCACGTTGATCTTTTTACAGAATCGACCGACAGGCCCTTTGTCCACACACGATTTTGTTTAAGCTTGTTGACAAACACGTTTTTTCTACGGCGTGGTTTATACGCCGTGTGTAGGCACGGTCGTGAGTGTTGTATGGATCACTAGGGAAGCTTGTTCACAGACGTTTTTTCTACGGTGCGGTTTATATGCCGTACCGTGTCGTGTACAAAGGGCCTGATGATCAATGTTGAGATGATTTTTATTACGGGAAAATTTATTACACAAGCTTAAATCGCAAAAAAAAAATGTGCTGCTCTATACATTTACGTTAAAATGTATGGGAACAGAAGTTTTTTTTTTGCGATTTAACGTTTGACCCTATAGTAAAAGTTATTCATAATTATGAGTACAGTGACGCCTTTTCAAGTTTTTTTTTTTTTATTACACCTTGTTTTTAGACGTGGTTTGAACTCACGACTTTCGGTTGTCAGACTAAATGAGCCCAGACGGTTTTTGATCAAGCATATTATGCAGGGCGAAAAGTTGATAGCTGACTAGGTGCGACATGACGAGAGAACACCAAAAATATATAAAAAGTTTCGGATAGGAGCCCCGTGGTCAGGAGTCCAGTTTCAGAGCCTTTGATTTTGTAAAGACCTTTTTCCTTCTTCCAGCTGTTCTAAGCTGGTGAAAACTTAAGTGAAGTTAGCTTGAAGTGAGGTCTGGTGGTCTGGTGGTGTGGTCTTTCCACCATGCTCGGGCACTATTGAAAGCTCACTTTTTATATAGTTATTGTATAGTAACTTTTTTTTTAAATTTGGATGAAGTGAGCCCAAGAGTATTCTTTGGCTCACTTCATCCAATTTTTTACAGAATAGATCGGCAGGTCAATATTTTTTGTTATTTTTCAGGTCGCACTTACTTGGAAACAAATTTAATACATGCAAAAGGGTCAATAGAAAGAGCTAAGAGCAATTTAGAAAAATTGTGCACTTTGAAGACTTTGTTGCCAACTTTCTTCGAGAAACATGACGTCAAAAAAGAATTCATGGACTTAACTGGTTTTGTGTAAGTTATAGGATAATATGTATATGTTACGACTAAAATGGATGTGGACATAAACTTAACATTAGCCGGCTAAACTTGAGTTTATTTTTGAGGAAAGGCTAATAGGAATCGGAGCTCTCTGAGGAATGAAGTATTCCAGTAAGATGCTGATAGGGATCTGGACCGTAATTCTGGGATTGTCATGATAGCCGTGGACTACCTCTACAGTCCTCAAGCACCTCAGGATTATGCTGTTGCTTTGTCAGTATGTGCTAGCGACCATTTCCGGGGCCCCATTATTGAGTGTACCCTGCCATTTTTTATCCATGTATAATAAACCATTCATCAGGCAGGGGCCATAGTCCTTCCATAGTTTTAGGTAACCAGTCCATTTTAACCACCTTAACCCAATATCTTTGCTTCTATATCCTGCAGTAGGACCGAGGATTGTCCTTGGGTGCACTTGCATAGTGGATACAGGGATAATCGTCGGTTGGTGCCTCATTTCATTCAAACAAAGAGCCGAAGCCAACTCGCATAGGCAACGGGCCTTTGCGAGTTGGCTTCGGCTCTTTTTTTTACATAGGTCCGGGACGCGAGGGTCCCCAGATTTACGTCAAAGACACAATTAATAGTAAATATTATAATAATAAATCATTAGTTTTTGATTAATTGTAACAGGCAAACACGTGTGATTTTATGATATTTTTGCGAATGAGCCAATAAAAGATGTGTTCATTTTTGTCTCTTGTGTGATTTCCAAGCTACTAAATCACACTCGAAGTATTTCACACTAATTAGCGTAGGTACTAGACATTTATTGACATTACATTCAAGTAATATCATTACTACTGACAGTTTGGTGGTTAGAACGATGATGTCTAAATCTTTTAATAGTTTTACGTCAATATTGGAAAAAATGGCAGCAATATTGATGTCATTATTACTGATAGTTTCTGGTCCACTATTAAATTAAATTAAATTAAATACTTTTATTTTTTCAGCCTACATGGAACGATGCCTAAACTCTTGAAGAGCAACTATAGGTTGTATGTCGTCAAACTGGTGTCTTCTGACTTCGACGCGGCCATGTTATTAGACTTTAATAGATCTATTATACTGGTACGTAGTTATATTACTTCCACTTGACACTTTCCAAATTTTCCTTTAAGCCAAAATACAATGTTTATAAAAAATTTTCAAGCGTTGACGAGTAAGACTTTTCAGTGTCAGTCTCCTTTATAAATCAATTGATTATATTACCGTGTACTAATTTTAAGACGAATCTTGTGAAAGCTGCAGGAATCCGCTGGATGTGGGAAGTACAGAATCGGTCGAAGTGGCGGTGCTTGGAGGCACATAGGCCTCGGGATCGAGCACCGACAATTCGATTGTGGACAGTATTCAGCAGTGGACGTCTTTCGGCTGTAATGATGATTATAAGGCGAGACAATTAATGATCTGTTCTTACAAGACTCCCAAAGGAATCTTACGTAGGTTTGTTATTTTAGGCACGATCACTTAGAACATACCTATCTAGTTTTCAAAAAAGCTCGCATGATTTCCATAAACCTCTCTTTGACGTAATAAACAACGGTATATCTGATCCTCTAAAATCTTATTGACCAACAAAAGAATAAATTATGCATTCTAAGCAGTGGTACCAAACCTGCAGGGCACTTATCTCTCATTGAAGACGTCTTCTCCGACTTCTTGGATTATTGCCATTATTCTATACCAAATGGAACTATAAAGGAACTATTATACAACATAGAAAATAAATTGAAAGACTTTACCGATAATGATTACTGTATAATTTGTGTGGGAGAAAATGACATAAGATCTGAGAGAAATAACATTGACATGATAAATATGTTAAGGGAATCGTTACAGAAGGTGGCCCACACCAATAATATTATCTGCTTACCGACATATATAACAGGAGCACTTGTTTACAATTTTAAAGTGGAGATGTTCAATAATGTGCTTCATTTTGACCTACAAAATAATGACTATGCCTACCTATTTGACAGTAACAGTGAGCTATCACTAGACATGTTCTCCAACACAACAGGAAGAATTAAAATACCTGGAATGAAATGTATATATGACGGCATTATGAATAGAATTGTAATTGATTTGTGCACATTTGGTCAGTTCGATAAAATATCGAATAATAGTAGAATACATACTGAACCGGACATTATTATAAACTCTCCAGAAATCAATAAAAAAGAAACCAACAACCAGTTTTTTCTCTGAGAAATATATTAATATCCTACATCAGAATATTGCAGGTTTAGTTAACAAATCTGATGCATTGTGTGTAAATTTAGATGAACTTGCAGACAGTAACAAAATTGTGGACGTTATTTGTATCTCTGAGCACTTTATGATGGCAGGATTTGAGTCAAATTTATACCTACAAAATTACAGTTTGGCTTCATCTTACAGTCGAACAAATAGTAAAAGAGGTGGAACATGTATCTTACTTAAAAAGGAGCATAAATTCAGGGAAATTCCCGAAATCCGCAATTTTTGTATTGAATGTATATTAGAAGGTTGTGCAGTGGAACTTCTTGACTATAAAATAATAATCGTTTGTATATATAGGGTACCCAAACCAAATAATTTGTATACATTCTTGCATAAACTGGACAAACTTCTGACTTATATTACCAAATTGAACTGTAAAAATATTATAATTACTGGTGATTTTAATATAGATATTTTAAAACGCAATAATGTAACATTAGATTTTGAATGTTTACTGTTAAATTATAATTTAAAACTGGCTTTACATGATCCGACCAGATTCGCCAGTCGAACTTGTTTAGATAATTTTGCACATAATTTTAAAAAAGGTTGTAAATGTCAAATTTTGGAATTAGGTCTGTCGGACCATACCGCCCAACTAATTAAGGTTCCTGTTAAAAAAAATCTGACATTGCATTACTGGCGTACAATGAAACGTGACTATAGCTTAGAAAATATTGATAAATTTGGATTGTATATTAAGAGCTTGTCTTTTTCGGAAATTTACCTCACTGATGACCCTAACACGGCTTATCAGCACTTTATAGATGATTTTAAACTTTTCTACAACCTTTGTTTTCCTCAAACTCAATATTTAATCAAAGTTAATTATAAACCAAAGTGGGTATCACGTGGTGTAAAAATTTGCAGTCGAAAGAAAAAGGATTTGCTATGGAAGTTCAGGTTAAACTCAACAAAAGATAACAAATTAAAGTACTTAAATTACTGTCAGTTATTTAAGAAAATTATAAAACTAACAAAACGTGCACAAAATAACTACAAAATAATAACGTCTCATAATAAAACAAAAACAGCGTGGCGGATTATAAACAAAACGAGACTTAACACCCCAAAAAAATCTATTGACAATATAAAAATTGATGAAAACAACATCCTTAATAACCCAACAGACATAGCGAACGCATTTAATACTTATTTTGTAGAAAAAATCAAACCCCTTCCGGATGCCGGAAAAAATGTAACATCTTTAATTAATCCCCCATTAAACTCAATGTTTCTTGCACCAAGTTCACCTTACCAGATTACTAAAATTATAAACAGTCTTAAAAATACCAACAGTGTAGGATATGATGGTATTTCCACTAAAATAGTTAAAGCAGTAAATGAGGATATATGCCATCACCTGAGTCACATTCTGAACTTATCGATATCAACTGGAATATTTCCACAGGTTCTTAAACTATCAGTTATAAAACCTTTATTTAAAAAAGAATGCAAAGAGTTAATGGTGAATTATAGGCCTATTGCATTATTGTCAGTATTTTCTAAAATCTTTGAAAAATATCTTTATGGCGAACTAAATTCATACCTAGAAAAAAATAAATTATTGTGCAATGAACAAAAAGGCTTTCGACAAAATAAAACCACAAATATGGCTATTTATGAATTTATCCAAAATGTTATCAGCCACGTTGACAAAACAGTGCCAGTTTGTGCTATTTATTGCGATATGTCTCAGGCTTTTGATTATGTGGATCATAATATACTTATCAGTAAGCTTGACGCATATGGCATAAGAGGCAATATTTTGGAATTAATTGGTTCCTATTTAACGAATCGACAACAGATAACTGAAATAACTAAAGTGAATCCTAAAACAAAAAAAGAAGAAACTTTCAGCTCCGTCAGGAAAACCGTTACATACGGTGTCCCTCAAGGTAGTGTGCTCGGGCCGCCTTTGTTTATTATCTACATCAACGACTTGCCAAAGGCAACGACTCAACCTATGACATTATTTGCTGATGACAGTACCGTTTCAATTGCATGTAAGGACATAAATAATTATAAATCTGACATAAATAATTCTCTGACATCTATAATTTCTTGGCTTGATAATAATAATTTAAAAATAAATTTATCTAAAACAAATATAATGCACTTTGGACAAAGACTGCATAATCCACAAAATGTAAATTTAATTCATGATAATAAAAATATAAATAAAGTATCAAATGCCCGTTTTCTCGGCTTAATTATTGACAGTAAGCTAAATTGGAATGAACACATTGACGTACTATGTAAGAAAATCAGCAGTCAAGCATATGCTTTGTACCAACTTGCTCCAACTATCAACACGGATGTATTACTCTGGGCTTATTATGGACTTGTTGAATCTGTCCTCAGATATGGCATTATCTTTTGGGGCAACTCATCAAATAAAGAAATGGCATTCAAAATGCAAAAGCGATGCATACGTGCTATGTTCGGTCTCCAAAGTACGGAGAGCTGTAAACCATTTTTTACTAAGCATAAGATACTCACACTGCCGTCACTTTATATTTTAGAGATCGCCTTATTTGTAAGAAAAAACCCCCATTTGTTTCCTCGAATATCGGACATTGTAATACGAAATCGCCGGGATAACAGTAAACTTCGTGTTCAGCCATCTAAGACAGCGCTACTTTATAAAAGTGTTGTGTGCAG
The DNA here is from genome assembly GCA_914767755.1 of Agrochola circellaris. NCBI lineage: Eukaryota > Metazoa > Arthropoda > Insecta > Lepidoptera > Noctuidae > Agrochola > Agrochola circellaris. The sequence continues at coordinate 14,616,146 of OU611860.1, forward strand.
AGCGCCGATAATTTATAATAATATCCCTAAATGCCTAAAACATCTAAACACAGAACAGTTTAAGAAAACATTTAAAAAAATACTGACGGAAAAAGCATATTATAATATTGATGAATTTTTAAATGACAAATCGCTCTGAAAATACAATTTAAATTTATTCTATTAATTTTGAATCGCTTGACTATTTACCAATTTTTTTTATTTTTGTTTATTTTGATTTTAATTGTTGATTTATTTGTATTATTATTCTTTGTATTTTAATTGTGATGAAATCTTATGGTCTTTCGACCTAATTTGTACACCAGCCATGGTAAAGATATATCTTAACACCTATAATGAGCATACAATGTAAATTATCTACACGTGTTTTTGCAAATGAATAAATTTGAATTTGAATTTGAATTTGACCTTCTAATGATGCATGCTTTTTTAAATAATTGAGCCTCTTTTTAACTTTTTGGCCTTTTCTCACAGTTGGTCGCAGTAACTAAGCTAAGGTATTTCAATCAGGTGGGTTAGGTTAGGTTGGAACTGTGACAAAACGCGCTACATCCATGTTGGTCGCATGGTTACTACTTGGCCATGTAGTTTTTTCAGGACCCGAAAGTAGCATTGTTGAGGTTCACAAAAAAATGCGCAATTACTTTAAAAAGTGTTCAATTATACAACATGTAAAAAAACCCTATAGTTCTGAAAGTTTATGTGAAAATTTTCAACAAAAAAGAAAAAAAATCGGCAGTTTTTTTTTTCAATCGGGATTTTTATCGATTTATTAAATGGGGCGGGGCCGGCCGTCGTTTAGCGGGCGGGTGTCTACAATTCATAACTTATGAACCCTGTTGAAAGTTTTCTATTTTTTTTATGGATTTAGAGTAAGCAATAATATTTTAATAATAATAATAAGATTTTGTATAACTCTTTGGTTATGTTATTATAGTACCTATGTGCCCTTTTCGGATCTGTCGGGGTTTTTTTTTATATCTTGTATTTTTAGGAGCGTAAAATGAGAGGCCATAAACAACTAAATTCTTTGAAATTCTCGAGATATAGTTACGAGTATGTGTTGAGGTAGTGCTAAGATTAGGGTCAAACCCCGATTAAGACATTGGGTTCTAGTGGCAAAGCGCTCGCTAAAATAAATGGGCAAACAAGTTGTTGAAAAGATGTAAGGTAACGGTGTGTAAGGGGTGTGCAAGATGTGTTCTCAAGCGTGATGTTATCTGATGTTAAAACTAATAAATGTATGTTTTGTCTCTTTCAGATGAGTGAATACGGGAAGCTACACGATTACACTTTTGGTGCTGTCTGCGTTATAGACTGCAGGGATATCAACTTGATGAGCGTAGTAACCAAAGTTAATATCATTGATCTTCGTAATTCTATGTCTGTGTTGATGGTAAGAAGGCAAAATAATATTTTTACAACATAGAATGGTTTCTTCTAAATCATAGGCAGAAATATGTTAAGTTACCTACACGGAACAACTATAATCTATATTCTTCTTCTTTAAAATCAGTTCCTCAGTGAGGATCGTAAGTCGTCTAGTAATTTTCTGGTCCCGGCTTAGCGACAAATATCTCAGTCTTGGGTCGGTCTTGTGGCTTTCTTTATAGAGGTTGGAAACCCAACCATAAGGCATATTTAATAGGCTATATATCCGTGTGGCAATCACAACTGTGACCCATAATAGCGCTGAAAGCATAAATTAAAAAAATATTGATGAACATTTTTGTATAAATTCTTTTTGGACTGTTATTCAGAGACTTCTATCACAATTAGTATTGCCCAGTTTGAAGAATATAGAAGTCAGAGCTTTAACTTTGTTCCTAAAATAACTTCCGTTATATTACCATGGCATGTTCATAAGTGGCGGTAGCCACTTTCGATCGAAAAGAGTGTCCGTGGAGTTTCTTGCCCGTTCTTCTCCATAGGTACCTACTACGCTTTGGAATGGGCAACTAGCTTCATATTTTTGAGTGACCGATTCTTTGACAATTCAAAAGTGCCTGTAATGGTTTAATTGAAATAAATGCTTTGAGTTTGAGTTTGATCTTAAAGACCATTTTCAACAGTACTACATAAAAAATATGTGCTATTTTTCAGCAAGGCTATGGTTTAAGAATCAATGCCATTTATGTGATATCACCATCGAAAACAATAGAAGTCTTAGTTACGCTACTGGCACAGGTGTTCAGTGATAAAATAGCTGGAAGGATCAACGTGGTCAAAACTGTTGAAGCTTTATATGAACATGTGCCCAAAAAATTCCTGCCTAAAGATTTCGGTGGTCAGGAAAAGACGTTGAGGGAAATTAATGGTATGTATATTTTCTTGGTAAATTAGTCTTTTTTTTTTTGAGGGTGGGATATTATCAAATAACTTCTCCCGCTCTGGGCGGAGCGGGAGGGCGTGTCAGACTTTTACTGACTCAAACCCACCCGTGTTCCTTCCGTTGCCTGTGTGCCAGGGCCACGATATCCCTTTCGGACAAACTCGCAACCCTGGCAGGTTGGTACATTAGTCTGACGTAATAATTTATTGGAGTGCTCGGAGCGTAAGAGTGAAAATAAAAGGGTTTACGCCAGTATTTTGATTTTTTCTGAATCGTGAATGTGTTACCAGATACAAATTTCCCATGCACAGCAAAAACAAACCCAGAACGAAGCTCTGTTTTTTAATTGAGCGAAATCGAAAGCCTCTATAACTCATCAATAGCGCAGAAATCAGTGCAAATAATCTATCATTCGAAGACGTTCAGTGCTAGGCATAATGATGCGTCCCTCAAACATCGGATAATTTAACTAATAAAAAAAAGAAACTTTCAGAAATCTGGGCAAACGTTCTAAGCACGAAGGAAAACGTAGAATACTTCAAGGAGATGTGTCAAGCAAAAACAGATGAAAAGTACCGACTGCCTGAACAATACAACAACCAGGTCTTGGGGATGCCAGGATCTTTTAGAACCCTGTTAGTCGACTAGTAGTTTTTTCAGGATGGCAATTTAGTCACCTGCAATTATCAAGAAGATGATTCTACCCGACGTACTGAACAACTTTCCCTATGAAAACCATACCAGATTCGTGAATAACATTTCACAAACTGCTACAACTTAGGTATTTATTTCTGTAGCAAAGTAATTGAAGACAAGATTTAATCGTAATTCGAGATAATTACTTTAATTTAGTCATTTTGAGCTAAGCTCGCCTTTGTACATACATTTTCTTATTGTTGTTCACTAAAATTATTAGTACCTATCCAATAAAGAATAAAGGTGTTGCTCCACTGCAACCCACGGCTAAGCTACACACGTGAGCATAGCTTCGTGTTGTATAAAAATGTGGGCGGCCCGATGTCCTGATGGTCAAGTGACTAAAGGCTTCGCTTCTCATGCACGAGGTTGTGGGTTCAAATCCAGGCAAGTACGAATGTGACTTTTTCAATTCATATGTACTTTCCGAATTTATCTAGGACATTACTGACATCGGTGAAGGAAATCATCGTGAGGAAACCTGGACTTATAGTTAATATAAGTCTGAAATGGCCAAACCTGAACCCGAGCAAGCGTGGTGATCAATGTTCGTGCCTTCTCTATATGAGAAGAGGCCTGTGCCCTGCAGTGGGACAATAATAGGCTGGTACTAGGTAGGTGGGAGCAACCACTGCGGCCCACAGCCAGGCTACGCACGGTTGCGTGACTGGCAAACAAATGAACCGCACAGCTGAAGCTACTCTGAAAATATTGTAAAAATGTGTTGTATAAATATTGTAAAAGCTATTTTGAAAATATTGTAAAAGCCAATTATTTTTAAAAGAGTAACCGTGGAGCTTCTTGCCGGCTTTTCTCCATAGAAAACGAGCAATATTGGTACCGTGCGCTTAGCTTCTGACGTTTCAGAAGTGCCTATGTAGGTTTTTGTGAAATAAAATATTTTAGAAGAGTCGTGGCTGCCACATAGTATGTAGTGTCCGCAATTTACTGGCGAATGACGCCACTGAAATTAAGTTCAAAAGTTCAAAAGTTCAAAAAAGTTCAAGTTCAAAAGTTCAAAGTTTTATTAATGCGATTTTTGGTGATACAACAGGGTCTTAAAAACATTTTATAGTAGCTCAAAAATCTACCTTATAAGGCATGCATTGTTAAATTACAATATTAGAGATTAAGTTATACATTACATGCAACATAAAGAACTAATTAATGTCTATAGAAATTACAATTCAAGATTTTATCAATTATTACATTAAAACATAAATACAAAAAATGGTCAGTCACAGTAAGTTAGTGTGTTTTCATAGAGAGCGTTTTTTGACACAGTAAAGTCAAACCCCACTGCCATTATAACGTCACTGTGGCCGTTGTGTGGTGGCCACCGCTCTTCTAGGAAACCTTAGCATAACGTTGAGAATTTATGTCCACTGTCCGTGCATATTCTACGTAGCAGTGGACGGTCGACCTAAGAATATAAAAAGCCGTTCCTCGCGAAACTGAAGGAGCAGAAATGTGATGTTATTTATTTAAATTATAATTGTTAAGATGTGGATGACGTCGTGAGCTACTCATATTAAGTCATTTGTTTTTTTTTCTCACCACCTTTTTATTAAGATATTTATGTAGCTGTTTGTTTTCCCGAATTCAATAAATAAATAACGGTTGAGGATTTCAATGGGGTCTATGTTATTAAATACTGCTTGGTTATAAGTACTGAATGAATGAATAAATAAATAAAATAAATAAATAAAATAAATAAATATACAGTAATCTTGTCTAGTTTTTCTTTTTAATTGGATTTATAGTGTTCAAATACATAATCTTTTGTAGCGTTATACCTACTTATTTTTTAATTTATAGTGTTCAAATACCTAATGGAATATTTTTCTGTCTTTTCCTGATTTACTCTTGAATGGCTATCTGCTAAATAAGTGATTAGTTTTATTGTATTTTTTTTTAATGTTTTTGAGCATGCCACAATAACACTTTTCAACATGCACACTGTGACGTCATACGTGCCTTTATGTAGCAATAGCCAGTTTTTGTCACCTTGGTCCTTTTCATTTTTACAGATTTATAAAAAGAATAACTACAAAAAGTCCGTCATATCTACTATTAAACGTCTAAGTGTTTAACAAATAGGTAACTAATTTTATTGAGTGTTTAATTAATGTTGCTTATTGATTTGAATAAATCAATAAGCAACATTAAATTATCTACATAATTGACGTTTTTTTTTTTTTTATAATTCCAAAAATTGTGCAAAATCGTAAATTCAAATACAGAGCGGTGGAACACAGAAGGAGCGAACGCTCAAGGTCGCCCGCTAGGGGCAGCACCTTAATTTTTACTGACAATGTCATACGTGTCGTGGTGACGTAATTTTAACCATTAACTTAGCGTGTTATTAAGTTTTTCTGAGTTATGTTAACCAGACAATTGTGTAGGTATTCTTGGCTAAAGATAAAGCTAATCGTTTAAAAAAAATTAATGTCGTTTGAAAGTATGTTTAAATAATGCAAAATTATTGATAACCCTAGTGAAATGATAATATCAATTTAGCTATCTTAGCTATAGAAATAATAGATTTTAATAAATTCCGACTAATCGGAAGAATGTCCTTAGCAACACGATATTTTTGAAAATTATCAGTAGCAAAAATAGAATACTAATAAACAAAAAAAAGGCGGCCAAGTGCGAGTCGGACTCGCACGCGAGGGGTTATTATTTATTTATTTATTTGGTACGCCAACGGCAGTACATACAAAAAAATAATGATGCCTAATATGCAATAGGTATACACAGCATTCACCACAAAACATCGTTTTTTATTTTTGTCTCATTTTGTTATTTCACTATATGCTGCACCGGTTGACGTCATCACGTCAACGCCGGCTGTCGCTGAAAACCAGCGTTGGGGCTCTGTCTCGCATAGGGTCGCAGCATTATGCTGAGCGATGGCCGTTTTGCGTGGATGTGACGCATATTTTCCCCCAAATTGTTTATTTTTGTGTTTTGTTCTTTCTTTGCGTTATGTGTACCGCAAATAAACGTATTTTCTTTCTTTCTTTCTTTCTGTTTTTTTTTACTTACGTAAAAATAAAAGACAATAAAAAATCAAAATTCCGTATAACCAACGTTCAATATTGAACACAACATAATTATATTTTAAAAATAACACATAGCATAACACCATGCTTTGTTACCCCGAAGGGTTCGACAAAGATGTACCTTAGTACACCCACGTTTCGCCAGTTATGTTTAAGTCCCATGTAATAGCAATAACAAATGGGAGAATCGATAACTTTCCGATTTAGTCAATCACTAGCGTATATGTAAAATAAATGACTTTTGCACAACACAACGATAGCAATCGATGTTTTCGTGTGAGTGAGTTGTACGGTCCATGGTAAATGCACGCTGTGTTTGATGGAATAAGATTTATAATTGTGTAGTACGTTCTGATTTATAAATTGCAAGTGTGAGCGCAAACTCGTATTATATTGGGTTAACTGATCTGCATGTGTAGTTGTGGCGAGGTAGGGGGGAGGAAGTGGAGACATTGGGTTTCGATACATTTTCAACGACCGGGCGCATATTTCCTTCTTTCTTATATCTATGGAAAAACCCAATAACACTTTTCCCGACCTAGGAATCGAACCCAGGACGTCATGCTCAGCAGTGACGCTTGCGATCACTAGACTAATGAGGATTTAAAAAATACTTTAGTAATTAAAACACGTTTCTAGTATTGAAAACCCCGTTAATTTACAACTTTATTTTATTTTTAGTGGCCATGATAGCACATGAGTATAAAACCGAGATGGTAGTACACACTCAAGTGTCTAACTATTTCATAGAAGACACAGCCCTGTGACAGACGGGCGGCCGGAAGGACGAAGCTTTGGTATTAGGGTCCCGTTGGCCGTTGGTTTTTGGGTGGGTAGTTATGAAATAACTTCTCCGGGCGTGTCAGACTCCTACTGAGTAAAACCCACCCATGTACCTTCAATTGCCTGTGTGTTGCCAGGGGCCATGGTATCCCTTTCGGACTTTCCCGCGACTCTGGCAGGCATCGGCCCTAGCGGACCCCGTCAGTTGTGCTGACATCTCTTTGAGGCGCGCGTGGAGCACAACGCGCCGTCGAACCGGGCCTGGTCCTTATCGGACGGCGAGCTACGGTCCGCAAGTCCGCGTCTACGGTGGCCGGGAATGGGCCAAGTATTCCCGACGCCCAGGGATTCTCCTGCGTCGACTAGGGGCATGAGGGCGCGACATTTGCCACTCCCTCACGCGTTCCGCCTCCTCCTTCGCGAGCATTACTGCTTCGCAGAAGGAGGTGACGGCTTCCCATGCCCGTTGGCACCCTTTGGAACCCTAAAAACAAAATCGATATCCAAAATGTATTGTGGTTTCTACTAACGTCAAATTTTAAAGTGTTTATGCGTATCAAGATTGTGTTTTTTTGTCGGTCAACACCTTTTACACGGTTATTTGCAAATGCTTGACTAATACGAGTGGATGATTCTTGAGGTAAATGACGTCAGTAAACGTAAAACATTAAGTAAAAATAAATGACACAAAATCCGACCAACAATCACTTTCAAGACTAAAACTTATTTGTTGTTAAGTAAGGTCATATGAAACCTTTTAGTAAAAGTTCTAGGTTTTACGTACACGTATTTTCATCAGGAAATTCTCAGTTAAAGCTTGCTTGGCAATTGCATAACACACTTACAGTAGCAATGGCTTTTATTTTGACCGTTGAACAACATTCATTGAAAAAAAAAAGAAAGAAAATACATTTATTTAGCACAGACTAAAAGGCACACAATTTAATATTGCTGTATATTAAATTTTGTGACTTTTTTGAAAATAAAAAAATCGTATAAAAAAAGTGTAAAGTGCGATATGCGATGTAAGAAATTAGTAGGGGAGTGTGCCTCACGGCTTCGCTAAAAAGGCCCAGTTCAGCAAAAATGTATTTTAATGCGATATTAAGTTGCAGACAAAAAAAAACGAACTTAAGAAGCAATGAATTAGCAATATCCTTCAAAATCATTCATATTCCGATTGAGTGTTGGGTGCTGGTCCTTAGTCTGGATGTTGGCAATACTAATGCTCATTCTACAGAACACGGAGATGCCTCGGGGGCTGCTCCCACAGATTAATACAGACGGGACACTCCGCAAAATCATTTAACTAAAAAGCGACTCTTGCCACGACACAATAAAGGGCAATTTAGGTCGCACAGCGCTAATCACCTACAGTTATATTTACCTAGAAGTTGCCTCTCTTTCTATCGCGTGACTCTTAGATCTTCTGATTACATTTCACTCACTGAATTGGCCCAGCAAGACGGGCCCGCCGCGTACTTGTAGCTTCTTGGCGGCATCTACACCGCCACATGCAAACTACGCATCAAAGACCCGACGTCACACACCATCCTGACGTCACTCAAAATCCTGCATCGCGCAATTAGAGTTTACCGCGCGGTGGACATATATATAAGCTCCCGACTTCAACCTCTGGGCAGTTGCCCGCCAGACATGACATCCGTCTGGTCGGAGGATCCTCCCTTTTCTATGGTGGATGAGTGAACTTTACACCCTGTTCCTCATACTCCTAAAGCTTCATACCTAAACTGCGGAGTGTCCCATTTGTATTAATCTGTGCCGCTGTTAAAAGCCGCATTGTCAACACCTTTCACAAAAACCAAGCTTATTTACTCTTTGTCATTTAATGAAGGATAGGCCACTGACAGCTTTGATTGGAGGTCCGTGACGTCACTTACGTGTTCAACGCACTTTCAGTGCCAAGAATTTTATTAAGCCGGATTTAGATTACGAAGCCAGTTCCGCAAACTTAGTTATAAGAGTTCCATACCCGAAAGGTGCCAAATGGAACTCCATTGCTAAGCCTCCGCTGTTCGTCCGTCCGGCAGACAGTTTCTTAAAATTCGCTTAATTTTTCATTCCTTTTACCTATCGTGGTATAGTGATCTTATTCTAGATGCATCGTCTTCACATATAATTATATAATGAATGTATACAAAATATTGTAAAAACATTTTAAAAGAGTAGTAGTGTAGTTTCTTGCCCATTCTTCTCCATACGAGAACTACCTTTTGGAAGGGGCGATTAGAATCAATTTTATTTTGTGTAAAATTGACGTTCAAAAGTGCCTCTCACGTGACTAGGCGGAAAAAAAAAAAATATGTTGGGTGTACTAACCAAACATTAAAGTCAATGCAAGGAATGTCAATGAATGCTCAACGGGAATGAATCTAAATAAAATGCATGTTGTCCGACTCAAATCACGTCTAATTGAACACTAATTAAATTATGTACAAAAATGCATCATCTAGGCTCCGCCGTGTGCCAATGCACTTCCAAATGTAGGTCGCGATCAAAGTGCAAATACCTACTAACTAACTTATTGCATCAAAAATACATATTTCAAAACCATGTACTTACACCGTACAATAATCCTATCGAAACCAGAATGGTACATTTTGAAGCCCTTTAAATTCTCCAGGATAATTTTATACTTCAAAAAACAGGTTTTAGTAACTCTGCAACTGCACTGCTCTGGACTGATTACGGAACTCAAGCAAGTTTGTTACAATTGTTTGAAATCGCTTTTCGATGTCTCAACCCACCTGGCAAGTTTGAGATGTTTCGTGTCTGTTCCCCGAAAGACATGAGATTGCTTCTAAGACTTGGCGAAAGGTGCAAATGGTATACAGAATCAAATTAAATTAGCTAGCAAAACTCCGCAGACGTGATGGATATCGATATCTAAACACGACAAAATAATAAAAATATAAAAGGTTTGATGATCTTTTTTGGGGTCAAGGACCGCTGGTAGTGTTGTTACTGCTTGAAGTATCAGCTGAGTTTTTTTTGTTTTGTTTTATCGTGTTTACCAATCGCGTCTGTGAAATTTACACAAAAACATCGATTTTTTAAACTTATATTTTAATTACACTACGGTTGATGACCCCAAAAAACATAAAATTCCTTTTTTCTTAATCTATTTTGTCTTCGGAGTTTTGCTAGGTAATTTAATTTGACCCTGTATATTTCGATATGAACTTAGGTAGAGGAGGAAAATGGGGTCTTAATAAAATCTTAACTGAATTTTACTTTTGATGCTAACTAAAAGCCCTAGCAAATGATACTCAGATCATTACTGGCCGCCGAAACATCTATAAGACCGTGTCCTAACCAAAGAGCGCGACTGTCGCGTGTATTTTGTTCGGCGAAACCGTTCACGCTGTCGTGGTGACATAGAGCGCTTTCCGGATTTTCTAACAAATGAGTGACATATGAACGCGTCGCTCGTGTAATCGGTCGCGCTACTGATTTCTTTGGTTAGGACACGAGGTGAGGTTCATCTTTTACAAAAAGTTGGACAACATAGGCAATTCAGCATTATATGTATCTTACAATATCTATGTGTCTATTTATTGAAAGTTGTTAATGTGGATTAATATCTCTGGCCATTAAAACATTTCTTTTAATTTTCATAGGTAGTTATTTAAATAAATGCTTTAAAACATAATAAACTTAATCATCAGTTCATTTCACAGAATAAAAACATAAAATACAATAGACGACGTATATTTAGTAACCTAATCCCCGTAAACTGTTCTTAAAGAGTCATAAATAACCATAAAAACATGTCTTACCTCATACTTTTTAACGTTTTAACTATTAAACTAGCGATTGTGGGTTATGGTCGTTAACAATGTGGTCCGCAATCATAGAAAGAGAAGGAAAATAAATAAATAAATAAATATAATGATGGTAGTCCGATCTTTCATCAAACTTACCACCTCGACCTTCTGACTATAACTGACATTTAAAACCGCGTACGCTAGGACCAAAAATCTGCGGGTTCTTCAACCAAATGCAGAATCAAAAGCATCGCTGCAGAGGTATGCAACCTCCGTTGCCACACCAAAAACTAAGTTGATATCTCATGAGCCTGCAATTGCCGGCACTCGTAAACCTCAACACGGCAACGCTATGGCGACAGAAATAGGTTCAGTGGTATATCTTTCCCAGTGGCGTAGCGTAGTGGGGGCGGCAGGGGCGGCCCGCCCCGGGCGTCACTTTTTAGGTGGCGGCAAAATTTCGTAATAAATAATAAAAATATTTGAACCATTTCATATTTTTATCGCAACTACAAATTCAGTCCGACTGAAAAGAGCACAGAATTTTGCATTACTTATTCTGTGACGAATTCGGGGAATCCCCTTTCTTTGAATGATATTTTGTAGCGACTGCTGGCAACACCGTATATACTGGTTGAAGTAAAATAATTTTTGTAACTTAGATAAACTTTTTTATTTAAAATCTAACCTGTATAATGCCAAATAATGATGACTGTTCATGCCGAAAAGTTCTCTAGAATTTAATGTATGTAATTTATAGTATACATTAAATTGAAATACTTCAATAAGGCGGCAAAATTGTCGTCCGCCCCGGGCTGCCGACACCCACGCTACGCCGCCGCGCCGCTGATCTTTCCTGACTACATTTATCCACCCCCACCGTCAACAGGACGTCAATGGGAAACAAGATTCGAACCGAATGTAACGTCTCGTTGACGGACTTGCGGTGGACATGCGGCCATAGTAAATGTATGTATCGCTACTTCGGCGCCGTCACCTCGTTCTCGTTGACGTCCCGTTTCAGGGTTGCTACACATGTGATTCGGCAGTATTTTTTTAATAACGGAGCGTCGGGTGCGAAGCAATTACTACACATATTCGGCTTTTATTTGGGTTGTGCCGGTCAACAACTCCATTGGCATCACCCGCGCTGAATCATGTTCGGGTCGGCTGGCAAAATTTGAGCTAAACCAAGCGGCTTTTTCCCGAACGTATATCTACATAAATATTCAATTTTGCCGACGGCTGTGCCAAATCATGCCGACCCGCACAAGATTGTTGCACGTCTTAGACAGGCTCCTTAATAAAGACCTCTACTACTACTTGGGTGCTGATTGGTTCTTCCATCTAGATTTTAAGTTATTTTATTTTTAATTTTCATGTTCAAAAATGGGTGAAGACACTGATTCCTGTAACACAGGTACCACCTAGCTCAGGAGTCAGGGCTTCAAATTAAAATGTAACAACTTGTTTTATGTCAATAAAACAAATTATTTTTTGTCATCTTGGCAGATCAATCTTGAAAGAAAGAAAGAAAAGTAATTAATTTGGGACACGCACGGGAAATACAAACAGCAAGTAATAATAAAAATAAAAATTTAATTATAAAATAAAAAACAAAAAGGAGAATTTAAAAACAGAATAATAACGACCTGTGCGAGGCCAAAAAGGCTCCTATCTCAGCATAAAAGCTCGTACAGACCAGAGCGACGCGACGCCGCGCCGCGACACGAACAATACAATTTCTAAGAAAACTTGACGGTATAACAATAACCGGTGTTGCATCGCGCTGTCGCGTCGCGCTGATCTGCACAAAGCTTAATGCGCGATATTTAAAAAATAAATAAATACCGCAGCGCTGGTATTCTGATAGGGCCCAACGAACGATCGAGAACGATTTAGCTACCAGCTTTTTTACCTTGAGCTTCCTCAGACAAAATATACATTACATGCAACTTTAAAATCAACAAAACTATTTGCTCACAATATTTCAATAGTACTCGTATTTACTTAGTTCTCAAGTTCTTGAGATACGTTTTAAAGAGTAGATTTCTTAATACTTATGTAATAGAAGGTAATAAGGTGTCTTAAAGGTCGAAGTTTGGAAGTTATGGATTTAATAAAGACTAAACTACTCGTAAACCAAACAGCGATGTAGATAGTGCCTCCCACGATGACAATGGCGGATTTAGGATTTATTTCTGGGAGGGGCACATGGGCCAGACAGTTAAGAAATTTCTCCGCGTATCTTAATTGCACTATACTGTTTTTGAGAATAATTATTTTTCTATGAAGATATAGTATCCCACTTTTTCAGTGTTCATCATTGAAGCAATTTCTTGATAGATAATAATAATAATTTATTCAAACCAGTCCATTCAGATGATTCGACTTTATTTTACATATTTAAACGAGAATAAAAAATGACGAGACTATATGTATGTTTTTGAAGACTGTGATAATTTTTATTGATATTTTTGAAGTGAAAACTTCTTTAGGCGCGTTGAGCACTTTTTGGGTGAACAAAAATCATGGAACTCGCGTCATAGTCACCGAACGCTTTCCATGAGCTAAATGTACATACACTGTGTATATATGTGTACTTTTTGGGTGAACAAAAAGCGTGAATCTCGCGTCATCGTCACCGCACGCTTCCCATGAGCTATATGACTCTTGTCTCTCAAATACATTGCAAACTATAATTTTTTATAATTTAGAAACATTTTTTAAATTTTTGTAAATGTGAGTACCCTGGGAGGCGTATTTTATGTTATTAAGATGTATGTTGACTTGAAAGCACAGCAGTTGATGAGTTGCATGCTCACTTAAATGTCTCGCTGATGGTGGCGAATGTGTTGGATCATTCAGTTCCCCACAAAATGGTTGAGCTGGATAGTGCTGATCCACGCGTCATGTTCGTGAACGGGCGCCGTCAGTTGTGACTGGTCATCTCTTATCTGCCAGGGCTCATTTTTAATCTTATATTTTGAATTGTTTTGATTATTTTTTGTACATTGTTCTCACATATAGAAGCAACAAGAATAATGTAACCAGGATTTTGTAATTTTCTATATTTAAAAGAGTGTCCTTGAAGTTTCTTGCCCGTTCTTCTCCATAAAGATCGACGTTTTGGAATGGGCGATTAGCTTCAACTTTCTGACTAACTGACCGACTATTTGACAATTCAAAAGTGCCTGTAAATGGTTTAATTGAAATAAATGCTTTGAGTTTGAGTTTGAGTTATACTGTGTCTATAAGTACATAGATATACAATTCACAAGTTACTTAGTTTTCACTTCTATCGGCAGTCCCGAAGGAAGGCAGCCCCGCATTTTTTTTAATGATAATTTTTACTGTTTCGCCTGAAATAAAACACTATTTATTTTATTTTATTTATTCAACTTAAATATAATAAAGGAACCTTGATGTTTTGTCAGGTCGTAAGAACCGTAAAATCATAAAAACCCTGGGATTTTTTAGGTTTTTTATTTAAAACGCTAATTTATTTATAATTGTTTTCCATGAAATCAACCTTCAAATAAACGATAGCACGATGAAAAATTTTGTACAAAGTTGATTCGTACTTTGATACCGACTTAATAAAATGTTAAGCCAGATTATAGAAATCGGCTCCAGCATCAAAACAATTTAATATTCTGGTGCAGCGACGATCTTCGCGGGGTGGGAACAACTGGAAGAGAGTTGCCGAGAGAGTGCTGTTGGAGAGGCCTATCTGCAGCAGTGTACTGCTGTTGCTGATGAGTAAAATATTCAGAATATCCCCCCAGCATCAACATAGTAGCGCGGGATTGTACCAGCGCCGTCACAATTATTTCAAAGCTAAAAATAAAATAAAAACTGTTCTCTCATTAGGTAACACTGAACTGTCATTTCGTTTAAAGCTACTTATTTTAAACAACCCTATTTAGGGGAGAGCTTCAGTAGGGATGGGTTGGGAGACCTGTCTCGGAGAAGGAGCTTCGTATAATTATGATAGAACTTCACTTAAGGTAAGTTCGTTTAATCACATAATTATACTTACTCCTTCTCCGAGACATATTAACGAGTAGATGTTGATGCTGGGGCCAATTTTTATAATCTTAAGCGTCTTATTTAATATGAACTATTAGATTAGACGCTTAAGATTATATATTTTTTACATTATTATTTAATTGATGACATAAAGTAAAATCAAAACAAATTATAATTATATTTTAGCATAATGGTGCAATTTTCAATTAACTTAAAAGCAAATTAAAAACTATGTAATGTAACCACATTTACACTCTAGGGCCCACAAATAATGCGGCACATATATTTATATATACTTTATTGTACACCACAAAAAAAAATTACAAGAAATAATAATTAAGCACTACAAAATATACAATGGGCGACCTTATCGCTTTCTGCGATCTCTTCCAGGCAACCTTAGAATGGACAGTGATTTGCCTGGACTTAAAAATGGGGCTGTCGTTGGTGCAAATAATATGTATACAATATACTAGAATAGATACACAGATATGTACATATCCTAAATAATAGATACATAAATACATACATACAAAATATATAAGCAACGAAAATAAATGAAGACTATAGATAATTACAGTTACGAGAACAAGATCACAACGACAAGTAAGTTCCTTCACGAGTCTCTTAAACACATGTAACGATTGCGCGCGCTTTATTTCAACTGCTGTGCAACTGCTGTTTATTTCGCTTTTTTTCACATATTATTCTTTTTCTTGTTTTGTCGAAATTTGTCTACGATTCTGACGTCATTCTAATACCTAATATGGTAAATGATGAGAAACCTCGAAAAAGGCACTTTAACACTTCTCGCGACGAGATATTAAGAGCAAATCATTTTTATGATAGCAACATCGGCTTGAGGTTCCTTTAGGTTCATTCCTGCAATTTTACACATGGAATTAGTATGTACTGTAATGATTATACCTCCACCTCTTTTAATTTATGTTTAGTCTTTTCTGTAAACAACTTTTTTGATTAAAATTAAATAATTTTCTTTGGCATGCTGAAATTATAATACAAAATGACGGAAATGAAAATTAGTGGCCCATAAATATTCATTACATAATCACCACAAATGACAGATGGACAATCACAATTTGACAAATCGAAGTTTGATATTGTAACAATCACCATAAAGCTCCAGAACGCGTGGTCGCGCCGACATTTTCTAGTTTTCAGAACACATAAAACTAAAAATAAGTATAAGAAGTTAATTTACCTAGATACTAAGTAGGCATTTTAAAAGTCACACGACTTCATGAAACTTGCATTGTTTGAACCAAAGTTGTCGACATGGTTCACAGAATAATCAACTTGCACGCGTAGCATAACAACCATACAAACGGGTTACGGTTAATGGCTTTTCCTTGCTTTGCCTATCCCTAGAGTCAAACCAAGAACTGCGGAGCGGGTCTGACAAAATAAAAAGATAGGAAAAACAACAAATAAATAAAACAAAAAACGGTGACGGGCCGTAGGTTAGTAGCTATATTAATATTTTCTGTAGATTGTAATCACTTTTCAAAATTCAAAAGTCATGTATTCAAACTAGGCTGAGAATCAGCACTTTTCGAACGTCAAAATTACATAAGACAGTCCCCCAAAACGCCCACCCTTCACCACTTCCTACTGCATTAGCTGGGAAGAAGAAGTGGCGCAACAAACTCCCCAGTAGCACAGCTGTCTGTTCAGTTAGAAAGAAAAAAATGATTCTATATAATGGTATTCAACATAATCAACCCAATTTAAAGTATTATCCATATGTTAGCTAGCAAACGCCAATATACCAAACAAAAGCATCGAGAACTATACTCGGGCAGAAATAAAAACTAAACCAAACGTAAACAGAACTTAATAAAAGCCTCCAGGCATAAAGGGCGTGCCCGCTTACATAAAGTTGTAACTGGAAGTTATAAATGATAAACTAGGACCATCGAGGTAAAATAAAATAAATAAAACAAAATAAAATAAAATAAAATAAAATAAAATAAAATAAAATAAAATAAAATAAAATAAAATAAAATAAAATAAAATAAAATAAAATAAATAAATAAATTAAAATAAATAAATAACTTTGATTATGTGACTGTTTTTGCGTTCAATCAATCTGCCTAGCCTATGTTCTATGATAAAGGGTTTGGTTTCCGCACTTAGTCCCTCAGGTAAACCATTGTACGTGGGCCATGGCGGCCGTTCGGTGGTTATTCCAACCAGCACACCTCCCTCCAGAAGTTAATTAAAACTCCTGGCCTGTACAGAACATCTGTGAATGATCTGGGTGACCCGAGGGTTTCTGTTCTAATCTGGGTGTCGCCGCGCACGTGCTCTTTGAATTCCACAATTCTTTGGTTTCCACAGCCTCCATGCACGCTCTGCACAGAGGACTGTCCGTTATTGTGTGGAAGTGTTTGTTTAGCGAGCAGTGTCCCGTGATGGTCCCCATCACCAGGCGTTCTGTCAATGAAGGGTTATGTTTTTATATAGGTAGTGAATGTGGCGGCATGTACAGCGCCACATGCGAACTACGCATCAAAGACCTGAATTCAAAACAACATCCTGACGTCACTCAAATCCTGCATCGCGCAATTAGAGTTTACCGCGCGGTGGACATACAAGCTCCCGACTTCAACCTCTGGGCAGTTGTCATTCTAAAAATAGTTTTGACTTATGGTTATGTCTGAAGGTGTTTCTTTCCTACATGCATATTTATCAGTTTATTTTATTTTATGAAAAAGGTTATCAATTATTTGAATCTGTTCTGTTTTATTTTTTCCAGATAAATTAATCAGTCGCCCTTTCATTCGCTTCAAAGTTAATTACTGAAATGCTATTTGAATCGGTTACCTACCTACTGTTTCACTTTAAGTATTTTCATAAATAATGACAAAATATTCAGTTTCTAGTAGTTTTTTGGCTGCAATTTCGATCTGGAAGAGAGAGTAGTGGCCTAGTGGTAACGGCTGTGACTGTTCAGTTGTTCAACGGTTAGCGGAGGGTTATGATTTTGAACGGTATGTATGTTGATCTATTCCCTCATAACTTCTAACGTATCATAATTTGACAAATTCGTTGGAAGTGTCTTGATCGCCCGGCTCGTAGGCTATGTGACGTCACATTAAATTGAATATAGCGCCTTCTAGAGGACATAAAGTCATAAACAAAAAAACCGAAGTCACACGTAATCTGTTGTATTTATAGCCCTAACATGATGTGTGACTCCGTATTTTTGTTTTTTTTTGAGTGCGATGTCTTGATTATACCTTTATTGTTGCCTTTTTTGTCGTTGGGTTCTAGTTTTTGTAACTTTTACTTTTTGTCTAAAGAGTTTTATGGTTTCCACGATCTTCGAGGGGGAATATTAATCTGAAGTGATTGTTTTGAAATTAATAACTGTTTTTAGTTATTGCGACGACAATTTAGATGAGAAGTTTAATCTACACAAGAACAATAATTCTACTAGAATAATATTTAATACTAGCTGTTGCCGACTTCATCTGCGACCCAGGATGAAAAGTAGCCTATGTCCTTCTCCAGGTCAAGGTACCCCTTTGCCAGATTTTATCCAACTCCGTTCAGCCGTTTTAGAAAGCATAACCAAACAAAAAAACTCACTTTTGCATTTATAATATTAGTTACTTATCCTTTAATAGGGATGAAGACTAAAATATTTTTTTAGCCCGTCATGGACATTATTAAAAAATATTAGACACGTATTTTTTATTTTTTTACGTAATCTAAAGATAGCGGCGATACATTGAGTTAAAATGTGCCATGACGTCACGAGTATGTAGATTTTATACTTACGTGTGACGTAGCGACCCCCACTCCCCAACTTAAAATGCGTTTTATCTAAGTAATTTGTTATTAATATGATAAAGCAAAAAATACATGTCTAATATTTTTTTATTATCTGACTGACGGGCTTATTAGAATTTCTTTTTTTTACCCAGGTATCATCCCTATTAGCCGGCAGGGAAAAATATACCGGCTATCTAATTACGCAACACATTTTCGTTGACAATTCCGACTAAATCTGTTTCAATTTGACAGGTCAGCAACATTCATTGTGTTATTTACGTTGTTGAGCAGATTTTTTTTTCGAACGTACTGTTACACCCTGTATCTGCACCCTTTTCGGCTTACTCATCAGTCTACTCTGCATTCCTGCTGCTGACGCAGCAACCTCTCATTCCACTCTCCCCTTTCTCGCAGTCCAGCACGCTAGTCGTCTTCCAACCTTCCTACCGTGCACTTGTAACTTGCACTCGTGTAATATTTAAATATACCTTTTATTTTAGCCAAGTGGTTTTCCTTTTTTAAAAACCTAAATCGGAACCCGGTTATAACATTGGTGGCAGCGTAAAAGGGATTGAAAAATCCTTGGAATCCTCTGAAAAGTGCTAAAAAGTGCTATAAAGTGACAAGTGCCAAAAGTGAGAGTGCTTAAGTGCCTCAAACGCTCCAGAGACGACTCACCCCACCGGTAAAACCCGGTACTGACCTATTTCAAGGTCACTCCACTCCGCTCCAGTTCCAGCACCAGTTCCAGCTCCAACAAAAACATGAAGAAAATGTGCATAATAATACTGTGAGTTGTGAACATTTTCCCATAATAATAAAGTGATCCAAGTTCAACTTATAAATAACTTACAACAGCTTATCTTGAACATTCCAATCCATACATCCTATCAACGGATGTTATGACTCGTCGCCCGTCGCAGTTCCAGCCTCAACACAGAGCATAAGCGATAAGACTTCTTAGTATATACTGATTGTCAACCGGAGTCTAATAATCTTACTTCCAGACTTGTTATAATTTACTAATCTTATTCTTTTATTATAAAACTTTCTTTCACTATTGTCAACCATGGCAACCAAAGATTCGAAGAACTTGAAAGAGGAATCTAAAGACGGAATACCTTTAAATGTTATCCTAAAATTCATTAAACCCTTTGATGGTAGCCGAGAAAAATTAAATGCATTTTTAAACAACTGCGATAATGCAATTTCCCTAGCTTCCTCTTATCAAGTTGACATCGTCTTCAAATATATCATCAGCCAATTGGACGGCAAAGCTGAAATTGCATGTTCAATTAAGGAATTTGATTCTTGGGCATCCCTTAAAGATTTCCTCCAAAAACAATTTGGAGAGCGTAAACATTACGCTCATCTTCTTGCAGAGCTCCAGGATTGCAGGCAGAGCGCCCAGGAGAATGTTAACCAATTCTCACTTAGAATAGAAACCTGTCTGTCTCAATTACTTACAGAAATTTCCATATCCAGTCACAAAAAGAGTGAAATTCTTGGTAGAGTAGCTGCAATGGAGGATCTTGCTCTCCACACATTCACGATGGGTCTTACCCCTCGCATAGCTAACATTGTTAGGTGCAGGGACCCGAAAAATCTTAATGACGCAATAAACTACGCGATTTCCGAAGAAAAACTGCAACAATACTCCTACAAACAAAATCTTGCAGCGAAGTCATTGCGTCACAATGATTCAAATAAACCCACTAATTCTAATAATAATCAACCTCAAAAACCTGCCCCTAATCAAACCTCCTCAAATGATCCGTTCTGCAGATATTGCAAAAAATCTGGGCATATTCTAGAAAAATGCCTACTCCGCGAATTTAATAACAAAAAATTCAATCAAAATAAACCTTCCACTTCAAACGCGCAACCGAGCACTTCTACTTTTAAACCCAATATTAACGTCGTTACCGAAGTAGAAGGTCACGATACTGTTGACAACAATTTAAACTAAAAAACGTCCCGAATAGGCGTCGCACGGGACAGATAAATTCCATAATAGACGACGTCAAAACTCAAATAATGACCCATGGACAGGGTAACCAGCCCCTAACTCAAGGTCATCCCATTAGAGTCAAGCAACAGGGTAACCAGCCCCAAACCGTAGACTCCAAATCCTTAAATACTCATAGAATCAAGCAACAGGGTAACCAGCCCCAAATCGTAGATTCTAAACCCTTAAAAACTCATGAAGTCAAGCAACAGGGTAACCAGCCCCAAACCGTAGACTCCAAATCCTTAAATAGTCATGAAGTCAAGCAACAGGGTAACCAGCCCCAAACCGTAGACATCATCCAGAATCCTGAAAATAAAAAACATGTTAATAAAGAAATATACGAATTCACATCTAATATACCAAATAAATACTTACCTTATATAAAAGTGAATTCTCCCGTATCATCCAACGATCTATCCTTCCTCGTCGATACTGGCGCATCTATAAGTATAATAAAGAAATCAGCCATCGACATTATGCCCGTAATCAACGAATCGATTACATTCAAAATCAAAGGTATCGATTCAACCAATGATAATCCTCTATGTACATTAGGACAAATCCCTATAACTATGTATACTCACGATGAACCTCATACTGATTGTAAACATCTAACACATATATTCAACCTAGTCGACGAATTAAACCTACCTTACGATGGTATCGTTGGCAACGACTTATTCAATTCCATGAGTGGTCAAATTAAATATGACGAAAGTATATTGCATTTAAAAAACATGAATCTTAAAATACATTTCAATGATCCCGTCTATACTATTGCACCGCGCAGCGAAACTATAATTGAATGTACTGTAGCGAATCCAAACATCAGAGAAGGCTTAATAGTCGACCAACATATATCAAAAAATCTACTAATAGCAAACTGTATGGTTCAAGTTAAGAATAACAACCGTGTTAATATTTCCATTGTTAACACCTCAGAAGAACCTGCAACCATTAAGTCTGATCTGAAATTACGTTTAAATCCATTTGAACTGCAAGCTTCAGTCTTTATCGGTACAATCGCCGAACCCCATATTCATGAACGCACAGAAGAAGTTTTAAAACAGCTCCGTGTGTCCCACCTTAACTCAGAAGAAACTGAGGCATTATATTCTGTCTGCTCTCAGTTTTCAGACATTTTCCACCTACCCGACGATCAATTAACCTGCACTGATGCAATAGAACATAAAATTAAAACTACTTCCGACAGTCCAATTCATGTTAAAACATATAGATTTCCCGAATGCCATAAAAAAGAAGTAGACTCCCAAGTACAAAAAATGTTAAACCAAGGAATAATAAAACCTTCCATGTCTCCTTGGTCCTCACCAATTTGGGTAGTACCCAAGAAGCTTGATGCTTCCGGCCAAAGAAAATGGCGCGTTGTAATCGATTACCGTAAACTTAACGACGTGACCATCGGCGACTCCTACCCTATCCCAAACATAGCTGAGATTCTAGACCAATTAGGCAAGTGCAAATACTTCAGCACGTTAGACCTAGCATCCGGTTTCCACCAAATAAATATGTCCCCTGATGATTCTCCCAAAACAGCATTTTCAGTTCCAACAGGGCACTACGAATTTACGCGTATGCCATTTGGACTGAAAAATGCACCATCCACCTTTCAGAGATTAATGAACTCCGCTTTATCTGGTCTCCAAGGCATCCAATGCTTCGTATATCTTGATGACATCGTCATCTACTCATTTGATATCCCCTCTCACGTGAATGACCTAATTAACGTATTTTCTAGACTCCGTCAATTCAGTTTAAAACTCCAACCAGATAAGTGCGAATTTCTACGAAAAGAAGTCTCATATCTAGGCCATGTCATTACTGACAAAGGCGTAAAACCAAACCCTGAAAAATTAAGAGCCGTTCATGAATTCCCCATACCAAAAACTCCCAAAGACATCAAATCATTTCTTGGTTTTGTCTCTTATTATCGTAGATTTATTTCTAACTTTTCAAGCATTGCAAAACCTCTAACAAATCTGCTGAAAAAGAACGTAGAGTTCGTATGGTCAAACGAACATCAGTTATCATTTGAAACCCTAAAAAACAAGTTAACTACCGCTCCGTTGTTATCCTATCCTGACTTCTCCAAGCCATTCCTTCTCAGCTGTGATGCATCTAACTATGCGATCAGCGCTAT
The DNA here is from genome assembly GCA_914767755.1 of Agrochola circellaris. Classification (NCBI taxonomy): domain Eukaryota; kingdom Metazoa; phylum Arthropoda; class Insecta; order Lepidoptera; family Noctuidae; genus Agrochola; species Agrochola circellaris. Next base: position 14,638,818 of record OU611860.1, read on the forward strand.
CCTTTCCCAAGGCAAAATAGGCGAAGATAAGCCTATTGCCTATGCTTCCCGAACACTCAACAAAAATGAGTGCAATTATAGCACAACTGAAAAAGAATTACTTGCAATTCTTTTTGGCTGTAAAACCTTCCGTCCATACCTCTATGGCAGAAAGTTCACCATAATTACTGACCATCGTCCCTTACGTTGGTTATTCAATCACTCTGACCCCAGTAGCAAACTCCAGAGATGGAGGTTGAAATTGGAGGAATATGAGTATGAAATAGTATATCGAAAAGGAAAACTAAATAATGCCGCTGATGCATTATCCCGCTATCCTATAACCAAATCTGTCAATCCTATAAATCCTATACCTGGTACTTCTAATAAGAACCTAAATTCACCTGATCATGAGGAAACATCGAATACTGATGTCTTCCCAGCTGTTCCTCCTGACGATTTAATCCAACTTGAAGATCTCATAGATCCCCTTATCCAACCTACAAGCTTACCAGAACTAGGCAATCTTGATGACCTAGATAATATAATAAATGATTGTCCAAACCCAACATCACCTCCTGATGTCCCGAGCCCTAGTAGCTCCACTACTCCAGATGGGAATTACTCAGAATTCCTTAAAACCACTTCTAAGGATTTTAATCCTAACGTAACTATAATAGAACATAACGAAAGCTTATCAAAAACTGATAAAAGATATGTTATCATACCTACATCTATAGACATGGATGAATCCATTCCATATACCCAAGAGATCATATCTAATATTCCTAATTTGAACGAATTTTCCTTACTAGAAAGAACATTACATTCTTTCCTTAAATATGAATTAGAAAATAAAATCTACTATTTCATTTTTACCAAGGTCAATCACTTTGACACCTGTACATATGAAGATATCTACAAATGTCTTAAATCCATAAGAAACGAGTTGATTGTCAATCTGATAGGTCAAAGTAACCCCGAAATAGCTATATCAGACTTCAATAACCCTTTCGATAGTCATCAGTATATCAAACTATACAATATGATCCTATATTTATTTCATAATTCAGAAATGACTATACACATTTATAAAAATACTATAATCTACCCATCACTAAGTGAAGTTCCTAAAATCATGAAAGAAAACCATGACCTACCTATAGCCGGTCACTTAGGTTCTAGTAGGATGCTGAAACGTATCCAAGAAAAATATTACTGGAAAAATATGCGAGCAGACGTCGAAAACTACGTAAAGAAATGCGCGCAATGCCAAATTAATAAAGCCCTTAGAAGAACCAATCGCGCTCCTATGCAAATCACATCTCTTTCCATACGCCCTTTTGAACGCGTAGCTTTCGATATCGTAGGACCACTACCAGAAGCCGGTAACGATAAATATAAATATATCCTAACCCTCCAAGATGACCTTACCAAATTCTCAGCCGCTTATCCAATCACTAACACTACTGCTGAAGAAACATGTGAATGTTTGGTCCATTTTATTACATTATTTGGAATACCCAAAACAATCCTAACAGACCAAGGGACCAATTTCACGGCCGAGCTATTTAAACAAACGTGTAACTTATTAAAAATTAAACAATTATGGTCCACCCCGTATCACCCTCAGACTCAGGGTGCTCTCGAGAGAAGTCATTCTACCTTAAAAGAATACCTAAAATCTTATGTAAATGAGCAACAAAATAACTGGCCCCGCTTTGTGTACACAGCTATGCTTGCGTATAATACGGCCATCCATTCAACCACTCATTTTGCTCCCTATGAACTTGTATTTGGAAATAAACCATACATACCAAATTCCATTTACGAAGAAACAGCAGGCGCTACTTACCCTGAATACGTCCGTATACTCCAAAATAGACTTAAATACTGCCGAGCAAAAGCAATAGAATATATACAAAAATCAAAGATAAACTCCAAAACTTATTACGATACTCACACGAGGCCAATTAAATATAAAGTCGGCGATCTAGTTTATCTTAAAAATCATTTACGCCTTAGAAAAGCTCTTTCACCTATATGGAAAGGCCCGTTCAAAATTGTGAAAATTCATGGAAATAACACTGCGTCACTCTTAATAAATAGACGTCATGTCAAACACCATTTTGACGAAATGAAATTAGCTACTAGTAATGAACCTTAGATAATATACCTATAACTTAGCTAATTTTAATTAACTTTCCTTCCAGAATTGGTTACATTTATCCTACCCTGGCGTCAAACGGTCAAGGATATATCCAGCCAGCATCAGACGACGCAGGCATATATTTTGACCCCATTGGCTCTCTAAAAATAACCGATGATACTCTAGATATTATCGTTCCCATAGATATCTCTTTCATCCAACCACATTTGGATAATATAAGGGATATCCTAAGAACTTCTCAAGTTTTATGTAATCAAAGTAATGCATATTATGAAGGCGAATGTCACTATTTGTTCCAACCATTGTCATCCCGCTATTCGGATATAATTAGAGACTTTGAATCTATTTCCTACCTTATACCCAAATCTTATAAAAGATCAGCCTGGTTTGGTGGAATCGGCTCAGTAATCAAACAATTGTTCGGTAACATGGACCAAAGTGATGCCGAAAAATATAGTAATGCTGTTAAAACCTTAGAAAATGATCAAACCAAACTGGCAACCCTCATGAAAGAAAACATGATGGTTACAACATCCACACTATTGTCCCTAAAAGAAGTCATTGATAAAATTAATGCAAATGAAGTTAGTCTAAGTTATGCTATTGATACCTTGAATCAGGAAATGGTGAATTTGACACTAATTTCCGATAAACTATTAATGAGATCTAAAATATCGGGATTGTCGAATATTTTAGAAAGTAGCTTATTAACCTTATCATTTAAGTTAGAAGATATTAATAATGCTATCATGTTTAGTAAGTCTAATATACTATATCCATCTATTATTACCCCTAAGCAACTGTTTTCAGATCTTGTGGATAATTATAGATTTCTTCCTAGCTCTAAGCAATTACCTGTACCCTTAACCCTAGATAATATCCATATTTTAGTAAATGTATCTGATATATCCAGTTATTATGCAAATAACAAAATAATATTTGTAATACAAATGCCTTTAGTAAACACTAAAGAATTCGACTTGTATCATACTATACCTTATCCTACTGCCCTTAAAACAATAAACAATACATTGTATTCTACAATAATACCATCAACTAAATATTTGGGCATAACTAAAGATAAATCGTCCTATTGTAAATTAAATTCACTTAATACCTGTAAAGTTATAAATACACAATATTATATTTGTGAAATTCCTAATACATACTCCACATCAGCCGTACCAATATGTGAAACTGAGGTTATTTCAAAAGCTCTGACTTCCGTCCCACCTCTTTGCAAAACTGAATTTGTTAATGGTAATTTTGAAACCTTTCATAAACTACATAACAACCAATGGATATACATGATTAGTCTAAATTATAAAATTACGATAGAATGCAATAATCAAGATCTATTTGAATCTTCTATTTCCGGTACTGGTATACTAACTATACCAGACAATTGTATTGCTTATTGCAACGACAATAAGTTAATACCTAAACATAACATTGAAATAAAAATAAAACCGATAGTACTGCATTTTGAATTAATTAACGACACATGTTGTAGTCCTATTACTTATTTAAAAGACAATATTAAAGTCCCTTACGTTAACTTAAAAAACATAAATAATTTGGATTCTCTTTTCTCAAATTATAATAAAGTAACTGATCAAATCAAAACAAATCTTAATGGAGTTATTGAAAAACCTCATATTGTCCTTTACGGTAACTATTATTCCTATACTACTGTTATTATAAGTCTAATTATAATCTTAGTTATTTCCTATAAATTGTATCGTTATTATAAGTTAGTTAAGACTTCCAAATGTAACCCTATACCCGATACTCCCATAGAATTGGCATCCATAGATGTTGAAGATATTCCTGCTCCTAGACTCCGAGTAACCTAAAATCCTGGAAAAACTTACCTCTCCTTCCGGCGTCAACTTACCTTCCACCCGTAAGTTTCCTCCAAATCGGGGGGCTGTTACACCCTGTATCTGCACCCTTTTCGGCTTACTCATCAGTCTACTCTGCATTCCTGCTGCTGACGCAGCAACCTCTCATTCCACTCTCCCCTTTCTCGCAGTCCAGCACGCTAGTCGTCTTCCAACCTTCCTACCGTGCACTTGTAACTTGCACTCGTGTAATATTTAAATATACCTTTTATTTTAGCCAAGTGGTTTTCCTTTTTTAAAAACCTAAATCGGAACCCGGTTATAACAGTACGAAGCAATGGATAAGCAATCTGTTTCAAAACGATTCAGATTCTGATTAATCGTGTATTACGTAATTAGGGTACAGTTTTTATCTACAAAACAAGCGTAGCCTTCAATTTTTTTATTTATGATATAGACTAATTAGATTTTTTTTTTACCCAGGCCTCATCCCTGTTAGCCAAGCGTAGCTTGCAATTGTAGTTATTTTTTAATGATTTATTAAAAATATAGACTAATTAGAATTAAATTTTTTTTACCCAGGCATCATCCCTGTTAGCCTACAAGGAAAAATATGCCAGTTTCTATCTACAAAACAAGCGTAACTTGCAATTTTTAGATTATTTTATAATTTCCTTCTATAATGTTTTACTTTGTTGCAAAAGAATGGTGTTTAATATAAACTAAGAAGTTATAACACCTTCAAAAATAACATAGATATCAAATATTAAAACAAATACTTTTGGTACTTAACTGGTTTTGAACCATCAACCACATGCTTGAATGTTCTTGAACGTCCTGACCACTGCGACTTCTCACTTAACAGCACAGAAATATCGATGGTCATGCCGTGATTAAAAATATTGTTTTTTTTTTTTTTAATATCGTCACTTGTCGTGGCGCGTTCAATGGATAGCGGTGTGCTAGCTAACATATGGATATGTTGAATACTATTATATAGAGTTTTTTTTTTTTCTTTCTAACTGAAAAGACAGCTGTGCTGCTGGGGAGTTTGTTGCGCCACTTCTTCTTCCCAGCTAACGCACTAGGAAGTGGTGAAGGGTGGGCGTTTTGGGGGATCTTATGTAATTTTGACGTTCGAAAAGTGCTGATTATCAGCCTAGTTTGAATAAATGACTTTTGAATTTTGAATTTTGGATGTTAAAATCTTAAGAACAATTTCTGAAATAGTTTAAAATGCAAACAAAATTTCAAAAAAAATATGAACGGAATGAACAGAATAATTACAAACGCTGGCCACACGCATTTGGAGACACCTTAAATTAAAAACACACTTAAATTTTTTAAGGTTACTTCAATTGTGAGTGACCTGACCTTGCATCTTAAATCAAAAATACACGCAATAAAACTTGGTAAAAAACAACAACACGTGAATCACTTATAAACATCGTTCTATTTTTGTCGATTGTTCGAAGCTGACAGAGACGGAATGATGTTTATATACGTTAGCGCTAATAAATTGATTTAAAGGCCATTGCAGACTTTACTTCGGCGATTTTGTGACTACACAGCGTTTGTAAAAATTCAAAGACTTGTGAAAGAGAAAAGATAAGATTTTTTGTATGTATGTTTATGTGTTTGTTTGTAATAAAGTAAAAAACTACTGGACCGATTTTAAAAATTCTTTCGCCAGTAGAGTGCTATATTATCATTGAGTAACATAGGCTATAATTTACAAAGATATCACGCGGGTGAAGCCGCTGGCGAGAGCTAGTCTCGAATATGTTGGGGTCAGCTTCCAGTCTAACCGGATGCAGCTGGATACCAGTATTTTACATGAAGTGATTGCCTGTCTAACCTCCAGAACCCAGTTACTGGATAACACTATAGCCTTGGTAAGTCTGTTGTCAGACTTTCGGGCTTTTGAATACCCGTAACGTCCGTTTAAGACCTACGAACGCTCCAAAAACGCCCGCATTCTTCCTAATACTTAGCTGGGAAGAAGAAGTGGCGCAACAAACTCCCACACAGCTACGTTCAGTTAAACGAGTTTTAAGTAGGATGCTTGAGTTTTGAGTGAGGTTTTGTAAAGGCTCCTACAAACAGGCGCGACACGCGACGCGACTCAAAGACACCGCTCGGCGCGCGACGTGCGGTGTCTTTGTGTCGCGTCGCGTGTCGCGCCTGTTTGTAAAAGCCTTAATACGGGCATAAAAGTATTATCTTGTCTGGTATGGTCCTTGTGACAAGTGGTGTGAGAGGGCCTTAAAAAAAAAACTCCGAATAAAAGTAAACAAAACTTTACATTACGTGCAGTTTTTGGTTAACAGTTAAACAGTGCGGTCGGTATCAAAATGGAGACTTTAAAAGACGATAAGATGTTGAAGTTCCGTCCGGATACCTTGGAAACTGTGAGGAACGAACTTAATTTGGGGAAACCAGGAAGAATTGCTGAAGCCGTAGATATTTTGGAGAATTGGGTGCAAATGCAGCCGCACTTTGCGAAAAAAGATTTCTGTGAGTTGTTTTTTTTAAAGTGAAAACTTTTTTGGCGCGGTGAGCGATTTGAAGCCGTAGATATTTTGGAGAATTGGGTGCAAATGCAGCCGCACTTTGCGAAAAAAGATTTCTGTGAGTTGTTTTTTTTTAAGTGTAAACTTCTTTAGGCGCGTTGAGCGATTTTTGGTAGGGGATGAACTTATGAATTCCGGTTCACCGACATGCTTGCGCTGCACTGTAGTGCTGTACTATAGAAGCTACAATAATACAACTTTTAAGTTTTGAATTCTGTCCCCATGTTTAATATGTTATTTCGTGAAAGTGCTAATGTTGTGCCCATTATTTTTTTAATCGTAGTCGTAGAGTTTTTTGCCGGTTCTTTTCCATAGGAAAGGACCAATTGGAACCGTGCACCTAGCTTTTGACATAGATTAATTTGAAAAAAAAAAAAACCATTGATAACTCCTATTGATTCACAAAAAATGAATGAAATTGTTTACTAGCTAGAAAGGCGTTTTTAGCAGAGGCCAACAACCTGTGCTAAATATCATGAAAATCAAGGAAATCATTTTTTTGTCGATACGATTAAATAATTAAGAATGCAATAAGGCGACGATAACCGACTTTTAATGATTTTATACTTAAGATCATCACATCTAAACGAATAGTGTTAATGATTTGGAAAAAATATATGTTAAATTAGAGCATTTTCTTAATAACTTAATAAAGGTCTTAATATTTTTGATTATGTTTATACTTATTAAACAATGAAATACATTTCTAAAGTTATGTCTAACCCGGATAAAAAACTGAGAATAACGCCAAATCTATCAAGCGTATTTTTCTGAAACCTTTACCATTTTAAAGATAATTTAATTATTGATATTTTAGTAAATGTGTTTTATTAAAATACCTTTTGTTATAATAATATGTATAATAAATTAATAATGCGTCTAATATGGGACAGCGCTCCGTGATGAGCGAGTCCTATAACTGGCTGGACATACGACGCGTTGCGTGAGCTCAGTACAGAACACGCAGGTTAACCACTGAAGGTCACTGACATATATCTGCGTCTTAATGAATGAATTAATACTAAGAGGGATGTGTAGCGGAAGGCAGGTGATAAGGTGAGAGGATGATCTGCCAAAAGGTTGGTGAAAAACAGCTTTGGACAGGAATAAGTGGAAATACACTGAAACTGGAAATAGGGAGAGGAGGCTTATGTCTTAAGACAGTCTCACCTGGTAGCGGATTAACAACCAGAAGCCATAATATTATTAAATATTATTAGAATTAAAAATTTGTTTATGTACGAAGAAGAGTCAGAGGAAATAAAAGCTATTTTTAATTCTATTTATTATTAATTTTGTTTGTTTTGTACCAGTGAAGGAAACATCGTGAGGAAATCAGCATATTCTAGAACCGAAAATTCCAAGACATCCACCAACCCGCACTGGGCCCGCGTGGTAGATTACAGCCCACTCCCTCTCACAGAGAGGCCTGTGTCCCAGCAGTGGGAACGTTATAGGCTGATTATGATTAATTTTGAGAGGGATGTGTTACGCGAATGGGTATAAAAAGAAATGAATATTTAAGGGGAATTCTGAAAGTGGCATTGGTGATTGAAAAGTTATGAGGAAATCCGTTGTCATGGTTTGGGCATGTGATGCAGAGGAATGTCAATAAAGGGAGATTATGACATGTATAGGTAAAATAGAAACTCTCACACAGTCATACAGTTTTACATGTATAATTTAAACTCAAACTCAAAGCATTTATTTCAATTAAACCATTTACAGGCACTTTTGAATTGTCAAATAGTCGGTCAACTAGTCAGAAAGTTGAAGCTAATTGCCCATTCCAAAACGGTTATATTAATCAATTTGGTTATATACATACTATAAAACAAAGTCGCTTTTCGTGTCTGTCTGTGTGACTGCGTTATGCTTCTAAACTATGCAACGGGTTTTGATGCGATTTTCACCATAATTAAGAATATTTATTCCGGAATGAATTCTCCTCTCTAAACATTAATATTTATTTAAATTAAATATAGCACTTTATAGATATCTTTAACTGCCTCGTAGTTCTAGTCAGCATGAGGTCCTAGGTTCGATTGCCGGGTCGGACAAAGTGTTATCCGGTTTTTCCATCTGGAATATCTCAGTAGCATCCCGGAGTCTGGATTTGTGCCCGACTTATGACAATAGGCTCGCCTCCTAATAAATGGGACTTAAACATAACTAGCGAAATGTGGATGTTCTATTATAGGTAGGTAGATCTCTGCCTAAACCTTCAAGAAATACAAGTGAGATATTATGGTAAATAAAGCACAGTTATCGCCATTTTAACATTACGCCATTGCACCCGTGCAAAGCATGGATCACTACTTTAATTATAAGTAGGATATAATTTTGAAGTAAGCGGGTTTAACTGCCTGTTGCCGCCAAGGTGAACTGGATTTCACTTAAATAATTGTTTACAAAGTAACCCAGTCTAAAGCGAGTGCTAAACTGAAGCGAATCCCGCGCCGATCCGGGACGGAATTCGCTCGCGCCGATTGTCTCAACTAACTTGAAATGAAATGAAATTTTATTTATTTGCCAGAATACTTACATATTAGCATGGTAAAATTATTTGGGATATTATAAATTGCATATCAAATAAATAATCGCCTATCAATACATACTCATCATTTATATTCTTATTTACATCTAATAACTTACTTCACTACAAATAAACTAAATGTTTAACAAAACTCAAACTGCAGATAATTTGAAATTATACATCAATATAACATTACTTTTTTCCTCATAATGCAATACAGTTAAATATATTTTTGTACAAAAATACTACATACATAGCATAAATACTGACTGCACAGCAAATTTTCCATATTTCATAGCAAAATAACTATCCCAGTCGCATATTAACCAGTAAGTACAACAAAACCTGTTCATCATATTTGTCTTAATTTTCAAGAAGCCATGCTCGGCAAATTTAATGATTATTATAACAAAAAAATCCTTTTACATTGCATTATTTCTAAAAGCAGAACAAATTAACTGAATAAAAGGTTGGCGGCTTCGCGCGCTTTTTCGTCACTGGAGTGCAGAGTGGCGCGAGCGACTAAGATAGAGATAGCGCTAGGTCGTGTCGTCGGGAGTTAGCCGTATATCTCGCGCGTAAGAGCGAAATAGAAATATTTCGTTAGTGTAGGTGTCGTTTTACACAATCCACGTGTATTTGTATTTTTTTTACAGAAAGATCACATTATTAGAAGCCCCCACGTAAAATTTAAAGTTTCGGAGATAAATAGTTTACGAGAAAAAAATAAAACAAAATCGTAAAATGTTTGCAATATTTCGTCACTTTTGACATTTTGCCAAATAAATGTTTATTTACAAATTAAATATTTGTTTTATTTTAAAATATACTATCCACATTAAGCCTTCTAAGAGAACTTAGGATGCAAGAGCGAGCGAAGCGAGCTCGGGATTTGGGGCACCCCGACACGGACAGGTTAGGTTAGTTTTAAACCACTCAGAAATAGGAGCCCCGCATAGCGGGGCTCCGTCGACTATACGTTACTGAAAAAAAAATATGTACCCTATCAAATAGCCATAAAGTACCTCAAAATAAATAAATAAATAATAAATAAAATAAGATCGTTAAGTATTTATTTAAAAAAATCGAGGGATGATAAACTAAAGTCGTACCTGCAGAAGCTAAAAATGTGCCTATTAGGCAAAAAAGGAAGCGTGGACGCCCCGCGAAAGCAAGACCCGCTTTAATAATTCAATAAATTACAATTTTGTATCTAATTTTATATATTTTTTGCTGATCTCATTATGTGGTAATTAATAAATAATAAGACGACTGTGACTAATAAAATGCTGTTTTATTTAGAAAAACTGCTGTACATAATATAAAAATAGAAGCTATATTTAAAAGAAAAAGAGTTAACATGTATAATGTGCATTAAGATTATTAGCTGTGCATTGATGAAAAAGCTTTTGCTTTAGGAAAAATCGCTGTACGCTGCGAAAATAAATTGTAGTGTGTTTAGTGATATTTTGAGTTGAATATTTTGCTGTGCAATCAGTAATTTTGATGGGAATTCGGAATCTTATTGCATAGAAAAAGGATATCTTTTGATTTGCGTTTAAATACTACCCAAATTATTTTAGTCACACTAAATTCGACTTATCAGCCGTGCAAATATTTCTAGTACATGTAAGTAAGTAAGTAAATTTTATTTGTTTAAACATGGTGTACATGAGACATTGCATGCAGGATAATAATGGGATACAGAAAGTTCTAACATGTTCAGCCGCATATCGTGGCGTACAAATTGGTAGGAAGAGATAGTGCATAAACCGTGATAATATTCATCAAAATTACATTTCATCATTATTCATTAAAGATTAGATAAACAATTCAATAAGCATATTTTTTCGATACAATTCAATGTCAAAGTAGTCATTAAATAAATTGGTCAATAAAAATATGAATTACTTACTGTCATTTAAAAATTTCAATTAAAAAAAAAAAAATAAAAACAATATAGGTATTACAATAACATGTCAAAAATACAACATTGTCATTATGCTGCATGCTTTAATAATTATCATGAAATTACATCAATGTCATGTTATATACCTACACATCTTTCAGAATAAAAACAGTCTTCATTTACATTAATTAGTCACATTAACATTATGAAATGTCAGTCACTGATTACATATTGCATATCGTCTTGGGGCGGCGCACCGAAAACTACGATAAAGCAACTTGAGGTTTCACAATGAACCATTCTGAAGCCATGTACTTTTAAGCCTTTCCGATACCCTACCACACTTCTTTATTACTGTGAGGCGCTGACTATGCGCCAACTGTTTGTATTAAGCATCGTTTCAAAACAGCATACTATCTTAGAGTACAATCCAACCGTAATACAGTACATACTTAAAAACGGCTTTTATTCGTAAATTTTACACCTTTTTGGGCCCCTATTTATATAACAAGATTAATAAGATTCTTGACATGTACTCTATATGAATAAATTAACGATGAAGAAATCGGTATCTTTATGGGTTTGGAAGTTAGCGTACGATCAAACTTAAAATATACTTACCATCTTAAAGTAGTGGAACAACTAATTCTCGGCTTTATAAACCTATGGACACTATGAAAGAATCTACTAGCTAAATCTCTTAATTCTGCACACACCCTCTCACACACATACATACACTCAACTCCTCCACCTTACACACCCAGAGGATAGCCACGCTTTCTTTCTTTTAAAGTAATTAAGTTCATATTTTAAAATAAACTGTTTCCTTTTGTTCGTAAGCTCATACTTGCATGCCCAGTCCGAGGGCTTGAGGCTGCATGCTGAAACACGGGCTATAAACCAAGTTCGGCAGCAGATGCTAATAATAGCACACAATTGTAACTGAATTACTTTTAAGCATCATTTTAGCTAAGACTAATTGTGTTACATGTTTACTCTTTCTAGTCTAATAAATAAATTATTATTATTAATTATTAAAATATATTAAATTAGCTTGGGGAGGCTTTGAGGAGGTCGTGGCTAAGTAATAACTGCCGCACGGGTCGATCCATCAGGTTAAGCTACGCTTGCCGGGGTTGGTCTGTGGATGGGTGACCATCTTTACAAATGATAGCATGTTAAGCCGTTGGTCTCGGCTGTCATTCGTGGATCTTTGGCAGTCGTTACGGGTCGTCAGAAGCCCGAAAGTCTGACAACCAGTCTTACCAAGGGGTATCGTATTACCCAGCTACTGGGTTGTGGAGGTCAGATAGGCAGTCGCTCCATGTAAAATACTGGTATCTAGCTGCATCCGGTTAGACTGGAAGCCGACCCCAATATAGTTGGGAAAAGGCTAGGCAGATTGAAAATATATTAAATTAGTTTACTAGATTATATCTCAAGACAGTTCATCAACTTATTGATTCGATTTATAAATACTGTAAATTTTTATCATTTAAATAAGTGTTCGTAAATTCATATATGCACCATGTCTGTATAAAATTTGAATAATCATCTATTAAATAAAAACATCTGTCACAAAGCCAATTGTTTAAAGTTCTATTAAATTCTAAGTTATTAATTTCAATTTTTTTTCTGTAGTTCATTATGCTAACTAATTTATTATATTAACTTGTATGGAGGTGCTCAAATTGGCGTGAATAGTCGCGTGACTTGCCAGTCATCGATACGCGTAAACGCATCCTGCGCGGGATTCGCCTTGGTGTATCCAGAGCTTAAAGTTCAATTGCAAAAATGCAATTAATTATAAAGTAAATGATAATATTATGAAGTGAAGATTTTGTGAAGTTAATGTAAATAGAGATCATCGCATTGTGCAATAATACAGTAATTCTTCTTCTTTTCGTGTGGTTAGTGACTAACCTGGTATTAGAGTTTTAAAGCCGCCCATGGACCTCTGACTTGGCTTCACATGCCGTCGAGATTTATCTCAGGCATTCCATTTCCTCACGATGTTTACCGACAGAGAGTGTCGTCATTCAAATTACCTACGTCCTTGACACGGTGATGTTGTTATAGGATTTTAGGGCGAAAACAGCAACTATTATAATAGAATGTTCAAAAGAACTATGATAATAGAGTGTTCAAAAGAACTATGATAATAGAGTGTTCAAAAGAACTATGATATTAGAATGTTCAAAAGAACTATGATAATAGAGTGTTCAAAAGAACTATGATAATAGAATGTTCTAAAGAACTATGATAATAGAATGTTCGAAAGAACTATGATAATAGAATGTTCTAAAGAACTATGATAATAGAATGTTCTAAAGAACTATGATAATAGAATGTTCAAAAGAACCATGAGCATTCCTTGAAGAAAACAAAACGAATACTGCATTTTCAGATTTTTTTTAAAAGCTTCTTGTTTAGCCAATCGGTAATCGAACCTAATTTTTTTCAGAAAATTAGATATTAACATAACTGTATCCCAAAACATTTCGCCAGTTATATTTAAGTCCCTTGTAATAGGGGGCGAGCCTATTGTCATCAACCTGGCACAAATCCAGACTCCGGGCTGCGGGCTGATCCAAAAATAGTTGATAGCAATTTTAAATGTTGTTTGTTTAATACTCAGCTTAAGAGCAGGCCGTCTCAGGTTCTCGAGAAAATTATAATATATGCACAAGTATACTGCGTGATACTCATAGCTATTTACATACTTACTGAACATATTTCGTGCTTGTAAGAGTTCTTATTCAATAGGTACTACATCATTATCAATGTTTATGACTAAAGACGCCGATGTATGCCAGTGGCCTTGAGTAATTGTTAGCTTGCGTGTTCTGTGCTGAGGTCACGCGACGCGTCGTCGTACGTCCAGCCATTAATAGGACTCGCCCATCAAGGAGCGCTGTCCCAAATTAGATGCATTATTAATTTATTACACATAAAACAAAAGTTATTTTAATAAAACACGTATACTAAAATATTATTAATTAAATTATCTTTAAAATCGTGAAAGTTTCAGAATATTACGTTTGGTAGTTTTTGCGTGATTCTTAGTTGTTTATCCGCGTTACATATAACTTTATAAATTAATTACACTATATAATATTAACATATTCTAAAATATTCACAAATTATGTTGTTAAAAAAGTGCTCAATTATTTAATATAATTTTTTTCCAAATAATTATCACTACACGTTTAGACGTGATCTTCAGTATAAAATAATTAAAAGTCGGTTATCGTCGCCTTAATGCTCTTTAAAATCACAAGGTTAGCAGATAATGCTAAGGCAGGGTAATTCATTGTTAAGTACGTATAAGAACCTTATCGATAATAATATTTTCGAGCCGTTTGGGGTTGAAATTTTTGAGCTGTGGGTTCAAGTGCTCATGATTTGTTCAACGAAATGTCCAAACTGCTGGTTGACACTCTTTTTTCGACGCCATACTTTAGTTTGTTAGTAATAGTTTTGATTAGGTTAGGTTATTATATTTTATTTTTAATAGTTTGTTTGTTACTTTAGTATGAAGTCTATACAGTTTATATATTTCTATTGTTATGCAAATTAAATACCAACTTAAATTGTCCGTAGGTATATTAAAAAGGCAGTGTATAGTGCCCCTAGCGGCATAATAGGGGCGCTGTCTTGGTCCGGCTAAACTGCCGTAAGAATTGCATTGTCATTGTCACTGCCACTGAATCACTGTCACTTGTTATTTTATTTGATTGTTGAGGTCAGTTTGCTGTAAAACACCACATTCCCAAAACTTTACATTGTCTAGTGCCTAAACGGACCCTGGCACCGCTCGCTCCGCTCGTTCGGCTCGTGCATTGTGTGGTCACAGTTCTAACCTAACCTAACCTAACCTACCTTTCAGCCACTTTCATTTGCTACTTACTTTTTCGTTAATTCAGTCATTGTAGTGACTTTTGATATAATTTTCTTAAACAAATACGATCACTCAAACCAATCAACCATCAAGCAAAATAATAAGTGACAATGACATGCAATACTTACGTTCTAGGTTATAGTTATCAGAAGCACAGACTCCGGAAGGAATTTCCACTCCTTGGTTGGTCTAGGTTCCAAAGTTGGTCTAGATTTGGTAGAGCTAACATTAAACGGTGAAAAATCAATATACTAAGCCAGCGGCACTGTATGATTGCAACTGTAACAGCCTATTATTATCCCACTGCAAGGCAAATGCCTTTTTTAATACAAAGAAGGCACGTGCATTGATCACCACGCTTGCTCTAGACGGGTTGGCGATTTCAGACTTATATTCACTAAAAGATTAGGTTTCCTCACGATGTTTTCCTTCACCGATATCAGTTATGTCCAAGATAAATTCCATTGGTTAGTTCCATTGGAAAAAATTACATTGGTAGTTGCCCAGATTTGAATCCACAACCTGTGACAGCTTATAAATTATAAAAATATAGCATAAAGGTTCGATAACATAATGGTTTGATATTTAAATTTATTTTTTTAAACTTAAAATGCCAATGCATTCCACAACTTTCCTTGACAAATCCTTTACTGTTCAGGCTGCTCGAATCGTTTGTGGAACGCATTACCAGTTCCAATAAAGCGCGCGCAATCATCGCTACTTGTCGATAGAATTCTGTTCTTATCGTTAGCTGTACGAGTAATAATAATCGTCATTTATTTTCGTTGCTTATATAGTTAGTATGTATGTATCTATGTATTATAAAGTATTTATCTGTGTATCTATTATACACTCGAGAGCAATGAATCCGGGTCACTTAAAGAATCCTAAAAATCTCGGAAACTAAAAATGCTAGGTTAATGCAATAAATTGTATTTAATAGACAATGTAATACTCCTTAAATGAAGGTATTAAAACTTCTTAGTTATTGTAAAGTTATATCATAAAAAAATCAAATTTGAAAAAGGGCCACTTTCGAAGATGGAACTACGAAATTACAGCATTTGGTTTTGCTTTTGTTTGTAATCTGTCATTTATGTGGGTACATAAACCATGTTGATAGTGCTCTATATTCATTATTCAAGCTGAAATTATGTCGCTTACGCCTGAAGAATGCACCAGAATACTTACAATGCTGGAAACCGGCCGGAGTCAGCGCGATACAGCCAGGACTGTCGGTGTGTCGTTGTCAACAGTACAAAGAGTTCTCCGACGTTACGAAGAAACTGGTTCTAACCTACGCAGACCAGGAACGGGCAGAACCAGGTGTACCACAGCACGAGAAGACCGATACTTGGTGAACACCATGCTTCGGAATCGCTTTCTCACAGGAACTGAACTCACAAATCAGTTTCGACGCCTCGGAGGAAGTAACCCAAGTGCATGGACAGTAAGACGTCGGCTTGCTGAATCTAACTTAAAACCCCTTAGACCTGCAAACGGCCCTAAACTGGAGCGTGGGCATCGTATTTCAAGACTAAGATATGCCCAGAGCCACGTAAATTGGAGTATTGAAGATTGGTCAAAAGTTATGTTCTCCGACGAATCAAAATTTATGCTCTACAAGCACGATGGAAGACACAGAGTGTATCGAAGACCAGGGGAAAGATTCAAGCAAGCATGCATCGAAGAAAAAGTAGCCTACGGTGGTGGGTCTGTACTTTTGTGGGCCGGAATTTCTTCTGAAAGTCGCACAGAGCTGGTGATCATAGAAAACGGCTCTTTAACTAGCGTAAGATATGTGGAAGAAATCCTCAATGATCACGTTGGTCCATTTATGGTCAATTTAGGTGAGGATGCTATATTTATGCATGACAATGCCCGACCTCATACAGGTAGGATTGTGAATGACTACCTTCAAGAGATGAACATTACTCGTATGGAGTGGCCAGCGCGCAGCCCGGATATCAACCCGATCGAGCATGCTTGGGACGAGCTAGGCAGATGCGTAAAACAACGAAACCCTCCCCCAATCACGCTTCGTGAGCTCAAAATTGCTCTCACAGAGGAATGGGAGAATATTCCCCAAAATCGTATAAGGAACTTGGTGTACAGCATGCCAAACCGCGTAAACGCAGTAATGGAAGTACGAGGAGGCAATACGAAGTATTAAAATTCAAGAAAATCGTAATAAAGTTCAAAAATTTCATGTTTCCTATTTTTGTTTTAAGGAGAGATCAGCAGTTTTTTTCTTTATGTAATTTTGTGTTAATAAAATGTATGGCGACTCATATTTTTTTTACTTTCATTTAAGGAGTATTACATTGTCTATTAAATACAATTTATTGCATTAACCTATCATTTTTAGTTTCCGAGATTTTTAACATTCTTTAAGTGACCCGGATTCATTGCTCTCGAGTGTAGTATAATGTACTTATATACCTTTTATTTGCACCGAAGACAACCCCATTTTATGTCCAGAAAATCACTGTCCATTCTAAGGTTGCCTGGAAGAGATCGCAGTAAGCGATAAGGCCGCTCATTGTATATTTTATAGTCTATTACTTTTTCTTTATGTAAAGTATAATTTGGAGTACAATAAAGTATATATAAATAAATAAACGGTCACGAGTACTAATATGTATACACTTAGCAACTTTTAAAAGTGATTTGCTCCTACTGTGTTGATTGTAATTTTATGTTGTTACGATCATAGTATTTTAGGACCCACACTAATATGAAATAGGTCTTTATCTTAAAGCTTCGTGCAGACCAGCGCGACGCGACAGCGCGACGCGACACCGGTTAATGTTAAGCTTTGTGCAGACCAGCGCGACTTGTCGCGCGACGCGACACTGGTTATTGTTATACCGTCAAGTTTTCTTAGAAATTGTATTGTTCGAGTCGCGTCGCGGCGTCGCGTCGCGCTGGTCTGCACGAAGCTTTATACCGTCAAGTTTTCTTAGAAATTGTATTGTTCGTGTCGCGGCGCGGCGTCGCGTCGCGCTGGTCTGTAGGTACGAGCTTTTAAGTTGTAGTCGTTATTCCATGAGAAAATTCGCTTTTTACTTTTGCTAAATAATATAAGCGCTCGCTAATAAAACAATGGAGTAATTAATCTATTTACTCAAACAGCCAATATTTAACGGAAAATAATAAAAACATGTAAACCTTCAAGTAACCATACAATACCGCCATTATAACCAGCCATTCAAACTACAACTTAGATAAAAATAATAAAAACATGCAAACATACAAGTAACCATATACAATACCCCCATTATAATCAGCCAATAAACCTACAATTTAGTTATTATATCTGTAACATGGACTAAAACTCAATCTTAACAGTAATTAAACCAATAATTACAATTGTTTACAGCTCGAGATTACCTGGAAAGGACTCTGATCACGGCCAAAGGTCTGGTGGAACGAGCAAAAGAGAAGCTAGATAAATTATGCACATTCCGGACTTTGATGCCAGAATTTTTTAATGTACCATCTGTTAAGAAAGATTTGGAACCTCTTCAGGAATTTATGTGAGTGTACTTTTCTACAGAGAAAATTTATCTATTCAGCGATATCGACGGCGAAGTGTCAATATCTGACATTTTACGCAAAATTCACTTTTATGGTCTCGAATTTAGAACTCAAATTCGAATATTCTAGTAAAATGTCTTAACTACTTTTTTAATTGTAAGTATTGCTACAGCATAAATCAAAATGAAGAAATACATTTTAATTAAACGACCGAGTCTTTGGCCTCTTAACTTCCATGGGAGAAGAGAGTTAGAAGTTATTGACAATTCGATGAATCAATTTAGTTAGTCAAAAAAACTTTCATTTTCACTTTGTATAAATTGTTAACCTCGGAAGTAAGAATTTCTTGTCACTTCGCCGTCGATTTAAGTTCAAGAATTTCATGGTAATATTGAGAAAATAATCAAAACAGCGAAATAATTGAAAACTAAATGCGACGTTGGCAACTTTCCGAATGCGCACTCTTAAATGAGACGGTACTCATGAAAATGAACACTTTTAAAAAGGGACCAATTCTGACATATGAAACATCAGCTGTAGGAGTTTTATATTTCAGAATTTATTTCATTTTGACCGCGTAGGTACTGTGTAAAGAACAGCTGTTTTTCTTCTTCATAGCTGTTTCTAATTTAACCTAACATACTATAATAATATTATAGTATGTTAGGTTAGGTTATTAATCTGGGGGGCCCGAGCGCCGCTTGTAGGCGGCTCTACGTGGGGATCGTGCGATCGATGGCCCTTTACGGGGCCCCGATCTGGGCGGCTGACCTGACGGCCGGGAGCATCGCCGTCATGCGGAGACCGCAGAGGGCGATGGCCGTCAGAGTCATCCGGGGGTATCGCACGATCTCCTACGAGGCGGCTTGTGCACTGGCCGGATCCCCGCCCTGGGACCTGGAGGCGAAAGTACTCGCGTCATCGTATCGGTGGCGCGAGGAAGCGCGGGCGCGGGGCGAGCGACCGATGCAGCGACACGTGGAGCTGCATCGGTCTCAGCTTCGCGAGGTCCTGGTGGCGGAATGGCGGGACAGGCTTTCGCGCCCTACCGCCGGCCTCGACGTCGTCGAGGCGGTCCGGCCGGTGCTCGACCGCTGGCTCGGGAGGAGGCACGGCTCCCTGTCGTTTCGGGTGACGCAGGTGCTCTCGGGGCATGGTTGCTTCGGGAAGTACCTGTGTCGCATAAACAGGGAGCCGGACGCCCGGTGTCACCACTGCGTCGACTGCCGGGAGGACACGGCGCGGCACACGCTGGCAGAGTGTGCCGCTTGGGAGGAGCCGCGCCGTGCCCTCATCTCAGGAGTAGGCAGTGACTTGTCGCTGCCGGCCGTAGTGAACGCTATGGTCGGCGGCGCCGAGTCCTGGGACGCGGTGGTCGCCTTCTGCGAGACGGTCGTCTCGCAGAAGGAGGCTGCGGAAAGGGAGAGGGAGATCTCGTCCACTCACCCGGCCCGCAGCAGGCGCACCGGGCGTCGGCGGAGGGCGGATAACGCCCTCTTCCGGCCCCCCTAAATGGGTCCAGGGGCGACGGACTCGGGGACGTCCGTCGCCCCCCACACATCAGGACCCGAGGTGGCGGCGCGTAGTGTTCCACGCGCGCCCCTCTGAGACGTCGCGGGGGGAGTCAAACACCTCACTCCCCCCCCTGACCCGAGAGGAGGCCCGCGGTGGCGGGCCGGCACCGGCCGGGGGTTGCGGAAGATTCTTTCGTTCCCGCGACCCCCGGCGTAGGTGTGAGTCGGAACACCGGGGTGGTTTTTAGTCAGTAAGAGTCTGACAGACCCCTCCGCCCACCCCAGGGCGGAGGACATCCATGAGGATTTTCCACCCCGGAACAAAAAAAAAAAAAAAAAAGAAGGTTATTAATTAGGTTAGGAATTAAATTCCACATTGTATACATATTATGTATACAATGTGAAATTTAATTCGTTTGCATCCTCTTAAGGGGTTACTGTTCTCATCCTTATGAACAACTTTCACTATGGGGCGAACCCTGAAATCGCGAAAAAAAAATCAGCTGTCCATACATTTATGTTCGCTTAACTCGTTATTATGAATGGAACAGTTGATTTTTTTTCGCGATTTCAAGGTTGGCCCCATAGTGAAAGTTGTTTATAATGAGGAGTACAATGACCCCTTAAGAGGATGCAAACGAATTTTTCACAATGTATTATTATTACTAATCCTTAAAATTGGTAACCAATTTTTGCTCAGCATCCAGCAATGCTTCCGCCTCTCAGAAAAGACATTGGAAATAGACCATACAGATAACTGCTTATTTTTTTTACAAACAGGGAAACCCCTGATTTCAAATAAAATATTACAAGGCAAAACTGTACTTATCCATTTTTAATGTGTTACCTTATTTCATAATGATTCCCACGACATAAGTTTTATACAGGGCTGCCACCCTGTATAAAACTATCGGATATCGAAGCGAAAACTGTTACCATGGATTCAGTAAGTGATTCTGAATCCCCCAGCACAAAAATTATTCTTCGGTTATTAAAAAAAAAATCTGCTGCTCCATACATTTTGGCCGCGTAGGTATTGCACTTTTCTATGAAACAGCGGATTTTTATTTTAATAACTGACAAAAAAATTCAGCCTATGAGGTTCAGAATCATGTACTGAATCCATGGTATCAGTTTTCGCGTACAAACCACTGATCACCATCCTGCCCTTAACTTAATATTTTTTTTCTAGATATTTCATATATTTAATTAATAGTTATTTATAATTACTAGTGGTCGCTCGAGGTCGAAATTCGACCATAATTCATTTAAATTTTAAGAGCGTTTATCCTAAAAATTGGCAACGTCGCAAATGGCTGTCAAATATTTACCTGTTTTGATTAATTTGGTAATATTACTGTATCGAAATATGGCTAACTAGCGAACTAAAATATTGATTTTTAAATGCAATAATTAATTTCGTAACATCGAATATTTAATTTTAGATGTAAAAAAGTATTTGGAATCTTTACAAATGCCTTTTTTACACCTAAAACGGTTACAACATCAAATTCAGTGTTATAATTGCATTTCAATATTATAATTTTAGTTCGCTAGTTAGCCATATTTCATATTTCCATACAGTAATAAAAAAAGCGAAATATTTAAGTAAACGCTCTTAAGTTGTATAGTAGGTACATACGCCATGTCATGATTCTAAGGTAGCCATCTTGTGTCAAACGCATGGACTATGTGTGTAATGTTTTTTTTATTAATTTAATTAATTTTTAATGTATACTTTCTGCACTCCTTCTCCTGAATGTCCACATTGAGGACGGCTTATTCAGAGAATGATTGAGTATTTCTTCGAGTCTTCCATGATATTAAATAATTGTAAATCATTAAATAACGCTCTCGCGATTTTGGCGACAAAAGACATTTTCTGCAATTTGCGACTCATTCAAGACATCCTAACACACACACAACATTTTACATACAGGTAATGCATTTTTTTAGCAAAAGTGTTCAAAAATATTATTTTATTGGTTTCCCTCTAATTATTTCTTCATTTTCAATTACAGCCATGCAGCACATATGCCTCAGATGACACCTCAACATCACAGGGTGTTCATCATTAAAATAGTTTCAGAAAATTTTGATTCAGGATCTATCTTCAATTTCTACAAGTATCTTATTATGGTAGGTTAACATTATTTTAGTTTTTTGGGTAAATTTATATGTACGTCACTTTGAGGGAGATAAAAAACCACTGCCTTCAAGTGTATTAAGAAGTGCGGTTAAGAAAGATGTTCGCATATTTATCATGTTAACGAAACCACAGTAGTTCAATTTAACTGGCTCACGTCATGTTCCGCTACTCGAATTTCGCGTAGCGGAACATGACGCGAGCCAGTTGAATTGAACTACTGTGGTTTTGCTGCTATGATTTCGCGGCGGAGGTGTGCTAGCGGGGTTAAGGACTGAAAAAACCGGCTATGGGTCTGACGGTATGGTCTGGTCTGGTCTTCAGTCCTTAAAGCTTCGTGCAGAAATTGTATTGTTCGTGTCGCGGCGCGGCGTCGCGTCGCGCTGGTCTGTACGAGCTTTAAGTTTGAAAATTAGCATAATTAAATATTCTGGAATTCAGGAATTTCTCAGTAGCAGCCCGAAGTCTGGATTTTTTGCCCGATTGATGGCAATAGGCTCTCGCCCTGTTACATAGGACTTATACATATGACTGGCGAAATGTGGGTGTACTATAGGTGCATACCTCTCCCTAGCCCTTTGGGGGTTACAGGCGTGATGTTATGTATGTTAATATATTTTTTCATACAAATATATTTTTTCATATAAATATTTTTTTTCATACAATTTTTTTTTTTCATACAAATATTTTCTTATCGTACTAGATCTCCGAATACTTCATGCGAGTTGAA
Source organism: Agrochola circellaris (assembly GCA_914767755.1). Taxonomy (NCBI): domain Eukaryota; kingdom Metazoa; phylum Arthropoda; class Insecta; order Lepidoptera; family Noctuidae; genus Agrochola; species Agrochola circellaris. The sequence goes on from OU611860.1 coordinate 14,661,660, forward strand.
TATTGCACCGGCTTTCACATTGTATTGGATTACACCGACGTTAATGTCTTAGCCTTCGTCACTAAGATCAACCCTATGGAGCTTCGACAAATCATTACTTTGATGACTGTGAGTAATTAATAATATATTTAATAATATTTTTATTTTTCTCTCAAAAAGGTACAGTAGTTGTGAGAGCTGGAGTCAGCAGTGCTTTTCTGTAACCATCTCACCGTGAAAACTTAGGTGAAGTGAGCGTGGAGTGAGCTGTCATTCCACAGGGATTGACACTATTGACAGGTCACTCCACCCAAGTTTTCACGGTGAGATGTTTACAGAATAGCAGGGCTGTACTGGATTCAAGGCCTGTGTCATAGTTCTCCAGGCTCGCACCCTTAAAAGTATAATTATAATTGCACTTACGTACTACAAAACATGTGGCTCAAAGTATTGAGAGCAGACAAGATAAATACAAACAAAATGAATATAATTATAAAAAGAAAAATATAGGTATAATTGTCTGCCTAGGTTAGTGTAGTGAACAAGAGTGCAACACGCACTACAAGGCACCTAAGTGTACAATTTTGATTATTAAGGCGACGATAACCGACTTTTAATGGTTTTAAATACTGAAGATCACGTCTAAACGAGTAGTGTTAATAATTTGAAACAAATATAATATTAAATGAGAACATTTTTTTAATAACTTTTTATGTGAATATTTTCGATTATGTTTTTATTACATAGTGAAATTAATTTGTAAAGTGATGACTAAAGCGGATAAAAAACTGAGAATCACGCAAAATCTATCAAGCGTATTTTCCTGAAACCTTCAACATTTTAAAGATAAGTTAATTATTGATATTTTAGTATAGGTACGTGTTTTATTAAAATACCTATTGTTTTATGTATAATAAATTAATAATGCGTCTTATTTGGGACAGCGCTCCTTTATAGGCAAGTCTTATAACTAGCTGGACTGGACGTACGACGCGTTGCGTGAGCTCAGTACAGAACACGCAAGCTAACCACTCAAGGTCACTGGCATATATCTGCGTCTTAATACTTAGTCGGTTCCGGAGTCTAGATTTGCGCCCGGTTGATGTCAATGCATTCGCCCTCTATTACATGGGACATGGGACTTGAACATAGCTGGCGAAATATGGATATACTATAAGAAGTACATCTCTGCTTAATACTTCGGGTAATACAGCCGTGATTTTATGTTATTGATGTTATGATAGTGCTATTCTGTAAACCAGTCTTACCAATGGGTATCGTGGTATCAAGTCACTGGACTGTGGCTCAGACAGGCCGTCGCGCCATGTAAAATACTGGTATTCAGCTGCATCCGGTTAGCTTGGAAGCCGATGGCTATGTAGTTGGGAAAAGGCTAGGCAGATAACAATTTTTTATCGTCTAACTGTAAGGCCTGGCTAAGGCCTCTTCTCATAGAATGAATCTCCCAAGTTTGCTGCAAGCATACATCTAACGAAGATTTTGCTCATAATTTTCGAACGGGCTCTTGTCAGTTTTTTTTAACAGGCGCTCAAGTAATGGCCCGTATAACCTTAATAAAATTCAGGTATTTTGTTGAAAACCTACTATAGAATTTATTTTTACTGACGGCCAAGTATTACTGCATTCTTTTTTGAGTGTATAAGTATATGTTCTTTTTTTTCGTTTTTCAATGGCATCTCGCAGGTCAATCTAGGAGGTTTGAGGCTGCTTTACCAGGCTAGCCTGTGATGCCTTAATAAATAAAGGCCTCCAGCCAGGGCAAAATTTATAAACTAAGCCTTGGCTTAGGGTGTCGATGGAGAGGGTAGCAAGGGTCAGTCTGATTCGGATCAAAATGTAAATTTGCAGTTTATGCTGATCTCGCATTGTGTAGGATTTCCGCACAATGGGAGGTCAGCTTATACTGGAAATTTACAGCTTGATATGTAGCCGTGTGTACAAGGCTAGCTTGAGATGCAGATATGCCAGTGACCTTGAGTGGTTAGGTTACGTGATCTGTACTGAGCTCGTACGTCCAGCCAGTAAAAGGACTCGTTTCTACATGAAACAAAAGGTATTTTAATAAAACACGTATACTAAAAGATCAATAATTAAATTATCGTTAAAATGGTGAAGGTTTCAGAAAAATACCGCTTGATAGATTTTGCGTGATTCTCAGTTTTTTATCCGCGTTAGACATAACTTTACAAATTAATTTCACTATGTAATATAAACATAATCTAAAAAAATCATATATTATTAATTTAACAGATATTTTTTCCAAATCATTAACACTACTCGTTTAGACGTGATCTTCAGTATAAAATCGTTAAAAGTCGGTTATCGTCGCCTTAAGTAACAAACATAAGAAATCAATCATCGCTTATCACGAGGGCTTTTTCATTACAGTCCAGTAAGACAAATCCTTTATATTTTCAGGAAGGCTACGGCTGCAGAATAAAGGGCATCCACGTGATTTCATCCTCCAAAATGGTGGACACGCTGATAACTCTCCTGAAGCAAGTATTCAGTGCGAAGCTGGCTGACAGGATACATCTACATAAAACTCATGATACGTTATCAGAATACCTTCCTAGGGAGATTTTGACGTCTGAATTCGGCGGTCAGGAGAAACCTTTGTTGGAAAAGAATAGTAAGTTAACTTCTTCTTCAATCAATCTTTTTAAAGTTAGTGAAATCGTTTGGAACTACTTAATATACATGTCGCAGCCATCTGATTATAAATTAGCCAGCTAATTGGACGCCTAGGCAGTTCTAACTTAACCTAACCTTTTTTTTTTTTTTTTATCGCTGAGAAATGCGTTACGCATCCCCGGCTCGTGGGGGACGAGTCGGGGTATGTGGGACTCCTGTGTAAATACAGTATACCCGCTAAAACTCAGCGGTGCTCCCGCATCGCCGTGATGGGAGGGCCATGGGAAACCGGCTCAGCCTTTACATCCACAGCCCTCCCGGCGCATGCCCGCCTAGCTGGCGGGCCCCACATGCCCCCCACCTGGTCAGTGGGGGGCTGCGGGAATGGCCGGGAGCACCTGGCCATTCCTGTCCGGCACTGGTGGAGGCCTGTGCGATGCAGGTGAGGGTGCCCCCGCACCCATTGCCTGCTGGCCTCCACCTGGGAGGAGGAGTCGGAGATGACTGTCGAACTGACGTCTCCTTCGACCCCTCCTCCGCCTTCGGAGCGGCGCCGCGTCGGGATCGTCCTCCCGCACGCGCTCCGCCGCCTCCTTCTGGGACATGACGTGCTCGCAGAAGGAGGCGACTGCCGCCCAGGACCCCTCGTCCCTCAGCATGGTGTTAACCACGCCGGGGAGCGAGAGGTCCAGCCCGATCGCAACTTAACCTAACCTATTTCATCCAGTTTAACTAAATTTCTACACGATATTCAGCCACCTGGTTAAACGGTGCGCTTAATGACTTGGCTAGTTTTCCTTCAGCTATTTAATGAACTGTCTAGGCGTCCCATTAGCTGGCTAATTTAACCAGATGTCTGCGATATATATACCACCCAGCTAACTGGCTAATATTTTAACTATCTACATAAACCTGCACCCTAATTGCATACACACACTTTCAATGTTAATCTGAATGATTTTGAAGGATATTTCTAAGCCATTGCTTCATAATGTTCGAAAAATTTGTCTGCTCAACAACGTAAAAATGCAATGAATGTTGTTGAACTATCAAAAGTCATTGTTACAGTAAGTGTTACGCATTACTATTTTGACCTATCCTCATATTTCGTGACGATACGGAAAAAGAAGTGTAAGCAGTAGGTTTAGTTAATTTCAAATGAAAGTCTGAAACGATTTGCCTATACAAAATGTATAGACAACCCTGTCGAACCTGAAAGGGGCACATAGGTACTGCAATAACATTACCTAAAAGTAATAAAAAATCTTATTATTACTGAAAATAAAAAGTTATTGCTATTTAAAAATGCAAATTTTCTACAGATTTCATAAGTTATAACTTGTAGACATCCACTAAACGACGACTGCTCGCACCCCATGTAATAATACGGTAAAATACCGCTTTGAAAAAAAATGTGTAATTTTTTTTTCCTGAACACCCTTTTCTTTTTTCTTTTTTTGAGGTTGGGAAATTATCAAATAACTTCTCCCGCTCTGGGCGGAGCGGGAGGGCGTGTCAGACTTTTACTGACTAAAACCCACCCGTGTTCCTTCCGTTGCCTGTGTGCCGGGGTCGCGATATCCCTTTCGGACAAACCCGCAACCCCGGCAGGTTCCTGAACAACCTTACGGATCGGATAGGTTTTTTTTAATGTTTAATGTTGTACAGTGGGCTCCAGAGAAACCTCAAAAAGAGAGGACAAAAAAACTGCGGTAGATATGACTGTGCTCCCTCAATCTGACCACGTCCTTTGTGTCGTCTCGGCTTGCGAGAGGTTACTCATTCACTTTCTGACACTGATTTTAGTAGTAACTGTAAAAGTATTGATAATTTGCAAAGCACAATTTATTATATAGTTCTCTTTGTTGAAGAGACAAATAAATAAATAATATAAACATTATTTTTTACCATTACAGAAGCCTGGTTAGAAGCCATCAATTCCGAAGAGTTTCTGGAGTACATGGACGTGATGAACAAAGCAAACACCGACGAGTCTTGCAGACAATCAGATAAATTCAACGAGAATTATATTGGCATGCCTGGTTCCTTCAGGGCTTTGAGCGTAGATTAATTTAATTTTAAGGAGGAGAGTGATTGCTTGTCTATTAGTGTTAGGGGTTTATGCTAGGCCATGCTAGGTTCTAGCCAAGAATTGACGAACCATAGACTATTCAAGCCTCGAATTGCGGAGGCTTCGATCAACCACGTTCGAAGATACGTACAGATCTCCCAGCAAAAGTATGCGTTTCGGCAATCATTGTCCATCTTCAGAAACACGAACAGGCATTGAGAGATCGTATATAAAGATGTTATAACCACTTACAAATATACACTTAGAATACCATACAAGTACTTACCAATTACCATGGTTACAAGATTTGAAATTAACAACTCTATGCAATCCCAAAAATCTTTCAAAACTTTTGAGTGACAAGGTGCGACCACAGTATATCACGTAACAGAAAGAAAGCATACAAACGCGCACTGATTCTATAATCAGTGCGTGTTTGTATGCTTTCTGTTCGTATGTTCTGTTTGTATGCTTACAAAACAAACTTGCAGTACAAAACTTAAAAGTTTTGCCTGGGGCGGGGAGTTACTCTGCGGCGGGACGTTCAAGCTAATTCGGAACCACGAAGATTACCGATGCGCATAAGTTTTCTGGTTTCACTGTACATACTATTTTATTCGTTCTAAATTTATAAAAATAAAATGATGATCTTTTAGGGGTTCATTTATAAACGATGCTTAAAGTTAAGTTATGATTAGCGACTTTAACCATACATTTTTGACGTTTAAATGTCACTTAACTTTTAGCAACGTTTATAAATAAACCCGCTAGTGTCCCTTACCCTATATGATCATCATTTTATTTTAATATGCATTCTTAAAAACAGGGCAGATGCCAATACTTAGGTTGCCAAATAGCTTCGTGTACTTACTTTATTCTTACTAAAACTGGGAACTTTTTACCTACTTAATGTAAAAAGTTTATAATACAAAGTTTCTTATTTATTTAAAAAAGGTATAGGTGAAAAAAGGTAAATGAAAAATATCAGAGTGCCTTGACAAAGTGGCAATCTATCAGCGATAACGATGATGGAAAAGTCATAATGTATGGGACTGACATAAGCTACCAAAAAGCTTATGTCAATCCTGTTGAAATTCATTGTAGAGTTCGCGCCCCCACTGAAGTCCGGCGGATAATTGTGGAACAATTTTTTTATATATAGACATAGACACTAGCGCCGCGTCTATCGGATTTGAATGGTGGCGCGGATTCTACAAATACGAAATACTTTGAAGACGGTTGCCACCTTGTCTAGGTACTCAGCTTTGTGGTAGAAAAAATCCTACTATTTGCATTTTGCAACAGGTTCACATAGTTAACATTTTACAGATTTTTTTTTTTTTTTTTTTTATGTAAATGGACGTGGACGCTACTCATAACAATGTAATTAAGTGAAGACAAATAAAAAATTATTTGTAAAGTAAACCATGTTTTATTTTAATTAGTTTTCTAATTGTATTTTATGTTTTCAAAAGTTTTTTTTAAAGTAGTTACCATTTTGTTTTGTGGTGAATGCTGAGTAGGTATACCTATAATAGGTATATATACCAGTACTTATTTCATGCTATGGTACTGTATTTTTTTGTATGTAGGTACCGCTGTTAGTGTACTAAATAAAAATCAAAATATGTACCCTTTTGTTTCTAATTGTTTATTTTTCTCAAAATAGAAATATTTCAGCTAAATTTATACTTATATTAAAGGAAGTCAGGAATTAAAGATATTCCAATTTGAAGTTCACTCGTTCTAGAGGTTATGTCTTGTCAAGAGACCCTAATTGAAAAAAAAAAGAAATAGTTATAGAAATACCTACTAACCACTTAGATCATCATTGATATGCATGCATTTTTACAGCAATATAAACCACAGACTACGGTATTATAAGTCTAGCAGACAGCGACGTGCGTAGGTCTGCCACAAGACCCATGCGACGTACAATGCGAATAAATTCAATCTGCTTACTTAGCCTTTTCCCAACTATGTTGGGGTTGACTTCCAATCTAACCAGATGTAGCTGAATTGGTATTCAGCAGGTATCAGACCTCCACAACCCAGTAGCTACTGGGTTAAAAGTCTGACAGTCAGTCCTACCAAGGGGTAACCCCCTTGGTAGGACTGACTGTCAGACTTTTGCGCTTCTTACGACCCATAACGATCGTCAAAGATCCACGAATGACTGCCGGGACCAACGGCTTAACGTGCTTTCCGAGGCAAGGAGGAGTCTCGGTATGTAAAGGTGGTGACTCATCCACGAACAAATCCCGGCTAGCGTAGCTTAACCTGATGGATCGACTTTTGCGGCTGTTATTATTTAGCCGCAAGCTCGTCCGTAAATAAATAAATGTTCAGAAGAATCTTTATTTAATAAACTTAGCGATATTTAGGACAATTATAGATTATGCATATATATGATTAATTATATAGTAGGGGTGGGTCATAATCACAAGGCACAATTTAAAAAAAAAAAAAAATATTCCACATCATCCTTAACCACAATTTTCACAGCGTCTTCACTGCCCGAAACTTCGCTTTGCAAGTTATTATAAATTGCAGCCATTGCAAGATGAAATGAAATGAAATTGTTTATTCTGTAAATAGGATATCGGAATCACTTTTACACGTCATATAAAAAAATATTAAAAATAAGCTCAAACTCAAGCTCAAACTCAAAGCATTTATTTCTATTAAACCATTACAGGCACTTTTGAATTGTCAAGGAATCGGTCAGTCAAAAATATGAAGCTAGTTGCCCATTCCAAAGCGTAGTAGGTACCTATGGAGAAGAAGGGGCAAGAAACTCCACGGAAACTCTTTTAAATAAAATAAATTGTTACAAACTATTGGTTACATCATTCATATTGAAATTATACATGTGAGAACAATGTAGAAAGACGTGCACGTTAGAATCGTCCGTAATACAAAGATAAAACAAAGAACAATTCAAAAATTAAAATCAGCCATGGCCTCTAAAAGTTGACCAGTCCCAACTGACGGCGCACGTTCACGAACATGACGCATGGATCAGCACCATTCAGCTCAACCATTTTGAAGGGAGCTAAATGATCCAACACACGCGCCACCATCAGCGAGACATCTGAGTGAGCATGACATACTCACAGCCGCCAGGGCACATTCAAGTCAATAAAAGACGTACCTATTACCCGGTAAATGGTAGCTCTTTAGTACATAGTACTCACACATAGTACATAGTTCTAAGCTAGATGAGGTCGGTGTTTCCTATCTGACTACTCTGAGAAGAAAGGCCGAAACAAACTCAGAGGTCGTGGTCTCTTTTAAAGTCCAGACATAATTTTGGTCAAGTCAAATATAGATCTCTGCATGCCTCGCAGACATAGTCATCTTCTAAAAACAAAAAGAATAATACTGTTAATACATTAGAATGATTTATTAATACTTCGTGACCAATGTAATAGATGTACCTACTTATATGTAAATGAAACTTGCATATTGTAAATTCATGCTATTTAGGTACAAGCGCACTATGTTGCTTGTTTAAAAAGAACATTACTTTAACCTATTTATTATAAAGCTTTACATAGCTACATAATTCATAATCATGATTTTCAATAACATAGTTAGTTATATTCTAATGCGGAGTTGTATTTCCTGAATATATTAATGCAATACGTAAAGCAAAGCATTATATGTAACTTGACCAAGATTTTTCTTACATGGCAACATTAAAAGTTCAGGTTAGCCAAAAGTCATGAAGTCAAGCCAGAAAAAGAAAAAATCGCTATGATTATTTTTTATCTTTGATAAACTAGTCAATTCAAATTTCAATAAAATTATGACAATTTTTTTCCAGATTTTGATAGGCCTTATGCTTGATTTGATAAAACTGTAAATTATTTTGTCGGTAGGTATCTATCACGGTGTCATAAGTAGTCGAGTTCGCGAACAATGTTTAGTTATGGAAAAAATACTTTGATGAGAGGTCACTAAGTAAGGCTTATTTTCTTTTAAATTTTGTGAATGAGAGAACGTTGTAGACATAACAGACTGTAGATCGGTGGACCATTTAATATTTTGCTAAGTACCTGGTACTTGTTGATGGGCCTACACTGTCCTCTCATACCTTTTAACACTGTAACTTGGAAACATTGTAAAAAACCATTCACTTTTAAAAGAGTAACTGTGGAGTTTCTTGCCGGCTCTTCTCCATAGGAAACGACCAATTGGAACCGTGCACCTAGCTTCTGACGTTTCATAAGTGCCCTTGTAGGTTTATGTGAAATAAAAATATTTTGAATTTTGAATTGAATTTTGAAGGGAATTTGGTATAAAACCATTCAGCACAGTAGGTCCCGTCTTCCTTGGTTTGTGGGAACAGATATGCACCGAAATGAGATTGTTACTGCTTTCAGACTACGTTCAGGACATGTTCCGTTGAATAGCTTCGCCTTTTTAATGAGAAAGAGTGATTCACCCAATTGTTCTGAGTGTGATAAGGTAGAAGATACCACTCATATTTTAGCGGAATGTGTCAGGAACGAGGTTGAGGGGAGTAACTATTTCATAGAAAACGATTTTAATTCTATTAATGTTGGCATGTATAACAGTATCTTAAACTGCTCCCTTGTCCAGGACAGCCAAAAAATTATACAAAATGGTAAACTTAGGTATTAAGCGTAGGTAGATATAGAATGCCCCTATGAGGGTGACATGGTCATACTGATCAAACCGTCTATAAACCAATAAAGAAAAAAAAAAAACTATCAACGATTCTGCTGCCATTCTTCTTTGCTTCTATTTAAATTAGCAGTCCATGAACCAAGGTTCAACCATGCAACTCATTTGTAAAACAATTGAATTCCCCGTTCTTTTATTGCTCGCTTATAATTATTATACCGACGTAATTTCAAAAAACAACTAAACAAAACAATACAAAAAGAGTAATCTAGGTAGATTGATGATGTTACAGTATTATAGAACTAACATTATTATATTCAATTCAAATAGTTATGAAGCTAGTTATATGCATGAAGCTAGTTGGTAAATAAACATTGCAAATGTAGTTAATTGATTCAGGCGTGATCTTGCGGACATCCATTATAAAATACAATCCTAAAGAGTCATATAAAACCCTGTGAGAAATCGATACGTATTTCACCTCTCACCGAGGCACCCTCAGGATGACGATTGACTTGTCGCGAACTTGAACACGGTGTGTTGCCACGCCGAGCGCCGGACACAGAGCGTAGCACGTCGTGTTCGGGTTCGCGACAAATCTATCTCCAGTATGCCAAAAACTGGTGATAGACAAGTTATTGGGTTCGGCCGTTAATCAACCATCAGTATCAACTAAACAAACAATTTTTTTAATTTCTTATTTACGTATTCTCGAGACAGTAATTTGTCATCTATAATCCTTTCATCCATCATTTAACATAAGTAATGAATGCTCATAAAGACCTTTTGACCTCCGACCGACCTTCTACGTCTAACTTTAATAATAGTGTCTACATGGAATACTAAGAAATAAATTTGTTTTTAATTCATGATTAATATCAGTGGTTACAAAAAAATAAAGGATAATAGGACTAAAAAGTCCACTTGATTTATAGCGTCTTCATCACTATCATCATAATCATTTAATCCAAATGACACTCAACTCCACGGATATATAGACACAGGCCTCCACTAAGCAAAAAAAAGGAAAAAATTTGTTTATTTCTTAACCGACAATTTGATGTTGGAGCCTCCTTTTAAGCAAAAAATGCCCGTATTAGGAGACTCCGCTCTTCCATAACAAGATAGTTTTACAAAAAGAACAGAATTACATTGTGATATTTTTATTTTTGTAAGTGATAATGTAATGTAATATTGCATCCGGTTAGACTGGAAGCTGACCCCAACATAGTTGGGAAAAGGCTAGTTAGATTGATAATGTAATGTAATGAAATTTACTTTTAATCACTACTCAGTTTAATGTAATTTAGTTTGTGAGTGTATGGAATTTTTAATTTGAATTTTAATGTGGATATTTAATTTTAAATGATCGATTGCATTGTAATTGTATTGTGTCGATTGTGTGTGTAAGTAAGGCCACAGTACATAGTCCTGTGTTTCTCGCATCCAGTGGATTCCCGCTTGTTGCATCAATGTAGCCGAACGAAAGGTGATTTTATTTTAATTATGCGTCTGTCCGATGACCTTGTGCCGCAGCTGAATCCGCTGAACGCGAGAAGAACAGAATCGGTCGATGTTGCGACGCTTAGGGGAGGCCTAAGTCCAGTAGTGGACGTCTTTCGGTTGAAAGACCCCAAATATCCAATACCAAAAATCAGCGCAGAGCTGTGGGTCCCCGCACAGTAGCTGATTTTCACTGGTCTCCTAAAATGACGTATGTAAACCAAAAGAAAACTAGGTTTATACCTCCTACAGCTCTATGAATACATTTTTGATTAGCAGTGGGCGAAGATGTGTTCAAAAATAGTACATTACTAACGCGGCCAGCAACAGGGGCATTGATGTACGATCGTGAAAATGTGGGCCGAAGCGAAGCCAAGGCACACAAATGTGAGTCCATCAATGCCTTGTTCCGGCCAAGGGTTGTTTAGTGAAATAATGCGCGGAAATTCAGACTAAGTAATTTAATTATAAATTTCAGAATGAATGACGAACAACGTTATTTTTTCACGAGCCAGTAATTATGGTCATTTGTTTCTTCTTTATTTTATGCAACCCAAATCGAAATTGAAATAAAGTCTTTGAAAGGATGCCATGTGTTCAAGTAAAAAGTTCGTTCCATTTTTAAATAATACGACAGATCATACAAACATTGCCGGCCGGGTGGTCGTAGTCTGTGGTCGCGTGTATTCGACCAGTACGATAGTTTCGATTTATCTCAAAGGAGGTTGTCAAAATAATGTTCGAATTTCCAAGGATGTTTGAGAAAAAGAATATTAAGACCTAGACTTTTTATATGCATGCTCAATTAACATTAGTATTATTTTCACGCAGTTGATTCCTTGAGAAGCGTCGCTGATTATAATTATCTATCATGTTTTAAGTAGTTAAGACTATGTGATGTTTGTAAAATACTAATTACAAAAATATGACGTCAAATAATACATAAACGTCTTTTTGTATGCTCACTCGTTACACCTCAGCAAGTTAATCGTCCATACATAATTATAATAAAATCGTAGCGAAGTCAAAACTGTACGTTGAATATTTTTGGAAAAAAGGTAATTGCTACGAGATGTGGGAACGAGACTGATACCGTACATATAATAGTTAGTAGTTTAGAGGAACGAGAACTCTAATTGCGCGATGCAGGATTTTGTGTGACGTCAGGTCTTTGATGCGTAGTTCGCTTAAGGCGATGTAGATGCCGCCACAGTAGAATTTTTGTCCGTTGACTGTTTGTCTGGAGGTATGTTCCGGATTGACGCTAAAACGAATGAATAGATTCTGTTAATTTTTTTAATAAATATTCTTTAAGAGTCTGGTCAACGTATGGGCTATATATATAAATATTATCACAGTATTTGCGATGGGTGAGTAGTTATATTGTATTATGTTCGTATTCTTCAACGGTTCGTCGCAACATTGTGATTAGACGAGTAAAAATGTAATAATATTGGAGATAAATACGGATATAACCTCTGAAATTAATGTTATCACGCGATATCTTATAAGAAAGAAGCTAAGAAGTCAATCATGACATATATAAGAACGGCTACTTTTATTCAAAAGCTAAGTAAATAGCAGTCACGGTTCGTAAGTACAATACCCAACAGATTTTCTGTTTTTGTGTTTGTTTTTAATTAAAAAAATATGTTGTAGACTTACTAATAATGATAATAAATAATTTAATAGTTATTGTTTGCATTGCTATATTTTTTCCTCCATAAATTAATAGTGAATAAAAGTCGGATAGCACCACAAATTTTTACTTTGCAGGACTCTTTTTATTTCTTTTTGGAGGATAAAAAAAAATCCAATAGATATCACTGAAATCTTGAAGAGTAAAGCTACGGTTTCCTAGAAGAACGCTGACCGCCACATCACGACCGCAGTGACGGCCGTCAATACTGTGGTTTCTATTCCATGCGAACGGAGTCGCGGATAGAACACAGTTAACACTAATTAAACATTTTGAACTCGTCAAACAATATGAAATACAGGACTTCGTATACAATAACTGCATAAAAACAAGTAATTTTCGATTACATCAGTCTCATTTTTTTTGTTTTCATCTTTTTCTTTTGTTTCATTTTTTCTCTTTTTTCTGTGTTCTCTGTGATTTTATTAGGTAACGAACTTAATAAAATGAGAGAGAAAAAATAAAAAAGAGAATAAATTAAACAAAAGAAAAAGATGAAATAATAAAAAATCTTTTGTAGGGAAAACAAAACTTGGAAATGGGACCCTATTAACCTACAGTCAGCAGACTGTTTCAACATGAATCAAGTTATATATGAATGTGGACTCTCATTTATTGGAATGAAAGTAAAAAGTAAAATATTATGAGTAATTTACCATAACATATAAAGTCATAATCGATTTTGTTGTTAATAAATAAAGTACTATATATACCCTGTGTCCAAACCGACGGCGAAATAGGGCGTGATGCTATGTGTTATGAAAATGATCAAGAAAGTAGAGCCTTATAACTTAGACCTACACAAACTTTATTTAAAAAACATTTATGTCGTGTAGGTAGTCATGAGCATAAAAATAATTATATTACTCGGCAATAATATCTGATTTAATGATTCGGCCATTAAGAGCCCATACTACCTCAGCTCAAATTCACTTTTTATCTCGCTCGCATCATACTGCTCGCGGACTGAGTGAGAGCCAGACGGAGTGGGGTGCTGGCGGCTCCAAGGCGCCAATAGTTTAGATAATTTTTATTCACGGCGAAAATAAAAGTAATTTACAAAAAATAAAAAATGTAGTCGCTGCTATATAATTAGTTCAGTTATTAAGCAAAGTTTCATTATCTAATTTGAAGTTTTTTCTACCAGCGTTTTATTGTTCGGTTTGGAGGGAGGTAACTTTGAATTTTAATTCTATCGAGAAAATTTGATGGAATCCTGTTTTCGGCAAACATAGTCAAATCAATTTAATAAGGCAAGGAAAGGATTGAGAAAAATGGTAAATAAGACTTATGAATTCATAGACAAGAAATTACATTGGATGGCGTTTTAGAAAGCTAATAAATGGATAGTTAATTGACTCAGCCGTGACTTTGCGAAAATCCATTACAAAATATAATAGACGACGTATATTTAGTAACCTAATCCGCTGTTCTAGAGTCATAAAGAGTTAATTTTCATCAGATAACTTGAAGCTTAAAATGCCTATGCATTCCACAACTTTCCTCGACAAATCTTTCACTGTCCAGGCCGCTCGTTTGTGGAATGCACTGCCACTTGAAATAAAGCGCGCGCAATCGTTACATGTGTTTAAGAGACTCGTGAAGGAACATTAGGTACTTGTCGTTGTGATCTTGTTCTCGTAACTGTAATTATCTATAGTCTTCATTTATTTTCGTTGCTTATATATTTAGTATGTATGTATTTATGTATCTATTATTTAGGATATGTATCTGTGTATCTATTCTAGTATATTGTATACATATTATTTGCACCAACGACAGCCCCATTTTTATGTCCAGGCAAATCACTGTCTATTCTAAGGTTGCCTGGAAGAGATCGCAGAAAGCGATAAGGTCGCCCATTGTATATTTTGTAGTGCTTAATTATTATTTCTTGTTATGTATTTTTGTGGTGTACAATAAAGTATATATAAATAAATAAATAAATAATTTTATGTTTATATCGAAATAACGAAAGGGTGACAACCGTCATTTGTCTAATGTAATAATAAATGGAGTATACTAGACTTTAGGTCGTTTTTTTCCCATTAAATAGAGAATTTATGTGATTCTGAGTGGCCCGAACCCTGTGCCTGTTTTAATAAAAAAATAAAATAAATTGGAGTACGTGAGAGACAGTCACAAAATCATTATCTAGATAAAAACACTCTTAATACTGGACTTGTATCTTGAGTGTTTTATTTTTTAGTTATGTTACAACATAACTTACATCATCATCAAAATAAATGAGCGTAAGAATTATGAAAGGCATTCACGTAATTGGTACCGAAATAATAAAGGCTCGTGCAGACCAGCGCGACACGACGGCGCGACGCGACCTGCACAATACAATTTCTAAGAAAACTTCACGGTATAACAATAGCCAGTGTCGCGCCGCGCTGTCGCGTCGCGCTAGTCTGCACGAAGCTTTAAACATAAAAAGAAAAATGCAAATTTATTTCATCATAAATCTAGTTTAATAAAAAATATTAAACACGTGTTAGCATCGTCTCCTTGGCATAATATTTTTAATATGTTAATTGCCTTACACATTAGGTTTTTTTATTGATCGATGTATTTGGATCGATACACTCGAATCAATGAGGAGGTAGCAAAATTACAAATGTTTTTAAAGATGACTATTGGCCATTCTTGAAATTAAATTAATATAAGTTCCTGATTTTTATTTTACTTTGCTGCATATTTTGTTTATCAAAAGTGTTCAATTTAAGCCAGAATGTATTTCACATTCAAAGACATCTTTTAAACGACGATTTCTCAAAAATATATTATGGTGTCAGTTTTTGTTCATGATGATGAGGTGATTAAACGGGTTTTTACATTTAGTGTTTGGCACTTTTGACAAACCAACATAATATCAAATTAAATTAGCTAGCGAGACTCCGCAAATGTGATGCATATCGATATCTAAGCACAATAAAACAAAAAATAAATCTGTTTGATGATTTTTTTTGGGGCTATCAACCACCGATGAAATGAAATATCTGTTTATAAAATAAGTTTCAATTTGTGTAAACTTCACAAACAACGGTTTTGCTACGAGTAAACTCATACTTCTAGTTACAAAACTACAAACGGCAGTAATTAAAAAAAAAAAACTGTAAATCTTTTTTTTTTTTCGTATTTATCGATACTCATCACGTCTGCGGAGTTTCGCTAGCTAATTTAATTTGACCCTGTAGTTTATTGATTGAGAAGTAAAACCATAGATGAAATCCGATCGACGAATCATACAAGTCTACAAGCATCTTTATACAAGAATTAACCGTTGTGAATAAAAACCATAAACAATATTTATCTCCTTCAGTTCATTGCCGATTCCCACCCAAGTGTGTACCTGAGTAAAATGGTATCAGTGTTAAAAGATAGAATCCTGGAGTTCCACCCAGACACGCTGGAATATGTCAGGAAAGATGTTAATTTGGAGAAGGACAGTAGAATGGAAGAAGCCGTGGATATTTTGGATGATTGGGTGAAGAAGCAACAACATTTCATCAAAAAAGATTTTTGTGAGTATTCTTTTAAGCTTTATAATTTTTTTTGCTTGGCGTTGGTCAAAACTTAAAGAGCCCTTTTTATATACTTTTGTTTTTTTTTGTTTCTATGGTTGTGTTCAGTTTATTTTGTGATCTTCCTGTGCGAGTCTCTCCCCCTTAGATAGATTTATTTTTCTTTCTTTCCTAAGGTCAAAGTGTTTTTTCAAACTGCACCCTAATTTGAATAATATAATAATTATAATTTTTTAAATTTTGTTTTTGATTTTAATTTTATTTTAGTGTGTGTAAAACTATAGACTAGAATTATGTCTGAAATAAATGAATAAATTAATCAAATTTTAATCTCATTTAAATTTTTTATATAATTTTTATTTTATTTGTAAATGTTTATGCCTATTCTATTATGTGTCTATGGAACTTGAATCAAATGATTTGAATTTGAATTTAATCGCGTAATACACTTTCAATCACAATGTGAATTATTCGAAGGCTATTACTAATCCATAGCTTCAAATGTGCGAAAAATTTGTCTGCTGAACAACGTAAATTGCGCAATAAATGTTGTCGAACTGTCAAAATGAAAGCCATTGTTACACAATCACCCCGCACCCCAGGGTAATACTTAGTATTGATGTCACCAACTTTCTCAGTCACAATTTATTTTTGAGGTTACTAATATCGTTCAGTGAAAAGACCATTAAGAAAACCTTAGCATATGCATAATTAGCCAATAATGTTCTCACTGCTGGGACACCGGCTTCCTCTCTTCGACAGGGTTTGAGCTGTAATCTACCACGCAGGCCCAGTGCGGGTTGGTAGATGCCACAGTCATGTCTTCAAATTTTTGGTTCTAGCCCCCGGTTCTCACGATGTTCCCTTCACCGTTTTGATAGCAGTGGTGATGAAATTATTTACCCAAAGTAATGCGAATGACTGAAAAACTTTAATTTAAGAAAAAAACAATTTAAAATTGCTAACATGTAATAAACTTCCGTGGTAGTAAATGAAAATGATTTAAATGAAAAGATATTTTTTGCCATGCATTACCTATAGCAAAAACTAATAAATAATAAATAGGTTTGACCTTTGGTATAATAAGTATTATAAACTTACCTATTTTGTTTCGATATTGTAGGTCGTAGACTTTTTGTGACAACCTCAAAAAGCAAGTACGTAGATATCTGTTTTTTTAGACTCAAAACTAATCTATTAAATAACTTTGCCCACGGCTTTGCCCATGAGTACGATTAACCGCGTCATTATTGTCATTTGAACTAAGAAAACCAACCTTCCTGCTGAGAAATAAAAGCGTTGTTAATAATCCCAACTGTCGCCATAGACGAGCCACTGTCTCAATCTAATAAAAATGTTGTGACGACTTTTGTACCTAAAAAATAAATATTTAAGTAGTTATATGAATATTCAAAGAAGCGTAGTGACGTAATCTATGTTATGAAAAGCAGACAAAACAAAATACAGGTTATCTTAATAATATTATGATAAGAAAAAATTATACAAAACAAATGAGTACAGTGATCCACATTTGAAATATTTTTTCATACTGTTAATTTATTCTTAACTTTATTAATGACAGTTTATTTACATAATTGGAACATAAGATAACATAACACAAGCTTATTTATTTATCGTGATTTATTGCAATCGACGTTTTCTCAATTTATCGACCACATGTACCATCGAAGAAGTTCATATCTAACCACCGTAATGACTATTCTTGCTTGCAGCGCTCGGCGACTATAGAACCGGGACGGTAACAGATGTGGTCATCGTGTTTACGGGATTTTGTTTTGAAACAGGTTAAATATGAACTTCTTTGATGGTACATCAGTCTTGTCTAGGCTGCTCCATCGTCGAAGCCGAATAACTTGGCTGTTCGTTTAAATTTATGTAGTTAATTTATTTGAGAAAACGGTCACAGCATTGTCATACGAGTTGTAGGTCTATGGTTTGAACCCAGGCATGCAATCTACTTTGCCCAATTTCCACCATTCCACTCATATCAAAACGGTGAAGGAAATCATCGCGAGGAAGCCCGGGAGCCAAAAACTCGAAGACATCCACTAAACCGTACTGGGCCCGCGTGGTGGATTACAACCCGCTCCTTACAGAGAGGAGGTCTGAGTCCCAGCAGGGGAAATAATAAAGGCTGATTAAATTATGTAGAAGTAAATCCCGTCACTATTGCATCTGATAGAGACCAAACATGGCCTCTCGCTTGCCAGTCTGTCCTTCAACCGTTGGACCATTGTCATTCCAATAAGGAAATTAAAGAAACTCATTGTTATTAACATGGCAATAACTTTTTACGATCATGATCTTTAACCCAACACGTTCAAATGTATATTAGTGTAAATGCGACAATCATTAATTAATAGTGTGTGGCAACAGTTATTACAATGATGGACTTGGATATTGTCTCGAGAAAGATGAAGAGGTCATAGAGTTTGGATCTCGATCTAGATCTATCCCTATTCTGTTTGGCTATTTATCCGAAATTAGGCAGAACTACCTCGTTTGTCTAGTGGCTTTAAGCGAGACTGCTGAGAGTGAAGGTATCTAACCTATGTCTGGCAAGGTGATAATGGGTTTTTCCATTAGGAGTTTATAAATAAAGAAGCAAGAAAGAAAATACATTTATTTTGCACAGACTAAAAAGCACAGAATAATTTACATAAAATAAAAAGTGTAAAGTGTTAGCAGGTGAGTGTGCTTCACGGCAAGGCCAAAAAGACCCAGTTCAGCAAAAATGTAAGACAACGTTTAAGTGCCTGACGCTGGTTTTCAACTGGACCTGAGAATGTGATGCGACGGATGTAAATCAGTTTTATAATGTAACGTGTATATGCATACTTAAATACAATTTTGTGTCAGAAAAAAAATAATAACGAAGAATAAGTAGCAGCCCATAGGCAAGAATTGATGGCAATAGACTTGCGCCTATGACATGCCTTTTGGCCTCGTACGGGACTTCATTCTTTAAATAATGTTACTTTGGTTTTTATTTATGTTTAGTGTGTTTTAGTTTAATATGTGATTTCCTGTGCGAGTCTCAATAAATACTTTTTCTTTCTTTCTTTCTTTCTTTCTATGCAACTTTAACATAACTGTCGAAATTTGGCGTTACTAAACACATCTGACAATCCCTTCAAAATCAGGCGTGATGTTGTGATGTTTCTATGGTACAGCAGGCCGCAAGTCAGTGGTAACATTTTGACCTAGAGCTGGTCTAGAGTAATACGTAGTGTCAATAGAATAAGAGGCCAGCTTATCTGGTTATGTTGCCATTGAGTCTAGCTGACTGGCCTACCGTGCAGTCTAAATCTCTTTGCAATTTATTGTATTCATAAATTAGTTTCTGTTCTGCTAGCAATGCCCACTGCCGCTTAAGTTTAGACACATAGCTTGTAGAACACAAGACTAATGGGGCCGAAAGGTTCTGGAGTGGCGACCACGTACCGGAAGACGTAACGTTGGAAGGCCTCCCACAAGGTGGACCGATGACCTGGTGAAAACCGCAGGAATCCGTTGGATGCAAGAAGCACAGAATCGGTCGACGGTGCTTGAGGAGGCCTATTTATTTATTTATTTATATATATATACTTTATTGTACACCAGATTATACATTACATAAAGAAAAAGTAATACACTATAAAATATACAATGGGCGGCCTTATCGCTTACTGCGATCTCTTCAAGGCAATCCCGGATCCCTTGCTGCCTATGGGCAGCAGTGGAAGTCAGCAGTCTTTTGGATGAAATGATGATGATTATGATAGATCCATTTTGTTTTTTTCAGCTCGAGACTACCTTGAAAGAACGTTAATCAACGCTAAGGGGATGGTTGAACGAGCCAAACAAAGGATAGACAAGTTGTGCACTTTCAAGACTTTGATGCCCGATTTATATCCTGATGCAGTGATAAGGAAGCAGTTTGGAAGATTAGATAATTATATGTAGGTATAAATACATCTTCTTAGAAAATGGTAACCTAGATCTTCTTGGTTTCTTGTCGATGGTAGTCTTATATTGTTTGAGTTCAGTAAGTGACCACGTTGATCGCAGCATCAGTGGCTTTATTTAAGTCATGAAAGGTGAAGAGGTACTTAGGACACTCCAGCATGGTGGACATGGTCCGATTAGAAGCACTGCACTCGCACAGACTGTTGGATGGTTCAGTTATCCCCCACTTCAAGGAATTGTGTCTGCAGCGGCCTACTTGGGTACGCAATCGATTGACAGCGACAAATTAGAGAAATCATAGGGAGTATAGCTAAGCGCCCTATAGTGGGTATGGTCAAGCCCCATCGCGACGCAATAATCCGGTTGCTATAGGAAATGGAGCGCTCGACCAGTCCTATTTGACTGTCCTGTGAGGCTCTGGCCTAGAAGCACCATTCTATCAGCATCAACAATAACAAAAAAAACTTTTACTTGGACAATTTTTCATTATTAAGTCCAAGATTTATATAACCTACTAGGTTCAACTTCTGATTCCTAGCGACTGTCGTATTTTTCTATAGAAAATTGACAACCACAATTTAATTCATAATCAAAGATAATCAGAAAAAATTAAGAGTAAAAAATTTAAGGCCAGCTAGAAAAGATAATCTTATTGGTCAAAACCGCAGAGATCACGCTGCAATGTGACTTACATAGCCTTGCAGATTGGCGGACGGGATGCCAGAGTATTTTTTTATCAATTGAATTTAAAACATAACCAATCGAAATAAGGTATACATTTCAATGCTCGGTGATTGAGCTTGGAGCATCGCAGCGTAGTTTTCCGTCGATCACCGAGCATTGAAATATAAACCTTATTTTGATTGGATAAGTATTAAATTCAATTGATAAATTTAAAATCCTCTGCCGTCCCATTCGCCAGTCTGCGCTGGCCCATAATGTGGTGGTACTTACGTATTCCACGTCTACCTTATTTGAAAAGTTATTATTTACTAGCTGTTGCCCGCAACTTCGTCTACGATCCAGAATGAAAAGTAGCCTATTCCCTTCAACAGGTCATGGTCTACTCGTGTGCTAAATTTCATCTAAATCCGTTCAGCCATTTTAGCGTGAAAGCGTAACAAACAAACTCACTTTCGCCCGTTGTTGCCCACATCTTCGTCCGCAATCCAGGATGAAAAGTAGCTTATGTCCATTTCCAGGTTGTGGTCTACCCATGTGCCAAATTTTATCCAAATCTGTTTAGCCGTTTTAGCGAGAAAGCGTTACAAATAAACATACAAACTCACTTTCGCATTTAAAATATTAGTTAGGATAGTTTGGATTCACTGCCTCGTTGGTCTGGTCGCACACTACTGAACATGAGCTCCTGGGTTCACTTCCCAGGTCCCAATTCCCGGACAAAGTGTTATTGGGTTTTGCCATCAGGAATTTCTCAGTGAGAGCCCGGAGTCTGGATTTGTACCCGATAAATGCCTCGCCCTAATTCGAGAGACTTATACCGTAGTTTTGCCTTATTTTAAAACGAATTATTAATGAATCATCTTTGTTCACTCCGGCTGGCGGGTTCGAATCGCAACCGGAATGTTTTTATGAAGTGGGTTTGTGAACATTGGGTGGCAAATGATAATTAGTCTTGATGAATTCACTTGAAACTTGAATTTATTGTATCCACATACAATTGACCGCGACTTGAACAATATATGAAATTCCGATTTTTACATGATTGATGAATGATGAACCGGGACCGGGAGCTGATTGAGCTGACTTCTAGCTTTTTCTTCCAATGCTACAGTGTTACCATACTAACAAAAATTTACTCAATAAATCTATGAATTAGTGTTGCAAGTAATTAATGAAAATCTCGATACAAATACAGATAAAATATGATTAGGGTATGGAATTTAGAACTTACGAGTACATCTGATATTTATTAAAAATACAAAACATGTTAATTTGCGTTAACAATCTTAATTTTCAGACAGTACGGTCTTCTACCCAAAATGACGGAAGAACACTACAGGGTGTTCTTCTTGACCGTGAAATCAAACGATTATCAATCTTCGGACATTCAAAATTTTTACAGATATAATACCGTGGTAAGTTATATTTCAATACATAATGACGGTAAAAAACCGCTTAAGAACGTTTATCCTAAAAGTTGGCAATGTCGCAAATAGCTGTTAAAAATTTACCTGTTTTGATTAATTTGGCAATATTACTACCTATATGGAAATAAGAAATGTGGCTAACTAGCGAACTAAAATATTAATAATGAATTGCAATTGGACGTAGTTAAACAGAAAGGAACCAACCTACACAGAGTTAGTTTTGAGATATTAAAGTTTTAAGATCAGATCGTGTTATGTGATCGTATGACCTGCCATACGTACGGGTTGGTAACGTATGGTCATAATGACATGATGCGTTGGGATTGTTTTGTGATATTAAAGTTTTAACTAGAAAGAGTGTTTTGGTATACATAACTCATTTTTGCCCATAGTGTGGGTTGGATCCTTTCCGCTTAACTACGTCCAATTATAACATTGAATTTAATGTTGTAGATGTTTTAGGTGTAAAAAGGGCATATTTTCGCTACATTCTAGTTCGCTAGTTAGCCACATTTCTGATTTCCATACAGTGACATTGCCCACTTTCAGAATAAATGCTCTTAAAGAAGCCGAAAGTTACTTGTTCTTCCCGTCATTTTCTTTTACCATACCTGGGAACCTTCTGGTTACGAAGATATCGAAGGTCAGAGTTTCTATAGAAATGTATCTACATATTATAATATATTGTATCTATATAATTATTATGTTGCACAATGACAACATCATGTTTATGTCCACGCAATCACTGTCCATTCCAAGGTTGCCTGGAAGAGATCGCAGAAAGTGATAAGGCCGCCCATTGTATGTTTTGTAGTGTTAAGTTTATTATTTACTATGTATTTTCTGGTGTGCAATAAAGTATATATAAATAAATATATAAAGTTGTAGTCCACCGGTATCTGGAACAGAGTCCACGCTACCGGCGGTCAGGGCTGAGACAACAGAGGAACCTCCTAACAATTCAAGCCGTGTCCAGAAGTACTTACTGCTTTCTGAATCAAGCCCTTAATCCAAAGTTAATAATAATGTAGGTGCTATAAGTATAGATATTTTTTTTTTCTTCAGATTTGTGAATATGTCAGAATAAATGATTACAACAATGGCCTCGTTGTAGTTATGGACTTCAAGGATGCAAACATACTGAACTTTCTAACTAAATGCACTCCTATGGAGTTGAGACAAATGATAACATTGATGACAGTGAGTTTCAAAACTATTTATATAAATAATACCAGCCAGTTATTGTCCTACTGAACAGTAAAGGCCTCTGTTCATACAGAAAGGCATGAGCATTGATCAACACGCTTGCCCAAGATGGGTAGATTTAAGACTAAATACATCCACTTAATAAAAATGCGAAATATTGTTTGTTTTTTACGCTTTCACGCTAAAACGGCTGAACGGATTTGGATGAAATTTGACATATGGGTAGGCCAAGGCGTGGGTTAGGACATAGGATAGTTTTAATCCAGATATTCCTACAACATCGAGAATTATGCGGGTGAAACCGAGGCGTGTAGCTAGTTTATGATAAGTCCAAGTACCATGACGAAGAATTAAAAAAAAAACTTACATGATTAAAGCTGTAAATACATAAGATGCTGAAGTACATAAGATTAAAAGACTGCTGCCATAAGAGGTGGCCCCCTGTTCAATTGAATCACTAGTTAGTGGCTCCGGGCTTAGAGCAAACCCACCAAATGATCAGTAAGTATACAACATCTCAAAGGGAACGTCTAGTCGGCACCGGGGATAGAGCGGGCTCAGCGGAACTCTTTTGAGGCGCTACCTTTGACTTATGTGCTACATTTAATTGTATAATCACATCCAGGTCGGGCATCGTGTTATTGTGTTTTTATTATACAAAGCTCTAAAGTTTATGCCCGGGTTTTAAGTTTATGCCTAGTTATTTATTTAAGTATAGAAGAACCAACAGCTATAACAGAAGGATATCGGTTCCAGAGATAACACAGCGCCAATTATAGGTTCTCAAGAGTAAATAGATAATTAGTAGAAGCAGGGTCGTCCCCCTGTTACTTAATCAGCAAGATGCCCACTGTCTGTCTGCCCAATTTGGATATTTAGGGCATGATTCTGTGTCGAATTTCATTCTACACGTTTATATTTCAGGAAGGGTACGGTATGAGAATAAAACAGATACATTTAATAACAGCATCCAAAATGGCTGACGCGCTTATTGGCTTCCTGAAACAAGTCCTGAGCGCAAAACTGGGGGGAAGAATACATTTGCACAAAACTATTGATACCATCTACGATTTTGTGCCCAAAGATGTACTGCCTGAAGAGTATGGAGGCAAAGAAAGGTCTCTGCAGAAACTTAGTGGTGGGTATTTTTTTAATATTATATTTTGAATTGTTTTGTTTTTTTTTTTTTGTACATTGTTCTCACATATAGAAGCAACAAGAATAATGTACCCAGGATTGTGTAATTTTCTATTTTTAAAAGAGTGTCCTTGGAATTTCTTGCCCGTTCTTCTCCATAAAGATCTACGTTTTGGAACTAGGTAACTAGCTTCAACTTTCTGACTAACTGACCGACTATTTGACAATTCAAAAGTGCCAGTTAATGGTTTAATTGAAATAAATGCTTTGAGTTTGAGTTTTGAGGTATTTTTTTTTATATTAAGAAGATACCGCAACATGCTAGGTTTTAAAAAGTGGTATTGTTTTCTCTATTTCATATTGACAGCAACAGAATAAAAAGCTGTTATCTAAAATAAATTAAGAACTACACCTAAGTCAAAATTTACATTTTAGTACAAAAAGATTAAATAACCAGCTATCTAATTACGCAATACATTTTCTTAAACAATCAATCAATCTGCCTAGCCTTTTCCCAACTATGTTGGGGTAGGCTTCCAGTCTAACCGGAAGCAGCTGAATACCGTATTTTACATACACACACATATTTTCGTAAAAGATTATGACTACTAATCTGTTTCATTTTGACAGTTTATATTCATTGCGTTAATTACGTTGTTGAGCAACTTTTTAACTTATGTAGCAATGGATTAGCAATCTGTTTCAAAACGATTCAGATTCTGATTGATCGTGTATTACGCAATTAGGGTACTGGACTAAGGATAAACCATGTTTTGAAATAAGACCAAAAATAGATATTACGCCCGCATCACTGTCGATTAAAGGTCAACGCCCGCGTATTTAATTACTGCGCGGATACTGATTGCGCGCAGTGCTTATACGTGCATTATGCGTTGACCTTTAAATACTGGGAACCGCGTTAAATAGAAATGCTTAGCTTGCGTGTTCTGTGCTGAGCTCACGCAACGCGTCGTACGTCCAGCCAGTAATAGGACTCGCTCACCAAGGAGCACTGTCCCAAATTAGATGCATTATTAATTTATTATACATACAACAAAAGGTATTTTAACAAAACACGATATTATACTAAAAGATAAATAATTAAATTATCTTTAAAATGGTGAAGGTTTCATAAAAATACGCTTGGTAGTTTTTGTGTGATTCTCAGTTTTTTATCCACGTTAGGCATACATTTATAAATTGATTACACTATGTAATATAAACATAATCTAAACTATTCATAGATTAAGTTATTAAGAAAATGCTCTAATTGAACATATATTTTTTTCAAATCATTAACGCTACTCATTTAGACGTAATCTTCAGTATAAAATCATTAAAAGTCAGTTATCGTCGCTTTAAACCATATATTTTTCTGTTTTCAGATGACTGGCGAGAAAGAGTAACTTCGAAAGAGTTTGTGGAATATTTCGATGAAATGTATCAAGCGAAAACTGATGAGACATGCAGACAAGCAAACAATTTTAATGAACAATATATTGGGATGCCTGGTTCCTTTAGGGCTTTAAGTGTAGATTAAGCTTTTGTATTTTTATAATAAAATATTTATTTTCGAGTAACATGGCTAGAGTAGGAGTGGAGTTGGTTACAGAGGCTAGCACGAACGCGTGACGTAAAAGGTAACTCAAACTTTTTTCTACAAAAAAAGTAGCCTACGTTAATCCTTATAATATCAGCTATCTCGCCAGCTATCGGCCAGCGAAAGTCTCGTCGAAATCATTCCGACTGTTTCGGAGATTAGCCGGAACAGACAGACAGACTGACAGAGAGACAAAAAGTTTAAAAATTGTTTTTTTTGTTAAAAGTACCGTATAACCTTTCATAATTATGTATTTAGTAAAATTCTGGTACTTTGGCATTACAAATAGACACTCCAATTTTATTAATTTGTAGGTATGTACGGATGTATAGATAAACCAATTACAGGCACTTTTGAATTGTCAAAGGTTTGGTCAGACAAAAAGATGAAGCTAGTTGTCTATTCCAAAGCGTAGTAAGTCCTTATGAAGAAGAACGGGAAAAAAACTTCACGGACACTCTTTGAAATCAAAATATTGGTTATAGTGTTCATGTTGAAATTATACTTGTGAGAACGATGTAGAAAGACGTAAGCATCCGTAATAAAGAGATAAAAATAAAATAAAACAATTGTAAAATTAAAATAAGTGATAGCTAAGAATGACAAGTCGCTAACATAACATTGAACCATTTTTTAATCGAAATTACAACAGCTATTCTCCATCCAATTGGTTAAAATTTTGTCTTACCGAATTTACGTTATTCGAATTTACGTTACGTTTACTCCACGCGTTCGGTAGCCCGAAATTTTCTTACGTTTTTTGCAATTTGCAGGTCAGGTCAGGTGTCAGGTTGTACTTATCTTTTTCAAGATATGATAACAAATATGTATTTATAGAATTATAGTCATTAGAATCATTAATACGTCTCTCTAATCTGCGTCCGCAATTCATTTGCCAAACATGTAAACAAACACGAATTTTAGGAAAAACAACTGTAATCCCTACACATAAGGTTCAAGTTTGGCTACAACTTTTTATGACTTTTTCAACAGTACTAGTCGGTCTAAAATCAACTTTATTTACACTCGCTTATAGTTGATGTTGGCCTAAGTGGAAAATTCGTGTTTGTTTACATGTTTGGCAAATAAATTACGAACGCAGATTAAGTTAGATTTGTTCTCAAATGTCATGATTTCATGAAAAAGTCATTCAATAGAACAAATCTCGAGAAAGCATTTTGTTTTATTTATTCCAATATCTTCTTCTTTAATCGGTCCCTCATTACTGAGTATCGTGGTCACTGGACCCCTTTAAACGGACAATCTGCCTCTATCGGTTCCGATCCAAAGTTGCCATCAACACCTGCTGAAATTTGCTTGAGGACGTAGCTTCTTTTACTTGGTCGGACCATCGTGTTGGCGACCGGCCTGGTGCTCTCTTTCCTTCTGTATTACCAACAATTACCAGTTTTTCAAGGCTGCTATCTCCCTTTCGCATTATTTGGCCGAAATAGGTAAAAATACACTGTAGGCAAACTGTAGACAATCTGGTCTTGATGTCGAGTTGAGGAAGGATAGACACATTTGTGCGTTTGGCTGTCCATGGGATTCGGATCACCCGCCTTACGGCTCGTGCGCGACGCGACGGCGCGACGCGACTCGAACAATACAATTTCTAAGAAAACTTGACGGTATAACAATAACAGGTGTCGCGTCGCGCTAGTCTGCGCAAAGCTTTAATCACCACATTTTGAATGCGTCTTTCCTCTGTCTTTCTCTTGCTCGGATTGTCCACGTCTCAACTCCATATACTAATCTAGTTCTTCCACTATAATAATATAGTTTTGTAGACGCCTTCAATGCTGCTCTTAGCAAAAAGATTGCGTTAAAGCGGATTACTCCCAAATTATTTATTACAAGCCGTGTGCTCGATGGGATTTCCCATCGTAAGCAGGACGAACTTCCATACAAATTTTCATCCCCTTTAAACCCTTTTAGGGTACGAATTTTCAAAAATGCGGTTTAGGCTGTTCGTGGGTTGTCAGTGAATGAATTAATTTCAGATTTGTATTCAGTAGATTAACAGGGGCTCGTTCGTGTCTAAGTAATAACAGCCGCACGGGTCGGTCGAAGGTTAAGCTACTCTTGCCGCGGTCGGTTCGTGGATGGGTGACCATAGTGGAAAGCACGTTAAGCCGTTCCGGCTGTCATTCGTAGCGACGGTCGTTACGTGTAGTCAGATGCCCGAAAGTCTGACAATCAGTCTTACCAAGGGGTATTGTATTTGTATTGGCTTCATATAAAGTACTGGTATTCAGCTGCATTCGGTTAGACTGAGAGCCGATCATAACATAGCTCATCGCCCTCCCCGCTAACTGTCTTACCCATCTCACAATCTGACGTATCTGCACTGACATTACCAACGTGTTCATAACTTTGTTTCGAAAAGTTCTCTCTAATCGTCGCATCTGTGTCGTTTACCGTTTAGAAGATAATCACGTATTTTGTTTTGCGTATGTGCAAAAGGAGGGAAATATATTCTCACTACGACTGGTAGTGAGAATATTTTATATATAGGCTCAGATACTACAGTTAGTGAGATTTTTTTTTCCACTTAACTAAAATTGTTGTCTACAATGATTACACATTTTTTTTCATTTACGTCGTACAAATCAAAAGCTTTTTTACGAACATGAAGCCCTTTTGGAAAATTGGCCTTTTTGTAAAATGATGTCATTACTTATAGTTAATACATAGTACATAGCTAAATTGCCAAAATTTTTAAAACATTGTTTTTTGGAACTTTTTAAATGTAACTTGTAACTTTTTAAGGTTACGAACGAGCATTTTTTATTACTTTTAATAAATTATATATAATATTATTAGACTTTTATTTATATTTTTATACCAAATAACCACGTCGTAATAGACGCAAGTTAACGCACGCTAACGTTTTGTTTGATAAACTCTAATAATTTTACAGCTTAAAATAATTTATGGACGGGAAACATTTGTAAGGTAACCTAACACAAGCAAAACATGTATGCTCTATAATGTCTTTTTAAAACAACTTTATAAATATACCATGTTTTGTGCAAATAAACATGATTTCTATTTAAGTAAGAAAAACTATAATTTCCACTCCTACTCCATTTCAAAGGAGAAATAAAAGAGTTTACTTAATCATAAATTACGAACTAGAATATAACAATATCTGCGTTCTCTTATAAAATAAGTTGTTGCATTTGATTCCACTAGAAGGTAAGTACAGCAAAAATGCTACAAACAAATTACTTAGCAAACAGAAGTCTCATCGGTTTTTGTTGTTATTAGCAAACAGCAAGGCGCTACAGCTGCTGTTCATTTTCTTGACGTAATCTTAAACTCGCAGTCGCTAGTACATGGGTTAAGCAAAAGAGTTTCTCCTTTAGAAAGCGAAAAAGCTGAAAAAGCGAAATAGCTTCTATGAGTCGGAGTGGGCCGTAATCCACTACGCGGGCACAGTGCGGGTTTGTGCATGTCACATGTCATCGGTTTAATTTGGCTTAAATTGATTTTTATTTTTATTATTTCATTTATCTTTTATATAGATTATTTCTTTTAAATTTTGTGAATGAGAGAACGTTGTAGACATAACAGACTGTAGATCTGTGGACCATTTTATATTTTGCTAAGTACCTGGTACTTGTTGATACACTGTCCTCTCATACCTTTTAACACTGTAATTTGGAAACATTGTAAAACCATTTACTTTTAAAAGAGTAACCGTGGAGTTTCTTGCCGGCTCTTCTCCATAGGAAACGACCAATTGGAACCGTGCACCTAGCTTCTGACGTTTCATAAGTGCCCTTGTAGGTTTATGTGAAATAAAATATTTTGAATTTTGAATCGAATTTTTGGTTCTAGCAGATAGTGATCTGTCTATAAGTTGGTACTCGCCTTTCCTCGGCAAGCTATGACCAACATGGTATGGCGACTTAAAAGTTTTACCACTTGGACCATTCCAAGTGGTAAAACTTTTAAGTCGCCAGTTCCTCTTCTAATATTTTTAAAGGGCTCAATTTAGATATTTCAAATAATATTGATTAGTAAGTAAAACAATGTTATGGAGCCAACTCTTTAAGATTATTCTAGAGTGCACTTAGGACATATAAATAGGTACTGTTTTGTATAAGTGTTTCCTTGTGTTGTGTGTGTTGCCTTTATGTTTCCTCGTACACCTATTATCCTGGTATTCTTAAGATGCTGATATAAATCGATTATAGGTATAATCATTCCTCTAAGATTTCTTGTGATTTTCCTTAGATAGATCAAATTGTGTTATTATAATAGAATGCTAATGAGCACTACAAAATAGTGAATAGTCACCAAGTGTTTACATAATTATGCAAAAATCAATGTATCATTCAAAGCTCAATACTCAATACTCAATTCTTTATTGCATTCCATATGTATTACATAGATGGTTTAATAAGTAAGATCAATATGGACCCTGTCGGGCACAGCAAAATAAGAAGAGAGGAAGAGGGCTAAGCAGTAATTCAATATTTTTATAAATGATTAGATGTGTTTAATTGGGTGTATAATTATGTATATATTGTATATTATTAGGTTTGTGTTTATAGGTATAGTATATTAGTTATTTAAATTTTATGTATTGCATAAGAATAATGTAGGTAGTTACTATTTAAATTCTTAGAAGTATTTTCATTATTATTAAATTATGCTTATTATTTAATTTGCGGTAGATTACTTAGCGTTTCCTTTACTATGGCTGTTTATCTGTTCTTCGTGATAACTTAGTGGCACTGCTGCCAGTCTTCTGGGCACGTTTCCGGATGACAGCGATGTGAACAAGTACTTCGTTTGTTTTTTTATTTATTTTTATAGTTAGTTAGTTATATTCCGGCCACCGAGAGAATACGTTTCTGACACCAGTCAATTGGAAAATGTTAGGAACGAATAAGGTTTACATTCGTAAAACACGTATTCTGTTGTACTCAGCTGACAGGTGTCAGGAACGCACACTCATCGGCCGGAGTGTAGTCATTTAATGTAGTAAATTAAATTAAATATACTAAATAAAATAAAATTAATTAGTACTTGCCGTTTTTGTCAAACTTTATTATTAACATTTAAATTGTTTACCTACTTATATAAAATTAATATTTAATATAAGTAGGTAAGCAATTTAAATGTTAATAATAAAGTTTGACAAAAACGGATAGTACTAATTAATTTTATTTCAGAGCTATTGCATAACATCCACCAACCCACACTGGGCTTGCGTGGTAGATGACCCACTCTCATAGACAGGAGGCCTGTGTCTCAGCAGTGGGAACATTATAGGCTGTTTATGCTATTAAGACTAGAATAGAATATTTATTGACTGGCTCACAAGTGATCACAAGCGTTACTGCCGAGCATGAGGTCCTGGGTTCGATTGATTCCAGTTTTGATTAGATCAGATTCGATTTTGATTTGATTTCCACGTTGGGCAAAGTGTTACCCATTGGAATTTTCCATCAGATTTTTCCAACAGGTTAAGTATCGATGAAATGCTTTGTCCAATTTACACTAATAGGACCTAATGCAGGGCGGCTCGTGAAATGACGTCCAAAGAAAAAAATCAAAAGCCTCTATCCAAGGGCTTTCCGAAACACCCCTATGTAAAAGATTCAAGTGAGAATTACAAAAAAAAAAAAAAAAAACTCTAGCTCCTAAACCACTAAAAATCGCTGAACATGCATGGGACTGTTTCGGCGAGCACTTGGGGAATGGCTTCTTAATTTTTTCTTTGGCTCGAGCCACCCTGTATAATGGCTGGTTTGTCAAGGAAATGAGCATAGTCATAGAACTACTGATTATAGTAGGTTCAATTATTATAAATGACTAAACACTCACGACAAGATCGTTATAACTACGTCTACTCAATGTATTATAAAGTTACTTGCAGTGCCCCATGTTTCACCCGCATAAGTCTCGATCCCGTGGAAATATCGGAATAAAAAGTATTCTATGTGATAATCCAAGTTATAAACTATCTGATTGCCAAATTTCATCCAAATCCGTTTAGTAGTTTTTGCGTGAAAGAGTAACAAAAATCCATCCGTCCATCCATCAACACAAACTTTTGCGTTTAAATACTAGCTGCGCCCCGCGGTTTCACCCGCATAAGCCTCGATCCCGAAGGAATATCGGGATAAAAAGTATCCTATGTCCTAACTCAGGTCATGGTAATTTCATTCAAATCCGCTCAGCCGTTTTAGCGTGAAAGCGTAACAAACAAACAAAGTCAGTTTGGTATTTATAAAAATTAGTTAGGATTAGATAGATAGATAGATAAATCGTTTATTTTGTGCACACAAAAGACAGCACAAAATACAAAAACACGATTAAATAATAGCTAAAGACATTGTGATGACTAATTGGCTAAGACACTTTAAAATAGTGAAACATACAAAGTGCGGTGTACGTCTCAAGGTTGCACCAAATGGGAGTCCAACTGAGCATTTGTCAGGCAAATATACCTGACGCTGATATTCTGCTGGATCCCTGCAGCGACATACGGCCATCAAGCAGATGAGATAATAAATATGCGAATTATTGGGCAAGTAGGATGGACAACCAACTATGGGAACTGACGGTCGTCACTAACGCTGTAGGTGTCTGGTCAGTAATATTACACCTACAACACTGGTGTTAACTAACAGTTATAAGTCGCGAACGTGATGTGTTCAAAAATCAATCTGCCTAGCCTTTTCCCAACTATGTTGGGTTTGGCTTCCAGTGTAACTGGATTTCACATGGAGATTGCGTGGAGAAAAGAAAAACACACACACAGGGCTACTGAGAAATTGCAAAAACAAACATTAATTACATCTAATCTCGTCTAATTATGTCCTTACCAACAAGTAATTATAACAATTATTATAACAAGAAGTATTGGTAACCACGCAATGATGATGTCGGAAGGTTTAATTATTAGGTACTGTTCATGTCAAAGGAGACGAAACAATAATTAATATTGGTTTATTTTATTATTTATGTAAACAAAGTAAAATACATACAGATACGACAAAATTATAATTTTGAGCACAAAGGATAGATTTATTTTAATAATTAATAAAAAAAATAATAAGTAATTATTATATAGTAAAAAAAAAAAACTTTAAAATTTGAATTGTCTTGTGGGTATTTATAACCTACCACCAATAAACTTTTTATCACATCTATTCAAAAAGAGCTAGTTTATTTTTCGTAAAGAGGGACCAAAATAGCTTTTTAATCCCTAGGGACTAAAAGTGATGTGAATTTGGAATGTGGATATTGTTAGTAAAAGTTGCAATCACCAAAGAGATCAATAACGAACATTTTATGAACAAGTAACAGGCTGGCAAGAGAGAGAGAGAGAGAGAAAGTGTTAATTTGATTATTATGAAAATCCAAGATGGCGGCTGCGAAAATTTTCGGATTTTTCTTCATGGGTGTCGTTTTCATAGTTTTCGAAGGTGCTAAAGTCGATAGTGAGTCAAAATTTAAATCCTAGACGGTGGCTGTGGCGAGCACAAATGAGAAGGAACTTCGTTCCTGACAGGGGTCGGACCGCACACGTTCTTTTTTTCTCATAGAGGGTGATAAAAAGTAGAGTGTTCACCTCGGGAGCAACACTATTATAAGCTCAAGTGACGTATTTTGAATCCCTCGCTGCATCCAGGATTCTACTTTATACTGTAGAATCCTTCGCTCCGCTCTGGATTCGAAGAAACACTCTCGCCTTAAAAATAGTTATTTGCTCCCTTGGAAAATAATCTAGGTACTATTTCTAACTTTTTTCACAACATAGTAATAATAGAAAATAATAGAGATTAGGAACAGGAGTGAATCTTTGCCCAGCATTGAAATAAAATAAGACCAGTAGGTATAGTCGACCTCGTAATTGTTGTATCATCTTTCTAGCGACTCACCCCTGCTTCGTACGGTTTGTATGGCTTCAGAAAACATCCAGTTTTCATTTAATTAATTACCTCGGCGTGTCGATGGCAAGTATTGTTGGAAAATAAGTATTTTTTTTGTTTGGCCCAGAATTCAGCAACGCTACCACTATTCGCTGACGCAGACATTAGATCCTCAAGGGATCAGGTGACAGGGCATGCGACGCCGCATAATATACTGAAGATGGGAACCATCCCAGTAACTCTATCTGTGGAGATGGTCTTTGCTGCCGCCGACTTGGTTGCGGAGTCTGTTTAAAGTTTTCCAAGACGGCCACGGCAATTTAACGGCTGTCTGAAACCTCGATGAAAGAATCAGGAGGCTTTGGCTTCTCTAGCCAAAGATCACATCTTTCTGTTGCCGTTGTATTCACGTACCCTCCTTGGGTGCGTGAATCCATCCAACTTTGCAGTTTTTAAGTCTCCGGGACTCTGAGCTATAATTGGTGCATTAGGTAACGTGGGTCATTTTAAAGTTAATCGTCATAAAATTAAAACTAAAATCGGTGTATTTGTTAATTTAAACAAATCGATCATCTAAATTCCATCACGAGGAAATCATTACGTAATGACGGGCTTCATCAATGCACTTCAAGTTGCCGGGATTCCGGGAAAACCATTTTGTTTTGCAGCAAAATAGGTTGCAATCATTATACATATAGCCGCGTAGCGTGACTAGAACAGATAATCTAACCTATTTTCCTTTACCTACCTCAATGACTCAAAGGTTACCCGTATTCTAGAATTTTATTACTTACAAGATAATTTTATTATCATCAATAATTTAGTACCTGGTCGACCGAGCTCTGCTCGGGTTAAATAGGGAATTCTCATTTAATAGTATGGGATAGTTCATACTCATTCCTTGTACTTATAGTACTTACTAATTCCATGCAGCCATTCATGTCATCTTGTTCTCAACTTTGGGCGACCGAGCTCTGCTCGGGTGAAAATACGGAGAAAACGAATTTTCCCAGTTATGGGACCTAGCTAGATTTTTTACCCCCGTAAACCCATAAATTGCAACTTTCATAGAAATCGTTAGAGCCATTTTCTTCGAGAACAGATTTTTCAGAGTAATATTTGTATATACAAATATTACTCATATAATAGTATAAGATAAGGCTTAATTATAAAGTCTTTAACTAAAGTAATTGGCCTTGGCCGTTTTATGTTAAAATAAATAAATAGAAAATTATCTACTAGCCTTTTGTTTATAATTAACTAGCAATCCGCCCCTATTTCGCTAGATTTTTACGAATAGACCAAAAATATCGATATTTCTTTATTCTATGAAAGATTATTAGTAACTTATTTTAAACATAAACCTTCCGGATTTAAAAAAAAAAAAAAAACGCATTAAAATCCTAGTTTAGAAGGAAGAAAACACACAGACAGACAAAAAAAGCAACTTTATTTTATAATAATATGTAGGTACAGATTATAAATAGCATTAGCCTTCCAAATGGCTGCCCTCAAAATTAAGGTAAGTTTAGGGATCGGTGTGCATTCGGAAACAAAGTAGCTCTTGTGTCTTGTGAGTGCTACTTTTCACTTCAATCCATTTATCATTGACATTTTCCGCAACCGCTGTATTTCTGGCCACCGCTGCGTAGGTAGTGCTCAGCTGAGCCGTCGCCTTCCAAGGTATGAGCTGGCTCGGCAACAGCGCGCGATAACTGCGTCGTCGTTGAATTGTATACTTCTTTTCCAAGTTCTTCTCCAAGTTCTTCTCCAAGTTCTTCTCCAAGTTCTTCTCCAAGTTCTTCTCCAAGTTCTTCTCCAAGTTCTTCTCCAAGTTCTTCTCCAAGTTCTTTTCCAAGTTCTATATAAAATATATTGCTGGTGACATGCTAATGTAGGTACTCTATAAGGTTCGCTATTGAATGAAAACATAATGGCAACATCAAATGAAATCCCCCCTTTTCGCCCCCTTAAAAGTGGAATTTTCGAAAACCCCTTCTTAATGCTCCCCTACATTATAAAAGGAAGCTGTGCAAAATTTTACGTTCCTAGTCCCAGTAGTTTCGGCTCTGAGGTGATATGTCAGTCAGTCAGTCAGTTTCTCCTTTTATACATATATATAGTTATAGAAGATGTTATGATATAAGTATATTTTATGTTTATCCTCTTACTACAATAATACGTTGGTTTTTTTATATATTTATTTGGATATTTTGTTAAAAATACCCAAAAAACCACGAATTATTATATTAATTAAACCGGAAACCAAATTGTTAGGCGTGTGAACTTGTCATTTTATTGTGTAGGTATTACAAGAATAAGATTTTTATAATACCTATAAAAATGGTGGAACCATGATAAATATACCTACCTAAAAGTACAGTCAAAAGCAAAAATCTAAAATAATATTTCGTTTTTTTTTATAGTGACAGTGTTTGTGAATGTGTTTGAAGCTTCGTGCAGACAAGTGCAACAGCGACAGCTCGACGCGACACTGGCTATTGTTATACCGTGAAGTTTTCTTAGAAATTGTTTTGTTAGAGTCGCGTCGCGCCGTCGCGTCGCGCTGGTCTGCACGAGCCTTTAATGTAGTTTTACCCATATCTCCAACGTGTATAATAAATAAATGGTTTTAAAGGGTTTCAAAATATGCTTCTTGTTATCTTTATCCATATTATTGTTACTATCGATTTGCGAAAAATGTGTTTGTACTGCACGGATTTGCTTCGCAAAATAAAACTTAAGACAACCACGCCAAAATGGTATCAAATTAATATTAGTTAGACCACCAAAATGGTTTCAAATTAATATGAGTTATGTCTTTATTGAATCAAATATAAAAGATATAAGTACATTGTATAAACTACATAAAGGTAGATACTTAAATAACTAATCCTCATTCTCATTCCCTTATCCCATTTTATTTGGGGACGGCGCAACATGCATTTTTATTCCATACTTGTCTATTAGTCGTTATCTCGATAGTTACCCCCTTTCTAGCCATATCATCTTTCACACAGTCTATACCTCACATAATTATAGCACATTTCATAACCTTACATAATTTCTCGTTTGACATATCAGCTGTCACCATAATAAGCTTCGTTTGTTAGACAACAAAGGAGATATTCAATCATTATCTATTACTTACCATGACTATTAAAAATATATTTACTACAATTACTTATTTACTATACACACAATATCTATAAACATATTTAACAACTCAATAAATTTCATTATGTACGGTTACGGAGCATAAATAACGATATTACTATGGGCAGCTCGGCAATAATATCTGACTTCACGATTCATCCATTAATATATCTGTCGTCAAGATGACAAATATAATATGTGATCATTTGTGAAAGGTTTAGACAAGTGGCAGCAGAAATATGTGACATCAAAGGAACACCAAAAATATCTGATGAGACAAGCGACGCTAAGTTATAGAATGCTAAATCGGGTTCAATCGGTCTTTATTTGATTTTTAACCTGTACCACTTCTTCCTTAAAGAAAAAGAAACGATAAAGGCTATAGAGCCATCCATATTCTACTCAAAACTTCCGGAACACGATATTTTGGTATGCGCATGCCCATACCATGACAACCGATTTCCACTCAACGTTTCATTGACCGGTATCATTGGCGTAACAGGTATTTTACTAACTATTAATATTAAACAAGTTTGATGATCACTGTACCTACGCAACGATACGGCAATGATTTAAATAAATAATTACAAAGGTTATAAATATACGGAACCATAATAATTCCAGCTAGTTAGAAACAGGACATCAGTGTATACGGTAAAAATATTATAAAGTTTG
Organism: Agrochola circellaris; assembly: GCA_914767755.1. Classification (NCBI taxonomy): domain Eukaryota; kingdom Metazoa; phylum Arthropoda; class Insecta; order Lepidoptera; family Noctuidae; genus Agrochola; species Agrochola circellaris. The sequence continues at coordinate 14,699,502 of OU611860.1, forward strand.
TACTTGAAGTTTTAGAAAAACGCGATGAGAATTAATATCTAACAATTTATTTAAAAAATACAGAATAAAAAAGTAATAAGTGTTTTATTTTTATATTGTTTAAAAAAAATACGAAATAAAAATTACAGAAAGTATTTTTGTTATATTGCTTTTTTTAATTAGTAGAAAGTGCTGTAAAAATAAAACCTAAAATCAGAATGGAGTCGATACCGGAAAATCATCTTTTAAGATTACCTAAGGGTGCTATTGAAAATATAAGGAAAATACATGATTTGGATAAACCAGGAAGACTTGAAGAAGCTATCAAAATTTTGGATGACTGGATTCAGAAACAGGATCATATTATCAAAAAGGATTTTAGTAAGTATTACGTAATCTATGTATTATTTTATAAAAGAATAAGAAAATTATTGCCTCGTTCGTTTAGTGGTCGCAAGTCTAGATCCAGTGTTTTAATAAAATTTGGGGATAATTTAAAAACATAATAATATAATAGCTGGTTTGTTTCTCATTTTAATATCCATAATAATATTATAAATTCGAAAGTTTTTCTGTCTGTACCTTGTCACGCCTAAACCACTGAAAAGGTTTTGATAAAAATTGGCAAGGAGATAGGTGGCTTCATGGGGAAGACATTAGGCTACTTTTTGTCTCAAAATAATGCTAAAGGGGGAGATATAGGGGATGAAAGTTTGAATGGGAAACTTTCTTAAATTTCCTAATTTAGGGATTTAAAAATTTTAATTCATGCTTTTGGTAACAAATAAAAATTACGTGATTATTTATCACGTAATTTTTTAGAGTTTCATCGTTTTTGTGAAATCATCCCCCGAGGGGAAAAAAGGGCATGATTATACATTTGATTATTGCCGCGGCTTCGCCCACTTGGAAGTCGGAAATTATTCCAACGGTACACGCAAAAAAACAAACTCATTAATTTTATGTTAGATTTATTCTCAAATGTCATGATTTCATGAAAAAGTCATTCAATGGAACAAATCTAACTTATAGAGATCTACTAATGATTCTAATGACTATAGTTATGTTAATACATAATTCATGTTAAGGTCGCGAATAATTATTTTGATCAAGATACTGACCTGCAAATTGCAAAAATACGTAAGAAAATGTCGTTTTGATTGAATTTCGCGGGCTACCTTTGTGGATCCGCCATATGAAGAAATTAAAAATAATCGGTACACTACAAGAATTAAAGTTTAATTTCCAACCCTTTCAGGTAAGAATTACTTGGAGAAAGCGTTGATATCGTGCAAAGGTTCCGTAGAAAAGTCAAAGAAGCAAATAGACCGATTGTGCACGATGAAGACGCTGATGCCAAATTTCTTTTTGAAGACCAATGTGAAGATGGAACTGCAAAGTATTTTGGACATAGCGTAAGTACATCTTGTAGGTCTGTACTAGTAGGTACAGAACGATGTAAGTATAGACACTACAACACGCGCCACGAAAGTTGAGACTTGAACGCGCGTCCCGCGCTCTATCCGCCGCCTTGATGATGCCCTGGCTCAGTCCTCATACCGCTAAAGAGACCTATAAATCATCTACTACGCAACTCGAACCACGTGGTGCGTCAAGTCTCATCTTTAGTGGCACGTATTGTACTAGCCTACCTAAGTTTTAAACAACAGCCAGAAGGGACATTACTTCGGGTAGGGAATCCTGGCTTAATCAAAAATTCGAAGACATGTGGCATCTGACTGGACAGGTCCACTCAATCAGTGTGGTTCTTTCCTCAAAAGACCATTTTTAGGCACCAATCTATATGATCTTCACATGATCTGACAAAGATTATGCCTGGACTTTAAAAGAGACTGTGACCTCTGAGTTTGTTTCGGCCTTTCTTCTCGGAGTAGTCAGATAGGAAACGCCGACCTCATCTAGTTTAAAAATAATATGATTGACGTGTAAAAGTGTTTTGTACAAACCTACTTACAGAAATAAAAATCATTTATCATTTATCATCCACTGAACCGCACTGGGCCCGCATGGTGGCCACTCTCTCTCATAGTGAGGAGGCCCGTGTCCCAGCAGTGGGAACTTTATAGGCTGATTATGCTTACTAGCATAAACATGGAACGTTTCTTAATTTATAACAATGAATTTATATATTTTTTTGTATTTTATGTGATGGGACTTTTGCTTGAAAAGCTGATTAATTATACTAAAAAAAATAAGAAATTTTTGCTTAGTTTTTCATAAAAAAAACGTGGTTTTTGATTACTTGGTGATCATAAACATTTTTGTTTCGTTCAACTCCTAATAATTTCTTGCAGGTGGCTGATTCCTCTACCAATAATTACAGAAGACTATTACAGAGTACTAATCATTAAAATCACCAACAAGAACTTTACAACAGAGAGTTTCATGCAGTATTTCCAGTACAATATAATCGTAAGTGATATCCTTGGTTTTTGTATCTATGCAGAGTAGCAGAAGACAAAGAATGGATAGAATTAATCGTGTGAAAGATGATGATGCCAGGTGGCGAGTCATGAAGGGGTTGGAATAAGTTATAACTTTGCAAATTTTTATTTACTAAACATAATAATTGGTATCATAAAAAAGAAAATAAAAGCTCATGAGTAATATAAATATGAAATGTGGCTAACTAGCGAACTAGAATAATTAATGAATTGCAATTATAATAACACTGAATTTGATGTTGTAACCGTTTTAGGTGTAAAAAGGCATTTCGAAAGTTTTTAAATACTTTTTTTACATCTAAAACTAATTATTCGGTGTAACGATATTCAGGCATTTTATAATCAATATTTTAGTTCATTAGTTAGCCACATTTCTTATTTCCATACAGTAATATTGCCAAATTAATCAAAACAGATAAATATTTGACAGCTATTTGCGACGTTGCCCACTTTTAGGATAAGATTTGCGACGTTGCCCACTTTTAGGATAAACGCTCTTATAAAACGAAAACAAAAACTTTGACAATTGAAACTTGGGATCATACTAGATGGATCTGTATAATATACAGCTTATGGAACTGCGTTCCGACCGGGTGTCCCACGACACGACCCGACTTTTTTTTATTTTTTATTTTATTCCATTTGTTTTTATTTTTCAGCTGACTGAGTACATAAAAGCACATGATTATGTCAATGGTTTTATAATAATTGACGACTACAGTCAACTGAATTTATTTGACCTAATGTCAAAAATGAACACTGTGGAGTTACAGCAGTTCATTTCGATTTTAGTCGTAAGTATTTTTGTTTTTGTTTTTTAATGTATCACAGAATTTAAAATAAGGCAGTCGAATCTCAGACCAAACAAAAAACCAAGATATAGCACTGCGCACAATATAGTGAAGCATACCAAATCTATACCTCCACTCTGTGCACACATGTTTACGAAACCGTCCTCAAGTCATTGTGGACAGCGCTATGTCTTAGATTTTTATTTGGTCTGAGAGTCAAATAGATCGCAGAGAAACGCATTGCTGAAGCTAAGGATAATATAATCGCGACCTCGTAATATTGCTTTAATACTCTATTTTAAGGTTGAATGTCACTTGCACGTCATAAATGTTTTATTTTAATTAAGACCAATGTGAGTAAGATCGATACAGAGAATCGCAGGCCACACATGTTACGATATACTTGCGCAAAATTGAACTTGCACAACATTAAGGTATATAGCATGAATTAGCACAAGTCATACAGACTTGTGCAAGTCTAAACTTGCGCATGTATATCGTTACATATGTGGCCTGAATTACTAAATTTGTAATTTACTAGGAGTTTTAGTCAAAAGTGGTAAAACAATAATTACGAGGTCGACTGTATAGTCGACCTCATAATTATTGTTTTACCACTTTAATAAAATTAAAAAAATTAAATATTGAAAATTATTTAAAACGTTTCGTTGGGTATCCAACGAAACGTTTTAAATAATTTTCAATCTAATTGACAAGTCAAAAAGTTTGCACGCTAACTTATGAATGAATTTATAAGTAGGTTTATTTATGTATTGCAAGTCATAAATTTAATAATATCACAAGATAATTCCCATTATTCTAAAGAGGTATTAGGAACAGGGTATGAAGTTCACTTAATTTCCATAGGAAAGGAAGGATCCTACCGACGATGATGTCGGGACGTTGTATACAGGATGGCAGGGACTTCGACGCGAAAACTGATACCATGGATTCAGTACATGATTCTGAACCCCCTGCGTTGAAATTTTTCGTCGGTTATTTAAAACAAAAAATCTATTCCATACATTTTAACCGCGTAGGTATTGCACTTTTCTATTAAATAGCTAATTTTTTTAAGTAATCGTTTAACATTTTTTACGCTGGGGCGTTCAGAATCCTGTACTGAATTCATGGTACCTATCAGTTTTTGCGTCGATGTCCCTGCCACTCTATATATACTCGTCGCGCGGTAAACTTAGTTTGTACGATGCAGGATTTGCGTGACGTCAGTGTGATGCGTAGTTCGCATGTGGCGATGTAGCTGCCACCACCATTCCAACAATAAATCAGTAGAACCTTATTGGTATTTTTTTATTTGTTATACCAATTCCGAGTGTTAAAACTGATTTATGAACAATATTGTGTGCTAAAAATCTCTCCATCTCTCTCTTACAGGAAGGCTACGGCGCAAGAATAAAGAATATACACATACTAACAGACTCAAAAGCCATAGAATTGTTAATTAAAACTATTAAGCAATTCGTTAATGAGAAAATAGGTAACAGAATACAAGTACAGCAAACCATAGAAGATTTACATAAAGTAGTGCCCAAAGAAATTTTGCCAGTTGAATACGGTGGAACTGAGAGATCTGTTGAAAAATTGCACGGTAAGGACAGATAATATTGCTAGTTATAAGCATGCTTTTCCTGCCTCTACGGTTTAGTGGTAGGGCTTATTCTAAGTCCGCCTAGCTAGCTTGGTAGCTAGCTAGGCATTAAGATGTAAAAAAAGTATTTGGAAAATTTCCAAATGCTTTTTTTACGCCTAAAACGACACAACATCAAATTCTTAATGCAATTAATTATTAATATTCTAGTTCACTAGCTAGCCATATTTCTTATTTCCATACAGTATTATTGCTAAATTAATCAAAACAGATAAATATTTGACAGCTATTTGCGACGTCGCCAACTTTTTGGATGAACGCAAGTCACTAGGTACAAATTATCCAACTGACAGGTGTCAGAAACGCATTCTCTCGACGGCAAGCGGGCTTTATAGAAAATGTATGTCCAACAACCATCGATTCGACAGCCAATCATTGTATCCACTTAAACTTCAGCTATTGGCTACGTCTATTACTTGTATTTTCTGTATGACCTTTACCATTCGTGCCATTATCTCAATTAATTTGGGGTCTTTCTTTCTCCGTACATCTTTGTTAACGGTCCTCTCAGTACTTAACTTCTTTTTGTAGCCAAATATTCACACAAAATACATATATTGTTTCATAGGGTCGTCTCATTAAAGAGACTCAAACTTGTTTTTACCAATAACAGCAATGGTCAACCAATATTTTTTTATTATTTATTTTCTTTAAATATTTGTTAATATACCTTTGTTATGTATTCGTCCTGGAACAACCTACCCCCTCACTAGGAGTCGGGCGTTGGTAGCTGCGCCACAGTTTTAACTTTTGCAGCTATCATCGTTTAACATTTTTGTCTTGTATGTATTTGTTTTTTGTTCCCAATAAACGATTTTAATGTTTTTTTAAATGTAATGTAATATAATTAATAGTAATTTTAATTAGGAGGACTTTGCTCCCCAGTGGAACAATACAGGCTAGTTGGATTAGATTATTATTTATTTATTTTTTACTACCCCGCGCTGTCCTACTCCTGGGCAACGCCTCCCTCCTCTCCTTACATCTTGATTAGATTATAATTTTAATTTATTGGTCCAAAAACAGTGTCACAGATATTTTCCAATATCAAAGTTTTGAGCGAAAATAAGTTACCATTGAAATACGTCTTCTAATAATAAATTAAACGTTCTCCTTGCAGCTGAATGGGTCGAAGAATTAAGTTCAGAAAAACATGTGGAGTATATGAAAATGATGAATGAAGCTTGCTCTGATGAAACAAAAAGACTTGCCGGGAAGTTCAATGAAGAATACATGGGCATGCCTGGGTCATTCAGATGTTTGAGTGTAGACTAATTAGAAATAAAATGTTGGTAATGAAAAATAATTATATTTCAACGATAGTGAAGAAGAAATAGAGAAAGGAGAATGCTTTGTGAAACCTACCACCTTTGTTCACATTGTGGAAGCAATAAATATATGGAATCCTAGGTCTACGCTGGCGAAGCCGTCAAATCAAATCAAATCAAATCAAACTTTATTTGTGAACATAGTACATAAAAGGCAGTAGGCCCACGGCTTCGCCAGCGTAGACCCTAATTCTTTTTATTTTTCTAAAATAAAAGTAGCCCAAGTTACTCCTTATAACATAAAGTATCTACAAAATTGATCCAGCCATTTCGGAGATTAGCCGAAATAAACGGACAGACAATTTTTTTTTGTTTTGTTATTTTAGCTTAATATAAATACCTTCAACATTTTGTAAAAAGCTGTTATTTTGCCATTACGTACAGTCACTTCAATTGTACTTATTTGTATAGAATATGTATATGTAGATTGTATATTGAGATATGGAAAATATATTTACATATTATAAAACAAAGTCCCCCCGCCGCGTCTGTCTGTCTGAACGCGATAAACTCAAAAACTTAATTTCTCACTATTGTTTTAGCTGTGATGGTAGATAATAATTAAGTATTATTCATAATAAATGTTATGGAAGTACCTAACTACCTATTTATTGTTTTATTTTATGATTTGATATGGGTTTAATAATAAAATAAAAATAATATATGTACTTAATTATAAAAAGGCATACTTAATGCATTTATAATTTACATGAAGCCTTTCAAGTTTAAGAAGATACAGCATTCTATAACATAAATAGCAATCATCAATCAAAAAAATACAGGGTGTAAGGGAAAACTGTTACCATGAATTCACTACACGATTCCCTCAACTTGTTTCTTTTTTATTTTGTGTTCTTTTTAGGGTTCCGTAGCGAAATGGCTAAAAACGGAACCCTTATGGATTCGTCATGTCTGTCTTTCTGTCTGTCCGTCCGTATGTCACAGCCACTTTTTCCCGAAACTATAAGAACTATGCTGTTGAAACTTGGTAAGTAGATGTATTCTGTGAAACGCAGTAAGATTTTCACACAAAAAAAACAATACATTTTGGGGGTTATACTTAGAATAGAATAGAATAGAATAGTTCTTTATTTGCACAGAAAGTAGGTACAGGTTACAGGTGTTAAGGTTAAAATGATCCTTATACTAACTACCTTAACTAAGGCATGCAAACAGTTTACAAATATTATTAACAAATTCAATCAAATCAATTGGTACAAGTTAACATGTCAAGATGAAATTCAGAAAAAAAAAAAAAAAAATTAAATTAGGCAATACAACATAAAATGTCAAGTTTAATAAAATGGGATTATAATTTCGTCAAGTTTGAGTCAATACATTTAAATTAAAAATTAAAGTTTTAGTAAAAGTCAAGAGTACAGAGATGTCATATTATCAATTTAAATTCTTATCGGTCAAAAATTCGCCAATTGAGTAATAACACTTAATAATTAGTAGATCTGTCAAATTCTTTTTGAAACGTGGAACTGTCTCATTTTTTATTACATCGGGTATTTTGTTAAATATGATCGGACCCATACATATTATATTTTTCTTTAATAGGGCGGTATCGGAACCACTAACAATTAACAAATTTTTATACTGCCTCCTGATTGGCCGGTTCCTATTTTCAGACACTTTATTAAAAAGATGCATGTTCAATTTAACAAAAACAGCCACCTCCAAGATATAAAGAGATGGGAACGTTAGTAATTTTAGGGACTTAAAAATAGGTACGCAGCTATCTGTTACTATTAAATTGCACATAGCCCTTATACAGCGTTTTTGAGCCTTGAACACCCTATCCTTCAGACTACAATTTCCCCAAAATATTATGCCGAATCTCAAAATCGACGCGACTAACCCATGGTATGCAATTAACCTTGTGGCCATATTTACTTTTTTAGACAAATTAAAGAGTACATACGCATCTGCACTAAGTTTTTTGCAAACTTCTTCTGCTTGTGGCTTCCAAGTTAATTGGCTATCTATCATAATGCCAAGGAATTTTGCAACTAATACTTGGTCAACTTTTTGTCCATTATAGTGTAAATGCAAGATTCCTGGTGGAATCCGTTGATAAAAATGCATTACATTAGTCTTTGTTAAATTAATCATTAAATTATTTTGGTCAAGCCAGCGTATAATGTTTAGTAAAGTATCATTTATGTCATATTCATATGTTTTTTTGTCAATACATTTAATCAAGGCAGTACTATCGTCAGCGAATAAGACCATAGGATGTTCAATGTGGCGAGGTAAATCATTTATATACAGCAAAACTTAAACTACTACTAACTTAAACTGAACTAAAACTATTTTTTTCCCCCATAAAACCCATACGTGTGGGGTATCTATGGATAGGTCTGCAAAAATGATATTGTGGTTTTTTTCTAAACTGAATAGTTTGCGCGAGAGACACTTCCAAAGTGGTAAAATGTGTGGCCCCGGCTTTTAACTTCTAAAATAAGAGAATGATAAAACTAAAAAAAATATATGATGTACATTACTATGTAAACTTCCACCGAAAATTGGTTTGAACGAGATCTAGTAAGTAGTCCTTTTTTTTTACGTCATAAATCGTAAACATCGATCAAAGTTACAACAAACTACAATTTTTTTATATTATTTTACTTGCTGCTACGGAACCCTTCATGGGCGAGTCCGACTCGCAATTGGCCGCTTTTTTTTTGCGTCGTGTTTACCGCAAATAATCGTATTTTCTTTCTTTTTATTGTAGACCCACCAGCGCGGCATCGTCGAAATAAACGTTTGTATAAAACTTTTTTTTTTAAACTGATGATTTTTTTTTACTTTGAGGGTCTATAATCACGCTGAATTCGTGGTACCGGTTTGCGCGTCGATGTCCCTATTCCACTGATGACCACACTTGCTCAAGGGTCAACATATAATTATGATATTTATTGATATGGATAAATGGTATTTAACATTAATGTTCCATGTACGATTGTTGACACTTTTAACTCTCATTTTAAGTGTGAGGAAAATTCATAAAAAACAAAGAAATTAAAAAAAAAAATAACCATGTCATTTTTTTTTCTTCAACTGTATTTTGAATTTCTTGATCTCCATAAGTTAATTTTCACGATGACTCTACACGAAATGTATGAATAAATCTGAATAATTTATAGCAAATGATATAAAACAGACTCGTGTCGTGAGATATTATATATAATTTAATACAGTCGAATCTTTGTAGTTGATCCAATAGACTTGGATTGTCATATGATTTTTTTTAGACTACATGACATTTAAATATTTTTATTATACTCATGACATTAGTTTCTCACTATTGTAAGTTAATGGCTTCTGTGAAAGTCTAATAAAATTAAGTGGCCATAATAATTTTATGTAAATAGAGTATTTTTAGGGTTCCGTACGTCCGAATGAAAAAACGGAACCCATATAGGATCACTCGTGTGTCTGGCTGGCGAATCTACTGGACCAATTAAGTTGAAATTTGTTATACTTGAATTTCTGTGACCCAAACATGGACGTTTAAACTAAATTAATTAATTTTGAATATAAGCCTCACTTTTCGAGGACAAAATGGAAATAAAACAAAAAGTTTGCAAACTATTCCGTCTGACATAATATGTAAGACGGAATAGTTTGCAAACTTTTTGTGAACAAAACACAACAAGTCCTTCCATGTGATATTATCACATGGAAGGACTTGTTGTGAGGATCTAATTTTTTTTTCATAATATTAAATAAGGTACTTTTAATATATTTATGAAAATTTTACAATTTTGCGAGTGCCTTATATCCGAAACTACTGAGTCTAAAATAAAATAAAAAATACTGAGAATGGTTCTTAACTTATAGATTACAGGAAAACCTACAACAAGTATATGGTCTTAAAATAACATGGTAAATCTCTCAATATTGTGCATAGTTACATTAGCAGTTTGAATGTATGGGAGAACATGTTTTTCAACTACAATGGTAAGTTTGTTCTTGGGATAAATTCATCCCAACTACGGCACCATTCATTGTGCGTGGTCCAACGCGCGCTTGGCTGGTCAGCTAAAGCTGTATTGCCTTAAACGCATTTCGTAATCCTTAAGAGTCCGTTCACACAGTCCGGCGCGAGTTATATGCTTGGAACTGGCCGCAGCTGACGGCCGTTTCACATAGACCGGCTGGAAGAGCACTGTTTTTGAGCGGATGCACTTGGAGCCGGACGGATGAGCTCGTAGCCGAGCGGATGCTCTACAAGGGCGGTGTACCTCCAGTTCCTCGCAGTCCAATCGCAGTCGCAGGCCGTGCGAGCAGAAAAGCATACAAACGGAGCCATTCGGCTGCGCGAGCGCGGAAGAGTACGTCATCAGAGCAGCTTAGCGCGTTAGGTTTGCTCTCAAGCATTCTCAATAATAAAAGAAGTGACATGTAAAAATAAACCTTATAACAATAATTCAAAACTCTGTTACGCAGTGGTAGCCCGCGAAAAATAAATTTTCTTACGTTTTTTTGCAGTTTGCAGGTCAGTGTCAGGTTGTATCTTGATCAAAATATGATGATTACTTCCACTGCGGATCCACCAACTAGCCACAACCCCCCCGCCCCCGCCTCCTTTATACCACAAAGTACAGTCAATCGCAAAAAAAAACTCGATAAATGTTTTAATTCAAAATTTCAAAATTCAATCAAAAAATCAATCAAAACAATAAAAAAAAAACAATCATTTGCAATTCAATTTTTCTTTTTTATATCCACTAGTTAATTGACTCAGTCGTGACTTTGCAAAAATCCATTATAAAATACAACAAACGACTCTTTAAGAACACTTAAGTGCATTAGATTACTAAATTTAAATCGTCTATTGTATTTTTTTGAAATTATCCACTATACAATTTTAATGTAAAAAGAAAAGATTTGTATTTTTGCTTGTAATGAATAAACTTAAAAGCTACGAAAACAATTTAAAAAATTATTTCACCAATAGGATTCTACATACGTACATAGGAGTACTCATCACTGAGTAACATAGGCATAACACGCGGGCGCAGCCGCTGGCGGAAGCATTCTTGAGTAAAAATTTTTAGGCTTTTAATCGGATTACTCGGTTTCGTTATTTTAATGAGAATTTGTCAAACAGAGTGTACTACGTGAGCTCGACAAATGGATGTGCGATTAACGCTTGTGCGACAAAACTGTACTGCGACTCACCATGGTTCGAATTTGCAGATTTCATAAAATCTTCTCAATTCCGAAACCGGGTGTATTATTATATCAAGGCCACTACATAAGGAGAATAACCAAAAGAAGATCTTATAAAAAGAACAAACGTGCATGTCACAAAGATCCTCTGTACATAATACCGAAATAATTCACATAATAAAGTGTAAAATAAAACAAAATACTTAAACTCATATTAAATATTTTGATCATGACTTATTCGAAACGTTGAATGAATAATCCAACTTACTTTTGACGGTGACTGTTTATTCAAGGTTATAAATACAGGTTTGTCAATATAATCTAATACAGACAGTTGAATACTGAGCTTCAATGAATACGGAAAGGAAATCAAAACAAATAAATTTAAATAAAAATAACTGACATATGTACGTTGTTGACAACTTAAAAAAATATATTTTGGAGTGTGAAAAGGTGTTTTGAAAAATTCAACAAAACAAAATGGACGCCATACTAGATAATCCATTTTTAAAACGGCCGCCAGGTGCTATTGAAAATATAAGGAAAACTTATAATTTAGATAAGCCAGGAAGACTTGAAGAAGCTATCAAAATTTTGCATGACTGGATTCAGAAACAGGATCATATTATCAAAAAAGATTTCAGTAAGTACCCATCAAGTTTTTCTCTTGTTATTAGATGAAAATAATTGAGTCAACAATGTTTTAAAATAATGAAGAAGACGTAGATGTACATAGGATGATCTTGACTCCTACCGAAAGGACTGGCAAAGGCAGAGTAATAACGTGTTTGGAAAAGGGAGAGTCTTTGCCCAGCAGTGGGACACTACGGGCTAAATAAATAGATAAGCAGATACATCCTAAAAAGAAAACTAGAATTTTCCAGAGAAAATAGTAGGGTGGTAACAAGAATTAATAGTTCAGAGGTAGGTACTCCATGTAGTTGTAGTAGGAACCGTGGGGGTTTCGTCGGCAGGACCGGTCCGACATAACCCTCTGTTCTCCCCAGATGAGGAGGACTTCCCCCAGAAAAAAAAGATACTGTCCTCTAGTAGAGGTATTGTACAAGCTCCTTTTATTAGTAAAACTACTTTCTAATCGACTTCTTAAAAAAGGAGAAGGTTCTCGATTCGCCTGTATATATTTTTAATGTATGCTCATGGATATTTTCGTCAATAGTGAACCGATTTTGAAAAAAAATATCTTCATTCGCGCAAGTTTTCTTTACCAAACTGGATGGTCCCATATATTTATTACTTTGCTTGGGTAGCTTTTGAGTGAGCTTCAATAATACGTAATTTTACCAATTAGTGTATGTTGATGATGTTATAATAACTTCCTGTCACTGTTATTTACATAGCAAGTAGTGGTATACCAATTTGTGTAGGTTAGGTACCCCAACTCAAAAGTGGAAGATAAAAACTTTATAACAAAAAAGAAATTTTTCACTTAATACATTGATCTTTTGATTATTGAAGGTCAGTAAAAAGTGTTTCATATACAACCTTTACTTACAAACGAATGCTTTAGTTAAGTTAGGATTATAATTATTATTTATAAATAATTTCAATTCTTAATACCTTTAAGGAATGTATCCAATATATGTATTTTTATCGTAATAATAAAGTGTAAATTAAGTAAGGATTAGAGTCTGCGTCCGTGAACAGTCAGCCGCGCTTGAAGCGTATTTTCGCAGAGTAAATAAACGGAACAGAGATAAAGCTTCTAAAGAACGTGCAACACCTTTTTTAGCAGGATTGGCACAGGATTATAAAATTAAATAAACAGAACGTTAATCAGTTTACGTGTTTTAATTTATAAATATAATTATTCAATCAGTCGGTAGGTATTACCTACGTATTTCAACTCATAAATACCAATCATAAGGTTGAAAAAAAAATGTTCTCAAATAATCGTTATTTTTGCTCTTGAACGCACCGTTTACGAGATAGGTAGGCACCCTATTCCGTGCCACTTACTAATAAAACCACTAAACCATTTACGATGAATAACAAAACTTTGTTGAGTTCGGGTTGAGTTTTCTTTCGATGTTGAGAGATGACGTATCTATTAACCACATTAAAAATAATAAATCATAATCAAGTTACTACGTAGCTGGAGTCTTTGGGATAATAAAAAAAGATAAATTTTATTCCTCATCCTTATCCCACAGTACAATGAACAACCATATTTACACTTTTTATATTTAAACTATTGTTTTCCTTATGTCAAAACGTGAAACGATGCGTACTCGCAACCTTGCGCAATTCAACTGGCCTAGCCGGTATAAAAGCCTGTGCACACGATGCGTTGCGGTACCGCACCGCAAAGATTTCGCCGCATTGGCTGGCACACGGGCACTGCGGCGCCGTAACGTTGTTACGCTGCAGCGGCTCCGCGCAGCGCCACAAATATTTCGCCGCACTGACGGTCACACAAACAACTGAGCGGTGCCGCTCCGGTGTTGTCCGGTACCTCCCCGCCCCCCGCCTCGTCTCGCCGACGGAACGCACTGTGTGCCATACCATGGATATTTGTATGTAAAGTACCGTAGTGACACCGCTCTAGCGCCGCCGCAACGCATCGTGTGCACAGGCTTTTAGCCGGTTTCTCTTCGTACGCGACGAAGCCGCCTTATGCTTGCAGTGGTGTACCTATCATAACGCGATTGAAGTTTTGTCTCTGTTCCGTTTCTTTACTCATGTGGTATTATGCGATGAAGTGGACGGATTAATACATAATGACAATGTGTTGGAACGTCGAAGTTAAAACAGGTTCTTTGTTCTGACTCATTTCGAAGGATTTCCTTATTAACATTGGGTATATCATGCGCCAGTCTCATTTATGTATTAGTCTTTTTTGTTTTCTTTTGCAAGTTTATTAAAAATCATACTATTTATGTACTTATTCGTTATTTTTTTATCTGAATTGTTTCAACTTTCCAGGCAACTTTACTTAGAAATAACGCTAATATCATGCAAAGGTTCCGTAGAAAAGTCAAAGAAGCAAATAGACCGATTGTGCACGATGAAGACGCTGATGCCAAAGTTCTTTTCGAAGACCAATGTGAAGATGGAACTGCAAAACATTTTGGGGATGGGGTAGGTACCTACTGTAGCAACAGAATAGATTTTTCCAGAGGAAGAAAGAAAGAAAGAAAGAATAATGTTTATTTGGACACAGTTCGTGAAAAACAAAAAACAAAAAATAAAAAAGTGAAAATAATATTTTAATAGAAGCGCAAGGTTGTACAGACAACTTACGATAACCTTAACTATACTTAGGCCGACATCTACGGGGTTTTTTGTTATATGTCAGGTATCCGTTATGGGGATGAAGGAGAGGTCATTTGCAACTAAATGACCCATCATGACCCCTATGCCAATGTCAATCATTTTCGAGTAATTTGACATATCGTCGTCTTAGAGTGAAAACCTCTTATTTGCGCAAAACTGGTGGGCAACTGGGAAGTTATATTATATGCTGATCGCGCGGTAAAATCTGCTTACGCGATGCAGGATTTTGCGTGACGTCAGTATGATGCGTAGGTCGCATGTGGCGATATAGATGCTGCCACAAAACTGCATAACGAGGTTTTTTTTTTTTTAATGTAATAAAATAAAAAGTCAAAGTTGCATTCCCAAGGTTTTCACTCTAAGGCAACGATATTATATTTTAAAATAAATTAAATAAAAATATTAAATGTCAAATGATTCGATTTTTTTTGACATTTGCATGGGAGTTAAAAGGGGTAATTTGGTTGTAAATGACCTCTCCTACGTCCTCTTAATGGATTGCTGACGTAATTATAACCAATGACCCTGAATAAACTTTACTTAGAACGTACTTTGGCTCAAACTACAAGTGCAAGGTGGGGACGGAACAAGTCTAAGCCCTACCCTGTTTCTTAGCCAAGGCACGTGCTAAGTGATGTATAAAGATCTCTTAGAGAGTATTATATCAATTAACAAATAGGAAAGAGTTTAATGTGGCAAAGTCCAAAAGTGATCAGCAATTTCGAAAAGTGAGTGTTTAGGGGTATGAGGAACAGGGTGTATAGTTTACTCATCCACCATAGAAAAGGGAGGACCCTCCAACCAGACTGGTGTCGTGTTAGGCGGACAACTGCCCAGAGGTTGATGTCGGGAGCTTGTATATATTTTCACCGCGCGGTAAACTCTAATTGCGCGATGCAGGATTTTGAGTGACGTCAGGATGTTGTGTGACGTCAGGTCTTTGATGCGTAGTTCGCATGTGGCGATGTAGATGCCGCCACAAGTGTACCGCTACTTATCAATCTTTACATTTCCAGTATAAACAGATCTCGCATTGTATAGGATTTCCGTTAATGCGAGGTCTACTTGTACTGAAAATGTTTATATAGTTGCGGAGCAGTGTATACAAGAATCGTATATAAATATAGGTATATGGAAAATAGTTTTCTTTCATTGCCACCTCTACTTTCATGAAGTCATTAAGGGTCATATTGACAACATACATAATAACAACATATAAAAAAAAAAAAAATATACTCTAGTGACCTCAAAAATCTATTTATGATTTACATCGTGTTCCTGTTATTATAGCATATTTTTCGCAGGTATATGGTACCACTGCCTAACTTAACTCAGGACAATTACAGAGTACTGTTGATAAAATTCAGAGAACTGAAGACTCTTACGGGTGACATGTTTCTGCAGTATTTCCAGTTTATCACAATCGTAAGTAAATGTATCTATTTTAAATCTAATTCAAAATACGACCACATTTAGTACCTATTCAAAGTGATCAATTTCAAAATCGTCGAAGTTAGGGAAGAAAATGTGCCTAATCTGTTTGGTTCTTAGTTAAAAAAGAACATTGGGCCTTTTAATTTTTAACCGACTTCTAAAAAGGAGGAGGTTATATTATAGAGGTTTATATATTATAAAACCCAATATATTATAGGGAGGCTATATTATAAAACCCGACTGCGGCTGTAGGTTACTAGAAGCATGTGACAAGACGATAATTAAACAGAAATAAACTAACCCACAACTAGGGTTGGTCGGTTTTGGTTTGGGGTTGGTCTGGATTTATGCTTTTGCGGTTGCACAACGACATGCTTTGCTTCGCTTTGCTTGGTAGTATAGATGCAGGTCTACCCTGCTGCCTCCTTCAGAGGCAGTAGGGTGGCGGGGTCTTGAGGGAGAGCGCCACAGTCGTGTAGATCCTCAAGGCAAGTCTGGCGGATGCACCTTCCCGAGGTTGCCACCCCGTTTCTTGGTCTAATTCCTTAAGAAATAGACGTAACTAAAACCACCAGGCGCCATCGCACACCCGCTCCATCCCTACTCCATCCTATCCATTTCCCAACTCCTCTCAATTCCGCTTTCCCAACTTCCACTCCTAACCGTGACCCCCTGTGACTGGGTGGTGGCGGGCTCGGCTATCACTAAAACAAGCTGATGGCGAGTAGGAGAGAACAGTCACCTGCGCTAGGACCTGCGCAGTTGAGCGCCGTGAGCGGGGATGAAGGAGTCCTGGGGGGTTGAGCCGAGCGGCTCTGGCTGTTATGTGCCCGTGAGGCAACACGCCCCCTTTGGTCCCGATTTCAAGCGAAACGGTGGCCCTACCCAATAGCCAGGGGTAGGGAAATGGCCACAGTGTCCCGTCAGAGGGCCACAGGCGAGGTGCGTGAGGTCCGCTGAGGTCGTCCTCGGACGGCCGAAGCGGTAGGTAAAGGTCATGCTGACGGTGTAAGTGAGGGTTGATCAGTTCGTGGGGGGTGGGCCTTTCGACCCCCTACGCCAGCCCGATCAAGCACCCGATGTCGCACTGTAAACCAGCCTTGCGCCCCTATATCTCTCTGGTAGTCCTAACGATCTTGCTTATTTTTAAAGTAAGACGTTCCCAGGTGCGGGCTCCATGGAGGGTGGGAGCCAGAGAGATGAATCCTCATACACAACATAACATGGATTCTAATAGGCCTGTTAACAAAACCGGAGTGGAGGCGAAAGCCAATGAGACTCCCAAGGGAGGTGCTCGCACTTCCCTTGCCCCTGGTGGCCATGCAGCTAAAGCTGCGGGTACCAGCGCGGGCACCGGTCCGGCTGTGGCGAAAACCGCAGCTAAGACCAAAGCTAAAAAGTCCCAATACAAACAAAGGACGTCGGCGCTGATTGGGACCAGTACCGACCCTTCTGACACAAAGGCGAAGACCAAGGCGACGACTTATACCACTGCCGGTCTGACCCTCTCCAAACAGACCCCGGTGCCGGGTAATTCTGGCACCGGGCTCCCTTCCAAACACCCTCCTCCTCCTGTGGCTCCTCTAGCCTCCTCCACTCAGACGGTCGTCACTGGTCAAGCAGAGTCGGCCAGCTGCACCGAGGACGCGTTCTCGCGCGCCTGGCAATTTGTGCCAAAACGCAAGGGCAAGGCCAAACGCACTCAACAAGCCCTCTGCCCTTGCACCAACCCTTCAGGTCCAACTGCTGCCCCAGTTCAAGGCAAAAAGAGGGACAGATTGACGAGGAAGGAGCGCCGACAAGCACTGCGGAAGCCAGGCAAAGGCTCCCGGAATATACAGGCCACTGCCGCGGGTAAAACGACGGGCGGCCAGCTGAACTTCTCCGCCGGAAAGCGGTCACAGGCAGAGGCCGGCACTAGCCGACCAGCGCCCAGTCGACCGCCTACCAGAGCTCCGGAGAGTCCACCAGCTGAAGGTAACAGGACACATCGACCCGATTGGAAGGATCAGGCCGCGGCGAAGCGAGCTCTCAACGAGACCTTGACACCTCGTGGAGAACATAAGCGGCCGCGTCTTGATAATTCCAATAGGGTCGATCAACGAAGCTACGCCCAAGCTGCCAGCGCAACCCTAGACGTCGCGATCACCTGCGACCGCACGGGGATTCTCAGCAAGGACGTATCGGATCAGGTACTCGCTGCTATCCAGAAGCAGATCATCCTCGAGGCCTGCTCCCCCAAACAAGGCACCCCAGGACCGACTTTTAACGCCAAGCCGCTGTTCGCCGGGGGTATCCTCAAACTGTGGTGCGGCAACGACCACACCTTAGCCTGGCTAAGGCAAACAGTCTCCGGCCTGGCTCTCTCAGCTAGCACCCAGCTAGTTGTGGTGAGCCAGTCGGAAATTCAGAAGCGTGCACGGTGTGGCATCGTGATCCCGGATGAGCAGGGGGTTTACGGAGAGTCGACCAATATTGGGCGCACTCTCAGCTACCAAAACCCTTGGGTGGACATCAAGAGGTGGGTACTGCTGCACGCGGACAAACAAGCCTCGGCGTGGTTCGTGGTGGTCGGTGTCCCTGTGGACCAAATCCCGACTCTGATGGAGGCCGGACGCCGCCTCTCAATTGGCTTAGGGGCGGTGTACGTGAAGTTCCAGGGTCGGAACGGTAGGTTCACCGACGTTCCTCAGGGATGGGACCCCGCCACGGGAACCGTCTGCGAGGCGCTGACTCAGCCGCCGCAGGCACCAGCAGGGGAGTCCACTCCCCCTACACACAACCCGGAAGCATCCGCGGCTGAATCTGCTGCCGCAGAGTCACCCGCCCTTGCCGCCGCCATCGTGGGAGCCGTCCCTTCATCGGGCGAGGAGCTGGACGACATTATCCTGTCCCCGGCTTCGGGCCCGGGGGAGGACGGTTTCGACGAGGGCGACCTGTTCGCCGGGCTTAGACTTGGGGGGGACGACGAGGGCTCGGCCAGCGATGGCGTCCCTTTCGTCACCCTGTAGAGTCCTCCAGGCAAACCTCCACCACAGTCAGACCGCGACGGCTCAGCTCCGCAAGTGGCTGGAGGTACAACACACGGCCATAGCCTTAATCCAGGAGCCGTGGATTAGGGCCGGCCACATACAAGGACTCTCCAATCTTGGCGGTAAGCTCCTAGTCGCCTCAGATCACGATCACCCCAGATCGTGCATCTATGTCACAGGTAACCTCAAAACACAGCTCTTAACTGATTTCTGTTGCAGAGATGTCTCTGCAGTTAAGCTGATTATACAGCGTGACGATGCCAATGAGGTGGTGATCGTTTTTGTCTCGGCCTACATGCCCGAGGCGGAGGCGCCGCCTCCCCATGACCTCGCCCGTCTCGTGAGCCATTGCGAGAGGTGTGGGTTCGAGGTTGTCATTGGGGCCGACGCAAACGCTCACCACCAACTGTGGGGTATGGACACGCAGAACGAGAGGGGTAAGGCCTTGGTTGACTACTTATTCTCGACTAACCTATCCCTACTAAACACTGGCTCTGAACCAACATTCGTAACCAGACGAAGCCGCACAATAATAGACCTGTCTCTGGCAACGGAGAGCGCGGCGGAAATCATCACCGAGTGGCAGGTTTCCAAGGAGGCCTCCTGCTCTGATCACAGGTGGATCCGCTTCGACATTCAGGTCTGTGTGCCACCGACACCACCACGGCGAAACCCGCGCAACACGGATCGAGCCAACTACACACGCAACCTTGATTGCAAGCTTGTGACATTAAACAACCCCTCGACATTTGCGGACACAAAACAGATTGAATCTCAAGTAAGTCACCTTACTAACTCAATCATAGACAGCTATCAGGCTGCATGCCCGGAGACCACGCCGCGCAAAACACCGGGTAAACAACCATGGTGGGGCGCTGATCTGGAGCGCAAGCGCAGCAAGGTAAGAGCAGCTCTGAATAGAGCCATGAACACATGTGCGGATGAGGACTGGGACAACTATTACGAGGCCAAATCCAGCTACAAAAAATGCATCAGATTCAGGAGCACCTCAGGATGGCGCAAATTCTGTGGCAGCATTGAATCTTGTCAACAAGCTAACAGGGTAAGGAAAGTCCTGGCGCAACGGAATACATCAGGGCCCGCCACCCTCCGCAAACCCGATAACACACTCACGTCGACGCCTGAAGAAGCAAGACGCGTCCTAATCGAAACCCACTTCCCTGGATGTGTCTTCGCACAGGTAGTTGACTGGCAAGATGAAATCCAAACGCCATCGGACAATGATTGGAGTTACGCAAGCAGGGTGATCACGTTGGAGAAACTCCAATGGGCCATCCGGAGCTTCCATCCTTTTAAGGCAGCTGGTCCCGATGGAGTGTTCCCTGCCCTACTACAGTGGGGGGGCGCCTCTGTCGCTATAAGACTGGTGCCATTAATGAGAGCGTGCCTGGCCTTTAGATACGTTCCTAAAGGATGGAGGGAAGTGAAAGTAATATTTATCCCCAAGCCAGGTAAGGGTGACTACACAAACGCCAAATCCCACAGACCAATAAGCCTGACTTCCTTTCTCCTAAAAACTCTGGAAAGGCTATGTGATAGGGAGCTGAGGGACGGCGCTCTTAAAACCATACCGCTACATGGTAATCAGCACGCATACAGCTCAGGTAAGTCGACCGAATCTGCTCTTCATCTGGTAGTCAGCCAGATAGAGGACGCGATTCATCAAAAGGGCACCTGCCTGGGCACTTTTATAGACATCGAAGGAGCCTTCGACAAAACCAACTTCTCCAGCATCAGTAGCGCCCTCTCCAGACATGGAGTAGAACAGGTACTAACGGACTGGATTACAAACATGTTAAGCAAACGAGTGGTTCGCCTTGAGGATGAGCAGCAGTTGGCCATGATAGCCAGAGGCTGCCCTCAGGGAGGAGTTCTGTCCCCCCTTCTATGGAATCTGGTAATTAATGACCTCATCACCAAACTCAACGCCAACCGCTATTACACGATAGGGTATGCAGATGACCTCGCAATCCTTGTATCGGGGAAGGTGACGGGAACGATCTGTAACCTCACTCAGCAAGCACTACGTATCGTAGAAAGTTGGTGCAGGAAATTTGAACTATCAGTGAACCCCACTAAAACTGAACTAGTCATGTTTACCCAAAAACGAGCATTAGGCCCATTCTGTCTACCGAAACTGTTCGATACAGAGCTTCAGTTGGCCAGCGAGGTCAAGTACCTTGGGGTCACTCTAGACAGTAAGCTAAACTGGAGTAGCCATGTAGACAACAAGCTAAACAGGGCCTGCATCACCTTCTGGCAATGCAGGAAAATGATAGGTAAGAAGTGGGGCCTATCCCCCAAAATCATACTGTGGCTGTACACAGCTGTGATCCGCCCCATGATCGCCTACGGGGCCGTGGTCTGGTGGCCCCGCACACAGCTGGTTACAACCTCCAACAAACTACAACGCCTGCAGAGACTAGCCTGCGTTGCGACCACTGGCTGCATGAGGACTACTCCGACTGCGGCAATCGAAGCCATGCTGGGTCTAACCCCGCTCCATCTGTTTATACAGCAGGAGGCGACGATGGCGGCGGTGCGTCTTAAGGCAATTAATCTCTGGGGTAAGAGAAACACACAACACACCGCGCTGCTCGAGGGACTCAATTCTGAGTTCCCTATTACGAAAGCCATAAATGATCGGGTGCCCAAACAATTTATCTTCGATAAAAAATACAGGATTCAACTTCATGAGGATCACCGATGCGAGGGCTTACGCCCCACAGAGCTACGAATCTTCACCGATGGATCCAAAACAGGTAGTGGCACAGGTGCTGGAATCTTCTCGGAGGACTTCAACATACAGATAGCCACACCATTGGGGGTCCATAACACAGTGTTCCAGGCCGAATGTATGGGTATATCTCTTGCCGCTTTAGCCATCATGGCCAGGGAAGTTAAGGACCACTCGATACGTATACTCTCAGACAGCATGGCTGTTCTGCTAGCGCTAAACAGCCACACTGTTGACTCTGGGCTGATATACGAGTGCCACCAGCGCCTTAACCAGGTGGGTAGCCTCAATAATATTACCATTCAATGGATCAAAGGACACAGCGGTTCGCGGGGCAACGACGCAGCCGACGAACTTGCCAGAAGGGGGTCGAGCATGGCACCAGTGGGGCCAGAACCCATTGCGCCACTCCCCTTCGGGTACCTACGCACTCTGGTAAGGAAACGAACCAGGGACCAACATCACAAACTTTGGTTGGACCACGGTGAGTGCAGGCAGGCCAAGGAGGCACTCCCTACAATTGATGGCCGCTTCACGAAACAGGTTCTCCGACTAACTAAACAACAGCTGCGTACAGTCACTGCAGCTGTAACTGGCCATGGGTCATTTAATAAACACCTCTTTGTCATAGGAGTCACAAACAGTCCGCTTTGCAGAGCCTGCATGGAGGACGACGAGACAGCAGCTCATGTGCTGTTATACTGCCCGGTGGTCGCCACATACAGGGCAAAGTACTTCGGTAACCCAGGTACCCTACGTGAGATTGTCAGTGACACCAAGGCGCTGCTGGCCTTCTTTGAGGAGCTGGGGTGGATCGAATAACCGATTTTCCCACCCGTACGCAAAATACGCGCTTAGTCGTGGAGTTGCGGATATCAGCCCGTATTACCTATTACCTATTACCTATTAACCCACAACTAACCAACTAACTATTATCTACGATGCACGAGACGTTACTTTTGAAGCTACTTTACGTAACAAAACTCAGTCACACAAAATGTTCGACGGGACCTAACTGGCGAGGGACTATGACAGCGCGATCTAACGGTGCACAGTAGCGCCATCTAGTGACCTTATTGTAGTTTTGTGATGAGAAGGTCAAGAATTTTTTATGAGACGAACTCAAAGTTACTAGCATTTATAATATTAGTTAGGATTTATATTAAAAATAATCGTTTTTTTTTTCAGGTCGCTGAATACATGAAAGCAAATGATTATGCTAATGGTTTTATAATAATAGATGACTTTAGAGAAGTCAACTTACTTGAACTAGTTACTAAAATGAACCCACTGGAGTTCCAACAGTATATTACTATTTTAACCGTAAGTATTATTCTTAATTTTGTTCTTGCCGGACAATTATCGTGAGGATTTTTTTTGCTATGGATAAACGTTGGATAAAACTAATAAAAACATATGAACTGCTTGAAAGATGATAAGGCTTAAGGTACCTATCCCAAAGCTGGCGATTAACGTCAAGCTTCCTAAAAACCCCATCACCTGTTTTTCCATTTATAAGTTTATAATACTTTTATACCCAATATGTACCTACTAAATTTGTACATACTATTATTAATGAAATAGTTTTTATACTTAAATCAGCACGTATAATCACAAATGCTACAAATCGCATAGAGCACGTCCGTCACTCATAGAGAGGGGGGTGAACTGCCGGGTCGCGGGCGCACACCGCGGCCTGCACAGCTCATGTTGCTAACAATACTTTAAAAATAAGTTAAAAAAATTAAAAACTAGCTTGCTCTGTTCGTGTGATTCCGGTTACTCCAATTGCCACTTCCTGGCATCCGATTGAGTTGAAACTTTGCATACTTATATAACTAGGTACCGAGACATTTTGAAACAATTATACCATGGAGCTGGTCTGATGATGGAGCTGGAAGTTGGCCATAGGAACTCCTCAATCAAACAACATAGCACCACCGTGTTTGGACTCAATGGCTATGAATTAACGAGTGCTTTGACACGAAGTGGTGGTCAGGGTCTGATGATGGAGACGGAAGCTGGCCATATTCTCAGACACTGATGCTTGAGAAAGTTCAGAAGACCTTCCTGAGATTTTTGTATCAAAGGCTGTACCATTACTTCCCATTCATGTACCCAACGAATTATCTTCTAGGGGTGTTGGGTTTAAATTCGTTGGAGGTAAGAAGGGGCTTTGATCAGCTCACGATTGCCTGTAAAACCCTAAGCGGTCGTATTGACTGCCCTGAACTCCACGGACTTTTCTGCCGCCTATTTGTGCCCGACAAATACCTTGGGCACCGTCAAAGCCGCCGTCATAACCTGTTCGCACTACCGCTGTCTAGATCTGTTGCTAGAGCCGAATCCCCAGTTTGTCGAACCCTAAGGATGCTAAACGCCCTCCTGACTGCCGACCCTGAATGTGATGTGTTTGCCGATGAATGGAAGAAAATAATGCGTGCTTGTCTGTTGTTTTGTGAGGGACAATATGCGAGGGTGTCCACTGTTGCATGTTAGTTTATTGATGTATCTAATTTATTGAACCATTTACTCAAATAATTATTAATAATTTTATCCACGAATTGTATATCTTTGAATTTAATTTTTTGTATTGTATGTTATTTGAATGCTTATTTTATTTTAATTTTTATAATTCTATGTTAATTAATGTAATTGGACCTGTGCCGTTTTAATTAACTATAAATAAATAAATAAATATGTGTTTCTAGTTACTCCAATTGTCATCCATTTTTCAAGCACTTCCTGATATCCGATTGAGCTGAAACTTGGCATACTTATAAAACTACAGACATTTTGAAAAAAAAATTAACTTATTTTCAAGTTTAGTGTAAGAAGGATATTTACGCCTCAAGCTTTTAAGAAAATATAAAAGTTCTATGTTTACGTAAGTTTTATTTAGTTCTTTTTAGTTCATTAAAAGCTTGTTTTTAAAAAGATTTTTACTTATTCTTTATTGCATTTTTAAACATATTATTTACTTTTCTAAATATTAAAAAAAAACATGAGATTTTTACTTACTTACTTACTTATATTTTATTATAACACTGTGAGTAGCAACCCCAAGTTAAAATATGAGGAAACTTACGTAGATGCTTATTGTATTAACAAACAAGTGTCTGAAAATAGTTGTACTGTTGTTTTTACCATTCAATAAGCAAGCTATGAATGGTTATGTCAAGTTTAAAATTCTCGGGCTTTTGATATAAGCTCGTGTAGCAAAAATACATAGCAAAGTGTTAAGCTTTGTTAAGCTTTGCGCACATTAAATTATCAGGCGTTATAAAGTAAATAATTGTAATAATAATTACGCATAGGTACCTATGCGTTACATTTTATTACAAATTAATTTTCATTGAATATGTTTTTTATAAATATTTCTCTTTACCGTTAACATCACTCACACTAGTAGGATTGAATAATAGGTAGTGCAATATCATCATTATGGAGAATTCTTTGGTTTTTTTTACTGTTAACCCGGATTTTTTTGTGTGAGAAAAGCGAGATAGTCGTTGATAGCTAGTCGCTTCCTCGTCTGCGGTGGTACGGCGGCCTTAAGGGAGTTGACACTGAGGTGGCAGCTGATAAAGAATATGGTATGGGAGAAAAATATAATATATGCTGCTGACTGCTAGTAAATTGATGTCGGTTAAAGTACATTGCTCAGCTATACAGAATAGTGGACGGCTCGCAGACAGTGAGGGGCCTGCGAGCGGTTACATGTTGCGCCGACAGCACGCTTCAAGCGAGGAGTCCGCTCCCCGGCGAAGAAACGCCTGCAGGTGGTATGCATGCCGGCGCTTTGCCGTCCGCGCATGAACAACAAGCCGTCACCTTGCCGGTGGCGTGCCGGCAGTGAGCGGTCGTCTTGCTGACGGCGCGTTGGTGACTAGGGGTAGCCTTGCTTGCGGCGCGTTGGCGACTAGATTTTTCGAAGCGATTATAATGGGCGATGTCCTTAATTGAAAAGTTGAAGCTAGGTATCCGTTCCATAGCATAAGAAAGAAAAGGCAAGAAACTAGATAGTAACTGTTTTTTAAATCCAGTGTTTTATCTCTGGTTGTATTGGTTGTAAGTGATTTACTCACTTATTAAAAAGTGATTCCAGAATTCTTCATAACAGTATGGCTTCTATTCCACTTTACAACACATGACGGCATTTGCAGTGCGAAAACAACGCAAAACACAATAATAATCACAATGGTAAATACCCCGCGACGCAACCGCATCGACTCAATGATACCGGCGAACTATCAGCGCTGCGCGGTACAGTTTTTGGCCCCGCCCACCGCGGTACAGTTTGCGTGGTGCCGTTTTTGAGCTTCAGTTACATTTATTGACTTTTATTATTCGTTGTTATTTTCTTTCTAACATCTACTACCTACTTAGAAAGAGCGTGGATTTTAAAAGTTTATATTCCATAACTTTAAAAATGTTCTGCCATCTTTTTTTTCAGGAAGGCTACGGGGCCCGATTGAAGTCTATAAACTATCTAACAGATTCAAAAACCATAGAACTGTTAGTGAAGCTTGTAAAGCAATTCGTTTCTAAGAAGATTGGCAACAGAGTCCAAGTTCGACGAACCTTAGAAGATTTACACGAAGTGGTACCTAAAGAGATTTTACCAATGGAGTACGGTGGGACTGAGAGATCTATTGTCGAATTGCATGGTAAGGAGCTCAGTAATCATTAAAATGGAGAAGAAAATTAAAAGATGAACTGAGTTAATGACAAAATCATCATTAACTCAGTTCATCTTTTTATTTTTCGCTGCTCTGAGAAAGGCTGGAAAAAAAAGAAGCTATTTGAGACATCCCGTAAAAATTAACCCGTTAAGAAGGACAAAATTGACAATTTCAAAATTCCACTAATATTTCACGACACTAAACGGACGTGACGAACTGGGAGCTTTATTAACAATTTGGACGTCAAAAACAATATTCTTTGTTCATTTAGAAGGAAATATTATTTCATTACATAATTAACGCAGATATATAAAGTATTATTCGGAAATGAAAGTATCTTTTAAAAACTTCCCAGTTTCACTTTACAACTGTGACTATAGTGGACTTCTTATTTGACTACCTGTAGTTTGTACGCCTTTCGTCACCGATTATCACGTTACGGTTGCCTGATGGGTAAAAAGAAATGGCTGATCTACCATAATAATGTTACCATGCAAATAAAATAACTTATTTTGGTAGTTTTATACTAATTTTATTTTCATTATTTCAAGAATTTTATTGTAATACAATAAGATTTTTTTATAAAGGAGACGATACGCTTTCATACAATCTTGGGCCTGGATGTACAAAGATGAAATTGGTGGCCATTGATAGCTACTATATTATCAAACCATCACTGAAAATTTTGCGGATTTTAGCAATCTGAGAGCCGAGTTAATGGAGATTTAGTAAAAGTGAGGTTAAGTAAAAAGTGAGGTTAAGTAAAAAGTTATACGTGACAACTAATTTTTGAAGTGCAATTGTAATTTTTTATATAGTAAAGATTTTAATTATATTTAAACACAAAGATTTACAAATCATGGGAAAAAATATGTTAAAAATAAAAATCGTTTTATCCCTTTTTTGTCGCTGTGCCACAATTCACACAACGATCCAGTGTCAATATTCCAGTGTAAATATTCAATAGGTAAGGCGGTCGTAGAATCCAAAATGACAAGTCCAAGTGCAGCGTATAAGCAGAGTTCTCCGTGTCCGGTATGGTATGAAGAGTCGTACAAGAAGCAAGCTCAGAAATCCGTAGAAAGAAAGCAGGGGCCGACGAAAATATCAATAAAACGATTGGGAAGAAACACACTTAAAACGCACTCGCACTAAACGATACGAAACGAGTGAATGTCACTGTCAGTCAGTGTCATGCAATGCATGTCATGTCAGCACAGACTAAAAATACAATAATCGATTAGCAAACATCAATCGATTTTAAGATTTATCTTTATTATGTACATATTTAATTTGTTTGATACGTCAATTAGTTAATAGATTCAATTACTTATTGTTAATAAATTAATCATCTGGCAATTTTTTTTTAAGCTATTGCATAGCTTTTATCGGAGACTGAGCGCGGCGACCGAATGTAGAAATTCCGTAACGAAAAAAAAACCTGACGCGAAAGTTTGTGAGGATGGATGGATGGATGTTTGTTACTCTTTCACGCAAAAACTACCGAACGGATTTTAATGAAACTTTACAGTAATGTGGCTTATATATCAGAATAACACATAGGCTACAATTTATAAAGATTTTATGTGATTTAGCCATAATATAACGATAAGTATCCAGTAAGTCGGAAAAAATCCTGCCCTCTGAGATCTATCTTTGCGTGCGCTGCCTAAACCGCTGGAGTTACATGAAAAGAATGTATTGTGGGGTTGTTTGTCTTAAAGAGTTCTAAATAAAAGTCCGCGACAGCATATATCTACCTTTTATGTGGAAGCCATTATAGCCAAAATAGTGAGCTATAAATACATTTAAATTGAATACTTTTTTTAAGTTGCATATTTTAGAGTATTTAGTTAATTCGTATCAAAATAAATACCTTCATCGCTTTCGGTATTTAATGTAGATAAAATTTGTCTTTTACACTAAGTAATTTGGACTAATATTTTAAAAGTTAGAACGATAAGAATGACCTGCGATGAGTCGACGGCGGGCGCGCAGAACGAGGGTGGAGGGGCGGGATAGGCAATGACGCGCGATCGCCGAGTGCGCGACCCGAACGCGGGTAGACGCGTGAGGGCAGACGTCATTGACGGTTGTGTAAATTCTGCGATTTAGGGGGGGGGTATAGGGGTATTTTTTAAAAAAAATATTTTAAATCAACAATATTATCTTCTTATTTTTGAATATATGCTATGCAATAGCTTTACCGCGGCAGTCCTCGAGTGCCACAAGTATTTTTTTTTTTTAATACTATGAACTCTGTCACGTTAATCGATTATAATTTAGTAACTTAATTTTTGGATTTCTCATTTCCCACATTGTAAATTGGGTTGATTTTTCACATTTTGAAATAGAAAAATGTATCCCTTTTTTAAACCATACCTCAACTTATTACAACCAGGCCCAGAAATCCCCGTCTCCTTTAATGTCATAATTAAAAAAAACAGTATTCTTTTAAACCTTACAAAAAACGCTGAGGTTGACTCCGTTATACATTTTTTTAAAAGCTTAAGAACTAAAGAAAGAAAGTAAAAGTATTTATTGAGACTCGCACAGGAAATCACAAATTAAACTAAAAGCACAATAAATATAAATAAAAATGAGGTATAATGATTTAAAACACACAGAATCGATTTTTTTTCGAGATAAGGTTAATTTAATTTTGCCGCCTCAGTCATTCTTCTTTTTAAATTTAATATAGAACACAGAAGAAAAATGTGCCAGGAACAAATTGACATTTAACTTTTTACGGCCAGTACTTTTATCCCCAGACAGTGTTGATGTGTGTAGTTGGGAAAAGGTGATGTGATGATTTTCTCACAAATAGAGAACCTCGTCACTTCTTTGATTTATAATATTCAGGAATTGCTTGGTATTATATTGAATAATGACCATCATAGACAGTTGTCTATGATGGTAAGGTGTATGATAAGGTTTTTTTACTATTGGTAGTTACCAATAGTAAAAAAACCTTATGACTTATATTATTCTAAACATAAAAAACACCTTAAAAATTACTCCTCATTTTGTTAGCAGAAATGACCACTACCTATTTGTTTTAACTTAACCAAAACTTATTTTTATCGCTTAATCTAAGTGGTATACGTTATCTTAGTTTTTA
This sequence comes from Agrochola circellaris, assembly GCA_914767755.1. Classification (NCBI taxonomy): domain Eukaryota; kingdom Metazoa; phylum Arthropoda; class Insecta; order Lepidoptera; family Noctuidae; genus Agrochola; species Agrochola circellaris. The sequence goes on from OU611860.1 coordinate 14,729,242, forward strand.
AACATTAGTGCATAAAAGTTTTAAAACATTAGTGTTTTTGGTTGTTATATTAAGAAAATGTTAGTATGAAAAATGCAACTTCTTTAAAATTCTCCATACAAAACGCTGATTTTATAGGTGGGGACCTAATATTATATACCTGTTATTGTAATCAGGACTCATAAATATTATAATACCTAAATTATTTTTATTACAGAAGAACTATTAGAAGAACTAAGTTCAGAAAAACATGTGGAGTATATGAAAATGATGAATAAAGCTTGCTCTGATGAAACAAAAAGACTTGCCGGGAAGTTCAATGAAGAATACATGGGCATGCCTGGGTCATTCAGATGTTTGAGTGTAGACTAATTAAGTAATTATTTTACAGATAATATTAATAAATTATTGGGAATATACACCGTGACATTTTAGTTGTCTTACAAAGGTGGTCCACTCAATGTACCCGACATAAAATACCTCTAGGAGCGAATAATTTTATTTTACCATTAATTAAGAAAATTGTACCTATACAAAGAAAAATAAATAATGCATTAGAATTATGAAACATTCTATTAATAATGTTTAAGTATCATAACTACCCAGCGCACGTCGAGTAGATCATTACGTCTCGATTTTCTATGAGACAAAATATCGTGAGCCATTTTAGCGTAATCCACGTGGACTTCAATTTTAAGATATGCTACAGGCAAGAAATTAGCATAGTCGAAAGATCTAAAAAAAAAAGCTTGGTATCGTTGTATAATAATATTATTGTTTTAAGCTTTAGCATCTGTGATGGTGGTTACTGTGGTAGTTGGTTATTAAGTTCAAATTATAATAAAATGTTATATAACTATGTACAATGTTTCATTGGAACATATTTATAATAACTAAGATAGTTTTAATCCAGTTACTAATTATATTGTAAGAAATAAAATAGGTAAGTACTTTTTTCCGAAAAAAAAAAAAAACTTGGTTCCATAGTAATTTTTATGTCGGAAGTCGGCTATGGTTGTATGATTCATTTTTTTGTAACCGACTCCTCCAAAGGAGGAGGTTACTAATTCATATGTTTGTATACAGGCTGGCATACATTCGACGCGAAAACTTCGAACCCCGCTGCGTTGAAATTTTTCGTCGGTTATTTTTTTTAAATCTGCTGTTCCATATATTTTTGACCACGTAGGTGTTGCACTTTTCTAAGAAACAGCAGATTTTTTTTTAAATAACCGACTTTAAACGGAGCGGGGTTGAAAATCATGTACTTGATCTATGGTAACAGTTTTCGCGTCAATGTCCCAATTTTGAGATGAGACAGTAAGCCTTAGCCGTTATAGCTACAGAAAATCGATCTAAGGAGACTGCTTAAATTTTTGAGAAATTTTGACTGCACTTACATATTTTGAAAAAATGTAGCCAGTAGGAAAATAGGCAGTTTTCACAAAAAAAATTTTTGATGCTAATCGATCCTGTTTCTTATAAGGATCTAGGAGCTCTATGGGACCAACTGAGGTCAGAAATCGCAAAAATAAATCCCATACATTTCGTAGGAAATGAGACTCCAACCTACTTTTCACGATGTATAGACTGGCCGGAAATGTGTTATGCAAAAAGATGCAGGACACAACATATACTTACAGACCGTTCAGTATCTCTGCCCGTCATGTTAGCACCATTGCTTGTCAAGCGTAGTTTCAATAATAATAGAATTCAAAATGGCGACTGACAGATCAGTGCTACCAATCGCGTCACGGAACAAGTTATAATGAACGCACTGTAGTAGTAATTATTTATTTATTATTTACTATCGACCCGCCCCGCTTCGAATGGATTTCGTCTTTTATTAATAAGTTTCGTTATGTTTAATAATAATGTATTATAAACACAAACCTTCCGAAATAAATACTCTAAATCATGGTGAAAACCAAACCAAAATCCGTTGTGTAGTTTACAAGAACAACGTGGTCTTACAGACAGACATGAAAAGCCACTCATATAACTCTTTCAAACAAAAAAAGATTTTCAAAAGCGGTTCACAATTGATAAAAATATCGATGAACATACATACAAAAAAAAAAATACATACAGACGAAAATAGAACCACCTCTTTTTTGAAGTCGTTTAAAAAGAAAATAAAAAAATTACGTTTATTGGCATAAACTAAGAAAACAATTCAAAACAATTTTATGCTACGTTTACGGTCCAGCTGACGAGAGAATGCGTTTCTGACACCTGCCAGTTGGACAATTTCTCAAAATTCGCAGAACACATATTCGTTATTATGAAACTGACAGGTGTCAAGGACGCATTCTCTCGACTGTGGTAGTTGAGATGCATCTGAAGCCTCAAGAAAATACGTTAGTTGCGCACACATAACGCAAGGTAAGAACAATACACGAAAATAAACAATTTGGGGGAAAATATGTGTCACATCCACGCAAAACGGCCATCGTTCACCATAATGCTGCGACCCTATGCGAAACAGAGCCCCAGCGCTAGTTTTCAGCGACAGCCGTTGACGTGATGACGTCAACCGGTGCAGCATATAGTGAAATCACAAAATAAGATAAAAATAAAATGAATAAATACAATAACTACTTAGTTCTAAATGTTTATTTAAAATGGTAAAAACAACAGTAACATTTCGTACCGTCAGCGACTCACGTGCCTCAGACTTAATGCAGTCTGTGCGCGCAGCTGTCATAAAAACTATTTGTTTGACGTCATCATCATTTATTTAAAAATTATAAAGAGATTCTATTAGATCCAGACTGATAAACCTGCCAATTAAAAAAATATACTAACATAAACATACAATTAAAAGATAAGACTGTTATAAAAATTATAAAAATATAAACTTTAATGACAGATAATGCGGACTTAAAATAATAACACTGTTTCATAGTTTGACCTCTAACGCGTGTTGTGAAAATATCACTAGAATTATTGTATGTCTTGTTAGTAACAGAATGGGGGATTTAGAAACCAAACTCGGTGCCAGACCAAAACTAAACAAGACGGATTTTTTACTAAGTTACGACCCTGTGAACAATATTTTCGACGTAGTGAGTTCAAATCTGGCTCAAAGATGCCTTGATAGTGTAGGTGAAAGATTATGTTCCTACTTACATTCAGTGTGGCTCTGCAATGCTTCAGATTTTATTTTTACTTGTATTTTCTAACTTTTTATTACACTTCAGTGAAACTTTCTAAGCCCAGATTTAAAAAGAAATGTACAACCGAGTCCTTGCAGATAACATAGTTCCGAAAAGGCTAGGCTACGTTGATTGAGGTACAGAATTAGGACGCTGCAGATCCATGTGTGTGTGACCTGCAATGTTAAACTAAGATCAAGTTTTTACAGCTGGTTACTAAGACATCACTGACTCAAACAACCAAAAAAAGAAAGAAAATAAGTTTTTATTCGTCGAAAGTGACGCACATAACATTGAACAAACTATTTTTGTGTTTTTTTTTAATTTTTAATTAATCTATTTTCATGGAATTTGTATGTCCTATTAGTCCACAATAGAGGCGTTTGCCCTTAGTAGGACGCTATCATCACCATCATTTCAATTCAGCTGAAAGATGTCTTATGCTGGACATAGGCCTCCCCCAAGCACCGCCACTTTGATCAGTTCTGTGCTTCCCGCAGCCAGCGAATTCCTGCGGCCTTCACAAGGTTATCAGTCCGTCTCACCTGGCCTTCCAACGTTATGTTTTCCGGTACGCGGTCGCCACTCAAAACATGGCCTTGACCGCAACAAGGGAAGGTGGACCGCCGCGCCGGGCACTAGGGGCCATTTTGTTATCGGTGCTTGTCATTTTGGGGGGGCTGCCATAATCGCCATGCATAATCGGCAGGCGGGTTGGTGATCGCAGTATGGTGCTAAAAATGGATAGATGACGCTGCTGCCCATTCTCTAGTAAGTCCCTTAGTCGCCTTTTACGACATCCACGGGAAGAAATAAGGTGGTGCTATTCTTTAAATCCGGCACCATACGGCAATAGTAATAGTACGTCGTAGTGGTAGGACGCTATAGGTTAAAATAATAAAAATAATACGAAAGCAGACCAGTGTCATAGCTATTGGGTCCCCCACCTATGAAATTGGCGTTTTTTTCTCACAAATAGAGAACCTTGTCACTTCTATGAATTAAAATATTCATCAATAGCTTGGTATTATATCGAATAATGACCATCATAGACAACTACCAATAGTAAAAAAAACCTTATTACTTACTTGTAGTTTATAAACATAAAAAATACCTTAAAAATGACTCCTCATTTTGTTAGCAGAAATGACCACTATTTGTTTTAACTTAGCCAAAACTTATTTTTGTTGCTTAATCTAGTGGCACATTACGTTATCTTAGTTTTTAAACATTAGTGCATAAATGTTTTAAAACATTAGTGTTCATGGTTGTTATATAAATTAAGAAAATGTTAGTATGAAAAAAGCAACTTCTTTAAAATTCTCCATACAAAACGCTGATTTCATAGGTGGGGACCTAATATTTAGCGTCAGGTCTTTTGATGCGTAGTTCGCATGTGTCGTTGTAGATGCCGCCACAGCTAGTTATAAAATCTTAAAATTTAATTTATTTATATATTAGAAACGGTATTATTTGTTCAAAAGAATCCCCAGCTGTTTCCGGAAGAAAAAGTAAATCTTCAGATGGTTCAGAAAGAAGTCAACGTGACAATCGGAGACTTCGTTTACCTAGTGCTGAAACAGCTCTCATGCAAAGGGAGGAGGACGGGATACTCTACAAAGCCCCAAAATAATACAACAAGGTACCAAATTAAGGCATAACACATAAACTATTAGTATTCAAATCTTCGTGATTTGAATACTAATAGTTTTAATAAAACCATGAAGAAACTTTTAATTAATAAATGCTACTATAATGTTGACGACTATTTAAATGACTTTACACGTTTTTATTCATTTAATATAACTTCATGATTCTTTTTTCTTCTACTTTGAATTATACAGGGTGTCAGGGACATAGACGCGAAGCCGGTTACCATGGATTCAGTACATGATTCTGAGCCCCCCCTTTTTTTTTTTTTTTTTTTTGAGGATGGGAAATTATCAAACGACATCCCTTTCAGACAAACCCGCGACCCCGGCAGGCATTGGCCCTTCCGGACCCCGTCAGTTGGTGCTGACATCTCTTTGAGGCGCGCGTGGAACACAACGCGCCGTCGACCCGGGCCTGGTCCCTATCGGACGGCGAGCTACCCATTGCTCACCGTCCGCAAGCCCGCGCCTACGGTGGCCGGAAGTCGGCTCGCGACTCCCGACGCCCGGGGCGTCTCCTGCGGCGACTAGGGGCGCGAGGGGGCGCATTTTGCCTCTCCCTCGCGCGCTCCGCCTCCTCCTTCGCGAGCATTACTGCTTCGCAGAAGGAGGTGACGGCCTCCCATGCACTCTCGCTCCGGACCATGGCCTGAACCAGGGCCGGACGCGAGAGATCGCCGCCGCCGATCGCCTCCGTGAGGACACGGCGGTGCTCCGCCCAAGCTGGGCAGACCTCCACCGTATTTCTGAGCCCCCCTGAGTTGAAAATTTTCGTCGGTTATTAAAAAAAAAAACACTTGTACTGACCCAATGGTAACCGGATTCGCGTCGATGTCCCTGACACCCTGTATTATTATTGTAGGATGTGTATGCCTTTCTAGACAAAACATGCTGAAACTTTGATGTTTTTGTAATCGTTCCAACTGATTGTAAACCTACACGTGTTTTTGACAGTTAAATATAATTATCTTATCTTAGTGAGACACAAAAAATTTTTTTTAGTTCTCTCAAATGGATGGGCGATGAACCACTGTAAGTACACTGTGGTTGAAACATCGGCATTGTTGTGTAATTTTGCCGACGACTGTACACAAACAGTGATATACGTAAAGGTGAGTATAGACAAGAGCATTTACTTGTAACAAAACATCGACCCGCTCATAAGTGTCACCCTTTCACGAACCAAACATTGAACACGACAATCGACGCTTTGTTACAACTTTATTTTGCAAACAAATGAGCGAATTTGTGTGACACTTCATCAAGCAAGGTAAATGCATTACATGCGACCTGAAGATCCGACTATTGAAAGACGAGTTAACGCAAAATATAAACGAATGTTACAAGTAAATGCTCACTTGCCGTGAGCATAAAGCTTTGTGCAGACCAGCGCGACTTGTCGCGCGACGCGACACCGGTTATTGTTATACCGCCAAGTTTTCTTAGAAATTGTATTGTTGGAGTCGCGTCGCGGCGTTGCGTCGCGCTGGTCTGCACGAAGCTTTACTTCGAACACCGTGTCGAGTATTCGCAGGAACGTTACACTAAATGGAAATTCTTTTTTTAAATTGAGCTTTTGCTTGTCTTGTGCCAGTCGTTAGAACGTTACATTACATAAAAATCCTCGAGAAAATGCTCTAGTGTATACTCACCTTACAACACGTTATAAGTATAGGCTCTCGGTTATTTTTGAATCCAGTCGGACATCGAGAGTCCATGTCTGTTAACACTATTTTAGACAACAGAAAACTAGAATATTAATGATTTGAAAAGTGTCAATACAAGTCATATTACTAAGAAAAAAAGAGAAAATTATAATTGCATTTTGAAGTTAAGAAACGTTCTAAAAATTATTATGGAGTCAATACCAGAGACTAATATTATAAAACTGCCCCCGGGAGCACTTTACGATGTAAGAAAAATCTATAATATGCATAAACCAGGAAGCATTGAACAAGGTGTTAATATTTTGAAGGCGTGGATACTAAAACAGAACCATATTATCAAGAAGGATTTTAGTAAGTACCAATGACTTTTTTTTTTTAAATACAGAAATCTAACTTTGTTCTTTGTGCCTGTGTCAGATCTATCCTTCTATCTGCGGAAAACATATATCCAAATAATAATAAATACATTTTTGGAATACGTCATTATAATTTTTAAATTATTACTCTTGATCTAATTTTAACAATTTAAAATAATTAAATTCATGTTAATAATTCATGGCTTGAAAGTAAATGTTGGCAAACTTTAAAGACAGGTTTCTCTTTTTTCCAATTCTTATAAGTTAAATGAAACTGACAGGTTTTTTTGGTGACTCATTTAAATTTTCCCCATCCCGAAACCTCTGTTCCCCATCCATCTGTACTATAAATATACCCTATCCTACTATATACAGGGTTACTGGTAACTCGACGTATTCCTTGCAGGACGTCATAGTAGGGTTAAAATGCAACAAATTAAGCCACCAAATGTTCTACCGAAGTTCAGTAGTTTTTGAGCTAGTTACATTTTCAGTTTTTTTATGAAAAATCCCAGATTAAATCATTTGGAGCCAATTTAAAAATGATTTACAGCGCGACTGTACTGAAATTTAAGTTAATATCATAGTTGATGCTGTAGCAGATCTTTGTTAATAATTAAAAGTTCAAAAATGCCAGAAACCTTGGCAAATATCACTAAACAAACATTTATTTTTTTGTGTTTTTTGCTGTTACTTCATACAAATTGTTGTCTAGTGAAAAAAAAAAATACTACGCCTGATGTACAAATTACTAGGAAAATATCCTTGTCTTATCAGCTATCCAAAAAGATATGAAAGTTAATACAAAGTTATGGACTACATTATGTGCGACTCACAAAAAGGTGATTATTCGGAAAATCAAATAAAACAATTTCGTGAATATTAGCATTATTTTTAATCAATATCAGTTTAAAAACTTTAATTACACTTTCACGCGTCTTGTTCGATGTGCTGCCCTCGGTTTCGAATACATGTTCTTATTCGCTTCCTCACTTCAGTTTTTGTGATTCTTGATGTGATTGTTGCCCTCATCTGGTCCGCCGTATCTGTTATTCTCCCCCTTAGTTCTTCAATTGAATTTACTGGGGCACATAAACTAGGTCTTTCATATGACCCCAGATGTAAAAGTCTAGCGGTGTAAGATCAGGGCTTCGTGCAGGCCACGCAATCGGCCCACCGCGCCCTATCCATCGGTTTGGATAGGTTTCATCCAGCAATTGTCGAATTGTGATTCGGAAGTGGGCTGGACATCCGTCATGTTAATAGATCATGTGTGCTCTTCTGTCTTCCGGTACATCCGTGAGCAGTGGTGTTAATTGATTTCTTAGGAAATCTTCATAAAGTTCCCCATTTATTGTTCGGGGTAAAAAATGTGGGCCAATATTTTCCTAGTAATTTGTACATACGTAGTGTTTTTTTTTTCACTAGTCAACATTTTGTATGAAGTAACAGCAAAAAACACAAAAAAAAATGTTTGTTTAGTGATATTTGCCAAGGTTTCTGGCATTTTTGAAATTTTAGTTATGAGCAAAGATCTGCTACGGCATCAACTATGATATTAACTTAAATTTCAATAAAGTTGCGCTGTAAATCATTTTTAAATTGGCTCCAAATGATTTAATCTGGGATTTTTCATAAAAAAACTGAAAATGTAACTAGCTCAAAAACTACTGAACTTCGGTAGAACATTTGGTGGCTTAATTTGTTGCATTTTAACCCTACTATGACGTCGTGCAAGGAATACGTCGAGTTACCAGTAACCCTGTATATATAGTAGGAAGAAAATAATAAGGATAATAAAGTAGGATTAATATTAATATTTCCTATTTATTTAATATATCCTACTAATATTATAAACGCGAAAGTTTGTGAGGATGGATGGATGGATGTTTGTTACTCTTTCACGCAAAAACTACCGAACGGATTTAGATGAAACTTTACAGTAATATAGCTTATACATCAGTATAACACATAGGCTACAATTTACAAATATTTTGTGTATTTTGGCCATAATAACCTGCCCTCTGAGAGCTATCTTGGCGTGCGCTGCCTAAACCGTTACAGTTATATGAAGATGATGGGATTGTTTGTCTTAAACCGTTCTCAATAAAACTCTGGAACAGCATATGTCTACCTTTTATGTGGAAGCCATTATAGCCAAAATAGTGAGCCATATAATACATTGAAATTGGATACTTTATTATTTACACTGCATATTTTGGAGAATTTAGTTCATTCTTATCAAAATGAATACCTTTATCGCTTTTGGTATTTAATGTAGATAAACTTTGTCTTTGACACTAAGTAATTTGGACGGATAGTTTAAAAGTTACTACGATAAGAATGACCTGAGCGGAGCGTCATGAGTTGGTGGCGCGCAGAGCGGGGATGAGGAGCGGGCCAGGCAATGCCGCGCCATGACCAAGTGCGCGTCAGAGCAGAAGTCGTTGACGATTGGTTTCATTTTTGCGACAGCACATGCGATTCGAAGCGACACCACACACTAGCTTACACTAGGCATAACTATAATTTATACACTGACGTATTAAGATTTTTTGGGACTTTTTTATATTGCTATAAAAAAGTAATTAAGATATTAGAATTGTGTTGGTGCTAGAATATTTCAAATGAATGATGAAACACGTTATTATTATTTTAAAGTTAGATTCATGAAAACCTGTTTAATGTGTGCTGCTGGGAGTTTGTTGCGCCCCTTCTTCCCAGCTAACGCACTAGGAAGTGGTGAAGGGTGGGCGTTTTGGGGGACTGTCTTATGTAATTTTGACGTTCGAAAAGTGCTGATTATCAGCCTAGTTTGAATAAATGACTTTTGAATTTTGAATAAAAATATAAATAAATATTATCTGTCTGTCTGTCTGTTACCTTTTTTGGCTTAAGTGGCTGAATGGATTTGGATGACAGGTATAAGAATAGGCCATGATCTGATTTAGGACACGGGTACGCCGTGTGATTTATTTTTCAACATCCACGCGAGCAAAGCCGCGGGCAGAAGCTAGTTATTATTTTATTACTTTATCCTTTTAACTTTTATAACGGACAAGTGTGAGTAGGATTTGAGGGTTCTGTCTTAAAGCTGTGCTCGCTCGGCTGAGTCGGCTGCCCGAAATTCCAATTCTGGATTGCAGGGCAAACTTAACAGTTGAAAAAAGAACTTTTAATAAAGTGGAGTTGACAGACATACAGTCTTGAAGTAATATTTATACTTCAAAACAGATTGAAGAACAAATTTAACTTTTCAGTTGATATACAGGGTGGAATTTTGAGATGGGGCAGTAAGGGCAGCTACCTAAACCATTGTAGCTACAGGAAGACGATCTTAGGAAATTGTCCTTAACTTTTTGAGACATTTTGATCTGCAATCACAGATTTTGAAAAAAAAATGTACATTCAGCAACGAAATAGGCAGTTTCACTAAAACATTTTTTGATCCCAATCGATCCTGTTTCTTATAAGGATCAAAAAACTCTATCGGACCAACTGAGGTTTGAGTACTAAAAAAGTCAGAAAATGCAAAAAACTTTTTCCTTACATTCCGTTGGAAATGAGACTCCAACGTACTTTTTACGATGGATAGACTGGCCGAAACAAGGAGGAGCTCGTGGCTAAGTAATGACTGCCGCATAGCGACCTATGCGGCAGTCATTACTCGTCATTAGTCGTTATGGATCGACATCCATCAGGTTAAGCTACGCTTGCCGGGGTTGATCTGTGGATGGGTGACCATATCTACATACCAAGACTCCTCCGTGCTTCGGAAAGCACGTTGAGCCGTTGGTCCCGGCTGTCATTCATGGATCTTTGACAGTCGTTACGGGTCGTCAGAAGCCCGAAAGTCTGACAACCAGTCTTACCAAGGGGTACCGTGTTGCGGAGGTCAGATAGGCAGTCGCTCCATGTAAAATACTGGTATTCAGCCGCATCTGGTTAGACTGGAAGCCGACCCCAATATAGTTGGGAAAAGGCTAGGCTCGCCTTTTCCCAACTACAACAAACTAATATACGATACCGTATCTTCCCAGTGATACCCAATCATCATCTGCCTAGCTTTTTTCCTTTTTTCCATATTGGGGTAGAGTTCCAATCTAACGGAATTCAGCTGGCTAATGATACCTCTTGGTAAGACTGGTTGTCTGACTTTCGGGCTTCTGACGACCCCTAACGATTGGCAAAGATCCACGAATGACAACAGAGACTGACGGCTTAACGTGCTTTCTGAAGCACGGAGGAGTCTCGGTATGTACGGATGGTCAACCATCCCCGGACTGACCGCGGCAAGCGTAGCTTAACTCGATCGATTGACCCATGCGGCTGTTATTACGTAGCCACGTAGAGCCCTTCAAGAGCTTGGATTCTATAAAATACTTGTAAATAAAATTAATAGTTTCAAAAACTCTAACAAACACGCTTATTGTATTCAGACCTTGAAACCTAATCGTGGTCAAAGTTCATTACAAGACCTTTCTAACAAGTCCAAACACGGCTATGATACGATATTTCATCATGGAATGCTAGTGCCTATCTTCCGGTTTCATCATCAGACCTTGAAACCTAATCATGGTCAACGTTCATTACAAGACCTTTGTAACAAGTCCAAACACGGCTATGATACGATCATCCATCATGAAGTTCCAGTTCATATCTTCCGGATCCATCATTAGATCAGCTCGACAGTACCATGTTATTGTATTGCCATCAAAATCACATACAACTGCCAATTTTCATAACGCTACGATCTTTAGAAGATGGTTAAATTAGTTTTCTTAGATTTGAATACATAGTTACATACATACAGGTCGACCTAATAAAAGCGTGTTAAAAATAAAGAACTTCAATCTCCTGCGTTCTTGGCTAATCTCTGTTGAGACTGGCCACCGTAACCAAAATTCGGTAAGGATGATCATATTATTACTAAAATTTGAAATTCTTTAACTTTTCCAGGCAGGGAGTACTTGGAAAGAACGCTGGTTAGGTGCAAAGGTTCCGTAGAAAAGTCAAAGAAGCAAATAGACCGATTGTGCACGATGAAGACGCTGATGCCAAAGTTCTTTTCGAAGACCAATGTGAAGATGGAACTGCAATGCATTTTGAACTTGGGGTGAGTAACTTTTTAAACATAAAAACTGGCAAGTGCGTGTCTGTCCATGCACTTGGGATGAATTTATCCCAAGAACAAACTTTTTAGTTGAAAAAATGTTTTCCCATACATCGATGTACGTCACGGTCAATTCTCCAAATTCTCCATGTAAATGGAACGTAGAAATCGCAAAACAAAAAAGTGTGACAAAACGACAAATTAATGATTTTCTGGTTTTTTCCTTTACTTGAGCTGCTTGATTTTAGGTCAACACATTGTAAGTACCTACCTGATAGGTTTTTATTTATTTGCGAGTATCAAAATTTGTCGCATAAATGGCCGTATTTTTTTATTGCAGCGACTTAAAAACATGATTTTTTAGAGCTCCAAGGGATTGTAGATTTTCGTATTTGAAATTAATTTCAATTCCATACCTCCACGCGTTCCTGAGAAAAAGTGTTTTGACAGACAGACGGACGGACAACGAAGTTAAAGTATTTTCCTTTTGAGGTACAGAACCCTAAAAATACTAATTATATTGTCGTGATGGCCCTCTGGTTTAGGCCTTGCCTCTCTTATAGGTACGAGGTTTGTGGGTTCAAACCCAAATGTACAAATGTGACTTTTTCAATTCATATGTACTTTCTGAGTTTATCTTAGACTTAACTGACATCGATGAATGATTGACACCGTGAAAAAACCTGGACTTACACTAAATCTCCAACCCGTCTTGAGTTAATGCTGATGATGATATTCTGAAATCATTTAGAATAATAATAATGTTCTACGCTATTTTGCAGGATGGTGGTTCCTCTGCCCGTTGTAACGGACGACTACTATAGACTAATAATGATTCATATTACCAACAAGGACTTCACAAATGAGAGCCTTTTCTTGTATTACCAGTACTCTATTGTTGTAAGTTCATTATTTGTTTTGTTTTGGAGGGTTCTGATAGTTAGAAATGCGAAAGTAACTCTCTGTCTGTTACGTGAAAGGAGCCATATTGAGCCCAAAATAAATATTGGGAGGACCAGGGTAAAACATTATTTTCACTAGCACTTCAGGTTTTGGGCCCAACTTTGCAAATGAGACTGGTCTCCTTTGACACAATAATAGACCATGCACTGAGTAAGGACAGGATATTTTTTATTCCAGTGATACATTACCGTTGAATAATTTCCGATCTCGACGCGGGTGAAGCCGCGAGCAGAAGCTTACTTTTTTACATTTATGAATATTATACAGAAGTAAAATTATTTGTAGGTTTCCAATACAAAAATATTTTACCTACACTATTTACTAGCGACATAGGATACTTCTACGCCAGGAAAATGCATGGTTTCTGTGTCCGTATAGATTGAGGAGCCATGTCTCATATTTAAACTCGGATACTACCAATATTTAGTAGTAAATTAGCCGATTTTGTAGACCCGATCCTGGAATTTGTAGTAAAACCCTTTAAAAGTTACAGGACGTTTAAGGTTTAAGTCATCTTAGAACTCGAAAACTAGCTGAGCCATATAAAATGTGTTGTTTTAGAGAAATTATACAGTTCTTCCATGTTAGTTTTGTACTACAAATTACAACTCATTTACTACTAAATTATACTAAAAATATGTTGTAATTGGTTGATTACTTTTCGAGCAACAGCGCGGTGAAATTTATGGATTTTTATGAAAAATCAAAACATTGTAGCTATCTCAAATTCAGCCTTACAAAACCCTTTTTTTATATAGATTACGTATAACTTCTGCTAAATCCTACCAAATTTTCAAAAATACTCGTTGAAAGGTGAAACACGTGTCGATTTCTTACAGGGTTCTTTATGACTCATTATGAACAGTTACGCGGATTAAAATACTAAATATACGTCGTCTATTGTTTTTTTTTAAATATTCGTCAGCTAGTTTTCCAGTTCTAAGGTAGCTCCTCAATTCAGACGTCTGAATTGTGGAGCCACCTTAAAGGCCCCGTAACTTTTTAAGGATTTTACTACAAATTCCAGGATCGGGGCTACAAAATCGACTAATTTACTACCAAATATTGGTAGTACCCGCGTTTAAATATGGGACATGGCTCCTCAATCCATACGGACACTGGTTTCTTGGGATTTTTAATGTCATGGTTTCTGACATTTTAAGATAGGCGTGACTGACTTAGATTCAATTCCAGATATCAAGCTACGAAATGCTAATTTGCATTACTATAATAACTTTAACCAATTTAAAAAAAAAACTTTTTTCCAGCTCGCTGAATACTTAATTGCAAAAGATTATAATAATGGTTTCAAAATAATATACGACTTCAGGCAAATGAATTTGTTCGATTTGATCGCAAAAATGAACACAGTGGAACTACACCAGTTTTTATCTATTTTAGTTGTGAGTATTTTATTTCAGTTTTATGAATTAAGTTTTAGTTAAGTTCTTCCGGAAAAGCAGTATAAACATGCTTATTACTGATATCAACCAGCGGTGCAGGGTTTCGATTTGAAGGTTACATACTAGCATTAAAATATATATTGCAATTAAACTTCGCGAACATTCGCACAAGGAGGTGACGGCTTCCCACGGCCTCTCGCTCCGTAGCATGGACGAGGGCTGGACGTGAGAGATCACTGCCACCGATCGCCTCCACAAAAGCATATAAAAGGTCCTGAGATCGATTTCCAGGTCGGGCGGGTTTTTCCATCAGGAAATTCTCAGTAACAGCCCGGAGTCTGGATAATGCTTGGTTGTTGGCAATAGGCTCGCCCCCTATTACATGGGACTTAAACTTAAGTGGCGAAATGTGGGTGTACTGTAGGTACAACTCTGCCAAACTTTTGGGGAATTACAGGCGTGAAGTTATGAATGTTATTTAAAAAAAATAAGTACCACAAATTTCTTTTTCCAGAAAGGCTACGGCGCCAGATTGCAAAGCATCCACATGCTTACTGAATCAAAAACCATAGAACTGGTAATAAATATTGTTAAGCAATTTGTTAGCGAGAAGATTGGCAATAGAATAATAGTGCAACGATCCTTAGAAGATTTACATAAAGCTGTGCCTAGAGAATTGTTGCCGGTGGAATGCGGTGGGAAGCAGAAATCTCTTAAAATATTGCACGGTAAGTAACAACTTTGTTTTTATTACAAAGAAAGTCTCCATTGGTCAAATAAAATTTGCTAGCGAAACTCCGCAGACGTGATGGGTCGATATTTAAACACGACAATATAAAACGCATTATGATGTGTAACATCTGACATCTCACCTTGGTAATAAGCAACATTAACATTATATCCTGAATAAAATTATTCAGGTTTTATTTTAAATGTATTTCGTACCTCA
Source organism: Agrochola circellaris (assembly GCA_914767755.1). Lineage (NCBI taxonomy): Eukaryota > Metazoa > Arthropoda > Insecta > Lepidoptera > Noctuidae > Agrochola > Agrochola circellaris. The sequence continues at coordinate 14,744,482 of OU611860.1, forward strand.
CGAAGAATAATTTTTCTACGTAGTTATTAAAGAAAAAGAAAAATAAGTTTATTCGACACAGAAACACAAGCACATAAATGTGAATAATATAGAAAAATTAAAAATATATAGGATACCTCAGAAATAACCATAGTTAACCTCCAAAACTTATTTATTACTATCTAAACTTATTTCTTAAAATTGATCACCACGGTACAACAATACTTCGACCGCTCGCTTCCAACCTCTATTTAAAAAGTGCCCGATCTCTGCCAAGTCACCGCAACTGTCACCACCAGTGTGGCCAGTGCAATCAATTAAATATCCCAGTTTTATTTGAATCCTCATTTTCGCCGTCAGTATGGCCAGTACCAAAAATGTTAACCGTAAATCGATTTGAATAGTCGATTTTAAACCGTGTAGTTTTAGTTATATTATTAAAACCTTACAAATAGAAAAACGTACGCCAAGGTCAAGTCAGAGTCGCACATCGAGGTTGCCCTAATGTATTAAGATCGGGCAAAAAACGCCGAAACCAAACACGTTTCTTTTAAGGGGACCCCCTTTCATTATTAACTTTATTATTTGTTGCTATAGCAGCAATAGAAATACACAATCTCTGAAAACCTTAACTGTCTACCTATTACGGTTCATGAGAAACAGCCCGCCAAAAGAGAGACGGACGGACGGACAGCGGAGGCTTAGTTATTATTAAGCCTCCGCTGTCCGTCCGTCCGTCCCGTCCCGTCCGTCGTGTGCTCGTGATTTTATATCTATTTTGTTAGGGGTTCCGTACTCGAAGGGTGCTAAACGGAACCCTATTGGGTTCCGTTTAGCAAAATACACCCACCGTGTCGTGACTCCGACAATAAAGCTGTCAGCATGATGTTGTGCTATGAAATACCCATAGCGCAGTGCTCATTTATTTATTTGCATTCCTATGATTATTATCAAATACATTTCTCATTTCAGCGGAATGGATCGAAGAATTAAGTTCAGAAAAACATGTGGAGTACGTGAAAATGATGTATAAAGCATGCACGGATGAAACAAAAAGACATTCAGGAAAGTTCAATGAAGAATACATGGGCATGCCTGGATCCTTCAGATGTCTGAGTGTGGACTAATCTATGATTTTTATACAGAACGACACTACCACAATAAATTAAAACAATGGCATAGAAGTATTTTGAAAAATAAGCTATGAAATAAATTCTAACATCAAAATTGAAAACGTGATTTTTGTAGTGATTAACCGACTTTGGGTTTTGCCAATCTTTGAACAGCTGTACCTTGTTACTAAACTATTGGATATATTTGATTGAATTTTTGTGTGCAGACTGGGGGGAACGTCTTTAGATATGCGAAATTTAATTTGATGTCCCATATGAGTGAACGTTGCAGCCGTAATTCTGTTAGGTGGAAATTGTAATAATTATTAATTGTGATTATAATAGTAGGTCATAATTCATCCAAAAACTGTTAATGTAATTTTTTTTTGTGATAATGCAGGTTAATTTCTTATTTTTGAATTAGTTCCAGTTAAGGTAATAAATACATACACACAAAAGGATAAAATAAAAATTGAATGATTGTTTTATTTATTATTTTGCGACCTTTCGAAAGCATTCGATTGCGTAGACCATGAGACATTTCTGCTGAAACTAGAGCACTATAGGATTAGGAATACAGCTCTTGTTTTACTAAGATCATACCTGAAAAATAGAATGGTTAAAGATCAAGTAAACGACATAAACACATTAGGATCTGAAATGGCAATGGGCGTTCTTCAAGTTTCGATATTGGGTCCATTCCTCTTTTTAGTACTAAATAAAAAAAAAACCTAATGCATTAGATCTAAAAAACCTAATGTTAAAAGTAGCAAATGTGACATCATATTGAATGGAGAAAAACTGGAATTTATTAATCAAACGATTTCCTATGAATCACGCTAGACGAGAAACTACAATGGGGACCACACATAACATCTTTTGCGGGGCGGTTAAGCTCGATCGCTTATGCTGTTAGAAAGATAAGACAGTTAACAGATGTAGACACCGCGCGTTTGGTCTATTTTAGCTACTTCTACAGCATTATGTCGTATGGCATTTAACTGTGGGGTCGTGATTACTTGAACTCAGACACTAACAAAATAGTATTACTTGTTATTTATAAATAGGAATATTGCAGATATACTTTTACAATGTTTGTAAATATGTGAGCACCATGTATCTATCACATAATTAATTTATCTGTCATTGCTTCATTTTTAATTCTTTTTACCTATTGTGGTTTAGTAATCTTATTCCAGGTGCATTGTCTTTACATATAATTATATAATTAATGTATACAAAATTTTGTAAAACATTTTAAAAGAGTAACGGTGGAGTTTCTTGCTCATTTATTTATTTATTTAAACTTCTCGCACACAATAAGGTACAAAGGCGGACTTGAGCATTAGGCATTCTCTACCAGTCAACCAAGGGTGGTGAAGAGATAAGATGGCAGGTGCTCCGATTTAGAGGAGATAATAATAATAAAAAATATTAAAAAGACAACAATGAATTATAAATAAAATAAGTACACAAGTACATATCGCACCTCCGGTGCGAGACTGTCACTTATGCAAAAATTGCAATAATGAGTTAAATGTAATAACTGTCCTAAAGCAATACCATATTGAGTGGTCATTATTAATTCAAAAGTAAGTTAAAAGTTGACGTTGTAGTAAAAGCTATTCATCTTGTCTAAATATTGTTTTTTTTTTTAAATATTAAACTTTTAAATGCTTCTCCTGAAAAATTGCATTTTTGCATAAGTGACAGTCTCGCACCGGGGGTGCGATATATAGTTTATAAACTTATGATACACGTACATACATATTGACTATAATATATACCTACATTATATATTTATAAGAATACAAATTCAAAGGAAATGAGGTAATTGAGATGACTCTACACTATTTGTTTTGAAAATAACTCTGCAATTTCCGCTTAAATGCATACCGACTGGTGGCCGTCCTGATATCAAGAGGAAGCGCATTCCAGAGTAGAATGGACTGAAAAATCTGCTGTTCCATATATTTTGACCGCGTAGGTATTGCACTTTTCTATGAAACAGCAGATTTTTTTTTTAATAATCGACCTAAGTTTTTAACACAGGGGCTTCAAAATCATGGTCAAATTTTTCGCGTCGATGTATACCACTCTGTATATTAACACAAGAAACATCTGATAAAACCAAGCCAAATATCAAAGAAACAGTAATGATGTTTCAAAAGAGAGGAAATTAAGATACTTAAACAAAAACAATGCAGTATTTTCAAATAAGGGCTTTATTTCTACTGTATATGAACACAAGAAACATAAATTAGATAAAACCAAGGCAAAAATCAAAGAAACGGTTAAAGATTTTAGACATAAAACTCCGAGTATTCAGTCCGTATTCCGTTGCATGTGGAGATAAACCATTATGCAGCGGACTGTTGTTTGCGGAGCGTGCATGCCAAAGGCACTGCCGATATTGCAACCAGCGTATTATAACACGTACGATTGATATCTGTGCGGACTATGGGAAGTTTTAAAATACTTCGTACTCGTATTTCTGGAACGAAAATTATTGACGTGTCTAAATTAAACGTCGTCAATCATTTTCGTTCCAGAAATCGGATGTGGGTATTTTAAAACTTCCCATAGTCCGCACAGATATCAATCGTATTTGGTATAATACAAGCTGGTTGCAATATCGGCAGTGCCTTTGGCATGCACGCTCCGCAAACTACAGTTCACTGCATAATAGTTCATCTCCACATACGACTACGAATACGGACTGAATCCTCGGAGTATTATGTCTAAAGTCTTTAACCGTTTCTTTGATTTTTGCCTTGATTCTATCTAATTTATGTTTCTTGTGTTCATATACAGTAGTAATAAAGCCCTTATTTGAAAATACTGCATTGTTTTTTGTATCTCAATTTCCTCTCTTTTGGTCAGACATTATTACTGTTCATATTCTTTTGGGCAAAGTGTTATTGGGTTTTCCATAAAAAAAATCTTAGTGACAGCCCGGACTTTAAAAGTTGGTGTGATACCCCCGTACCTTGGTCCACACGTGGCGCTGTTGGTCCTGCGCCTGATCTCTCCGGTCCTGTCGGATTGCCGTCCCATCGGACGATAAGAGTGAGGGAAGAGAGAGTGCATCTGTGTCTGCGCCTGCGGACTATAATCTACCTTCTTTCTACAACTAAATTCCTCTTACAATTCGCAACGGTTAATTAATATAATAACCAGGTAAATTTCCAAAATCCGTTTAGAGTAAGGAGTTTTATATAACACAGTTAATGAAGTATCAACTCTGTTATATAAAACTCCTTACTCTAAACGGATTTTGGAAATTTTCATGAATTTTTTGTTTTATTTAGCTTCTTTTTCAACTACATAGTTGGATACCTATCTACAACCTCAAGTATGTCATCAGCATCGACAACCTAGATCTGGGGTCACTGCTCATCTACAAATTTTACAATATGATAAATAAATAAAACGATCAATCAATTTTTATTTAATTTTTTTACCTTCACAGGAACTAAAACAAAAATGAGAAAATATCACAAAAAAGTACATTCATAGTTTGTGGATGAAATGATTACATATAATTACGGTCACAATGAATACGTTTTACAATTTCCACCTAATTGAATTACGGCTGCAAAGTTCACTCAAATGGGCGTAGAAAGAAATTGAGAAAATACATGGAAACTAAAAATCAACTTTTTTTTTGTCCTATACAAGATTGAGACAACAATAAATTAAACTTCGTAGGATATCTAAAGATGTTCCCAATCTGCACACAAGAATTCAAACAAATATAATCCATTAGTTTAGTAACTAGATACAGCTGTTCAAAGATTCGCAAAACCCAAAGTCGGTCCATCATCAGTACTACAAAAACATTTTCAATTTCGATGTTACAATTTATTTGACAGGCTATTTTTCAAAATACTACTATGCCATTGTTTTCATTTATTGTGGTTTTGTCGTCCCGTATCCCGAAATTACAGATTAGTCCACGCTCAGACACCTGAAGGATCCAGGCATGCCCATGTATTCTTCATTGAACTTTCCTGAATGTCTTTTTGTTTCATCCGTGCAAGCTTTAAACATCATTTTCACGTACTCCACATGTTTTTCTGAACTTAATTCATCAATCCATTCCGCTGAAATGAGAAATATATTTGATAGTCATAGTAATAAAAATAAATAAATCTGCACTGCGCTGTGAGTCCCCGATAGCACAGCATCATGCTGAGAGCCTTCTTGTCACAGTCACGACTTGCAGCTGCCGACTATTTCTGTTCTGTGCTCGTGATTTTATATTTATTTTGTTAGGGTTCCGTACCCGAAGGGTGCTAAGCGGAACCCTATTACAAAAGCCTCCGCTGTCCGTCCGTTGGTCTCTCTTTCAGCGGGCTGTATCTCATGAACCGTAATAGGTAGACAGTTGAAATTTTCAGAGATTGTGTATTTTACACAAATTGTATAATTCAATTCAATTTTTTTTTAATAACGTTAATATTAAATCGGGTTCCGTCCCCATACAAAAAACGTGTGTGTTTGCGGAGTGGTTTGCTCTATCTTAATACGGTACAGAGCCCCTGGTGTGCGAGTCTAACTCACTCTGGGCCGGCTTTTTTCTATATTATTCGAATTAACTGATATTTTTGTACTCATGATTTAGTGATAAATAACCCTATTTCTTTTCTTCTTTAATAACCACTCTTACGTACCTATTGACTGGCAGAACTAATAATCTTAAGTTTTACAGACAGTTTATTTTGATTCATCATCAAGTGGGTGATGTCAGACTGTGGATGACCACAGTCTGACATCACCCACTGCTGAGCATAGGCCTCTCTTTTCTAGTGCCAATCCCCACGTTTCTATGTCAGCCTCATCCAGGTTCTACCCGCGATAGTAATAATGTCGCCAGACGACCGACACTTCCGTTGCCCAGTCCTTGCACTCGGTCACTGCCTTCACTTGTCATCACTGTGCCTTATTTTGATATAACTTATTCATAAAGCATTGGTGGTCGTACCTGACGGCCTTGATATATTTGCCGTAGGTCATGGATTCGAACATGGGCAGATACTTTACTTTTCATAGTTTATTTCATGAGCATGCTCTCAAAACCAATTGAGCATGGCGATCCATAGCTCCCTGTATGAGAGTGAGGTATTTACCGTGTTGTCTACCTTGTGATATGCAATAAAGAATTGAATTGAATCGAGATTTATTTTCTACTTAATAAAAGTAATGAGGATTTTACAAGGTCAAATTAAATTAGCTAGCGAAACTTCGCAGACGTGATGGGTATCGGATATCTAGACATGATAAAGCAATAGATGATTTTTTTAGGTCATCAACCGCAGTGTAGTTGACATATCAGTTTTAAAAGAACAGATTTCTCAACTCATAATATTCAAGTAACAACATGATCAGCGGGTGTCGACCCTAAAAATACTTAATTAATACTACTTAATAAAAGTAATGAGGATTTTACAAGGTCAAATTAAATTAGCTAGCGAAACTCCGCAGACGCGATGGGTATCGGATATCTAAACATGATAAAGCAATAGATGATTTTTTTAGGTCATCAACCGTAGTTTAGTTGAAATAACGGTTAAAAAAAAAACTGATCATTTTTTATTTTGATATGTAATAGAGAAGTTTTTGTAATGCAATTCAATGTGACCTGTTACTTACCATGCAATGTATGAACAGATTTCTGCTTCCCACCGCATTCCACCGGCAACAATTCTCTAGGCACAGCTTTATGTAAATCTTCTAAGGATCGCTGGACAATTATTCTATTGCCAATCTTCTCGCTAACGAATTGCTTAACAAAATTAACTAGCAGTTCTATAGTTTTTGATTCAGTAAGCATGTGGATGCTTTGCAATCTGGCGCCGTAGCCTGCCTGTAAAAAGATTTCAGGTACTTATTTTTTTTTATAACGTAAATAACATCACGCCTGTAACCCCTGAGGGGTTAGTCAGAGGTGTACCTATAGTACACAATGTATACATTTCGCCAATTTTATTAAGTTTAAGTCCCATGTAATGGGGGGCTAGCCTATTGCCATCAACCGATCACGATTCAGACTCCGGGCTTTTACTGAAAATTTCCTGATGGAAAAACCCAATAACACTTTGGCCGACCTGGGAATCAAACCCAGGACCTTATACTCAGCAGTAGCATTGACAAGCACTAGACTACCGAGGCAGTCATTTTTTTTAATAAGTAAACTTTATAAATATGCCGACGGCTCATCTGCTATTAAGTGGTCATCGTTAAGCCGATATCAGATGCGACCCACCACCGCTGGTTGACATCAGAAATAAGCATGATAATACTGCTTTTACGGACGAGCTTTTTTACATCTAAAACTTAATTCATAAAACTAAAATAAAAAACTTACAATTAAAATAGTTAAAAACTGCTGTAGTTCCACTGTGTTAATTTTTGCGATCAAATCGAACAAATTCATTTGCCTGAAGTCGTATATTATTTTGAAGCCATTATTATAATCATTTGCAATTAAGTATTCAGCGAGCTGGAAAAAAGTTTTTTTTATATATAAAGTTATCATGGTACCTAATCCAATTTAGCATTTTGTAGCTTGATAGGAATTGAATATAAGTCGGTCACGCCTATCTTAAAATCTCAGAAACCATGAATTAAAAATTCAAAGAAACCATTCATTTTTCTGACATAATGTCACTTGGAAATAGTGTAGTGAAAGATTTTTTTATCTGATCAGTATTTCTAGCGATTATCTTTTACAAACTTACAATTTTACTTCTGTATCATGTAATTAGTATATGTATAAAAGTGAACTAACTATTCTTCGCGGCTTCACCCACGTCGAGGTCGGAAATTATCCAACGGAATTGTACTACTGGAATAAAAAATATCCTATGTCCTAACTTAGTTCATGGTCTACTAATATGTCAAAGAAGACCATTCTCATTTACTTAGGCCAAAAACCTGAAACACCAGCGAAAAAAAATGTGTTCGGGTGTCGGGGAAGTCCTCCTAATAATTTATTACTATAGCGTTTTGAATAATTTTGTAGACGAGAGTATCCATCTGCAGTGCTATTTTGTAACCATCTCACCGTGAAAACTGAGGTGAAGTGAGCGTGGAGTGAGCTGTCATTCCACAGGGATTGACACTATTGACAGCTCACTTCACCCAAGTTTTCACGGTGAGATGTTTACAGACTAGCATGGCTGGCCTTAGAGTGAAAACACCCACAGACGAGATTAAACCTTATTTTAGAGTAGAAAAAATGGTTACTGCCGCGTTCTCAAGTGTCACTCATTCGGTGTCGCCGGTCTTTCACGAAATGGGCGCTAAGCCACGCTTTGTGTGACACAGTCCTTTACCGGAGTTGATAAAATAGGAAACTAACGATTGGCGAAAATAAATGAAAGATGACATTGAACAAGTATGTATTACCGACTAAGACAACAAACCTTTGCGAGTGTTCCTATAACAATTTTTTTAAATATTTAGATTTAAAATCACTAATAAATATTATAAATGTGAAAGTTTGTGTGTTTGGATGTTTTTTACTCAATCGCGAAAAAACGGCTGAACGGATTTACATTAAAAATGACAAACAAATAGTTTATAACCTGTACCCTAATTACGTAATACACGATCGATCAGAAAACGAATTGTTTTAAAACAGATTGCTAATCCATAGATTCATAAGATGGAAAAAAAAATTGCTCAACAACGTAAATAACGCAATGAATGTTGTTGGACTGTCAAACCGAAACTGATTAGTCGTAATCGTTTACGAAAATGTGTTGCGTAATTAGATAGCTTTTTTTTTTTTTTTTTTGAGGTTGGGAAATTATCAAATAACTTCTCCCGCTCTGGGCGGAGCGGGAGGGCGTGTCAGACTTTTACTGACTAAAACCCACCCGTGTTCCTTCCGTTGCCTGTGTACCGGGGTCGCGATATCCCTTTCGGACAAACTCGCAACCCCGGCAGGCATTGGCCCTTCCGGACCCCGTCAGTTGGTGCTGACATCTCTTTGAGGCGCGCGTGGAACACAACGCGCCGTCGACCCGGGCCTGGTCCCTATCGGACGGCGAGCTACCCATTGCTCACCGTCCGCAAGCCCGCGCCTACGGTGGCCGGAAGTCGGCTCTCGACTCCCCGACGCCCGGGGCGTCTCCTGCGGCGACTAGGGGCGCGAGGGCGCGACTCAAAAATTCAAATTCAAAAAAATCTACTCGATCTCTAATCGACTAGTAATAGTAATAGTTTATAACCTGGATTAACATAATGTATACTTTTTATCCCGGCAGTATGTTCTTGGGGGATAATTTCCGACCTCCACGCGGGTGTAGCCGCGGGCGTAAGCTAGTGAATACTAAATGTAAATACTGCCAATAAAAAGTAAGAAACAACGGGGTTATTGGGGAAGGTCAACTTAAAATATTGCTTCCTTTAATGTCACCATATCACAGCGATATTATCTAAACTAACTACTATTTTACTGAGAAAACGTGATTTCAAATATATATACACTGTGACATTTTAGTCGTCTTACAAAAGCAGCCCACTTCATGTATCCAAGGACTACTAAACATTCATTTAAAAAAAAATTGATATAACGTAACAAATTTTTAATTGCTCGTAGAGGTATTGTATGTCGCGTACATTGATAAATGATAAATGATAAATGATTTTTATTTCTGTAAATAGGTTGTACAAAACACTTTTAGGCACTTTGAGTGGCCTTTTGACGAGACGATTAAAATATCACTGTGTATATAATTTTTTTTGATGAATGTGTAGTAGTCATTGGATACATGAAGTGGGCTGCTTTTGTAAGACGACTAAAATGTCACGGTGTATATCGTTTCTAGCTTGCCGATCGTTCAAGGTTCTATCAAAACGTAAAATAGACTTGAAGAAAACAGCTAGGAACGGTCGTAGAAGTTTGGTGCCGTAGTGAAAAATGCTTGAGTGGACTTCCCCGACTTAGACATACCTACTTTTTGTCGTGGGCATTTTGCATTTCAAATTTTGGGCCCAATATGGCTGATCTCCTTTCATGCAACAGACTGCAGACAGAGTTACTTTCGCATTTCTAACTATTAGAACCCTCTAAAACAAAACAAATAATGAACTTACGACAATAGAATACTGGTAATACAGTAAAAGGCTCTCATTAGTGAAGTCCTTGTTGGTAATATGAATCATTATTATTCTGTAGTAGTTGTCCGTTACAACGGGCAGAGGAACCACCAGCCTGCAAAATAGCGCAGAATAGAATTTTTCTAAATTAATTCAGAATATCGTCATCAGCATTAACTCTCAAAACGGTGAAGGAAAATATTGGAAAAAACCATATGTCCTAGAACCAAAAATTCGAAAATATGTGACATCTACCAACCCTCACTGACTCGCGTGGTAGATTATTGCCCACTCCCTCTCGAAGAGAGGAGGCCTGTGTCCCAGCAGTGGGAACATTAGAGGCTAAATATAATTATTGTATGTTGTTATTAACTCAAGACGGGTTGGCGATTTCAGACTTATATTAACTGTAAGTTCAGGTTTCCTCACGATGGTTTTCATTCACCGATGTCAGTTATATCCGAGATAAACTAAGAAACTACCTACTTAAGAATTATTGAAAAAATTAGATTAATTTATTTTGAACTCACAACCTCGTATATGAGAAAAATACTAATGTTAAAATCGTGATGACCAGGTTTAACAACTGGTCATCACGATTTTAGGATTAGTATTTTTAGGGTTCCGTACCCCAAAAGGAAAAAACGTAACCCTTATTCGTTGTCCGTCTGTCAAGATCCCTATTTTCAAGAACGCGTGGAAGTATCAAATTGAAATTAATATCAAATACGTAAGTCTACGGTGCCTTGCAGTTCTAAAAAAAATAAGCTTCTAAATCACTGCAATAAAAAATACGGCCATCTCTGCGACATATTTTGATACTCGCAAATAAATCAAAACCTATAGGCTACATACAGTTGACCTAGAATCATGAAATTCAAGAAGCAGCTCAAGTAAAGGAAAAAATTCAAAAATCGTTAATTTGTCGTTTTATCATATATTTTTTGCTTTTTCGTCATTACTTTTCAGGTGGAGAATTGACCGTGACTTATATCGATGTATGGGAGACCAATTTTTCAACTACAGTTCTTGGGATAAACTCATTCCAACTACGAAACCCTTTATTGTGCACGGACCTACACGACTTAGCCGGTTTTTATGTTTAAAAAGTTACTCACCCCAAGTTCAAAATGCTTTGCAGTTCCATCTTCACATTGGTCTTCGAAAAGAACTTTGGCATCAGCGTCTTCATCGTGCACAGTCGGTCTATTTGCTGCTTTGACTTTTCTACGGAACCTTTGCACCTAAGCAGCGAGTTTTCCAAGTACTCTCTGCCTGAAAATGTTGAAGAATATAAAATATTAGTAGTATCCTCCCCAACGAATTTCGGTCACGGTGACTAGTCTCAACAACTAGCCAAGGAGATTAAAGTTCTTTATTTATAAGTATTTTTTAGAATCCAAGCTCTTGAAGGGCTCGACGTGCGACGTTGCTTAGTCTAACATCCGCATCGGTCGCTCGATCGGGTCAAGCTATGCTCGAGGTAGGCTAGGCTCGAGGTTTAGGGTAAACAAAAACTAAGGTTGTACATTGAATTGTAAATAATATCCTACTATGACTGACTGCTTTTACTGACAAATTGGCAATTGCAATTATATATTAATTCAACTGAAAGAACGAGTTTTAACTACATCTATATTCAAGTAACTTTAATTACTTATGTCTAATCTTCTATTAAGAACTAGTATGTTGTGCTTATATTGTTATTTTGTCGCAAAACTAGTTTACAATAGTTTTAAATCCTACGTCTATGCAACAAACAATTTACCAACCCGAAATTAATCAATCACAGACAGACAGAGTTAATATACTAGCTACGCCTCGCGGCTTCACCCGCATAAGTCTCGATCCCGTAAGTATATCGGGATAAAAAGTATCCTATGTCCTAACCCAGGTCATGGTCTACCCATGTCTCAAATTTCATCCGAATCCGTACAGCCGTTTTTGCGTGAAAGCGTAAAAAACAAACAAACAAACTCACTTTCGCATTATAATACAATATTAAAGTTAGGATTAAATTGGATTACCATAATAACTATTTATAATAAAAATAAAAATACTTTTTTCCAGCACGCTGAATGTTTAAATGCAAATGATTATAATTATGGATTCTATTAGTCAGGATTTTATATAATTATTATATAAGTTAGGATAATGTCATAAAGTAATAACTAACTTCTGCCCATTTTATTGAAAAGGAAAAATAAATAGCTACAATATATACAGCCCGCGGCTTCACCCGCGTGGATGTCGGAAAATATCCTAGGTACTACCGGAATGAAAAGTACTTTATGTGTTAATCCAGGTTTTAAACTATCTGTGTGTCAAATTTCGTCCGAATCTGTTCAGCCGTTTTTGCGGCACTCCGGAACATACATCCAGGACAAAAATTCTAATAAACTATGTTTTCGGCATCAGACTCGTTCCCATACCTTGCAGCAATTTTTTTTTCAAATATATCTAATCTACCGTTTTGACTTTCTTATGATTTTATTTATTCCAATACATTCTAAATTAAACTTCCCAGACAAACTACTATGTACTTATTTAAATAACCATATTAAAAACAAAAGAAAACTATATTAACGACATTCCAATTTTAAAGAGTATTTGCATTGCACCAAGCTTTTATGTCAGTTCAACCTTTTTTGAATAAAATCGGATTGAGTTTTCAAACATGTGTCAAAATAAAATGTATTTTAAATCAAAAGCACTAAGGAGTATTGATATCAACTTCGAAGCAAATCACCCTCAAAATAACTATCTACCACTTTTTAATGCGATGAATTTCAATAAAATACGAAACACGTCTTCCATCAATTCTGTTAAAGAATGTTTTTACATTTGAAGTAGATTGGACCAAGGAATCACGTTGTCCCATACAAACTTTGCCCCCCTTTTTCACCCCTGAGGGGTAGAATTTCGGAAAATTCTTTCTCATCGGCTGTCTTCGTTATACAAAGAACACACCCTCTAAGTTTCAGCTCTCTACGATCAGCGGTTTAGGCTGTGCTCTGATCCGTCAGTCAGTCAGTAATTCAGGAAAGACGCAATTTATATGTAAAGATAGAAAAAGAAATAAACATAATATTTGAACAATATTGTAGCCCATAACACTGTTTACAGATTAACTGTGTAATATAATATAAATCCAGTCCAATTTTGTTAGGGGAACATCGCAGTGTGTGTGTGTATTTTACGATGATGTAAGAAAACACTGGCTGATGTCGGTTAATATACAAAACAAATAATAGAGGACCAAGAATAGAACCTTGTGGTACACCAGAGGTGACCTGCGGGATGCAAGAAGAATGACCGTGATGTAGGAAGCAAACCACTTCAGTAGGCTATCACGGATTCAATGATTTCATGATCATATTTGTCCAAATGAATCCCACGGGAACGCGTAACATGTCCTTAATCAGATCAAGGCCTTATACTTATCTTCCAAATGCATTTAACTATATTTCTACTTAAAATATACTACCTGAAAATTATAATTATGCCTACTTATTGTAAGTTAGTAATATATCGCTTGGAATCGTATGAGCTGTGAAAAAATAGCAAAATAATTAATACAACCGTCAACAACTTTTGCTCTCACGTGCACTGGGCCATAGTGCGTCATTGCTTGGCCCTCTCGCTCTGCACGCCGTCTGCGCCACCGACTCATAGCGCTCCGCTTATGTAATTCTTATCGTGGTAACTTTTAAACGTCAAAATTACTTAGTTTAAAGACAAAGTTTATCTACATTAAATACCAAAACAGATTAAGGTATCCATTTTGATAAGAATTAACTAAATACTTTTAAATGTGCATTGTAAAAAAGGGTCCTATTTAAATGTATATTTAATGGCTCACTATTTTGGCTATAATAGCTTCCGCTTAAAAAATTGATATTATGCTGTCGTGGGCTTTTATTTAAAACTGTTTAAGACAAATTCCCATGATACATTATATATTCATGTAACTCTAACGGTTAAGGTAGCGCACGGTAAGATAGCTCTCAGAGAGCGGCATTTTTTCCGACTTACTTGATGCTAATCGTTATATTATGGCCAAATCACACGAAATCTTTATTAATTGTAGCCTGTGTTATTCTGATGTAATGTGATATAATACTGTTATAATTACTGTACAGTTTAATCAAAATCTGTTCAGTAGTTTTTCTGTGAAAGAGTAACAAACATCCATCACAAACTTTCGCGTCTATAATATTATAATAATATAAATATGATATTATTTAATTAAAATAAAATATTATAATAGAAAATATAAATATTATTATTAGAATAGTTATGATATTATAATATAGTAGAATAGAATAAGTGGGATAGTAGGAATTAGGATAGTATATATACATATATATAGAATATGGATGGTTGGGGAACAGAGGTGTTGGGATGGTGAAAATTTAAATTAATCACCAAAAAAACCTGTATGTTTCATTGAACTTTAAAAAATTGGAAAATAGAAAAACCTGTCTTTAAAGTTTGCCAACATTCACTTTTAAGCCGTGAATTATTAACATGAATTTAATTGTTAAAATTAGATCAAGAGAAATAATATAAAAATTAAAATTAAGTATTCCAAAAATGGATAATATCTGTTTTCCGTATATGGAGGGTATCTGACACAGGCCCAAAGAAGAAAAGTTATATTTCTGTATTTTTAAAACGTGCATACAAAAAAAAAGTCATTGGTACTTACTAAAATCCTTCTTGATAATATGATCCTGTTTTAGTATCCACGCCTCCAAAATGTCAACACCTTGTTCAATGCTCCCTGGTTTATCCATATTATGGATCTTTCTTATATCGCAAAGTGCTCCCGGGGGCAATCTTATAATACTAGTCTCTGGTATTGATTCCATAATATTTTTTAGAACGTTTCTTAACTTCAAAATGCAATTGAAATATTCTCTTGTTTTTTAATAGGACCTTTTATTAACACTTTTCAAGTTATTATTGTTTTCGTTTTCTGTAGTATAAAAAAGTGTTTAGAGACACAGAATCTCGATGTTCAACTGAATTAAAAAATAACCGACAGCCTATACTTATAACGTCTAGTAAGATTTTGTTAAGGTGGATGTACACTAGCAAATTTTCTAGAGCATTTCCATGCAATAGAATCTTACGACTGGTACAATACAAGCAAAAGATCAATTTAAAAAAGCATTTCCATGTAGTGTAACCGTTCCTGCGAATGCTCGACACGGTGTTCGTATAATACTCTCGGCGAGTGAGCATTTACATGTAACATTTCATCTTTTAACGTTTCTTCGAGTTACAGCGTTAATAGCTGTAGGTATGTAAGCGGGCACATCCTTTATGCCTGGAGGCTTTCATTCGGGTAATAAATTCTGTTTACTTTTTATTTTCGCTTGAGTATAGATTTCGATGATCTTTTTGTTGGTATATTGACGTGTGCTAGCTGTATATAGCAAATAATTTAATGTAATGTTTTATGTTGTATAATGTACATTATTTTCCATAAGTACTATTGTATAGAATCAAGTTTTTCTAACTGAACAGACAGCTGTGCTGCTGGGGAGTTCGTTGCGCCACTTCTTCTTCCCAGCTAAGCACTAGGAAGTGGTGAAGGGTGGGCGTTTTTGGGGGACTGTCTTATGTAATTTTGACGTTCGAAAATTGCTGATTCTCAGCCTATTTTGAATAAATGACTTTTGAATTTTAATTTGACATTCCTTTATATTTTGTGTTAACTTGTCGTTGAATAGTCGGATCTTCAGGTCGCGTGTAATGCATTTACCTTGCTTGATGAAGTGTTACACAAAACTCGCTCGATTGTTTGCAAAATCAAGTTGTAACAAAGCGTCGAGCGTCGTGCTCAATATTAAGTTCGTGAAAGGGTGACACACATTAGAGCGGCTAGATGTTTTGTTACAAGTGAATGCTCTAGTCTATACTCACCTTTTTATCACTGTTTGTGTACAGTCGTCGGCAAATTACACAACAATGCCGATGTTTCAACCACAGTATACTTACAGTGGTTCATCGCCCATCTATTTAACAGGACAAAAAAAAATATCATAAAATAACACCACGCCTATTTTCCTCGAAAGGTTAGTCAGGGGTGTCAATAGTACAACTACATTTCGCCAGTTATGTTTAAGTCCCATGTAATAGGGGGCGAGCCTATTGCCATCACAAGGGCACGAATCCAAACTCCGGGCTGTTACTAAAAAAATCCTGATGAAAACCCATAACACTTTGCTCGACCTGGGAATCGCATCGGGGACCTCAAACTCCGCAGTAGCGCTTGCGACCACTAGACCAACAAGGCAAATATCTCTATACCTGAGTATAATATGCTTACTAATATTATAAGGCTATCACTTATAACATAATCATGGCATACCATGTTTATGTCATAAGTGATAGCCTACAGAGGCCGACTTAATGCCATAGCACTAAGTCGGCCTCTGTACATTTGTGTGCTTAAAGTATTTAATAAATAAGCTCCTCCCAATTACCCCCTCGACCCGTCGCACGATTCCTTTGCGAAAACGCTCCCGTTAAGCATTTAGTTATACTGTGGTTTAACTGTTCAAAAGTTTTGGTACAAAAAACTTGACAATGAACTGACGCTGGTATGTAAAAACTAAGATGACAAGACAAGATTAATAAGTTTACTTCTTTGTTGCACTTGCGTTTTAGATACTTAAGAAAATAAAGAAATCATTTCATAATATAACTTCACCCCTGTATTCCCTAAAGGGTTAGGCAGAAGTGTAGCTATAGTATACTCACATTTCGCCAGTTTATGTTTATTTAAAGTTTTTCAATTAAGTACACGTACGAGACTAACATACACTGCTCGTTTTCTGAAATCATCCTTACATAATTATAAAACAAAGTCCCCCCGCCGCCTCTGTCTATCTGTCTGAACGCGATAAACTCAACAACTACCAAACGCGTTTTCAATCGGTTTTCACTAATAGACGGAGTGATTCATGAGTACCTAAGGCTTAAGTGTATAATTTATTAAAGTTTTGTGTAAATTGGCTGAAATATGAGGATGCTTGTTGAAGATGTCGGACAAAAATCAAGCCGACTGGGAGCTTTACTGCCGTGCGCCGCGAAAACCGTAAGAGATACAAAAAAAGTATATTGTACATTTTAAAAAGTTCAACAAAAAATTCCGCAATAGCATATATCTATCTTCTAATGATAACCACAATAACCATTTTTATCTTTCATAATTTGATAAAGATTTCATTGTTATTTCCGAAGTTATTTACACCGGTATTATATTAATCCTTGTGTAATAAAATCATCATCATTGCCGAAAGACATCCACTGTTGGACATAAGCCTCCCCCAAATGGTTTGCCATAATCGCCACGATTATGGCAAATCGGAGGCGGGTTGGCGATTGCAGTATGGTGTTAAAATGCATAGAGAACGCTGCTGCCTATTCTCTAGTAAGTCCCTTAGTCGCCTTTTACGACACCCACGGGAAGAAATAGGGTGGTGCTATTTTTCAAGTCCACCAGACGGAACGGTTATAAAATATGTTATTTAAATTGGGCATATAACTTTGAATTGAAGCATAGTTTTGACATCATATCATTATAATGAATACTTTAAAAGATATCACATATTATGGTTGATGGTGGCGCAATGCTAGGACAGGAGTCGATCACCCTTTCCTCGATTATTAGGTATACGATCATCGCTTTGCTTCCTTTTAATCCCGGTAGTACCATAGGATTTTTTCTAACATCCACGTGGGCGAAGCCGCGGGCACATGCTAGTTATAAAATAAGTTTTTTCTCAAATAATAATTATTTGTATCAATGTACCAAAATATTTAAAACAATTTCCAATTGACTGTACTTTATTAATTCAATTCATTTAACTTCAATAATACCAGTTCCATAATAGCCGAGCAAAGGTCACTGACCCCTGTCAGTCATGGCGCCACTCTACGCGCCGTCAGCTATAATTATTTTGCTGTGCGTAATATTTCATTCTATATTTCATTTAAATGACGTCATGTCCGGGCATATTTTAATTTTAATTAAATGGCCAATTTAAAAAATATATTTTATTGAATATGGATTAAATATTAAACTGGTCAAAATAGCTTCGGATATAACATTAAAAAAAAACTCTGAGAGATAAAAATGGTTACTGTTTATCTTTTTTTCTGTTTTATTATGTTATCGCGGAGTTATTTGTTGATTTTGTTAAGATACATATACAAACTAGTAGAACATAAATTTAATCTATTTGTAACGGTTTAGTCAGCACATGCCATGTAAGCGCTCAAAAAAGTGCCTTTTTCACAACTTGATAATACGTCAATATAAAAGAAAATATATATCGCACACCTAGATAAAGAGTAGCACAACTCAAAATACCTCTTTTTTCAGGAACAGCAAAAAACGGATTATTGCTGTTAATTAATCCGTTTTTTGCTGTTCCTGAAAAAAGAGGTATTTTGAGTTGTGCTACTCTTTATCTAGGTGTGCGATATATATATAAGCCTTTCGGAATACATTCGACATACTTTCAGATAGTACATTTACCGCTGTCAATATTGTCCACACCACGATGCATGGACTATGTAAAAGATGATATGGCTAGAAATGGGCGTGACTACCGAGATGACGACTAATAGAGAATAATGGAAGATTTGACATGTTGCGCCGACCACAAATATATTGGGATCTACTTCTCAGCGTGTCGATGGCAAGTAGTCCAGAGTTGGTGGTTTGGCCCTGAAAAGGGCCGATTGGAACTTATTTTTGCCACCGTGGTGAACGGATTAGCCAATTGACAGAAGTCGAATGCCCAGGGTGTGCTGGACGTAAAATAGGTCGGGGAGTACGTCACTCAGGGAGGCCGCTACCGCTGTCTGAACGACGCTTAATGCATTACAGTTTGCTGGTCGATAAATAAACTGCACGGATGGACCAGCAAGGAGCCACGGATGGGTAATGTGAAGAGGTCTTAATAAGGACTTGGTAGCAGTTCTCATAAATTATATTTTATAACTAGCTATGCCACTGCTCTGCTCGCGTATAATTTTTATTATTTTAACCTATAGCGTCCTACCACTACGACGTACTATTACTAGTACCGTGTGGTGGCCTGACTTAAAGAATAGCATCACCCAATTTTTTTTCCGTGGGTGTCGTAAAAGGCGACTAAGGGACTTACTAACTTTGCTAACTTGCCTATCTTTTTTTATGTTCGCCACATCTTCTATTTCTGCTTTCTTGAAACCCGGCATTAAAAAATTGATTTTAGTTTAAAATTGCAGGTCACATACATGGGTCTGCAGAGTCCCAAAGCTGTACTTCAATCAAAATCAATCTACCTAGCCTTTTCCCAACTATGTTAGGGTCAGCTACCAGTATAACTGGAAGACTTGAACCTGACCATCAATCTAACCAAGTTACTGGGTAACACGGTACCCCTTGGTAAGACTGGTTGTCAGATTTTTGGGCTTCGTAAATGCCTTTTTATACGCCCCGGTTGCTGGATAGCCGGGTATGGTAACCGGGACGCATGAGAACATATGAAAATAAACGAATGAGAACCGGTACCAACGGCACGTGCATTACGAAGCATGGAGGGTCTCAATATGTAATGGATCTTTAACCTTCGATCGGCTGTTATCAATTTATCACTTACCCACAAACGCTGAACTTACACGACTAATTATTTCAGCACAAAATGGCCGGAGCTAGTGGAACAAAAAGGGGAGCGATATGAGAAAGCTTCACAAGATTTTTGTTGCATTTAGTGAATAAGGTATAATTAGCGATATATTTGATCTTTAACATTTGCTACAACCAATAGATAATGGACGTACACTGCACAGACAGAAATATTTTGCGTTTTACAATGTGAAGGAACAATGTTCAGATAAAACAGGTAATTCCAATGATATTTCATTTCAACATTGTGTTTGTAGACACAACGTAGGTACGTCATTGAATAGCATAAACATAGAATTTATTACAATAATTATTATTTTAATAGGTTTTTTAAACGTGTGTCAGAAAAACCCCAAGATATCTCTGAAGAATGCACTTTTGAAAACGGGTTGCGTATTACTTAAATATAATTAACGACAGCGCGTTCGCTTGTAGTAGGATTACTTACAATATCATTGTCTGAAATACTCATAACATAATACTGTCCCGCACATCGATCACCTGCATGAGGAGCGAGGCATTAACCACTGGGCTTTCAAAACATAACATGCTTTGTACAAAAGGGACCTGCCCGACTGTTGTTGTGGGGACTTTGTATAGGTATATGCTAGTGATGCGGTAAACTCTGCTTGCGCGATGCAGGATTTTGCGTGACGTCCAGTGTGATACGAAGTTCGCATGTGGCGGTGTAGATACACAAGATCATAGAAAGCATAATATGGATATTTAAACATACGGAGGGATAGCAACGTAAGCATAGAAATATCAATAACAGAACGTAAGCCGGTCGATTCTGTAAAAATGTCATCGTGAAAAATTTGGTGAAGTGAACTTCTTCTTTTCGTGTGGTTAGTAACTAACGTGGTGTCAGAGTTTTAAAGCCGCCGATGAGCCTCTGACTTGGCTTCACATACCGTCGAGACTTATCTCTCAGGCATGCCCGTTTCCTCACGATGTTTTCCTTCACCGTTTTAGAAGCAAGTGTTAATTATACAATACGCACATGATTCCGGATCTCGAGACCTCTGCCCTCTCCCAGACCTCTGACGGCCACACAAGTAGGCTATCACTGCTCTCTCTGAAGTGAACTGTCATACCACCTGATGCTAGGGATTGACACTGACAGCTCACTTCTCGTTACTTCACCTAAGTTTTCACGGTGACATTTTAACAAAATCGACCGGCGGAAGTTTATAAGCTGCAGTGGCAACTCACTAACCAGGTGGCATTAATAGAAAGGCGGATGCAACATAGACACCCATAGTCTGTGCTGCATTATCTTGCGAATGGCTTAAAGCAGTAATAGTCCGTCCGAACCCAACAGCAACACAATGGTTTGTAGTGCAGCCGCATATGTTTGTATATGGCAATAAAAAGGCGGATTCAACGCAGACACTCATAGTAGGTATTATCCGTTAGATTATAAACTGTCGAAAAATTGTGAACTGGCTGAAATGGGTTGGGTTATGTTAGAAATGTGACCAGCCGCTACTTCCAAGTTGCTCGCAGTTAAGCAGGCTATTTAGTATTAGCGCAAGGTGCGTTACGTCGCAAGCAAGTTTGATACCTGTAGTTAGACAGAGCTAGAGCTGTATTGCAGTCGGTTTTGTTAAAACAGTGTCTTTCGGAGCCGATCACATTGCAGTTTTCAAATATTTGTGTTTGTAGTACTTTAGTAATACGGACGCGGCTGCGTTACAGAATAGCTCCTGTATGTGTTGCATCTGCCCTTGTATTTACGCAACCAAGTGGGCTGTCGGCATCGGTTTTAATCCTAGAACTTAGTAAAGAATCCGTGTTGGCACAGAGCATGGTTTTTAGATCCTCCGACTGTTCGAAACGAGACATACAATTCTAACGATATTTTCACAATGCGCGTGAGAGGTCAAACTACTGACACATTGTTATTATTTTAAGTGCGCAGTAATTGACATTTCAGTGAATTTCTATGCAATTAACAGTCTTTATCTTCTAATTGTATGTTTACGTAAATAATTTTTTAATTGGTACCTTTATCAGTCTTGGATCTAATAAAATAGGTAGTTATTATAATTTTGAAGCAACATAATTAGGTATATAGATGTTCCCCAAGGCTTCAGTTGCATCCCAACTACTACAGTCCGACCGTAGAGAGAATGAGTTCTTGACACCTGTCAATTTCATACAAACGAATATGACAATGTGTTTAGCGAATTTGATCCTTATTAGTACTAGAAAGTGTCCAACTGACAGGTGTCACAAACGCATTCTCTAGACGGTCGGAATGTACATAGCATAGCATTGTTTTCTTTCTATTTTCATAGTTTTAAGGTGGTTTTAGATCACTTTGGATCACTTCATTGTCCGTCTGTCTGTCTGTCAGTCTGTCAAGAGCCTTTTTCACAGGAACGCCTGAAGTTAAAATTTATGTCAAATGCGTATATTATTTGGCCAATGGAAAGATCTCATCAAGGAGAATATTTCTTATTATTTATTTATTCATCATTAACTCAGGTACATTACCCATAATTTGTTAGTATTACTAAAACTATGTTGGTATAATTAATTACGTAAGAAAAACATAAACAAGTAAAACCAATAACAATAATACAACACACAGTTTAAACTTACCTATATCTATTAAGCCATCTTCTGGGGACACCTGGCAACAATACATGCACTGCGCACAGGCGCCCCATCAGGCGGCCTTCAGTCTTGCTAGCAACAATGCTCAGGAGAAGTATTATGTAGACTTCTCTTGATTTTTAGTTCGGAAGGAGCTACAGAGCTCTAAATGTCAGTAATAAAATATTATTGAAACTCTGGTATGCCGTCAATTAATTATCTTTTATTAATTCAGTGCATTGCAAACATTGTTTTTCAACCTTATTAATCTAATTTAAATTTAATGTTAATTTAATTCTGTTTTGATTGTAATTTAATTTAACTGTATTTTAATTTTGATTTTAATATTAATCTTAATTTAATTTTTGGATTTGATTGTAATATTGTTTTTGATGTTAACGCTACTAACATATTTTTCTAAGTTCTAATACTATAACAATATGGATGATTTCCGAAATAAATTATTGATTTATTAATGAACATTGGCCTCTTAGGTGCCGTTTCAGGAACAAGGTTTTTATGAGTTGGTCGGCCGGACAGAACGTTAAGCCTGCCGCACCCTCCAATAGCGTTAAGTTATTTATATGTCAATGGAAAGATCTCTTCAAGGGGAATATTTCATGCTATGACTCTTCTCTTTTAGTCAGTAATGAGCTTCACAGCCCTAAATGTGAGTGTCGGGAGTCGCGAGCCGACTTCCGGCCACCGTAGGCGCGGGCTTGCGGACGGTGAGCAATGGGTAGCTCGCCGTCCGATAGGGACTTGCAGTGTTATTCTGTAACCATCTCACCGTGAAAACTTAGGTGAAGTGAGCGTGGAATGAGCTGTCATTCCACAGCGATTGACACTATTGACAGCTCACTTCACCCAAGTTTTCACGGTGAGATGTTTACAGAATCGCATGGCAGGCCCGGGTCGACGGCGAGTTGTGTTCCACGCGCGCCTCAAAGAGATGTCAGCACCAACTGACGGGGTCCGGAAGGGCCAATGCCTGCCGGGGTTGCGAGTTTGTCCGAAAGGGACATCGCGACCCCGGCACACAGGCAACGGAAGGAACACGGGTGGGTTTTAGTCAGTAAAAGTCTGACACGCCCTCCCGCTCCACCCAGAGCGGGAGAAGTTACTTGATAATTTCCCACCATAAATAAAAATAAAAAAAGCCCTAAATGTGAGTAATTAAGCATTATTTAAATGCATCATTATTATTGAAGCACTGCCGATATTGCACCCAGCTTGCATTATACCACGTACCATTGATATGTGTGTGGACTTAAAATACTCACACATCCGATTTGTGGAACGAAAATTATTGACGTGTCTAAATTAAACGCAAGTCAAGTGGTCCGATTAGCTGTTGATAATCCAGTCAGCCAATCACAGTAGTGTACGAACAGTTGACAATTTGTTAGCAAATTTTTGTGTTGCTTTTCGATCCAGAAACCGGGCGTTAGCGAGTCTATCTTCTTAAGGCACAAGATCGATTATCACGAGCATCTCGTCTGATTTACTAGCTAGATCAGCTAGGCGCCTTGACTTGATGAATGGCGCGTATCTATAAGTATTTTAGTAGGCGCTGTATATAGTATTGTCCCATTAGCTCATAAAGGCAATAAAAACTATGAATTCATCATCAAATAACATGACTGTGTTTGTTTCCTAATCTTATTTTTTCTTATTTACATTTTGTTAATTTAAATTAACTGACATTGGAGGTTGTTGCTTTTTCAAAGCATGAGGCGTCAAAGGAGAAAATTATATAAGTTTGCAAGACTCAAACTCAAAACATTTATTTCAATTAAACCATTACAGGCACTTTTGAATTGTCAAGGAATCGGTCAGTCAAAAATATGAAGCTGGTTGCCCATTCCAAAGCGTAGTAGGTACCTATGGAGAAGAACGGGCAAGAAACTTCACGGACACTCTTTTAAGCTTGATGTTCTCGTTATTTTCCAATTGCTTACGTACGATACATACGGTGTTTATGTGTACTAGAGTTTTGAACTTCAGGTATTGGGAATAGTAATCATTTGTACTAGTTTACTGCTGTTACTACTCACCTAGCTACCTAATAATCATTATTGAAAAATATTTCTTTAACGATTTCGATCAATACGAATTGTTACGTCGAATTACCTATGGATTGGGATACATCTTAGTAATTTTCTCACATTTTTCGTAGTGATATTTACGAAGATATCACGAAAAACACCTTTAATGGAGAAAAATTTAAAAACTAAATTATTACGAGAAAAGTATATTTACGTATCAATATAAAAATGTCATACGTATTATGAATTTTGGTAAGTTGCTATTTCCGACTTCTTGGCGTAAATGAATTTCGTGCAGTTCTTGGTAAATGCTAGCACGTTTTTATTGACGAATTATTTTGAGTAAGCTCAAACGGTTTTGGGAACGAACAAGGTTTTAAAATTGCAATACGCATCACATTTGATCACGTTCGGTCCCGTCTGGAGCAAGCATGGTAATCAATGTAGTCGGACGATAATAGGCTGATTAAGATGTTACATGTATTCCAGGTATTGATAACATAACATTACATCAAGCTTGTTTCCCCGAAGGGATGGGCAAAGCTGTGCCTATAGTACACCCACACTTCGACAGATGTAGATATAGGGGGTGAACCTATTGCCCTCAACAAATTCAATCTCCGGAGGCTCTAGGCGGGGGTCGTGCGGTCCATGGCCCTTTACGGGGCACCGGTGTGGGCGCGTTCTTTAAGCCTGCGGCCAGCCCGCCGGTTGAACGCGTTCCGAAGGGTCATGGTCATCCGGCTGGTCCGGGGATACCGCACGGTCTACGGTGAGGCGGCGTGCCTCCTTGCCGGATTGCCGCCATGGGATCTGAAGGCGAAAGTCCTCGCGCGCATTTGGGAATGGCGCAGGCGAAACGCCGGGGCGTAACTCCGCTACCGCGAGAAAGCGCGGCACAGCGGATAGAGCTCCGGCGGGATCTCATGGCGTCATGGAGAGTGCGATTGTCGACTGAGACATTAATACTGTTACTTTATTATAATGTGGTTGTAGCTATTTCTCGAAAGCAGGGGAATGTAGGGTGCGGGGCCTGCTCTCTTCTCGTCTTTGTTTTACGTTCCCGAGAACAAACATTGTCTACCAGTTTGAATTTTTTACCTCAATAATGATAAATACTGTACTCTTGCAACCTCGGTACTTGTTGGCTTACTACGAAATGAAGTACTAAATATAAGCTTTCATACAAAATGTATTTCGACTCTGTTGGACGTCAAATTTGCTCTTCATTCTTTATGACGTACGTTTTAAAAACGTATGTCATATAATAAATACAAACACAATGTTGAAATGAAATTTCATTGGAATTACCTGTTTTATCTGAACATTGTTCCTTCGTATTATAAAACGAAACATCTTTCTGTTTTTGCAGTGTGCGTGATCCATATCTCTTGTTTCTAGTAACTGATAAAGATCAAAATATGTGTGATCAAAATATGCATAGAACAACAATCTTGAAGTTTTCTCACATCGCTCCGCTAATTGCTCTACTAGCTCCGTCAATCATAGCTGAAAAATTTGTTTTTCACCGTCTTCCAAAAGGTGGAGGTTATCAATTCGGATTTTAAATTTTATTTTTATTTTTTTTACGTATGTTTGGGCATACTGCTCCTTCATTTATAAACGGATTTGCAAAATTCTTTTTTTGTTTGAAAGGATATATTTCCGAGATTGTTTCCTTGTCATCAAATCAGGATCTGATGATGGGATCTTGGAGAAATCGAGGGAACTCTTCAAATATGATAGGCACACCTACGCGATTTGAGTATTTTTTATAATAACTCGTGCAGTTGCTCTTGGAAAGCACCATTTGGTAAAGTGGTACTGATGATGAAGACCACAGATGGCCACCGAAACTGCTCAATAATAAGTCTTTTACGGGTTGAGTTGCGATTCGATTACTTTAATATGGTTGCCAAACAATTTATGCTTGTCACAATGCATATGGAGAAGTGGAACTGATGGTGAAGTACCAGGAGAACTCCTCAACGATTAACGGCTCTGCATCGGGAAAAGCAATATTTTTCTCGCTTTTTAGTGGTTCAGTTTGTGATTTATCTAAGTTGGTGGTACTTCACCATCAGCTCCACTTCTCATGTGTGTGTGACCTGCAATATTTAACTAAAATCAAGTTTTTAGAGCCGGTTTCCAAGACATCTTTGACTCAAACAACCAAAAAAAAAAAGAAAACAAGTTTGCTTTCGTCAAAAGTGACGCACATACCATTGAACACACAGATTTTTTTAAATTTAATCTTTCTAGTTTTTTATATTTATAGGTCCTATTCATGGATTGTATGTACATATGTCCTGTTAGTCCACACTAGAGGCGTTTGCTCTTAATATAACGCTAATAACATCATCATTTAATTTCAGTCGAAAGATGTCTACCGCTGGACACAGGCCTCCCCCAAGCACCGCCACTTCGATCGGTTCTGTGCTTCCCGCATCCAGCGGATTCCTGCGGCCTTCACAAGATCATCGGTCCACCTTGTGGTAGGCCTTCCAACGCTATGTCTTCCGGTACTCGGTCACCACTCAAACCGTGGCCTTGACGGCAACCGTAGCCAAGGGTAGGTGGCCACCGGGCAATAAGGGCCATTTGTAATTGGTGCTGGTCATTTTGGGGAGTTTACCATAATTGCCACGCTTAGCAGGCAGGTTGGCGACCGCAGTATGGTGTTAAAAATGTATTTAGAACGCTGCTGCCCGTTAAGCAGCCCTGTAAGTCCCTTAGTCGCCTTTTACGACACCCACGGGAAGAAATAGGGTGGTGCAATTTTTTAAGTGCGTTAGTATCTAGTGGGACGCTATAGTTAAAATAATACGCGAGCAGAGCAGTGGCATAGCTTGTTATAAAATGTAACTGAACTGATACTTAATGCTAATCGAGTCCATCCAAAATAAAAATGGCATCGAACATAACGGTCAATGTGTTTAGGAGTATTAATTGACGTTAGTCGACGACTTTATGTTATTTTGAATAAAATAAAGAAACCAAAAAATGTAGCACATAAAGTAATGGGAAATTCTTTTAAATATCAAAAGTCAAAATTCAAAAGTCATTTATACAAACTAGGCTGAGAATCAGCACTTTACGAACGTCAAAATTACATAAGACAGTCCCCCAAAACGCCCACCCTTCACCAGTACTATCGAAGTTCTATCAAAGTACATACAAATTATTATTATTTGCGGAACCACTTATTTTATAACTAGCTTTTACGGCGGCTTCGCCCGCGTGGTGGTCGGAAAATATCCCACGGGAACGTACTAACAGGATAGATAGTAAGCGAAGTAATTATTGCATAACTAATAGCCAAGGAAATGGTCATTGGCTCCTGTCAAAACCGTTTGAAAATCCGTTCGGTAGTTCTTGAATTTATCGCGTTCAGACAGACAGACGCGGCGGGGGAACTTTGTTTTATAATATGTAAGGATGATTTCAGAAAACGAGCAGTGTCTTTGCTAGTCTCGTACGAGTAATTAACAAAAAACTGGCAAAATGTGGGTGTACAATTATCAATTATCATTATAATTGTATTGATAAACTATTTTTCTTTCTCCTGTCAAATGAATTCAAATTCAAAAGTCATTTATTCAAACTAGGCTGAGAATCAGCTATTTTCGAACGTCAAAATTACAGACGAGCGTCCCCCAAAAACGCCTACCCTTCACCACTTCCTAGTGCTTAAGCTGGGAAGGAGAAGTGGCACAACAAACTCCCCAGCAGCACAGCTGTCTGTTCAGTTGGAAAAACTTGATTCTATATAATAATGCTTTAAATGCAAAAATAATTTACATTACCACAAATTGCAATCAACTCATAAAATAAGAACATTTCAATGTCAACAATAAATGAAAATAAAAATAAATTGAGTTACAGTCAAATAAAATAATTCAAACAATTATATGAGCTCATATAATTGTTATCATGTAGTTTTTGATTCTAAATCTGCTTAGGGGGGGGGGGGGGTACATTGGAGTAGCTTAATTAGTCCCAAGCCTTTTCGTCGTCTAAGTAATCTTTAACTTTATAGAAACCTTTTTGACAAAGTTTCTGTTTAATAAATGATTTAAATTTATTGAGGCTCAGTTCTTTGACATGGCTTGGGAGTTTGTTGTAAAAACGTATACTTTGGCACTTAAATGAATTACTAATTTTTTGGAGCCTAGTCCTCGGCACAATAAATGAATGGATGGATGGGCGATGAACCACTGGGGTTGAAACATCGGCATCGTTGTGTATTTTTGCCGACGACTGTACATACACAAACAGTGAATAAAAAAAACTTACAACACGTTATAAGTATAGGCTCTCGGTAATGTTTTAATCCAGTTGGACATCGAGAGTCCATGTCTACTAACACTTTTTGATACTACAGAAGACTAAAAGAATAATAACTTGAAAAGTGTTAATAAAAATTCATGTTGCTAAGAAACAAGACAATATTTTAATTGGATTTTGAAGTTATAAAACGTTGTAAAGAATATTATGGAGTCAATACCAGAGAATACTATTTTAAGATTGCCCCCGGGAGCCCTTCACGATATACGGAAGATCCACAATTCGGACAAACCAGGACAGATTGAACAAGGTGTTGACATTTTGGAGGCGTGGATACTAAAACAGGATCATATTATCAAGAAGGATTTTAGTAAGTACCAATGACTTTTATTTTTTTGTATGCACTTTAAAAAAATACTGAAATCGAATTTTTCTTCTTTGGGCATATGTCAGTTATCCTCCATCTACGGAAAACAGATAATATCCAAATACAGTTTTGAAATACGTATGTAATTTTAATTTTTAAATAGTGGTTCTTGATCTTCTGAGTTTATGTGGTGTTTACCTTTAAGTAATTGTTACACTGTTCAAAGTTTTTTAAGAAGTTATTTTTATCAAGATGTTAGTGTAAACAATTGTTGGTGAACCAAATAAATAAATAAATAAATCTAATTTTTACAATTATAAATAACTTAATTCATGTTTATCATTCTTGGCTTGAAAGTGAATGCTGGAAAACTACAAAGACAATTTTCTCTATTTTCCAATTTTTTAAAGTTAAATGAAGTGTCAGGATTTTGAGGTGATAAATTTAATTTTTCCCCATCCCGACACCACTGTTCCCCATCTATACATACTATACTAATATATACTATTACAAATATAATATAATATATATAGTAATAGTTTTTATTTAATATTTATTTATTTATTTTTTCTTTATATATTATATTATATTTTATATATATAATATAATATTATAAATTCGAAAGTTACTCTGTCTGTCTGTCTGTACGTTACCTTCTCACGCCTAAACCACTGAACGGATTTCGTTAAAATTTGGCGAGGAGTGGAGATAGAGGCATCTTGGGATAGGCTACTTTTTATCTCAAAAATAATCCTAAAGAAGGTGATAAAGTTTTAAGTTACGGATATAAATATTCAAATTAATGCTATAAAAAAAAAACTTGTTTTAAAGTTTTTGTAAAATTATCCCCTAAGAGGTTAAAATATGGGTTTTTTTTGTGAACTTTTTTGCGAGAGATTTAAGGGATTGGAAATATAGTCATAGTCCGTATATTGAAGTAACATTTAGTCTTTATTTCTCACTCGATCAAAATGTTCGGATTTGGATGAAATTTGGCACACAGATAGTGTAATAACCTAGATTAACATTTTTTTTTTTATTTATTACCTTTATTTAATCCCTTATATGTAGTTTTTATCTACTGTTTTCTATTTTTTAGTTATTTATATAGTTTATTTATTTATTTATGTGTTAGTTTTGTACTAAAATAAGGTTAGTATATTTAGGTGTAAGGCCCGCCTATTGTGGTAAAAACCAGGAGGCTTTTGCCACCTGAGAGCCACCTGGAACGGTTTGGAGGACCAAACCGTTCCAGGTGGCTCTATCCTTAGCCCATCTGGGTCATAAGTTTCCGGCTATTTCTACTACGTCACTCCATCTTTTAAATGGTCTACCCTTCCTTTTTTCTTGTACGTTAGATACCAATTTGTAACTATTGGTGACCATTGTTCATAGCTCTCTGAATATGACCTGACCATTTCCATTTCAGTGTCAGGACCTGTTTGACTGCATCTCATCAGCCTTTGTTTTTTATTTCAGTGAACTTTTGACTCTATCTTTCAGTTTGATATTCATGTAACGCCGTTCTATTCCTCTTTAATAGCTTCTTATTGTATTTAAAAGTCTTTTTTTGAGAGACCAGCCGATCGATTCTGTAAAAATATCTCCGTGAAACTTAGGTGAAGTGAGCGTGAAGTGAGCTGTCAATAGTGTTAATCCCTAGCATCCTGCCGGTCGATTTGTGACAGTGACAGCTCACTTCACGCTCACTTCACCTAAGTTTTCACGGTGCAGGTCTGGCATGCGTAGGTAAGAATTAAAACATAGGGTAGTTTTAATCTCGATGGTACGGTCCCGTGGAATATTTTCCGACTACCATACGGGCCAATCCGTGGACAAAAGCTAGTACATTATTGAAATATTATCTAATTAGGTACTCGAACAGATATCCTGGTCAGACAAGGTGCAAAAAGAATAATTATTGTTTATCAGTATAGCAAATCTCGTCGCTTGAGTTCTGAAACAACCTGTTTATACTCTCAAAAAGCTAGACGCAAAAAAATTCGTCATGTGCGTCATTTGTTTCGGCAACATAATCTTTACATTCTGCAAAAGCATTATTTAATATTTATGGGACACTAAAATTTTATATTAAGATGCTTCCCCGAGCAAAACAAACTTGGAACTATCTACTAGTTATTTAAAAAAAATATATAAAAAAAAAACTACCTAATTTCCTTTTCATTACTTAATTCCATAATGGCTGATTACATTTTTTTTAAGTAGTAAATGTTTAAATCTACTTACAACAAAAGCACAGATTAAATTTTATCAAAAGACCAATATTTGATTATAAAAAGGAATTATTTTAAGAATTGTGAGTATTCACTACTGTAACTCATGCACGTGGTGTGGTGTGGCAAAGAGGAAACGAATGCTCAAGGTTACTCCTCAGGGAAGCAGCATAATAAGATTATTGTCTCAAGTTCTGATTTAAATCTATCTATTTATTTTGATATGATTTATCTTTCGTCAGATGAAGTCAATTAAAGCTATACGAAATTACGAATAATATGAGCTTATATAAAAGATGATCAAGTTTTTATCAAATGTAAAAGCGCGTGTAAGTAAATGTATAAATTTAAATCCTAAATGTAAATAGATTTCTATTAATAACTAAATTTAATCATTATAAAACGTATGTATTCATAAATCAATATAATAAAAATGACATGCTGTTCGTTGGTAAGCGCATAACTTGAGAACGGCTGGACCGATTTGGCTATAATTTGAATATTTAAAATGTTCGTAATAGCCCGAATCAGGTTCTTACGGATTTTAGAACATTCTAGCTGAAAAAGGGCAAAATAGGGTATGAAAGTTTGTATGGGAAAGTCTATAATCTAGGCAGGTGAAGTCGCTAAAAAGTGGTAGTAAAATAAATAAAATAATGAATATAGGTACCTATTATAACTCATTTTAACCCGAAAGTCTGACAACCAATCTTACCAAGGGATATCGTATTACCCCGGTTACTGGGTTGTGGAGGTCAGATAGGCAGTCGCTTCATGTAAAATACTGGTATTCAGCTGCATCTGTATTCAGCTGCATCTGTATTCAGCTGCATCTGTTAGACTGGAAGTCGACCCCAACATAGTTGGAGAGAGGCTTGGATGATGATGACCTATTTATTACAATATTTGTTTTAAAAGTTAAAATGTGACTGTGGTCAGTAGGTAGCCTTTTCGACCCGTAATCCCAGTTTTATCCATTTGGGTTACAGATAAACTGAGTCTCTATTAATCAGTCCTTGCTTCGCACGGTGTTGACAAAACTTAGAGATTTATTAATTATATTTAAGATTAATAGGAATGCGCAATACACATACACCATAAGGGGTTCACTTTTCGGTTCGAATTTGATAAATACTTAACGTAACTGCAGTGTGTGTCATATCAAATGAAAGGGCTTGTTGTGTAAACAGAACAAAATATATATCAGTAATTGTTTTTGTGACGACCTAGAATTAAGTCGAGCATTGTTTAATATAACAATCACAGTTCTATAATTGTTTCCGATGAACAATAGGAAGATGATAATTTATAGTATCGACAATTTTTTTTGCTATCAATAAACTATCATGATGAAAAAATACTACAAAGTATAGGACGGAAATATTGCCATAATTACAAGGATTGGTGATTATCAATAATTGTTATTCATTTATGTTTAATTTTCGCGCAAAGCAACAACTCAAGCAGTGAGAGTACTGAGTGCACTGTGAGCAGTGATGGCCAATGGTAACAGCCCCGACGAGTTGTAGAACAGTTAATAAAAATAATAAAATACTTGACTGTTTTTCTCTTACATCATGAACACATCCCTCGTATTCCTTTATGTTACTTTTATTTAACTGTGACTTATAAATAACATAAATGGAAATGTCAAAAATTTTGGTTTTGGCCCATATAACGCTAGTTAGAGTTCCGTATCTCAAAAGGAAAAAACGGAACCCTTAAAGGATCACTCGTGTGTCTGTCTGTCTGTCACAGCCAATTTTCTCCGAATCTAATGAACCGACTAAGTTGAAATTTGGTTCATACATTTATTTCTGTGCCCCAAACATGGACGTGTTTGTAACGTTAATAAATGAATTTTGAATATGGGGGTTACTTTTAGGGGGCAAATAAGACTACTAAAACAAAAGTTTTGCTATCTGTACCGTGTGACTTAAAGAACTTAAAACGAAAAAAACAGCTGATCCATAAATTTTGACCGCGTAGGTATTGCACTTTTCTATGAAATAGCAGATTTTTTTTTAATAACCGACGAAAAATTTCAACGCAGGGGGATTCAGAATCATGTACTGACCCCATGGTAACAGGCTTCGTGTCGATGTCCCTGACATCCTGTATATCAAATGAAATGGCCTGTTGAGAAAATGAAAAAAATAAAAAAAAGTTATTAAGTTTTTTTCTCTCTCTTCTTTAGACTTCAGTCACATCTTCATGCCAACAATTTGACACGAGACTGCGGCTTAATGGTTGTCAGACTTTCGGGCTTCTGAGGACCCGTCACGATTGTCATCAACGAATGACAGCCGGGACCCACGGCTTAACGTGCTGTCCGAGGCACGGAAGGGTCTCGGTATGTAAAGATGGTCATTCATCCTCGGGCTGACCACGGCAAGCGTAGCTTAACCTGATCAATCGACCCATGAGGCTGTATTACTTAGCCACGAGCACTTATAGATAAAGAACTACAATCTCCTGCGTACTTGTCTAATCTCTGTTGAGATTGGCCACCGTGACCGAAATTCGGTGTGGAGAATATTACTAATATTTGATATTCTTCTTCAACTTTTCTAGGCAGGGAGTACTTGGAAAAAACGCTGGTTAGTTGCAAATGTTCCGTAGAAAAGTCAAAGAAGCAAATAGACCGATTGTGCACGATGAAGACGCTGATGCCAAAGTTCTTTTCGAAGACCAATGTAAAGATGGAACTGCAAAACATTTTGAAGTTGGGGTGAGTAACTTTTCCTGTGTCACAATCATAAATCGGGTAAACAACATTTTTTTCACGGAAATACGTGCAATTCTAGTTGAACTTAGTTTATGTACCAACTATTGAATAAATAAAAAAAATAAAAAATCTGTATTAATGCGTAACTTTAATACGTGAAGCAAAAACTTTGTACCCCTTTCTACGAAAATTACGCGGACGGAGGAGTATGAAATTTGGCACGAACAGCTAATATTTTTATATAATAAATATTAGAAATAAATAAAATTAATTAAAAAAACATTACACACACTACCATGCGATTGACACAAGATGGCTACCTTAGAATCATGACATTTAAATGAATTATGGTCGAATTTTGACCATTGGGCGACCTTGCGTAACTTTTTTAAATAAAACATACATAAACTAAGAGTCAAACATACATAATCTTATAGTACAATGAAAATAAAAATACAAAATAAAATATATACAATATACCTATAAGCCTGAAATCGCCAACTCGTCTTGAGTTAATGCTAATGATGATATTCTGATATAATTTATTTTCTACGCTATTTTGCAGGAAGTTGGTCCCACTGCCCTTTGTAACGGAAGACTTCTACAGAATAATAATAGTTCAAATCACATCGAACAACAGGGACTTCACCAATGAAAGTCTTCTGCAATATTTCCAGTACTCTATTATTGTAAGTTCATTATTTGTTTTGTTTTAGAGGGTTCTAATTGATATCTTTTCATACCTCCATACTATACACATCAAAAGTGTCTAAGGATCAATCAATCAATCAATCAATATTTATTCGTGAACACAGGTATTACAATAAAAGTCTTATTGTATACATTTTAGTCGAGCTCTATGTCCTACCAATGAAATTGGTGAACAAATATATTGGGTTTTTAGTAATAAGTCTGAATGAAAAGTACCTACATTTTTAACTATAAAAAATTATCCATTTAATATTTACTCAATCTAGGCTTCCAAACTGGCTTCTTACTTTAATTCCTATGTTTAAGTTAACAACTTATCCCAATATTTTGTAAAAATTAAGAAAAACAGGACAGTTCATTTTCTATTTTTAATCAAAATTTATAGAAAAATCTTTTTTCAAATATTAGCAAAAAAAAAAACCCATAACGTTCCAAAACAGTACTCTAAAACATACTTGATCCCTAGATACTTTTAATGTGTGTAATAGTTAGAAATACAAAAATAACTCCGTCTGTCTGTTACATGTTTGACACATTAGTAGACCATGCACTAATTAAGTACATAGGATATTTTTTATTCCAGTAGTACATTCCCGTTGGATCATTTCCGACCTCGACGCGGGCGAAGCCGCGAACAAAATC
Source organism: Agrochola circellaris (assembly GCA_914767755.1). NCBI lineage: Eukaryota > Metazoa > Arthropoda > Insecta > Lepidoptera > Noctuidae > Agrochola > Agrochola circellaris. Next base: position 14,779,999 of record OU611860.1, read on the forward strand.
TAACTTTTACATATTTACGAATACAGGATGCAGGAGTAAAATTGTTTGTCTGTCTGTAAAAGATACTACAAACTAGAAATACTGATACGAAAAAAAAATCTTTCACTGAGTTACCTACACTATTTTCAAGTGACATCGGATACTTTTTATGTAAGAAAAATACATGATTTCTTTGAATTTTTAAGTAATGGTTTCTGAGATTTTAAGATACGCGTGACCGACTTATATTCAATTAGCTTCTGCCCGTGGCTTCACCTGCATGGATGTCGAAAATTATTCAACAGAAACGTGCTACTTGTCCTAAATCAGGTCATGGCCTGTCCATATACCTATCATCCAAATCCATTCAGCCGTTAAAGCCTGAAAAGGTAACAGACAGACAGACAAATAATAAATGCAAATAATCTTATTTTTTATTTTGTACTAGCAGCGCCGCGTGGTGTCACCCGCATAACTCTCGATCCCATAAGAATATCGGGATGAAAAGAGTTCCATGTATTATCCAAGTTATAAACTATCTGTGTGCTAAATTTCATCGAAATCCGTTCAGTAGTTTTTGCGTGAAAGACTAACGAACATCCATCCATTCATCTATTCATTATTATAAACTTTCGCGTTTATAATACGTATTAGTAGGATAGGATAGTAAGATTCAAGATACCGATTTTTTTTTTTTTTTTTGGGGGTGGGAAATTATCAAATAACTTCTCCCGCTCTGGGCGGAGCGGGAGGGCGTGTCAGACTTTTACTCACTAAAACCCACCCGTGTTCCTTCCGTTGTCTGTGTGCCGGGGTCGCGATAGTTTGTCCAAAAGGGATTTTGGACAAACTCGCAACCCCGGCAGGCATTGGCACTTCCGGATCCCGTCAGTTGGTGCTGACATCTCTTTGAGGTGCGCATGGAACACAACGCGCCGTCGACCCGGGCCTGGTCCCTATCGGACGATGAGCTACCCATTGCTCACCGTCCGCAAGCCCGTGCCTACGGTGGCCGGAAGTCGGCTCTCGACTCCCGACGCCCGGGGCGTCTCCTGCGGCGACTAGGGGCGCGAGGGCGCGACTCTTGCCTCTCCGTCGCGCGCTCCGCCTCCTCCTTTGCGAGTTACACTAGTTAGACTAAATACAATTTAAAAAAAAAACTTTTTTTCCAGTTCGCTGAATACATTAAAGCAAATGATTATATTAATGGTTACAAAATAATATACGACTTCAGGCAAATTAATTTGTTCGATTTGGTCTCAAAAGTGAACACAGTGGAACTACAGCAGTTTTTATCTATTATAATTGTGAGTATTTTATTTCAGTTTTATGAATTAAGTTTTAGTCGAGCTCTTTGTAAAGAAGCTCGTCCGAAAAAACAGTATTTTCATACTTATTTCTGACGAGCTTCTGCCCGTGAATTCGTTCGTGTGTAAGTAGATAAAATACAGCCCACGTTAAGGCCCGTGCAGACCAGCGCGACGCGACTGCGCGACGCGACTCAAACAATACAATTTCTAAAAAAACTTCACGGTATAACAATAACCGGTGTCGCGTCGCGTTAGTCTGCACAAAGCTTTACTCGCTAATAATGTAGCTTTCCATAGGTGTTTTTTTTTTAATCAGTTATTTATTTTTTGAGTTTATACATTACAAGGTTCTATATATATTTTTAGAATATTATTATTAGTTTAGATGTCAACCAGCGGTACTTGGTTCCGATTTGAAGGGTGTATATTATATCACCAAAATATATATCAGATACAATTAAATGAAAGAAAAATTTAAAGCAAAAAAACCTTTCTTTCTAAAAGCTTTTATTTAAATGCTCTAAAAAGAAGAAAATAAAATGTTCTTTTAAAATTTTAACTATCAACTGATGACCTCGTTATTTACAATTTAAGCTTCGCGCAGACCAGCGCGACGCGACAGCGCGACGCGACACCGGTTATTGTTATACCGTCAAGTTTTCTGAAATTGTATTGTTCGTGTCGCGGCGCGGCGTCGCGTCGCGCTGGTCTTTACGAGCTTTTATATGATCACAAAAGCTTGTCGCGCGATTTACTTGTGTAAATAAACTAGTACCTATTTAATTGAGTAACTTAATCTGCTAAGTTATTTTTTTATATTTTTTAGTTTAATTAAATACTTATAGGTACTTACGCAAACCTCGCGACAAGCTTTTATGATATAGTAGATCATGTCCTTAAAACAGATATCAGACGCTGCTTTTCGTTCGCTTTCATTTTTAGGGTTCCGTATACGGACACAGACAGATGACAGTGATCCTATAAGGGTTCCGTTTTTTCAAACGGACAATTAAAAAAATTTAACCCTTATACGATCACTCGTGTGTCTGTCTGTCCAAAATTCAAAAAATTCAAAATTCTAAAGTCATTTATTCAAACTAGGCTGAGAATCAGCACTTTTCGAACGTCAAAATTACATAAGACAATCCCCCAAAAACGCCCACCCTCCACCACTTCCTAGTGCTTAAGCTGGGAAGAAGAAGTGGCGCAACAAACTCCCCAGCAGCACAGCTGTCTGTTCAGTTGGAAAAACTTGATTCTATATAATAATGCCTTAATGGAAAAATAATTTACATAAGCACAAATTGCAATCAACTCATAAAATAATGTCCGTCTGGCACAGCCAATTTGCACTGAATCTAAAAGACCGATTAAGTTGCAATCTGATACACATAATTGTTTCTTTGACCGAAACACGGACGTGTAACGTACGTAAATGAATTTTGAATATGGGGTTCACTTTTGGGAGGCACACAAGAAAATAAAATAAAAGTTTTGCAAACTATACTGTGTGGTATATCAAACTAAAGGGCTTACTTTGAGGGTCTCAAACGCATTTTCTTTCAATTTTTAAATAGTTATTCAAGAAATTGATGAAAATTTACCATAGAAGAGAATGGAAGTAGATAAGGGGGTGCCCTTATCTACTTCCAGGAAACAGTTGTAATGAATGAGAGAACATGTGTTTCAACTACAATGCTTTTACTAAAACTTTTATTTTTAATTTAAATGTATTGACTCAATCTTGACGAATTTATAATCCCATTGTATTGCCTACTTTAATTTAGTTTTTTTTTTTCTGAATTTTAATCTTGACATGTTAACTTGTATTGATTCGATTGAATTTGTTAATAATATTTGTAAACTGTTTGCATGCCGTATCAGTAGTATAAGGATCATTTTAACCTTAACACCTGTACCTACTTTCTGTGCAAATAAAGAACTATTCTATTCTATTCCATGCTAATGCTAAGTTTGATCTTGGTATAAATTCGTCACAACTACGGAACCCTTCATTGTTCGTGGTCTCACACGCACTATGCTGGTTTTATTGTTCATCATTGTCATCGAAGTGAAACTTCTGAACACAAAAATTATTTTATTCATTAGTGAACTGATTCGGTCGGGCAAAGTGTTATTTTTTCCATCAGGAAATTCTCAGTAACAGCCCGAAGTCTGGATCGTGCTCGGTTGATGGCAGTTGGCTCGCCCCCTATTACATGAGACATAAACTTAACTGGCGAAATGTGGCTGTACTATAAAATTCAAAAGTCATTTATTCAAACTAGGCTGAGTATCAGCACTTTTCGAACGTCAAAATTACATAAGACAGTCCCCCAAAACGCCCACCCTTCACCACTTCCTAGTGCTTTAGCTGGGAAGAAGAAGTGGCGCAACAAACTCCCCAGCAGCACTGCTGTCTGTTCAGTTAGAAAAAAAAAAAAACTTGATTCTATACAATAGTATACAAAATAATTTACTCAACACAAAACAGTAAATAAATTTATTTGCTATAATGACAGCTAGCACACTCCAATATCGCAACAAAACAAACGAAATATATACATACTCAAGCAAAAATAAAAACCCAAAACATAACCAGAACTTAATACCGGAATAAATGCTTCCAGGGATAAAGGGCGTGCCCGCTTACATATAGCTAATAAAACTGTAACTCGAAGTCATGATAAACTAGGACCATCGAAGTAAAAATAAATAATCAGTTAGGCAAATATATTATATGAACAATTGTCAAGGTCGCTATAGGTACAGCTCTGTCTAACCCTTCGAGGATAACAGGCGTGATGCCATGCATGTTATAAAAAAAAATACTATCTAAAATATATTTTTACAGGAAGGCTACGGCGCGAGATTGCAAAGCATCCACATGCTAACAGAATCAAAAACCATAGAACTGCTAATAAATACTGTTAAACAATTTGTTAGCGAGAAGATTGGCAATAGAATACATGTCCAACGATCCTTAGAAGATTTACATAAAGCTGTGCCTAGAGAATTGTTACCCGTGGAGTACGGTGGGAAACAGAAATCATTTGAAATATTGCATGGTAAGTAAAAAGATACTTTAAATTTTATTCCAAAGAAAGTCTCTGTTATACAGGGTCAACTTAAATTAGCTAGCAAAACTCCGCAGACGTGATGGGTATCGATATCTAAACATGACAAAATAAAAATGATTTGTATTTTTTTTTTTTGGGTCTACGGCCGCTGGTAGTGCTGTTACTTGAAGTATGAGTTGAACAGTCTGTTTGTAAAACTTAAGATTATTAATTCTGCCAGTCAGTAGGTAAGAGTAGTTATTAAAGAAGAAAGAAAAACAAAAATAGATTTATGTGAAAAATATCAGTTAATTTGAATAATAAAGAAAAAATAAAAATAGAAAAAACCGGCAAGTGCGAGTCGGACTCGCACACCAACGGTTTGTACCGTATTAACATCGAGCAAAAAACGCCGAAAACAAATATGTTTCTTGTATGGATCCCCCTTCAATTATTAACTTTATTAAATTTTTATTTAATTTTGAAAAATACACAAACTGTGCAAATTTCAAGTATCTACCTATTGCGGTTCATGAGATACAGCGCGCTGAAAGCGAGACGGATGGACGGACAGCGGAGGCTTAATAATAGATATAAAATCATGAGCACAGAACATAAATAGTCGGCAGCTACACGTCGTGACTGTCACAAGAAGGCCCTCAGCATAATGCTGTGCTATGGGGGACCCTCAGTGCAGTGCAGATTTTATTTTATTTTTATTACTATGTCTATCAAATACATTTCTCATTTCAGCGGAATTGGTCGAAGAATTAAGTTCAGAAAAACATATGGAGTACGTGAAGATGATGTTTAAAGCATGCACGGATGAAACAAAAAGACATTCAGGAAAGTTCAATGAAGAATATATGGGCATGCCTGGATCCTTCAGATGTCTGAGTGTGGACTAATCTGTGATTTTAATACTTAGTTATATACTATATAGTATAGTATACTATGTGGAGATGACAGTACCACATTAAATGAGTACAATGGCATAGCAGTATTTCGAAAAATTAAGTATTAAATAAATTCTAACGTCGAAATTGAAAACGTTTTTTAATGGACTTCAAAGAGGAGGTTTTCAATTTGACTATATTTTTTTTTTTGTAAAGAAAGAAAACGTGTTTATTCTGCACAAACTAAACGCACATTACAAAAAAAAACAAAACAATATCACTTTACAAATTAGCCAAAAGCCTCGTATCCACAGAAAAGTTTGACAATTGTTTTTATTTTTTTTATTTGTGTGTTCGTTTTTTAAATTCATAATTTGCGGAGTAATCGCGTGATTACTCCGCAAATTATGAATTTATTTTGATAATTATTGTTTTTGTATGGTAGGTCATGCGAAGTCAGAAGTGGTCCCATATAAATTTTATTAACTTTGCTTGTATAGTCTTTAAGTTAGCTTCAATACCACGTATTTATCTTATTTAGCTTATCTGGATGATGTTATGATAAGTTCCTGTCAGTTTTATTTACCTATCAGGCTGTAGTATTTGAATTTGCGTGGGGTAGGTACCTACCGAAGCCAAAAAGTGAAAAATAAAACCGTTTTACTTGCAAAAAAACAACCGACTTCCAAAAAAAACACTACAAAGTGAAAAGGATTTTTAATTTTTGAAGTCGGTGGCAAAAAACGAATATTCTAAACCAGACACCAACTTCCGAAATTAATGTCATTTTTTACTTTGTAAGTAATGTATTTGTTGGAAGTCGGTTGTTTTTTTCTTTTTTTGTAAAAAGTTATTGTAGTAGTGGTGATGGATCAACTTTGGGTTTTGCCAATCTTTGTATAGCTGTACCTAATTACTTAACTATTGGATAATAATATATTTGTTTGAATTTTTGTGTGCATACTGGGATCGTCTTAAATATACTACGTTTTATTTATTGAGTGAACTTTGCGGCCGTAATTGAATTAGGTGGAAATTGTAATAGGTACATAATAATTGTGATCTTAATAGTAAGTAGGTAATAATTCATTCACAATCTATGAATGTACATTGTTTTTGGTGATAATAAAGGTTAATTTCTCATTTTTGTTATACATAGTTCCTGTGGAGGTAATGCTAATGATACACAAAAAAATAAACAAAGTTGAGACATTGTTTTATTTACTTATAACTACCTGCGCTGCTAAATAATAACTGCCGCATGGGTCAATCCATCAGGTTATGCTACGCTTGCCGGGGTTGGTCTGTGAATGGGTGACCATCTTTACTTACCGAGACTGCTCCGTGCCTCGGAAAGCACGTTAAGCCGTTGGTCCCAGCTGTCATTCGTGGATCTTTGATAGTCGTTACGGGTCGTCAGAAACCCGAAAGTCTGACAACTAGTGTTACCAAGGGGTATCGTATTATCCAGTTACTGGGTTGTGCAGGTCAGATAGGTTGTCGCTCCATGTAAAATATTGGTATTCAGCTGCATCCGGTTAGACTGAAAGCCGACCCCAATATAGTTGGGAAAAGGCTAGGCAGATTGATTTTGAACTAGCAGCGCCCTGTAGTTGCACGGGCATAGGTCTCGATCCCGTGGAAATATAAGGATACAAATAATCCTGAAAAAAACCCATGTGCCAAATTACATTCAAATCTGTTCAGCCGTTTTAGCGTGAAAGCGTAACAAACTAACTCACTTTCGCATTTATAATATTAGTTAAGAAAAAAAAAAATTTTTTTTTACCACTTTTTCGGCGTGATTAATATGTATACTCTTATTATTACTATTGTCCTGTCAGGGTTGCGAGTTTGTCCGAAAGGGAATCGTGGCCCCGGCACACAGGCAGCGGAAGGAACACGGGTGGGTTTTAGTCAGTAAAAGTCTGACACGCCCTCCCGCTCCGCCCAGAGCGGGAGAAGTTGATTGACAATTTCCCACACAAAAAAAAAAAGGCTTTCAAATTGTAAGTTATCCAACTACAAGCAAACGCGCTAAGGTTGACGATATTGTTTATGTTACCCGTTTTCAAAAGCAGATTCATCTTAGAGATTCCTCGGGGTTTTTTCCGTCACACGTTTTATAAACCTATAAAAATAATAATTATTATAAAATATTCTATGTTTATGCTATTCATATTATGTATGAAGGACATTGCGTCTACAAACACAATGTTAAAATTAAATCATTGGATTTTTTATCTGTACATTGTTCCTTCATTATATTATAAAACGCAACATCTTTCTGTCTGTGCAGTGTGCATGTTCTACATATCTTGATTCTAGCAGCTGTGAAAGATCAAAAGACATGAGCCGTATGTTTATTGAACAGAATGGAACAATAATCTTGAAGTTTTCCCACATCGCTCCGCTAATTGCTCTACTAGGTCCGTCAATCGTAGCTGAAAAAATTGCAGTTTTTGATCCGCACGCAAGGATCGATCGAAAGGTTAAGCCACGATTGGCGGAATCGGTGCGCGGATGGTTCACCATCCATTACATATTGAGACCCGCCGTGCCTCGGAAAGCACGTTGAGCCGTTGGTATCGGTATGGTAGTGAGAAACATAAAAGTCTGACAACCAGTCTTATCAAGGGTTATCGTGTTACCCAGTAACTTGGTTGTAGAGGTGAGGTTGGCAGTCACTCCATGTAAAATATTGGTATTCAGCTGCATCCGGTTAGACTGGAAGCCGACCCCCTAACATAGTTGGGAAAAGGCTAGGCAGATTGATTTTGATTTAAGTACATAGCTTTAGGACGCTGCAGATCCGTGTGTGTGTGATCGCGTTCAGACAGACAGACACGGCGGGGGACTTTGATTTTAGAAAACGAGCAGTGTCTTTGTTAAATAAAAAATGTGGGTGACCCGTTCCTAACCTGAAAGTTCCTAACCTGAAAGAAAGAAATCTTAACCCGAAGGTAAAGATTTATTTCTTTCGTTATTATTTAAAAACGCAAATGCGACAAAGAGGTAAACTTCTTTGGAGTTTTTATGTATCAGCAAGCCAGTTCACTGTCAAGTTTTTTGTAGCAAAAACCTTTGAACCGTTAAACAACATTGTAACTACTTACAGTAGTTCAAAAGGGGCGTTTTCGCTGAGCAATCGTACGACGGGTAGAGGGGGTAATTGGGAGGAGCTTATGTTTATTTAATACTTTAAGCACCATTTTTACTATTAAACCTAGTGAATTGATACCGTTTATTTGGACTTGCTGTTGTCTATCATTTAAATAAGATTTTACTAAATTGAGTGCAAGTTTTCCAAGTCCGTAATGCTCAAGTTTCAAGAGTAAGGTTTCGTGATCGACGCAATCAAATGCCTTGGAGAGGTCACAAAAGATTCCTATAGCGTCTTGGGCCTCTTCCCACGCGTTAAAAATGTGTCTTAATAAGGGTAACCTTATTAAGACACATTTTTGGACACCATTTTTCGACGCCAGTGTAAACTGGCGTCGGTCGTACAACGTCCTTTGTTGAAACCATACTAACCATTTGGTGTGCCACAAGGCTCGATATTGGGTCCATTCCTCTTTTTAGTGTATATCAATGATCTACTCCATTTATTAAAAAATCAACCACAAATGGTGTTATTTGCTGACGATACTTCCTTAATTTTTAAGGTAGATAGACGTGCAACAAATTTTGACGACGTAAATAACGCCCTATTGCAGGTCCAAAATTGGTTCACTGCTAATAATTTAGTATTAAATGGAAAAAAAACTAAGTGTATAAAATTTTCCTTACCAAATGTCAAAACACAATCACTACTGTGAGATAGTATTGAATCAAGAGAAACTAGAATTCGTCGATAAAACTATTTTCCTAGGGATCACGCTCGACTCAAGGCTACAATGGGGTCCTCATTTAACATCTCTTGCAGGATGGCTAAGTTCAGCAGCATATGCTGTCAGAAAAATCCGTCAATTTACTGATGTAGATACCGCGAGGCTGGTCTATTTTAGTTACTTTCATAGTATCATGTCTTACGGTATTTTACTGTGGGGACGGGCTGCAGACATCGAGTCTATTTTTATTCTGCAGAAAAGAGCGATTAGAGCCATATATTATCTCCGCAGGCGTGACTCTCTAAAGGAACTGTTTAAGGATATTAACATCACGACGGTACCTTGTCAATATATCTATGAAAACATCATGTATATACGTAAGAAAAAACTTACATCTTTTTAGTAAAAGAGGTGATAGACATAATTATAGTACAAGAAATAGGGACCTATTAGTTCAACCAGGTTTCAGACTGGCTGAAGTGGACTCATCTTTCATGGGGTACTGTTTAAAATGTTACAATAAAATTCCCCCCCACATACTTCAACTGAATGAGACGAAATTCAAGTCTTGTATAAAACACACACTATGCAGGCATATTATAAGTTGTGGGATTACATCACTGATAAAAATGCTTGGCTCAATGCTGGTCCTGCTCCACACCACATCTAATTGATTAACATTTGAACAAAAACATCCCCACTTTACGAGTAGGTACCCGAAAAAAAAAATTTTTTCCTGATTTTATTTTACCACTTTGTTCTCGTGTTTCGTTCTTTGTGGCTCGTCCCCTATCGTTGCGTAATTTTGACAACGACTGTACACAAACTGAATATCAAAATCTTAGAACACGTTATAAGTATATGCTCTCGGTAATCATTTAATTCAGTTGGACATCGAGAGTCGATGTCTATTAACACTTTTATTATAATACAGAAGACTAAAACAATAATAACTTGAAAAGTGTTAATAAAAATTCATATTACTAAGAAACAAGAGAATATTTTAATTGGATTTTGAAGTTATAAAACGTTGTAAAGAATATTATGGAGTCATTACCAGATAACAGTGTCTTAAGATTGCCCCCGGGAGCACTTTACGATATAAGGAAAATGCATAATCTGGATAAACGAGGAATCATTGAACAAAGTGTTAACATTTTGGAGGCGTGGATACTGAAACAGAACCATATTATCAAGAAGGATTTTAGTAAGTGCTAATGACTTTTTTTTGAATGCATGTTTTAAAAATCGAGAAATCTAACTTGGCTTCTTTAGGCATGTGTCACCCTCTGCAGAAATAGACAAAATAATGATATCCAAATACATTTTTGGAATACCTACGTAAAAACTCACTTTCGCATTCATAATATTTTTTGGTGATTAATTAAATTTTTCCCCATTCCGATACCTCTGTTCCCCATCCCTCCATACAATACTATGATACTATCCTAAATAATATTATAAAAGCGAAAGTGAGTTGGTTTGTTACGCTTTCACGATAAAACGGCTGAACGGATTTGGGTGAAATTTGGTACATGGTTAGACCGTGACCTGTAGAAGGACATTGGCTACTTTTCATCCTGGATTGCAGGCGAAGTCGCGTTCAACAGCTAGTAATAAAAGAATACATTCGTAAGTAAATACGAGTATGTCTGCGTGAAAAGGTTTGTTACCTTTTAAGTGGTGTTGGTTTAAGTTGAATCCTCAATACTCAATTCTTTATTGCATTCCACGATGTAGGCTTAGGTGGTAAACATTTATTTGGTAGGTAACAATCGTGGACCCTGTCGGGCACAGCAAAAGATATAATAAATAAATGTGGAGAGGACTTATCATTTAAGTATCTTATTACAATACAACTTACTCTAAAAACATAGACATAACATTAACATTAGAATTAAAATTGCAAAAGACTTTATTTTTCAAGTTTTAGAGATTTATCACTTAAATATTCATCGACACTATAGTAAGATTTTTTTAGTAATAACTTTTTTAATTTATTTACGAATAAATGCAGTTTTTTTTCTTTTCTTATTGTTTCTGGTAGCACATTATATGTTTTTACTGACATTACCAGAGGATTTGTAGAATGTATTTTTAAGCGGGATGATGGTAGGTTGAGTCGTGTTTTGTGTCTGAGTGTGTACCTTGTTTGTATGTCTTCTCGTGTAGTGTAAAAGTCTTGGTGTTTGTGAGCAAATTTGCATATTTCAAGTATGTACATACTCCAATGGATAATGATTTTCTTTCTTTTTGGTAGTAAAATTCTTTCATTAAGTCCGTCTTTGTAACTTATTGTGTGCGAGAGCTTAAATAAATAAATAAATAATACATATTTTATTTTCTTACTTTTTGTCGCAAAATAGTTTATCAAAGGTAGAACAATCAAGATACTCGATTTCTAAGTATATCGTCTGTATTTCGATAGATCAAAATTTATGTCATTCATGTACTCGCAACCTTGCCATTTCATTCAATGCATCTCTTCTACATGTAACTCTAATCTAAAGTCCATTGTCAAGCAAAATTTTCACCTTGTACATTTAAAATAAATCTACTCGACTAAGAGAACCACTTGATGTATTTCCACCGTACTCAATGAAAACAGGAATGTGTTATAAATTAAAGCACAAAGCAGTAAGCATTGGAAATATTGACGCTATTCAAATGACTTCTTTGGGATTTCCATGTTGAAGAAATGGATAATATTGATGACGCGATATTATCTATTTCTTCAAGATGGAAATAGAGACAAGATAAAAAATTGGTGACAATTACGTTGAAAGATTCCGTTACATAGATACAGCCATGCAATTCTGTAAACATCTCACCGTGAAAACTTGGGTGAAGTGAGCTGTCAATAGTGTCAATCCCTGTGGAATGACAGTTCACTCCACGCTCACTTCACCTAAGTTTTCACGGTGAGATGGTTACAGAATAGCACTGCAGGTCTAGCTAATAAAAACGTGTCAAAAACAAGATCATGATTGTAATTGGAAATTTCATGTGCTCAAAATGAGCGTTCATAAAAACAAGCACGTCTCGAATGATACATTACTGATACACTACAAATAAGCATTACAAATCAGTCTCCAGCTTAATGACCGCTGAAGAGGTTAAAAAATCAACAGAAACTATTAAAATATATTGATACTATAAATAAAATCAAATGCCAGCATCGTATAAATAAATAGGTAAACTAAATATAAACTATATCTGACTAGTATAACAAGAATAAAAAACCGCCAGGCGCAAGATGAACTAAAAAACTTGGTTCCGTAGAATAGAATAGAATGCTAATAATAATATCTATGTTCTTCACACACTAAGAATCTGCGTTCTTCTAACAATCTTCTCCTTCTGTGCCCTTCTCATACTTCTGACTTTGTTCATTCTTCCTTTCATATTCAGTCCATTCTTCTTTGGAATGCGCTTCCTCTTGATATCAGGACGGCCACCAGTCGGTATGCATTTACGCGGAAACTGTGGAGTTATTTTCAAAATAAATAGAGTAGAGTCATCTCAACATCTCTCTCCCTTGATTTCGTATATTTGTATATATATTTAATTTAGGTATATATTATAATAAATATGTATGTATGTATGGGTATGTAGTTTGTAACGTATTGTTGTAAATGTATTGTTTATTTATTTATTTATTTATATATACTTTATTGTACACCAGATTATACATTACATAAAGAAAAAGTAATACTATAAAATATACAATGGGCGGCCTTATCGCTTACTGCGATCTCTTCCAGGCAACCTTGAATTGAATTGATTGTTGTATCTATTTTAGTTATAATTCATTAGAATATCTTTTTTTTTTTGTTCCTCTCATATATGTAGAGCACCTGCCATCTCAATCAATCTCTTCACCACCCTTGGTTGATTGGTAGAGAATGCCTAAGGCATTAAGTCCGCCTTTGTACTTTTTTGAGTGTGAAAAGTTTTAATAAATAAATAAATAAATACTCTTTATTATGAACAAAATATAAAAGGGGCTCATGGCTAAATAATAACAGCCGCAAGGGTCGATCGAAGGATAAGCTACGCTTGCCGAGGTCGGTCCATGGATGAGTGAAATAAATGCTTTGATTTTCAGTTTTGAGGCTTCACTTGCATCATTTTTCTTAACCCTGTAATCTTCTTCTGAAATAGAATAAACATAGATTTCAATTGGCCATCAACTAAGTATGCAAGATAATCTAGGTGAATGGTATCATATCACGTTGCACGAGTTTCGAAACAACGTGTTTTTAAACTTAAATGTTAGGCAGTAAACTTGAAATCTAGATATTTGCTCTCGTCATGATTTCGAGATAATTATTGTCTTATGTTCTTATTTACATAATTATTTTTTGTTTGATGACGTCAATGAAAGTTAAAATATAAAATTAAAGTGCTTGTAATAATTCTTATTTACATAATAGGTCCCAATGTGTAGATGTTAATGGTGTGAAATCTTCCGAGCTACCAATTCAGTTAGGTGTACCTTAAGGCTGATGACTTCCCATTCTATTCAAAGGGTATCTGTGAAGTTGTACTGTTAAACTGCTAAACATTATATCGCAGACAGTGTCCACGTGTGACTGAAGTCTAAAAATGGCACCGGTAAGGCATGTGATGCGGAGGAATGAGGAAAATGTCTTGAGGAAAATTTTGATAGTGATTATGATAAGAGTAGTCTACTCTTGACTTCAGTCACACGTTGACACTGTCTGCGATATAATGTTTAGCAGTATTCATACCTTTTTTTTTTTGAGGGTGGGAAATTATCAAATAACTTCTCCCGCTCTGGGCGGAGCGGGAGGGCGTGTCAGACTTTTACTGACTAAAACCCACCCGAGTTCCTTCCGTTGCCTGTGTGCCGGGGTCGCGATATCCCTTTCGGACAAACCCGCAACCCCGGCAGGCATTGGCCCTAAAGGACCTTAAGGTTGGTGCTGACATCTCTTTGAGGCGTAGAACACAACGCGCCGTCGACCCGGGCCTGGTCCCTATCGGACGGCGAGCTACCCATTGCTCACCGTCCGCAGCAGTTTTCATACCTCAAGTCACTTTGTATTACCAATGATGTGCGTTTGACCGGTACCACCTACGGGATTTTGCAATTGTCGTCTAATCCCTGACAGTCATATTGTGTACAATGGTGTAAGCCGGGGTGCTTGAGTCTTTACGACTCATCTTCTTTCCATGTGGTAGTGACTAACCTGGAGTTTTAATGCCGCCCATGGTCCCCTGACTTGGCTTCACATGCCGTCGAGAAATATCTCTTAAGCATGCCGGTTTCCTCGCGATGTTTTCCTTCACCGGCTTTGAAGCAAGTGATAATTAATACAATACGCACATGAAACTGAAAAGTCAGAGGTGCGTGCCTTGGGTTCAAAATCGAGATCTATGACTTGACGATCCGACGGTCACACCACTAGGCTATCACTGCTATCGTTGCCGACTGAACGGAATGTTGCAATTTTTGCCCGACTACAGCGTAGCAAAAAGGAGGGTTATGATTTTGACCGGTATGTATGTCTGTATGTATTTATGTTCATCTGTTACCTCATAACTTCTAAACTACTGATCATATTTTCACAAATGAGGTATCGTCGGAAGTGTCTTGATCGTCTCCTGGTTATAGGCCATATGGCGCCCTCTAGAAGACATAAAGTAATGAGCTAAAAAAGACATTTTTTAATTATGCGATGTTGGGTATAAAATGAAAGGGCTTGACAAGCAAATTACAAATATGTAATGTATTAAATCATAATTAAATAAACAAATAAATAAAGAAAAAAATATAATATATAAAATATTTAAAAATATTATGTTTAAATTGTTAAAAATAAAAGTAACAAGAACTTAAACCCAACTACGACAAAAAGTCAACTAAAAAGGTATAAGACATCACAGACAGACAAATTAACATAAATCGAATGGATTACATGCGACTCGGTATTTTTAATTTTTCCGGGTTTTAGTTTTTATAACTTTTATTTTTAATATCATTATAATTGCTAAATAAATATTTAGAATTAATTATTGTGCATTACTTTTATTGTTTATTTCTTATTCATATCTCATGCAGCATAAATGCTGTACCGGTCGACGTCATCACGTCAACGTGTGCTGTCGCTGAAAACCAGCGCTGGCGTTCTGTATCGTAAAGAGTCGCAGCATTATGCTGAGCGATGGCCGTTTTGCGTGGATGTGACGCATATTTTTCCCGAACTTGTTCTTTTTTGTGTTTGTGTTCTTTCTTTGCGTCCTGTTCACCGCAAATAGGTAAACGTATATTCAAATCTTGTATTTTAAAACGCACACTATGCAGGCGGGCATATTATTGGTTAGGGGAATACATCGTTGATAAAAATACTTGACTCAATGCTGGTCCTGCTCCACAACCACAACTAATTAATTAACATTTGAAAATACTGCTGGAGCTGCTCGAGATTGTAAGACCATCTTTGCATTGAATAAACTCAATCTACTTTGTATCATATATAATTGCATAGCACAGGTGTGAGTACTATGTACTAAAGAGCTACCATTTACCGGGTAATGTCTTTCATTGACTTGAATGTACCCTGGCAGCTGTGAGTATGTTATGCTCACTCAGATGTCTCGCTGATGGTGGCACGTGTGTTGGATCATTTAGCTCCCTTCAAAATGGTTGAGCTGGATGGTGCTGATCCATGCGTCATGTTCGTGAACGGGCTCTGTCACTAGTAATCTCTTAGCTGCCATGGCTTATTTAAATTTTTGAATTGTTCTTGGTTTTATTTTTTCATTACGGACGTTTCTAACGTGCACGTCTTTCTACGTTGTCCTCACAATCATGTATAATTTCAACATGAAGGAATTATAAACATTTAGTAAAAAAAAAAAAAAAAAAAAGAGTGTCCATGGAGTTTCTTGCCCATTCTTCTCCATAGGTACGCTTAGGAATGGGCAACTAGCTTCATATTTCTGACTGACCGACTCCGCAACAATTCAATAGTGCCTGTGAAATTAATTGAAATAAATGCTTTGAGTTTGAGTTTAAATTTAATGACTGTGTTGGAAACTGGTCACACCTAAATAGTTTATTTTTTTATTTTAATACGGTATTTTTTAATTATTAATTTCGTGTTGGTAATTTTTTTCTTACAAAGAATTTAAAACTAGTGTCGAGTGGTTTTGCGACTTAAAAATATATGCACAACAAACTAGTTTTTAATTGAAATGCAATAATTTGCATTGAATTATGGTTCATTAACAAAAACGCGTTTTTAATTACATTTGAATTAATATATAATCTATCTCTTATCTCTATATTTTTATTTTATATTTATTCTATAAATAGAATGATTTCGCAATCTCACACGGCACAGAATCCACATACAACAAAATCTACCTAATATTAGCGATCTTAGCGCTTTAATTATATTCTTTTATGTGTCGTAGCCAGATCTTTGAACTGATCATTTCATGAAATTGTTGTTTCATGAATTGGCCAGCTAAAATTGACCATATAGTTTAAACGTCAACGTTTAATGATATGTCAGTCGATGTTTGGCCATATCATTATTATAGGGGTCAATATTTTGGTATTGACCCCTATAATAAGTAACTACAGTCGATCGATTCTGTAAAAATATCACCGTGAAACTTAGGTGAAGTGAGCTGTCAATAATGTTAATCCCTAGCATCCTGCCGGTCGATTTGTGACAATGACAGCTCACTTCACGCTCACTTCACCTAAGTTTCACGTTGATCTTTTTACAGAATCGACCGACAGCTCATAAGTGACTGAATAACACAAACAAAACAGTTTTCGGATATTAAGATTTAGATACACATAATGTATTTTTAAGAATTTGCAAGGAATATCCAATTTAAACATTTATTTTTCACCCCATAAACAACACTTTCAAGTTGCTTGACTTGCACAACAGTATACCAGCCGCGCTTCGATTGGTGGTCTGGTTCTCCCATTCTGGGCGGAGCGGGAGGGCGTGTCAGACTTTTACTAACTAAAACCCACCCGTGTTCCTTCCGTTGCCTGTGTGCCGGGGCCACGAAATCCCTTTCGGACAGCTCGCAACCCCGGCTGATTTGTTATATAACGCCACCATTATGCACAACAAAAACAAAGCGAAATCAACTCCTCAACCGGTCGATAATTTAACTATGTAACGATATGATCACTGAAGTTAGGGCTCATCACGAAGTAGTCGTGCGTTTAACTGTTCATATCGTTTTGTATTCAATGATCTGGCCAGATCACATCATGATGTGACCAGCGGTCGATGTTCATTTCATAAAATGATCAATCTAAGATTTGGCCACAACATATGCATTTTGACCCGCTAGCGATGTCTAATATTGATAAGGTCACTATAAAATGTTGCTAATTAACTAAGTAAGTAACAATTTATTACGAAGTTGTTGGATTGATGCTCCCATAGCTATACTGAAATAATGAACCGATTTGGTTTTACATTATCTCACAACTTTTCGTGGTCGAAGCACTGCATTGTGAGACTTGCATTTTTGTACATGTTATGTTTTGATGATATTCTTTGGTTTATAGCAATCACTTGATTGGTTCTGGTGAGGGGCTCGTGGATAAATTATGGATCGATCGAAAGTTAAGCTACGCTTGCTGCCGTCGGTTCGTGGATGGGTGACCGTACATGCATGCTTTTCCCAACTATGTTGCGGTCAGCTTCCAGTCTAACCGGATGCAGCTGAATACCAGTATTTTAAATGGAGTGACTATCTATCTGATCTTCACAACCCAGTAACTAGTCTTAGACTGCTTGTCAGACTTTCGGACTTCTGACGATCCGTAATGATTGTCAAAGATCCAGGAATGACAGCCGGGACCAACGGCTTAACGTGCTGTCCGAGGCACGGAAGGGTCTCGGTATGTAAATATGTTTATCCATCCCAGAACAGACCGCGACAAGCGTAGCTTAACCTGATCGATCGATCTGTGCGGCTGATATTACATAGCCACGAACCCCTCTTATAACGTCATCACGTCAACGCCGGCTGTCGCCGAAAACCAGCGTTGGGGCTCTGTCTCGCATAGGGTCGCAGCATTATGCTTAGCGATGGCCGCTTTGCGTGGATGTGACGCATATTTTCCCCCTAATTGTTTATTTTTGTGTTTTGTTTTTTCTTTGCGTCATGTGTACCGCAAATAAACGTATTTTCTTTCTTTCTTTATAATAAAAAAAAGCCCTTTATTTAATGCACGAGCCCCTCTTATATTGTGTACATAATACACAACGGACGGATGCCCGTCCGTCCGTGACTTAGTTCCGTAGAATAGAATATATATATAATATGTATTCAACGGATATATAATTCTATTCTACGGAACTAAGTTGTTCAGTTCAAGTTGCCCCCGGGGTTTTTTTATTCTTGTTAATAGTTTATATTTAGCTGTAGATATTTATATATACGATGGCATTTGATTTTATTAATGGTGTACCTAAATATTTTGTTAGTTTCCGTTGATTTGTCCAACCTCTTCAGCGGTCATTAGAAGTCACAATTAAGTTTTTTTTTTTGTTAATGATATTCAAATTCCGTGGGGTGGAAGAGCTTGAATTAATTATAATTCAAAAAAATACTTATAAATAAAGAACTTCAATAGCTGTTGAGACTGGCCACCGTGACCGAAATTCGGATATTACTAATATTTGAAATTCTTCAAATTTTCCAGGCAGGGAATACTTAGAAACAACGCTGGTTGGTTGCAAAGGTTCCGTAGAAAAGACAAAGAAGCAAATAGACCGATTGTGCACGATGAAGACGCTGACACCAAAGTTCTTTTCGATGACCAATGTCAAGTTGGAATTGCAAAACATTTTGAAGTTGGGGTGAGTAACTTTTTAAACATAAAAACCGGCCAAGTTCGTGTCGGACCACGCACAATGAAGGGTTCCGTATAGTTGGAATTAATTTATCCCAAGAAGAAACTTAATTTTGTAGTTAAAAAAATATTCTCCAACTGCAAATGTAAGTTTTTAATTGCAACAACAAATATTTTATGTGATAAAACTACAAATTAACGATTTTTGGACTGTTTCCTTTATTTGTGTTTTGAGACCTTGCTTCATGATTAAATGATTCTAGGTCAACTGGAGGACCCTTTAGGTTTTGATTTATTTGCGAGTATTAAAATATGACGCATAAAGGGCGTATTTTTTTATTGTGGTGACTTCGAAGCTTGATTTTTGTAGAGCTCAATGAAACTGTAAACCTACGTATTTGATATTAATTTTAATTCGATACTACCGCGTGTTCCTGAGAAAAATTATCTTGACAGACAGACGGACGGACAACGAAGGGATCCTTTACGGGTTCCGTTTTTTCCTTTTGAGGTACGGAACTACTAATCCTAATATCGTGACGGCATGTACAAATGTGACTTATTCTATAATTCATATGTACGAGTACTAGGTACTTTCTGAGTTTATCTTGGACATTACTGACATCGGTGAATGAAAAACATCGTGAGGAAACCGTTACAGTTAATATAAAGCTTCGTGCAGACTAGCGCGACGCGACAGCGCAACGCGACACCGGTTATTTTTATACCGTGAAGTTTTCTTAGAAATTGTATTGTTCGAGTCGCGTCGCGCCGTCACGCCGCGCTGGTCTGCACGAGCCTTAAGTCTGAAATCACCAACCCGTCTTGAGTCTTCATCTTTTTTTCGTGTGGTAAGTGACTAACCTGGTGTCAGAGTTTTAAAGCTGCCCATGGGCCTCTAACTTGGCTTCACATGCCGTCGAGAAACATCTCTCAGGCATGCCGGTTTCCTCACGATGTTTTCCTTCACCGTTTTTGAAGCAAGCGATAATTATACAATACGCACATGAATTCGAAAAGTCAGAGGTGCCTTGGGTTCGGGCTCGAGACCTATGACCTGGCAATCTGACGGTCACACCACTAGGCTATCACTATCTGTCTTGAGTTAATGCTGATGATGTTATTGTTTTCTTTTTTTTTTATTCTGTTCTACGCTATTTTGCAGGGTAATGCCCGTTGTAACAGACGACTACTGCAGAATAATAATTATGCAAATTACCGACAAGTACTTCACTAGTGAGATCCTTATGCAGTATTTCCAGTACTCTATGGTCGTAAGTTCATTATTTGTTTTGTTTTCGAGGGTCGTCCGGATTTGTGACCGGAAACTCCTGAACACAAAATGATTTAATTAATTAGTGAACCCTTTCCCTGGTTGAGAGAACTGTTATTGGGTTTTTCCATCAGAAAATTCTCAATAACAGAGTCCGGATCGTGGTCCGGTCCCGGAGCCTGGATCGTGGTCGGTTGATGGCAATTAGGCTCGCCCCCTATTACATGGGACTTTAAACATAACTGGCAAAATGTGGGTGTGGCGGCATCTACATCGCCACATGCGAACTACGCATCAAAGACCTGACGTCACACAACATCCTGACGTCACTCAAATCCTGCATCGCGCATTTAGAGTTTACCGCGCGGTGGACATATATACAAGCTCACGACTTCAACCTCTGGGCAATTGCCCGCCAGACATGACACCCGTCTGGTCGGAGGATCCTCCCTTTTCTATGGTGGATGAGTGAACTTTACACCCTGTTCCTCATACCCCTAAATGGGTGTACTGTAGGTACAGCTCTGCCTAACCCTTCGAGGATTAAAGGCATGTGTGTGTATCGAGGGTTCTAATAGGTATCTATTCATACCTCCATACTAATAGTTAGAAATGCGAAAGTAAATCTGTTTGTATCATGAAATTTGACACAGTAGTAGACCATGCACTAAGTAAGGACATAGGATATTTTTATTCCAGTAGTACATTCCTGTTTGATAATTTCCGACCTCGACTCGGGCGAAGCCGCGAGCAAAAGCTCACTTTAATACATTTGCGAAAATTCTACAGAAGTTTCTACAAATTGTTTGTAAAAATTGTAAAAAGTAATCGCTAGAAATACTGATCCGATACACTATTTCTAAGTACCATAGTATAATTTTTATGTTAGAAAAATTCATGGTTTTTTTGAATTTTCAATTCATGGTTTCTGAGATTTTAAGATAGCCGTGACCGACTTAGATTCAATTCCAGCTATCAATCTACCAAATGCTAAATCGGATTACAATAATAACATTTCATAATTAAAAAAAAAATGTTTTTTCCAGCTCGCTGAATACTTAAAAGCAAATGATTATAATAATGGTTACAAATTAATATACGACATCAGGCAAACAAATTTGCTCGATTTGATCTCAAACCATAACACTGTGGAACTATCTCAGTTTATATCTATTTTAATTGTAAGTATTTTATTTTAGTTTTTTGAATAATTAAGTTTTACCTAATTGTGCTCTTTAAAAGTTGAAGAAGAAGCTCTCCGGAAAAGTAGTATTATCTTACTTCTTATTTTTGGTGTCAAGCAGCGGTGCTGCGTTCCGATTAAAGAGTTTTTTTTTGTTTTTTTTTGTTTTAATAAACACAAAAAAAAAAAAAAAAAACTCTTTAATCACACATCATCATCATCATAATTATCTCTTTACTCTTTGCTCTTTACTCTTTAATTAATAAATTAAGGAACAATACAACATATATACAGAAACATCAAAAAAACCTTAATAGGTTTGTCCAGATATTGAAAAACTTTTAAGCAATCTTAATACTTATGAAATATATAATTTATGGTTAAAACATAGTTTAGAAAACATTGAAAATAATAATAACAAAAAAAGTACAAAAACGACGACGGCACGGGCTTAGACAGCCCGTCGATGCTAATTACTAATTGAATGATGCATTTTCAAAAAGAATCAACGAATTTTTTGTATTTATTTTTATGATTATTATTTGTTATTTCCGATTGAATTTTAGTTGGAACATCATTAATTAGAGTATTAATTAAATAAGTAGAAGTATCCCTTCCCTTCCTAGTAAGAAGGATCCCTTATTTGGGATGAATTTATCCCAAAAACAAACTTAACATTCTAGTTGAAAAACATGTTTTCCCATACATCAGCATACGTCACGGTCAATTCTTTAACTGGAAATGTACGTTTGCAACTCAAAAAAATTAAACAGACTACAAATTAACAATTTTCAAATTTTTACTTTACTTATGCTGTGAGCCCTTGCTTCTTGCCAAATTTCATTATTCTAGGTCAATGGGAAGTATCCATTGACCTTAGATTTGATTTATTTGCGAGTTTCAAAATAAGTCACGTAGAAGACCGTATTTCTTAGAAGCTTGATTTTTTTAGAGACCATAGACCAACGTATTTGATATTAATTTCAACTTAACGCGTTTCTGAGAACAAGTGTCTTAACAGGCTGTCAAGTCAAACAGACAGACAGACAGCTTTTCCCTTAAGAGGTACGGAATCCTAAAAATGAAATGAAATGAGAAGATCAACATTCATTTCTATGTAATTTTGTCGGTGTCGTGTGAACGTTTAATGTAACAAAAATGAACAGTCACTCGAGTGACGCGTCTGATATTGGCTTACCGATGACCACTTAGTATCAGGTGAGCCGTTGGCTTATTTATGAAGTGTAGAAAAAAAAGGAATGAGTTGTCGATCTACTGCTCATAAGTGCCACTGCTGAGCATAAGGTCCTGGGTTCGATATCCAGGTTGGGCAAAGTGTTATTCGGTTTTGCTCTCACGAAATTCTTAATTACAGCCTGGCGCCAGACGGCCTGGCTCAGTTGATGGCAATAGGCTCGCCCCCTATTACATGGGACTTTAATCTAATTGGCGAAATGTAGGGGATTACAGGCGTTATAAAAAAACCTAAAATATATTTTTACAGGATGGCTACGGCGCCAGATTGCAAAGCATCCACGTGATAACAGAATCAAAAGCCATAGAACTGCTAATAAATATTGTTAAGCAATTTGTTAGTGAGAAGATTAGCAATAGAATACTTGTCCAACGATCCTTAGAAGATTTATATAAAACTGTGCCTAGAGAATTGTTGCCGGTGGACTATGGCGGAAAACAGAAATCATTAGAAATATTGCATGGTAAAGTAATAGTTACCATTAATTTTATTACAAAGAAATAATAATTAGGTGTTTTTATTTTATGTATTTTATTTTCTCTTCTACTCTTACACACGTTGTCTACATCTCTTTAACTACTTTCCTATCGCAGCTATGCTGGAAGAGATTTCTTTAGAAATAAGCATCACCTTTGTACGTATTTTTCTTGTCTGTTTATATGTGTGTACATAAACCGTTAAATAAAATAAATAAAGGAAGTCTCTATGATACAGGGTCAAATTAAAATGGCTAGCTAAACTCCGCAGACGTGATGGGTATCGATATCTAAACACGATAAAGTGAAAAATAAAATCAAATGTGATAAAATTCGGACTTTTCCTTTACTGGTGCTGTGAGACCTCGCTTCTTGCCAAATTCTATGACTAGACTGACTAGATCAACGGGAAGTACTCTATACTAAAGGGTACTTCCCGTTGACCTAAAATCATAAAATATTATTCGTAAACACCTAAAATCATATATTAATACTTGCTTATTAATATATTTGCGAGTATCAAAATAATACATGTCGCATAAATGGCCGTATTTTTTATTGCGTCGACTTAAGCTTAATTTTTTTAGAGCTAAAATGGACCGTAGACGTTTAAATATTAATTTCAACTTGAAACCTTTTCGCGTTCCTGAGATAAAGTGTCTTGACAGATTGACAGACAGACAGACAGACAGACGGACAACGAAGAGAGCCTTTGAGGGTTTCGTTTTTTCCGTAAGAGGTACGAAATCCTAAAAATTAAAAATAGAAAACTAAATAGATCAAAACAGAAATAGTCGGTAGCTGCACGTCTTGACTCTGACACGAAGGCTTCCACTCAGCATAATGCTGTGCTATACCCACAGCACAGCGCTGATTTATATTTTTTTTAATACTATGACTAACAAATATATTTCTCATTACAGCGGAAATATTCGAAGAATTGAGTTCAGTGAAACATGTGGAGTATGTAAAAATGATGTTTAAAGCATGCACGGATGAAACAAAAAGACATTCAGATAAGTTCAATGAAGAATACCTGGGCATGCCTGGATCCTTCAGAAGTCTGAGTGTGGACTAATCTGTGAGTTTTATACTAAATTAGTTACCGTATATAATGTGGAGATCAGAGTATTATGAACAATAAACTAGGTTTCAAATAAATTCTAACATCACAATTGAAAACATTCTTGTAGTACTGGTGATGAACCGACTTTGGGTTTTGAAAATCTTTGAATAGCTGTAACTAGTTACTAATGTATTGGATATATTTGTTTGAGTTTTTGTGTGCAGACTGGGAACGTCTTAAATATACTAAGTATGTTTCATTTATTGTCCCATTTGAGTGGATTTTGCAGCCGTAATAAGTAAGCTTAATAAGTATTACAATTTCCACCTAATTGAAGGTGGAAATTGTAATACTTATTAAGCTTTGTGCAGACCAGCGCGACTTGTCGCGCGACGCGACACCGTTTATTGTTATACCGTCAAGTTTTCTTAGAAATTGTATTGTTCGAGTCGCGTCGCGGCGTCGCGTCGCGCTGGTCTGCACGAAGCTTTAATTGTGATCGTAGTAGGTAATAATTATTCATCCACAAACTATGAATGTACATTTTTTTATTGTGATAATTTAAGTTAATTTCTCATTTTTGTGTTAGTTCTTGTGGAGGTAATAAAAACACATAAAAAAAACTGAGTTATTGTTTTATTTATTTAAAATTAGTAAATGAGTATGTAGCGTTGTGAGGGTTCTCAGCTGCAAGTAGTCGAGTGATAATTTATCGAATTTAGTAATTATCATGTCACAACACTAAAAACAGGGAACGTCACTGGCTAACCGGTGACGTTCTGTGATTTCGTCTCCGCTTGCAGAGCTGATGAGAAGTATCCCCTGACCCTCAGGATTCTATGTGCCCCGACCTAGGGTGAGTTCCACATTAGCTTGGTATTTATACCAGATCCTTAGCGCTGGATGATCTATATTGATTAAATAACCTATATGATATCTTAGCTCGTGTGTGTCAATGTCGGACACGCGGCTACAAGTCATCCAGCACAAAGGAGATTGAAATATGTATGTATTGCTACTGCATCGGAATGGTGTAGTGCCTCACTGTGTTATTCTTAGTGAGCCATCTGCCATGGCCACGCCTACTTTGTGATTTATGCTCGCGTGTTCACATATTAGCACCCGCTTTTGTGCCACGCTACATTTATACTCTCTTGCCTGTAAACCGCTGTGATGTGCTGAGCTTTCACCTAGCCTACTTCCCATACCGCTCCTTGGTCGCTAAATGGGGAAGAAGCTGGCACATCGCATGCGGCCTGCCGCTATTCGCACTGCATCTGACATGCGCTCTCTAACGCGCTTTCCAGGGTTCTCCGTACGGGCTGAGGGCAGGACCCCTTACTATATCCAGCATGCCACCTACGCACGCTAGCTAAGGCGTGCCCTACCTGCGGCCTACCGCCGCAAACTACCTGCAGCCTACGGCCTCCAGCTACCTGCGTGAGCCTGAGCTGAACAGGCCCCCACGTCTACCACGTGCTACCAAGGACGGTACCCTACCTACCTATCCACTAAGTGTGCGACTGCTCAAGTCTAGTGTCAGTGTACAGGACCTTACCCGCGACCTAGCCGTATTCTAGCTAAAAATATATCTATTAACCTATCTTGCTTTTTTTTATTACCTATCTTCTATCTACAACCTACCTGTTAACGGCCTGCGCAGCCTACCCTGCGCAGCCCTAGCCGTTACTGCCGTGTCTCCCTAGATCTAGGTTCTCAATGATGATGATATACTTGAGGTTGTAGATATTCAACTAATTAAAAAAGCTTACAAACCCAAAAATGTCATAGAAATTGCAAAAATCCATATATAGTAAGAAATTTTGTTATAACATAGCGGGTGTAGTAGGTACCTGTACCCTAATTACGTAATACATGATCAATCAGAATCTGAATCGTTTTGAAACAGATTGCTAATCCATTGCTTCGTACGTTCGAAAAAAAAATCTGCTCAACAACGTAAATAACACAATGAATGTTGTTGACCTGTCAAATTGAAACAGATTAGTCGGAATTGTCAACAAAAATGGGTTGCGTAATTAGATAGCTGGTTAGTATACAAATTTACTGTTGCAATTAAATGTGTAAGAGAAATGTAGTTATATAAGATAGAGTAGTCTCCGAGATCGAATTTCTGTCATGGCGACCAATCTCAACGGTGACTTGCCTTCGGCGCGAGAGATCTTATAATGCACAAGTGTGTCCGCAGATACAGGTGCACTCTCTCTTCTCTCACTATAGTCGGATGGGACGGCAATGCGACAGGACCGGAGAGAGGTCAAGCGCAGGACCAACAGCACCACGTACGCATCGAGGTACGGGGGTATCACACCACCAACTTCTGAACGCCGGGGTGTTACTAAGAAATTGTTAAAGGAAAAACCCATTAACACTTTGCCCGAAAGAAGATAGACACTAATAATGTAGAAGAAATTGAGATACCAAGCCTTAAACGAAAACAATGCAGAATTTTCAAATATGGGCTTTATTACTACTTTAAATGAACACAAGAAACATAAATTAGATAAAACCAAGGCAAAAATCAAAGAAACGGTTAAAGGTTTTAGACATAAAACTCCGAGCATTCAGTCCGTATTCCGTTCCAGGTGGAGATGAATCATATCTAGCGGACTGTTGTTTGCGGAGCGTGCATGCCAAAGGCACTGCCGATATTGCAACCAGCGTATTATAACACGTACGATTGATATCTGTGCGGACTATGGGAAGTTTTAAAATACACCCTATTTCTAGAACGAAACCTATTGACGTGTCTAAATTAAACGCAGTCAACTGATCCGAATGGCTGTTGATAATCCCCTTTATTGCCCATGGTCTAACTGAGCAGTCCTACTGATTGGACCATTGCCAATTTATTTATTCCGTGGTCTTACTGATAGGACCATGGACCAATGTTTTTTTCCGTGGTCCTATTGATAGGATTACGGACAAATGTTATTTCCGTGGTCTTATTAATTAAAGATATACAACTTCCTTTAGAAATGAAATGTAAACTTTTTCAATTCAATGATACTCATTGAGGAAAATAAATAATATATGTCATGTCATTTTGTTGCTTAGTCTTCATGATTCTGTTTAATAATTCATAAAATGGAATTTATTAAAAGAAAAGGCGGCATTGTTCTTATATCTGGTGATTATCAGTATTATAAATTAAGACAGTATAAAAATGGATGTGTTGTTTGGAGATGTTCTAATTACAAAAAAAATAAATGTACGGGCACCATCACAACTAGGGTATGTAAATAGCATTTTTATTTGTTTTATTTAAGATATAAAGCGTTTACTTTGTATTTTTTATTATTATTATTTTCCAGGAGAATAATGAACAAGATAAAAGTAAACCGCATGTATGCGAACCAAATTATGCAAAAAATGTCGTTGACAAAGCAGTAGCCAAGTTGATGGAGACGGTAACGAGATCAGACAGACCAGTGCCACAGCTTTACAATGAAACTGCATCGTCTCTAGAAGATGCTGGTTTAAATTTTGTTGTCAATTTACCTTCTCTCCCAAATATCCAGCATGGTCTGTATAGTAGAAGAAATAAGTCCATGAAAGTAACCAAAACGGTCTTCAAAAGTTTAGAAGAAGTTGAAGTTCCAGATTTATTTTCCTTCTTCGTTTTGGCTGATTATTTCTACGATGGTGCACGTATACTGGTATTTTGCTCAGAGAAAGCAAGAGAGTTGTTACAAAATGATAATATTACCGAATATTTTATTGACTCAACTTTCAGTAGTTGTCCAAAGCCTTTTGCGCAATTGTTTAGTGTACTCGGTGACGCAGGCAGTACGACTGAGTTCACAAATGTTCTGCCGTTAATTTTTGCATTGTTGCCTGATAAGAAAGAGAGCACCTACAAGACTTTATTTCAACTTATCAAGTCACAATTACCTGACTGGTCACCAAAAAAATTGCACTGTGACTATGAAATAGCAGCAATAAATGCCATTAGAGATGTTATACCCGATGTACAAATAATTGGATGCTTCTATCATTGGAGTCGTGCTTTATGGCGAAAAGCGAAAATGTTAGGAGTTGTAAAAAGTAAAGCACAGAAACGTATAATATCGCTGACGGTGGCATTAGCACTCTTACCACAGGAATATATGTCGGAAGGGTGGGACTATATTAAGACTGAAAGTGAAATAGCCGAAATTGACAGTTTTACAAAATATATAGAAAAATTTTGGATAAAGAAGAATTTATTTAAAATTTTAAATGTTTTCGCACAGCGACATCGAACAAATAATGCTATCGAAGGATGGCATTCGAAGTTAAATAAAATGATTAATAAAAACACAGTGACGCTACTGCGACTCCTAAACATACTAAAAAAATTTGCGGCACAAGCAATTGCAAAACAAAATCAAAGGAGTCGAAGGAAAAGATGCTTGACCCTTGTGAGAAATGACGAATTTATTATGCAAGTACAATTGGAACTTTTAAATTCTGATATTAATGTCGGACATGCGTTAGATAAATTACGCTGAAATGCTTTAATTTTTAGGAGAATAGGTATAATTTTGATTGCTGAAATGCTTTAATTTTAGGAGAATAGGTATAATTTTGATTATCTAGTTGTTATAATTGACTAGGAAAACCAAACGTTATTTCTTTGACTAAAGTAAAAAAGTGAATAAATAAAATAAAATAAATAAAAATGTTATTGTATTTCTTTGACTAAAGTAAATAAATGAATAAATAAAATAAAATAAATAAAAATGTTATTGTATTTCTTTGACTAAAGTAAAAAAGTGAATAAATAAAATAAAATAAATAAAAATGTTGTTGTATTTCTTTGACTAAAGTAAATAAATGAATAAATAAAATAAAATAAATAAAAATGTTATTGTATTTCTTTGACTAAAGTAAATAAATGAATAAATAAAATAAAATAAATAAAAATGTTGTTGTTGTTAATGTTGCAAAACTTATAAGTGGCGGTCAAAATGTTAATTAGACAAGGGAATAAATATTTGGTTTGTGGTCCAACTATAATAGATAAGACCACGGAATAAATAAATTGGCAATGGTCCAATCAGTAGGACTGCTCAGTTAGACCATGGGCAATAAAGGGATAATCCAGTTAACCAATGACAGCAGTTTACGAACGGTTGACAGTGTGTTAGCAGATTGTGTTGATTTTTGATACAGAAACCGGGCGTTAGTGAGTGTTCTATCTACCTTCTTAGGGCAAAAGATCGATTATCAAGAGCATTTCGTTTTCTTTACTGATCTAGGCGCCTTAACTTGATGGATGGCGGGTATCTATAAGTATTTTGGTAGGCGCTCTATTAATAGTACTGTCCCATTAGCTCTTATCCCTCAGAGAAAAAACATAAAAACTATGAATTCATTATCAAATAACATGACTGTGTTTGTTTTCTAATCTTATTTTTACTTTACTTACATAAAAATTACAACTAAACGTAATCTATTCTTTCAGTATTTTTCTTGTTATTTCATTCATATTGGTGGTTGTTGCTTTTACAAAGCATGAGGCGTCAACTGAAGCAAATGAAATAAGTTTGCAAGTTTGATGTTCTAGTAATTTTCTGATTGCTTACGTACGATACCAACCGTGCATATTATGTGTATTAGATTTTTGACCATCAGGTATTCTGAATATAAATCAATTGTACTAGTTTACTGCTGTTACGACCAGACTACCTATCTAATTAAATTCGTGCAAAGTATTTGAATATAAATAATATGTATTTCTATTTAAATATTTTTATAGATTATTAAAATAGGTCAGCTGAAATTAATTTCTCTTATTTATTATGCTTTGCGTACTATTTTAGTTACTAATCATTTACGAAGTAGTATTATTGTTGATCACACAGACTAGATATTGCCTTTAAAAACTCCTAAGGCGTTCTGCAGGATGCTATTCAATCATTTAATCGGTAAGCAAAAGAATATTTAATTAAAATTTTGTCAAAGGCCTTCGATTGCGTGAATCACTACACTCTTATACTCATCGAGAAAAACTACAACTAAAATGGCACAGAAAACGTGACTATACCTACCTACGTATAACCTTAGTAGGCTGTAGGATCTACGGCTGGTATCATTTACTATTAAGATTTTAATAAGTTCCTGGTTACATCATTGGTGTCCAACAGGGTGTAATATTAGGTCCTTTCATTAATCGAGGTTGGCGTATAGATAACAGACTAAATTATTGTTGGCTGATAAGGACGCTTTTAAAGTGCTCGAAAGAAGAAGATAATTTCAACATGAATTATGTAACCAATATTTACAAATATCTTCTACCAATATTTTGACCGTACACTGCCAAGTCATAGGTCTCGAGTTCGAACCCAAGGCGGGGAATACCTCTGACTTTTCGGATTCATGTGCGTATTGTATACCCTGGCGGTTATTATAAGCCGGAGCCTGAGAGATATTTCTCGACGGCATGTAAAGCCAAGTCAGAGATGGGCCTCTGACTTGGGGCGCTTTAAAATTATGACACCAGGTTAGTCACTAACCATACGAAAAGAAGAAGAATCAATAGGGTTGCCACCTATTAAATGAGCTTCTAACTTAATAACTGGCAGAAAATTATGTACTTTGCACTTCTGCCTACCTCTACGGGGAATACATAAATGATGTTAAGTTATGTGTATCATTAAAACAGTAATTAATTGTATTAATTGTACGGCTACAATTAGACTCTGTGCCGTTGTATTTGATCCTGATGTTAAGGTCACAATATTATATGCACGTGACAAAATAAAGTGGACTCACGTGTTTTTAGATATGACTTCACTATAAACTGTAAACGAAAATACGCTATTTCTTTAGCAGTTTTATATTTTTGGCTGCATATTTAATTTAGAGTGAATTTCACAAATGAAACTAAACGCGATCAGCACATAAACTATATTTAAGGGCTGTCAGTGTGACGCAGGAAAGTTCGAAAGGGATACGGTGGCCCCTGGCAACGTACAGGCAATTGAAGGAACACGGGTGGGTTTTAGTCATTAAGAGTCTGACACGACCTTCTCGCTCCGCCCAGAGCGGAAGAAGTTATTTGATAATTTCACATCCAAAAAAAAGGGCTGTCAGTGTCATTATTTTCCGTGGAATATTGACACTGACAGCTCTTGAACGTGGTTTAGATGTTCTGATTGCATTCAGTTTCATTGGTGAATCTTTAATTACCTTAACTATCGCTAACATGTAGTTTAAATATACGCGAACTAAGCGACAAGTGATCAGCGATCAGCGCGTCGACTGCGAGTAAAAACTAACTACTCAAAAGCGGTGTCTCAACTTGCGACCTGGACGCATCGACCTTGCCACATAACCCAGGAAGGATTGCTGGGTGGTAAGAAGGTAGACGACGGAAAACAGTGAAATAATTTCCAAATCACTATGTTTTAAAATATTTCAACAATTCGTAAATTCTGCGTTTACCAGCATTATCGACCGCTTCATGGACATCTCTACACAGTTTTTAATTTCCTTACCTTTATGTAGATAGCTGATTAAATGAAGATGTCTTCCTTGTTAAGCTTGGTGCAGACCAGCGCGACGCGACTCGAACAATACAATTTCTAAGAAAACTTGACGGTATAACAATTACCAGTGTCGCGTCGCGCGACAAGTCGCGCTGGTCTGCACAAAGCTTAACTTGTACGCTTAATAACTTAGTAAAATTTTGAGATAACTGGTGTCAAATTTCATGTACCTACGTAGATAATTTAAGAAAATGGTTCTCACTTCTTCCTTTAATTTTTAACTGTCAAACAGTTAAAAATGAAAATAAACAGATGAAAATCAACCCTGAAATCGCGAAAAAAAAATCTGCTATTTCATACATTTATGTTCGCATAGCTCGTTATAATGTAGGGAACAGCTGATATTTATTTCGCGATTTCGGGTTTGGTCCCATAGTGAAAGTTGTTCATAATGATGGGTACAATAATGATGATTGATGGGCCCCTTAAGAAGATGCAAACGAATTAAATTTCACATTGTATACACTAAAATAAATTATATTTGTTTTTTTTATATTACATCAACAATATTAAAAATTATTACCAATATTAAATAGTAAATTTACATTTCTTCAATTGACCGGTATGTATATGTAGTTAAAATCCGGAGTCACACGTGTTAGGGGCATAAATCAAATAGATTACGTGTGAATCCGGAATTTTTACTAGTCTGGCTATGTTTTCTTTAGTATACCTTTTTAGTTAACTATTTTGTCGTAGTTAGGATCTAATAAGGGAAAAGTAACAACAACAACAACACAACAACAAAGGGACTTTATTTATTTTATTTTAACCAATTCTATCATTTCATGTTAAGAGGCTTACAACAGCTAGTGCGCGGTCACTGTCGGACTGCATAGAAATGAAAGAGAAGCGCGATGACACGACACAGGTAATTTATTGCAAAATATGAAGCAGTTAGCGATTTACAAAAAATCTATTGATTGGACTGGAAAATTAAAACACTATTATGCTAATATGTAGCTTGTAGAATAATCTGACAAAAAATCAGAATGATTGCATGTAAATTAATATGATTTTTAATCGGTAAAATAATTTTTTAGAGATGTCTTCATGATTTTTTTCTATCGTATCAAATTAGCTGTTTTATGTTTTCAACACTTTTCGTATCTTACTAGCATATATCCTGAAGAATATCATATATTTTTCTGATTTTGTTTACTGCAGTGGATCATATACTTTTACGCATTATAAAACTTGCGTTTAGGCACGTTTAGGTCCAGGGGTCCCCTTAAAGCAAATATTATTTACTAGCTTTCAACCGCGGCTTCGCCCGCGTGGATGTCGGGAATTATCCCACGGGAACTTACTATCGGTATAAAAAGTATCCTATATGTTAATCCAGTTTGTAAACTGTCTGTGTGCCAAATTTCATCCAAATCCGTTCTGCCGTTTTTGCGTGATTGAGTAACAAACATACAAACGTTCACATTTATAATATTAGTATAGTATTATTTATTATATTTATATTTATTTATTATATTAGTAGTATTATTTATTAACGCAACGCAACGCCTGTATAGGTACAAGTAACAAATAGTTGTCCTAGTTACACTTGCAGGTAATTTGGCTGTCCACCTTGAAGTTCTGGTTTACTTTCCTGTGACTCACAAAAAGCTTAGCTTAACTATGTATTTACCTATGCTCTTAGCTATTATATATTTTAAGTATGTACTTCTTTTGATATTGCCTTTGAAAAACAAGTCTGTTAGTTAGGTTGACGTTCGAAGTATTTTTGTAAAACAGCTTTTACCCAGTTCTTTTTTATCATTGCTAAGATCAAATGGTTCCTTTTTATCAATTCTCGTACTTGTATTTATTACTAAGTTACAGGGCAATTCAAAATATATACATAATCTTAGATCTAATATACAACTAACACTAAAATATACAAATTACCAATTCTAGTGAGGATTCATGTGAATAAATCATTAGACAATACTGCGAGCAAAGATTTCAACACCCAGTTTTTTGTATTTCGAATGGGATAAAGTTCAAAATTTAAGTACAAAATTGACAATTTAGATTCAGGTTTAAAGTCAGTTTTTTATATTAAAAACTTTATTTGGTCGTAATAAAGTTTGAAATTAATAAAATGGCTCGTTGGTTTAAACCTGGATCTACAGATAAATCTTGTTGACTGAGCGAGCGAAGCGTCTCTGCTTCAAGACTGGGAATTTGGTCTCATAAAAATTTGGTGAAGATCTGATGAGGATCTTCTGCATGATGAGCAGAATAGCCTCAAAATCCTCAAAACGCAGTAAACTTTTAACTACTAGGTAGTGACTGATGAAGCACCTGAGACCACCTTCTCATCACAAAACTAGATAATTGTGAAAATTATTTTCAGATTTCTCTTAAACGAGGATTTAAGAGTGTCAAACGAAAACATCGTCGAGCGTCAAACGTCGCAAATAGCTGTCAAATATTTTGACAGCTATTTGCCAACTTTTTGGATGAGAAACTATTTTGATTAATTTGGCAATATGGAAAATATGAATATGGCTGTTATGACAGTGAACTAGAATATTAATAATGAATTGCAATTATTATAAAGCTTCGTGCAGACCAGCGCGACGCGACGCCGCGACGCGACTCGAACAATACAATTTCTAAGAAAACTTGACGGTATAACAATAAATGGTGTCGCGTCGCGTTGTCGCGTCGCGCTGGTCTGCACGAAGCTTTACACTGAATTTGGTATTGTAACCGTTTTAGGTGTAAAAAAGGCATTCGGAAAGTTTCCAAATACTTTTTTTATTGCATTTCATAATCAATATGTTAGTTAGCCATATTTTTTATTTTTTATTTCCATAAGTAACAATGATTGCCCAATTAATCATAACAGCGAAATGATTGACAGCTATTTGCGACGTTGCCCACTGTCTGTATAGACGCTCTTAAAACCAATATTAAAGTTAGTTGTTTGACAACTAGGTCACTAGATGCTAGTGCACCGCAGCGCGGGATATTTACTATTTTAAAAACAAAAAACAAAAATATCCCGATAAACATCAATTGCTGCAAAAAAGTTTGAGCACGCGTGGTGCACTGTTCGTAGAACTGCTAGTTTAAGGTCGTATATTTACAATGTTTTTAATTAAATTGAATCGGTTTTCTCGGGCATAGTCTAAAGTGTAACCAGTTATACAATCTGCCGTTACAATGACGACATTAATGGCCACACGGGTAGGGCTAGTGGCCAGTAATAA
Source organism: Agrochola circellaris (assembly GCA_914767755.1). Taxonomy (NCBI): domain Eukaryota; kingdom Metazoa; phylum Arthropoda; class Insecta; order Lepidoptera; family Noctuidae; genus Agrochola; species Agrochola circellaris. The sequence continues at coordinate 14,814,962 of OU611860.1, forward strand.
TATTTTTTTTAAATAAAATATGTAAATCGTAAATTTTTAAATTAAAATGTTCTTAAGCTTGCCGCCATAGGGCTCTCTTTCTTTCAATTCGGCCACTCTTTGCACGTTATTCATTTTAATTTCATTCGTGATTCGTTCCTTAAAGCTTCGTGCAGACCAACGCGACGCGACTCGAACAATACAATTTCTAAGAAAACTTGTCGGTATAACAATAACCGGTGTCGCGTCGCGCTAGTCTGCACAAAGCTTAAGTAGGTACAGGTTGCTCCAAGAATTTTAGAAAATAGTAAACAAATCAATAAGTAAATTCAACGTTTAATGAAATTAAAATAGAAACGCGAAACCGTATCATCATCAACATTTCAGCCGAAAGACGTCCACTGCTGGACATAGGCCTCCCCTGAGCACCGCCACTTCGACCGGTTCTGAGCATCTCGCACCCATCGGATTCCTACGGCTTTCCCCAGGTCATCGGTCCACCTTGTGGGAGGCCTTCTAACGCTACGTCTTCCGGTACGCGGTCGCCACACCAGAACTTTCGGCCCCATCGGCCGTCTGTTCTGCGCGCAATGTGCCCTGCCCACTGCCATTTAAGTTTGGCAATTCTTCGAGCTATGTCGGTTTACCTTGGTTCTCCTAAGGATCTCTTAATTTCTGATTCGATCACGACCAACGAAACCGTATACGTTTATAAAATTAATTTCGCCATTAAAGCGACACGCTGTTTATGATAATACAATAAGATAACAAGCTGTAAACGTTCACTACTTAACATGAGCGGTAGTTCCATGACCAATGACTTCCACAATGAACAGTAAAGTATAACATTATAAGTGATAAAGGTAGTTTTTATGAACAAACAGTAAAATTCTGCACATTCATAAATCTACAAAGTTAATTCGACAACAACTCGAAACAAGATAATACGGTAATCGTACAAATTCGATGGTAGGAGAGCGACCAGAGGACCTAGACCAGACAAAGTGACATTAAAAAAAAACTCAACCTAAAACTCAAACTCAACGCATTTATTTCAATTAAACCATTTACAGGCACTTTTGAATTGTCAAGGAATCGGTCAGTCAAAAATATGAAGCTAGTTGACCATTCCAAAGCGTAGTAGGTACCTACGGAGAAGAAAGGGCAAGAAACTCCACGGACACTCTTTTAAATAAAACAAATTGTTACAAAGTATTGGTTACATCATTCATGTTGAAATTATACATGTGAGAACAATGTAGAAAGACGTGCATGTTAGAAGCGTCCGTAATAAAAAGATAAAACAAAGAACAATTCAAAAATTAAAATCAGCCATGGCCGCTAAGAGTTGAATTCAATCAGCGATAGCGATGATGGATATGTCAAAAATATATGGGACTGATATAAGCTACCGAAAACCTTAACGCAGGTTTATATGAGCCCAGTAATGTGACAGTACAGTAAGTCCCTCCAGCGCTGACTTGCAACTGAGCTCGTGTAGACACTAGTTACAACCCAGTCCAGTGCTGACTTCGCGCCGTCAAGTCAGTCCAGTTGACTAAAGGCTGATTTACACAGGGTCAGTAACTGACTACAAATTCGAGGCAAGTCATTGCTGACCCGAAAAAAACCCTGTGTAAACTGATTTGAAGTCAGTACAGTGGCTTGAAGTCAGCGCTGACTTGAATATTCGGACACGAATATTTTAAAGTCAGTTGGCGCCCCCCGCCACCCGCGCACCCCCGCGCCAGCTAAATAAACCCCGTGTAAACAGACAAGTCAGTGCGTGGTTAGTCACTGCCGCTGCGTTGTAGAGTGACCACGTTTTTTTCGCTGGCGATAAAAATGACGCGTAAGCTTAGCGAAGCCACCAGTTTCGTTTCTATCGTCAATCCATTTTCTTACCTATTGTCGTTTATTTTTAGTTATCTCATTTTCTACCATTTCTATAATTAAATCGTCGTTTCAGTTGTTTTCGCGAATTCATTTTTCCCACTGACTTCACACACGTGTGCTCACCGTGAGAAACGCACCACTACTACTTACTTCATGTAAACAGTTAAAGTCAGTCGCGGCGCCGACATTGGCGCTGCGACTGACTTGTCTACTGACCCTGTGTAAATCAGCCATAACCTACCCATTTATATTCAGGCCCAGTTGCTTCCCCGCCTGGCTTACTGACTTACAGCTCATTCAACATGAACCCTTATGTCAATCCTGATGAAAGTTAACAACAATAATAATAATAAAAATCTATATTAGTGTATCTATATTACTATTGAGTGTGTAAGTCCCCCATGCCATTTTATCCATGTACGTATGAAACATTGATCAGGCAGGGGCCATATTCCTTCCATAGTTCCAGGTAACCAGTCTACTTTAGCCACCCAAACCCATCGTTCGATATCATTGTTTCCATATGCTGCAATAGTATTACACCAACCGGGGGTTGTCCTTGGCTGCCCTTGCATAGTGCGAACAGGGATAATCGTCGGTTGGTGCCTCATTTAAATTTGTCTAAGGGCTATCTACGAGTTGTCTTCGGCCCCTCGTACGCCTTCCAAAGGACCGGGATCCATGGTCCCTTTTTGACAAGTAAAAACCTTTATTTCTCATAAATGTATTTAAATTATTTTGATCTAAAAATGGCTTAAGTTAGTGCTTCAGAGTGAAAAATCTTTATGTACCTGTATCTTAGAAGCCAAGTTGTTGTGGATATATGAAACTCTTTGAAAGCGATTGCCATTTTCCCTTAGGTTCATTTTCAGGGTAGGTCTTAGATTTGTGGTGCTCAGGTTAGCCATTAGGTACTTGTTGTTGAAGCGTGATGGTTCGTTTACAAGAATAGTTTTACATTTTTTTCCAATGCTAGGATTAAATCCAAAATATTTTTTTTATTTTTTTATTTTATAATTGCGAAAGTGAGTGGTTAATAACAGCCGCATTGGTCAATCCATCAGGTTAAGCTACGCTCGCCGGTGTTGGTTCGTGGATGGGTGACCAACTTTACATTTCGAGACTCCTCCGTGCCTCGGAAAGCATTAACGTGCTTTTGCCGTTGGTTCCGTCTGTCATTCGTGGATCTTTGACAGTCGTTACGGGTCGTCAGAAGCCCAAAAGTCTGACAACCAGTCTCATTAAGGGGTATCGTATTACAGTTACTGAGTTGTGGAGGTTAGATAGGCAGTCGCTCCATATAAAATACTGGTATTCAGCTGCATCCGGTTAGACTAGAAGCCGACCCCAATATAGATAGGAAAAGGCTAGGCAGATATAATTGCAATAAAACGCGTGAACATAATAATTATACTTTTTATCCCGATATTCCCACAGAATCGAGACTTATGCGAGTGAAACCGCGGGGCGCAGCTAATTGTCAATTTTCTCAACGTCCGGGGTAATAAATCAGTTTTATAATTTATTATGGTAACTACCTGTTACATTGTTATAGGCTCACCATTTCTTATGTGGGAAACACCGTCTTCAGCGAATTAAGTATCTATTACATAACCTTGTTGTTATTACCTGGTGTCAACAGATTATGAAAACTAATTTATATTAACTGTCAATTACATAGCAAATTAGAGAGATAATCATGCAATTATTAAGTAAATAATTGAACCTTCATTACGGAAGTTTGGGGTTCCGTGCGGTGGAACGGAAAACAACATTTACCTTTTATCAAATAAATACCTTATAGTGAGTTGCAATACCTGTGACCAATTCATGTGTCAAGAATGGACCGTCAAGAATGGCGATAATGATAAATGATAAATGATTTTATCTACTCTCATATCGTAATAATCGAATTATAAACTTTAAAACGAGTTTATAATGACATACTTTATAAACACAATACAGAAATGTAAAAATAGAATCATATTATAACACTTTTTCTCTAACAAAATAATGCTACAAAACATTTTTATTTCTATTACGATACAGGGCAAATCCAAGAAGTTAATATCACCAAGGAGTTTCCATCAACTTTTGAGCTCCTGCAGTTTTGAGTTGAGCTCCACGATTACTAACAAATGCTTGCACTGACTGGACAGGTCCACTCAAATCTGTGTGGTTCTTTCCTCAAAAGACCATTTCAGACACTAATCCACATGGTCCTCATATGACTTGACCAAGATTATGTCTGGACTTTAAAAGAGACTACGACCTCCGAGTTTGTTTCGGCTTTTCTTCTCAGAGTAGTCAGATAGGAAACACCGACCCCATCTAGCTTATTTTTAATATTTTTTTATATGACGTGTAAAAGTGATTCCGATATCCTATTTACAGAATAAACAATTTCATTTCATTTTATAATCGAACGTTAGCGGGGGGGGGGGACAGCAGCACCGCTCTAGCGCATGCGCGGTGATGTGCTGGGTGCAGGCGCCATTCATACGTTTTATCGTACTGAATTTCGTGGGAATTTTGTATGCTTGATCTTTAATTTTGATCTTTTATTTAGTAGGTTCATTCCCAATGTTTGAGAGTAGATAAAGTAGTGTATAAAACTGCACTTACCTCATTATGCAACAGTTTCATAAACTACTATTATTTCTGTAAATAGGTTTGTATAAACACTTTTACACGTCAATAATATTTTAAAAACTAGATGAGGTCGACGTTTCCTTTATGACTACTCAGAGAAGCAATGCCGAAACAAGCTCACTCTTATTTAAATTGTACTTACGGTGCACAATAGCCACTACTAAGAAGTCATGTATTATTTACGGCCTTATACGAAGAAAAAGAACCCACCTGTCCAGTATGGCGATCATGATCATTTTTCTGTTTTGATTTTATAGTTGGACTTGAAAAGTTGGGATTTTTCATTTTTCTTTTAGAGATGATACAAGGCCGGGGTTGCGGGTTTGTCCGAAAGGGATATCGCGACCCCGGCACACAGGCAACGGAAGGAACACGGGTGGGTTTTAGTCAGTAAAAGTCTGACACGCCCTCCCGCTCCGCCCAGAGCGGGTGAAGTTATTTGATAATTTCCCACCCAAAAAAAAAAAAAGAGATGATACAAGGAATAACAATGCTATCTCTATTATCATCACAAATAGCATGAGTATGATTCACGATAAGATTTTCCAACCTAATCCTTATCAGTCTGACTGATAAACAGAAGTGATGACACAGCATCTCTTTGTTATCAACGTAACAGCAGACACTGATTTCCGACTTGATCATTTAAGAAATAAAAGAATGAAAAATATTTTATTCTGCACAAACAAAACGCACATATAAAGAAAAAAGACATAAAATACACACGTACAAAAGTAGCCAAAGGCCTCGTATTCAACCAACAGATAATAGAAAAAAGCAAAGTTGTTCATTGGTTGGTTTCAAGGCCACGGATCAAACACAATATTGCGTAATAACTCTTGCGACATTGGCAAATGACAACAAAAACAAAATGCTGATTGCAGAGTTAATTACTTTTGTAACAAATAATAACAAAAATTATGCTGTGCGTCGCATCTTTGCAAGAACAGGTCATAGCTTAGCGAAATGCTGTGAATTCGGACGAAGCTAACGTCAACAGCGCTGGTTTTCAGCAATAATTACCTATGAAATGACTTATTGACGTCGCCCTGCGTGACTTATTAAATCGGGTTAGTATTATTTTTCACTGAAATATGTGTGATTATAAATATAAGTTTAATAGTAAGTGTAAATAGTAGTAGTTTCATCCGGAAGACGTCCACTGCTGAACATAGGCCTCCCCAAGCATCGCCACTTCGACCGGTTCTGTGCTTCCTGCATCCAGGGGATTCCTGCAGCCTTCACAAGGTCCCCTTAGCCCCGTAGCCCTTCCAACGCTACGTCTTCCGGTACGCGATCAACACTCCAAAACCTTTCGGCCCCATCGGCCATCTGGTTCTGCGAGCAATGCCACTTAAGTTTAGCAATTCTTCGAGCTATGTCGATTATCTTGATTCTCGTGTGGATCTCTTCATTTCTGATTTCATTGCGACATTTCCTACTTACGGATAAACAATCTTTTATGCGTTTTACGGTCATTTAAGCCGTGGTACTTATTAACAAAGGCTGAGTCCAGCAGATGGCCGATGGTCTACAAAAGGTACATAGTATATGACGTAGATATATCAGCCAAAACCACAGAGCACGGAGACGCCTCGGGGGCCACTCCTAGAGGCAGCAGTGTCAACACTATCCATACAAACTAAGCACGTCATCGCTTACTCGCTCTACGACAAAAATGTCGTATAGAAACTGACGGTGTTGAATGGCGGTCCGTGTTAGTAGTTGTGCCCTTAAGAGCGTTTATTCTCAAAGTGGGCAACGTCGCAAATAGATTTCTAATATTTCGCTGTTTTGATTAATTTGGCAATATTACTGTATGGAAATTATGAAATGTGGCTAACTAGCGAACTAGAATATATATGGAATAATGAATTGCAATTCTGAATTTGATGTGTAACCGTTTTAGGTGTAAAAAAGGCATTGGGAAAGTTTCCAAATTTTATTACATCTATAACAAAATATTCTGTGTTACGATATTTAATAATTGCATTTCATAATCAATATTTTAGTCCACTAGTTAACAATATTTTGTATATGTAGGTACATTAGTTGATTATGTAACTAATGTACCCACATATACAAAATATCGTAACACTTTTTAAAAGAGTAACGGTGCAGTTTCTTGCCCATTCTTCTCCTTACCAAAACTACCTTTTGGAAGGGGCGACTAGAATCAATTAATATTTTTTGTAAACTTTGACGTTCAAAAGTGCCTTACAAATTTCCCTATTTGAAATAAATGATTTGACTTTGAGCCATATTTTATATTTCCATACAGTAATATTGCCAAATTAATCAAAACAGGTAAATATTTGACAGCTATTTGCGACGTTGCCAACTATTTGGATAAGCGCTCGTAACGCACTTTAGGCTTTTTTTTTTCTTTTTTTTCTTATTGGCATCTCGCAGTTGACCTCTGAGGTCGTGACTACTGAACCGGGCTATATCTTGGGTTTGCTTCTCATTTGAAATATGAGATTTTATTTATCTTTTATATAGATATTTTTCTATTTTCTGAATGTGAGAACGTTGCAGGCCTACCAGACCATAGATTTGTTAACCATTTTCTAATTTGTTAAGTACCCGGTACTTGTTGAAAGGCATACACTGTCCTCCCATACTTATTAATACTGTTAAATGAAAATAAATTATAAAAGCCAATTATTTATAAAAGAGTAACCGTGGAGTTTCTTGCCGGCTCTTCTCCATAGGAAGCGAACAATAGGAACCGTGCACCTAACTTCTGACGTTTTATAAATGACATGGACATTTATGAAACATCAGAAGCTAGGATTATGTGAAATAAACTATTTTATTAGACTTTTGAAAGCGTCTTTACCTAAATATACTCATAAAGGATGAAGCCAATTTATGGTCTGCTATAGGTACCTACAAGATGTACTTAATTAAAAAAACTGAAAACCTGCAAAGAAATTATTGGTCTCAACATGATGAATAACTTTATTTACGGGACATTACCTGAAGTCACGAAAATAATAATCAGCTGCTGATATAATTCGACATAATGAAGTGAACAGCTGATTTTTTTATGACGATTGCAGGGTGGGTACCATTGTAGAAGTTGTTAATAATTATGAACCCCGAATGACCCCCTTTTCAGGTCCAACATTTAAATTACACCTAGTACCTTTGTATAACACTACGGAACTCATCACCCAAACCCAACTCACACTTGTCCACTTACAATTTCCGTGCATCGTAACTGATACCTCCGACACAGTACATGATCTGAACACACATTTTTTTTTTTCTGTTTGTGGTTGGGAAATTATCAAATAACTTCTCCCGCTCTGGGCGGAGCGGGAGGGCGTGTCAGACTCTTACTGAGTAAAACCCACCCGTGTTCCTTCAGTTGCCTGTACATTGCCAGGGGCCACTGTATCCCTTCCGGACTTTCCCGCGACCCCGGCAGGCATTGGTCCTAGCGGACCCCTTCCGCTGTGCTGACATCTCTTTGAGGCGCGGGTGTAACACAACGCGCCGTCGACCCGGGCCTGGTCCTTATCGGACGGCGAGCTACCCATTGCTCAGCGTCCGCAAGCCCACGATTCTGAACACCCCCGCGTTGATAATAAAAAACTGCCGGTCCATACGTATTGCACTTTTCTATGAAGCAGGTGATATTTTTTTTAATAAGCGACTAACATTTTCAACGCAGGTTCAGAATCATGTTCTGAATCCATGGTATCAGTTTTCGCGTTGATGTCCCTGCCAGCCTGTATATTAATTCTTCTTTCTATATATAGCAACATGTAATACCGACAATCATGCTATTGAATGCTTGTCGAGATAAAACTACCTAAGACAGTTAATTTAAACAAGTAGGTACTCCTATCGGGCAAAGTGTTATTGGGTTTGACTTTGACCTCTGACTTTTAGGATTCATTGTGTATTGTAACTATTGTTTTTGTGACCTATTGCTTCAAAAACGATGAAGGATAACATCGTGAGTAAACCGGTATGTCCTAGAACCAAAAATTCGAAAACGGTATTTGAAGCCACTTGGCGCAGAGGACCATTTTTTTTTTTGTTTATTTGTTTATAGGGCTTTTTACGCATAGCGTATTCAGTACCATCATATCCTTAACAGTTTTAATGTACTTTTACAAGACGTGGGCCATGAATTTGAACAAACCCTTCGCATCGTCGCCATTTGGTTGGGATAGAATTGTACATGCCTACATCAGTTCTGTTCAAATTCAGGACCTTACTACATTATTTGTACTGGACCCAAGGTCCTCGACAACTCCACATTCCTCACAATTGGGTGAAGTGATTCTTTTCATCATGAAGGCATATTTTTTACATGGAATGTGTACAAATCTGATTCTAAGAGCAGTAACAATAAATTTTCTACTAACATCACTATTCCATTCATGAACCAAGGCACGCGAAGAGGTTGCAGAGGCCTATGGGCGGCATAAGTTGTGAGTCTTAGTAGAACTAGGTTAGTCACCAACCACACTAAAAAGAAAAAGATTAGAAATTTCTCAGTGCCAGCCCGGAGTCTGGATTAATGCCTGGTTGATGGCAATAGGCTCGCCCCCTATTACATGGGACTTAATCATAACTAGCGAAATGTGGGTACACTGTACATCTCTGCCTAACCCTTCAAGGATAACAGGTGTGAAGTTATGTTATGTTCACCGGCTATCTAATTACGCAACACATTTTCGTTGACAATTCCGACTAATCTGTTTCAATTTGACAGGTCAACAACATTCATTGTGTTATTTACGTTGTTGAGCAGATTTTTTTTTCGAACGTACTAAGCAATGGATTAGCAATCTGTTTCAAATCGATTCAGATTCTGATTGATCGTGTATTATCGTAATTAGGGTGCGGGGTTATAAACGCGGAATAAAGTTATGTCTGCACTTAAGGGTTAATACCAGAAAAAATATTGGTAAACGGTTTACTATAAAATTTCCAAGGTTTAAGATATGGTTTACCGTTAACCCGAAGTCTACATCAACTGGTACATTATTCCACATTTATTAATAAGTGGGTTAAGATGTGTTTTTACTCGGTCGGAGTATGGTGATAACTCCCCTAACAAACAGGAAGGATTTCATTAACACACGATAAAATAAATGGTTTTGTAATTATTTTCCCATAAAATAACGTTAATCTAAAATCTAAATACTCTGATAGTATTTCATATTGGTTAGTAGGTTTTTGGAAATCATTAAGGAGATCTCACTCCACACATCAGGGCCGTGCCTTGGATATACAGGGCTGTGGCACAAGGCAGACACTGATGTTGTAATCGTTTTAGGTGTAAAAAAACATTCTCCAAATATTTTTTTACATCTAAAGGCTGGTACAGACCAGCGCGACGCGACGGCGTGACGCGACACGAACAATACCTACAATATCTAAGAAAACTTCACGGTATAACAATAACCGGTGTCGCGTCGCGCTGTCGCGTCGCTCTGGTCTACACTAAGTTTAAAACTAAATATTCGGTGTTACGATATTAATTATTGCATCATAATCAATATTTTAGCTTAATAATTAGCCATATTTCTTTTTTCCAGACGGGAATATTACCAAATTAATCAAAACAGCGAAATATTTGACAGTTATTTGCGACCACTTTCTGTTTAAACGCTCGTAATGAACTCAGTTTTTGCTTGTGTCAAAACAAAAATAACTCGGCTACCTACTCCTGTCGAAAAAGAAAATATAACTCAAATTGTATATTCCGGGAGTAGAAAATAAATCACCAAAGGGAATTTCCTATATTTTTAACTTTAAGAACGTTTGTATACTACATAGTATACGAACGTTCTTAAAGTTAAACAAAAAAATGTTAAGTTAAGGCTTGATTTTTTTGACAGCTCGAGGTTGAGAACGTTCTTAACGTTCTCAACCTCGAGCTGTCAAAAAAAACCTTTAGTTTTCTCACATTTTTGACAAGTTTTTGTCATGGATTGTCTTTAGTACGAGAATATTGGCTTTCAGATTTTTGCTAACTACAAGTCATTTAACATTTGCCTAGCCTTTTCCCAACTATGTTGGGGTCGGCTTCCGGTCCAACCGGATGCAGCTGAATACCAGTATTTTACATGGAGCGACTGCCTATCTGACCTCCACAACCCAGTTACTGTGTAATACGATACCCATTGGTGAGACTGGTTGTCAGACTTTTGGGTTTCTTACGACCCGGTAAAAATGACTCCGGCTCTGTTTTTTTTTTTTATATTCGACAAATTTTACAAAAAAATCTTAGTTAATCCGATAAAGTAACTCATATGCTTTTGGAAATAATAAACAGAATCCAAATCGAGCCAATAACATAGGAGATATGGCAAACGCTACTCAAAAAATAAAAAAAATATTAAGAAAAATATTAAAGATAGAACCCCCTAGATAGAGCTTTTAAAGTTAATTTTCGAAAAAAAATCATGAATATTCAGAAAAATATGGGCGGTCACATGCCCATGGGCGACATTATATCGGGTGTAAAAAGACACTTTCCGAAGCCGAAAGCCACATATTCTACCCATTATTTGCATCATTTTTTTCCACTAGACCATACCTGGGAATCCACTGGTTCTGGAGATATTGAAGGTCAAAGTCGCATTTTTTTTTTACTTTTTCACGAAAATGAATTCTATGCAATAATACGAAACTTTTTTCCAAACAAACATTACCTGAATTTTAGATTTATCTTAACAGATTACGCATTTGAAGTTACAAAAACGCAATGAACAACAAGTACCTACCTACGTAGAGTAGGGGCGGAGCTTAACTAACACTGAATCCGTTCATTCAAGCGTGGGTTCACGTTACATTGCGCGCAATAAAAACTTGTTTTTTTTTATTAAAAAAAAAAAAAAAACGGTTCCCAGCAATAATTTTTGCGCAAAGCTACTTAGCTATACGTACAGTATGCGTAGTTTACGGCTTTGTGATGTGTCTTTTTACACCCTGTATAACCCGACCGTCTTCAAATAAAGAGTGAACAGGCATCTTCTGGCACGCTGCCGCTGGTACCATCGTAAACCTCATCCACCGCTTTCCATCAGCCGTGATCAAGATCAAGAGCAAGCTCATTCAGCAATAAAAATATATAGATAAACGGACGGGAAAAAATTTTGAATTTTATTTTACATTTCCAGTAAACTTGTTCCTACTTTCAATTTCACACTCTTCCTTTTCAACAGTGTTAAGGCTCGTGCAGACCAGCGCGACGCGACGGCGCGACGTGACTCGAACAATATAATTTCTAAGAAAACTTCACGGTATAACAGTAGCCGGTGTCGCGCCCCGCTGTCGCGTCGCGCTTGTCTGTACGAAGCTTTACTCGAGACAGGCATAGATTTTTTTTCATAAAGAACATAATAACATGAATTACTTGCAATGAATGACCCGCTTTTTTTTTACCTTTTAATAATTTTCATCTATGTCTGACATAATTGGAGTATTAAATAATAAGCAAATGTTCAATTTATTTTCTAGTGAATACCATAATTATGCATGATTTTCAAATATTTTTAGTAAATCATTTGTAATCCTCAGCTAGATTGCACACAATATTTTTACGCCTACTGGCATAACATAGCGCTCTGTATGTTAACAAATAAATTAATAGATATAATTGCAAACTCATTTATCCATAGCAACTTATAACTATAACCTAGGTAGGTATATCTTGAACATCTTACCATATCACTGTCATTCTTATCTGATAAGACGGCAGATAACAACATTTCTAGTGTTAAATTGTCGTCTCAGCTGTTCTTTGTTGAATATTCTAATATTTTCTAGTGAATCGTGGCATATATAATATAAGACAGTGGTATTTTTCTTGAAGTTCTATAAATTATATGTTCACTGCGGATGCAATAATTAGGTACCTATGTAAATTTTTATTTAATTTCAGAATACAATTTAGTTATGGAAATAATTCATTTTTCAAAACGTTTATTAGTGACGTACCTGGTCGACCGAGCTCTGCTCGGGTGAAAAAAGAGAAAAAGAATTTTCCCAGGTATGAGACCTAGCTAGATCGACTTTTCGCCCCCGTAAACCCCAATATTGCAACTTTCATCGAAATCATAAGCCATTTTCGAGAACGTGATATTATTAAAATGTTGGTGCGGATTTTCATTTTAATGTCAAATCCAGTATTTTAACAAGAACTAAATAATCTTAAATATTATCGAAATCCTAACTAATATTATAAATACGAAAGTGAATTTGTTTGTTTGTTACGATTTCGCGCTAAAACGGCTAAACGGATTTGGATGAAATTTGCCCCATGGGTACCTAGACTACGAGATAAAAAGTATCTTTTATCCTAACTCAGGTCATGGTCTATCCATGTGCCAAATTTTATCCAAATCCGTTCAGCCGTTTTAGCGTGACAGCATAACAATAACAAAGAAACAAACTTACTTTAGCATATACCTATAATAGAATAGAATAGAATAGAATATTTCTGATGCATAATGATGACACTGTTTGTTAATTTATATTTAATATTTTTATAATTTTGATTAATATTTTTATAATAATCTCAGTAAAAAAAACGCAAATAGCAGGTTTAGAGCTGCTAAATAATTTGAAAAAAATGGCGATTTGAGTGATTTTTTAAATAATTTATTTACATAATTAGCCTCGAACTTTAGACTCATATTATAATACATTGTCTATGAGAGGGAGCGGGCCAGTTCTTTTCGTGGGTCCTCCAATGCACGGACGTTGGACTCCAGCGTACGTCCGTTTGAGGAAGTTGATGTTTTGGTTCTAGGACATTCGCTCATGAAGTTGTCTTGAACAGTTTTATAACCGTGGTAATTAAAATAAAATTGCACAATGTTAAGGCCGCTTGCCTGGGTTCAAGCCCATGACCTACGTTAATAGTGAGCGACTTGTAAAGGCGACAGGCGCGACGAATTCTATGAAAACTTCAAGGAAACTACCGGTGTCGCGTCACGCTGTCGCATCACGCTGTCGCATCGCGCCTATCTCAGAACCTTGAGTCAGAATCGTTACCAAAGTGGACCAGTTACAGCAATTTTAGTTTTTTTCATTTACTGTTGCTATTTTATGTGGCTAAGTAATAACAGCCGCACGGGTCGATCGATCAGGTTAAGCTAAGCTTGCCGCGGTTGATTCGTAGATGAGTGACCATCTTTACATACCGAGACCCCTCCGTGCCTCGGAAAGCACGTTAAGCCGATGATACCTGCTGTCATTTGTAGATCTTTGACAGTCGTTACGGGTAGTTAGAAGCCCAAAAGTCTAACAATCAGTCTTACCAAGGGGTATTGTGTTACCTAGTAACTAGGTTGTGGAGGTCAGATAGGCAGTCGCTCCATGTAAAATACTGGTATTCAGCTGCATCCGGTTAGACTGGAAGTCGACCCCAAAATAGTTGGGAAAAGGCTAGGTAGATGATGACTGTTGCTATATGTATGTATGTTTTTCATGCACATGGTGGACTAAATACCATAAGGCAGCAATCTAACAGTCACTTTTATATTTTGTAGGAATTTGTGCCCGTTTTTATGAATACTAGTAGATACCGCGCGCTGTTGGATTTTCAACTATCGGCGCTGAGCTGAGCGTTGAAAATTCAACAAAAAGGCATTCGAGTTAGTGTCTCTTAGTGTTAGTGAAAAAGGGCATAAGACACTTTAGTATTGACACAATTTTGGTGACTTAAGGATATTATTTTATTTTTATTCACAGAGCTTTTCCTCAAAATAATGTCCCCTTTTTTTGGGTGGGAAATTATCAAATAAATTTTCCCGCTTTGGGCGGAGCGGAGGGCGTGTAATAATACCAGCCTGTTACTGTCCCACTGTAGGGCAAAGGCCTCTTCTCATACAGAGAAGGCACGAGCATTGATCACCACGCTTGCTCAAGACGGGTTGGCGATTTTAGACGCATTAACTATAAGTCCAGGTTTCCTCACGGTGCTTTCCTTCACCGATGTCAGTAAAGTCCAAGATAAACTCAGAAAGTAGATATGAATTTAAGAGGGCGCCTAAAGGTCCACTAGCGCCACTCTTTAAAAAAAATATTATCTCGTGACTGAGAAGGAATTATGAATAACGGCTAGTAAGGACCCTCGGTATGTGTGTCTAGAATTTTCTAATACCTTTTATAAAGTTTCATATTGAGACACGGAGCAACAAAATATGATCTAGAGGAATGTGGCCGCTTTTCTTTAGATCGTATTTTGTTGCTTCGTGTCTCAATATAAAGCTTTATAAAAGGTATTAGAAAATTCTAGACACACTTACCGAGGGTCCTTATTAGCCGTTATTCATAATTCCTTCTCAGTCACGAGATAATATTTTTTTTAAAGAGTGGCGCTAGTGGACCTTTAGGCGCCCTCTTAAAAACTCACATTGGTACTTGCCCGGATTTGAACCCACAACCTCGTGCATGAGAGGCGAGGCCTTAACCACTGGGCCATTACGACACTGAAACATTGAAATATTATTTAATTAAAATAATTTCAGAGAAAGTGTCGTTCATCCTTCCAAAGATTAATCTTGACCTCTCAAGCGATTAATTAATCAAATAAGTTGAATCACAATCGAAAAGGTCGACAAATCTCATCTCCTGTTAATTTTCTTACTAAATCTGTCTTTGCAATTGAGCCTTTTATTTATTGACTGTTTTGTTTGGAGTGAAAATAATTAGGTAACACTTATTTCTGCCCATTTTTTTGTTCATTTTGTCCTATAATCATCTTATTATTTTCTGTGTTGTGAATGCGTTTACCAAACCAAATCAAATCCGCCTACTCAAAAACTATATTCTGAAGACAGTACAACTATTATATATTTTTATTTTACGTTCAAGAACCGCGCCCTCGTCTCGACCTAACATGTTAATAAACGTCGACTGTACATGTTAATAATCAGAATTTCAGACTTCATTGTTAGATTTTGGTTTTACCGGTAAATCCAAGTATTCAAGGGAATAGGCCCTTGCAAACCTTTGTGGAGTTCCTAAATAATTTTACCTATTTTTACTATCTCACGAAGCGACGCGCGCTTTACTTGTGGTATAGTTTGTCCACTCTGAAATGACGCGCACCGCTACAGCATTTCCCATAGAAATCCGCATTACCGAGTGCAAAAGTGCGGTAGTGGGGTGCGTCATTTCAGAGTGGACAAACTATACCACAAGTAAAGCGCGCGTAGCTTCATGAGATAGTAAAAATAGGTAAAATTATTCAGGAACTCCACAAAGGTTTGCAAAGGCCTATTCCCTTGAATACTTGGATTTCCCGGTAAAACCAAAATCTAACATTGTTCACTTGTTTATACAAGTGTACAATCACGCTGTGAATGTGTGCATGAATACGAGTAATGTCAGCACATAACACACACACAGATACTTCCGACTTCGCTATTGTCTCTGACGGTACCGAGAGCTCCTGGGCATACACATTTACAGTGTGATCGTACACTTAGTAACCACAAGTAAAGCGCGCGTCGCGCGTTACTTCGTGAGATAAAAGTATTGTAATACTTTGTAAGCTGGTAGGTAGACTAAAAATTATCTTCGAGCAATATAAATATAATAATAAGTATTACATACAAAAATACCGAGACATATAAAAAATTTAAGGTATTATTCCGGGAGTCCGAGGTATTATTATATTAAATACCGAGACTCCTCCGTGCCTCGTAAAGCATGTTAAGGCGTTGGTCCCAGCTGTCATTCGTGGATTTTTGAGAGTCGTTACGAGACGTCAGAAGCCCGGAAGTCTGACACCAGTCTCGCCAAAGCGTATTGTATTTACTCCCAGTTACTGGGTTGTGGATGTCAGATAGGCGTCACTCCATATGGTATTCAGCTGCAGCCGGTTAGACTGGAAGCCGACCCCAACAAAGTTGGGAAAAGGCCAGGCAGATTGAAAGTATGTATTACATACTACCTCACCTCAACATCATGCAGGAGTATAGAATTATAATCTTATTGATATACAGTGTACGTAGTTTACAGTGGGTACCTTTAAACTTGTAATTGTGCGAGTAACAACGTCATAATAACCAGAGACCTATAATAACCCCGTAGCTGCCTATTTCGACATCTAAGGCCGGAAACAGATGATAAAGCTACAGTTTGCTAGAAGAGCGGTGGGCCGCCATCATAACGGCCGCAGTGACAGCTGTCATTAAAGTTTTGGCAGCGGGGTTTGACGTTACGGTGGCAAAAAAACCTTGTCTTGAAAAAGACACCAATTTACTTTCATAAATAACGTTTCAGTGACGTTGTTTTTCGGACGCTATGTGGTGGCCACCGCTCTTCTAGGAAGGCGAAACTCTAAGGGTTCCTTGTTTATTACGGAACCCTAAAAAGACAGTAATAAGTTACAATTAGTATCTTCAAAGATTACTTGTAAAATGGCCAATGGAATAAATTAAATTAGTTGGCAATGACAGTTGTCAATTGAACTGCGTTGAAATTGAATGAAGAAGCAATAATAATTACCTACGTAAAACAACCTCTGCCATGCGATTTTGTAAACATCTCACCGTGAAAACTTGGGTGAAGTGAGCTGTCAATAGTGTCAATCCCTGTGGAATGACAGCTCACTCCACGCTCACTTCACCTAAGTTTTCACGGTGAGATGGTTACAGAATAGCACTGCTGGCATCTACCTTCGATGCCGCAGTTAGGCACACACAAATCCACACGTTTAATTAAACTTATGTACATATAAGTAAGTACCGGGGTATCTATCTACAATTAGTTTAAAAAACTGTAACCAGAGTATGGAAAAATAAAAATTATGTAAAAAGTACAAAACAAGAAAATATATCAAACAGAAATCAAGACATAGATACAAAAACCGGTAGTTGTCATATGACGACTTCGGCAGGGCGCATGTGGTACTGGAACTTGCAAAGAAATAATATAAGTGCAGTGTTTCCAAACCCATGCTAGAGTAAAACTACATACACGCTTAAAAAATAGGTAGAGAAGTGTAAAAAAACCGGCCAAGTCCGTGTCGGAACACGCACACTGAAGGGTTCCGTATTTGGGATGAATTTATCCCAAAAATAAACATAATATTATATAACTTAAAAACTTAATATATGGGAGAACATAATTGTTTTTCAACTACATTGAAAAACAATTATGTTCTCCCATACATCGATATACGTCACGGTCAATTCTCCAACGGCAAAAGTAAGTTTGTAATCACAAAAAAAAATAAAAATGTGTTAAAACTACAAATTACCTATGTTCGGAGATTTTCCTTTACTTTTGCTGTGAGACCTTGCTTCTTGCCAAATTCCATGATTCTAGGTCAACGAAAAAGTACCATATAGGTTTAAATTTTTTTGCGTATCGAAATATTTAGCATAAATGGCGGCATTTTTTTATTGTGTTGACTTTCCCTTAGAGCTCTAAAAAAATCAAGCCATGAGCTTGATATTTTTAGAGCTCTAAGGGACCGTAGATTCACAGATCGTAGATTCGACCGTTCGTAGATTTCATATAAATTTAAACTTGATACCTCCACGCGTTCCTGAGAAAAAGGGTATTGACATACAGACAGACGGACAGATAGACAACGAAGTGATCCTATGAGGGTTCCGTTTTTTCCTTTTGTGGTATGGAACCCTAAAAATGCTCAAGAGAAAGCCGCATAGCTGTATATCCCATATATCCCATGGGTGCTAGGAAAACCTACAAAATTTTATTGGCATGCGACGACTTATTAACGACTATTTACTAAAGAAAAAAGATGTCTAATGGCTGCTACAGATAATAGAAATTGATATTAGTCTACTAATTATGACAAACAACAACAACAACAATTATGACAAACTTGTGGGATAGACGCTCCCTTAAATAGATACTGAAGAAATGAATTTACATTAATTACAAAAACTGACATTTAATCCGAGTCTGAGCAGTAAAATTTATTCTAAGAACTTTAAGCATATCGGAATAAAGTTCAAAATACAATTATCAGCTCAAAGGTTTGGGCTTGTAGGTACTAAAGTGAGCATTCTTTTTGTAATGAGACCGATACAGTTTACCTGTTCAGTAACTGGGCTTATTGGTAGTCAGCTGATGGTCCCTCCATGAATAAACACACCGATAATCAGCTTTATATATTTTTAACCTATGCTGCCCTACTGCTCGGGAAGGGCCAGAGGAAATATGTTTACGCAGATTTGAGTACACCCAGAAGATAAACCTTTACAAAAAAAAAACAACTGACTTCCAAAAAAACTAAAAATTTACTTTAATTTCGGAAGTCGGTGTCAAAAGTTTTGAATTTTCGTTTTTTCCCACCGACTTCCGAAATTAAAGTTATTATTCAGTTTTTGAGTATTATTTGGAAGTCGGTTGTTTTTTATTTCTCTTTTTATTTGTTGTACCTACCCACCCGACACAAATTCGAAATCTACCTGCTATGTAAATAACAGTGACAAGATCTTATTATAATACTTAGTAGCTTTCGCCCGAGGCTTCGTCCGCGTGGAGGTCGGAAATTTATTATCCCACGTGAACGTACCTACGTTCTACCGGGATAAAAAGTATCGTATGTGTTAAACCAGGTTATAAACTATCTATATTCAGCCGTTATTGCGTGATTGAGTAACAAACATCCAAACATACAAACTTTCACATTTATAATATTAGTAGGAAGTAGGATCATCCGCATAGACTAAGTGGAAAAAATACGTATTATTGAAGCTAACTCAAAAACTACTCGAGCAAAATTAATAAAATGTGTATGGACCACCACGCAAGCTTGCTCTACCAAATGAAAAAATAATTTTCAAAATCGGCCCTCAATTGGCGAAAATATCCTCCTCCTTTTTGGAAGTCTGTTAACAATTGTGAAGAAAGATTATAACCCGTCTCAAAATACCGGCGAACTGCATGTCGAACCAAGCACAATGAAGGGTTCCGTAGTAGGGATAAATAATTTAGAACAAACCTAATGTTGTACTTGAAAAACATGGTCTCCCATACATTTCTGCCAACTGCAAATAAGTACGCACAATATTGAGAAATTTGCCATGTTATTTTAAAACCATGAGGTGAGGACTTCTTATAGGTTTTCCTGTAATCTATAAGTATAGAACTGCTGCCTTTTCCGGTCAATCAGTCAAAAACAAGCCCAGGTCGATACGTCAGTGTTTTTTAGGCCCGCCTTGGTTAAAACAGTGTCACCCGTCTTCAGGCATCCACTTCGTGACGACCCTGGCCCGTCTGTCCTGATGAATCATGTAGTATGGCCCACCGAGTTTCATTTCAGCGTTGCGGTCTTCTGCATCAATTACCTATCTTATTTTATGTCGAAAAGTCAGTCACAAAAAAATTACCGACGATTGTCACTTTAAAATCATATCGTTTGCAATCTACCTAAGAAATCTGATCACGATGCTACCGGATGCTAAGTATTGTGTTACAATGTAAACACGTACGTTTATGTCATTAAAAGAACACTACGTAAATAATAATTAAAGTAAATTGCAAAAGATAAACGTTATTATAAAGTGGCTGACCACTTTGATTTTGTTGACACTTATTGACGGACAGAGTTGGCAACTAGACGCAACTTATTGTGGCAATGACTGCAACTTTCCTAAGACTGCGATGGCCGCCGCATAGAGTCAAAAATTTACCGTTTAATAGTTGAGTGACGTTATTCGACAATGACGTCACTAACGTTACATTATTGACGGACAGAGTTGGCAACTAGACGGAACTTATTGTGGCAAAGACTGCTACTTTCCTAAGACTGCGATGGCCACCGCATAGAGTCCAAAATTTACCGTTTAATAGTTGAGTGACGTTATTCGACAATGACGTCACCAACGTTATATTATTGACGGACAGAGTTGGCAAACAGACGCAACTTATTGTGGCAATTTGTGCAACTTTCCTAAGACTGCCATGGCCGCCCCATAGAGTCCAAACTTTACCGTTTAATAGTTGAGTGACATTCTTCGACAATGACGTCAGTAACGTTACATTATTGTCGGACAGAGTTGGCAACTAGACGCAACTTATTGTGGCAATGACTGTAACTTTCCTAAGACTGCCATGGCCGCCGCATAGAGTCCAAAATTTAACGTTTAATAGTTGAGTGACGTTATTCGAAAATGACGTCACTAACGTTACATTTGAAACTAAGTTGGTGCGTTTTTAAGTTCTGAGAAATATGTTCAAGATTAACATAATATTATGTTGTCATATTTTATAGATTTGGCAATTTTTTTCAAGACATGTTGCCTAGAACATTTGCCTCTTGTGAGGGCCTTATTTTGACAAACGTTTACCTAAATAATTACTCTGTTATTATTAACATCTATTTCAAATAGCGTCCACAAGTGGTGATACTTAAATGTACGTCCTGCTTACCCTGGTCAGTCCTGCTATCATCTTCTCTCTCTCTCTCTCTTCTTCTACACATATTCACCGAATGCCGATTGAAGGTCTCCTCTTTTACGCCTTTTTATCCGGACTTGGGCTACCACCTTAACATAATCAGCCTATAACATACCACTTCTGGGACACAGACCTCTTCTCTGTGAGTGGGAGTGGGCCGTAATCACCAAACGGGCCCAGTTGGTGGATGTCTCATGTCTTCGATTTTTAGTTCTAGGACATGCCGGTTCCCTCACGATTTTTTCCTTCACCGTTTTGAGAGCAGTGTTGATGGACACACAAAGGTCCTAACCGACGAAAGAATCTCGTAAGTCGTGGTCGTTTGTACTGGACCTCCACTGCTACTAACTTGCGTTTGCCCATGGTATGAAGGTATTCGCTTATAGTTCGATCGTGTGGGGTATAAGGTATCAATTACACTTAATCATTGATTGTGATTGTCTGTGGCACTAAAGAGGACTCTTGTTACACTAAGCTGAACACGAGTCGAGTTCTTGTCTAATTGCTTGCTTAAGACAGTGGTATGCATTTCAGAATCATGAACAAGGTAAGGGTCGGCTTTTAGTGTTACCAGATCCGCCTGATTCTTAGCAAAGTGATCATTTGACAGTCGTTACGGGTCATTAGAAGCCCGAAAGTCTGACAACCAGTCTTACCAAGGGGTATCGTATTACCCAGTTACTGGGTTTTGTCTGTCAGATAGGCAGTCGCTCCATGTAAAATACTGGCATTCAGCTGCATCCGGTTAGACTGGAAGCCGACCCCAATATAGTCGGGAAAAGGCTAGGCAAACTGATTGTTGTCCAACTTAAAATACTTAACCAACCGTAACAATGATCTTGAATACAATTTACTGGTGGAGTAAGAACACAAAGGCTGTGTACTAGCAGGCAATTTTATTCCGAAAAGGAAAGTTTTCGATGGTTCAGTGGTATTTGCTTACGAGGCATAAAACTAAGTTTAAACTTGAGACTGTAATAGTGGCGATAGCCCACACTCTCGCACAGAACGCAGTCCAGCTATCTAACTACGCAACACATTTTCGTTGACAATTCCGACTAATCTGTGTTATTTACGTTGTTGAGCAGATTTTTTTTTCGAACGTACGTGCAATGGCAATACGCGTGTGCGTATGTGCAATCTGTTTCAAAACGATTCAGATTCTGATTGATCGTGTGTTACGTAATTAGGGTACTGGCTTAGCCCACACTCTCGCACAAAAGCATGCTTGGGAAAATCTGGGAACATTAAAGGCTGGCCATTGAGTTAAATGTACTGCGCACGTACATTTAACCCAATGGGTAATACTATGTCAACACAGAGGCTGCAGTCATTCGTCACTTAACATCGCAATACAATGACGAATTTTTGCTATATATAACTATTCTTTGTGGGTCGTCCAAGCAACAGCTTCCTTTTCTACTATGTATAATTAAATCAGTCTTTGTACTACAAATATACTATGGTTATAGTAACAATATAACCAAGTAAGTGATGACGCCATCAAGCATTATACGAGCTCCCAAGGTCGTAGTGACAAATTGCAAGAGAAACTAGTAAAATTATATTAGATTACAAATTATAGAGCAGTGGTGGACCAGTGGTAACCCGCGACTTCCGGCCATGGGTTGGAACTCTGACTGGCGCTTTACTTTGTGTACAAAAATAAATAATTTAAAAAAGAAAAAACTTGACTGTCCTGCCAAAAAACGAACTAAAAAGTAAAAAACAAGTTGTGAAAAGTCACTCATTCACTCGCTGACTAAACAGATAAATAAAATTGTCTTTGCTGTCGGGGAACCGTTGTGTGGAAGACTTTTGAATATAAGAGGTCACTGCATACGTGTTTTTAATGTTGTAATTTTTTTTTTTAATTTTATACATTTTAGTGACTAGTTTTATTTAAAACGTGTCATGTTAGGTAGCTTTAATTTTTATTTTTTAGCGGTAGAGGTGGATTTATAGTCTCACGGCGAGGCAGAACGTAGATGTGTGAAATGCCATGCAACTACTTTACTTAAACACAAATGCATGGGAGGGTTTATCGTGCTCGGCCTCTGGTCAAGCTAGATCGATTGCTATACGCAAAAATCTTGATAATTGTATATACTTGTGACAGGCTCAATGCACTGGTCATGCGAAGCTATTAATGTAAAAATATCAACATCATTGTTATCGATAATGTCGACGTATTTCGTCGATCTCTAAGTCTACAAATGTGAGGTAAGATAAAGTAGGGATTCACAGTATTTGTTATTATTTGAAATAGAATTAATTTAGACCATTAATATGATAAAATACGATCATTTTCCGCGGCCATTTGTGTAATAAATCATTGCAGTTATATATTGCAGTTGTACTTAGATATGAAATGATGAATTCTCTGGGTTAACTTTTTTAGATGTGTAACATCCAGGTACTGTACACGTAACCACTATTAATTACATCTACTAAACACATTTTTTCGCCAGCTGTCGCTGAAAACCAGCGCTGGGGTTCTGTCTCGCATAAGGTCGCAGCATTATGCTGAGCGATGGCCGTTTTGCGTGGATGTGACGCATATTTTCCTCCAAATTGTTTATTTTCGTGTTTTGTTCTTTCCTTGCGTCATGTGTAGGTACCGCAAATAAACGTATTTTCTTTCTTTATTTTTCTTTCTAATAAATTAATCGCTTTAACATGAAGTTGCATCTGTCCGTCGAGAAAAGCCGCGAGCAACTTGCGGCGACTATTAAAGTTGCGTCAGAGTCGCCCGGTCTATAGATAGCTTACTTTTATTTAATAATAGTAGTCATGTATCATTTGACGTTAGTAAGTCTTGTGTTGAACCAGTCAGTCGGTAGGATTATACAAGTATACAGTGGTGCAAGGTTGGTATATTTGCTGTCAATATTTATTTATAATAATATTAAAAAATATAATATATTAAATGCGAAAGTGAGTTTGTTTGTTTGTTACACTTTCACAGTAAAACGACTGAAAGCATTTGGATGAAATTTGGCACATGGGTAGACTACTGACCTGGAGAAGGACATAGACTACTTTTCTTTCTGGATCGCAGACGTAGTCGCGGGCAACAGCTAGTATTTATTTATTTATGCTGTGTTCAGCCTAAAAATTAAATAATATGTGTAAATTTTAGAGCACGGATTGGGGTTTATGTTTTTAATTTTATCTAAGTACATAGTTTATATGAAGTGTTAGAGAAATGTTAAAAGTGTTTTACGAGTATGTATGTATGTGCCAAATATGGACCGTTTTTAAATAATATAAGTAGGTGTCTATGTCTTTAAAAATCTAGATTCAGGAATAAGAAAAACCATTTTATAGGTTTTCATTAATTAGATGTCGATGTTTCTAAAGGCCGGTGTGTTTTATTGTGTGTGTGTGTTTTATTTGGATTGGTTGCACTATAGTTTTCAATATGCATGAATGTATTTTTGATTTGAAGTTTTATTTACATAATTATCATCTTAAAAGTCATTTAATTTTTTATACGAGTTAAATTAAATAACAAATAACCTGAAACCAATTTTGCATACTTCTACTTTTAGTTGCAACTTTTGTTTGTTTATTGTAATATTATATTTAATGCACTTTTTAATATTATTTTCAGAAGTGGAGACAGCGTTATTTAATATTTTTACACAGAAGATTATTTTGGAATTGGAAAAAAAGAAAAAAAAAAATGGATTACATCTCAGAACCTGATACTAAACTAATAAGATACGGACCAGAAGTAGTCGAAGAAATAAGAAAAGAACATAATTTTGAAAACAAAGAAAATAGAGAACAAGCTATTGCTATTATAGACAAGTGGGTGAAATCACAGGAGCACTTAGTGAAACGAGATTATAGTAAGTAAAAAATATTGTAAGATTGTTTATACAGTATGCTAACTAACGAAGTGCGTTCCCGCTAACCCGCGATAGAATAGCGTCTACAAATGCAAAAAAAAAAAAACATTTTATTTTCTATTGTATAATTATGGTATGTTGTCAAGTTTGGCAGCTAAAACGATATAAAAACCGATAAAAAAAAACGATATAAGTCGATTCAATCAAAAAGTTTTAATCAAAATCCCTACATAAACTTCAAGGGCACTTATGAAACGTCAGCAGCCAGGTGCACGATCAATAAACAAACACAGCTTTCCACAGTCCACTGCTGGACGCCTCTCCCTAACTGCGCCAAAACAGCCTGACACCCCTTCCGTATCCAATATAAGACTAAGGTCGTCGTTTCATCTAGCTGGGATACGCGATCTCCATTCCAGGACTCATTTTGCTCCACCGGCCATCGGCCCTTTGTGAAAATATGGCCAGCCCACTGCCTCTTCAGCTTGCTTACTCTACAAGCTATACCGACATAACTCCAGATTTTTTCCGGATAGTTAAATTTCAGATCTTATCCTTCAAAGAATCTCCGAGCATAGTCCTCTCTATAGCGCGCTGACCGACCTTGAATTAGTTGATCAACCCATCTGTCAGTGTTCACGTCATAAGTCGATTTATTAGATGGAAAGTTATCTTCAACCTTATTGAAGTCAAGGGCCGAGAATACATTGTTTTTGGTTCGGCTGGCCGCAACACAAGGAAAAATGATCATATTCCATTATAAACTTATAGGTAAGTAGGTTCCTAAGTAATTAAAAAACAACAATCTTTGCATTTATTTACTATAAAATTTAACAAGGCTAGAAACAGGAAATGATAATGATTAATAAAATTCAATCATTTAGATGTTTGAGATTGTTTACTCTTTTGGTTTATCAATATCTGCCCCAATAGTGATTGTTGCAAACTGTTTTCAAGATGAATATCGGTGATTTTGGTCCTTGCCCTGGACTTTAGGTTTCTCTTCGAAAAAACAACTGCTTGTATAGATATGTGGCGCCAAAATGGGATGTCATTTTCAGTGCGTGATTTCTTATTTTAGGAAATTCTGAAATGGGGATGTATTTTGATGTTTTTTGGTCTATTTTGTTTTAAATTTGTAGACATTAATAGTAATAAATAAAATTAATTTGCCAAACTATTGCCGGGCCGCCAAGGAAGCTACCGCGGGCCGCTGGCGGCCCGGGGGCCTTGGATTGAAGACCTTTGGTCTAAACTAAAGGCTACCATAAAAATTATAGATAGGCCAGGTGACGTTCAAGGCGGGTCAAGGTTTACAGTTGTTGCACACATGGTAAAAAATTGGCTAAGTGCGAGTCGGACTCGCACATGAAGAGTTTCGTACCGTAATAAGATCGAGCAAAAAACTCCGAAATAAACTGACGGACGGACAAATAGCGAAAGCTTAGTAATAGGGTTCGGATTGGCACCAATCAGGTACGGAACCCTAAAAATATAACATAACAATTCGCTTGACACTGGGCATGGCCTGGACATGATGGGAGTTCTTACCGGCAATAATGACGATCTTCCACACAATTTTTCATCCTCTATTTAACCCCCCTAGGGGACGGGCTTCCAAAAAATTATGAGTAAAACTATGTTAACTAAGTTTACATATAATCATAATTCTAAATACAAACTTCTACGTTAATATAACGTCTAAAATGACAAACGTCCATACATTCCCTTTTTAATCCCTGGGGATGAATTTTCAAAAATATTTTTTTTGTGCTAATCTTCGTTATTTATAAGAAAGTCTTGTACAACATTTCATGCTTCTAAACCCAGCGGTTGAGGCTGTACGTTATCTGTCTCGTTTAAATATGAATGTACTCAAAATGCCTAGCAACGTGCAATATCTTACTGAGTTCGCTAGTACATTTTGCAAGGCAATATGATTACAGGACTTAACCTCGTGACAGAACATTTAAACGGCCTATTAGCCAGTCTACATTTACAAGTCATTTATGAATCATAATAAATTTAAACGTTCTGCAATTTACTTCTTTTTAGGATTCGTAAATGGACAAACTAGAAGAACAAGATTTATTTTAATTTGTTTATAATAAACTACAGAATATTATAGTCCGTTTTAGGGTTCCGTATCAAACTGGTGTGAACAGAACCTACAATTCGTCGAACCGCGGACCTGCAAATAGGGATGAGGCCTGGGTAAAAAAAAAAAAAAAATCTAGTTAGTCCGTCAGTCAGATAATAAAAAAAAATTAGACACGTATTTTTTGCTTTATCAAATTAATAAAAAAATACTTAGATAAAACGCATTTTAAGTTGGGGAGTGATATATATGATAAATGATTTTTATTTCTGTAAGTAGGTTGTACAAAACACTTTTACACGACAATCATATTATTTTTAAACTAGATGAGGCCGGCGTTTTCTATCTCACTACTCCGAGAAGAAAGGCCGAAACAAACTCAGAGGTCAGTCTCTTTTAAAGTCCAGACGTAATCTTGGTCAGATCATGTGAAGATCATGTAAATTGGTGTCTAAAAATGGTCTCTTGAGGAAAGAACCACACAGATTGAGTGGACCTGTCCAGTCAGTGCACGCATTTGTCAGTGACCGTGCAGCTGCTAGATTATCATTAAAAGTAACTGACCCACATAGTCCTCACGTTCACAATAATAATGATATTATACTTCACAAAGTAAATATTCATATCATTATGCATATGATTAAAAAATTAAAAATTACAAAATTCAAAGTTCTGACTGTAAAAAATAAATAATTAATAAATTGGAGCAGCTTAATCCCAGGCCTTTTTGTCCTCAACGTAATCTTTAATGGTATAAAACGCTTTCTGGCATAACTTACGTTTAATGAATTATTTGAATTTATTAAGGCTTAGAGTGAAAGAAAGAAAGAAAGAAAAATAAGTTTATTTGTCACTCAAACACGTGCATAAAAAAAAAGATGATAAACTCGAGCAAAAAATAAGAACATGAAACAGAATAGATATAAATACAATAACGAGCACAAAACAGAAATAGTCGGCAGCTGCTGGCACGTCATGACTGTGACAAGAAGGCTTCCACTCAGCATGATGCTGTGCTATGGAGACCCACAGCACAGTGCTGATTTTCAGTGGTCACCCGAAAGAGACGTACGGAGACTAAGTCAGGTTTAATGAATTTTACATAAATATACAATAAAACAAATAGTACATAAAATAGTCAATATACAACCAATAGTATGAATACTTAAAATGATTAAATAACATATAAATAATTATCCGCAGGCATCACCGTGCGTGCATAAAACATAAAACATGTACCCACCTAAAACACCATTATACCAATACCTACAAAAATATTACGTGTTTTGTCTCGCTCACCTTCGCGAGTGGGGGTCGCTAGGTCACTAGTATGTATAAAATCTACATACTCGTGACGTCATGGCATTTTTCACCTCAATGTATCGCCGTAATCTTTAGATTACGTAAAAAAAAAGAAAAAAATTGGTGTCCAATATTTTTTTTTAATCTCAAAGACGGAAAAGCGTAGGAAAATTTGAATTTCGCGGGCAAGTCTGACCCTGTGACTCTTATGTTTACCAATTCTGTAAAAAAACTTATGATCCCCAACCATTCATAACATTCGATCTCGTTTATTGCAGTCCTCTTAAGTATAATAATCATTTTTAATATATTATTACTATTAATTAATTAAGTATTTGATGTATTTTTTATTTTCTCTTATATTGTCTTCCTATGGTAAAGTAGATCTTATTTATCTTATACCAAAAATAAGATAGTTCATTTTAAACACTTTGAATTAATCTTCTTGATAGGTATTTATTTTTTATCTATGTCTAAGCTGTGTACTTCTTCTATAAGTGAAAAAATCACCATACTAATAGATATAAAAGTTATTTTATATAATATGTTATTACTGATTAAGTCGTTGAATAACCTATACAAAAATAAATAAAATAAATAAATGTCAAAACTGTTGTTAGCTCTTGTAATTGGGTGGCGGAAAATAACAGCAATTAAATCACTTGAAATGAGATTTGAAAACATAAAAAAACTGAGATTTGTAAAAAAATTTTAATTGTTACTAGGTTTTTATTTTTTTTAATTATATACAGTTAGATTTCCAGGATTTAAAAAAAAACGAAGAAGTGCGTTTCGGACCACGCATAATGAAAGGTTCCGTAGTTGTATTGAATTTATCCCAAGAACAAACTTAACATTGTAATTGAAAAACATTCCAACTGCAAATGTAAGTTTGTACGCACAATATTGACAGATTTGCCATGTTATTTTAAAACCATAGACTTCTTACAGGTTTTCTTGTGATCTATATGTATAGAACCATTTTTTTTGGCCTTGTCAATTTTGAAATATTTTCTTAAATAACTAGAAAACGATTTATTTTAAAATTATTAAAAGAAATATGTTTGAGATCCTCACAGCCCTTTCATTCGATATGTCACACGGTACAGTTCGCATTTTTTTTTTCTTGTTTGCCTCCCTAAAGTGAATCCTATATTCAAAATTCATTTATTTACGTTACACGTTCGTGTTTGTGTCACCGAAATTCATAAATAAATTAAAAAAAAAATCATAAGTGTACCAAATTTCAACTTAAGTGGTCACATTCGGAGCAAAATGGCTGTGTACGGATAGACAGACAGACAGACACACGAGTGGTCCTATAAGGGTTCCGTTTTTTATTCGGATGTACGGAACCCTAAAAAACTTGTTTAACTAGTAACAGCTTGCTTGATCGGTCAAACCGACAAAAACCTTGCTTTTCAAGGTTAATACTTACCTATAATATTTTGTAGTTAAATTATATCTTTTAGTAAATAAAAACAAACTAATAGTAGGTAAAACCAGTTTTTGGTAAGTTTTTACGTAACTAATCAAAAAATTAAATACATTTACCCAGTATTTTTTATTTCATCACTTTTAACCGATTTCAAAAAAGGAGGAGGTTATTTATGTTCGTTTGTATGTATTTTTTAATATTTTTTTTATTATTGATTTCGTCAATTGTGGACCGATTTAAAAAAATATTTTTCATTTGGTAAAGCTTCTTCTCTCTCTGCTTGCGCGGTGGTACCATATAAATTTTATACCTATTAATTGGTATTTTTTTTTATTAGCTTCGATAATATGTATATGATCCAGTTAGATCTGGATGATATTCTAATACTTCCTGTAATTGTGCTTTACATAGCAAGCAATGGTATACGAATTGCTATAGGGTAAGTCACAACTAACAAGTGAAAAATAAATAGCATTTTCCAACAAAAAAAAAAAAAACTAAAAAACTAAAATACAGATCCAAAGACACCGATTTCCGAAATTAAAGTTACTTTATCTCTTTTTTTTTAAAGTTGGTTGTTTTATTTGTAAAAAAATAAAGTTTAATTCAAATATCCTGGATGAAATGTAGCCTATGTCCTTTTCCAGTTCCCAGGCTACCTATCCATCTTCCAGAACAAGTGATTCAGCGCTTTAGGCATGAAAATATAACAGGTGGATTGATTTATTCTGTGATTATTGATCCCTAGAATATTGGGCTGAAAACTGAACTGGCAAAATATGGATGTAGTTACAGTCAACCGCCCGTCAGTGCTAACACTTTGGCCTTGAGCTAACTTAGCGTAGCACGGAGTTTCGATCGAATAAGGTCTAGCACGCACTGCGAATTTTATTTATATTCAGTGTACAGCATTGCATCGAGTGCGAATTTTAAATCGCCAGTGCGTGTACATAAGATACCATGTGTTACAAAACTGCGATAAGAATTTCTCGCGATTTTTTTAGCAATGCGAGCTAGGCTAAGGGGCTTATACTGACTTATTTTGTTACCTCTGTCATGAGGTATGGTCTACTGTACGTTACACCTCTGCTAACCCCTTCGAGGATACAAAGGATGTTATGTTGTAATGGTGCTATTATAAAAATAACAGAGTAGTGTTTTGTAATGCTACTAATTAACTTCCTGGCTTTTGACCTCTTTGGATTTCTAAGCAAACAATAATTTGCTTAGGTTACACAGATATTTAAATTAACGTTTTTCCTCATGTCAATTTCAGGTAAAGCGTACCTAGAAAGATCCTTAATTACCTGCAAGGGTTCCCTAGAAAGGACGAAGAAACAAATAGACAAGCTGTGCACACTAAGGACGCTGATGCCGAAATACTTCCAAACTACGAATCTTCTTGAAAGCGACATTGCGCCAATATTAGATAGAGGGTAAGTAGTCTTCTTTAGTATTTCTATACTAATATTATAAAGAGAAAATAATTGTATTTTTGTTTGTAAGCGAGTAATGAATAAACTCCAAAACGACTGGACCGATAAAAAAAATTCTCGACGCGAATACTGATACCATGGATTTTGGAAAAAAATCTGCTCTTCCATAGAATAGTCAATCAATCAATCAATCAAACTTTATTCGTGAACTCAGGTATTACAATAAAGGTCTTATGTACCTATACATTTTAGTCGAGCTCTATGCCAAAGCGCAATACCTACGCGGTCAAAATGTATGGTACAGCAGATTTTTTTTTAAATAACCGACCGTCTTTCAAATTCAGAATATTTTATTTCACATAAACCTACATGGGCTCTTATGAAACTTCAGAAGCAAGGTGCACGGTTTCAATAGGTCGTTTCCTATGGAGAAGAGCCGGCAATCCATCATCCATCCATCCATCAATCCATCGATTCACGTTCATACTCAAAACTTTCCTTACTATGTACACCATGTACATACTCCTCATTCATCACATACCTTCACTTAAGAAATCGTTTATTCAAGTTTAATTTGTCTTTTTTCTTTTCAAGGATTTTCGCAGTGGTCCCAACTCTTACCGAAGAATACCACAGGGTCATAATCATCAAGATCACATCCAAATCAGACGTAAGGCATAACGACTACTTGCTGCTCTTCAAATTATTTGTGGTTGTGAGTACATTCATAAATATTATCAGCCTGTAAGTGCCAAGTTAGAAAAAGGTATAATTCAAAATTCAAAAGTCATTTATTCAAACTAGGCTGAGAATCAGCACTTTTCGAACGTCAAAATTACATAAGACAGTCCCCCGAAACGCCCACCCTTCATCACTTCCTAGTGCGTTAGCTGGGAAGAAGAAGTGGCACAACAAACTCCCCAGCAGCACAGCTGTCTGTTCAGTTCAAACAGCTAGTTAGCAGAAGAAAGGGAAGACCTATGACTGTGGCCTTCCCTTTGAACAATTTACTATACTGCTGGCTAGCAGTGGGTGATTCCGGGCTGAAATGAAGATAAATGGTGATAAGCATCAAGTCATATTAATTGTTAAAGACAAAAGCATCTTCTAAAACAAAGTATGTCAGGAGAATTGGTCGTCTACGCGTGACGTACTTACGCCAACCTCCATCTTGATGTAGAGTTCGATCATAAAATGATCAGAGTAGGCTTTTAAATGGTTGTCTTTATCTTTAGTTTATTTATTTAAAATGGGTTTCAAAATCAAATTCAAATTCAAAAGTATTTTATTCAAACTAGGCTGAGAATCAGCACTTTTCGGACGTCAAAATTACATTAGACAGTCCCCCAAAAAACGCCCGCCCGTCACCACTGCCTAGTGCTTTAGCTTTAGGTACGCCAACAGCATATCAAATCAGCATATCATTGTACAATAAATAGTCAAAGTTGACAGCTCGTATACCCATAGCTGTCAACTTTGACTGTTTATTGTACAATGTATATGCTGGATCTAAGAACCCTCTTATGTATATACCA
This sequence comes from Agrochola circellaris, assembly GCA_914767755.1. Lineage (NCBI taxonomy): Eukaryota > Metazoa > Arthropoda > Insecta > Lepidoptera > Noctuidae > Agrochola > Agrochola circellaris. Next base: position 14,847,580 of record OU611860.1, read on the forward strand.
ATTATGGGTGTACCCGACATACATAATATCTTTGCCTGTACTTTGTCCTAAGTTAAGCTTTGTGCAGACCAGCGCGACTTGTCGCGCGACGCGACACCGGTTATTGTTATACCGTCAAGTTTTCTTAGAAATTGTATTGTTCGAGTCGCGTCGCGGCGTCGCGTCGCGCTGGTCTGCACGAAGCTTAACTTGGGAACACTTGGCTTGGTGTTTTTTCTTCCATTCACACTCATTGTCTATGGCTGTTCAGCACGCTTAGCATGACCACAATAGAAACGGGTTTTGTCAATGGAAGAATAGACAAAATGACAGTTAAACAATCACAATCTGTAATTTTGTCTATTCTTTCGTCGACAAAACCCGTTTCTACGGTGGTCTTGCTACGCATGCTGTTAAGGCTACTACACACAGTGCCGGCGGCACGGACCGCCCGCGACGGCTTTTGCCGAGCGGTACTCCTTTGTTTGGCGCCTAATTTGTGAGTCAAACCACGCACTGCGGTTTGCCCCGCGGCAATGTGTATAGGAGCCTTTTCGTCTATCTCTTGTCAGTATTGTTATTATTATAAAAACATTATGTGTTCCAGGTTGCAGAATATTTAAAAAACACCGATTACTGTCGAGGCTTTACACTTATCAATGATATATACGACACTAGCGCAGCCGATGTCTTGTCGAAACTAAACCTAGTTGAATTGCAGCAGTTTTTACCCGTCATCACGGTAAGTGAGCTGATGGAAATTAAACGACAATATCATACTAATTCAATTATTATATACAGGCTGGAATTTTTTAACCTCACCTGGAGGGAAAGTACTCTAAATACTGGAGAGAGCAAATTTTACTCAAAGGAAACATTCCTTTATTTTTTTAAAGAATCAAATCTGCATTCAAAGATTTTGGCAAATTCGGTTCCCACACTCGGGAATCGAACCGGCCAAAATCTGAAAAATTAACAGACTGTATTTTTATGGGATCAATCGATAGAGTCAATCATGAGGATCAAATCTCTCTAACAAACATGATAAATTAAATGAAAGGAAAACCATGAAATCCAAACTTAAAAAATGGTTTGCAATTTCCTGTGTTACGGAATTAAGGTGCAGGTTTCCACTTTGCAATACTTTATACTTAGGTATCTCGTGGCATTCATTTTCTTTTATCTTTACAGGAAGGATACGGAACCAAAATAAAAGGAATTATCTTTCTAACTGGCTCAAAATTCATTGATGGCTTCGTAAAGATTGTGAAACCTTTATTCTCGGAAAAGATAACCAAAAGAATACATGTGGCTACTTCTGTTGAAGGTTTGAAAGAGTTTCTGCCCATAGACATTTTACCAAAAGAGTATGGCGGGAAAGAACAATCAATTGAGATCTTGCATAGTAAGTTGACATTGGCTTTTATTAACAATTTGTTCTATCGCAACGTCGCAAATAGCTGTCAAATATTTCGCTGTTTTGATTAATTTTAATTATTATTTATTAATTTGGCAATATTACTGAATGGAAATAAGAAATATGGCTAACTAGTGAACTAAAATATTCATTATGAAATGCAATAATTAATATCGTAACACCGAATTCGATTTAGATGTAAAAAAACATCAAATTCAATGTTATAATTGCAATTCATTATTAATATTCTAGTTCACTAGTTAGCCATATTTCTAAAAAAAAATCAGCTGTTCCTTATATTTATGTTCGCATAGCTCGTTATAATGTAGAGAACAGCAGATTTTTTTTTCGCGATTTCAGAGTTGGCCCCATAGTGAAAGTTGTTCATAATGATGAGTACAATGTTAAATAAATATACAATGTGAAATTTAATTCGTTTGCATCCTCTTAAGGGGTCTTAAGAGGTCTTAAGAGGATGCAATGTGAAATGTGATGCAATTTCACATTGTATATTTATTTGACAGAAGGTAATTTCAGTAAATGGTGCGGCGCGTAGGCAATTTAATAGCAACATTTCAATACTAAGTGTTAGTAGGTAGTACGAGTGTGAAGTTTAATAGGCGCTACGTAAAACTTCCGCTCTATGTTTTTAGTATTTCATTACTACAATTATTAAAGCTGAATAAACTATGAAATATGATAATTAGGTATTATGTCAAGGAAGGTAGTAAATACTGAGATGACGGCTAATAGTGTAAATTAAAAAAATCTTGGTCATTACCAAGATTTTTTTAATTTGGTTCATTTAGAAAAAAACAGATATAGTGCGCTAATCCCAAATATGATAACGTGTGCCCTGGTGGAAGGCTGAGGGCTAAATATAATTTTAGGGATAGCGTTTGTTGGAGATAACGTTATTTCGTAGTCACGTTAATCGGGATAGCGTTCATTCGGAATAACGTGACTCAGGATAGCGTTCATTCGGGATACAGTGATTCGGGGTAGCGTTCATTTGGGATAAAGTACTTCGGTATAGCGTTCATTTGGGATAAAGTGATTCGGGATAGCGTTCATTTTGGATAAAGTACTTAGGGATAGCGTTCATTTGGGATAAAGTGATTCGAAATAGCGTTCATTTGGGATAAAGTGATTCGGGACAGCGTTCATTTGGGATAAAGTGATTCGGGATAGCGTTCATTTGGGATAAAGTGATTCGGGATTTCGAGTTTTGGTATAACGTATTCTTGAGACAATAAATTGAAATAAGGGTAGGAGATAATGATGATATTTTAAAACATTACTTATAAATTTCCAGATAATCTAGTCAAGTCATTATCTTCGGAATCACACCAAGAACTTATGAAAGAGATGAACAGAGCGTGCACAGATGAATCGAAGAGACAACTGGACAAATTCAACGAACAATACATGGGGATGCCTGGGACTTTTAGAACTTTAAGCTTGGATTAAATGGTACTTAGATAATTTAGATTATGACGATTTTTTTTATTTCCATTCATAATATCCCACAAAGTAGACTGTCGACCACACGGAGAGTGACCACTTTGTTCTCTATCTTACTAAGGCGAAGAGACATTTATTTTTAACCGACTTCAAAAAAGGAGGAGGTTATATGTTTGTCAAGACGTTTTCTTTGTTATCATCGAAATTATCATCAATTGTGGGCCGATTTTGAAAATTCTTTTTTATATGGTAGAGGTAGCTCGCGCGGTGGTCCCATATAAATTTTATTGATTTTGCTTGGGTAGTTTTTGAGTAAGCTTCGATAGTACGTATTTAATCCACTTTGCGTATCTTAAAGAAGAAGAAGAAGAAGTATTTATTGAGACAAGCATGGGAGATCTCAAATTAAACTTAAAACACTAATTGAAATTTAAATAGACAAAAAAAATCAATAAAAAAAAATGTAAAAAAATGTATTTATTTATTTACTTACAAATATCTTTACAGGTCAATCCCAATGCGATATCGTAGTACACTTAAAAATGAACTAATTCTACTGCTTGTAACATAACAAATTCTATTGGTAGCTATTCTTTCAAATTCACCCAGAGCGCAACAAAATATAATTATGTCGATGTCATTAATTCAAAAATTCAAAATTCAAAAGTCATTTATTCAAACTAGGCTGAGAATCAGCACTTTTCGAACGTCAAAATTACATAAGACAGTCCCCCAAAAACGCCCACCCTTCACCACTTCCCAGTGCTTAAGCTGGGAAGAAGAAGTGGCGCAACAAACTCCCCAGCAGCACAGCTGTCTGTTCAGTTAGAAAAACTTGATTCTATAGAATAATGCTTTAATGCAAAAATAATTTACATGAGCACAAATTGCAATCAACTCATAAAATAAAAACATTTTAATGATTAGCAATGAGGTTGAGGGTATGAGTATGTTATGTTGATTCTTGAGTATGTTATAATACTTTCTGACACTGTTATTTACGTAACAAGTACTAGTATACGAATTGGTGAGGGTTAAGTACAAAAGCTAAAAACCCAAAAAAAAAAAATTGGACCTCGGTGTCCATGTTTTGTATTTTAGTTTTTTTGCCACAGACCTCCAAAATTTAAAGTTAGTTTTCAGCTTGTAGTGTCTTTTCTTTTGCTTTTCTTTTTTATAAAAAAGTTTTTTTTGAAATATTTACAATCTGTCATTTTGTGTTTCGTTCTGGTGGTGCTCCGGGGGAGAGACCGATGTCCTGTGAATGTCATTCAGCTTATGGTGATTACGAGTATGAGCCTAATATTATCCTCTAAGATCCGGTTGGCGCAGTGACGCAGCGGTGGGACAACCCCTCCCCTCCTGGAACAACATTATTAGTACAGCCTGCAGATTCAGGGTTTTTTGCCTCGACTTTGTGAGTGCACACAGGATACCTAAATTACGTTTCTTGGCCCATAGTCAGCAAATTCGTTTAAAAGTCAATTATGCAAATCCTGCATTAGGTTCTGCACTCAACAATATGACCAGATAAAAATAAAACTATGTAGCGCTTATTAATCCAGTTTGTGATGCGCGTGCGCAATGGAATAGCAACGTGTCACTACTTCATGTAAATAATGTGGAATTAGGCACTACGAAAATATTATTATGTATTGTTTGCTCCTTAATTAGCTTTTAATGAACATTACTAGCCTTTTGAAAAACATAAAATATCTTAACCACCGTTATTCCTTTTCAGATTTCTTTCTTTTTTAAAGTTACCTACAGTTAATGTCATACAGTCAGTTGCAGAAGCGAAGTTGTGCTTTTAAAGCTGTCATTAAATACTAATCTTGCATTAGCTTTTTTTAACTTGTTATAGAAAGCAACATTCGACTCGATTTGAATGGTTCTTTGATGAAATTAATGAAATCGTTAGCGGTAATGATCTATTACGTAATGGGGCATTAATATTTGTTTTTGTACAAATAATTTAATTAAAGGTAACTATCAAGTTACCTACAATTAAATTATATTATGGTGTTAAAGAACCGTAATTAATAAACAGAAATAACAAGGTATTTTAATAATTAAGGAAAACCTATCAAGAAAATACAAATAAAATTCCTTGATATTATTCTAGCTACCATAAATACTTACATGCAAGAATTATAATTGCCGCTTTGATATAATAATGCTTAGTCACGTGATAATAGTAAATTATGGCATATTAAGAGAATTATGTAAAAGAATTGAATACCTACTCCAGCATATTCATATAGTCTGTATACTAAATACCTTTTTCAATTGTACCAGTTTTTTTTTTGTGTTGAAGTTCAGAATTACGTATTCATCAGACAACCGAGATGCATATCAACTCAAAACCGTAACACTGACGTGGGTAAAATACAGTCACTAGCAAGTAGATTAACACTTTATACCTATCATGAAATGCTGAAAAGCTGTGTTGAAAATCTGTATGAAATGCTGATGCATAATAAAAAGGTTCCTGATAAACAAGTGACAATCGCTTTCAAAGAATTTTAAATTTCTACAAAGACTTTCAGCAGGATTGAGCAAAACTTATCGGTAGCTTATGCTACAGTCAGTCCCAAATATTTTTGACCTTTCTATCATCGTTATCGCTGACACAATGTCAGTTTGTCCAAGCCCTCTGTAATACCCTCAGCACATCTTTTTTTTTTGTATTTTTCTTTTAATTTTGTCTGACCCACTACAGCGGGTCTTGATGGCACAAACCCTTTTTTCAAAATTAATGGTTTGTGTTACTTTAATTTCAAATCCGACCCGCAACTTAATTGCGTAACACACTTTTGTATCACAATTCGAGAGTTTTGAAGGATATTGCTAATCCGCAAATAACGCAATTAACGCAGTTAATTTGCCAAAATGAATACCATTGCGATCAATAATGCTGCTGATTTATGAATGTGTTCAATACAATTTTAAATTACTGAATTATTAGGGCTGTTCTCTCAATATTCAGATAACCTTACCTGAAGAATAAAATTGACAGTTTGACATAATTATTTTTTATACAAAATATGTCAACCGCAATATTTATTCCTTTGATACCTAAAAGTTATTTGAATATTGAAAAATTTGGCCTTTATCGACTTTTGTTGACGACTGTTCCTTCTTGATCTTGTAATCTTGAAAATATATAATTAATATTTCTGTATTTTTATTTATTTATTAAAACTTTATGCACAACTAATAAAATACTGTACAAATGCGAACTTAATACCTGAAGCCTTTTTTACTAGTCCACCTTTACATTATCAAGTTTTACATAATTTTTATTATCATTCTAAAACAAATTAGGTACTTCCTTCACCGTTGTTTATTATTCAAATCATATAAATTTGATATTTTATCTTACACCATGGGTAGGTAGGAACTATTGTTTTTATGATGTAAGAATCATATTTTTTGCCCAATAAATAACTCCAGACAATTTATTCATTTGATTAAATTTATCATTATGATTTTTAACATTATTTTTACAAAAATACTACACTTAGGTAATTATGATATTTGATTTCTAAATTACCTAGTTACAGTGTTACCTAATTTGAGGACCTACCTATATCCAGGCAAGCGGATCAAGGTCAGAATTTTATTGTATTGAAAATAACATCTATACAAATAAATAAAATTTAAGTAAGTATCTTATTGTAATGTCTAAATAACAGCTTTTTACTAATGTATTAGAAAGTATATATAAGAAAAAAAAAATATATATGTATACAAGTAGTGTATATATTTTTTTTTTTCTTAATGTCTGTCTGTTTGTATCTCCAAAACGGCTGGACCGATTTTAACGTGACTTCCACTGACAGATAACTGATGTTTTATAGAGTAACTTAGGTTACTTTTATTTTAGAAAAAGATTTAGGGTCCACGCGGGCAAAGCGTCTGGCAGCAGTTAGTAAGTATAATAGAAACGACTATCATCCGGTTTTTGAATTGCGAATTTGAAGTTAACAACTTGACGACAAGTTTTTAAACGTACCCCCGAAATTAAAATGCAAGTTTAACACTTGATATTCACCGTTTACCAATCTTTGCTATGATTGCAATATTTCCTTACTATAATTTAGTCGTTTTTATTTCATAGTGATTTTTTTTTATAAAAAAAACTTTTTGCCAACTCTATAAATTATCATCAAGCTTCGTGCAGACTAGCGCGACGCGAGACCACCGGTCATTGTTATACCGTCAAGTTTTCTTAGAAATTGTATTGTTCGAGTCGCGTCGCGCCGTCGCATCGCGCTGGTCTGCACGAAGCTTCATACTATTGTTAATCGGAAAACAATTATAGAACTATTTTTGTTATAATAAACAATGCTCCACTTAATTCTAGGTCGTTACGAAAACAATTATTAATAATTATTATATCTAAGTCATACTTTTTAGTCTGTTTCTAAGAGGCGCCGGCGCTGCTACAGCACTTTGCATTTTATTACTTCAAGAAGTCAAGAGTGTAGGAGTCTATTAAATAAAACCGACGGGTGACATTTGACAGGTGATAAACCGACATATTTAAAAGTTGATTTCATACATTTTCTGCTTTAATAAACAGCTCCTGTCGTGAAAATGCGATAAATATGTCGCATTATCAGATAATATACGTCGTCTATAGTATTTTATTTATTTATGTATTTAATACTTCATGCAGACCATTGTACAGAGGCGGACTGTATATACCAGAAAGGTCAGGTACTTAGTATTAGCAATCGGCGTGCTTATATGCCCAGATATGGAAATTGAATAGAAAAGAAAAGAAAAAACTACAAAAAACGAGCGAGCCGTACATAACAGTAGTCGCATATGATCAAATCAAATCAAATCAAAAATATTTATTTGCTAGAATATGGTACATAATGGTGTTACAATAATTTTGTTTCTGCATATCCTGCCAAAACGATGGCGTGCAAATTTATACATACTGATGTGATGTGTAACATCTGACATTTTGGCTGACAGTACCAACCTCTCAGAACATGGGTTGGTACCGCGCGCGTTCATTGGTCAAATCAAATAGCGCGCGCTTCCCCGGCTTGCTGTTACACACTTCCGTCCCTTTTCACATATTGCGAGAAAGCGAGAGGAAAGATGTTACACATAAAAAAAAAATATAGAAAAAAGGTAAACAGGTGAGATGATGGAGGTGCTGGTTTGTATGAATGTAAACGAAGCAAAAAAAAGTGTGTTAGGATCGTAGCAGGTGGGGTTCTGTAGTTTCTGCCTGCTCTCTCTTAGGAAAATGGCTATGTCGATATATATGTATCAGTTATTATCAAATAGAGCCCAAGTCTGGAGGAGTATTATTACTAGCTACCTATTTCTGACAGCAAGCAGCGTTGCTATGGCCCTATTTAAGACGCCGATATACGCCAGCGGCCTTGATAGGTTAGCTTGCGTGTTCTGTGCTGAGTCGTTGTGTTGTACGTCCAGCCAATAGGACTCGCCCATCAAGGAGCGCTCTCCCAAATTAGACGCATTATTAATTTATTATACATAAATCAAAGGTATTTTAATATAATATGTATACAAAAAGAGAAATGTGTAAATAATCTTTAAAATGGTAAAGGTTTTAGAAAAATGCGCTTGATAGTTTTTACGTGATTCTCAGGTTTTTATCCGCATTAGGCATTACTTTACAAATTAATTACACCATTTAATATAAATATAATATAAAATATTCACATACTAAGTTATTAGCCAAATGCTCTTATTTAACATATATTTTTACCAAATCGTTAACACTACTCATTTAGATGTGTGAACTTCAGTATAAAATCATTAAAAGTCGCTTAGTGTCGCCTTAAAGGGTACCTTTTGTTTTATGTATAACTAGCTTTTGCCCGCGACTTCGTCCGCGTTTCCGTCGTTTTTCGTAAAAAAGTAGCATATGTCCTTCCTCACGGTTCAGTGGTTTTGATGTAACAGACAGATTAACTTTCGTATTTTAGTAGGGAAATATAATATGTCAATCCACAATACTGTTGAAAAATATCGCAATAAGGAACCGCAGAATATTATTATTAAAGCAGTTTCAGCTTCTCGGGATAACGCATGTTGTTCTTGGTCAATGGTACGCCTTAGCTCTCGTTGAGAAGAGCTTTGAGACGCCCGTGATGTAGCTCGTCTCGCTCTGTCAGCTGCTAATCGCATCTCTCTCTCTGGAGAGCTTTCATTGGCTCGAGAAGTTGAGGCACTAACTCTCATAGAGTTTAACCGATCTGCTCTTTCCTCTGCCGATTCTTGTGAACACGTAATTCTCATTCTCTTAGCTTTACTCGAAGTTCGAGATAAAGATTTTAATCGTTTTTTAGGTGGCATTGTGTATTTTATTTTTAATCGACTGTAACGGAAAGGCTGTCAGTTACCTAACAAAATAACCTACGTTAGAGGTCCTAACTATAGCTACCTTACACTTAAAATCTAAGTGCCTATTTAAACTAAAATATTCTAATAGAATTATACCCAGAAATATGTACAACTTAAGCTTTGTGCAGACCAGCGCGACATGTCGCGCGACGCGACACCGGTTATTGTTATACCGTCAAGTTTTCTTAGAAATTGTATTGTTCGAGTCGCGTCGCGCTGGTCTGCACGAAGCTTAACAACAAAAAAAGAAATGAAAATAAAGCTGAAACGCCTGTGCAATACTATCTACCTATACCTACTTCACTTAAAAATAAATACTTACCTATAACTACTATATGTAATTAATAAAAGTATATCTACGCTTTTACCTACTTAATACAAAAATAAAATTGAACATAAATTAGCCAAAACTTACGTATCGGTATCTAAAAATCTATGCGTAGTGCGTACTACTTCTACTTCTACTTCACCTAAAAAGAAATAAAATGCAAACTATTAATAATTTGTAATTTGAACGAATATTTAAACACTACCAAAACAACTAATACCTATTTTATAAAATAACAACAAAAGAAATACAAATAAACTATTTAAAGACTAAAAGTCGCGCTGATAAGCACGGTTTGTTAATATCAATTATTGTCTGTCAATAAGGTCGAACGCTCTGAACGCATCAACAGGCAAATATTGAAAAAAAACCAGCTAAGTGCGTGTGGGTCCACGCACAATTAAGGGTAGTTTGGATGAATTTATCCAAAGAACAAACTTAACATTGTAAAACATTCTCACATTATTGTTTATTGACCATGTTATTTTAAGACCATAGACTTCTTATAGGTTTCACTGTAATCTATAAATATAGAACAATTCTCTGTATTTTTTGCAAAATTTTATGTCAATATTTTCGGATTGGTTGGTTTTCATAAAAACCTTAAAATTATTTTAAAAAAAGCGTTGAGATCCCCACAACAAGTCCTTTCGTTTGATAAGTCACACGGTATAGTTAGCAAAACTTTAAATCAGATTTTTTTTTAAATTTGCCCCCGAAAATCCCCTTATTCAAAGTTCATTTATTTACGTTACACCACACGAACCGCCTGTGGCGGACGGGCGGTTGGTGAGGTATAAAGTCGTTTGGGTCACAGAAATTCATATATAAAATTTTAACTAAATTGGTCCATTAGATTCTGAGCAAATTGGCTGTGACAGACGGACAGACAGCCAGCCAGACAGACACACGAGTGATCCTATAAGGGTTCCATTTTTTTCATTCGCACTAGGCTATGAACCATCATTGGCGTGCTTTCATGCTCACAATAATGATTTCACCCTCTTATTTTCGTAATTCTTTACCTGCATTATGCCTTCAATGAGTAGACAGATTTATTTTATTATTTGTATTTTTTTAATGCTGAATGTGACCTTACAATGAAATTTCCAAAGACAATATCAGTATTGACATCTTCGATTCTGGTGCCGCTGCTTCCAAAAGCATGTATTTTAGAATATTAAACTGCTTTGACACTGAATTTGTAACGACTCATTAACGAATACCTTTAAAAAGAGCACGGGTTAGCAACGTATTGCCCAAAGTCGTCATTCAATACCGAATGTCAAAAGGAAGACTGTTTATGTACTCTTTCTTTTTAATCTTGTAACGCTTTAAATACTGTTTTATTGAAATAATGTGAATTTTTGTCAAATATGTATGTACTTTACCTGACGTGTTTAGTCTCCTACACATTCCCTGCTTAAGTAGAAGTGTGTCGGAGGGCAGACGCACAGACCTTGTAGCTGTAATTTTGGAACGAAGCTTTTTACAGTAGTTGTCATATTTACTATTGTTGTTGCTAGTCATGTTGTGCGATTACGCTTTGGGTGATTATCAGGTCGAAACCTATAATGTGAATCTAGTGATATACTGTGATTGTTACCAGCAGTGCTATTCTGTAACCATCTCACCGTGAAAACTTAGGTGAGGTGAGCGTGGAGTGAGCTGTCATTCCACAGGGATTGACACTATTGACAGCTCACTTCACCCAAGTTTTCACGGTGAGATGTTTACAGAATAGCATGGCTGTTGTAGTTTCCTTGTAGTCAATACATAAATTGTCTAATTAAAAATGATTTGTTTTTGGCTTTTTATAAAACAAGAAATAAAAAAGCCTTTTGATGTCAGAATTTGTGCAGATACAGGTTGATTGGTATTATTTTGTTTGTTTATTGTATTTATTTATTTAACGGTTTATGTACACACATATAAACAGATAAGAAGAAAGGAACAGAAAAAAAACGTACAAAGGTGATGCTTATTTCTAAAGAAATCTCTTCCAGCATACCTGCGATTGAAAAGTAGTTAAAGAGATGTAGACAACGTGTGTAAGAGTAGAAGAGAAAATGATTGTATTATTGTATTGATGTTCAGCTCAAAAAAATGCGTTTGGGGTAGTCAGATAATCCGTATTTTCATAATTCTTTACCTGTATGATTCCACAGATTTCTTTTATTATTTGTATTTTTTTTTCATGCTGAATATTATGCATATTAATTGTCTCATAAAGTTATTTGATTTTGACTTTTTATAAAACAAGAAATAAAAAATAAAAAGGCCTTTCTGATGGCAGAATTTGTGTGGTTATAGGGTGATACTCGTATTATTTTGTTTGTTTATTGTATTGATTCTCAGCTCGAAAAAAAATTTTTGGTCGTATTGTAGGTGTACTCGACCAAAAAATTTTTGGTGTAGGTGTACCTATGGAGAAAAGTAAACGCTATTAACACCTTATAATGTGTATTCACACTTGTGAATACCGTTTTTATTTCCTCCCGATATAAAATTGTAATTTCCTCTGAATTCCATAACATAAAATTGCTGTAGTAAAGTAATAATGGTAAATTACCTTGACGCGATTAGAATATTTAATTGAGTTTGTTAGATTCGCCAGCTCAAAACACATACTGCAATTATCAGCTAGCCTAGCCTAGCCTAGCCTTGATTATTTCTATTTTGGCACGTGTAATTTTTTTTATAGGTACCTAATAATAATTACAGTAATAAAATATTTTGTATATACAGGATTAAATTAAATTAGTTAGCGAAACTCTATCGAAATGAAACGAGATGTGACGGGTATCGATGTCAAAAAGTTTTTTTTTTTTTTTTCTTAAGTCAATGATAGCTATTTTTTTTTTTGGTGTCTGCGACTAAATGTAATATCTACTTGAAACATTAGTTTAAAATAAACAGTTTTTTTCGTCTAAACTTCACACGCGAGTAAGTGTATCAATATCTTAACAAATAAAATGATTTTCTCAATTCTTAAGTACTTCAAGCACGACCAGCGGTCGTTGACCCCAAAAAATGAAACCATCAGATTTTTTTGTTTAACCTTGTGGCGATGAACACATCATTCACCTAAAATTACTATGTAACATCCCTACGATAGTGACACGTCACTACGGTTTTTGGACGATTATTTTTCTGGTGTTTGGTAAATTATTAATCCTGGTTGTCACTATTCCTATTGTGCGCCTATCACTTGTTTTCCTGATAGTATCAATCTATTCAGCGTACTAGAATTTTGTGAGCGTTCCTGGCTGATTAAATTGTATAACCTATTATCACAGCGAATGGTTTTATTCCGAATGTTCGGGAGCAGCTAATCCCGCATTGGTGACCGCGACTACAAAATCACGCTACCTGTAATCAGTAGCTAGACAAACAAGTGCCAAAAGCCGGCGCCGGAGTGCTCACTGCGTGCGTCGTCCTGCGTCTGTCGTCGCGTTTCAAACGAGAGCATACAAGTACCATAATCATTTTGACGCTGATTACGACACTGCCGACGCCCAACTACAGTCCCGACGCTACATCGGTCGGTCTACGGTACATCTACGCTACGAGAATTTCATCGCGTTCCTGCAGACGTACAGACTACAACTTGCAGTTGGTACCTTACGACTGCAATCGCCGGAACAACCAGAGTGCATGATTGCATGTTGTGTGTGCTTTGAGTGCAAGTGTAAAGTGAAAACTGAACCAATAATAAGCAGCGCTGGACATTCCTAACCGCCTCACGCAAGTTTTTTTCTTCCTTTTTTTTTTTTCCATCTTTACTGTTAACTAATAACTCAAACAATTTGTTTACAAACTTTCCTAGTACTCAGGTACTTACTAACTGTCTACCGGCCTGCTTGCGTTTAATAAGTAATAACATATCTACCTACATCATTGTAATAAGCGTCTTTAACTAACCCGCATCATATAAAAATATTACTTAATTACTAATTACTCAGCTGATTGATATAATTTATGAGGTTGTAAAAATTTATGTATATTGTTTGAATGCCTACCTACTGCTAGCTTAATTTACTTTTGGGTTTGTTTGTACTGTTTGGTACTGTAATTACCAAAAATAAATATATTTATTATTGTTTGTTTGTTCCGCGTTGCTCGGGTGTGTGGTATTATTGCTACTCGCTGTGTTTAGATTTTGCATCATGGCGAATGAACAGCTTCAGGCACAACTTGAGCAAGTGATGGCAGAAAATGCAGCATTACAAAAGCGACTAGGCCAGAATGAAGTCGAGGCAAAGGTTTGTAGGGTAGCAGTGAAATTACCCACATTTTGGGCTGACAAGCCTGCAATTTGGTTTGCACAAGTGGAAGCCCAATTCCAAATTGCTAATATTGTTGGTGATACCACCAAATACAATTATGTAGTAGGCCATCTAGATCAGAGGCTGGCAGGTGAGGTCGAGGATCTTATAACAAATCCACCAATCGAAGGCAAATATGAGAAATTGAAAGAAGTCCTTATACAAAGACTTTCAACTTCCCAAGAGAAAAGAGTTAGACAGCTTCTGAGTGATGAAGAGCTCGGTGACCGGAAACCGTCCCAATTTCTTCGCCACCTTCGCTCACTTGCCGGGACGGTTCTTTCAGATGATAATATCATACGCCAACTTTGGTTGCGTCGTCTGCCACAACAAGCCCAAGCAATATTAGCAGCACAGGCTGACATCAATTTGGATAAAGTGTCGGAGTTAGCTGACAAAATCGTAGAGTTAGCCCCATCACCTGCTGTTTGTTGCACATCGGCAACTTCAACCTTAACTTTAGCTACATTAGCTCAACAATTAGAAGTTGTGAGTAACCAAGTAGCTGCACTCTCGAAGCAGCAACACCGTCCTATACGTGACAGGTCCACATCTTCCGGCAGGTCAGCATCTTCCAGTAGGTCAGCGAACAATTTCAAGCGATGCTGGTACCACAGGAGATGGGGTGTTAAAGCAACTAGATGTACTAGGCCATGTGACTGGGAGTCGGAAAACCCACCCAGCGGTCAGTAGCGGCGGCAACTGATTGCGATAACATCGGCCGCCGCCTTTTTGTCACGGACCACGTGACCAGCCGCCGGTTCCTAATTGACACTGGGTCAGACCTCTGTTGTTTTCCACATCGCTGGTTACCGTCACGCAGGCAGCCTACTGATTATGAACTAAGTGCCGCTAATGGAAGTAGTATACAAACTTTTGGTACAGTAAACCTTAAATTAAATTTTGGTTTGCGCCGCGATTTCACTTGGCAGTTCGTGATAGCCGACGTCAGCACAGCCATTATTGGTTCTGATTTTTTGGCATTTTATCACCTTTTACCCGACTGCCGAAATAAGAAATTGGTCGACGGTACTACTGGACTAACATCTGCTGCTTCTACCGCTAGTATTGACCAGCCCAGCGTACGAGCAGTAGCGTCTGGTAAGTCAATATTTACTCAACTCCTGGCGGAGTTTCCAGATATCACTCGACCTCCCGGTTTTCCCAGAGTCATCAAGCATGACACAGTGCACTACATCAAGACCACAGACGGACCCCCTGTCTCCTGTCGAGCTCGACGTTTGGCGCCGCAGAAACTAGTTACGGCTAAAAAAGAATTCGAAGAAATGGTAAGATGCGGGACAGCCCGGCCGTCAAAAAGTGCTTGGTCTTCACCTTTACATATGACCGTTAAAAAAGACAACACTTGGCGCCCTTGCGGCGACTACCGCGCCCTGAACGCCAGGACCATACCAGATCGATACCCGGTTCGGCACATTAATGATTTCGCCCATAACCTCGCTGGTGCCAAGGTATTTAGCACACTAGATCTCGTTAAAGCTTACCATCAAATTCCGGTTTTCGAAGAGGATATTGCAAAAACTGCCATCGTGACTCCGTTTGGCCTCTTCGAATTCCCGTATATGACATTTGGTTTAAGGAACGCTGGCCAAACGTTCCAGCGTTTCATCGATGAGGTCACACGGGGTCTCGAATTCTGTTTTCCTTACGTAGACGATATCCTCATATTTTCCAAAGACGAATTTACCCACCTTCAGCACCTGCGTGTCCTCTTCAAACGCCTGCAAGACTACGGAGTGGTAATAAACCCTTCTAAGTGTTTCCTAGGTGTCAGCGAAACCGTATTTTTAGGCTACCACGTTTGTGGTGATGGTACGCGACCCCCTCAGGATCGAATTCAAACGTTGCTGGATTTTCCACCACCTGAGACAGTACAAGGTATGCGCCGGTTTCTAGGTATGCTTAACTACTATCGTCGATTCGTGCCTCGTGCTGCGCAATTCCAAGCTCCATTGATTGATGCATTGGTTTCAACTAATAGTAAAGGTGCAAAGCCATTTCCATGGTCACCCGAACTCTTGCAACAATTTGAAGCTTGCAAAAAGAGCCTCTCCAACGCAACACTGCTGCAACATCCAATCAGCAACGCTAGGTTGGGTTTATTTACTGACGCATCTAGCGTTCACATTGGGTCCTGCCTTCAACAAAATCTAAACGGCCAGTGGTATCCACTTTCCTTTTTCAGCAAAAAGTTGACTCCGCAGCAGGCACAGTGGCCAGCTTATTACCGTGAATTATTAGCGATCTATGAGAGTGTTCAACATTTTCGGTACATTTTAGAAGTCCAGCATGCAACAATTTTCACAGACCACAAGCCCCTTTTGTACGCCTTTTTACAGCGACGTGAGAAACTTCCACCTCCACAACTTAACCAGCTATCATTCATTAGCCAATTCACGACTGACATCCAGTACATTAAGGGTGAAGACAATATCGTGGCCGATGCTATGTCACGCATTGACATAGACGCAATCACTCTGGATCAAGATTATGAAGTTTTGGCTAGGTCGCAGGCATCAGACCATGAACTTGCTAATTTATTGCAAGGTGGTTCCAGTCTAAAACTCACCAAAATCAGTACATCAGGGACCAATACTCCGGTTTACTGTGACATCTCTACTGGTAAGCCACGTCTCTATCTGACCCCTTCTTTCCGCCGCGCTGCTTTCAATAAGTTACACAATTTGAGCCATCCCGGTGCTCAAGCTACGACTCGTTTGGTGGCAGAGCGTTTTGTCTGGCCTTCGGTTAGAAAAGATTGCCGAGCCTGGTCCCGATCTTGTGAAGCATGTCAGCGCAGCAAGATTTCAAGACACAATTCTACCCCTGTCGGTAATTTTGACATACCATCCGGTCGTTTCATGCACGTCCACATTGACATTGTTGGTCCATTGCCCGTCAGCGACGAATACCGGTATTGTTTGACCGCAATAGACAGAGTGTCCAGATGGCCCGAGGTTTGGCCCATGCGATCCATTACCGCGAAGGAGGTAGCCGAGACTTTTACCAAAGAATGGGTCTCTCGCTTTGGCGTTCCGGCGGTTATTACTACAGATCAGGGTTCTCAATTTGAGTCAGGTTTGTTTCAACGATTACTGCAGCAATTCGGTACCAAGCGCATTAGAACCACCTCATATCACCCCTGCGCAAACGGGATGATTGAGCGCGTGCATCGGCAACTTAAAGCGGCGTTAATGTGCCATAACGATTCATGGGCGAAGTCCCTTCCGATGGTTCTGCTTGGAATGCGTTCGGCGTATAAAGAAGACCTCGAAGCCACGGTAGCAGAATTACTTTACGGAGAGCCTCTCAGGCTCCCTGGAGAATTTTTGATGCCACCTTTACCATCAGGAACATTAGAAAACCCAGTTGATTTCGTTGTACAGCTGCGACAAAAAATGTCAATGGTACGACCACTACCAGCTAGTCGACATAGTGAACCAGCTTCATTTATATTCAAGAATTTGTCGACTGCGACTCATGTATACCTTAGAGACGATACCATCCGAAGAGCGTTGCAGCCACCCTATACGGGTCCATACAAGGTCCTGGAGCGTTCGTGTGATGGAAAAACATTCACCCTAATGGTAAAGGGCAACAAGGCCGTCGTAAGCGTCGACAGACTCAAACCGGCCTTCATTGATCATTCCGATCTGCAAACGACCCACACTATGCAATTGCCCGCCCCGGCTGATCCCCCTACACGGCAAGTCGTGAGGGATAAGTCGCCCGAGCCCTCAATCCCGCAACAGTCAGTACAGGTTCATTTGCCAGTAAAACAGTCCTATACCACACGCTCGGGTAGGCGCGTTAGATTTAAGAATTTCGATTAATTCCTTGTTTAAATGTTTATTGATGTGCTATTACTATGTACGATGTTAGTTATTTTAGCCTGGTTTTGTTCTCTCCGTAGGGGGGTGGTGTGGCGATGAACACATCATTCACCTAAAATTACTATGTAACATCCCTACGATAGTGACACGTCACTACGGTTTTTGGACGATTATTTTTCTGGTGTTTGGTAAATTATTAATCCTGGTTGTCACTATTCCTATTGTGCGCCTATCACTTGTTTTCCTGATAGTATCAATCTATTCAGCGTACTAGAATTTTGTGAGCGTTCCTGGCTGATTAAATTGTATAACCTATTATCACAGCGAATGGTTTTATTCCGAATGTTCGGGAGCAGCTAATCCCGCAACCTTGTTTAGATATCTATATCCATCACATCTGCGGAGTTTCACTAGCTTATTGAATTTGACCTTGGAGTTTATTTGTCACAAAACAGCAAGATCAGCTGTCATATTATATCTTTCAGTCTCTGGAATTCATATATATTATAAAGATTTCAATGATTTTTAATTTGACAACTAGTTTACGGTGTCCCAATTTTACTTACCTACCATAAAAATATGCGTTGCGGATGTTGTAGCCATCAGTAGGATCACCTGAAGAAAAACTTCATACATATTTATAAGTAAGCAAAAATATTTGTTATTGGAATTGTCATTTGTATTTATTTATACACTCATAAATGAGGTGTTGTCTGTCTGTCTGTATGCTTTCATAGTTAAATTATTTCTAGAACACCATGTACTTAAGTATCTATCATAAAGATTATTTTTAGACTCGTCCTGTTGTCCGTATCCACTGTTTGAGAACCCACTGTATACATAATTTGGGTAGCCATGGTCCTTTCAATTTTTTTGTACTTTTTGTGAATGCAATTAGGAAACACCTCAAACTGAGTGTTGAAGGTAACTATGATGTTGCTCTTTAAAAAACAATCTTAAAAACTCAACTTGCAATACGTATAATTGCATCCTTTTTTTATACAGGTAAATATTCATCACTCTACTACACAGCCAATTTTTTTTTTTTTGGTTCTTCATATCTTTTAAACTTAAGGCATACTTAAGGGGGGCGCTAAGGTAGCGCGCGAAATTCAAAATTTCTTTAGTTTTTTGAGGTTTGTAGGTCAGTGTCAGGTTGTATGATGATTAAAACATGATTCGAACAAATATGGCTTTTCAGAACTATAATCATTAGAATTAGCAATACAACTCCATAAGATAGCATAATCCTAAAATGACATCATTTCATGAAATAATATAGTAATAGCAATAATATTGATGATTTCTATGATTATAATTCTATAAATAAACATTTGATACGGCCGCGAATCATATTTAAATCAACATACGATTTGCTACTGACCTGCAAATTGCAAGAAAACGTAAGAAAATTTGAATTTTGTGGGCTACCCTGATGCTTTCGCCTTAAGAGAGTGATGTAAAACAATGGACTACTCAGAACACTCACAATATTGTTAATAAAAAGAGTTGCAAGTTAGCTGCTTACCTGTAGAATCCTGTTGATCCCTTATTTAAGAGAGTTCATTCTAAAAGTAGGCAACGTCGCAAATAGCTGTCATATATTTAACTTGTTGTGATTAATTTTGCAATATACCTACGGTAATATGAAATATGGCTCTAGTTAGCCATATTTCATATTACCGTAAAATATTGATTATGAATTGTAACATTTAATATCGTAACTTAGTTCTACATGTAAAAAAAGTATTTGGAAAGTTTCCAAATGCCTTTTATTGCCCTGTTACAACATCAAAATTCAGTGTTATTGCAATTCATTATTTAAATTCTGAAAACTTATCCTTTTTTAGCTGTAGTGTCATTGCACGAGACGTGTCGATTCTGTAAAAGTATCACCCTGAAACTTAGGTGAAGTGAGCTGTCAATAGTGTTAATCCCTAGCATCTTGCCGGTCGACTTGTGACAGTGACAGCTCACTTTACGCTCACTTCACCTAAGTTTCACGTTGATATTTTTTACAGAATCGACCGACTGTAGTCAGTACCTATCGGTGGTGATGCAAACTCAAACTCAATGCATTTATTGGTCAGTGGTTCAATTAAACCATTTACAAACAGTTTTGAGTTGTCAAGGAGGACTGCTACAGTAACTAGCAACTAGCTTTATATTCCTGTCAGTCAGAAACATAAAGCTATTTGTCCATTTCAAAGCATGGTAGGTACCTATGGAGAAGAACGATCAAGAAAGTCCATGGACATTCTTTTAAATTATATTGTAAACAAATATTTGTCCAATAACATCATTAAGAGTGCACCGAGCTTTCGTGCGGGTAAACGGCGAAGCGTGGCGGCTCTGGCTAAGAATGGGCATTTCGCGCGAAAATTTAGGTATTTCCTTCGTATTATTAAAACAAATACACATTTTTAAAATGTAAAATGTACACGTTATAGAAAACGTGTAGTTTTATTATTATTAAAAAAGTGATGACCGTCCGTGAAATATTTACGCCGTACTTATGGTTTATTTGGTTTTTTACAGATAAATTTGGACTTTCTTGTATCGAGGAAACTACAAGTAATCTTATTTCTAAAGTGTATGATTTGTAGAGTGAATCCTTAAATATCGGACATATATTAATTGCATAACCGTGCACCCTTAAGCTTCGGGCAGCCTAGCGCGACGCGACAGCGCGACGTGACACCGTTTATTGTTATACCGTGAAGTTTTCTTAGAAGTTGTATTGTTCGAGCCGCGTCGCGCTGGTCTGCACGAGCCTTTAATGTTGAAATAATTATATGTAAGAACGATGTAAAAAAATAAAATGTATAAAAACAAAATGCCGTGGCGGCTATGAGATGACCAGTCGCCCATTCATGAACATGACGCCTGGATCAGCACCATTCAGCTTAACCATTTTGAAGGGAGCTAAATGATGCAACACACGCGCCAACATCAGCGAGACATCTGAGTGAGCATGACATACTCTCAGCCGCCAGGGCTCATTCAAGTCAATGAAAGACATAGTACCCGGTAAATGATAGCTCTAAGTACTTAGTACATAGTACTCACATCTGTGCTATGCAATTATATAATACAATGCATGAACTTGACCCTCAAAAATCTTTCGGATCCCATTTATCAGTCGTTATCTACACGCTGAAATCGTGACAAATCGCCAAGCATCGGCAAGGGCACCCACTAGTATTGTACTTATATACTTTAGAATATACATACCTACGCTGTTTATATACTTAGTATAAAACTCGCCGTCAATTTTCCTTCATTTCATACAGTGATCAAACTTCTTCGTGATATTATCGAATGAAATAAAAATGGAAGAAATAAAACCAAGTCCAATTTTTGAATTTAATGATAATCAGTTAGTAAATGTCAGAAAATGTTTCGGTTATGATGATTTGAATAAGTTGAAGCAAGATATTGATCAGTTCCAAGACTGGATTGGTAAACAACCACATTTTCGGCTGAAGGAATTTGGTAAGATTTTCTTTATTTTTTCGTGACTACTTCGTTGGGCTTCGGTTGCAAGCGAGACTGCTGATCATTGGGTCCTGGGTTCAATTCCCAGGTCAGGCAAAAAGTTATTAAGATTATGTACATATTATATATTGTACTTGGTCGAGTGGTAAACTGGCCTACATACGATACCATAACTTGCACGAGTCACCGTGTCGCAAGTTCGATCCTGACGGACGTGTCACTTTTTGTAGATCTTTCTTCTTTTTTTTTTCATTTACAAGACTGTTCTTGTTGGTACGAAAGGCATCAAGTTCGTTTCAAACATACACAGATTACTTATATTAATTATAATAATGGCAACTGAGAGCAATAATATAACATTTAGGAAAATGCGAAAATCAATGTCGTATAATAATGTGTCGGTTATGAACACTTCTGACTCGTCACTTTTTGATGACACGATGCAAAGCCTACCTGACCCATGCGACACCTCAGAACTATGTGACCTACAAATAAAATTATCATCTATAACGGAAGAATTGTTGATAGCAAATAATGAAATTGATAACTTAAATGCAGAAAATACGAATTTAAAATCGGAACTGGAAAGATGTCATAAAATCATAGAATTATATAAAAAGGTTGGATATGGGGACTCACTTTCTGCCACACCAACGTCTGTGCGGAAGCAGAAAAAGAGAGATGGGAATGAGGCTGACTCTTCTTCAAAATTACCTAATCATCGTACTGTGATTGCCGGAAAATCTGTTAGTGTGGAACAAACGACCCTAGACACAAATTTAAAAAGAAGTTGTTCTAGCAATCAGGATATAGAGGAACAAGATAAACTTATCACTCCCAGTATTCACAAGAAAAGTCCACTCGTTCGCCACAAAAATAAGTTGTGTATATTAAGTACAAATAATAAAAACAACATATGCAGTATAATGCAAGATAAGTTCGCGAGCTCATTTGATTGCTGCCATTATTTGATATCGAACGGGAAAACTCAACACCTGCTGGAAGGCTTACAGGAAAAACTTGTGAAATTTACTATGAATGACTTTTGTGTAGTTCTTTTAGGCGATGAAGACTTTAAGAAAACTAATAACTATTTTGAAATTATATTCCAAATAAGAGAAGTGTTTCACAACATAAATTATACTAATGTGATCATATGTGCACCGACCTATAAATACGGATACCATGCTAATTTATTTAACAGTAGAGTAGAAACTTTCAATAATCTTTTGTATCTAGATGTATTGACTTATGAACATTTGTATCTGTTAGACAGTAACTTAAACTTAACCTATGACTACAAGGTATATGATAAACGAACTGGTACAATAAGTAACCATGGAATGTATATTATATTTAAGGACATACACAATTTAATAATTGACATACAATATAATAATCGCGAATGTAATAAAATTGATATAACCCTAGATAATAATTTAACAAATAAGGATAAATTTTTTCTTGACTAAATATTTATGTACATTACATCAAAACATTGCCGGTCTCCTTAGTAAAGCTGATGCTCTCTCAGTCTGTTTAAGTGAGCTCTCCGACCGAGATATTGATGTAGACGTAATATGCATTTCTGAGCATTTTATGATGGCTGGCAGTGAGAATCAGTTACACATACCTAACTATAGTTTAGCGGCATGTTATAGTAGAAAGGCGAGTAAGCGAGGAGGTGCATGTATCCTCGTTAAGCGTAACCTACAATGGAAGGAATTGCCCACCATAACAAAAATGTCATCACAAAGCATATTTGAATGTTGTGCAGTTAAATTGACTGATTATAATATTATATTTGTGTGTATTTATAGAGTTCCGAACTCAAATAACTTAAATGAGTTCTTTGATAAACTTGAAATTCTTTTAAAATATTTATCCAAACAAAGATGTAAGAATATAGTCATAGCTGGTGATTACAACATTGACATTTTAAAGAAAACTAAGCAATCAACCGAATTTGAATGTATTCTCTTAAACTCGAATTTACAACTAGCATTAAGGCAACATACTCGGACTGCGAGCCGAACATGTATCGACAATTTTGCTCATGATTTTGGTAAACGTTGTAAGACTGAAGTAGTGGAGTTCGCGCTATCCGACCACACAGCACAGCTTTTAAAGTGTCCCGTACGAAAAAAGGATGCTCATAAATATTATCGTAAAATGACACGAGATTACAGTCCAGAAAATATAGAAAAATTCAAAACTTGTCTAGGCAGTCTCTCCTTCTCCGATATGTATGAGATGGAAGATTCAAATGCAGCTTACAACCGTTTTATAGAAACTTTCAAATTATTTTATGATTTATGTTTCCCCAATAAAATTGTTACCGTTAACATAGTAAAAAAACCTGCTTGGGTATCACGTGGGATTAAGATCTGTAGCAAAAATAAAAGGAATCTCCTATGGAAATACAGGTTAAAACCAAATCAATCAAACAGAGTTAAATTCAAAAATTATTCAAGATTATTTAAAAAAATTATTAATCTAACTAAAAAAGCTCAAAACACTTACAATATTAAAACCTCAAATAACAAATCAAAAACCACATGGCAAATCATCAATAAGTCCAAAAGTGAAAACTTGAGAACTTGTATTACTTGCATCAACTCTGAAAATAAAAAAATTGCTCAAAGGAAGGATATAGCCGATGCATTCAATAATTATTTTATCGATAAAATCCAGCCAACAAGTAACGCAGGAACGAACTCAACGTCACTGATCGATAGCAGAGCACAGTCTATGTTTTTGGCTCCGTGTACACCACATGACATATTCTATATTATAATGAAACTTAGAAACACGAACAGCGTTGGCTATGATGGTATTGCCACAAAAATATTAAAAGCAGTTGCATTGATAATATCTACACACTTATGTTTCATTATCAATCTTTGTATAAGCGCAGGCACCTTTCCTGATTCTTTAAAAAAGTCTATAGTAAAACCGCTTTATAAGAAGGAAAATCACGAATTGATGTCAAACTACAGACCGATTGCGATTATACCAGTGTTATCCAAAGTCTTCGAAAAATATATATCGGGGGAAATCAACAATTATTTAGAAAAATATCACATTTTAGCTGACGAACAAAAGGGATTTCGCAAAAACAAAAGTATAAATCTGGCTATTTATGAATTTCTACATAATGTCATGTTAAACGTAGATAAGAGGACACCTGTGTGCGCCATTTTCTGCGACATGACACAGGCTTTTGATTGTGTGCATTACAATTCCCTAGCAGCGAAACTTGAAGCGTATAGTATTAGGGGTAACGTCTTAAAACTAATTGAATCTTATCTTCACAAACGTAAGCAGGTTACCGAAATAAGTCAAATTTGCAACAAACGTGAGATAACTGTAAGATCCGAGGAACGAGAAGTAATATACGGAGTACCGCAAGGCAGTGTGGTGGGCCCTCCGATGTTCACTTTATATATAAATGACTTGCCTAAAGCTGTTGACCACCCAATGACACTTTTTGCTGACGATTGCACTGTGACTATAGCTTGTAATGACAAAAGTACGTATGAACATGACATTAATAATTCGCTTATATCTATCATAAATTGGCTTAATAATAATAATTTAATCATTAATTTAAAAAAGACTAATGTAATTCATTTCGGACAACGTACACATACAGCTAACAATAATAATGTCCAGTATAATAATATTAATATAAATGCAACTGACACAACAAAATTTCTGGGACTTATAATTGATGATAAGTTGTGTTGGAAGCCCCAAATAGAAGCTCTGAGTAAGAAAATAAGTAGTGCAGCCTACGCTTTGAAACAACTAGCAGCGGTTCTCAATAAAGATGCATTAATTACTGCGTACTATGGATTGGCTGAATCCATTCTTAGATACGGGGTTATTTTCTGGGGAAATAGTACGGACAATGAAGTAGCGTTTCGGGCCCAGAAAAGATGCATCAGATCGATGTTTCGACTTCAAACAACAGACAGCTGCAAACCCTATTTTAAAGAGCATAGAATATTGACATTACCCTCATTATACATTTTGGAAACGGTAATGTTCACTGTAAGTCATCCTAACTTATTCCAACGTTTGTCTGATGCTGTGCCAAGGAATAGACGTGACAATACTCTACTCTGTGTTCGCGGCGGTAAAACTGCTCTTTTGCATAAGAGCATTTATTACATGGCTCCGACCATATTTAATAAATTGCCCAAGTCATGGAGATTATTGGATGTATCTGGCCTTAAATTGAAATTGAGAAAATTATTAATAGAGAGATCTTATTATAGTATTTCGGAATTTATGAAAGAGGATAATTTTTCTTGATGATTATGTATTTTAATTTATTTTATTGTATAATGTATTGATAATTAAATTGAATTGACATTGAATTGAATTAATAATTAACTTGACATAATTGAATTAATAATTAACTTGACATTGAATTGAATTGATAATTGAACTGACATTGAATAGAATTGATAATTGAATTGTATTGATAATGTAGTACGATTGTTATAGTAATTTTATCATTTTGAATTTAATAAGTGTAGTCCCGGTTTAAAACCCAGCAACTGTACGCCACTCAACAATTTGTACGCCACGTCACGCGGCTGAACATGTTTGAACTTTCTTTTCTACTGGAATATCTTGCATGCAATGTATGTATACCATGTTTAAACAAATAAATATACTTACTTACTTACTTACTTACTTATCCAGGACACTCAGTAACAGCCATACTCAGACTCAGTTGCAATTATGTGAATAAAAATTTTCATAATAAATAAATATAAAATATATAAATAAATTTTTTCATGTAATGTTTTGTGTATGTATGTTTTTTTTTGTAATGTTAATTACTTTGCATATATCATCGCAGATACGTAACCTATAATGTTCAAGGTGTTATCTCCAAAATTTTACTCTAGTATAGAGGTACCTCCCTTCATAGGATTAAGATTTCAGGTCAAATTTAACATTGTATTATCATGATTGATGTGGAAGTTCTTAAAACCTTAAAGACAGATTTGTTGCTGGGAAGTTAGTTGCGCCACTTCTTTTTCCCAACTCTTGTACTAGGAAGTGTCAATGGGCGGGCATTTCAGGGGACTGTCTTATGTAATTTTGACGTCCAAAAAGTGTTGACTGTCAGCCTAATTTAAATAAATGACTTTTGATTTTGGATTTTGAGCCCGTCGTCGGTTTTGTGAACCACATTAATGTTGATTGCAATAGCGGAGCTCGTGGCTAAGTAGTAACAGCCGCATGGGTCAATCCATCAGGTTAAGCTCTGCTTGCCGGGGTTGGTCCGTGGATGGGTGACCATATTTACATACCGAGACTACTCCGTGCCTCGGAAATCACGTTAAGCCGATGGTCCCGGCTGTCATTCGTGGATCTTTGACAGTCGTTAAGAGTCGTCAGAAGCCCGAAAATCTGACACCAGTTTTACCAAGGGGTATCGTATTACCCAGTTACTGGGTTGTGGAGGTCAGATAGGCAGTCGCTCCATGTGAAATACTGGTATTCAGCGGCATCCGGTTAGACTGGAAGCCGACCCCAACATAGTTGGGAAAAGGCTAAGAAGATTGATAAATGTTGATTGCAAGCGCAACTGAAATGAGGTTATGAATTAAATTCCCAGTTCGGGGGAAGATATATAGATAAGATAGATAGATAAATCGTTTATTTGGTGCACACAAAAGACAGCACAAAATACAAAAACACGATTAAATAATAGCTAAATACATGAATATAGCTATAAGGTGCCAATATACAAAAAAAATAAAATAAAGAAGAAAATAAAGACATTGTGATGACTATATATTATATTGCATATATACATAAACTCACGCCTCCTTTCCTATGGGGTAGGCAGAAACTACAGAACGCCACCTGCTATGATCCGTACATACTCTTTTTGCCTCGTTTACGTTCATACATCTGAGGGTCTAGTGTGAGTTTCGTTTAACCATCTCGATTTTACGCATCGACCGCGTTCGGCGCTCTGATTGGCCCATCACTGGCCTTCACTGGTGATGGGCCAATCGGAGCGCCGAACGCGGTCGATGCGTAAAATCGAGATGGTTAAACGAAACTCACACTAGACCCTCTGGTCATACACGCACGCCGGTTGCGAGTACTATGGACCTGACCTTTCTAAAGAACATCACCATAGAGGAAAATTTTATTTTATTTTTATCTTTAACAGAAAATGAAAAGAATATCATACACAAACATTTTTTTTCTTGGTCGCAGAATACTTAGATAAAAATAATTTAAAAAAATATAAGTTAATTAAATACAACAGCTACTCGTAATACAAATTAATGAAATATAATAGTTAGTACAAATGAATAAAATATAATAATTAATACAAATTAATAAAATAAAATATACATAAATAAAATATTTTAATAACCTCATGATGTTTATTTAAAAAAACTACATGAACTTAATACTAGTAATACACTCGAGAGCAATGAATCCGGGTCACTTAAAGAATGTTAAAAATCTCGGAAACTAAAAATGATAGGTTAATGCAATAAATTGTATTTAATAGACAATGTAATACTCCTTAAATGAAAGTAAAAAAAATATGAGTCACCATACATTTTATTAACACAAAATTACATAAAAAGTGTCTTCCATCGTGCTTGTAGAGCATAAATTTTGATTCGTCGGAGAACATAACTTTTGACCAATCTTCAATACTCCAATTTACGTGGCTCTGGGCATATCTTAGTCTTGAAATACGATGCCCACGCTCCAGTTTAGGGCCGTTTGCAGGTCTAAGGGGTTTTAAGTTAGATTCAGCAAGCCGACGTCTTACTGTCCATGCACTTGGGTTACTTCCTCCGAGGCGTCGAAACTGATTTGTGAGTTCAGTTCCTGTGAGAAAGCGATTTCGAAGCATGGTGTTCACCAAGTATCGGTCTTCTCGTGCTGTGGTACACCTGGTTCTGCCCGTTCCTGGTCTGCGTAGGTTAGAACCAGTTTCTTCGTAACGTCGGAGAACTCTTTGTACTGTTGACAGCGACACACCGACAGTCCTGGCTATATCGCGCTGACTCCGGCCGGTTTCCAGCATTGTAAGTATTCTGGTGCATTCTTCAGGCGTAAGCGACATAATTTCAGCTTGAATAATGAATATAGAGCACTATCAACATGGTTTATGTACCCACATAAATGACAGATTACAAACAAAAGCAAAACCAAATGCTGTAATTTCGTAGTTCCATCTTCGAAAGTGGCCCTTTTTCAAATTTGATTTTTTTATGATATAACTTTACAATAACTAAGAAGTTTTAATACCTTCATTTAAGGAGTATTACATTGTCTATTAAATACAATTTATTGCATTAACCTAGCATTTTTAGTTTCCGAGATTTTTAGGATTCTTTAAGTGACCCGGATTCATTGCTCTCGAGTGTATTATCGAAAATAATTATATTTGTTTAACAAACTTGCACTGGGTGCTTGTTTTATCCAATTTATTATATACCTACGTATATAATGTTGCCGTGCCCTAACCGGGTTTCATGTTGGAACTTACTTACATAAATGTAACACCTAAATGTACACATGAATGCAATAAAGAGTTTGAGTTTGAGTTTGAGGTCACTATATGCAGTGCCGGATTAAGCAAGCGCGAGGCCCGTAGCAATAGCAAATTTTATCGACGGGCCCTTGATCTGCTATGGGCTAAGTATAAAGTGGTTAAAAAAAAACAATACTTACTCAATACGTTAATTTGCCATCAACTTTTAGAAATATGTCAAAAATTGTATTATTGTATGTCTGGATTGTCTTAGTCGGAAAAAATGTTACGTATCACGTTTTTTATTTTATTTAAAAGAGTGTTCGTGGAATTTCTTGCCCGTTCTTCTCCATAGGTACCTACTACGCTTTGGAATGGGCAACTAGCTTCATATTTTTGACTGACCGATTCCTTGACAATTCAAAAGTGCCTGTAATGGTTTAATTGAAATAAATGCTTTGAGTTTGAGTTTGCTTAAAAAATTACGCTCAGGTGGAGGTGGGCCTGTATGGATACACGGGGCCCCCTTTTGCGCGGGGCCCGTAGCATTTGCTACTATTGCTACGTGGTTAATCCGGCACTGACTATATGTCCTCCTAGGGCGGTTCGGTTTTTCCACTTACATTTGCCTCATAAATACCTTTAATTAAAAAAAGGAAAACATATTGTATTGGAAATTTCTCAGTTATAGATAAGAGTAAACTCCAAATAACAGCAGGCAGGCCGAACTTAAAAATCTTTTTTTTTTTTTTTTAACTAGCCCATCTCGCATGTGACCTCTAAGGTCGTAGCTGCTTAACCGGATTTTTCCCTATGGCTGCCTTAAGCTTCTACACTCAAAGCCTCCAGGTAGAGGCATAAACTATTCTAAATTAATACTAGGCGAGCGCTCGCTAAGGGCACCCCTTGTGGGGTACGAACCTCGGCTTAGGGCGCCGCTGAGGGGAGGACAGCAAGATGGGACAGGCTGGATCAAGGATGAGTTATTATTTATAGGGGAATTTATGACTACTGGATCAGCGTTGACGCGGGCTGTTCCATTGTCGAGCAAGGGTCGGGGGGTATCGGTTACTCGGGAGGGTCGCGGTCGCGATTGCGGTGGACCTCGACGGCGAGGTCGGTAAGACGGGTGTCGTCTGTATTTGTAAACTGTGCTGGTGGCACTATTGCTCTCCTGGAGGAGGGTTATGGGGTCATCTGGGTCTAAGAGGATGTGCCTCGGGCGGCGGACTTGACTACTGGTAGAGGGGCCATATTTGGCTGCTTCGACAACCAGAGGGTTGCGATAATTGGCGGCCGAGTCGAAATAATTAAAGATCATATTAAATCCATACTTATATTATAAATGGGAATGTAACTCTGTCTGACTGACTGTCGGTCTGTCTATCTCTTATCTTTTCACGCCACTTCTGAACCGATGTCGATGAACTTCGATACGGTAGACCATGACCTGGGTAAGGATATAGGATGCTTATCTTGGTAGTACGTTCCCGTGGAATAATTCCCTACCACTACGCGGGCGAACCCAAGAGTGAACAGGCATCTTCTGGGCTTGGTCGTTCCATCATAGACCTCATTCATCGCTCTCCATCAGAGCTCGAGGTCAAGAGCTGGCCCATACCACAATAAAAAAAAATACAAGAGGCTTGTTGGTAAACATCTCGGGCAAGCATTTTGTGAAATTGTATGGACAAAACAAGATGGCGGCGTTAGTTTTAAAAATAATGAAAGAATAACGTTTATTTGAACACAGTTCGTGAAACACAAAATATAATAAAATAATTAAGTATAAATAATGTTTTAACAACAATACTGAGTGTCTCACGGCTGCGCAAGAAAGTTTTTTTTCAGCATTAATGCCAGACAGACGACAAAAATAACAAAATGTAAAATAACCTTGTATAGCGTTGTATTCCCATGATTGCAATCAATGGTGGCAAAAATCCGTCAAGTTGTATTTTTTTCGAAATTTTTATAGCCAGTCGTATACATATCGTCGGTCGGAATCATTACTGGAACATCTCTAAAATTTTGTGTTTTGGACTAAGTATGCAAATGCTCTTTGCATTTGATTTTTTATCATTCTGCATACTTAGTCCAAAACACAAAATATTAGAGATGTTCCAGTAATGATTCCGACTGACGATATAACAATCAAGACAAATCTAATGGTATCTATTTTGTCAAAATCAATCAAGCCGTTTTAGTAAAAAATATTGAAAACAACAAAAGAACAAGCGAGCCTTGCAGTAGCTTATGACAATGTGTCAACATCTGACATCTTGGTCGACAGTACCAACCAACCACCAACCTCTCGGAAAATGGGTTGGTATCATGGCCAACTCTAGCACCGCGCGCGCTCATTGGTCAAAACAAATAGCGCGCGCTTCCTTCGCTTCCTGTTACACACTTCCGTCCCTTTTCACGAAATCCCTCCCACAGATTACAAGAAAGC
The DNA here is from genome assembly GCA_914767755.1 of Agrochola circellaris. Lineage (NCBI taxonomy): Eukaryota > Metazoa > Arthropoda > Insecta > Lepidoptera > Noctuidae > Agrochola > Agrochola circellaris. Next base: position 14,878,839 of record OU611860.1, read on the forward strand.
GAGAGGAAAGATGTTACACAACAAAAAAAAAAATGCTATTACTTTTTACTGACATTTTTTTTTTATTGGATGTTTTTATACAATTTATTCATTATTTCTCTCCCATTGGCAGTGGCAGAAGTCTTATTAGTGGCGGAAATTGGAACCAATCCCCATACCATATTGTCCAATGTCCTTTTGCCAATTTACCAAAAGAGATTAAAATCACCGAATACCTCTACCTTTTTGACTGCCTCGTATGTTTAGTGGCCGCAGGCACTACTGCTGAGCATGACGTCCTGGGATCCCGGGTAGGGCAAAGTGATAAAAGAGTGTCCGTGGAGTTTCTTGCCCGTTCTTCTCCATAGGTACCTACTACGCTTTGGAATGGGCAACTAGCTTCATATTTTTGACTGACCCATTCCTTGACAATTCAAAAGTGCCTGTAATGGTTTAATTGATAATAGGTTTTTCCGTCTGAAATTTCTCAGTTGCAGACCTGTGAGGAGTCTGGATTTGTGCCCGGTTGGCGTGGCAACAGGCTCGCCCCCTATTACATGGGACTTAAACGTAACAGGTGAAATGTGGGTGTACGTACTACACGTACACCTCTGCCTAACCCATTGAGGATTACAGGCGTGATGTTAAGTTATATCACTGAATACCATAAAACGAAGCTATACTGAATTTTATGCACTCTTATATCGTAATATTCGAATTATAAACTTCAAAACGAATTTATATTGACATACTTTATAAACACAATACTGAAATTTAAAAATAGAATCATGTTATTATAACACTTTTTCTCTAACGAAATAATGCTATAAAACATTTTTTTTTCTATTACGATACAGGGCTAATCCAAGAAGTTAATATCAATCACGAAAGAGTTTCCATCAACTTTTGTAATTGAACGTTTGCTGCAGCACCGCTCTAGCGCATGCGCGGTGATGTGCTGGGCGCAGGCGCCATTCATACGTGAAATTGTACTGAATTTCGTGGGATATTTTTATTTTTGATCTTTAACTTCGATCTTTTATTTAGTAGGTTAAATCCCAATGTATGAGAGTAGATAAAGTAGTGTATGAAACTGCACATAATTAGGTATTAAAACACTCGTATTTTAATACCTCTCATTATGCAACAGTTTCATAAACTACTATAATTGAATTAGGTTTGAGTTCATTTCATTCTAACTAGCATATTAGGCGATGTGCATGGTCAACCAGTTACTGTAAATGGACCCTGACATACTATACAACCATATATTGAAAAGGACGTGACTGACGTACTTAGTGAAAAATATTAAAGATTTTTCCAAAAACTGATACAATAACCGAATATAAGGGCGTTTGTCCACCACAGCTGGTTATTGGAACCGAACTTGACGTCCCGGTGATGAAGATCGTTTGTCCACCGCGACCGAACTCGGCAATTCAGTATTTTATGATAGACAAAACAAAACCCGAGCGACTGGCGCCGCCGCAGGGTGTGTGGATAAGATCAAACGTGATTTGTATTGCCGGCACATCGGCCCGTCACAATCTCGGGCCGAGTTCTAGCGGTCGCGCCGAACTATTTAAAACTTCGGCAGCCGCGATGTCGGCGCTTGGGTGACGGATGTGCGGTGGAGACGTGGCCATAGTAAATGCACGTATCGTTACTTCGGCGCCGCACAGTGGATCGTCCCCATACAAGAGGTCGGACATAGAATTAAAAATTGAAAAAGTATTTAATTGAAAAAAATGAAATATACAGTTGCATTACTCTATTATGGAACTACAAAAAATGTTACTACAATTTTTTTATTTGACCAGTACTTTATGAGCAATTCGATGAAAACTGTTATTTTTCTATGGAAATGGTCACAAAAATGTCTGTATCTCATGATTCCCTCCTTGTTTCGATTTGCGGTTTTCACTACTGTTATTTACCCATTTTATGCCACATTTTCTTCAAGGACACATGGTGCCCCCAGCGACCCCCTTCCGAGATATTTTGCTTTTAGTAACTATACTTTTTATTGTATAACCGATGAAATGGAGGTACATTAAGTATATTCATTACTGAGAATAAGTCATCCCTAAGTAGTTCCTTAAATAACAGGTGCATTTGCGATTACTTTAATGACTTGATGTGAATGACTTGAATGAACGCTTCTGTTGGCAACAGAAGCGTTCATAAGTCATTAAAGTAGGGGGTCGCTGGGGGCACCATGTGTCCTTGAAGAAAATGTGGCATAAAATGGGTAAATAACAGTAGTGAAAACCGCAAATCGAAACAAGGAGGGAATCATGAGATACAGACATTTTTGTGACCATTTCCATAGAAAAATAACAGTTTTCATCGAATTGCTCATAAAGTACTGGTCAAATAAACAAATTGTAGTAACATTTTTTGTAGTTCCATAAAAGAGTAATGCAACTGTATATTTCATTTTTTTCAATTAAATACTTTTTCAATTTTTAATTCTATGTCCGACCTCTTGTATGGGGACGATCCACTGTGCGCCGTCATCTCGTTCTCGGTGACGGCTGCAGTGGACAAACGCACTAACTAGAAACATACGAACGAAGCAGGTTTATAAAAAGCTTGTAAAAAATGCAGAGTTAGATCATTGTGGTGTGTTAGATCATTTGGTTCCCTTCAAAATGGTTCCTTTTACTTGGTTACAACACCCACTTCAATATAATACATAATTCTAATGATGACAAATAAGCATGACGCAATAATTGTACCTAGACGCGTCTTATTATCATTAATAATAGAATAAATGTCTTCTTTAATAGTATTTTTATAATGACTTGTTTGTCAAATTCTGACTTAATAAATTCACTATACTTTACTTCATTTTTAAATCATGCTAAGTACTTGACTTTGTTGTTTAGATGATGTTTTATTGCGATGTGACTGTTGCTCGGTTTTATTGAATTAATTGATGTCGGTTGAGGTAGACAAAAACGACAGGTATTCACATAGAATGATTCTTTTTTTTAATACTTTGACCGAATATTACTTTAGCTATTTCTGCCATCATCATCATTTCAGCCGAAAAACGTCCACTGCTGGACATAGGCGACCAAGCGTCGCCACATTGACCTGTCTTGTGCTTGTCGCATCCAGTGGACTTCCGCGGCCTCACAAGGTCATCGGTCAACCTTGTCGAACGCTGCGCCTTCTAGTACCTCAGCGGTCGCGACTCCATAACCTTTCGGACAGATCGACTATCTGTTCTGTGCGCAATGAGCCCTGCCAAATGCCACTTAACTTTGGCTATTTCTGTATATTTTGTTAAATCAATGACCTCTCTGAATTGAAAACTACATGCTATAAAATATGCGATTTCTTTTTTCAGACCGAGACTTCCTAGAGCGTTACCTCATCTACAGTAAGGGCTCTATTGAGAGAGCGAAGCAGCGCTTCGACAAGCTATGTACCTTCACCAGTTTGATGCCAGAGTTCTTGCAGAACTATGATATTAGAAACGAGTTCAAACCCCTGTTTAATATTTGGTAAGTAAATTGTTGTGTTTCGTTCTTTCTGAGAATGCATTTAAAAGAGTTCAATTTTGCCGTCTGTTGGGTCAGGGCAGGTTCACTCAAATCTACATGGCTTTTCTCTTAAAATGCGTTGTCTTGATTATTCTGACATAACTTTGGGGAAAGTCTAGACTTGAAAAAACATTGAAAAACTTCAACTTGCACCTTAACTTTTTCATAAATAAAATTTTATTTGAAAGTTTGCTGCAATAATGAAGTCATGATTGTCCTAACAACAAACACTATTATTTACTTTTCATGACATTTTAAATTTTTATTCGTATTTGTGTGGGGTGGGTACCACAACTAAAAAGTGAAGAATAAAAACTTTTTACAAAAAAAAAAAAATACAACCGACTTCCAAAAAAATACACTACAGAGTGAAATATAACTTTAATTTCGGAAGTCGGTGTCTGGTTTTGAATTTTCGTTTTTTGCCACCGACTGCCGAAATTAAAGTTATATTTCACTCTGTAGTGTATTTTTTTGGAAGTCGGTTGTTTTTTTTTTTCATTTGCTGCGTTAGTCCGTAAACAAACTCAGCTTCATGAAAACCGACCACTACGACCACCATAAAAGGTACTTTAGACAAAAATAAAAATCTGTAATATTTTTTTTATTCGAGTTCAATGCGACAAATAACCATTTTTCAATAAAAATAAATGCGATTTCAAAAACATTGATGAAACGGAAAATCAAGAAGATTTGCAAATTGAAAATGAGATGTAGCTGATAATATCTAACATGTTATAAAATGATTGTTATTACATGCCATGTTTTCTATTTAAGTTTATTTTGTTAGTCTGATGATCAAATAGATTTTTATTTATTAAAAAAATTAAAAAATCTTTACCGATTTTTAATAAATATTTACGGTTCTCTACAGTTTTTTTAAGCATGTATGTAGTTGTACTCTAGCATGGGATTGGCAACCCTGCACTCGTGGGCCGTCTCCAAGAGGACCGCTTTCGACATCAAGTGCCAACTGCCTTATGAGACCCTCTCTAGAAGACGTTCGAAACTCTAGGCTATTTGGTCAGTCACTTATTGTTATTTCTTTGCAATTTCCAGTAACACATGCGTCCTACCGAAGCCGTCATCTGACAACTATCGCGTTGTGGTAACAACGCTGACTGGAGTAGATGATAACAATTTCGAACTTATCTCATATTACAGATATTTAATTGTGGTGAGTATTAAAAACTATTTTATTTAAGTCATTTGTTTTCTCTAACATAAAAGTACGGACAGACATGCTCATTACTAGCACGAAAGCATGTCATTATTGACCAATTGCTACTTAGTAGCATGTGTGTTGAAACATTGCTAGTAATGACCATGCTTATTTCGAGTACCTATGCTCAAAAATTTATAGTCGTTCGATTTTCGAGCATGGGCGCGGGTGGAAGCCGTGTCCTGAGCGCGACTGTACACGTTTGCTTATGAGCATGCTTGTATCGATTTGATCCAGTCCAGGACAGGTACGTGTGAGGCGTCTTCTAAAAAAAATTAAGTACCTTTGGGGAGAAGAAAATACTGGCATGAAATATGAAATTAAATACACAAAGTAAATAGAATAGAAATAGAAATAGAAATCATTTATTTGCCAATAATGTAGGTATACAGATGTGATGGTAATTTTTATTTGAGTCCCGATACATTTTGCCTTACGGCATGCAAAATTATTTAACATAAAAACATTCATTAAACAAAAAATAAAAGAGTAATAAACAAAGAAACTAACATTATTAAAGATACTAATATTAAAACATTCGGAATTAGGCCCAATGCCAATAATAATTAGAAAAAAAAAAAAAAAATGTCAATAACTTAAACTACAAATGTCAATCAATTAAATTAAAAATGGCAGAAGACTAAGTTACAAATGTTACAAATGTAAAGTGACTGCCTGCGTTCGAACTCACAACTTACAACAATTAAATCGAGGCCAATACCACTGGGCCACCAAGCACTAATTCAGACTCTTGGCTGCTAATGGGAAAAACCAACTACACGTTGACCCACCTGGTAATCACAGAAGTAGAACTACGGACTAAACTAACGAAACTGTAGTAATAGACGATTCTCTTAATTTTCCAGCTGGGTCAGTACATGCTACAGCACGACTACTGCAACGGCTATGAGTTAGTTGGTGACACCAGAAACATGACAATGGGAACAGTGAAGAAACTGAATCCTGTTACTATCCACAAGGCTTTAACGTTGATCGTTGTAAGTCTTTTGCGGCATTTTAACAATTATAGTACAAAATAAGATATTATAGGACTAACTTAAAACATTAAAAGACATTGTTATTAGCTGTCTCATAACGATACGATCAGCGATTTAGCAGACATCCATATGATGGGCATGTACCATAAACCAGGACAACAAACATAAGAAATGCATCTTTGTTCAGACCAAAAGCTACTTCAAGGAATTTCTTCTAAAATCAATACAATTGTATATTATCACAATACAAACGAACACAATTTATTGCTATAAACAAAGGAGGACATACTTAAATATGTCTATTGTCTTGAATATCCTAGTTGAATATTGTTGTGTTAATTGTTGTTATTATGTTAATGAAAAGATTATTTTTCTGGCAACCAAATGAAACATTTAACTTCCAATTTTGTTTTCAGGAAGCTCTAGGCCAAAGAATGAAGAAGATCCATCTAATAAGTGGCTCTAAATTCTTCGACACGGTCCTGCTGGTATTCAAGCAAGCCTTGAGTGCGAAACTAGCCCAAAGATTAGTAGTACATAACAGTATTGAGTCGTTATATGACCATATACCGAAAGAACATCTCCCGAAAGAGCTTGGGGGTGATGAGAAGACTATGAAAGAGCTGACAGGTGAGATATTTTGTTGTGTCATGTTGACATTTCTTGTTCCCCCGAATCACTCCGTCGCGTCACATCGCCCGCCCGTGCTATCACTTCGTTTTTCTTCGTTCTTTCTGATTTTTTTCGTTTTGTTCGTCTCCTAAACGGTCCTAGAGTGATGTTTAAACTTGACACGAAAACGAAGTAACAGCGAGGGCGGGCGATCCGATTAATATCCTATAGCCTTTCTCAAGAATTAGGTCACGAAGGGCAAAACAGTTCATTTTTCAGAAATCCGCCTGGTAAGTTCCAGAGATTAGCGCGTTCAAACAAACATACAAACAAATAAAGAAATAAAATTCAGAATTCAAAAGTCATTTATTCAAACTAGGCTGAGAATCGGCACTTTTCGAACGCCAAAATTACATGAGACAGTCCCCCAAAACGCCCACGCTTCACCACTTCCTAGTGCTTTAGCTGGGAAGAAGAAGTGGCGCAACAAACTCCCCAGCAGCACAGTTGTCTGTTCAGTTAGAAAAAAACTTGATTCTATACAATAGTATGCAAAATAATGTACACAAATAAACTCTTGAGCTTTATTAATAATTATAGATATTATTATTATCGAAATCGGTGAGTCATTTTAGATCTATCTATCAGTAGTGTTATTCTGGTTTTGCAGCTGATGAGGAATTGGTCTGCCCTCGATTGTGTCATCAGATCAGTTGAAGTCTGAGCTTCGACTTACTTCATAACAACTTTGTAATCGCAGCGAAGGTTTTTTGCCACAAAAAATCACTAGGCGTTATTATAGCACGGTGGATTGGATACGTGATCGCCGAATGATTCTGACATAAGCAGATTCGTGTACCGTACCGTCTCTTTAGAGCTTCTTATGATGTCATTAATTCATGAAGTTTTAGCTATAGAATAATATTATGTCTTGCTGGGCACTTTTCCTGTTCACAGCGATGTGGACGAATTTTTTGATGCCCTATGATTGTGTCCCCCGGACGAAGGGGGTGGCCCCTTCTTATATACTTGTACTGTTAATTTATTTTGTAAATATAATGTCTTGCTTATATATTAAACAATGGGGAATATGTAAACGCACTTTAAAAATGATGTTTCACACTTTAAAATTTATTTGTTTAACTTCAAAATTACATAATTGAATGAACTATAAAATTAATGATTTCTACTATGGTAGGATTGTTTAGTTATTTAGTCACAGGCAGATCGTATGATTCGTCATTTTGAAGTGGGTGATATAGGTTAGGTTAGGTTAGAACTGTGAACATAGATAATACATTATATAATAGGAAACTGTGACCAACCGCGTTGTGCCTACTTTCAAGTTGTTCGCAGAAATTTGATTCATGTTTATTAAAATAATAATATTAACTTATATATGTATGTATTAAATATATTTTAAAGTGCTGATATACAATTTTATTGCTGTTTTCATCAAATTTAAAGTGCTATTAAATACATAATCAGCGTATAATTTTCCCACTGCTGAGACACAGTCCTCCTGTGACAGGGAGGGGGCCGTAATCCACCAAGCGGGGCTTTTTTTTTTTGAGGGTGGTAAATTATCAAATAACTTCTCCCGCTCTGGATGGAGCGGGAGGGCGTGTCTGACTTTTACTGACTCAAACCCACCCGTGTTCCTTCCGTTGCCTGTGTGCCGGGGCCACGATATCCCTTTCGGACAACTCGCAACCCCGGCAGGCATTGGCCCTAAAAGACCTCGTCAGTTGGTGATGACATCTATTAGAGGCGCGCGTGGAACACAGCGCGCCGTCGACCCGGGCCTGCCGGTCGATTCTGTAAAAATATCACCGTGAAACTTAGGCGAAGTGAGCGTGAAGTGAGCTGTCAATAGTGCTAATCCCTAGCATCGTGCCGGTCGATTTGTGACAGTGACAGCTCACTACACGCTCACTTCACCTAAGTTTGACGTTGATATTTTTACAGAATCGATCGACTGGTCCTAATCGGACGGCGAGCTACCCATCGCTCACCGTCTGCCAAGCGGGCCTGTGGATGTCACATGTTTCCAAATTGTACTGCTTACCTTGCATAAAATACTGATGTTGGTATTAATAGTTTGTTTCATTTTAGGTTCAAAGTGCCTGTAGTTTCTTAACAAGCAAACTGTAAACTAAGTGCATTTACTAACGGAATTACTTTTTAATTTTCCGCAGATATGGACTTCAAGGAAGTGAGCACAGATGAACACATAGCAAATGTGAAGAACATGGAAAATGCTTCTACGGACGAAACCTGTAGACAATCCGGTAAATTCAGCGAAGAATATTCAGGGATGCCTGGATCTTTCAAGACTTTATGCGTAGATTAGAATGGAACTAGTAATTTGTTGGTAGGGGACTCAGAAATGGATATTTTTGACGTTGTACAACCTGTAATATTGGTAATTGATTGATGAATCGATCAAGTCATGTCAACAAAGGAATGTGGGGCCTCTGGGCAGGTATTGAAACAAAGGGGTATATAGGAATATTTATTCATACTTTTGAACTTTGTGACCTTGACCTTCATTGTAAATAAAAACTTGCAAAAAAATAATTTTTGTGTGACATTTATTTTTATTTTGAATACTGTTTTGAGTTTTGCAATTTATTTATTTTCATATTAAAAAGGTCTGTGGAAAATGCTTTTTTTATAACGAAGAAATACGTCAGTATTTAAATATAATATTTTAAATCAATTGTGTTTATTTACTTTCACCCTTTCATGTTTGCATTAGATGCCTTTGCCGTTATTTGTTGTCATAAAGCGGTTGGATCAAGGGCCTAATTCAGAAGACTGTACTTCTCGATACGGCTCGCATTGTGAGGAAGTTCCTGTCTCTGCAGCCCTAACCACCGGTAGCTTGGACCTTGCTCCCGAAACCGGCGGATCTCAATTTATTTAATTTTTTATTTTAAGAAATATAAAACGCTGAAATCGCGAAAAAAAATCTGCTGTTCCCTACATTTCGACGAGATATACGAACATAAATGTAGGGAACAGTTTTTTTGGCGGTTTCTGCATTGGTCCCATAGTGAAAGTTGTTCATAATAATGAGTACAATGACCCCTTAAGAGGTTTAGAGTAAACAGAAACTAAGGTTGTATAAGAATGTAATTTAATGAGAATCAAAACGAATAAAAAATAAATAAAAATAATAGGTAGTTATTGGGATTTTCCATTCGGAATTTCGTAATAACTGCCTCGGAAAGCACGGTAAGTCGTTGGCCCTGCGCCTGACCTATCTCCGGTCGTGTCGGATTGCCGTCCCATAAGACTATGAGAGTGAGGGAAGAGAGAGTGTACCTGTGTCTGCGAACACACTTGTGTAGGTACTATAAAATATCCCGCGCCGAAGGCAGGTCTAGAAGAGGCCGATAACAATATGCCTTTGCCGTATTGCCTTCTAATGAAAATGGAAGTTAAAAACATAAAAGAAAAGGAATATGAGCAAATACAAAAAAAAAAACACTGAACATATTATGACCTGTCGGACATCAAGATTGCTTTGTATAACTATTTCTTGCAATTTCACATACACAATACGCTTCCAAAATGAGTTAAAAATAAACTTTTGTGAAAAATAACCTTAATGTTTATCAACTTTTGTTTTGTAGATAGATACTCGTACTCTTTTAGCGTCAATTATAACGTTATGACAAATCACTTTAACTGGTTATAAAGAGTATAATAAATCGTATTCTATTGTTGTTATTACAACTTAATCCTATACTATTAAACGAGATATAGTTGTATAATATATATATATATACATTCGGCCCATTGCCGGAGACCACTGATAAAAACAAATGGATCCTTAAGGCGCGTACAGACCAGCGCGACGCGACGCCGCGACGCGACACGAACAATACAATTTCTAAGAAAACTTCACGGTATAACAATAACCGGTGTCGCGTCGCGCTGTCGCGTCGCTCTAGTCTACACGAAGCTTTATTATAGAAGACACCGTGCTCTCGATGGGTAGAGTTATTTGCTCTACAAGATGCTACTAGCTTAAACTGTCCAAAAGGCCAAAATAGGATGATCTTGGAACACCAAGATCATCCTATTTTGGCCTTTTTGGTCTAGACTGTTCTAAAATCCTGAAAAACATCATTTGGTATATTTTTTTATACTAGCTGACCCGATAGATGTTGTTCTTTCAAAATTCTATAGAAAAAGGGACGTTCAGTTTTCCCGAAGTTTCCAATATTCCCGGCAACATTAAAAAAAAAAATCTTTCCGTAAGAACCAGATTCGGAATTTTAAAACATTAAAATTATTTCCAAATAGGTCCAGCCGTTCTCAAGATATGCGCTTGCCAACGAACAGCATTTCATTTTTATTACATAGACTTAATTTAGGTATCTTTAGAAATCTGTTTACATTTAGGATTTAAATTTATACATTTACAAGCATCTTAACATTTAACAAAAACTTGTTAACCTTTTATAAAAGCTCATATTATTCTTTTATTTTTAATTAGGAAAAGATAATGATTTAAATCAGAACATGAGACCACAATTTTATTAAGGCGCTTCCGTGAGCAAATAACCTTGAGCATTTGTTCCCGGAATCTTTGCTGCACCACACCACGCGCATGAGTTACAGTAATACTACTCACAGATTTTGGAATAATTCCTCTAAGTATACATTTTTCTTTCTTTGTACATTTTTGTGCTTGAAATATTAAATAAATAAATAAATCAAATTTTGCAATCTGTGCTTTTGTTGTAAGCAGATTTAAACATACTTAAAAAAAAAATGGAATCAGCCATCATCTAATTAAAAAAATTAAAGGAAATTAAGTAGAAAAATGTATTTTTTATTGGTTTACATTTCTTTTAAATAACTAGTAGGTCCACATTCGTTTTGCTCGGGGACTCGCCTTAATACGAAAACTTAGTGTCCCATAAATTATCTAGTGCTTTGCATAATGTACCTAATTAATATGTTGAAGAAACAAACGACGCACATGACGATAAAAAATGTCTAATTAGATTACGATTTTAGTGACTAATATTTGAGAGTATAAAAAAACCGGCCAACAATAAAATTCAAAAGTCATTTATTCAAACTAGGCTGAGAATCAAAACTTTTCCAATGTCCAAATTACATAAGACAGTCTCCCAAAAACGCCCACCCTTCACCACTTCCTAGTGCTTAAGCTAGGAAGAAGAAGTGGCGCAACAAACTCCCCAGCAGCACACCTGTCTGTTCAGTTGGAAAAACTTGATTCTATATAATAGTGCTTATGCAAAAATAATTTACATTAGGTACCACAAATTGCAATACAACTCATAAAATAAAAACATTTTAATGAGTACATTGTATCAATAATCCTAGACACAGAAAATATTGATGTGTGTTTGATCTTTGAAACGCACTTCACTAAACAAGCTTGGGATTGAGCTGCTCGCTCCGCTAAGCCTTGTTATAAAACCATTAGTTAGTTTTACTGATGGTTTGGCAGTTTGAGTAGTTGATGCGGCCGACCCAAATGTCCTTTCTTTTGTATTGTTCGTCGAGTTGAGCTCCACAACTACTGACAAATGCTGGCACTGACTGGACAGATCCACTCAAATCTGTGTGGTTCTTTCCTTAATAAACCATTTCAGACACTAATCTACATGGTTCTCATATGCTTTGACCAAGATTATGTCTGGACTTTAAAAGAGACTGCGACGTCTGAGTTTATTTCGGGCTTTCTTCTCAGAGTATTCAGATAGGAAACGCCGACCTCATCTAGCTTATTTTTAATATATTTTGATATGACGTGTAAAAGTGGTTCCGATATCCTATTTTCAGTCTAAACAATTTCATTTCATTTTAGTCTTTTGTAAAGTTTAGAGGCTATAAGGTTTATCACTCGCTGCACCCTAACAGCACGGCCCGAGGAAGTAGCGGGAGTATTATTAAAGAAAATATCTGTCATTACGAACAATATACATACGAAGAGCCAAACAAGCAAGCTGTGGCGATATCAGTTAAATTTAATATTACAGTAGCAGCCATATACTGTCCCCCAAGACACACCATAAACAAAGAACAATAATTATGTACCCTTCTTCAGACTCCTTCGACAGAGATTTATATTAGGCGGTGACTTTAACGCTAAGAACACTCATTGGGGATCGAGGTTAACTTCAACTTAGGGAAGACAGCTTCTAAGTGTGTGTGTTTCATTGTTCTCACAATGCATGTCTTTCACTGCACTTAGCTACACTTAGTCTTAGTTTCATTTATGCTTGTCTTTTTTTGTCGTCATATGTACTGGAAATCCTACATACTGGCCGACTGACCACCAGATATTACCAGACCTTATCGACTTTTTCATAGCCAAAAATATATCAACCAATTATGTGAGTGTGAAAGAGGGGTACCACATGAACTCCGATATTATTACAATTAAGTCACAAAACGTTATTAAGAGGAAACCACCTGACATTAGTTAACAAGCTTGGGAAAGTTTTAGCATAGACCTACAAAATATTATTGACCTAAAAACTTCATTAAAAACTACAGATCGGCTTGATTCTGAAGTAAACAAGTTCAGTAACAATGTGCATGGAATAACACACCATAGCTTATAAAATTCAAAGGAAATACGCAAAAGAAACAATAGACCAGACATGAAAAAAAGGACTACAAGCAAAAGATGGCAGCAAACTACATAGATTGCCGCAAGATGCACACGCCAAAGACACACGCACACGCCGGCCGGTCTCTGACTGGATAATGTATATATTAAAAATGGAGCTGCCATAACATGGGCAACACAACAACAGCTGAGGCAGAATGTATGGCTGCTTGTGCTGCAACTAAAGAAGCTTTGTGGTTAAAAAACTTTAATTGATATAAGTGCATTTAAACAAGATTCAATGTGTTTAAATATAGACAATCAGAGAGCAATCTGTTTAATTAAAAATGTAGACTATCATAAACGCTGCAAACATGATGTCAAGTATAACTTTATTAAAGAAAAGTATATAGAGAAAGACATTGATTTGAAAAATGTTTGTACAAAAGAGCAATACGCCTAAAGATAGATTTATGTATCTTAGAGACAAGATGGAAGTTGTTACAAAACTAACTTAATTAATGTTACTCTTTATATTTCTGTTAGCATAATTTGTATTTTTGTTTGCAAATGTCAGAAAGTTGTCTTTGGGTAAGAGAGTAACTTTGTCATAATATTGAGTGTAAGTCAAGTATAAGTTGCATAATTAGATCTTTTCATGTTCTTAGTTATGTTATGAAGAAAGACTCCAATTTGGTAAGAGTGTTGTAGTTATAAATTTAAGACCTTCCTTCTTTATCAAGTGTTACATCACTACCAGAAAATATTACTAAACGTACTTCACTAGAAACGCTGTTATAAACTCTGTAGTCTGTGTTAATCTCTCAAATAAATGAACGTTACAAATCATTTTCACTGGGTTTATCTATTAAATATATCAAGAAAAGACGACCTCCACCGTCACATAAAAATGGAACCCGTCACCAAGATAATCCAAAAATTTGCTGAGGCCCATGAACACCTACTTCACCAACATGTGAACATCGCTCAGCTGTTAGACCTAACAAATATATGTAGTGTGAAGACTAAAACGAACAAACCCTTTTGAATTAGTGTAGTGAAAAAAGTCTAGAAATAATAGTGACAATGACACACATCTAACACAATTGAACAAAGTGTTTATATTATATATAATTTCAGACTCTAAGAAAATGGAACGGACTTGTGTAAAGTACAATCAACACACATTATTTTAATTATTACGTAAAAAATTTAGTTAGATTAAGATTCCTTATTAGTTTTATGGGCTACATTGTTTAGAACATTTAGAACGTGGTTCTTAATAATAAAGGAACAAAATTAAAAAAAAAACTGTCGTTATCTACACGCTGAAATCGTGACAAATAAATCGCCAAGCATCGGCAAGGGCGCCCACTAGTATTATACTTATACTTTATAATTACCTACACTGTTAATATACTCAATATAAAACTCGCCGTCCATTTTCTTTCATTTCATACAGTGATCAAACTTCTTCGTGATAACATTGAACTAAATAAAAATGGAAGAATTAAAACCAACTCCAATTTTTGAATTTAATGATAATCAGTTAATGAATGTTAGAAAATGTTTCGGTTATGATGATTTGAATAAGTTGAAGCAAGATATTGATCAGTTCCAAGACTGGATTGCAAAACAACCTCATTTTCGGTTGAAGGAATTTGGTAAGGTTTTCTTTATTTTTTCGTGACTACTTCGTTGGGCTTAGGTTGCAAACTATACTGCTGAGCGTCCTCCTGGGTTCGATTCAACAGCACAAATATACGACTAGCTATAGGAATTTTCAAATACAATTTGACTGATTTTAGCCACCATTAAATGCTGTCGTGAGAATAACTGGCAAAATGTAGAGAACCACTGACATCGACAAATCCCTTCGAGACCTATGGGGTGGATTTTTGAAACGGGGCATTAAGGGCTTTACCGTTGCAGTTACTGTACGGGAAAACTTAAAAAAGGACCGTTTTGAGTAATTATTATTGTTAATTAGATAATTTATTTTTCATAAGTATTAGCATAAATTGATGGGAAAAGTTTTTTCTCGATTTGTAGCTTTTCTAGTACTCTAATCTCAGTGGGTCTGTAGACAAGCCTTTGATCCTTTATGAAACTATATCGATTGGCATCATAAAATACATATTTTATATATTCTTTTTGCTGTCTTACTGTTAATATATATAATTTTTCCAAATCCTGTTAATGGCAGTTAGCAATTTCGCAAATTAAGGACAGTTAGAACCCTTAGAACGTTTTCCTGCTACAACGGTTAAGGTATCAGCCTTTATTGCCCCATCTCAAAATTACAACTTCTAATCCTCGAAGGGATTGCCAGATATCAGTGGTTCATTTTACCAGTTAGAATATTTTGACCCCTGAATGACATTGACCATCTCCTTTTCACTACCAGACGTACTGCAGGGTACCAGCCGCACCTGTTCGATATACCGACTAGTCGTACTCAGCGCTTCTTCTCAAGATTTATTATGCGCACGGCCAAAATATGGAACTCTCTGCCAGCGCGTCTGTGTTCCCTTCCACGTATAGCCCGTTAGCCTCCAAAGCTAGTATGAATAGGCATCTTCTGGGCGTGCTCGTTCTATCGTAGTCCTCATCCATCGCTTTCCATCCAAGATCGAAGTCAAAAGAGCTGGCCCATATGAGAATAAAAAATATTGCAGGGGTTTGTTGGTAAACATCTGGGGTAAACGTTTTGTACAACAAACAAGATGGCGGCGTTAGTTTCGATTTGGGCAACGTGTCAAAATAAAAAAAGAATAACGTTTAATTGGACACAGTTCGTGAACACAATCAAAATAAAAAAGTGATTATAATGTTTTAACAACAATACTGAGTATCTCACGGTTGCGCCAAAATGGTCCTTTTTACCATTGCCATAGCCAGACAGATAACAAAAATAACAAAATTTTAAATAACCTTGTAGCATTGTATTCATAATGACTGAACTCAGCAGAGGCTGAGTGATCTTTTTTTTTAATTTTTTAAAGCAAGTCATGATTCGTATAAACAGTCGAGACAAATCAAATATGTCAAAATTAATCAAGACGTTTCAGAAAAGAAAACAAAAAAAAAACAGCTGTAACTTTTCACTGCTAGCTTTTGTTTTAAATGGATGGGTTTGTACAAGTTACACCTTATTTCTTTCCCCATTCAGTGGCAGAGTTTTTAATGGTGGAAATTTTGACAAAGCCCCATACCCTTGTCCAGTGGCGTTCCTTTCATTAAAGCCGCACAAACAAAAAAAACTATACTTGTAAAGCAACCAAGTCAATAATTCATCTCGCAAAAATTGATAAGAATAATACCTAACATTAAACTCCTCGCTGCACTGTGTCAGCCGCGCGCTATAAAAGCTACGATGCCAGGTTTACCTACTCAAAGAATAATATTTAAATTCCGCGTCGTTTTGCATCATGCACCGTTGCCAACTATCTCGGATACTGCAGTTGCAATCTCGCTCTAACACTATATAGCGATAGGCAGGACGCGAGATGGCATCGATGAATGGAAACGTTAATTCTGTGGTACATTGCATAGCTTTCTCGCTGGCACTTGTGCTGGCTTTTATGAGGCTTCTGGACCTCTCATCATTCGCATAGAAATTGTTAACTTTGTTGATACCATTATTATGTGCGTACTTATTTCGCAAATTGTTCTAATTTTTAAGCCCGGCTTTTGATTTTTTTATGAATGGGACAAATCGTGTGTTTGATCATGAATAGGAGTAGGAGTAGAGCAAGTATGTCGTTGCAAGACGCTGCGCAGTGCGTGAATTTCTATAGAATAATACAACCTCAATCAAATTTGTTTTGAGCGGGAGCGGCTAGTGGCGCACTTTTTTTTGTGAATAGTTTTTTTCTGTGATAACCTTTATTTCGAAGTGATTAAATAATTTCTTATCATTAAAATGAATTCGGAAACCCATGCAATTGTTCCTTGTGAAGGACTAAAGTGTGTGCAATCCTTACTCGGAAACGTAAATACTTTAAGTTTTACAGACAATCTGTGGTACAGAAGCCGAAGGCTGTTCACATTGTGAATAATAAATATTATCAACATCGTAAACAATGTGTAGTTCGAAATCACAAATCAATCAACTATTTGTGCGCCATCTAGTAGCCGAATTCATTGTAATATTTTGCCCATAGCGACTGTTGCGACTTTGCGAGCGAGTGTAATATGAATTAACTCGAAGAGCTCCGTATCAATAATGATAGAATGTTTTTTTTAATATGTTTCGGCTTGCCCTAATTTTAACTCCTAGGCGCGCCACTGCTTTTGTCCAATGTCCTCTTGCCAATTGATCACAGAATACCTCGACATTTTGAATGCTTAAGAAAATATAAAGACAGAAAGAAATAAAAATTGGTTATTCTGCACAAACTAAACGCACATTACAAAAATTGCAATGTATAGAGTGGCACGGTTTTTCAGCTGAAATCCGTAGCAGACCGGAGTCTGGATTTGTGCCCGGTTCATGGCAATAGACTCACCCCCTTTTACGTGGGACTTAAACGTAACAGGCGAAATGTGGGTGTAGCTACTATAGGGTACACCTCTGCCTTTCCCATCAGGGAATACAAGCGTGATGTTAAAATATATCACTGAATACCATAAAACGCAGCTATAATTCATGTAATTGCATTAGGTTTGAGTTCATTTCATTCTAACAGGCATTTAAGGCAATGTTTATGGTCATGGTCAGCTAGTTTAACCAGTTACTGTAAATCGACCCTGATATACTAGACCACCTTATCGGGAAATCCGTAAATGTAATTATTACGACACGGGTTACTAATTATTACGGAAATCCTATATTAATGTCTGTCTGTGACTGACAGACTTATCGAAAAATATTTAAGATTTTTCCAAAAGTCGAGCGATCAGCGCCGTTGCGACTGTAGTGTGTGAATAAGATCAAACGTGTCTTGTATTGCCGACACTTCGATCCGTCACAATCTCGGGCCGAGTTTTAGATGTCGCGCCGAAGTACTCGAAACTTCGGCGGCCGCGATGACGGTGTTTGGGTGAAGAACGTGCGGTGGAGAAGCAACCGTATTAAATGAAATATCGCTACTTCGGCGCCGCTGTCATCTCATTCTCGGTGACGTCACCGATACGAAAGAAGCAAGTTAATAGCTTGTAAAAAATGCAAAAGTGCAGTAAAACAGTATTTTACGTAGCATAAGCAGCCTATAATGTTCCCACTGTTGGGACACAGGCCTTCTCTCTGTGAGAGGGAGTGGGCCATAATCCACCACGTGGGTCCAGTGCGGGTTGGCGGATGTCACATGTCTGCGAAGTTTTAGTTCTAAGATGTTTCCTCACGATTATTACCTTCACCGTTTTGAGAGCAGTGATGGTGAAGATTTTTGAGTGGTTAATTATGATAAGTAAACTATTTAATTTACACAAAGTAAAGTGCCTGCTTGGGTTGTAGGTATTTTAGACTCACAGATGATTCTATTTGTTGAGCATTTTTAGGGTTCCGTAGTAAACAAGGAACCCTTATAGTTTCGCCATGTCCGTCTGTCTGTCTGTCAGAATACCAGCGCTGCGGTATTTATTTTTTAAATATCGCCGCATTATGCTGAGATAGGAGCCTTTTTGGCCTCGCACAGGTCGTTATAATTCTATTTTTTTTGTTTTTTATTTTAAAATTTTTATTTTTATTATTACCTACTTACTGTTTGTATTTCCCGTGCGTGTCCCAAATAAAATATTTTTCTTTCTTTCTTTTTCTGTCTGTCCGTCCGTCTGGCTGTGCGTGGTGCAGCTCAGAGACTCTTTGTACTCCAAAGCTGTAATTTGGTATGGGTATACATATTAATCACGCCGACAAAGTGGTAAATTAAAATCATGAAAAAAAATCCTCTCCTACATGTAAAGTAGGGATGTTGTTTTTTTCCTCATCTATCTCATTGGGTGTCGTTCAAAAATATTGTGAGTTTCTGAAAACCATTTAAATTATATGCAAATTTTTGTTAGAGTCAAATGTCCCAACTAAATGGTTGGTTTTGGTTATGTGAAAAAATTCACGGCAGTAGCATACATAAATAATAATATTAATAGAGCTTTATTGAATTCCATGCAAAACAATTACATTACTTCATAAATCATATAATTAAATTAGCAATATTTGAACAAAATATCATAAAATTGTAAATCACATTACGTGATGAAATAAAAGTAACATTGCTATCTATATTTACATTTGTATGGACCCGTTTCGGGTAAAAACCTCCTCCAAGGAATTCTACTTTTCTCTGTATTTTGCAGTCTCGAGCCATCTTCGGCCCGCCACCTCCGCTATTTCGTCTGCCCATCTGGCACAAGGCTCGTCCTAGTGCCTCGCGGTCCTGACCATTTTATTATTCTTTGTGTCCATCTGTTGTCGGTGTACCTGGCCACATGCCCTGCCCTTCTCCATTTCCTTTGAAGGGAGAAAGTAAGTGTATCGGTTAGTTCTTTTTCTTGTGGATGTCCACATTTCTCACTTTGTCTTTTATTTTTAAACCTTGACAACTGTTCTCCATTCTTCTTTGAGTAGTCTGGATTTTGATCCTAGTTTTTAGATCGAACGTCCAGGTGTGGCAACCGTCTGCCAGGGTTGCGAGTTTGTCCGAAAGGGATATCGTGGCCCCGGCTCACAAGCAACGGAAGGAACACGGGTGAGTTTTAGTCAGTAAAAGTCTGACACGCCCTCCCGCTCCGCCCAGAGCGGGAGAAGTTATAGGTGTGGCAACCGTAGGTGAGGCATGGTAGAATTTCAGAGTCCATAACTATCATATATATAACGAAACTAAATGGAAATCTATCACAGCTAAGTAGGATTTACAAGTTAACGAGTAATAATCGACCAACTTACATTTTACCATGAAGAGAAGAGAAGAGAAAAGAGTTACCATGAAGTTCCTTGCTGGTTCTTAGACCCCAGACTTTTTCATGATTCAGATTCAGAGATTTTAGAGGAAGAGAGATTTGAGATTTTAAAAAGGCCCGGACTTAAGTCAGTTCATAGAGATCAGAAGGTACTATAAATGCAGTACTGATCATGTTATTTATGACCTTTTTTGAGAGAAGAAGGCAACCCGACCCCCTCCGCTACCGCACTGCGACCAAGCGTCACCACATTGACCGGTCTTATATTTCTCGCATCCAGCGGACTTCCGCGGCCTCACAAGGTCATGGGTCAACCTTGCGGAAGACTGCGCCTACTAATACCTAAGCAGTCGCGTCTCCAGAACCTTTCGCACCAGCCGTCCGTTCTGCGAGCAATGAGCCCTGCCAAATGCCACTTAACTTTGGCTATTTCTGTAAATTTTATTAAACCAATTACCTCTCTGAACTGAAATCTACCTGCTATAAAACATGTGATTTCTTTTTTTCAGACCGAGACTATCTAGAGCGTTACCTCATCTACAGTAAAGGCTCTATTGAGAGAGCAAAGCAGAGCTTCGACAAACGATGTACCTTCACCAATTTGATGCCAGAGTTCTTGCAGAACTATGATATTAGAAACGAGTTCATACCCCTGTTTAATGTTTCGTAAGTATTATTCTGCCCTGCTAAGCCGAAAGGCGCTATCTCAATCGGAGTAAGTTTTGAGAAAATTGACTTTTTGTTAATTGCAATTCAAGGAAACATAAGGATATAAAAAACTTCTGAGTGGTTTTTTTAAATGTTTTAAGTTAGATAGCGGTATTAGGCTTATACCATTAGATGCAAAATTGTTATAGCTATTGAATGGCATAAAAAAAACTAAAAGAGCGTATCTCTGATATAGCGCCTTTTGGCTTAGCAGGGCAGTATTGTTGTTATTCTTTCTTTCTGAGAATGTATCTTTTTAATAAGTTTCAAGGTTGCCGTCTGTTGGGTTAGGTTAGTTTCACTCAAATCTACATGGCTCTTCTCACCTTTTAATGCCTTGTCTTTATTATTCTTTTAAACTTTGTCGAAAGTCTAGTCTTAGACTTGAAAAGGCATTGAAAAATTTCAACTTTCACCATAACCATTTCATAAATATATTATTAATCAAATTTTTATTTAATTCTTTGCTCCAATAATGACGTCATGATTGTTCTAACAACAAAAACTATTATTTACTTTTCAAGTCACTTTAAATTATTATTTATTTTATTTATTAATATTATACTCATCTGCTTCGGGAACGGGGTCCAGGAGAAGGTCGTTCTGGCGCACTCATGGACCATGTCCAAGATTACTAATTTCGTCGGTCCATCACTTATTGTTATTCCTTTGCAATTTACAGTAACACATTCGTCCTGCCAAAGCCGTCCTCTGACAACTACCGCGTTGTGATATCAACGATGACAGGATTAGACGATACCAAGTTCGATATGCTGTCATATTACAGATATTTAATTGTGGTGAGTATTAAGTTATTTGGTTTCCCTAACATAAAGGTACGGACAGATACGAGTATGCTCATTACTAGCACGAAAGCATGCTATTATTGAGCAATAATTGCTACTTAATAGCATTTGTGGCGAAAGATTGCGAGTAATGAGCATGCTTATTTCGAGTATGCTCAAAAATTAACAGTAGTTTTTTTTATATTTTCGAGCATGGTACCTGAGGTGCGGGTGGAAGGGGGCGTGCTCTGAGTGCATTTGAACAGGTTTGCATATGAGCATGCTTGTATCGATTTGATCCAGTCCTGGGGCTGTATTATTATTATATATTAATGTCAGCATTTTTCTAGTGTGAGTGAGAAACGAAGCTTTATAAGGCTGCTAGCACCATATTTTTTTCGCAGTGGGATAATGATGGCATTAATACTTCACAATACGGCCCAAGGACAGGTGTGTGACGCATCTTCTAAAAAAAAAAAAAAAACGCGTTGGGGAAAGGAAAGAAAAAATTGGCAATATTATCTTTTGAGTCTGCATCTCTGTCGGTGGTCGTCTTCGTTGGTCGTCCCCCAGGCAACTGGGGGTCTCACCTGGCGGGGACAGACCGCCGGGATGTCGTGAAGAAGCGACGCTATAGGATTATAGCGTCGCGGCGCGCCTACAGAAAATTCATAGCAACCATTCACACAGACGCAAATATATTGAGGGGCCCGTTTTAGCAGGCCAACGTATCGGACCGATGTCCTAATGGACCCTGAAGGGGTTCGCTAGGACCGATGCTTGCTGGGGTCGCGGGAAAGTCCGATAGGGATACCGTGGCCCCTGGCAACAAAAAGACCACTGAAGGAACACGGATGGGTTTTAGTCAGTAAGAGTCTGAGTCCCGCTCCACTCAGAGCGGAAGAGTTATATGATAATTTCTGAAAAGAAACAAGAAAAAAGCCGTACACGCCCCCAAGTTTGAGGGGATTTGGGGAAAAATAAAATAATTGTTAGTTTAAAACTTTTATATTTTGAGGTAACCAAAATATAACTCTAAGAAAACTTAAATAACACGTCAATCGTTAGTTCCTTCGTTCCTTGCACACTCTGCCATCTTCCTTTTTCCTCTCCCTTTCTCTCTTAACACCTTTCACTCGCACCTCTACATACGTTTCCTCAAAACTCATTCCACAGTACCAATAGACGATTCTCTTAATTTTCCAGCTGGGTCAGTACATGCTACAACACGACTACTGCAACGGCTATGAGATAGTTGGTGACACCAGGAACATTACATTGGGAACAGCGAAGAGACTGAATCCTGTTACTACCCACAAGGCTTTAACGTTGATCGTTGTAAGTATTTTTGCGATTTATGAAAGAGGTTATAAGATTTTAGAGAGCAAACTTGAACATCCTCATAGTTAATAAAAAGATTATTTTTCTCGGAATCAAATGAAACATTATACCCCCAATTTTCTTTTCAGGAAGCTGCAGGCCAAAGAATGAAGAAGATCCATCTAATAAGTGGCTCGAAATTCTTCGACATGGTCATGCTGGTATTCAAGCAAGGTCTGAGTGCGAAACTAGCCAAAAGATTACTTGTACATAGCAGTATTGAGTCCTTGTATGACCATATACCGAGAGAACATCTCCCGAAAGACTTGGGAGGGAATGAGAAGACTACGAAGGAGTTGACTGGTGAGATATTTTTTTAGTTGTGTATTGTAGACTAGCTAGATTGTGTTCCCCGAATCACTCCATCGCGTCACATCCCTCGCCCACGTTTTTACTTCGTTTAACTTCGTTCTCATAGCGTTCTTTCTTTCTGAGCTTTTTGTTTTTGCTCTTCTCCTAAGGGCCCTAGAGTGAGGTTAAAACTAAACACGAAAATGAAGTAACAGCGAGGGCGGGCGATGCGATTAATATCCTATAGTCTTTCTCAAGAATTAGGTCACCGAAAGCGAAATCGATTTTTCAGAAATCCGCCTGGTTCAAACAAACATACAATTAAAAAAACAAACTCTTCAGCTTTATTATTAGTATACAATGTGAAATTTAATTCATTTGCATCCAATTATGGGGGCGCGAAAAAAAAATCTGCTGTTCCCTACATTATAACGAGCTATGCGAACATAAATGTATGGAACAGCAGATTTTTTTTTCGCGATTTCAGGGTTGGCCCCATAGTAAAAGTTGTTCATAATGATGAGTACAATGACCCCCAAAGAGGATGCAAACGAATTAAATTTCACATTGTAGTTATTGGTGCATTTTATGTAGAGTACCTATCTATGAGTAGTGATAATAATGGTTTTGCAGTTGATGAGGAATTGGTCTGCCCTTGATTGTGTTATCAGGATCAGTAGAAGTATGAGCCTGCGTCATGACAATTCTGGAAAGGTTTCTTGCCACAACAAATCACTAAGCTTTCTACCACGGTGGATACGTGATCGCTGAATGATTCTGACATATGCAGATTCGTGTACCGTACCGTCTCTTTGGAGCTTTTTATGATGACATTCAGTCATTAATTTTTAGCTATCGAACAATATATCCTATTTACCTTGCATAAAATACTAATCTTGGTATTGGTACTTTAGTACATTTTAAATTCAAAGTGCCTGTAGTTTCTTAACAAGCAAACTAAACTAAGTGCGTTTACTGATGGAATTACTTTTTAATTTTCCGCAGATATGGACTTCAAAGAAGTGAGCACAGATGAACACATAGCAAGTATGAAGAACATGGAAAATGCTTCTACGGACGAATCCTGTAGACAAGCCTGTAAATTCAACGAAGAATATTCAGGAATGCCTGGATCTTTCAAGACTTTATGCGTAGATTAGAATGGAACTAGTAATTTGTTGGTAGGGGACTCAGAAATTGATATTTTTGACGTTGTACAACCCGTAATATTGGTAATTGATTGATGACTCGATCGAGTCATCAACTGAACTCGAGAAACTCAACAAATGAATTTGGGGCTTCTGGATAGGTATTGAAGCAAAGGGGTATATTATAGGAATATTTATTTATACTTTTGAAAATGTGCAGTTTGTGTATCTATATTGTAAATAAAAACTTGCAAACAATTATTTGTGCATGACATTTTTTTTGACTTTGAATACTGTTTTAAGTTCTGCAATTTATTTGTTTTTATGTTGAAAAGGTCAGTGGAAAATTATAACAAAGGAATACGACAGTATTTAAATATAATATTTTAATTGAATTATGGTTATTTACTTTCACGCTTTCATGTTAGTATTAAGGTGCACCGGAAGTATTCGCCTGTAATGTAACGTTCAGTATTACAGTACGCAACCTGAATGATACAATTTGAGCATTACATCTGTGAGGCAGGAGAACTGAGCATTACATATCTGCAATATACCATTAAAAGCGAATGCGCGTCTGTCAGGGAGCCAGTATTGTAACATAATGTTCAAAATCGAATCTGTATCATTACATTACAGGCGAATGCTCCCTGTGGGGGAGCGCCTTTTCTTTCCAAAAAAGGGCAAAGGCAGGCATCCTTTGCCGTTATTTGTTGTCATAAAGAAAGAATAACGTATATTTGGAGACAGTTAGTCAAACACAAAACTTAAATAACAAAATAGGAAAGTGAAAAAAAAAAATCACAACAATAGTAATAGTACTAGTAGTTCTGCCAGGGTTGCGAGTTTTTGCCAGGGTTGCGAGTTTCTGCCAGGATTCCAGGATTGCGAGTTTGTCCGAAAGGGATATCGCGACCCCGGCACACAGGCAACGGAAGGAACACGGGTGGGTTTTAGCCAGTAAAAGTCTGACACACCCTCCCGCTCCGACCAGAGCGGGAGAAGTTATTTAATAATTTCCCACGCAAAAAAAAAAAAGGGGTGCAAATGGAATAGTATTAGTAGTTATTGAGTTTTCCATTAGGAATTTCGTAATAACAGCCCGGAGTTCGGAAGTTGGCAGTGCCTCGGAAAGCACGTTAAGCCGTTGGCGCCTGATCTATCTCCGGTCGTATCGGATTGCCGTTCCATCGGACAATAAGAGTGAGAGAAGAGAGAGTGCATCTGTGTCTGCGCACACACTTGTGCAGTACAATACCTCCAGGGCCGAAAGCTGGTCTGGAGGACTATATGTATTATATGCTTTTGCCGTATTGGCTTCTAATTAAAATGGCATAGCATAATCAGCCTATAATGTTCCCACTGCTGGGACAGAGGCCTCTCTGTAAGAGGGAATGGGCTGTAAACCACCACGCGGGCCCAATGCGGTTTTTTGGTTCTAGGACATGTAGGTGTCGTTAAGGTGATTTCCTTTACCGTTTTAAGGGCATTGGTGATAAAATAATTTACACAAAGCAAATTATTTTATATGACGGAGGAGGGTATGTCTCTTTTTCGTTCTCATCAGGTATATTTTTACTAATTTGTGCATACTATGGGTAGTGGTGGTTATTACGCAATAGAAAAACCGATTGCAGTTCAGATCAAATTATAATTTACGATCACATTAATCACAATAGTATTTCTCACAATACTTCATGACACAACTATTCGAAACGCGCGACTGTTTCTAAATGTCTTCACTGCTTGACCGCCACCGATGAAGTCTGCTCAGCTCCGGCCGGTCCGAGCGTTATGCTGTAGACTCTGTCGAGCGCCGCTAGGTGGCGTCCCGATTAGTCAATTCAGCTACATATCTCCGACACGGTCAACCTGCTTACACACGTCCTCGTGTTGCTTGTTCGACTCGGCCAATTCTGGGTCATTTACGGGTTCCAACTTTTGAGATTAGGAAACTTTCGCCAGAGATACACACCCATCGTGCACCCACGGATTACTTGAGTTGCCTCAAGAGACATCGATTTGTACCGGGTTACGACTACGTTATAACTACTGGTACGGTCGCACACAATACGGCCGATAAAGAACCCTACTCGCGTCATTCCCATAACTTAAGCTTGCTCATCACCACTGTGATCACCATCTACTTCGACTGGTACATGACCTACTGGCATCTTTCTTAACCTGTCGTAAGCGTATTTTTAAGTAAGAATGTAAAGCTCTTAACGTATATTACCACGTGTATTGCCACCCAAAACTTCCGCTATCTTAAACGGACGTTTGAACTTCCGATCTAACTTAGCTCCGTATTACAGAAGGAAACTCAAGCATTGATCTCTGTTTAAAACTAGTTTTGAGTCGAGTTTTAATTTTAGAACGTTCCTCAAGCATGAATTTATTGATCATAGTTCAGCTGAGTTTGGCTCTATTCTAGATCGTTACCTACTCAGTTCACGAATCGAAACCAAGCAGTGATTGATCTGTAATCACCCAAGTGTGGTCGAGACCGTGCTTGAGCATAGATTGTCATGTTAATTTTTGTTCTGTTCAAGTCTATCTGCGTTATCGAGTTTGTAATTATTGATATTTTCTTGAATGATTACTATCAAAATGGACATATTTGGAGAAGTAGATCATTACAATAATTTATTCAACGATGATTCAAATAGAAGGTTGAACTTTAGCGTCACTCACGCAGTTTTTTTTTATTTTCAACAATATTCTTGAAAATCGTTAGAATTTTTATTAAGTACTTAAAAGGATTTTTCCAATGGACTGAAATTATTTTATCGTCCTGTCATTTTATAGTGATAATATTATGATTCAATAAATTAGCAAAACTAATTAAGAACGTAATAAAAAAAACATACAACTATATCCGATGCATAAGCGTAGACAATGGTACACATGTCATCTCTGCTTGAGGCTGGATCTGAGTCTCGATTTATCTGAGTAATGAGTTTAATTTAATTACCGTTCTGGAATAAAACCGATGCTCAAGTACTGATTCTATACTTAAACAGTGATCGACTGATTGAAGATCAAACTGAACTTGAGGAACGTTCTGTAATATGGACCTTAGTCTGATTTCTGTTTTCGTTTTCTAATAATCCGAAATCGCTAACTGAAAATCTTGTTATAGCTGCCTTTATTCTATCGAATCGAGCCTTGTCATATTCCACACTATGTTTAATATTCTCTGACGCAATCTCGCGGACTTCATCAATGTCATATCATAGTATTACTTATCAAGTGAATGTCGGCAAGCACAAATATAACAAAATCTCAAGTTGGTGTTCGCTAATCGTTACGCTAAGTAATATTTGTTTTGCACTGAATAGGTATACGTGTATGACCAATACAAATTTCAAATTCAAAAGTCATTTATTCAAACTAGGCTGAGAATCAGCACTTTTCGAACGTCAACATTACATAAGACAGTCCCCTAAAACCCCTTCACCAGTGCTTTAGCTGGGAAGAAGAAGTGGCGCAACAAACTCCCCAGCAGCACTGCTGTCTGTTCAGTTAGAAACAAAATTAAAATTACTTGATTCTATACAAGTAATTTTTTTTATTTTTATTACAACGTTATTAACTCGTTTGCCACTTTATTTGGCTGCACACAACTCTGTAGACTCTGTCGGTCGCCATTAGGTGGCACTGGCGTCATCGAGTCAACTCAGTAACATATTTCCGACATATACAAAAAAATTAAAATAAAAGAAATTTATGCAAATACAAAAACAATCTCACAGAGAATATGACCTCTCGGACATCAAGATTGCTTTGATAACTATTTATTACAATTTCACACGACATCATAATTTTTTTGTCAGTTTAACGTTTACAATACACCTCCAAAATGAGGAGTCGCAAATTTAAACTTTTGTGATAAAGCTTAATATTTTTCAACCTTTGTATTGGTAGGTACTTTCAGCGTCAATTAGAATATGTTATGAAAAACAATTTTAGCTGGCTATAGGGATCATTAATCATACTCTGTGTTGTTGTTTTTACAACAAGGTAAATATTATAAGTATTAAAAGATGCATAAAAAGCGTGTAGGTACACCTATTAGCAAAGATTGCAATAACACTCTAAATATATAAAAAATCCCTCCATAGTTCCTCCAGTCCACTTTAGCCACCCAAACCCATAGTCTAATAGCTTTGTTTCCATATCTTGCAATAGTCCTTTTTTTTTTGTTCCTTGCTGGAAAATCCTCATGGATATCCTCTACCCTGGGGCGGGCGAAGGGGTCTGACAGACTCCTACTGACTAAAAACCACACCGGTGTTCACTTCCCACACTTGGACCGGGGATCATGAGATCTTGAGATCTTGTGCGCCTTCCATGATCCCCGACTGGTGTCGGCCAGCTTTTGCGGAACACCTCTTGCCTATTGCTGTTCTTTTTATTCTGTTATGTTTGCTAAAACTCAAATATGCTTTTTTTTATTTTCTTTTTAACCGACTTCCAAAAAGGAGGAGGTAATATTTTCGACGTGAATGTATGTTTTTTTTTTACGTTTTTCTCCGATTTCTCCGTCAATTGTGAACCGATTTTGAAAATTATTTTTTTGTAAGAAAAAAAAAAATTGGGTGTGGTCCCAAGTTGGTCCCACATACATTTTACTAACTTTGATTGGATAGTTTTTGAGTAAGCTTCAATAATACGTATTTTTCCTACTTAGTATATGTGGATGATATGATGATACGAGTAACTTCCTGTCACTGTTATTTACATAGTAGGCAGTGGTATTCGAATTTGTGAGGGTAGGTACCACAACTAAAAAGTGAAAAATAAAATCTTAAAAAAAAAACACAACCGACTTCCAAAAATAAAACACTACAAAACTAAAAATAACTTTATTTTGGAAGTCGGTGGCAAAAAACGTAAATTCATAACCAAAGACACCGACTTCCGAAATTAAAGTTATTTTTCACTTTGTAGTGTTTTATTTTTGGAAGTCGGTTGTGTTTTTTTTTGAGAAAAGTTTTTATTGACAAGAGTGAACCAGGAAGTTCATACAGCTTGCATCAGAAAGATGAGATCAATCATCAAACTGAACAACTTTCTTAATTTTACCAACAACCTAAAAGCGGAAAAATGATCAACTGTCCCATTCATTTGGGTCGAGTAGGTATTCGAAAATAAAAACCGGCCAAGTGCGTGTCGGACCACGCACAATGAAGGGTTCCGTAGTTGAAATGAATTTATCCCACGAACAAACTTAACATTTTAGTTGAAAAACATGTTCCCCCATACATTCCAACTGCAAATGTAAGTTTGTACGCACAATATTGAGTGATTTACCATGTTATTTTAAGACCATAGACTTCTTATAGGTTTTCCTGTAATCTATAAGCATAGAACTATTCTATGTATTTTTAAAAAAAATTTAGGATCAGTATTTTCGGACATAAGGGGAATGGTAAATTTTCATCTATTTTCTTAAATATCTATAAAAGTATTTATTTAAATATGATTAAAAAAATGTATTTGAGATCCTCGCAATAAGCCTTTTCATTTGATAAGTCACACGGTACAGTTCGCAAAACTTTATTTTCTTATTTGCCCCCTAAAAGTGACCCCAATATTCAAAATTATCTATTTATGTTTGGGTCACAGAAATACATTATGTGTACCAAATTTCAACTGAATCGGTCAATTAGATTCGGTGCAAATTGGCTGTGACAGACAGATAGACAGACAAACAGACAAACCAGTGATCTTATAAGGGTTCAGTTTTTTTCCATTTGAGGTACGGAACCCTAAAAAGCATATTTGACAGTCGAAACATGTCTTTGGAGCTCGCCGAGTTGCAATGTCTGTACTATCAAATTAAAATTAATTAATTTTCTGAACAGTACCACAATAGCACAGAGGCTCGTAATTATGTTACGCAACACTTACCGAAGTTGCTCAATAGATGGGTGACCACCGCGACCAGGTTAGGTAGGTATCCAACCTCAACATTATCTGCTTAGCTTTGTATGTAGGTACATATAAAATACAAAAGATGGTGCTGACGTTAGTTTATAATAATGACCAAGAAAAAATAGACACATTCATTTATATGTGACTGTTTCTAATTTAATCTCTGACGTATGTAGATAATCTCTATAATGCTTACGTGATAAAAATAAAAAGTAGTTGTTACACAACTAGACATTGCATTGTTGACTCAGATTTCTTAACTAAGATAACTACTACTACTTGAAATTCTCAAATCATTATAATCCTTTAATACGAGTAACAAACAACATTTACAATTTTATAATAACTCTTGTACATACTCGTATATTATCATCGGTAATAAGTTTGTTTTGCTTTCCAGCATAGGCCTCCCACAACCCTTCCACAGTTTTTGGTCGTGAGCGTTCGATCCTCCTCTTTTCGTTTTCCCCTCTCTCGGATGCTATTCAGTAACGTCTTTGGCTCATTTCTCTATTTTGCTTCTAATAGTAGGCCCTGCCCACTTCCATTTCAGTTTCTTTATAGTAAACAAGCCGTTGCCCGCGACTTCGTCTACAATCCAGGATGAAGCCTATGTCCTTCTTCAGGTCATGGTCTACTCATGTGCCAAATTTCATTCAAATCCATTCAGCCTTTTTAGCGTAAAAGCGTAACAAACAAACCAACAAACAATGTCACTTTTGCATTTATAATTTATTTGCTAGGATTAGTTAGGATGCCAGATTGATTGGTTGTTTCTTTATAAATTTGAGTTTATCTTTCTTCTTCAGATGTAGTATGCTTCGCTAGGAGCGAAGCATGTTGGCATGTTTCTATTTTCGACCTACCACTACTACTACTAAAGGTAAAACGATAGGACCATACTCTAGAACACAAAAAAAAAAAACATTTTGGGTGCATGAAGTGCCCCACCACGATAGGCATGCTCACAAGACTCAGCAAGACTCAGAGCTCAGCATAATGTCAGAGGACAACACTAAGTGTACCACCTGACGCTGATTTTCAGCTGCAACCCACGAGTGCCATACGCTGGAATAATAAACATAGGAAGTGTTTGTCCATTTTAGTAAATTAACAAAATAAATTAAAGGTAATTTAAGTAGATAGGATAATATAAAAAGCTCACAAAATCTAATAAATTGTTGTGACATACATGTGTGTTTGTGTGGTGTGTTGTGATTATTGAGTAACTAAAATAAATACCCAAATATCTGTATCATAATAACTTCATTAAAATAATAAATCTATCATCTATAAATAAAAAGTAAGGACCTTCAAGGCAAAATTGTATGACTGCGTTGTTCTTCTAAATTACGAAACGGAACGGATTTTGATGCGGTTCTTATTATCATTTAAAATATATGACAATAATATTTGACTAGGTAATCAAAAATTAAAAGTGATAAAATGAAAAAAATATATAAGAAATTGATAAAATTGGCAAAATTGATAAAAATTTACGAATAATTATCGAAATCCACGCGCGTGAGGCCGCGTGCTAAAGCTAGTTTTAATTACAGGGTCAAATTAAATAAGCTAGCTAAACTCCGCAGACGTGATGGGAATCATTATCGAAACACCACAAAATAAAAACAAAAAACACCTGTTTCTTTTTTGGGGGTCAACGACCGCTTGTAGAGTTGTTGTTCCATTCGTGAGTTATCAGTATAACTGACCATCTTTCTAGATTAAGAGCCTCTTTCTTTGAGAATAATGTTTTTGATTTGAAGAGGGTCCGTGGAGTTTCTTGTCTGTTCTTCTCCATAGGTGGCGAAAAACAGGCAAAAAACTGCACGGCTAGTTGCTAATTTCAAAGCGTAGTAAGTACTACGCTTTGGAATAGGCAACTAGCTTCAT
This sequence comes from Agrochola circellaris, assembly GCA_914767755.1. NCBI lineage: Eukaryota > Metazoa > Arthropoda > Insecta > Lepidoptera > Noctuidae > Agrochola > Agrochola circellaris. The sequence continues at coordinate 14,910,856 of OU611860.1, forward strand.
ATTTCTGACTGACTGACTCCTTGACAATTCAAAAGTGCCTGTAAATGGTTTAATTGAAATAGGTAAATGCTTTGAGTTTGAGTTTGAATTGTTGCCGTGATAATTATACAAAGCGTATTTTTTACTGATGAACTAACAATAAGCACATACTGTTATTTTTTTGTCAAACTAGTATATATAAACGATTTTTTCATTGGAAATACAACGAGTATTTCCAAAGAAAAAATCGCCCTTAACATTTATTTAGTTTAAATGTTGGACTGGAAGCTGACACCAATATCAACGTTAGGTAAAAGCTAGAAAGATGATCATTTATTAAGTTTCTCATGAAGACGTCATTCATATTATAATACTAGCTTCTTGATATCCCGACACATCCCGTCACATCGCATCGCCCGTCCGCGCATACTTCGTTTTCTCTTACTGTTCATTCTTTTTCTTTTCGGCTTCTAAGGGTATCATAATAACCTTCCTCAAGAATTGGGCTTTTAAAATGCAAAAGGATTTTTTTTTAATCCGACTGGTAGCTCCGGACCTCATTCTCATCAGTAGCGCTTGCGTCCACTAGACCATTGACGTAGTTCAGCGAGGCGTTTTTTATCTTTTTGAAAAAAATCTTTTCTAGTTCGTAATTGTACTTAATACAAAACGATTCATTCTTTTGGGGAGTTAAAAAAACGTGATGGACTTCGTACGATTTCCGTCAACTCGCATTAATTTGTCATTTTTAAACGGTAGGCTTTTAATTATTATTTTAAAATGTGTTCATGATTTCCTTACTGTTCCTGTAAATAACAAAGGCTTTTTTACTTACCTACGTAAATGACGTTTGACTTTTCAAAGCGTCAACATTTTTTAGAAACATGAGTATCAAAGTATGATCTATACATTATATGATAAAATCGTAGCGAAGTCAAAACTATACATTGTATTCAATGTATAGTTTTGACTTCGCTACGATTTTATTAAAAAGTAATTGCTTGGACTGGGATTATTCTAATGTTGTGTAGTGTTTGTGTGAATGTATGTTCTAGCATCACGCAAAAACTACCGAATACATTTTGTTCAAATTTTGCATAAATATTTCCTATAAGTCTGGTCAGTCTGTAGGCTATAAATTATCACGCTATTTGCTATGGATGAGCAATATTGAATTATGTTCATATTCTTCTATAGTTTGCCGCAAATTGTAAAAAGATGGGCCAAAAGGTTAGAATATTGCAGATACTTGCAGATTTAACCTTTTAAATGATTATCATCACGCTCGATCTTTATGGATCTAAGCAGACAATCAAAAAAACCTAAAAATCCAGCCTGTATACATCTTATAGGGTGGATTTTTGAAATGGGGCAAAAAAGCAGGTACCTTAATCGTTGTCGCTACAATAAAACGGTCTTAGGAGATTGGCCTTAACTTTTTGAAAAAAAAGCACACCTATTTTGAAAAAAATAAAAAACACAGATAATGGGCAGTTTTCACAAAAACTTTAAGACTGAGATGAGAGAGAACACAATATACCAGTGTATGACACCAATCTAATTATTCCAATACTTCACTGGGCTGAATAGGAAACGAAAATTGCAGATAACTTTTTTTTTTTCTTTTCTTATTTAGCATTTAAAATGATTGTCATAGCTTTATGACATTAAATTGTCAATCATGACATTATTAGAACGGCTATTTAGCCAACTTTCAACAAAGCAATGCAAACCTGAGTTCGATTCTCAATAATTTATATATTTTTTTGTTTCTTTTTAGGGTTCCCAATTGTGCTAAACGGAACCCTATTACTAAGTCTCCGCTGTCCGTCTGTCCGTCTCATGATGCTGCATCTCATGATCTGTAATAGGCAAACAGTTGAAATCTTCAAAGATTGTGTATTTCTGTTACCGCTTTAACAAAAAATTGTATTAAGGTCAATTAAAAATGAAAGCGGGTTCCCCATCAAGAAACGTGTTTTTTTTGCGTTTTTTTGCCAAATATTGTACGGTAGTATAAAACTCTTCGCGTGTAAGTCCAACTAACACTTGACTGGTATTTTTATTTATTTTTTGCTAATATGTGATAGTTCGTAGAACGCACACAGAAAAACAATTAATTTTAGGCCTCTTCTGTCATCTATGGTTATAATAATGGTTAATGGTTAATTAAAAAATTATATCTATGGTTAGGTGACTGTTAATGTAAAATCCCGTGTGTTTACAATTTATTACCACGTACTGTGATATATTATTTTCGTGATAGATGTTCGTCAGGAATAATTTGTAATCATTATTACAAATTATTCCTGAACGGCACATCACTAATACATTGACTGTTGCATTCAACAGTCAATGTAGGTATCAGTGATGTGCCGTTCAATAATTCACTAAAAACTTCGCAAGCACAGTAGTCGCAGTAAATTGCTACTGGCTGCGGGTGTCAACCAAAGGACGAGCTGCTTGTCACACGGACGAACTGTACGTCACTTGCTCCCGTGTCATCAGCTCTGACTTTCTTTATATTTTGGTTACTGAGACCAAAACTACAAACGTAGTATACAGGCAACTTTTATAAAAATGTGGCTGTTATTTTAGTATATTGTGGTGTCTTACGACTTGCACGTGAACAAAGTCGTGGTGCAAGTGATTAATAATAAGATTAAAAACTGAATCTAAAAATAAGCAATTCTGGTTTTAATATTTCCGAAGCAAATGAAAACATTCAGCTTAAATTAGAATTAAAGTTTTATGCAAATTTTTAGGAAGTAGATAAGGTAAACTGCTAAAATACCGGAAATTCATTAATTCAATCAATAATCGTTGCGAAATATGGCCAATTATATTTTAGACCATAAGGCCATTGACTCAAGGTTGAAGATGGCCGTAAATTAAGATTAATTTGCTTAACCTTACACTAGAACTTGAATTTAAAATTAAGGTCAGTAGCACAATCTTACTTACATCATTTTTCTGTTATTTTTTAGTGTGGAGGTCAGTAACCTGTAACTGTGTTGGTTAATGTGAGGTACATGCGGTAATATTTGATCAAAAGGGTCTTTTTGACGAGTATCTTTTCTAGTAGGAAGTAACTAATAATTTTGAGACATAAATCCGTGTTCATAATGAATTAATTTGACCTCTAATAAATTGCCGAGGTAAACAAAACTAGTCTTGTGATGCGCCTTACAAAATGTAAAAACAAAGTATTTAAAAATAAATATTTTCTCGCTTGGCATCCTTTGGGCCAAATTTTGTGAAACTGCCACTGCTAACACAAATATGGATGGTTCTGTAATGGATAGTCTGATATAGTCTGATAAACCAGAGGCCATTTTTTTTTAAATATTTATATTACTTTAAAACAAAGTTCACAATTATTCATTACATAAAAATGCACAAATAAAGCTGGATGATAAACTAAATATTTCCACTAAATGTGTAACTAATCTGAATAAAAAAAAATCTTTTTCTCTTTATTAATTTAGCTTAGCACACAAAATTCAATAAGTAATAGGTTACTAAACAAGCCTAAAGCCTACGTCACTTCAAACTCGAAGCGACGGCGATAAATTTCGTAACGATACAGCGTTACGCATTCCGTATGACGCCATCTTGGATATACAGGCGGATACCAATAAAAAATGTGGAGCGAAAGAATTTCGCATCCTGCTAGTAATTATGTATTACAAATGAGTTGCGAAGTGTTTAGAAAGAAAAACCACGCTGTATGTTACACAAGTCATCGTTTATTGCAAGCGTGATTTTAGTACAACGCGATAGAAATAAATATAAGACTGACCTTTCCCCATATTTTGAGCTATTGAGATATATAAAACTACCGGATACTGGAGGGTCGACTTTTCCTTGTGACTGTGAACACAAAGCCTAACCCATTGAAGATGAAAACATTTTTCAAAGGTAATAATGATTTAGAGGATGTTCCCGAGAGGATCAACAGTTTGTAATTCGCTTGCGAATGATTCAACAATAAGCAAAAGAATGGACATTCAAATATAGCAGGTAAGTAGGTAGATCACCCCCTACCCAAATTTAAATAATAAAATTAAGCAACGCATAATCATAATTTGGAATATAAAAAAAAAAAAAAAAAAAAAAAAAAAAAAAAACTTTTTTTTTTTCTTTTTTTTTATAATAGAGGAGAGGCCAAAAAAACGATGGATGTATTCTTTGAGAACTATGTGGCAGAAAAAGCCAGGCTTAGGCGATCACACATACAGCACAACTGACGGGGTCCGTTATTACCGATGCCTGCCGGGGTCACGGGAAAGTCCGATAGGGATACCGTGGCCCCTGGCAACCTACAGGCAACTGAAAGAACACGGGTGGGTTTTAGTCAGTAAGGGTCTGAAACGCCCTCCCGCTCCGCCCAGAGCGGGAAAAGTTATTTGATAATTTCCGACGCAAAAAAAAAAAAGGCGATCACACATACAAATAATAAATCAAGAGCAGAGGATGTGAGAGAGAGAAAACTGGAGAAAAAATTGCTTAGTCTTGAAAAAAACATACCCCACTTGTTTGTACATAGTTGTTTACAATTTCAAATATATTTTTTTGCTACCTGACCTCACATGAGGCGCATGATCGGGCCATAATTAGGAACTTGGCTTAAGTTCAAAATAATAAATATAAAATTATTTATAGTTATATTTTATGGCTATCTGTAGGTAAATAACATAATTATGCCCCGTTACAACCTTAGGGTGTGTAGTATGTGATACTTTAAGCGTCAGCAAGGCTATTTTAGCATCTAAAATTGAAGTTTTCGCACTTGCAAAACTATCAAGGCTGCTAATATTCGAAGGCATAAGATATTAAACTTTATTTATGCAAAATATTTATGATGGGTACTGGTCAACAAGTTTCGTCACAGTTCACTTAAAATTAACATCTTTATGAGAAATGACACTGCGACTGATTGTTTAACAAATATCATATGAGCCTCCATGAGTGAAAATATTTTAGGACATGGGCCGTCCCCTAGGCAGTCGCCTATGGGATTTTATTTTGGGTGACCTTTTTAGTACTCTAGCCTTAGTTGGTGAAGAAAAGTCTCTTAAGACGCAGATATATGCCAGTGACCTTGAGTGGTTAGCTTGTGTGATCTGTACAGAGCTCACGCAACGCGTCGTACGTCTAGCCAGTAATAGGACTCGCCCATCAAGGAGCGCCGTCCCAAAATAGACGCATTATTAATTTATTACACATAAAAAAGTATTTTAATGAAATACGTACATATATTAAAAGTTCAATAATTAAATTATCTATTAAATGATGAAGGTTTCAGAAAAAATCGCTGGATAGATTTTGCGTAATTCTCAGTTTTTTATCCGCATTAGACATAACTTTACAAATTAATTTCACTATGTAATATAAACATAATCTAAAACATTCCTATAATACGTTATTAAGACAATGCTCTAATTTAACATATATTTTTCCAAATCATTAACACTACTCGTTTAGACGTGATCTTCGGTATAAAATCATTAAAAGTCGGTTATTGACGCCTGAATCCTTGTCAAAAACTGCATCGATTGGAATCATAAAATTAAACGTGAGAATTGAGGTTTTTCTAGCTGTGTGTACCATTTTTACAATCTCTGTGAATCTAGGTAACAAATACTATAAAAGTATAAGGACAGTCTCCTAGGAACGTTTTCCTGTAGCTACAATGGTTAAGGTACTAGCCCCTACTGGTTTGAGACGTTCGAAAATCCACTCTGTATACAGGTCTTCATGACATGGAGGGCCGGGGAAAATAATTTATTTTGTTTTTGCTTCCAAACCCGTTTACTAAAACATTTTTTTTTTTTTTTTTTTTTTTTTTATCTTGCTTTGTTCCTAATCTTTCGTATCAATCTTTTATTTTACAAGACTTTAATCAAGGGACTTTAACTAATCAGTACCTAATTACTAAGTATCAACTGAAAACAAGCATCTTGAATTGTGTGAAGAGCTATTTCGAGGAAAAAAATGGAGTGTGCTGTGTACCTATATAAAAACAACATTTTTGAGACTATTATATTATAAATGTAAAAGAAACTCTGTGTGTCATTTTCACACCTAAACTACTTAATCGATCGTTATGTTTGATACATAATAATTGTAATAATGATGTTTTAATGATTTCATTAACTTTAATTAAATAATTGTTTTAATTTAATATAGTAACAAAATATGACAAGTAATTAATTTAAATATTTTCAAGATAATCCTCCATGAACCAAAAAAATAATTAAATAAGTATATTTAGGTGTCCAAAATTGTACACATAATTAATATGAAAAATATTTTTTTAATATTTTTATTTTATTAATTTTAAGAGAACTGGTCAATTACAAGTTTCCACTTAAACAAACATAAATATAAAATTGAAAAATCTACGTTTATCAGTGTGAACCAAGCATGCATACTCGAAACTTCAAAAAAAGCACAAAGTTGCAATCAAGTACTTAATAATCTATCTATACTCATTAGAGAGACCATGTTCTGACTGACTTCTCAACGCAGAGTCTAACCCTTTCTGGCAAAAACTTAGAAATAAAACAATACCTAGGGGTTAACGAGTAGGTACTTGAAAATCTTTAAATGCAACTGTATCCTTTTCCGAAAAACTTTCAAAATATTAAATACTAAGGTATGGTACCTTAGTATTTAATATTTTGAAAGTTTTTCCTATTTCTTGAAAATTCTTAACTTTGACATGATGATTTATAATTAATGATAATGTTAATTATTAGTCTTCTTTTCTAAAAAAATAACAATAACATAATGGAGCTATTTTTATTAGCAAAAACCTTGGACGTTGATTTTCGCACGACTCATATTTAAAAACTTTAACGAAGGCGTGCCAAAACTCGATCGTTTGTCCTTTGCATTGGACGTGTTGCAAATAATAAAAATAAATAATTCTGTTCCGATTTTATTATAATAATAATTATTATTTCTCAAGTTCGGCGAGGCAGTGGTTTTGAACAAATAAAATAATTATAACAAATAAGTGTCGTGCAAAGTTTTCAGTGAATTGTAAATGTAAGTGTAAACTTTAGCATTTTATATTTTTTTGTAGGTTTTGAAATAATAATAAACATTGCAACCATATCAAGGTGACAAAAAAAAATACACATCCTTTATCAATGAGTGCAAAACTAAATTTGTGTATTTTACACTTAGTACTTTACTTACCTATTTAAAAAAAAAACACTACTTAATAATAAAAATAAAATTGGTTTAGTGATCTAATAAGTTAAAATCGTAGGGCCGAACGTTCGGAAAAGTTTATTAAATTAATTTAGGATACCGGTATCGGCACTAACAGGGAAAAATAGAAAAGATAAAACTTAGGATCCGCACTTAAGTTGCGGATAAAGACGGAAAGTTTGTCAAGGATCAAAACGATAGTTAATTATAGGATCCCGGTATTTAATACCGGGATCTACTTATTAAATTGACCGTCTCTTCGATAATTTAAAAAGAGTTAGAGAGAGAGAGAGTTAGTTTTTTTTTTTTTTTTTTTTTTTTCTTTTTTTTTTTTTTTTTTTTCAGTGGGGCCGTTCCTGCATTTCAAAAACTTTCGCATTCCAATCTAAATAATAATATTTAATTAATGTAATTGGTGTTGTACCGTTTTATTAATTAAAACGGTACAACACCAATTACATTAATATAAATAAATAAATAATCTCAGTCCAAATCCGTCCAAATAATCTCTAATTTACCTACTTTTGACATCAACAAATGGCGCTGAGATGGACACTTTCTTTGAAGTACTAGAATTTGCCTTCTGCTTCTTACACGGTAGTAATTTAAGATAGATGAAAAACTACCACTACCAAGTTTATGAAAATGCAGTTTAGCAATTATTCGAAAAAGTTGTGCTCACCTAAGAATTTTTTCCTCTGAGTGCGATGGTGGCTAAGGTAGAATGCTTTGAGTTTGACTTTATCTTATACATTATACTTGTTGAAAAGACAGGTGCAGTTTTTCCAGAATTTAAAAAAAAAGTTTTTTTTTTCCTGTTTTTGTTTACATAAAAAACAAACTTGGGCTGTTTATTAAGATCAGTTTAAAACAATAAATTGCTAAGTCAGTCCAGGTGTTCTCAAGTGATGTGCTTACCAACGAACAGCATTTCATTATTATTTATATGAGATACCTACTTTGTAGGTTCCATGTAATTAAACAGTATTTAATTAAGCACACCAGTTTTTTGAGAGATAAATAAAAAGAAAAAGTTGATGAACGTTTTTGCGCAAAAAAATAAAAAGTACTAACAACAGGTTTCCTCGACACGTTGGGTTCCTGTAGAAAGAAAGTTAGGGATTTAATTTTTCTCAAAATATATACCCAATAATATCAATTTCGTTGGTATTTCTTTGATACATACACTGAAAGGCAAACATTTAAAAGGTAGAAAGTTTATGAAAGTGTATGATAACATTCCAAAATGACGTCTTAGCTCTGGCCAAAATGAGATCAAACCTGCGCGAAATTGTTGTCGTTGTTGTCGATTGTTGTTGTTGTTTTGGTGTCGTTGTTGTTGTTGTTAGTGGTTTGATTACATGAAGTCACGTGACGTGTACACAAATTAGTTGACACCATCGGCGCGAGCGAATTTCGTCCCGCTTCCCACGCGGGATTCGCTTCAGTTTAACCAATCCTTTATTGCACTGAGTTACAATGAGTTCATATCTATACACCGTAAGGACTATTCTTGCTTGCAGCGCTCGGCGTCTATAAAACCGGGCCGGTAACAGATGTGGTCATCGTGTTCACGGGATTTTGTTTTCAAACTGATTAGATATGAACTTCTTTGATTCAAAAAAGTTCATATCTATATACCGTAAGGACTATTCTTGCTTGCAGCGATCGGCGTCTATAAAACCGGGCCGGTAACAGATGTGGTCATCGTGTTCACGGGATTTTGTTTTCAAACTGGTTAGTTATGAACTTCGTTGATTCGAAGAAGTTCATATCTATACACCGTAAGGACTATTCTTGCTTGTGCACTGCCGGCGTCTATAGAACCGGGCCGGTAACAGATGTGGTCATCGTGTTCACGGGATTTTGTTTTCAAACTGGTTAGATATGTACTTCTTTGATGGTACATGCACCCAATGCGCCATAAAGGCGCAACACGGCTTAGCAATAATGACCTTCAGAATGCCGTTGACGCTCCCACGCACTCAGCGCATCATGGACGCAATCCTTTTTCTTAGGATGGTATTGAAGTCATCAGTATGTGTTTTGGCAAACATTCCTGCTACAAGAACCAATTAGATCTTGGATTCTTAGTTAATAAAGGTACCATTGTACCTTTAGTTACTAAGAATCCAAGATCTAATTGGTTCCTGTATAAGGAATGTATTGTATTGAATTATTATTATTATTGATTTGGAATTTTATTGTATTGGCAACCAATTAGATTTTGGATTCTTTGTTAATAAAGTTACCATTGTACCTTTAGTAACTAAGAATCCAAGATCTAATTGGTTGCCAATACAATACAATTCCGTACCTAGCGTTTGGCTACGGAACGCCGTAGCCAAACACAGGCTACGGAATTGTACCTTTACTCTTAAATTCCAATTACTTATAAACTGCACAGAACAAATGCTGAATTTACAATATTATTAATTCAGAGTCATCCTATGAAAATAATCCTCTTAAATTGTCAGCCGGCTGTCCGATTATAATATTTCTCTTATTTTTTTTTTCGTGGTAACATGTTTATATTTTTTTTTGTATTTTAAAAGCTGTTATGACTTCATCCAATAGAATTTATATAAGTTTTTTGCAACAAATTAACTTGTGTGCAAAATATCAAGACAAAATCTTGGATAGATCTGATATAACTTCTGATTCAAATAGGTATAGGTACAGGTTCAATTTAATTTACCTGCGAATCTCCACGACGAGACGTGAGTGTCCTTAACCTTCCTATACCAGCGCCAAGCTGTGTGACATCTATACTCGCGCACCGTCTCACAGACCGAATGTTTGGAAACCAGTTTAAGAACACTTTATGAAAAAAAAATGGTTAAATTATCTTGTCAGAAACTAGGGAATAACGTGAACAAGATGAACCCAATTTATTCATAATAAACCATTCATTTACTGAGTAACAGTTCATTCACTGAAATAGTAAGATTTACGTAAGAGTTTCAAAATATTAGCAAAAATATGTTTTCTTCTTACAAACAAAATCAAATTTTAAAATCTAAAAGAGAACCTCATGAGGATCATCAAACATACAATACAGTTAAAGCAGAAGTGTCATCATTTCAGCTCAGCACATTTTTTTACTGATCTGAAAATAGGTTTCAGATCAGTAAACCCGCGTCGGTCCCATAGACCAATTGTCGCTAAATGTGGCCACACATGCTACTCGTACGAACGCACTTTGCGCACTGGCATAAACGAATCAGGCAGCTACCAGAAAGTGCAAAATTCCAGCAACTATGAAAAAAGAAAAAAATCACTAAAGATTGTTTTGTCGGTCTCATAGACGGGCGGGAGTATAGGAATGCTAATTCATAATCACAAGTAACTACAGCTGATTACAGGGCAAACTGTCGCTGGTAGTCTAGGTATGTAAACGGTACACATACCTTAGCTAGTTAAACAGTTAAGCCTCGTACCCACGGGCGAGTTTTTTTAATTTATTATATACTAGCTTTTGCCAGCGACTTCGCCCTCGTGCATGTCGGAAATTATCCCACGGGAACGTACTACAGGGATAAAAAAAATATGCTTTGTTCTATTACAGGTCATGGTCTACCCGTGTACCAAATTATATCCAAATACGTTCAGCCGTTTTAGCGTGAAAGCGTAACAAACAAACAAACTCACTTTCGCATTTATAATATCAGTTAGGATATAATATTGGTGCCGATTCTCTTGTCACAAATGTCTCTAAACTAGACTAAAAATCACTAATATTTAGTTTATTCCTGTCAAACGATGATTTCCCATTCTGAAATAGACTAAAGTGACACAACTTAACTATATTTTAGTTTGACAGCAATAAAATAGTACTGAGTTTTTAGTTTAGTGAAAATGGCAATTTTGCTATTCTGAATTTGTCGTTTTTCACCTTAAATTTTGATTGTAAAAACCAAACCAGACTAAACCTGACAATTTTTAATCGCGATTGAAAAGGTGTGGGATGAAATAAGTTGTTATGAACTAAAATTCACACCAATATCTCGATCGACTCGACTTCACGTGCAAAAACAGTATTGTATTTATTTTTTCTTTTGCTTATATCTCGAAAATGGTGCGTCCTATCGCAAAAATAATGAAAATTTCGAGCACCTTTATAAAACGTTTAAACACCTAACACTCAACATGAAGGTAATATTTTGTCTTTTTTTCCGTACAAAAAGTGAAAAATTTCATATAAAACACGTCGAGACTGCACCCCCCTGCGCGCCGCCGGATACCACGTGGATTTGCGATTGTCAAATTCGATTTTAGTTGTGTCAAAATTATTTTTTAATTTAGAGAATTTTATTTGGAGAATAGCTCTAAGATTCTCATAGCCAAAAGTAAGGAATTTTAGTCTTAATTTAATTAGTTTAGATCGGTGTACAAGAGAATCGGCACCAATATACGTATTTTTTTTCTTTGTTTTTTCTACGTACAGCTTAGCTTTGGATGTGAAAATCTCACAGTGGTGCCGATTCTCTTGTACACCGAACTAAACTAACTAAACTAAGACTAAAATTACTTACTTTTGGCTATGAGAATCTTAGAGCTATTCTGCAAATAAAATTCTCTAAATTAAAAAATAATTTTGACACAACTAAAATCGAATTTGACAATCGCGAATCCACGTGGTACCTGTGGTTTGCCCTAACCCGTGATTTTTTTAGAGTCGGAGGCGCGCAGGGTTCTACAGTCGACGTGTTTTATATGGAATATTTAATTTTATGTATGGAAAATATGAAAAAATATTACCTACATGTAGAGTGTTAGGTGTTTAGGGGTTCTATAAAGGGGGTCGAAATTTTCATTATTTTTGCGATAGGACGCACCATTTTCGAGATATAAGCAAAAGAAAAAAATAAATACAGTACTGTTTTTGCACGTGAAGTCGAGATGTTGGCGTGAATTTTAGTTCATGACAACTTATTTTACCCGACACCTTTTTAATCGCGATAAAAAATTGTCAAGTTTAGTCTGGTTTGGTATTTTACAATCAAAATTTTAGATGAAAACGTCAAATTCAGAATAGCAAAATTGCCATTTTCACTAAATTAAAAACTCAGTACTATCTTAGTGCTGTCAAACTAAAATATAGTTAAGTTGTGTCACTTTAGTCTATTTCAGAATGGGAAATCGTCGTTTGACAGGAATAAACTAAATTTTAGTGATTTTTAGTTTAGTTTAGAGGTATTTGTGACAAGAGAATCGGCACCAGTGTATTTCTTTGACGCGCTGTGATGGCTGTTGGATTCTCAATGCGCGGCTCAAGTCTGAGAGTTGATAACACAGCGCGCAATAAAAAATCGTCGGGTTAAAAATCGCCCGTGCGTAGGGGCATATTTGTTAAAGAAAAATATGTTTTTTTTTACCTACAAAGATGTTTTACTGAGGGTCAAATAAAAAATCATGAGATACAAGCGACGCTTAGTTGCTGGCTCACTGAATATGTCTCAATAATTGTACTGTTACTTGCTGATTAACAAAGGTCATTATTATTGTAACTGGCACACTTTCATAACATAACTATAATAATCCTAGACAACAGGAAACACCTTGTTACAAGCCTTGACAAAATAATATTTTTTGGCAATGGACGATATCGTTAACTTTTGAATATATTTACTTATAGTGACATTGCTCTTGAGATGAAGTCATTTACAATAAAGATATTCATTCATAACTGAAGGTAAAAAAAAGGATACTAGATTGATCTAATGCGGATATAAATCGGCTAAACATTAAGAAGCCGGAGACGAGCGAACTTGAGCGGAGACGTGCAGGAATCGACCAATAACAATGGTTGAAATCCTCATCGCGTCTCTCGTTTCGTCTGTGATTGGACGATTCCTGCACGTCTCTGCTCGTCTCCGCTTCAGTGGAAACGCACCACGCAACTTTTGATGCCCAAAATTGTAAATTCTCAGCCTAATTTGAATATCGTTTTTTTTTAAATTTTGAATAAAATAATTCAAATTCTTTTTCGTTTCGAACACAGTTATGTGATCAAGATTAATCAGGCATATTATGCTCACAATATTATATAATCAGCCAGAAACCAATCTATTCTTCTCCCTTTCTACCATTATGATGACATGCCAATTCTTGATGAGATCTGCTTTCCCAATAATGACAAACTAGGACTTCTCATCTGTATCCAAGCGTGGTTCATCGGCGAACACAATGTTACTCAATATTATCCACCAGGTGGCGTGAGGTCGTGGTCAAAATAAAGACGATCTGAATCAGTTCAATGAATTTGGTTGGTGGGAGAGTGTGTGTGATTCGAGAGAAGAATAAGTTTAGTGTAAGTCGTGGTCATCATCTGCTAAGCATCTTCCCAACTAAGTTGGGGTCGGCTTCCAGTCTAACCGGATGCAGCTGCATACCAGTTGCAGCGACTGCCTATCTGACCTCCACAGCCCACACAACTCCAGTAATTACTGGGTAACACGATAACCCTCGGTGAGACTGGTTGTCAGACTGTCAGGCTTCTGACTACCTGTGACCTCTGATCTACAAATGGTAGCCGGGACCAAGGACTCGTGCTTTCTCCATATGTAATAGATGGTCACCCATCCACAGACCGACCTTGGCAAGCAAACCTTAACCTGTGATCAACCCGTGCGGCTGTTATTATTTAACCTCGTGTAAGTGGTAATGGAGGATTATCCAGAGGATTTAAAGTCTCACGCTGTCTCTTTAATGTATTACAAACGACAGGAATCTTTTAACCTGTCAAGACTTAACGTTGCTCCCGGGAACTAAACGTGTAGATTTTTTGAACGTCTTATAGTTAAGACAGTTTCGTTTGAATAATATTCAAACGAAACTGTCTTAACTAGATACGTTAGGTACTAAATGATCAGCCGTATTCATTAGATGTCAATTGTTCCAACATGGCGCACAACTGCAACGTCAATCAACTTGTTACTTTGTCTGCCGTACAACGTTGTTGAACATTTTGATGGAGTTTCACGTGTTGCACGTCAATTGTTGCGTATTGAATAGTGAATACAAGGCTTTGTTGTCTTTTTGTCAGACTCACTCTATGTTATAACGATGAGAAAAAATCAGGCTCGTTATAACTTACTTAGGTATATAAGATCTTCCACTAAATACTTATTAGTACGCACTGCTTCGTCGTTTTTGTAGTAGGTACTTTCTGCTAGTGTAAAAGGTACTTTATTGAGAACTTTGTTTCATTTTAAACTAACAGGTTCTTTGAGCCGAAGATTTATAATCATTAGCTTATATCGATGAACGAGATTTTGCTATCGCAGACGCTACTCGCTTATTTAGGACAAGATTTTGAGGAGATATACTGGCTAAGAAACGTTATTAATGACACTCGTTTCCAGTACTAAAATATATTTAATAAGCCTTCAAGTTTTGGTAATTTATCTTTATCTTAGGCTACCTTTCCAAATTAAGCAATTTCGTCCACGCGTGCAAGGATTAGAGCAGGTATTATGCCCGTATCATTTGAAAGATCAATGTCATACGAATTCAAATCTGGGTGTTCATGTCTTTGCGATTCAAATCCTAGAGTTAGATCAGCATAATAATTTTAATGAGTATTTGGATGTAAAAGTTTATACCATCGATAATATTTTCAAAAAATCTGCTAAAAATAGGACTCAATAGGTAAATATGACTGTATTATTCATCATCAACAACAAAGACGGACTTGTCCACGGTATCCAAGCAAGTTAATTCAAATTCATACAACAAATTGACAAAACACCTTGATTGCTAATGTAACTATTGGTAGATATGAGGATTTGTTTCACGATGATAATATAGAAACCTAACATGATCTTATCAACATTTCAGATGTCGATAGACGACCAGCATCCGATGTTCCCGTACACCAAGGAGGAGGTACAGGAGATAAGAAAAGAGCTAGGTTTGAAAGAGAGCACGATAGAAGATGATGTGGACGCTATCGTCGAGTGGTTCCATAAGCAGCCGCATTTGATTGAAGCTGGGATAGGTAAAGATATAAACAATGAACTTGTGGCAGCTTTAATAGTCTTCATCTGCCTAACCGGATGCAGCTGAATACCAATATTTTACATGGAGCGACTTAAACATAACTGGCGACATAGTATGTTACTCCTCTGCTTAACCTTTTGGAAAAAAACAGGCGTGATATTATGTATATATTAGGTAAATTACTATGATGTAGTGTTGATATCTTCGACTCAGAAGTTCTACATGAAACAATTAATAACATCTGTGACACAATTTTTCATTTTAACAGTCTTCAAATTCATGGTATATATACTATATTATATTCGCGCGAAATAGCCGCTACAGTTGAGAGGTTGTTCAAGTAAATCTTGGAGATTACTGTGTTTCTGATGCATGTCGATCAAGAGACCTCAAGATACTAAAATCAAATGGTCTGAAATCTTCAACAAGCATAACTAGGTCGTAGGCCAGACAGCCCCATAGATAATAAAGTTTACTCTTAATTTCAGACAGAGACTACGTGGAAAGAATGCTGATCGTTACGAAAGGCTCGCTGGAGAAGGCAAAGCGGAGGATAGACAACTTCTACAAATACAGACTCCTGGCTCCAGAGATAATACAGAACAGGGAGAAGGTGCTATCAGACTCTGAAGATTTGTGGAATTCATAGTAAGTATTGCAACAATAATTCTTTACGATAGATGCGAATGAGATAGTTTGTCTGAATTAAAACTTTAATGATAATCTACTTGAACACGATTCTGATCAATGAAAGTAACTTAATTTAAGGAATCGGTTTATGAAAGAAAGAAGAAGGTATTGGTGATGTAACACATCAGCGTTCTTAAGGCAGTGATGCCAGTAAAACAGGAGTAGGAGAAAACAGTAGATATGACGGAAATGCACCAATAAAAATGTTCCGTTTTAATGTCATGAGTTTCCATAAAATCAAAAACCTTCTCGAGTTCTGAAATGTATAAATTAGTTGCAGATGTAAATTAGGACGGGTAAATTAGATTGAGTAGTCGGTCTCTTTCCTAACTTATGAATTTACTGATAGATAAAAAAACAGACCTTTGGTAATGGTTGTTTCTTCGTATACTATAATTATACAAGCTGCAATCGGAACTGCGTTACGGTTGATGGACCGTGATGGTTAGCAATATGCTCCACTAACACGACCTTCAATTTTACCGTATGTGTCGATACATTTTTATCTGTGAACAATATCTTATTCGTACAGAATTTAATAAAAATCGTTGGCATCTGGGAGTGAAAGTACTTTTGAGTATAAACAACTTTTACTACCAGACCCACTTTGAAATATCGAGAAAAAAATCTGCTGTTTCATACAAAAAACAGAAATCGAAAGTCAGAAATCCTCTTCCTAATCACTTCCTCGCTGCTAAGACTCAATACATTTTCTCCATCTGTTACAAAAAATACAAAGAAAACACATTGACGTGCACTAATTTATATGAAAATTAATAGTTTAGTCACATGGACCACATTTGGTCGTCAAAACCAAGCGTGTGGGCGATAACTACCGCATCAATGCCACATCGCTGCTACAACGGAACCACTACGATCCATCTGTCTGAAAACACTTGCCACAACATAACCACATCTCAACTACTAGCGGAAATGCAACCACAACGCAGCTGCAAGAAGCTGCAGCGACACTATTCAAACGTAGTGATTATTACTTGCCCACATTTTATCGCTGTGATGTGGTCTGGTTGTAGGTAAATTCAAACGGTTTTAAAATAGAAAATACTCGTTTCGCATATAATATTGATTTAGTTTTAAGACTTTATTAATATCTATGACTGATACTTATTGTACTTGCATAGTTGTATTTTCGATTAAAAATCGTTTGAATTTACAGTAGGTTTAACCTCACGCGTTCTTACTAGGACGTCTGATGAAAAGTTGTCAGACATAATCAGTCTGCTGTTCTGGTAGTTGTTCAGAACAGCTCTGATCTTCGCCCGCTCTACGTCTTTTATCTCTATTTTCACTAGCATCAAGAGACGTTCCACTGTAGTAGGTGATGCTCATTTTTGCCATTATTATTTTCCTCGTTTTTTACATGAGAGTTTTTTTTTTTGTTTTCTTTGGTGTTTATATAGTTTCTATTGTCTCAATTAATTTAGAATCGTTTAAATTTATTATCTTTTCAAGTTATCTTGAAAAACTTCTCACTTATATTTTGAGAATTACTTTGATTAATATCGCATTGTTTACATTTGAAACAATAGTAATGACGTCAACGAATTTCTACCAAGAAAATTATAATTAATTTTCGGGTGACAAAAAATCTGTATGACGTCAAGACTATTTGATTTTTGAAACCCTTGAGTTATTTTGCGTCGTTATCTTAATTGTGAATCCGCAGGTGAGGCCCGCGAAATAAAAAAAAAATCTTACGTTTTTTGCAATTTACAGTATCCGCTTGTATCTTCATCAAAATATGATTCGTGACTATAAATGATATGTATTTACAGTCTGTATATATCTGTGTTGAAAATTTTAATTTCGCGGATTAGAACTGCGATTACTTTCTTATTGGGGTTTATTTTATACAAGTATTTTTACCGTACAATTTTTTTTTTTTCTGTAAGCTTTGAGAAATCAGTTTTGTTTTGTTTAATCATGTTGAGATATCAATACCCACCACGTTTGTTAAGTTTACAAAAAAAAAACAGATTATTTAAACTAATAGTTCAATTACACTGTGATTGAAGACCCCAAAAAAATCATGATAAATTTTTTGCTTGATCGTGTTATCATGTTTAGGTTTTGATACCCATCTCGTCTGTGGAGTTTCGCTAGCTTATTTAAATTGACTCGCTATACGTTTATCGCAAAATGAATTTTAAATATCGTCAATCATTTGAAGATGGTAGAGAGAGAATGATGTTTTAAATATATTATGGTTTAAAGCGATAAACGCATTAAGTAATTGATTTGATGTGCAAGTAGGCCTTATTCTTTTTATTTCTTGTATCTAACAAAATTTATTTGTTAAAATGCTACTCTTTAATAATCGTTAAGTACTATAATTATAAATGCGAAAGTGAGTTTGTTTGTTACGTTTTCACGCTAAAATGGCTGAATGAATTTGGATGAAACTTGGCACATGGGTAGACCATGACCTGGGTAGGACATAATAGTATACTTTTTATGCCGATGTTTCCACGAGATCGAGACTTATGCGGATAAAATCGCGGGGCGCAGCTAGTCGACTTATATTTTTATTTCAATAAAATATCTTTTGCCCGGGCTTCACCCGAGTGGAGGTCGGAAATTATCCCAAGGAAACGTACTACCGAAATAAAAAGTATCCTATGTGTTTATCCAGGTTATAAATGTGTGCAAAAATTACATCCAAATCATTTAAGTATTATAATACCAATGATTGAAATACTATCGAGAAATACACCCCAGTGAAGCTCCCAGTCGGCATGATTTTTTCCGACATCTTAAACAATCATCGTCATATTTGAGACAATTTGCACAAAACCATAATGAATTTTACACCTAAATCTTTCCCATGAATCACTCCATCCATTAGTCAAACCAGTATGAAAATCCGTTCGGTAGTTTTTGAGTTTATCGCGATCAAACAGACAGAGGCGGCGAGGGGAATATGTTTTATAATAAGTAGTGATATACGAGTATTTTTACGTCATTAACCTTTTAAAATTCATTTGTTTTGTGGAAATACTTGTCCTGCAATTTCTAACTTACTTTTTCCCTTTTTCCAGCCTCCAGATTTCGATGCCCAAAATGTTCAAAGGCCATAGAGTCACTGTGTTCAAATTGTTGAACCCAGATCCGAGCTCCTTCTGCTGTGAAGCCTTCCTCAGAAACACTTTTATGGTACGTAATTAATACCTTTTATTTTAATTTAAAGGGTTCGATACACCAGGAAATCCGTTGGATGCGAGAATCACGCAACCTGTCGAAGTGGCGGTGCTTGGCCTATGTCCAGCAGTGATCGTCTTTCGGCTGAAATGATAATGATGAAATAAAATGCACGGTGGCTCGATTTAGGACTCCTAGGAAGATAGATAGGGCTTTGAAAAAAATCACAGTCAAATGGCCATTTTAAGGGTTCCATACCCGAAGGGTACTTCTGAAGGCCGGTGGAAAACCCGTTCTTAAAGCCCTCCAGAAGCTGTTCGAATCCGTCATACTCGAGGGTAGAACGCCACAGGCATGGAACAGAGTGGAGGTACTCTTATTTAAAAAGGGCGCCAATGTAAGAATTATAGGCCCATCTCATTTCTGAGCCATGTCTCCAAGCTGTTTTCAAGAGTCATCATGATCCGTCTCGCGCTTCCAGCCTCCCGAACAAGCCGGATTCCGTGAAGCCTTAAGCACCGTAGATCACATACATACGCTGCGGCAGGTTATACAGAAGACCGAACAGTATAACCTGCCTCTCTGCCTTGCGTTTGTGGACTACGAGAAAACATTCGATTCGAGACATGAGTTGTACTGCAGTCTTTTGCCAGATCGACTATCGGTACATCGAGGTGCTGAAGTGTCTATACGAAAACGCCACTATGTCAGTCCGACTCCAGAACCAGACCACGAAACAGATCCTGCTGCAGTGAGGTGTGAGACAGGGAGACGTTATATCTCCAAAACTGTTTACCGCTACACTGGAGGACGTCTTCAAGGTTCTGGACTGGAAAAGGCTAGGCATCATCATCAATGGCGAGTATATCACTAACCTTCGGTTTGCCGACGAAATTGGTATCATGGCTGAGACTATGGAGGACCTCAGTACAATGCTCGATAACCTCAGTAAAGCTTCCGAAAGAGTGGGTCTTAAAATTAACATGGAAAACACAAAGGCCTATGTAATACCTACTCTCATGAAGATCAGAGACGCTACACTCGAAATTGTGGACGAGTATGTTTACCTAGGACGAACTGTCCTGTTAGGTAGGTCCAACTTTGAGAAAGAGGTCAATCGTCGAATCCGACTCGGCTGGGCAGCATTCGGGAAAATACGCAATATCTTCTCGTACCACATACCACACTCTCAAGACGAAAGTCTATGATCAGTGCGTGTTGTCAGTGATGCTGATGACCTATGGCACCTACTGGCATTATATAAAGTAGTGTTTTGTAATAAAACTGTTTAATGATTTAATATGTCTCCTAAAATCCTCTCTGACTATTTTTATCTACTTTTTCAGCTTGGAGACATCAGAATGAAACACGACTACTTCTTAGGCGACATCTGGGTACTGGACATGAAGTATGCCACATTTGCGCACCTGCTCAGACTTAACCCAACCCTAATGCAGAAATCGGCAAATTTGTTTCACGTAAGTTTAAATTTCCCGTTTGACGACGCGTATAAAATATGTCAGCAGTAATAAAATATAAGTAAAAATATCTTGTTTGGTTGAGGAATGTCCGTGAACATCTTACAGCTCCATCATCAGACCCACCACCTAGGATGGTAGGTCACAGTCACGATGGTGCTATTTTGGTTTATTGAAGAGTTCCCATGGCCGCCTTCCGGCTTCATCAGCAAACCCTGGATACCAGCTAGTGTAATAGCACTTGTCAATACATATCCAATGAGTTCAAACACGATGGTGCTATCTTGTTTGGTTGAGGAGTTCCCATGGCCACCTTCCGGCTCCGTCATCAGATCTTAAATACCACCTAGTGTAATAGCACTAGTCAAAATTATAACCAATGAGTCCAAACACAATGGTGCTATTCTGTTTGATAATTTCAAGATTCAAGCTCTGTCTATTTTGGGGAACACGTCTTTATTGATTTAAGTGGTTACTAGAATACCCGCGAAATTTCATGTTGTTGCATACCTTTTTATTTAATCAACATACAGCATAGTTTTAATTTTGAGTACAAAGGTACCTTTGTGCTAATTTTGTGTGTTCAATGAACAAAAAATATCCCTTCCAATTATAACATAGCAATGTTTCTTGGCAGCAAATATTTCGGATGAACATTTTCAACTCTAACATCCAAATCTCCAATTCCAGGAAGGTCTTGGTCTTCGAATCCACTCCATCCACGTCCTGAACTCCACCAGCCTACTCCAGCACGTCATCGGCTTCATGAGGCAGTTCTTCAGTCCAAAGATTATTGACCGTGTGGTGGTACATGAGAACTTAGATGACCTGCATATGAGTGTTCCGAAGAGATATCTGCCAAAGGATTATGGTGGAGAGGAGCCGGCTATGACTGAGTTTAAAGGTGAGTTTAATCTCCCTACGAATATAATTATTACAAGCGTTACCTAAATGCCGTTAGGATTCCTTACTTCAAAAGGAAAAAAACGAAACCCTTAAAGGATCATTCGTGTGTCTGTCTGGCTGGCCGCTGTCAATTTGCTCCGAATCAACTAAACCAATTTAGTTGAAATTTGGTACAAATATGTATTTCTGTGACCCAAACATGAATGTATAACGTAAATAAATGAATTTTGAATATGTGGGTCACTTTTCGGAGGCAAATAGGAAAATTTATAAAATTGTTGTACTGTGTGACATATCAAATGAAAGGGCTTGTTGTGAGGATCTCAAATATTTTTTTTGTACTTATCATTTTAAAGATATTTAAGAAAATAGATGACTATTTACCATTCCTTCCCCCTTTATCTCCGAAACTACTTGGCCAACAATTTTGAAAAAAATACAAAAAAAATGGTTCTTTACTCATAGATTACAGAAAAACCTATAGGAACTCTATGGTCTTAAAATAACATGGTAAATCTCTTAATATTGTGCAGAACATGTTTTTCAACTACAACGTTAAGTTTGTTCTTGAGATAAATTCATCCAATCTTTCATTGTGAGTGGTCGCACTTGGCCGGTTTAAAAAAATGAGTATTTATTGTTAGAATATCTCGAAGATGGTTAAATAATCTGCGTGGTAAAGCGACGGTTGCCGTAATTAGCCCGAATAAGAAGCTAATCTTGACATTCTGAGACACGCTGCGATCAGCAGTGCTGAGTGCTGTGTGTGTGTGTGGCAGGGGGGGTTAAGCTCCCCCCTGTTATTTAATTTATATGTAAATGAGCTCATCGAGCGACTGAGCAGCACACATGTCGGCTGTCATATAGACGGTATATGTGTCAATAACATAAGTTACGCGGACGACATGGTGTTGCTCAGTCCCTCGATGAGTGGACTGAGGAAGCTTCTCACGATCTGCGAGACGTATGCGGAGGTGCACGGCCTTAAATACAATGTAAAAAAAAGTGAGGTGTTAGTGTTTACGGCACCTAAACAACAGCCCCGTCGTGTACCTCCAGTATATCTCAACGGCGTTGAACTGAATAAAGTAACTCAATTTAAATACTTGGGTCATGTTGTCACCAGTGATCTACGTGATGATGGGGACATAGAACGCGAGCGCAGGGCGTTGGCGGTGAGGAGCAATATGCTCGCCCGTAGGTTTGCTCGCTGCACGGCAGACGTCAAAGTCAGTTTATTTAAAGCGTTCTGTCAGTCCTTCTATACGAGCGGCCTATGGGTGTCATATACGAGCCGAGCCTACAACGTCCTGCGCGTGCAATACAACAATGCCTTCAGGATGCTGTTGCGACTGCCGCGACGTTGCAGTGCGTCGGGAATGTTTGCTGAAGCACGTACGGATGGCTTTCACGCCATCATGCGTAAGAAAGCGGCTTCCCTACTGCAACGTTTGCGTAGCGCTCGGAACGGCATCCTGAAAATGATTGTTAGCAGAGTGGACTGCCCCATCCAAAGGCACTGGGTAGAATTAGGTATAGGTTTATGTTAAATAGAATTAGGTACTAACAACAATAACATAGCATGTAAGCACAGTTTGTTACTAACCACTAACTACTTATGGACTTAGGTCTGAAATAAAGATTTTTTTTTTTTTTTTTTTTATTCTGTAACCATCTCACCGTGAAAACTTAGGTGAAGTGAGCGCGGAGTGAGCAGAGCTGTCATTCCACAGGGATTGACACTATTGACAGCTCACTTCACCCAAGTTTTCACGGTGAAATGTTTACAGAATAGCATGGCTGGTACTTCGAACACCTTTGTCATTGCTAGTAGAAATTAGACGTTGGACTGTCTCATAATCTAATAACTATTGGGCTACCATCAAGCCATACAAGCATAATAAAGTTTTTTTTTTGTTTTCAGATAAATATGAAAAAGAAATAAGAAGCACATCTACGAAACAGTTCCTTTTAAATGCAATGAAAGTGGTTTCCAATGAAAAGAAACGATCTAACTCTGACATCAATGAGGAATTTCTAGCTGGATCCTTTAGAAAATTAGATTTTGATTAATTTTGTTGTAATGGTGTTTAATTAAGTGTACCTTATTGTTAAGTTATTAATTATATTGATTTTTTAAGCATTGGTTTATTTAATTTTTTGTATAGTCGACCTCGTTGTGTAATTGAAAGTGAAAGCTTCTTAAAGCACGTTGAGCGGTTTTTGGTAGGGGGTAAACTTATGGATTCGCGTCACCGCGCGCCGTAGTGCTCTGTTATAGAATATAGATGTCGCTAATACCAGTTCTTTTTAAGTGATAACTTCTTTAGGCGCGTGGACCGATTTTTGGAAAGGAATAGACTTATGGATTCGCACCCCAGACATGCTCGTGCGGTATTATAGAAAATAGATAATATTTTTTAAATATATCTTCTTTATTTACACTTCAAAGTCACAAACTGTGTAGCCTTGGCTTTTGTAGTAGGAGCTCCTGTATCACAAGAACCAGAGCCCATACCTGTCAATATACAGGGAATATGGTACAGAAGCGATACACAAAAAGGAAATAATTAATTACAGTTATGGCATGCATTGACGAAAGGTTTACAAAAAAGTATAAAAGAAAAAAAAAAGTTTATATTAATACTGCGTTCTGTGGAGAGTGAGAATGAATGTGAGTGATGTGTGTATTAGTGTGTGTGAGGGGTGTAGTGCCTGAGGTGTGTGCGTGTATGGTGTGTCATGGTGAATTTGACGAGGTATCATGTTACGCTGCTGAAAAGATTTTCTGTTTCCTCATAATCATAATTGTCTAGCCAGTGAATAATTGTTTTTTTGAATTGGTAGTTGATTAGATGCTAAAGTTGTTTGATCCCCTTTTCTTGGTCGAGGTCCCTTTTGTTGTAAAGACATGGAGCAATATAAAAATAGTGTTTGCTCGCGAAGACGCTTCTGTTACCTTTGACTGGACACCTGTCAATCCTCTTGGCTGAGATTGGCAGACTCGATGGCATATCGGTGGTATCTTCGCAGGCATTGGTAAATGAAGATCTTGCGAACGCTGAGAACTTTGGCTTTTTTGTATACCTCAGTCGTCCGGAATCTCAGTAAAAGAAGAACTTTTAGCACCGCATGCTGAGCTCGTTCAAGCCCGATCATGTGGGTCTTGCCTGTCACACCCCAAGCGCAAATAGCGTAGTCCAAGACACAATGGCATAATGCTTTGTAGGTTTGCTGCAGAAGTTTGGAACTGGCAACATGTCGCAGGTTTAAAGTCTAGTGAATGTGAAGGATTCACCAATAGAGCTAAGAAATCCACGTCGCCAACCAGTGTTCAAAATCATCAACAGCTGGATAAATCGATCACAGACGGCGTTATCCACAGTACTGGCAATAAAGTAAGAAAGACTGAAGCACAACTGACACAATTAAACTTTAACAGTAAACCGAACGAAACTAGAATTAGTAAATTATGCATTTTAAGTAGCAATAAAACTAATAAAATGATAGAAATTGCAGAAGATTTATTCCCTAACTATGGAATCTGCCACTACCTGATACCCAACTGTGGTGTTAAGTACCTTATCTCTGACTTGGATCTCAAATTAAAGGACTACAATATGAATGACTACTGCTTGATATTTGTCGGGGAAGAAGACTTTCGTCGGACAAAGAACTATGTCGAACTAACTATCAGTATTCGTGAAACGCTGTCAAAATTACAGCCCACAAATATCATATTATGTGCTCCTACGTTCAAACTAAATGATTACTGTACAATGTTTAATTCGAGAATTGAAACCTTTAACAGTTTAATCTATTTGGATGCTTGTTCATATAATTATGCTTACTTCTTTGATTCTAACTATTATCTCGATTATGATTTTGGTATGTTTACTAAGAGTAGGAGTTCTGTAAATAATCGCGGGATGGCCAATATATTGCATAATATAAGATTAATGATTAATGAATTTACACTGTATAGTTACTTAAATTCGTGTAATTCTTCTGATAAAGTGACAGATTTGTCTCACACTGTACCAAGCAATGTTACTGCCGGTTTCCTCACAATTTTTTCCTTCACCGCTTTTGAAGCAAGTGATACTTGTAATTGCACAAGTATCACTTGCTTCAAAAATGCACCATCTCTGACTTTTCTGATTGGCGCACATAAATCCAAAAAGTCAGAGATGGTACGTTCTTTGGGCTCGAACTCGAGACCTAGGACTTGACAGTCCGACGGTCATATCACTGCTCTATTATAATTGTTTAAAACTACTTATAATCTAGGTAATCTTCCAAATGGTAATAATTATTTTATTTCTACACTTCTTTTTTCAACCCCCAGATTGGTATTTCTGCTTTGGTAACACACAACACTTATATCATACAAAAAAGGATGAAATGAAAGGCAAACTTTATTAAAACTTAATTTATTTGAAATATCACTCTTACAACTACTTAATTAAATTATTAATTAAAACTAGCTTACATCCTAATCATTTTGTGATTTAAGGAAATTTTAATAAAATATAGGGTGGTAAGCACGTGAATTGAGAACAAACCTAAAACAATTACCCGTTTTGATTAACAAAATTACAATTTTATGAAAATAAATACTTGGGAATGTTATTGAAAAGCTGGATAGTTCGGGTGATAAGATATTTGAGCAACTCTTAGTAGTTTTAGGAACTCTTTACTTAAAAGTACAAAGTAAAGGAAAAGTTCTAAATCTGCACGATCTGTAATTAATGTAATTATTTAAACATTTCTAAACATAACTCAAATATTTAAGTTTCAGTCAAGGGTTTTTGAAGAGTAATTAATTGAATGTCTCTATAATATCATAACTGAAATGTCTTAAATCTTTACAAAATTTATAATAATCTTTACTGTATTTATCGTTTTCCATGCTTTGGTATTTTGTTAAAAAAACCATCCTCATCTAATTTTACATAACACCACGCCTGTATTTCCCAGAAGGGATAAGCAGTGTACCAATAGTACACCCCATTTCGTCGGTTATGTTTTTAAGTCCCATGTAATAGGGGGCGAGCCTATTGACATCAATCGGGCACAAATCCAGACTCCGGGCTGCTACTGAGAAATTTCAGGTGGTCAACCCCAATTACACTTTGCCCGACCCGGGAGTCGAACCCAGGGCCTCATGCTCAGCAGTAGTGCTTGCAGCTGAGCAACGAGGCGGGCTCATCTAATTTAATGACATAGAAAACCCTTTTCGACACATAACAACTTTGTTTGTCTGAGTGCCGAATTGCCGAATAAGTAGCCAGTAACACGCGGGTGTCCGCGATCACTTGGTCTCTGAGTGAGGGAGGCGTAACTTAATTGTATACAAAATACTGGCGTCTTGGCCACGTGTCGCCAGGTCACCAGAGTATCCAGTCTCCACGTAGGGGCTGGTCGGCCGTAGCTACGCTTCCAAATTGGCGACGTCGCCAGACCATAGCTAAGAGTCAACTGTCGTAATTATATTTCAATACGAATTGTTTGGATACGTAGCCGGCGACGTCGCCATGGCGTCCCAGTGTGTTAGTGCTCTTATATGAGAATTAACAAAATAGTAAAAATGGAATTGTTCTTCTGCACGTACTTTTTTTTTTTCTACAACCATGACCAAATATTTTCCCTTCATTAAAATAATCACTAATTATTCACTACGATTAATAGAGCCTAAAACACAGTCATTTAGGGCGTAGTATATTTCCGCAATGATTTCTTACATTACCCCTATTAATTTGGAAATATCAAAATACTGCTACAAACTAAAACTATTGTGAAGTCTTTTTTAAAGGTATGCACACATATCACGAGCTGAAAAATACAGCCTAAAATTATTATTTACTCATTCAATAAACAATTTAGATTCATGACAATAAGGGCCGATTTTTTCAGATTACTCTTTTATTTTAAGAACAATTAATATAAAAACTATCATTTATTCCTTAGATAAAAGTCATCAGGTGGCAGCACTGATACGTCAGGTCCGGGCACCTGTCAAAAGTGTCAAAGCGCCTATATTTTTTTTAGTCGTGACTGAATGATAAATTAATAAATGAAACGAATGATGAACGTCATCATAAATATTTTATATTTATCGTCGAAATGGAAGACCTTTTGTCAAAGTGGCGCCAACTGGTGGCGTACATTTTAATGAAAGCTGTCATTATACGAATGTCACCATTTTATTTTATAACAGACGCCCAGAGGGCCAGATTCCTTTGAATCCAGATGACATCCCGAAGACTGTTACCACATCGGGGTCACCAATTTAGGCGTATCACGTCGGGGTCACCAATATAGTAGAACCCAAGTACACAAGAAGAAGAATTGAAACCTGTGACTGTGTACCTAATAAACTTTCATTCTTCTTCTTGTGTACTTGGGACTTATTACGTCCTACCTATCTACCACACATTCCTTCTACTACAGCCCAACAACAGAGTACCAATAATGAAACCCACTTATAGCGAAGACCAGCGAGTGCATACCTCAATCATATTATTACAAGTCAAGCTTCTATAATACTAATCTAACTCTAATTTTCTGAATGAACCTTCAACTCCGAAAGTGTCAGTTAACTTTGATGCTGAAATCCGTTTTGTTTCGTCGACGTGAAAGTGTTTTTCTTGGTTCGCGTAGAACTCTTGCCAGGTCTCTGACTGTAAGGTATCACACCACATATCTGTAAAGAAAATATTTATTAACATTATCATACTTGGCATACGGGGACGATGATGAACCAACTGGGTACAAATCCAGACTCCGGGCTGCTACTGAGATTTTTTTTATGGAAAAACCCAATAACACTTTACCTGACCTCGGAATCGAACCCAGGATCTCATGCTCAGCAGTAGCGCTTACGGCCACTATAACAACGAAGCAGTCAATCAATAGCGACGTAGACATTTATTTTATTTTTTTAGAATTCCCTAATGAAAAATCGCAATAATACTCTTATCAACCAGGGGATTGAACTCAGGAACGTAAGTTCATAATAGTACTCGCGACACCAATGAGGTAGTCAATGAGACAGTATCAACAGAAGTTCAACAACTATTACTGATATTTGTAGAGGATATCTATATATATAAAAGAAAGTCGTGAAATCGTGTTAGTTACACCACTTATAACTCAAGAACGGCTGAACCGATTTGGCTGAAAATTGGTGGGGAGGTAGCTTAGAACCAGGAGAAGGACATAGGATACTATATACTATATACTATATTTTTAGTAGGGTAGGTAGGGTAGGTAGGGTAGGTAGGGTAGGTAGGGTAGGTAGGGTAGGTAGGGTAGGTAGGGTAGGTAGGGTAGGTAGGGTAGGTAGGGTAGGTAGGGTAGGTGCGCCGTAGATAAGTACTTACTCGAGCGAAGCCGGGCCGGGCAGCTAGTTACAAATATAATTGAGTTGTTGAGTTTTTATTTACGCTTGAGTATAGATTTCAATTGTTTTGTTGGTATATTGGCTGTCATTATGGCAAATTTTAATAACTGTTTTGTGTTGAGTAATGTAAATTATTTTGCATACTATTGTATAGAATCAAGTTATTTTTTTCTAACTGAACAGACAGCAGTGCTGCTGGGGAGTTTGTTGCGCCACTTCTTCTTCCCAGCTAACGCACTAGGAAGTGGTGAAGGGCGAGCGTTTTGGGGGACTGTCTTATGTAATTTTGACGTTCGTAAAGTGCTGATTCTCAGCATAGTTTGATTAATGACTTTTGAATTTGAATTAAAAAAAAAAATACATAGTCACTAGAGCGAAACCGCCGACATAGCAAGTAGAAAACAAAACTGCCTGTGATTGGAGACTGCAGAGGCCTAAATGTGAAGCAGTGAACTGCTATTGAATTAGATAATGATGATAATGAAAAGGTACCAAACAAAAATAAATATTTTAACTTACCAGAAATATCTTGAACAGTCATATTGGCAGTACCACCGAGGTCAGTAGGAAATATTTCTTTAGGCAACACTTTGTATATGTTCTCAAAACCTTCGTATATATGCAATCTCTCCAAATGTTTAGGTTTCATGATTTTCTTAAAAAGGGCCAAGATTGAGTAACCGAAGGAAGGTATGTTGACTAGATGTAAACCTTTTATCTTGACGGCGTAGCATGACTGTGGATGAAAAAAAGTAATGTGTTAATTTTTTTATTGCTAAAGATATTACCTATCTGCCATCGATGAAGTTCATATCTAACGACCGTAAGGACTATTCTTGCTGTCAGCGCTCGGCAGCTGTAGACCCGGGCCGGTAACATATGTGTTCATTGTGTTCACGGGATTTTGTTTTGAAACTGGTTAAAAATGAACTTCTTTGATGTTTCATCGATGTAGGATTGTGTTGTGTATGGACAACACAATCTCGAGGAGCTCGTGGCTAAGTAATAACTGCACGGGTCGATCCATCAGGTTAAGCTACGCTTGCCGGGGTTGGTCTGTGGATGGGTGGCCATCTTTAATTACCGAGACTCCTGCGTGCTTCGGAAAGCACGTTAAGCTGTTGGCCCCGACTGCCATTCATGGATTTTTGACAGTTGTTACGGGTCGTCAGAAGCCCGAAAGTCTCACAACCAGTCTTACTAAGGGGTATCGTAATATCCAGTCACTGGGTTGTGGAGGTCAGATAGGCAGTCGCTCCATTTAAAATACTGGTATTCAGCTGAATCCGGTTAGACTGGAAGCCAACAGCCAGTAAAGTTGGGAAAAGGCTAGGCAGATTGATTGTATGATGAACGGAAATATTTGCAGTTCATGAACAGCAATAGCAAAGTACGGTTTAAGAACAATTACGAAGCCCTGCATTTTTGCTCGATTTCTGAAAACTTAATCGTAGTGTTTCATCTAAATTACGGTATCTGACGTAAATAATTGTGACTTTTTGTCAGGGTCCACGAGTAAATTAATGTTAAAACATTAAATACTTATGTTTTTCAAATAACTAGTAAAATAAATAGGAAGTCCATAAATGCATGGAATCTATTAAAAACTCACAGTAATATAATAATAGATCTTGGGAATTAAAGGTGTGAACTGCAAAGCATGGCTGAGGGTAGCATCGCTGAAGTCGAAGATCCAGTGGTCTCCCTGTGAGGTCTCGTTGAACAATCTGTATTCGCTCATGAGGAAGCCTAACTTGGCCACGTCGAGGACAACCATGTCTGCTGGGTTCACTATCCTGGAAGAGAAAATGATAAAATGATGAGATGATGGAGAAAATAAGTATCATGTCCTATAAAATATATTATGTTTATGAAATGGTGTACTAAGATACTAACCTAAATAACGTATCTTATGATCGGTGTTTATGAGGAATGGTGTACCTACTAGAACATGAATAGGATAATATGAGGGATATTTTTGTCCTGTTATAGAAGTTTGAAGAAAGATCGAAAAACTTTCTCGTTTTGTTACAATTTTGATGTACAATAAAGCATAATTTATCTATACTATCTCTGTGCATGAGTGTGTGTTGCTATAAAATATTTGGTAGGGGTTGCGGTTCGAAATAATATTGGCATTAATTTTTAGTCTATTTACATCCAGTTGCAGAAACGAACTTTAGCTTTTAAAGCTGTTATTAAATACTAATATTCCATTAACTTTGAAACTTGTTGCAGAAAGCAACATTGGACTCGGTTTTAATAGCTCTTTGATTAAATAAATGAAATTATTCGCGTTAATGATTCATTACATAATGGGGTATTAATGTTTGTCTCTGTGCAACTGGGTGTTAGAATAGCATTTGAGCTACAAAGGCATATACCCAGCAAAGGACTATCTGCATCTAAGATAGATACGAGATACCAAATTTTTCACAATTTATTTGACTTTTACCAACGCCAAAACTATTATCAACGACACAACAAACATTACTCTCACTTAACCATTCGCAAACGTCAACCTTCAACCAAGCTTTACTCCAAACAGTTACCTAACTTCTCACAAACCCAAGATATAAAACAGACCCAACATTCCTCGTAAGTCTGTTAAAATTTTCACGATCCGACCTCTGGCAGTGTTGGCAGCATGGAAACGGCTGCCGTCGACCACTTCTGAATATTTGAACATACTTCGACGATGCAAGGGTTCCGTTACAAATTGAAAGTGCATTGTAATTCCGACCGCATTTTGAGTTTAGATTTTGTGGGCAGATGATAAAGAATGTTTAAAATAAATGTAAAGTGGTTCAAGAACAAGCTAGAGTGCGCGCAAGATAAGTCTGCGCGTGACTGGTGGCGTTCTTAATTATATACTGTAATATGATAATACCTAAATCTATATTAACAATATAAATCTTATATTAATATTAATTAAATAATTCCTATGACCCTACATAGACGACAAAACTGCGGCACAGGATTAGTTCCGATTTCAGCCGCGCGCAGACTGATTTTGAGCGCACTCTAGTGGGGTGTTTGTGTCTAGAAAATTTGGCGTAGCAAAGACTCTTTTCTTGTCATGGGACTGGAAGTCTTTGTATCCAAAGAGATAAAATGACTTTATTGTGTGAAGTCAAAGAAAGAAAATGTATTTATTGAGACTCATAGAGGAAATAACAAATTAAACTAAAACACACTCATAACAACATAAATATTAATAAAAAAAGAATGTAAAATAAAAGCAGAAAGTCCTGTACGAGGCCAAAAGATAAATAAAAAGCTATATACCTTTATAGAGTACGCGCCTGCCAGTTAATGTCTCTGCAATTTTTTGCGGATTGTTTTAAGAAAAACATCTTTAAATTACAAAAGCAAAGGCAAGTTATGTCAATAATAACGAGTGTCGAGTAACCGAATGACAGTTAAGACTTGGCCACTCACTGCACTGTACCATTAAAGTAAAAAAAGTTACCTATTTACATGTTTAGGTTTGGTTTGGTCATGTTGAGAGGATGAATGAATGGCGACTAACAAAATATATTTACAAAGCAGATGTAACTGGAAACGCCCGGAGGGGACGTCCTAGGTGGACATGTAGTGACCTTATTGGTGATGTTCTTCGGGTCTGGTGCATAGTACTCGCAACCGGCGTGCGTATATGACCAGCAGTGCTATTCTGTAACCATCTCACCGTGAAAACTTAGGTGAAGTGAGCGTGGAGTGAGCTGTCATTCCACAGAGATTGACACTATTGACAGCTCACTTCACCCAAGATTTCACGGTGAGATGTTTACAGAATAGCAAGGCAGGTATGAACGTAAACTAGGCAAGAGGAGTATGTAAGGATTGTAAAAGGTGGCAGTCTGTATATTTTATTATGTTTATCTCTTTCATGTACTAT
The DNA here is from genome assembly GCA_914767755.1 of Agrochola circellaris. Classification (NCBI taxonomy): domain Eukaryota; kingdom Metazoa; phylum Arthropoda; class Insecta; order Lepidoptera; family Noctuidae; genus Agrochola; species Agrochola circellaris. The sequence continues at coordinate 14,943,602 of OU611860.1, forward strand.
CTAAGCAGTTTTAAAACAAAATCCCATGAAAACGATGATCGTATCTACCGCCCCGGGTCTATAGCCACCGAGCGCGTCAATCAGAAATAGCCCTTACGGTGTATAAATATGAAGTTCTTCGATGGTACCTACCGCAGGCTTAGTTTCAACATTCTTTAAGCTTTATTTAGGTGATGCGAGTTACTTACCTACCTGTGGCATACAACAAAATAATGACTTGCATCGTCTAAAAACTGTTGAGGTAGACGGTGCAATTTTTTATGTTGCTTCAACTTTATGTTATGCCACAGACAATTAAATCAGGCTTTTATTCGAAGAGGAAAAAGAATTGTTGGATCTTATAGCCTACTCTAGCATAGTAGCACCTACATCCGTCTGTGGCGGTATCTACAACGCCACATGCGCACTACGCATCACACTGACGTCACGCTAAATCCTGCATCGCGCAAGCAAAGTTTACCGCGCGATCATCAAAACTAACTTCCCGACATCAATCGTCGGGCAGTTGCCTACAGACAGGACACCCGTCTGGTCGGAGGATCCCCCCTTTTCTATAGAGGATGGGTGAACTTTACACCCTGTTCCTCATACCTCATACCTATACGTCATCCGACATCGTTATCCTGTCGTAATAATAATGAGTAGCGATCCCTGTGATGCTGATGATTTGATAAGCTCACCTGAACAAAAGAACCCGATGGTTTTCCTTAGTCTTCATCGGAGGCACGACCCAGTATCCTTCCTTCAGAAATTTCCCCATGTTAGGAGGAAGGGGAGCTCTCTCTCCCACAAGATCAGGCATTCTGGTCCTTGCTGAGAAGTAATTGTCAATCTTCTCTTTACTCTGTTCCACGCTGAATCCTCTTGACATTAGATGGCCGAGGATCATGCGGTCATCTGGAAAAGATAATGAAATAGGGTAAGATGGTGAAACTGCAAGACAGGAGTGGAGTTGCTGAAATGGGTGTCGTTATTAATGGTATACATAAGTTGAAACGTAACATGTCATCCAAACATACAAAGTGTCCCGGAATTAACGCACACCACGAAACACCCCAATTAAATTTAATTAATTAATTAAATATCATTTATTTCAGGCAATTAATAAACCCATAACATACAGACACATACTCTTAAAATAAAATAATATAGATAATTAGAATATTATGTAGTAATCATGGTACAAACACTGAATTTTTACTATTTATTTCATATTTTTCATGTTGATTATGTAAATTACTTTATTCTATAGAACTAATCGTTGTTTTACAATATTTAACAAAACTAACAAAATCAAAAACTCGTCAATCAATCAATCAAAAATCATTTATTTGCATAAATAAGAAGGTTCTTAAGATAATAATATAGACTCTTATTATGCCTTTAAGTCGGCGAAAGGCAATTTTTTTGACGTTTATTTAGATAATATTTAAAAAAAAAAACTTGAATAATGCATGCGCAAATATTTACATCAGGTACACATTTTTTACTAGCATGTATAAGACATTGTTTATTAATTAAATTAGTTTAAATACTGACTGGGAAAAAATTGTGGTCATATTCCAAACCTAAGTATGCACTGTCGCAAACGTATAGGGTGTAGGGTAGTAGGGTGTGTCTGTAATTTCCGTAATTTTAATTATTTTTGAGAAAAAAAAAACCTAATATTAAACGTTACAAAAACGATTCTGAACAAACTACTGCCATAATGTGCATAAATCAGTTACTCATTGTAACATCACAATGTAACACCAATTCAAGGCGAATTTTTAACAACATAGTATTTCTAACAACGTAGTCGTTTTAACAACGTATTTTTAACGTCTAATGTATTATTATTTTTAACGTATTTTACCATTTAATATGTTATTATTTTTAACATATTTTACCATTTAATGTATTATTATTTTTAACGTATTTTAACGTTTGATGTAAGTAAGTATTATTATTTTTAACGTATTTTTCACGTTACGTATTATATTATGACGTGCACCCACGGTACCATGATAGAGATGCATCAGCCCACTTTTTGCATTAAAACCATGAAATAAAAGATGGGTATGGTTGCAGAGTATTTACCATGTGATGGGGGGACCCTATTACTACTAACCGGGCACAAATCTCCGCGCTGCTACTGAAAAATTCCTGATGAAAAACCCCAATTGTAAATTTCCCGACCTCGGAATCGAACCCAGGACCTCATGCTCAGCAGTCCCGCTCGCGACCACTAGACCAACGAGACAGTCAAAACGGCCATGGTAGTCTAATTATAGTTATTATGTTTAACAATAGGTAAGTTACACAGGAAAAAATACTTTTCCATGATCTCGAATAATAATATTATCTTGCTATAATTATACCAGTCACTTTTTTACATCGTCATCATTATATATATATGACTCGAGAAGAGTTATTTAAAAACCCCGCATTGGGTTTTCCCCAGTAATGTGGTTAACCAACCACGAGATTTAACAAACCGGCTTGAACTGAACAAGACCCGGAACAGTAATCAAATTCTAAATCTACTACGCAGTAAAAATATTTTTTTCAAATTCAAATTCACATTCATTTATTTGCCAAAATGTAGGTTTACAAATGTATGATCTTAAAACTATAATGGCCCCTTTACATTCTACCATTACTTATGGTGTGCAAATCTTTAATTTTATTTTAACCTATACAATTACATTCCTTTAGTTATAATGTCCAATAAAAACAGAAAATAAAATAAAATTATAGACAGTAACAACAGATAACAAATAATGTCTCATACATAATAAGTATTTAAGGAACAAATTAATTAATAGATGTCAAATTATACCTATTATCTATATTAGTTCAGCAGATCTATAAAGTTTAATAAAAATGTCAGATAATAAATATAATATTCTATTCTATAGTTTACTGATTATAAGCCTTACTAGCATCTGGCCGAGGCTTCCTTCGCATGGAAATCGTAATATACACAATAATTATACTAAAAAACAGCCACGTTTTTAAAAAACTCACTCGGCCCCCGACCCACCGTATTACATCGCAACGCCAGCACGCGATATTATGTACATCGTTTTCGGTTAACGTTCTGCCTGACTTTTTTGTTTTTGCTCGGCTTCTAAGAGTCGCAGCGTGCATAAAATAGCCTATAAGCTTCCTCAAGAATTGGTCTTCTCAAGTGCAATGCCGCAAAGAATTTTCTAAAGCCGACTGGTAGTTCAGATGGCGTTCGAAGCAGATGGCGTTTTAAAGATCTGCCAACCTCCATGGCAAAACGATGTGAGTTTATGTACATGTATCTAAGCCAAATGTTTGCGCCCTTTCTAAGCTTATCCTGTCCAACCAATCAATCTGCCTAGCCTTTTCCCAACTATGTTGGGTCGGCTTCCATTCAAACCAGATGCAGCTGAATACCGGTATTTTACATGGAGCGACTGCCTATCTGAACTCTACAACCCAGTAACTGGTTAATACGATACTCCTAGGTAAGACTGGTTATCAAACTTTCGGGCTTCAGATGACCCGTAACGACTGTCAAAGATCCACGAATGACAGCCGGGAGCAACGGCTTAACGTGCTTTCCGAGGCACGGACGGAGGAGTCTCAGTATGTAAAGATGGGCACCCAGGTACGGATCAACCCCGGCAAGAGTAATTAACCTGATGGATGGACCCGTGCCCGTGCCCATTATCCTGTCTAACCAATACCGGTAATTGAAAACAAACTGGATTGGACAAGATTCGGTAAATATTTAAATAAATAACTTGCTTTTGATTCATGTTATTCCACTTGTACTCGGCATGACGTCAGACATCACAAATTCGAAAAAAGTGTACTGCAATCGATAAATACGTAGCTATTGGTAACCAATAACAAAGCTGTGACGAAATCAAACCAATTTCAACATTATTATGGTAATGTCCGCATTGTAGATATTGCGTGCAAAATATACTGATCATAATGAAGGCCGTTTGTGACATGTTTTTAAATAGTTACGAAGACAAAGAAAAATTTTTATACCAACAATCTCGTAGATTGGATTGTCCAAGTATTATTATTTTCGAAAAACTAAATAGTTTTTTATAGTTTGTTTTTTGTTTGTTTGTATGAACGCGAATCTCTGGAATTACCAGTAGCAAAAATAATGTTTGCTCGGTTCGAATAAAACAAGATTACATATGTGATCTATCCTAGCGTTAAATGCTAATCGTAAATTATTCTAGCCTTGGTCTAACTTGAATATATTTATCTGCTTAATGTCTATAACTAGGAATCCATTAAGTTATAATTGCGAATTTCCTGCATTTAAGTTATTTTTAAACTAGGGGATCACACAGTTTAGTAACGTCACCGTATCCATACTATATTATAAAACGGGACAGTATCTTTGCTTATCTATCTGTTACGTTTTCACACCTAAACCATTGGAGAAATTTGATAGATAGTAGTATAGCCATAGGCTAGGTCCTGGAGAAGGACATAGGCTACTTTTCATCCTGGATATATCTATAAAAAATATGGATTCCAAAAAAATGCAGACGATCTCGCTGGCAACAGGTAGTTATTAATAAGTGTAAAAATGTTATTGTTTTTAAAATCATACTTTAACATGACAATATGTAAAGATCTTAAGGGCTAGTTTCTCGAGCGAAAACTATTGCGACAAATTGCCAAGCGCGCGTACACTATTGCGATTGACTGTTGATAAATCATATTATCATTATTAGCGCACTTGCTAATTTGTTACATAAATTTTGCGAGAACTTTAGTTGAGAAACTGACTCTTAGTAATTTTTGAACAATTTGCTTCTCAGCTAAGTGTATTTGTATATTTGTGGTTGATGATTTTATTGTGACATTAATGCCTATTTGCTAATTATCAAAATCTATTTATTGTTGTAGGTTTATAAAAACTGAAAGAAATCAATAGTAAACAACATAATATTGGCCTGAAGACGGTACCTTGTAGCATTCCTAATATTAAGACATACAATAAAAGTTATTGCTGGGTGATTTATTTGGTTTGGAATATTTTATCACTCAATTTGATAACATTTAAATATGCCTATTCCAAAAATAACTGACGAAAAATAATGTATCTACTTTAAAGAGGAACTGTTCATACTAATCCCTGTCGAATGCCAGCTTAGTGACAATGAAATTAAAAAAGTTAAATCCCATCTCTTCGATACTCTTTGGAAATAGGTATTGACTTTATATTCTTCTCTCAATAGTAAGCTCTTATTCGGCTATTTTATTTAACATAATAGAGTAGACCTCCATTTTAGACAAAGTTTGCAATTAATGATGGGATTATGGTCTCATAACCATAGCAATGATTTTAGTTTGTCGGAGCGACAATTCCGTGCTCTATAGTAAAAACTATAGAGCACGGAATTGTCGCTCCGACAGCGTTTAAAAACGGTAGTACTAATCAAATACGTGGAGCCAATAGTGTGTTGAGCGCACACATTCTGTCACATACCGCCTGCAAAGCCGTCAGTTTCTGTACGTCATTTGTGTCGTAGTGTGCAATGCAGGCAGCAGCGGCCGTCGAAGCGGTTTGTGCTCTGTGGGTTTTACCATCTCAATTTCAATCATTAGCGATCACATAGTTTGTCTTTAAGAAAAACCCATAACTTTAATTTCTAATCTATTCCCATGGCGACGGGTGTAAAAAAGTTATTAATTTATTTTAAACCATTTACTGTTAACACCGATGAACACAGATTGTTCACTCTGCATTCTAGTTATTGATAGATAGGTAGATAGATAAATCGTTTATTTGGTGCACACAAAAGACAGCACAAAATACAAAAACACGATAAAATAATAGCTAAATACATGAGTATGGCTATAAGGTGCCAATATACAAAAAAATAAAATAAAGAAGAAAATAAAGACATTGTGATGACTATTGGCTAAGACACTTTAAAATAGTGAAACATACAAAGTGCGGTGTGCGTCTCAAGGTTGCACCAAATGGGAGTCCTACTCAGCATGTGTCAGGCAAATATACCTGACGCTGATATTCTGCTGGATCCCTGCAGTGACATACAGACGTCGAGCAGAAGAGATAAACACAAGAAAAAAAGAACGCAGCGGGCTCGTGTTGTTGGACCAATTCAGTGAGTGTACCGTCGTCAGAAGATCAAAGAATTACGCGATAGAAAGAGAGGCAACTTCTAGGTGAATATAAGTGTGCGACCTAAATTGCACTGTATTGTGCATAGCAAGGGTCGCTTTTTATTTAAATGATTTTGCGGAGTAAACCATCTGTATTAATCATCTAAACTAGAAAATCTAGTGTTTTTTTTTGAAAAATATCATTTCCTACTACTAACGTCGAAATTCACAACCGAGAATAACCTACAACTGTTGATTAATTCATTTGAAAACAAAATGTACCCACAAAACGGTCAGGTAACGATCAAAACCAGTTTTTTGTGGAGAACGTTGACTTTTAATGTATTATGTCAGCGTCCTTTAAAAGTATAATGAACGGAAAGTTTTATTTTACATTGTTTAAAATTGAGGAATTTTACTATTGGAGTAAATTACGTTTTCTCACAGTCATTTTTGTTTTGTCTATCTCGCATTGCAAGATCGAAAGATTAAAATACAGAGATCCGTAACAAAATTATGATATTCAGCTAAAATAGTTATGCAAAACTCTACCTTTTTCTTTACCACTTTTAATTTATTTTTGTTTGAGCCTAGTTTCTTTACGATAAAACGACGAACCACATTCAATTTTAAAGTCAAAGTCAAATAATTTATTCAAAGTAGGCTATTAAAAGGCACTTTAATTAATCAAAATTTACAAGAAAATAGAATTGATTTAGGCGCCCTGCCTGAGCCCCTAGTAAAACCGAAGAATGACCGACCGAGCAGGTTCGTATAGAGATGAATGGGCAAGAAACTCTATAGTTAGGTACTTTTTAAATGGCTTACAATTTTTTTTTTTTTTTTTCGTTGTTAACGAGATGTAGAGGCGGTGAAGGCTATGCTTGGAATCAGAAATGAAGAGATCCGCATGAGAACCAAGGTAACCAACATAAGCCCGAAAAATTGCCAAGCTTAAGGGGGGCCGAAAGGTTCCGGAGTAGCGACCGCGTACCGGAAGACGTAACGTTAGAAGGCATACCACAAGGTAGACCGCTGACCTTGTGAATCCGCTGGATGGGGAAAGCACAGAATCGGATGAAGTGGCAATGCTTGGGGGAGGCCTGGGCTGAATGATGAACAAGATTCCAAGGTTAGGTACACTTAAGAAGGTTTAACTGGAATGTCAACGTTCATAACTACTTGTTAATCACTGCCAATATTAGTTATGCTAAGTTTATAGGTCCATATTGATTCGCATAATTTGTTCGACTACCACACATTATAGATTATCGCATACAAATAGACGTCACGGTCAATGTCTGCCGTTCTTAAGAAATTAAATATTATAAAAATGTTTTCTGGACCTGTGAAATTTGGTTTTACTGTTCACCTCTGTCTGCCTATCCCACTGAGCAAAACGGTATGATGAAAAGTATTAAAACAGATAACCACCAATATCTGGTACAATATAATTAACAGGGTAAGTTATCAACGGTCAGGATCTTAATAAAAATACGCGTCGTGTCCAGGAGTATCGCTTTTTGTATCAAACTCTTGATCCAACTGCCTGATAAAACAAAGAAAGAAAGAAAGAAAGAAAGAAAAAGTATTTATTGAGACTCGCACAGGAAATCACGCATTAAACTAAAAACACACTAAACATAAATATAAAACAATAAAAAAGAAAGTAACATTAAAATTTAATGAAGGAAGTCCTGTACAAGGCCAAAAGGCTCCTATCTCAGCATAATACCGCGATATTTAAAATGAGAAAATGAATGAATGAAAAAAAAAAAAATTAATGTGTTTTTGAATGTTTTTTCTTTTTTTTAATTCTCCTCAGTGTTCAAATTATACTTGTATCTAAGTAAGTAATTCATTAAAATATGTAGGTACCTACCAAGCTTGGCTTGGCAATCCATCCAAAAGGTGTCTTTAAAAGATCGCTTTCAGTGACAGGACTGCCCATTGTGTCACCCTTAGTAAAAAAACATTACGTTTATAACAATCTGTAACTAGCTGCGACCCGCGGTTTCACCCGTATAAGTCTCGAGCCCTCGGTAATATCGGGATAAAAAGTATCTTGTCCTAACGGCATCATTTTGTAAGTATCTATTAAGTGCATCCAAATTATTATACTACTAGCTGCACCCCGCCGCTTCACGCGCATAAGTCTCGATCCCGTGCGAATATCGGGATTTCAGGTATTCTATGTCTTTTTCCAAGTCATGGTCCACGCATATGCGAAATTTCATCCAAATCCGTGGAGCCGTTTTAGCGTGAACGCGTAAAAAACAAACAAACATACTCACTTTCGCATATTACAGGATACGTAGTACGTAGGATACGTTTTTATAGAGTATTTTATTCCATTCTAATCAATTCTTTGTCGGCTGTTTTGGAATTTTCCTATAAAATCTAAATCAATCAAATAACTGGTTTTTAAAACCTGATTTAGAATCATTCAGTCTAATAGTATATTTTAGTCTAATAGTATGTTTTCGGTTAAGTCGTAGTCTTCGAGTCTTGTTTATGTTTGGATATTTTTTTTTTATTAAATAGGGTTGTCAGTAGGAACTATTTACTTATTCATTTCTATAATTTTATATTATTAAAATAATGTTATTGCAATAATGTTGTTACAAAAATATCGGGCTTTTAATCAAAGTTTCGGTAGTAAGAGTATTTTAGTAAGATGTGACTTAGATACTTATACGAGGTTGTTTTTTATAGCAATCTTAAATGAATATCAACTTATTTAATTAAGAATATATTAATTCTAAGTGAGTGGAAAAAAACCAAGCAAAACATACTATTCTGAAATTAAATATCCATTACCAATTTCTCTGGATGTTCGAGTAATTTTTTATCGTCTATATTTTTTTTTAACTCGTCTAATTTTGTCTAAGATCTGGTTGATATACTGGTTTTGTTATACATGTCGGGCGGCCTCTGTATCCGTATAGGTACTCATAAATAAATGGATATTATGTATAATTTAAGACTTTTAATTATTATTATTCTATACCGTAACTACGTCCAAGACGCAAATAAAAAATAAGATAGTTGTCCGGCATTACGAACTGGGTCTATTTAAAGAATATGCGTGCGTCAGTAATGCCCTTTTACGACCAGTTTTTACGTTTCTATTTTTGCAGTTTAATATACGCAAATTATTCTACTGGTATAGAGTTCTTTGTGTCAAGAGTAGCTTAGTAGTTTTAAATAACTTGGTTATTCCGGAACTTGTATTTTTTATTCATATCTTTAAAAGTATTTAGTTTAAAATTATTTAAAAAATATACTTGAGATCCTCGCAACAACCCCTTTCATTTGATATGTCACAGGGGTCAGTATGCAAAATGTTGTATTTTCATTTTGTTATTTGCCCCCCAAAAGTAACCCATATTCAAAATTCATTTATTTACGTTACACCTCCGTGTTTGGGTCACAGAAATACATATGTGTACCAAATTTCAACTTAATCGTTTCATTAGATTCGGAGCAATTGGCTGTGACAGACGGACAGCCAGACAGACAGACACACGAGTGATCCTATAAGGGTTCCGTTTTTCTTTTTGAGGTACGGAACCTTAATAAAATGAGGTAAAGGTAAGATAATGACGATAAGATGATTTCAAACTATCTGTTAGCTAACGTATTGCAGTAAAAGGCGAGAAACCAGTAGGTGAACAACATACGATCTCATTGATGGCCTTCAAATAGTTCAAGTTCGCAGTACTGACTACCGTCGCGCGTGTTATGATAAGTATATACAAACAAGCGATGATGGAATAAACAAACTTCAACCTCGCAAGTTAAACAAAAGGTGCTAAGTAAATCTGTATCGATAGCATTTTGCGCTTTGCTCAGTATGGGATTCCATTATAAAGGTACAAAAAAAAAACACCAAAAAACACAACAAAAAAAAGTAGTCAACTTTTTTTTACAACAAAATATAGTATGTCTGAAGCCATTGTAAAAATATAGTAGATGGCGAATAAAATAAAATAAATGCCTACCTATCCCAGGTATGTTTGAAAAATGTTTTAATTTTTTGATATTTTATTTTTTACTACTTTGAGCCTTTACTAACAGGGGTTTTTTTATGTGTCAAAACTATTATTACACTCTAACTAAATTAAGGGTACTGTCTTTACAGTACCCTTAATTTAGTTAGAGTTTACTTTTAAAAAATACCATTTATTCAGCTTGTATGATATCCAATTCCTAAGCCATCTAAGTTCTTAAATTTTTGCCACGGACAGCGTTATTTGCATCTTCATTATCTTTGTTCACATTGAAACCTTCTCAGAAATCTTTAAATTACTGGTAACTGGCCCTATTGCACTCATCGCTATTTTGTGTTTCCATGTTCTGCAATAGTCCTGCACCAACCGGGAGTTGTCCTTGGGTGGATTTGCATAGTGCAAATAGGGATAATCGTCGGTTGGTGCCTCATTCCATTTAAAATTGTTTAAGGGGCCTCTGCGAGTTGGCTTCGGCCCCTCGTACGTCTTCCAAAGGACCGGGACCCCACGGTCCCGAGATATGTAAGTATATAATAATAATAAGCCTCCCTTAAAGCAGGATACTATATCATAATGTTGGCAACCCTAGATATCATGGTGGACAAATAACTTGATATAGGTGACATGGCGGTAGCGAAGGTGGATGAATTGTGTGAGGATATGAAAGAAAGGGAGAGAATGATAGCGAGACGGCTAACGGGGAGAATGGACGAAGGGAACGTGTTGCCCCCAACCCCAAATAACCCTGGTACAAGGGCAGGAAGACGATGATGATGTGGCGGTTCGCCGTTGGATTGGAGTTTTTAAAATCTAAGGATGGGGCATTCGGGAGCAATGGGTGTCATTCTTGCTTATGGTTATGGTAAAAGGCTTGAGCTTACGTATATATTTAAAGTTTAAAATAAGAAGACAATTACTAACATCACGCTTGTACCTATTCTTTGGAGTGAGGCAGAGATGTTTAGTACACCCACATTTCGCAAGTTATGTTTAAGTCCTATGGGCAGGCTGTGAGGATCATCTCCAGGCTCAAACCCAAACTCCTGATAGCGAGCGAGAAATTACAGACAAAAACATTAATAATAATAATATAGACTAAGTATCTTGACCTGGCTCGCGAGTTTGTCGACATGTGGGATGTGGATTCAGCAGTCATTGTGCCGATAGTCGGGACGGCCAATGACATAATAGCTAAGAGCCTCGACCAATATCTGAGGAGGCTCTCGTTAGGCAGCTGGATCAAGGGCTTGATTCAGAAAGCGGTACTTCTGGACACGGCGCGTATCGTTAGGAGATTCCTCTCTCAGGAGCTCTGATCACCAGTAGCTTGGACCCTGTTCCCGATACCGGTGGGCTACATTTTTTTTTATTTTTAAATGTTTTTGTTTTTATAAAAACATTTAAAAATGTAAATTATATGTATTATATATGAAATAAAGGATAATAATTAGGAATAACAAGAACACTTACGTAACTGTCCTTGAGGCAAATGTGGCTGCTTCTCATACCAGTCCCGTACACTTTGGATCATCTCCTCCAACGCGTTTTGGTTAATGTTGTACAGCTTCAGCAAGACTTCAAGATCGCCATCTCTGGCGTTGAGCAGTTTGCTCGCGTTCAGAGAGTAATCGAAGTCTCGATACTGTGGAATTGATAAGGAAGTTGTAGAGAATATTGAAAGAAGGTTTTTTTTCTGAACGGTAGTTTTTTTTGTATTATTTGACTTAAGTATTGGTAAGGAAAATATAGTTTCTGTTTTGAGAAATTATTTTTTACTGTTAGTAAGGAAAACCTTTTTTTTTTATTTTACTTGATGTTGAAGGTACTGAGGGTGCGATTAGGTACCTATATTAGAAAATTTTCACTGTACCTACTCACACACACACACAATCAACTTAATAAAAAAAATATTATGTTACTTTTTGCTAAGGGAAACCATAATAATAGAAAAAAACAACAAAGAATTTAGTAATAACATTTTCAAGTATCTTATAATTAAGGAAAAAAATCACTAAACAATAATGTAAAAACACGCAACTGCAATTATCTTTATGTTCTTTGGAAAAAAATGTCATTATGTTTTTGTTGCTAAGAAGGTACTTAGTAGTTAATTATGTTTAAATTATATTTCTGTAAATAACGCAGTGCAATATTGGCTTAAATAAAACTTTATTTACAGGTACCTGAGATAAACAAATTATGGTTACCTATATCGAAGGACAAGATTACTAGGCAATTATTATTCAATTTTAAATTTCAATAAAAATTAAGAATAGATTTTAATAAAAAAAATAAAAAAAGATTTTTTTTGTTAAATAAAAAAAGTTTTTTTTTTTGTTAAGAAATAAAAAAAATATATACATAAAATAATAAAAGAAAAACTTAAACTTACAACAACTCCGTCTCCGATAGTCATTTTGCACTGATTATTGTATCACAACGCACACTAAACACTTGGTTCTCGTAACACAATCAGACAAAGTCTGTTCCACATAGGCTTCGTCCAATTTATTATATTAGCGCCCTGCGTAGAAACCAAAAACTTTTTGCCACGGCTTCTATTTTTAGAATCCTTGACTGCCAATTAATGCATGATGAAATTAATTAACACTTGAATAATTATTTTGCTAACCTTACTCTATAAAACCGTATTCTTTTTGCGACAAGTTCCATTTTTAAAATCACCTATTATTGATTTGTCACTCAATATTTTGGAATACTTATTTTACTAAAATTGATAATTATTTTGAAATAGGTTTGGAATGTTTGCTTTTTTTAAATAGATCTTAGGTTTGTGACGATATTCTGCCTAAGCATCTAGACTCATTCTGTGCTCCATAGCTTTGTTTTATTGAGATTAATATTGTTAGCAATTCCTAGATTTCCTAGTAAACAAGTCGATTGTATTGCGTTGCATTTTATTTCTAGAATAGACACTTTAAGCACTTAATATTTTCGCATAGCTAATAAATCATTTTGACATTTAATGAAACATTAAGATCGAAAAGATTCATTGCATACAACATAGTATACTATACATATAATACACAGCTTATTTCATACACAGTACAGTCTCAAAGTCATAGTTTCTCTATTCTGGTCCACCTACTGTTACAATGATTGCTGTAATGAAGTATACACTGTAGTTACTAATCCTACACTATTAAACGTGCAGAATTTGTATATATATATTTGTAATCACGTTCTCGAAAACGGCTCTAACGATTTCGATGAAAGTTGCAATATAGGGGTTTACGGGGGCGAAAAATGGATCTACCTAGGTCTCATATCTGGAAAAAATTGTTTTCTACGTATTTTCACCGGAGCAGAGCTCGGTCCCCCAAAGTTTAGAACAAGATGGCTACCTTAGAATTATTGTCATTTGACAATAATTGACAGACATCAGCATGGAATTAATAAGTACCTACTATGATGGCAGGATGGATTTAGTAAGTACCCACTATCACGGCAGCATGGAATTAATATGTAGGTACTATACATGGAATTAGTATGTACTATCCTATACTATTAAATGAGCATTCTCTATTTTCACCAGAGCAGACCTCGGTTGCCCAGGTACTATAAATTAAAAAAGCTATCTCAAAGAGATTGTTTGTTTTAAATAATGCCTACATAATCTATCTAATCTAATACCTACCTAACGTATTTTTAAAATTGTTTCTTTACTTTGTATTACTTTGTAGTTAAGTGCTTGTGGCACCTTTATTATGTTTATGGTATATCCACATATACTTAACTACAAAATAATACATACATACACATACACACATACATATACACTACACATTAAAAATTGTTAGATTATCCTTAGATTTTAGTAAAACATTATTTTATAATTTCAACAGTGTAAAAATTTTTAGATGCCAATTTTTTTTTTTCCTAAAAGACAAATAAATAAACAATCTATAACGTAGGCTATTTTTGACAGTGACAAAAATGTGGATAACCAAATAATGTTTTGTAAGTTGGATAACCTATGTTTTTCATAAGAATTATCAAAACAATTTTGGCTGTAAGTAGTCACAGCAAAAATTTTATTGATGAAAAATACAGTAGTGTTTTTTAAGCTTTTTCGTTGAGTATTATATTTTTTAAATTTCTTATCATTATTTAGTACATGTTAGTTTGTCATTGTTTATTTGTTTTACAGGAGTTTTTCCGTCTGTCTTAAATCATAATCGAGAAATAATTTTGATACTTAGATTTATTGTTTACAAAACCTGTTATTTTTTTCCTGGGGTTTAACATAATCAGCTCTTTAATTGGATATTTTAAGTAATGATAGGTAAGTGGGTACCTTACTTTGATATTTACCTATTGTTAATACACAAAAAGAAATCAAAGAAAGAAAAACAACACAGAAAGAAGAAAAAAAACTGAAAGGTGCGTAGTACTAGGAACCGGCTCAATGTGGACGAAAAAAGGCTCACGAAAACATTGGAGTCTAAATTATAAAGTGACGGTTTTTTGCTTGAAATGGCTTTTAATAGCCAATAATTATTATGCATAAATATATCATAGGATACAATTTTGTAGGCAAATTGGCAACTTATTTTTTTTTTTGCAAAACATTTTTTTGGAGCTAATGCTTTTTATCTCCGGAACGGAGAGAATTACCGTTATATCCTTGCACACGATGATGTAACTATTTATTTATGATTTTTTGATGTATATATTTATAATTACGCAATTGCATGCAAAAATGTTATTTCAACTTGGTTACAAAATTTGTCTTATGATGACACAGAAAAGTTACTGGTTGTTTTAAGTTAAATATTATTTTTAATTAAGTACTGTCCTATCATTAGTCTGTTAAGTTACTCACTATTTATGTCTACCATCAATTTTATAAAATTTTAATGTAATTTTGCACTTATGACACCTGAGATACAGGTTTATCCTAGTTCAGGTCGAACCATTATTATATACCTACCATTTTATTATAAGGCTTAATATTGTAAATATGCATTATTTAATAAACATTCATTCATTCATTCAATTGGCTTCGATCCACAGTGCGGCGAGCGTGTATGAACGTAAACGAGGCAAAAGGTGTATGTAAGGATCGTAGCAGATGGCGTTCTGTAGTTTCTGCCTACCCCCATGGGAAGTAGGCGTGAGGTTATTAATGTATGTGTTAATACACAATGTCCGTCTAACATAGCCTAAAAAACTTCGTAAAGTTTTTTGTGTTCGCATTATAATATTAAAAAAACAATTTCACACGGGCCCGTAAAAATTTTATAACTATCTACGACTTAATTTATTCTAAATCTTGATAATAATTTTTCGTGTGCCTCTTATTGTTTTTAGACGCACTGTATAGTTTGCGTACCTAATTGAACATAGAGAAAAATCTGGGTTTTTCTGATTTTAACCGGTAAAGTCCCGGCGATAAATTAAGTGACAGTAGCCCATCGGTTAGAGGAGTGAACTGGTAAGCTAAAGACATTAACTTCATGTAGGAGATTAGCAGGAGAAACAGTTATGTCAAAGCGGAGCCGTGGCTGAGATTTATAAACATTACTTAGCTTCTATTAAGACATAGACATGTTCAAAATTCAAAAGTCATTTATTCAAACTAGGCTGAGAATCAGCACTTTTCGAACGTCAAAATTACATAAAACAGTCCCCCATAACGCCCACCCTTCACCACTTCCTAGTTCATCCTTCAAGTTCCCGTTTCTATCTTGCACTTGCGGTTTTGACAGCTGTGTGACATCGACAGGAATAACGATTAACCAAAGAACTTGCTTATTAACGTTTATAAATCTCGGCATCAGTGTTGTCATCAGAATCGCAAGACTCTTTGCAAAGAAGTGCAGAACTTTTAAAGAAATGTCTAAAAGGTCTATACCTTTCAAGCTATATATATATATTTTTTTCACATAAACCTACAAGGCCACTTATGAAACGTCAGAATCTAGGTGCACGGTTCCAATGGGTCGTTTCCTATGAAGAAGAGCCGGCAAGAAACTCCAACCTAAAGTGGAAAACGTAATTTTGGTATGTATATGTTAATAAGGATATTTTTATATGATATTTAAGTTCTTTTTTCAATTTTCTGTCAATGTCACTTGTCTTTGACGTAAAAAATAATAGTGTTACTATCTGTGAAAATAAACAATACCGCCGCCAAAAAAGATATAAATAAAAAATTGTTGGTGGCACGTATACTGCCTCTACCTTAAAAAGGTAAGTAAATGGTTTTTACAATGTTTCCAAGTTATAGTGTTAAAAGGTATGAGAGGACAGTGTAGGCCCATCAACAAGTACAGTAAGCGGTCATAATTGCAGTAGCACGCTAAGGATTACATTGCTTAGAACACGCGTAGGCCGAACCTACGTCTGTGTGCGGTACCTACAGCTGTGTGCTTAAGTGATGTTCGCAAACTGGCGTCGACCGAAACAAAAAACATACCGTCGCTTTCACACCCAAGAGTTCGTAATTACGTGTGACCTTGGTAGGTTCATAATATGATTGCTAAAATTCACGACCAATTATTAAGGTCCAATAGCTGATAGTGTACCGTATCGGATTGTGAGACACATAGGTCGGGGTTCCAATCTCGAGATGAGGTTTTTATTTTTCTTTTCAACAATAATCTTCATCTGTTCTTTTATTATTAGATAAATATAATTAATATTATATTATTATTCTCGTTTATTAAAACGAAAATAATAATGTAATAATTACTATATTGTTATTGAATTATGGGGTTAAGAATAAAAATGTTCAATGAGTGATTACAAAATGTTTATTCGATGTAATTATAAGAAGTATAAATAATTAAACTGCTAGTTAAAACAGTTCATTTTCTCATAAAGAACAATTGATTTATTGAAGTAAAGTAGCTAATCAATGAAATATGACAATAGGCTTAAAATAGGTATTGTATCTTAGTAATATAATAATATTGTGCTTTAATTACTCTGTGTGTGGGTAACATACCACAAATTTAGCAAATCTACCCACGTAAATATAACAAGTGCGGACTCGTTGTCACAATACAATTAAATTACTCAGTAATACTACTTTTATTCTACTGCGAGTGAGTTCGTTCTATTTCAAACTTCAAAGTTAACAAAGGACTTATTGAGGTTATAGCTTAAGTATTCATTTTCATTACGAAAAGAAGATTGAAACTAAACCTCAAAATAATTCTTATTACGGTTAAGACACAATATAACTTAAATATTACTAAAAACCAATATTTGTATTTTATAACTTAATACTTGGTATAACCCCCATTAGTATCAATGCAATTAAGTAATCGTTGACGCATGGATCCCACAATATTGAAGCATATATCTGTTCCCCTTAGATTTTCCCATATTTCCATGCAATGCAACTTCATTATTGGGGACTATGTTTTCTTCACACCATCGTGTATTATTCTTACGCCATAAATGAAGTCTCCCTTTTTGGCTGGATTTAAATGTCTTTTCATCTGAAAATATAGTCGTGTCCCAGTTGAAGTCTAAGTATTCGCGGGCAAAACGTAAACGTTCTTGTTTATGTTTTTCCGTCAAATATGGTTTTTGAGCTGGTTTTCGATGATGTAAACCTTCTGCGTGGAGTACACGGCGAACGGTTCGTAAAGACGTGTCGAATAATTCGGCAAAACGTCTTGTCGGTATGAAACCACTTGTTTCATATTCGCTGACCATGTGCTGTCGCTGCGCCTCTTTTATGAGCTGGGGTCTTCCGCTTCGCTTTCGACTGGCAAGGCTACCCTCTTCCTCATGTCTTTACACCCACCGACTCACAGTATTTCTCTAAAACTAAAAAGGAGTAGTGTTAGGCTATTTAGCAAAATACTAGTAGATTAAAACGTTTAAAAAAAATAACTACTAGGATCAGGAGTTAGGTATACTTTAATTAGATGTTTGATAAAATAATTAAATCATAATACTCACACTCAGTCCGGTTTCATCAGATATTTGTGATATTTTAAGTCCGCTTTTACGCAGCGCAATAATATTCGCTTTCATTTCAATATTTATATTTGCTTGCATTTCGAAATGAACTTTAACACCGCTAATATATTAAATACATGTCACTAACCCACAATAACAACCAACCAACAACGTTCTATTTAGTCGCGGTGAATGAGTCGTAAGTTAACTGCATCTGTCTACCTTAATATCATTGTTTATTTAGGTTTCTGTGGGTATAATCATAAAGTTTTACGAGTTAAGTGAACAAGACGAACGTTACAAGGAACTAGACGAGTGATTTTTAAAACTTAAAAAAAACTATCACCGCGCGTGAGATTTGAACCCGCGACTCGCTACACATGAACGCGCCAACCCAAATTCGATAACCGATTAGCTATCATGCCATACACCAGAATGTTTGAATTTATGAACTACAATAATTTGTAAACTAATGAGAGTGTGTGTGTCTATAGTATAGAAATGACTTATTATAAGAAGGTCGTAAGTTAAAGCGAAGTGTCAATCTATTCGTTTGTGAGGTTGCTACTGCACTTATGACCGCTACTGTACCAGGTACTTAGCAAAATATTAAATGGTCCACAGATCTACAGTCTGCTATGTCTATTGGTTAATGAGACATATATAAAATCAAAAGTTTTTATTAAAACTAGGCGAATAGCACTAGGGAGAGAATCAGCACTTTTTGAACGTGTAAATTACATAAGACAGTCCCCCAAAGCGGCCGCCTTTCACCACTTCCTAGTGCATTCGCTGGGAAAAACTGGCGCAACAAACTCTCCAGCAGCACAGCTGTCTGTTAAGTTAGAAGAACTTGATTCTATACAATAGTATGCCAAGTTATTAACATAACAAAACTAAGAAATCTTCGTTCGGTTGCGCGACCCCCGGATGTCCAACGCTCAGCAATAAGTAGGTACTAGCGAATTTGAACAACTTTACTACCTATGGGATCTACGTTGAATTAACTGAAACAAAATCACTTGTGATTTTGACTGTTTTCACCTTGATAATATTTTTATAATGTAATAGATTTCCCATAGCAAGTCTAAAGTCAAATAAAAATAGGATCACTTTAATATATTTTTTTACATTACTATTGTTATTGCTCTCAAAGCGGTGAAGGGAAACATCGCGAGGAAACCGGCAACCGGGTCCTAGAATCAAAAATTCCAAGATTGTTACCATAATCTTGGAATTTTTAGTTCTAAGAACCGGGTCCTAGAACTAAAAATTCCAGTGCGGGTTGGTACCGGTACCCACCAACCCGCACTGAGCCCCGCGTGGTGGAGTACGGCCCGCTCCGTCTTACAATAGAGGAGGCCTGTGTGTCTGTGGCGTGTCTGTGGTGTGTGTGTGATTATAATATTATGCTACGCCATTATTTTAAGACGTTAAATTAATTACAATAATAAGACCCATTGTGACACCCATAATTATTATTTTGTTTGCGACGACCTCTAAATTACGAAGTTCTAATTTTAGCCAAACCAGTTTTTGACATTACGAATAAAAACTTATTTTTAGAGTAGAAATAATACCACATACATACCTATTATTAAGTTATTTCCTCACGACTGATTTAACATAAGTTGGAGTTATATGATCAATATCTACTGTAACCTGTTAAAGTCAAGAATATCATCAGTATCAATATCCGATAAGCCAACAATTTTGGGCTCGGTTTCTGTCTAACTGGATGCAGCTGAATACCAGTTTATTACATGGAGCAACTGCCTATCTGACCTCCACAACCCAGTTACTGGATAACACGATACCCCACGATACAGAGCCAAAGATGAAGGTCTTCAAGTGCGTCCTGCCTGTAATGACTTACGGAGCCAAACATGGACACTCACGGTACGCCTGGTTCAGAAATTCAAGGTCGCTCAGCGAGCTATGGAGTGGGCTATGCTTGGAGTCGCTCTGAGGGATCGAATGCGGAACAAGGTGATCCGGCAGAGAACCAAAGTTGTCGACAAAGTTCACAGAATAAGCAAGCTGCAGTAGCAGGGTTCGGCCATATTGGCCGTAGAACCGATGACCTTTGGGGTAGACGTGTTCTTTAATGGAGACCGTGAACCGGTAAACGTAAGGTAGGACGCCCTCAGGCTAGGTGGAGCGACGATCTTCGGAGGGTGGCTGGTAAAGGCTGGATGAGAGTTGCTGAGAGTCGAGCTGAATGGCGTGCAATTGGAGAGGCCTATGACCAGCAGTGGACTGCTATAGGCTGATGATGATGACGATACCCCTTGGTAAGACTGGCTGGACTGCGGACCGTAATTATGAGATAGGTACTTTCTTGTTCAAAAATATGATAAAATTCAAATACAATTTATTACTTCAATTTAATTTACAACTAACTATTACATAATATTATGTACAAGAATGTAAAGAAAAAAAAGAAAAAAATAAATAAAGGGCTCATTGGGCATCAAAAAATTCGTCCGCATCGCTGTCAGCGGGAAAAGTGCCCAAAAGGCTGGCAGCATTGCCACGTTGGATGGCAATACTGTTTCTTTGGCCTAAGAATTGGCTAGCTCTATTAAGTATGACTTATTGTTAGTACCTAAGTACCTATTTTAAGTTCTGCTAAGAAGTTAAGGACGTAAAAATATAAATACTTAACTAACTTCGGCCAGCGGTTTCACCCGCGTGATAGGTTTATAATTTATAGGGTAGTGATGTAGTGTTGTCAGTGATAATATAGCATTCTACTGGTGAAATAATTTTTAATCGGTCCAGATGTTAGTCTAAATAATTGGCTCTTTGGCATATAGAGTGTGGCTCTGTACAAATGTCGATGAGTACAAGCGTAGATACGCGCGGGGTCGGAATTATGGTCACTAAGCAAGATATCAAGTTTTATTCAAAATTCAAACTATATTTCAAAGATTTACTTCCGAAGTATTTTCACCAAAAATTAACAGGACACCGAAATTAATCATTTATCGTACCTTTCAAAGTTTTTCAAAGTTAACTTGTTAATAAGTAAGATGCCTTTATCATATTATCAGCAGTTATGCTGATGATAATGAAGGCATCCTACTTCTTAGCAAGTTAATTTAAAGAGGTGTTGTGAACTGAAAGAGGGTGGGAGTTATAAGGATTAAGAAAAGTGTATTGAGACAGTTTGGACACACAGAAACAATTGGCTCTCATAAAAAAAATGTTAGTCGTTATAGTATTGATATTTGGCTCTATTGAATAATGAGTTTGCCGACCACTGGTGTAGGTGATAGCCTTGTCTAGTTTATTACTCTGTTATTAATCCTTTATTGTAAACCATAAATACTTCGGTAATAAAGAGAATACAAATAAATACTATACTGCTGTATAAAAATTTACAATTCACAAGAACGTCATTGTTATCAATCTGCATAGCCTTTTCCCAACTATGTTGGCGTCGGCTTCCAGTCTACCCGGATGCAGCTGAATACCGTATTTTACATTGAGCGACTGCCTATCTGACCTCCTCAACCCAGTAACTGGGTAATACGATATTCCTTGGTAAGATTGGTTGTCAGACTTTCGGGTTTCTGACGACCGGTTAAGCTTCGTGCAGACCAGAGCGACGCGACACCGGTTATTGTTATACCTTCAAGTTTTCTTAGAAATTGTATTGTTCGAGTCGCGTCGCGGCGTCGCATCGCGCTGGTCTGCACGAAGCTTAACGACTGTCAAAGATCCTCGAATGACAGCCGGGACCAACGGCTTAACGTGCTTTCCGAGGCACGGAGGAGTCTCGGTTTGTTAAGATGGTCACCCATCCACAGACCAACCCCGGCAAGCGTAGCTTAACCTGATGGATCGAACCGTGCGGCTGTTATTACTTAGCCACGAGCTCATCAAGAACGTCATTGTTATATTTAGGTATTATTAATTCCAGATACAAAAAAAAAACTAAGGATTTCGTGGTTATCAGTAATTGTTATATTTCAATATTTTCTGTTTCACAATCAATAAAAAGTTAATTGTTTAAGTTAATCAATAACATGATGTTATTAAAGTTAATATTATCTATAATAATATCAGTAACTCTCTGTCTGTATCTATATCTAATCTGCGTTCGCAATTTATTTACCAAACATGTAAACAAACACGAGTTTTCCACTAAGACAAACATCGACTTTATGTACGTGAATGGGCTCAATCGGGATTTACAAATGAAAGAGTAGTGGACTGTATTAATAGGTGTAATACCACAATTAACATGTACAACTTTTATGGAAGACAGTGAAAGGAATGCCCGTAGTGGAGCGCGTCTGTGAGCTGAGTGGTGTGGCGGGCGCGCAGCGGGCGTTGGTAGCGGGTTCGGTACCCCGAGACCCCGCGCGTTCCCCGCAGTAAATCACGCGCATATATGATGCGCCGACATATTCCCCGGGTTGAAGAGAAGTCTTCAATTTTCGACTGGAAGGGGGCAGATGCAGTTGAAGGCACGACGAATGGTGCCCCGCTTCGTCTTCAGTTCGGCCACTCTCGTAACCCCGTCTACGCCGGGGTAGGTCTTCGTGACCCGGCCCAAGGACCAGAGCAGAGGTGGCGTTGTTTTGTCCTTTATCAGGACTAAGGACCCCGGCTGCACTTCACCTCTGGAACGGAACCACTTGGATTTTGCCTGCAGCAGAGAAGTATACTCGTTATGAAACCGTTGCCAGAAATGCTGTCTGATGTACTGGATTCTCTTCCAGCGATCCATCTGCGTGATGTTGGCTTCAGTCACCTGAGGATGTGGTACTGATAAAAATGGCCGTCCAATTAGGAAGTGAAAGGGAGTGAGTGCCGAAAAATCGTTAGGGTCTGAAGAAAGTGGAGTAAGAGGGCGTGAATTAAGAACCGCCTCTATATGAGTGAGACAGGTAGCCATCTCCTCGAAGGTGAAATGAGTAAGATGCAGTATACGTTTTAAATGATGCTTACATGATTTTACAGCAGCTTCAGCCAATGAATTGAAATGAGGGCTGTATGCAGGCGTGAAAATAAATTTGATACCTTGCTGCGCCATTTCAGATGCAACATTAGATGATTGCAAGAACCTACACATCTCATTTGATGCGCCTACAAAATTAGTCCCGTTATCGGACGTGATGCTTCGAGGCTTGCCACGACGCGCCACGAAACGATTTAGAGCGGCCATGTAGGCTTCAGTGGTGAGGTCGGTGACGAGCTCCAAATGTACAGCTTTCACTGCCGAGCAAACGAAGATGCACATATAGGATTTTGTAAGTTTGCATCCTCGGCCTTTACGATTGGCCACCAATACTGGCCCAGCATAGTCCACATAGCTGTGTAAAAATGGAAACTCAAGGTTTGTTCTTGAGTTAGGTAGTTGACCCATTATAGGCTGTACGTTCTGAGCCTTATGTCTGAAACACTTAAGACATTTACTCACGACAAATCTAGACAAGTTTCTGCCACCTAGAGGCCAATAAGTTTGTCGTATATGTGACAATAACAACTGTGGACCAGCATGAACAAGCTTTAAATGTTGCATTTGAAATAAGAGTTTTGTAAGTGTGTGCTTACTGCATAAAACAACGGGATGTTTCACACTATAATCGTAGGGGGAGTTATCAAGCCTTCCGCCCACGCGAATGAGGTTGTGATTGTCAATGAACGGTGTCAGAGGAAGCAATCTACTTTTGCGTGGTAATTTTTGTCCTGATTTTAACAAATTATACTCTTCTGAAAACATTTCAAGCTGTGCATAATGTATAATTAAAGTTAATGAATTTTCTAGTTCTGTTTTTGAAAAATTACCATGCATTTTATTTATATTTTTTACATTGTAAATAAAGCGTTGTACATAATGTCAATATATTTTGTATTTTTGTTAAGGTAGAATACTTTACTAATAAATCATGAATGATTGATGAATGAATGGTTACGTCTGAATGGTTACTAATAAATGAATGATTGTCACTATCACTACCAATGAAATGAGTCACTACTTCCGGCAGACTATCCTTCCCGTTGTTTGGCATAATGGGCCACTCATTTTCACTATGCTGTAAAAATGAGGGTCCAGACCACCACAGAGGTGTGTCTATGATAATGTCGGCCCTGAGACCACGGGAAACAAGATCCGCCGGGTTGTCCTTCGACGGTACGTAGCTCCAGGTATGACCACATGTACTTTCCTGTATCTCATTGACTCTGTTTCTGACAAAAGGTTTTAATTGATTTGAAGGACTAGAGAGCCAACCCAGGACTATGGTTGAGTCGCACCAGAATCTACATTTATGAATGGGCATGGTAAGCGATTCTTGAACCTTAGTACACAGCCTTGCACCTAACAAAGCTCCACAAAGTTCAAGCCTTGGTATCGTCGTTGGTTTGATGGGCGCTACACGATTTCTAGAGACTAGAAGTTGTACGCCAATGGATCCACTGCCGTTAGAAGACCGAATATACACACAAGCGCCATACGCCCTTTCGGACGCATCGGTAAAGACGTGTACTTCATGCGTAATAGAGTCTTCACGCAAAACCCAACGAGGAATTTTTAAGTTGTTTAATGCTGTTATTGTGCCTTCAAATGTTGACCAAAGGTTTCTGACTTCGTGCGATACTTCGTCATCCCAGTCATACTTATCTCGCCATAGAAGCTGCATAATTATCTTTGCTTCGACGACACACGGACCTACGAGGCCTAGTGGGTCAAAGATCTGACTGATAATAGAGAGGACATGACGTTTGGTGACCTTAGTAGTGGAGGTTATATTTATAGTATAAGTAAGTGTATCAGAGTCACAAACCCAGTTGAGACCTAAAGTCTTAGATTGAGATGAGTTTGGACTTTGGTCAGAAAAATGTAAAGTATTATGTAACTTGTTATTATGTGTTATTTCTTTGAGAATTTGTGAATTATTTGATCGCCATTTACGTAAATTAAATTTTGCAGATGATAGAACGGAATGTACCTTTTTAGAGATGTCAACAGCTTCAGATATGGTATCCCCTCCACTAAGAAAGTCATCGACGTAGAAGTCGCGTCGAATGGCACATTGGGCACGACTGTCCTCAATGTTATCAGCCAGACTTACAAGACACTTAGTGGCTAAATAGGGTGCAGAAGCGGTACCGTAAGTAACCGTATTTAAAGTGAATGTCCTAAGAGGTTCCGAAGGTTCAAACCTGAAAATTATTTTTTGAAGAGGTCGTTGGTCAGTATTTAACTCTATGGCCCTGTACATTTTCTCCACATCACCTGAGACCACGTACCTATGCTGACGAAAACGTGTTAGAATGGAAAACAGATCGTCTTGAACTACGGGACCGACCATCTGAATGTCGTTAAGCGACACGCCCGAACTAGTGGAAGCTGATGCGTCGAATACTACGCGTAGTTGAGTAGTGGTGCTAGAACTACGAATGACTCCATGATGTGGAATATAATATTTAGTCATGGAGTTTTCTGGAGAAGGAGTACAGTCTGAGTCTAACGTCATATGACCTAGGCGCTCATATTCACTCATGAACTCATTATATTTTTTATGAAATGATGGATCGCGTTTAAATCGCCGTTCAAGGGAAAAAAAACGATTTCTAGCATTAGTAAAAGAATGACCTAATGTACTAGGATCCCCTCTTAAAGGCATAGTGACGACGAATCCCCCACTATCATTACGAACGGTGGTTTGAGCAAAAGACTGCTCACACATTCTCTCCTCAAGTGAGAGTGAATGTTTTGAAGCGACGTTGTCAAGCTCCCAAAATTGAGTGAGGTCGGGAGTGACATTGGAATGATGGCAAAAATGATTAGCGGAAAAACATGATTGGTGCGAAATACTACCTGAAACTAACCATCCTAATTTGGTCTCGCATAATTTAGGTAGGTTTTTCCCTAAGTCTATCGTTTTGCTACCTAAGACATTCCAGAAAACTTCAGCCCCTACCAGGATGTCTACGACCGACGGAACGTTAAAGTTCGGGTCTGCTAGCTTAAGACCTGAAGGAATAGGGACGTGATTGATATGCACGAATGAAGACGGTAGAACCCTTGTGATTTCAGGCAAAATGTGACACTCGATATCTGCAGTAAAGGCACAGCATAAAGACTCTATTGTGAGGTTGCAAGACTGTGTACTGGTGGATATGTGATTATTAATACCCGTTACCTTGGTGCTCGTACCGCGTCGTAACAAACCCAGTTTCTCTGATAAGCTCTGCGTAACAAAGTTCGCCGTACTACCGTTGTCCAGCAGTAGGCGCGCAGTGTACTTCTTACCCGACACGCCAGTCACGTTCACCATAGCTGTGGACAGTAAAACATGCGCAGAAGTAGCAAGCTGCATGGAATTGGCTGAAAGCACAACATTTGAAGAAGGCGAAGCAGAAGGCAGTGCAGAAGGCATGGCAGAAGGCAAAGGATTGGAAACAAGTTTGGGCTCGTTACTTTCCAAATGCAAAAGCGTATTGTGCTTTGTTTTGCAATATTTGCAATGTGAAAACCTGCATTTCTTAGAATTATGTCCAAAGCGTAAGCAATTAATACAAACATTAAATTCAATTGCTTTTTGTATGCGATTTTCTATTGATAAGTTTTTAAATGTTTCACATTTAAATAATGTATGTGCTTGGGAGCAAAGTGGACATTTTCTGTTTTTATTTATATTTTCTAATTTTGTATTTGTTTGATTATGTTTAGTATCAGTTTTATTTGAATGACTATTATTTAAGGCGACTATAGCATTCGTTTCGGAAGAACTAAGGTTTGATTCCACTGATTCTAACCAGTCCGCTTTCCTGCTTAAAAACGAACAAAACTGTGTTAAAGTAGGATCATCTTTAAAAGTATTGTTTCTATGCTCTTCCCAGTCACGACTTGTTGTTAAATCTAATTTTCTAACCATAAAATAAATAATAATGTCGTCCCAATATTGAGTGGGCTTTTTTAATGAAGTTAGTGCCCTTACATTTTTATTAATAATATCAACAAGGTTTCTGATGGATACACTTGATTCTTTACTAATGGGTTCGACTTCAAATAAAGCTTGAAAATGATTTTTCACTAGAAGTCGGTTGTTATTATAACGTTCGCACAACAGGTCCCACGCAAGAACATAATGATCGGCTTTAAAATCAATATTTTTAATAATTAAAGCCGCATTTCCCTGGAGTGAAGCTCGCAGGTAGTGGAACTTGTTAATGTCACTTATGCTAGTATTGTCGTGAATCAATGACCCAAAGGTATCCCTAAACTCAAGCCAGCATTGGTAGTTCCCATCGAAATGTGGCAAATCTATTTTAGGCAAACGAACAAAAGAATTCCTAAATGAAACATGTGCACCTGAGTCAGCATCTCTGAAGCCCGCCTCCGACGCAGCACCGTTGGCCGAGACACCGAGCAGGCTGCGCGTGAGTGCCACGTGGTTGAAAAACTGGCGGTCAAAGTCCTCACGCTCAGCCAACGCAAGCTCGTCGTCATCGGAAAGCACTTCAATCTGTGTCTGTAAGGCATCAAATTCGGTGTGTAAGCTTTCGAATTTATTAAAACGCTCCTCTAAATCCAAACGTTGCAACTCAGATATTGCGGAACTACTTTTTACTAAGTTTAAATAGTTGCTGTAAATAGTAAGCTTCGATTTTATTGAACTACGCTTCTTTATTAATGTTTTTAAACTGTCTGTCATTGTAAAGTTAAATAACAGCTGGACGCACTGATGCTAATGTACTTAATAGATAAAAAACTGCAAAACAGCTGTTCGTTAGTGAAAGGGATCGAGAATCAGTTTCAAGGTCAACGACTCAACATGCGTTAACGTAATGCGAATTAGCTAATGACCAAGCGTTTTCGATAGAAATTATGCGGATTTTAACAGCAGTGTCATATAAAACACTATGAATGTACTAATACTGCAACACTTTATGAAAGCTGAAAGATAGGAAGATGAATCAACGATTTTCGGCAAGTAAAAGAAGCAGAAAAATAACTAATTGGAACGGACTCACTCAAATACAGTATTATACTCCCAAAGAATGACATCAGCTCCCACGATGACGATGCAGGCTGCCTCGGGAACGACTCCTTTGTCCTTTCTTCGTGGTCGTACCGCGTGGTGCTCGCGAGCGGTCAAAGTCCGCACAGGTTAACACGACGACCGATAGCGTTGACGGCGTTAATTACGGCAAAACCGGTATTATTTTTGCGCAATCGAAGGACCATTGAATGGGCTCAATCGGGATTTACAAATGAAAGAGTAGTGGACTGTATTAATAGGTGTAATACCACAATTAACATGTACAACTTTTATGGAAGACAGTGAAAGGAATGCCCGTAGTGGAGCGCGTCTGTGAGCTGAGTGGTGTGGCGGGCGCGCAGCGGGCGTTGGTAGCGGGTTCGGTACCCCGAGACCCCGCGCGTTCCCCGCAGTAAATCACGCGCATATATGATGCGCCGACAGTACGTGTTAATAAAGTTGATTTTAGACCGACTAGTACTGTTGCATTTGGTGTATTAATCACGTAAAAATTTATAATTACAATTGATCGTTTTGGGGACCCTTTACACATTACTATAATATTTAAAAGCGTTTATCCTAATAAATGGCAACGTCACAAATCGCTGCCAAAAATTAACCTGTTTTGATTAATTTGTCAATATTACTGTATGGAAATAAGAAATGTAGTTAACTAGCGCACTAGTATATGAATAATTATTTTTTTGTCCCCATTGGGAATCGGACCCGAAACTTCTGGGTCTGAGACAGGTGGCCCAACCACTAGACCACAGAGGCTGTTAAAATTTTTCGGAATTACTCCACCGATCTAAGAAGGTTTTATTTTAATTCCAATTCAAAAACTGCCTAGAAGCAGAAAAAAAATACAAAGGCTAATTACCATGTCCGTAATGATGTTGTTAACGAACCTGCTGAGATTTTTATATCAGTTACTTTGTAAGAAACACTAATTAGCTTTACGTGTGAAAAAGAGTAAAACTACGGGCGAAAACAGTGTGGAAAATCAAGAAAAACTTAGAGAAAAAACTGTTTTTTCTTCAAGCTAAGTAATTTTAATTCGTTGCCTTTACCATACGGGCTAGATTTATGATTTCTTCAATCTGCCTAGCCTTTTCCCAACTATGTTAGGGTCGGCTTCCAGTCTAATCGGATGCAGCTGAATACCAGTATTTTATATGGAGCGACTGCCTATCTGACCTCCACAATCCAATAATTGGGTAATACGATACCGGTTACGTTTTAGCAGACAATTGAAAATTGTCCTTCAATCCGGATGTCATTAATGATTGCATCAGCCTGTATAGAATTACAGATCTACAGCTGTTATTATTGATTTTAAGGAATACCCACGGCCACGGCTTCATTCACGTAGTGGTCGTAAACATTTCCGTCCCTAGGTAGCCCGCGAGATTCCAATTTTCTTGAGTTTTTTCAATTTTGCAGGTCAGTGTCAGATTGTATGTTGATTCAAATGTAATTCTCGACCGTAACAAATATGGCTTTACATAATTATAATCAGCAATACAACTCCACAAATTAGCATAAATGTCATGATTTCATGAAATAGTCATTCAATGGGATTACATGAACTTAGAGAGTTGTATTGATCATTGCACCGCGACTCACATTTAGATCAACATAGAACATGATGCTGACCTGCAAATTGCAAAAAACGTAAGAAAATTTGAATTTCGCGGGCTACCTTGACGCTTTCGCCTTAACAAGAAGCCGGGGAAGCGCGCACTATTTGATTTGACC
Source organism: Agrochola circellaris (assembly GCA_914767755.1). Classification (NCBI taxonomy): domain Eukaryota; kingdom Metazoa; phylum Arthropoda; class Insecta; order Lepidoptera; family Noctuidae; genus Agrochola; species Agrochola circellaris. The sequence continues at coordinate 14,973,438 of OU611860.1, forward strand.
AATGAACGCGCGCGGTAGTTGGCTGTCAGTTGAAATCAACCCATTTTCCGAAAGGTTGTTAACAGGATGATGACGATGACGATAATGATGATGATGAATATTGTTTATCTCTAATCTCTAAATATTATAAAATAAAATAAATATGAAGTTGTAGCGCAAACTGAACCTTATAAGTAGGTATTACAGTTGTTTTTCCTAAATCTCGTGTTTGTTTACAGTTTTGGCAAATAAATTTCGAACGCAGATTAGAGAGATTGCTATTGTAAAATTATGACGCCTCAGACCTGCAACATAAGGACAATGAGGCAGAATTGTCCTTGTTATGCTATAAACAATCCTTTAGTCGTCTTTCACAACAGCCCTTTTCTTTCTCTTTTAAATCAGAATCCACAGATAAGTAATCCTATAAGCCGCGGAGAATTCCATGTTTCTTTTCCAAAAATTCCGAGATTAGCGAGAAGTTCTAGCTTTTTCGTTCGTGGATTTAAAAAGTGGGGAAATGGGAAATGGAAACTGTCGATTGTCAACTGTCAACCTGGTTACAGGGATTAAGGGTCCCATGTTTCCCGCGGCGCCGCTGTCGGTGTGAAATTGTGTCGAAGAAACTATTGACGCGCGAAGCGTTTTCGCGTATTTTTCTAACTTTGTGTGTCGGTAAAAGCATTTAAATACAAGGTGGAGGCGACAATACGACAATAAATTTAAACTGCGTACAAAAAAATGCGTACGAAATGACGTTTCCAGTCTGCATACAAAAATTCAATCAAAAATATGAATTGGAATTTAATTGAAATTGTGTATTACATTTGTATCATATAAGTAGGGTGTATTACTAACATCATATGGATCAAGGTCTGAATTATTAGTAGTTTATGATCCTGTTGCATAATGAGGGGTATTAAAACACGAGTGTGTTTTTAAAAAGGAGCCGTAGGCGAGGTTTTTAATATTATCACACGAGTGTTCTAATACATAGTTATGGGCAGTTTCATACACTACTTTATCTAGTCTCATACATTAGGATTGAACCTACAAAATAAAAGATCAAAGTTAAATATCAATAATTTAAAAAATCTCATGTAATTTAGTACAACAAAACGTATGAATAGCGCCCAGCACATCACCGCGCATGCGCTACAGCGGGCGCTGCTGAGCCCCGCTTAAACGAGTCATTACAAAAAAAAAAAAATGGGCACTCCTTGGTGATATTAATGTAAATAAAATATTTTATAACATTAATTTGTTAGAGAAAAAGTGTTATAACAGGCAAGCACAACAGCAGCAATTGTACCAGCAGCACAGTAGCAGCAGTTGATATGATTCTATTTTTAAATTTCGGTATTGTGTTTATAAATTATGTCAATATAAACTTGTTTTGAAGTTTATAATTCGAATTTTACGATAAATATATTCAATAGATTTGTCACTATAGTTATTCGACTAATCGGCAAAACCCACAGTCAGCCCATCCTACAGTTTGGTGCAACTTTTTTTATTTCGGTGTTTGGATTGATCATTCCAAAATACTTTTACACATTAGTATTTCCAGTGTATTCATTTATCGTCTTATTGTTATCTCCACATTGTATTTATATTCTTGCTTTAGTTATCTCATTATGCAATTTTAATGTTACTTTTTTATTTATTTATGTTTAGTGTGTTTTTAGTTTAATGTGTGATTTCCTGTGCGAGTCTCAATAAATCCTTTTTCTTTCTTTCTTTCAATTTGCCATTGAAATTTCAGAGCTTGGAAATCTGTCATACAGGTCCCGAACCCAGTATACGAGTACTCGTACACTTTGCTCTTACAAAAGTTAGAACCTTGCTGTAAACAAAATTTTTAACTTTTTGTGGGTATTAAATAACTAGAAATATTGTTGATGTGCAACACTTAACACACATAACATCACGCCTGCACGCCGACGGGGAGAGGGCAGAGGTGTAAGTAATACCCTCATCTCACCTGCCTCAACCACCTACTGGTTTGCGGTCTTGCACTAAGTTCCCAGGTCGAGGAAAGTGTTATTGGGTTTTTTCCTTCGAAATTTTCCCAGAGCCCGGATTCCGCATTTGTGCTCGCTTGCACTCTTTACATGGGACTCAACAGATGGCATGATCCCTGCCATTGTTTAGTATGATAGCGTCTGAATCGGATCCCGTTCTTTGCTTTGGTTTTCTTCTTAAACATTAATAATACTACAACAAATTTTATGATTTTGCTACTAGAACAGTCTGGATCTAATTAATTAGTCAATCCACCAAACGCTTGCAACAAAACAAAAAAACTAAAGCGTTGAAATAAGCACTGAAATTAAATTACGTTGAATTACTCTTGAAGTGGTTTATGAGTTAGTTATTTTAATACCTATTACCATAATTATGGAGGCCTCATCATTCACCTGCCCTTATCTCAATCTATTCGGGGTCGGGGTAACATGTCGTTTTAACCGACTTCCAAAAAGGACGAGGTTATAGTTCGTCGCGTATGTATGTTTTTTTTTTTTTTTTTTCCGCTGATTTCTCCGTCAATTGTGAACCGATTTTGGAAATTCTTTTTTTGTATGAAAGGGTATGCTCCCAAGTTGGTCCCATATAAATTTTATTAACTTTGCTTTGATAGTTTTTAAGTAAGCTTCAATGATACGTATTTTTTTTCCTACTTCGTATATGTGGATGATATGATGATAACTTCCTGTCACTGTTATTTACATAGCAGCAGGTAAAATAACTTTAATTTCGGAAGTTGGTGGCAAAAAACGAGAATTTAAAACCAAAGACACCGACTTCCGAAATTAAAGTTATTTTTCACTTTGTAGTTTTTTTTTTTGGAGGTCGGTTGTATTTTTTTTTTGTTTTTTTCTTCCATACCATCTTCCATATTCTCTATTAGTCGCCATCTCAGTAGTTATCCTCTTTCTAGCCGTGTCATCTTATATCAGGTACCTATTATAATTAAATTATTTCCTTTTAAATTATTAAAAAATGTAGATTTTTTGTTTCAACATCGTCATAGCTCACAGTTTTGTCTAAAAATTCTATTATTATAATAGATTAACTAATAAAATTCGTTACACGTGTATCGACCAAATCACTAGATAGGAACGCAACCATATACAAACCCCACCACATCAAATCACTGATTGAATATTATTTAAAATTATAGTTTTTTAAGATTTTAGTTCCTTGAACAAAAAAATCCCAAAACGCAAAAAATCTTTTTCGTTTTCGAATAAATGCCAAATAAAGAGGAAAGACATTCAATATTAAAATATGGCATTTCCTGCACATAGTGGACCTAATCGTAAGGTATAATTTATTTCCTTACTGTTCTTTGGAAGTCATGAGTCATCAGGGAAATTATTGAAGGATTCCAAGTTTTTTTTTATTGAGGTAAATAATCATTTTGCCGCCAGATGCCGTAGTAGTAATTCTTTGAATTTATGGGCGTCACACCAGAAAGTTTAATATACATATATCTCTACCTATTTGTTTATTTAGTTTATTGGAAATTCAGTCCACTATAACGTACACTAGGACTGCAGTCTTACTAACCAGTGTGGCGATTTAGTGGCCTCCATCCGTCAAGGGAGTGATTCTTCCTGTCATACTATACAACTTTCGCCATAACACATTAATAAATAAATAAATTAAATAAAATAAATAAATATAATAAAATAAAATAAATAAATACATTCTTTGTTGACTTAATATAAGGTTACAAATCATATGAAGTCTCTGAATCCCAAACGAGGTAAAAACCTGTATGTCAGGAGTCAGCGCCTTCTCCCATTTTCATTGCACATTACCATTGTTCCTACTACTACCACGAGTCGGGGGCCCGGCAGATACTTGTACATTCCCCGCACCCCCGACTGGTACCAGCCCGCCATGCCTAGCGGGCCCCATCACCAAGTGCGGAGGATCCCACAACCGCGCGTCCTCCTCCAATTTTTTTTAAATTTTTTTTCATGGATTCCCTCACTCTTGGGAGGCTTATGTCGAACTCCTACTGTCTAAAACACCACTGTTCCTACTGCTACCATGAGTCGGGGGCCCGGCAGATACTTGTACATTCGCCGCACCCCCGACTGGTATCAGCCCGCATGCCTAGCGGGTCCCATCACCAAGTGCGGTGGATCCCACGACCGCGCATCCTCCTATAAGGGCACGCATGAAACCCTCCATGCCACATCTTTGGATCTGACTGTTCGGGCGACGACACAGTCCCAAATTTCGCCGGCTCCTCCTTATGGTGGCCAAAGATCGTTAAGTGGCCTTCGACGCCCGGCTGATCTTCTGGTGTGGGTGGAATGAGGTATGCTTTCTCTTCCTCTTCACCACCGCCTTTGCATGCATCATATCCTGGCAAAAAGAGGCGACAGCATCCCACGCGTTACCGAGGCAGGCGTAAGAAATGCTAGCGTGCCGATTTGGACTCCTTCCTGACCTATTGACCACAGAAGACAAAACACAAAGAAAATTGGAAAAGTATGTGGGAGACCTTTGCCCAGCAGTGGGACAACGTAGGATAGGTTAATAAAAGAAAAAAAACCTTATAGTTCCTTTTCTTAGTTACTCTTTGATACGAGTAACAGTGAAAAATAAGAAAGAGTAAAATAAAATTATTCTAACACTATGATAGATCATAGTGTTAGAATAATTATATTTTACTAGCTGCGCCCCGCAATGAAAAATAAATAAAAACGGAAGACCATATCATACTCGTTCCTGCATGAGAAGTATTTACTTGAAATCATAAAGAACCTGACATTTAAAAGTAGTATTGAGACTAAAAATAACTAACACGTTTCTTATGTTTAGGTTGAAGCCGATATCATAAAATTGTCTTTCGTCGTAAAGGCAGCTTCCCACGGTGCGCTATATTTTGGACGGACGCGGACTAGCCCGCACGGCCTTCGACCACGGACAGCCACGCACCACATACCAAGGCTCTTCCCACGGTCCGTGCTATTGCGGACGAACCAGCCTGTTAAGATTGTATCCGTTTTGTCATTCCGAAATGTAAATTGAAAGAGAAGCTCGCACTGCACGTTTGAAGTCACTGACTCGCCGCAGGTCGGACGCACCGCGACGGATGTGTCTGAGCTACCACAGACGATACTCTTCCCACGGTGCGTCGTGCGGGCCGGTCCGCGTCCGTCCGCAATATCGCGCACCGCGCACCTTAACATTTTGGTCAAAGGACCATTATTTATATGTTACTTAACACACAACATTTGGTGGTGTAGAATATAAAAAACTTTGTATGACGTGGATGGACCCTCCATTCACGTCATACAAAGCTTTTTATTTTCTTTTGGAGAATGTTCTGCAACTTAAAGTTAGGGTTTACACATTTTTTTTTGTTTTTTATGGATTCTAATAATATAACAGTTTTAAAAAACACGTAGTTACTTAGGTAGGTACTTACCTACTTAAATGATTTTTAATGAACCCTATTCCTGGCTGATATTATCAATGCGAAGGTGAGTTTGTTTGTTTGTTATGTGTTTTCTGTACACGCGCACTTATCAACTTGTATTTCCACGTTGAAAGACAAGTGTTTCTTTTACGTATCAATTTAATATATTTTTATAATAATAAAAAAAACATTTGGTCTTTTTGAGTGTTTTTTATTTTTGTATGTATGGCCGCTATACTATTGCGGGTTAAAGGGAACGTATTTCGTTTTTATTATAATACTGTATTTTTTTGTTTTTAATAAGTTTCAAAAGAGAAATGGTATTTTGACTATAACTATTTCTACATAACATAACATCTTAAAATATAATATCGCGCCTATATTGCCCGAAGGGTTCGACAGTGGCGAACCTACCTATACTACCTGTATACCCACATTTCGTTGTTTATACTTAAGGGGGAAGCGCTAATGTAGGCCGCGAAATTCAAATTTTCTTACGTTTTTTGCAATTTGCAGGTCAGTGTCTCTTCTATCTTGATTAAAATATGATTCGCGACCGTAACGAATATGGCTTTACAGAATTATAATCATTAGAATCAGCAATACAATTCCTTTTATTAGTTTAATCCTAAAATGTCATGATTTCAATGAAATGGTCATTCAATAGGATTATATGAAGTTAGGGAGTTGTATTGATGACTTTTATGATAATAATTCTATAAATAAATATTTATTACGGCCGCGAATCATATTTAGATCAACATACAACCTGATACTGACCTGCAAGTTGCAAAAACCATAAGAAAATTTAAATTTCGCGGGCTACCCTGACTCTTTCGCCTTAAGTCCCATGAAATAGCGATCCAGAACCGGGCGCAAGTCCAGACTCCGGGCTGCTACTGAGAAATTCTAGATGGAAAAACCCAATAGGTAACACTTTGCCTGACCCGGGAATCGAACATCATGCTTAGTAGTAGCGCTTGCAACCACTAGATCAAAGAGGGACTCGTAGTCGAGTAAGTAATTTTAATTAATCTACTCACGTTTAACTGCCAGAAAACAAAGTTTTATACACCTATTTCTTTCACGTTTGGACGAATACTTCCAAAGTAATTCATTACTTCTGAGGAATTCAAATCCAATTTCCCAGAAGTAACAAAAAAAGAACAAAAACAAAACAATCTGATTCGGAAAATACCCAAATTAATGGAAAAAGGCAAAATATTACAAAAAACCTAACGCGAGTTGGAAATAGTCCTCGTAGCGTCTGAAGATAAGAAATACACAAAAAACCACAATCATAAACAATTTATGACTCATTTACCCAAGCACAATTATGAAAACCGGTATTAGCAACCCAAATCAAAATATTTTATTTCACATAAACCTACATGGGCATTTATGAAACGTCGGAACTAGGTGCACGGTTCCAATTGGTCGTTTCCTATGGAGAAGAGCCGGCAAGAAACTCCACGGTTACTCTTTAAAAAATAAATGGCTTTTACAATGTTTTCAAATAACAGTATTAATAGGTATGGGAGGACAGTGTAGGCCTGTCCACAAGTACCAGGTACTTAACAAAATGGAAAATGGTCTACAAATCAAACCTGAGTCTATTAATATTATCACGTTTTAATTGATTTACTGGTTCTTAAACTGGTATTTAACTGAATCCGGTTAGACTAGAAGCCAACCCGCACATAGACGGGAAAAGGATACGCAGAATGATATTTACACTGATTTAAGAGGCTTACAACAGCTAAAGCGCGGTCACTGAGGGCAGCATAGAAAAGAAAGATAAACACGATGACACAACGCAGGTAATTTGTAATTTGCAAAATATGAAGCAATTTAACATAAATCTATTGATTGAACTAAAAAATTAAAATTCTATTACGGTAATAATGTTACTTGTAGAAAAATCTGACAAAAATCAGAATGATTGCATGTATATTAATATGATTTTTAATCGTTAAAATATTTTTTTAGAGGTTTCCTTGTGATTTTTTTTCTATAGAATCAAATTAGTTATATTATGTTTTCAACACAACTATCTTACTAGCAAATATCTTGAATAATATCATAATATATTTCTCTGACTTTGTTTACTACGGTGGATCATATACTTTTAAATAATATAAAACTTGCTTTTAGGCACGGCGTTCCTGTAGTCCCCTTAATTTAACGATAATATAATCACAGTTTTAGAATCTCTGCTATGATGTCATGCAGACGTGTTCAAGAAAGCGATCCTTAAGGACCAATTCCTTCGGTACCATTTCATACGGAACCCTAATAAGGACCAAAATTAACTCTGTTATTGTATGCCATTCTAACCTTAGCCTGTACCTTCACGTGTGCGTCAATGGGACTTCCTTTCCAAAAGCAGAACTTCATAATTCTAATTTTAGTCGACCGTATAAAAGTTCAATGTATGGAAAAACCGGTAAAAACAGTGTGAAGCCTTGAACCTGATGGACATAAATAAATTGTGATTTAAAAATAGCATAATGCGTTCGCGGTTTCGCACGCTGTAGAAGTTTCGAATACAAAAAAAAATGTAATCTTCAGATTACAATTTTTTTTGAACAATCAATGGGGTGAAGGGTGGGCGTTTTGGGGGACTGTCTTATGTAATTTTGACGTTCGAAAAGTGCTGACTCACAGCCTAGTTTGAATAAATTACTTTTGAATTTTAAATCAGCCTAGCCTTTTCTCATCTATATTGGGGTCAGCTTTTAGTTTAACCGGATGCAGTTGAATACCAGAATTTTTCATGGAGCGATCTGACCTCAACAACCCAATTATTGGGTAACTGCACGGTACCCCTTGGTAAGACTGGTTGTCAGACTTTTGGGCTATCTGGCAATACATTACGACTGTTAATCTACGATTGATAGCCGAGACCACGTGCTTTCTGTGACGGAGGGATCTCGATGGAATGGATGGTCACCCATTCACGAACCGACCGCGGCAAGCGTAGTCGTACACTCACCTACGCTTGACCCGTGAGGCTGTTATTAAGTTGTCTCACCAAAAATGATTCTAGTAAAAACGTCGCTTGGAAAGAAAGAAAGAAAGAAAGAAAGAAAGAAAGAAAGAAAGAAAGGAAGAAAGAAAGAAGGAAAGAAAGAAAGAAAGAAAGAAATCATGAAAGAAAGAAAGAAAGAAATAATGAAAGAAAGAAAGAAAATGTATTTATTGAGACTCGCACAGGAACTCACATATTAAACTAAAAACACACTAAACATAAACTAAAAAGAAAAAACAAAGTAAAATGCAATGCAATTGTAGATAATAGCAAAATTACTATCATTTTGGTAGATAGCCATTGTATAGTTTGGATTTGTACGAGTGATATACATAACTTGGTGAAATGGAGCTCGTAATTATTGATTAACTGCCTCGCTAGTGGTGCTACTGCTGAGCATGAGCTCCTGGGTTCGATTCCCGGTTCAGGCACAAACTGTTATTGGGATTTCCATCTGGATTTTTTCAGTAGCAGCTCGGAGTCTGGACTTGTGTCCGGTTGATGGCAATAGTCTCGCCCCCTATTACGTGGAACTCAAACATAGCTGGCAAAATGCTGTGTACTATAGGTACACCTCTGCTCGACCCTTCGCGGAATTCAGGCGTGATGTTTGTTATGTTTGGTGGATAGGTACCAATACTTTGAACAATTATTTGTGTTATGAACTGTAGTAATGTGGCTGTCGAACAACCCGTCATGTTAACGACTGCCGTAGTCAACTTTTTCTCGAAGCACGAACAATTGTGAGAATAGCTCATGCCGTACAAATATTACTATTATTATCTCCTTTATTTAATTGACCGAGCGAGCGAAGCGTCTCTGCTTCAAGTCTGGCAAAATTTGCTTTCCTGTGTCAGTTTGTTGGTAGTCCTCTACAGGTCGTATGTTACAACCGATCTGGACGGAACTTGATATACAACCTTAGTTTTGGTTTACCCTAAACCTCTTAATGGGTCATTGTACTAATTATTATGAACAGCTTTCACTATGGGACCAATGCCGAACTCGCGAAAAAAAAATCTGCTGTTCCCTACATTTATGTTCGTATATCTCATCGAAATGTAGGGAACAGTTGATTTCTGTTCATAATGATGAGTACAATGACCCCTTAAGAGGTTTAGGTTAAACAAAAACTAAGGTTGTATAGGTTTTACGATTTTATAGTTTTCTTTTGTAATCGTGGATTTTTGATTCGATACTGCCTCCAAAAAGGGGGCTCATGGATATTATGAGATCCGAAAACGATAATTCTTTTTTTAATTTGAAAGTTAAATACACTCGAGAGCAATGAATCCGGGTCACTTAAAGAATCCTAAAAATCTCGGAAACTAAAAATGCTAGGTTAATGCAATAAATTGTATTTAATAGACAATGTAATACTCCTTAAATGAAGGTATTAAAACTTCTTAGTTATTGTAAAGTTATATCATAAAAAAATCAAATTTGAAAAAGGGCCACTTTCGAAGATGGAACTACGAAATTACAGCATTTGGTTTTGCTTTTGTTTGTAATCTGTCATTTATGTGGGTACATAAACCATGTTGATAGTGCTCTATATTCATTATTCAAGCTGAAATTATGTCGCTTACGCCTGAAGAATGCACCAGAATACTTACAATGCTGGAAACCGGCCGGAGTCAGCGCGATACAGCCAGGACTGTCGGTGTGTCGCTGTCAACAGTACAAAGAGTTCTCCGACGTTACGAAGAAACTGGTTCTAACCTACGCAGACCAGGAACGGGCAGAACCAGGTGTACCACAGCACGAGAAGACCGATACTTGGTGAACACCATGCTTCGAAATCGCTTTCTCACAGGAACTGAACTCACAAATCAGTTTCGACGCCTCGGAGGAAGTAACCCAAGTGCATGGACAGTAAGACGTCGGCTTGCTGAATCTAACTTAAAACCCCTTAGACCTGCAAACGGCCCTAAACTGGAGCGTGGGCATCGTATTTCAAGACTAAGATATGCCCAGAGCCACGTAAATTGGAGTATTGAAGATTGGTCAAAAGTTATGTTCTCCGACGAATCAAAATTTATGCTCTACAAGCACGATGGAAGACACAGAGTGTATCGAAGAAAAAAGAAAGAAAAAAGAAAGAAAAAGGGAAAGATTCAAGCAAGCATGCATCGAAGAAAAAGTAGCCTACGGTGGTGGGTCTGTACTTGTGTGGGCCGGAATTTCTTCTGAAAGTCGCACAGAGCTGGTGATCATAGAAAACGGCTCTTTAACTAGCGTAAGATATGTGGAAGAAATCCTCAATGATCACGTTGGTCCATTTATGGTCAATTTAGGTGAGGATGCTATATTTATGCATGACAATGCCCGACCTCATACAGGTAGGATTGTGAATGACTACCTTCAAGAGATGAACATTACTCGTATGGAGTGGCCAGCGCGCAGCCCGGATATCAACCCGATCGAGCATGCTTGGGACGAGCTAGGCAGATGCGTAAAACAACGAAACCCTCCCCCAATCACGCTTCGTGAGCTCAAAATTGCTCTCACAGAGGAATGGGAGAATATTCCCCAAAATCGTATAAGGAACTTGGTGTACAGCATGCCAAACCGCGTAAACGCAGTAATGGAAGCACGAGGAGGCAATACGAAGTATTAAAATTCAAGAAAATCGTAATAAAGTTCAAAAATTTCATGTTTCCTATTTTTGTTTTAAGGAGAGATCAGCAGTTTTTTTCTTTATGTAATTTTGTGTTAATAAAATGTATGGTGACTCATATTTTTTTTACTTTCATTTAAGGAGTATTACATTGTCTATTAAATACAATTTATTGCATTAACCTATCATTTTTAGTTTCCGAGATTTTTAACATTCTTTAAGTGACCCGGATTCATTGCTCTCGAGTGTAGTAACTTTAAATTGGTCTCATAAAAATTTGATGAAGATCTGGCGTGATAAATCGTCAATGTAGTAAATTACTCACTTTTAGATTTCTACCAGTGGTGGCCCTTTAACTACTACGTAAGAATTGACGGGGCCACCTTTTCATTACAAAACTAGAGAATTATGAAAATAATTTTCAGCTTGGTGTTTATAATAATGTGTTATATTTTGCGCATACTTGACCGTGCGGATACCTATAATTATGTTAAATCGTAAAACCGTACGAAGCACTGGCGGGTCGTGATAATAACAACAAAATGATATCACCAATCTATCTTCCCAAGCGTGCTAATTATGGTAATTTTCATTTTGAAAAAACCGGCTTAGTGAGTCCCTTCTTTTAGTGGATGTAAATTTTGATGAAGACAAAAACGTATCAGGACACTTGCGCGAGAAGACTTTTTCAACATGGTTTTAGTTTTCATGGTTTCCGAGGCAGCTGGTGATAAAGTTGGGGTCAAAATCAAAAATCAATATAGCGCCACCGAAAATCGTCATGGGTGTCGTTTTCATAGTTTTTGGGAGCACTGACAACGATAATGGTGTTAAATCTAAATTCAAGATGGTGCCATCTTGGATTTGCTAAATTTTGGTGTCGTTTTCATGTTTTTCGACTGTATATTTTCGGTAGTGCGATCTTGAATTTTGATTGCGTAAATAATTAGCAGCCCTGCTCAACCCTTTGAAAGAACACAGGCGTGATGTTATGAAGAACACTCAATTCAGCAACTTTTTCGCACAACTGGGTTCGCGCTAGTGGATATGCGTAAGTGTCCTTCGCGCAAGTATATTTCGCGCAAGTGTCTTTTGTGCAAATTACCTTTCGCGCAAAAGACCATTCGTGCAAAAGTCTATTCGCGTGAATTTATTTCGCGCAGGTGTCCCAAATCCAACAAAAAACATATTCACGTGCAGAAAAGTTTAAAATCTTGAACGAATTTTGATGAAAATTGGCCCACAGATAGTTTATAACCTGGATTAACACAGAGGATACTTTTTACCCCGGTAGTACTTTCCCTTGGGATAATAAATTTCCGACATCCACGTGGGTGAATCCGCGGGCGAACGCTAGTTGTCCATATTCAAATTGGAACTGATATTATATTACGGTTTTATGAAATGGCTATAACACGGCACATAACAACTTATATCACTGACCGTACTTACTATGTCGTGTTATTTTCCTTCGCTCCAATGCTCTTTGATAAGCACTAATGTGCTCTGTCATGTGTGAATCGCACTTTAGTTGTTAATATAAGTGAGAAGTGTATTTTATTTATACTTAGATAAGTCTAGGTCCAGGATATGTCCTTTTAATATGACATATGTAACATAACAAAAAAACAAACCGTTTTTTTTTTTTTGAGGGTGGTAAATTATCAAATAACTTCTCCCGCTCTGGGAGAAGTTATTTGAGAGGGCGTGTCAGACTTTTACTGACTAAAACCCACCCGTGTTCCTTCCGTTGCCTGTGTGCCGGGGTCGCGATATCCCTTTCGGACAAACTCGCAACCCCGGCAGTCATTGGCCCTTCCGGACCCCGTCAGTTGGTGCTGACATCTCTTTGAGGCGCGCGTGGAACACAGCGCGCCGTCGACCCGGGCCTGGTCCCTATCGGACGGCGAGCTACCCATTGCTCACCGTCCGTAAGCCCGCGCCTACGGTAGCCGGAAGTCGGCTCTCGACTCCCGACACCCGGGGCGTCTCCTGCGGCGACTAGGGGCGCGAGGGCGCGAATCTTGCCTCTCCCTCGCGCGCTCCGCCTCCTCCTTCACGAGCATTACTGCTTCGCAGAAGGAGGTGACAAAAAACACGCCTGTGTTCACCAAAAGGTTAGGCAGAGGTGTAACTATTTCGCCAGTTACGTGTAATAGGGGGCGAGCCTATCCAGACTCCAAGCGGCTACTGAGAAATTCCTGATGAAAAAAACTCTTTGGCCGACCCGGGAAACGAACCAAGGCCCTAATGTCCAGCAGTAGCGCTTGCGACCACTAGAACAACGAGGGAGTTAATTGGACTGGTCATGGACTTTTATTCCCAACACAATATTTCGTATTAATATAATATATCCTTCAATAAACATTGTTCTGGTGCCATACATTGTTATCCTAAATACCAACAGACAAATTATGACCACACGGACACACCTAAAATTTGATAAATATCGCAAATAATTTATGTTTTTAAAATAAGTTCGCCTTAAGAAGGAGCGAGTAAAATAAGCTCAAGAAAAAAACCGAAAAACCACTTTTAAAATGTTAACAAGATTTTGAAGTGTCCGTGTGCTTAAAATAATTGATATTTAAATCATAAAATAATAAAAGCAAGTTCATATGACTTGTTAATTCATATAAGATGAATAGAGCAACGGTCTTTTCCTCTTAGAATTGCCAAGTGTGGGAGTTTTTTGGAACTTAAAAACAAGGATGCTCTTTAAACTGTAAGATTATTTTTCCTCTTTCCTTGTACCATTTTTTTTACCAATTAAGATTATTATTCGCCAATTTAAAAACATACAACAACCTACTTCCCCACTTCCATTAAAATTGCTAGCAATCTTCGGTACAGTGATGCTAGGAACATTTGGCGCTTGAACGACATTAAGAGCGCTAACACATTGGGCCGCCATGGCGACGTCGGTGGCTACGTAGCCACCGACGTATTGCTACCTCTGGCTACCTACCGTAGCCACATAAGGTTGTCAAATAAGTAGGTAGCTGTCCGTCTTGGCGATCAGTTGGCCATTGAGCGAGGGAACCGTAACTTATTTGTATACAAAATACCGACGACTTGGCTATGCATCGCCAGGTCGCCAGAGTATCCAGTCTTCACGTAAGGGCCGGTCGGTCGTGACTACGCTTCCAAATTGGCAACGTCTCCAGACCGTAGCCAAGTGAGTGAACTGTCATACATTTCAATACGAATTGTTCGGATACGTAGTCGGCGACGTCTCCATGGCGTCCCAGTGTGTTAGCGCTCTAACGGGTATTGGTAAACATTTGCGAAATTGTTAGGGGGTCATGTCTAAGTAAAAACAGCCGCACGGGTCGATCGATCAGGTTAAGCTACGCTTGCCGCGGTCGGTCCGTGAATGGGTGACCATCTTTACACACCGAGAGTCCTCCGTACCTTGGAAAGCCGTTGGTCCCAGCTGTCATTCGTTGATCTTTGACAGTCGTTACGGGCCGCCAGAAGCTCGAAAGTCTGACAACCACGTTAACCAAGAGGTATAGTGTTACCCAATAACTGAATTGTGGAGATCAAATAGGCAGTCGATCCATGTAAAATACTGGTATTCAGATGCATCCGGTTAGACTGGTAGTCGATCTAAATATAGTTGGACAAAGGCTAGGCAGATTGATAGTTTCGTGATATTGTATTGAAAAAAATGATGACTGCGTTAGTTCCTGTTTTGACCACGCGCCAAAAGAGTCTTGTACAACTATAGTGACTGTTTGCTACTGTGTCTACCAGATTTTATTAGTACATCCAGCCAATCCCATCAATCGCAGAAACTACGAATACACCAAAACAATGGAAGATCCATAAACATAGATATAACAGACACAATTCACTAGCAAGAATGACCCTTGCCAGTTGGGCGTGCCGTTCATGAGTTATGGCCGGACCAGAGACATAGACTAAGAAAATTATAGAAGTTTACTTTACTTGCACGTCCTCTGATGCCGCCGAAATTGTTACCTGTTCGGAGTGAAACAACTGTGTCACTCACTTTCGCTCAGATAACAAATAACAAAATTATTTTCTGTTAGGTTGATAATTTTGTGGCTGACCAACCTCGAAGTCGGAGTCATTATCATTGGGTCACCACGACCCAATGATAATGACTCCGACTTGAAGTTGTAAGTCTTCTTCTTCTTCTTTTCGTGTGGTTATTGACTAACCTCGTGTCCGAGTTTTAAAGCCGCCCATGGGCTTCTGAGTTGGCTTAACATGCCATCGAGAAATATCTCTCAGACATCCTCATGATGTTTTCCTTCACCGTTTTTGAAGCAAGTGATAATTATATAATACGCACATGAATCCGAAAAGTCAGAAGTGCGTGCACTTGAGACTTATGACTTGGTAGTCTGACGGTCACACCACTAGGCTAGGTTAGTTGTAAGTCGTAGGTTTGAAACCAGGCATACGTTGTGCTGTTTATTTCATCACCACTACTCTCAAAATGTTAAAGGAAAACATCGTGAGATAACTCAACACATTCCACCACAGCACACTCGTTCATACACCACCATTGGGCGCTCGTGGTGGACTACAGCACGCTCCCTCTCACAGAGAGAAGCCTTGTGCCCCAGTGCAGGGGGAATATTACTGGTTTATCATGCATATAATGTTGCGATCCTGTTTAGTTCAGTTAATCAGCCTATGATGTTCCCACTGTTGGGACACACGCCTCCTCTCTTCGGGAGGGAGTGGCCTATATTTGTATCCTTATATATATATTGTATATATAATGTGGGTATATATTATAGTAAATTTATGTATCTACGTGTATCATAACTTTATAAACTATATATTGTCGTCTTAGAGTGAAAACTTATATGCGAAAAACTGGTGGGCAACTGGAAATTTATATTATATGCTGATCGCGCGGTAAAATCTGCTTACGCGATGCAGGATTTTGCGTGACATCAGTATGATGCGTAGGTCGCATGTGGCGATTTAGATGCCGCCACTAAACTAAAATGTAATAAAATAAAAAGTCAAAGTTGCGTCCCCGAGCTTTTCACTCTAAGGCGACGATATGTACTTGTGTACCTATTTTATTTATAATTCATTGTTGTCTTTTTAATATTTTTTATTATTATTATTTCCTCTAAATCGGACCTACAACTCGCTAGGCCCCGATACCACTAGGTCACCACTGCTCTCGCTGGGCCACGTCTGCTCCCACTGGGCCACCACTGTCCTCCTGCGATCCTGATGGCACGATAATACATGATTTTAAACGCCCTAAATTGTAAGTATTTATGTAGAATGCTGTCGGAGTGAAGTATCGCCTCTGTACCAATATTCTTAGTCTATGGTTATGGCCAGAGCAGAGGTCAGAAACGGCCCTATTGTCCAGCGATTAGCAATTGATCCCACATCTTGGCAGCCATTGTGTTCGATGAGTGCGGATGAATTTAGGGAATTAACTATGTATCGTACTATTAATATAGGGTATTGATTATGAGACATTTCGGTGTGGATTATGCTGGTAAATATTGTGCAGTGTTATTGGTAAATAAACAAAATTTAAGTAAATTTTCAATGCAAGTGAAGAAAAAGAAAGAAAAAGTGTTTATTCTGCACAAACGAAACGCACATTACAAAAAAAAACAAAACAATACCACTTTACAGATTAGCCAAAAGCCTCGTATCCATTATTGACAAATTTTATCTATTGCTTGCTGTCAGTGATACTTTTTATGTTTAAGTAACAGATTTTTTCTAATTACTTTTTGCTTATTTCGATTTGCGTTGATGGAAAAATTACTACCGCCTCAAGAGATTGCGTTTCTGTTTTGTTTTGACAACACACACACACACACTTTGTCGCATTACGCCTTAGAAACGTCATATATTTAACGTCACTAGTACTGACTCTTTTACGCAGTATATGTACGGTGACAGAGGAGGCTAGTAAAAAAAAAATGTACGGTGAGGACAAATGTAACGATTTAAATCTTTGAAGAAAACAAATCGACAAAAAAAAAAAAAGAAATACCAAGATCAACCACGGCATTGATGCGTAAAAGTATTTTTTGTTTAGCACCAATAATTTATAATAAAATCCCAAAATCTATTAGACAAATGCCTACTGCTCTGTTTAAAATACATTTAAAAAAATATCTCATAGCCAAATGCTATTATTATACCCTATCAGAATTTTTAAATGACCGCCATTAATTTAAATAGATTCCTATATTTACGACATTTTGCAATTTTCACATTTTCACATTTTAACCTTTGAATTTGCAAAACCAATACTTTTTTACTTAAGTTAATAGATTTAATAGTTATTTTTTTGTGTAGACTCAAATCTTTTATGGTTTATTCTAAACCAAATATATTTTATTTTGTACGCCAGAAATGGCAAAACATGTAGATCTACCTGCTATTTTAAGACCTTGCACATATTATTTGATGTATACTCATGTTTTACAATAAATAAATATTCTATTCTATTCTATTCTATTCAAACGTGGTGATCAGTAGTCGCTCCATTTTCAAAAGGTGAAGGGTTTTCTCTGTAGTTTTGAACAGATCACAAGCAAGGCGGTTATTGTTTTTGTTATCGTTTTGTACTTTACTTCTTTTATTTAACCACCAGCAACAATAAACAATATTCTATTCTATTTTTAAAGAGATCGGCTTATATTAATCGCCTTGAGAATCAGGTAGTTTACTCGCATTCTTCGAGATTAAAAAGGTTATACTGAATAAATATAGTACAGTACAACTATTTTTTTTATGTCCCTCGGCAAACTTCGTGTTTCGTCGGTCGTCGGATTTCTTTCAGTTGCCCTTTGGACTTGGTGCTTGTACGATTGATTCCTACCGCTGCACCCGCGTTGCCGTCAACCATAATTTCCAAGTGCAAAGGGCAACTGATACAAATCCGATGACTGACAAACCACGAAGTTTGCCGAGGGACATTTAAGCAAATAGTTGTACTGTACATACATAAGTAGGTAGAACATGGACTTGTTCAGCAAGTCTATTTTTAATTTACCTGTTTTTGTCAAGATTTTAGATATCATCATTGCTGTTAGTCATTTGGACTGTCTCAACTTATTTGTTATTGCCAATCGCCAATCCATTGTATGTCAATAGTTCCGCAAAATATAATAACATCTTTGTCACAAAATTAATTGCAACACAAAAAATGTAAAAAAATGCGTAAAATAATGTGCCTACGCATTATTTTATTCTAAGTCGTGGGAATTCAAGATACAAAAGCTTGAACATCTTTAGATATTATACATAACTACCTATTTTATATTCAATTGACTTAGGCAGTAGTTGTTACTTATACATAAAATATTTTTTGAGTGGGAAATAAACTTTACAAGACCAGCCCATAATAATGACTAGTTTGTCCAGTTAGGTGTTAATTTCGGAATATTTTGAACAATCTTTCCACAGATCAAGGTTTTACTTTAATTCACACATCTTTGTAATCCAGATATACAAGAGAACGTATACTGTTTAAATTTAAAAGAAATAAAAAAGTAAGTACCTAAATACCTGTTTTTTGCTGACATTTTGCGTAGGTACCTACATTACAATTTTTTGCACCATATTATAATCAAACAAAGTAGGTAATTCCCCAAGGTTTTTTTTTCTCTTTTCAGTTGTCTTTTTGCAGTCGGTTTTTTGGTTTTTTATACCTATAATTATGTAGTCTTTTGTTTAGAAAAAATAATCATTACAAACAGTAAGTATGTTTGTTTTTAATCAAATTTGCAATTTTTATTGAAATTACTTTGTTGAATACGACTTCATAATGTTGGGTTTTTTTTGTTATTATTTTTGTTGTAAGATTTTAACAAATAAGCGATAAAAAATTATTAGGTATCTTTTATAAACAAGATAATTTTAAAATGTCTTGTTAAGACAAGACATGTCAATGTCTTTGAGCTAGCTAGGAGCTAACTGTAATACAATATTGCAAGGTGGACAGCCCTTGTATTGGGTACTGGGTACGGAAGCACTTGCCAACATTCTGTGGAGCCACGTTTTAGTGTGGCGGGATCTACATCGCCACATGCGAAGAACGCATCAAAGACCTGACGTCACACAAAATCCTGACTTCACACAAATCCTGCATCGCGCAATTAAAGTTTACCGCGCAAACATCATAAGTATATATAATTTCTCCGACATCAATCGTGGGGCAATTGCCCGCCAGACACGACACCCGTTAGGTCGGAGTATCCTCCCTTTTATATAGAGGATGAGTGAACTTTACACCCTGTTCCTCATACCTCTAAATTGGTGACTGGAGTTCATACTCCAGACTGGAGTATGAACGTCAGCGCAGCCTTCGTGCAACTACTTCAGCGTTACGTCGATTAGTTGTTATTAGGTTAGTTTGTTAAAGTTTTACTAACATAATTTTTAAGTCATTACAAATACATGGGTTGTGTATACTTGTATGTCATCATCATCTACCTAGCCTTTTGTCAACTATGTTGGGGCCGGCTTCCAGTCTAACCGGATGCAGCTGAATATCAGTATTTTACATGGAGTGACTTCCTATCTGACCGCCACAACCCAGTTACTGGTTATTACGATACCCCTTAGTAAAACTGGTTGTCAGACTTTCGGGTTTCTCGACTTTCGGGATGACACGTAACGTCTGTCAAAGATCTACAAATGACAGCTGGTACTCGTACTAACGGCTTAACTTGCTTTCCGAGGCACGGGTCTCGGTATGCAAAGATGGTCACCCATCCACGGACCAACCTACGTGTACTTGTATGTGTAGCCTGAAATATAGAATATTATATTATTTCCTTGTTTTTTCATTTATATGCATATCATTTACATTTTTAAATATTTTTACAAAAACATTTTAAAAAATACAAAAATTATAGCCCACCGATATCGGGAACAGGGTCCAAGCTACCGGTGGTCAGGGCTCCTGAGAAAGGCACCTCCTAATGATACGCGCCGTGTCCAGAAGTACCGCTTTCTGGATCAAACTCTTGATCCAACTGCCTAACGAGAGCCTCTTCAGGTGTTGGTCGAGGCTCCTGCCTATTATGCCATTGGCCGTCACGACTAACGACCCAATGCTGTGTCTACATATCAACAACCTCGCGAGCCAGCTCAAGATCTTTATCTGCTAAATAGAATATAAAGTATTATTAATAATATGGGGCGACCTTTTACTCGACGAAATGGTTGTAAGTTCCTTATTCAATCAAGAAATCAGAATATCTTAGAGGAGGAACAGAAAAAAAAATTGATCACATGTTGTTATAACAAGTTTGGCCAGATTCTCATTAAATGAATAAAACATCTAAAAACCGAGGTAATCAAATCGCCTACTATAATAGGACTTCTTATAAATAGGCACTAGGCTGTTGAAACAAGAGCTATTAAATAACCAGATTACTGAACATTCTAGAAATAAAAAATGTTTAAATAGTTACTGGGATACTAATTATTCTATAGTGAGTCTGTGTGTTGGGTTGATCTTTTGCAGAATTTCGTACCTCCGTCCGTATAAAGATTCAAATTCAATTCAAATTCAAAATATTTTTATTTCACATAAACCTACAAGGGCACTTATGAAACGTCAGAAGCTAGGTGCACGGTTCCAATTGGTCGTTTCCTATGGAGAAGAGCCGGCAAGAAACTGTTACTCTTTTAAAAGTAAATGGTTTTTACAATGTTTCCAAGTTACAGTGTTAAAAGGTATGAGAGGACAGTGTAGGCCCATCAACAAGTACCAGGTACTTAGCAAAATATTAAA
Organism: Agrochola circellaris; assembly: GCA_914767755.1. NCBI lineage: Eukaryota > Metazoa > Arthropoda > Insecta > Lepidoptera > Noctuidae > Agrochola > Agrochola circellaris. The sequence continues at coordinate 14,994,286 of OU611860.1, forward strand.
TGGTCCACAGATCTACAGTTTGTCTACAACGTTCTCTCATTCACAAAATTTATTTTTTTATTTTTATTAGGTATTTCATTTAATAAAAGATAAATGAAATACCTAATAAAAATAAAAACCTATTTAAACCAAATGATAATGGATTCTGGATTCTGTCGCTAAGCAGCATTGCAATTGGTGTTTTCAATAAAATGAAATGAAATGAAATTTATTTAGTTGCCAGAATAAAGGTACTTATATAATAACATGGTAAAATAATTTTAGTCTCACTATATTCGACTTATCAGCCGTGCAAATATTTACTAGTACATGCTTTAATAATTATCATAAAATTACATCAATGTCATTAGTGACACACATCATATTCAAAACAAAAACAGTCTATAATAATATTAATTAGGCACATTAACATTATAAAATATATTAAATTAGTTTATTAGACAGACTTCAAGACAGTTCATCAATTTATTGTTTAGATTTATAAATAATGTCAATAATTTACAAATCCAAAATTCTTAATAATCCTAACTTATAACAATATGTAAAAAAAAACCTATGCAATCCGATAGGGGCACATAGGTACTGCAATAACATTACCTAAAAGTAATAAAAAATCTAATTATTATTGAAAATAAAAAAGTTATTGCTATTTAAAAATCACATTATTAGCACCACCAATTACCTCAAATTCATTAAAAATTTGCAAATTTTCAACAGGAGTTTTAAGTTATGACTTGTAGACACCCGCTTAATGACGGCCGCCCGCGCCCCAGGTACCGGTAAAATTCCCCATTGGAAAAGAAAATTTATGTTTTTTTTTTCCCGTAATTTACCAAATAGATAGACTCTCAGTACGATACCTAACAACATCCTCACGGATCAGACAGGGTCGATAAGGGTAGATCGCGAAAAAAATAATCAGCTGTTCCCTATATTTCGACGAGATATACGAACATAAATGTAGGGAACAGCTGATTTTTTTTTCGCGATTTCAGCGTCAGTCCCATAGTGAAAGTTGTTCATAATAATGAGTACAATGACCCCTTAAGAGGTTTAGGGTAACCAAAAACTAAGGTTGTATATATATCCCACTAATATTAGACCTCCACGCGGGCGAAGCCGCGGGCAGTGAGTTTGTTTGTTCGTTACGCTTTCACGTTAAAACGACTGGCGGATTTGGATGAAAAGATGAAAATTTGGCAGAAGGATAGACCATGCCCTGGAATAGGACATAGGAGATAGATAGATAGATACATAAATCGTTTATTTGGTGCACACAAAAGACAGCACAAAATACATAAATACATGAATATAGCTATAAGGTGCCAATATACAAAAAAATAAAATAAAGACATTGTGATGACTATTGGCTAAGACACTTTAAAATAGTTAAGGCTTGTGCAGACCAGGGCGACTTGTCGCGCGACGTGTCGCGTGGCGAATCTGCGATATTATCGCCACGCAACCCCTTTCACACTAGCGCGACTTGTCGCGCGCGAATAGCGCGCGACACCGACAAAGGAATATTCCTTTGTTCTTGTCGCGCCGCGAATCACGTAGCGGGCGCTACGCGACACCAAGAGAGTATAAATTGCGGTGCATTCCGAACTGAGCTCAGTAGTAGACGATCTTCGTCAGAGGACGAAGGTAGATCTGTATGTGTTTGCTGAGCGTGGGGTCCTAGGTTCGATTCCCCGGTCGGTCAACATAACCCAACCTAACTAAAGTAGGTATCAAGCTTGACCACGCAAGCATGAATGACGAAACTAGCGAATTCGGTCATGTGTTTACGAAGAATTTATTTAAAAATCAAGATTTTTTCATTTAGTTTCCAATTTATGTGATTTCGGTAAAATTACAATTTCTACATGTAAAGTGTACTTTCGGCTGCAACACGTTTTTATGGCCTTTTTATGAGTAGGTAGGAATTTACGTATCATTTTGAAATCATCTTAATTTACACACCCGTAAAGTTGACAACATACAAGTAGGTAGGTATATTGGAACTAACCTAGGTACCTACTTACTTTTAATTTACATAGGTATCAAACGAATTCCGTACGTAACTATCTACGTTAATTCTTCTCTAATAAAATGGTGCTCAATATGTTGTAATGATCGATATTTCAGTTAGCAAATCCGATACTAGATGGCGTTGCTAGGCTCGCCACAATAGTTTTATTAAAATAATATTTGAGACGATTGACAAGTGAGAAAATATATGTCGAGATGTATGTCGAAATAAGAACGACATATTCGCCAGAGTCTTTAAGGAGTCATTTGGTCTCGGGACATAGTGTCGGATTGAAGTTTCGAGTTCGCGAGTTCGATCCCGGCTCGGAGATGTACTTTTCTGCTATTTTGTTAATTTATTTATTGTTTTCCTTTTGCTTTGTCACACATCTGCATATTGTTTAGTTTGTTTATTTTGTTTTCCGTCATTACGATTCATGTTGTCCAGTACGGCACTTGCCAATTAATTAAGGTAGTTTTAAGGTGTTAGCATAAATTGTTATTGCAAATGGTACTTTATTAATTAAATTGTATAAACTAGCCATGTTCATCTTTCAATAGTCAGTTTACTGGAACCCCGGTCATCACAATGTATATGAATAAATACCTATGCATAACTGGCGAAATGCGGGTGTAGTATAGCTACCTACACCTCTGTCTATTCCTTTGGGGGAAATACTCGGTGATACCGAGTATTTCTCCCAAAGGAATAGACAGAGGTGTCTTAAACATCACGCTTGTTGTAATGATCCAATTATAAAATTACTGAATAATAACTTAAAACTAAAATAGCTAAGCTAATAACTAAAACAAGTCCTTTGAACTCGCCGCGCGCCGCCAAAACCATTAGTAAATCATTGCAATGTAACTCTTAATTAATTGCAATAAGGTATCAATTAGAATGATTGACATTCGCGAGTATTTTTTTTGAGAAATTGAGAAATTATTGTTTTACTAGGACCCCACGCTCAGGAAACCCGTGTTTATAGACCTACAGAGCTCAGCTCGGAATGCTCGGAGTATACATGGCCGCACAATACGAGAGCTGAGCTCACTTCACAGAAGTGAACGAGCTGGCTGAGGGGCTCACTGCTTGCATGCAGAATGAGACGGCGACATGCACTTCAACCGCGTCCCAGGGCCGCTATAATAAGCTCCCCGCACATATCGTAAACATGATAGACGTAAAAGGCGTTTGCGTAAACAGTGGCGACAAGATGCCCCACTATGAAAAACCAGATCAATCGGCTCACGGACAAGGTCAAAAGGCACACACCAACGAGGGCTGGGTGAACTACATCCACTCCGCCGACAGCGACTGGACGTCGGTACACAGGATCTGCCGACGTCTAAAGAACACCCCGGCCCCGGTGCCCCCGCTGCTAAACAACGACGGGGCGCTTCGATACACGGCTGCAGACGTTCGACGTTCCGTACGATAAATATGTTATCTACCATGTTTTTTATCCCAAGAACAAACTTAATATACTTAACTTAATATACCTAAGGCATTAAGTCCGCCTTTGTACTTTTTTGAGTGTGAAAAGTTTTAATAAATAAATAAATACCTATAGTAGTTGAAAAAAAAACTCATACATTCCAACTGCAAATGTTAGTTTGTACGCACAATATTGAGAGATTTAACATGTTACATATTTTAAGACCACAAAGTTCTTATAGGTTTTCCTGTTATCTATAAGTAAGTAAAGAACCATACTCCTATTTTTTTCAAAATGTACTCTAGTAGTGGTTTCGTAGATGCATGCACGAGCATGCGGGCATGGTCAATTTTTATTTATTTTCGTAAATATCTTTAAATACCTACTTAAGTATATTTAATTTAAAATTATAAAAAAAAAAAAAATTGTGATTCTCGCAATAGGCCCTTTCATTTGCTAAGTCACAGGATACAGGTTGTTTTTTTTTTTTTACGTCCTTGTTTGGGTCACGGAAATTCATAATTATGTGTACCAAATTTCAACTAAATTGGTCCATTAGATTTGGAACAAATTGGCTGACAGACGGAGAGACAGCCAGCCAGCCAACCAACCAGATAGACACACGGGTGATCCTAAGGGTTCCGTTTTTCATGCAAACGTACGGAACCCTAAAAGTGCAAAAAAAGAAGGCGCTTTATTCGCGCGAACGCAGACACACCTGACTTCTATTCCGTAGGAATAAGGATGGCCTCAAAAGCAAAACAGTGGTTACAATACCAACTGCTTACTGCAGCTGCCGTTTGTCATGCCATCAACGCAATAGAAGTCAAAATCGGTTAAACGGACTGTATAAAAGGTTTAGTTAAATGTCTAATCTTATTTCAAATGGAGTATAGTACGCTTGGGTAGGTATATTGGAACTAACCTAGGTACCTACTTACTTTTAATTTACTTGCCAAACTAATTCCGTAAGTACCTACCGATCCGAGAATTCTTCTCTAATAAAATTGTGTTCAATAAGTATAATAGGTAGGTACCACAGATGAATAAATACGCATAACTGGTGAAATATGGGTGTACTATAGGTAGGTACACATCAAGCTATAATGTCCAGTTTATACAGACCTCGCATTGTACGGAAATCCTATACAATGCGAGATCAGCATAAACTGGAAATGTAAAGCTTGATGTCATGTGTAGCCGTATGTACCTACACCTCTGCCTAATCCTTTGGGATGACAGGCGTGATGTTTAAGAAATACTCTGATGTTTAAGAAATGCTCGATGATAACTTAATTCTAATGATAATGAGTGATCCAATTATAAGTAGCTGCGCCCCGCGGTTTCACCCGCATAAGTCTCGATCCCGTATATATATAATATCCTATGTCCTAGTCTAGCTCATGGTCTACCCATGCGCCAAATTTCATCCAAATCCATTCAGCCGTTTTAGCGTGAAACGTCAAACAAACTCACTTTAACATTTATAATATTAGTTAGGATAGTAGGTAACTACAAGCAGACTGGTCACAAGTAGGTACAACTGCGCGTCAGGTCTTGAATGTAACACAGCTAACACAAGCGTTCGCATTCAGACGTAGGTACTCGAACTGACTCTCGCACAGCTGATATCACGCACTCGCTAGTGGAGCCCTACTCTGCCGCGCCGACCGCGCTATACACCGAGTCCGCTAAAAGTACCTACCTACGACGAACGCAGACCATTTCAACTCGCGCTGCCCGCCCATTAGTGCACCTGCCATGTTTTGTCTCTGCATCACCCTAAGGTTGACTGGTAGAAAATGCTTCAGACATTGAAGCCGCCTTTGTACTTACGGTTTTTTTTTTTTACTTGTGCATAAAGTTTTAACAAATAAATATTAGTGATAAAAATTGTTAATTTGTTTATTAACGCATTCAAGGACGAGACACAATAGAAGTTATATGTTATAAACTCAGACTAAATAAAAAACCGGCTAAGTGCGTGTCGGACCACGCACAATGAAGGGTTCCGTAGCTGGGATGAATTTATCCCAATAAAAAACTTAACATTGTAGTTCCAATACGGAATGTATGGGAGATCATCATCAGCCGGGGGGGGGGGGGGGGCTTGACTAACAAAAAATTCTGTTAAAAGCTTAAACATAACATCCCCACTTTACGTGTAGGGGAGGTACCCCATTGTCGGCATGATTAATATGTCGTACGGACAGACAAACGGACATGGTGAAACTATAAGGGTTCCTTGTTTACTACGGAACCCTAAAAACCAAGACAGAGCGCTGTGAATAATACAGTGAAGCATGCCAAAACTACACCTCCGCTCTGTGCATGCACGCTCACACGCACAATCTACTACCTTTTACAATGACACTACAATCAAACTACACCACACAAAGTGTACACCACACAAAGTGTACACTATGTTGACGAAACCAGCTTCACTTCACTGTTGACAGCACTCTGTCTTGGTTTTTTATTTGGTCTGAGGTTATATTATAACGCCTATGGGCGTTTAGTGTCCCTCAAAGTGTTAATAAACATTTTACCAACAATATTTACATTGAACAGTTTTTGATTTTAGATGTCTTACATAACTAAAATGTTAATTAAGAGTCGCGGGAAGGGTTGCCAGGTGTGTCCGGCTTTTTACAATCGTGTCCGGCCAAATATACACAAGTCACCTATGTCCGGCTTTTGTCAGACTTTACAGATTACATATTGATTGTGTTAATTACTTTCAATGTGATTATTGTTTTAGTTACCTACCGACTTTCAATGTGAAGAAGTTACAAATTACCTACTTCATTAAGAACAAAATGTGATTCATAATTAAGAGTACAGTAATTATCAAATGAATAACAGTAATAAAATAGGTACACAAATACATATATATATGGCATTCAAAAGAGTTATGTTATTTTCGTCAATGTTGCCACTAACCCAGAAACTACCACGAATTGTCAAGATTGTAAATGACCTTAAAAAAATCGACAAAAATCAAGTAGGTATACCTACTGTACCAAGTTTAAGGTGTCACGCACGACATGTGCAAAATGGGAATCAAGGACAAGTACACATTAGATAAACATTAATCAAAAATCTAAAGTAATAAAAACAATAAGAAACCTCTATGCAGAAGAAACAAATGAAGAATAGATATAAAAATTTATAAAATAAATACGGCAATTTAGATTTTTTTTCCCTAAAATACGGCAAACCAGACAGTGACATACGGCAGTTCTGATTTTTACGATAACAACACTGGTAGCCAGTCTACGAAATCTCTCGAGCGGGTGACGCCGTATGCATCCGATGTACCTACTACGTCACAGGCACGCATCGTGGGTTTTTTTGTAAAAATGAGTTCTAATCTAATTATTTGAATGTGGAAAATTGAGAGTCAATGTTGTCTTGGTGCACAATTTTCCAACGAGAGTATTATTATTTTGATTGTATTTATTTTTTTAAACAAAGCGAACACCCGTGCTTCCTATCCTAGAGCGCGTTTGGGCGTGGAATGGCAAACCGCGATTACCGCGAGTAGAAAATGTATGTGTAGAAATAGTAGACTTCTTTATTTTTACATCTAGAGGACTACATAATAAGCCACAATTTCTTATTAGGTAGGTACCTACTTATTTTGAAGTTAAAATATGACTATTGGATCTAGCTACACTAGTTCCTATTCAGACCTCATTTTTAGGGTTCCGCACATCCGAATGAAATAACGGAACCTGTGTGTCACAGCCGATTGGCTCTGTATCTACTGGACTGATGTGGGTACACATACCTACATTCAATAAGCTAACAGTCTACATCAGTTCCGTTGCTGCGGCTGAGGTGGGCCAGCTAGATATAAACATAATGTCAAATTCCGCGAATAATATAGGTACCTATGGCACTGTTTGGCGTACGCGGCGCGGCGGCGCGCGGCGGCGGCCGCTACAAAAGCTACTCATTCCTTTGACCGCGCTGCCGCGTGCCGCCAAAACCATTAGTAAGTCAGTGCAATGTAATTCTTAGCTAATTGCAATAACGTATAAATTAGAATGATTGACATTTGCGAGGAGATTTTTAGTTGGAAATAAAGAAATGATTATTTTTTTGTAACGGTAGTCAATCATCCTTATTTATACCTTAAAACAATGACAAAAGAGTCACATTGCAATGACTTACTATTTTGCTTATGATTTTATTTCACTTTGGAATAGTCTGTCAGTCTGCCTAGCCTTTTCCCAATTGAGTTGGGGTCGGTGTCCAGTCTTCCCGGATGCAGCTGAATACCAGTATTTTACATGAAGCGACTGCCTATCTGACCTCTACAACCCAGTAACTGGGTAATACGATACCCCTTAGTAAGACTGGTGGTCACTTTCGGGCTTCTGACGACCCGTAACGACTGCCAAAGATCCACGAATGGCAGCCGGGACCACGAGGCACGGAGGAGTCTCGGTACCTAGGTATATAAAGATGTCACTCATCAACGGACCAAGCCCCGCCAAGCGAAGTACGATTAATCGACCCGTGCGGCTGTTATTACCTTTTGGAATAAAACGTTAAATAAAACTAAGCCCTCGGTTAGCACGGATGTAAAGCATCACCGTTCGTGCTCGCGTGGGCAAGTTTAGGTACCTCGGTTAGGTTGGGTTATGTTGACCGACCGGGGAATCGAACCTAGGACCCACGGTCAGCAAACACGCACAGACCTGCTTCCGTCCTATGACGAAGATCGTCTACTACTGAACTCAGCTCGGAATGCACCGCCATTTATACTCAGCTGTCGCGGCGATATTATCGCCACGCAACACCTTTCGCACTAGCGCGACTTGTCGCGCGACAGCCGACAAAGGGATATTCTCAGAATATTGCTTTGTCGGCTGTAGCGGCGATATCGCGTCGATATCGCCGCGACAGCCGAGTATAAATGGCGGTGCATTCCGAGCTGAGTTCAGTAGTAGACGATCTTCGTCATAGGATGGAGGCAGGTCTGTGCGTGTTTGCTGAGCGTAGGTCCTAGGTTCGATTCCCCGGTCGGTCAACACAACCCAATCTAACCTAAGTAGGTATCAAGCTTGACCACGCAAGCATGAATGACGAAACTACGAATTCGGTCGTGCTTTTACGGAGAATTTAATTAAAAGTCAAGATTTTTTAAATTTAGTTTCCAATTTATGTGATTTCGGAAAAATTACAATTTATACATGTAAAGTGTACTTTCGGCTGCAACACGTTTTTATGGCATTTTTATGAGTAGGTAGGAGCTTACGTCCTGAAGGACGAGAACGGGGCCTCGCGCGGGTTAGCGGGAGGGGAGTCGAGTTTCGAGCCAGGTGTCAAGTTATTGCGCCCGCACCATTTGAAATAAGATTAGACATTAAAACAAAACTTTTTTACAGTCTGTTCAACCGATTCTGACTTCTATTCCGTAGGAATAAGGATGGCCTCAAAAGCAAAACAGTGGTTACACAATACCAACTGCTTACTGCAGCTGCCGTTTGTCATGCCATCAACGCAATAGAAGTGAAAATCGGTTAAACGGACTGTATAAAAGGTTTAGTTAAGGGGACTACAGGGCCTCAACGTGACTAAACGCAAGTTTTATAATGCCTAAAAGAATATGATCCACTGCAGTAAACAAAATCAGAAAAATATATGATATTCTTCAGGATATATGCTAGTATGATAGTGTGTTGAAAACATAATACAACTAATTTGATACGATAGAAAAAAATCATGAAGATACCTCTAAAAATTTCTTTTAACGATTAAAAATCATATTAATTTACATGCAATCATTCTGATTTTTTGTCAGATTATTCTACAAGCTACTTATTAGCATAATAGTGTTTTAATTTTCCAGTCCAATCAATAGATTTTCTGTAAATCGCTAACTGCTTCATATTTTGCAATAAATTACCTGCGTCGTGTCATCGCGCTTCTCTTTCATTTCTATGCAATCCGACATTGACCGCGCTTTAGCTGTTGTAAGCCTCTTAAATGTCTAATCTTATTTCAAATGGAGTATAGTACGCTTGGGTAGGTATATTGGAACTAACCTAGGTACCTACTTACTTTTAATTTACTTGCCAAACTAATTCCGTAAGTACCTACCGATCCGAGAATTCTTCTCTAATAAAATTGTGTTCAATAAGTATAATAGGTAGGTACCACAGATGAATAAATACGCATAACTGGTGAAATATGGGTGTACTATAGGTACACATCAAGCTATACATGTCCAGTTTATACAGACCTCGCATTGTACGGAAATCCTATACAATGCGAGATCAGCATAAACTGGAAATGTAAAGCTTGATGTCATGTGTAGCCGTATGTACCTACACCTCTGCCTAATCCTTTGGGATGACAGGCGTGATGTTTAAGAAATACTCTGATGTTTAAGAAATGCTCGATGATAACTTAATTCTAATGATAATGAGTGATCCAATTATAAGTACTTAGCTGCGCCCCGCGGTTTCACCCGCATAAGTCTCGATCCCGTATACATATACAATGTGAATTTGAATTCATGCGACACCTGTTAAGGGGTCATTGTACTCATCGCGAAAAAAAAATCAGCTGTTCCCTACATTTATGTTCGCATAGCTCGTCAAAATGTAGGAAACAGCAGATTTTTTTTTCGCGATTTCAACGTTGGTCCCATCGTGAAAGTTGTTCGGCTGTGTAGCCATGTGTACATTGAATGTTTTCGTAAGATTAGACGTCAGACCAAATAAAAAACCAAGACAGAGCGCTGCGAACAATACAGTGAAGCATGCCAAAACTACACCGCCGCTCTGTGCATACACGCCCACACGCACATATTTACAACCTGTGCCGTACTGCCGTGCTGTTCACTTCATTGTTGGCAGCGCTCGTCTTGGTTTTTTATTTGATGTGAGGATTAGACATGTACATTCGATAAGCTACATCGGTCTACATCGGTTTCGTTGCTGTGTGTGGCTCAGGTGTGCCAGCTAGATAGAAACATAATGTCAAAATCCGCGAATAATATAGGTACCTGGTACCTAGGTGGCAGTGGCAAGTGCGGCGCGGCTGCCAAAGCTACTCATTCCTTTGACCGCGCCGACGCGTGCCGCCAAAACCATTAGTAAGTCAGTGCAATGTAATTCTTATGTAATTGCGATAAGGTATAAATTAGAATAATTGATATTTGCGAGGAGTTTTTTAGTTGGAAATAGAGAAATGATTATTTTTTTTGTAAAGGTAGTCAATCATCCTGATTTATACCTTAAAACAATGAGAAAAGAGTCACATTGCAATGACTTACTATTTTGCTTATGATTTTATTTCACTTTGGAATAGTCTGTAGTGTGTTAGGGTAGGTTAACGACCTATTAATTTAACACTACTTTAGCATTGATATTAAATGTTTATTACCATACAAATAAATCATAAAACTAATAACAATAATGCGCGGCGCGAGTCGCGAAAAGACATGCATTCGCCGTAGATGTTTGTAGCGGACTGGCGAGGGCGTCCGAGGGCCAGGGGCGCGGCCATGCGCGGGAGAGCAGTGGCGCGGGCGGCGCGCGGCGCGGCGGTCCGATCGTCGGGTGTTCCACGAATTCGCCTCGCGGTCGTGTCGTAGGTATTTAACGGCGTGCGGCACAGCGCGGGCGTAGGGCTCCGCTGGCCGTAGCGCGCGGTCGAGCGGTAGGTAGGCAGTAAGGCGGTGTACAGACAAGTGAATTGATTAGGCAGTGTTCACACGGTTGTGGATATTTAATTATGAAATTATTTTATTACTGTTGTGTGTATATGTATGTATTTGTGTTGTATGTAATATGTATGTATGTAATATGTATGTATAGCCTACAAGTCTGTCAGTCTGCCTAGCCTTTTCCCAATTGTGTTGGGGTCGGTATCCAGTCTTACCGGATGCAGCTGAATACCAGTATTTTACATGAAGCGACTGCCTATCTGACCTCTACAACCCAGTAACTGGGTAATACTATACCCCTTAGTAAGACTGGTGGTCACTTTCGGGCTTCTGACGACCCGTAACGACTGACAAAGATCCACGAATGACAACAGGACCACGAGGCACGGAGGAGTCTCGGTACCTACCTATATAAAGATGTCACTCATCCACGGACCAAGCCCCGCCAAGCGAAGTACGATTGATCGACCCGTGCGGCTGTTATTACCTTTTGGAATAAAACGTTAAATAAAACTAAGCCCTCGGTTAGCACGGATGTAAAGCATCACCGTTCGTGCTCGCGTGGGCAAGTTTAGGTACCTCGGTTAGGTTGGGTTATGTTGACCGACCGGGGAATCGAACCTAGGACCCACGCTCAGCAAACACGCACAGACCTGCCTCCGTCCTATGACGAAGATCGTCTACTACTGAACTCAGCTCGGAATGCACCGCCATTTATACTCTCTTGGTGTGGCGTAGCGCCCGCTACGCGATATTGCGGCGATTTGCAGCTCGACAGTAACAAAGAAATATGCTCCTTTGTTGATGCCGCTCTGCTATTCGGGTTTCGCATCACGTGACGCGATATATCTGTGTCGCGGCGCTACAGGTCGCTCCTGTGTGAAGCGTCGCGCGCGTTTTCATAGAAATTGTTCTACGGATAAAATATCGCAATATCGCGTAGCGCGACAAGTCGCCCTGGTCTGCACAAGCCTTAAAACATACAAATTGCAGTGTGCGTCTCAAGGTTGCACCAAATGGGAGTCCAACTCAGCATGTGTCAGGCAAATATACCTGACGCTGATATTCTGCTGGATCCCTGCAGTGACATACGGACGTCGAGCAGATGAGATAATAAATATGCGAATTATTGGTGTTGTAAAAAGTGAAATGTTCAGAATATAATTACGTAAAACCCACAATTTAAATAATGATAGAATTTTTTAATGATAACAGTAAAGTTTAGCATTTGGAAACGTTCTTGTTCGATAGTGAATGTGTATTTGAAAGGATACATTATTACCCGGTAGGACGTTCCCGTGGGATAATTTCCAACATCCACGCGGGCGATGCCGCGGGCAAAAGCAAAATATATATCCTAACAGCCTACTAATTATTATAAATGTGAAAGTTTGTATGTTTGTTATTCAATGACGCAAAAACGGCTGAACGGATTTGGATGAAATTTGGCACTCAGATAGTTTATAACCTGGATTAACATGTAGGTTATTCGTAAGGATTATTTATAATTATATTATAAGTAAGGTTAAGATTAAATTATCACAACATTGAATAAAGTAATTAATTGTGTTTTTAAACTTGTTTTTGCATACTTATACGGATTAATTACGAGTGTCTTGTTTCTGTCTTGAGTTGTCAAGTCATCAAGATTTTACATTTTTATTTTAGTAAGTATATATTTTTTGTGATACGGGTTGAATCCTAGTTTTTTTTAATCGTAAATGTTACAATTAGACTTTGTAATAAACTATTATACCTACTACTTTATTCTATTTCGTCGTTGCGCGTGCAAAAGTCGCTATGTGTTATTTCATGATTTTCGGTTTTTAATGCAGTTTGAATCGTTATTTCAATACACACATACTGTAAAAACACCTATGTGATAAATGCAATATTTAAAGAGTTACGGAATGTAGCTATGTGACATTCATACATCGAACATACATGTATAAAAGTAAAAGTAAATTATTTGAATACTCTGGGTGTTTTTTGAGAAAATCAGTTTTTTGCGTCTCCTGTAAAGTGTGTAAAAAACACATAGCGATTATGGAAAGCGCAGCGACGATTTATTCTTTACAATAAGAACGAAAAACAAAGTTATCATATTATAGAACACAAGTGAATCATGGGGTTATACTAGTAGCTAAGTATTATAGTTCTCTATTAAGCTTTGTGCAGACTAGCGCGACGCGACAGCGCGACGCGACCCCGGTTATTGTTATACCGTGAAGTTTTCTTAGAAATTGTATTGTTCGAGTCGCGTCGCGCCGTCGCGTCGCGCTGGTCTGTACGAGCCTTTAATGTGACGCATGTGCGGTCAAACCTCATATTTCCGCTATTGTGATGAATCAAATCAAACTAAAACAAATCAAATCATTTAATTTCGGACAGCAAAGAGATCCATAAATTGTTAGTAAAAGATTTGCACCTAAAATACTATTGTTAGAAAATAACTATACAACATCTAAAAAAACCCTGTTGTTAGGTGGGCTGAGAGTCTAACTAAAGAGGTAAATTTCAGGACAAAAGTAAAAAAAAACGCGTTTTTTTTTAGACACCCGCTAAACGGCGGCCGCCCCGCCCAATGCAATTAGTACAATTCAAATAATGAAAAATAGTAATGGTAAAAATGGTAAAATTCAAATAATGAAAAATAGTACCTAATGGTAGTAATGGTAATGGTGGTAGTAGTAGTAATAGTAATGGTAAATACTACAAATTAAAACGCGTTTTTTTTTTCAATGGTGAATTCTGTCTACATGTCATAACTTATGACCCTTATGATCATTGGTCAAAGATCCACGAATTACAGCCGAGACCAACGGCTTAACGTGCTTTCTGAGGCACGGAGGAGTCTCGGTATGAAAAGATGGTCACCCATACACGGACCAACCCCGGCAAGCGTAGCTTAACCTGATGGATCGACGTTCGGCTGTTATTACTTAGCCACCAGCTCCTCGTAAAGCTTCGTGCAGACCAGCGCGACGCGACGCCGCGACGCGACTCGAACAATACAATTTCTAAGAAAACTTGACGGTATTACAATAACCGGTGTCGCGTCGCGCGACAAGTCGCGCTGGTCTGCACAAAGCTTAAAGCGCTCCTAATACAGCTTTGTGCAGACTAGCGTGACGCTACAGCGTGACACGACACTGGCTATTGTTATACCGTTAAGTTTTCTTAGAAATTGTATTGTTCGAGTCGCGTCACGCCGTCGCGTCGCGTTGGTCTGTACGAGCCTTAAAGTGTACCTATCTGTGAGAAACGTGGCTAGAACTTTTCTTGGTGAAGAAATTTTATGAGTATTTCTGACTTTGGATTTCCTTAAAGATGTCTTGAATGAAGCAAAAAAACACTTTATATTATCAACCCTCGACATGCCAGGTGGCAAAAAGTTACACGGTACGTCTGGTGGGTCTGTCAGACCCGGATTTTTAACTTGTTATATCTCAAATATTTTTTGATAAATAAGTTATTATAATGTACTAATGTTTACTTCATAGGATTGTTTATTATGAGTTAAAATAGAAAACATTACAAATCAACATTTTTGTTTCTAATTAGTGTATAATTAGAAAAAAAAAAAATATATGAAATAGTTTACGTAGCGTCTATTAAAAAAAATAGACTTCGTTATTCTTATAAAATACATTACTTATTAAGCTGCGTGCAGAACTGCAGACTAGCGCGACGCGACACCGGTTAATGTTATACCGTGAAGTTTTCTTAGAAATTGCATTGTTCGAGTCGCGTCGCGCTGGGCTGCGGAGCCTTAATATCAGATCTATACCCGCGCGAACTATACGCACGTCCCACTACATAATACGGGAGCGGGCTCCGGACTGAGGTTGCGGGCGGAGGGCGTCTAGTGATTCATAACGGCCAGCTACTGAGTGCGAGAAATTCGAACGAAAAACAACGGTTTATGTTCAAAGGTGGGTCTGACCGACCCCACCAGGCACACTGAGGGTTAAGCTGTACAATATTGTTTGTACGATATGAAAAGTTTCAGGATGTTCTCTTAGATCTAACACCGAATAGTCGTATTTGCCGTCACATAATTATTGGGAAGACTTAATACCTATTATATACTAATTAATTGACAAACTGCAGTTACCGTAGCATCACTAATTAGTTTGAGTATGATAGATTGGCTAATAGATACCGTTTATCTTGTGAGCGTAGTTGTAAACTGTAAGTAAGTATAGAGCACTGGTGGCCCAGTGGTGACGGCTGCGACTTACGAGTTGTAGGTCGTAGGTTCGCACCCAGACCGGCGCTTTATTTTGTGTAAATTATTTCATCACCACTGCTTTCAAAACGGTGAAGGAAAACATCGTGAGGAAATATGTACTAGAATCAAAAATTCGAAGACATTTGTGACATCTACCAACCCGCGCGCGGCCCGCGTGGTAGATTACAGCCCACTCCCTCTGACCGAGAGGAGGCCTGTGTCCCAACAGTGGGAAAATTATAGGCTGATTATGAGGCATTAATATGAAGTATACAGTATTGATGTGGTGATGTAGCAAAGTCATTATTTTGGTCTTTGGGTACAGTCTACATTTTAAACAATTAAAACGCACAGGACTTATGTAGAGATAGTCAAGGAAAATAATTGTTAAACAAATTGACACCCTACGCCAATTTGCCGAGTTATAGGCATTTCATACAACTGTCAAAGATTGCCAGTTGTGATTTGAAGAAACGGACACTTTAAGTTGCAAATTAATTTGCTATGAAACATTTAATTTACTTGACTTTATAGTTATTGATATTTTCATAAAAATCTATGATGCAATGTGCAACTTAAAGTTACGCTCCTGTTTGGTATCTTAAATAAGTTTAGTGTGACGATATAAGTACTTCACTGGATAACACTTCAGCACACAAATGTACAGAGGCGTACTATAAGGGAGATGCGCTAAGATAGACCGCGAAATTCAATTTTTCTTGCCTTTTTTTGCAATTTACAGGTCAGTGTCGGGTTGTATCTTGGTTAAAATATGATTCGCGACCGTAACAAATATGGCTTTATAGAATTATAATCATTAAAATCAGCAATACAACTCCTTAGTGTTATTATAATCTTAAAATGTCATGATCTCATAAATAAGTCATTCAATAGGATTATATGAACTTAGGGAGCTGTTATTGATGATTTTTATAATTCTAATTGTATAAATAAATATTTGATACGACCGCAAATCATATTTAGATCAACATATAACCAACGTAAGAAATTTGAATTTCGCGGGCTACCCTGACGCTAGGCCATGATCTAATAAAACAAGGTCTGGCATTCCGGGAGTGACACATGCTTACGTCACTATCGAGTTGCCATTTTATTGCAACAAAACACGAATTAAGGAAAGATTTTCAGTCACCATTCTTTAAAAAATATGTACAAAGCATTTAAATCGTCGTTTAAACAATTCAATTTAAACATAAACCAACGTAATTGTTAATTAAAACCTCATTGTTTTATCGGATTCGCACAGGTAATAAAGGTGGTTGGGGAGTTATTATTACAAACTTCTGGTAACACAGATGTGATGACGTAGCCTTGTGTCACCCACGTGACCACTGTGTCTCGGAATGCTATACCTGGCGAAGTATATTATTATACCATGCCATAGGCTCCACCAGTCAACCCTTGGGTGATGCAGAGACAAACAGTGGTAAATGCAATTTCTCTATTGAAGGTGTACGTATTTTTCTAATTCGAGGGACTTGCAAATCACAAACGGATCATGACATGTGATACTGTTATTATTTCCGCTAGTTACTTCTTATCTACTTACTATCCAGTAATTAGAATTTTAGACAGCGTAGGTCAACTAGTTTGAAATGTTTAGCTAGTTCTATTTGCAAATGCTGTTTTATTTCCGGTAAAGCATAGGTCATTGAGTCATATTTTGCAGTGTACAGAAAATATTATAAACATTTTTAGGTGTGGGCGAGTATCTTGTAAGTTTTTATAATTTTTTATTACTTAATTTTTATTTTTCACCTAGTGAAATCGTCGCTTATCTTAATAATTAATATGTTTTTCCTCGTTGGAGTGAATAATTATATTTTTTTTGAGTGAAATAATGTTGAGTATCTTATACAGTATCTGCAAAAAATATTTTTACTGGAAGATTTGATTTGATGCATAATTAAAATGCATCAATTCAGATCTGTGTGAATGAAGTTATTTTGGGTCAGCTTGGCCCAAGTCGTCTCAACCTGAACAATAATACCAGATACTACGTCGTTAAAACGCCTAAAAAAGTAGTGTGTACCGTCGGCATGAAAAGAGGATTTTTCTAAATTTATTGATAGAATTTATATATTTATTTTTATTATTAAAATTAAATGTAATCAATATTATTATTTTAAATAAAATTGAATGCTTTGAACTTGTCATGCAAGAAAGACTGTCTTTATTTGTTTAATTCAATTCAAATTATTTATTTACAGATCATACAATCCAATTTGTTAGTTAGTTACATACACATCTTAAACACTAGGTAGTGTTAGTACATAATAATAATATTGGGCAAATTAAATACTTATTCATATATAACTAGAAATCAGAATCGTAGAAATCGCCTTCTTGTCTCTTAGTTCTAGCTAGATTATTGTAAATTTGATGTACGAGAGTGAGATCGAAAACTTTTATTTTGTCATCAGATCCGATGTGTATCGTATTCTTAGCAAAGAAACGCTTGTCTTTTTTAATTCGTACAATTTAAATAAATAATGAACTTTGGCTACTTAAATTGATATCATAATTGAAATAAGCGTTGTAGATAATTATGTTTTCCTGCTTTGTATGTAAATAATAAACCGAAATTCGGAAAACATAATTACATTCGCAATGATTTATTTTACAATATCGATTTTCTGCCTGACTTTACAAATCACCGTCATCGGGAGTGAAATATCTGGTATTATTATTCGGGTTGAGATGACTCGGGCCGAGCTGTCACTGACCCGTTATTTTGGAGTTAAACTATAAAATGGTTAAGACTGACTAAAAGTAGTCAGAAAATATTATTCTGTAACATCGCAATGTTAGTTAGTTGTCTTTAGTTGTTCATTTCACAGGGATTAGTCTAGCTTTAATTCATGCCAAATGAACTAAATTCAACTTTAATATTCAAATTCAAAAGTCATTTATCCAAACTAGGCTGAGAATCAGCACTTTTCGAACGTCAAAATTACTGACAGTCCCCCAAACCGCGCACCCTTCCCCACTTCCTAGTACTTTAACTGGGAAGAAGAAGTGGCGCAACAAACTCCCCAGCAGCACTGCTGTCCATTCAGTTAGAAAAAAAAATAACAATACAATAGTATGCAAAATAATTTACATTACTCAACACAAAACAGTAAATAAATTTATTTGCCATAATGACAGCTAGCACACGCCAATATACCAACAAAACAATCGAAATCTATGCTCAAGCGGAAATAAAAACTCAAAACATAAACAGAACTTAATACCGGAGTAAAAACTTACATTACCACTATTAAAACTTTCAACATTATATTGAACAAAGTATTCCAACAGTTTCCAAAAACGATGTTCCAGCTAATTCTCATTGTATCTGACCGCAACGATATCAGCTACAAGATCCACAATAACACGTCAAAGCTCTTCCTTATCTGCTGTACAAAACATTGTGTTATCACCCTTATCTCACCTTGCTTAAAGTCCACTTTCACACCAATTTCAGTCACAAACTATAACATCAAATTTGCAGTTATCATAACCCTTAAATTTGTGAAGATAGAGTTAATTCTTGCTTGGTGGAGGTGGAGTGTAAATTGGTAGATGTCCCAGTGACTTCGCTAAACATTGCAATTGGATACCCATAGTGTAATGGACATTTGGAAACGCATTGAGAATGGGAGCACTAATCTGATTGCCTCTAGCACCATTCAGTGGTAGACTAAACAGGACCATTTTGTCTTTATGCTCGTGTGGATGCATATTATTAAGCATATTATATAAGCTTGTTCATTTCTAGGGTTGTTAAAAGGGGATTCTTGCATTTTGTACCATTTTTACTGCTTTAAACCATCTTAAGCTTTAGTGTATTAGGCTCTTCTTCTTCTATTTTGAATTCTTATTTCTTGCTGTAAATCATTGATTTATAAGTAGGTAAGTGTTTATTTATAAATCAATGATTTACAGCGAAAAAGATAGAAGGTGAGTTTTTTTATATCAAGGTGATAGAAAAAATCGAGGGGATATCGGCATGTCGGTATCAGCCTTCAAAGGCATTGTGACATCCACCAACACGCACTAGGCCCACGTGGTGGATTACAGCACCACTCCCCGCCTCCCTCCCTCCTTTCCTCTTACTGAAAGGAAGCCTGTCTCCCAGCAGTAGGAACGATATCTATAGGCTGATTATGCAAAGACTGTGGAACAAAATTATGAGACAGGTCTCTTCAATTCTTCGATCTGTTTTGTGAGATAATAATAGGAATACGGATACGTGTTTGGACACATGACTTTGTCATTAAACCTTTTATCATTTGAATAGGCTCCCCAAATATTCCCTCCTTTATAATTCCAAAATTATTTAACGAAACAAAATTCACTTTCTATTTTTTGTTTAATAAGCTGAAATAACGATGGTACACTGCGTTAAATTCCATGATGAAACAGGGTCCAAATTCTACGAAATTCCCTTTACATTTTCTGGTGGATACCGAGAAACGAATAATTCACACCCAAAACAGTTAGATTGTTCACTGTTCACTCAAATAAATTATGTACAACGGTCTCAACCTCACTACAATCCATGACACTACTCTAATACGTATTTAACAGACCCCAGCGGTTACTGACCAAGAGAATTTCTAATTCGAGACCCAAATTATCTAGACATTGGCATATTTAGTGGTGAGTCTCAAAGCTACTGTAATGAACTTGCTTCAACGGCTATTATCAAAATATTCTGGCAATACCAAATGGTTGTAAATTCGGAACGGTTGGTCGTATTGTGAGGTACCTACTGTTTTGATGTTGGATTGAGCTCAATTTGGAGAATAGTCTGAGTGAAATTTTATAGAGCCATTTGCTCTAAAATCTGTTATAATTCTTGTTGGTCCTTTTATTCGAAATCTGGTCCTTTGAGCTATTTTTGATAGTAAGCAGTCAAGAAATATGTTTTCTTATTTAAAATTACTTAACCACGATGAAATCTTTAATAGACACATTAACATTTTTAACGTTTTTATTGCCAATTAAAGTATTTTTATAGGTATAACTTGTCCACTCTAAATGACGTGCTCCACTACCGCATTTTACGCACACAGTAATGCGCTAGTGGAGCGCGTCATTTCAGAGTGGACAAGCTCTAAGGAAAAGTACCGAACAGAAAATGCCAAGTATTTAAATTTCCGGAAAGCCGAGCATCTCAAAAACCACAGCTACCAGAGCCAATGAGCCATAATAAATACCCATTTACGACAAAACTCATCGTTTTAAATTCCCATTTTTACTATATATTTTTATTTGAGGAACGTGAAGTGTCGTCGTTTTCATCCCACCGCTGTACAAATTGCGTTAGCTATCCAATTTCATACTGAAGTGTCGTGCGACGTGAAAAATTTTCCGCGTTAGCTCTCGTGTGAGGTTTTATTATATTTGTAACACTTATCAGCAGTAGATTAGTCGGTCCTTTAGAACGGAAGCCGTTTTGCACTTTTGATTTTTTATGAAGAATTTACCGCGTGATAGTGGAAATTAAATTCTTACTTTTGTTGAGGTTATTGAGAAGGAAATGTTTTGCAGATTACTGTAATGAGCTGAAATTGTGATGATGGATGCAGAAATAATAATTGAGTTTTATCATTAATTTAAATTCTCATAGATCTTCACATAAATTACCACAAACGAACGAACGATGGAACTATATAAAATGTTTTTGAAGAAAATCATCGGAAAAATAACCTATGATAATATTAAGATGGATTATTCATAGCTAAATCGTAACATTTAAGAAACCTATTATTCCAAAAACCCATCCTGCGGTGTTAAATTTCACATAGCAAGAATTCTTTCCTCCACTTTGCAATTATTTTTTTAGCAGGCACTTTCTTCGAATTAGGGTTCATTTTCGGCTCCTCACACTTGGGTCCATTTCATTCTATCCGGTCTTGTGCGTGACCAATCTATCATTCAAAGAGGCATTCAAAGCAAAGATCGTATAAATTATTCGTTGATCCTCTTAGATCATCTATACGAATAAATTTATGTATTACACTGTGGGGGAAAACAGTTGTACTGGAAGTTCAGTTTTTGGAGGTCAAGGATTAATGGTGAATTTCGAAAACTATGTCTTATATGTAAGTGTAGGTACAGTTACCTAATGTAAAATGCATGCATAAGTGTAATAGAAAACGGATGGCAAATTCGTTCTCAAAGTTCATATTTACGATTTCAATATTTGCACCAAAAGACCAAAATATTTACATACAAAATGTACCTATTACTCTCTCAAAGAGATTTCAACATTTTCAATATATAAATTAGGTATGAAGTAAAATGTTCACAGAAAATGGATGGGTAAAAGCAGAATGTCTGGTCCGTAATTCATACAAGAATATGCATTTTGAAAAGCAACGCTTTAGCAAATCGTGTTATTTTCGGTCGCATCGTACTGTCTAGTTCGTAATGGTTGTAACTTTTATATATGTGGAAGTGTGCAGTTCGTATTTGGAAATAGAAATGAGAAATTAGAGTGTGAAGTCAACTGTCTTACCTCCACAACCCAGCTATTCTGAGCTATTATATTGCTCCTAATCATTTTTAGGGTTACGTAGTAAACAAGGAACCCTTATAGTTTCGCCATGTCCGTCAGTCTGTCCTCGTTTTAGCTCGGAGATGGTTAGTACTAGAAAGCTGTAATTTGGCATTTGTATACATATCAATTAGCTAAATGGTTGTACTTGGATTTGTGAAAAAATGCACAGCAGGTATATATAACGAAATTAAAAGGAAAACTATCACAGCTAAGTAGGCTTTATAGGTTAACGAGTAATAATCGACCAACTTAAATTTGCAGTTTGATAAAAATGATCTCCCCATACATTCCGTATGGGAGAAAATGTTTTTCAACTACAATGTTAAGTTTGTTCTTGGGATAAATTCATCCCAACTACGGAACCCTTCAATGTGCGTGGTCCGACATGCACTTGGCCGGTTTTTTTATTTTTTATTTTTATTATATGACGTAAACGTATTTTATTTCTTCATTTATGATCTTAGGTCTATACCAGTTGGATATCGCAACCTCGGCACACAGGCAACGGAAGGAACACGGGTGGGTTTTAGTCAGTAAAAGTCTGACACGCCCTCCCGCTCCACCCAGAGCGGGAGAAGTTATTTGATAATTTCCCATCCTCAAAAAAAAAAAAAAAAAAGGTCTATACCAGTTAGCCGACTTAGAGGCATGAAGATCATAATGACTACAACAAGTATCCTTCTCATGATTATATTCAGCTCATTCTGCAGGGCACATGCCTCTTCTCATACACAAAAGGCATGAGCATTGACATCCACGCTTGCTCAAGGCAAATTGGCCTTGGATTTATGATAACTAGGAGACCAATCATTGTTGCAAATATTCGTATGAACGCCTGTACGCCTATACTTTTGAAATGGTTCTTTCGGTCGACGTTTTGAGATCGTCGAACTGGCAAAAATGGCCTAATTTTTTGAAAACTTTAATACAACGTAAATAATATTGCAATAGCCAGTGGTTATGGCTGACCCAACAGACGCTGTCCTGTCAAAATTGCAACAGTTTTATTAAAAATATCATAGAAAAAAAGGACGTTCAGTTTCCCGGAATTTGATAATTTTTCACGAACCTTCTCCAATTTTCCTTCCTATAAAAACCTAATTCGGAATATTACGAATATTTTAAAATAAAAATAGCCAAATCAGTGCAGCTGCCCCAAGTTATGCGCTTATAATCGAACAGTATTTCATTATTATTTACAAGATTTTAGACGTTACGTAAAACGAGAAAATTCTAGAAATTCATTAAAAAATCCCATAGAAAAAAATGAACGTTATAATGGTGGCGGTGGAATAAAACCAACGTTGGATGACAGATAGGTGTTTATTCACTTTACTTCAAACATTTGACAGACTTTAGCAAACAAAGTTAGACTGAGGTTAAACCTATGAGTGGTCCTAGGGATGGACTGCGGGGCTATCCTATCCCTTTACCTCCTAGCTAGGCTATTCCTGAGGGCGACGGGGCCTCCGCTCAGGTCAAGCTTATGACAACAGTGGTGACTGCGGGGCTATCGACCACTGTGCCTTCTAAGTAGCGAGTGCTCGTTCCTCCATGGTGGACCGTTTATATAGTCGGTTTGACAGCTTAGTGTGTGTCTTCACCATCTCATGCTTGTATGTGGTTGTAACCTTCGTTGACGTCACGGAATGTTAGATGTCGCTAATAGTCTGTAGGTACTGTTGCTGTTATCGTCTTATCGATGGTTGATCTTGTCTGTGATGTGATCTACTCAGGTGGCGTAATGTTGTGCACACAATATGGTAGATGGCGTAAGGCGTCGTGTTATAACGTTCAGTTTTCCCTTTGATATAATTTTCCAGGAAACTTTTCAAAAAAAAATTCCCCGTAAAAACGTGATTTGGATTATTACAAACATTTTAAAGCAAATAATAGCCAAATCAGTCCATCCGTTCTCAAGTGATACGCTTATGAACAGTATTTCATTTTTATTTACAAGATTTTAGACGTTACCTTAAACAAGAAAATTCTAGAAGACAGGTTGCTTATTCATTTATTGTTATCATACATGTACATAACTAACACCCCCAACCCCACTTTACATACAGATCATTTTCAACGTTGACGCCCGAAAAAAAAAACATTCTGACATGATTCAATTTATTCGTGAACTGCAAAGACACGAGAAAGCCGAGCTTGTAAAATATTTACATGTCTTTTGCCCCTTTCAACCCCATAATGTATTCAAAAGTTCCCGGGGATGCTGTGTGTAAAAATATTTAATGCTGAATATTTTTGGGGTGCGCTTATTAGTATTGTTGCTCGGGGATTGTGTATCTGTAAAGCCGCGTTTTCACTACCCTCTCTAGCGAACATTTTGTTCAGAGCAAATGTTTGTTGTTCTACTGATGTTCGCTCAAAACAGAAAACAATTTGTTTTCACTATACCCCGTCGAGCGAACATTTGTTCAGAGCAAATGTTTGCTGTTCTGCCGATATTCGCTCAAAACAGAAAACATCTGTTTTCACTACCCTGTCGAGCGAACATTTTGTTCAGAGCAAATGTTTGCTGTTCTGCCGATGTTCGCTCAAAACAGAAAATATCTGTTTTCACTACAACGGGAAAACTAATGATTGCACGTCGGTTTCACTGAAAAAAAAAGCACGCGAGCTTTCGTTCGCCGAGTCTTACCGATCATCACTGAACAAACATGTTCGCTCGTTCAGCATTTTCATTTACGCAGAACTGTTCAGAACGCTAAGTGTATACGCAGCTACATGTATATGCGTATGTCATGTCTTTTCTTGGAGTTTTTTGTGATGGAACAGAATAATGAGCTTAGGGGATAAATGTTTATTGGGTTAAAGATTCTTAGACTGTGATGCTTTGTTGTTTTATTTTTGTTTCCAACCCACGATATATTTATATTTGAGGCTTATGAAATTAGTCATTAATTGATTCAGAATATAGCGTAGTGTTTTCTATAGTATGATCAAATAATACCTACGACCTGACTTTAAACTTACAAATTAAAAATGTAAAAAACTTAAACAATGCTAAACTGGGAATTTTAAGCAAAAACAATCAGAAATTGTTACAAGTTCAAGCAAAGTTATTGCCTTTGCTGTCAAACGTGAGAATCATAATATATACTCGTATGTCGCAGTAAGATGGTTGAAGTTGAGATATAGTTAAATCCCTAGGGATATAGCTATATACCGTAATATAGTTACATGAAAGCGGTTCATAACTGTCGGAGTGCCCTAATTTTGTTATTGTGACCAATTTCGACGTAGCGACCGACGGCTCGCGCATTGGTCACAGTTCTAGCCTAACCCCTAACAGTTACATTACTAGATCGTTCTCGTATTATAGTTATATTCCTAGTAAGACAGTTATGGACCGCTTTCATATAGGTAACTATATTACGGTATATAGCTATATCCCTAGATATCCTTAGGGGTATACCTATATTACGGTATATAGCTATATCCCTAGGGATATAAGTAGTTGTTATGCAAATAAGATTTGCATTTATGTAATTACCCTGCCCTGTTATAACAATAATAACCGAGAGTGAAATAAAATTACCTATATTTTAATTAAACATTTACTTTATTAATATCTGGCGTGTTTGTTCCAAACTATTATGATTGGTGTAGGATATAACTATATCACGGCTTCAACCGTCTTACAGCGACATATACATAGGCGACTGAAGTTTAAAAGTCAGTCATCACCAGAATTATTATTACGGTTTTCCTTGAACCCACTGACAGAAACTATGCTGGATACTGGCTTCATAAAATACTAACGGTGGGGCCGTTAGTATTTTATGAAGCCAGTGTAAAAACAAAACTATTCAAGCCCTCAATTCGGGTACAAAATAAAAACATAGACGAGATACTACGTGACCTCAAAACAGACGCGATAAATGGTTTATGCATGACTGAAGTGCCTCACTTTGTGCCTACATCTGGCGATCTCTCTGAGGAGTTCATCGCGACGCTTTTTGTGTATGTAACTGGTGTCGTTTGAAAGTTTTCCTTTAGATTTTAGTTTACATAAATTAGGTAACGTTTTTCTTGGGAAGACCGCCTACGAGATGGACCGATGGCCTAGTGAAGACCACGGAAATCCGCTGGATGCGAAAAGCACAGAACAGTCGGTCGATTCTGTAAAAATATCAACGTGAAACTTAGGTGGAGTGAGCGTGAAGTGAGCTGTCATTGTCACAAATCGACCTGCAGGATGCTAGGGATTAACATTATTAACAGCTCACTTCACCAAAGTTTCACGGTGATATTTTTACAGAATCGACCGGCAGCTATCTAATTACGCAACAAATTTTCGTAAACGATTACGACTAATGTGTTTCATTTTGACAGTTCGACAACATTCATTGCGTTATTTAAGTTGAAGAGCAGATTTTTTTTTCGAACTTTTGAAGCAATGGATTAGCAATCTGTTTCAAAACGATTCAGATTCTGATTTATCGTGTATTACGCAATAAGGGTACAGGACGATGTGGCGACGCTTGGGGAATAGACCTCCCCCAAATGGACGTGTTTAAGCTGAAATGCTAATGATGAGATATATATGATACAACATAACATCAAGCAAAATCGTATATATTCCCTGAAGGTTTAGGCAGAGTTACCTACACACCTACATTTCGTCAGTTAGGTGTTACAAATATCTAAAATTTAAAAGAGACTGCATTTTTTTTGGAAAAATTCGTGTATTGACGCATTTCTATAATATGGTTATAATATACCTTAATTTTCATGAAAGTCACGATCTCCTTTTTCATCTTACTTTATAAAGATAAGATAATATAATTTCTTTATTTGCATCAATTAAAAAAAAAACAAAATTCAAAATATTTTTATTTCAGATGAACCTACAAGGGCACTTATGAAACGTCAGAAGCTAGGTGCACGGTTCCAATTGGTCGTTTCCTATGGAGAAGAGCCGGCAAGAAACTCCACGGTTACTCTTTTAAATGTAAATGGTTTTTACAATGTTTCCAAGTTACAGTGTTAAAAGGTATGAGAGGGCAGTGTAGGCCCATCAACAAGTACCTACCAGGTACTTAGTAAAATATTAAATGGTCCACAGATCTACAGTCTGTTAGTTTCAGATATATTCCCATTACATTCTGCCTGTTGGCATACAAACATATAATGGTTAACTTACAGATAATTTAGAAACTAGGTGTTTAAATTCAAAATGAGATCATGGATCAGCTGAGTCTAAAATTATTTACATAATAAATGAGATAAAGTGAAGCAAAATATTACAATTCATCATTTATAAATGTAGTATAGTAATAACATTTCTCTGTCAGCAACAACGACAGGAGTTTCTTGAATTTTACTAAGGGCTGATCCTTAATAGAATTTGGCAATCTGTTAAATATAATTGGTGCCATACCAATAATATTTTTTTAAGCAAAGCAGTGTCATATCTAACAGTAAGTCTGATATTTTGATCTCATGGCAGTAGTAGTAGTATTAAATAATCTCTATTTCCACATAAAATTATGAAAAGGGCAGATTTTTATAGAAAAACGGGTCTCCTTTGTATTGTGAGTGTACCTGTAAATTCTTGAAGGCACGTGGGATGTAGGCATTTTACTAATTTATTACATCGCTAATATTCATAGCGGTTTGCGTCAGAGTTCGCAGTTTGAGACAATGTATGATTTTACGAGTAGTTACTTTGGTATACATTCTAGATACTTAGTTATGGATGACATATTCATATCCTAGGTACCTCTATAAAATTCACCAAGATTCTTTATTTTGTATAGACTGACTGACAGTTTGCCAAAGAGAATATCAGTCATCTGCCAGATTAGGTCTTAAATAAAAATAACCCTAATAGAATCTTTTGCAAAAAAATACATTTTACTTCCTTACCCGTGTGCCATAAATAACTTGGATTCAGCACAATTTGTTCTTCTCGTTCATACTCCCGTATTTTTTCTGCGGGGACATCCTCACGGATGCCCTCCATCCGGGGAGAACGGAGGGTTATGTCGGACTCCTACCAACTGAAACCCCACGGTTCCTTCTACTACCATTCGCCGCACGCCCGACTGTTTAATTCTCCCCTGCTAACACTCACGCTATGATTCACCCGCTTTTTACCCTTTTTTTGGTCTTTTCTCCCCTCCTTTCCTCAATTTTCAATTCACATACACGTTTCATCCCTCCTCATCACGTAAACATTTGCATTTCCAAAAATTACTAATAAAGAATGTTGTACTAAAAAATATTTATGTTTGACTTTAAAGTTTCACTATTGGATTTTCATTACGAGTCGCCAAAGCACAAAAAATACAGTTATTTTTCAAACCAAGCTCAATCAACCTGCCTAGCCTTTTCCAAACTATGTTGCGGTCGGGTTCCAGTCTAATCGGATGCAGCTGAATGCCAGCATTTTTATGGAGCGACTGCCTATCTGACCTCCACAACCCAGTTACTGGGTTACACGATACTCCCTGGTAAGACTGGTTGTTAGACTTTTGGTCTTCTACTACCCGGCGACTGTCAGAAATTTACAAACGACAGCCGGCACCAACGGATTAACGTGCTTTCCGAGGCGCGGAGGGGTCTTCATAGGTAATGGATCATCCACGTACCGGCCGCGGCAAGCGTAGCTTAACCTTTGATGGACCCGTCCGGCGTAAGCCCCTCGATAGTGTAATCGGTCCTACTTCCAAAAAATCAATACCCAGTTCAGTAGCACAACAAAATAATATAAACTCAGCTAAACGGGACTCTCGTGATTCAAACTTAGCAACCGTTCTAAAGTATAAAGGTGTACGGCCGGACTAGCGCTAGGAGTCAGAGGCCACAGTAATCCCCTGCGTTCTGGCTGGGGCACGGACTTGGCTCAAAATATGGAAAGGATTATCCTGGAATGGTGGAGTATACGGGAAGGTGTTCTATGTGGGCCCGCTTAGTCGTAACTGGTAAGGTTGTACATTCTACATTGTTCTCACATGTATAATTTCAACATGAATGATGTAACCAATACTTTGTAACAATTTATTTTATTTAAAAGAGTGTCCGTGGAGTTTCTTGCCCGTTCTTCTCCATAGGTAGGTACCTACTACGCTTTGGAATGGGCAACTAGCTTCATATTTTTGACTGACCGATTCCTTGACAATTCAAAAGTGCCTGTAATGGTTTAATTGAAATAAATGATTTGAGTTTGAGTTTGAGTTTGTAAATAGAAAAAGTTTTAAGCCCTGTGCTCTACTGAAAGTAATCGTTAACATAAGATAAGATCATTTCCTTGTCTAAAACATGAGCATACACACACATGGTATCAAGATGTTACATTAACTTGTAATTATTACAGATGCAAGATGTTACATTAAATTATAATTAAGTTAGGAGACTACCTTAGATTAATTAAAGTTTAATCTGACCGCAGTTTACAATTAAATTATTTAACAACAAGTCGTATGTACGCCCGAAGGAATTGTCCCATCGACAATCAAAGCGGATTTCAATAAGGACTTTCATCCCCTAAAAAATGTGTAACTGAAATAATGCACATTATCAAAGTGGTTTGTTCATAATTGCTTACTGAATCGATTTAACCGGTAAAGCCCTGGGTGACCCTCAAGCACGTCAATTAGCACGTTAATTAGTTGTTTATCAGGCCTTTAACGGTTAATATTTTTATATAAGTACAGGTTGGATTTTTGAGATGGGTCAGTATGGGCAGCTTCCTTAACCGTTGTAGCTACAGGAAAACGGTCTTACGAGACTGTTTTGAACTTTTTGATATATTTTGATCTGCATTCACAGATTTTGAAAAAAAAATTACAGTCAGAAAGAAAACAGGCAGTTTTCACAAAAAAAAAAATCGCATCCCAATCGACCCTGTTTCTTATAAGGACCAAAAAACTCTATTGGACCAACTGAGGTTTGAGTAAAAAATACCTGTGTTCAAATTACGGTAATGTTTTTTGATAGTCGCTGTGATCTTTCGAAATAATGTTTTATTCGTCATCTGCCACAGTCTATTTGTGAAGACTCCAATCAAAATTCATCTCCGTATGTTTTCAACTCTATAGTTTCATTACGTACATTGTTGATGAAAAATTGTTTAACTAAAAACATTTTGTTTTTTAACTTTTAATACGAGAATTTCATGCATTTGTGAAAGGGTTCTTTGTATACATTTTTGTTCACTGAGGATAATCTCATATTAAAGTGAAAAAGATTTTGCTTAAAAACAAATTGTTCAATGAGAGCTTTCGATTTTTTTTGCACCTAGATTACCCTAGGTTTTCCTAATAGACAAGCAAAAAAAAACAATAGTTAATGCCTATAGGTAGAACAATTCATAATATTAGGTCCCCACCTATGAAATCAGCGTTTTGTATGGAGAATTTTAAAGAAGTTACTTTTTTCATACTAACATTTTCTTAATTTATATAACAACCATGAACACTAATGTTTTAAAACTTTTATGCACTAATGTTTAAAAACTAAGCTAACGTACTATGCCACTTAGATTAAGCGACAAAAATAAGTTTTGGCTAGGCTAAACAAATTGTGGTCATTTCTGCTAACAAAATGAGGAGTCATTTTTAAGGTATTTTTTATGTTTAGAAAACTATAAGTAATAAGGTTTTTTTTACAATTGGTAGTTGTCTATGATGGTCATTATTCGATATAATACCAAGCAATTGATGAATATTTTAAATCATAGAAGTGACAAGGTTCTCTATTTGTGAGAAAAAAACGCCAATTTCATAGGTGGGGACCAATATTATCCCAAATGAATATTCTCATGAACATCATTGCAGCCGAAAGACGTCTACTACTAGACATAGGCCTCCCCCAAAAGGGGGGGGCGTTTGCCATAATCACCACGCTTGGCAGGCGGGTTGGCGATCGCAGTATGGTGTTAAAATGCGTAGAGAACGCTGCTGCCCATTCTCTAGTGAGTCCCTTAGTCACCTTTTACGACACCCACGGGAAGAAATAGGTTGGTACTATTCTTTACGTCCGGCACCACACGGAACAAATTAATATAAATAAGTCAAAACTGTACATTGAGTATTTTTGAAAAAAGTTATTATTGCTTCGAGGGGTGGGAACGAGTCTGATACCGTAAATATAGTTTTAATCATTTTTGCCCATTTGTCTGTTCGTCGGGATTGGCGCAAAAACGGCGGAATGGATTTGGTTGAAATTTGGCACACAGATAAATTATAACCTGGATTAACAACAGGTTACCTTTAATCCCGGTAGTACATTCCCGTGGTATATTTTTCGACTCTCACGTGGGCGAAGCCGCGGACAAAGCCTAGTAGAAAATAAAATAACAAAACAATGTAGGTACCTACAGTAACAAGTCTCAAAGATTTTAAAAATAAGGCGCTCTAACTTCAAAGTACTTTGATTTATTCGATACTGCTTAGTGGCACACTGAGAATAAAATAAAAACTGTTAAGAATTATTTTTTTCATTCTAGTCCTTACAAAATCATAATCACTGTATAATGGTGATTTATTTGACATAATTATTTAAAGAAGCAGAATAAAAAAGCCAAATATTTTTATGGAGATGTACTGAATAAAATTACTCTTCTTTTCGTGTGGTTAGTGACTAACATGGTATCACAGTTTTAATGCCGCTCATGGGTCTCTGACTAGGCTAAACTACTAATACAGCATGTATTGGTTACGATGTTGGTCCTTTAGGAGTATGGGGAACAGGGTGTAAAGTTCACTCATCCAACATAGAAAAGGGAGGATCCTCCGACCAGACGGGTGTCGTGTCTGGCGGAGTTGTGTGACGTCAGGTCTTTGATGCGTAGTTCGCATGTGGTGATATAGATGCCGCCACAGTCCTATGGAGACAGTTGTTCAGTTTGATCTGTACCACACCCTTATACGACTACACCTTCCTGATACAAGCTGTATAATCTGTGTCGTCGTCTGACTTTTCATATGTAAATCAAAAACAAAAACAATTTCATTTCATTTGTACATATGAAAAGTCAGACAATATCTGAATTTTCATATGTACAAATGAAATGAAATTGTTATTTCTGTACCTAAATAGGATATCAGAATCACTTTTACACGTCATATTAAAAATAAGCTAGATGAGTTCGTAGTTTCCTATCTGACTACTCTAAGAAGAAAGGCCGATACTCACAGACAGAAATAGACAAAAATATTTTGTGTACCATGTATTGAGCAAGAAGAGATTATAACTATTAAGTTTGTCAAACGAACACCAGCATTTCGCCAGTCATGTTTAAGTCCCATGTAATAGGGGGCGAGCCTATTGCTATCAAGCGGGCACAAATCCAGGCTCCAGGCTGCTCCTGCACGCCCTCCCGCTCCGCCCAGAGCGAGAGAAGTCATTTGATAATTTCCCACCAAAAAAAAAAAAAACGGCTGCTGAGAAATTTCATACAGAATAACCAATACCACTTTGCCCGACTTGGGAACTGAACCAAAGACTGCACAGCAGAAGCGCTTGCGACCAGTAGAACAACGAAGCAGACGAATAGAGTCGAGAGGCGAATTATTTCTAATCAAGAATTAACTCACTTCGTTTGATTTTTAAACAAGAAATTCGCCTCTCTTATTGTGCACTCAACTTTAGCTAAAAAGATGTCCACCTTTCATCTCCTTGTCAAATCTCAACTAGGCAAAACTCAGAGCAATAAAAAGTATTTCCTACACGAAAACTGTATTATAAAGTTAAATAACAGCCGTTATTAGGCTTTATTGCTCCAAACATTGTTTATGGGCTGCCCTAAATTTGTTTTTTAGGGTTCCGTACCCGAAGGGTGCCAAACGGAACCCTATTACTAACTCTCCGCTGTCCGTCTGTCTGTCAGCGGGCTATATCTCATGAACCGTAATAAGTAAACTGTTGAGTTTTTCACAGATTTTGTATTTCTATTGCCGCTATAACAACAAATAATTAAACTAAAAAAAGTTAAAAATTAAAGGCCAATAAAGTAAAGTAAAAAAAAAACGCTGAATAGAACACTTTTCTTGTATGGGGATACAAGAAAAGTGTTCTATTCGGCGTTTTTTTCTAAATATACGATGGTACAGAACCCGTCGTGTGCGAGTCCAATTCGCACTTTTTTCATAAGTTTGTTGCGTAAAAATAATGTAACAGCAATTTTATGGAGTTAAGAGTGAGATGGTGATTTATTGTTACTGTGAGTTGAAGTTTTTTTTTTACATTTTTGGAACATCAAGCAACACAATAAATAAGTACTACAACTTTTTTACCCGACTGTGCAAAGATGTTAGACAAAATGGTTATTAACTCAAGTTGCAACTCAGTATTCATAATATTGTTTGTGCCGAGTAGTCAACTCTTTAATAAAATTAATAAATAATTATTTATTTATTGTTCCAAAAACAGTGTTACAGATATTTTTCGAAGGGATCCGTACCACCGCACATTAGTTTAACACCACATATTTAAAAAATAAACTTTATTTTATTTTTATAATATTTTTGTTAAAGCGGCTGGCATGGCGGCAGTCCTACTCACTCTGTGAAAATTTCAAGTGTCTACCTATTGCGGTTCAAAAGATACAGGCCCTGTGACAGATGGATGGATGGACAGGCGGACAGTGGAGCCTCAGGGCTCCCTTTAGCACCATTTGGGTACTCTCTCCTCACTTATAATTTTTCAGTTTCATTAAATTCAAACTCAAATGCACATACAATTATTTTCATAATTAATGCGACCAACCGACAAACTGTTGACACAGTCCCCCCATATTTTATGAAAAAAAAGCAACAAAAAGGGTTTTAAAGGACACCACAATCAGTTCGTTGCTTCCCATGTCATAATTAACACTGGTTTACTTAGGACCATTTGTTATATTACGTTTGTTTGATGTTAGGGCTGTGGATTTAAGGGAAAAGTGTATAAGTAAAATGATTATTTATACCATAATTAATTACAAAGTGTTGCCGCGGCTACGCTTGAGCGTAGATTACAAAAGAAAATATTTATTATTATTTTCTTTTAGATAATAGATCGGTTACAAACGAAAATAAAAAAATATTTTCTTTTGTAATCTAATATCTTTTAACCGATATCAAGCTTTCTCTTTACTGTCAAAATCAATGTTTATTTTAGTGTGAAACATTATTTTGCTAATATTTGTGTGAATTTTCCGTCATAAAACCAATAAAAGAAAATCTGAAACTTTATGATTCCTATTTACAAAACAACTTGTCTTTGAATCTGTATTTTAGTTTTTGCCACCGACTTCCGAAATTAAAGTTAGTTTACACTTTTTGGAAGTCGGTTGTTTTTTTTTGTTGTATATATCCACCGCGCGGTAAACTCTAATTGCGCGATGCAGGATTTGAGTGACGTCAGGATGTTGTGTGACGTCAGGTCTTTGATGCGTAGTTCGCACGTGGCTATGTAGATGCCGCCACAACACCATCGACGAAATAAAATATACATACAGACGAACAAAGATCTCCTTTTTTGATGTTTAAAAAACGCAGTAACCCTTTTGGATCTGAGGACCATTTCGGTACAGAAAAGGGAAATGGTAAGAAAGGAATTTAAATTCAATTATTCAATTTCAATTATTCGTTTTTGGGTAGTGTATTAACCGCATATAAATACTTCCTTGTGAAAATAATAAAATTTCATCACAACTGCTCTCAAACCGGTAAAGGAAAACATCGATAGAAAAATGTCCTAGAATCAAAAATTCGAAGACTGTGACATCTATATCAACCCAAGCTGGGCCCGGGACACGCATGGGAGATTACAGCCCACTCCCTCTTGAAGCGAGGAGGCCTGTGTCCCAGCAGTGGGAATATTACAGGCTGCTCATGTATATGTACTTTCCATCATCATCATAACATACAATATTTTACCTTTGCCATCGACTCGAAAAGAAGATAAGAACTTCACAAATTACGGTTGAATAAAGACCTTTTATATCTCATAAACGGATCAAACATAAATTTAAATACTACCGAGTAAACAAAGACATCACAAGACTAACAAAGCTGGCAGAATTTGAATTCCGAGTTCATTCTACCGTCAAAGAAAAACAGCAATACTTTGATAAAAATCTTCATTGCCAGGAAATTTAAGGAACTGCGCAGACTTTGATACTTTTTGTTGCTGACATAGGATACTGTTTCATGAAATCTAGGTTGCAGTGACCTCCCGTTTATTAAATTACTAGCTTCTGCCCGCGATTTCGTTCATGAAAGTTGTGAGATACTAAAATAACAGTCACATTTTTATGAAAAGCCCTCGGCCCCATCCCACCACGTCACATAACCCGCTCATAGCGCGGGCGGGTTATGCGACTTCGTTTCCGCCTGGCGTTCTTTCTGACTTTTTGCTCGGTTCCTTAGGGTCGTTGCGTAATGTTAAATAGCCTATAACATTCCTCAAGAATTAGGCTGTCAAATGCAAAAAGATTTTTTGAAATCCGACTAGGTTAGATGTAGTTTCAGAGATTAGCGCGTTCAAACAAATAAACAAACAAACTCTTCAGCTTTATTATATTAGTAAAGATTTCACGCTGAGGCAGTCTGTTCTCTGTCAGTGAACGAATTTAAGATTTGTCGCGGGACTCCGCTAGACGCGAGAAGCACAGGGCCGATCGAAAAGCTGACGCTTAAAGGAGGCCTATATGCAGAAGTGGACGCGTCTTTCGGCTGAAATGATGATGATGATTACCATTCGAGTTTGAATGATTTAATAAATGTTTATGAAAGAGCATCCAGTACTTGTTAATCGCAACCACCGCTTGTAGAATCAAACTAAAACCCATGCGAAGTGTTTTCACCTACACTTGACGTGTCTATTGTCAGTTTTATTGTTAGTTAAAAACAAAAGTTTTAATTCCATAATTACAAAATCTGGTTCATCATTAAAAGCCGGCTAGGCTAAATTGCAAAAACCTGTATGCCAGGAATCAAAACCTCCCCTTAAGCTATAGTTGTCAGTTGCTTGTATCCGCCACAAAAGTGTCCTCCTTTGCGCAGACCCTTAAGCGTGCACTGAAATATAGGCAATTTTTCAGTCTGTGAGGAAATAAAAAATGATACTAAAAGGAAAAAGAATAAAGAAAACCCAAAGCTAGTGTCTATATTGAGAATATTTTCATTCAAGTGTTACGAAAAGAATTGGCAGAATTTTTGAATTGGAAATTCAGTCGCTATGATAGGTGCGGGCAAAAATATCGTGATTTCATTTAGTTTTCGGAAGTGGATGAAGGATGGCTTCCAAATTCGGGGTATTTTTAAGGAAGTGGAAATTGGGATTTTGCTGTAAAAATATCAGAGCGTTGACGCACGGTTGAGTTTTGAGCGGGTAACCCTTAGACGAGACATGGGTAAAGAAGCCGTCGAATTTCCATACCCCTATATTGATTTGAATATTTTATTCAAATCGGTTCCATTTATATTTTACTGCAATAATTGTATAGTCGACCTCGTAATTCATTCATCACCATAATCCGGTACTTGCTCGTCATTAAATAATATATTACAAGTAATTTTTTTTACTAGATGAGGTGGTATTAAATACAGTCTCATGTGCCAAGCCTTTTCCCAACTAGGGTCGGCTTCCCATCTAACCAGATGCAGCTGAATACCAAGTATTTTATATAGGAGCGACTAAAATGTCAATGTCCTTGAAGACCAATGTGACAGTAATTAAATAGTTTCAACCTTAATCAAGTTTTTATTAATTTATTTATTTATTATACGGTAGCTTTACAGCTGACAGTACCTACGTATAACATTAAAATGATTCTACACATTTCGGCAATTACGAAGTACACAGAAAAATATGAAAAACAGAGAGTGACAATGATTAATATTTGTAGTGTGTGCGGGCGAGTATGAGTTTGTGTCAGAAGTGGTAAAGCAATTTACGAGGTCAATTATACAACTTTACTATTAATTGTGTTGTGTTACTGATATTTATAGATTAGGGTGGAGTAAAACTGTATGGATAATTTTTATAATTTACGACATTATACTTTTTTCAAATGTTTTCGTGCTGGGTGCTGGCTACCTCAAACCATTATAATACATAAATGATATTTACCATACTTCATTTATCATCTAGCATAGGCAGCTGTTTACCACTATTATGCTATTACAAAAAAAAAACCATACATTTTCACTCCACCCCACGATTAACCTCTTAAGCAGAAAGGCGCTATCTTAATCGGAGTATGTTTTGAAAAAATTAACTTTTTGTAAATTGTAATTTAAGGAAACATAAGGATTTAAAAAGCTTAGTGGTATTTTTAATGTTTGAATTCAGATATCGCTATTTGTCTTATACCATTAGATGCAAAATTGTTATAGCACTATTTGAATGGTATAAAAAAACTAAAAGGCCGTATCTCAGAGATAGCGCCTTTCGGCTTAGCAGGGCAGAATAGATACTGTACTTTAATGCGTGACTATCATCTGCCTAGCTTTTTCCCAACTACGTTGGGGTCAGCTTCCAGTCTAACCGGATGCAGCTGAATACCAGTATTTTACATGGAGCTACTGTTACCTACTACGCTTTGGAATGGGCAACTAGCTTCATATTTTTGACTGACCGATTCCTTGACAATTCAAAAGTGCCTGTAATGGTTTAATTGAAATAAATGCTTTGAGTTTGAGTTTGAGTTTGACTGCCTATCTGACTTCCACAACCTAGTTACTAGGTAATACGATACCCCTTGATAAGAGTGGTTGTTAGACTTTTTGGGCTTCTAACTACCAGTAACGACTGTCAAAGATCTACAAATCGACACCTCCATGCAATAACATCGTAACTCAATTTTTGGAAAAAGTGAGTTACGATGTTATTGCATGGACGTGTCGAAGTGTGTAGTACTCGTAACCGTCGTGTGAACGTAAACGAAGCAAATGGAGTACCTATGTAAAGGATCGTAGTAGGTGGCCTTCTGTAGTGTCTAGCTCCAGAAGACGAAGCCAAGACTTTATATTTATGTATATTTTTTTTTTCTAGCCTACGCTGTCCCATTCCTGGGCAAAGGCCTCCCTCCACTCCTTCCATCGTTCGCGAGCTCGTGCGTCCTCATTCCAGTTTTGACGGAACCTATCTACCTTATCTTATCTACCTTATGTTTAAAAAAAAGCTGATTCAGTGGCTTAAAGAAAAATGTTTTTACACGGTTAATGAATTTGTGTCACATGTCGAAGAAAGAAAGTAATGTCAATTTTGGTATAAAAAGATTTATTTATTTTTTAATTTGACATTTGCTTACTATTATTATTTTTATTTTGACATTATAACAATATTCATGGACAATATTCATCGTTGGTGAATGATGTAATGTGATTTTTTTTTAAATTGGGTAATGTATTGTGAAATTGAATATTTGCAATTAATTAATTTAATCAGACATTTTGTAACGTTTTTAGTGAAGGAATATTGTGACATTTTTAATAATTTAATGCATTTTTTATTTAAATTAAATATTTGCACACTACATGTAATGGTAGAATGTAAATGGGCCACATATATAATAACATCATACGACTTTGTACA
Organism: Agrochola circellaris; assembly: GCA_914767755.1. Taxonomy (NCBI): domain Eukaryota; kingdom Metazoa; phylum Arthropoda; class Insecta; order Lepidoptera; family Noctuidae; genus Agrochola; species Agrochola circellaris. The sequence continues at coordinate 15,032,781 of OU611860.1, forward strand.
CCTACATTTTGGCAAATAAAGTATTATCTATCCAGCTCGTCCCGCCATCTCCTACGTGGTCTGCCGCGATGTATATCATTACCGTCTTAAAACCCGTAATTCAAGATCTGTAAGTATTCTCCATTTTTGAAAAACAAACATAATAATAACAAACACAAAAAGTTACTTAAAAAAATAAAATCCAAGCATTGTTCCGAACTAAACTTCGCTAATTCAATTCTAATGTAAGTTCTGTATCTGTGAAAGAAAAGTTTTATCGCGCCCCGCGTCGAAAAAGAAACAAAAGGATTGCCAGCGAAAATTATTATTGTTTCGAGTTTTTTTTTTCGTATAGCCTACAATAAGCGACTATAAGGCGTAAGGCTGATTGCATAAAGTCTTTTCTTTTTTGATGAAAAGATGATTTTACAATCATTTTATTATTTTTATCTTTTGTAACTAATAACGTTACTGTAATATAATAACTTCACTGGTAATTATATTTTCGAGCCGTTTGGGGTTGAAACCCTCGGGCCATGGGGTCCGAGTGCTCACGGCCTCTTTAGAGAAATCTCCAAACGGCTATTTGACACTTCCCGTGACCCAAGGGCTGGTTTTTACCTTGGGCAGAGACTAAGGATTGCCATACAACGTGGCAATGCGGCCAGCCTCTTGGGTGCATTACCAGTCGACAGCGATGCGGATGAATTTTTCGATGTTATATTTTAGTTTGTAAATAGTTTTAGTTAAGTTAGTATATAACTTTGCTACTTTTATTAATTAATTAGTTATAAGTTGTTTGTACCTACTCTTCAAAATAACGTTACACAATCATAACATAACAGCTAGTGTTCGCCGAAGAGTTAGGCTGGTTTCACAGCTGTTCGGGAGACCCGTACGGGTTCCTGGAACGGAGACACACGTGAGGCGCTAGAACATTGTTTCACAGAGACGCGGATTGATCCGTACGCGACCCGCTGCGGGTAGAGCCCGTACAACGTATCGTACTACTCCCTCGTTTCAGAGCACTGCGGGCGCTACCCGTACGGGTCTCCCGGACAGCTGTGAAATCAAACTTCTTCTACTTCTTCTAAAGAGTTTTCTCACATAAGTTGATATAGTTGGCTTGTTCCCTAGACTTTTGTTGAGTATAACGAAAATGAGCACTAATGAATGTTTTTTTTTAATTCACCCTCTGAAGGGGTCAAACAAGGAAAGTAAGTTTATACGGATGTTCGTTATTCAAACACACGGCTTGTGTTAAACATAAATACCTACTTATTTCCGGAAAGGTTAAGTACAGATTGTCTCATGATAATTGCGATGCATGCATTATCAGCCTATAATGTTCCCACTGCTGGGACACAGGCCTCCTCTCGGTGAGAGGGAGGCAGTAATCCACCACGCGGGCCCTGTGCGGGTTGGTAGAAGTCACAAGTCTTCGAATTTTTGGTTCTAGGACATGCCGGTTTCCTCACGATGTTTTCCTTCACCGTTTTGAGAACAATGGTGATAAAATAATTTAGACAACGTAAAACGCCTGTCTGGGTTCGAACCTACGACCAACTATCCGTAAGTCGCGACCGTTAGCACTGGACCATCATTGCTCTCGACGTATGTTTACATATGTTTATTTCCTTTAAAAAGTGTCACTTAAATTATTTGAACATACCAAATCTAAACTCCATAATTATTATAAATACAATTACTTTCCCAAACCCTGACGACATTTTCCATCCCCTTCATCGCACAGCCGAAAACATAATGAAAATCAATTTAATTTCCTACGAAAACTTGATCATTATAAACCAGCCCTTAGGCAGAATTTACACCTCTTTACTAATTAAGATAATGTTCTGTAATAAAGATTCGTTGGAAAACATTTCTGTAGGTACTCGAATAAAAAGGGGTTTGAATTTTGTGAAGAACAAAATTTATTATTGTTTGAAATTTTTTAGGAGCTCTTCGATTGTTATCGCTAAAGAAGATAGGCATAATTGTGTTTATTTTTTATTTTTTATGTTTATTTGGAGTACAGCCGCACGGTCGCACGGTCAAATATTTACCTATTTTAATTTTGGCAATAAAACTGTATGGACGTATGAAATATAGCTAACGATTAGTTCACTATATGCCGCGGTTCTTTTTTATTTTTGTTTTTTTTATTTATTCTAGTTCAATAGAACTAGAATAATAACAATGAATTGCAATTATAAAACTGAATTTGATGTTGTAACCGTTTTAGGTGTAAAAAAAAGCATTTGGAAAGTTTCCAAATACTTTTTTTACGTCTAAAATTAAATATTCGGTGTTACGATATTAATTATTGCATTTCATAATCAATATTTTAGTTCACTAGTTAGCCATATTTCTCATTTCCATTCAGTAAAATTGCCAAATTAATAATTAATCAAAACAGCGAAATATTTGGCATCTATTTGTGACATCTCCCCACTTCCACGATAGGCCTATATCATAGTATTCAACATAATTAACCTATTTTAAATTATTATCCATATGTTAGCTAGCACACGCCAATATACCAAACAAAATCATCGAGAACTATACTCGGGCAGAAATAAAAACTAAACGTAAACAAAACTTAACGTCTTAATAAAAAGCCTCCAGGAATAAAGGGCGTGCCCGCTTACATAAAGCTGTAGCAATGGTGTTTAAATAAGTAGGTTACTATTTGTTAGTTTTTCAAATTATTTATTCACACAGACCTATGACTGTCCCCACCCAGTGTCCCTGAAAGGGACAGTCCGGTCTGGCAGCGTTAATTTTGAGAATGCTGTGTCACTACCACGCAGGCGCTGTAGTAAGGAGGTCGCTTTCTTTCGCATGATGGCATGGTAACCAAATATCACTCACATTATATCACAAAACTAAGTTCAAGTTAAGTTAACTAGTCAGTTAAGTGCTTGCTTAATTTATGGCGGGGTAACAAGTGGTATCCCATCGAATGATTTCATGGTACTATCGCGGTAACTAGTATCGGAGCTTGTGAGGATATTAGATCAGCCATTGAATCTTTCAAATGAACAGAACTTGTTCTTCATAAGTCAAAATCAAATCATTTAAAAGCCATCATTTTTTTTTTTATAGTTTGTTTTCTGTTTTTATAGTTATAAGGTGTATTTTTTTTTTTTTGTAATGCCGATAAACGCATTTTTCTTTCTTTCTTTCTTTCTATTTATTTCAAATAAGCCCTTGTAAGGCACTTTTGAACGTCAACATTAACAAAAAAAATTAATGGATTCTTCTCGCCCCTTCCAAAGGTAGGTTTTGTAAAGGTAGGTTTCAAAAGGTAGTTTTCAACGATACCATTAAAGGTTAGTGAAAGCATTTTGTTGTGATAATCAAACTCAGATCGAGATGACGACACAGCTGCCTATTCATTTTTAAATTTAATTATTTTACAGGCTGTTGCCCGTTTACAGTGCAGTGCTCCAAAACGAAGTTTTAGAAACTTCTCTTCATGAGCTTTACGAAAAGGTTAAAAAAAAACATTGCTCAAAGGGTTTTTTTTTTCAATTAAACCATTTACTGGTACTTTTGAATTGTCAAGGAGTGGGTTAATCAGACATATGAAGCTAGTTACCCATTCCAAGGCGTCATAAGTACCTCTGAAGAAGAACGGGCAAGAAACTCCATGGACAGTCTTTTAAATTAGGTATATTAAGCATAATGTTACAAAAATATTAGTTACATTAATGTTGAATTTATAATTTGTGAGAACGATGTAAAAAAGACGTACACGTTAAAAGCATCCAGAGAAAATCACGCATATAAACATCATTTTACTTTATGACGAGTTATTAGATGTTTTCGCTAGTACTGAGCTGAGATTCCTGACCACTGCTGCACGTTACCTTGAGTCCATAGCTGCACCTAGTACCATCTCATTGCATTAGATTAACCAAAGCTGCTATATACTGATATTTGTATACTAATTTAAATTGAACACTATTAATAATTCCATCCTAATTCTATTTAATTTAATTTTGTACATTTCTATTTTATTTGTTTAATCCTATTTAATTTTGTATAATTACGGGTAAATGTAGTTTTGTCTTGTTTTAATTTCATGACTGTCTCTTATTAGCCTATAACTTGTATGTTTGGTGTTTTACTACTGTTAGCGCAAGTTGGTGATTAATAAATAAAATAAATAAAAATAAAGTAAAAGTCTCCAAACAAAAATAAAACATGGCAGCTAAGAGATGACCAGTCCCGACTGACTGCACCCGTTCACAAACATGACTGCATGGATCAGCACCATTCAGCTCAACCATTGTGAAGGGCGCTAAATGTGCATGCTGTGGCTTCTCACACCGAACAGATTCTCTCGACCAGGCTGATGCAATACTCAAATGAAATCAATGCTTAAAAGAACCAAGCAAAACCAGGTAATCAACATAGTAAACGTTAACGTCTATTTAAAATATAACGTAATATTTATGTCTGGCGATAAAATTAACGCCTCATCCCTCTGTTTAATTAACCAGTAAAAGGTACATTTTTATTGTCCCCTTTATGAAATTACAACATTTTGTACATTTTATATAACCCACTGAAAGAGGCAATTCTGGTTATTTCAGTTGTTTCACTTTTCTTTCCTCTAAGTAATATATTATAGGAAATAGTGACTTGGTCCTTGTGTTCGAAGATAAATAATTTTCATTAATTGTGTATTATTTTAAATGAAGACAAAAATAATAATTATTATATTTGCCTTAGCAATATTGGGAAAGTTAAAAGACAATATTTATCATGTTCTTGTGAAAATATAATTTATGTGCTGATTTTTCTATTGACAGAAATTTTACATCCGAGGAATAAAATTGATGTGTGACCAATTTTGCAATAATGAAAATAAATAAATAAAAATACCTTTATTCTATTCCTTTTTTTTTACATATTATGATAATTTGTCACTTCTCTAAGCAGTAGACGTCTCTTTGGCGTCGGCCTCACCTATTTCCTTCCATTGATTCCTGTCCCTACGTTTAGTCATCCATCCTGGTCCTCCCTTCTCCCTTTAGTGGTATGAGGAACAGGGTGTAAAGTTCACTCATCCACCATAGAAAAGGGAGGATCCTCCGACCAGACGGGTGTCGTGTCTGGCGGGCAACTGCCCAGACGTTGAAGTCGGGAGCTTGTATATGTGTCCATCGCGCGGTAAACTCTAGTTGCGCGATGCAGGATTTGTGTGACGTCAGGATGTTGAGTGACGTCAGGTCTTTGGTGCGTAGTTCGCATGTGGCGATGTGGATGCTGCCACATCCCAAAATATATAATAATTTTGTAATCATTATGGAAACATTAAAATATATTTTACAATAATTTAATCTCTGTTGCTTTTGAACTTTCCTTTTTTTTTTTTGTTAATTTGCCAAACACGCTTCAATCGAAAACAACAGCCATACCAGCCATACCTAAACATTTTCTCAGGCATACCCACGAAAAAAATGTAAGGAAAATTATAAAGGATAAGCGTTTTATGCTAAGTACGCGTCGAAACACCGTGAAGGGATAAAAAATTGTAATAAATTCCTGTCTCAAGTGTTAAACGGTAGAAAAAAAAGTTTATGACCGTATCTCCTCTTAAATGGAGGGGCGAGACCTATTAATTATTTTGTTTAAAGTATTTTAAGGTTTAATCGCCCGGTGGGCTCGAAACAAGGTAATTTTATGTTAATTTGTGTTGAAATGTTTAAATAAAACCGAATGTATTTTTTAAGTGTAATTATGTTTTAGGATATAGATTGGTATTGCCAGTTTTAGTATTGATACCTTTGTGAAAATTATGGAAAACGAGTAAACAAGGCAGCTGCTGTATTGGATTTTTCATTTCGCTCATTGACGGGTGCACTGCAATGACATGACGTAGTGCGCGTTCTGTGGGCTATGCGCGAACGTGCGGAGTAAACTTAAGAGCGTTTATTCTGAAAGTTGGCAACGTCGCAAATAGATGTCAAATATTTCGTTGCTTTGATTAATTTGGCAATATTACTGTATGGAAATAAGAGATGTGGCTAACTAGCGAACTAGAATATTGATTATGAAATGCAATCATTCATATCGTAACACAGAATATTTAGTTTCAGATGGAAAAAAAGGATTTGGAAACTTTCCAAATGCCTTTTTTCCACCTAAAACGGGTACAACAACAAATTCAATGTTATAATTCAATTCATTATTAATATTCTAGTTCCCTAGTTAGCCACATTTCTTATTTCCATACAGTAATATTGCTAAATTAATCAAAACAACGAAATATTTGACATCTATTTGCGACGTTGCCAACTTTCAGAATAAACGCTCTTAAATTCGAAAGATTTTAAAATCGAAAATACTCGTTTCGCACTTAATATTAACTTCCTTTTAGGACCTTATTTACATCTATGACACACGTTTATTGTGCTTGTCGCAAAAGTTTAAACCATAATAGTATAGTTGTATTTAAATTCGTTCGAAGTAAAACAAGAATCGAATTGTAATGTGTAACTATATTATTATGCACATTGTACACACACAAGTAGTTTATTTAGAATCGTTTACTGAATCAATTTCTTTTCATCAAAAATAATTAAAACTACGTAAATAAAATTACAGTCACACTTCCACTGTACAGTCAAAACAAATAAAAATGGATGAGTGGGGCGCGTCATTTCAGAGTGAACAAGCTATATAGCATGTTCACTCTGAAATGACGCGCCCCACTACCGCATTACTGTGTGGTTCAAAATCCGGTAGTGGGGCGCGTCATTTCAGAATGGACAAAGCTATACTACTATACATATTACGCTAGACCCTTATACGAGTGCGACTGTGTGCGTAGATTTGTAATGTGACCACAATTTTCTGCTACAATCAGTATAACTAATTTAATAAATATACATAATAATAAAAAAATCTGTGTATTTATTATGATTATAACATAATATTCTAATTGGGGTGTTTGGTAGGGTGCATTAATTCCGGGGCATGTTATATAGCCGTACGAGGCATTGCCATCCATTTTGCAGAGATTATTTGTTTATCATCAAATAGAATTCCAGTCAGGATTAATATTATCCTATCTAACTGCAAGTGAATTCCTTAATTAAAGACGTTATGCATCAAAGTTCATCAGGAAATGTACCAAGAATTTTGACAAACATCTTACCAAAACATGCATACCTGGCCTTTGAACTCACGACAAAGCGCTGGCCACCTATTATTAGAGCATCCTACTCAATATGCTGATAAAGTTACTCTCAAGTTTCCGGTCTTAAATTAATTTCACACTCGGTAAGTTGTCTGCCTCGACTTGAAATTTATGGCTTCCTCTGTTTTCTTGTTTCGGTCGGTTTGGGATTATTGCACCAGGGCGTCCATATTGTTTTTTGGCGCGACGATGATAATGGAGGGAAGTGCTGTGGCGATCGTGTTTTTTTTTAAAGTGTTTCTTGCCCGTTTTTCTCCATAGGAATCTACTACGCTTCAGAATGGACAACAAGCTTCATCTTTCTGAATGATCGACTCTTTTGACATTCAAAAGTGCCTGTAAATGGTAAATACTTTGGTTTTCACTTATTTGTGATTGGTTGAAGATGCTGGATTATCTATGGAAGTTATTGAAGTGATTGGAGTCTGAAGAGGCTATTCAAAACAATGGAATGGTAATGATGATGTGTAAAAGAACTAATGACTTATTAGCAGTAGCGATTTTAACATATAAAGTACCTGATACACCTGACCAGAGCAGAGCAGTGGTGGGCCAGTGGTGACGGCCACGATTTACGAGTCCTCTTCACATATAGTGAAGGAAAACATCGTGAGGAAACTGGCATGTCCTAGAACCAAAAATTCGAAGATATGTGACATCTACCAACCCAGACTGGACCCGCGTGGTGGATAATAGCCCACTCCCTCTCACAGAGAGGAGGCCTGTGTCCCAGCAGTGGGAACATTAAAGGCTGATTATGCTATGCTCTGCTATGATACCTGACCAATTTAGTTAGAGCGTTAATCTTAGTTGCGGGATAGCTCACTCTGCGTCCGGCGCTCGGCGTGGCAACACGCTGTGTTCGGATTCGGGACAAGTCAACGTCATCTTGACGATGCCTCGTTGAGAGACACTTGTCGATTTCTTACAGGGTTTTAAGACTCATTAGGAATAGTTAAACGGAATAGGTTACTAAATATATCTACGTCTATTGTATTTTTTTGCATTAATCTTATCTTACTGCCCAAGTACCCATTCTTAATTTATTATTATTCAGAAGAAATATTGATAGTTCTTTATTTAAGTAGTTTAAGTTTTAGTAGCTGATAAATATTTAACACGACCTCTATCATGAACTCATGAGAGATGGAATTGCAAAATTATGAGAATTTAATTTAAGAAAAATTGTAGACCATTATAAGAAATTCTTCTCATTTTTCTAAACAAATAAAGTAGGTATAGCTTCACTGCATTTAATACGAAGAAACTGAAGAAGAAGGAACTTATAAACAAAACCAATCATCTCAGTACTATCTTCTATATCAAAAACGAACAAAACTCAAGATATTGAATTCCTTTCAGAATAACTCTTTAGAGTTTAAACTTCGTCATTGGTACAAGTTTGGAACGAAACGATATGAATCAATAGTTTCCAAGTGTCCTTTCTGAACGTAGTCCAGTCTTGTAGTGTTTCAAATATTTACAGGTTTATTTTCTTCATCTTTTGTTTTTTCATAATTCTACTAGGGTCAAAAAACTCATACCTACTCAAAGAATTCAAAATTCTAAAGTCATTTATTCAAACTAGGTTGAGAATCAGCACTTTTCGAACGTCAAAATTACATAAGACAGTCCCCCAAAACACTCACCCTTCACCACTTCCTAGTGCTCCTACAATATGTCAAAATTATTGTTCACCTTTCTCTGTTACGTGTCAACAATGTTTTTAGCAACTGCAGCAGCTACAGACTTTCATTTATTATTTTAATATTCATCTTTTTATATTTGACACAATGTGTCGGTGACACTGGAGGGTATGAGAGCAGGGTCCAGTGACGTTTGAAATTGTGAAAATTCGCAAATATTAACCTGTTTTAATTCTTCTTCTTTTCGTGTGGTTAGTGGCTAACCTAGTGTCACAGTTTCAAAGCCGCCCATAGGCCGCTGGAAATATGAAATATCGCTAATTACTGAACTAGAATATTAATAATAAATTGCAATTACGAGTATAATACTGAATATGACGTTTTTTTACATTTCAAACTAAATATTCGGCGTTACGATAATATTTATTGCATCTCATAATCAATATTTTAGATCACTGGTTAGCCATATTTAATATTTCTATACAGAAATATTGCCAAATTAATGAAAACAGCGAAATATTTGACATCTATTTGCCACATTGCCCACTTTCAGAATGCACGCTCTTAAATGCAATGACTTCAGTTTTTCTGACAGCTATGTACATGTATACATCATCAGATACCTATTTACATAAGTAGCTATCTCAAATGAGATAATGTCGTCTAATATGATTCCTTTATCGAACATTGTCAGTCTTTACTTAATTATCGATTTTTCAAAAAGTTTTGGATCGTATCTGTGACTCAGCTTACGAAAGCTTAAATATCGAATAGTTAAATTATACGTAGATAAAAATAAAACGTAATATTCTATTTACTTTGTCCTAAAAACAAGACTTTCCTAAAGACACCTCTAAATAGTAGATGAAGAATAGTATATTATGCAATTAGTGAATAAAGGACGGATTTAAAGCGAGGGCCATAGATGAATCACGAGCAAGTGAAGGATTCTAAAGACTGAATCACGACCGTAGGGAGTGATTCATGACGATTGAATCACGAGGGAGTGATTCAAGTGTTTGAATCCTGAGCGACGCCAGTAATTCATGGCCCTCGATATCAATCAGTTTTATTCAAGAGTTGCATACTATACTTGATACCATGAATACGAGAAAAAGAAAGATTTAAGCGAAAATAGACATTTAATGAAGAAAAAAGGTTAAATTAATAAAAATGTACATTAAAATTGGAACAATTACTAAAATTAAGAGTAATTTTCTTATTATTGTTATAAGGATGATCAACTTGTGAAGCGATATTTATTTCCTGTATATCGAGCATGTTTTCGCAAGGAGGTTGTATAGCATTGAGATGGAGGTCGCATATATGGTGTGTTCAAAATTCAAACACCAAAATAGTGATTAAAAGTGTTTTATATTCACTGAAAACAGTGAATAAAATAAGCTTTTCAGAGAGAGAATGGTATAAAATTGTAACAACGCAAAAGAAAAGTGAGCAAAACTCGTGTATCCAGTTACAAATTCTTCATACGAGTACTTTCTCATCTCACCGTCTACCCTTAATTAACGGTGATGTTTATTAGAAAATATAATTTTCTCACATCCCCCATTCGAGACACGTAATACAATTATATGACAATACACTTTAAATTACTTGAAGCTCCGAGGCCCAAGATGTGTCTCGCAATATGAATATTAAAAATAGCTTTGTTTGCAAGGAGAAATAGGCTTTAACTTTCTAAAGATAGGGTTGAATTTGAACACGTTGTATTATATGCGAAGATGCTGAAGCTTACATACACTCAGCTTATTCGAGTGTTTAAAAGTGATATGTTTGCACTCATATCTTGGGATGGAAGAAAAAGTGGATTTTGTTGTGATTTGGGTTATGGGTAAGTGGTACCTACCTACTTTGTTATATTTGCTGTTTTTCGTATTTGCTTGTTTCTCGATTAGCAAATTTTTGTAGCTGCTCGGAATCTGGATTTCTATATGTAGTTCCTGGTCATGACCATCGGTTCACTCCCATTACATGGGACTTATTAAGTTAATTGAGGACTTTTGACTTTCATTTTAATAGTGTATTTAAGAGCGTTCATTCTAAAAGTTGGCAACGTCGCAAATAGTTGTCAAATATTCACCTGTTTTGATTAATTTGGTTATATTACTGTATGGAAATAAGAAATGTGGCTAACTAGTGATCTAAAATATTGATTAGGAAATACCATAATTAATATTAATAAATATATAATATATTTTTTATTATTAATATTTTTTCTATTTTTGTGGTGTACAATAAAGTATATATAAATATAAATATATAAATAATATCGTAATATTGAATATTTCGTTTTAGATGTAAAAAATCATTTGGAAACCTTCCAAATGCCTTTTTTACAACTAAAACGGTTACAACATCAAATTCAGTGTTATAATTGCAAATCATTATTAATGTTGTAGTTCATAGCCATATTTCATATATACAGTAATATTGCCAAATTAATCAAAACAGGTAAATATTTGACTGCTATTTGGGACGATGCTAACTTTTAGAATAAACGCTCTTAAATACAATATTAAAATGAAAGTCAAAAGTCCTCAATTAACTTAATAAGTCCCATGTAATGGGAGCGAACCGATGGCCATGACCAGGAACAACATATAGAAATCCAGATTCCGAGCAGCTACAAGAATTTGCTAGTCCATAACAATTTCCAGCTCTATATTCAGCGCATAATTCCGACGTTAAAGATTATTTTTGAATGCGTACCCGTCATCTGCCTTGGGCTTGGCCAAGGGGCTCGTAGCTAAGTAGTTACAGCCGCACGGGTCAATCGATCAGGTTAAGCTACGCTTGTCGCGATGGGTCCGTGGATGGGTGACCATCTTTACATACCGAGACCCCTCCGTGCCTCGGAAAGCACGTTAAGCCGTTGGTCCCGGCTATCATTCGTGGATATTTGACAGTCGTTACGGGTCGTCAGAAGCTCGAAAGTCTGACAACCAGTCTTGCCAAGGGGAATCGATTTACCCAGTAACTGGGTTGTGGAGGTCTGATAGGCAGTCGTTCCATGTAAAATTCTGGTATTCACCTGCATCCGGTTAGACTGGAAGCCGACCCCAACATGGTTGGGAAAAGGCTATGCAGACTCATCAACTGCCTAGCCTTTTCCCAACTACGTCGAGGTCAGCTTCCACTCCAACTAAATTCAGCTGAATACCGAATATTTTTCTCATATTTATTTTGACTGTACTAAAGGCTCTAAACGTTCTCTAAACAATAAAATTTTCTCAAAATACAGTCATGCACAAAAACATCTCTGCGTACAACGATTTCAAATGTTTTTTCGACCCTTGACCCTCCTTGCAAGCGAGACTCTCATTATTCTGCAGAGAAGAACTCTTATCTTCGTACAACGGCAGTGCTTGGTAGTAATTATTATTTTTCAAGTGTACGAACAAAACCTTTTTCTACGTCATTATACTTGAGGTGATTGAGTGCGTGGAACACTTTGTCGGGTCTGGGATTTGCGCCCTTTTGGCGAGACACGGTCATAATGAAGCTACAGGTTTTTAAATGCTTTCGTAGGCGTTTAAATGTTTCTGAAAATCTTTTACATTTTCTCTGTAAAACGACTTGACAATACGTAAAATTACGTCACGACTGTATTAACACATAATAGGAGAAGCTCAAGTGTATCTGCACAGCAAGCCTACATTTCACCAGGTATATATTATATAAGTCAGAAATACGTTATGAGTTGACTAATCGGGACGCCAGCGCCAGAGTCTACAACATGACGCTCGGATCGGCCGCCGGCCGGGGCTCAGCAGAGCAGACTTCATTGGTCAAAGTCAAGCGATGAAGACGTTTAGAAACTGTCGCGCGTTTCGAATAGTTGTGTTGTGTACCTACAGTATGTGAAATGCTAGTGTGGGTAATGTTATTGAAAATTATAATTTCATCTGAACACTACCCATTAGTACGCCCACAGTAGTTAAATATGCCTGATAACGAAAGAGACACATAGCCTCCTCCGACATATATTTTTAGGGGTATGAGGAACAGGGTGTAAAGTTCACTCATCCACCATAGAAAAAGGAGGATCCTCTGACCAGACGGGTGTCATGTCTGGCGGGCAACTGCCCAGAGGTTGAAGTCGGGAGCTTGTCCATCGCGCGGTAAACTCTTATTGCGCGATGCAGGATTTGTGTGACGTCAGAATGTTGTATGACGTCAGGTCTTTGCTGCGTAGTTCGAATGTGGCGATGTAGATGCCGCCACATATTATATTTCAACGCGTATACGGTGACTGTTAAAGTCCATCAAAAAAAATTGAAATAAGTGCGAATTGAACTCGGGTGGATAGGGTTCCGTACGATGTATGTATTATGTTAAATACCATGTTTTGTACCAATAATTTATCCGAAGAACATACTTAACAGAGTAGTTGAAAAACTAGTTCTTCCATACATTTCCACTGCAAATTAATGTAAGTTTGTACGCACTATCACACCGTACTGTTTATTATAATTTTATATATATTTATTTATATAGATAAGTTTATGATTTAGATATATATTTTTTTTTTCTAATTTGTCGCCCTTAGTGACCTCATACCCTACGTTTGACGGAATTTTTAATGGAGAAAGGAATGTCTTGATTTTTTTTTTTTGTATGATTAGAAATGAGAAAAATATGACATATTTTTTTTATTATATCTAATTTTTTAAATTCCACTACAACTATTGAAGTACTTCATAATTACATTGTAATTACATAATGTCAATATAAAGATTAATTAAGTCAATCTTTATACTGACATTGCTTATGTTTATTATTATTTACTTAGCATCTCGATTCTGTATTTTGTACTTTTGTATGCCTTCTGGTTAGTTATGGCTGTTGCTAGTTATATTTTTTTTATGTCACCGTGTTTGTACCCATATTTGCAAAATAAATATCTTATATTATTATTAAGTTACGTTGCACGTCCGTATTTGGATCACAGAAACTCATAGGTATGTGTACTAAATTTAAACTTATCGGTCAAATAAATTCGGAGTAAATGGGTTGTGACAAACGGACAGACAGACACACGAGTGATCCTATATTATTACTCATGTATGCATATGGACTAATTCTGAAATAAATGAATTGAATTGAATTGTATATATGGGTTCCGTTTAATTCATTCGGACGTACAGAACCCTAAAAACAACTTCAGCCACCTACCTGACTATACTTTGTTTTGCATACATTTCCACAGTTGGTGACAGGCTACGAGTATACGCTTCATGTGAACGCAGCCTCGATGCCATGAAAAAGAGGGCGAGCCTATTGCTTGAATATAAGATAACATCACGCCTGTAATCCCCAGAGGTTAGGCAGAGGTATACCTATAGAGAGCAGTGACTTGTTGATGGGCCTACACTGTCCTCTCATACCTTTTAACACTGTTACTTGGAAACATTGTAAAAACCATTTACTTTTAAAAGAGTAACCGTGGAGTTTCTTGCCGGCTCTTCTCCATAGGAAACGACCAATTGGAACCGTGCACCTAGCTTCTGACGTTTCATAAGTGCCCTTGTAGGTTTATGTGAAATAAAATATTTTGAATTTTGAATTTTGAGTGGTGACCCAGTGATAAAAGCCGCGACTTTAGAGGCGTGAGTTCGAACCCAAGCAGGCACTTTACTTTATGTAAATGATGTGACTACTCTCAAAACGGTGAAGGAAAACAATGCGAGGAAAATCGCATGTCCTGGAACCAAAAATTCGATGAAATGTGACATCCACCAATCCGCACTGGGCCCGCGTGGTGGATCAAGGCCCACTCCATCTCACAAAGAAGAGGCCTGTGTTCCAGCAGTGGGAACATTCTAGGCTCATTATGTACACACACCCTACCCCACCCCCCCTACCCTATAGTACACCCACATGTTATGTTTAAGTCTAAGTTTATGGGGGACCTTGTTGACATCATCTACTCATTAAAATATTTTTATTTTGATGAGTTGATTGCAATTTGTGCTAATGTAAATTATTTTTGCATTAAAGCATTATTATATAGAATCAAGTTTTTCCAACTGAACAGGCAGCTGTGCTGCTGGGGAGTTTGTTGCGCCACTTCTTCTTCCCATCTTAAGCACTCGGAAGTGGTGAAGGGTGGGCGTTTTTGAGGGACTGTCTTATGTAATTTTGACGTTCGAAAAGTGCTGATTCTCAGCCTAGTTTGAATAAATGACTTTTGATTTTTTTTAATTGACCTATTGCCTGTATATTTTAAGATATTATAGCTTTGTTACAAAACAATCATCTTTCATCAACAACAAAGTTAATTAAACATTATCGCTTCCCGAAATTGTTTCATAAATAACAAATCAAGCAATTCAGTTGAAAATATTGTCGAAATCAACTCCGCTACGACAGTACCCAATAAACTTTCATCGTAGCTGAGAACTTATTTAAAGAAGTATATTACAAATATTTCGAGTACCAGGGTTGCTAGTCATTTTAAATTGTGATCTGTTACACTATGCAAGATGACATTTATAAGGTACTAAGGTACTTCAATATATTTATGACACACATAAATTGAATAAGGAAAATGGCTTTTTCGTCGTTTTTCAATCTACTCTTCTTAAAATAAATACGTCAAATTAAAAGTTACCGTAGAAACTACTAATTCATTTATTTTGAGAACATTATGATGAAAGAAATGTCCCTTCGTGCAAAAGACCGTTTGCACAAAAGTCCATTCGCGTAAATGTCCTTTTGTGCAAGAGGGTTCGCCCAAGTATTAATTCGCGCCAAAGTCCATTTACAGAAATGTCTTTTCGCGCAAGAAGTGTCTTTTATGCAATTGTCCCTTCACGCAAAAGTCCGTTCGCGCGAAAGTCCATTCGCGAAAATGTCTTTTTGCGCAAGTGTCTTTCGCAGAAATGTCTTTCACGCAAGTGACCTGCTACCCTACACATATAGTCAGTTCCTACAAAATAAAAGACTTGCGCTGATTACCATCCTTTATTTACGTTGTATGAGTGCTAAATATCGGGTGTAAAAAGACACTTTCCGAAGCCGAAAGCCACATATTCTACCCATTATTTGCATCATTTTTTTCCACTAGACCATACCTGGGAATCCACTGGTTCTGGAGATATTGAAGGTCAAAGTCGCATTTTTTTTTTTACTTTTTCACGAAAATGAATTCTATGCGATAATACGAAACTTTTTTCAAAACAAACATTACCTGAATTTTAGATTTATCTTAACAGATTACGCATTTGAAGTTACAAAAACGCAATGAACAACAAGTACCTACCTACGTAGCGTAGGGGCGGAGCTTAACTAACACTGAATCCGTTCATTCAAGCGTGGGTTCGCGTTACATTGCGCGCAATAAAAACTTGTTTTTTTTTATTAAAAAAAAAAAATACGGTTCCCAGCAATAATTTTTGCGCAAAGCTACTTAGCTATACGTACAGTATGCGTAGTTTACGGCTTTGTGATGTGTCTTTTTACACCCTGTATGCTTAGACAAATAAAAGTTGTATAAAAAGGTAACCTGCACTTAAAAAAAAACTGATTTTCGCAGAAAAACTACCATTTTAACCAACTTATTAAAAAGCCCTATAAACGGCGACACCCCTATTTCTAACTTCTCAGATCCCGTGTCAAACTGTCTAAGATGAGGGCGTTTTATTAAACTGCGAACTTTTCACATATCTTATCCATAAAACTTCAAACATCTGTCGATATTGTGCAGAAATTATTTTGAAGGGACGATAAATAAATAAAGGAAAATATTTATCTGATACTCTTAAACTTATTGACCTTCTAATGATGAACACTTTTGACCCGACTGCGGTGAAGCCAAAAAAAGAGGGATGTGTTTGACCTGTGTGTGTGTGAACGTCTCTATGTTCCCTCGTAACTACTAAACGGCTGAACCGATTTTTATTAATGATTATGTCGTTAGATTTGTCTTAATTGCGTGAGTTTCACTGGGTATATTTAAATTAAAAAAAATTAATAGCGCGTTTTCGGGCCAAAAGGTATGTTTAAAAAAAAAATCCAAATCTATCGAGTGGGGTACCAAATTAAGGGATTTAAACGGTTACAAAAATATATACAAAATATGTTTAAATGTAATTTGGAATAAGAAATGATGATAAAAAGCTGAAAATAAGTAATTAATAAAAAAAACTAAAAAACCCGACTGCAAAACTGATAACTGAAAAAGCAAGGTTTGCCACAAACCAAATAACCTGAAATATGGTGTAGGTGACTTTTGGTTGTCCCTTACGATACCAATACCTATTTTTTTTCAATTTTTATATCACTAGTTCCAGAACTTATATAATCAATAAGTTCTGGAACTAGTGATAAACTTCATTTTATAATAACGTTTTATTTAGTCATGGTACTAAAGCCGGTACTAATCCCAGTAACAGTAACTTAAAATTCTTTCAACATAGTCACAATTCCTGTGTATACGGAAGAAATTACGTTTAAGATTGGAACACCAGTTTTTTTTTTAAATAACCGACGAAAACTTTCAACGCATGGGGGTTTAGAATGATGTCCTGAATCCATGGTAACAGTTTTCGCGTTGATTTCCCTGCCTTGTAGGTTGTCCGATTCTAGAGCGAAACTCGTTTATTCGATTCGCTGTTAATTAATGACGCCATATTCCGAAAATATAATTTCTCGTAGGTATCGTTTTCCGAAGCCCAAACAAAGCCCTGTCGAAATTTCGCTAAAATGAAACACCTTAATATCTGGCTCAGGTCCTTTATTAAATTAATTAACTCAACAATTTTGTAGCAAGAAAATATCCCTCTTAATTTGAATCTCAATTTTAAGCCACGGTGGCTATATTAGATGCCCAGTATAATACTGAAGTACTTAAATGTCTTTTTGGCCGTCTTTCCCATCTGACAAAGTTATCTCGTTAAATGCACCAAGAGTTTGCAAGACAAGAGGCCAACTTTGAAAACTTCAACCATTATAAGAAGACCCCTGGAAACTCCAGCAGTTGTATTAAAAAAGTTCTGAATGTAAGGACTGCGAAGATCTCTGTAATTTGGCCGTTTAACTCGTCGCAGAATTTGAGGGGTTCATATTTGTCTTGGGTTGAAGAAAAATTTAATGTTTGTGCATTTCTCAGTGTTGATGAATAAGTACCTAATGGCAGTTAGCAATTTGTTAATAGTGAACTCGATCCTTAGTCCTTGTAGTACTTTTTTGAGTTCGCATTTGTAATTTCAGTTTGAGACTTTATAGATAACACACAGGGGCCAGGCGATTTAGTGTCCTGCATCCGTCAAGGGGATAATTGTTTCATTTCATTTGATTTATTTTGTTTACATTTAATCGAAATTATTTTGATTTAATTTTATTTGGTTTTATTTAATTTGATTTAGTTTATATTTAATCTAATTTATTTTTCTTTGATTTATTTGAATTTCATATTCAAACTTATTTGATTTTATTGTATTTTATTTGGTTTTATCTGATGATTTCTATTTATTATTATTTTATCTGTCGTACTAAACAACTTTCGTTATGAAACATACATGTTTAACATTTGTAAAAAAATCATACGTGTATCGAAATAGTCTGTTATATAGGAATTTGTTTTTCTTTTCACGAATCGGTTATGAGTTTCATTGTGAAAGTTGTTTAGTTATGACGGGTAGGATCGTCATCCCCTTGACGGATGATGGTATCTAAGTCGCCACCCTATACAGCATTTTGCCAGCGACTTCCAATAATATGACCATGGTAGCGAAACTGTTAGTGGAGGAAGCTGTACATGTCTAATATAAAATTATAATATAAAACTCACTCAATTCCACACTCTCACCATAACACAAGCACACACACATACATTCAAAAACTCACTTTAGATTTGATTTCCTTACTTAAAAGGTGATCTCCAACTCATGTGTATTAAGAATTTGTGTAAGTGCAATAAACATTTTTATTTACTTCGTCCGTCCATAAATTCCTATCCACGATGTAATTTTGAAAAATCCGACTTTATTATTTGGCTACATGATGTAGTCAAAGGAAAAAATAAAACCTATTAGCATTAGAAATGTGAAAGTTATGTTTGGATGTTTGTTACTCAATCACGCAAAAATGGCTGAACGGATTTTGATGAAATTTAGCACACAGATAGTTAATGACCCGGAATAACTTAAGAGATTTTTTTTATCCCGATAGTACGTTCCCGTGGGACAATTTTCGACCTCTACGCGGGCAAAGCCGCAGGCGAAAGCTAGTATAATAATAATTTTCAATTTTACACAGAATTTCCCTATATGAGAAAGGAAAATTCTGTGCAAAATTTCTGCATTCTAGGTCTAAATGTTTGGGCTGGGCGTTGATTATTCAGTCAGAGAGTGAGTCAGGACTCTTCTTCTCATAAATTAGCATCTTTGAATAAATTAGTTGCTTTATTAAACACCAAAATTGTAACACAGCGAGTGATTTTTTCTACGTTTAGCATAAGCTACTAGAAAAACAATATTTACGCGCTCTACTATCTACAGGGGAAGTTTTAGATACGCCGCATCCAAATACTGGAACAATATCCCCCGCCGATAAGGAATCTTAAATGTCTTGGTACCTTCAGAGTTCGACTGCCGTAGTTTCTTATTGCCTCTCAGCAAAAACTGGGTATGACCGTTTCGAACACGTCCATTATATAACTGGCTGTCGTGTTCTTCCCGAGTCAGTGCGTCTATTTAGCATAACTGGTGATCACAAACCTGTGAACACAACATGTTGGATAATAGTTATAATACACATGTTATGTATTTACCTTTGTTTATTTACTGTAAACATTATTATTTTATATTAGCCAAATCGTTTATTTCTTTGCATCTACGTTACTATAATTATATTTAGATTATATCTTTCAACATTAAATACAAACAAAATGACTATAGGTAGAACAATGTGAAATTTCATTCGTTTGCATCCTCTTAAGGGGTCATTGTACTCATCATTATGAACAACTTTCACTATGGGCCAACCCCGAAATCGCGAAAAAAAAACAGCTGTTCCCTGCATTATAAAGAGCGCGAAATTGCGAAAAATCTGCTGTTCGCAGCAGATTTTTCGCGATTTCGCGGTTGGCCCCATAGTGAAAGTTGTTCATAATGATGAGTACAATGACTCCTTAAGAGGATGCAAACGAATGAAATTTCACATTGTATAAATAATAAAGGAATCAGTAACACAATCAACACATTAAAGTACTAGAACGTTTCCCAAAGCAAAACTTTTCTATTGAATACATCATCATTTAACCGTTAAAGGCCTGATAAACAACTAATTAACGTGCTAATTGACGTGCTTGAGGGTCACCCAGGGCTTTACCGGTTAAGTTGCTATTTAAGGGTATACTTACTTATTTTGACTCTGCGCATAACACTTTATCACAACACCATTCATCTCGTCTGCTCGACGTCACTGCAGGGATCCAGCAGAATATCAGCGTCAGGTATATTTACCTGACATGCTGAGTTGGACTCCCATTTGGTGTAATCTTGACCCGCATCTTGATTTTCCTTATTTGATTTAAAGTATGTCATAATGTCACTCCATTTTTTTAAGTCCTTATGTTTTTCTATTTTATATATTGGCATCTTGTTTTTATAAATATTCATGTAAGTAATTTGTTATCATTTAATTGTGTTTTTGTGTGTCTTTTGTATGCACTGACTAACTGTTTTATCTATCCATCTGTCTATCTACAAGAGTTTCTTCAGATTCTGTATAATAGATCAATAGATTACCGAAACAACTCGTCAAGCTCTTTGCGCGAAAGTTTATTGTTGTACGGTTTGTTTCTGACATTTCTGATGCCTGAGATTCGCCAGATACCTCTAGCTATAGTTTATCTTGTTTATCCTTGAAATATCACTAGGAACAAAAACTTATCCTTGAAGTTGGAGAAAAAAAACTATTATCTTCTATGAAATTATTGTAAGTAAGAACAAGTAACAACACTCAATATGTTAGTAACAATACTTCTTAACAACTATGCTAGTAAACTTAACCTACACACTTATCGAATCCCTGCTACACACTCAACACCGATGTAGAAAGCTTGCAGCGATTCAAATACCAACAGTCCAGTCTGCTCGCAATACACTGCAGTATATTGTTGGGGCTGGCCCGCACCCGGCGCACCAGGGAAGCGCATGTTTTTCGAATCGTAGCGTAAAAACAATCGACACGAGCAAATTCATCAAATGATGTTCGTTGGTATGAGCATATCTTAAGAACGGCTGGATCGATTTGGCTATTTATTGTTTTAAAATATTCGTAATAGTTCGAATCAGGTTCTTCTGTCTGGTCGGCCAGTACTTAATAATAATTATTACCAACCTTTTTACTGTTCCACTGCAAAGAACGAGTGGGAAATCTCTTCATTATTAAAAGAAGGAACAAGTACTGATCAGCACACTTGCTTACAGTATGCTTAACAGTGCCAATGTTTTCATAATCAGCAAGTAATATTACTACTGCTGGGATACAGGCCGCATCTCTGCGACAGGGAATGGACTGTGATCTCCCACGCGAGCTCTGATCGGGTTGGTTAATGTCATATTCACACACATGCCATATCAGAATGCCGGTTTCCTAACGATGTTTTCCTTCACCGTTTTGAGAGCAGTGGCGATGAAAACTATTCATAATATCG
Organism: Agrochola circellaris; assembly: GCA_914767755.1. Taxonomy (NCBI): domain Eukaryota; kingdom Metazoa; phylum Arthropoda; class Insecta; order Lepidoptera; family Noctuidae; genus Agrochola; species Agrochola circellaris. The sequence goes on from OU611860.1 coordinate 15,054,307, forward strand.
TTATCAAAAATTAATCCAGAATTTGATTTTTGATGTTTGATGTGTGTCTCCAATGTTATCATCATCATTTCAGCCAACAGACGTCCACTGTTGGACATAGCCGCCCCCTCCAAGCACCGCCACTTCGACTGGTTCTATGCTTCTCACATCCAGTGGATTCCTGCGACCTTCACCAGGTCATCCTATGTTCTAGCATATGGCACTAGTGGGTTGCAGCTGAAAATTAGCGTCAGGTGGTAAACTTTGTGTTGTCATCTGACATTATGCTGAGCTGAGGCCCTTTTGGCATTATAATAATTTGTTTTCAGTTTTTATAGTTTTAAGGTGTATTTTTTTATTTTGTTATGCCAATAAACGCATTTTTCTTTCTTTCTTTCTTTCTTTCCTCAGAAACATAATTATTACTTTAATTAATTGCTGCATTTTTCGCCTCTTCGAAAATACTCAAACGCAACTTTTTTTATCCAATACCCCCCTTTTCTCCCCGTTTGATGGGAGAGTAATCTTAAAGTTCAAAAGTTCGTTAAAAGAAATCCCGTGTAATAAGAACGGCTAAGCAAAAGATTCTAAAGAAATAATCTTTTAAAATATAATCTCTGCTTTTGCTTACTTTTGTGAAGTTCAAACGAAGTGCTAAGTACCTAGGGGATTTAAGTTTATTGATGTAATTCTCGAGTTTTTGCTAACATTGGTATTGTTTTTATCAAATATTATACTTACGTAGGTATTAAGTTTATCTTACGAGTACCGATCTCCAGCGTCGATTTATCGACGCTGACGTACGTATTTATCAGCGAGTTGGCGAGCTCTTACGGCTCGTGCAGACTAGCGCGACTTGTCGCACGACGCGACACCGCTAATTGTTCTACCGTAAAGTTTTCTAAGAAATTGTATTGTTCGAGTCACGTCGCGGCGTCGCGTCGCGCTGGTTTGCACGAAGCTTTAGGCCGTCTAGCGTGACCTAGCCAGTCAGAGCTATACCAGCTCATGTTATGCTAAAAAGGTCAGGTAATAATTACTATCTACTCCCCAAGTTACTGTATACACGAGTCCCATACTTTTATCTAAAAACTAGCCCATACCATCTATCCATCGTAGGGAAAATCATTAGGCGAAACCTATCATAATGCACCTGTATTATTTTTTACAAAGAAAGTCTTTATTATACATGATCAAATTAAATGAGCTAGCAAAGCTCCGCAGCCGTGATGAGTATCGATATCTACAATGTGAAATTTAATTCGTTTGCATCCTCTTAAGGGGTCATTGTACTCATCATTATGAACAACTTTCACTATGGGGCCAACCATGAAATCTCGAAAAAAAAATCAGCTGCTCTCTACCTTATAGCGAGCTATACGAACATAAATGTATGGAACAGCTGATTTTTTTTCGCGATTTCAGGGTTGGCCGAATTAAATTTCACATTGTATAATTGATAAAACAAAAAAAAACAAAAAAAAGCTTTATGATGGTACAAAGTAGGTACTTTAGGTACATGCGATAATAATCGAATGTTATTCCAATACAATAACTTCAAATAAACTCAGATGAATTCAATTTAAGTGTGTAGAGTATTGTATTGTATACGAGTGTGGTGTGGGTATGTGATGAATGAGCGAGTTATGGTGGGTTTGGTCCAAACGAAGATAGAACTAGGGAATGGGTAAGAGCAATACCTTTCTTGATATCCTTAACATTTCTGTACGTATGGATAGACCAACGAAAGAATATTCCCACTCTGTTTAAACATAGGGATACCGGTTATGTGGAGCCAGAATAAGCATTCGCTCGTTTGGTTCAAATTGACCTTTATATATTATAGTGATGAATGTGTGTTTTGTGCATAATTTGTTTACACCTCAGAAACCATTACGTATGTATAACATCACAATCAATCTGCCTAGCCTTTTCCCAACTATATTGGGGTCGGCTTCCAGTCTAACCGGATGCAGCTGGATACCAGTATTTTACATGGAGCGACTACCTATCTGACCTCCACAACCCAGTAACTGGGTAATACGATACTCCTTGGTAAGACTGGTTGTCAGATTTTCGGGCTTCTGACGACCCGTAACGACTGTCGAAGATCCACGAATGACAGCCGAGGTCAACAGCTTAACGTGCTATCCCAGGCACGGAGGAATCTCGATATGTAAAGATGGTCACCTATCCACAGACCAACCCCGGCAAGCGTAGCTTAACCTGATGGATCGACCCGTACGACGGTTATTACTTAGCCAAGAGCTCCTCCTATGTATAACATCACATAATACCTAAATGAAACACGACAAATTTCCAGTGATATTTCTCAAGGAACGTGTTTTCACGAGTGTTTGCATTGTCAACAGTTTTCGCATCACAATGGTGGTGGGTAGGGTGACCAAAATAGTAGAGAATCCAGGACATCAGTTCTGGAACATAATGTAAGAAAATAAATAAAATACGTTTATTTGCCATACACATGACGCAAGGAAAATATGCGTCACATCCACGCAAAACGGCCATCGCTCAGCATAGTGCTGCTGTAATGTCCTGAATTTGTGATTGAGAAATCTTCTTCATGCTCCTTAAGCTCGCCCAGTTTACCGTACCAATTCTTATATGATTCGCTCTGTCAAAGTATTTAACCAAATTGTTAAGAATAAACACCCCTCAATCGATTTCTTTGCAAGCAGCTTAGCGTATCTAAACACTACAATATTGTGTCTAAGAGCAGTGATAGCCTAGTGGTGTGACCGTCGGACTGCCAAGTCATATTTCTCGAGTTCGAACCCAAGGCACGCACCTCTGACTTTTCGGATTCGTGTGCGTATTGTATAATTATCACTTGCTTCCGAAACCGGCATGCCTGCATTTTTTTTGCTGTTGCGAAATTATCAAATAACTTCTCCCGCTCTGGGCGGAGCGGGAGGGCGTGTCAGACTTTTACTGCAAACCGGCATGCCTGAGAGATATTTCTCGACGGCATGTGAAGCTAAGTCAGAAGCCCATGGGTGGCTTTAAAACTCTGACACCAGGTTAATCATTAACCATACGAAAATAAGAAGAATATTGTGTCTGATGCATTGTAATAGCGGTTGCGCATGCGCAAAGTTATACTTAGTGGTATAGTTCTGAATAATTAATCAATTTGAAAATCTGTACAACAATAGTCTATTTCTAACTGTGGAGGCTTGTAAATGGCTTGTTGTCAATTACTTCACTGTTACTTTTGTATTGATAGCTGTAAGCCACACAAACTCAAATAAACATATGACGTGTATTTTGATAAAAACTTGTTTGCCCAGTTTTGTTTAAAAATGCAATAATTTAAACGATCAGCCATAACATATTCTAGAAAACGTAGATGTAGGTAATTAGAAAGAAAAGAAAGAAAATACGTTTATTTGCGGTAGACATGACGCAAGGAAAGAACAAAACACGAAAATAAACAATTTGAGGGAAAATATGCGTCACATCCACGCAAAACGGCCATCGCTCAGCATAATGCTGCGACCCTATGCGAGACGCTGTCGCTGAAAACCAGCGCTGGGGCTCTCCCAGCGCTGGTTTTCAGCGACAGCCGGTCTTCGGCCGGACTTCGGTCTCACTTTATTTTCAGTTAAAATATCAGAAAAAAATATTAATTGGCTTCTTATAGAAAACCAATATAAATCTAAAATAAAATTTAAATAAAAAAGGCTATTATTTCTGGCAATAACACATAACGATTTTCATATTTGTAATGGGTAAAATTAGATTCATTTAAAAAAAATTGTATTGTTTATATTTTTTTTCTATTTCTTTTTCCGCAAGAACCCCAGTTTGGATAAAAACATCCTCCAAAGATATCTACCAGACGTAAAAAGGTGAGATTAAAGATTTTAAAAGTATTCCTCTGCGTGCTTGCATCGTATTCGATAAAATCGTTTCGAGACGCGGTCTCCTCGATGACAACTTCGGACGGTCTACGAGATTTTTTTTTTTCTCTCGAACCCGATATTGTCCCGCATAGACTCTGTGTGAACAATTAAATATATTTTCTACTGTCACTGTTCTATTCGATATAATCTCGTGTACGGTATACGGGAAAAAAATCGACGTCTGAACGTAGCCCTGTTTCTTTTTCTGCTGATTTTCTCCAATTAATAAAAGGTTGGCCATCAACTCCAAATATGAATTTTATTATCTTACGATTTTTTATAGAATACCTAGTAATGGTCATGGTATATTTTGTAGCGGTTTTTTTTTTTAGTAATATTATGTTTAGCAACGATTTAAAAAACAAACAATAAACAAACACAACAAAAACAAAAAACATAAAAACAAAAACAAAAATGGATTTTTTTTTTAAAACATTCTGTCCCAAGTTTTGTTTCTGACTGGTCACCCTACAGTTGAGGGTGAGTTCCGGATGTTTTTACACCTCCATCCCTTATTGGATTTCTTTCATTGCCATAAGTGGTAATAAACTCCACACAAAGAAAATGGTTGAACGCCTTTTTGTACTTGAATAGTGTTTTTTTGCTTGGCAACACTATTTGGCATGTGGCAAACTTAACTAATAGGTACCTACGCTAGTTTACCTTCAAAAGTTTGTTACTTAAAAATAATCAAAAAGTTGGTATTTTTTTAGGTAAAAATTTCTTTAGGCGCATTTTGTGTACGAAACTGGAATCGCGTGTACTCGACTCCAGTCGTTCAGTGACGCTGAATCGCGTGTACTTGACTCTAGTCGTAAGTTTTCACTTCTATCGTGTGGTTTAAAGTCACATCTCCCCTCCCCCTCTTTTTACACGACTGCCCAAAAAATTTGTTTAGTGTTTTTTATCTCAAATTTTTACTGCCTCTAGTGATATAAAATAACTTAGAAAGTAAAGTACATTGAAGATGCAATAAGTTTATGCTTTATATTAAGCTAACAACGTGCTATAAAATATTAAAATTAATAAAGTTTCAACCTTCAACACTTTACAGTTTTAAATAAATGGAGAAAAAAACAAACAACTTTGTTCTTCCAACGTATTTTATTTCTTCGAATTAATAACTTTCATGCATATTCAAAAGATACAACCTGCTCATCTAATTATGCATTTTACTCTTTATTATTTTTAGGGTTCCGTATCCAAAGGATGCCAACCCTATTCAATTACTAAGGTTCCGCTGTCCGTCCGTCCGCCTGTCTGAGCTGTATCTATTGAACCGTAAAATATATACAATGTGAAATTTAATTTGTTTGCATCCTCTTAAGGAGTCATTGTACTCATCATTAAAAAAAATCTGCTGTTACATACATTTATGTTCGCACAGCTCGTTATAATGTAGGGAACAGCAGATTTTTTTTTCGCGATTTAAGGTTTGGCTACCATAGTGAAAGTCGTTCATAATGCTGAGTACAAACCCCTTATGAGGATGCAAACGAATTAAATTTCACATTATACACTTGAAATTTTCACAGAGTATGTAATACTATGGTCGCTATAACAACAAATAATAAATATAAAAAAACGTTAAAAATTAAAGGAGCTCCCCAAACATGAAACGTTTTAAATAGTTATATATTATGTAGTGTTAAATATTGTACCGTGATATGGAACCCTTCGAGTGCAAGTCTGGATCGCACTTGGCCGCTTTTTATGCAACGTCAAGATTATTTAGCACATCGCACTTAAGTGCAATTCAATTCAATTCAATTCAATTTATTTATTGCAATCCATAATGTACATATACAGGTGGTAAAATATAATTAAAAAGAAACAAGTAGTCAAGTAGTCTTCATGCCAGCGTCAACGCCCACTTAATACTCCAATATAAATACAACTAAATTTTAATAAAACACTAAACTGAACTAAGTAGAGAAGACGACAGTTAAACTGCACTAAACATGGCTAAGTTGAGTCACTATTTACTGCTAAGAGGTAATTGTGTTCATAAAAGAGAATGGTCTGTTCAAGTTTTAGTGTTCACAAGTATTTTGTTTGTAGTTTTAATATAAAGATCATTTTGGCTCATATAAAAATATTCATAGAATATCTAGGAGGATCTGCTATAAAGTGTATCAGAAAAGTGCGGTACCTACCATCAAAATGAAAAAAACACCATGGGATCATTACCGTAATCGCTATAGAATGATCAGCCGTCCCGAAAATTGTTGTCGAGTAGGTATTGAAGTTTTGGAATGGAACAGTTGATAATTTTTTCGCGATTTTGATGTTAGTCCACGGAGAAACTTGTTGTCTGTACCACAGCCTTAAAGGGGAATGCCCATCGACTATACAAAAAAATGCCTGAAATGGACAACAATGAAATGAAATATACGCCAAATTGTACTACAAGTCGTAGGAAACCCATTACAATTTCAATAATATAAAAAAAACTAGGTAGAAGCCAGTTTCAATTTTTTTTTCTGTAATATAGGTAAGTCAAGGTTAAGGAATATAATATATATTAATTGTTGTATGTCAGTGCATTTAATATAAATAGGTAAGAAAACTAGGGAATCTCAATACTTACAGCTTGAGGTGTTATCCATGCCTGTATTAAACAACGTACTTCATCCTCTGCACTGATAAGACGTTACGTCTCATCTTTGCAATATCGAGATAGCAATTAACGCAGTGTAGTCTTCTATCCATTTTTAAATATAAACGGGGCAATGTCCAAAAAAACAGCAGCGTCGTATATAAAGTAGGTTCAAATCCGTAGTCAAAAAGCCGAGTCGTCGTTTAGGCGGGTCCAATCTAAGTCCGTGTTCAAAAATGGGTGTCGTGTGCAGAAGTAAAATCAAAATCCTTAAAAATGGCCACAGTCGTCGTTAAATATCTTAAAAAGCAATCTGTAATTGTGTAACTCAAGTCGCAAACGCAAAACCATGAATCAAGTAAACAAACCACAGACTACATAGAGAAAAATGAAATGCAGTAAATGTCAAACTGTCAGTAAGGCAAAGGACATGTAATTCATACAGCCTGCGATATGTTTTCTATTTTGAAAATGCTTTGATTTAATTAATTTTGATATGCATAAATTATTTTAATTCGTTTTACAGTACATATTGGCCGAATTATATTAAATTAATGATAACTGTGCACAAATTCTATAAAATAGTTCGTTAGGGATTATTTGACGATTCCTGTTTGGCTGAATGTAACTTACTCATGTCAAATAAACATTGACCTCCATTATAAAAATAAGAATGAATTATACGGATATCAAGTTGAATATTTTAAAGATCTTTATATTTTTACCCTACCTAAACAAACTTGAGAATGATTTCATTATAAATATTTTATTCTAAATACAATTAAGGACTATTAGTAGTTTTTGTTCATTTCAGGCATTTTTCGGGCGTTCCCCTTTGACCATACCTTTCTGATACATGCTGTTGTGGTGCATCTACAACCCCACGTGCGAACTATGCATCACTATATATTTACAACGTCCCAACGTCAATCGTCGGGCAGTTGCCCACCAGACGACACCCGTCTGGTCGTCTGGTCCTCCCTTTTCTATAGAGAATGAGTGAACTTTACACCCTGTTCTTCATACCTCTATGGTACTGTATATGTATCCTTTTCCGTGAGCTAAATCGTGTCAAATCTAAATTGAATGAAAGGGTCTGTATTTTATCAAATGTCATGTCACGTCATGAAGCTAGATTTAAAACTAAAATTGAGTTGAGATTAGAATGAAATCTGTCAGCATAGAAATTATTTAGATTGACACAATCATTTTCGCATTATAATATTTCAACAAAATAAACAACAGATTTCATAGAATTAATCTAAAAAATATTTACGATTAGTATCTCTCAAAGGTGAAATAAAATACTTAGACACAAAGGTCACACAGGTGAAATAAAATACTTGAAGTTCCAAACAATATACTTGGACCAACTTTGGCAGGTCAGGACATACTTAGGTCCGTATTACAGAAGGAAACTCAAGCATTGAACTCTGTTTAAAACTAGTTTTGAGTTGAGTTTTAATTTTAGAACGTTCCTCAAGCTTACATCCATTTTATCTTCCAGTCATTTTATAGTGATAATATTATGATTAAATCAATTAGAAAAACTAATTATTAACCGTAATAAACAAACATACAGGTATATCTGATGCATATAAGTAGGTACACATCTCTGCTTGAGGCTGGATCTGAGTCTCGATTTATCTGAGTAACGAGTATAGTTTGATTACCATTCTGGAATAAGACCGATGCTCAAGTACTGATTCTATACTTAAACAGTGATCGTCTGATTGAATATCAAACTGTTCTTGAGGAATGTTCTGTAATACGGACCTTAGTCTCCTATACGAAAAGATTGCCACGTACCCCTATGAAAGATGAGAGACGTATAAAAACCTACTCAAACCGTCAACCATTTCCCCTACATTCCTTCATAAAAACCAGCTTCAAAAAACGTTAAACAGAAACTCAAAACTATTAGTAGGACACACATCTTTACTTGGTAACGCTTCAGGCCGTTGTAATTTCCCCAGGGAAGGTCTAAACACAGAATATATTACAGGTACAGAAGGCCAGCTTCATGCAACAGGAGAAAATACGCACACGCAGCGGCCACACGTCACCTCACCATTCTACCGTCACCACACAATAACATGGAAAATGTATGGAATTATGTATAATGCCTCGCCTATATTATTCCTACTGCTGAAACACAGGCCTCGTGAGAGAAAGCAGCCGTACCATGTAGGCCTAGTGTGGGCTGGTGGATGTCACACGACTTCTAATGTTTTTAGAATTATTTGAAAACAATTTTAATTTTCGGACGACGATAACGTCTTGCCATTTTTTGTCAACGTCATAATAACGTGACCTACCGTTACGTCTTAAGAGGCTTACAACAGCTAAAGCGCGGTCACTGTCGGACTGCATAGAAATGAAAGAGAAGCGCGATGACACCACGCAGGTAATTTATTGCAAAATATGAAGCAGTTAGCGATTTACAAAAAATATATTGATTGGACTGGAAAATTAAAACACTATTATGCTAAAATGTAGCTTGTAGAATAATCTGACAAAAAATCAGAATGATTGCATGTAAATTAATATGATTTTTAATCGTTAAAATAAATTTTTAGAGGTATCTTCATGATTTTTTTCTATCGTATCAAATTAGTTGTATTATGTTTTCAACACACTATCATACTAGCATATATCCTGAAGAATATCATATATTTTTCTGATTTTGTTTACTGCAGTGGATCATATACTTTTACGCATTATAAAACTTGCGTTTAGGCACGTTTAGGTCCTGTAGTCCCCTTAAGAGGGTGCATTATGAATATTGACAGAGTAAATAGATGTCAAATATTGCGCTGTTTTGATTAATTTGTCAATATTACTAAATTAAATTATTACATACGGCTCTGTAGTGCACTAAAATATTGATTTATTGTCACACAGATTATTTATTTTTAGATAAAGAAAAGCATTCAGATAGGCAGTCGCTACATATAAAATACTGGTACTCAGTTGTATTCAGCCAGACTGCAAGCCGATCCCAACATAGTTGGTGGGAAAAAGCTAAGACACTGGTGATGAGCTATAGAAAAACCATTTAGAATGTTTATTTTCTATAGAATTGTTAAATATTTTAAAGCTATTTACGATGTTGGCAACTTGCATAATACACCCTCTTAAAAGCGTCCATAGACGAGTACGTACAGCGATCTCCACCTTACAAATGTCAGCCAAACCATTGGAATTTTGCGAGAGTGCGCGTCGTAGATTTTGAGCTTGCACTCGCTGTTATGTAGGTACGTAGGCGCGTGTCTATGTGTGCGTGCGGTCTCTCTCTTTGTTTGCAGTCGACCTTCTGTAACCTATCTATTCCGTGGTCTAAGTCCCCCCGATCCAGTAGGGCTGTTTAATCAACACTCTGCTTATGTTCCGGTTTGAGATTACAATGTAACTTAATACCTGATGGCGGTAAAGCCTTTTATTATAGGTATGTTTAAGTGCGTTATTTGTAATTGTTTTCGGATGAGGTAAAGTGAAATGTTGGTTGAAATAACTAAGTTTGTAATTAGGAAGGTATGCGTGATCTGATTCTTGAAAATCAAAAATCACCCATTTTCAGGTTTTAGGTCTACTTGAGAGTAATTAGTTATGTCTAATGGATGACTGCAACACCAAGGATCTCCAACACGTACTCGTAGCTAATCTTAAACAAAACTTTTAAAAGTCTAATTAACCTGTAACTTCACAGACACTCATAATCATAATCATAAAAGTTGCTGCTCGGTGCATTAATTAAGTTATAAAAAATATTGTAAAACATTTTTTAAAGAGCATAAACGGTGTAGTTTCTTGCCCATTCTTCTCAATACGAAACTACCCTTTGAAAGGGGCAACTAGAATCAATAATATTTTTCTGTAAATTTTGACGTTCAAAAGTGCCAGTTAAGCAGGGACTGAAAGCGGTTACGGTTAAAGGTTAAGATACCTCAAAAACATACCGGTACCGGTTTAAAATAAGGGTTGAGCTATACCGATACCTTTTTAAATAAAGGTTGGGCTAAACCGTTATTTAACCTTTACACGATTTCGGTACCCGAAAAACATATGAGACTGCGCGGCGCAGGTGCGCGGGGGGTCGAACACGTTAGAACTTGTGTATTTATGAAGGTTATGGTCTGCTACCGATACATTTATAAAGGTACCGATATTTCTACCGAAATATACCGGTATGCATTTCCAACCTCAAAATTCCGCTATGGAAAAAAAATAACAGTATCGAAATATATTGGTAACCGTTATATAACGGTATGAGGTCATACCGAAATTTAAAGGTACCTTAATTTTTGGGTAATTTAGTCCCTGCTTATAAGTGCCTATTTGAAATAAATGATTTGACTTAGACTTAGCATAAACAAGGTGTAATTGAAATAACAGAAAAACATAAATATGAACACCTTAACTTCTTTTTTTTAGCGTGTGCAAAAGAACTCATAAAATATATATATATTTGATGTGTAACACATCTTTCCTCTCACTTTCCTGCTATCTGTGGGAGTGATTTCGTGAAAAGAGACGGAAGTGTGTAACACGAAGCCGGGGAAATGCGCGCTGTTCGATTTGGCCAATGAGTGCGCGCGGTGCTAGACTTGGCCTTCAGATGGTACCAACCCATTTTCCAAGAGGTTGGTACTGTCAGTCAAGATGTCAGATGTTACACATTATATGCGACTACTGTAAGACTCGCTCGTTTCTTTTTAAATTTATATTCCCCAAAATTCAGCAACGATAATACCGTTTACTGACACAGCCTTTAGGTCAACAACAACTTTACTCTGCGACAAACCCAGAAAACGCGAAAAAAAATCTGCTGTTCTCTACATTTTGTCGAGTTACGCAAACATGCGTAAATGTAGCGATAAAGTTTTTTTCGGAAAAAACATACTAACAACTAAATAATGAATTGCTAAAAGATCATAAATAGGCCCACATTTTATCTCAACGTCATAATACACTGCAAGGGACGATCAAGGTGAGGTCATACAAGGTCAAGTACGTAGCGGAACGTTTTCCGCTTTTACAAATGAACATGCGTGAAGAAATTCTTTAAAGGAATGTTTTTAGTTGTAAAGCTGTTTTTTGCGTTTTGTTTGAAGACTACTTCGTTACGAACATAATTGAGACAGTTGCATGTATGTAGGTACAAGTTTCTTATAAACTTTGACATCTTTTTAACTAAGAAATAACCTTGTTTTATCAAACAGTTCTATTCTAATTTGTATACCGAAATGCCTACAAATTAAATAAATAAGCGAAACTTTAATTTACCACTCTTCAAAAGGCTTTTAGGGTGTCGTACCCAAAGAGTGCCAACGGGACCATTTTACTAAGACTCCGGTGCCGTCCGTCTGTCACGGAGCTGTATCTTTTGAACCGTATTAAGTAGACAGTTGAAATTTTCACAGTGTGTACTAAGGCCGCTATAATAATAAATAATAAAAACAAAATAAGCTAACAATGTTGACTGGGAAAAAAATAAATTGTCCGTCTGTTTATAATAAAAAAGTATTAGACACGTATTTTTTGCTATATCATAATTAATAAAAAATGGTTTAGATAAAACGCATTGAAGTTGAGGAGTGGGGGCTCGCTACGTCACAAGTCGGTATAAAATCTATCGGGGAGTGACGTCATGCCACATTTTAACGTATTGCCTACTCAATGTATTGCCGTAGTCTTTTGATTACGTAAGAAAAGAAAAAACTCGTATCCAATATTTTTTCATAATCTACCTGACGGACAATTTTTTTTTTTCTCAATATCCCTATTAAATAAGGTCCCCATACAAGAAACGTGATTTAAATATATGTAGTGTTAAATATTGTACGGTGGTACGGAAGCCTTCATGTACGAGACTGTCACACACCTGGCCGCTTTTTAAAATCACTATGTCAAGTGCGCCATCGGTCATCGATCCTGCAATCAGCTGTAGACAAAAACTAGAAATTATGAGTTAAAAAATATTTATAAATCATGATAAACATAATATGAATACCCATCATGTATGCCGCGGTTGTCAAGTGGTAACCAATTCAATGAAAAAAATAATTGAGACCAAGCAAGGGACAATCGTTCTTTAAACGAATATAACATTATGATGAAATGAAATAGAAATTCCACAAACTTTTTTTGTTTTTCCTTTTTTATTACTATTCCTTTTAAATGGGACTTAAATATAACTGCAAAATGTGTGTATACCTATACCTTATAAAGGCTCGTGCAGACCAGCGCGACGCGACTCGAACAATACAATTTCTAAGAAAACTTCACGGTATAACAATAGCCGGTGTCGCGCCGCGCTGTCGCGTCGCGCTTGTCTGTACGAAGCTTAATAATGTGGTGTACTACTATTTTACCCTAAGGCAAATACAGGTTTGATCACACAATTCCACTATATATAACAGCACAGCTTTATTTAATATTTTGTTTTAACGAGCTTGACTAATTTAGTTTGCGACCGGTGATTGGACACGATTGAATAATGAAATTAAATTCCTGACGCATTTTGGTACAGCGTCAGTAATCATCATTTTATTAAAAACAATATTTTTCCGAAGAATGCTTTAATACATGTCAAGTATTTTATCGTTTCATTCTTTCGTTTCTTTGCTTCTCCGTGTTTAGGCGCGGGACATATACAAATGGCGAGTGGCGACGGTGTGGCGCGGGCGCTGCACCGTCCGTTTCATATTTCATACAAAGTGTATCGACGTGGCGCGGAACATACACACAACGTCCGCGCTGCACCGTTGGCGTCCTCGCCCCGCCCGCTTCACGCCCGCGCCTCTCATCACTTGTGTATGTCCCTCGCCTTAAGGTTTCGAAGTCAAAAAGGAACCCTTATAGTTTCGCCATGTCCGTCTGTCTGTCTGTCCGCGGCTTAGCTCAGATACTCTTGAATATACGTAATAATCACGCCGACAAAGCGGTAAAACAAAATATTGAAAAAAAAAAAATACGAACACCAAGGAAGGAGTTTTGAAAATTCAGATCAGTCGCGAGCTGACTTCCGGCCACCGTAGGCGCGCGGGCTTGCGGGCTTTGAGCAATCGGTAGCTCGCCGTCTGATAAGGACCAGGGCCGGGTTGACGGCGCGTTGTGTTCCACGCTCAAAGAGATGTCAGCACAACGGAAGGAGTCCGTTAGGACCGATGCCTGCCGGGGTCGCGGGAAAGTCCGAAAGGGATACCGTGACCCCTGGCACTGTACAGGCAACTGAAGGAACACAGGTGGGTTTTAGTCAGTCAGAGTCTGACATGCCCTCGTTAAGTTATTTGATAATTTCCCACACTCAAAAAAAAATTTTTTGCTTGGGAATACCATCGGGCACAAGGTTTGTCCACAAATAAAGATTGTTCAAAAAACATCAATGAAAGACGTTTTCTAAAATGGGTAGGTAGGTTGCGAGTATAAGCAAATCATAACAATTTATTTTTATCGGCTATCATTAATTGAAGCCATTTAGGGCTGATTTTCCAACGTCAGATATCTTTTATCCGTGAAATAAAATTGACGTCTGACAGTTTTTGTATGGAAAAACTATTGGAAATCCAAAATAATTCCTCGGATAAACATATTACGTAGCGTTGGAAAAATCGGCCTCTAGCCAAATAATATTGTTAACCGGAAAAACAAAGAATACATTTTCCTGGAAAATGTGTGAATATTATTTTTAGTAGTAGATTTCGCTTAAGGTTCCGGAACAAATGGTATTATTTTAGAAGCTTATAAGACGACAGACGGTCCGCAATGATAAGTTCAGGTAGACCGTGTCGCCCTCTGTGGACGGTCACTCCGCAGATGGTGACATGATGCCCTTGCTACTTTGGACATAAATTATGGTCCTTTTTTATTATTCTTTACTACAGGTACAAAAAAAATACCAGTATAGACAAAGCTGGTATTAAAAAAAAATTGTTGTAGTTTTTTTTTATGTCGATTTAATTGTTTAGTTTTCCAGTCCTATTACCAATAATTATATGGGTCACGGTGATTGTTTAACTATTGTGTCTGCTTTGAAAACATAGGGTAAAAGTCCATTTTTAGGGTTCCGTAGTAACAAGAAACCCTTATAGTTTCGCCATTTCCGTCTGTCTGTCTGTCTGGCTTTGTGTCCGAGACGGTTAGTACTAGAAAGCTGTAATTTGGCATGGGTATACATATGAATCACGACGACAATAAAATAAAATCATTTTTTTTTTAGGACATCTCCCCTACTCGTAATGTATGTGTTTTTTTTCTTTCAAAAATATTGTGGGTATGTCAAAATCATTTTTCAATTCAGGAGTCCGTTTGCGAAATATTAAGCTTTAAAGTGCTTATTTTTGTTAGAGTCAAGTGTCAAATGTTTTCTTGGTAATAATTTTTTTATTAACTGAACAATATGAGAATAATGAATATTTCATTTGTTATTCTATGATATGAATATCGAAACATTTGATAATGATAATATGAGAAGTTGGACGTAAGACGTAGTTGGTAACAGCCATGCTATTCTGTAAACATCTCTCCGTGAAAGCTTGGGTGAAGTGAGCTGTCAATAATGTCAATCCCTGTGGAATGACAGCTTACTCCACGCTCACTTCACCTAAGTTTTCACGGTGAGATGGTTACAGAATAGCACTGCATTTCTAACCTAACCTAACCTATTTGGTCGGAGTGCTCTAATATATTATACACTACAAATAATATAATATATTACGTGCTCGTATCATAGCTCATATACCCATATTTATTTATAAAATTATGAATAGCATAACGTCTATTTTTACATTTTCGTTGAAATAAAATAACCCCGGAAAAATACACCGAACAAACAATATTCGTTAAAAAATAATTCCAGTGTTTGATTAGTTTGTTAAATAAAAGAATGTGATTTTAAAAATTCATTGAATTGTGTTTCTGTGAAATACGTTTCATTTAAATAAATGTTCATTAAACAATAATATTTGGAAATAAAAATACAAAGACCAAATATTATATGAAACATTTGCTGCGAAACGAAATTCTATGAAATTTCTGTATGCTTATATTACAATATTTAACACAATTAACTATTTACACTGTTTTATTTATTTAAATCAATGATTATAAATAAGTTTTTCCTTTTCTACTTCCTTCTTTCTCTTATCCCTAAGCACAGCGTGCGTCTCCGAAAAATCGAACAGCTTCCGCCGAGAAGCTGTTCGAGTGATTGCTTTACCTGAAGAACAGTCAGCAGGAACAGATACAAGCCCGGTTTTTTTAACATATTTAATGGCACTGACAATTTCTTATAACTTCCATTTGAATTTATTAGAAGCTCTGAGTATTGTAATCATTAATAATAATTAATCTATGGATTATCACTACCAGATAAGATAAAATAAATTATTTTTTTAAGTTGTCGACAAATTACATCTGTGATACCTGGTATTGTTATCTTAGAAATGAAATATTTCATGAACAATTTGATAATGCCCTCATCCGTAACACAGAATAAATAAAAGTACCTACACGGTTCAGAAATTGCACTCCTTTGGCCTTGATTAAAGCTGCAGGATGTCACAAAATCGCTTATATGATAAATTGCACTTAATCTCCGCGTCTGAAAGTTGTAATTACTTTGTGCGCTTACTCGTCCATAACAAGTTTGTGCTACGGCCGATTACTTTTGGAATTAAGCGCAGGGATCAAACTGTAGTAAATTACCTAAAGTATAATGTCACTGCTTAATAAGCCCCAATTGCAACGCAAATAATGCAACTACGCGTCACGTCATTATATATTTTGTATGAAATATGAAACGGGCGACGCAACGCTCGCGCCACTCGCTATTTGTGTATGTCCCGCACCTTAGATTCTTCTGTCAGTTGACACAGAGTTAAATTTTTTCAGCAATTCTTGAACTGGCAGAAATATTATAGACTTGATAGTAATCTAAAATAAACTAAAACATTCTTTTTTGTTGATAAAATCTTATTTCAAGTGAGTAATATGATAAATCGCGATATGAGGGCGTTGACCCGTTATCAGCTGATTAAGAACTAGATTTAAAGATTTTTTCAAAAACTCAAATAAACTTAAAAAATTAAAGTAAAGAAAGTTTTTAAAATACACGGACACTATAAGAAACTACTAGCTAAATCTATTTAATTCTCTACACACCCTCTCACACACATACACTCACCTTCTTCACCTTACGCACCCAGAGGACAGCAAACCTTTTTTTTTTTTTTAAGTATGTAATTTAGTTTTTCGAGGCATGAGGAACAGGGTGTAAAGCTCACTCATCCCTATAGAAAAGGGAGGATCCACCTACCAGACGGGTATCGAGTCTGAGGGGCAACTGCCCAACGGTTGAAGTCGGGATCTTGTATGTATGTCGATCGTGCGGTAAACTCTAATTGCGCGATGCAGGATTTTCTGTGACGTCAGGTCAATCAATCAATCAATCAATATTTATTCGTGAACACAGGTATTACAATAAAGGACTTATGTATACATTTTAGTCGAGCTCTATGTCCTACCAATGAAATTGGTGTACAAATATATTGGGTTTTTAGTAATAAGTCTGAATCTATACAATACAAAGTCACGAATGATCGAGTAAATAATGTCAATTAATCAGTTATAATTTTATTTTTACATGTATGATAATTATCACTGGTAAATTATATTATAGGGCTAGTAAGGTCTTTGATGCGTAGTTCGCATGTGTCGCCACAAGTTCATATTTTAAAATAAACTGTTTCTTTTTGTTCGTAAGCTCATACTTGCATGCCCAGTCCAAGAGCTTGAGGCGCTGCGTGCTGAAAACACGGGCTATAAACCTAGTTTATTTATTTATTTAATACTTCAAGCACAGAAATGTACAGAGGCGGACTTAATGCCATAGGCATTTTCTACCAGTCAACCTTTGGGTGATGCAGAGACAAATAGTGGTAGGAAAAATGGACGTAATAAAGCAGAAAGGATCCAATCCACACTATGGGTGAAAATGAGTTATGTATACCAAAACACTCTTTGTAGTCAAAACTTTAATATCACAAAAACAATCCCAACGCATCATGTCATTATGACCATACGTTACCAACCCGTATGTATGGCAGGTCATACGATCACATAACACGATCTGATCTTAAAACTTGAATATCTCAAAACGAACTCTGTGGGTTGGATCTTTTCCGTTTAACTACGTCCAAATGAAGGAATAAAAAAATAAGTAATATATAAAGATACACATATACCTATTACAAACTATTAATATAATATATAATTATGTCTGATTATATATAAATATAAGCACAAATAAATATACATAAATACACGAATATACTAAAACAAATAAGATAAACAATGGGAAAACATTAACGAAGCGAGGAAAAAAAAAAAAATAGTTCGGCAGTAGATAATAATAATTGGACTCAATTGTAACTCAATTACTTTTAAGTATATTTTAAGCAGCTAACACAAATTGCGTAACATGTTTACTCTTTCTGGTCTAATAAATATTATATAATTATATATTTTTTTAATTTACATTTTTAAATATTTTTATAAAAACAAAAGAGAAAACAAAAACATTTATTAATATGATATAAAGTTTTTCTTTAAATATTTATTGGTTTAAGGTTTAATAATATGGATGGGGGATTTCTCAAGGGGCGCTGTCGGTTGTTGTAATGTTTTCAAAATTAAAAGTAACTATGTCGTATTGGCCCAGTAGCTCCATGTAAAATACTGGTATTCAGCTGCATCTGTTTAGACTGGAAGCCGAACTCAACATAGTTGAGAAAAGGCTAGGCAGATTAATTGTATTGGCCCAGTGGTTAGGACCCCGCCTCTCATTCACGAGGTTGTGTGTTCAAATCCGGCCAAGTACCACAGTGCCTTTTTAAATTTTTATGTACTTTTTGAGTTTATTTTGGACATAACTGACATCGGAGGAGGAAAAACATCGTGAAAAAACCTAGACTTTTAGTTCGCCAACCCGTCTTGAGCAAGCGTGGTGATCAATGCTCGTGCCTTATCTGTATGAGAAGAGGCCTTTCCAGTGGGGCAATAATAGGCTGGTATTATTATTATAAGTCTTTATTAGGGGCCTAAGTTACACACTTACGTTAAAATCGTAAAAAAATCTTAGAACTTTTCATAAACATAGGTAATCTAATCTAATTAAGTAACTACATAATAATGATAATTATCGTACTGTTGATTGATATCATATTAATTATTTTTATTGCTTCTTAATGCTCTTCCTTGTTGTCTGATTAACAGATAAAACATTCTCGTCGTGTTTTCTCCAATCGTTCATTAAATGAAAGTAAGATAACGATCTGTAACCCGCGACAATATTGCGGGGTCAAAATAACCCACGATGATTAATTTGGCACATCTTTATTTCTGCAGAAGGACCCTATTCAGGTGGATGAAGTTACCCTCTGTGCCCGACAGAAATGTGTTTGTGTGGAAAGCGATGAGAGCTTCAACTGTCAAAGTGTCATAATGACCTCCCGATATCGTTCGCGTAATGAAGTGTCGTGCTCGTTTCTATTTAGTTAATTTGATATGTAAGTTTTCAATTAGAACTTTTTATTAATATCTATACAAATTATCGTCATTGTTGAGTTTTTATGTAACTATGCACGATCTTTTTATGATTCCATTGCACAGATATGAAAAAATACACATTATTGGAAATAAAATATGGGTAATTTTTACCCACTTCATCGGCGGCATAACTTTTAGCACGTTTTTAGTATCGGGTAAATTCATGTACTTAGTTACTTTATCGTGACAATTTCTTTGATATTAATCTTAATAATAAGTGTAGGCAAAGACAGTTTCTAATCAATTTTGATGGAGGATTATAAGGTAGGATCGTTTACAAAAACTGGCATTTGCAAATAAGATGTTAATGAAACCGGGCTTGTTTCTATTCCTGCTGGCTGTTCTTCAGGTAAATTAATCACTATAATAGTTTTAAAAGTCTTAGTAACTTTAAACTAAATATTTATAAACATTGCTTATAGTATTTGTACGTTGTATACGTTGCGTATTTGCGAACAGGTTTGATTGTCAGTACATTACTCATTGTTATATGATTAATGACAAACAAACAAATGACTCAGAGGCAGGCGTATTAATCATTTTAATTTAATTTTATAATTCTAATTTTATTTATATTATTTAATTAATTATTTTTTTATAAATATTTATTGTGATTGGAATTTCAATTTTGTTTCAAATGCACAATATAATAATATGATCTTAAATGGGTTGAAATAAATGTTTTTTGAATTTTGAATTTATAGTAAGTACCTACTACACGCGACTGTGAAGTCGCGTCCTATTTAAAAGCGTAGGTCACGCGATTTCGCGATCGTCGCGTACCTAGGTCACTTTTTGACAGTGGGCGTTTCCCGTAAAATGTGACAGTACGCACGCAACGACCGCGTACTTGCACGGCCATCACTTTTAAAAAGGACGCGGGGTTCGACTAATATTATGAATATGATTAATATTATGAGATATAAAATGTGGGATGATAACTAGCGTTATGTTATATTTTGTTATGTTGCTTAGAGTCAAGAGACGTTTCGACTTTAATAAAATAAAAAAAATATAAGTAGACATCAATTATTACTTTAACTTTAAGGAACGTGTATTAAGCCACGGTTTTGAAGTTACACAGTAAACTCCCCTTTTCTCCATTCAACTCGGTCCTGAGCCAATACAGACCGAATGGTCGGTGGTGAGAATTCACCTATGGGCGACGAATTCGTCCCTCCATCTTTGCATGTGTCTGCAGCGATGCGTTTGGACATTTTTAGGGACTAGTAGTTATCTTTTTTGTTTCAACCTGTACTGTCTCACTGCTGGGCAAAGGTATCCCCCATAGTTTCCCACTGTTCCCTGTTCATTGCCATCTCCGATAAGCACTTTTAAGTCATCACTCCAGCGTTTCCTAGAGCTCCCTCGGCCTAGGAACGAAGATATAGTTATCTTAGCCCACAATAATTCATCCGACATTAAATAATCGTATCCAGCTTAGAACATAAATATCGAAGTTATTTTTATCACTGCAGGTCACTAAACAGCTCCAGCCGTAATAAAAATAAAATTTCTATCGTGTCTCATTCAGTGTCATTCAATTATAAATATTCTTGGATTGTATTTATAAACGATTTTACTGTTTCCTCGCCTTGGCTCTCAAGAGAAGAAGAGAGAAGAAGGGAGGGAGGAGAGGAGAAGGGAATCACCAGATATGATGACCAAAGTAAACGCACTTTATTAAGAACGTTACTTTATGTTACCAAACTGTTTAACTTTGCAGGTATCAGCGCGATACAAACGTGTGGAACCAGACCTGAACAAGAATGTAATCGAGGACGGTAAGTTACCAAAAAAAAAAAGTATTAAAATATGAAGCACATTATAAATTAAATTCAGAATATGAGTACTACCTAGAAAATAAGGAAACGGAATATAACCCAACATAGTTCGCGATTTGGTTTCCAATCATATAAACAAACATTTGATTTTCTTTGGAAAAACAAAATAAATACCCTAAACATTTTTTTTTTTCAGTAGTATATACCTACAAGTCAATCTGAAATTAACTTAATTTACACTAACATAAAGTTGATATGCGTTTAAGTGGAAATAATGTCAATCTGAAACAAAAACTTGAATTGACTATAACTATTATGCTTTGTTCACACAGAACGCACAGCGGTGTCATCATCACTGTCGCGTATAGTCTCGGGTTGGGAGGCACAGCCGGGCCAGCTCCCTTACCATGCAGCCCTTCGTTTTGTAAACGCTAACGGTGAACTGCGACAATGTGGTGGTTCCATTGTGTCCAAGGAATGGGTCATATCTTCTGCCTTTTGTACTGTCAGGTAAGCAACCAATTACAGGACCGAAAGGCCAATTTTGAATACAGTATACAGATATATTATTCTGTCAGTCAAAACTCTAAACTCGTCAATACTGCTCTTGCCTTGTTTACGTTCATACATTTGGGTACTACGCACTTGAAGTTTCTGAAGAACATCACCTTTAAGGTCATACCTTTAGTTAGTAGCCTCTCATTCAAATCAACATGACTAAAACCATCTAAGCATAGTATTTTAAATTTTTGACACTACATCTTCTTTTAAACCGCACCGCCTTCATTTCTTATCACATCATTCTTCAGCCTATAATTATAGTTACACATATCTCCACAGCATTTATTATACTTTAATTCTTCTTTTGCCGCACCCAACATTCACTTTTATAAATAAGCGTAGGCACCATTATTTATTTATTTATTTATTTATTTATTTATTTATTTAACGGTTTATGTACACACATATAAACAGACAAGAAAAAAAAAAGGAACAGAAAAATACGTACAAAGGTGATGCTTATTTCTAAAGAAATCTCTTCCAGCATACCTGCGATAGGAAAATAGTTAAAGAGATGTAGAAAACGTGTGTAAGAGTAGAAGAGAAAATAAAATACATAAAATAAAAAAACCTAATTATTCACTAATTTAACTATAATATTAACTATAAACATACATTATGAGAATAAACTTACATACATACTACTAAAATAAATATCACTAAAATATATATACTTAATTATAATGTACTTAGTATAATAGTGTTCTTTCACTCTTCTTTTAAAAACTGCAACAGTTTGGCAGTCCCTAATGTCAGGCGGAAGTGAATTCCACAATCGAACCGCGTGCACGCTGAAGGAGAGCATTGACCATTGACTATGACCATTGACCATTGTGTAGAGCCAGTGAAGCCTTTTTAGACATTGACGTGGTTGGTCACAATCGCATGTATAGCACCATTCAGTTACTTTCCCGCTTTCACGTCTTCATCAACATCTTCATTAATATACAAACTCACTTGCTCATACTCCTATCATTTATTTTCACATCACACACCAATACATCCTTTTCTCTTTCAAATAATCCATGTACAAGTAGAACAGCTACGGTGACGCTACACACTCAACCCTGTCTAACACCTCTTGAGATGCAGAACCAGATCTTGTAAGCCTCATTTATCCTAAAACGAGCACTGGAATTTTTGTACATATAAAGATTTCAGAGTGTTACCAAGCGCCAGTCTCCACCGCAATAGTGTCGACCACAGTTTTTAGTGGTATTAATGAATTAGTGGTTTTTACTTGGGTTTTGACTGAAACCAGTCGAAAGAAGTTAGTGTTGACTGATTAACATAATTATATACAAATACATACACAATACTTATTTTATAATTTAGGCGTTCTAAACCTTCTTTTCTTCTTCAGCCGCATTCTTGCAGTGGTTCGCGCTGGCGTTGTGTCCCTTACCAACCCAGAGTACATCTTCGAGACAACGGAATGGTACCGCCATCCTGAATACAACAGCTTAACTCCTACTGTGTTCCAGCCGAACGACATCTCACTTGTGAAGCTGCAGCGCCCTGTTGTGTATACAAGTTAGTATATCGTCCTACACTTGTAACTAAACCTATAAAAAAATGGTTAAATTGCAGCACATGACAATATTTTTAAAACCTTGAAGAAAATGGTCTAAATTATTGGAAAAAATTTATGGACTGTTTTTTTTAATGAAAAGGATTGGAACTTCATCATCATCAGCCTACAGAGTCCACTCCTGGAGAACGGTCTTTTCAATTGCACGTCTTTCAACACGATTCTCGGCAACTCTCATCAAGCCGCTACCAGCCACCCTGCAAAGATCGCCGCTCCACCTAGCCTGAGGGCGTCCTGCCTTACGTTTGCCGATTCACACACATTGAACAAAATCAATTGGAATATGATTGTGGTTATTTCCAAGCAAAGTCAAGTCCAAGTGTTTTACTGCGTTACTTCAGTATACTATCTTTCAATACAGATCATTTACTTATACTTGGTATCAGAAAATTATCTTTATAAGCTTCAACGAATCCCGCGTGAAATTCGCTTCAGTCTTCTTCGTGTAGTGGGGTCATTGGTCCGAACCGAGACATGCACTTCACTTTGTGTATATTTATTTCCTTTCAAAACAATGACGTGATGAAACCAGCATTTACTAAACCAAAAATTTAGAAACATGTGACATCCAACAACCCGCCTTGGGCCCTCGTGGTGAGTTACGGCCAATCCCTCTCATAGAGCGGCGGAGACCTGTGAACCAGCAGTGGGAATATTACAGGCTGAATAAGCTTATGAAAAAAAGCTGCTTAAGCTTAAAATATCACTTCTTTTTTTCTTGATGCTTCATTATGTTTGACTTAAAGGTATGTTGATTCTAACCTGAAGTCTCCACCCAGGGTTGCTGCAACCGATCCGCGTACAGTCGAGTGTTGACGCGTACCGTAACTACGCCGGCGAGCAGGTGTTCGCTAGTGGACATGGCAATATAGGGAACTCGGGTCAGTATTTCTTTTACAACCAATAATAATTATGAGTTTACGTTGAACTGCTTAATAAAATAGTCACAAGATGTAATGATATTTTATAAGAAGTTGAACTTATTTTTGTACACCTGTAGATTTTCATGTTCGCACGTTAGTCATTGTGTATATAAACTATTGTTTTTGGATTTAGGACTAACCAGTTTTATTTTCAATTCAATTCAATTCAATTCTCAATTTTTCAACATTGTAGGTCCTTTATCCGATGTGCTGAGATGGGTATACCTATTTGCGATCTCCAACAATGTGTGTGCCAGCCAATATGCGAGCGGCGTCTTCGCCACCACCATCTGCGCGCAATCCTTCAACGTCTCCTCACAGGCTACTTGTTCTGTAAGCTTTGAGGTTTTAGGTCCTCATTTGAATTAAGTTTCGAGCGTAACAGAAAAAGCTGTGGTTCCACTTGGAAAAGTGCAAATGTGGTATACTCTCCCAATTCTGCGACACTTATGCCCTTTTCATCAACAATTGGCGACTTCTAAATGTAATGCGTCAGCAGTCATTTAGCGCAAAGATCATTTTACAAGCCTCCAGACGATTACTAAACTCACTACACCGATTAGCTTAGGCGTAATGCTAAAACAACTCTTACAAATTTGTTGTTAGGCAACCCTAGCTCAGTATCAACTTTCTAACAAGAACTTCGAGCGCCGAACGGACTTAAAAACACAGAGATAATAATTATGTCAAAAATTTAGATTTCGAAGCTCATGAATTGCGTACTGAGAAATGAATTGTCAAACAGAAGGACTTGATGAGAGATAAAATAGATCTTTAATTAAGTTAACCTTTCTAAGTAAATAAATAAAGAGATATATTTACTTTTAATTTTACCTTATTAGGCGTTGCTAAACTTGATGTAGAGACACGGGCATTATATTCCATACTTTGAAAGTAAGAAAGAATAAATATTTATCGGGATTCGCACAGAAAAAACATTGACTAAAATTTATTATTTAAACACCAACATAGAAAAATTTAAATTAATAAAAACTACAGTACAAAAAACAAAAAGAAAATTCCCACATTTACCCAAGCTTCATTTCAGGGTGACAATGGTGGTCCACTAGTGCACGTTGGCTCCGATGGCATTCCAACCCTCATAGGAGTTTCATACTTCTTCAGCGTCGGCTGCGACATAAACTTGCCTTCAGGTAATATATATATTTTAAAGATAACGATAAAGATCATTTATTTGTCAAACATGCGTTTACATAAACTGAGTAATCAGACATGCAAGGTATTGAATTAGTAATAGATGTGTGCGTCCATGTTTTGCCAATAACGGCGTACAAATTTTGTAGGTATAGAAAATTGCATTTAATTGCATTTTACATAAAGTCCTTCTAAATTTTCAAAACAAATAAACAATAATTGATGTCATGATAATAATATAATAGGTATAATAAAGTCAAAATAGATTAAATTATATCCAGAATATTCATTATTATGCAGTCAAATAGAATACCTAATTCAAAATTGATTTAAGCTGTCGCGTCGCGCTGGTCTACACGATAGACCAGCGCGACGCGACAGCGCGACGCGACAGCGCGACGCGACAGCGCGACGCGACACCGGCTATTGTTATACCGTCAAGTTTTCTTAGAAATTGTATTGTTCGAGTCGCGTCGCGGCGTCGCGTCGCGCTGGTCTGCACAAAGCTTTAAGATTCACATTATTCAATTGTTATTCTTAACTATGTATATTAGAAGTCGGAATAGAGAAGTCCTTTTCATTTAAAAAATCTATAACATAGTAATACACTTTACTAACAAAAAAAATTCTCAGCTTATTTTTTTAAAGTGACAAGGGCAGTTCTCTCCAACTTTTAGGTAATTTATTAAATATGATAGGAGCCATACAAAATACACTTTTGCGCATGAGGGTTGTTCTCGTAGTATGAGAGCATATCCTGCTATTGTCGTGCCTATTTTTATATTCTTCTTTGCTATCCTTTTGAGTACATCATTATAATTGCTACAACCGATATCGATAACTAAACATATTTATTTCTAAAATACAATAGACGACGTATATTTAGTAACCTAATCCGCTTAACTGTTCTTAACGAGTCATAAAGAACCCTGTAAGAAATCGACACGTGTTTCACCTCTCAACGAGGCATCCTCAGGAAGACCGATGGTTACTGGTGGTAACTGGTAGGGATGGTTTGTTACCGTTATGTTCACGACATAATTATGTTTTGGACCGGTACAATGCACCAAATCGATGTTTTTGTTAATAAAATCAATAGTTGGCATCCTTTTTTTTTTTTTTTTTTTTTTTTTGAGGATGGGAAATTATCAAATAACTTCTCCCGCTCTGGGTGGAGCGGGAGGGCGTGTCAGACTTTTACTGACTAAAACCCACCCGTGTTCCTTCCGTTGCCTGTGTGCCGAGGTCGCGATATCCCTTTCAGACAAACCCGCAACCCCGGCAGGCATTGGCCCTTCCGGACCCCGTCAGTTGGTGCTGACATCTCTTTGAGGCGCGCGTGGAACACAACGCGCCGTCGACCCGGGCCTGGTCCCTATCGGACGGCGAGCTACCCATTGCTCACCGTCCGCAAGCCCGCGCCTACGGTGGCCGGAAGTCGGCTCGCGACTCCAATAGTTGGCATCCTAACATTAAGTTTAAATTAGAATTAGAAGTCTATTGTATTTTATAACGGATTTCCGCAAATTCACGCCTGAGTCAATTAACTATATTTAATTCTACCAGGTTTCACTCGTACGGGACCTTTCTTACCGTGGTTCCAAGATGTAACCGGTATTGACTTCGAAAATCTACAAGAAGATGATGAAGATGGAGTATATAATACCTCCACTTCCAGCACCACAACTCCCTTCACTTCTACCACCACCAGCACCACCACTCCTACCAGTTCTACTACAACCTCCACTGACTCTGGGAAACCAGATGATACAGATGATTTTACTCCCGAAGAAAATACTACTGCACCACCCGAGGACTCTGAAGATAAAGAAGAGGACAAGGAAGATGAAGAAGAAGATGATTCAGATAGCTCAGAATCTAATGAAGATGATGAAATTTCGCAACTCCTGAAACGCCTCCAAGTGAAAGTCAAAGTCAAGGTCAGATTCGACAAATACAATATGACACAGGCTGTAGGAAACGAAATAAATTTTGCGAAACATTGATTTAATGAATGAACGACGATAACAGATTGAAAAGAACCTAACTAAAGTTGGTGGGATATTTTTATTTAATTTAATTGTATAGCTTCTAAGGAATAGCTCCATCTAGCCAGCCAGTAGGTGCTTTCAGTACGTTTCATTTATTTTTTGTAGATAGTTCGTGCTTGTTCCAAATTCAAAATTTTTTATTCACTTGTGAGTAAAAGAGGGTTTTATTCACTGTTATCGATGAATAAAATGCCCTTTTTCGATTGGCAATGGTAAAAAAAGAGTTGTTGGATTTGATAAATGGCAGTTATAGCATTACCGTTATCAAACTCTATAAAATAATCATTGAATGCCGTAGCTATGTATGTTTTTAAGATAATATATTTTTTATCACTTGTTAGTACTTATTTGTTTTACAGATTGTGGGAAAAACTTTGATTTAAACCAGCCTTAGTCAAATTTTACTGCACTATTGATAATATTTTGTGTTTAACTATTTGTAAATGTTTTGAGAATTTTGTGTCAATTATATTGCTCTTTTCGTCTTTTTCAATCGTCTTGAATATTGTTTAAGTACCTAATTGTTGGTTTTCAATATTCGGTGATCGCCTGTACAATATCTCTCTATTCCGTTTACTGCAGTTTTTTTATATCTTTAGATATCCATCGCGGAGTTTCACGAGTGGAAATCTTTTTTCTCATGGTAGGGAAGCACAAGTCGTAAAAAAGTTTAAACAGATCGTAAAACGAATAAAAAACCATTTCTGGGTTTGTGCTATTGAATACTTCAGCAAAACTTAAGTTACTAATGACTTCAACGAACATTAAATATATTCTCAGAGCTATTATCTCGATTTAATAAATCATTATCTTCATCACCACCATAGCCTTTTTCCACCCACTGTCTCCTCTCTTCTGTGCCATGCTTCTCTGGTCTACGTGAGTCCAGGTCTTCCCCACTGATTAATAGATACCAGTGATCAATTGAAAATTTCTTTTTAATGTTAAAGTCAGGGTCGGATACTTCCGGCTACCGTAGGCGCGGGCTTGCGGACGGTGAGCAATGGGTAGCTCGCCGTCCGATAGGGACCAGGCCCGGGTCGACGGCGCGTTGTGTTCCACGCGCGTCTTAAAGAGATGTCAGCACCAACTGACGGGGTCCGGACGAGCCAATGCCTGCCGGGGTTGCGAGTTTGTCCGAAAGGGATATCGCGACCCCGGCACACAGGCAACGGAAGGAATACGGGTGGGTTTAGTCAGTAAAAGTCTGACACGCCCTCCCGCTCCAGCCCAGAGCGGGATAAGTTATTTGATAATATCCCAATCTCAAAAAAAAAGGGTCGGTTTCAACAAATACAATGTGTCTCAGCACGTAGGAAAGAACGTAAGTGTTTGGAAATAATGATTCAATAAAATGAAATTCTAAAACGAATACTTCTACTACTACTTCTTTACTTATCCCTCCTCTCCTCCTCTCTTTTCTTCTGTTTTTTTTTTTTCTTCTGCTACTTCTTTATGGGAAATAATAAAGCTTCCGAAAAACAAATTAACTTTCAGCGATCTATGGTTGACTGTAATACTATCTAAGCTGTGTTAAAATAAATTACCGAAAAAATACCAAACTTCCGTAAAAAATACAAAGTTTCCGAAAACATATGTTCTGCTAAAATAATTGTTTTTTTAAGCTCTATAGAAACCAGCTTAATTTCTACTATTGAATAAAGAATAACTTTTTGAACTCTTCATTTTAATGAAAATAACTACATATCGGTAGTTGCGTTCGGGTGCAGAAGTGAAAAAGTGGGTGAAATAGTAAGGTAAGGTTAGAACTGTGACCAACCGCGCGCGAGCCGAGCGAGCGGAGCGAGCGGTGTCGCGGCAGCGGATAGCGAGCGCTACTTCCAAGTTGCTCGCAGATTTTTTTTCACCATTTTATAATCCAGGTTTTGGGATGAAAATTACTGTAGTTATCGTTAAATCGCAATTTAAACTGGTGGAAAAATATTACGTCAGCAAATGCTGTATTGGTTTTTCGAAATTTTCAGTATTTTATTCGTTCGTTTCTTTATTTGCATTCGCATGTAAGTTGTCGGAAAATTTGTATTTAAAGCAGTAATTTCATATTTTGAGTATGTCCATATTTTAATTTTTTTTCGGAGCTTTTATTACTACCCCTTCTTTATATATTGTGTGTTCATAAATAATACAATAAATAAATTATGTCTATGCAGCTCGTTAATAGTTCCTTTTGAAAATCTTACTACATAAAAAGCTATCCCATACTAATTATTAGTCGCTTTTCCAAAAAAACTTATTGTTATTTACCTGTCATTAAGGCGACGACACGATACAATAATCTTCACGCTATCCTCACAAATCGTTTGATATTCTCCAACACGGTCTGAATAGAATCCCCCAACAATTCTCCACTGCTTTAACATTCATAGAACATATAGGAAAACATTCAATACGAAATTCTTACATTGGTACGGCAGCCCCGATTTTGTGTTCGATATTCCCGTCTTACCTTTGGGAAAATAGGAGTAAATATGGGGTAGATAGTGACCGAAATCATCTAAGTAGAAAAGTGGGCTCCGAATATTAATGCAAGAGTGAGCGGGAGAAGTGAAATGTGCTATCAATTTGAATTCGTGAGCAAAAGTTGATTATTTTTGGTGAAGGTCACGGAAAAAGAACAAAAAATTGATGCTATCATTTATTCAAGATATCAATCAATAAAGCCAAGGACCTCTTAGGTCTAGCAGTTGTTTATTTTTACTAGATTTAGATAGTAGACTTGGTGCCTTCAAAACAAAATCCTTGAGTTCTTCACGCATCGAAAATTCAATTTCTAACACGCGTTTCTGAATTAAGAATTTAAAGTTAACAACTTGTCAAACTTGCCTTCAATTTAGAACGCAATTTTTAAACTTTCTTACATCTTATAAAGAAATTTTGAATTTCACGGGTTATCGCTAGAGAGTTCGACAAGTTCTCAAATTCAAAAACCTGGTTCAAAAATTCTCTTATTGCAAAAAACAAGACAGACAGACATTTACCGATACCAATAGTCGAAACCGATCTCCTATTATTAACTTGGTCCCTCTCAAGCGAATTTTGTGAAGATTTTCCTCATATTGTGTCTTATGCGGTAATAAACATACTTGCTCTTTGTCCTTGATCGACTTTGGTAACTTTTAGTAGTTCAAGTGTGTATCGGTTCGTACAAGTTACACTTATGCTAGCTATGGGATTTGGTCAATTCAAGTTGGATTCTGTGGATTGGATATTAGAAAGAAAGAAACGAAGAAAATAAGTTTATTCGCTCCTAATATGAAGCAATAAAATTAGAAATAAAGTACAAATGGTGAATCTAAACGTCATATTCGCGAAAAACAGCCTTCGTTCAGCACAATGCTGTGGAACTATACGAGACAGACCCACAGCGCTGGTTTTCAACGACAGCCAGCTTTGACGAGATAACGTCGACCGGTGCAAACAAAGAACCTAGATAAAAAATTGTATGAAAGTGTGTTTAATTTTAATCCTAATTATCCTAACTAAACATAACATTCATTTGTTATGCTGCGGCCTCATCTGCGTCTATCGTGACGAAGCTTCGCACAGTGATAATGGTTGGTCACATGACCAACCATTATCGGTTATCTTCGCAATAGTTCGGGCTGCGTAGCACTTATCACCCGGGTGGCGGTACATAATAAATGTGGCGAAGCCGCTAATGTGACCATCGCATTAGCGTGATAACATTTTAGTGAGCAAAATATACGAAGCTTCGGTGCGCATTTCTTTGTCACGATAGACGCAGGTGCGGCCGCAGCATTACCCTTTCACGCTAAAACGGCCGAACGGATTAGAATGAAATTTGGCACCTGAGTTAATAAAGCTTATTACAGTATTTCAGAATTTTTGACAGACAAAATGCAATGACTTAGCAATTTTTTTTTTACCATATTTGGTACTCATTGACCTGTGTTTAAGTTCAAGTCCTTTATCCCCAATTCATTTTAATTATTATATTACCTTTTAAGCTATTGCATAGCTTTTATCGGAGACTCTGAGCGCGGCGACCGAATGTAGAAATTCCGTAACGAAAAACGGAACCTGACACCCCCCACTCCAACCAATATTATAAATGCGAAAGTTTGTGAGGATGGATGGATGGATGTTTGTTACTCTTTCACGCAAAAACTACCGAACGGATTTTAATGAAACTTTACAGTAATGTGGCTTATATATCAGAATAACACATAGGCTACAATTTATAAAGATTTTATGTGATTTAGCCATAATATAACGATAAGTATCCAGTAAGTCGGAAAAAATCCTGCCCTCTGAGATCTATCTTTGCGTGCGCTGCCTAAACCGCTGAAAAGAGAGAGTTACATGAAAAGAATGTATTGTGGGGTTGTTTGTCTTAAAGAGTTCTAAATAAAAGTCCGCGACAGCATATATCTACCTTTTATGTGGAAGCCATTATAGCCAAAATAGTGAGCTATAAATACATTTAAATTGAATACTTTTTTTAAGTTGCAGGGGTATTTTTTTTAAAAAATATTTTAAATCAACAATATTATCTTCTTATTTTTGAATATATGCTATGCAATAGCTTTACCGCGGCAGTCTTCGAGTGCCACACGTATTTTTTTTCTCTCTTTTTGTTTAAACTTTATCTGAATATTGACGTAGTAAACTTATTTTTTCTTTTTGACATGTATATTTTTGGCTTAATTTTTTAATTTTTATTAATTCAATTATTATCAATTATGTCATATTTTTTTTAGCATCAATGATATCCATAAATATTTGTACGCCTTCTGGTATAACATAGCGCGCTTGTATTTTTTTATTTTTATAACAACTATTTTATTTAACCTTTGTTAACAAATGATTAAATGATTATGATTATGGGTTAGGACATAAAGTACTTTTTATCCCGATATTCCCACGAGATCGAGACTTATGCGGGTAAAACACCGGGGTGCAGATTATAAACCTTTGGGAATACATTTTCTAAATGATGTTGAAAACCGCATGAAAATCCTTTGCGTAGTTTATAGGAAAACCACGGTCACACAGTCAGACACGAAAAGTTACGTTATTTTTTAATATGTATCGATATCGATTCAGCTTTAGGTATCCGTCATTTGTAAAATCATTTAAGTCTTCCTTGTCTAAGAAAGACTTAGACTTAATTAATTTGTCATAAGTTGTTTGTACCCACTTGTAAAAATGTATCTAATTACAAATAATAATTCTCCAGAGAGTAATTTTTTTTTAAATCACTTAAGTGTCAATGTTTTAAAAAAATAACTTTTACTTTAGCAGGCATGGCTTCTCCATACAATACCACCTTTTCGAAGGGGCAACTAAAAACAATTATATTCTTCAAAAGTGCCTTTTATGTGCCTATTTGACTTGGACTTTGAGTGATAGAAGACATAATGTATGATTAAAAAAACGCGATCATCTGATGATCTTCCATCCCATCAAAACGTTTTGGGCGTTACACCTTAAGTCTCGGTCGCCATTCGGTAACGTTTCATAAAAGCCTTCAAAATCTGAAGACCGTACCCGTCGAATCTTAGGATATTGATAATATCACCCAGTTTACTTGCTAGATATTGCCTGGGCAGCTAGACCCGTACCCTCGGGGTAGACAGATACCTTATATTATTAGCAATTTGGTCACAAGGTCAGGTAGCGGTCAATATTATAGCGATATACAGCCTTATTTGGATAACTAGGTGACAACAAAATTGGATTGGAAATAGGCTCTGGCATTCTTTTAACGTTTTTCTAATAATCAACATAAAAAATCAATCTGCCTAGCCTTTTCCCAACTATGTTGTGGTCGGCTTCCAGTCTAACCGGATTCAGCTGATATTTTACATAGAGCGACAGCCTCAGCATCTGACCTCCACAAAGTAATAACTGGGTAATACGATACTCCTTGGTAAGACTGGTTGTCAGACTTACGGGCTTTTGACGACCCATAACGATTGTCAAAGATCCACGAATGACAGCCGGGATCAACAGCTTAACGTGCTTTCCGAAGCATGGAGAAGTCTCAGTATGTAAAGATGGTTACCCATCCACGGACCAACCCCAGCAAGTGTAGCTTAATCTGATAAATCGATCCGAGTGACTGTAATTACTTAGCCACGCTTCCTAATTCTATTTTCAAATAACCAACAAAACTCTTAATAATTACAAAATGATCAGCCATCAAACTGACAAGAGCTTGTTTGAGCGAGTTTGACCTCAAACGCCGACCAATTTTCACCATCACTATTTTTCTCGTAAACCTCTATGAAAATACGCTACAAAATCCGATAAATAATAATAATACCCTCTACTATTTTGCCATAATCTCAAACAAAGATTGCCACTAAATATTTTATTTTCTAATACACAATACCTCATTTCCCCTACATTACCGGGCGTGCCGTAATAATTTTCAATCGGCCCGGAATATGTTCCTTAGTATACTTTCATGAATAAATATGAGCATTTTATATTTAACGTCGTGTTAAAGGAAAAGGTTTTTCGTATAGTTTTTATAGCAACCGTTTTTATGTCTCAGTTTCATATAGGTGTTAAAATAATATGAAAGTGCTTTCATTTATTAGGTGGTAAAAATGATTGAGCGAAATAATAATATAGATAATAATGGTTTTAGATTGCATTTGTTTAGAATATAAGAATAATTATACAATGTGGATCTGGACTTACGACATTAAATTAAAACGAGCACAGTACTAGTCCATCGAAACATTTTAAAACACGAAGATAAGTAGTTAAAGGAAAATTTAAGAATTGCAATTTTCAAACAAAATTAATAGCAAAATCAACTGCATAAAATGTAAACACGCTTTATCTACGAAAAGTCACTGACCTGTTTCGCGGTGTGGTGCGGGATGCAGCGGGCGGGGGTGCGGGACGTAGGTGGACATAGGTAGGTACTTTAGTCGGAGAACAACAAATCCGCGGCATAAACTCACTAAGTTGCGCGTTGTTAATTAATAAAAGATCACTAATTGAATAATCAATCACATATTATTGTAATTAACTTGTAAGGTCGCCGTGCATGCCGTTTCAAATATCTATGGACAGTTCTGTGACTCACTTGAAACCGCCGCGCTGCGTTCCGGAGGCTAGAAGTCGGGTTATTTTCAAAATGTTGTAATATCCGCTCCTCGATATTTGAATTTGAAGACACGCCTTCTCCTTGAGGAACCAAAGGCCGATTCTCTCGTAACCTCTGAACGGCCAGGGTAAAAACACGGCTGTTGGTAGGGCACGTTCGTGTGTCACCATATCTCTCCCGATTTGTACGCAATGCTAAAGCCGCATTTTGGTGACATTCTCCGTACATAAGTACCATGTCAGTGTACTCGGCAGCTGTGTACCTTATTTGAGGCATAATATTACCTAAACTAAAAAACTTACAAACCTAACCTAAATCCAAAAACTAACTAATAAATGCCTAATTTACTAACTAATAATACACTAACACTTAACAATATGTCACAATAACCTGTGCACTAATCTAACTATCATAAATCGTCTTTAACACAATAACAACTAAAACTTTTCATAAAATCACAACAATGCGCGCGCGGCTCGTCTTGTGATAACAAAAGTAGGCGTGTGCTCTCATCAAAGGGCTCCGCTGTGCACTGACTGACTTAGTTACGAGTCAATAAAAGTCTTTTTGCCGAAAAACTTCCGCTCACATACACACTCGCAGTTTTCTATGCACCACTAATGCATTATTTGCGTAAGTAATATTTCTTTTTCTTTCTAATTGTAGTATTTTGTGGGAGTGGGCGGGGCGCGTAAGAGTGGAATGGTATGACACCTTTCTCTGTCTTTCAAGCATATTGAGACGTAGAGAATAGAATCATACGTTTTTGCACAGGTTCCTGACCTTACAATGTTTACCTATTATTACGGACTCAGATCTACATCATGTTGAAAAATAAGAAAATGAAAAATAATTTCCTGTGGCTAAAGTATTCATTGGATTTGATTGATTTTTTGTATACGGGTAAAGAACATGACACTCTTTACGTGGTTTAAAGGAATGTCAATCGTCCTGCTCCACTTTGTATACAATGTGAAATTTAATTCGTTTGCATACTCTTAAGGGGTCATTGAAAAAAATCTGCTGTTCCCTACATTATAACGAGCTATGTGAACATAAATGTATGGAACAGCTGATTTTTTCTATTTCAGGGTTGGCCCCATAGTGAAAGTTGTTCATAATGATGAGTACAATGACCCCTTAAGAGGATGCAAAGGAATTAAATTTCACATTGTATATATGGAACTAAATAAAAATCACGCCTTTAAGCTCCAAACGGGTAGGCAAAGGTATACCTATAGTACACCCACGTGTCGCCAGTTATATTTAAGTCCCATGTAATAGGTGGCGAGCCTATTGCCATTATCAACCGGGCACAAATAAATACTCCGGGCTGCTGCTGAGAAATTCCAGATAGAAAAACACAATGACACTGACCGAGCCAAGAATTGAACCCAGGACCTCATGCTGAGCTTGCGTCTTCTAGACCAACGAGCCCGTGGAACTGAATTCTGTAGTAATAATGATCTTTTTGCCCAAGTCCCATGTTACTCCAGATTTACACAATGCGAATTAATTGCCTGTGGCATAGATACCAAAATTGAAGCAACAATAAAAAGTTGCATCGTTTAAACAGTGCTCAGACGATGCAAGTCATTAGTTGCTTTTTCTTCTATTCTCCCCTGTCAACCGTCACAACAACAACAACAACATTAACTCCTATTTCTTTTATAATTTCTCACACAACCATCCATATTTTTTCAAATTTCAATAGGCCGTTATTCAAACTAGGCTGAGAATCAGCACTTTTCGAACGTCAAAATTACATAAGACAGTCCCCCAAAAACCCTTCACCACTTCCTAGTTTTGCTTTCTTTTGCCTTTCTCTTCTTCTCCATTTATCAACATTTATATTCATAACTCCTTTAGTCACATGCGTTTCATCCCTCCTCATCACTTGCACAACATACCATTTCACTAATGATGATACATACTAGTGATGTAACAGAGGTCATCATTCCAGGGGCTGAGGAACAGAACTTGACCTCCGCTGTAGCGGAGATTAACAGAGGCGGAGGTGGAAAAATAAAGAAAAAAAGGATCATTTTAAGAGCGTTTATCCTAAAAGTTGGCAACGTCGCAAATAGCTGTCAAAAATTTACCTGTTTTGATTAATTTGGCAATATTACTTTGTGGAAATAAGAAACGTGGCTAAATAGCGAACTAGAATATTAATAACGAATTACAATTATAACATTGAATTTGATGTTGTACCCGTTTTAGGTGTAAAAAAGTCATTTGGGAAGTTTCCAAATACTTTTTTACATCAAAAACTAAATATTCGGTGTTACAACATTATTAGTGCACAATGCATAAACGCTCTTAAGAAAAAAAAACGACGACCTATTGGTGAACAAATTTTGAAAAGGCAAACTATATTTCTCAAAAAAAATCCGTTTTGTGGTTTTGACACCTTGTAGGCGATCTGTTAGTGGTTCAAATTTTGTTAAAGTTGCTCACTTGGTACTGAACCTGGCGGTGTCGATGACATGGGAGCAAAAACTTGAAACTTCGAGGTAAATCTCGTAAAAAACCGTTTTGTGGTTTTGACACCTTGTAGGCGATCTGTTAGTGGTTCAACTTTTGTTAAAGTTGCTCACTTGGTACTGAACCTGGCTGTGGCGGTGTCATGGGAGCAAAAACTAGAAACTTCGAGGTTAATCTCGTAAAAAACCGTTTTGTGGTTTTGACACCTTGTTGGCGATCTGTTAGTGGTTCAACTTTTGTTAAAGTTGCTCACTTGGTACTGAACCTGGTGTTGGCGATGACATGGGTGAAAAAACTTGAAACTTCGAGGTATATCTCATAAAAAACAGTTTTGTGGTTTTGACACCTTGTAGGCGATCTGTTAGTGGTTCAACTTTTGTTAAAGTTGCTCACTTGGTACTGAACCTGGCGGTGGCGATGACATGGGAGCAAAAACTTGAAACTGCGAGGTATATCTCGTTAAAAAAAAACAAGCAAAAAAACAGCGGATGCAGATGCAGAGGTACAATTTCTTGCGGAACTTCTGCATTTGCAGAGGTGGAGGCGATGTTCCGTTACAACCATAGTACATACTTGTATAAATAGTTAATCTTTCTTATCTTCGTCTGCTCTCATACTAAAACCAGCTCATGCTACTGTCGGAAGATCAGCCAATATGTATGATTACTTTCTGGGCTGACTACCTTTCCGTGCTCAGCCATTCATTACCAATATTCCGCCTATCTGCCTATCAAAAAACAAAATAACATCGATAACAATATCCTTTACAACAAATAAGAGCCACCTCCAATATAACGGGTGCGTACTCAAAGAGATCGTATCGTAGCCGAGAGCTGATATCTATTATGATTACAATATGCACGCTTCAACTCACATTGGGTCTAACAGAATGCCTTTTCAATATTCCTCTATAATCTTCTATTTATTTTGTTAGAGGTTGGTTTCTGAATATATTATTATTTATAACATAGGTTATGTTTCACTGGCTAGGAAGATAAGCATTGTGTTGTTATCTTAAAGATTTATGTTATTGATCTTATTACTGACCAATTATTCAACAATTTTCACTGTAAATATTTATTTCGACCTTTTCCAATGTTCGGTGAGAAAAACAGCTCGCAAGGCAATATTCTAAAGGTAGTAACTAATATGAAGAATCTTTGACAGTCGTTACGGGTCGTCAGAAGCCCGAAAGTCTGACAACCAGTCTTACCAAGGGGTATCGTGTTACCCAGTAACTGGGTTGTGGAGGTCAGATAGGCAGTCGCTCCATGTTAAATACTGGTATTCAGCTGCATCCAGTTAGACTGGAAGCCGACACCAACATAGTTGGGAAAAGGCTAGGCAGCCATAGAAACCATGAAAATAGTACGAATCTGGCAAAAAATGTTTTATTTTCGAAGTTGGTGGTTCCATTGCTACATCACGCATGTTTTCCCCGAAGGCTTAGCCAGGAGTGACGCGATCTTAACATACATACTTACTCCTATTGCTTCGATTAGATTCAGAGAGCAGTGGTCGCCCAGTGGCAACGGCCCCGACTTACGAGTTACGGTTCTTGGTTCAAACCCAGGCAAGCGTTTTACTTTGTATAAATAATTTAATCACCACTGCTCTCAAAACGGTGAAGGAAAACATCGTGAGGAAACCGGCATGTGCTAGAACAAAAAAAATCGAAGAAATGTGACATCTACGAACCCGCACTGGGCCCGCGTGGTAAATACAGCCCATTCTCTCTTGAAGAGAGGAGGCCTGTGTCCCAGCAGTGGGAATATTATAGGCTGATTATGCTATGCTTTTGATATACATTCATACATCAGCATCTTAATTGCGTAACACGAAATCATCTTAATAATATTGAAGGATATATAGCTAATCCATTGCTTCTTACTTTCGAAAAATTTGTCTCAACATAAATAACGCAATGAATGTTATTGAACTGTCAAAATGAGAACTGATTGATTGTGTGTTACGTAATAAGAGTGCTGGTTATACACGCACGGTCCTACGCACTTTTCGAAGATGGTAGTGAATATTGCATTACGAGGTAGGTGAAATTGCCATCACCACCGTACTTTAACAGAAAATAATAGCACTTCAAGGCGAATTTTATGACCAATGGAGGATTTAAGGCCTGATATGACATAATCAAACAGCTCACGTTCATTTCACGTTATTATAGCATTATTAACGGACATTTAAATAAAAAATATATCCTCTCAAGCTCACTAACGGACGTGAGCATCAAAAATATATCCTTCTAAGCCTTTTAACGACAGTTTTGATCTCGTAAACTGTTCATAAATACCATAAAATGCCTCCATTGTGTACTATTATCGCTAATTTATACCCAAACTTGAAAACAATGGGTATTTGATTTTCATTATTCGTAGTTCTAGTTTGAGTTTATTGTTTCATAGTAATAAATACAGGCTATTGTTGTAAATACCTACCTTCCTTTAATGGATAGATAGGATTGTAACTAGAATGTGGATGAGTCGTTTGTTTGTCATTGTGAAGCTCTCTAGATGAGTCTACCCTTCATAGCAGAACTTTTTATGTCATAATATTATTTTGTATAACAACGGAGAGCAAAAACTTCATTTCGCAGAAAATCGTTTGGCATACTTACACTCAATTATCATATACATTCAAAACTCATAATTTTGTAAGTCAGAATCAACTTTAGGCATAAATTTAATATCCATAATTAATTAAAAAGTAGAACCATCATATCGCAGAAAGTTCACACAAACATGGAAACAAGCATACACCATGCATGCAGCAGGCATGGTTTCTGTCACGGCTCCGGCGCTGCGGGGCACCGGCGGTCCCAAGCGAATATTGGAATTAGAATATTGCCTTGCGAGCTTATCGTCGTAGATGAATTTAACGATCACCACCGCACCCCCTTCGCGCCTACGCGGGCTTAAATTACACTCAGTCTACACAGTCACTACAGTCCGTACAGTCTTGTCTGCCCTACCTCTAGGGGTAGGGCAGACAAGACTACGTGGAGTCAGTTTTGCAGCGATTCGTTTCTGTCCCTTTTGTAGCACAGCATATTGACTTTTTAAGACAATATTTTAATTTTAATTTAAGATTTAAAATGCAATTTTATAGAAATGGCAATATGCCTAATAAAATTACTCCAAATATAGATACTGCCATTTTAAGAGTTCCATTGTAAATTCGGACATAAAAACTTTCGGCCAAACAATAATTATGTGAAAAAAATTTTAGGCCTTTAAGATATTCGTTTAAAGAAGATTATGCCAGGAATATTGTAGACTAGCTGCACCCCACATAAGAAAGAAAGAAAGAAAAAGTGTTTATTCTGCACAAACTAAACGCACATTACTAAAAAAAACAAATTACAATACCCCTTTACAAATTAGCTAAAAGCCTCGCCGGCAACACAGAACATGATATGTCTCGATCCCGTGGGAATACCGGGATGAAAAGTATTCTTTGTCCTAATTCAGGTCATAGTGTACTCATGTACCAAATTCAATCCAAATCCGTTTTGCCGTTTTAGCATAAAAGCGTAACAAACATACAAAAATCAAATCTTTTTTTCTCTTTTTATTTGAAAAATAACTTCAAAAGTTGAAAAATTCACATTGTTTCATTTTCTGATAAACATCAAAGGTGAAACCAACTGATAGAACCCTGAAAGGGAAAAAAAACTTCCCAACACAATTTAACACCCTGTATAAACCTTAAAATATTATATTACTCGCATAAATAAATCCCATTGTTTGGTTCCAGCCATTACATTAAATTATCACTTGGAAACTAATTAAAGAGACAATGGGAAAGTTTGCAAATAACAGAACTCTATCGCCAGCTTTATTGAAGTTACAGTAATTGTACCTTTAATTGGACGAGTTTTAATTTATTACATCAGAAAAAATAATATCAGACTGTATTTTTTTATTAGAGGACAAAAGCTTTCTCATCCTCTGCGTAGCCTTTTCCCAGCTATGTTGGGGTCGGCTTACAGTCTAACCGAATGCAGCTACCATTATTTTACATGGTGCGCTACATGGTGCAGTTAGTGGGTAAAACGATACTCCTTGGTAAGACTGGTTGTCAGACTTTCGAGCTTCTGACTACCCGTAACAACTGTCAAAGATCTTTAAAAGACAGCCTTGGTCCCGCCAAGGGTATT
The DNA here is from genome assembly GCA_914767755.1 of Agrochola circellaris. Lineage (NCBI taxonomy): Eukaryota > Metazoa > Arthropoda > Insecta > Lepidoptera > Noctuidae > Agrochola > Agrochola circellaris. The sequence goes on from OU611860.1 coordinate 15,095,254, forward strand.
ATAACATGCTTTCCGAGTCACGGAAGGGTCTCGATATGTAATGGATGGTCGCCCATCCACGGAACGGCCTCGGCAAGCGTAGCTTAACCTTCGATCGACCCGTGCGGCTGTTATTATTTAGCCACGAACCCGTCGCTAGGACAAAGGCTTTGTCTCATATAAATAAGGAACGGGCATTGACTGGACACTGATTTACGTTAAAAGAAACTTTATTCTCAATAAAGACATATACATGTCGGAAATACGTTACTGAGTTGACTAATCGGAACGCCAGCGCCACCTTGCGGCGCTGCTCGACAGAGTCTACAACATGACGCTCGGATCGGCCGCCGGCCGGGGCTCAACAGAGCAGACTTCATGGGTGGCGGTCAAGCGGTGAAGACGCTTAGAAACTGTTACGCGTTTCGAATAGTTGTGTCGTGTGAAATGCTAGTGTGATTAATGTTATCGTAAATTACAATTTGAACTGAATTGCAACGGTTTTTCTATTGCACAATAACCAACACTACCCATTAGTACGCCCACAGTAGTTAAAATATGCCTGATAACGAAACAGACACATACCCGCCTCCGACATACATATCACTTACTTGAGAACAATACTAAAACATACATAAATTACACAGAGTTCGTCGTCATCAGTTACAAACAAGGTATCCATCCAATGCTTTTATTTCTCCAAAAGTGATCGATCCGCAATTATATACTGACCAAGTTGAGTTTTAAATGCATTGAACGAGTGTAGATTTCTTATGCTAGAGGGTATTCTATTATAAAGTTGTGCTCGTTCAAAACCAAGCATTTTTTTACCATAGTTAGTTCTAGTTTTGGGTAAAACTAACAAGCTAGCTCTCCTTGTGCTACGTTGACTGACTTGTTTATATTGGGTAAGTGTTATGTTTGTGTGAATACTCTTGGTAAGATTTTTTCTGATGATAATACATGTATTTTAAACATACAATGTGAAATTTACTTTGGGGACTTTCACTATGGGGCCAACCCTGAAATCGCAAAAAAAAAAACAGATGTTCCCTACATTATAACGAGCTATGCGAACATAAATGTATGAAACAGCTTTTGTTTTTTCGCGATTTCAGCGTTGGCCCCATAGTGAAAGTTGTCCATAATGATGAGTACAATGACCCCTTAAGAGGATGCAAACGAATTAAATTTAAATTTTACTGGTTGATGTTACATATGGATAGTTCAAGACTATTTTTGTGAGTTTATTTTGAGTAATTTGAAGTTCTGATAATTTTGTTTTTGCAGTACTACTCCAAATTTCGATCAAATAAAGTAGATGATTGAGATTTCTGACTATGAAGCCCAGACATAATATTCAGCTTCTATTGACCTGAAAACGTATTTTCGCTCGGAGTACTGGTAGTAAGTTCAATAGGATAAAAAACATACAAAAAAAATCATTTTCGCAGTTATCATATTAGTTAGGATTACTGAAGTAAACATCACCTTTTTAAAATTTTCCATATTATTATTTACCCATACTTTAGAAAGATAGCTCCATATAAAACACTGGTATTCAACTGCTTACTATTTGACTGGAAACCGACCCTAAATTAGTTGAGAAAAGGCTAAGCAGATAATGATGATTAATGGAACCACACTTACAAGAGGAGTTAATATTTAATTGACTTGAATGTGCCCTGGCGGCGGTGAGTATGACATGCTCACTCGCGCGTGTGTCGGATCATTTAGCTCCCTTCAAAATGGTTGAGCTGAACGGTGCTGATCCATGTGTCATGTTCGTGAACGGGCGCCGTCAGTTGGGACTGGTCATCTATTAGCTGCCATGGCTTATTTAATTTTTTGAATTGTTCTTTGTTTTTATCTTTTTATTACGGACGCTTCTAACGTGCACGTCTTTCTACATTGTCCTCACATGTATAATTTCTACATGAATGATGTAACCAATATTTTGTAACAATTTTTTGATAGAGTGTGTAAGAGTGTCCGTGGAGTTTCTTGCCCGTTCTTCTCCATAGCTACCTACTACGACTTGGACTGGGCAACTAGCTTTGTATTTCTGACTGACCGACTCCTTGACAATTCAAAAATGCCTGTAAATCGTTTAATTAAAATAAATGCTTAGAGTTTTGAAAAGAAAAAGAAAGAGAAAGAAAATACGTTTATTTGCGGTCCACATGACGCAAAAAAAGAACAAAACACAAAAATAAACAATTTGGGGGAAAATATGCGTCACATCCACGCAAAACGGCCAGCGCTCAGCTTAATGCTGCGACCCTATGCGAGACAGAGCCCCAGCGCTGGTTTTCAGCGACAGCCGGCGTTGACGTGATGACGTCAACCGGTGCAGCATATAGTGAAATAACAAAATAAGACAAAAATAAAATGAATAAATAAAATACTTAGTCCTAAATGTTTATATAAAATATAATATTTAATATGGTAACATTTCATTCCGTCGGTGACTCACGCGCCGCGGTCTTAATGCAGTCTGTGCGCGCAGCTGTCATAAAAACGATTTGTTTGTTTTGAGTTCAAACCCTATTCATTCGTTTCTTATAAATCTTCTACTACTTACTCTTAGTTCTTTGTACTAAAATAAACTAACTTTCTTGCTATAAGTAAACATTATTTAACAGAGTGTCAGTTACCGGCTAACGCAAACACCTGGAGGCTACAATAATATCTAAAGGGTTTACTTTGAGGCTAACGGTTAGACGATCGATTAGACAGCGCGATGTCAGTGTAGCCACTGTTGTTTGTAGCTAAACGACGGGTTAGGTTAATCGATTGTTTAATCAGTGATACCTGGAAACTGAATCCTATAGTCGTCGCGTTAAGAACTGAGTCGTCGGGTCAGTAATCATTGTTATTAGTTTGTCTCGCTCGCACTTACGCAAGAAAAAACTCGACATTTTTATTAAAATCACTTAATTATGATGCAACAGAATAACTTTTGGAAATTTAACATCTCGGAAAAACACACACTCACGACACACAACTCACCACACCCTCGCTTTCTCTCACTCACTCAACATTAGGTACTCACACACACGGCACTTTTTCTCAAAATGTATTATTTTATTATCTCTTTTCTTCAAATATTTGTTAATATACCTTTGTTATGTATTCGTCCTGGAACAACCTACCCCCTCACTAGGAATCGGGCGTTGGTAGATGCGCCACAGTTTTAATTTTTGCAGCTATCATCGGTTAACATTTTTGTCTTGTATGTATTTGTTTTTTGTTCCCAATAAACGATTTTTTAATGTAATGTTTAATGTAACTTATGGAGCTTATGGTGCAGGTAGCAAACTATCGATATGAAGCAAGGCGTTGCACATTCTTATTGCTGCTGACATTTATGGAAATTCCCGGAGGGCTCTAGTACCTTTTGATGCCAATCACAAACATCAGTTGTGTTGTACCTAGGCGGATCGTGTGAGGGAGACGCAATATTCGCGCCCTCACGCCCCTAGTCGCCGCAGAAGACGCCCCGGGCGTCGGGAGTCGCAAGCCGATTTCCAGCCACCGTAGGCGCGGGCTTGCGGACGGTGAGCGATGTTTAGCTCGCCGTCTGATAAGTACCAGGCCCGGGTCGACGGCGCTTTGTGTTCCACGCACGCCTCAAAGAGATGTCAGCGCCAACTGACGGGGTCCGTTAGGGCCAATGCCTGCCAGGGTTGCGAGTTTGTCCGAAAGGGATATCGTGGCCCCGGCACACAGGCAGCGGAAGGAACACGGGTGGGTTTTAGTCAGTAAAAGTCTGACACGCCCTCCCGCTCCGCCCAGAGCGGGAGAAGTTATTTGATAATGGCCCAACCTCAAAAAAAAAAGGTGTGCTGTACCTACTCGTATCTGCTTGAAAGCGACGGAAACTTAACGTAAATTCTTTCGATATTTTTATCGAAAATACAACAACCTAATTAGTATCACCACAAAGACTTGAACAAAGTCTTAAAATTAAGTAAATTTATTATTGTGTGAAACATAAGTATTTTCAATTTCAAAATCGTCGATTTAGAGTTATAATACACTAGCTTCTGCTCGCGACTTCGTCCGCTTGAAATTTTTGCCCCCGACGCACCGCGGCGCATCGCATCGCCCGCCCTCGCTATTATTTCGTTTTCGCTGAACGTTCATTATGACTTTTTTTTCTTGTTTTGTTCGGCTTCTAAGGGTCTTAGCGTGATGTTAAATAGCTTATAACCTTCTTCAAGAATTACGCTATAAAATGCAAAAATAATGGTTTAAAATTCTACCGGTAGTTCCAGAGATAAGCGCGTTCAAACAAACAAACAAAAAATATAGATCCTAATATTGGAAGTACAAATATTTATTAATATATATTCTATTAAAGTAAAAGCACGTATGAAGAAAAATATTTTGTAATTACATATTTACTGACACTCACTTATTGTTTTTGCTACGCTTGCCAGGGTTGGTCTGTGGATGGGTGACCATCTTTACATATTATACCGAGACTCCTCCGTGCCTCGGAAAGCACGTTAAGCTGTTGGTCCCGGCTGTCATTCGTGGATCTTTGACATTCGTTACGGGTCGTCGGAAGCCCGAAAGTCTGACAACCAGTCTTACCAAGGGTTATCGTATTACCCAGTTACTGGGTTGTAAAGGTCAGACAGGCAGTCGCTCCATGTAAAATACCAACTGAATCCGGTTAGACTGGAAGCCGACCCCAATATAGTTGGGAAAAGGCTAGGCAGTTTGACTCACGTATTGTTTTTCGTCCCAACATTGTTACATATTCAACATGCTAATTCACTCTACTTCCTATTTTTTTTAAACTAGTAAACAACACACCTTGCCTTCGGCAGAACCCTGAAATTATATTATGAATAAACATGGCTATTTTTCGCGACTACCTGACGTGGGATATCGTCTAGACAGTTTGTTTTCATCCCTGTCACCCCCATATGGCGCCAACAGCCCGGTGATATATTTGTTTTTCATATCCCGCTGATATTTCTTGCTGGGCTCTGATTTTGGATCGAGAGCTTTTGGGGAACAGGTTGCCGGTACTTATGTGCATGATTGAATACAGAGAAGAATATTTTTATAATTTCGCCTTATTAAACCTAAGGAATGACATAAGAACACTAAGGAGCCATCATAAAAATAAAATTACGTCACACTTTACGAAAGAGGGAAGAACCAAGTGTGACAATGTGTGACATCATAGGAGCCAAGACATAAGCTACATACCGTCTCATTTACATTTTATGTTTATTGACAAGCCAAAGTGCCAGAAAGCAACATCCCTTTCACCCCCACAGACACTCACAGACACTCACACAAACACACACAAAAACTCATACAACATAATATCCGCTTTACTAAACTAGCCTTGTAATCTGACATATTTCTTTCTGCTCAATCGCACTCCGACCCCCAAGGTACATAGCCCTGCTTAGTTTGGGGGTCAAGGTCAAACCAAAACATTGTCAAACATACACATACTCGTACATAATTGTATCTATGTAAGATCACTATCAACTTTTCCTTTGCTTATAAAACTTTTTGATTTTTTGTATTTATAAATCTATAGTATTAAAAGTCTCCATTTCAACTCTAACGAATAACTTTAAAATATATATATCTCTATAATTATTATTATAGGGTTTAATTTAATGGCAAAATATTTGACGCCACACCAATAGGTAAATTAAACAAGTATTGGGAATTTAGGTGTCCCCACACAAATATGACCTGTGACAAGAAACCCTGTTCTTGTCAAAAATCGTGAATTTAGTGTGACGTAATTTAAAGATGGCTTCTAAAAGGTAGTAAGTAATATGTATAGCGCGAAAATTCGCTGCGAATAAAAAACTTATGCGCATCCGCACCTCTACTTTGGACACCAACCCAAAACTACCCGTCTATTTCCCAATTGTAATTAGATAGCAACCTCATAGGAAATCCCACGAAAAGCACTCAATTACTAACTCCTACAAGCAGGTGCCATTAATACAGAAACTTCATCAACCATCTTAAATATTTCGCTTAACTCATCCCTAGGGATAAAAGACAGTCTGTATTCATCCCTTCTAATATGGAGAAGTTACATTTCGCCGTCAAATAAATATATTCTTAATTTATCACTACCAACTTTCACATCTTCAGTCATTTTTTTGCGACAAGACGTGAACTTTTCGACTAATGACGTCACATATAAAAAAATGGCGTCGCTCGCGAATTTCTTGATAAATTAATATTGTTAAGGAACGAAGGTGGAAATGTGATATTTATACGAAATGTGAAATGAAGAAATTCGTGTATGAGTAAATGTTTAATGATATTTGGGATCCTGTTTCACGAGACGTGTTTCTTAAATTTTTGGAATTGGTATCATCGACCAATTTTTGTTAGAGCTAATATTACTTACTGTATGTTTAGTTACATCGAAAAGTTGATTTTATTAGCTTAGCTAACGAAACGTTGTTATTCGGTAAAAAACATTTCGGTAGAGACAAGTAACATCGCCTTCAGTGTTTTGAAAGGACTTGTATTGAATACCTACATAATAATGTAAGTAAAATATTATTACCTTTTGATCAAATTCAAAAAGGTTATTTTTATTTAATATAAATGCTTGTTGCCTGTTGTTGCAAGATGGGTTGAAGATATCAATAAATTTAACCACTAAATTGTAGGTAACTGCTGTTTGGAGATGCATGATCAAAGAAAGAGCCTGAGTTCGGCAATAATATGCTTGACGTAGGTACTTAAATGTAAAATAATAAATGACTTTACTATAATTATGCTTACCAATAATGACTAAAATGCATGAAAGAATTTAATAATAATGATTTATTTGAAATAAAATGTAATAATTAAATAACTAATGTTTATTAAAATGTAATGTATTGTAATAATTAGAATCAATATTATATTATGTAATTTAAAATGAAACATTTGCAGTGCCCTTACAGGGTGCATATCTTAATTCTGTGTCATGAAATTTTAATGCATGCCTACTAACCAGTGTTTTACATGTTAGCAAATAAATAAGATTCGGGTATCATGATAAAAATACAGAATATCAACCTTTGAAAATAAGAAAGCTTGTAAAGTATGGAGTTCCGTTTCATGTTTTGTCACACAATGACAACACATTGATCGGAACTCCAGATAGTCCTCAACATATTTATATTACTTGACACTGAACCAAAAAAACGCTGTCACAAACAAAATAACAAAACCAAAAAGAAAATTCAGCCCAAACAGAAAAAGGGCTAACGAGAAAAATCTTCTCATCTCTACACTTATGTAAAATAACACAAAATGTAGGTACAAGCCGTTCTAACAAGGCTCCGCGGGCTAGATTCAATCTTTACCAAACATATTGAATCTCTTCGGTTAGCAGACTGAGACAAAATAGCCGTGCCAAGTGTGTACTAGAAAATGTAAGCAAAATGCTAGTACGGAGGAAAAGTTTCTTGGAGAAAATCTACGTATTTTATATATTTCTTACGATTTTCTCCTATTTTATTAAGACTTTCAATATCGAATGCAAATTTTTGCGGTGAGTAGGTAACATCAGGTGTGGTTTCTTGGAGAATATAGACCACGCCTTTTTCATGCATTGCATTTTACAGTAAAAATAAATTTCTTCTTATGAATAAATTCAGAAATCAGTTTTGACAAGCTTATAACACTAAATATGTGGTTAAACACACGATAAACACATCTGTAAGATTTAGGTAATTAATTTAATAATAAATGCATTACTTGAAGCCACAAAAACCTACTAGTTTTTGTGGCTTCTTTTAATTATTGTGAAGGTACTCCTTCACAATAATTATAATAATTACTCTAAGTAGGTATGTATATAAAACATTTATTCATTCATTCATCATTCATTTATTTATTCATTAACAAATAACATTGTGTTGAACATTACATCAATCAATCCTAGGCGGATTGATTGCCTTTTCCCAACTATATTGGGGTCGGCTTCCAGTCTAAGCGGATGCAGCTGAATACCAGTATTTTACATGGAGCGACTGCCTATCTGACCTCCACAACCCAGTAACCGGGTAATACGATACCCCTTGGTAAGACTGGTTGTCAGACTTACATGACATGTTGAACGTTACATATTAAATAAAATTATGACATGCAGGAAGAATAAATTTAAAAGACTAATTCATTTCAATAAATTTCAAATATGTCAATAAATAAATAATACAATGTCAAATTAATAGCAGGTATAATGTCAAATTCAATGTAAAAGACTAGAAGACTATGGAGTTTTGTACCCATTCTTCTCGATACGAAACTACTTTTCCAATTTTCATTGATATAGTGCAAAAAGTCTTCAATTAAAATTGCTGTGTAATAACCAGAGGGACTGAAGGTCAGACGACATAACGTAATTATAATGATTCCGTTTTGCCATTTGGCTACGGAGCCCTAAAAACTGTACTCTCTTTAACCTATCCAAGCAGCAGTCTACAGCCAAATACTAGCTCTCTTAAGGAGGATGCGCTAAGGTAGTCCGCGGGTTTCAAATTTTCTTGAGTTTTTTTCCATTTTGCAGGTCAGTGTCAGCTTGTATGTTGATTAAAATATAATTCGCGATCGTAACAAACATGGCTTTACAGAATTATAATCATTACAATCAGTAATACAACTCCATAAAATAGCATAATTGTCAAATGTCATGATTTCATGAAATAGTCATTCAATGGGATTACATGAACTTAGAGAGTTGTATTGATCATTTTTATGATTATAATTCTATAAGTAAACATTTGATACGGCCACGAATCATATTTAGATCAACATAGAACATGATACTGACCTGCAAATTGCAAAAAACGTAAGAAATTTCGAGTTTCGCGGGCTACCTTGACGCTTTCGCCTTAACATTAACATGTTATATAAGCGATAAACCGAATGAACAAGACACAGATATGGAGCAATCTGTTTCAATATAGTTTGCTATTCGTCTTCCTCCCATTCAACTTCAACCCTTTGGCGACCAACATCAGTAAAGCTACCGTTTAGTTTTATTACTCCCCGACTATCGAACTGGTACTAAGGTTCCGTGCCAAGAAAGTACGTGCCTTTATGACCCACCTGTGTAGGTATAGTGCAACCACCGACTCCCTTGCCAAATATTTTAGTAATCTGCGAAGCTCTTGTTAATTCAGGAGTCCATTATTTTAAAATAGATGGGAATTTCTGTTTTATCGGATTGGTTTTGTTAAGGCACTCATGATCGTTTATTCTTTTCATACTATGTTCACCCTCAAGACTCCTTTTAATATAACCATCAAACATGAGAATAACTTTGGCTTCAATAAAAGATATTTAATTTATTATTTAGGAGTATGAGGAACAGGGTGTAAAGTTCACTCATCCACCATAGAAAAGGGAAGATCCTCCGAACGGACGGGTGTCATGTCTGGCGGGCAACTGCCCAGAGGTTGAAGTCGGGAGCTTGTAAATATGTCCACCGCGCGGTAAACTCTAATTGCGCGATGCAAGATGTTGAGTGACGTCAGGATGTTGTGTGACGTCAGGTTTTTGATGCGTAATTCGCATGTGGCAATGTAGATGCCGCCACAATTACGTTAAAATGGCGACTGCTGAACATTGTTATCAAAAAGTTGTCACTTCAAAACAGTAATACTAAGCTTGAAATACATAACAATATTAGCAACGAACGAAAACATTTTTTAAAATTAAATTACAGAAGAGCTGGCTGTCATCCCTTGATCGTCTTTTACACCCAAGCGTATAAACTAACTTATATTTGTTTCGCAAAATTCTCTTGAGAGAAACGCGACCAGGCTAATTTCTTTGTGAGTTAAAATAAAAAATATTTTTGAGCTCCAACGTTTTGATTTCTTGAAATTTATTTTTCAAGATTTGGTTTTTAGGGTTCCGTAGTAAACAAGGAACTCTTATAGTTTCGCCATGTCCGTCTGTCTGTCCGTGTCTGTCCGCGGCTTAGCTCAGAGTTTCTTTGTACCTACTAGAAAGCTGTAATTTGATATGGGTATAAATATTAATCAGGCCGACAAATTGGTAAAATTTTTAGGGTACTTCCCCTACCCGTAAAGTGGGGATGTTTTTTTTTCTCATCTATCCCATGATGTGGGGTGTCGTTGGGAAGGTCATTTAAAAATATTGGTTGGGAGTTTGTGAAAACCATTTTTGGATTCTGGGATCCGTTTGCAAAATATTAAGCTTTAAGTGCTAATTTTTATTAGAGTCAAGTGTCCCCCTCCCCGCCAGCTAATTGGTTGGTTTTGGATATGTGGAAAAATTCACGGCGGTAGTATATACATATAACGAAATTCAAAGAAAACTATCACAGCTAAGTAGGCTTTATAAGTTAACGAGTAATAATCGACTAACTTATATTTGCGGTTACAAAAAAACATGTTTTTCAACTACAAAGTTAAGTTTGTTCCTGCGATAAATTCATCACAACTACGGAACCATTCATTGTGCGTAATCCGACACGCACTTGGCCGGTTTTTCACATTTACCCACTTTATTGAATGCTTGCATACTGTGTCTTACGTTTGCGATACTTACGTCTTTAATTGTGACTGGACACCGTGGATTACAGGGTTCGTTGTGAATTATCGATGCTCTGCTCTGCTATCGGTTACCACCAAGTAAGAGTTGTGCTATATGTGGATATGCCTTCTGAACTACTAAAGGTTCGTCTTAAGCTTCGGTTTCCTAGGAAAGTGGTTCCGTCATATTATAAAGACCGTCGTGAAAGCCTTTCATTTTCACTAGTCTTTGACATTAAGGTGTCAAAGACTAGTGAAACGCTCTGTATATGGACAGTGACGCCAGTAGCACACCTCCGCCGCGAAACCGTAGCAGCGAAACCGCGCTAGTTCAATTCAACTGGCTCGCGTCATGTTCCGCTCCTGGAATTTTGCGTAGCAGAACATGACGCGAGCCAGTTGAATTGAACTACTGTGGTTTCGCTGCTATAGTTTCGCGGCGGAGGTGTGCTATCGGGGTGATTGTGTAAACGTTTACCGTTTTTTTGGGAAATCAAAGCTTTAGTGACACATTATAAGATTTCGCTGTGACTGTCGCAACCTGTCATATAAGAGATAGCGCGCACTGCGATGTGGTGACTTGCGATGCGTTTTTTTCAGTACTCAATATACTTATTACTTCCACATGTGAACTCCAACGCCGCAACGAATAAAATCCTGCTTTGTTTTCTTAAGCGATTTTTTTTCTTCCACTGAGTTTTACACTTCACAGATTTTGCGGGAAAAAACGCACGGCAGTGCGCGGTAGGCCTAAGATTTGGAATATACAGCCGCCCAAATTGTTTTTTTTTCAATAACGGTAGGAAATCAACTCCTGGGCATAGACCTCTATCAAAATCTTATTGATAGCATCGCGCTTGTATCTTTTGTTTTTTGTGAACTACATACAATGTGGAGACACGATACGACAATAATTTAAACTTTGTTTAACTAATGACGTCCTAGTCGTTCCTAGTCTGCATACAAAATTGCAATCCCTTTTAAGCCCGTTAGTTGATAGGCAAAACCTATAATCAGCCTAGATAGTTAATTAACTCAGGCGTGACTTTGCTGAATCCATTATAAAATACAATAGATGACGTATATCTAGTAACCTAATTCGCTTAACTGTTCTTAAAGAGTCATATAGAAATCTGTAAGAATAGACACGTGTTTCACCTCTCAATGAGGCGTTCGACGTTCGGCGCTTGACGTGGCAACACGTCGTGTCCGGGTTCGCAACAAGTCAATCGTCATCCTGAGGATGCCTCGTTGAGAGGTGAAACACGTGTCGATTTCTTACAGGATTTTTTATGACTCTTTAAGAACAGTTAAGCGGATTTGGTTACTAAATATACGTCATCTATTGTATTTTATTTATTAGGTTATTTTTTTATCTTTGTCCTTCAAATAGAGCACCTGCCATCTAATCTCTTCACCACCCTTGGTTGACTGGTAGAGAATGCCTAAATCATTAAGTCCGCCTTTGTACTTTTTTGAGTGTAAAAAGTTTAAATAAATAATGCCCGACCTAGGAATCGAACCCAGGACCTCATGCTTAGCAGTAGCGTCTGCGACCACTAGACTAAAGAGGCAGCCAATTGTATTGCCAGTATTTTCATTTATTCACCTCCTATTGTTGTCTCCACATTGAATAAGCAGTTTTTTTTCTCTATAGTATTTCAAAGCAGAGGTTAAAAAAAATCAACACTTAGATTTCATTTTTTTTTATTAAACTCATATTTTTTACAAAGAAACTATTCACATGAAAATCATTACAATTACCTTGATATTAACAGTTGACAAATAGATCCGATAAAAGATGTCAGACATCAGTTTCTATCACTAATTAATTACAATATTTACAACACTTTTTACATAATTACAGTTGACAAAAGTAAATTCGACAAAGACCATTATGATATTTCATAAAATTGTATAAACTAAGAATTATTACTCACAGCCAGAAAAAAAAATAGAAAATAAAACGAATCAAAAACCTCAAGTCTTTTTAGATTATGTGTTAACATGTTCCAACATTTCTGGTAACGCATTGTATGCTACCATATTACCAAAACCTTTAGGCTCTTTCTTGGTTACTATTGCAACAATCTCTTCTTCTGGTGGCGGAGGTGGGAACTCTGCATTAGGATCCGCGGCCGCCGATATATCATCTACACTAAGAACTACTTCTCTATTGTCAATTTCGATTCTGTTTCGCTCTAAAGAACTATCTTCCATAATGCTGTACAGATTTTCTGACTTACTCTTACTATACATTTGTCAGGAGTTCATGTAAAACGGATCGTTTATATTGACGCCATCATTGACTGTGTTCCCCTTTTGGGACCATTGTTTTTGTTGATGTTTTATCCTATATATAATTTCGTCATGTATTACGCCGAAGCACATGGCTGTTAGTGCCAAACCCGTTAAGGTGTACGCAGAACAGAACCACAGAGTGGTAGATTTGATGGTGTAATACCTAACACCATTTATTGTTGTATATGTCATACCAGGAACAATATTACCGAACCCAATGGTGCTTAACGCCATGAAACAGAAATAGAAACCATCGATGATAGCCAAATTGTCTATTTTGAACAGAACTACTGCACCGATGACTATGTATATAAATATTGCTGCTAAACATAAAAGTACGGGAGCTAGAATGCTGAGACCATGCATAGATAGCTTTGAATCTGTATCTGGCCAACTGATGATGTCATCTTTAGCTGTACTCGTGGTTGGTCTTTCTGAAAGCGACAAGTCTTTCTGACTGTCAGGTTTTAGCACGTAGCATTCTTCTGTGGGAGTTTTGCTCGTGTTTTGGCTGTTAAGAATTTCTTCTTGTTGTCTTTTCATCTTCATTCTTCGTTCCTTCTCTGCCATTCTTCGTTCATCATAGCAGCAGTAGCCGCAATTTGAACAGAGGCAGCAGCAAAGCGCTCGGCTGAAGACGCTTCGCGCCATTTTGGAGAGGAGGGAACCGACGCTCGAAAGGTACACCAGGGTTAGTGGAATACCAATCAAAGCGTAGATGATAGTTACGCCTTTCCCGAGGATTGTTCGCGGTGCGATGTTGCCGTAACCTATGGAAGAAAAGGAGCTATTAATACTTTCATAAGAACAGGGAAAAATATTTTCGGATTTTATTAGGTATATTGAATTGCATCAACGACAAGTCTTGAAATAGTAGTAGTAGTAGTATTTTCATTTATCAAGGGGATTAACATACATACGTACAATTAACAGACAAGTAAGTAATTGTGTGAAAGAGCTGGGACTTAATTGTTGCACGTGTGTTGTTTTTTCCTGTCTTTGTGTCTTTTAATAATTAGGCTATCTTGACACAGTGGTTTAAAATAATTTCAAACATTTTGTTTTGTAGTGCGAGGGTTATAGCTACGATTATTGCACTGCGGTTATATTAATAACAATTCGCTCAGTTTATTCTAAACCTGTAGAACAAAAGTAAGTTCACTAACACAAAATTACTTCTAAAATTTTCAAACAAAGTACGAAAAATTCTCACCTATAGTAGTTAAAACAGTGAGCGAGTAGAAAAACGCAAGTGCCAAATTCCATTCGTGCTCCTCATAATGGTTTGTGAGGTCGCTCCCGAATTCACCAAGCGCCATCTCTCGGTAACTGACGCCATACTGCGAAGCCATTTCGGTAGTAACCCTTTGTACAAGCTCGTTTTGAAACTTCAGAATCTCCTGTGCAGCCAACCGTGTCCAATTCTCTCTATACAAAATATTTAGAGACACCGTTATCTCCCAAATATTTTCAACCGCTCTGCTTCTGGCGTCCCAAAAGTAATTTGCTGACAAAGTTAGATTCCCGTAATCATATTCGTCGTCTGTCTTTTTGTGTGTACTATTTGTATCTTTATGACTAAGTTTCTGTCTATCTGGAAGTATTCTGGGCCTGGCTGGGACTTCTGCACCGCCTTCTATGGCCAGAAATATAAAGGATCCCAAAAACGTGTATGCTAAAAGTACGACGAATATTACAACGTTTGTAAGGGATCCGATAATGAATTGTTTTCTTCTATACTTAGTAGTTTTGAGACAAAAGCAGCAAACAACTTTTTGTCTTGATGTTTGTGCTCTTTTTCTGCTATTAGATACCATGGAGTCGGCATCTTGGCATCGGTCCAAAGGGATCCCTCCGTTTAGCGAAGGCTTTGCCAATGTGTACTGTTCGAACCGACTGATTGCTTCTTTGTCCAATACTACATGATCTATATCCATTCTGGTGTGTTACGTTCTACCTTCGTATGACGTCATTATATCGGCTCATCTGTAACAAGAGAGATAATGCGATTATGTATCGAATATTGGGTATTCGTACCTAGTTATCGGGGCTAAAGTTAAGAGAGGAACAAAAAAATAAATTGTACATTCAAATGTATCCTTTTGTCCTTATTCGTCTACCTTTCTTTCTCATTAAAAACGGCTTAGTTAGTTTATCCATGGGAAATTTCTAAATAGAGAGAGATACAATTTAGAATTCATGGAAGCTTCTATTTAGGCCCCTATCTGATTTTTTTGTAATAATAGAATCGTGTGTGTCGGTCGCAAACAAAATTAATAGAATGTCAATCAATATCTGATAATGATTGGCGTTGACAGGTACTATCAGTTGCTATCAAGACACTGCGTATTCAAGAGTATAACATGCTCAAAATTTAATATATAACATCGCACCTTTGGTAGAACAAGGGCATAATTGTCATAAATTGCCAAACGAATGTCTTTGTCCCTCCAGTTCAAAGGGCCTTTTTAAAGCATTTCTGCATATTTAAGTCATTTTGGCAATTTATGACAATTATGCCCTTGTTCTACCAAAGGTGCGACATGATATTACTATCTATTTCGTATTATTCTGAATAATTTTTGCATAGAGTTAAGTCAAAAATGCAAAATAAGTATGTAATGTGATTGTGCGCTTATATAATTTCTATCGTGACGATTTATCGTGGACGTCCACGTCCATAAAATGTATGGACGGAAAGGGGAACGCCCGAAAAATGCCTGAAATGAACAAAAACTACTAATAGTCCTTAATTGTATTTAGAATAAAATATTTATAATGAAATAATTCTCAAGTTTGTTTAGGTAGGGCAAAAATATAAAGATCTTTAAAATATTCAACTTGATATCCGTATAATTCATTCTTATTTTTATAATGGAGGTCAATGTTTATTTGACATGAGTAAGTTACATTCAGCCAAACAGGAATCGTCAAATAATCCCTAACGAACTATTTTATAGAATTTGTGCACAGTTATCATTAATTTAATATAATTCAGCCAATATGTACTGTAAAACGAATTAAAATAATTTATGCATATCAAAATTAATTAAATCAAAGCATTTTCAAAATAGAAAACATATCGCAGGATGTATGAATTACATGTCCTTTGCCTTACTGACAGTTTGACATTTACTGCATTTCATTTTTCTCTATGTAGTCTGTGGTTTGTTTACTTGATTCATGGTTTTGCGTTTGCGACTTGAGTTACACAATTACAGGTTGCTTTTTAAGATATTTAACGACGACTGTGGCCATTTTTAAGGATTTTGATTTTACTTCTGCACACGACACCCATTTTTGAACACGGACTTAGATTGGACCCGCCTAAACGACGACTCGGCTTTTTGACGACGGATTTGAACCTACTTTATATACGACGCTGCTGTTTTTTTGGACACTGCCCCGTTTATATTTAAAAATGGATAGAAGACTACACTGCGTTAATTGCTATCTCGATATTGCAAAGATGAGACGTAACGTCTTATCAGTGCAGAGGATGAAGTACGTTGTTTAATACAGGCATGGATAACACCTCAAGCTGTAAGTATTGAGATTCCCTAGTTTTCTTACCTATTTATATTGAATGCACTGACATACAACAATTAATATATATTATATTCCTTAACCTTGACTTACTTATATTACAGAAAAAATGTTTGAAACTGGCTTCTACCTAGTTTTTTTATATTATTGAAATTGTAATGGGTTTCCTACGACTTGTAGTACAATTTGGCGTATATTTCATTGTTGTCCATTTCAGGCATTTTTTTGTATAGTCGATGGGCATTCCCCTTTAAAAGCGTCTTCCATACATTTTACTTCCCTGTATTATTGTGATGCCCACGTCCACGATAATATAGTCACGTTAGAAATGATAAAAGCGCACATCATTATCATCATCATTTCAGCCGAAAGACGTCCACTGCTGGACATAGGCCTCCCCCAAGCACCGCCACTTCAACCGGTTCTGTGCTTCCCGCATTCAGCGGATTCCTGCGGCCTACACCAGGTCATCGCCTTCGCAAAACCGCACAATGTTAAATAAAATAAGCCACGTAATAATATAACGAACAAAATTTATGACCATTAAAATAGACTTAACAATTTTATAATTCTACGAAAACCTGGATCTGAACTGATCCAGGTTTTCGTAGAATTATTAATTGTTCTCTTCTGTTATTAATATACTGACTCACCGAACCAGACCTGCTCTGATATTTGTAATTCTAAGGACTGGGACCTAATCATATGAAATATTCGAGACAGTATGTACGTCGTGCTTTTCAATATATTAGCTTCAAAGGACGGCCTCTGATGAAAATACATATTATTATATGGATATCATTTTCTGCCGAACTATGACCTTTTAACAATAGCTTTAGGTACTAGGTACTCATATTCTATAACAATAAATGTTCAAGCATGAAAATTATTTCAAAACTGACAGAATTCTCTCTAATACCCCATACGACACGACCGAGGCTTTGGGCTACTTTGTATGTGTGTATTTTATATCTTTTTCTTTTTGTAATGTGGGTTTTTTTGTGCAGACTAAACATTTTTTAAGCTATTGCATAGCTTTTATCGGAGACTCTGAGCGCGGCGACCGAATGTAGAAATTCCGTAACGAAAAAAAAACCTGACGCGAAAGTTTGTGAGGATGGATGGATGGATGTTTGTTACTCTTTCACGCAAAAACTACCGAACGGATTTTAATGAAACTTTACAGTAATGTGGCTTATATATCAGAATAACACATAGGCTACAATTTATAAAGATTTTATGTGATTTAGCCATAATATAACGATAAGTATCCAGTAAGTCGGAAAAAATCCTGCCCTCTGAGATCTATCTTTGCGTGCGCTGCCTAAACCGCTGGAGTTACATGAAAAGAATGTATTGTGGGGTTGTTTGTCTTAAAGAGTTCTAAATAAAAGTCCGCGACAGCATATATCTACCTTTTATGTGGAAGCCATTATAGCCAAAATAGTGAGCTATAAATACATTTAAATTGAATACTTTTTTTAAGTTGCATATTTTAGAGTATTTAGTTAATTCGTATCAAAATAAATACCTTCATCGCTTTCCGTATTTAATGTAGATAAAATTTGTCTTTTACACTAAGTAATTTGGACTAATATTTTAAAAGTTAGAACGATAAGATTCGACCTGCGATGAGTCGACGGCGGGCGCGCAGAACGAGGGCGGAGGGGCGGGATAGGCAATGACGCGCGATCGCCGAGTGCGCGACCCGAACGCGGGCAGACGCGTGAGGGCAGACGTCATTGACGGTTGTGTAAATTCTGCGATTTAGGGGGGGGGTATAGGGGTATTTTTTAAAAAAAATATTTTAAATCAACAATATTATCTTCTTATTTTTGAATATATGCTATGCAATAGCTTTACCGCGGCAGTCCTCGAGTGCCACACGTATTTTTTTTTTTTTCTTTCTTTCGTATCGTATACATAATTTTTAACATGCATAGTTTACTAGCTGTGCCCCGCGGTTTCACCCGCATAAGTCTCGATCCTGTTCGAATACCGCGATAAAAAGATGGAAAAATATCCTATGTACTAACCCAGATCATGGTATACCCATGTGCCAAATTTCATCCGTTTTTGCATGAAAGCGTACCAATCAAACTTACAAAAAAAAAACTTTTCTCTTTATTTATAACTAGCTTTTGCCCATGATTTCATCTACGATCCAGGATGAGAAGGAGCCTATGTCCTTTTCCAGCACATAGTCTATATATGTGCCAAATTTCATCCTAATCCGTTCAGCAAACAAACAAACAAACAGACTTTCGCATTTATAATATTAGTTAGGATTAATAATTATGTATTAGCTTAGACTTATTTCAAGAGAGTCTAGAATCAAAATCTGCCTAGCCTTTTCCCAACTATATTGGGGTCAGCTTCCGGTCTAACCGGATGCAGCTGAACACCAGTATTTTACATGGAACGACTGCCTATCTGACCTCCACAACCCAGTAACTGGGTAATACGATACCCCTTGGTAAGACTGGTGTCAGAGTTTCGTGCTTCTGACGACCCATGCCGACTGCCAAATATCCACAAATGACAACCGAGATCAACGACTTAACGTGCTTTCCGAGGCACGGAGGAGTAAAGATGGTCACCCATCCACCGACCAACCCCGGCGAGCGTAGCTTAACTTGATGGATCGATCCGTGCGGCAGTTATTACTTAGCCACGAGCTCCTCCAAGAGAGTCTAGGATATAAATAGTAATTTATTGACACAAATCTATTTCTACATGCCATATCTTTTCTATTTAATACTTCCAACCGCAATACGGGCACATTTAAGGCGATAACCACCCGCCCCTACTACTTAAGTGGGTAGTCATTTTTCAAAGTCTCTCAGAGGAGAGAGGGGAATAGGTGACAAATGAAGAAGTATAGACTTAAAGGCATGATTAATGACCGCTCGATATCCTCTTGTGGTGTAGGTATCTCGAAACAACTTATATATCTGACGTACAAAATGCGAAGCATTTCTTGTAGGAAATTGGTGTTATTGAATACGGTTTGTTTTTTGAAGGATCGATTAGGTATTTATTTGTCTTTGGAGAGGGTTCTGATCCAATAGTAATTTATTAAAGACTTAACTTCCTATTTGTTTTGTTTACTTTGTTCCTTAGCTATGATTATGTTCATATTATTTAGTAAACGAGTCAGAGAACGTGTTATTGGATTTGTCCACCAGGAATTTCTCAGTAGCAGTCCGGAGTCTGGATTTGTGCCCGGTTGATGGCAATAAGCTCGCCCCCTATTACATGGTACTTAAACATGACTAGCGTAATGTGGGTGTACAATAGGGTACGGCTCTGTCTAACCCATCGGGGATTACAGGCCTGATATCATGTTATGTTTATTTAGTAAAGTACCGAAGGGAAGTAACGTGAGGTTTACATTTTTAAACTTGTATCAGCTTTGATGTCGTATACACCACGCCCATTTGAACTCATTTAGGCATTTATACTCTATTTGAAATAAGATTAGACATTGAAATAAACCTTTTTTACAGTCCGTTCAACCGATTTTGACTTCTCTCGTATTGCGTTGGTGGCATGACAAATTGCAGCTGCAGTAAACAGTTGGTATTGTCAATAACGGACTGTAAAAAAGGTTTTTTCTTCATGTCTAATCTTATTTCAAATAGAGTATAGTTAAAATTGCTATTTATTAAAGAAACTAATTTGGCACACTCTGATCTACCTTTAAATTTCTGCTGAGTTTGTTCACGAACAGACACCGCAGTCTACAAATTCCCATCAAAAACCTTTGTTCTAAGTTATAAAGAAGCTCCCAGCTAAAAGGCTCAACTACAAAGATGTGGACATCCCCATAATAGGTCCCTCTATTGCCGTCTTTAAAATAACGACGGTCTTTGCAAAGATCGTAAAAACAGGCAAGTCAGGGCAAACCTCAAGAGAGAGCCGATGAAGTAAATTAGACTGATTTGTGACACTTTAATTTGGTTGACTTTCATTTTGGTAATTTTTTGCTGAGCCCTAAAATTTACGTTTTTATTTGGTTCGTTAGTCATTTGTGTTTTAATCAGTGATGTTTATTTGTTGTTTTTAGTTTTACAGTTGCTGTGAATTCACGTTACCACTTTTTCGGGAACTTTTTCATGAAAATTGAATTTAAGGATTATGTTTTGCTTTAGATTTTGCTGTTCGGTTTACTTATATGAAATGAAAAATCTTAAGGTGCAAAGGTAAACCGTGAAATTCAAATTTTATTAAGTTTTTTGTAATTTACTTTCTTTATCAAAATTTGATTCGCGACCATAACAAAATGCATTTACAGAATGATAATTATTAGAATACAGACTAACATTATAACCTTATCCTTTTTTGGAGTCGGTTAAAGAAACAATTATTACAGAGTGAAAACTAAAGACAGCTGATTTGAACACTGTCTGAAAATTCTTCGCTTAAGAAAATAATGACGAAATCAAAAGACGACGAAATCAAAGACAAACAAAGCAGTCCTTTTCTCGAATTTTAATGGACGATATTTTAACAGGGAGGTTCTGTTTAGAAAATAATAAAATCATAGTCTTTAAAGTACCAAATCTTAAAGGTAGGTACTGTAACTTTTTCACTTACAAAAGGGTCGGGGGTGCGAAATCTTTCGAAAACTTTTGGCTTCCATTTTTAGAGAATGGTAAACTTTTTGGTGAAGAGATTGATTTTTTTGTTACAATAATTTTTATTTTAGGCTTTAGAGTTACGGTGAAAATATTTATTTTCTAGCCTTTTCTATTAGGTTGCCCACCCATGAAATCAGCGTTTTGTATGAAGAATTTTACAGGAGTTGCTTTTTTCATACTAACATTTTCTTAATTTATATAACAACCATGAACACTAATGTTTAAAAACTAAGATAACGTAATATGCCACTTAGATTAAACGATAAAAATAAGTTTTGGCTAAGTTAAACAAATAGTGGTCATTTCTGCTAGCAAAATGAGGAGTCATTTTTAAGGTATTATTTATGTTTAGAAAACTATATAAGGTTTTTTTTACTATTGGTAGTTGTCTATAATGGTCATTATTCGATATACCAAGCAATTGATGAATATTTTAAATCATAGAAGTGACAAGGTTCTCTATTTGTGAGAAAAAAACGCCAATTTCATAGGTTGGGGGGTGACCCAATATTTTTATAGCTTTTAAAGATTTTCTTACTTGTTGTTGTGAAGTTTTGTATAGGAAAATATTATTGCTGAAAACTTATAGGTATCCCAGATTTAGGTTCCTTCTTTAGTTATCCATACAAAAGATATGTCACTCTGCAAAGCAAAGGCCTTTTTTTTTTTTAATGGAATGCTTTATTTAAAAATCTCCACAACAGAGTCAATCCACACGGAGAAAATCTATTAAAATAAGCCTACTTACAGTTCGTTTATTATTCCCAGAAACTAATTTGACAGGTGCAAATGTAAAACTCCAAATTGAAAAAACAAGCAACAATCACATATATTGTCAAATTAGTCCCTTGGATTAAAAAACTAACTTTAATTCCTGTTTTCATAGACCTTGGTTGGTAATCAAAGTAGTAGGCATAATTTAATTAAGTTTTATCAGAGTCGGTCCAAAAATACTTGTGATAATAATAAATCATAAAGTTTTAGTTCACAAACAGATGTTAATCATTTCGAAAGTTAGTTATCACATTGGAGGAATGTAATTTTATTTGCGTTATAAAAGTAATCTTTTAATAGGAAAGCCAATAAAGAAGAAAAAATAGGTAATGACTGTTTATTCTACTTTACAGATTTTTGTTGTATAATAAATGGTTTTAAACAACTATGAGGTATTGAGAACAAAAGAAATAAGATAACGCGGAAAAAATATTTTAAAACAAAACTGTCGTATCAACCGACTGTTTTTTTACTGTCATACATTTAAAAAATATGAGCGGAACTGATTATGGCATAGAAGAGAACTCGAAACGTTAAACAGTTAGGTTTTTATGCTGCCAAAGTAGTGTCAGATATTTTTTATCACAACGAGGCATTCTTCTGAATTTAAAACTGAGTAGGCAGATATTTATAATAACGCAAGACATTTCCGATATTATTGCATTCTAAGAGGTAACTCAGCTTTTTGAAGCCAATGTAGCATCCTGTATTTTGGCGTCGCTTGTCATACATACAATCACACCTTCTTTTCATGGGTGTAGGCAGAAACTACAGAACGCCACATGCTACGATCTTAACATGTTATACACCTTTTACTTCGTTTACGTTCTAAGATCTGATCTGGTCATACACGCACGCCGGTTGCGAGTACAACACACCTGACCTTTCTGAAGCACATCACTAATAAGGTCACTAAATTATGTCCTCCTAGGGCATACCCTCGCGGCTTTTCCACTCACATCTGCCTTGTAAATACTTTTTGTAAATCGCCTTTCATTAATTCCCTTCACATGACCAAACTATCTCAGCATGCTTTTTCAATATTTTGTCACTACATCTTCTTTAAAACCGCACCGTTGCCTTATCACATCATTCTTCAGCCTACCATGCATAGTTACACCACACATGCTTCGCAAGGAATGCATTTCCACAGTATTTATTTGACTTTCAAGCTTCTTTTGCCACACCCAACATTCACTTCCATACATCAGCGTACACACCAGCACGCCATAGTTTTGCTGTTCCATTGAGTTCACATATTTGTGCTGCTATCACTTGTATATGCCTTCCACAAATGATTGCATATATTTACCGTCATCTTGACGACTGATATTAATAGATGAATAAAAGAATCAGATATTATTGCTAAGCTGTCCATAGTAATATTATATAATTATGTTACTGTCTATATTAAAGAGTATTCTATTCTATTTTGTGTTTCGAATTTAATCATTCGAAACACAAAATAGAATAGCATACTCTAGAACCTAAACTTAAACATTTGTTTTTAAAATGTTTAAATTTAGGTTCGCGTCGAAATGGAGTTTACATAGAACAGAAATAAAATGAAGTGCGAAGATAATACCTGAGTTATTTAGATGAAAACCATATCAAACGTCCCACCTACTAACATTATGACCACAAAAACGTTCTGCGTCCTTTATCTAAAATGGGTGTTACAGTCAGTCCCTCTTCATTGATATGCATGAAATAAAATGACAACGACAAGAAGAATATAAATTGTTTATAAATGTCAAATTCTTTAAACAAAAGGGTCCAAACCTAGCCGTTCAGAATAAAACCAAAAAATATAAATAATAAAACATTCGATATTTTCGATCTCCATATATTTGATCCGAAGGTAAACATATGCACATAATTCACATAAGTTCCAAACGTTTCTGTACTGATAGATGAAAACCTGAAGTTTTTTGTTTATAATAAATTCGCTTTCAGACCACGTACGTTCCATTGGACGAGGGATGTATGTGTTGCGTGAATTGGAACGGTTTTGCGAATAAAACGTAGATGTTTGAGTCAGATGCTTATGTTTGAGTGAGACGGATTTTGTTTCGCTACCTGACTTGGAACATTTTTGTTTGTATGTGTGTTTGTGTTTTTCTGACGTCATCAATTCATAACAAATTCATGGCAAAGATGAAGGGACGAGCTTTACTCCTATCGAAAGGACTGGTGTGACGAATAAAATAATGGGTGGATAACGTAGAGAGGGAGAGACGATTTTTTCCGCACTGAACAAAGAGACAATTTTTTTCCGCACTGGACATAAGCTATCCAATTTTTCTTCACCTAACTTAATGTTTTATAAGTACAGACAAGGTATGAGAAGGTTAAGCATCTTGGGTTTAAAGATTCTTTATTTATTCAAAAGAACATACATTGTTCAATTAGCGAATAAATACATAACTAAGGTAAGTGTAGTCCAGAAGTTTTGTTTTTTTTTTTAAGGAGGTAGGTACGATGTCGCATTTTGTGTGCAAGACTAGCTTAATAGTTTTGTGTTGTTAGTGACGTACTGCTTGAGTTTAGCTTTAAATATGTTATGAGAGGATGTGCTCCTTCTATGTGCCGGTAAATTATTATAAAGTAGTACACCTTCGTGTTTTATATTTCTCCAGCCATATTGATGTACAAAATTTTTTCCTTACCTTTATTTGTCCGAATTCGTATTGACAATATTTTTAAATGAAAACGACAGTTCGGAAAGGTGATATACGCCCGCTAGTTACGTGGGAAGGGATTTGTTGGAAACTTGCTTGAATGTTTCGCTGTACAGTGTTTATTAAAATAAAATACAGACATATATTATATCGGCATCACGTCGTCTCTCGTATTCCCCGAAAGGGTCGGCAGAGGTTTACGTATAGGACACCCACATTTCCCCAGTCATGTTAAAGTCCCATGTAATCGGCGAGCCTATTACCATCAACCGTAGGTACTATTATTTATATTAAAAAGCATTTTTGTATATATAGTGAATTTTTTTTATGCAAACAATCAGAAAAAAGATTTTCCACACCATTTTACCAAACGCAAGTCATAATACAGCCACCTACAAACATAAATATTTAGATATTTTTGCCCTCAAGCTGTTTCACACATTCTCACTTTCAGAACGAGGGCTAAAATATTGGTGTATCGATGGGATATTTCCGAACCAAATGGGGAAATACCGCATTGTTGCAGAGTGCGGAAAATATTCTTGTTTTTATGTATTGGTATAATTGGGGCAGATATTCTTATGGTTTAGCAAAGGCAAGCCAATGTGGTAGAAGGAACAAAAAGCATCTAATTTCTTGCGAGTAGTTGAAAAAGAATAGGAACAATTTTTAGACTTTTAAATGGTAACTTTTAATTACCATAAAACATTGGATCTGTAATAGATTTTTAAAGTATCAGGTTAAATAAATAAATAATCGTTTATTTTGCTTAGAAAGTCATAATAGGAAGGAAACATTGCACAAGGATTCAGATTTTTTGTATGAAGAAACAAGAAAAGAAAGAAAATAACTAAGTTGTATAATTACATTGATTTATTAAATTAAATAAAAAAGATGGATATAAAAAAATGTTTTAATTCCCAAATGCTAATGTTATCTTTAGAAAAGGAAAGATAGACTAGATACACCTTTCTGTGTCAACGTTGGTGAGCATGACATAATTTCCTGCTTGATTTCCAATACAGTTCATATTCTGTTTCAGGAGCGTTCAGGCTCAATATTTACGGGCAATATGAATAGAAAAACTTTTCTTCATTTACATGCAAAACAAAAAAGAAATTCAATATGAGACTTCCCAAACTATAACTATTAAAACAACCATTCATACGAAACGAAAACTTCGAATCTCGAAATTGACAATAAAGATTTAACAGGACGCAGGTGTAAAACTAGTTAAAACCGGTTTAAACTGGTGAAAACCTGTGAAATCCGGCGCGAACTGGTATTTTAACGACTGACCGCGAGTGTGCAGTCAATTGTAGGCTGTGAACAATATGTGCGGCTCATTAAAGGCCAATATACACTAACGACATGTTGGCACGAAACCTGCTAGTCTGTAAACAGCCTATGAACTGGACTGGCGAAATGATTTGATGGTTTTAATTACTCTCTGTCTGTTAGGGTGGTTATGTAAAGCTTGAGACACAGCCACATACCACATAGCCCATTTACTTGACACATGAAAATATAATTTTATTTTTGTTTGTATTATTAATTATTGATTTTATCTGAAATAGCACCACAACAAGTATACTTAAGAGGCTTACAACAGCTAAAGCGCGGTCACTGTCGGACTGCATAGAAATGAAAGAGAAGCGCGATGACTCGACGCAGGTAATTTATTGCAAAATATGAAGCAGTTAGCGATTTACAGAAAATCTATTGATTGGACTGGAAAATTAAAACACTATTATGCTAATATGTAGCTTGTAGAATAATCTGACAAGAAATCAGAATGATTGCATGTAAATTAATATGATTTTTAATCGTTAAAAGAAATTTTTAGAGGTATCTTCATGATTTTTTTCTATCGTATCAAATTAGTTGTATTATGTTTTCAACACACTATCATACTAGCATATATCGTGAAGAATATCATATATTTTTCTGATTTTGTTTACTGCAGTGGATCATATTCTTTTATGCATTATAAAACTTGCGTTTAGGCACGTTTAGGTCCTGTAGTCCCCTTAATGATTATTGAAATAAAGATTTGACTTTTTATTTTTGCATTTCTATTCTTTAAGGTTTTTTTTTAATTTATTCTGTATGTTTAATGTTGCGATTGTAATTATTTGCATGAGATATTAATAAGATATTACTTTGCACACCTCATTAGGTTATAATACAATGTACCTTTTATACCTGTAACACCTTTTTAACATGTATTATGCAAATAAATTATTTGATTTGATTTGATTTGTAGCTATTACGTTATGCGTCACATCGCGCGAGATCATACGAAAATTAACGTCACCGAAAATCACATTATTTTTGTCCTTTTTGGAGTTTTGAAACTGAACCCCTGACCACAGGACGGTATTCTCTCATCATGCCACACCTATTTGGCTATCAACTTTTCGCTCTGGCTTTTCTTGATCAAAAACCCTCTGGACTCCTCTACCATACCTATTGTTGGATGGCGCTTATTACTTGATCACGAATAAACGGCTGAATGAATTTAGATATGATTTTCGTAAACTTAAGGTAAGGTTACCTTACGCACACAAAAATACCATAATCTGAGTTAACACAGCATACTTCATTAACAGAGACATGCAATAGTTCGCATTGGCGTTGGTTCGTAGTGGTTTCGCCTCGGTACAGTACAACTATTTTCTTAATTTGCCTCGGCAAACTTCGTGTTTCATCAGTCGTCGGATTTCTATCAGTTGCCCTGTGCACTTGATAATTATGGTTGATGGCAACGCGGGTGCAGTGGTATGAGTCAGTACGTACAAACACCAAGTGCAAAGGGTAAGTTATAGAAATCCGACGACTGACGGAACACGAAGTTTGCCGAGGGACATTAAGGAAGAAGTTGTACTGTACATTTGTGTGCTTGAAGTGTTAATAAATAAATAAATAGTTCCTTTACAGTACGAGAAACTCCGCAGGCAACAACTTCATAGTTTTATGGTTAACTTTAACCTCAACAGTAAAAATATATTTTCAACAATTCCAATATTGTCAACACCAAAAAAGCTACTTACAACCTCTATATTTTGATCACAAAAAATCTTTGATATGTTGATATTTCACCCTAGTGTTATTTCCTTTCTACTGCTGTCGAAATCCTGAGAAGGGTCTGCGCTTATTAAGTTATTTACTAGGTACCTCCCGCCAGTAATAAGTGGTAAATGGTATCAACACAGCCTGGTAAATAAAATATTTGTATTTGTTTAGGAATATGTGGATTTACTAGATATTTTTTGGGTTTCTTGAATTTGGGGAGGATTCGAATAAATACGTTAGAGAAAATGTTGATATGAAAAGATTTGTCTTGAACTTTCAACTTGAATAATGTATCCAATATTTTGATTTAAAATTCGAAGAAGTTTCTTGCTCATTCTTCTCCTTAAGTACGTTCGCTTTGGAATGGGCAACTAGCTTCATCTTTCGGATTGACCAAATCCTTGATAATTCAAAAGTGCCTTTAATTAATTTGATTGAAAATTAAATATATATAAATAATATATATAATAATAATATATTGTGCTTTGAGTTTGAGAACAATTCGAGTTTGTAATACCTGTATTTTTTTTAAACTATTATGGTCACTTTTAAGATGAAATTCTATCAGTAGCCCACCAGAGCCAACACCCGTCTGGTCGGAGGATCCTCCCTTTTCTATAGAGGATGAGTGAGCTTTACACCCTGTTCCTCATACGTCTATAAGTTTTTTGGTTTGAACCCACTAATCTCAGAACTACCAGTCACATTTGGACGTAGTTAAGCGTAAAGGATCCAACCCACATAGAGTTAGTTTTGAGATATTCAAGTTTTAAGATCAGATCGTGTTATGTGGTCGTATGATCTGCCATACATGTAACGTATGGTCATAATGACATGATGCGTTGGGATTGTTTTTGTGATATTAAAGTTTTAACTACAAAGAGTGTTTTGGTATACATAATTCATTTTGGCCCATAGTGTGGGTTGGATCCTTTCCGCTTAACTACGTCCAATTGTACAATTTGTTTTACATTTGATAATCCAATTCTTGAGGAAGGTTATGAGCTATTTAAGATCACGCTATGACACTTAGAATCCGAGCAAAAAGTCAGACAGAACGATAAGCGAAAACTAAGTAATAGCATGTGCGGGCGATGCGATGCGACGCGTTGAGTGGGGCGATGCGGGCAGAAGCAATTTATTTTAATTAATAAACTGTCTGAAAACCTTTTCATAATAATTAATCAAGCCTTTTTCATTTTTAAATCAATAGAAAATATAATCATTGTTTTTGACAGCTCATTCATCACTTCAAAAGTTATTAATACTGTGTTTCATGAAAATGGCAAATAGGCTGAATAAACTGAAGCGGTTTTACCTATAATTTTGAAACTCATCATCGAAAATTACTTTGCCAGTTATTTTGCTACACTCACAAAATTATCATACATTCTGCGTTCATTCTGCGTTTCTGCATTTTGAGTTAAACCAAAACAAAGTAAGATAAAAGATATAGTTAACCGCCGCTGTGGCCTAGAGGTTAGACCACTTGTCTCAGACCGATCCCGGGTGTAAATCCCAGTGAGAGCAAAATTTTCTGCTCACTTTGGTTAGTGGTAGGACCTGTTCTAAGTCCGCCTGGCTAGCTAGCTACCACCATCTTATCTAAGTCTTTTTTTTTTTTTTTTTTGAGGATGGGAAATTATCAAATAACTTCTCCCGCTCTGGGTGGAGCGGGAGGGCGTGTCAGACTTTTACTGACTAAAACCCACCCGTGTTCCTTCCGTTGCCTGTGTGCCGAGGTCGCGATATCCCTTTCAGACAAACCCGCAACCCCGGCAGGCATTGGCCCTTCCGGACCCCGTCAGTTGGTGCTGACATCTCTTTGAGGCGCGCGTGGAACACAACGCGCCGTCGACCCGGGCCTGGTCCCTATCGGACGGCGAGCTACCCATTGCTCACCGTCCGCAAGCCCGCGCCTACGGTGGCCGGAAGTCGGCTCGCGACTCCCGACGCCCGGGGCGTCTCCTGCGGCGACTAGGGGCGCGAGGGGGCGCATTTTGCCTCTCCCTCGCGCGCTCCGCCTCCTCCTTCGCGAGCATTACTGCTTCGCAGAAGGAGATGACGGCCTCCCATGCACTCTCGCTCCGGACCATGGCCTGAACCAGGGCCGGACGCGAGAGATCGCCGCCGCCGATCGCCTCCGTGAGGACACGGCGGTGCTCCGCCCAAGCTGGGTAGACCTCCACCGTATGCTCCACCGTGTCCTCCGGGCGATCCACACAGTGGTGACACCCGGGCGTTTCCTCCCGCTTTATCCTGAACAGGAACCTCCCGAAACAACCATGTCCGGTGAGGACCTGTGTCAGGCGGAAGGTGAGGACGCCGTGGCGCCTCTCTAGCCACTCCTCAAAGAGGGGACTTATCGCCACAATTGTGGCGTGCCCAATGCGAACGCCCGGCCTACAGTGTTTGTATGATAAAAACTTTATTTTTTGGAAGTCGGTTGTTTTTTTTTTTTTGTAAAAAGTTTTTAGTTGTGGTACCTACCCCACACAGATTCGAATACCACTACCTGCTATGTAAATAACAATGACAGGAAGTTATCATCATATCATCCACATAATTATACTATGTAAGTGGGAAAAATACGTATTATTGAAGCTTGCTCAAAAACTATCTAAGCGAAGTTAATAAAATGTACAAAAAATTAATAAAAATAAAAATCGGTCCACAAATGACGGAGAAATCGGCGCACATACATAAAAAAAAAAAAAAAAAAAAAAAAAAAAAAACGTGTCGAACATATAATCTCCTCCTTTTTGGAAGTCGGTTAAAAATCCGTATCTGTCGTGTATAACGGCCAAATAAATTACTATGAAATCTCATATCTGTCGTGTTATTTAAAAAAGGAACGAAATTTTTACTTCAACACATGGCAACCAAGGAGGTAATTTATCAAAACAATCTATCTCCTTTCGATTTGGTTTGCAAATACAGCTGTATAAAGTATAGAAGAAACAATTGAACATCATGGCGCGTGAAAAAATATATCGTTGTTCGTCATTGATTCTGGAATTTATAATTTAATTTACTCAGTTTTAATTTCCGCGCAGTATTTGAAAAAAGTACTATACAAATCTTGGCCCGCAACCAGGCATTGATTTTCACGATCGTCCATCAATGCCCTCGTCAGAGGCCGCGGCAGTAATTTACTATTGTAGCTATATTAGTTTCTATTGTAGTTACGCCTATTTGTTGTAGGACTATGTTCCAAATAAAAACTTTATACTTTTACGTTTTAATTGCCCGGATAAACAGTACCTACACTATTCAGTTCAATGATATATTGTCTGTGTACTAAATCAGTTAAGAGCTTAATATTTTGCAATTGGATCCCTGAATCCAAAAATGGTTTTGACAATCTCATAATACTTTGAACGACCTTTCTAACGATACCCTACAACATGGGGTAGATGCGAAAAAAAATACATTCCCACTTTACGTGTTAGGTACCATAAAAAAAAATATTTTAGTTGATTTTATTTTACCACTTTGTCGGCATAATTAATATGTATACCCATGCCAAATTACAGCTTTCTAGTACTAACCCTCTCTGAGCTAAGCCGCAGACAGACGGACATGGCGAAACTATAAGGGTTCCGTGTTTACTACGGAACCCTAAAAAAACATTACCTATTAAAAAAAAAAAACTATTTATTTACAATTTTCGTCCGACAAAAAATTATTTTATACTTATATATACTTTATACTTTGAACTGGAAAGCAGTGGAGGCCCAGGGATAACAGCCCCGACTTATGAGTTTTAGGTCATGGGTTCGTGGTTCAGGCAGGCTCTTTACTTTGTGTTAATAATTTCATCACCACTGCTGTCTAAACGGTGAAGGAAAACATCGTACATAATATCAATAAAACAAATGACCTGACAGTTACTATTGTTCTTGGTCTAGATGTCTCTGCAGGAGAGATATCTATGTAGGTATGTATTTAGTAATCATACCCACAAATCATGAATAGGTACACAATACAATACAAGACAAAACGTACTACGACGTAGTCAAGTAGGAGTTTTTTGTTGAAATAAAATAGCAGAATACTGATCGCAAAACGGTGAAGGGAAACATCGTGAGGAAACCGGCATGTCCTAAAACCAAAAATACGAAGACATGTGACATCTACCAACCCGCACTGGGCCTGCGTGGTAGATTACAGCCCACTCCCTCTCACATAGAGGAGGCCTGTGTACCAGCGGTGGGAACATTATAGGTAGATTATGCAGAATAAAACTGATTTACATCCGTCGCATCACACTTCAGGTCCAGATGAAAACCAGCGTCAGGCATTAGTTGTCTCGCCGGGGTTGCGAGTTTGTCCGAAAAGGATATCGCGACCTTGGCACGCAGGCAACGGAAGGAATGTGGGTGGGTCTTAGTCAGTAAAATGACACGCTCTCCCGCTCCGCCCAGAGCGGGAGAAGTTATTTGAAAATTTCTCAAAAACAAAAAAAACAAAAAAAAGGCACTAGTTGTCTGGCATTTTTACTGGTATGGGACTTTTTGGCGCAACCGTGAGGCAAATTATCTGCTAATTTCTTACATCCCACTTTACACATTTTATTAGTATTCTTTCCCTGCTTTATATTATACTGCGTGCCTTTTAGTTTGTATTAAATAAATGCATTTACTTTCTTTCTTTCTTTTCTTTATAAGTAGTAATTGTTTAACTTTGACTCTGCTTTTATTTCGTAGTACCTAGTAAGGGCGGGGTTCCTAGTGCAAATGAAGTGTAACTACCGACCTGCGGTTGAGTTGATCGTACTTTCCTGTGTATGCGCTCGGGGAAAACAAGCGTGATATTATGTTACATAATATTAACAGCATCCTGAAAACTATAGCTCACAGGTGGGACAGCCCCATACTGGGACATTGGATACGCCTACATGCCACTGTGGTGTGTTAATTAATAGTTTGTTTTGTTTAAGTACTAACACTACTCGTAGTTTTTAAGTCGTGTGTATACTAAACAAATGGACTAGTTATGGATCCCAAATAAAAGATTTTTATTTATTATTAAGTTTGGATGCAAGATTTTTAACCATTTCTACCTAATAAAACTCCAATTAAAAACAAAGCGTAAATTAATTTCAACCAAATGGACTAGTTATGGATCCGAAATTAAAGATTTTTATTTTTTATTAAGTTTGCATGCAAGATTTTTAACCATTTCTACCTACTAAAACCCCAATTACAAAACAAAGCGTAAATTAATTTCAACACAACACAGGTACTTAGGTACTGTTGTGTTAGTGACAAATATCTTACATTAGCCGTTCTGCTGAGTTATCATCTTTTTGCTAACAAAAGGGATCCATTTAGAGACACATTTTGGTCTCCTTTGTACACCAATGTTAGGTTTAAAGCGATTGTACCTAATGTTTGTCCATTTTGTTTGGTATTTTATGGGTGTATTATTTAAAGTATGGTTTTGGTACAAAAATACTTACTTAGATCTTATAAGACGCAGCTTAAGTTATACTAGCAAAACTTTTGCCCATGGCTTCGCCCACGTGTACTTCGGAAAATATCCCACGAAAACGATTAAAAGTACCATAAGTTTTAATCCAGGTTATAAACTATCTGTGTGCCAAATTTAATCCAAAACCGTTCAGCCGTTTTTACGCCAATCCGGAACATACATTCAGATGAACAGACAAACGGACAAAAATTCTTAAAACAATATTTTCGGCATTAGACTCGTTCCTACACATCGTAGCAGGGTCTTTTTTTCAAAAATATTCGATGTACTGTTTTGACTGTGTTACTTTTTTATCTATTTATTTATCTATAGATAAATAAATAGGTAAAAAAGTAACGCATAATAAACACACATCGTAGCAGGGTCTTTTTTTCAAAAATATTCGATGTACTGTTTTGACTGTGTTACGTTGTGTTACGTTGTTTTGTGTTGTTGACGCATAATAAATATTTTTTATTATAATTATGTATAGATCTAGGTTCTCAGAGTAGCATGTGATTTAAAAACGCGATGAGTCTAACGTAACTTTTTACGTAAACTCTCTTTGCTGAAAATTACAGAGTCATAAAATAGATTTCCATCATTTCATCATCATTATCATCTGCCTAGCCTTTTCTCAAATATGTTGGATCGGCTTCCTGTCTTACCAGATGCAGCTGCATACCAGTATTTTACATGGACTGCCTATCTGACCTCCACAACCCAATTACTGGGTAATACGATACCCCTTGGTAATAGGTACTGGTTGTCAGACTTTCGAGCTTCTGACGTGTAACGACTGTCATAGATCCACAAATGGCAGCCGGAAATAATCGGAAACAATGCAGTATAATCACCACACGCTTTTTTTTTCTATTGGGAAATTATCAAATAACTTCTCCCGCTCTGGGCGAAGCGGGAGGGCGTGTCAGACTCATACTGAATAAAACCCACCCGTGTTCCTTCAGTTACCTTTTCGTTGCCAGGGGCCACGGTATACCTTTCAGAGTTACCCGCGACCCCCGCAGGCATTGGTCCTAACGGACCCCGTCAGTTGTGCTGTCATCTCTTTGAGCCGCGCGTGAAACACAACGCGCGGTCGACCCGGGCCTGGTCCTTATCGGACGGAGAGCTACCCATTGCTCACCGTCCGCAAGCCCGCGCCTACGGTGGCCGGGAATCGGCCTGCAATTCCCGACCAGGGCAATCACAACACCCTGGCAATCCAATCGGAGATTTTCTACTTTTCAAATCGATGGTAAAAAATATAATATAATTATTTTGTTAGATTAGTTGGGCCCAGTAGGCCGCCACGTTAATTGCGTCAACAGTGGCGTGATTACAATATGAACATGCCACTGTTGCCGATGATCAGGTTCATTAACCCGCCAGCCAATTATTATTATTATTATGAATGTCAATAAATGCAAGTTTTACCAAAAAATATTAATAAAAAAATATTTTATTAAATAAAATACATATTATTTATTCTAAAAAATATATATTCAAAAAGTTAACAATATTAATCTTTTTTATTTTAATTAACAATCATAGGAAATAATTTGCCAGTCTTGTAAGGCAGTCTGACGAAAAAAAAAAAAAAAAACAAAAAAAAAAAAACTTAACTAAGTATAAATAACTAATCTTCGTCATATACGCGAGCTTTACACATATCACATAGTGTACGACTATGCTCGGTGCTTTGTGCTCCAAATCTTCCTCCATCAACCATGCCAAAACATGTTCACCCTTCGATCACGATCCATCTATAATAGAAATACATAAAAGATTACTATTTTAGTAATGTAAAATCATAATATTACATAAAAGTAGCAGTAAAACTGTCGCTAAGATGAAAAAAAAAAAGTCATGAGTAAAAAAAAGTACTTACGTCGATACCCGCGCGATGAGCAAAACGCCGCCTGATGGTACACGGTGCAACAAACCACCACGTCCGAGTGACTGGCGCACACTGGCGAGAAGAAGTGAACTGCATACAGGGGTGGGGGACGGAACGAAACTCAGCTACCAAATGAACGATGTACAATTGTACGTACGAATAATTTTGACAAAATGGCGCGTGTTTTAAATTTACTGTGAGTAAAATGCTCATAGCGCGAGTGCTCGCGGGTTAATATCCAAGTTACTATAAATACGAAAAAAGTTACTGCCTACGATTTCAAACACTTTGTAAATGTTTGCAAGTTTAGAGATCCATCCCTACCTTTGTATCCAATAAGTTTCCAAACAACTCTACACTCCACCCCAAAATCACACAAGAAAATACTCTACTAAATTAAATGATAATGCCAAGCAAACCCAGGTGTCTCCCTAAACAAAGTTATATTAATATCAGCGCGGCCCCAGGCTTCTCCCACCATTTATCAAACGCGTGCAGTATTACATGTCATCTAATTTTATGCTAATTATTCTAATAAACCTGCAAGCTTCATTAGCAAGTCGGAGATTTTTCGAAGAACTCATCGTATTATTCGAGTTCGTATAATTTTGGGCAAATTTGACAAGGGTCTTTGTTGAATGTGTCTTGCTGGGGAAAAATTGCTTTCGATAATCCTGAATAACAGACAATTTTAAGTTGTTAATAGGTGTCCGGAGTGTTTTTCTTCGAATTTGCTCTGTGTCTCGTTGAACGTATGCTAGTAAATACGCAATTTTTTGTTATTTGTCATCAGAAATCACTTAAGATATTTTTTACCAAGACTCTTTTCGAAGTAGATATCAAATCGTTTCTATATAAATTTCCTTACTGGGTTCAATCCTGTTACATTTAAATTCAAGCTTGATGAGCTGAAGCAACTCGACTCCAATAACCTAAACATGAACATTTTGAGACCAGAAAGCAAACAAAGCAAGAACCCCAATCCGATCTCTCATTTTCCAAATGGCGGACAAAATGGCGGTTAACAGGAAACCGGAAACGGCGCCATTGTATTGAAACGAAAATATATTGAGAATGATTGATGGATCAACAAATGGACTGTGGTTAATTATACGTAATTCGTTAAAATGGAGTCTTTGTGCGAAAATGGTGGTCGTATATCATAGGACGGACAATGTGGTATTAGGTAGCCTTTCATATGACGTATGTTTAGTTTACTGTATGTTCAATACAGCCGACATAAATTGGCAGTTACGAAGCTCGCGCAGAGAGCTGCGCAATAACATTTTTTAGGAACCAAATGGTATCATGACGCGAGTATGAGTGACAGAACATGAGCGAAAGTTCGCAGAGCCTATGTTCAGACCTGCCAAGTTATACATACCCGCTGTATTGTATACAAAGCCGAATTGGCCGTATTGTATAAAAAACCCTTCATTGTCCGTGTCGGACCATGGACAATGAAAGGTTCCGTAGTTAGAATGAATTTATCTCAAAAACCAACTGCTAAACAGTACATTCTTCTGACTGCATACAGTACAACACAACTTATATGTAGCATCGGCAAAATTCGTAAAACCGATCACCATCCGAACTGAGTGCGCCTTCAAAATCACCAATCTTTATTACCGCTTTAGGTGAAAATGATCTTTACGCAAACGCAATAACTTGTACAGTAAAAGTTTGAAATTCATGCTACATCTAAGTTGTGTTGTACTGTACCTACCTATTGTAAAGTTAGAAACCAAGCTGCAGTAATAATTAAGTAACACCCAAGCTAAGCCAAGTAGAAGTAACTCGTAAACTGCTTGGGGACCATCGTAAAAACAGGTCTTTATAGCTATTAAGTAAATGGTTATACCTTGCTGTACCTAAATTATATTGTTACCCCGTCCTTAAACAACATCGTAAAATGGGTAGAGTTGTTCTAAAATCTTTGGTCTCCTAAGGCTTTAAAAAAAAAAACATAATACTGGGTAGACAACTCGGAGGTAAACAACTTTATTTTTGCCTTCACTCAGAGGAACAATTGGCGTATTTTTGAGAACGTTTGCATTTTAATTTCAGGTTCGATCTGGCAAAAATGTGTCTAACGTGACATTTTTGTCAAGTTTTTGACATTGACTGTCGCTGAGAAGAGATTGCTACTAGAATAGAATAGAGAATTAATGGCTTTCTGATTTGACTGGCGCCTGCAGTTTGATATCCATTATTTAGATAAGATGCAACAAATTTGGTATCGACCACCCTGTATTTACAACAGACTATTAC
This sequence comes from Agrochola circellaris, assembly GCA_914767755.1. Classification (NCBI taxonomy): domain Eukaryota; kingdom Metazoa; phylum Arthropoda; class Insecta; order Lepidoptera; family Noctuidae; genus Agrochola; species Agrochola circellaris. The sequence continues at coordinate 15,132,461 of OU611860.1, forward strand.
AATTTGTACGGACCGCGATCAGTATTTTGCTATTTATTTTTTCCCGAAAAAATACCCCTAAGTAGTCCCTACTTCTCCTGAAGCATAATCAGCCTATATATAATGTGAGAAGGAGTGGGCTGTAATCCACCGCGTGGGCCCAGTGCGGGTTGGTAGATGTCACATGTCTTCAAATGTTTAGTTCTAGGACATGCAGGTTTCGTCACGATGTTTTCCTTCACCGTTTTGCGATCAGTATTTTGCTATTTTATTTCCACAAAAAACGTACTCCTACGTGACTACGTCGTAGTATGTTTTGTCCCTTCTTCTGTATTGTGTACCTATTCATGATTTGTGGGTCTGTTACTCGTAATAAATACATAGGTGTCTCTCTTGCAGAGACATCTAGACCAAGAACAATAGTAACTGTCAGGCCATTTGTTTTATTGATATTAAGTATCGTTATAAATGGTACCTATCTATTGTGAGATTCTCAGGTTATATTTTTATATTTATACATAAACTTATGCCTTTTTCTCATGAGGTAGACAAAAACTATGGAACTATACCTTCGACGCTCCTTACATACTCTTTTTGGTTCGTTTATGTTCATACATCTACGATTTTGTCTAATATACTCCTCTATTTTCTCTATAGACTCCTGGTTATTATGATAAGCGAAAATGTCAATGGACTAGTGGGTCAGATTTTCAGGTAGAGGTCGAATTTAAAGTCATGACAAGTATTGAGTTAAGTTGTTCATTGTTTTTAGGGTTTCGTACTTCAAATGGAAAAACGGATGCCTTATAGGATCACTCGTGTGTCTGCCTGGCTGACTGGCTCTCTGTCCGTCTGTCACAACCAATATGCTCCGAATCTACTTGACCAATTTTGTTAAAATTTCTTACACTTATGATTTTTTCTGTGACCCAAACACGAATATGTGACTTACATAAATGAATTTTAAATATGGCATTTTTATAATTTTTAAGAAAATAAATGAAAATTTAATTAGAACAACGAAACGAAACCACGAAACGGTTAGTACTAGAAAGCTGTAATTTGGCATGGGTATACATATAAATCACGCCGAGAAAGTGGTAAAATAAAATCAAGAAAAATATTTAATTTTAGGTTACCTCCCCTACACGTAAAGTGGGCGTTTTTTTTTTTCTTGTCTGTCCCGTGGCGTGGGGTCTCGTTGGAAAGATCGTTCAGAAATATTGGGTTGTAGGTGTTTAAAAACTATTTTGCGATTCAGGAATCCGTTTGCGAAATATTAAGCTTTAAAGTGCAAATTTTTGCTAAAGTCAAGTGTGTGTATGTCCCCCGCCAGCCAGCTAAATGGTTGTAATTGGATTTGTGACAAAATTCACAGCAGTAGTATATATGACGAAGTTAAATGGAAAATTATCACAGCTAAGTAGGCTATTCAGGTTAACGAGTAATAATCGATCAACTTAAGTTTGCAGTTTGTAAACCGTTCTCCCATATGGAATGTATGAGAACAGGTTTTTCAACTACAATGTTAAGTTTGTTCTTAGGATAAATTCATCCCAACTACGGAACCCTTAATTGTGCGTGGTCTGACACGCACTTGGCAGGTGTTTTATTGTGTAGGCTTATTTAATTTAATTAGGTCCCCACCTATGAAATCAGCGTTTTGTATGGAGAATTTGCATTTTTCATACTAACATTTTCTTCTCAACACTAATGTTTTAAAACTTTTATAAACTAATGTTTAAAAACTAAGATAACGTAAAATGCCACTTAGATTAAGCGACCGAAATAAGTTTTGGCTAAGTTAAAACAAATAGTGGTAATTTCTGCTAACAAAATGAGAAGTCATTTGTAAGGTATTTTTTATGTTTGGAAAACTATAAGTAATAAGGTTTTTTTACTATTGGTGATGGTCTATGATGGTCATTATTCGATATAATACCAAGCAATTGATGAATATTTTAAATCATAGAAGTGACGAGGTTCTTCTATTTGTGAGAAAAAAAACGCCAATTTCATAGGTTCCAAACCCAATATTAAGAGTTGACTGGCTTGATATCTTTATCTTTATGTAGGTACCATTATTATTGTATCTATGTTAAACATATAAATTAATGACTTCTTACTTAAGAGCGCTTATCCTAAAAGTAGGCAACGTCGCAAATAGATGTCTAATATTTCGCTTAGTTTATTAATCTGACAATATTACTGAATAGAATTAAGAAATGTGGCTAACTAGCGAAGAAGAATATTCATAATGAATTGCAATATTGTAACACTGAATTTGATGTTGTAACCGTTTTAGGTGTAAAAAACGCATTTGGAAAGTTTCCAAATACTTTTTTTCATCTAAAACTAAATCTTCGGTGTTACGATATTAATTATTGCATTTCATAATCAATATTTTAGTTCACTAGCTAGCCGCATTTCATATTTCAAAATAGGTAAATTTTTGACAGGTATTTCTGACGTTGCCAACTTTTAGTTAGAATAATTTTTGTTCACTATAATGTAAGTAATTCCTTACGGTGCTTACCTTAAAACTTTCACCAGATCTTAACTCAAGAACCACATATAAGTCTATCATATTTTCTAGTTCAATCACCCCTTTTTGCAGCACATAACCACTTCATACGTAAGTACCACATTTACTTACTAAACTCCAACGTGGAAGGTCTATCAAAAGGCAAATTTTCTTGGAAACTTTGTCACACGTAGGAAATTTGCGGATTCCCGGACTGTTGCGGTCAAAGTGCCAAAACTTGTGAACTGTTGGAGTAGAAATGTTACGCTTTTACTAACTTTTAGCAGATCCACCGTTTGTGTTAGTTTTAGTACTAGCAAATGTGGGTTTGAAGAGTAAAATGGCTGAAAATGTACTGAGAGATTTAATATTCAGTATTTCAAGTTCAACGAATATTGCTAAGATTACGGATCTTTTGAATAATGTCCACTTCAAACAAATGACTATGGTTTGTCCCGGATAGGAGCGTTTACAAGACACATGCCAAATACTTATAGTTTATGAACTTAGTAGTTTAGGTTTGATAGAAATCTCGGTGTGACGTCAGCCGGTAGACTCTGTAAAAATCTAAGATTTTTACAGAATTGCACTGCTGTAGTGATTTTTACAGAATAGCACTACTGTAGTGCTATTCTGTAAAAATCTCACTGTGAAAACTTAGGTGAAGTGAGCTGTCAATAGTGTCAATCCCTAGCTTTAGGTGCAATGACAGCTCACATCAAGCTCACTTCACCCAAGTTATCACGGTGAGATGTTTACAGAATAGCACGGCAGGTCTTTGATGCGTAGTTCGCATGTGGCGATGTAGATGCCGCCACATATTCTTTACTTTGCATAACATATAGGTATCGATAGACACTGATTAAACTGTGTAAGTAAACCTACTAAAAAGTTTAAGATGTTATTTTTGAATGTGCCTCATTTGTCTTGTGGTTGCAAATGCTACTGCTGAGCATAAGGTACTGGGTTCGATTCGCAGGTCGGGTAAAGTGTTATTATGTCTTTCTATCAGGAATTTCTCTGTAGCAGCCCGGAGTCTGGATTTGTGCCCCGTTGATGGCAATAGGTTTGTCTCCTATTAGGTACATGGGACTTGAACACTTGGTGTACATGCTAAGGTACACCTCCAGGTCACCCTTTGGGAATTACAGGCGTAATGGTATGTTATGTTTTGAATGTGTCATACAAGCCATCATTTACTCTTGGAATCCCATCTATTCCAAAAATCTTAAATCCATTAACAGACATCGCACTGCCTAAACCGCTTGGCCTAGAAGCATGAAATATTACACACGAGTCACTTTTTTTATCGAAGGTGAGTATTTGGCAAGTTTTTTATATTTTTGATATGGTGAATGAATTGTGTCAATTAGAAATCCCATTGGGCACACGACTTGAAATATATAGGGTGGCAGAGACATTGACGCGAAAACTAATACCATGGATTCAGTAAATGATTCTGAACCCCCTTGCGTTATAATTTTTCGTCGGTTAATTTAAAAAAAATCTGTTGTTCCATACATTTTGACCGTGCGGTCAAAATGTATGGAACAACAGACAGCCGTAACAGCCTGTATATGACTGTCCATCCAAAAAAAAATCACACAAGGCACAATATACTATTAAACCCTTTCATGAGAGCAAAACCAATAAAACACTCTAACCACCCTATTTACCTAACAAATTTTCCTTAAAAAAAAAAAAATCGCCCCTTTTTATTCCCCTGCATGCAACGAACAAAGTAAAAGACGCAAATTCATTTTTCTCAAAGGTATCGCTGCAAGTTTAGTGGTAATAAAACTTCACGACATTACTGGGTGAGCAAAATTTATGGTGCATCGTTTGTATTGGGAGGTGCTTATAAATCATCGCATCGAAGGAAACAGTGTTCAGTGATAAACGGTTTGGTTACAGATATTTGTGTTTCTTAGAACCCTCTAAGAAACACAAATATCTGTATCCAACCAATTATTGGCGAAATATTTTGGTACACAGCGTGTTGTGGTCAAATTTAAGGGTGTGCTACGAACAACCAAACTGAACAGCTTTTCCACGGGACAAAAAATTATCAGCCGTCCCATACATTTAGGTCAAGTAGGGATTAGAGTTTTGTATGGGAGAGTTGATAATTGTATGAATTAAGTTGTTGTTGAGGAGCTCGTGGCTAAGTAATAACTGCTGCACGGAGATCCGATTCGTCAGGTTACGCTACGCTTGCCGGGGTTGGTCTGTGGATGGGTGACCATCTTTACATACCGAGACTCCTCCGTGCCTCACAAAGCACGTTAAGCCGTTGTTCCCAGCTGAGATTAATGGATCTTTGACAGTCGTTACGGGTCGTCAGAAGCCCGAACGTCTGACAACCAGTCTTACCAAGGAGTATCCTATTACCCAGTTACTGGGTTTTGGAGGTCAGATAGGCAGTCGCTCCATGTAAAATACTGGTATTCAGCTAAGTCCGGTTAGACTGGAAGTCGACCCCAATAAAGTTGGGAAAAGGCTAGGCAGATTGATTGATTATGATGTTGGTCCCACGGATAAACTTGTTCAGTTCGATGGTGTGTACCACATCCTTAAATTTGACCACATCTTTCTGATACATGGTGTATACCAAAATATTTGTGATTAATCGCTTATTCGAGTTTATTACCTTCTCTTCCCTTATCATAAAAGATATCTAATTAAAAACTCCAGAACAGGAAAAATAAAAGAATGAAAGAAAGAAAAGAAAGAAACCTCTCCTCTCCTCTCGTCTCCTCTCTCTCCTCTCTCCCCTCTCTCTCTCTCGTCTCCTCTCCTCTCCTCTCCTCTTTCATTCTTTTGAAAGAATTTTTAAAATCGGTTCAGTAGAACCGTTTAAAAAAATTCTTTCACGAGTCGTATTATTTTTAGTAGTATTTATCACTGAGTAATTTAGGCTATAACTTATAAAGATATCACGCGGGCGAAGCTGCTATGAAGGGATTTTTTAAACTGTTTAAGTTAATCAATAATGTTTTTGATAATAAATAATCGTCATTTTTTTAAACGAGACAAAAATTATTAAATTTGTGGAAACGAACTGACAAATATAGTAGAATTTTAAGGAGGCTTATCATCCACAGGAAACACTAAACCCCTTTTGGTGACGTAGAGCGTTCTTCCAAAAAAATGTTACAAGCCTTGGCTCCTAGGTAATTCCGATCAAATCCATATTACCAAGTAGGCATAACAAAACTATCTCCACAACTGTCATAGGAGACACATAGTCTCGGAGCCAGTATACAGGATTATTTCTTATCTCAGACTGCACCTGCGTTATCTTTGACGTCACACGGGCTGTATCGTGGCGATATCTTGAGGGGAGGAGGAGGGGAGGAGGTTCCCTGTTAATAATAATGTTATTTTTATTTAGTTTTTTGTTATATTGCTATTGAAGTAATGTTTTTCAGTTTTGCGCATCTCTTTCCTTTTATTCATAAAAAGTTGACGTTTTTATTTTGTCGCTTAGGAACTTTTACTTTTCCTTGTCATTTTCGTGGTAATGGAGTAAGAGAGCAATTTACTTAAACACATTTTTGCAGTTATAGACAAGGAGTTTTAAATTATGAGACGTGTTCTAAAGAACAGGGTTTTAAATCAATCAAATAGACTGGAAAGATAAGCTATCTACCCCAAATTGGTAATGTTCAGTATATGTTTTTTGGTAGTAAACTTAAACTGAAAACTCTTGAATCTCTTCTTGTTCAGTAGCTGAATATTTGTTTCAAATTATAAACGAGTTGCCTCAAAACAATTTTCCATTTAATTTATCGGATGAAAATTCAAAGATTTTAATTTAAATTAGGAATTATTTTACACCACTGAAAAGGCCAAACTGCCAGCTGGTCAAATAATGTTTTTTTTTAAAGAAATTATCCCCTCTTTTGGTTATTTGTCACCAGAAAGAAAATTTTATTATGTAGTGGATCGATTTTTTTCATGATAAGTGTAATATTAATATTATGAATTAATTGGTGCATTGTTCCATTCTGCCTCGTAAGTCTAGTGGTCGCAAGGGCTGAGCATGAGGTCCTGGGTTCGATTCCCATGTCAGGCAAAGTGTTATTGGGTTTTTTCCGTCAGGAATTTCTCAGTAGCAGTCTGTTTTTTTTTTCGGTTTATGGCAATAAGCTGGACCCCTATTACATAGGAGTTAAACATAACTGGCAAAATGTGGGTGTAATTGAGGGACACCTCTGCCTTACCCTTTGGGGATTACAGACTTATGTTCCTATCCGAGTTTTCCAATTCGTATTTTATTATTTACATGAATCTTTCATGATTCATGATACACTTAAGTAAAACTGAATAAGTTATCACTATTCGTAAAGTTAAGTGACTAATAGGGCTGGCGTACATCTGGTGAGACGCAGCGCAGCGCGGTTGTCAGTCCCAAACAAATATCAACATTACCTGCCTTAAAATAAAGTTGAAAATAAATAACCCCAGATGCGCTCGATTCTTTTTCCGCTTAGATACGCTCTCGAGCCAATGGAAGTTTATTTATTCTCAACTTTATTTCAATTGATGCAAGGTCGATATTTGTTTGGTAGTGACAAACGCGCTGCGCTGCGCCTCGGCAAGTGAGCTGCCCTTACTCACTCACTATGTTCCTTTGAGTGAGGAAAGAGGGAGTGCATCTGAGTCTGCGCACACACTTGTGAACTATAATATATCCGTCGAGATTCGCCGCCATGGCCGATATACTGGATATTTATATATATGTTTATTTTATAAACATCAAGGAAATAACGAATTCCGTATTTAAATTCAACTTTCCTTCCCATTATTTATCTTCTTTCCCAACTAAAATAAAACCACAGTGGACTGCATAAAATGTAACAAATAACTAAGGATTTAATTAACTAATGTGATTCCGCTGTGGTGGAGTAGGGGTGGGGTTACATTGCTGGAGGGAATTTATAATTTGTGGCTTTTTGTCTAGTGACTGCTTCGTTGGACTAGAGGCCGCAAGCGTGTTTGCTGAGCCCCTTGCCCAGCAAACGTTCTGGGGGCTTAAGACAGCTGCTTTAGCAGAATCATATTATGATAATATTATAAATCACACAAACTGACAATTCATAATATTATCTGTGTTCAATTCACATTACGCAATTCATCTGTTTGACAGTTTTATATTATAATGAAATAACATTTAAATTGTAGAAATAAAAAACTCATTTGATTGATAAAAATTGTAAAGAAAAATTATCCGTTAAGGGGACTACAGGACCTAAACGTGCCTAAACGCAAGTTTTATAATGCGTAAAAGAATATGATCCACTGCAGTAAACAAAATCAGAAAAATATATGATATTCTTCAGGATATATCGTCAGTGAAGTTCTAACAGTACATAAGTCAAAAATGGCTACTTTACAGCAGAGTGAAGAAACTGTATGAAATGAATGTAACTTACGCTTAAGGTCTTATTGCGTTCAATATTAATACAAATGAACTCTGTGATGGTTTGAACCCGTGAGAATCCTAATAATCTTTTACATTGAAGAAATTTGATGAATTTCGCAGTGTTGCCAGTAAAACACTTATAAAATGAATTACGCACTGTTAGAACTTCACTGACGATATGCTAGTATGATAGTGTGTTGAAAACATAATACAACTAATTTGATACGATAGAAAAAAATCATGAAGATACCTCTAAAAATGTCTTTTAACGATTAAAAATCATATTAATTTACATGCAATCATTCTGATTTTTTGTCAGATTATTCTACAAGCTACATATTAGCATAATAGTGTTTTAATTTTCCAGTCCAATCAATAGATTTTTTGTAAATCGCTAACTGCTTCATATTTTGCAATAAATTACCTGCGTCGTGTCATCGCGCTTCTCTTTCATTTCTATGCAGTCCGACAGTGACCGCACTTTAGCTGTTGTAAGCCTCTTAATATTACGGTCTTTATTTTTATCATGCAGCAAGATTTACACCAAATATGATTCGGATATGAATTGAATTGAAATATGATTCAGCTAAAATATGTGTTACCATAGTAGAATTTCTGGGAATTTAGAAAATGAATTCCTTTTGGCGGTTTTGCTTAATGTTGCCGCTTTAGGCACCTTTTTTTTTTTTGAGGTTGGTAAATTATCAAATAACTTCTCCTGTTCTGGACGGAGCGGGAGGGCGTGTCAGACTTTTACTGACTAAAACTCACCCGTGTTCCTTCCGTTGCCTGTGTGCCGGGGTCGCGATATCCTTTTCGGACAAACTCGCAACCCCGGCAGGCATTGGCCCTTCCGCACCCCGACAGTTGGTGCTGACATCTCTTTGAGGCGCGCGTGGAACACGACGCGCCGTCGACCCGGGCCTGTTCCCTATCGGACGGCGAGCTAGCCGCTTTAGGCCCCTGGTTTTGATTCTCAAATTGGGAAAAGTGTTTACATTTATGAATTTCTTCGTAGCAGCCCGGAGTGGATAAAGGAAAGCTCCCGGATCCGTTATATTATATATAACTGACGAAATTTCTAGTTTTTAGGCCTTCAAAAGGTGAACTGATGACCTGGCGTTTTTGGTGATGCTTGGCGGAGACCTACATTTTTATAGCAGTAGATGTCTTTCGGCGGAATGTTGATGATGGATGCCGTGCCGTTGACACGATAGAAGAAGAATACTCTGCCAAACTTTTCAGCCCTTTTTATTTACAACATAAGACCCTTTCGTGTTGATCTTTTAGTCCGTTCAGTGGAACCATACCTCGTAGTCGGGTAATATTTAAACTGTCTTCCACAATAAATCACTTTAGTAAGTATGCACTGAACTGAATGCTACACGAATGGTTCGCATTTGTGCTATTTTGATCATATCATATGTTAAAATAGTGTTACTGTAAGCCTCGTGCAGACTAGCGCGGCGCGACGGCGCGACGCGACTCGAACAATACAATTTCTAAGAAAACTTCACGGTATAACAATAACCGGTGTCGCGTCGCGCTAGTCCGCACGAAGCTTTATTGTGACATTGATGATCTATGGCACGAAAAATTCTGTGAAGGATTAAGTTTTTTTTTATTTAAACAAAGGAGTTTGAAAACATTTAGGTACCTAAGTATTTCGAGTTGATAATTTTAAAGTCTACGGAGTCTGGCTTGTGTCCGGTTTACAGCAACAGGCTCGCCCACTGTTGCATGGAACTTAAACACAAATGGCGAAATGTGTAATCCCTACGGGAATTACAGGCGTGATGATATAAAGAAAAGAAAGAAAATGTATTTATTGGGACTCAAACTCAAACTCAAAGCATTTATTTCAAATAAACCAATTACAGGCACTTTTGAATTGTCAAGGGGGTTGGTCAGTCAGAAAGATGAAGCTAGATGCCCATTTCAAAGCGTAGTAGGTACCTATGGAGAAGAACGGGCACGGACACTCTTTTAAATCATGATATGGTTACAAAATATTGGTCGCACAGGAGATCACAAATTAAACTTAACACACTTAGAAACATAAATAAAAATATATAAAAAACAAAGTTAAATGTAAATAAATGTATGTATGTCATGACTTACTACGAATGATTCTCTACATATCTACGAAGTTCTTGAAGATTTTTATAAAGATAGAACTAAAACGTGTTAAAAACACATCAATTGTTTTATGTTTTGAAATCACATCGTAATAAATAGCTTAGCATTATTTTATTATCAGTCGTATTCAAACATCGTAATTTTTCAATACCAACAATATTTTTTATAAACGTTCATAACAATAAGAACAAACAAATCACGAAAATTCACTCTCCTCAATCATTTTCACTTACAGATCTCTTCAACAAATCATCTTAAGAGGCTTCATTCAAATCTAGTACAAAAAGAAAAAAGAAAGAAAAAGATTCTAAACATATTATCCTCAGTCATTTATAAAAGAAATAAACTACAATAGAAAAGAAATAAGTTATACCGTAACTAGATACTGTAAGATAGGTTCCTTTGTGAAAAGATAGTATTGTATTCGCGACGGTTACTAATTCGAAATTGTCGAGGGTTGAAAGTTAGGAGAAAATTCTTTAGGTATAGTTAAAGTACTTCTGTATTTTTTCTCTACTACCTGGGAGTAAGATCCAAGTTTTCTTTTAGGCTCATTCAAATACTTATAATTCAGAATTTAGGATTGGAGAAGACAACTGACGGGGTCCGTGAGGGCCAGTGCCTGCCAGGGTCGCGAGTTTGTCCGAAAGGGATATCGCGACCCCGGCACACAGGCATCGGAAGGAACACGGGTGGGTTTTAGTCAGTAAAAGTCTGACACACCCTCCCGCTCCGCCCAGAGCGGGAGAAGTTATTTGATAATTTCCCACCCTAAAAAAAAAAAAAAAGATTGGAGAAGTACAGTGAAACCAATTTAATTACAAAATAATTTTACCTAAGCATCAGTTTTTCAGGCAGAACTATTTATTTTTTATTTAAATATTTATGCACACACATATATAAACAGACAAGAAGAAAAACACCTACAAAGGTGATGCTTATTTCTAAAGAAATCTCTTCCAGCATACCTGCGATAGGACAGAGGCTAAAAAGAGATGTAGATAGGAACCGTGTGTAAGACTAGAGAGAAAGTAAAATACATAAAATCAAAACAATTCGCTTACATAATAAAATAAAAATTTAGTATTTTAAAACTTTATTTATTTGTATAGCTGTTCTTCAGTCAGTCATTTACTGTGCCAATAGTTAGTTGTGTAATAATTGTATATATGTTAGCAATTTCATGCTAATAATATATTTTTAATCACTTTTGAAACTAGACAGGATAATTCTAGATTGATATTATATTAAGAAAACAATAAATATAATAATTTATCTTCCTTTCATACTAAAAACAATGATATGATGATAAACTAGATACTAAATATTTATACAAATATTTTCTTGAGTACTAGAGTATCATTTATAATTCAATGCCAGTCAAGTATGATTTACGACTGGCAGCCAGTTACTGGAATGGGAGATGCTTTGAGAAAGATGGACTCCTCGAATTAAGGTACCTACTTGGAAGCGATTGCTTTAGATGTCTCTAAAAGTCGTTTGCAAACTTTGGTGCTTCTATGCCTCCTTGGGTTTATAGGACCTTAGTAACTACATCTTCAATTGTAGGTTATTATTCAAATATCCACTGCTTTAACTGGGCATGGCTGCAATGAACATCCAGAAGCTAATACCATATTAAGCACCCTAGGCAGACGAAATTGGTCATTGCCCAACTAGACATCTCAAAATCGACTCAATAAAACTCGTAAAATCATTCACTCACAGACAACGTACAGCTTAAACCGCTGGGTCCAGAAGCAAGAAATTTTACACAAGAGTTCTTTATACAATGTGAAATGTAATTCGTTTGCATCCTCTTAAGGGAAAAAAAAATCAGCTGTTCCCTTTATTATAACAAGCTATGCGAACATAAATGTATGGAGCAGCTGCTTTTTTCTTGCATAGTTGGCCCCATAGTGAAAGTTGCTCATAATGATGAGTACAATGACACCTTCTTTTTTTTTTTTGCTAGTTAACCATTGCTCACCGTCCGCAAGCCCGCGCCTACGGTGGCCGGGAATCGGCCTGCGTTTCCCGACGCCCAGGGCGTCTCCTGCGGCGGCTAAGGGCGTGAGGGCGTGACATTTGCCTCTCCCTCACGCGCTCCGTCTCCTCCTTCGCGAGCATTACTGCTTCACAGAAGGAGGTGACGGCTTCCCACGCCCTCTCGCTCCGTACCATGGCCTGGACCTGGGCCGGACGCGAGAGGTCACTGCCACCGATCGCCTCCACAAGGACACGGTGGTGCCCCGCCCAAGCCGGGCAAACCTTCACCGTATGCTCCACCGTATCCTCCGAGCGATCCACACAGTGGTGACACTCGGGCGTTTCCTCCCGCCTTATGCGGAACAGGAACCTCCCGAAACAACCGTGTCCGGTGAGGAATTGCGTCAGGCGGAAGGTGGAGTACAATGAACCCTAAGAGGATACAAACGAATTAAATTTCATATTGTATAAGTGAGCAATAAGGACAGAATTTTGAAAATGCAGAATTGATAAATGACTAATACTAAGTACTAAGTTTCAACCCCTATTATTAAATAGCGGATTTAAAAGATTGATAATAATAATTGCTATTGTAACAAGCACAAAACATTTGTAAAAGTGTACTATAACATTCCATGGCAGTAGAGTAACCGCTGTTTCATTGTAACGAAGAGGTATATTCCTCCCGGAGGGAATAGGCTTATATACGTGAACGCTAACGTTCCCTATAGTTTAAATAGGGGTCAAAGTTACTATGAAAATTTGTCATTTTTTTTGTAAAAAACATGAAAGTTTATATTTTGTATCATGGTTTTTTGAAAACGCATCCTCTAAGCATCTGAGAATAAAATTTGCCGATGGGAAATCCCGCCCGGCACACGGCTCGTAATCCCATAAAATCCTGAATTTAAACCTAGCTAAGTAAACACCCGGAGCAATTATTCTAAATCATTGCATGTGTTCCGTATTTTTTTATCTCAAAAATAAACATTTCTAATCAAAACAAAACAGAGTGAAATCGTAAAATGCGGTTTGCGGAACATTATCAAATTAAGTCGAGAATAACGCGTTGCCTACAAAAGATAAATAATGAATGCGGAAAAATCGGTTGGACGAAATTAAAAATATATTTTTGTGGTTTCTGCAAAGTGATTATGTTTAATAGATGGGCGGGCTAGTCTTCTTGTTGGGGTTGCCACGACCTATAATGACAATGGGTCATTTAAAGGTTAAAAGATAAGTTAACAAAAAGTTGGTAAGGGGGCTGACCACCTAGGTAGGTAGGTATTCTAGTACGAGTAGGTATTCTAGGTATTCTTTAGGTAAAACCACAGTCTGTTCACCTCTGCCTCCGTTATCTACAACATTGAAATATACATAGATATACAGTTACAGTTGCAGAAGCGGCAGTAACCTCATTCCATTTGGGCCATCAAGTTGTTTCCCAACATAAAAATCAACATCAAAACCATAGTTCATAAATTCAATTCAACACCACCATTTTACGCACTCATAAAATGTTAGCTCCAAAAAAATCGCGCAATATTTTCACACAGCAAAAAGAGTACCTATGACAAAGCATAGCAAGTCAGGCCAAAAATATTTGGCCGACAAAAGCAGGTGTAGCTCATACCAACCAGCCATTGTTCGGGTACCGCGATAAATTTGTACCAACCTAAATGTCTCGACCAAGACATACATTTTTTCGCTGTCCTTTACATGACCGACCATTGTAATTAATCGTTTTATTCTGTTCTGTAGTCTTTTATTGTGAAGCTGTGCTTTTTGTGGTTATTCGTCTTTGTTTCCTGATTTTCTGGTATGAATAATAGGAAACGCTATTTTTACGGACGGTGCAGCAGCATTGTATTATCTCATGTGTGGTTTTCAATACATGCATGAATAATTTATTCTTGTTTCAATATTGCTGAAGTTTATGACTGAGATATTGTATCTGGTAGAAAAGTAATACTTTCTGTAGTCACGGCCTAGATTGAGTCGATATGTTTTCATAAATAACAGCTGTTTGCTGTTAGATCATTGGTTGTAACGAGTGTTGGGACAATGACCGCTAAGTCGACATCCGACATGTCAAGAACGTCGATTACCAAGACGAGATGCTTTATTTTCTTATCTTTTTCGTTTTTTACAAGATTCTCATCATAAAAGACAGTCATATTATAATTATTACATCATCTGCCTAGCTTTTTCCCAAATATGTTGCGGTCGGCTTCTAGTCTAACCAGATGCAGCTGGATACCAGTATTTTATAATTGACACCCCAGCCAACAACCGAGTACACGCCACAATAAGTCCCCTCTTTGAGGAGTGGCTAGAGAGGCGCCACGGCATCCTCACCTTCCGCCTGACGCAGGTCCTGACGCAGGTACATGATTGTTTCGGGAGGTTCCTGTTCAGGATAAAGCGGGAGGAAACGCCCGGGTGTCACCACTGTGTGGATCTCTCGCGTCCGGCCCTGGTTCAGGCCATGGTCCGGAGCGAGAGTGCATGGGAGGCCGTCACCTCCTTCTGCGAAGCAGTAATGCTTGCGAAGGAGGAGGCGGAGCGAGAGTCGCGCCCTCGCGCCCCTAGTCACCGCAGGAGACGCCCCGGGCGTCGGGAGTCGCGAGCCGACTTCCGGCCAACGTAGGCGCGGGCTTGCGGACGGTTAGCAATGTGTAGCTCGCCGTCCGATAGGGACCAGGCCCGGGTCGACGGCGCGTTGTGTTCCACGCGCACTTCAAAGAGATGTCAGCACCAACTGACGGGGTCCGGAAGGGCCAATGCCTGCCGGGGTTGCGGGTTTGTCCGAAAGGGATATCGCGACCCCGGCACACAGGCAACGGAAGGAACACGGTTGGGTTTTAGTCAGTAAAAGTCTGACACGCCCTCCCGCTCCGCCCAGAGCGGGAGAAGTTATTAGATAATTTCCCACCATCAAAAAAAAAAAAGAAAGTTATTGGGTACCTAACACGATAGCCCTCGGTAAGAATAGTCATTATCATCTTTCACCACTATACAGGGTTATTTTAAATTGGCTAGCAAAACTCCACAGTCACGATGGGTATTGATATCTGAACATGATAAAACAAAAAATAAATCAATTTGATGATTTTTTGTGGGGTCATCGTTCGTAGTTAAAAAAAATAAACTGATATTTCAAGTGACTACATTAGGTACTTGAAATATCAGTTAATTTTTTTTTGGGTGTAAACTTCGCAGACGTGATAGTCGATATTTGTATAACGATAAAATATAACAAAACACGTTTTTCTCAACTCATACTTCAAGTAAAAGCACTAACAGCGGTCGTTGACTTCCCAAAAAAATATAAATCTTTCTTTTTTATCGTATTTACATAAGTATCAATACCCATCGCGTCTGTGGAGTTTAGCTAGCCAATATAAAATAACCCTGTATTAGGCAATCATAGCCAAAGACGATCCATTTTAAATTTATCACCAACAACATTAAACTTCCTTATCCAAAGAAAAAGATGTAGATGAATAAGTATGATATAAAGCGGTTACGGCTGAATGGGCAGCTTCTCCATAGCGTTGGGTAAAGGCCAATCGTAAAATAAAAATGTTGCTGTTACGATGTTCCCTTGTAAACTGTTTATCTTCGATAAAAACTTCCGAAGGCCGTTTCTAGCATTTCTATGGAGCTTGGTGATAGTTTGCTGTTTATTTCGTTCATTGGTTTATTTTTTTGTGACGTTGGTAATAGATTTATATGGTTCTTGATGAAGAATTGGATGCTTCTCTATTCTTATAAATGTTAAAATGTGTACTGATTAATGATATCTCGATGAATGTTATGCAGAAAACCATGCGCAGAATCTGTCTGGCAGTGCTGCCGAAATGGGCCATTTTGACGTAGTCATGATGATTTATAAAGCATGTCCCTTTTTATATTTTTTTTTGGTGTACCCTGTTTCTTGAACTGTTGCCGAATAAATGTTATTTTTTGTTTTGTTAATAGCTGTTTTTAGACACAAAATTCCACATTCTTTATCGTTTCCCTCCTTCAAGGTGAAGACCACTTCAGCAAGAAGCATGGCAAGAGCTAGTCTTTTTGGGTCAGTTCTGTCTTTGAAGTTTTTGTCTTTTTTTCTGGGCCCTTGGATGTTTGCATTAACAGCCTTGTTCCCTTTTTAGTCTGTTGATTTTGAATTTTATATCAATTCTAATTGATATAAAATTAATCATTTATGATAAAAAATAAAAACTCAAGTCTCCTGAATACTTTATTTCAACATGGCACATGACGAATTAACTACAAATTTTCTTCCTTATTACAGAAAAGTTATTCTGGCAATATGCCAAAATCTAGACATTTGGAGTAAGACATGTTATTAACGAGCGCTTACTATAAAAGTTAATATCTTTAGCTTTATGTCCGGGAAGTCGTGAGGGTATTTAATAAAAGAAGAATAAAATCTCCTTTATATCATCCTAAATTAAATGCTAAATGATAAAGATATTAGTCGTATATTTCTTGTGAAAGAATTCGTTCGGGAATGTTCTAGCACCAATCCTGTTGGTGCCAAGCAGAGTTGGTGAACCAATCACCACAGGGCCGAAAGGTTTTGACACCCACGTAAAGGAAGGCGCAACGTTGAAAGGCCCGCAAGGTGGACCGATGACCTTATGAAGACCGCGGAAAATACGCTTAATGCAAAAAGGACAGGACCGGTCGATTGGAGGAGGTCTTAGTCCAGTAGTGGATGTCTTTCCGTCACCGGAAAAAAAGTGATGATAATGAAACCAGACAGAGGTTTTTTCCACAATTTCCATGGATGACTATGGACAACTCCAGGCAGATAATTTACCTACAACCTAAGTCGAATTTTCTAATTTCAGCGCATGTAGTAGTGGTCCATTTGAACGAACAACAAAATTAACGTTCATTTCGATTTCAAAATTAACGTATAGCCTTTTATAACCAGCTACCTTCTTCTTTGCTAGATTTGCCTTTTAATGCGTTTAAAACGAAAGTAAAATCCAACCTTTGTTCAAAGGCATACTCGTACTATTCTATCAACGACTACTTAAATGATAAGAATAGTTGGTCGCTGTGATTAACTCAAGATAATGTTTATGTTCTTTCTACAGAATTAGCTTACCTACTGACAGGTTATTTGAGTTTATATAATTGTTTATTTTATTTGACTTGTTAAGTCAAGTTATTTGAATTTAATTCTAATTTATTGTTGACATAATTATTACAATGAGTTGTATTGCAATATGTGGTTAACTAGTGACCTCGACAATTGATCATGTTATTTATTGTTATTAGTAATTAACTGTTTATTTATTTTTACCTCGATGGTCCTAGTTTATCATTTATAACTTCCAGTTACAGCTTTATGTAAGCGGGCACGCCCTTTATGCCTGGAGGCTTTTATTAAGTTCTGTTTACGTTTAGTTTTTATTTCTGCCCGAGTATAGTTCTCGATGCTTTTGTTTGGTATATTGGCGTGTGCTAGCTAACATATGGATAATACTTTTAATTGGGTTTATTATGTTGATTACCATTATATAGAATCATTTTTTTTCTTTCTAACTGAATAGACAGTTGTGCTGCTGGGGAGTTTGTTGCGCCACTTCTTCGTCCCAGCTAAAGCACTAGGAAGTGGTGAAGGGTGGGCGTTTTGGGGGACTGTCTTATGTAATATTGACGTTCGAAAAGTACTGATTCTCAGCCTAGTTTGAATAAATGACTTTTGAATTTGAATTTAATTAATATTTGCCGTAGGTGAGTTCCCGATCTAGAACCGAAGTTCCAACTCCAACTTAGTTTGAATAAACGATTTTTGAATTTTTTGAATTTTTCAATAAAAATGCCTCTTTTATATCCATCACATTCTCAAATGCTCTCGAATTTGTAGTTAAAATACTGTCTGTTCTAAATTAAAAACAGTGTTGTTACTTTTGTGAATTACAATTTAAGCTCTGTTCTTTGATCTATTTGCAAACTCATTTCACGTCCATAATCTCTCTTTACATATTCATACAGCCGATTAGTATGAATACTGGGTGAATTACCTCGTAACAAAGAACATAATTTAGATTTTATTACACTTTAGCCTAGTTAGAGCGGAACAACACAAGAATATACCTACTTTATTATTATACTTTATTATTGTACTTAACAATTTTAGATGGATGAGAACCGAAAAACAACATAATTTTTTTGGTATATTTTCGTTTTTTGTTGTGACGATAAAAGATGTAAGCTATTCTGTACTTTTATTTCCTGTGTGGCGACATCTACATCACCATATGCGAACTACGCTTCACACTGACATCACGCAAATCCGGCATCGCTCAAGCAGCGTTTACTGCGCGACTGGCTTATATACAACGTCCCGACAATAATTTTTGGGCAGTAGCCCACCAAACCAACATAGCAACACCCTTCTGGTCGGAGGATCCTCCCTTTTGTATAGAGGATGGGTGAACTTTGTACCCCATGCCTCTATATCTGCATCATTATTTTGGGCATAAATAAATAAGTGGGCCACTTAGATCGTTATAGGTGATGGCCACCGCTTATGAACTACTGCAATAGCAGAGACATCGCAGATTCTGTAACCGCAACGTATATACGTTGCGATTACAGAATCTGCGATGTCTAATTGAAAATATTGTGGCATTTGCTAATAATTACAACGCCACATATACTCTCTAAATCAGAACAAAGCTACGCTGCTAGTCTGAAATTATTGGATATCAAGTTACTTTACAATTAAAACTTTAAAAAAGAGGGTGTGTACTTATGATCACACGATAGAAGTCTAAAATGACAACTGGAGACGAATACACACGATTAACCGGTACCGAGCCGCTGGAGCCGAGTATGTCCGATTGAGCGTTACCGAGTGACTGGAGCCGAGTATACCCGATTGAGCGGTACCGAGTAACTGGAGCCGAGTATATCCGATATTCAGCGGTACCGAACGACTGGAGCCGAGTATACCCGATTCAGCGGTACCAAGCAACTGGAGCCGAGTATACCCGATTCAGCGGTACCAAGCGAGTCGAGCCGAGTATACTCGATTGAGCGGCACCGAGCAACTGGAGCCGAGTATACCCGATTCAGCGGTAACGAGCGACTGGAGCCGAGTATACTCGATTCAGCGGTACCGAGCGACAGGGGCCGAGTACACCTGATTTAGCGGTACCGAGCGACAGGAGCCGATTATACCCGATTGAGCGTGACGGTTCAGTATCGTTCACTGTTCAGAAGTATTCACTTACTCACAAAAACAACATTAATAAATGTTTCATTCAACCAATGATTAAAAACCACAACAAAACAGTTGTTCCCACATAAATTCGGACCGTTTTACAAAAAAAACGCATCATTTATTACATAACTGATACCGAAACGATAAAAAATTTAAAGCGTAGCTCTGAGGGACGCCATAAACGTCGAACATTAAAAATATTATGTCGACTACATTGTAAAGAGCAGTGTAGAAGGCTGATTTGCATTGTGATATGAGGATGAAGTTTAAAGCTGAGATACATAGTGAGTTTTTGCGACTTTGTATTGGAGGCAATAAGTAGCTTATTTTCGTTCATGCTGCTTATAAAGATCCTGGTTACGAATCGCAAGTGCCGCAAAATATTTTTGAGTGTTTTTATTGAGTGTGGATAAGTTGATTTTTTCTGGTATTTGCACGAACTTTTTGAAAACAGCTCATCAGAAAAAAACCACAGAACTGGCCATGGCCACGACCTTCCGGCTTATTGAAAATGACTATTTCATTAGAGCACTTAAAAAGGTGTCGCTGAAAGGGGTAAACATCTACCCTTTAATAATCCTATACAAACCAGAATGATATTATTCTAATTTTGAAGCCCTTCAAATTATCCAGGATTTTTATTTTTTATTTTATCGATCTGTTTTTTTTTTTGAGAAGTTAGAGATTCTAATTTAAAAAAAAAGTCCCAAAAGAAACGGGAAAAATCAGATGTTTAAAAAAAAAACATGTTTTCCAGAAAAAAATATTGCTGTATTGTAGCCGTTTCAGTATCTTTTGATACCATTTATGTTTCTCTATCTTAATAATAATTGTGGACGCTAGCCCGGTTCACACTGTTCTTGAAAACGGGATCCCTATTACTGAAACGATAAAAAAAAATCGATGTCAAAAAAGCATTTTCAATGCTAAAGGTGGCGGAGCTGCATGCCCTGGGACGTCATCGGCAGTTTAGTATTGCTACTCGTGAAAGTTATTTGACTGGAATTTCGCTAATCTATAGTAACTTTACATAAACAGTTACTGTATAGCCATGTACTAAGCAACAATTGACGCGCAACACGTGACGTCAACTTGTCTGGCAACTTTGCATAATTCCGCGCGACGTTGACAGATCGAGCGCGACATGACAAGCGGATGTCAGTGGAAATTGCCGAAACGCACTAGTGGGATTAACAATGATCAGCAATGACAGCAATAGGATAATGACCTTCAAAAAGGTCAGTTGTTTACCTACTTACCACTGTCACCCGTGTTAGGCATATTTAGGTAATCGTAAACAAAATTATTCGCATTTTGGTAAAAAAAAGAAAAAGTCAAAACTCAAACTCAAAGATCAATAGACACTCTAATACAATAAATATGTGTTTTTGGGAGCAGTGGTGGCTCAGTGGAAAGGTCCATGACTTACGAGATGTAGGTCGAAGGCGTTTTACTTTGTGTAAATTATTTCATCTCGAAAACTTCCTGAGGAAATCGGCATGTCCTAGAACCAAAAATTCGAAGACATGTGACATCTACCAGCCCACACTGGGCACGCGTTGTGGACTTACGGCCCACTCCCTCACAGAGAGGAGGCTGATTATGCGTATGTTTGTTTCTTTTTGTTGCAAAGTACTATATTGCCAAGTAACTGCGACTAATTTGGATATAAGTAACTATTATTGTACAGTTTTTACCCAACCTAACCCTAAGTGCCCCAGCTTAGTTACTGCAACCAACTTTGAGAAAAGGCCGTTAAAAAGCTTACATCATCAGATGACCAAAAAGTTTTAAGGGGCCTATTTATTTAAAAAAAAAAACGTACATCATTAAGTCAACAAATTCAAAATTCTAAATAATTCAAAATTCAAAAGTCATTTATTCAAACTAGGCTGAGAATCAGCACTTTTCGAACGTCAAAATTATATAAGACAGTCCCCTAAAACGCCCACCCTTCACACGCTTTTAGAAAATCAATAAAATATTTTCACTATTCCATTGCAGCCATATGATGCAACGTTGGTGACACATAACTGAATGAACTTAGATGAAGTAAAATAACTCCTTCTACTTCTTTTACGTTCATTCAGTCATTAAATATTTTATTGGTGTAAATCGACAAAATTTATTTACAAGGCAGAAGAGTGAAAACGCCAGTAGGGGACGCCGTAGGAGGACTTGTGACCTTAAGACGCAGATATGTGGCGGTATCTACATTGCTACATGCGAACTATGCATCAAAGACCTGACGTCACACAAATCTTACATCGCGCAATTAGAGTTTAACGCACGGTGGACATATACAAGCTCCGACTTCAACCTCTGGGCAGTTGCCCGCCAGACATGACACCCGTCTGGTCGGAGGATCCTCCCTTTTCTATGGTGGATGAGTGAACTTTTACACCCTGTTCCTCATACCCCTAAAGATATATGTCAGTGACCTTGAGTGATTAGCTTGCGTGTTCTGTGCTGAGCTTACGCAACGCGTCGTACGTCCAGCCAATAATAGGACTCGCCCATCAAGGAGCGCTATTCCAAATTAGACGCATTATTAATTTATTAAACATAAAACAAAAGGTATTTTAATAAAACACGTATACTAGACAATCAATAGTTAAATTATCTTTAAAATGGTGAAGGTTTCAGAAAAATACGCTTGATAGATTTTGCGTGATTCTCAGTTTTTTATCCGCGTTAGACATAACTTTACAAATTAATTTCACTATGTAATATAAACATTATCTAAAATATTCCTATATTATGTTATTAAGAAAATGCTGTAATTTTACATATATTTTTATCCAAATCATTAACACTACTCATTGAGACGTGATCTTCAGTATAAAATCATTAAAAGTCGGTTACCGTCGCCTTAATGGTGATACGCTTCAGAAAGGTCAGGGTCCTAGTACCTACTCGCAACCGGCGTGCGTGTATGACCAGATGTATGAACGTAAGCGAGCCAAAAGGAGTATGTAAGGACCGTAGTAGGTGGCGTTCTGTAGTTTCTGCCTACCCCTATGGGAAGAAGGCGTGAGTTTATGTGTGTATGTAGTGTAAATCAAACACAAGCGATATATTACGATAACGATCGATAAATTTTGACATTCAAATCCTTATTAAATACATCACTGACTATTGTTGACTTACTACTATTATTCTAGTTGACATTGCCTATGTTATTTTGTGATTATAGTTATAATTATTTGATTATTTTTAATTGTCTAACTTATTTTAACTATTAATGGAAATTATGACCAAATAACTGTTTACCAATACTTTATCATTATGTTAAAAAAATTATTATTGTCTTTCTGCACTGTGGGTTTCTTTCATTCATTTACATTTATTATGTACTGTAGCATGCCAAAACATATGTATGTATTGCTGTGCCCTGACAGGGTCAATGTATGAAACAAATATTATTGTAACATCTTGTACACTACATTGAATGCAATAAATGATGATTATGATTATTTTAATTTCACTGCTGAAAAGTAAAACTCAATGTAATCCCTGGATAAAAACCAACAGAATTCACTTAAACTGAATATGTACCTACATTACACGAATCGGATTTGACGATTGTTCGACACAACCAACGTTTGTTGACAAAAATATCGATAAAAAAAACGTTGACAAATAAATACAAATGAATTCAATGAAAATTTAATTTTGAAATGGATTTTGTCGTTTTGGTGCGGGCGTTAATTTATTTATATTTTGTGTGTAAAATAATGTTTCTTTTCGTTAGTATGTTAAATCACGTTTATGGGAATGGTTTTATAATGAAAATAACACCACATCCCGTTGATTTACACACAAAAACAATAAAAAATCACGAAATACATGCTGAGCGCGCACTCGCGACCATTTTAGTTCGATCTTCGTTTGACATGCCAGAAATGTGAGTTTCAACATTTTTTTGCAATGTTGCCTATTGATCTTTTTAGATTTAAATGATTCAGTTGACGAGAATATCCGCCAAGATAAATAATAAAACTGCCCACAGACCAGATTAGCCCTTATTTCATAGCAGAAATAGAGATTTAAGCCGCGTAACTAACACGCAGTAGTAACGTGGTGATCGATGCTTGTTCCTTCTCTGTTTTAAAAAAACCCTATTTTCCTGCAGTAGAATGAATATAAGCTGATAAAATGTGTCATACACCCAGCTTCTGATTTGAGAATTTGAATTTGAGAACGTCCTAATCTGTACTTAAGTATAACTTAAACATTATTTTATTCGTTTCTGAATTCAAGTTTTTTTTAACTCTAATCAAGATTTGAGTTTTTAACATCATTTACTCAAATTTGACAGAAAGCATGCTTAACTCATGCTTAAGGCTGTCAGTTGCGTTTCTGAATTTAAAAAAACGTGTTTGACAATACTCATACCTAGCATTATCAACGTAGTACAGTCCATAAACCATTAGAGAACTAAAAGAAAAGCAACAAAATTATTATATTAATAAAATATCACTTTGGTGATGAGGGTGGTACCAAGTAAGCATATATCAAAACTCCGACGTCTGAGTGCAGCAATAGCAGATTAAAGTTTTTATTTTTAAGCAAACAAAGTCACTGTCAACTACAATAGTAAGTAATTCATATACCTGTGACATTACCTTGCCTTTTATTCTCCGAGTCAAAATAATTTGCGTAGCAAAATGTAACAATATTATTTCAGTATCATTTATATCTTTCACGTTCCAAATGTTACTTATAAAATAAATTTTACTTTCATGTAATGTACTCGTATCGCCTTTGACCTTTTCAATGCTTAAACAAAATGTCACCGACAATTTTGTTTACTGAGTAAAGTCTGTTCAAAAAGTACCAGATGAAAGTGTAAGCAAACCTGTTCAGTTAAAATTCTTTCGCAATCACTCACAAAAGGGGTTTAGTAACACATTCATCTGTATAACGAAATATTTAATTTTATATCTCACCAATTTTACAAACAATAATTGCTTATTTTGAAACTTTAACTATTTACAAACAATTTATAACTAATTAATTAATAAAAGTAGCAAAATTATATACTAGCTTAACTAAAACTATTTACAAACTAAAATATAGCATCGAAAAATTCATCCGCATCGCTGTCGACTGGTAATGTACCCAAGAGACTGGCCGCATTGCCACGTTGTATGGCAATGCTTAGCCTCTTAAGGTAAAAACCAGCCCTTGGGTCACGGGAAGTGTCAAATAGCCGTTTGGAGATTTCTCTAAAGAGGCCGTGAGCACTTGGACCCCACGGCCCGAGGGTTTCAACCCCAAACGGCTCGAAAATATAATTACCAAATAGTACCATTACAATAATTGTTTGAATAACATTATTTATTTGTAAGTATTCAAATAATCAAATAAAGCACTTAATTTGTAAGTGGCTCTACAAACAAACATCCGCAGGTAGGCACGTTTTCTGATTAATTTGCTTACATTTTCATTAGATACTTTTGAAACAGACCACACAGACACATTTTTTTTTCTATTTCCTCAACTACACTCGGCGTCACAAAAATCGCACCTCTTTAAGAATTCCCTTCAAAGTCATTTTAACCCTATTAATCAATGGTAGACATATGACTGTAAGGTATCATTGGAAAGGCAATTCATTTAAATTTCAGAATAAATCAATGGATTTGGTTTTTTGTTTACCAGGGAATAAAAAAAAGCAAGCAAATGCAAATGATTAAAAAGTTAAATTTTATTTTATCAGCAAAAATTACAAAGAAGTCCTTAAAAACAACTTAAAACCTAGTGTTACCCCTCTAGCCCTGATGACTGCTTCCATGCGTCCTCTCATGGACCGAATTAATGTGACAACAGTCTCTTGAGGAATGTTGTCCCATTCTGCAACGACGGCATCTTGGAGGTCTTGGAGAGTGGTAGGGGCAGGATCACGTGCCCGTACTCGCCGTTTCAGTTCATCCCAAAGATGCTCAATAGGGTTCAGGTCTGGACTTCGCGCCGGCCAGCGCATAACAGGGATTCCAACTTCTTGCAGGTAGTCTCTTACAATTAAAGCGGTGTGACAGCGGGCGTTATCGTGCATTAACGTGAACCCACTGCCAACAAAACCAGCATAAGGGACAACCTGCTCCTCTAAGATCTCTGTTATGTACCGAGCAGCAGTCAGCGACCCTTGCCCGCGAGCACTTCCAGCCCGAGAAACGCACACAAGGTTCGTTTTACCCTCGATTGACATGCCGCCCCAGAACATGCACGAGCCACCCCCGTATTCCACTGTCTCTTGAATACAGGCTTGCGCGAATCGTTCCCCTTGCCTCCTATACACTCTTCGACGCCTGTCGTTGCAGAAAAGACACACCCTCGTCTCATCCGAGAAGAGCACAGCCCTCCATTGGTCTATTGTCCAATCCACATGGTCACGGGCAAATTGCAACCGGTCTCTCCTATGCTGTGCAGTTAATTTTGGCCCTGTAGCAGCCCTATGAGCTGCAATTTTCTTCTCCCGCATTCTTCTTCTAATCGTGGAGACGCTTACAGAAGTTCTGCGAGCTGATCGCAGTTGTTGTTGCAGCTCAACAGCATTGGAGAACCGATTACGTAAAGACGTCGAAACAATGAAGCGATCGTCTCTTTCGGATGTGCACCGTTGTCTTCCAGATCCACGTCTTCGGATATAGCCACCAGTCTCTTGGAAGCGTTGGAACACTCGTCGAACGGCAAAACGACTCAAGTTCAGTTGCCGAGCAACATCACATTGCCGCATCCCTGATTGCAGTAGTGCAATGACTTGAGCGGCTTCATCTGCAGTGGTATCCATCTTCTGGGGTATTTTTCTTGCTGTAGCTGTTCACGTGTGTTCACTTTAAAGGTTGAATAGCGAATGACTCACATTTAATTTTTTTTTTTTTTTTTTAGGTAGGGCATCTCATAGCTGACCTCTGAGGTCATGACTATTTAACCGGTCAATCCTGTGGCTGCCTTAAGCTTCTACACTTAAAAGCCTCCGGCCAGGGGCAAAACTATGCTAATTAAAACTAGGCGAACGCTCGCTAAGGGCACCCCCTGTGGGGTACGAACCTCGGCTTAGGGCGTTCGCTGGGGGGAGGACAGCAAGAGGGACAGGCTGGATCAAGGATATTTCATGATTATTAGACGGGGAATTTAAAGCTACGCGCTCAGCTGCGACGCGGGCTGGCGCATCGTCGAGCAAGGGTCGGGGGGGAGTATCTTTTACTCGGGCGGGTCGCGATCGCGGACCTCGGCGGCGAGGTCGGAAAGTGTGTCGGAGTGTGTGTATGCGAGCTGTACTGGTTTCCCTATTGCTCTCCTGGAGGAGTGTTATAGGGTCATCGGGGTCGAGAAGGATTTGCCTCGGACGGCGGGTTCTACTCATCTGACTTGGGACATAACTGGCGGCCTCGACAACCAGAGGGTTGCGGTGAGTGAGGGCTGAGTCAAAGAAACGCTTGGAATTGCGTTTGAGAAACTGGTGGATTGTGGGGAGTTTAAAATCTACGTGGAGGGTTTCGTTCCTACAGAACCAAGGGGCTCCGGTGGCTTTACGAAGGAATCTGTTCTGCATCACTTGCATTCTATGGATTTGTCGGGGTTTTGAATGTGCGAACACGACGCCCGCATAGGTCATGATAGGGCGAATGCACGTTGTGTAGATTCGCAATTTGCACCTGAGTGACAATTTGCTACGTACATTTAGTATGGAGTGGAGTCTACTGAGAGCGAAAGCGGCCCGCGCGCGAGCCTGCTTTATGTGCTCTGTGAAGGAAAGATTTTCATCTAAGATGACACCTAGGTACTTGGCTCGCCTCCCCCAAGGGATCGGCTTGCCGAGCATGGTGATGGGTCGGGGAGGCGGTGGTCTGAAGCGTCTTTTCTGCTTAGAGAATAAGACCGCTTGACTCTTATCCGGATTGACTTCGATCCTCCACTTTCTAAACCACGCGCCGAGCTTGTCGACTGCGGTCTGGAGAGTGCGAGCTATCGAGTCGGGGCCAGCGCCCTTGTAGTAGATGGCCGTATCGTCTGCGAACAGAGCCAACTGCGCCTTTCTACTCTTCGGGATATCGCTGGTGAACAGGGTGAAAATGAGCGGGGCGAGCACGGAGCCCTGAGGGACTCCGGCGCGGATGGGACGGGGAGAGGAGAGTGCTCCCTCGATACGATAGCGAAAGGTGCGGTTCAACAAAAAGTCACGCAAGATGAGCACGAGACGATCTGGCACACCGAGTTTGTATAGCTTGTATATCAAGCCGTTGTGCCAGACTTTGTCAAACGCTTTCGCTACGTCGAAGAATACTGCACCGGTCGTCAGACCACGCTGGAAGCCAGCGCTTATGTGTTCGACGATCCGGTGGGCCTGATGCACGCTAGAGTGCTGGGTTCTGAACCCAAACTGTTCGTTGGGGATGAGGCCCTTGGTCTCGGCGTAGTCTCTGAGGCGCTTATAAATAAGCCTCTCATAGACCTTGCCGAGGACCTTGAGCAGACTGATGGGGCGGTAGCTGGTCGGCTCGGACTTGGGCTTGCCGGGCTTTGGGATACCGATAACGGTGGCGTCTTTCCACGCTTGGGGGAAGAAGTTATTGCTTAGCGCACCATTGAAGATGGTGGTCAGAAGCATTAT
The DNA here is from genome assembly GCA_914767755.1 of Agrochola circellaris. NCBI lineage: Eukaryota > Metazoa > Arthropoda > Insecta > Lepidoptera > Noctuidae > Agrochola > Agrochola circellaris. Next base: position 15,160,395 of record OU611860.1, read on the forward strand.
CAAGTGGGCTGGGAATAGTTGGACCACCCTATTGGTGATTCCATCTGAGCCGGGGGCCTTTCGGACTTTGAGACCTTTGATGATGTCTTGCACTTCGTCCGGAGTGACGGGAGGCAGAGGACTCTCAGGGTCTTCGACGGGAGGGAGGGAGGCTCTACGTTCGACTTCGGCGTCGACCTCTTCGAGGTGAGCTTGGTCTACTGGTAAAGAGCTGGGCGAGCATTGTGCTTCTAGACTGTCGGCTAGGCATTCCGCCTTGTCGATGTCGTCGAAAGCTATGGTCTTATCGGGACGGATCAGGGGAGGTATGGAGGCGACCTGCTGGGACCTGAGTTTCCTCTGGAGTTCCCAGAAGGCTAGGTGGGTCGGCTCTAGATCGCTCAGCATCTTGTCCCAGCCCGCGTCCCGCAGCTCCTGTATGCGTGTCTTTACAGATCTCTGTAAATAGCGCATATGGGCCTTGTTAGCGGCGCAGAGAAAGTTGCTGTATGCACGAATAGCTGCGTTCTTCTCAGTCAGCAGATCACGCACTTCGTCAGGTAGTTTCCAGCGGGGGTCTTCCCCCACTGGAACTTCCTTCGAGCAGTCGCTCACGACGGATTGTACGTGATCTGTGAGTGAGTCGATCGCGGCCGTTGTTGCTGCGATAGAGTCGAATTGGTCGGGGATAGAGTCCAAATGGGGGGACGTGTTGGATTTCAGCTGGGTGCCTACTTTCCTCCAGTCCGTTACCTTTTTGGTAGCTGGGGGGCGATTGGGGTCAGGGAGACCTATGCGGGGGTCCAGTTTTAGGATTACCGGACGGTGGTCAGAGTGAAGCTCGTCTACCGTCTCTATCGAGTCTAGTCGTAGGTTGACGTTCTTAAGGATCGCCAAGTCTAATACGTCGGGGGTATGATTTACGTTATGGGGATAGTGAGTGGGATTCATCGGGGCGATGATATCAATATTGAGGGAGTTTGAGAGGTTGAACAAGTGTCGCCCTCTCATCGAGGCCCTAGTGCTATTCCAGGAGGGATGTTTGGCATTGAGGTCGCCCGCTATGATAACGGAGTCGCTCATATTTAACAAGATAGAGAGGTCATTAGTGAAAGGTTGAAAATCCTCCGTACCGGTAGGGGGAGATACGTAGGCTGAAACTATCTGGATCGGCTGATGGCCTGTCATGCCTAAGCGGCAGATTGAAACTTCTAGATATGCTAGAGGAGGAGGGTCCATAGGGATGCAGTACAGATCCTTTTTATAATAAATTAGAGTACCGCCCTTGTGACAGCGAACCCTGTCATTGCGAACCACGCGGTACTCACATTTAACCCGGGTCGCCCGTTTTATACCCTTGTAGGGAGGTGCAATAAAGTGGCCGTTGTAATGCGTATTTTGACAACATTTTTTTTAACGTTACGTGCTAATGAGATCTGTTGTGTTTAGGAATTCTAACAGTTGTTAATTTAAAGGTCGTTAAAAATTGATACCAATATTAATAAGGTTTAATGTATTCGTTACTGGCGGGACATGTTTTAAACTTATTTTCGAAGAGGTGCGATTTTTGTGACGCCGAGTGTATGTTGAAGTCAACGAAATACGACTGAATCTACTTCACAAGTGGAAAAAATCGCAAATACCAAAAGTTCTTCGCTTTTAACTTTTTCATTGCGTTTTAAAAAAATGCTCGTAGCAAAGTAAAATAGGACAAAATGTAGAAGTTTTGAAGCGCCTGAATACAACTTTGTCTCGGCATTTGTGACATACTGCTGTTATGTTTGTAGTGATATTCTAATGTATTTGCAATGTACGCAGTAAGAACTTCTTTATGTTGGCAAACAAGGTTGGCTACGTAGCTGCTGAAAACTCGGAAATATTTAGGGGTACAAATAAATATCGTGGGAGTACTTCCTCTACAAACTCTTAGCTAACATTAAACTAACTTGTAATTAATTATGAACGATAAAAAACAAATATGAATTTATTTTTAGAAATATATATGTCACCGTAAAATTCTGAGAACCGTTATAATCTATCGGTATTATTTCCGTAGATTGTTAGTTGTTGAAAAAAATGGGTTAGGTTAGGTTAGAACTTGGACCACCCGCGCGCGAGCTGAGCGAGCGAGTGTGAAGCGAGCGGTGCCGCGGTAGTGGCCGGTGACCGTTACTACCAAGTTGCTCGCAGCTAGGCAGGTAATTTAGTGATAGCGCAAGGTGTGTTATGTCTTATGTCACAAGCAAGTTTAACAAGTTCACAATTTGTCGGTTTCTTGTGTATAGATTATAAACGATCGATAAACTATTGCGTCAAAATTGTAAATGGTTTGTTGTAGTTCACAATTTTTCGGCAGCTTATAATCTAACGGAAATAATACCGATAGATTTTTAATTGATTCAGGCGTGACTTAACGGAAATCGATTATAAAATACGATAGACGACGTTTATTTAGTAACTTAATCCGCGTAACTATTCTTAATGAGTCATAAAGAACCCTGCAAGAAATCGACACGTGTTTCACCTCTCAACGAGGCATCCTCAGGAAGGCGATTGACTTGTTGCGAACTTGGACCCGACGTGTGGACACGTCAAGCGTCGAGCGCGGTGAGATACCGATACCCGATACCAACCACCCATAGATTATAAACTAACGAAGTTCATAATTATACGGTGACGTAAACACGTCCACAATTGAGCTTGTTTTTTTAATTTAGAGTTATAGTGTGGCTCTCAGAGTAACACTGTAACTCTCAATTCAAATACAAGCTCAATGCACCACGTCCGCCATCGAATCAAATGAAAGGATAGATTCCGGAGTCACGTTACGTCCAATGACAGCCTGTGAGCAGACTAGCTAAACCGATTTGTTGCAGTGACTGGACCGAGCTCAAAGCTAAAGCAGCCTTTGGACGTGTTAAGATCTGTTTACGTTGGGAACTAGGGTTTGATGCGAGTGTGTGGGTGGACGGCTTAGGTAACCAGGGACGTGCAATGCAATTAATTTGTGTGTAGTTAGCTGCGATATTTGGTTTTGTTTGATCTTTGAGATGTTAAGAAATTACGGTACATACATGTTTCAGTGGTATGCTTATGACGATTATTTTCGGGTTTTTGGCTTTCTAAAATAAGTAAACAAAGGGTTTTAATATAATAAAATTGCTGATAAAAATAATTAACGCTTACTTAATGATAATTTTTTATGACTAGTCAAAACGTTAATAATAAAAATAATTTCTTTAGCAAACTCGTATTCTAAACCAGATAACTACTCGTTCTTTATGGTACTTTAAAAAATCTCAAGATGATGAAGTTATGAAACATATTCACCTAAAGATTTACTAATTTGCCAAAAGGTAGTATACGAATTTCAGGTCAATCTCAACTGAAGACGGCATAGCTTTGAGATGCATAGTATGCTAAGAAATTTCTATGAAAAAAAAAAACGGTTCGCCAATAACACTGTCAAGCTATCCAACAGTATGTCCCCGGCCATAAATGTATCGTCAAAAAGAACTGTTGGACCGAAGTCCGTCTGATTGGTGGTTAAGTGGAAAACTTGTCCGAGCAGTCGCGCTCAAACGAGTTCAGTACAGCCGTGTATTGTGCAGCTGTTGTCTAGGACATTTTCCATTCTTTGATTGGAAAATATTTTAGTCTTTCTTTTTTTGAGAAACTTCAATTGTTTGAACAAATTTAGTAAGTAAACGCTTGTTTATTGCATTGTCGAAAAAACTGAAAGATATTAGCTTCTGCTCCTTGCAATTTTCTTAGTAACAAATAATTATTGAAACGATGAGATAAAAATACCTAATCGACACCCTTGTTTCCCCCGGAAGGTTAGATAGATATTTTGACCATACACCCCTCACTAATCTGCTGCATTCTAATTTAATTGTTATAATTGAGGAAAAGAGCAAGAAACAGCAAATTTGAACAGAAAAACACTTATAAACGTTGATGATTATTTCTGTTCTATCTACAGTTTCAATACAGTCCAAAAATTCTGGCATAAAAACAAAATACCTTTTAAAAACAAAATCCCGCCGAATTCATTGTACTAAATAAAATAACGGTACATTAATTTGACGTGAAATACAGCCGAGCTCCGTAGTTTCAGAGAGTACCACAAATAAGGCTGAAGTTTATTTCAGAGACATTTCTTATACCTTAATTGAATACTTTATTTGTGATTTTTGTTTCTTCTATAACATAATCATTGTCTGAACAAAAATACAACTTATGGAACACCAAACCCACGTGACAATACATCATGTGCATGTGTGCCTTATTGTTTGTCCTTAGGCTTCATCCATTCTTCACACATATTTGTGTAATTTTGTACATCATCATTATCAATTTTGAAACATATTCGAAGTAATGAAAATCGAACTAGCTAGTCTCGGGCTAGAATAAGATAATAAAATCATCATCATCATCATTTCGGCCAAAAGACGTCCACTGCTGGACATAGGCCTCCCCCAAGCACCGCCACTTCAACCGGTTCTGTGCTTCTCGTCTCTGTGCGATTCCAGGGGCCTTCACAAGGCCATCGGTCCACCTTGTGGGAGGCCTTCCAATGCTACGTCTTCTGGTACGCGGTCGCCACTCCAAAACCTTTAGGCCCCGTCGGCCATCTGTACTACGAGCAATGTGCCCTGCCCACTGCTACTTAAGTTTGATAATGCTTCGGGCTATGTCGGTTACATTTCGGGCTTCATTTCTGAGACAAAATAATGATAATAAGCAGGTATAAAAACTTAAAGAAATTGATACATTTGACCTAATCCAGGTACGAACCAAATTTCACGACGTTACACCAAAAGTAAATGCTGATTTATAACCCAAATTATAGTAATAGAAACAGTACGAGCACTAAACAACACTGTACCCCATCCACCACCATTTCTTTCCGCCCATACCAATGTATCACGTGACATATTAAATGTTGCGACTAACGAAACATCTCGAATGTTTCGTAGCCATCGCTCAGAGAGCCTTTGTACTTGTAATACAACAGTGAAAAAGAATAATGACTCGGGAAATGGAGTTGCGAAACTGCTACACCAATTTCGACCCTACTCCTTTTAAGCTAGGGGATAGTTTCCGTTGAAAGGTAAAGGCGTTAAATAAACTTATAGCGGGAAGGGTGTATATTTTGTTGGCGATCTTCTAGATATATCGTGGGGGCTTATTGCAATTTTTATTCATGTTCTAATATATGATTTTGAAGGCTTTTTTGTTATTAAACTGTGGCGTTTTATGTGAATTTATTGAGGTATGAAGTTACTGCAGTGTCGGGTTCCAAATTCCAATATGCCAACATATTTTCTCGTTGTCGTATGAAGTAACTTCGGTATATTAAACGTCTATAATATTAAGGAAAATCTTATTATTAATATGCCTGGATATAATGTTGGATTAACATTAATTTGCCATTCATATTAGTGATCCAGGCCATCAATTAGTCAGTAAAAGTCTGACACGCCCTCCCGCTCCACCCAGAGCGGGAGAAGTTATTTGATAATTTCCCATCCAAAAAAAAAAAAAAAAAAAAAGGCCATCAATTAATAAGTAGATAATTTTACACGTGACCACAAATCAATACTTGGATATTGCCTTAATAAGTGCACTAAAGTAGAATAAAAATTACAATATAAGATTATAATCAATAATAATCATTGCTAAGTAGTACACAAACAAGAACATCATCCAGATAAACAAGATAAAATAGACAATAAGACAACACTTGTTGCAGTAGAACCGGTTTGCGCTATATATCTCTCTGTCACGGGATCTAGCAATAACTTACTGTCGACACACTCATGTAGGTACAATGTACACACAACTGGGGCTAGGCTATCCATTCTGTAACTAACATTTGGTGATATCCATTACCTGGGTCCATTCATCGTGGATATATTATGGTTCTTATGATCCAATCTCTAAATAATTGGTCTTTTTTATTAAATATACGAATATTTTATTCAACATTATTATTTTGTCGCACTCTTATATTTGCATAGGGCAATATGTGTATATCATCAGCTTCATTATTGACATCAAGCGTCCAATTTTCAGTTAATAGTATTACTTCTCTATGTTTGGGGTATTTTAGGTTTTTAGAATATATCGTAGTATCGTATAAATCTTTATTTCAATCTAGATTAAAAAAGTCGATACCTAACACACTGATCGAAAGGCTAAAATTTTTCCATGAATATTTTACTTTTCCTTTTCGGGTCCACATATTCAATATTTAGATTTATATCGCGGGAAGCATTGAGATTACCTATTTGATTTATTGTAATAAATCCTGGTTTAACCCTTTATTTTTAGGGTCACGGTCAATTGTTGGGCAGAAACGAAATGGTATTAAAATTGGCAGTTACATGTTGGATTTGGATATTATAATAAATTATTGCTTTTGTATGTTTTAATAAATTTTGGGTTATTTTTATTGTATTGGCATACAGTGGCATTTCCTTCTTCAATGTCTAATTAAGGTTTGTAAAATTATTACCACCATCATCCCCTGCCCTTAACCTAATTTATTTAGGGTTGGCAAAGCATATCTTCTTTTCTGATTCATCATAGCTGTGAAAAATCATCTTTTAGGCAATCCATCCATCGTTTCGTTGATCTTCCCCCACTTTTATTATTATCCTCGTTTATACTTAAAACTTTTAATAACATCACTGTAAAAAATAACATTAAAATTAGAACCACAAGTAATTGTATAAAAGCCCACAGAGTATTTGGACCGTGAGTGGTTTTACCCTAGATCTAGACAATGAAAACGCCAAGACCGAAAAGTTTCGTTCCCAAACTGAACTCAAAGTTTACAAAAGCGACACTCGGAGAAAAATCGACTTCAAAAGAATCCTCATGCAATGCAAATACAGAAACTTAATTCACCGTGTTCACTACTTATTCAGTACATTAGGACCCTAGCTACACTGAAAGGTAGGAACTCTGAAACATTCCTACTGGAGCAAAGTAGGACTTTCTTCCACATAATTGGTTTTCAAACTCTGTACAAAATTGATGGATTGGCACCGAAGTTGGTCTTGCAAATTGTTAATTATGAAAATTCCCGCGTCCTCAATTTAATGGCAGCTGAACAAAAGTTACCTGTTCAGAACAAATTTGTTTTGTGGCGTTTTTAAAGTTGTTTAACAAGGTTTAAGGAATGGCCTTTTAGAATTTGGTTTTGTGAATAATGTTTTTTGATTATTTGCTGTTGGCTGGTGAAGAGTTTTATAATGAATTCGCAGCGGGTTTATTAATGGCGAAGTTTTTGGGGTCTGGGAGGACAGTTTTTTGTTTGATGCTTATGAACATTTTTGTTTTCGTTTTCAAGTGCGTGACGCGATATGCTTTTCTTTTAATGTGTAAGCTTGTGACTATTGTTTTGTTAATAATTGTCCTGTAAACAAAAAACCGAAAATGTATACCATTAGCAAAATAATAAAACTTTTATATATTTTAATTCAGCTACAAAAGACAAAATATCATGAATATCCCTGTAAATACCACGTCTAAAATCATTAAACTGTTTATTAACAACATCGTTTCCATTCCAACGGACAGGTAAAAAGGTCCATGATTACTTTATGATAACGAATGCTTTACTTTTTTATGAATGTTTAAAGCTACTTCTTTATTCTAAACAATTTATTTCATGAATGATTACAATATAAATAAAATACTAAACGAGTTTATGGATATAAGTTACCTAGAAGAGATACTGTTCTATTTTAAATTGGGAGAAAGGAATATTGATTTATTCAGTAAGCATTTAACCACGTTTCTTACAATAACTATGAAACACCTACAAAAAAGCATACTTACAAACAAAACATTAAAGTACGGATGTACATTTTATTATCATCACTGATTAAAGGCCATGCAACTATATACCATTTAACGTACACCAAAACGTACGTCAGAGTACAAAACAGTATTCCTATAGCTAGCTATAAATAGCACTACCAATCGTGGACAAACATAATATGTCGCTTGTATTCCCCGAAAGGTCAGGCAGAGGTCTACCCATAGTACCAGTACCAGTTGTTTAGTTTCCACTGAGAACTGCCAGATGAAAAACCCAATAACACTTTGCCCGACCTGGAAATCGGGCTCAAAACAGACTACTAGACCAACGAGGCAGTCGTGATAATCATGGAGTCTATTTTAATTTACCCCTTCCATTAAAAGAGCCCAAATGATACGATATACATAGAAAATCACTCGAGTCACGAGTATGACACTAAAAGAAGCTCAAATTATACGCAAAAGTAAATAAAATCAACTCAACGTCAGTTCCAGCACGCTTACATCTAGAGTAGGCAGTAAATAAGAGTACGCCGCACAGTGGTCTGAAAATCAAGCTCCATACTCATAGAAACTTAATGTCAGAAATTAATAAATAAAAATATGTTTTGTGTTTAGTATACCTCCCTATGTTTTACTAATATAGTATGAAGGGTATGAGTAGCTCCATGCGTGAGAAAAAAAATATTTTAATTTTTTTTGTATGGAATGAAACACTTAAAGTGCTTTTTTTCAAAACTGAATAGAACTGATAGGCTGGTATTCACATGAGCTATTGCACCATACACGGCGATCAAGATGACATACAATTCTTGTGCCTTTCGGTGCCGCTTTGCATGTAGCAAGCTTTGGAAATTTTGAATTTACAGTTGGTGATCTTTCAAATCTTTGATGGTATTTTGTGAAGTTACATATTGCTTTGAATATGAAAATTGTATGTAAACTAATACTCATGCAAGAAGAGACAAACATACACACACACACACCCTCACACACTCACAAACTTTCGCCTTTATAATCTTAGTGTGATTATAAAGGCGAAACTTTGTGTGTGTGTGTGTATGTTTGTCTCTTCTTCACGCTCAAACAGCTGAACGGATTTGGATGAAATTTAGCACACATAATAGTTTATAACCGGGAATAACACATAGGTTACTATTTATCTCGATATTCCCACGGAATCGAGACTTATGCGGGTGAAACCGCGGGGTGCAGCTAGTAAGGAATAAATATGTACTAAGGATATTTTTATTTTTAAATATCGCACCTTTGGTAGAACAAGGGCATAATTGTCATAAATTGCCAAAATGACTTAAATATGCAGAAATGCTTTAAAAAGGCCCTTTGAACTGGAGGGACAAAGACATTCGTTTGGCAATTTATGACAATTATGACCTTGTTCTACCAAAGGTGCGATATATGGTTAAAAGTGAAGAAAGATAAAAACATGTATTAAATAGTTAATGTATAATACGTTTGGGGGAGCTGTTAATGAAATAGTTAATACTAATACATTACAACAAAAATTATGTGCAAGAAAGGCAATAACAATAAAAGTAACGTCAAAATTGTCAATTTAAGACTACAACAACTATTTACAGCTCCTATAACTATGATATATTAAATATTACTGTTTAATTATATTACTAATTAATTATATTAATTAATTTAATTATATTCTTATTATTATTTTATTATAATTATTTGCTATAACTACTTATACAAAAACGATTAGCAGAGAGTATCTTTGCTGTCGTCAGTCCTCTAAATCCGAGTCCAGCATTGACGCGTTAATATCAATAAATTCAACATTCTCTTTGTCTAGATCTGCATCGTCACCAATAAGAAGAGATTTCATATCATCAGTAATAGGTGTATTTACTGATTTTCTCAGCACAGGTCTTATGCTGGACAGGTAGGGATCTGACGAGACAAGGAGACCATTGAAAATGTCTTCGTTTGTCGCTTTTCGACAAAATTTGCGCGAATGCTGTTCTCGAATTTTCTTGAAGTCTTTGTTTCTGGCTTCCGATGCCTCTTCAGATAATTTGCCAATGGGCATAATATTGAAGTGTTTAATAACTTCAGCACCGTGCAGTAAAAGTTTGTGGACACTCGAAGGCATGTAATACCAGCCATAGAGCTCCACATATAATTCTGCTGTTTGGCGCGCAAAGTTTTTAAACGCCTCAACATTTATGGGCTCCCCACAGGCCATCACACGCAAAAGTGTTGCAAATCTTTGGATCAAACTAGGATCCAAGCCTGTAATAGCTGCAGTATTGGCAGGATTACCAAAAAATTTCCTCGCTGTGTTTCCATCGTTTGTGGTTCCGGAACCTGAAAATTATAAATGAATCAAAACTAATCCACAACTTTGTAAAGAATAAATAGAACTAACGTTATTTGAAAAAATAAGATTTAAGAACAACGACTGTTATCATAACTCACCTTGTTTAACGATGTCTACTAGGAGGCCCATTTCATCACGAAACTTCTGCTGTATAGTTTTTTTTCTACTCTTCAATGACTCTTTGCTGTCTGCATCTCTGGCTTGCCATGTTTTGAAGTCTAGTCTATACGAAATATGGAGTAGGCACTCCATACATCTAATCCAAGCATGAAGTGTAGACAAACCATACTGATATATATCTGTTGAAACAGGTTTTCTGGAAAGAAAGTGAATTAATTAATAAAAAGATACACAGCATTACGGTAATCTGAAATATAACAAATTATTCAAAACTTACTCTGAGATCTTCTCTAACTTATTCATTTCCGAAGGGGTAGCTTTACAGATGTCACAAGTCTGCGTTGAAGTATTTGACAGTTGCGAAGTGATTTTACCATCTATCATGGTCATAAGCATTGAGTGCTTAACAGTATGAATTCCCATAATAGACGGCTCCAGTGCTGCAATCTCAGCTTCAATCAAAGCCTGTTCTTCCTTAATATTTAATTTGTTTTCATTTGCAAATTTAAAATAGAGCGGTCTGCAGAACATTGTGGAAGATGGCTTTGGATTCTCCCATAACTTTTCTTCACCACAAACTAAGCGCAGAGGCACAAAAGAACACATAAAATTGCTTGAATCATCTTCACCCGCCATAGTTTGTTTGTACAAACTTTGCCCTGAAGCACCGTCAAAGCCCCACTTGCATATCAATGTTAGCTCTTTGCCATCTAGCGAAGATTCCAAACGTAGGAATTTCCCAAATCTAGCAACAGTTTTGTCCAAAATCGCTTGAAGCTTTACTTTTACCCCTCTTTCGGTAATTTCTATGGTGTCTTTTGGTGGGTAACAGTCCTTTTTCGCCTCTAAGATAGCAGTATATGAAGGATATAGTAGTATTCCTTCTTCTTTTGCACAAGCTCTTAATATTGTATACTGCCATTTTGAAAGCTTCAATGAAGTCAGAATTCCTAAAGCTTTATCAGCGGAATATATGGGCATAGCTTTCTTGGACTTCAACAATTCCTTTATCTTTGTAGCCTCTTCGGGATGCTCTGTGATCAATTTTATTATATCTGCTACATTTTTGTTATCTGCACTTAAACCAGTTGCATGAGCAAGGCTTTCAGTGCTATGCGTGAGGAGCTCTTTCACTCTTCTTCTCTTCTGTAGCGGGCTTAGCTCCGAGAACACTTTTCTTGGACTCACAACAGTTGATGTTCCAACACTGTACGTCTCCGGTTTGTATGATGTTGATGCACCCTCATTTACACCGAAGTCAAAACTGGAACATGGTTGCTGCTCTTCTAACATTAAACAAGGTGTCATCTTGTCCTTCATGAACTCAGGCCATTTTATGTCTTCTTGCAGCCATGTCTCATACTTTTTTATGAAAGTATGTCTCGTGCGATTACACGAGATCCATTTGTTCCTCAACGAACACACACGAGTCTGACAGAATTGTTTCAATTCTTTATTTTCGATTTCTGACAAATCAACGGCATTGACAAAAACTTCATATAATACACTGGGCTGTGAGAAACAGCTATTGTTAGCCACAAACATAAAAATATCCAAATTGGTACTAAAAGCTTCCATCATAACACGAAAACAAATCGAACGTAATAAGTATAGTAAAGCACAAGTGCAAAGAGCTACTGAGTGAAGTTAGTTTAAATGTCCTATTTATATTATAACTACCCTCATTAACACTCGCTGTCCCATAATGCTTATTAAATTAAAATTCAACAATAATGACGGTGATTAACAAATGAGTTATTTCGTGAAATTAATTTTGTAGTAAAATGTAAATAATCTACATCGTTTTCTAATATTTTCATTATAAAAGTCATTAGCAGGTTATTAACTAACGACAATATCAGTTATGTGGTTGGTTACTTCATTTAATTATATACCTGTGTGTTGTTAAATATATTACCTATGTGTTATTCCCGGTTATAAACTATTATGTGTGCTAAATTTCATCCAAATCCGTTCAGCTGTTTGAGCGTGAAGAAGAGACAAACATACACACACACACACAAAGTTTCGCCTTTATAATCACACTAAGATTATAAAGGCGAAAGTTTGTGAGTGTGTGAGGGTGTGTGTGTGTGTATGTTTGTCTCTTCTTGCATGAGTATTAGTTTACATACTATTTTCATATTCAAAGCAATATGTAGCTTCACAAAATACCATCAAAGATTTGAAAGATCACCGACTGTAAATTCAAAATTTCCAAAGCTTGCTACATGCAAAGCGGCACCGAAAGGCTCAAGAATTGTATGTCATCTTGATCGCCGTGTATGGTGCAATAGCTCATGTGAATACTAGCCCATCAGTTCTATTCAGTTTTGAAAAAAAGCACTTTAAGTGTTTTATTCCATACAAAAAAAAAGAAAAAAAAATTTTTCTCACGCATGGAGCTACTCATACCCTTCATACTATATTAGTAAAACAAAGGGAGGTATATTAAACACAAAACATATTTTTATTTATTAATTTCTGACGTTAAGTTTCTATGAGTATGGAGCTTGATTTTCAGACCACTGTGCGCCGTCCCGATAAGGCCGGGAGACGCTAGATATTAATCATCCCCTTAGCATCGGATTTTTTTTTTCTTACCCTTTGCACAAGTATCATTGAATTTAATCGCGAAGGCATTTCTTTTTGCTTTTGTTGTTTATTCTTATTGCTTATTGATTGCTTTGGTATCCGACCAGGGTCGATAATTTTTAAAACCAAAAAAAATAATAGTAGGATGAAACCCATTAGAAAAGGAGGGGAATATTATAAAAATGAAAGGAAAAATAATTTACGGGCGATCTGAGGTCGGGAAGGGGATGGGGGTGAGTTTTTAAGGGTAAAAAACGGTTTTTCTCGATTTCCGGCAAAACTAAAAGTCCTATCGAAAAAAGTCAAATAGGAAAGTTGTAGGTAATAAAAAGATGTAAAACTTTTGTATTTACACTTTTTTCACATAACCTCAAAATTTATGTGAAAAATTCAAAAAACCAAGTTTTTGGTTTTTTATTTTTATCTTTTACAATTTTTTATTTTTTTTAACGATATTTGGTGAAAACTTACCTTTTTATGTCCCAAATACGCTGTAATTTATTTGATTAAAAATATTTATTTTTTCACCTTATTTTGAATTAATATCGAAAAAACACCCTAATTTTCAATCGAAAATTCACCCGTCAAAATATCAGTTTTTTTCAAAAAGTTGGTATGGTTTCTGTTCGTTGAAATCTCTACTTTCCGATGGTGAAAAAAAATATATATGTTACTACAGCAAATCTTCTCAGAAAATGCAAAAAACCAAAAAAAACTCGAATTCGATTTTTTTTTTTTAATTATTATAAATAATTTTGAGCTATTTATTAAAATTTACACTTTAATTACTCGAAAAACGTTAGATTACATGTGACATTGATAACAAAAAAATTGCAAATAAAAATATACTACTATAATTAACAAACAAATAAGTTAAAAAAATTAATATTTAATAAGACATCTACAATATTTGGAGAAAGTTGTCGAATCTTCTTTAAATTATATGCGTAGATGCCTATTTATAACTATTTTAAGATAAATTATATATACCTGAGTAGATATACCTGAGTGACCTACGAAAAATTGTAGCCCATCAAAAGGTATTTCGTGGAGAAGTGGGGAAGGGGCTAGGCGGGTCTGGGTCTTACTACATACATACCTACTATTATATACTATATATTTCGTAGCAGCTGTTACAACCGTTAGCCTAACCAGTATTCGAAATACAGTACAGTATACAACATCGTTTATAAAAATACACGTGCACGCTGAGTTTCTTGAAGATAATTGTGACAAGTTTACTTAAAAAAACAAAAAAACTTTTCGAATCTGCATAGGAAGGTTAATACTATCTCTATTTTTATCTGTATCAATCAACTCAAACATAAAAATCGTAATATTTTCTTTAAAAAATAGTATGCTTAACGTAACATAACCTAAAGATTGAAATTAAATGATATTTTAGTACAAGATAAAAAAATAATAATCTCCTTAATTTTGCACAAACAAATTTAGTTAATCCCATTAAAAAAAAATATATTTCAAAATACATAAAAAATATATTAAAAGTCTATAAAAAATATATAAAATATATATCGTAAATATATTTTTAATAACAAACTTTTGGCCGATTTTCATATATATTTTATACATTTTTAATAGATTTATAATATATTTTTTATACATTTTGACATTTATTTCTTTAATATTTTTTTTTTCATGGGAGTTTATTCACGATAAAATAGTGAAGGCATTATTAATTCTATTTTGTATTTTCAGATTATCAGTATGGATGAATCTGTTTGTACGAGTATCATCTGCAATAAGGCAGATGATAAGCAAGTGTATGCAATAAAAAAAGCAGCTTTGAATCATTTAGTGGTATTCAGCAAGAAAAGAATCGACAATAAATACTATAAATATATAATAATTAATACTATAAATTATTTATAATAATTAAAAAAAAACTTTCGAATTCGAGTTTTTTTTGATTTTTTGCATTTTCTGAGAAGATTTGCTGTAGTGACATATATATATTTTTTCACCATTAGAAAGTAGAGATTTCAACGAACAGAAACCATACCAACTTTTTGAAAAAAGCTGATATTTTGACGGGTGAATTTTCGATTGAAAATTAGGGTGTTTTTTCGATATTAATTCAAAATAAGGTGAAATAATAAATATTTTTAATCAAATAAATTACAGCGTATTTGGGACATAAAAAGGTAAGTTTTCACCAAATTTCGTTAAAAAAAAAAAAAAATTGTAAAAGATAAAAATAAAAAACCAAAAACTTGGTTTTTTGAATTTTTCACATAAATTTTGAGATTATGTGAAAAAAATGTAAATACAAAAGTTTTACATCTTTTTATTACCTACAACTTTGGCATTTGATTTTTTTCGATAGGACTTTTAGTTTTGCCGGAAATCGAGAAAAACCGTTTTTTACCCTTAAAAACTCACCCCCATCCCCTTCCCGACCTCAGATCGCCCGTAAATTATTTTTCCTTTCATTTTTATAATATTTCCCTCCTATTCTAATGGGTTTCATCCTACTATTATTTTTTTTCACTTTTTATTATTTTTAAAGGCTTCTACCCTGGTCTATTTAATAACATTTAAGTCTTAAGTTTTAGTCAAACGTTGTTCTCTTGAATCAATTGTTTATTTGTATCGATTTTAATCAGAGTTTACTTTTATTTGATTATACAGGGTGAATTTGAATTCATGCGACACCTGTTAAGGGGTCATTGTACTCATCATTATGAACAACTTTCACTATGGGATCAACGTTGAAATCGCGAAAAAAAAATCAGCTGTTCCCTACATTTATGTTCGCATAGCTCGTCAAAATGTAGGAAACAGCTGATTTTTTTTTCGCGATTTCAACGTTGGTCCCATAGTGAAAGTTGTTCATAATGATGAGTACAATGACCCCTTAACAGGTGTCGCATGAATTCAAATTCACCCTGTATTGTTCTTGTTGTTCTTAGTTAATTGACTCAGGCGTGACTTTGCGGAAATCCATTATAAAATACAATAGACGACGTATATTTACTAACTTAATCCGCGTAACTGTTCTTATAGAGTCATAAAGAACCCTGTAAGAAATCGACACGTGTTTCACCTCTCGAGGAGGTATCCTCAGGATGGCGATTGACTTGTTGCGAACTCGGACCCGACGTGTGGACACGTCAAGCGTCGAGAGCAGTGTGAGCCACTTCGCCCGCCAACCCCATCGTCGTCTAATGTATTTTTCTTTTTTTTTTTTTCTTGTTAGCTTAAAGAGCATTCATTATTTCTTTATTTCTGCTAAGTGTGAGTTTATCTTTATCCTCATATTATCATCAACTGTTCACCAATTACTTACCTATTGCTTAACTCAAATATACCTCTAATATAAAAATAAACAAAAAAGTCACAATTTCTTTTTTTTTTTTTTCAACAAAATTTTATATTTCTCGACTCCGTATCTTCAGAATAAGAAATTATCAAAATTACTGTTCATCTACATCTTTCATCGAAATAACCTACGCATTTTTATAACGTCTCCTAAAACATCTAAAGAAGAGATTAAGAATACTAAAACATTCAAAATTACATAAAATATTTAAGAGACTTTTCTTCCAATTTTCTCTCTCTTAAAATCTTAAAACTAAAAATACTCCAGGTAAAAATATCCGGAGTCTCTAAATCTCAACTGTTAGCGATTCTCAATAGGAAGGTATAATTTACTGTCGCGAAAAGCAGTTTGTTATAGGAAAAATAAAGTTTCCACCATCAATAATAAGTTCTCGGTTTGTTGAAACTGTTTTCGTTGTTGAAACCCATTTAGGTACTGATAATAATTTTGGATTCCCTTTCACACCTTTTAATGTTTGTTTTTAGAGTTCCGTACCTCTAAAGGAAAAAACGGAACCCTTATAGGATCGCTCGTGTGTCTGTCTGTCTGTTCGTCTGTCACAGACAATTTGCTCCGAATCGAATTGACTGATTAAGTTGAAATTTGGTACAGATATGTATTTCTACCACCCCAACACGGACGTGTAACATAAATAAATGAATTTTGTACATTGGGGTTACTTTTGGGGGGCAAGTAAGAGAATTAAAAAAAAAAGTTTTGCGAACTGTACTGTGTGACATATCAAATGAAGGGCTTATTGCGAGGGTCTCAACTACATTTTTTTAATCATATTAAAATAAATTCTTTAAAAGATATTTAAGAAAATTAATGAAAATTTACCATTCCCCCCTTATCTCCGAAACTACTGATCCTAAAATTTTGAAACAAATACAGAGAATAGTTCTATGCTTATAAATTACAACAAAACCTATAAAAAGTATATGGTCTTAAAATAACATAGTAAATCACTCAATATTGTGCGTACAAACTTACATTTGCAGTTGGAATATATAGGGGAACATGTTTTTTAAATACAATGTTAAGTTTGTTCTTGGGATAAATTTTATTCATTCCAACTACGGAACCCTTCATTGTGCGAGGTCCGACACGCACTTAGCCGGTTTTTTTTTTTGTTGAATGGTTCTGGTTTTAATAATAAGGTATAGTGATAGCAAGTGGCTATCTGTAATTAACATACAGATTCCTCAAGGTTCGATGGTCTTTAAGGACAAAATGGAACTATTCAGTAGTAGCATTTGTTTTTAATGTTAGCCTACACTGTCTCGGTGCTGGGCAAAGGCCTCCCCCAAATCCTTCCAAGCATCCTTTTCCAGGGCCACCTCGCTCCAATCCTTGCGGTACGCGTTTAGGTCGTCTCGCCGCCTCTTCCTCTAGCACCCACCGTGTGGAGACGCAAAAAAACTAAAATATTTTTGTCTCTAGCCATTTCTTTTTGAACTAATTAGGTAAATGGAACTTAGAAGGAAGAAGTGATTTTAAATGTCAAAAAACTGCCCTAGTGCTGTATTTACTGAGATAGATTTAATATCGACCATAAAATTACTGCAGGATGACACCCTTAAAAAAATCATGCTACAAGTTCCTTAGTACGGAAATCTATAAAAAAACTACAAAAACCAAAGAAGGAATCGACAAATGTAATCTTTTTTTGGTCCGTATTACAGGATTACCCTAGGGAATTCCGTATGGATAAATGAGTAAGCTTGTATGGATTACCGATCTACCCAAAATGAATGAAAAAGTAATATTCCATCTGTGTAATAATAATGTATCGTTATGACTGTATTTCAAATAACTGAACAATAAATAAAATTGAAGGCAAAAGTTACTAATATATACACACAGAATACTAAACTTGTTGGTACTTTTTACCATAACAAAAGAAAAAAAAACTTAGTTTCTTAACAAAACCAGTTAAGAGTACATTATTTTTGTTATAACAGATATTAGAGGTACCTACTTTCTGGCAAAATGCCAACTTTTGTACAATTTGAGCTATAAAACTGAAGGTATATTATTACTTTTGCTCAATCGGAATTAATATAGAGTATTACTATTAATGTTACTATTTCCTTTATTTAATTATTATAAATTTCGCAGTGATCAGAGTAGTAGGTATGATATCATCGTTACTAATATTAGCCTAGTTTTTTCCCAAATATACAGCATGTATCGGAAAGGTGGTTTTTAATTATTTTTCCTATTTTGGTATAGTAATATTATTCTAGGTGCATCGTCTTCACATAAACTAATGTACCTTAACAAAATATTGTAAAACATTTTAAAAGAGTAACGGTGGAGTTTCTTGCTCATTCATCTCCATACGAAAACTACCTTTTGGAAGGGGCGACTAAAATCAATTATTTTATTTGTACATTTTTACATTCAAAAGTGTCTTACAAGGGCCTATTTGAAATAAATGATTTAACTTTGACTTGCCGGGGTGGTTTCGTGGATGGGTGACTGTCTTTACATACCGAGACTCCTCCGTGCCTCGGAAAGTACGTTAAGCCATTGGTCCCGTCTGTCATTCGTGGATCTTTGACAGTCGTTACGGGCCGTCAGAAGCCCGAAAGTCTGACAACCAATCTTACCAAGGGGTATCGTGTTACCCAGTAACTGGGTTGTGGAGGTCAGATAGGCAATCGGTTCATGTAAAATACTGGTATTCAGCTGCATCCGTTTAGACTAGAAGCCGACTCCAACATAGTTGAGAAAGGGCTAGGCAGATTGATTGAATATCAGAAAAGTGTGGTCACCTTTAAGGGTACAGACCACCAAACTGAACGTAGAACTGAAGTAATCGCAAAAAAATTATCAGCTGTCCCATATATTGGGGTCAAGTACGTATTGAAGTTTTCTATGGGATAGCTGAATATTTTTTGGCGATTATGCTTTTCTGGAGTGGCGACCGCATACCAGAAGACGTAGCATTAGAAGGCCTCCCACAAGGTGGACCGATGGCTTTGTGAATGCTCCTGGAATCCGCTGGATGCGGGAAGCACAGAACTGGTGAAAATGGCGGTGCTTGGGGGAGGCCTATGTCCAGCAGTGGATGTTTTCTGGATAAAATGAAGAATCCGAATATGTAATGTACCTACCCGTTAACAATTCAATGAAGAAATAATAATTTAAGCGGAAATTACTTTCATCTTACAAACAAGGAAATATGTATAAAGAAAATTGATTTCATATACATCAGGAAACAAAAAGTTATAGGTAAAACCAGAAAATTTATTGTTTAACAAGTTAACTACCAATTTAAATTGTACGTACATTGAAATCACAACTCTCATTTGATAGTTGTATCAAATGGCTATAATACAGCACATTGACATAGAGTCCGCGCCACCACTGAAGTCCGGCGGAAAATTGAACTACATTTTTGAAAATGCATTTTGAAGCAATGACATGGACACTAGCGCCGCGTCTGTCAAACTTGCGTGGTGGCGCGGATTCTAGTATGTTTATTTGATAAACATTTAATTTCCCTTACTGAACATAGGAATTCATTTTACTGTAAGGAAATGGGTGCTTCCATTTCTTATTAAACTTGGTTTAGTAGGTACAAATAATTTCAACAAAACTTTACTGACATCTGTTTTATTTTTTTGGTATAAGCCGTAACTTCATTCGTTGATGTAGATAGAAGATCGAAGTCATATAATTAATCAAGTCTAGTATTTCAAAATAACTGTTTCTAGTCAAAACATGAAACAAGGAAACAACTACCTACTCTTTTATTTTCAAGTTCCAAGTTTTTTTTGTAGTTCTATTATTACAAGCCAGAAACTAAAACTGCCTAGCCTTTTCCCAACTATGTTGGGGTCGGCTTCTAATCTAACCAGATGCAGAGGAATATCAGTATTTCACATAGAGCGACTGTTCATTTGACCTCCACAACCCAGTTGCTGGATAACACGTTACCAGTAATTGGTAAGACTGGTTGTTAGACTTTTGGCTTCTGACTCCCGTAACGACTGTCAAAGATCCAAGAATGACAGCCGGGACCATCAGCTTAAAATGCTTTCTGAGGTACGGAAGAATCTCACTATGTAATGGATGGTCACCCATCCACGAACCGACCGCGGCAAGCGCAGCTTAACCTTCGAACAGCTGTCATCATTTGGTTAGGAGGACTACGACAAAATATTAAAAAAACAACCCTATGTTCATCAGATACAATTACAGCATCTTGTTACTGAACCTTACGAAGTATAAAATAATA
This sequence comes from Agrochola circellaris, assembly GCA_914767755.1. NCBI lineage: Eukaryota > Metazoa > Arthropoda > Insecta > Lepidoptera > Noctuidae > Agrochola > Agrochola circellaris. The sequence continues at coordinate 15,180,870 of OU611860.1, forward strand.
TATTTTATTTTATCATGTCTGTACCACGTACTGTTTAATTTTCAGGAAATTAATTTAACATCCTCGGGAAAATGAGATGAATTTTTCTTAGAATTTCATAAGCTTATGTAGGAAGTATGTGTATTCAAAGCTTTATTTTGCAAGAGATGTTATTGAAATTCTGCTCAGTATTTTGATAATGTTGGCAATACATTGTAGCAGGGCCAAGTCTTGTAACACAGTTATGTCAAAATTATCGCAGATTTTGACAGTTTTAGTAAAATGAAAGGCGTCATTATGATTTTCCGATAGCGTGCTACTGACACTCCTTTGGGAAATTTGATCATAATTGATAATTTCTTACATAATGCTATTAGTACCTGAGCGACCGAGCTCTGCTCTGGTGATAATAGAAAATGCTTATTTAATCGTATAGGATATTTCATACTAATTCCATGCTGCCATGTCATTATTCTAAGGTAGCCATCTTGTTCTAAACTTTGGGCGACCGAGCTATGCGCGTGAAAATACGGAGAAAACTAATTTTCCCAGATATGAGACGTAACTAGATAAATTTTTCACCCGTAAACCGTAACCCTATATTGTAACTGTCATCGAAATCGTTAAAGCTGTTTTCGAGAACGTGATTACAAATATATATTTATACAAATATTGCTCGTTTAATAGTATATGATTTAGACATTTATTTTTTATTACGAACTTTTAACAGAATGCTAATTGCCTTGGCATGGTTGTCATAAATGACAAATCAGTGAAATTATCAGACTTGGGCCCCTGTTCTAGGCTACTTCGCATATGTACCTACAGGGCCAGAATCGTTTCTAGACGTACTTGATCAAAAGCGAGCGCTGACTGTAAACGTACCTGAAACAGTTACCAGTGTCTATTGTGTGCACATTGCCCTTTGACTCGCGAAAAAAACCGATAGCCGTCATATAGCTCGCGGCGTATCGTTAGGCCCTTTGTACAACACGTTTTTCTTGTAGTGAAAAACTACGGATTATTCGCCGTGTGTAGGAACGGTCGTCAGTGTGTATGGATCACTTTGGAAGCTTGTTCACAGACACGTTATTTCTACGGCGCGTTCTTTACGCCGTGTGTAGGCACGGTTATCAGTGGATCACTATGGAAGCTCTGCCCACTAACGCTTTTTCTACGGCGTGGTTTATACGCTGTGCGGTTTGTTTACGTTTAGTTTTTTTGTTTACGTTTAGTTTTTTTGTTTACGTTTTGTTTTTTTGTTTACGTTTAGTTTTTTTGTTTACGTTTAGTTTTTATTTCTGCCAAAGTATAGTTCTCGGTGATTTTGTTTGGTACATTGGCGTGTGCTAGCTAACATATGGATAATAATTTAAATTAGGTTAATTATGTTGAATACTATTATATACCTAGAATCATTTTTTTTCTTTCTAACTGAACAGACAGCTGTGCTGCTGGGGAGTTTGTTGCGCCACTTCTTCTTTCCAGCTAACGCACTAGGAAGTGGTGAAGGGTGGGCGTTTTGTGGGACTGTCTTATGTTATTTTGACGTTCGAAAAGTGCTGATTCTCAGCCTAGTTTGAATAAATGACTTTAGAATTTTAAATTTTGTATACGCCGTGCCATAAAGATGTGCCGTGTCTTTTTAGTTACAGATACATGTTCGGTTACTATTACAACTCAGTAGTAAATACCTGGATTAAAAGACTGTTATTGGTTTATGTAATTATTATTATTGAAGAAGCATCGAAAGTAACATCATCATTATCGTCCACAGCCCGACGTCCCCACTGCTGGGCATATTTACAAAAAAAAACCTTTTTTTTATAGGGGTCTCCTTTCATAAGCCAGTTCCACAGAGCACGAGAGGCTGCTAGAGGCATTGTCAACACTGTCCATACAAACAAAGCGTCACCGATTACTTGCAATACGACAGAAATCACGTATAAAAACTGAATGTGTGTGGCTTTGAATGGCGGTCGTGACAGACGTTTTGTCACGTCGGGGTCACCATTATAGAGGTATGAAGAACATGGTGTAAAGCTCACTCATCCTCTAATAAAAAATGGAGGATCCTTCGACCAGACGGGTGTCGTGTCTGGTGGGCAACTGCCAATGATTGATGTCGGAAAGTTATATATGTGGTGAACGCGCGACAAAATTTGCTTGCGCAATGCAAGATTTGCGTGACGTCAGGTCTCTCATGCGCAGTTCGCATGTAGCGTTGTAGATGCCGCCACACTCTCAGCAGACTTTGGCAGCCAAGAATATTATTAGTGCTGTCGGTTCTAGACGCTGCGCTGCTGGCGCGGCTATTCCGTGCTCTGTGGCCTATTCTTATGTTTCTGTGACTAAACACTGCCACCAAAATTTCTACCTACTAAAAAAGTACCAATGTCATCTTGAATGTATCTAAATACAGTCCTACCTCTTCGAAATTGAAGACGGGAAACATATCAACAACATGTCAATCTGGTGTGTAAATATAGGAAGGAATTCGATTAGCTTGTCAATAACACAAGTGGGCATATATTTGAACGTCATCCGCCATCTTGGAATCCCGTTTTTATTATGACACCGAAGTTCTCACAGGATTTCGTGGTAAACGTAAATTGAAATGAGAATGGAACGTACTGATCTTTGTTTTGATTCAATTTGAAAACAAAATTGAAAAGTTCGTAAATATAGGTACCTACATAGTATGTTTTTGTTATCCAAAGTGACACGAGGTTTCTGGAGCAGATTAGAATTTGGCAAAACCAAACGATGGATAAAACAACAAAAATAAATCTGGTCTAACATTTACAATACATTTCTGTGAGAAGAAAAATGTTGGAGAAATAATGACCTAAAAGCTGTCAAAATTCAAAATTAAAATATTTTTATTTCACATAAACCTACAAGGGCACTTATGAAACGTCAGAAGCTAGGTGCACGGTTCCAATTGGTCGTTTCCTATGGAGAAGAGCCGGCAAGAAACTCCACGGTTACTCTTTTAAAAGTAAATGGTTTTTACAATGTTTCCAAGTTACAGTGTTAAAAGGTATGAGAGGACAGTGTAGGCCCATCAACAAGTACCAGGTACTTAGCAAAATATTAAATGGTCCACAGATCTACAGTCTATTATGTCTACAACGTTCTCTTATTCACAAAATTTAAAAGAAAATAATCTATATAAAAGACAAATGAAATACCTAATAAAAATAAAAACCTATTTAAACCAAATGATAATGGTTGCCACTACAGCTGCAACAAATCAAATTTAATCAAAAATATAGAATATTGTAAATATACAATGTCAAATAATAAAAAGATTATGTCATTTGTAAATTAAAATAAAATAAAAAAGTAAATTAAAATAATTATCGAAAGTCGCTGTAACTTAACAAGTTGTTTCGATCTTTTGCCAAGCTTATAACAAATCTCTTTGTCTTATTACAAAATCAGGTTTACCTGCAGACCCAAGACCCAGAACCATAGAGCCATTTTATAATACTTAAATTGCGAACTTTATTCCGACAACGGTAAAGTTTTTAATACAAAACTGCTAACTTAGACTTAGCTGTCAGTTTTGTTAGAATTGTATTTCAAGCATAGTAACGTTCTTATTATAAAAACTGGTTCGATGGTTTATAACATGTCAAAAGAAAAACATTGTTTTGTTATACGATCGATTATCATGTATGTAGGTACTTCTCCTTTTATGATCCTATTTGAAATTAATTATTTGACTTTGACTTTGACTATACAATGTCGCCCATGGGCATGTGCCTGCCCGTATTATTCTGAATAGTCATGAAAAATTATCGGAAACTTACTTTAAAAGTAGTCTAATATAGGACTAGATTGAGAATCCCACGCCATTTTTTTTGAAACTTCCATTCATCTTTTCAACACCCACGTTTACATACCCGTCATTTATTTATACAAACAAACATTGTATCGATTTGATTTTGACTCTGACTTCTATTGATATTTTCAAGCTTCAAGGTTCAAAAAATCATACAGCAATACTTTTCTAAGCTTAGTGAAAAAGTTGACAAAAGAATGTAGTTAATGATAAAACATAATTATACGAAAACAAGCCACTCATCAAGAGACAAGACGAAGGCAAAAATGTACTTGAGTTTCAGGAAAAATACCGACATTTTACACATAAATTCACAACATACTTCTATGGAAATTAAATCCCTTAAATTAAATCCTTAATCTCCCCTGTAAGCGTACCTTTCTCAACCCTTGTCAAGGAGGAAAATGTCCGCAGAAACTCAGCCATTGCATTCTTGCAGTGGTTTAATAATTTAATATTCAGAGAAATATATTATTGGAATAACATTAGGACCCATCTTTGGATGGGTATTAATAAGCTTATGAGGTTACATCGTTATAATTTTAACTGTCAAAGTGGCGAGAAATAAGAAATAAGATTAATTTAGAGACCATCAGCAATTGGACGTAGTTAAACGGAAAGGACACAAAGTTAGTTTTCAGATATTCAAGTTTTAACTGCAAAGAGTTTTTTGGTATACATAACTAATTTTCACCCATAGTGTGGCTTGGATCTTTTCCGCTTAACTACGTCCAGTAATACAGGGTTATTTTAGATTGGCTAGCTAAACTACGAAGATGCGATGGGTATCGATAACGATATCGATAATAAGTTTTTTTGGGGAGTGGTTAACTAGCTGTTAGTGTTGTTAGTTGAAGTACAAAGTACTTGAGTTGAGTAACCTGTTTTTTTTTTAGTTATACTGTGGTTAGATTTCGATACCCATAACACAGACGTTATGGGTATCGAAAAATCCAGAAAAAACAGGTTTTCTACATATTATGATAGTATTAAAGGTTTGTTAACTAAATATGTGCCTAAATACATTTCATTAAACACGTGCCAATGTGTAGTAAATGCAAACATTCCCTAACACTTTGGTTGGCACGACAGCTAACTAAATACAATTAGTACTAAACGAAGGTACTTATTTAAAACATTAGGGTAACTATTTTATTTATTACTTGGTAATAATTAAATTTAGTGGTAAGTAATTGCATTTAGTGTCAACGCTGTCTTGTAAAATAATCACTAGTAAATAATGTAATGAAAATATTAATCTTAACGGTTCAATTGTTTTACCAAACAACATTTTAACATAGCATAAGATAACATCACGCCTATTTTCCCCGAAAGGTTAGGTAGAGGTATGTGTGGGTGAATAGTACACCCACATTTCACTAAATATATTTAAGTCCCATGTAATAAGGGGCGAGCATGCCATCAATCGGGCACAAATCCAAACTCCGAACCGCCACTGAGAAATTCCAGATGAAATACCAATAACACTACCCGACTTGGGAATTGAACTCAAGATCTCATGCTCAACAGTAGCGTTTGCGACCACTAGAGCAACGAGGCTGTATAACTACTGAGCATAATTTAGTACTAAAGTTGTCGTGTATCCCTAAAAGATAACTGCTAAATTGTATCGTGAAAATTGTTACAAGCTGATAGTGTAATAATAATATTTTTATTAGGTATATAAAAAGAATTGTGCCTTTAATTATGAGAACAACAAAAAATACTCTTTTAATAATTAAATTTAGCTTTCATTTTATTTAGTCATTCTTTGTGAGAGTCCTAATGAGCAGAAATCTATATTTACTGTTCTAAATAAAGAAACCTTTGAAGAAGAAACTTCTGATGTTTCTGTAGCAGACAAATTATGAACTACTAGCCGTGCCCCTCGGTTTCACCCACCATTTTCTTTTTGCACGGCTCCTAAGAGTCGTCGCGTGATACTAAATAGCCTTCCTCAAGAATTGGACTATCAAATGCAAAAAGATTTTATTCTAATTCGACTAGTAATTTTAGAGATTAGCGCTTTCAAACAAACAAATTCTTCAGCTTTGTTATATAAGTATACATTGTGTCGATATTGGAAATTCTTTCACTAATAGAATCTAAATTGGGATATTAATATAAGCATGGAATTTTCTCTTCAAATATAGAGCGATGGCGGGGTGAGCTCAAAGTCAATAATGTTTGTAATAGACAGAGATATGTATATATATAGCTGGTGAATTTAGTTATATAAGGAAGTTGATCTTTTTTTTTTCAGTATATTTATTTCCAAAAAAAATATTTATAGAATTTATTAGTCTTGAAATAGTAACAATAAATGATGTATAGAAATGTGGGAAGAAATAAAAAAAAAAAATTGTCCGCATCGCTGTCAACAGAAAAAGTGCCTAAAAACAGCATTGCTATGTTGAATAGCAATGCTGTTATAGAATTGAAGAGTTCGTTTTTTTTTATTTCTTTATTGTAGGTACTTATGATATCTGTGCTAAATAAACATAATATTTTCTTTCTTTCTCAAATATTTAAATCGTAAGATTTGCCCGCCTATGGCTTCAAAAGATGGTCGCGTTTCTGTTTCATTTTTAACCCTCATCGCAAAAAGAAAGGTGTCATAAGTTTGACCGCTATGTGTGTGTGTCTGTTTGTGACACTGTAGCTCTTGAACGGGTGAACCGATTTGAATCAGGTTTTTTTCTTTGAAAGCAGGTTTCCTAGCGATGCTTATACATGTTACATCAAAATCTTTTCTAGTTGATGAATGGATGTGAGCATCTTCCACAGGTCTGATCGATTTGAAATTTGGTATTTTGTTACTTCAATGGTATTAGAAGAACATAATAACCTTGAATTGATGCAGCATCACTTGGAATTTGCAGGATACCCAACCCCCTTACCAATTTACAGCACAGGTATCGTGTTTGGGCTCATTGAAATGGTCTCAATGAATAGGTTAAAGATAGATGGTGAACAAGGTCTGGTGGTGGAGTAGGAAAGAGAAATGAGGAAATATTTGTGTCAGGGGATTTTTAAATTGTAATAATAATTCAACCAGTTATGACACCGCTGACACACACATCGTCTCAAACTAAACTGGACTGTCAAGGAAACGCCATTATTATTGTGTGAGTTCTTCTAAATATAGTCAAATTTTCGCTCGACTTGGTTCAGTTTAAATCTTAATATAACAAAACAGACTGGTAAAATGTAATTAACGTTTTTGATTACAGCCCAACTCTTGATTCAATTAGTGATTGATGGGGTGACAACGTTATAATGAATATAGGACGTTCTGAGAACTGGACATTTTGCGAATTGGACATTCCGCGCCTAAACGTCCCGAGTGTCGCATTAAACATAGGAACTCAAACTGGATCGTTAGATCATAATTCCCTAAGGCAGTTCAAATGTGAACACGTGGTCCTATTAGCATTGCACGTTGCAGACAGATTCGTTACTCAGAGCTCGTTGACACAATAATACTGCTGCCTCCACTCACCACATCATGTTATTGTTCTTTATCATCTAACTAACTTTTTTTCAACCATGTTGGAGTCGGCTTCCGGCTAATCAGATTCTGATGCAGCTGAATACCAGTATTTTACCCGGAGCGACTGCCTATCTGACCTCCACAACCCAGTAACTTGGTAATACGATACCCCTTGGTAAGACTGGTGTCAGAGTTTCGGGCTTCTGACGACTCTCAACGACTGTCTGAAAATCCTCAACACAGTTACTGGGTAACACAACACGATTGTAAGATTTGTAGATTGGTTCATACATGCATCACACGATACATAAATTAACCACGCTAACAAAATACTCACCATACCAACATGCTAAACAAACCTACCTAGCCTTTTCCCAACTTTGTTGGGGTCAGCTTTCAGTCTAACCGGATGCAGCTGAATACCAGTATTTTACATGGAGCGACTGCCCATCAGACCTCTACAACCCAGTTACTGGGTAACACAATACCCCTTGGTAAGACTGGTGGTCAGACTTTCGGGCTTCTGACGACCCGTAACGACTGTCAATGATCTCCGAATGACAGCCGGGACCAACGGCTTAACATGTTTTCCGAGTCATGGAGGAGTCTCGATATGTAATGGATTGTCACCCATCCACGAACAGACCGCGGCAAGCGTAGCTTAACCTTCGAGTGGCTGTAATTATCCATCTCTCACTATAATAAACTATGTTGCTGAAAATAATTAATTTGTCTGTTTCAATTGTGAATAGACTTCAGTGGAACTGAATAGCTTTAAATAGGTTCCTACATAGGCTAGGTTTAGGCTTGAATAAGTAAGTTGAAGTGAAGTATCATTAGTTAATGTCTAGGCCTTGACTAAAACGCCTCAGTATTGTCTCTTTGTTACCTAATTATTAGGAAACCAGCGACCCGGCCATACTTTGCTGGGTTTTTCGAATTTCACAAAACATCGAGATTATTTTATAATATGTAAACCTAATATGAATGTATTTTATTTTTATTTTATTTTATTTTATTCGATGTTTTAGGTATTTTTATTTAGGGCGGGTAACACTGCATGGGGTTGTGAGTGTCATGGCGGCGGTGGCGATCACTTTTGATGCGATCGTCACGCGGTGCACACACACATGTTAAACACTTCTATTTTTTTTAAATAATTAAACACTGTTCTGTCTTTGTATAAAATAACTTTATTATATACACCGAATCGTGACTACAATGTCAACCGACTTGCTTCATAGCTCGATGATCACTGGCTGTGCACAACCTTTTACAGTTTTAAAATGACTTTTGCCCCACCCAGAAATAACGAGAATGTCCCCGTCATTTCTAAGTGTTGCCAAAGTAAAAATAATAAATTCAGCCTACCATAATGAAAATACATTTAACAGTTTGTTAGAATAACAATCATTTGTTTTTGACAGTGTTGCCATAGAGGATATTATACTTCGGTATTAAAATAATACATTTAAATAATTAAATCCAAACTTCCGTAATAATCGATAAGTTTTAGTAAAATTCAGAACTTATTTTCAATGAATGAGCCAAATGTTTTTAGAAAATGCGCAATAATCATTTGAAATTAAAACATGAATTTGAAACAAGCTAACACACAAATGCATTGGCTCTAAATTCAAGTAACAGTTATTGTGATTGGTTTTAATCAGTGTTAGTCATTGTAATCATTACTTTTTGTGATTAAGTTTTGTTACGATATTTGCAAGTAAATTAAGTGCGTTATTTTGCGAGTATTATTATTTAAACGCCTGCATGTACACGCCCGCGATGGAGGACCAACAGATGACGGATCAGTGTGGTGTCTCAGCTGCTCGAACATCCGTCATACACATGAACCTATTGGGAAAAAAAATCTGAATGCTGATGAAAACCGAATCAAAATCCGTTGCGCACTTTGTAAAAATAACGCGGTCACACAGACAGCACGGAGTCTAGGTTTGTGCCCTGCTGATAGAAAAAAAAAAAAAAAATAGGTATATATTTATGCTTTAGTTTACAAAAAGGGTTTTATGTTTGGAGCCTCCTTTTAAGCAAACAATGCCTTTGTTAGGAGACTCCGCTCTTCCATAATACGGCATAATTACTTAATCTACATATTAAAACACATCAGTAGGTACCTACTTAAAATATCAAATAAAAATAAGTATGATAGTGAGAGTATGATTCGAGTGTGAATACCAATATGCAATAGGCTCGCCCCTATTACATGGAACCTTATCATAACTGGCGAAATATGGGTGTACTAAAGGTGCACCTGTGCCTAACCGTTCGAGGAATTATGTTTTCAGAAATACATAGGTAATTATTTGTAAATCATTCATTTTAAATTCAGAAATATTATGCTATTTTAGCCTCTCCAGCAATTTTTACCGTAGTTAATCCCAATTACTTCAAGGCGAGCGTGCACCATCGTTAACTGCATCATCAAGGTGCGTCGAACGCGAGTTTATTAAATAATGATTGTTATAATACAGGGTGTCAGGGACATCGACGCGAAAACTGTTACCATGGATTCAGTACATGATTCTGAACCCACCTGCATAGAAATTTTTCGACAATTATAAAAAAAAAAATCAGCTGTTTCATAGAAAAGTGCAATACCTACGCGGTCAAAATGGGTCTCCCTTGTTTTACCGAAAAGAAATTGCCAAATTATCACTTCCCAAACAAATTTTCGCATAATTTCATTTGCCAAATTATTACTTACCAAAAAATCTCTTTACAAATAATTGTTACGAAAACCTATGTTTGGCAAGTGAACGTTTGAACAATAACTTGTTCACCAACTAGTACTTTTACCATTTTTTATCTAGTCAAATATTTCAGTTGGTATAACATATTTTACGCAAAATTAAATAAGCCAAATATTTGGTGTCGTCAATTTTAAACTTACCATTTCTGTTTAGTCGATTGCGTAGCCAATGACAAAAAATTTGCATCTATATGTTAGTTGCACAGATTATACAAATTAAATAACAATGTGTAAATAAGTGGGTAGATGGTAAATCATAAATGTCGCGCGATGTGGGTAAGTCATGCAAAACACTATCACTGTGTTTTGTAGCGGAAGTTGATTGTTTATTGAGGTGCTTTTTCCACTTGGGACAAATTCTAAACAGGTAATAATAATGTTAATATAATTATATTATTTCTCTCGATAGCCTCCTAAAAATAATCTCTTTTTCCATATTTTTTCTATATAATCTAGTCGTTTCTGGCACTCGCCGGCCGCTGCCGCGGCACCGCTCGCTTCGCTCGCTCGGCTCGTGCGTAGGTGGTCACAGTTTTAACCTAACCTAACCTAACCATTTTTTTTAAATTAATAACCTACTGTAACTAGTTCCATAAATAACCTAATGTCTAGTAACCATAAATTTGACTTGTTTCAGACAAATTCAAGTACATAAGCTTACAAAGAAATACGCAAATGACATCAAATTTAACAAACAAGTAAAATGTTTATTGGCTTTAAGTTATTTGCCAGAAAATGAAATCATTCTATATTTTAACAAGCTAATAGAAGGTATAGAAGATTCTGATTGGAAGCAAATCGCGAATTGGTTTGAAGAAAATTATGTTAGCGGATCATGGAACACGCAACCGAAGTATCCACCAAGCTTTTGGAGTTGCCATGTTGTAAACGAAAGACAAATACCTAGAACTTCAAACTCAGCTGAGGCGTGGCATCGTAGAATAAACATTTTCATTGATAAACACCACCCTTTTTTTTTTTTTTTTTTTTTTTTTTTTTTTTTTTTTTTTTTTTTTTTTTTTTTTTTTTTTTTTTGGATGGGAAATTATCAAATAACTTCTCCCGCTCTGGGTGGAGCGGGAGGGCGTGTCAGACTTTTACTGACTAAAACCCACCCGTGTTCCTTCCGTTGCCTGTGTGCCGAGGTCGCGATATCCCTTTCAGACAAACCCGCGACCCCGGCAGGCATTGGCCCTTCCGGACCCCGTCAGTTGGTGCTGACATCTCTTTGAGGCGCGCGTGGAACACAACGCGCCGTCGACCCGGGCCTGGTCCCTATCGGACGGCGAGCTACCCATTGCTCACCGTCCGCAAGCCCGCGCCTACGGTGGCCGGAAGTCGGCTCGCGACTCCCGACGCCCGGGGCGTCTCCTGCGGCGACTAGGGGCGCGAGGGGGCGCATTTTGCCTCTCCCTCGCGCGCTCCGCCTCCTCCTTTGCGAGCATTACTGCTTCGCAGAAGGAGGTGACGGCCTCCCATGCACTCTCGCTCCGGACCATGGCCTGAACCAGGGCCGGACGCGAGAGATCGCCGCCGCCGATCGCCTCCGTGAGGACACGGCGGTGCTCCGCCCAAGCTGGGCAGACCTCCACCGTATGCACTACCGTGTCCTCCGGGCGATCCACACAGTGGTGACACCCGGGCGTTTCCTCCCGCTTTATTCTGAACAGGAACCTCCCGAAACAACCATGTCCGGTGAGGACCTGTGTCAGGCGGAAGGTGAGGACGCCGTGGCGCCTCTCTAGCCACTCCTCAAAGAGGGGACTTATCGCCACAATTGTGGCGTGCCCAGCGCTGGGTTGCGACAATCGCACTCTCCATGCCGCCATGAGATCCCGCCGGAGCTCTGTCCGCTGTGCCGCGATTTCTCGCGGCAGCGGAGTTACGCCCCGGCGTTTCGCCTCCTCGCGCAACTCCCACATGTGCGCGAGGACTTTTGCCTCCAGATCCCATGGCGGTAGTCCGGCAAGGAGGCTCGCCGCCTCACGGGAGACCGTGCGGTATCCTCGTACCAGCCTGATGGCCATGACCCTTTGGGACGCGTTCAACCTCTGGGCTGGTCGCAGCCTTAATGAACGCGCCCACACCGGTGCCCCGTAAAGGGCCATGGACCGCACGATCCCCGCGTAGAGCCTCCGGCAGGAGGCGTTTGGACCCCCTAGATTGGGCAGAAGCCGCTTCAAAGCAGCCCCTGCCCTCTGCAGTTTGGGAGCCAAACGTCGGAAGTGCTCCACGAAGTTCCACCGGCTGTCGAGGACGAGTCCCAGGTATTTCATCGTCGACTCGACACCGATGTGAACCCCTCCTGCCGTTATCCGGGATAAACACCACCCTGGAGTGTATCGCTTAATTAAAGAATTAATAAATGAAGTTTCTTCAAATTTAGCTGACATTGAGATTATACCTACTATCAGGTGAACCGCCACAAAAAAAGAAAAAAATATATATGGATAAAGACGACAGAATTAATCGAGTTCTGCAGCACAAAAGTCTGAATACTCCGAAATAAATCTGCTAATGGCCATTGCAAAAAATGTAAAATTGTAAGTTACAAATATTTTGTACTAGCTTTTGCTATTTTGTACTCGCGTTAATAAATGATTACCTATATTAAAATAAAATTGCATTTTTAATTATACAATTCCCAAAAAAATCTTATTTTAACCTTTATATTTTTTGTCATAACAAATCATTTGACTAAACGTTTATTGTCTAAATATTGTTTGCTGTAATAAATCATTTGACTAAAGACCAAAAGCCTTAATGACATTATCCTTGGTAACAATCTGCCAAGTAAACATTTGACCAAATGAAAATGTGCGTACTAAAATTATTCCAAATATTACATTGGTATAAAAAAAGGTTGCTAAAATTTGTTTGGGTAATGAAAATTTGGCAAAATCTTTTCGGCAAAACGGCAGGATCCCGGTCAAAATGTATGGAACAGCGGATTTTTTTTTAAATAACCAAAGAATAATTTCTACACAGGGGGTTCAGAATCACTGAATCCATGGTAACAGTTTTCACGTCGACGTCCCTGACACCCTGTATATGAATAAAATTCGGTAATTAATTAGTACCAACAGAAATTTAAATTCTTTAACCAAAAGCACGCCAACCCAATCATAGACACAGCTACACCATATACAGGGTGTGACGTAAATAGTGGTTGATCGCTAAGGGGTTGACATACCGTATATTCAACTATCCCATCTAACTACCACAATTTGAAAAAAAAAACAATTTACTAGTATAACTGTTTCATCCCAATTTTCGTGAAAACGAAACTATATCAAAATATTTAAGTTTGTATATCCAATTCCCGCAATCGACTAACGAATTCCCAGAATAACTGATACATTTCATTCATCTATATTAAATGTACCTTCAGTAAGAGAACCATTCATTCATTCGTTCGTTCATATTTCGATGTTGGTCGGTATTGAATTCGTTCCCCAGAGAGCTTGTTAGAAATTTCAACCATTTCTGAACAAAAGATTTCATCTATTGATTATTAAAATGTCTATATTTTAGTGGGAGCTACTACATAGTGCTAGAGTTCCTCCAGTCGAAGGAACTTCAAAAGCTTTGATTGTATTATTACTGCTGTCAAGCAGTGCTGAGTTTCAATTTGAAGAAAGTGGGTGTCGGTAATCTGAGGTATTCGACTGAGAGCACTGATTTCAATGGCACTTGAGCGAATGGCGCCTAACCAGCTGTTCCACTACGCGCACCGAAACAGATCTATACTTAATAATATTATATTAATAATGATTACATATCAAATCGATTATATAAAAAAGCGTAGATAATTCGAAGTATGCCCAACTCGCGGATGCAGAACGGCCCTTGCTCAGCGTCATTATGATATTCTGTCCAACCATCTATATAGTAAAATAAATAAACTGTGCACCATTGCTCCCATGTGCCTAAATGAATTTAAGACCAGGGTCACATAATGGTTATTGACACTGAGTTACGATACGACTGAAGATTTCCTACATGTATACCTAACCTAATGTAGTTAATGAAGACATATATTTATTTATAATTAATAGTTTATAGTTATATTTTTTATTTATACAGACTTACATAAACACAGTTTCTCACCATATTTATCTCTCAAAACATACACATACCCCACATAGGTACTTTAGGCCGCATCATATTGTATGTGTATACTAGTAAGTAGATAACTTAATAATATTATACTGTGCTAGTCCTACAACTACCGTTAAATGTTTAAATCATAGGCGAGGGACGTTGGCACCCTAAACACAAGTTAAATCTTTCTTTGGGTGCCAGAGTTCATCGAAAACACTCTTTCCCTTAGTTGTAACGCTGCATAGTGTTTTAGATAAGTGTTTTTGTACAATTGAAGGTAGTAATTTTTTTTTTTAATGTAATAATTTATGTTATTAAATATAATATATACAGGGTGATTGGAAGATGGGTGCAAAGCTTTAAGGTGAAGATAGTATAGACAATTTAGAACCATTTAAGCCATTGTTGTCTTAGACGAAGTCTTACAATTTTTTTTTTTTTTAATAAGGTTTAAAAGACGTATTGTACAATTTTTTTATTTTTTCTGAGCTTTAAATGTCTGTAAAAAAATGTCTAATGACACAGAAGCCTAAAACATGTTTTGCTTGATTGCTTACACATTACTTTAATTAAATAAATAAAAAATGAATTCATTTATCATTCAATTTGGCCATAATTATGCAGTTTACATTAAATTTTGAGAATTTCCGAAAAAAAACTTAAAAATTTGGTTAAAAATATTTGGTAAGACTTCGTCTAAGACAACCATGGCTTAAATGGTTCTAAATTGTCTGTACTATCTTCGCCTTAAAGCTTTGCACCCATCTTCCAATCACCCTGTATATTATTACACGGTTACTCTTTTAACAATAATTGGCTTCTAAAATATTTCTAAATTACAGTGTTAATTAATAGGTATGGGAGGACAGTGTAGGCCGGTCAACAATTACCAGGTACTTAACAAAATACAAAATGGATATGTGGTTAGTGGATAAGATTAGGTGCCGTTGGTCGATTGCCGTTGAAATGAGTACTCTGAGTGGAATACCTCGGTAATGTTACAAGCTTGAGAGGTTCCAACTTTCTTTGTAAGGTTGGCAACGTCTTATAAAACTCTAGTGTTAGTATATAGGTGGTGGTAGGCACGATCTATCTTTTGGGCCGACAGCCTGTTTGCCAATCTATAACACGAAAAGAGACCATTGAACCAGAGTTCAATAAACTACGGAGTTGCTAAGGCATTTCTTGTTACATAGTCAATTGGAAATGCCAATGACAGCCTACTAAACATAAAAGTGATTGACAAAATATTGAGGTACAGAAAATCTATATTTTTATCTTAGTTTCGTGACACTCATTTTAAGTTCATTCAGTAAAAAAACTCATTTACATGTTTTGGAATTGCCCAAGTTTCTTTGGATTCATGCAGAGCAGCAGCCTAATCGTTTAACACACTTACAATGGCAATAACATTGATTTAGAATATTCAACGATATTCATTGCGGGATTTACTTTCTCGAGATGACGAATTTTTCAAACATATGAGGCAATGGACTCTGAATTTCTTTGATCGTAAGTTTTTTATGCAATTTGAGTGCACGTCACATGGGTTATAAAATGATTCGGAACTAAGCCATTTCTCCATACATATTATAAATTATAGACAGTTTTCGTGTCTGTCTGTGTGACCGCGTTATTCTTACAAAGTGCGCAACGGATTTTGATGCGGTTTTCATCATTATTCAGATTTTTTTTTCCCAATAGGTTCATGTGTATGACGGATGTTCGAGCAGCTGAGACACCACGCTGATCCGTCATCTGTTGGTCCTCCATCGCGGGCGTGTACGTGCAGGTGTTTAAATAATAATACTCGCAAAATAACGCACTTAATTTACTTGCAAATCATTACTTTTTTGTGATTAAGTTTTGTTACGATAACAAAACTTAATCACAAAAAAGTAATGATTACAATTATTAACACTGATTAAAACAAATCACAATAACTGTTACATTAATTTAGAGCCAATGCATTTGTGTGTGTGCACCGCGTGACGATCGCATCAAAAGTGATCGCCACCGCCGCGCCGCCATGACACTCACAACCCCATTCGGTGTTACCCGCCCTAAATAAAAATACCAAAAACATCGAATAAATCATCGCACGTCGTCATTCATTACTTTATAATATGTAAGCCTAATATTAATGTATTTCATATTAGATTTACATATTATAAAGTGAACGTTGTTATGTAAACCTAATATGGAATGCTTGGGCGGGGGGGCACCGCCGTGTCCTTGTGGAGGCGATCGGCGGTATTGATATCTCGCGTCCGGCCCTGGTCCATGGTATGGAGCGAGAGGGCGTAGGAAGCCGTCACCTCCTTCTGTGAAGCAGTAATGCTCGCGAAGGAGGAGGCGGAACGCGGGACGGAGAGGCAAATTTCGCGCCCTCACGCCTCTAGCCACCGCAGGAGACGCCCTGGGCGTTGGGAATCGTAGGCCGATTCCCGGCCACCGTAGGCGCGGGCTTGCGGACGGTGAGCAATGGGTAGCTCGCCGTCCGATAAGGACCAGGCCCGGGTCGACGGCGCGTTGTGTTCCACGCGCGCCTCAAAGAGATGTCAGCACAACAGACGGGGTCTGCTAGGACCGATGCCTGCTGGGGTCGCGGGGAAGTCCGAAAGGGATATCATAGCCCCTGACAACGTACCGCAACTGAAGGAACACGGGTGGGTTTTAGCCAGTAAAACTCTGACTAGCCCTCCTGCTCCGCCCAGAGCGGGAGAAGTTATTTTATAATTTCCCACCCTAAATTTAAAAAAAGGGTGGGACATCGACGCGAAAACTTTTACCATGGATTCAGTACATGATTCTAAAACCCTTGCGTCACCGAACTCGCAAACTGCGAACAGTCCCTCCCACCCTGCATATCTTCATGTTAATACGTTAAGCTACACACGTAATTACAGGCCACTGATTACTGATGCTTTATCTACCGGAAATTGACGACAAACGAGGTGATTCCCAGATATATCTGGTAACTTAATTATATATAAGTTTATGTAGGTATTGAATGTAATAGGGTTAAGGTCACAAGTGATAAGATTTTCGAGCTAATCGATCCATGTCTATGGCAGTCGAGTACATAATCCGTCGCAATTCATTGCAGTACTTAACTGTGTTGGAATGGTAATAAAGTAGTAATTATAAGTGACCAAGTGCGAGTCAGACTTGCACACGAGGGGTTTACGAAACCCTTCATATATTTTCCAATATGTATCTCTTAATTTCTCTTTTACTCAAAAAATGTATCTTCATAATTTCTTAATCTTGCCTATAACGTATAAAATTCGCCTTTTTCTCATCTATTTTTATTTAAGTCATGACGACTGCTTTTGGAAAAAATAATATCCTACTCAACCAATCTGCCTAGCCTTTTCCCAACTATATTTGGGTCGGCTTCCAGTCTAACCGGATGCAGCTGAATACCAGGATTTTACATGGAGCGACTGCCTATCTGACCTCCACAACCCAGTAACTGTGTAATACGATACCCCTTGGTAAGAGTGGTGTTAGAGTTTCGGGCTTCTGACGATTCTTAACGACTGTCAAAAATCCACAAATGACAGCTGGGACCAACGTCTTAACGTACTTTCCGAGGCACGGAGGAGTCTCGGTATGTAAAGATGGTCACCCATCCACTGACCGAACCCGGCCAGCGTAGCTTAAATTGATGCATCGAGCCATGCGGCTGTTATTACTAAGCAATGAGTTAATAAAAAAACCCACTAAAAGAAATAATTTGTTTCTGAAATTTCAGACATGATAACGCGTGTGTACGCTGAGACGCCCGCGAAGCACTGTGGTCACGAATTGGAATATGCTTTTTCCGCCCTTCCCGCATCCGCTACCCCCACCCGCGCCGCTCCTACTGTGTTTGTACACTTACGGTTCATGAGATAACCGCTGACAAACAGACGGACGGATAGCGTAGCATAGTAATAGGGTTCCGTTTGTCACCCTGCGGGTACGGGACCCCAAAAAAGGGTGACTATTACCCGTCTTCTGAATTGAGAATTTGAAATGGAGAACTTGTCAAACTCTACCTTAGCATTGCACTGCGGCCACTATAGCCCGCGAAATTCTTTTTTTTTTGTTCTTTTTTTGCAAATTTGAATTTCGCGGGCTTCCTTAAGTAATAAGAAGAGTTTCACAAAGTCAAGTAATTTATTTCAAATAGCCATATAAAAGACGCTTTTGAACGTAAAAATTTACAAAAAAATTAGAAAATTGATTCTAGTCTTCTATTTAAGGAGAAGAATGGGCAGAAAAACTCCATCTTTACTCTTTTAAAATGTTTTACAATATTTTTTATATTTTAATAATATAATTGTATGTGTACGATGCACCTAGAATAAAATTACTATACCACGATAGGTAAGAAGAATTTAAAATGAAACTATGACAGAAAAATTAATTAAATATGTATGTGACAAGTTCCAAGAAACCGGCTATCTAATTACGCAACACATTTTAGTAAACGATTACGACTAATCTGTTTAATTTTGACAGTTCAACAACATTCATTGCGTTATTTACGTTGTTGAGCAGATTTTTTTCAAACATAAGAAGCAATGGATAAGCAATCTGTTTCAAACTCCCCTGTGACTACCAGCTGTTTTAGTCCACGATTATTGTGGACAATCATTATGTGCTAATTTTGTCTACAAATACTAATCCAAAAACATAAAAAGTCGAAGAAGAAAAAAATTTAATTTATTTTCAGAATTTTGTCTACCGTTTTTCAGTGATTTTTTTTATCAAGTAAGTTTTTTGTTGACTAAATTTCGACTTTAACATTCATCCCTTTACTTAAAATATGTAGGCAGGTCTAAATCCCGGTCCAATAAACAAAATCGAGGAAAAACCTCTATAGCCCCTAAATTCTCTTGTGCATACCTACGCAAAAGCGTAATAATGCATTTGTACTCACAAACAGACAGTCCGACCTTATGATTACGTATGCAAATCCTTATTTTATATTGGTGGACCAATCATTCGACGGGGTGTAGCGGAACGGTTAAAATCACAGAACTCATGTTAAAATGTTAGAGAACATTTTAGGATTGTAACATGTTGTTTTATAAATTGTTAATTGATTTCGTTTTGTTTTTAAAGTATTCAATGAATTTGGAAATAATGAGAATTGTTTTATGTTTCATCATTGTGAGGCTGAACGGTACGGTTTTGGAGTAACATAAGAGTCACAGATAATTGAGAAGGACAGAAACAAAATAAAAAAAAATATTATTCTGAGACCTATGAAAAAAAATGGATCAAATTGTGGTATGTGGTAGCTGAATCAACCACTTACCGTTGAACTATTATTTACATAACACTCTGTATATTGTCTGTAGACAGCTACAGACAATATACAGGGTGTTATGATATGTCTTTGTCTATGATTGGGTTAGCGTGCTTTTGATTAAATAATTTAAACTTCAGTACTAATTAATTACCGAGTTTTTAATATGTCGGAAATACGTTAATGAGTTGACTTATCGGGACACCAGCGCCGGCCAGCGGCGCTCGACAGAGCCTACAACATAAGACTCGGACCGGCCGGAGCTAAGCTAAGTTCATGGGTGGCGGTCAAACAGTGAAAACTTTTAGTAACTCTCGCTTTTGCGGAATAGTTGTATCGTGTGCTACAGTGTATGAATTGATAGTGTGATTGATTTGATCGTAAATTATAATTTGATCTGAACTTCAACCGGTTTTTCTATTGCATAATAATCAACACTACCCATTAGTACGCCCATAGTAGTTAAAATATGGTTGATAATAACAAAAGAGACAACTACCGTCCTCCGTCAAATATATAACGATCATTATTTGATAAAGTCGCGTTTGACGCACCTAATAGTAAAGGATAATGCGGTTAACGATGGTGCACGCTCGCCTAGAAGTAACTTACAAAGGCAAAACTTGAGGTCTTGTTTAAAGCTTAATAATTGATTAAGGTGACAAATTGTTTGCGGTCAAAATTGTTTTGGTTAAAATATCAGCTTTTGCCTCTCTATCGAATACCACCTAGTTTTCACAAAGATATTATTATTCTTCCATAATCAATAATTAAACTAGTAAACGTTACCTCAAACGTTACCACAAACGTTACCTCAAACGTTACCTCAAACGTTACCGCAAACTTTACCTCAAACGTTACCTCAAACGTTACCTCAAACGTTACCTCAAACGTTACCTCAAACGTTACCTCAAACTTTACCTCAAACGTTACCTCAAACTTTACCTCAAACGTTACCTCAAACGTTACCTCAAAGTATTATCCACCAAAATCTATTTACAGATAACTTCATCCAACCGGAAATATAAATCTTTCGAACCCATATTTCATATCCAAATCATCGTTTAAAAGGAAAAACGCTTTGAAAATTCAGGAAAACACATATATCTTGTTGGGAAAGCATTTTCTGAATTAAAGAAGTGTATTCGGTGTATTGGGGTTCCTTACCCAAAGGGTGGCAACGGGACCTTATTACTAAGGCTTCGCTGTAAGTCCGTCTGACACAGGGGCTGTATGTTTTGAAACGTAGACATTTGAAATTTTCACAGCCGAGTTTTTTAATAATAAAAAAATAAATAAACTAAAAAAGTTAAGGGGAACGGACGCCGCGCCATAAGAGAAATGTTATTTTTCCAGCGTTTTCTTTTTATTTTATTTTTTTAAATCAATTGTATATGGTGGTACGGGACCCTTCGTGTGCCAATCTGATTCGCACTTGGCCGCTTTTTTACGACTTTCTGCGTAGTTAAAATGGACCGAAATGAAAGATCTATTATGGAACGATAAAAATTCGATTGGAAAGCGGAAAACGCAATCGGGTTTATATGAGATGTTGGTATAAAATGGTTTTTATATGAAATGAACGATTTTTTCGGCTTTGGCTGAATTTGCTGTTTGTCATGTTTTGCCAAAAGTTACTTTTTATTTAAGTTTAGTTTGTGAGCAATATCTTTTATAACAAACTTAATATAAAAGTCACCTTTTGCGCTATTTATCGGGGGGCAAGGTAGTGTCCCCGCCAAGTCGAGCTAAACAAAAGCACAGCCGTACCCTCCTTTCTCAAAGCCATTCAGGACATTTTCGAACTCCTGCACCTTCGTTGTGAATAAAGATAGATGTCTGGATTTCCAAGTCTGTTAATTAATTCAGTTCCTATCTATTTTTAATCTTTATTTCTATAATAAATAGAAGAAATCTAAAGAAGAATCTACATTCTACGTATAGCAAAATCTACCTAATATTAGCGCTGCGAATTATTTAATAAGGAGTATTTAAATAATATATTATTCTTATGTGATTATGTTGCCGTCATTCTATTTATTAAAGAAATATGATTACAAATAGATAGGTACTGAATAAGTTAACAGACTTGGTTTTACGAAAAAACCAAATCATTCAAAATGACACGATTACTTTGTAAAGAATTAATTATTTTTAATATTGTGAATGTGAGGACTATGTGGATTTTTTTTAATTTTTTTTTTTTCTCTTTTATTATTTTTTTCTTTCTCAGTTTTAATGATGGTCTGGCATTTTGAGTAGTTGATACGGCCTACCCAAATATCCTTTCTTTGGTATTGTTCGTCGAGTTGAGCTCCTTCACTCCTGAGTTGAGCTCCACGATTACTGACAAATGCTTGCACTGACTGGACAGGTCCACTCGAATCTGTGTGGTTCTTTCCTCAAAAGACCATTTCAGACACTAATCTATATGGTCCTCATATGACTTGACCAAGATTATGTCTGGACTTTAAAAGAGACTACGACCACTGAGTTTGTTTCGGCCTTTCTTCTCAGAGTAGTCAGATAGGAAACACCGACCTCATCTAGCTTATTTTTTTTATATGACGTGTAAAAGTGATTCCGATGTCCTATTTACAGAATAAACAATTTTATTCCATTTCATTCCATAAGATCTCACATCTTTTTGCGGTAGAAGAGCTGTGTTGCAAGATTAGCATTTTTTTACATGTTATGTTTTATTGATGGGATACCTACCTACTTACCGTACGATGTTATAGTAAGCAATTAATTGGGTCAAATAACCAACTTTCAATTATAACTATACGTAGTAGATAATTATGCGAAGCACAGCAGTGACAACGGCCGCGACTTACACTTGACTTGTTCTAGGTCGTAAGTTTGAAACTTTTTTTTTTTTTGACGATGGGAAATTATCAAATAACTTCTCCCGCTCTGGGCGGAGCGGGAGGGCGTGTCAGACTTTTACTGACTAAAACCCACCCGTGTTCCTTCCGTTGCCTGTGTGCCGGGGTCGCGATATCCCTCTCGGACTAACCCGCAACCCCGGCAGGCATTGGCCCTTCTGGACCCCGTCAGTTGGTGCTGACATCTCTTTGAGGCGCGCGTGGAACACAACGCGCCGTCGACCCGGGCCTGGTCCCTATCGGACGGCGAGCTACCCATTGCTCACCGTCCGCAAGCCCGCGCCTACGGTGGTAAGTTTGAACCTTGACAGGAGCTTTACTTTATGTAAATTATTCCATCACCACTGCTCAAAAACGGTGAAGGAAAACATTGTGAGGAAACCGGCATCTTCTAGAACATAAAATTCAAAGACATAGGTAATGTGACATCTATCAACCCGCACTGGGCGCGCGTAGTAGATTATGGCCCACTCCCTCTCACAGA
The DNA here is from genome assembly GCA_914767755.1 of Agrochola circellaris. Classification (NCBI taxonomy): domain Eukaryota; kingdom Metazoa; phylum Arthropoda; class Insecta; order Lepidoptera; family Noctuidae; genus Agrochola; species Agrochola circellaris. The sequence goes on from OU611860.1 coordinate 15,203,746, forward strand.
ACATTATACTGCTGATAATACTAAATAATTATACCAACACATTAATAATAAATAATAAATATTTATTCAGTATTTAAATTGGTAAAATATTAATAACGTAAAAGCTTAGAAATAATTTATAAAGGTATTATAATGCCTGTACTAGGATAAACCTGTATCACAAGTGGCATGAGCTCACACTTTATGGTATTTGTAGGACAATAAAATTCTTAACAATATTTAACATTACAAGTCTTGAAATAATGACAAATTTTAATTTCCTAATTCATTATTTTACACCTAGTTTACTTAAATACTATTTACCCTAAAGATAAAAATAGCAAAAAGTCTTAAATACGTAATGTCTTATTTAGTTTGCGTAATATAGTTTTTGCATTTTATAGCCTAGTTAAAACACAAGATATGAGTCAAGTTATGACCACATTATGCCTGTAATCTCCGAAGGGCTAAGCAGAGGTGTAAATAGTATACCCACATTTTGGCCAGTTATGTATAAGTAACCATGTAATCAACCGGGTATAAATCCAGACTCTAGACGGATATAGAGAATTCCCTGATGGAAAAACCCAATAACACTTTGTCCGACGTGGGAATCGAACCTAAGATTTTTTTTAAATAATTATAACGCAGCTAAGTAAAGATTGCAAAGCCGTGATGGCCCAGTGGTTAAGGCCTCGCGTCTCATGCACGAGGTTGTGGTTTCAAATTTGGGCAAGTATTAATGAGACTTTTTCAATTCATATGTACTTTCTGAGTTTATCTTGGACATTATACTGACATCGGTGAAGGAATACACCGTGAGGAAACCTGGACTTATAGTTAATATAAGTCTGAAATCGCCAACCCGGCTTGAGCAAGCGTGATGATCAATGCTCGTGCCTTCTCTGTATGAGAAGAGGTCTTTGCCCTGCAGTGGGACAGTAACAGGCTGGTACTAATTGTTATTATAAGTAAAGATTTGTGTCATATTCTCAGTATCATAATTCTCCTGCCTTCTTCCCAATTTATGTGTGATCGGCGTAACGTGTCTCTTTCTTCCATACTTCTCTATAAGTCGTCAGAATCACCCCCCTTTTAACCACAAAGACATTAGTGTCATATTTTATGTAAATAATTTATTTTGTAAACTTCTCTATCAAAATAATCTCATAAACAAATGCCAACCACCTTATCAACTTAAATAATTTAGAGCTTAATCCAATCAGAATCAATCCAACGGTTTCCGAGTCACCCCCCACACAAATACACATATTGTATGTTATAGAAATGTTAGAATCTGTTAGCTCCTCAGAACAATGTTTGCTCGTAAGGTTTACACAATTTCGCGGTTACATTTCGGCATCCTTTTGATCTCTATCTTGCAAGGTTTAATAATGGATCAAACTTGAAGTTGTACTTTGAGTGTGTGGAACAAAATACGTTAATTTGTACTGCTTTGTAAGTTATCAGAATACCCGCGAAATTTCGCGTTGTAGAAATTTTTATTCATATTCTATATAGCACTTCTTTACGTCATGCGCTATCCAAATATCATAAAATATTTGGGCTAGGTCTTAAGGGGAGGTGTGAAAATTGATTCATTGTTACATGTTTATTAGATATTTTTTATTTTACGACCGTTTATTTATTAAGGTTCGATGGTTGTCATTTTGTCAATAATTGCATGTTTTGGATAAATATATTTATGTGGTGTTTTTTTTTTTTTTTTTTTTTAATTATAATTTACCTTGCTGATGACTGGGGAATTTTAGACAGCAGTTTTGTAGCTATTGTCTAGAGGCCATTGCCATTATTATGTATATTTACGCTGTGTTTATTATAAATTGCAATAGGCCTGACTATTACCTCGGACTTAAACATAACTGGGGCAATATTTATTTATTCGTCGTTAATTCACGTACATTACCAATAATTTGTTATTATTAGTTATACTATGTTAGTATAACTAATTAAGAAAAACATAAACAATTAAAAACTTTAGTATGTATTAATTTTCAAGTGTTCTATCCCATATGTCGCATCTGCCATGTTTTGTCTCTGCATCACCCTAAGGTTGACTGGTAGAAAATGCTTCAGGCATAAAGTCCGCCTTTGTTTGTACTGTATTTTTTTCATGTGCATAAAGTTTTAGTAAATAAATAATAAAAAAAAACAAAAATAATACAAGACAACTTATAGAACCCTATATCCATTAAGACATCTTCTGGGGACATCTGGCAACAATAGATGCACTGCGCACAGGTGCCCCATCAGGCGGCCTTCAGTCTTGCTAGCAACAATGCTCAGGTGACTACTGCCACTGTCTCGCATCCGACGCAATAGTGACGCGGTTCTTTTACGCATGATCGCAAAGAAGTCATCGGTACGCGCTGCTGCGAACACCCCTGATGCGCTACAGTAACGTGGCAGCGACAGCAGTATCCTAAAAGCGTTGTTGTGTTGCACACGCAGGGCATTTTTGCGTGTATCTGGTCCACAGACTGCAGGTCTAAAAAGCCTGACAATATGCCCTAAACAATAAATTTATGCCTGAAGCATTTTCTACCAGTCAACCTTAGGGTGATGCACATAATAGATACATAGATATCAACAAAATAAACTTAATCAGGAGAAAATAACGAGGAGAAAACAAATCCAGCAAATCAGCGCCGGGATAATCATGCCAACTTTTTACGTAATAGGTCTTTACCTATGAAATTGACGTTTTGTATGAAAAAATTTAAACGATTTTTTTTCATGTATTTTTTATTAGTATTAATCGAAGTAATCACATGCAATCAATGCATCTTTGCCAACGCAGTGGCAGTTTATTGATGCCCTTCTTAAAGAAATCACCTGGACGGGAGGCAACTAATTCTTCAAAGGCATTTTGTACTGCCTCTCGGGTATTGAATTTTTTTCCCGCCAAGAAGTTATCCAAATTCTAGAAAAAGTAGTAGTCTGTAGGCGCATCGTCTGGTGAGTAGGGCGGATGAAGGAGAGCTTCCAACCCCAGTTCTTGCAAAGTGGAGACCGTCTGCTGTGCAGTATGAGGTCGCGCGTTGTCGTGCAGTAGCAGCGGAGACGAGCAATTGACCAATGCTGGTTGGAGATGTGCCAGCTTCTTCATCATTGTGTTCAGTTCTTCACAGTACACATCTGCAGTAATGCTCACCCCGTTTGTTAAGAAGCTGTGATGAATCACACCGGCGCTAGACCACCAAACAGTGACCATCACTTTTCTAGGGGTAAGTTTTCGTTTAGGGCATTGTTTAGGTGCTGAACCAGGATCCAACCAACTTGCTGAGCGCTTGCGGTTATCAAACAGAATGAATTTTTCATCGCAGGTAACAATGCTGTTCAAAATTCCTTCATTTGTGTGTCTGTTTTGCAGTGCAAGGCACGTCTCGACGCGTACTTTGCGCTGGCGATCATTGAGTTCGTGGGGCACCCATTTGTCAAGCTCTTTTACCTTGCCAATTTGACGCAAATGGACCAATATTGTTTTGACGCTAACGTCGAAAGCTGCTGCTAATTCAGCCGTAGATTGTGTATCATCAGCTTCCACAATCGCCTTTAATTCGTCATTGTCGACCAAAGTCTTCGGACGACCGCGAGGTTCATTTTTCAGGTCGAAATTTCCAGAATGGAAGCGAGCAAACCAATAACAGGTGGTGCGTTGGTTTGTAGTGTTAGCTCCGTAAACGTCGTTGATGTTGCGTGCCGCTTGTGCCGCGTTGCTGCCACGACGGTACTCATATTCCATAATTACTCGAATTTTTAACGTATCCATGATGACGAAAAAGATTGAAATGCGATGAAAATGTAACACTAATCAATAAACAAATGACTACTTTTGGAAAAAAAAATCCATGTTTTTAAAATAAAATTAATTTGAAATTAGAATTCTTAGCCAAACAAAAATTATTTTGATTTGAAATAGCCAGTACTGCAGAACGCCAATTTCATAGGTAAAGACCTAATATATGTTCACGTGCTTCACTTCAAAAGATAACCAACTAGTTCCCGTCTGATGTTCAGAGGGAGCGCATTCATGCAACAGCCTGGACGAAGAAAGAAGAGTGAATGAAACCAGGGCGGTGAGAAGGACATCGTAGAAAACGATTGTTGGTGGAACGATTTTAACATTTGCAGAGCTTTATTGAACATGGGAAGTCAGGTAAGAAGGAGAACTATGGGACCCATATGAGTTCATATAATTGTTTATTTTAATTTATTGTTGACATAATCTACTTATTACAATGTTTTTTTTTTTAATGAGTTGTATTGCAATATGTAACTAGTGACGTCGACAATAGATCATATTATTTATTGTTATTAGTAATTAACTGTTTATTTATTTTACCTCGATGGTCCTAGTTTATCATTTGTAACTTCCAGTTACAGCTTTATGTAAGCGGGCACGCCCTTTATGCCTGGAGGCTTTTATTAAGACGTTAAGTTTTGTTTACGTTTAGTTTTTATTTCTGCCCGAGTATAGTTCTCGATGATTTTGTTTGGTATATTGGCGTGTGCTAGCTAACATATGGATAATAATTTAAATTAGGTTAATTATTTTGAATACTATTATATAGAGTCTTTTTTTTACTTTCTAACTGAACAGACAGCTGTGCTGCTGGGGAGTTTGTTGCGCCACTTCTTCTTCCCAGCTAACGCACTAGGAAGTGGTGAAGGGTGGGCGTTTTGGGGGACTGTCTTATGTAATTTTGACGTTCGAAAAGTGCTGATTGTCAGCCTAGTTTGAATAAATGACTTTTGAATTTTGAATTTCCTAAACAGCTCGCCCTACCCCATTGGGGAGTATAGACGAATACAGTCAAAGTTTAGTAGCTTCCCTGTACTTATCAGTGTTAGCGAAAATATAACAGCAAATTCAAAGTTACATTCCCACAAATTCCTATCACAATATTCTGGTTGACCCTCCGTAAAGTGTAAATATTTATAGATATTAATGGTGTAGTTAATTCATTTAACACATCCATGTACGAGAATATTAGTCTCGTGCGCCAGAGAACCCCTGGCTATTTCAAAACGCATAGAGTTAGGAAGGCGTAGAGTCGCCTCGGTAACATTATAGGTACCAGCCGTGCTATTCTGCAAACATCTCATCGTGATAACTTGGGTTAAGTGAGCTTGATGTGAGCTGTCATTGCACCTAAAGCTAGGGATTGACACTATGGACAGCTCACTTCATGCTCACTTTACCTCACTCTTCACGGTGAGATGTTTACAGAATGAATCGACTGAAATATAAGTAGCAAACAAAATCAACTGAGTAAAAATCCCTGCTCACTTTCATGAAAAAAAAACCCGCAAAATACTTTATTTCAGAATACCATATTGATGTTTTTTTTTTGCAAAAAAATATTTTTCTTTTTTTTCTTTTTTGGAATCAGGTTGTGGTCCAGTTTGATAAAATAACAGTATGTTATAATTGTTTTAAGTTTATCTTCTTATCATGCTCCTGACTTACGACGTCCATTTATTTAAGTCGGCGCATCATGCGTTGTTTGTCCATACATTTCTATTTATTAGCCTTCATTTCAGAGTTCATATTTTCGAGCCATATCTTTTGTCATACAATTCACCCATCTTTTCTTTGATCTACCAATTTCACCCACATTCACACATTTCTTGTCACAAAACTCACCAATAAAAAGAACCCTAACAAAATTACTACCCTGTATCAAAATAATATAACACAAAAGCTCGTAGCTAAGTAATAACAGAAGCACGAATCGATCGATCAGGTTAAGCTACGCTTGCCGCGGTTCTTCCGTGAATGACTGACCATCTTTACCCCCTCGGGTTGTGGATCTTTTACAGTCGTTACGTGTCGTCAGAAGCCCGAAAGTATGACAGCCAGACTTACCAAGGGGTACCGTACAACCCAGTAAATGGGTTTTGGAGGTCAGATAGGTAGTCACCATGTAAAATACTGGTATTCGCTGCATCCGGTTAGACTGGAAGCCGACCCTAACATCATAACATCACGCCTGTAATCACCGAAGGCTTGGGAAGAGGTGTCCCCTATTCATATCTATAATTGCATTCCATAATGTAAGTATACAGGTGTTATAATGGCTTAGAGCTAAGGTACAATTACGGAACCTGTAGGGCACAGCAAAAAGTATTAAATAAATTCTTAATAATAAAATAAAAAATTAAATTAAAAGAAATAAAATTAAAATAAAATAAAAAACATTTAGTAACAATCAACAATTTTTAAATATATTCTTAACATTATTTTAGCCTAGCCTAGCCTATAGTAAATACAATAGACTCACATTTCAGCAGTTATATTTAAGTCCCGCCATAATCTCATAATATTGCCCTGTCCATCCCTCACTAGGTCTATGCCCGGCTATCCGGGTAGCAATTTGCCAGCGGCGGCCGCGGCCCGCCCTTTGACAAGTAAATTGCGACTTAGACTTGCAGATTAAACGCAGATTACATTTGTTGGCTAGATATAAGCTGGACGTTTTCAGTTTTTTAGGGAACAGCTTTTTGGAGGTGTGAATTTTTGGCTGCGTAGAATTTGCTCTAGCCTAGTTTTTGCAGAACAAATTTTGCCTAAGAGACTTTCAGGGGTGTCTGTAACCTACTGATTACAGTAAATGTAAAAAAACTACCAGATGCAATAAAAGATGAAACCTGCTATAAAGTATTTATAAATGAGATCTAAGGATCAAGCTATTATTAATTAAAAAATCATACTACATAATAAACTAATAAATACATGTCAATTTTTTTTTTTTACACCATACTCAGTTAGTCGTATAGATACATTCATCCATACATAGATAAATATTATATAACAAAAAAAGAGTAAAAATAAAAAAATAAAAATGTATGTACTTAATTAATGTTAATAACGTATTAAAAAATAGTTAATTGTTTCTAATTTTATTTTAATTTTAAGAACAAATTTTATACTTTTTGCTGTGCCCCACCGGTTCGTAACTTTACCTTAGCTTTGGCCATTGGAACACCTGTATACATCATGGAATGGAAATAAAGATATGAATATGACTAGCTTCTGCCCGCTACTTCGTTCGCAAGCCTATAACCTGCCTCAAGAATTGGGCTATCCAATGCAAATTGAATTTTTCAAATCCGACTGGCTGTTCCGGAGATTTACCTTACATACAAACTTACAAACAAAATTTACCTTTTTATAATATTATTATTAGTATAGATAAGTTTGGATGCTTGTGAGTTTAAATATCTGTAATCATTCACGTCTTATCGGCTAAATTGATTTTTTTAGGCACATCGATAGACCATGACCTTGGGTTAGTACCCAAGGTCATGGTCTACCTTTGTTCCTTTTTAACGTTGCATTTTTCTTTTTTCCGATATCTATCGGACGAAGACGAATCTATAGGAGAAGTTTATGCCCTGCATTGTAAAAGGCGATAAAATAATCTCATTAGGTCTTGCTGACCCTAAAACAGTTGCAAAACTCCCGAAACATAACATTGAAAGATCAACGTTCCTTCCAGAAGAGTTAATAACGGACCTTTGCAAAGAAAAAAAAACCCGTTTATTGATTGAAGAAACACAAGGTCATTATGAGTCGACGTTTTTGCCCGCCCTTTAATATCCTGGTATTAATACCCGGTCCTGGCCACCCGGTTTTTATGAAAGACTTTGCTAATCGAGTATTTATATATTACTTATATCAGAACCCTGCTTTTCTTTCAATGGGAGGAGATTTTTACGTGGAATCGTCTTTTGTTTTTTTGATTTCATCAATTCAGATCTAAAAGGCTCTTGATTTTAGACAGGGCCTTAAATCAATTCCTTTTTAGGTCGTATAACAAAACAAAGATTTTCTTTTGACATGAATCAAATCATCGAGGCAGTTATTATATTAAGAACGTAACTATCTTAAAATAATAATATGTACATGTATATATAAAAGGTGGGGGAAAGAATCATGGGGCATCAAAAAGTTCGTCCGCATCGCTGTCAACAGGAAAAGTGCCCAAAAGGCTGGCAGCATTGCCACGTTGTATGGCTGATTCTTCAGCCAAAAAATAGGCCAGCCCTAATGCTCGTTTGGGTACAGCGAGAACGTAACTTGGATTAAAATACAGTTCTTATACAAAACTGACACTTTAGTCCAGTACTAAGATGTCAGTTTTGTATTAAAAACTTGACTGCAATCGGAATAATGTTTAAAATTCAAAAATGGTTCCATCTTTTAAACCTTGTTTTGTAAAAATACGGTTACCTTTTATCACTGGCCAAGCGGGCTTTTTAATGAATTAGTAATTTTTTTTCGATGTTCAGAAAAGCCTATATAACTTAGTGGCTGTGCCTGACATCTTTTTTGCCAAATATGATAGCCAAAAGTCATGTCAAAGTAAAATTTTAACAACCTTTTGGTATCAACAGACGTGGATTATTTTGCCTTTGAGAGCAAGTAAATTAGTTTGGCAGTCTAACGACCAGGTGGGGTGGACTACCTCCAAAACCTGGAGAGAGTCTCTCCAGGTTTTGGAGGTAGTCCACATACCAGGGAACGCACATACCAGGGAAGCATGGCACAAAAAGGAAGAAGCCTATACTCAGCAGTGGATATAACAAGGCTGTCAATCATGCAGATAATGATGAAAGCCGGGTACTCTTGCTCTCAGAGACAAAAGAATCATCAATTTCAACAACAGATAAAAATATCATTAATCCACCTAGAAATTGCCCCAATAAATGAATCCAATTCATTAATATTACTACGGTTAAAGTCAGCTCGGCCTGTTGATGACAACAGGTTGTAAAATAACATCACGTTTGCGGTGTCAGCGGATTTAACTGACCACAGAGTAAACAGATATGAGATTTAAATCAAAAACTCAACCCTTTTGCGTAGTTTTGGCCTATAAATTGAGTGGCAGTAGAACTTAGCAATTTTAGCATACCTACTATGAAAATTGTACGTATAGTACATGAACAGTCTTCTGCCCTTATCACAATTTATTTGGGGTCTTTGCAGTATTTTTTTTAGAGTTCCGTACCTCAAGAATAAAACGGAACCATTATAGGATCACTTCGTTGTCGATCTGTCTTTCAGTCTGTCAAGACCCTTTTTCTCAAGAACGCATGGAGGCATCAAGTTGAAATAAATATCAAATACGTAGGTCTACGGTCCCTTGGAGCTCAAAAAAAATGTATTTGGCCATTATGCGACATATTTTGATACTCGAAAATAAATTAAAGCATATAGGGTACTTCCCGTTGACTTAGAATAATGATATTTGGCAAGAAGCAAAGTCTCACAGCATAAAATAAAGGAAAAAGTCCGAGAATCGTTAATTTGTAGATGAACCACATAAAAAAAAATGCGATTACAAACTTACATTTGCAGTTGGAGAATTGAACGTGACGTATATAGAAAGAAAGAAAATACGTTTATTTGCGGTACACATGACGCAAAGAAAGAACAAAATACGAAAATAAATAATTTGGGGGAAAATATGCGTCACATCCACGCAAAACGGCCGGAGCAGAGCCCCAGCGCCCAGTGGTTTTCAGCGACAGCCGGCGTTGACGTGATGACGTCAACCGGTGCAGCATATAGTGAAATAACAAAATAAAATGAATAAATACAATACTTAGTCTTAAATGTTTATATAAAATAAAATCGATGAACCTACAGGAGAACATGTTTTTCAACTGCAAAGTTAATTTTGTTTTTGAGATAAATTCATTCCAACTAAGGACCCTTCTTTGTGCGTGGTCAGACACGCACTTGGCCTTTCTTCCATAGATCAACTATTAGAAACATTGTTTATTCTGCACAGATCAGACGCACATTATAAAGTAATTATTGGACATCATCTCACTGTTTACTTCCTTCCAAGTCATAATTTACAGAGTGGCCAAATAAGAAGTATACAACTTTAAATTAAGATTATTATTTATTTATTTATATATACTTTATTGTACACTAGATTATACATTACATAAAGAAAAAGTAATACACCATAAAATATACAACGGGCGGCCTTATCGCTTACTGCGATCTCTTCCAGGCAACCTTGATTATATTTATTACAAACGAAAATTACCGGATATTTTTTGATAAGTATATTATTCAGGCAATTTTATACGATGAATAAGATCTGTTTAATCGGCATATTTTCATTTTTATGCAAACCTTATTAGGTATCCCACTAATAAAGTCACAAATATTCTGATTTTCGTATATAAGCATGACCACGACACGTCCCTTTAGTAGATAATCCCACAGAAAAAAAATTCAGGACGTGTCTCGAAATTCTCAGTGATCAAAATGGTATTCGTTCTCTTAATGATTTGTTAAAAAAATTGGGTCGTTTTTAAATTCGCTTAAAAACTTCAGGATAAAATTACTGAAAGTATTGCAGTGGTCATGGTCTTATTGACTATGCATAACGTATTTACCGCATTTTAACTAAATAATAGACACCACTGCAAAATTTGTCGTCAAATCGAATGGGGGTTAAAAAAAGGTTGTATACTTCTTAATTGGCCACCCTGTATTATCATCTTTCACATAATCCAACTGCAAAATTCTTTAGTTTGCCTCTTTATAAATCACTGCTCTATAGGTACTTAAAACTTTGCTAATACAATGCAAAATATAAAAATAATATTATGTATTTACAGATTTTGAACTCAATACAAAAAGTTTTACGTAACCTATCATTTTCTTCATTGGTTATTATGTAAGTTGATATCTATTTTAAACCACAAAACTTTCCTCGTATCTAACAAAGATCGTCTTTTAGAAGACCAAAACTAATACAATAGATAAGTAAATATAACTAAAACACACAACGAAAACGAAAACCAAGTTCCAAGAAAGGAGCACCGAAGGACGAGCTTCTTCATATCAGGACACAGTATTATTGTGTGTCGCAGATGTTCGCCGCATTATCGTGGTTATGAGTTAAATGTACCGACCCGAGACACAGTGCCTCCTAATTGGAAAACTTGAAAAGGTGCGAGCTACCGCTAACAATTGAATTTTCTCTATCGTCGCGCTTGTTGTGTTTGTGTAAATGTTTGGGAGAGTACTTTTGCGTTTGTTGTACGATTTGCTGTTGATAATAATAATAATATGGGGAAGTACAAACTCTGGGTGTTAAAATGACACATCGAGCAGAGAGAAAGGGGTTATTATGGGGTGCCGTCAGTTACAAAAGTAGATAATACTTTAGTTCCTTTAATAAAGTACAAGTGGAACAAAAAATTGGAACAGTTGTCAAATTCCATACAAATTATTCTTTTAAACACATACGGTACAAATTGGTGAAAAGTAACATGAAATGTAACACACGTTGAAACATTTTCAACATTCGCCTAGTTGTTGTGTTACATTTCACCAATTTAATAATTAATCAAATATCTATTAGGTACCATCGAAGAAGTTCATATCTATACACCGTAAGGACTATTCTTGCTTGCAGCGCTTGGCAGCTATAGCACCGGGCCAGTGACAGATGTGGTCATCGTGTTCACGGGATTTTGTTTTGAAACTGGTTAGATATGAACTTCTTTGATGGTACATGAAATGCTGATAAGTAGTGTACCGAATAATTTTGTGTCTATATAGATCTTATGTGAAAGTAAAAGTGTTAATCTATAATTTTGCTAATGACCGTATTAGTGACAGTGACGACGCTTCCCAAAGCCGAAACGTTACTAAACTTGGTATGAAATTTTGACGGCCGAATACTGCTCACCATCATCATTTCAGCCGAAAGACATCCACTGCTGGACACAGGCAGGTGGCTATGTCCAGCAGTGGCGTTACTTGGCGACGCTTAAGATCCCAAGCGTCGCCACATCGATCTGCCCTGTGTTTCTCGCATCAATCGGACACCCGGTGCCTTCTTAAGAACACCCGAACACACCCGATGACATCGGGATGGTCATCGGGTCATCGGGTGTGTTACTTGTATACTGGTACATGCATTGGTACCTGGGTACATAGGTATAATTCAGTTGAAGGAAAAACTGACCAGTCTTACTCCGGAGTCTGAATATAACTCACATTCAACAAAAAAAACAACTTATTTCTTTAACTTCATGATACCCGTAGAATAGATTACCATACAAACAAAACTTGAAGATTCATACAAAAGCCGAGACTGCAATCATACTTCATAAAAACTCGGGCCGAGTCTGCATTTCATACTCTTTGAGACGGTGCGCTGGAATTTCGAATAATTTATTTTTATACCAAAGTCTGGTCTGAACTTGGTGAGTTTATTCGAGTCGACCATTCAGTCGAAAACTTTTGGTCAAACGGGGTATGATAAATAAACAAAAAAATACGATTTCTTGAACTACTTGTTTGTTCTTTGACTTGGGTTTTGAAAGAAATAAAATATGCAGGGGTAGAAGATTTAATGGCAAACTTGACGACTGGCTCATTGACTATTTTGGCTTGTTTGCACTAGTTTTTTTCCAGTTTATTTCTTGCTAGATTTACTTCGTAACTTAAGGAACTAATCAAGGCTTTGGCTCCTGGCCTGTAACTTGACGAACTACTGGTATTTTATGAAACGACTGTTGAAATCGTGACCTATTTGAAATCAGCTAGTCAAATCAAAGAACTCGGAAGCGAAATAAAATTGAAAAAGAGTCTTATCTTATTACTAAACATAATGTAACTCCTCGGCGACGACATCACCGTTCGCAAGACCTGCGTCTTGCGTCTTGCGGCCGCGGCGAGAACAAAATAATGCTAGAATTTATTTAGAGCGTGCCACTGCGGCTTGCGAACATTCGAGCACCGCCCCACGCCGCAAGACGCACCGCCCGATGTCGTGACCCTGGCCTAAGTTAGGCTCAGTTCAGTCTTCCATTCATTCGATTTCCGTGTATTTCAGTTAGCCGGTCACAAAACCGTTTAAATAACCCACCAATATTTTTACACACCTTCATTAATCAAAGTAACACTTAAGTCTAAAAAAAACCGCTCCCCAACACTATTGATTTTAAAAAAGTATCGATAAATCAACTCGATTAAAAACAGGAATCGAATGGAATGAAGAAATCCTTGATAAGATTGATGTTCAGATTCCGAATGGTTCATTATCGTGACCGGGTGCGGACTGACGTAACTGATGGCGCATTCTACTTCGGAATCTTCGCGTATCTTGATTGTTAAGTTCAATATTAGTTATTTTGGGGACGAAGGACCTTCCCCTTGATTGATAGAATACTCTCTAACAACTCTTTTAAAATGAGTTGTGTCCTTTAAACACTGCTTTGAAATACGAACGATGTCGATTCTCGATTTTTTATTTTTTAAAACAAGAGAGCTTGCACTGTCCATTTGTGTGCGAGCACTTGAACACAGTATAAACATGACTAGTACCTCAACTAAGCCTTTTGAATGTTAATACTAATAACTATGTCTACAGTGACTTGAATGAGGTTATAATTTTATTATATATTATATAATTCCAGAGCACAGGTGTGAGTACTGATAGGATGATCACTGGAAAAACTGGCCGAGTGACATGTCAAAATTTTGTTCCGTATTTTAAAATTAATTTTAATTATTTTTAAGTGTAATTATAGTGAAATAATATAAATAAATGTAAAATAACTGCATACAAACTCAGGATTATTGTTATCCTGCAAATATTCATAATAAAACACAGTGTTTGGTTGCCCACCGTTACCGGTAACCTATCACGAACAGCTGATGTTCAACCTGCGGATTTACTGGGGAGTATTGTTACTTTTATTCTTTAATTACAACACGGTCATCTCATAGACTCTGTAACACGCCTTTATTGATCCCTAGAATCTCTTTTCTTGATTGACTTGGCACTCTGCAGTTGGTCTAAGTCGCTTAGTTTACCTATAAGATACCGAAACTTATGTCTTAGTGAATTTTCGAAATACTTTTAATCCAGTATTAGTATTATATTAGAATACACAACAACAAGAACGTTATTGACCGTTTTTGCATTTTAATCTATATGTAAAACAAAACATTTTTTTTTTTTTAAAGCATTCTACCCACTTATGGAAAAGTAAAATCATACAAAATAGAATCAATGTAACTTAATATCTGATAAAATCAACTTGCATTTCAATTAGATTTAGCAGCCTACCTCATTTCTCTATAAAGCTACACTAACTTCTCTTATTTTTCCTTTCATGTCTAGCTATCCTTTTTTGTGTTTGTCTGTCTAAGAAGTTCTCACCGTTCCTTTAATTCTACTTTCAGTACTAATTCCTGAAACCATGCCTGTGATGACCCGTAAGGCTTTTGCTCAGGAGTTGGAGCTTAAATTGAGAACGGCCGTTCAAGATCTTGAAGCTTCAAACTGTAAATGTCAACAACTGTTACAGGAGATAGATGAAAGTGAAAAGGAAGTCGAGAAGGTCGTTTTCAAAAACACAGGCTTAAAACGGGAGCTAGTGGACCTTCATCAGCAATACTTGGATGTTGTTGATGAACGGGACAAACTGCGGGTGGTCACGAATGGTTTCAACAACTGCAGTAACATATATGAGGAGGCTTTATGTAAGGTTAGGGACCTAGAAGAAGAATTAATTCATGCAAATGTACGAATTACAAAATTACAGAAACTAAAAGAATGTACTCAGGCTAAGGAGAATAATAACTTGTATAATGAATTATTATACACTACTTGCAACCCGCAATCCTTAATAACAATAGACCTTACTGAAGATTCTATAATGAAACATAACAATAGTAGTTATAAAGTAAGTCAAAACAAAATTAAAAAATATGCAAAGCTAAATAAAATTATAAATAAATGTAATAAATATAAACAACAACAAAATCACAGTTCCAATAATATTAAACTAAGGAAAGAACGTGGTTTTCTTGTAAATAAATTAAAAAACTATCAAATTAAATTAGAAGACAGTAAGAACATTTATGAGTTTGACACTCAACAGTTACAGTCTGAAATTCAGGTACTAGAAGCGTCACTACAGTCACTCTATACTAAGTATGTGAGGTCTGAAAAACAAATTCAGGAGCACATTCTTGCTGCAAATGAGTTAGTGGAAATGTGCAACTCTAATATAGATAAAGTGGACCCGCTGCCTCCCAGCAGCCCTCAATCTTCATTGCAAAGGACATCCAATCTTGAGACTCCCCAACCTGAGGCAACGGAGGACCCGTACCAGTTGGGAAGTGCTCAGGTCTCTATTCCCAATAACGTTACATCAGATATTGAACAAGGTCCATTGCAAGTAGTTGAGACAGAAGCTAGTTCTGTCCCATGTAGTAGTAAAGTTTGCTCTATTATGTTTTCTGATAGTTTTGGAAAAGGGTTAGGTAAATTACTTAGCAACAACATGAGTCATTCTTCTCAAAATTATTGTATGCCTCAGAATTCCTACAAACAAATAATGTCTTCATTAACTAGGAAGGAATATGATCCTAATGCCATTATTACTGTACTTATAGGTAATAGTTTTAATGTTAAAAAAGATGATATTGCTGATTGTGTCACTGAACTATTGAAGTTAAATTGTAAGAAGATAATTTTGTGTGCTTTTCCATATTTTGAGCATTTATCAAATAGGCAAAACAACTATATTCACATGCTAAATAATTACATGCATTTCTTAGTTAGTCACCATAGTGACAAGTTTATATTTTTTGACACCAACATTTTTGTTGATAAGCTAAGGTCGACTAGGGATACTGTGTATCTGCCCATTAGTTTTAGACGTCAAATAGCTAGGCTATTAGCTTTTAATATAAACCCAGACATAATTAGTATGTCTAAGTCATTTACAATTAGTACCACAGTTAGTAATAGTACTAATGTTAAGGTGGTTAGCTC
The DNA here is from genome assembly GCA_914767755.1 of Agrochola circellaris. Classification (NCBI taxonomy): domain Eukaryota; kingdom Metazoa; phylum Arthropoda; class Insecta; order Lepidoptera; family Noctuidae; genus Agrochola; species Agrochola circellaris. Next base: position 15,219,585 of record OU611860.1, read on the forward strand.
AAATAGTTTAAACTAGTTTGTAAGACAACAGAAGGTACCTCTAACAGTTTATTTACACTTAATAACAACAAGGTATTTTCTGGCACTGACATAGTTAACTGTACAAAAGGGGCTAAGCAGAAATCCTTGAAATTATTTCACCAAAATATTCAAGGCTTTTCTTCCAAACAATTGGAAATTGAATTGTTTTTAGAAAAAACAATGTTTGACATTATTTGTTTAACTGAGCATTGGTTAAAGGATTATGAAATGTTAATTAACTATGAGAATTATAGTGTAGTCAGTTGTTTTAACCGAAAATCAATGCTGCGTGGTGGTTCACTAATATTAATTAAAAGTTGTATTAAATCAAAAACCCGTATTGACATAGTTGAACTATCGGTTGAACATAGCATTGAACTGTCTTGTGTTGAGCTAGATAAGCATGTCATAGTGTGCGTTTACAGACCCCCAAATTATCAAAACTACTCTATATTTGAGTCAGTAATGGAAGATGTTTTGGCAAAACTTGCAACTGCTAATAAATCAGTAATTATCTGTGGTGACTTTAACATTAATATTTTAGAAAATAATTCAAATACCAGTAGATTTTTAAATTTGTTCAAATCATTAAATTTGTCAAATGTGTTTGTAGAACCAACCCGAGTAACTACGACTACTGCTACATGTATTGATAATGTGTTTTGTTCTTGCGACTATTTAGATAAAGCCATCGTTAATTATCTCCCTTCTGATCACAGTGGTCAATCCGTAACTTTTGAATCCAACATACCAGTAAAAAAAGTGCAGATACAATTCAGACCAATAACAGCAGTTAATTTAAATAAATTTAATAGCACTTTAGTTTGTAAGTTAAATAATCAAGACCTTACAATGAACAATGCTAATATTTTATACGAGGAATTCTTTTCGTTAGTCCAGACCGAGTTCAATAATTCTTTTAAGAAGAACACAAAAACTATCAGCCCTAAGTTTTTATTTAGTGACTGGGCAACTAAAGGACTCAGGAAAAGTAGGGATAGACTTTTCGAGCTGTATGGCCTTAAGCCTTATATTAACACGGAAACTTTTAATAAATATGTTGCTACGTACTCTAAAATTTTTAAGAGCTCTTGTAAGACAGCTAAAGCCTTATACATTAGCAACAAGGTTAAATCAGCAGACAATAAAATACAGACGGTTTGGAAAATTATCAATAACGAAACGAACAGGAACAAAAACCATAATTCTGATTACACACTGAAGACGTCATGTGGTGGTCTCATTTGCGATAGCAAAGAAGTTGCTCAAGAATTTGTAAATTTCTTTACCAGTATCCCACTTAAAACTACTGAAACCTTAAATTCCTCGCCCTCGCTCTCTTTTGATTTAGTAAGGGCGAACGTTTCAGCTTGCCCGATTAAATTTAACTTTAAGCATATTAATCCTATAACAGTGATAAAAGCTTTTCAGCAAATTAAGATCAAATTAACCGAAGATCTTTGGGGAATGTCCATTAAAGTCTGTACTTCCATAATTGAGACCATAGCGCCTTACTTAGCCTTAATATTTAATTTGTGTGTGGACCAAGGAGTCTTCCCGGATTTAATGAAATACAGTAAGGTAATACCACTTTTCAAATCCGGGGACAGTAAAGACACCAATAATTATAGACCCGTATCCGTGTTGCCGGTTTTCAGCAAGGTGTTTGAAAAGGTAATGCTTAATCAAATGCTCAATCATTTTAACACAAATAAAATCCTTCATGATCAACAGTATGGTTTCACCAAAGGACGTTGTACGACCGACGCCGGTGTAACCTTATTAAGACACATTTTTAACGCGTGGGAAGAGGCCCAAGATGCCATAGGAATATTTTGTGACCTCTCCAAGGCATTTGATTGCGTCGATCACGAAACCTTACTCTTGAAACTTGAGCATTACGGACTTGGAAAACTTGCACTCAATTTAGTAAAATCTTATTTAAATAATAGACAACAGCAAGTCCAAATAAACGGTATCAATTCACTAGGTTTAAAAGTAAAAATAGGTGTGCCACAAGGCTCGATATTGGGTCCATTCCTCTTTTTAGTGTATATCAATGATCTACTCCATTTATTAAAAAATCAACCACAAATGGTGTTTCCTTAATTTTAAAGGTAGATAGACGTGCAACAAATTTTGACGACGTAAATAACGCCCTATTGCAGGTCCAAAATTGGTTCACTGCTAATAATTTAGTATTAAATGGAAAAAAAACTAAGTGTATAAAATTTTCTTTACCAAATGTCAAAAGTAGTGATTGTGAGATAGTATTGAATCAAGAGAAACTAGAATTCGTCGATAAAACTGTTTTCCTAGGGATCACGCTAGACTCAAGGCTACAATGGGGTCCTCATTTAACATCTCTCTCAGGACGGCTAAGTTCAGCAGCATATGCTGTCAGAAAAATCCGTCAATTTACTGATGTAGATACCGCGAGGCTGGTCTATTTTAGTTACTTTCATAGTATCATGTCTTACGGTATTTTACTGTGGGGACGGGCTGCAGACATCGAGTCTATTTTTATTCTGCAGAAAAGAGCGATTAGAGCCATGTACTATCTCCGCAGGCGTGACTCTCTAAGGGAACTGTTTAAGGATATTAACATCATGACGGTACCTTGTCAATATATCTATGAAAACATCATGTACGTAAGAAAAAACTTACATCTTTTTAGTAAAAGAGGTGATAGACATAATTATAGTACAAGAAATAGGGATCTATTAGTTCAACCAGGTTTCAGACTGGCTAAAGTGGACTCATCTTTCATGGGGTACTGTTTAAAATGTTACAATAAAATTCCTCCCCACATACTTCAACTGAATGAGACGAAATTCAAGTCTTGTATAAAACGCACACTATGCAGGCAGGCATATTATAAGTTGGGGGATCACATCTCTGATAAAAATGCTTGGCTCAATGCTGGTCCTGCTCCACAACCACAACTAATTGATTAACATCTGAAAATACTGTTGGAGCTGCTGAAGATTTTAAGACCATCTTTGCATTGTATAAAGTCAATCTCCTTTGTATTATATAATTCCAGAGCACAGGTGTGAGTACTATGTACTAAAGAGCTACCATTTACCGGGTAATACTTTTTTTTTTTATTGACTTGAATGTGCCCTGGCGGCTGTGAGTATGTCATGCTCACTCAAATGTCTCGCTGATGGTGGCGCGTGTGTTGGATCATTTAGCTCCCTTCAAAATGGTTGAGCTGAATGGTGCTGATCCATACGTCATGTTCGTGAACGGGCGCCGTCAGTTGGGACTGGTCAACTCTTAGCGGCCATGGCTGATTTTTAATTTTTTAATTGTTCTTTGTATTACGGACGCTTCTAACGTGCACGTCTTTCTACATTGTTCTCACATGTATAATTTCAACATGAATGATGTAACCAATACTTTGTAACAATTTATTTTATTTAAAAGAGTGTCCGTGGAGTTTCTTGCCCGTTCTTCTCCATAGGTACCTACTACGCTTTGGAATGGGCAACTAGCTTCATATTTTTGACTGACCGATTCCTTGACAATTCAAAAGTGCCTGTAATGGTTTAATTGAAATAAATGATTTGAGTTTGAGTTTGAGTTTGAGTACTACGAGTATGTACTAAAGAGCTACCATTTACCGGGTAATACTTTTTTTTATTGACTTGAATGTGCCCTGGCGGCTGTGAGTATGTCATGCTCACTCAAATGTCTCGCTGATGGTGGCGCTTGTGTTGGATCATTTAGCTCCCTTCAAAATGGTTGAGCTGAATGGTGCTGATCCATACGTCATGTTCGTGAACGGGCGCCGTCAGTTGGGACTGGTCAACTCTTAGCGGCCATGGCTTTTTTTTTTTTTTTTTTTGAGGCTGGGAAATTATCAAATAACTTCTCCCGCTCTGGGTGGAGCGGGAGGGCGTGTCAGACTTTTACTGACTAAAACCCACCCGTGTTCCTTCCGTTGCCTGTGTGCCGAGGTCGCGATATCCCTTTCAGACAAACCCGCAACCCCGGCGGCCATGGCTGATTTTTAATTTTTGAATTGTTCTTTGTTTTTATCTTTGTATTACGGACGCTTCTAACGTGCACGTCTTTCTACATTGTTCTCACATGTATAATTTCAACATGAATGATGTAACCAATACTTTGTAACAATTTATTTTATTTAAAAGAGTGTCCGTGGAGTTTCTTGCCCGTTCTTCTCCATAGGTACCTACTACGCTTTGGAATGGGCAACTAGCTTCATATTTTTGACTGACCGATTCCTTGACAATTCAAAAGTACCTGTAATGGTTTAATTGAAATAAATGATTTGAGGTTCGACGTGTACTTTAGAGAATAGCACTAGGTACTGGCACAGTAGGTATAAATAAATAAAATTATTATGTCTTCATAGAAAACGGCCTTTACCAGATGTCAGGAGTAAAATTAAACAGTATTCAGATTCCGTATCTTATATTTAAAATGCTCGATTATATATATACAATATTGTTCTAAGATGTAGCACAGCTATGAACAATATTACATTGACCAATCACTGAGCGTGAGCGGTTTGCTATTGCTAAATACCGCGCGTTGCGTCGCAGCGCGTTAGTTGTATGCCCGCGCGCACAGCACGCAGACGTCTATGCCAGCTGCTACATAGCTCCTCCCCAGCGAAGCGCCGCACAATGCGAGTGGTACAGAGATGTGTTTCGCGCACGGCGTCAGCTAGCGCGTAAGTAGTGCAAAGTGGTGGCGCCTGCCTAGCCAGCTGCTACAGGCCGATACGACGCGCTTTGAAATCTCAGTGTATATCAATACGCAACAAACTCGAGTGCGCAGTAGATACGCACAGACGCGGATCGGTTATCAACCGAGCGGCCATAGGTAATTATTTCAAGGTCACGGCCGAGACATAATACTGTTACTTTATCATACTGTGGCACTGGTGCCGTTATCAGTGAACATAGGTAGGTACTGTTGCGGAAAATTTACTGTTATTGCCAGCCAGTCAGCTAATATCGGGTAGATGACGTCATGAAGTGTTATGTGTGTTTTGCGGGCAATCTAGCTCACAATTTTAATTTACCTGACAGTTCAATTTACGCCCAAAGCTGCCTAGAAATAAGAGTTATATCCATTTAGGGTTTTGAGTTAAAGCGGTTTTAAAGCTGTAACGAACATTTTCAAGGGTTCAGGAAACCCTCAAGGGTTGTTTGTTGTCATTTTTGAATGCAACATGAGATAGCTAGGACTGACCTCTAAATTGCTACACTAAGGGGTCGAAAGTTCCCAGCCATCAAAATAGAACAATTCAAGAAATGTGTCCATTTGAATAATACCTACTTGTTTTTGAGACAAAGTTCTTTAAAGCTGCCCTAAAAAGTCAGTTTCAAGTGTCAAAAGTTTTTTTTTCATTCATAGCCATTAATATTTTTGTAGATACGTAATAATTATATATAATAGTGAAAGGAATTTCGTTCCAACCGGGTGTCCCATGACACCTCCCGACATTTTTTTACTATGCAGTGTATGTCTATGTCACAGTAAGATGGTTATAACCGTGATATAGTTATATCCCTAGGGATGTAGCTATATACCGTAATATAGTTATATAAAAGCGGTTCATAACTGTCGGAATGCCCTAATTTTGTTACTGCGACCAATTTCAACGTAGCGCTCGCCGGCCGCTGCCACGGCTCCGCTTGCTTCGCTCACTCGGCTCTCGCCTTCTAACCTAACCTAACCTATTTGGTCGGAGTGCCCTAATACTTATATATTACTAAATCGTGCTCGTATCATATTATGTATTTATTTATTCGCTTCAAACATATAAATATCCTTACAGGCTAGACCCAATGCGATATCGTAGTACACTTAAAAATTAACTAATTCCACTGCTTGTACGAGTACCATAACAAATTCTATAGGTAGCTATTCGTTCAAATTCACCCAGAACGCAACAAAATATGTCGTCAGCAATGAGGTTGAGAGTGAGTCGCGCGCTCATATTCCTAGTAAGACAGTTATGAACTGTTTTCATATAACACACGCCTATAACCATCTTACTGTGACATCGAATATGATACAGTGCATGAGGAATTCAGGAACATGGGGCATGGTTGATAAAAAATAAAAAAGCCAAAGTTATAAATGTTGAACTAAAACTACGTAGCTCGGGTTCTGAAAATAATTTAAACAGAAAATTTGAACACGAAAAATAATTACTTAAAACTTGTTTTTGAGCGTATGTTTTAAACAGTTCAGTTCTCCATATGATTGTTTGAAAATTTTTATGTTTTTTATAAACTGACCATGATTTAGGGTGGAAATAAAATTTGGCGTGCTCGTTAATAAAAGGTAAGGCAGTGGTCCTCGAGTGGACTACGATCCACTCTTTCTCACAGAGGGACTCCTGAGCCCCAGTCTTTGTAGGTCTATGTATTATGTAAGCGGATGACAGTGCGAAGTACCAAAGGACCAAGTTTCTTGCTACAATCAATCAATCAACTCAGCTTATCGCAGTCCACCGCTGTAGATGCGCCTCTCCCAGGCTGCGCCACAGCACCCTTTCTTCCGCCTTCCGTATCCAGTCTGTCCCGGCCACCGTTTTAAGGTTGTTGGTACATCTAGCTGGCTGGCGTCCCACACTACGCTTACCGATACGCGGTCTGTCCACTGACTTGTCTTGACTTGTCTGCTCCACTGGAAATCGGTCCTTCGACAAACATGCCCAATTTTCTTACTCTACAAGCAATGTCGGGAACTCCGGTAACTCTGGCTACAAACCTAGGTTCATTCCAGTCTAATATGAAATACAGGATATTCCAAGATGCCTTTTAATACAGGATGTTCTTTTTTCGCATTTGAGTTCGTTCGATTGCTGGTTGGTTAAAAAAACGTTACAGAGCGCTTATACTGAAAGCAGGCAACGTCGCAAATACCTGTCAAATATTTCGCTGTTTTAATTCATTTGGCAATATTACTGTATGGAATTAAGACATATCGCACCTTTGGTAGAACAAGGGCATAATTGTCATAAATTGCCAAAATGACTTAAATATGCAGAAATGCTTTAAAAAGGCCCTTTGAACTGGAGGGACAAAGACATTCGTTTGGCAATTTATGACAATTATGCCCTTGTTCTACCAAAGGTGCGATATGGCTACGTACTGGAATTGGAAAATTAATAATGAATTGCGGATACGGACTACAGATGCGGGTGTTGCTCTGCTGAAACACATATTTAACGCATGGGAGAACTCGCAAAATGCTATTGGGGTTTTCTGTGATCTCTCCAAAGCCTTTGATTGCGTGCACCATGACACGCTTTTGCGTAAACTGCGTCATTACGGTGTGCAAAACGAAGCTCTCAACGTTATAAATTCGTATTTACATAATAGGTCCCAATGTGTCGATGTTAATGGTGTGAAATCTTCCGGGCTACCAGTTCAGTTAGGTGTACCTCAAGGCTCAATACTGGGTCCATTCTTGTTCTTAGTGTATATCAATGACCTACCATTCTATTTAAAGGGTATCTGTGAAGTTGTACTGTTTGCAGACGATACCTCTCTTATTTTTAAAGTAGACCGGAATAGACAAGATTTTGACGATGTAAACAGTGCACTCTCAATGGTTACGGATTGGTTTACGACAAATAACCTAGTTCTCAATGCCAAGAAAACGAAATGTGTTAAGTTCGCCCTACCAAATGTTAGAAATCTAGGACCCAACATCGTCTTAGATAAAGAGGTGCTTGAATCTGTAAATTCGGCAGTTTTTCTGGGCATAACAGTAGATGCCAAACTTCAGTGGGGCCCACATATATCGAGCCTAGCGGGAAGGCTCAGTTCTGCCGCCTACGCCGTCAGGAAAGTAAGACAATACACTGACGTCGATACAGCTCGATTAGTCTATTTTAGTTATTTTCATAGCGTTATGTCCTACGGTCTTCTGCTGTGGGGCAAAGCTGCTGATATTCAAAATATATTTGTCCTTCAAAAACGAGCTGTTCGAGCTATTTACCAGCTAGGCCCCAGAGTTTCTCTGAGAGATTTTTTCAAAGATATTGGTATCCTCACAGTGGCATCTCAATTCATTTTCGCCAACATCTTATATATTAGGCAAAATATACATTTATACAGTAAGAACAGTGATTTTCACAATGTTAACACTAGAAATAAGGAAAAACTAAGAGTTCCTTTTCACCGGCTTCATAAGGTTCATAACTCATTTGTTGGGCTTGGTATAACCTTTTATAACAAGTTACCCTCTTCTTTGCTAGATTTGCCTTTTAATGCGTTTAAAACGAAAGTAAAATCCAACCTTTGTTCAAAGGCATACTATTCTATCAACGACTACTTAAATGATAAGAATAGTTGGTCGCTGTGATTAACTCAAGACAATTTTTATGTTCTTTCACCAGAATTAGCTTACCTACTGACAGGTTATATGAGTTCATATAATTGTTTATTTTAATTTAATTTTAATTTATTGTTGACATAATCTACTCATTACAATGTTTTTTTTAATGAGTTGTATTGCAATATGTAACTAGTGACCTCGACAATAGATCATATTATTTATTGTTATTAGTAATTAACTGTTTATTTATTTTACCTCGATGGTCCTAGTTTATCATTTATAACTTCCAGTTACAGCTTTATGTAAGCGGGCACGCCCTTTATGCCTGGAGGCTTTTATTAAGACGTTAAGTTTTGTTTACGTTTAGTTTTTATTTCTGCCCGAGTATAGTTCTCGATGATTTTGTTTGGTATATTGGCGTGTGCTTGCTAACATATGGATAATAATTTAAATTAGGTTAATTAAGTATGTTGAATACTATTATATAGAGTCATTTTTTTTCTTTCTATCTGAACAGACAGCTGTGCTGCTGGGGAGTTTGTTGCGCCACTTCTTCTTCCCAGCTAACGCACTAGGAAGTGGTGAAGGGTGGGCGTTTTGGGGGACTGTCTTATGTAATTTTGACGTTCGAAAAGTGCTGATTATCAGCCTAGTTTGAATAAATGACTTTTAAATTTTGAATTTTGAATTTTGAATTGCAATTATAACGCTGAATTTGATGTTGTAACCGTTTTAGGTGTAAAAAAGGCATTTGGAAAGTTTCCAAATACTTTTTTTGCATCTAAAACTTAGTATTCGGTGTTACGATATTAATTATTGCATTTCATAATCACTATTTTAGTTCACTAGTAAGCCATATTTCTTATTAATACATTATTATTTCCAAATAAATGAAAACAGCGAATGATTTGACATCTATTTGCGACATTGCCCAGTTTCAATATAAACGCTGTTAAATGCAGTACTACTTACTTTAAAAAAAACGTATTTATCCTTTGAGTTAAAATTGGTAGCATCAATATTTAGGGTAGATAGATAAATAGAAAGAATACGCTTTATTATGTACGCCAAAAAATTACATACAAAAAAAAACATAGGTTGGAAGCTTCCACCCTATAAAAAAACACGTGTATATATCGTTGGTATACAAATACCATCGACATGAGAGTAACACCGAAAAGTTTCAAAAACAGAATTCATTTCTCAGTGCGCTATTTTCAACATGAATCAACGGTCCAACCACAGTTTTCCGTTGTTTTACCGTCAGCCACATTCGATTTATGAACACAACAACATGATTGTTGAACGTGCTAAAAGCATGATATTTTTATTTTGGAGTAACTTTTTTCATTTTTTTTCCGGTGTGCCTTGGGGTTTTTTAGGGTTCCGCATCCAGAGGGTGGTTCCACTGACCGTCCGTCCGTCTGTCACACAGCTGTATCTTTTGGACTATACACTATCTTGAAATGTTCACAGAGTGCGTGCTACTTTACCCGATAGAACAACAAAATATAATTAGAACCGACTCGCACTGGCCAAAGGGTGTGAGAGGATTTTACTTACCTAATGCCGTCTGTCTGTCTGTCACTGGACTTAGACTTTTCAATTATTATAGGTAGCCAGTTGAAATTTTCACAGTAAACGTGTGACTATGGGCTCTATCATGGCAAATATATCCTATTTATTTCCCAAAAACACTTTTGTTATTGAAACAATAATCATTTTTGGTTTGGTCATATGGAACCCTTAGTGCGTCGTGTCCAATTCGAATTTGGCCTGTTTTTTAAGTTTAAAAATATTGCATTTTGTTTTGGGTGCTGTCATCGACCGCTGTTTTTTGTTATCACCTTGTTGACATACGACCGTGGAGTACATTGATTTTAAATATTCATAGTATACAAGCAATAAAACGATCGGCCGCGGTTTTAATGGATTTTTGCCCAAAAAATTAATTTCTAGTTTCGTAAGTGGATGGAATTCGGGAGTGTGCTTAATATTTTCGAATAAGTAATGTATTGTAATAATTTATATTTTTTTCTTAATAAATCGCTTCGTAAAATCAATTTCAGAAATGAGTTTTACTTTTACTAGGTACAACAACATACAAAACAGATTTTTCTACAAATTATTGTAGTAGGAATTGATTCTCTCTACTCAATAATAATAATGTTTACTAAAAGAAGAAAAAATCTAATTTTCCTCACATAAAAACGTCAAAATATCGTTAAAATAAACTCAATAACGTAGCCTAGCATAATTATATTTAATTTCTCCGGCCTTCCTAAATGTTTAGGAAAGCGGCTCCACGATACGACGTGCTCTTATTAACCCAATTTATTTGACATCATTAAGAATAAATAGCTCATTAATAATCCCCAAGAAATCTATTAAATAAATTACTGGGACAATTTGTTAGCGCAAACAGATTTCGTTTACAATGAACATAAATTTCACTGTTTACAGTGTTCATAAAACCATTAAAATGGTTTTGAGTTTGTGGATAAGATTATGGTATTTGTCCGCCATTTCGTATAACGATACTTATTCTTCTTCTTTGTCTTTATGTCAGCATAATTATACTATTTTCATTAACAAATTTCGGGACCCTGGGGTCCCGGATGTTTGTTAGGCGTACGAGGGGCCGAAGCCAACTTGCAGAGGTCCCTTAGACTATTTTTAAGTGTTGAGGTACCTGTTTGCTCTATGCCAGTGCACCTGTGGCGGCATCTACCCACATGCGAACTACTCACCAAAGACCTGAGGTCACACACACACAAAAATCCTGCATCGCGCAATTAGAGTTTGTGCGAATGACATATTTATGACTATCCGACATCAATCGTTGGACAGTTGCTCGCCAGACACGCCACCCGTCTGGTCGGAGGATCTTCCCTTTTCTATAGAGGATGAGTGAACTTTACACCCTGTTCTTCATACCTCTAAACACCCAAGGACAACCCCCGGTTGGTGCGGCCATTCCCGTAGTCCCCCACCACCCAGGTGGGGGGCATGTGGGGCACGCCAGCTAGGCGGGCATGCGCTGGGAGGGCTGTGGATGTAAAGGCTGAGCCGGTTTCCCATGGCCCTCCCATCACGGCGATGCGGGAGCACCGCTGAATTTTAGTGGGTATACTGCATTTAGACAGGAGTCCCCCGACTCGTCCCCCACGAGTCGGGGATGCATAACGCATTTCTCAGCGAAAAAAAAAAAAGGACTATAAATTGCAGAACATGGAAACAAAACATATTGGGCATGGTTTGGGTGGTTATGTGGGCAAAATTATTATGACTGTTTGTGCCCCACTCTAGGGCAAATGCCTCACTTCCCTCCTTCCACTTATGGATATCTACTGGTCAAACTTTAAGAAAAGAGTCGAGTTCGTCCCGCCATGATTGTCAGCACAAGCTATTTTTTTTAAAACCTTATACCGATATGCTCGAAATAACTAATGCTGTTCTAAAAAGATAAACAAATCAGCAAGATAATGCGACTATCCAGGGTTTCTGATAAATGATAAGAGATCCGTAGGAGAAACGAGGTAACCGACATACTCGTAGCCCGAAGAGTTGCCAAACTTAAGTGGGCAGGGCACATTGCTCGTAGAACAGATGGCCGATGGGGCCGAAAGGTTCTGGAGTGGCGACCGCGTACCGGAAGACGAAGCGTTGGAAGGCCTCCCACAAGATGGACCGATGGCCTTGTGAAGGCTGCAGGAATCTGCTGGATGCGGGTAGCACAGAATCGGTCGAAGTGGCGGTGCTTGGGGGAGGCCTGTGTTCAGCAGTGGACGTCTTTTGGCTGAAATGATGAATGATATCCAAGTCCCATGTTAATTATAGGGGGCGAGCCTATTGCTATCAGTCGGGAACAAATCAAAAAACCCATCAACACGTTGCCCCTTCTGTGGATTGAAACCAGAATCCTGTGCAATTAACTTTCAATAATACATTAAATTTTTCTCGAAAAAATTACTCCGTAAGAAAATTTGCTCTCGCAGCAAAATCAAGGCTGAAAGCCTAATGCTACGTACCTTATAATACAACCTTAAGCAGGGCAGAGAGGGGGGCGAAAGAAAAAAGGTTTCCCTTGTTATTCAAATCAGTGACAAACTCTCGGCGAAGTGAGCAAAGATCCGAGCTTTTGCACTCGTAAGTTCGCAAATTTTTTTCAACGGTATTTTCAATATTTCGTTTATCTCCTGTCATTATGGAGGGCATTACTTTTTAACTTTGCCGTGGGTAAAGTTCGCTGATTTTGAACATAATTTTGTGAAATGTGTGAGTTGTTGTGTTCTGTTATTAGGATCAAGTGATGATGTTGTTCAGTGAAACGGTTTGTCTTGTATGAAATGTTCTTGGGGACTTAGCGCAATCCGTTTTTTGACACCGATCTCGGGCGAGCCCCCAATTGGTGACATCAGCGTGTTTAGTGGAACAATCTGTCTTGTTTGAAGTCTTATCTTTTATTAGTTTCATCTAACGTCTTATTTAGAGTGCGCGTAAGATAAGTTTTAAATTCTGCGTGCGACTGGTGGCGCTGGCGTATCCTTAATTCTATACTGTAATATTTAAAATATTAAATTTATAATACTTAATAATTAATCATACAATTATTAATCTTATATTAATATTAATTAATGAAATGATTCTATACTTAATTTGACCTTACATAAACGACAAGGTGGTGGCATGCGTAATAGTTCCGATTTAAGCCGCGAGCAGTCTTATCTTGCGAGCACTCTACCAACTTATTTCTTCTTGCCGTCATTCGCCATCTTTCTCTTATACTATTACTTACACTCAGTGTTGTCATGCCGATCGTCTTCATTACCCATTCTAACAAGGTTGCCAGTCGTTCAACCTCACATTAGATAGATAGATAGAAAATTCTTTATTATGTACACCATACAAATTACAGAAATTTTACATAGGGTGACACAATGGGTGGCCACTCACACACTCACACATATCACATTCCCTCATGTTACGTTACAGTAAAGTGAACGGTCACCCCGTTCACTACGGATGTGAATTTCGATTATTTGTTTCTGAATGATGCATCCCTTTCAGTTTTGTCGTAATCCCAACATCCTTAACCAAACGTTCCCTAATTCCAGAAGTTAAAATCCTCCACCTAAAACCCGCCACTAAAAATCATTAATTTCCCTTCAGTCAAAAGAATTCACAGTCCAAATTTAACCGAAAAAGGGGTCCATTTATCCACAAGAGACCTCAAAGTTGATCAACCACCGAACCCTTTCAAGTCGGAAAAAAAAATGGTCGGCAATCGTCCTTGACTGGTTTCGGCAGTTGGTGTCAGATAAGGATACTGCAATCGATACTGTTATTTTTGGGACCCAGACAAAAGGGATGAAAGTTTTCCTTACCCCTCTGAAGGTCTGCTGTCGATCTGAAACAAATATAGATCAAATATTAGTATAAGATAGTTAAAATGGTCCATGTAGGTCAAGTTATTATAGTGTTTTGATTACTATTGTTTACGTTTATGTAGATACCTTAATGCGCGGGACATACACAAGAGGCGCGGGCGAGGCGCGGGCGTAGGGACGGTATGGCGCGGGCGTTGCTCCTCCCGTTTCATACAAAATGTATAGGAACGACGTGGTGCTGAACATACACAAGACGTGTGGCGCGGGTGAGGCGACGGTGCGGTGCAGGCGTTGTGTGTATGTTCTGCGCGTCATCGTTCCTACACATTTTGTATCTTTGCTTGTATCTTTGCCGCTCGCCGTTTGTGTATGTCCCGCGCCTTAAGCTGTATTTTTGGCGGCAGCGAGCGGCGGGGCGACGACGGCGGCAGCGGCGCGTTCGAAGGCATAGTTTTATATGGAATTGTCCTCGCTTCCCACGCCGCTGCCATCGAGAACACCGTAAAGAACTATACATTTGAAAGCGCCGCTCCCCGTACCCCTGCCGCCACCGCCCCGCTACCCGCTACCACCGAGAATACGGCCTAAGACTAAGAAGCAGAATCATAAAGGCTCGTGCAGACCAGCGCGACGCGACTCGAACAAAACAATTTCTAAGAAAACTTCACGGTATAACAATAGCCGGTGTCGCGTCGCGCTGTCGCGTCGCGCTTGTCTGCACGAAGCTTAACAGTTACCGTTAAAATAAATAGATAAATATGGTCATTCATATTACAATTGTTTATTGTAATAATAATTATTTTTGATTGATTAAAATATCCTATGTCCTTTATTTCATTTAAATACTTATAAATTACATTTTTAAATATTAAATAAACTATTAACTAACTATACAAATATAAGAAGGGGGTGGGGGGGGGACAATCATAGGGCATCAAAAAATTCATCCGCATCGCTGTCAACAGGGAAAATGCCCAAAACGCTGGCAGCATTGCCACGCTGTATGGCAATGGTGATTATATAAATATGGTTGGTGTTTACTATAATTATTAGGTTGGTTATTTATCAAATAAGTACCTATAACAAGAAATTATCAAAGCGGTGTTTAATTAAAGAAAACCCACAATGAAACTAATGAACGGGTTTCTTATGAACTCCTACCAATTTAATTAAGTTACAGAACGAGCACATTCTTAAATAATAATAAACAACAAAACGCCTGTATTTCCAGACGCCTTAGGCAGAGTCGTACCTATAGTACACACCCACATTTCGCCAGTTATGTTTAAGTCCCATGTAATATGGGGCGAGCCTATTGCCGTCAACCGCAAAGCCGGCAAAATTCTGACTCCAAGCTGCTATTGAGAAATTCCAGATGGAAAAACCCGATAACACTTTGCAGGACTCAGGTGTCGGACCCAGGATCTCATGCTAAGCAGTAGGGCTTGTGACCACAAAACCAACGATAGACGGCAGGCGGGATAAAAATAAAATGTACCTAAGCAAGCTAGTCGACACATACAGTAAGCTATTTTTTTCAATTTATATTTTATTTGTAAGCAGATATACCTTTAGAACTGACGTAATCAAAATTTTGAAGGTTCGACGGTAGCTTCTAATGTTTCTACATACCCTGACTACAATTAACGTTTGCTAATCAGTTTGTTTTAGTTTAAGTAGTAATCTGTGGAAAATGTAGTGGGTAGTATTATTTGTTCAGTCATAAATGTCTAAGATACTTTGTATATTTTTAGTGACCAGAAGGCTGGCCTATTCTTCGGCCAGAGAATCAATATTGCCATACAACGTGGCAATGCTGCCAGCCTTTGAGGCACTTTTCCTGTTGACAGCGATGCGGACGAATTTTTTGATGCTCTATGATTGTTCCCCCCCCCCCCCCCCGTCTTATATACTTGTGCTGTTAATTTATTTTGTAAATATAATTTTTAATTACCTTAATAAATTTTAGTAGATTATAAATAAACGTAAATATTTTTACTAGGTATAGTACTATATACTGTTTGTTTTCCCTATAAAAATAAATAAATAAGTAAGCAAATTAACATACAAAATAACTCTCAGATAGAAATTCTCCACATAACATAATCAGGCCAAAAAACACTAGACACATACTTGCTGAAAAGGGCAGAAAAAAGGGTCCCAGACCTCACAGCTACTCCATTTCACCAAGTGTGTTATTTCGAAAATTTCTCAGAAAACCCCTGGAACCTACACAATAAAACAGATGGATCGTAGCAAATTGTTATTGTATTCACAAACGGGGTATGGAAACGAGGGAATAAAAATAATCGAATAGGGAATTATTTTGCGGACGGTTGGTTTTGGAGCTCAGTACAAACGTTTGGGGGAGGTATTAAAGGGAATGCTGCTTCAGTTCGGCTTTGATTTTGGGTGGCCGCACAGTAATAGTTAGTTGTATAGTCGACCTTGTTATTGGTTACCACTTTTGACAAAACTCCCCGTAAATTGTAACTTCACTAAGGTTGAAACTATAAAACAACATTGCCGGACCTGCTGGGTAATTACGTAACACAATAACAGTTACCTTTCATTGTGACAATTCGAAAACATTCGTTGCGTTATTTACGTTATAGAGCAGATTAATTTTCCAAACATAATTATGTAATCCACGATAAGGTTGCAAAGAAAGCTAAGTCTGTATAGTTTAATAATCAGTTTTATATCAATACTACATTTTGATAATACTGTTTCTAATTACTCAAAATATGTCTTCACTCTGCGAGTTTTCAACTTCGACTGCCATGTTCCCAAATGAGAGTGTACACGTAGGCTACCGTTTGACAGCTAGCTGCTGTCAACCGGACGGAGGAGTCTCGGTATGTTAAGGTACACATCCACCGACCAACCCCGGCAAGCGTAGCTTAACCTGATGGATCGAACCATGCGGCTGCTATTACTTAGCCACGAGCTCCTCTCACATTACAATATGTATATCATATTTTCTAAGTAAATAAATATGTTTAAATTATTAAATTATGCATTAGTGAGACTGCCAAAAATTCTTAATTCAAAGTATTTTATTTCACATAAACCTATATGCGCAATTATGAAACGTCAGAAGCTAGGTGCACGGTTCCAATTGGTCGATTCCTATGGAGAAGAGCCGGCAAGAAGCTCCACGGTTACTCTTTTAAAAGTAAATGGTTTTACTACGTACGGCTCGGCTGTAAAATACCTATTATATAATAACACCTAAACAAAAAAAGATTACAGCGGCTCTGTAAATACTTTATCACGAAATTACAAGCCCAAAATAAAAAATAAGATCAAAAACTAAAATCTGACTACTGAAAAATCACGCTCTAAAAAGTATAAAACTTGAGAATATGTCAGACAAAAACCAAGAAGCCGTGGTCGTATGCCATTAGTAAGTGTATAGGCATGCGGCATTACCTTGACCATTTTTAACCGACTTCCAAAAAGGAGGAGGCTATATGTTCCTCGCGCATGTATGTTTTTTTTTTTTTTTAAGAAAGAAAAGGTGTTTATTCTGCATAAACCAAACGCCCATTACAAAAAAAAAACAAAACAATACCACTTTACAAATCAGCCAAAAGCCTCGTATCCACAGAAAAGCCTATCTAATCCTGAAATACCTAGACTATAAAAAAAGCCCTGACGTTTAAGAGTTTGTACGTTAAGTGAGAAATCCTTCTTAAAAGTCATCAGGCAGTACACATCAGTCTCACCTTCAGATTTTTTGAAGAAATGTTTTATTAATAGCAAACTAATGCCCGTTTTCACCAACACTAAGCGACACCTAAATGAATCCCTAAATAAAAGTGCTCTGTTGGATTTTCAACTCAGCGCTGATCCATCAGTCACTTAGTTGTCGGTTAAAACAGGCATTAGTGACTTAAAATCTGTCCATTACTTTCATAAAATATACATGATTATTTTATTGATTAGAAAAAAAACATGGTTAACTTTGAGGGCACAAGGAATTTGTCATCAATTTATTGAGTTACACTTTCGTTCGAATGTCAAAGGAAGAGTTCTAACCGCGACAAATTTTAATAAAAAAGGGGAAAAAATAAAAGAACACAATTTTAAAGTTCCCCGTTCTATGCTCGTCACTAAACGGGAAGGAGGAAGTTTGATCACTTGAATATCTTATTACATAGCAACGTTATTTATGAATAAATTACACCATGGGGAGAGGAGATAAATGAAAAAAACCGGCCAAGTGCGTGTCGGACCAAGCACAATGAAAGGTTCCGTATTTGGGATGAATGTATCCCAAAAAAAAACTTAACTTTGTAGTTGAAAAACATGTTCTCCCATATATTCCAACTGCAAATGTAAGTTTGTACGCACAATATTGAGTGATTTACCTTAAGACCATAGACTTCTTATAGGTTTTCCAGTAATCTTTGAGTAATGAACCATGGGAATGGTCATTTTTTTTTTTTTTCTTAAGTGTCTTTAATAAACCAAATTGAGATCCTCGCAATACGCCCTTTCATTTAATATGTCACACGGTATATACGTCACCGTCATTTCTCCAACTGCAAATGTAAGTTTGTAACCGCAATTTTTTTTGTGGTAAAACTAAAAATCTACGGTCTTCGGACTTTTTCCTTTACCTTGCATGATTCTAGGTTAACGAGAAGGACCCTGTAGGTTTTGATTTATTTGCGAGTATCAAAATAAATCACTTAAATGGCCGTATTTTTTTATTGCGTTGACTTAAATGCTTGATTTTCTTAGAGCTCTAAGGGACCACAAACCTACGTGCTCGTACCTATTGGATATTAATTTCAACTTGATACCTCCACGTGTTCCTGAGAAAATGGGTCTTGATAGACTGACGGACGGACAACGAAGTGATACTATAAGGTACGGAACCCTAAAAATTATTTCTTGAAATAAAATTACGGAACCCTAATTTCTTGAAATGATATTAAATGACAAATAATATTACTACGTCAATTCACGAAGACATCCGGAACCTAAGACACATATCGGTGTAGACCGTCAGCACTGCCTGGACCAGGAGAGACATACCCTCATACCGGGATAACCCTGGTATATCCTTCAACTTCGCGTCCAGCTATCATGGCCGTCAAGCACAGTGTATATAAAAAATTGTTAGCATAAAAATCAACATTCAGTATGTAAAAATAAGGGCAGCTTAATCCCAAGCCTTTAAAGTATACATACCTTTTTTTTTTTGAGGGTTGGAAATTATCAAATAACTTCTCCCGCTCTGGGTGGAGCGGGAGGGTGTGTCAGACTTTTACTGACTAAAACCCACCCGTGTTCCTTCCGTTGCCTGTGTGCCGGGGTCGCGATATCCCTTTCGGACAAACTCGCAACCCTGGCCAACCATTGGACCTTCCGGACCCCGTCAGTTGGTGCTGACATCTCTTTGAGGCGCGCGTGGAACACAACGTGCCGTTGACCCGGGCCTGGTCCCTATCGGACGGCGAGCTACCCATTGCTCACCGTCCGCAAGCCCGCGCCTAGCGCTGGGTTGCGACAATCGCACTCTCTATGACGCCATGAGACCCCGCCGGAGCTCTGTCCGACGTGCCGTGATTTCACGCGGCAGCGGAGTTACGCCCCGGCGTAACATACCTTATACTATGTATAACTTAGAACTTAAAAAATGCTACCAATGATTTTTTATACTGCCTGTCAAAAATACCAAACTGTTCTTTTAGTTAAGCTCAGTGCCTACCAAGTACTTAAAATAGAAGTCACGCGTCTTACGAACAATATAATGTAATATCTTGTAAGAAGAACTATAAGAGAAATGAAAAACAATTTGCGAAAATTAATCTGAGGAAAAAGACTTTTATAAAATAATATGCAGCCGTTTTTCTGGTGTCCGAGTTATAGAAGACAGCGATTACTTACAATTTAATTTTTTTACCAAAATAATTCTAGTTTCGATTTTTTATTTATTTTTATTATTATTACTGTACTACCAGAATCCGGATATCTACCTATTTTGTATTTTTATTTAGACCTGTTTGTTTTCGGCATGATTTAGTTTACTTCCACGTTTAACCTTTTTGTGTATCACGGAATAATAATAATGTTTTCAACCCCGAAAACTAAATTACCTAAATAGTTTATTTTTCCAGCTGATTTCATAACTAATGATTTTGGATAATAATTAAGCAATAATCGAATACAAAACTTTATAGCAGATATGAAACTACAACTTTCAAAAATCCTCCCTTAGTGTGTGTAGTGTATTTCGTGTGTGTCACTTTTATTATACTTATATAAAGAACTTAGATGAAAGCTGTCCGTTGTCTGTCAGTGAATGAATAAGTTTAAGATTTGTAAGTCAATTATTTTTATTACTCTCAGCCTATGACTTACGTCTCCAACCCTCCCCAGATTTTCCGGGACACGAAATCCGGACCGAGACGGCTTGTCAACACGCTCGTCCGTCCGTCCGTCGGAACTAAGAATTTTTAAATTATACCGAAAATAAATGTTACGTCTAAAATTGTTCCATTCTGCTGGATTTTTATTTGATGACCTTACAGAAGCGTAAGATGTTGGGTCTTATTATTTTTACTTCGAAATAAGAACGAGGTTTTTGAGAACAAAATGGTTTTTCAGGTCATTGGTTTTATGACACTACGTTACGCCTACGTTTTGGTTATAAAAAGAATAATTAATTATTTTCTGGAAATATTATAAGCACCTGACTAATCCACCTTAGACTCAGGTACGGTCAAACAATTTTCATAAAATTCCCAAAGTACTTTACGAAACTATTAAGTACCTATTTTGTTTAAAACTGTTTTGGGGATTACAAGAAAAACTAGGCATTTTAGGTCGTAGTAGGCTTTACCTACTTTAGCACTTACAACTTTTAAACCGAAACATTTTAGAGAGAATTGATACAAAATAATTTATCATCGTGATTGAAAATGGGTCTCTTAACGACTGCTTTTATAAGTTTTTTTTTTCGTATGTTCTATCGGAGTTTATTTTGGATATTACTGAACCGCACGCGTACTGGAAGACGAAGCATTTGAAGGCCTCCCACAAGATGGGCCGATGACCTTGTGAAGGCCACATGAATCTGCTGGATACGGCAAGCACAGAATCGATCGAAGTGGCGGTGCTTGGAGGAGGCCTACGTGCAGCGTCTTTTGGCTGAAATGATGATGATTACTGACATCGGGGAAGGAAAACATCGTCAGGAAACCTGGACTTATCTACGAGTATACCTACACTATAAACAGAAAAGATTTGTATTTTTGTTTGTAAAGAAAACTCAAAAACTACTAAACCGATTGAAAATTGATTTCACCAGTAGAATGCTATATTATCACTGAGTAACATAGGCTATAACTTATAAAGATATAATGCGGGCAAAGCCGCTGACGGAAACTAGTAGTTAATAGAAGTCGAAAACCGCCAACCCGACTTGAGCAATCGTGAGGATCAATGGTCGTGCCTTCTCTGTACTGCAGAAGGACAGTTAATAGCCCAATTTATATATGGATAGTTTGGAAACTAAGCCTTTTGTTGAAATAACTACCAACGCTCCATTTTTAAAAAGATCGTGGCGACTGCTCGTCTCGACATAGCACCCGAAACTGACAGCACCGCGACAATCACTTAGGGTCTCCTAAATGAGAGCGTCTGTGTGTGTGTTTGTGTGCCATTTCGAACGTTTACTATATAGTTTCTTTACTGTCCATATTTATACTGTGGTATTATTATTGGCATAAATAGCCAGGAGAACGTATAGCTTATTCCCTTTACTTAAGTACTATTAGGCCTTTAGAGTTGTACCAAGAAAAGTAATATCAGTAACCTTTTGATAATCCGAACACATGCTACAAAACGGATATTGCTTCCATATTAATTTCCCTATCCAAAAAGAAACCGTACTTAATACATTTTTCCTCGTGTATGATTTAAGAATCGGAAATTCATTTCTTTGAGGGTGATGTTTACGCGTGAGATGGTCCTCAAGGCGATCGGAAATGTTAAGTATAAAGAGTATGGATTACCATTTCAATTTTCACTTTTATTTAGAAGAGTGTCCGTGGAGTTTCTTGCCCGTACTTCTCCATAGGTACCTACTACGCTTTGGAATGGGCAACTAGCTTCATATTTTTGACTGACCGATTGCTTGACAATTCAAAAGTGCCTGTAATGGTTTAATTGAAATAAATACTTTGAGTTTGAGTTTTGAATTTTCATAAAGGGGAAAATGGGTTTGTTAAAAATATGTCTTACAAATTTCAATACTATTCTGTGCTAGATTTTATTTTAGTAAGTATTGGCAACTGGTGAAGGGCGGGCATTTTGAGGGACTGTCTGATGAAATTTGGCGACCAAAAATTTCTGATTGTCCGCAAAAACTTTAATAAATGACTTTTGATTGTTTGATTTCGAACGAAAAATTCACCCAAAAGGCAATGGAGAGGGCTATGCGTGGAGTTTTCCTACGTGATCGAATCAGAAATGAAGAGATCCGCAGAAAAACGAAGGTAATCGAAACAGCCCGAAGAATTGCCAAAATTAAGTAACAGTGGGCAGGGCACATTGCTCGCAGAACAGATGGCCGATGTGGCCGAAATTTTCCTCCCACAAGGTAGATCGACCTTGTGAAGGCCGTAGGAATTCGCTGGATGCAGGAAGCACAGAACCGATCGAAATGGCGGTGCTTGGACTACGTCCAGCAGAGGTCGTCTTTCGACTGAAATGATGATGATTTTGAACGAGTCTGTAAGTACACTCTAATAAATAATCTAATGGAAAACTCAATAACACTTTGCCCGACTGGGGAATCGAACCCAGGACCTCTTGCTCAGCAGTAACAGTTGCGACCACTAGACCAACAAGGCTTCTATGTTAAACAGAGGACTCGAAGAGTTAACAGCAGTCTTCTGGAAAATTACTGACTTAAACAAATATATGAAGAAGCCATTGAATGCAATCATCAGATTAAAATCCACCTGCCAATATCAGTAAATAATGTTTTAAATTAAAATATTTCAGAAAGGGCACGCTTGAAATCTAATTTCCTCTGCGAAGATGAGGTCCTGGTACTTAATAATCTGTCTGTGTAATTTTATCGAATTTCTGCGATCGGGAGTTCGTTGTTCACATAGTAACAAACGCGTAGTATAATATAATATGAATTGTTTGCTAAGGATTTTAAAGGATCACAACGTTTTATGAGCGTTACGAGTTAGAACAAAGAAGGAATTAATTATCATAACACGCTTTGATAAAAGGTTATTGTCCTCTAAAAACTTGGCATGAAGAACAATAATATCATCATTAGGTAATATTTTTGTCAACTTTGTGAGGCTTTGCTTTTTGGTAAATAATGCTATCCTAGGGTTTCTTTTATAAACATTTTTGAAGTGAAAAATTTGCGCTCTTTCAGAAAACAGTGAACGAAACTGAAACGTCACGGTCGGGTCAGCGACGCTGAATAATACTTTACTCGGCTCCAGTCGGTCGGTGACGCGGAATCGCGTGTACTCGGTTTCAGTCGTAAGTTTTCACTTCTATTGCGTGGTCTTAAAGCACACAGCCTCTTTTTTATCAGAAAAAAAGCCACTGCAAGTCATTAAAATTAAAATGTTCACCTCCTAATTTTTTCTAAACTCTATTCATCTTTACCTTGTAATGTCACTTAAACAATCTGGTTGCGCTGATTCGGTTAGAATTATAGTACTGTCATTTCCTTTCTTTTTAGGGTTCCGTACCTCAAAAGGAAAAGACGGAACCCTTATAGGATCACTCATGTGTCTGTCTGTCTGTCCGCCTGTCAGAGTCAATTTTTTTCCGAATCTAATTTATTTTATTTATTTATTTATTAACTATGGATGACTTACAGCTAAAACAAACAGAATAAAAAATTGTATGTGAGACTGACAGTCAATTAAAAGTCTTCACTTCTAAAATAGACCGATTAAGTTGAAATTTGGTACACATATCAATTTCTATGACCCAAACACTGACATGTAACGACAATAAATGAATTTTGAATACCTATAGGGGTCAGTTTTCGGGGTCAGATTGAAAAATTATAAAAAAAACAGATATGCAAACTGTACCATGTGACATATCAAATGAAAAAGGACGTCTTTTGGGAACATTTTTTTTTAAAATCATTTTTAAATATTTACTTTTATGAATATTTAAGAATATAGTTGAAAATTTATCATTATCTCCGAAACAACTGAGCCTAAAACTTTGTAAAAAAGTATAGAAAATAGTACTTTACTTATTGATAACAGGAAAACCTATAAGAAGTCTATGGTCTTAAAATAACATGGTAAATCTCCCAATATTGTGCGTACAAAGTTAAACTTAGGATAAATTCATCCCAACTACGGTACCCTTCATTGTGCGCGGTCCCACACGCTCTTGGTCGGTTTTTTATATTATGTTGGTAAACGAATTAATGGATAAAGTTGGTTTGCAACTTCCTATCTCCTATCCCATTCCTGCACATTGCCTTTCATTCGCGTGTGAGCAGGACTGGCGCCACCCCGCGCAATCTCGTCGCAACATTAGAATAGAGAAAATATTTGTGGCGGTTGTCTGTGCTCGAAAAGCGTCGCTTGTGCAACTCGTGCGTTCAAACTCGAAGAAACAAGTGAAAATTCGGGAAAATTGCATACGTATCGTCGTTCCAGACCTCCATCGCACGAAGTAAGGTATTGTACACCTATTCCTTAGTACAAACTGACGTAATAACGCCCAAATTCTCTACAAACAGTAATTGTACGCCATCCGTTGTTCCATCCATTTGCTTTGCTTTTTAATCATGG
Source organism: Agrochola circellaris (assembly GCA_914767755.1). Lineage (NCBI taxonomy): Eukaryota > Metazoa > Arthropoda > Insecta > Lepidoptera > Noctuidae > Agrochola > Agrochola circellaris. The sequence continues at coordinate 15,244,147 of OU611860.1, forward strand.
ATGGATAGCATCCATGATTAAAAAGCATTAAAATAAATAACAGCCTAGCATTCGAACAAAAACTGCGACTTCGTTTATAACACTTACAACGTTGAGAGCACAAAAAACTCATTCAGTCTCATTTTGGTACTTAAGAGATTTTCAACAGTCTTGATTTTAAACTTTTAAAAGTCTTTAAATTTTTCTGAATTACCGTTTAAACGGTTTATGTTAGCTTCATGCCATTACACTGGTGGAAAGGCAGAGGGGATAAGATATGTTGGGCAGTTAAGTATTTCAATTTGTTATAGGATTTAAAAGCATTTTATCTCTAGTTATGAGTGTGGTATGTCAAGAGTGAGGATTCCATTAAATCCTTCATTATTACAGCATTTTATGAGGGGTACACTTTGTCTTTAGATGACAGTGTGTTACAAGTCAGATTTGTAAATCCTGCTACACCTAGTTTCAGACGTCCTCAATAAATTCTTAATAGTTCAGTTATGGCTCGTTGGTCTAGTGCTCGTAAGTGCTACTGCTGAGAATGAGGTCCTGGACGCGGCGACATTTTTTTTTTTAATGTCTCGGCCTCATGCTGAGATAGGAGCCTTTTGGCCTCGTACGGGACTTCATTCTTTAAATTTTAATGTTACTTTGTTTTTTATTTATGTTTAGTGTGTTTTTAGTTTAATGTGATTTCCTGTGCGAGTCTCAATAAATACTTTTTCTATCTGGGTTCGATTCCCGGGTCAAGCAAAGTGTTATTGGGTTTTCCATCGGATATTTCTCAGTAGCAGCCCGGAGTCTGGATTGGGGCCTTTTGATGGCAATAGGCTCACCTCTTATCACATGGGACTTAACAAACATAACTGGCGAAATGTGGGTGTACTAAAGATACGACTCTGCCTAAGCCATCGGGGAACACAGGCGTGATGCTATGTGACATGTAGTTAAAGAAAGAAAGAAAGTAAAAGTATTTATTGAGACTCGCACAGGAAATCACACATTAAACTAAAACACACTAAACATAAATAAAAACCAAAGTAACATTAAAATTTAAAGAATGAAGTCCCGTACGAGGCCAAAAGGCTCCTATCTCAGCATGATGCCGCGACATTAAAAAAAAAAAAAATGTCGCAGCGCTGGTATTCTGATAGGGCCCGCAGTGATGTCACGGATATATACAGAATTAAATAAAGGTTTAGGGGTTTTTATTATTATATTAATAATTAGTTAGGTTATTGGATAAAGTTATCGATTTATTTCCTTAGCTGAGTATTCAGAAACAATAAGATGAAACTCCAGTTATGAAACCTCAGAAACTACGGGGTAAATGACCTTCATAAAGATCATAATTATGATAAGACCAAGACACTACGAAAGCGGGCCGAAGGTGAAACCGTCAGGGCAGCCCGTGAAATTCAAATTGTCTTACATGTCAGGTTGTTTGTTGATATAAATATAATTTGCGGCCGTATCAAAATATAGCTTTACAGAATTATGATCATAAAAATCATCGATACAACTCTAAATTCATATTACCCTATTGAATAACTATTTCATGAAATCGTGAAATATGAGGCCAATTCTAACTTCAGGAGTTGTTTTGCTGATTCTAATGATTATAATTCTGTAAAGCAATATTTGTTACGGTCGCGAATCATATTTTAATCAACATACAACCTGACACTGACCTGCAAAAGGCAAAAAACGTAAGAAAATTTCAATTTCGTGGCTTATCGTATCCCCCTTAATGATAAACTTGACAGTACATTTACCCCTCATGTCCCTAGATTTCTACTCCACCGTCAGACAACAAGTCGTTTTATCGAAAAAAATCCTAGACTTCATCCAACGTTACCACAAAACACAAAAAGAGATTGTAAAAGTCCGGTAAGCTGAAAAGATACATCAAATGCAAAAAAAAAACTGAGTTTTAACAATCACAATAAATTATTCACGTCATTAGTTTTGCAACAGCAACTGTCATGGAAAGAATTGTCCAGCATTCAACAAATAAATTCAGCTTTTCCACTGTTGAACTTTTCACATAATTAATCATTTTATTTAAATATCATAAACAGACCGTTTCATCGGACAGACAAATAGCTTGAAAGACTTTAATATAAAGCTCGCTTTGTTTACAACCAATAAATTGTGACGCTGGAAAGGTCTGCCTTTTCACAAATATTCTGGGGTTCTGATAATTTTTTTTTGTCTCACTATGAGTTATTAAGTTTTTACAGTGAAAATAGGTAGGTCGTTTTCAGAGAATATGTTACAGAAATATGAATGTATATCTGTAATGAATATGGATGATATGGATTTATCACTCTAAGGATGAATATCACTTGCATATCATAAAACTATTTATAGGTCATTTACCTATTTGTCAGTTCAACCTTTATTTTAACGAAGTCCTAATTTCACCAATGAAACTGAACGCGTTCTGCACATCTTAAGTCGTTTTCAAGGTTTTCGAGGGTGCTAAAGCCGATAATGAGGTCAAAATGTAAATTCAAGATGGCGGCTGCGAAGTTTTGTTTTTGTTTTAAATCATACGTGAGAAGGAACTTCGGTCTTGACGGGGGTACCCCGACCGCACACGTTTTCTAACTAGAAAATCAATAGTTGAAGATGATATGGCCAATTTCCGCGGATGTGAAGCATATTTTTTCAAAGATTTTGTTCCTTAAATTTATATATTTCTGCTGGTTATGACTATGTGAGTTGCTTCTAGATGTAAATTAATTTTATATTTTCTCACTTTTAAATTTCTACCAACATTTAATTAAAATACCTACATGCCTAATTATTTTTAAATACCAGTGTGACACGTTAAGAGAGTATTAGTTTAAGAGCCAGTCACTCCGATTCAAAGCCACAGGATTATGTGGCTTAGCTGCGACCTAGTTTAGGAGCTCGAGGTCAAAAATGCGACAGTAGTAAAAGGGAAAAGTAACATGTTTGTACATAGAGATAAATTTAAAATAAATATGGCAGATCACGTGGTTTCAACGAATATTAGGTAGGTTTATGTATTTGTATATACCAGTGAGACAGTTGTGGATTAATTTATAGACCTCTATCCATAAAAACAGGTATGTTTAGTACCTTGAAATCAATGCGGATCAAGATATTTTAGAGACCTCGCCCACGGCGACTTTTTGTAGTGATGCAGTAGCGATGTTGTCGCGCATGTGTATCGATAAAGCCGCGATGCTATCGCTGGCTGTGTACCTTCGCCCAGATTCTATATCGCTACTATCGCGAAGCTGCCGCCTCCCCGGCACCCTTTCCTCCGTTCTCCACCCTTCGTTCCCACGATGTCGTCAGAAACGGTCGTGCGTTTGCATCGATACAGCCGCGCGTTTGCATCGTTGCTGTCGCACGTTGCAAACGCGACTAACGCGCGATAGAAGCGATGCAGAAGCGCGTTTACAAAACGCGCGACAGCATTGCTACAAAAAGTCGCCGTGGACGAGCGGCCTTAGGTAGGTACATAGATTTAATATGACAAACAATTTTCCCAAATATCAAGATGGAAATGACGTATTAAACTTTTTGAGATGTCATTTCCATCTTGATATTATTAATCAATCAAATCATTTCTTTTAAAGCTCATACAATCCAATTTATGAGTAGAAATAATATAATAGAATATAGAAAAAGTGTAGAGTAGTGATAGTGTGAGTGTAGTGTAAAGTTTTATAGAATAGTTCTTCATTTGCACAGAAATTAGGTACAAGTTACAGATGTAAAGTTTAAAATGATACACATCTTAAACACTAGTGTTAACATTTAGTAAATTTTGGTAATAATTATTAATAATGTCAAAATCATTAATAATTTAATAATCAAATGCAATAAAACGTCAAATATCAAATAATCAAATATGTAATAGAGTAATCTCTTGTTTTCATATGATTAGTGACACTGGACTTTCGGCAAGTCTCGCAAGCAGAGCCACTCTACCCTCTCCTGGTCGACGCCAGCAGTCAGCCACAACCCGGCGCTGTACCACATCCGACTCACTGGATCATAACGCAGCGCCACCCCGACTAACTGGGGAATCACCGCAATCACCGCAGACAGTTCCAACTCACCGCGATTTCGCGATCTATGCGGCGCCAAATTTCGACTCACTGGAACCTCAACTGGCACTGTGAAGACACCCTGTTCCTCATACCCCTAAAAAGGTGTCAAAAACTGCGAAAACCACTTTTCTGTGTAAAATACACCACCTTGTATCCTATATCTTTAAAACGGTTAACTACTCATTTATTCTGCGCTGACTTGTAACACATCCCTCATTATAAAACTTCGTTCCCCGCACCAAAACCGTGCACATCAAATCAAATCACCAATCCAATTTGTATCTTATAACCATGTGATAAGATTTATTATTATACGCTCAAGAACATTGTTGCAAGTAGCAACAAAGATTGTGGAAAATGTACTTAAGTGACTTGTTTTATCCATTGAACTTTGTATTTTAAGGCTTAGATATTAGATTCGTTTTGGATTTACGAAGTTTTAATGCAAGCGGAAGGGAAGATATCCCGAGTAAACTGTAGGGTTAAGGAAAGTTTACAGTTTAAATGTTGTTGCTTATTATTTTAGAAACGCGGTTAGATCAAAGAGAGATATTTTAACTTAAAGTTGTTATTTTTGATGATTCGGTTTTAAGGTTTCCTTGAGTTTAAACTCACCCTGAAGTTATTGAATGACAGTAATGGTGTTGATGAATTTATAACAACTTGTGGTCGTTTCAGTTACGTTTTCCTGAAACCTAAACTGTCCTTAGTCTCCTTGAAGTTATTTGGGTTGTCAGATTTCTGTTATGGTCAAGACGTTATTATAATTTATGCCCATTTTTTTTTTGCTTTACTCTGCGTCGAATTTTTAAGAGAAGGCGAGGGCGACATCCACACTATCACGCTCGCTTCACCTCGTCTTGCCTTCTGGAGAGTGTGGACCCAGGGAACAATATTATCCGCTAGAGACAAAGTATTAAAACCTTAAACAAATGCACAACCATGCTGATCTGTAAACTTGGTAACCAAACAATTAAAATGTGATTTTCATTTAAATTCGACGACATTTTAATCCCAACTGATTTCGAGCGGATTACATTTATTTAAATTCATATCCTATTTTACAGAATGCTGTGCAGACATTTTGAGTTTTATATTGTGGTAGGTACTTCTGTTTTATTTTATTTATACGTAGGTTTTGTGGGTTTTTCAGATGAATTCAAACGACGGATGAATATTGTTGTGTTCACAAGGACTTCGCTCTAATTGGTACTGAGTTAGTGTGGGTAGGTAGAGTACTCGTATATAATGCTATAGTTTACTTAGCATAATTAAGTTTTAACACCCCAAAAAACGCCTTGTTACAAAGATAAATTAAAAAATTTCAACATACGAAGAGCGAAGGCGTTTATACGACGCATTGTTTGCCAGTAAAATCTTGAAAGGAAATATTGACTCACCGCCGCTGCTCGCACTTATAAACTTTCGTGCTCCTTCAACAATTCCACGTAAACCCATAACTCCACTCCATCCTCCACAGAGAAGAACGGTGTTGGGATCTAACTCTCCATGCTCTAGGTTCTGTAGGGTTTTGAATAGTTGCAGCGATCTAATCGATTTCCACTTGGATTTTTTAACTAAGCAGAAATCTAAAATCTTGATTTGTTTATCAGAGATGTTGTAAAGCATTCTTTATTTTGTTCCTTAGATAACTTTAGCAATCACATTCTAAACTAAGTCTTTATTTAGGCTACATATTTTTTCTTTAGTTTTAAGTTGGCTTGTAAACTGTACATGTACCTAGGCTTACAAATTAGCATAATTTTAGTTCATGTGGTGTTTACCTTTAAGTAATTGTTACATTGTTTAAAATTTTAAAGACTTAGTGTACACAATTGTTGGTGAACCAAATAAATAAATAATTATTTACTTTATGTATTAAGAACAGAGAAAGAATAACGTTTGAAGAACATCTAAGTTTTCTGTTGGCATTTAAATCTCCTTAAAAGCAAACGCTGCAATTGCCAATTTCTTCTAAAATAGCCACAAGTAGCCCCAAAATTAGGTAGTCAGCTCACTTCCACGATTTAATCGTTAGGTACGTACCACCCTCATCGCTGGGGAGTTTAATTGCTAATCGACTGAAAACGATAGTAATACCTGATTAGGGCTGTCTTCGTTTATATTAAGAAGCTTTGAGACCAAAGTTCAGAAGAAAAACAGTTTGTGCTTGGATTTTGATGACTGAGAGACTTCCATTATTTCAGCCCGTAAATTAACATAACATACCACTAATAATATCACGCCTTGTTATCGAAGGGTTGGGCAGAGTTGTACTTATAGTACACCCACATTTCGCCAGTCATGTTTAAGTCCCATGTAACAGGGGGCCAGCTTCAACCGGGCGCAAACCCAGACTCCGGGCTGCTACTGAGAAATTCTAGATAAAGAAACCCAATATGACTGCCCTACCGAACCCAGGACCTCTTGCTCAGCGGTAGGGCTTGCGACTACTAGATCAACGAGACAGTCCGTAAATAAAATGACATGAACCTCTTCATAATTCCTTTTCTACTGTCTAATAAATATGAGAATAGCTCACCATAATAATGTAAAAAATTGCCAGTCGGCAAGGTGTTTGGGAGGCTAACTTTTTAGAACGCGCCGTATGTCTATTTAAGAGGATAACGTTGGTAATGTCAAAAATAGGTGCCAATTATTTCTTTCGCAGTTTCGATAAGAATAGAATAGAAGAGAATGCTAACTTATTATATTATAAATGCGAAAGTGACTTTGTTTGTTACCCTTTCACGCTAAAACAGCTGAACGGATTTGGATGAAATTTGAGCCATGGGTAGACCATGGCCTGGAGAAGGATATAAGATACCGTTTATCCCGATATTCCTACGGGATCGAGACTTATGCGGGTGAAACCGCGGGGCGCAGGTAGTAAAATATAAGAAGAAAAATAATGTATTGATCTACACCTATTTAAAACCACTAACCATCGCCCGACGTAGACGATTCGATGGACACCTCATTTGTCAAAATCTATCTAACCTTTAGGATGCTTCAAGGGTATAAAGAATACCACATACATTTTTTTTAGGGTGGGAAATTATCATTAACTTCTCCCACTCTGGGTGGAGCGGGAGGGCGTGTCAGACTTTTACTGACTAAAACCCACCCGTGTTCCTTCAGTTGCCTACGTTATTAGGGGCCACGGTATCCCTTTCGGACTTTCCCGCGACCCCGGCAGGCATCGAACAGGTCCTAGGAACAGGGGTCCTAGCAGACCCCTTCTGTTGTGCTGACATCTTTTACACATAGCCCTGTGTTTGCTGCAGTGTAGTCGGGTACAAGAGAATTCTGTTTGAATTCTTAAATATCGCACAAACAAAATATTAATCAAAATGGAATCATAACTTTAAGTGACGTTTTGTAACATCCTCTAACTAGATATAAACGAAATAGATCGGTAGGAAGATGACCCACTGACCGTATTTTTTACCAAAATAAAAGATCGTTCAAAAATATTTTATGTAAGATAAATATTTTTTAAATTACCTACCTGAAAGCGGTATATTTATTACGATATTATGAAACGAGTCACGAATCCGAAGCATCGTTTATTGGCTGTAAAGCAAAAATTTAAGCTTTATTTAATACCCCAGATAGTAAGTTTTAAAACTGTTGCTTTTTATTAAAATAATAAAATTATTCACTACATGCAGAGTCGATATTTTTAACGCAGAATATTTTCTCTCAGATTTTATCTTAAATTCTTTACAAAAAATGTATGTAATCCCGTGCAAAAAATACGAAACATAAGTACATTTTTTATTTAATCTATTATTGTATACAAAATTGTGACTAAATACCATTTGTTTATGTGCCGTCTCAATTGATTGACATATTATTATTAAATTATTAACTTAGTGTTTGGCATGAAATTGTGACGTCTACTTACCTATTGACTTTATTTTATATTTTTGTTTTTATTTTGATACACCTAAGTTATTGTGTATGCCATCTGGCGGGACATAGTATGGAACAACATTTATTTTTAATTTATAATATAACATCTATATAATTTTATCCTATGTACACAAAATTAATAAATGAATTTGAATTTGAAGTAACAATTAATAATCGATAAAATATATAATATGTAGACTAAAGAAGGTGAACCAATATGATATGGATATGGAGTGAAACCGTACCAGTGACAAGTAACTCGGAGGGCGTGTCAGACTTTTACTGACTAAAACCCACCCGTGTTCCTTCCGTTGCCTGTGTGCCGAGGTCGCGATATCCCTTTCAGACAAACCCGCAACCCCGGCAGGTGCGTTACCACCCTAAAGGCCTCTTCAGATATAAGCGATATCGTCGTCGCGCTCGCTAGGCGATATAGCCTTCGCGTTCGTTAGCGATATTGGTCCGCCTTCTGGTTAGACAGTTTTTTGCCGCCAACTAATAAACACGAGTACACTTCGTGCGTGACCGCATTTTTTTTTATTTTCCGCGTACTGAGTCGGTATCGTGTACCGATACGGTATCACCACCGAGCGCGACAGTGATATCGCTTGTATCTGAACAGGCCATAAGGTTGAATGTCACATGAACGTCTTAAAACGATAAGGTGTATTTTTCCATCACACAATTATTTTCTTTTAAATTTTGTGAATGAGAGAACGTTGTAGACATAACAGACTGTAGATCGGTGGACCATTTAATATTTTGCTAAGTACCTGGTACTTGTTGATGGGCCTACACTGTCCTCTCATATCTTTTAACACTGTAACTTGGAAACATTGTAAAAACCATTTAATTTTAAAAGAGTAACCGTGGAGTAGGTTTATGTGAAATAAAAATATTTTGAATTTGAATTTGAATTAGATAGTTTCAACTTTACTGGAGTTTCATGCCTGCTCTTCACTATAGGAAACGAACAACTGGAACCGAGCATCCAGCTTCTTACGTCTATTAAGCGCCCATGTAGGTTTATGTGAAATAAAATATTTTGAATTCGAGTTCAATTTACTAGGAATTATTGTCAATATAGTAAAACAATTCCAAGCTCAACTATTATCCTACATGCTGGTATTAATTCCTCGGAAAACTTTTCTACAATGACCTCTATATTTCTACTAAGATGTACATTCGCAGATAAATTCAACATTACTTTTTCTCTAGAATACGTGCAGAGGAAGTTTTGAACATTTATGATTTTAAACTATGCATGCTGTGACAGAGATTGCGAATGTATGGCTTGTACTTTTCATGCTGCTGCATTTAAAGAGATTTATTTTCTTGAAGCATTCCCGTAATGTCTACTGCGAGGAAAATAGACGATGAAATCTAAATTATATGGTGGATAGTATAGTGTCTTAGTGGAAGTTTTGTTTACAGAAACATTAAATTATTTGTTAAATTATTTAAATTAGTTGTAAATTCCAGGTGATGCTGCAGCATCGGTTCAAATTACTATGTTCTTCTAATATCATTGAAGTAACAGTACATCGATCAGAACTGTGGAAGACGCTCACATCCATTCTAGAAGAGAGCTGATAATCTTCAAACGGCTGAATCGATTTTGATAAAACATGTCTAAGAACCATCGCTAAAAAACCTGCTTTCAAATAAAAAACCGCATTCAAATCTGTTCACTCGTCTAAGAGATATGGTGCCACAGACAGACACACATAGCGGTCAAACTTATAACACCCCCTCTTTTTGCGTCGGGGGGTTAAGATCAAAATAGATGTAATAGTTTATAGTTGTAGCTCAAGCAAATAATAGTTGTATTTTGTACATAAAACCATCCTAAAATAAAATACTAACAACATCGACTAGCAAGTAATAAACAAAACTTTTTTGGAACCGAACCCAGTGACGTCACAACGAAGCAATGACGTAGCTCTTACAAGTTTTTAATGAAAAAAATAACTTGGTCGACGTCATGTTTTCATTTCTTTGTCAAAGGATCGGTTCTAGGTCTTCTTATTATTTTATTTTTCTACTATCATTAAGAAGAAAGATGGAAGAAATATTACTGGTAGCTTTTTAATTAGGAAATTATGATATGTATATTTTAGAGAAGCCCTTACTTCGCGGGGTTTTTACGACTGGATAAAACATCGATATCTCTGTACTATACGTCGCTTTGACAACAATATATTAAACACATAAACCTTCCGGAATAAATTCTCTAAACGACAGTGAAACCTCTTCAAATTCTGTCACGTTATTTAGAAGAACAACGCGGACATACAAACTGTAATATGTTGTTATTTATGTAACTGTACAAATTAGCCCAGCAAAAGTGGCCAGTATTTATAAAAAGATCCAATAATAACCAAAACCTTTTTAGCCTTGATACAGGGCCAAAAAGAGGGTTATAGTACTTCTGATCCTCACGTGGCTACGAGGCCAGTGCCTTCTACCCAATGATCCTTTATAGGGTTCCGTACCTGAAGGGTGCCAACGGGACCCTATTACTAAGGCTCCGCTGTCCGTCCGTCCATCTATCACAGGGCAGTATCTTTTGAACCGTTATAGGTAGATACATGAAAATTTCACAGAGTGTGTACTTTGTTCTTTTCTCAATTATGTTGGGGTCAGCCTCCAGTATAACCGGATGCAGCTGAATACCAGTATTTTACATGGACCGACTGCATATCTGACCTCCACAACTCAGTAACTGGGTAATACGATACCCCTTGGTAAGACTGGTTGTCAGACTTTCGGGCTTCTGCTGACCCGTAACGGCCGGGACTAAAGACTTAACGTGCTTTCCGAGGCAAGGAAGAATCTTGGTATGTAAAGATAGACATCCATCCACGGACCAACCCCGGCTAGAATAGCTTAACCGTTTGGATCGACCCGTGCGGCTGTTATTACTTAGCCACGAGCTCCTCTGTGTACTATTTCGCTATAACAACAAATAATAAAAATAAAATAATGTTAAGAAACGTGTTTTAATCGGCGGCGGCGTTTAAAAAAAATATTGAACGGAGGTAGAACCCTTCGTGTGACTCGCACTTTCGCTGCTTTTTTACAGTTAACAGCGGTTTTAAAACCTTTCCAATATAAAACACAGCTTGAAAATATTCAGCCATAAGTAATAAAGTTTAAAGATAACAATATTCCTGCCGAACATAAAATGGCGGATCGAAACTAAACTAGCAAAAAAGGAACAAAAGATATGCGAGCTCACCCTTGCCATTCGATTTGGCATACACCCAATATACATTAGTGGCACTATATTCAGTTAAATTTAAAATTTTCGAAGGAAGATAGTATGAATAGTGGCTTAGCACGCGGCTTTTCCCGTTTCCATCAAATTGTCTTGAGTCGTTTTTCATTTTAATTGTATGTCGCAGTTATTTCGTTCAAAAGTTATTTGGCAAACTTTCCAAAGCAAGGGTAACAAAAAAAAGAGTAAACACTGTCTTGGGATACTACCTTTTTAATTATAATAATATTTATAATTCCACTACAAGATTGATTCAAAAATGGAACAAATATTGTTTTTAATTATTTGCTTGGTAAGATTACCGGTACTCATGCTGATGCAACAGGCTGTAAACAAAATAAAATGATTGCTCCAAAATTTTATTTATGTACTTAATCATTTTAAAGTTTTTAAGTTTAAGTTCAAAGCCCACATCAAACGTGTCCTTATCAAAAAAGCATATTATAAGATTAAAGACTACGTTGAAGACAAGGAAGTTTGGCAATAATTACTTCTGCACATGTGGCTTCCCTGGTGCCTCATTAACGGCATAACTATGTAAATGTCTATTAACTGCTCCCAAATTACGATAATTATTTTAATTTACTTTTTTATTTTATTTTAATTTACAAATGACATAATCTTTGTATTATTTGACATTGTATATTTACAATATATTAAATTTGATTTATTACAGCAGTAATGGCAACCATTATCATTTGGTTTAAATAGGTTTTTATTTTATTTAGGAATTTCATTTGTCTTTTATATAGCTTATTTTCTTTTAAATTTTGTGAATGAGAGAACGTTGTAGACTTAACAGACTGTAGATCGGTGGACCATTTAATTTTTTTCTAAGTACCTGGTACTTGTTGATGGGCCTACACTGTCCTCTCATACCTTTTAACACTGTAACTTGGAATCATTGTAAAAACCATTTACTTTTAAAAGAGTAACCGTGGAGTTTCTTGCCGGCTCTTCTCCATAGGAAACGACCAATTGGAACCGTGCACCTAGCTTCTGACGTTTCATAAGTGCCCTTGTAGGTTTATGTGAAATAAAAATATTTTGAATTTGAATTTGAATTTGAATTTGAATTTTCATTTAATTATTTCAACGTTGGTAATAAAATTATTCACTGCATATTGGCGAAATATTTGTCATTTGGTAAATCTGCTGGGAAATTGTTCATATTAAGTCACAGGCCATTTTCTATTAATCTGATTAATAATTATTGTTAATATTAAATTATTGCGATTAATGGAAGTTTACTGTTTATTTATTTTATTTAAACGCAATTTATTACTGCAATCCTACTTCCTACTAATATTATAAATGTGAAAGTTTGCATGTTTGGATGTTTGTTACTCAATCACGTAAAAACGGCTAAACGGATTTGGATGAAATTTGGCAGCTTATAGCTTAACTTATAGGATACTTTTCATCCGGATAGTACCTTCCCGTGGGATCATTTCCGACCTCCACACGGGCGAAGCCTCGGGCGAAAGCTATTTTATCTAAAGGTTAAGATGACCACTACATTATCAGAGCTTCCACGAGTTGCAATACTTCAAAATGTAACCTGCTTGTGCCAGTCACCCGCACGTCTGTAGAAACACGTAATTCACAACAGAATTACTGTTAAGACAGACGCTGTCAAAAGTTAAGAATGTGCGCTTAAATGCAGGTCCTGGATACCCAAGGCAGTCAACCCAACGCACAAATTTTCTGACTGGTTATATTCTCCGCTTGAGCTATTTACATAACACGCCTTGTTTTCAAGATTTGGGCAGCAGAGGTGTACCTATAGTACAACCCCACATATCGACAGTTAAGTTTAATTCTCATGTAATAGTGGGCGTGGGGGTATGTATTTGTGCCATCAACCGGGCACAAATCCAGACGCCGGACTGCTACAGAGAAATACCAAATAGAAAAATCCAATAACACTTTGCCCGACCTAGGAATCGAACCCAGGACCTCATACTCAGCAGTAGCGCTTACGACCGCTAGACCGACGAGGCAAACAGCTATTCTGATTATAGTATTATATCGACAATGAAGAGGAAGAAACGATAACTTCAAAGTCATGCTCATAATACTGAATGATGGATGATGGCCTCGCTTTGACGTTCAAAAGTGCCTTATATTATTATTATTATTGACTTTTGGCTTTTTTTGTTGCAAAATTTTGCTCGTCTTCTTTTCGTGTGGTAGACTAACCTGGTGCCAGAATTTTAAAGCCGCCCATGGGCCTCTGACTTGGCTTCACATGCCGTCAAGATGAAATATCTCTGAGGCATGCCGGTTTCCTCACGATGTTTTCCTTCACCGCTTTTGAAGTAAGTGATAATTATACAATACGCACATGAATCCGAAAAATCAGAGGTGCGTGCCTTAACCTATGACTTAGCAGTCTGACGGTCATACTACTAGGCTCTCAACATTTTTTTCCGATAACCGCTTAAACTAAATTTAGAACTTCCTTCAAACTATTAAGCTCATTGTCTCTCTACAACATAAATAATAGTAGTCTAGATAACTGCCAAGTTTCTGTTCATACTGTTCATCTTTCATGGCATATGGTTTATTTAATGTAACCATTAACTCACAAGAGAAGTTATAGCCTGGTTTTTGTTGTTGTTTAAGATTTAAGGCTCCGTGCACGAAAAACAAACCCTTTTTCGTTAACTTACCTAATTGTAAGAAAGGTTAAAATAGTTGAAATATTAAATCTGTGTAACTATAAAAGTACAGTTTTCGTGGTGCTAAACCATTCGCGTCAGTCACAGCACCTGTTAATAATTGCATCACTTTTGCGCTCTCGAAAATATGGTTTATTTCGTCTTTGATTTACTTAATGAATATAATGTATAATCAAAAAATTAAATTTAGATTCTATTTCAAGGATAGCTGAAGACGAATGTGTTATTTTTAAATCTTGATATGGTTTGCAAAAAATACATTATTGACGGGTTTAAAAAAAAAGGTTTTTTTAAACATAATTTTTCTGCTATATTTTGTATCGTAGTTGAAAAAAGTGTAAGCAAAAAGAAAGTAAAAAGCCACATACAAGAAGACCATAGAATGATGTTGATGATATTTTTAAATGTTTAAAATCAAAAGTGGTTTCAAAATCAAAAGAAGAAAAGTGATCAAACGTCAGTCTCGTGTTATTTTTCGGAAAACTTCTTACGAATATATATGATTTTCCATAAATACTTGACTTATTTGAAAAATCCCTCTTAGCCACATGCAAAACAATGAACTCGACTTTTCAAATCACGAATAGTTTTGTTCAGTTTATTTTCCCTTTTCTCACAACGAATCAAAACAGTCGATTTCGTGCATGGCCTCTTACATAGAACATACGATTTTAAAATTATCATCATCAGCTTATAGTTTCCTGGCGGACAAAGTCCTCTCCACTCGCACTCCACTATACCCACATTTCACCAGCTATATTTAAGTCCCATGTAATTCGGGGCGAGCCTAATGCCATCAGCCGGGCACAAATCCAGAGTCCAGGTTGCTACTGAGAAATTCCATAGGGCAAAACCCAATAACACTGCCTGACCCGGATTTCGAACCCAAGACCTCATGTTCAGTGGTACCGCTTGCAACATTAGACCAATGAGACAGTTACCAATCTGTTCCCGGTATAATACTTCTTGATCTTACAAAAATCAAAATCAAAAGTCATTTATTCAAACTAGGCTGATCAGTCCTTTTCGAGCGTCAAAATTACTTAATACTCAATTCTTTATTGCATTCCATATGTATTACATAGATGGTTTAATAAGTAAGAGATCAATATGGACCCTGTCGGGCACAGCAGACAGAATTACAGAAGACAGTCCCCAAAAACCCTCGCACTTCACAGTTTTTACAATCTTAAACCAAGATTTAAAAACATAGCTGTTACAATGTAATACTTCTAAATCCATGTCGTCAAGGCTTTAGATTAAATGACGTTCACTTTTAACTGCCAGAACGAAAGAGATTACATTTGGTTTTATATCTCTTTCGCTCGTAACGTCCATTTTGTTAATGGTTTTTGTATTATCTAAGCATTTGAGGGGGATAGTAGGTTGTAAATTGTGTGGTTTGTGGTCAAGAATCTGTACTCTAATTGCGTAATACATGATCAATCAGAATCTGAATATCGTTTTTAAACAGATTGCTAATCCATGGCTTCATAAGTTCGAAAAAAAAAATCTTCTCAAACGCAATCAATGTTGTTGAACTGTGTTGCGTAATTAAATAGCTGGTCTCTTTTTAGATAGATATTAGAATAGGATAGAATATTTGAAGGATATTACAAATTTAAAGAAATAAATAAAATTTGTTTATTCTGTACAAACAAAACGCACATTACAAAAAAAATACACACATATAAAGTAGCCAAAAGCCTCGTAATCAAACAATAAAAGCTTGACAGTTGTATCTATTGCATGTCAGGTCCAGAGGCCAAAGGCAATTTACATTGTGTAATGATTACGCCTTCGAGTAATGAATTCTATTGATAGAGCACCTAATTGCTTTTCAAAATTTCGTTCATTTTGACAGTTTAACAACACTCATTGCGTTATTAATGTTGTTGAGCAGATGTTTTTTTCGAACTTATGTAGCAATGGATTAGCAATCTGTACCAAAATGAGTCTGAATTTGATTGATCGTGTACTACGCAATTAGCGTGCAAATGAAAAAAGCAAAATTACTGCATGCCTGAATTTCAGATTAAGTGGTAGGTTCTGGTCAAAAATTATACCTTGTGACTTTGGATTTGTTACAATGAGTCTATCCAGGATTTGCCCTGCCTATGTTCACCGCTCCGTACACCAAAACTTCGTCATTCAACTTGAACTCCCCCAAAAAAACAGTTAACAACAAAAGGGCATAACAAACAAAAAAACTCCCATTAACCGTCACGCGATTCTCACCTTTATTAACTTCACAATGGTGCACATATTCGTAACAACGGTACATCTGTAAGTTGTATGAATGGATTTTGTACAAAAGAAACGAGTTTCAGGTGTATAAGGCATTCTGTTATATAAACCAGGGCAACGCATTGTTACAAAACAATGGTTGTTTAACAGAATGTTGGTCTGTTTATTTATCTAATTCTGTTGTGTAGGTTTGTAGGCTTGTATGTATTCTTGGGTTCGAAACTGACCATGAACCACTTGGCGACTTTCAAAAAAAGTACTAGAATTTCTTCATTTCCTCACTATTGATTAGGGAAAACATTAATCTGTCTAGCCTTTTCCCAACTATGTTGGGGTCGACTTCCAGTCTAACCGGATGCAGCTGAATACTAGTATTTTACATGGAGCCTATCTGACCTTCAGAACCCAGTACCTACCCCTTGGACTCTTTGTCAGACTTCTGGGCTTCTAATTACCCATAACAACTGCTAAAGATCTACGAATGACAGCCGAGACCAACGGCAACGTGCTTTCCACAGCACAAAGGGGTTTCGATATGTAATAGGTGGTCACCCATCCACGAAACGACCGCGGCAAGCGGAGCTTAACCTTCGACCGACCCGTGCGGGTGTTATGATTTACCCACAAGCCCCTTGATTAGGAAAAACATATCATTATGAAAACCTGGGTTTGTATTAAGTATGTTTGTTGTTTTTTTAATTGTTATATTCAGAACTCTGACACATGCGGTGAGTAGGGGTTATTGCGTAACACAATGGCAATGCCATCATTTCGAAAGTTCAAAAACATTCATTACGTTATGCACGTATTTGAGCAGGCTTTTGAGCAGACGTTTGGAACATAATAAAGTTATGAAGAAATGGATCAGTCGGTCGATTCTGTAAAAATATCAACGTGAAACTTAGATGAAGTGGGCGTAAAGTGACAGCAGCTGTCATTGTCACAAATCGACCCGCAGGATGCTAGGGATTAGCACTATTGACAGCTCACTTCACGCTCACTTCACCAAAGTTTCACGGTGATATTTTTACAGAATCGACCAGCAGGAATTTCCTTAAAATTTTAAGAATTCAAACTATGATACGCAATTGGGACGCTGGTGTAGTCATCAAAGATACCAAAACTGTGTAGTTTGAGAAAATATTTTTGTCAAAAACACAAATCACGTATAGACTGAAAACAAATATAGAGTCTTCTGTCAGCTGGACCCGCTCGCTACTGGACCCGCGGGTCCACTTGACCACATAATTTATTTTCTACCTTTCCGGTTTAATTTCATGAAACTACAGAAAAAGTTTGCTGAAAATATTGTGGTTCTGAAAACTATTTACAGATGATACGAATTCACATTCGCGATCAGTGAATTAATTAATCGCATTTCAATCATCGCGAGTGTTTGACATGCCATTTATCGCCGATTCGATGTTAAAGATCCAGTATACGAATTAATTTTTAATTAATGACTTGTTGTTGTTTAAAAATACACAGGTTTATTGGTTATAAGTCGGCAATTAAGGGGATGTAGAAGAGGTCATTTGCAACCAAATGACCCTATGATCCTTATGCGAATGTCAAACATTTTCGAGTCACTTGACATTTTATATTTTTGTTTAATTCAATTTAAAATAAAAAATGTCAAATTACTCGAAATTTTTTCATGTAGGAAGGATGATCATTGATTGGCGATGGTACTATCACCAAAGAACCGAAAAAAAATCTTAAAGAAAGAAAGAAAAAATAGTTTATTTGTCACAGAAAAACGTGCATAAATAAAAAGATAATAAACTCGAGTAGAAAATAAGAAAATAAAACAAACTAATATAAAAACTAAAACTACTACAGCCGATCGATTCTGTAAAAATATCACCGTGAAACTTAGGTGAAGTGAGCGTGAAGTGAGGTGTTCTATGTTCTATGTTGTGGGGTTTGGTTTCCGCACTTAGTCCTACAGTGGACCATTGTGCGTGGGCCATAGCGGCCGTTGGTGGTTACTCCAACCAGCCCACCTCCCTCCAGAAGTTTATCAGTGAAGTGAGGTGTCAATAGTGTTAATCCCTAGCATCCTGCCGGTCGATTTGTGACAGTGACAGCTCACTTCACGCTCACTTCACCTAAGTTTCACGTTGATCTTTTTACAGAATCGACAGACTGATATTAAAATTGTTCGTACCTATCGATACGAAGTAGTTATCGGCTACGACTGACGTCTACGTAGACTAAGAGCTACGCCGTAGCAATTTCGTAGCAGCAGCGTAGCGTTTTGGCCTCTGTTGAAAAAGTCTTCTAAAACACCATCATAGGTCAAAATTTGATCACCTTGATAAAAATATGCATGCAAACTGTTTTCACCCACAGTACTAACCTACCTTTCCTAGTAGCTAATTTTCTTACTTTCAAAACAGTCGCACTTAAAACTAACAAAAATCAAAACTTATTTTGAAAACACTTATAACTTACCCAAAAGCTTTTATCGACTTCGGTTGACATGTAAAACTAAAGCTAAACACTCTTCAAGTACTGAAAGTTCCAAACAGTTTTTATTTGAATAGTTCCCTATGTGCTTCATAACACTTATGTTAGTCGTTAAAAGTGACATTAAGATGGTACTAAGGTGGTACTTTAGTGTTTTAGTGGGACTAAAGATTGGGATGCTGACGCTGCTGATAGTCATGTTTATGTGAAGTTTGTTTGTTATTTCTGAGATAGGTTTTAGTCAGTAATTCAGTTCAGGAACTTGAGTTAAAGCTAGTCAAAACTTAATTAAGAACTTTACTTACTGGTACTTGCATCGATCTGCTGAGACGACAAAACAGTTGCAATAAAAAATACTAAGAAAATACGTTTATGTGCGGTAAACATGACGCAAAGAACGGACACAAACACAAAAAGTACAAGTTGGGGGAAAATATGCGCCCCATCGACGCAAAACGCCTATTGCTCAGCATAATTCTACGAACATATGCGACACAGAGCCACATCGCTGGTTTTCAGCGACAGGCCGCAT
Organism: Agrochola circellaris; assembly: GCA_914767755.1. NCBI lineage: Eukaryota > Metazoa > Arthropoda > Insecta > Lepidoptera > Noctuidae > Agrochola > Agrochola circellaris. The sequence continues at coordinate 15,263,356 of OU611860.1, forward strand.
TGATGAGCCGGTTTTGGCTAGTGATAAGTGTTCGTAAGGAAGCAAACGATTTGTCTCACGTGCTGGAAGTACTTTAAAACCTTATGTGAATAAATTATTGTTATTCCATTTTAAAGGACAGATTTGTATTCTGTTTTAAAAAGCAATTTTTGCTCGACTCTGAAATTACAAGTCGTTATTTTGCTTTACATAAATATGAAGTTGTATGATAATAGGAATTCCTAAACGAATTGGGTGGAATGAGGTTCAAGGGTTAACAAGTTAAAAATATTCTGGATTTCATATTAAATTAAGCATATACTCATTCAAACAAAGAATCACCGACCTACTAATTACATTTTATGTGCACTTTGACATTATTAGAATTTTTACGCTAATAGTTTTATAACACTACAAAAACCGACCTTATCGTAAACTACCAAAAAACTATGTTAAAAACTAACGAACGTTTAATAAATCCCTCGATACTCCAGTAAACAAATCGGGCAGTTAATCTCTGGTTAAATGTATCGTTGCGATCAGTGAATAGGCTCGAACAAATGGTACGGAAAAGGGTTCGGCCGATGGTAACAAATAACAGACAAATGGTGTCGCCTAAGCGTTTGGCGGTAGATTCGCAACTTTTTTTTGTGGTGTGGGGATAGAACGCAAAGATTGGGCAACTTTAGGACTACGGTCCGATGGTCTGCCAGAGCAAACAGGCTTGAATAGTTTACCAAAGGTTTTTGAAGACCAAACTGTCCAAACAGTAATGTTTCACTCATCAATGAAATCTACAGCTGTACAAGGATCTCTTGGCGCGTGGCAAAAATCGGAACTAACCTCTCTCAACGCCATTCAAGTGCCAAAAGATTTTTGAATGTCTTTTACTCTGAGAGGACCAGTTTATTTTTGAGTTTTCTAATTGTATGTATTTACAACGATAAGTATATTCTCTTTTTGTACAAGATGAGGCCTAAATTTTATAATAATTAAACGGGAAAGTATTGTTTCGTACTTTTCCGAAAGTTAAGTCTAAACATTTTTTACATAAAGTGTGTTTTGAGGAGCAACTTTTTGCCGCCCGTCTACACAAAACCTTTTTGTGAAAATTCTAATTACGAACGCAGAACGGCATCTAGGCACCTAAAATGTAATAAATAAGACCATCTAAATAGGCCCCAGATCCTATGTTTCTATTTGTTCCGAGATATTTATCGCTGCTATTTTCAGAATTAGGTCCCTTTCTTAATCCTTCTCTTTTTTCTTTTATCAAGGACCGTTTTGCTTAAGAGAATCGTTGGGGGATCCCCCCCAACGTTTAGTGATATAAATATGACCAACGTTTTGTATTTTTTCTTTAATGTTTTTATTAAAACCCTTACATGAAGATTTTTAAAATTGTTGGATGATTTCAAACCTGAAAAAGGACACAATATGCTGGTATTTTTTTTCAGCAGTATTACACCAGATATCTGAAAACTTTCAAACTGCTGACAGCAAATGCAGGTTTTAGCCCTTGACTCAAGTCATTTGTCTTTTCTTCAGTATTTTTTTTTTAATATTTTTTTTGCTCAGATGATAATCTAACACCCATTTTTTTTTTCTTTTTTGAGGGTGGGAAATTATCAAATAACTTCTCCAGCTCTGGGCGGAGCGGGAAGGCGTGTCAGACTTTTACTGACTAAAACCCACCCGTGTTCCTTCCGCTGCCTGTGTGCCGGGGTCGCGATATCCCTTTCGGACAAACGCGCAACCCCGGCAGGCATTGGCCCTTCCGGATCCCGTAAGTTGGTGGTTGGTAATATTTTTTAAAATAAATTTGTTTCCCAGATGACAGTCCAACACCCATGAGAAAGTGTTTCCACTAATAATTGTGAAACAGAAGACAATCGAAAATACTATTACGGACTCTCTGGAATTATCCCAAACCCACTTTTACGATACCCACGGTAAATAATAGGGTAGTTCCGTTCGGTAGCGACCACAGAATGTAACGAATCATTAATTCTAACTGTGGCTTGTGTTACTGACTTTGACTTGACGCTTTTGAAGTGTTTTGTAAGGGCCCTTGGTTGGCTAGGATTTTGTGGTGATAGTACACATAGCATCACGGCTGTTTGCCCGAAGGGTTGGGCAGAGGTGTACCTAAAGTACACTCATATTTCGGCAGTTATGTGTTGTCCCATGTTATGATATTGAATAATAGACATTTTGACTTGTTTTGATATATTAATTTAGATATAACTTGAACCAGACATAAGAGCGAGACATATTTGTGAAATCTTTCACAACCAAATTGAATAACTAGTAGTTCTTTCTCTATTTGTGCATACCTTTCTTGTTTAGAAGTTAAAGGTTTGGAACTATATTCTATAGATTGCTAGTTTTGTATAAGCACCTTGTTTTATCTGTAGACTCATCTAAGTCCGCACTGACTTAAATGAGTCTACAGATAAAGCAAATTGCACATTAGATTGAGCTAAGACCGGTGCTTTTATTATCTCTGCTTTAAGATTATCACGACATTTATTAAAATTTTCACCCCACACCGATATTGAGCTTTTCCTTAACAGGTTTCCTAAGGGTCTGGTTTTTTCAGACAAGTTTTCAATAAAAGGTGGTAAATAGTTAATCATGCCTAACATTCTTTGCAAGTTTTTGACATTACTAGGATTGCGCATGCTCGCAATGGCTTTAACTTTTTTGGTCTACCTTTGCGCCATTTTTTTAATACAATAACCTATAAAACGTACTTCCTGGACAGAAAATATGCATTTATACTTATTAATTTTGAATTTTGGATAGAAGTGCATCTATAAGTATTGATAGCTTCTTAAATGAAATCACCAATTAAGTATGGCTTAATCCAAGTAGTCATGGTACATTTAGTTGTACAGTATGACTTATTGAAAGAGTTCTTAAGGACCTTTTTAATGACTCTTACTACGACATAAATTACCTACTAGTTACTGAATTTGCCTAGTATTTTTATTATCCCTCCTCCTATCCTTTATAAATTTTATTATCTCTAAACTTGGAGTGCGTTCAGTTCATTTATTAGCAATTTAAGTCAACAAAAGAAATGCTCGCTAATATTTGTCCTTGAATTTGAAATTAATTTAACCACATTGTTTACTAGTTTTTGACAGAATTCTATCTTAATAATCGACTCCTTGACCTCTGAGAGATAACATAAGAGAGAGGGAGACAGATGGTCACCATAAAATAAGACAAGGAATAAGATAATCCTAAAACTGTCTTAAAGGAAACCCAATACTCAGATACGATCCCCGGTTTCAAGAAGGGAGTTATATCAAATTCAAGTTCTAAAATTTATCTGTTGAACTTGGAGAAACTTCGCGTGTACAATAATGGCATATGTTTGATAAATCATTCATATATATAAACTTGCCAAAGGGAAGGGTGTAGTAATCGGAATGTTTATGGAGGTCTGGGCGACCTTTCCAGTGTGGATATTGGTCTATTCCAGTTTGAGTGATCGTTCATTTATTTCTATATAGACGCGTTTATCCTTTTGTTGAAGTGTTTTTTTTGGCGTATGCTTAGGATTTTCGTTTGTAAATAAACATCCATTTTACTTTATTTTAGAGAAAGCATTGATCACAGAGCAATTTACGTCGATACATTCTAGATTCTGGTATCATTATTAACAACTTAGAAAGAACATGAATTACATTTGTACTTTCCAAAATTTTAATCCCCAACCTGGTGCTTGGGCTCTTTTGCATCTGGGCCACAAATACCAAAGAATATCTCAATACATTACATACACCTGCAATATTGGAAATCTGTTTTTTTTTTAATACAATCGACCCGCCTTTGCTAGGCTTAGGTGTAATCTACTGCTGTGACAAAAAAAAAAAACAACAATATATAAAACAATATAACAAAATATAATATAATATATTATGTATTTATATATGTGTTATAAAATATATGTATTTATGTGAATAAATACTTTTTCTTTCTTCTTTTTTTTCTTTCTTTCTTTCTGTGACAATATGTCAAAACATCAAAATTTTTGTTCTATATCTATTGAATTATACAGATCCGTATCACAGAGAGATCGATACACACCATTGTGTAGTCTCGAAGAACTCAGCGAACAGGAAAAAAAAGATGAAAGCCTTTCCAAAGAACCAATCGCTTTTCGCTTCGAAGAAACCGATCCCTTTTAGAATAACCGACTGCGTATTGCTCTTAAGATTGTAAGAAAAATAAGTCCAGAAGCAAATCATAATCAATAGCCCACGACTACCATCGAAACATTTAGCAAAAAAATTTTTACAAAAAAAAAAAACACAAAGTGAAATAAAATAACTTTAACTGGTAGTCGGTGTCTTTGTTTTGATTTGTTGCTGACTTCCGAAATTAAAGTTATTGTTCAGTTTGTAGTGCTTTTTCGGAAGTTGTTTTTTTTTTTTGTAAAATAAATAATAATTATCACTATTTTGTTGTGGTACCAACCCCACACGGATTCAAATACCACTACCTGCTATGTAAATAACAGTAACAGGAAATCATCCACATAGAATAAATGGAAAAATCCGTATTATTGAAGCTAACTCAAAAACTATCCAAGAAAAGTTAATATAATAAATAATAAAAATATTTATTTTTCTTCCACAAATAACACTTATTAACCAAAACTTAAACACGGAAAAAAAAAATATGATGACAACGTTCATTTGTGGGAGACTGGTGCCTAAACTAAGCCGTGACTTGTATTTCAGGACACTAGGGACGGCCCTAGAGGCAAAAATATCATCAAAAACATTACAATAGAAAATTCTTAACGAAAGTTACATTTTCATGTTCTATGGGCAAACTATATGTTGGAAGAGAATAATAATAAAACCTCCTCGAGAGCATAACCTTTCAAACAAAAAAAAAATCCGATTTAGATTTTTTTTTTGTTGACAATCACAATTGACGGAGAAATCGGTGGAAATCGGTGGTTTAGAAGTCGGTTAAAAATGATAAAGATATTCCTAATAACCAGCTACTCGTATTATTGTCGCCAAAACTTCACACTTTTTCTACCATTTACGCCGTAATGAAAAAGGTAGCATAAACCAAAACAAATAAGGTCCGCAGACAGATGTGGATGGTAAAAAGACCTATATTTGCGAGACAAATACGATTAAATCCAGAGCCGCTGGGAACAAAGAGATAACGCGGTTTTACGCGACTTTTTTGCAGCTTCAATCTGTTTAAACCGTTTCAGTATTATGAGATATAGATTGGATTTTTATCAAAGTTGTCTTCTGTCCTGAGTTGTATGTCAGAGGTAGAATTAGAAACTGTGGTCATGGAAATGAAGAATTCCTTAACATGTCAACAGCAATTTTTGACATATACGTCAAAAATTGCTGTTGACATGTCTGCAAAATTTAAAAAAAGTGCACTGTCAAACTTTTATTTGGAATGGGACACAGCACATCATAATTTACAACAAAATATTGATGCTTTGTGCATTCCCTTTTGTGAAAGAGTTTTAGGAAGATTGATAAGCATTACTTAGCTCAAACTTTGACTTAGTATTATTAATTCTATAACTGTCAAACTACAAGTGAAAATCAGAAATGGGATCATAATTGGCTAAGCAAAAATACTAGCTAAGTAACGATTATTAATATCGGCTTTCATTCATTCCGTTCAAGAGTAAATGTCTACAACCTTGTAAAAGTGTCGTGTGGAAATACGGGACTTCTATAAGAATATGGGATTATGATTACTTCTAAACATTTGGGGACATTTTGAATATATCACTCATCAATTAACCACAAAATACATTGGTTACAACGTCCCATAAACTAGTTCACATATTAAGTATATCTACACGACATAGACAAATAGAAACTCATTTATTTAATATGGAAACACATTGTTTTCGATTCAATTCAACTGTCTTCACAGTGAGACAGCTATGCAAATTCCAGTTCAGTTAGTCGGATTACATTCTGCGTCATTTTGTTCTGTCGCAAGTAGGGCTTGTAGCGAGCTTTAAAGTAACAAGTTTTCTATTGTGAGATGTCAAAATGAGTTTTATCTTGTGAGGTATTAGTTTATTTCTCGGCTAACTTTTAGCCGCAATTTGCAGGAGCTTTTGCATTTAGTTTGCTGAAAATGTGGTATTGTCATTGTATAAAGAATTTAAGGTTTTGGCATTGTTTTTCGTCTTTATTTATTCTTTGGTAGAATCTCTGTTTGTGGTTACAATTTGATTTCTCTTCCTGGTTTCTGTTTGTCATTTTCGGGTGAGTACTGATAATCAGCGCTGTGCTGTGGATATTCCACTCCAAATTCAAAATAAAATCCAGTTAGACTGGAAGGTGACCCCAAAATTGCTCGGAAAAGGCTAGTTAGATGAAATTATTCAAAACTTTTGAGTTTTGAATAATTTCATCTAACTAGCCTAAGTAAAGGTAGAAAACCTTTACTACCTCAAAACTCAAAGCATTTATTTCAAATAAACCAATTACAGGCACTTTTGAATTGTCAAGGGGGTTGGTCAGTCATAAAGATGAAGCTAGATGCCCATTCCAAAGCGTAGTAGGTGCCTATGGAGAAGAACGGACAAGAAACTCCACGGACACTCGTTTAAATCAAGATATGGTTACAAAATATTGGTTACATCATACGATGCAAAACGTTAAAAGCGTCCGTGATAGAAATAAAAAAATTAACAATTCAAAAATTAAATTAAAATAAGCCGTGGTAGCTAAGACCACCAGTCCCTACTGACGGCGCCCGTTCACGAACATGACGCATGGATTAGCACCATTCAGCTCAACCATTTTGAAGGGAGCTAAATGATCCAACACACGCGCCACCGTCAGCGAGACATTAGAGTGAGCATGACATACTCTCAGCCGCCAGGGCACATTCAAGTCAGTGAAATACATACCCACTACCTAAATTGTAGTTTTATAGTCGGTACATAGTACTCACACATATGTTATGCTAAGAGATCGAATTTATACAATGCAAAGATAGTTTTTAAAATCTTCAGCAGCTCCACCAATATTTTCAAGTGCTAATCAATTAGTTTATGCGCCTTTGTGGAGCAGGACCAGGGTTGACCCAATCATTTTTATCAGCCCAAGCAAGCAAGCATTATAATCCCCAAACTTATAATATGCTTGGCTGCATAGTGTGCGTTTAATATAAGATTTAAATTTCGTTTCATTCAGTTGAAGTATGTGGAGAGGTATTTTATTGTAACATTTGAAACAGTACCCCATGAAAGACGAGTCCACTTTAGCCAGCCTGAAACCCGGTTGAACCAATTGGTCCCTATTCGTGACCAGGACTGAAATGCCAACATTTAAATAAATAGTTGTTCACCGTGAATGGTTTCTTACATCCATTTTCAATTTTCGCTCGATTTAAACCGCGGCCGCGCCATATTGCAAATAAATCTGAAACGGCGCGATATTTTCCTATGTCATTCTTGTTTGACATTCGCCTTATTGATTCTGTTCCATTGTTTTGTTATTAGTGTGCTTATTCCGTTTGTCCAAGGAAGTGTTATTTATTTTCAGCGTGATTAATATTATCTTTGTAGGAGTTTGCACATCTGGTGTGAGAAAACACATATTTAAATAATACCGTTTGTTTTTAATATGGAATAGGTTATTCAAATAATGAAAAAGACGTGTTTCTGCATTATCGCAGTATCAACTTAAGCGGATTTTGTTTAAGATTATATATTCTGCCCTGGTATTTTAGCATAGGCCACACTGTACGTTATCCTATACTATTAAATGAGCAAAATTTGTATATATAATAATGTAAATATATTTATAATCAGGTTCTCGAAAACGGCTCTAACGATTTCGATGAAAGTTACAATATAGGGATTTACGGGGGCGAAAATCGATCTAGCTAGGTCTCATATCTGGGAAAATTCGTTTTCTACGTATATCACCCGAGCAGAGCTCGGTCGCCCAAAGTTTTGAACAAGATGGCTACCTTAGAATAATGACATGGCAGCACGGAATTAGTATGTACTATCATAGTAGCATGGAATTAGTATGTACTATCCTATGAGCATGGAATTAGTATGTACTATCCTATGAGCATTGTCTATTTTCACCAGAGCAGAGTTCTGTCGACCAGGTACTGTCGTATGAATTGCAGACCATTTTACATATTTTATTCAGAGATTTTTCCAATTAGACATAAAAATGAAATAACGAGTCCCACGCAACTCAAAGTACCTACCTACTGTTGTGTAATAAAAAACAAAATATTAACCAATAAAACTGACAATGTCAGAACGTGTGAATGATTTCCGCATGCCGAATGAAAGACAATAAAAATTAATTCTGAAAAAATCCAGTTTGAAATATTTTTTTGTCCATTGTATACCAATTCCTGGGTTGTGAACGGGCGCCAATAAATATTGAAAATATGCGTCGATGGAGCCGAATAGTTTTAGTGTAGTGACCACAAGGTAGTCAGATGACATGGTGAACGTCGACGGAATCACAGGACCGGTCGATGTGGCAACGCTTGGGAGGCTGTGGACGTCTTTTAGCTAAAATAATAATGATGATTTTCAATCAAAAATACACATCTTAAACACTAGTGTTAGTACATAATAATATTCGGCAATTTTTTTTCATAATTACTAGCAATGTCAAAACCATCAATAATAATGTCAAAGTCATCATTAATAATAATGTCCAAATCATCATCAATAATAATAATGTCAAAATCATAACTATAGTAGTAGTAGTTGTAGTATTTGAGGTTTATATCCTATTAATAAAAATAACCTATCTGTTCATATTTGTACGCCGTTAAGGCAAAACATCTGCCGGGGTCGCGGGAAAGGGATACCGTGACCCTGGGAATGTACAGGCAACTGAAGGAACACGGGTGGGTTTTAGTCAGTAAGAGTCTGACACTCCCTCCCGCTCCACCCAGAGCGGGAGAAGTTATTTAATAATTTCCCACCCTAAAAAAAAAAAAGGCAAAACATGACGGTGCTATAATTTAATGTAACATCTTGCATGCAATGTGTGTATATTAGTACTTATGTTTTGAACAAATAAATCTTATCTTATCTTATAATGTCAAAATCATGATCGACGAGTATGCTCGATTTTATCAACTTCAAAAATTTCTAATGCCGAAGAGACAAAGGTAGAAGTTTAGGGGTATGAGGAACAGGGTGTAAAGTTCACTCATCCCCCATAGAAAAGGGAGGATCCTCCGACCAGACGGGTGTCATGTCTGGCGGGCAATTGCCCAGAGGTTGAAGTCGTGAGCTTGTATATATGTCCACCGCGCGGTAAACTCTAATTGCGCGATGCAGGATTTGAGTGACGACAGGATGTTGTGTGACGTCAAGTCTTTGATGCGTAGTTCGCATGTGGCGGTGTAGATGCCGCCACAGAAGCTTTGCATGGTGCCACGCTTGGTAAGAAAGTGTACACATAGGCAGCGTAGCTCGAACAGACAAATTAGTCACGGAGCGTGGTACCAAGCGTCAGTGTGGCCTTTGCAATAGTTAAACTATGCGTTGGTTTGCTAAAACATCCCCATGGGTTTGTTGCGCCACTTCTTCTTCTCCTTTCTAGGAAGTGGCGGGGGTTTCAATTAAGGGACGGCAATGTAACAAAATTATGTTTTTCGTTGTCTCACATAAAAAAATTGCTGATTATCGGCCTAATAATAAATTACTTTTGATTTTGATTGATTTTGATTCATGTCTCTAGTACGCAGCATAGCCTTTAGTAGCAAGAAAAGCGCCTTCCTGTGTGGTTTTAGCCTAAATAAATATATAAAATGTGGCCAGCTTCAAAATAACTGACAATAAAAATATTAAAACCTCTGTTTACTTGACCACTCAAAATGCACGCACACATTTTATGAACAACGCATTTTCGCATCATCCGCTGAGCAAACAAAACAAAATGGTGGAGGCCATAACTGGTTGAAAAAAAATATGACGTAAGCATAATAAAGTCTGGTTTACACGTTGCGTGGATATTAAGTACCTAGGTGATATGATTTGCTTATTTAATTATTTTCTGTCTTTCAATTAATAAACCTATGCAAAACTAAATAGGATAATTTCTAGTGTTGTGATTTTTGTGAGCTTTAATAAAAATGATTTAATTTGTGTGGTTCTGAACACAATTCAAAATAATTTTAATTATTATTTAAGTAAATAGATATTTTAAGACAAACTTTTTTTTAATGGTATTATAATGTTATTTAAGTAAGACGATTCGTTTAGCGCTAAGTAGGTTGACACTGAGTCACTTTTCACTAACATGCACATCTATTTAAAATGAAGTATAGCAGTACCTCAAGTAACAAGTGTCTCAGTAAGGAAAACATCGTGAGGAAACCGGCATGCCTGAGAGATATTTCTTGACGTGAAGCCAAGTCAGAAGCCCATGGGTGGCTTTAAAACTCTGTCACCAAGTTGTTCACTAAACACACGAGAAAAAAAAGCAGTACCTGCTATCCCATACCTTTGCATGAATTCTTTAGTAAATTGAAAGGTAAAATTACTACACAGTATGCACTTAACATTGCTAAGTACAACAATCCGTTATCGGACATACCCTATAGAGCTTCGCATTTACCTGTCTCAAATTACACTTTACCATCCCATATTCCGTACATTTGTCGCACCGTGAGAACACGGCCATACCGCTACATACAACGTTAAAAGGTCCATTTGTCACACGGGTGTAAAAAGCACTAAATCGCTATAGCACTTTGTTGGTGTCGATAAATATGTTTGTTTCTCGTTTACCTATGCATTACAGGATAGAGGGGGAGGGAGACATCCGTTTTTTATCCTGTTTTGTTCAAGAGGCCATGAACTATTTGTTATGTACACGCGGCCATAAGATTGTCGGATTTTTAACTGCCCAACGGTTGATGTCGCATACTTATTATATTATATCGTTCGCGCGGTAAACTTTAATAGCGCGATGCAGGATTTGTGTGACGTCAGAATTTGTCAAGTCTTTGATGCTCGCATCATCTTTCGCAGATGAGTTGGACATTTTTCAGATAACATACGTACATAACACCACTCCAGTATTGAGGTATAGCTTTACAGATAACAAATTATTATGTTAAGAAAACATCTAAGTATTTGGTACCTAAAGTGTTTAACAAAGTAGATTTATTAAGAGAAAAAGTTAAAATTAGTAAAGGATCACTTAAGACAAAATTAAAAAACATCATACAGGATAGCAAATAGAATTTAAAAAAAATGTTAATATATAAGTAGTAGGTATGTGCTTAAGGTGGTGCATTGTTATGTAAAAGAGCGCCTCTCGCCGTCAAACGTAAAAGTTTGGCGAGTTTAGAATTAAGTAACACTTCTATATTATAATATCATTAAATAAATAAAAAATAAAAATAAATCACCAGATATGTCAAGTCCCATATAACAGGGGGCAAGCTTATTTCCATCAACCGGGCTCAAATCCAGACTCCGGGCTGCTACTGAAAAAAACCGGACGGAATAATCCAAAATCACTTTGCCCGACCTGAAAATCGAACCCAGGATCTCATGCTTAGCAGTAGCGCTTGCGACTACTAGACCAACGAGGCAAAATCAAAGTCAAATCATTTATTTCAATTAGGCCCTAGTAAGGCACTTTTGAACGTCAAACTTCCAAAAAAATAGAATTGTTTCTAGTCGCCTCTTCCAAAAGGTAGTTTTCGTATGGAGAAGAATGGGCAAGAAACTCCACGGTTGTTCTTTAAAAGGTTTTACAGTATTTTGTATAGATACATTAGTTAGGCAGTCAGGATTTCAGATACAAAACTTTAAAATCAATGAAAAAACAAGTTGGCAATCAAAAAGCCCCCACTATTCCTCCCTTCTCCACAGTAATCTATTATGAAAAACCGGGCTCGTAATTGATCAGCACCAGTCTATGAAAATCAGCTAATATAGTAGACGCATTGCAGATGGATTACAATCAATTTATAAATCCATATATTTGTAATTTTATGGTGCACATACTGAAACTTTAATGTCTTAGACATACATAAACTCATGCCTACTTCCCATGGGGGTGGGGTTAATGTCATATAATAATATCTGGTCTACCAATTTAATTGGCACACAAACATACCCTAAAAATCAGAACCCTGCAACGTTGCTTATAAATAAATGATTTTATTTCTGTAAGTAGATTTGTACAAACAAACACGTCAATCATAATTATTAAAAAAAATCTAGATGAGGTCGGCGTTTCCTATCTGGCTACTCTGAGAAGAAAGACCGAAACAAACTCAGAGGTCACAGTCTCTTTTAGACTCCAGACATAATCTTTGTCATGTAGATTGGTATATTAAAAGTCTTTTGTGGAAGAAACCAACCAGATTGAGTGGACCTGTCCAGTCAGTACACGCATTTGTCAGTAATCGTGCAGCTCAACTCAGAACTTAAGGAGCTCAACGATTTGACGCACAATACCCACGAAAGGACATTTGGGTACGCCGAATAAAGTACTCAAACTGCCAGACAATGACTAAAACTAACTGAGAAAAAAAACCGGAGAAGTGCGTGTCGGACCACGCACAATGAAGGGTTCCGTAGTTGGGATGAATTTATCCCAAGAACAAACTTAACATTGTAGTTGAAAAACATGTTCTCCCATACGGAATGTATTGGAGATCATGTTTTTCAATCTGCAAATTTAAGTTGGTTGATTATTACTCGTTAACCTGTACAGCCTACTTAGCTCTGATAGTTTTCCTTTTAATTTCGTTATATATACTACTATCGTGATTTTTTTCAGATTTCCAAAACCAACCATTTAGCTGGCAGGGGGAACAAGGGGGCAACATGTCCTGAGGTGCTTGAGGAGTGGAGAGGAATTCCACGGCTTTCAGAACAATCCCAGAGCCCGGAAGATGGTCAAAATCCCTACGAGCACTTACTGGAATACTTCCTTCCACCGAGCACGTTTGCTCTTGCGAATCTCCACTCAAGCCGGCCAATTAAGGCAAAAATGAGGTGGGAGCGCTGTTCCTCGTCAGTGTCCACTCCAGCCGGCGAATAAATGGGCACGCCACAATTGTGGCGATAAGTCCCCTCTTTGAGGAGTGGCTAGAGAGGCGCCACGGCGTCCTCACCTTCCGCCTGACACAGGTCCTCACCGGACATGGTTGTTTCGGGAGGTTCCTGTTCAGGATAAAGCGGGAGGAAACACCCGGGTGTCACCACTGTGTGGATCGCCCGGAGGACACGGTGGAGCATACGGTGGAGGTCTGCCCAGCTTGGGCGGAGCATCGCCGTGTCCTCACAGAGGCGATCGGCGGCGGCGATCTCTCGCGTCCGGCCCTGGTTCAGGCCATGGTCCGGAGCGAGAGTGCATGGGAGGCCGTCACCTCCTTCTGCGAAGCAGTAATGCTCGCGAAGGAGGAGGCGGAGCGCGCGAGGGAGAGGCAAAATGCGCCCCCTCGCGCCCCTAGTCGCCGCAGGAGACGCCCCGGGCGTCGGGAGTCGCGAGCCGACTTCCGGCCACCGTAGGCGCGGGCTTGCGGACGGTGAGCAATGGGTAGCTCGCCGTCCGATAGGGACCAGGCCCGGGTCGACGGCGCGTTGTGTTCCACGCGCGCCTCAAAGAGATGTCAGCACCAACTGACGGGGTCCGGAAGGGCCAATGCCTGCCGGGGTTGCGGGTTTGTCTGAAAGGGATATCGCGACCTCGGCACACAGGCAACGGAAGGAACACGGGTGGGTTTTAGTCAGTAAAAGTCTGACACGCCCTCCCGCTCCACCCAGAGCGGGAGAAGTTATTGGATAATTTCCCATCCTCAAAAAAAAAAAAAAAAAAAAGGGGGAACACTTGACTCTAACAAAAAAAAATCAGTTAAAAGCTTAATATTTTGCACGATTGACGCGATTTTTGAACGACCTTTCTTACAATACCCCACAACATGGGGTAGATGAGAAAAAAAAAAACTTTCCCACTTTACGTGTAGGGGAGGTACCCTCAAACCCCTACCCTATTTTACTTGATTTTATTTTACCTACCACTTTGTTGGCATGATTAATATGTATACCTACCCATGCCAAATTACAGCTTTCTAGTACTAACCTTCTCTGAGCTAAGCCGCGGACAGACAGACGGACATGGCGAAACTATAAGGGTTCCTTGTTTACAACGGAACCCTAAAAACTTGCGCTATAAGCACATGTAACATTGTTTTTCATCCCCATGTATAAAGGAGAATTAATAGTCTTAGATATCGCTATCTTAAAGCGTCAGTGTTTTTGCCAGAAAAGTGTTCTGTAGACAGCGGTACATGTTTTACTTAAGACGAATGGGTTTAGGAAGTATATTACGTAGGTACATAAGACGTTGTTCTAAGACTATGAATTACATTTTTATTTACCACACTATGTTTTTTCTCTACTATATTCGTATTAGATTACTTTTATAAACATCTGAGTTGTATTATTTAATATAGATTTTTTATATTGCATGCTAAGCGTATGCATTACTCGACTATCTAATCTAAAGCGGTAACCATTTTTTATTGAATTTTAATGGAATACAAGAAAGTTTCCACGCATTGCGTTCTATACTGTCGAGAATATCACGCCGCACCGGGCTACCGCGGGCGGGAGCTGCGGTCTCGGAGGGGGCGCTCGAGTAGCGCACGCGCACCGGCCGGCTCACCACTGCGTGTTGGACCGCCACAGAACGTATTCGCACAATCATTCTCACCAAAGACCATTCAAATTGTTAACCGTTTGCTCTCCTTTTAAATCCTTATATTATACAGTCCACTATTGTCAAGTCACCGGTGTTTTAGTCCTAGTGCCACCTGGAGGATATACCCATTCCTTTCTAATACCGTCAATTTTATTATTATGCTTCGCCATTTTTTGTTAGTAATTAATCAGTACTACAGTGTAATATTCGACTTCATTTATTAAATCTTTTACCAAAAGTATTTTTGTCGATTTGACTGTTGATAACCGTTGCCAACCATCTAATCTAAATTAGAACAGATTATTACGTTCAAGACATAAATGATTACAGTTACAAAGTCACATAAGAGACTTTTCTTTTGAAAACGCTCTCAGTTACACGTGTCGTGTCGTTGAATTTGCAAGAAACTTGTATTAATACTGTGTAATGACGTGAGCGCACTAGCTAGTATTCACCGTCTGTATTCACTAGCTGGTAAAACAAAGTAGTTCAGCGTTTAAACGCTGCGTTTTTAAGCTGAAGGTCAATTCTCGTACTTCTATTCAATTTTTTATCATGGCATGGTCGATGTCGACCATTCTGCCAATGTCTAAAGTGAATTGGAAAGCAAGTGTGTATTGTTAAAAATTTAAAAATAACTCTCTTATTCATAAACGCTGCTTAAAGTTAAGAGAAGTTTAAACGTCATAAATGAATGGTTAAACAGGCACTAATCATTACTTAACTTTAGACAGCGTTTATGAATAATGGTAAATAAATAGAATGATAAAAATCTTCGATGATACAGTTGAAATTGTGAATTTTCGTGCTCAAAAACGGTCAAATTCAAGTCGCAGTTTCATCTCAGCAACAATCAATGACGAAAACTTGTCAAAAATTTCGGTAAACACACATCACAGGTTTTTTTTATTTAAAGGCGCAGAATGCCCAATTCTCAAAATGGCTAATTCTATAAATACCTAGTTCGCAAAATGGACAATTCTATAAATACCTAATTCTCGTAAAGGCCAATTATTGGGGAAAATAATTGATTGATTGGTTGTTTGATTGATTTTTTTTTTTTGATTGATTGTTTTTTTTTTTTTTTAGGTTTGGTTTTTTTTACTGAGAACGAAACACGAACTTTCTCGAAAATACGGAAATTGCCCCTCTGAGGACGTAGCCAAGTAACAATCGCTTTCAAAGCGTTTTGTATCTTTACAACGTCTTTTAACAGGATTGACATGAGGTTCTCGAAAGCTTATGTCAATTTATTGCAGTTTGACGTTTCCATCATCATTATTGCTGATAGAATGTCACTTTGCCCTCTGGTCATTTGAACATTTTGTCCACAGTACAGGATTATCAAACTGTACACAGGCGAGCAAAGTTGGATCAAGAGAAGCTTTTGCTTAACTATTATTGTCGCATTACGAATGTATTTAGAGCTTAACCCGAACAGGGATCGTTTAAAACTTTGCTTGAAAATCGGTGTCCGGTAGAGAGTGATAAGTTTTTATGCTTGGCAACGGACCGGACATAATGTTTCCAAAAATGTAAATAGAGTGTAACTGGAAACGGATGTCATCAAAAACATCTCCAGGTAACTTGTTAAGAAAAGGCACATAAAAAAACTGTTACAATATTCGCATATGATGTGTAACATCTTGGCTGACAGTACCTACCTCTCGAAAAATGGTTTGTTACCATCTGATGGCCAACTCTAGCGCCGCGCGCGTCCCCGGCCTCCTGTTACACACTTCCGTCCCTTTTCACGAAATCACTCCCACAGATTGCAGGAAAACGAGAGAAAAGATGTTACACATAAAAAAATACATTAGAGATATAAAAAATATAATATAGAAAGAAAAGAAAGAAAGAATAATTTTTATTTGGACGCAGTTCGTGAAACACAAAAAAAAAATTAAAAAAAAAGGGAAAATAATATTTTAACGACAATAGTGTGTGCCTCACGGCTGCGCCAAAAAGGTCTATTTCAGCATTAATGCCAGACAGGTGCTGTCTGGCGCTGGTTTTCTAATGAACCTTTAAATAGGTACAAGTGACGGTGAGAACCTAGAAAACATAAAAAAATAAAAATATAATTGTCCCAAATATAATAAAATAAAATGAATACTCCCAAAAATTACCGCTGAATAGATAACTTTGTGACGTAATATAATTTTAGGCAAACCAGACAGTTGGTACACAGACTAAAAAAGTCATAAAACAGTATCATAAAACCGTCCGTCTGTCCTAAGACTTAATTATGTCATTCAAAATTTCTAATGCGTAATTGATGCAAATTTTAAAGGGTCTAGCGTTATAAAGGTTGAAGCAGGTAAAATATTTATGCCCGTTGTCACGAACATTAGACGTCACCTAAACGAATGCCTAAATGAAAGCTTGCTGTTGGATATTCAACGCTCGGGTGATCGCCGAAAGTGGAAAATCCAACAACGCGCTTTTATTTAGGTGTTGCCTAGTAACAGTGAGAACGAGCATGAGTCTAAAGCCTGTTCCCCAAACTTCGGTTGATATTATAAATTCTGTAACTTCATATGAGTTTGAGATTATTTCGTTACGTACGGCGTTATTAAGTGTGAGGTTTTGGGTGTTCCTGTTTAAAGTACTTTTGGTTAATGTACTTTGCTGGTTTTGGCCACTAGACATGGTACGTGTATGTGTGTGTATATCGCTATGTAATCATAAAGTTGACTGTATCGAGGATTTGAGTATGAATGCGGATGGCTATAAAAGTAAGGGGAGACCAATGAAACGATGGGTGGACTGTGTGAAAGATGATGTGGCTAGAAAGGGGGTGACTACTGAGATGACGACTAATAGAGAAGTATCGAAGAAAAAGACATGTAGGGCAGGAGATGATTATAATGAGTGCAGCGACGCTGCCATGCAAGGCACATCATTATATTAGGTCCCCACCTATGAAATCAAGCGTTTTGTATGGAAATTTTTAAAGAAGTTGCACATTTTCTTAATTTATATAACAACCATGAACACTAATTGAACAACCCGTTCACTTCACAACACTGCTGCAGCACTCACTTTCACAACAACCCAGGGTGATAATACAGAGAAACAACTGAATGTACTGTATAGTGTGTATTGAGCTTATTTTTGCATAACAAAATTATTGACCTAACTAAATGGCGGAAAATCTCAACACCGAGATTCACAAATCGACCACAAATGAACAACGCCATCTATTGGCACAAAAAAATACTATTATTCTCAAACATTCCGCCCACCAAGGACAAATTGAAAAATTTGACCTTCCATTACATTTTTTTTTTTTTTTTTTTAAGTTTTTATTATTCCGCCCACCATGCAACTACATATTATAATAATAAGGTTAACAAACTGAAACTAATTAAATTAAACATCTTAATCAGTATAATGGCTACGTGGCGGTGGACATCACAGGTAAGATACAAATCTTAGAAATAGACCTTTTTATTACAGAGGTTTTTGTGCGTAGAGATACAACTCTAGTAATACCATCTGCTCCAGGGTGTTTTGCAACCACACGACCAAGCAGCCAGCGAGAGGGTGGCAAATCATCCTCTTTTACTAAAACTAAATCCCCGGTATTTGGTTCCGGAGTTTGTTGACTCCATTTATAGCGATTCAAAAACATCGTTAAATACTCCTGCGACCAGCGTCGCCAAAAGTCCTGCATCATCCTTTGAGTCAATTGCCATCGACGTAAAGAGGATACAGCGGAAGATTCAAAATTGTACTCCGGAACGGCGACCAAGGACTCACCAACAAGGAAATGACTCGGGGTCAAGGCATCTAAACCATCCAAACCATCATCCATCCTTGACAGTGGTCGCGAATTGAGGCAAGCCTCAATTTGTGTCAAGACGGTTGACAACTCCTCGTATGTCAACGTTGTGTCTCCAATGACCCGCCGGAGATGGTATTTTATGGACTTGACTCCAGCTTCCCAGAGCCCACCGAAATTGGGCGAGTAAGGAGGAATAAAGTGCCACTTTGTGCCCTGAGAAGCCAAACAGTCTGCCAGCTCTTTTGGTAAGCGAGATTTCTCTGCAGAGAATAACTTATTTAATTCCCTTGATGCCCCTACAAAGTTGGTTCCATTATCTGACCAAATGTCAGAACAATAGCCTCTTCGTGATACAAATCTTCTATACGCTGCTAAAAAGCCTTGAGTGGTTAAGTCAGTAACAGCTTCAATATGTACGGCTTTCGTGGCCATACAGATAAACAAACAAATGTAACCTTTATAGGCATGATGACCACGGCCTTTGGTGGTTCTAATATTAATTGGACCGGCATAATCCACTCCGGTACATTTGAAGGGTCTGGTAGGCGTTACTCTTGCCGCTGGTAGTTGTCCCATCAACTGTTTTGAAGTAGTTGCCGAATGCCTCACACAAGTAACGCATTTATGTACGTGTGATTTTACTAATTCTTTGGCACCAAGAATCCAGTATTTTGACCTCAAATATGCTAGCATGAGTTGAGGCCCCCCGTGTAAAGTTTTATAATGTGAGTCTGCCACAATCAAATTAGTTAAATTGGATCTTTTTGGTAACAATATAGGGTGTTTCCTACTTTCACTTAATTCTGACTTCTGTAACCTTCCTCCCACTCTTAAGATTTCATTTCCGTCTATGAACGGGTTTAAATATTTTAAAGGTCCTCTCAATTTTACCAAGTTACCGTCCTTTGCTATCTTTTCCATTTCTTCTCCAAAACTCTCTGCTTGACACTTCTTAATACAAACATCTAATGCTTCTTTTAATTCTTGAGCTGTTAAAAAACCTGCTACTTCACCGTTATCCTTTTTTCTCTTTATCCACATGCGTCGGCAATAAGCAACTACTCTAATTAATTTAGTTAAGTTTGAAAACCGATCCCATAAATTACTTTCCGTGCTCAAGAAATGTATTTTAATAACTTCTAAATTGGTCTCCATATCTTTAGGTTTATTATAAACTATATCAGTTGAACATAAAAACGCTGGCCCATTAAACCAGGACGTTTGTTTCTTGAGTTCTGAAGGATTGAGGCCCCTAGAAGCATAGTCAGCCGGATTTACGCCGGACCGAACATGAGACCACTGTTGTGCGTCTAGAGTGGTTAAGATCTCAGATACCCTGTTGGCTACAAACGTTTGCCACCTATTTGGGTGGCTATTGAGCCAGGCCAACACGACTGTAGAATCAGTCCAGGCATGAATGTTCTCCTTCCGAATGTCCATTATTTGAGCTACCTCAACCAACAATCTACAAAGAAGAACCGCTCCACAGAGCTCCAATCTGGGAATCGATACTTGCTTGATAGGTGCTACTTTCGTCTTTGCTGTCACCAAATTCACAGACACATGACCCTTATCATCGATTACCCGAATATAGACCACTGCGGCGTAAGCTGCCTTTGACGCATCGCAAAATCCATGAATTTCCACCAGTGCATCGTTTCGTTTAGTGTTTATCCAGCGAGGTATTTGTAATGCAGATAATTTGTTCAGATCGTCCCGGTAAGTACGCCACTCTTTTAGTATTTTGCTTGGAACTTCATCGTCCCAGCCTATACCGGATAACCATAGCTTTTGAATTATTATTTTTGCTACTATGACACTCGGTGAAACCCATCCGAGTGGATCAAACAAACGTGATATGTCTGATATAATTATTCTTTTTGTTACAGGTTCCTTCGTCGGCGGAAGTGTCACCGTGTAGCGGAAAGCATCAACCATTCGATTCCAGGTAAGTCCAAGTAACTTCATAACTTCATCTATTTTAATTTTTCTCCCTTCTTCTTCTTTACTTTCTTCATCGCTTTTGTTTATTCTTTTCAATAATTCCCCACTATTGCTTGACCATTTTTGCAACGAAAAACCTCCTTCTTCTACTAACTTGTTAAATTCATGATATAAATTGATCCCTTCTTCTACAGTATCCACACCCGTAAGCAGGTCGTCCATGTAGAAATCTTCCTTTACCTTAGTAGCAGCTTTTGGGTATTTATCCTTCTCGTCTGCGGCCACTTGCTGAAGCACCTTAACTGCAAGATACGGGGCACATGCCGTACCAAAGGTTACCCTCAATAAACGATATTCATTAATTTGATGATCAGGACTTTCTTTCCACACAATTCTTTGAAAGTCAACATCCTGTTCATCAACCTTGATTTGCCGGTACATTTTAACAATGTCCGCAGATAAACAAATTGGATACAATCTCCATTTCAACAAAATATGCCTTAAAGTTGGCTGCAAGGTAGGGCCTATCATTAAAAGATCATTTAATGAAACACCGTTATCACCTTTACAGGATGCATCAAACACTATCCTCACTTGCGTGGTGTCTTTGTCTTCCCTAACAACCGCGAAATGAGGTAAGTAAATTCCATTCGAGTTATTTATCTCTTTTTCAGGAACCTTTTCCATATGTCCCAGCAGTAGGTATTCATCTAACACCTTTTGATACTTTACTTTCATTTCTTCATTTTTACCCAATCTTGTTACTAATGACGAAAGTCTCTTTTCAGCTATCTTTTTTGAATTCTTTATTTTGAATTCTGAATCTGTGGTTTTAAACGGCAACCGTACGATGTACCGCCCATCCCTGTCTCTTTTTGTCGTTTCGTCAAAGAAACGTTCGCATTGTTTTTCTTCCTCAGTTAAGATATTTTTGCTGGTCACTGTATCCGCCTCTAATTCCCAAAACTTTTTTAAAAAGTCGTTTTCCTCCACATGGGAATGCATAACTACTACATTCTCATGAGGTTGATGTGATTTTTCTACCACACCCGAAAGAATCCACCCAAACAAAGTAGCTTGCGCTACTAAACTTTCCTGAGGTCCCTTTTTCATTCCTTCTTGAATTACTTGGCCGTAAACCTCGGCACCAAGCAAAATATCGATCTTGTTTGGTGTGTTATATTGTGGATCTGCTAAAGGTAAGTCACATACCCAATCTATAGATACAATTTTCTTGCAAGGAAGAAACGTGGTTATTGTTTTCAATACATAAGCGGCAACTGAAACCTTTACCGTTGGATCATGAATAGAGGTAAGCGTTATTTCTACCATAAACTTTGATAAAACGTGAGTATTTCCTTCCAGCCCTGAAATGTGTCCCCTTACTGGTGTCTTTTTAAGACCCAAGTACTGCGCAGTTGCTTCTGTCACAAAGGAAGCTTGAGACCCTTGATCAAGCAACGCCCTGATAGTGTGACTCATTCCATTCCTGGCTGTAGCGTTTACCAGAGCCGTGGCTAGCAACACCTGATTATGCCTTTTAATTTTGTTAGACGAGAAAAATGTAGACACTGTGTCAGAGTTTAACGGTTTGGATGGTGTAGCCTTCTGTTCAATAGATGTGTCTTCGCCATCGTTCCGAGGTACGTTACTATTTTTAGTATTTTCTGCATCGCTATTTACCTGACCAACGGGATGGAGCAAAGAATGATGTTTACGTTTGCAAACTCGACATACTGCTGAACTCAAACACTGCTTGGCCGAATGGTTATGCCCTAAGCAGTTGAAACATAAACCGTTTTGACCTACAAACTCCCGTCTGGCATTTACATCAGTTTTTATGAAATTTTTACAATTTATTATTTTATGATTCTCCTTACAGAATTTACACTGTATAGTAGACGCATGAAACACTTTAGGTTTCTCTATTTGTTTTGCTCTTCCTGTGTTGGATCCCGCATCAAAAAATTCAAACGCTCGATAACGACTAGTTAGAAATTTATTAAATTGTTCAAAAGTTGGCAAACCATCGGAAGAATTGTCGCTAGTCACGTTTAATTCCCACTGTTTTCGGGATTCCGGATCCAACTTTAAGGTAAGTATATGAATCACTATCAGGTCCCAGTTAGTAGTATTGATACCAAGGTTATTTAATGCATGTAAACAATCGTTAGTATTATCCATCAATTCCTTGAGACCCATAGCTGATTCGTTATTTAGATTCTTTTGACTGAGTAACCTTTTCAAGATAAAATGTGATAAATATCTTTTATTATTATACCGCGCATTTAATTGTTCCCAGCACCTTTCATAATTTGTATCTGATATGGGTATTTGTCTTAGTAGCTGTTCCGCTTCTCCAGACAAATATCCTTTCAAATATTGCATCCGTTGTACATTATCTAATGAGTTATTATTATGAATTAGCGATACGAATAAATCTCGAAAGGTGACCCAGTCTGTATATTTTCCCGAAAATACTGGAATAACAATTTTAGGTAGTTGGACTTGACACTGTTTAAAATTACTTGTTACATCTTTAGGATTTTCTTTTTGACTTTCCTCTTTTACCTCAAATGATTCCAGAACAGTTTCTAATTCAGTGTTATACTGAATGTAGACTTCTTCAGTTATATCATAAATATCTTTTTGAACATATGAACTTTGTTTTAAGTCCTCTGGATCATATTCATCGTATAACTTACTGTGACTATCTGCTAACTGATCCCACAATTTCTCTAAATTTTCGAATCTAACTTTAACATAAAGACGGGTTATTCTTTCCTTTGGAGACTTTTTAAAGTTGGTGTAAGCCTTATTAATTCTGGTACAAGTATCTTCTAATTTATTTACCAAAGACTCCATTTTTATAAATTTATTGTTTATCAACACCGAAACTACTAATAAATTTGCAAACTTTCAATTATCAAACAACACGAAATGTTAAAAGCTGCAAATGTTGAACACGATTTGAGGAAAATATTACAAGTTAAAATAATTATTACCATAATTTTGCTAAGTGTCGTAAAACAAGAAGTGTTAAAAATTACAAGTCTCAAAAACATAAAATTATGAAAAATTTGGGCATAGGTTCCCCGTCTCAACCAATTTTCCTTAAAATTAAGCTATGTCTAAAACACTGAAAATATTCTAAGTCAATAAGTTTATATTCTGATAATTTTTCTAAGTTCCAATCTTCAAGGCAATAAGGTTCACAATGAAAGTTAATTTGCAAGACGTTCTGCAACTGAACCAATTTAACTAGCACTTGCACTTAGTTATATAAAAAGTTCACTCACGGTTTGTCCCACTTGATTGATACCACCTGATGAGTTGTTCACTGATTGATTTCGAGTGACGTTGCGTCCCCGCACGTCACACCTCCTGGTCACCCAAGTTGCTGATCCCTGACGATGACGTTACCCGGCACCGTCTGCAGTAGCGTGCTGCCCGCACTGCTACTGCTGCTTGTGGAGTTGCTGCAGCTGCTGCTTAACCGCTGCTGCTTTGCTACTTGGCCAGTTTGCGCAAGCGATCCACTTGCCCAGCCAAGACGTGGTTGACACAAAAACTATCGGACAATGTCCGGCTACGAAGGACCATATGAACAACCCGTTCACTTCACAACACTGCTGCAGCACTCACTTTCACAACAACCCAGGGTGATAATACAGAGAAACAACTGAATGTACTGTATAGTGTGTATTGAGCTTATTTTTGCATAACAAAATTATTGACCTAACTAAATGGCGGAAAATCTCAACACCGAGATTCACAAATCGACCACAAATGAACAACGCCATCTATTGGCACAAAAAAATACTATTATTCTCAAACACTAATGTTTTAAAACTTTTATGCACTATTGTTTAAAAACTAAGATAACGTATTATGCCACTTAGATTAAGCGACAAAAATAAGTTTTGGCTAAGATAAAACAAATAGTGGTCATTTCTGCTAACAAAATGAGGAGTCATTTTTAAGGTATTTTTTATGTGTAGAAAATTATAAGTAATAAGGTTTTTTTTAATATTGGTAGTTGTCTATGATGGTCTTTATTCGATATAATACCAAGCAATTGATGAATATTTTAAATCATAGAAGTGAGGAGGTTCTCTATTTGTGAGAAAAAAAAACGCCAATTTCATAGGTGGGAACCCAATACAATCAATCTACCTGGCCTTTTCCCAACTATATTGGGGTCGGCTTACAGTCTAACCGGATGCAGCTGAATAACAGTATTTTACATGGAGCGACTGCCTATCTAACCTCCACAACCCAGTAACTACTTAGCTAGGGTAATGCGATACCCCTTGGTAAGACTGGTTGTCAGACTTTCGGGCTTCTGACGACCCGTAACGACTGTCAAAGATCCACGAATGACATCCGGGACCAACGGCTTACCGTGCTTTCCGAGACACGGAGGAGTCTCGGTATGTAAAGATGGTCACCCATCTACAGACCAACCTCGGCAAGCGTAGCTTAACCTGGTGGATCGACCCGTGCGGTAGTTATTAATGAGCCACGAGCTCCTTGCACATCATTATACAATATGATGGCAGAATTTGGTACACGTATGGTGGTATTCTTATGGAAGGCAGTCAGTCTGATCGTAATTGATCAGCACCAGTCTATGAAAATCAGCTAATATAGTAGAC
Organism: Agrochola circellaris; assembly: GCA_914767755.1. Classification (NCBI taxonomy): domain Eukaryota; kingdom Metazoa; phylum Arthropoda; class Insecta; order Lepidoptera; family Noctuidae; genus Agrochola; species Agrochola circellaris. The sequence goes on from OU611860.1 coordinate 15,288,471, forward strand.
GCATTGCAGATGGATTACAATCAATTTATAAATCCATATATTTGTAATTTTATGGTGCACATACTGAAACTTTAATGTCTTAGACATACATAAACTCATGCCTACTTCCCATGGGGGTGGGGTTAATGTCATATAATAATATCTGTTCTACCAATTTAATTGGCACACATACATACCCTAAAACAGAACCCTGCAACGTTGCTTATAAATAAATGATATTATTTCTGTAAGTAGATTTGTACAAACAAACACGTCAATCATAATTATTTTAAAAAATCTAGAAAAGGTCGGCGTTTCCTATCTGGCTACTCTGAGAAGAAAAACCGAAACAAACTGAGAGGTCACAGTCTCTTTTAGACTCCAGACATAATCTTTGTCATTGTGACTGTACCTAAATTACCCTAGGCTGATCAAATTTTCGTTTTTCCTAATTATGTTAATATTAGTGTTTAAGTCGGTTCCCCCCTTAGGGGGAAGGGCCGCACTCCACCGCCGTACGGCCCTGTAGAGCTCGTCGCCGGACTGGACACTCTCCCACCGTGATAAGAAAGATATGAATTCCCATAAGAAGAAGTCCGATACCTAGTCCAATTATTAAGGCAAGGAAAGGATTGAATGAGATTGTAAATAAGACTTAAGAATTCATAGTTGTGAAATCGCATTGGATGTGGTTTTAGAAATCTAATAAATGATTTAGGGATGCAAAGTATATTATTATATAAACCTGTGAGTAACCCTTACGTTAGCGTAACAGGTATTTGGTCAGTCATTACTCACACGATACCTCACATCTGCACTCGGAATACTCAGAGCAACACTTCCATAAGTGACGCATTGCGTCGCCATCATGCTCTTTTGGAGTCATGGTCCCTAGCAGTTCTTTCGAACTGATAAACGTGACGAAGCGGCTTTCCCTGCGGAATCCGTGCGACTGTCCTTGTTCGAGCAACGGATCGGCTAGTTCCAGCATTGCGTCGGCATCATGCTCCTAAGGAAACATGGTCCCTATCAGTCCTTGGACTGAATATAAGATAGATGTGGTCACCCAAACCCCTGGAAGGTCACTCTTTGCACAACAAGCATATCTGTAAGACACGTGTTCATGTCAGTCTGACCGAATTATTGGTCTGAGATATAGAATACAACATTCAAGAATCACTAGATAATAGAGTTGAGAATTGATACTCAAAATCAATATTTATTTAACAGAGGTTTGCTCTCTTTAATTTCTCTTAAAGCCATTATTGGTCTGAGGCAAAGAATACAAAATCCAAGATATAGGTTCTAGATAATAGAATAGAGAATCATAATTCAAGAATCATTAATAAATAGAGTTGTGGATCAACCCTCTTGAAGGCCTATAGACAGTCCCAAAGCGCCCACCCTTCACCACTTCCTAGTGTTTGAACTGGGGAGAAGAAGTGGCGCAACAAACTCCCCAGCAACACGTCTCTGTCTGTTTAGTACAAGAACGTCAATTATATTACCAGCCTAGAATAATTATTATAATGAAAGACTCACCCAGTCGCACCAACACACACACACACTCACATAATACATTAAGTACTAAATTAGTCTAATCTGGGCTTCAACCCAACTATATTTAACTTAATAAGTAATACTCGCTATCTTGTGACAGCCCACTTGGACATGGCCTCTGGCTTTCACCAATTCTCCTAATATCACTAGCCTAGCTCATCACGTCTGCACCCTACCGTGGTCTCAAACCAACCTCCCACTCCACCAGCGTGGACGCTTGCGTCCGCCGTCTTTCGTGATCCAGAACCAAACCCCCTCTTCATTCCTCAGTTCCTAAAAAATACCACGGTTCGCAGAAACGGCTTAGTGCTTTTTTTGTGTACAACCTCTCAATTGTCTTAAAAGGGTCCCTTTCAATTGCCTGAGCCCGTCCAAATGTTCACCAGATGCTTGATGCAATCTCAGGGCTGGTCATCTTTTGAGATTGACGACGAGCTTTAATTTATATTCATTTTATTATAAAACATACAAATGTTTTAGCACAGGACATATTAAAGTATTTTAGCTAGGTGCTAGCTAAAATAATAAAATAATTAATCCAATAATATAACTGCAGTTAATGGATAATAGATAGTTACATCAATGGGAACATCGGCTTTGCATGCCTTTTGAAAGTTTAGTTAAATCCAACTTGTTGTTTAAGGTTTCAAGCATGAATATCGAGAGCTGTAAGTTTACATTGAAAGAACCGCAAGTTGACAACCCTTAAATTAATATTTGTAGAAAGTGGCGGTTGCTTCCCATAAAATATAAATGACATGGGTTTGTAAGAGGGCCAATATCGTTTTACAATCTTAAAGAAATAGGATACTTTGTTATTAATTAGGGTAATGTGTCGACCTGTCAACCCATAAAATTGAGATTTAATGTTGTGTTCCTAAGGACCTCGATCCGGCCCACGTGTGACGGTTTTAAAATTAATATAATACATGTAAAATGTCTACATTTATATCTGTAGCCTTTATGGTGTGCATAATAAAGAGAATTCTATCTACATATCTATAATATATTGTTATTAAATTAGCAAATGCTAATGACAGTCACATCATGTAGATTGGTATCTTAAAAGTCTTTTGTGGAAGGAACTACACAGATTGAGTGGACCTGTCCAGTCAGTACACGCATTTGTCGGTAATCGTGCAGCTCAACTCAGAACTTAAGGAGCTCAGCGATTTGACGCACAATACCCACGAAAGGACATTTGGGTACGCCGAATAAAGTACTCAAACTGCCAGACCATGACTAAAACTAATTGAGAAAAATAACCGGAGAAGTGCGTGTCGGACTACGCACAATAAAGGGTTCTGTAGTTGGGATGAATTTATCCCAAGAACATACATTCCAACTGCAAATGTAAGTTTGTACGCACAATATGGAGAGATTTACCTACTATGTTATTTTACTATTATCTGTATTTTTTTTTTTACGCTCAGTTGTTTCGGAGATAATAGGGGGGGGGGGAGGAATGGTAAATTTTCATAAATTTTCTTACATATCTTTGAAATTATTCTTTTTAAAATTATTTAAAAAAAATGAGATCCTTGCAACAGTCCTTTCATTTGACATGTCACACAGTACAATTTGCAAAACTTTTTTAGTTTATTTCTAATTTGCCCCCTAAAAGTGACTCCTATATTTAAAATTCGTTTATTTACGTTACAGATCCGTGTTTAGGTCACAAAAATACATAATATGTGTACCAAATTTCAACTTAATCGGTCCATTAGAGTCGGAGCAAATTGCCTGTGGCAGACGGACAGACAGACAGACAGACAGACAGACAGCCAGCCAGCCCGCCCACACACGAATGATCCTTTAAGGGATTTTTTCTTTTAAGGTATGGATCCTAAAAACAATGAACCGCCAACTTCATTAAGCAAGCGTTGTCCAGCTCAATGCGTTAACTGCCTCACTTCTCAAGAAAATCAAACAAAAACTATTCCTATCTTATATTGCAGAACTTTTTAACTAGCGATACCAAGTTTTGTTCACACAAACTAACAGGGCGTTTTGTAATATTAACAATATTTAAGTAAACAAAGTGTGGGCTATCTCTACTAAGTTCCAAGTTAAGGCAGTGTTACAGTGGCTATTATAACTTTCAAGTAGCTTGTATGAGACTTGGTGAAGCAATGTTTTGTAATGCTTATGGGTGAAGCTTTCAGAATAATATGGGCCTACGTAAGTAAGTATTTTGGGGTAAAATAAATAAGGAAAATTGCCAGAATGAATAGGAAAAATATGACAGTTACTCGTACAATAAACTTTTTTGTATATTTATTTTTGCTAGAATGTTAGAGTTAAATAAAAATGAAAAATTGTAAAGTGTATTTCGTACATTTTGTACTTTTTCAGGTTATTTTTGTAGCTTTAATATTGTTTTATTAACGTTTATGTTCAGATTTCGTAGTCATTATTCTGGCTTTTATTTAAAATGCCGCATAAATAATTATTTATAATGCTGCGGCCGCATCTTACGTGACAAAGCAATGCGTGCCGAAGCTTCGTATTTTTTGCTCGCTAAAAAGTTATTGCGCTTATGCTGTGGTCACATTAGCGGCTTCGCCACGTTTATTATGTACCGCCACCCGGGCGATAAGTACTACGCAGCCCAAACTATCGCGACGATAACCGATAATGGTTGGTCACATCTGCGTGTATTGTATTCGTCACGATAGACGCAGAGGCGGCCAAATAACACGTAAAAATAACCCAAAACGGTTCTTTTAATATTTCAAAACAACCAGTAAAAACAAAACACTATCGCTTAGGATTCTTCACTACTTTCTCATCCCTTCATATTTCTCAAGAACCAGCAAAAACAAAACACTATCGCTTACTTTCTTTAAATAATGTTCCACAAACTCAACCAAACAGCCTGCTTACCCCGTTACGAAGCTATAACGAGCTTGAAGAAACCGCTTAGAAACTGCACATCCCAAAATTGGCTACGTGGCTACGTGGCTAGCTCGAAAATTTAGCCACCACATAATCTTTTATTTACCGCCCGAGTACCTGAATGCGATGCAGGCAATATTAGAGGCATACGAAGTGTGGCTTGAGAGAAAATTATGTGGAAAAATATGGTGAGAGCAACTTACTTTTATGCAAGTGGTTTCGTGCGCTGTATGCCAAGGTTTAGTTCGAGATAGTTGAGTTAATCTTTTAAAAGGGTGTTTATTGAAATACAGTATGGTAATAGTCTACAATGTCCTGAAACAATGTAAAGATCGCGATTACCAACTGCGTTTGATTATGGTTTTGTAACGTTTAATATTTTTTTTTTTAGGTTTTTGATCTGGCCTTGGGCCAACATTGTAAGCAACATGTCTCTGATACCATTAATTTACTTTTAAATTTATAGGGAATATGATTTTCACTTATGCTTGTGTCAAAGACAAGCAATATTTTAGGTACTTATTTTTTTATAAATATTTCTAAATGTTTTTTTTTCTAGTACTCGTATTTCTCTATTAACGTTTTCAGACTTTTACTAACAATAAATCAAATCCCTCTCATCATCATCTTCATTTCAGCTGAAAGACGTCCACTGCTGGACATAGGCCTTCCCCAAGCATCATCACTTCGACCGGTTCTGTGCTTGCCGCATCTAGCGGATTCCCGCGGCCTTCACAAGGTCATCCATCCACCTTATAGGAGGCCTTCCAACGCTACGTCTTCCGGTACACAGTCGCCACTCCAGAACCTTTCGGCCCCATCGGCCATCTGTTCTGCGAGCAATGTGCCCTGCCCATTACCACTTAAGCGTGGCAATTCATCGGGCTATGTCGGTTACCTTGGTTCTCATACAGATCTCTTCATTTCTGATTCGATCACGTAGGAAAACTACAAGCATAGCCCTTTCCACTGCCCTTTGGGTAACTTTTAGCCTTCTGATAAGGCTCATTGAGAGCGACCACGTTTCCCTCTCGTATCCCTCTCTTTAAACATTTGAAACTATTATTTTAAATTTATTTTGTTAGGTTGTTACCTTTGTTGTGCATGCTGTGCTCTCCTATAAGTGAAGGAGTATACCTAATTAATACTGTGCCCTTTATTTATGTGTCATGTATTGTATTTATCTTTTGTTGAATATTCTAAATAAATAATTAATATTCAGCCATATATGTAAAAATCACCTTTTTCGTAAAATGCTCAGTTCTAAAGTGACTGTAAAACTCTATTCTCAATAGCTAGACTGTTCACAAACGGACCACAGTATGCAAATTTCAAATAGCCAAGAAGGCGACGTTGGTCGCAGTCATATTTTATTTACTTCGTGAACACCTGAATGCATTCTGAAGGCAACAGCAACGGATATGTGAAATTGGAACGTTATGCTATTTTTATCTAAACTAATATTTTATAGAAGTTTTTTTTTGTCTGTTTGTAAGAAGTAATCTCTGGAAGTACTGATTCGATTACAAAAATTGCGTCGCTGATAGAAAGTTACACTATTGCCAACTGCTATAGGACATCCATACATAATAATGAAACTAATAAAAATGCTAAATTTTAAAATGCACACACAGAATACAGACAGCTAAAATGGCGATGGACGGGTTATATGTTAAGAGAAAGTAAATTGAAATGGACAAAGTTAAAAACGAGACGATGAGTTATCCAAGAGATTGAAAAGAAATAGAGGCAGAAAAATCAAAAGATGGGAAGATGACTTCAAGAAAATAGCTGATCCGGTATGGACCCGTTTAGCAAGAGACAGGAATACATGGAAATCTTTAGTGGGTGCCGTTGTCGACAGACAAGCTGTTCCACACAAACAACCAGATGCCGACCATTCAAATGCAAGCTAGAATTATGATTTAATAAATTTAGTATAAAATACTAAATTTATTTGTAAGTAGGCATTTATTTATTGTAAGAAAGAAACAGCAATAAAGGCTATTTTATTTTAAAGCTGAAGTTTGTTTCGTTTGTTTATTTGAAAGCGCTAATTTCTGGGACTATGCGCTAATAGAAAAAAATAAAGGAAGAAAAAGTATTTATTGAAAGAAAGAGTAAGTAACAGCGCGGGCGGGCGATGGGATGGATGGTGGGACGGGAGCTGAAATTTCACGCGTAAGAAGTCGCGAGCAGAAGCCAGTAATAGTATAATTATTTTCAGAATTAATACACAATGAAAACATCCAAGTTTGCAGTCACTAAGTTGCAACACAGTAGCTTGACTAAGTGACCGTAATGGACCAGTATATGCAAATTTCAAATAGCTAAGGCGACGTCGGTCGAAGTAATCTTTTATTTACTAGCTGAATACCTGAACGCATGCAAGAGGTAATATTGGAGCATAATGTGCAGATAGAACATAACTCTCAGCTTGCTTGTATAATGACACAATTTATAGTGATGGTTCCTTTGAGGAAACGTTGCAATCAAGTGAGAGGTCACTTTGGAGAATTTAATGCTATCTGCTTAAGTTGATTGACATTTTAGTGAATGGCTGTGATACTGAAACAAAGTTGTTTCTTTAAAATAGAATAGAATACTTTACTCTTTATTATGAACACCAAAAAATTACAGATATAAGTAGAAATTTTACATAGGGTGACACAATGGGGGAGCCTTATCGCCAAAAGCGATCTTTTAAACTCAACCTTTGGATGGAATGAGGGCGAAGGAGAGACAATCCTGCAGGTTCAGTGGTGTACCATATACAATACATACATACTTACATAAAACATTTACTTAATTATCTATGTCGGAAATACGTTACAGAGTTGACTAATCGGGACGCTCGACAGAGTCTACAACATATCGCTCGGACCGGCCGCCGGCCGGAGCTCAGCAGAGCAGAGCAGACTAGATGGGTGGCGGTCAAGCGGTGAAGACGTTTAGAAACTGTCACGCGTTTCGAATAGTTGTGTCGTGTACCTACAGTGTGTGAAATGCTAGTGAGATTAATGTTATCGTAAATTATAATTTGATCTGAACTGCAACGGTTTTTCTATTGCGCAATTATCAACACTACCCATTAGTACGCCCACAGTAGTTAAAATATGCCTGATAACGAAAGAGACACCCTTCTCCGACATATATATACAATAATAATCGTAAAAAAGTGCAAAGAACATAAACTGATCTTTAACGAGAGAGATAGTCTTTGTGTGTCCCTTAGAACTTCTAAACTACTTAATGACATCACCAATTAGAAAACTTCTCGGGGATAGTTATGGTGATCCTGGGATATAATACATTCATAATTAACCTACGTAAATCACGTCACATTATTAAATTGCACCCGTACGAGGTCGAGGCGTGACGCTAGTATGGTCGAAAAGACACATGGTTTTCATTAAAGAGGATTAAAGGTGCTTCCATGACTTAACTCTTATATTAGGTCCCTATGAAATCAGCGTTTTGTATGGAGAATTTTAAAGAAGTTACTTTTTTCATACTAACATTTTCTTAATTTATATAACAACCATGAACACTAATGTTTTAAAACTTTTATGCACTAATGTTTAAAAACTAAGATAACGTAATATGCTACTTAGATTAAGCGACAAAAATAAGTTTTGGCTAGGCTAAACAAATTGTGGTCATTTCTGCTAACAAAATGAGGAGTCATTTTTATGGTATTTTTTATGTTTAGAAAACTATAAGTAATAAGGTTTTTTTACAATTGGTAGTTGTCTATGATGGTCATTATTCGATATAATACCAAGCAATTGATGAATATTTTAAATCATAGAAGTGACAAGGTTCTCTATTTGTGAGAAAAAAACGCCAATTTCATAGGTGGGGACCCAATAGTTAACAGGTTCTTATCTAAAATCTATATCGGGGAATATAATTCTTTACCATACTATTAATTTGCGACTCTATTAGAACAATTTCTAAGAAAAAATCATGGAAATTTTTCTACCAAAATCGCGTCGCACCATCGCGTCGAACCTGTCAGCGGGAACCTTAAGTCAGTCCACCGCTGACGTGCAACTCGGCTCGTGTAAACACTAGTTTCAACCCAGTTCAGTGTTGACTTCGCGCCCGCAAGTCAGTCCGGTTTATTAACCTACCCAACTATTTTTGGGCCCAGTAGCTTCCTCCGTCTGACTTACTGCCGATCTCGTCTACATGAACCCACTGACTGGGTCCGAAATTTCGAGTCTCTGGGTTTAGTCACAGCCATCGTATAAACCAGACATTCGTTTACTTTCCTCTAGTATCGGAACATTATAAGAATTAGCTCTTGCCGTGTCAAGATATTAGACAGTAAGCATTGACATTAAGGGGCTGACTGCCCCGGCCTGTCGCCATTCTTGGAGACTATTTTATTGCCTTCCTCTATTTGACAGTAGTTAAATTTTTCACTCTTATTATTTTTAAATATTTCTTCTTTTTTTCTATCTTTCACTAAAGATACAAATTTATAATCCACCGTTGTTAACTGACCGTTAAAGTAATCTTAACAAGCTTATTCAATGCGGATTTCACCAATGAAACTGAACGCATTCAGCTTTTCAAACCGCGTTCAAGACCTGTCAGTGTCGATAATACATAACAATTTTGACACTGCCAGCTGCACTTGAACGCAGTTTTAAATGTGCTGAACGCGTTCAGTTTAATTTGCGAAATTCGCCCTTAATACGAGTATAACCACAAAAAAGCTTAGAACACAAACAAAAAAAAAACATTGTAAGTTATGTACAAACCATTTCACTTAACTAACAGATCATCTCCGCATTAATAAATGTTCTACAAGAGTCTGTGACTGGAAACCTCACTAAGTCACGTCGTAACTTCTTGCTTCTTCATTGAAAGGAAATGACAACGTGGGGATAAAACCTTATCGAACGGCTGTAGATGTCAAGATTGTATGGATTACCAGGCTTAGGCTAGGCTTAGGACTTCTGTTGTTATTGCTAGGTTTTATGTTCGGATGGTCAAAGAGATTTTGTTTTATTTTATATGGTATGCTGGATTGTGTTCAACAGTAACGAAAAAAATAATTGTAGGTACCTATGTGGCTGTGTAAAATGAGTGGTTATTTGGAGAATTTTATAGATCGAAGCACGAGTCGATCAAACGTTAAGCTACGCTTGCGGGAGTCGGTTCGTGGATGGATAACCAGCCGTGACTTATCAAGGCTCCTCGATGCCGCGGAAAGCACGTTAAGCCTTTGATCCCGGCTGTCATTCTCTTTGACAGTCGTTACACTCAGAAGCCTAATAGTCTTACAACTAGTCCTACCAAAGGGGTATCGTGCTACCCAGCAATTGGCTTGTCGAGGTCAGATAGGCAGTCGCTCTATGTAAAATACTGGTATTCAGCTGCATCCGGTTAGACTGGAAGCCAAAAAAAGGAAAAGGCTAGGCTCAAATTTTTCTAAACCTCACTTAAAATACAAATGATGTCGATTGGTGAAACTGAATCGAATATAGTCGACCGTCCACTACTACTAACGTAGAATGTGCACGGAGAGGTTTCCCCGTTAGCTCCGGGGTTCATTTGTTTGTCAGCCACTCATTCGTGCGTTGCTTAGCCGTGGCTAGCTGTGGAGCGGCGACTCTAATCTTAAAACTTATGAGTTTGCTGTCAAATAGTGTTTGGTCACGTGAACAAGATTTTGATTATGATCATTTGAGAGGTGATCACTTCAGGATAGCACTTCTGTCACAGATCAATACAGACGGGACACTCCGCAAAATCATTTAAATAAAAAGCGACTCCTGCTACGACACAATAAAGTGCAATTCAGGTCGCACAACGTTAATTACCTACAGTTATATTCACCCAGAAGTTGCATCTCTTTCTATCGCGTAACTCTTAGATCTTCTGACTACGTTACACTCACTGAATTTGCCCAGCAAGACGGGCCCGCCGCGTACTTGTAGCTTCATACCTTAACTACGGAATGTCCCACCTATATTCATCCGTGCTTCTGTGTAAGCAAATAAAATAAACACGAAGGATAAGTAATATTTCAGCCACAAATCTTTTTCAAACGAAAAGCTGCATTTCCTTACAAATCTCCCACAAATGCTTGAAACTTGGCAAAATAGGTAAGTACCATTCCAAAATAATCAAAATGGAGAGGCTGAGCTAAGCAAGGCTTGAATCTACGGTTAATTTTCACGGTCCGGCTCCTGCTAGTTAATCTGTGCTTTGGACTGGTATTTGTTCTACTTTAGATAGCCGATGCTCGCTTGTTTTATTAGGAAACTGGTTTTTAGTAGTTAATTAGATTGGGGTTTGCGGTTGTAGAGATGCTTTTGTATCCCATTGGATTTATTTTGAATTTGTGTGGTTGGACAGTCGAACAAAAAGATTATGAAAGGAGCTAACATGCAACAAGTATTTTAAAAAATGTTGTGACTAATCAAGCATTTTATTATTACTCTTATAAGTGTGTCTTTAGGGGGAAGCGCTAAGATACCCCGCAAAATTCAATTTAATTTACGTTATTTTTCAGTGATTTCCAGGTCTGTGGCAGGTTGTATGTTGATCGTCATATGATTCGCGACAGTAACAAATATAAAATACAGAGTTCAAATTATTAAAATTATTATCAATACAACTTCCTAAGTGTTGACCTCAAATGTCACAATTTCACGAAATAGTCATTCAGTGAAAATCGAACTTAGAGAGTTGTATTGATGATTTGAATTATGTAAATATACATTTTTACAACTTGATACTGATCTGCAAATATCAAAAAACTTAAGAATATTAAAATTTTGCGAGGTACCCTGGTGCTTTCGCCTTAAGCGTAAAACGTTATAACGTACTAAATAAAAATGAATACTGCCTTACTTTTTAAAGTGATACCTACAATGAAATTAACACTATGGAATTTGCGTGTAATTTTTTTTAAATCTAAATCAATAAAAGACAGTAATATAAACACAAAAATGTATTAAAATTAAAAAAAACAACTACGGCTTATTGTTCAAAAAAATATGAAACTCAACAATTGCCTATTATAGTAACGTCCGTTTCTGTTGCGGTCATGATGTGACGTCATTTACCAAGTGACTGCTTTGTTTACATCTGTTTTTTAAGTTTCTTTAGTCTCAAATCATATAAATTAAATTATTTTTAATCTTTATTCAAGCAGAAATGCACTTACATAATTACCTTAGTGAGATTTTAAGAACTTTGCAAAGAATAGATTTTTATTCACATAATATTTGAAGTCACTTTCGGCATTGTGGCAGACAACGAGTTTTGAGTTTGCGTTCCGTTCCACCAAAAAAACGCAACACAAAATGATGATTTGTCAAATAACCAATACTTTAAAAAATGTTAAAAAGCTGGAATTTGTTTTTTGACTCCTAATAATGTATTCCTAAATTTATTTCTGTAGTTTGTATGGTGTGCATAATAAAGAATATTCTATCTATCTAATATATTATAAACATAGGTATGTTGACTGGGAAGAAATACGTGTCCAAAAGAAAACTACCTGCCGAAAAAAAAACAGCTTTTAAATCAATATCCCTATTAATTTTGAAGTTTCGAATTGACATTTTTCAATTAGAAAAACATTGGACTGTAAATTTCATCTTCATGAGCATGTGGAGTACAATAAAGGGCTGTATATTACATTACCCTGAAACATAGATTCTTGTTAGTATTTCATCAGAAACAGTTACTCTACAATATAAATCATGAATGTCAACAGTTGCTACTAAACTGACCATCGAATACGATCCTAATATTATAACAATTGGCATTTCAGTCCGAAACTCAGTGGGACAATTTATAGATCACAATGTCCAACATCCCGAATATCGTAAAACGGTTGACCAGGCAAGATTGTCTAACATGGAGTATGAATTAGGCAATCTATGAAACCACTGCCTCATTCCTTCGACGATTTTTAACATGCTTTTATTAGGTCGACCTGTATGTATGTAACTATGTAATCAAATCTAAGAAAACTAATTTAACCATCTTCTAAAGATCGTAGCGTTATGAAAATTGGCAGTTGTATGTGATTTTGATGACAATACAATAACATGGTACTGTCGAGCTGATCTGATGATGGAGCCGGAAGATATGAACTGGAACTTCATGATGGATGATCGTATCATAGCCGTGTTTGGACTTGTTAGAAAGGTCTTGTAATGAACGTTGACCATGATTAGGTTTCAAGGTCTGATGATGAAGCCGGAAGATAGGCACTAGCATTCCATGATGAAATATCTATCATAGCCGTGTTTGGATTTGTTAGAAAGGTCTTGTAATGATCTTTGACCACGATTAGGTTTCAAGGTCTGAATACGCCTATAGGCGCACGTAAAAGCGTGTTTTTTAGTGTTTTTAAACTATTTATATTTTTTACAATCAGCTTAGAGTTATTTTCTATACAGGAACATTTCCCTAATTCCTTAAAAAAAACACAATAACTACCTTGGTTTCGCACAGCCTTTTTTCTAAAATCTGTCGTTAATCACGTCGACGTCATGACGTCGTCGGTTATGATAACATAGTAGGTATTATGTTTTTTTATTTTGTTTATTAACGAACATACAAGTACATAAATTGTTTTAGAACATCGTTTATAGACACTTTTACAGATTAAAAATCTAGACTATTATAATTATTTGTGATATTTGGAAAGATCACCATTGATTCTGATGGTTCTGACTGACTCGACTGTGACTGCCTCGTTGGTCAGGTGATCGCAAGCGTTACTGCTGAACATGAGGCCCTGGATTCCATTCTTAGCTCGGGTAAAGTGTAAGTGGATCTTTCCATGAGGAATTTCTCGGTAGTAACTTGGAGTCTGGATTTGTGCGCGGTTGCTGGCAATAGGCTCGCCAACTTTTACATGGGATTTAAACATAACTGTCTAAATATGGTACACACCTATTATTGGTACAGCTCTGCCTAAACCTTCGGGAAAACAAGGCAAGATGCTATGTGTGTAATCCTGTAGGTGATTACAAGAATACTTCCCAGGGAACGATGCAGCTACCTATGCATAATCTTTACAAATAACATAAGCCAATGCAATATGGAATAATTCCAGAAACCCCAGCTTGTGATTTGTCTTATTCATACGCAGACGTTTGATCTACGGTTGAGGCGCTTGCAGGAAATGGCGGCTGGCGTAGGAAATGGACGGACAGACGGACGAGCCCAATAATGTATTGTAAAACTTATATTAATTCTGAGGGAGGATTGAGAAAAATATTTTTAGAGTGGTGCTGTTATACGAGTATGAAGAGAATGTTATGATGAAGATGTATGAAGATTAATGTAATATTTTGCACAACACAACAATTTCGGCCATCTTCTTCAACCAAGCCAAGTATTATTATTAATTAAGAGTCAGATAACGGTTTTAACGAGAAAGTAAAACAATTAAAGATGTCTCACATCCATTCTGAGTTATATTTTTTTTTTTAACATTCCCTTCTATTTGCATAACTAAGGCCAACGAAACTGAACGCGATCGGCACATCTATACCGCGTTCAAGAGCTGTGAATTTCGTCACTGTTGTGGAATATTGATACTGAAATTCGCCCTAATTCCGGGAAAACAAAAGCCTGTCTCACAAGCTCCATAATTCTAAGAACAGTTACTACAGCCATAGTGAGAATTTGATGGAAAAGCTCAGTATAATAATAGTTAGCCTTTTCATCCAACATAGTACCACACAGCGTAATCCTAACGTAATAAAATCACCAACACACCAGCACACAAGGGTGATATTCCAACAAACATGCCTAAATTACAGCGAATTTAAGACCCAAACAATTGAAGGCACAAGAATGTTTATAACCCATAGGAATTTGAATCGTATGGTGTAAACAATAGGGGAAATTACGTCATCAGTCCTTCGCGTAAAACACGACCCATGGATGTCGGAATGAGAAATGATAGGGAAACAAAATGTTGACTAGTTTTCATTCCATTCTTGTTTTGCTTTAAACCGATATCAGACGCCTCACTTTTTTCACTTTCGCCTCTATTTCGGCATCTTTAAATCGAAGTAAATTGAAAACAAAATGGATTAAAAGTGAAAAATGAATTCATTCGCGAACCGATCCAACGGATGTCGGATTTCGGCACTCGGCATCTTTCACTCGCCTATCAAAGTTTTGAAAAATGAAATGAAAGGAGCCGGTGGACGTTCATTCCTGTATAATTAAGTCAGAGTGGTGTGAACCAAAGATTTAAATCGTTAGACTCGCCTCACCGCGTTAGAAGATAGTCATATTTCTCTTTCGTTGACAATGACATTTGTAATAGTATTGTCTCGCTCATTCATACTGAAAATCGTATCTTATCGTATCTTCTTTTTTGTTTTAAATTGTTTGGTAGTTTTAATGTTCTTTTCTTATATTGCTATTGTTTTCATGATTTTGTTCCAAAAAGAACATAAAAAAATGTTATTTTTTATTGTTGTATTTCCTGTGCGTGACCCAAATAAAATATATTACTTTCTTTCTTTATTTGGGATGTGTGAGCTCACTCTTAGAAATATGTACACTTTTAAGCGCGACCTAAGTACAGTGAGGGTAAATCTAACGATTTAAATCTTTACATACAATGATACAATACATCGTTTTTGCGCTTTAAAAACAGTCTATATTCATGATTATTTACGTAACTCGCACATACCTTGACGTGCATGGTTTGTGGGCCAAATCAATGAAGCTAATCACAAACAAAAACTTCATCTCCTATTTGCAAGGTATTCCACTCAACGCACTGATTTCAACCGCACTTGACCGAACGGCACTTAAACAATTTTTTTATAATAAGTGCGGTTCGGTGGTACAGTTTATTAATATAATTTTTATTCTACGAACGGCACCTGCGTTAAATACATTTTTAGTGATTGATGATTTTTGTTTCAGTACGGTTAGTGGAACAGCTTAAGTGCCGTTGAAATCTGTACTTTGAGTGGAACACCTCTTATTTCCGTCCCGAGATAAAGTGTTACCCAACTTAACCACGTGACCTTGATCGTGACTCCTCGTCTCTTTAATCAGAGTTTAGTTCCCACAGTAAGTCATCGTTAGTGTGTCACAGGAGTTAATCGCGAATGTGTACCCCGCCTTACTTAACTATTAGACGCAAGGATTAATGTTCCTACATCTGGAGGCGTGTCTTGTGTATGTACAGAGTAAGTGCAGTTTTGAACACAACATAATACAACGCCTGTATTCTTCGAAGAGTTAGACAGATGTCTACCTATAGTACACCCACATTTCGCCAGTTGTTTGGGTCCTCCCTCCCCCCCCTGCCAGTTAATTGGTTGGTTCTGGATATGTGAAAAAAAATCACAGCAGTAGTGTATATAACGAAATAAAGGAAAACTATCACAGCTAAGTAGGCTTTACAAGTTAACGAGTAATAAAATAAAAATAATACCAGCCTGTTACTGTCCCACTGCAGGGCACAGGCCTCTTCTCATACAGAGAAGGCACGAGCATTGATCACCACGCTTGCTCAAAATGGGTAACGAGTAATAATCGAACAAATAACATTTTTAGTTGTAAAAACATGTTCTCATAAACATTCCGTATGGGAGTACTTCAAATACAATGTTAAGTTTGTGTTTGAGATAAGTTCCTCCGAACTACGGAACCCTTCATTGTGCGTGGTCCGACATGCACTTGCCTGGTGTTTTTTTGTTGTATTTATTTATTTCAGATGATAAAAACCTATACAGATAAATACTATAACAACTTGACTGCCCGCTAAGCAACTGCCGTGTATCATATTAATTATTTGGTTCATTAGAAATGGACTTCTTGAGAATAATGTAAAAACAAGAATAATAATACAAAAACCTTATATATTTCGAAGATTTTAAAGTAATTTCTCAGAAATTTGGAATTTTGTCCCAAATAATGTTTGGAATAAATTTCGGGCTAACCACTTTTCAACAGAAGTCTAAATACCATCACAGTATAAAAGTACTATCAAAGAATTTCATATCTATACACCGTAAGAATTATTTCTGCTTTCAGCGCTCGGCCGCTATCTCAACAACTTTCGCATCATTTTTTCTTTTATTCTATTCCTAGTAGTCGAAAAAGTGTCAGATATCTGTGATCATTGTAACAAAACACACGAACAACAAAAAAACAAAAACGACAAAATATTACTTTGTATTTTTGTTTTATTGGTCGATGTAAAAAGGGGCGTTAAGCAGATGTGGTCATCGTGTTCACGGGATTTTGTACTCAAACTATTTAGATATGTAATTCTTCGATAGTACCTACCTTATTCCATGTCTAAAGTTTTTCAATTCAATTCAGGAAAGTTGATGCATCATAATAATCAAGTTAAGTCTGCTAAGTAAATTAATTATTAGGATGCATTAAAAACGCCTCGGTGGCTGGCGATACTTAAGTGCACCTTGTTGATCTTTTAACTACGCTTTTCTCTGAGAAATGCATGTTAGTAATACTTTTAACAAAATCAAACAATCTGCCTAATCTTTTCCCAATTTTGTTGGGGTCAGCTTCCAGTCTAACCGGATGCAGCAGAATACCAGTATTTTACATGGTGCGACTGCCTATCTGACCTCCACAAACCAGTTACTGGGTAACACGATACCCATTGGTAAGACTGGTTGTCAAACTTTTGGGCTTCTGACTAACCGTAACGACTTTTAATAATGGTGAGGAAATTCAACTTTCCCAAAGATCGGATACCAGTTTGGTATTCGTAATACAACAGTACCAAGAAAATTAATTACCCTCAAACTTAAATAGTAACAACCCTATTTTCCTCAAGTCTGTACGCACACGTACCACAACCCCGTCTAATCGGAATACTGCCATAAGGCCGGGTTAACGAGACGTAGCCATTTTTGCCCGACCTCCCCGTCTTGATTAAAACGCGGAATTGAGTTGTAGGACACAAGATCAATGCTTCATCCGAACAATGGGCCAAAATGTATTAGGATTTACCCAGTTTCCCCACTTTCAGTCATTTTCTGATTAGTAAGATTGGAAACTGTAATCTTAGAGTTAGAAGGAAAGTTTATGTATTCAGGAGAAATAATTCATTCTGATAAAGAAAATTCTAGATTTCTTGGTAGGTAATGTTTGAAGTTTGTATGTATTCTGATTGATCACTCCTGCTAGAAATATTACTGATATTTACAAGTAATATTAACATATTATAGCTTAACATCACGCCTGTAATCCCTAAAGGGTTAGGCAAAGGTGTACCTCTATAATAGTACACCGACATTTTGCCTGTTATGTTTAAGTCCCCACCCACGTAATAGGGGCTGAGCCTATTAAGAAGGGAGCAGTGGTGGGCCAGTGGTCACGGCCGCGAATTTTCAGTTGTAAGTCGTAATAATAATAATAATAACCGGTAGCTTGGACCCTGCTCCCGATACCGGCGGAACAATATTTTTTATATTTTTAAATGTTTTTTATATATTTTTTTAAGAAATATTTAAAAATGTATTTGATATGTCCGAAATTGAAATAAACGAAATAATAATAACAATTTAAAATATCGCGGCGCCAACCCGACTCATAATAAATTAAATTTCAGAACCGATTTCGATAAAAATTGGCATAAAAATTTATTACGTAGTATATATGATGGGTACTGAGAAAGGGGCGGCTGATACACACACAACACACACACACATGGCCTGGAGCCTATGGCGGCCAGGACTGCCACTGGGTTTCCTCATGATGTTTCGTTCACCGATGTCAGTAGTTATGATAAAGTCAGAAACTACCAGACGTATACTGGTTATGAACTTAGAGGGCTTATGATTTATAATTCTATAATTAAATATTTGATACGGTCGCAAATCATATTTAGATACTGACCTGCATATTGCAAAAAACCTAAGAGAATTTGAATTTCGCGGGCTACCCTGACGCAGTCGCCTTAATTTGACTTTCTAATACAAAGTTCACTTAAATTCTGTGTAGTTCATTAACCTTTTCCTTGGTTAGAATAAATTCATTAGTAAAGTCATTCATTAAAGGGCTTAAACAGACTGGCAACAAGTTTATGGTAAACTTTTATTTTAATTCTTTTCAATAAATTCGGGTTATTTGAAATTTCAGAAAATGTTGGTAGGTACTTACAAAAATATACTTTTTATTAAGAGTTTTGGGTCAACTCTAATTAAAACATTAAAAATAGTTTTCACAATTAATTACAACCTTTAGCGAGAGTTATTAAATTATTTGAAAAATTTACTGAAATATGCTTAAAATGTTCGGTTTTAATCCAATTCCAATTATTAGAAATTGTGAATGACTTTGTCTTTAATAATTCAAATCATTTTTAATAAATTCCGTCTGAATTCATTTCATTGTCAGCGGTAATGAAGAAACTATAATTAAATTAATTCCAGTACGATAAACCTCGTATTTCTATTGTAATTAATACCTATTACAATAGAAATACGAGATTAATTAGAAACTGGCAAATAAATATATAATTATTTATTTATTCGAAATATGAAATCTGTTTTTATTTGACTATCAACCTACCTTTGCTTCGTTCAGATAAATTTTCACAAGTAAAGTGAAAACTTGGACCGATGACCTTGTGAAGGCCACAGGAATCCGCTGGATGCGGGAAGCACAGAACCGGTCGAAGTGGCGGTGCTATGGGGAAGCCTATGTCCAGCAGTGGACGTATTTCGGCTGAAATGATGATGATGAGTGAAAACGGTAAAACTTAGTATTTCCATTATGAATGATATGACCATCTTGAGGAAATTGTTAGAATAATCTGCCTATAACGTTCCCACTGCTGGGACACAGGCCTCCTCTCTGTGAGAGGGAGCGGGCTGTAAATCCACCACGCGGGCCCAGTCGGTTAATTGTTTGAAATCTCCACCACTCCGAGATCAATTTATTTTTTCAGTGGAAAAAAAAATCTTTAAACCTAAACGAAAAACTGCCAATACTTTTCTCTGTACCTACCATTTTCGCTACCACACTCCAGCGCCGATTTTCCATCGAAATTTTCAAACAATAGTTCATTTTTTCTTTAAAAAATAATGACTCCATTCAATCGCCCCAAATTCAGTCCAAAGCGTTTAATTAAGCCGTGTTTTTTTTAAACCAATGCACACTTTCCAAATTGTGCGGCTTTAGGTCGCGGATGGGCGAATATTTCGTATTTTTTCCGCTCAAATCCTTTGCGAGCGAAAATTTTCGGGTAAATGCTTACGACTGCAAATTGTTGGTTGCGCGGCAAAATGGTGGATTTTAAGCTATTCTTTTGTTGTAAGATAATGGTTTTCTAAAACTGTATTTGAGCTGGTTTTCTATCAACTAATAGTTATCACCAAATTCCCTGTCAACAGTTGTGATTACGATAATATCATTAATTATAGTGTTCTTACAGAACAAAATAAGCAATTTATTTAGGTTAGCTAACAATTGTAAATACAATACATTTAAAATAAATTCCTTAATAGTACGTTTATAAGTGCAACGACTACTTACATAACACAAAATGCACCATTTATGGTTTAACATAATATTTACAAAGCCAAATAACAAATTTCCTTTTTGGCTTTGTAAATATTATGTGTGATAAATGTTATTCAAGCAATCAGACGTTAACGTGTTAAGATGTCCAACTAATTGTGATCCTCAATTAATACAGTCGTTCAATCCACCACCACATACAATAACTAAGTTAAGCATACTATACAATACCTCGATGCCTATGCAGAAATACATTTCTCTTAAATAGTAGTTCGACCATTCAAAATATACATCCCAGGTTCAACATTCGATCTTCAACACTCCAACAGGCAAGGACTAAATTTAATACCAACCTACAAATAAACACTACATTCTCTCAAACTACTATACACCGTTCTATCTAGGCCTAACTCCTCAAATTCTCGTGCACCGTTCCATCGTTCGATCTTCGTACACATTCCTCAAGACCCGTTCAATACTCGAATGTATTAAACTCCTACACCACATAGCACTAACTAAATTACAGTGGAGTAACGAACGAACCAACAAAGGGTATGTATAATCCAATTAACAACTGTTCTCGATTGTTCGAATCAATTTGGTGAGATGGTTCCATCGATTTGAATAGTGTACAGGTTGGTACCACTTTCTGTGTGGTGTTGGTAATACCGGGTTCACACGGTTCTACTTTAGTGGATCAACTGCTATGCCCAACTACCCAAACGGTGGTGTGACCGTCAGACTACCAAGTCATAGGTCTCGAGTTCGAACCCAAGGCACGCACCTCTGACTTTTGGGATTCATGTGCGTATTGTATAATTATCGCTTGCTTAAAAAACGGTGAAGGAAAACATCGTGAGGAAAGTGGAATGCCAGAGAGATATTTCTCGACGGCACGTGAAGCCAAGTCAAAGGCCCGTGGGCCGCTTTAAAACTCTGACACCAGTTTAGCCACTAACCACACGAATAGAAGGAGACTGCTAAGCCCAAAGCGATTTGAACCGTCTAAACAGACTTTCAATAAAATTTTATTTCAAACTCAAAGTATCTTTGTTGAACAAAAAAAGTAGTTCAACTAAAATCGAACCGTGTGAATCCGGTATAACATGTGGAATGATGCATGAAACTTTTATAGCATAATAGCATAATATGCTATGAAAACATGCACTATAGCACGTCAGTTATAAAAATAAAATAAAGTGGTATGGCTAACTGACTGACAGACGTCTGTCAGTCAGTTAGCCATACCACTTTATTTTACGCTATAGCACGGCCTTAACTACAAAAAAATATAATATAATTTCGATGATGCGAGTGAGAATACCTCAAACAGGATATTTTCAATCGCAATCCTTGATCGGTTTCTAAGAGAATTCGAATGTATTTGAAGACGGACACGAGACAACTGGTCATATAATCTGATATCACCAACGCTGACAGAGCAAGCTTGGTAATTAATGCGCGTAGGTACGGTCAGCAACCAAAGTCCATTAACACAGCCACTTTTATTAGAAATCATCAAAAATTGACACAAATGATTTGAGAAACTACTTTTTAGCTTTTCATAATTATAATAGCTACGAGTAAGAGTTAATATTCTTTAAATAGAGTTCTGTTCTGATTTTAATTAAATATTTTGCTCAATAATTAAGATTATAAAAACTGTAGTGTTCATCTACTTTTGATGCTGACCATACCATCTCAGTATGAGAAAAGTAGGCACATCCCCACCACAGTGCTCAGTGGTTCAATTACAGCCTGGTTCTGTGACTTCCAAATTATTAACTCTCCACAAACCTACTATAGTGATAGTACTATCCGAACTGGTAACAACCAGTGTAGCAGCCACAATGAGCTAAACTTAACTACATTTAATTACAAGTAATCCTATCAAGTTCGCGGTAATCAAGCAACCGAGTGCAGATGAGGTGAATGAAACTAGCAGGGTGTGTTCACGCCTTTTAATTGAGGAGGGTGGGTAGATGGGCATTGTTTTTGTTTTTTGTACCATTTATGGAATAGAACATTAATTTATGAGAGCAATCCAGTGTTTATCTCTATTTCACATTTTATTTCGAAATAGGAATATGATAATAAAAACGAGCCTAGAAGCCGTAGTGGCATATGATTTGTAACATCTGACATCTTGGCTGATAGTACCAACCTCTAGGAAAATGGGTTGGTACCTGACGGTTAACGCTAGGACCACGCGCGCTCATTGGTTAAATCAAATAGCGCGCGCTTCCCGGCTTCCTGCTACACACTTCCGTCCCTTTTCACAAAATCACTCCCACCTCAAACTACTCGTAAGAGTCTGAGACTCCCACAGATCGCAAAAAGCAAGAGCAAAGATGTTACACATGAAAAAGTTGGTCACCTGGAGTATACCTACAGCACACCAATATTTCCCCTGTTGAGTTCTTTAATTATTTATTTGACACGGACGAACATAAACTGGGGACTAAGCCAGACTACAGGCTAACACTTAGAAATCACAAGTGGAAACCCAGGACCACCAGGACCAGGAAACTCAGTCCAACCAACGAGGCGGTGAAAGTCAGGTCAGGAGCAATAAAAATAAAAATAAAGTTGCTGTATTTTTATTTTGTCCAAACAAAAGCTAACGTTCAAAGCCTTCAGTAAATAAGCCAGTCGCACATGATCTGCGAATCGAGATCAAACTACCGTGCTAAGCTTAGAATAGGCCATGGAACGCGCCCGAATAAAATAGAGAATTATTATGAAAAACAACGCTACAAAATCATTTAATGTATAAGTGTTAGCGAGAATAGAACTAAGGCTTATTTCACTGAAAAAAACGTGTTCAATACCAAATGACTGACGATCGATCGTAATCTCCATTGACGCTAATTGATTCAATTAAGGTTTTTATGAAAATTCACGCCACCAGTTAGCGCCAATGTGACAAGTGGTGTTCCATTTCGACAATGAATGTATAATATTAATGTGACGTTTATAATTCGTTTCATTCATTCATTCATCATTAAATCACGACCAGACACGACTAAAGAAAAAAGTGTAGGCGCTTTGACAGGTACCAGGACCTGACGTCTCAGTGCTGCCACCTAGTGAACGTCAGTTCACCAGATCCAAACCCTCATTGTTATCTATTGTCATTTCATTAAGATATAGCCTATAATTTTCCCACTTCTGGGTAAAAGCCTCTTCTCATTCTGAGGTCACGGTCAACATTGATCACCCGAGTGATGATCAATGTTGACCGTGACCTTAGAATGAGATTCATCTCAACATTTCACTTTCATTGCTACATTTTATCAATTCAATTATTTAATGCATATCTCATGTATGTAACAGATCTTAAAATAATAGTTACAAAGTTCACATGGAACCTGTCCTGTATGTCGGGCACAACAATTTAAACATTATAAACTGTTCTAGTTTTTATCTTCTTTCATTAAAAAAAAATTATACATTTATTTCAGACATCATTTTAGTCCATAGTTTTACACACACACATTTAAATTATTAACTATTTTAAATAAGAAAAGATAAACACCCAAAATAAAATTGTGATTAACTAAATTTAAATATTCAACAACTCATAAAAGAAAAAAATATAAAAATGTAAGAACCGTAGTAACAAAAATAAAATGTGAAATTGTAAAATGTTATAAAAAAATTCAAAATATTAAAAATAAAAATCATATAAATTGCAAACAAAATAATAATATTACAAAAAAAACTATGGTAATTATTTTACGTCTTTACCAAGCCCGATATACAAAGTAGTGTGTATTTAGAAAGCGATTTATTCAAACGGACCCAAGACCTCAAGAATCACAGCTACTAAAAAACAAATGAACCTCAAGAAAATCTTCTAAACAGACGGAGAAAGTAATAAAAAGCGCTGTCCTAAATACCCGCAACAAATTACTAGAAATACCTCTTAAAGCATTACTTACCTAAGTTTGTACGTTTCGGTTTATTAACTCGACAGAGCTGTTAATTTTATTAGTAATTAATTTCAAGTGAAGGATTGAGGTGTAATATTTCATTGGTTTATTTGTAATTGTAACATTAATGTCGGTGTAAAATTTTAAACAAATGTTAATTTGGTGATTTGATGATTTTTGTGTCAGTCTTGGATTAATTAAACATTGAACAAAATTAAACAACCAAATTCGTCTTTTATTCATCTATAACAGTTTGTCTAAGTTTTGGTTATGACACACCTTCAAACTTACTTATCATTCCGATGACATTACCGCATAACGTCCAGTCACAAATTGCAGCTAACTTCCTAACGTACGGATGGACGGAGTCAGTATGTTTGCTTCATTAATTAAGTTCATTAAATTTTTAGATATATACAATAAGCGCTAAAATTCAAAATAAAACATGGACGCTGGGAAATTGTCAAATAACTTCTCCCGCTCTGGGCGGAGCGGGAGGGCGTGTCAGACTTTTACTGACTAAAACCCACCCGTGTTCCTTCCGTTGCCTGTGTGCCGGGGTCGCGATATCCCTTTCGGACAAACTCGCAACCCCGGCAGGAAGGGGGGTAACGATGAACAAAAAAAAAAAAATCTATTCAATAAAAAAAAACTTTTGTAGTGACTATACTTAAATGGATATCCGAGTCACCGTAAAATAAGTCCTTACTCCCTAGCTATTTAAAATTTTGCACGGCATGACAAATTATATTATGTAAGTATATCACAAATTATTAGGTACCTATATATGAGAGGAAAGAACTAGTAAGCAAACTTTCCAGGAACTATCCCAGCTTCTTCAAATATATACAAAACTAAGCACATATTCACAACATGTAAAACTATACGCGAAGTTAGCTCCTCCCACAAGAAGTTTAAAGTGTTATTCTATAAAATTTTCAATTTGCTATAACATTATCGACACGGCACCTACTTTATGATGTCGTTTATACAGCTTTTGTCTAAAATATTGGCTGGGGATAGCCGTATTTTAAAAAACCGGCTTGGTTTTACATTTAGGATAGTTTAAAGTTATTTTAGAAGTGATATTTTATTTTACAGTGCAGATGGTGGAATTTTCTAATAGGCGATTGTAGAAGAGAGAGGACTGCGAGCCTTCTCCTGACTGATAAAATAAAGCTTAGCATTAAGCATGGTGATTTTAGCGTCATTACGTTATAATCGTTCATTGACGATTGACTGTCCCGTGGTCTACTCTCTAGTGTGACTGTTAAGCGTGGGGTCCTGGGTCGATTCTCAGGTCAGGCAAGTGTCACTGTGTTTTTTCGTGCATTAACAGCCTAGTGGTGTGACCGTCGGACTACCAAGTCATAGGTCTCGAATTCGAACACAAGCCACGCACCTCTAACTTTTCGGATTCATGTGCGTATTGTATATTTGTCACTTGCTTCAAAAACGGTGAAGGAAAGCATCGCGTGGTAACCGGCATGCTTGAAAGATTCCTCGACGGTATGTGAAGTCAAATCAGAGGCTCATCATGGGTGGCATAAAAACTCTGACACCAGGTTAGCCACTAACCACACGAAAAAAAAAGAGAAAGATCAAAACAAATCGCAAAAATATAATCCTAAGTCAATGGAACAGAACAAACAAACACCGTTGACCTAAAAACGATGGATCCTAAACAAACAGTCGAAAGTAGTACGAAAAAAAGTTAAATTTAATCGCTTTATGGGTTAGACAACTTTCATACGTCAACACTGATACGTCGGCTGCCATGAAATTTAAATCGCATCGCGGGGAGTTGTTAGACAGAAAAGATGCAGAAGTTATATTTAATTACTACATCGTAATTTCTTTGTGTACCACAGTGAAAACGTTTAATACGACAGTATCTAGCTGTAGAAACTCGTTATCATGCTCATTTGTCTGAACAAAGTTTTGAAACAAGGCCTAAACTAAGTCTCCTTCTGCGAAGCAGTAATGCTCGCGAAGGAGGAGGCAGAACGCGTAAGGGAGAGCAAATTTCGCGCCCTCACGCCCCAAGCCGCCGCAAGAGATGCCCTGGGCGTCGGGAATCGCAGGCCGATTCCCGGCCACCGTAGGCGCGGGCTTGCGGACGGTGAGCAATGGGTAGCTCGCCGTTCAATAAGGACCAGCCCGGGTCGACGGCGAGTTGTGTTCCACGCGCGCCTCAAAGAGATGTCAGCACAACTGAAGGGGTCCGATGCCTGCCGGGGTCATGGGAAAGGCCGAAAGGGATACCGTGGTCCCTGGGAACGTACAGGCAACAATGAAGGAACACGGGTGGGTTTTAGTCAGTAAGAGTCTGACATGCCCTCCCGCTTCGCCCAGAGCGAGAGAAGTTATTTGATAATTTCCCACCCAAAACAAACGCCTACACGACGTGATATTATATC
Source organism: Agrochola circellaris (assembly GCA_914767755.1). Lineage (NCBI taxonomy): Eukaryota > Metazoa > Arthropoda > Insecta > Lepidoptera > Noctuidae > Agrochola > Agrochola circellaris. The sequence goes on from OU611860.1 coordinate 15,314,779, forward strand.
AGCGATAACGATGGAAATATTAAAATCTATTGAGTTCACTTATGCGATATGTCAATCCTGTTGAAAGCCTTTGGAGGCCGCGTCCTAACCAAAAGTGATCGCAGCGCGAATACGCGATCGTGGCGCTTTTTTATATGAATCTATGTAGATACCTATATAAACCTATATAAACTGTATGAAAGTAAGCGACAAAAAACTGGCCAAGTGAGTGTCGGACAACGCACAATAAAGGGTTCCGTAGGTGGGATGATTTTATCCCAAGAACAAACTTAACATTGCAGTTGAAAAACGTGTTCTCCCATACATTCCAACTTCAAATGTAAATTTGTATGCACAATATTGAGAGATTTACCATGTTATTTTAAGAAAATAGACTTAGAAGTAAAGAACCATATTTTGTATTTCTTTTTTTTCAATTTGTTAGGCTCAGTAGATTCGGAGGTAAGGAGGGAATGGTCAATTTTCATATATTTTCGTAAATGTCTTTAAAAGTATTTATTTTAAAATTATTTTAAAAATTGGAGGCCCTCGCAACAAGCCCTTTTATTTGATATGTCACACTAACTTTGCAAAACATTTATTTTTATTTTTTTTGCCCCCATATTCAAAATTCATGTACTTACGTTACACGTCCGTGTTTGGGTTACAGAAATTCATATGTGTACCAAATTTCAACTTTATCAGTCTATTCGATTTTGAGCAAATTGACAGTGACAGACAGACAGACGCACGACTGGTCTTATAAGGGTTCCGTTTTTTTTCCTTTTTAGATACGGAACCCTAAAAAGCGTGACGATCGCGTACTCGCACTACGATCATTTTTAGTAAGGGCTATAAAGACTTCCAACACTTTATATGCATTTGATATGTCGCGCGATCAATCAGGTCGCGCGTGTTCTTCAGCGACCAACGATGTTGGTTAGGACGCGGGGGTAGAAATATGAAACGCATTGAAGGCCTCTTGACTCATAGAAAGTGAACAGAGGTGACATTTTAGACAATCAAATTTCCGAATTTGCGTTAGAGTGCTAATCCCTCTAACGCTAATTCGGAAAATTGATTGTCTAAAATATATTTTTTTACAACTAACAAACATTTTTGCACTGCAATGTTGCTGAATTTGCATTCATTGAAAGTAATCTAGGTACCCCTGCTCGTTGGCCTGACATCGGTCAGAGCAATAACAGTAGATTGTATTACAAATAAGTGCACAAGTAGATAAGTCAAACATTGCCGGGGATCAAGCAAAATTATATTCGAATATCGTAACCAAGAAATTTATAATCTGCTGTGTATGGTGGTCCTTCTGGAAACATACCTTTATATGAATGGGGCCAAAAGGCGGCTGTTGATTTTTGCACCTAATTTACCACTTTTCAATTGCCGCCGCTTTGCATTTGGTTTCCAACACCTACAGTTATGGTCGCTGGTAAAGTTAAATAGAGCGTGGTCAAATATTAGGATTAATAAACGGTGCAAACTTTGAAAGAGCAAATAGAGTTATGAATAGGACCACTCTCAACATTTTACATATACGGGTATGAAGTTTCAGCTTTATTTTCATCGCAAAAGGACCAAAAAGATGTTTTTTTTTTTTTTGGAATTTACTCTTTAGGAATCAATTTACATATAAGACTCCCGGTTTGGTAATTGTATGAGGAGTGAAATTTATACAAGCCGTTTACTCAAAAGTGTTATGTGTTTCTTTATAATCATGTATATGCATACTTGTATACACAAGGGGGGGGGCGGGGGGCAAGTTTTTTTTTAAGTCCTGCGTTTATTTACGCTCTTTGCCTATTGCATATTCAAAGACAATCGTATTAAGGAGTGAACTCCAGTCGTGGGTCGGAGCTGACACACACAAACTTTTTTTATTTAAAGCTCGATTAGCTTAGACACTGTTCCTCGAGAAAAATGTGTTCCAAAATAACACAATTGGAAACGGCCGCTTTTCATAATCTCGTATCTTAAACTTAATTAAGTGTTTTAAAGAGTCTTATTAACACTTTGGGTAGCGTAAGGCCTTTACTGGGAAAATTGTGGAAAATTAAACGCTGTCGTGTTTTGAAGGATGGAGGAACTTATACTTCGATTCGTCGGAATTTGGTATAGAGTAATTCAGAATGAGCCACCGCACGTGCCCTGGTTTGAGGTTGCAAGTTTAGGTAGAAGCTCTGATATGTTAGCACTAAGGCTGCATTCTGGGCACTACCATCGGCAAAGTTTGCTTTCCATATGCGAAAGGTCGCACCGCCTTATTATGAAATATGCAACAAAGTTGAAGTTATGCAATATTTGTTGATGTACAGTGTTAAGAGAAGAATGATAATCATTGATTAGAAAATTTAAATTGAATATTTTTGACGTTGGGCTAATTTAAAATATTTTACCAAACCTTAGATCAGCGATTGCAAAGAGGTTGTGTGGCTTGGTGAAGATGCATCGCCAATGAATCAATTTCTATTACAAAGTATGTAGTAACCTCAATAAAATTTAAATAGTTAACTTTGGGTCCACACTCTCCAGGAGGCAAGACGAGGTGAAGCGAGTGCAATAATGTGGATAGCGCCCTCGCGTCCTCTCGTCGTCACTCGCCTCACCTCGCGCGCGGTCCACTCGTTGTCGGTTTTTTGACCGGAGACAAAGGACGCGAGGCGCGAGGCGTGGCGGGGAACTGAATACAACGAGATTATGGATGGGTAGCACTCGTGTAGCCTCCGCTTGCCGCGGCTCGTGCAAGGGCCTCCACGAGGCGCACTCGCGAGAGTGTGGACCCGAAGTAATAAGTTACGATGGAGTTGGCTAATCCATATAGATGAAAACCCCCTTTTGATAACAAAGAATTAAATAAAACACTACAATAACAGCAAAAAGATTATTTAAGTCTATCATGAAAACTCCATCTCATCATTTTTATAGCCATTATGTTCAACTTTATACGTGTAGTGGAAAAACCGATTGACGGGTCATTATTCATAATGCCCGGGCAATGAAATATGTCCAAAACAAGCGCGTGAAATGATTCGCAATAATCAATTTTATCTGTTACTGAAGCATTAATAAATAATAAAGTATGATAAAACAATAAAAATGGTTTTACTTTACTAGGTACGTAAACTATATTCATTATAATATCATTAGATAATAACGCGTATATCAAATTTCGTTATTTTACAATAAATACAAAGCAATGTATTCTAGTTACCGACATACCTTGCAGGGTAAGCAAACTGAAGTGGCAGTGGACTGGCCATGTTTATCGAAGGAATAAGTTGGGCCGCCTATGCTGTTAAAAAAAATTGACAGATAACTGATGTCGACACAGCCAGAATTGTTTATTTTAGTTACTTTCATAGTCTTATGTCATATGGGATTCTTCTCTGGGGAACCTGTTCGGACATTAACTCTATCTTTGTTTTACAGAAAAGGGCTGTTCGAGCCGTTTACAACCTAGGTCCGGGAGATTTCCTTCGAGAAAAATTCAAAGAAGTAAATATTCTGACTGCAGCCTTTACAATATATATTTGAAAACCTATTGTATGTACACAAAAATATATCAAATTTTAAGAAAATGTCCGATATTCATAGTTTAAATACCAGGAATAAACACAACCTTGCTGTACACGCACTCGTCTCCACAGAGTAGGCAACTCGTTCATGGGTCAATGTATACGCTTTTACAACAAACTTCCCATTGACATTCGGAACTTACCCAACGATATAAAATTAGTATTAAAACCAAAATTTGTAAAAAAGGGTACTATAAAATTTCAGATTAATTAGAAGATAAAAAAGCTTAGGATTGAGCTGCTCGCTCTGCTAAGCCTTGTGATAAAACTTGACATTACAATTATTCAGTAAAATCATTCAAATGTACCAGTTTTATTTAAACATTGACATTATTTAATATTACATACAAAATGACATGATTACTTTGTAAAATATTATATTATTTCTATTATTTTGAATGTGAGGACTATGTGGATATATATTTTTTTCCTTTCTCAGTTAGTTTTAAGTAGTCAGGCAGTTTGAGTAGTTTATTCGGCCTACCCAAATGTCCTTTCTTTGGTATTGTTCGTCGAGTTGAGCTCCACGATTACTGACAAATGCTTGCACTGACTGGACAGGTCCACTCAAATCTGTGTGGTTCTTTTCTCAAAAGACCATTTCAGACACGAATCTACATGGTCCTCATATCGCCTGACCAAGATTATGTCTGGACTTTAAAAGAGACCTTTGAGTTCGTTTCGGCCTTTCTTCTCAGAGGAGTTAGATAGGAAACGCCGAACTCATCCAGCAATTTATTTTTTAATTTATATTATGACGTGTAAAAGTGATTCCAATATCCTATTTACAGAATAAACAATTTCATTTCATTTCACCGATGGCCGGTGGAGCAGACGAGTCCTGGAGTAGAGACCACGTATCGACAAACGTAGTGAGGGACGACGCCCCCTAGCCAGCTGGACCGACGACCTTAAGAAGGTGGCCGGGAAGACTGTATTTGGTAGGGAGAGGTGAGAGACAGGGTGTTGTGGCGTAGCTTAGGAGAGGTTATGTCCGGCAGTGGACTGCAATAGTCAGAGTTGATATTGGTGTATTCTAGGTATCATTTTCATGTATTTTAGACATATTTTTTTATTTTTTTTAATCAGATGTCGTTCTAATCCATAGTTTTACATTCATACATTTAAATTATAAACTATTTTAAATACTAAACAGATAAAAACCCAAAATAAAATTGTGATTAATTAAATTTAAATATTTACTCATTAAAAACTAATAATTAAAATTGACAAAAAATTATAAAAATGTCAGAATCGTATAAAATCCAGGCATTTCAACGTGGTTATTTCACCGTTTTAAGTCATAAGCTAAATAAAATATATATAATAAAAGTTATGAAAAAGTTAACCTTGTTTTCGTGTGGGCTGCGGATAAAATGTTAAAGTGGGTGTCTAATGGATACCTTTAAAATTAAATAGGTGCTGGTAACTTAGGTATTGTATAAACCCGATTTAGGTTTTGGGTTTTAGGGCTGTCACTAAATGGTCCAATTTTGTTAGCGAAATCAGGATCTTTTGATGCTGAATGGTTCTTTCGGTGGATAGCAAAATGGGCATCCCCTTGCGATAAAAAGTGACTAATTTTGCTTAAAAAACCAAATCTTCAGGCTTGGCGCGTGGCCAAAATCAGAACCAGTGCCGCCATCTTGATTTTTCAATACAATTTCACAAATGTTCACCAACAACGCCTAAGATCCCATATAACGCTTATGTAAATTTGACGTTTGAAAAGTGCTGATTATCAGCCTAGTTTGAATAAATGACTTTTGAATTTGAATCACTTTGCCCGAACCGGGAATCGACCCTAATGCTCAACAGTAACGATTGGGACCACTAGACCAACGAGCGTGTCAGCCAGCTCATACTAACCGCCCAGTCACCATAATAAATCAAAACAGGTAAAACTCAACAACCCTACTCTGCATCAAGCAACAAAAAGATGAAATTTATGAACTACGCTTTATAATTAGTTAATTAGTGCCTTCATGTGGATCAGCTCATAAACTCTTGATTTATATAACTTTAGTAAGGCGGTTTACACATGGGACGGGAGATAGCGTAGCGTCGGGTTTTGTGATATTTTATGAGGGTTCATGCTAGCTATTGGATTCTTAGTATCTGTGGAATATTAGTAGACGGATTGCGTAAAAATCTTTGCGGTAATACCATATGAAATACTCGAAATGAAAAATGTTAATTTAAAAAAAAGTTTGCAGTTTTTAGATTATCATTTATCAACAGTCAATGGTTAATCGTAACTTATTTGACGTTCATTGGTTAATAAATTACGTATTTTGTATAACAAGCTGTTGTTATGTCATCATCATAATAACAGCCGAAACACGTCCACTGCTGGACATAGGTCATCCTCAAGCATCGCCAGGTTCTGCCATATTCGATTATCATATTAGTCCTATACTATTAAAAGATCAATATTTGTATAGAAATATATATTTGTAATGTCCCGTGTGGTGCCGGACGTCAAGAATAGTACCATCCCATTTCTTCCCGTGAGTATCGTAAAAGGTGACTAAGGGACTCATTATAGAATGGGCAGCAGCGTTCTCTATACATTTTAACACCATACTGCGATCACCAACCCGCCTGCCAAGCGTGGCTATTATGGCAAACGGCCCATTTGGGGGACGCCTATGTCCAGCAGTGGACGTCTCTCGGCTGAAATGATGATGATGATATTTGTAATCACGTTCTCGAAAACGGCTCTAACGATTTCGATGAAAGTTGCAAATAGGGGTTTACGGGGGTATAAAATCGATTAAGCTAGGTCTCATATCTGGGAAAATTCATTTTCTCCGTATTTTCACCCGAGGCGAGCTCGGTCGCCTAAAGTTTACAACAAGATGGCTACCTTAGAATAATATCATGGCAGCATGGAATTGGTACCTACTATCAAGGCAGCATGGGATTAGTAAGTACCTACTACCATGGCAGCATGGAATTAGTATGAACTTTCCTATACTATTAATTGAGCATTCTCTATTTTCACCAGAGCAGAATGCGATCACCCAGGTACTATCTATTTAATGTGTCTAAAATTTAAGTATGCATGTTGCCCTTACACCCTACAAAGTCATTTAGGTACGCTAGTTTCTTTTTGTCACTCATAAACTCATTTACAGTAAAACCGTATCCTTTTGTAATGTATATGCACTAGTAAAATAATCCAAATTGCAAACGGAATCGTTTATTATGACGACGGTACGAAATGTTGCCATTTTAAATATTATATTTATACCATTCCCCCTCTAAAAAACTTATTTTATTCACTAAAAACAGTGAATAAAAAGTACTTTTAATCACTATTTTGGCGTTTCAATTTAGAACACACCAATATATTCGACCTCCATCTAAATGCTATACAACCTCCTTGCGAAAACATATTCGATACACAGGAAATAAATATCGCTTCACAAGTTGATTATTATTAGTAATAATAAGAAAATTACTTTTAATTTTAGTAATGTTTCCAATTCTAATGTGCATTTTAATTAATTTAACCTACCTTTTTTCTTCATTAAATGTAAATTTTCGCTTAAAGCTTCGTGCAGACCAGCGCGACGCGACAGCGCGACGCGACACCGGTTATTGTTATACCGTCAAGTTTTCTTAGAAATTGTATTGTTCGTGTCGCGGCGCGGCGTCGCGTCGCGCTGGTCTGTACGAGCTTTTAACCTTTCTTTTTGTCGTAGTCATGGTATAAAGTATAGTATGCAACTCTTGAATAAAACGGATTTATATTGAGGGCCATGAATTACTCGCGTCGCTCAGGATTCTAACATTTGAATCACTCGCTACGCTCGTGATTCAATCGTCATGAATCACTCCCTACGGTCGTGATTCAGTCGTTAGAATCCTTCACTTGCTCGTGATTCATCTATGGCCCTCGCTTTAAATCCGTCCTTTATTCACTAATTGCATAATATACTATTATACCAATCCCCCTCTAAAAAGCTTATTTTATTCACTGAAAACAGTGAATAAAAAGTACTTTTAATCACTATTTTGGTGTTTCAATTTAGAACACACCAATATATTCGACCTCCATCTAAATGCTATACAACCTCCTTGCGAAAAAATACTCGATACACAGGAAATATATAGCGCTTCACAAGTTGACCATTCTAATAACAATAATAAGAAAATTACTCTTAATTTTAGTAATTGTTCCAATTGTAATGTCCATTTTAATTAATTTAACCTTCCTTTTTTCTTAATTAAATGTCTATTTTCGCTTAAATCTTTCTTTTTCTCGTAGTCATGGTATAAAGTATAGTATGCAACTCATGAATAAAACGGATTTATATCGAGTGCCATGAATCAAATGAACACTTGAATCACTCCCTCCGGTCGTGATTCAGTCGTTAGAATTCTTCACTTGCTCGTGATTGATCTATGACCCTCGCTTTAAATCCATCCTTTATGTATTCACTAATTGCATAATATACTATTATATTAATATTTAGTACTAAGTATTGTATTTATTTTATTTTTGTTTTATTTTGTTATTTCACTATATGCTGCGCCGGTTGACGTCATCACGTCAACGCCGGCTATCACTGAAAATTAGCGTCGGGGCTTTGTCTCGCATAGGGTCGCAGCATTATGCTGAACGATGGCCGTTTTGCGTGGATGTGACGCATATTTTCCCCCAAATTGTTTATTTTCGTGTTTTGTTCTTTCCTTGCGTCATGTGTACCGCAAATAAACGTATTTTCTTTCTTAATAATTACCACGGCAATTTTTCTGATCGCCATTGCATTTCCTAAATTCCAGGAATTGCCATTACCAAATGACATCTCGAAACTGCCACATAAAAAACCCACACATCTGTAAACTTCATAGTAACAAAACTCCATTAAAACTATCAGGCACATAATAAAAAATAAATCTTTCTTTCTTTAGATTTATGAAGGAATGAATTTTCCTTCTTGTTAGGCATCCCGATGTAACATCTTAACACTTTCTCGCTTCCGTGGATATCAATGGCCCGGAATGAAATGTATGCCCGTACATCATACGAAGATATCTCGTTAATTTTATTAGATTTGATAGGTCTTTTTTATATTTTTATGTTATCAAGAACGCTTCGAACGCGGCGAATTTTTGACCGATATGAATTTAAATTGATAATAATTATGACATCTCTGTACTCCTAAGTTTTACTAAAACTTTTATTTTTAATTTCAATGTATTGACCTCAAACTTGACGAATTTATAATCCCATTTAATTAAACTTGACGTTTTGTGTTGTAATGACTACTTTTTTTTTTTTTTTTTTTCGGAATTTCATCTTGACATGGTAAACTTGTATTGATTTGATTGAATTAGTTAATAATATTTGTAAACTGTCTGCATGCCTTAGTTAAGGTAGTTAGTATAAGGATCATTTTAACCTTAACACCTGTAACTTGTACCTACTTTCTGAGCAAATAAAGAACTATTCTATTCTATTCTATTCGAAAACAAACATGTTCATTATGCTTACTGCTAACGAGTGGATCCCCTTAACAATGTTTGTGTATTCGGTTATAACCCAATGGTTACAAGTAACATTAATTAGTGAATAGGTTACTTGCAGGCAAGCAGGCATTAATGTCTTCAGTATCAACGTTTACCAATCAATCAATCTGCCTAGCCTTTTCCAAACTGTGTTGGGGTCGGCTTCCAGTCTAACCGAATGCAGCTGAATACCAGTATATTACTTGTAGCGACTGCCTATCTGACCTCCACAACCCAGTAACTGGGTAATACGATACCCCTTGGTAAAACTGGTTGTCAGACTTTCGGGCTTCTGAAAGTATCAACGTTTACCATTAGCTAAAATTATAGTCGTATATACAAGCATAACAAATTAAATTTAAACAAATGAAAGAAGTTGCAACTTCATGTTGCAACATGTTGCAGTTACAATTTCCTTGTGCTCTGCAGCAAGATGGTTTGACCGCATCAAACGCGCCTCTAAGAGTCTACAGTATCTCGAATTGCTTAGCATGATCCTCGGATAACTATAAAATAGTGTAGCATTAATTTTGAAATAAATATATAGTTAAGTTGTGGACAATACAAGTAAGTAAGTACAATTTGTATTTGTATTTGTTTGTTCTGTTGTGTTAAGTACAATTCTGACGAAAACACGATTCCATAAAACTTTTTTGGGAAGAAAATTACAAATTTACCTCCAAACCGTCCAATAAACCACTAGTATTTAAAGAATACTTCAAGATCATGGAACTTTTAATATTAACTACACCAAACATAAAGCAGATACTATGTTTTTTTTTAAATTATCTTTTTATTCACCGTAAAAAGAAAAAACGTAAACAATCGGCGCCTTAGAGTCCGCAAGATAAAGAGTGAATTGGAGCTGAGGTATATTATTGCTAAGGTTTTGAAAATAAGTTGCTGGCATGCTAAAGAGGTGGTTTATTCAGCAGTGGGTTTCACCATGACTCTGAATATGAAGAGCATCTGGTCAATCCATTGTATTGTTACTGCAATTTAAATTAACACAGCCGTAGAAAAAGGCCCAATCTAAAAATACTTCAAACTGAAACGAACCGACGGAATTTAAAAAATAAAGCAACAACTTTACAATACAGAACTGTCGACACTGTTCCGCCTCTGACCTCAAATGTTACGAAGCAAAAAGCTGTCCATGTTAGGGACTATACACATTTGAACGTACCGTACTTGTGCATGTTCTGAAACTACGACCATATGAGGCAGTATGGTCCAGAACAAACAGTGACAGACAGAAATGAAAACTTATAACTGGTATTAGCGCCATCTAGCTTCTATAGTCGGAGCATGTTGGTGACGCGAATCCCCTACCAAAAATCGCTCAACGTGCTTCAAAAAAATGGTTATACATACGGTTCATTCGTTACATTCGATAACTTTCTAAATTTCAGTTTTGAACAGAATAGTCGTTCAAAACATGACAAAGATTACTTTCATTTACTCTGTAATCGGTAATTTCTCGTAAATATTAGGTGTGCCTCTAGCACAGAAACCGATCACATAATTGGCTTACTTACAGTAAGACATAACAAGCTCCCTTACTGGTAACCAGTGCTTTACAAGTTAGCGAGCTTGTTATGACTAAATCCATGGATGCCTCATTAGGTAGGTAAGTAATTAGAGTGTCAATTCGTAGAACCGTGATTTCGACAAAACGAAGCCGGCCAGCAGAAAGTAACACTAAAGAATATCTATTCTTTAGTGTAACCAGTAAGAGTGTCCGTGGAGTTTCTTGCCCGTTCTTCTCCATAGGTACCTACTACGCTTTGGAATGGGCAACTAGCTTCATCTTTCTGACTGACCGACCCCCTTGACAATTCAAAAGTGCCTGTAATTGGTTTGTTTGAAATAAATGCTTTGAGTTTGAGTTTGTAACAATTAATGCTTGCTTGATTTACATGACTTACCGATACAAAAGCCACACCCCGAGACATTCCGAAGCGCACCGAGCAAATCTGTACAGTCCTTAACCTAGCAAAAACAGTTCCGTGCCTCATTGTATGTCCTCAGTAGAGCCTATGTAGATGTCGTGAAACTGACATTTTATTTCCTGTAGGCGCTGGGAATGGTTTACGGACATTGAAATAGAACAGATAATGTTTTATTGTAGATATTTATGTAAAAAGTATTGCTGTATTTTCTAGATTCTAGAATATAAAAGGATATTGTATGTTCTTTAGTAGTATTTTTCTCAGGGGGAGAAATATTTACTTGGTAGTTCGACGATTTTAATTACGAGTAAGTTCTGAAAGGATACGCTGACCTTCTTAGTTCTGTCCTTCAAAAAGGTCAGGTTTGTTTTGTAGTTACTACCTACCTCAATGGAAAAAACGCGTGAGCTTATAATTAATGTAGTAATACGCATGCGTTGACAAGGGTTTTTATTGATACTAAAACAAAACCTTACTCGGTTAAATCTTTGCCAAAAATTACTGTACGGTTTTCTTATAAAACATTAGGTACTGTAAATGTAATTTCAGTATAATTCTAAAAAAATATAGGTAGGAATTTCGCGAGCTTACAAACACACTCTTTTACTTTACCAAAAGAATTGAAGAAAAACAAGGCAGAAATAAAAGAGAAACTTAGCTTGCGAATGAAGAATCGAAAAGATTCGATAGCTCATCTTCCATCTCGCCCTTTTAGTAAACAATAAAACGAGACAGCCAACAGAATTCGATGCTCGTTTTAAACGGGAGGCAAACATTGGCAAATCAAAAAGCCAATATCAGGGGATCGATACAAGCGGCTTTGACATATTTGCATAACAAGATTTGCGAGCGAAGAGTTACAAATATTTTGGAGTCGTTACTTGCTTTTTAACATAGTTCAAAAAAGTAACAGCCTCATTTGTCTAGCGGTTGCAAGTACTACTGCTGAGCATGAGGTCCTGGGTTCGATTCCCGGGTCGGATAAAAGCTCGTACAGACCAGCGCGACGAGACGTCGCGCCGCGACACGAACAATACAATTTCGAAGAAAACTTGACGGTATAACAATAACCGGTGTCGTGTCGCGCTGTCGCGTCGCGCTGGTCAAACTCAAACTCAAACTCAAAGCATTTATTTCAAATAAACCAATTACAGGCACTTTTGAATTGTCAAGGGGTCGGTCGGTCAGAAAGATGAAGCTAGATGCCCATTCCAAAGAGTAGTAGGTTCCTATGAACAAGAAACTCCACGGACACTCTTTGAAATCAAAATACGATCGATACAGTCTGCACGAAGCTTAATATGTTATGAATTTACATTTGTGCCCGGTTGATAGCAATAGGCTCGCCCCATACGACATGGGACTTAAACATAACTGGCGAAATGTGGGTATGCTATGAGTACACCTCTGCCAATCCTTCGAGAAACACAGGCGTGATGCTATGTGGTTTCAATTGCAATTCCTGGAATTAGGGAAATGCAATGGCGATCAGAAAAAGTCGCGTGGTAATTATTAAGAAAGAAAATACGTTTATTTGCGGTACACAGGACGCAAGGAATGAACAAAACACGAAAATAAACAATTTGGGGGAAAATATGCGTCACATCCACGCAAAACGGCCATCGCTCAGCGTAATGCTGCGACCCTATGCGAGACAGAGCCCTAGCGCTGGTTTTCAGCGACAGCCGGCGTTGACGTGATGACGTCAACCGGTGCAGCTTATAGTGAGTAGTGAGTTATTATTCCCTTTGTCCACACAATCCATGCGACAATAGTGTATCCCGGTTTGTAGCGGAATTTAATGATTATTACTCGAAAGGGGTATCTTTTTTTCTTTTTCGTGTGGTTCATGTGACTAACCTGGTGTCCGAGATTTTATGCCGCCCAGGGATTTTATTCTTCTGACTTGGTTTCACATGCCGTCGAGAAATAGCTCTCAGGCATGCCGGTTTTTCCACGCGCGCCTTAAAGAGATGTCAGCACCAACTGACGGGGTCCGGAAGGGGCAATGCCTGCCGGGGTTGCGAATTTGTCCGAAAGGGATATCGCGAGCCCGGCACACAGGCAACGGAAGGAACAAGGGTGGGTTTTAGTCAGTAAAAGTCTGACACGCCCTAACGCTCCGCCCAGAGCGGGAGAAGTTATTTGATAATTTCCCACCCTAAAAAAAAAAAAAAGGCATGCCGGTTTCCTCACGATGTTTTCCTTCACCGTTTTTGAAGCAAGTGACAATTATAAAATACCTACGCACATGAATACGAAAAGTGAGAGTTGCGTGGCTTGGGTTCGAACTCGAGACCTATGACTTGGCAGTCTGACGGTCGCACCACTAGGCTATTAGTGCACGAGAAAACACAGTGACACTTGTGTACCAGAAAACTTTATTTAAAGGACGATACAAAAAAATAACATCTAACCCTTTCAAAGATCCTTGCAACCCATTGTCTAATAAAAACGGGTAAGCTTCAACTAAGCCGGAACTTTGCATAGAGGTCCTATTAGACCCCAGTCAAGGTCCCGCCGACGGCAAATAAATGCCTAGAATTGTCAGCAAATATGCGAAGAGAAAGATAAAAGTAGCTTTAGAAGATCCTGGGTAAAAAGTATTGTGTAAACAAAAGCTGGGTGTTGCCAAACTTGGTACCAATTTTGGATTTCTTTATCTTAGTACTAAGTACCTTTTTAGGGTTCCGTACCTCAAAAGGCAAAACGGAAGCCTTATAGGATCACTCGTGTGTCTGTCTGGCTGTCCGTCTGTCACAGCCAATTTGCTCCGAGTGTAATGGACCGATTAAATTGAAATTTGGTATTATGTATTTTTGTAACCCAAACACGGACGTGTAACGTAAATAAATGAATTTTGAATATGGGGGTTACTTTTGGGAGGCAAATAACAAAATAAAAATAAAACGTTTTGCATACTGAACCGTGTGACATATCAAATGAAAGGGGTTGTTACGAAGATCTCAAATATTTTTTTTTCAAATAATTTTATACTATATTAAGAAAAGATATTTAAGAAAATTGATAAAAATTGATCATTCCCCCCCTCCTTATCTCCGAAATATCTGAGCCTAAAATTTTGAAAAAATACTGAGAATGGTTCTTTACTCATAGATTACAGGAAAACCTATAAGAAGTCTAAGGTCTTAAAGTAACATAGTAAATCTCTCAATATTGTGTGTACAAACTTACATTTGCAGTTGGAATGTATGGACTTGTTTTTCAACTACAATGATAAGTTTGTTCTTGGGATTAATTCATCCCAACTACGCAACCCTTCATTGTACGACACGCACTTGGCAAGTTTTTTAGGGTTCCGTACCCGAAGACTGTTAAACGGAACCCTATTACTAAGCCTTCGCTGTCCGTCTGTCTGTCAGTGGGCTGTATCTCTTGAACCGTAATAGGTATATAGTTGAAATTTTCAGATTATGTATTGTTCTCACAACGATGCCATAGAGTACCACATACATATTTATACACTTCGTATAAATAGGTCGTACCACAGACACTAAAGACAACAAGTAACTGATGTTACGTCGGATGCTGACACGCGGGCTACCATATATTTTATTTTTAAATGTATTTGGCACATCAATTTTTTTGTTTGTTTTTTGTATAATATTTTATTTCTGTATCTATGCGTGACATCATTGCGGACCCTATGAGAATACCATCAAGCTGAGATAGGAGTTTTTTGGCCTATTACAGGACTAGTTCTTTTTTTTTATTTTTATGTTTCTTTTATTGTGTTTTAGTTTAATTTGTGATCTCCTGTGCTAGTCTCAAGAAATACTTTTTCTTTCTTGCTATTGCCGTTATTGCAAGAAAAATAAATAAAGATAAAAATTAAACCCCTTTTAATTTTTATGTTTGACGTTTTCAGGAACCCATATACAGGTACACTTCTGCACTACCCCTCGGGGAAACAAGGCGTGATGTTGTGCTATTTTATAAAATTAAAATAAAACCAATTTCAATAAAAACAGTACAGACGTTGGAACTTACAAAGCTGTTACGAATGCTGTGCTGTCCCTATTTATTATTATACTCAAGGAATAACGTTCACTTTGACATCTGGCACTGGCACCACTAACTTGACATTGAAATTGTTGTACTCTCCCATGTTTAAAAAAATCTCCTTGCGAGTTTTTGGGGAAATTACGACGTTTGACGTTTTTTCCAATTTGCAGGTCAGTATCATGTTCTATGTTGATCTAAATAAGATTCGCGGCCATATCAAATGTTTAATTATAGAATTATAATCATAAAAATGATCAACAACTTCATGTTTCATTCAGTTCATGTAATCCTATTGAATGACTATTTCATGAAATCATGACATTTGACAATTATGCTAACTTATGGAGTTGTATTGCTGATTGTAATGATTGCATTGTGTATGTATTGCTGAATTATGTAAAGCCATATTTGTTACGTTCACGAATCATATTTTAATCAACATACAACCTGACACTGACCTGCAAAATGGAAAAACTCAAGAAAATTTGAATCTCGCGGGCTACCTTAGCGCATCCCCCCTAATGAAGAAACACAACTGCTGTAGTATCAGTAAAGGTCAAGTAAAAGTCAATACTTTTACTGATTACTTTAGTTATTGATGAAGAAACTCGCCGTTAGCCCACAATGAAACCGACATGCTGCAAACGTGTCCAGCCCAGTCTCACTTGAGCTTGGCTGCTTTTTGGGTGACGTCAGCGATTTGAGTCTAAAGCTGGTTTCACAGCCGGGAGACCCGTACGGGCTCCCGGAATGGAGACACACGTGAGGCGCTAGAACGTTGTTTCACAGCGACGCGGATTGGTCCGTACGCGACCCGCTCCGGGTAGAGCCCGTACAACGTATCGTAATACTCCTAAGTTTCAGAGCACTGCGGGCACTACCCCTTTGGGTCTCCCGGGTACGGGCGGCCCGTACGGGTCTACGGATCGTGTTCCGCACCCGGGCGGCTCTTTATATACGGGACCCTAAAAATATATTGCAGCATTGTCATGATCAATTAATCACAGCACAAGTCTATCAAGGGACTGCAATAGACGGGTTGATTGATTAAATAAAAGCCACGTAAAAATGATTGATTTGCTGTTACCATACAAATATGTTTCATTCGCTTTGATAGCGAAATAATTTAAAATTTAAACTGAAAAAAATTACATAGGTCAGTATGGCTCGGAGAGACCGGCTTCTGACATCAGGATCATCTGCCTAGCTATGTCCCAACAATGATGGGGCCAAAAAAAAAAAAAAACAAGCATTTATTTAAAATAAACCAATTAAAGTACCTAGACTTTTGAATTGTCAAGGGGTCGGTCAGTCAGAAAGATGAAGCTAGTTACCCATTCCAACGCGTAGTAGGTGCCTATAGAGCAGAACGGGCAGGAAACTCTACGGACACTCTTTTAAATCAGAATATTGGTTACATCATTCATGTTGAAATTATACATGTAATAACAATATAGAAAGACGTGCACGTTAAAAGCGTCCGTAATAAAAATTTAAAAACAAAACTGAAATAAATTTTAAAAAAATGTGGAGGCTAAGAGATGACCAGTCCCCACTGAAGACGCCCGTTCACGAATATGACGCATGGATCAGCACCATTTAGCTTAACCTTTTTGAAGGGAACCTAATGATCCAACACACACGCCACCATCAGCGAGACATTTGAGTGAGCATGACATACTCTCACCCGCCAGGGCACATTCAAGTTAGTGAAATACGTACCCAGTAAATGGTAGATTCAAAGTAAGTACATAGTGTTCACACACACACATGTGCCGTTGTCGGTTTTTTTCCAATCTAACCGGTTGCAGGTGGATACCAGTATTTTACACGGAATGACTACCTATCTGACCTACACAACCCAGTTGCTGGGTAATACGATAGCCCTTATTAAGACTTGTTGTCAGACTTTCGGGCTTCTGACGACCCGTAACGACTGTCAAAGATCCACGAATGACAGCCAGGACCAACGGCTTAACATGCTTTCCGAGGCAAGGAAGGATTTTCGTATGTAAAGATGCTCAACCATTCACGGACCAACCGCGGCAAGCGTAGATGAACCTGTACCCTAATTACGTAATACACGATCAATCAGAGTCTGAATCTTTTTGAAACAGATTGCTATCCATTGGTTCGTACGTTCGAAAAAAAAGTCTGTTCAACAACGTAAATAACAAGAATGTTGTTGACCTGTCAAATTGAAACAGATTAGTCGGAATTGTCAACGAAAATGTGTAAAATGCGTAATTAGATAGCCGATCGATCGACCTGTGCGGATGTTATTGCTTAGTCACGAGCCCCCCCGCCCCGAGGCTTTTGACATATTTCCTCGAAATCATTTTAATTTCAGTTCCTATTGTTTTATTTGTATTAGATTATTATTTAACTACGATGGCGCTGCTACAGATTAATATTTTAACCACGATTTCTATGAATTGAACAAAACCCCAGCATTAAGTTAAAATATTACCCAAAAGATTCTAGTTTCAAAACCCTAGATTCTCAGCTCCAAAAACAAACGGCGATCATAATTTTAACCTCAATAATTTATCCCAATTTCACAGGTCAACAATAAAACGGGATGGTGCGTATAATTATTCGGTACCAGGCGCACATAAATCTTCAGAGGTTCCAGATAGAGGGCTCCACTATCAATCACTGACCTTACCGAGTATACTTCATCTTTAGATTGGTTTCACGCTTTCGTATCGTGCCGATCCCTAGAGTAAAGGAATTTGATAACTGTAGAGTTGGAAAGTTTTTGTATTTTTTGGCTTTTTGGGTGGGTAAAGTGAACAATTTATACCTCTAATTGTAACTTAAAGCTTCGTACAGAAAAGTACTACGCGACAGCGCGGCGCTACACCGGCTATTGTAATACCGTGAAGTTTTCTTAGAAATTGTATTGTTCGAGTCGCGTCGCGCCGTCGCGTCGCGCTGGTCTGCACGAGCCTTTATATCAAAATACATTCAATGGTGAATATTTAACGTAATTTTAAAGTAATGAATAATCATTACTTTCAATGACGACTATAAAGTCGTCATTGACTTGTAATTCGTCGATAAAAAAATAGTTTTGAGTGAATTTAAATTCTCAATACGAATCAATTTCTAATCTTAATACGAATGTTATCGTCTCTCGATTCTACCCGTGTTTTGTTGATTGACTAATTTGAACAAAAAACGGTTATTGTGACTTAACTACATATAATAGTTATACGCGGTTTGTTTTTATTTCTTCCGGAAGTCGGTGGCAAAAAACGAAAATTCAAAACCAAAGATACCGACTTCCGAAATTAAAGTTATTTTTCAATTTGTAGTGTTTTATTTTTGGAAGTCTGTTGAGTTTTTTTTAAAAAGTTTTTTTGTATATTTGTTTTTACCGCTCTCCGCCCCTCGCTAAACTACCCCTCTGATACCAAGTCGTAAAGGTGAAAACATTTCTTGAAACCGGTTAATTATTTTTTGAGTTCATCATGCATTACTAACAAAAAATCAAATCTTTTCATGTAATATTAGTTTAGATTAAATTGAAATTTCTCCTTGACACAAAAATTTTAATAAAATTTATGACTTCATTCATACCTTTTTTTTTTTCATTCGTACCTATGCAAACTATAAATTGTGCGTGACGAATAAAAATAAGAAAAACACCATTAAATGCGTGATAGTATTGTTGATTAAAAATCCCTCACAAAACACTTCGCAAAGTTTCTCAAGCAGACAAAATCTAACAAAGACCACAAAATAGTTCTTGTGTCTTTGTTTTGTTAGAATTTCCCAGTTTCCTTTCATTCTAAATTACTGAAACAAGGAAGGACTTATTTGGAGCAGCAAAGCCGGCACACTGAAAGCTAGCAGATTTAAACACAGATTGTTTCAACTATGTACGTATTAATGCTAGAAGAGACAATGTCTTAAATGTTCCTTAGTTTTATTTGCTCGGACTAAGAATGTATGCGTTTTAGCGCCAATGTGGATATAAAAGGAGTTATTGTTAAAGTAGTAAATAGGTAAGTGGTTTTGTTAGATAGAGTTGTTTAATCTGCGTTCGCAATTCATTTGCCAAACATGTAAACAAACACGAGTTTTAGGAAAAACAACTATAATGCAACCACATAAGGTTCAGTTTGCGCTGCAACTTCATATTTTTAATGACTTTTTCAAGAATACTAGTCGCTCTAAATTCGACTTTATTTACACTGGAATAAAGTTGATGTTTGTCTAAGTGGAAATCTGATGTTTGCTTACATGTTTGGCAAATAAATTGCGCACGCAGATTATATGATTTGGGAAAACAATGTGTTGAAGAAAAGTGAGGGCTTGTCGGTGTCGTAAAATGAGACTATGTAGGTAACAAGTAATATCATTTGAGATGAGTCGTTTCGTCTATCTTCTACATACAAATAAATAAAATTGAAGTGTTTGTAATGTGAAAATAACAGCTTTTTTACTAAATGCATATGAAAGTTTACAGGGTGACTGGTAATTAGTGACGGATACTTAATCACTTGATTTTAATCATCATTATGAACAACTTCTACTATGAGACCAAACCTGAAATCGCGAAAAAGAAATGGTTTTCCCTACATTTGTACAAGTTATGCGAACATTAATGCCCCTTCATTAATGTTCGCATAACTTGTACAAATGTAGGGAAAACCATTTCTTTTTCAAAAAAAAAACATATTTTTCAATTTTTGTATAGTCTGCCAGTTTGTTCTGGCTAATCTCCGAAACGGCTGGACCAATTTTGACGGAACTTTCACTCGCAGATAGTTGGTATTATACGAAGTAAATTAGGATACTTTTATTTCAGAAAAATAAAAAAATAATTAGTGTACGAACTGAGTGCACGCTCGACTCGAGCGTTCGTCGAAGTGGGGCGTGCGACGTTCGTGTTAAATACTTGCAAACACTCGCGAGTGTCCTGAGTGTCCTGGCCAAACGATGCGGCGCAGCGAGGGAGCGTGCTTGTTTGCGGTGAGCGGGGCGTCGAGCGTGGCGTCACGTGCAAGTACAAAACCGGTATGTTTGCAGCGGTGACGGAAGCGTGTTCGCCATTTCACTCGAAAATATTGTGATAGAAATTTAACTTAAACTAAGCGTGCAAAGGCCACTGGGCGAACGCTCTTTCGCCGCTTGCACGCACCGCCGAACGTTCCGCTGGACGCTGATTCACTCGGGCCGTGCACTTAGGGTCCACGGCAGCAGCTAGTTAATAAAAACAATTACCGATAATCAGTCCATTTGACAAAATAATATTTAATAGCTAATGCGCTATACTCAATCCGAAATAGGTAGCTTGAAAACCAAAATAACAAGAAAAATAAAAATGTGAAATGCTATAAACTTAGCTGTAAATGTAATACGAGGTGTGAAAAACACATGTTTTTCAAAACAATTCTTTGGTAAACATGACACACAAGGAAAATAACATAATTAAGTATCTTGTTTACAATTTTGTATCTCGAAACGCAAGAAATGTAAACAAAATACTTAACAAGGATTATCGTACAGGAAAGAAAACAAACTTTTAGGGAAATAATAAAGTATTGTTGCGCAAAATCCTCTTTAAAAATGTAAAGAAAGCATTACTGTTTAATTAGCACAAACAATTTTAATTAAAAATCCCAAACAAAATAAAAATATAAACAAATAAACATGCGATGGCCATTTGTATGAAGATTAAGAAAAAAAACTAACTAGCCAAGTGCGTGTCGGACCACGCACAATGAAAGATTCCGTAGTTGGGATGAATTTATCTCAAAAATAAACTTAGCGTTGTAGACGAAAAACAAGTTACACATTCCAACTGCAAATGTAGGTTTGTACGCACAATATTGAAGATTTACTATGTTATTTTAAGACCAAAGACTTCATATAGGTTTTTCTGTAATATATAAGCTAGAAAATGGTACAATACATATTACAGTCATTTTAGTTTCTGCATTATTTTCGCTAGTGTCGGAGATAGGTAATGGAAAAGAATGGTCAATTTTCATCAATTTATTTAAATAACTTTAAAACGCTTTATTTTAAAATTATAAAACAAAATATTTAAGTTCCTCACAGTAAGTCCTTTCATTCACCTCATTTGCCTTTTTTTTTTCTTATTTGCCTCCCAAAAGTGACCCACATATTATTATTCAAAATTCATTTATTTACGTTACACGTCCATGTTCGAATCACAGAAATTTATATGTTTACCGAACAACTTAATCTGTCCATTACAATTGGAGCAAAATAGCTGTGACAGACGGACAGATAAACACAGATACAAGAGTGATCCTCAAAGGGTTGGTACGGAACCCTAAAAAGAAAGAAAGAATAATGTTTATTTAGATACAGTTCGTGAAACAGAAAATACAAAATAAAAAAAAGTGGAAATAATAAAAAACAAAGGTCAGCATGAATAGGTATACTTATCATGCTAGTTAAGAAGAACAACCCATATTAAAAGAAATCAATTAAAAATACACTTAATTGCTATTATACACTGAAATACAACCCAGAATTGCAAGAAATCATAAAATAACACCCTTATTTACTCTTATCTCCATACAATTTGCATGGAACTTCCATACACAAAACTTTAGTTCCATGTTTCACGTGTTCTAACTGTCGTGGTTAGGCCCGGAGCCCGAGGTTTTTGTCCACTCTTGCTTGAGTTAATACTGAGTTAGAATTCATTGTTGAGCTCTCCGAGTTTTTATGCTGGTGTAGTAAATAAAGCATAGTATTTGCCAGTCTGTTGTTAATCTTCTCTTGTATTTACGGTATTTATTTTATTTGCATTAACTTTATTGAATACTAGCTTCCACCAGCGGCTTCGTTCGCGTGATATCTTTACAAATTATAGCCTATCTTACTAAGTGATAATATAGGATTCTATTGGTGAAAGAATTTTTAAAATCGGTCCAGTAGTTTTTGAGTTTATTCATTACATAAAATCAAATCTTTTCTCTTTATAATATCAGTTTAGACTAGCTTCTGCCCGCAACTTTTTTCGTGTGTAGCACAAATCATATCCTATGGTACTAGGCAATAGTCTAGCTTTTTATTATTGATATTATTTTTTGTAATCGGATCAGTACTTCCAAAAAATTATTACCTCTTTGTAGAGGTTTATCGCTAAGAGTTTTATTATTATTGATGTGAAACATCTAATGCGGCGGGTCAGACCGGCTAGGCGGCTGTTGAAACAGCGTCGCCATTGTTATTAAATTAATATGAATTTTTAATCATGCCATATTTATTTCCTTTCATGCATTTTTCTATACAAATTAGACGTCCTGTGACGACTAAATTTTTTGCAAATATGCGCGTAAAAAAATTTTTTTGTCAGAAATATACCAATTTCTGATTTAGTGCACATAGACATCCGTACTCAGAAACCAAAACTTTAACAAATCTTGCATATCACAGTCCTTTGCTGGAAATATGCCTCTTCCAAACGCCAAGATAGTCGCAAAATCACGCCAAGTGTTTTCGTCCTAAAAATGGCTAAACACAGAGCTATGAATAATGTTGTTAATAATTTAACTCCTAAATTCTTAATTAACTATATGAAAAGGTGACAATGGCTCGTCAAAAGGCTTCCACTCCATGTAAGTATTTCCCTGCGTAGGTAGTTCGAACATGGCCGCGGTCAGACAAGGGACAAAGGTTTTTGTGTCAACGAGCCCCAACATTTTGTTGGAATGAATACATACTAAATTTGATTATATTGTAGAGTTTCATGTACCTACCTATATTTTGTTTTGAGGACAGAGGGTATCTAAAGGCTCACGTACAAAAAGTACAGTACCTAAGTTACCGTATTTAGTTATGATTGTAATTTAAACTACTAGATTAAAGGCTTCTTCGCATTCAGCGAGGAACAAAAATTACGATCTTGGTGATCCAGACAAAGTTTTATTAGCACAATATTTTTATCAGCGATAATGATGATGGAAAGTCAAAAACTTATGGGACTGACATAAGGTACCGAAAACCTTATGTCAACCCTATTGAAAAGAGGTAGTGATTGCCACGTGTCTGAGCCCTCTCACACTTAGCGTGACAACCATAGAAACGGGTTTTGTCGACGGAAGAATAGACAATATGACAAATTGTGATTGTTTATCTGACATTTTATAAGCGACACCTTTTTTTTTTCACCTTAAATCATTCATACCTTAGAATCAAAGATTTCAAATTTAGATTTACCCTTCCGCGTCAAAAGATGGTCGTGTTTCTGTTTCGTTTTGACACTTCTGAGACAGACCGTGTCGCAGAGACTTGACTTGGTTGTCATGGAAACGCCATTGTTAATGTGTGAGCTCGCTCCTCTCATTATGGACGATTTTTCGTGCGACTTAGTACATTGAGGGCAAATCTACGATTTAAATCTTTGCTTAAAATAACAAAAACTCTTCAATCATAAAGTGAGACGGGAAGCATAATTAATTAAGCCAGGTTTAAAGCTTAATCGAATTGTGGTCAATTTATTCGAGCAAAAGTAAAGGTAAATACTCATGTGACTTTTTCAATTCACATTATGTACTTTCTGAGTTTATCTTGGACATTACTGACATAGGGGAAGGAAAACATCGTGAGGAAACCTGCAAGGTACTTGCGAAACACACATGATACAATGGACAGTTATTGTGCAATTTCCTTGAAAATCTATGGGATTGTGATGTGATGTTGTGTTAATTGGGGTGCTGGACTTATGCTTAATACTAGCTGCTAACCGCGACTTCGCCCGCGTGACCCCAAAATTCTTTTTCGAAAATAAAAGTAACCTTATTTATTCCTTATAACATCAGCTATCTGCCAGTGAAAGTTTTGTCAAAATCAGGTCAGCCGTTTCGAAGATAAGCCGGAACAAACAGACAGACGGGCAGAGAAAAATAAAAAAATAAATAAATTGTTATAAGATAGAATACTAAGGCGGTACTTCTTATAAGTACCGTATATACTTTCATAATTATGCATGTAGTTTACAGATACTTAAATTTTATTTATTTATGAAATTAAAGATTTATATAAATAAAAATATCGTACCGAAAGACCACTCCTCAACCATCACGATATCGTGACGATTTACAAATCGTTCCACTTGCTCCGTGTGTGCGCTAACGTTGTTACCAGTTGTTTGTTTGCGATTCAGATCGTCGGAACCTGTTTTGTGTACCTACTGGTTCACGATTCCAGTTTTGTGTAGATATCGTAATCTATCATCAATGGTAACTATTGATTGGAAGGCTTTAGGTATTGCCTTAAATGCTAAGGTACTCTTATATAATCTTCTTCTTTTCGTGTGGTTAGTGACTAACCTGATGTCAGAGTTTTAAAGCCGCACATGGGCCTCTGACTTTGCTTCACATGCCGTCGAGAAATATCTCTCAGGCATACCGGTTTCCTCACGATGTTTTCCTTGTACCATTTTTTAAGCAAGTGATAATTATACAATACGCTCATGAATCCGAAAAGTCAGAGGTTCGAGATCAGATCAGCTCAAGATCTGCTGGGTTTGTTGGTCTAATGAAATATCAAAACAATCAACTTAATTTTATGTGTGAACGTAAAACGAAATGAACTTCGTACCAATTAACCGGGTGTCCCATGATACCCCTTATTTTTATTTTTTTTCTTACGTTGTGTTGATGTTACTAGCATAGGTACCTACTCATGTCGGTCCTTAGCTATCTTAACAATCTTAAGGTCACATCACTTAGAGCTTCTCTTTTGAGTAAGATCTCGTCTATTTTTTGCCCTATTTACCCTTTGCGAGGACCTAAAGATAAATTGAGGCACTGAACAAATTAAATAGTACAGACTTCGTTGAAGATTTGTTACTAGTTTAATTACTTGGTTTATTAGTACTTACATTTTCAAAGTTTGCGTAATCTTAAAAGCTATTTCGACATTATTAATGTTCCCTGAAGCTTTTGTTGAGAACATTTGAGAAATTTGTATAGAATTCTATTGAAAATACTTGAGGCAGTATGCTTTTATATAGGAGCTATTATGAAATTACGTCAGGACGTGTCTTTCCATTTTAAAGAGAGTATTTTGAGGTTGACGTCACTGAATTTCAAGAATATTTCATTTGAATTTAATGTTGCTCTCAAGGAACCACCTGGTCCTAAGATACAGACACCCTTTTGGCTATAATTAAGTGTTAAATGATTGAATACTGAGGACGCACCCTGAGGCGTGCACAGATCCGAGAAAGCCGTTTATCGTACCTACTTAAAAACGTTCAAATTTCTATCGCAATTTCACCTTAGCATTAATAGCAAAAACTTGTCAAAAATTTAGGTAAACTAGAGATTTTTATGCAGACTGAGACTAGACTGAGATTAGACTGCGAAAATTCTTAAAAATACGGGAAAGTTTATATGGTTTTATTTAAAGATGCGACTTTCATTAATAAAATGATGAGAAGCAGAAAAGACAACAAAACAACATAAAAAAACGATTGAAAATGTAATTTCAACCGCGGAGGACACTGCCTAATAATCATGAATGGAAGGACCAGATGGCGACACAAGACCTAGACCACAACCTTGAAATCACTCACTCTTGCAATATCACTTTAATAACTCACCCTAATGAATCTTAAAAACCAGTCCTTACTCCTAAAGGAAATCAACAAAACATCCAATTTCCGATTCCTTACCGCGCCACTAAGGACCAATTTCGCAACCCAATAAAAAGAGAACGTTATTGAAAGACAAAACTACGCCTATTCCTCTACGAATTCAATACTTTAGGTGCGTCGAATCCAATATGTGTCTTAGACTTTCCATTATTCATCCCACTACATATGTACCGTTGGGGTCGTAATAAAATTGCGCCCTGAAATTTATATAAAACTGAGGTACGGGTGCTAGGTGGAGCGAGGACGCGTGTTGAAAGTTGATGGGCAAAGTTGAAAGAGTGTTGTTTTATGCAAACGTTGATAGAGGTCATTTTGGTGTGCTAGGAGTTTTACAAGGCCACTGGCCCTTTGTGATATAAATTACTCTATTGGCACGTGGAAAGATTAAGACTCATAGGAATCAAAAATCTTTGTCACAGAACTGTATATTTATTATGTCAAGACGAAATAGACAAAGAAAATCAGAGTATTTTGTTCACAAGACACGAAATAATGTTCATTTTAATCTGTATTTTGTAGAGAGTACAAAAGAGGGAGAGTTGTATTTTGTAGAGAGTGCAAAAGAGAGAGTTGTGTTTTGTATTTTGTAATCTACTTTCTAGGATTATTATAAAATCGAGGTAAATTACTTGAATGAAGTAAAATTTCCGACTAAAGTACTTTATCCTACAATTCATTAGTACCAATCAAACTAACTTTTGTTTATTTTGCGGTTGGCTTTCAGTACCTATTTCCACGGAACCACTGGCATCTTTCACAAACCAATTCCAGGAATCCACTCTTCGGACCACTAGTTATAATCTCCTAACTGATCGACCCAAAGTACCTGCTTTAAAATTATTTAATTGGAATTAATACTTTGAATTTGAGTTAGACTAAAAGCCGGCCCCAACATAGTTTGGAAAAGGCCAGGCAGATAATGATCTCATTGAATTTCAGTTTAAAGAAAACGTATTTTAACGGTGTACTGGCATATTCCACAAAACAGTAATTCCAGAAGTCTACGCTTTCTTATTAAGAATATAACTTCAACTTAAATAAAATAAAAATAAAAACTTTCTGACTAACTAACCGATTTATTCACCATTCAAAGTTAAACGTAAATAGATTCATACAACAATGACAATGCTGTCAGTCTTTTGGACACATTACTAGTCGACAGCGATGTGGAGGAATTTTTCGACCTCATATATAGTTTGTTCTAAAGCTATGGGGGAGACCTTTGCGCAGCAGTGGAACAATACAGGTAGAATAAAAAAATGTTATCTGTCAACAAATCTCGGGATCATGGGGTCCCGGTCCTTTGGAGATCATGGGGTCCCGGTCCTTTGGCCATATTTAGTTTATTGTTAGGTTCAGTTTAGTTAGAATGGTTTACTGTTTTTTTTTAATTTATTAATTTAATATCATAGTTATGGCCCAGTTGCAGGTTCATTGATTGCCCTTAATAACTCGGAGTTAACAGTTAACTCAGGATTAATCAAATAATTCTAAAAACTCCGAGTTTACAACCTATACATTTATTTAATTAACCCAACTAAACGTGCAAGTGGGCCTTAGTAGAATAAAGAATATTAAAAGTATAATTAAATAGATTCATAATGGAATACATGCTTTGACTATTAGTTTAGTGAAACCCAGTGAAGTATAAACACCATGATTCTGACTACCAGTAAGAGAAACTGATACCTTTCCCTCGATCAACTTCGAATCCAAGATGGCTGCCACTCCTAGCTAGTGTAAACAGATGTTTTGATCAGAATATCAAATCCATAGCCTGAAGGTCTAGACTGCAGACATCGATGCAATCGAATCAAATTTAGCCTGAGGAGCATTAAAATTGAACATAGCCTGTCTGATGTATTTTGAAATGGATGTCTTATATAAATATGGGTTGATATTCATGTTTATTTCCCAACCTATGTGGTAGTTTTTCATCTAGGTCCAATTGGCATAACTACTTAAAATAAGATAGCAAAATATTATTTTAAGATCGAATAGCAATAATTGGTTTCTATTTTCGAGTTCTTCAGTAATAAATAATATTGCCAAAATGCTCATCATCAACCTTAAAAACGAAAAGGAGGATCGCCGCAGTTTCCTAACCACGTCTCCCTAATTTCTTAGTTTGGTAATCTTCATATTATAGCACTATTTCAAGTAACGGATCCTATAAAAAAAACCGGTCAACTGCGTGATGGACCATGCACAATGAAGGTTTCCGTAGTTGGGATTAATATTATAGGTTTTCCTGTAATCTATAAGCATAGAACTATCCTCTGTATCTTGTTCAAAATTTTAGCCCTTTCATTTGATATGTCACACGGTACATTTAGCAAAACTTTTTTTTTTAATTTTCTTGTTTGCCCCCCAAAAGTGACCCCAATATTCAAAATTCATTTATTTATGTTACATGTCCGTGTTTGTTTGGGTCACAGAAATACATATGAACCAAATTACAACTTAATCGGTCAATTAGATTCGGAGCAAATTGGCTGTGACAGACAGACAGACACACGAGTGATCCTATAAGGGTTCCGTTTTTTCCTTTTGAGATACGGAACCCTAAAAATTCAGACACATAAACTTTAATTAAATCGCATTGGATCTCAATTTACTGCTCAAGAAGACAAACAAAAACATGTATGGCAATTTACAATTAATTTTCTATACTTATAATAATATTTTTTAGAGGTAAAATTTGTTTTTGTATGTTGGGGGTAATCTCCGGAACTACAAAAATATTTTCTCAAATCCGTTTGGATTTGAAAAAATATTTTTGCATTATATAGCCCAATTGTTGAGGAAGGCTATAGACTCGCGGACGAAGTCGCGGGCAGAAGCTAGATAACCAATACTCGTATTTTTTTGCGATATCCATTCTGTGTTACAGTTTTAGATATTTTTTTCCTGTTTACTTTTTATACTCGTAATAGCCCAAATCAATATACAGTAGACTACAAAAAAACGTTATTCTTAAAAATACTTGAGAAAATTGTAACACGAGTAAAAATACCTACTTATGTTAAGTACTCATTAGGTATACAAGCAACTTGTAAGTATTATTTTATGTATAAAAAACTGATTTTGAGTAAAAACATAAGGACCAATTATATTTAACTAGCTGTGTCCCGCGGTTTCACCCGCATAAGTCTCGATCCCGTGAGTATTGGAATAAAAACTATCCCATATCCTAACCCATTTCATGGTCTACCCATGTGTGAAATCCGTTTAGCCGTTTTAGCGTCAAAGCGTAACAAAGAAACAAACTAACTTTCGTATTTATGATATTAATAACTAGGATTTAATTGCTAAGATCCGCGTTACGTTTTGCATTATATAGCCTAATAATGTCGAGGAAGGTTTTAGGCTCGCGGACGAAGTCGCGGGCAGAAGCTAGTATTTCATAAAATCACTTTCGTAATCACACTTCACTTGCCAAACAAAACAGAAAGAAACAGTTCTAAATATTTAATCGCTAACACACGAACCGTTTCCCGAGCAACGAAGAATGACGGAAAGGGAAATATAAATAAATGTAATAGAAGACGTGTTTCTTTTTTACCACTGCATTTTATTAAGAGAAAGAAAAAAGATAAATGGGAAACAATGGAACGGTATTCCGTACGAAATGGGTTTGTCAATCAAAGTTGCTGTATGTGTCTGGGAATGAAGGGAAACGTGAAAATTATGTAATGCGAGGGTTACGGTTTGTTTTGTTAAAGGTTTTAGGCAATAAAAAAAATAACAATGATTTATTGTAATAGGAACGTGGTAATCATGCATTGAATATAAGGAGAAAAAAAAAACCCGACTGCAACTTCAATGTACAAGTCCGTAGCTGACTTCAGGAAGCAGCAGCAGGCGACTTGTCACCGCGACACTACTGATTTCTATGTTTTTCTATGAAATACCTTCCGTAGCTAGTAACCCTGTTTTGTACCTTAAAAATCTCTTTTCAAGCAATGAACAAGCAAATTTTTCAAGCAGTCTGATGCAGTTAGTGGCAGTTAATGCAGTCGGGATATTTGTTATTATTTTTAACTTTAGTGTCTCTCTTCAAGCTATTTATTTTGACACCCATAGATGAACCAATTTATATTTGATAAGAAGTTTGATAATTAATCATGAAGTGCCATTATGACCTAAATGTCAACGATATTCAGCACACAAATAGTCTGCATAATTATATTGACTGTAACTGTAATCAAATTGAATTTGCACAGCCTGGCTATTTTTCTACTCAGTAGGTAAGTATATACTGTGTGTGAATTCAAATAACAACGTCACAAGAATTTGTTATGAATTTTGTATCAGTAAATCCACGTACATCATTTTTATGGGCATACAAAATCCGCTGTTTCATAGAAAAGTGCAATATCTACGCGGTCAAAATGTATGGAACAGCTGGTTTTTTTTAAAATAACCGACGAAAGTTTTCAACGTAGGGAGCTTCAGATTCATGTACTGAATCCATGATAACAGTTTTCGCGTCGATGTCCCTACCACCCTATATAGATCTCTTAAGCTTTTGTTATACCTACCTACTTCTTGCAAGAGCTCCTTGCCTTGTTCATACCGATAAGCTTTGTTGCTTCAAGGAAATACACTAGGTATACAGACACTGGAAACCTTTTAACATTATTTTGTCGAATATCTCGGAAACGCTTCTGAAAACCACTGGATGTTGCAAATAAAATAAGTATGAATTCCCAGCAAAATAACGTAATGTTTTCATTACGATATTGCATTTCGAAATGGTTCCTAAAGTATTATTAAATGGTGAAATGTGGTTGCACATAATATATATGTCGGTAATATTTTATCGTACAAAATAAAATATTATATTCGAAAGCGGATGCTTTTACCTTCCAAATATTATAATTTTATTAATGTTAATTGATTTAATTGCACTGCTGGTAACTGAAAACCACTGCAACTTATCCATTTCAATTTATTTTACTGCCCCCTAAAAGAGTCAATTTAAAACCAACAAAATTTTCAAAATAATCCATCAGCTAGTTTTCGGGTTCTGAGGTGGCTCCTCAATTCAGTCAATTACTATAAATTTCAGGAGTGCGCCTACAAAATCGGCAAATATATTATCAAATATTAAATAAAATAAATTGTGTTTTATTTCAGGCAAAATACCCTTAAACAAAAAAAAATTATAAATAAGTAGTAAAAACATTAAAAATTATCAATAAAAATTATCATTAAATAAAATAAAACATCATTTAATATTGTCAGTATCCGCGTTTAAATATGGCTTCGCAATCCATACGGACACTTCTAAATACACTCGAGAGCAATGAATCCGGGTCACTTAAAGAATCCTAAAAATCTCGGAAACTAAAAATGCTAGGTTAATGCAATAAATTGTATTTAATAGACAATGTAATACTCCTTAAATGAAGGTATTAAAACTTCTTAGTTATTGTAAAGTTATATCATAATAAAATAAAATTTGAAAAAGGGCCACTTTCGAAGATGGAACTACGAAATTACAGCATTTGGTTTTGCTTTTGTTTGTAATCTGTAATTTATGTGGGTACATAAACCATGTTGATAGTGCTCTATATTCATTATTCAAGCTGAAATTATTTCGCTTACGCCTGAAGAATGCACCAGAATACTTACAATGCTGGAAACCGGCCGGAGTCAGCGCGATACAGCCAGGACTGTCGGTGTGTCGCTGTCAACAGTACAAAGAGTTCTCCGACGTTACGAAGAAACTGATTCTAACCTACGCAGACCAGGAACGGGCAGAACCAGGTGTACCACAGCACGAGAAGACCGATACTTGGTGAACACCATGCTTCGAAATCGCTTTCTCACAGGAACTGAACTCACAAATCAGTTTCGACGCCTCGGAGGAAGTAACCCAAGTGCATGGACAGTAAGACGTCGGCTTGCTGAATCTAACTTAAAACCCCTTAGACCTGCAAACGGCCCTAAACTGGAGCGTGGGCATCGTATTTCAAGACTAAGATATGCCCAGAGCCACGTAAATTGGAGTATTGAAGATTGGTCAAAAGTTATGTTCTCCGACGAATCAAAATTTATGCTCTACAAGCACGATGGAAGACACAGAGTGTATCGAAGACCAGGGGAAAGATTCAAGCAAGCATGCATCGAAGAAAAAGTAGCCTACGGTGGTGGGTCTGTACTTGTGTGGGCCGGAATTTCTTCTGAAAGTCGCACAGAGCTGGTGATCATATAAAACGGCTCTTTAACTAGCGTAAGATATGTGGAAGAAATCCTCAATGATCACGTTGGTCCATTTATGGTCAATTTAGGTGAGGATGCTATATTTATGCATGACAATGCCCGACCTCATACAGGTAGGATTGTGAATGACTACCTTCAAGAGATGAACATTACTCGTATGGAGTGGCCAGCGCGCAGCCCGGATATCAACCCGATCGAGCATGCTTGGGACGAGCTAGGCAGATGCGTAAAACAACGAAACCCTCCCCCAATCACGCTTCGTGAGCTCAAAATTGCTCTCACAGAGGAATGGGAGAATATTCCCCAAAATCGTATAAGGAACTTGGTGTACAGCATGCCAAACCGCGTAAACGCAGTAATGGAAGCACGAGGAGGCAATACGAAGTATTAAAATTCAAGAAAATCGTAATAAAGTTCAAAAATTTCATGTTTCCTATTTTTGTTTTAAGGAGAGATCAGCAGTTTTTTTCTTTATGTAATTTTGTGTTAATAAAATGTATGGTGACTCATATTTTTTTTACTTTCATTTAAGGAGTATTACATTGTCTATTAAATACAATTTATTGCATTAACCTATCATTTTTAGTTTCCGAGATTTTTAACATTCTTTAAGTGACCCGGATTCATTGCTCTCGAGTGTATATTATTTTTATCCTCACTTTGTAGATTAATTTTATCCTCAAATATATTATTTTTATCTTCACATTGTAGATTAATTTTATCCTCAAATATATTATTTTTATCTTCACTTTGTAGATTTAAGGGAGGAACTTAACACCTTGTACCTCCACTCCCAAAATATTATGTCAGCTTAGGGTAAATGATGAAAATATTTCTCGAAATAATTCCTGTTTTGGTAGATTTTGCAAGAATTCTTTATGTATTTAAATATTAAATACAGCTTAATCTGATGTTTCTTGTGACTTTTCAGTATTTTAGTATTTCATGCTTCCAGGAATATGTAATACAGTTTATGAATGACACACATTTTAGAGTACTAAAATTATATGTATTTGGCAAATTATTTTACGAATGTAATTTTATACGAATTTACCTTCTCATGTAGGTATGTAGTTTCATTCCATTCGAAGAAGTAGGTGTACCTGAAAGAAAGAATAATAATTTGTTAAGAAAATAATGCTAAAATGCTAACGTTTTCAAATAGTTAATTGATTCATATTCAATTTTTTTTTCAAATTCAAATTATTTTATTTCACATAAACCTACAAGGGCACTTATGAAACGTCAGAAGCTAGGTGCACGGTTCCAATTGCTTGTTTCCTATGGAGCAGAGCCGGCAAGAAACTCCACGGTTAATTTTTAAAAAGTAAATAGTTTTACAATGTTTTCATTACAGTGTTAAAAGGTATGAGAGGATGATAGTGTAGGCCTATCAACAAGTACCAGGTACTTAGCAAAATATAAAATGGTCCACAGATATACAGTCTGTTAAGCCTACAACGTTCTCACATTCACAAAATTTAAAAGAAAATAATCTCTTTATAAGATATTGTCGGCGCATCATATATGCGCGTGATTTACTGCGGGGAACGCGCGGGGTCTCGGGGTACCGAACCCGCTACCAACGCCCGCTGCGCGCCCGCCACACCACTCAGCTCACAGACGCGCTCCACTACGGGCATTCCTTTCACTGTCTTCCATAAAAGTTGTACATCTTAATTGTGGTATTACACCTATTAATACAGTCCACTACTCTTTCATTGTAAATCCCGATTGAGCCCATTCAATGGTCCTTCGATTGCGCAAAAATAATACCGGTTTTGCCGTAATTAACGCCGTCAACGCTATCGGTCGTCGTGTTCACCTGTGCGGACATTGACCGCTCGCGAGCACCACGCGGTACGACCACGAAGAAAGGACAAAGGAGTCGTTCCCGAGGCAGCCTGCATCGTCATCGTGGGAGCTGATGTCATTCTTTGGGAGTATAATACTGTATTTGAGTGAGTCCGTTCCAATTAGTTATTTTTCTGCTTCTTTTACTTGCCGAAAATCGTTGATTCATCTTCCTATCTTTCAGCTTTCATAAAGTGTTGCAGTATTAGTACATTCATAGTGTTTTATATGACACTGCTGTTAAAATCCGCATAATTTCTATCGAAAACGCTTGGTCATTAGCTAATTCGCATTACGTTAACGCATGTTGAGTCGTTGACCTTGAAACTAATTCTCGATCCCTTTCACTAACGAACAGCTGTTTTGCAGTTTTTTATCTATTAAGTACATTAGCATCAGTGCGTCCAGCTGTTATTTAACTTTACAATGACAGACAGTTTAAAAACATTAATAAAGAAGCGTAGTTCAATAAAATCGAAGCTTACTATTTACAGCAACTATTTAAACTTAGTAAAAAGTAGTTCCGCAATATCTGAGTTGCAACGTTTGGATTTAGAGGAGCGTTTTAATAAATTCGAAAGCTTACACACCGAATTTGATGCCTTACAGACACAGATTGAAGTGCTTTCCGATGACGACGAGCTTGCGTTGGCTGAGCGTGAGGACTTTGACCGCCAGTTTTTCAACCACGTGGCACTCACGCGCAGCCTGCTCGGTGTCTCGGCCAACGGTGCTGCGTCGGAGGCGGGCTTCAGAGATGCTGACTCAGGTGCACATGTTTCATTTAGGAATTCTTTTGTTCGTTTACCTAAAATAGATTTGCCACATTTCGATGGGAACTACCAATGCTGGCTTGAGTTTAGGGATACCTTTGGGTCATTGATTCACGACAATACTAGCATAAGTGACATTAACAAGTTCCACTACCTGCGAGCTTCACTCCAGGGAAATGCGGCTTTAATTATTAAAAATATTGATTTTAAAGCCGATCATTATGTTCTTGCGTGGGACCTGTTGTGCGAACGTTATAATAACAACCGACTTCTAGTGAAAAATCATTTTCAAGCTTTATTTGAAGTCGAACCCATTAGTAAAGAATCAAGTGTATCCATCAGAAACCTTGTTGATATTATTAATAAAAATGTAAGGGCACTAACTTCATTAAAAAAGCCCACTCAATATTGGGACGACATTATTATTTATTTTATGGTTAGAAAATTAGATTTAACAACAAGTCGTGACTGGGAAGAGCATAGAAACAATACTTTTAAAGATGATCCTACTTTAACACAGTTTTGTTCGTTTTTAAGCAGGAAAGCGGACTGGTTAGAATCGGTGGAATCAAACCTTAGTTCTTCTGAAACGAATGCTATAGTCGCCTTAAATAATAGTCATTCAAATAAAACTGATACTAAACATAATCAAACAAATACAAAATTAGAAAATATAAATAAAAACAGAAAATGTCCACTTTGCTCCCAAGCACATACATTATTTAAATGTGAAACTTTTAGAAACTTATCAATAGAAAATCGCATACAAAAAGCAATTGAATTTAATGTTTGTATTAATTGCTTACGCTTTGGACATAATTCTAAGAAATGCAGGTTTTCACATTGCAAATATTGCAAAACAAAGCACAATACGCTTTTGCATTTGGAAAGTAACGAGCCCAAACTTGTTTCCAATCCTTTGCCTTCTGCCATGCCTTCTGCACTGCCTTCTGCTTCGCCTTCTTCAAATGTTGTGCTTTCAGCCAATTCCATGCAGCTTGCTACTTCTGCGCATGTTTTACTGTCCACAGCTATGGTGAACGTGACTGGCGTGTCGGGTAAGAAGTACACTGCGCGCCTACTGCTGGACAACGGTAGTACGGCGAACTTTGTTACGCAGAGCTTATCAGAGAAACTGGGTTTGTTACGACGCGGTACGAGCACCAAGGTAACGGGTATTAATAATCACATATCCACCAGTACACAGTCTTGCAACCTCACAATAGAGTCTTTATGCTGTGCCTTTACTGCAGATATCGAGTGTCACATTTTGCTTGAAATCACAAGGGTTCTACCGTCTTCATTCGTGCATATCAATCACGTCCCTATTCCTTCTTAAGCTAACAGACCCGAACTTTAACGTTCCGTCGGTCGTAGACATCCTGGTAGGGGCTGAAGTTTTCTGGAATGTCTTAGGTAGCAAAACGATAGACTTAGGGAAAAACCTACCTAAATTATGCGAGACCAAATTAGGATGGTTAGTGTCAGGTAGTATTTCGCACCAATCATGTTTTTCCGCTAATCATTTTTGCCATCATTCCAATGTCACTCCCGACCTCACTCAATTTTGGGAGCTTGACAACGTCAATTCAAAACATTCACTCTCACTTGAGGAGAGAATGTGTGAGCAGTCTTTTGCTCAAACCACCATTCGTAATGATAGTGGGGGATTCGTCGTCACTATGCCTTTAAGAGGGGATCCTAGTACATTAGGTCATTCTTTTACTAATGCTAGAAATCGTTTTTTTTCCCTTGAACGGCGATTTAAACGCGATCCATCATTTCATAAAAAATATAATGAGTTCATGAGTGAATATGAGCGCCTAGGTCATATGACGTTAGACTCAGACTGTACTCCTTCTCCAGAAAACTCCATGACTAAATATTATATTCCACATCATGGAGTCATTCGTAGTTCTAGCACCACTACTCAACTACGCGTAGTATTCGACGCATCAGCTTCCACTAGTTCGGGCGTGTCGCTTAACGACATTCAGATGGTCGGTCCCGTAGTTCAAGACGATCTGTTTTCCATTCTAACACGTTTTCGTCAGCATAGGTACGTGGTCTCAGGTGATGTGGAGAAAATGTACAGGGCCATAGAGTTAAATACTGACCAACGACCTCTTCAAAAAATAATTTTCAGGTTTGAACCTTCGGAACCTCTTAGGACATTCACTTTAAATACGGTTACTTACGGTACCGCTTCTGCACCCTATTTAGCCACTAAGTGTCTTGTAAGTCTGGCTGATAACATTGAGGACAGTCGTGCCCAATGTGCCATTCGACGCGACTTCTACGTCGATGACTTTCTTAGTGGAGGGGATACCATATCTGAAGCTGTTGACATCTCTAAAAAGGTACATTCCGTTCTATCATCTGCAAAATTTAATTTACGTAAATGGCGATCAAATAATTCACAAATTCTCAAAGAAATAACACATAATAACAAGTTACATAATACTTTACATTTTTCTGACCAAAGTCCAAACTCATCTCAATATAAGACTTTAGGTCTCAACTGGGTTTGTGACTCTGATACACTTACTTATACTATAAATATAACCTCCACTACTAAGGTCACCAAACGTCATGTCCTCTCTATTATCAGTCAGATCTTTGACCCACTAGGCCTCGTAGGTCCGTGTGTCGTCGAAGCAAAGATAATTATGCAGCTTCTATGGCGAGATAAGTATGACTGGGATGACGAAGTATCGCACGAAGTCAGAAACCTTTGGTCAACATTTGAAGGCACAATAACAGCATTAAACAACTTAAAAATTCCTCGTTGGGTTTTGCGTGAAGACTCTATTACGCATGAAGTACACGTCTTTACCGATGCGTCCGAAAGGGCGTATGGCGCTTGTGTGTATATTCGGTCATCTAACGGCAGTGGATCCATTGGCGTACAACTTCTAGTCTCTAGAAATCGTGTAGCGCCCATCAAACCAACGACGATACCAAGGCTTGAACTTTGTGGAGCTTTGTTAGGTGCAAGGCTGTGTACTAAGGTTCAAGAATCGCTTACCATGCCCATTCATAAATGTAGATTCTGGTGCGACTCAACCATAGTCCTGGGTTGGCTCTCTAGTCCTTCAAATCAATTAAAACCTTTTGTCAGAAACAGAGTCAATGAGATACAGGAAAGTACATGTGGTCATACCTGGAGCTACGTACCGTCGAAGGACAACCCGGCGGATCTTGTTTCCCGTGGTCTCAGGGCCGACATTATCATAGACACACCTCTGTGGTGGTCTGGACCCTCATTTTTACAGCATAGTAAAAATGAGTGGCCCATTATGCCAAACAACGGGAAGGATAGTCTGCCGGAAGTAGTGACTCATTTCATTGGTAGTGATAGTGACAATCATTCATTTATTAGTAACCATTCAGACGTAACCATTCATTCATCAATCATTCATGATTTATTAGTAAAGTATTCTACCTTAACAAAAATACAAAATATATTGACATATGTACAACGCTTTATTTACAATGTAAAAAATATAAATAAAATGCATGGTAATTTTTCAAAAACAGAACTAGAAAATTCATTAACTTTAATTATACATTATGCACAGCTTGAAATGTTTTCAGAAGAGTATAATTTGTTAAAATCTGGACAAAAATTACCACGCAAAAGTAGATTGCTTCCTCTGACACCGTTCATTGACAATCACAACCTCATTCGCGTGAGCGGAAGGCTTGATAACTCCCCCTACGATTATAGTGTGAAACATCCCGTTGTTTTATGCAGTAAGCACACACTTACAAAACTCTTATTTCAAATGCAACATTTAAAGCTTGTTCATGCTGGTCCACAGTTGTTATTGTCACATATACGACAAACTTATTGGCCTCTAGGTGGCAGAAACTTGTCTAGATTTGTCGTGAGTAAATGTCTTAAGTGTTTCAAACATAAGGCTCAGAACGTACAGCCTATAATGGGTCAACTACCTAACTCAAGAACAAACCTTGAGTTTCCATTTTTACACAGCTATGTGGACTATGCTGGGCCAGTATTGGTGGCCAATCGTAAAGGCCGAGGATGCAAACTTACAAAATCCTATATGTGCATCTTCGTTTGCTCGGCAGTGAAAGCTGTACATTTGGAGCTCGTCACCGACCTCACCACTGAAGCCTACATGGCCGCTCTAAATCGTTTCGTGGCGCGTCGTGGCAAGCCTCGAAGCATCACGTCCGATAACGGGACTAATTTTGTAGGCGCATCAAATGAGATGTGTAGGTTCTTGCAATCATCTAATGTTGCATCTGAAATGGCGCAGCAAGGTATCGAATTTATTTTCACGCCTGCATACAGCCCTCATTTCAATTCATTGGCTGAAGCTGCTGTAAAATCATGTAAGCATCATTTAAAACGTATACTGCATCTTACTCATTTCACCTTCGAGGAGATGGCTACCTGTCTCACTCATATAGAGGCGGTTCTTAATTCACGCCCTCTTACTCCACTTTCTTCAGACCCTAACGAATTTTCGGCACTCACTCCCTTTCACTTCCTAATTGGACGGCCATTTTTATCAGTACCACATCCTCAGGTGACTGAAGCCAACATCACGCAGATGGATCGCTGGAAGAGAATCCAGTACATCAGACAGCATTTCTGGCAACGGTTTCATAACGAGTATACTTCTCTGCTGCAGGCAAAATCCAAGTGGTTCCGTTCCAGAGGTGAAGTGCAGCCGGGGTCCTTAGTCCTGATAAAGGACAAAACAACGCCACCTCTGCTCTGGTCCCTGGGCCGGGTCACGAAGACCTACCCCGGCGTAGACGGGGTTACGAGAGTGGCCGAACTGAAGACGAAGCGGGGCACCATTCGTCGTGCCTTCAACTGCATCTGCCCCCTTCCAGTCGAAAATTGAAGACTTCTCTTCAACCCGGGGAATATGTCGGCGCATCATATATGCGCGTGATTTACTGCGGGGAACGCGCGGGGTCTCGGGGTACCGAACCCGCTACCAACGCCCGCTGCGCGCCCGCCACACCACTCAGCTCACAGACGCGCTCCACTACGGGCATTCCTTTCACTGTCTTCCATAAAAGTTGTACATCTTAATTGTGGTATTACACCTATTAATACAGTCCACTACTCTTTCATTGTAAATCCCGATTGAGCCCATTCAATATATAAAATAATAAAAATAAAGACCTATTTAAACCAAATGAAATTATTGCCACTACAGCTGTAACAAATCTAATTTAATAAAAAATATAGAATATTGTAGGTATATAATATTAAATAATGAAAAGATTATGTCAAGGAAGTACGTAAAAATAAAAAAGGTAAAATTAAATAATCATCGTAATTTGGGAGCAGTTAATAGACATTTACCTACATAGTTATTCCGTTAATGAGGTACCAGGGAAGCCACATGTGCAGAAGGAATTATTGCCAAACTTCCTTGTCTTCAACGTGGTCTTTAATCTTATAATAATATGCTTTTTTGATAAGGACACGTTTGATGTTGGTTTTGAAATTTCCATCGCTAAGTTCTGTAACTGACTTTGGCAACTTGTTATAAAAGCGAATACTGTTTATAAGAAATGACTTACTAGTTTTAGTTATTCTAAATTTGGGTATCACAATTTCATGTTTACTACGTGTATCATATATTATGGAAATCGCTTCTTATTTTGAAAAGTCCTAAGTTTTTGCGAACATGCAAAATACTTTCTAATATATAAAGAGAAGGCTGAGTATATCAATTTCTTTAAATTTATTTCTAAGGGACTCACGAGGACCCATTTTATAGATCGCGCAAATTGCCCTTTTGTAAAATGAAACTTGAATCAGCATGAGCTGCCGATCCCCACAGCAGAATGCCATAAGACATAATACTGTGGAAATAAGCAAAGTATACTAACCTAGCTGTGGCTACATCAGTCAACTGCCTTATTTTCCTTACTGCATATGCAGCTGAACTTAATCTAC
This sequence comes from Agrochola circellaris, assembly GCA_914767755.1. NCBI lineage: Eukaryota > Metazoa > Arthropoda > Insecta > Lepidoptera > Noctuidae > Agrochola > Agrochola circellaris. The sequence continues at coordinate 15,355,314 of OU611860.1, forward strand.
CTGAAAGAGCTCTAATGTGGGCGCCCCATTGCAATCTCGAATGTAGAGTAATTCCTAAAAATACAGTTTTCGTAATAGCATCTAGTTTCTTGCCATCAAGTTTTAAATTTATACCTGCTTGAGGTACATTTGGTAATGAGTATTTAAGATATTTAGTTTGGTTCGCATTAAGTAAAAGATTATTAGCTGCAAACCATTTCGATTCAGGCGTGACCTTGTGGAAATCCATTATAAAATACAATAGACGTAGATATATTTAGTAACATATTCCGTTTAACTATTCGCAGACGGCCCGTTACATTGCATGCGGCGCTTGACGTGACAACACGCCGTGGTCGGGTTCACGACAAGTCAATCGTCATCCTGAGGATGCCTCGTTGAGAGATGAAACACGTGTCGATTTCTTACAGGGTTCTTTATGACTCTTTAGGAATAGTTAAGCGGAATAGGTTACTAAATATATGTACGTTTATTGTATTTTTTTACGATTTCAAAAGCACAGTAGGAAACGATTGACAATTAAATCACAAACAAAGATATAAATGATTACTATCCCTAGAATCTTTATAAAAAACTGTTAAACTTTTCCCACATAAAGTATAAAAAAGAACCAAAGACCAAAAACATAAAGTAACACACAAAATACCTGCTTGCGTTAAATATTTTTACGCCGTAACAATATTACCCATTTCTTTTTTTATGCGATCTCATAACTTATGATTTTATTATAAAATCTAAGCAGTTTCATTTTATTTATCTCGCATTAATAAAAAGCGGCCGCAGTTTAAAAACAAAACAGGCACGAAATATTGCTAGAAGTTTATGGATAACGCGCAAACTGAACGCGTGTAAGGTATACATGAGAGAAGATAGCCTCTAACTGAACTGTCTGTTAAGCTGTGCTGCTGGGGAGTTTGTTGCGCCACTTCTACGTCCTAGCTAAAGCACAGGGAAGTTGTGAAGGGCGGGCGTTTTGGGGACTATTTTATGCAATTTTGACGTAAACAATCGGGCGCTATCAGAATACCAGCGCTGCGACATTTATTATTAAATTTCGCAGCATCACGCTTGGATAGGAGCCTTTTGGCCTCGCACAGGACTGTCTGCTTTAATTTTAATTTTACTATGTTTTAATTTTTTTTCTATTTATGTTTCAATGAGTGTGTTTTAGTTTAATTTGAGATCTCCTGTGTGTGTCTCAATAAATACTTTTTCTTTCTTTAAAAAAGTGGTGATTCTCAGCCTTGAAACAATTACTTTTGATTTTATGTTTTTTTTTTTTAACAACGCATGCCGCGCACGAGGTGACTTCAAAAATCGCACACTTTGATTCTCAACGCTCGGCTCGAAAATCCAGTGCACGATATAAAAACGCCGTGTTGAAAAAGCGCCCACGCGAACGTTGGGTTACAGTTATACTGTTACCATATTACTATGTATTTACCTACTTACATACGAGAAATATCTAAGTGATTGCCTGTTATTTATTTAAAAAGCAAAATGTGTGTGTGTTGTGTTATCTGTTTTTTATTTTATTATTTGTATTTCTTATTCAATATTTTGCCGCACGTGGATACGTGGTTGTCTGGCAATCTTACGTTTACCTACTTAAACCGACAGTTCATGGGTTAGGATCATAGAAAGTGGAATTCCCTAGTTTCTGCCCGCCTCCGTGAGAAAAATGCGTTAAATATGATGTGTATTTCAATAAAATGTAATTGAATATATTCATTTTTGTTGTAAGCATCCTTATGGGACACTTTTTAGATACGAATTACGGAAAAATACGGCAATTTACGGTTTACAGATTTAGGGATATTGTCCACAGATTTGGCTTAGTTCCGTGGTCCTTTTTTACGAGCTACGGGAACGCCGACTAGAATAGGTAGCAGACACGAGATCTCAAAGATCACGATTATAATGAGAACCGAAGTTACTGGGGGTTACGTTTACTGATAAAGAAAAGGCTAGTTCATAATGATTTGTAGAGAAGCAAATACAAAATGTCTTTCTTAATTAAAAATTATAATTATCATATTTTTGTGTAAAATTTTTCCTCTCGCTTTCCTGCAATCTGTGAGAGTGATATCATGACAAGGGACGGAAGTGTGTAACAGGAAGTACGCGCTGTTTGATATGACTAATGAGCGCGCGTGGTGCTAGAGTTGGCTGTCAGAAACGACCTTGACGAGTCCCCACTAGTTTAGTGTTGCTTATTACGAGAGATGTCAGATGTTACACATTATAAGCGGCTACTGTAAGGCTCGCTCGTAAGGATATATTTCAAAACCAATAAAAATATACAGAATTGATAATTTTGAATAATAAAGAACCACGCTATGCCCAAAGATTTGGTGACCACCTTCTCGCAGCTGTTACAGGACACTAGCCAACATCCTACATTTTTTTATTCTAAATCCAAAGTAAAATTTCCAAACCACAGTGTACCCCAACCTCATGTATACCAAACGTTGCAGTGGGCCATAAAATACAGGATTAAGGGTGTTGTCACCGAAACCGAGCTAGGGCTCATAATTCTGTCGTACCGACGCACAGTGCTTCGAGCTAAAAACTCTTGGACAAAAATATTATCACGTAGGTACTTTGGGCAAAAACAAATTTGGTTTTGTCTTTCCTTCAGCGCGATTATGAAATCGTTTGTTTTTTTTGTGTAGATTTTATTTTGTTTTTTAATATTGTTTACGCTCGCTGTTTGCTTTGAGGAAAGCTGCTTTGGAAGGCATTTTTAAATAACGCGGTGACTCAGTTTTATGTTATGATTTTGCATTATCTTTTGGTGTTGATTCTCGTCTTGTAGGTAATTGGTATTACAGATTTTCGTTAAAAAGGAAAGGTTGTTTGGTAACACATTCCAGACATTTTCCGTTTACGTAAAAAGCAAGATGTTGACATATAAGCTGTTTTGAAGAACTACGTAATTCACAGAAGACAAGTTACTGGTTCCGACGAACCAGTAAGTAAATAAAATACCTTATCTCCTTTGAAAACAGTTAATGGCGACCCATTTTATTTTTTATTTTTTTACTAATTATTAATTAGTTTATAAGTCTTCAAAACTTCTACATATTTATATCAAAAGAAAGGCAGTACCGTTCTCGTCTCAAAATTTCGTATTTTTTATTCCAGTGCCCAACAATGGATGTTTTCTAGCTGGTACACTACGCATGACTTAAATAAATTAAACTCAACACCCGACATTATTTCTAATAATTTTAATTACAGCGCCCAGTGTGTCCGCTCTACTTTCATGTAGGACCCATCTAAAGCCTTGTACTGTAATACGAAATAATATGTAAAGTGGAACACTGATGTAGATCTTCACAACAATTATGTAGGAATATAAGCTTTTGACATGAATAATGTCAATTAATTACTGGCTAACTTGGCTAGCTAGAGACTTTATGCTAATTTCGCAAAATTTTATGCAGTATGATTAACGAAAGGCTTTCCCTTTAACCTGCAATAGTATACCGTACGTATATGCAAAAAAAATATTCACAAAAAATATTAAATAGATACGTAAAAGAAACACTCTGTAAATACACGCGCACTTGTCAACGTAGAAGTAGGTCGGTTTGGGCAATGCCAATACGCTATAGATACTAGTCCGCGCAAATATTTTGATTATAAACAGGACGTTTCGAATTTATTGTCATTTAATTAATTTTGTGTACTTATTTGTCTATGCTGATATATTTATTTTTATCTATTAATTATTATAGATTTAACGAGTTTAAGGGAATGCCCTGTGTTATTACATACTCTATATTAGTTGGTAAGTAATATTGACCTTTCTGTGTCAATAATGGATACGAGGCTCTTGGCTCATCTGTAAAGTGGTATTGTTTTGTTTTTTTTTTGTAATGTGCGTTTGGTTTGTGCAGAATAAACACTTTTTCGTTCTTCTTTATTGACATATTCACTTTCGTTGCGCTTTCGCTGTTTTAAAATTGCACTGTTTACCAAATTCAAATTGCACCCTCAGTAAATACACTGATGAAATCAAATTTGTTAATGAAAATAAAAATGACCATTGTTTGTCAAATCATAACATACAGACACATGTAAACAATCAAATTATCCTAACGAATTTTGAATGTGAAAGTGAGTTGGTTTATTTATTTGTTTGTTACGCTTTCACGCCAAAACAGCTCAACTAATTTAAATCAAATTTGGCACATGGATAGACCATGGCCTGGATTAGGAGATAGGTAAATTTGTATCCCGATATTTCCACAAAATCGAGACTTATGTGGGTGAAATCGCGGGGTGCAGCTAGTAACCTCGTATAATTGCGATTTGGCACATAAATTCCATTCAAATCCTCAACCTATTAACGCTTCCAGAGTGAATGATAAGTCATAAAAATGTTTGAAGTTGTAGCGCAAATTAAACTTCATATTAAATTGAAGGGCAGTGATAGCCTAGTGACTGCCAACTCATATGTCTCGAGTTCGAACCCAAGGCGCGCACCTCTGCCTTTTCGTTTCCATGTGCATATTGTAAAATAATCATTTGCTTCAAAACCGGTGTCGGAAAATATCGTGAGAAAACCTGAGAGATATTTCTCGACGACATGTGAAGCCAAGTCAGAAGCCCTTGGGCGGCTTTAAAACTCTGATACCAGGTTAGTCATTAACCACGCGAAAAAGAAAGAAAGAAGATTAAGGTAAAGTTGTTTTACCAAAAATAAATATTTGTTTACATTTTCTAACTAGACCATGAACGTAGTATAGATAGGAAGAGAGTGTCGGTATATATAAACACAGCCTTTAACTAAACCGTTAAGCCTCATACCCCCTTAACCTATTCCGAAACGGTTATCGAATACACGGCCGTGTCTCAGAGTATCGCCTTGTGCTCCCAAATTGCTCACACTAATACAGTAGGCACTGATTGCTACCTGTAGCCCGGCACAACTGCCCTATTGTACTGAACGGTGTCCATTAAATTCAACGCTTCATCTCCAGTAGTTTACCTAGATAGACTAAGGCCTCGTCCAGGGTGAGGAGCTTGCGCGACATCCTAAGCACTAGCTTTTGCGTGGACGTCGAGTTTTCTGGGATAAAAAGCATCTTATAACCTAACCCAGGTCTGTGGTCCTTGTGACAAATTTCATCCAAATCCGTTCAGCCGTTAAGAGTTGACAACAGATAGACAGACAGAGTTACTTCCGCATTAAATAATATTAGCATGAAAGCATGGATAGTATGACTCAAAGTGGCTATGGCGGACGCGTAGCGCGACGGAAACTGAGCGACATTTGTAGCTAGCGAGCGACCGCCTATTGTTTTACCTAGTGGAAACACTTTTAGCCTCGACTACCCGCTACAACAGCTCAAGATGCACTGTGGCCACTGAGTCGCGCCCGCTACCGCGCTTTCTCCCTGGACGGGTCCTAAGCGATTGTGAAGGACTGTTCACTTGTAAGATCGATTATCAATTCCTTTATCTATACTTCTATATATAATACCATATAATATTGTAAAGAGCTAAAAAAAAAATTGTTTGTTTATAAGTTTGTATGTAGGGGGTAATCTCCGGAACTACCAGTCGGATTAGAAAAAATATTTTAGCAATGGATAGCCCAATTCTTGAGGAAGGTTAAAGACTCGCGGAAGAAGTCGCGGCCAGAAGCTAGATAAAAAATAATCGTATTTTGTTACGATTTCCATTCTGTATTACAGTTTTAGATATATTTTTTTCCTGTTTACTTGTTAGAATAGCCCAAATCCTTCGTAATACTTTACGCACGTGTAACAGATGAGTCTATTTTCGTATGTACAAAAAACATTATTCTTAGAAATACTTGAGAAAATTGTAAGGCGAGTAAAAATACCTACTTATGTTAAGTACTCATTAGGTATACAAACAACTTGTAAGTATTATTTTATGTATAAAAAACTGGTTTTGAGTAAAAACATAAGGACCAATTATATTTAACTAGCTGTGTTCCGCGGTTTCACCCGCATAAATCTCGATCCCGTGAGTATCCTATAACCTAACCCAGGTCATGGTCTACCCATGTGTCAAATCTGTTTAGAAGCTGTTTTAGCGTGAAAGCGTAACAAACAAACAAACTAACTTTCATATTTATGATATTAATATTAATCATTAGGATTTAATTGCTAAGATCCGCGTTACTCAGGAACAAAGGACCAGTTTTTCCTCGAATCGATAATCTTCTTTTTGCTTAAATGCTGCTTTTGCAGAATCAATCAATGTTTTTATTAGCCTAATCCTTAAGTAAATACTCCACGTTCTGCTTTTATATTTTTTCAATACATTTGGATCACAATAAATTCCAGTAATTGTCCGTATAACAAAATCACAGCTGTTATTCTTAAACAATTGTATGAAATGGCTATACCACGGCAAATTGACGTCGGGTCTCAATTTGATAAAATATTAATTTCCATAGCTGCACCATGAGTAATAATTCTTTTCACTACGCCATAAATTCCTCAAAAGTATCTTCACATAATTACAGTACTCAACCTCTTTCGTGGCTTCAAACGCCCTCAACCTCCGTTCTAAAGTGCTTATTTGTTTTATGAACCGACTCGGTTACAATGTATGTAATTACCGCAGTTCATTAAAATAATTCTGCTATAAAACTTCAAGTTTTCGCCCGGATCTTAATGTCTCCTCGTATTTGAACACGTCTTTAGGTCGGAAGACACTGGGAGGATTTTCGAGACATAGATACTGGAAGGTTTGTAAAAAAAAACGACTTCCAAAAAACACACTGCAAAATGAAAATAATTTTATTTGCGGAAGTCTGGTGTATTTGGTGTTTTTTTTTTCACTTTTTAGTTGTGGTACCTACCACACACAAGTTCGAACGCCCCTATCTGCTATGTCTACTGCTACCATTCAAAACCTGTCCAAGCAAAGACAATAAAATTTATATGGGACCACAGCGCAAGCTTCTTCTCCAAATGAAAAAAAAAATCAAAATTGGTCTACAATTGACGAAAATACCGATGAACATACAAAAAAATACAGAAACTACATACAGACGAACATAGAACCTCCTCCTTTAAAAAAAAGGAAAAACACCCATTCTTTGGCTGTTTTTTAATAATTAAAGTCTTTTTAATATCTAAGTACAGTAGAAACTTTTTTTTATCAATACACTACGGCAATTTGCCATTTCATACAATTATCAAAGAATGACCGTAGTCATTTGAATATTTGAATAAACAAATTAATAAAAAAATAATTTAGTAAGCTTTACCTAGTACCTAAGTAAAATTAGAGAGGTTCTGTTAATATCCTCATTTCACCCCTAAAAACCGTAGAAAAATGAAATTATTTTATTTCTACTGAAGATTTTTCTGATAATAATTCTTCAAATAAATATTTGATGCGAAACATTTGATCAACATACAAGCTGTAAAATGCAAAAATCTTAAGAAAAGTTGAATTTCGCGGGCTGCCCTGACGCAGTCGCCTTAATAGTCTTACGATATTCTTATGAATCTTGAATGTTACTGTTCCATGAACACCTGAAGCAGAGTTTCAGCGCAATACACTATTCACCCAATAATTCTTCCACTGTTGGGACACAGGCCTCCTCGCTATGAGAGGGAGTGGGCCGTAATCCACCACGCGGGTGTGGGTTGGTAGATTTCACATCTTCGAATTTTTAGTTCTAAGGCATGCCGGTTTCCTCACGATGTTTTCCTTCACCGTTTTGAAAGCAGTGGTGATGAAACACACAAAGTAAACTAAAACCTACGACATGAAAAATATATAAGTTTTTACTTGGCTTACAATACGTACGCGAATGTAATAATTGGGAGGCTACCTCCTTTACCGATGCCAAGTTTCCACATTCTAGATCAAATGGGCCATAAGATAAATATGTGTTACTCACAGACAGTTATGAAGCGAGGTAGAATCCATTTTTAGGTATTTTTTCGATTTTTGTTCGGGGAAATATAGGAAAAAGTCTTTATGGCTTCTTCCGTTATTGATTTGGCTTATTGCTAAAGTCTTCTATATTGTTATGAATTGAACCGTTGACATTGAGCTCGTGGCTAAGTAATAACAGCCGCATGGGTCGATCCATCAGGTTAAGCTACACTTGCCGGGATTGGTCCGTGGATGGGTGACAATCTTTACATACCGAGACTCCTCCGTGCCTCGGAAAGCACGTTAAGCCGTTGGTCCAGGCAGTCATTTGTGGATCTTTGACAGTCGTTAAGAGTCGTCAGAAGCCCGAAAGTCTGACACCAGTCTTACCAAAGGGGTATCGTATTACCCAGTTACTGGGTTGTGGAGGTCAGATAGGCAGTCGCTTCATGTAAAATACTGGTATTCAGCTGCATCCGATTAGACTGGAACCGACCCCAACATAGTTGGGAAAAGGCTAGGCAGATTGATTTTTTTAACCGTTGACATTGAAATCTTTCATTAAATTAATAAAAGATAAACGATTGGCTCAGCATATCATAGCCATAGTATAAGCAGCTGCAAAAAGATGATTCTCCACCATTTTTAATATATTTTCAGTTCGTTGTATTACACCTAAGAACATTTTTTGTCTAGTATAAAACTAAGGGTGTTTTTTTTCGTTTACCAATTTACGATCTCCACTCAAAAACTCATTTTTGATACAGAAAATCAACTGTAACACTATTTATTACCTGCGGGTGGGAAAATGGTGTACTAAAGAACATATTAGAAAATCATTACGTACTTCAAGTATGAGACTATTAATAGTAACAATTTACTGAAATAACAAGAAATTTCAACAAAAAGAAAACCAGAATTCCAAGCTTTTTTCATCCATAACCCGCGCTCGCTACGCCACGATCTTAACGATCAAGATTTTAACCCGTCGGCTGCCATTAAAAGCCAAGTGCATAAAGTCAGGAAGTTGGACAATTAAATCGGGGGGCGGTCGTTTGGACCCGAAGACAGTGTGTAGTTATATGTACGTTAGCACAATGAGGGTCGTGTTTTTGTGATCGTCCACTTGGGGTTTGGTAGTCATGCTTAGGCAATAAGTTTGAGGAATATGTGAGTTGACAGAAGCTGTTATCTGTCAAATTAGTATGTAGAAGTGTTTGTTTTGGTGCTGGTTGTCTTGCAGTTGAAACGCAATACCGTGTGGTGTACCATTGACTGCATACCCCTGTATGCCTACTACCGTTAATTGTTTTTTTTAATGAATTATGTAACCAATGAGTCCGAATTAAGATTATGAATCCATGTGTCATGTTCGTGAATGGGCGCCGTCAGTTGGGACTGGTCATCTCTTAGCTTCCATGGCTTATTTTAATTTTTGTTTTTTTTTTTATTACGGATACATTCTACATTGTTCTCACATGTATAATTTCAACATGAATGATGTAACCAATATTTTGTAACATATTCTTTTATTTAAAAGAGCGTCTATGGAGTTTCTTGCCCGTTCTTCTCCATAGGTACCTACTACGCTTTGGAATGGGCAACTAGCTTCATATTTCTGACTGACCGACTCCTTGAGAATTCAAAAGTGCCTGTAATTTAAATCAATGCTTTGAGTTTGAGTTTTGCATACTAGTGCCTGTTTTACTAACACTAGGCGACACCTAAATAAAAACGTGCTGTTCTATTTTCAAAGCTCGAAAGTTGAAATTCCCATGTCGCGTTTGTTTTTTCGTAACTCATTTAAGTGTCTCCTACTGTTAGTGAAAATGGGCATAAGAACGAGAACACAATTATTTTAAAAAGGTGCTGACTGCTATATTCAACAAAGTATCGAATGTAACTGATACAAGCATAACAGACATTGGATGATCTTATAGTACCAACGTTTTTTAAATACCCTCAACAGTATAAATACAGGCTGGTTAATTAATGCAGTTTTAATAATACTTCTATATTTAACATCACACTACATACACTTAATGATAGTATGTAAATATCTGATTACCACAATAATTTATGCTCAAGATATTGGTTGTTACACTTAAGTTTAATTAATTTGTGGTAAGAAAGAAAAGAAAGAAAGAAAGAATAATGTTTATTTGGACACAGTTCGTGAAACACAAAAAACAAAAAAAAATAAAAAGTGAAAATAATATTTTAACAATAATAGTGTGTGGCTGCACCAAAAAGGTTCATTTCAGCATTAATGCCAGACAGGTGCTGTCTGACGCTGGTTTTCTAATGAACCTATAAGTAGGGACAAGTGACGGTGAGTAGGTACAAAACAGTTTCAACATACTTCGGTTTCTGTGACTTAACGACACCAAAAAGCAGGCAAGCTAGATGTAACTTTCGTCTCGACTTCATCTTGAGAATAAAATGTTTATTAAGAAAGGGGGTGACATGACTTCTAGTAGGTCTTCTGGTAGGTACATCATTATGCACAAATTAATGAGGACCTTAATTTATTTATGACAGTAGTGGTTTCTGCGGTTAAGAGTAGGTACAAGTTCAAACGGTTACAGAAATAATTTTGATGGGGATAACCATTTTTATTTTTAGCGAGTTTCATTCAAGAAAATGAGGAAAGAATAAATCAAGGTCAATAGAGGGCAATTGCCGTGTTTTTAAGACCATTCCCATTCTAATCCCAGTTTCAATGTGTCAAAAATGCCTCCTATTTCCCTTTTTTTTTTACAAGTTTTAGACGTATATTATCGGTGAGATAAGATTGCATTTAAATTAAATTATTATTTTATTTTATTTAAAAGAGTGTCCGTGGAGTTTCTTGCCCGTTCTTCTCCATAGGTACCTACTACGCTTTGGAATGGGCAACCAGCTTCATATTTTTGACTGACCGATTCCTTGACAATTCAAAAGTGCCTGTAATGGTTTAATTGAAATAAATGCTTTGAGTTTGAGTTGAGTTTGAGTTTGCAACTAGATTTTGAATGTTTTTACTTACAGAAAGCGGCGTTATGCAAGAGAAAAGTACTGTTTATATTTAGAACAACTTCTTCTTTTCGTGTAGAATAGCTTGCAAGGGAATCTAATATCAATATCAATATGAAAAATGTGTAAGATATTTTTTTTAAATTAGCCAATATGTTACTTTTCCGTCTAGGAAACCCACCTCAGGCAATTGAAGATAAGGCTTAGAAACCTAGAGTGCAATTGCCAAAGGTGGTTCGATTCAAAGATCAGATGTAAGTTATTAGATTTTCCTCTTAGGAAATTACTATTTTGGAAACCTTGAGTTTGATATTTGCCAGGGCAAATATCTATACGACGCTCTTGATACGAAAAAAAATTGAGGGGAGTTTTTTTTTTCTTGCCGGGATTGTATTTAATTTGATTTGTGTAGTTCTTTATCTCATAAAAGACTGCCAAAGGCTTATTTAGCTATAAAAAAATATGATTGTTACTAGTTTTCATATTTTATGATGATGAACTATCGAAAAAATAATGCATTAAATTGTAAATGATTTGTTGCAGTTCACATTTTTTTCCAGTTTATAATCTAACGGAAATATTATCGATACATTATAACTAACGAAGTTTATAATTATACGGTGACTTATATATCTTTTTGAGGCTAACTTTACCTATGGTGATAACACTATCCTGATTTCCAGACAAACTACTTCACAAAGAGGTCTTCTATTACCCTATTCCTGTGAGCAACACAATCGTTACATAACAATGTATTCTAAAAGGATTTAATTTCAAATCCACAATAAAATATGAATACTCATAAAAACAGGGACGTAGAAACTGAAATAATTACACTTTAAATTAATTAGTAAGGGTAATATGAAACGGAGCGGCTCATTAAATGAGCAAATTGCGAGATTAGTTCAGTCACACCGCGGTGGCGGACATTTTGTTTTAAGTCATTAAGTATGATTGTTTATTATCTACCCTAATATTATAAAGAGAAAAGATTTGTATTTTTGTATGTCATGAATAAGCTCAAAAACAACAGGACCGATAAAAGAAATCTCCATTAGTACCTATACTATATTATCACTGAGTAACATAGGATATTTTTTATCCCGATATTCGCACGGGATCGAGACATAAACTCAAACTCAAACTTAAAGCATTTATTTCAATTAAACCATTACAGGCACTTTTGAATTGTCAAGGAATCGGTCAGTCAAAAATATGAAGCTAGTTGCCCATTCCAAAGCGTAGTAGGTACCTATGGAGAAGAACGGGCAAGAAACTCCACGGACACTCTTTTAAATAAAATAAATTGTTACAATTGCGCCCCGCGGTTTCACCCGTATAAGTTTATTATACGGGTGAAACCGCGGGGCGCAGCTAATTTTTAATAATTTTAAAATAAATAATTTTAAAGTTATTTAAGATAACTAGATGAAAATTGAGCATTATTTATTTATTTCTTTCTTTCTTTCTTCTTTCTTAAATATTTTGTAACTTGATGGCATGTATAATGAGACAGACACTATTTCGTATTTAGAAGGATAGAAAAGAATAGACCTTGGAAAGCTGACAGAGCGCGTCATGATGTAAAATACGGAGTCTCATTGATATAAATAATTGTCATTATCTACACTTAATATTATAAAGAGAAAGATTTATATTTTTGTTTGTAATGAATAGACTCAAAAACTACTGTACCCATAAAAAACAAATCTAGAAAATGATTTCACCAGCTATTTTATCACTAAAGAACATAGGCTGTAATTTATAAAGCGGGCGAAGCCGCTGGCGTATTTGATCGTATACGATAAAATACGCCTTTTATTTTTCGACCCGGTACCGTAAGTGAACGCAGCGCAAACCGTACATACTAAAGTTACCCGATATTCGGATTCGCAACACCCTGCACATCTCAAAGAAACTGCAGCATTTTATGATCCCGCATCTCAAATCTGATTGCGTCACTATTGCACCATACGATCGGGTCATACAAAAAGGAACCACGATATCTATCGACTCGACTGATGGCTCCGTCCATTTGTTGCCTTATTTCGTTCTATTGTCCAAGTCTCTTCAATTTTCCGAAGGAATTCCTTTGAAGTATCTTAGTGTCTGTGTCTGTTATAAGTCCTTTTTAGAGTGTGCTGTATTATTTGTGAGGCCTTCAGAAGTAAAGATTTTCTATTACTTATGATTAACTTAAAATATTCAAATAAATGTCAATCGTTTGAAGTCGACAGAGACAGAATGATGTTAAAAAACGTATAACACAAAATGTATGGCCTAAATGTTTATTTTTGCAAATTCATTTTAAAAAGAAATGGAATTAATGGTACCACATAGTTGTTCCATTCTCAAATTGTATGCAGTAGGTTAGTTTGTGAACGCAAATCTTTAATAACTTTCAGTTTCAAACACAATAGTTAACACACAACCATTATTTTTTATTCCTAAAATGCAACATCGACACTACGAATATCCCTTTCCGCCCTTACAAACTGTGGCGGCATCTACATTGTCACATGTGAACTACGCATCAAAGACCTGACGTCACATAACATCCTAACGTCACTCAAATCCTGCATCGCGCAATTAGAGTTTACCGCGCGGTGGACATATACAAGCTCCTGACTTCAACCTCTTGGCAGTTGCCCGCCAGACATGACACCCGTCTGGTCGGAGGATCCTCACTTTTCTAAGGGGGATGAGTGAACTTTACACCCTGTTCTTCATACCCCTACACAAACCAAAGCTGAAATAACACAACTTTATAATAAAAATAACAAAAAAAAAAAAAAAAAATACGAACCGGTCGTCCGCGAAACGGATTTTTTGAAAAACTACCATCCAACTGAGAGTTCGTTTTTAAACGAAACCGCGACCAAAAGCATGTTTACAATACCGTTTAAAAAACGAACACTGTAGCTCAATACATTTTGATTGCTCACTTTTAAGCTCTCTGGTATTTGTTCTGTGGTTTAAAAACATTTTTTCCAATTGTGCGACCAAAAGTTTCGTGCCTTTTTAGAATTAAAAATATTATTTTGTATTGTATTTTATGAATAAGTTGAAATTGTGCGCTAAGTGGTATTGTTTATTGGTTGTTTAAAAAAAGAATTGTTGTGATAAAATATTTATGCGTTTTATCTCGTCTCCGTTTTCTTTAGGTACTTCCAATTATTTTGTTTAAATGAAAATAAAACATATTTTTTATTGCTTTCTCTTTGAAATAATAATATAGGTAGGTACATTCGATAAACAAATTGCGAAAATCATATCTATTATAAACCTGTCAATGTAGCCTACCTAACCCGTTAACTGGTTATTGAACCGGTTAATTGAATTTTCAATTAAATTGAAAACTAATTTGTTGGAAATTTCCATTATGCCTGTAAGAGGATGTTATGTTTAAGTGTAATTAATAATAATCGTGTTGAAACTAATTTGTTGTAATGTCGATAATGCGTAATTGCTAAAGCTGACATGGCGAAGCATAAATTAATGTATAAACAAATAGAATGTAGATAAAATTTGTAGTTTTGCGAACAGAAGACCTCGTGAGCACAAACTTTCATGCAACAATAATTATTAAACCACTAAAGTTATTTTAAACGCGATATTTACACAGTTTTATTTGTTTTTCAAAACAAGCTTAATACCCCGTATTAAATAACTTCAGTAGGGAAAATAACCATGTCAGTTTAAAATCCTATAATTAATATAGCTATCCAACATAAAAAAAAACAGACTGCGACTATAGGTTGCTAATAAGCATAAATCTTCATTCAGACAAGCGCGACGCGACAACGCGACGCGACACTGGTTATTGTTATACCGTGAAGTTTTCTTACAAATTGTATTGTTCGAGTCGCGTCGCGCCGTCGCGTCGCACTGATCTGCACGAGCCTTAATGGTAGCAAGACAGAAATAAACTAATCCACAACTAACTAACTACTAACTGTTAAACACGAGACTTTACTATTGAAGCTACTTTATATCTAACAAAACTCAGTCACACAAAATGTTCGACGGGACCTAACCATTTGGCGAGCAACAACGACACCGCTATCTAGCGGTGCACAGTAGCGCCATCTAGTGACTTTACTGTAAAACGTTTTAGAATTTCTCTAGTTTTGCGATGAGAAGGTGGTCCCAGGGGCTCCATCAATCCCTACATAGTATTTAAAGGGCCATTTCCACTGGTAGAAATCTAAAAGTGAGCTATTTACAGCATTTTGAAGAGCTATTCTGCTTATCACGCCGAAAATTCTCATCAGATCTTCACCATTTTTTTTTGAGACCAATTCAATGTTCTACCTTTCAAACAAAAAAGAGCCATCGAAATCGGATCTCGTAAGGCGGATATATCCAGTAGGCCCCTTTTTTGCCCCTTTTTGGGAAAGTAGCCCTCCAATCAAAAATCCCCGACGACAAAAAAATCTATAAAGTCGCAAAACCTGTATACCAAGTTTCGTCCAGATCGATTGTAAAATACGACCTGTAGAGAGGAGTACCAAACAACTGACACACGAAAGAAAATCTTGGCAGAGTGAAAGCAGAGACGCTTCGCTCGCTGGGTCGGTCAATAATATGATTATTATCATCACAAAACATCAGTTATAGGTAAATGGAAAGTTAACTTTCAGTTTAACTTAAATTTAGATCATAGATTGTAATATGCAGGCCTAATGTCCAAAATCGAAGTCCGAAAATCAAATTAGGCCCAATAAAATCATCAAGAAGAAACTCACCAAAAATCACAACCCCTTACAAAAAAAAACCGTACCAACTTTGCCTACAAACCTGACATTCCCGTTTAAAAGGAAATTTTTTCACCATTTTCCTTCCATCGAAGAGGCACGTTAGCAACGTCATTATTTCAATGAATGAGTCTTAGTTTCTCGCTCGGCTTGTTATGAAGGGACGGACCGAATCTATCGTCTTAAAGCTCTGAAACGGGAAAGATTTTCGACAAAATTTATTGGACATCTCTGACGGGTATATTTGGTATATTATTTTTGAACATCGTTAGATAAGTATGGTATTATGAACTAGTTGATAAAAACGACATTATAAATGATTAGCTTCGGCCCGCCACTTCATCCACGTAAAATTTTGCCCCCGACCCACCATGTTGCAACGCTTAGCGTCTTTCTGACTGTTTGTCGTTTTGCTCGGCTCCTAAGGGTCGTCGCGTGATGTTAATACAGCCTACAAACTTCCTCAAGAAATTGAACTATCCAATGCGAATATAATTTTTTCAAATTCAACTGATAGTTCGAACATACAAACAAAAAAATTACTCTGCAGCTTAATTTATTAGTACCTATAGCTTTAAATCCAATGGTTCTGAATTCCATAGTGCTGGTGCTGGGCAGTGGCCTCTTCTACTACAGAGAAAGAGCTATCACTAATCATCGTCACCATGGCTCCTCTTTTAAACTCTTTCCTCCGGCTGGTTCCAATTGGCACCTGTAAACGGTTAATACCGTCAACTCCTCCTGGTTCCCTACGGTACCAGCACACCGCAACTATGTACATAATTTAAACTTTATTTGTATGCTGCTTACGGTTTAATATCGTTTGTGAACGATTGAACTCCATGGCTACAGAGGGCTACAAAGATAGAAACAAAACTTATCGTAACCTACATAAATGAAATAATAAATAAAAGTCAAGTCAAAGTCAAAATCGTTTATTGCGAACTACGTGTACAATGTTGGTGTTATGCTATGTTAGTACTTTTATGACTTAGCAGCCATTTACAAGCATTGCAATTATCATTCGCCTGCCCTTAACATCCTAAATTAGCATGCATTAAACATTATTAGTACTTAATTATTTTCTTTTATATTAGTACAATTAAATTGAGAAATTATCCAGAAAGATCCCATTTTGTTCAACACTTAATAGATTCAGGTCATTCGTTAAATAATAATAACACTTTCAAAATTTTACACACATTTGATAAAGGTTTCAGAATGTCAGTACTAGAGAGTTTAGAAATTGCAAAAAATAATACAGGGAACGTTACTCTGTTGAACGAATTAAATACAAGTATTCCAAGGTCACCGTTATTGCGTTTATTCGCAGCCCCTTATCGCGCTGATAACGAACCTAGCCGAGGTGGGCGGGGCAGTAATCCTATATAAGTGGGGTTGGCGGGGGAAGTAGCTCACACTGCGCTCGACGCTTGACGTGTCCACACGTGGGGTCCGAGTTCGCAACAAGTCAATCGCCTTCCTGAGGATGCCTCGTTGAGAGGTGAAACACGTGTCGATTTCTTAAGAACAGTTACGCGGATTAAGTTACTAAATATACGTCGTCTATTGTATTTTATAATGGATTTCCGCAAAGTCACGCCTGAATCAATTAACTATCTTGAGAAATTATACTTATGTCAAAATTAAATGTCAATAATAATTAATTGAATACAAATAAAATCAGCAATATGAGTGTCATCCTTTTCAGGTAGTACAAATTATAATTATAGTTTTATATGAAGTTAAATAGGATAGACTAAATCTTATTGTTTGTTACTATGAACGTGCGGTGTACTGTATGTTTTACGTTTTGAACTTACGCGATACGCGATATTTTACGCGAGACACAAAACCCTTAAACTTGCACACTACTACAACTACAAGAAATATTTTTTATTCTACTCGAAACTTTGACTGCCTATTCCAGAAACCTGATAAAAAGGTTACTGAGTTACTTCTTCAAGGGGGCTTCCAACGTATCAAGCCTGTACAAACAAAAACTCCCCAAAGTCTTCAAACTTTCCGTCCGTACAAAAAACTGGGTCAAGGTCAAAGCGCCTAATTATTCCTTTCATATTAATATCGGATAATCTGAACTTGAGCCCCGCAATAATCGCAAAAACCGGACAAGTGCGAGTTAGCCATGAGCGGTAAGGATTCTGTGTCACCAAAACTATGATAGTTCTTTTTATTTGTTGCCATGACAGTAACCATCAAGCTGCCTAGCCTTTTCCCAACTATGTTGGGGTCGGATTCCAGTCTAACCGGATGCAGCTGAATACCAGTACTCCAGATAGGCAGCCACTCCATGGAGTGACTGCCTATCTTCTGACAAATTTCTAATAGAAAAACCCAATAACACTTTACCTGACCTTGGAATCGAAACCAGGACCTCATGCTCAGCAGTAGCGCTCGCAACCAGGCAGTCGAATCTATATTTAATGTCAAAATCACCACTCTTGGCTGACATGACTTCGAAGATTAGCAATACGACCACGTATTGCTAATCTTCGAAGTCATGTCACGAGCAGAAAGGGGACTCTACTACCCCTTGATAGGTATAGTGCCTTAGATACTTTTACGACAGCTACATGTGATCTATTCCTTCTCAGGAATGATAAAACGCCCCTTCATAACGTTATTTGACTAGAATACTAAGGGCGAATTTCACCAATGAAACTGAACGCGATCAGCATGTCTAAACCGCGTTCAAGAGCTGTCAGTGTCATCATTATGGCGGTATATTGACACTGACTTGACCTAGATGGTTCGATGACCTTAAAAATGAGACTGGAAGCGGAAGGCGGAGGTCAGGGTGTTGTTTGTGGCGTAGTCTGGGAGAGGCCTATTTCCAGCAGTGGACTGCGATGGATTGAGTACATTGATTAACACTGAGAGTGACAGGTCTTGAACGCAGTTTAGATATGTTGATCGCGTTCAGTTTCATTGGTGAAATTGGCAGTAAATAAAATATAATTTATAATTTTTGCTCAGAAAGCCAAATTATCACCCCTAATAACAAGAAAAGAATCATATTAACTCATACGAAAACTTTGCATTTCAAAAACACATCGAGAAACCAAGTCTGGTGTTTTGTTGAGTCAAAAGTCGGAAGCCTTCTTTGTTGAGCCGCATCTGTTGAAAAACTGTATCCCATTTTGGATGTTGAGCTGAAAAGTGCTGCAAAGTTACATTTGCGTTTATTGAGTTAATGAGCTAAATAGTGTTTGTTTTGTGATTCATGGTTTTTTCAGAAGGAGCTCATGGCTAAGTAATAACTGCCGCACGGATCGATCCATCAGGTTAAGCTACGCTTGCCGGGGTTGATCTGTGGATGGGTGACCATCTTTACATGCCGAGACTCCTCCGTGCCTCGGAAAGCACGTTACCTACATTTTCACGATCATCAATCAATGCCCCAGTTTCAGACCTCGACAGTAATATACTATTCCTGGACAAACTCTCACAACCGCCTACATTTAATATCACATTCATTTCACCAACTAAGTTCAATTACAACGAAATAAACAATTACTCCGACAGTACGTACAAACAGTTAATTTATCTTCATTCAGTCCTTGTTAAACGATAAATCACTTTTTGCGAGATTGATGCCTAGCCTGGATTTCGGCCTACAATTTAGGATAAAGCAAAAAAAGTTGCCGACGCGTCTCTATAGGGAATATTGTTACAGCGAGGAATTTAATAGAGAAATTGTTTTAATCTCAGTAACACCAATGTTTTCCGGAGTTATTATTTTATAAGTCGTTGTCTTTTATATTTTTAAATGGATTTCTGGTTAGTAGGTATACCTACGTTACTAACATCGTGAGGAAACTTGGACTTATAGAAGTCTGAAATCGCGGTCAAAGCCGGCTGTCGCTGAAAACCAGCGCTGTCTCGCATTAGGCTGTAGCATTACGCTGAACGATGGCCGTTTTGCGTGGATGTGACTCATATTTTTCGACAACTTGTGCTTTCTGTCTTTGTGTCCTGTTTACCGCAAATAAACGTATCTTCATCATTTATTTTTTACTTTTCAACCCGTCTTGAGCAAGCGTGGTGATCAATGCTCGTGCCTCCTCTGTATGAGAAATTCCTTTGCCCTGCAGGGTGATAGTAATAGGCTGGTATTATTATACTTACGTTTTAACCTTCTTTATAGTTATTGGGAAACACAGAGTAGTATAATCTGTGCTCTATTGATACATGTACAAGTACCTGGGCGACCGAGCTCTGCTCTGATGAAAATAGAGAATGCTCATTTAGTATTGGAAAGTTGACTGAATACTAATTCCATGCTGCCATGAGAGAAGGTACTTACTAATCCCATGCTGCCATGATAGTAGGTACTTATTAAATCCGTGCTGCCATGATAGTAGGTACTTACTAATCCCATGCTGCCATGATAGTAGGTACTTATTAAATCCGTGCTGCCATGATAGTAGGTACTTACTAAGTCCATGCTGCCATAATAGTAGGAACTTACTAATTCCATGCTGCCATGTTATTATTCTAAGGTAGCCATCTTGTTCTAAACTTTGGGCGACCGAGCTCTGCTCGGGAGAAAAACCGGGGAAAACGAATTTTCCCAGATATGAGACCTAGCTTGATCGATTTTTTGTCCCCGTATATTGCAACATTCATCGAAATCGTTAAAGCCGTTTTCGGGAACGTGATTACAAATATTGCTCGATTAATAGTATAGGATTAAGTGTGTACAAACCGTTCACTATAACTTGTCCCTTGCCATCATGTTGGCGCCATTGCTTGTCAAGCTTAGTTTCAATACCAATAGAGTTCAAAATGGTGACTGACAGAATAGTGCTACCAATCGCTTCACGGGACAAGTTATAATGCACGCACTGTAGTTAGAACAGCTCTTTGTGAAGGTTTTTGTCCAAGGAGGTTATACAACCACATCTAAGTTTTATACACCAGGGAAATTAAAAGTGCATGAAACATTTCAGATCGCTCTTGTCAGGAGCTCGTGGCTAAGTTATAACAGCCGCACGGGTCGATTTATCAGGTTTATTTTGTTTTAGTTCTAAAATTGAAGTGCAAAGAAACTTTCTCTTGAATGGAGAAAGTGAAGATTGATCACTTTAGTTTCTTGTTGACAATTATTATTTCAGCACAAATTAGAAGGGGTATCCCTACAACGTACTTTTATAGAAATTAAGTTGTATTTTAGATAAAATTAAAAATACCATAATGAATGATAGTTAATACTGCGCTCGATGCTTGACGTGTCCACACGTCGGGTCCGAGTTCGTAACAAGTCAATCGCCTTCCTGAGGATGCCTCGTTGAGAGGTGAAACACGTGTCGGTTTCTTACAGGGCTCTTTGTGACTCTTTAAGAACAGTTACGCGGATTAAGTTACTAAATATACGTCGTCTATTGTATTTTATAATGAATTATATAAAATTAAATCGTTAATTTGTTTGTAGTAAAATAATTAAACATATTTTATTTTACAACACATTCTCAAACACATGGACAGCTAATCTCATAACGAAAAAGCGTTACCAATACAAAAAAAATATATGAAGCACGGATAACTCTTGACGATTTATGTTGCCATAAATAAAAATATACCATTATCCTCGCGCCGAGGGTTAAAAATGAAAAATGCCTACACATATACATGTTGATTTGGAAAAGAAAACGTCGCCAGTTTGAGTGTGTAGTTGGGGAGAATGGTTGTGGGGCGTGTACATAATGGACGATGCTGGTTATATTTTCATAAATGGATAGTTTGCTGCAATGAATGGTCTTTGAAAACGTGCACTTAAATAGGCAGTGTGTCGATAGCTATTATTTTAAGCATAAATAGAATAAGGTCTTTGCTATGTCATTCCTAACGGCTGATTTTTTTTGGAACATCAACAATTGTGCACACTGGTTTTATCCCAGAGGTAACTTGTAAAAATGTATGTGTCGTAGGATGATTTGATAATTCAAAGTTTCGCGAAAACCGCGAATAATTTGAAAGTGAAAACAGTTCTGCGACCAACTTGGTTGAAATAGGTTAGGTTAGAACTGTGACCAACCGAGCGAGCGAAGCGAGCGGTGCCGTGGCAGCGTCCGGCGAGCGCTACTTCCAAGTTGCTTGCAGAAATGTTTTCAACATTTTCTAATTATCCGTGTGTTCGCAATATGTCTAGAGTTTTCGTGAATTCGAATTATCAAATCATCCTACGACATATGCAAAAGATTTATATTTACTTTATCGCCGTAATCATCGCACGAAGCTAAAACCGTAACGGCTTCTTTTCTTAAATTATGTTCACTTTTGAATCTCAATTTGAATACTATCAGCTTCCAAAATAATCCTTACTCAAAATCTAGTTATAAATTGAAATTTGTGACTGAGTATCTTTTGTGATATTGAAGCTTAGCCCTCATCGTCTAGTATAAAAGGGTTTTAAAAAATCCTTTACAAATAAAAAGTCTCTAGAATCAATAAAAAGTACGAATCAATTATGGACGCTTCAACAAGTTACTATTGGTAACAAAACGATCCATTATCGAATTTAGGAACCCGGCTAACATATCTATAATTTATGTTGTGGCGGCATCTACACCGCCACATGCGAACTACGCATCAAAGACTTGACGTCACACAACATCCTGACGTCACTCAAATCCTGCATCGCCCAATTAGAGTTTACCGCGCGGTGGACATATATACAAGCTCACGACTTCAACCCACCGCAAAGGCAATTGCCCGCCAGACATGGCACCCGTCTGGTTGGAGGATCCTCCCTTTTCTATGGTGGATGAGTGAACTTTACACCCTGTTTCTCATACCCCTAAAATGTAATCGTAATAATAAGCCCAATTGAATACATAAGGCACTATTTAGGTAATAATAAATACCACTGTATAATTCATAAGCTGGTGAGGTGAACCCCGAGCCATATGATCAATGGTATCACTAAATCAGTACTTATGCCACAAGGTAAGGTACCTTTGGACATAAATATTTTTCACATAAGCGGTGTGTGAATAATAATTAAGATGTACTGGAGAATATTTCATGAAGTCTTAAGAGTTTTTGATGTGAAACATCTATAGCCGCACGTAAAACCGATTTCTGGCGTGGCGACGCGTCGCCACGCCAGAATTGGTTGACGTTTTAAAGTAATAACAATTTTAGAGACCTCTTTGGTGGACAGCTGACTTAAAAGTTAATAAAAAAGTTGAGAGGTGTCGTGGGACACCCGGTTGGGACGTTGTTCCTTTCGCTGTATGCATGCAACATGTCCCGGAATTGATGCACTACCAAACACCCCAATTAGAATGGGTAAAAAAAAAACTATATAGTCCGTGTGTTGGACAATAAAAAAATATTACACAAGTATTTTTTGCTATACGATATTAATAAAAAAATATTTAGAACGCATTAGTTCGGGATTGGGGGCTCGCTACGTCACAATTCAGTATCAAATCTACCGGAGAGTGACGTCATGCCAAATTTCAACTCAATGTATTGCCGTAATCTTTTGATTACACAAAAAGAGAAAAAATACGTGTCCAATATTTTTTAATTATGTGACGGACAATTTTTTTTAAATTTTTTAACAGCCCTATTAGATATACTGGTTGTGGGGGCAAATATTGTGGTCACATTACAAATCTACGCACGCAGACAGTCGCAGATGTATAAAGCTTCGTGCAGACCAGCGCGACGCGACAGCGCGACACGACACCGGTTATTGTTATACCGTCAAGTTTTCTTAGAAATTGTATTGTTCGTGTCGCGGCGCGGCGTCGCGTCGCGCTGGTCTGTCCGAGCTTTAAGGGTCTAGCTTAGTGGTTACTTCGACCATTTTGGTTTGTTTTGACTATAAAACGGAACTGTAACTGTAAATAAAAAAATCCTATCATCTTCGTACCTATCCCATTTGTATTCTACCAACAACTAAACAACGGAAATACGATACATTTCTCTGTAACAACACCTCTTTCCACAGTAAATGACGTGTCATCTGAGGGAAATGAGTAACCATTGTATACGCAGTAGAACAACCTGTTACAGAGTATAAAATTTCAATTGGATTTTTATACAACTTATAACACGGACTTGAACGGTCTGGAACGAATGTATTGTGTAAAACTAGACCTGCCGTGCTATTCTGCAAACATCTCACCGTGATAACTTGGGTGAAGTGAGCTTGATGTGAGCTGTCATTGCACCTAAAGCTAGGGATTGACACTATGGACAGCTCACTTCATGCTCACTTCACCTCACTCTTCACGGTGAGATGTTTCCAGAATAGATCGACTGAGGTGTAGACGGTCAGACGATGGATGTGTGAAATGAGCCGTTTGGACACGATTTTATAAGTGTTTTGTTAAAGTCCATCCTAGTAAAGTAGCCTAGTAGTAGTAGTTTTAAAGTGTCTTAGCCAATAGCCATCGCAATGTCTTTATTTTCTTCTTTATTTTATATATTTTTGTATATTGGCACCTTATATTCATGTATTTAGTTATTATTTACGATTTATCTATCTATCTATCTAGTTATCTTGGCACATTTTGCCTACTTGTTGATACCTCAGATCAGCTTCGTTAAAATCGCTACCTTATTTAATATAACCCCGTCGAATGATCACTCCCACAAATTGACCAAAGCAACTGAAGAACAGCTCCTTGTTTTCACACATATAAATATAAACGACGGGGTCCGTATTAATAAAAAACTTTGATAAAAAATAAACAACCGACTTCCAAAAAAACAGTACCAAGTGAAAAATTAATATTAATAATATATTTTGAATTTTCGTTTTTGCCACCGACTTCCGAATTACATATATATGTATTTTTTTTGTCTTACCTACCCCACACGAATTCAAATACTTCTAATCTCTAATCTGCTATGCTATCTTCTAATTTGCTATGTAAATAAAACACACAGGAAGTTATTACAACATCATTCACATAGACTAGGGGGAAAAATACATATTACTGCAGCTAACTCAAAATTTACCCAAGCAAAGTTAATAAAATTTATATGGGACTACCGCGCAAGCTTCCTCTACCAAACGAAAAACCATATTCAAAATTGGTCCACTATTGACGAAAATATCGCTGATCATAAATAAAAAAAACACGTCCAGAAGAAAAAAATTGGTCCTAACGTCCTCATTTTTTTAAATCTTCCTTTCCCTAATAACATTGATATGACTAACTTCCAACCACAGTCTCACCACCAGATACCCACATCAAACTAATGAATGATGATAAATAAAAGCCTGCCGTCATTGTACCTTCAAGCGTATTCCATAATTCATGAACGTTAGGGCACGCTCAGGTAATGTTAGGAACAAAGGGAACGCTCTCAGAGGAAAGGGGATGCTTTTGTTGATTTCTCATGTTTGTATTAGTTTCGATTTTAGTAATCTGTACTAGGAAACTGTTCCTTGAAAGTGTTCTTTTCAAAGAAAATGAATGGGTGCAGAAAACCTGGCCATGCTCTGAAATATGTAGTTCAAATACGATGTTTAGGTAAAGAATGCCATTATGCTTCTGTCACCCTAGTATATTATGTAACCAACAACTGGCGTGGCAAAATAATAACAGCCGCACGGGTCAATTGAAGGTTAAGCTACGCTTCCGCGGTCGGTTCGTGGATGGGTGACCATCCATTAGATATCGAGACCCGTCCGTGTCTTAGTAAGCACATTAAGCCGCTGGTGCCGGCTGTCATTCGTAGATCTTTGACAGTCGTCACGGGTAGCTACAGCCCAAAAGTCTGATAACCAGTCCTACCAAGGCCTATCGTGTTACTCAGTAGCTGGGTTGTGGAGGTCAGATAGGAAGTCGCTCCATGTAAAATACTGGTATTCAGCTGCATCCGTATAAACTGGGAGTCGACCCCAACACAGTTGGGAAAAGTTTAGACAGATTTATATATAACCTACAACGAATCTGGGAACGTATTGTGTATTTCTTTTTTCTGTTTTGTATTGCAGTTGTTTGTTCTTCCATTTGAACCGTCAAATATTAATATTCAAAGCTATTTGAACTTCTTATAAGTATAAGGTAGGTAAGGTAGGGTACCTTATACTTACAACAAGTTCAAATAGCTATCAACAATATCATCTTGAACTATAACGTCAATTTAGGCTCTTGATGTGGGTTTGAATCTAATAAATAATTCTTGGCTCAAATCTTGACACCTACAAATTTATTCATATGAGCACAACGGCGTGATAGTTTACTAGAGAGAGTTATCAAAACATTAATAATTCCAATTCAAAGGAAGAACATCAAAAGACCAAAAAACGAAGCGAAAGACCAAAACAGAGACAAAGGAAAACGCATTGCTTAAAGTCCATACACATCCAGACGTATTCGCTAAAAGTTTCACTCTACATTGTTTTGTACGTGCCGCCGTCCGCTTCGGCAAAAAAGGGTGAAATCTCAGCAAAATAAAGTTAGAGAACCGGACCGGTTCGAACTGAGATCGTTCGCGACACGTACGAATATGCATCGACCCTTACGATTGATGTTTTCTGTTCAAATGGACAATCCGTTGGACGAAAATGTATGAATTGTGACGTGTTCTCTATTTTCTTTTTCTTTTTTGAGCTTGCTGCTAGTTGCTGTACCTTTTCAGTTAGTTTTGAGAATTGTTTATCTTCATCCTTTTTTACAGGGAATTCGTATTAATACAAACCTTTATCAGTAAGCTGTACTTGACCAATCAAATTAAACAAAAATCAATATCTTCTGCTGGAAGAAATACTGGTCCTTCCTCCCTCCCTGTAATTGTTTTTGCCTAACAAGGTAACGTCGAGCATAAAATAACATCACCCCTGTTTTTTCCGAATGATTAGGCAGAGCTATCTCTGCCAGTACACCTATATTTCGCCAGTTAGGTTTTTAAGTCACATGTAATAGGGGGCAAGCCTATTGCCATCAACCGGGCACAAATCTAGGAATCTAGGATACACATTGTATAAAACCTTAAGAAACTGTCAAAAAGTTTTTATTTGTCATAAGTTTAAAAATATGGTGTATAATAAAGAGTTTTCTCTATATCTATCTATTTATTTTGGTGTAACCCATAATGGGATTTATCTTAGTCCGTAGATGTGTCCATGGCATCACAGTGGGCCCTATCAGAATACCAGCGCTGTGGTTTTTTTTTTTTTTTTAATATCGCCGCAATATGCTGAGATAGGAGCCTTTTTGGCCTCGCACAGGTCATTATTATTCTGTTTTTAAATACTCCTTTTTTGTTTTATAATTTATTTTTATTATTACTTACTGTTTGTATTTCCTGTGCGTGTCCCAAATAAAATATTTTTCTTTCTTTACTAGTCTCCGCAGCGGCTTCGCCCGCGTGTTATCTTTGCTACTAGCTGCACCCTGCGGTTTCACCCTCATAAGTCTCGATCCCGTGGAAATATTGGGATAAAATGTATCCTATAACCTAACTCAGGTCATGGTCTACCTATATATCAAATTTCATCCAAATCCGTTAAGCAAACAAACAAATAAACAAACTCACTTTCACATTTATACTTTTTTTTTTTTTATCTGTCTAGTAGTTTTTGAGTTTATTCATTAGAAACAGAAATACGAATATACAAATATTTTCCCTTTATATTATTACTTTAGAAGTGTAGAGTATCCATTTGTACTTTTGTAACCAGATATTACTATCTCAAGTCTCGGTTTAAAAAATAATAAATAAATTAATCAAAATTACAATTACAATTAATCTAGGTTGTAAACGACTTAATCAAATCTTGTTTATGTGTAAATTAAACCCCAATGACGTTACACTTTCTCACCAACAATTTATTTATCTGACCATCGATACACATCACTGTTTTCTAAACCAAGGGAACTTGGCCAACTCGGGCCCAGTTCGGCAAACAAAAAGTTTTTGGGACATGGGACCGAACTAGGGTCGTCAATCAATCAGTTGGACAGCTATTTGTACCTATAGACTCAGCTGTTCTATTGGTTGATAGAGATGTAGAAGTATCTGTGGTCGGAGTAGCGAAGATAAAACTGAGGATGGAAGCGTTACTGCAAAGTTGTTTATAAAAATCTTGGGATGAAAATAAAAGAAATAAAGATAGAAACGTTACACTAGATTCAAATTTAAATTATTTTATTTCATATAAATCTACATGGCCACTTACAAAACGTCAGAGGCAAGGTGCGCGGTTTCAATTGGTCGATCCTATATACAAGAGCCGGAAAGAAACTCCACGGTTACTCTTCTAAAAATAATTGGTTTATACAATGTTTTCAAATTACAGTGTTAATAAGTATTGGAGGACAGTGTAGGCCAACGAGTACCAGGTACTCAACCAAATAGAAAATGGCCGACAGATCGAAACATCTATGAGTCCGAGTGAAAGATAATATTGGCATAGATAGTGAAAGATAATATTGGCAGTAACCAAATAATAGTAATCATAGCTATTTATTTGACTAGTTTCTATTTTATGAATATATTTGGACAAGACCTTCATAGTGTCTGTGTCAAGGAGAAGGAAAGTATTGAACCTGAGTCCTGTTTTTTTCCGAAGCCGATAAAAATAATTAAAACGAGCGAGCCTTGCAGTATTCTTCTTTTCGTTTGCTTAGTGACTAACCTGGTGACAGAGTTTAAAGGGGTCTCTGACTTGGCTTCACATGCCGTCGAGAAATATCTCTCAAGCATGCCGGTTTCCTCACGATGTTTTCCTTCACCGTTTTTGAAGCAAGTGATAATTTTACGATACTCACATGAAGCCTTGCAGTAGTCGCATATAATGTGTTACATCTGACATCTTGGCTGACGTATATATGATATAAAACAATATTCATCCTCATCATCATCACCGTTACCGTGGCCGTCACCGTCATCATCACCCTGTTTACAACCTCTTGGAAAATGGGTTGCCACCGCGCGCGCTCATTGGTCAAATCAAATAGCGCGCGCTTCCCCAGCTTCCCGTTACACACTTCCGTCCCTTTTCACGAAATCACTCCCACAGATTTGATTATTTCGATTTTGATTTTGATTGCAGGTTAACGAGAGGAACATCAAAAATAAAATTATGTATAAAATACGAAAAGGTAACCGCTCTAATTTAGAAGCTATTTAAATTTAATTAAATATGTAAATAAATAATTATTATTTGAATAATAAATCTAAATAAATACATTTTAAAACTATTACATAATTTGATAAATATTAAAGAATATAGAATATTTCTTTAAAATTTGTACTATCCCAAATCCTCTATAGAACTCTCTTCATGCCACAAGACATACTCGTTGAAGGTTAGATACAATGAGAAGAAAACAGCGTCGAAATTTTACACACCATCACATCATTCTGATTGAACTACACAACATAGAAAATTAAACTTCAAGATTGATAAGAAAACTTCTAGACGTAAAATAAATAAAATATATAATGAAACTTGTACACGTGTATCAAGAACATTTTCCCTCTAATACTAATAAAAATATAAGATGAAACTTTATTAAAAATTCAGCTTTGATCTAGTTTCAGTATTGTAATTTACTAAGCAGGTTGGCTCCAAACCAAATGTATTATTCAGCTTAGCCACGATACTACTTGAATTAGTTAAAGTTTTAAAAAAACATGAGTTTAATTTGTGATACTGATAAGCAACATAAAATTATTAAAATTATTAAGGCTGTTTGTATTAGCTGGTAATGCTTTTATACAATAGTAAATTATTGTACAAATATTTACACTTTTTTTTTTGAGTGTGGGAAGTTATCAAATTACTTCTCCCGCTCTGGGCGGACCGGAAGTCAGACTTTTACTGACTAAAACGCACACGTGTTCCTTCCGTTGCCTGTGTGCCGAGGCCACGATATCCCTTTCGGACAACTCGCAACCCCGGCAGGCATTGGGCCTAAACGACCCCGTCAGTTGGTGCTGACATCTCTTTGAGGCGCGCGTGGAACACAACGCGCCGTCGACCCGGGCCTGGTCCTAATCTGACGGCGAGCTACCCATCGCTCACCGTCCGCAAGCCCGCGCCTACGGTGGCCGGAAATCGGCTTGCGACTCCCGACGCCCGGGGCGTCTCCTGCGGCGACTGGGGGCGCGAGGGCGCAAACCTTGCCTCTCCCTCACGCGTTCCGCCTCCTCCTTCGCGAGCATTACTGCTTCAAAATGCACTGGGTTCTAAATTAAAAAATAAGTAAAAGGACACTTAGGCATCGAAGTACTCGTCCAGATCGCTGTCATCGGGAAACATACCTAGAACGCAGCATTGTCCCAAAAAACCGGCCAAGTGTGTATCGGACCATCACCCACAATGAAGGGTTCCGTTGTTGGGATGAATTTATCCCAAGAACAAACTTAAGATTGTAGTTGTTTGTATAATCTTCTTTTCATTGCAGATTCAGCCTCTGTCCAGTAACTTTATAACATAAAATAGCGTAGGATCAATTTAATCGACTTTATTTTTGTTGTCTGTGTTAAAACTTTCACTTCATAATTACCTATCTCAAATATAATACAACCCAGATTCTCATTTACATAACTTTAAATATTTACCTCTAATATTTATTCTAGAGCAATAATAATATTACACCGAATAATATTTCAAAGGATAAAAACATCATATAAAAATTGTATAGCAAATTTAATCTATAAAATTAAAAAGTTCTACTGCTTATTTATCATTCAGGGAGTGTAGGGGAGTGATAAATTGATACTGTGAAAACTAGGCTTAGAACAATGATGTAGTGGGCAATTATAGTAGAGAGGGGAGAGAGGGAAATTAGGTAAAATCGTTACAAAATGTTCTGAATCTGTTTACATTGGTATCTCTTTAACCGTTTTAAGGTTGACTGGTAAGGAATGCCTTTAGGTATTAATATCAACTCTTGCATTTAAATGAAATAAATATGTTTAATACAATGTTTGTTACGCTTTGAACGATCTTGTCAACTGCTTCTCCAACTCCTCGCTCATTATTAACCACTTTCTTAGTATACCTAGAATAGAATGCTTGATATTATTTTATAACTAGAATGGATGCTGGGTTCGAACTTTTTAATATTACCTTTCTTGACCAAAAATTAATAGTATTGTAGTAGAGTATCTAGGTGCGTCCCAGCCAGTTTTATTACACGAAAAATCTTCATCTGACTACGTATATTTTTCCAGATTTATTTTCCAAAACCTCGTTAACTGCAACGGTCTGTTAATTTCGCTGGACCATTAATTTCTTTGCACACAATTAATATGTAATTTTGTGTGTCACCATTTTGTAATTACGTTTTTGTTTCACGTTTGCTGTTTCTTTTTAATCAGCTACATTGGAACGGTTCTAATTTGCATATGTTATTATTTTTTGGATTTTCATTGTACCTTGTGATTTCACAGATTCTATCTCTTCCCACCTATAAGTGTCTATGGACTGCCTCGTTGGTCTAATAGTCGCAAACGCTACAGCAGAGCTTGAGGACCTGAGTTCGATTCCCAGGTCAGGCAGACTTCCGGCCACCGTAGGCGCGGGCTTGCGGACGGTGAGTAATGGGTAGCTCGCCGTCCGATAGGGACCAGGCCCGGGTCGACGGCGCGTTGTGTTCCACGCGCGCCTCAAAGAGATGTCAGCACCAACTGACGGGATCCGGAAGGGCCAATGCCTGACGAGGTTGCGAGTTTGTCCGAAAGGGATATCGCGACCCCGGCACACAGGCAATGGAAGGAACACGGGTGGGTTTTAGTCAGTAAAAGTCTGACACGCCCTCCCGCTCCGCCCAGAGCGGGAGAAGTTATTTGATAATTTCCTAAACTAAAAAAAAAAAAAAAAAGCCTGAATTATTTGTACCCGGTTGATGGCTATACGCTCGCCCCCCATTACATGGGACTAGAAACATAACTGGCAAAATGTAGGTATACTAAATAGGTACGAGTACACCTCTGCCCTTCAGGGCTTACGAACGCGCGAACGGACGCGTGATGATATGTTATAAGTAAGTGTCTAAGGGATTCCATCAAGTGCATGGGCTGAAGAGTTTTCTTATCCTATAACAAATAGGATTATAATTATGCGAGCAATCAGATCAAACTCAAAGACAAAGCATTTATTTCACTTAAACCAATTACAAGCACTTTTGAAATGTCAAGGAGTTGGTCAGTCAGAAATATGAAGCTAGTTGCCCATTCCAAAGCGTAGTAGGTTCCTTGGGGAAGAACGGGCAAGAAAATATACGGACACTCTTTTAAATCAAAATACTAGTAACATGAGTGACAAATGTTGAAGTCATCGTCTCCCCAGTGTGACAAATAATGTCATTGAAGCTGCCATTATTTTAAGAATGCTCATTTTTCATATTGAAATGAAATAAAATTGTTTATTCTGTAAATAGGGTATCGGAATCACTTTTACACGTCATATTAAAAATGGTCTTCATGAGGTCGCCGTTTCCTATCTGACTACTCTGAGAAGAAAGGCCGAAACAAACGAAAGGCAATACTAATAAAAAGACATAACCTTGGTCAAGCCATATGAGGAGCATGTAGATTAGTGTCTGAAATGGTATTTTGAGGAAAGAACCACGGCTAAGAGCGGACCTGTCCAGTCAGTGCAACCATTTGTCAGTAATCGTGGAGCTCAACTGAGAACTTTACTCATTCATAATGTGTACAAAACAATAATTGTTCCCATGCACATTCCTAGTAAATATAGTCAACTTCGTAATTGCTTTATCGCTGTTGAACTTTAGGGTAAATAAACAATTATTAGGACCACTATTACTTGTGCTGGTTTAACTTAGATTTAAGTTTCAGTAACCTTAAAGGGACAACACGATTGGAGAAGTGGTTCTTTTGAGCCTTATGTTCAGCATTAGGACGAGTTACGAGAGAACGAATTAGGGGCTCATAGCTAAAGCAGGGCTCGTGGCTAAATAATAACTGCCCTAAGGGTCGATCTTCAAGGTTAAGCAAAGCTTGACCGGAAAGCATGTTCACCAGTTGGCCTCAGCTGTCATTCGACAGTCGTTACAGGTAGTCAGAAGCCCGAAAGTCAGTCAACCAGTCTTGCCCAGGGGTATCGAGTTATCCAGTTACTTGATTGTGGAGGTCAGATAGGCAGTCGCTCCATGTAAAACACTGGTATTCAGCTGCATCCGTTTGGACTGGAAGCCGAACCCAACATAGTTGGGAAAAGGCTTTTTGCGGCAGTTTGATTGTATGCTTAATAGCTAACGGCCTACCTGATCGTATCGTAGGACCTGTGCAATATACAGCCCTGATGAGCCCTGTTCAATCTTAATGACGTTTTTCATTAGTCTAGCTAAATATTTCCATCTTCGACTTTGAACACTCCTTGTAGAACGTAATTCCTCTACAAAGTCTGAAGACATCAACGATTAATCCTATAAGTTTCAAAGTGTTGAAGTGGCCATCTCTCAACTATTTACTGTAGCAAGATGGATCCCCCTCCATTATCCTATGTGCTTAATCAATTTGATGGTGAATGGATCGCCGAAGTTTCTTGCCGCAGACATATTAGTATATTGATCCCAAATGGCCTGCTGGTCCTTTGATGTTTGGGTGCTCATGTTTTTCGTTGGCTTGGTTAGAGGGATATGTTTTGATAGGTTGTAAGTAACTTTAGTTGTTAGGTTTTTGTAGGTTAGTCATTTGTTTTGTTTAATATTTTTGGTCAGTTTTGTTTTGTTTTGTTTACAATTTTCTTTTGAGTTTGACTCTTTTATTTGCTTCACTGGACGTAGAAACCATTAGCTCTCAGAAAGGTTCTCAATTACAATACTGTTTGAGAAAAAAATCAAAAAGATTTTTTTTAAATATAATTTCTCGTGCATATATTACTGCCACTTAAGGTTTCCTAGAAGAGCGATGGCCGCCACGTAACAGCCACAGTGACGGGTGTCTTGAGAATGATAGCATCGGGGTTTGAATTTACGGTGACAAGAAACGCTCTCGAGGGACATAGCTTACTTTTATAAATAACGTTTCAGTGTCGTCACCCGACGGTTAATTGCGGACGCTATGTGGCGGCCACCGCAAGAAAACCCTAAGTTCCTTTATTTTCAAACTATTCAGCATAAATATCACTACAAAACGAACAAACTAGTTCGAAGGACCAGTCTGTTAATATCCCTAAGTGCCTCAAAGGACCAACCCAATAATACTAAACTGAAACTCAACGAATAACAAACGACGCGAAAATTTAATTTCAGCGAACTTTAGACTTTTATTGGTCGGATAACTCGAGAAATAGAAACTTTGTAACAAGTTAGTGAACTGTCTTATTAAGGCGGGCTCTTAATTAATATACCGTGTTACCAATTAATGGTATAGCCTTAACTATTTTACACCCTTTGTGTCGCGTGATGGCGAGTTGAAAATTTGGCGGTTGGTGCAACTTACATAGTTGTCTGGTCCTCGACTTTTTTTACCCGACCGGCGAAGCAATAAGGAGTGTTATGTTTTTTACCGGTATGTATGTATGTTCATCTGTTCCCTTATAACTTCTAAACTTCTCATCATAATTTGACAAGTTATCGTTGTAAGCTTCTTGATCGTCCGGTGGTTATAAGCTATGTAACGTCACATTAAATATGGCGCCCTCTACAGGACTTAAAGTCATGAATTAAATAAATGTTTTTTAATGATGCCATGTTGGGTATCAAATAAAAGGGCTTAAATAGCATATTTTAATAATAAATATTATACCCCAAAATAATTTAAATAAAAATAAAAGTTATAAAACTAAAACCCAACTCTCTCTCTGCCCAGCCTTTTCCCAACTATGTTGGGGTCGGCTTCCAGTCTACCGGATGCAGCTGAATACCAGTATTTTACATGGAGCGACTGCCTATCTGACCTCCACAACCCAGTTACTGGGTAATACCCCTTGGTAAGACTGACTGGTTGTCAGAATTTCGGGGTTCTGAGATAACGACTATCAAAGATCCACGAATGACAGCCGGGACCAACGGCTTTACGTGCTTTCCAAGGCACGGAGGAGTATCGGTATGTAAAGATGGTCACCCATCCACGGACCTACCCCGGCAAGCGTACCTTAACCAGCTGGTTCGAACCGTGAGGCTGTTATAATTTAGACACGAGCTCACCGAACACTAAAAAAAATTAACAACTAAAACCCAACTACGATAAAAAAGTCAACTAAAATGGTATAAATAAGACATCACGGACAGACAAATTCGAAATCTGGAGTCACACGTAATCTGTATGATTGAACACGTGTGACTGCGGATTTTGAATTTGTCTGTTATTTTTTATTTTAAGTTGAAATAAGCGTTTTAAGTTTAAACACCTCTGTGGTCTGGTAGTAAAACCATCTGACTCAGACCCGGCTGGCTAACTACCACCATCTTATCTAAGTCGCCCGCAATAACAACAATGTTATCAGCATTATTGTGTTTCGGCAGAGGTAAGATAGCCAGTTCCTCTGTGGTTGATGATTCAGGGTGAAGCTCGCTTCCACTTTCGGCCTGATCATCACTTACCATTAGGTGAGAAGAAGGCCAAGAGCTTCGCCGTAGGGGTTAAAAATAAAAAAGGATAAGGAACAATATGTGCTACTAACAATACTAATATAGGGAGGTCAACACCTCCCTCCTCCTCCCAAAAATTAACAACTAAAAACCAACTACGATAAAAAAGTCAACTAAAATGGTATAAATAAGACATCACGGACAGACAAATTCGAAATCTGGAGTCACACGTAATCTGTATGATTGAACACGTGTGACTGCGGATTTTGAATTTGTCTGTTATTTTTTATTTTAAGTTGAAATAAGCGTTTTAAGTTTAAACACCTCTGTGGTCTGTAGTAAAACCATCTGACTCAGACCCGGCAGGCTAACTACCACCATCTTATCTAAGTCACCCGCAATAACAACAATGTTATCAGCATTATTGTGTTTTGGCAGAGGTAAGATAGCCAGTTCCTCTGTGGTTGATGATTCAGGGTGAAGCTCGCTTCCACTTTCGGCCTGATCATCACTTACCATTAGGTGAGAAGAAGGCCAAGAGCTTCGCCGTAGGGGTTAAAAAGAAGAAAGGATGAGCAACAATATGTGCTACTAACAATACTAATATAGGGAGGTGTTGAAGTAATATGATTTTTAAACAATTTTATAATTTTCATATTTTTTTTTTTGACACATGTTATTTAAAAAATACCGTGGTAAAAACAAGAATCGTTCATATACATGTACTGTAGAGCTTGCACAATCTTCAAAGTAAAGGATAACTGCGTCCTACGGAAATAGGCTTGTCAGTGGCTTAGCTAGAAGCACGCACTAGTTCAAGGACTTATGTACTTACTTGATATAACTTTATTATGTTCATGCAAATCCCATAAATATTCATATTATTGGCTACTGTTATTATTAATAATGATCCCGAGATGAAATTTAGCTGACTATATACACACTTATGTAAAAACACAAAATTGGTTTCGGCATAGTAATTATTATTATTTTATGCCACAAGAACCAACGATGAAATTCGGCACGACAAAATTCTATCACGAAACAAGCTTAAAACAACCCTTTAAAAATATTTCAAAAACTCCGGAATTCCCCAATAAAAAATAACCTAAAGAAGCCTACACG
The DNA here is from genome assembly GCA_914767755.1 of Agrochola circellaris. NCBI lineage: Eukaryota > Metazoa > Arthropoda > Insecta > Lepidoptera > Noctuidae > Agrochola > Agrochola circellaris. The sequence goes on from OU611860.1 coordinate 15,391,597, forward strand.
AATTACAGCGAGCGATAAATTGATCGAGCACCTAACTGCCTTTAAACAATCCAGACCAGTTAAGCCTTAAATTTTCCCTGGGCCTATTTTTATTTTCAAATTTCATCACAATTTATGTTTCCCGAGATCCCGACCCGCAATGAGGGTTTCCAACTTTGTTAATTTCGCTAAAAGTTGTACACTCGGGGGAGTTATTACGTAGACGCGAGCTAGGAAACCGTCAGGGGATTATTCTAAACGGGGATGGCAATCGACTCTGATTATATATTGAACTGACGGAATCGTAGATGTCTTCGAGATCCGTTCACGTCTGAAAGGCTTAACGCGAGGGAGCGAGATGACGCTCTTATATATGTTTCAGAGCTTCCTAAGTTTCACGCATGATATCGTCTGAGCCAATTAGCATTGCATGTGTGTTACTAATACCTTTGAACATTGCATTTCAGGTCAATTAGTGGCAGAATCCCAGTTCGTGTATCTATGTAGTTACCCGTACGTAATCGGATTCTCCTAGTCTTATTAGAAGAAGGAGCTGATACACTCTGTGTTTTTCTTCCATTCACAAAGTTAGTTTCCTGAGTTTCAATTAAAATGGACGTGAAAGTTCGTTTTAACTCTTTAGATTTACTTGAAGCAGTTTTGCAACTATTAAGTCTTTATGTAGTAGAGTTCTTCATGTTAAATGATTAAGGAAAATTTATATTATTGTTGTTCTATTATTCGTTATGCTTGACTTCGTTCCAGAGCCAATGAAGGTTTACTTTTTTTGTTGTTTATGCTTCATAATAATTATCTTTTAACACGTCATAAAACCGTTAAGTCATCTAGGTAAATACAAAACCAAAATGTTTTGTGCACTTAAGTTAAATGTCTATCTGATTTAAAAGACTTTTCTTACGAAAGAAAACGTGTATTCTTGAGAGATTTACAATATCAACATATTATTATAAGCACTCACAATAGTTCCAACATTTAAAATTATACATAACTACTTGCTGATATCCTCTTTCTAGATCCAATATCCAAAGAATGTAGTTCGTACTCCCTACAAAATAACGTCGTATTTTTACATTTTTTAAACATTCCACTGCGAATTGAATAACCAGCAAATAGAATAGTTTGCTTCAATAAAATTCTGACTTTTAAAGTCGAACGTCGTAGTCTGCACTTTTAGCGTTATCTCCGATAGTTTCCTCACGTTAACGTTAATATTAACATACAAAGTGTAGTTTGTATGCTTTGAAATGCGCGTCACTATATCCATTTTGTTACCCCTGATTTTTATTTTGGAGTGAACAATAGTTTTTGATTCTTGATTGTCAACGTTAACGTTATTTAGTGCTTTGTTTGTTACTTCAAATTGTGTTGATGTTGAATTGTTTATTTCTACCTCTCACTCAGGGGTTTTGTTACCAGTTCTGTTCCTTGTACAAAGATAGTAGAATGCTAAATAATGTATACAGTGTTTCTCTTCAAGTGTGGAAAGGTTTTTGAGTTCACGCTCAGAAACCATTGGAATTTCTTGTAATATTTTGTATTTACAGATTTTCTTTTCTCTACCTTTAAATAGTCTCACAAATCTTAACAATTACCAATAGATACTTGAAAAAACTTGAAGAAATACTTAAAATCAACCCCGAAGGTATACTAAATATGATTCACCTCTTAATATTTCCCCAACAACGCAACAACTAAATCTATTTACCTAATCCCCAAGTTACATCAGTTCTAGCGAGGTGTAATTAACTACAGAATTACTCTATATTATCACGAACACTCGCCTAACCTGGTTTAGTTTTAATCCCATTAAATCTTGTCCTTCAATCATAAGGGTTGTAGAAAAGGTCGGAATCTTCGTCGGCGATACGTGTCGTCATCGACATGGCTTCGTGCACGTGACTGCACGAAGCATGGACATGGGGTAGATTAACAAGAGGTGGCGGCATTAAAAGTTGGTAGTTTGGTCATCTGTGTGGTTAGGCTATATTCTTAGATAGTATTTTTACGATCACGATTTTAATAGAGGATGTTTTTTTGCACTATTTATTTGTAAAAAAAAAAAAAAAAATTGTTTTTTTTTTGCTTGTACGAAATCATTCAACTTAGTATACAATGTGAAATTTAATTCCTTTGCATCCTTTTTAGGGGTCATTGTACTCATCAGTATGAACAACTTTCAATATGGGGCCCACCACGAAAACGCTAAAAAAATCAGCTGTTACATACATTTATGTTCTCATAGCTCGTTATAATGTAGGGAACAGCTGTTTTTTTTTTTCGCGATTTCCGGGTTGGTCCCATAGTGAAAGTTATTCATAATGATGAGTACAATGACCCCTAAAGAGGATGCAAATGAATTAAATTTCACATTGTATACTAAGTTGAGTTTTAAATGTATTGAAAGACTGTAGATTTCTTATATTAGAAGGTATTTTATTATAAAGTCGTGCTCCTTCAAAAGTAAGCATTGTTTTTGCCATACGTAGTTCTAGTTTTGGGTAAAACTTACAAGCTACCTCACCGTGTGATACGTTGATTGACTTTTTATGTTGGTTTTACTCGTACATATATTAATTAAACGTAGCATGCGCTCAAAAAAACCGTTCTTCTTCCGCATTTTAATAATAATAATAAAAGAATAAAAATATTTATTGCAAACCACATGATCAATAAAAAAAAATATGATTAAAAAAAAAAAAAATAACACTTAAATTAATTTTATTTGGCATGGATCAAAAGTTGCCAGTCTTCGTAAAATATTAAGAAAATTCAAGCTTACACTAGAGTTTTTGAACTATCTTATTATTTACTTTATTTAGCCGCTTTTGCTTAAAGTTCTATAGCTTTTCAATCTTTAAATCATCACAAACAATATAATCGTAAAGGCTTAGCCCATTATCCGTAGACCAACATGAAAGGCAAACCCATAACTTTTTTGATACAGTTTCCGTATCTCACCCAAATATTAACCCCAAATACCCCAAAAAAACTCCACACCTGAAATTGCCCCATAAATTTAAATCACGATTATCCCTATGACCCTTACTGCATAACTTGGTGACCTATTTACTGTAAAATGATTTAGTTTCTAGTCATGACCGAGGGTCCAAGTGAACCAAGTGTCTATTCAAAGTGTTGCTCTAACGATTTCCTTCACATTAGTATGCCACCTCCGTGCCCTTGCGGCCAGATAACTGCCGTACATCTAATATCTCATCTGAGATAGGTTTTATAATTTTGGTGGATTTGACACCTGGATTTTGTATGATTTATTGTATTGTTGAACGAGAACGAATAAATATATCCTCGAACAACTACGCATAAGAAATAGACTAGCCTGTTCCCGGTTATTTTGGTCATATTGCCGAACGAGAACCTTTGAAAATTTGGTGGTGATAGGCAAGGGAAAAGGGAAAACTCCTCGCAGCCGATCACGTAACCGCTGGTCAGACCATGCCCTGAAAGATGCCGAGAACCGACCGAAGTGGAAGAAAATCATTCATAAAGTCACGAAGGCCTTTGAGAGACGCGACCTGCAGTAATGAAGTACGCGACCAAGAAGAAGATTGTATTGTAGGTTTTAGTTTGAACAGAATCTTCACGTTATTTCGTACTTTGAGCCGACAAATGACTTTGTCATTTCAAGAAATTGGCACCTATAGTCCGATTCATTCTCAAGCATTGAGAATGAATTGAGGCGAACATAACATTACAATATGAATGGGATTTGTCTCAGAAGCCTTAATATTACTTATATCTTCGTGGATACAAAAAAAAATTTGAGAGGTGTCAAGGGACACCCGGATGGAACGAAGTTCGAAGAGAGAGAGAGACAGACAGAGAAACATGCGCACGCCGCACAGCTTACAATAGCTTACTATAGCAAAAAGTGTCGTTACAACTTTTCGTGAGATTTTTTTCCGTCTAGCCCCCTTTCACAACGCGCGATAAGGAACTTCGTTCCAAATGATCATATTTCAACTAACAAAATTCATAAATGTTTATTCATCCACAGTTTTATGTTTATTTAACAAAAAGTCTTGGAAAAATGTCTCATAAATATTTTGTACCGTCAAAACTTTTATTTAAAATCCGAGATATTATTATGTATCAAAAGTAAATTAATGTTACTTGACTTCTACGTAAAGATGACACAGATTAAGCTGTAATTAAAAATGAATTTGAGACGAAAATTAAATGTTTCATTCGTAGATTACTTTCTGAGGAATTCTAATGAAGAAATTAATGTACGGAGAATTTTGTGTTTTAAATGATTTATGTGGAGTTTGAATAAGATGAATTAGTTTATTCAAAGAGGATTAAACAATGGTGTTACTGCTTTTCATTATTGATTCTGCTTATATTTTTGGCACTTATCTCAGTAACTTCATGTATTCTTAAATTGAGGTGTTCTTGATTTAAGGGTTGGATTTCATATCTGATCGCCTCGTCGTCGGTCGCAAGTGCTACTGCTGAGCATGAGGTGCTAGGTTCGATTCCCAGGGTGGGCAAAGAGTTATTGGGTTATTTTCAATATGGTATTTCGCGGCATATAACAAAATACATAGAAAGCGACGAGTTTCCTGATAAATTACAGACCACTACAAATATGAATGAAAACCTCTAGTTCCTATTCAAAATAAATGAATAAGGCGATCGAATTAATAAGAAATGTATTTATATTATTATTGAACTATAAAAATGTGTATACAATGTGAAATTTAATTCGTTTGCATCCTCTTAAGGGGTCATTGTACTCATCATTATGAACTTTCGACATGGGGCCAACCCTGAAATCGCGAAAAAAAAACAGCTGTTCCATTCATTTATGCATAGCTCGTTGTTATGTAGGGAACAGCAGATTTTTTTTCGCGATTTCGGGGTTTGCCCCATAGTGAAAGTTGTTCATAATGATGAGTACAATGACCCCTTAAGAGGATGTAAACGAATTCAATTTCACATTGTATATTATTATTGGAATGAGTAGGTAATACTAAATTATTGAAATTATTCATGTAAAATCGTGCCAATAGCATAGTTATTTAGATTTTTAATTTTAATTTAATTTTTTTAACACTCAAATTTGCGATGCCTGTAAAAGGCCGCTAAGTTGTAAGTACCTAAATTATGCATTAATACCAAAATGTACACTTAGTTTGCAAATAAATCTTTGACTTTGACTTTGACTTCCACAAAAATATACATAACATCACGCCTGTAATCCCAAAAGGGTAAGGCAGAGGTACCTATAGTACACCCTCATTTCGCCAGTTATGTTTAAGTCCCATGTAATAGGGGGCGAGCCTATTGCCATCAACCGGGCACAAATCCAGACTCCGGGCTGCTACTGAGAAATTTCTAATGGAAAAACCTAATAACACTTTACCCGAACTGTCGAACCCAGGCCCACAAGCTCATGCAGTAGCGCTTACGACCACTAGATCATCGAGGCAGTCTGAACTTGTAAGACTAAATACATAATCTTGGTGATTAATATTTCACTCAGAGGAGCTCGTGGCTAAGTAATAACAGCCGCACGAGTCGATCAACCATTTTAAGCTACGCTTGCCGCGGTTAGTCCGTGGGTGGGTGACAATCTTTACATACAGAGACTCCGCCGTGCTTCGGAAAGCACGTTAAGCCGTTGGTCCCGGCTGTCATTCGTAGATCTTTGACAGTCATTACGGGTCGTCAGAAGCCTCAGTCTGACAACCAGTCTTACCAAGGGGTATCGTGTTACCCAGTTACTGGGTTGTGGAGGTTAGATAGGCAGTCGCTCCATGTAAATACTGCTGCATCCGGTAAGACTGAAAGCCGACCCCAACATAGTTGGGAAAAGGCTAGGCAGATTGAGTTATTCATATTTCATCATTTAAAAGAGTACATACCACATAAAGAGCCTAGTCAATAACAACATCAAATATCGCAAACGCGCCTGTAACTACGGTTTTGTTACACCCAGGTACCCTGAAAACCTTGTGCTAATCCCATGGAGCTCGAAAAACTGCGAAAATCTGGCACTTGTTTCAGTTTTTTTGAAAATTATACCTTAAGGACGAGTTTTTTGCTGGGGTCGCGGGAAAGTCCGAAAGGGTGCCCCTGGCAACATACAGACAACTGAAGGAACACTGGTGGGTTTTAGTCAGTAAGAGTCTCACACGCCTTTCCAACCCAAGCACTCTAGACCTATTTGTTGCGAAAGAGTAGCTCAAGGTTTTCTGGGTTGCAAACTTGGATATAAACTACTCTCAGGGGACAACAGACACCCTGGGCCTCAGAAATCGCAGGCCGATTCCCGGCCACCGTAGGCACGGGCTTGCGGACGGTCAGCAATGGGTAGCTCGCCGTCCAATAAGGCCCAGGCCCAGGTCGGCAGCGCGTTGTGTTCCACGCGTGCCTCAAAGAGATGTCAGCACAACTGATGGGGTCGCGGGAAAGTCCGAAAGGGATACCGTGGCCCCTGGCAACGTACAGGCAATTGAAGGAACACGGGTGGGTTTTAGTCAGTAAGAGTCTGACACGCCCCCGAGAAGTTATTTGACGATTTCCCACCCAAAAAAGAAAAAATGGAGACCTAACATTATATGAAAAAACCGTAGTTACATGCGCGTTTGCGATGTTTGCGATGTTTGCCTTTTTTTGTGTCGATTTTGACTGGGCTAAGATTCTTAGGCTTAAACAGAACCTCAATCTATCATCCAAGATACAGTGGTATTCACTAATGACCACAATTTGTTATGCAAAACCACTTACGTACTGGTAGCGCGATACTGAATGCATACCGATAATTGAATGTACCGCAAGTATCTACTCCATACACCAGTTATTAGCTGTACTGGCTTCATTGGCTACTTGGCCAGGTTTTGTGGTTTGAGTTGGTAACCTCCTGCATATGAAATTATATAGCTAACGTGTTTTGATATTGTCCAACCACGTGGCTTGGGTCTCTTCTGTAGGATTCAAGTGTCCTTTTGGTATCCGTTTATTTATAAACAACATCACGCCTCTAATCCCCAATGGGTTAGGCAGAGTTGTCCATAGGCTATAAGTCCCATGTAATAGGGGGCGCGCCTATATTGCCATCAACCGGGCTCAAATCCAGACTTCGGGATGCTACATAGAAATTCCTGATGGATAAACCCAATAAGACTGTGCCTGATTTGAGAATCGTACCTAGGACCTCATGTTCAGCAGCTGCGATCACTAAACCAATGAGGTGATTTTTTTTTCTTAATAGGCTTTCTTCCTTTTAGGGTTCCGTAGTCAACAAGGAACCCTTATAGTTTCGCCATGTCAGTCTGTCTGTCTGTCCGCGGCTTAGCTCAGAGACTATTAGTACTAGAAAACTGTAATTTGGCATGAGTATACATATTAATTACACCGACAAAGTAGTAAAAATAGAAACAAGAAAAAAATATTATTTAGGGTAACTCCCCTACGCGGATAGTGGGGATGTTTTTTATTTTCTCGTCTATCCTATGGTGTGGGGTGTCGTTGGAAAGGTCGTTTAAAAATATTGTGGGTGTGTAAAAGTCATTTTTCAGTTTAGCGATCCGTTTGCAAAATATTAAGCTATAAAGTGTTAATTTTTGTTTGAGTATAGTGTCGCCCCCCTTGCCAGCTAAATGGTTGTACTTGGATTTATGAAAAAATTCACAGCAGTAGAAGGGCACTTTTCTCGCTGACTGGTCGACACTTCACGCGACCAGAGGGCTGGCTCGTTTTTTGGCCAAAGAATTAGCATTGCCATTCAACGTGGCAATGCTGCCAGTCTTCTGGGCACATTCCCGGACGACAGCGATGCGGACGAATACTTCGACGCCTAAGTGTCCGTTTGTTTTTTTGTATTTATTTGTATAGTTTGTTATTGTATTTAGTACCTAGTGTAAATAGTTATTTGTGTTAAGTATTGTAAAACATTTTGATAAAGTTAATTCAGCAGTAGTGTATATAACGAAGTTAAAAGGAAAACTATCACAGCTAAGTTGGCTTCACAGGATAACGAGTAATAATCGACCAACTTAAATTTGCAGTTTGACAAACATGTTCTCCCATACATTCCGTATCGGAGAACATAATTGCACAAACTAAACGCACATTACAAAAAAAAACAAAACAATACCACTTTACAAATTAGCCAAAAGCCTCGTATCCATTATTGACACAGAAAAGTTTGACAAATTTTATCTACTTCTTGCTATCAGGGTCAGAGGCCAAAAATAATTACATTATGTGTTGCGACATTTACAAAATGAAAATAAACAATCAAACCTACAAAATGCTGATTGCAAAGTGGAAAAATAACAGTTTGTGTAACAAGTAACAACAATAACAAGAACATTAAGCTGTGCGTCGTATCTGTGCAAGAATAGGTCATTGCTCAGCTGAATGCAGTGACTTCGGACGAACCTATTGTCAACACCGCTGATTTTCAGCAAAAACCTCGCGAATGATGTAATGACGCCCCCCCGTGCGAGAATAATAAATCAAGGTAAGCAAAACTTCTTACGGAAATGAGTGTGGATAAATTCATCCCAACCACGGAAACCGACACACACTTGGCCGGTTTTTTTTAAATTGATTGATATTGATTCCTCTTTAATTAATTTTAGAATGTTTTTTGCACTCACAATGTCCATTGAATAAAAATAAAATGCTAGACGCCCTTATAAAACAGCAAAACGCACATCGCAAAACCAGAAAACATTAACAAAATACACAAAGCAAAAAGCCACCTTGTTACTCGTATTATTCGCAAAAGCCCACCAGTAATGCACTTTTAAATTTTACATTAATCCCCACAGTATAAAACCATCCAATTCCGCCTTCGAAAACCAATTCCGTTCGAAAACCGAATAAAACCAACCACATAAAGGTACAATGAGATCTGAACAGCCAATTAACGAGTCCCCACAATCTTGACTCCCTCGGGGCAGTCGCGCACAATTGAAACATGTATCAATTACTGTGCGACACTTGTGTTGGTGACGTGAACTTTAATGTACGGGGGGGTGTTCAGACGTTCTGGTGCATGATGTTTTGGTTGTGTTTCTGTACGTTCTCTTTCTCTGTAAGGTTTTCGTGTGGATTTCACTGCAATTTTTGAAGTGAAATGATCGTTGGCCCGTTGAGCGATTTTTGGTGGGGAAAAGCATAAGGGTTCGCGTCACTGACATGCTAATGTACTACTCTTTCTTTCTAACTGAACAGACAGCTGTGCTGCTGGGGAGTTTGTTGCGCCACTTCTTCTTCCCAGCGAACGCACTAGGAAGTGATGAAGGGTGGGCGTTTTGGGGGACTGTCTTATGTAATTTTGACGTTCGATAAGTGCTGATTCTCAGCCTAGTTTGAATAAATGACTTTTGAATTTTTGAATTTTGAATTTACTGTAGCTATGCATAATTTTAAGTTTCAATTTATGTCGGCAGTCACCATGACTGCTTATTATGTTTTTTTTTGTGCCTAAGCCCTGTTGTAACTTCCATTATTCCTACGTTCGTAACCTTTCAAACAAATGTGAGTTTTTTTCTTATTTGCCTTGCTCTCGCAGTTTTAGGTAAAAGCCTCCTCCTATTCCTTTCATTCCTCTTGATATTGTTTCCTCTCACAAATCGAGGAAGTCATCTTAAGCGTGCTGCCATCTCCTACTCGGACTACTCCTTAGCCAGGGCCAGAAAATGCTTACGAAGGAGACCGGTGGAGTTTCTTGCCCATTCTTTTCCACATAAAACTACCGTCTAGAAGGGGCGATTGAAATCAATTTTCTTGTAAATTTTGACGTTCAAAAGTGCCTATTTGAAATAAATGATTTGAGTTTGACTTTGAAGTTCTATTTAGATAAACATTTTCTAAAAGGATTATTTTATCTATCTAGATTCTGTTAACAAAATTTCCGCTTTAATTTTCAATATTATGATTAAATCGTGAGTTTTAATTATAACATCGAAAACACAGCGAGTCTTTTATGCCTGTACAAAGATCAAAGTGCTATAAACGCCTCACGAACAAACAGCTCTCAAATACTCATCAAACTCAAACATCACAGTTACAATCAATAAAACCCTCAAAATGAAAATCGTTTTGAAACCAATTTAATTGAATTACTTCCCATTACGGAGGTGCAATAACTTTTGGGTTTCAATTAATAACGTTTTCGAAATTCGAACAATTTCGAATCGATCAAAAGACTTCGGAGTATTCAAATTAACTTTTGTGCCGGTTCTACACGATCGAATGCTGGCCCAAATGCTTGACTGCGATAAACTGGAATCAGGTAACAAACTTTTCCAAAAAAAAAAAAAATCTTATTCTTTTAAATTTCAAATTCCGAATACACACGCTCATTTTAACGTGTTAATAGTGAGGAATACTAGGTTTTTTTTCTATTATTTATTGTTATTTGTTTCCTTTTTTTTTGTTCCTTAAAATAAAACCATAAAAACCAAATTATTATCAAGTTTTCCTAAAAACAAATCATACCTATTAATAAGAAATACACACAGGCTTAAATATCAATGTTTGTCATTGAAAAATAAGAAAGAAAAATGCATTTAAATAAAACAAACACACGCCTCTCCTGAATAATCAGTAAAAAAATCAGTTACTTGTTCTACCCACGACAGCCAAGCTGTTATGTTTTACATTTTTTTGTATTCAATGGTCGTATGGTTGCATGGACGGTGGGCACATAGAATATGCAACGGGTTAGGAATTTCGATCGACTAGCCATGGCGTTAAATAGACCGGGGAACAATGGCGAACTGAACTACAGTCAAGTTTCAGTGAGGTTTTTGAAATGTGCGGGTACCTCTGGCACAAAGTGGTATAGGTAGATGCAAGCTTGTTGTAAAGCAGATATCAGACGCTACACTTTTTGTTCATTTTTATATTTCATTCGAAAAATTTAATGAGCAAATCAATAGTTAATAGACTCAGGCGTGACTTGGCGGAAATCCATTATAAAATAATTTAGACGTATATTTAGTAACATAATCCGCATAAAGAGTCATACAGAACCCTATAAGAAATCGACGTGTTTCACCTCTCAACGAGGCATCCTCAGGATGACGATTGACTTGTTGTAAACCCGAACCCGACGTATTGACACGTCAAGCGTCGAGACCGTCGAGCAGATGAATGTTCATTCCTATGTTATTTTGTCGGTGTCGCGTGAACGTGGAATGAAACAAAAATGAACAGTTACTCGAGTGAACAATGGTTCACTCGAGTGACTATTAATTTTATTTTGACCTGGATATTTGATGCAAGAAAAACATGACTGGTCAATGTGAGGCGTGGGTGAGGCCTATATCCAGTAGTCCACTACTGGGCATACGCCTCACCCACATTCCCTGTCTTTCGACTATTAGTGATGATAAATAACCACGAGAGACATTAAAGAACATTCTCAAGTTTGTTTTACGATAAATGATGAACAGCAGATGTTTTTGTGTTCATAAGATAGTTAAACGGAACTCCCAGCCGGAGTTTTTTTTTCCCTGTAGGTAGCTATGGAGGTGGTAGCTGGGGAGTTTGTTGCGCCACTTCTTCTTCCCAGCTAACGCACTAGGAAGTGGTGAAGGGTCGGCGTTTTGGGGGACTGTCTTATGTAATTTTGACGTTCGAAAAGTGCTGATTCTCAGCCTAGTTTGAATAAATCAAAAATAAATTAATCATGTATCAAATCCATGGTATCAGTTTTCGCGTCGATGTCCCATGCCAGCCTGTATAGTACTTATGCAAAAATAATATACATTATTACGGTTAACTTTTGTACCCGATAAAAATCATAGGCAACAGCTATTTATAAATGATACACATAACATCACGCCTGTTGTCCCCGAGGGGTTAGCCAGAGGTATACCTATAGCACACCCACACTACACCAGCAGTGCTATTCTGTAACCATCTCACCGTGAAAACTTAGGTGAAGTGAGCGTGGAGTGAGCTGTCATTCCACAGGGATTGACACTATTGACAGCTCACTTCACCCAAGTTTTCACGGTGAGATGTTTACAGAATCGCATGGCAGTTATGCTTAAGTCTGTGGGCGAGCCTTTTGACTTGAACCGGGCACAAATCCAGAATCCGGGCTGTTACTGAAATATTCCAGAAGGAATACCCCAATAACACTTTGCCCGACCCGGGAATTAACCCAGGACCTCATGCTCAGCAGTAGCGCTTGACCTACGAGGCAGTTATAAATAAAAATAAAAAGTGAAACATGTTTTCCTATATTCTCTGGAGTAAAAACCAAATATTAATAGTTTACCCAACGCAGCCGGTTCTCCAACAAGTGGTAACGATGTGAATAAAATTGTATTTTTATTCTTCTCTCATAGTTGTTTCATTGTACTTCTCTCATAATTGTTTCCGATTGTTTTGTTGCACAATGAAACTGTGGCGAATTATGAAAAATTTTAGAAACAATCCTATTTGACGCCGGGTGAGTGTTTGCTTTTGTTATTAAAATATACAAATATAAACAAATCAAAGAGAATTAGCCAGTGAAAAAATAAAAAATATCGATTTTTTTTTCGGGTCTGCGGCTCCTGGTAGTATTAAAAAAAAATTAAAATCGATTCACAATTGATTAAAAAAATATAGATAAACATACATACCTAATTAAAAAAACGAGCGAACCCTACCAGTACTCGCTTAAGATATGTAACATCTGACATCTTGGCTGACGTATGATATAAATAAAATTCATCATCATCATCAACCTCTCTTTACTCTTGGAAAATGGGTTGATACCATCTGACGGCCAACTACAGCACCGCGTGCGCTCATTGGTCAAATCAAATAGCGCGCGCTTCCTCGGCTTCCTGTTACACACTTCCGTCCCTTCCACGAAATCACTCCCACAGAATGCAGAAAAGCATAGGGAAAGATGAACACATAAAAAAAAAAATATATAACCTCCGCCTTTTTTCCGGCGGTCCTTTAGTCGGTTTAAAAAAGCCTCTCAAACTTTCAAGCCAAACCAATACACACACAAATCAATACCTCTCAACACAATACGTGCACAAACCAATACAATACATAAAACATAGCACATAATTGCAACTGTTTCATTTTGCACAGTTGCAAACATGAACACTTTGTTTGTGGTCGCTTCGAGTTAAATATGTATTGATAAAGGACTGTTCATATTAGTACGGCGCGAATAAAGGACTTTTGATACTAGTACGGACGATTTTCGACGAAGTTGTGCGGATTGGAAATGTGTTTTTGCCGAGTTGCCAATGGGTAAATAATAACGTGTTTGCAGTATCACAAGCTATTTACAATACAATAGTGTTGGGGCCGTTTAAATACCTTCAGACAATCAAATTCTGTTCGTTTATATGAATATGGCATACCTTTTTTTTTTTTTTTGAGTGTGGGCAATTATCAAATAACTTCTCCCGCTCTGGGCGGAGCGGGAGGGCGTGTCAGACTTTTACTGACTAAAACCCACCCGTGTTCCTTCCGTTGCCTGTGTGCCGGGGTCGCGATATCCCTTTCAGACAAACCCGCAACCCCGGCAGGCATTGGCCCTTCCGGACCCCGTCAGTTGGTGCTGACATCTCTTTGAGGCGCGCGTGGAACACAACGCGCCGTCGACCCGGGCCTGGTCCCTATCGGACGGCGAGCTACCCATTGCTCACCGTCCGCAAGCCCGCGCCTACGGTGGCCGGAAGTCGGCTCGCGACTCCCGACGCCCTGGGCGTCTACTGCGGCGACTAGGGGCGCGAGGGCGCGAATCTTGCCTCTCCCTCGCGCGCTCCGCCTCCTCCTTTGCGAGCATTACTGCTTCGCAGAAGGAGGTGACGGCCTCCCATGCACTCTCGCTCCGGACCATGGCCTGAACCAGGGCCGGACGCGAGAGATCGCCGCCGCCGATCGCCTCCGTGAGGACACGGCGGTGCTCCGCCCAAGCTGGGCAGACCTCCACCGTATGCTCCACCGTGTCCTCCGGGCGATCCACACAGTGGTGACACCCGGGCGTTTCCTCCCGCTTTATCCTGAACAGGAACCTCCCGAAACAACCATGTCCGGTGAGGACCTGTGTCAGGCGGAAGGTGAGGACGCCGTGGCGCCTCTCTAGCCACTCCTCAAAGAGGGGACTTATCGCCACAATTGTGGCGTGCTCAAATATCAAAATCAAAATTAAAATCGCGCAATTATATGGCATACCTGTATGCCATATTTGTATAAACGAACAAAATTTGACGTGCTATCAATCATTCATTCATCTTTAATCATTTCGATGCTTCATTCAAGTGACCGATTTGAGTGAAATTGGAAGTTAACTTGGCAACTATTGCACCCTGTATGATATAAGACTTTTTCCTGTCATTTTGGTACCTAAAATAAGACAAGTTAATGTTGAACACGGCTAATTAATTCCCATTCCATCAACTAAATGCAACCAAAATGTTAATTCCTTCTCACATCTTCCATTTCTCAGCGCGCCCCGCATTCTCTGCAAGTAGACTATTACGTAATGTACCTTGCGACTACTTAAGTACACTGATCTTTAAACTTAACACCTGAATGTCTGCAAGTACTGCCATGCACCTGCTGTGAAGTAGTTTAAGTTTGGTTTAAGTTACGTTTAAGTTCTTACTTGAATGTATGAGTGTATGGACGAAGGGAGCTGGGGTTGAAGTAGGCGTGTTTATTAAGTAAGTTAAGAAATATTAAAATAATAATAATGTATAAACGTGTTGGTAATTTAAAATGACATATTAAGGGCTTTTTTCACAGAGTTAGGACTCTTTGAAAAAAAGCACAATTTACTAGATGAATATATTCTAAAAATGGAAAAAAAATTGTGATATGATCAATCAGCTGGGTTTTTTTCTTTTTTTTTTGAGATTGGGAAATTATCATATAACTTCTCCCGCTCTAGGCAGAACTTATCTACAGGTGATCATAACAATTTAGAGTTTTGAATTTGGTAATCAGGTTGGACAATGTATGAATGAACCTACGAAAGCGAGCTTTTTCGGTGAGATAATTTACTCACAGAAAAAGCTCGCTCATATTAGTATCATGAAAACTCTTCCAAAGTAAAAATACTAGCTAGTTTATTTTATTTAGTACAAAACATCAAACAGAAATGTAATTTGTTTGTCCACTTGAAGTTTAAAATTATAAATATTCTAGTCAAAAGCTTTAGTTACTGCCTTTACGTCGAATTACGCAATTTCGCGCGCCTCAATTTCTCAGAAAAAAATATGGAACAACTTTTACAACAGCTTTGTTGAGTCATAAAATAGTTATTTCTAACGCAACTAATTAGATATTTATTCAGGTTAGACATTAATTACTATATTTTGGCAACTTAATCAACCTTCTTTTCCTTGCATAATTAATTAGTTAAACCAATCATTTTTAACCTAACGAGCCAAGTTTTTCCCCGTAACTCATCTTTATAACACTTAAAAAATTCCCGTTTTAGTGCAAGAATAATGGGGAGATATTTACTATGCATGATACTGTCATTTATTTTATGAAACTTGTCTTGGCCTCAGTTGCCAAGTTTTTTACTGGATTAATTTTGGACTTGGCCGGCTGGAATTGGGGCAAGTATTAAGGCTGAGATATCGTGCTATAGAGGGGGATGTTTTTACGAAGAGATGTAAAAAGTGACGGTGGACATCTGGCGAGTTGTCAAAGTTAGTGATGTTAGCTTTTCTTATTGTCGGTTTTGGGCGGTTTTCTGAGACACTCTGGTTGTCTTCAGTGAGATTTTGTTCGTTAATTTTTGATGGTTTTTGTCGGGATGAGGTCAGAACTTTGAGTGATAATATTTTCATATCTCTTTTGAATTAATAAATGCCAGACTCTCTCTAGTCCGCTTATTTTATGTTTTTTTTTTTTGTATCTTTGGCCTCTGACCCTGACAGCAACCTATAGATAAAATTTGTCAAACTTTTCTGTGTCAATAATGGATACGAGGCTTTTGGCTAATCTGTAAAGTGGTATTGTTTTTTTTTTCTTTTTTGTAATGTGCGTTTAATTTGTGCAGAATAAACACTTTTTCTTTCATTTCTTTTTTTCTTTTCGTATGACATTTGTCATCATACCTGTTAAAAGAGATAGATAATAACTTTACATAACATTAACAAAACATACCGGCTTGTTTCTCCGAGGGTTGGGCAGAGGGGTACCCATAATACACCCACATTTCACCAGTTATGTGTAAGTCCCATGTAATAGGGAGCGAGCCTATTGACAACAACCGGGCACAAATCCAGACTCCGGGCTACTACTAAAAAATTCCATACAGAAAAACGCAATAACACTAACCGATAATACCTTTATCCGGTTAAAAACTGTGTTCCTCATTTGGAAAATCTTATAACCGAACCCAGGACCCAATTTTCAACCTTCAAGATCTATAATTAAAACCTCAAAAATGCCTGAAGAAGTACCTAAGTCTAGGCTTCACAAAGTGGAGTCGACCCAATAAAGCAACCAAGCATTAATCAGTAAGGTTCAGTTCCCCCCCCTCCTTTACAACATTAATAAAAAAAGGGAATCCAATTTTTCAGACTTTCCTCTTGAATATAAATCGCTTCTAATTTAATAAGGAACACAAGTCTGAACAGGTTCGTCATATTAATTACGAAGTTAATTAGCAAGAAAGTTTATCTCTAAAGCCTTTAGAAAAATAAATCTTTCTAATAGTCAGACATGGTGTGAGGATATATTACTGCAAGGCTAGGAAAAGGGGTAAGCACAGATGTGCATTTCATTTTAAGAACTACGTAGGCATGATAAATGAAAAATAAATACCTAGTTAAACATACCCCAATATTAACTTCACCTTGTGTCCAATCCTTGTCCCCTAGCTCGTCGGGACAAGGCAGTTTAGTTTATGGCAATTCTTCTCTTTCTTATATCGGTGGGAGAGTGTCCAGTCCAGACACGAGCTCTACAGGGGTGGAGTGGGGCCCTTCCCCCTAAGGGGGAACCGATCTTAACACAATTAGGAAAAACGAAAATTTTATCAGCCTAGGGTAATTTAGGTACAGTCACAAGGGGAAGGCAGAAACTACGAAGCGCCACCTGCTACAACCCTCACATACTTCTTTTGTAAATATGTAATAATAATGTTTTCAGCAATATTGATATCTTCGCTCTACATGCTGAGAAATTCCGTAGCCTAATCCACACAGAAATTTCAGAAATTTAAACCCACTCATTTGTTTTATCAACAAAATTATTTCTTTTTTGTATTTGAATTCCTTTTTAGTTTTAGTTAAATATTTTAAACACGTTATTTACAATTATATTATATAAGTATTAATTGCAACCGCACTATGTAACATTAAAAATTACTCTTTTTTATAATCTGTGGGAAATGTCGTGGGTTATACACTTGCTCACTTTGTATGAACTGTTTGTATATTATTGTAGTGTGTAACTGTTTATTTTCCTAAATAAATAAAATAAAAATAAAAAAAATTTAGCTCTACATAAGAAGAACCAGCCAAGTGCGTAGGACTCGCACACAGACACACATACCTATAATTACTTTCATTTCTGCATGATAGAAGCCTTATAGTTACACATATTCACAAAATTTCAATTAGTTAAGTAAAAAGAAAAAAAAAAACAATGGTCGACGTATATTTAGTAACTTAATCCGAGTAATGTTCTTAATGAGTCATAAAGAACCCTGTAAGATATCGACGTGTTTCACCTCTCAACGAGGCATCCTCAGGAAGGCGATTGACTTGTTGCGAACTCGGACCCGACGTGTGGACACGTCAAGCGTCGAGCGCAGAGTCGAGTGTGTTGCACTGAAACACGTGTCGATTTCTTACAGGGTTCTTTATGACTCATTAGGAACAGTTACGCGGAATAAGTTACTAAATATACGTCGTCTATTGTATTTTATAATGGATTTCCGCAAAGTCACGCCTGCATCAATTAGCTACCTATTAAGGTTTAAGAATTACCGCGGCAGAGTTGACATCATTCTCCTGCCCTTATCTCAATTTATTCGGGGTCGGTGCAACATGTTCCTTTCTTCCATACTTCTCTATTAGTCATCATCTCAGTAGTCACCCCCTTTCTAGCCACATCATCTTTCACACAGTCCATCCATCGTTTTTTTGGTCTTCCCCTACTCTTAAAGCCATCCACATTCATACTCAAAACTTTCCTCACGACATTTTCCTCATTTCTCCGCATCACATGCCCATAACATGACAACCGATTTCCACACAACTAATACGCAGAGATATGTGGCAGATTAAAGGGGTGACGATAGATGAAAGGTGTGTTACCCAGTGCCTGGGTTGTGGAGGTCACATAGGCAGTCGCTCCATGTAAAATGCTGGTATTCAGCTGCATCCGGTTATACTGGAAATCGACGCCAACAGCCTTATCCCAACTAGGGATAAGGGTAGGTAGATTCAGCCCTGCGGCAGACTGACATACAAACGACGTAAGCTTAACTACAATCTCGTTGGCACTTTTAGAGTACGGAACCCTTAAACTGTTGAGTTGTTTTAGAAAATGTCTTCTCGTCAATAAAGCAGTGTCTTTAAAACCCATAACATTACGCCTGCAATACTCGAAAGGTTAAACAGAAGCGTACCTATTGTACACCCACATTTTGCAAGTTATTTTAAAGGGCCATGTAACAGGGGGCGAGCCTATTGCCACCAACCGTCCACAAATCCACAGTACTGAGAAATTCCTGATAGAAAAACCCAATAACACTTTGCCGACCTGGAAATCGACCTCATGCTCAGCAGTAGTGCTTGCGACCACTAGATCTACGAAGCAGTCCCCTAAAAACCCTACTGAAACCTATACAAACAAATAAATAATTTATCATTATGACTTTTCCGTTATACAATTTCTTCAAAACTTGTAAGCTGTACATAAACTAAATATTTCTCAGTATTTGTTAACAATTGGACCCGTGTGTCGCTAAGTTGAAACACCAGTTCCTACTATTTTAGAGAGAACGGATAAAGTCTGGATTTAAGTTGCAACTGCAGCGAAATAAGTTTGGTTTAAGCAGTACCTTACAATTTTAGTTCAGTCTCTGTTAACTATGATTTGTGAGTTGAGATACAGTGGACGACTTAGATAAGTGTGTATGTATGCTCAATTTGGACCCTTCTAAGCCATCTATATATAATAACAACTAGAATATTGATTATGATATGCAATAATTAATATTGTAACACCGAATATTTAGTTTTTTGGCGTAAAAAAAGCATTTGGAAAGTTTCCAAATGCTTTTTTTACGCCTAAAACGGGTACAACATCAAATTCAATGTTACAGTTGCATAACATAATCAATATTCTAGTAACTTAGTTAGCCACATTTCTTATTTCCATACAGTATTATTTCCAAATTAATCAAAACAGGTAAATATTTGACAGCTATTTACGACGTTTCCAACTTTCAGAATAAACGCTCTTAACTATAGAATTCGACAATTGATCATATTATTCATTGTTATTAGTAATTAACTGTTTATTTATTTTACCTCGATGGTCCGATGGTGCTTATCATTTATAACTTCTAGTTACAGTTTTATGTAAGCGGGCACGCCCTTTATGCCTGGAGGCTTTTATTTAGATATTAAGTTCTGTTTACGTTTAGTTTTTATTTCTGTCCGAGTATAGTTCTCGATGATTTTGTTTGGTATATTGGCGTGTGCTAGCTAACATATGGATAATAATTTAAATTATATTAATTATGTTGAATACTATTACATAGAATCATTTTTTTTTTCTTTCTAACTGAACAGACAGCTGTGCTGCTAGGGAGTTTGTTGCGCCACTTCTTCTTCCCAGCTAACGCACTAGGAAGTGGTGAAGGGTGGGCGTTTTGGGGGACTGTCTTATGTAATTTTAACGTTCGAGAAGTGTTGATTCTCAGCCTAGTTTGAATAAATGACTTTTGAATTTTGAAAAAATATCCGAAGTCCACCAACAGCAAACAAAAATAACTTTGTTTTAACCAGTTTAGAAGATTATAATTATTCATAGTACAGCTAAAACTTCGCATTTTTTTTTCAAAAAAGTTAACACCACATTATGTAATACCACAATGTTTAATAGTACTGTAGCATAATTTACATATTTAGAAGTAAACAAGCACATAATGTATGGCGAACGCTGTCGTAATGAATGGAAGTCAGAGGGAAAATAATTTGACAAAACTTTAGAAATACGATAACTAAAACAACTAAACATATTATTATAATCCCCGCGCTTGCAGCTTAGTACGTGTCTTCAATTTAAACTACAGTATTACCCGTGTTTAATTTCAGTTAAATATATAACAATAAATTCCGCTTAAGCATTGGTTTCCAGTATAGTTTCAGTCTCATTTAACGACGATTTGTGTACAATGCAGTTTTATGTGGTGCACGGAGAACGAGGCAAATTAAAGAACAAGATAGTAGTTGTCTTTTGTTTTACTTGGTTTCCCAGATTTATATCCTATTCTTGCCTATATGAATCTAGATTCTGTATCAAACACTTAGGCTAAGCGTTTGCTGAGACGCAGATGACGCAGCGCAGCACAGTACAGATTTTGCAGGGTAGAGCAGGTGAGGCAGACATACGCCGTGAGCGTATGCCGCGACGCAGCAACACAGACACATTCGCGTTCTAGCTAGTAAAAACAACGCCAGTCGCCCATTGTATATTTTGTAGTGCATAATTATTATTTCTTGTTATGTATTTTTGTGGTGTACAATAAAGTATATATAAATAAATAAATAAACAACAGACGGCTGTACTTCGTTACCTGCGTCTCAGCAAAAAAACAAGTGAATACCTGCACACGTCGCGCAGAAATCTGTGCCAGCTCTACAACGAGACGCAGAGCAGAGCAGACACATGTCTGCGTCACACGTGCCTACGCCGCAGCGTACGCAGCTGTCAATACATTCATGCATTACAAAAACTGCTCTGCCCTGCGCTGCGTCTCAGCATACGCTTAGACTGAATCTTCCCTTACGCTGATATCAGACGCTTCACTTGTGTTAACGGTTTACTCGAGTTTTGGTTTCATTCCGCGTTTACACGACACCGAAACAATTACATAGGAATGAACGTTCATTAGTACATCATTTTTCAATCATTCAGAGTGCGAATGAAAGATGCGGAGTGCCAAAATCCAACATCGTTGAATCGGTACACAAATCAATTCATTTTTCGCTTTTAATTCATTTTGTGTCTAGAATAATATGTAAATGGCAGGCGAGCTGCGTAGCACCCCATATGCTTAATTATAGGTACTGATTAAATGACATATGATCCATGTTTCATTACCTAATTGAAAGTCCATATAATCAACAACTAATATCAAATGAATTTTCAGTCGAATTATACTTGGCTCTATTTTGCAAACCACAATACTGATTAACATCGAATGAAAACCACGTTAACGCTTTGAAATTTGAGTCGAGTGCTATTTGCGAATGAACTAGTGCTACTAGTTGACCGGTCTATTGGAAACAGGTGCATTCATGCCTCTTCAGGTCACTTGGGTTCAAACCAAAGTAATCGTCTTTGTAAAGGCGTGTACGCACGAACGAACAAAACATGGTGAATACGAACAACTAACACCGAAAATTTGGTTCATACGTGTGGAAGTAAATTAGAACACCATATGAACACTGTTCGACTAGTGTTCACGCTCAACCGCCCGTTCTCATTAGTAGCCATGGATTCGCCGATGGAAGTGGTTGACAGTGAAGTAGCCACAAATTTCTCCAAACACCGTCAACACAGAACAACGAAAATGCGTCGCCACGATCGTTTTTAACGAACACAGTGTTTGATGTTCGTTAGTGGTACGCACAAGCGAACAAAGTGTTCGATGTTCGTGTTCACCATGTTCTTGTTCACGCCTCATTCGGGAAAGTATTGGCATACCTTTTACTGCCGTCACAAGCACATTGGGTGTTCAAACATTTTTATTGTTTACAGCCACATCGAAAAAAAATCGTTACCTTAAAGGCTATTTTTGTACGTCAAATAAACCATTAAGGTATCATTCCGTACCCGACCGCAGGAGGCAACTGCAGGCAACATGTTGCTGCGATACGACTGGTTTCTATGAATTTCTATGAAATACCTGCCGTAGAAAAGGCGACACGTGTAGCTCGACCGCAGACCAGCAGTGCTATTATGTAACCATCTCACCGTGAAAACTTAGGTGAAGTGAGCGTGGAGTGAGCTGTCATTCCACAGGGATTGACACTATTGACAGCTCACTTCACCCAAGTTTTCACGGTGAGATGTTTACAGAATAGCATGGCAGTAGTGCCGCCAACGCTCGAGCACACGTTTTTCTGTTTGTTTTGTTTTTCATTTGTTTTTGAATACGGGCTGCTGCCGCCTGCGATTGGGTTCAAAATCATGACTGCAGTGACATGGCGCCGCGACATGACGCCGCGACACGTCACCTGCAGTTGCCTCCTGCGGTCGGGTACGGAATTGTACCTTTACAGACACTTTTGAACTGTCAAGAAATTGATCAGATAGCCAGAAGTTCAGAGATCCGTTCAAAAGCGTAGACTACTATGAACACCTACCTACAGGCAATCATCAAGTAGGTACGTAAACAAATAATTAATGTCAAGCCAAACCAATCATTTCAAAACATAAAAATGCTGAACATAATTACTTCCACGTTTTCCTATAAAACTTCCCTTACCTTATACTATCGCTCTCATTTCAGCCCTGAAACTTTCCCATACTTCTGATTCCTGGCGTCGAAGCACCTGAAATGAATCCAACTTTTCTAATTTTCTGCAACTTATAAATTCCAATTGCGAGACGGAATGTGTCGATAATTAAATCTCGAGGTATGAGTTTGGATAGCTGAAATGTGTTATTTGATAGTGGTGTTTTAAGTAACCAGTGTTTTGATGTGAAGCTTTAGGTCAAATTTCACCAATGGAGGAGCTAATGGCTAAGTAATAACAACCGAACGGGAGGATCCGGGTTAAGCTACGCTTGTCGGAGTCGGTCTGTAGATGGATGAACATCTTTACAAACCGAGACTCCTCCGTGCCTCGGAAAGCATGTAAGCCGTTGATCCCGGCAGTCATTCGTGGATCTTTGACAGTCGTTACGGGTCGTCAGAAGCCCGAAAGTCTGACAACCAGTCTTACCAAGGGGTATCGTATTACCCAGTTACTGGGTTTTGGAGGTCAGATAGGCAGTTGATGCATGTAAAATACTGGTATTCAGCTGCATCCGGTTAGACTGGAAGCCGACCCCAACATAGTTGGGGAAAGGCAAGACAGATTGATTTGAGGTCGAATTTCAACAATGCAACTGAACGCGATCAGCTCATCTAAACCACAGTCAAGAGCTGTCAATGTCAATATTCCACATAAATGATGCCACTGACAGCTCATGAACGTGTTTGAAAGAAATTGTATGAGAAAATGGTTAATAAAGTTATCCGGCCAAGTGCAAGTCAGACTCGTATACGAAGAGTTCCGTACGACCGTACAATATTTAGCAATAAACGCTGAAAAAAAAATGTTTCTTATATGGAACTACACGTTTCTCACATAGAAGAAACGTGTGAAGAAATTGTATTTATCATTTAAATATTCGTTTACACTGTAATACCATTTACCTAATAACAGATTTTTTAATTCATTCGTCAATAGATTTTCTTTCTTTTCTGATTGATTCGGGTATGTTATTATACCTATATTTTATTGACATAATCAAAGGGCTTGATTATGTCATTGGGATTGTTGAATGTATTTTTAGAAAAATATAAAAACAAATGGCAATCTGAATATGAAACAACAAAGAAAGGGCGTATGCCCACCGCTGGAACACAAAAACGAATAAGCTAAATAATTTTGTTAAAAAGGAGAACTCCAATACCAACAAAAGCAACCTAAAATCAATCAAACTGCTTAGACTTTCTGAACTATGTTGGGTCAGCTTCCAGTCTGACCCTATGCAGACTAACTGCCTATCAGACTCCACTACCGAGTAACAGGGTAATACGATACCCCTTGGTAAGATTGGTTGTCAGACTTTCGGGCTTCTGACGACCCGTAACGACTGTCAAAGATCCACGAATGACAGCCGGGATCAACGGCTTAACGTGCTATCCGAGGCACGTAGGAGTCTCGGTATGTAAAGATGGTCACACATCCACGGACCAACCCCGGCAAGCATAGCTTAACCTAATGGATCAACCCGTGCTGTTATTTATTATCCACGAGCTCCTAATACGAACAAAACTAACCTAATAGTAACGAATTACACATCTAAGGAAGACACATTAAACAAAATTAAAAGCGCAAGCGTAACACCTCACTACCTCCGTATTCTCTACATCTCCCATTTTAGCGGAAAACTAGTTTAATTGGTTAATCCCATTAAGGTGTATCGCATTAGATACCGTCTGAGGTTTCAATTAGACTTGTAGCAGTGTACTGGCACAGAATAGATAGGGTACAGAAGGCCGGCTCCATACAACGAGTTAAATACATCATCCTTCGTGAGCATTACTGCTTCGCAGAAGGAGGTGACGACTGCCCATGCCCTCTCGAGAGATCGCCTCCACGAGGACACGGCGGTGCTCCGCCCAAGCCGGGTAGACCTCCATCGTATGCTCCATCGTGTCCTCCGGGCGATTCACACAATGATGACACCCGGGCGTTTCTTCCCGCCTTATGCGGAACAGGAACCTCCCGAAACAACTGTGTCTGGTGCGGACCTGCATCAGGCGGAAGGCAAAGACGCCGTGGCGCCTCCCAAGCCATTCCTCAAAGAGGGGACTTATCGCCGCAATTGTAGCGTGCCCATTAGTTCACTACCCGGCCACTGTAATTTTTAGTATGGTAACATTATTTTGCTGTCAAGATTATGAATAAGATTAGAATAGAAGTAGAGTGCTAAAAGGTTCTTCCGCCGTTGGAATGACGTTGACAGCGGGGAGCTGTTGGTAAACATTTGTGTAATTGTTTTGTGAAATGTATCGAAAGAATAGGATGGCGGAGTTAGTACCAATTTTGGCCGCTCGCCAAAAGAACCTCGTAGCGCTATATAGGTGATTGGCAGTCGTGGGTGCGTTTGAACGCGTTTTTCTTTTTTTATGTGAAGCGTGTCTTCGAGTATGTGTGCGTCCGTTCTCGCTCTTTTTACGAAGCCGACCTTCTGCTACTATTTAATCTGTGGTACTGGTGGGTGGATTCTAGTCCTTAATTATTACAAGGTTTCTATGTATCGTGTCATTGAGTTTGGTTGTGTGGTTACAGTTTAGCGATATGTTCAGTGTGTGTGGTACCTAAGGTTATGCAGAGTTCAAGTATTATCGGATTTAAACATTGGTAGTTTGAGTTAGTTTGTGTCTTCCTTATTGAGGCGTAAGAATATTGCTTGACAAACCCTGTTATTATGAACGCCTCATCATCTGCCTAGCCTTTTCCCAACAATGTTGGGGTCAGCTTCCAGTCTAACCACCTTTACATGGAGCGACTGCGTATCTGACCTCCACAACCCGTTTACTGGGTAATACGATACCCCTTGGTAAGATTGCTTGCCAGACTTTCGGACTTCTGACGACCCGTAACGACTGTCTAAGATCCACGAATGACCAACGGCTTAAAACGTATTGGTATGTAAGTCAAGTCATTCTTTTTATTAAAGAAATAAAGATAACAAATAGATAGGTACTGAATAAATTACCAGACTTGGTTTTACATTAGATCTCACATTTTTTTGCGATAGAAGAACTGTGTTGCTAGACTTGCACCTTTCTGAGCGATTTCTATCTTTCATCAAAGTCAAAATAAGTAACGGGTTTTACAAACGGTAATGAGACAAAATACCTAAGTTGCAGAACCATTTTGACTAAAATATCAATCGATTAATAACTGTCATGGTATGGTTGTATTCTTTGTGGTCTTCTTCTTCTTTTCGAGTCGATGGTAAATCATTTATTATGTTGAACGAGTTGGGCCCAGTAGGTGACCACGCCAATCGCGGTATCAGTGGCATTTATAAGGTCCTCTGAAGTGTTTGGACACTTTGGACACTTCAGCATATGGGACACCGCTTCTTTCTGGTCAAAAACTTAATAAAGTACCTAACTCTTCATTTATATATTGCGCTAAACGAACCAACTACAACAATTCTCTCCTTCATTTACCGACAACATTCACGATGTCACCGCACTTCGCCACTAAACTAAATTTATTAGTTAATTTTCCATTCCATTTAGCACTTACGCTGCTTTTAATGTCAACGCACTTAAAGTTCGCAGCGGTAAAATGACTCCACTCCTCAAGAAAATTAAAAGATAACTGGGTGATGTCGGTTATGGAAATAAATTGAGGTTATTTTTAATAGTGAATGAAGACATCTTGATAAAACCAGCATGTCCTGGATCAGAAATTCGAAGACATGTGACATCCACCAACCCACACTGGGCTCGCGTGGTGGATTGCGGTCCACTCTCTCTCACTTGGAAGGGGTAAGAGTCCCAGCAGTGGGAACATTAAAGACTGATTATGAAATGTGATTTCACGTTCGAGTATCTTACGGTCAATACGGGCAGTATGCTAAGCTAAGCCAAAAGGCGCTATCTCAGAGATACGCCCTTTTAGTTTTTTTTATACCATTCAATAGCTATAACAATTTCGCATCTAATGGTATAAGCCAAATATCGCTATCTAACTTAAAACATAAAAAAACCACTCAGAAGTTTTTTTATATCCATATGTTTCCTTAAATTACAATGAACAAAAAGTCAATTTTCTCAAAACTTACTCCGATTGAGATAGCGCCTTTCGGCTTAGCAGGGCAGAATAGCCATTGTTGATATTGGGGGGACATCTTTTAGCATACTGTCAAATCACTGAAAAGTTTTCACAGGAGTAAAATGAATTGGCCTATTGAAATTTCACTTTGAGTTTCTTATCGGGTCATTAGGCCCTTACTATAGTCAAAAACACTTAAACAAAGAAAAGTGTTTCGAAAACCTAAACACACAACAAGATAAGATCCGAGTTTGTCCCAAAAGTTTAACATTAAACATAAAGATTAAAGGGTTAACATTCATTTGTACGTACATTGAGTGTAATTGAAACTTTAATTACCTTAATTGATTTGGTATTTATATACATAACATCACGCCTGTAATCCCCGAAGGGTACGGCAGAGGTGTACCTATAGTGCACCCACATTTCGCCAGTTATGTTTGAGTTCCATGTAATGGGAGGGGCGAGCCTATTGCCATCAACCGGGCACAAATCCAACTCCGAGTTGCTAATGTGAAATTCCTGATGGAAAATCCAAATAACACTTTGCCCTACCTGGGAATCAAACCCAGGACCTCTGGCTCAGCAGTATTGCTAGCTACCACTAGACCAATGAGGCAGTCAAGTTTTCAGCCATAAATTGATAATAAATAAAACCAGCCTATGAGGGGCAGAAAAAACGTTTCTGTTAACAAACTTCCATATTGATACAACAATGACAACCATTTTTCAAATTATCTAAAGTACATACATCTTTTATGGGGTACTGTGTTAAATTTTAGAACAATATAGCTTGTTAATTTTAAATTGTTGTTTGTTAAATTTATTACAAATAAATGAAAGAAAATTTTAACTCATATAAATACATAGTAAACTTTGTAAACAAGCATATTACAAATTAGAGGATCCTGCTCCATAGGACAATTTAGAGTCTAGACAAAATCAAACAGGTGGTAACTTAATTGTATAATTTATATTTTTTATTAGACATAAATTTTACTTTCTGTGATTTCTTCCTCACACACTGACTTAATAATTGTAAATTTTTTGAAAAATCTTCTACTTTGACAATGTTCGTAAATATGTGAGACTATGTATATATAACTTAATTAGTTTATCGGTCATTGCTTCATTTTTAATTCTTTTTACCTATTGTGTAATTTTATTCTAGGTGCACCGTCCTCACATACTATTAAACGTAATTTTAATTAATGTATACAAGATAGTGTAAAACATTTTAAAAGAGTAACGGTGGAGTTTCTTGCCCATTCTTCTCCATACGAAAACTACCTTTTTGAAGGGGCGATTAGAATCAATTCTATTTGTTTGTAAATTATGGCGTTCAAAAGTGCCTTTTATGTGTTTAATTAGTTGAAATAAATTATTCGACTTTGACTTTGTCTTTGATTGCACTTTGCACCGAGATAGTTCCGATCATGGCCGAACAGGACCGATAAGCCGGTGGAGCAGACCAGTCCTGAAGTGGCGACCACGTATCGGTAAGTGTGGGACGCCCCTCAGTTAGACGAACCGACGACCTTCAAAAGGTAGTTAGGACAGACTGGATGCGGAAGGCGGAGGGTAAGGTGTCGTGGCGCAGCCTGGGAGAGGCCTATATCCAGCAGTGGCCTGCGATAGTGCAAAGCTCTTCTTTCCTGTGTGACTTTCCTTTTCATTTTATTGCGCCTTGCACACAGAGAGCGTCACTTCTCTCAAATTATGGCAGTAATTTCAAAGACCTTTCAAATTGGGAAAAAGAAAAATAGAACTTTCCAGCAAAAAGAACTATACTGCCCTGCTAAGCCGAAAGGCGGTATCTCTGAGATACGCCCTTTTAGTTTTTTTTTTATACCATTCAATAGCTATAATAATTTCGCATCTAATGGTATAAGCCACACACCGCTATCTAACTTAAAACATTAAAAAAAACCACTCAGAAGTTCTTTATATCCTTATGTTTCCTTAAATTACAATTTACAAAAAGTCAATTTTCTCTAAACTTACTCCGATTGAGATGCCGCCTTTCGGCTCAGCAGGGCAGTATAGTAGTTGAACTTTGTCTAGGAAAATCTTTTTCAAGGAACTCTATTACGCTAAGCTCAAATAAACGTGATTGTTACTACATTATAACGAAACAGAATCGGTCTAAAAGCACTGCCTCAAGCTCCGGTTTCACTTACATAGGAAAAAATCCTAAGCGACGGAATACCCTAAAGCTTCGCGCAAACCAGCGCGACGCGACAGCGCGACGCGACACCGGTTATTGTTATACCGTCAAGTTTTCTTAGAAATTGTATTGTTCGAGTTGCGTCGCGGCGTCGCGTTTCGCTGGTCTGCACAAAGCTTTATACTTTTTCCTTCTAAAGTATGTATTTCTTTCGCGTTTTTCTAACCTGTTTACTGATCATGTTAACTCAGATTGTGAATCCGATTTTTTTCCGCGATTCTAGTTTATTTTTCTTTAATGTTTTCAAGGGCTATAGAAGCTGTTTATTGAGGCTTGAAGGGCCTGCGGTTGGTAGACTGATTTTTATTAAAATAGTGTAGAGGTTATAAATTCAAATATTTTACAGAAGAACATGTTATGATTGGTTTTTGCATAATGTTCTACTGGCTTTATACTCGAATGTTATGCTGAGTTTCAATGAATATGTTTATTTATCACAGATATCTGCAAAATAAAAAAAATATAAAAAAAAAGACTTCTTCTCACGTTGATCCTGTGGCGGCATCTACATCGCCACATGCGAACTACGCATCAAAGACCTGACGTCACACAACCTCCTGACGTCACACAATTCCTGCATCGCACAATTAGAGTTTACCGCGTGATGGACTTATATTTGCATAGGTATATGTCCATCGCCCGGAAAACTCTCCTGACTTCAACCTCTGGGCAGTTGCCCACCAGACACGGCACCCGTCTGGTCGAAGGATCCTCCCTTTTCTATGGTGGATGAGTGAACTTTACGGCCTGTTCCTTATACCCCTAAAATCCCAACGTTGGGCCCAACGCTACTCGTCCAACATCCACACGTTGGTCCCAACATCGGCCCGAACTTGAAGAAAATACCTTCCCTAAGTTGGGGAAAGTGAAAAAGAACTCAAAACCTAGTCGAAAAGGACGCGGTAAATGCTGAAAACTGCATGCTTTATTTAAGAAGCTTAGTATTATTACGTTTGTTACGCACAATTACGCCTCCTAAAAATGTTCTTACAATAATGTAAGCTATATTAGACTCCTAATAAAATATTCTCTTTGCGTTCTTGTTTAGCCAGAACAGTTGGCAACAGCTGCCATTTTTAAATGCCTTGTAGAAGCTTGTAGAGGCTACAAAGTCTTGTAATTTAATCTTTCTTCCTTCATTCAGTTTTTTAATTATTTTATTTTTCAGTATCGCTGTTGGATTAAGTCGGTAAGGCGCGCTGGGAGTCTGAGAATTGCATTTAAGTTCTTATTTCGAATTCTTTACATAGCTGGGACAAAAGCTTTTTTATATAATATAAAGAGACAAAATTCTTTTTGTCTCTTTTTTTCTATTCTTATTATTTATCTCTGCTACATTTGATCAAATTGCATTTTAGTACAGATACACCACATGGCGGTGCATTGCAACGCAGAAGCATTGTGGTGCTTCATATCGCAAATCTATCCGTAGGTCTCATTACGGCTACCAGTTTAAAAGTAGTAGAGTTCCACGTAAAAGATTTATTCTGGAGAAGAAACCACCATGGACCTATAGAGGTATGAGGAACAGGTGTAAAGTTCACTCATCCTCCATAGAAAAGGGAGGATCCTCCGACCAGTCGGGTGTTGTGTCGGGTGGGCAACTGCAAAATTATGTAAATGCTGATCGCGCGGTAAACACTGCTTGCGCGATGCAGGATTTGTGTGACGTCAGGTCTTTGATGCGTAGTTCGCATGTGGCGTTGTAGATGCCACCACAGACCTACTTCTGCTGTCAAGCAGCAGTGTTATATTACCGGTTTCAAGAGTGTGAGCGTGAAGACAGTAATACAAGCACATGCGACTTGTTCTCTAAGTAATGGCCGCTTGGGAAACACCTACGCCCATAGTCCAGCAGTGGACTGCTATAGGCTCAGTTGATTGATTGAGTGGGTTCAATGGCCCTTGGGATTCGTGCCGCTCTTTGGCTAAAGAATAAGAATTGCCATTCAACTTGACAATACTGCCAGTTTTCTGTGTACGTTACTGGGTTACAACGATGCTGACGTGACCCGACGGTGTCCCTTTGTTGTTGTATTTATTTGTGTACTAAGTTAGTTATTTAATTTACTACCTACTGTAAATAGTAAGTTCTTTATCTATTAGGCACTTTATCAGGCACTAGTTGTCTGGAACTTTTGCTGAACTGGCTGAATTTGGCGCAATCGCGAGGCACACTTTCCTGTTAAATTATTATTTTACACTTTTTATTCTTTTCCTTTTTTTTACTTGTGTTATAATTATGTTGTGTTGTGTGCCTTTTTATTTTCTTCTTTTTCTGTGCTAAATATATGTATTTTCTCGATTTCTTTTCTTTTAACAAACTTTCTGTGTCTCGAATAAAAGCGATTTATATTTAATTAGTCAGTCCACGTGCCAGTTAAGCCACATATTCTGGATAAAAAATTCAATTTACAGCATTTTGCTAGGTACCACTTATCCAAATTACTACCAAAACAATTATCTCAAAGCAACTTCAAGAAAGAATGTAAGTACTACTTAATGGAACATACACCGCCCCAAGAGAATGAACGAAAACAAAATTGGCTCAGAACACTAGGTAGGTACAATAACATAATGTATTTAAAAGGTACATGGTTAATATAGTTAATCGTATTACCTGGGCCTTTATTTTGGCACACAAGTGCTGTAATGCTCATTGTTGGCTCACCTTAGTATGTAGTTACATTATTTAGGTAATCATGGTAAGTAGCTAGGTATTAATCAATGGAATTGTTCGGGAAAATGAAAATAGTATTTTATAATACCAACAGATTTTTTTAAAATTACATATTTTAAGTACTTGGCAAACACTCCTTGGTAATTCTGGTGCGAGTTTTGCACTCCAACTGTAGTCTATTCATAAATATAACTGGACTGAATTACTCTATTTTTTTTATATTGGACTGGCTGAGTAGCAGTCCGGAGTCGATATTAGTGTAGTAGAAGTTTTTGCTTACCTTGATTTATTATTCTCGCACGGGGGGGACGTCATTGCATCATTCGCGAGGTTTTTGCTGAAAATCTGCGCTGTTGACAATAGGTTCGTCCGAAGTCACTGCATTCAGCTGAGCAATGACCTATTCTTGCACAAATACGACGCACAGTTTAATTGTTCTTGTTATTGTAGGTACTTGTTACACAAACTTATTTTTCCACTCTGCAATCAGCATTTTGTAGGTTTGATTGTTTGTTTTCATTTTGTAAATGTCGCAACACATTATGTAATTATCTTTGGCCTCAGACCCTGACAGCAAGCAATAGATAAAATTTGTCAAACTTTTCTGTGTCAATAATGGATACGAGGCTTTTGGCTAATTTGTAAAGTGGTAATGTTTTTTTTTTTTTTTGTAATGTGCGTTTAGTTTGTGCAGAATAAACACTTTTTCTTTCTTTTATATTTGTGCCCGGTTGATAGCAATTACAGACTTAAACATGAGGCAAAATATGGATGTCATGTATCGTGTTTGCTTTTACAGACCAGAATATCTCATCGTCATTTTAAGCCACTACATCAACGAAGTTTCGGTGCAAAGATTACCCATTCTGCAAGACTGCAGTCTGTCCAAGGTGTACTATCCTTACTTAAGTACTTGATGGTTTTATTACTCCATAAGATGTATAGTTTAAGCTCGTGCGAACTGCAAACCTGCACTTAATCTAATTTAACGTTAGAACTGAACAACATCCTCGAAACTGAATTATTTATGCTGGAACGTATTGCTTGGAGATTTAGTATCGGATTGGGCAATATAGTGTCGGCACCTTATTGTTCTGCTGTAAATTGTTGGAGTGGGAGCTGGTGGTGACTAACTTAGGCTTCGGGTAGGTTTAATAAGGACCTGTGTGAGGTCTCACTTTTCAGCACTATGGCAT
Source organism: Agrochola circellaris (assembly GCA_914767755.1). NCBI lineage: Eukaryota > Metazoa > Arthropoda > Insecta > Lepidoptera > Noctuidae > Agrochola > Agrochola circellaris. Next base: position 15,424,483 of record OU611860.1, read on the forward strand.
ATCCTACTAGTATGTATCTATAGTGATATTTACTGTCGGTAAGTTAACATCGTGTAACTTACCGACACATGATCAGCTTATAATGTTCCCACTGCTGGGATACAGGTCTCCTCCGAACACTAACATGATAAAAACACTTAAAATCATCTACTCACCTCACACCAAAATGTACTCATAAATTCCGTTGCACGGTGATAAAGTCGGTCACTTATTAAACGTACAGCTTTGGCTCCTCGCCAGTGTACCTGTAACAAGTAAATATTGGCTCAATAAAGAGTTCCTTTGCTAAGTTTCATATTTAAACTGTAAGCGCCATTGAATACGGGAATGTATTTTCTTGCGCCAATTTTCTGTAGTTTGTTTTTCAATATTACTCTGTTAAAGGGAGAGTTTTTAGTTTATTGAATTTGAAGTTTATTTATGTATGAACGTTGAAGCCAAATGTGATTGAATATTCGGTTATTTAATTTATAAAAACCTCTGCAGGTTTACTCAGCTTGGATTTTTTCAATTACATTAGGGTCAGTTTCTAATATAAAGCAAAACGAGTTAATATGATTGTTCAGAGCCCATTTCGTAGTAGAATCTGTTGCTTTATCGAAATCTTTTTAACTTCTGAGAATGATCATACAACGAAAACACTTTGTTTGGTTAAAAACGAAACTCATAACATTATGTAATTATTTATCATGAAAAGAATAACTGAAACAATAAAAACAACAAAGTAATTTAACATTAAAAACCGTAACAATGCGATCCGTAACAATCCATGCGACCGTAACAATATGATCCAAACAGTAGAGCACCGTTGAAACCCCTAGCTTCAAACCACCATACGAGAACCATAACAATAAATTCCACGTCCCACACAGGGAAATTCCGCCAAAAAAAAAGTACACTGCACTAAAAACAAAAGCGAAACATTTACAAAGTAAAATATGAGAGATATATACAAGTTGGGACATCGAGCCATTGTCACGCGCCCAATTCCCAAGTTCCAGCCAAGATCTCGAACAGCGTGGCCCATTTTAGTGTGGCTCTATGTGTATTTGTGTATCTGGGTTGTTTTTAGCCCGAGAGGTTGCTTGTTGAAATATTATTTGAGGAACGGTAGTTTGATTTTAATTAATTGAATTCTGTAAATGAAATAGTGTTGAAGTGTATTGATCATTATATTCATTGATACCTTCTATTGAATTAAATAATCCTACTATAATTTTATAAACGCGAATTTTTGTGAGGATGGATGGATGTTTGTTACTGTTTCACGCAAAAACTACTGAACGGATTTGGATGAAATTTGGCACACAGATAGTATAAAACCTCAATTAACACATAGGATACCTTTAATCTCGATATTCCTACGAGATGGAGACTTATGCGCGTGAAACCGCGGGCATTGTATTTTTATAAACGGTCGAAACTTTATATAGGTGCATACGTCGATAATTACATTGCATATTAATCCATAATCATGTTTTATTATGAAAAATATTTACCTAGTATCAAGATTTACTTAGTGCTTAAATGTACTTAGCGTTTCAACGCATGCATGCGCCACAGCGCTAGGTTTGCCAACCCTGCTATTTAATATAGTATCTATTCTGCTATGTAGGCTTAAATACAATATTTACAAACAAAAAAAAGTCATTATGTTCATTTCAATACAAAACGGCCGCAACGAGATGATCGCAATAGATTAATACTGGCCATATTAATTTCATAAAAGATTAAATGTATTTTATACCATTCCCCCTCTAAAAAGCTTATTTTATTCACTGAAAACAGTGAATAAAAAGCTCTTTTAATCACTGTTTTGGTGTTTGAATTTAGAACACATCTATATATGCGACCTCCATCTCAATGCTATACAACCTCCTTGCGAAAACATACTCTATACACAGGAAATTAATATCGTTTCACAAGTTGATTGTTATTAGTAATAATAAGAAAATTACTTTTGATTTTAGTAATTGTTCCAATTTTAATGTGCATTTTAATTAAAACCCCTTGCAGAGTAGCGCGACGCGACAGCGCGACGACACCGGTCATTGTTATACCGTGAAGTTTTCTTTGAAATTGTTTTGTTAGAATCGCGTCGCGCTGTCGCGTCGCACCAGTCTGCACGAAGCTTAATTCAACCTTCCTTTTTTCTTCAATAAATGTCTATTTTCGCTTAAATCTTTCTTTTTCTCGTAGTCATGGTATAAAGTATAGTATGCAACTCTTGAATAAAACGGATTTATATCGAGGGCCATGAATTACTCGCGTCGCTCAGGATTCTAAAACTTGAATCACTCGCTACGCTCGTGATTCAATCGTCATGAATCACTCCCTACGGTCGTGATTCAGTCGTTAGAATCCTTCACTTGCTCGTGATTCATCTATGGCCCTCGCTTTAAATCCGTCTTTTATTCACTAATTGCATAATATACTATTATACCATTCCCGCTCTAAAAAGCTTATTTTATTCACTGTTTTCAGTGAATAAAAAGCACTTTTAATCACTATTTTGGTGTTTGAATTTAGAACACATCAATATTTTTGGAGGTTGTATAGCATTGAGATGGGGGTCGCATACCTCCATCTCAATGCTATACAACCTCCTTGCGAAAATATATTCGATACACAGGAAATAAATATCGCTTCACGAGTTGATTATTATTAGTAATAATAAGAAAATTACTCTTAATTTTAGTAATTGTTCCAATTTTAACGAGTATTTTAATTAATTCAACCTTCCTGTTTTCTTCATTAAATGTCTATTTTCGCTTAAATCTTTCTTTTTCTCGTAGTCACGGTATAAAGTATAGTATGCAACTCTTGAATAAAACGGATTTATATCGAGGGCCATGAATTACTCGCGTCGTTCAGGATTCTAACACTTGAATCACTCGCTACGCTCGTGATTCAATCGTCATGAATCACTCCCTACGGTCGTGATTCAGTCGTTAGAATCCTTCACTTGCTCGTGATTCATCTACGGCCCTCGCTTTAAATCCGTCTTTTATTCACTAATTGCATAATATACTATTGTAACCCTAATTTAGAGTGTAATAAATAATAGTTATGAGACATTTATAAAAAATAAGTAATCGTTATTACAGGTTCAAAGTAGCAAAAAATATCCATCTAAAATAATTTAAAAAATTTGAAACGTTCCTACTACATATTAATATATATTTTTCGCTGTACACTATATTTTTCAGACAATGGCTTCGAAAATAGTACATTTGACATAAAAAGGTTGGCAACCCTAGTTACAGTATATTTATACAATCGAATGGCTTAATATTTTTCTACCAAGCGAACAATAACCTACGAAGCTTTTATCTACAACTAGTAAATACGAAGTTTCAAGAAAGTACATTGAACTTTTTCAATACGAATAGTAAACAGACAAAAAAGCTTTGGCAGCGTTGCTTTTTCATATAAGTTGTAGAAACTTCAGTTACGTGGTGTAGATTGTAAGAGAGCACTGAACTCGTGGTCGTAGTCTTGCCAAGGGGTATCGTGTTACCCAGTAACTAGGTTGTGGAGGTCAGATAGCCAGTCGCTCCATCCAGCTGCATCCGGTTAGACTGGAAGCCGACCCCTACATAGATGAGAAACGGCTAGGTAAATGGAATAGTTTAGCAAGGTAATTTTTTGATTGAAAACGAAGTTTTAATAAAAATCGATGAACTATATGGCTAACTAAGATTTATAAATTTGAAAGTAAGTTTGTTTATTTGTTTCTCTTTCACGCTAAAACGGCTGAACGGATTTGGATGAAATTTGGCACATGGGTAGATCATGACCTGGAAAAAGACATAGAATACCTTTTATCCCGATATTCCCATGAAATCGAGACTTATGCGGGTGAAATCGCGGGACGCAGCTAGTGATTTCATAAATTAGAATTCACCTTTTTATAAATCGTTACGTTCTTCGTAATTTTATTATCTTCGCACTTCTGCAAAAGGCCTTGGTTAATAGATCTGCTTGTATAATAAAATCTTGATGTTAGCTCTTATGATTGCTGGAACAAAACTACAATAATTATGATACTAGGGATTTCTTTCAACAACAGATTACATACAAAACACAGAAAAATGTTTTTTTTAAATAAGTTAGATTATAAGTTATACGATAAGTCCTCATAATATTTCTTTGGCTGTACTCGACAGGGTCCACGATTGTTTTTCAAGCAAATGTTTACCACCTAAGCACATACATTGTGGAATGCAATAAAGTATTGATTATAAGGCTATCGATATATAGAACTCGTTGTCAAAAGGTTCAATTGTCTATTTAGATATCGTAAATTGTATTCTAATGACCCATTTCTGTAATAAACTGGCCTTTATGGTTTGAATTATATCTCATAGATTATTTAGTAATAAAGCATGGATTGACCCTTACGTATTGTAGTATATTTTATGGGTTAAAACCATAACTATTAATTTGATGAACTGTTGTGGATATTTAAAAGATACCGATTAATTAGTAATGGTTAAAAATGTTTCATTTTCGACTTATAGACCTGAGATATTACTAGTAGAATTATTTTTATCTTTACTTATTATAAACTAAATTAAATTCGCTTTTTGTGTCTGACTGTGTGACCGCGTCGTTCTTCTAAACTACGCACTGGATTTTGATGCGGTCTTCTACATTGTTAAGAGACTGTATTCCAGAAGGTTTATATTGTTTATAATATTATTATTTTTTGGTCTTTGTCATTTCTCGGGACCCTGGGGTCCCGGACCTTTGGAAGGCGTTCGAGGGGCCGAAGCCAACTCGCAGAGGCTCGTTAGGCGTTTTATTATTATTTTTATTTATATTATACTATTTATATATGTATATATTTTTTATCTGTTTAATCATTTATATTTAGCTTACATATAATAAATAAATCTCGTTGTTTTATTAAGTCGTAAAAATCGTGCAGAGCAGGGGACTGAAATTTATTTATTTATTTTACAAAATGAATAAATTTCTTTGTACCGTTTACGAATTGTAGGTTCACAATACTACATTTATTCTCAGTTAATCTCTACGATGTCTTTCTGTGACAACTTCGCTCAGTAAAAAGTACGACACACGACCCGTTATCGCGTCCCCAGCAATAAACCCTAAACGCCTTTTACTCCAAAAAAAAACAAAAGAAAACGAAAGCGATTATGACAACGGACATCTACGATTAGAGAAAACCCAACAAAAAGATTCCGATAAATTTAAAAAAGGAACATCGCTTTGGGCGACTCTGTTAGCTCCGCTTCACCGAACTGACAAAACACTATCTATCTCCTTCACCCTCATGGAAAATTGACAAAGAGAAAAATAGATGGAAATAGTATTTTTGCAAAAATCACAGCACAAAGGTCATTAAGTAGCATCAGATAGATGCGTCTACTTTGTCATGTTATGATTGATTGCCGCTGGTGACGGCTGACGTCACTTCCTTTCTCACGTTCGGATATGTCAAATTGATTTTAGTCGGAGTAAATGTGATAGCCAGCGCTTGGGGTCCGGGAAATGGTGCTAAGGTGCATGAAAAATGTTAGGAGATAATTCATTTTCGGTTCAGAATCCATCGTTACGTAAAATGTATGGGAGGTAAATAAGTGTGGTATTGATTGGGAGGATTCATCCATGTTCATAAAGTGTGATATCTATAGGTATATTAAACATCTACTACATTGTAACAGCGAATCAATTTTCACCATCACCTAGGCCAAATATTTTTTGATATTTTAGCTCCATGACTAGAGATCGGATATTCGAATGCATATTTACCTAAAAAATAATTTTGGTTAATAAATTGTGGAAGAGGCTTCTTAATAAAACAAAATCTTAATACAAATCCCGTAATTCTATAAAATCCGGGAATGCACAACTAATCGGATACATGGTATAGAAACGACTTATGAAGGTAACTTTTGCGGTGTTAACATTAAAATGTATATACCTATATATAAACATTTTTTGCCGAGTCAACTTGTTTGCCGCTATGTGCTGTGCCAATTTGGGAACCTACTTTACAACATTAGCTACCATTTCTATAGTCAAAAGTACTCTGTATTTATCAGGCATCGCGAGATGTATGCGATCGATACAAAAATGCATTCCATATTAGCCAACACCTAAACATAAGTAAATATACGTTCGATTCTTTAGCCGTTCACAAGTCCATGGTACACGCTAAGTGTACTCGCTGCTTCAACTCGACAAGTCCGTGTACCGAATAAGGTACACGGGTAAAAGGTGTGATAAACCGAGTGATTTGTTATTAATTAGGCATATTTATCCAAAACTAGTTATTTTGTATTAATTTGAGACAGAATATTACAAAAAATGATTTGGACATTTGGGGTTATTGAAAAGTTATGTATGGGGATAGTTAACGTGATAATCAGAACTCTAAATTTGCCGATCTCGGAATCTCGGGATTTTCTCGATACAAAAGTGCATTCCATAACTGCCAGCACCTCAACTTTACGTAAATATGCATCTGAATATCCGATCTCATGACCTAAAGAGGTGGTGAGGTGAGGTAAGGAGGTTTTTTTAAATATATATTAATCCGCGAAATTTTCAGCTTAAAGCTAGTATTAAACATTCAAGTCACTTTTCGTGTCTGTCTGTGTGACAGCGTTGTTCATCTAAACTGCGCGAGGAATTAGATGTGGTTTTGTCCATCATTTAGATAATTTATTCCGAAGGTTTATGTGTATATTACATCTTACATATTTTATTAAAGAAATCTCGATATTTTTTTACGTTCTAAAAACCATGGCAATAAAGGCGGGTTACTAGTTGTTTATTTTCAACTAGTAACCCGCCTTTATTGCCATGGTTTTTAGAACGTATGATGATATTATTATTTATGCTGTTATTCTGTGGCATAGTGATAATTTTTGCACTATGGAGTATTCCTGAACGACCTCTATAAATGGCATAAGCTAGGATGCCTCTGGATGTTCTATTTAGAGAGTTGTTTATTTTTGTGTTTTTTGTTCAATAATAATAATAATTTGTACTGAATATTTGCACACCATGAAAAATGGCAGACATGTCGTGAGCCACTCTTATTTTAAGATCTGGCATGTATGTATTATTTTAATTCTGTATGTATACACATGTCCAAGCAAATAAAATTTATTTCTTTCTATAGAGTACTAGTGACCAAGTAGTGACAGCCTCGTGGGGTGACCGTCAGACCGCCAAGTCATAGCTCTCGAGTTCGAACTCAAGGCACACACCTCTGACTTTTCGAATCCATGTGCGTATTGTATACTTATGACTTGCTTCAAAACCGGTGAAGGAAAACATCGTGAGGAAACGCTGGCATGCCTGAGAGATATTTCTCGACGGAATGTGAACCCAAGTCAAAGGCCGATGAGCGGCTTTAAAACTCTGATACCAGCAGTAACCATCTCACCGTGAAAACTTAGGTGAAGTGAGCGTGGAGTGAGCTGTCATTCCACCTAATGTTAGAGATTGACACTATTGACAGCTCACTCCACGCTCACTTCAAATTGTCACGGTGAGATTTTTACAGAATTGACCACCACGATTGGTCACTAACTACACGAAAAGAAGAAGAAGAAGAAGTGATCAAAAAACAAAAGCTGAATGATGAATTAGAGTATTGTAGAGATTTCGCCAAAACGACTCTACATGCATCCATACTAATATCGTAAATGCGAGAGTAACTCTGTCTGTGCGTCTCTCTGTTTATTACCTTTTCACGCCTTAACGATTAAACAGATTTCGAGACATACAGGTAGAGCATGACCTCGATTAGGACATAGGATAATTTTTGCCCCAGTAGTACGCCTCCTCAGAATAATTTCCGACTTCCACGTGGACGAAGCCGCGCACAAAAGTCAGCATCTCAATAACGACTTTTTTTTTCTTTATCCAGTGGTGTTCAGTCAGTTAGAAAATGTTTGCCTTTAAATTATTTGATTTCTTTTCCTTGAGGCTTTTAACTTTAATTTGTATTTGGTACTTTTTTCAAACGTACTACTTTAGACGTACTACTGGAGCAAAAATTATCCAATGTCCTAAGACATAGGATAATTTTCATTCATGTGGGCAAAGCCGCGCACAAAAGTCAGTATGTCAATAACGACTTTTCTTTTTTCTATATCCAGTGGTGTTCAGTCAGTTAGAAAAATCTTGCCTTTAAATTATTTGATTTCTTTTCCTTGAGGCTTTTAACTCTAATTTGTATTTGGTATTTTTGTTTCCTTGTTACCAAAATACATAAGAAAACAAATTATGTTACAAGATTAACCCGTCAAGCAATCGCCTACTACAGTGCGTTCATTATGTATGGTCCCCAGATGCAATTGGTAGCACTGAATTTTGCGATCATGTTATTGGTAGTACTGTTCTGTCATTCGCCATTTTGAACTCTATTAATATTTGGTGTTTTGGGGGACTGTTTTATGTAATTTTGACGCTCGAAAAGTGCTGATTCTCAGCCTAGTTTGAATAAATGACTTTTGAATATTTGAATTTTGAATTGAAACTAAGACTGCAAAATTCAGTGGTACCTTCTCGTCTTGCGTCTCGGGACAAATTATAATGAACGCACCGTAGAAGTAGTCTCCTTAAACCGCCCAATGGTTTTGATGATTATATTTGTTGTCTTTTCGAGTGTAATTTTCTTATGCACAAAAGACATTTTGTTGGGTTAAATAGTAGTTATTAAACCACATAACATGGCTCATTTCAAACACTTGCATCAATTCAATTCAATTCAAAATATTTTATTTCACATAAACCTACAAGGGCACTTATGAAACGTCATAAGCTAGGTGCACGGTTCCAATAGGTCGTTTCCTATGGAGAAGAGCCGGCAAGAAACTCCACGGTTACTCTTTTAAAAGTAAATGGTTTTTATTATTTTTCCAAATTATAGTGTTAAAAGCTTCGATCAACTATACAGGTATGAGAGGACAGTGTAGGCCCATCAACATGTACCAGGTACTTAGCAAAATATAAAATGGTCCACAGATCTGCAGTCTGTTATGTCTACAATGTTCTCACATTCACAAAATTTAAAAGAAAATTTTCTATATAAAAGATAAATAAAATAATAAAAATTAAAACCTATTTATACCAAATGACAATGGTTGACAGCTGTAACAAATCAAATTTAATAAAAAATATAGAAAATTGTTAGTATACAATGTCATCACGTGTTCATCCACTAATTGAATCCCACAAATAGCAAAAAAAAAAAATCGTCCACATCAACACTCCAGGAAAAATATTTGCGAAAAACAATTTGCACTAGACCTCAGGGATGTGCCAACAAAATCCTAATTGTTTCATAATTAACCGGTACATTGGGCGTCTCGAGGGTGAAACAACCGACGGGTATCAGCCCTAATAGCCGTCAGACTCGCCCTGGATATAATATGGATGGATCGGCGGTACCATGTCCCTTGGTATCGCTTTTGGGGAAGAGTGCTCTGGACTTGTTAATTAGCTAACAAATCGAACCCCCGGTGCGAGACTGTCACTTATGCAAAAATTGCAATAATGAGTTAAATATGTAATAACTGTCCTAAAGCATCCCTTCACTTGCTACGAATGAATTTGAATTGATTGAATTCTTGCATAAGTGACAGTCTCGCACCTGGGGTGCGAAATAATATTTCATAAGTTTTAACAACCATCTTTTGTCTTGTCAGCACAAGGTGTGCGAGGATAGCTCATGCAGAGCAAGCCGTGCATTACTTTCGGTAACACACTTAACTATTTTTTCTTCTTTCTTTATAAAAAATAAAAAAGAAAGAACAATTGTTTTAAATTGTCAAAAAAACACGTGCGTACAAAAAAGATAACTCGAAAAAAAAGAAAAAGAAATCAGATCTATAAAAAGATACGTAATTATTTACTGCCTCTTGGAATGATGTTAATCTGGAGAACCTATAGTACCCACACGCTAAGGAATTGTATTTTTGTAGGATTTTTACAAATCTATATATAATACAAAACTTACGAGGACCTCATCCCAAAACAAATCTGAATCAGCTTACAATTAATCATCACGTATTGATGTTGCTAATCTTTCCACAGCCATGCAACTGAATAACCCAATGCACCGCCAAAAAGGTAAAAGAAAAAAGGCACCCTTATCGGCCATAAACATTCGCGACATGACGAATGATGAATGCGTATGAAATTCCTTTGCAAATAAAAAAAACCGTTGATTGATACCTGTGTCGGAACCCGGCTGTCGGAAATGTGTCATGAATGTCGGATTTTTGTACGTGTTCCAAAAATGATTCAGGGCGTTCGTATCTTTTTAATTTTGTTCCATTCATGGTACTCTTTGAAGGAGTGTTGATTGGAAAAGATGTTTTTTTTCTTTCTGTATATGACAATAGAAGGAAAAGATAGGTGAGATAGTAAAGAGATAATTAGCAAAAATATTATACACATTAATAAAACTTTGAAGAAAGGACTTTACCAAAGGACCTGGATTCGATGCACCATGTAGGTTCTCATTTTTGCTACAAACCTTGCATGGTGGCTTATTGTGTTACCGAGCCAAGCCGAGGCATGCTCATGAGCTCTGCTCCATAAATATCGTCTTGAGAGATGATGAAGAATTTGCAAACAAAGTATTTAAACAGACTTCATACAGAAAAAAACCGGCCAAGTGCGTGTCGGACTACGCACAATGAAGGGTTCCGTGGTTGGGAGAAATTTATCACAAAAAACAATTAACATTGTAGTTGAAAATCTTGTTCTCCCATACATTCCAACCGCAAATGTAAGTACGCACAATATTGAGAGATTTACCATGTAATTTTAAGACCAAAGACTTCTTATAGATATTCCTGTAATCTATCAGTAAAGAACAATTCTCTGCCTTTCGACTATTTATGTACGGAACCCTAAAAATAAAATGATCTATACCTTCACAAAATCAACAATAATAACAAATAAACAAAACTGTTGGTCTAGTTAGCAAAATCGACCTGTTAGATCCATATTGCTTGACCATTTCCCCTTACTAAAATTCTTCATTGTTCTACCATCTTCAATAAATTGTTCATAAATTGCAAACTTCATTAGAACTCGTTAACGCTCCATCTTTAACAATATTTCTATAACATAATTTATAAATTCCAACTTCCATTCAACACCGGCTTTCAAACTAACAATTGTATTACGATCAAAGTTTTAAACGACTTCTGAACTTCAGTATTTTCTCCATTGTTTCATAGACTAACGATATTGTGTTATCCGTATTTAACCGGTAACTAATAATAATGGTAGGGAGTGTTTGAGTGTATGTACAATAGGCAGAAGTTCTGGTAGGAATGTTGGGATGTCTGATTTATAGAGTTAGTCGACATAGTTGCTTGGATTAGGTCAATAGTTAGGGTTGACAAAGGAGTGTGGGTATTTTTGTATGAAATCTGCGCAAAATAACATTTATATTATGTAAATCTAAACTAATGTTTTATACAGAAAAGAAGTTTGTTTGTAATGAATAAACTCAAAAACTACTAGACAAATTCTTTCACCATTAGAATGCTATATTATCACTGAGCACTGTAGGCTATAATTTATAAAGATATCGAGCAGGTGAAATCGCTGGCGGAAGTTAGTATCAAATATTATCATATTATACATATCAGGCAGAAAATTAAGTACTCCGATTTTACACCATTAATTTAATAAGTCCGATATAATTAGGGACGAGACTATAGCAGTTAATCGGCCACAATGCCAGACTCTTAGCTACGGAGACTTTCCTAACGTAAAAGCCCAATAACATTGCCCGACCCGGGAATTGACCTCAGGACCGCAAGATCAATCTACCTACTTGCCTTCACTAGACATTGAAAATGATAAAAGAGTAACCGTGGATTTTCTTGCCGGCTCTTCTATATAGGAAACGACCAATTGGAAGCGTGCACCTAGCTTCCGAATAAGTACCCATGTACCATCGAAGAAGTTCATATCTAACCAGTTTAAAAACAAAATCCCGTGAACACGATGACCACATCTGTTACCGGCCCGGTTCTATAGCCTCGTGAGGCCGACAAGCCCTTTAAATACCCAAAATAAAGATGGCGACTCAAACCCACAGCTTTTACAGGATGAGTTCGTATTAAAGCCTACTAGCCGTTTAAATGGACATATTACGAAATCATTCATATTTTTTTAAAATTAGGCTGAAATCTTTAGCTATTCCTACCAATTTCCGGACGAAAGAATGATGAACGGATCGTCATCTATTTTGACAAGTGACAGTTCATGATAGATGGCAAAATAGTGTAAGTGTGTCCAATAACTCTAACATGTCAAATTTTCAACAACAAGTCTCGGGACTTAAGCACTATAAAAATTTTATCCATTTAAACGTACTAAGTATTCGGTTTTAATGCCTAGTGAACCTAAAATGTGTCTGGGTCTCACGAGGATAGGCACCGAGACCTGCAAGCAAGAATAGTCTTTACGGTGGTTAGATATGAACTTCTTCGATGGTACATAGGTTATGTGAAATAAAATATTTTGAATTTTGAATTGACTCAGTCATTTGTTTTTAACACACCTACCAAAAAAACGTCGAATCATTGAATGCAATCAACAACTAAACTACCAGGAAAGCATACCTCAATAAGAGGTGAAGTAAATTGGTTCAATTAAAGATAGTCATTTAGAATTTCCTCTACATTTTATAACAACATTACTCTCTTAAGTCCCTGTACGTTGGTTCGTTAGTACGTCCTGCGATGGGGAACCACTTCAAAGGGGAACATTAGTATGAAAATCGAATTACGTTCACCGTCTATACAATTACTTAGTACACAATATTATATTGTAAGGGAACGCTGGTGGTTATGGTCAGTCTTGAGTGTTATTACATAACTTTCAAATATTACATTAAAAACCTTGTTTATAAAATAGTCTAATGACATTTAATTTCTACTTAATGATATATTAATGTCACAGACAGACAACATAGGGGCCGTTCAAATATTACGTAAGCAGATTTATTACAATTATTTACCCCCCCATCCCCCTTGTCAGCAAAAGTAAGCAAAGCTCTTACCCCCTCCCCCCATGCTTACGTATACATTTTTCAATTATAAATGTATTTTTTTAGACAAGTGAATAGTGCGCGGTAATTCCCCTAATCAGTTCTAAAGCGAGTGCCTAAACGTATGCATTATTTGCGGGAGTCCCCGAAAATGCGTTTCGTTTTCAAGCATAGACAATGTGAGGGTTGCCATTCGTGTAAAAAAGTAAATAACTAACGATGACGTAATCATCATCTAGATAAGCAAACAAAATAAGCAAAACAAAGACCCCCCCACCCCCCCATAGTGCTTACGTAATACTTGAACGGCCCCATACAGCCTAAACCGCTGAGTCTAGCAGCTTGAAATTTTGCCCAAGAGGCCAAATTTCAAGCTGCTAGACTCAGCGGTTCCTATAAAAAAGCGAGCACAAGGAAGGATTTTGAAAATATATAATTAAAAATAGGGGATGAAAGTTTGCATGGAAGTTCGTAATGTTTGCCGATGGGACCGGCCAAATGCGAGTCGGAAATGAGGGGTTCCGTAACACGGCTGACACGCCCTCTCGCTCCGCCCAGAGCGGGAGAAGTTATTTGATAATTTGCCACCCAAAAAAAATAAAAACTTTTGTTTAGTTAACATTTTTAACCGACTTCCAAAAAAAAGGAGGTTATATGTTCGACGAATGTTTCTTTTTTTTTTCCTTCAATTGTGGACCGATTTTTAAAATTCCTTTTTTTTTAATACTTCAGTACAAAATTTATAAATTCAAAAACTAAAACCCGACTACTGCAAAATCGCGCTCTAAAAAGTATGAAACGTGTTTTAGTTTTTGAACTTACTTTTATTTAAATTATTTTGGTGTTCTAATTTCGTGATAAAGTATTTACAAAGCCGCTTAATTTTTTTTTTTGTTTAGGTTTTATTATATAATAGGTATTTTAGAGCCGCGTTGTATAAAGCAGTCTCACTTTTGCTTTTTTAAACCATTTAAATATATTTATTTACTTAAACAATATGATATCATATACATATTTGTAATGTGCCCTTTCATTTGATACCCAACATGTTTTTTTTATTACTTTATTTCCGTTGCCATATTGAATTTCATGTAGCCATATAGCCTCTTACCAGCGGACGATCAAGACGCTTCCAACGACACCTCATTTGTCAAATTATGACCAGCAGTTTAAAAGTTATGAGGTATCAGATGAACGTACATACACACGCGTCAAAATCATAACCCTTTTGCTTCGACGTAATTGGGAAATAAAAAAACAAATTTCTTTCTTGTATGGCCCCCTTTAATTTTTAACCTTATTGTATTTTTATTATTTGTTGTTATAGCGACGATAGAAATACACAATCTGTGGCAACTGTCTACTTAGTACGGTTCATGAGATACAGCCCGCTGACAGACCGTGGACGGACGAAGGGAGAGCGGAGGCTTAGTAATACGGTTCCGTTTGTCACCCTTCGGGTACGGAACACTAAAAAGCGTTTGTGTTGCAAAAGTAATCTTAAAATTGTAGATCAATTTGATACGTAGCAAATGTGCTACGAGAGCGTAGCCGCGTAGACACCTCTGGGCTACGCCGTAGCATCAATGTAATTTAAGCTTACATGAGTGTAATTAAGTACATCTACAATTCTATAATGAAATGGTAATTATTGATGCAGTCTGGGATCAAAAATAACTCGTATTTGTATATAAATTTATATTTAAAATTGTCCCATCTTGCTTCAATATTAATTATATCCGCTTTCCAATAAAACTTTATGAATAACACTTCTAAAAACATCAAAAGTAATCTCTAACTCCTTACACAAACTGATATCTGATGATAAACCCGAATCCCGGAACTCGGGAACTTGACAATAATCAAAATAACCAGACATAAGTTTAAATTAACTTTATTAATCGGTAATTTTCCAGTTGTTTGAAGTTGAAATGGTACATTCAGCGGTTGACGTCATCGATATTCTGCGGACTATTGCGAAAACAACTCTACTACTTGGGATAGGGCTGCTAGATTAGTGAAATTATAGTGGCACCTTCTTCTTTTCGTGTGGTTAGTGACTAACCTGGTGTCAGAGTTTTAAAGCCACCCATGGGCCTCTGACTTGACTTCACATGCCGTCGAGAAATATCTCTCAGGCATGCCGGTTTCCTCACGATGTTTTCCTTCACCGTTTTTGAAGCAAGTGATAATTATACAATACGCACATGAATCCGAAAAGTCAGAGGTGCGTGTCTTGGGTTTGATCTCGAGACCTATGACTTAGCAGTCTGACGGTCACATGGGGCCACTACGCTATCACTGCTAATGGCTGGCAACGTATTTTTTATACAAAAACATTTTTTTTTTACAATTTGGTAAAGTGCTTAATACATTAATTGCATTGCATTACTATTAAGTGCATTCATAAGTACATACATTAACTTTTAAGCAACTTGACTAACATGGTGTCCGTGAAGTTTCTTGCCCGTTCTTCCCCATAGGCTGCCATCCTACTACGCTTTAGAATGGGCAAATAGCTTCATATTTCTGACAGACCGACTCCTTGCTTCAAAAGTGTCTATAAATGGTTTAATTGAAATAAATGACAATTTAAGTTGGTAACTTAAACGTAAACGTATCAATCCGTAAATCATAACTGGCATTCTTTGACAGCTGTATGAAATGTATTGTATAACGCGGCAAATTGACATATTGTGTCCTTTTGATTACTAATTAATTTCCCTGACCGAATAACCTTGATTTTTTAATTCGTTTCTTTCTTCCTTAAACGTTATGGATTTTACATAGAAGAGGCAATAGCATGATGGACACAAGAAGGCTTCTATTAGACATACAAAAAGTTTGGAAAACTACCTGCTTCTTCATTTTATAATAACTTGAAGAAATCTCTTCCAATTAACAGTAACAGTTTGACCAATTAGGTTGAGGTTGGATTTCAGTCTTATCGGATGTGACTGAATATCAATATTTGAATTGGAACGACAAGTTTTCTTACCCGCACTCAATTACTGAGTAATAACTGTATTCTGAAAATCGGTTATTTGTCAAACCATACAATATTAAAAAAACTAAAATGACATAGTATTAAAATTAATATTTTTGTAGGAGGCATGCCTCCGTTCATGTAATTTAATAATAACTGACTAAATGTGAAAAAGAAAAAAAAAAAGAAAAATTGTTTATTCTGCACAAACAAAACGTACATATAAAGACAAACGACATAAAATACACACGTACAAAAGTAGCCAAAGGTCTCGTATACACACACACACACATATCGCACACACCGTGGGTACACATCTGCCCAATCTGCTTATACCCTCGAAGAATACATGCGTAATATTATATTTTATTTGCAAATGTCACTTTGCAGGTTAAAATTATCACGTCAAATTTTAATTAACCTCAATCTAATACGTGTCCATCCAATGTCGACAACCCCGTCCCTTCAAACAAGCGGAGATAACAGATGTAGAGATAACGTACCAGCGGTTTCATGCGGTTAGAAAAATACGGAAGGGACGCGCCAATGACGCAGAAATGTGTCGGACAGTCACCTACGTGTGCTATTGTACATACAGCTTTATGTTGCTGACCCCTGGCTGATTAGGGTGCGTACACATCTAGACAAAGAACGCAACGTGGTTTGCTTGCGGGCGGGAAACGTTACTAATGCATGTACAGCGCTACAAGATTCTTTTGGCGCGTGGGCAAAATCGGAACTAACGCCACCATCTCGATTTTTTAATACATGTCATAAAACAATTTGACAAAATGTTTACCAAACAGCACCTCCCTGTCAACGTTATATGAGCGCCAAAATATCCTTGAAGCACTGTAGACAACGAACGCAACATGTCATTCGCGACCGCGCCGTCGGGAAACGTCAACAAATGCATGTAGGACACTCGGACTTTATTGCAAAAGGTGTTGGTCAGAGAATATAGAAATATTTATCGTCAAGCTTGCCATCGGTTTTGTGACTACTGCTGCTTTTCTCTTAATTGTCATCAACATAAAATATGTGTACGATAGCTTAAAATAGGTTTGTCCAAAATAATATCTTATTGGCGTGATGTCTGAGTTAACTCAAAACCACAAGCGTATCGTTAGTAAACACAACTTTTTGAGCAAAAACCGAATATTGGCCACAAAAGCATGCACGTTCGGCGTTCGAAAGCAGATGTGAGCGTACCCTAAGATAGGACATCGCTTGTACTAATAACGAACACCGTACATACATTTTTAGGCTTCGCTGGGTCGAAAAAACGGTTGGGTCGAATTAATTCTCGTTACCCAGGTATGAAGAGAATATAAATGAATGAATAAAGGTCGACGCGGGTATATAGCTGTTAATGGCATTGACCTGGGCAGTCAGTCTGATACCAACATTGATGACTGCATTTTCCTTTTAACGCTTATTTTCGTAAAACTCTTATTGATTTGCAGAAGAACTTATATTAAAAAGAGTACCTAGACTAAAACTAATTGTGCTACTACTAAATTTAGTGGCATTCCTAATCAAAAAACAAACAAAATTCAAAAGTCATTTATTCAAACTAGGCTGAAAATCAGCACTTTTCGAACGTAAAAGTTACATAAGACAGTCCCCCAAAACGCCCACCCTTCACCACTTCCTAGTGCGTTAGCTGGGAAGCAGAAGTGGCGCAACAAACTCCCCAGCAATTTAATCTTGTTTGTTATCACCTAATAATTACTGAGTGCATTAAAGTCTTTTGAGTGCTAACAGTGGATGACGTCAGCAATAGCTAAATATAAAATAAATAATAAATTGTTAAATACATTGATATTTAGCTATTTCATTTTTTTTTTTTTAATTTTGTCCCCTATGAGATCAGTGTTCGCTGTTGCTTTTAAAATATATGGAAGTTGAAGATACAGTGTTTATAATATATTTATCAATGTAAAACTTTCAGAGTCGATTCATTCATTCATTCATTATTCGGTGGCAGGGACATCAACGCGAAAACTGTTACCATGGATTCAGTACATGATTCTGAAGTTCCCTTGAGTTGAAATTTTTCGTAGGTTAAAAAAAAAAATCTGCTGTTTCATAGAAAAGTGCAATACCTACGCGGGCTAAATGTATGGAACGGCAGACTTTTTTTTTTATAACCTACGAAAATTTTCAACGCCGAGGGAGAGGATTCAGAATCATGTACTGAATCCATGATAACAGTCCTCGCATCGATGCCCCTGCCACCCTGTATATGCAATACACTCCTAGCTTAGAAAAATAAAAAAATAAAAATCTTCCACCAAAATAGACCACGATACTTCTAACTCGATTGGTCAAACCGCTAGTATAGCCTCCCGTATCTGTTTGTTTTACCCCCAATATCGAGTAGAGCTTGAACAAACATCGTTACAAAAATGAAGGAAGCCAAAAACACGTACAGCCCGGTCAATCTGCAAATACTCCAGCTATCTTGACCTCCCTGCCCGCTCTCATTGCCTTTGCTCCTTTACGAAAGAGGGGGCTTTAGTAAGGACCTTAGGGGTCTATGTTAGTTGGTTGCCTGTCGAGGACAGAGTAGCCAAATTGATTACACAAGATGGTTACGGATGACCAGCTCTGTCACTGGGAGCAAACAAATGCTAGGGGCCGCAGCTGCGACTAATCCTGATATTAACTACACTTATTTTTGTAAAGATGTGAGCAGTTTATTAGAACGAGAAAAATCAGCCCTAATATTTGATACACTACGTATCAAATATTAGGGCTGATTTTTCTCGTTTCGAAGTTGAAAGTCTGAAAGTCAATCACTTTTAGACTTTCAACTTCGAAACAAGAGCGTCAAAAATTAATGTTTAACGTACTTGACTTTCACTGAATTGTACAATTTTGCAAAGCAATTGCTGACAATACTGATTTAGTCGCATCCAGTAAATTTTGCTGGATTTTTAAAAGTACGGTTTTACCGAGATAACTGTGGCGGCATCTACATCGCCACATGCGAACACATCAAAGGCCTGACGTCACACAAAATCCTGACGTCACACTAATCCTGCATCGCGCAAGTAGTGTTTACCGCGCGATCAACGACATCAATCGTTGGGCAGTTGCCCGCCAGACGCTACACTCGTCTGGTCGGAGGACGCTGTTCCTCATACCTCTAAATAACTATTACGAAACTTACTATGCTAATAACTATTTGCTTCCTTGTTTGATCGTATATTCATAATTCAAATACGCCGAAACAGTTAATTATGATTTTGATGAAATTTCTCACACAGCTTAAGTAGGCCATACCTTCCTACGAATCCTAACTTAATATTATAAATGCAAAAGTGACTTTGTTTGTTTGCGCTTTCACTCTAAAACGGCTGAACGGATTTCCATAAAATTTGGCACAGACCATGACCTGGGTGAGGACATAGGATACTTTTTATCCCGGTGTGGCGGCATCTATATCGCCACATGCGAACTACGCATCAAAGACCTGACGTCACTCAAATCCTGCATCGCGCAATTAGAGTTTACCGCGCGGTGGACATATATACAAGCTCACGACTTCAACCTCTGGGCAATTGCCCGCCAGACATGACACCCGTCTGGTCGGAGGATCCTCCCTTTTCTATGGTGGATGAGTGAACTTTACACTTTGTTCCTCATACTCCTAAACCGGTAAACGCAGATGAAGTTGCATGCAGAAGCTCATAACACATAAACCTACATATAGTCGATCTAAATATCCTTAACTATATAATATCCATCCAAACGAAGTCACACAAAAACGTCACTTATCACACAACCACATGACAAAACACACATTAAATTAAATTTATTTACGCTTCCCACGAAGGCTTTTATATAAATTTAAACTTGCCACAGGCTTTCATTTTGCCATGAAAGCGGGTAGGCTTCCGAGGTACCGCAAACCACATTGCTAACAGGCTTTTTCACTTCATTGAGCATACGTGACAGACGCCACTCAATTCGGTACCACCAATCTTAATAAGGGACACGTTTGAACGTTTTCGGTATTTGGTAATGTATTTTAGGCATTTCTTTTGGGCATGGTGGTTACTTTTTATAAAGTTGTAAGTTGTGTGCTTGTGGCTAAGTAATAACAGCCACACGGCTCGATCGATCAGATTAAGTTATGCTTGCCGCGGTTGGTTTATGGATGGGTGACCATATTTACATATCGAGACTCCTCCGTGCATCGGAAAACACGCTTAGCAGTTGGTTTCGGCTATCATTCGTATGTAGATCTTTGACAGTCGTTATTGTCAGAACCCCGAAAGTCTGACAGCCAGTCTTACCAAGGGGTATCGTATTACCCAGTAACTGGGTTGTGGAGGTCAGATAGGCAGTCGCTCCATGTACAATACTGGTATTCAGCTGCATCCGGTTAGGAAGCTGACCCTAACACAGTTGGGAAAAGTCTGGGCAGATGAAAACTTTTTATAGAGTTTTTACATTACAGCCTCTCAAGACGACGCGTATATATTTTTTTATGTTTTATTTATGACCACGCCTAACTTTTTACAGAGTAGTTCGATTTTGACAATTCTTTATTTTTGGCTCGTCTTAAGTGATGTTACATTGTAAATGGCGTATCCTTGTTGACCAAGACCCGTGGCAGTGGGTCCGACAAAATTAAAAGAAAAAGACCAAATAAATAAAATAACAAACTACTGTGACGCGCCGTGGATATATTTACCTACATAATAGGATAAAAAATACAATAGACGACATATATTTAGTAACCTAATCTGCTTAACGGTTATTAAAGAGTCACAAAGAACCCTGTAAGAAATCGACACGTGTTTCCTCCCTCCTCCTCTAACCTCTCAACGAGGCATCCTCAGGATGACGATTGACTTATTGCAAACCCGGACCCGACGAGTTGACACGTCAAGCGTCGAGAGCAGTGCTCGACGTGTCGATTTCTTACAGCGTTCTTTATGACTCTTTAAGAACAGTTAAGCGGATTAGGTTACTAAATATTCGTTGTCTATTAGTATTTTATAATGAATTTCCACGCAAAGTCACGCCTGTGACAATTAACTAAATAACAGGATATCAATTTGCAGAATAATCACAAATTTTTTTCTGATTTACATATTATTGCACTAGTATATTAAAACAAGAAACATCTTCTATCATTCCATTACAAGCACTGCATTTTCCTGCACTAAGCAGAAAAATTGGCCATCTCTTTTTAAAAGCATTCATTTTCTTTCAAGTACTTAAGTAGCTGCTATCTTACCTCCAGCAGTCAGTAAACACCCACATAGTTAGATACCTAGAAAAACTCTCCTTGAATAATAACTTACAGAATTTCCATCAATACTCAGACTAAGGGTAGAGGTACATCAGCGGTTGTAACGAAATAGCGCGGCGTCAACGCACCAAAATAACAACTGTTTCGACTTTTGACATCACAATAGCCGCGGGCTTATGACAACACACGAAATCAGTGTTAGAGCATCGATTGTCGAGTTAGGACAAATTGGCGTGACACAAAATCGTGAAGGCTGAAGTGAGAACCAAGTAGAGTGAACCAATGAAGGCTATAATCTTAAATAGTGTTTTAAATAGTGCTAGAATTTTAAATAGTGTTTAGGTATTCAGCAATTATTAGGTAGCACTTGCGACACTGCAAGTTACTCTCTAATGGAACATGTAAAGCGGACTATTCGACATTTCAACTAATAGTATACTGAGAGTCGTTTCCACTTGCCTGCATTTCAAACCTATTAGCCCAAGTTACTAGCGCTAGTGCGGTGCGGTTTTTGTTGCAACCCGCATGTGTGTGCTCACCCTAAAGTAATACATTCAAATAACATTATTAAAATAAAAGTAGGGGAATGTGTACCGAGCTTAAAATTAAATCTAATAACGTTATTCAAAGGGTAAAATTGTTTGCGAAGTTACAGAGATTTTCTTTGAAGGTTTTTTATAAAAATCCTTTTAAAGCCGAATTTTACTAGTAAACTGCGTTCAAAAGCTGTCAGTGTCAGCATTCCACAATAATGATGACACTGACAGTTCTCGAACGTGGTTTAGATATGCTGATCGCGTTCAGTTAAATCGGTGAAATTCGCCCTAAGTGATTTTGCCAACTTTATTATACGAGTACTCATGTAAGGTAGCATTGTCATAAAAAAACTGTTTTTTTGGAACATTTGATAATTCATACCTACTCATAAATTCCAGTTTTTTTACCCAAAAAAAGAAGCGGCCGTAAACAAAAAGAGGAAAAATAAAAACGTAAATAATGAAAATAAAAAAAATAGATAATGGAAGAACCTGGTTATTTAACTTTACTTTTACGAGTTGTCGTTTGACATTAAAATTTATTTTTCATACACCATTAAGTCATAATACTGTACGTTTTATTATTTCCACGACTGTTGGTATTACTTTTAATAAATAAACATGAATCTTTGTTATAAACCTAGAAGCATTTTAGCACATTATTTGTATTTACTTAGATCCTTTTTAAATACAAATGCCATAATGCCATAAAGATAGTGCTTTAAAATCAAAGTCAAAGTCAAATCATTTATTTCAAATAAGTAGGCAAAATTTACAAGAACATTGATTTTAGTCGCACCTTCCAAAAGGTAGTTTTAATATAAGTCTGAAATCACCAACCCGTATTGAGCAAGCGTGGTGATCAATGCTTGTGCCTTCTCTGTATGAGTCTGTTCTGTACGTGCTTTCCGAGGCACGGAGGAGTATCGGTATATAAAGATGGTCACCCATCCACAGACCAACCCCGGCAAGCGTAGCTTAACCTGACGGATCGACCTGTGCAGCAGTTATTACTTAGCCACGAGCTCCTATGGTTTGCTACAACAAAACATAAAAAAAATATGGGCATTCAATAAATTATTTATTCAATTTATTTAACGGATTTTTCGTCCATCTCTCTCTAAAATTGTAATGTCGTAAAAAAATCTAAAAGGTTGTTACTGTATCTCTCGGAACAAACATCAGAACACAAAACTTATTACTTACAAACACATTCCTCTGCGACACACATCTCGTAAGATCAGACTATTAGTCCATTCAACATAAACACCACAAGTCATCTCACCTTACTTGCACCACCAAACACATTTCAACATACCCCTTGCAATTTCACCTACCCGTTACCCCCTAAAGGCTCTCGAAAGTCATTACCGGGATAACTTACCGGTAACCGTAACTACATTTACCGTTATACCGGGTAAATTAAATTCCTGTTTCTTGCTTATATAACAAGTTGGGTGATATATCTTCGCTTGAAGCTACGGAGTACGTAATCTTGTTGGTTTGAAATGTAGAATAATCTTAGTGGGGATTTAGATGAGATGGTTGGTGGGTTATTTTGATTTGAATTTATGAGTTTGATTTAAAGAAGGGTCATTGTTGGCACCTATATATTTTTAATCGTTATTCGAAACGGGTATCAATCAACAATCAACTCAGCCTATTACATTCTTTTTTTTTTTCGATTTGATGCGGTGTCCTTTAATTAAGTAACAGTCATAATTTGAGACAAGTGGTGCGTAAGCTCTCTGGGTGCCAGGCGAAATAAAACGATAATGAAAACAAACAAAATTAATAGTTTCAAAACACTAAATAACACGCTTTCCAGTTCTTATGTTCCGGCTCCATCTTCAGATCAGCTCGACAGTACCATATTATTGTATTCAGACCTTGAAACCTAATCGTGGTCAAAGTTCATTACAAGACCTTTCTAACAAGTCCAAACACGGCTATGATACGATATTTCATCATGAAATGCTAGTGCCTATCTTCCGGCTTCATCATCAGACCTTGAAACCTAATCATGGTCAACGTTCATTACAAGACCTTTCTAACAAGTCCAAACACGGCTATGATACGATCATCCATCATGAATTTCCAGTTCATATCTTCCGGCTCCATCATCAGATCAGCTCGACAGTACCATGTTATTGTATTGTCATCAAAATCACATACAACTGCCAATTTTCATAACGCTACGATCTTTAGAAGATGGTTATTTTAGTTTTCTTAGATTTCATTACATAGTTACATACATACAGGTCGACCTAAAAAAAGCGTGTTAAAAAAAACGACTACTACTACTAGATATACTTGAGCGACTTCAAAACTTTTACATAAGATTTATATTTGGCCTGCACAAATATGAAAAAAAAAGCGGAAGTGGCTGCCGATGCATTCCACCAGCTTTTATGACAAATCTTTTACAGTTCAAGCAGTACGGTTATGGAATGCCATGCCCGAGTCGATAAGGCGTGATCAATCGTTGTCCACTTCCTCTTTTCTTAAACATTATCATTACATATAGTTCCTTACTCTTGTTTAATGTTTATTATTTTATATATATCTATGTATATATAATATATATGAAAGAAAGAAAGAAAAATAAGTTTATTTGTCACAGAAACATGTGCATAAAAAAAAGATGATAAACTCGAGTAGAAAATAAGAAAATGAAACACAATAGATTTAAATACAATAACGAGCACAAAACAGAAATAGTCGGCAGCTGCTGGCACGTCATGACTGTGACAAGAAGGCTTCCACTCAGCATGATGCTGTGCTATGGAGACCCATAGCACAGCGCTGATTTTCAGTGGTCACCCGAAAAAGACGTACGGAGACCAAGTCAGGTTTAATGAATTATACATAAAATATAAAATAAAACAAATAGTACATAACATATACTGCTACTATACAACCAATAGTATGAATACTTAAAATGACATATAAATATTTATAATTAATTTTTGTTTTTTTTTAAATCTTATATATGTTTATATGGATAACTTTATGCTTTATGTTTTTATTGTGTATGTAAATGGTAAACCACTGACTACCTGCAGTATTGTCTGTCCTTCTCCCTTTAATCCATCCAAAGGTTGTCTGTAAAAGATCGCTTTTAGCGATAAGACCGCCCATTGCGTCACCCTATGTAAAATTTTCTAAATTTATTCCTGTAATAGTGTATGGTGTGCATAATAAAGAATATTCTATCTATCTTCTATCTATCTATGAAAGTCACACAGAAAAAACAGTCATGAGCATTGATCACATCATTGGTGTACAATCAATCAACTCATCCCATCGAAGTCCACTGCTGGACATTGCCCTCTCCCAGTCTGAGCAACAACACCTTATGCTCTGCCTTCCGCATCCAGTCTCCCGAAACAGATAATAATATATTACCACAAATGCGTATGCCAAGTGTGGTCATAGCTACCATTTTATATTTGTTGATACGACAAAAAGACACTTCGCCTCTTTGACTTTATTCCAAAATAAAAGTACACCAATGAAGCCTTACCATCATAGGTTAAAGATAATAAAAAGAAAAGTGGTTAAATTAATTCCATCGTTCGGTAAAAGCTCCAAAAATATGGCCGCGGTTTCAGCTGTGACTTATATAGGTTTTTCACCATCTGTGGTATATATTATTATATTTCTTTCCAGCTATCAATTTTATTGAAATTACTTACTAATTTCAATAAAATTGCAACATTTACGGCCTTTCCTTTAAACCAATATTATTAAAATTACTTACTAATTTCAATAATATTGGTTTAGAGGAAAGGCCGTAAATGTGCTAAAAGGGCATTCTACCACTTTTTTAGGGTTCCGTAGTCAAATGTGACATGTCCGTCTATCCGTCCGTCCGGAAATCAAACAGCCATATTACTCGGAGACAAGAGGTCTTCCATTTCGAAAATGAATATAAAAATGATGACGTTCATCATTTAGTCACGACTAAAGAAAATATAGGCACTTTGACACGTCCCCGGACCTTTTTTTTTTTTTCAAATGTCAAAAGTCATGTTATTTATTTCAAATATGCCCCTTGTAAGGCACTTTTGAACGTCAAAGTTCACAAAAAATTTAATTGATTCTAGTCGCCCCTTCCAAAAGGTAGTTTTCGTATGGAGAAGAATGGGCAAGAAACTCCACCGTTACTCTTTTAAAAAGTGTTACAATATTTTGTGAATGACGATGTGAAGACGATGTAGGCACCTAAAAAAAAAGGGTTGAAAATTATTTTTGAGGGTGGGAAATTATCAAATAACTTCTCCCACTCTGGGCGGAGCGGGAGGGCGTGTCAGACTCTTACTGACTAAAACCCACCCGTGTTCCTTCAGTTGCCTGTACATTGCCAGGGGCCATGGTATCCCTTTCGGACTTTCCCACGACCCCGGCAGGCAGGTGCCCGGACCTGACGTCTCAGTGATGCCACCACGTGAAACTCATTTCAGAAAACCCAATGAGAGTTTTTATAGCAAAAAATTGTAATAGTGGTAATGCCACCCGCGATTAACTCTTTCACAAGGAATTCTACTACCACTAAAATGTTTATGTTTTCAAACTTAAAAAATGTTTATTACCCACTTGACTTGGGATGCAGGCCCCGTAAGAAATACTTAACTTAAGTATTCTGATCTTTAAGGTCGTTAAAAAGAAAATCAATTACGTGTGCCATGTGCCAATTCAGTTACTTTTTCCTGAAAAGTCTGATCAAAAGTGTACCAGTAAATCTGTGGTCAGATCTCATGTTAACTGTTCTGATCGATATTCTTCTACTTAATAAGACTCTTAAATTTATTCATTCACTGACAGACAACGCACGGCCTACACAGCACTAGGTCTGGAAGCATGATATCTTGCACAAGACCTCTTTATATAACAAAGGTGATCACACTGATCACTAAAGAAGGATTTTTAAATGCACCCCATTTTTATTTTTTTTTGTATACGCAACACGCCGTGTTGCGTTGTGTTCCACGCGCGGGGAGTAAAATAGGGACTGAAAGTTTGTATGGAAATACGTCATTATAGCCGATAAAAAATCTAATCTGGCACATTACTTGTACTGAACTAACAACGACTAATCACAAAAGTTGACATTAAATTGGTCACCAGAATAAATTGTATAAGCTTTCAGAGACCCCAAAGTAAAGTAAATAAAACCAAATTGATTATAATTTGAACAAAATTAAACTCTATTTACTTAGCAATTAAATATAAACCTCAGTAATGGTTTTGAAATATAAATGACTCGCTTAATGGTCTTCAAAGAGAACATGAAAGCAATATTTCAAATATTCTGTGGATTATCAAAGTGTCATCAAACTTGATAAAGACTTTTCCCACAAAATGTACCTAAGGACCAAAATAGACTTCTATTTAGAAGCTGTTAGATGGAAATTATATTAAGATTGATATTTGTTTATAGATAACTAGCTTCCAACAGCGGCTTTGCCTGCGTGATATCTTTATAAATTATAGCCTATGTTACTCAGTGATAATATAGCATTCTCCTGGTGTTTTTTTTTAAAAATCGGTCCTTTGTGTTTATTAATCTTTTCTCTTTATAATATTAATATAATTAGCAAAATATTAAGAGGGTTTATTCTGAAAGTCGGCAATAGCTGTCAAATATTTCGTTGTTTTGATTAATTTGGCAATATTACTGTATGGAAATAAGAGTGAGTTTTAGATGTAAAAAAAGTATTCAGAACCTTTCCAAATGTCACATCTAAAACGGTTACAACATTAAAATCAGTGTTATAATTACAATTCATTATTAATACTCGTATTCTAGTTCAGTAATTAGCCATATTCCTTATATTCGGTGTATACGCTCTTAATAATAGTGTTGACTAACAGTGCCCACGCCCCATCAATATATTAGTGTAGACTGACAATGCCCACGCCCCATCCATATACTTTTTGACAAATAGCTAAGGTTCATTGTCTTCTATTAACGGTTCGAGGCCGTAAGGAAGACGCAAAATTGAGGATTCGATTTATATTATGGTATGGATTCAAACAAGCTGATTTAAATCCATCCATAACTAGAAAATCGAAAGGGAATCGAGACTTGCCGCACACTGGATTAGGGGATAATCAGGAAGCTTTAGTGTCTAAAGGGTGAACACTGTAAAAAAAAAATACTCGAATGTGGTTTTACAAACAATTGAAAACGGTTTGCAAGTGACTGACCGTGAAGACAGCCTCGTTGGTCCAGTGATCGCAAATGCTACTGCCAAGCATGAGGTGTTGGGTTCGATTCCCACGTCGACCAAAGTGTTATCGGCTTTTTCTATTTGGAATTTCTCAGTAGCAGCCCGGAGTCTGGATTTGTACCCAGTCGATGGCAATAATCTCACCCTCTATTACATGGGAGTTAAACATAACCGGCGAAATGTGGATGTACTTTATGTACGCCTCTGCCTAACCCTTCGAGGAATACATGCGTGATGTTATGACCATGAATAACATAAGCCTATTGAGAAAATCACGCAAAGAGATGTTCTTACGTCAAGAATCTCTCATACAATATCAGAAAATCAGATAAAAGAAAAACAAAACAGGAAAAAAACATAAACCATTCAATACAAAAAAAAAACTTAACGGATAAGCCGTGAACACAAAGATCACATGTTTTACACAAACACACCCACCCAACATATTGTGTGTGTGTGCACAACAACACTCACACACATTGTAGTCGTATGTGTTTTGTGTTCAACCTAGGATTACCGTAAGCCTTATTTAATTTATTTTTATCTACAATCCCGCTGAGTTTTTCCTGTAGTTGAGATAGAACACGTAAGTGTAATTTGTTTATACGTTGTAGTTATATTTTCAGGGTATGGTCTTTGCAGGGTACAGTGGGAAATGAAATTGGATAGACACTGTTTGTTACCAGTATAAAGCTTTACGTTCCTTATGTTCAGCGTAATCAGCCTATAATGTTCCCAGTGCTGAGACACAGGCCTCTTCTCAGTGAGAGGGAGTGGGCTGTAATCCACGCACGTAGATGTCACATAACTTCGATTTTTTGTTCTAGAAAAACGATGTTTTCCTTCACCGGTTTCAGAGCAATGGTGATGAAATAATTTACACAAAGTAAAGCGCCTGGGTTCGAACCAACGACCTACAACTCGTACGTCGCAGCCATTACTACTGGGTCACCCCTGCTCTTCTTCTTATGGTCAGTGGTAACTTCATTTTGAAATTGTGGTTTGAGGTTGTGGATTCAAATCCGGGCAAGTACCAATGTGACTTTTTTAATTCATACGTACTTTCTGAGTTTATCTTGAACATTACTGACATCAGTAAAGGAAAACATCGTGAAGAAACCTGGACTTATAGGTTAATATTATATGTCTGAAATCGCTAACCCGTTTTGAGGAAGCGTGGTGATCAATGGTCGTGCCTTCTCTGTATAAGAAAAGGCCTTAGCTCTGATATTATTATTGTATTATTAAGACATGATTTTATCCTACTGAAACTAAAGTAAACTATTTACTTAATGTCCCTCGGCAAAGTTCGTGTTTCGTCAGTCGTCGGATTTCTATCAGTTGCCCTGTGCACTTGGTGCTTGTACGTATAGGCAAGAAACTCCACGGTTACTCTTTTAAAAAAAAAAGGCTTTTACAATATTTTCAAATAACAGTTTTAATAGGTATGGGAGGACAGTGTAGGCCTTTCAACAAGTACCAGGTACTTAACAATATAGAAAATGGTCAACAAATCTATAGTCCACTAATCCTACAACGTTCTCACATTCATAAAATAGAAAATAATCTATATAGGTAAAGGCTAAATAAACATTATTATAATAGCATACAAAGTAGTGAGGACCTTTTCTGAACAAAAAACCAATTTCTTTTAAATGACAATCCCGTAGGACCATTTTTGACGCCTACATCTCAGCCATACTAAGACAAAGCAACCTTTAAATCACAAGGACCAAACACCAAAACACGTTTCCTCTCAACATAAATTACAAAATTCCACCTCTAGTACGTTGACGTCGTTCGCCTATGCGCTTTAATTCCCGACCCTCCAACCATTCCTTCTAATTATACCCACCTTTAATTAAATCGAGGTAGATAAATTCCCGGCTCACTAACTGTAAGGCAGTGTGGTTAGTGCACGCTTATGGTTTCATTTGATGTCGCAAGTGTTAGATCGTCATGTCGTATCTTAGAACTGTAGAAATGTGTCGTGTTGTCTGGTTTGGGTGTGTCTTATGTTGTTCTTGTGTCCCCTTTGTATTATATAATTGCAGAGCACAGGTGTGAGTACTATGTACTAAAGAGCTCCCATTTACCGGGTAATAAGTCTTTTATTGATTTGAATGTGCCCTGGCGGCTGTGAGTATGTCATGCTCACTCAGATGTCTCGCTGATGTTGGCGCGTGTGTTGGATCATTTAGCTCCCTTCAAAATGGTTGAGCTGAATGGTGCTGATCCATGCGTCATGTTCGTGAACGCGCGCTGTCAGTTGGGAGTCAACTCTTAGCTGCCATGCCTGTTTTTAATTTTTGAATTGTTCTTTGTTTTATATTTTTTATTAAAGACGCTTCTAACGTGCATGTCTTTCTACATTGTTCTCACATGTTTAATTTCAACATATTGAATGATGTAACCAATATTTTGTAACAATTTTTATTTTTATTTAAAAGAGTGTCCATGGAGTTTCTTGCCCATTCTTCTCCATAGGTACCTACTACGCTTTGGAATGGGCAAATAGCTTCATATTTCTGACTGACCCATTCCTTGACAATTCAAAAGTGCCTGTAAATGTTTTAATTGAAATAAATGCTTTGAGTTTGAGTTTGTACGAGCATTTCTTTCTCTTTTCTACGGATAATAGACATATTTGTCTTCCTAATTTTCTAGCTTGTTCTCCATAGGTACCTACTACCCTTTGGAATGGCCAATTAACTTAATGTTTGTGACTGACCGACTCCTTGATAATTAAAAGTACCTGTATTTGGTTTAATAATTAATTAAATAAATGCTTTGAGTTTCTTTTCATACAAGTGGGCGTACTTTTTAAATTTTTGACCTCGCACTGATAGATAAAAGATCTGTGTATAAAATAATATTAATGCAATCTACTCGTAATTGCGAAATAAAACAATTCAATATCAATGATTAAAGTTAGCTTTTAGTCTGATTAGAGTAGAATACTGAAGACTAAACTCTGATTTCTGAAAGCTTATCGCAACCGATTGGCCCAAAAATATGAAACCCAATGTGCATAATTGAAACCTATGCCAAACGTTAGTACTAATCATCCACGACAACTTTTACTATGGGACCAAATAAATCTATCCTAGTAAATAAAATATGCAGGGTAAGAAATGTTTTTAAAAAGTGTCGATTTTTATATGACTTATTTATACTTATTATTTAGAAATAACTCTGTATCTCATTATAAATGAACTGTTATATAGTTCTTATGGAAAATAAATATCTTTAAACCTAAATAAATAAATAATAGGTCCCCCACCTATGAAATCAGCGTTTTGTATGGATAATAACAACCATGAACACGAATGTTTTAAAACTTTTATGCACTAATGTTTAAAAACTAAGTTAACGAATATGCACTTAGATTAAGCGACAAAAATAAGTTTTGGCTAAGTTAAAACAAATAGTGGTCATTTCTGCTAACAAAATGAGGAGTCATTTTTACGATATTTTTTATGTTTATAAAACTATAAGTAATAAGGTTTGTATAGTAGTTTGTCAATTCTGAATGGGTATCCTACATCCTATTTAGATGTTCTATTGTCCATATGTTTACAATTGGCGATATTTTAAATGTTTAAAACACAAAGCCTATAAGTAAGTGATATAAACATCGACACTTTTTCAAAACGTTTGTTACCCTGTATATTTTTTTTACTGGGATAGATTTATTTGTCCCCATAGTAAAAGTTGTCATGGATGATTAGTACTAACGTTTGGCATAGGTTTCAGTTATGCACAACAGGTTTCATTTTTTTGGGCCAGCGGTCAAAGGAAAAGTTGCATTGTCCTTTAATCTGTTGTCGAAAGAGATCCCTAGAATCATGATTATTGTAATTTTGTTCCAGAAATCATAAGAGCTAACATCAACATTATATTTTAATAATCTTTGTATTAACCAAGGACTTTTGCAGAAATGTGACGATACTAAAATTAAGAGAAAAGTTATTTTTATTTTTTTTATAAAAAATGGGGAATTCCAATATATGAAATCATTTTTAATAATTCATCCGTTTTTATTAAAACGTCTCTTGCAATTAAAAAATAACTTTGCTTAAACTGCTCCATTGTCATCTACCTAGCCGTTTCTCATTTATTTTGGGGTCGGCTTTCAGTCCAACAGGATGCAACTGAATACCAGTATTTTACATGGAGCGACTGCCTATCAAACCCCTACAACCCAGTTACTGGGTAATAATCCCTTAGTAAGCCTTGTTATCACACTTTCGGGCTTCGAACTACCTGTAACGACTGTAAAAGATTTATATCGCTGGGACCAATGGTTTAACGTGCTTTCAGAAGCACGGAGAGGTCTTGATATTAATGGCCGGTCACCCATCCAAGGACCGGCTAGCATAGCTTAACCTGCGATCGACCCGTACGGCTGTGGCATAATTTAGGCACGAGCCCCTAAACTACTCCAAACCCCAATAAAATATGCAAAAGATATTCTCAAACAGAATAAAACATGGCAAGTTAAAACTTTTAAACCGCTTACTTAAAAAGTCACGTCCACAAGTAAAAGGTTCCGTATGTCTAACGACTATGTTACATTAACATGCACACGTTGAAACTTGTTTGAGATAAGCTTTAACTAATTAAGTTGAGGGCGGTCCCTTTTAAAGCTCATTAAAATTAAATGTTGGCTGGCAACACTGATGCTCGATTGTTGGCAACATTGAGAGGTGTGTGTGTGAGTGTGGTTATTTTGAGCTTGATGTTATTAATGTTACGTATGTAACTGGGTCGTGTAGAGGTACAATTGACTCTTTTTTAGGGTTCCGTACCCGAAGGATGCCAAGCGGAACCCTCTTACTAAGCCTTCGTTGTCTGACCGTCCGTCTGTCTGTCAGCGAGCTGTATCTCATGAACCGTAATAGGTAGACAGTTGAAATTTTCAGAGATTGTAATTAAAAATAATTAATAATAATAATTAAAATAATATACCTAATAAATTACAAAGTAATCATGTCATTTTATATGTAATATTCAACAATGTCAATGTTTATATAAAACTGGTACATTTTGATGATTTTAATGGATAGTTATTATGTCAAGTTTTATGTACTAAGGGTAGGATCTCTACCTAACACTTCGAAGCGTAACGTAAGCATGACGTAATGCTAATTATGTTATATTTAATGAGGGAAAAGAGTTCTTGGAAGGACTTGGGGGAGGCCTTTGCCCGGCAGTGAGACAGCAAACTAGACTAGACAATAAAATAAAATAAACTACATTCAACTAGCTGCGCCCCGCGATTGTGTATTTATATTGCTGCTATAACAACAAATGTAAATTTTTGTTTTTAATTTTAAGTTCGAGTCCAAGAAAAATGCATTTATTGGCATCACAGCAAGAAAAATACACCTCAAAAGTATAAAAAACAGAAAACAATGATTACAATGCCAAAAGGGCGTCAGCGCGTAATGTCAGATGACACCACAAGGTGTACCACCTGACGCTGATTTTCAGCTGCAACCCACGAGTGCCATACGCTAGAATAATAAACACATGGGAGTGTGTGTCCGTTTTAATAAATTAAAGAATGTAAGATTTTTTCTCATCCCCTGTTGTCCGTCATGTATTCATTTCCTACTATCTTTTTCATTTGATCACTAGCTGCTCCTCACGCTTTCACCCGCATAAGTCTTGATTCCGTGGGAATATCGGGATAACCCGTGGGAATATTGGTATCCTATGTCCTTTTCCAAGTCATTGTCTAACCATGTGCCAAATTTCATCCAAATCCGTTCAGCCGTTTTAGCGTGAAAGCGTAAGAATCAAACTCACTCTCGCATTTATAATGTAAGTTAGGATTCATAAAATATCATCCCTCAGTCAATCCATCCATGCTATCAACGTTAATCCGTCTTTAACAAATCAAAGAACTGGAATCCCAAGGTGCTACTGAGAAATGTCTAACAGAAAACCCTGAGATTTTCTATTACCACAGATATCGATCTACTTAGACCTGTTTTAAATCCCTATATCATTACTAACCCTTTCGTATCTCTTAAAAGCGGTTACTCCTAAGTATCAGAATGTTCTATGTTTAAACATACGTCTTTAAGAACATCTTAATGGGTACTTAAACCAAAGATTTGAATGAAAACAACATTGTGTGGCATATAACGGCTCATTAACACGTGTTGGTGGTGAGAACCTTGATTTTAATTACAAAATGGTGGGGATAATGTTAAGGGTTATTTCATATCTGCATTTGTAACAATGGGTTTTTGTTTAAGACGTGCTTCGAATTTCGCTTTCTTTGGTAGGTTTAGAATCTTTTAAATATGTGTTAGTTGAAAATGAATTAAAAAGAAGGTTGATTTTTTAAATGCTTTTAAAAAAACTTAAGAGTCCTATTACCTTTTTTAAATTAAAGCGTAAATTACAGCGTCAAAAATCATGAATTTCCGTAAAAAAATGTAATAGGAGTCTTAAAGCTATAGAAGGTTTTTGAGACTCGTATACTCATCTATTCCGTGGACCTTGAATTAGACCACAACTTAGATGTAGCATCGGCAAAATTCGTAAAACCGATCACCATCCGAATTGAGTGCGTCTTCAAAATCAACAATCTTTATTACTGCTTTAGATGAAAATGATCTTTACGAAAACGCAATAACTTGTAAAGTCATGTAACCAAATACATTCGTAAAATTTTGATTAAGAAAGCAGATTTTCAAATTTATGCTACATGTAAGTGGTGTCGTACTGTACCTATGTTAATATCGTTCACAAGAGTACAAAGTGATGTCTTCATGCATTTGCACAAATCATAAGTTATAAGAAGAATACAGCGTTGTAACTTTAGCACTTTCAGCGCCATGTGTATCTTTTTGTCACACAGTTTCTGGAACTAAAAGTATACAGGGTGGCAGGGACATCGACGCGACAACTGACACCATGGATTCAGTACACGATTCTGAAACCCCCCTTCATTGAAATTTGTAGCGTTAGGTTATTAAAAAAAAAATCTGCGGTTTCATTGAAAAGTTCAATACATACGCGGTCAAAATGGTATGGAACAGCAGATTTTTTTTTTTTAATGAACGACGATTTATTTATATAAACACATCTTTCTGCTTGGTAAAAGCGCTGTGTATCTTTTAGGCACACGTAGTCTATACATTTACAAGCCCGGGCCTGTCATAAATTTGTCAAAAATTTAAAGAACGTTCACATAAACGGTAGCGCTGAAGGTGGTAGAAAAATAACGACAGGTTATATTTTTAACATTAACTTTAATTATGTGTCAATCATCAATCAATCTGCCTAGTCTTTTCCCAACTATATTGGTGTCGGCTTCCAGTCTAACCGGATGCAGTTAATACCAGTATTTTATATGCAGCGACTGACTATCTTACCTCCACAACCCAGTAACTGGGTAATACGATACCCCTTGGTAAGACTGGTTGTCAGACTTTCGGGGTTCTGACGACCCGTAACAACTGTCAATGATCCACGAATGACAACTGGGACCAACGGCTTAACGTGCTTTCCGAGGCACGGAGAGGTCTCGGTATGTACAGATGGTCACCCATTCACAGACCAACCCCGGTAAGCGTAGCTTAACCTGACGGATCGACCCGTGCGGCAGTTATTACTTAGCCACGAACTCCTATTATGATGATTTATTTGTTTTACATGTGTAAACTAATACTATTAATTTATATCTCGATAGGCCAGTAACCAATTCCCTCATTGTTTTAAAAACTTTAAGCCGATAACGCTGAACTTTCACAAAATAAGCAGTTCATATTATTAAACCCATCCCTAACTGTTTGGGGATCATCAAAAGAGACGTAACTACCTCGGATTAACTAAAACTTTTATACCTTTCAACCTATTTTACTAAATCAACATGAGAATAGAGACGAGCAGGGATAATCCAATAAGTAGATTCGAATATACCTAAGCTACCTATGTATTGGATAAGTTACTACACCAGAAAATATTTTCGTCTCCAGGTATAATAAATTCATGAAAAACATTGAACAAATCTGACAAAAACATGCGAATCAAACTGAGCGGGAAAAGATTCTGAAATACTCTTTGTAACTTGGTGTGTACCTCAGTAGGTTGTCTGAAAACAAAGTTTGTCATGATTTTGGAGGCTATTTTCATCTCAAGTATGAAAATAAGGAGACGACAAAATTATATTTATTTGTTACAAAAAAAAACCTATAACAATTTAGGTATGTACCTACCACTTTTGACAGGAATTCCCACTAAATTCAAAACTTTACTTAAGTAAATTATCTATATATCACATACACAAATAAACCTTTTCATTTTATGACGTGTAGACACAGTGACATTCAACCACAGATATAAGTAAGTATGCATTCAACCATAGAGTGATAAAACAATCAGATCAGTGATACCATTATCGCGGACACCATAGATTTCAAAATGAAACAACCAAAAGGCCAGCTTAAGATAGAATGAAAACTGAATAATGATTTAAATGCATGAATTACAGAAGCAAATTTTAGAAACAAAATTTAACATAATCTAGTAACATTTAAGTCGATTACGTCACTCATATAAAAAATATTTAAGCGAAAATTACTAAGCTGTCAGATATTTTACTTGATATCTCAAAATATTATACTAAAAAGGCTAGGGATTTAATTAAATAGGACTGAAACTGCATAAGATATTATTTTAACTGGAAAGTGTCAGGTTTATTTATAATCTGTCATCTTTAAAGTAACGAATACTGTATAAATTTTCTCTCAAGTGTATTGAGCGGTCGGTTAGTCGGTCATAATATGACTTACGTTACCCAATAAGTTATTAACACATTAGTCTGTAATCCCACGATCAATATAGCACAATAAGGTCTGTCTATAAATCCAAATTATATCAAATATCTTGATCTCTCCACCCTTTTGGACAATATCCAGGACAGTATTAACGTATGCAAATGGCAGCAGTAATTCCACCCGTGTGTCTACCGTCTACCAGGTTATTATCATGAGGAGCAGTTCCCCTTTTTATGGAGCCATCAAAATCTTAAATTTAATCAAGTTCGGATGGCTCAGTCGTTCTACGGGTGAGGATTCCGGTGAAGAAAAATTTTGAAGGAACTCGGGAAATTATTTTTTGCTATTTGTAGCCTTAGTTAAGTGGGTACAGAATTCAATTTATTTATGTGTGAATGTACAGACACCGCAGTTCAGTGTTAACAATTTACCATTGACAGCGCTTTTATGTCGCAGCAGTAAGGTCAGTGTTTCTAAAGCGAGAGTTACCACTAATTTGCGGTTGACTGTATATTGAATAGGAAAAATACATATGTCCTACCAATTGATGGTGTACACATTCTTATGTAAAAAAGAATTCGTTTAGTCATTGCATATAATTATGTAGCCAAGAGTATTAAATCTAGCAAAGTCTCCTAAAGTCATTAGAACACATTAGACCCACAAAGTAATTACCAACACGTTTAGACAACAACTTATTTTCATGATTACGTTTTGATTAAACACAACTTTACCGTAAATTCTCTTGGTATTATCCCTCAGTCATCTCTTAAGACACCCATGGGGATAGAGAATATTTCATAAAAACAGTACAGAAAAGAAGCGTGGAATACTGACACTGTTTTTGCCAGAGGTTTTTACTCTAGGGAGGCCAAAGACACGCTTAATAATAATTTGATTAGTAGTCTCGTTGGTGATGTACATGTTATAAGGTAGAAACTTCGTTACAATATTCTGATAGCAGAAATTTCTCGTGAATGTTCAATCTATTTCGATCTAAATATTTTATAAGCGTTCAGAATTTCTTGTGACTTGATTTGTTATAAGTAAAATTCTTTCCAATTCGGGATTTGTATTAAGAATTTGAATAAGTACTACGTTTTCATATTGTAAGAGGTTCTTACGAAAATTTAGTTTTCTGCGAATTGAATATTGAAAGAAAAAAAAAACACTATTTTGTATTTATTAGCAACACATAAAACATAAGCTCTGCAGCTTTTAAATTCGATTTCTCATCCAATATTTTAGTAATGTGCAATTTTCTCAGAATATTCATCTTGTATTATAGTCATATTAAAATGTACACTATATTACTTGCCTCGCCTGCCAATAATTTGATATTCAACTTGTGTTTTTGAGTCAATTCAAAATTATCATTAAAATCATAATTACAAAAATAATGATTTTACTCCTTCATACAAAAAAAAGACCATTAAAAAACTTATTCAAAATCTTCTAGACATCCGGAACCCATTATTTAGATAACAAAACGTAAAAAGCTTAGAAACGACACGTTACTGATACACAAGCAGGATATAAATACGGAGGTAATCTGCCTGTAAAACGTTTTCAATGAGTAAATTTGTATTTTAATCTGGGGCGAGATGGGGAAGTGGAAACGGTTTTAGGCCTCGATTCAGTTGTTTTGGAGAGCGATTCTCCATCCTTCTTTGGCAGACTTCAAAATGGTAGTAATGACAGAGATAGCAGATGTGTATTTCAGGATTAGGAGTTAAATTTGTTGCTTCGTACACGGTCCTCGTGTATTTATATTATTAGATTTGACATACTGGTTTAATGATCGAGTATATTGTACTGCTACAAATTACGATGTTTCCGTTTTCAATTAGCTAATTGGGAATATTGTTTGGTTCATTGGCTGCTTATTAATAGTAGTAATAGACCGTTCCGGTGCTATAAACACTAAATATAATATCAAAGTAAAAACAAACGCACCATATACTCCTCTGAAATTGAATGGCATTATTATCAACATTATTATCGTCATTGTATTCAATATGTAGAGGTTCAGTGTGATAAAAAAAAATGAAACCAAATGGCAAAGTGATACTAAAATCTTGAGTAATATATGGTGATTGTTAAAGGTGACCAGAATCAGTTCACCCAGCTACAAGATTCACCAGACAGCTGACCTGAGAAAAGACCTTAAAATCTCTGCAAAATGTCAGAGCCACTCATATGCGGTCATCAATTTTACTTTAGACCCACTTGAGAAACGTGTTGGATAGAATATTTGATATCGTCTATTAGAATTTCCCAAACGTTCGTGAAATTCTGTTGAGAATAAGCTAGGGTTGCATAAGACTATTTGGATAACGCAACTGCTTTCTACCAGGTGGTACTACCTTATTTTGATTATACAAAATGATTGTAAGCTATTTATTTTCTACTCTGAAATATACTGAACAATGTAACGTAATTATTAAATAGTTTGAAACAAACAAACCAGAAATATTCGTGTATTTCAACATAGTTTTCCCGAAACTAAAACGGATCTGTAAACTGGTATTATCTGGATGATTTATTTTGCAATGACTGTTGCACACAAAAATATACTGTTGTATGATAAAACACTATTATCGTATGCTGGTGTATAAACTGCCGCTCACAATAAACAAATATTATTCTGAGCATCAAATTTTCCCGTTGTATTTGACTCAGTGCACACCATTAAGCGGATGATAATCAAAACATTTACCCTACTTATAGAATTTTCCTTTTATACAAAAATCTAAACAAAATCAAATATCCTCCACGCTTCGTTCTCCAATGGAATCACACCCTCGCCCAGTTTGCCTGGCACCGGTTTAAAGCCTTTTGAATATTTTAATTTAGCCGCTTTAACTGAGGCAATATTTCGTATGAAGGCATCCTTAATTATCTTTGAATCTATTCATACGTCGAAGGATTTATACTGTCGATATAGCATTATGTAATGCTCATTATTGCAAAGATAGCAAATGGGGCCCGATTTGAATGAGATTTTATTTCAGCTATATCTTTCGGTTAATTTCGGGTTTTATCGGGCCAATTCAGGGAAGAATTTGAGGCATTATGTTCATATATTGGCTGGGATTACGTTTTTATGACAGTTTCGTGGAATTTGGAAAAGGAACGTGTTCGGTTATTGAAAATATCCTTATAATGTTTGCCGTTATCAATAATATACCACGGGTTTCTCCCATAGGTGTCGTTATGTCGGAGCTACCATGCTACGAGTATGTATAATGAGATGATCACTTTCAGTAGTCAACATTTCTTATACCTAAGAACTTATTTATTTCAGCAAAGAGTAATACCGTTTTGTTGTTGAACAGTATTGTAGTATTGCTTGTTGTCCTCACTTTATTAATTCTAGTATTTATGTTTGTCAAGTCAATACTGCATAAAAAATATTGTAGTTTTGTTTTACTTAGCTGTAGTTTATTTTTAATACTCAACCCTATCTTAAGAGATTCTAAACCAGGAGAACTATAATATTCCATATAGGAGTAACCGAAGCTTCCTTAAAACCTATTAGCAGATTTATTATCTCGAACGATGCTGATCTAACCCTCTAGCTTCCCCATGAATATTAATTAATCAATTCGCACACATCTGAATGAAATCAATTTCAATCATGAAGACGTTAATAAGATACATATTAGCCTAAATCGTACCTTTTAATAGGATAGATAAGGGCAATCGCTTCTGATGTGAAATGTTAAAAGAGTTTGAACATTAAGTGTAGGTATCTGAAATTGAAAAGACTTCACATTTTAATAATTCACGTAATTTAATTTAATCAGTGCTCATAATTTCAACACTGAAACAGCCAACACGTGAAAAGAAGAAGAAGTATTGGGCCAAGATAAGTATATGTATAAATATTACTTCGCACGAACTTTGGCTTAGCATTATTCCCGTCACTGTCGCACAACTGTCAAACTACAAGTATTAAATCGAGACGGGAACAGAAAATAAAAATGAATAAATTGTGAGTAGAAAATAATTATCGGTTTAAATAAGTACGCTGAAAGGCATTCAATTAATTTTATTTACTACACATCAACACATTTAAAAAAAAAACATCTACAACTGGATAAAATCAGTAGATTTAGCCAAAAGCACATTACAATTTAATTTGATTAAATGAATACTAAGAGCAGTCACTCGCACAATCTCTTGTAAAGCTAATATTTAATTAAAATTAAAATATTTCGAACAACCATTGTCTTAATTGAAGTAATTTCATGTACACAGCTTTCACAAACAAATAATGATTGTTGAAAATGTCCTTACATTTTTAAGAAAATTTAATTACATTCCCTTATTGGACTCTGTAGGTGAGTGGTTCTATCACACGCTGTCGATTATTGAATTAATTTTGCTGTCCTGACTCTTAGGCCTAAATTGATAAACGTTACTTGGTACGTACTTCAGCTTGTTATGTATCTGTCTCTATCTCTCACTTGCAGTTTGACAGTGACAGGGATGGTTAGCCAAAGTTACGTTTATCAATCTCCGCCTAAATCAAGAGATTTCATTTTAGGAGTTTTAATGGCAGCCCAGGATACAATATTGGATCCGGTGTGATTAAGAGCGTTTATTCTGAAAGTTGGCAACGTCGTAAATAGCTGTCAAATATTTACCTGTTTTGATTAATTTGGAATTAATACTGTATGGAAATAAGAAATGTGGCTAACTAAGTTACTAGAATATTGATTATGATATGCAATAATTAATATTGTAACACCGAATATTTAGTTTTAGGCGTAAAAAAAGCATTCAAATGCTTTTTTTACGCCTAAAACGGGTACAACATCAAATTCAATGTTACAATTGCATAACAAAATCAATATTTTAGTAACTTAGTTAGCCACATTTCTTATTTCCATACAGTATTAATTCCAAATTAATCAAAAGAGGTAAATATTTGACAGCTATTTACGACGTTGCCAACTTTCAGAATAATCGCTCTAAAAACACTCTCGTCATTGAAGATGCCTATAGTGACAAGATTACTGTTGTCCCCTACAGGAGTTCCAAATACTATTATACCTAAAACCAGCGTGCTCTGGCCTCGTTTTTTACGACTGGACAAAATATCGAGATTCGGTTATTATAATATAAGTTTAATTTTTATGTATTACGCATATATACCATTTCTTTTTTTTGTTGAGTGGGAAATTATCAATTAAATTCTCCCGCTCTGGGCGGAGCGGGAGGGCAGATTCTTACTGACTAAAACCCACCCGTGTTCCTTCAGTTGCCTGTACGTTGCCAGGGGCCACAGTATCTCTTTCGGACTTTCCCGCGACCCGGACACATATAAACCTTCCGAAATAAATTTCTAAATGATGGTAAAAACCGCATCAAAATCCGTTGCGTAGTTTAGAAGAACAACGCGGTCATGCAGACAGACACGAAAAGCAAATTTATAATCTCCTTTTATTTTTCGTGTGGTTAGCGACTAATTTATAAAATCAAGGCATAGAAAAATCCATGTATCTATGAAGGTATGACCATGTGATTTACTAAGAATTCCTCATCTCTTCCAATAACTAATGTTCTCTTTACTTCAGTGCCATTTGAGTCTAGTGGTATATAGGTCCAAGGTATAATTAAGTTTCTCCATCAGGAAATTCTCAGATTATCATACTTCATATATTCATATATAGCCTATAACGTTCCCACTGCTGGCCTCCTCTCTGTGAGAGGGAGTGGGCCGTTATCCACCAAGCGGGCCCAGTGCGGGTTGGTAGATGTCACATGTCTTCGATTTTTTGGTTCTAGGACATGCCGGTTTCCTCACAATGTTTTCCTTCACCGTTTTGAGAGCAGTGGTGATGGAATTGTTTACACAAAGTAAAGCGCCTGCCTGGGTTCGAACACACTACCTTAAACTCGTAAGTCGGGGCCATTACCACTGGGTCACCACTGCTTTTTAAACGACATCCCAAAAAGGTGGAGGATCTCAATTCGTTTTTTTTTTTTTATATTTTTTACCTCATAACT
The DNA here is from genome assembly GCA_914767755.1 of Agrochola circellaris. NCBI lineage: Eukaryota > Metazoa > Arthropoda > Insecta > Lepidoptera > Noctuidae > Agrochola > Agrochola circellaris. Next base: position 15,467,395 of record OU611860.1, read on the forward strand.
CCGTCATTTATGAACCGATTTGGAAAATTATTTTTTATTTGTAAGGATATACTTCCCGATTGGTCCCATTTTATATTATACTAAAGGTGTTTTTTGCGTATGATATTTAATTCCCTACATAATCTGACATTACCATATCTGTTTACACATCAGTACTTACCCCTCTGGGAGCTACAAACGTGCTAACATAATAACAAATGTCATACACTATTGTAACTACAACTCTCCTGGGTATAATTCTGTGAATATGACAACCAATATTAATGAATTGCGTATTTGTAAAACATGTTCAAAGTTTGTCACAGAACTGTTTGCGATGTAAACTTAGGAGGATTGTTTGTTTAGAGGAATTGCAGATCCCAAATCTGTTTGACTGTGTGTTAAACTTGTTATCAGCAATTAACCATTCGCTTCTACTAATAATAATGTAGGAATTTCAGGAACTTCTCATGGTTTTCTATCTTCATATTAAGATGGATGCATAAAATATTTCTCTAAGAAACTGGATCTGTCATTTTTTTTTCAATTTGTTTTAACCTCAAGCTTTTGAAATTGCACCTACCACTGTTTGACTCTGCATCACCCAAAGCTTGACTGGGAGAAAAAACTTTTAGCACTAAGCCCGCCTCTGTACATTTGTGTGCTTAAATCATTAACTAAATAAGTAAACAATCAAAATAAAATAATACATGAAAAATTTGTTCTCAAAGGCAGTATAATTTCTCGATCACATCTAGATTCAATATAGATCAACCCTATCGTAATTCACATCACTAAAAAAGAAATACTTCCCCAATCAACAGTAAAAGGAGAAAATGAAACAAACTTTATTACATGAAACAAATTAAAGGCGAAACCCGGGGGTTCCGTAACCCTTGGGGTCCCACTTATCTTGATTACGCAGCGTTTTGTGAACCCCACAACACGTATTGGCAGTCAAGCGACCTTTGAAAACCTTTGAAAAGAGGTTAAAAGCAATTATGCTTGAATCCGCGGATATTCAGTATTGATCAGCATAATGTATTTCTTAAGTTAACTCTTTTTGAATATCCTTCTTAGAGTTATTTTTCTTGTTGCGCGGTATGTTTTCTTATTCGTAACTGTACTGTACCGAAACTCGAGTTACAACTTACATAAGTGGCAGTTACCTTGAATGTAGTTACGCGTGGTAGATTTTATTTGCCTTGTTGTAAGTTTCTGAATTTTTATTGTTATAAGTACTATTAAAATGGAGCAAGAATTTGGTGACTGCATTTCGTATTTAAAGTGTGGTCTCAACAATGTCAAAACACGGTAGATAACGCTACATGATCGGAGCATCTTTTCTTTAGGTTGATGGGTTAGTTTCTAATAAAAAAAAAAGAAAGAAAAAGTATTTATTCTGCACAAAATAAACGCACATTACAAAATAAAAACAAAATACAAAACCACTTTACAAATTATCCATATAAAATATCAAAAGCCTCGTTTTCATTATTAATATTCAACAGAAAAGTTTGACAAATTTTGTCTATTGCTTCCTGTCAGGGCCAGAGGCCAAAGACAATTCAACAATCAATTCAATTTTAACAATTTCGATGGGAAGTTTGTTGTAAAATCGTATACCTATGAACGATTTGCCTACTCAATGGAGGTGAGTGCGATGTACAGCAAGATTGTGTTTATTTCTGGTATTTAAACTATGGAATATCGAACATTTTCTTAAAATTTGATATATTTTTGTGTACATACAATAGGTTCTCAAAATGTATATTTAAGGCGCGTAATGAAGTCGCGAGCAACAACTGTAGCTGTATATTATTTTCTGTGACAAAATGTTCTAACAAAAAATAATCTGTCAACAACATAGTGACAGAAAATAAATTGAGTTTCCTATAACAAGAGCTTATATTTATGCAAGGTAAAGTTAGTACTGAAACAGGCGCCATGTTTGAATTAATCCATGTATATGTGATCCGTTATAAACATAACAAACCATTTAATATAATATATAATTATGTAGGTATGTCTTCGATTTTGTATTATATGAAGTTGTTGTTTTGTTGTTCTTAAATTTTGTTTCGATGAAATTTGGTTCTTTGATCCATATCGTTTCATTACATATTATCTTTGATGTTAGAAATTTTATCATATTTTATCGTTATAGTATCTGCTTTTATAACAAGTTGCCAAAGTCGGCTACAGAACTTAGCGATGGAAACTCCAAAGCCCATATCAAACGTGTCCTTATCAAAAAAGTATATTATTATAAGATTAAAGACTACGTTGGAGACAACGAAGTTTGGCAATAATTTCTTCTCCAGATTGGCTATCCTGATACCTCATTAACGGCATAATTATGTAAGTGTTGCTCCTAAATTACAATGTTTATTTTTTACATTCTTCCTCGAGATAATCATCTCATTATTTGACATTATACAATATGTAAAAAAAACCCGATCGGAAAGGGGCTCATACGTCTGTAATAACACGATCTAAAAGTAATAAAAAATCTAATTATTATTGAAATAAAAAAAGTTATTGTTATTTAAAAATCACATACTTTTTTTGGTAGGTACCAAAATTACCCCGAATTCATTAAAAATTAGCAAATTTTCAATAGGGGTCATAATTTATGACTTGTAGACACCCGCTAAACTCATAGCAAAAAAAATGAACGATTTTTTTTTTCGATTTTCGTCAAAATTTCCTCGTATGTAGACTCGCAGTACGATACCTAACAACACCCTCATGGATCGGACAGGGTATTTTCTCAATTTCAATTTATCTTTATTAAAATCCAGAATGTACACATGTACATTCTGGATTTTGTACATGTACAGGTGGTAGCAATAAATTAATTGAAACACAACATTGGACCCTATCGGGCACAGCAAAATTTATGATAAGTAGAAGAGTGAAGCTTATTACTAAATATGTATATCCTATACGTCAATTTTTTTTTTTTGCAACCGTATTAATTATTATATTTATTTAGGTTATTACTCATTTATTTATTTTCTGATTATAATATACTTAATGTGTAGGTCAATCTATTTATTTATTTTTGTATTAAATTATATATTTTTCCTTTATTTCATTTAAAATACTTATAAAAAACATTTTTAAATATTAGAATATAAAAATAAAAATAAAATATTATTGATTATTTAATTAATTATTAGCTTGAATATTTTGTATTACACACACTTGATATAGATATATATTTAAATTAATACTTATAAACTTCGTATAAATTAACTCACTTATTGTTTTGCTTAACTGGTAATCAGTTATATTTTTAGTCATTGAATGTATCCGTTAGAAATTCGTCTATTGTGTAATAACTTTTATAAATTAGGAATTGTTTTAATGTAGGTATTTAAAAACATATTGGTTTTGCTTTCTTGTTTTATGTTTGCCAGTAATTTATTAGGTATATATTTTTATTGATATCGCATTAAGGACTAGAAGAGTGCAGTTTAAGGCGGGTGGGAGGCAAATTTAATCTGTTTTTATGGTGCAACGAATATTTTGTTTGTATGTCTTCCCGTGTGTTGTAAGAATCTGTCCCATGTGTTTTAAGATTCTGGGTAGATTATCTAATTAAATTGAACGGCTGGAACAAACTGAACGATTGGCTTCTGTGACATGTGCCTTGAGTAAGATTCGGAAAAAATATTTGTTTTCTAATATGGAACGATGCCATTAACCGGGCTAAAATACAGACTCCTACAAAACAGAATAACCTATTATCACTTTGCTCGACTTGAAATTCGAACCTTCGGACCTCATGCTCAGCAGTAGCGCGATCAACGATTGAACGACGATGTGTAACGACGACTTTACATATAACTAACCAGGACTAGAACCATCAATCGCTCAGCACCAAGTCTTACTTATTACTTACTTAAAAAAAAATCTAATATTAAAAGACTCACGTTGAAGCTTCTAGTCATTTTTCAACTAAGTTCTACGTATGATAAATTTCATGTAAAGTGATATTACACTTTTAAAGTAAATTTACGTTTCAAAGTTAAACCTTTCTACTGTAAAGTTAGGAGTAAGTAGTTTTCACATTGATCTGAGTATAGGATAAAAACTTAGTGTATGAGATCGTTGTCATACTGTGAAAGTGGTGCAAGTTTTGTTGTGAAAATTCTTACTCTGTGGCTTGGAAGTTTAAGGTGTGATCTATATATTATGTTTATCGTCTTTTTAGTTTCCTAAGCGTAGAAGCACAGATAAATAAATACGGATGGTTCACTCCGCATTTTAGGTATAAAGCTATAAGTACGCGGCGCGCTCGGTTCCCAAGCAATAATAGGGTCAATGACATCTTCAAGGTCAAGGTCAATACCCCAAAGGCCAAGCTCGAACTTCCCAAAACTCAAGGTCAAATTAAAATATGCTCAAATCTTGGAATATTGCCTTGTAGCTCTGAGGTCAAGGACATTTTAAAGGTTTTTTTAGTAAGGCTTAGTCGACGAAGCCCCGCTTGGCGGCATATGTTAAATGTCAATTTTATAACGTAAATAAGTAGAATTTTTTGAAACTTTAGGATCTTTTTCTCAAAAACTAGGAAACGTTAGCAAGCGTTTGCTAGCTGCGTTATTTTGCAAAAGTGTTCTACACGACGACATCTATACGCAAAAAAAATATGAATTTTCGCACGCGCGGTTCATAAAGTACAGTGGAACCCCATTTATTATCAATTCATCACACACAAGAATCAAACTCACTTAATCCGTCACTCCGCTGCACACTGCACTCTCCCCATCACCAACACAATGAGACTCAGACACTTTTTATTACGACACTTAATTCGACCCTCCATGAAGTGGTCAAAGTAAAGCTGCGTACACACAATACGGACAGACGTGACACAACGTGACACGTGTCAGGTTGAAGGTCATGACGGTAATAAATCATTGGATAATAACTCTTCTTGTGACGTCTATGGAGTAGAATATGTGTGGGTTTTGATGATTATATTTAGAATGTAGGAAAGAAGAAATGATCATGTTAACGTTTAGTAGGGTTTTTTGCGTTAGCTGTCAACGGTGATTATGTACGTAAGGCCACTTGACTTGACTTTACTTGAGCCGAAAAAAGGTGATAGAATGTATTTTTTTAGTCTATATGAAAAATTTACAACAACAAACAAATTTAAATATATGCTACAGCAACGGACGATCTGTGATTTAAAATTCACGGATTCAATCTAACATATTCTGAGTTAGGATCCCGTGACAGACATACCTCAATCATAGACTCGAAACGGGATCGTCTCTTGTTTTTATCTTTATTCATACACAAAAGCCAGAATATTGTCTTATACAATAAAAATAATACTAAAAGGTAAGTTTATAATCAGTTAAAATAAACCCAAGTGCACACAGAGGTGTTTGAGACGTGACGTCACGGTCGTCATTTGTTATCCTAATGTGATGTGTAATAATTTATCACGCCGCTTAAGTAAATGTTATGCTTACCTGCGTCTTTTATTACAATTGTGTGCTTATACCTTAATGTTGTTGTGAAAAATATGACACTCTCAAAGTGGATATTAGTCTATGTAATAAAATGTGTTTTAATAATTTACTTTCAGATTTTTTGTTTTATTAATGAAAATGTTTTTAACATGACCTTGTGAAGGCCGCAGGAATCCGCTGGATGCGGGAAACAAAGAACAGGCTGAAGTGGCGGTGTTTGGGGGAGGCCTATGTCCAGCAGTGGACGTCTTTCGGCTGAAATACGCATCCAGCGGATTCCTCCAGCTTTCACAAGGTCATCGGTATAGACTCATTTGAGTTTTCCCCTCCACGGAAATCTTTAACGAGATCCCTCAGAAAGAATTCTAACTACTACACTACTACTTTTTTTATTCCTTTTTATTAGTTTCGTTCTCTTCTGTAAATTGAAAATTGATTTACTTTAAATAATTTCATGTTTAGTAAATATTTTCAACTTTAGATAAAGATAATTGCTTATTTAAGTAAGCTTTACTATTAATATTTGCATGCTAAAATATGGCGAAATGTGTCATCGCACCAGAATATTTATTTAATAACACCTTTGTAACCGCATTTAAAGAAAATAAATGACTTTGACTTTACATAATCCATACTAATAATAAACGCAAGCGTTTTTTGTCTGTCCGACTGTTACTTTTTCACGCCTAAAACACTAAACCGATCGTCATATAATGACAGATAAATATCCTGGGACCTGAAGAAAGATATAGGTTACTTCTTCTTCTTCTCAGCCTGTCAACGGCAATATAAATGCAGTCGGCCTAGAATTCGTGTCGATGGCAAACTATGTAAATGCAGTCGGCCCAGAATTCGTGTCGATGGCAAACTATGTAAATGCAGTCGGCCTAGAATTCGTGTCGATGGCAAACTATGTAAATGCAGTCGGCCTAGAATTCGTGTCGATGGCAAACTATGTAAATGCAGTCGGCCCAGAATTCGGTGTTTGCGCCATATATAGCGTCCGTCAGTTCCTGAAACGTGCAAACAACAGGACACGTAGGACACGTTCAGTGTCCCATCGTTTGGGGAACAGCACCACATTTATACTCCAGGGCAGGTTCATCCATGAATCTCCTAGGAATAGGCTACTTTTCATCCCGACTGTACTAAAAAAATATAAAATATACGCAGACGAAGTCACAGGTACCAGCTGGTATACATTAAAGAGTTGTATTTTTGTTTGTAATTAATAAACTCAAAAAGTACTAAAACGATTTAAAAAATATATTTTACTAGTAGATTGCTATATTATCACTGAGTAACATAGCCTATAATCCTATACTATTAAACGGGCAATATTTGTATGTACACAATGTGAAGGGTTGGCCCCATAGTGAAAGTTATTCATAATGATGAGTACAATGACCCCTTAAGAGGATGCAAACGAATTAAATTTCACATTGTACATATATATATAATTATATTATGTATTATCACGTTCTTGAAAACGGCTCATAAGATTTCGATGAAAATTGAATTATAGGGTCTCATATCTGGGAAAATTCGTTTTCTCCGTATTTTCACCCGAGCAGGGTTCGGTCGCCCAAAGTTTAGAACAAAAATAATGACACCTTAGAATAATGACATAGCAGCATGGAATTACTAAGTACCTACTATCATAGCAGCATGCAATTAGTAAGAACTTATTATCATGGCAGCATGGAATTAGTAAGTACATAATATCATGGCAGTATGAAATTAGTAAGTACCTACTATCACGGCAGCATGGAATTAGTAAGAACTTATTATCATGGCAGCATGGAATTAGTAAGTACCTACTATCACGGCAGCATGGAATTAGTATGAACGTTCTTCACTTTCCTATACTATTATTAAATGAGCATTCTCTATTTTCACCAGAGCAGCGCTCGGTCGCCCGGTACTTTACAAAGATATCACGCGGACGAAGCCGCTGCTGGAAGCTAGTTTCCAATAATTCTCATATTCGAGCCTGTATAAACCATCTCGAAACCAATTTAGTTATTTACATTACAACAGAATAATATCAACAATATCACGACGTCTTAATAACTTAAGAGTAGATAGGTAGGTAAGTAAATATTAATTACCTTTCCCGTTTGATGTCATACGTTTGGGGAAGTGAAATTCTTGTGGAATGAAATGCTTGAAAATTATTATTAAAGCAGGCGTTTGCTTTCATTGGTGAGGTGAATAGGAATGTTAGTTTTGTGTTAGTACTTACTATTTTGGTAAACCTCGAATACGTTTAGAGAGATTGGTACTTGTCAATGAACTTTTTATTCTGCTCAATCAATACATTATTTTGTATAAATTGTCTGACCAAAGATGGGGCTCGTGGCTTAGTCAAAATAGCCGCACGGCTCGATCGATCAGGTTAAGCTAAGCTTACCGCGGTCAGTCCGAGGATGGGTGACTATCTTAACATACCGAGACCATTGATAGAGATCTTTGATAGTCGTTTCGGGTCATCAGAAGCCCGAAACTCTGACAACCAGTCTTACCAAGACGGATCGTGTTACCTAGCAACTGAGTAGTGGAGGTCAGATAAGCAGTAGCTCCATGTAAAATACTGGTATTCAGCTGCATCCGGTTAGACTGGAAGCCGATGCCATCATATATAATTCTAAATATAATAATAATAAAATGAAGATAAATAAAATTAGTGAAGTAACGCAAACTAAGTTTCTAGGTGTTACTTTGGATCAAGATATGAATTGGAAATCCCATGTCGATATTGTCACAAAACGAATAAATAAGTTTGTATTTGCGCTGAGAAAAATTAGGAACATAACAAACGTCCAAACGGCAAAAATATCTTATCATGCATATGTTGAATCGGTGTTACGCTATGGATTGATTATGTGGGGCAATAGCACCGATCAAAATAGAGCATTTGTTGCTCAAAAAAAATGCATTCGAGCAATCTACGGGCTTCAATCCGACGATTCTTGTCGGCCGGTATTTCAGAAACTTGGTTTGTTACCGCTACCGTCTCTATAATATATGAGATATGTATGTTTGTGTGGAAGCATAAGGAATTATTTAAAAAAGCAGATGATGTAGTTCCTCGAAACCGGCGCGATCCTCACAGGCTCGTACTGGATGTCATGCCAAGGCTAGCTAAATATAATAAAAGCTGTTTGTATATGTGTGTAGAAATATTTAATAAAATACCGAGCGACTTAAAAATTCTAAATACAAGATTATTTAAAAGTAAATTGTATGATTGGCTGTCCACAAATAGTTTTTATAGTGTAAAAGAATTTTTTGACAAAAAATTTAAATGACTCAAATTTTAAATGTATAAATTATAAATTTTAATGTATTATATAATTAAATGTACCAAATGTCATATAATAATTAATTAATTAATAATATAATGAAATGTATGCACGACAAATTTGCACGCTTATAATGTTAAGCAAAGACATGTATGCTCTGTATTTAATTTTTGTACCATCTTCTATACCATGTTTTTATGCAAATAAATTTTATTCTATTCTATTCTATTCTATTCATAGTTGGGAAAAGGCCAGGCAGATTGTTTTTTTTTTGTCTTTTCAATGATAAAAACCTTTGCCAAGCTACTGAGAAAAAATCTCCAAGTTGTAACTCATTTACAGGCAAACAGCACGTTGGAAATAAAAATGCTGTTGAAAATTAGAAAAATAACTATGTAATCATTTAATTATTATTTTTTATGAGGAAAAAAGCAGCGTCAATAATCCTGAACACATTACTAGACAAAGTAGACAGTCCCTTCATTAGGCACTGGGTACGGAGACACGTGCCAACGTGTGTTTGGCCACGTAAATTTTAATCGTTTTTAGTTTGTAAAAGTTTACTCACATAGTTTTTTAAGTGATTGTTACTAATAGTATATGGTTTGTGTACTCCAAATTAAATAATATATTGTTATTATTAAATTAGCAACTGGAGCAAATTGTACTCATTCAAAATGGAACAAAAATAAAAAGAAAAACGAATTTAGGCCACAGACAAACAAAGTGGCCAGGAATAATCAAATACTTAAATGTTCACGTAGTTTGTACTTTGTTCATTTTGTTTTTTATTTGAATTGGTTGACAAACAAGCCAGGATGACCTGATGGAAAGTAACTACGGTGCCTATACTTATACACATATAATACTAGGCGTGGAGCCCTTATAATAATAGCTATCGGGATTATCAATGAAATGAAAGACGTATTTAATAATAAATAACTTATAAGTATGCTAAGCTTTGGATCTACATCTTTTACATGATGACGCGAAGCTCTTCAAACAGTCTCTCTTTTTTTTTCTAATCTTCTAAATTCGAAATTGTATTTTTCTCAAACATGCTTGGAAATTCGAGCGTTAATTTGACAACCTTCTTCGAGATAAATCGAATAAAATCGAGTAGACTTAAATAATTACAATGAAAGAAAGAAAGTAATAGAGTTTATTGAAACTCGGACAGGAAATCACAAATTAAACTAAAAACAAACTCAAAAAAAATAAAAAATAAAAGACAAAGTAAAATTAAAATAAAAGCAGAAAGTCTTGTACGAGGCCAAAAGGCTCCTATCTCAGCATGATGCTGCGACATTTATTTTTAAATTTCGCAGCGCTGGTATTCTGATACGGCCCGCAGTGATGTCACGGATAGATAAATATAGAGAAAAAAAAATGCTACTCATTGATAGCTAATAAGTACTCTTATCTAGTTATATAGAAAAGTCTTACCGTTTTAATTCGTGGTTCGCCTGTGCCTATTAAAGCTAAGATGTCCTAGAGGAGCAGTGACCGCTACATAGCGTTTACCGGTGAATGACGTCACACGACGTCGAAAGTAAGTTGGTATGTTTTTAGAGAGCGTTTTGTGACACGGTAAAGTCAAACCGCGCTGCCATAATTTTCATGACAGCCGACACCGCTCTTCAGGAAACCGTTGCTTTTAACCCGGTTCGGTCTAGCTAAAATAATCCTTTATTAAACAACAAATTCTCACACTACCAGCAATATATATACTGCAAAGTTGTATATTCGTTAGGAAAAATAGGCACCTCTTCAAATCTAATATCGAGCTAAACGAAAACTATAACCGACGGAACAAGAATAGACTAATACTGCCCATCACAAACTTAAAAGTTATCGGGAAAAGCCCATATTCAAGACTAGGTAATATATTTAATAAACTACCGGAAAGTTTAAACTCCCTACCAGATGACTCAATTTTCTCGAAACAGTTGAAATCTCTGTTAATAAAAAAAGGCTACTATACCGTTGAGGAATTTAAAACTGACAAGTTGTGAATTGATTGACCTTGTAACAATAGGCTTGACGTAGTTAAATTTGAAATAATAAATGACTTTACTGTATTACGCTTACCTATAATGACTAAAATGCATGAAAGAATTAATAATAATGATTTATTTGAAATAAAATGTAATAATTTAATAACTAATGTTTATTAAAATGTAATAATTAGAATCAATATTATATTATGTAATTTAATCATTTGATATGAAACATATGCAGTGCCATTACAGGGTGCATGTTTTAATACTGTGTCATGAAAATTTAATGCGTGCCTATTAACCAGTGTTGTACATGTTAGGAAATAAATAAATAAATGCCTGATACTTTGATTTTCCTTTACACACGCATCCATCTTATTTATAGCCTAACGGATAAGAACCTACTCAAAAACAGTCGTAAAAAGAATCACTTCATTTTACAAGTGAACAATTACTGTCACACATCAAATTCGTTCTACCTTTCAAAGTTTATCTCAGTACAATCTCCATACAAGTACATTCGAAATGTAATTCTCCGTAAAAGCCTTTCAACGTATATTAGAGGATTTAAAGGCATGTAATTTTCTCATTGAGACGTCATTAAACGGTAATAGGACTTCAAAGATTTACCCTCATTCGGGAAATTAGGTAGTAGATATAGAAATAAAATTTATAGAAGGGATATTTCCTCTCTGAATGCATTTACATGCTTACAGTTTCAGCCCGGTAAGACCAATCAGTAATCGACATATCCCGAAGAATTGCCAAACTTAAGTGGCAGTGGGCAAGCCACATTGCTCGTAGAACCGATGGCCGATGGGGCCGAAAGGTTCTGGAGTGGCGACCGCGTACTGGAAGACGTAGTGTTAGAAGGCCCACGAGGTGGGTGGGCCGATGACCTTGTGAAGGCCGCAGGGATCCGCTGGATACGAGAAGCACGGTCGAAGTGGTGATGCTTGGGGGAGGCCTATGTCCAGCTGTGGACGTCATTCAGCTGAATTTATGAGGACCAACCAATGCAATCAGCTGACACGCTTGATTTATATGGAAAGTGATGACAATACTATCTTTAGTAGAGGCGTCTGCGTGCTCTGTGCATGCTGACGCTCGATCATCGACAGTTTATTAATAACCCCTTTTAAGTTAAAACTTCAAAGACATGTGACATTCACCAACTCGCACGTGGTAAATTACGGCCCACTCCCACTCACAGAGAGAAGGCCTGTGTCCCAGCAGTGGGAACATTATAGGCTGCTTATTATGTGAGCGCGGGTCGGCAGCATCGCCGTAGAAAATAAAGTACATGAGTATCGTTCCTATCTGGTTTTATTATTCAATGGCAGTAGGCAACAGTAATTTTTGGAATATAAAGGGTGACTGAGCAAATTATTACGCGTATTTTAATAAAAAGTAGATGTTTCGTCTTTGAAAAAAAGGCATTCAAGTACGTACCAACATAGGTAGGTACAGAAAGATTTGTTGACTAGTTAAGATCACAGAGTAGACGTAAATATATCAGATTATCGCTATAATTTTACTTGTTGCGAACTCGGACCCGACGTGTGGACACGTCAAGCGCCGAGCGCGGTGTGGCGTGCGCACTCAAGTCAAGTCAATCGCCTTCCTGAGGATGCCTCGTTGAGAGGTGAAACACGTGTCGAATTTCTTACAGGGTTCTTTATGACTCATTAAGAACAGTTACGCGGATTAAGTTACTAAATATACGTCATCTATTGTATCTTAAAATTATTTTGTATTATAACAATTGCATACTTCGTATACGAGTAAGACCTATTCTTTGCAGTTAGTCATCTGTGCAGATGTAAATGGCTACTTATGTTCTTCGAAAGAGTTATTTAATACTTATTTACTTATGTAAGAAATGTAGTTTTATCATATCATAGCATGTTATAACATATCACAATCCCCAAAGGGTTAGGTAGAGATGTACCTACAGTATGTCATGCTCACTCAAATGTCTCGCTGGTGGTGGCGTGTATGTTGGATCATTAAGTTCCCTACAAAATGGTTGAGCTGAATGGTGCTGATCCATGCGTCATGTTCGTGAACGGGCGCCGTCAGTAGGGACTGGTCATCTCTTAGCTTCCATGGCTTATTTTAATGTATTTTAATTTTTGAATTTGTTTATTATCTTTTCATTTTGGACGCTTTTAACGTGCACGTCTTTCTACATTGTTCTCACATGTATAATTTAAACATGAATGATGTAACCATTATTTTGTAAGAATATTTTGATTTAAAAGAGTGTCCGTGGAGTTTCTTGCCCGTTCTTCTCCATAGGTACCTACTACGCTTTGGAATGGGCAACTAGCTTCATCTTTCTGACTGACCGACCCCTTGACAATTCAAAAGTGCCTGTAATTGGTTTATTTGAAATAAATGCTTTGAGTTGAGTTGAGTTGAGTACCCCCACATTTCGCCAGTTATGTTTAAGTCCCATGTAATAGGGGGCGAGCCTGTTGCCATCAATCGGACACAAATCCAAACTTCTATCTTTTATTGAAAAATTCCTGTTGGAAAAACCCAATAACACTTTTCCCAACCCGGGGATCGAACCCGGGACCTCAAGCTCAGCAGTTGCACTTGCGACGACTAGACCAACGAGGCAGCATAGTATATTCAGCCTAAAATGTTCCCACTCCAAGGACTAAGGCCTCCAATCTTTGAGAGGGCCAAATTAAGAAGTATCAAACAGGTTAAAGTTAAAAAAAAAAACAGCCAGCAAATTGACACTATTCCCATAATTTTTAAACACATTTTTCTTTTCAAGGCAGCTGACATCCATTCACTATTGTTGAACGGATGTCCCATAGACATGTAATTTGTCACATCACCTTCCTATACACACCACTACACATGACCCCTAAGCGGCAGTACCGACACTTAATTGAATCGTTCCGAAGCCGTACCGGTTTCAGCAGCTTAAAGAATTCCCGTCCCGGCTCGAAACGGTTTATTAGATAGCGCCGAAGACGAAGTCCTGGCATTTATTGATGCGATCTGTCGGGGATTCAATGATCAATTGATTGGAAATGCAATGGAGTTCTTTAGTAATTTAATGTATGTATTATGATAGCGTGTATGTATGAATGATTTCCGTTACTGGTCGAAATCAAACCCAAAGAAAAAGGCCAAACCAGAAGAATAGTGAGCGCCATTTTTCTGTTTTTATATTTGCTCTGAAATAAGCATTTAGAATGTAGGTTTCTGAATTATTAACTACGCTTACGGCTGTTGGTCCGTGGATGGGTGACCATCTTTACATACCGAGACTCCTCCGTGCCTCGGAAAGCACGTTAAATCATTGGTCCCGGCTGTCATACGTGGATCTTTGACAGTCGTTACGGGTCGTCAGAAACCCGAAAGTCTGGCAACCAGTCTTACCAGGGCGTATCGTATTGCCCAATAACTGGGTTGGGAGGTCAGATAGATTGTCGCTCCATGTAAAATACTGATATTCAGCTGCATGGTTAGACTGGAAGCCGACCCCAACATAGTTGGGAAAAGGTTAGGCAGATGCTGAATACGAATCTAGTTTGCTGATTTTAACTGTTTTCTTGAAAAGGACAAAAACATCAAATTATCCAGAAATAACCTGATGTATGGACGTAAACGAAGCAAAGGGAGAATGAAATATAGGTGTTTACACCGAAAAACAAAATTTTAAATGAACAATAAACATATCTACTATCAGTCACAGAGAATAATAGCAGTGTACTGAATACAAAATGGAAACTAACTGGAAGTGGAAAGTAGGTACTTATTATTTTAAGAAATCAGAAAATAATTTAAAAAATCGGTAACCTCGCATACCTATAAGTTTCGTAAGAAATAAGGCAAAATACCGAAACTATTTTCGTATTAGATCTAAACACCTTGGCAAATCAGAGTTATGAAATTGTAAGTTTGAGAAGTTAGAGTACAACAGAAGTGAAGAGTGCGTCTCGTTCCTCGCTCCCTGGCGACCGGCCTGTTTCCCGCGCGATCCGTGAATCGAGAATATGCGTCATCAATGTCGTTAGTCTGCGGATCCAAGTCCGAGCGACCGATCGGACGGAACGTGATCGAAACGAAGTACTAAATGACCGAAGTACTATTAAGCTTACGGAATAGTTCATTCTAGTACAGTGTCTTGAATGAATTCTTAATAGTACATGTACATGTACTACACAAGACTACTGGTGGCGTTCTATAATTTATGCCTACTTATGTACATATGTTTACATGAAATTTACTAAAATAAACAGGTTGGTAGGTACAGTACCTTATCGAAAAAAAAAACTACTCTATCAGTATTTTTTTTCATTCGTAATAAATCGAATGGCAATCATCGCATTTCCGAATACAAACGAATGCTAATTTCCGTGTCCATCAATTATTAGATTTATCGTGCATAGTAATTTGAATTCAGAACTAAGTACGCTCTTTATAGTTCACACGTAAATCGAAACAAAACAACAATAAATTTAGTTAGTGTAGTAATAGTTCTGAATTCAAACACGATAAATCTAATAATTGATGGATATGGAAATTAGCATTTGTTTGTATTCGGAAATGCGATGATTCCCGAGGGACATTAAGATTAAAGTTATACTGTACTTTATTGATTGATTGCATTTTAACAAACGAAAATGGACAGAACTAAGTAAGTTAAGTTAAAGAAAGACCTAATTCCATTATAGAAATACTCGTGTCACGTTCCGAAATCGTAACAATTCCATTGACCATTAAATAAAAGTGTCCAATAAAACATACATAAAAGAGGGAATCTTCTTAACGGCACTAAAAAACATCGAAGGCATTCTAACAGGAATCTGGTGAAACAAGTCTCTATTGAATGAGCTGGAAACTGATCGACCATTTTTGATGTCTAACATCTTTTCTCTCATTCTCCTGAAATCCGTGCACAGAACATAAATCCTATAAATCTGTGGGAGTGTTTTCTTGAAAAGGGACGGAAGTGTGTAACAGGAAGTGCGCGCTATTTGACTTGAACAATAAGCGCGAGTTGCCTGTCAGAAATGACCTTGATGAAGCCCCGCCCCTTTCATATTGCTTATTACCAAGGTGAGATGTCAGATGTTACACATCATATGCAACTACTGTAAGGGCCGCTTTTTTTTTTTACACCTGTAAGGCAAATAATGTAAGTGTCAGGTTTGATTTTAAAAATGTATGTTTTAAGATATTTTCATCAATTGTCCGACCGACTTTGAAAATTATTTTTTTCATATTATTGCGTATAAATTAAATGTCTTAACTACGTATTTAATTAATTTGATGTTTGTGTTGATGATGTTATAAAACTTCTTGTCACTGTTGTTTACACAGCAAGTAGTGGTATATATACGAACTGGTGTAGGGTATATACCACAGCGAAATAGTTTTTATTGATCGTATTTATTTGGTCTGTAAGCAGAAAGTAGTATTCTTGGGAACCGTTCAAATCTTATAATTATTTCTGGGGAACTTTACTTTTGTGCATTTGTTATATTTCATGTTAATTATGCAACGCACCTCTGTATACTTTAAGTGTCACCTAGTCCTTATTATGATTTCTGAGGGAATTACTCTAGCATATTTGACATATTTCATGTTATTGTGACGTAACGAAAGTGACGTGATATTTGAAGTATCAGAGGATTAAATAAATATTCTTCGAATATCTTGTATGCGAAGTGGCACGCAAAATCGATCCATGGATCTCAAAATTGTATTTGGACCTCTCTAGTTTCTATATTTATGATGAATAGTTGAACCCATGATAATTTCAAATGACTATTAAAATGATGGAATAATAATTATTGAAATTAAAATGTCTTTAGGCGCGCTGAGTGATTCTAGGTCGTGGAAAATCTTATGGGTTCGCGTCACCAAACTTGGTTATTTTAACATTACGAGTATATCTGTGTGTAGCTATTACGGTGAGTACTGTTATTTCATGATTTCAAGTTTTCATTACTGTCGGCTGTCTTTTTGCTCGCCGTCCGATAAGGACCAGGCCCGGGTCGACAGCGCGTTGTGTTCCACGCGCGCCTCAAAGAGATGTCAGCACAACTGACGGGGTCCGCTAGGACCGATGCCTGCCGGGGTCGCGGGAAAGTCCGAAAAGGATACCGTGGCCCCTGGCAACGTACATGCAACTGAAGGAACACGGGTGGGTTTTAGTCAGTAAGAGTCTGACACGCCCTCCCGCTCCGCCCAGAGCGGGAGAAGTAATTTGATAATTCCCCACCCAAAAAAAAAAAAGTCATGATTTTGACTGGTATGTATGTATGTAAGTAAGTTCATCTGTTCCCTCATACCTTCTAAACTACTCATCATAATTTGACAAATAAGGTATCGTTGAAAGCATCTCGGTTGTCCGCTGGTTATAGGCTATGTGACGTCACATTAAATGCAAATGGCGCCCTCTAGAGTACATAAAGTCATGAACAACAAAATAAAATGATTTAATGATGCCATGTAGGGTATCAAATGAAAGGGAATTAACACATTTCAAAAATATTATGTATTATAAACCTAAAATAATTTAAATAAAAATAAAAGATATGTTAAAAATAAAAGAGTCACATTTGTTTGGTTTTTGGAGATTACGTGTTTCTCCGGATTTTTTATTTGTCTGTCTATGATGTCGTATTTATTTATACCTTTTTAGTTGACTTTTTTGTAAGTTGGGTTTTAGTTTTTATAACTTTTATTTTTGTTCGGTTTCGTGTCAACCCTAAGCTGCGTTCTTCATTATTATCTGTCTAAATGTTTCTTTTGGTGCTAGACACAATATATTATTCGGTGGTAAAGTTCATCTTATGTGACCTCTTCCAACCTATCACTTGAGACCTATCATTATTTACGAACTGTGAACGTAAAAACGTAAATAAGAAAGTAGTTTGGACCCTTAGAGCGAGACGTGACAAGCCAGTGACATTCGAAAACGAATTCGTTGAATTAAACAGTGCTCGATCTTAAAACCCTAGAATAAAAGCATCCTATTAATCTTTTTATCTAACATAAACTACACTTTTAGATTTCGAATCGATTTCACTTGTCAAAACGAGTCTTTTCTTTTCAAACAAAAAAGCACTTTAATATTAGAGTCCCACGGTATCAATTCATTTGAGAGGGTAAATGACGTCACGGGCTCTAGAGGTAATATATGGGAGGTAGATAGCACTTCTGTTAGTGTTTATACGACCTTTTGTCAACTATTCACTTGGTTATTGTGCGTCTGTCTGCGTATTTAATTCAAGTACTTTATTTATTACTAGGTTTACGGCTTTCCTGGTAATTTGAGGATGGAAAAACGAGTATACCTTATATGGGACGAGTTTCTAATGGAATTATCCGTGATCTAATATGACGTAACATCATAGTAAAAGTCAATGAATTGACGTGACTTGTTAAGGAATTTGGTCATAGACTGGCCTTTTGTTTCTCCAGTTATGTTTAAGTCCCATGTAATAGGGGGCGAGTCGATCCTATACCTACTATTAAACGAGTACTATTTGTATATATTTGTAATCACGTTCTCGAAAACGGCTCTAACGATTTCGATGAAAGTTACAATACAGGGGTTTACAGGGGAAAAAACTCGATCTAGCTAGGTCTCATATCTGGGAAAATTCTTTTTCTCCGTATTTCCTCCCGAGTAGAGCTCAGTCGCCCAAAGTTTAGAACAAGACAATATTAACATGTCAATAATGACATGGCAGCATAGAATTAGTAAGTACCCTACTATCATGGCAGCATGGAATTAGTATGTACTATTCTATACGATCAAATGAGCATTCTCTATTTTCATCCGAGCAGGCCTCAGTCGACCAGGTACTTGAAACTTTTAGGTGGATATTAACCAAGGAATAAACAGATTTCAATTTTCATTTTCATTGAAATTGTAGAACTGGCTTTACCCAAGAACAGAACAAGCTAAAAATATAGGTAAACGAAATTATTGTTTTAAACAAAGCCACGGCAAAACCCTAATCTACGTGACGTATGAAGATAGGCATTTTGTTGACGCCCCCTAGACACTTATAAACGTTTTGATGACGAAACTTGGGCACGTTTTCATGCGGTTATTGTTATACAAACATATTACTTAAAGGGACAATGAGTGTTTGTTGTTTTAGTGTAAAGTAAGGGGGTAAGGTAAGCAGAACTTGAGGTCTTCTAATGAAAGTATTTGCCATCTTTAGCTCAGTGATAAGCAACTCAGTAGTTGCAAGATTTTATAAACGTATTGTTTATTTAAAAAGTTCTATTTCAAGTTTGACTACTTCTTTGACCGTCGACTGCTACGCGTAATGGGTTAGATTCCTAGGTCGGTCAAATTGTTGATTGGTTTATCCTGCAGATGTTTCTTAGTAGCAGCCCGGAGCCTGGATTTGAGCATGTTTTCTGGCAATAGGTTCGCCTTTTATTACATCACCTAGCCGCCGCAGGAGTCCCTGGGCGTCGGGAATCGCAGGCCGATTCCCGACCACCGTGGGCGCGGGCTTGCGGACGGTGAGCAATGGGTAGTTCGCCGTCCGATAAGGATCAGGCCCGGCTCGACGGTGCGTTGTGTTCCACACACGCTTCAAAGAGATGTCAGCACAACTGACGGGGTCCGCTAGGACCGATGCCTGCCGGGGTCGTGGGTGTGTGGCCCTGCCTACCCTTCATGGAATACAGTCGTAATGGTATGTTTATGTCAACATTTTTCTCTTCAATCATTTTCTTGTTGGAGTCCCAAAATCAGATTTACAATCATGTCGCGGAAGCATGTTTCGGTCGTTAAGCTACAGATTGCCAATCACTATGGCAGCTGCATTCAGTTCGGAAGTACGTGATTGACCGTCAATCAATGCGTTGGATCAAGCTGATTGACCTGTGCTTGGGCGCTCATTGTATACATAGGTGCCTACTTTTGCTTCAAAGTAATGTGTAGCTGATGGTATAACTTGTAGCATGGTTTCAATTTGAGCCTTTTATTACTTAATACTCAATATATTTATTCCATTTCACAATGTGAACTAAGGTGGTAGGTTTTACAAAGATATGGTCATTGTAAACCCGGTCGGGTACAGCAAAGTTATGGTTATAAATATGTTACGAGCCTTTTATTATGTCTTACGTCCGAGGCGTGAACGAAAATATATTATCAGAAGTTTAAAAAGCATTATTAAGAATGAGAACCCTTTTTGTTTGAAATGTTGTTCTTTTTTCTATTTTACACCAGGTTTTTCTAAACGCCTAAAATTAACTCAAAAATTCTGGTGTCGCTAAACTTCTTCTCCTTGTCGGTGGAATATGTAGGTAATTGGCCCAGTGATTATTCTATTATATTATTTCACCACGATAATATACCCAGATTATACTCAGATAAGTTAGTTGGATAAGTACTTTACCTATTACGTGTCTGAGTGCACTGCAAAAATTATAAGCAAGCTCTTATCTCAAATTATCGCAAGATAAGCAGATGTATAAGTTCACTTCAAATTAATTCTCCCTTTTCCCCTCGTAACATAATAAATATGGCACCAAACTCGATACAATACGGCGAACATCTTGAATAATAATCTTGATACATTCCCTCGCTTTCACTCCTACTTTCCGAAAGTGTACGTCGATCATTAATCTTGATCTGTATCGTAGCATATTATGGATATCATATACAAACTTCGTCAGTTTCTTTTTGTTGTTTACAAGTTTTTTTTTTTCGGGAAATACTTTGCATGCTATGGCCGTTTCAAAAAAGGAAACGACTAATGAAATAGGAAACTTTATTTACAAAAGAGTAATGATTACATCATTTAATCATTATGTAGTTCGTAATAAAAGGCAGGGAAAAACTTTTATTTAAAATGATTTTATTATCAATCTTTTGATTAAGTTATTATCATCTGCCTAGCCTTTTCCCAACTGTATTTGGGTCGGCTTCCAGTCTTACCGCGTGCAGCTGAATACCAGTATTTTATAATCATATGGAGTGACTGCCTATCTGACCTCCACAACCCAGTTACTAGGTAATACGATACTCCTTGGTAATATTGGTTGTCAGACAATCCAACTTCTGACTATCTACTAAGTGAGTTCGTAAATATTATGATGCCCATAATATGGTTTTGACTGAGAATGGTTATTTCACAAAGAAATAATCATACGAAGTACGTATGTTAATTATTACGTAGTCACTTTAAGAGCAACGCCGAAATAGGTAAATATTAAAAAGTATATTTTTGTCAAGTATCAAGTTATTTACGTATACCCGGTTCAGGTAATTTAATATGCATAAACCGTGCCTACTAAAAATGTATTGTCTTAAAACTCAACATTTCAAACAAACAGTTTATTAATTAACATTGCCCACAATCCTAAATATCAGCTTACGTACGTAAATTGGCTTACCACGTGTGTAAGCCCAAACCCAACTACAAATCCACACAAGTACCTATAGATACATGAGGGGTACGTCATCCAATCAGCAGCTGTACCCACGTTACTTCCACTTGAACCACTCACCAAAGATCAACGGCTTATAATCCTTAAGGTAAGGTTACACGGGCAATTTTTTGAGCAAGTTTTGCCTGGCAACTGTTGCTGGTGTTAGTGGAGCAACCCGTTTTTTTAGCTGTAAGTGCCCGCAAACTGTTGCTCTAGGCAGTGTAGAAATCAGAGGCAAGATTCGCGCCGTCGCGCCCCTAGGCGCCGCAGGAGACGCCCTGGGCGTCGGTAGTCGCAAGCTGATTTCCGGCCAGCGTAGGCGCGGGCTTGCGGACGGTGAGCGACGGGTAGCTCACCGTCCGATAAGGACCAGGCCCGGGTCGACGGCGCGTTGTGTTCCATGCGCTCCTCGAAGAGATGTCAGCACCAACTGGCGGGGTCCGTTAGGGCCAATGCCAGGGTTGCGAGTTTGTCCGAAAGGGATATCGTGGCCCCGGCACACAGGCAACGGAAGGAACACGGGTGGGTTTTAGTCAGTAAAAGTCTGACACGCCCTCCCGCTCCGCCCAGAGCGGGAGAAGATATTTGATAATATCCCACCCAAAAAAAAAAGGCAGTGTAGAAATCTAATTTAATGTTATACAATTCCTTCAATTGTTTCGGAAATCTAGCTCTAATTGCACCATCTAATTGTACTGTATTGTTCATGAAGGTATTACCTAGTTTATTAAGTTGCTCAATCTAGTGTGGTAGTGGCGGTCTATCAACATTGTCACATGTTGGCATCGCATTAAGAGCGTTTATTCTGAAAGTTGGCAACGTCGTAAATAGCTGTCAAATATTTACCTATTTTGATTAATTTGGAAATAATACTGTATGGAAATAAGAAATGTGGCTAACTAAGTTACTAGAATATTGATTATGATATGCAATAATTAATATTGTAACACCGAATATTTAGTTTTAGGCGTAAAAAAAGCATTTGGAAAGTTTCCAAATGCTTTTTTTACGCCTAAAACGGGTACAACATCAAATTCAATGTTACAATTGCATAACATAATCAATATTCTAGTAACTTAGTTAGCCACATTTCTTATTTCCATACAGTATTATTTCCAAATTAATCAAAACAGGTAAATATTTTACAGCTATTTACGACGTCGCCAACTTTCAGAATAAACGCTCTTAAATTGCTTGATGTTGTCATGGCGTTATATTTGAACAATTGCCCAGAATTTAGCTAAGCAAGTTGTCCGTGTAAACACACCCTTAACAAAAGCGGCAACGTCGCAGCTCGTGTACTACAACTGACGTAAATTGGCATTGTCACTTTTCGATTCGATAATGCGATGTTGCCAATTTTTTATTTCTGCTGTTGGTATCTACTGTGTTGTATGTGCGCATGCTTTTGTGTGTGTTAAGGGCCAGACCATTCGCAATACGTCTTTTAAATGTATATTCCCCTGAATTCTGATCACTGAGGAAAACTTTTTAAGAAAACCTTTTTTTTCTCGAGGGGATATCCTCGTGGAGGGTGTACATAGTATCCATGTCTATCATGACCTATTCTGTTTATCCAGTCTGAAAAGCACGTAGATTTATATCGACTCTTTTTGATTTAAACCACAGTTTTTCTCTTCTAGAAAATATGGACAGAGTATGTTTGCTCAAGTTTTTAATTCACGACTGCATAATAAACTAAACAAAAATAAAATAAAAACCAAGAAGAGTCAAAATTACTAACATAGCATAACACCAACAATATAGCTTTCATACTAACTTTTAAACTTAAAGTTTGACATCAAGTCGGCACGGGTTAATGACATCCGATCTCAATAATATTTTATATTTAAGTTTTTAGAGTCAAATGGAAAAAAAATAAAGGGTATGCGTACTGAAATTCCCCTTGTAGCCTGGGACACCCTAACCAACATTGTACAATTAGTTCGCAATAAACGTTTTTGACTTTGAAAAAATGTTGAACTCTTTGTTGTAAAATAAAAATATAATATGTCAAAGCAACTGCAACCCTTTGAGTTAAAAACAAGATTCTAGAAAACAAATTGTTTCCTATTTAATTTAATGAAAAGGAAAAAATACACTAAAAGTACCGCAAGCACAAACGAAGTGCCAGCTTCACAGCTTAGAAACAATTAGGTAAATGAAAAAGTTCCAGCAAATCTAGGGACATCTTGTTTTAATTAGAACATTTTTATGAAAAAAGGTTAAGATTGTGTGGTAAAATAAAACAATCTTGGTCTAAAGGACTTCGTAAAGGGTTCAATGTGCTTTGAACTTTAGGTGCTGTAGTATAAGGATATTATTACGGTGACAAAACGAGAAGAAATCAGTCTTCATATGAATTATGATTGTAAACTAATCAGTTTCAAATGTCAGCTTTAACAAAACAAAGAGCTACGCCATTGCTACGAGATTACTACAAGTGGCTACAGCGTAGCAACGTCAGTGCTACGACTGCTACGCGCGTGATTGTCTGACGTTCAAGCGTAGTACACACGAATTCTAATGATGTAATGTTATGATTAAGATAACATAACATCAAGCACATATTTCCCGAAAAGGTGAACAGAGGAAAAAGTTTACAATCAATATGCCTAGTCTTTTCCTAACTATATTGGGGTCAGCTTCCAGTCTAACCAGATGCAGCTGTATACCAGTATTTTACATGGAGCCACTGCGTATCTGACCTCCACAGCCCAGTAACTGTAATACGATACCCCTTGGTAAGACTGGTTGTCAGACTTTCGGGCTTCTGACGCAACGACTGTCAAAGATCCACGAATGATAGCCGGGACCAACGGCTTAACGTGCTATCCGTGGCACGGAGGAGTCTCGGTATGTTAAGATGGTCACCCATCCACAGACCAACCCCGGCAAGCGTAGCTTAACCTGATGGATCGACCCGTGCGACAGTTATTACTTAGCCACGAGCGAGGAAAAAGCTTACAAACTAACAAAATATTTAAAAAAATATGAATAGGCTCTTTCCTCAACACACAATAATATCTAGCAGGAACACGGGAACAAACAAATTAGTTAGTGTGGACAAATGGCTCCCAACTTTGCACTGACAGGAACAGGAATTGCGTTGTTGTGAACTTGGGGGACCGAGGTCCACTGTACGAGGTGGAGTTAGCAGATGGTGAAATGGTAAAATATTGGATATTTGTTTGAATGAGAATATTATAATGTCAATTTAATGACTATGGATAGTGTGACTGTGGAGCCCGTTTTGAGTATATAGCGCTACAAGATTATTTTGGCGCGTGGCCAAATTCGGAACTAACGCCGCCATCTTGTTTTAAAGTGACATTTCACAAAACAATTGCTTAGATCTTTACCAACAGCGCTCCTTGCCACCGTAAAGCTTCGTGCAGACCAGCGCGACGAGACGGCGCGACGCGACTCGAACAACACAATTTCTAAGAAAACTTGACGGTATAACAATAACCGGTGTCGCGCCGCGCTGTCGCGTCGCGCTAATCTGCACGAAGCTTTAATCGAGCGTCAAAAGATCTTTGAAACTATGTACTTTTATAGGTATGGTATGGCAGAATTTTGTCTATGGTCTATCTATGGCAAATCTTTGAATTTTAGAATAAGCCTATTGTTTCAAAAATTAAATGAAAGGGTGGTGAATTCGAATTGTATACTGAGGTGAACCGGAATTGCAATAATGTGAACTTGAGGGATCGACATCCACAGTATGAAATGGATTGAGCAGATGGTGAAATGGGGAACTATTGTGTGTGGAAATTGTGGTAATGTGAGTGTACATAGAGATTATAAAAAGCTTAGAGGTCATTTTGATTCCTAACTTCTAAAAACGACTTCCCTCATATTTAGTAAAATGACGACAAATCCAATAAACATTGTCAAAGCAATCTTCGGTTACCCCATAAAGGATCTGGCTGTAAATTAGATTACAAAGAAGATTATGAATAAAAGAGTATTTACATTTTTTACCGCCTCGATATTCTACTTACAGTACAGAAACATAAAGGAGTATTTTCTTGTAACTGACTATTTGAGAAGTCAACAATATTCAATTTTACGCTACAATACACACATACGTCTATCCTAAGAGGCAAACGTATGCCGAAAAAACATCCCAGTGTAGGTAAATAATATTCAATTGCCAATAACAATATATAAGCGCCATCCTGATCGCAAAAGTAATATGTTTTCCCCATCTTTTTGACATTACATACAGCCATTGAACGCTAAAAAACCTCTCCTTCCAACAAACGTGAATTTCATATGCTAGTAAGAGACAAAACTATGTTTGCATCGCTTGATCCGTATTTTATACGCAAACACATTTTGATTTTGGAGCAGTGGTAATCGAATGATATATTGGCTGCCGGATTTATACAGTTCTTTTGTTCCAATTTTGAATTTAAAATAAAGTCACGAAACGCCAGAGTTACACAATGCAACCATTAATTGATTCAAAGAAATAAACTGCGTTACTATTTTATTTTATTTTTATGTTAACACAAGCCATTATGCCCATTATGTGTAAACATACAAACTTTCACCCCTTTAGGGCTCGAATTATCAAAAATCACTTACTTTGCTCACTTTCGTTGTATAAAGAACTCTTGTGTGAAAATTACATACTTCTAGATACAAAGGATAAGACTTTGAATGAATTTAAGATTTTTATTAAGACGATTTATGTTCAAGCGAGGGTGATCCTGCTTCGACTGATTTTTATGACTTGTCAAAACGTCGATGTTTCTTTATTTTAAGTATGTTTAAACCTTCCTAAATAATGGTGAAAAGTGCATTAATATTCGTGGCGTAGTTATGAACAACGCGGTCACATAGGCTTAGACGAAAAGCGGCTTTAAAAAAAAAATGTATTTATATAGATTACAGAAAAATGATTTATTCTTTTTCGTGTGGTTACTGACTAACCTGGTGTCAGAGTTTTAAAGCCGCCCATGGGACTCTGACTTGGCTTCACATGCCGTCGAGAAATATCTCTCAGGCATCCGCACGATTGGGTACGCCACAATTGTGGCGATAAGTCCCCTCTTTGAGGAGTGGCTAGAGAGGCGCCACGGCGTCCTCACCTTCCGCCTGACACAGGTCCTCACCGGACATGGTTGTTTCGGGAGGTTCCTGTTCAGGATAAAGCGGGAGGAAACGCCCGGGTGTCACCACTGTGTGGATCGCCCGGAGGACACGGTGGAGCATACGGTGGAGGTCTGCCCAGCTTGGGCGGAGCACCGCCGTGTCCTCGCGTCCGGCCCTGGTTCAGGCCATGGTCCGGAGCGAGAGTGCATGGGAGGCCGTCATCTCCTTCTGCGAAGCAGTAATGCTCGCGAAGGAGGAGGCGGAGCGCGCGAGGGAGAGGCAAAATGCGCCCCCTCGCGCCCCTAGTCACCGCAGGAGACGCCCCGGGCGTCGGGAGTCGCGAGCCGACTTCCGGCCACCGTAGGCGCGGGCTTGCGGACGGTGAGCAATGGGTAGCTCGCCGTCCGATAGGGACCAGGCCCGGGTCGACGGCGCGTTGTGTTCCACGCGCGCCTCAAAGAGATGTCAGCACCAACTGACGGGGTCCGGAAGGGCCAATGCCTGCCGGGGTTGCGGGTTTGTCTGAAAGGGATATCGCGACCTCGGCACACAGGCAACGGAAGGAACACGGGTGGGTTTTAGTCAGTAAAAGTCTGACACGCCCTCCCGCTCCACCCAGAGCGGGAGAAGTTATTTGATAATTTCCCATCCTCAAAAAAAAAAAAAAAAAAAGCATCCGCACGATGTTTGAAAATGACTATATAATAATTTTATTTAGTACCATGTATGTATTATATTAGTAAAGTATGAAGAGCCGTTTTTCTAAGATTATAAATCTAAATCATTGGCTTCAAACACCGCATATTTTTTTTAAGTTCCAGATTCAAGGTTCCTCCACCACAAGTGATAAATTATTTCCTTCCAAAAACACATTAGTCTATCCACGATCTACCATTACGATGTCATTTCTGTCCCATTCATTCATACGTCAATTCTTTGCGAAAGCATTTTGGCAGAAACGCAAAACCGTAAAATGAAACGCGTATAAATAAAATTAATTATTCGATAAATAATCGATTCTCGGTAAAAAGCATTCGGTATCGAAATCGTATAGCTTATACCGCAAATGCATGATTAAGTATTTAACTTTTTAAGCTTTTTAATGGCAGCATTTCATTTATATATTCTGTCTGAGTGGCCAGTGGTTTCGTGTCTTTTCATATTTATGGGTGGCGAGTTAAAATTAAATTCTCTTTAAGTCATGGTATTATAGTTAGGAAAATTAATTGTTAAACAAAATGTCACCCTACGTCAATTTGCCATTTCATACAACTGTCTAAACAATAAATGACGGTTGTCCTTAGAATAAACGGACAGTTTAAGTTGGAAATCAGTTAAGTTAACAATTAATTTCCCTGAGTTTACCTAAACGGTCTTAAAAATTATTCCTCAATTTTTACCGGAAAAATACCGAAACTATAAAATCTTTAAATCCAAAAATTCGAAGATATGTGACGTCTACCAGCCCGCACTGGGGCCGCGTGGTAGATTACAGCCCACTAAGTAAGTTAGTTAAGTTTTATTTTTGTTTTTGTAATTTATATTTTATTATTAGTTTATTTATTTATTTAGAAGTATACAAATTATATATTAGGTATGTTGAAACTGTTTTGTACTCACCGTTACTTGTCCCTACTTATAGGTTTATTAGAAAACCAGCGTCAGACAGCACCTGTCTGGCATTAATGCTGAAATGAACCTCTTTGGCGCAGCCGTGAGGCACACACTATTGTTGTTTAAATATTATTTTCACTTTTTTCTATATTGTATTTTGTGTTTCACAAACTGTGTCCAAATAAACATTATTCTTTCTTTCTTTTTCTTTCACTCCCTCTCGAAGAGAGGAGGCCTGTGTCCCAGCAGTGGGAACGTTATAGGCTGATGATGCTAAATAAAATCTTTGGTCTAAGGCCCGGTTTCCACTAAAGCAGCTAAGAAAGGAGAGGGGAGATGTTTTGTAAACTACCAATCAAGTATCGTTATTTTGATACGATTGTACGATATCGATATCTAATTGGTCTTTAACAAAACATCTCCTCTCCTCTCCTCTCCTCTCTTCTCCTAACGTTTAGTCCCCCGAACGGTAACAATACCGGCCAGTAAGTCCAGCTGCGGGGCGATTGCCAGTTTAGCAACACAAAACAATAATTTTTGTAAAGAAAACATTGAAAATTCCACATCCGTAAACATGCGAGGTAGTGAACCCAGTACCTATTACGAAGTTGGTTCGTGAACCTCAGAACATCTTCAACATCCTGAATAAAATATATTCCGGAATAAAAATTTCATCCACTAAATTCAGATAGAGGAAATGTATATATAAATATGTATGGATGGTTGCATCTCGCATTCGAGTAAAAATGTAAGATTTTTATTTTTACGCCCCTATCTTATTCCTTTCAGTAACAAAGGCGTAAGTGGTCCAATTTATAAGGTTTTCTTCTTCATTCCTTTACGTCCATTCTCCCTTATCCAATGAGTGCGTACTTACAATTGTAGGTAATGTATTGGGTTGATAAAGTACAATTATGTGAGATTGAGAGCAGTGGTGGCTCAGTCATAACGGCCCCGATTTACGAGTTGTAGGTCGTGGATTCGAAATCGAGCAAGCGCTTTACTTTGTGTAAATAATCAAACATCGTGAGGAAACCGGCATGTTCTAAACCCAAAAATTCGAAGATGTGACATGTACCAACCCGCACTGGGCTCGCGTGGTAGATTACAGCCTTCTCGAAAAGAGGAGGCCTGTTTGGAAACATTATAGGCTGGTTCTGGTATTATGAGAGTAATCTTTTTTTAGATGCTTGTGATCAGATTATTTGCTTCTCGTATGTAGTCTATTATGTTTTTCTAATTAAACAGTATTCTCTGATGCAAATTATGTTTTTTTTTTTATACAATCATATTACAATGATAAATAATTGACGACAAAAATATCGTATTTTTTTGACATATTGATTTATTGTTGTAGAAATGTAAAATGATTTTTGAGAAAATCTTAGAATAATCTGAGTAATGTGTAGTCTGTTGTCTGAGGATTAAAAATAACTACTTGTAATCGCCAATGTCTAGCAGACAATAATGTAACTGTTTGCCCATCAAAAATGAATTACACACAGAAATGTAGGACCATAAATCAATAGCCCAACAAACTGTCTTTGATAACGCGACTTATCCTTCTGGCTATTGACATTATAAGTAATTACAACCGTTGTATGTATAGAACTGTTCCCCAAAAACTTTACTAAAGTCTCTCACTACATTAACCCCATAATCCCACCACCACATAACTTACTGAACCACCTAATTATCTCCTAAAGCACCAAAACTTTGACATCTAACTTCGTATCCTGACTATTCGAGAGCAAATCTCAAAGTACAGTCAACAAAAGAGATATGTATGCAGGCAAGAGTAATATAGCTAGGTAGATACAATTAGGAGAATGCAATTTATTGCACACCAAATAAAGAAAATAGAAACACAAACATTGTAAAATATGGGGGATACAATGGTATACTTTTAGCCAACGTTGTAGTCACGTTTTTGACATAGCTTGTCAGTCTGCCGAATTCATAAAATTTAAGTCAATTTTAAGCTTTCAAGTATCATGCTGTCATTCACTTTAAGGTGTATTAAAGTGTAAGAAAGTTAAGTGTCGTTTGAGAGTGCGCTTGTCCACCGCAGCCGTCACCAGGAAGGTCATCGAGAACGAAATGACAGCCCCGAAGTCGCTATACATACATTTACTATGGCCGCATGTGCACCGCACGTCCGTCACTCGTGCGCCGTAATCCCGGCCGCCGAAGTTTTGAAAAGGTCGGCGCGACCCCTAGAACTCGGCCCGAGATTACGACGGGCCAATGTGCCGGCAATAAAAAACACGTGACCTGTCCACACACTGCCGGCGTTCACCAGCTTTTGTTTTGTCTATCATAACATACTGTACCGCCTCTATCAATCTCGTTTCCCGGTGACGGGTGCGGTGGACAAGCGCCCTTAGGGAGTTAGTGTGTCTCGTAGTTTACAAAAGATATACAGCACTGAATATTAGAATGTTAACGTGCAATATTCATTGAAACTAACTACACATAAACAAAATACACTGTACAAGCTGTTAGGTTAAACTAGGGACATAGTTTAAGGGAGTGTAGTACTTATGAATATAACCAACTTTTACTGTGGAACCAACACGGAAATATGCAAAAAGAATCGGCCGGTTCTTACAACGTGATAAAAATATCGGTAGCAGCAGAGTTATTTTATAATATAATAACCCTATTTTTGGGCTTCGCCGCAGTCGGGTACAAAGAGATGTATTTAGCAGCCTGCATACTTATCTCTCTCGTCGTCAGTACAAGGATCACAACAGTAATCCTCTTATAAATACAACCGGCGGCGCCTAAAGAGTGGAAAATCCAAGATAATCTTTTGATGACATGATTTCCAAATTAAGAGCCCAAGTTTTTACATTTAAATGAGTTTTTGTTGGGTCGTGATATTATTGTTGTAAGGCAGAAATCGGCAGCTTCGTATACATCTGGCTTTTGTTTCGTGTTTTTTTTTTAAGTAAGTCAAATGGTGTTTCACGGCTTTGAAACAGAGGGAAGTTTGTATTTTTTTTTAGTTTGTTGTTTTTGTCAAGGTTTGAGTATCTCTGTGACATTCTTACTTGTGAACGTCTGAACAGATTTTGATGTGCATTATAGTTTTTTAATAGCTGTAATTCATAGGCTTCCCAATATTATAGAGGTACCTTTTTTTTTTTTTGGATGAGGGAAATTATCAAATAACTTCTCCCGCTCTGTGCGGAGCGGGAGGGCGTGTCAGACTTTTACTGACAAAAACCCACCCGTGTTCCTTCCGTTGCCTGTGTGCCGAGGCCACGATATCCCTTTCGGACAACTCGCAACCCCAGCAGGAGAGGTATAACCTACCTAAATAAGTGCCTATATGGTAAGTACTCATACAAAAAAAAAACAATTTGACTATTGATATAATTGCAAAACCAACCCATTCTCACGCAAATAAGTGCGGTGCGGCCCGCCTGTAGAGTGCGTTGGTCTATAGAAAACTAGCTGCGCCCCGCCGTTGCACCCGCATAAGCCTCTATTCCCGTGGGAATATCGGGATAAAATGTATCCTATGTCCTAACCCAGGTAAGGCCATGGTTTACCTATGTGCCAAATTTCATCCAAATCCGTTCAGCCGTTATAGAGTGAAAGCGTAACAAACAAACAAACTCACTTTCGCATTTATAATTATTATAGTTAGGTTATACGAAAGCGATGAACGAGGATTTTTGCAATGCGTTTCGTTGCGGTGCGGCCCGCCCTTTTCTGCACTAGCTTTAATAGGCCACACTATTTTTCCACACTCCAGTCCTCAAAATTCAACATTAGAATATACATACACCTTTTCAAAATTTAAATCACGTTTTAACATCCTTACGCCCACGATAATTCTATGCAAAGATAAAACCGACATATCCCTGGCTGAGAAAAACTTTCAAACATTTTGCGGCACACGTTGGCACCTTAAGCTCGTAATAACTTACATGTTGTGGGGATAAAGGACCGGAACAGTTATTTAAGGACCAGCCCGCGCCGAATCCGCACTAAAAAGGACCGAAATCTATTTGTAAACTAATTTTAGATGCTTTTGATGTTAAAAGTGGAATGGTTGCTTTGTTCTATTGTTTAATTTAAATATGAACGCTTTTACTTGACTTGGCGATATAATGAAGATATAATGGCTTCATTAACAATATTTCTGAATAATATTCAAAACGGTGAAGGGAAATATCGTGAGGAAACTGGCATGTCCTAGAATCCAAATTTCGAAGACATGTGACATCCATCAACCGGAACTGGGTCCTCGTGGTGGATCATGGTCCACTCCATCTCATAGAGACGAGGTCTGCATTCTAGCAATGGGAAAGTTGTAGACTGGTTATGCTTATAGGTAAATAAACAGACGAAATTAAAAAAACAATATCAACCACTGCCACAGCGCTCGACTCTTGACGTGTCCACACGTCGGGTCCGAGTTCGCAACAAGTCAATCGCCTTCCTGAGGATGCCTCGTTGAGAGGTGAAACACGAGTCGATTTCTTACAGGGTTCTTTATGACTCATTAAGAACATTTACGCGGATTAAGTTACTAAATATACGTCGTCTATTGTATTTTAATATCAACCACACAAAAATTCATACTAAATTGCTCATACTCACTTATGCAGATATCAGACGCTTTAGTTTTTGTTAATTTTTTCACTCGAAGTGAAACGTCTGAACACAGCATGAATCAAAAGTGAAAAATGAATTCACTAGTGAACCGATCCAACGATGCTGGAATTCGGCACTCAGCATCTTTCATTAGCCTACCGAATGATAGAAATATGGAATGAAAGAAGCAGATGAACGTTCATCCCTTTGTCATTCTATCGGTGTTGTCTAAACGTGGAATGAAACAAAAAGGAACATTCACTCAAGTGAAATTATTACACTTGAGTGATGCGTCCGATATCAGCTTCTACCGAGTTTCTGCATAGTTAATTTATCCGAATTAATATTTTAGATGCGAAAGTGAGTTTGTTTATTTGTTTGTTACGCTTTCACGCTACGGATTCGGATGAAATTTGGCAAGTGGGTAGAACATGGCCTGAGTGAGGACATAGAATACTTTTTATCCCGATATTCCCACGGGATCGAGACTTATGCGGGTGAAACCGTGGGGCGCAACTAGTTTGTTATAAAATAAAAATACTTGGCATTTTTATCGCTCAATCCCCAGATTGACACTTTTTAAATTGCTCTCTAAACTTTCAACTGAAAAAGTATAAAAAAGTTCCGTTTGTCGCAATGCTTGAACAAACAGCCAGACATAACAGTACTATTTGTTTTTATTCGAAGTACAAATAGATCGAACCGTTTAAAAACAAACTCATCACTGTATATACGGGAACTGCTATCGATTCTGTTGGACAGAAACTAAAAAATTACGGTTTTTTACTATTATCTACAATCTTTATCCGTCCATATTTCTATTAATATTCTAAATTTGAAAGCATCAGGATAGACCATGACCTGGATTAAGGACATAGAATATTTTTTATCCAAATAGTACTTTCCCGTGGAATAGTTTACGACCACCACGCGAGCGATGATGCGGGCTAAAACTAATTATATTAGTACTTTATGGATAAAAATATATAACAGAGATGAGACGAAATGTTAGCCGCCTGAATAATACCTAATCAATAACAGCTTTAGATTATGCTAATGTCTTGTCTATCAGTTAACATGCATGTTAATATGATATGAATTCTTTTACATAACTTAACCAATATTTTATAAGGTTCCCACTGCTGTGACACAGGCATCCTCTCTGTGAGAGGGAGTGGGCTGTAATCCACCACGCAGGACCAGTGTGCGTTACACGTCTTGGAATTTTTGATTCTAGGACATGTCAGTTTTACGATGTTTTCCTTCACCCTTCAATAATCTGTGGTGATGAAATAAATTGTACAGAGCGAATCGAATGTTCAGAGGACGTAGACAAAGTGACGTTATAGATAATTGACTCAGGCGTGATTTTGCGTGGAAATCCATTATAAAATCCAATAGACGACGTCTATTTAGTAACCTAATCCGCTTAACTGTTCTTAAAGAGTCATGAAGAACCCTGTAAGAAATCGACACGTGTTTCAATTTTCAACGAGGCATCGACAGGATGACGGTTGACTTTTTGCAAACACGGACACGACGTGTTGCCACGTCAAGCGCCGAACGCAGTGTGTGTGTGTGTTAGGCGTTTGACGTAGCAATATGTCGTGTGACATTATTTCATTGATAACGATCATTGAAAAGTCAAATATGTATGAGACTGACATAAGCTACC
The DNA here is from genome assembly GCA_914767755.1 of Agrochola circellaris. Taxonomy (NCBI): domain Eukaryota; kingdom Metazoa; phylum Arthropoda; class Insecta; order Lepidoptera; family Noctuidae; genus Agrochola; species Agrochola circellaris. The sequence continues at coordinate 15,501,626 of OU611860.1, forward strand.
GAAAACCTTATGTCAATCCTGCTGAAAGGAAAATGTAAGCGATTGTCACTTGGCAATTTGTGCTTACTGATAGCCATTTGAGCATAAAATTGAGGCTTCTAAGAAAAGTAATAAAGCCTTGTGTATTTACTTGTTTGTAAGCAAACCGATGGCGGTCCTGAAAGGGATTCCTAGAAGAGTTTCTATTGTGAGCTGACGTTCCGGGTAGTGAGGACTTATTGTATGCAAACAACATTGATTGCTATTCCGTGGTCTAATTTGGAGCATATTGACTGTATTTTTGGTTGTTTATATTCATTTACTTTAAAAACGATGGAAGTGGTTTTATATGCACTGGTTCGGTGCACTAGTTTCTGTCTTTTTTTTTTTTTTTTGTAAAAGAATTTATAGATCTAGCGCACATTATAACCGCAACGGACCGCAGCGCAACGCATTTTCATACAAATCAGAGCGGTGCGTTCCTCCTGTAGTGTATTGACATAATCTACTCAATAAAATGTTTGTATTTTATGATTTGTATTGTAATTAGTGGTAATGTAAATTATTTTTGCATAAGTACTATTATTATAGAATCAAGTTTTTCCAACTGAACAGACAGCTGTGCTGCTGGGGAGTTTGTTGCGCCACTTCTTCCCAGCTTAAGCACTAGGAAGTGGTGAAGAGTGGGCGTTTTTGGGGGACTGTCTTATGTAATTTTGACGTTCGAAAAATGCTGATTCTCAGCCTAGTTTGAATAAATGACTGTTGTTTATTATTTTTTTTAATTTTGGTTGTGTTGTTTTATAAAAAAATTGACGAAAGTGATGAAGGAGGATTTTTGCAACGCGTTCGGGCGCGGCCCGCCCTGGTCAGCGTTAGCCTCAAAGGGTTAATCCTAAACAGTCAACATCACTATCAGCCTTGGAGACTGGGTAATCATTTCCACCTCAGCCATTCTTGTTTAAATCGTTTCTAGAGAAAAACTCTACAATTTAACATAGCATTCCAAGTATTTATTTAAGCTCTGAAAATAATATTTAACAGAAAAATCTTGGCCAGTCTCTATTTGCACTTCCTAGTACTGTCTTTCCTTTGCAAACTAACCTAAGTAAATGGTTAGTTGTTTTTTGAGCGCAATGAGCGAAAAAAGCGAGCGCTAAGATAAATGACTGTTGTCTAGTGAGACGTGGAATGCGCGCGTATTGTGTTGAGCAGTTCAGTTCAGTTACTGTCTTATGTACTGTTGAAAGGAGTTCGTTTGATAAAGACAAGTTTTGAATGGACTTGTATAGATGGTGGGTTGTTACTGGCTGTCAACTATTTCTTAGAAAAAATTTTTACTTACGTTGCATTACATTTTTGACGCAATCAACTAATAAGTAAAGGTGACTGTGGAAGGCCAATTTCATTGTAATTTTCATAATCTAACAATTAAACATTGAATTAATTATACCTCTAATTTTCATCCTACTATCTTCCCTTAATAATTATAAATGCAAGAGAAGTGAATTTGTTTGTTTGTTTATTTATTGTAACGCTTTTATGTTAAAATGGCTAAACAGATTTGAATGAAATTTAGCATATGGGTAGACTATGAACTCGGTTAAAACAAATGATACTTTTTAACCCGATATTCCCACGCGATCGAGACTTATACGGGTGAAACGGCGGGGCGCAGCTAATAATAATATTATAAATTGAGAAACTTAGTTTGTTTGTTTGTTTCACGCTAAAACGGCTGAACGGATTTGGATAAAATTCGGCACATTGGTAGTCTATGACCTGGGAGAGGACATTACATACTTTTTATCCCAATATTCCCACGGAATCGAGACTTATGTGTGTGAAACCGCGGTAAGTTTTATATAATATTCTTACTTATTGTCACTCCTGCCTCTTTGAAGAACCAACCAGAAACAACTGCCTCTAAAGTGGTGAATATGATGTTTACCTGTAACAAGAAAATCAGCACATTAATGTTGTGTTCCAAATAGCTCTTGTTCAAATGTTCATAAGATCTTCATTCTAACATTCTAAATGAAAATAAAAGTGCTTAAATAAATACACAAGAAAAAACACATGATTTTTTATTTTTTTTATGAATAAGAGCACAAAACTTTCTATCGATGTTTAATATAAACCCAACAGATAAACAACTATCCAAACATGAAACCGACAGCTATCATCAAATTAAATAAACCACTACACACTCGCAAAAGGGTCCCAACCCGACCCCCACTATCAAATAGAGTGAAAGCAAGTTCTCTTAACGGCGGCCATTTTAATTATACGTGAGATGGACTCAAGGCTTTCACCTTTTTTTTTAATAAAGCATCGTCGGCTACTGATTACTGAAATGCTCTCGGCCTTTTTAAGGGGAATGCCGTGCCTTGGATTTTGTGGTTTGAGTTTGAGTTTGATTCTTACATTTAGTAATTAAATTCCAATTTAAGTGTGTCGCTTGATCTTAGTGCAAATGAAGAAAGAAATTAAGAATTTAGTTACTTTTATTGCTAACCCGAACGATACGTTTTTGTATTTAAAACAACAAAGTGACTGTGTCATATTTGAAAGCGCCATGATTGACGTGACACGAGCGAGTGAGACAAGCGAGTGTACAATTTTGTGAAAACGCGGACAACACGTCGCATAGTCGCGGCTAGATCACTTCGCACCCGCGGAGAGCACGCTCACAAATCGCCTAGCTCGAAACACGCTGGCAAATTGTCAATGTGATAACGTTCTAAGATAGCTATTTCAAAAATTCATTCATTTAGAGGATTAGATAGGGGATGAAATTTTGTACGGAATTTCGTAATTTTTGCTGATGGAAAATCCCACCGGGCACAAATAAGACTTTTAATCTTTTGAAATGCAGTGTCATGTAGACAGTCATCGTAGCATAATCAGCCTATAATGTTCCCACTGCTGGGACACAGGCCTCCTCTCTTCGAGGGAGTGAGTGGGCTGTAATCTACCACGCGGGCCCAATGCGGGTTGGTAGAGGTTCCAATTTTTGTTCTTTCCATTCCTTCACCGTTTTGAGAGCAGTGGTGATGAAATTATTTACTCAAAGTAAAGCGAATGCCTTGATTCGAAAACACGACCTACAACTCGTAAGTCGGGGCCATCAGCCAGTGCTGACGGCCCCGACTTACGAGTACTTTGTTGAGAGCAGTGGCAGGCCCAGGCTCTCAAGTCATCGTGACTTCTACGAAATATTGCAACTGCAATGCACAGAAGTAAGTTGCTTTACATTAGTTGGTTTCATATGCCAATCCAGACAAAAAGAAAATGAGACATGTCGTGGTACTCGCGGTTGGAAAAAAGTTCCTTTCGCTTTTACACACTTTTGTTACGTAACAAAAGTGTCGTGACGGTCAAAATGTAAAAAAAAAGAAAGAAAGTGTGGTGGCATCTACAGCGCCACATGCGAACTACGCATCAGAGACCTGACGTCAAACAACATCCTGACGTCACCCAAATCCTGCATCGCACAATTAGAGTTTACCGCGCGGTGGACTTATATACAAGCTCCCGACTTCAACCTCTGGGCAATTGCCCGCCAGACATGACACCCGTCTGGTTGGAGGATCCTCCCTTTTCTATGGAGGAGGAGTGAACTTTACACCCTGTTCCTCATGCCCCTAAAATACATTTATTTTACACAGACTAAAAAGCACACAATTTATACAGCAGTTAAAAAATTATAAATAAAAAATGTAAAAAAAATTGCAGGGGAGTGTGCCTCACGGCTGCGCCAAAAAGGTATACTTATTTTTCTCCAAGCGTGCAGAGTATACGTACGATAAGAGAAATCGTTCCAAAAACGAATACCAAAATTGAAACAAGTTTATTTATTTATCTATGTTACAAGACGGATTGTTAGTGGCGACAACACAGAGAATCCTAAATGAAGCTTGTTGAATCCGCAAGTCTCAATGTATTTGAATTTGTAAAGCCAATCTGTCGCCTAGATTTGGGAGGGTTCCGGAATCAACAGACATATTTCCATATACGTATTTATGTGTATCTGTTTGTATCAAAAGTACCCGCTTATCAAGTCTGAGCGGAGATACATTAGTAGGTATTAGTATCCATGCGTCATGTTCGTGAACAGGCGCCGTCAGTAGGGACTGCTCATCCTTAGCTACCATGGCTTATTTTAATAGATTTTAATTTTTTAATTTGATTATTATCTTTTCATTGCGGACGCATATAGCGTGCACGTCTTTCTACATTGTTCTCACATGTATAATTTCAACATGAATGATGTAACCAATATTTTGTAAGAATATTTTGATTTAAAAGAGTGTCCGTGGAGTTTCTTGCCCGTTCTTCTCGATAGGAACCTACTACGCTTTGGAATGGGCAACTAGCTTCATGTTTCTGACTGACCCACCCCTTGACAATTCAAAAGTGCCTGTAACTGGTTTATTTGAAATAAATGCTTTAAGTTTGAGTATCCCAAGGGGGCAGGCAAAAACGACAGAACGCCACCTACTACGATCATTCATGATCATTTTTGATTTGCAACATCTTTCATCTCGCTTTCAATCAATCAACCTGCCTAGCCTTTTCTCAACTATATTGGGGCTAGCTTCCAGTCCATATTTTTTTTTTGTCTTATGTATTTATGTTTATTATTATTTTATTTTATGCATACAATCTTAATACAGGTTCATGTTTGTTTTGTACCATTAAACTAGAAATGGTTTGTATTGGTACTCACATTCGCTATAACAACACTCCTTAATCACTTAAATATAACTTGCATATACTTATTATATATTATTCGTGCATATTATCCAGGTACGTACGCTATTTACCTATATATCTCCTTGACCTTATTAATTTTGACTTAAATAATTAATCTCTTTTACAACTATTGTGATTTTTTTTTTTTTATCATTTTTAATTAAAATTCTAATTATTAATTATTTAATTTTAATGTAATGATGACCCATAATTTTACAAACCATACACAATGCACATAATAACTTCGGGTTGGATTCCCGGGTCGGGCAGTGTTATTGGGTTTTTCTATCTGAAATTTCTCAGTGTAGCAGCCCGGAGTCTGAATTTGTGCCCGGTTGGCAATAGGCTCGCCCTCTATAACATGAGACTGAAACATAACTGGCGAAATGTAGGTGTACCTGCTACAGGTACACCTCTGCCCAGCCCTTGGGGGAAACAAAGCGTGATATTAATTATGTTAAATTGTGTAACCTCCAATAATTAACAGTACAATCTCTGAACCCCATAAAAATTCCACCCGTGACCTGTATCTGAACTTCAGAATCCGTACTAACATAGTCGGAAAGCCAGTAGATAATCTTGTTACCACAGTACTGGAGGAAGTTTTAAGAGCTGCACGCACCATCACTTAACTGGTTAGCTTAGCTCCTGTACTATAAATTTCACTACACCTAACTTAATTTAGTGGCACTGGGACGCTGGCTGATGCTGAACTCTTAACTTCAGGAACTTTGAGTTCGTTTTATTTATGGATTTGAAGTTGGAATGGTAGATGGTTAAAGACTGTCCTAAAAGAGTACCTACACTTACTAGCAATTGCAATAGGATAGATTTTTGGACTGGTTGTGGCAATATTCATTTACATGCGTAAGCGTGTAATTATAAAATAATGCCTGACGTACACAAAGACGATCCAATACCATAAAATTAAGGCTGAAATACACAAGCTATTAAAAAGCATGTTTGCTAGTAAGTAGTATGCTTATTACAGCACACTCTTCGTGTGTGTAATAGTAGTTTATGAAACTGTTGCATAATATTAAGTATTTGAAATACGAGTGTGTGTTTCACACGAGTGTTTTAATACCTAGTTATGTGCAGTTTCATACACTACTTTATCTGCTCTCATACATTGGGATTAAATCTACTAAATAAAAGATCAAAGTTAAAGATCAAGAATAAAAAAATCCCACGAAATTCACTACAACAAAACGTATGTAAACGTAACGCATGCGCTAGAGCGGTGCTGCTGTCCCTCGCTAACGTTCCTTTACAATAGTTGATAGAAACTCCTTCGTGATATTAACTTCTTAGATTTGCCCTATATCGTAATAGAAAAAAAAATGTTTTAAAGCATTATTTTGTTAGAGAAAAAGTGTTATAATATGATTATATTTTTAAATTTTGGTATTGTGTTTATAATGTACGTCAGTATAAACTCGTTTTGAAGTTTATAATTCGAATATTACGATATGAGAGTAGATAAAATAATCATACTCTTTTCGAATACAGATACTACAGGTAGCATCTGTTCAAGTATGCTTCTGTCCGTGACTTCGTGCGCATGAAATTTCTTGCTGTCCCAACCCATCGCATCGCATCGCCCGCCTTCACTATTACTTCGTTTTCGCGTAGCGGTCTTTCTATCTTTTTGCTTAGCTCCTTAGAGTTGTAGCGTGATGTTAAATATCCTTTAAATTTTTTCAAAAATTGGGCTGTATAACGCAAAAAGAATTTTTCAAATCCCAGTGGTAGTTCCTGAGATAAGCGCATTCAAACAAACGAACCAAAAAATAAAAAACTGTTCAGCTTTATTATTCTACTATAGTTTATTAGGTATATTAGATTACCATCTACATTTTTGTTTTTACATGTTAACCCAATACAACAATGTAGTCACAATTTCTGCACTCAAAGACGTCACCAAAAACCAATAGGGATGATGACTAAAAATGTTTTATAGTCCAAAAAAAATGAAATTCTAATTAGTCCGTCAGTCAGATAACAATAAAAATATTGGACACATTTTTTTTCTTTTTTTATGTAATCTAAAGATTACGGCGATACATTGATGTAAAATGTGCCATGATGTCTCGAGTATGTAGATTTTATACATACTAGTGACGTAGCGACCACTCCCCAACTTAAAATGCATTTTATCTAAGTATTTTTTTATTAATTTATGATAAAGTATTTTTATTATCTGACTGACGGACTTATTAGTTTTTTTTTTTGGACTATAAAACCTTTTTATTAGTTTTTTTTTTACCCAGGCATCATCCCTATTAGACACCACCACCAACAAAAGTTAAATATTTTTAAACTGTCTTATTTTAACTGACAGAGTCCTTTACCTATTTGTCGGTTAGTTAAATAGCGGCTTTCATTTTACACATTTGGATTTAGTAGTGAATAAAGATCTGAAAACGCTGAAATAAAATTAAATAAAGTTGTTTATTCTGTAAATAGGATTTCGGAATCACTTTTACACGTCATATAAATAAATATTAAAAATAAGTTATATGGAGTCGACATTTCCTATCTGACTACCTACCCCTGAGAAGAAATGGCGTAACAAGCTCAAGGGTAAAAAGCTCTTTTAAAGTCCAGACATAATCTTGGTATGAGGACCCCATGTAAATTAGCGTCTCAAATGGTCTTACGAGGAAATAACCACACAGATTTGGCCTATCCAGTCAGTGCAAGCATTTGTCAGTAATCGTGTAGCTCAACTCAGAACTTAAGGAGCTCAACAACTCTACGAACAATACCATGACATTTGGGTAGGCCGCATAAAGTACTCATACTGCCAGACGATTATTAAAACTAACAGAGAAAGGAAAAAAATGATCCGCATAGTCACAATAAAGCTAATGCACTGTGAGCAAATGTGTTAACTAAGACTTATTTTTTCCCGACAAAACAGTTTTTATTTTTGATAATAACTGGCCGGTATTATTACCTCTATCTGGCCTTGTGAGGGTCGTGGTAGGTGGTGAAACCCACCTACCACAATCCTCACAAGGCTAGCTAATTCCTTCGATCGACCCTCCAGTTAGTACAACATATTCACATAAATACCGCAGCCCCGTAGCCCACAGCCCCATAGCTCAAGTAAATCATAACACATAGTTTGCAACCACAACTATTTGCCACAATATTCTAACAACTTGTGAGCATACAAATAAGATCACTGCTTGCTGGCCTACTTGCAAATTCCTATGTAGGTAACTATTATACATCATGGAATCAAGATTAATTTTGCGTGTTGAAGGAGCTTCAGAGCCTTGAAGGTACAATTCCGTAGCCGACCGCGGCTGCAGCAGGCAACGTGTCGCTGCGACACGACTGGTTTCTAAGTATTTCTAGAAACCAACGTGTCGCTAGCTACGGAAAGTATTTCATATATATTCATAGAAACCAGTCGTGTCACGGCGACACGTCACCTGCCACCTGCGGTATGCCACGGAATTGTACCTTAACTTATTGATCGTGTGCTAAATAAGACAGAACATAGATCTGATTCAAAACACTTTGAAAGCGTAGGTTTGCATCCTACCGGCTTCACCAAGTTAAAATTAATTAATTAATCAGTGAGCGTCTTGTTTTATATCGTTTACTTCATACCCGAATTTATAATTAATCATTATTTATACTGACTATTAAATTGCAATCACTAATCGATCTGCCAATCATGGTGATTATGGAAACTATCACTTGGGCCGTTTATTGTGGCTGATATGAGATCTATGATCAGCAGAGATCGATTGCAGACTGACAAGATGATGATAACAAACCCGTATTCAAAACGTTTTTTAGACAGCGCCGATGGAGTATTCAAATCCTGGAGCATATTCTTTGCGAACGTACTCCACAGGATGTAAATCTCTTGCTCACTGTTTTAACTGTTTTAGATGTGATTTATTTAATTTTCTATGAAAAATTATTCGAGCATTTTGTCTCTCTGTTTGCGCTGTCTGTTTGTGTATAACACAACGCACAGACCACATCAACATTATTCCAACTTTGAACATACCAATAACCATTCCTATTTCTATAATCTAAAACCCGCACAGACCTACTCGTATACTTTGGTTCGTGAATGATCGGAATGCCGACCGAGAACCGAGACGGATTGAAATTCGGCATTTTTCGCAGTCGCCCACCTCGTGATGTACCTGTGATTCATTTACGCAAATATGTGGTGTATAAATAAAGAAGCCGTTTTGTGAATTCCAGTTATTTAGGGTAGGATTAATTTGAGACTGAAAAGGGATGACATTAGAAACAATGTGAAAACTTTTTGTGCGTGTTTATGCACACGAAAAAGACTGCAGTATAGTGACCGACCGAAGGTTTGGTTTCGGTTTCGGCGAGTTTCGGGAAAAAATCTTGTTTCGGCACAAGTTTCAGTTTCGGCAGTGAAACTGCCGAACCTTCGGCCGCAACGAAACTCTGCGTTCGTGTTACTCACAATTTGTTGTTCCAAGAAGTAGTAAACATGTTTTGTTATAAACAAAAAACTAGTTTCCCAAAAAAAAAAAAATTTTTACGTACTTCAATTATTGTCTTTTATTTCATTTAACACTTGTTAACTATCTGTATAAGTGTAAAAAATAAGCGAAATTTCAGTTAACAATAGATTTTTAACATGTCTTTAAAAGTTTCGGTTTCGGTTTCGGCCGAAACAGAGACAGATACCGAAGATTCGGTTTCGTAGAAAGTCCTGTTTCGGTCGGACACTACCAGTATTACCTTAAATATTTTACTTTTTTAACATTAATACTTCACTACATTCCACGAGACTCTTTCATTTGTAAAACTAAAAATATTTTTATATGTATTTTGATATGTGAGTAAACATAGTATTTTGACATAGTATTTTTGTAGGTAATTCGCGAGTAGAACTTCAATCGCATTTTTTTATCATAACGTTATCGTGATTATTTGATCATAATAACTGATAATCAATCTGGCCATTACAAAAGTAATGGGAAATTTTCATCATCATCAAGGTGAGCCTTAGCCTGGTGGAATATATTTCTCCATTGTAACTTATTTCCGGCTTTCTCACTCCTATCACAGTTCTTAAATCTTGCCTACACTATCCAATTATCTGAGCCGATACGAAAGAAGAAGTCTTCTTTTCGTGTGGTTATTGATTAACCTGGTGTCAGAGTTTTAAAGCCGCCCATGGGCCTTTGACTTGGCTTCACATGCCGTTGAGAAATATCTCTCAGGCATCCCGTTTTCCACACTATGTTTTCCTTCACCGTTTATAATTATCACTTGCTTGAAGCAAGTGATAATTATACAATACGCAAAAAAACCGAAAAGTCAAAGGTGCATTTGGTTCGAACTCGAGACCTATGACTTGGCAGTCCGACGGTCACAGCACTAGGCTGTCACTGCTCTTCTACAACTATAAAAGAAAAGAGAAACATACATAGGACATATTGTGATAACCAGTACTAATATACATGAATCTTGAATCTAGATTAATCGAATGTCAATCATCGTGTATGCTCGGCACTCAACTACACCGTTTTTGAAGCCATTGATAATTATTAGAGAAGAAGTAATTGTTTTACCACGATCCCTATTTAATTAGCTTTCAACTAGCTTTTGTCTAGGTAAGCTTTCAAGTTCTATATTCCTGCCGCAAGGCTGGTGTCACACGAAATTAGCATAACATTGGTATCGTGGCCTAATTCTTAATGAAGTTAAAGTGGCATTAGTTAAATGTGCGGCAAGCCTAACTGAAAGTCGTGAAGAACATTAAATGCTAGACCACAGAACTTCACAATAGGAGTAAGTATGTTGGTACATAGGTAGATACTTACTAATATGTAGTTGTAGGCTAAAAAAGACGGTGGTGGGCTTTTTTTCCTTGTGGTGTCAGAGTTTTTATGCCGCCCATGGGCCTCTGACTTGGCTTCATATGCCGTCAAGAAATATCTCTCAGGTTTCCTCACGATGTTTTCGTTCACCATTTTTGAAGTAAGTGATAATTATATAATACGCACATGAATCCGAAAAGTCAGAGGTCTTGGGTTCGAAGTCGAAACTGGGCAGTCTGACGGTCACACCACTAGTCTATCACTGATGTGTGTGTGTGTATATTAAATATTATTCCCCAAACGGGTAGGATACATCGAAATGTTTGAAAAACTCGTTTGTGAGAAAAATTGCCCAGAATGGGTCTGGGCAATTTTTCTCAGTTTTTCCGGTGGTGTAATCAGATACCAAAAAGTGCAACACGCATCTCTGATCTAATAATCATCCAATCATATCTATCTATACTTATAATAAAGCTGAAGGGGGATACGTCGGGGGACAAGAAATTTCACGTGGATGAAGTTTCGGGCAGAAGCTAGTTTTATGATTTATCATAAAACTAGCTTCTGCCCAAATATTATATATTATTATTTAGAAGTAACTCTGTATCTCATTATAAGTGAACTGTTATAGTTTTTATGAGAAATAAATATCTTTAAACCTAAACTTATGGGCTTTTAAGCCCATAATGCCAGGTATGTTATAAGTGCCACGCATGAAAGCGAGCCTATTGCCATCCACTGGGTTTAAATCCAGACTTGGAGCTGCAACTGAGCATTTACAAATGGAAGAACTCAACATTAAACAAAATTTAGCTGACGCTCCTCCCCAGACTCCCAAATCACAGGTATAAACCTAGTTGGGGAGCCAATTGACCTATGTTTAAGACTCTACTTCTGTATAGTGTACATTAAAGACTACGTTGAAGACCAGGCAGTTAGTGCAATAATTCCTTCTACACATGTGGCTTCCCTGGTACCTCATTAACGGCATAACTATGAAAATGTCTATTAACTGCTCGCAAATTACGATGAATATTTTATTTTACTTTTTTTATATACTTCCTTGACATAATCTTTTCAGTATTTGACATTATATACCTACCTACAATATTCCATATTTTTTATTAAATTAGATTTTTCAGTCTCCATATGAAACGACCAATTGGAACCGTGCACCTAGCTTCTGACGTTTCATTATGTGCCCTTGTAGGTTTATGTGAAATAAAATATTTTGAATTTTGTAAATGGAATGTCTGTAACAATGTTGACACTTTGAAAAAAAGGAAATTGATTTATTATATTAATTTCTTGTATTATTTAGTTTTCTTAGCCTAAACCAAGGATATATTTCAGAATTCCACGCCCAACAGTCACGATTTTGACCACTAAACCCACGATGCTCTTTTTATTATTCGACTCTTTGAATGAACCTTTATAGTAAAGTATAATAAGGTGCAAAATAACTATAAAAAGAAAATCTCACTATAGTGTTAGAGTCGTAAAAAGAGTAGAAATAAAATGCGTAAGGACCCGCAATTTACCTAGTATAACGCGGGACATATTAATTTAATGACGGGCAATAACAGAAGCTTTTATGTCCTATAATATGATCTACTGAGTTTTATTGACAACCTTTGTGGTTTTCTAGGGCGCGAGGTTGTGTAAGGTTCTTTCCTCATTCTTATTTGATATGTTTGAAAACAGGCCGATATGCTGAAGGAAACTAGTTCAAAAAAATCAAAAGTGTTTTATTTCATTATTACACGTTGTACATTATACAGTTGGTGGGGTCTTCTTTTAAGCATTTAGATGCCTGTGCCAGGAGGCGCCGCTCCTTTATATCTTACCATTAGTGCAACATGTTACTAAACATTTGTTACTAAACATAAGTTTATACATGAATAATTTTATGTTATCTTTAGTCTGTTGTTGTGTGTGAATGTATGCGTACGTGCGTAATGGCCTGTGTGTGTGTGTGTGTGTATGTGTGTGAGTGCGTGTGTATGCGAGTGTGTGGTTGTTTTACCACTGCTACAGTCGCCTGCAATTAACTAAGGAGGCTAGTTCACAAATGGTCAAAACGGAGAAACGTCTCATGTCGCATACAATGTACCTTTGAAATCGGATCTCAGGATCTCTCAGTTCTACGTAGTAGGTATATAGGTACTCCACTCGGTGAGTCTCTACCAGGACCATTTAATACTAGGTAGGTACAAGTTATCACAAAAGGTGAAATAAAGGTAATTTTTACCAATGGTGACAATAGAAAAATTATAACCCCGATTAGATGGGAATTATCAAGTGGATCGTCGGCCGTGACCCTTCAAACTTTTTACGTGAATGAACTGGTAACTCGCAAACATGGTATGTGGAATAAACTGAACTTAACAGTGCCACCATTTATTTCGATAAAGTAAACGTGAGGTAAACTCTGTTCTGTTCTGTTCTGAAAACTCAGAATGGGAAACTTTCGTATGTTAAATCATTGATGACATTTTTTACATCTAAATGCCGAGGCCTTTGCCCAGGAGTGGGACAGAGTAGGCTAACAAAAAAAAAAAAAAAAAAAATGCCGATGCCTCCACCTTTCCACTAGGTACTGAGAATAACATCTCTTGAACTATGTATGCAACCCCTTGCTACTATTCAACTTCAAATACTGACAATCTTTCCATAAAAGCCATCAAAAATATTTCCTTGACACTCAACAACTTTCTCCCACTATCGCTTTCAAACAGACGTAAAAACTTATTCCTTCCGATACGAGGTTTATACCACCCTGAAAACTTTATCACTGTATGGCTCATAAAACGAAGCCTATATAATTTATAACTATATTAGTATTACATTCGCGTTGAGAATTGTTTGAAGTTTTGGATTTAGGGTGTAAGGATTCAATATGCTTTTGGCTCTTACTGTTTTATTTTTTTCTGTGCACTAGAAAGAAAATACATTTATTTTCGGTAAACATGACGCAAAGAATGAACAAAATACGAAAATAACAATTTGGGGTAAAATATGCGTCACATCCACGTAAAACGGCCATCACTCAGCATAATGCTGCGACCCTACGCGAGACAGAGCCCCAGCCCCCGCTGGTTTTCAGCGACAGCCGGCGTTGAAGTGATGACGTCAACCGGTGCAGCATATAGTGAAATAACAAAATAAGATATCAAAAATAAAATAAATACAAGTTCTAAATGTACATCTGCCTAGCCTTTTCCCAACTATTTTGGGGTCGGCTTCTAGTCCTGATACAGCTGAATACCAGTATTTTATTTGGAGCGTAAATGGTATTCAGCTCCTTCTGACTACCCGTAACGACGGACTAGATAAGATTCAAAAAATTCAAAATTCAAAATATTTTATTTCACATAAACCTACAAGGGCACTTATGAAACGTCAGAAGCTAGGTGCACGGTTACAATTGGTCGTTTCCTATGGAGAAGAGCCGGCAAGAAACTCCACGGTTACTCTTTTAAAAGTAAATGGTTTTTACAATGTTTCCAAATTACAGTGTTAAAAGGTATAAGAGGACAGTGTAGGCCCATCAACAAGTACCAGGTACTTAGCAAAATATAAAATGGTCCACAGATCTACAGAATCTTTCGCACATACCGCTGATGTCTCATAAGTAACTACGAACAAAATATTATAAATGCGACAGTAAGATTGATTGTTACGCTTTCACGCTAAAACGGCAGAATGGATTTGGATGAAATTTGGCACATGAGAAGACCATGACCTAGGTTAGGACATAGAATACTTTTTAACCCGATATTCCAACGGTATTGAGACATGGCGGTTGAAATCGCGGGGCGCAGCTAGCAAAACTATAGAAGCAAATTTAGAACTTTTTCTTTAAAAACGGCATCGATTACGATTTAATTAATTGTCATAGTAAATACTCATAGATAGGTAATACACTCATAGATAGGTGATACACTCATAGATAGGTGATACACTCATAGATAGGTGATACACTCACAGATAGGTGATACAACATAGATAGGTGATACACTCATAGATAGGTGATACACTCATAGATAGGTGATACACTCATAGATAGGTGATACACTCATAGATAGGTGATACACTCATAGATAGGTGATACACTCATAGATAGGTGATACACTCATAGATAGGTGATACACTCATAGATAGGTGATACACTCATAGATAGGTGATACACTCATAGATAGGTGATACACTCATAGATAGGTGATACACTCATAGATAGGTGATACACTCATAGATAGGTGATACACTCATAGATAGGTGATACACTCACAGATAGGTGATACACTCATAGATAGGTGATACACTCATAGATAGGTGATACACTCATAGACAGGTGTTACACTCATAGATAGGTTGTGTTTATGATACCAAAATGACTTGTTTAATCTTACTGTATCACGCCAATTTCGATTCAACATCAATATAATAATCAGTACTTTAGACCACTGATTTGCCAATAGCGGTTTAATTAAAATAAATTACATAGTACATGTTTAATGGAATGTAATGTCAAATGCGTTGTTATAAAGTTTTGCATTAGAGGAATATTTTATAGAATAAATTACTATTAAGGGGACTACAGGACCTAAACGTGCCTAAACGCAAGTTTTATAATGCGTAAAAGAATATGATCCACTGCAGTAAACAAAATCAAAAAAATATATGATATTCTTCAGGATATATGCTAGTATGATAGTGTGTTGAAAACATAATACAACTCATTAGATACGATAGAAAAAAATCATGAAGATACCTCTAAAAATTTATTTTAACGATTAAAAATCATATTAATTTACATGCAATCATTCTGATTTTTTGTCAGATTATTCTACAAGCTACATATTAGCATAATAGTGTTTTAATTTTCCAGTCCAATCAATAGATTTTTTGTAAATCGCTAACTGCTTCATATTTTGCAATAAATTACCTGCGTCGTGTCATCGCGCTTCTCTTTCATTTCTATGCAGTCCGACAGTGACCGCGCTTTAGCTGTTGTAAGCCTCTTAACATATTTTATTAAAATGTACCTGTATACATACACTAAGGGGTAGGCAAAATTCACAGAACGCCATCACCTGCCGCCGGTCCTTACACACTCCGTTTGCATCGTTCACGTTCATACATCTGGCCAGCTGGTACGTTCATAAATCTGGCCAGACACGCACGCCGGTTGTGAGTACTATGTATCTGACTTTTCTGTAGAACATCTTTTTTTTTTTTTGTTTAAATTTAGTTATAATTTAGGTACACAATGGTGCCGATTCTCTTGTCACAAATACCGCTAAACTAAACTAAAAATCACTAAAATTTAGTTTATTCCTGTCAAACGACGATTTCCCATTCTGAAATACTCGTAGACTAAAGTGACACAACTTAACTATATTTTAGTTTGACAGCACTAAGATAGTACTGAGTTTTTAATTTAGTGAAAATGGCAATTTTGCTATTCAGAATTTGACGTTTTCATCTAAAATTTTGATTGTAAAATACCAAACCAGACTAAACTTGACAATTTTTAATCGCGATTAAAAAGGTGTGGGGTAAAATAAGTTGTCATGAACTATTGAACTATTATTATATTCACGCCAAAATCTCGACTTCACGTGCAAAAACAGTACTGTAATTATTTTTTGTTTTGCTTATATCTCGAAAATGCACCATTTTCCTATCGCAAAAATAATGGAAATATCGACCCCCTTTATAAAACCCCTAAACACCTAACACTCTACATGTAGGTAATATTTTTTCATATTTTCCATACAAAAAATGAAATATTCCATATAAAACACGTCGAGTGTAAACCGCCTGCGCGCCTCCGGCTCTAAAAAAAATCACGGGTTAGGGCAAACCACGGGTACCACGTGGATTCGCGATTGTCAAATTCGATTTTAGTTGTGTCAAAATATTTTTTTAATTTAGAGAATTTTATTTGCAGAATAGCTCTAAGATTCTCATAGCCAAAAGTAAGTAATCTTAGTCTTAGTTTAGTTAGTTTAGTTCGGTGTACAAGAGAATCGGCACCATTGTACATAATTATGTTTTAATTTTAATGTAGTAAGTTCCTTTTACTAATAACAATAGTATTCGTTAGGACATCAACACAACACATTCTTCTTCTTTTCGTGTGGTTAATGACTAACCTGGTGTCAGAGTTTTAAAGCCACCCATGGGCCTCTGACTTGGCTTCACATGCCATCGAGAAATATCTCTCAGGCATGCCGTTTTCCACACTATGTTTTCCTTCACCGTTTTTGAAGCAAGTGATAATTATACAATACGCAAAAAATCCGAAAAGTCAGAGGTGCCTTGACTTGGCAGTCCAACGGTCACAGCACTAGGCTATCACTGCTCTTCTAAAAGAAAAGAGAAACATACATAGGCCATATTGTGATAACCAGTATTTCCAACCAATTTTATAATACATGAATCTCGAATCCAGAGCATAGATTAATCGAATGTCAATCATCGTGTATGTTCGGCACTCGACTACATAACCGATCTAGGAATTATTGCATGAATGTACATCGAAGGCGTCGGCCCAGGCACTAGCTCGAATTATTGGTAACCACTAAGATCTCGTACGTATGTATGTATTTAAGGGTTATTATTGTTGTAATAATGTCTAAGAATAGTTTATATTTATTTTTATATCGTTTCATTCATTCTAGATCTAATTACTGAGATGTTTTCAAGACTTTCAGGTTTCAGAGTACGCGTATCACTGACATAGATGTTGGCGTAGTAAAGACACAATCGTCTCGATATATGAAATATGGTCACCAATTACCAGATGCGGTAGTCTAAACTATATAATATTATAAGGAGAAACAATTTTATTTTTTGTATGTTTGTTTGTTACGCTTTCACGCTAAAATGGCTGAACGGATGTTCATGAAATTTGGCACATGTGTAGACCATGACCTGGGTTAGGTGATATAATACTTTTTATTCCAATATTCCCACGGAATCGAGACTTATGTGGATGAAACCGCGGGGAGCAACAAGCAAATAATATAAATGTATTTGGTTCTAATACTTGAATCAATGTAATGGGTCAGTGTGGAATGCCTACAGAGTACTGAAACTGTTTATGAAAGAATTATGATTAATCCCTGATTCTAATCCCAATATTTTCACCAACTTATTTCTAGATTCTTTAACTTTTAGATTCTGGAGTCATATTTCTGCTAAACAACTTCGCTCATCATATTTTATTCCGAATCTCACTGACGGTTTTAAAGAACACTTGTAGTGTAATCCGCCTGACAGCCGGCAGTACAGTATAGTGGGGATTAACCGTCTTCCCGACACGGTTCCGACACGTTTCCCGGACGGCCCGGATTAGTTACTGTGGGGATTCTTCATTCCCGTTTGGTACTTTTATTGCGGGCGCTGACTTGAACAAAATCTTGGACAAGGATGGCGTATGGTAGGAGAGTGGCAGAAGGTTCAATTTGTTTGGTGTTATATTTCTCGATCATAGACAAGGAAGTTCAAAGGAATCCTCTAGATACGAGTGGCGTACTCCACAATTCCACTATTAGAGCCTCGTCAGGTGTTACGTGTTACCCAGCGTCCTAACCAAAAACGACTGTCACGCGAATACGCGATTATGCGACCGGCTTCCTGAATAATTACGTACGTGATTGATCGCGCTAGTATATCATATTCATAGAAACGAGCGCGACTATCTTTTACTCGCGTGACAATCGCTTTCGGTTAGGACGCGGCCGCAGATGGATCAGTTATAAAAAAAAAATTGTATTTTTTTTTTATAACTGGGACTGTAATAAAGAAAATTTTAAGAAAACCTGTACAAGATAAAAATCTGTTCGAAGTGCATCACTCTATTGTAAGAGAACAGTTGGAACGATTTGGCTAATTTTGATTTTAAAATGTTCTTTAATTAAGTTTTTATGGAAATAAACATTGGAAAAGTTTCCCGAAAAATTTCAAATTCGGGACAAACTGAACGTCTTTGTTCTCTAACAAATTTATTGAAATTTGTACAGGACGTCTGTGAGGTCAGCTAGTCAATAATATTTATCATAAAAAACACTCAATAAAACCTTCTGTCTTCCTCCCATCTCAACCTTGACCCCCAACACATTACTCTGCGAGCCAGCTAAGCAGAATTTCGGACCTCAAAGCATAAGCAACCGCATAAATCTTAGTTACGTGACCTCTCGCAGCCTCCCGGAGGTACGTCGGAGGTAACGGAGGCAATTACACTGTGTAGCAGTCTCAGAGGAGTGAGATATGAGAGTTTAAGACTAACTTGTACGTAGCGATATACGTTTTGTAAATGTTAAAGATGTGATGATGTTTTTTTGGTCGGAACTGTACTGAGTGTTAGTGGTGTTTAAAGAAAATTTAAGGAAAGTGCTATAGTCGCCGCGTTAAGAACTGAGTCGTCGGGTCATAAATCTGTCTCGTTTGCGCTTATGTAGTTTATGGAGCAGGTATCAAAGCTATCGATAAGACGGAAGGCGTTGCATATTCTTATTGGTACTGTCATCTATGGCCCGACGATTCAGTTGGCAGTGGCTTCCCTGGTGCCTCATTAACGGCATAACTATGTAAATGTCTATTAACTGCTCCCAAATTACGATAATTATTTTAATTAACTTTTTTATTTTATTTTAATTTACAAATGACATAATCTTTTTATTATTTGACATTGTATATTTACAATATATTAAATTTGATTTGTTACAGCAGTAGTGGCAACCATTATCATTTGGTTTAAATAGGTTTTTATTTTTATTAGGAATTTCATTTGTCTTTTATATAGCTTATTTTCTTTTAAATTTTGTGAATGAGAGAACGTTGTAGACATAACAGACTGTAGATCGGTGGACCATTTAATATTCTGCTAAGTACCTGGTACTTGTTGATGGGCCTACACTGTCCTCTCATACCTTTTAACACTGCAACTTGGAAACATTGTAAAAACCATTTACTTTTAAAAGAGTAACCGTGGAGTTTCTTGCCGGCTCTTCTCCATAGGAAACGACCAATTGGAACCGTGCACCTAGCTTCTGACGTTTCATAAGTGCCCTTGTAGGTTTATGTGAAATAAAAATATTTTGAATTTGAATTGAGTTCATAACGTAGTAGAACTATATAATTGTAGTATTAAAATCTGTTTTGTTTAGGTAGGTACCTATGTGGTAGATTTGATCTCTAAAAGGCTGTGCTTTTGAAAACTTTGAACTACCTCTAGTATTTCGCTATTAGGTTTATTTTATAACTAGCTGCCCAACTTCTCACGAACTTCATACCCCACACAAAAAAAAAAAACAATTTGGTGCAGTCGTCGGATTCATTTTTATATATATAGATTCATTTACGCCTGTACCAGAATAGATATTTTTAATATCCCCAAAGCCACCACCACCTATTCACGCTATACTTCATGAAATAAATAGTACAATGGCCAATGTAAGCCAATGCCAATGTATGTACAAGGGTTGCAAAACTTATTAGTTAGGTCAATCAACTGTATCGCAGTCCACTGCTGGACATAGGCCTCTCCTAGGCAGCACCACAGCACCCTATCCTTCGCCTTACGTATCCAATCTGTGCCAGCCACCTTTTATCAGCCTATCTTATTTTTTAATTAGGTAGGTTCATTACGTTAAAGTAAATGGAGTAATGGAGGAGCTTGTGGCTAAGTAATAACAGAGGGGTAGTGACACTTGGGTCGGTCAATCAGGTTAAGCTACGCTTGCCGGGGTTGGTGCGTGGATGGGTGAGCATCTTTACATACCGCGCCTCGGAAAGTAGGCAGTCGCTCGATGTACAATACTGGTATTCAGCTGCATCCGGTTAGACTGAAAGGCTAGGCATATTGATTGTTTACGTTAAAGTAAATATCAAAGAATTAAAAAAAAAAAAACATTAAGTAATTTTCAGAACCATTTCTAGCGTCCCATTGAATGCACAATTAATATACGTAATAAACGTGTTACAGTTATAATTTAATACATTCATCGTCGAAATGCAATACATTTGAATCCGATTGACATATGAAAAATATCCATTATGTTGATTATCTCAACCTTCATAATGTCTGATCGGATATGCATGCGATTGCAATAAATCATTCAGAAGCAATCGACATTTAAAATTAATATTGGTGAAGCCTGCATTTTTAATGTTTAATTATTCTTTTCAATTTGAGAGTAAGATTCATTCAAATATAAATATTTATGGTTTATTGTACTGGTCAGTTGGAAATAAATAAAGCATTTTCAACTTTGATTTAAAGTCTTTCTCTAGTAGATATGTTGAAATATGACACAATTTATAACAAAATGTGATCTTCCATCATAATTATAATTATGTGGAAATCCTAATTACTTCAAAAAAAATACGAGCGACTCTTACAGTAGTGGCATATGACGTGTAACATCTGACATCTTGGCTGACAGTACCAACCTCTCGGAAAATGGTTTGGTACCATCTGAGAGCCAACCCTAGTACCGCGTGCGCTCATTGGTGAAATCAAATAGCTCGCGCTTGCCCGGCTTCCTGTTACACACTTCCGTCTCTGCAGGAGAGCGAGACGAAAGATGTTACACATTAAAAAAAAAGTGAACAAATTCAAAGAAAAACTCGGTATTCTTTCCCTGGCCTACCAATACCAGAGTTGTGGTCACTAAAGCAACAAAACAGGCAAATTAAACCCCAAACCTCATCACATCAAACTTTTAACAATCCTCTCAAAAACTTCAAAACAAAGTATACAATTTGTCAATCAGAGTTTCGCAAAAACATATGATCAAGTCACATACGTCGAGTTCAAATCGAAATAAGTTTTGTTCTAGTTAGTGCACGCGACATACTCTAGGGAGCTTCTCGGTATTTTAAAATCCATTTATATTCGTAAAACATTCGTGTGAAACTCGATTCGTTTTCGACCTGGGGGAAGTAAATAAATGGAGTACTCAAATTATGTAGTTAGAAAGAGAAGAAGAAAGAAAGAAAATACGTTTATTTGCGGTACACATGACGCAAAGAAAGAGCAAAACACGAAAATAAACAATTGGGGGAAAATATGCGTCACATCCACGCAAAACGGCCATCGCTCAGCATAATGCTGCGACCCTATGCGAGACAGAGTCCCAACGCTGGTTTTCAGCGACAGCCGGCGTTGACGTGATGACGTCAACCGGTGCAGCATATAGTGAAATAACAAAATAAGACAAAAATAATATGAATAAATACAATACTTAGTTCAAAATATAATATTTAAAATGGTAACATTTCATACCGTCGGTGACTCACGCGCCGCGGTGTTAATGCAGTCTGTGCGCGCAGCTGTCATAAAAACTATTTGTTTGACGTTTTGACATATTGGATAAGTAGTGGTTACGTCATAATTATAACATGGCGCATTAGGTAATTGGTGATATGATGCAATGCATAATATGTAATACAAAGTTGTTAGGAAACAGAATCGAATATCTAATAAATCGTGACAGAATAGAATAGAATAACATATCATAACATCACGCCTGTATACCCCAAAGGGTTAGGCAGAGGTGTACCTACCCTATTACCCACATTTCACCAGTTATGTTTAAGTCCCATGTAATAGGGGGCGAGGCTATTGCCAACAACCGGGCCCAAATCCGGACTCCGGGCTGCTACTGAGAAATTCCAGATGGAAAAACCCAATGTCACTTTGCCCGGACCTGGGAATCGAATGCCTCATCATGAATAGAATATAATGCTCTTTATTATAAACCATACAAATTACAGATATTAAAGTAGAAATTTTACATAGGGTGGCACAATGGGGGGCCCTATCCCTAGACGCGATAGTAAACACTATATCAAATACTGAAGATGAAAGGCATAATCTTAAGGTATCTGTTATAGCCAAGAATGAAAACCCGAACTGTTTGCAGAAAAGGAAGTATCTTTTTGGATTCTACCTCAGAAATTAAATATTTTTAGGTGATTGTGTAGAAAGAAGGGGAAATTAAGAAACCGGGCAAGTGCGAGTAGGACACACACGATAGATTCCGTATCGTACTAAAATCGAGCAAAAAACGGCGAGAAAAAGACACGTTTCTTGTATGGGAACCCCCTTTAATTATTCACTTTTTATATATATTTTTTTTGTTATTATAGCGGCACTAAAAATGCACAATCTGTGAAAATTTCAACTGTCTACCTATTACGGTTCATGAGATACAGCCCGCTGACAGACAGACGGACGCGACGGACGGTCAGCGGAGGCTTAGTAATAGGGTTCCGTTTGGCACCCTTCGGGTACAGAACCCTAAAGGTATATTTACAAACACGTGAATATAAAAAAACTAGTTTCTGCCCGCGACTTCGTCCACGTGAAATTTCTTATCTCCCCGACCCATCCCATGACATTGCATCGTCTCCCCGCGCTTTTATTTCGTTTTCATCTTCTTTTATCTTTTGCTCGGCTCCTAAGAGTCCTAGCGTGATGTTAAATAGCCTATAGCCTTCCTCAAGAATAGGGCTATCAAATGAAAAAGATTTTTTTTAAATCCGACAAGCAGTTCCAGAGATTAGCGCGTTCAAACAAACAAACACAAACTCTTCAGCTTTATTATTAGTATTAGTATAGATAACTAGGTACTAGTACTAGTACCTAGGTATCTACTAGAAATACCTGCTAGTAGTACATTCGAGAGGACAAACGAGAGGTCTACCTACGAACATAAGTAGTTGTGAAGTGGCCATCGGCTCCTATGGATCAATCAATCTGCCTAGCAAAGTCAAAGCCAAACAATTTATTTCAATTAGGCACATAAAAGGCACTTTTGAACGTAATTTTTACACAAAATAGAATTGATCTTGAATTGATTTTCTAGTCGCCCCTTCCATAAGGTAGTTTTCGTATAGAGAAGAATGGGCAAGAACTCCACTGTTACTCTTTTATAACGTTTTTATAATATTTTGTATACATTAATAATATAATTATATGACGATGATGCATCTAGAATAAGATTACTATACCACGATAGGTAAAAAGAATGAAAAATGAAGCAATGACAAATAAATTAATTATGTGATAGATACATGGTGCTCACATACTTACAATCATTGTAAAATTATACGATAATCCGAACATTTTAACAAGTAATACTAATAAGACAGTGTGTGAGTTCAAGTAATCACAGAATGTAAAATTAATGTTATAGAAAAAAAAGCTATATAATTAGCCTTTTCCCAACTATGTTGGGTCGGCTTCCAGTCTAACTGGATCCAGCTGAATACCAGTATTTTACTCCATTACTATTATCCAGTATTATAATTATCACTTGCTTCAAAAACGGTGAAGGAAAACATCGTGAGGAAGCGGCATGCCTGAAAAATATTTCTCGACGGCATGTGAAGCCAAGACAGAGGCCTATGCTTTAAAACTCTGACACCAGGTTATAGTCACTAACCACACGAAAAGAAAACGAAGACTCCACAACTCAGTTACTAGGTAACACGATCCCACTTAGTAAGACTGGTTGTCAGACTTTCGGGCTTCTGACGACCCGTAACGACTGTCAAAGATCCAGGAATGACAGCCGGGACCAACGGCTTAACGTGCTCCTGAGGCATGGACTGACCGCGGCAAACGTAACTTAACCTGATCGATCAACCCGTGGGTCTGTTATTACTTTAGTCACTGCCTATAGATAATTATCTAAAATACCTTCTGGTATGACCTTGTGAAGGCCGCAGGAATCCGCTGAATGCGGGTAGTACAGAACCGGTCGAAGTGGCGGTGCTTGGGGGAGGCTTATGTTCAGCAGTGGACGTCTTTTGGCTGAAATGATGATGATGACCCTCTGGTATTGTATATGTCTCTACATCGTAGATATACAAGAAACGCTTAGCTAACTGACATGATTTTAATTGAATTATTTTTTAAATGTAATCTTTTAACATGCTCGTAACTGTAATTGCTTGTTTTTGTTGTTAATTTTGTACGCCATATATTGGCAAAACATAGTGCACATATTTTTGAAAATATACTATCTGTAATCATACCTATGTTTAAAAAAATAAATGATTGATTTATTGACGTTTCCGATGTTGCCATTCCAGAGAAATAGCTAAGGGTTATCATGGAAGTTTAAATTACACAAGTAATATTGTTCATCAGCCCACACATTAACACTTCATTTACTCAACACCCTCTGTCAACAAATTACCGATTTAATTTACACTCAACAACAGGGACTGAATTACCCAAAAATTAAGGTACCTTTAAATTTCGGTATGACGTCATACCGTTAAATAAGGGTTACCACTATATTTCGATACCGTTCTTTTTTCAGTAGCAGAATTTCGAGGTTGGAAATGCATACATGGTATATTTCGGTAGAAGTATCGGTACCTTTATAAATGTATCGGTAGCAGACCTTAACCTTTATAAATGTATCGGTAGCAAACCTTAACCTTTATAAATATATCGGTAGCAGTACCTAAACCTTCATAATTACACAAGTTCTAACGTGTTCGAACGCCCCGCGCACCCGCGCCGCGCCGTCTCACATGTTTTTCGGTACCGAAATCGTGTAGAGGTTAAATAACGGTTTAGCCCAACCTTTATTTAAAAAGGTATCGGTATAGCTCCACCTTTATTTTAAGCCGGTACCGGTATATTTTTGAGGTATCTTCGTTTTAACGTTACGTACGGTTAACCGTAACCGCTTTCAGTCCCTGCTCAACAGTGTTTACATGAATGGCCCATTTAAACAAGAAAACGTTGTTTAACATACACTATATCAATTTTTGCCTCGTTGGTCTAGTGTCGGAAGCGCTATTGTTGAGCATGAGGTTCTAGGTTCGATTCCCAGGTCCGGCAAAGTGTCATTGAGTTTTTTCCATCAGGAATTTGTCAGTAGCAGCCCGGAGTCTGAATATTTGCCCAGATATTAGCATATTACATGGGACTTAAACATAACTGGCGAAATGTGGGTGTACTAAGATCTCTGCCTAACCTTTCGCTACAGGCGTGAGGTTAAGTTATGTTATACAAGGTGTACGGAAGCTATAAATTTAAAAAAAAAAGTTTGCAGTTAAAATCTGTCTGCTGGCTCAAAATGCTCTAAATGGTGTCAACTATCACACCCTTAAAGCTTTGCACCCAGCTTTCAAACACCCAGTATATATTTAATCGTGTGAGTCATTAAAGTACTTTACTACTGTGCACTATATAACCCATATTGGCGCTTGGAATGTTTAGAGGATCGTTTTAAACTGTCTAAAAGCCGGTTGATAGTCTATAACTAAACATTGTGGACTGTAGAACCTTAGCTGCTGAAACAATTGAATTTCGTACGCAGATTAATTTAATTGCAGTTTGTGCATTGGTGTTGAAATACCATTTTGAATGCTTACTTCGCCTTACATACATTGGGTACACATTGGCAGTGATGCCATGTGTGGTATGCATGAAAGTCATTTTCTAGCGGATTTTTGTTATAGGAAATTTGGAAGTTAGTATAAAAGTCATTCTATATATATAAATTAGGGGCAAGCCAAGTGCCAAGACTAGACTAAGAGAAAGTCTCGATGAAAATCTCAATAACCTAATGACACTTTGTCTGACCTAGGTATCGAACCCAAGACCAAGCCTAGCCGTCACGCTTGCGACCACGAGACAGAAAATTGGACAATGGTCATGAAATATTCCACCATAGGCGTAACAACAGCCTGTCGTGTCCACAATCTATTAAAAAATCTGTTTTCCTTTGAAAACAGGAGTCAAGGGGGTTAAGCTGAAAACCTGTGTACTTAGCAACACGCTAGGGGACCTAAGCATAATTATATAAATGTATAAGTCAATTTATTTTAATTTATTATTTACATAATCTACTCATTACAATGTTTTTATTTTATGAGTTATACTTATTGCAATTTGTGGTACTTAATGTAAATTATTTTTGCATAAGTACTATTATTATACAGGCTGGCAGGGAAATCGACGCAAAAACTGTTACCATGGATTCAGTTTATGATTCTGAACCCCGGGGCATTAAAATTTATGGTAAGTTATAAAAAAAGAAATCTGTTGTTTCATAGAAAAGTGTAATACCTACGCAGTCAAAATGTATGGAACAGCAGATTTTTTTAAATAATCGGGCGTGGTGCCGAGGTGGGCGTCTTTGTGGTACTGTCTTATGTAATTTTGACATTCGAAAAGTTCTGGTTCTCAGCCTAGTTTGAATGACTTCTGAATTTTAAATTTTAATGCTGACGCTTAAACCTTTTGCTTCCGGTATTATACTCGTAGTTCTGTGCTGGAGACTAAGTAGGAGTTGGTGGCTAAGTAATAACTGCCGCACAGGTCGATCCATCAGGTTAAACTAAGCTTGCCGAGGTTGATCTGTGGATGGGTGACCAATTTTACATATCGCGACTCCTCCATGCCTCGGATAGCACGTTAAGCCGTTGGTCCCGGCTGTCATTCGTGGATCTTTGACAGTCGTTACGGGTCGTCAGAAGCCCGAGTCCTACCAAGGGGTATCGTATTACCCAGTTACTGGGTTGTGGAGGTCAGATAGGCAGTCGCTCCATGTAAAATACTAGTATCACGCTGCATCCGGTTAGACTGGAAGCTGACCCCAACACAGTTGGGAAAAGGCGAGGCAGATTGATTGATTATAGTTATGCGTATGTACCACCACTACTACCAGCTGTAATACTGGAGACAATAACCCTAATTCAGTTCTATTCTAACATAGCCATGTCACACAATATAACGTGAACATAACCTCGTTCCCAACATGTCATAAACTATACACGCTATTAGCCGCTGATTACCAAGCTAATTGATCTTGAAGGGTTGCATCAAAGGCCCTTTGTATACCACCCTCAAACTCATGTTCAGATGTACTGACAACAAAATAGCTAAGTGAGTAAGAAATTTAAGGTCGTCATACAATCCCACCAAACACCATATATTGACATAATCTACTCATTACAATTTTATTTTTTAATGAGTTGTATTGCAATATATGGTTAGCTAGCGACTTTGACAATTGATCATATATTATGTTTGCCTAACTGATTATTTATTTTTACTTCGATGGTCCTACTTTAGGATGACTTCGAGTTACAGTTTTATTAGCTATATGTAAGCGGGCACGCCCTTTATGCCTGGAAGCATTTATTCCGGTATTAAGTTTTGTTTATGTTTTGAGTTTTTATTTTTGCTTGAGTATATATTTCGATTGTTTTGTTGGTATATTGGAGTGTGCTAGCTGTCATTATGGCAAATTGATTTTACTTTTATTTAATTATTTTAATTATATATATATATATTTTTTTTTTTTGAACCAAGTAATTTGTATTTTTTGCTAACTGAACAGACAGCTGCTGGGGAGTTTGTTGCGCCACTTCTTCTTCCCAGCTAAAGCACTAGGAAGTGGTGAAGGGTGGGCGTTTTAGGGGACTGTCTTATGTAATTTTGACGTTCGAAAAGTGCTGATACTCAGCCTAGTTTGAATAAATGACTTTTGAATTTTGAATTTTGAAACATATTATAGGTTGGTTCAGGGCTCCAATTTTTAAGCTCAGTTTCTCATGAAGATCGTGCCATCATTACTGCAGCAATGACGGCTCTATTAACATTTGCGACATCGTACTTGTGCGAAACAAGCTTTTCTGCGGTTGCAGCAATAAAGAACAAGTACAGGTTGTAAATATGTTATTTGGAAGTTAAGTAACTTGTTACTAGGCTAGAACTACACACTGGTAGTTACTTTTTGGCTAGAAGAGGGGGGGGTGCGTCGTAAAAAAATGGTTAATTCCAAAGGGCGTCACAGTAAAAATAAGTTTGGGAAGCCCTGGGTTAGTTAATTGACTCAGGCGTGAATTTGCGGAAATCCGTTATAAAATATAATAGACGACGTGTATTTAGTAATCTAATCCGCCCAATGTTTCTTAAAGAGTTCTTGCAGTTCTTTATAACTACAAGAAATCGACACGACGATAATCGATAAGACGTAACGGTATCTCACCGCGCTCGACGCTTGACGTGTCCACACGTCGGGTCCAAGTTTGCAACAAGTCAATCGTCATCCTGAGGATGCCTCGTTGAGAGGTAAAACACGTGTCGGTTTCTTGCAGGGTTCTCTATTACTCTTTAAGAACGGTTGGGCGGATTAGGTTACTAAATATACGTCGTTTATTGTATTTTATATTATAATTATGTTGGTTGATTTTTTTTAATTTGTATTTTCATTATTTCTTTCCTTCGTCCAGACACATACCGACAACTAACCAGCTACCTTTCTTGCAATGGTAACTTGGTTTTGCAGGTCAGATAGGCAATCGCTGAACAAAATGCTATTTAGCTACATCCTGTTAGACTGGAAACGGACCCCAGCACAGCTGGAAAAAAGTAGGTAGTGCGTACTGCGTTAGACACTCAGACGAAATACGACAAAGATTTAACTACTGAGAACGAGTACAATATGTTTTGAAAAGGAGTTATAATAATATAGGTTCAAGGTCTCTGAGTGTTTATATATTTAAGTTTTATGTATTTATTCAAGTATATGTTAATTTATTACATTATACGTGTAGGTATATTTTGATATTTTTTAGTATAAGACTTCGCAAATTTATATTTTTCTCTTTTTGTTCTCACACACTATTGTCTATATTTCTTTCTCATTTCTCCTTTCGCAGGTCTGCTGGAAGAAATTTCTTAAGAAATAAGCAGTACCTTTGTACTCAAATAATTATGTCGTATCTCTATGTATTTTACTGTGTGTACATAAATAATGCTAGAGTTGGCCGTCAGAAACGACCTTGACGAGGCCCCGGTCCTTTAATATTGCTTATTACCAAGGTGAGATGTCAGATGTTACACATCATATTATGCGACTACTGTAAGGCTCGCTAGTTTTTTTTTTGGTTTATCGTCAATAAATAACGATACCCACTACTTCAATTAAAGTTTCGCTAGCTTATTTAACTTGAACTGTATAATTGTTCCTGGTTACTTGAAATTCTTTTGTTGATTGTACACAGTTGGCACTTGATGAGGACTAATTGTATAGAATTGTGTCACAATATGTGCCATGAAGCTGTACATGTTCATTTGGCTTTATTTTCGCACGTGATATCAAACATTTTGACGTGACGATTTCTCATTCTGCTAGCCAAAATGTTTTATTTAAGAGGCTTACAACAGCTAAAGCGCGGTCACTGTCGGACTGCATAGAAATGAAAGAGAAGCGCGATGACACGACGCAGGTAATTTCTTGCAAAATATGAAGCAGTTAGCGATTTACAAAAAATCTATTGATTGGACTGGAAAATTAAAACACTATTATGCTAATATGTAGCTTGTAGAATAATCTGACAAAAAATCAGAATGATTGCATGTAAATTAATATGATTTTTAATCGTTAAAATAAATTTTTAGAGGTATCTTCATGATTTTTTTCTATCGTATCAAATTAGTTGTATTATGTTTTCGACACACTATCGTACTAGCATATATCCTGAAGAATATCATATATTGTTCTGATTTTGTTTACTGCAGTGGATCATATTCTTTTAGGCATTATAAAACTTGCGTTTAGGCACGTTTAGGTCCTGTAGTCCCCTTAATATATATATTTTTTTATAATAAAGACTGACTCATGTTTGACCAGTCTCTCTCATGATGGCAAGCGATGAGACAACCTGGCCTAGGAGTTACATATTCATTTGAGACGCCGGCTAAGACTTGAATCATCGATGCCGCGCCCATTGTTATACTAGTTTTAAATAGTTGTTTATACTTTTTAACCGACTTCAAAAAGGAGAAAGGTCTCAATTCGACTGTATGTTTATTTTTTATTTTTTTATGTTTGTTGCTCGATTACTCTGCCAATTATGAATTGATCTTGATGATTTTTTTTGTCTAGGTCATACTTTAGAGGTCCCATATAAATTTTATTAACTTTGCAATTAGTAGTTTTTGAGTTAGCTTCAATAATACGTATTTTTCCCACTTAGTCTATACGATTGATGATAAATAGTTCCTGTCACAGTTATTTACATATAGCAGAGGTTGGTATGACAACAAGAAAAAGAA
This sequence comes from Agrochola circellaris, assembly GCA_914767755.1. Lineage (NCBI taxonomy): Eukaryota > Metazoa > Arthropoda > Insecta > Lepidoptera > Noctuidae > Agrochola > Agrochola circellaris. The sequence goes on from OU611860.1 coordinate 15,532,313, forward strand.
AAAAAAAGAACCCCTTAATGCTCTACATGCATCTAGTGCTGGACATAGGGCTGCCCAGTGTCTCTCCATTAACTAACATAGGTAAACAAAAAGCCACTATTAAAGCATTGCCAAATATTAAAGCAGTGCCAGTAAATATCGTCCCACATAGTGTAGTTCATCCTAAAAATCAAAGCTAAAATACGAAGCGAACGGAGCGGTTCGATGACGCGCGACGATTGTCGATTCAAATCACGCTTGGAGTTCGAACGTCAATTTCAGTGATACCCGCATTAGCCCGATCCATGACAAAGTTGCAATCGTATTTCATTTTGTTAGTTACCTATTGTTTTACGAATGGAGTCGGAATTTATTGAGGTTTAAGTCCTGGATTTTGTATGTAAATTATATCACGTTTATACTCTTTTATGGGGTAGACAGAGGTGTTTATTTATTCATTTATTGGAAAGTGCACACACACAAACTGTTGAGTACATGATCTTGTTAGGGCGAAGCAAGTTATCTTATAACTTGTTATTTTCGTGCGTTTAGTGAGTAACCTGCAGTGCTATTCTGTAACCATCTCACCGTGAAAACTTAGGTGAAGTGAGCGTGGAGTGAGCTGTCATTCCACAGGGATTGACACTATTGACAGCTCACTTCACCCAAGTTTACACGGTGAGATGTTTACAGAATAGCATGGCTGGTGTCAGAGTTTTAAAGCCGTCCATGGGCAGGACTTGGCTTCACATGCCGTCGAGAAATATCTGTCAGGCATGCCGATTTCCTCACGATATTTTCCTGTAGATTACTATTAATTATAATGTACTAGAGCGACCCCTATTAAGTACATGAGATTCAAACGTAACATCTGGCTAAACACTGAGCACAAATCCAGAATCAGAGAAGCTACTAAGAAAAATCTTAAAAATACTGCACTAACAAAGTCCATTCTTATGATCAAACCTTTGACCTCGCGCTCAGCAGACTTGTTTTAAACCACTAGACCAATCAAGGCGGAAGGGCCAATGCCTGCCGGGGTTGCGAGTTTGTCCGAAAGGGATATCGCGACCCCGGCACACAGGCAACGGAAGGAACACGGGTGGGTTTTAGTCAGTAAAAGTCTGACACGCCCTCCCGCTCCGCCCAGAGCGGGAGAAGTTATTTGATAATTCCATCCCTCAAAAAAAAAAAAAGACCAGTCAAACAATTCAGTAATTTTATTCGAGAATTAAGATACAGTATATTTCATGAATTGACATGATGAACATGAATGACTTATTGTCATCAGCTCCCTGCACTTGTCCCATGTTACTTGGGGTCACAAAACGATTTCTTCTCCCATTCTCTTTGGTCAATCGTCATGCATGTTACCAATTACTCCCTTCTCTTTCATATCATTCCTCACACAATCCATCCCTCTTTTCTTTGGCCTTCGTCTTCCTCTCCATCCATCAAAATTTAGGTATATTCATCACTCTTTTAGTCACACGCGTTTCCTGCCTACTCATCACATGCCCATACCAAGCCCAACGATTTCCTTTCAGCTTTTCTGTCAATATCTTTAGGTACCTACTTAAAAAATCTTCGACAACGAAATACAGCATTTCGAATTTGCATTTAAGATACATATTTATCTTCGTATACGATATTCACAATGATTCATCGAAAATTCGCACACATTTCAACCATCAAAGTTCCCGATCACGAATCGCTAAATCCTATACGTATATAACTCATACAAATATTTCTGACGCCTGAACGGATAATCGCATTCAGAATAAGAATTCTTTGCACGGAACAGGTACGTAAGTTAGTACTTATTGTAAGTATTGAATACGCATAATAATCGGATGGCTTTGTGAACGCAATCGCTCGATATTCCTGATTTTCCGACGATATACTTGTGTGGTATTATTTCCGGGCTGAATGATACGAGTACTTCAGGCAATATCAATGGGGTATGATATTAAGGATGTTTGATCATGAATTATTGTTGATCGAGTGGTTCCGTGTTTGGAATTATTTCTGGATTAGTTATTCTTAGATTTGTGTTCATGATCGGTCTTTACATGGCATTGAATACGTGTCGTGGCCTTCACGAATAGCGATATTTAGGAACGTTTGGAAAACTCTGGGCAGCAGGCTCTCTGTCAACTAAAGGCTGACCTTAATTTACGCTGCATGGTCTAGCATAAGCATAACCAGTCTATATGAACGTTAATATGATGATACTTATACTTGCTTGGCAGTGGGAACTGCTGAGCTACACAGGTCTCCTCTCTGTGGGCCATAATCCCCCACGCGGGTATAATACGACTTGGTGGATGTCACATTTCTTCGAATTTTTGGTTGTAGAACATGTTACCTGACCATGTTTTTCTTTACCGTTTCGAGAGCATTGGCAGTGACTATGACTTTTTCCCTGCCATGTGTAGATGCACTTTCAGTTACATTGAAGAAACATAAGTCTGCAATACCCAACGCCACAAAGCTTTTCTTGTAAAATAGCTCTTAAAACCACATGTATAGCCTATCATTCGGCATAGCTCGTACGTTCAAATGCCTGACAAAATAACGCTTACCTAACAGCACCGCAGTTTTTCCCATACTTTTTTCATGAAAACCGTCATATGGTTGCATGCATCAAATCTCTGGATATTTATTTTAGCCATTCGAATGGTGAAGGGTGACGCCTATGAAAAATTGATACCAAACTATTGATTTCTCGGTGTGAATGTTTTTTTAGAAATATTTTCATTTGAATATTTGAAATGATATCGGCCGATGAACGTCATCGTTATGAATATGTTTTTTTAATAGTTTTTGAAACTGGTTGAAGTTCTGTTGAGTTACATAACTAAGCTGTGAAGGGTTTTCATCTTATTTCTATATATTATGTATTTTTTTATGTAAGTGCCACGCTTGTTTATAGCGTGTTGGTGATTTTAACAGATTTCAGCCCATGTTGTTTCCTTTATCTAACTAAATGGACTAGAACTAGAACCCAAGAGGTCTACTAAGTAGATACATTGACATAAGTTACTCCAATTGACAACTAGACATATTTGTCAAAAAAATACAAAATTGTCATTTTCACGACAGGCGCTGTTTAATCCATAGATGTATTATTTAGAGCTATATATCTATGGTTTAATCTAAAGTTGGTTTTTATTAAGAGAAAAGATTTGATTTTTGTATACACAATGCGACCTGTATTGAGGAGTACTGTCTTCTGAATCTTCTTGTTCCAATCGCCTAGCGAGAGCCTCGAGAGATGTTGGTTAAGGCTTTCAGCCATCAGGCCATTGGCCGTTACGACAATCGGCACAATGGTAGCCGAGCTCACATTCCACATGTCGACAACCTCGTGTTCTAAGTCGAGATATTTTATTTGTTTCTCTTTCTCAGCATTCACGAGGTTCCCGTCATGTGGGATAGTAACATCGACTACCATTGCGCGGCGCGCTAATCGGTCTATCACCACTATATCAGGCTTATTGGCAACAATAGTCCTGTCAGTAATTATAGACCGATCCCAGTACAACGTGATATGGTCATTTTCAAGAACTCATAATTATTATAATTAACTTGTTTGATTGATACTTTCAAAATTCATACAGATCACACGCATAAACTTACATATTTTACTTCTCATAGACTGCACTTATACACACCCACACACACCCTCTCTCAATTCACACACTCACACTTCATTCCACACAATAAGAGGTCACGCATTCATACTCGACATATTATGATAAAATATAATATTAAGTGTATGTAGGTATGTGTGTATAATTAACAGTGTACACACTGTTAATTATATTGTAAAAAAATATGTTAATGACAAATGATAAATGAAAAAAAAAAATTTAAGAAAAAATAAATAAAAATGAATAAATGAGAATGATGAGTGAATGATGAATGATGTAAAATTATCCGAGCGAATTGGCGCTGATAGCAGAAAATACAGGTTTAGTCTAGTTCAGCTACATATGCTTAACTCATTTGTACACAAAACTAGTCTAGGTTTAATTTATAAAACAATCTAGAAATAAATAAATATAAATATATTTTAACTAAATCACATCTGACTAAAACCTTGAACAAACTTGTTGGCTTAAAAACAAATAACTCTCACAAACTAGCTATGAACGGAAATACACAATTTATTTGGAAACCTTACGCGAGTGGGTTCCGAGGGCACTCCAAATATAGGCTGCAAATTAATAACGAACGTGACTTATTGCTTTGTTATTAATAATAATACGTTATAGGCTCATTTTGATGGCTTATTGGTTCCTTATGAGAGATCGGTTCAATAATTTTTAATCAAAAAGATCCCCATTTATTTATACGGTCTTAATCTAAAGTAATATTATCATAAAGAGGTTAAATTGCCAAAAGAGTTTATCTCTGGAAGAACTGATCCGATTACAAAAATTCTTTTATCTGTGATATATTCTATGTTAATTGCCAAATTTAAGGCGACACTAACCGACTTTTAATGATTTTATACTGAAGATCACGTCTAAACGAGTAGTGTTGATGATTTGGAAAAAATATATGTTAAATAAAAGCATTTCTTTAATAACTGAATCTGTGAATATTTGAGATTATGTTTATATTACATAGTGTAATTAATTTGTAAAATTATATCTAATGCAGATAAAAAACTAAGAATCACGCAAAAACTATCAAGTGTATTTTTCTGAAACCTTCACCATTTTAAAGATAATTTTGTGATGTATCTTTTAGTATACGTGTTATATTATAATATTTTTTGATGTATGTATAATAAATAAATAATGCTTCTAATTGTTCTAATGTTTCTATTTTAGCTTTTATTGAATAAGTTTCATTTCTTAGTTTTTAACAAGCAACTAGTTTATTTAAGCGTGATATAAAAAAAAAGAAAAACAGTTCATTTTGCAGAAATAAAATGCACAATACTAACATAACATCATATTTTATTTAACATGTTTGAATTTTGATTTTAATTTTGTTATTTTTTAATTTGTATGTATTGTAATGATTTTTTATCGTTTTTTTATGGAACATGTGGTCTGCAATAAAAAATTTTAAGGTTTCGGCAGAGATGTCCCTACCTCGTATCTACACCCAACTTTCGCCAGTTATGTTTAAGTCCCATGTAATGGGGGCGAGCCTATTGACACCAACTAGGCACGAATCTAGACTCCGGACTACTACTGAGAAATTCCAGATGGAAAAACCCAATAAAATTTTGCCTGACTCGGGAATCGAAACGAGGGCCTCATGCTCAGCAGTAGCGCTTGCGACCTGTAAAAAACGAGGCGGTTGTTCTATGAACTTAAATATCAAAATCACAAATACCCAAGTAATTAAAGGTAAGGTATTCCACTTGGATCACTGATTTCAATAGCACTTGACCGAACCACACCTCCACTTCCACTAACCGAACTGAAAAAAAAATTTGATAACTGCGAATTGGTGGAACAGTTTATTAATATTATTTTCAGTCCCCGAACGGCACCTACGTAAAATATTTTTTTTGTCAAATTCAAAATATTTTATTTCACATAAACCTACAAGGGCACTTTTGAAACGTCAGAAGCTAGGGGCACGGTTCCAATTAGTCGTTTCCTATGGAGAAGAGCCGGCAAGAAACTCCACGGTTACTCTTTTAAAAGTATATTGTTTTTACAATGTTTCCAAATTACCGTGTTAAAAGGTATGAGAGGACAGTGTAGGCCCATCAACAAGTACCAGGTACTTAGCAAAATATTAAATGGTCCACAGATCTACAGTCTGTTATGTCTACAACGTTCTCTCATTCACAAAATTTAAAAGAAAAAATAATCTATATAAAATATAAATGAAATAATAAAAACAAAAACCTATTTAAACCAAATGACAATGACAAATTGTGAGTCCCTAAATCTTAAACTTTCAAAAAGCTCAAGCTCAATTCAGACTAGTATTAATAACTTCATCAAAATAGTCGAATTAAAGACTCAACAACAAACTATTATATTTTGTAAACATAGATTATTAAAACTAGGTCAAACACTTAATATTTGTATTAATGACCCTACCCGAAAGTTGGCACTAACTCACAAAGTGGTCAAAAGTAAATTAATATAAATTTTAAAGGCAATTTACATCCGTTTATTCAAATTAATTCTACATCGGCTGAAAAGTGACTCTTATTTTAGATTTATCGCTCATTTTAAGTAATTTTGTTTAAGGAATAGACGTAATTTAGGGCGAGATTCATATACACGCGGACTACATGTTTTTTTTTAAAATTTTATGTATTTTATACATATATTTTATTTTGTATTTATTTCTGTATCTATCTATCCGTGACATTACTGCGGGTTCTATCCCAGAATACCAGCGCTGCGACATTTATTATAAAATGTCTCAGCATTACGCCTTTTGGCCTCGCACAGGACTGTCTGCTTTCATTAAATTTTTTACTATTATTTTATTTTTATTGTTTTTTTTTTCTATTTATGTTTCTCCTGTGCTTGTCTAAATAAATACTTTTTCTTTCTTTCTTTTCTTTATATAATGATCGCACTTTGTCTTTACTCGCCCTTAGTAACTAATAATAACTACAGATGCAACGGAATTTACGCAACCAACACGCTTGTGTGATAAGATGAATTAATGTTGATGAAGCAAAGGAAGTAGAGAATCAGTGTGTAGTTGTTGCTTCAAGCAAACAACTTAAGTTACATTATTAGATAGTTAGTTATATTCTTAAATAGATATATAGGGTGACTGGTACTTAAACACGTGACGTTACTGTGAAAAAGTGAAATTTCTGTTCCCTACATTTAGAAAAAAAATATATCTGCTGTTCCCTACATTTTGAAAAGTTATGTGAACATAAATGTAGTGAACAGCTGATTTTTTTTGGTTCCATAGTAAAAGTTTTTTTTTTTTTTTTTTTAATATACGTATATTAAAGGTAGGTATATAACTCGTACTTATTATGTGCTAACCACTTTTATTGTTATCTTTTTGAAAATAGACGTTGCGTGGTTATTCAATTTCTAGTATCACTTCAAGTTCAATAAAATAGCCTCCAGGAGACATAATCCTTCAACATATTCGTTGCACCTTTGACAGTCTCCCCCATTACCAATTTTGCTGATTACTTTCACCACGACATGATCTAATTTTACGTTTCTACCATATAAAGTCGTTGTTTATCAAATTGACTACCAACTTAAACTATCCGTATATTCATACACAACTGTCCTTCAAACTCAAACTCAAACCATTTATTTCAATTAAACCATTTACAGGCACTTTTGAATTGTCAAGGAATCGGTTAGTCAGAAATATGAAGCTGCCCAGTCCAAAGCTTCTTTGACAGTTGTATGAAATGGCTATTGATGTAGGGGCCCATTCGCTCCACCTGCTGAATATCTCCCACCTGGACATGAGTTGCCTTGGCTTACCTGGAAGTCTTTAAATAGACCTCAGATAGAGGTTGGCAAAAGCAAAGAAAACGTGATGAGGCGGAGTTTCACAGATGACTCCGCCCTGGAGTGTAAATGTGGCGCTGTTCCACAAACGATGGGGCATTTAATATTAAGTCCTGCCTATCCTACACGGTATAACTGATGGACGATACTGAAGGTTTTAATCTCGTACCCAAATTCTGGGTCGACTTTATTTAGATTGCCATCGAAACGCCAACAAGAAGACGTAGGGTCAATTTCATAAACAATAAATTTCTCAAACGAAAGGAGCTATACAAAACTACCTTTATCCTCTTCTGAGAGGATATTCAACTTGAAGTTACATCATATAAGCTTATATCCGATAGCATCTGCGACAATCATCGATCATAACATCACAAGTTTAGTCGCAACTTTAAGTCGTGTCTATAAATCATCTCGCTTTGACGTACGTTTTGTAGTTACTACTAGGGTTCGCGAGGATGTTATATTGTAATAATAATATTATTATGGTTATGGTAACTCTCCTGCTTCTATACGATTAACATATAGCTGGGTTTACCAGGGATTCTACAAGCATTTATTGGACGTTTCATTATAAATCTAGCCTTTCTTTGCAGTCGTAGTATTCGGAAATTATCCCACGGAAACGTACTGGTGGGATAAAAAGTATCAAAGTCAAAGTCTAATCATTTATTTCAAATAAGCCCTCACCCTATCGGATAGGGTGAGGGCTTATCCTATCCGTCACCTAACCCAGGTCCAGCAGTGCTATTCTGTAACCATCTCACCGTGAAAAATTAGGTGAAGTGAGCGTGGAGTGAGCTGTCATTCCACAGGGATTGACACTATTGACAGCTCACTTCACCCAAGTTTTCACGGTGAGATGTTTACAGAATAGCATGGCTGGTCTATCCGTGTGCCAAACATCCAAATTCGTTCAGCCGTTTTGGCGTGAAAAGGTAACAGACAGACAGAATTACTTTCACATTTATATACCCAACTATGTTGGGGTCAGCTTCCAGTCTAACCAGATGCAGACGAATACCAGTATTTTACATGGAGCGACTGTCTATCTGACCTCTACAAAACAGTTAGTGGGTAATACGATACCCCTTAGTGAGACAGTTTACCAGTTTCAACCTAAACCATTTTACCATCTCTACTCTATCTACTATTACTCCCATCTTTCCTTACCTAAATCAGACTAAAGTCTAACCCCTGGTTACACAAAGAGGCAGCTTCAAAGGTATGACACCAATTAACAAGTTTCGTCCAATAATCAAATGGACCAATTAAAACTCGGAGGTAGGGTTACCATTTCGTTTGAGAAGTCCGGACAAGAAGCCAGACGTTTGCAAAAACTTCATGACCTCGGTGGGTACTTCGTTAGAGTGCTTCGTAGGTCCAGTGGTACCCAGGACGTGCAAATTGTTAGTAGGTCTGCTATGAGGATTTTCTCAGTATTAGCCCGGAGTCTGGATTGGTGCCCCGTTGATTACAATAAGCTTTATTATGATACTTTAACATACCTTTCAATTTACAGCTACGCAAAATTCAAAAGCGTATTTTTTGTGAAATAATAATATTGCAACTTTGAAAAACGACCTATTTCATAATTTCTCGTGACTATACTTAATTGGCAAAATGAAGGCGTACTATATACCTCGGCTTGATCCTGGTATCTTTGGATCTGTATTTTAGTTATTTGCTACCGACTTCACTTTGTAGTGTGCTTTTTGGAAGTTGGTGTATTTTTTTTGTTTGTTTTTTCTCTTAGTTATGGTACCTACTCCACACTAATTCGTATACCACTACTTGTTATGTAAAAAACAGTGACCGAAAGTAAATATAACATCATCGAGATACACAAAGTGGATTTAATACGTATTATCGAAGCTAACTCAAAAACGACCTCAGCAAAGTTTAGACCACCGCGCAACATCCCTCTAACAATTAATTTTTTTGTCAATTTTTTAAATCGGTCCACAGTTTAACCAAAATATCGATGAACATACATAAAAAAGTACATACAGACGAACAAATAAACTCTTGCTTTTTTGAAGTCGGTTTAAATAACCTTAGTCAAAAAATCCGGACAAGTCCTAACGGTTGGTAAACCTACTCGGAGGACCGTAATTTTTGGGTAGGGCCACGAAAATGCCGACAACGGTAGCTCAGTTGGGGGACCATGACAGGCCAATTAGCGCGTCTTGATTCTCCTGTCGGTTTTATGAAGAGGAAAAAACTTGGTGCTAATTGGGTATCGGTATCGGTATTGGTATCGGTGTTCGTTTGATTGAGTGTTTTTTGGTAATGATCCGTTGAAAGAAAATTGAGTTTAATTTATGAACATTAATTTGTGTTGTTTTACCGCGATGCGCGAAGTAATCGCACGAAATTCAGATTTTCTTATATTTTTATCAATTTGCAGGTCAACTTCTGTCTGTTGATCAAAATATGATTCGCGACCGTGAAAAATATGTATTTACAAAATGATAATAATTAATCAATACTACGTTAGTATTGTTCTCAAATGTCATGATTTCATAAAATCACAATATGAATTTAGATTGATGATTTTTAGGTAAATTCCGCAAGCTTAATTGGCTGGCTACCCTAACAAGAGATTAGTATCCTGAAACTATGTTGAAATATGGTAGCTAGGTAGATTGCAGGTGGATTTTTACAGGTATTATGAATGATTCTGATAAACCATGCATTTATGGTTTAAAAAATCTTCAGGATATCGTGCAATTTCTAAGTTTTTATTTGAATGGTCACACAAAGATACCTATTTATTATAAATACACAAACTGTTATACGAAGATTTCTAACTTTGTAGGTGTTGTTAATATTTAAAAAAAACATTGACCTGGTGCAAACGAAACAAAAGGCGTATGTGAGGACCGTAGCAAGTGGCGGGCAGGAGCTTGCTCGAAACCAAGAAAGATGGCGCACCTCAATCCACAAAGCAACTAAATGCTTTGAAACAAGTCGTCTCGAAGACATAGACACGAAGCGCCAAATACGCAAAAGTCGCCCAAAGCCTCCATACGTACACATACAAACATGCTGATCAGCTTTTCTGTACACGGTGTGAACGGGTTTTCAAGATCAAATTGGTTTTGCTAGTCATAAGAGGGTTCACGAAAGAAAAGAAAATTAGTCTGGATCGCCTGTGAAGAGGACTAAGTACATACTATATTATTATTATCTACCAGATTCATTTACCGAAAACTGTGCTGAAACTGCTCAAAAAAGGACTTAACCAAAATCTTATCCCCGCCACCTTTAGGACCTCACGTCAATAACATCTTGCATGGGTACCTCGCAAGTTGCACGTCCCAACTTAGTATACCTAAGTCTTAACTATGAGATGCTACTGCAGTGGAACTTTGAACCTAGGTCGAAGTTATAGATAGATAGACTTTCATATTAGTTGTATGCCATTGTTAGACTTGGGACAGAATTCTGTCTAAGCATGGATAGGTTAGGACTTACCTACTAATATTAAAAAAAAAACAAAATACAAAAGTCATTTATTCAAACTAGACTGAGAATCAGCACTTTTCGAACGTCAAAATTACATAAGACAGTCCCCCAAAAACGCCCACCCTTCACCACTTCCCAGTGCTTAAGCTGGGAAGAAGAAGTGGCGCAACAAACTCCCCAGCAGCACAGCTGTCTCTTCAGTTGGAAAAACTTGATTCTATATAATAGTGCTCTTATTAAGTTTGGTTCGTTTTGGTATAAACAACAAAACAATACTTACATTAACAATACAATACATAAAGCCCAATATGGTTGATTCTTATTATATTTACTTACAACTATGTTAGTGATACAATTACACAAATACACACAACAAAACAATAACTGCTACAGCATTCCAGCTGAGATACGGGAGCAACGACTCACTATACAGCAGTCCAGACTACTAGATAATAAACTACATGGATAGATCCATGTAGTTTATTATCTTTTGAAGTCATACCTAATAAAGATATGAATTTAAAAGATATAAGAGGTACGAAGTTTTCTATTCTCAGAATCTCGATAAACAAAATACCACACGTATTGCGTAGGTCGGTATGTAGATATCAATATTCAGTTTCTTGGAAAGTTAGATGTCAAAGTTTATTGTCTTTGGAAATATTAACCTTGTTTCCGAGAATGCTTCAAATTTATCATTGGTTTTAGGTTAAAGTGAGAACATGTTGAGAGGGCTATGCTTGGAGTTTCCCTACGTGATCGAATCAGAAATGAAGAGATCCGAAGGAGTACCAAGGTAACCGACATTTCCCGAAGAATTGCCAAACTTAAGTGGCAGTGGGCAGGGCACATTGCTCTCAGAACAGATGGCCGATGGGGCCGAAAGGTTCTGAAGTGGCGACAGTGTACCGGAAGACGTAGCGTTGGAAGGCAACAAGGTGGACCGATGACCTTGTAAAGGCCGCAGAAATCAGCTGGATGCGGGAAACAAAGAACCGATCGATGTGGCGGTGCTTGGGGGAGGCCTATGTCCAGCAATGGACTTTTATTCTAAATATTTACAGACTCTATAATATTTCTGGTCTAGTGGTACGCTACTCCTGAGCATGAGGTCCTAGGTTCAATTGCCAGGTCGGGGAAAGTGTTATTGAGTTTTTCCACCTGGAATTTATCAGTAGCAGCCCTGAGTCTGGATTTGTGCCCGGTTTACGATAGTAGGCTCGGACCTAAAGAAAACTGGCGAAACGTGGGTGTACTAAAAGATACACCTCTGCCCAACCCATGGGGAATAGAGGAATGATTTTATGTTTATATCGAAACATACCTATCACCATTGCCACAAATTAATATTGACTCACTCTGCTTTTTTTTTTTTTTTTGATGTTGTGAAATTATCAAATAACTTCTCTAGCTCTGGGCGGAGCGGGAGGGTGTGTCAGACTTTTACTGACTAAAACCCACCCGTGTTCCTTCTGTTGCCTGTGTGCCGGGGTCGCGATATCCCTTTCGGATAAACTCGCAACCCTGGCAGGAGACTCGCTCTGCTTAAAACAAAATGGTGTACAAACTGTTCAGAAATACAAAAGTTGCCCGACAAAAAAGTAAAAGTGTAATTTTTTTTTAATAAAAACAACTTTTAACCACACAATTAACAAAGAAAATACGTTTATTTGCACATAATGAACACAAACACGAAAAAGATCAAGTTGGGGGAAAATATTCGTAACATAAACGCAAAATGGCCATACACTAACACCACCAAAAACCTTTTAAAATAAAACTAAAACCGAACACAACCGATTACAATCTCTAAAACGATGACAAGCATTATTAAAACAAACACAAAATCGAAATTCGCATAACTAGTCGATTCCCTCGATTAGCATTCGCACCGCGTATCGAATATTCGAATATTCATGTATTTAATATTCAAAACTAGCTTGGCCAACGAAAAGTGGGTATTTTCACGATACTAAAGGTTGGGGTCGTGACCCGAATGGTCACTTTTTGTACTTGTTTTAATCGCATTAGTTATATGCGTGGCCGGTGGCTCGTGTGTGCTTACTCTTAGAACGGATTCTGTATTTAAGGGAATTACTGTTGTTTTGTTTGAACTTGTTATTTGGAGTTTTACCTGTTTTCAATCTAAATGTAGGGAAAGATTTTTCAGACAGAATGCTTCCTACGATTGTTATTCTATCACGTGATCAATAAAAGCCCGGATTATGTCCTACAACTAACGTTGATATAAAATGTGGTAACGAATATTCTTTTAAATAGTTGTATATATTTTTTTTTTGTCTTAGAACCCTTATCCTAATCCAATTGTTGAATGTATACGCTGTTGGTGTTCTTTAATAAATAAATAAATAAATCTTTCGTGAAATCTTTGCTAAACACAAGAACTCGCTTGAAGCTTCAAACATCTACAAAGGTAGTAAAATCAGCTCGAAAAATCCCGCTGTTACTTATTGAATAATCGGAAATACGGTAATATCGCAATAAAAAGTAGACCCCATGTGCCAAATTTCATCCAAATCTGTTCAGCCGTTTTAGCGTGAAAGCGTAACAAACAAACAAACTCACTTTCGCATTTATAATATTAGTTAGGAGTAGCTGCGCGCCACGGTTTCACTCCAGTGCAAATGTCGGGATAAAAGTACTATGTCCTTACATCCAAATCCGTTCAGCCGTTTTAGCGTGAAAGCGTAATATTTTATTTTTATTTAAAAAAAATCAAACAAGCATACAAACTCATATTCGTATTTATAACATTATATAGTAAGGATACTCAGTCAGGATACAATCTACGTCTCAGTATATTATAATGCGTATAAACAGATTGATGATAGCAGAAACACAAATCAGTAAGACATCAGTGTGAAAAAACACAAACACGATTTTTTCCTAGTGGCAACATCATACTGGTAAAAAATAATCATTTATATGTCACAATTTGGTACATTCAATATTCTCAACATATTCTGCATTAGGTTCATATGTTTATTAGAGGACTGAGATTATTGGGTCAGTATTAACATAATTGATTGCATAATTAAATTTAAATTACAATTTAAGGCGTGTGAGCTACCCATTGACAACTAGTCAATGGGTAGCTCACCGTCCGATAAGGACCAGGCCCGGGTCGACGGCGCGTTGAGATGTCAGCACAACTGACGGGGTCCGGAAGGGCCAATGCCTGCCGGGGTTGCGAGTTTGTCCGAAAGGGATATCGCGACCCCGGCACACAGGTAACGGAAGGAACACGGGTGGGTTTTAGTCAGTAAAAGTCTGACACGCCCTCCCCCTCCGCCCAGAGCGGGAGAAGTTATTTGATAATTTCCCACCCTCAAAAAAAAAAAAAGGCACAACTGACGGGGTCCTCTAGGACCGATGCCTACCAGTGTCGCGGGAAAGTCCGAAAGGAATACCGTGGCCCCTGGCAACGAAAAGGCAACTGAAGGAATACGGGTGGGTTTTAGTCAGTAAGAGTCTGACACGTCCTCCCGCTCCGCCCAGAGCGGGAGAAGTTATTTGATAATTTCTCACCCAAAAAAAAAGAGAAGGGCGCATGTTAGTTAAACATCTACTACTAAAAATAAAACTAAAATTATAAATGCGAAAGTGAGTATGTTTGTTTGTTACGCTTTCAGGCTAAAACGGCTGAACGGATTCGAATGAAATTTAGCACACACAGATAGACCATGACCTGGGTAAGAACATAGGCTACTTTTCATCCTGGGTCACAGACGAAGTCGCGAGCAATAGCTAGTAATATATCATAAATATAACAATTTATTTAGGATGTCATGTATCAAAGAGTAACATGTCAAAGTACAAAATATTAATTGCAATTAGGATGTAAAAGAATAATTCAAGTCAAAAGCTAAGAACATAAAATTAATGACAACCACCAAACTGGACCACCTAATAAGACAAAATAAATTATATTAAAATTAAAAAAACCCGACACTAACATTTCCTCATTTCTTTTCCTTCTCCATCACTAGACCCTGTTCATCATCTATCTATAACCTATTCATTGAGACCATTCCAATGAGCCCAAACACGATACCTGTGCTGTAAGTTGGTAAGAGAGTTGGGTATCTGCAAATTCCAGGTGATGCTGCAGCATCAGTTCAAGATTACTATGTTCTTCTAATATCATCGAAGGGACAGAATACCAAATTTTAAATCGATCAGACCTGTGGAAGACGCACACATCCATTCATCAACTAGAAAAGAGCTGATAATCTTCAAATGGCTGAACCGATTTTGATAAAACGTGCCTAAGAACCATCGCTCGAAAACCTGCTTTCAAGTAAAAAAAACCATATTCAAATTGGTTCACACGTTTAAGAGCTACGGTGCCACAGACAGACACACATAGCGATCAAACTTATAACACCACTCTATTTGCGTCGGCGGTTAAAAAACCGCCCCCAATTAACCAGAATACACCCATAGCACATCAATAATAAACATCAAGCAGTCACGGTCAAAAATAACGATGAAAAAATAAATATTTATCAGCTCTCGTGAAATGACACTGACACCTCCCAAAACACAAAGGTCAAACGTCAACCCTGACCCAAATCGATTCTCGCCTAATCGAATACTCGAATAAAACGGAATCGATAAAAGTCAGACGGACGACACGATCTCTCGATGTAGAATTGATAAAGAGCCGTATAGTCGCCGATGTGAAAATCTATTTTAACTTTTGTCGAATACATGTATTTAATGGAAGACATTTTTTGTTAGTCGAGTTATGATTTTAAAGGCTTATGTGTTCAGTTTTTTTTTACAGGTTAATCAAGTGGGTATTTTGGTTTAAAGATATCTTTTTGTAAAATCGAAGAATTAAGCTCTAAAAAATAAAGTATTTTTAATTTAAAATCCTAAAATGTCACTTGCTCACCACGATCCTCTTAATGTAACCTTTAAACCTTTACCTGAACCTTTTAAAGGTCAAATAAGATTACCACAATTGAGTGAGTTGCGTATGAAAATTCGTCCGTTTCTCGTTATTCGCTTGAACGCAGCTCATCGATGTAGGTACCAAAAGGAGGCCTTAAGTTTCTAAAACCTCTGATATAATATCAATAAATAATGCGTATTAACCGACCGATCAAATCATTCTTGACCTTGTGGCTTCAACACCCTAATTGGGTAACATACAATCAATCACAATCTGTTTCATTTTGACAGTTCAACAACATTTATTGCGTTATTTACGTTGTTGAGCAGACAAATTTTTCGAACATAGGGAGCAATGGATGAGCAATATCCTTCAGATTATGATTGATCGTGTGTTACACAATTCGGGTGCTGGTCTGAAATGTAAGACATTAATACGTTATGGTTTTCTATAGAAACGTCTCTGAACGCAATCTACGCCATTTTTTTTAATGCACTGTTTTGTGATACATTAATAATTGCATTATAAACAACACCGAGAACGACAATGCCTACCCACTCACAAAACTCCCTACACCATGAATATCCCATACAGTCCATCGCAACCAATACCAACCCTATCAAGATAACTGTGCCTCGATACATTCAAAATAAATGGCCTGTAAACACATAAGCGTTACCGCTGCCCGAACGCGCGTCGCACGCACGTCTGGTGCTCCCCTAACTCAGGCTAATGACACGTGAAGGACGCAGCCAGTTAAATAAAAGTTAATTGGGATTGTTTATCTTGATGATAAGGATGGTTGTGATAGCACGGAGGTTGAGGGATTCGGTTGTAGACCATGAACTTGCTGGATCGAAACTGGCCAGTAACGATGTTACGTTTTTCATAATATAAATTTTCTCAAGGCCTTATTTCGGCAAGTAAATAAACGAACATTAACACACTACTTGCCGACTATTCATTTATGGTCGTAGACTATAACGGTAAAGGACACATCGTGAGGAAACGGACATGACCTAGAACTAAAATTTAATTTAAGACATGTGACAGCCACCAACCCGCACTGGACCCGCGTAGTGCATTACGCAAAACTCCCGCTCACAGAGAAGATGCCTGTGTCCAAGCAGTGAAAATGTTGTAGATAGGCTTACCATACAAATCTGTCACTCGTATTCTGAATTGACAATTTGTTATACTCTATTTCAGGTACTCGTAAAAGCCGGCGAAATGCAAAATCACGATGATGAAAAAAGAGTAAGATGTATTTCGCAGACTACAGAAATAACTTAAAGTAGAGTTGCATAAGTTCTCAAATCGAAACCGGGTGTTATTCGACCTTTAATTTTACTAAGAAACACGGAAATAATAACATTTAAAAATCGCGGCTTAATTCTGAAAATATTATGTCTAAAAATCTACATCCACAAGATCTACATCCACAAGATCTACATCCACAAAATCTACATCCACAAAATCTCCCTTATATACTTTATTCTAAAACTCTAAACTAAATAGAAAATGTAAATAGAACCACAGTTTATTTATGACGGCCGTCAAACGTCGACCTGAATAAAAGTTAATTGGAATACCAAATAGCTCTCGTGTGGATGACATCCCAATGTTATCGGCACAGTTTAATTTATCGCGCTTTTGTTTCCAAATATTGCTCTAAAGTTTTCTAAAATCATTTGACTTTTTATGAAAAATAGGAAAAACAATGCTTTTTGGGTTGGAGAAATAATAGATATAATAATTATGTCGTTTTTTTGGTTTATTGCTTCGTTGCTTGTTGTTGCTTCGTTTCAAATTGCCTACTCTAACACACACACTGCGTTCGGTGCTTGACGTGGCAACACGTCGTGTCCGGATTCGCAACGAGTCAATCTTCATCCTGAGGATTCCTCGTTGAGAGGTGAAACACGTGTCGATTTCTTACGGGGTTCTTTATGACTCTTTAAGAACAGTAAAGCGAATTGGGTTAGTAAATATATGTCGTCTATTGTATTTTATAATGGATTTCTGCAAAATCACGCCTGAGTCAATTAACTATTCTAACATTCGTCCACTTAACTACGGTGCTACGCCGTAGTAGCATCAGCTACGGCGTAGCAATTGCAAAGATTTATTATTTTCGCCGCCCCAACTATTGAAGTATTTATTGGATCTTCTTGTTTTCGTGTGATTAGTGACTAACCTGGTATCAGAGTTTTAAAACCACCCATGGGCCTCTGGCTTCACATGCCGTCGAGAAATATCTCTCCGGTTTCCTCACGATGTTTTCCTTCACCGTTTTTGAAGCAAGTCATAATTATACAATACGCACATGAATCCGAAAAATCAGAGGTGCGTGCCTTGGGTTCGAGACCTATGACTTGGCAGTCCGACGGTCACACCACTAAGCTATCACTGCTATATATTTATTGGATGATTCAAGTGACAACGCTTGTCTCACCCTTTAATCTGTAAGAAAAATGATTTCTCTCAATGTTGGGTAGCTAACTTTAAAAAATTAAAAACTGCTGACATAACCACTTTACGAGTGAATATTTTTTTATTACCATAATCCATTTAGCACCAAGTCAACATGACCTCCAAAGTAGCCAAAAAGACAAACAGTTCCCGTTGGAATAACAATAATTATTCTAATAAGGAAGAAGCATAACACAAGCATTTTCACTCCCAAAAGTGTCATAATGTTTAATTAATTTAATAAACTAATTTCATTTTCGACCCTCCAAGGCGTTATTTGCATTTTAATTTTGCGTTTACTTAAACATTTTTGTTAGGAAAATTGTTATCAGAAAATGGTTAGAATCTCTTTCTGAAATGCAGTTAATTATAATCATCATGTATTTTTTTTTTTTTGTTTTTTTTCGCTCATGTATAATGGTGTGACTCCTTCTGTGACTTTGTAAAAGTCTCAAATTAAATAGTATTTTTTATATTCTAAAAGTAGGAAAACCTATAAATAATAATATTATTTAAAAAAACTAAATTATAAATGCAAAAGTGAGTTTGTTTGTTTGTTACGTTTTCACGCTAAAACGGCTGAGCGGATTCAGATGAAATTTGACACATGGGTAGACCATAAGCTGAGCTAGAACAAAAAATACTTTTTATTCCGATATTCCCACGGGATCGAGACTTATACGGGTGAAACCACGGGGCGTAGCTAGTAAAATATAAGTGTCATCAACAAAATAATGTATTCAGGACCACATAAAGTCATCAGTTGAAAATCACTTTTCAAGACAATAAATAACATTTATACCATTCCCCCTCTAAAAAGCTTATTTTATTCACTGTTTTCAGTGAATAAAAAGCACTTTTAATCACTATTTTGGTGTTTGAATTTAGAACACATCAATATTTTTGGAGGTTGTATAGCATTGAGATGGGGGTCGCATACCTCCATCTCAATGCTATACAACCTCCTTGCGAAAACATATTCGATACACAGGAAATAAATATCGCTTCACAAGTTGATTATTATTAGTAATAATAAGAAAATTACTCTTAATTTTAGTAATTGTTCCAATTTTAACGAGCATTTTAATTAATTCAACCTTCCTGTTTTCTTCATTAAATGTCTATTTTCGCTTAAATCTTTCTTTTTCTCGTAGTCATGGTATAAAGTATAGTATGCAACTCTTGAATAAAACGGATTTATATCGAGGGCCATGAATTACTTGCGTCGTTCTTGATTCTAACACTTGAATCACTCGCTACGCTCGTGATTCAATCGTCATGAATCACTCCCTACGGTCGTGATTCAGTCGTTAGAATCCTTCACTTGCTCGTGATTCATCTACGGCCCTCGCTTTAAATCCGTCTTTTATTCACTAATTGCATAATATACTATTATACCATTCCCCTTCTAAAAAGCTTATTTTATTCACTGTTTTCAGTGAATAAAAAGCCCTTTTAATCACTGTTTTGGTGTTTGAATTTAGAACACATCTATATATGCGACCTCCATCTCAATGCTATACAACCTCCTTGCGATAACATACTCGATACACAGGAAATATATAGCGCTTCACAAGTTGACCATCCTAATAACAATAATAAGAAAATTATTCTTAGTTTTAGTAATTGTTTCAATTGTAATGTACATTTTAATTAATTTAACCTTCCTTGGTTTCGTAGTAAACAAGGAACCCTTATAGTTTCGCCATGTCCGTCTGTCTGTTTGCGGCTTAGCTCGGAGACGGTTAGTACTAGAAAGCTGTAATTTGGCATATGTATACATATTAATCACGCCGAGAAAGTGGTAAAATAAAATCAAGTAAAATATATTTTTTAAGGTACCTCCCCTATATGTAAAGTGGGGATATTTTTTTTTTCTCTACCCCGTTGTATGGGGTATTGTTGGAAAGGTCGTTCAAAAATATTGGGAGTTTGGGAAAACCATTTTTGAATTAAGGGATCCGTTTGCGAAATATTAAGCTTTTAACCGAAAATTTTTGTTAGAGTCAAGTGTCCCCCCCCCCCCTGCCAGCAAAATGGTTGTACTTGGATTTGTGAAAAAAATCATACCAGTAGTATATATAACGAAATTAAAAGGAAAACTATCACAGCTAATTAGGCTTTGTAGGTTAACGAGTAATTATCGACCAATTTGAATTTGCAGTTTGATAAACATGATCTCCCCATACATTCCGTATGGGAGAAAATGTTTTTCAACTACAATGTTAAGTTTTTTCTTGGGATAAATTCATTTCAACTACGGAACCCTTCAATGTGCGTGGTCCGATATGCACTTGGCCGGTAATTTTTCTTAATTAAATGTCTATTTTCGCTTAAATCTCTCTTTTCTTCGTAGTCATGGTATAAAGTATAGTATGCAACTCATGAATAAAACGGATTTATATCGAGGGCCATGAATCACTCGCGTCGTTCAGGATTCTAACACTTGAATCACTCGCTACGCTCGTGATTCAATCATCATGAATCACTCCCGTCGGTCGTGATTCACTCGTTAGGATCCTTCACTTGCTCGCGATTCATCTATGGCCCTCGCTTTAAATCCGTCCTTTATTCACTAATTGCATAATATACTATTTCATCCCACCATCTCGGAAATAGTAGTTTTAATCTTCAATATCTGAGTGGAAAAGCCGTTTTTATTCTCTAGAGGATAAAGTAAATTGAATTTAGAACATCGTGTGCACTAAGTTTGTGAATTAAAAAAAACATTAAACCTATTTACTGCTACCTCTATGGTGCCGAATATATCATACAACTTTTTTTTAATTTGTTAAAAACTCAGACTCGGAACCTTCTTGGTGTTCTTTTTTCAATTTGATTTGTACGCGGTTCTTTACGCGGCATTTTTTCACGTCATTGTTAAACCTTATATTAAAAACAAGAAACTTGAAAACAAGTGAAAAAACTAAAATGAGTGATTCTAGCGACGAGGAAGTTTGCTTGACGCCAACAGAATTGACTGAAACTGTTAATAATGCGCAAATGAGCTTTCTCCCTCAACAATCACGCGAGAAGTATTTAAAACAGTACGATATGTTCAACACGTGGCGACTAGCAAAAGGAGCCAAAACTTTCTCAGAAAACGTTTTGCTGACATATTTTATAGAATTATCCGAGAACAAGAAAGCAAGCACTCTATGGAGTACGTATTCGATGCTAAAAGCAACAATAAAGATGAAAAAAGACAAACATATCGATACCTATCCTAAATTAGTGGCATTTTTAAAAAGAGCCTCGTCTGGTCATCAACCAAAAAAATCGAAGGTTTTCACAGTATCTGATATTGAAAAGTTTCTTAACGAAGCACCCGATTCCGTATATTTGGCGGCAAAAGTAAGTCAGTTGCACATTCAGTATCTACTTAAGTATATTAATCTCAATTAAATAGTATACTTAGTAGATGTTGATAGGCATAATTATGCGTTCATATCAATTTTATTCATTTATCTACTACAATACTCTTTACGTTACAGGTTGTTCTTATTATTGGAATAAACGGAGCATGTCGAACTAATGGACTAACACAACTTAATGTCAAAAACATTGAGAAACATTCAGATGACTTACTATTAATTAATTTACCTAATACAAAGACAAAAAGAGACCGCAACTTCGTCATTCGCAAGGAAACGTAACGATTGTTGATAAATATCAAGCCTTACGCCCGCCTAACACTCCAATCAATCGATTTTTTCTACAGTAATGCAATGGAAAGTGTGTTAGACAGCCTATGGGTACTAATAAAATTGGCAGTATCCCACGAGAAATAGCAACATTTCTTGAACTTCCAGAACCCCTGTTGTACACGGGTCATTGTTTCCGACGAACTTCAGCCACACTTTTGGCTGATTCCGGAGCTGATCTCCTGTCCCTTAAGCGCCACGGAGGCTGGAAGTCCAATGCAGTTGTAGAGGGATACATAGAGGATTCCATCTAAAATAAGTCTAAAATATGTGAAGGCATCGTAGGATTACATTACACTGAAAGAGCCTCAATCGGATCCTTGGACTGGCCCTTCTACATCAAAAATAAGCCGTTATGAAACACCTAACCATCTCCCTCTCTCTCCAACATTCACGCCAAGGGAATCCGATGAATCGGTACAACTATTAAGTATGACAGATAGTTTACCGAAAAACAGTACACAAGTGACTAACACCAATATTACAGTACCAAACAAAAATATTACACTCAATTTAAATAACTGTAGCAACGTTACTTTAAAATTTTCTTAATTATACCTTAGTACCTATTATTTTGTTATAATTTAAAGATTATTCTGTAATACTTACCTGTCATAATGTAGTAATAATAATAATAATAACCCCACCGCCGTATCTCTACGTTGACGTCGTGGTGAGGCTTGCGCGCTCCAAACTCTAGGTCTGTGCCGGTAGAGTTTACTTTGCCGGAACAGGTCTAGGATGGGGAGCCAGACCAAGAGAGATACAAAAACCCGCAGGGCAGCATGTGGCGAGCTGTTGGGCAGTAGCGACCCCACGGACCCTATCTCCCGGGAGAAATCTTGTTCCTCATCTCTGGCTTGCCTTTATTGGCCGGCTGGAGTGAACACTGACGGGGAACAGAGCTCCCACCTCATTCTTGCCTTAATTGGCCGGCTTCAGTGGAGATTCGCAAGAGCAAACGTGCTCGGAGGAAGGAAGTATTTCAGTAAGTGCTCGTAGGGATCTTGACCATCTTCCGGGCTCTGGGATTGTTCTGAAAGCCGTGGAATACCTCTCCACTCCTCAAGCACCTCAGGACGTGTTGCCCCCTTGTCGCTACGTCACTATGTGCTAGCGACAGTTTCCGGGGGCCCATTATTGAGTGTGCAAGTCACCCCCTGCCATTTTATCCGTGTACATATAAGACATTGATCAGGCAGGGGCCATAGTCCTTCCATAGTTCCAGGTCACCAGTCAACTTTAGCCACCCAAACCCATAGTCCAATATCTTTGTTTCCATTTCCTGCAATAGTCCTACGCCAACCGGGGGTTGTCCTTGGGTGCTCTTGCATAGTGCACACAGGGATAATCGTCGGTTGGTGCCTCATTTCATTAAAACGCCTAACGGGCCTCTGCGAGTTGGCTTCGGCCCCTCGTACGCCTTCCAAAGGTCCGGGACCCCAGGGTCCCGAGAAATGTCAAAGACATAATAATAATATATTTATTTTCTCACCACAATATCCTTACAAAATAATAACAAAAAACAATATTGTCCAGCTATGGGTTCAAAGAAAAAATATTGTGGGAGACTGGTGCCTAAGCTAAGCCGAAGCCTGTATTTCAGGCCACCAGGTCTCCCCCCCAAATACATAATTATGGTTTCCCGAAAACTAAAACTAGACAATCATTTCCAATATACTTATAGGAAGGAGTGTTCATGTGGAGTGTTTAGGTGTGTAAGTTTGTGGGTGTGTGAGTGTGTGGGCGTGTGAGCGTGTGGGTCTGCGAGTGTGAGTGATGAAGAAGTTGATGCGTGTTAAACTGTTCGTTGAAATTTGACGGAATGCGTTGACTATTTTGGAATAGAAAATAGATTTTCGGTTGAGTCATAGTCCAGAGTCATAAGCCATGTATTAAGTTTTTTCTTGCACCGGTGTTTTGTTAGTGGGAAGATTTTGTGAGCTTTGTTTATTTTGTTATAGAGGTAGCCTCCCAGAAAACAGAAGAATCGTTCTGAAAAACAACTTGCAAGTCTACCAACGGACCGATCAACGGGGTCGTAGCGCCTTTTGCCGAGCATAGGTGTGGGACTATAAGTAAGAAGTGCGTGTTGTTTCAGGGTGGTCTGCAGTATGAACAGTTGGCGAACGGTGAGAACCCCACTTTTACTGTATAGGTCGGTTGTGGGGTAGCGGAATGGTCGAAAAGACGATACTTTTAAGATTGCTCTCTGGGCCCTTTCAAGCTGAATTAGAGTCGATTTAGGTGCGCCACCCCACGTTGTTATACAATAGGTTAGCAAAGACTGACAAAGTGCGTAATAGACCGTCTTCCTAAGGCTTTCACCCGCTACGTGTCTTAGGGTCTTAAATACATAAATTAATTTACGCACTCTAGAGGTAAGTGTGTCGATGTGTGGATGGAAGCCCAGACAAGAATCCAGCATCACCCCAAGGTATTTTATAGAGTCTGCTCTCTCAAGGCGGGTGCACGTGCAGGTCGTGCTGTACGGGATGGGGCATTTATGCGCGGTGATAGAAAATAGAGGCGCTAGACTTTGAGAACTTTTCCGCATAGTAAAATCCATATATTTAGTTTTGTCTGCATTCAGGGTAAGAACGTTGTCATGCAACCATTTTGATACCTTATTCAGGCCAGATTGAGCACTTTCAAAAACACTTCGCCACGTGGTAGAATTAAATATTAGGGCAGTGTCGTCAGCAAATGTGAAGATTTTGCCTTTGTCGAGATTGAGGGCACACAGATCGTTAATATAAATTAAAAAAAGAGTAGGCGCGATCACACTGCCCTGTGGAACTCCATGTGTAACAAATTTCTCGGAACTTATTTGGCTATTTATCCTAACGGTCTGTGTACGGTCTTTAAGGTAGTCTTCGAAAAGCTTTAGTTGCATTCCCCTTATACCCATGCTTTCCATCTTTTCTACAAGGATGGAAGAAGAGACGGTGTCGAAGGCTTTAGCCAAATCGAGGAAAATACCCAAAACCTTCTGCCCACCATCCAAGTTCCTAACGATGTGGTCTGTTAAGTCATGGACGGCATTAGAAGTTGATTTACCGGCGCGAAAACCATATTGGTGTGGAGATAGGAGCTTTTTGCTTTCCAGATAAGTTTCTAATCTCTTGTTCATAATGCGCTCGAGGATCTTGGATAACGCAGGTAGAATAGCAATGGGTCTATAATTAGTTACTCGGTCTCTATCCCCACCCTTATAGACAGGAATTATAACTGATCTCTTAAAAACCTTTGGGAATTTACCGGTTGCGAAAGCCAGATTGCATACGTGTGTCAGGGGCGGAACTATAATATTTATATGTTGTTTAATTATCCTAGTAGATATACCATCCCAACCCACAGCACAGCCGGCACGCAGAGACATTATCAGGCTTTCAACCTCATTTACGTCAGTAGGAAGCAGCACCATTGAGTGTGGGGACAAGTTATCGTCGGTGTAACTTTTGTGTGTATTTGGTTGAGTACCTTGTATTTTTTCAGCAAGGGTTTTGCCGATAGTGACAAAATAGTTATTCACTAGTTCGACTGATTGGTCTGGCGTGGGTGAAAGTGTGAGCAACTGTGTTGGGGGTTCTTTATTTTTAGTTCTATTTGTGATTTTGTTGATAGCCTCCCAGAGTTCTTTACTATTTTGGCCGGCGTTTTTTATCTCGTTCTGTTCGTGTTCGTTTTTTATTTTTTTTAGTAGTGCGTTACAGAAGTTTCTGTAGCGAGTGTATGATACTAATAGAGTAGTGTCATCTGGAGACAATTTTACCCTCTTGTGCATATTATCTCTATGTGTCATGCAGCGGAGAAGTCCTGGTGTGATCCACGGCTTTATAATTTTTTTGCGGTTAGGGGTTTTGACAGTTTGGGTGTTTCGCTCTATAATCTGCCTAATGGAATTTACGAGGAATTCTGCTGCCGTGTTAGGATCTTGCATTTCATAAATCGCCTGTAAATCGAGTGTATTTAAGTCTGAAGATAGTGAGTCATAATTTATTCGAGTAATTGTGTTGGAGGTTCTTGACTTTTGTGTAACTTTTTGTAAAAAGAGAATTACTGTTTCATGGTCTGTTAGAGCAGAATGCGCTACTAGAGCATGGGCCGAAAATTTGGTCTTTAGTATTACGTGATCCAAGCAATTTCCCTGTCTGGTAGGGAGCGTATGAGCTGGGAGAAGACCAAAAGAAGCTAGTAATGTTAGGTAGTTATTTTTGTTCGGGTCCGGTGACTCTTCGCTAATATTTATGTTGATATCTCCTGTAAGAATAATATTTCTATTATGATTAATTTTGACAAGTACGCTGTTTAATGAGTTTAAGAAACCGGTTATATCCCTGCGGGCTGGTGAGCGGTATATTGCTAAAATAACCGTTGTTTTATCTATTTGTATTTGTAAACAATTTGAGTCAAGAAGTTCAGGTTCCTCCACCATGACGTCTAGATTTTTGTTTGTGTAGACAACTACCCCTTCATTTTGTGTATGGTTACGTGTTGTTGAGTATGATTTGTATCCATAAAGAGGTGGAATAATTTCTGATCTTAGTAACCAGCACTCTGATAGAACGATCACGTCCCAGTCCATTTTGGTTCTGGCGAGGACAGTTTCAAAACCTGATATATTTTTATGTATACTACGGATGTTCTGGTTAATAATTTTAAGGCAATTTTTTGGATTATAGCCAAGAGGAATACATTGCTCAAGGTCGCAGATAGAGGAGTCCGCCACTGAGATTGAATCTACATAGCGGGAGTTAGCTTCGAAGTTATCGAATTATGACATTTGGGATTCGCAGTTCAAGTATAGATTGCAGTGTATTGTTGGACTCATACAGAAAGGTTAGGGCACATACTACAGGTACTTTGTACTTGTATATAAATGTTCGGTATTGTCTAGGTAGGCTAGCTCTGTAATTTATGAAATGTAGGGTGTAAATGTTATATGAAAGATATTGCGAAGCAATTAATACCTAAACTGAAATAAAAGTGTACCTATCTTGTGATTGTAAACGTTTTTTTTTTGCATTTAGTCATTTCCTCGCTGAGGTGGAATGAAAAGTTACGTGTTGCACTCGAGTGCAAAGATTTTTCACCTCGTGCTCTTTTGATTCCCTCGCTAACGCTCAGGATTCTAATTTTGAATCACTCGCTGCGCTCGTGATTCAATTTTAGAATCCTTCGCTTGCTCGGTCATCAAAATTGAACACGCGGTTAAAAAGCAACTTTGCACTCTTGTATAACAAATAACTATTTATAAATTCTTAGAGCTCCCCGAAACGATCAATTGCAATTGTAAATTTTTACGTGATTGATACACATCGATGCGCTGATTGATCGTCTACCTAATGCAATTCAAGCGATTGACAATAAAAATTGATGGTAATTGATCAATTGGAATTGATCGTTTCATAGGATTATGCACTTATATTTATCAAAGACATAAAGTGCACCAAATAAAAGTCGCTGAAGGCAAAACTCTAGGACCAAAAACGAGTTTCATTCCAAAATCTCTATGACGCATAGATGCCTAGTAAGGCAAAGTCAATGACCCAACCTCATTTCTTAGCCAACACTTTTTTTTACCCTCAATTGCTCAGCTTTAAGATAACAAGCTCCGAGCTATTTTGTCCATCGCCATAAACGGGGTCTTCTATAAAATCTACTTACATGGAAAAAATACTTTTTCAAGGTGAAGGTCATCGAAACCGTCCTTTGGGCTCGCTAAGCCTCTTTGTATGCAACCATCGAAGCAAAATGATTGATAAAGATAAGAGAAACCGCTTCAAGAAAAAAAGTGCTGTCAATTTAATAAAAAATGGTCAAGTTCGCGTTTATGTGAGCGTTGGGTTCGGTAGACGAGATTGATTGATTGAATTCCAGGGATATTATAAATGAATATAAACATCAACCTAGTAAAAAACCAAGTAAAATTTTCATGAACGTTATTTAAATACGCAAAATTTAAATAACATTCAAGGATCTGAAGGATCGGAATTATTTCTTCTAAACACAGGTTATTTCGTAACGTATCTAGGAGAACAGAACGGCACCCACTAACTAGATTACGAATCTTTATGCCTCGGCTTTATACATTACTTTGCCATGTAATCTGGTCGTAGTTCGAACAATAAATCTTATCTTATCTTATTTTATCTTTTACTTTCGTGTCGATCTCGTATCGACACGAAAGTAAAAGATAAAAAGCATGAAAATTGCTCATACTGTCGTGAGAGCATTGCTAATGTGTAATGTGCTGACTGGCCAGAGTGCAACGGACGTATCGAGTATTTGTAAGATGTAAAGGGTATGCTGACTAAAACCCACCCGTGTTCCTTCAGTGTTACCTGTACGTTGCCAGGGCCACGGTATCCCTTTCGGACTTTCCCGCGACCCCGGCAGGCATCGGTCCTAGCAGCCCCTTCTGTTGTGCTGAAATCTCTTTGAGGCGAGTCGGATTTGAAAAAATCTTTTTGCATTGGATATACCAATTCTTGAGGAAGGATATAGGCTCGCGAACGAAATCGCGAGCAGTAGCTAGTCGAACCATAAATTCTCAATCAGAGAATGTTCGCGTAACACGGGTTATACAATATTTATAAAGAAAGAAAGTTACTTTTATAACTGACAGATAATTGCTTATTTTAGGAAAACTCGTTAAAACGTTAAATAATGGTTATTTTAACAAAGTATGTAGGAAATTAGACCTTCAGGAGAGGTGACCTTTCTACGAAAAAGGACCTGACATAATTAAGGACATTTTCTATTTGAATACGGAACCCTAAAATAATATTCGGAGGAATCAACTTATTTTTATAACAGTCTTTTTGCCTTAAATGAGGAATAAATGTTTAAGTCAATTCCCTTTGTCTGTTTTCTGTTTACGTAAAATAATGAAGTTGGTAAGGAACAAAATAATTATTATAATGGAGTTCCTCGTTCGTGACTTTCAATCACAGGCCTTTGTATTGTAAGATTTTTGGCATGTCTTTTGTTTTTAGTTGTATACGATTGGAAGGATTATGTGTGTTTTTTCAGATTTTTCCTTATTTTTATGGTAATGTTTGAAAGATATTTTCTATAGATTCATACATAATATAATAAAATAGTAACAAGTCAAAACTGTACATAGAATATTTTTGAAAAAAGTAATTATTACGAGGTGTGGGAACGAGTCTGATGCCGAAAATATACTTTTTAGAATTTTTGTCCATCTAGACAAACAGACAAATGGACGACACAAATTGTATCTAGGTATTGCAGGCAGCGACAAACAAAAGTATATATATATATGTATGATCGGATCCGGTCATTAGTACGGTCGCTAAACAAAGCGCAGCACGTGACCCGAGTAGTGGCAGCACTAACACTCGGCTAACTTCGTGCTACGACGGAGCCTAGCTAATGGAGGGGCGCCAGGGCGAGCGCACTTGCCTTCCGACCGTTCTAGAGAAGAGAACCTCCAGTCTGTACCTACAGTGTGTGAAATGCTAGTGTAAGTGATGTTATTGTAAATTATAATTTGATCTGAACTGCAACCGTTTTTCTATTGCGCATAACCAACACTACCCATTAGTACGCCCACAATAGTTAAAATATACGATAACGAGAGAGACTCATACCATCAAATCCGACATGTATATATAAATGATAATATATAATGCTTGTATTCCCCTTTTCAGTTATATTTTTGCAGTTGGATTCTTTTGTTTTTTAAATACTTTATTTTTATTTATTCATCTTTTATTCAGGCACATTACCCACAAATTGTTAATATTACTTAAACTATTTTAAATTACTGTCACACATTGCAAATCTGCGAGCCAGCAAGTAATTTGCTTTATTTTATTGCGTTGACTTAGAAGCTTGGTTTTTTTTAGTGCTGCAAAAACTGTCGACCTACGTATTTGATATTAATTTCAACTTGATACCGCCACGCATTCCTGAGAAAAAGGATCTTGACAGACAGACAACGAAGTAATCCTATTAGGGTTCCGTTTTTTTTTCTTTTGAGGTACTGAATCCTAAAAATGGAATAGAATTAGTTTGAACTAAGAAATTGCTACATATCTAAAGGAGATACACAATTCGAGCGAACGAGGCGAACGAGCCTAACTAGAGATGGAAACACAGGCCATTAGTCTTACTATTGGAAAATTCTCACTACCAACCTCGAAATTAAACAGGAATCATCCGACGAATTTTGAATGTGCGTATTACTTTTAATGAAAACCATTACCTACATACGATTATCCCATTTTCCAATCAATCCTACCGCAGGCCGGTATGGTTATCTGGTTTATCTGCCAAACGGTTTTATTACTCTAGCTAAGTAAAACACAATTTATAGTCATCCCATTATAAATGAACACTTAAATAAATGAATAAAGGAGTAATATTTATTAAATTAAATAGAGAAAAAAATATTATTAAAAATAACAAGCGACCACCCGCTCCTGCTTCGCACTTCGCGTTTTTACGTCTTGACAAAACACTGAATTTCTTAGTTATATGTAACTTTAATATACATAAACCTTCCAGAATAAATTCTCTAAACGATGGTGAAAACTTCATCAAAATCTGTTGCTCCATTTTGAAGAACAACGCGGTCATACAGACAAACAGGAAAAGCGACTTAAATTTAAAGAAGAGAAAAGATTTGATGTTTTGTTTCATACGCTTTTACGCTAAAATGGCTGAGCGGATTTAGATGAAATTTGGCATACGGGTAGACCATGACCTGGTTTAGGACATAGGATAACCGATATTCCCACGGGATCGAGACTTATGCGGTTGAAACCGCAGGGTGTGGCTAGTTAAAATATAATTCCATGAACCATGACTGATCTCATAATAATATCCATTATGTTATTATAACAAGTAATATCTGATTTATCTAAAACCATGCTGAAAGCCTTTCATAATTCCATTGAAGCAATTTTAATAACAACCATAATTTAATTTAGGAACAAAAATAATACCAGCCTTCAATTGTTTTAATGCAGGTCAAATACCTTTTCTAGTACAGAGAAGGTACGAGCATTGTTTGGATTATTTTATTTGACAGTTAGTCAATTTATTAAAAAAAAAAAAAAACATTTATTGTTGACATAATCTAGTCATTAAAATGTTTTTATTTTATGAGTTGATTGCAATTTGTGGTAATGTAAATTATTTTTGCATTTAAAGCACTATTATATAGAATCTAGTTTTTCCAACTGAACGGACAGCTGTGCTGCTGGGGAGTTTGTTGCGCCACTTCTTCTTCCCAGCTTAAGCACTAGGTGAAGGGTGGGCGTTTTTGGGGGACTGTCTTATGTAATTTTGACGTTCGAAAAGTACTGATTCTCAGCCTAGTTAGAATAAATGAATTTTGAATTGATCACCACGCTTGCGCCCTGCCATAATGTTGGCGGCAGCTTCGGGCTTCAGACAATGAAGTCCAGATTTGATTTCTGAACCATGTTCTTCTCCATCAAAAGGGTGATTACAACTAATTGTGTTTACATTGCGCCTATATTTTCTTTAGACGTGACTGAATGATGAACGAATTATGAACGTCACCATATATTTAACATTATCTAAATTGAAGACCTCTTGTCAAAATGGTGCCAACTGGTAGCATGAATTTTAATGAAAGCCCTCAATAAATGAATTCTTGTTAATTTATCCAGCCTTTTGAAGCTGACTGAGGTACAGTCAGACTCATAATGATAGCCGTGGTCAGCATGAATTGTTCTTATCTAAGGCGAGGAAAGAATGTCTCTTGCCCATCTTTGCCAGATAAAGTTCAAAATTTTTAGAACGCCTGTTTTTTGTTTTTTTTTTCATCGGTACGCAGCCGTTTTTCTCCTGCCAGGATAGCGCTCTAGAATGTTCCTTTTTTTAAGTCGAGTGAGAATCTTTTTGAAAAAGGGACGCCAAATGATTTTAAAAGCATGCCTAAAATGTTAATAAGGCATGCTTGCTTTACTTCAGATTTTAGCTTAACGGAATGTGTGATATTTAAGCTGAATTTTTCGTAATTCCTGTTCATAGAGAAAGGAATTTTATCCAAGCAGCATTCATTGTCATGCTTTTTTCCTCAGTTTTTACATTATTGAAGCGCTAAGGCATGAGGAATCTGAGAATAGCCTAGCATTATTTTATATCCGAGCTAGACAAACCTCTTTGCCTTTTACAAATGGTGGAGTTACTACGTTAAATTATTCTGTCGCGGTCAGACCTCTTGACATTAGCTAGGCATAATTTTAAATAATTCCCATCCGTATGTCACTGCAGAGATCCAGCAGAATTATCAACGTCAGTTATATTTGCCTGACACATTCTGAGCGGGACTCCCATTTGATGCAGACGCACAACACTCTTTGCATGTTCTTTGTATGCAAATAGAACCGCTAAAATGCTATTACAGTGTTATTTACCTAAGTTTTAATTTAGTTTTTACTTTATACTCATTGTTAATTTATTACCCACATTAGGTATTTACCCATGCACTTTCTAGCTTGAAGCTCAGGTTCAACCTAGTTCATGCAACTGTTCTAATTATTAAGGTATTTATTGTAAAGGCGCCCCTTTTATAAATAAACGACTTTATTTATTTATTTGAATTTAAGAATGTCATTGTCATAGTGTCACTTGTTTTTTTTTAATACCGTAAATTGCCCTAACTTCACCTGGCATCCTGTTTATCTTTTTCTAAGATGTAATATCTTTTTTCATTTTACCTGTATTGCAATCGAAACTTAAAGCTCTCTATGAAAACTCAAAGTTTCGATAGCCATACAAGTAAAATGGAAAAGATATTACAGCTTTTTCATTATAGGCAAACATAGGACGCCAGGCGAAGTTAGGGCAGTTGACGGTATTAAAAAAACCAAGTGACACTATGGGAATGGCAGTTAACCGGTATGTTTTTTGTTAATTTTATTGTCACCTTGTATTTTATTTAAGTACTCATGTAGGTACTTAGTTATCATTTAATTGTGCTTTTGTGTGTTGTTTTTTTTTTTTACAGTTCTAATTATACGATTTATTTGTCTATCTATTATCACGATTAGTTTCATTCAAATACCTAGACTCCTGCTTATGCTCCTTTTATAAAATGACATGAGAACAAAAGCCATATTATCAGGAACCTTCCGAGCAAGTACTTGTTCCTTATCAACACTTATTGCTCGAAGCGGCGCATATCGTCTTAGGAAATCCGGAGGATTGCTCTACCTTAAGCTGGTTGTACACTGTTGGAAATCAGCAACGGGAAATATGCAACGCGATATTATATTAGCTTATTTTCTGATAAAATCTGATAAGGAACTACCAACTCTGAAAGAAATACATGATGCCAGCCTTCTAACACATATTCTGTAAGAAGGTTTGTTCATTGAAGATTTGCAATTTTTTTTCTAACTTTCAATGAGTCAAATGTTAATTATTATTAGGTAAGTGTAATAAGACACTTACATAGGTACATACATAGGATGCTTCTGGATCATGCGTCAAATTTTTGGCAATCATTATTATAGAAAATAGTAATTACAATACAGAATCTGAGTATGACTTGAGTAAGACCTGAAAAACACTGGCATTTAGGTCTTAAAACATTTGACCGAAACTGCTCGAATAAAAAAGCGATAATAACCTTTTACAAAAGACCATCTTCGCAAATTAAAAGTTGCAGATTGCCTTCAGTGAGCAAGTTACCTTATATACCGCTTCGCGGAAGAAAGGACCGATAAAGTAATTTTTTCGCAAAAAAATTGCAACTCCGCCATTTTTTTCGAAATAAGATTACAGATGAACGGAAATAATAAATCTTTGAACGTTGAATTGCACAAAACAAGTGGGCATCGTCACTTTATAGGTAGATATTTTTTCCAGTTGCGATGAGAGATTGAATATTGAGGGCGTTTCCTCTTTTAATTTATTTACGTCGAAATAGCTTCTGCTCGCGCTTTCGTCTGCGTGATTTTTTTTGTTTTAACATAAAACATGGCACCCGGCTATACAGGTGTTGACAAAAAAATTGTTTTGTCCGTCAAATAGATTATCAAAAAATATTGGACACGTGTTTTTACGTAATCAAAAGATTACGGCAATACATTGAGTAAACGTTAAAATGTGGCATGAAGTCACTCCCCGGTAGATTTTATACTGACTTGTGACGGAGGGAGCCCCCACTCCCCAACTTTAATGCGTTTAATCTAAATATATTTTTATTAATATGATAAAACCGAAAAATATGTGTCTAATATTTTTTTATTATCTGACAAACTAGTAGTTAAAGGTTCTAAATTAGCGACCGCGTACCGGAAGACGTAGCGTTGGAAGGCCTCCCACAAGGTGGACCGATGACCTTGTGAAAGCCGCAGGAATCCGCTGGATGCGGGAAGCACAGTAGCACAGAACCGGTTGAAGTGGCGGTGCTTGGGAGAGGCCTATGTCCAGCAGTGGACGTCTTTCGGCTGAAATAATGATGATGATGATAGCATTTTTTTAGAACTCACCTGCCTGTATATATAGCTTTTATTTTTACTTTTGAAACTTGACCAGTGGCGTAGCTAAAGGAGCCTTGTATCAAAATTGGTTGCCCTTTAAACCCGACCCGGGTTTTGCTTCATTACAAAAAAAAAGCATACTGACTTGGAACGTCAAGCTGTCCATGCTGTCATTTTGATCTTAATAAGAGAATAGAAGAGCGAGCGAAGCTAGCTAGAAATTTGGAGCATTCTGACTCGGATCCGGTCATATCAAAGAGCGAGCGAAGCGATCCCGAAAATTATTAGTCTAATGATTATAATTCTGTAAATCCATAATATTTGTTACGGTCGCGAATCATATTTTAATCAACAAGACACTGACGTTCAAATTGTAAAAAACATAAGAATTTAAATTTTGATTTCGCTAGCTACCTTAGCGCATCCCCCTTAAACAAAAACGGATGTTAAGATTTCGACAGATTTAAATCTCTGCTTACCAACAAAGAGTTCGCTTCTTACAGACTGGATTGAAATAAATCCTTCATTCCTATAGCAAGGATATCGCATGGGACATATTCGTACAGTTTAAATCCAAAGCCGGCTTAATGTAGACTCGGATGCCTGGATGGCGTCCAAAGATTTGTACCAAAGAAAAGTTAAAAGATTTGTTTTTTTTTCTCTCAGTTACATGTGTAATTGGATTTTTGAAAGTTCACTCCGGTAACACACCTCCGCCGCGAAAACATAGCTGCGAAACCGCAGTAGTTCAATTCAACTGGCTCGCGTCATGTTCCGCTACGTGAAATTCGAGGAGCGGAACTCGAGTAGCGGAACATGACGCGACCCAGTTGAATCGGTGATGCTAGATATGAAGCGAAAGTTGTGAGCTTTGTTGATGGTTTTAACGTTAGAACTTTCAGTACTTAAGGAGGATTATTAATAATTGGATTAAAATCATTAATACATATCTCTCTTTTCACCTCTCTAAGTTTGATTTGTTCTTTATGAACTCAACATCTTAGAAAGATGTATTACTGATTATAATGATTACAATTCTGTAAATACATATGTCTTATAGTCGCGAATCAAATTTTGATCAAGATACAAGCTGACATTGACCTGCAAATTACAAAAAACGTAAGAAAATTTGAATTTTGCGGGCTACCACTGCGGATCCTTAACAAATTGTCTTTATTTAAGACTTAAGTTTGATTGTGCCGTGTAAGGTATATGGTTAT
Organism: Agrochola circellaris; assembly: GCA_914767755.1. Taxonomy (NCBI): domain Eukaryota; kingdom Metazoa; phylum Arthropoda; class Insecta; order Lepidoptera; family Noctuidae; genus Agrochola; species Agrochola circellaris. Next base: position 15,568,064 of record OU611860.1, read on the forward strand.
TTGATGGCGTGTAAGGATGTGATTGAGACAAAAAATGCATGCAATTTTAAACCTTATTGAATTTCTCCAAGTTGGTAAAGACCATCAAACATGGCTACATATCTAAGTAATTTACACCAAGAAAATGAAGCCAAAAGAACCTAAAATCTTCTCTTATTTCGATAGAACAGATGCCTCTGTTGGGTGTCACAGCCGTACGAACAAATTAAAAAGTATCCCATCAAAAGGACATCCTCAAGGAGCCGGTAACAGTGCCTTCTACTTTACAAATCCAATTAACTTCACTCCAAAGTACAGAACCGGTATATTCGTACTAAGGGCATGGCCAGACGGAAGCATAAAAAAGCAGTGTAATTTACGCCAAGAAAAGTGAGCCGCTGAAATTACGTTGCAATATTGCGGTTCATCATGTTACTTCTTTATTGTTACGGTCCTCACTCACATGTTTTATAATGAATTTAGCTATTACAAGGATTTGACTTACTTGAGAACATTTTTAGAACTTAAAATATATTATTTTATAAACTTTGTCATACAAACTAGGTTTTTATTTGTTTTTTTTTTACAAATCATAACATTTCATTTCGTACGCAAATAACATTAACGAACGCAAAACTAAAACTTTTTAATCCACCCGCAAAATAAATTATTAACGTTGTCGCTCATAATAAATACGTAAAGCCGGGTCCGGTAGGCCAATTTTCGCAACAAAACACGTTAATAAAACATGTTAAGTAAACAGCCAGTCCGCTGCGACAAAATGTTACGTTTTATGTCAATTTTGGTATAAAAAGATTTATTTATTTTTTAATTTGACATTTGCTTACTATTATTATTTTTATTTTGACATTATAACAATATTCATGGACAATCACATTGGTGAATGATGTAATGTGACATTTTTTTAAATTGGGTAATGTATTGTGAAATTGAATATTTGCAATTAATTTATTTAATCAGACATTTTGTAACGTTTTTAGTGCAGGAATATTGTGACATTTTTAATAATTTAATGTATTTTTAATTTAAATTAAATATTTGCACACCACATGTAATGGTAGAATGTAAATGGGCCACATATATAATAACATCATATGACTTTGTACACCTACATTTTGGCAAATAAAGTATAATCTAATCTAATCTAATCTAAGTTTGTGTTTAGGCCACGCCCAAAATAAATCATTTCAAAAATGAGTTCCGACGAGGAAGACAAGTCTACTGTTCTAGCAATAGTAGATTTAGTGCTACAAAGAAAAAATGGATTTCGTGTCCGATCGTACCTGCGACCACGTTCGTTCAATATTTATGAAGAACTGAAAATTGGTGATAGGTTCGGTTTAAAAAAAGAAAATTCGGTATTCTGAAAGCGATTTTGAAGAGCTCGAACCATAGAAATATATATAACAGTAATAAATAACTTCTTTATTAAACGATTTATTTATCTATCTATCTATCTATCTTATATCTATGGCTCGAACTAATTGTATAAATAACTTATGTTGTAAAAACAAAGTATTTTCTTGATTCCGCTCCATCACTGCACTTAGGGGACTACTGGACCTAAACGTGCCTAAACGCAAGTTTTATAATGCCTAAAAAAATATGATCCACTGCAGTAAACAAAATCAGAAAAATATATGATATTCTTCAGGATATAATTATGCTAGTATGATAGTGTGTTGAAAACATAATACAACTAATTTGATACGATAGAAAAAAATCATGAAGATACCTCAAAAAAATTCTTTTAACGATTAAAAATCATATTAATTTACATGCAATCATTCTGATTTTTTGTCAGATTATTCTACAAGCTACATATTAGCATAATAGTGTTTTTTCCAGTCCAATCAATAGATTTTCTGTAAATCGCTAACTGCTTCATATTTTGCAATAAATTACCTGCGTCGTGTCATCGCGCTTCTCTTTCATTTCTATGCAGTCCGACAGTGACCGCGCTTTAGCTGTTGTAAGGATCTTAAAACTTTAAAAAATGTCACGAAACGTCGTTTTTCGTCTGCGTCTGGAGAGCAGTAAACATGAAATGGACAAATAAACTGGAAATGAAGCAATAAGAAATAAATAATAATAAATAATAAAACGCAATAAACTGGAAATGAAGTAACTTTAGCCCTCCCGGCCCCCGCAGGCGAACACGGGTTATGTTATCCGTTCGTCGCGACAAACATGTTAATGTTTAATGTTTCATGTTTAACCATGCCCCCAAATCGGTTCGTGTTTGATGTTTATTAAACACGAAAACGCACCTGGCTTAAGAATTCGTGTAAAACAGTGGGCTTAAAACGGCCACATTAAGCAATTCCTCTAAAAGCAATTCATTTTCTGAATTCCCAGCAGATCATTAGCAATTCCTCCATTGTGACACATATTTTAGCTGTATCATATTCAATTCAATTCATATCAGAATCATAAGTATCAAACAAAACTGTCAAACATATGAATTGCGTAATAATAATTGAACGCAGATAATATTATGAATTGTCAGTTTGTGACAGTTTGTGTGATTCATATTATTATCATATTTCCGCGAAAGCGGCCATTTTAGACCCCCTGAACAGAGCTCTTACTCACGTTAATTCTTCGTCTCATATAACGCGTCGCAAATAACTCCTGTTTACGCTCATCTGATTCCATACAAAATGGTACTCTTTGATCTCTAAACAAGACAAACCCAATTACAAGTAAGTATTATTACCTGTCTTAACTTCGACATGTCAAACAAAAGAGGAAGAATCTTTTGAACCTCTTTGAACACTGTTGATTTCGTTCGAGACTTATTGTCTTTGCCCGGCCGCAGCGGTTCCTTCCATTTTTCAAAGGGATTTCGATTCAATATGGCGGACAATGGAGTCTGGGTTTGAAATAGTGAAGCGCGAAAAGGTGAGGCTGTTGGTTAGGAGGTTGGGATGGTATAGGTTTAAACATAATCCAATGCCGATTGGCGTAATGCTGTGCATCCACCCAAGAAGCATTGATAATATTTATTACCTATAGCTTATTTGGTAAAAAAACAGAATAGAAGTAGGTACCGATGCTTGCTGTGGTAACTTTTTAAGAAATAATTTATTAAAAAAATAGCTTTAGCCCGCGGCTTCGCACGCGTGGATGTCAAAAAATAATAAATAATGTTAATCCAGGTCTTAAACTATCTGTGTGCCAAATTGTTTTCAAATCCATTAGGCCGTTTTTGCGCCAATCTGGAAGATACATGAGACAAACGGACAAACATTATAAAAACTTTATTTTCGGCATCAGACTCGTTCCCCACTTCCCCACACCTCGTAGCAATTACATTTCTCAAAAATATTGAATGTACAGCTTTGAGTTCATTACTATTTTATTATTTGTATTGATATTACAGGATTATTTTAAATTAGCTAGCTAAACTCTGCAGGTAACGTACGATAAAATAAAAAATAAAAAGATTTCATGTTGTTTTTTGAGAGGTCAACGACCGCTGTTAGTGTTGTTACATGAAGTATGAGTTGAAAAAAACTGTTTTCTTATGTTTAATCGACTTTAGATATCGATACCTATCACGTCTGTGAAGTTTACACAAAAAAAAACAGATTTTTCAAACTGATATTTCAAGTGACAGCAATAAATGCGCTCGATGACCCCACAAAAAAAAACTTTTTTTGTTTGTTTTATCATGTTTAGACAGCGATGCGGACGAATTTATTGATGCCTAAGGAGAGATGATTCCTTTATTATTTTCTATTTTTTTGTGTTACATTGTATATTGTATTAAAGATTTGTCAAGTGTACCTACATACAAAGATTTCAATCGTAGATTTGCCCTTCCGCGTCAAAAGATGGTCGCGTTTCAGTTTCGTTTTGACACCTCTGAGACGGACAGTGTCGCAGCGACTTGACTTGGTTGTCATGGAAACGCCATTGTTAATGTGTGAGCTCGCTCCTCTCATTATGGACGATTTTTCGTGCAACTTAGTACAGTGAGGGCAAATCTACGATTTAAATCTTTGACCTAAATATACGAGGTCCCATTAAAATAGATGGACAAATAACACAGCGTTCAGTACGTCTAACTAAAGATATCTAAGCAAAAAAAACACAGATTAAAGTGATTTTATTTTGACCTAAAATAATAAATGGCATGGGGTAACCAACACATTTAAAGAGCATTGCAACATTTTTAGTGTGTTTTTGTTAGCAGATTTAGTTTTCTTGTAAGTATCTAATGTGTTTTTCTTATTATTTTTTTACCATTATACTTATTTTGGTGGTCTGAATGATTTGTAAAATTTTGTCCATCTATTTTAATGGAACCTTATATATAAAAATTTAACCTCTACAAAAGGTAATTAGAAGATATAAAACTAAAAAATAATAATGAAGCATTCCCATTTAATTCTAATTTTACTTTAAGTAAAGAAAGCAATCCTTTTAGTTTACAATCGGTATCCAAAAACAGATGTCAACAACCCCAGTTTGTTAAAACCTAAGAACTTAAAATAAGTACTCCTAATTTTATAGTATAAAGCACAATAAAGTTCTATTGTCCGACACCCGTGTCTCGAAATATTTAAGACCTAAAGTTTTCACTTCAAATTCATTTTCTTTTAATAAAATACAAACTCTTCGGAGCCTGAAATTAAATTTCCTTTGTTTCAATTTTAGAAGTAAAATAGTGGCCAGCAATTTCCAAAATGTTTTGTATCTAAAGCTGGCTTTAGTATCTCCTTTGCAAAATCGATCCGAATTACTAGAGTCTCCTGTCTTTGAGCTCTGGCCAAACTAAAGCGAATACGACGCGGGATGCGGGGCGAAATTATTTTGTGCCGATCTTGCCATATTATGTACTTGTATGGAGATTGAACATCTCCATAATGGATACACTCCACTGCCCTCAAAACGGTGAATAAAAATATCGTGGAGGGCCACCAGCAAGTCCTGTGACATGTGACAATGTGACACCCACCATCGCGCACTGGGCCCGCGTGATGGATTACGGCCCAGGGAGTTGGCCTCACAGAGAAAAAGCCTGTGTCACAGCGATGGAAACATTATAGGCTGATTATTCTATAGCAGACTACTAGCGGGAATAGTCGCGTGATTTCGGATTCACTTTTGTGTGGCCAGAGCTTGTTCTTGTTGAATATTTACTTTTCATAAGTTTTTTGAAATGTGGTCCCCGTTTAAGGATAGACTAAGTTATCTACTCCTGGGTGTTATAAAGGTACATAGTCCACCTGTGCTCTAAAAATACAACCTAAAACGTCCCTAGTGGATAAACCAATAGTGGTCAAAGAGGTTCGAAAAAATCTTTTAACCTAATTTAACAGAATATTTATACGATCTCTTTCCTCCGATATTATGAGCCCAGTGTGGGATGGTGTATGTCACATGTCTTCTAAATTTTGAATCTAGGACATACCGGTTACCTCACGATGTTTTTCTTCACCGTTTTGAGAGCAGTGGAGTGTGTCCGCTATAGAGGTCCCCCATACAAGTTCGTTGACACATTCAGCGCAAGCGAATTTCGTCCCACATACCGCGCGGGATTCGCTTCAGTTTGGCCAGAGCTTTATAAGAAAACTTGTGTGGGTGTGTTCAATCAAAAGTTTACAGACTGTCTTATTATCTGCATTTGTGTAAACACTTGAGTACAAATGTGTTTGGTGCTTGGAGCTAAATGGTAGCTACTGGTTGACGAACTCCATTAAAAACTAGATATAAAGCTGTGCTCTTGAACTTTACTTAAACAAATAAGTGTGTTAAAAATAATAAGTTAAAGTTATTTCATAAGCTACGTTTACTTATTGTTGTGCACTTGCAGTAATTGTGTACCCCTCTCGAGCAAAAATACTTTAGAAAAATATAATTAGCAATAAATCCTCCATGACGGCATTAGGTAAGGCCTTTCAAAGGGGCTATTCACCCGATCCCAAACTTCGGCAAGGATAAAAAATATAATAATTTTTGCACAACTAGAAAATCGAACTCAAGACGTACTTATCAAAAATATGAATCAGTTACTCAAAATTATTTTGTGTAAAGAAAAATTAAATTAGCTACGAACAATATTTCCCTCGGAATGAGGTTTCTTTGAAATTCAAACATTTATAAGAGTTTTCCTTATTCATAGCCTTTGAATGAACATAATCTATGGCGCTTTTTAAATTGCAATCCAATGGCGAATGCAACAACAAAAAATTAAAATATTATTTTTACTCGAAAGAAAATTCAGTAAATAAGCTCCTTGAGATTTTTCTTGAATGATTGAATAAATATAAAGACTAATTAATTATGAGTATTGCTGGGTACAGAATGGTCACCCATCTATGAACTGATTGTAGCAAGAGTAGCTTAACCGTGCGTGTCTTCTAGATATCATTCAAACTAGATATAAAGTTAAAGGTAACCAAATGAACCAAACAAACCAGGAGGTTGGTAGGTTATAGCAAACCTTTTGAAAGACGTATACAAAGTTCTCCCCAAATATATTGTTAAATATTTTAGGAAGTCTTAATAAACCTTTTTTTATTAAAATTTGAAACATTTCAATTCTAATAGAGCGAATGCATAATCAAAAATAATTATTTTGTAAAAGTGGGGATACACTTTTACAAAATAATTTTTGCCTTTGGTTGGTTCAATCTACAGTAAAATATCAAGAATAATGATATCAAGAAAATAATACTCTTGCTCTTGTTCTGGTTCTTGTTGCCCATTATTCTCGATACGAACTTATCTTTTGAAAGTTGCAACTGGAGTCAATTTTAGTTTCCTGTAAATGTTGACATTCAGAAATGCCTTTTAGGCGGAGCGCGCGAGGGCGCGACTCTTGCCTCGCCCTCGCGCGCTCCGCCTCCTCCTTCGCGAGCATTACTGCTTCGCAGAAGGAGGTGACGGCCTCCCATGCACTCTCGCTCCGGACCATGGCCTGAACCAGGGCCGGACGCGAGAGATCGCCGCCGCCGATCGCCTCAGAAATGCCTAATTGAAATAAATGATTTGACTTTGACTTTGGTGTGTTCGTTAGGTCTACATAACATCACGCCTTATTTCCCCTAAAGGTTAGACAGAGGTGTACTTATTACATCCACATTTCGCCAGTTATGTTTTAAGTCCCATGTAATAGGGGGCAAGCCAATAGACAATAGCCATCGACAGGGCATAAATCCAGACTCCGCAATGGCAATAGAATCGCCCCTTATTACGGCGAAATGAGGGTGTACTTTAGGTGCACCTCTGCCCACCCTTTCTGTGAATTAAAGTATGATGTTATGTTTCATAATTTGTAGCAACGTTAATTTGTAACCTCAACAGGTTGCCACGAAGTATGTATGATACATGCGATGCTTCTAATTGTGATGGATGAGCAAAAGATAACATGAACTATGAAATGGTATAACGCATAGCAGGGAGCAGCATAAGTGACAGGATAAATGATTGAGGTTCGTCCGCAATACAGGCAAAAATCGCAATACACCATAATTTATTAATTTTTTTTCAGTACTCTCGCTTTTCTGCAGTCTTTGGGAGTGATTTCCTGAAAAGGGACGGAAGTTTGTAGCAGGAAGCCGGGGAGCGAGCGCGATGGTAGAGTTGGCCGTCAGATAGTACCAACCAATTTTTCTGAGAGGTTGGTACTGTCAGCCTAGGTGTCAGATGTTACACATTATATGCGACTACATAAGGCTACCTCGTTTTTTTTTTTTTGCTTCAATTTTTTTTTTTTTTTGCATGCCCTAACTTATAAAGCTTAGACTTTGTCATCCGCCTAGCCTTTTCCCAAATATGTCGAGGTCGGCTTTCAGTTTCGCCGGATGCAGCGGTATCGATCGACTGCCTATCTGCTATAAAAGATACAAGCGACCCGCTTTTGCTCCGCACGGTTATCACGACTTGACAAAACGTCGTTTTCTTTATCATACTATGTTACTTAACACACACATAACAGCCGCACGGCTCGATCCATCAGGTTAAGCTACGCTTGCCGGGATTAGTTCGTGGATGAATGACCATCTTTACTAACTGACTCCTCCGTAAGGCACGGAAAGCACGTTAAGCCAATGGTCCCGGCTGTCACTCGTGGATAGTCGGTACGGGTCGTCGGAAACCCAAAAGTCTGGCAACCAGTCTTACCAAGGGGTATCATATTACCCAGTTACTGGGTTGTGGAGGTCAGATAGGCAGGCGCTTCATGTAAAATACTGGTAGCCAGCTGCATCCGGTTAGCCTGGAAACCGACCCCATCATAGTTGGGAAAAGGCTAGGCAGATTGATTATGTTAGTTTAATATCAAAGTATTATACAAATAAACCTTTCGAAATAAATTCTCTATGACAACGCGGTCACATGGGCAGAGACGAAAAGCGACTTTAATTTATAAATATAGATGAAGTACAGACTTTTATAAATCTTAAAGGAAAATTAATCGCGCAATTTCCAGAAAGTTGATCTCAAAAGTACCACACTAGATTACAGTGAACAAAACTACGCCACATATAAGTGACATGTGTATCTACAATATAACAACGAACCTTTGCTAGAAATAAAAGGCGGCTCAGAAACACAAACACTACCGATATTTCTTCCCCTTAAGTTAGTAAAGGGTTTTGACACAGCACAGAAAGAACATAGAAGGTATAGTCACCAAAGAATACTCTTAAACGAAAAGAGACATCGCATTAAAACATTTCCATACGTTTTGAGGTAACGATATTTATTTATTTATTAATCACCAACTTGCACTAACAGTAGTAAGACACCAAACATACAAGTTATAGGCTAATAAGAGACAGTCACGAAATTAAAACAAGACAAAACTAGATTTACCCTTAATTATACAAAATTAAATAGGATCAAACAAATAAAATAGAACTATACAAAATTAAATTAAATAGAATTAGGATGGAATTATTAATAGTGTTCAATTAAAATTAGTTCACAAATATCAATATATAGCAGCTTTTGTTAATCTAATGTAATGAGATGGTACTAGGTGCAGCTATGGACTCAAGGTAACGTGCAGCAGTGGTCAGGAATCTCAGCTCAGTACTAGCGAAAACATTTAATAACTCGTCATATAGTAAAATGTTGTTTATATGCGTGAGGGCTACATACAACGAACTTGTTTTAAGGGTCACGGAACTGATTTGAGGAATTGAAAAAAGGGGTGCTGTCGTGGGCGAAGTGTATGTCGAATGGGTAAAGGAACGTTAAAGGAAATGAATTGCAATAGAGACAAATTGAAGCGGGAACCACGGACATGTATGTGCTTTGGCCATGTTGTCCGAAACTACAACCATTAAACTCACACACATACTTACACCCACTCATCCCACATTTGATTTAATTTTAATGTTACTTTTTGTAGTTTTAGCATTAAAATTATACATTTTGCTTTTTATATAACACCCTGTCACAAATCGACCCGCAGGATGCTAGGGGTTAGCGCTATTGACAGCTCACTTCACGCTCACTTCACATAAATTTCACGGTGACATTTTTACAGAATCGACCGACTGGTCTTGCTATGGAAGAGCGGACTCTCCTAATACAGGCACTTTCATCTGAGCCAGGCCCTATCTGCCTCAAAGTAGGATCCAATCAAAAAAAATTGTTTATACCTATACCTACTTGTTTTACCAATAAACAATTACCTACCTATAATTTTTTTACTTTATTTTGGGCCAATAATTTTTGAACTGCCAGCGATATGCTTAAAAGAAGATTGTGCGAACGACCACCAACCATAGGAACTGAAAGTTTCAGGAATAGCGGTCACAAACAAAGTTATAGATTGTCGTCTCGATTGTCCTGTTGGTCGCAAGCGCTACTGATGAGCATGGGGTCCTGGGTTCGATTCCCGGGTCCGTCAAAGTGTTATTGGGTTTTTCCATGTGGAATTTCTCAGTAGCAGACCGCAGTCTGGATTTGTGCCCGGTTGATGCTATATTATCACTAAGTAACATAGGCTATAATTTGTAAAGATATCACGTGGGCGAAGCCGCTGGCGGAAACTTGTATTAAATAGAATAAAGCTTTGTGCAGACTAGCGCGACGCGACAGCGCGACGCGACAAAGGTTATTGTTATACCGTGAAGTTTTATTAGAAATTGTATTGTTCGAGTCGCGTCGCGCCGTCGCGTCGCGCTGGTCTGAACGAGCCTTTAGATGCAATCGATTTTGTGTTAATGTCAAAATGAAAGCGATTGTAATTACGAGTGTTCGTAATGAGGTACAGATAAAGGTTTATGTTTCCGTTTTTGTTATAGTTTAAGTGGGTATTTTTTATGCACGCACGGTTATGCCTGCGGATAATTTTGTATGTTATTTAATCATATTTATTCATTTATTTGGTTGTATAGTAGCATTATATTCTAAGTACTATTTATTTGATATTATTTTGTTACCTATTTATGTATAATTTTTTAAACCTGACTTGGTTTCCGTACGTCGTTTTCGGGTGACCACTGAAAAGCAGCATCATACTAAGTGGAAGCCTTCTTGCCACAGTCATGACGTGCCAGCAGCTGCCGAATATTTCTGTTTTGTGCTCGTGATTATATTTAAATCTATTGTTTAATAAAACGACAATAGATTTTTTTGCACTTGTTTCTGTGACAAATAAACTTATTTTTCTTTCCTTTTGTTTATTTATTTTTATTTATCTCTTTCTTTTTTTTTCTTTCTTTCTTTCTTTCTTTATAACAGTTTTACAAGTGGCCCAGCCCCGACCATTGTGGAACCCAACGGTCCCATCAAGGACTGTCAAGACCTCTGCCCTGCAATAGTCAACAAAATAGGAGAAAGAACCTTCTGTCTACTCCGTTTTGTGTTTTACATCAATCACGGCTGATTGACGTTTCTCTCGTACATACATCACGGAGCCGTATATAAATGTTTTGTTCACGCCCTTTCCTTCAGCGGATCAAATGATACATGTTCGTAGAAGTTCAATCTGATGTAAGCGTTGGATCAAATCAGATCTTTGAGTTTGAAAGGATGTTTGGAAGATTCGGGTAGTGATTTTGATACCCGACTACGGCACAGCCAAAAGGAAGAGTTATGTTTTTAGCAGTTTATGTTTGTTTGTATTTTTGTGTATTAGGGGTGGAAAACATGGTCTCATTTAATTCAAGTTCAGTCAAAACAGGCAAAAAAAGTTTGCAAAAAAAATAATTAAATGATGAGTAATGTAAATGGTTGGTGATGCAGAAAGTATCTGCAAACATTACCAGCAATTGTATATTTACCTATTTCTTGACTAGCATGTTATTACCACATAAACGGCACGAGCCCTCTTCGTACCCCTATCGATTGATTCACCATTATTCGATGGGCTACACTACTAAATAACTTTGAAAAACTCATATTGGTAGGTACTGTAAGCTAAGGTTACATGCAAAAGGCGACCTAATGTCGAGAGCCTGTTAAAAAAACAACTCTGGTTGCATTCGACCATTCAAGCGAATATGGAATTAATTTTCAACTTCAAATCTTATGATAATAATCCTTGGTGCGGGTTCCAACTCATCACCTGAAGACTTTCATGATGGAGGAAGTCGCAGAAGGCTACATGACACCACGAATCAGCGCAACGTATTAACTAGATTTAGATGTGTATTTTGTAAATGGGCCTTAGTTGCCTGAAAATGAAGCAATTATTATTATTATATAAAAAACTAGGTTTTTGTTTAAGAAAAAACGACATTGGTAAACTAGATGCCTAGAAGATTGCACGTTTCTCTGAGATAAGATGACAAATATATAATATATTAATTATACTTTTATCATCTATTATTCTACGCCCCCACACAATATTGCTATACAGCAGTGCTATTCTGTAAACATCTCACCGTGAAAACTTAGGTGAAGTGAGCGTGGAGTGAGCTGTCATTCCACAGAGATTGACACTATTGACAGCTCACTTCACCCAAGTTTTCACGGTGAGATGTTTACAGAATAGCAAGGCAGGTCTCTTTAAATGCTACAGTACTTACACGTAAAGTTTTGTACCTACTCGCTGTTTATAAACCTAGTCTAGTATAAATCTGGTCATAAGTAGGTACTCTTAGAATATAATTTCCGTTGTCTATAAGCAAGAGCATTTTCCCAAAAAAACACCTCATTTTGTGCATAAAGAAATTTTTCCTCGCTAACTAATGAATGCTTAATCAGTTCCCTCCATCAAAACAGACCTTGGCAATAATCCCGGAAAATGCCAGACGTAGAAAAAAAGGAAAATTTTCATACAATTACTTTTTCCACACTTTTCACGTTTTCACCGTCAGCAGCAGTTTTAATTTTCTTTAGACGATTCACCCCTCAACTTCATTTTGCACGAAATTATTCAATTAGATACTTAAGCTTGGTATTCGAGATTAATTCACCCCTTTTTATTCACATTATCGTTTAGGTCAAAATTGATAAGAGGGTCTTAGAAAATACGAATGGAGAAAGTTTCAGTAGTGAGTTTGTTTATTTGGGAATAAAAAGACAAAAAATATTGATATCATGACGTTTTATAGGAAGATTGAATAGAATTTCAACTTTGATCTCAATTTATTTTAAACTAGCTTCTGGCCGTGACTTCGTCTGCGAGCCTATACCTACCAATTGGGCTATGCAATACAAAAAGAATTTTTCAAATCCGACTGGTAGGTATAATTTATCAGTAATAACCTGCCCTACAACCTCCTAGCAGGAACAGTAACACTTTACGAAATTGTCTGTGCTCACAATAAACCATTATTTACATACTCTATAAACAAGCTTGGAAACACCTACTCAGGAACTCAACAGGATAATTCCGTAAGGAGCCTATATCAATATAACATTCAGAATTTTGTGACAATTTTTAAAGACTTTCCTCTCAAAGATATTTTGGTATTGTTAATCCTCATTTGTGGAATGATCCTCGCTATCCCGGATTGCTGGGAGCCAATTAAAACTTATAATTGACTTTTTTAACAGTCAACATTCTAATATTAGGAAATGTTAGTTTGTTTGTTGACAAAGGTTTCTTAGGAGAAGCAAAACTTTATAATACTTTTAATATAAAGATTTATCGCCTGAGTAATATACTACAACTAGCAACTCTGCTAAATCAGAGGAAAAATAGTAATGCTTCCCCGAACGAACTCTTTCACAAAGAACTCGCCAAACCTAGTTCTTTAGCTTCATCCACTTTCATAAATCTTGACTTACATTGTCGGTTGATATAGTTTGACCGATACCGCTGTACCGCGCCTTAAGAATGCGCAGCGAGGTGGGGGCAGGACGCCGTCAGCGTTGACGAATGAGAGGCAGTGCAGGCCTACGGTACAGCAGTATCGGTCAAACTATAGTACAACACACGAGACCTTGATATCACTGATTATTTCGATATTATATTCTTATAAAAGTTGGTTTAGACCAAACGAACACATACTCATTCTAATACTACTCTACCAAATTATTTATATGTAAACAGAACATTCTTAAGTTTGTCTTCTCCTCAACCTCAACTCAACCTATCACAGTCCACTGCTGGAATTAGACCTCTCCCAGACTGCGCAACACTCTGTCGTCCTCCGAAAGTTCGTCAGAAGTTTGTTGTCCGAAAGTTGTTCCATCCATAATAAAATTTCAATCATATCAAGTAAAGAATGCTCAGACATTGGCACGGCCTAAAAATATTTTCCTCAATATAGCCTTCATACTTTCTCTCAACATACGATACATACCTAACTAAGTAATTCTTATTAACTTTTTTCCGTCACTCAATCCTCACATTCCTTTTTAACAAATTCTCGTAACAATCTTCATTTCCTTTCAAGTCAAAAGCTTTTTCTCTGTCAAGTGTTTGAAAAGAAAGACGTATGTACATAGATTTTCTCATAAATGTGAGGAGCTCATTATACTTGTTCTCGTAAATTCTCGTATCGTGAATTTATTAACAGTATGATGCTAAACGTGCTTAGTTTAATATTCGTATAAAGGGGGATTTCTGATAATGCTGCGTCGTGTTTGATTTACTTATCTATGAATGAGTAGTAAACTTTTAAATATAAATGGGGCAACAGCGCGAACGGAAGTGGTCATGCGACAACAGCATTTTCTTGTCATAGTTTAAAAAATACAAAATATATTTACCTCTTTTTAAACACATTCTCGTGTCTGTCTGTGTGACCCTGTTGTTCTTCTAAACTGCGCGACGGATTTTGATGCGTTTTTCACCATCATTTATGGAAGGTTTATGTATATAATACATAAATATTAAACTTACATTTAATAAAGAAATCTCGATGTTTTGTTGAGCCGTAACACTAAGCGAACCAGGAGCGGGTCGCTAGTACGATGTAACGAAAAACCTCAACTGGTTACCAAATAATACCAATAGGGTGCACCGCAGACAACTGCAGAGCTACTCTAATATGATGCACCTATAAAAAGGGATACGTAGGAGTATTCAATGTTGTATGCATCTCTATTTCTTTCGATCCCTATTTCGAATGACACTTATTTCTGAATGTGAGGAATACGTGGGATACTTTTTTTTCTCTGTGTCAATGATAATCTGACAGTTTGAGTTACTTTATGCAGCCTACCCAAATTTCCTTTCGCTAGGAACTGATTTTGCTTGAACAGTGCTTGTTGTTTTCGTAAATTTTTTTTTGGTCTTTAGAGTAGAGACTGAGTTTGTTTCAGTGTTTCTTCTCTGAGTAGTTGGATAGAAAACACCGAACTTATTTAGTTTTAAAACGTAAGTTATTTTTGACGTGTAAAACTGTTTTGTTAACCAATTTACAGATATAAATATCATTTTATCTATCCACCCCTATTTCGATAGTTCCCTATTTCGCTTGACCCCTTGCAAGTTGTAATAAGATCCAGCAAAGAGACATCTCTACTAAGATGTCAATACGTCGACAGTCCTCTGTTGTGAACTTTAACTCAACACTTACAGAACTTACTTTAGTTTTGAAACGTGTCCAAGTATTGTTGCGTTGTTCTCTAGAGAATAAACAACTTTGTATTTTCTTATTCTTTCTGGGGGTAAAAAACTGCGGTTTATTTTGTCTGTGTATCTTTTAGAGTGGTCCAAGCGATAAACAGACACAGTTGCAGCAATCGTTATTTATTCATTTGTTGTTATAATTGACTAGCTGCCCGCCCCAGCTTCGTACGGGTAGCACTAAGTTGGCTAAGTACTTTATCTACGGACACGCACCTACCTATCTACCTACATACCCTACCTATCTACCTACCTACCTACGTACTTACCTACCTACCTATCCTACCTACCTACCTCCCTACCTACCTACATACCTAAGTACCTACCTACCTACCTACCCACCTTACCTTCTCCTATCTATCGTAAGAACCTTTTCCTGAGAATACCGAACGCGACAAAAAAAGAATTATCCAATTTGGTGCAGCCGCTCACGCGTGATATCGTGACCAAGGGAAATAGGGATTCATTCAGTCATAACAAGGGGAATCGTGTTACCCTGTAACTGGGTTGTTGAGGTCAGGTAGGCAGTCGCGCCGTGTAAAATACTGGTATTAAGCTGCATCTGGTTAGACTGGAAGGCAACACCAACTCAGTTGGAAAAAGGCTAGGCAGATTAAGTAAGTTCCTATGGAGAAGAATGGGCAAGAAAATCCACTATCTACAAAGTTCTTCTTCGAATCATGCCTTTATTATTAATAACAATTCTAGATAGTATTATACTACACTTAATATGAAAAGAATCACTCAACTCTGCGATATTATTCCGGAAATGTTTAAGAATCTTTTTAATTGGGTTAATTATCTTTTTCACAAGAATACTTGCACCCAACCAACCATTGACAAAGAAGCGAGTCGTAATTCAATATAGGAACCTGCCAATCAAGTATGAATAGAGTCTTTTATAAAGACCGAACGTCATCTATGGCCGGTCAAAATAAAAAATCTAAACTTTAAAACTAAAGAGTGGAAAATATTGTCGCAGCTAATGGACGCAGTAGAATAAAGAGAAGGTTTTAATGAAGTGTTCTTGAGTTGCCGCGTCCTCTAAATGACTCGTCGTTATAAGTATTAAAAAATATACAAGGCTTGGGTATTTGAACGGTGCAGCATTAAAATTTTCATTGCATTTTTTGGTGAGAAAATGCGGAGTGGGAAATTAAGTTTATCATTATCTGCCTAGCCGTTTTCCATCTATGTTGAGGTTGGCTTTCAGTATAACTTGATGCAGCTGAATACCAGCTTTTTACATGGAGCGACTGCTTATCTGAGATCCACAACCCATGTTACTGGGTAAAATGAAGGACAGCGTTTTGGGGGACTGTCTTATGTAATGTTGACGTTCAAAAAGTGTTGATACTCAGCCTATTTTGAATAAATAACAATTGTTTTTGATTTTCACACGATACCCCTTGTTAAGACTGAGAAGTTAAGTACTACTTTCACCAAAAAATACTAAATACGTTTTGCGCCTAACATATTTAAATCAACATGACAATGTTGATTTAAATATGTTTACGTTTATATTTGTTTTGTTTTGTTTTTGTTGTTACAGAGACATCTGTCATCTTCAAACAATTGAGAGAAACAGAAGGATCTTTTAAATACGTTCAACGCATTTAGTCATTTGTGGTGTATATGTTGCAGCCAACTAGCCTAACTAGCCTTTCAGTTATCAACCTAGCCTTTGGAAATAGCGCACGCCAGCCGCTGCCGCGGCACCGCTCGCTTTGCTTGCTCGGCTCACGCGCGATTTGTCACAGTTCTAACCCGGGTCGGGGTGCCACGGCGCTACTGCGACGAATTCGACTCGCGCGCGGTTGGTCACAGTTCCAACCTAACCTTTAATAAATATAATTCAGGCCACTAGTTGCACTGCGCCGTTTAGTAAAAACGCTAGGCTGTTAACTGAAAGGCTAATAATAAGCTAGTTGGCTGGAAAACATACAATACTCACTATCCATTTTACATATTTATGTTAGCACTTGAAAGACACAATAGAACAGTGATTTTTCTTAAAATAGGAACAGTGAATTTCGGAGGGACTCGGTTACCCATGTCATCTAAGTAATCAAATTCAGTTCGATTCGGATATCGGAGCTAGATGGCTGATTGGATATTCTCCGAACCCGGTTTGATGATATGCCTTGATTTACACGCGATATTATTCCATATCAAAATAACTAACCAAATTTTTTATTACTCTAATAAAGCAGATATAAAGAAAGAAAGAAAGAAAAATAAGTTTATTTGTCACAGAAACACGTGCTTAAAAAAAATTATGATAAACTCGAGTAAAAATAAGCAAAAGAAACAGAATAGATTTAAATACAATAACGAGCACAAAACAGAAATAGTCGGCAGCTGCTGGCACGTCATGACTGTGACAAGAAGGCTTCCACTCAGCATGATGCTGTGCTATGGAGACCCACAGCACAGCGCTGATTTTCAGTGGTCACCCGAAAGAGACGTACGGAGACCAAGTCAGGATTAAAAAAAAATCAATAAATATACAATAAAACAAATAGAACATATAAATGATATGATGATATGATATCATTTTTGTTACTGTTATGAGATGCTGATGTCATATACTGAAAAAACATTTTGATGTCTTCTGAAAATTTCAGTACAAAATTACAAAGTCATGAGAGCAGATTTTCATTATAACAAGCCTTAGTACTTGAATTAATGCTCATGTTCATATAAAGCCACGTTTACATTGCGGCAACTCTTGCAAGTTTACTATTAAAACTACCCATACCTATTCAACCTGCAGCTTGCTTGCAGGTTTACGTGTCCACTGCTTTAGTTGCTCCAGGCATGCTTCTTGCACAATGAAAATGTGGCTTAAGGACTTTACTCGCCACGAGCATTCACTTCACGATTTTTTTTTGCAAACATTCGTTGCGCGAGCTTTTGTTACACAACGAATATTCATTCGTGAAACAAACATCCATTCGCGAGCAGCTTCAAGAGAATATGTTTCGTGCTGAGATTCACGTAGTCACTAAACTGTTTGTTCCGCGATTCCGACCGTTGCGTAACAAACGTTTGCAAAACAAAATCGCGAAGCGAATGTTCGCAAAAGTATATGCACATCCCCCCCAGACTGAATTTCGACTACTGCTGGCCAGATATTATAGTGCACAAGTGTGTGCGCTGATGCAGGTGCAGTCTATCTTCCCTCACTCACATACCGTCCTTGTCGGAGTAAGTCCTATCGGATATGCACATACCAACAGACTGATCGCAACCCGAAACACGTCCAAACATGTAAAGGGATAATTCCGAACGATGCCGGCAAAGTTAAATCTCTAGCTGGTCAGATATTTTTAGCCGATTTCCTTGCAACTTCTCAAACACTTTGTTTTGAATGTAAACTACAAGCTAAAAGCACGAGGGAACCCATTGCGTACCACTGTGCGCGATGGGTTCCCTCGTGCCTTTGGAACGTTGTTTGCTGTTTTAGTTGTTGATTTAGATTTTTAGTTTTGAAAGTATTTGTGGTTTAAAACTAAACATAGTGCACTCAATATCTACATTGAGGTAGCGTGCGTTTTTACAATGGTGGTTTTATGTAGGTATGTATTTACGTGAAGTTAAGGGTCCCCGAAACGAGCAATTGCAATCGTAAATTTTTACGTGATTGATACATATATATTGATGCACAAATTGAAACCAAATACAACCAAATACAATTGAAACGATTGACAATATTACTACAACAAAAATTGATTGGCAATCTGTCAAATGCGATTGGTAGACGATCAATTTGTGCATCGGTATATGTATCAATCACGTAAATATTTACAATTGCTCGTTTGGGGGACCCCTTTCTGCATAAAATAAAGGAGAATCGGCATTTTAGTAGTTCAGCGGCTATTAAATTATTCTTTCTTTCCTCTTTCAAGCACGATCGCCAATCTACATATGGAATGAGTTTTGATTATATTAAACACGCTAAAAAAAGCCAATCATTTTGGGCTTATTTATAGACGTTACTTAAATTTAAGTAATAATTAGCAACTCCATACATTTTTGACGTTTGAACGTCATTTAACTTAAAGAAACGTTTATAAATAAACCCCTTTATGTACCAAGGTAGATAACAATGAGTGTCAATGAATTTGAATTTTAAATTTTAACTAGTTTCTGCCCACGAGTACGTCCGATTGAAATGTGGGCCCCCCGACCCATCGCGTCGCATCGCATCGCTCGCCCCCGCTATTACTTCGTTTTCGTTTAGCGTTTTTTTTGTTTTGCTCAGCTCCTATCGGTGGTAGCGTGATGTTACATAGCCTTCCTTCCTCAAGAATTAGGCTATCCAATACAATTCTCTTTTTGCAAATCCAAGTGGTAGTTGCGGAGATTACCCCCTACATACAAACAAACAAATTTTACCTCTTTATAATACCAAAAAACCTTTTTTTTTATATCAGTGATAGTGTTATACCAGTACTAAATACCTACTGGTACGATCAGCATATCAAAAGATGTACATCAACAAAAATTATGCATAAATGATTCTCTACGTATTAACTCGTACCACTGCGCCCGCGTTGCCGTCAACCATAATTACCAAGTGCGAAGGGCAACTGACAGAAATCCGACGACTGACGAAACACGAAGTTTGCCGAGGGACATTAAGAAAATACTTGTACTGTGCACATATTGATACAATATTATGGAAGAAAGATTGAAGACAATTAAATTAATTATTGTCGATGTTTACATCTTTTAGGCCTGACTGTACCTCGTCGGGAGTCGCGAGCCGACTTCCGGCCACCGTAGGCGCGGGCTTGCGGACGGTGAGCAATGGGTAGCTCGCCGTCCGATAGGGACCAGGCCCGGGTCGACGGCGCGTTGTGTTCCACGCGCGCCTCAAAGAGATGTCAGCACTAACTGACGGGGTCCGGAAGGGCCAATGCCTGCCGGGGTTGCGGGTTTGTCTGAAAGGGATATCGCGACCTCGGCACACAGGCAACGGAAGGAACACGGGTGGGTTTTAGTCAGTAAAAGTCTGACACGCCCTCCCGCTCCACCCAGAGCGGGAGAAGTTATTTGATAATTTCCCACCCTAAAAAAAAAAAAAAAAAAAGGCCTGACTGTACCTCAGATCAATGCTGTACTCAAACAAAATAATGACACAAAAACACAAAGCTTTCACGTACTTTCAGTAAGCACGTATTTAGCAAGACGTGACGAATCCTACCATTTTAGAATCCTACAAGCACGAAATTAATACTAATAATACGTACCAGCTGAATTTGAACTCATTGTCAAGAACTTTTAGGGTATGAAAGTGCTTATATCACGTCGGGGTCACCAGTATAGAAGTTTGAAGAACAGGGTGTAAAGAAAGAAAGAAAAATAAGTTTATTTGTCACCGAAACACGTGCATAAAAAAAAGATAATAAACTCGAGTAGAAAATAAGAAAATAAAACACAATAGATTTAAATACAATAACGAGCACAAAACACAAATAGTCAGCAGCTGCTGGCACGTCATGACTGTGAAAGGAAGGCTTCCAGTCAGCATGATGCTATGGAGACCCACAGCACAGCGCTGATTTTCAGTGGTCACCCGAAAAAGACGTACGGAGACCAAGTCAGGTTTAATTAATTATACATAAATATAAAATAAAATAAATAATACATAAAATATACTGCTACTATACAACCAATAATATGAATAAAATGATTAAATAACATATAAATAATTATCCGCAGGCATCACCGTGCGTGCATAAAACATAAAACATGTACCCACCTAAGACACCACTATCAAAGTAAACAAAAAAAAGAAAAGGACACAGTCAGTAAAGTACACTCCTCCATAAAAAGGGAGGATCCTCCGACCAGCACGCGTAGCATGACAACCATAGAAACGGGCTTTCTACGGGTTTTGTCGACCGAAGAGTAGACAAAATGACAGATTGTGATTTATCTGTCATTTTGTCTATTCTTCCGTCGACAAAACCCGTTTCTATAGTGGATATGCTAAGCGTGCAGACGCGTGTTGTGTCTGGTGGGCAAATGCGACGGTTGATGTCGGAATGTTGTATATATATCGGTGGCGCAGTAAACGCTGCTTGCGCGATGCTAAATTTGTGTGACGTCAGGTCTTTGATGCGTAGTTCGCATGTGGCGTTGTAGAAACCGCGCCGCCACCGGAATATGGCAAATTTTGACTACGAAAACAGTATTTTGAAACTGAAAATTAACGCATCTGTTCCTCCAAATGAGACTTCATAACTCCCTTGTGCGTCTGTATGCCTAGAAGTATGGACTTTAATAAAACTGGTGAAATGTCAGTTAAGAGCGTTTATTCTGAAAGTTGGCAACATCGTAAATAGCTGTCAAATATTTACCTGTTTTGATTAATTTGGAAATAATACTGTATGGAAATAAGAAATGTGGCTAACTAAGTTACTAGAATATTGATTATGTTATGCAATTGTAACATTGAATTTGATGTTGTACCCGTTTTAGGCGTAAAAAAAGCATTTGGAAACTTTCCAAATTTGTTTTTTACGCCTAAAACGAAATATTCGGAGTTACAATATTAAATATTGCATATCATAATCAATATTCTAGTAACTTAGTTTTAGCCACATTTCGTATTTCCATACAGAATTATTTCCAAATTAATCAAAACAGGTAAATATTTGACAGCTATTTACGACGTTGCCAACTTTCAGAATAAACGTTCTTAAACAATGTAGGTTCTCTCACTCTACCTACCTCTATGGGAAATACAAGCAATTTTCAATTTAAATTGAGCAATTATCCTAATTCTCTTGTGATTATCCTAATTCTCTGTAATGTTCTTGTATTCCAAAATTACTATTAAATTAATGAAATAAATGCTTTTACTTTGTCATTAGAATTATTTATCGTAAGTAGGTATGCATGAAAAACATAATACTTTGATGTCCCCAAGTCAGATAAAAGAAATGCCGATGATTCGGGAACACGTATATACACATTTTTGAAGTGAAAACATTTTTAGGCGCACTTTGTGCTCTTTCTAAACAGTGAATGAAACCGTCACGCTTAGTTCAGTGACGCCGAATTACGTATACTGAGCTCCAGTCCTAAGTATTAACTTCTATCAAGTGGTACCCTCTTTTTAATTTTTTTCAGCTGTCAAAAGTTTATACCCAGCATATTTCCATTACAGTTTTACGATATATCTTTTTTCGGTTTATTGCACGATACCTGCATGAGACAAGCAAATAATGAGGAGTGAATGATATATTTTGATACACCAATAAACATTTTACGTGTCAAACGTAAAATGGAGCAATGATGACGATAAAAAAAACCGGCCAAGTGCGTGTCGGGCCACGCACAATGAAGGGTTCCGTAGTTGGGATTAATTTATTCCAAGAACAAACCGAACATTTTTCTCCCATACATCCATATACGTCACGGTCAATTCTCCAACTGCAAATGTAAGGTTGTAATCGCAAAAAAAAAAATCGTTTACATGTGCTGTGAGACCTTGCTTCCTGCCAAATTTCATTATTCTAGGTCAACGAGAAGTACCCTGTAGGTTTGGATTTATTTGAGAGTATCAAAATATGTCGTATAAATGGCCGTATTATTTTATTGCGTTGATTTAGAAGCCTGATTTTCTTAGAGCTCAAAGGAATCATAGACTTACGTAATTGATAATAATTTCAATTTGATACCTCCAGGCGTTCCTGAGAAAAAGACTATTGACAGACTGACGGGCGCATGACGAAGCGATACTATAAGGGTTCCGTTTTTTTCCTTTTGAGGTACGAAACCCAAAAAAGATATGTTTTAATAGTATTGTTCATTTCGATTTCATTGTAATGAAAACTCATGGTCATTAAATAAAAACAAAAACAAACGAACAATTATATGAAAGAGTAGCTATATAAAATCGTTTATAGATAAGTAATGTTGGTTATATCAAATTAACTGTCATTGTTCATTGGTCTTGTTGAACATTAGGTAAAAAAACTTATAACAGCAGACAAACATTTTTTATCCTATCCAATGCTATTAAATGAGCAATATTTGTATATATTATATTTTTGCAAACACGTTCTCGAAAACGGCTCTAACGATTTCGATGAAAGTTGCAAAATAAGGGTTAACGGGTGCGAAAAATCTAGCTAAGTTTCATATCTAGAAAAAATTGTTTGGTCTATTTTCACCCGAGCAGAGCTCCGTCGCCCAGGTATTAAAATATGTATCATGCTAGCCATTCGCAATATGACAAAAATCCTACTGAATACGACCTAAAAATACGCTTTCCAATTTTAAAAACATGTCAGTTCATAACATTAATACATTACCACACCATTTCCATAAACCCATAGACAAACTATGATTACAGGCCTGTTTGAATTTGCCCGTCAACTTGGCAGTACGCGTCGTGTCCTTTGTTATCCAAAATGGCTGACACCTGTCAATGGCATTGGCGCCAAATCAATTGAATACCTACTAAAAGCAGGAAAATCACGTCGTGCTCATTGTAATATTACAAAATAGTATTGGCAAATCAATTTACGTAAAATATCGTTCATTGTTACCTGGTATTTTTGTGAAGAATATTGTTATTTAAATTTTTAAAGAGCTTCCTAGAAGGTTTGCTTGCGTCGAAATACGTGGCTTGGAATAAGCGTATAGCATAATGAGCCTATAACGCCTTAGGTATTGCTAGCTGGCTTTCACAATCGTCTTATCACGAGAAACCATTTCCAGCTACATTTTACAAGCTGGAAACGAGTTGAGGAGCTCCAGAACAAAAGCCGATAAATCCACTTTTCGTATTTTTACAGGAAATACAAAATAACTATTTACGTAGGAATGATTATGTTGTTTGTTAAACCAATAAAACGTCAATTTGGCTTGTAGCAAGGGCTTTCAAATAAGTAAGATTAAAAAAAAAATGTGTTGATGGTTTTCCCACAATTTTAGTTTCAAATATGGAATTATCGGGTTTTGGTCCGACCATAATGTAATTATCGGGATTGGATCGATTATATTGTTATTTTTCGGCTATATTTGAATATTATATTGGCATAATTAGTACGTTTTTATCGAGATCTGCTGCGACCTGTGTGATGTATGTTATGTATGACTAACAGAAAAAAAAAACTGGCATAAAATGGATTTTTCGGCTTTTGTTCCGGAGCTCCTCAGTTGTACTTTTTCCATAACATAAGTTACCTACAGACTTTTAAAAGCTAAAACTAGTAGTCGCAAAAAGTGTTTAGCGTGGGTTCCAGGATTCGATTTACAAGTCGGGCTGAGAAAATTAATTAATTAATTTTCTCATAAAATAAAGTAATATTATTATTTATTCTAATAAAACTAGACATATTCAAAAACGATTAACATTTCATTTCCAATTAATTATTTAAATATTTATGCCACAATAACTTCATTAATTAACTTGTTATTGAGTTTATCCGATTAGGAAATCTCTCAGTAATAGCTTGGAGTCTGGCAGTCGCTCCATGTAAAATACTGGTATTCAGCTGCTTTCGGTTAGACTGAAAGTCGACCCCAACATAGTTGGGAAAAGGCTGGTTATGATGGAGCTTGGAGTCCGGATTTGTAGCCGGTTTATGGTAATAGGCTCGCCTACTCATACATAACTGGCGAAATGTGGGTTTACTTCTAGACACTTTGTCTTTATGCGCAATTTTACATGGTTGACACACATATATCCCCAATATTTCAACATTCCTACACATTACTTCAGGACTTGTATACTACAGTCTGTGATGGCTCTAAATGAACGTGGATGGCGAATCTGCTTGTCAAGGAAGGTGTCAAAACACTGTCAAATTCAGTACAATTCATGTTAAGGTGCTAATAAACTTGAGCATTCACTTGTAACTGAACATCGAGCATTCGCAAATTTTTAAATTTGTCGAACTAAACAACGAACAGAGCCAAGCATAGAGCCAAACATCGCTACGACCATTTTCACGATCTTTATAGCGAACGCTAGTCAATGCTCGTCAAAAAAACGGGTGCGGGAGGCATAGAGGGACGGCAGCGGAAAAATGACAGAATGGCTCGGCTCGGCAAGAAGCTCGAAGAAAATTTACTGTCCTTTAGAATGCTCGCTAGAACGCTTGCTAGAATGCTCGCCTGAACACTCGCTAGAATGCTCGGTAAAACGCTCCCGTTTTTATTTCTGTAATGTAACATTCGCTAGAATGCTCATTACAAGTAAATGCTTAAGTTTATCAGCACCTTTAGGTATTTTTGTGCCACATAAGTCCACTATCAACATAACCTAGGCCACTGAAAATCAGCGCTATGCTGTGGGTCTCCAGAGCACAGCATCATGCTGAGTCGATACCTTCTTGTCGCAGTCATGACGTGCCAGCAGCTGCCGACTATTTCTATTTTGTGCTCGATATTGTATTTAAATATATTGTGTTTTATTTTCTTGTTCTACTCGAGTTTATTATCTTTTTTTTATGCACGTGTTTCTGTGACAAATAAACTTACTTTTCTTTCTTTTCATATGTACATAAACTCACGCCTTCTTCCCACGGGGATTGACAGAACTACAGAACGCCACCTACTACGAATCCAAGTCGGACCAAAACTAGATAAAAGTACTCAATACAACACTGCACAGTTGCAAAGTTCTAACTTACAACCACATTGCCCTCAACAGTACTACAATAAACATACCAACGATACATCAGTACATTCAGTGGAAAGCTAGACAAAAGAGCAAACAGGCAGTGACACCTTCACGCCATGTCGCCGACACAAACGGCGCTAGCAGATACACAAGTCAATGTACGCAAGTAGGTCACGGTGTTAGGGCTGGCGATGTTACACAAAATATTGTAACAAATTTTAAAAGAGTAGCTATGGAGTTTCTTGTCGTTTCTCTCTCCCATTCTTCTCCACATGAAACTTCCTTATGGGGCACCTATAATCAATTCTATTTTCTTCTAAATGTTGACGTTCAAAAGTGCTTTTTAATGGTCAATTGTGGACCGATTCAGTGGCAAAATCTAGATTACAATCCAAAGACATTGACTTCCGAAATAAAAGTTATTTTTCACTTTGTAGTGCTTTTTTTTTTGGAAGTCGGTTGTATTTTCTTTTTGTACTATCAATTTTACATTGTTTGCGATTATTTTCTATTCGTATTTAATCGAACATTAAACAATTTACAGTTCCTAGAATAATGTTTTAGTAACAAACCGAGTTTGCATGATTGAGCTCATTATCAGGAGCAGCATAGCAACAGCATTGTGCAAATATCTACGGTCTTCTTTTTTTTCGTGTGGTTAGTGACTAGTTTTAAAGCCGCCCATAGGCCTCTGACTTGGCTTCACATACCGTCGAGAAATATCTCTTAAGCATGCCGGTTTCCTCACGATGTTTCCCTTCACCGTTTATGAAGCCAGTGATAATTCTACAATACGCACATGAATCCGAAAAGTCAGAAGTGCGATCCACAGGTTCAAACTCGAGACCAATAACTTAGCAGTCCGACGCTCACACCACTAGGCTATCACTGCTATAATATCTACGGTTGAATCATATTTTTTTTCAAGTTGATTAATCATATTATTAGCTACTACAGAAATTATTAGATCATTCGAGCAAAACGAACGGAATAGCTTGAATAAATATGAAGAACATTAACGTTATATTATTCAGATATCCAAGCTAGCTACCACCATTATCGAAGTATTACATAAGTTCAATTTATAACAGGACTAAGTATAGTCTATTTTTCCCACATGTCCTATTCGGTAAACAAATAATGACAACGTTTCAACATTAATGATGTAACTAATATTTTGTTCCAATATAATTTAAAAGTGAACATTGAGTTTCTTGTCCGTTCTTCTCCATAGGAACCTACTACGCTTTAGAATTGGCAACTAGCTTCATCTTTCTGAATGACCGACTCCTTTGACAATCCAAAAGTGCCTGTAAATGGTTTCATTAAAATAAATACTTTGAGTTTCAATATAGTAGGAAAATAATGAGTTTTTACATCAATCACACTATAAATAAAAGTCTTATTTTGTAAAGAAATAACAGTATGGATTTTTTCAAAAACTGCTTCGAATTAACCATTTAATCCTCGATAACGAAATCTCAGTACGCCATATTTGTTTACAAAATGGGACAAGTAAAGAAAAATACACTTTATAGGTTACACTATGTTTTCTTTTATCGACGCTCTTGATAAATTATGTACATTTATCTCTCTGGAAGCGCCTTTATACAAGCCCTACATCGCTGGTATAAGCCGTTTTCTTCACGTTATTTATATTTTTACCGACTTACAATAAGTTTTGCCCACAGTGGCAAGACGGCGTGGTTATATTTATTTATTTTGCATTTAGGTAAGTAACATATTTCAAAGATGTTTTCCCGTTTCTGAACGGTTAATAACCACTGTGTTAAAACGTAGTCTTTCGCGTATTCAGTTTCAGTTTGAATAACGCACTTTGCACTTTTAATTTACACTATATGAGGCCCAGTGGTATCAATCAGCCCCGACATACGAGTTGTAATCGTGAGTAAACTGGCATATCCTAGAACTAAAAATTCAAAGACATGTGACATTTACAGATCCGCACTGGGTCCCAAAGTTGTTTGCCTGGTTCAGAAAGGTTGGTAACCCCTGTGTTAAAACGTACTCTTTCGCGTATTCACAGATAACAAAATATAGTTTTGTTAACTAAGTGGCTAAGGCATTTTATCATTTAAAACCGTTTCAAAAAGAAAGAAAAAGTGTTTATGCAGAATAAACACTTTTTCTTTCTTTTTGAAACGGTTAACAAACTAAACGCACATTTCAAAAAAAAAAAAAAAAACCACTTTGCTGATTTGCCAAAAACCTCGTATCCATTATTGACACAAAAAAGTTTGACATTATATATATATTTTTTTTTTATTTTTTTTTGTTTCTGAAAGCTATGGTTTAAACAATTCGTTTCTAAAATCTTTTTGGGTGCCTAGCCAGTCCACCATAATATAATTTCACAGCACAAGTATTTGTAAACCTAAACGCGTCTTTAAAACATATAAATTTTCAGAATTTAATTTAAAATTGCATTGTCTAACGTAACTAATGTATTCTGAAGACACGGCTTCAATTCTGCGTCGTCACCATGACGCGAGCGACTTCAATGTCGCAGTCACGATACTAGAAGTCACCTTGGTTAAATAACAACTAAATTAGTGCTTTTAATGCGGGTAATTACGTACTATTGCAGTCATAATGAATGAAATCGTTATTTACAAAAACTAAAAGAGACTTTTTTTATCTACTTTAGTATCGCAGCACGCTTAGCATGACCACAATCGAAATGGGTTTTCTACAGGTTTTGTCGACGGAAGAATAGACAAGATGACAGATTGTGATTGTTTATCTGTCATTTTGTCTATTCTTCCGTCGACAAAACCTGTAGAAAACCCGTTTCTATGGTGGTCATGCTAAGCATGCAGGTATGCTGGAAGAGATTTCTTTAGAAATAACCATCATGTTTGTTCTTATTTTTCTGTAAAAATAGTTTCGCTTACTCATCCACTGCAGTATGAAAAGTTTCTTATTGAAATTCTCCCGTTTACGCTTTTAATCCTCGTAAATTACTAACCTTCTCCATTCTCTCCGACAAGCTTAATAATTATGACTCAGAAGATGACGAAATAAGAACTGAAATGAAATGGCAGCGCAGAACACATGTGCCAAATATCAGACGACTATTTCGCCAAAGACAAACAAGGATCTCTTTCTAAAAAAACGCGATAAAATGGCGGGACAAGAAAAATGGTAGTACCTATTTCAGCAGCAATAAACAGAAACAAGTAGAAGGAGTGTGAAGTCCGTAGTGCAGGCTTTTAATAAAAATTAAAAAAAAGAAACTATCAAATTAATTTGTATAAGTAAAAACAGTTGAATGTAATGTCAAGCCTGCGTCGTCACCGTGACCCAACTATAAATGGCGTCGAGTCACGTAACTAAAGAATACAATGTTAAATCGATAATGTAATACTTACTCATTGTCCTACATATTTAATGTTGTAAGCTTGTTAATAAATTGTTTCTTTGATTATGATATTTTACCTGTAGCCCTCCTGAGCGGTCGCTTCCTATGTTAGCCTTTAGTATCTATAAATAAACCTAATTAAAACTTCAGCCTGTATCTGTACATTTCAAATGAAATACAATTATGTTTAAAATATCTATGTACAGCGCTAATTGTGTTTAGTAAACTGTTGAAACGGGACGAGCCTGTAATTATAATGTTTAGCACTAATTGAATTTTGTGAGCTGTCAATCTACCTTTCACAACCATCTCGTAACCTTTCAAAATAATTGCCACGTTACTATGTTACTTGTTTACTGACTGTGGTGAAACACTATGAAAAGGCAACTAAATAAGTTTAATGTTATTGAGTGGTAACAAAGAAAGAACGATACACAATACATTCATTTAGCACAGACTAAAATGTGCACAACATATTCTGCAAGCATAATAAGGCGATATGGTTCCCACTGCTGGGACACAGGCCTCCTTTCCGTGAGAGGGAGTGGGCTGTAATCCACCACGCGGGCCCAGTACGGATTGGTAGATGTCACATGTCTTCAAATTTTTGGTTCTAAACATACCAGTTTCCTCACGGTTACAATTCGTATGTCAGGTTGATACCACTGGGCTAAATATTCTGAAAATAAAAAGTGCAAAGTGCGTTATTAGGAATTAGCAAGAATGTAAGCAGTGATAGCCTAGGGGTGTGACCGTCGGACTGCCAAGTCAGAGGTCTCGAGGTCGAACCCAAGGCACGCACCTCTGAGTTTTCGGATTCATGTGCGTATTGTATAATTAAGACTTGCTTCAAAACCGGTGAAGGAAGACATCGTAAGGTCTCTGACACCAGGTTAGTCACTAATCACACGAAAAGCAGAATAAGAAGCAGGAATGTGTGTCTCACGGCTCACGGCCAAATTGATATACGACTTATCTGATGGTAACTGATCTAACTGTAATAGTGCTATTCATGAGACAAAGCCGAGATTACTCGTGTGTCTGCAACCACCCCTTTTCCTCAACCCTGAATACAGCAACTCTGCTTGGTGACAGAAATAATGATGTTGGTACTCGTAGTACTTCCTATGTTAAACTCCTTCACAAAGAACTCTAATCAATATTGCACTTTCCATTAAAAACAAAAATGACAACATACAGTTTCAAGTTTTAAAGCCAGCGTGCCAACCCTACCGTCGCCGTGACCCGGACGACTTTGAACAGCGCGGAGTCACGATACTGTAAAGAATCGCCTTCACTCAAATCGATACTCAAATAAAATATATACTACTACTACTATACGTTGTGAACTATTTTCATGCAGAGATTTATAATAATAAGGTTCTTGTTGTATATTTCGTGCCATACAAGCAATACAACAGCCAACAGTTAAGATAACAGCTGCATGAGATGATCAAAGGTTAAGCTACGCTGGTCGAGGTCGGTCCGTGGATGGGTGACCATCCATTACATGCTGAAATTACTCCTTGCCTCGCAAAGGATGTTTAGCTAGATCAAAGATCTTTGACATTCTTTACGTTTAGTCTGAAATCTGAAAGTTAAGGTACAATTCCGTAGCCAACCGCAGGCGACGTGTCACCGCGACACGACTGGTTTCTATGAAATACCTTCCGTAGCTTAGCCTTACGTAGCCTTCATAGAAATATACAATATACATAAGAATACATAGAAACCAGTCGTGTCGCAGCGAATGGTCCCCTGCAGTTGCCGGCTACGGAATTGAACCTTAAGGGGTATCGTGCTACCCAGTAACTGGGTTGAGGAGTTAAGATCGTCACTCCTTGTTTAATACTAGTATTCAACTGCATCTGGTTACAACGTAGTTGGGGAAACGCCAGGCTGGTGATGAGTGGCCAACAACGTACTATTGGCGTGAACGGTTACCGCCACCTAAAGAGATCCGCAATTACAGAGGCTTCACAGGTACGTCGCCAAATTAGTGACAAAGGTGAAATGTGTCATGTGATTGTACATAATTACACCGGCGCCAATTTCCTTCAAAACAGAACACAGCAACGCTGCTGTGCAGAAGAAATATGTATAGGCTGTAGGCACATGGGAACTTGCCACACTGTATAGTAATTTGGCAACGCATCGCCAAACTTGACCAAATCCCTCAGTTTGACTATTTGGCGTTACAGGAGTCTATAATAGGCAATGGTAACAACTTCCCTTTAGTTAGTCTGTCAGCCTGTTTGCTAAAGTTCTACGTGATAATTTTGAACAAATATTTCCGCCATTGACTACCCCATTTCATGCGCAAGCGATCACTGTCCATACGAAAGTTGCCTAAAATAAATTGAATTGTGAAATACCTAGGCTACTATTCTGTAACATGATTTTTATAGTTTATTTTCATTTTTTTTAATTGTAACCATATATGACAAATCTTATATATAATATACAATCTAACACAAAATTAAATGACTAACTAATTAACTATACAAATTAATACAAAAACAAATGGAAACTTTTAGGGTCGGCGTTCACTGGCGGCACGGCACGGCAAAGGATTTATGCAACGAATAGAAATATAACTAAGTGTACGATAATAAAATTTAAATTTCATTGATGATGCCTAAACGTCGCAGCATGCCTAAGGATACTGCGGTATCGCTGATTTCAATTTTATTGTCATACTATTAAGTTAAATATCCCTTGCCGTGCTGTGCCGCCAGTGAGCCGCCCTTAGGCGTTGAAGTA
The DNA here is from genome assembly GCA_914767755.1 of Agrochola circellaris. Taxonomy (NCBI): domain Eukaryota; kingdom Metazoa; phylum Arthropoda; class Insecta; order Lepidoptera; family Noctuidae; genus Agrochola; species Agrochola circellaris. The sequence goes on from OU611860.1 coordinate 15,599,855, forward strand.
CTCGACCGCATTGCTGTCATCCGGAAAAATGCCCAGAAGACTGGCAGCATTATTTATTTATTTATTTATATATTCTTTATTGTACACCACAAAAATACATAACAAGAAATAATAATTATGCACTACAAAATATACAATGGGCGACCTTATCGCTTTCCGCGATCTCTTCCAGGCAACCTTAGAATGGACAGTGATTTGCCTGGACATAAAATGGGGCTGTCGTTGGCATTATCACGTTGACTGCCAATTCTAATTCTTTGGCCAGGGAACAAGCCAGCCCTCTGGTCACGTGAAGTGTCGACTAGTAGGCGAAATTTCCTTAAACATTTCTATTGTACCTACAATACTTTTACTATAGCATAAACAATTCTCGTACTTTGTCGATACAAGAAATTTGAAATTTGAAATTTGAAATTTGAAATTTTTATTTATTTGCCAGAAACATGGTATGTTTACAAAAGGTGTTCGTATTATTGCATAGTGCTACATGTCTCACCGTTTTAACGGTATGCAAATCAAGTTACAATTATTATTACATACAATCATTGAAGTAGGTACATTCATTTTTAGTTACCATTATTTACATTATATTAATATTAAAATTTTTATCATTATTTCAATTATACACAAACTACACACTTCTATTTTTGACATGACATTAAATAAAACAATAAGTTTAACAAAATAACACTTAACTTAAATAATTACATTACTTATGCCTGTATTTTGATACCAGATCAAGAGAAAAAAATTTACAGGGACATTTTACAAAAAACTCGTTAATTGAGTAAAAACATTCCTGCAACAGCCACTTTCGTAGTAAGAGAAGACAATAAAATGCATATTTTTAAACAGTAATGCTCCATTTTTAGTTATACTTTCCCAATAAGTGTTGTCCATTTTATTGATAAGACCGTATATCCATACAGTCTTCCTTATGACGCATAATGTTTTACGGTCTTTCCCTGTGCTAAACTTTATGAGTCTGTTATAACCTATTGACCAGTTTCGTCATATGGGTTTTGATGTTTATAATTTCTTTGGGGATAAGTGTACCTATCATTCTGTTCAAGTTAAGATCTAAGTGTGAAAAAGTATGTAGGTAAGTATGAAGTTTAATGATAGTTTTATTTTTCTTTTGAAGTTTTTTTTTATATTTGTTCCAGGGTCGTCTGTTGTTTCTCTTTCAATAAGAAAACGAATCATGGAGAAAATATCATATTCACCGCATTGGGCAAACAAATTGGTGATTAAAGTTCAAACATGATATTATTGGGAAGAAACCTGCCCAATGCCCAAGCCAACTCAGACAGACTAGCCAGTCTAGCATTTGGTCTAACCTAGACTATCTAAACGAATAATATAGAGTTCAAATTGTCAGTTTATTTCTAAGAAGTACCGAATCTTAGATTTTTTATGAATATTTTTTTATTTACTGTTGACCTTTTTTAATTTGTTATTGTTTGCTAAATTCACTTTAAATTAATGATATCGACTTGAAATTAATTATTAGCAATCATTACTATTCATATTTGCACGCCATAGCATATGGCAAACATGTCTGAACCTGTATTCTTTTCTTTATGTTATCCTGCATGCACGTTTTTGTTCTTGTATGTGTACACATGTTTTGGCAAATAAATATTGTCTTATCTTTAAAATTACTGATCCGATTATAAAAATTCTTTCACTGTTGGATATCTGAACTATTGTCGAATGCCATAGTATATATATTATGGTAGCTATAGAAGACTTCCCCGCAGACAAAGTCTTGGACAGAAGCTAGTGTGCCATGAAACCAACATAAAAACATCGAGATGATCTATGCTCTTTACTTATCCCAAAGATTTCAATCGTAGATTTGCCCTTCCGCGTCAAAAGATGGTCGCGTTTCTGTTTCGTTTTGACACCTCTGAGACAGACAGTCTCACAGAGACTTGACTTGGTTGTCATGGAAACGCCATTGTTAATGTGTGAGCTCACTCCTCTCATTATGGACGATTTTTCGTGATACTTAGTACAGTAAATCTACGATTTAAATCTTTGACTATATATCGAATTTTACATCACAAACGTGGTGGGGGGAACAGTGCCCAATTTTTACAAAAAAACAAACAAGAAAAAATAAGTAAGTAATTTAAAAGCAAACGGCTCTTTTGAATACAGAATTCGAATCAGGATTAATCATAAAACTGCACCGAATCGATAAATATGAAAGAGTTCCGATAATATTTGCCAAAGATTTTAAGTTTACAGTAGGTACTTGAGTTTTATTGCATTGCCCTGATTCAGCGTTCGCTCTGGTTTCAGAAAATTCAGTATTTATATGTAATTTGGGGAAAACTTGGCTCTTTTATCTTGAATTGGATCAAAAGAAACAGTCAAACGAGGTACAATTTCCTGCTGAAATAAAGCTACTCGGCTTTTTCTATACTTGTAGACAGAACTAGCGATGACAAGAAGAACTCCAAGATGTTTCTAATGTGTTCGCTATTTATATCAGTAAATAATAAATGAATAAATATTATACATTATTGACTGCCTCGTTGGTGTAGTGGTCGTAACCACTACTGCTGAGCATGAAGTCCTGGGTTCGATTCCCGGGTCGGACAAAGTATTATTAGTTGCATCCCGGAGTCTGGATTTGTTCCCGGTTGTCGGCAATAGGCTCGCCCTCTATTACATGGGACTTAAACATAACTGGCGAAATGTGGGTGTGCTATAGGTACGCCTCTGCCTTACTCTTCGGGGATTAAAGCGTGATGTTATAAATAAAAGTCAATTTTGCGTCTTTCTTTGTGTCCGCGTTGTTTTACGCATCGGATTTTGATGCGGTTTTCACAATTTTTTCGTGAATGCTGTCAGTCATATTAAACTTACATAATAATAAATAAATTTCTATGTTTTGTTCATTTGAAAAGCCGTTCGATGCTAGGGCGGGTCGCTTTTTTTAAATAAATAAGTAACTGCTTTTGGGAAAACACGATTCAAAGCCTTCTATGTTCTATGTTGTGGGGTTTGGTTTCCGCACTTAGTCCTACAGTGGACCATTGTGCGTGGAAGCCTTCTAATGAGTAAATTAGAACACAAAATGCCATAATAATCTGCCGGATATTATTTCTTACAAAGCACTAACAATATCTCTACTGTTCCAACTCACCCCTTAAAACTGAAACGTAAACCCAAAACGCCAAAACGCAGACTTGAAAACGTGAGCGCAATAAAAAATAATCAGAAGCCAAATTCAAATGAATGAGAAGCCGAGGCGAGGTCTCACGGGCAGCGAGTAGAGGGAAGCATAATTGAATTATTTCGTTAACGTAATGAAACTGGATCCTGAGACGATTCCGAGGGAAGATGCATAAAGAATTTTATCGCAACCGACGCAAGCCACGGATCAGTTTGAATCGCATTACTGGATGTGGCTTGGAGTAAAAGGGTTAGTTTTGGGGTTTTTGGATTTTTACGGAAACAAGATCATGGTTTTGACTAGTGAAAATTTGTGTGAATTAATAGATTTATGAATTATTTAATTCCGTGAAACTATTGATATTATAAGTAAAAACAGGTAGATAGGTTAAAATACACGCTCCGCCGGTAGCACTGTCAAAACTTGGCTATTTAGCCTAGTTACGTATCGTCTTTTGTCTCTTTTTCGCTCCAGATAATTACGACATGCCATCCTTCTTCCACGTGTCACCTGATCGTCGTGTTTTTGAAGATCGAATGTTAGCTACCCAACATTCGATCTTCGAAAACACGACGATCTACCTCTCTTTACTCAGAATATCATTGCGTGAAACCCTTTTTTTGTACGTGACTTTTTTGTCACCATTATTGCAATCCCCGGTTTTTAATACAAAATCTTGACATAGCCAATCCAGCATTCCAATTGCTTAGCACCACTTTCTATGCGAAGGATTCTAAAGGAAGAAAATTAGTTATCCATTGAAATGAAATTGTTTATTCTGTAAATAGAATAACGGAATAACTTTTACACGTCATTTATCATATTAAATGAGCAATATTTGTTTATATATATATATATTTGTAATCATATTCTCGAAAACGGCTATAACGATGTCGATGAAAGTTGCAATATAGGGGTTTACGGGGGTCAAAATCGATCTAGATAGGTCTCATATCTGAGAAAATGAAAAATGAAGAATTGTTACATAACCAAGGCTAGTCCAGTACGTCCTTAGAAATAAAAACCTATAGAATGTGACTTGAAGGTTATGCTGCCAAAGATATGTGTTAATGTTGTAAATGTGAACAAGGTCGTGTGGGGAGAGAGAAGTCAAAATCAGATAGAAGCTTATCAGCGTGAATGTCATGAGAGATTAAAATTAATCGACTTCCCACACGAACTTGGTGAATGCTGTGATAGTATGTGTAACAACCCTAGTCATAAGATTGTTATTGAGAAACTGTATACAGACATCGTACATGCTTTAGGAGAGGCTGCTGTGATAGGTCGAGGAGGCAGCGATAGGTGCTCTAAGCGGGTTGTAGTTGGCTGGAATAAACATGTTGCAGAGGCTCATAGGGAGGCTAGGCAGAAATTTATATTGTGGACGTCGTATGGTAAACCTGCTACTGGGTTACTTTATGACGAAATGCGTGAGACTAGAAAAGTCTTTAAGTCAAGACTAAAGTGGTGCCAGGATCATGAGGAACAAGTTAAAATGGACATTCTAGCTTCACACCACGCTAAAAATGATTTTCGTAGTTTCTGGAAACACACGAATAAATTGAAAACCAGACCGGGAATCCCTGTGAGTGTCGGTGGCCTGAGTGAGCCTGAGGATATTGCAAATCATTTTAAAGAAGCATTTATTGTAAAATCGCCTTTAGGACCCTCACGGTCGGTGCTCGATGTTGTGCCCGGCATGGAAAGAGGGGTAAAATTTAAGTCCCCGGAGATTGCTCGGACTATTAGACGTATGTCAAGGGGTAAGTCCCCCGGTCATGACGGGCTTAGCATCGAGCACTTACGATATGCGGGCCTTCATTTGCCCAGGGTGCTTGCTATGTTGTATGCGTTTTGTATGGGTCATAGTTACTTGCCCGGTGAGATGATGCGAACAGTGGTAGTGCCAATTGCTAAAAACAAAACTGGTGACCTCGCCGACAGCGGTAACTATAGGCCCATTTCACTAGCTACCGTGATTGCAAAAGTGTTTGACAGCATGCTTAATACACAATTAAGTAGTTGTACTAATATTCATGATAACCAGTTCGGATTCAGAGCTGCGTTATCAACAGAGAGTGCAGTGTTGTGTGTTAAGCATGCTGTGACGTACTATGCGAGACGAGGGACGCCTATTTATGCTTGCTTCCTGGACTTGTCAAAGGCATTTGATCTGGTTTCCTATGATGTGTTGTGGAGTAAGTTGGAGCGGGTAAATTTACCCACAGAACTTGTTAATATTTTAAAGTTTTGGTATGGAAACCAGATCAACACTGTACGATGGGCTGGGGCGTTTTCTCGTCCTTACGGGTTGGAGTGTGGGGTGAGGCAGGGTGGTTTGAGCTCACCAACGCTTTTCAACCTTTATGTGAACGAGTTGATTGGCGAACTCAGCAGTACCAGGCTCGGATGTTATATAGACGGTACCTGTTTCAATAATATCAGTTACGCGGACGATATGGTTCTGCTGAGCGCGTCAGTCTGCGGCTTAAGGAAATTGGTTGCTCAATGTGAGGCGTATGCTGAAGTTCATGGGTTGGCATACAACACTAAGAAGTCGGAGGTCATGGTTTTTGAGGCTGGGGGTAAAACTCCTGATGCGGTACCGCCTGTATTACTTTATGGTACACCTTTGCAGAGAGTTTACAGGTTCAAATACCTTGGTCATATATTGACCCCCGACCTCAAAGACGATGATGACATTGAACGAGAGCGGAGGGCGCTGTCGGTTAGAGCGAACATGGTGGCTCGCAGGTTTGCACGATGCTCACTACCTGTTAAAATCACGCTCTTTCGAGCCTATTGTACTAATTTTTACACGTGCAGCCTGTGGGCTAGATATACGCAAAGATCGTACAACGCTCTCCGCGTTCAACATAACAATGCGTTTAGGATACTGGTGGGGCTGCCCCGTTTCTGTAGTGCGTCAGGGATGTTCGCAGATGCGCATGTAGATTGCTTTTACGCAACAATGCGTAAAAGGTGCGCTTCCCTGGTGCACAGGGTGCGGGGCAGCTCAAACATTGTCTTAAGCATGGTTGCAAGTCGCCTGGACTGTTTGTACGTGGGTCACTGTTGTGCCGTCTCTCATGGGATATCGCAACGGTGACCAACCATTATTTCTTGTTACGTTTTGTATTGTTTTCCTTGTTTTTTGTTTAGTGTCTGTGCTTACTAACATAGTCGTAAGTTTTACTAACAATCTTGTTGTTGAGTCTATAGTTACTTTAATAAATAAAAATTCTATTCTATTCTATTCTATAGAAAATAGTCCATTAGCCACCGCAAATAAAAAGTATTTTATACAAATAATGAAGTGTTGCCGCAAACGAACATCAAAATAGAGTAAATAGCGAAATTACTGTTACTGACCCTCGTTACATCAACTAAAGCTTAGAATTGTTACGACAAATACGATATGTACAATTTTTTCGGAGCCTGGCCTTTCTTCAGATCAGACGGTTTTACAAATACTGTTAATATATCTGTCTACTACAATTTATTTGTCAAACCCCTTGGGTGATATTGAACGATCGTATTATGTGATTGATCCAGTTTACAAGTCATTTATCGCATGTCATGGTTTTGATAAATCTGATGAAGTTTAGGTACTTTCTGCCAAAAATAAGATTTATTTTTAGACTCTTAATGTAGAAGTCAATTTCTTCTCTATCATTCATCTTTGTAACGATAATTAACCTTATTTTTTTTCCTTTTTCTAATTTCTATAGGCTTGTATTGTCGGAAGGTTTACCTATTACAAATTTTAATTATAAATTGGCTGTTGTTGTATGTACAGTAGGAGTGCGTACAGATTATGTTAAACACATAAACTTTTGTTATATAACACATCCACATTATGAACAATTGCTAACCTCTTTATCTACTGGCACGGTCGATATTTGATGCTTTACTAAGACATGCTTTAATAGCCTGGAAATAAGGTTGATAATTTAATTATTAGGTAACTATATTTTTAACTTATATTCATTGCCAAACTTAAGTCTTTTATATCAAGTCGTAAGGCAATTTTCCCACTGCACCGCGCTCCGTGGCATTGCGCGGGGCGGTAAATTCTGCCGCGCGGTGCAGTGTGATAATCGCCTAAGACACCTAGCGGTCGGAAGATTTGACGTCCAGCCAATTATAGAAACATGCTTTATTACTATGTTTTATGCCTCTATAAAGAAACATGTTATATAATGTTTTATAACACGTTATTTTAAATACTGTGGACAAATTTACTATTAATAATCCACTATAATATTATTCTTAAATAATTTGTGATAATAAGGACTGTAATATTATCTGAAATAAAAGGTATACTATTATTATTTAGTCAATATCTATAAAGACTTTTAAGAGGCTGACTGCTGGCGTCGACCAGGACAGGGTAGAATGGACTCAGCTTGTGAGACCGGCCGAAAGTAGAGGTGCTGTGCCAAGGTTGCTGAGGTGATGACCAGGAATGCACGTTCCCCTGCTGATTCCGATACCCTGCTGTATGACTCGCCTCGCGATAGCTTGCGGGAGTGATGATGATGATGATGACGTCACGCTGAAGTAGTCACCAATTTAGAGGCTTGAGGAACAGGGTGTAATAGAAAAGGGAGGATCCTCTGACCAGACGGGTGTCGTGTCTGGCGGGTAACTGTGCAACGGTTGAAGTCGGGATCTTGTTGTATTTCGTTCGCGCGGTAAACTCTAATTGCGCGATGCAGGATTTGTGTGACATCAGGTGTTTGCTGCGTAGTTCGCATGTGGCGATGTAGACACAATTTCAACCAGAAGTATATGAAATAACACGTAAACATAGAATAACTAAGCCAATACATATATTTCGCCGAAACACGAATCGAGTTCAAGTATAATCATATGACAAAATTAATCACAGAGCTTCATTTCAACATTAACAATTAAAACCTTTGATTACGATTAATTACTACAATCAAATGTATCGAATACAACATCAAATTAATTATGAAGAGTATTATTGAGGTTTCGATAATGTTACAAAGGAGTATTCATGTTATTACGACGCCATATTTGAGACTAGCTTAAGACCGCGGGTTCGCCTCCGTGGATGTCGGATATTATCCCACTGGACTAGAAGGATAAAAAGTATCCTGTGTTAGTTCAGGTTATAAACTATCTGTGTGCCAAATTTCATCTAAATTCATTCAGCCGTTTTTGCGTGATTGAGTAACAAACATCCAAATATCCATATATACTAGATTTCGCCCGCGGCTTTGCCCGCGTGGATGTCGGAAATTATCCCACGGGTACGTACCACTGGGATAAAAAAGTATCTTATATATTAATCCAGGTTATTAACTATCTGTGTCCCAAATTTCATCCAAATCCGTCCAGCCGTTATTGCGTGATTGAGTAACAAACATCCAAACATACAAACTTTCACATTTATAATATTAGTAGGATAAGTAGGATGATATCGCAACGATGTTGCTACATTCCATGATGTTAATTTTACTGTCATGTCTGACTGTTTTATTTGAAAGCTGATGTGAAAAACGTCAAATATTTCGTATATTAAAACTGACATTTTTATTATTTTCAGAGAATTTTGGGAGATAAAAGGTTACATCTTAACCCTCGTGATATTTGAAGGCAATATCGGGTTTCATCTGCCACAAGGATAAACTAGATACATTATTTGAAAAAATACAGCTATTTCACCCTTTGCCACATTTTTGGGGCAAAATAAGGATAAGATCGAACTGCCCTTGTAGCACATTCGCCTGAAATGGAAACCGAGAACAAGATCCTCAGACTGTTGAGACAGTGATATTGTGTATATAATTTTGTTGCCTTGAAAATGGTTGACTGTAAATTAATTTTCACAAAAATAGATGTTTGATTAGATCACTATAATAATGTATATAATCAAAACATTCTATATTATATACAAACAAATAAAGTTGAAGTGTCTGTAATTTTTGTAATGTCAAAATAACAACTTTGAAACATTTTTTTCTGTCTGTCTATCCGTTTGTTCCGGCTAATCGCCAAAACGGCTGGACCGATTTTGACGAGAGTTTCACTGACAGATAGCTGATGTTATAACTTAGGCTTTTTTATTTAAGAAAAAGAATTAGGGTCCGCGTGGGTGAAGCCGCAGGCAGCAGCTAGTATGAAACATGAACGTTAACTCCTAGACTAGAATCACCAATGACATCAGAAATATGAACGTTAACTGCTGGACTAGAATCACCAATGACATCAGAAATATGAACGTTAACTCCTGGACTAGAATCACCAATGACATCAAAAATATAAACGTTTACTCCTGGACTAGAATCACCAATGACTTCAGAAATATGAACGGTAACTGCTGGACTAGAACCACCAATGACATCAGAAATATGAACGTTAACCCCTGGATTAGAATCACCAATGACATCAGCAATTCTCTATGATTATGAAGGTAATAAGTAACTTTGTACGTTCCCTTAACTTAAAGTCACTAACTTAGCTTTACTTGATACGGCAAAACACTAGATTTGTTACGTTATCTCTTAGATCAGCTTTTAAATAGGTTATATTAACTTATACAAAGTTAAATTGTTTCATACATAGTTCTAACATACTTAGTTCAGTCTAAGTCAATTATGAGAATCTTGAGCTGAGTTTTATCTGTGTAGAAATTTTAGAAGCATAAAACACTATAATAGAGTACATAGGTATAATTTGATTAAACGTTTAATTTTGCAGACTTTACTGATGATACTCAATTAGTCTGATAGCAGAAACTTTTAAAGAGCTGTTAATAATCGGCTTTACGTCCCAAAATTTGCTGAAGAACGAGTTTTGTAAGTAAAGTGCGAAGCACGTAAGAGCAGTGGTGGTTATAGGTCGTAGGTCGAAACCTACGACCTACAACCACCTACCCTGACAGGCGTTTTACTTTGTATAAATTATTTCATCACCACTGCTCTCAGAACGATGAAGGAAAACATCGTGAGGAAACCGGCATGTCCTAGAACCAAACTTTCGAAGACATGTGACATCTACCAACCCACACTGGGCCCGCGTGGTGGATTACGGCCCACTCCCGCTCACAGAGAGGAGGCCTTTGTCCCAGCAGTGGGAACATTATAGGCTGATTATGCGAAGCACGTGGTAACAATGTAACCTGGTCCGGCTGGTTTTCTATTGAAACTCTGTACTACGGCTAGGCCAGCTCAAGGTCAAAGTGGCACGACTGTACCTCTGAGAAACAGGCAGAATCATAATACTGTGGCAGCATCTATATCGCCACATGCGAACTACACTTCACACTGACGTCATGCAAAATCCTACATCGCGCAAGCAGAATTTACCGACTATAATATATACAACGTTCCAACAACTATAATCGCCATCGGGCAGTTGCCACAAGACAAAACACCCGTCTGGTCAGAGGATCGTCCCTTTTCTATGGAGGATGAGTGAACTTTACACACTGTTCCACATACCTCTATATTACCATAAATGTTGACGAATTGTGGTAACCCAACAATACTCCTAAGCTTAACCCCTAGGAATAGAGATAAGCATAACTATTATATATTATATGCAGTAAAATCAACATAAAATCAGTCTCCTGTACTGTAAACTGTTCAAATAACAACATCAAATATGAGCAGTGTGATTAAACCGGGTACAACCACAAAATAGAAAAGTACAGAAGGCCCGAGGGCATAAAAACAGTATTTTTAAAACAGTAACTGAGACAGTGACGAAAAGAATCAATGCCTAGACATGCCGCAATCGCTTTCAATGTGGTTCGTATTTCCACAAAGACTTTTATAGAGGCATTAGGATTAAGTTCACTCATCCTCTATCTTAAAGGGAGGATCCTCCGACCAGGGTATCATGTCTGGTGGGCAATTGCCCAACGATTGATGTCGGAAAGTTATTTATATGCTGATCGCGCGGTAAACGCTGCTTGCTCGATGCAGGATTTGTGTGACGTCAGGTCTTTGATGCGTAGATCGCATGTGGCATTGTACACTTTCAACAGGACTGACAGAAGGTTTTCGAAAGCTTATGTCAATCCAATACATTTTGACGTATCGCTGATAGAATGTCACTTTGTCTGGGCCCTCTGCTCCACACAACGACCGTAAACAGGCGCACGCACACACACGTGTCGACGATGACGATCTCAAACGATCTCATACGAATGACAGTCGTCAGTGCACTTGCACTCGCTGTACGTGAAGCGTGTCTATGTGTGCGTGCGTTATCGCTCGTTTTAGGGCCTTAACACACTGGCAATTTGCTAGCGTTTTTCGAGCGAGGCGATTTACGAGCGTACTCTCCGCGGGTGCGAAGCGAAATCGCCTCGACTACGCGACGTGATCTCCCCGTTTTCACAAAATTTTACACTCGCTCTTGTATACTCACTTCAAATACTCTCGTTACAGAAACGCGATGAACACGTCACGCAGCGAGCGCGCTGGAAACACGCTGTCAAATCGCCAGTGTGATTAGGCGTTTATGGAGCCGGCCTTCTGTACATATTTATTTACTCTGTGGTACACACAACCGTGCGTGTACTTCAGCTCGTGTAATTATAACTTGCGAATTAGTATTGCGATCTATTTTAATAAATTATGGTTATTAACGGGGATTCTAGCGACGCTGTGCTATGGTAATTTGGATAGTCAGCAAATGGAATATTTTACTACATTTTAGTAGGTGAATTCTATTATAATTGAGGGTATTGTGTTTTGTAGATATATTTATGTTTATTTATTTATTGATATGGCACTTCAACGACTTACTCACTAAAACATACACGTACAGTTTTAGGTATTGTAGATCCGTCACTTACAGCGATCATCGTATAAATAACTTTCCGACATCATCCGTCGTGCACAGCACTAGCAGAGAACTTAATGACTATAGGACGTTTTAGTTATCGATAGTTGATTTAGTTACAAGTTACAAAATAAAATAAAAAATTTGTTAAGTTCACAAATACGATGGAAAGTACAGAAATATTTAATTTAAAAAAAAAAGACCTAAAACGAAGGAAATGGAAGTGGATACATTTTAATAATAGGCGGCTTGTGTCGCACAGCGGTCTTGAGACTCCGAGCTGGGTAAAAGTCTCGTACGCATGTTATTGAGTAGCAAACTACCCTTTAATCAGTGGTCACCGGTAGGTACGGACATTTGCAATGCTCTGATGCTGTATTCTCTTCTTAAATAATTGAGACATAATCTAACATTCCAAGTCAAAGTATTGTAGTGCATATTTTTACAAATCTGATAACTTAATTCGAGAAATATTTTATTAAAATCTTTCATATTTTTCCTGTTCCTAAATCTGTAAGACATCATATTTTGTTTCCTCTGAAATCTCTCGAAGGAATAATCAGCTCTAGAGAAAAGAAAACTAAACTAAAACAACTTAACTTTGCTTTAATTTTTTTTAGTTGACGCAATATATAACAAAACATTTACGTGTGTGTATGGCTTACTGCAGATTACCTTCTTCAGTTAAACCCCAAAACCACACACAAGCCCAAAAATATTTCAGAACAACCACGCTCAACCCCCTTCCAGCCACATCCAGTCACTCTACTCCGTATAATTTTATCGCGGTAAGTATGGCGCTCAAATTACAAGACGAACGTTGCAAATTGAAATGAGTCGACGGGCAATGCTTGAGAATTTCCACTTTTATATTTAGCTGGCCTACTATCTGTTTAAGTGCATAGCGATTTTATTTATGAATCATATCTAGGGGAATTATGTTTAAAGTTTTTAGCTTTGGGTCTTAATTGGCTGAACGTCGAAGAAGTAGGAAATTGAAAGGAGTTCGGTCATAAATCTATTTAGAGCTGTTCTCAATGGCTAAACCTATGACCACTTATAGCCCAAACAAAGTGATAAGTTATCATTATTTGAATGCCAGTCCATGGCAAGACATGTAGATCATAACCCTATTAAAAAAATCTATCTGCCTAGCCTATTCCCAGCTATGTTGCGGTCGGTTTCCAGTCTAACCGGATCTGAATAGTAGTATTTTACAAGAAGCAACTGCTTATCTGACCTCCACAACCCAGTAACTGGGTAATACGATACCCCTTTGGTAAGAATTTTTATTGAATATGCTATGTTTCTCTATTAAAATAAGTATTTACCTAAAAAAGTAGGTTGTTTTTTTTTTCACATAAATGCTTTCTGACGTCCGCTTAGTATAACGTGTTTGTTAATTCCCTTCGATGTCATTATAAACGGATTCAACTGTATTTTTTTCTATTCAGACCCGGTGGGTTACTTAGGCCATAATCAATGGTGACAAAGTCAAAGTCAAATCATTTATTTCAAAAAGGCAAATAAAAGGTACTTTTACGAAAGACGCTGCTGTAACAAAACCCTCAGTTACGTACATAAAATATAGCTTTAAAAAAATTGCCACATAGAACGTATTCAAATTACGTTTATTTAAGTAGAACTGCCTTTTTTTCATTTTTATTTTCGAATGGCTTCCATGAAAATCGCACTCAATTTACCTAAAAAAATACTCTGTTGTTCCTCGTATCAAACTCCAAAAAACAACAGCTCCTCCAGGCCTAAGTTCTAGCAATAGGATCAATTTGAGGAATAAATTGGTCCTGACATTGAGCCCCCAATATCGGATTAGTCATCGCTCCGCTCGAAGAAACGTAATAAATAAATAAAGTCTTTATTGATAACATTACTGGTGAGCCAGAGATAGGAAGAGCCTATAACCTAATAAGAGTAAGTAGAGCTACTGAAGAAGAAGCTGAAAGGAATCGGAAATATTCGGAATCAATGCGTTACATGGGTTGTTTTAGATAGAATAAGATAAAAGGACCTAAAGTTGCGAGACTTTTCCTTCTAAAATTTAATTTAATTTTTTGCTTGCTTCTGCCCGCGGCTTCACTGCGTGGACCCTAATTCTTTTTCTAAAATAAAAGTAACTAACAGCCGGAACAAACATAAATCCAGACAGCATTTTTTTTTATTGTGTTTTTGTTATAAGTACCGCGTATTCATAAGCATATAGTAAAAAGCTGTTATTCTGAAATTGCAACCAGACATTTCCGTTTTTTCTCACTTTTATTCAATTCCTTGGGAAACTAATTTATATATGTCATAGGATGATTAGATAATTCGAATTTTCGCGAAAACCCTAGGGAGCAATATTGCGAAAACACGCATAATTAGACAATGGTGTCAACATTTCTGCGAGCAACTTGGAAGAAGCGCTCGCCGGCCACTGCCGCGGCACTGACAGCTTCGCTCGCTCGGCTTGCGCGCTGCTGGTCACAGTTCTAACCTAACCTAACCTATTTCACCCGAATTCACGACGAATCATACAATCTACCTGCGACTAGATAATTAGAAAATGGTGACAAAAAATCTGCGGCAGATTGTATGGGGTTTTCGCGAAAATTCGAATTATCAAATCATCCTACGACATACAAGCCACTGTATTCTTTTAAAATCTCTCCATGAAAACTTGGATGAAGTGAGCTTGAAGTGAGATGTCAATAGTGCCAATCACTAGCATCAGGTGGAATGACAGCTGCAGCTCACTTCAAGCTCTCAAATCTATTCTATATATTAATCCAGTCTATGTAAGTGCCATATTTCATCCAAATTCATTCAGCCAATAACGCGTTATTGAGTTACAAACATGCAAACATCTTTACAAACTAACCCATTATAAAATGCATGAAATATTGTTGACACATAGAATTTCACAGCTTATGATAATTTGTGCCAAAACCCTGTGCCGACCATTTGACGTAGCTTTACCGGTTACCCACTCTCGGTTAACCGCTCCATTAGTCAAATGGTTAAGTGGGTTCGGTTTTCGGGTCTACGAAATATTATGAGGTCTGTATTTTCTGTTCTATTTTTTTTCAGTTGGTAATAGAGAGCTGTACCCCAGTGCGAGTTGGAGAGAGTTTACTCCTAATCAGGCTATGTCCCGTCTGCTGGAGTGTCTCAAAAGTCCCTTCACCTGCACTCTTTATGATCTGAACAACGTCACTGACGCCGCAATAAACGTGGCCACCTTAATTGGGCCCGGACAGTATAATATACAGGGTTATTGGTATGTCGGCAATCCATTAAGGGGATGTAGGAGAGGTCATTTGCAACCAAATAACCCCCCCTGATGACCCTTATACCAATGTCAAGCAATTTCGAGTAATTTGACAATTTATATTTTTAAAATGTATGACATTAAAGTGTCAAACGTCAAATGACGCGAAAATTGTTGACATTGGCATAAGGGTCATCAGGGGTCGGATTGCTGACATATAACCAATTACCCTAAATGTATCATCGATATGAAAAGTTGAAAGGGGGTTGTAAATTGATTGGTAAATAACCTTCTTTTAAATTGCATCTTCTGTAACGTCAAATGGACTAGTAAACATCAATTAATTTTTTTTTTTTTTTAAATACTACCTGCCTACCAACCATAAAGCAACATTACATACATTGCATAAAATAACGCCTTCTTCCAATGGGGATAGGTAGAAACTACAGAATGCCACCTGCTATGATCCTTATAAACTCCATTTGCTTCGAAAAAAAACCGTCCAAGTGCGTTTCGGACCACTCACAATGATGGGTTCCGTAGTTGGAATGAACATATCCCAAGAACAAACTAAATTTGTAGTTGAAAAAATATTCTCCGATAGTTTATACGTCACGGTCAAGTATCCAACAGCAAATGCAAGTCTGTAACCGCAAAAAAACATTTTTGGTACTTGATTTTTTAGAGCTCCAAGGGACCTACGTATTTGTTATTAATTTCAACTTACACGCGTTCGAACGGACAACGAAGTGATCCTATAAGGCTTCTGTTTTTTTTTCCTTTTACGGTATAGACACTAAAAACTTGTAGATCTTGTTAAAATAAGATCAGCAATTTATTTCGGGCAGTAACCAACTATCTCACTTGTAAACCTAGGCAAGGTCTGTAGCAAACATGGATAAGTTTTTCCATTTTCGCGTAAAAAACAAGATCATTTCTACAAATACAAGTACATGCTCCGTCAAAGTGGTACAAAGCTCGAGTACGCCGTGACCTAATTATGGTGCCAACATAACACAAGTACACGCTAAACAGTGCGAACGTTCGTAAGACCATTGAACTGGCGCGACCTCTTACGTGTCAAAACGTCAACTTAAAATGTAGCTAGGTAGTGTGCCTTTTGAATTGCGAGAGAGTTGTATTGATAAATTATTATATTTCTGTTAATGAGTATATGTTACGTCCGCGAATCATATTAATTATGTTGAACAACAAAAAACCTGAAACTGACCTGCAAAATTTAAATATCGCGGGCAAATTTAGCGCATCCCCTTTAATCGATATATATTTTATGTCAACTATTATTTGTTGACATAGTTGGAATACTAAGGGTCCGTACACGAAAAATCCCTTTTTCGTCAGTAACTTATCTGATTGTAAGAAAACTTGAAATAATTGAAACATTAAGTCTGTGTAAGTATAAAAGTACAATTTTCGTGGTGCTAAACCATTCGTGTCAGTCACAGCACCTGTTAATAGTTGCATCACTTTTGCGCTCTCGAAAATAATTATGGTTTATTTGGCCTTTGATTATTTAAGGAAGATATTGTATAAACATAAAATAAAATTTTGATTTTATTTCAAGGATAGCTGAAGACTAATGTGTGATTTTTTTATTTCTTGATATGGTTTTCTAAATAATAGGAAAAAAAAAATTATTGACAGGGTTTTTAAACATTATTTTTCTGCCATATTTTGTATGGAAGTTTAAAAAAGTGGTTCAGCCACATGCAAGTAGACCATATAACGATGTTGATGATATTTTTAAATGTTCAGAATCAAAAGTAATTTCTTGTAAAAAAAAAATCATACGTCAGCCTCGCGTCATTTTTCGGAAAACTTGTTGCGAATATTTGTGATTACTTAACATATTTGAAAAATCCCTTTCAACCACATGCAAAACAAAGAAGTCGACTTTTGAAATTACAAATAGTTTTCTTTCAATTATTTTTCCCTTCTTTACAACGAATGTCCGAAATTGATCAAAATCAGTCGATTTCGTGCACGGCCTCCTAACAAGAACTAAACAACCAAGGTATTAATTAACAAATACATTGTTAATTTATAACTATGCTAAAGCTAAACAAACAGATATATTGTTACTAATTTGAGCTAGCTGCTAATTAAAATAGCTTAATTATACACTGTAAATTAACGTTTAATTAATGTATGGTGTTAAAATGTATTGATTCATTGTATCGGACGGTAAATTAACTATCAGGAGTTCAGGAATACCTGATAAGTTATCAGATACCGCAATAAGAGGTTTCCATTGAACTAATGTCGTTATGCTTGGGTTCTGTGGGAAGATCTAAATATTTTATTTCACAGTAAACCTACACGGGCACTTAATAATTTTGACTTATGTAATTTTGACGTTCGAAAAGTACTGATTCTCAGCCTAGTTTTATACAAACTAGGCTGAGAATCATCAATCAATGACTTTTGAATTTAATCCCAAAAAGTTTTAAAGATCAACTATTAAAATCAATGATCTAGGAAAACATTTTTTTATTATTATTTGATTTAAATTATTTCGTAATAAAATGTCACTTGTAACTCTAAAAGTCAATCACGATCATTGTAAAACTAGTAATACTACTAGTAAAAAGACCCCTTTGTAAACAAGCTTAACAATAAAAGTAATTCGGTATACCCAGCAGTAATCATACCACAATGTAAATAAAAAGCAATGCTCACGACGGTGACATTACGCGCTATCTGGACACGTAATGTAGAATGAATGTCGCCACCAAATGTGAGACTTGTCATGTAATGTCAGCGCCGATGTGAGATATGTCACATAAGGGTTAGTTGACATGCTAACGATACTGAACGTACAGACAGCGTCAAAAATGTACTTAGTAAAATAATGAAATTGAATTTCAAAAAGATATTAGTAAAAAATCGTATTCGTAACTTGACTTGAATTTACTGATCTTAATATAAATAAATGTTATAACTTACTTAATGTCAACATATTTAAAAATGTACATAAATTGTTTGTAAACTTAATTTAAAAAATAAAAAACCTTTTTGCTGTGCCCTACAGGCTCCCGCGCTTACACACACGCGAATTTCGCGTCGCGCCTTCAAACAGCAAATAAACGTATTTTCTTTCATTTCTTTTTCTTTTTCTTTTTCTTTTTCTTTTTCTTTTTCTTTTTCTTTTTCTTTTTCTTTTTCTTTTTCTTTTTCTTTCTTTTCTTTTCTTTCTTTTCTTTCTTTTCTTTCTTTTCTTCCTTTTCTTTCTTTTCTTTCTTTTCTTTATTTTCTTTATTTTCTTTCTTTTCTATCTTTTCTTTCTTTTCTTTTTTCTTTGTATGGAAAGTTTTGTCAATGCCGCCTCTAGCACTGGCTGCTGAGGCGTGTCCGAGCTCTGTGGTTATTACCAACACAGCGAGAAGTAAAAAACATCTAGGGATTCCACGTCTGCTCGACGGATAAAAAGGGCGTAGGTATAACTTTAAGGGAAATTCAAGTTACCTAATAATACCTGTTACCTCTCGCTTCCACGTGTGAGTTATTTTTTAAAAGGCACTTTGGGTTACAAAGGCTACTTTAGTACCTGTAAGAGTAGGTATGAAAGGGGAGTTTGAATTCCTGGGACGGGTAACTTTGACGTACCGTAATATAGCTTTTCTAGGCACTTGGGTTATTGAAATACTAGGAACTATGAACAAATAAGCCTTGTGCTCGATCGTATTTCAAATATTGTTTCCATAAAAACTTTCATTACTTATTTAACCACCTTAGGGGATGCATTTTAAAAACTTTTCTTAGTAAGTATTCATCTTCGTTGTATATGGAACTCTTCTGCAAAATTTCATGCTCCTAGACCCAGTGGTTCAGGCTGTACGTTGTCTGTTAATGAATTTATGCTTTTTAGGGTTCCGTAGTAAACAAGGAACCCTTATAGTTTCGCCATGTCCGTCTGTCTGTCCGCGACTTAGCTCAGAGACTGTTAGTACTAGAAAGCTGTAATTTGGCATAGGTATTAATCATGTCGATTTTTTTTTAGTTTTTAAGGCGAGAGTGTTTCTTTGAAACCAGAGCGGAGTGAAGGATTCTAGAGTAGAATCCCGTAGAATCCTGCGTGCAGCGAGGGATTCAAAGTACGTCACTCGAGCTTAAACTTGTGTTGCTGCCGAGGTGAACATTTGCCAATGATGGTGCTAGTTTTTAAACAAAATACTAAATATTAATATCTACTACTTACTAATTTTGTTAAAATTATTATTAAAATATGATATACTATGACTAAAAACAGACCTGATAAAATGATCTGCTTAGACGAGACCTGTAAACAAAAAGAAAGGTATTTTAATAATTGTTCTTAATTAATCAATTTTATTAAAACATTACATAGATGACTCCTCTGTTGTTCTATTGATTGCAAGTGCTACTGCTGAGCATGAGGTCCTGGTGGGGCAAAGTGTTATTGAGTTTTTTCATCCGCAATTTCTCAATTGCAGAGTTTGGATACGTGCCCGGTTAATGACAATGGATTCGCCCCCTATTCAAACTCAAACTCAAAGCATTTATTTCAAATAAACCAATTACAGGTCAGTCAGAAAGATGAAGCTAGTTGCCCATTCCAAAGTGTAATAAATGTCGAACTGTCGAAATGTGGGCGTACTATGAAATAGACCTCTGCCATACCTTCGGTAAAGACAGGCGTGATGCTAAGTTATGTTATCTTATAGATGAACTGTGGCCAACTGGTTAGCTCACCTCTAAAAGCAAGATCCCAATTGTATGAAAAAACGTTTTCATATCCTGAAAAAAAAAATGTGTTTATTGTTTGAGTTTATATGGTTGATAAAAAAGTTTTCACACACACGCGCAAAATATTACTCAAAAACTAAATTTTACCAAAAAAAAATGCTTTCTATAAATCAAGTACCTATTAATCATGTTTATTATTCAAAACCCAAATCAGATGACTATTCCACAAAATCTTTAAAATACTGGTACTGGTATTAAATTACTTTAATAATAGCCAATTTCCCTAAAGCCATAATTCACATCTTCAACAATAATTTTCACAGCCAACGGCAAAATCTCAACACTCATTAAATAACTGAATTAAGTACTTAACGTAACTAATTAAGTACCTCAGTCTAATTAAAGTCAAGCATAATTACATCAATCAAAAGATGCTTAAATCAAGACTCTTAAAGCCCGCAATAAAATTGGCGTCTTTGCGATGTTTATATCCCCGATGTAAACCGGCCCTTATAATCGAATATTTGCAAAAAGCCTAACGACTTGTAGGAGGGACATTAAGAAGATCGGGACGAAAAAAACGGGACATTTTTCTGCCATTGAATGCCTTGACCTGCCCATGTTTCATACAAATTGTAGATAAGCCGTAGGGTGACCCCAATAAAGGATTAAAATGAGACAGTCTCTAAGATTTTTTGTCATTGAAGACGAAGAGGAATAAGTTCTATACACTTACTAGAAAAAAAAAAAAAAGTTAGTCTTGGTTCTTTAGTTAAGAATTATTCCCTGTACCTTTCTGATATGAATGCTAACGTTATCACATATAGCTGTACAAAGATCTTTTGGCGCGTGGCCAAAATCGGAACTAACGCAGCCATCTTGTTTTTATAATATAATTCACAAAACCATTACACAAATGTTTACCAACAGCCCCTTGTCAACGTCATTTGATCGCCAAAAGATCCATGCAGGAATATACACAAGACTAACATCACTAATCAGACTTCCAAATGACACAATTAACGTGCTCTCTGATGAAATAACATAACCACAAAAAATATTTTATTGCATGAACTAAAAACTTTTTCCACCAAATTCATAATATTGTTACGGTGGTGGGAGAAATGCGCATTTCCTTATCGTATTTTTTTATTTTTTGTTACCTTCGTAACTGAATGCTTTGGTCCACTAAACGCCTTATTTAATGTTTTGTAACGTTTCTTACTAAAAATATCATGAAACTGACTCCGAAGTATTTCTGGTTGAAAACACAGGTGAAATTGTGAATATCAAAGACGGAATTGAAGTTAAAAAAAATATCGTAATGTGTTTTTGTTTTATTATGAACATGCCAGGTGGATTTTATTCGAGGAGTTCGTGGCTGAATAATCACAACCGCAGGGGTCGATCGAAGGTTAAGCTACTCTTGCCGCGGTCGGTTCGTGAATGAGTGACCACCCATTAGATATCGAGGCACCTCCGTGCCTCGGAAAGCACGGTAAGCCGTTGGTCCCGGCTGTCATTCGTAGCTCTTTGATAGTCGTTAAGGGTAGGCAGAAGCCCAAAAGTCTGACATCCAGTTTAACCAAGGGATATCGTGTATCCAGTAATTGGGTTGTGGAGGTCAGATAGGCTAATGCTCAATGTACAATACTAGTATTCAGCTGCTTATATTCATAGGAGTAAGTTGTACGACTATGTTGTGTGTTGTAAAATATTTTTGTTTTAATTTGTTAAAAATGTAACTGAAATTTTGATAGAAAACTTTTTCAATTTTATTTCTTTAAGTACCGTAAATTTGTGATTGCTTGACAAACACAGTTGAATTTTAAAATTGAAAAAGTAACGAGTAGAGATGGAAAAAAAAAGTAATCAGTTCGAATTGTGCTAAAAGTAAAATACAAAAACTCTAACAAAATCTACAAGTAAGTAATATAGTCAAAAATATATTAATAAGCGCATTTTAGCGTACTTGCGAATAAATCATATCAAATTTAAAATAAGTTGGTAATTTCGCGTAAAATACCGTATTTTTATTCCTAACATGCACAAGCTTTCAATAAAATGAATGCCATATTAGAAAACGTCAATTTAAAAATATGATCGAGGTCAGAGCATGAAGTATTAATATAATAAAACAATTACGATATATTTTCTTTATGACCGTCGTAAATATTATCATAAATAATATTGCTTTGTTTGGACACTTAATGGCTTATTCGGACTGGACGAAGTTTGACGTATAACGACCGGCCGTGGGTGGATAAAACGAGAAAAGAGACAATAAAAACAGATTTTTGCAGCTGGCAATAATTTATAAGTTTAATTTTGTACGTAGATGGACTGTATAAGAGCTTAATTTAAATTGTTCATCCATAAATGTACTCCCACCATACCTACTTATTTGGCCATCGGTGTTAAAATTATTTCAAGGTTAAGAATGCCAGAAAAATTACAAATTTATGATACTTTTAAACTTCATCTCTAAATCCGGCAAACTTCTTGGCAAGGCCGTAGATCGCATCGCAGAAACCACATCCCATCAGGTCATATGTCACTCTTTTTGCTTATGAAAAAGGGCTCTCAAATAGAAACCGTCCCTTATATATTTCCAAGCGTGGTCACCCCACAAAAGCAGTGTATGTATAGACATCACACAATACCCCAACGTGACTCTAAGTCAACGTTTGATGACAACTTCCACCGTCAATGCTTTTTATACCTACGTCTTTCCATTGTATACAAAGTCTATTGATAACGAATAAAAGGAGAATTTTAAAAGGTCATGCCATGTTGACATTGTGTTTCCGATTTAGGCTTCGGTGAGTTGGATGTGAAATGTCATGTCAGCTATAAATAGGAGTAACAAAGGTGGCCATGGGACAATCTCAAATAGGAAGAACAGATACGGGTGTTGAACTAGGTGACCAAGTTTCAATATGAGGAAACGTGGTCACGTGGTCATTGGCGTTCCAGTCCGTGCACGTAATGACACTAGAGCAAATATTTTTCTATCACATCTATTCAAAAAGAGCTAGTTTATTCTTCATAAACAGGGACTAAAATAGCTTTTTAATCCCTAGGGACTAAAAGTGATTTGAATTTGGAATGTGGATATTGTTAGTTCAAGTTCCAATCACCAAAGAGATCAATCACGAATATTGTATGAACAAGTAACAGGCTGGCAAGAGAGAAAGTGTGAATTTGGACAAAATGAAAATCCAAGATAGCGGCTGCGAAAGTTGCGGCTAGTTAATAATATTGCATAACTAAGTGCTAAAAACTATGTATTTTCCATAAATAATATAGAAATTATTTACCTTAATTGATTAGTATTGAAGTAGAATAGAACATAATAAATTAACTAACTATGTCACTATTATTCAAAGTTATGTTAAATATTGTTTAAGAAATCAGTTGTCCAAATAGTAATTGTAAAAACTCATGCCGCCTGTGATACAGGTTTATCCTAGTACAGGCATCATACTTTGTAATACCTACATTATTTCTAAGATTTAAGGCTCGTTCAGACCAGCGCGACGCGATGGCGCGACGCGACTCGAACAATCCAATTTCTAAGAAAACTTCACGGTATAACAATAACCGTTGTCGCGTCGCGCTTGTCTGCACAGAGCTTTATACTGTATTTGACCAATTTTTATTTTTGAATAAATGTTATGTTGTGTTAATTTCCACGAATCCAAACAAAATAACGAGGTAGAGTTTTACAGACTGATTATAATTATCTAGAACGAATCCTCCACTAAAATAAAACGAGCTCTTTTAATATAGAATTTTCCACAAAATGAACACTTAATTAATACAGCAGCCTGTATAAAATTGCTTCACGGGAGATGCTATCACAGCGAATGCATTGATCCGATAAATGAGCCTGTTTAACTACTAAATTATCCGGCGTGAAACAG
This sequence comes from Agrochola circellaris, assembly GCA_914767755.1. NCBI lineage: Eukaryota > Metazoa > Arthropoda > Insecta > Lepidoptera > Noctuidae > Agrochola > Agrochola circellaris. Next base: position 15,623,796 of record OU611860.1, read on the forward strand.
GTTAGCTGGAAAATTATGGTAGGTATACTGGCTTATAAGCTGTTTTATAGCTATCTACATAATATAATGTATGGGGAATGAGAAACATCATTACTGGAAGGAAATAAAGTTTGGTTGTTTTTAGGGTTCAAAAAGAAAAAACGGAACTCTTAGTGGATCACTTCGTTGTCCGTCTGTCTGTCAGTAGGTGAGTATTGGGGTACCTGGATCAAAAGATCCAGGTACCCCAATACTCTATTCAAAATGAGTGTTGCATTCAGAATCCTCTATTCAGAATTCTCTATTCAAAATGAGTGCTGTATTCAGGATCCTCTATTCAAAATGAGTGTTGTATTCAGGATCCTCTATTCAAAATGAGTGTTGCATTCAGAATCCTCCATTCAAAATGAAGGTTGTTTTCAGAATCCTCTATTCAAAACGAATACTATATTTAGAATCATCTATTCAGAGTGAGTATTGTAAACAATTCGAAATGAGACCTTTATTCTAAATCTTCTATCTAAATAGAGTGAAGCATTCTAAAATACTTCATTCGGAATGGAACTTCTATCAGTAGGATTTCATGATGGTTTATATTAACGGGAATGGTGGGGAATAGGAAACTGTCACCTATTACCTACCACAGTTCATTTTAAATACTTGTTTCTTTAATAAATGGAGTGAAGATGTCAACTATTCACTTATATTTTTTTATCTGTATAACATTATACTTATGCGTGTAATATAGACAGTTTTGTATGTGTGCGTGTGTGTTGTGTGGATGGGACAAGCTTACAAACAGCATTCGTTTCATCAAATGTTATGTACTGTTCATACTAGAATTTATATGCTGTTCCATATTATGTTATGTGAGGCCGTTGCCTCTGTTTTATATTAAAGCCCTTTAAATTTAACGAAGATAGGTATTAAAAAATAAAACTAACATGTTGGTCATCTCAATTTTTTATATTTCTGCTTATTTTAAAAAAACATTATTTTCAACACACCACTTATTTAAACAAAATACATTTTTCAAGGCACAAATATTAGAATGATTAATACAACTTATAATATCAGGTGAAGTTGAATATTTTTTATACAATGTTGTTATACTTGGACACTGCTTACTTTCTAAATTATATACATTATTAATTTCAAATAAATCTTTTAACCATAACACTTTTTCGTTACCTTTTGTAAATAAATCCTTATTTTTAAAAAAATTTGCAATGGTAGCTTTATAGCTAAAATATGGTACAAAACCTTCATTCCAATGTATTCCCCTGTTTTTTTCAATCCAAGCTACTTGTAACCGTTCTTTCTTCGTCAAGTCATAAAATGGTCGTGGTGGTTTTATCAACAGTACTAGTATGCGTCCTTCATATATCATTGCTATTTCTTTTGGAATAAATTCGTTTTCTTCACTCTTAAACCCTTGGACATCCACAATAACATTCATGATAATTTTCTAACAATATTACTCAAAGGTTTATATTCGAAAAGTCGATCGTTTATTATTAAACAATAAGCAGATGTATTATCTGGAATATCTTCTGAACATTCGATTTCTAATCGTACATCAACCGGTCCAGTTTTAAGTGATTCGTTTTGTCTTGAGCAATCAATAACAAAAAGTGGAGCAATTTCTTTAAATTGATTTAAGCTAAGCAACGGATCTATTCCTAAGTTGTAATACGACTGACGAAAGTTAGCATACATTTCGTATAATATACTGTATTTGTTTTCATCAAATTTCAGATTAAGTGAGTCATATGGGTAATATTGCGAATTTAAAAATAACTTGATATTGCTTACATTACAATGATCGAATAAGGAAGAACTTTTAGTTTTATTAGTTTTTCGATTAGTTTGCAAACCAAATATAACAAACCTTGGTTTCTCTAATTGTGAAGTTGTCTTCACCGACCATGAATGTTTTGTTGTTTTTGGTAATAGAGGATATTCATACAAATCCCAATTTCTAAACGCTAACTGTATGGACCGGTCTCTCTCCAAACTTTTAAGCAATAATAATTTGTTACGATCAGAAACTTTTACATGCGGCACACGCCATTGTATTTTCTGTATATCTATTTCCAGGCTATCATTTTTCTCCATAAGCACACTGTTTAATGCAGAGCTGCTTCTTTGTAAAATTAATTCATGTTTACAATTAATTATAATTTTGTTGTAATCTTCTGCAAATCCCAATATTCTATTCATTGGTATAATAACGCTAAAATGTCCTTTTCCTATTTTCGTACCATTTAAATTCCACCCCCAAATTGCTGCAGCTTTACTTTCACCTTCATTCATGGAGACATACGATTTTAAAGTTGTTGTGATACCAGCATTTTTAATGCGATCGATTTCAACACCATTTATTTCGTACCTAATATCTTGAAACAAATATAAGATTGGGTTGTTTATGAACTCAACATCTTTTTTTATTATTTTTCCTGCTAGATCTTTAGTAGATACACTTGCATACCCTTCTATAAAAATGGAACTACTGGAGGGCAATACATACAAATCTTGGTGATGAATGGGTATTCTGATTTCATCATTTTCTTTAAAACTAGTATTATAAGGATTGTAGCTATGAATCTCATAACTTTCGATAGAGTTGTCATGTTGCGCTAAATCTGTTATTTGAAGCATGTTGTTATTTTTTTAATTGTAATCCAATATCTCTGAGAAATCTTTTATTCTCTTTACTAATTTTAATTTGTCTTTTAATGTTGATACGTCTGACTCCTTTGGAAACAGGAAGTGAAATATTACATTTATTTCTCGTGGTAGGCGTTTTATTAAAAACTAGCATGTTGTTTCTATGTGTAAACAAAATAGGTAGAACTACTATTATTAAATTTAGCTCAATTATTCTTCGCAATGTGAGTAGTGATTGTCATCACATGCAATCTAAGAATGTGTGTAGTGTATCAGGATGTAAACTTTTATAACTACATAGTTCTATTTACGTTACAAGGACATCTATTTATTATCTTTCCAAAATGACTTAAGAAATTTTAAACACAAGTGCCCACAATTATACAAATGATCACGCTGTACGTTTTCATAATTATACTGAATGTTATTTCCTACATATTTCATAAATTCTTTCGGAGGTTTTAAGTTACCATAGCTGTCGAAATATTCAATATATTCATTTATTTTTCCGTAGGCTACCCAATGAGTACCAGAGTTTTCGGAAGAGTCAAGATTGATCACTCCACATTCTATCGGCAGAACTTTAGGTGGTAATTTATCTCTCATAAACACGCCTCGAAAGAATGGTACATTATTCGTATGTTTGATTATGTCAATATTGGTTAAAGCTCTACTGGGTAGCCTAGATTTCAGTTTTTTTTCTCTGATGTGTAAATGCCTAAACCATCCTTGTAATGCCTGAGGTGTAATCCTCTTCCAATACATAATGCCTCAATTTCCTTGTTGTGTCGTTCTGCTTCACGCAATTGCTTTTTAGCTAATTTATATGCGTTGATTGCTTTTGCAATACCAGCAGCACCTCCTGCTAAACTGCCAGCAGCAGATAATCCGGCAAATATTGGTACTAAAGGAAGAAATCCTCCTGATTTTGGTACTGGTATAATCCTAGGTAATTTTATTGATGTATCTGATATGAATTCTTTTGCTGCTGCGTATGCTGATTCCATCAATACTTTCTTACATGATGGTTTTAATTTTTTAATGTGCTTTTTAGTATGGCTAACAATCTTTTTAAGAGTTTTCTTAAAACCAGCTCCTGTTTTTACTTTATTGATGTTTTTGTTGAATGCTGATGAAATTGGTTTTTTGTTGCCTGAAATACCACTTCTGGTTTTCATTTCTATTGCTTTATTTTTTCTTTAGAGTAATAGAAACGTATTGTAAAGACACAAATACAAGTCTTTTTTGTTTTAAGGACAAATACGTAATGAATAGAAAATATACGTGTATTTCCTTAAATACACATTAAAATAAATTTTTGTTTGGCCCACTTAAAATATATTTGTTTTATCTATCCAGCTGTTCTCGCTAGTAGGAAGCCCGAGCCACTTTACATATACTTGATTCCCTTTTCTTTTTAATACTTTTTCAACTAAGTACAAATCAGGATGGATGGTTTTTTGAAGTTCTTGAGCATAAAACGCTCCTAGTATTGGTCGACATCTTGCATCTTCTATCAAGTAAGTTAACGGATTAGTTTCTTGTATTGTTTTTATCTTAAATATTTCTGTTGACCAATTAGGATAATAGCCTTTATCAAAACATCCTTTATATTTGCTTATTCTTACAAAATCGCCAACACTAAACTTTCTACACTTAGTGCTTTTCTTACATTTAGCCAAATGAATATATCTTTGCATTATGTTTGTTTTATTGCTATGATTCACAGTAGCAGGAGGTTGTCCCACAGTTCTATGAGTAGTATTATTGTATTCATTTACAATTTTGTTAAGCGTTCCGTTCATCCACTTGTAATTCCCGTTAAGACTAAACTCTTTGTATAATTTATTTTTTAATGTCCTTATTAATCTTTCTACAATGGAAGCTTTTTTAGTGGAATACGTTGAATAATGATTAATTTTATACTTCATAACAATATTTTTGAATTTCTCATTATAAAACTCTTTTCCCAGATCAGTTTGCAAATTACTTGGAACACGTCCTTTGAGCAATAAACTTTCAAATGCTTTTGACACTTGTTGCTTATTTTTTTGTTTTAAAGGAACCGTCCAAGCATATTTTGAAAAAGTGTCTATGATTGCTAGTATATATTTGTAACCACCATTTACTTTCGAAATTGCTTGCATGTCCATTAAATCTGCTTGCCAGAGATCGTCGATATCTTTAAGTATGACCTGTCTTCTTGGAAAGTTAACTCTAGCACATTTATGAATTTCATTTATGACGTCTACTTTGCTCATAATGCTTATTTAAATTTCCTGCAATTTCTTTTAACACAATATTTTTTTCAAGATTATTTACTTTTTCATTTAAAGTTGAAATTAGTTTATCCAGTTGCTTTATTTGCATGCAAACATTATCTTTATTTTTTTCGATTTTCTCTTCGGTAATATTTTTACCCTCAACACGCTCCACTCTTATGTTACTTTCAGTTACGACTGATGCTTTATTTGTATGAACACAATTAATATTTATATGTTCATTCATGTTGTAAAATACTTTGATAACTGAGAGCATTCTAAAGCTTTTTAGTCTTTTATAATATCAGCTTCTTTTAACTCTTCTATAATTGAAAGAATTTCATTATCATGATTTGTATTACCAGCATTTTTTGAAGCAATTAGAAGTTTCAACCTTTCGATTAGTTCATTAGGGTCATCCCAGTAAACATAATCGGTATTACTTCTATATTTTTTTAATTTAGGCAAAAAACCACCCTTTTTTGTTTTAATTATCTGTCCTTCATCTTGAACATAACTATTTTGCGAAAACAAAGGTTTAATAATTAGACGATATTTTAAACTTTTATCACCTTTTATCTGACCATTAGGGTGAAAATCTCTTTTGTGCGCGTGTGTATTATGAAGCATATCTTTATAGACAATTTTATCTAGTTCGGTAACCAAATTAAGGTCAGGTTTACTGCGTACCAAAAGTTCCTTCAGGCCCGGTGTTAATTCATAAGGCCTTTTATCAATAGTGACTATATTGGTTTTGGGTGAATTACTGCTTTTATTTGCAATAGAAAACGAAACCTTGCTATTCCCCATCATCAGTTTTTTATTTTCACTACGTATCCCAAATGGGACATTCATATTATCATAGATTTCCATCATATCTTCTTTATTTAATGAAATCAGTGTATCGTTAGAATCTTTAAAATGATTTCTTATAAGAGCGTCTTTATTATACTCAGAATCTTCATTTGAATCTGTTTTTATACATTCTTCAAAACTTACATAATCCGGAGAATAATCTGTTGATGAGCTAAATCTTCTAAGCGTGTTACTCTCATTTCTTGAAATGTCCAATATTGGTTTAATTTTGTCATTTGCTTTAATTAATGTTTCTAGTGGATCTGTTATTGGTTTAAAGACCTTTTTAAATTTTAATTGAGCTGTATCTTCTTCATTTTGTATTGTTTTAATTTTATTTTTTATACTATCGACCGACTTTATCAATTGTTCTTTAATATTAACCTGCATAATGTATTTTTTTTTATTATGACCCATCCGTTATTTACAGATATCAGATTTCGATTGATATATTTTCTGTAATGAAGTGAATATATACTTTTTAAAAGTAAATAAATATGTCAAAGCCTTGCCTGTATCTACCTTCATTTAGAGGACAATCTTTATTAATTAATAAAAAGTCAAAACGATCTTTCCAAATAGCGGAGCAAAGTTTTTTAAATTCAAACCATTCTATGTCTGTATTCACGTGCTCATTATAAATATGTTTTAAGTTTACTTCGTCTTGTTTGAAAATGATTAATAGATTGACATTATCTCGTATAAGTTGTTTTGGTATTTTAGAATAGGTTTGTGATAAGTAAAAGCAATCTATCTGTTTATGTCTCCCCATTGCAAAGTAATTACGGATATTGATTTGATTTTCACATGCTACATCGTCGAAAATCATTACTGAATTGGTTAAAGCATCATTGAGGTGTATGACTTCTTTATTATCATTGAAGACAAAGAAGTTAGCACCTGGTATATAGTCCATAACTTGTTTTAAAAAGCAATACTTTGGCTGGAAAGCCGTCTTCGAGTATAAGTATATATGCTTAAACTTGAGACCATTTTCATGTAATATTAAATTAAGCATTATGTTAGTTTTTCCACAGTTAGATGGACCGCATATTATACATCTAATGGTATTGGGTAAGAGTGCACTATGTTTCACTTTACTTGATTGATTTTCTAATTTTATATTATTAACTTCTAAAGTGTGTGGTTGCTTGATGAACTTCATTGTGAAATGTGAGATAAATGATCGGCGTATTTATATATATATATAGGGATCAATAAATAAAACAAAGTTGGAACTCATTACGTTTATTAACAAATATAATAGTATCTATATTCTTATTCTTATTCTTATTCTTATTCTTATTCTTATCTACTTAATGCTATAAAATAATAGCTTAAGGTAAAAATATAAGCTATAAACTATAATACAACGTCATAGTGACCCCAAGGTAATGTTTCGATCTGATTTGCGAGTATATACCTTTTATCATCATTTCTATTCATCACCAGTTTATTTACTTGTTGCGAATATAAAACATGTTTGATTGACTTAATCATATTCATCTTACATAATCTACTTTCATTATCAAATAATGATTTATTGTAATGCGCCATCTCTAGCCTGTTAGTGACAGAGTTTGAAATACCTTTTGCTTTTTTTATTTCAGTTTTAGAAGCCGATAAACAGTAAAGTTTTGCTCTTAAACCAGTAAATTCGTTGATCACGTCTCCACCTAGTTCATCTTTAAATAGACCCGGTACTTTTGCATTTACCCGAGGTATTGAATATGGGTTATCTAAATCAAAATTACTTGTATCAAATTCCTTTATATTATTTTTTATATCATGGTAAATATCTTCCGTGTAAAATAAATAAAGAAGGCTGTCGGTGTCTGTGTAACATAGCCTGACATTATTCATATATTTTCTTTTAATATTATAATGATACTGATAAAGGTGTAACTTGGCATATTCTAAAACCGTAAAACCTATATAAATCGGTCTGTCTAAAACAATTCTCTCGGGTTTTAATTGCACCGCTACAAAGTTTTCCGAAAATATCGAAATACATTTTAAATTAGGCTTACAAATTAGTTTTTCAGCACAGAGTTGCTTATTTGTGACATTTTCTTTGTCCGTCCATTTTGTAGCTAGCTTAATATCTACCTGTTTACGTTTGTTTTCTATCGTTTTACCAAAAATAGAATTATTTAAAAGCTTGAAAAAGTCTTTTTCAAATGCAGTTGCAGATGCTTGACGCAGGGTAGTATTTAAATCAATATACTTTTTTAAATATTCTTCTTGTCGGAAAGTAAGAATTCGGTGAATTTTTCTTAGGACTAGCCCCGATTTTAAACACTGCTTTAAGTGAGTATAATGAATAACATAGTTAAATTTGTTATATAAATTAGCTATGAGTTTAGCTGTCTTTCCTCCGGGGGGTATGAATTTCTCCGGAGCAAACGGCAAATCACTATGAAAATCATGTACTGATTCAGGATATTCGAGATCTACTTCTAAAATGAAGCCATATTCGCTATCATCAGATATACTCATTACATGGAAACTGTTAATTTCTTTCTGATTTAAAAGTCTAAATTCTGAAATTGGTATTTTTTTTGTCATTGCATATCCGTACAGATTGTTACAATCGAGATAAATCAAATAGCTTGTCGGTTCTAAATCGTTGTATTCTGATAAATAGGGATTATTTGCTTTTGCATGACGTAGTGAGCACTGAGCCAGACCACCACGTATGCCCTTTTCTAACATTTGATATATTTCTAAGTCATCAATCAAGTCTAGCTCAACACGTGTGTAAAGCAACATAGCATCCCAGCTTAAACTAGGTGCCGTTACATAGTACCCAGGGTCTAAATTATAACATTTTAAGCTTAAATTACGAAAATTTTCAAATATGTCACACAGTAATAAAACATCGCATTTTAAATATAAGTCAGTGTACTCGCCAATAGTATTGATATTAAATGCATTCCACACAGTTTTTGCGTGTTCATATTCTTTATCACTAATGTGTTCCATTTTCAAAGAGTTATAGAAGTATTTTTTTCGAGGGAGTGTTTCTTCTTCGTACTTGTCCCATGTGTTAATATAATCATAAGGATAAATACCTTTTCTTTTTAACAAGTTTAAGTTTTCATTATTAAATTCTGCTGATAAATGAATAAAATCATGATCTGATAAACTTTTACTTAGTGCATCTAAACTAGAGCTTAAAAATTGAAACGAATCTATGAATTTTATTTGAATAGAACGATCTCCATTCTCGCTTTCTATATATTTGGTAATAGTTAAATACTTTTCCTTAGTTTTAGGTATAATTTTTATATAACCTCTATGTCTCACTAATTCTTGTATAAAGAGATGCGAGTCGTAATTCGATAAATTGTGAAAAAATACTGGTATGAATGGACACACTCTAAACATTAAGTTACATTGAACATGTGCAGGTCCTCTATATTTCCCCGTCACATGATCGTGGTCACGTACCTTATCATGAAATAATAACTGATCACAGATGTGACAAATAGTAGCATTGTTATAACTGATTTTCTCTTTTTTCGTTAAAGGTATCATTGGTTTTCTTATTGATAATATTTCATATATTTTCTTCACATCTTCTATTAATCTAGTAACAAATACTTCAACACAGTCAGGGCCTCTATACGTAACATATTTATTTTGGCTTGGATCGTGTGAACAACATATATAGTATCCAAAACATGAAGGCTGATGTATTTTGAAATTGTGTGTTTTTTCAGATTTTGTTTCCAAACAACTCTGCAATAGGCTTTCAAAGTCTGCATAAATGACATAATTAATTTTTTGTTTTCTTTCAAAATTCTTAAAACCGAGTTTACTATCCTTTTCGGGCAAAATTGATAAAACTTTTGAACAGATATGAGATTTATATTTATTTTCACTGCTATAGAATTGTAAACATGATTCACACAGCATGAAAATACCTTTATGACATGTCACTTGTCGTCTTACTAATCGTATCAGATTTTTAATAAGACAATAATGGCTTACTCCTTTTCTTTCTAAATATAACAAATTTACATGTACAGATTTTCTCTTATTTGTTAAATACAGAGGTCCAGTTACGTTTTCGCTCTTATTATCTAATCCATAAATATTAATACTTATGTTGTTGTTTATTTCGAATAGTTTTATGTCTTGATATGAGACAGGAAAAGACATTCCCTCAATATTTAATACAGAACTGTAGTGTGGGTACGAATGAGTCCTGCATACGTTCATCTTAGCAGGAAACAAAGCAGCTACCACACTCCATAAAAAGCAATGATTGTCATCATTTTGTATATTAATACAACTTTTAGAATTCTTAATTTTTGTAGGCAAATCTAAATATGTACCACCTCTCATAGGACAATATTTATTCACATTGATTTCTAGATGACTTACAGAATGATAAGACCATCCAGAGTCTTTGTGCTCGAATTCAGACATTTTACATTTTAAAAGTTCGGTTACTTTCGAATACAGGTCATCAATATCTGTGTTATTACAAATCATTTCATATTTCGTATTGAATGACTTAAGTTGTTGCTCACTCGTTTTTTGTAAGACAAAGTGGGCAAACAATTCGAAATTAATCTTGAGACAAGTATTTTTTATTAAAGATGTATGTATAAGTTTCAGGATATCATTTTTATTCTGACACAAGAATGCCTCCGGTGTGAGGTATTCAACATCTTGTGCAGGATTTAAACGATATGTTATGATTCTGTTTTTGAAAGCACTTGCAATTATATAAATATTTTCAAATTGGCTTTGCAATAAACTATTAGACTTGTGAATATTTGTTCTCAAGTGATATTTGAATTTATTACTCGGTAATTCAATGAGACATGTTTTACATTCTGTATATTCTGGATTATTTGTATATTGCATTCGGTGAGTAGTCGGGGTTTGTACTGTAAATAAAACAAAAAGATAAAATTATAGTTACATTTCTGCATTATATTATGATTTGTAACCCTTATCAATAGTTTACGTTCGCATCGATAACTATTATATTAATATTAGGTAAGTATATTAGATACTATAATTAAAGTAATTAAGTGAATGATTAATAATGATTAAAAACAAGTCAGTAAGTATTAAGAACAGAGTCGAGAGAATACATCTACTAAAAATAACTGCTGACATAATCTATGGGACAGTGCTTGAACTCTCTATGAGTTTCTTTCAAAAAGTCTTTTATATGCTTCCATGCTGGCGTCTCATCATTAGTACGATTTTTTACAGTTATGATAGCATGCCTCCATCGATTTATAGGGGCTACACGCTCTATCTCACTATGATCATAGATCTTTAGTTCCACATAAAATTTACCCTTTTTGTTTTCATAGGTCTGTTTACTTATACCGTTGGCTACTCTACGGGTATAATAAGAATGTAACGGCGCTATTTTTTTACCCGAGGTGCTTGCAACGGCCTCCTCTTCCTGCTCGTCGTCGCTGTCGGTCCCAAATAGATCATGCGACGTGGGTCTCATGCTGGCGCTGATAGGCTTGATTGTGGTCTTGTTCTTTTTCTTCTTCTTGATCTCGGTGTTCATCGATTCGTCCTCCGCCAACCTCTTGACAGACGTTGACGAAGATGAAGCTCTGGGATCCTTCGGTTTTTTCAGCTGCTGCTGATGCTCGGCTTCATCATCGGAAGAGAAAAGTTGGGTAGCTGTTTGTTTCGACCTGTAACAATATATATTTATGTATTAGACATCTAATAAAAATATTACACAAGGCACAGTTCAGTACAGGATGGGATTAAATTGCTTTAGTTGAGAGAAATGATTAAATGCATAAGAAAAGGTAGGTTAATTATTTGACTGAAATAGATTAATCGATTATTAAATAATTTGGGAGATGATGAATCGACGAATAAATGAAACGATTGAATAGATAAAATGAGTGAATAGATGAAATTATTAATCAGAGAACTGATTGAAAAGATAATAAATTACTTACATTTCAAAGCCTGCTGAGTTTTGCTTGATGTACTTATGTTCTGTACTTGACGTAGAAATTCAGGTGCACCGAGTCCTTCCAAGTTCCCGTGGTGGTTTGGTAGTGAACTGCCGCCCTCGACCCGTTTATATAGGCGTAAAAACGCGTTACGCATTACCAAATTTGGAAAAATGCATACGTGCAAAAATAAGTTCATCACAAAGATTGCAAGCACAGCATTTTTACATCGATATTAGACGAGCGTTATAAACGCAGCGTTTTAAACGCTTAATTAATTAAGTGTCAACGCGGGTACCGCTAACAATAGATTATTGAGAGATTAAATGAAAACGTAATTATAATCAATTTATTGACATGTAATTTTTATATTGAATGTGTTAGCGGTACAAACGCTGCGGTTATAACGCTCGTCTGAAGATTTCAATGCATCTTTGTGCACGTGTCACAAATTCCTAGCCATATGTGGAGCCGTAAGTTTTGGATTACTTTGCATAGTTTGCATACATAAAACGAAACTGAATTGAACCTTAATGACACAAAAAAAATTGGATCATTCCCTATATAAACGAACCAAGATACCTGAAAAAAACATTCAAGTGGTCTTATCTGCTCTACGATGTCGGTAAGTAAATATTTTATCAAAAAGTATTTTAAATTATTAATAAATAATCATTAATTATTTTTTAATATTTACACTAGGATCTGTTCTAGGATAGTTGTGATTGTCTTCATCAACTTGTAAGTTTAGTCTTATTTAATTAATAATAATGTACTTCTTTGTTTCAGATGTCCAGTGATATTTTCCCCAATGATTCTTCATACTCTCCAATTCCTGCTGAGCAAGCCCTACGTCAAAAAGTGGTCAACTATTTAGAAAGAGAAAGACCATTTCAACCATTCCAATTTGAAGACACACCACCATGCAGTAATAGTGATAACAGTAACAATAATAATAAAAAACGAAAAAATGATGTTGTATACTCATACATACAGAAACCATCAACGGGTCATCGCAGTAAAATAATACGAATACAAGTTTTTGACGCCGACGAATTCGCAAATTCGCCATGTGATTGTAGTGCCAATATTTGTGTCCAACATGTTGTGGGGAATGTATTTAATGATGATATCTATAGGTGTGTTAAGGATATTGTAAGCAAATTGCATAAAAAGATGTGAATAAACTAGCACTTTCCATTCGGTTGTTTTATTGCCATCACTCCTGCTAAAAAAGTCACCTACCTACTTACACATCAAACGCATACCTATTAGTTACATTTAACAAACATGCAACTTTGCATACACCAACAGTCAAATTATATTGAACTTAATTATTTAATTAAACAATACTCACTCTGAATAGATGATTCTAAATATAGTATTCGTTTTGAATAGAGGATTCTGAAAACAACCTTCATTTTGAATGGAGGATTCTGAATGCAACACTCATTTTGAATAGAGGATCCTGAATACAACACTCATTTTGAATAGAGGATCCTGAATACAGCACTCATTTTGAATAGAGAATTCTGAATAGAGGATTCTGAATGCAACACTCATTTTGAATAGAGTATTGGGGTACCTGGATCTTTTGATCCAGGTACCCCAATACTCACCTACTTCTGTCAAGACCCTTTTTCTCAAGAACGCGTGAAAGAAGAAGACTAGATATATTTATTTATTTATTTGTTTTCGGAAGGCTTACAGACTAATAAAATTATAGTAACAATAATATTTAACTAAATTGCTAATTACAAGCCCCCTCAGATAAATACAGAGTTAAAGATAAGATATAACCTAGACCATGAGGGAGTCTCATAGTCTCAGTTGCATCTCATCTGTATACCTACATTATAAGCAAAATAAATTATTTGTATTCCATTCTATTCAGACAATAATTATGGTAATTTAATTTTTATTCAATCTCAAGTCAATTTGTTAAAATTTTAAGCAAATCAGGACAACAAACGGTTCAAGTGCATGCAGGTGCCTCCTGTACAAAAAATGGATTTGCTAAGATCTTACTTAATTCTTCCTCTTTTCGTTTGGTTAGCGACTAACCTGGTGTTAGAGTTTTAAAGCCGCCCATGGGTCTCTGACTTGGCTTCACATGCCTTCGAGAAATATCTGTCAGTCATGTCGGTTTCCTTACGATGCTTTACTTCACCGTTTTCGAAGCAAGTGATAATTATACAATACGCACATGAATCCGAAAAGTCAGAGATGCGTGCCTTGGGTTGGAGCTCGAGACCTATGACTTGTCAAACCGACGCAGACGATCACACCACTAGGCTATCACTAGCCTATGAAAGCGATTTATTTGCAAGTAATCGAAGTGACTATCAGTGATTACGAACATGGAAAAGTTAAAAATGTTTGGAACTGACATAAGCTACCGAAAAACTTATGTCAAAAACTCAAAAGTCATTTATTGAAACTAGTCTGAGAATTACCACTTTTGGAACGTCAAAATTACATAAGACAGTCTCCCAAAACGTCCACCCTTCACCACTTCCTAGTGCTTTAGCTTTTCAATTCTGTTGAAAGTCATTACAGAAATATGAAACGCTATGAAAGCGATTGCCACCGATCCAGGCTCCCGGGATTCCTTTAACACTTATACAGTAAACTTACATGAAAAATTGTCGCAATATGTTTAATTAAATAGCTCATATAGTTATGACAAACAATATGACATTGAAAAAATCACATACTTACAAGTAACATCACGCCTGGTTAACCCCGAAGGGTAGGGCAGATACCTAGTACACCCACATTTCACCAGTTATGTTTAAGTCCCATGTAATAGGGGGCGAGCCTATTGCCTAGCGTGCACAAATCCAGAATCTAAGATTCCTGCAACAAAAAAAATCCAGATGGAAAACCCAATAACACTTTGTTCGATTCGTTAATCGAACCCGGAGCCTGATAGTCAGCAGTAGCACTTACACCCACCAGAGCAACGAGGCAATCAGACATTGATTGATTTGATTAGTTGGGGGGAGACATTGACAAAATGTTATTTTAAATAAAATGTTATTTTAAACAAAATGTTATTTTAAATAAAACGTTATTTTAAATAAAATGTTATTTTAAATCAAATGTTATTTTAAATAAAATGGTATTTTTATTATAAATAAAAAATGTTATTTTATTTTGTCAATGTCTTAAAAAAAGTTTAGCACGCTACGGAAAAACGAACTGAAAATCATGAAACAAGCCTTGTCTGAAATCATAGCCTGAAAATATCCTCCAGACCCAGAAAATTCAGCGTTGCGCAAAAGAATTATTATTGGTCCGGAAACGTCTCAAACAGAACGATACCACCTTATTCATTACTGGGTATTTAGATAAAATAATTGCCATACTTATTCACGAATATTATTACAATGGCTAGGAAAATAGACGCAGATGAATCCATCTTAGTAATACCAACATTTGTCTTGGCTTCGCTAATGGAGACAATAAAAAATATTCAGTCTGTTTTTGTACTAGTAATGAAGACTGCCTGGAAGCTTTCGGGAGGACATTGAACCCATACCACTGAATCAAAACTTGTCGATAACGAACCAAACGGAACACAAATCATTGGCTTGTGAAAATATGACGTGAATATCGTGCAGTGTATTGTCAAATTGAGAAATGATTACGCCGACAAATGTGTGTGACCCCTATGTAGTTAGCTACTGCAAATATTGCTAACCACGACTGTCTTATCGTTTGAAAAGGGCATGAGCTGTACCGCCAACCCGCACTGGCCACGCGTGCTAGCTTACAACCCACTCCTTCTCGAAGATAGGAGGCCTGTGTCCCAGCAGCGGGAATATTATAGGTTGATTATGCTATGAGCTGTACCTACTCATATATAACGGAGGAGCCTCTTTACTTTTAAAAGAGTAACCGTGGAGTTTCTTGCCGGCTCTTCTCCATAGAAAACGACCAATTGGAACCGTGCACCTAGCTTCTGACGTTTCAGAAGTGCCCTTATAGGTTTATGTGAAATGAAATATTTTCAATTTAGTTTTTTTTTTTTTTTTTTCTTTTGTTATTATCGGGTATATTTTAACTACTGTGGGCTTACTAATGGGTGGTTACTGCGCAATAGAAAAACCGTTTACAGTACAGATCAAATTATAATTTACTATCAAATTAATCACACTAGCAATTCACACACTGTAGGTACACGACACAACTATTCTGAATGCGCGACAATTTCTATACGTGTTCACTGCTTGACTGCCACCGATGAACTCTGCTTAGCTTCGGCCGGCCCGGCAGACTTTGTCGAGCGCCGCTAAGAGACGCTTGCGTCCTGATTAGTCAACTCAGTAACATATTTCCGACATATAATTCTTTCTTGAGCTCTCTTTCAAGCGAGTTGAACGGCCGTACATCCAATTTCAGAGCGTTTTTGACGACTTAATGTCAAATATCGGTGCCGTCAATTCTTTTATGACAGCCGTTCTGCTATGGCGGAACCGCGTAGCGTTATTCCCATCACTGCCGTACAACGGTCAAACTACAAGAGCAAGATACGACAAAGCATGAGCTAAGTAACAATTTTGACCTAAAAACACTATGGTTATTTACAATTTCCGAAACATGGTGAAAATTTCAATTTTCTTCCACATTTTAAGAAGCACATATTCAGTAGGCATTATAACCCTGATATACAGTCCCAGAACTAGGTTAAAACATTTAGGTAACACTATGAAAGTAATCTTCCAAAATATTCATACCTACATACATTACGCCAGTATACTCTACTTTCTTATCTAGCAGTTCTTTTTCCTTCCTAGCTGGCAACCATCCAACAGATATAAACGGTGGATGCATCAGCAAAAGAATATTTACTTATAGTTATAACTAGTTAGAATTTGGAAGTTAAAGAGAGGAAGTTGTCACAAGCCTGTAATCACCCAAGGGTGGGGCAGAGTTGTACTTATGGTAGCCACATTTCGTCCTATATTTAAATCTCATAGGGGGCGAGCCTATTATCATAAAATAGGCACAAATTCAGACTGCTACTGAGAAATTCTTGATCGAAAAATCAATAACATTTTACTTGACCTGGTTATGAAACCAAAGACCTCAGGGCTCAGAAGTAGCACTTCAATCAGTCTGCCTAGCCTTTTCCCAACTATGTTGGGGTCGGTTTCCGGTCTAACCGGATGCAGCTGAATACCGTATTTTACATGGAGCGACTGCCTATCTGACCTCCATAACCCAGTAACTGGGTAATACGATACCCCTTGGTAAGCCTGGTTTTACAGAATTTCGGGTTTCTGACGACCCGTAACGACTGTCAAAGATCCACGAATGACAGCCGGGACCAACGGCTTAACGTACTTTCCGACGCACGGAAGAGTCTCGGTATGTGAAGATGGTCACCCATCCACAGACTATCCCCGGCAAGCGTAGCTTAACCAATGAAAATCCAATGGAATTTCATTCTGAAATAAAATGATTATTATTTTCTATTATTAACCTGATGGATCGAACCGTGCGGCTGTTATTAGGTACTTAGCCACGAGCTTCTCCTTAGCCACGAGCTCCTCCTTAGCCACGATCTCCTCAGAAGTAGCACTGCCGATCACTAAACCAACGAGGTAGTCTACCAGTACCAACACCATAAGTGTCGTTAACCCCGTGGCCACGAGCTACACGCTTAGGCAACACGCGTCTTGCGTCGGCGACTGCGGAAAAAACAAATGAAAGTTGTTTATAACATGCCAAAAGTAATCGCAAGGTGACTTGTGGAGCGACGGACGGAAACAAAACACGCGCGCGCGTGTCGCTAGACGAAGGCGCGTAGCTGGAGGCCGTGAACGAGGCCTAAAAGTAACTCAATAAAATAAAGCTTAATCGATTGGTATTTCACCTAAAAGTTTTAGTGGAAACCCAAACGCACCCAATACCTAAAGCTAACCGAATCAAACACAAGCGGATAGTGAAACTATGTCGAATGGATGTATAAAGATAGCCAGCAAAGCGAATATTTTGTTACTTCACAATGCTTTGAGATTCGGTTTGACCCACAGACCACGGTGACTCCTCGGTGGCCGCCTAGAGACGGCATTGCCAACACTTTTCATATGAACCAAACGTGTCACCATTGAATCGCACTACGACACAAATAACGCAAAGAAACTGACGGCTTTGAACGGCGGTTCGTGACAGAAATTGTGAGCTCAGCGCACTTTCGATGCCACGAATTTCATTTGTACTGCGGCCTCTAGACGCTGTCGTTGCGGCGATTCCGTGTTCTGGTTTGACCCGAAATGCTAATATAAATACTCCCTATGAGCGCTAACTGGAGCATGGGGTATCATCAATGCAAAAAATGAATCATCCATACACTCACCGACCGCTTCAGCAGCTCAAGTCTGTGAGCTGTTCAAAATATATCATCCAGCCTAGCCCTTTCCCAAATATGTCGGGGTCGGCTTCCAGTCTAACCATATGCAGCTGAATACCAGTATTTTACATGGAGCGACTGCCTATCTGACCTCCACAACCATTGGGTCCCCCCTAGTTGTTAGACTGTTGGGCTTCTGACTACCCGTAACGGCTGCCAAAGATCTACGAATGACATCCAGAATCAACATGCTTTCTTAGGCACATAGGGTTCTCGATAACTGGTGGATGGTCACCCATGGACAGACAGACCACGGACCTTCGATCGACCTGGGTGGCCATTTTTATGTAGCCTTGAGCCCCTATTCAAAATACACGACTATTACAAAACCAAGGAGGCCCTCTAAGAAAATAAATACCCCTATAATCATGTATCATAACAGAAATTATGGTAAAGAAGAGAATATCCTCGCTAACAAATTCCCCGGAGGGCATAGTGTTTCTACAGTAAGTCATCTCTGGCAATAATTTAGCTCCGCCTACGCAATTGCGTTGACCCTTACTGTCTTAACGATCTATGTCTCTATAATTTATATTTTTTACGTTATAGTTTTGTGGAGAGAAGAGTGAAAATGATTATGAGTGGTTTAGCATAGAAAATTGTTGCAATTAAGTTGATTAATATATAAAATTAAAATCGTATGACCATTGCATCCAAGCACAGAGTGCAAAGTGCAAACCCACTAAAGAGTTCAACTGCCACTAACGAGACACAATAATTTCTATTGTTATCGCCTTCTAAAAGTAAATCGACAGTTGAGCGGATCACTAAAAGTAAAATTACTGTTGCCACAACTATCTACAATTCAAAATGATTTCTAATCGTATGGCAATAATAACTGAAATTCAGTACCTGCGTTCATAATTGAAATTCTAATTTGCCACGTTGACTTACATTCAGGTTATGCGTTACTTTCATGTGACCAACGTAATCAAAACAAAACTCAAGAACATCATAAAAAAATTCACATCAATTTACTTTTACATACAGTCTACTCATAATTATCTTCATCGCCACATGCAAACTACGCATCACACTGACGACACGCAAAATCCTGCATCGCGCAAGCAGAGTTTATCGCACGACGAGTATATATACAACGTCCCGACAACAATCGTCGTGCAGTTGCCCACCAGACACGACACCCGTCCGGTCGGAGGATCCTCCCTTTTCTATAGAGGATGGGTGAACTTTACATCCTGCTTCTCATACCTCTATAGGTAGGTACATCCTCGATACATACTAGAAAAAACAAAAAAACCTATTCAATTATTTTACTAAGAAGTTATTTATTACACGATATAATAGTCGTCAAATAGATCACTATGATTCCGGCTCAATGTTACAACAAATATGATTGCTCAAATGTCCCTTCAATACTCCATCAAATACTGTCATCAGCTTCATTCTAATATTATATTTCTAAATAAATGTTATGATATTATTTTCTGTGTCCCATTTATATAGACGACAATATTTAGGCTGTATTTCCACAAAATTTTCGAGGTATATAGGAAAATCCATCAGAAAGATTGATTTATTTTCGTACAGTATCTACACTTAGGTACGGTTCACATTATAAAAACGATTTTGTTTATTTGGATCTTAGGCATCGTTACCATCATCTCGTGAAGATTTATTTTTTATCGTAGGAAAACTCTGCTTTCTAGCTTTTCTACTGGGTCGTGTTTAACGCCAGAAAATAATAAGAACTATGACAAATCGTACTAAGTAGGTACTACTTTATTTCAATTAAACCATTTACAGGCACTTTTGAATTGTTAAATAGTCGGTCAGTTAATCAGAAAGTTGAAGCTAGTTGCCCATTCCAAAACGTAGATCTTTATGGAGAAGAACGGGCAAGAAACTCCAAGGACACTCTTTTAAATATAGAAAATTACAAAATCCTGGGTACATTATTCTTGTTGCTTCTACGTATATATGTGAGAACAGAACTATATTATTATCAGTGCCAGTAAGTTTGGCAAAACTCTCCTGAAATAGAAAAAGTTTAGAAGCGACAGCTGGTGAAGCTGTCGTTTAAAGCTTCGTGCAGACCAGCGCGACGCGACACCGGTTATTGTTATACCTTCAAGTTTACTTAGAAATTGTATTGTGCGAGTCGCGGCGCGACGTCGCGTCGCGCTGGTCTGTACGAGCTTTAAGACAGAGAAAAGGACATTAGTATAGGCATTTCTATAGCACATTAAATGTGATTTTCAAATGAGTACTATTAAACATTACCTTTCTTTTAAAAATGCATACATTACCCATGCATTTCAAATACATACATCATTTACACTGCTACAAGGTTTTTTGGCGCACCAATGATGTTATCAGGGTGGCGCTGTTTGTGAACATTTAGTGCAATTGTTTTGTAGAATGTATAGAAAAACCAAGATGGCGGCGTTAGTTCCGATTTTGGCCACGCGCCAAAAGTTCCTTACGCTATGACAATCGCCTTCATTTTGACCTAGCTGTTACGTTGACCAACCGCTACATGGTAATCAGCACGCATACAGCTCAGGTAAGTCGACCGAATCTGCTCTTCATCTGGTAGTCAGCCAGATAGAGGACGCGATTCATCAAAAGGGCACCTGCCTGGGCACTTTTATAGACATCGAAGGAGCCTTCGACAAAACCAACTTCTCCAGCATCAGTAGCGCCCTCTCCAGACATGGAGTAGAACAGGTACTAACGGACTGGATTACAAACATGTTAAGCAAACGAGTGGTTTGCCTTGAGGATGAGCAGCAGTTGGCCATGATAGCCAGAGGCTGCCCTCAGGGAGGAGTTCTGTCCCCCCTTCTATGGAATCTGGTAATTAATGACCTCATCACCAAACTCAACGCCAACCGCTATTACACGATAGGGTATGCAGATGACCTCGCAATCCTTGTATCGGGGAAGGTGACGGGAACGATCTGTAACCTCACTCAGCAAGCACTACGTATCGTAGAAAGTTGGTGCAGGAAATTTGAACTATCAGTGAACCCCACTAAAACTGAACTAGTCATGTTTACCCAAAAACGAGCATTAGGCCCATTCTGTCTACCGAAACTGTTCGATACAGAGCTTCAGTTGGCCAGCGAGGTCAAGTACCTTGGGGTCACTCTAGACAGTAAGCTAAACTGGAGTAGCCATGTAGACAACAAGCTAAACAGGGCCTGCATCACCTTCTGGCAATGCAGGAAAATGATAGGTAAGAAGTGGGGCCTATCCCCCAAAATCATACTGTGGCTGTACACAGCTGTGATCCGCCCCATGATCGCCTACGGGGCCGTGGTCTGGTGGCCCCGCACACAGCTGGTTACAACCTCCAACGAACTACAACGCCTGCAGAGACTAGCCTGCGTTGCGACCACTGGCTGCATGAGGACTACTCCGACTGCGGCAATCGAAGCCATGCTGGGTCTAACCCCGCTCCATCTGTTTTTACAGCAGGAGGCGACGATGGCGGCGGTGCGTCTTAAGGCAATTAATCTCTGGGGTAAGAGAAACACACAACACACCGCGCTGCTCGAGGGACTCAATTCTGAGTTCCCTATTACGAAAGCCATAAATGATCGGGTGCCCAAACAATTTATCTTCGATAAAAAATACAGGATTCAACTTCATGAGGATCACCGATGCGAGGGTTTACGCCCCACAGAGCTACGAATCTTCACCGATGGATCCAAAACAGGTAGTGGCACAGGTGCTGGAATCTTCTCGGAGGACTTCAACATACAGATAGCCACACCATTGGGGGTCCATAACACAGTGTTCCAGGCCGAATGTATGGGTATATCTCTTGCCGCTTTAGCCATCATGGCCAGGGAAGTTAAGGACCACTCGATACGTATACTCTCAGACAGCATGGCTGTTCTGCTAGCGCTAAACAGCCACACTGTTGACTCTGGGCTGATATACGAGTGCCACCAGCGCCTTAACCAGGTGGGTAGCCTCAATAATATTACCATTCAATGGATCAAAGGACACAGCGGTTCGCGGGGCAACGACGCAGCCGACGAACTTGCCAGAAGGGGGTCGAGCATGGCACCAGTGGGGCCAGAACCCATTGCGCCACTCCCCTTCGGGTACCTACGCACTCTGGTAAGGAAACGAACCAGGGACCAACATCACAAACTTTGGTTGGACCACGGTGAGTGCAGGCAGGCCAAGGAGGCACTCCCTACAATTGATGGCCGCTTCACGAAACAGGTTCTCCGACTAACTAAACAACAGCTGCGTACAGTCACTGCAGCTGTAACTGGCCATGGGTCATTTAATAAACACCTCTTTGTCATAGGAGTCACAAACAGTCCGCTTTGCAGAGCCTGCATGGAGGACGACGAGACAGCAGCTCATGTGCTGTTATACTGCCCGGTGGTCGCCACATACAGGGCAAAGTACTTCGGTAACCCAGGTACCCTACGTGAGATTGTCAGCGACACCAAGGCGCTGCTGGCCTTCTTTGAGGAGCTGGGGTGGATCGAATAACCGATTTTCCCACCCGTACGCAAAATACGCGCTTAGTCGTGGAGTTGCGGATATCAGCCCGTATTACCTATTACCTACCTACGTTGACCAACTTTTCAAACATAATTGAATAGAATCAACCCGGATACGAACGAGTGTGTTATGTGATTAGGATGCTATATCAAAATTGGTTGCTTGAGTTTAGTTTTCAATATTGGTAAATTGGCGTGTGCTAGCTGACATGTGGCAAATAATTTAATTTAATGTTTTGTGTTTTTTTGTACCTTAATGTTTATTACACGACTACGGAAAAGTGAAAAGGAGTTTGTTGCGCCTCTTCTTTTTCCCAGCTAAAGCACTAGGAAGTGGTGAAGTTGAAGGATGGGAGTCTTGGGGACTCTTTATATAATTTTCTTGAATCAATGACATTTAATTTTGTAAACCTTGAGTGACTTTGACCATAGCCCTGCAGTGAAACAACTTTACTACCGGCTAAGGCTAGTATTATTTATCTGTATTTAAATCACGTACAACACAAAAAACCAGCCACTTAGCCAGTTCCCTAATCCATTTTCCTCAGTAAATAGGGCAACGACCCTATAAATAAAACGCCAAGGCCTCCTAATACAAAAAAACGAACCTTTTGATAAATGTCCGTGTAACATGAAAATTTTAACATTTAAATATTTCGGGTCACATCAGCCGTATGCACGATGACCGCTAGGCAAAAGTCTATACAAAATGGGTGCCTGAGGATGGACGGCGAGGCCGGCCCAGAAAGAGGTGGCGAGATAACCTGGACGCGTACACCGAGAGCTAGCTGGTTTGAGGTATCGCGAAAAAAGAGTTCCTGGAATGATTTGGGGGAGGACTATGCCCACAAGTAGGACAGTA
Organism: Agrochola circellaris; assembly: GCA_914767755.1. Classification (NCBI taxonomy): domain Eukaryota; kingdom Metazoa; phylum Arthropoda; class Insecta; order Lepidoptera; family Noctuidae; genus Agrochola; species Agrochola circellaris. The sequence goes on from OU611860.1 coordinate 15,647,294, forward strand.
AGGGCTAACAAAAAGAAAAATCAGTGAAGAATATTTTATTGTCATTGTTTATGTTGAGCTTCGTAAACTTTGAATGCCTTAAACCCTGGTTCCTAAGAAAGAGCAGGCCAATGTATTATAATTATGTAGAATTTTAATGGGTATGTAACTGGGGTTTTCCGTCAAAACTATTAAGATTTTTGTTGATTTTGACCTATTCGAAAAAAAAAGAAACAAGCAGTATTTTTGTGATGTTCCACCTCTATGTTTAATTTTTCTTTTGTTTTACATAAATCAACAAATACTGTTTTAATCAAGGGTATTCTACAACTCTGAACAATATTGTACCATGTGCAATTAGCGAAAATAGATGTTGAAACAAAGCACTAACAAAGGAAACAACTTATTCACATAACATTATGTAAAAACCTACAATAATTTTCAACAAAATAGACAGAAAATTAAAAGCAAACCTATGTATGCCATTACACGCTGTAGCCGGTCAAAGTATAACGGAACATTCTCGAAATAGAATTCAGAGTATTATGTGAATTGCATTTAGTTCTCTTTGTTTGTATGTAAGAGGAAATGTTAAGCATTCCACATGTTGTGTGTATGAAGAGCATCCTTTACGTTAAAATGGGTTTTTGTTTGAGTATAATAACGGTGTATTTTTACTAATAATAATTATAAATCGTTCGTCATTTACCGAGAAACCCCAAATCCTAATCAAGTATACAACATGTAACAAAAACCCTATCCGATCCGTGAGGGTGTTCTTAAGACACGAGTCTATAACGTCGTGTCGTGTCTATGTGTATTTATGTGGCAATTTCCAAGAAAAAAAAAAAAATATTCGCCATTTATTTTGCAATGGGGAAGTTTACCGGTGTGATACATGAGGCACGGGGGGCTGTCATTTAGCGGGTGTCTACAAGTCCCCTTGAAGACCCCTGTTGAAAATTTACCATTGTTTTTATGGAATTGGGATAATTTTGGTAATCAAAACGTGAATTTTAAATAGCAATAACTTTTTATTTTTTAATAATAATTTAAAAAAAACTTATTGGTAGGTAATGTATTGCAGGACCTATGAGCCCTTTTCGTATCGGACAGGGTTTTTGTAAGACATCGTATTATGAATTGAGTCAATTTTACCACTTATAAAATTTGTTTTATCTTTTATTTTTATCAATGTACCAATTGTATTCAATCAGTTCTTTTTTTTATCCTGTTTTCATTTAACTAAATTGTATCTCTATGTGCTGATGTTAATTTGTTTTATGAATTGACTTAAAGTTAGTAATGTATGATTTTTTTATTTATCAATAAGTTATCTTTTTATCTATAATTCTTATCAATTTTTATCGGTTTTTATCAATTTTTATACATTTTACCATTTTTATTTTTATGCAATTTTTATCGGTTTACCAATTTCTCAATATTAGCGCTTATTACTAAGTAAGTTAGCGTAACGACTGTCAAAGGTTAATAAACGACAGCCGGGATCAACGGCTTAATATGCTTTCCGAGCCACGGAGAGGTCTCGATATATAATGGATGGTCACCCATCCACGAACCGACCGCGGCAAACGTAGCTTAACCTTCGATTGACCTGTACGGTAGTTATCATTTAGCCACGAGCCCTAAATTCCCCGAAGGAGTAGATAGAGATAAATAGTAGATATGATAAGATAAGATAAGTCTTTATTTGCTTTAAACATGGTATAAAGTTGTTACAGTCTGGTTTTTTTTTGTAGACCCATGCATCACTAAATACTATGTCCACACTGCCTTTTCCGATCATCACTGGCATGCGTCAAAGCGCATTCAGCAGCGCACGTGCCTCACGGGCATGCCTTTATATTTTATATTTATGTAAAATTCATTAAACCTGACTTGGTCTCCGTACGTCTTTTTCGGGTGACCACTGAAAATCAGCGCTGTGCTGTGGGCCTCCATAGCACAGCATCATGCTGAGTGGAAGCATTCTTGTCACAGTCATGACGTGCCAGCAGCTGCCGACTATTTCTGTTTTGTGCTCGTTATTGTATTTAAATCTATTCTGATTTTTTTTCTTATTTTCTACTTGAGTTTATCATCTTTTTTTTTATGCACGTGTTTCTGTGACAAATAAACTTATTTTTCTTTCTTTCTTTCTTTATGATGCACGCGTTCCCGCGCTCGGTGTTTTTCGGTGCAATCAATCTTTACATCTTCACAAGTTGACCGAAACTCGACGACAAATGTGGACAGTTAGTTGCATGCGTTTTGATGCACACAAGAATGGAATACGCTAGACGAAAATGATATTTTAAGATGAAGATGAAAAGGGTATAGTGTGGACATAGCTATTATGGATGCATTGTTTTTTTTTTTCATGTCATATTATAACAAGATCACGCCTATAATCACCGAAAGGTTAAGCAGAAGTGTATCTATAGTAACACCTACATTACGCCAGATATGTTTAAGTAAGAAGTACTATGGGGAGAGCCTATTGCCATGAACCGGGCTCGAATCCAAACTCCGGGCTGCTACTGACAAATTCCAGATGAAATAACCCAACATAACTTTTCCCGAACCAGGAATCGACACCAGGACCTCATGCTTAGCAGTAGGCACCTTCGACCTCTAGACCAACGAGGCAACAAAAAAATGTATATAAAGTTAATAAGTATTTTCCCTATTCGCAGCTGGAATCATGTAGAAAATGACTGCCACATTTATAGTCTACATAATAGAATAGAACTCAGTAATTAATCTCGATTTAAAGCTAGACTTGAGATAGCTACTAACATATTAAACGATGTATTTAGGCTTCATTGAGACAATAAGATTTATTACCTAAAATAAGATTACCTATTTGCGTTATTAATGTTACTCAGTACCCACAAAACAATACATTTTGTTTGAGAAACAAATACCCAATATCTTGAAGATAACTTACATAATGTAAAAGCAATTCATTATGTAAGTTATCTTATAATACCTTTTATCTTATTGTTCTGCTACTATTGAACTGAAATAGAACATGTTCAGTGGAACGAGCTATTTGGTAACATAAAATCACGCCAGTGTTCCCAAAAGGGTAAGGCAGACGTGCAACTTATATTACCAGTTATGTTTAAGGCGACGATAACCGACTTTTAATGATTTTATACTGAAAATCACATCTAAACTAGTAGTGTTAATGGTTTGGAAAAAAGATATGTTAAATTAGAGCATTTTCTTAATAACTTAACATAAGAATATTTTAGATTATGTTTATATTACATAGTGAAATTAATTTGTAATGTTATGTCAACTACGGATAAAAAACTGAGAATCACACAAAATCTATCAAGCGTATTTTTCTGATACCTTCACCATTTTAAAGATAATTTTATTATTGATCTTTAAATAGACATGTTTTATTAAAATACCTTTTGTTTTATGTTTAATAAATTAATAATGCGTCTAATTTGGGACAGCGCTCCTTGATAGGCGAGTCTTATTACTGGCTGGACGTACGAGGCGTTGTGTGAGCTCAGTACAGAACACGCAAGCTAACCACTCAAGGTCACTAGTATATATATCTGCGTCTTAAGTCCCATGTAATGGGTGCGAGCCTATTGCCTTCAACAGGGCACAAATCCAGACTCCGAGCTGCTACTAAGAAATTCCAGATGAAAAAACCCTAAACTAACTCCTGTGTGTAACGTTACCATAATTAATTAATTGTGTCTCATTATTTGCCTTGTCAGTTTAAAAGGATACATTTTAGTTCTTTTCGCTCTGCCAAAATCCCCATTTTCAAACACATCACGAACAACCATCAATGATAATATAAATTATTATTTAAAAATAATATTACTTTGTAATAACAGCCGCACGGCGATCGATCAGATTAAGCTAAGCTTGACGAGGTTGGTCCGTGGATGGGTGACCATAGGGAATGGGCTAGGCAGATTGATTGGTTTTATCTTTTATTTTTCTTCGTTTTTTATAGATATAAAAATAATTCACCACGCCAGCGTCCCGAAGAAAAAGAAACAGTCATCGAATTAATTCAGATAATAAAAAACAAAACACGATCTCTCGAATATTAGTTACTTCTTCCCAAAAGAACCAACAGAATATCTCTAAGTACCAAAAACTTTAGCGTTAACTTACATAGGTACAGGAAATCGATACTCGTAAAAGGCGTCGAACTTCCAAAGGTCGAATTTAACGACGTGTCCTAACTATTGAAGTTATTAGCCGGCGCCTTGCCCAACGGAAGTTTAATCTGGGTCTAGCTATCACGTTAGGTTAAACTCAGTTTGTAATCGGTTTGACACCTGGTCTGTGAGGTAGGTGCTTTGTCATTTTGATTTTAGGGGGCATTTGATTATATTGACTGCCGTGATTGGGTGAGTTTCAGTAGTAGAGATCTTCATGGAAGTATTCTTATAAGGGATCTAAACTAGCTGTTTTTGCTGTCAGTTGCATTTTGTTTTTCATATTACATTACAAAAAAAAAACAATTTTTAATTTCATAATAATTTAAAATAGGGGGCCCATGGGTATCTTAAATTTAAAAATGTGAGTCTGCAAACCTTACTTACTCACACACACACACACCAACACGACAATCACACTAACAAACATACATGCTGTATGTTAAAAGAGGTAATGTAGCCTATTAACATTGCTTCGATTATGTTTGTTTACATTTATAATAAGATCTTTTTGCCATTCTGTAAGTATAGAACTTTAAAAAAACCATTCTAAATCAAATTGTATTGCAATATTTCAGATTTTTTGTCATTGACCTAATTTTATGTCACATTACCTACATTCAAAAGCCAAGATTTAATAAAAAAATGATTGTTGGTTGTGCTTCTGTTGTCACTATTGAACAGTTCTTGTAAATGAGTACATAGGTACCATTATCAAGATTGTCACAAATAAACGAAAAAAAATAATTATTAATTTTAAAAAAAGACTTCCATTTTTTATATTTTTTTTAGAAACGCAGCCGTGTTTGAAGATAAATAAAAACGACCCAAAAACGACCCTTTTGATATTTTAATTTCCGTGTAACATGACATTTTTACATTTATATAATTATATTATATATTTTTCTATGAAGGATATTAATATTTTTGTAGTCATTGCTTATGTTGAGCTTCGAGGAGCTCGTGGCTAAGTAATAACAACCGCACGGGTCAATCCATCTGGTTAAGCTACGCTTGCCGGAGTTGGTCCGTAGATGGGTGACCATCTTTACATACCGAGATCTTTACTCCTCCGTGCAATTTAATTAACAGTATTTTACAGCTCTCTACAATTTGCAAATAACAGACAAAAATTAGATTCTGAAACAAAACGCTAACAAAGGAAATAATGTATCCAAATACCAATATGTAAAAGCCTAATATAATTTTCTGCAAAAAAGACGGATAATTTTATTTAGAGTAGAGCAATGTGTAAAAATCACTCTTGCATCACGGGTGCGTTTACCGACACCAATTTCACAGATCACTAACTCTGCTACGCCGTTTAAGATCCCATTTTGTCAGTAAGGAAACAAAGATAGCAGTTAATTCTGCAATATTCAACAACAAAACAAGTTACTACACTATCTCCGGCTGAACACTACTATATATTCAACAAACTGCTGCACTAATCTTAAATCTTCACTGAAATTTAATACTACGCTCGCTTGTTCCCGCTCTTCAAACATAAAGTTATGTTCAAACGGTGATACTATTAAAGCGAGTAGTAGGGGTGAGTTACTGTCAATTCACTGGAATGGTGATTGTGTCTTGTCTATGTTCAAATGACGATAGTGTGTGAGCAAGTAATGAGCGTTAGTTACTGTTGTGTAACATGTAATTTAAACGTGCCTTGTCAGGCTAATTGATAACTTGAGTCTAGCTTTACGCTCTGTAATCAAACATGAAACCTTCAGTTATTTAACGATGTATCTAACGTTTAGCAATCAATCAAGCTAGTCTGATCAATCATTTTTTGCAGTACTATTTTTGTTGAAGCATCCGAGCCATGATAGTGTCCAATCAATCTGCCTAGCCTTTTCCCAACTATGTCAGAGTCAGCTGACAGTCTAACCGGGTGTAGCTGAATACTGCTATTTTACATGGAGCGACTACTTATCTGATCTCCACAACCCTTATTACTGGGTACGACGATACCCCTTGGTATAAGACATAGATAGGTAAAGATGACAATAATATTTGCCGATGGAAAATCCCATCGGCCACGCGGCTTGTAAAAATATAATTTTCGTCAATCACCAGTGTGTTAGTACTCAAAATCTTCTATTCTCCGAATTCAATTCAACATTTTTGAAACAAAACAATGTTAACATGTGTCGAGCTCGACACCTAACTTCCGTCTTCAGCCGAAACTAAAGTTCAGTTCAAACGGTGACAGTAATTTCGCGGGTAGCGGATCTAACTTCATCTTGTCAATTGAGGTGAATATGTTACATTAAACTTGCATCATTTACTTCCATAAAGGAATGTGCTTAATAGTGGATTTGGCGTGATGTTCCGGTGTTGTAAAGAGGTTAACAATATTGGCACTAAACGACGAAAAGCAGTTGATATTTCTTAGGGAGTATGTCTCGCCCCCAAATACCAATAGGCTCGCCCCCTATTACATGGCACTTGAATTTATGTGGCTAAGAGATCATGCATTTCAAAACTGCCTCCAGAATTGTCAACGCAACGCCCTTCCTTATCTTGTTACAAAAGATCTTACGGAGTATTTGGTAACGTAATCGAAAAATTAAATTAAATTATCCCTCCTGTAGTCAAGGTCTTGGTCCCCTCAACAAAGGACATAGAATACATAAAAGCTACAGAAGGTTGGCTCAACACAATGGGTGAAAATGCACGCACCCATAGACATGCTTCACGTATAGCCAGTACAAGCACACTCACGACTGGCATTTGTTTGATATCGCTGTACGTACGCGTCTTTATGTGCATGCGCCTGTTTTCGCTCTTTGTATGGAGCTGGCCTTCTGTATCTATCAATTTTGTGACGAAAAGCAGGAAAAATAATGTTGTTATTTTGAATGTGTTAACGTGGAGGGTGACATGACGCGCGTGTTTGTTTTTTGTTATTGTCTGTTTGAACTTCGGGAGATTTAGCTCCAATTTCAGTTAGATCAAGTTTAAAGCTTAACTGTAGGTGTTATGAAATATCAGGCTATTCGCAATAATTCGTGAGAAATTCATGCCTTGGTAAGTAGTCGTCTGGGAATATTAACCAGTTGGCAAAATGGTAACCACAAAAATTGCCTTACCTACCTAAATGAATAGAGAGAGAGAGTACACTGCTAGTCACAAGAATTCATGAATGAGGTGTATCAGGAATTGCTTTGTCCGTATAAACACAGAATAATACAGAAGGCGAACTCGCATTATAGGTATGAAGCTACAAGCTCGCGGCGCCGGTCTCGTCTTGTCGAGCCAATACAGTGAGCGTAGCGTAGTCGGAAGATATAAGAGTTATGCGATAGAAAGAGAGGCAACTTCTAGGTGAATATAACTGTAGGTAATTAGCGCTGTGCGACCTGAATTACACTTTATTGTGTCGTAACAAGAGTCCCTTTTTATTTTTATGATTTTGCGGAGAACCGTTTGTATTAATCTGTCGTACAGCGTGGTTTTATAGACATTATGTGGTTATGTTTACATTATCAAACTATAACAATATCACCTCTGAACGAACGTTTTATCCCTCAAAGTTTCTGGCTGACATTGCAATTATATAATACTCAGAGATTGAATTTATACAATCTAAAGACGGTTTTCAATCTTCAGCAGCTCCAACAATATTTTCGAATGCTAATCAATTAGTTTATGCGCCCTTGTGGAGCTGTACCAGCGTTGAGCCAAGCATTTTTGTCAGCGATGTAATCCCCCAACTTATAATATGCTTGGCAGAATAGAGTGCGTTTTATACAAGATTTAAAAATTGGGACCAATATACTCCATTTTTTTAAATAAAAAAGCCCATTATTTCCGTGAATATTGCCAAACGCTATCCCTTAACAAAGTGCTCGTGTTCATTAGCAGCGGTGCCCATCGCGGCTCAGTGGTTCGTAAAGTGTTCCTACATAATAAGAAAAGTAGGTGCTATCAATTTATATTTCACACCAGAAATGTATACTTACTTATTACTTTTAATGATATTTTTGAAGCACAAAATGTAATATAAAACAAATCCAAGTGGCATACGTGTAGTTAATACAAGAATTCAACTCAAACTCAAAGCGTTTATTTCAAATAAACCAATTACAGGCACTTTTGAATTGTCAAAGGGTCGGTCAGTCAGAAATATGAAGCTAGATGCCCATTGCAATGCGTAGTAGGTTCCTATGGAGAAGAACGGGCAAGAAATTCGACGGACACTCTTTTAAATCAGAATATTGTTACAAAATATTTGTTACATCATTGTAATTATACATGTGAGAACAATGTAGAGAGAGGTGCACGTTAAAAGCGTTCGTAATAAAACAATAAAAACAAAAACTATTCAAAAATTTAAATTTATTCAAATAAGCCGTGGTAGCTAAGAGATGACCAGTCATGTTCGTCATGTTCGTGAACGGGCGCCCGTTCACGAACATGACGCATGGATCAGCACCATTTAGCTCAACTATTTTGAAGGGAGCTTAATGGTTATTTATGGTATCACATGAACTTTTGAATTTGTTGTTATTTACCTGTTATAGCAAGGTTCTATTTCAAAACACTTAATAAGGAGATTTCAATCACCCATATTGCAATTGGATTTCACTAATTTCGATTCGAAAACGATATCGTTGAAGTATAGGTATCAGTATTAGAGCAGTGATAGCCTAGTGGTGTGACCGTCGGACTGCCAAGTCATAGGTCTCGAGTTCGAACCCAAGGCACACACCTCTGACTTTTCGGATTCATCTACGTATTGTATAATTATTACTTGCTTCAAAAACGGTGAAGGAAAACATCGAGAGGAAACCGGCATCCCTGAGAGATATTTCTCGATGACATGTGAAGCCAAGTAAGAGGCCTATGGGCGGCATAAAAACTCTGACACCAGCCCAGTCACTAACCACACGAAAAAGAAAAGGTAACTTTACTAAAATATAGCCTCCAAGTGTTACATAATGAACGTCTGACGTATTCTTAGCAGTCAGCCCCGCTATCATCTTGCTTATTGGCAAATATTTTGAATTTTTACACAAACTTTTCTCATTATTGTTCGCGGCGAAGCAAAACAAGAACCAACTATTGCTTGCAAAACAAAAAGTAAGCACGGGTAAAGGAAGATAAATAGTGCCAAGTAACAAGGTATTAATAAGTCATTACTCGTAGATAATGTGATATTAATACCGATAGGGGCTCGACGCCTGCATAATAAGTTCCAACTTGCTTATTAAGAACTTGGCGAACAGCCTAAAGGTTCTTAATCTCTGCCGATTTAAGATAAAAATCGGTTTTAGGTCACTTTTTCTACCTAGTTAGGCTAATTGATTTTTTTAACTGAATGAGTAGCTCTTTTTCAACGAATAACAAAATAATGTGTTGGGCCGCGGCGAAGGCAGTGTGACGATCTGATCATGTGGAAAAAAATGGCCAGATATAGCATAATAGAGAGGTTTTGAAAGAAAAAGGGGAGGTCTATGCCCAGTCGCCGCAGGAGTCGCAGTAAATGCTATTTCTGTAAAATGATCCGCTTTTATCCGGTTTTTTCCAGTTTAGCTACGAATACAGAAGTGACTTCAGTGTATCATTATTTAAATCTTCGTTGACTTGTTGTTACTCAAAACCTTTATTACACTTACATACATATAGAGGCCCATCGGCATCAGAAACAGGGTCCAAGCTGCCGGTGGTCAGGGCTCTGGAGAGAGGAACCTGAAGAAAAATGCTTGCCGTGTTGGCTGTTTATCCCTTGACTCAGACGCGCAATGAGAGGCTCCTGAGGTATTGGTCGAGGCTCTCCGCTATTAGGCCATTCAATTATTATTAATATACTCAATGACATTCATAATTATCCAATATGATAAACAGTATTTTACAGACGTACCGTTCCATCTTGTTATGAAAATAAATCACAATAACTCCTTTTTTTTGCTCATTCCAGTTATTGGTATTTAATCTTTTCCTCAAATCTCCGTCCCATAGAATTCATTCAAATATAACTATTCTATACATACACGAATTCCTTTTTCAAATCACCATGAAAAAGTCCTCGAAATGTTCCCGAAGTGTCGCCATTGGGGAACTAAAGACCTTTTAGATCGTCCTGTTTTTACGATAATAAGACAAAACAGATTGTGCCATCCCTAAGGTATAACCCGAACCATTTTTTATTCGCAATTACCTGCTTACTTGATGACCCTCATAAAATATAGGGTCGGCACGCCATTTTAAATGTGAAAGTGATATATTTATTTCTTTAGATAAATAGTTGTCATATTTATGTTTGTGGGAAAGTAATAGAATTTTGGGTTTTATTTTACGGAAGGTTTTATTAGGCTGTTCAGGTATTTTTAGAGGTCATGATTGAATATAGAAGTTAAACTTTTTATAAGGGTAGCCTCTTTACGTCTTCTTGTGGTGTAAAAAGATGAGGAGTAGGTTTTTGTGTAGGTGTCTTCATTCAGTTCATAGTTTTCAGGAGTTTTTAATGTTCTAACGCCAATAAACGCATTTTTCTTTTCTATACTTATATTAATATTATAAAGTCTTTGTAAGTTTGTATGTAAGGCGTAATCTTCGGAACTACTGATCCGATTTTGAAAATTCTTTCACAAATTGGAAGCTGCAGTATTGAGTGAGAGAGATTGAGTGTCACAGGATATATTTTATAATAAAAACAAGAGAAAAAAAAATTAGATAAAGTCAGAGCCCCATGGGCGGCTTTAAAACTGACACCAGGTTAGTCACTAACCACACGAAACAAAGAAGATACTTAATGAAAATAATAAATTTCACGCGGACGAAGTCGTGGTAGGTTTTTATATACGAAATAACGGTGGTCTGGAGTTTTATGTAGGTACAGGTCGCAACCTGTAGCACTAGGTTGCAACCTGTAATCTACTAAAATGAGTCTTAAGAACAGGTATCACCATAAACTCATTTATTGTTCACAACGTTCTTTAAATTAACATAGTTATTAAGGACTTCGTAACAAACAAAACTCGAGTTCAACACTACAAATTAATACCGTACCTAAATTACAAAATACTAATGAGACGGCTCTTCATTTGCATCACAATAATTAGTACCCGCCTCGCCCATCCGACATTCCACTTATAAATAATAAATCATTCGACTACCCTCCAATCTGCCTAAATAGACAACCATATCGACATCTGATCGATTCCCATTATTTTGTTCATTCGTTCAAATATTCATTCGGTCTCGAACGAAGTTATTTCTCTAGGGTAAGTTTTTTTTTTTATATTTATTACTTTTTTATTCCATTTACATGTGGAGTTTTTGCGTACAATGTCAATATTTGACAATAACTTGTTTGAATGAAATGTGAAATTCTATGAGTATTGTGTGAATGAATCCTAATAAAATCCGCTGGGAATTCAATCTAAGCTCTATTGTTACATTCTAGTATTTTTCCGGTTTATTTAGATGCCTATTGCCAATGGCAGCAAAAAAGAATGACACCTGATTTTACCTTAGGGCATTGGTAGTCGGAAATCTTTGTTAGAAGATTACCAGATGGATTAGATCTTAGACCGTGCTCCAGATGAAAGGTGAAAATGAAGACAGTGGTGTCTTAGACCAACTGACATTGTATACTTACAATATTCTATATTTTTCATTAAATTTGATTTGTTACAGCTGTAGTGTCAACCATTTTCATTTGGTTTAAATAGGTTTTTATTTTTATTATTTTATTTATCTTTTATATAGATTATTTTCTTTTGAATTTTGTGAATGTGAGAACATTGTAGACATAACAGACTGTAGATCTGTGGACCATTTTATATTTTGCTAAGTACCTGGTACATGTTGATAGGCCTACACTGTCTTCTCATACCTGTACAGTTGATCGAAGCTTTTAACACTGTAATTTGGAAAAATTATAAAAACCATTTACTTTTAAAAGAGTAACCGTGCAGTTTCTTGCCGCTCTTCTCCATAGGAAACGACCAATTGGAACCGTGCACCTAGCTTCTGACGTTTCATAAGTGCCCTTGTAGGTTCATGTGAAATAAAATATTTTGAATTCCGAATTTTGTACTTAGTTAGTCTCCTGGCCGCAAGCACGACTGCTGACCGAAAGATTCTGGATTAAATTCCCAGGTCAGGCAAAGTGTTATTGGGTTTTTCGATAAGGAGCCCGGTGTTTAAAAGCTGGCGGTGTGATACCCCCGTGCCTCAGAACGTTAAACCGTTGATCTCTCTCCGGTCGTGTCGGATTGCCGTCCCATCGGACTGAGAGTGAGAGAAGAGAGAGTGCACCTGTTTCTGTGCACACACTTGTGCAGTATAATATCTCCCGCGCCGATGGCTATTCTCCGCTGAAATTGGCTACCATGGCCAAAATTTAGTCTGGAGTACTATTATTAGTGAATACCTGACATGGAAAATTTGGTTAGTACATCTTGATTATAACCTTGATTACGAAGCTGGGTTAACACATAAGACACAACTACACCTGTAGGTAATAAATGCCCTCCGCAGAAATCATCATCTGCGTAGCCTATTCCACTATGTTGGGATTTCAGTCTAACCAGATGCAACTGTATTTTAAATGGAGCCGCTGCCTATCTGACCTTCACAACCCAATTTCTGGGTAACACGATGCCCCTTGGTAAGACTTTTGGGCTTCTGAATCCCCACAACGACTGTCAAAGATTTACGAATTACAGCTGGGACCAATGGCATAAAAAACCTTTATTTTACCTATAGGTAGCAAATAGAAAGAAAAAAAAAATTAATTACTTTTATTTGCGGTAAACATGACGCAAAGAAAGAACACAAAAGAAAAAAAGAACAAGTTGGGGGAAATATGCGTCACATCAACGCAAAACGGCCATCGCTCAGCATAATGCTGCGACCCTATGCGAGACAGCCCGAGCGCTGGTTTCCAGCGACAGCCTGCGTTGAAATGCCTTCCGCAGAAACCCAGCAATGTTCCACAATAACTCCCATTTCTAACCCGACTTTAATATTCACCAGCAGCTTAATAGGTTGCGGGAAGTAAATCCTCACTTGTGGCTATTTTATAAGCTTAGTTTTTGCATAGATATTACCTCATCGTATCGATAATTAAGCCGTGTTCTCTATAAAGTATGGCTCCAGAACAAAAGCACGGTTTTATAAAAGATATCGATTGCTTTCGGCTGAATAGAATTTTTCTTGACGATGGTTATTAGATTTATGAATAAGATTTGGACCTTTGGTGTAAGGCCGGTATTTTTTCCATTAGGTACGTGTTCTTTGGTTTGATTGAGAATGAATATTTTTTAATGGACTCCAAGATAAGAAATTAAGATAAAGTAGGTAAGTAGGTCATTCTCCTGCCCTTGTCCCAATTTATTTGGAGGGGTTAAAGTAAGTAAGTTGTAAATATTGTGGCGGCATCTACATCGCCATATGCAAACTACGCATCACAATGACGTCACGCAATCACGCGCGACCAGCATATATACAACGTTTCCGACATCAATAGTTTGACAGTTGATTCGTCAGGTCGGCGGATTCCTCATTTTCAATGGAGGATGAGTGAACTTTACACTCTGTTCGTCATACCTCGATATGATCAAAAACAGTACTGTTAAGCCCAATTTACACGATAAATTCGATCAATAAATTTCTTGCCTACGGCACACAATATAATTGAAGCAACTAAAGACTTGCACCGTGTAAATGAGGCTGTAGATGCAAACCTCGCTCAAACTCGAATCAAACTCCAAGAGATAGAAAAAACTCTTCCGAGTCAATTTCTTCTACACAACCATTTTACAACGGTAAAACAAACTTGGTATCAAGTAAAATGCACTTTTCTCAATTCCGTACCATTAAAAGGCATTGTATCTCGCAGTTATAAAGCATCGTTAAACCAAGTTTAGCTGTTAACAGTTAATAATAAATAATAATAAATAAAAATAGTTTATTAGTAAAACAAGTATAGGTATAAACAATTTTATGATTGGATCCTCCTTTTAGGCAGATAGTGCCTGTATTAGGAGAGTCCGCTCTTCCATAGCAAAACGTGTTATATAAAAAGCAAAACGTATAATTTATAAGCTAAAACTACATAAATTAAATTAACACTAACTTAAATTAGGTAAATCAAACGTGTGTGTATGAGTGGGTGTAAGTATGTGTGTGAGTGAGATATGTAAGTGAAAGTGTAGCCTGTAGGTGTGAGTGAGTACGTGAGTGTGAGGGTGTGTATGTTTCAAGGTTTCAGAAGTGTTTCGGTTTCATTGTAGGTAAGCGCTTGTATCCATTCCATTATTTTATTTTTACTGTCAAAATAGTTTTTTGGGTAAATGTAGATGTATTTATTGATTTTATTATATAGCGCAGCAGATCGTTTATTAAATTGCATACTGGCAAGTAAAGTCCTTGTCCTAGGGATATTTAATATCATGTCTTTCCTTCTTTTTGTTAGTAAGCTAGGATCATAGGAAAGGGACTTATGTTTTTTTAATATAATTTGCGTAATGTAAAGTTTCCTGACTGAGAGCAAGTTACTAAGTCGAAATAGATCTTCAGTAGGGTATCTCTTTTTTTTAAAATACATGCACTTGATAAGAGCGCGTTGTGCCCTTTCCACCGCTAGAAATTTTGTTTTGGCTGCACCACCCCAGACAGGTATACAATAAGAAAGTACTGACTGGACTAGCGCAACATAAATCCTTTTTATGAAATCTTTTTCATGGCCTAAATGATTTTCGGCAGTCTTGGGAACGACGTATCTAAGAGTCCTGAACATCCAGCTTAATTTCCTGACTCTATTGGCAACCTGCTCAATATGTGGGTACCACGATAACCTCTGGTCCACGATAACACCTAGGTACTTAATATGAGGTACTTTGTTGATTGGTGAGCAGCCACAACTATTGCGATTACCTGTATTGCAAGTATGAATTTTAACATTAAAATCCACCCCTGGTTGTGTACGTTGGCAGACACTAAAGCAAATGTAATTTGTTTTTGTGATGTTTAATGTAAGCAAATTAATTGTTAACCACTTTGCGATTTTAGCCAAGCCTGTCTCAGTACGAAGTTTAGCATTCTGCCATGTATCACCAGTGAAGACTACAGCAGTATCATCCGCGTAAGAGAAGACTTGTGCGTTTGCAATATTTATGTTACAAAGTTCATTAACGTAAATAAGGAACAATGTAGGTCCCAATACGCTTCCTTGAGGGACACCGTATGACGTGTTTGCATCCTCACTAGTGTACTGACCCACTCTAACCCTCTGCTTCCTGTTTCCGAGATAATCCTTGAAAAGGCTAAGAGGCACTCCACGAACTCCGATACATTCCAGCTTTTTTAGAAGGATTGGCACAGAGACGGTATCAAAGGCTTTTTTTAGATCTAAGAATGCAGTTATACATTTTTTACCTTTGTCAAGCTGTTCGGTTATATGTGTACTTAGTGCAGTAACTGCATCTTCAGTGGAAATCCCTCGACGAAATCCAAATTGTGACTCAGATAGTAAGTTGAAATCTTTTAGATATGTTAATAGCCTTATATTGATAAGTTTTTCTATTATTTTTGAAATAGAGGGTAATACAGATATCGGCCTGAAGTTGGAGACATCGTCTCTGTCCCCACCCTTGTACACAGGCGTAATAATAGCCAGCTTTAAGGAAGTCGGGAAGATGCCTTCACCAAAACAAAGATTAGCAAGATGTGTAATTATGGGAACGACCTCCTTTCTTATATATTTTAGAAATGAAGTGGAAACATCATCCCAACCAGACGCACTGTCAGATTTAAGACTCATTAGGATATGGTTCACCTCTTCATCGTCAGTGTCTAACATTACGAAGGAGTTGGGTTGAGTTGGTTGTAAACAGAGGTAATTTTGGTGATAGTTTAAAGTTGGCTGGAATTTTTGAGCAAGGCTCTTACCAATGTTCGCAAAATATTCGTTAATATAGTTAACTGATTCTAAAGGATTCGATTTTATATCAAGTAAGTCTGCATTGAAATTGTTAGTTTTATTTGTGAAAGTTATAGTTTTAATGTTCTTCCAAAGTAATTTATTGTTAGCAACTGATTTAGTTATTAATTCTCTTTCATATTTTCGTTTTATTTTTTTTATAAGATTGTTACAGTGATTTCTATATCTAATATATGTTATTTTTAATATTTCGTTGTATGGATCTTTTTTATTATCTCTTTGTAGCTTATTACGATTTTTAATACAACGTAACATGCCTGGGGTAATCCATGGTTTTATAATGCGCTTACTGTTTGGGATTTTAGTGAGAATTGTATTTTTATTGATGGAATCCGTCAGTTTGTTTAGTAATAGGTTAGTTAGAGTTTCAGGATCATTACAAAAGAGTAGGTCTGCTAGTTTACTCTCTTGCAGGTGCTTAAGTGCTTGCTCAAAATCCACAGTGGATCTAGTTTTGTTAGCTAAAGGGGTATTTTTTAATTTTGATACGGATAGAAGTGTGGTGTAGTGATCTGTAATACTAGTGTGTAATATTGCGATGGATGCTGAGAATTTTCGTTTGTTTACTTTCAGCATAAAATGGTCTAAACAGTTTTCATTCCTGGTAGGTAGAGTATGCCCCGGTAAAATTCCGTACAGCGATAGCGTGTCAAGGTAAGTAGTTCTGTTTCTGTGTTCATAAGAAGATTCTGCATCCTTAGGTCTAATGTTTATATTAATGTCACCCGCTATAATAATATTTTTCTGAGTTTGTAGGGTATCTAGATGGGAGCTTAAGGAATTGATAAAAGCCTCAGTGTTCACGTTTGAAGGGGATCTATAAATGCATAATACAATATGATTCAGTATGTCCAGCTGCAAACAAGACGCCTGAGATAGTTTTATTTCCTTAACTTTAGACTTTAGATTATTTTTTATATAGACAACTACCCCATCGTTTTGGTTCAACTGGCGGGACGTATTATAGGACGAGAAATTATTGAGATGAGGGATAATTTTTCCAGGAGTTAGTCGACATTCAGTTAGTATAATAACATCGGTTTCGAACTTAAAATTGGAAAGATTAAGTACAAAATCGTCAAAGTTACAAGAAATACTCCTTATATTTTGAGCGATAACAGTAAAGTCATTTCTTTTTATATGTATATGTTTAGCTAAATCCGAACAGTCACATTCAATACTGCGCGCAATTTCAATACTATCTATCTCATTAAGGGTTTGGAATGAGTCACCCATTAAATATATTTATAGATAGAAAGGACGTGTCATCGAGTTGTGTTATTGTAAATATAAAAGTATTATGGTTTTTCTCAGTTTTATACAGAATTTGAAACCGTTTTTTTATAGTGTGTTTAAGTGTGGAATGAATGTTGCTGGTACAATTTTGAGTAGGTATAAGTAGGTGGATGTGTGTAATGTGTGCAAGTAAATAATTAGCGTAATTAATATGTACGTAGAATACGTTTGTAGTAACAAAAGAACAAGCTGAGTAAGTATAAAAGCAAAATGTTTGTGAGTGGTAATTATTTCTATGATATAAAGAAAAAAGTGTATAAACAAACAAAGAGAAAAGTTCGAGGAAAAATTACATGGTAACAAAATAGAGGTAATCTTAGCAAATTACTTAAAGTAGACAAATACATAAAAAAACAGAAAAACAATAACATGATATCTTCCCGTAGTAACCAACTAAGACTTATCAGGAAATCGATATATCTTAGTCACTTATTGATTTTTAGCTGATGAATCTGTTGCTCATTTCTAACAGTTATAGTTGGCGAATATTCGTCTCTCTTTAATAAAACTTTCCCATAAGCGGTCCAGCAAAATTTAAATTGACCAGATTTGGTTAAGTCCCGAGCAAGGAAATGCAGGCGAGAACCCTTTGAAGTAAGATGCTCAGAGAGGAAGATAGGAGTATCTTCCTGCGATTTAAATCCTAGATGCTTACAGCATAACTTGGATTTAAACTTAATAATAAATGCCTTACCCATTTTCATAATTTCTGACTTAATTAGAGTCGAGCCGGTTTCGACAATTATTGGCGTGTTAATTAACTCACTATTCTTCGCACGCGTTCTATATATGTCTTTTATATCGTGTTTTGAGAAAGTGCAGTCTAGGTTTTTAGCGAGAGACATAGCCATTTCAATCAGGTCTTCTTTAGTTTCGTTTGCTCTTCTTGGTACATTTTTTATTACAAAATTAGTCTTCTGATTGCTGATTTGCATCATTTCAAGTTTATCCTCTAGAATTTTTATGTAATTTTTGTCCTCTTTAGCTTGACTTTCTAGTTGCTCAATTTTCTTTCTAAAATCTTCATTTTGGGCAGTAAGATAAGCAATTGAGCTCTCTATTTTGTTATTAGATTTCTGGATTTCGTTTAGAGTAGTAGTAATGCGCTGAGTCTCTTGTTCATGTTTTTCGGAGAAGAGGCCCAGCATCTTTCTAATCTCTTCCTTGAACTCCCCTAACTGCCTGTCAAGGGAGTCTTCCATGTCGTCTCGGCTTCTCTTCATCCGCTGGAACACATAGTTTGGGGGTGTACTTAGCTCCGACTGGTTAACGTCCGTTTCCGAAAGCGACTTGTTCATTGTTGACTCCACAAGTATTAGGACACCAGGAATATAAAGATGTAATTAGCGTTGCTTAATGAGTGGGCGGGGCAGGGGCGCTGCGTCGTCTAATGGCGTGATATATGGGTGTGGCTAGTGCACAAACCAAGATGGCAACGTGCGTCAGCGCATGGGGGCGGGATCAGCCAAGGTGAACCAGGTACTAGGCGCACACGTACGACGCTGTTGTACGTAGCGTTTGACAACGTAGTACCGATACCTCCACAATGTTCTGCACTCCTATTTTTTTAAACTCAATTTAAATAGTAAACTTTTTAATTAATATTTTTAAATAAAAACGACAGCACTGAGAACACGCTAGCACCTTACGGCGGTCCGAGGGAAGAGGAGTTGAACGTAAACAAGACAGTTGATTACAACTGCTCACCGCGGCTTGAAATTATCAAAGTTGTGAATAACTTCAAAAGTCGCGACTTTTGCGTGGTTCTTTTGATGTTTTGGTGTTGCTGTTTTAATATTTCCTTGAAATTGTTGTTTTGTATTCGCAGATACGTTATGGTTAGGGTCATTTTCTCGTTTAATAAGTTCCCCGAAACCCGATGCGTAGACAGATACAAAGCTTACATACAGAAATATGCAAAACCTGCAACAACTAGCCAAAGAAACGTTGCCTTACTTAATTATCCTAATTGACAAAATGAGACAAACACAACACGTAACATCCCGCTTGTAATCCCCGAGGGGTAAGGCAGAGGTGTACCTATAGTACACCCACATTTTGTCATTTATGTTTAAGTCCCATGCAACGGGGGGCGAGCCTATTGCCTTCAACCGGGCACAATTCCAGACTCCGGGTTGGTATTGAGAAATTCCTGATAAACTGGAAAATCCAATGACACTAAAATTAGACAAAATGTATATGGATATGTTTTTAGTCGTTTAGTTAGGTATTGACTGTGAACATTTTTGTAACTAAACGGGTTAGAAACTCTCTCCATGTAAACGGCCCTTTAGCGTGCGCGTACACTTTAAGACAGAACCATATTTACATTTCCTTAAGCCCTGATTACCATTCAAATATCACGCCGATACCGACAACATGCCACCAACGATTCTTATCGGTACCAAACAGCACTTATTGGTACCAAACGGTACTTTTGAGTACCGAAAGAAACGAGAAACGCGAACGTTGCATACGAAACAATAGTAGGTATTACTTACTTTTCATGTTAAAATTCATGAAGAGATTTGAGCGAAAACAACAACGAATATAATTTCGCTAATATTTTTCCTGTTTGGGGTAGGCAGGGCTATGTTGTTATAAGTTTGATAATGTATTGATCGTGGTATCATGTTGGTACATGAGAAAATTGAGTTTTGTTTAAAGGCCTTACGTTTGTAACAGAGTTTTAAAAGGACAAGGTACATGGGTTTTCTATTCCGCTGTAGTTTTTACTGTAATTGCAGATTAAGTAAACTGATTGTTATAGGTTTTTTTGTTAATACTGTCCCCGAGTCGCTTTAGCGTGACAAATGCATTAATTGACCCACCTACATCTTCTAGCATTTTTAGGGTTCCGTACCTCAAAAGGAAACAACGGAACCCTTATAGGATCACTTCGTTATCCGTCCGTCAGTCTGTCAACATTGATACCTCCACGCGTTCTTGAGAAAAAGGGTTAAAGGGGTATCAAGTTAAAATTAATATTAAATACGAAGTTATAATTATGGTCTCTTGAAGCTCTAAAAAAATCAAGATTCTAAGTCAACGCAAAAAAAAATACGCCGACATATTTTGATACTCGGAAATAAATCAAAGCCTACCTACAGAGTACTTCACGTTGTCCTAGAATCATGATATTTGACAGGAAGCAAGGTCTCATAGCACATGTACAGGAAAAAGCCAGAAAATAGATAATTTATAGTTGTAAAATCACACAAAAAAAATGCGATTACAAACTTAGGTACATTTGCAGTTGGAGAATTGACCGTGACGTATATCGATGTATAGGAGAACATGTTTTTCATAAATCATAAATCATTTATTACTTTGCAAACATGGTTAATTATTACATAGATGTTTCTTTGATGTTTGTTTGTTTGATGTTTGAAAGTCCTCCATGTTCTACCGTCACATGGGCATGCAAATCATATTTAATATACACAAATTTAAAGACATTATAATTTTAAATAACAATTAGGAAATTATAATAATACATAATATAAATTAATGTCAAATCGTTCGAATTAGGTACAACTACAATGTTAAGTGTGTTTTTTGGATAAATTCATCCCAACTATGGAACCCTTCATTGTGCGTAGTCCGACACGCACTTGGACGGTTTTTTATTTAAAAAACTGTAATAAAGTCCGTTGACGTATCTATCGTGATCTTCCACATGTTCTAATAACAAAAAAAACATACTATATATTTATATATAGTTTATTGTGTGGGTTTCTATGGAGGGGTATTAGAGAAAGGGCCAATGACCGATATTGCCACGCTAAAGTGACTTGGGTATAATTGGTCCCATATTATTTACTGAAGATCTGGCAAATACCTCCAAAGATAGCCAAAAAATGACCTGATACTTCATCCTATTTAGGTAGCTGCCCCAAAAACTGGCCTAGCGACGAAATTGTCGTGTTACATCGATATCCTAACACGTAGGGCCGATTCTCCCTCAGTTGACTTACTAGCCTCATTTCCTTAAGGAAGGAAGGACGGACGACTATTGTTCAGCTACCCTTCGTGGTACTTTGACGATTTGCTATAAGTCTTATTGATTGGGTTTTTGTGAAGATTTTATTTTACAAGAGAGTGGTGAGCGTCTATTGTTGGGAGATTTTTTTGTATAGTGACTTTTTCGTTTCGTCTTTTTGTCTTCTACGAAGATAATATACCTATTTTCCGCTTGGTTCGCATGGGTGCACTGGCGAGATAACAAAACATCGAGATTTCTGTAACATCTGATTTATATATAAATGATATATACAAATAAAACTTCTGGAATAAATTATCTTAATAATGGTTAAACCCGCAGCAACGTCCATTGAAAAAACTTTTTACTTACTTTTTTTTTTTTCATACTAAGTACCCTATTTATTTTATTATACTACTATTAATTCTTTTTATCGTCTTCAGAAGCACGATTGTCTGACAACCAGTCTTATCAAGGGGTATCGTACTACCCAGTTACTGGGTTGTGAAGTTAGACAGGCAGTCGCTCCATGTAAAATACTAGTATTCAGCTGCATCCGGTTGGACTGGAAGCCGACCCCAACATAGTTGGCAAAAGGCTAGGCAGATTTACAGTTTTTTTCTTAAATTTTTCTTCGCTTTTTATAGATATAAAAAATACTTCATAATAATTCACCACGCCAGCGTCGCGCAACAAAGAAAAAGTCATCGAATTAATTCAGATGATAAAAAACAAAACACGATCTCAAAACGGCTATTAAACAAAATCTTTGAGAAGCAATATATCGGGTCTCCGTCTTATCCTTATTTGTACCATAAATGATCCGAAGTTTGGGGCCAAGAGACTCGTTAGGGCAATTTGTTTAAACATGTACCTCTCAAGATTTCGAGAATAGGGCCCAATGGAGCTATTGAGAACATTAAAATTACTTATCTTTCCGCTTGGTCCCTGAGGCAGGGAGTCACAGATCTTTTAATGGCTAGGTAGGTAGATTTGCTTACTAAGTAGGTAATTAGTCTTAGCCTAGGATATATGTGAGACTAATGTTTCTTAAGCCTTTGTGAGGTTAAATTCTTTTACTAGGAATTTTTAGCTTTCAGTAACCTTTTTTCCACGATATAAGCATAATTAATAAGCCTATAATGTTCCCACTGCTGGGACACAGACCTCCTCTCTTCAAGAGGAGTGGGCTGTAATCTACCACGCGGGCCCAGTGCGACTTAAATTTTTTGGTTCTAGGACATGTTAGTTTCCTCACGATGTTTTCCTTCACCGTTTTGAGAAGTGATTAAATTATTTAGACAAAGTAATGCGCCTGCTTGGGTTCGACCCACGACCTTACAACTCTTAAGTCGGGGCTGTTAACACTGGGCCGCCACGACATAAGCAACTTGATATCTATAGGAATGTAGGATGAGACACATTGCGTATCATTACGCCTGTTCATTATTGCGGCAGACAGAGGTATACAGTTTGCCTATTTCGCCAGTTCTTTAAAACGTCCATGGCAAACATAATGCCATTTTCGGATTGCAACTGGTAACAACAAATAATAAAAATTAATCATTCAAGGTTCGTATAAAAAAAACGTGCTTTCTTCTGCGTTTTTTATTCGATCTTAATAAGGTACAGAACCCTTGGTGTGCAAGGCCGACTTGCACTTGGCCGGTGTTTTTTTTAAATACTTTATTATAAATGGAAGTCACTTTTCTTATCTGCCGGTCGATTCTGTAAAAATCTCACCGTGAAAACTTAGGTGAAGTGAGCTTAAAGTGAGCTGTCATTTCTAGGGATTGACACTATTGACAGCTCACTTCACCCAAGTTTTCACGGTGAGATTTTAACAGAATAGCACGGCTGTTTGTGTGACCGCGTTGTTCTTCCATATTACGCAACGGAGTTTGATGTGGTTTTCACCAACATTTTAGAGAATTTATCCCGGAAGGTTCATATTTATAAAACATTATATTAAACTTACATATAATAAAGATATCTTGATGAATTGTACGGTCGTAAAATCCGTGTGAGGCAGGGGTGGGTCGGTAGTACGGACTAGGTATTGTATTTATTAATTTTTTGTCTTATTATGTTATTTCACTATATGCTGCACCGGTTGACGTCATCACGTCAACGCCGGCTGAAAACCAGCGCTGGGGCTCTGTCTCGCATAGAGCGATGGCCGTTTTGCGTGGATGTGATGCATATGTTCCCCCAAATTGTTTATTTTCGTGTTTTGTTCTTACCTTGCGTCGTGTGTACCGCAAATAAACGTATTTTCTTTCTTTCTTTTCTTTCTAGTTCAGTAAATAATAGCACACATAAAAATATTTAGTGTAAACGCACGTTAAGGGTACAGACAGTCAACTTGCAGCCCATTCACAGCTGCCAAGTCAAAGCAGTGCTCCACAACTTTGTGTAGGCGCGGAGCCTGCCGCCCCATTCATACGAGATCCAGTTTGAGAGGCCAGCTAATGTTTGTTCAGTCAAGTTTGTTATTTTTTGTTTTGAGTACTATGAGGATGGCTATTGAAACTACAGAGGTCGGTTTAAAATTTGCTTTGTCAGCTAAAATTACATATTAAGAAAATTTACTACGAACTTAAGAGTCCATAATAATTCAGCTAAAATTCACTCTTTACCTCGCTCTCACACTACTGCAATGAAATCATAGCTTGGTTATTTAAAAAAAAATCTGCTGTTTTACAGAAAAGTGTAATACCTACGCGGTCAAAATGTGTGGAACAGCTGATTTGTTTTTTTTTAAACCGACGAAAAATTCAACGCAGCTTAAAGACTCGTGCAGATCAGCGCGACGCGACACGAACAATACAATTTCTAAGAAAACTTCACGGTATAAAGGCCCGTGCAGACCAGCGCGACGCGACGGCGCGACGCGACACGAACAATACAATTTCTAAGAAAACTTCACGGTATAACAATAACCGGTGTCGCGTCGCGCTGTCGCGTCGCACTAGTCTGCACGAAGCTTAACAATAACCTGTGTCGCGTCGCGCTGTCGCGTCGCTCTAGTCTGCACGAATCTTTTATTCAGAATCATGTACTGAATCCATGGTATCAGTTTTCTCGTCGATGCCATGCCACCCTGTAGACTCCTAAACTGTCCGTATATATCAAATCACAACGGTCATTCTTTGGCAATTTGTATGAAATGGCTATAACACGGAAAATTTTTGTAATTTGCCTAAGATTAAATTCCATGACTGTACTGACATAATTATGTCGTAAGTTTTTGTTTTTGTTTACGTGTCTGACCTTGTAGGGTGTGACAAAACACTCTTTATACAGTTCAAATGTGAGTCAGACCACAAATAATGTAAGGTTTCGTAAGATAGGAACAAACGCAATGAAAAACTATGCAAAAAATCAGCTTTAGCTTTTTTATAAGCGAACTTTCTTTCACTAACACACCCCGGAAAGTATAAAGGTAAGATAAAATTCAGATTATGCGCATCTCAAATAAACAGGATGCTGTAACAGCCGCTATCATAAATTATCACTAAAATGGGTACGCAATGGTACATTGATAAACTCACACTACCATACCCATACCTTGGAAGTAAGCCAGGAAAAGTTTAGAAATACGTGACGGCTGCCAACACGCTCTTTCTACAAGCAGCTTTATGATACGCACGGAATAAGTCAACTGCATGTCAGTTAGCCATGCTTTTAAACAAAGAACTGGTGCAAAATTGTGTAGTTTTGATTTGGTTGGTATTGGTATGTTGGTTCAAAACATGTGAATGCTCTGCTGAGCCCTTAAGGCCGTTTTTTTTTTTTTTTTAGGGTGCGAAATTATCAAATAACTTCTCCCGCTCTGGGCGGAGCGGGAGGGCGTGTCAGACTTTTACTGACCCGAAAACCCACCCGTGTTCCTTCCGTGGAGGGGATGAGCTAAGGTAGCCCGTGGAATTCAATATTTCTTACGTTTTTTGCCATTCGCAGGTCAGTGTCAGATTATGTTATGATCAAATATGATTCGCCAGCGTAAAAAATAAGTATTTGTTTAAAGAATAAATAAATCAAATACAGCTCTCTAAGTTCAAATTACCCTATTGAATTACTCAATCAATCTGCCAAGCCTTTTCCCAATTATTTTGGGGTCCGATTCCAGTCTAACCGAATGCAGCTGAAGCGACTACCTACTTGACCTCCACAACCCAGTTACTGGGTAACACGATACCCATTGGTAAGACTGATTGTCAGACTTTTGGGCTTCTGACGACCCGTGACGACTGTCAAAGATCTACGAATGACAGCCGGGACCAACAGCTTAACGTGATTTCCGAGACACGGAGTGGTCTCGTTATGTACTGGATGGTCACCCATTCGACCGCGGCAAGCGTAGCTTAACCTTCGGTCAACACGGATTTTTGAGATTGGGCAGTAAGCGCAGCTACCTTAACCATTGTAGCTACAGGAAAACGGTCTTAGGAGACTGTCCTTAACTTTTTGAGACATTTTGATCTGCATTTACAGATTTTGAAAAATTTGTACCGTCAGCAAGAAAATGGGCAGTTTTCACAAAAACTACTTTTGATGCCGATCGATCCTGTTCCTTATAAGGATCAAAAAACTCTATTGGACCAACTGAGGTTTGAGTACTAGAAAAGTCACAAATCGCAAAAAACTTTTCCCATAAATTTCGTAGGAAATGAGACTGCAACATACTTTTCACGATGGATGGACTAGCCAAAAATAAACAGAAATAAATTAACTTCAAACGTATACGAGTTATGATTTTATTTGCTTTGAGAACAAGATAGTTTGTAGCTTGGGATTTCCGACGTTCTGAGAAAAAAATTACCTCAAATAATTTCGAATTTTCAGACTTGTATAACTTGACTTGTTTCATTAAAAAAGACTGTCTACTACAAAAGTCAGAAATTGCAAAAAACGTTTGCATGGAAAAAGTTTTTTGCAACAAACTATCAAAATTTTGTTCTCAAATCGAATAAAACAGTAAAGCGTATTCGAAATTTCAAATTCCACTTTTTCACAAAAATATTTGTAGGAATATTTGTTTAGAATCGGCTTTGGTACCGATACAGTACCTATACTGATTAGAAATACCAATAGTACAGTGACTACGTCATTCATATCGTTTCGATATTCGTCAGAAATACCGGTATTTCAAGCCCTGAGAGACTGATAGCTTAACTATTCATAAAAATCATGTAACTGTAATGGCCTCTTTTATTGTCTGATTGCCCCGTTTTAATGAGATATGAAAAAAAGACAGGTAAATAAATATTTAAAAATAGAAACTCTGCAAACATTATGTAAGTATGTCAAAGTTTTTATGAATCAGCATTTTGTATTTAGAATACAATTCGCTCGTTTTTGTCCTCAGATACAAAAAACATTGTATTATTAAAAAAAGACTGTATTCTTCAAAAGATTCTCGAACATTCGTTTGCAGAAACATCGTGGACTAGACTAGGGAGTTACGTGAGCATCATCGCAGTGCCTCTTTTGTGTTAGGGGCCTATTCACTGAAAACGTGTGTTTTTACCCTACCTCTAGGTAGATGTATGTTTACAGGGAGTCTGAAGGTAAAGGGACATGTTTAGAGACTGTCACAATGAAGAGAATAGGTCCCGATTTTCGAATCATAAATGTAAGATGTTTTGAGATTTTTTTTTATCGTTATATTTTTTTTTTTTTGTGACTATACGATTGCGACTTAAAACATTCGACAAAATACCTTTTATGACCAAACAGTAGTATTTATGATTATGAGGCAGTATTTATGTATGTATGATGAGTAGTAACTATTTTTATCAAGACACGGAAAATTGCTGAAATAAAAAACTTTATCATCTGATTCTTTTAATTCAGTCGATTCCGAGATTCTATCAAGAATACCTGTCTGAAAATTTTGATTTAGCTTTTATTAATCCATTCTTCTCTCGTCATCATCTGCCTAGCCTTTTCCCAACTACGAGTATGTTGGGGTCAGCTTCCAGTCTAACCGGATGCAGCTTAAACCAGTATTTTACATGGAGCGACTGCCTATCGCACACCTCCACAACCCAGTTACTGGGTAACACGATACCCCTTGGGCAAGACTGGTTGTCAAACTTGCGGGCTTCTGACTACTCGTAACGACTGTCAAAGATCTAAAAATGACAGCCGGGACCAACGGCTTAACGTGCTTCCCGAGGCACGGAGGGGTCTCGGTATGTAATGGATGGTCACCCATCCACGGACCGACCTTGGCAAGCGTTGCTTAACCTTGAAGATTGACCCGTGCGGCTGTTATTATTTAGCCATGAACCCCTCCATTCTTCTCTCGTATTTATTTATACAAAATTTATAATTTATTAATTTCGCCTAATTTCCGTCTCTTTTATAAACATTATAAGTACTAACAGTTAGTTGCAGAAACGAACATACTAATATTCCATTACTTAACTTGTTTTAACTTGTTGCAGAAAGCAACATTAGACTCGATTTTAATGATTCTGTGATGATTTTAATGAAATCATTAGCGTTAATGACCCATAATGTAACGGGGCATTAATGTTTCTCAGCATTTAATCCACAATTTAAATGAAGTCCAGCTCAAAATAAACCGGCTGTCATCCCCCCAGCTGATAACGTACCTAAGTACCAAGGCGACAGTAGTATCTAGGCACTACATTATCAGCTGTATAGACAATGGCGGTTGTATACTATCTCCCTCTTGACGGAAACATCTCTTTGTGTGCGCTGTAATCAAACACTGTGTATTGACTTTTATATCTGTGTTTCTGTGTACTTTTATTTATGGTTTTGTTACAAATGGCAAAACAATGGAAAATGACAAATGACAATGGCAAATGGCTTTAGTTCTTAAATGTAGAGAGAAAACTGCACCCCATTTGCGTAACTCACTTATAATAGGGATGATATAAAAAAAAATGTTTGTCCGTCATGAAGGTTATTCAAAAATATTGGACAACGTATTTTTTCTTTTTTTACGGCGATACATTGAGTTGAAATGTGCCATGACGTCACGAGTATGTAGATTTTATACTTAATTGTGACGTAGCGACCCCCACACCCCAACTTAAGATGCGTTTTATCTAAGTATTTTTTTATTAATACTTATGATAAAGCAAAATACGTGTCTAATATTTTTTTTATTATCTGACTGACGGAATAATTACAATTAAGTCTTTTTTACCCAGGCTTCATCCCTATTCGCCTCAATTTGAAAAAATCATCTAGTTGACAACGTAAATGACGCAATGAATATTGTTAAATTGTCAAAATGAAAGGGATTGAAATGGAGATAAGTGTGTTGAAGGTTTAAAGTAGAATAAAACAGATAACTGACGTCGTTGGTTTAATAATTTTTCCATCAGGAATTTCGCTGGATTTGTGCCCAATTTAACGCACGTAACGCTCACTATACTACGAGTACATGAGACTTAGACAAAATAAGTATAGAAAAGGCAGTATGCTTTATGCATCTGTTTGCTCCATAGAAATATAACTAACAGGAGAATTGGGATAAGGTTTATAATTGATTGTGTAGTATGTTGTGTGTGAGCGCGGGGGTTTACTGGGTTTATTGGGTTTACTGATCTGCATGTGCAGTTGTGACGAGGTAGGGGGGAGGAAGTGGAGACATTGGGTTTCGATACATTTTCAACTACCAGGCATATCTCCTTCTTTCTTATATCTATGGTTTGCCCCATCAAGGATTACAGGCGTTATGTTCACCTAATATACATACAAAAACACATCAAAATTCAAAATTCAAAATATTTTTATTTCACATAAACCTACAAGGGCACTTATGAAACGTCAGAAGCTAGGTGCACGGTTCCAATTGGTCGTTTCCTATGGAGAAGAGCCGGCAAGAAAGTCCACGGTTACTCTTTTAAAAGTAAATGGTTTTTACAATGTTTCCAAGTTACAGTGTTAAAAGGTATGAGAGGACAGTGTAGGCCCATCAACAAGTACCAGGTACTTAGCAAAATATAAAATGGTCCACAGATCTACAGTCTGTTATGTCTACAACGTTCTCTCATTCACAAAATTTTAAAGAAAATAATCTACACTCGAGAGCAATGAATCCCTTAAAGAATCACTTAAAGAATGTTAAAAATCTCGGAAACTAAAAATGATAGGTTAATGCAATAAATTGTATTTACTTAATAGACAATGTAATACTCCTTAAATGAAAGTAAAAAAAATATGAGTCACCATACATTTTATTAACACAAAATTACATAAAGAAAAAAACTGCTGATCTCTCCTTAAAACAAAAATAGGAAACATGAAATTTTTGAACTTTATTACGATTTTCTTGAATTTTAATACTTCGTATTGCCTCCTCGTGCTTCCATTACTGCGTTTACACAGTTTGGCATGCTGTACACCAAGTTCCTTATACGATTTTGGGGAATATTCTCCCATTCCTCTGTGAGAGCAATTTTGAGCTCACGAAGCGTGATTGGGGGAGGGTTTCGTTGTTTTACGCATCTGCCTAGCTCGTCCCAAGCATGCTCGATCGGGTTGATATCCGGGCTGCGCGCTGGCCACTCCATACGAGTAATGTTCATCTCTTGAAGGTAGTCATTCACAATCCTACCTGTATGAGGTCGGGCATTGTCATGCATAAATATAGCATCCTCACCTAAATTGACCATAAATGGACCAACGTGATCATTGAGGATTTCTTCCACATATCTTACGCTAGTTAAAGAGCCGTTTTCTATGATCACCAGCTCTGTGCGACTTTCAGAAGAAATTCCGGCCCACACAAGTACAGACCCACCACCGTAGGCTACTTTTTCTTCGATGCATGCTTGCTTGAATCTTTCCCCTAGTCTTCGATACACTCTGTGTCTTCCATCGTGCTTGTAGAGCATAAATTTTGATTCGTCGGAGAACATAACTTTTGACCAATCTTCAATACTCCAATTTACGTGGCTCTGGGCATATCTTAGTCTTGAAATACGATGCCCACGCTCCAGTTTAGGGCCGTTTGCAGGTCTAAGGGGTTTTAAGTTAGATTCAGCAAGCCGACGTCTTACTGTCTATGCACTTGGGTTACTTCCTCCGAGGCGTCGAAACTGATTTGTGAGTTCAGTTCCTGTGAGAAAGCGATTTCGAAGCATGGTGTTCACCAAGTATCGGTCTTCTCGTGCTGTGGTACACCTGGTTCTGCCCGTTCCTGGTCTGCGTAGGTTAGAACCAGTTTCTTCGTAACGTCGGAGAACTCTTTGTACTGTTGACAGCGACACACCGACAGTCCTGGCTGTATCGCGCTGACTCCGGCCGGTTTCCAGCATTGTAAGTATTCTGGTGCATTCTTCAGGCGTAAGCGACATAATTTCAGCTTGAATAATGAATATAGAGCACTATCAACATGGTTTATGTACCCACATAAATGACAGATTACAAACAAAAGCAAAACCAAATGCTGTAATTTCGTAGTTCCATCTTCGAAAGTGGCCCTTTTTCAAATTTGATTTTTTAATGATATAACTTTACAATAACTAAGAAGTTTTAATACCTTCATTTAAGGAGTATTACATTGTCTATTAAATACAATTTATTGCATTAACCTAGCATTTTTAGTTTCCGAGATTTTTAGGATTCTTTAAGTGACCCGGATTCATTGCTCTCGAGTGTATATAAAAGATAAATGAAATAATAAAAATAAAAACCTATTTAAACCAAATGATAATGGTTGCCACTACAGCTGTAACAAATCAAACTTACACTTGTACATACTACACACACACACAGATACACACTACACACAAACACACACACGCACAGACTCAGACACACTTCTACACATACGAATCAAAAGTAGTAGCAGGTGGCGTTCTGTAATCTCTGCCAACCCCCAAGTGAAGGAGGGGGGATTCTGACCTACGCCTCCTCAAGTTTACAACCCTATTAGTAATAAGGATGTACATAAATAAGTGAAAGGAATCGATCGTAACTCGATATGTTTGTATTTAGGAGGTTATGTCTGGCAGATGTCAATTAGCAAAGTAATTGATAGATTCGAGGTGGATCCAATAACATGGCATACTTTTGTTGAAGACTTGTTTGTAGTATTGCTGGCTACGTTAGCGACGTGGAATCATGTCGGTATTGACTTGCAATTTTGTATTTGTAATTGTAATACTCCATGATTATCTATCTGTAGTAATGGGGTTAATAAATTACCATTAATCGAGCACAAATGTTGAAAATGCAAAATCATGTTGAAAATTAGAATGTCTAGACAGTAGGTGTCTAAAAGATTGGGTTCCCACCTATGAAATAAGCATTTTTTTTCTCACAAATAGAGAACCTCGGCACTTCTATGATTTTAAATATTCATATGAAATCAGCGTTTTGTATGGAGAATTTGAAAGAAGTTGCATTTTTCATGCTAACATTTTCTTAATTTATATAACAACCATGAACACTAATGTTTTAAAACTTTCATGCACTAATGTTTAAAAACTAAGGTAACGTAATATGCCACTTAGATTAAGCGACAAAAATAAGTTTTGGCTAAGTTAAAACAAAGAGTGGTCATTTCTGCTAACAAAATGAGGAGTCATTTTTAAGGTATTTTTTATGTTTAGAAAACTATAAGTAATAAGGTTTTTTACTATTGGTAGTTGTCTATGATGGTCATTATTCGATTTAATACCAAGCAAAAAAAAAAACCCCCCGAAAACAAAAAAGGTGGAGACCTAATATGTAGGACGTACTTACTATTACCATACCTATTTCTGTAGCCAAGCAATAAGTGTGTTCCAGGTTGAAGATTACGAGTGAAGAAAATGACAAGGTCATCATGAGATTTTCAACCATGTTTCTTTTGTTACCTTGACTTAAAAAAAACCATGTGCGTATCGAACCACGCATAATGAAGGGTTCCGTGGTTGGGATGAATTTATCCCAAAAACAAACTTACCATTGTAGTTGAAAAAATATTTTCCCATACATCGATATACGCCAGGGTCAATTCTCCAACCGCAAATGTAAGTTTGTAATCGCAAAATCATATTTTTTTTATGTGATAAAACTACAAATTAACAACTTTCGGGCTTTTTCCTTTACTTGTACTATAAGACCTTGCTTCTTGCCAAAAGTCATGATTCTAGGTCAACGCGAAGTCCCATAGGTTTTGATTTATTTGCGAGTATCAAAATATATCGCATAAATGGCCGTATTTTTTTATTGCGTTGACTTAGAAGCTTGTTTTTTTTTTAGAACTGCAAGGGACCGTAAACCTACGTATTTGATATAAATTTCAACTTGATACCTCCACGCGTTCCTGTGAAAAAGGGTCTTGACAGACTAACAGAAGTTATCCTTATAAGGGTTCCGTTTTTTCCTTTTGAGGTACGGAACCCTAAAAACAAAGTGAGAACCTCCTTCTCTTTAAAGTCGGTTTAAAAATATGCTAAAATTCGTCATAGACGGAAGGACAATAATCTATCGGAATTTTGCATAATCTCAGAGGCTTTTGTGTCTAAAACGTGGAACAACTTCGAAATTAAACACAAAGCTTCTCAAAACACTAAATTACGTTTTCCAATAATATATTCTGATAAACGTCTTTCCATCGCTGAGTGATACTTCAGACAGGGTCCATTTATCAATAAAAAAGTGCTCGGATTTAGTCAAACTTAAAGGGAAGGCCCTTTAGCGTGATAAGAGCTGACTCGTCTATAATGGGCTTTTTGTCGGTGACCGCTAGGATTAAATCGTGCAACTTTTCGGCAGAAATTGCGTCAGGTTCTGTTGTGTGGGCGTATTTTTCCGGCTAGATGTGTATTGGTCGGTATTTTTGCACGTGGACACATTAACTAATTAAGTCCACGAAATATTCGTGTAACTGAACGGTTTTTTACGTTAATTATTTACTTGTAATATATAATCATTTAGACGACGTATATTTAGTAACCTAATCCGCTTAACTGTTTTTAAAGAGTCATAAAGATCCCTGTGAAATCGACACGTGTTTCACCTCTCAACAAGGCATCCATCGGATGATAATTGAATTGTTGCGAACACGGACACGACGTGTTGCCACGTCAAACGTCGAGAGCAGTTATTACTTGTAATACTTAGTAAAATATCAAGACTTATTTTCTAGAAAGATGCGGATTATTATTTAAACATTTTATTTGTGGCTGAATGTCTTATAACCAATTAGCTTCTGGCTTGAACTTCGTCCGCGTGGAAGAAACGGCAGTTTCACTTAATATTTTCAATATTAACTTTTTTTTGTTCTCTGCAAGCAATATAAAGGGTCAAACGATTAATTGCAATTGTATTAATATTGTCAATCGCTTCAATTGCATTTGGTAGACGATCAATTTGCGCATCAATGTGTATCAATCACTTAAAAATTGACAAATGCAATTGATCGTTTCGGGGACTCTTCACATCGCTTTCAAACAAACACGTGCCAAGTGCAAAGGAATAAAATCCTAAGTAATTAATAATGACGTTACTGAAACCGACCAAAAATTCCGAACAGCACGAATCGATATAACCGAAAATGTCAACCAACTCATTTAATTTGCTCCCACCATACGACGAGCTATTCCGAGCTAATTACAGGCATTCATGAAGCCAATAGGTTCCCTTTGTTCATAAATCCCCGTGACTCCATGTTCCAGTGTCAATAGAGAGCTGAATTCTCCATTATTTGACGAGACACCGCACTTGTTTGGCATATATCTTCAAACACGATTGTTTGACGAAGAACCCACTTTCACAATATAAAATATAAGGTGTGGGAAATGTGTTTCGTGTTTGAGTTTCTGGGTTATACCTATTTCGGGGTTTTATTTTAAACTCACGATTCTGGTTGCGTAAGTCGAAAAAGACTTATAGCAGATTATGATGGATTTAAAAATATGCTTCGCCCGCTTGGAGGTCGGAAATTAACCTTATGGAACCTACTACCGGAATAAAAAGTATCCTATGTTCTAATCCAGGTCATGGTTTACCCATGTGCCAAAATGCATCCAAATCTGTTAAGCCGTTTAAGCGTAAAAACGTAACAAACATACAAACTCACCTTAGCATGTCAAATATTAGTTAGGATGCCAAAAAGTCAGAAAATAATGGTATTTGACCACTGTCTCCCGACAAGAAGTCGATGATGGTTCACGGTCATGGCCTAGAAGCACAGATTAGTACATTACATACAGTTCACTCCGCAGAATCATTCAAATAAAAAGTGACTCTTGTTACGACACAATAAAGTGCAATTCAGGTCGCACAGCGCTAATTACTTTCAGTTATATTCACCTAGAAGCTGCCTCTCTTTCTATCACGTAACTCATATCTTCTGACTACGTTACGCTCACTGAATTGGCCCGACAAGACGAGCCCGCCGCGTCCTTCGTACCTTCATACCTAAAATGCGGAGTGCGCCTTCTGTATTATTCTGTGGTCGAAGTAACTTAAATTCACTTGGGACTTGGAGACTCCCATGTCATAGCTATCGGAAAAAACAGACCTTGGCCAGGAGTTAAGTTCTCGTCTACTTGTTTATTATATTTGAAAATAGGTATAATAATAATATAATATTCGAATTTTCCTACTGTTTCTTCGGAATCGAAACTTCAAATCCTTCATTCGAAGACAGCCCTCAAAATCCGTCACAAGTCACAGCAGAAATAATTAAGAAGAATCGTCGAGCTTCGAATGCGCCTCTCCATTGGAGGGTTTAAACTTGAGTACGGAAGGAAACAAGAGATATGAGAGTAGAAATAAAAATACGAAGGCGTCTTTTGTTTTGCTGAAGACTTTTATAGATTTATTGATCGTTAGAAAATGCTGTGAAATTATAGTGAAAATGGGCTTGCATTTTTTATTCATTGTCATTTAAGGCAAAGCAAACCATTAAATTAATGACTCTTAAGAGAATATTAGCTCTACCTTGGGAAAAAGATTACCCAGTCAGCTGGTTGGTCAGGTGGTAGGCGCAGCTGACTGCCCAGCACCCTAATTGTTCTAAATGCTGCTATTTTAATATATTATATTTTATTGATACAAGTAGAATGAATTATGGTATATTTATTTTATTTTTATATCATAATTATATTTCATTGTATGCTGCACCGGTCGTGGTTATAACTTCAACTCCGGCTGTCGCTGAAAACCAGTGCTGGGGCTGGGTCCCGCATAGGGTAGCATTATGCTGAGCGATGGCCGTTTTGCGTGGATGTGACGCACATTTTCCCTCAACTTGTTTATTTTTTGTAATTTTTTTTGCGTCATGTTTATTGCAAATATACGAATTTTCTTTCTGTTCTGTTTCTTTTGACCCTAAGTGCTCTTAAATCACAATCTGTTTCATTTTGACAGTTCAACAACATTCATTGCGTTATTTAAGTTGTTGAGCAGACAAATTTTACGAAACAATGGATTAGAAAATCCTTCAAAATTGTTCAGATTATAATTGATCGTGTGTTACGCAATTAGGGTGTAGGGTACGCCAGACGAGTGCAAATTACCAATCTCGCGTCACTCGTCGGGCTACGTGGAATAACGTGATTAAAAAAATGCCGTATATTCTTATCAACCGTAAGATCTGATTAAAAAGTTTACAAAAGGCAAGCCATTAATTGTCACACTTAAACCAGGATTTTCCTGAACTCTAAAACCTAAGGTTAATCCGTGTTATACTCGAAAAGGGTCCAATTAAACGAACCTTGTGAAGCCAGCACTAAACGATTGTGTAAATTAAGAAGTTTGCTCTTGAACCGTACCCAAAAATAAGGTCAGGTGATATTTTCACTCTCCGTCGTTCCGCCGATATCGACTTTGATTTTTACTTTTTTCTTTTGTTAATTTAGTCGATTTCCTCCACGAAGGTATTTTTACAGAGATTTTCACTTAGAGGTGACGCTGTTTTGTCATTGATTTGAACGGTGAAGGTTAGAGACTAAATAATTAAACATTCATACCATGCGAGGGAAATACTTGGAAATTTCCTGGACATAACGAAAGAAAAATATTTTATTTCTACGCATTTTCTGGTGTACAATAAAGTATATACAAGGTCACGCTACAATGGCGTCATTAATTGAACACACGGAAAGGACTAGTGGCCAGTAATCATAAAAATATATGTAATTAGAAAAAATAATCCGTTAAATGAAAATTTCAAATTTTCAAACGCTCGCCGAAATAGAGCTCTCCCTTTCCTTCAAATTCGCCTTCTCTTTGCACGTTATTCGTTTTATTTTCATTGATGCGATGTTATGATCCGTGAACCCGGTAAATGACCTCTGCGCTACAGTTGTTAAGTACAGATTGCTCTAAGATGCTATTTTAGAAAATTGTAAATAAATCAATAAATAATAAATAACGTTTAATGAAATTAAAATATCTTCATAAAAAGAAAACGCTAATCCACCACCATTCGAGCGCCACGCTGTATAAATAAATTAAATTAATTTATTTGACCCAGGTTTGGGCACAGATTAATCACAAAAAAAAGAAAATAATAATAAAAAAAATGATTATAATCTTACAAAAGAATAATCAATCATATTATTTCGAATATTAGTACCATGATACTACATACATCACCCATTTTATACTACACCACCCATTTAGCAGTAGTTTCTTAACTTCCGAAAGCTCTGCTCAACTTCAGCAAACTCCCAAAACTAATTCAGAAACAATACAAAACAGACTTCACCTCCTAACCTTACAAGAAGAAATAAACCCATTAAAACAATACAATACAGCTCCCAATTCCCACAATAATAAGACCATAACGTATCCATTTTTAGACCGCATTCCTAATGCCCAAGGACGGATAGATACTGTAATAATTAAACAGGCAGGGAAGGTAGTTTGATAAATAAGTAATGGCCGCGATAGGCTTTTGTTTCGCTACGGGCCACAGGAGGATATGTTGGTGTCTGTAGCGATTAATGATTCAAATGTCGGAGATACTTAGAATTAGATGGGTTGGGATAAGAAAATGGATGAAGACGTAGGTATGTTTGGTGATGGGGAATAGATTTTATGGTAGAACTGTGTTTATAGATTGATATTGTATGTATATAATTTAGTGTGTTTAGTATTTTTAAGTGCTCCTTTTTTGTTTTTATTTTTATTTTTATTATTAATGACTTGTATTCTTTTCCAGTGCGTGTCCCAAATAAAATCTTTCTTTCTTCAGTGGGTTTTTTTTTTTTCATTATATGATATTTATGCTGGTTTGGTAAAAAAGATAAGTAAGACAAAATATTACAAAGAGGTAAAATTGTTAATTTGTTTATAAGAGGTAATCTCTGGAATAACAGATTCAATTACAAAAATTCTTTAACAGCTACATAATAATATGTTTTATGGTATAGTTGACTTAAACCCAGACGGCAAAGATATAAATATGTCTAGAAAGACAGCCACACCTGTGAACAGTCGAAAAAAATAGCGTCCATCTGTTGGCCGCTAAATGCACGCACACTAGAAAAGTAGGTAATATGACGTGACGCGAGTGTAAGACGTAACTGTCACGCACGACAGCTTGGCAAAGTCGGCTTGTTTGTTTTAGTTCTTTTGCAGCGTTACACTCTATCTAGCTAGACATTATACAAAATCAAGGCCAGACGGAAGTCGCGGGTAGAAGATAAAAAATATTTAAAAAATACTAAAGTGCTCTTCCTCATAACGCTCATTCAAAAAATTTACCCATTAATATGGGTAAAATTTCTCACCTCGCATTCTTTACGTACTGTTAAAGACTATTGAGGTTTGCTTTGTTGGTTGCTAGGCAACGAAAGAGGGTTGAAGTTGGAAATATATATAGACTAATAGATTAGTTAGTTTTTATGAATTATAATTAAACTTTGAATAAAAGAGCCGTTTTCAATAGGGTTCCTCTAAAAAAAGAATTACTCAATTAATTGATTTTTTCTCAAGCAAGAGTTTTGAGGTTTCATACTTGATTGACGGGTTTTTTTTTAAAACTGTTTTGTGGTTTTTATCTATTCTGCTGCATCAAATC
Source organism: Agrochola circellaris (assembly GCA_914767755.1). Taxonomy (NCBI): domain Eukaryota; kingdom Metazoa; phylum Arthropoda; class Insecta; order Lepidoptera; family Noctuidae; genus Agrochola; species Agrochola circellaris. The sequence goes on from OU611860.1 coordinate 15,685,732, forward strand.
AATTTTTGAAAAGTACAGAATTATTCTCCATTGCATTATCTATGCAATGGTATATAAATTAAGTAGATTTTTTGTAACATCAGGAGTGTAACAATAAAAAACAGTTGTAGAAAGAAGGCAAAACAAATTTTTCGATCGCAAAGCACTATCTAATGTATCCCATTATGAGTCGTGCAATATTAAATATGCTTTTCCTACACTTGCAATTTTCTTTTCCAATTATCGATATACAGTTAGAGATCGTGTACTATAAAACTGCACGCCCCTCCACTAAAATTTTATACTTGCAGACATTTGAAAAGTGTATGCAACAAAGAGCAGTTTAATACAAACGATCTCTGTAGGTTTCTAGGTGTTGAGTTATTTTTCTGTTTTTGGCAAACTGTAGTTGTAGTAGCTGGGAAAAGTATAGTGGATATACCCGAAGAAGATCGTTTTTATTTTCGTTTTTACAACTCAAAGAATTTTGCTGTAAAAAAAATACATTTCTATCAGTATGTTCATAGTAGTTCAACTTCTTTTAGAACATCCAGAAATATTACTGTAGCAATAAAAAAGTGTAATCCTAAAGAATTTGTATTCTGAAATACAGCAATAAGGCGTAGCGAAGCAAATTCCAAAATCCTGCTTACAACAGAATTCCGAATCGGATGCTAGATAAATGTTTGGGAATCGTAGGCGTATATCTGAGCCTCCCTTTGTGCACATGAAATAGAAATACAGAAGGTTCAATTGGCAACGTCGTTGGTCTAGGGTTCGACAGCGGCACTGCTGGAATGTAGGTCTTGCTTCAATCCACGGGTAAAGAGTTATTACGTTAGGAAATTTTCAGTAGCAGCAACCACCCTGGATTTAGTCGGGTTTTTGGCTCGGTATCGCTCGGTACACACAACTTTGAGAAATAAGCTGACAGAAGGATCCAATTGGGTTGGGCAACGTTTGGGGAACTTCGTCAAGTCTTCTCGTTGCCTATCCCGCACTGGTTGAAGACTAAGGTCATCAACAAGTGCGTCCTGCCCGTGAAACATGGACACTGACAGTTGGGCTGATCCACAAATTCAAGATCGCTCAGCGCGCTATGGAGCGGGCTATGCTCGGATCTTTAAGATATAATCAGAAATTAAATTATCCGTAAAAGAACCGGACTTACCGACATAGCTTGCAGAGTAAGCAAACTGAAGTGACAGTGGGCTGGCCATGATTGTCGAAGGCCCGATGGCCGCTGGAGCAGACGAGTCCTTGAGTGGAGACCGCGTATCGGCAAGCGTAGTGTGGGACGCCCCCCAGCTAGATGGACCGACGACCTTAAGAAAGGGGCTGGGGCAGACTGGATGCAAACGGCGGAGAACAGGATGTTGTGGCGCAGTCTGGGGAAGGCCTATATCCAGCAGTGGACTGCGATAGGCTGAGTTCATTGATTGGCTATACTATAATTGGTTCGCCTCCTATGACTGATAACTACTTATTATTAGGTACGGACCAGTACCTGGTGAAATGACGTACTCTTCTGCCTCCGGGGATTACAGGTATAATGCTATGTAGGTGCCCGTATGATATCCCGGCAGTATCGATATTATAAGTGACAGCGACGTTGTGTACGCTTCGTCGCCAGTATAGTTCGTGCATTTCACGAGCGCGCAATAAATGTCAAATGACGCCCGATCATGATTTAGATCGACTATAGAATATTGATTAATAGCTTTTGCCCGCGGCTTCGCCCGCGTGGAGGTCAGAAATTATCCCAGAGGAACGTACTACTGGGATAAAAAAGTACTCTATGTCCTAACCTTTAGGGGTGTGAGGAACAGGGTGTAAAGTTCACTCATCCACCATAAAAAAGGGAGGATCCTCCGACCAGACGGGTGTCATGTCTGGCGGGCAATTGCCCAGAGGTTGAAGTCGTGAGCTTGTATATATGTTCACCGCGCGGTAAACTCTAATTGCGCGATGCAGGATTTGAGTGGCGTCAGGATGTTGTGTGACGTCAAGTCTTTGATGCGTAGTTCGCATGTGGCGGTGTAGATGCCGCCACAAACCCAGGTCATGGTGTCAAATATCATCCAAATTCGTTCACCCGTTTTAGCGTGAAAGCTTCACAAACAAACTCACTTCCGCATTTACAATATTACTTAGGATACTACTGGAATTATTTATTTTCCAAGTCGTTGAGGAGGCCTTAGCCCTACAGTGGGACAACTCAGCCTGATTTATTTATTTCTTTTAATTCTAACTTGTCCTTCTGTTCCTTCTGGCTACTGCTCTTAGGGAGTTGTTCGTAAACAAACACTGACAAGTTTTCCTCGGCATAGTTTAGATACAAGTGTCGGGAATTCCTTCGCCGCTTCGAACCCGTAATTTAGTAATGTCCGTTTGAAAGGAGCGTCTTTAGTGATAATACAATATAGGGGGAATTATTTGGAAATGATAATTGCGCGTAACGGTGTACGGTTTTGCATTATACAAACCTTTTCTTCATTTTGGGATGTATTGAAAAAACCTTCATGAGTTGAGCTGCTTCTGGCGCACCCTCGACAGTGAGCCCCGCTACCGCTTTTCCTCCATTTGACCACAGCACTAATTATCCATACTTCCATACTATACTATATATAAATATTATATATTATTATATTATCCATATTAATATTATAAATTCGAAAGTAACTCTGTCTGTTTGTCTGTATGCTACCTTTTCACGGCTAAACCACTGAACGGATTTCGATAAAATTTGGCAAGGAGATAGATGGTATCCTGGAGAACGACAAAGGGGACTTTTTGTCTCAATAATCTTAGGGGGGTGATAATAGGGGGTGAAAGTTTGTATGGGAAATCTAGCATTTCTTAAGTTAGAGATATGAAAATTCATGCTTTTATTAAGAAATAAAGATTTACACATTTCAGCGTTTTTGTAAAATCACCCCCCAAAGGGGTAAAATAGGAAATGATTTTAAAATTCACACGTAATATTGATTTTTTTGTCTTCTTTTCAAGAGATTTAAGAGATTGGAAATACAGACTAAATGTTACTTCAAGACGGCCTACGAATTTTTGATCCAATTATTAAGAACAAACTTAACTTTGCAGTTCATAATATAAATTTTCGGATTTCCTCTTTACTTGACCTTGCTTCTCGCCAAACTTCATGCTGCTGGGCCAACGGGAAGTACCAAATAGACTGATTTATTTGCGAGTGAAAAAATGCGGCATAAATGGCCGTATTTTTCTATTGCGTAGACTAGGCAGTTTGATTTTCGTTTCAGCTCCAAGAGACCGTAGATCTAAGTTTTTGATATCTATGTCAACTTGGTGCCTCCATGCGCTCCTGAGAAAAAAAGTTTTAACAGACAACGAAGTCGTCATTTAAGGGCTTCAATTTTTTATTTCGAAACCTACAAACAGACTTATTATCTGCCTGTTACCTTTTCATGCCGTAACGGCTGAACGGATTTAGATGAAAGGTATACGTAAAGGTAGGCCATGACCTGAGTTAGGACATAGGATACTCTGAATCCCGGTTGCACGTTCCTGTGGGATATTTTCCGACTTCCAAACGGGCAAAACCACTGGAAAAACCTAGTCGGTATAAAAAAAAAGAAGTGTTTATTCACAGAAATATTCTTTTACAAGACACATATTACGTCTGCCAAACTGCAAAGCAGTTTGTTGGCAGACGTAGCTCCTTTTTTGTTTTGTACATAATTTAATATAAAGAGGATTTAAACGCAGACAATGGTATACCATTGAAGGTACCTACACTATTGTGTAGGTACCTTCATTTGACACTGACATACCGAAGCCAGTTCGTAGTAGAACCCTACCCAGACATATAGCTCTATTCATGGAAATTTTGCCATTCCACTGCATTATTGGAATAGTTTGACGGCTATACATAATACCTATACAGTATGTAGATAACTTGATGCTGGTTGCGTGAACCTAACACATAGATATAATGAATAATCTGGGGAGAATTGAATGAACCGTAAGCTGGTTATAACTAATATAACGTACAGTAGCAAAATGAAAAGGTTAAGCACATCTTAACCACAACATAGCAAGGTTATCAAGGTTAGGATTAGCATAACATTTAGAATTAAGTATTGTGTATTTATTTTATTTCTTATTTATATCTCTGTACCTGGGCGACCGAGCTCTGCTCTGGTGAAAATAGAGAATGCTCATTTAATAGTTTAGATAGATAGTTCATACTAATTTCATGTAAAGTTATATACAATTTAGTATATTGTTTAAAAGAGGCGGCCAGAAACATCGTTAGCAACACACATGTCGATCTTTAATGTCGCGATCGCGCGTGTCCACCATTGCAAATGTAAAGTGCCATCTCTTTTAAACAATATACTAAATTGTAATCAAGAAGTTGAGATATTATTATTTAAATCCCAACACCTACATACTAATTCCATGCTGCCGCGATAGTAGATACTTACTAATTCCATCCTGCCATGATAGTAAGTACTTACTAACTCCATGCTGCCATGTCTGTCAATTATTGACAATGATTCTAAGGTAGCCATCTTGTTCTAAACTTTGGGCGACCGAGCTCTGCTTGGGTGGAAATACTGAGGAAACAAATTTTCCCAGATATGAGACCTAGCTAGATCGATTTTTCGCCCCGTAAACCCCCGTAAACGCCCCTATATTGTAACTTTCATTGCAATCGTTAGAGTCATTTTCGAGAACGTGATTACAAATAATATTATATATATAAACACAAATATTTCTCATTTAATAGTATAGGATTGTATGCTGCACCGCTCGACGTCGTCACGTCAACGCCGGCTGTCGCTGAAAAGCAGCGCTGGGGCTCTGTCTCGCATAGGGTCGCAGCATTATGCTGAGCGATGGCTGTTTTGCGTGGATGTGACGCATATTTCCCCCAAGTGTAAGGTACGATACGACAGTAAAAAAAAAAATGCGAAGAAATGCGTGACGTCCGTTATGCGGGAGAATATCATATTATTGTTACTACTTAGTTAGGTTAAAATTTTCGTTTCGCGAGTTTATTATTATATATAACTTAATGTCGACCAAATTATCGCTTGTTAAATTTTTCCTTTTCACCGTTGGTATGAGAATAAAAAGTCACATCAGCCGGTCGATTCTGTAAAAAATGTCACCGTGAAACTTAGGTGAAGTGAGCTGTCAATAGTGTTAATCCCTAGCATTCTGCCGATCGGTTTGTGACAGTGACAGCTCACTTCACGCTCACTTCACCTAAGTTTCACGTTGATATTTTTACAGAATCGACAGACTGTACTTACAACTTTCTCATACGATATCAAAAATACCATACACAAAAAACAACAACACGTCTACCATCAATTCCATACAAATGACACACTCTAGTTCCCATATCATCCATTTATTTTATCCACCTCGGTAGCACTGACAACGTTCTCACACACATAATATGTATGATTTATTTGGCGGTAAGGAAGCCTACAAGCATTTCATGTTTCAGGTAACTTATGGTAAGCCATGGTGGATTTCTGAGGCCATTTATTGATTATTTTTGTGGCTATTATTTTGCTAACTGACTTTAAAGAAGTATGTTCGTAGTAATGTTTTAATACAAACATACTTTAGTTAGAATAATACGTATCGATATACTTCTTCTTCTTTTCGTGAGGTTAGTGACTAACCTGTAGTGCTATTCTATAACCATCTCACCGTGAAAACTTAGGTGAAGTGAGCGTGGAGTGAGCTGTCATTCCACAGAGATTGACACTATTGACAGCTCACTTCACCCAAGTTTTCACGGTGTGATGTTTACAGAATAGCATGGCTGGTGTCAGAGTTTTAAAGCCGCCCATGGCTGACTTGACTTCACATGCCGTATACTGTAAACGCTATGGTTCTGTAATTTCACTTATTGATGGTCCATTATTTTGATGGTCATCCATTCAGTTCAGTGATATCAAGTGTTTTGAACAATCAAATTAGGATCGCAAGCAATTTTGGCAGAAGTGTTCATTCGAAAACATGGTTGATTTAGACCAGTAGTTTTTCACTAAACATTTTCATTAAGAAGCCTTATTCAGAAGTACCTTGCTGGCAGCTTATAGCAGACTAGCTTCTACCCGCGACATCTTCTGCGTAAAATTTCTCTTTCCTCCGACTCTCTCTGTCGCATCGCATCGCCCGCCCACGCCATTTACTTCGTTTTCGATTAGCATTAATTATTTCTGACTTTTTTTCATTTTGCTCAGCTCCTAAGGGTCCTATCGTGATGTTGAATAACCTCTAGCCTTCCTCAAGAATTGGGCTATCAGATGCAAAAATATTTTTTCAAATCCGACTAGTAGTTCCAGAGATAAGCGCAATCAAAGAAACAAACAAAAAATAAACTCTTCAGCATTGTTATATTATGTAGATAGTTCAGCCATTTTTACAAAAGGAGAGTTATCCTAACTAATATTATAAATGCAAAAGTGAGTTTGTTTGTTACGCTTTCACGCTAACGCTAACGGCTGAACAGATTTGGATTTGGCACATCGGTAGACCATGACCTGTATTAGGACAAAGGATACTTTTATCCCGATATTACCATGGGATCGTGACTAATGCGGGTGAAACCGCGGGGTATAGCTAGTGTTTTTTATAGCCCACTCTTCACGTACGGGACATCTAGAAAATAACGTTTACATTGTTGCAAATCCCTTTAAAATGTTCGTCTGTAAACAAATGAATGACGAATAAAACAAATGAGAACTACTAAGTACATCTGAAACAGCTTGGCAACCTACATAATAAGTGCGTTTGTTTGTGGAGCTGTAGAAAACTAGTACATAACGTACTCGTGGGTACAGAGTGTTGGCGCGTTGCCAGCTCGCCACTACCTGGGTATAACAGCTCCTAGTAATATCTTTACGCCATTTTTTTTTCTTACTAGTTAAGTAGAATAAGTTGTCTTTAATTACGAGAAAAATGGTTTTCTGTTAAATAACTCTTTCTGTTATTAAACTGCGGAGAAGGAATTTTTTTAAGTGTATTTTGGTGATGAGAATGTTAAAATATTAATAAGTTAGACAATGCCCGAAATTCTGACAATCAGTCTTACTTTGAGTATTAGGTACCCATTCACTTGGGTGGTGGAGGTCAGATAGGCAGTCGGTCCACGTAAAATACTGGTATTCAGCTGCATCCGGTTAGACTGGAAGCCGACACCGACATTGTTGGAAAAGGCTAGGCAGAATAATTGTGTGGTGCCCACCATTTCTAAACTAGTAGTAATGTATCTTAATTCAGACACTAACTTTACATTATTAAAAGCAGTTGCACAACCAAATTGACCACCTGGACGAGTGACTATCGATAATATCTAAAAAAATTACAATACACGCTATCTTGTTTTACTCCCACTATGAAACTTTAGAATACTTTATTACGTTATACCTATTTAAAAATTTCATATAAAAATACAATTCTTACTCAATGAAAATTAATGAAAAAGATGCTTTTTATCTTGCTATTTCAGAGTTCTACACCAATTTTAAAATTGACCATAATTAACATGAACATACCTACTTTCCACTGAATTCAAAGTCAACCTCCTCTAAAGCACAATTTGTTTCCCCCAAAGACTTCAACAAAGTCAACCTTTATAATAAACACAGATTAACTCCCCAAAATCAACCATAAACAACACTAAACATCCTTGAACACAGAACACTATAGCCACTATCCCAAATAGTAATTGGTGTTACGCCAAAGTAATTTAATTCCCTTATCGGCCGCTGTTATCAGTAGCTTATCCTTAAGACCAGCACTTTGAACGAGTGGTTCTTTCGTAGTTTCGTCCCTAGAGAGAATCTTGAGGCGGATAATTGTAACCTCTAATGTAATCGTCATTAATTTGTGATTGTTATGTGTTTTAGTGTTAATTTGGCATCTTTATCATTGTACTGTCTCATTGGTTTGGTGGTTGCAAATGCGACTACCAAACCAAAACAATTTTTTGCTGTCTGCACAAAGTCAAAGTCAAATCATTTATTTCAAATAGGCCCTTGAAAGGCACTTTTGAACGTCAAAGTTTACAAAAAATTGAATTGATTCTAGTCGCCCCTTCCAAAAGGTAGTTTTCGTATGGAGAAGCAGAAACTATCATAACTAACTTATAACTACCATAGAAACAGAAAAAGAAGTAAGATTGTTACGACACCATGTCAAGAATGAAAAACAATGTCTCTTTGTCTACTATAGATAGAAATAAGCATGTCGTGCTACATAGTCAGAGTCAGTGTTATTGAGTTCTTCCAATAGGAATGCTGCAGTAGCAGGTCAGTGTCTGGATTTGTACCCAGTTTATGGCTACGTTCGCTCAGCGCGAAATTAGAAATGAAATGATCCAGAAAAGAACCGGTGCTACCGATATAGCTTGCAGAGTACGCAAACTGAAGTGGCAGTAGGCTGGCCATGTTTGTCCAAGGACGGATGGCCGGTGGAGCAGACGAGTCCTGGAGTGGAGACCTTCAGAAAGTGCCTGGGATAGACTGGATGCGGACGGCGGAGGACAGGACACACACCTTGTGGCACAGCCTAGGAGTGGGCTATATCAAGCAGTGACCTCGATAGGCTAAGTTGATTATAGCTATAGGCCCGGCCTTTGTTACATGGGACTTAAACACAACCTGTGAAATGTCTGTGTAATATATGTATATACATGCTTATCCGTTCGGGCAAGGCATGCATGATGATGCTCTATTTCATGGGACTTGAACATAACTAGGGAACAGTATCATACACACCTGCCTATATCTTCAAGGCATAGAGGCCAGGGCCCTATACCACAGAACTTTACAAGTCTACAATTCTACAAAATTGTTAAATTGTAGAAAAAATTGCGTAACACAAAAATTACAAATACGTATGAGTTACAATCTACAATTCTATCGCATTTTTAAAAGCGTGACACAAAGCATAAGGGCTACGTGTAAATTGTAGACTTGTCACGTTCACGTTCTCGAAAACGGCTCTGACGATTTCGATGAAAGTTTTTGTATACGGGGGCGAAAAATCGATCTAGCTAGATCACATTTCTGGGAAAATTCGTTTTCTCTGTATTGACCACAGCTCGGTCGCCCAAAGTTTAGTACAAGATGGCTACCTTAGAATAATTGTCAATAATTGACAGACATGGCAGCATGGAATTAGTAAGTACCTACTATCATTGCAGCATGGAATTAGTAAGTACCTACTATCATTGCAGCATGGAATTAGTAAGTACTTACTATCATGGCAGTATGGAATTAGTAAGTACCTAAAAGTAAGTATTAAATGAGCATTCTCTATTGTCACCAGAGCACTTACCTACCTTAGAATAATGACATGACTGCTTTTCAGCGACAGCCGGCGTTGACGTGATGACGTCGACCGATGCAGCATACAATCCTATACTATTAAATTACCAATATTTATATATATATATATATGTTTGTAATCACGTTCTCGAAAACGGCTCTAACGATTTCAATGAAAGTTGCAATATAGGGGTTTACGGGGTGAAAAATCAATCTAGCTAGGCCTCATATCTGGGAAAATTAGTTTTCTCCGTATTTTCACCCAAGCAGAGCTCGGTCGCTAAAAGTTTAGAACAAGATGGCTACCTTAGAATAATTGTCAATAATTGACAGACATGGCAGCATGGAATTAGTAAGTACCTACTATCATGGCAGCATGGAATTAGTAAGAACCTACTATCATGGCAGCATGGAATTAGTAAGTACCTAAAAGTAAGTATTAAATGAGCATTCTCTATTTTCACCAGAGCAGAGTTCGGTCGCCCAGGTACTATAATATAAAAAGAGCAAATAAACCTCTCCTCCTTGCTGTTCACATACTGCATTTTATATACTACTTAAGCACTTAGCAGTTGTTAGTCCATTACTTATGAATGCACATAAACTTTTCCCTGTCCATGACAGCTAAACTCGACTAGAATTTATTACTGAATATTATGTTACTTTTACGAAATAACTTTCCCTCTTTTCCTTATGGGCTGTACACGTTCACATATCCGTTACGTGGGGGTACTTTTCGGGTTTCTATATTATATAACGGACCGTTAATTTTACTTATGGTTGTTGTCATCACGTCACTCGAGAGGTAGTTGCTGAAAATCAGCGCTGTTGTCGATAGGTTCGTCCGAAGTCACAGCATTTTGCTGAGCAACGACCTGCTCTTGCACAAATGCAACACTCGGCTTATTTTTTCGAACTCACAGCATTTTACTGAGCAACGTACTGTTCTTGCACAGATACGACTTTTTCTTGTTATTGTTTTTTTATTACAAAAGTAAATAATTTTTCACTCTGCAATCAGTATTTTGTGTATAAGACCTAATAGCACTTTGCCTGACCAAGGCATCGAACATGACCTCATGCTCAGCAGTAGCGCTTGAGACCACAATGACCAAAGAGGCAGTATTTTTTTTAAGTGAAAACTTCTTTTGGCGCTTTGAGCACTTTTTGGGTGAACAAAACTCATGGAACTCGCGTCATCGTTACCGAACGCTTTCCATGAGCCTTAAGTATACTGTGTATATATATGTACATAGATATACAATTCACAAGTTACTTAGTTTCCACTTCTATCGGCAGTCCCCAAAGACTGCCCCGCATGTTTAAAAAAAATATTTAATCTTATATGGGAACCATGTATTGGCCTGCGCCCTAATTGCGTAACACACGTTCAATCACAATCAGAGAGTTTTGAAGGATATTGCTAATCCATTGCTTCGTTAGTTTGAAAATATGTCTGCTCTTCAATGTAAATAACGCAACGAACGTGACTGAACTGTCAAAATGAAAGGCATTGTAATCTTCTTCTTCTTCTTTCCTGTGGTTAGTGACTAACCTCGGTGTCAGAGTTTTAAAGCCGCCCATGGGCCTCTGTCTTGACTTCACATGCCGTCGAAAAATATCTCTCAGGCCGGTTACCTCACGATGTTTTCCTTCACCGTTTATTAAGCAAGTGATAATTATACAATACGCACATGAATCCGAAAAGACAGAGGTGGGTGCCTTGGGTTCGAACTCGAGACCTATGACTTGGCAGTCTGACAGTCTCATCACGAGGCTGTCGCTGCACTGCATTGCCATCGATTGTCATTTTATGTATGTGACGCAGTTACCTCGCTGGTCTTAAAGTGAAATAGCTCAATAGAGGAGCTCATGCTTGAAACCTACCTCGCGATCGATTGGTCTACATAGTTAAAGAACTTTCTCTCTTGAAGAGTTTATATGGATGAATCACTTGGTACCTAATCCTTTTTAACTTAGGTAGGTATTATACGAAAAAGCTATCGATATAATTCTGAATCAGAAATTTTGAACAGTATAAGTATTTTCAGGGATACCTAGAGAAGCTTGAAAATAATACTATAATACGAATTATTCTTCGTTCATTTTAAAATGATTGGTCTAACACATGTTAAAAATGTTGTTAGTTAACACGTTCAGTGCTGGAAGCCGTCCTGGAGGGTTCACTCAAGTCGCATATAGAATGCCGGAAGGTTTTCTTAGCGAATTCGGCATTACAAACTGTGAAAATAAAATTTTCATCAACTTGCAATATGTTTGACAGCATGACGTATGAGTTCTATGAAAAATGGGTGGAATCGAAAGTGTTAATCTATTACCAATTCTGTTTTCCAAGTAATTATTATAGATATCGATGAAAAGACGAAAGCCAATCAAAAGGTTGTAATTCAACATAGCATAACGTACATCACACCTTGTTTCCCCAAAGGGATAGGCAGACGTGTACCTATACTACACCCACATTTCGCCAGTTATGTTTAAGTCCCATGCAATAGGGGGCGAGCATATTGCCAATTGTTGTTATTCAAATCTACAAAATAAACAGAGTGCAGTTCAGTAGAGCTCGCTCAAAAAACTTATTTTCTAAAGACTCTCTAAAATCTTTACAAAAGCTCGACCAGCTTCAGCCTTCATGTAACCGGGATCTATCAGATCCGTCAGCCACTTCAAGTATTCCAATAGAACGGAACATAAACCAATTCGTCGGTTCCGAATACAAATTTGAATTTGGAACGAACGCTTTGTAGCGTTAGAAAGTTTTTCGTTCAAAAATATTGATGGCCGCGCTCTAAATTCAAATATGTACGTTACATTCATACCCACATTGTATTTTATTTTTCTGTTATAAAGTTTGTTTATCCGTATGCTGGTAGTTTTATTGTGTGTGACAGTAAACTCTGAACATTGAAGGCAACAATAAGCCCAACTAGGTGTTCTCTACGCCTTTGTACTCTCATACAAACTTCAAAAGCCATTACACAGACTTTAAAGTTTAGTTACGAAAAATCTTTTCTTTGCACCCTTATAAATGTCTTGTATTATGTTTGTCCTGTAGTTTCATGGGTTTAGACTATTGTAGCACTTGTAAAGATATTTACATAAAACGATCACTTAGTACTTAAATATTTACAAATTCTATTTTTATATATACAGCGGACGAGCTCGTGGCTAAGTAATAACTGCCACACGGATCGATCCGTCAGGTTAGGCTACGCTTGCTGGGGTTTGTCTGTGGATGGGTGACCATCTTTAAATACCGAGACTCCTCCGTGCCTCGGAAAGCACGTTAAGCCGTTGGTCCCGGCTGTCATTCGTGGATCTTTGACAGTCGTTACGGGTCGTCAGAAGCCCGAAAGTCTGACAACCAGTCTTACCAAGAGGTATCGTATTACCCAGTTACTGTGTTGTGAAGGTTAGATAGGCAGTCGCTCCATGTAAAATACTGGTATTCAGCTACATCCGGTTAGACTGGAAGCCGACCCCAATATAGTTGGGAAAAGGCTAGGCAGATTGGTTTTTATATAAACAGCCCTTTGGTTGTTACCCTGTGGATATTTCTGTAATATGAAAACAATATAATTTACCTCAAGCTCCATTTTTCATTTCATGTAGAGGGGAAACAAAAAGTCTATTATTATAATAAACTGAATCGATGATAGATTAACAACCGAAAAGGCAATCTAAAAGGGAAAGAAGCCATTTTGAAATCCACAAAAGCTAATCCGCGCGCAAAAATATCGCATTCAATAAACAGTAAATTTTAAATTTCGAAGTTTGAATTTTAGAATTCGGATTTAGAATGGGAAGCGTTTAACTCATTGGTTCCACGTTTCCGAACGGTTTCGTTTATGACCTAGGAGGTTTATCTTTATGGTCTTTTCCTTTTAGAGGGTCAGCAGAGTTTGCCCATATCAAATTAATGTCTTAAATGGTGTTGTTGTCCGGCGAAACCGTAAAACTTTGCAGCGGCTTATTTTTTTCTGAATCACCCATTCTAAATGACCTGTATTATAAAATACTACATAATGATAAACGTTGACCTTATCGATTTTCATTTTACCTTTAAATAAAGAACTATTTATATTTTCAAGAAAAAATACATAGCTCAATTCCAAATGTCGTGGCTATATCCGGTCCGAGGTTTAACTCGCCGATTTTCGATTACAAGTTTCTCTTTGACAGTCAAAAGTACCGGACCAATGATCGCCCGGGAAACAAAAAAGTCGGTGGCGTTTTGAACTTGGAATCCCGGAGCCGATCGGTTCCAAATAGAGGGATTTTTAATCGAAATGTGATTGGTGTTCCGACGGATTTGCTGGTAGTTTCCAAGAAATAATCTTTACAGAATTAATAGAGTCTTGTGTTTTGAGCTGAAATCGTTCAGGATTTTTTCTTTGAGTGCGATATTGACTGATGAATTATGGGATGGTTTATAGATACCTATATTTGGTTTTCAGTAGATTTGCGAATGTTTTTCGAAAAACATGGACACATTATCAGAAACTACACCGTCAGAAGCTTTTAATTATTATATTTAATACTTTATAAGCACAAAAAAGTACAGACGCGGACTTAATGCCATAGGCATTTTCTAGCAGTCAACCTTTGGGTGATGCAGAGACAAACAGCGGTAGGTGCAATATCGGAAATTGTGAAATAAATATTTATTTACCTAGTAAAACTATATATATAATATATTTTAATATACCTAAATCTATATTAAAATAAGAAAAAATAAATACACATAAATACACGAATATAATTAAAACAAATAAGACAAACGATGACAAAAAAGTAATGTTACCAATACCTAAAGGAGTAATAGCAATGTTTTTTTTGTTTTTGTAAAATTTTTGCTCAGCGCATTTTTAAAGTGCATGTTTTTCTACGTCGTTTTCACATAATGTATAAATTCAACATGAATTATGTACCCAATATTCTGTAATAATATTTTGATTTACAAGAGTAGAAGATTAGTACAGCGATTTTACCGTAACAAACAAACTAAGACACTCACTTTGGCATTTATAATATTCGTTAGGATTACATCTAGCTACAAATGAAAACAAATCTCTAAGTAGGTAAATCCAATTTACAAACACTATTAAAATACTTTGTTTTACGCCGCAACAATGTTGTGGCTGTTTTTCAAAAGTTTCGTCATATTTCTATCGAGGAGCCGTCACTCGATGCAATGACGTTGGCTAGGAGAAATATTGCGGTGCTTGTTAAAAACTGTACTTACGCTGTGACAATGTTACTGCTGTACACAATATAAAACGAGTTTTATTTTGCGACAAGTCATGCGCCCGAACGAAGGGATTGCCCATCGGCAAAAATTACAATAATTATGAAAGTTACATTGAATATGGAACCATACACAATTCCATAACTTTCATCCCGTATTTTTTTTTTACCCCTGCCAGGAACCTCTTGGCCTGCATCTCACCTGATGGAAAGTGATGATCAGGCCGAAGGTGGAAGCGAGCTTCACCCGGAATCCTCAACCACAGAGGAACGGGGAGGGATGTCTTCTAAAAAACTCTTCCTAAGCTTCTAGTCATACTGTACGTTGTCTGTCATTGAATGATTGAATTCAAGACTATTATTGAGTAGATGTCGTTTTTAGATGATCTATCAAACCCGCAATCATATAACAGGGTTTGGGGAAATTAGGTATTCCGTCCGACGGGTCAAGGCTCTATTGGGTTTTTGAAAATTTTGTACCAATTTAAACAGAACTGGTGAAATATGTGTGGACTATATATGACTACCTCAGTCTTCTTGACTATTAATAATAAAAGCGTAATAGTTGGTATTGATAACATACTCTTAAATTATGCATTTTTCAGGTAATTCTTTTCAGAAAACTATCTTTATAGGACCGATGGCCACAAATACTGAAAACGTTATATCAAGCAAATACCTCTATTATTTTACAAGATCATTCATAGTAGTTCCTTAAAATAATCCTATTCAGTTTTAGGGGTGTAAAGTTCACTCATCCACCATAGAAAAGGGAGAATCCTCCGACCAGACGAGTGTCGTGTCTGGCAGGCAACTGTCCAGAGGTTGAAGTCGGGAGCTTGTATATATGTCCATCGCGCAGTAAACTCTAATTGTGTGATGCAGGATTTGTGTGACGTCAGGTCTTTGATGCGTAGTTCGCATGTGGCGATGTAGATGCCGCCACACAGTAATAGACATCTGTTTGTGTTGATGTTATACCTATATATGAAATCCATTCATATCGGGAGAATCCGTGACAATGAATATACATTATAGTTAGATTATTGGACAGATCTGAGCGACATCAGTACACAGGGTGTGGCGGTATAATACGTAGGCTACTACTGGTTGAATAACTGAATAACTTATCACATACAGCCTCGTTGGGCTAGTAGTCGCCAGCACTATAGTTGCAAGGTTCGATACCCAGGTCGCGCAGTGTTATTGGATTTTTCCAACTGGAATTTCTCAGTAGCTGGCCGGCGTCTGGATTTATGCCCGGTTGATGCTAATAGGCGCGCCCCTTATTAAATGGGACTTAAACATAATTGGCAAAATGTAGGCGTGTTATAGGTACACCTCTGCCTAACCCCTCGGGGATTACAGCCGTGATGTTGTAATGTAACTTATCACATTCATCTGAAATTGGAAGGGCAGTGGGATTGGATTTGGTACCCCTGCCAAATCTTAAAATCACCGTAATCTGGTCCCTGTTGACAGTTACGATAAAGACCGATTCTAACAGAGCCATGTATATTCGTCCTCGTAATTGCTTTAACACCATTAGGTTGAATGTAACTTGCATGTCATAAAACGTCAAGGTATATTTCTTATTTCCATAAAGTAATATTGCCAAATTAATCAATTCAGCGAAATATTTGACAACTATTTTAGTACCAACAGTCTTAAAAAAAAATGGCTTTATTTCGTCGGACGACCCTTTTTCGTACATAAACAAGTTCTTTTTGCTGTTAACCCTATATTAGTAATTATCAGCGACTAGGTCAGACTGTCCTGCCTCCTCTATTTCCCTCCACTTATTCCTGTCCAAAGCTATTCTTCGCCAACCTTTTGGCAGATCATCCTCCCACACTTGTCTTCCTCTACGTATTTTTTCCATTCCTAGGGTACCATTGTGTGACTGTGTCAGTTCCAACCTTAGTAAAACTACAATTTACTGTGATTTTTTGAGAAAATTGTTAAAGCAATTACACTTAACAAAATGAGTGATAATTGGTAAAAACTTTCCGTATAGCATCAACTTTTCTATTTTATTAAATGCAAGCTTTTCAAAATTAATTTTCATATCTCCCATTGACATTTTAAATAATTGAATTCCATCATGCGTTAGGTCATCGAAGCTATCAGGCGTTCAATTTGAAACCACTATTTACGTCACCCTATAAACACAGCACATACCATGACCTACTTCCCCTAAGTTCGGTCATGTAACTATACTTACCGATAAAGGGGATTAGGAAGTGTTATCTAATGGCATATCGGTGGGACTCAATATCGGTGATATTAAAAGCAGGGCAGAGTGAAAGCTTCTACGCATAAGCTAGGAAATTCCCATTGCTTTTTTTTCTCTATGAGTGTATACGAGGTAGCTCGTATACCTATAGGTTAGTATATTTTTATGGTAAGACTGGTTGTCAGACTTTTGGGCATCTGACGACCCATAACGACTGTCAAAGAGCTACGAATGACACCGAGACCAACTGCTTAACGTGTTTTTGAAGCACGGAGGGGTCTTGATATGTAATGGACGCTAAAAAGCCTAAGTCCTTCACCAGGGTTCGAAGTATCCCCATCCACAAATTTCAACAAAATCGGTTCAGCCGTGAAAGCCTGACAAACAAACATACAAAAAATAAAATTTTCTTAAGATTCTCAAAAAGCCACGTAAATTCTTAATGAAATACACCACGACCTAAAATCTAAATATCTTACTACATACTCGTACATATATTACTACCACATCATAGAATATAGTATATATTATGTTTGTATGTGAACTTATTATTCATTTACCGCTCTGTCGTCGTTGATCCTGTGTCGGGTGAAATGAGTGACGCGGTTTGGTAATTACAATAACACTAGACACAGTATAAATAAGTAACAGTATTATATCTCGGACCTTGAAATAATTACCTACGGCCGCGCTTGGTAGATAAACCTTCCGCGATGGGCTGACGCCCCCTGTGGTCTACTCCCTAAGCGAAATCCGTAGTTTCGGTCGTCGTGACGGGCGCTTTGTTCTCCGTTTCACTTACGGACATACCGTAAGTGAGAAAGAGAGTTGTTGATTCGTACGGTATACACTGATATTTCGAAGCGCGTCGTTTCGGCCGTTTTCTACGAAGATATAATACTGTTTATTTATATACTGTGAACTAGATGTGCCCTAGGCTTTGTAGGGGTGCCGAATGTTTAATTATGTTCTGGTATTAAAACGAAATAACCTGGGAATATTTTTGTCACGAGTAAGTAAAGTACACATAAAACGCATTATTTTTTACTACGGCGTCAAAGTCGAGAACAATTTGAGTTCGGAGATATACCCATTCTGGGGTTTTTTTTTTTTGTGTCGGCCATCAATGTTGTGTGTATCACCGAGCTCAAAATGGCGGAATAATAATCATACGGGATCTTACACCAAAGGGTGGGGTGTACATAATTTATTTAATTGAAAGATCGTTGTGTATAAATGCTTTACAGCGTTGTCGCCATACAAAGAATTGTTTCTACTACTGCCACCATTCAAATAAAATGTAATTCATTCCTGGCCGCAAACAATTTTTTTTTTCCCGCATCTCCTTACAAAATGGGTGATCTCCTTTGATTGCTTGTTTGTTTGTTTGTATGTATCGGGTAATCTCCGGAACTACCAGTCGGTTTTTTTCACATTGGATTGCCCAATTCTTGGGGAACGTTATAGGCGATGTAACATCTCGCTACTACTTTTAGGAGCCGAGCAAAGAGAAAAAAGTCAGAAAGAACGCTAAGCGAAAGCGAAGTAATAACGCGGGCGGGCGATGCGATGCGACGTGGTCGAGGATAATCATAATCATCATAATCATTTCTTTATTTGTGTAACTAGTGAATACAGTTCTTAAATTAAAGATATAGGTCGCTATGTTATGCCAAGAGGCGTACAAATATGGTTGCATGCGAAATTGGAACAATAAAACAATTTCAACAGTCAATGCATAAAATAAATAATCATAAATTACAATTAGTCACAATATTCAATAAAAAAAAAATCTCTTATAAATAAATAAGTGTTCTTTAATTTATTATTCAGAAATTCATCAGTCGTATAATTACATTTTTCAATTAATAATAGTTTTTTTAATTTTTTATTGTCTTGCATTCAAATTTTTTATGACATTTGATAATTTATTGTAAATGCGCGGTGTCATGCCTAAAATGCTCTTTCTCACTAAGGCAGTAAGGATCGAAATGTAACGCGGGCGAATTCGCTGGCAGAAGCTAGTGGTAAATATAAAGGCTTTATTGATATATAACTAGAGCATATGATTAATATTGATGTTTGTGTCACTCTATATGCTAATGTTTGTATAATAATGTTTATGTTAAGTCTGCTATGTGGTTATTAAATCCGTGCCCTATGACGTTATCAAACCGAAATTGTCGATTATAGCGGTGATGGTTGAAATAGTCGACATTTTTGGTGTTCTGATACTAAATAGTCCTTGGCAGCGATGAAATGTAAATTACGTTTATTTTAATTAGTCTACATATTTATATTTTCATAATGGTTGAGCTGAATGGTGCTGATCCATGCGTCATGTTCGTGAACGGGCGCCGTCAGTTGGGACTGGTCAACTCTTAGCGGCCATGGCTGATTTTAATTTTTGAATTATTGTTCTTTGTTTTATCTTTGTATTACGGACGCTTCTAACGTGCACGTCTTTCTACATTGTTCTCACATGTATAATTTCAACATGAATGATGTAACCATTACTTTGTAACAATTTATTTTATTTAAAAGAGTGTCCGTGGAGTTTCTTGCCCGTTCTTCTCCATAGGTACCTACTACGCTTTGGAATGGGCAACTAGCTTCGTATTTCTGACTGACCGATTCCTTGACAATTCAAAAGTGCCTGTAATGGTTTAATTGAAATAAATGCTTTGAGTTTGAGTTTGAATACATATTGCGCAAGAATTCCGCACCAAACATATTTTCAAAAAACCTCATATGGATGAACCAAACATGCCACGAAGGCTCAAAAGAAAATATCCTCAGGAACTATTGTGATAGAGGGAATCGAAAAGCGGACTTGCCAATGGACAAGTACCGCATAAGTCTCACAATAAATTCCTACACATTGCTGAATTTCTTTTAAAAAAATTGTGTTGTGTTGGTATTTTGTTTTTCTAACTGAACAGACAGCTGTGCTGCTGGGGAGTTTGTTGCGCCACCTCTTCCTCCCAACTAAAGCACTAGGAATTGGTGAAGGATGACCGTTTTTGGGGACTGTCTTATGTAATTTTGACGTTCGAAAAGTGCTGATTATCAGCCTAGTTTGAATAAATCACTTTTGAATTTTGAAATATTGCTTGATTGATTCAAGACATTTTTTTTTTTTTAAAGTTCAGTTGCGTGGTACTCGCAACCGGCGTGCGTGGATAACCAGGGCACTGAGTGTGAGTTTGAGTGAGTTTTCATATACGTGACCATCAAGTTAATCGAGCAAACTAATGAGATGATGATGGTT
The DNA here is from genome assembly GCA_914767755.1 of Agrochola circellaris. NCBI lineage: Eukaryota > Metazoa > Arthropoda > Insecta > Lepidoptera > Noctuidae > Agrochola > Agrochola circellaris. The sequence continues at coordinate 15,705,824 of OU611860.1, forward strand.
GACTGGTAGAAAATGCCTATGGCATTAGTCCGCCTCTGTAAATTTCTGTGCTTGAAGTATTAAATAATAAATAAATAATGAGCGCTGAAGCAAAAGGTGTATTTAAGGATCGTAGCAGATGGTGTTCTCTAGTTTCTGCCTACTCTCATACCCATGGAAAGAAACCGGAAATTTATATATGTATGTCTGCATATTTATTTCAACAGGACTATAAAATATAACTTGTTTAAACGTTTTAAAAAGAACATAACTTTGGTCACATGTTTAAGAGTATCTGCTAAGTACTTTTATGTGATGTTGTGTGTGTTTGTGTGTGTGAGTGTGTGTTTGTGTGACGTGTCACTTTGTTAGGCTGACTAATAATTAGTCTCCCCTTACATAGTTATTAGTGCAATATACCCCTAATTAAAGGTCGCAATTAGGAGCTCCATTCATGGTTTAATCCAAGTTACGCCTACAATTGATTGTTATTTCACGGTCAAAAGGGTATCCAAGGAGTATCGTGTTACCCAGTAACTGGGTTGTAGAGGTCAGATAGGCAGTCCTTCCATATAAAATACTGGTATTCAGCTGCATCCGGTTAGACTTGAAGGTGACCCCACTTTAGCTAGGAAAAGGCTAGGCAGATAATGCCCTAAATATGTGATACGTACCTAAAGACATGTCACATTATTTTGTTGTGTTCAATCTTAGTATTTAATTTTTCTTCTTATAAATAACAACCCAATTAATATAACAACATAACGCCTGTATTCCTCGACGGGTTAGACAGACGTGTACCTATAGTACACCCACATTTCGCCAGTTATGTTTAAGTCCCATGTAATAGATGCCTATTTCCATCAACCGGGCACAAATCTAGATTCCGGGCTGCTACTGAGAAATTCCTTTTGGAAAAACCCAATAACACTTTGCCCGACCATGCTCAGCAATAGCGCAACTAATTAATAAACACCAACAAAATCTATAACAAATTAAAATATTAATTGCACAAATGGCACAGACTTGTTCCTGACAACTATCTCGAAGCTTTACTTCGGGCTCTGCAAACTGTAACCGTTAAGTACAGTCAGCATACAGACGAATACATTAGTAACATCGTCACGTTCACTACAATATTGTAAATTAGTTGTTTTTGTGTGACGCTGACGAGAAGTGGGCCAGATACTTATTAAAGTTATGACTAGACTTCATAAGATAGCTTGTAAGTAATAAAAAGTGGTTTTGTATTTTGTAAACAGGATTTTTAAAAGAAATAGCGTGCTTGTTGCTAATTTGTATTCAGTTTTAATAAGCTTATTATATTAAGTTAGTTAGCTTGGCTTCTGAAACAGTTTTTGACAGTACAGTATCTATTTAGATGCGTTTTATTATTTACTTGGTAAGAGTGGAATGTACTTCTTTTTTAGGGTTCCGTAGTAAACAAGGAACCCTTATAGTTTCGCCATGTCCGTCTGTCTGTCCGCGGCTTAGCTCAGAGACGGTTAGTACTAGAAAGCTGTAATTTGGCATAGGTATACATATTAATCACGCCGACAAAGTGGTAAAACAATTTTTTTTTTATGGTACCTCCCCTACATGTAAAGTGGGGATGTTTTTTTTTCTCATCTATCCCACGGTGTAAGATATAGGTAGAAAGGTCGTTCAAAATAATGTGAGTTTGCGAAAACCATTTTTGGATTCAGGGATCCGTTTGCGAAATATTAAGCTTTTAACTGCAAATTTTTGTTAGAGTCAAGTGTCACTTGACACGAGTAGTATAGTCACGAAATTAAAAGGAAAACTATCACAGCTAAGTAGGCTGTACAGGTTAACGAGTAATAATCGACCAACTTAAATTTGCAGTTTGAAAAACATGTTCTCCCATACGGAATGTATGGGAGAACATGTTCTTCAAACTGCAATGTTAAGTTTGTTCTTGGGATAAATTCATCCCAACTTCGGAACCCTTAATTGTGCGTGGTCCGATACGTACTTGGCCGGTTTTTTTTTAACCACATTTGCCTCTTTGCCTTCATCTCACCTGATGGTTAGTTATGATCAGGCCGAAGGTGTTAGCGATCTTCACCCTGAATACTCAACCACAGAGGAACTGGCTATCTTACCTCTAATTGCCGAAACACAACAATGCTGTTAACATTGTTGTTATGGTGACAGACTTAGATAAGATGGTGGTCGCTAGCCAGGTGGCCTTAGACCAAGCCCTACCACCGACCAAACCGAGCGGGAAATGAAAGTTACATTATATAAACAGTACCATCTTGTTCGATATTATATTTCAAGTACAAAAGAATAGACAATGCAATATATTAAGTAAATTGTCAAATGATGAACCTAAAATCAAAATATCATATTTTAGTTTCATTTTAAAAGTTCTTTAGAGTTAATTATTTGAAATAGCGATGATATAATTCTATGACATTATATAAATACACAATACGCATAAGATATAATAATTGCAAAGAATCTTTTAAAGTTGGAGACGTTACGTGATTCTTAATAAGATACTTGTTGGTGACAACAGGCCCTGGCTTGTTCTTTATTCTTTGTGGTATTATTACAAGTTTTTACAATTAGTATGCACATTGCGTGACTTAACATTTAACAGCAGTAGGACTTTTTTTCCTTAGAGTGTACAATTGTAACAAAAAAAGGTCAACTATTTTTTAGTGTTTAGTCCTCAAGAAACATTTGTGCACTCATAAACATTCGCTATTATTCTACTGAAACGATGTACAATAGTAATTCTATAGCAGTCCATTACTGAATATAGGCCTCTCCAATTGCACGCCATTCCACTCGATTTTCGGCAACTCTCATCCAACCTGCGAAGATCGTCGCTCCACCTAGCCTGAGGGCGTCCTACCTTACGTTTGCCGATTCGCGGTCTCCACTCAAGAACACGTATACCCCGACAGTCATCGGTTCTACGGCTAATATGGCCGTCTCATTACCACTTCAGCTTGCTTATTCTGTGAGCTTTGTCGACAACTTTGGTTTTCTGACTGATCACCTTGTTCCGGATTCGAACCCTCAGAGAGACTCCAAGCAAAGTCGGTAGTAATTCTACAACGCAACGGTTATTTAGAAGAAATTGACTCAGTATGGTATTTTCACTGCATACGATTTTGTTGCCCATATAAAGTGATTTATACTGGTGCTCACCTCCCATCACTGACCGCTTACGTATCGTCCGCAATTTACCGACGAATGACGCCACTGAAACGTTGATTATGAAAGCAAGTTGGTGCGTTTTTGACACCGTAAAGTCAAACCCCGCCCCCAAAGATTTAAATCTCTAGATTTCCCTCACCATACTCAGTCAGAAGAAAAACTGTCCATACGATAAGTGAGCTTACACTAAATAGCGTTTCCATGACAAAAAAGTGTAGTCACTGCGTCATTGTGTGTCAGGAATGTCAAAACGAAAAAGAAACGAGACTATCTTTTGACGCGGTAGGTCGAATCTAACGATTTAAATATTTGCCGCTGTCATCATTTTCATGACAGCCCTCACTGCGGCCGTTAAGTGCGGCCACCGCTCTTCTAGGAAACCGTAGCTTTACAGGCAAAGTTGAAATGTTTCATGCATCTATAATACTCTACCTCGTTTCAAACCTTACTGCCAGGCTGCAACATTATAGATATAGCTGTAGTAGGTACTACTACTGCTCATGGTTGTGACAAACACAAATAAACTATATCTAGTTTAAAAATAATATGTTTGACGTGTAAAAGTGTTTTCTACAACCTATTTACAGAAATAAAAATCATTTATCATTAATATTTTATTCTTTAACTCATAAAACACACTAAACAATGTGTCAAGTAGGAATTTAAACAACTAAATACTTAACAAGCTCTAACTTTACCCAACTTTCAACAACATTTAATCAGTCTTATCGTACAAAAAAGCACCATTCCAAGAAATTCTTAAGTAAAAGATAAAACTATTCGCTAAAATAAATTAACACTAACACAAGTGCGATAACAGAAGATAAAAGTGACGTTTTAAAAGATAAAAAGAATTAATTTACACAATTTTAGTGGAGACTGAATCATTTGGCACAGTTTTAAGTCTTTAAGATTGGGTCACGGGGCGAATGTATTACGGGTGACACAAAATTGTCGCTATTTCAGCTATTTTAAAAGGTTGAAATACGATTACGATTGCGTAATGAGATTTATTTTGCATACTATTATATAGTTTTTTTTTTTGTCTAGCTGAACAGACAGCTGTGCTGCTGGGGAGTTTGTTGCGCCACTTCTTCTTCCCAGCTAAAGCACTAGGAAGTGGTGAAGCGTGGGCGTTTTGGGGGACTGTCTTATGTAATTTTGACGTTTGAAAAGTGCGGATTCTCAGCCTAGTTTGAATAAATTACTTTAGAGTTACATTTACATTTTATAGGTAATTACGATAAGTTTGTCCTGTATATAAATAGCATGTATCAGAATGGTATGGTCATATTTAAGGGTGTGGTAACTAAACAACTTTCTCGAAGGGAGTAAGATCGTAATCGCGATAAAATTATCAACTGTCCTATAACAACAAATATAACAACCTTATTGGTAGCTATATTTTTGAGCCGTTTGGGGTTGAAACACTAGGGCCGTGGGGTCCGAGTGCTCATCGAGTATTTTGGGACATCGCCAAGCGGTTGGTCGACTCCTCACGTGACCAGAGGGCTGGCCAATTTTTAGGTCAAAGAATCAGCATTGCCATCCAACGTGGCAATGCTGCCAGCCTTTTGGGCACTTTTCCCACTGACAGCGACGCCGACGAATTTTTTGATGCCCAATGAGCTCTCCCTTTATTGTTTATAATTTATATATTTTAGTGTTAGTTGTATATTTTAATCTTAATGTTATTTTAATTTTATTTGTAAATTAGTAGCATAACATTGAAACCTTATTCCTATAGGTTGTTACTGTCCTATACAAAACTTCAATACCTTATCGACCCAAATATATGGGACGGCCAAGTGCTTGTTTTGTGTTGTTCCCATGGAGAAAGTTGTTCAGTTTGATGATTTGTACCACACTCTTAAATAAGACCACATATTTCTGATACATACTGTGTAAACAAAAATCATTTTTGTAGATTAAAGTTTTTGTGTGTTTGATAAATATATCTACAAATGCACTTAAAATGCAAAAGTAATCTTCATTAGTAACAACTTTCAGTAAAAGCTCGTACCTGGCTTCACCTGAAAGACCTTTATACAATGACTAACTGGATATATTAGGTACCTATGAAATCAGCGTTTTGTATGGAGAATTTTAATTTTAAAGAAGTTGCTTTTTTCATACTAACATTTTCTTAATTTATGTAACAACCATGAACACTAATGTTTTAAAACTTTTATGCACTAATGTTTAAAAACTAAGATAACGTAATATGCCACTTAGATTAAGCGACAAAAATAAGTATTGACTAAGTTAAAACAAATAGTGGTAATTTCTGCTAATAAAATGAGGAGTCATTTTAAAGGTATTTTTTATGTTTAGAAAACTATAAGTAATAAGGTTTTTATTACTATTGGTAGTTGTCTATGATGGTCATTATTCGATATAATACCAAGAAATTGATGAATATTTTAAATCATAGAAGAGACGAGGTTCTCTATTTGTGAGAAAAAAACGCCAATTTCATAGGTGGGAACCCAATACAAATAACTAATATTATAAAAAATAATCCTTAGTATAATAACAGCCACACAGGTCGATCTTCAAGGTTAATCAACGCTTGCCGAGGTTGGTCCGTGGATGAGTGACCATCCATTACATATCGAGACCCCTCCGTGCCTCGGAAAGCACGTTAAACTGTTGTTGTTCCCAGCTGTCATTTGTATATCTTTGACAGTCGTTACGGGTAGTCAGAATCCCGAAAGTCTGACAATGAAAGGGTATCGCGTTACCCAGCAACTGGGTTGTGAAGGTCCCATAGGCAGTCGCTCCATGTAAAATACTGGGATTCAGCTGCATCCAGTTAGACTGGAAGCCGACCCCAACATGGTTGGAAAAAGGCTAGGCAGATGATAAACAAATTGTTATCCAAAAATAATAAAAAACAAACGTCTGTCTGTGTGACCGCTTAGTTCTTCAAAACTACACGAAGCATTTTATATTTTGACATTGATAATAATCTTACATTAATAAAGAAATTTAAATTTTTTTTCAAGTCATGAAAACCACTTTTTTTGTAGTGTCGCTATTTATGTAGGTATAAATTAATTAAAACATATTCTGTTATTATTATTCTGCTGACGCTACAACTGTCTGAAGTGAAGTGAAGTGACAAATGTAGCGGTTTTCAGCTGCAACTTGCACGCTCCTACTAAGTTTATTGTGAAAATCATATATGCGCTAATATTATATTATTGAAACTGGTATAAAACTGAATATTTCTAAAATAAGTAGGACTATTCTAAACAAATCTCACCAAAAAAAATTAGGTGAAGTGAGTCATCATTCCACCTGCAGTGCTATTCTATAACCACCTCACCGTGAAAACTAAGATGAAGTGAGCGTGGAGTGAGCTGTCATTCGACAGGGATTGACACTATTAACAGCTCACTTCACCCAAGTTTTCACGGTGAGATATTTACAGAATAGTATGGCTGATATATCTATATCAGGTGAAATGATAACTCACTTCAAGCTTACTTCACCAAAATTTTTAGTCCACGAAGACGCGCCCCGCTCCGCTCCGTTCTAAAGTACATGTCGACATAAAAGAGTCTGACGTGGTGACATTTGGAACTAAATATTTTACATATGTAATGCAGATGATGGCACTACTTTGCCGACAAGTGCTAGTAGGTTTTGAGTCACCCACAAGCAGTGGTTTTAAATATATTTTTTTATTCTTTTACTTATTTCTCATTCGAAGTGACCTAAGAGCGATAGTGGCGTCCTCATTTTCCAAACTCTTTTTTACCAAGCTGTATAGCTTACAGTACAGAAATCGCGAAGTGGGGTGCGTCTTCGTGGATGACACTATCTCTTCTAGCAGTATTGACAGCTCACTTCATCTAAATTTTTTACGGTAAGATGTTACAGAATAGACACACATTTATAACTTAGAATGACACAAATTGAGCAGTGGTGGCCCAATGGCAACGGTGACTTACGAGTTGTAGGTCGTAGGTTCGAACCCAAACAAGCACTTTACTTTTCGTAAATTATTTCATCACCACTGCTCTCAAAATGGTGAAGGAAAACATCGTGAGGAAACCGGCATGTCATAGAACAAAAATTGGAAGACTTGTGACATGTACCCCGCACTGGGCCCGCGTGGTGGATTACGGCCCACTCCCTCTCACCGAGAGGAGGTCTGTGTCCCAGCAGTCGGAACATTATAGGCTAATTATGCATGCATACTTAATATGCTATAAATGACACAAATTTACACAAATATTTTGCAGTAGGTAGTATTATTCTATCAAACCTCATTCAAATGACGTAACACAATCCGAAAGCAAACTCATTGGTTTTTAAAGTAAATCATCACAGATTTTCATTTCTATTTGTTCTAATTTCTAAGTTTTATTTTGACTGGAAGTAAAGGAAAAAGTCTAAAAAAACTGCCTTTACTTTGTGGAACATTGCATTGTTTCAAGAATTTTTACGAAATGTCAAATGCCTCTTTTTCATCTTTCCGTGTCATTATTTTGTACAAAAATGCTTTTAGTTAGTCTTTGACCCGTTGATTAATCTGTTGTCCTATTTTTTCTTAACTCTTTTTATAACTGAGAATAATTATATACGTCTGAAAAACTGCCTTGTTACGTCTGAAAACCAGTAAGAAATGTTTTTCTTAAGAAATATGAATAAAAATGTTATCTTAAAAATTCTGTTCCCAAAACTTTTATTTTTAAATAAAAGCAAGTTTTTCATAATTTTACCTAGAGCAATGAAATGGCAATCATAATTACTTGTACCATTCGTGATTTTTTTTATTTATCTACATCTGTCATACTGTAATTTTTACTTAAAATTCTTTCCAATATTACATAAATTATATTCTTTCATAAATATTTTATTTTCACATGAAATTGAGATGACACTCAGGCCCGTATTATTTAATCATTCTCATTTGAAAGCTCCCCTCGTGACATTTGATATCTCCTGGGTGACTGTCTTCAAAATAAACATAAAAACGTAATTTGATGTTGTCAACTGGATAAAATTCAAATGACATTTACAATTTTCAGAACCATAGAAATCGATTTGTTTCTTTTTCTTACCATAGAGTGTTACAAACTTACAACTGACCTTATTGAGCCACTCAGCCACTAACCTTATCACTAACGAAGCAAACAAAACTGTGGTATTAGCCAGAAACTTGGAAAGTAACTCATTAGTACAAAAGTTAAATCTTTCGCCACGTCGATAGACAGCCAATATCTGATTGAGCCTACTTATTTATTTATATCTTTGATTGCAAAACAATACATAATAAATAAATATTATTGAAATGACTGAACAAACAATAAAGGAATGAGGTGATTGTTCCAAATATTATGTACATATTTTTATTTTTATTTTTTTATAGATAAATTTTTCAGTAGGGAGCAGTCTTTTTTTTTTTTTTTTGAGGATGGGAAATTATCAAATAACTTCTCCCGCTCTGGGTGGCGGGAGGGCGTGTCAGACTTTTACTGACTAAAACCCACCCGTGTTCCTTCCGTTGCCTGTGTGCCGAGGTCGCGATATCCCTTTCAGACAAACCCGCAACCCCGGCAGGCATTGGCCCTTCCGGACCCCGTCAGTTGGTGCTGACATCTCTTTGAGGCGCGCGTGGAACACAACGCGCCGTCGACCCGGGCCTGGTCCCTATCGGACGGCGAGCTACCCATTGCTCACCGTCCGCAAGCCCGCGCCTACGGTGGCCGGAAGTCGGCTCGCGACTCCCGACGCCCGGGGCGTCTCCTGCGGCGACTAGGGGCGCTAGGGGGCGCATTTTGCCTCTCCCTCGCGCGCTCCGCCTCCTCCTTCGCGAGCATTACTGCTTCGCAAAAGGAGGTGACGGCCTCCCATGCACTCTCGCTCCGGACCATGGCATGAACCAGGGCCGGACGCGAGAGATCGCCGCCGCCGATCGCCTCATCAGTAGGGAGCAGTCTGGAGTTTGGATTTGTGTCCAGTTAATGACAATAGAGTCCCTTGAATCGAAGGTGCAATCTTAGCGTGATCTCTATTGGAGCTGCAGTTTTAGACATTATATTGAACACCTATTCAAAATCAAAAATATATTCAAATTAGGCTGACAATAAGCACTTTTTAATGTCAAAATGACATAAGACAATCCCCCGATACGCTCCATCGCCACTTTTTACAATACTTTAGTATAAGAAATCAGGGTTAAGCTAGATTATTGTACGTTATAACATAAATACATCAATAAATTACATCGGCATGTACTGGAACGCTCGCTAATTGAATTAGCCAGAGCCCTGATATACGTTACTTTCATTTATCTTCACTCACACTCGTGGGCGAAATTACTTACGCTTATACATAGTTATATGTATATAACTACAGGGTCAAATTAAATTAGCTAGCGAAACTACGCAGACGTGATGGGTCGCTCGATATCTAAACACATCATCATCTGCCTAGCCTTTTCCCAACTATATTGGGGTCGGCTTCCAGTCTAACCGGATGCAGTTGAATACCAGTATTTTACATAGAGCGACTGCCTATCTGACCTCCACATCCCAGTTACTGGGTAATACGATACCCCTTGGTAAGACTGGTTGACACACTCGGCTTCTGACATCCAGTAACGACTTTCAAAGATCTACGAATGACAGCCAGTACCAACGGCTTAACGTGCTTTTCGAGGTACCCAGGGGTCTTGGTATGTAAAGATGATCACCAATCCACAAGCCAACCGCGGCAAAAAAAAAACTTTTTTTTTATTTGACCGTGTTTTGTTGCAAACACGGTCAAATAAAAAAAAAGTTTTTTTTTTGGTCATTGACCGCTGATAGTGTTGTTATTTGAAGTATTGAGAAAATCAGTTTTCTCTTGTTTTATTGTTTAGATATTGATACTCATTACAGCTGCGTAGTTTTGCTAGCTAATTCACTTTATGGTCGGTAGGTGTTATGTGTTATAGGCAAGCCGTGCTATTAATAAAGTAGGAGTTACAGAAGTCAAGGTCATGAAAGAAATTCTGTTTTTTTTATTATTATTCAGCAGTGAAGTTTGTGTATGTTTCAAGAAAGTAAGTAGGTGTATATAATATTTAAAGTATGTCTCCAAATCGGTGCAATGATGAGGAGGTAATTATAATCAACCGGTGTTGGTAATTTTATAATCAGTCTGCTATATGTATGCGTCATCGCTAAATAAAACATATATCGCTGTCGCTGAAAACCAGCGTTGGGGTACTTACTAATTCCCTCCTGCCATGATAGTAAGTACTTACTAACTCCATGCTACCATGTCTGTCAGTTATTGACAATGGTTCTAAGGTAGCCATCTTGTTCTAAACTTTGGGCGACCGACCTCTGCTTGGGTGAAAATACTGAGAAAACAAATTTTCCCAGATATGAGACCTAGCTAGATCGATTTTTCGCCCCGTAAACCCCTATATTGTAACTTTCATTGCAATCGTTAGAGCCATTTTCGAGAACGTTATTACAAATAATAATATATATAAACACAAATATTTCTCATTTAATAGTTTAGAACTGTATGCTGCACCACTCGACGTCATCACGTCAACGCCGGCTGTCACTGAAAAGCAGCGCTGGGGCTCTGTCTCGCATAGGGTCGCAGCATTATGCTGAGCGATGGCCGTTTAGCGTGGATGTCACGCATATTTTCCTCCAAATTGTTTATTTTCGTGTTTTGTTCTGCCCTTGCGTCATGTGTACCGCAAATAAACGTATTTTCTTTCTTTCTTTCATATACCAAATTGAACATTTCCTTATATAACTAAGTGAGGACTTAACATGTCTAGTGTGGTCGCAAGCACTACTACTGGGCATGAGGTCCTTATTTCTTAATCTTATATTTTGAATTGTTTTAATTTTTTTTTTGTACATTGTTCTCACATATAGAAGCAACAAGAATAATGTACCCAGGATTGTGTAATTTTCTATATTTAAAAGAGTGTCCTTGGAGTTTCTTGCCCGTTCTTCTCCATAAAGATCTACATTTTGGAATGGGCAACTAGCTTCAACTTTCTGACTAACTGACCGACTATTTGACAATTCAAAAGTGCCTGTAAATGGTTTAATTGAAATAAATGCTTTGAGTTTGAGTCCTGGGTTCGATTACCTGGTCGGTCAAAGTGTTATTGGGTTTTTCTAGCAGGGATTTCTCAGGAGCAGCCCGAAGTATAGCCATTTTTGCCCAGTTAATGGCAATAGGTTCGCCCCCTATTACATGGGACTTAAACATAACTGGCCAAATGTGGATGTACTACGGTACGCCTCTGGCTAACCCTTCGGAGATTATAGTCATGATGTTATATTCTTTACAGTTGCAAGTTTAAGACTATCTGAAAACTATTGATTTATCTGATAATCTGACAAGAGAAAATACATCGACCTCTAGAGAGATAAAGTAACTCGTATTAAAAAACTCAACCCTTCCCAGCTTCACAACTCCTGCAAAATATCATCGTAGAAGTTGTAACGAGTGACTCACACATGGGACCAGGGGTTGTCAACTCAACCGCAAAATGTTGAAGTTTCGGCTTCACGGGACAAGTTAGTTTTAGTTTTAAGTAATCTGCCGCTTGCGTGTCAGTATATACCTGTTGACGTTATGAGGTCAATGTACTGTTAGTGTTGTCTTTGGGATGTATACTTTGAGGGCTAAGTGGGGGTGGAAGAGTGGTGTATGTCGGTGGGCTCATTTTGTGGGTAAGTAACTCGCCTATTATGAGACTTTTAGAAGGATGAGGCGGTCTTTATTAAACTAGAAACTGCGTAAAGATTATTTCCCACATACACAAACTCACTCCGTCTTCCTGCTACAATCCTTACATACTCTTTTTGCTTCATTTGAAGAATATTTCACTAAGTAAATAAACATAGTCGAATCCAGCAAGGCTGGCTTTCACGGAATGCCACATGCTTACTTTGGAGCCTAGTACATCATAGCCAAGCATGTTTGAATAAAAACAATAATTAAACATGACCATATCGTCGCCTTAGAGTGAAAAGCTCGGGAATGCAACTTTGACTTTTTATTTTATTAAATTTATGAAAAAACAAAACCTCGCAACACAGTTTTGTGGCGGCATCTATCTACCTACGGACCATACTGACGTCACGCAAAATCCTGCATCGTCTAAGCAGATTTTACCGCGCGATCAGCATATAATATAAATTCCCAGTTGCCCACCAGTTTTTCGCATATAAGAGGTTTTCACTCTAAGACGACGATAAATAATTACGTTAGGACCTTAGGACTGACTTGACATAAGTATCTTATTATTTCACTGACTCGTTGGTTTAGTGGTCGCACGCACTTGTATTGAGAATTAGGTTCCGCGTTCAATTATCAGGCCAATCAAAGTGTTATTGGGTTTTCTATCAGGAATTTCTTAGTAGCAGCCTGAAGGCTGGATTTGTGTCCGGTTGATGGCAATAGGCTCGCCCAACCGCCCCAACGTGCTTTCCGAGGCACGGAGGAGTCTCAGCAAGCGTAGCTTAACCTGACGGATCGACCCATGCGGCAGTTACTACTTAGCCACGAGCTCGTCCGCTGTTTATATAAAAATAGAATTTGTAAATATTTAAGTACTAAGTGATCGTTTTATGTAAATATATTTACAGGTACCACAATAGTCTAAACCCCTGAAACTACAGGACAAACATAACACATGACATGTACAAGTGTGTAAAGAAAAGATTTTTCATAACTAAACTTTAAAGTCGTATGAGAAACAAAGTAGTAGGGAACACCTAGTTGGGCTTATTGTTCTCTTCAATGTTCAGAGTTTACTATCAAACACTATAATACTACCAACGTACGGATCAACAAACATAAAGTTTGTTTATCCGCATGCTGGTAGTTCAAAAAAGTAACAGAAAAATAAAATACAATATAGGTATGAATGTAACGTACATATTTGAATTTAGAGCACAGCCATCAATATTTTTGAGCGAAAAACTTTCTAACGCTACAAAGCGTTCGTTCCAAATTCAAATTTGTATTCGGAACCGACGAATTGGTTTATGTTCCGTTCTATTGGAATACTTGAAGTGACTGACGGATCTGATAGATCCCGGTTACATGAAGGCTGAAGCTGGTCGGGCTTTTGTATAGATTTTAGAGAGCCTTTAGAAAATAAGTTATTTGATTGAGCACTACTGAACTGCACTCTGTTTATTTTATATAGATTTGAATAACAACAATTGGCAATATGCTCGCCCCCTATTGCATGGGACTTAAACATAACTGGAGAAATGTGGATGTTGTACTAAGGTACTCGCCAATTGCTTATTTTGAAGCCTAATACATCCCGTTTGTGATCCTATCGGCAAAAATATTTTGCGAAGTTTTAAAGTTCAACAGGAACGCCAGTCAAGCACAACCAACACTTAGTATCCTTCTTAAAATAACATTACGAGTATTATGTTTAAATGAAAACATTTCAGACATTTATTTCTTTGTCCCAGTTAAACATTAAATTAAGTAATAATTATGTTGTATTCAGTGCACGCAAGTAGTACAACAACATAACCTAATTACACGAAAAAATGTACAAAGACTTTCCGTGTTTTGTTTTAAACGAGACAAAACAAGATGGCGCACTCATAAATTAACACAACACTGAGAAACTAAAATGTTTTATAAGAACAGTGCAGAAAGTTAGTTTTTAACCCTTTATTATCACAGGACAATATCCGTTTTAATTGAGCCAGTGTAAAATATTGATCAACACGTGTTGTCGATTTCATGACTTTTCGTCGGGATTCTATAATCATTATCAAAAAGTTGTCACAGATAAGCAAGAAACGGCGCCCGAAACTTTACGGGCTCCGACTACACTTGCCACGCTTGCGATAACAGGAGTAAGTATCAGTTTTTTTTAAATTAAGTTAAAGTTAGATTCGGAATCAGCGCAATGTACAATTTGATCTGACTGCCATTTTAATATGTTAACGGTAACCTTTAATTTTTAATAAGGAACGGCAGTCGTCGATAAGTCGATTTTTTTATAAGTTGCCCTTAGCATAACAGCAGAAAGTGACGGCGACTTTCTAAGTGCGGTATGTGCAGTTTCTATGTTTCACTTCTGTTAATTATATGAGCAGTAACGTACATTGCGGTTATAATAAGCAATTGATACTAGACTATCCATTGGATAGTTTTGATGCACTGTGACGGATTACGCGCTTTAAATAATATGGACAACGTGCAACGATTCAAAATGCCTCCAAACACAGCATCCAGCCACGCTGACTAATTAGGTACATTTTTAGCAATCAGGGCAGCCAGTTAACACAACCAACAAAAAATATTTAACTCAGATACCTTGTTTAATCCTACGGTCAAGTGGTCAGTAACATTCATCTCTTTGTTTCAAAGTGAAAATCAAAGTCAAACAATTTATTTCAATTTGGCACATAAAAGGCACTTATGACGTCAATTTTACAACAAATTCAATTGATTCTAGTCGCCCTTCCAAAAGGTAGTTTTCGCATGGAGAAGAATGGGCAAGAAACTCCACCGTTACTCTTTTAAAATGTTTTTACAATATTTTGTATATTATATAATTATATCTGAAGACGATGCATCTAGAATAAGATTACTATACCACGATAGGTAAAAAAGAATGAAAAATGAAGCAATGACAGATAAATTAATTATGTGATTATTAATTCATTCATGTTGGTAATATTTACCTAATAATAATTTCTTTATTTTAAATAAGTGACAACATTGTTAACACTTTCGACTCCACCCACTTTTCATAGGACTCATACGCCATGCCGCCATGCATATTGGAAGTGAACCCTCCGGGAACCTTGCCGGCATTACGTTTGCGCTAAAGTTAACCATCGCGGACGGACAACGGCATAAAGTTTAAAATTGTGTTTTCAGGGGGTCTTATAGTGTTGCGAGTTTGTCCGAAAGGGATATCGCGACCCCGGCACACAGGCAACGGAAGGAACACGGGTGGGTTTTAGTCAGTAAAAGTCTGACACACCCTCCCGCTCCGCCCAGAGCGGGAGAAGATATTTGATAATTCCCAATACTCAAAAAAAAAAGAAACAAAGGGGGTCTTATAGTAGTTTCCAACCTTTTACATTTATAATAAATATTTGTAAACGTGAAAAATTATAATTAAAAAGCTTGGATTTTAAAACCAACGCGTAGACTAATAAATCTGTAATGGCTTTTTTAATGAACGAAATTAAAAAATTCATAATGTATGTCGTTGGTTTTATTTTTTTGTATTCACATACTATACTATATAAATTACAATAATAAAAATGAATCTTTTACGTGTGCTCCTTCAATTACAGGAGTCCACAGCCTGCACATATAACTAGGAGTAAACAGGAGAAAAATAAAAATAGAGAAAATAAATGAAGTTAAAAAAAAAGAAAAATTAACATATCAAGATTGAAAAATGTAGGTAAGTTAGAGAAAGAATCTGTAACATGTACCTTATCAAGTTATCTATCTACTGAACAAAATACATGAGTGCTCGAAATATTCAATTTTAAAACGATGACGAGTACGATTCATCATTCATTTGTCTAGCGATATATTTAGCGTCAAGCATTATTTGAATAATGATAAATAATGAGCCGCAGGAGCATCTATTAATCAAGTTATTTCGCAAGCATTACAGGTGTGTTGCTAACATTAGGTATGCAAATTGTGATTTATTATTTTAACGTAGACTTGGCAGTTGGGTGCTTGAGTGACGTTAAAAATGTGTGAGGAATTTAACGTTATTTATACAGAAAGAAGACAGTTACGAGTTGGAAAAAAGCCTAGAAAAGTTGCTTTAACCATTGACATGGTACTACTATAATTGAGTTTGACTGTGGTTCTGTGTAAAACAGAGATATTTATGTAGTTGGCTTTAGTTTGACTGAAAGTCGATTTTAATACAGTACACAATTTAAAAAAAAATCCTTTTAAAAGGCTTGGCAAGTAAGACAAAATTAGAGTTAGTGTAAATTATTACTATTGACGATTCTCAAATACATTCATCGTATCCTGTTCAGTTAGGACGACTACCATCCTTAATGACTAAGTACCTGGTCAGGTGAAAATAGATATAACAAATTTTCCCAGAAATAAGACCTAGCTAGATCGATTTTGCGCCCCCGTAAACCCCTACATTGCAACTTTCATCGAAATCGTTAGAGCCGTTTTCGAGAACGTGATTACAAATATATATATATAACTTTTTCACTATGACATGAACTATTTCTTTTAATTTTATTTAATTTTTAATTTTATTCTTTATTTGACTTTTTTTATTTTTTATTAAGAATTTATTTAATACTTTTTGCTGTGCCCTACAGGGTCCGTAATTGTACCTTAGCTCTAAGCCATTATAACACCTGTATACTTACATTATGGAATGCTAATAAAGACATGAATATGAATATGAACTACGAGTATACTCTATTAGCTCGTAGAAGAAGATTTTTACAAACAGTTTCATAATCATTTTAACATGGATAACTCTACTTATACCGTTTTAGCAAATAGCGAGATAATATAATATATCTACAGAAACGCCTAATAGGCATATACTACTAAACTAATAGCCCTTCCCCTGCCTCCGAGCGATTATAACCCACAGCCGTTACGGAATGACCCGTCGTAGCACTTTCGTAGACGTGCTACGAAAGCGTAGCGCTACGTTATCGCTACGTCAATTTAGTAGGCATGTGATTGCTACGATTTCAGGCGCCAAATTCTTATACCGAAAAATGGTATTTCTTTTTTGATATTTATGATATTGAGATTAGATTTAAAGTAGATTTCGTTTTTTCTAGTAGGTTTGAGAAATCGGTCTTATTTTTATTATCGGCTTAAGAATTATAAAAAAAGATTTTTGTGGTCAATTTGGTACCAAATAGGCAACAAAAATAGATGTTTTTAAATGCACAAAGCTAGAAAACTTTATTTAATTGATAGTTCAGAATGTAAACTTGGAACCACACAGCGCAAATTTAGTTATTTGTTGAAGGAAAATAAGGCTATAATCAGGTTATATCAAAAGACTTGGTTATATTAAACGATAAGAAGTCTCTTAAGCCCTTTTCTAATTGATCTGATAAACATAGCAATACAACATTTTAAACACAAGTTACCCGACATAACAAAGACAAATTATGTGTTAATGTATTCACCGCTGTGACTGCGTCACATTAATTCACGTTTGACTCCTATAGGCTAACATGGCGGTTATTAATTATGTAAACTCGTTATCTTATGGTTCCAGGACTTTAGATATAATATTATTTTGATAGAAAGAGAGAAAGAATAAAAGGTATGCTGGAAGAGATTTCTTTAGAAATAAGCATCACCTTTGTACGTATTCTTCTGTTCCTTTTCTTGTCTGTTTATATGTGTGTACATAAACTGTTCAATAAATAAGTAAAAATTGCTCAGTAGCAGCCCGGCATCTGGATTTGTGCCCGGTTGATGGCAATAGGCTCGCCCCCGATTACATGGGACTTAAACATAACTGGCGAAATGTGGGTGTACTATAGGTACACCTCTGCCCATCCCTTTGGGGATTACAGGCGTGATGTTCTCTGATCTATGAACGTGGACGAAGCAAAAGGAATATGTAAGGATAGCAGTACGTAGAAGGCGTTGTGGTTTCTGTTTACCCCATGGGGAAAAAGCGTAAGATTATGTATTCATGTATTTACTAGCGTTTACCCACAGTGTCGCCTGTGTCGGACGGTGAGCAATGGGTAGCTCGCCGTCCGATAAGGACCACGGGTCGACGGCGCGTTGTATTCCACGCGCGCCTCAAAGTGATTTTATTTTTATTTTATTTTATTTATTTAGGAAAATAAACAGTTACACACTACAATAATATACAAACAGTTCATACAAAGTGAGCAAGTGACCCACGACATTTTCCACAGATTATAAAAAAGAGTAATTTTTAATATTACATAGTGCGGTTGCAATTAATATTTATATAATATAATTGTAAATAACGTGCTTAAAATATTTAACTAAAACTAAAAAGGAATTCAAATACAAAAAAGAAATAATTTTGTTGATAAAACAAATGAGTGGGTTTAAATTTCTGAAATTTCTGTGTGCATTAGGCTACGGAATTTCTCAGCATGTAAAGCGAAGATATCAATATTGCTGAAAACATTATTAAATTGGGCAGTAATGCGACGTAGGGGTGCGCGCAAGCCAGCATTCGTACGAGTTGATGTTATAGCAAAAAGTGGTCTCGCGCGCACACCACGGCTTATGGTAGTTCTAGGTACTACGTAACAAATCTTATTACTAATACCAATGCAGTCATATAAATGGTTGCATAGGTCAAATAAAAACATGGTCTCTAAAACAATTCGTCTGGCCTTTAAGTTTAATAAATTATACCTATCCAGAAGGTCACTGTAAGATGCCTGGGTACGAAAACAACGGAAGAACATGGCTTTCAGAAATTTAATTTGTACTTTTTCAATTTCATCTGAGTACTTAGCATAGAAGGGATTCCACACTGCAACAGCGTACTCCAACTGAGACCTGACTAACGATTTGTAAAGGTACAAATATGTATATGGACGTTTAAATTCAGTGGATGACCTCATCACAAAACCATACATCCTGAAGGCATTGTTCACTACTTTACTTATATGAGCGTCAAGGTGCAGCTTATCATCTAGTAAGACTCCGAGATCCCGGACCAAAGTCACTCTTGTTAGGTTCACGTTATTTAGGATGTAAGAATGGGACAAAACATTTTTGTTTTTGGTAAAACTTATACAGCAACACTTAGTTATACTTAGTTGGAGCTTATTGTGCAAACAATATACAGAAAATCTGTCTAAGTGATGTCAGCATAACGGAAGGGTCCGCTAGGACCGATGCCTGCCAGGGTCGCGGGAAAGTCCGAAAGGGATACCGTGGCCCCTGGCAATGTACAGGCAACTGACGGAACACGGGTGGGTTTTAGTCAGTAAGAGTCTGACACGCCCTCCCGCTCCGCCCAGAGCGGGAGAAGTTATTTGAAAATTTCCAACCCTCAAAAAAAAAAAGAATAAATGTGTCGCGTGTGTGGATGTCGGAAAGTATTTCACGGGATAACGGGATAAAAAATACCGTTTGTCTCAACCCAGGTCATGGTTTCACGCTTTTTATAAAACTCGCTTAAACCTTCCCATGTCTTTATATATTAGAATTATGTATATTTGTTAAAACGAATTCACACCAGTTTACCACCTTGAAAGAAACTCGAAATAGAACAATAAGTATTAGATCCCAATATAAAAATCTTTTAAGCACGGGTGTTTTTAAGACTGCACTTTTAAGAAAAAGTGTTATTTGTATGGCACCACTTGTTTATAATAAGTTACCAAATAATGTCAAGGAACAACCACTAACTAAATTTAAAAAGCATGTTACAGAATTACTTTTGCATAAGTGTTATTATTCAGTACAAGAATTCTTAGATGATAAGTTTTATTAAATTCTTTTAAAATGTAAATTTACATGCCAATCAAGGTAGAATGTACAAGGAACCATAAAACTTTGTAACATCTAATAATATGTACCTACATTCATCGCAAATAAATAAATCTATTCTATTCTATTCTATTCTATTCTCGGCCCCCGTCGCTATTACTTCGTTTTGGCTTAACGTTTTTTGCAAGGCTCCTAAAGATCGTAGGGTAACGTTAAATCCCTATAATCTTTCTCAAAAACTGGGCTATCAAAAGCAAAAAGAACTTATCAAATCCGACTAGTACTTTCAGAGATTAGCGCGTTCAAATAAACTCTTCATCTTTAGTATATACCATAGAATAGATAGTAAAACAAGGATTGCGTAATTCGGGCTAATTAGAACCATTTCATTAACACAGTTGAACGCCGATTCCTTTGCTCCACTAAACCCGATACAAAATTAATTCCTCACTGAATTCCATTACATATCGATCATCATGACCCACAGTGAACCATCAAAGGAACATACAAACACAAAATGAACATGTATTATCATATATACACTGTAATACATCTAGGTATATACCGTACAATCATAAGCATCAATACCTTACAGTTACGCAAAATTCAAAAGCGATTTTCTCGTCAACTAAAAGTTTGAAGACTGAATTTTGGAAAGAACAATTATAAAGACGAAATTAGGCATTGAAGTAGTTAGGGGACAAACTCGAAAATACAAAAAAAGCAGCCAAGTGAGAGTAGGACTTGCACACGAAGTGGTACGTACCACCATACAATACTTATCACTACATCATCATTTGCCTAGCCTTTTCCCAACTATTTTGGGGTCGGCTTCCAGTCTAACCGGATTACCATTATTTTACATGGAGCGACTGCCTATCTGACCCCCACAACCTAGTTACTAGGTAACTCGATACCCCTTGGTAAAACTGGTCATCAGACTTTGGACTTCTAATACTTAAAACTACATATTTTTTTCTAAATAACGTTTCTTGTAGGGGACCCCCTTCAATTTACAACTTTATTTTATTATTTGTTGTTATAGCGGTTATAAGTAGTAAGCACTCAATATAAAATTTAAAATGTCTACCTATTACGGTTTAAAAGATATAGCCGTGTGACAGATGGATGGACAGTAGAGCTTAAAAAGACCTATTTGAACCTACTTCAAAAACGAGGATGTTATATCTTCGTCGCGTATGTATGTTTTTTTTTAATGTATGTCCACCGATTTCTCCATTAATTGTTGACCGATTTTGAAAATTCTTTTTTTGTTTGAAAGGGTTACGCTCTCAAGATGGTCCCATATAAATTGTATTAATTGTGCTTGGATATTTTTTGAGTTAGCTTCAATAATACGTATTTTTCCCACTTAGTTTATATGGTAAGTTCCTGTCACTGTTATTTACGTAGCAGATAGTGGTATTCGAATTTGTGTGGGGTAGCTATACCAAAACTAAAAAGTGATAAATAAAAACTTTTTATTAAAAAAAACAACCGACTTCCAAAAAAAAGACTACATAGTGAAAAATAACTTTGATTTCGGAAGTCGGTGGCAATAAACGAAGATTCGAAACCAAAGACACCGACTTTCGAAATTAAAGTTATTATTCACTTTGTAGTGTTTTTTTGGAAGTCGGTTTTTTTATGTTTCACAATTACTATATTCGAAAAACCATACAATTTCTATAAAAACTTGAGACGAAAATCGCTTTTGAATCTTGCGGAAGTGTTACATATTCATTGTCGTGACTGTACGGTACAAGGTAACGGGCGAGCCACGGGGGAGGTGTTACATATCGGGATATTAATCTTAATTTGTATTGTCGTGTGTGTACTGGGTGGATAAGCAGAGAACATGGACATGTAATGTAGTTATATAGAAGTGTTTTTATTGTTAGGTAAAAGTTAGATAGGCGGGTCCCAGGTCGGGGAAAATGTTATTGAGATTTTACAACGGGAATTTATCAGTAATGGCCCGGTATCTGGATTTGTGCCCGGTTGATGGCAATAGGTTCGCCCCCTAATACATGGGACGTTAACATAATTAGCGAAATCTGGGTGTACTATATAGGTATATCTCTGTCTAACCTTTTAGGGGTTCCAGTAATGTTATGTATAAACATACTATTAAATGAGCATTATTTGTATATATATATATTTGTAATCACGTTCTCGAAAACGGCTCTAACGATTGCGATGAAAGTTGCAATGTAGGGGTTTACGGGGGCGATCTAGCTAAGTCTCATATTTGGGAAAATTCGTTTTCTCCGTATTTTCACGCGAGCAGAACTCGTATCCAAACTTCATAACAAGATGGCCACCTTAGAATAATGACATGGCAGCATGGAATTAATAAATACCTACTATCATGGCAACATGTAGTTAGTAAATACCTACTATCATGGCAACATGAAATTAGTAAATACCTACTATCATGGCAACATGTAGTTAGTAAATACCTACTATCATGGCAGCATGGAATTAGTAAATACCTACTATCATGGCAGCATGGAATCAGTATGTACTATACATGGAATTAGTATGAACTATCTTAAACTATTAAATGAGCATTCTCTATTTTCACCAGAGCAGAGCTCTGTGTCAGTACGTTTGGCGTACCTTGGGCTCGTATCCCCGCGACCACCTTGCTGACTGAATATTATTTTATACACAGCATTACCTATTTTAAAAACCTTGTTTTTGCAGATACAATAGTAGAAGAAGAAGCCATTTTGTAAGAACCCTCTAAAGACAAATTTCATCATTGAAACTGAACGCGATCAGAGCATCTAATCTGCGTTCAAGAGTTGTCAGCCACAGCAATGATGATATGTCAGTATCATCAGTCTTGAACGCGGTTTAGATGTGCTGTTCGCGTTTAGTATCATTAATGAAATTCGCCTTAAGTAATCCATGATATATTTTAGTTAGACCACAAATCACTTAACGCGTTAAGCTCCAAACATATTTAAAACATTATTCTGTCTCTGCTATTTTCAAAAGTTTGACAGAAACATAACGATGGTTTAAATAAGTTTAACGCTAAACGTTTATGGTGCTTTGTATACATATTTTTTAAACGAGAACATCTTGTGTAGAATTAGAAGACGGCCAATATGGAGTACGCAAGCTTAGTGATTAATTCCCGTACATTCTCCGTATGAGCGGCCTTTGCTCTCTAGCGGGCACGCACTGGCTAACAAATTGTACAGGCACTTATGCACTTAACTAAAGGTTAAGTGCGACAGCCTGCTGAGACTATTTACATTCTTGACACCGTATTTGCATACCTTCATCTATATTTTATTTTGTCATTATATTTATAAAAAATATTGTCACTGATCGTGTCTGTGTGATCGCGTTGTTTTTCAGAATTACGCAACGGATTTGGATGCGGTTTTCGGCATCATTTAGAGCATTTATTCCGGAAGGCTTATGTGAGGTACCTATAATAGATTAATATTAAACTGACATTTATCGGGGTGGGGCCCTAGTTTGTCGCTCTATAAATAAAAATGAAATGCTGTTCGTATGTAACCGCATCACTTGAGCTGGAACGATATGGTAATTGTTTGTTTCAAAATGTTCGTAATAGTCTGAATAAAAATTTGAAATTCGGGAAAAACTGAAACTTCTTTTTTGTATGGGTTATTGAAATGTGGGCAGGACAACGACCGTCGGGTCAGCTAGTATTTAATAAATGTTTTTTTTTAATATCCATAAATAAACTTAGGAACTAAATAAAGAAAATATTTCAACAGAGTACACTTAAATACATGTACTGCCAACAAAATGGCTGAGGTTCCGGCCAAAGAAATTGTTAAATATAACGTAGGCACAGCACAAACTGTGACCCGGTTATGAAGGAAATAATTATTGTACTCATCAGAATACACGGCTTCTGTAATATTACTCCGTTGAAAACTCGCTTTCATAACGTTTTCGTCTCAACAATTTGTAGAGGTAGCAAAACATATATTTAACTGTATCACTTGTAAGTTTTCAGATGGAAAACTATATGGAGTTAAATTCTTTATTAAGAGTAACCATGAGACTCATACAGTGTGAGTAACAATAAAATACAATTACAACTTATATGTTAAAGATACGTTTACATAAACACACACAACAAAATAATCACTGCTTCAGTATTTCAGCTCGTCTTCATACATGAACTAGTAGTATGTTTAAATTATGAATTTTGTGTGCAGTCATGAATTAAAGAAAACTTGATTACTATTTTAAAAACCCCTATTCTTTTATTTAAACCGTGGGCCTAGAAGCATGAAATTTTCCACAAGAGTTCCTTTAAATAACGAAGTTGGGTTTATTTTTTTCATCTAATGAGTTAATAGGGAAAATAACATAAAAATTTGTATGGCAAACTTCCATACAAATTTTTATGTTATTTTTGCCGATGTGAAATCTAACCGGAGACATTGCTTGTATCTTGTAGATAGAACTCTCTCCTAAATAGGAACAAACTACCATCTGGCAAAATGTTGATCTAGCACAAACGACAACTAATTAACTAGTAAAAACACGTAGCTAGCAGGTTCGATGATATCTGACCTTTTGATTTATTCTAGTAACTATAGCCTACCCGACAGACTTCATACTGTCCAATTTTAAAACAAAAATCCCATAGAAAAAAGGACGTTCAGTTTTACCGAATATGATCATTTTCCGGGAAACCTTACCTATATTTCGTTCCATAAAAACCAAATTTGGACTAAAAAGAACATTTAAAAAAAATTGCTTGTTTATTCCAAACGTTCTCAAGGGATGCGCTTGCCAACGTACAGGATTTCATTTTTATTTATAAAGATTTTGCTGTCTATTAGGTACTTATAGTATGTAAATAAAAGTAGTTACAGTTAGGTTTTCAGCAAAAATAATTCTTCCTG
This sequence comes from Agrochola circellaris, assembly GCA_914767755.1. NCBI lineage: Eukaryota > Metazoa > Arthropoda > Insecta > Lepidoptera > Noctuidae > Agrochola > Agrochola circellaris. The sequence continues at coordinate 15,730,402 of OU611860.1, forward strand.
TACGGCTATCTTGAACAAAAAGCCCATTTTAAGTAATCAGACCAAAAACTCATCTTTCTTTAATTATTATGTAGTCGCGTGCTAATTGCATCCACCAATTACCGACGCATAATAATCTCGCCCTCTTGTCATTAATTTTCTTTTAAACAAACATCGTTATCGTCTCGTTTTTCAATATACAAGTCTTTCCATTCCAAATAGTTTTTAATCAATTAAACCTCTAAAAATTTGCATTAGCACTGGCCAGTGTCAGACGAAAAAAGAAAAATGCCCACGTTCTTTTTGAAATTTTCTATCTCTGCCAAAAGAGATTTCATTCTAATTTTAAAAGTGAAACTAGATGAATGTTTATTTTTGAATATGATTAAATTCATTTGTAAATACCAGACCCTACAGATATTGTCCTGTCCTTAATTCATACAAAAATCCAAAAGAAAAAAGGACGGTCAGTTTTCCCTGATTTTGATAATATTCCGGGCCACTTTTCCAATTTTTCTTTCCATAAAAACCTAATTCAGACTATTACAAAAATAATAAAAATAGCCAAATCGGTCCAGACGTTCTCAAGTGATGCGTTTACCAACGAACAGCATTTCATTGTTATTTATATAGAAGATAGATGTAACGTCGTAAGTAATTAATTCTTAATGAAATATTAATAACTAATGTTCTCACGAAACTTGGCCCTAATTTCGTCTAGATAACGCCTTAATCGTGGAGGAACATCGCTCAGGCAGTTTCGTAAATCGCCAGTCATCGCACTTGACACTTCCTATTAATTACTTTCCTGTACAAAAAACCTTTTTATTTTTCTTTTTTCATCAGCCTTTGGAAAGCGTAAAGGTTTTAATCAAAGTGCTCTTTTATATTTTTATGCAAATGTTAAAAGATAATAAAAGGTTATTCTCGTGTTTTTATCGTCGGTTTTTAAAAGTTAGTGTTAATGTTTTTGAGGTATAAAATATAATTGAATAACCTCAAAGTGTTCTAATTAATGACGTAATTATGTTAAACCACTTGTTTTAATTCGTATCATCATTTTAATAAAAATAAGTTAAGTATAATTTTATGATAATTTAATTAATTAAATGTAGTCTTCCTACAGGTCCATCTTCCGTCTACCACAATATTACCTTAGGAACAACTTTTATAAAACATAAAACTACACACACGAAAAATCGCAAAAGACTTAACTATGTAGTTTTCAGACATTTATGTCGACTTTTCGTTCTATATTTAAGTCATTGTGTACCTTAACATTCCTGACATAACTAAACGGTAAAAATGACCTTGACCTTACCTGTTAAAGCCGTGTCACAACACGATTCCAGCACACACCAAACTTTACACAGAAAAAAAAATAGTTTACCACAAAAAAGTATTCACCATCCAAGTATCTAACACCGAATTAAAAAGTTTAAATACAATCACAACCACTTTTTTTTTAAATCTGTTCACTTAATCCACACACACAAACACTACGATTTTCGAAATAGTCGGGTTTTTTAATCGCGACGCTGCACACGTTCGTACATACAGCCTGAAGGCGGTACACTGGCTGAAATACACGAAGTTTGCCGACAGACGGGGGTGTTGTTCTCTCTTTCTACCGCGAAGGAACTCGGGGGGGTTGAAGAATTTCGCAATTAAAAATCGTTAATAAACACGATTATATGACGTAGTGATATAGTGAAGAGTGAGAATGTGTTACATACAGATACGTGATGAGGTAGCAAAGTTTGTTTGCTGTTCAATTTATTTATTTGTACGTTTTTCGGTAGAAATATATTCGTTTAAACGAAGCGTGGCTTGTTATAGTTAGTTTGTTACTGTTTGATGGAAGTATTTCGTGTTGTTTATTCACGTTTCTCTGGGTAAAACGTAAAGCAATTTTTTAAATAATAAAACTAAAGTGATTGGTTGTATCTAGTAGAGCTACTTGTGAAAGTGTTCGTCTGAAAATATATTACCATTAAACAGCATTGCTGTGTTTTATTGTGTATTATGTGGTGGCTACTGCTGAACATGAGGTACGATTCCCAGGTCAGGCAAAGTGTTATTGGGTTTTTCTATCTGGAATTTTTCAGTAGCTGCCCGGAGTCTGAATATGTGTCCGGTTGATGGCAATAGGCTCGCCGCCTATTACATGTGACTTATGGGCAAAATATGGGTGTACTAACGCACCTCTAACCAACCTTTTTGGGAAAGAAGGCGTGATGTTATGTATTTGTGTACCTACTGGAGTTTTTTCCTCTAGGCTGTCAACAGATACCTACCAAAAAATGCTTGGAGGATTTGTAAAGATTACACAATGCCGGCGGCATGGACCGCCGTCTTTTGCCGAGCGGCACTCTTTTGTTTGGCTGCTACTTTGTGCGGCAAGCCGGGCGCACCGCGGTTTGCCCAGCGGCAAGGCTGACGCGGTAGTGTGTGGGTGTCTTAAGACAACTGGGAAATTTAAATGTGCTGATCAATACTTGCTGTTCGCTGTCTGTATATGAGAAGAGGTAAAGACCCCTTTGAATAATTAATGAAAGTATTTTCTTATATTTGTTGTGAGGCTCGTAACTAAATGATAACAGCCGAACAGGTCGATTGAAGGTTAAGCTACGCGTGCCGCGGTCGGTTCCTGGATGAGTGACCACCCATCAAGACCCCTCCGTGCCTTGGAAAGCACGTTAACCTGTTGGTCCCGGCTGTCATTCGTAGATCTTTGACAGTCGTTACGGGTAGTTAGAAGCCCAAAAGTCTGGCAACCAGTCTTACCAAGGGATATCGTGTTACCCAGTAACTGTTTTGTGGAGGTCAAATAGGCAATGGCTCCACGAAAAATACTGGTATTCAGCTAAATTCGGTTAGACTGGAAGCTGACCCCAACATAATTGGGAAAAGGCTAGGCAGATCGATTATGTATGTGAGACGAAAAGTATCTATACTTAATCCTTTAACATAAAGATCATTGTCCTCTTGTGTGACATCTATCAAATAAGTAAATTCTTCTTCAACGCAACTCGTAAACTAACTTGACACATAAGTTACAATGCCTTTGACTTTCATATAAACTCGACATGTTGACGACTTTCAACTTAGTCAAAGATTATTAAAGATGTTTCACTCCGCAAAAGCATTTAGATAAAAAGCGACTCTAGCTACGACACAATGAAGTGTAATTCAGGTCGCACAGCGCTAATTACCTACAGTTATATTCACCTAGAAGTTGCCTCTCTTTCTGTCGCGTAACTCTTGTATCTTCTGACAACGTTACGCCCACTGGATTCGACAAGTCGAGCCCGCCGCGTCTCTATTAGTAGCTTCATACCTAAAATATGGATCGAACCATCTGTATTCATCTATGACTTAGGTATTAACTTAAGAAATGTATCTTCTTATTAGTTTACTTGGATATAAAATAAAGCTCTTATCGACAGCTTTAAGTGCGATGTAATTTATTAAAGTACTTAAACAAATCTTTTGCTAACACGTAATGCGAAATAATATTAATCTCTTAAATTTAATCATTGCTAGCAATTTGGATTATTTTATCAACAGAAGAGATAATGTTAACAGATAGTAAAGGGTGGGCGTTTTGGGGGACTGTCTTATGTAATTTTAACGTTCGAAAAGTACTGATTCTCTGCTTAGTTTGAATAAATGACTTTTGAATTTTTATAATTTCAAAATATTCTCCTTTTTAGGCTATTGAGATCAATCTCAGTCAAAGTAATAATTTGCCTGAAACACGGTACCTACATAAGATGTTCAAACATTTCGTTTGTTCATTAAAACGTCCTCATGGTCACTCATCATCCATCACCTCCATTATCAGGTGATCCTGATGGTAAGCGATGACTAAAAACCTATTTACTCGAAACTTCAAAGCTCCCAGATTAGCTACTTATCCGATTTATTGTGAAATTCTCTCTTTGACCAACATATGCCACTGTGTGAACAGTCTAACAACATTGGCTCGTCCCAGCGAGAGTGTCACCCGTTCGAAAACGCATGTGATTTGAATAATCCGCTACGACAAGCTAAGTTACTTAAATGTTGAGTGCCCCGAATGCCTGAATGTTTTTTTTTGTACAATACTCGTGTATCTCGAGCATAAATACCAACAAGGTATTTATGCTCGAGATACACGAGTCTATGTTTTAAAAGCTAGGATAGCAAGCTATTGTAACTATACCTTGGTATACTATCCTGGCTTGACATGCTAGTGCTGTTCACATGATCGAACAATCTGCCTAGCCTTTTCCCTACTATGTTGGGGTCAGCTTCCAGTCTAACCGGATGCAGCTAAATACCAGTATTTTACATTTTAGTATTTTACACACATTTACATTTTACACATCTTGACTTGAGAAACTGGGCTCGTGTACCTCGGGCATTAAGGTACCTTGTTTACTGAGTGTTGAAGTTTTAATGGGTCGATTTGACAACTAGATTGTCGATTAAACGAAAATTGTATCGGTATTAAATTAACTTAGGGTGTTAATGTTTTAAATGGTGGCAAACATACTGGCTGTCCACCTGATGGTGAGTGTTCACCGCCGCCTGAGTACTATGCAATACCAGAGACATCGAAAATAAAATATCTCTTACACCGGCAGCTGTAAAGCCTAGCGCAGACTAGGGCGGGCCGCGCCGCAACGCAACGCATTGCAAAAATCCTCCTTCATCGCTTACTTTTTTTTTTTTTAATTTTCTATGAACCAACGCACACTACAAGCGGGTCGCACTCCCCTTTTTAGGGTTCCGTATCTCAAAAGGAAAAAACGGAACCCTTATAGGATCACGTTGTCCGTCTGTCAAGACCCTTTTTCTCAGGAACGCCTAAATGTATCAAGTTGAAATTAATATCAAATACGTAAGTCTTTGGTTTCTTGGAGCTCTAAAAAAATCAAGCCTCTAAGTCAACGCAATAAAAAAATACGGCTATTTATGCGACATATTTTGATGATCTAGAATCACGAAATTGGGCAGGAAGCAAGGTAAACGTCCGAAAACCGTTAATTTATAGTTTCACCACACATGTTTTTTCTTTGCGTTTGGAGACGTATATCGATTTAAGAGAGAACACGTTTATCAATCACAATGTTACAAATTTGTTTTTGCGATAAATTCATCCCTACTACGGAACCCTTCATTGTGGGGTTTTTGTATGAAAATGCGTTTCGCTGCGGCCTGTTGCGGCTGTATTGTGCGCTTAGCTTAGCACAGCAACTCTGCTTAGCGGTAGAAATAAGTAGGTAAAGTAACACCTCCCAGACACAATGAAAGGTTTCACAAACCTTCAGAAGCAAGTTTTCTTTCCCACAAAAATAACTTAGATTTTACTATGATTGGCACATCCCATATTTCTCTACTTATTCCCGTCTACATACCAAATCGACAGTAATTTTATCTATCCAGCAATTTCTCAGCTAACTTCTTTTGACGTTCAAATGTCATCGATAAAACTGACATTTGAAATTGAAATGGTAGTTGTAAAATATGGAATTTATTTTAAGTGGTGACACGTATTGAGCGACTAATAAAAGTTTGAAATGACAATAGTTTTCTGCTCTGACGAGTGATTGACGGAATTGAAATGATAAACTGAACTTTTATACGTATTTTATCAATTTAATTCATTCTAATCAAATTAAACGTACCTATACTTTGTCTGTTATATTTTATCACGAATTTATACATCAAACAAATACTTTCAGCTATATAAAATTGTCCTGATCTTAGAAAAAAGCACGTACGCTTTCAATGACATCAGAAACTGCTTCTAATTAACCTTTGGAGGTTTCTTGGTGTATCAGAAGGTTGAAGAAAATACTCGTTGATGTATAATGTGAAAGATATATTTTGGTAAAATAACGCGACTTATATACTATTTACAATATATGACTTAACCAATAAAAACTTGTACATTAAATTAATCCAGCATTTACATAAAATATAACCAATGAGAATAATGCATTATTAGCCAATCACACAACAGCGGACTGTTGTGAGATGGTTTCCGCACGGTGTCGCCTGTGTGTTCGTGAGCGCGGCGCGGCGTGCGCGCTGAAGGCATAAGTATGGGTGCCTTGTAATCCGCGCTTCCTTTCCGAGGCGGCCGCTGTCGTGTGAAGATCTGTTTGTGAACTTATCGGGCGCGGCGATAGAAGATAGGAAAACGCCGCGAACCGAAGTTTGACAGTCCTGGTGTTCCTGGAGAACACGATGTTGGCGTGTGGCATCCGCAATCCTGATACTCCTATTTCTTTAACGGCTTGTCAAAGCGTGGTGTCAGTTCTTCTCAGGGCTGTTTGCTTCCGTGTTTCTTTGTCAGATGTCTAAAACGTGGTAGTGTGCCATAATGAATTGTGGCTACTCCTGTTTCTTTAACGGCTAGTCAAAACGTGGTAATTCGCTATGACGATTGTTGTGGCTACAAACCAAATAAACACGTCAATTATCTCAAATTCGAAATCTCAATACCTCATAATAGTTTAATAAAGCTAAATAAGATAAGCAATGAAATACATAGTTTACTGCACAACACGCAGTGTGAAAAATTGCCATAAACATCTTCCTTGGCAAACACATTGGTGATCGTATTTTGTTTTTAACACTATAAGCAGACGGAGTATGTTTTACATCCATAATAAGCTCTCGTCATCATTAACATCATGTCATGCTGTAGCATTAATTATGCAACATGTTTTTGATGCAAACACACGGTCCAACACACAAACAGTGTTTACAACATGTTTTTATGTTGATGTTTTGCCAGTGTAAAACAACAGTTAGTCGCATTTTACGACGCATATACCAGAGGGAAAGGATATAATATTAATTAAATTGTGTATTTGATGTGGAAAAACAAACATTCTCTCCATAATATTACTACTTGCTGTTCCCTGTGGTTTAATTCTAACAGAACCTACTTATGTGTACTAATTTCGGCACTTCAAGTAAGCGTTGAAATTCAATGCCGTCTTATGCATTTCTTGTAATTACAGAGTTGTGTTTTGAAATGAGGCTTGTACTAATGCACATATAAATGAGATGTTAGGAACTTCTATGCATTTGATATAACTATGACGGTTTTTATGACTCCGGTGGCGTATTGCTAGCCAGTGGCCACATAACTTCATTAAATAAATTATTTTAAAACAGTATCAATTTTTTTATTAAATTTTTTTATCTTTTATATATGTAATATGGGAAATTAAAATAATATGTACGTAAATAACAACTTTTACCTAATTAGTTTGTGGCGGCATCTACACCGCCACATGCGAACTACGCATCAAAGACTTGACGTCACACAACATCCTGACGTCACTCAAAATCCTGCATCGCGAATTTAGAGTTTACCGCGCGGTGGACATATATACAAGCTCACGACTTCAACCTCTGGGCAATTGCCCGCCAGAAATGACACCCGTCTGGTCGGAGGATCCTCCCTTTTCTATGGTGGATGAGTGAACTTTACACCCTGTTCCTCATACCCCCTAAAAGTTCATTAAAATAACAAAATTAGAAATACTAACTACTAAGTCTATTCACAAACTAAAATATGGCGTCGAAAAATTCATCCGCATCGCTGTCGACTGGTAATGTACCCAAGAGACTGGCGGCATTGCACGTTGTATGGAAATGCTTAGCCTCTGGCAAAGGTAAAAGCCAGCCCTTGGAATACAGAAACTTGATTTAAAAAGGAATCATATTTGTACTGTTTCCCGTTTGCCACCTTCCATTAGTCACGATCCCGTCGCAGTTGGAAAGTATATTTTTTTCCATAGAGCAATTCTGCAACCGCTACTCTACCACAAAATGTAGATGGTGTGCAAACGAAGCAAGGAATTGACTTTAAGACCATATTAGAAGATAGATAGGTATCGTTTATTTATAGTAAATTTTAAAAGCATTATTTAGATATACAGGGTTATTAGTTATATGTCGGCAATCCATTAAAGGGATGTAGGAGAGATCATTTGTACCCAAATGAATTTAAAACGAATGAAATAAAAATATAAAATGTCAAATTACCCGAAAATGGTTGACATTTGCACAGGGGTAATATCATTTGGTTACAAATAACCCTGTACTTGTTTTCTTAATTTAAAAAAATCCAAGTACTTAGTGGTGTGCGCTTACTAGGTTTGTGAATATTTTAATTTAAAAGAGCGTCCGTGGAGTTTCTTGCCCGTTCTTCTCCATAGGAACCTACTACGCTTTGGAATGGCTAGCTTCATCTTTCTGACCGACTGACTCCTTGACAATTTAAATGGCTAATGTAAGAGTATTGAAAAATCTGAACTAATAAAAAAATATCATCTACATAATTGTTTGAGAATATAGACACAACCTAACCCACTTTTGCATGTCTGTAGCGTAATAATAGTGCGACTGCGAAAATAGTGGAAATCCGTCACGTCCCCGTGACATGGCGACGCGTCCCACATAAATTATGGACACTACCTTTGGCAGTCGAACAAGTAAGAATACTGTCGTGTGGCGACTTTGAAGCTTTTTTAAATTGGTGCTTGAGAGAGATGCATTTATGAGACATATTTTTTTTTAAATTAGAAGCTTTGTCAGCCATATGTAGCTCGTCTTCACCTGCTACTGGGTAATAAAGACCTCTCTATAATTATTACAGTATCCACGTTTCTGTGCCAGTCTCATCAAGGTTAAAACCTCAATGGTAACAATGTTATCGACTTATCTCGCTGCTGGTGAAATGATTTGAATTTAGAATCTGATTTTTTATTGATAAATAATACATAAGCCTACTTCTTTTCATCGACTTCGGTAAATACAGGATTATTTTTTTACGTGTCTCCAGTACATATATAGCCAGACTAATATCTTTTTTTTACGTGAAGATTAAGTCACATTTCGGTGAAAAACCAATACGGTTTTCTCTAAAAGCTGTAATATTTTAAAGCTGTATTTATACGCTCAAAAAACTCTTGATGAATTTTTAACATTATTTTTTCATTTTCTATTTAAAGTAGGTAGGCTAACGCCAACAGCATATACATTGTACATTTAATATTATAAGTTAACAGGTATGGACTCTTATACCAATTACACGACATTGATATAAAACAAAGCAACCTTCGTAAATTATATAAAATTAAAATATTAAGTAATTAAAATGAAAAACAAAACAGCTTCGACTTAAGTCTAAAAAAGAACAAAAACTGACTTACACAAATATCCATAAAATAACATACTAAAAGGGAATTAGTATGAACTATCCATATATTTTATTTCTCTTGTTGACCTTAAAATGCTTTACAGTATTTAACACAAATAACTATTTACACTAAGTACATACTAAAATAAGTTAAACTAATGGCCGATTCCTATAATTTACGGACCGTTATTGGTTATAATTTAAGACTGATAACTTTACCAATAATGAAGCAAAGACCACAAAGCATTGCATAGTAGACGCTCCCATATGGAAGTAGCTATCACAGGTAAAAATTGCTTACAAATCTATTTATATGCCCAGTTTGGCAATAAAAAAGCTACCATTGGTAGACAAAACGATTCATTTTTTATTATAGGAATTATGCATAAGTATGACATTGGCCATTTAAATGTTTATTTAATGACTGCGCACTATCTAAAAGGTAGATAGCAATCCTTTAAAAAAAACAGCCTGTATACGAGTGTACCTTTGCTTAAACCACACGCCGATAATGATAAGGATATATTTATGCACTTAAAATTGACGTGTGGTTTGTCTGGTTATATTTGCGTGAAATACGGAGGACAACGTATAAACTTTCGAAAAATTCAGGCTTTTATTTAAAGTGCCTCTCATTTTATTGAATGACCTAATTCTTTTAAATGTCAAAGACAAAGTCAAATTATTTATTCCAATTCGGCTCATAAAAGGCACTTGAATGTCAAAATTTCCAAGAAAATTCAATTTATTTTATTTGCCCATAAGGTAGTTTAAAAGAAAAGAAGGAAAAAGTATTATCATTTTTATTACTATTTATTGGGATCCCAAATTAAACTGAACACACACATAAAAAACACAAAGTAAAATGTAAATAAAAACGGAGTCCTGTACGAGGCCAAAAGGTAGTTTAATGAATCCAGATGAGGTTTTTCGTCACCACTTTTCATCAGCTGAACCGAATACCTTACTTTTGGACTTCACTTTACAGGGAAACTAGCTGCACCCCGCGGTTTCACTCACATAAGTCTCGATCCCGTGAGAATATTGAAATAAAAGGAAAAATATAAAGTGTGGAAATGTGTTTCGTATTTGAGTTTCTGAGTTAGATCTATTTGGGGGTTTTATTTTAGATAAGATAAGATAAGATAAGTCTATATTTGCTTTAAACATGGTATAAAGTTTAAGCTCGCGATTCTGGTTGCGTAAGTCGAAAAAGACTTATAGCAGATTACGATGGATTTAAAAATATGCTTCGCCCGCGTGGAGGTCGAAAATTAATCTAATGGAACATACTACCGGAATAAAAAGTATCATATGTCCTAATCCAGGTCATGGTCTACCCATGTACCAAATTTCATCCAAATCTGTACAGCCGTTTTACCGTGAAAGCGTAAAAAACAAAACTCACTTTCGCATTTTTAATATTAGTTCGCACTCACAAATCAATCGTGTTATTGACACACCTTTGAACAATAGTCGATATATTCGGTAAAAATCTCAACGTGAAAACTTAGGCGAAGTGAGCTGTCAACAATGTCAATCCCTAGCACCAGGTGGAATGACAGCTCACTTCACCTAAATTTCATGTTGAGTTTTCTACCAAATAGATCGGATGTACAGTAAGTGCTGCTCCAAACACAGCACAGAAATAACTCAACATGACGCGACATTTTAGTATATCATAAATAACGCAACTTATGATATAAAGTATAAGCATAAAGAAATATAATATAATATCAGATAATGACGCGAACTTGGCCCATTTTGCGTCGCTTGCATGAAGTGCGGGAGTCATCACATTTATCATTTGGTGCAGGGATCGTAAACCTTTTTATGTGGAAACATTTGCTTGCTAATTTTTTAACAGTTTTTTTTAGCCAAGTACCTACAAAGTATTTTTTATGTGTGTACAAAAGTTTAAAAGGATTTTTAGCTTATCCACCTTCGAAGACCGATAACAGCAAATAATAGGCCAGTTAAGTATTTACTTTTTGATATTTTGGATAGCTTAGAGACCTGCATAGTTTTTAAAGTTAGCTAGAACCTATGGAAACTTCTTTTTGTATTTTTAAATTGAGTTGAATATTTCAGCCTATCCCAGTAAAAACTTAAATCCCGGCTATCGTTACTTTTTGAGTAACTTGTAAGAATGTTAGGATGTTTATTATTTTACGTGTGAAACTAACATTTAACACGACTAAATCACAAAAAAAATCTGAAAGAAACCCACAAAAAAAAGATATGAATTTTTGAAGCTCCACTGACAGAAAACTCGACAAAATTACAAAAAAAAAAATACTCGGGATCTACAAAAAATCGCAGAACATACATGGATTTTTTTGGGATACACCTAGGCATGAATAATATTTTATTTTTTATGACATAACTATTCGTTCCACCCTGAATAAAGATAGCAGACCACAAAGGAACAACTTTTTTTTTTCTTATTTTATTAGAAATTTCTTCCAGCAGACTTGCGACGCGGAAGTTGGATGAGAAACGTAGACAGTGTGCAAAAAGGCAAGCTTACCTTTAGATAAACTTACAAGAAAAAAAAGTAGTATACGTCTGGAATCACCAATGATCTACATCTAACTTATGCTTTCTCTGTACTACTTAGTCTATGGCTTTCTCTCTATGAGAAGAGGCCGTTTACCTGCAGTGAGACAATAGGGTGGTATTATCTATTCAGTGCACCCGTTAATCATTTTCAACAAATTTTAATGTTTGCATCGATAGGTAATACAAATGAAAACAATAATTTCGATTATGATAAAATTTTCTTTGACAACCAGCTAATGAATTGTCAGTTATCTCGATTTTGAACCCGCAACTTGCTATTACTTGATTCACTTAGAGTTTGCAATCCCTGGTGTAGTGAGTAGATTTGTTTTTATTTATTTCCGTACGACGTCTGTCGCGAGAGGATAATGCATAAAATATTATTGCTATCGCTTCCACTTTGAGCGGAGAGGGGGAAATATGGCGTATCCGTATTGATATTGTAGCCTGTAGTGGGACTGAGATTAGGCGACTTATTTCTGTCGATAGGTGTTGTAAGTAGCGATTAGGGCGTGCTTCCGAAAGTTCGAAAACTGCGTTCGCATTTTATTTTCCGAACGTGTAAACAAACACGAGTTCTAGGAAAACAACTGTAATGCCTACACATAAGGTTCAGTTTGCGCTACCACTTTATATTTTTTATGACTTTTTCAACAGTACTAGTCAGTCTAAAATCAATTTTATTTACACCAGCATAAAGTTGATGTTTGTTTAGGTGGAAATAACATCAATTGGAAACAAGGATTTGAATACCTTACAGTTTTTGTTTTCTCGGAATAGATACTTACATAACACTGGTTATTATTTTCACTTCAAGGCGCTTTTAGCTGAAACTTCCAATCTTTATAAAAGATCTACAGAAATATACACATATTCAAGCCGTTTTCCCTAGAGGCCAGACAGAAAAATAATACATTTGCTCGAAAGCTACGAACTCTACCTACATATTAGCTTTTACAAACCATAATTTTGTTCTGACCTTTCATCTACTGGACATATGAAAATCAAATCTTGATTGCCTGATAACATTTGTTTTTCCGCATTGTTTTGTCGTGGATCCGTTTGCCCAACAACCGTATAGTCAGCAGATATTTAAGGCATTGCAACGAAAACTCACTGATTGGCATAGTTAAAAATGTAGTTTTTCTACGACATCCATCCTAAAACTAACTTAATCCAAGTACTAAAGAGTTTTAAAAGCTTTCAAATAAAATACAATTGATAGTAAATATAAATATATATTGTTGATTGATATGTTGTTAATTAGTGGAGCTCGTGGCTAAGTAATAACAGCCGCACGGGTCGATCCATTCGGTTAAGCTACGCTTGCCGGGGTTGATCCGTGGATGGGTGACCATCTTTACATACCGAAACTCATCCGTGTCTCGGAAAGCACGTTAAGCCGTTGATCCCGGTTGTAATTCGTGGATCTTTGACAGTCGTTACGGGTCGTCAGAAGCCCGAAAGTCTGACACCAGTCTTACCAAGGGGTATCGTATTTCCCAGTTACTGGGTTGTGGAGGTCAGATAGGCAGTCGCTCCATGTAAAATACTGGTATTCAGTTGCATCCGGTTAGACTGGAAGCCTTTTTTTTTTTTTTTTTTGTTCCGGGGTGGAAAATCCTCATGGATGTCCTCCGCCCTGGGGGCGACGGACGTCCACGAGTCCGTCGCCCCTGGACCCATTTAGGGGGGCCGGAAGAGGGCGTTGTCCGCCCTCCGCCGACGCCCGGTGCGCCTGCTGCGGGCCGGGTGAGTGGACGAGATCTCCCTCTCCCTTTCCGCAGCCTCCTTCTGCGAGACGACCGTCTCGCAGAAGGCGACCACCGCGTCCCAGGACTCGGCGCCGCCGACCATAGCGTTCACTACGGCCGGCAGCGACAAGTCACTGCCTACTCCTGAGGGACTGGAAGCGTACCCCAACATAAGTAGGAAAAGGATTGGCAGATTGATTGATATATTATTAATTGATGGCGGAATGAGCTGGACTCCTTCAACAAGAACTGGTCCCTAGCAGCTATACACACAGAGAAAGAGAGTAGGGAGGCTCTTGCCTCGCAGTGGGACACCACAGGCTATTAATAATAATAATCAACACTTAAAAATGTCTAAGGGGAGTTTGCTTCGCCCCTCGTACGCCTTTCAAAGGATCCGAGATATGTCAGTCATTTAAATTATAATATAAGTATCTTGAACTGGCTCGCGAGGTTGCCGTCATGTGGGATACAGCAATCACTGTGCCGATAGTCGTGACGGCCAATGGCATAATAAACTCAAACTCAAAGTCAACTGAAATCATTTATTTCAATTAAACCATTACAGGCACTTTTGAATTGTCAAGGAATCGGTCAGTCAAAAATATGAAGCTAGTTGCCCATATAATAGCCAAGAGACTCGACCAACACCTGAGGAGATTCTCGTTAGGTAGCTGGATCAAGGGCTTGATCCAGAAAGCAGTAATTACGGACACGGCGCGTATCGTTAGGAGGTTCCTCTCTCAGGAGCCCTGACCACCGGCAGCTTGGACCCTGTTCCCGATACCGGTAGGCTACTATTTTTTAAATGTGTTTTTATGAAAATATTTTAAAATGTAAACAATAAGTATTTAAAAAGAAATAAAGGAAATAATAATATTAAATAAGAAACACAAAAGATACAAAAAAAAATATGGACCATATCTCGGGTTCGACAACCTCATGCGTTCATTGAACCCCTAACCGTTTAACCAGCCCTTCTGCTTCTCATAATTCCCTTTTTAATATATTTATAAGGGATACCATCAGCCGCAATCTGTTTCCAGAAATTGGAATATTTTTACTTTATCCCAAGCGTTGCGTGTTTGCAAACTTATTTTTGCGGTCGAGAGAAAGAATTCTGTATCTTTCGCATGTATCTAAGGTCCATTTCTTGTTGCGTTGGCTGTTTTTGAAACATTGTAAGGGCTGAAGCAGGAATGTATGCTGCGGTACGTCATATAACAAATCCCGATGGGTTTGTACTCAAATGTATTGTGTTTATTATTTATGGTACGTTTGTATACTTTTCCGGAGTCAGTGTGTCAATGGCCGTAATAACTTGGTTCGAAATGGTTCCTCATTTGGACTTGCTATGATGTGGTAAAGGTAACAGAAACATGAAATATACAAATGCCTATTTTCATTCATGGCGCTTGATTAGCGAAAGGAATGGTTGGCCTCTACGGTACTGTTCGCAGCTCGGATTTTCGCGCAGCCAATTTTAATTTATTATGTTGTACACACAGAGTTTTTCTACATAACTCGACAAAATAACTCATAATTCTGTTGTGTGGACGATCTGAAGGAAATCTAACCTATCGGCAAGGGGCGCAAAAATTTTCGAGCTCGCTTCGGGCAAAGTAGCTAAAACTAACTATAATTTCCATAAGAATAGACAAAACAATACCCAACCTATCTGAGGTGGGGTGCTAAATTTTCATCGATGAAGTAAACGTTGTAGACATAACAGACTGTAGCTCATACCTTTTAACACTGTAATTTGGAAACATTGTAAAAACCATTTACTTTTAAAAGAGTAACCGTGGATTTTCTTGCCGGTTCTTCTCCATAGGAAACGACCAATTGGAACCGTGCACCTAGCTTCTGACGTTTCATAAGTGCCTATATAGGTTTATGTGAAATAAAATATTTTGAATTTTGAAATAAATCATGTGCTTCTACCCGCCCCGTATCAAACCAACTATTAAAACTTTCACATTTATAATAATTACTAGCTGCGCCCCGCGGCTTCACCCGCATGATTCTCGATGTCGTCGGAATATCAGGATAAAAAGTCCTCTGTCCTAGCTTAGGTCACGGTCTACCCATGTGCCAAATTTCATCCTAATCTGTTTAGCCGTTATAGCGTGAAAGCGTAATAAACAAATATACAAACTCACATTCGCATCTATAATATTAGTTAGGATTTATATCAATTAACTCGTCTAAAGAGACGTCCTAACTAGGGTTGCTAACACAAATATATAATATAGTATCCTGCTATATTAGACGCCTAAATAACATAATATATCTAAAGAAAAAAATAGTCGGTGAAAATACTATATTAGAGCTTTTTATTTCAATACAAAATAGTAAGATAACCGCAATAGGACCAGCTATCTAATTACGTAACACATTTTCGTAAACTATTAAGACTAATCTGTTTCATTTTGACAGTTCAACAACATTCATTGCGTTATTTACGTTGTTGAGCGGATTTTTTTTTCGAACTTATGAAGCAATGAATTAGCAATCTGTTTCAAAACGATTCAGATTGTGATTTATCGTGTATTACGCAATTAAGGTACAGTATTAATCTTATTAAAGCTGAATTATTAATGGTATTTAGAGGTAAAAATAGTTATTAGAGATTTAAAAAAAAAAACCTGTTAATAAAGTTTCAAAATATCTTCATTTAAAGAATAAAAATGTTTTTGAAACATTACTACTATATTTTTTTGATCTTTTCGCCATCTACTATATTTTTACAGGCAATTGCTTCGAAAATACTAAATTTGATTTAAAAAAAAGTTGGCAAGCCTATTCCAAACTGACGTCGGTCTTCCTCTGCCCCGCAAAAGGGATGATATTACATACAAAACAAAATATACCTTCCTAACACAACAAATAAAATACAATTATGAATACTGGTTTTTATTTACTGAACTGTTCCAACAATACTTTATTTGCTGGAACAGGCTCCCAGATGTACCTACTGAAACGATATGGCTTCTCTAATCTAATAACTTTGGAAACAATACCTACGAATTTAATATAATTTCGAATGCCGTGGGACTTGAAATAAAATATAATAATGTTGTAGAACTTGGCATTATGAATAATTTATTTTAGAAATACCTTTTAGTACTTTTATTGGTGTTTTTTAAGGTTTATATTTTCTACCTCTTTTATATTTGATTGCTGTATTGTACCGTACTGTATTGTATCTACAAACGTGGTTGTTTGTAGGTACATAAATAAAAATAAAAGTTCATTTGAAAGAAAAATAAAGGAAACTTTTCTATCGTAATGCTGGGCTTGTTTTCTCATAATATACAGATTGTATCAGTATTGATTGGTCATATTTAGGGGTAATCAAAAATCGTCATCACGAACAAATAATCGGCCCATACAAAACTTCAATACCGACTCGACCCAAATGTATGGGACAGCTGATAATTTTTACGATTTTAGTCCCATGGAGAAATTTGTTGTATACAGACCATCAAACCGAACAAGGGTGGACAGGGGTGAACAATCCAGTAATTGGGTAATACGATACCCCTTAGTAAGACTGCTGTCAGACTTTCGGGCTTCTGACGACTCTTAACGACTGTCAAAAATCCACGAATGACAGCCGGGATCAACGGCTTAACGTGCTTTCCGAGGCACGGAGGAGTCTCGGTATATAAAGATGGTCACCCATCCACGGACCAACCCCGGCAAGCGTAGCTTATTCTGATGGATCGACCCATGCGGCTGTTATTACTTAGCTACGAGCTCCTAAACATGACCACAAATTACTGATATTATGCTCTATAGAAGAATCGAGTATTGGTCACCGTGCATGCTGAGTTTTAATCCATTAATTAAATTTTCCACAAAACGACTGAAAAAAAGTAACCTTTTTCATTTTTTCCCCGGTGGGGAATCCTCATGGATACCCTCCGACTGGGGAGAACAGAGGGTTATAGAAAGAAAGAAAAGAAAGAAAAGAAAGAAAAGAAAGAAAGAAAGAAAAGAAAGAAAAGAAAGAAACGAAAGAAAAGAAAGAAAAATAAGTTTATTTGTCACAGAAACACGTGCATAAAAAAAAGATGATAAACTCGAGTAAAAAATAACCATAGTGGGTGGTTATGTCGGACTTCTACCGACTAAAATCCCACTGTTCCTACTACTACCATGAGAGAGTTATATTTTTAAATATTTTTATAAAAACAAAAGAGAAAACAAAAGCATTTAAATTATTATTATTATTTTGTCATTATTTCAAAACTACAAATGATAAATATTGTTTAGAATTTTATTGTCCTACAATTAGCATAGTGTGAGCTCATGCCGCCTGTGATACAGGTTTATCCTAGTACAGGCATCTAATATTATAATACCTTTGTAAATTAAGTATTTCTAAGTTCTATTGCCTTGTATACCAATTTGAATACTGAAAAAATATTTATTTATTATTTTTTTATTATTATTCGCCGCACCCCCGACTGGTATCAGGCCGCCATGCCTAGCGGACCCCACCATCCAGTGCGACCGATCCCTTGACCGCATGCCTCCCATAAAGGTTTGCATGAAACACTGCGTGCGCCATCTTTGCGCCAGTTCGGGCAAAATTAAACTACAGACACCAGGACAAGGCCTATTATTCCTTGCCAAACTTCCTCTAACGCCGACAAAAATCCAAAGTCCTCGTTTCCAAACTTAACACTAAAAAATATAAGCCACCTTTTGCCCCACTGGTTCTGTGCTAATCACATCAAGAATCGAGAGTCAGAAATTTTCAGCCATTTTTTTTTTAAGTTGGCTCCTTTTGTCAGCGCTCACGATTGCCAATTAACAGGTACAATTAGGGCTGGCTCTTGTGATCGATTTTTGGCGTTTCAACAACCCTGACAGTGATAAAATGTCTGTGGATGTTTACGAAGTAATCATCCACAATTTTTTTCTGTAGTCAAACTACAATGCTATGATCTTCAGTATCAGTAACAAAATAACTTAGCTTATATAAGTATACTTCTATACTAATTACTAATATTACTAATAGTATTATAAAGAGGTAAAATTTGTTTATAAGTTTGTATGTAGGTGGTAATCTCCGGAACTACCAAACAGATTTGAAAAAATGTTTTTGCATTGTATAGCCCCATTCTTGAGAAAGGTTATAGGCTCGTAGATGAAGTCGCGGGCAGAAGCTAATACTTAATAACGGAAATAGATCGGGTGCGGTTTGCGAGAGCCCACACTAGCGGGCTGTCTGCGCAGGCGGCTATCGTATGCACGATAATGTTGGGACTGCCACGCATCCTGTGGAGTAACGAGGCATATTTCTTACGCCACCGTGCATCAAAGCCGTCAGTACGTGCGTCTGCAAACATTGCCGAAGCACTACATATTTTAAAGTAGATAGGTAGAGAAAAATGCATGAGAGATATTTGAGTTTTTTTAGTGGAAAGTTCTCAGCGGCAACTTGAAGCTACTCTGTAAGGCAAGAATACCACCTTTTCAATATCATTCTATTTATTTTAGAAGGTACCTAAGCCTTTAAGTCGTCGTCTTAAAAAAAATCTCTAGTAAAAAAATAATTAAAAGTAATGCATAACCCTATTGAACTAAAAGCCCCCGTTCATTATCTACCAGTCAACATTAAGGAAAAACTGTGGTTTTAACAGTTCTCATCTCACATAATGTTTACTCGTTACACAATTTAGTCACCAACATTACCCACTTACCACACGAACCTATAAACTAAAGATGCAACGCCAGATTATCCTTACGTTACGAGTGGCTCAGGCCAACACGAGCACCCTCCAACCTTCTCGAGCCATCTCGAGCCACTCGAGCACTCGAGCAGCCCCCGCCCCAATCTTTACGATTAATTGAGAGGGCTAACGAAAACCTTGGTAAATTGCCTGTAGGAACGCAGACAAACATACCGATGTTTGGTTCGTGTGGTTTAGTTATCGGGTAAATTGATTTTGTTGATAGAAATAGTTGCTTATTATTATGATAACTTAATTTAACATCAAGTCTGTATTCTTGGAAGAGATCGGCTAAAGAGTAAATTTTGTCGGAATTGTTTATTGTGTACCATGTAATCGGGCCACATTATAGTGACCGTGGTCGAATCCAGACGCCAAATTTTTTTTTTTTTTTTACTGGCCTACGCTGTCCCACTCTTGGGCAAAGGCCTCCCTCCACTCCCTCCATCGTTCGCGAGCCCGAGCGTCCTCTGGACTATGACCTTGTGAAATACCTGAAGGAGACAACCTTTTCCCCGACTTGGGAATCGAACGCAGTAAACACACAGGATTCGCCCTTGCGACCACTATATCAACGAATCAGTAAACAAACTAAGCAAGCAGTTAAAAGCAAAGATACCTATTATGAGTAAAGAGGTAGATCATACGCAAGTGGCACGTCCAAACTTACTAACTTATAGAATAGAATAGAATATATTTATTTGCATTAAACATGGTACAATAATGGTCTTAATAATAGGGTTATGATCTACATGTCTCGCCATGGACTGGCATACAAATATTTTTTAGGAAAAGAAGTTCCTAAAAATTATGCAACTAGCATCAATAATACTCGTAACAGTAGTATAGGCAACAGTCATTATACCTATTAATACAAAAGTGAAATTCTAAAATGTTGACAATGTTTATTAACGGTTTTAAATCTAAGCAGTATATTTCTATCTGTAAATCAGTAACAATATTTATCACTTACTTTTTTATCAATTTTTACTTGGCTAGTTAGCCAGGTTACCTAATATCTTCTTGTCTCTTTTTCGCTCGATACTTACGACATGCAATCTTACTTCCACGTGTCACCTAATAGTATTACATTGTGCCGTTTTTGAAGATTGAATGTTGGATAGGTAACCTACCTACCTCATTTTGCTTATAATATCATTGACTAGCTGCACCACGCGGTTTCACCCGCATAAGTCTTGATCCCGTGGGAATATTGGGATAAGAAGTATTCTATGTCCTAACCGTGATCATTGTCTACCCATGTGCCAAATATCATCCAAATTCGTTCAGCCGTTTTAGCGTGAAAGCGTAACAAATATACAAAATAATCAAATCTTTTCTCTTTATATACCTAACTAGCAGCGCCCCGCGGTTTCACCCGCATAAGTCTCGATCCTGTGGGAATATTGGGATAAAAAGTATTCTATGTGTTTATCCATGTTATAAACTATCTGTGTGCCAAATTTCATCCAAATCCGTTTAGTAGTTTTTGCGTGAAAGAGTAACAAACATCCATCCATCCATACATCCATCCATCCTCACAAACTTTCGCGTTTATAATATTAGTAGGATATAGATTTAGATTAAAATGTTACTCCGTGGTTAAAACTATTATCTTCTCCTCCATACCTCAAGTACCTACATAAGTTAACCTCGAAACATAACAAGTTACCTACCTATATTCCCTGTAAAACATGGCTTCCAAGCACCTTGTTACCAGCTTATTTCGAGATTCAATTGAGCGAATCGTGTTATTGTAGTCGAGATCTAGCACCTCCGAGCTATTTCTAACCAAAGATTATTAGTGTAGAAAGTATTATTTTGAGTTTCAGTGCAGTATAATGTTTGCTAAATAATGATGGTGGATATTCATTTTCTGACTGATATTGCATAATTACAATATCACAATATAAAAATGGCCAGTATGGAAACTAAACCTATTTGTTGAAATATTTACATACGTTCCATTTTTTAAAAGATCGCGGTGACCTCTCATCTCGACAGTGCACCCGCAACTGACAGCACCGCGACAATCGCTTCGGGTCTCGTCAATGAGTGTGTCTGTGTGAATGTGCCGTTTCGAACGTCTACTACGTAGTTTCTGTACTGTCCATATTTATACTGTGCTATTGTTTCCAATACTGTGACACAGGCGTGAGAAGTGGGCCGTAATCCACCAGGCGGGCAAAGTGCGCGTTGTTGAATGTCACGTCTTCGAATTTTTGGTTCCAACACATACCGGTTTCCTCACGATGTTTCCCTTCACCGATTTGAGAGCAATGGTGGCGAAATCATTTACTACCTTATCCCCCCCCTCCTCCTTATTTTCTTCCTTATTATTTACTCTCTTTTTTTTTTCTGTGGCCTATGTACCTTTTTGGCGCAGCCGTGGGGCACACACTATAATTGTTAAAATATTATTTTCACTTTTTTATTTTGTGTTTCACGAACTGTGTCCAAATATAAATTATTCTTTCTTTCTTTCTTTACTCGAAGTAAAGTGCCTGCCTTGGTTGATTGGGGAGCAATGCCTCTACCTAAATTATATTCCTCTACGCTTGTTTATACTATTACTATCGATTCTTTTGCAAATAACGCTACCCTTATCTGCTAATCTAAAATAAATAACCTTTCGGTACCCTCTTCAACAGGGTTGCTTTTATTAAGGACCTTATGTATGGACATAGTATGGGTGAGGATGTTGAAAAATATAGATCTCGTATAATATGTCTTTATAAGGGTGAAGAAGAAATTGGGAATTTTTGAGTGTTAAATTGTAGAAAATTCCCAATTTCTTCATTTATCAATGCATTTATTAATGTTACTTTTTCTTAAATTGGTATGGTCGTCAAATCAAGTTGTAAATTCTACTTTTGCCGTACAAAGATCACAAATACACAATATAAAAAAAATGTGAAATGGAGGGGACTCCGCGAGTTCGGAGCTCAGCGAAATGCCAAAGCTGCAGCGCTACGCCGTAGCTCGAAACTACGCCGTAGCTCACACCTACGCCGCCGTCGATGAGGACATGCGTCAGGCGAAAGGTGAGGACGCCGTGGTGCCTTTCTAGCCACTCCTCAAAGATGGGACTTATCGCCGCAATTGTGGCGTGCCCAAAGGCACGCGCCTATGATTTTTCGGATTCATGTGCGTATTGTATAATTATCGACGGCATATGAAGCCAAGTCAGAGATCTATGGGCGGTATAAAAATTCTGACAACCACACGAAAAACAAAGACGTACTTACTTGACAGTTGGAACTTCAGAATAGTTTTAATCTGTATTTTCCGAAATGTTTCGTCAAAGTATTTAGATTTAACTCAAATATTAAGTTAGTTCCTTCCTAAGTAGTTTAATTTAGTCAATAGGTACCTCACAGACCTGCTAGCAGCCCTAGAGCTCGAGGAAATGGCTGGAGGACGTCTAAACGGCATTTACTCTCAGTTTATCGCCGTGACGTGATAATGGTCCTCCCCGACGTTTATTTAGCACATATTTCATTCGCTTCAGCCCTTGCACGAATCCGGGATATTTAAGTCTCAAATCAAACTCAAAGCATTTATTTAAATTAAACCATTTACAGGCACTTTTGAATTGTCAAGGAATCGGTCAATCAGAAATATGAAGCTAGTTGCCCATTCCAAAGCGTAGTAGGTACCTATGGAGAAGAACGGGCAAGAAACTCCACGGACATACCTTTAAATAAATACAAAATTGTTACAAAATATTGATTACTTTCCACATGTGAGAACAATGTAGAAAGACGTGCACGTTAGAAGCGTCCGTAATAAAAAGATAAAACAAAGAACAATTCAAAAATTAAAATCAGCCATGGCCGCTAAGAGTTGACCAGTCCCAACTGACGGCGCCCGTTCACGAACATGACGCATGGATCAGCACCATTCAGCTCAACCATTTTGAAGGGAGCTAAATGATCCAGCACACACGCCACAATCAGCGAGACATCTGAGTAGTGCAGTTCATAATTAAATGTTTTTGTTTAAATACATTCTAAGACAATGAACGGACGCTTTTCGTATCATCTGTGTTTAAAATTTTTGGTTCCTTATTTCAAGAAAATTCTGTAAATAACTTCTTGGAAATGACTGTTTCAAGCCAGCTTCAAGCTTTTAGAATGCACCCTGCATTCTAAAAAGTGACAATGTCGCAAATAGCTGTCAAATATTTCAGTTATTTCAATTACTATTCTGCCCTGCTAAGCCGAAGGCCAAAAGGGAAAAATTGAGTTTTTGTTCATTGTAATTTAAGGAAACATATGGATATAAAAAAAAACTGAGTGGTTTTTTTAAATGTTTTAAGTGTTATAGCGATATTTGGCTTATAACATTACATGCGAAATTGTCATAGGTATTGAATGGTATATAAAAAAAAAAAAATCTCTCGGATAGCGCCTTTTGTCTTAGCAGGGCAGTATAACTTAATGCTAGAGCAGTGGTGGCCCAGCGGTATTGGCCGCGACTTACGAGTTGTAGGTCGTAGGTTGGAACCCTGACAAGCGCTTTACTTTGTGTAAATTATTTCATCACCATTGCTCTCAAAACGGTGAAGGAAAACATCGGGAGGAAACCGGCATGTCCTTGAATTAAAAATTGGATGACATTTGGCATCTAACAACCCGGACTAGGCCCGCGTGGTGGATAGATCAACCATTTTTCAGATTATCTAAAGTACATACATCTTTTATGGGGTACTGTGTTAAATGTTACAACAAAATACCTTGTGATATATTGCAATTAAATGAAAGAAAATTTTAAACTCATATTAAAAGTACACTTTGTAAACAAGCATATTACAAATTAGAAGATTATATCCAAGATAAGAATGCTGTATCTATCACATAATTAATTTATCTGTCATTGCTTCATTTTTCATTCTTTTTACCTATCGTGGTATAGTAATCTTATTCTAGATGCATCGTCTTCACATATAATTAAATAATTAATGTATACAAAATATTGTAAAAACATTTTAAAAGAGTAACGGTGGAGTTTCTTGCCCATTCTTCTCCATACGAGAACTACCTTTTGGAAGAGGCGACTAGAATCAATTCTATTTTGTGTAAAATTGACGTTCAAAAGTGCCTCTTATATGCCTAATTGAAATAAATTGTTTGACTTTGTTTGACTTTGACTTTGATTACGGACGGCAAACTCCCTCGCACAGAGAGGAGGCCTGTGTCCCAGCAGTGGGAACATTATAGGCTGATTATGCTTTTACCTCATACCAAATAAAAAAAACAAAACAGAGAGCTGTCAACAGTGAAGTGAAACCGGTTTCGTAAACATGTGTGCACTTTGTGTGGTGTAGTTTGATTATAGTGTCATTGTAAAAGGTTTTAAATGCGTGCGTGTGAGCGTGTATGCACAGAGCGGCGCGCGGTGGTCTGGTTTTGGCATGCTTCACTGTATAGTTCGAAGCGCTCTGTCTTGGTTTTCTATTTGGTCTGAGGCTATTACTAAATTAAATTCTGAAATATCGCACTAAGATATTGATTATGAATTGCAATAATAACATTAAATTAAGTATTGTAACAGGTTTAAAAAGCTTTTTTATAGTTTCCAAATGGTTTTTTTTTTTCACTGAAAACTAAATATTGATATTAATTACATATTGCAATTCATAATCAATATTTTGTAGTTTGTCGAATTTTGATTGACCTTATTCAGTCCCTTAATTTAGGTTTCCATTCTTGAATGATTTCTTTCTCATTAACTTGATTGAATTTCAGTCTATTGTAACTAAATAATTCGTTGTTTTATTAAAACACTAATTGGACAGATACCTCTTAAATTCGCGGTTTCATTACGAAATTAGATTTAAAAAGCTCCATATTTTAAAATAGACTGAAAGCAGTAAAAAAGCTCCATATTTAAAATAGACTAAAAGCAGTCATAAATACATGTACAGGAACGAACGGGGATCGCGAGCGAGGATCGCGCTAACTCGTTTTCACACTTAATTATCACTGACGCTGTGGAATTATAAACAGCTGAATGTTGCACTCCCTAGAGCGGCGGCCATTGTTTTATTTTGGATAGAGATTCTAATTTTAAAATGTTGTTATTTTTTTCGTAATGAAACCTTTATTGGACTCTGTTCTTAAGAGTCAGTTTGTAATGAGTCTCGATTTGAGATTGAATTTGTTGTTTCTGGAACGTATTTTAAATTTACCCTATCTTACCCTCTCTCGCTGGGAGGAGGCTTGGGTTCCAACAATGGGAACATTATAGGACGATTATGCTATTGTTTAGTAGGTGCCATGCGCTATGCCCTACCTCGGATTCTAAGGTAAAAGTCTCGCCCTCGAGATCATTCCTATACCCTTCAAACGAAATACAACAATGCTGCTTAGCTGCTCAAGTAGGTAACTAAATGAATAAAGTAGTACCTATTCCATTCTACAAAATAACACTTTGATAAAAGCCTCAAGCACTGTAAAATTCAGCAAACACTTCAACGTAGACTGTAAACACTACAAACTATAACAAGGTCGTCACTTCCACTCGAAGGCATTTCTTTAGAACTCGACATAGGCGAAATTGAAATGTCTTGGACTCCATCCACCTTACAAACGTCACAATGTCATAGGTAACATAAACCTTTTGATTGCTTCACTCCGACTCCCGTAAATTTTATGTTCAGCTCGAAATACACGGGGTAACACCATGCAGTATGAATAGGACGAGCTATAGTCGATAAAATAAATACAAGCAATACTATGAGCTCGATACAAGTTTTCTGATAGGTTGTTTTTCTGATGCATTGAGCCTCTGTGGGGCAATAGATAGGTTACACTCAGTCCAAATAAAAAACCAAGGCATAGAGCTGTCAACAATGACGTGAAGCAGGTTTCGTAAACATGTATGTACTTTACTGTGCTGTAATGAAATGAAATTGTTTATTCTGTAAATAGGATATCGGAATCACTTTTACACGTCATACAAAAAAATATTAAAAATAAGCTAGATGAGGTCGGTGTTTCCTATCTGACTACTCTGAGAAGAAAGGCCGAAACAAACTCAGAGGTCTCTTTTAAGGTCCAGACATGATCTTGTTCAAGTCATATGAGGACCATGTAGATTAGTGTCTGAAACGAGTATGAATTTATTTTGAGGAAAGATGAACCACACAGATTTAAGAGGACCTGTCCTGTCAGTGCAAGCATTTGTCAGTAATCGTGGAGCTCAACTCAGAATAATTGAAGGAGCTCAACTGTAAATTGTTTGTAAATGTGTGAAAGTGTGCGAGGTATAATTTTTGCATGCTTCACTGTATTGTTCGCAGCGCTGTCTTGCTTTTTTATTTGATCTGAGGTATTAAAATTGTATATCACCCAGCCTATCAATTATGTAGTTGGCGAATGCAGAATGTTTTTAGCAACGCTAATGTAATCTTTTCCTCACCTCACAAACCTTTAACGTCTGTGTTCATTTAACACCTTGTCGCTTTTACGTTGTCTTATTCATACGCTAAGGTTTAAACCCAAAGTTAGATCTTAAAGTCGGATCAAAAGTGAATTGAACACTCACAGTTAACGATGCTGAGTTAATAACATCTTGTTGTAAGGTTATTGACGAATTTTACGACAGTACTGATGGATATGTTTATTTATTTATTTATTTAACGGTTTATGTACACACATATAAACAGACAAGAAGAAAGGAACAGAAAAATACGTACAAAGGTGATGCTTATTTCTAAAGAAATCTCTTCCAGAATACCTGCGATAGGAAAGTAATTAAAGAGATGTAGACAACGTGTGTAAGAGTAGAAGAGAAAATAAAATACATAAAATAAAAACACCTAATTATTCACATTTTTTTTTTCATTAGGTATTCATTTTTATTATTCATTATTTTGTTTATAGGTAGGTACTCGCTTATGCCAAAGTATTTGTCCGCAAACAAAGTTCAACCCCCCGATCATGTGGTCTTTGAAGAACCCTTTCGTGTTGCACCTTTAAATGGCGAACATTTTCACCTAAACATACACCTACGACCCCTAACTCCTTCTTCTTTCTTCTTTCTTTATTTTTCGTGTGGTTAGTGACTAATCTGTTGTCAGAGTTTTAAAGCCGCCCATGGACCTTTGACTTGGCTTCACATGCCGTAGAAAAATATCTCTCAGGCATGCGTTTTCTCACGATGTTTTCCTTCACCGTTTTTTAAACAAGTGTTAATTATACAATACGCACATGAATCCGAAAAGTCAGAGGTGCGTGCCTGGGGTTCGAAGTAAAGACCTATGACTTGGCAGTCCGACGGTCACACCACTAGGCTATCACTTAAAACTCCTTACTAATAAACGCGGAGTACCTATCTGTCTGAAATCACCAACGAGCACCCTAATTGCGTAACACACGATCAATCACAATCTGTTTCATTTTGACAGTTCAACAACATTCATTGCGTTATTTACGTTGTTGAGCAAACAATTTTTCGAACATTTGAAACAATGGATTAGCAATATCCTTCAAAATGATTCAGATTATGATTGATCGTGAGTTACGCAATTTAGGTGCCGGCTTGAGCAAGCGTGGTGATCAATGCTCGTGCCTTTTCTGTATGAGAACTAATAGGTACTTATAGAAAACCTTCAGATGAACTATAAAATTTTCGTGGTTTAAATTTGACATAACTATACTCCGCGTTTATTAAATCCTACTAATATTATAAATGTGAAAGTTTGTGTGTTTGTTACTCAATCACGCAAAAACGGCTGAACGAATTTGGATTTAATTTGGAGCACAGATAGTTTATAACCTGGATTAACAAATAGGATACTTTTATCCCGGTAGTACGTTCACGTTGGATAATTTCCGACCTCCAGGCAGGTGAAGCCGCGGGCGAAAGCTAGTAAATTAATAAGGGGAAAATTTTCTAAAGTAGTCTAGCCCTAAGATGTCTTTCGCAATCCTTATTGCCATATTCTATAGGATTAAACTATTACAATACAGCAAAACAACTTGTTATGACCTTTTCAGGAAATATACTCGAAAGTCATCAAGACCGTTGATTTATCACTAAAGATAACATCAAATACAAACTCAAACTCAAAGCATTTATTTCAATTAAACCATTTAGAGGCACTTTTGAATTGTCAAGGAATCGGTCAGTCAGAAATATGAAGCTAGTTGCCCATTTCAAAGCGTAGTAGGTACCTATGGAGAAGAACGGGCAAGAAACTCCACGGACACTATTAAATAAAATAAAAAAATTGTTAGGTACATAATATTAGTTACATCATTCATGTTGAAATTATACATGTGAGAACAAGTAGAAAGACCTGCACGTTAGAAGTGTCCGTAATAAAAAGATAAAATAAAGAACAATTCCCTGAACGCCCTTACAAATCCCTGAACGCCTCCAACAGCCCGTTACACCAAAGTATTGACTACCTCAAGGAAATACCTCGCATACGTCCCCCATTACTAATTCAGAGCGCCGTCCTACATCCAATAAGGAACGCTATAACTCACCTAGACAAAATTAAATTTGCAAGCTACCGCTTTCAAAAAGCCAAGGCGAATGCTTGGGAGTCATGCTATAATTTTTAGTGTTGCATTGTCAGTTAGGTTAGTTTTAGTACTAGTTGACTTCTTTGTGAAGGAGCTCCTTCAGGAAAGTAGGTATTACCACCATACCTATTTCAGCCACCAATCAGCGTTGTTGTTTTCCGGTTTGTAGAGTAGGCACAGAATGCAACGTACGGAGATTACAAGAATCGGTGAAAAAACAAAATCTGAAGAGAGTTTTTTATCGCAATCGAGTTTAATAAAGTTAGGTGTTCCATAGGGTAGCGTCCTTGGGCCACCTCTTTTCTTATTCTATATAAATAATCTGCCAAAGGTGATTCAACATCAAAATGGTGATGTTTGCAGACGACAGTACTGCCATAGTGAAATGTATTGATCGCAATGTTTATCAAGATGACATAAATAATACACTATCGGACATAATTAATTGGCTTAACAAAAATAATTTTGTTGAAAACTTAAACAAAACCATAATAATGCACTTTCACCAAAGAACTGAAGTACCAAAATTATATATCAGACATGGTAACTTTGGCATTGAAGAAGTTAAAGTAGCAAAATTCTTAGGTTTATTTCTTGATAACCAACTTAACTGGAAGGCCTAAGATATATCCCTATAGATGACCTAAGTAAGAAAATTAATAAATCAGCATACGCACTTTTCCAAATTACAAAAAAAAAAAATGGATGCGCTACTACACTCGAGAGCAATGAATCCGGGTCACTTAAAGAATGTTAAAAATCTCGGAAACTAAAAATGATAGGTTAATGCAATAAATTGTATTTAATAGACAATGTAATACTCCTTAAATGAAAGTAAAAAAAATATGAGTCACCATACATTAATATACCACCATACATTATACATGTAATTTTGTGTTAATAAATTAACACAAAATTACATAAAGAAAAAAACTGCTGATCTCTCCTTAAAACAAAAATAGGAAACATGAAATTTTTGAACTTTATTACGATTTTCTTGAATTTTAATACTTCGTATTGCCTCCTCGTGCTTCCATTACTGCGTTTACGCGGTTTGGCATGCTGTACACCAAGTTCCTTATACGATTTTGGGGAATATTCTCCCATTCCTCTGTGAGAGCAATTTTGAGCTCACGAAGCGTGATTGGGGGAGGGTTTCGTTGTTTTACGCATCTGCCTAGCTCGTCCCAAGCATGCTCGATCGGGTTGATATCCGGGCTGCGCGCTGGCCACTCCATACGAGTAATGTTCATCTCTTGAAGGTAGTCATTCACAATCCTACCTGTATGAGGTCGGGCATTGTCATGCATAAATATAGCATCGTCACCTAAATTGACCATAAATGGACCTACGTGATCATTGAGGATTTCTTCCACATATCTTACGCTAGTTAAAGAGCCGTTTTCTATGATCACCAGCTCTGTGCGACTTTCAGAAGAAATTCCGGCCCACACAAGTACAGACCCACCACCGTAGGCTACTTTTTCTTCGATGCATGCTTGCTTGAATCTTTCCCCTGGTCTTCGATACACTCTGTGTCTTCCATCGTGCTTGTAGAGCATAAATTTTGATTCGTCGGAGAACATAACTTTTGACCAATCTTCAATACTCCAATTTACGTGGCTCTGGGCATATCTTAGTCTTGAAATACGATGCCCACGCTCCAGTTTAGGGCCGTTTGCAGGTCTAAGGGGTTTTAAGTTAGATTCAGCAAGCCGACGTCTTACTGTCCATGCACTTGGGTTACTTCCTCCGAGGCGTCGAAACTGATTTGTGAGTTCAGTTCCTGTGAGAAAGCGATTTCGAAGCATGGTGTTCACCAAGTATCGGTCTTCTCGTGCTGTGGTACACCTGGTTCTGCCCGTTCCTGGTCTGCGTAGGTTAGAACCAGTTTCTTCATAACGTCGGAGAACTCCTTGTACTGTTGACAGCGACACACCGACAGTCCTGGCTGTATCGCGCTGACTCCGGCCGGTTTCCAGCATTGTAAGTATTCTGGTGCATTCTTCAGGCGTAAGCGACATAATTTCAGCTTGAATAATGAATATAGAGCACTATCAACATGGTTTATGTACCCACATAAATGACAGATTACAAACAAAAGCAAAACCAAATGCTGTAATTTCGTAGTTCCATCTTCGAAAGTGGCCCTTTTTCAAATTTGATTTTTTTATGATATAACTTTACAATAACTAAGAAGTTTTAATACCTTCATTTAAGGAGTATTACATTGTCTATTAAATACAATTTATTGCATTAACCTAGCATTTTTAGTTTCCGAGATTTTTAGGATTCTTTAAGTGACCCGGATTCATTGCTCTCGAGTGTAGTTGCATATCTATAATTTAAAACGATTAAATGTAAGATTATTTAAAAACAAATTATACAAATGGCTAAATGAATGTAGTTTTTATAGTTTGAAAGAATTTATGGACAAAAAACATTGACATTATATTCTAACATTAATGTACTTAATTATAATTAACAAGTGACATAAAATTTTTGCATGCTATGTTTTATCATAGCTAAACATGTTTGTGCCACTCTGACCTATGCTGAACACCATTGTATACCATGTTTTACGCAAATAAATTATTTTATTATTACGAGTATTATCACTTAGACTTAGTCTTAGTGGCCTCAATTTTGCGATATGGTATTATTTTTTGGTGCAATTCTACAGATAAAGATATAGTTTTTAAAGCACAAAAAGATGCTTAAGATGAATGCGTGGTCTGAAAATTGATCATAGCTGTGTACTCGTACCATTCTTTAAATCGCTGAAAATACTTACCCTATTATATATTTTTGAAATTAGTGTTTTCGTCAAAACAAACATGAGATTATTCGAAAAACTGTCAACGTTACGAGATGTTGCGATTCGTAGCCAATACGCAAACTCTGCGTAGTAAGACTAGTGACAAAGAGCGTTTTAGGCATGGCACCGCGCATTAAGAGCGTTTATCCTAAAACTTGGCAACGTCGCAAATAGCTGTCAAATATTTACCTGTTTTGATTAATTTGGCATTATTACTGTATGGAAATAAGAAATGTGGCAAATAATAAAATAATTTGTTATTTTGTAATCCTGCTACAACAATAAAATTACAAAGATAAGTGCATATTTGCGCCCAAATTGTTATCTTCGTGTTTTTGTCATGTGTACCTCAAATAAACTTATTTTCTTTCTTTCTTTAAGCGTAAAAAATATTAGATACTTTAGGTATGTATCTATTATTTTTAACAGTTACCTAAGTATCTTTTTTACGATAATAACACATTTAAACCACCAGAATGCTTGCTGCAACCATTCTTAAAAATAATGGTCTATTTCACACACTATTATCACAATGTAAAAACTTAAATAAACTCAGCCATTATTATAGTTTATTGTTCCATAAAATAAAATCTGTCAAAAGCACTAATAAAGTTCGGCGTCACTGAGCTCCATTTTATTTTAATTGGGCCTTTAAACTTTGTTTTAGGGTAGGTCACTTCGGAATGACCTAGAAGTTAAGAAAATTTATAAAATGACTGGTTTCTGGGAGAGGTTATGGGAAACATCGTAAGTACATCTGAAGGTTACCTAACTTCAGATGTACCATAGAAGAAGTTCATATCTAACCAGCTTTAAAAATCCCGTGAACACGATGACCAAATCTGCTACCGGCCCGCGGCGCTACTGCCGCCGAGCGCTGCAAGCAAGAATAGTCCTTACGGTGGTTAGATATGAACTTCTTCGATGGTACCTACTATGTTTAGATAACTAATAATTTTGAATCATTCAAAACCAAACTTGGTAATGCTGCTTAGCGCACGTTGGAGGGTTGGTCCGGCAATCCCTTTTTGTATCTACGTTCTGCGAAACCATTAGGTATTTTAACAAACACGAAACTTTATTAATTAGTACTCTGTGTTGGAACTAGATACCTACCTAAGTAGGTATTATGATAAGAATGTACTTATTGTTATTCACAGTAAGTATCGAATGTGATAGTGAGACCGTCTCTCGGTCTGCATAATGATGCGTTTCCACTGCTGAACTAGATACCTAGGTACTTACCTACTGTACAAAAGTACCATGTAGTTTTGGAACACAGAGGACACAGATTACTTAACTACTTTTTATACTTTTTGAGGTTCCGTAGTAAACAAGGAACCCTTATAGTTTCGCCATATTCGTCTGTCAGTATGTCTATCTGTCTGTCCGCGGCTTAGCTCAGAGACGGTTAGTACTAGAAAGCTGTAATTTGGCATGGGTATAGGTACATATCAATCACGCCGACAGTGGTAAAATAAAATCACACACATTTTTTTAGGGTACCTCCCCTAAACGTAAAGTGGGGATGTTTTTTTTCTCGTCTGACCCATGGTGTGGGGTGTCGTTAGAAAGGTCGTTCAAAAATATTGTGGGTGTGTGAAAATCATTTTTCAATTCGCGAATCCGTTTGCAAAATATTAACCTTAAAAGTACTAATTTTATTTTTTGTTAGAGTCGTGTGTCAGAATCCCCTGCCAGTGCCAGCTTAATGGTTGTACTTGGAATTGTGAAAAAATCACAGCAGTAGTACTTAGGTATATACAGTGTATCTGGTCACCGGTGTCCGACCCGTTAAAGCGAAGCAATATGATCAATTTTATCGAAAAACCCACCATAATAAGCCATTTTATATAAGCCAAATGCATTGCATTGTACACGGTGGTTACATGAAATGAATATCTAAACTAATAAGTAATTTTAAATTCTATGCATTGCGCACTAAAATAGCCAGAATTATGTTCCAAACATATGAATACAAAACGAATACCTACCTACCTAGTTCACTGATGAATGACGTACTTAGTTAATATTTTAACTATGAATTTAGCTTTTGTATCACATAGGTAGAATTGGTTTCCGAAA
This sequence comes from Agrochola circellaris, assembly GCA_914767755.1. Taxonomy (NCBI): domain Eukaryota; kingdom Metazoa; phylum Arthropoda; class Insecta; order Lepidoptera; family Noctuidae; genus Agrochola; species Agrochola circellaris. The sequence goes on from OU611860.1 coordinate 15,764,097, forward strand.
CCATAAATCAAAATGCAACATTCAAAATAAGTATTTTATTTCACATAAACCTACAAAGGCACATGAAACGTCAGAAGCTAGTTGCACGGTTCCAATTGGTCGTTTCCTATAGAGAAGAGCCGGCAAGAAACTCCACTGTAAATGGATGTTATACTTAGGTAGAAAGAGAGAGAGCGACTAATAGAGAAGTATGGAAGAAAAAAACATGTTGCGCAGACCACAAATAAATTGGAATAATTGTAGGAGAATTCTGATGATGCAATAGATAAAGGTCCTATTGTAATCAAAACAGTAACCCAATTGCGTAATTCACTTCAAAAGCAAGCTGTTGAATTTTCAATGCTCAGTGCCAAGTAACTGATGTTACGTCAGATGCATACACGGAGACTACATATATTTTTTAATATATAATTCTATTTAATATATAATTCTGTATCTATCTTTCCGTGACATCACTGCGGGCCCTATCAGAATACACACGGCTACACATCAAGCTATACATTTTTAGTATATATGGATCTCGCATTGTATAGGATTTCCGTACAATGGGAGGTCAGGTTAAGCTGGAAATGTATAGCTTGATGAGTCGTGTGTACCAGCGCTGCGACATTTATTTTTTAAATGTCGCAGCATCGTGCTGAGATAGCCTTTTGGTGTTGTACAGGACTGCTTTATATTTAAATTTTATTTTGTTTTTTCTTTTTTATTTATGTTTAGTTCGTTTTTAGTTTAATTTGTGATTTCCTGTGCGAGTCTCAATAAATACTTTTTCATTCTTTCTTTGAAAATTCAACAGCACTCTTTTATAACTATCTGCAGCAGCAGCAGACACCTGGCTGTCTTAGTAGCGTCCATCAGCTCTTGCAGCGTGCAGACAACAGTACCCTAATTGCGTACCTAATACACGATCAATCAGAATCTGAATCGTTTTGAAACAGATTGCAAATCCATTGCTTCATAAGTTCGAAAAAAAAACCGCTAAGAACGTAACGCAACGCAATGAATGTTGTTGAACCGTCAAAATGAAACGGATTAGTCGTAATCGTTTACGTAATTAGGTAGCTGGACACGCCCTGGGCCACGCACAGGGTTGTCGTCCCAGAATTTGGTAACGAGCTTGGCACTTGGCACCCCCAGTAGCGTCCATTACCTACTGCAGCGTGCAAACAACAGAACGTAAGTGGCCCATTGTTTGTGGGACAGCACCATTTTAATACTCCAGGGCGGAGTCATCTGTGAATCTCCACCTGGCCAGGTTTTCTTTGTTTCGGCCTACCTGAGTCCGGAGTCTATTTAAAGACTTTAGGTATTCATTAAGGTGTTAATAAAAAGGTTAGGTATTAATAAAAATGGGCATCAGAATCGCTATTCACTAGATTTTGAAAGGGATTCATAAACCATCGCTTCGTCTGCTCAACAACATAGATAACACAACAAATATTGTTTTAATGCAGTTTTCCAATAAATACACACAATTAAAAATTAAAATGCCTTTATTTCGCATCATCGTTGATTCATCGAATGAAAAACTTACTTGAGAATTTAAAAAAGTTTTTAAGTAGGTACCTATGCAGTTTCGAACCCGACATGCTTAGCCATCATTGTTCCTATAAATTCAAGAACATCTAAAAAGTAACAGATCTATAAACAAAAAAAATCAGGGGGCTCGATTCAGTTAAAGCTCGTACAGACCAGCGCGACGCGACGCCGCGCCGCGACTCGAACAATACAATTTCTAAGAAAACTTGACGGTATAACAATAGCCGGTGTCGCGTCGCGCTGGTCTGCACGAAGCTTTATCCGGAAAGTGTATTTACTTAATGATAAACACACAAACATTCATAAAAAGCTGGGCGTCGCATACGCCTACGATCCGCGTATTCACGTATACCTACTCAACGCGGTCGAAACTGGACGTTTAGCTACAACCCGGGCGCAATAACTTGACACCTGGCTCGAAACTCGACTCCCCTCCCGCTAACCCGCGCGAGGCCCCGCTCTCGTCCTGAAGGACGAGAGCGGGGCCTCGCGCGGGTTAGCGGGAGGGGAATCGAGTTTCGAGCCAGGTGTCAAGTTATTGCGCCCGGGTTGTACATTGAGTATTGTTTGTTTTACCATGATTATCTTAGCATCTAAATGAAATAACTTCACCTTAAAGAATATAACAGCCATTTTATAGAAAATATCGTTGTGATATTATAAAGTATTTAATTTTTATAGCTTTATAACAATTTGATGAATTACGACAATGGCAAAGAAATTGGATGCCAGGTGTGTCTTATTCTAAAGATACAATAACTAAAAAAGAAGCAAAAAATGATTTGAGAAAAGCCCTTTGTAAACGACTTCAAAAAAAGGAGGAGTTTCCAAATTCAGTTGTATTTTTTATATTTGTTTTTTGAAAGGGTGGTCTGGTGACTCTGGTGGGGGACCACCAGAGTTAAGTTACTTAAGTTAACTCAAAAACCACTCATTATGTTGTGTTATGGGAATAACACAACATAATGAGTGGTTTTTGAGTTAACTTAAGTGGAAAAAGTACAATAGTGGGTTAATGAACTGTATGTATGTATGAAGATTCATTTCTAAGAATATTAAACCTTGTTTCCTTTTAATTATTAACATAATGATTCAAATTAATGAATATAAAAAGATACATAGTCACATGCATTATGTATGTGACTCTGTATCTTCTATGTATGGAGCTAACATACAGCTACTAACAGTTCAGCAGTCGACAGAAAGCGTTCTTGACTTAATACCTGTTAGTTTCATACTAACGAATGTGTTTTGCGAGTTTGATCCATAAAGTTACTAGAAATTGATGAAATTGTCCAACTGGCAGGTGTCAAGACTGCATTCTCTCGACGGCCGCATTGTAGTCTAAAATAAAGATAATACTAGCTTATGATTTATACTTAACAGTAACAAGTAAAAAAAACCATGCAATCATGAATTGCCATATGTTGCAATCATGAATGCCTTGACAATTTTTTTGTCTTCATCGCTGCCACACTTCACCTTTTGCGTTCCATTAATTTCAGCTTAACTTCTTAAGCTAATCATTGGTTGATATAAGGATACACCTGTTTCTCCTAATATTTCATCTTAAATGAGTAAGTAATACAAAGGTTTTATAAAAAAGTTTATAATCTTAAACACTTTAAAATGCCATGTATCTGATTGGCAGATCCAAACTCATATTTCTATAGAATAGTCCATTCATGCCCACTCTCGGTGTATAATATCTTCGCAATACTTCTCTCACCTCAGCAACCGTTATAGCTGATACACCCTCATACCCCGACTTGATGTACACCGCATTATTCAAACTGACCGGGTTACAGAAATGTCCCCCTTCAAACTTGCTGAATGGGTCTCCACTCTTCTTCTTAGCATCCTGTCGTACTAAGAAGACTCCATCTACAATCTCCGCAACAGTTTCATATGCGATGAAGCATAACACTTCTAATGCTGCTTGGGTGATCTTGAATTCTTTCACTGGATTCAGCCAGCGTTCGAGCTTGATAAAACCCTTGCCAATACCGTAACCGGAACGGAAGGATGCGCATCTAGCTTTATGGTATGCTTCGTACTTGTCAAATGTCATAGACTCAGTTATTTTTGCGGCGCGCACTTTCCGTATGTAATCAATGGAATCAAACTTAATTTGACTCACCTCATCATACTCATCAAATTCTTTAATATAGTCAATGTGGGTCCGGCGTTTCCTGATGGTAGGATCTTTTTCATCTTCTATCAGCCCTGTTATCAGTGACTCAGTAGGCGTACCTATGTTCAATATACACTTTTTGTCAATTTGATCCAATTTTAATTGATAGTCGTGTAGGCGTTTTAGCTTCTTAATATTCTTTCTCATTAAGAAAATTATATCGTAGTTAGTTATAGCCCTTCCGGCTCTTGTGTTGCAGTTCTGATTGGCCTCTTGAATCATGAATTTCAGTTGTTGTTGAACAATACTTTCAACCAACACAACGGTAGCCGCGTTTGGGTTCGGATTGTCACCAAAACCGTGCATCATGCCAGATATCTCCTTCTGAAAATTTGTTGATTCAGTGCCGTCCATGTTGAAGTAATTCACCATCGTTAAAGCTTTGAGGTCTTTGTGCCTCCACAAAATGAAAATAAATAAAAATCACACTTGAGAAACCAAAGCTGTTTACCAACTGTCAATTTGATGTTGACATAAATTACAGAAGCTTTTCATTTCAATATTTTATGAAAAGCTTTTAGTCTATCTTTTCAAATGGAGTATAAACCTATTATTGTTTTTATTCAATGGAAGGAACGTAAAAAAATTGTATCCATAATAATTAAAAATTATTTACGTTTGCTGATAATGAAGTTATTACTCCGTCTTTGTCACCGTGAACACCGCAGTGACAGAAAATGAGCAGGAAACTAAACGTTTGCAAATCAGCTGATTGTCAACTGTCAAAGTCAAATTGTAAGAAACGAAAAACTATGATCGAACGAAGATATTTTGTTATCTGAAAAATTTGCCATTAGTTAGCCAAAATAACATTATAGCTGATGTGAACATATCGTGACCTCACTGAAAGTCTAAAATTATTATCATAATCATTTCAAGGCCCTTTCAATACGTAAAAACATAAATTAACCGCAAAATTATGAGTGTAAGAAGTCTAATAATAAACCAAACCATAAAACAATCTTTATTCAGACAAATTCGTCTTTCATCATGTTGGTCTTGTGGCAAAGATGTTCTAAATAAGGAAAATGCTTTATTCTGCGGGAGTTGCAATGCAATTCAAAAGCCAGCTAAGGGGGAGAATTATTTCAAAATCATGAGAGTTGGTGAATCTTACGACTTGGATGAGACTGAACTAGCGAAGAACTATAAGGAATTGCAGAAGTATTTACATCCTGACAAGTTTGGTAACAGGTAGCTATTTATATTATTAGTTTGTCTTTGTAAATACCAGTTTTAACAAGTATCTAAACCTGATGTGGTTGAAGTGGCGGTGCTTGCGGGAGGATGAAGAAATAATGACGATGATGATGTAACCTCAAGTAACTATTACTGATAAAAAATAAAAAATAAACTACCGAATTGAGAACCTCCTCCTTTTTGGGAAGTCGGTTAAAAAGAGGTTAACATCCAATATATCACATTTACATTTTAACAGACAGTGCCAATTACCCAAAACAAAGTGTAACGTTTTAGAGATATAAGCTTAATTCATTATTAAGATTTTTATAAGTAAAATAAAAGTTATCACTATTATAAATAAGTAAACACTACGTTAAATTGTTTCAGAGATAAGAAGGAACAAGAAATCTCCGAGGAATATTCATCACTGGTGAATGAAGCTTACAAAACATTATTGGAACCATTAACAAGAGGTAAGAAGACGTGGAAGTGAGATGGGAAAGGAAAAGAGAAATGCAAACTAGGTAACATGGACACCATCTAAACTCTTTATGAAAGCCGAACATGGAACTATAGGAGGTTGTGTAGTCACAGAAAAAAAAATCATTATATAAAAGACAAGAAGAAAGAAGAATTATTATACTTTTTAATAAGATAAATTACCAGAGATACAGCATCTCACATCTATCTTAAGGCTCCGGCACACACAGTACCGACGATATTGCCGCCGGCTTTCGCTGAGCGGCACGTGCCACAGGCTTTATGTGCCTACTTACTTTTCCTTTGCGTTCCTTTGTGCAACAAGGCCGGGCGCAACGCAGCTTGCCGGTCGGCGGCAATGTGTGTAGGAGTCATAATATAAAAAGTTTCTGTCTATCATTTTATTTAAAATCTCAATTCTCCAGTCGTCAGAAGTTACTAGATTAGCAATCCTCATAGTATAATCTTCAATACATATTTATCAAACAAAAAATTGATTCATATTTAACTTTATTTTCAGGAATATACATGCTGCATCTAAGAGGCAAAGAGATCCCTGAAAATACAGAATCTGTAAACCAAGAGTTACTAATGAAAATAATGGAGAAGAATGAAGAAGTCGAGAATGCAGAAACGGAAAAAGAAATAATGGAATTAAATGCTGAGAATAAGGCTAAAATCAAAAGTTTACAGAAGCAAGTTTCAACCGCCTTTTTCGATGGAGATATGAAAAAAGTAATTAAATTATTAGGTATAATGAAATATTACACAAGCATAGACAACCAAATACAATTGTCTATACGTAATAAAGGAATCATTCGATAAGTACAGTCAGCCCAGTATATCTTGTTATGATGGGGTGGCGCTGCTTCCAAAGAGACGTGTCATTGATTATGTCAAATTCAGTATATTTGAATTTAGTTCCGTTTTTTGCCAACTGTCAAGATAAAATGGTCTTAGGCCACGACGGTAGACTATCAAAGTATTATCATTGTTTGTATGATGTATATAGTTTTTGTTAAAAGACAGTTTTTAAAGTTAAACTAAAAGATTTGAAAAAAAATATACAATTTGTTATTGCAATCTTAATATGTTTTTGATTTCCCAGTACCTCCATTATTTCAACCTATGATCTCATTGGCTGTAAATCATTGAGGCCTTATGTATTTTTTTTTTTAAGTAATTTAATTATTAATTTTCGTATAGAAAGCGCCATACCGCTTACATGTAGCGCTGTCTGCCACGGAATTTATAACGCGCGCGAGTACGATAGTAACGCGTACCTACGCTCGAGCCTACAGTAATTTATTTCGGAACGCTGCCGCCGCGCTGATTCAAAAAAAAAAACGCTACGTAGGTACACGATAGGTTCTAGACTTATCCTCGAAAACATCTCTATCTATGCTGCGATGAAGTTGGCACTTTTCCCATCACATCAAACATCCTGATTCTGCCAATCTGAACCAGGCTGGGTCAGATTGACATTTCTTGAAGGGCTAGGTGACCCAGCCTTTCAAGGAAATGCAATGAATGTGGTTAGGTAGGCTCCTATATTTATAAACGTCTTTGAATAAAAAATTACATAAATGGAACATTCGAACCTGCGACGCGATTCAGCTAACAAGACGAACACACGAAAGTTTATTTATAAGACAAGTATTACTATTTATTTATAACCCCGAAGTATTTTATATTTAAATAATTGAGATGATTTATTAAATCATCTATTATTGAATCTTCAAGATATCTCAATAAGTTCTAAGTAAACGAATATTCGCCTATAATAATATCATCCTATTACTGTCCCACTGCAGGGCAAAGGCCTCTTCTCATACAGAGAAGGCACGACCATTGATCACCACGCTTGCTCAAGACGGGTTGGTGATTTCTGACATAAATTAACTATAAGTCCAGATAGCTAATTACGCAACACATTTGCGTTGACAATTCCGACTAATCTATTTCAATTTGACAGGTCAACAACATTCATTGTGTTAATTACGTTGTTGAGCAGATTTTTTTTTCGAACGTACGAAGCAATAGATTAGCAATCTGTTTCAAAACGATTCAGATTCTGATTGATCGTGTATTACGTAATTAGGGTACAGGTTTCCTCACAGTGTTTTCCTTCACCGATGTCAGTAATAAAGTACATATTCAATGAATTGAAAAAGTCACATTGGTACTAGCTCGGATTTGAACCCATGACCTCCTACCTCCCACAATTCGCCTATAAACTTATATAAATATAGGCGCAATTAGATATATAACAAACATTATCCTCATAGTAGATAGGTAGGTAGCGTATAAAAGCTGGCACCTACCTCAACTCATTACTAATACCTTAAAGTTGAACAAAAAAATACCGTTAACTGTAAAGTAACTATCATTTAAAAATCAATCAACCACAATATAATAACATGCTACGATCACTTTTTCTTTAGTTGAAAACAAATTGTTTAGTGATTAATTTTCTTTTAGAGTTTCTACCGACTGCTCTCCAGATGATTGATGTTCATAATATACTGCGAAACACTATTTGCATCTCACATTGTAACACAAAGCAATCTTGATACTAGGTAAGCTTTCTTTTATAATGCGCAAAAGCTACGTAAAACATACACTACTGGCCATTGACGACGTGTTTAACAGTGTTGACTCCACCCACTTTTAATAGAACTCATACGCCTTGCCGCCATACATATTGGAAGAACCCTCCCGGAGGGTTGCGACATGACGTTTGCGGTAAAGTTAACCATCGCGGACGGTCAACGGCATTAAGTTTAAAACCGTGATAAAAAACACTGTAATACGAAGTAAAATAGTGTTTTCAGGGGGTCTTGTCGCTATACGTAGTTAACAACCTTTTAAATGTTTTTTGTAAATATTTGTAACAATGAACAAAAAAAATAAAAATGCTTGGATTTTAAAACCAACGCTTATACTAATAAATCTTGTTAAAATATACATCAAATTTTATTTTCACTGTTTTCGTTAAGAAAAATGAGCCCTTCGCGAGTGCCCCGGTATCCCATAAGCGACTAGGTGAACCCTCAAGGGGGGCTCCCGGCAGTTTTAAAGTGAAGTCCTAAATAAGTAATTGGCAGTTTTTGTAATATAGGCTTCCAATAGAGTTCTTATTTCTTATTAGCACTAATAAAAAATAATAAAAAGCCGATGCTGCCAGAATGGATGATACCAGATAGAATAGAAATCAGAAGAATAGCAACATGATACTGAGAACAATTTAAGACCTAATTGGTAAACTGGGTGAAAGACCAATATGAAAACAGCATAGCTTTTAAATTTTTTATTCGAGTATCAAGATCACTCATCGCAGTACACAATAAGCTCACCATAATTCATGTTCAGTGCCTCCCGAGAGTCCACATCGTCTCGTGTTTGCATCGGATCAGTATCAAATAGTGCTTGTATGAGAAAAGTGACACTGTGCTTAAAGTATCAAAATATTCCCAAAATGCGTTGTTGTTTTTACATGTTAGTCAGCCTGTGCTTTATACAAGGTGAGTAGAATGCTATTTTTTTTATTTTTATAGTAGAGTCTATTTATCCGCCCATATACCTATACATAATCAGCCTGTAATGTTCCCACTGCTGGGACATAGGCCTTCTCTGTGATAGGGAGTGGGCCGTAATATAGGTACCACGGGCCCTGTACGGGTTGGTAGATGTGACATTTCTTCGAATTTTGGCTTGTCCTAGAAGCTATACTTAATACCTATTTTATGTACCATCGAAGAAGTTCGTATCTAACTACCGTAAGGACTATTCTTGCTTGCAGCGCTCGGCGGCTATAGCACCGGGCTGGTAACGGATGTGGTCATCGTGTTCTCGGGATTTGGTTTTGAAACTGGTTAGATATGAACTTCTTTGATGGTACATGCGAAAGTAACTCTGCCTGTTACCTTCACGCCATAACGGCTGAACGGATTTCAATGTACCTAATGGCACACAGGTAGACCATGATGGTTAGGATAACCTTCATGGATACTTTATAGGATACTTTTATCCCGGTAGTAGGTTTCCGTGGGATAGTAGAAAAAAGAACTAGATCCGGGGCTGTAAGTAGCTAACTTACAGCCCCGGATCTAGTTTTTTTTTTGAGGCGGGGCAAAAGCTGGCGCCCCCCGCCAATCCTTTATGGGGGATGCGCAATGTTGGCAGCAACATATGAATCAAATTTTATCGATCGATAATGCGCCAATCCAACAGGGGCGTCAAAACTGTAGTAAAAAAGATAGAAATAGAAAGATTATAGGTATGTGCTGCGCGACGCGTCTCGTTTATTGCAAAGTTGCGGCGCGCGAAGCCCCCTGAAATTGGCGCCCGGGGCAATGGCCCTGGTTTGCCCCCTAGATCCGGGGCTGGCTACTTAGTATACTATATTCACCTGCCGGATCCGTTGAATCGGTATTAAAAACCAATCATTATCTACAATATCAACTTGATAGTTGTAGTAACGGTTAAGCGATTGGCTTTAGCATTGCAAATATTAGGTTCGATTCCCAGAAAAATATTAGCTACATTTAGGTACATACAGACAAGTTGTACAGGATTGTAATTTTATAATCATCTGTGTTTAAAGTATGAGAGCATGGTGGCCCAGTGGTAACGACCGCGACTTACGAGTTGTATCTAGGTCGTAGGTTCAAACCCTGACAGGCGCTTCACTTTGTGTAAATTATTTCACTACCACTGCACTCAAAACGGTAAAAGAAAACATCGTGAGAAACCCGGTATGTCCTAGAACAAAAAATTCTTAGACATATGACATCTACCAACCCGCACTTGGCCCGCGTGGTGGATTGCGGCCCACTCCCTTTCAGAGAGGACGCCTGTGTCCCAGCAGTGTGAAGATTATAGGCGGATTATGCTAAAGTATAAAACTGCTTATGTGGATAGCTCATTAAAGCTTATTGTAGATATCTACCTACCTATTCATTTCATTTATAGCATTTGTTATTTCGCACTTAGAATCTAGTTAAGTTTCTGTTTTGTATCTCCAACAAATTAATCTTAGATGAAAAGCACACGTAGATAATCTCAAAGACTTTTACTTTCTGAAGAAAGCTTACGACTTTCCCAATTTACTGCTAAAGCATACTGAAATTAACGATCTCTCATGTTATTAACGACTTGAAACTCGAGTGTATGTAATTTTATCACCTAAGTAATGGCTTGGAGGTTTCCATCTTGGGCTTAAATTAGTAATTAGAATGTAAGTGTTCTCATCATCTGCCTAGCTTTTTCCCACTGTGTTAAGACCATATGAGTTATAGTCGTAACTGTAAAAGTGGTATGTAGGTCATCAAATAAGTAATCAACGTAACTATTCAAATTTTTGTTCTCTATCACTCACGGTTTACCAGTGCAAATTGAATAAACCTATACGTTTGTCCACTCACTAGTACTGGAAACAGGCGCGTCACATCCTTACTAACCGACTATTAATGATTTTATACTGAAGATCACGTCTAAACGAGTAGTGTAAATGATTTGGAAAAAATATATGGTAAAATTGAGTATTTCTTTAATAACTTAGTATAGGATTATTTTAGATTACTTATGTTTATATTACTTAGTGAAATTAATTTGTAAAGTTATGCCTCACGCGGATAAAAAACGGAGAATCACGCAAAATCTATCAAGCGTATTTTTCTGAAACCTTCACCATTTTAAAGAAAATGTAATTATTAATCTTTTAGTAAACGTGTTTATTTAAATAGGTACCTTATGTTTTATGTACCTATAATAAATTAATAATGCGTCTAATTTGGCACAACGCTCCTTGATGGGCGACGTACGACGCGTTGCGTGAATTCTGGGGGCCTACGACCAACTCTAAAGCAGTATTATTTTAATATTACTTTAGTGTGGGAAGAGATGAAGCTCTACAGGACGATAGCTCCATCTCTTTCCCCCACTGAAGTAAGATTAAAACAATACAGCTTTAGAGGTGGTGGTGTACAAAACACGCAAGCTAACCACTAAAGGTCACTGGCATATATCTGTGTCTTAAAATCTTCTTAATTTTCAGCGAACGCCCAGTACTTCAACTACAACATACTAACCCGAGTGATCCAAGGTATTCCAACGAAAATAGACCGCTATCCAATACTCACTCAACTCCTGCTCGACGCGTGGGGATCCCAGGAATACGTGCAGCATTGCGCAGGAGTCATCCTGACGTCACGACATGTGCTGTCAGCCGCGCACTGCTTCCAATACAACGCAAATACTGGCAGGAAGTGAGAATTATATTCTTTTCGAGTGGTTCCTCGTTTATTAGAGCCAGCATCCCAAAAGTAACTGAGTGGTGAATATGATTAGAGTTCCGCGCCCAAAGCGTGCTAACGGGACCTTATTAAGTACTAAGGCTCCGCTGTCCATCCGTCTGTCACAGGGCTGTATCTTTTGAACCATATTATGTAGAAACTTGAAATCTTCCCAGAGTGTGTACCTACTACTATGACCGCTTTATCAACAAAAAATAAAAAAATAAAGTAAAAAATTACTACCTACATACAATAAACGCGTTTTTTTGCTCGATCTTAATAATAGCAATATTGGCAATGCATACAAATGGCTAACTAATAAAAACGGCCAAGTGCGAGTCTGACCCGCACACGAAGGATCCCATCTTCCGTACCATCGTACAATATTTAACACAATTTTTTTTTAAATTTTTTTTTTTTAAATAAAACAGTAGAGGTGCTATTAGTTATATGTACTATCGAAGAAGTTCATATCTAACCACCGTAAGAACTATTCTTGCTTGCAGCGCTCGGCGGCTATAGAACCGGGCCGGTAACAGATGTGGTCAACGTGTTCACGGGATTTTGTTTTGAAACTGGTTAGATATGAACTTCTTTGATGGTACGTACTTGGCCGGTTTTTTTTAATTATACAGACAGTGAAGACATTTTCCGTTTATTATCAATCCGAAAACTTATCCGAATTCATACGCATACCTATTAAAACTCAGAAGGCACGGTCCTCTTGTTTTGTAAAGATCCGAAGGCTCTCTGACCGTGGTAGTTGTTAAATTAATTATTGGTTGAAAATAAATCCTTACTTTACAGTTACAGTAACCCGAAGTTTTGGAAAATTCGAGTTGGATCCACATATCGGAATGGAGGAGGGGTTCTACACAATTTGAAAACTATAATAGCACATAAAGGCTTCGACAATTATTTCTACACTCACGACATTGCCGTCGTCGTGGTTTCAAGACAATTTACGTTTAACAGTAATGTGAGGCAAGGGACTATTATAAAGCCAGGAGTAGAAATCAAGCCTGATTCTCTGTGTACCCTAGTTGGATGGGGAGTTTTAGAGGTACGTATTTCATTGTTATATTTGCTACCACTTTTATTAATCTAAAATTGTCCATTCATCGTTACAAAATTTCATAAGCGCAATCCCCAGCCCCGGATTTACGCCTAGGCACACAAGGCACTGGCCTAGGGGCCCAGCCAGCCTAGGAGCCCCAAGCTACTTCGACCAGCTTGCTTGCCTGACGGCAGGCGGCAATAGGATTATACATTGAAAGAGAAAAAAAAACAACAAAAAATATTTCAGTCATTTATTTTAATTACTTGAATAGTGCAGTTGGGTTGAGTCAAACGAAGCTTATTTAAATTTCATTTATTATTTGCAATTGAAAGTTAGTAGTAGCATCGAAAAATGTGTTATGAAGAAAAAATTTATTTCCTGTACCCTATTAAGTAGTGCATTTTATAACCATAATTTTCAAAATGGCTTCGAAATGGGGGGCTTCAAATGTCGAAGTGCCTAGGGCCCTGTCCAAAGAGTATAGTAATATAGATGGAACCTGTCTCTAAGTTCGGGCCTGACAATCCCCACACTTTGAGGATCGCAGGGTTGCCAAGTGCATTCCTCTTGAGAAATTGCATCAGTCGTCTTTTACGACACCCACAGAAGAATGATGGGCTAGTCTATTTGGCCTGGAATTAATACAGACTGCAACTTGCGACTGCATTAACATAATTTAAATATAATTTCTAATATAGGAAACTAATTTACCGCAGCCAAGTAGCAGCAACGAAACTGACACAGCCGGCGTGGGTTCCAAGCGTCAGGTGTGTTAACCAGTACCCTAATTGCGCAATACACGATCATTCAGAATCTGAATCGTTTTGAAACAGATAGCTAATCCATTGCTTCTTAAGTTCGAAAAAAAATCTACTAAGCAACGTAAATAACACAATGAATATTGTTGAACTGTCAAAATGAAACAAATTAGTCATTTAATCGTTTACGAAAATATGTTAAGTACGTAATTAGATAGCAGATCAAGTACACGTAACTAAGCTTTTTAGCTAGGGTTTTTTCATCCACCAAGTAAAAAATGCTTCTTTGCAAATTCAAGTAAATGAGAAAAAAAATCTAATCATTGTCTTATCTTATTCGATCGATAAAACAACGATTTCGATCGACGAAAAAACGTTTAGCTCGTGGCCCACATCGTTCAACAAATCAAGCGCTTTGAAATCTGCCTATCTCTTTACAATAATTATTATCTAAATTAAATAACAAAATATATTATTGTTCCAGCCCGACGGCCCACAGCCTGAACAACTACAACACACAAATCTTTACACAGTAGACCAAAAGATATGCGCAATGCGATACAACACTATCGGTGCAGTCATTCAAGACTCCATGATGTGCGCAGGACGGGTGGATGCCGGGGGCCCAGACGGATGCTTCGGAGATTCTGGAGGACCATTATTATACAAAGGCCTGGTCGTAGGCATCGTGTCTTTTGGATATTCCTGTGGACATCGATACTTTCCCGGCGTTTATACGAAAGTGTCACATTATACAAACTGGGTTTTAAAAACTGTTAATAGTAATAAATAAATAATATTTTTTGTTTTTACTTGTGTTAATAATTCAATTTGAATACTTTCCTGATAGTCTAATTTAGTAATTGTGTTGGTTGTTTCATTACAAATACTATCTGAGAAAATTACACAAAGAAGAAAAATTAATCCTGAGAAAAGCTACAATAATTATGACATGTAAAACAAACGGGAATATCTTTTTTTGTGATATTCTTGGGAGTGCATTACTGTTTTTATATAGTTAGTGCGCACTGTAACTGCAATCTAAAAATTTAGGTTACCATAGTTAACATTAACTAAAAGACTCCTCCGTTGGATAATTGCAACACCGCGTCAAAGCTGTCACTCTATCAGTGTCACTGTCACATTGTTTTCGTAGTCATCCGAAGTTAAATCGATTTTCCCTTGTAGCGAAAAAATTTAACGTAAATACGTTACATTCAGACCCATCAATCTCATAAAACATATAATGGGCAAAAAAGGTGTTGTAACATTTGTGAAAGACTTTTATTACGATCCTTTCAAGTGGTGAGTAAATACTATAACCTCTTTTGAAAATGTGGTATTCCGCGCTGTTTTGCTTTGTAACATAAAAAATTACTTAGATTCCTTCAATAAGTTCACTTAAAGATGATTGTAGGTCGTTCAGACAACGTAGTTATTGAGTGAGTTACGTTTCACCAAACCGTTACATATTTTATTGTTTGGAACTCCATTGAACTCTTAAAAATGTCTAGTTTTAACACAAATCAATGTATGCACGAACGATGACAAAGTGGTTCTAATTTGGCATAGTATAGACAGCTAACCACGTGTTTCCATTTAGAACAATGATCATTTGTTTTGGAAGTGCGAGTTATGTAAAAAAAAAAACTAAAGCCTGTGCAAGGTCATAAGTATATTGGCATGTGACACCTAAAATACTTTAGATGTTCTTTTTCTCTACTCTATGAATCTGAACTGTCCCCTACTAGCACAGGTTAATACAGACGGTTCACTCTGTAAAATCATTTAGATAAAATGCGGCTCTTGCTACGACACAATAAAGTACAACTCAGGTTGCAAATCGCTAACTACCTACAGTATTCAACTAGAAGTTCCCTCTCTTTCTATTGCATAACTCTTAGATTTCCTTACTACATTACACTTACTAAATTGGCCCAACAAGTCAAACCCATACTTGTAGCTTCATACCATCTGTATTCATCTGTACTACTAGGAACAATATTCTTTAAACAATCTCAGAGTACATTATTATTATATATTATTTATTAAAATATTTAAAACTTATATTTCTTCTCTTGTATCAACAAAAATGGCTACTAAACTAATAACTATAATCGCAAACTACCAGAACATGCAAATAGAAAAATTATATATTTCGAGTTTAGGAATGGAAAGGTACTATAATACGAGTAGAAGCTACCAATCAAAATGTCCATAAAATTCCAATACCATCCATAGTGACACTTAAAAACAACTGGCCAAGTGCGTGTCAGACCATGCACAATGAATGGTTCTGTAGTTGGGATGAATTTATCCCAACAACAAACTTAACATTGTAGTTGAAAAACATGTTCTCCTTTACGAAATGTATGGGAGACATGTTTATGCAAGTGCAAATGTAAGTTGGTTGACTATTACTAGTTGATTTGTAAAGCCTACTGAACTGTGATAGTTTTCCTTTTAATTTCATTATAGGATGGATTTTTGAGATGGGGTAGTAAGGGCAGCTACCTTAACCGTTGTAGCTACAGGAAAATGGTCTTAGGAGACAGATTTTTTGAGACATTGTGATCTGAATTCACAAAAAAAAAATACTGTCAGCAAGAAAATGGGCAGTTTTCACAAATATTTTTTTGTTGCCAATCGATTCTGTGTAAGTATAAGGATTAAAAATAGAGTTTTTTGATCCTTAGTATTAGTTGAATACTACAAAAGTTAAAAATCTCAAAAAACTTTATCCATACTTCTTACTTTTTTATGATGGATAGACTTGCCGAAAATTGAACAACCTTTTCAACGACACCATGGGATAGAAAACAAAAACATCCCCACTTTACGTATACGGAAGGTACTTACCTATTTTAGGTAGATATGTTATTTTAGCACTTTGTCGGCGTGATTATTATGTAAACCCATGCCAAATTACAGCTTTCTAGTCTCTGGGGCTAAGCCGCGCGTTTTTTAGTGTTCGTTTTTTACTACGGAACCCTAAAAAGAAAGTGGTTTAAGTGATAATAAAGAATATTCTATAGAACTCTCTTAAAATTAAATTAAAAAAAAAATACCAGTACTTACTTAAATAAATACTTTGTTTAACTACTATAATACAGTTAACCTTAAAAGGTCAACTAGCATAGTTTATCATTCAATGTAACATTTATCTGAAAGTGTTATTGTAAACATGCAAAAATCTCTTATATTATAAATATTGTTTTTTTATTGTACTTTGTTGAAGTTGGATTTACTACATCATTCAGAATGTCTATATTTTTGTCACAAATCACAATAATGTTTCAAAATGCTGAGATAGATCTGACAATAGTTTCTAATTGTTCTATGAAAAGTAACTTATTTTTCTTGTGTTCTGCATAAATAATTTATAGGCGTTATGTTTTTTTCTGACGCAAGCTGCACGCTTACTGTGCGTTCGCACTGCCGAAACATCGCAACAAAACATGTTGAAATCTGTAGGTCCTGTCAAAAATTGTATGGAAAATTGACAGTAAATAGAGATTCCAACATGTTTTGTTGTGAATGTTTCGCCAGTGCAAACGCATAGTTAGCATGACCACAATAAAAACGGGTTTTTTCGACGGAAGAATAGACAAAATGACAGATAAACAATCACAATCTATAATTTTGTCTATTCTTCCGTCGACAAAACCCGTAGAACCCTGTTTCTATGGTTATCATGCTACGCATGCTGGCCATGCAGCTTCTGTCTATAGTTCTACCACTTCCGTCTCCACTCTTGAGAATCAAAGCTAAGGCCTTCTTTTGCGTATATCTATCAATGTTCCCCCCCCCCCTCTCTGGTAGTTTCTCTTGTGTGAATGCGTGTATAATATTTCGGTATTTGATATTCTATCAAATCCGTCCGTCCGTCCTTCTTGATATATATTTCACTTAGTATTATTATATCCATTTTATATTTTTTTTTAAACATTTATTTCAGGTCCTTGACCCTTAATGAATACAAACAACAATACACAATTTTGTAAATTGAATAGGTGTCACTATTTGTGCAATGATATAAGTGACAAATAGTTGAATGATTATATAAATAAAGTTATTTAAATGACGTAAAAATATGAGTACTTAATAGTTATATCGTCGACTTAGAGTGAGAACATCTTATATGCATAAAACCTGGTGGGCAACCGGGAAGTTATATTCTAAGCTGATCGCGCGGTAAAATCTGCTTACGCGATACAGGATTTTGCGTGACGTTAGTATGATGCGTAGGTCGCATGTGGCGATATAGATGCCGCCACAAAACTGCGTGTGTTGCGAGGTTTTTTTTTCCAAAAATGTAATAAAATAAAAGTCAAAGATGCATTCCCGAGCTTTTCACTCTAAGGCGACGATATGTCAGATCAAATCAATTCATGTCATAAGCTCAAAGCAAAAAGACGTATTAATTGAACTTTTTCCGAATTGACCTTATGTTCAAATGAAAAATATATGATAGTACCCTTCATTGATAGCTTTATCATTATAGTGATGGTATGTCGTAGTATCTTTTAAATGCAACATCATTTAGGGAAATCCTATGTTCGATCGCATAGTGTGTACTCGCCGCCGCCAATTTATTTACATTCTTCGAACTGTTTCAAATCTTCATCCGATTTTATGGTGTAGATCTTTTTTCTTCAGTATTCTTTTAAGCAAGAATATAACCTACAGTCTTGAACCCAGACGTACTGAAAACCTTTTGGCTTTAGTTGGTTTTTTTAAATCAATAGAAGTTGACGCTTATACTTAAGCAAATCTTCATTTATGAATATTCTCCTATCGCTGCCATTGGCGTAGACTTTATTATTGGTAATCTTATTTTCCTTTCTCGCTGACATCCATTCGTTGCGGACACTTTTAGAGCGAAATGCAACCAATACAATTTTGGGTCTTGTGTCGCTTGGGTTTTGTTTGGCCTACCCTTTGGGTTCAAGTTTAGCTTTTGAGCCAATTCTCCAACTAACGATTAAGTTGAAATTTGGAACACATAATGTATTTCTGCGATTCAAACAACACGGATGTGTAACGTAAATAATTGAATATGGGGGACACTTCGGAGGCTAATAAGAAAATTAAAAAAAAAAAGTTTTGCTTATTTTAAGTATTTTTAAACGTTTTAAATGCATAATTCATTATTAGTGCTACTCGCGCAGCTCATCAATTGAAAACCAATTTCGAAGGGTTCGTAAGCCTCACCAAATAGGCGAAGAACAATTTTTTTATGTCGTCTCACCGAAGATCTATTTCTATCATCCCACCCACTTAGTATTTGTCTCTGAAAACACTCTTTCTGTGAATACTGACGTGGCAGAACTAACTATAATAATAGTATCTAAAACGTATTCTGATAACAATTTATCTATCTAACATGTCCCGAAAATCGAGACATAACAGTTTCATTCTGAAATTGTTAATTGCATGCACGATGTTCTACGTAGTAAATAAAACTTTTTATTTGGGTATAGCTCTGGATATAAGTAAAAATAGTATATTGATATACTTTATTTTAGTTGAACAGTAAACAGTATTTTAGAGTGAAAAACAGTAAGTACAATACAGTAGTGCTATTCTGTAACCATCTCACCGTGAAAACTTAGGTGAAGTGAGCGTGGAGTGAGCTGTCATTCCACAGGGATTGACAGTATTGACAGCTCACTTCACCCAAGTTTTCACGGTGAGATGTTTACAGAATAGCACTGCTGTTTTTAACAATAAGGTTGGCAACCCTATTTGAACTATTTATACAACTTGGTTATACAGAATACGGAAGTGCAATAGTTAGAAGGTGCTGTTTATAATAACAAACTTTGCTTTATGACACTCCACCGTACGACAAGCGCACGCGCAGCGGTATTTATGTAGCGGTAGCAAAATAAATTCTGTCTATTAGAAGTTAAGAGCACAAAGAAATTGAATATTATAATACAAATATACTAATATTTTAAATACACCAAAAATTGAGACATGTAACAAGATTTTATGTAGTTTTGTTAAGCATGGTTCTATGCCGCTGTCTGACAGTTTTATAAAAATGTGGATGTTATTTTAATATATTGTGGTGTTTTACGACTTCCACGCGAATGAAGTCGCGGGCAGAAGCTGCAAGTTTTGATGCGGCTGTCCCCAAGTATCGTTTAGACAATTTATTTAGGACGTTTTTATAAAACTTAGATATACTTATTACAGAAATATCACAGTTTAGTTAACTCGTAAAAACGAGGGCGGGTCGCTAGTTTTAATAAATACTAAGTCCGTCAACGAAGATACGGGCCCGTCCAAAAGTAGATCGAAACTTAAGAGTGAACCCTACACCCGATTAACTTTTTTAGAACGGCGCTAAAACAAATGACAGTCGAATTTCAAACTAAAAATGATAACAAACACCAAAGGTGAACAAACTGATCGCAGTCCAGTAAAAAAAAACATCAATTTTATGGTCAATTATTTTTTTATCTGTACCTAATGTTTACTTTTTTTAAATCTGCAGGTCACTCGTGAAGAGCGTGGGTATATTCGCAGTCGGCGTAGTGATTGCAAGCGAGTGCGCCGGCCTCGAGATAATGCCCGCGATGCCGCAATAAACACATCATTATTCTATTCTAATAAGTTATAACAATATACATAAAAATGTTAAATTATTTATTGTTGTTTTCGCTCTTTGGAGTCAGTGTTTGTCAGCAAAAGAAGCCGAATATCGTGTTGATATTGACGGACGATCAAGATGTAGTGTTGGGCGGAATGGTTAGTACAGTGATAGTGATGTGAAAATAAATGGATTAAGAATATTGTGTTGTTTTATTTCTTTTTTATTTCAGACGCCAATGAAGAGTGTGCAACGGTTTATCGGGAATGAAGGCGTCACGTTTACTAATTCGGTAAGTTGGATGATAAATTAGAAAACTACCTCCATCATGCACACGTTCCCAGTTGTTTTGTTTTAAATCCGCACGGCTAAGAACAGTAGACCATTACGGTGCTAATGTCAATACGATTTACTGACAAAGACGTAAGAGTTCATTGATTCATGTAGGTAGGTGTAAGAGAAACAGTCATACAGGGTGACTTGTAATTTGACGTATTCCTTCTAGGACGTGATAGTGTGACCCATTTGTAACAATTAAGCACCCCATACACTCTAGGCAAAAATTGATGGGATTAGAGCAAACCCAATGCTTACGTATTTTTGAAAAGTTCCCATAATTCGTTACTAAATATCACTACTCTAAACTTTAAAATTAAATGGCCATAAATATATTTTGTATTAATAATATAATACATATTTTTTAATGTCTATTGTAAAGACCCCAAACTCTAAACGTCAACGAATTATAACGTTGCTAAATTGAAGAGTACAACTGTGACGTACCATGACAACTGAAGTTTCAGGTATTACGTTTAGTCGGTTACTTGACAGCTGTCTCGTCACGTGGTTTTTTTGTTTACTAAATCTATAGAGTATGGGATACCCATTCTAGAGACAAATGGAGCCACGTTGTCTCAAGAATGGGTGACAGAGGTTTCTTAGGTAGGTAGTTGACAGCACCTGAACAAATCGTTCAGGTAGGTACCTATTAGTAACATTTTACTTACAGTCTTTGAATTGTGCCGATTTGTAACTTATCAAGCGTCGACTAATGAGTTAATGAGACACAATTAACTACATATTCTCGTTAGTTTTAGTTAATGATCTTATTGTTTGTTAGCGCTAAGAGTCGCGGGTTCGTTTCCAGCACCGGAAAAATATAATGGCATGTCTAGAAATTGCCGATCTGAGAAGCGCTAATGAGTTCTACTAGAAAATCTGCCAGTATCTACTAAAATTATAAATAAACACAACAGTTTTCCATCATTTTTAACCGACTTCCAAAAAGGAGGAGGTTATATGGTCGTCGCGTATGTCCACCGATTTCTCCGTCAATTGTGGACCGATTTTGAAAATTATTTTTTTATATGAAAGGGTATGCTCCCAAGTTGGTCCCATATAAATTTTATTAACTTCACTTGGATAGTCTTTAAGTAAGATTCAATAATACGTATTTTTCCCCACTTAGTATATATTATGTGGATGATATGGTGATAACTTCCTGTCACTGTTACCTATTTACATAGCAGTTATTGATATTCGAATTTGTGTGGGGTAGATACCACAACTAAAATGTGAAAAAAAATTGGCCCTTGCGGGTGATTCTAGTCACCCCTTCCAAAAGGTAGTTCTCGTATGGAGAAGAATGGGTAAGAAACTCCACCGTTACTCTTTTAAAATGTTTTATAATATTTTGTATAGGTAGGTAAATTAGTTATATAATTATATGTGAAGACGAAGCACTTAAAAAAAGATACTATACCACAACAGGTAAAAATAATTCAAAATGAAGCAACGACAGATCAATTAATTACGTATTTGATAGATACATATTATGGTTCTCACATATTTACAAACATTGTAAAAGTAGAGTAATAAAGAACCCTGTAAGAAATCGACACTCTCAACGAGGCATCCTCAGGATGACGATTGACTTTTTGCGAACCCGGACACGACGTCTTGCCACGTAAAGCGTCGAGCGCCAGGTTAGCCATATCGCCCGACAACCCCACTTATATAGGATTACTGCTCGGTCCACCTCCTCGGCTAGGATGTCGGGCGATGTGGCTCACACTGCGCTCGCATTTCAGTATGTAACCTCTCCAATATGCTGTCCGAGCCGCGCGAGCCTCCTCACCGGGCTGTACCAGCACAACCACTACACAATCAACAACACCTTACGAGGAGGCTGCTACGGACAGCACTGGCGACAAACGTTGCAGAAAAACACCTTCGCGACGGCGTTGAAGGATGCTGGGTACAAGACTTTCTATGCTGGCAAGTATTTGAATGAGGTGAGTCCTACTGAGTAAACTTCATCGCCCATTATAACAGCAACGCTCCAGCGTAGTAACGACCCGGCACCGCCTCGAAAAATCTAGTCTTCAACGCGCCGTAAGCAAGGCGACCGCTTTGTCAATATTTCTGGACAAACGATTTTTTTTTTAGTGCGCCACAAAAGAAGGCCGGCGGAAAATTGTGGAATAATTTTTCTTTTATGCAAGACATAGACACTAGCGCCTCGTCAAACGGACTTCAGTGGTGGCGCGGACTCTAGACTAGCTTTACCCATAAACGAAATAATATTTTTCTACATTTTTCAGTACGGATCCAAAGAGGCTGGTGGCCCAGAGGTCGTGCCCCCTGGCTGGACAGAGTGGCACGGCCTGGTCGGCAACTCAGTGTATTACAATTACACAATATCGAACAACGGAGTGCCCACTGCTTCTACTGACCAATACCTTACTGATGTTATTGTAAGTACATTTTTCATTTGCAAAAATACACAAATTATAATCTCGTGTGATAACCTCTACTGTCCGGTTTAAAAAAGACGAGGTTGTTCAACTTTTTCCATATTAGCACTGTTTATTTTTGTGCCTTATGCGAATAAAAATAGAGCTTGAATTCCACAACACAGGTACAATTTCACAGCAAATATTAAAAGATAAAGTTCAAAATCAACATATAAATAATTATGTTAGCGTACATACAGGACTGCGTGATTTTGCACCGTATCCTATTAATTTTGAGTTCAAAATCCCTAATTGCGTAAGACAGTTTCAATCACAATCCGAAAGTTTTCAAGGATATTGCTAATCTATTGCGTCATAGGTTTGAAAATTTCGTCTGGTCAACAACGTAAATACCGCAATGAACGTGGGTGAACTGTCAAAATTAAACCCATTGCGATCAATTGTCATTTTATGTGTGTTACGCAAATACCGTAGGTTTACTTTCAGCGCGAGCTCAGTAGGAGCTACATAGAAAACCAGACCAAGCTGGACCCTGCAGTCGTCATAATTTTAGCTACAGCGCCTTACCAATCATTCACTGTATAACTTACCTAAAACGTATTAGAATAAAGTCGAATATGGTATATACTACCGTAAAATGAGTGCAACAAGTGAACTCTTCATACGATTTCCAACTTTAAACCCGTGAAATTAAAGCACAAATTAATGTATTTTACCGTGAACTCGGTGTGAGCTACATAGAGAACCAGACAGAACGGGAACCATCCCTAATGGTATTAGCTCCAACGGCGCCACACCAACCCTTTACTCAACATAATAACTTACCTTCACAGAAATAAAGTCTTAAATCTATTTAGCTATATAGTGAAGGTCTGCCTAAGCCTTCAAACCACTTTAAACCTTAAAAACGTACTATTAAAGTCCATTTTTCTTTCAGCGTGACCTAGGTGTGAGCTACATAGAGAACCAGACAGAACAGGAACCATTCCTGATGGTATTAGCTCCACCAGCGCCGCATCAGCCCTTCACTCCTGCGCCACGACATGAGGGCAAGTTCAGTAACGTAACAGCTGTCAGACATCCCAACTTTAATCTTGCTGCTGAGGTAAATTGTGCTATGTCGCAGTAAGATGGTTATAGCCGTAATATAGTTATAATCCCTAGGGATATAAAGGGCTTAATTAACACATTCCAAAAATATATATATTATAAAGTAATAAAACTAAAACCCAACTACAACAAAAAAAGTCATCTAAAAAGATAAACAAGACATCACAGATTGGTTACTACAATGTTTATTCATCGACAGTACTACGCTTACGCTTGTCTGTAAACTTAGGATCTTTTATCACCATTCCAGGATAAACACTGGCTAATTCGCATGCCTCCCTCCCCGCTCCCCGCATCAATGCTACCCGAACTCGACCGCGTGTACCGCTCCCGATGGGAGAGCCTATTAGCGGTCGACGAGATGGTGGCGGATATAGTGGGCTCGCTAGAGAGGCAGGCCCTATTGGACAACACCTACATCTTGTTCACGTCTGACAACGGATATCACGTCGGTAAGTTCATCAACTGCCTAGCCTTTTCCTAACTATGTTGAGGTCGGCTTCCAGTCTAACTGGATGCAGCTGTATACCAGTCGGTATTTAACATGGAGCGACTACCTATATGATCTCCAAAACTCATTTTACCGGGTGTAGAAATTTCTGGTAAGGCTGCTTTTCAGATTTTCTGGGACCAATGGCTCTATGTGCTTTCTGAAGCACGGATGGTCTCGGTATGGGTCATGGATGGTCATCCATCTACGGACAAACCTCGGCAAACGTAGTTTAACATACGATCAACCCTTGCGGGTGTTAGTTTAGTTACTTAGTCACGAGCCCCTTAGCTTACCTACTTGAACATGTGGCGGCATCTACAACGCCACATACGGACTACGCATCGAAGACCTGACGTCACACAAATCCTGCATCGCGCAAGCAGGGTTTACAGCGCGATCAACATTATATTACTTTCCGTCAATTTATCTATTTTGTCAGAGGATCCTCCCTTTTCTATAGAGGATGAGTGAACGTGTACGTTACCCCAGCAAGAAAGTGTCTCCTAGAGTTATATGAGTAGAACGTATAGATTGTGCCTTATTTGCTGTAAATGTGCCCCCACATCAAAAATGTGTGCCCCCTGTCGTTTTGGAAAAAAACGGAAAAAACGATTCCTGCTGGGGTAACGTTTTTCTAGCAGGAAAATTCTAAACGAATGATCGGAGAGAGAAAAATTATGCATGGCCATAGAGCTTATTTGTGTGCCAAAATGTGCCCCCAAAAATAAAATCTGTGCCCCTTCAGGTTTTCGAGATATTGCATTTCCTGCTGGAGTAACGTTTTGATGAATCGTATATCTCTAAAACCATTGCATGTGCCCCTGTAGAATAAACATACACGAGTAGCTCTTAATGTGTGCCCCTTAGTGCCCCAATTAGATTTAAGAAAATATTTATAGTTTTCAAGTTATCGCGGTTTTATGAAAACCCAAAAAAACATCGCAGCGCTTAAATGAGACAAGGTATAAGTTCGCTGAAAACTGTATTCGGTCCTTCTTGACGCTAATAATAACCATACAAAGTTTCAAAACTGCACATGCATGCGTTTTTGAATAATCTTGCTAAAAGTCAAAACGATGGTGTCATAACTTTGACGGCAAAATACAAGGAACCGGCTCAATCCCAGATGTGTAGGTGTAAACCAAAATCTTGTGCCTTTAGTCAAAAATATATGGTGAAAATATTCAGCTTGGAATGTTTCGCATTAAGTAAATATTAACAAAACACCAAAATATGTAAGCAACGGCTGGCTATCCGACCAAATATGAATGACTACTAAAAAGCGACGGATTCATACATATCGATGACCTTCTTTATTGGACGTATTATACCTAAGCTGTTGTCCGTACAGTCGCGTTCAAAAGTTTTGGGGCTAATTAAAATATATATTAAATGCACCTTGTGACTATAATAAATGAAACAGCTTGTTGATGTGGAAATTATTGTTCCTACGCCTTTATGAACTTGGACGGTTGTATTGGTGATTTTGATGATTATAATTCTGTAACTACTTACGTCTTACAGCCGCGACTTACTGTTAATTTATCTAACCTACGGCTTATCAATAAATATATACATATATATATATAAAGACAAATACGGGCTTTTTATTTATATACAAAAAAGAGCTACCTACCTACTTTTAGTAGTTTTATTTTCATCATTTTCACATTCATCACACATTTCATGAACTATATTTTTTTTTTAAACATCGGGACCAATCAAAGTTTTGGTCAAAGACCTGGCAAATGGCAAATATCTGGATGTATTTCTTTCGTTCATAAATAAATTACTGGATGTATTGTAATGAAATTTAGAATGGAGAAGATAGCTTACCTTGGAATATAGCACTTAGGCTACTATTTATAATGTACTTAATCATGTGTAAGGTCATAGAAACAGCTAGTAGGATATAATCCAATAACAACTTTATTTTATTACATTTCTACTTCATTGTACTCAGGCACAACACGTGTGAACCGGTTAGTGAGTAAAGTAAAGAAGGTCATCGATATGTATGAATCCGTCGCTTTTTAGTAGTCATTCATATTTGGTCGGATAGCCAGCCGTTGCTTACATATTTTGGTTTTTTGTTAATATTTACTTAATGACAAACATTCCAAGCTGAATATTTTCACCATATATTTTTGACTAAAGGCACAAGATTTTGGTTTACACCTACACATCTGGGATTGAGCCGGTTCCTTGTATTTTGCCGTCAAAGTTATGACACCATCGTTTTGACTTTTAGCAAGATTATTCAAAAACGCATGCATGTGCAGTTTTGAAACTTTGTATGGTTATTATTAGCGTCAAGAAGGACCGAATACAGTTTTCAGCGAACTTATACCCTGTCTCATTTAAGCGCTGCGATGTTTTTTTGGGTTTTCATAAAACCGCGATAACTTGAAAACTATAAAT
The DNA here is from genome assembly GCA_914767755.1 of Agrochola circellaris. Lineage (NCBI taxonomy): Eukaryota > Metazoa > Arthropoda > Insecta > Lepidoptera > Noctuidae > Agrochola > Agrochola circellaris. Next base: position 15,790,987 of record OU611860.1, read on the forward strand.
ATTTTCTTAAATCTAATTGGGGCACTAAGGGGCACACATTAAGAGCTACTCGTGTATGTTTATTCTACAGGGGCACATGCAATGGTTTTAGAGATATACGATTCATCAAAACATTACTCCAGCAGGAAATGCAATATCTCGAAAACCTGAAGGGGCACAGATTTTATTTTTGGGGGCACATTTTGGCACACAAATAAGCTCTATGGCCATGCATAATTTTTCTCTCTCCGATCATTCGTTTAGAATTTTCCTGCTAGAAAAACGTTACCCCAGCAGGAATCGTTTTTTCCGTTTTTTTCCAAAACGACAGGGGGCACACATTTTTGATGTGGGGGCACATTTACAGCAAATAAGGCACAAATTATACGTTCTACTCATATAACTCTAGGAGACACTTTCTTGCTGGGGTAACGTACACTGAGTGAACTGTACACCCTGTTCATACCATTTAAAACTCTAAACATTTGTGCCATGTCTGTCTCTAAACATTTTCAAGTGCCGCTGGCATGCCACTCGTGTTCTGAAACTTTCACTAATATTTTGGAAATTAAGCTATATTTCCTATACAAAATCACAGTATAGAACCATTAATTGGTGATTTTAGAGGTGCATCGAGTATATATAAAAACATATTTTATTTATGTTGCTAAAACGACGCAATACGTATGCAAGTAAGTTAAATACTCTGTTTGTCTTTATCTTCGTCCCCAGGTCAATTCTCTCAAATGTACGACAAACGTCAGCCCTACGAGTCAGACATCAAGGTGCCTCTCCTCATCAAGGGTCCCGGCATAAAGCCCAACTCCTCAAGGTCGCAGCTTGTGCTGAACATAGACCTGGCTCCCACCATCATACAGTTGGCTGGCTTGGTAACGCCTGAAAAGATGGATGGAAGAGCTATTGACTTGGTGAAGGAAGACGACGGTGTTGATGTGGAAAGGTTTGTCCACTACTGAGCAAATGCCTTCCCCAAAATCTTCCAGATTGTCTTGATCTGCTTTGCCTTTTTGGCAAAGTTTGAGACGTTCCAGTAACAGCATTTTAAAAGTTGTCTCGTGTAACCTAGCAAGTCCCATAGTTGTGCACTGGATTTTTTTCCACCTAAACGAGAATAAAAAATGGCGACAGAATTTGTTATGTTTTTGAAGACTATGGGTTTAGACATGTTTTTTTTTAATATGGGTAATTTGCCTGAAATAAAACACTATTTATTTATTATTTTTACTTTCCCAAGTATGTTGGGGTCGGCTTCCAGTCTAACCATATACAGTTGAATACCAGTATTTTACATGGAGCGACTGCCTATCTGACTCCAACTTTCCACCACACCCCAATATGTGGCCATACTGGGCCAAATATGGCCATATTTGGCTATAATTATACCAGGTATTTTTTTGTATCCCATAAGTCTAGGGTATGAATGAGACCATATCAAAGAATCTGTGGCGGCATCTACACCGCCACATGCGAACTACGCATCAAAGACTTGACGTCACACAACATCCTGACGTCACTCAAATCCTGCATCGCGCAATTAGAGTTTACCGCGCGGTGGACATACAAGCTCACGACTTCAACCTCTGGGCAATTGCCCGCCAGACATGACACCCGTCTGGTCGGAGGATCCTCCCTTTTCTATGGGGGATCAGTGAACTTTACACCCTGTTCCTCATACCCCTAAAAATCAAATGGCATGTATGATTTTTTTTTTTTTTGTTTTCATTAAAAATAATTCGTCAACGTCACGGTTATTTATGTAAGAAACCTTAAAGTGAAATATAAAAATATAAAAAACATTTAATTCAGACTATTTTTGTTCATAAAAAGAAAATATGACAACGTCGCATTTTCTTAGCTTTAAATATGAATGATTAGTTTGAATGAAAATGATTTACTCTTACTTATCAATGAAACTTAGATACACGCATCAAGAGTGGCTAATGGTTAGTTATCTTAAAAAAATAGAAAAATAATTTATTTGCTAGTTGATTCTTTAACATGGTCTCATTAATACCCTAGTTATGGGATATAAAAAAGAATACCTTGTATACATTTTCTTAGTAATTTCATTTTCTTATAAAAAAGTCACATTTCGCTAGCGTGCGAAAACCATTGCAATTTAAACTTTATGTCAATTGCATAAAAGTCACAATGACGCTCGCCCATTTAATGCACGTCTATTTTTGTGTCTAGGTATATGCTGGTGGAGTACCAAGGTGAAGGTCGGGATGGATCCGTGGACGTGAACTGTCCGTGGAAGTATGACGGACAACAACTCGCTGTAAGTATTTATTTCTTGTTTATTTTGTAGACAAAAAGGGTCAATTCACACTAAAATGGTAGCGGCCGTCAGCGACGCGGCGAGCAGTTTTAATGACAAGGCATTATAAACTTTATGTGCAATATAAAAAAATAGAGATACGCTTGATAGAATAGAAAGCGCCGCGCGGGGCCTCGCGGCGGCTCGTGTAGTCTCGCGGCGGCTCGTGTAGTCTCGCGGCGGCTCGTGTAGTTTCGCGGCGGCTCGTGTAGTCTCGCGGCGGCTCGTGTGGTCTCGCAGCATCTCGTGTAGTCTCGCGGCGGCTCGTGTAGTCTCGCGGCGGCTCCTGTAGTCTCGTGGCGGCTCCTGTAGTCTCGCGGCGGCTCGTGTAGTCTCGCGGCGGCTCGTGTAGTCTCGTGGCGGCTCGTGTAGTTTCGCGGCGGCTCGTGTAGTCTCGCGGCGGCTCGTGTGGTCTCGCGGCATCTCGTGTAGTCTCGCGGCGGCTCGTGTAGTCTCGCGGCGGCTCCTGTAGTCTCGTGGCGGCTCCTGTAGTCTCGCGGCGGCTCGTGTAGTCTCGCGGCGGCTCGTGTAGTCTCGCGGCGGCTCCTGTAGTCTCGTGGCGGCTCCTGTAGTCTCGCGGCGGCTCGTGTAATCTCGCGGCGGCTCGTGTAGTCTCGCGGCGGCTCCTGTAGTCTCGTGGCGGCTCCTGTAGTCTCGCGGCGGCTCGTGTAGTCTCGCGGCGGCTCGTGTAGTCTCGCGGCGGCTCGTGTAGTCTCGCGGCGGCTCCTGTAGTCTCGTGGCGGCTCCTGTAGTCTCGCGGCGGCTCGTGTAGTCTCGCGGCGGCTCGTGTAGTCTCGCGGCGGCTCCTGTAGTCTCGTGGCGGCTCCTGTAGTCTCGCGGCGGCTCGTGTAGTCTCGCGGCGGCTCGTGTAGTCTCGCGGCGGCGCGAGCCGACAGCAGCCACTATTCTATCAAGCGTATCTATATTTTTTGATATTATACATAAAGTTTATAATGGCAATATGATGATGAAAAATTTTAATAAGCATGAACGTAAATAAAACTTTTTTTTTGTAATTTACTTCAACACGGCTCTCAAAACGGTGAAGGAAAATATCACCAAGAAACCGGCATGTCCTAGACCCAAAAATTCGAAGACACGTGACATGCACCAATCCTCACTGGGCCCGCGAGCTGGTTTTCGGCCCACCCCGACAGACAGGAGGCCTGTGCAGCAGTGGGAACGTTATATGCTGATTATGCTGCAAATAAAATACAGCCAAGATATGTTTAGAGGAGAATATTATGATTGTGTACCGTCTTTTTGGACTTCGCCTTTAACGAGTACAAAGGGAGGCGTTTTTGTATGTAGCTATTTTATAAAAAACTATTATATTTATATAATTATATTATATAATTTCCAGGAGTGTTACCCTCAATACGACTGCAAGTGCCAAGACTCTCGCAACAACTCGTACGCTTGTCTGCGACACTTCGGCCCCAGGATCAATATGAAATACTGCGAGTTCTCAGATAAAGAGGTAAGGTATAATTTTTTCACTAATCCGACACGTCCAATAGTCGCCCGTCTTCTAACTTAGCTCTCCTACCATAGATATCCGTCGCCTACTCTGTAATCCGGTTAGGTTTAATACAAAAGTGCCGGATTACCGAATTCCGCAGTCAGATCCGAATCTTTACTTCTCAGAAAATTATTTCTTACTAGCTAGCTGACATTTCCTATAGAAATCCAATAATTCGGCGTTTCCGTTAATCGAAATTGGCGACAATAGGTGCTGGATTACCGAGCGCCTACTGTATTTGGTTTAGCCCCATGTAACAGGGGCCTCATAGCCACTAAAGCCTCATACCAGCGCAGCCTATCAGCTAGCGAAGGCCTCTTCTCATACAGAGAAGGCACGCACATTGATCACCACGCTTGCTCAAGACGGGTTGCTGATTTCATACTACTTATGTATGTTTATTTATTAAAACTTTAGGGGTGTGAGGAACAGGGTGTAAAGTTCACTCATCCCCCATAGAAAAGGGAGGATCCTCCGACCAGACGGGTGTCGTGTCTGGCGGGCAACTGCCCAGAGGTAGAAGTCGGGAGCTTGTATATATGTCCACCGCGCGGTAAACTCTATTTGCGCGATGCAGGATTTGAGTGACGTCAGGATGTTGTGTGACGTCAGGTCTTTGATGCGTAGTTCGCATGAGGCGATGTAGATGCCGCCACAAAACTATAAGCACAAGTCAATAAAATACCAAACAAAGGCGGACTTAATTCCTGGGGCATTTTCTACCAGTCAACCTTAGGGTGATGCAGAGAGAAAACATGGTAGGTGCATAAGGGATTGATAACACGAAAATAACTATAAAATACAAGAATAAATACATACATACATATAAACAGAATAAACTTTGTCAGGAGAAATAACGATCGGTAGAGGAGGAAATGAATCCAGCAAATCAGCGATGGGATGTTTCTGCCAACTTCTTACGAATTTATGTTGTTGTATGTTTTTCTATCTCCAGTATGCAAAACTGGTGATAGATAGGTTATTGGGTTCGGCCGTAAATAAATGGTTTATATAACTCTACATTTCGTTCTAGTCTTGCGAGGTTCACGCAAGTCTCCATCGCTTTGTGAATTTATTAAATCTACAAGTCGTGCGCCTGATTGTATTTCCCATCGGCAAGAATGACGCACTTCCATTCAAACTTTCAACCCTTATTTAACCCCTTTAGAGGGATGTTTTAACAAAAATCCTTCCTTGGTGCTCACCTCCGATGTAGAAAGGAACTCTTATGAAAAATCTCATGCTTCTTGACCTAGTGGTTTAGGCTGTTCGTTGTCTGTCAGTATGACTCAAATCATTTAAAGATTTTTTTTTCTTTCCAGAACTTCGTAGAGGTCTACAACTTAGACCGCGACCCGTTCGAGCTGTCAAACGCAGTGGACACCGTGCTACCGGCTGTCAAAAACTGGAACAGCTTGCTATTGGCTCGTATGCGCGCTTGCGTCGGCGCAGACAGCTGCGACCATCCTCTGAGTATTAAAATGCCAGAGTACAACGCGTCATAAAGATTAATATAGTATTTATATTTAAATGAAAACGTAATGAAAATTAATATTGCTTTCACTTTTTTTTTTCGTGCATCTATCGCACGAGTAAGTAGGTTAGTAAATAAAATTGTGACTTGAATCTAAGTTGTATTTGTTGTTTTTTTCGCTCTTTATCCCGACAGTAACCCCATTTTACCCGACTACGGTGAAGCAAAAAGGATGGTTATGATTTTGACCGGTATGTATGTATGTATGTTCATCTGTTACCTCATGACTTCTAAACTAGAGATGCCGCTAATTGTTGTTATAGCGAATAGTCAAATACCGATTAATCGCCATTCCCTATGGCGAATAGTCGAATATTCGTCGATATTACTCGACATAAAAAAAAAGTTAATATAGTTAATTAATTTTCTAAGTCAGGTTTGATTTATGAAAAAAAGCGATTGATAAGACTTGATCCCAATCGTGCCCTACCACAATCTGCGCTTTTTGGACTTTAAATATTAATTATTATTAATTAATAATTAAAAAGCCTAATTAACTTCAACATGACTGATTTTTGGGTAAGTTTTTATATGAATGATAATAATACTAAATGTGTTTTGTTTTTAAAGATTAATAAAAGTATAATTATTTTTAAGTCTATAGTTTTTCAGTTCATTAAAAGTTTATTCTTATTTAGACAACTATTCGCCGAATGTCGAATTTAAATAGACACTATTATTTATTGATTACCGAATAATAGCGAGTATTTGCGGCGTCTATTCTAAACTACTGATCATAGTTTGACAAAATGAGGTATCAATGGAAGCGTCTTGATCGTTCGCTGGTTATAGGCTGCGTGACGTCACATTCAATTCAATATGGCGCCCTCTAGAATTCAAAGTCATGAACTAAAAAAAAACATTACAATGATGCCATGTAATGAAAGGGCTTTAGCACATTACAAAAAAAAAAAATATATATATATACATATATATATAAATAAAAAAAAATATATATATATAAATAAAAGTTATAAAACTAAAACCCAAATACGACAAAAAAATCATCTAAAAAACCGGCCAAGTACGTGTCGGACCACGCACAATGAAGGCAAACTTAACATTGAAGTTGAAAAGCATTTTCTCCCATACGGAATGTATGGGAGATCAAGTTTTTCAAACTGCAAATTAAAGATGGTCGATTATTACTCGTTAACCTGTAAAGCCTACTTAGTTGTGGTAGTTTTGCTTTTAATTTCGTTATATATACTACTGCTGTGAATTTTTTTACAAATCCAAGTACAACCATTTAGCTGGCAGGGGGGTGACACTCTAACAAAAATGAGCACTTTATAGCTAAATATTTCACAAACGGTTCCCTGAATTGAACAATGATTTTCACACCCGCAATATTTTTGAAAGACCTTTCCAACGACACCCCACACTATGGGATAAACTATCTCCACTCTACGTGTAGGAGAGGTACCCTAAAAAATATATTTTTCTTAATTCTATTTTACTACTTTGTTGGGGCGATTAATAGAGTAGAGGTATATACCCATGCCAAATTACAGCTATCTAGTACTAACAGTCTCTGAGCTAAGCCGCGGACAGACAGATAGACGGACATGGCGAAACTATAAGGGTTCCTTGTTTACTACGGAACCCTAAAAGGTATAAACAATACATAATCTTTTCGATTTATGACCTAACATGTGTGACTCTGGGTTTTTTATTTGTCTGTCTGTGATATCTTGTTTATACATTTTTAGATGAGTTTTTTGTCGTATTTGGGTTTTATCTTTAGAACTTTTATTTTTAATATATAGAGGTATAGGGTACCGCCACAAATATTATACCAGTAACTACCACAGATGGTTCAATCTGCATTTTAGGTATGAAGCTACAAGAACGCAGCGGGCCCGTCTTGTCGAGCCAATTCAGTGAGCGTAACGGAGTCAGAAGATCTAAGAATTACGCGATAGAAAGAGAGGCAACTTCTAGGCGAACATAACTGTAGATAATTAGCGCTGTGCGACCTGAATTGCACTTTATTGTGCCGTAGCAAGAGTCGCTTTTTAATTAAATGATTTTGCAGAGTGAACAAACGATTTATAATCAAATGTTTCAGTATGTATTAGAGGGATTATTGCGTTGTTTTTTCCTTCAGTTGTGTGACACACGTCAATGAAAAAATTAAATTTTAATATTTTTTTAATAGAAATAAATCAACTTTTTATAAATAGTAACCTAGTATACAATAATATCATATCAAAAATCACAGACGGGTGAAATAAATGGCAGCTTACTGAAATAACATCCAGAACACGTCTGAAAAAAAAAAAAAACAAAGTTTATTATCATGCGTCCGGAAAGTATGTAGAGGGGCTACAGGCATGCCTACAATAATGTGGCGGCATCTACATCGCCACATACGAACTACGCATCAGCAACATCCTGGCGTCACTCAAATCCTGCATCGCGCAATTAGAGTGACAGGATGTTATATGACGTCAGGTCTTTGATGCGTAGTTCGCATGTGGCGATGTAGATGCTATAATAACACATACTTGACATCACACCTTGTTTTCCCGAAGGGCTGGGCAGAAGTGTACCTATAGTACACCCACATTTCGCCAGTTATGTTTAAGTCCCATGTACTAGGGGGCGAGCCTATTGCTATCAACCGGGTACAATTCCAGACTCCGGGATGCTCCAGGAAATTCCTAATGGAAAACCCAATAACACTTTGCCCGATCCGGGAATCGAACCCAGGACCTCATGCTCAGCAGTAGCTGTTGGGACCACTAGACCAACGAGACAGTCTCCTGCATTTTCACAGTTATTGTGCTTCTAGTTGTTGTAAATATAGATTTTCTCTGCGTATTGAAAGTATAGATTTGCCGCCAATTTATTTTTTTGGGTCTCTATCGTATTATTGGGCGAAAATATCCGTCAAAATTCAATCGGAATCTTTTGATATTCAATACTTCCTACAAAAAATTGGTCCTACGAAAACCCGAGCAAGTATTATCGCCACACTCAAGTTAATCATCAATATAAAAAAATACGATTTATGAAAACGTAAGTCTGACCTCAGGTTCAGGTGACGGCAGGAACTTGCTGTTGGTTCTGTATGCTGAAGAAGTCCGTCATCTTGCTCTGGCACTGGATCTCTTCCTTGTGGACCAGCGGACACGGGAAGTATTTCTGTAATAGACCACAAAATATGTAAGACAAGTATACAGTATATGTACAGCCGAATCAAGTACCATCGAAGAAGTTCATATCTAACCACCGTAAGGACTATTCTTGCTTGCAGCGCTCGGCGGCAGTAGCACCGGGCCGGTAACAGATGTGATCATCGTGTTCACGGGATTTTGTTTTGAAACTCCTATTTATTTTACTACCTATTTATTTTTATTTTTTATTATATTTATTTAATTCTGTATAATCTATCCGTGACATCACTGTGGGCCCTATCATAATACCAGCGCTGCGACATTTTAATTTTTTTTTTCATGTCGCGGCATCATGCTGAGATAGGAGCCTTTTGGCCTCGTACGGGACTTCATTCTTAAAATTTTAATGATACTTTGTTTTTTATTTATGTTTAGTGTGTTTTAAGTTTAATGTGTGATTTCCTCTGCGAGTCTCAATAAATACTTTTTCTTTCTTTCTTTCAAACTGGTTAGATATGAACTTCTTTGATGGTACATGTGTCATCCTTGCGCAGGGGCCATGCTAATCTTCTCTGTATCGTTCCAATTTTAGTATAATTATGTACTGCCGAAAATCTTTAGAAGCATGAGGAACAGGGTGTGAAGTTCACTCATACTCTATAGAAAAGGGAGGATCTTCCGACCAGACGGGTTTCGCGTCTGGTGGGTAGCTGCCCAATGATTGATTCCGGGAAGTTTTATATATGCTGATCGCGCGATAAAAACTCTGCTTGCGCGATGCAGGATTTCGCGTGACGTCAATGTGATGCGTGGTTCGTATGTGAAGATGTAGCGCTACAAACACATTGACTGCCCCAGTCGGATTAACACGACACATGTTTTCGTGTCCGTACCGCCACAGTCCTATTTATATGACTGAGAACCTGTATTCGTTTTTTGGTTTTTATTTCATTACAAGACCCGATAATATCACAAATCGATGATTTGCTGGGCGCACGGAAACTGATATAAAACCAAGCGAATAGGTTAATTTCTTCTGAGTTTATCTTGGACATTACTGACATCTTTAAAGGAAAACACAATGAAGAAACCAGGACTTATAGTTAATATAAGTCTGAAATCGCCAACCCGTCTGGAGCAAGCGTGGTGATCAATGCTCGTGCCTTCTCTGTATGAGAAGAGGCTTTAGCCCTACAGTTGGACAATAATAGGCTGGTATTATTATTAAATAGAGCTCGTAACAGGGACGTATAACGTTACCTGCACCGCCCGCACTCCGCCGGAGATGTCGACAGTGGGCACCACTTGCTTCGGCTCGAGGTACTTCACGAAACGTACCAACTCCGAGAAACTCGAGTGTTCACTGTAGGGTATACCTGAAAACAGTGGAAATATTTATTAGAATATCAGAGAAAGGACAATGACAAGAATAGGCTCGAATCATGTAGCGTCCGACAGACTTTCTGTAATAATGATAATTCATAACAGAAAATAGTAACAATTAAACAATTTATATAAAATCTGTAGAAGCACACCGTTGAAAACTCATTTTAAAAAGTTATTCAACTAATTGTCAATTTAACAACACATTTCAGCTACAATTTCAAGAAGAAATGTTGCCAATACCAAAATAAAATAATATCGATACGAAATTGCATATGCAAATCGATTACAATAATATGAATAAAGATAAAGTCCTGCCCCTTTTGTGACGTTTTAACTGTCAAGTTAGCGTTAGCGTCAACGTACAGGCAAGTGAAGGAACATCTAAAATGATAAATGATGTTTTTTTCATCAAATGACTTCTCCCGCTCCCGGCGGAGTGGAAGGGGCGCGTCAGACTCTTACTGACTAAAACCCCGGGTTGGTTTTAGTCATTTTAGTTTTTTTTTATTATTTATCCTTGAATGTCGCATGATACCCCATAGGTGCATAAGAAAAAACGCACATATGGTGGATAAGTATGAGATCTAACCCGCGTGACTCACCGTCGTGGATTCGGTGGGGTTTGACGGTTTTGGCAAACTGTCTCCGGTTCGGAGACAAAGAGCCTGTGTGTTCTTTTAATAATAAATACCGTTTAGTTACATATATTTATGAATAATATTATAAAGTGATGTAATAATTTTATTAAAAATAATCCGATGATCGATACTGTTTAGAATAGTTTATTCCTAATACCTTATAATGTTATTATAGTAGTGGCAACACTTGATGTAAAACAGCTTGTGTTTTGTCTGTGGTCCTTGTCATTGTCAAAAAGTTTGACTTCACTTCATCGCCGTGTTGTTGTGTTTTTTTTTCATATATTCTAATATAAGTATGTTTTATGTATATTTTTAATATAAAAACATTTATATACGACGATAATCTGCTAAAAGTCATTCATTTAATTAATCACTTAATAGTTTATTTCATGTTATCGTTAAAATCAGAAGTATTAAGTGGTCAACTTTAAAGCACTATAACTTTTTTTGGTGTACTTCCAATATAAATCTAATTATTTTATCAAATTCTATAATTATTTTCCCTTTTTATGAAATATAGTTCATCTCTGTCGGTTCTGGCCGAGTCTTGAAGGAAACTTTGGCATTCTCCTTTATGTTTAGGAGTATGAGGAACAGGGTGTAAAGTTCACTCATCCACCATAGAAAAGGGAGGATCCTCCGACCAGACGGGTGTCGTGTCTGGCGGGCAACTGCCCAGAGGTTGAAGTCAGGAGCTTGTATATATGTCCACCGCGCGGTAAACTCTAATTGCGCGATGCAGGATTTGAGTGACGTCAGGATGTTGTGTGACGTCAGGTCTTTAATGCTTAGTTCGCATGTGGCAATGTAGATGCCGCCACAATCATTCTTAGAAGGCTTTATTCCGATGAAGAATAAAAAGGTATTTTTTTTGCATCATTTCGTTTTACCTATAATGTTACCTTTAAAAAAATGTGTTTTATACCATACTAGCGACTTTACAAAACATCGAGATGTCTTTATTTTATATAAGTTTAATATCAACGTATTATAAACATAAACTTTCCAGAATAAATTATATAAATCGCATCAAAATCCGTTGCGTAGTTTAGAAGAACAACGCGGTCACACAGACAGACACGAGAAGCGACTTTAATTTATAACATGTATAGATTTTTCTTTGCCTTGACTTTGGCTCAAGAAAAGGATGCCTGGAAGGATTTGGCATTTGCTTGCCAGTGGGATACAGTAAAATATAAAAATGATTTTGCCTGTCATAAAAATTTACATACAAACATACCAATTCACATTAAATGTTCTGAAGATAGAATATCGCTTTTATTAAGGTTAACAGGAGCCATCAGAAGAGGCATTTCCACCTTGTCAATAGGGCGACTATAATCATTGCACTTTTAATATGTTTCCTATATAATATTCAACCTATAATGTTCCCACTGCTGGGATACAGACCTCCTCCCTGTGAGAGGGAGTGGGCCCAGTACGGGTTGGTAGATGTCACATGTCTTCGAATTTTTGCTTCTAGCACATGCCGGTTTCCTCACGATGTTTTCCTTCACCGTTTTGAGAGCAGTGATGATGTCATAATTTACAAAAAGTAAAGCGCCGGTCTGGGTTCGAACCTACGACTCTCAATTCGCGGCCGCTACCACTGGGCCACCATTGCTCATATAATGTTTAAAAAACTGAAATTAATTATATTATAAAGTTTTGGCAATGGAATTTATATTTTGGTACTTCAGTTGCGATCTTTATTTATTATTTATTTCTTGACTTATTTTTCGTTGAAATTTCTTAATGAAGATCAGCTACGTCATAACACACTAACACTAGATGTTAAGTAAAATTGTTACTAACCCTATGGACTCTGTCCGAAATAAAATTATTCTATTCTATTCATAACACAGAATAGTACAGAAAACGCACTTCGAATTTTAGGTATTGACTGGTCGGGCCAATTCAGTGAGCGATAGAAGAGAGGCCTAGGTTAATATAACTGTAGGTATAGCTAGTGCCGTCCAAGAAGACGCGCCCAACTCCGCTCCGCTCCTACTAAAGCAAAGCTTACAGTACGGTAATCGCGGAATGGGGTGCGTCTTCGTGGCTGGGACTATCTGTAATTAGCGCTGTGCAACCTAAATTGCACTTTATTGTGTCGTTGCAAGAGTCGCTTTTTATTTAAATGATTTTGCCGAGTGAACTATCTGTATTAATCCGTGGTCATAAGTATATCGTATACGTTTTTACAACAAACTCCCAAGCCATGTCAAAGAACTGAGCCTCAATAAATTTAAATGATTTATTAAACAGAAACTATTTCAAAAAGGTTTCTATAAAGTTAAAGATTACTTAGACGACAAAAAGGCTTGGGACTAATTAAGCTACTCCAATGTACCCCAAGCAACAAACAAGTGTTTTTAGAATCAAAGACTACATGATACTATATGAGCTCATATAATTGCTTGGATTATTTTATTTTATTTGACTGTAAGTCAATTTATTTTAAATTTAGTTTTCATTTATTGTTGACATAATCTACTCATTAAAATGTTTTTATTTTATGAGTTGCTTGCAATTTGTGCTTATGTAAATTATTTTTGCATTAAAGCATTATTATATAGAATCAAGTTTTTCCAACTGAACAGACAGCTGTGCTGCTGGGGAGTTTGTTGCGCCACTTCTTCTTCCCAGCTTAAGCACTAGGAAGTGGTGAAGGGTGGGCGTTTTCGGGGGACTGTCTTATGTAATTTTGACGTTGGAAAAGTGCTGATTCTCAGCCTAGTTTGAATAAATGACTTTTGAATTTTATCAATGAAATTACCGTGTATGGTGACCATGTCTTTCTCCACGCTGGAAGCTTTCCCGTTTTCCCAGCCGCTCGGCTTGAACGCCACGATCTCTGAGAACGCGCCTTTCAGACTGTCCAGGTAGCTGCGGAGTTTCTGATAAAAAAAGTATTTATTAAGTTTAAATTATTATCAATTGGGTTGAAAAATATTTTTTATAGTGTAATAATAATGAAAGTAGATCTTATAAGACACTTTTACAAAACTAGATGATGATCTCTGAATAGAAACTGAGTGAAGGTCTTCAATAGGTACTCGTTGTCTCTGTGAACATTTTCAAGCCTTGAATTACGACTAGTTAGAAGATTGTAAACAAGGGCTTGCCACCTAATATGAAATGTGAACAATCTATCGTGACAATAATTTAATGGGTTATTTATTTATTTAATACACACAATGCCATAGGCATTTTCTACCAGTCAACCATTAGGTGCTGCTGAGACAAACACTGCAAGGTGCAATTACGAAAAACCGTTTTTTTTTTAAACCATTATTGAGGTAATCACTAAAAAAAGTGTATATTTCAAAACTTTACTTATTTCACATAGTTCATGAGTCCCCTTCGAGCGTTAGCACCGGGCAGCCGGAATTAAAAAAAAAAAAGTTTTTTTTTTATTGTTTCAATACCCGTCAGATCTGTGAAGTTTCGCCGTTCAATTTTATTTAACCCTACACAGTAGTGCACTCACCTCGTGCGTGAGGTCGCGCATGGGCACGACGTGCAGCTGGCACGAGTGCGGCGGCGCGTGCCCGAAGCTGCGCCCCTCCACGGCTTGCAGTACGCGGTCCTTCTCAGGACACGCCCATACTGTGCATCCCACGCGACGGGACATGCCCAGGAAGAACTTCTCTTTGCCTGAGGGCAGAATTAAGATGTTAATGACCCGAAATCGCAAAAAAAAATAAAAAAATTGAGTAGCGTTTAATAATATTAGCTACGCCGACGATATGTCACTATTGAGTCCGTCAGTCTCAGGCTTGAGAAAGGTGTTGGATGTTTGTGAGAGGTACGTTGAGGAACACGGTTTAAGATACAATGCCAAAAAGAGCGAGGTTCTTATTTTTGGAGCTAAGTCCTCAGAAAGTTTTCCTCCCATTAAACTAGCGGGAAATATCTTAAATCGTGTTCAACAATTTAAATATCTCAGCCATATTGTTACGGCGGGCATCAAAGATGATCTAGATGTAGAAAGGGAACGGAGAGCATTGGCGGTTCGATGCAACATGCTTGTCCGTAGGTTTGCTCGTTGCACGTGTGAAGTGAAACTGACGCTTTTTAAAGCATATTGTCAGATATTTTACACGTGCAGCCTCTGGACAAGTTGTACGCAGAGAGCCATCAATGTTCTTCGAGTTCAATACAACAATGCATTCAGGATGCTGTTGGGGCTGCCACGCTTCTGCAGTGCTTCGGGAATGTTTGCTGATGCGCACACTGATGGTTTTGCAGCGATCAGACGTAAGCGTGCCGCATCGCTGCTGCAGAGGGACCGGAGCAGCTCGAACAGTCTCCTGAATGTAATTGCGGGAAATTTTGATTGCCCGCTCGTCGATTTTTTGCCCAACCTGCATGTTTACTAACATAGTTATTAAGTTATTAACATAATTCTGAAATAAAATGATTATTATTATTATATTTATTTCTATAAAATTGTTCATAAAAAAACTTTTCGTCAAAATTAAATTATGTTTTAAAACTAGATGAGGTAGGTGTTGTTTCGAGTCATTTGACATTTTATATTTTAAAATGTATGAAATAAAAAACAAAATGTCAAATGACTGGAATTTTTTTGAAATTTGCATAGGCGTCAAAAGGGGGTAATTTGGTTGCAAATGACCTCTCCTATATCCCCTTAACGGATTGCCGACGTTTAACCAATATACTTGTATATTTCCTAGTCTGGTAAGAAAGACCAAAACAAACTCAGAGGTCACAGTCTCTTTTTTAAAGTCCAGACATAATCATGGTCAGGCCTTAAAAGGACAACGCAGATTAGTGTCGGATATTCCAACCAAGGTTTCATCCACTATTTAACCTCATTAGTTAAGGGATACATTTAAATAAATCGCCTTCATTATATTAGGGACCTATGAAATCAGCGTTTTGTATGGAGAATTTAGAAGTTGCATTTTTCATACTAACATTTTCTTGAGGAGCCATTTTTAAAGTATTTTTTATGTTTAGAAAACTATAAGTAATAAGGTTTTTTTATTATTGGTAGTTGTCTATGATGGTCATTATTCGATATAATACCAAGCAATTGATGAATATTTTAAATCATAGAAGTGACGAGGTTCTCTATTTGTGAGGAAAAAAACGCCAATTTCATAGGTAGCAACCCAATATTAATATAAGGAACACTTGGAGCATTTCATGCATCTGGACCCAGTGATTTAGGGGGTGCGTTGTCTGTGAATGAATAAATGAATTTAAGAATTATAGTACACACTCACCAATAGTGTAAGTGCCGCACACAATGAGAACCGACGAGAACTTCTTCCCGACCTTCTCCAGCGCCACTTTCTTCTGTCGAAGTAGGTACAGCGCCATCTCTAGACTTTGCTCTTGAGTCGGGAAGTCATAGCGTGGGTTGCAATATCTAAAGTTGAAAAATAGACCTTAGGTAAATGGATGTAGCATAATTTTTTACACTTCTGCATAACTAAAGTTACCGGAAAAGGATTACTTATATCATACTCAATTATTTTATTGCATTCCACATGTAGGTATTCTTAGGTGGTAAACTTATAATTATGGACCCTGTCGGGCACAGCAAAATAAATGAGTAGTATATACGAAATCATGCAGTATTGGCGATCCTTTCCAGGATACAATTGTCTTGAAGCTGTTGTCCAGTTTTACCTGGACGGCTGTGGCGGCCAGATACTTCCTCCACCATAACAAGGCAATTTGTGCGAAGGCTTATACCATAGTTTCCATTTCTCGTTATGTCTAGTTGTTGGGTGGTCTTCTCATGAATTCATCTTTAGTGTAACTTACTAACAATTTATGGATTAGTTGTCCGAAAAAAATATATTTTATTTTTATTTATTTACGTCATAGCTTACTGATGGGCAAAACAATTAAATCACTTCGTTTGATAAAACCACTTTCTTCATCACTATTAGTCATGCCCGGCTATAATATCATTAGTATACAAATACAAATAGTTTATTTTCTTTAACAAAATTGTACTACATACTAGTGATAGAAGTGTCCCTTTAAGCAAGTAAATGCCTGTATTAGGACACTCCCCTCTTCCGTAACTTAAATTTACATAATGTACACAAGAAATGCCATTGTTTACTATTTACTATTTATAATTAATTACAATTACAATAGTATAGTCCAATTTATTTTATTTATAGCCTTTTTTTTCAGAGTTTGTTGAGTTGTATTACGAAACGTTTAATCTGACTTCTGAGTCTCTATGTATAATCAGTCTTTTTTTGGATAGGAAATTATCAAATAACTTCTCCCGCTGAATCTGGGCGGAGCGGGAGGGCGATTCAGACTCTTACTGACTAAAACCCACTCGTGTTCCTTCAGTTGCCTGTACGTTGCCAGGGCCACGGTATCCCTTTCGGACCTTCACGCGACCCCGGCAGGCATCGGTCCTAGCGGGCCCCGTCAGTTGTGCTGACATCTCTTTGAGGCATGTATAATCAGCCGATAATGTTCCCACTGCTGGGATACAGGCCTCCTCTCGGTGAGAGGAAGTGGGCCGTAATCCACAACGCGGGCCCAGTGCGAGTTTGGCAAAGGGCTCCTCCAACCCCTTCCAATTCTCCCTATTCCTTGCCTATCTAGTCCATGTCGCTCCCGCCGTCATCCTCACCAAGCCAACCTGCCATCTTTTCAAGGGTTTCCCACTCTTCTCATTCCCTCCCTAGGGTACAAAAAAGTGACCCTATGTCACTTTTTTGTTCCATTTCTCTTCTCCTGCATAATCCTGAATACTAAATCTAAAGCACCTTGGGACATCCTGTAACGGGAAGCTTGTGCTGGTCAATAAATAAATATAGATAAATATCTCACGTGGTATCCAAGTAAATGGTATGTATGTCCTTATTCCAGAATATGGGGTAGGACTCCATGACAGGCGAGGCTCTGAAGTCCCCCGTGTGCAACAACGTCTTGCCGTTGGCGAGGGTGAACACGAGCATTATGGCGCCGGGACAGCTACAAGTACAATAAATTCGGTCATATTAAATTAGCTAGCGAAACACAGACGTGATGAGTCGATAAATCTAAATTTATTAAAACAAAACAAAAAATTATTGGGGGGGTCATTGACCGCAGGTAGTGTAGTTTGTTGCGCCACTTCTTCTTCCCAGCTAACGCACTAGGAAGTGGTGAAGGGTGGGCGTTTTGGGGGACTGTCTTATGTAATTTATCTTTTGTCTTATGTTTTTTATAATGGAGGAACACTGACTCCCAAGTCACAGGTATTAACCTAGTTTGGGAGACCTATGTTTAAGACACTTCTTCTGTATGTTGTAATGTAATGTCTATAACAATATTGTCACTTTTTTTAAATAAAGCAATTTTTAATTTTGACGTTCGAAAGGTGCTGATTCTCAGCCTAGTTTGAATAAATGACTTTGGCTTAAGAAAATCAGTTTTTTTTTTGTTTTATCGTGTTTAGACATCAATTTGACCTTGTATTATGAGTAAAAGCACTTTCCGGATGAATAAAGGATGCATTAAAGTGTCCGTTACTACTCAGTGAAGAAGTGCCAACCGACCACGCAACGTACAATACGGTCGATATAACTTGGCAGGTCTGAACATAGGCACTACTTACTTTCACGCATGTTCTCTCACTCGCACTCGCCTCATGTCACTATTTGGTTCATAAAAAATGTTATTGCGCAGCCCTCTGCGCGAAGTTCAGAACTGTCAAGCTATATCGGCCGTATTGTACAGTCGTATAAACAACAATAATGGTATACAATCAGCAAATTAAAACTTTTAAACAATGTTCTGAAAGATTTTGGAGATGCCTTTGCCCAACAGTGGGACAGTAAGAGCTAACAAAAAAAAAACAAAAATAATGTTGCACTTCACTAATGAATGTTCGTTATGTATCAAGAGCTCGTGCAACGAATGTTTGCAAAACAAGTTCGCGAAGTAAATGCTGGAGTTGTGTACCGTTCATAATGCCGATCTCCTAATAAAATGCGATCGCGCGACCATCGCAAGTTTGCGCGGTTTTACCAGCTACTGGTCTTCACTTACTGGTTGGCCTCCACCGCCGTGACCTCCACATTGTCAATCCGAATGGTCTCGTCTACTTTAATCAAGTGTATGCACTTAGGAGCCACGCCGAGCCGCGATATACACAAATCCGCTGGAACGTTACACGAACATTTCAACATTTGTAGAAAGTAATTTTTTTTTATATTAGGGGGAAAAGTCTTGAATTTGGAAATAGTTCTTTGCATTTGGGGACAGTTTCTTGAATTTGGATATATCCCTGAACTGCTTGAACACATTTGGGACAGCTTCGCAGTAACCAGAATTACAGACGCACTCCGCATTTTAGGTATGAAGCTACAAGTATGCGGCGAGCTCGTCTTGTCGGGCCAATTCAGTGAGCGTAACGTAGTCAGAAGTTTAAGAGTTACGTGATAGAAAGAGAGGTAACTTCAAGGTGATTATAACTGCAGGTAATTAGCGCTGTGCGACTTGAATTGCACTTTATTGTGTCTTAGCAAGAGTCGCTTTTTATTTAAATGATTTTGCGGCCAAATAATCTGTGCCAGAAGCATTAAAACCTCCATAATATTTCAAACGCGCATTTGACAAAGAGACATAAAAACTCAAAGCATTTATTTCAATTGAATCATTTACAGGCACTTTTGAACTGTCAAGGAATCGGTCAGTCAGAAATATGCTAGTTGCCCATTCCAAAGCGTAGTAGGTACCTATTGAGAAGAACGGGCAAGAAACTCCACGGACAGTCTTTTAAATAAAATAAATTATTACAAAAATACATATTTATTGATCCTCGAAAAACTTTGAATTTCAATGATGCACGCTTTAAAAAAATAAATGATTAGTTTTCTGGCCTTTTCTCAAAGTTGGTGTCAAATCAAAATGGGAATTGTTCGCGGATCGATTTAATACATGCCTTTGAGAAACATACAAAAAAACAATACAAAAGGCTCACCAGTAATTTTCGAACAATACAAGAATTTATTGAAGCCTTTTTTCAACCCTGAATAATGGTCAGAGTGGAAATGAGTGAGGAAGTAATGTTTCACGTTCGCGATCTCTCCGTATGAAAACGCGTCGACTGCAAAATGGGTCCCTGTAAACAATTCTGAGATTTACCCTGCGATTCTGAGATTTACCCTGCGATTCTGAGATTTACTCTGCGATTCTGAGATTTACCCTGCGATTCTGGGATACTAGAAGGTGCTTCATCGAAGCTTTGAAGGTATTAATTGAGCATGCAAAGCGACCAATGTTGGGAACAGGTTTAAACCTGCAGAATCTTCTATGTGTTGTTCCAAAAGTATCAGATAAAAATGTAAACAAATGGATGAGAAAACGTTCCTGTGGATGTCAATTTGTACTGCCACTTGCAAAGTGAGTGCTTTGATTTCATATTTAATAATTAAACCCGAAATTCTAAGTTTAAATCACCATAATTTTAATTTGATAATTTATTGAGGTTAATATTTTAACCTGAAATTTCGTCGATGATTTTTCAATTACAATTGAATAATGTTATTCAAACATTATGATGGAAAAAGTGGTGAAATATAAAGTTGAAACCTTCTACATAATGATGAATGTTTTCCATTTATTGAGTGATTGCATAAGAATTTAACCTGAACGGGCTTTGTTTCCAGTTTTTATCAGATACTTTTGAACCAGACGTAGCTCCCTAAAGTTGTCGGCGCTTTAGCGTGGCATTAGCGGTCATTGCCATTTCCCTAATATTACTCCTTAGAAACCCAAACAATAAACTATGTATGGTTTTTCGTTATTGAAACATGTTGAAGATCACGATAGATATTGATTCAAGACATTAACGGACATTACTTCAGTTTTTGAAATAAAGAATGCCAGAAATGTACCTACGTGGGTCAATGACCGCTATAGTCAGGGTAAAACGCGACAACTATACCTACGCATTTAGATCATACCCATTTTAGTTATGTCGTAGTAATAAAATCCACCAAACCGAATGTATAATCGGAATACCAGAAGCATATGACAAACATCAGAGTCGATGGTTTTAAAGAACCGACTCTACACCTTTCGTTGCAAACGCTGAGAATAGGACACGCATTAACAGTTAAGCAATACTGATCATAAGCTCTGTACAAACTTTTTACTGTTTAATCCGAAATTCAGGATTTCTTAGCCATTACCTGATTCAAATATAAAATAAGATCGTGGGTACTGTAAATCCTACACAAAAAAAAAACACAGTATCACACAACTCAAATCACAACAAAGATCTTGGATAACATACCGGCGACGATCTTATGATGCGGTATTTGCCTGGTAGAGACAGACTTCTTTGTGGACAGTGACTTGGGCGTCAAACTGAACTGTATAGACTCTACCGTCTTCCGGGGACTGTGGCAGCTCGGACAGTCTGATTTCCCGCGGGGTGATGAGCACGAAGTCTTAACATGCGGACTGGGACACCGATCTCTCCTCGGGGAATGAACCCTAGTCGATCTAGTTGACGATTCATTTTCAACCCGAGGAGTCCCTTTGAGAGGTAACTTACGATTTCTATCGCATTTAATAACGTCAGCAATACCCGAATTTCTACTCATGACCTCCTTCTCACCATCATCATTCACTCGAGGGTTCACGTCACATACAGGGTCAACCAGACTCCGTCCTTCCGAAACTTTGAGCTTTAAAACATTCGTACGTTTTGGGAAAAAACTGTGAATAGATTTTTGCCTCAGGTTGTCACGCACAAATCCATTGTTGACTTTTAAATCTACCACTGAGTTTCTCTTACTATCGCTTTTGAATTTACACTTGTTCAAAATGTTCCCTTTCACTAATTTATAATTTGGTGGTTGAACGATGACATGAGATATCTTCTCGATGGCACTTGCATTTAAAATTAGAACTTTGTCTTCTGTTGTCTCTGTGGATGACGGTTTTTTCTTTTTTATTTCCAAGTTGACAGTGACGGCGGATCTCTTTAGTGAAATGGGAGTAAGGAGTTCGTTCATGTTTTCGTCGAGATCGCTCTCTTCCGTGCTCGCTTGAGAACCTTCGACGATTTCACAATCAACCAACGTGGCGTCGTTGCTTTGTGAGAATTTAACCCTGTGGATGGCGCTCTTTTTGGAATTAATATCTACACCTTGGCAGTTGTTGATGCCGAAGGACACCGAGATTGTAGCTCTATCGGTAACATTATGAATGACTGTAATTCCACTCTTTGAGTCTACATTTTGGTCTAATTCTGTGTGAGAAGACACGGAAATCAAAGGTTTGGACCTATTAGGAAGTTTGGCTTGAGCTGGTACAGGATCAATCACACTGAATGAGCAGGAATCAAAGTGGTTTGCTTCACTTTGAAGATCTTCGATAGCTGAGAAGCCTAGGCTATCTCTGTCGGCAGCTGGTTTTATTTTTGGTATATTTTTGGTAACAGTACGCTGAGAAATCAAGTTTTGTACATTTTGAGAATTTTCCTTGTTTATTGGGTGAATCTGAAATAAGGTATAAATATTTTTATTTTATTTAACTAGATTAATTTTATGAGTAGTAGCAAACAATGAGGTGATTACTGTACAACCTTACTGTGGTCTAGATAGCATTTAGATTCATGTTTTTCCTTAGATTTTATATGAAGATTGAAAAATCGTCCCTTAGTCGCGGGACACACAAGAGGCGTGGCGCGGGCGAGGCAGCGACGGTGTGGCGCGGGCGTTGTGTGTATGTTCCGCACCACATCAGTCCTATACATTTTGTATGAAATATGAAACGGGTGGCGCAACGCCCGCGCCACACTAGTGATGTGAACCGATTACAATTTTTAACACCGTTTTATACCGATTAGTTATTTATTAAAAACGGCTTTTTAAGGATTTTTTAGGTTTTTCCTAAAAAAAATACCAGTTTTTAATTATTTTACCGACTTTTCTTAAAATTATTAGGTACAATTACAATCACAAAAAGAAAGTGGTCATGAAACATAACAAATAACCAGGAAATTAAAATTTTATACTTTGCCTGTTTCTAACAAATCAACTTTATTTTAAAAAAATGCTGCTTCAATAAAACCCGTGATCAATGGGTTTTTATTTGGTGTTTTTACCGAATACGTTCACCAGAAAATAACTGGTGATTGGGATACGTTCACCGGAAAATAACCGGTGCTCATTGCTCCGGTGCAAACCTCTAATACATGTCAAAGACTCGGATACTTACATGTTTTGTGATTGTAATCGGTTTTCCAATGAGTACCAGTGATTATTGGTTTTGTCAAAAACCGTTATTTTTTAGGTTTTTATGAAACCGATTCACATCACTACGCCACGCCACACCGTCGCCACGCCCGTGCCTCTCGCCACTTGTGTATGTCCCGCCCCACTTACGGTAAACCGGTAAACACTTACCCGTTGTTTTGGTTTCAGTTTCAATCCATTACTTCTTCTCAATGATAGGGACGACCGGCTCACAAAGGAGTTCTGTGAAATATAACATTAAATGAAGTACCTTGTGTTGGGATAAGGGTCAGTAATGTGATCAATCGGTCGATTCTGTAAAAATATCAACGTGAAACTTAGGTGAAGTGAGCTGTCACTCTCACAAATCGACCGGCAGGATGCTAGGGATTAGCACTATTGACAGCTCACGCACACAGTTTCACGGTGATATTTTTACAGAATCGACCGGCTGGACTGTGTGACAAGTATGGTTTTTTATTCTATATAAATAAAAATGTAAGCGCATCACTTGAGAACGGATAGAATGATTTGTTTTTATGAAATGTTTGTAATAGTCCGAATTAGGTTTTTATTGAAAGAAAAATCGGAAGTTTCCCGGAAATATTCCAAATTCTGGAAAAACTGATGTCCATTATTCAATGGGAGTATGAATTATTATTTGTATAATAAATCATATTAAATCAAAGCTGTTGCTAAAAATTAAACTTATAAAGAAGTTCAATAATCTTCATAACTAGAATATTCAGAGGCCAAACATTATTTAACACCATATTGTTTTTAAATTTCAATAAACAGTTATTTTCAAACGTTATCCCAGTTTCCTATTGTCCAATTTATGTAAAAAAAAAACCTTTTAATTTCAGTTCGATGATTTCGAACAATAGTAGTAGTAGGAACAGTAGTAGTTTCTGATTAGTAATGTGAGCCACTAAATTTGTCAGATATATTTTTTTCTACATCTGGGCGAAATTTTCCATCGTTTGTTACCTGTGATTGTTCTGATTGGTAAAATTTTTCAATATGTTCGAAATGGTTTTAAATACATAAGATGCTCACACTTTCTTCTGAAAAATTATTTATTTGCATCAACTGACAAATTTTCACCTGAAAACAAGATCTCTAGGCAGATTGCTATGGGTTTAATTTTTTGCCTCATTTTTAAAGTTCTCAAATTTTCTCCTGGGTAAGTATGACGCTACTGGTTTCAGAAAATTGTATTTTCGGTATCTAAAATCTATTGTTCAACTACATTCTGAAAATCAGACAGATTGCTAAGCACCAGTTCTGTATTTTTTTTACAAATTTAAAAATGCGCTCGGGTCAGACGTGACACTGAAATTAGGATTTTTGCATTCAGAATAACCAAATCTATCGATTTTACTTATACGGTTTTGATCGAAAAACGATAAGGCAATCATTTTGGCCATGGGCTCTCGTACCAATTTACATAATACAATATTTTATGTGCTATGATCCATAGCACATAAATTGCCTCGCATTGCCAAATAACTGTATCTCCATAGGCTATGGAGATACAGTGGCAATGCAAGGCACAGACTCCCATATTAATGGGGTAACACATACCCCTCAAATATTAAGATACCTTAGCAAAGGTGGGCAATAAAGAAATGAAAGTATTCATACATGTCTAATTTTATTTTGAGTTAGTAACCTGATTTTTAAGATTTTATAATACTGTGCCAGAAACTTGTCTAACATAATGCTTTCTAGCTACTTGAAAAAGTTATTTTAGAAAGAATGTGACCCAAAAGCTTCACTGATAACAACACCATAAGGGTTATTCTTGCTTGTGGTATCCTAAGGACATAAGGTGAAGTCAAGAATGACCTGTAACTACTTACTGAAGACTTTCTACTGAATACTGTAGTGGCACCAGCATCACCCTGACCTTGCATTGGTGAAAACTTCAAAATATGGGGTGCCATCCTATAAGAGGTGCATACGATTAGGCCAGGTTCCCATGATAAGTAAAATCCATCATCATCTGACTCGCCTTTTTTTCTACTATGCTAGGGTCGGCTTCCAGTCTTACCAGAAGTAGCTGAAAACCTGTATTTTATATGGAGCGACTGCCAATCTGACCTCCACAACCCAGTTACTGGGTAACACAACACCCTTTGGTAAGACTGGTGAAGTAAAATCCATATCCATACTAATATTATAAATGCGAAAGTAACTATTGGTCTGTCTGTTATCTTTCACACATTAAGAGCTGAATGGATTTTGATGAAATTTGGCACAGGTAGACCATGACCTGGGTTAGGTACCATCGAAGAAGTCCATATCTAACCACCGTAAGGACTATTCTTGCTTGCTGCGCTCGGCAGCTATAGCACTGGGCCAGTAACAGATGTGGTTATCGTGTTCACGGGATTTTGTTTTGAAACTAGTTAGATATGAACTTCTTTGATGGTACATAGGATACTTTTTATCTCAGTAGTATGCTACCGAGTAATAATTTCCGACACCCATGAGGGTGAATAATATAACTCAAGGGAAAATTACGTAATTTTCGAAGCATACAAAAAACCCGCGTTCGTGAGCTGTTCTATCTTTGATAGGCGCTCTTACGAAGCAGGCCTTATAGTTGGAGAGATTGTTAGAACTTCTTGGCCTTTACATGGCACCAAGTGGGGAATTTTAGGGCTTGTTTTTTACTGCCAAAAGGATAATGATTTAGTTGATTTATAAAAAAATAATGTTTTGTTTACCCGTCGACGTATTCTTCGCTGTAATATAAGAACCAAAGCAAGCATTGCTAATAAATCGGACTCGGAATACATCACAATAATATTATAGTACCGACTCGACGTCAATGCTATCGTGCGAGTTAAGAATCATACCCAAAATTAAAGCCTTCGCGACTAATTAGTGGGTTTAGGTCTTTATTCTTAGCAAAACTGTCATGAAACTTTTTCTAAGTTTCAGCCAATCAGCCAGAACTTTGTCTATTCTTAATTCCAAAACTTTTAGAGTAAATGACCGATAGTAAACATTGATTTCCTACCTGCGTTAGAGAGAAATCACCATCACCTTTTCTCACTACCCTTGGGTTCAAAAGAGAGGGTATGTAATCGTTAATATCATCACCATTCATCTTCCATTTCAATGTAAAAAAAATTGTCGTAATCAACAATTCTCGTTTGCAAAACACAAAATAATTATTAGAAATCAATGTTTCGTGTTTTTATTTACTCTAGGCAAACATGTACTGTCACTGTCAGTGTCAGTTCAGTATCAAATAGTGTTGAGCTTGTGTTTCTAACTTTTTTGACACAGACACCTATTTGAACAGTTTGATAGACTTTGCATTTGAACACATGTTTGCTTTACCTGCCAGACAATGCTTTGCAGCATTGCAGCACATCCGCTTCACAGTTCTCAAATAGACAACAAACAGGATAGACAAACTTTTGTGAATGTGACATATCTATAATAAATAATATAAGTGTATGTAATTATTTATTACAATGCAGATAAAAACTGCCACTTGCTTACTTCAGATGGCGCTACTATCCGGCGTCTAATAATATGACAGCTAGCTGTCGCTATCCAATTTTTTTTGTAAACAAGCGACTTCTTTTAAGCATTATTAAGCCCAGTTGCGCAGCTGTTTACAGCAAAAAACGGGGACCCATGTATTTGCCAAAGATGTTAAATGAAGAAAACTGTGGGAAAAAGCTCTCCGATTTTTTTTTAACCCGATACTTCGTCGACAGTATACTTTTTAAACATGAAGACTTTTTGATTTTTGTTTCATTTGGCAATATTACTGTATGAAAATATGAAGTGTGGCTAACTAGCGAACTGGAATATTAATAATGAATTATAATTATATAAAACACTGAATTTGATGTTGTAATTGTTTTAGGTGTAAAAAAGGCTTTTGGAATGTTTCCAAATACTTTTTTTACATCTAAAACTAAATATTCTGTGTTACCATATAATTATTGTATTTCATAATCAATATTTTAGTTATTAAGAAATAAACACATATTTTAGTTTACTAATTAAAAACCACATTTCATATTTCCATAAAGCTATGGTTTCCTAGAAAAGCGGTGACCTCACTTGACGGCCGCAATGACGGCTGTCATGAAAATGATGACAGCGGCAAAGATTTAATTCTTTACTGTGCGTTTGCATTGGCGAAACATTCACAACAAAACATGTTGAAATCTCTAGTTCCTGTTAAACATTATACGGAACATTGACAGAAAATAGAGATTTCAACATGTTTTGTTGTGAATATTTCGCCAGTGCAAACGCAGTCAGATTCGCCATATCGTGGTAGAAGATAGTCGCGTTTCTGTTTCGTTATGACACCTCTGACACACAATAACCCAGTGACTATACTTGTTTGATAAATACGGAAACGCTTTAATAATGTTTGAGCTCACTCTTCTCAGTGGACACTTTTTCTTGTGACTGTGCGATGAGGGCAAATCTAGATACTAAAATCTTTGGGGGGCGGGGTTTGATTCACGGTGTCAACAACGCTCTCTAGGAAACTACACCAACTTATTTTCATAATAAACGTTTCAGAGATGTTATTCGCCGTAAATTGCGGGCGCTATGTGAACGGTTACCGCTCTTTTATGAAAACGTAGCTTTCGTCTTTTGGTCACAATCACAACTCAAATAAGTGTCTGCAGAGTGTCGGGTTCCGGGCGTCGCTAGGAGTATAGTGTTCGCGGAATTTTCTTTAGGAAATTCTCACTAGCAGGTTCCAGCCCAGGATGTGAATTTGTGCCTGCTCAACCCTCTAAAGCTAACTAGTCTGAGGCCCTCTATTATCATACTACTGGCTTAACTGGTGAAATCTAGTATTATGTACAGACGCCAGCAGGTCAAGCTACCCGAAACTGTCAAATTTTCCCAATCAACCTTGAACCTTATATAATAGGAATAAAGTTCAAAATCTATTGAAGAAATCTGACAGATTGTAGTAGCTTGATGTGCTGGCGTCTGTACATACTAATCTGTAGTAAATTATTACAATATTCGACTTTCTAGAAAGAAAATAGTCGCCTATTTTCACAGGCACAAGACTGCGCTACTATTGTCTATGAAAACAAACACACGTCAGTGCTTAAAATAGTATTACCATATAAAATATATTTTACACAAACTCGGGTCGAATGTGGCTTAAAAATATTTGTTTTACATCATAAACAGTAAAAGGAACAAGTAATAAATGTGTTGCTTTACATGACAGTTAATTTTATTAGCATTTTCAATTTGACCCTCACTTTAACACTTTTTTAAATATCTTTTGATGGTTCTGTTGAACCTCGAGATATATTAGTGGGGATTTGGGGAAGTATAAACTTACAAAAGTGGGAGTTTTTCTTTAGTACTGGCAACAATTTTCCAAACTTCAACATTTTACTTTTCACGAAAGGATATTGTGTGAGAAAAACATTGTTTCTAATAAAATAAATACAAATTGAATGAAATACAGACTGAGAATCGTTAACAGAACTGTTCTTGATTTACTGCGAATGTGAGTATATTTTGAATACAATTTTTAAATGTTATGTTAGGTTAGATGTTACCTATAATTTCCGCTGACTGTCCCTATACATTTTTCCGATAATTTAAAATTTACGCTTAATTTATTAGGGGCTGAAAATGGCTTTTTTATTTTTGATATGCTAGAAAATGCCCTCCATGTATGGATTCAATGTTTCTCTACAAACGATTATGTTACGCTCGAGTGAACATAAATAATCAATAACATTGTGACGAGGGTAATTTTCGTCGTTTCATGCAAATAATTACGTGTAAACTTACCATTAATTTGATTTAATTATCAACTCAGTGCGTTTTCACCATTAAATCATACTTACCTATATTTTTGTTTTATAAAAATATTTATTATTACTTGTTAGTCTCAACTGGTTGTCTAAATTAAGTAAAAATACGGGATATCGTATCATTTCACTATACATAATCATCATTGTGAAACAAAACATTTTCTGGGACCGTTCATGTCAAAGTTCAAAGTCAGCAATATTTATTCGTATGTATTTATTTACATTAGGTATATACTCATTTTAAGTTTTTTTTCTTCATAATTAATTTTGTGTTTATTTCTCTTCGAACAAACCCTAATTTATTCTGTTTACGTTTACTTTATGTAGGTAATTAACAGTATGTAGTGATTTCAATATTTATTTATACTTGCATTTTTAATACAGTGTAATATTAATAATTATGAGTGATTTATTATATATATTTACAATACAACATGTATTTATTACATCAACAATTTCTCCACAATTCTGCAAGGCAAGAAGACAAGGGATAACATTAAAGTGTAGAAGACACAACACAAAATATAATTAAACAGGAATCATAAAAATATATTGAATATGGCGGGTACAAGGCGTGCTCGTAATAACGCCAATTCAGTGGTCATACCCCGTCAGAACTCTGTGTCTGACAATGGAAGGACCCGTCAGAACCTTAGTCCTGAGGCATTAGCGGCTATGAATAAGGAACAGCTCCGGGCCGAATGCAGGAAACGGGGGCAGCGGGCTACAGGCAACAAAAATGAGCTGGTATAAAGCTGTTTGCGTTTGTGTCTGTGCTTCATTTTACTTTTATTTTGCCGGTTGTAATGTGATGCTTTAATTTCTTAATTTTAGTAGATTATTAGTGATGTGATCAATGTTTTGCTCTAAAATTCGATTTTTTATAAATGTTATTGCACTAATTTATTTATGATAGTTGTAAATATATATAATAAACTAGTAACAATTTAAATTGTTGCATCATTTATGTTGCTTTGCAGTTTTTTTTGCGTTATTGTATTAATTTTTGTTGCATTTTTATTTCCTCGCTAGATTTTTATATTTTTCTTGTGAATTATTTGTGTAGGTAGTATTCATTTAATACTTATTATTAAATCAATGGAATATCGCATGATTTATGTAAAAAAATATGTGTTACATAGCTTCAATTCTTTTACGGAAAGGTTTTTTTTTCTTTTTTGTAAACACCTATTGTCTGTCATTGTCGCTAAGTGCGGTGACACATAGCACGAGAACTTTGCGTTATCCGGGTGGCGCGAGCGCCACGTCTAATAATCCGTAGTTCCGGTACTCGTGTTCGATTGAATGCAGTGTACCTTAGCGAACTTTTAACTTATAAATTAAAAATAATACTGAACAGGAAAATACATGGATACCGCTCGGAAAAGTCCTAAGGCGGGTTTAGTCGGACGTGCTATTTTTATTGATATAGTAAATAACATATTTGTCGTATACTTTCTTGATTGTATAATACAAAACATGAAAAAATAAAATTTCTTAATACTTACTTTCCGTATAATTAAGTAAATTTCAAATATTTAAATCATAAATACTACTTGCATGAAAATTATACTTTCGTATAATAGGTGTAATATAACTTATTATTATTATATAAATAAGTACCTATTATTATTTTATCATCAGTAAAATGGACAACAACAGCTGTCACTTTGGCTAGACTCCTCTGGCACGTAGAACAATCAAGAGTCGTCAATATTTATGTGACTTATAAAATAATTTAATTATCATAATACGTCCGGCCGTCGAGAGAATGCGTTCCAGACACCCGTCAGTTGATCAATTTCTAGTAGTATTAAGGATCAAATTCGCAAAACACAATTTAGTATGAACATAATGTTAGTATGAAAATGACATGTCAAGAACGCACATAACCTGTTGTGTCATTTTACTTCCGTGCTCGAACGATAAACACTAGTAGTGAGTCCCGCCTAAAAAACCGAGTCATAAAAATAAATAAAAAAAACAGCCTGTTACTGTCCCACTGCAAGGCAAAGGCCTCTTCTCATACAGAGCAGGTACGAGCATTGATCACCACGCTTGCTCAAGACGGGTTAGTGATTTCAGACTTATATTAACTATAAGTCCAGGTTTCCTCACGGTGTTTTCCTTCACCGATGTCAGTAATGTCCGAGATAAACTCAGAAAGTACATATGAATTGAAAAAGTCACATTGGTACTTGCCCGCATTTGAACCCACAACCTCGTGCATGAAAGGCGAGGCCTTAACCACTCGGCCATCACGACAGTACACCACACTACAACTCATCTTACGCAAGAATAATAAAATTTACTTACACAATAGACCACTTATGTGTGCATTTTATTTCAAGGAAAATAATGATCCCAAAGTTTATTACTTTTTTTTTAATTATTCTGGTCGAAACCCTCTGCCTATATCGATAAAGGCCTATAATAATAATTGAAACCAAAAATTACAGAAAGTTTATCATAAAGAATTTAAATAATGACACATGTAGGAAATGCAATAGTTCTCCAGAAACGATTCAGCATATCACAGGTGCGTGTAAGTCAATAGCCCAAACAGATTACAAACACAGACACGATCAAGTAGCTAACATCATACACCAAAAATTAGCACAACAATACAAACTTATAGATTCCGTTACACCATACTACAAATACAATCCAGAAACTGTATTAGAGAACCCCTCAACAAAACTTTATTTTGATCGTGCCATTCTTACCGATCGAACAATCCATTTCAATAGACCAGATATTACACTTATAAACAAGATTAACAAAACAGGATATTTAATAGATATTGCTATACCAAACACACATAACTTGCAGACAACAATAGCAGAGAAACTGAGCAAATACACTGAATTAAAAGATGAAGTAGCCCGACTTTGGCATCTGCAAAAAGTTACAATAGTACCAATAGTATTGTCTACCACAGGAGTAATACCGAAACAACTTCACCAGTCACTTATTTCTCTTAATTTACCTCCA
Source organism: Agrochola circellaris (assembly GCA_914767755.1). Lineage (NCBI taxonomy): Eukaryota > Metazoa > Arthropoda > Insecta > Lepidoptera > Noctuidae > Agrochola > Agrochola circellaris. The sequence goes on from OU611860.1 coordinate 15,822,597, forward strand.
AATACCTTCCATCTGCTACAGAAGGCAGCGATATTAAACACATGCAGACTCGTGAGAAAGTTTCTGCAATGTGAATCAGAAAACCCACATCAAAACATAAATACGCTACCATCTTCTGTGCAATTCCCTGCACTTGACCGCACTTAATCCAACTGATAATCACTTGGCTTAGGCCCGTGTTATCAGCTCTTGCCGGCTAGCCGAGAATATAAAATAAATTTCAAAATAATAATAATTCGTAATAATAACATTTCATTAAAAACGTCTGACGGGCCTCTGCGAGTTGGCTTTGGCCCCTCGTACGCCTTCTAAAGGTCCGGGGCCCCAGGGTCCCGAGAAATGTCAAGAGACGTAAAAATAATAATAATAATAATATTTATTTATTTCAGAGAAAAACTCCATAAATGGCAACAAGAACATAAAATCATAATAGTGTGTTAGTGTGTTAGTAACAGAATTGTACCGAAAAATATGTTAGTATTGTTAGTATCTATATCTAACTTATGCCTATGGCTGTTCTTATCCACAAATTTTGGAAACGCGACACAAGACACGCACACGGCGTTTTTATACGTGCCTCTACGCGACACAAGACGGCGCGTTTAAGCCTTATTACGCGCGTCGAAGGTGCCTAAAATAAACGCTGTGTGTAAAGGCCCTAAGGTATACACACCAATAATTATTCAATTAAACGCTTTGATGTTCTGGCCGAAATAAATAAAAAAGCGGGAATTTAAAGCCTGAATAAAAAGTTGACAAGATTCCGTTTAATTTATGGCTTGTCTCTGTCATTAAAAAAAGAAACTAAACAGACTCAATAAATGATGGCGTGTTTATCGATAGATGATAAGTATCGTATATTCTCAACTCAAATACCACTTAGAATTTATAGCGATCGATTACCAGCACCAAAATAAATCGTTTGATGTTTGGTATACGTAAATTTTCCCGCGTGAACGCGCGAAAGATAGGTAACAGATTTCCGTCACTTCTGCCAAGATATTATGTTGTCTATACCTACTACTTTGAACTATTTAAAAACAAAACTAATTACTAAGGAATTCATATTCAAGACCTCTAATCTAATAATGCTTCAGCTATCATATATAGTTATTAAAAGTTTCATTAGCTTCAAACATTCATTAATATTCCAAGAATTTAATTAAAGCGTCAGGGTAGGAATTTTCGCTTTTTTCTTTAGAAAAAAAAACTATCTTTTGCCCGCGGATTTGCTCGCTGGAGATCGAAAATTAACCTACGAAAACGTACTACCGTAACGCCAGTAAAGCTCCCAGTCGCCATGTTTTTTTCCGACATCTTCAACAATCATCGTCATATTTCAGCGAATTTACACAAAACCTCTAATGAATTATACACTTAAACCTTCCTCATGAATCACTCCGTCCATTGGTGAAAACCATATGAAAATTCGTTCAGCAGTTTTTGAGTTTATCGCGGTCAGACAGACAGACGCGTAGAGATGCGCGCGCCGGGGGGACTTTGTTTTTGTAGTGATATTAGCTGTTGATTTGACCCTGAACATAATGAGTACTTAGCATTCGCTTTCGACCTTCATTCTTCTTTAATCTGAAACCAAAAAACATATTGGAATCCCTCATAAAGTCATAAGTACTGAGTAGTTCCACCACTTAGTTTTATTCTTGAACCAGCAGGGCAAACTGGCAGAGCATTCATACTATTTGCGTAAATCGTGATTTCTTCCTCTCGATTATCCTTCTATGGAAATCTGCTGTCACCAGTAATCATGACCATTTTAGAATTAACACTATGGTCTTAATCCAGTTCTATAGTGTATTTTTTTTTACATTTTTCTCACATGAAGCAAGAAGGATAATGTACCGTTCGCGGCAAATAACTTTGCCGCTCTGAAGTTAGATTGCGCATGCCCGGTGGCATGCGCGCTACTGTTTTATAACTAAGATTAACTACTGCGCAGTCATTTGTAAATTACTTCAGAGCGGCAAAGTTATTTGACGCGAACTGTAACTTGTTTTGAATAAAAGAGTGTCCATGGAGTTTTGCCCGTTCTTCTCCTTAGAAATCTACGTTTTCGAACGGGCAAGCTTCAAGTTCAACGGACTTACTGACCGACTCCGAACCTTGACAATTCATTAAGTAAATGGTTGGTCGAAATAAATGATTTTAATTTGTGTAAACCGCAACCTAATTGCGTAACACACTTTCAATCACAATCCGAGAGTTTTGAAGGATATTGCTAATCCATTGCTTCATAGGTTTGAAAAATTCGTCTGTTAAACAACGTTAAAAACGCAATGAACGTGGGTTAACTGTCAAAATGAAACCCATTGCGATCAATTGTCATTTTATTTTATGTGTGTTACGTAATTACACCGCAGGACTCGACCACAAAACCCTAATCAGTTCACGACAAGACAGTACAAAAGCGTTTAGTTACACCATGACGCAGAAATAAAGCCGAATGAAATAAGAATGTCAATGACGAAATAATTAGTACATGTTTGTCTACTGTTTACTAAATTATACAAGACAGTACAAAAGCGTTTGGTTACACCGTTTCGAAGAGAATAAAGCCGAATGAAGTGAGAATGTCATAGGCGAAATAATTAGTACATGTTTGTCTACTGTTTCCTAAAATATACAAGACAGCACAAAAGCGTTTAGTTACACCACGACGAAGAAATAAAGCCGAATGAAGTGAGAATGTCATAGGCGAAATAATTAGTACATGTTTGTCTACTGTTTACTAAAATATACAAGACAGTACAAAAGCGTTTGGTTACACCATTTCGAAGAGAATAAAGCCGAATGAAGTGAGAATGTCATAGGCGAAATAATTAGTACACGTTTGTCAACTGTTTACTGAAACACTTGTTATCTCGAAGATAATCCAAATTCATGCGAGAATGACGCTAAGGTATGAGTCGGTGGCTGTCGGTTCGGAATAGAAAGATTTATCGTGTCTAACTTTTACGTGTGATCTTCACGCCTGTAATCTCCAAAAGGGGGGGCAGAGGTACACATAATCGATTTACGTTATTAGTAAAAGTAGTACGGATTATTATAATGAATTTGCAGCATCCTGTGCTGATATCATCATTCTCTCGTGTTATCATTATGATTAAATTTAAATACTTAGGTTGTGGTGCAATTATACATAAGCGTCAGTGATCTTACACAAATTTGTTTTGTAAATACTAGATAATGTACTTATTTACATGCAATAGTAGGTAACAATAGGTTCGCCACATGGGCGACTACTTTTAATGATTTTATACTGAAGATCACGTCTAAACGAGTAGTGTTAATGATTTGGAAAAAATACATGTTAAATTAGAGCATTTTCTTAATAACTTAATATAGGAATATTTTAGATTATGTTGATATTACATAGTGAAATTAATTTTTAAAGTAATGTCTAAAGCGGGTAAAAAACTGAGAATCACGCAAAAAGTATCAAGCGTAAATTTCTGAAACGTTCACCATTTTAAAGATAATTTAATTATTGGTCTTTTAGTATACTTACGTCCTTTATTAAAATACCTAGAGCGAACCTATAAATTAGTAATGCATCTAATTTGAGATAGCGCTCCTTGATGGGCGAGTTTTATTACTGGCTGGATGTACGACGTGTTGCGTGAGCTCAGTACAGAACACGCAAGTTGAACGCTCAAGGTCACTGGCATATATCTGCGTCTTAAATATAACTGGCGAAATATGGGTGTACTAATATAATAGGTCGCTTCTGCCTAAGCCTTCGTCGAAAACAGGCGTGATGTTTTGTTAACGTATTCAAAAGCGAGGACTTTGTACTCAATACGGGTGTTATAGATATAGCTACAGTAAGGCTATTAGGCTACGTTTAGACAAAATTTGACGCGTTAACACAAATTAATACAGATGGTTCACATAGTATTTTTTTTTTTTTAATGCTTCCAAATATCCGAATACTATTAATTTCATTTTGACGCTTCTTTGTCATTCACTCAATGGGTATGTAAAACGATTTTGTAAATAAATCAAATAGGAAAAAATCTAATTAGTCCGTCAAAAAATATATTAGATTTTTTGCTTTATCATATTAATAAAGAATTACTTAGATAAAACGCATTTTAAGTTGGGGAGTGGGGGTCGCTACGTCACAAGTAAGTATAAAATCTACATACTCGTGACGTCATGGCACATTTTAAATCCATGTATCGCCGTAATCTTTAAATTACGTAATAAAAGAAAAAATACGTATCAATATTTTTAAATAATCTCCACGACGACGGACAAAAAAAATGTTTTGTCAGCTTCCCTATTACCCGCGAAATTTTGCACTGTTGCATAAATTTTTAATTAGTCGAGGTTTTTAATTGATATTCATTATGGCACCCTTTGAGGTCATGCTCTTGAGCTATCCGAACATCAAAATATTTTTTTTGGTGAGGCGTGAAAATTTATTCGCTGTTATTATGTATGGTAGATGATTGAATGCTACGTGTCAGGGGCCTATCACCACATCTAAAGCTGTATTATTTTAATCTTACTTCAGTGGGGGAAAGAGCTATACGTACTGTAGACCTTCATCTCTTTCCCACACTAAATATTAAAATAATACTGCTTTAGAGGTGGTGGTAGGCCCTCTGTTCACGTTCGCGTAGCAACGCGCGGTTTTAACTAAAGTGCCTTGTCTGTACTGAGCCTAAGCTTCAGTTATTCAATTGACGGCTAAATTGACGACGGAAACAATACATTTAAAGCAAATTATTGGACACAGTGACGAAACTAACAAACTAACAGATACTCGGATAGTTTTGTATTGTATTCAGTTGTTATTTTGTGATGCACTCAAAAATAAGGTGGTCACCAGCATATTCGTTCTCCTGCCGTTATATCAATTGATTTGGGGTCGGCGCAACATGTCTTTTTCTTCCATACTTCTACATAGGTAAGCTGTGTAAATTTAAAAAAAACTTCTTACAAAAAAAAAACAACCGACTTCCAAAAAAAAATCGGAAGTCGGTGTCTTAGGTTTTGAATTTTCGTTTTTGCCACCGACTTCCGAAATTAAAGTTATTTTTCACTTTGTAGTGGTTTTTTTTTGGAAGTCGGTTGGTTTTTTTGTATAAAGTTTTTATTTTTCACTTTTTAGGTGTGGTACCTACCCCACATAAATTCGAATACCACCTGCTATGTAAATAACAGTGACAAGAAGTTATCATCATATCATCCACATAAAATAAGTGGGAAAAAATAATTTTCAAAATCGACGGAGAAATCGGCGGAGATAAATAAAAAATAAAATAAACATACATACGCGACTGACATATAACCTCCTTCTTTTTGGAAGTCGGTTAAAAATAAAGTTGGAACAAAAGAAAGAATTGACAAAAAGATAAATAAAATATTAGCTGTCAAAATATATACAGCGTGTTTCAAATATTTAATTTAATTATTTCAGTGAAGATTGTACGAACTAACTTATTATTCGCTATTTGACATGAATCAGTAGAAAAATGCTGATACAAAACTATGAGTGCTCCATAAGTTTATGCTAACGTTTACTAAATCGAAATTAAATATCAAATCGCTCAGCACAGCCTTAGTCAGCACAATAAGACATACTACTTACTAATCTGACTTTGCAAATCAAATAAATAGGCACTTATTATGACCGACATAGATAGTAAACAAATTGACAAATTCATACTGTTTATATTAAACAGATAGGTATCATATGGTAGACCCCATTTAAAAGTCATTACTTTTTTCTCGTGACAGTAGATGTACCTAAACTATCTTTATCCGAGTCGCTTTAGCGTAGTAATACCAGTCATTGACCCACGTACGTTTTCTAGCATTTTTTATTTCTAACATTGAAATAAAGTCCTTTAACGTCCTCAATCAATATCTATCGCGATCTTCAACATGTTCCATTATCAAAAACTACACAATCATAGTTTATTGTCTGGGTTCCTACGGAGAGATATTAGGGAAAGGGCAATGACCACTAATGCCATGCTAAAGTGACGCGGGTATACCTACTTATACTAACTACTTCTTACCACGCTAAGTATATCTATAAAAAAACTTATAATAAGATTTAGTAATATTCAGCGACACAATAAAACTGCATTATCATTTCCCAATGTACTAAATCAATAACAAAACCACGATACAATGAATACAGGTCAGTGGACCTGCGCAAACGCTCGCGATGATCACGCCACCGCTCATTTATTTCCGGAAACTAATTAACGCACTTAATTTTAACTCTAATTTCAAGGGTATAGGGTCCATTATCAGTGCTACACATTGTGTACTATATTTTAATGTAGTCTTCACTCTTTGTTAGAATTTAAAGTCAATATTACTGTATGTATTGTCTGGTTTTTAATTAAAAGTGCTATGTCGTTGGATTAAAGCTGAATATTCATTGGCTGTAATTTTTTGGAGGACAGCCATGAGAGCATAAAGACGGCCAGACGTTTATTAATTACTTTTTTAACCGCATTTTTTTTTAACAAAATTATCCATTACGTACCTACTTTCCTTTCAAATGTAAAAATCCTCATTATATTTCATTAACGGTTTAATTGATTAATCAGCACTTTAGTTTATTATTGCTATGCATATAAATAAAACATTACATTATTTATAACTGAGATTAAATCCATTGTTTCAATCAGTCTCCTTGGTCTGGCACAACGACCGCACATCTTCCAACGATAAAATAAAAAGTAAAAGTTCTTAATTTAAAATATCTCGTGGCGCGAAAAGTTTTATATATACAGAGTGGTTTTTTCTTTGTACTTTTTATTTAAACTTGTGAAATAATACATTAAAATGTGTGTTTCTTAATAAAATAAAATAACTGGTGACATTTTAGTATTTTTTGCGCGTTCACAATTTAAATTACTTCTGGCTGTCTGTGATTTAATGGAACTGTTACTCAAACGATAGTGAAATGAGAGAGAGAGTGGTCGTCGAAAGTGAAATTCGTTATGGCGGTGGCGTGATGTCAGACATTTCACTAACAACGTCGTAATAAACCAGTTATCTACACAGTTATATAATAAACATTTAAATAATATACGATTTTTTAATAGGTTTATTTTTTATCGGATAACTACTCGTGTTTGTGATTAAAAAAATACAGTTTCTGAGACTAATGTGTGCGTTGTTCTAACTTTGAAATACAAAGGAGGTGAGTATTTATGTTAGGATTCGATATTTAAATATTGCTACATGCGTTATCTGTTCTACTAGCTGTTAGATAAAGCCAGTAATGAAAAACGGTTTATCATTTATGATTGACTCGAAGGGCGCACCGTTTCCGTGTACACACGCCAATAAAATGCTCGTAAACTCAGTTATTAAAGGCTGCCGCAGACAGGCGCGACACGACTCCGGTAGAACAATTTCTATGAATTTTTCATACAAATTGTTCCATCAGAGTCGCATCGCGCCTATCAGTCAGAGCCTAAACTCGAAGAAAGTTATATTCTCTATGCGCGTTATTGTTCAATTTGTTCCATATTTTTTTATTTTGTTTTTTTTTTCAATTATCAATAATTCATAGACTAGGAGACGTTTTCTATGAGAAATTGGTTACACTGCTGATATGATATGAATTAAAAAATGCCGCGAAATTATCTATACCAGCAACGGTTTTAAACTAAGTACCTATCTGCAATCCAAAAAAGCAAAGGCTTGTCCAAATATCAAATCTTCTAACATTTTTAATTAAATTTGGCAAAAATAATGACACATTCTACAATCCTTTCTGTTTAGGTGCTTACGACTCTACTAAACGTATAATACCTTTTGGCCCTCAAGGCTACATACAGTCTGTCAGACTCAGCAACCACAAACCACGTGTAGAATATTTCAAATACATATCTTTGTAGATAACGCAATCCTACGCACATCTTGCGCAGGATTGCCAAACCCAGACAATCGGGAAAAATAAATATTAGATTAAAACATTGTTATCTTACGTTTTCCGCGTGTGATGAAGTGATCAAACAATTTCTTCGAATACAACAGGAAAATTTGTGTCGATACGACACAATCACGAGGTCGACTGTTGCTAAGGCCAAAGACGATCGTTATTAGCCTTACTTTATGTCAACTGTAGACAACAAATGGTATTTTAAAACATACCCACAATATACCGAACTTTGATTATCGAATTCAAAGTAAGAATACAAGCTGCAGGACTTATACAAGCTAAACAAATGTAAATCGTGATCTGTGCGACGAATTTTCCCTAAACATCACTTTTCTGAAAACTGCCCCAAACTCTAACATACATTTTCATAATTTAATAAACATCCACACAAAAATTTCAATCGTAGATTTGCCCTTCCGTTCCAAAAGATGTCGCGGTTTCTGTTTCGTTTTGACACCTCTGAGACGGACAGTGTCGCAGCGACTTGACTTGGTTGTCATGGAAACGCCATTGTTAATGTGTGAGCTCGCTCCTCTCATTATGGACGATTTTTCGTGCGACTAAGTACAGTGAGGGCAAATCTACGATTTAAATCTTTGCATCCACATTTGTTATAACACTTTATGGACGGTTTCAAATAAACTAGCATTAAGTATGATGCAGATCAGGAACTAAAATCATGAACGATTAATACCATAAAACGTCAATAATACAGTTGGTGAACAGGGGCTGTGTTATTAGTAAAGAGGGGGACACTGGCAATTAAGTAACTCGAAAAATATCAGAATCATCTAAACAAGATCTGGACCCCTGTCTGTGCTTTGACAACCCTGGCCGAGGTCTGAGCATCATTCAAGGATGTGGCTTTGTTCTGTTGCTAAGATCTTATCTAAATCAACTCACTGTTTAGAAAAAAAAAATTGTTGTCCCAACAGAATAAAAGATTTAAAAACAATGCTTCGGTACTCACCGTATCTATTACCCCATCAGTAATCATAGCGCCACGTATTTGCATGCGTAAGCGCAACAAATGTGCTTACATACGTCACTGATTCGATTACGAAGAAGTAAACCGAGTCAACTTGATTTGATGCTTCGTATTGATTGCGCACACGCATGTTGTAAACACAGCTCTATCTTGATTATTATCTAAGATAAATCACAAACAACATGCACGTATTTGAAAATCGATTTTGTTAAAATAGTGATTCTTTGTTTCTTTTTTTAAAGTTATTACGTCTGTGGACTTAGTAGGGAGATGTCGCATCAGGTATGTTAAAAATCCAGTATCGCCAAATTTTCACGATACTTATGAATTTCGGGAAAAAGCCTAGCAGTTTTCATAAATCTCGAAATCAATAAAACTTATTTTTAGTTTACACAAATCTGTTTATCTATACATTTTAATTGTGTTGTACTCAACATGAAAATAGATAAAATATTTGTAATGCAATCACAATATTAGCTTATCACATTATCGACACTGAAGGTATGCATACTATTATCAACTACCTAGCTTCTGTCTGCGACTTCGTCCGCGAGAAATTTCTGCCCACGAACAACCGCGTCGCGCTGCGTCGCCCGCGCACTTACTTCGTAGCATAATTTTTGACTTTTTTCTGTTTCCTCGGCTCCTAAGGGTCGTAGCCTGACGTTAAATAGCCTATAGCCTTCCTCAAGAATTAGGCTATCCAATGAAAAAATATTTTTTTCAAATCCGACTCCGTAGTTCCAGAGATTACCGCGTTCAAACAAACAAACTCTTCAGCTTTATTGTATTCATTAGTATAGATTCCGTGGTACAAACACCTACAAGTTTGTTGACCGAGTGATAGTGATTGCTTCAGACTTTGATCCCGAAATCAGACGGTAAAAGATAAGTTGGTTGAAAAGTAATAATTAATACAGTTAGTGTCGTTGATGATTAAGGGTACTACAGGACCTAGTTTTAGTAGTTTTATATTGCTTAAAAGTATATGATCCACTGCAGTAAACAAAATCAGAAATTTATATGATATTCTTCAGGATATAGGCTAGTAAGATAGTGTGTTGAAAACATAATACAACTAATTTGATACGATAGAAAAAAATCACGAGGATACCTCTAACAAAATCTTTTAACGATTAAAAATCATATTAATAAACATGCAATCATTCTGATTTTTTGTCAGATTATTCTACAAGCAACATATTAGGTACCGTAATAGTGTTTTAATTTTTTAGTCCAATCAATAGATTTTTTGTAAATACATAATTGTTTCATATTTTGCAATAAATTACCAGCGTCATCGCGCTTCTCTTTCTTTTCTATGCAGTCCGAAAGTGACCGCGTTTTAGCTGTTGTAAGCCTCTTAATATTTAACCATATTTTGGATTTATTAAGATGATTATGATAAACACGGTACAATGGAGTTGTTTTGTACACCAAGGAAAAAAAAAGAAAAAAAAAGTCATTTATTCAAACCAGGCTGATAATCAGCACTTTTCGGACGTCAAAATTACATAAGACAGTCCCCCAAAACGCCCACCCTTCACCACTTCCTAGTGCGTTAGCTGGGAAGAAGAAGTGACGCAACAAACTGCCCAGCAGCACAGCTGTAAACTTCCTAGTGCGTTAGCTGGGAAGAAGAAGTGACGCAACAAACTGCCCAGCAGCACAGCTGTAACAACATGCTGTAGAATCCAAAAAATATGCCATTTCCAACTCAAAACATTTCCTTATTAGACAGGGCCCGTCCCCGTTGCTGCGAAAGCAGAACATTAAAAAACATACTTACCCAAAGTGTTTTCGAAAATACACAATTTACCTTCTTTTATAAAAGGACTTATACTTTATATCGGGATTTAACGGGAAATTGGGAATTTCTTTGTGTATGTTAGTCAGTTGAGGAAAAGAGCCAAAAATAATCATGTTCCTCGTAATAGGCACGTCACGCTCTTGTCATTCTGAGCTCTAAAAAGGGAAAACATTTTGCACAAGGTAAATGAATGAATTTCTTCTAATTTTATTCGTGCTTGTACGTGGTCTAAGTAGGTAGGTACCTTGTTGTGTAAGATTGGTGAAAGTGTCAAATTATCACTATACTGAACGACGCTCTCACTATCATTTTCTTTTTTCAAACCATATTTTTAAGCTTCCGTAGCCAAATGCTGTCAACGTACCCTATTACTATGGCTCCGCGGTCCGTCCGTCCGTCTGTCACAGGGTTGTGTTGTATTTACTTGTATTTTTTGAACCGTAAGAGCACTTAAATGTTCACAGAGTGAAAAATAAAATATAGTAAAAGAATTAAGGGAGGTCCCATACAAGAAACGTATTTTTTTTAATGAAGCATTAAAAAAAAAATGTGTTAAAATTATTCAAATCCAAATTCAAAATATTTTATATCACATAAACCTACATGAAACGTCAGAAGCTAGGTGCACGGTTCCAATTGGTCGTTCCTTATGGAGAAGAGGTACGGAACACTTCGTGTTCGCGCGCTTTTTTTTGGTACCGCTACAGTTGAAAGTGTTCTTTATCGAATCGGTATCGATACTAGCAAATACCAATGCAGTAAAACCTATGTTAGGTTAGGCCGGCAGGCACTATAAACTGATACAGCTATATTATTTTATTTCTAGAAATTAGCATTTATTGTCAAAATTATCATGTTTATGATTGAAAATTTTAAATGATCGTGTGACAAGGTCTTTTTGCGAATACAGTCATTAGGCTGAACCTAATCACTTAACGTGTTTGTTTTATTAATAGGTACTGCCTAAATGTTATCCGTTTATCAAAGAAAATCACTACTAATGTTTATAGCAGCTTTTGTGGCCTTCAAGTACAAAGACAAAATAGTAATGTCTGACCGAAACAGGACGTTCTACCGAAACCGAATCTTCGGTAATTGTATCAGTTTCGGCCGAAACCGAAACCGAAGCCAAAACTATTTCAGACATGTTAAAAATCTATTGTTTACTGATATTTGGCTTATTTTTACACTTATACAGACACGTGTTAAATGAAATAAAAAACAATATTTGAAGTGAGATAAAATATAAAAATTTACAAAAGATGTTAACTACTTCTTGGAAGAAAAAAATGTGAGTTATAAAAAGCTGACAATAGCGGGTGACACACGAGCCACGAACTCACCCGAAGTCAGCAGCACGACGCGCGTAAATTCACGAACGCAGAGTTTCGGTGCGGCCAAAGATTCGGCAGAAAATCTGCCTAATCCAAAACAGATGCCGAAAATATATTATTTGCCGAAACTGCCGAAACCGAAACCGAACCTTCGATCGGTTACTACAAAATAGCAATCAACAGTTATTAAAATGAAGTTAGCAGAATTTCCAATTAACTTTTCCGTTGTTTTTGGCACCGAAGCCCGAACAATACCTACAGCAGCAAACAATTCGTGCCAGAACCAGTGTTCTGTCTAGTAAACAAACATAGCTGTAGAGCCAATCAATCAACCCAGTTGATTACTGGATCCACAGTTCACAGGTGAACGTAGAACTATCCCGAAAACTGATGTGTCAGAATCTGCACTATTGCCTCACGGGACCCGGGGAAAAATCGGTAAAATAATTGACATAAGTTGCATTACACCGAAGCGACGTTGTAATGTTTGCCAGCCTGTAGATAGGACGTACGCAATACTTTTGTTCCGTGCGGAATTGGAAATAGCGTTGTGTAGCTTTGCAATAATTGCAATTGGCATTCCTCTCTAGTGCCTCGCTATCGCATTGGTGTCGGGAACTAGGGAGTAGACAGGACGTATCTATAGCCAGCAGCGAGAGCTAGCAGTTTAATTGTAAGTGACCGATTGCAACATAGATCCATTTATTTAATTAATCCTCTGCATAACCCTTCGCTGATACAAGGCGTGATTATCAATTCAGGTTTTAAGTGACACCACTGACCGACATTTAAAGCTCATATTTTAGAGTAATGAACTTATGGAAAAAAATCGTGAATGCCGTTGACTTTTAGAACTATACCAAGATATCAGATGTCTTGGTATTTTCATAGTTCTAAAAGTCAACGGCATTCACGATTTTACATTTTATTTAAAGAAATAATGTTTTGGTATTTTCATAATATTTCGTTTAAAAAATTTAACGAAATAATATAAAAAAACCAAAACATTATTTTTAAACGAAACATTCCGAGTCAATTATATTCAATTAAAAAATCGATTCAATTGATCGATTTCAATTATTTTTTATTGACTTTTTATCGTGTGTGAGTGTTACATTGTTTGTTTTTCTTGATTTATTTAATATTAATATTATTTTATTTTAATTTTGCATCTCTCAGCTTTCAGCTTTGCATGGTCTCTGCACTTTAAACTATTCCTTCACAATTTTTTCAATATCCTGATATATTTAAGAAAATCCTAGATATTCTTTGAAATCATAGTTGATGTGTAGTAAATATATCCGTACTTGTTTCCCAGCAGAGTTTACCTACATCTTTAAACCTTTAGGAAATGCCGTTGTTTACAAATTCTCCACAATCGTTCAATCGAATTGCAATAAATCTTTATGTGATTGTGATGTGACTTTGACGTATTTGTGAATGTGTGTCACTAATGTGAATAGCTCAATCTAGACTAGAACATCGGTTTTACATTGATCCAGTGTTTTTATCCAGCGCTGGAATCCAAAGACACTAGATCGATATTGGAACAATACAGGGTCAAATTAAGGGGCCCGTGGCTAAATAATAACAGCCGCACGGGTTGATCGATAAGGTTAAGCTACGCTTGCCGCGGTCAGTCGGTACGAGACCCCTCCGTGCCTCGGAGAGCACGTTAAGCCGTTGGTCCCGGCTGTCATTCTGGGTTCTTTGACAGTCGTTACGGGTCGACAACCAGTCTTTCCAAGGGGTATCGTGTTACCCAGTAACCGGGTTGTGGAGGTCAGATAGGCAGTCGCTTCATGTAAAATACTGGCATTCAGCTGCATCCAGTTAGACTGGAAGCCGACCCCAACATAGTTGGGAAAAGGCTAGGCAGATCGACACGGTCAAATTAAATTATTAAGCGAAACTCGTTATCTAAACACGATAAAATAAACTCAACCGACGGTTGCCGACCCAATTTTTTTATTTTTTTTTGTTTTTATTGTAGAGATCCATCGCGTCTGCATTTTCGCTAATTAATTTAATTTGACCTTGTATAAACACTTTTCTATCCAGTCTAGCATCCAGTATCCAACGCTAAATTAGAATAAAGCAGAAGCTAATTCAAATTTCGATCCAGTGGATCGCTGTATTGAAATATTGGATCAATGTAAATCAACCTCGTACAATATTTTTTCTCTACATCGTTGTATCTAAAACAGTTTTAATAACAAATTAATACGAACAGAAGCATCGACCTACTTAGGGAACTGTCGCATTGTTTACGCAAGGGCCACGTATTGGTTGACAACTTCAATTTCATACATGATCGCTTCAACGAGGGGCACTAACGAACTTATTTATTAATAGATTGTCCAACACCAAGGCCTATATAAACCTTAAATAAATGTGTGTATAGAGATGGTCTACTTGCTTATGGAAATCCATACTAAAATAAGGACGAAGCCTGGGTAAAAAAAAAAAATATACAATAAAAATAAAAATTAATAAAATAATTATGTAGTCCGTCAGTCAGATAATAAAAAAATATTAGACGTATTTTTTGCTTTATCATATTAATAAAGAAATACTTAGATAAAACGCATTTTAAGTTGGGGGAGCGGGGGTCGCTAAGTCACAAGTAAGTATAAAATTACATACTCGTGACCTCATGGCACATTTTAACTCAATGTATCGCCGTTATCTTTAGATTACGTAAAAAAAGAAAAAATACGTGTCCAATATTTTTTACTAATATACATAACGCACTAAAAAAAATATATTTCTCAGCATCCCTATTCAAAATAAAAGCGAAGTCTGTATGTTGCCTTTTACGCCTTATTAACGGCTGAACGGATTTGGATGTTTGGCACACGTTTAGACCATAACCTGGTTTAGGACATATGATAGTTTTTATGCAAAGTAGTACGTTCCCTTGGGATAATTTCCGACCTCCACGAGGACGAAGCCGCGGACAAAAGCTACTTAATAATAAATGATCCAATAACACTGAAATAATAAAACTTGGAGAGGTTCTGACATCTTGTGCCAATATAAAGCTGGATAGACACTCGCATATTCAATTGAACCGAATACACGATAGCCACTAGTAAATTCAATTGTGCCAGTCGACTTTCACAAGTTGTCAATTTGTCATGTTGTTAGATTTATTTGGTGGAACTCTCGGCAAGATATTTGCTGTGAAGTGTGAATGTTTTCACAGAGACAAACTTGCGAGTGAATATTATGCAGTTCATGCACGATTTACACATGCAGAATTTTATACTGACTTATGAAGAATGGTCATAAATGTATAGACCGATACAATCTGTCTCCCCAAAATTAATAATCATCATGACATGACAACTTTATCATTTGTGTCTCAATGATTCATAATTTTATGATGCAGCATTTTAGCACTACTTTTAAAAAGTGTCGAAGAGCCAAAGTCTGTTTTAGTTGCGTTTTCTTTGACACTATTATCATATCATTAATCCTCAGCTTCTGTCTCTCTGATACAGACTGTCAATACCTAGATAAATGATGATTCGACAAAGATATATGCTTAAGCGAAATTTTTCCTTAACTGAGTGTTAACTTAGTTTAGGATACGCAGTGTCATGATATCAAACCAATAGTACCACGAATGAATAAACTCCTAGAAAACCACACCCCAAAACTAACATACCTCAGAAACTGGCCATTAGTTGTTAACTCCGGTTAAATCACAATGCACAGTTTATATGCTCACGCGCATGGTAACTAAGGTCATGTAATAAAGCGGTTTCCGTTATTCATTATGTCATGGCATAACGATGATAAGGAGTGTTAATGCGGATAAGAACTCCAATCTGGCTTCAATATGCATAGATTTATTAAATGACCGAGACGTATTTGAAATAATGATGTAAGCCCCACTCAAAGGGTAAGAGGTAAGGGTAAGAGTAGAACGATCTGGGATAATGGAGTTGGGTATAGACTGCTCTTAGTCCAGTAAATATGTGCTATCAAACATAAGTTCAGATTTAGGCTGTCGTTCATGTGTCCCGGATTAGCCCTAAGTGTTGAGGACATCAGGGGAACGTCTGAGAGTTTTTGATCTGGATTTTCACCTAGAAGCTGCGATCTTGGACTGGTGAAAGTGATTTTTTTGATCGCACCCTTAGGACAGCCTGTAGGCTTCCAAACACTCGCCAAATCACATATATATGAACAAACAATTTTTAAATCTTCACTTCACTGCGTGTTACTATTTTTTTCCACTTATGTTTTATTTTCCTAAACCATGCCATACCTTCCTACAAAATACAGCATGAAAGTGGAATCATAATTCATCACAAGAAACTAGCCTAATCGCATTTCACACTCATAATAGTCTTTTTGTCAGTTCAGCAAGATTCATTGCGTTGATTTAGTAGACAGATTTTTAAACTAACGATCCAATAAATATTGTTGTACACACGGCTTCATATGAAGCTATACATTTCTACAATATGAACTGATCTTGCATTGTAGAGGGATTTCCATACAATGCGAAGCTATCTCTTAATGGAAATCTGTAGCTTGGTAATGTCCCCGTGTGTAGGTGTAAAAGCGAACTATTTGACCTTTTCATTATTGATAGATATGACTTTCATCCTGTAGTAAGCCAACTGCAGTAATAATATTAATATATGGTCCTGTTTTCGTTCAGCTCGCCCGTCTCGGGTACTACAAACTGGCGGCGGCGGTGCAGGCCGACACCGAGCAGCGCCCGCGCAACGGACTCCACCACCCACACCCTAAAGAGATTAGGTAAGCCATTTAAGACTGGACTTATCTCCCGGTTTCTGGAAGCCTCACTTCAGTAAATATGCTGTTTCACTAACTGTCAAATAGTTTCTGGGTCACCAACTCAAGCTAAGCCCGCATGCTTGCAACCCGCTCTATTTCTCAGACATTATAGGTTGATTACGTCATGTTCTGTTATTTCAGCCAACCAATCACAATAGTCATAAAATTTCTTAGCTAAGGCATGATCATAGAGTTTTCCAAAACCGGGAATCTGCTTATCTCGTGCCTGCACGCGTAGCGTGACAACTATATAAACGGGTTTTCTACTGGTTTTGTCGACGGAAGAATAGACAAAATGACAGATTGTGATTGCTTATCTGTCTATTCTTCCGTCGACAAAACCCGTTTCTATTGTGGTCATGCTAAGCGTGCTGAGCTCATGTTTCGAATTCAATTTCCTCAAAAAAATATTTGTAAGAACACCCATATTCTGTCCTTCACATTTTACAGAAGGTTCTAGTCTAGGCACTTATAGAACCGGCACGTAGACAAAGGTGATAATTATGTTTTAATACTTAACACGCGTTTCTAAGGATGACCTCACCTTAGGCAGGGGTGTGATCCTATTTATAGAGACCACTATTCAAAATTAGATGCATCAATAAGTACCTTTCGTTAACCTACTCTAATAAATTAGAAGTTTCTAGTACGCTGGAAAGGACATTAAAAAAGACATTAGAGAAATGGGTTTTGGTCAAAAGTTTGTCTTGTCCATCTACGTGTTGAAAATAGGTCATTTATTTTGGGACGAAAGGCTCTTCATCTTTTTCTTCTATATTTTACTAGCGACCCACTCCAGCTTCGCAAGGTTTTAAGACTTGACTTGACATATCTATAATAATTAAGAAATCTCGATGCAAAACATCGAGATTTCTTAATTATTATAGATGTGTTTTTAATATGAATGTAATATATACACTTAAACGTTCCGGAATACAATCTCTAAATGATGTTGAAAACCCCATCAAAATCCGTTGCGTATTTTAAAAGAACAACGTGGACATACAGACAAACGCGACTTTGTTTTATAATATGTGTAGATAGATATTAAAGTCGGTTTTAGGGCTTTATATCTCAAGGACACCAGTGGCAGCGCAACCATGGTCGCACTGCCAAAAAATTTATGGTTGATTGCGCAACCGATTGGACACCAGTACGCGTAGCATGAACACCGTAGAAACGGGTTTTGTCGACGGAAGGATAGACAAAATGACAGATTGTGATTGTTTAACTGTCATTTTGTCTATTCTTCCGTCGACAAAACCCGTGTCTACGATGGTAATGCTACGCGTGCTGGTGAGATACCCTACCCATCAAAGCTATGTACATTTTGCTGGCAGCGCGACCATGGTTGCACCAACTTGGTGCCCTAGTGAGATATAAGCCTTAGTGTCTGTCTGTATGACCGCGTTGATATTTTAAACTACGCAACGAATTATGATGCGAATTTCACCATCATTTATAGAATTTATTCCGAAATTTAAGTGTATATTATGTACATCAATATTAACTTATTACAAAGAAATCTCGATATTTTGTCAAGTTGTAAAAAGCATTGCGAAGCAGTCGTTAATAAAGATGAATAAGTACACAATCCGATACTCCTTACCTTTGGCCTGCTTGTGACTGACTACATCAATATATTTTGTCTACGAGGCCCGAATCCATAAATGCATCGCAGACATAATTATGTACTTGAATGATTATGTATTATGTACTACGGACGAAATTCTTAAATAGTCGAGTATCGGTTATTTGCGTCGTTTAAGATAAGCCCAAGTACGATATATTAATAGCTTCGATCAATTTGCTTATGGTATCTTTAGAGATATGAGGAACAGGGTGTAAAGTTCACTCATCCTCTATAGAAAAGGGAGGATCCTCCGACTAGACCGATGTTGTCTGGTGAGCAACTGCCCAACGATTGATGTCGGGACGTTGTATATATACTCGTCGCGTGGTAAACCCTGCTTGCGCGTTGCAGGATTTTGCGTGACGTCAGTATGATGCGTAGTTCACATCGGGCGTTGTAGATGCCGCCACAGTATCTTCATTTTGGTGCCCTTATCACAGTTTATTTGGGGTAGGCGGAGTTAGTCTTTTTCTTCCATATATTCAGCGTATGTTGATTCGTACGCAGCGCCGAACTTACCCGATCCCCAACATACTTAAGTCAGCCGCCATCTCAGACTTAACTTCTGTCGCTTCGGTCTACCTCCTTCCTTATAGCCGGCGATATTTAAACTTAACACTTGTGCATACCTAGATTTCAGACGAGAATGGATCTGCTTCTCAGCTTTTCAATGGCCCTACTTTGAAACTTTCTCTGGGGTACTTATATACTCATTCCTTTTCATTATTATCCATTCTCGTCACACAAAATTTGACTAGCGTAATGACGATAATATTTGACTCTCGAGATCTTTATGAAATTGTAAGGACTGTGGGACAGACCCGATATAGGAATTTGATACAAAATTTTAAATGACCACTCTTCGAACAAAGAGATTATGAGAAAAGATAGCATAATAGTCCTTTGTGAATTTGTGATAAAAACGTTACATACATAGTTATATATTACGTACTGAGGTATGTACGAGCCGTTGATTATAATCTAAATAGCGACCCGACCCTACACACAGTTTTTACTACTTACACTTACTTCACATAAACCTTCCTGAATAAATTCTCTAAATTATGCTGGAAACCGCATCAAAATTCGTTGCGAAGTTTAGAAGAACAACGCGATCACATTAGACGTTATACAGGGTGGCAGGGACATCGACGCAAAAAAACAAAAACTGTTACCATGGATTCAGTGCATGATAATGAAATTTTTCGTACGGTTATTAAAAAAAATATCAGCTGTTCCATACATTTTGACCGCGTAGGTCGTCTATGAAACAGTAGATTTTTTTTTTAATAACCTATGAAAAATTTCAACGCAGCAGGGGAGTTCAGAATCATGTACTGAATCCATGGTAACAGTATTATTACTGCAGTTGGCTTACTACAGGATGAAAGTCATATCCATCAATAATGAAAAGGTCAAATAGTTCGCTTTTACGTTAGTTCAGAATCATGTACTGAATCCATGGTATCAGGTTTCGCGTCAATGTCCCTTCCAACCTGTATACTTTATTATATACATAGAAAATAGTTCTTGGCACTGAAATCCAGTAACCTAAACAGTAGTGTCCATCAGATATCGTCCTCACCTTATAAACACGATATGAATAATTCAAGGGCAAAGGAAACGTACAGCACAAGCCAGTTGTTTACTTTGCACTGTTTGTACACACTTCGGCAGGTTCCAGAGCATCCCTTGGCGTTTATTTATTGGAGTAGTCATTAATATTGTTTTAACTTTGATCTTTGTTTATTGTTTATGGAAAATTAATATAAGATCGTGGAGTTAGACTTGCGTCTGCTGGCGGATATAAGCAATTTTCGTACTTCGTGTGATAGGATAGCTTGTAGGTGCAATAGTTGTCAAACAAATAGGTGAAGTCGACCGCTTATTAAGAGGGCGCCTAAAGGTCCACTAGCGCCACTCTTTAAAAAAAATATTATCTCGTGACTGAGAAGGAATTATGAATAACGGCTAGACTGGACCCTCGGTAAGTGTGTCTAGAATTTTCTAATACCTTTTATAAAGTTTCATATTGAGACACGAAGCAACAAAATACGATCTAAAGAAAAGCGGCCACATTCCTCTAGATCGTATTTTGTTGCTCCGTGTCTCAATATGAAACTTTATAAAAGGTATTAGAAAATTCTAGACACACTTACCGAGGGTCCTGTCTAGCCGTTATTCATAATTCTTTCTCAGTCACGAGATAATATTTTTTTTAAAGAGTGGCGCTAGTGGACCTTTAGGCGCCCTCTTAAGACTTAGCAAACTTTCTCTCTTTGTTACTGCAATAGGTACTTCATTTGCTTTAAGCTTCAAGTATTACACTTACAATACGTAGATGTTATCCCTAACAACTGGTGAGGCACCTATAGGTATAGTTTGATTCAAACTTAATGGCGGCTCAGAAGTTAGCCACGCGCTGCGCAGTACCGCACCCCTCACCCCCGCTGACACATGGATTCGCTACTGCGCAGCGACTCGCCTCATGTTCCGAGCCGCCATTAAGTTTGAATCGGGCTGTAACGTCCGTCAATCGCAACAGAAAAATAATATTTTTACGCCATCGACTTACCTTATTCGCTGGAATTCTTTACTTATAACAAGGGCTCAAACGAGAGGACTAGGCCCCCTACTTCATTGTAAATTGCTAGCGATCTAGTCTGCGGCAACATTGCCCTATGATATTGATTTACCTACCAACGTTGAATAGTTCATTGTATTGAAGTTGCAAAGGTTACTGTGAACTCTCACAATGCCTTCCTATTGCCAAGAAATGCCATTTTGAAACTATGTCCTAAAGTATCCGACTCAGAACTGTTATTGAGTGCTAGTGGGGTTTAGTATTTACCTCTCTGACCTTCATAAATCAAGGTGATATAACACTGTGTGGATCTATCAGGCAAGCTCTTGTGGTTGGCATCGCCCGATAATTGTATTGTTATGGGTTTAAAAACGCCGTGAAGAGGCGTGAACGTTTGGTCCGTAATTCAGTGGTTCCATCGAATTTGACATTGCTTAGAAATGAATGGAGCATATTTCGAAAAACAGTAACGGTATTAGCAACTTTATGCTGCATTCAGTTTTTTATTTTCTAAGAACTTTCAGTGTGTCCCACGTAATAACTGCTTACCGCGGTACTAAAAACGAGTTTCAAAATCCAGCCCTCGAATCACTTAGATTTCTAATTCTTAACGCGCAGTACTGACTTAACCTAGTTACGAATTACGCCAGTATTATAATAGAGAAAGTTCTATGCAGTTTTTGAGATTAGCTGTGGATAGTGGTGACTGGCATGGCTACTAATGGGCCATCTTCATGCTTTCTCTAAGAATTAGCGAGTATAGCGGTGCATGACAGTTGATTGATGAAAGCGCTGGCTACTTTGCCTTGTAAGTAAAGCAGACGGAGGCATTTATTTATTTATTAGAGCACTAACTGCGCCCCTTGGTTTCACCCGCATAAATCTCGATCCCATGGGAGTATCGGGATAAAAAGTATCCTATGTCTTGGCACAGTCTACCCATGTGCCAAATTTCATCCAAATCTGTTCAGCCGTTTGAGCGTGAAAGCGTAATAAACAAACCCACTTTCGCATTTATAATATAAAAGTTAGGATGGAATACATACAGCAAAAAAATAAAATAAAAACATATTTATTAGGGACATGTTGCTGGAGGTTGTTGACTTGTTGCACCACTTCTTTCCAGATTAAACTTGAGGAAGTAGTAAAGGATAGGCGTTTTGGGGCCTGTCTTTTGTAAATTTTGATTTTCAAGTCTCAGTCTAATTTTGTAAATAATTATGAACATTTTGCAATATACACGGTCAAATTAAATTACGTAGTGAAACTCCGCAGAGTTGTGGGGTATCGTAATCTAAACATGATTAAGCTAAAAATAAATAAAATAGATGTTTTTTTTTGGGGTCATTGTTTTTTTTTTAAACTGTATAAAAGCCTCAGGCATTTTCTACCAGTCAAGTCTTAGGGTGATGCAGAGACAAAATATAGCAATGGCAAGTACAACATAATTGATAGATAACTCGAAAAGGAATAAATACTAATACATAGATACATACATATACAGGGTGGCAGGTGGCTTCCGCCTGACACAGGTCCTCACCGGACATGGTTGTTTCGGGAGGTTCCTGTTCAGGATAAAGCGGGAGGAAACGCCCGGGTGTCACCACTGTGTGGATCGCCCGGAGGACACGGTGGAGCATACGGTGGAGGTCTGCCCAGCTTGGGCGGAGCACCGCCGTGTCCTCACGGAGGCGATCGGCGGCGGCGATCTCTCGCGTCCGGCCCTGGTTCAGGCCATGGTCCGGAGCGAGAGTGCATGGGAGGCCGTCACCTCCTTCTGCGAAGCAGTAATGCTCGCGAAGGAGGAGGCGGAGCGCGCGAGGGAGAGGCAAAATGCGCCCCCTCGCGCCCCTAGTCGCCGCAGGAGACGCCCCGGGCGTCGGGAGTCGCGAGCCGACTTCCGGCCACCGTAGGCGCGGGCTTGCGGACGGTGAGCAATGGGTAGCTCGCCGTCCGATAGGGACCAGGCCCGGGTCGACGGCGCGTTGTGTTCCACGCGCGCCTCAAAGAGATGTCAGCAACAACTGACGGGGTCCGGAAGGGCCAATGCCTGCCGGGGTTGCGGGTTTGTCTGAAAGGGATATCGCGACCTCGGCACACAGGCAACGGAAGGAACACGGGTGGGTTTTAGTCAGTAAAAGTCTGACACGCCCTCCCGCTCCACCCAGAGCGGGAGAAGTTATTTGATAATTTCCCATCCAAAAAAAAAAAAAAAAAAGGGTGGCAGGGACATCGGCGAAAAGTTCCATAGAAATGTGCAATACCTACGCGGTCAAAATGTATGGAAAAGCTGTTTTTTTTCTTAAATAACCGACGAAAATTTTCAATGCAGGGAGGTTCAGAATCATATACTGAATCCATGTTATCAGTTTTCGTGTCGATGTCCCTGCCACCCTGGATATAAAGAAAATAAACTTAGTTATGAGAAATAACGATAGATAGAAAACGAATCCAGCAAATCAGCGCTGGGATGATTCTGCAAACTTCTTACGAATATGTTGACGTGCCTTCACTTTAAAAGATAACCGACTGCTTGCCGTCCGGGCAAAGGGTCATCAGTCGTAGTGTTGAAATATCAGTTTAAAAAAGCAGTGTTTTTGTGTAAACTTCACAGACGATATGGGTACCGATATCTATACATGATAAAATAATTTAAAAAACAGATTTCCCAACTCATACTTTAAGTAACAACACTACCAGAGGTCGCTGACCTCAAAATAAAAACATTATTATATATTTTTTTCATTTTGTCATTTTTAGATATCGATACCCGTCACGTCTGCGGAGTTTTGCTAGCTAGTTATATTTGATCCTGTATAATCACACTGAAGGAAGCTTTAAAATGAGTTTTGCACAAAAATATACCGTTTTCCTTTATAACGTCGCCGTTGCCAGAAATAATAATTTGGCTGACCGAAAACGGTTTTCACTGGAATTCTGTTGTCACAAATTGATGTAACCTTTTTCCTAAAGGTTACAGGTAAATGAAAAGATAGAAAGAAAATACGTTTATTTGCGGTACACATGACGCAAAGAAAGAACAAAACACAAATATAAACAATTTGGGTCGAATCGTTCTTCTTTCAGACATAACCATGGTGGTTATAATTATGTGATATGTAATAACCTGACATTTATGAGACGTCAACTCCATCGATTATTTTTGGACCTTCAGTTAAAACTGGTTGGACTCCCGGCTAGCAATCAATTATATTATGATTCTTTATTCCCGTATGTTTTTGTAATGACTGACGAACTTCGGATCTCGGCGAGGCAGTTATTCATAATAGAAAATATGTAAAAAAGAAAAAACGACTGATCCAAAAAGGGCACATAGGTACTGAAATAAAATTACCAAAAAGTAATAAAAAAAAAAATATTATTGCTATTTAAAATTCACATTTTAAGTATCAAAATTACCCCAGAGCAAATTTTCAACAGGGGTCATAAGTTATGACTTGTAGACACCCGCCAAACGACGACCGCCCGCGTCCCAAGCCATAAATAACCGGGTAAAATTCGTCATTAAAAAAAAATGTCCGGTTTTTCATTTTACTTTACCCTAAAAGTTTCCACACTCTCAGTACGATACTTACCATCACAGTTTACACAGGGTTTTTGTGACATGTTTTTAGTATGGTGAAATTGGTAATCAGACGAAATTGGGCAAAACAGGGCCTTTTCCAATGAAAAATAAAAATGACAGATTGTGATTGTTTATCTGTCATTTTGTCTATTCTTCCGTCGACAAAACTCGTTTCTCCGGTGGTCATGCTACACGTGCTGAACAAACTTAAAGAAAAGCTACTGGCCACTTCGCCATGGTGTCCCAGTGAAATCTAGAGCCATCATTCTAGAACATATTTTATAATAAATGTAATTTTGTTTCAGCAGAAGCAAAACCACCACAATGGACAGTGATAGCCTGGTGCTGTGGAGGCGGCCCCTCACCACTCTGGAATACTTCTTCAA
The DNA here is from genome assembly GCA_914767755.1 of Agrochola circellaris. Classification (NCBI taxonomy): domain Eukaryota; kingdom Metazoa; phylum Arthropoda; class Insecta; order Lepidoptera; family Noctuidae; genus Agrochola; species Agrochola circellaris. Next base: position 15,847,675 of record OU611860.1, read on the forward strand.
AGAACTCGTCATATTGATCTCCACAGGAGTACAGAGGTAAGGAACAGTACATTCGTCATGAAAGTCGTTAGATAACAATACAGTTTATCGGCCAACGGCTGGACAAACTTCCAGAAAGTGTGGTCAATACTTTAGAACTTTTTAGAAAAGAGTACCAGACAAAACCCCCACAGAATGGCAGTTTTTACTTGTGAGAAGTAAATTTGAAAATTAACATTACATAGAAAGAAAGAAAAATGCTTTTATTGACATTACAAACAAAAAATACACCTTAAAACTATAAAAACAGAAAACAAATTATTATAATGCCAAAAGGGCCTCGGCTCAGCATAATGTCAGATGACACCACAAGGTGTACCACCTGACGCTGATTTTCAGCTGCAACCCACGAGTGCCATACGCTAGAATAATCAACATAGGGAAGTTAACATCACGCCTGTTACCCCCGAAGGGTTGGACAGAGGTGTCCCTATAGTACACCCACATTTTACCAGTTATGTTTAAGTCCTATTTAATAGAAGGCGAGCTATGCCTTCATCGTTTGAAAATTAAACTTCAAACATTGTTTCACTGGACTAATTGACTACTGGAAACAATGCATCCTGTGACTTTTTTCTTGTGGACAAATTGTAATTAAGTTTAATGTTTAGAAATTGACCTAATGCATCAAAAAGTATCGATGGTAAAGGAGTAAATATGATTGTTTTATTTCAGGTTATTAGCATACAAATTGTTGGCGCTGACGATATTTTTAGCAACATTAGGCACAGTTATATCTTACTACGTTAGCGGCCCACAGCAGCCTTATGTACAGGTAAATGATTATTTTTTATCCTATTTTCCAAACTAGCTTCCGATCTGCTGAAATAAGTGTCATGTCAAAAAATGACAACTTCTCAGAATGCCTCCCGGACGCAAAATGTCGATTTCTCAGTATTTTAAATGTGTATGAATGAAAGAATTGTAATGATTTATTTGAAATAAAATTTAATAATTAAATAACGAATGTTTATTAAAATGTAATGTATTGTAATAATTAGAATCAATATTATATTATGTAATTTAATCATTTGATATGAAACATTTGCAGTGCCCTTACGACATGCACCCTGCATGTCTTAATACTGTGTCATGAAATTTTAATGCATGCCTACTAACCAGTGTTTCACATGTTAGCAATTAAATAAATAATGTCTCTTTATTTTGCGAAAGAGAAATGGACATTTCAGGAAATCAGAAGCCGTCTAGGTATTTACCTTATTCAATAGTACATCGAATTCCATCCAAGAATCTACCGAATTGAAGAGTGGTTTGTTTTTATCCCGACTGCAAAGACCGATTTTTACCTCTCAGACAAATAATATTCATTTGGTTGCAACTTACCCTGCACAAGGTGGCCTGACCAGTAAGTGAAGGTCGCGGAAATCCGCCTGAAACGGGCAGCACAAGAGCCGTCATTGTGACGTTAGAGGCCTGTGTCCAGTAGACTAATGATGAATACAAATACAAATACAAATAGTTTATTTTCTTTAACAAAATTGTACTACATACTAGTGATAGAAGTGTCCCTTTAAGCAAGTAAATGCCTGTATTAGGACACTCCCCTCTTCCGTAACTTAAATTTACATAATGTACACAAGAAATGCCATTGTTTACTATTTACTATTTATAATTAATTACAATTTTAAGACTTAGATTAGATTAGATTTAATTAGATTTAATATAACTTAGTGTGCGTTTTGTGTATGTAATGTGAGGTGAGGTGGGCATAATTATGTGATCTGTGTTATGGGATGTATGTTAGTGTAGGATGTGTGTGTGTGTGTGACCTGTATGTGTGTAATTGTAAAGGTTGTGCATGAGAGTAAGTGTGTGCATGAATGAGTGAGTTATGATGTGTGCTGCAGGAGGGCCTCAGTGTCCTCATATGATAGTGGTTTTATCCATTGGATTACAAGTTTTTTACATTCTAGAAATTGTTTGGTGTAGACATATATTTCTTTATTTATTTTATTATAGAGTTGAGATGACTGTTTCTCGTATTGCCTGCTACAAAACCTGGTTTTTGTTTGAGGAATCGGTGCTATAACATCTTTCCTCCTTTTTGATAAGATAGCGGTATCATAAGGCAGCTCTTTGTGTTTTTTCAAAATAGTCTGAACAATGTAAAGTTTTCTCACCGAAAGCAAATCACTTATCTGATAAAGACTCTCGGTGGGAAATCTAATCCTTTTAAAGAACATGATTTTTATTATTATATAGCATAGCAAAGCCTATTATATTATTGAATTATAGAGCATAGCAAAGCCTATTATATTCCAACTACAGCACGCGTAGCATTGTCGACGGAAGAATAGACAAAATAACAGATAAACAATCATAATCTGTCATTTTGTCTATTCTTCCGTCGACAAACCCCGTTTTTATGATGGTCATTCTACGCGTGCTGGAACAGATAACTCCTACCTGTGAGAGGGAGTGGGCTGGTACGGGTTGGTGGATGTTTATGTCTTCAAAGTTGTGTCCTAGGACATAGATAGATAGATATATCGTTTATTTGGTGCACACAAAAGACAGCAAAAAATAAAAAAATAAAGCGATTAAATAATAACTAAACACATGAGTACATCTTCAAGGTGCCAAAGGAGTCCTGCTGTAATTTTCTTTTATTTGTTTCCAGGTAGTAATAGCAAGCTTAGCGTGGTGGGGCTGGTGGGTGGTACTCGGCGTGTGCAGTTCCGTGGGTTTAGGCACGGGACTGCACACGTTCCTGCTATACCTGGGCCCGCACATCGCGCGCGTCACGTTAGCTGCGTACGAGTGCGGAGCGCTCAATTTTCCTGAGCCGCCTTATCCTAATGAGTGAGTAATGTTGAGCTGAGTATAATGTCCCTATAATATTGACCAAAGTATTGACCAATAGATAGACGTCCACTGCTGGACATAGGCCTCCCCAATTGGGGGGTTTGCCATAACCGCCATGCTTAGCAGGCGGGTTGGCGATCGCAGTATGGTGTTAAAATGCATAGAGAACGCTGCTGTCCATTCTCTAGTGAGTCTCTTAGTCGCCTTTTACGATACCCACGGGAAGAAATGGGATGGTACTATTCTTTATGTCCGGCACCACACGAACAAGTTGAGTATAATGTCGCGATATTATTGATCAAAGTTGAGTATGATGACCCTATAAAACTGATGAAAGTTGAGTATGATGTACTTATAAAATTGACTAAAGTTGAGTTTTATTTCCAACATTGGCCAAAACTTAATATTATAATACCTTTAAGATTGATTAAAATTAATCAGGAGGTACTATAAATATTGGGCAATATTGAGTCTTAAATACATAAAATATAGACTAAAGTTCTATATTTAGTCCAAAGACCAAAATTGAGTATTGTCTATGTAATATTGATCAATGTTGAGTATTATACTCCTAATTACGTCTTACTTATTTTACTATTCACACAAATCAAATAAAAACTTTCTATCTTTTTCCAGCATAATATGTCCAGCCGAAATAGACCCAAACAACGTGGTGACGATATGGAACATAATGTCGAAGGTGCGCATCGAGTCCATGATGTGGGGCATCGGCACCGCGCTGGGCGAGTTGCCGCCGTACTTCATGGCGCGGGCCGCGCGCCTGTCGGGCGCCGGCGGGGCCGAGCTCGCGGCCGGCGACGACTCCCGGACCGGCCGGTGAGATTTGAGGAATGCGCCATTTTATACCCGAAGAACGAAACGTCATTATACAGCATCGAGATATAAGTACTAACGTACTAGAGAAGCTACGTCAAATAACTGAATTGTCCTATTCTTCGTAATTTGAATCTTTAGTTCGCTGCAGCGCTAAAATAATAACAATTCGTCTAAACCGTAACTAATTTACCACAGCGCTAGATTTGCTGCGGAAGTGTATTTATTCTCGGCAAAAAGGTCTTAAGCGCCATGTAAATCACGGCACTTACGCGTTTTCTTCGACAAATGCGGCGCGATCGCCGCAGTTGAACGAAACAAAGTAGGAATTTACGGTGTCTTCTCTAGTACGTTAGTACTTATATCTCAATGTTATACAGGGTTATTTGTAAAACACTAACAATCTCTTATGGGGTCACACTGTACTCTGAACAACTTTTAGTATGGCACCAACGATACAAACGCGTTCCCTACATTTATGTTCGTATAACTCGTCGAAATGTAGGGAACTGTGGAATCTACATTGCCACATGCGAACTACGCATTAAAGACCTGACGTCACACAACATCCTGACGTCACACAAATCCTGCATCGCGCAATTAGAGTTTACCGCGCGATGGACATATATACAAGCTCCCGACTTCAACCTCTGGGCAGTTGCCCGCCAGACACGATACCCGTCTAGTCCCCCCCCCAGTAACCCCTTAAGAGGTTGTTAGTGTTTTACCAATAACCTGGTATACCTGTACCTTTGCCCGGTGCTTACCAGATAAAAGTTAAAATAATTGAAAAAAATCACTTTGCAACTTAACCGTTACAACTTCTGGATGAATTTATGTCATTTAAACCTCTTTTTTTTAACAGTTTTATGCTGAATATAAAGGCTAAAATTAACTACGAATACGCGGTATTTAGTGCGTCAAGAGTTCAACTTAAATCTTATAACACGTCGTGATCATTTGAAAAGATAAACTCCTTTGGCAGGTTTAAATAAAAAGTTGAGACATTTTTGTCCCAGGTCTTTGAACTTATCAAAAAAGTATATTATAACTTGTACTGTAACATCTTATTATTTTTTGCTATCAATTCTAAGCGTTAACTTTTTATGTAAGTATGAACGTTCATTTAAAATATCATAATTAATAAGTAAGTTTTTTGTTGAACGAAGCAATGATGTATGTGCAAAATAGGTAGTTTAAAAATTAAAATAAATCGTAAAATATTATTTGATAAATGTTATTTCCTTTGTTATTCTATTTAATAAACAGCATTAATATGGTATTTACAACAAAAAAAAAGGATTTTAAAAGGTCTTAGATTTCCTAGTAATTAGCAGTGCGGGCACAAAGCTCACGCTTTCATCACTCTTCGTCCAATAATTACAAAACAACTACATAATTATCCATAGATAATAGACCACTTTTGTTTTTTTAATTGTAAGGCCCGTTCACACGGCTATGATGACGATATTTTGTTACTGTATGATTTGGGATCATTCGGCTGTTTGTTGGCAGTGTCTTATTGCATTTTGTTTTTAACTGTATGAACATTGGGATGTTGACGTGTGCATCAGTACATTGCACCCGTGTGAAGCAGTTGCGCGTCGCTAATATCTATGTACAGTGGAATCCGTTTATAATGACATGGAAGGGAATTGATAAACACGTCATACTAAGCGGAAGTCATACAAAGCATTGTGTATATGCATTGTATATACAGAGCATGTGAAAAAAAAGCAACCTTATTTTTTTAGGTAAATACTTATTTTAATAGAGAAACATAGCATATTAAATAAAAATAAAAACTGCACGTAAATTACATGTATATATATTTTTAATTAAGAAATCTGTCAAAAACGGACGAAATTGATTAAAAATGGGTCATAATAAGCGACATGTCAATGTAAGCAAAGTCATGAAGTCATTATATCCGACTTTGTTACAAAGAATTTTATATGAAAACCAAGGTTGGTCAATAAAGGCGGAGTCATAATAAACGGATTCTACTGTATACATATTATTATAAATTAAAGTCTTCACCGTCATTTAGAGAATTTATTCCGGAAGGTTTATGTTTATAAAATATTAATATTAAACTTAGATATAATAAAGAAATCTCGATGTTTTGTAAATTCGCTAAAACCATGCGTAGCAGGGGCGGGTGCTAGTAATACAGAACTATTTTATAACCTGCAACATTTTCCTTCCAGAGCAAAACAAATGGTACAAAAACTGGTCCAGAAAGTGGGCTTCGCGGGCATCCTAGCCTGCGCGTCGGTACCAAACCCTCTGTTCGACCTGGCGGGACTGACCTGCGGGCACTTTTTAGTACCATTCTGGACGTTCTTCGGTGCCACCGTGCTCGGCAAGGCGGTCATCAAAATGCATATACAGAAGATGTTTGTTATTATCGCATTCAATGAGACTTTGGTTGGGTGAGTTGTACTTTTAAATTACCCATATTTAGTTTACTTATTCTTTTGACCTCCACGTTTACAAGAAATCACGAATAATAATATATTAAGAAATCTTCAACTTGGTGGTAAAGCTTCAACCAGAACCTGCAGCGAGGAAGTCTATTTGTATGAAAAACATCGAAATTACAGTACAACTATCTTTTTTTATGTCCCTCGGGAATCTTCGCAATTCCGAATATAAACAAATTCTAATTTCCATGCCCATCAATTATCAGATTTATCATGTATAATAATTTGAATTCTAGAACGTATAAAACAACAATAAAGTACTTAGTTCTGAATTCAAATTATTATACACGATAAGTTCGTTTGTATTCGGAAATGCAATGATTCCCGAGGAACATTACGAAAATAGTTATATTGTACATACATCAGCAAATTGAGTGTGAATCATTAAGACTGAAATTATTATAGAAAATATATAAAAAATTGCTTCTCTCGCTTGAATAATCAAACTAAAAAAAAAAAACAATTAAACCACTTGCAGTCACTTGAAATGTCAAGGAGTCGGTCAGTCAGAATATTGAAGCTACTTTTGATACCAGTTGTATCAAAACACCTAAATAATAATTGATAATATTTTATTTTTATTTTTTTCCAGTCAAGTCCTTTCCTGGGTAGAAAGGATACCATACATCGGGCCAAAACTGGAGGCTCCGTTACTAGAATTCTTACGTAACCAGAAGGCTCGTTTACACAAAAACGACTCAACGGCACCCGCGGACAACCAAGGCTCGGTTCTATCCAGTTTATTAGAAAAATTCGTACTAGCAATGGTTGTGTACTTCGTTGTGTCGATAGTGAATGCGCTTGCGCAGAACTATAGCAAGCGAGTCGGGAAGAAGAAGGGAAAGAAACGGGAATAGGGTCTGCGATCGCCGGGCGACGCGTTATTTGCTATAGGTATGTATTTTTTTGTTGTTATTTTGATACTTCAAACTGTTTGTATTTAACGCACAACACTCACGGCTTTTTTCGATGGGGGGGGTGGGGGGGCAGAAACATATTAATTTCAGGCTGTAGTAAATAAGGACAAACTTAATATTGTTTTTATAGTGTCTTTTTAAATATTTGGTGTAAAGTTCACTCATCCTCCATAGAAAAGGGTGGATCCTCCGACCAGATCGGTGTTGTGTCTGGCGGGCAACTGCTCGACGATTGCTGTCGGAAAGTTATATTTTTGTTGTTGATCGCGCGGTAAACTGTTTGCGTGATGCAGGATTTTGTGTGACGTCAGGTCTTTGATGCGTAGTTCCCATGTGGCTTATATTACCATTAAAAACCCCATTTTTAGCAGTGAATTCCTTTAGAAGTAACTCATTTTGTTTGTTTTCCCCAGCGCGGCCGCGGCCCGCGCAGCGCGTGCGCCGGCGCCGGTAGTAGCGCCGCGTGCTGCGCCCAGTGACACAGTAACACGCTACACGTTGCACTGGAACGTTGCGCACCGTGTTACACCTTACCTTATCTACCTACCGTTCTAATGGCGTTCATATATTAATGTTATGTATCATAATATAATGTTAAATTGTATTGTACATACATATTGTAGACAAAAATAACTCGTTTATTACACAAAATGGCTGGGCATTTTGTGGAATATCCAATAGTAACGCTTTCATCTTTTAAAACCATAGATATTCTCCAGGGTCGAACCATAGACAATATTAAAAAAATGCTTCAAAAAGGTTTCAAGCCTTACCAAAGAGCGTAGCCCTTTTTTTAAGGACGGTCGGTATATGCAATAATTTAGCTGTACATACTAGGCCATGGATATAAGGTGCGTTACTGTCAATGCTTTTCTCTCAAAATTCAAACGGTGTTAACATTTTGTTATCGTTTGAGCAGATTCTTTTCTTATTAGCAGAGGATTTGCAGAGGATTTGTGGATATAGGCAGTTTTAGTGTTATTAATAAATAATAATGAATGGTCAGGCAAAATAATAATAATAGGAATATTGGAAACCTTTTGGATGGGGCATGAAAGTTAAGTACTTGAATTTTGTCAAATGGTTATTATTTTAGGCACTTATTCTAAAAAGATACTCAGTCACGACTCTGTCTATTTAAAACTACATAGATTTTAGCCGAGACACAGATTATTACAGATGGTCACTCTGCAAAATCATTTAAATAAAAAGCGACTCTTGCTTCGACACAATAAAGTGCAATTCAGGTCGCACAGCGCTAATTACCTACAGTTATATTCACCTAGAAGTTGCCTCTCTTTCTGTCGCGTAACTCTGATATCTTCTGACTCCGTTACGCCCACTGAATTCGATAAGTCGAGCACGCCACGTACCTACTTTTAACCTCATACCAGGGGCCTTACTATGACGTGTTAAAACCATCAAACTCAAACTCAAAGCATTTATTTCAAATAAACCAATTACAGGCACTTTTGAATTGTCAAGGGGTCGGTCAGTCAGAAAGATGAAGCTAGTTGCCCATTCCAAAGCGTAGTAGGTACCTATGGAGAAGAACGGGCAAGAAACTCCACGGACACTCTTTTAAATCAAAATATTCTTACAAAATAATGGTTACATCATTCATGTTTAAATTATACATGTGAGAACAATGTAGAAAGACGTGCACGTTAATCACCTTGCCGTTGTGAAATAAGGATAGTGCTATTCATCCTGTATAGCTTTATCTCTCTCTCACATTGGAACGGTGATTGCTTTAAGAAGTCATAGTACAGCCGTGCTATTCTGTAGCCATCTCACCGTGAAAACTTAGGTGAAGTGAGCGTGGAGTGAGCGGTCATTCCACAGGGATTGACACTATTGACAGCTCACTTCACCCAAGTTTTCACGGTGAGATGTTTACAGAATCGCATGGCTGCCCCTGAAATGCAGAGTGACCATTTGTATTTGTCCGTTGTCGAGATGAATATCGAGGCTGAGCGTCTTTTTGACTAGAATATGGATCTAGAAAATGATTTTATCATCGTCATTGCCACCTTTGTTTAAAACATCCAAAGGTTTTCAAAAATATCCTTAAGAGCGTTTATTCTGAAAGTGGGCAACGTCGCAAATAGATGTCAAATATTTCGCTGTTTTGATTAATTTGGCAATATTACTGTATAGAAATAAGAAATGTGGCTAACTAGCGAACTAGAATATTGATTATGAAATGCAATAATTAATATCGTAACACCGAATACTTTAGTTTTAGATCTAAAAAAAAGTATTTGGAAACTTTCCAAATGCCTTTTTTACACCTAAAACGGGTACAACATAAAATTCAATGTTATAATTGCAATTCATTATTATTATTCTATACATTAATATTGCCAAACTAATCAAAACAGGTAAATTTTTGACAGCTATTTGCGACGTTGCCAAGTTTTAGGATAAACGGTCTTAACAAGATCTAACATTATCAACTTCTTACATTCATAAGTATATAAAAAAACAGCTATCGCCCGACCTTTAGCTCTTGCCTTTACAACAATAATGTACATAAGTAACGTTAATATATAAATTAACTAGCTAATATATAACACCAATGCACTACTGTGCATATATCTGAGTTACCCGCGAATACTCAAACGACATTTATCTTTATGACGTTCGTAAAATTGTTGCTGTCTCAACAATTCACCTTCAAAGTGAAAGAGATGGCATGAGGCTGAGTGATGGTAGGTTGTATTTGAGTATTTGGAGGTTAGATTAATGAGTGACTAGGTTTAGCTTAGGTGCTCAATTATAGCCCGTAATGTTTTTGAGCTTGCAAGAATACTGGAAAACTGTGCTGTGGGTAGATAATTTCGGCGGTTTCAATAAAATGTGAATTTTCTGTTACGTCAATATCTACTTTTTCAGTGTCTTCATCTTCCATACAGATAATTTTTATTGTAGGTAATGTGTGGCATTATGAAATGTCTAACCAACTTATATGTTGTCAGAACAACCCGGATAGTTTTAATTCGAAAACAGTTAAAATATTAAATTTATTAGTAAAAGCTATATAAAGACTACTAAAGGTACCATTCCGAACCCGACCGCAGGCGGCAGCAGCCCGTATTCCAGTTGGTATATAGAAGATAGAAAATGTTGTTATCGCTCGAGCGTTGACGGGACTACAGCAGTGCTATTCTGTAACCATCTCACCGTGAAAACTTAGGTGAAGTGAGCGTGGAGTGAGCTGTCATTCCACAGGGATTGACACTATTGACAGCTCACTTCACCCAAGTTTTCACAGTGAGATGGTTACAGAATCGCATGGCTGGTCTGCGGTCGCTCGCCCGTAGCTGAAAACGACGTGTCGCTAGCTGCAGACGGAAATAGAAATTCATAGAAATCAGTCGTGGCGCGGCGATACGTCGAATGGTACCTTAATGATTGCCATTGGGTCTTACCTTGTTTTTGTTGACTGTACTATTAAATACAGTTATTAAAAAAAGCATTAGTTAACTCACATTCGATACTACAAAAAAAAAAGGATTCAAATGTAAAAAAAGATACCAAAATGTAAGTTATTTATTATTTCATGTGATTATATCGATTCCAAAAAATAACGTTTGGTGCTGTTCCTAATTTAATTTGAAGTCTCCAGTTATTTTGAATAAGGTTTTCACCTAGTCTGTGGTAGATATTATGTTATAATATATTTATTATTTATTTTTCAAATACAATATAATTTTTCATTGCTTTGTATTTACGCAATGGCGGGGTTAGCTAAAAATAATGAAAGTTTTGGGATAAATTAATGCTTTTTAATAAATAAATAACAAATTCATCAGATGTTATATTAGAAAAAAAAAATATAATATTAAAAATATATAATTTATTTTATTTATTGAAAATGAGAAAATATGACGAACTTCGTAATGGCTTCGAAAATAAAATACAGTTTGTTGGGGCATTAAGAATTTTAACCCATTCAAGGCATTAATTTATAACAAAATGTCTAGTTAAATTAGCCCCAATTAATGTTAAGAATTTACGATTGAAAGACATTTTTGTATCTCGTGTTTATAAAAGATGATTAATGATAAGTAGAGAAATGATGTCCAGTATTAAAATTAAGGATTTTTTAATTATAATAGGAATGAATTCATTGTGTAAGGTTTCAGAAGTCGCATTCCTTCTATTTAGACAGTTTAAAATTACAGTTTGATATAAATGTTTTGAATTTTAAATGATATAGTTGATATTGGGTTTGTGAAATGCTAATTATTGTGACTACCTATTTAGTTGTAGAAAATCTTTTTTAAACTCGGTTTTTCTCTCAGAATCTTCTCATTATTATTTATGTATGAGTTTTATGTACTTTTCTATGCAAATTGGTATCAGATATGCTTATTACTAATACTCAATTATTAGGTCTCGTTTATAAGCATATAAAATGCTTTGTTTAAAGACAATTAATGAGGATAACTTTCTCAAAATGTTAACACAAAAATAATTTGCATTTCATTCAAACTTAAAAATAACATTGTGGGTAATTTTATTAATTAAAAATAGCAGTGTGCAAATCGATCTATTGTCTATTTCTATTCTATATCTGTAGTTTTGTGGATTAGGTAAATGTAGGTCTCAAATTCTGCTAAGTTTTCCTTAGGACTAAAATTTAACATATTTTTATTAATTTTACTTTGTTATTTCACGCTGTGGTTCTAGAGTTCACAAAAATGTTAGCGATTGAAGTTTATGCACATTCTAGTATACACTTTACTAAAACATAGACAATTGCCATTTTTGCATGTACACAATGGGCCGCCAATGCGGACAAACAGCCCATGCATACGCACAAGTTTGATAACCTATCAGTTATGAAATTATGAATAATTATTAAAGGCAAAATACACGTGCTTTGTAGTTACGTTAAATAATGTAACCAACCATAGTGCCAAATTCAGACTGTAATTTAAGTAAATAATTTCAAGCTTAAATTCGTTTTTTTGTACGCAGAAATCAATGTGTTTCGTAGAGTGATTTAAAATTAGGTTTTAGCAGAATTTGAACCTAAAACTAAACTCTAGTGACATTCATTTAAAATTGTTCATAATTTAATCGTTTATTTTAAAATCTACATTCTGTTTAAGTATGCTTTATGCTACATTCCACATTATTATAGTACTTATAACTTTGTTAACAAACAAAATTTAATTTTGTGAACTTCCTGGTTGTCTAAAATCTTTTGGAAAATTGGCTGTAAACAGGGTAGGCTTTGCAAAGCCGGTGTAAAAATGTAAACTTAAAACAAAATATGTATTCAGACATGTCTTGGAAATTAAATAAATTCATAATAAAATGTCCTTAGTGATACAAATCACTGCCATAGTTACACAAAAATGTTATAATGTTGCAAAATGTCATTTTTAGAATCATTATTTGAAACAGGATTGTTATTATTAGTTTATAATGGTTTTTTTTGTCTTAAAATTGTATATAAAGAGAACGTATTCGTATATCGTAGTCTGTACAGTCATGTGGAGTGGTACATTAGTACAAAATATTGCTTATTTTTTTTGTAAGTTTGAGGTTTCATACTCACAAAGCAATAAATGAATGTTCACGAAATGCTGTGTTTTATTTTGATACCCTTTAATTTTGTGGCAATATGCAATAAATTCTTCACTAGCCTACCTACCTATCTAGACCTCGATTCTCGATAAACTGAGACTGCTATAGTTTGACCGGGACCGCTGTTCCGCGCGTAGGTACCTACGTGCGCGGAGAGACGGGGCAATGCAGGCCGCTCATTCGTCAAATCTCATGGCGCGCGGCGTCCCGCATCGCCGCGCATTCCTAAGACGCTGAAAAGCGGTTCCGGTCAAACAATAGTGCTAAATATTTTGCAAACAAAATCTTGATTCAAGTTCATTTATATTGGTTTAGTTTCCTATTTAACGCATTCAAGGACACTGAACGAGACACAATAGAAGTTGTTAAAACTCCTATGACCGTTTAGTGTCACTTACCGAGTTACTTAAAAACGCAAGCTCTCAAGAGTACTCCAAACTAAAAGCAAATCTTTGAAATCTTAGCTCACGGTGCTACCGGTCGAATATCGGAGTGCACACCGAAAACTTAGTTCAGTTCCTGGAATCCGGAATCAGTGGCAAAGCTAGCCAGTATTCAGTTAGCTCGCCTAGCCTAGCTCTAATTCGCGCCAGTGAATCGATTATCGAACTATGAAATGACGCCGCAGCTAAGTTTAATCATTTATTTATTTTCACTTCAAGACCAATATTTTTGTACACTACCCGTCTTGAGTTTGCATTTTACGAAAGAGTTTGACTTGTATACTTTTTGTAGAAACGGCTTACAAGCAAATAATACCCTGTTCCACGGTTCCACAAAGAGAACTCATTATCATGCTTCAAAATACAATACCAAATGAGTTGAATCTGGAACGCAATTAGTTTAAAAAAAAAAATTGTCCTGTCTGTCATATTGTCAACAACTTGTATTTGAGGTTAGGTGGCTACAAAAATTTAATTTAATTTCAATTTATCAATAATACTATATTCAAATTGTCGCAATGTTGCGGCGATTAGCTTGTACAATAGTGCAATCTCGAGGTATCAAACACACAGTCAGTGTAAAATGGGTAAGACCAGATTACGTGCCTGCATACAAACCAGAGAAGTCTGGAGACTTGGAAGGCCTACCTCCCATTCCTGAGACCGCTATTGGCAAAGATTTTGCTTTAACTGAGGATATTAAAGAGTAAGTAACATTTCCTTTGCGATTTCTTTCATATGACAGGCAATAAAAAGTTAGTTTCCTTCAGCTGCTCACAACTGTTTATAACTGCTTCAGCAGTTGTAATAAAAATTGAAGTAAATAACGGAAAAATGTGAGAGCATTTTTCCGTACTTAAATTTTTAGAAAGATTAATAAATAATTAAATATTAATTAATTAGAAAGATTTAATCAAATAAATAATATTCGAGTGATCTATCCGATTGAAATAATTAATTGATACATACTACCGCGGACACCCATTATCTGAACACTATTAGGACTATTCCTGCTCACAGCACTCTGCCGCTATAGTAACACGGTCCACACACTTACCGACACAAAAAAGGGGCAGTAAACAGATGTGGTCATTGTGTGCACAGGAGTGTGTTTTCAAAGTGGTTAATATGCATGACTGCTATGGTACGTACTCAGAGCGTGATTATCTAATTGTTTCTATTCTATATTTATTTTACATCATCTTTCAGTGCCTCGGAAGTAGTGAAGAAGATATTCTCAGTGGGCCACCTTGGTCGCAAAGAGTACAATCGGTTGGTCAAAAAGGAGCTAATTGATAGAGTCCGGAGACACCAGTACGATGAGGGTACCGCTGAAACTAAAAGTATGATATTATTTTATATAACAGCAGGATCATAAAGATCCAAAATATAAGCCACATATTATTATCATAAGACTTACATTGACTATTTGTTTACAGTTGCATTCCTCACGGGACAGATACGTTATCTTCAAGACACCATGGATAAGTTTCCTAAAAATAAGAAAATGAAGGTAACAGAATTTTATGGCATTTTATGATATACCCATCACTATTATCTTCTTTTTTTGCCTTGATAAATTAATAGAAAAAATCTTGTTTTAAAAGTGAGTAATAGTAATAATTTTCTTTAATTTCAGAATAATATAATATATATTAATTTCCTTTTCAGCAACTGGTGCAAGAAAGTATTGACAGAAGAAAGAAGTTACTGAAGTTCTTGAGACAATATGACTACAAGAAGTTTGAATGGCTTTTAGAGAAACTCAATATTGAATACAAAGGCCATCCAGAGTAAGTGAACTATTTGTTCTTTGAAATAACAAGTAATTGATCTTAGAATAAATCTGTAATCCTCTGGTCATAGTGTCTGTTAAAACTTTATGGCAGCTTGGAACATGAGGCGAGTCAATGCATAGAGCACAAATTCATGTGTCGGCAGGGGCAGGAGCTAGAGTTGCGCAGGGAGAATAGCAGTTCAGAGCCACCATAAAGTTTGACGCATACTACACCATTCCATCTAGGTCACATTGGTATCCTTTTTGTAAAAATAAAAGTTGGGCAGGTAGAAAACTATGAACTACTAACAACGACTATATAAATATGCACAAAATATTTATAAAAATATAAATCTTATACTTAATTAATTTGTTTTTATACCATACCACAATCCCAACGAATCCAGGCGCCATCTTTTCTTAGTTTCGCATAGAAAAATAACAATATTTATTATTTATACACACTTTTCCAGATCCTTCCACAAGCTATCCCGCATGGAATCTCTCCGCAGGCTCACCGAGATGCACTGTGACGATATTCGCAACAAAAAACTTTCAGAATTTAGAAACTTGCTCGAAAGTCAACAAGGACCTTACTTGCAGCAGAAACTTGATGCTCTTAAGTTAATCAGAAGTGAACAAATTGAACTAAAGCTGCCGATTACAGTTACTGAGCAAGACATCAAGAAAGTCGAGCAGCAGTATGATGAATGGAAAATTAAGGATGATATTAAACAGGAAGCTAAAAAGAAGAAGAAGAATATTGTATTAGAATTGAATTAATTTTTGTAATTTATATTATAGTTAGTGAAAGTTCCTTTTTTGTTTTATTTTTAGTACAAATTGGTAAATTGAGTAGGTCATAATGAAACAAAACAAATAGTTTAAAACCATTTTATTAATGAGTAATTAAGTACAAATTACATACAAATCTTATACTTAAAAATATTCATATAAAAGTATGAAGCGTATTGTCAAAATCAGTCGAATTTGGACGGAGTATATTTTACATAAACCTTGACATTTCGAGTATATATAGCGATTTAATATTAAAATAATGGAATGCAATACTTAATAATAGGGAAGACGAAACTTATTTCCTATAATTTACATAGAATATGGCTTTAGGCTAAGATTTAGGCGATGGACGGATAACACAGGCAAACAGCAGAGTTGAACTGGTAAAAAATTATCTAGCAGTACCTTCTAATAAAGTGTTATTGTATATTTTCTTGAATTTAACATTCAACAAATAAGTAGAACTTGGCAGTTCTGAACATAGGCATTAAGAATTTCCGCGCATGTTCTCTCACTCACACTCGCCTCATGTCACTATTTGGTTCATAAAAAATGTTATTGCGCAGCCTTCCGCGCGAAGTTCGGAACTGCCAAGTTATATCGGCCGTATTGTAGGAGTGACAATATTTTTGTATAAACCTAGAGCTACAAGGACCTGCCTGTATTATAGCCAAAACATCGTAAGATACATTTGAATATCGTCATGCAGTAATCTGTTAACTGTAGCTAATCATCAAATAGCAAAGAACTGCCGGTCGATTCTGTAAAAATATCACAGTGAGCTGTCAATAGTATTAATCCCTAGCATCCTGCCGGTCGATTTGTGACAGTGACAGCTCACTTCAACTAAGTTTCAAGTTGATATTTTAACAGAATCGACCGACTGAAATGTTTTTCTGGAGCTGTACAAAACTTCTCTTGTACCGGTCAACTGTCCTAACTTCGCCTGGCGTCCTATGTTTGCCTATAATGAAAAAGCTGTAATATCTTTTCCATTTTACTTGTATGGCTATCGAAACTGAGTTTTCAAAGAGAGCTTTAAGTTTCGATTGTCAGACAAGTAAAATAAAAAAGTTATTACATCATAGAAAACATAAACAGAGGACGCCAGGCGAAGTTAGGGTAGTTCACAAGAAAAGTAATAATATTAACCAGATGATTACCCAGGGTGCGCCGAACGTACAGGGAATTATATTATTGCACCTAGGAAGTTATTTAAATGTTAAATTGACATTTTATAACTTTAGGCAGTCGCCCCATGCGACATACTGGTATTCAGCTGCATCCGGTTAGACTGGAAGCCGACCGCAATATAATTGGGCAGAGGCTAGGCAGATGATAATGATTTATTTAATTTTAGTTAACAAATGACTTCATGACGTAATTGGCACAACTGCACTAACACCGGGTCTCAGTTTTGTGACCCACTGAACCGTACACACGTTGTTGACGTTGGACACGTTTCAAAGCGACGTGGTGTGCGGCGCGCGCGCATATGCGGTGGGGATGAACCCGGAGCGCCGGCACTTGGGCGCGTGCGCCCACAGCCAGCCCTCCACGGTCTGCTGCGTCAGGTCCGCGTACACCCACTCGCCGCGCTTCACTGACAGGTCGTCCGGGGCTTGCGCCTGCAACGAAACATGAGTTTTTACTGAACTAAAAAAGATCACATACAGCCAGACTCGGAACAACGCAACGTCTTGTGAGCCAAAAATCAGACATTTTTATTTGTGACTACTTTTTGCCCGCGGCTTCGTTCCTGTGTTGGTCGGTAATTATCCCATGGCAACGAACTGCCGGAATAAAAAAAACGTGTGCGATGGGAGGATCCCCGTCAGGAACGAAGTTCCTTCTCACAAATGTTTTATAATAAAAACTAATTTTTCGCAGCCGTCATCTTGGATTTACATTTTGACCTCACAATCGGCTTAAGCATCCTCGAAAACCATGAAAACTATACCCATCATGAAAATTTTCGCATCCAGCCGCCACCTTGGATTTTCATTTTCACCAATTTCACACTTTCCTCGCAGTCGCATGGAGAGGCAAAACGCTTTAATGAACTTCGTTGCAAAAATATCCTATATAACCCAGGTCGCCCTGTGTGCCCATCCATGAAAAAGTAACAGACTAATAGAATTACTTTCGCATTTTTATTATTATTTACTAAGTATGGATTTAAAGTTGTAAAAGAAAATAAAGGTGAGTTGAATGGTCGTACGTGTGACTTGTGCGTTCTATGCGTTAACATAGCCTGCGAAAAACAATTTTTGTTACGTTTTTTGCAATTAGTAGGTCAGTTTCAGGTTGTATGTTGATTAAAATATGATTCACGACCGTAACAAATATGCCTTTACGGAAGTATAATCATTAGGATCAGCAATACGACTCCAGAATTGGCCTCAAATGATATGATTTCATGAAATAGTCATTCAATGGGGTAATATGAACTTAGAGAGTTGTATTGATGTTTTTTATGATTATAATTCTATAAATAAATATTTGATACGGTCGCGAAACATATTTAGATCAACATACAATCTGATACTGACCTGCAAATTGCTAAAAACCTAAGAAAATTTGAATTTCGCGTCTACCGTGACGCTTTCGCTGTAAGGCGACGATAACCCACTTAATGATTTTATACTGAAGATCACGTCTAAACGAGTAGTGAAAAATATATGTTAAATTTGAGTATTTTCTTAATAACTTCTCTTTTAGTAACTCATGTTTTAGTATACGTGTTTTAATAAAATAACTTTTGTTTTACGTATAGTAAATTAATAATGCGTATAATTTGGGACAGCGCTCCTTGATGGGAGAGTCCTATTACTGGCTGGACGTACGACGCGTTGCGTGAGCTCAGTACAGAACACAGAAGCTAACCACTCAAGGTCACTGGCATATATCTGCGTCTTAATGGGTTCTTTGTTAGAAATTTCTTTCTAGCCGCCCAGTCTGGTTTTGTGACCGGTTGACGGTGACGGTAATAGGATCGCTCTATATTACATGGGTTTTATAGCTGAGGAAATGTGAGTGTACTACTCTGCTTATCCATTGAGGAGACAGCCGTGATGTCAAGGTATTACCTTATAATCGTAGAGCATGACTAGTTCGGTGCCGTGGTATCGTCCGTCGCTGTCCTGTGGCTGAGCGTTGTTGAGTTTATTGTTGTTGTTGTTTATCAACGAGTTGTTGGGGTTTGTCGGCGGCGGTGATAGGATAGGTTGTGTGTTGTCTTGTTGTGCTGCTGAAAGTTATAATTGGAATACATTAGTTTAAATTCAAGATTATTCATAACTAGTTGCGTCCCGCGGTTTCATCCGCATAAGTCTCGATCCCGCGGGAATATTGGGATAAAAAGTATCCTAAATCCTAACTTAGGTCATGGTCTACCTATGTCTTAAATTTCATCCAAGTCCGTTCAGCCGTCATAGCGTGGAAGCAAGGGCGGATCCAGGGGGGGGCACGTGTCCCCCCAAACGGTTTAATTAAAATAAAATCAAATCATCTGAATGGACTGGCCTGAATGCATATCTATCAAGAAATTGCTTCAAGGATGAATGCTGAAAAAGTAGGATTATATCTCCATAGAAAAATAATTAATCTCAAAAACAGCATAGTGTAATTCTGCCCTGCTAAACCGAAAGGCGGTATCTCTGAGATACGCCCTAATAGTTTATTTTATACCATTCAATATCTATAATAATTTCGCATCTAATAGTATAAGCCACATACCGCTATCTAACTTAAAACATTTAAAAAAACCACTCAGAAGTTCTTTATATCCTTATGTTTCCTTAAATTACAATTTACAAAAAGTCAATTTTCTCAAAACTTACTCCGATTGAGATACCGCCTCTCGGCTTAGCAAGGCAGAATTAAGATACGGGAGACACAGAGACTTCTTAACTGTCTGGCCCATGTGCCCCTCCCAGAAATAAGTCCTAGATCCGCCCTTGCGTGGAAGCGTAATAAACAAACTCACTTTCACATTTATGATATTAAGTTTTAAGAAACTTTTTATCAAAATCTATCAAGTATAATAAATAAAGATTCTATATTTTATACAGAGAAGAATTCTTTAACATCGATAACAATATTACTCACACAACAAATGTGTGAATTTTGTTCTTTGTTTAGTTTTAACAAGTAATATGTGTCAAACAAATATGAGATTTTGAATACAAGTCTACACTGCCCTGCTAAGCCGAAAGGCGCTATCTCTGAGATACGCCCTTTTAGTTTTTTTATACCATTCAATAGCTATAACAATTTCGCATCTAATGGGATAAGCCAAATAGCGCTATATAACTTTAAAAAAACACTAAGAAGTTTTTATACTTCAAGTTTTCCTTAAATTACAATTTACAAAAAGTCAATTTTCTCAATACTTACTCCGATTGAGATAGCGCCATTCGGCTTAGCAGGGCAGTATACAGTTCTAAAATATTTGCTTAATTTGGATTACCTTGAACAACAGCTGGGTACACGAAGCCTGAGGGTATGAACCCCTCTTGTCCGTCACTGCGCACGATCCAGTACCAGTCTGGGTCTTCTCTGTTCAGAACTGAAACACAAGCAATGTACTTCAATATATAATTTAAAAAAAATGTGAGCCGTCACGGGACGCCTGGCAGATGTGAAACATCGACATTATTTTGTAAAAGTAATATGCAGAAAAGAACAGATTGTGATAGGAACTAAATATGTCATAATGATAAAATAATCGCACAGCCGATTGCGCATGGCGACGCGTCGCCACACCGTACACACTACTGCGTATAGACTGTATATATATACCATCATATAGCGTGGCGACGCGTCGCCACGGCATGCGTCGCCACGCCAGAAATCGGTTTTACGTGCGGCTATAGATGTTTCACATCAAAAGAATGTGTTTTTGTAACTAAACATTAGAGGCTGTAAAAGTGTGCTCATTCAGAAATAATATATTGCTGGGGAGTTTGTTGCGCCACTTCTTTTTCCCAGCTAAAGCACTAGGAAGTGGTGAAGGGTGGGCGTTTTTTGGGGACTGTCTTATGTAATTGTGACGTTCGAAAAGTGATTATTCTCAGCCTACTTTGAATGAATGACTTTTGAATATTTTAATTATGAATTTGTAATAGTGATAATAATAATATGTTTCTCGCTCAGGTTCTCCGACCGCTAGTAGGTTGGATCACCTTGTTCCCGATAAGGCCTATTATTTTGTAAATTTGAAATCCTTTTTTAAATTACATATTAAAATGCTGGGCTATACTAATAATGGGCTTTGTATTATTATGTAAAACCATAAATGGTGCATGTTGTGTTAGCCTGTAAGTGACTGTTGCACTTATAAATGTATTTAATATTATGGAATTTTGTGTAAATGTATTGTGTAAACAATTGTTGGCTAACCTAAATAAATAAATAAATAAAATGTACTTAATATGTAAGAAAATTTATAAACTACGGTGATGTTTGAGTTTTATTTCAGTCTGATGTTGCCGCAATGTGCTGTGTGGCAATTTAGGCTGAAAGCACGGTGTCTTGAACGGTTGAGTATTGTTTTAGAATAAGGCCATGTGGTCGTAGTCAGTAGCTGGTCTCTAACTGGCTGTCCTGGTAATGCTAGTAGACTCACCAGTCACAAACTCGCCGCGCTCCACGTCCACATCGTTCTCATCTCGAGCGGTGAACGTGTACAGCACTACGTATCGCCCGGAGGGATCCTTGCTGAATGGACACGCCTCTCCCTCGCTGCCTAACTCCGAGTGCCCGTCATTGGTTACCCCGTCCGATACGGATAATCTGGGGAGAGGTAAAATAATTAGGTATATTATTATTATTTACTACACACATATATACAGCTACTATGCCAATTTCTCAATTCGATAATGGAGATGAAATGACATTAAGAACTAACGAAAAACAGTTCAACAAATTAGTTGGTTGTGGTGTGGTGTCTTGGGTTTTAAATGCCAAATGAGCGGAACAATGATATGCATAGGGAAGTCCTGGCAGTTAGCTTTAGAGCTTAGTTAGTGAAATAAGCCTGGAGTTATGAGCATAATGACTTGAGTATTTGTTGAAAATACTATTGAATAAAAAAAATTGCAAGTTCGTAATTCGGTTCGGGTGCAGTATGATACATGAGCCTATATGACAACTCGATCCCACATTGATACTGACAGTGCCTTTAAGGCGACGATAACCGACTTTTAATTATTTTATACTGAAGATCACGTCTAAACGAGTAGTGTTAATGATTTGGAAAAAATATATGTTAAATTTGAGCATTTTCTTAATAACTTAATATAGGAATATTTTAGATTATGTTTAATATTACATAGTGAAATTAATTTCTAAAGTTATGTCTCACGCGGATAAAAAACTGAGAATCACGCAAAATGTATCAAGCGTATTTTTCTGAAAACTTCACTATTTTAAAGATAATTTAATTATTGATCTTTTTAGAAACGTGTTTTATTAAAATACCTTTTGTTTTAAGTCTATTAAATTAATAATGCGTCTTATTTGGGGCAGCGCTCTTTGATGGGCGAGTCCTATTACTGGCTGGACGTACGACGCATTGCGTGAGCTCAGTACAGAACACGCAAGTTAACCACTCAAGGTCATTGGCATATATCTGCGTCTTAAGGTATGAGTGATTCGGAGCACAGGTGCGCGGCACTGCTGTTCGTGGTTTACTTCTCAACAGTTGTCAACATTCCAACATTCACGTGATTAACGCCGTCAATACTAGTCTGCCGCGGCGGCTGGGTGTCGTAGGACACTGCCGCGCAGCAGTACCGTCGCAGCAATGTCGCGTAGCATTGCTGCTGTGCTCGGAATGTGATCTCAATAACTTATAGAAAATGTATGGGGACCAGTAGTGACGCTGCAGCATAGCCGAGTGCAGCTTTGTTCAGAATCATATCTTTATTGATAACGCGATTTCATATTAACTCTGTTGTACTCACTGTGAAACATCTCGATGCGCCAGGTCAGTGGGTGACCGACTCCTGGGCAGCTTCTTCTTAAGGTCGTGATGCTCGCAGGGCGCGCAGTACGAGTGCGGGATGAAGCCCTCGCGCCGGGACTCCGCCACGATCACGTACACCCAGTCGTTCTCACGGTACAATACGTTTACTATTTGGCCGCGTTTTACCTGGAAAATTGTAAGTATGGCTAGAAGCATTGAAAGTAACTGCGTGGTATTTAAGAATATTTATGAATACCCTACTGCTATGGAATAAAATCTCTGCCTAGCCTTTTCCCAACTATGTTGGGGTCTGCTTCCAGTATAAGCGGATGCAGCTGAATACCAGTATTTTACATGGGGCGACTGCCTCTCTGACCTCCACAACCTAGTAACTAGGTAATACAATATTGGTAAGACTGGTTGTCAGACTTTCGGGCTTCTGACGACCCGTAACGACTGTCAAAGATCCACAAATAAGAGCCGGGGCCAACGGCTTTACGTGCTTTCCGAGGCAAAGAGCGGTCTCGGTATGTAAACATGGTCACCCATCCACGGACCAACCCGGCAAGCGTAGCGTAACCTGATGGACCGACCCCTTTGCTTGCTTAGTTTAAAAAATTAATAACTGTTCCCTACATCCAAGTTGGCACTCCAATGGTAAGTAATGACTAAACTAGGCTATCAGCTACATTCACATAAGACCTGGAGAACTCTAAGAGTAACTTCATGTGATACTATGGTTTGTCTGATGTGTTTTTTTGTTTCCATGAGGACAAGACATGTAAAGAAGCAACTCTACAAAAATATCTATATTTAAAAAGCTGAACTAAGAGTATAGTGTTTTGTTTTGTATATCAATTTAATAAGTATAACTGGTTATCCTACCTAATATTAGTAATGCGAAATTGAGTTTGTCTGTTTGTTACGCTTTCATGCTAAAACGGCTTAAGAGATTTGGATGAAATTTGGCACTATGGGTAGACCATGACCTGGAGAAGGACATAGGATACTTTTTATTCCGATATTCCCAAGGGATCGAGACTTATGTGGGTGAAACCGCGGGGCACAGCTAGTCAGCTAATAAGTCAACTTGATTGTAAAAAGTTTACAAGGTACACTCTTTACAACTTTTTTTTTACTTTAAAAATGTTGTACAAGCTTGCAGAAGTTCCCATTTGTATAATACGTCTGCTTCAATTTAGACAAAATACGGTCAAATTATAAAAAAAGTTATCTTACCTCTAACTCATCATCAACGCAAGGAGCAAAGTCATGTAGGACCACCATTTTAGAGTCAGGACTGAGGCCATGCTCCTTCTCAATGCCAACTCTGACCAGAGTCTCTATGCTGGCTGAGCCCGTGATCCGCCCCATGCCAGGGCTTAGTCCTGAACCGGGACGTGATAAGTCTTTGTCTGAGTCACCGCTGCTTGCTAGAAAGGAATCAGTTGATGAGGTATTAATAATAAATTGGGTGATTAGTAAAAAGCAAACTGCAAACAAGTTTTGTTTGCTATAGTTATTCTGTTTAATTTTGCATGCTAATTTAAGTAATCAAATGCTTATATTACAGGCAACTATTAGAGAAACTTAGGTATTTAAGTTTGAATAAATACTTGATTTTGTATAATGGATCTTTGTATGTAACTTTGGTAAAACTAAATTTACTTTGAATGATTCATAACATTGCAAAAAATGAGTGTTATCTGTGAGTCATAAAACTAAAATCGTATTCAAAGCAATCAATCAAGCGTGTGTGGTAAATCAATTATCTGTTATTGAATGGTTTTATTGAATTTAAGAGATTATTTTTTATTACTATGAGTTGATACTACATTTTACATAGAAAGATTACCTAGTTAAATAATGAATAAGAACAAGTTGTGAAAGCTAAATTTGGAATATATTTAAATAAATAATCCTATTAAATAACTTTTAAGTAGCTTTCCAAAAGTTTTGGCCTGTCTGAATCACACATTCAAAAACTTTTGCATCTATGGTCCATCAAGTTTTTTTATTTAGCCAGCCATTTACAATACCTAAATTGAGGTTCTCACGGTCAAGGGTATTGGGCATACAGGTTGTCAGGTGAAACAGGATGAAATTACTAGTTTTATATATTTATAATTATATAGAAAGTCTGAGGTCATTGACTTGAAAAGTTCCCAATGAAAGCTCGATACTTACATTTCTTCTTCTTCCCCCTTCTAATTCTAACTGGACACAAAAACGCCATACTGTAATATACTTATATTAACACATATCTAACAAAATAAGGTTAAATTCAACAAGTTATAGTCACTACTTTGAATAAAATACGATTTTCTCACGATTTCCTACATGTCAAAAAAGTTCACAAAACAACTTTTTTTTATACGTTTCGTTACTGCGTTCGAGTTGTGCGTTTCGTTTTTCGCAAACATTCAAAACTGGCCGATTTCATAACGTTGTGATTTTAATTTTTTTCAATGGTTGTTCAGTTTAATATAATATGATTGATTTTAATTTATACATTTTTATGTATGTGGTTGTTTATCTATATTTTATTTCCTCAGTAAGTAGGTACAGTCAGTCACGACTTGCAATAACATAGTCAACACATTATGTAAATACACACGCAGCTACTTTGATCGCCAGTGAGTGCTGGCGATTTCAACATCTCACCGACTCACGCAGACTTTGATAACTGATTTGTTGATATTGGTGTCAAAATCTGTGAGTGTACTTAACATTAGTTTCGTAAAAACGCGAAATTATTAGTAAAAATTAATCACACTATGTATTTCATTTTATTTTTTAACTCATGAACATTCATCATTTTATTGAAATATTTTAACCGCTCAAGTCCCCCGCGCCCCTTCGCGTGTCAATCCGATTAAGTACCGGAAACGCCGCCCGTCGTGTCAGATTTATGACCGCACATAAATAAACAATGTAATGTAAGTACATATACACCGTAAAAAGGTTTCTATTTACAAAATAAACAGCGATCCTTTTCGAAAAATGTTTAATTCACAGTATTAGGTAGGTACACGATATAAAGGCAGTCGTCAGCTTAATTACTAAACTTCAAAGATACATTTTGGCACATGCAAATTGAAACAGCAAAGTACAAAAATACACAGAAATTACTTTCAACAACTCTAACTCTAACTCTAATATGGATTCAAACTTAACTAAGTAAATAGATCGTTAATTCATATTGTTTTACACATTCATTGATATTAAACTCTACATAACATTTTAACTTTTATGAATCACCATTCTTATTTCAGAACAGGGAACTGATTTATATTCTTGAACAATAATTTTGTAATTCAATTTATTAGTAGGTACTTAAATATTATCATTTATCGTCATACATAAATATAATCTTGATACTACTTTAACAATTTTTACAGTCCCCCTAACAGTTTTGCAAGCACAAGAGCGCTCATTGTCAATTTGTCATAAGACATCTAAAACATTAAGAAGCAATTTTTTTTTCAATATACAAATATGTTTTATTTACAAGTTTATCAAGTACCCTTTTGCTTAGAAGCTCATTTGATTGGTAAATGTTCAATTATTTTGGGGATTTCCAGTATTTAATACTTAACACTAGGTAATTTAAATGTTCACTCAACTACCAAAAATATAATTTTATTTGCATTTCAAGATTTAGAAAGTTTATGAACATGAACTTTATGGACATTATGAACATTTGGCCACACCTGGGTACATATTTTTTTAGTTGACTGTACCAATGTAAAATAGCTGTGGCAGAACCATAGACAAAATAAGACGGGTTGATGTGACCTAATTGTATGCAAAATAAAATAAAATGATAAAATTAACTATAGATGTTGCGCATCAGTTAATGAATGCCACGACTCGTGACGATGGTCGGGAAACTTTATACAATCCATCCAATGTTTCAATCTCCTTCCTTTAGAACTCGCTCCCAAAATTAGGCTCCCTAAAAAGTCGTTGGGTTTGCCGTAGTCCTTATCCCAAACTGTCAATGTCAAATTTTGGCGGGAAAGTTCGGTTGGGCGAGTTTCGAAAAGAAATTCTTCGTTCCACACTGGGTTTAGATTTCGCCATTTTATCGATGTTTTGTGCTTCTTGTGGTAAGGGTCTGGGTCCAAATGCCTGAAAAGAAAGTATAAGTTACATCAAAATAGGCATTGCTCTATGAAAATAGAGCAATGCCTACAATCTCAATAAAATATGCATATTTTGTTAGAGACGTCTAAGTAAGTACCTACTTAAATACTTTACGCGCAATTTTATGATAAAATATCAAAACATCAAGTACCGTATCAGTAACTACTTGTCAATTTATCCAAGCCAATGTTCGCTAAACTTCAGTGTTATCTTTTTTCAAGAAAAGAAAAATCTTTGACAAAGTTGAAATGGCAAAAACACAATGAAAACACCCTTTCTTTCATCTCACAACTTACAATTTAACAAACGGATCAGAGTATCCATTGCTGTCTTGTGGCGGCAGGTCAGCTCCTCTACAGATGGTCACGACCAGCGCACGTCTCCGGGTACTGTAGCACAAAGCCAGGAGTACCCTGGGGCCGGTGGGTTCGGAGCCTGAGGATCCAGACAGGGCCAGCCGCAGTTGTGCTGGGGACTTCGTGCATTCTCGTAACGCCACTGTCGCTGAGCCCATCTCGTCGCAGCCGTATCTGAGGAGAATAGAAAGATAGTTTTTAAACATAGGTAGCTTATTGATAAGCTGTCTACTGCCTTTCCTTGCTTTAAAATCAATAAATCTACGGAAAATCTTGAAAAAGGCAGAACGCGATGAGATCAAAATTACAACATTTAAAACTTTTCGTCTCACATTGGTTTCAAGCATAGAGCCGTGATAAAAATAATTAGGAATTTAATTAGGTATACAAACATGAAAATATGTGAGTAGGTAGGTACTTCAATAATTAACGTCATAGGTTTAAAATACAAAGCAAGTTTATAGAACTTAGCATCTACCTATTATATTAGAAGTGCTGACTGAACTACTCGATTAGTTTTCTCAACTGAAAACTTTGCACCAACCAAAGCCGGCTTTGAGCGTTCATGCAAGACAGTTGCAGAATTAATCTCAAGTACCTTCATACCTAGGTAAATAAACTTGTTGTGGTTTAATAATAATTAGTACGTAGGCACATACCATAACATCACGCCTTAATTTCCCCGAAGGGATATGCAGAGGTGTACCTGTAGCAGGTAAACCCACAGTTCGCCAGTTATGTTTAAGTCCCATGTAATAGGGGGCGAGACTATTGCCATCAACCGGGCACAACTCCAGGATACGGGCTGCCACTGAGGATTACTACTCGTACGTGCATTTAGGCAAACTGTTTAAATTCCTCAATCAAACTTTGAAAATTGTTTTTCATCAATCCAGAAAACTTGAAGTGCAAGAGTTAAAAATGCAATATTTGCATTAAAAATAAATGTCTATTATCGAAAAGGATCATATTTTGATTACTTACCATGTAAATTATTTGACTAAAGTACCTATTCGCTCAACGCGTGTTCGAGTTTGGCAGAGTGGAAAAGTTAAGTGTTCTGTTTGACCTAGTTTTCGACGCATCAGGCGACGAACGAGGATTACTTTACAACATGCTTACAACATAATATTCAGTTCGTAAGCGTGGTCTGGGGCGATAAGAGAGGCGTAAACTTACAACAAAATATTATTCAGTCTTTAAGTATGGTCAGTCATCAGTGGCGATAACAGATGCAGTCTATTTTATTATTTTTAGGCTGCAGTTAATCATTTTTGTGCCTACTCTATGCAATATTTGGACTTCCTAGCAAGTTCCTTGAAATGTTTCTCACTGAAAGCAGTGTTCAGCCATATTGAAAAAAAAACTCGCCGAATGCAAAACCTCCTCTTATATATTTTTTTAAGCCGGTTAAAAAGAAGGGCCGAATCTGCATTGTGAAGGCTACCTAATTACTTAAGGAAAGTGATTAAAATCTAGAATAAGTGTTCCTACATATGTATTATTATTTAATTTGAAGAATATTTTTTTCCAGATTCTTGTCAGAGCCTTGAGATCGATCTTCTAGGCACGTGAGATTCCAGACACGTTCTAGTAACTTTTATGATCCAAACTTGTAAAGAAAAAGTTACTTCTGTCGTCTGAAGAGTTGAGTTGATAGATGCCTACTACCCACGCTTTATCTTCCTTCTTTGTATTTCAGTCCAATTATGTCTAGGTATTTGAAGAAAATTGAAATCGACACAAATTGTACTAGACTTTGATATGCTAAACTTGGGGCAGACAAGCGTAACACGATATTATTTGCGTAATGCGTTGCTCTAAATGAGTCTAGGAGTCTTAAATCTTGTAAAAGAAATTCTTTTCTTTCGATTGATCATTTTTAAGTAGGTATGCGTTTAATTTGACGAACTTTTTAAACTTTCCAAAACCGAACTTCGTCTGACTTTGAGGGGCGAAACTTCCACCCCGTCACGCACATCTAGACTCCATATTACCGAATAAACACAATCTGCCTATAATGTTCCCACTGCTGGGACACAGACCTCCTCTCTGGGTGAGAGAGTGAGCTATACCTAATCCACCACGCGGGCCCAGTGCGGATTGGTAGATGTCACTTTTTCTTCGAATTTTTGGTTCTAGGGCATGCCGGTTTCCTCACGATGTTTTTCTTCACCGTTAGATCGATACTTAGGTTTAGTGGTTTTACCTGTCATCATCAAACAGCACAATCTCCAAGGACTTTACGGCGAGGTCTGACTCCGTGATGCCGAAGAAGTGGAGCGTCTCGTTGAACTCAGGGTTCTTCGTCTTGTGCACTGTCTTCGTTCGTAGTCTGTTGGAGTAGGATCCCTCTGAAATAATAACGTAAATAATAGTGTAAGTTTTTCCATTTGCAAAATGTTTGTAAGTACGTGCAAAGCAAAAACTGGCGATAGAATGTGGAGGTAAGGAGCAGAAAAAAAAAAATGTAATTTTTATGGGTTTGGTGAGCCAGCAGTAGAAGTCTTCGTGATCAAAAGAACGAGGTTGTGAAAAATTGTAACGGGTTCAGAATTTAGGTGCTATGGTTTTTTTGTTGTCTTTGCTTCAAGACACATGATCGGATACAATACAAAATGAAGGGCATATGCAAAAATTCTAGTGACGTATTTGGTTAAACAACTCACCTCTAGGCAAAACTTCTAATCTACAAAACGGATCTGACAGCCCAGTCATATCCATGCCAATAAGTCCTCTCGCTCTAAGAACCGTCACGGCCAACGACGAGGTCGCATTCTCATACGCCAGCTTTATTTCCAATGTCCCAAATCCTGCATCAGGTATCGTAGGAGGCCTTTCAACTTGTGTGGTAGGCTTTGTCATCTCTTTCCTCATGCTGCGAAGGCTGTAGGCACTGCCTTTACTGCCGGTTCGCTTTAGAGCTGCTAAGGGACGCTGTGTGAGGCTGTCTTGTCTATGAAGACTTAGGCCGCTGAATCCGTGGGACAGGATGTCTGTTTCGCTCCATTCGTAGTGGGCGTCCTAAAAAGGGGAAAAAGAGATAGTGAATAGGGTGTATAATCAAAATCAATTGTTATTTATTCAAATTAGGCTGAGATGCAGCACTTTAAAAACGTCAAAATTACATTAAGACAGTCCCCCAAAACGCCCGCTCGTTTAGCTGGGAAAAAGAAGTGGCGCTACAAACGTCGAAGCAGCACATAGAATTGAACATAAATGATTTGAATAAATCATAAACATTTATAGCAATTTTTGTTGCAGGGTACTTTATAGTGCAACTATTATGTGGAGTTCGATTTGACAGTTCGAAGCCGTTAAACGTTTGTCTGTATCTAACCGCTATTTACAGCACACGAAAATTATGTGTCTTAAAAAAACTCAACGTACTAAGGGCTGGTCGATAACAACCCTTTTCACGAAATCAAACAACATTATATAGGGTGGCAGGGATATCGATGCGAAAACTTTTACCTACCATGGATTCAGTACATGATTCTGAACCTGCTTTGAAATACAGCGTAAGTTATTTAAAAAAAAATCTGCTGTTTCGTAGAAAAGTGAGATTCGAGAGACAGCTGATTTATTTTTTCACGTTGATGTCCCTGCCCCCCTTTATAAAACTAAGTAGGTAAGTGTCAACCTACAGGTCTTTCAACTCCATGAATAATGAAACTTCTTCAAATAAAGCTGAATGAGCGCCTCGATACAATTCCGCTTGGCTGCATAACCTGATTTGCATATAAAATGTACTGAGATACTTTACAGCCGCTTTCCTACTAGGTTAAGCGCTTCCAGCTGGATTTGCATATTCCGTCGATAACTTACGTGGGGGTGATATGATGGTCGTAAATAACATGTGTTTTAGTACTGGCTGGTAATATCAATCGATTTTCAGTGACACGATAGCAGGGATATCGAACTAACTGAGTTTGTTTTGGTATTTCTTCTCAGAGCAGTCAGTTAGGAAACACCGAACTCATCTAGTTTTAAAACATAATTTAGTTTTGACGAGTAAAAGTGTTTTTTTGAACCAATTTATAGAAATAAATATAATTTATCATCATTAATTCATCATGATAAAAAATTTGTTTTATTTCGAAGGCTCGTTTAACCACATAGATCAGGGGTTTCCAATCTTTTAACACACGCGCCCCCTAACTTTCTTTTCAAAAATCACTACGCCCCTGATTTACTCTGTCGAAATAAGCAGAAAATTATAAGAATGTAAAGCGATCAAAAGTGAAGTCGAAAATGTTTGCGCCCCTTGGATAGGTGAGATTTTCTTTTGATCATTCAAACAGAAATAGAAGTTACTTTGTCAAGTTAAGTAGAAAAATTCTAAGAATGATGAAAATGCATAATGTAAGAGCGAGCAAAGCGAATTCGAAAATTGTTATACAATTTCGAATTCATTATATTTTTCTTTTGACCATTCATACAGAAAAAGGAGTTATCTTTTCGACATAAGCAAAAAAGAGAGATGTAGAATGGAACAGCGAGCAAAGTGGTTTCGAAAATTGTAAAACACCACCTCTGATAAGTTTGGTTTTCTTTAGTCCATTCATACAGAAGTAGGAAAACTTATTTTGTCGACTTATGCAGAAAAGCTGAAACTCATTTTATAGTACCTACTTTACCTAATCTAAATCAAGAACATACAATTTAATAAATGTATAGTTTATTAATAGAGCTACTAATAGAGTCCCCCCATTGGTCCCTTTACGCCCCCCGAGGGGGGCGGATCCCACCGGTTGGGAATCCCTGACATAGATCTTACAAAATCGGTATCCCCATAAATTGGAGTATGGAAATAAGATGCACTGACTGATGCAGTCGCTTCACGTAAAATATTGGAAATTAGCTTCGACAATATTTAACCAGACGGGGCTAAGCTCGCCGACACACAAACCGACTTAAGCTAGTAAAAAAGGCATACATCATATTTTATCACTTTGATTGGACATGATGTATTCTAACGTTCATGAGCTAATCGCAGATGTACGTAGAGAGAATAGAACTTGATCATAGCCCATTAAGAGGATGCTTTAAGTGCGCAATAAAAATGCTAGCTGCGTGCGGATGGATTACTACCGCCATGATGCTCGTTATTTGATGTTGGCAAGACCTCTTAACTGAATATATCTGCACTGACGGACTCTTAACGCCTCTGTTAATTATGTGGTACAGTCCGACCGCAAATGGACGAGAGAGCGTTGTCACATTGACGATTTGCCAGCGTGTTTGAGCGTGAGCTAGCCGCGATCAAGTGACGTTTTCTCCGCGTTTTTACAATATTGACACTTGTGTGTCTCGCTCTCTCTACAGTTACGTCAATCGCTCTCGTTCCGCTAAGCAGCGAACACGTTGCGCACACGTGGCGTGCTCGTTACGCACACACAGCGAGCGCGTTAAACAATCGCTTCGCTGGTACAGCCCGATTCAAATTTAATGGCGGCTCGGAACATGAAGCGAGTCGCTGCGCAGTAACGAATTCATGTGTTAGCGGGGGTGAGGGGTGCGGTACTGCGCAGCAAATGGCTAACTTCCAAGCCGCCATTAAGTTTGAATCGAACTATAACACGGTGGTAATTCGCCATTGTGATAAGGCTCTGTAGTTCTTAAATCGTTCGTTTATTTTATGAGTCGTTATAAAACTGTGGGCTCTTAACGAACACACTAAGGCTTTATGAAGATGGTGGGCACATCAATTTTATTGTATCAATGGAAGGCTGTAACATCAATTAAGGGCAGGGTGGGATTAATTGAATGTTGTTGGGGGGAGGATATTGATTTGTCCATCTATTTATACAAGCTGTACGTGGTCCGATAGGATTTCACGTCGGCAAAATAACGACCGTCGTTGTACAATATGTAGAAAACCCTGTCCAATCTGAAACGGGCACATAGGTAATGCAATAACATTAGAAAAAAAACATATTTTTTTTATGGAAAAAGGAAAAAAAAAGATTTACCTACTAAAAATAAAATTAGCCAAAATCCAATAAAACTTAGCAAATTTTCATAGGTTGTAGCAGTGTACTTGTAGATATCCTAGGATGATTTGATAATTCGAATTTTCGCGAAAATCCTAGAAATACGAGTACCCTAGAGATATTGCGAAAACATGGATAATTAGACTAAACTTATAAACTACCTAAATGGAAATTGGAATTCAATAACGATGACTACCTATAATTAGAATTCAAAAAGTGTATTAAAAACATTTTATTATTCGGCGGCGGCCATATTGAATGAAGAACAACAATGTTATTTTTAAAAAACAGCGTTTGTTTTTCTTTGATATTTTTATAGGTTTTCATTACTTACTTACAATTGTATTTTCAGCAGGTTTTAAATGTTTCTTACTCGTACGAGTACTTTTCGTGCGATTGAAAAGAAAACATAGGTAAATGTTTTTAGACGAATATAAGATTTCGAGGAAATATTGTTTTCATTTCTCATAGCTACTTGGAAAGTACGATTGAAGTTACCTGATCGAGAGGGACGAAAATAGTACTTTTTGTCCCGGGGAAACGATTTTCCCAGCTGTCAAAAAATTTTAAACTATGCAAGCCGTGTCCATGCCTACTTTTTATACAGCCACTCTGTTATATCGCGGCGTAAACTTGTAATAAAAAAATATTATCGACACTTTTGTAACATACTAAGTACTTATATTTAACTTTTCACTAAATTATTATTTAATTTATATAGATTTGAGCTAAATGTTTACCATCATCAGTGATAAAAAATACTGGCTGGTAGAATGCCACAGAAAAAGAAATATAATAAAAATGGCAGGAAATCGGTAATTCCGTAATTCGATCTTCAGTTATTTTTTTAGTGCTAATTATTTATGTACCTAAAGATATTTGTATAAAATGAGTTCATCAGATTCAGATATGGATTTAACGCCTGATTTCAATAGAGAAGAGGCCTTTTACCGCCAAAATCAAAAGAAAGATACTTAAAAAATCTTACGATGCTTTTATGAAATGGCGTGCTGAAAAAAGGTAAGTCTTTTTTGGAAAACGTGTTACGAGTACTTACTAACATATTTCAATGAATTTTCTAAGAATCATAAATCTTCAACTCTATGGAGCGTGTATTCAATGTTAAAGATGACTTTATGTACAAAACACGATATACATTTTAAAGATTTCGCCAAACTATCATCTTTTCTGAAAAGACCGAAGGCACAGTGTGACCATCGCCGCGATTCTCTCGTTCGTTGAGATGGCGTATTGTCGCATTGTATGTGGAACAGCACTACACTTCCACTCAGGCTGTTTAATGCCGTATTTAAGTTTACTAAAAAAATCCTGTTCTGGAAATGTGGTGCTGGAGAAGAATGCTTGGGGTATCGTGGATGGAGTTTCGCACAAAAACCTCTATACGCCAAGAACTCGGCATCAAAAATTGTCTTTCTGTTCGGGTTCAAACGCGCATCCTCAATACTTCGGACACGTCTCAAGGCGTGAGGGTGGCTCTATAGAGCACCTTGTCGTGCAGGGCAGAGTGGAGGGTACCCATAAGATGGACTGACCAAATCAAATCCGCAATGGGCGAACCCGTATATGACGGCACAAAAAACATAAAAAATCAGAGTAGATGGCGAGAAATCTTGAGGCAAATCACATCAGCCCCTGGACAATAAACTACATGAAGACCACGACCGCTCTGTCAAGAGTGCTA
Source organism: Agrochola circellaris (assembly GCA_914767755.1). NCBI lineage: Eukaryota > Metazoa > Arthropoda > Insecta > Lepidoptera > Noctuidae > Agrochola > Agrochola circellaris. Next base: position 15,882,572 of record OU611860.1, read on the forward strand.
CGAAGAAGAAGAAGATTAATTTTAAGAGCGATAGAAAGAATATTTTTAAGATTTTCTCCGCAGAAAGAACGGACCAGATTTTCTTTTCTTCGTATCCTTAGTCCAAATAAAAAAACAAGGCAGAGCGCTGCGAACAATACACTGAATCATGCTAAAACTACAACGCCGCGTGTCTGTGCATACACACTCACACGCACTCATTTACAACCTTTTACAATGACACTACAATTAAACTGCACACCACAAACTGCACACATGTTTACGAAACCGGCTTCACTTCACTGTTGACAGCGCTCTGAGTTCATAAACAAATAAAAAAAAATAAAAAAAATGTCTATCAATATTACCATTAATTGTAAACAATATATATTACACCATCGGCATCGGTGAAAAAGAGCTTAAATGCGATCCTTTCAAGTCCTAACTATTATTTATACTTAAATGCGAAAGTGAGTTTGTTGGATTAAATTTGGCACATGGCCGTGACCAGAGAACGAAATAAGTTACTTTTCATCCTGGATCGCAGACTTCGCGGAAGAAGAAGAAGTCACGTCACAGAAGTCGCGGAAGAACAAGAAGTCGCGTCACAGAAGTCGCGGGCAACAGCTTGTTATGAAATAAGACAAACTTTAAACTTTAATAAGAAGCCATTTTTTTTTTATAGAATATTTTCGACTGGCAATCACTTACGTCTTTAGATCACCTACAAACATCTACAATTCTTAATTAGGTCCCTTTCCCCACTGAAGTTTACTGAATGAAGTTTCTAGGTATTTCTGGAAGCATTTCAATGGTCTTAACATAAAGCCTTTACGAAGCGACTTCTAATTGTGACCTTATTTACGAGGAATACCGGCTTCAATCTGGGGCGACTTTAAATAGCTCTGTTTACAGGCTTCTACGAGGAATACTAACTTCAGTATGAGTTGACTTTAAATAGCTTAGTAATTAGAATTTACAGGCTTCTAATAAGGTGCCTTGGTTATCAGTGACATTTTTGATTACTATACATAAAATCACACCTGCCGTGCTATTCTGTAACCATCTCACCGTGAAAACTTAGGTGAAGTGAGCGTGGAGTGAGCTGTCATTCCACTGTTATTGACACTATTGACAGCTCACTTCACCCAAGTTTTCACGGTGAGATGTTTACAGAATCGCATGGCTGTAACTCTCGATGGGTTAGGCAGAGGTGAACCAATAGTACACCCATATTTCGCCATGTAATAGGGGAACGAACACCCAAATACTCCGAAATATTTTATTCCGAATTTCGATGTTCCGATTTTCAAAAGTCCGAATTTCATAATACCTAAGAATTATAATGTCTATTATTAAAAATCACGAAATTTATTTTACCGAAAGTCGTAAATACGATTTGTTAGTTTTCCGATTTTCATACGTTCGAAGAATCAATTGCTCGAAGGGTTCTCGGTCCGAAAAACGACATTCCGATTTTCAATACTTCGAATAAACTAAAAGTCAACATGTTGTGCTACAAAATTTAGTGACAGAAACGAATCGCTGCAAAACCGACTTCACGTAGTCTTGTCTGCCCTACCCCTAGAGTGTAATTTAAGCCCGCGTAGGCGCGGAGGGGTGGGGCGAGCTGAGGAGCAGGCGGTTTGTAGGCCCGCCGCCCGGCTGAGGCTCCGTTCATAACACTTTGCCCGACCTGGAAGTCAAACCTAGGATCTCATGCTTAGCAGTAGCGTTTGCGCGACCACTAGACCAACGTGGCAGTCATTTGATTATTAATTAGTAATTAATACAGCAAGGAGCTTTGATAAACAATATTGAAGTTTTTAAGTGCCGCCCTCTATTACATGGTACTAACACTTTCTACTCCACCCACTTTTCATAGAACTTATACGCCATGCCGCCATACATATTGGAAGTGAACCCCCCAGAAGGGTTACCGGCATTACGTTTGCACTAAAGTTAACCATCGCGGACATAAGGTTTAAATTCGTGTTATAATTTTAGAAAACACTGTAAAACGAAGTAAAATTGTGTTTTCAGGGGGTCTTGTCGCGTATGCGAAGTTTCCAACCTTTTAAATTTTTTGTGAATAATTGTTACCGTGAAAAAAAAATACGTGTGGCACTCGAGGACTGCCGCGGTAAAGCTATTGCATAGCATATATTCAAAAATAAGAAGATAATATTGTTGATTTAAAATAATTTTTTAAAAAAATACCCCTATACCCCCCCCCTAAATCGCAGAATTTACACAACCGTCAATGACGTCTGCCCTCACGCGTCTACCCGCGTTCGGGTCGCGCACTCGGCGATCGCGCGTCATTGCCTATCCCGCCCCTCCACCCTCGTTCTGCGCGCCCGCCGTCGACTCATCGCAGGTCATTCTTATCGTTCTAACTTTTAAAATATTAATCCAAATTACTTAGTGTAAAAGACAAATTTTATCTACATTAAATACCGAAAGCGATGAAGGTATTTATTTTGATACGAATTAACTAAATACTCTAAAATATGCAACTTAAAAAAAGTATTCAATTTAAATGTATTTATAGCTCACTATTTTGGCTATAATGGCTTCCACATAAAAGGTAGATATATGCTGTCGCGGACTTTTATTTAGAACTCTTTAAGACAAACAACCCCACAATACATTCTTTTCATGTAACTCCAGCGGTTTAGGCAGCGCACGCAAAGATAGATCTCAGAGGGCAGGATTTTTTCCGACTTACTGGATACTTATCGTTATATTATGGCTAAATCACATAAAATCTTTATAAATTGTAGCCTATGTGTTATTCTGATATATAAGCCACATTACTGTAAAGTTTCATTAAAATCCGTTCGGTAGTTTTTGCGTGAAAGAGTAACAAACATCCATCCATCCATCCTCACAAACTTTCGCGTCAGGTTTTTTTTTCGTTACGGAATTTCTACATTCGGTCGCCGCGCTCAGAGTCTCCGATAAAAGCTATGCAATAGCTTAAAAAAAGACTTGGATTTTAAAACCAACGCATATATATACCTACTAATAACTCTGGTTAAAATACACATCAGATTTTATTTTCACTGTTTATAATGCTGTATTCACTAAGAAGAACCTAGATTTAAAATGAGCCCTCTGGGGGGGCTCCCGACTACCCATATGCGACTAGGGGAACCCTCCAGGAGGGCTCCCGGAACTGAACGTGTTAACATAACTGGCGAAATGTGGGGGTCCTATAGCTACCCCTCTGCCTACCCTTCGAGTATTACAGGCGTGATGTTATGTTGTTATTGAAGTTGTTTCGAACTCTAGTATAAGCACATATAGGTTTTTTTTAAACTGCATGAGAATGTATTGAAATTTTGTTAAAATGAATTCGACGTAGTAACAGATTATTCTATCTTTGCCCCAGGCTAGCAATTTTACTAGCAAAAACAATGTAATTTATATCAAATCTATCAGTAGAATCAAGATTAAGTTGAGTATCATTTTAGGATTATGATTATTATGGTGATGATATTCGACCGATATTCAAAAATATAGTTTAGTAATTTGGTACAGAAGGACCAATTATCTTACAGAGGGGCACTTAGCACTTACAGTCTAGCCGTCGAGAGAATGCGTTCTTGACACCTGTCAGATTCATACTAACGAATATGTTTTTTGCGAATTTGATCCTTATTAGGTGACAGGTGTCAGGAACGCATTCTCTCGACGGCCGGACTGTAAGGACCAAATTAATGCTAGAGTCTTTTGAGATAAGAAAAAGGTAAAGACCAAACATATATACATAAACTCATGCCTGCTTCCCTTGGGGGTAGACAGAAACAACAGAACACCACCTGCTACGATCCTCACATACTCCTGTTGCCTCGTTTACGTTCATACATCTGGTCATACACGCACGCCGATTGCCAGCACTACGCAACTGACATTTCTGAAGAACATCACCATTACGGTCACTATGTCCTTCCTAAGGCATTCCCTCACAGCAGCCATGTCACCTTTTGTTAGTCACCTTTCATTCATCCTCTCAACATGACCAAATCATCTAAGCACACTCTTTTAAATTTTTGTAACAACTAAACAATTGCGATTTAAAAAAAGTAAAAAAAAAAGATTTATTTAGCACATACTAAAAAGCACACAACATAACATAATATACGACAAATAAAAATTAAAAAAAACAAAAAAATGTAAAGAGCTGGCTTATTGTTTTAGTTTACAAATAGCAAGGATCCTTGAGGCACACAAGTTATAATTGTATATTCTATTACATAATAGCGACAACAGTCTGAGAATTAATAATATTGGCAGCTTGTCGTGTCTGGTGTGTTGCCATGGTAACGAGTTATTATCGTCTGTCGGTCTGTCGCTAACTCACTGCTTAGTTACCGAGTTATCTTTCAGGCATGTTATAATTAGAGGTCTCTTTTAGAACTTAAGGCGAAAGCGTCAAGGTAGCCCGCGAAATTCATTTATGTTTACCATTTTTGCAATTTTCAGGTCAGTATCATGTTCTATGTTGATCTAAATATGATTCGCGGCCGTATCAAATGTTTATTTATAGAATTATAATCATAAAAATGATCAATACAACTATCTAAGCTCATATAATCCCATTGAATGACTATTTCATGAAATCATGACATTTGACAACTATGCTAACTTATGGAGTTGTATTGCTGATTGTAATGATTATAATTATGTAAACCCATATTTGTTACGGTCGCGAATCATATTTTAATAAACATCAAACCTGACACTGACCTGCAAAATATAAAAAACGAAAGAAATTATTTTCCCTTAATATAACTTGTTTGAATTATATTCTTTAAAAAAGTTGTTACTAGGCACACATAAAATAACATCACGGCTGTAATCTCTAAGGAGTTAGACAGAGGTGTACCTGTAGTGCACCCAAATTTCGCCAGGAGCTACTAGGTTTGATTATTATTAATATACAAGATTCAATTACACAAACTTACTTTTGTCTGTGTCTCTTTGTAGGTAATCTATTTTAGCCGGGAACTGTCTCGTTGGTCTAGTTGTCGCAAACGGTACTTATGAGCATGCCATTCCCGGGTCGAGCAAAGTAATAATAATAAATTAATTTATTTCAAAAAAGTGTGGTTTTGGTGTGGTGAAAATTGAAAATTATATTTATTGTAACAGACTGTCTGTTACAATAAATATAATTTTAAATTTTCGGATAATAAGAAAAGAGTAACAATAAATGGAATTGAATCTGGCGTCCTAGCTAGGTTACATGGTAACCTGTTTAAGGATCGCCAGCCCAGGTTCCCACAGAAGGAGCACAAATAATTTTTAATAAAGACTGCTTAGGACTATTTATAAGATTGAAGAGTGTTATTGAGCTTTTCCATCTGGAATTTGTCAGTAGCAATAGCAACCCGGAGTCTGGATTTGTGCCCTTGATGGCAATAGGCCCTTATTACATGGGACTTAAACATAACTGACGAAATGTGGGTGAACTATAGGTACAACTCTGCCCAACCCTTTGGGGAACAAAGGCGTGATGTTGTTATTTATGTTTTAATGATCTATTTACACGTTAACTAGTTTGTGCAACTAGTTTCGTAATGTAAATCCGGCTTTAAAGCTCTTTATTTCATTTCTTTATTAAATAATCTTTCAATATTATCTATCGCTTTCCGATTGTCTTTTATGTCGTGTAACACAAAATATGGTCCTAAAGGTTATCCAACTGGAATTAAGTAGGGACCCGGAGAGTCTATTTTATCTACTTAACTTCATCTTCTATAATTTCAGTATACTACAATGCATGGACGTATCTAGCATTTTTTCAGGAATGGAGTAGAGTAAATAAACTCGATAAGTAGTAGGAATTTCTTTCTTTATAACTCGATAATAACTACGCATACGCTCGATTCATCGATACTGCAATGTTTCGCGCGGTAATTTTGAATTTTACCAAATGAATAATTAATTTTGTTAAAAAAACATACATTTTTAGCTTCGAGTCAGGGAACAGTGTGGGGCAGATGCCCCAACTTGCCCCACCATGCTACAATGTGTGTTAAATTTAAATTAACGTCAAATTAAAGTATAGGAAACTATTAATAATATCCTATTTATTTAACATAACAGGACATCACCGAAGCGTGGGTAAGCTTAGTACATCCACATTTCGTCAGTTATGTTTAAGTTCCATCAATCAAATCAATTCAATCGTGCCTTGAAATAATGTTTCTTGTACCTATTGCATATTTGATTATTTATGTTGTATTGTATTTAATAATGTCAAAATGATTAACACAAATTTTATGTTAATCATTTTGACATTATTGTTAATGGTTTTAACATTATTAGTAATTACAACACCAGTGTTTAAGATTTGTGTATGTAATTACTAAACAATTTGGATTTTATGATCAGTAAAATAAATGATTTGATTTGAATAATTTATTTATTTAATTCGTTTATTGGTTTCACTCTCATCTAACGCTTCACTTTTCTTAATAATATCATTTGTGTTACCTCTCCTAGTCTCACAGGCTCCCTTTACAAATTCTCAATTTTCTCTTCCCCAAAAATATCACAAATACCACCTTACAAAAATACAATTAATTCATATCGTTATAAACCCATTTATCTCAAATCAATCAAGTCGACATTATTGGCAGCCTCCGACAAATTGCGTCGACCTCAATCAACATTGAATCAATAAAAAAGTAGGATTGTCCATCCCCCCTGTTGTTGGCCCCCTCTGAGATAACACGACGCAGCAGTGACGCATGGTGCGTCAGGGAATGGGAATTTACGCAATATTAAAGATTCTTGACCAACATTTTGGTTTTTCTTTATGGTGGCACTGATAAAAGGGATGGTTTATGCTTGACCGAGTAGGGGCTAGGACCGAGTAGAGGTATGTGGTAGGTATGGGTAGGCCACGTACACTCAAAGATAGAGGTAGGTGTAAATCTACCTTCTGCAGGTAGCTAACTTACAACTACGTTTGTATGGTGGATAGTTAAGGGGCCGTGTACGAAATCGACTGATTTTGATCAATTATGTTCACTTTTTTTGAGAAAGCGACAAATAAAATCATTATAATAATATGGTCTACTTGCACGTGGCTGGATTGCTTTATTGAACTTTGACACAAAATATAGAAGAAAAATTATTTTGAAAAAACTGTTTTTTTTAAGAAACCCTGTCTATAATTTCATTTTTCCCATTATTTATCAAAACTTTCAAGAAATTTAAAAATCTCATAGTTTTCAGCTATCCTTGAAATAAAAACTAAATTTTATTTTATGAAAATACAATATTTTCGTTAAGATAATTAAGACACGAACAGTTTTGCGTCACAAAAAATATACTTTCAAACTCAAACTCACAGCATTTATTTCAAATAAACCAATTACAGGCACTTTTGAATTGTCAAGGGGTCGGTCAGTCAGAAAGATGAAGCTAGTTGCTTTTATAGTCACACAGACTTTTTCACAATTAGATAAGAAATTGCCAAAAGAGTGTTTTTTCGTGCATGGAACCTTAAGTCTTTGACATCGCCTACCTATATTAGTTTATTTAATATCAGTATTACAAAACTAAAATAAAATAAGAAGCAGAAGTACCGCAAAAGTACCATTGCGATTTTCGTGTCACCAGTGCTGAGTGCCGTATTATATCGTTGACGACTTATAGAAATCGCTGACTGAGTGTCGAAAAACATCGAGAGAAATCTTGTTCCTAATGATCTGAAATTGGTTAGACAAAGTGAAAGTGGTTAGGCAAGGAGTATACAAGATAAAAAAAACTTTTCTTCTTCACTATACTAGTGTAAAAATGGTATCTGTGTCCATAGCAACTCCTAGTCAAGATAATTTGACGTAGGAATGACGTAAACACGCGACGACGGTGGACACTCAGACTCGATTATTTATTATTGCAGTGAAGATAATTTTATTATTTCTATGCGACGACTTTGGAAGACTTTTTGTTAATTAAAAGGTATCTAACTATTTACGAGTTTGTTTATTGTTGTAGATAAGTTAGTACCTACCCGTGGTGAAGGGTGGGCGTTTTGGGGGACTGTTTTATGTAATTTTGACGTTCAAAAAGCGTAGTTTGAATAAATGACTTTTGAATTGGTTCGAAACTGAAAATGTTCTTATTTGCCTTCTACTTATAGTCTTTGATAAAGAAGTACGTAATTTCTTTTCTTTTCGTGTGGTTAGTGACTAACCTGGTGTCAGAGTTTTAAAGCCGCCCATGGGCGTGACTTGGCTTCATATGCCGTCGAGAAATATCTCTCAGGCCGGTTTCCTCACGATGTTTTCCTTCACCCTTTTTGAAGCAAGTGATAATTATACACTACGCACATGAATTCGAAAAGTCCGAAAACTCGAGACCTATGACTTGGCAGTCCGACGGTCACACCACTAGGCTATCACTGTTCTTTCATTTTCATATTCTGAAAATATTTAAATAATACTTTTCAACAATTTGGCTATTATTTTCCCAACATGTTAGGGTCGGCTTCCAGTCTAACCGGATACACCTGAATACCAATATTTTACAAGGAGCGACTGCCTATCTGACCTCCTCAACCCAGTTACTGGGTAACATGATAACTCTTGGTACGACTGGTTGGAATAATATATCCCGCGTTGATGGCTATAGTCTCCGTTGAGATTGGTCGCCATGGCCGAATTATAAGGTAGAAATGGAGGACCATAAAACCGGGTGTCAGAATTTTGGTCTTCCGACTACCGGTAACGGTCAAAGATCTACGAATGACAGCCGGAACCGACGGCTTAACGTGCTTTCCGAGGCACGGAGGAGTCTCGATATGTAATGTATGGTCACCCATCCACGAACCGACCGCGGCAACCGTAGCTTAACCTTCGATCGACCCGTGCGGGTGTTATTATGTAGCCACGAGCCCCTCAGTTTGGCTAGACAATAGCAGAAGGAAACTTTTGTGTAACAAGGACAGAAATTGTATCTTATCTTTACATTACTTTAGTCGTGCAGGGGACAGATTACAGGCTTATTATATTTTTGATGTGTAACATCTCTCCTCGTGCTTTCCTGCAGTCTGTGGGAGAGATTTCTTGAAAAGGGACGGAAGTGTGTAACAGGAAGCCGGGGAAGCGCGCGATTTGACCAACGAGCGCGCGCGGTTCTAGAGTTGGCTGTCAGATGAGACCTACCCATTTTCCGAGAGGTTAGTGCTGTCAGTAAGATGTCAGATGTTACACATTTAATGCGACTACTGTAAGGCTCACTCGTTTTTTTATCATTCATGATTAAGGCCGAAAGTTTGACAACCATTCTTACTAAGGGGTATCGTATTACACAGTTACTGGGTTGTGGAGGTCAGATAGGCAGTAACTCCATGTGAAATACTCATATTCAGCTGCAAACGGTTAGAGTGGTGGCCGACCCCAACATGGTTGGGAAAAGGCTAGGCAGATAATGATATGATTAAATCCCAGATCTGCTAACACTCAGTTAGCCCCTAGGGTGGAACCCGCGGGGGTGACAGATTTAGACCATTCTATGAATATTATTAGGGCGAAATTACTAAGTTAATACGATCTACTGAGAGTGGGCGTTTGCTATCTCCATTTATGTTTATTTAGTTAGTTCTGTAATATTATTGAGTTGTTGTAATCCGCTTTGTGTCGTGTTAAAGTTTAGAAACCGGAAAGCTGAAACAACAAACGTTAAACCTACGGCTTAATTAATAAAACCGACCGGCGACAATACGAAAATTCGAAAATTTTACAAGTTCTTTTCATACATTTTCTGCTTTATCAAACAGTCGATGTATTTGTGACAAATATAACATTGTCTACAACATGACGTTCGGACCGGCCGGAGCCGGAGCTAGGTAGAGTTCATGGATGGCGGTCAAACAGTGAAGACGTTTAGAAACTGTCGCGCTTTTCGAATAGTTTTGTCGTGTACCTACAGTGTGAATAATGTGATCGTGAATTATAATTTGATCTGAACTGCAAATGGTTTGTCTATTGCGCTATAATCAACACTTATAGCGCACTTATAACACTCAAATATGCTCCTCCGTTATATGTACATACTCCGTGGCCAATGGGTCTACGAAACAATACTACAGAATGATACTTAGTGGAAAAAATGACTATGCTAGTATTATTTTATAGACTAACTCTTTTACTAGAAAACGGCAGATTTATTCGCAGTCAAATCAAAGGATTATTGATAGACATAATACTTGAACTCATCTACACACAAATAAAAATAAGAACAGCCATGCTATTCTGTAAACATCTCACCGTGAAAACTGGGGTGAAGTGAGCTGTCAATAGTGTCAATCCCTGTGGAATGACAGCTCACTCCACGCTCACTTCACCTAAGTTTTCACGGTGAGATGGCTACAGAATAGCACTGCAGTAAAATATTGTACTAGGTACAAGTCATCAACAATATAAAGTGGAAAACTTACACCACAAATATCACTCACAAGAAATAAAATATCACCAAGATATAATATATTATATACTGTTTATAAATAGCTCGCGTCGGCTACAGGCCACGGCTCCCCGCGGGAGGTCGGCGTTACTGGAGGTATTAAGGGGACTACAGGACCTAAACGTGCCTAAACGCAAGTTTTATAATGCCTAAAAGAATATGATCCACTGCAGTAAACAAAATCAGAAAAATATATGATATTCTTCAGGATATATGCTAGTATGATAGTGTGTTGAAAACATAATACAACTAATTTGATACGATAGAAAAAAATCATGAAGATACCTCTAAAAATTTCTTTTAACGATTAAAAATCATATTAATTTACATGCAATCATTCTGATTTTTGGTCAGATTATTCTACAAGCTACATATTAGCATAATAGTGTTTTAATTTTCCAGTCCAATCAATAGATTTTCTGTAAATCGCTAACTGCTTCATATTTTGCAATAAATTACCTGCGTCGTGTCATCGCGCTTCTCTTTCATTTCTATGCAGTCCGACAGTGACCGCGCTTTAGCTGTTGTAAGCCTCTTAAAGTTTACTCGGTATACCTCGGAATGTACCGGAAGCAATAAGGTACCATTGTTGTGTTTACGTATCGGTAGAGGTAACTTTTTACCGGTTCCTGTAATTTGCTGTCCGTTGTCGGAGCGTAGTTTTCATAGTTTGTAGGCAACTATTCTTTCAGTTATATTTTGTTCATGTCTTTCAGAAGACTTGCTTTGGCGTTGCATTGTTTTCGAGTAATTTGCAGATTTTTCTTATTGTCTAAATTCATATTGTCTTACGTTTTTTGCAATTTGCAGGTCAGTGACAGGAGGAGCTCGCGGCTAAGTAATGACTGCTGCCCGGGTCAATCCATCAGGTTAAGCTACGCTTGCCGGGGTTGGTCTGTGGATGGGTGACCTTCTTAACTTACCGAGACTCTTCCGTGCCTCGGAAAGCACGTTAAGCCGTTGGTCCCTGCTGTCATTCGTGGATCTTTGACAGTCGTTACGGGTCGTCAGAAACCCGAAAGTCTGACAACCAATCTTACCCAGGGGTATCGTATTACCCAGTTACTGGGTTGTGGAGGTCAGATAGGCAGTCGCTCCATGTAAAATACTGGTATTCAGCTGCATCCGGTTAGACTGGAAGTCGACCCCAACACAGTTGGGAAAAGGCTAGGCCGATTGATTGGCAGGTCAGTGTCAGGTTGTATCTTGATCAAAATATGATTCTCGAAGAAAACAAAGTCATAGTCAAAGTCAACAAATGCATTTTCAGAATTAAAATCATTAGAATCATTAATACATCTCTCTAAGTTAGATTTGTTCCATTGAATTACTTTTTCATGAAATCATGACATTTGAGAACAAATCTAACTCTGGTGGCCCATCTATAAATTTTTCTTGAGTAGTTTATGACTTATTTATGAGTTAGCTTCAATAATATTTATATTTTTAATCCACATCATTTTTGTTGATAATGTTATAATATTCACATTGCAAATTTGAAGTGGTACACGATATTGTGCTTAGTATTAGTTTAGTTTTAGTATTAGTATTATTTTTTTACTTTTTTTAGTTGTGTTAGGACACAACTAAAAAAAGTAAAAAAATAAAAAGCTCTTGAAAAATAATTTTAGTTTCGGAAGTCGATGACAATAATGAAAGAACAATAAATCGTCGCCTTAGAGTGAAAATCTCGGGAATGCAAGTTTGACTTTTTATTTTATTACCATTTTGGAAAAAAATCCTCGCAACGCACGCCCTAGTTTTGTGGCGGCATCTATATCGCCACATGCGACCTACGCATCAGATTGACGTCGCGCCAAATCCTGCATCGCGTAAGCAGATTTTACCGCGCGATCAGCATTTAAATAACTTCCCAGTTGCCCACCAGTTTTTTGCATATAAGAAGTTTTCACTCTAAGACGACGAAATACAGACACTGACACTTATTATCCTGCTTACCGTCAATAGAGTGAAGCGTACAATGTCTTTTATAAACTCTGTCAAAATCGGTCCTAGGGTCGGCCCTCGGGGATCCGGTCGCGGCTCGTAGCACAAAAACTTCCTCTAATTTCGCCACGACATTGTGGTTGAGCAATGTTCTCTTCAACATTTTTATGCTTGTATTTGTGTTTGCCACATAGTATTTAAAACAACAGAGGTGCATGTTGCTTTTCAGTTTGTTTAGTAATTAATACAGCAATCTTATTTGCTACCCACACTACTTACTACTTCAGGCCCACAGAACCTCATTCAAGACTCAAGCGTTACTTAAAACTAGTTTCAACCAATCAAAAGGCTTTAAACGAGTTTTAAGTAATGCTTGTGGTGAGGGTATGTAATACGGGCCGGGTTAGACTAAACAGATTTGAGATTTGAAAGAAAAAACGGTTTCACAAAGACTTCTTATCCATCTGATACGAAAAGAGATATTATCAATCAATGTGCTCTTTTCAGTATTTTGAGATATTACTCAATCGTTTATTGTATCACACAATGTGTTCTTAGTTGGTAACTAAACATTTTATGAGATCATTGTGAACCCTATTGGGCACAGCAAAATAGTAGGGTCTTATGAGGATGGTTGGTTGAAAGCAAAAGCGAGTTTTTTAATGAACTGTGCAAGTAAGTATATTTATGCAAACTATTTGTATTTTATTCGAGATCTTAGAATCCGCAGCATTTTATCATCACAGATGAATTATTCATTTGAGCATCAAGCGAAACACGCGATCTCTATATATTTTTTAATTCTTCATGGTTAGTAATGACGTTATTCAAAGAAAAAAAAACGGTGAACTCTCTCAATTTTGGAAAAAGTAAGCATTTTCCCATTAGAAAGGAGTTTTCTATAAAAGTTAAAAGAATTGGATTTACACTTCGTCGAATGGTAAGCAAAAGTTTGAAACTTTTGCGGCAGTCGCTTTTGTGGGCATAAAAGCTGTATTTTTTTTTCCCTCAGGTGAAAAAGAGAAAATTCGCCCTATCTATATACATATGTATTACAAATTAAAATCTTCATGTCTGTCTGCTTGACTGCGTTGTTCTTCTATACTTTGTAACGGATTTTGATGCGGGTTTTCACCGTCATTTAGAGAATTTATCCCGGATAGTTTATGTGTGTGTGTTTGTGGGTGTGTGTGTTTGTGGGTGTGTGTGTGTGGTCAGTGTGTGTTTGTGGGTTTCTGTGTGTGGTTTGTGTGTTTTTCATTATGAAACTTACATAGATTAAAGAAATATAGATGTTTTGACAAGTCGTAAAATGCGAAGCAGGGGCGGGTCGCTAGATAAATCATAAAATAAACAGGATATAGCTCACCAGTAAGTGCCTACAGATCAGTGGTGGTCTATCGGTATCGGCCACGACTTACGAGTAGATGTGTAGGTCGTGGGTTCGAACCCAGGCAGGCGATTTATTTTGTGCAAATTATTTCATCACCATTGCTCTCAGAACGGTGAAGGAAAACATCGTGAGGTAACCGTGTCTTAGAACTAAAAATTCTAAAACATGTGACATCTACGAACCCGCACTGGGCCCGCGTGGTGGATTACGGCCCACTCCTTCTCACAGAGACGAGGCCTGTGTCCCAGCAGTGGGAACATTATAGGCTGATTAATGAAGTGCCTAGTCCCACGTCCGGAGAGATATTTCATGACGTCTGTTCGCTTACTTACGCAATTCCCATTTGACCGACCTATCTATTTTGATTTCATTGACTGTAAAACCAGACACCTACTGTCAATGAAATTAATTGTTTATTAAATTGACACACTACGCCAATTTGCCGTGTTAACGCCATTGCATACAACTTTTATAGAATGAAAATTGTGATTCGAATTTACGGGCAATTTAAGATGATAAACAATCAATTACCCTTATTATTACATCTAGTAAACATTCATATCAACACGCACCACACCACACCCACACACACACACACACACACACACACACACACACACACACACACACACACACACTACAGACAACACACACACTGTGCACGACTCTTCGGCGTGATCTAGTAAACGTTGGGCTATCCTGCCTATATCCATCTATATTTCCTAGAAAACGATCTAACCACTTATCGTTCACAAGGACGGAGGCGACCCTTATATATAGGTCAGTATGTCTCTGCTAATGCCTTTGAGGACCACCGGCGGAATTGTAATTGTACCGGCATATTCATTTCCTGTAGCCTTCATCTATTTGTAACAGACAGCCTTGGCTGGATGTAAAATTACATCTATATGTATAGTACAACAGGATAAAATGACAGGAAACTTTGTTGGTCCTTCTGGAATACTATGTAACTATACTGACTGTGAATGTTTTAATCATCATTTTGAAAATCGAACGGTTGCGTAGTGTGAATCTGTGTTATTGTACTTTTAAAACAAATGAGATCGCGTTCGAACTGTCTGCGACCGAAAACAGTTCTTCAAACGAACTCATTTGTTTAGCTCACTTTAGTTAGGTTCAGTTCCCTTCTGTGGTATATCTACGAGACTTAAAGATTTCAACCCAATATTTAAAGACTTACATGGATTTGTTTTAGTTTTTCAAGGAACCAATAACATTTCCTTGGAAAATCGGCAAGTAACTAACCTATTTAAGTGCTTAATGCAAAAAAAAATACCAAAATGCTGGTTGTATTTTCGATTAAAAAATCGTTCTTATTTGCGTTACCATTATGTCGTGCGTTGGTGCTAAGGCCCAAGAATAAAGCGCATGGTACCGACTAAATAATACATGTCAAAATAGGTAGTTTTTCCCTATAGTAACTAGATTTCTCCCTCCATAAAAATCACGAACAAAACCGAACCTCCTTGAACCCACCTACACTTAAATCTATTTCGAGCGCTCGAGTGGCGATACAATTTGAATTAATTAGGCCTTCAGTTCAGATGTTTACGGTTTCCTTGACACCTTGAATTAATGAGCACCGATAAGTAATGGTGTTCACTGTATAGGAAATGTTCAGTTTTATGTAGAGAAAGAAAGAACACCTTTATTTGGACACAGTTCGTGAAACACAAAATACAATCAAACTAAATGTGAAAGTAATCTTTTTACAATAAGTGTGCATGCAATAAGTGTGCAATGCTGAAATGAACCTTTTTGCCGCCGTACTGCGGTGAAAAGGTTCATTTCAGCATTAATGCCAGACAAATGCTGTCTGACGCTGGTTTTCTAATGAACCCTTAAGGACAAGTGACGGGGAGTACAAACAGTTTCAACATACTTAGTAAATAATTACTATACTTCTAAATAAATAATTATACTAGTAAACAAATAAACTAATTACAAAAAGAACAAAGAAAATAAAATACGAAAACAACAAGAACTATCCAAGCAAAACCTGTTCTTAGCGATTAGCCAGATTGATTCGTGCACTGTGTGCATGTGTGTGTTTCGCTGGATCGTATAAAAACATACTGTATTTTAAATAAAGTAAAAGTAAAAACCATTTATGGAGGTAAAAAAAAGCTATCTCCATATTGTAATTTTAATGTTGAAACTTCACAATATCGAGATAGCGTTGGTCCATACGGGGCAGCGTGTTTATCTTGGTCACCATAAAACATTTTGGTTATTTTTTAACTAATAGTGGAAATTGGTGACAGTTAAACTAAAAATACAAATAAACTAATTAAGGTACAAAAAATAGGATAATGCCTAAGAACAATGAGGATTTTCCTTTTGAGGTTTGTTTTAAATTAACATGTAACTTAGGTAGGTATGGTATTTTGGTATCAAGTTCTGCACAAATCCATTAGATTCGAGTGTCAAATAATTATTTCTTAGTACATACCTACAGCTACACCTCTAAGTCATCTAAGGAATAATGTCGTCCAAATTGTATGTTTAGGTAAATACCTATTTTGTATCAGTTATTAACTTTTGTAGCTATCATCGTTCCTTTATAATTATGCCAAATTTTTGTATGTTCCAATCAATCTGCCTAGCCTTTTCCCAACTTGGTTGGAGTCGGCTTCCAGTCTACCTGGATGCAGCTGAATACTCTATTTTACATGGAGCGACTGCCTATCTGACGTGGACTGGGTAATACGATACCATTGGTAAGACTGGTTGTCAGACTTTCGGGCTTCTGACGACCCGTAACGACTGTCTTTGACAGTCGATCCGCGAATGACTTCCGGGACCAACGACTTAACGTGCTTTCCGAAGCATGGAGGAGTCTCGGTATGTTAAGATGGTCACCCATCCACCGACCAACCCCGGCAAGCGTTGCTAAACCTGATGGATCGAACCGTGCGGCTGTTATTACTTAGCCACGAGCTCCTCCTGAAATTTTTGTATGTTCCATATTAAAAAAATACACAAAAAAAGTATAATTGCACGTTTTTTTGCAATTACGTTCATGCCGATTCGGAAAAATAATTCATACTTCTTCAAAAATAATCCTTACAGATTTCAGAGGTCTAATTATTGTGGATGTCTGTCTGCTACCTATGTTATAAATGTACAGATTGATAGATACAACAGCATTATTTTAATCCTAGACCATTTATACAATGATTCTGAAACCACCAGCGTTGAAATTATTCGTCGGTTATTTAAAAAAAAGTCTGCTGTTTCATAGACAATTGCAATACCTACGTGGTCAACATGTATGGAACAGCTCTCTCTGACACCCAGTATAACTTCCCAGCGCATCCAATTTCCCAAGAATTATTGTAGGTACGTAAATTCTTCGCAATATAATGCCGTCCTCTGACGACTTCAAAGATAAGCGGCTTATGCACTTTACTACCTTCTTCCATTCCTTACGGAATTACGAAAGTAGATAAAGTGGAAAACTCCTTTCATATATTTTTCATTTATTATTTTATTGCTAGCTATTTTATTTATCTGTTTATTTAATTATCCTTGGCGTTTCAGTGGTCGCTTTGTGAAGTGTTGGCTGTTTACTAAGAGGACCTTTGCCGATTTGTGTTTAATTAAACGAATAGCTGTTCGATATTTAAATGTCGCTTGTGGTTTGTTTACTTTGGAGCGTACACCGTCGACAAACGAAATTATTTTTAATGTCAATAGTTTTTTTTTTGTAAACCTTATTCACCATCTGGAGTTCTCACTGTTAGGAACGGTCTTGATTGGTTAAATAATCCCTATATTAAGTAGGTATGTATATCTTTAGTAGGTAAACCCGCTTATTAGACATATCGATGCAACATACAAAAATAGATAAAAATATATTATTACATAGGTACACTTAATGTTATTTTATGCCTTAAACATTTGTCCTGATAGACTGTAGGTACAAATGCTATTTATAAAAAAAACACATTCTGAGAATCACGGTGCCAATCTGACCCGGTAAAATTGACATTGATTTGATACAAAAAAAAGGTAAAGACTAAAGAGGGCTAGCCATAAACTAGTTTGGGAAACTAAAACAAAGGTCTGAGGACAAAAAAAAAAACTTTAAATAATAGCCGTGAAAGATGGACAAGCTGGTCCTGCGGTTGAAATAAAAAAGAAGACGAATTACTTTATCATAAAATTTGACATTTCATTTTATAGTTAAGTTTTATAAAAATCGGTCCTTATCATTTTCTAATCGATGAATAAGAGGGCAATAAAATATTAAAATAAATTCAGTTATTTAAAGACTTTTGTATCTATACATAATAAAAAATAAAGTTTCTTTTCGTGTCTGTCCGTGTGACCGCATTGTTCTTCGAAACTACGCAACGAATTTCGTTGCGATTTCCACAACCATTTAGAGAATTTATTCGGGAAGGTTTATGTGTATAAAAAAATAATATTAAACGTACGTAAATAAAGAAATCTCTATGTTTTGTCATGTCGTAAAAACCGTGCGAATTATTCATGAACAAGCTTAGCAAGCAAGCCCTTATTCATGAACAAGCGACCCTGCGACAGGTCGCTTGTTCATGAATAAGGGCTTAATTATTTCCCATACAATCTTTTATTATTCGTTTCTGAGAAATTTGTAAGCCGAATCTAAATATAAGTGTTCTGCTTCAAACTAGAAGTATCTTTCGATCGGCTATCACACCCACGGGCATAAACGAATGGATGCTCTTCGTAGGCGACGTCCTCGAAACACAGATAAACAAGTTATAAGGGATTTTTAAGAAGCACGTACTTAATAAATAGCGACAAGGAATATTATAAAACTGCCTTTAGAAAAAGAAAAAAAAAATCTAAAGTCATTTATTCAAACTAGGCTGAGAATCAGTACTTTTCGAACGTCAAAAAACTTATGACAACATCTAAAGAAAAAAGGTTTATATTTAAAAGAGAAAAGATTTGTATGATTCTAATAAATAAACTCAAAACTCTAAAAACTATTGGAATGCTATATTATCACTAAGTAACATAGGCTATAATTTATAAAGATATCACGCGGGCGAAGCCGCTGGCGAAGCTAGTGTTTTATAAAGTACTAGATTTTGACCGCGGCTTTGCCCGCGTGGAGGTCGGAAAGTAAACGGAACGTCCTACCGGGAAAAAAAAGTATCTTATGTGTTAATCCAGGTTATAAACTGTGTGCCATCCAAATCCGTTGAGCCGTTTTTGAGCCAATCCTTAATATACATACAAACGGACAAAAGTTTTATATAATATAGACCACCCATTAGACAAGGTACTTGTGAAGAGTATTAAGTAAAAAACTGAAACTGAAGAATATTTTCTTAATAAAAATGTTTAAAGGTCAAACAAATAAAAATGCGCTTGCGCCGATTGTGTCAACTAACTTGTATGGAGGTGTTCAGCGCTTCTCCTCCACATGTATTATGTACACAGCCAAAGTGTGGAACTCTCTGCCAGCATTGGTGTTCCCTTCCACATATAACCCGTCAACCTTCAAAGCAAGAGTGAACAGACATCTTCCAGACACGCTCGTTCATCCATCGCTGTCCAGCAGGCAGGTCAGAGCAGGCCCATTCAGCAATAAAAAGATATATATTTTAAGAGAGCTATATATATTGTAAGCAAAGAACTTCTACTAAGTTACGAAGCGAAACAAATAATCCCAAATTCAATCAACTCAAAGTAACATACGAAACTAACGAGCAATTTCACTTAGTCGTGTTATACAGGGTGATTGGAAGATGGGTGCAAAGCTTTAAGGCGAAGATAGTACAGACAATTTAGAACCATTTAAGCCATGGTTGTCTTAGACGAAGTCTTACCAAATATTTTTAACCAAATTTTTAAGTTTTTTTTCGGAAATTCTCAAAATTTTATGTAAACTGCATAATTATGGCCAAATTGAATGATAAATGAATTCATTTTTTATTTATTTAATTAAAGTAATGTGTAAGCAATCAAGCAAAACATGTTTTAGGCTTCTGTGTCATTAGACATTTTTTTTACAGACATTTAAAGCTCAGAAAAAAAAAAAAATTGTACAATACGTCATTTAAACCTTATTAAAAAAAAAAAAAATTGGTAAGACTTCGTCTAAGACAACCATGGCTTAAATGGTTCTAAATTGTCTATACTATCTTCACCTTAAAGCTTTGCACCCATCTTCCAATCACCCTGTATTTTAGCGATATAAAACGCTGTCGTCTAATGTTTGGTGGTACTTTTTTTTTTTTTTTTTTTTTTTTTTGAGGATGGGAAATTATCAAATAACTTCTCCCGCTCTGGGTGGAGCGGGAGGGCGTGTCAGACTTTTACTGACTAAAACCCACCCGTGTTCCTTCCGTTGCCTGTGTGCCGAGGTCGCGATATCCCTTTCAGACAAACCCGCAACCCCGGCAGGCATTGGCCCTTCCGGACCCCGTCAGTTGGTGCTGACATCTCTTTGAGGCGCGCGTGGAACACAACGCGCCGTCGACCCGGGCCTGGTCCCAATGTTTGGTGGTACTGAGTTCCAATTTGGGATTATTTGTTGTTGATTGAATTGTCGCTAGGTAACTTAGTAGAAGTTCTTTGTTTACAAAGTTTATAGTTTCTCGAGACGGGGAACTTTAAATAATAATTCTAATTCTAACTAACATTATGAATGCGATAGTAAATTTGTTTATTTGTTACGCTTTTACGCTAAAACGGCTGAATGGATTTGGATAAAATTTTGCACATTGGTAGACCATGTCCTGGAGAAGTATAAACTATACTTTTTATCCCAATACTCTCAACGGATCAAGACTTATGCGGATGAAACCGTGGGGTGCAGCTAGTTATATTATAAATGCATAAGTGAGTTTGTTTGTTACGCTTTCACGTTAAAACGGTTGAACGGATTTGGATGCAATTTGGCACATGGGTAGACCATGATCTCGGTTAGGACATAGAATACTTTTTATTCCGATATTCATAGGGGATCGAGACCTCTGCCGGGGTTGCGGGTTTGTCTGAAAGGGATATCGCGACCTCGGCACACAGGCAACGGAAGGAACACGGGTGGGTTTTAGTCAGTAAAAGTCTGACACGCCCTCCGTTATTTGATAATTTCCCATCCTCAAAAAAAAAAAAAAAAAGGGGATCGAGACCTATGCGGGTGAAACCGCGGGGCGAAGCTATTAAAAAAAAAAAATCGACGCGCAGTTCAATTCCGTGCGGAACTCGCCTCAGTTCGGCAAGAGCTTAAAGCCCTTGCCTACCTCTCTTTTATTTTTATCAAAGCTGTGCCCGCGGCTCTATTTGTATAATAAAAAGCCTTTACCTTTCCCAAGAATAGTCTCGGTACTTATAGAATTACCTACTTTTTATGTCCTTCAGATGCTAAATATCCATTAAAATATATAAAAAATACCGGCCAAGTGCGACTCGGTCTCGAACACGAAGGGTTCCGTTCCGTATTCAGATCGAGCCAAAAATGCCGAAAAAATACACGTTTTTTGTATCGGAACTTCCTTTAATTATTAAATTTTTATTATTTATTGCACGGCGGCAATGGAAATACACAATCTGTGAAAAACGGAGTTTTACTACTTTCGAATTTTTAGGGTTCCACACGGACGTAAAAATATCGCGGCGAGATTTTATCGCGCACTGGATTTGCATCTCTTGGTATTGAGCGAGAGTTGAGAATCCAATGCGCTAAAAAAACCCATTGTTAGATTTTAGACTCTCGGCACTCAGCAGAGCGTTGAAAATCCAGTGCACGAAAAAAAATGGCTTCGGGAAAAAATCGCCCGTGGGAACCTGGGCTTACTCTGTCTGTCTGTTACCTTTTTCCGCCTAAACCACTGAACCGATCGTTATGAAAGACAGACTAGGACCGCCTAGCCTAGGACATAGGCTACTTTTTATCCTGGATATTTGTATTAATGAAAAATTATGAAATAGCACGCTGACGAAGTCTCGGGCCACAGCTTCTATAATTATTATGTTACTAGCCGCGCCCCGCGATTTAACCCGCATAACTCTCGATCTCGTGAGAATATCGGGATAAAAAGTATTCTATGTACAAATCCAGGTCATGGTCTCCCATGTGCCAAATTTCATCCAAATCCATTCAGCCGTTTTAGCGTGAAAGCGTACAAAACAAACTCACTGTCCCATTTAAAATATTAGTTAGGATTAAAGTCCTCTAAACACAACTATCAACATTTTTGTGCACCTATGTGCCACGGTACACCTCTGTCTACCACTTTGGGGGAAACAGTCGTTATATTATGCCATATAGCCTTAAAAAGAAGTAAATGGTCAGAAAGAAAGCTTTACTTTCAACAACTGCAAAAGCTTATTGGTGTGAACTGAGCTGTAAACGTACACATTACATACTGGTATAGTTGATCTCGTAATTTCCTTACCACCATTGTTTATTTATTTATTTTTATGTATACACAGTAAAATACATAGAGATAGGACATAATTATAATATTGTATTGTTTTTGCTTGACGGTCATTTGCGTGTCGTAAAATGACAAGATCTACTCGTCTATATGACAGTTGGATAGTTTCGTAAGAGTGGGGCCGGCACATAGCGTCCGCAATTTCTGTCAAAGTCAAATCAAAGTCAAATAATTTATTTTAATTAGTCACTTCAAAGGCAGTTCTGAACGTTAAAAGTTACAAACAGAACTGAATTTATTCTAGTCGCCCCTTCCAAAAGGTTGTTTTCGTATGCAGAAGAATGGGCAAGAAACTCCACTGTTACCCTTTTAATTTTTTTCACAATAATTTGTACACGTTAATAATATAATGATATGTGAAGACGATGCTTAGCGATGATTTACCGGCGAATGACGTCACTGAAGCGTTATTTATGAAAGTAAGTTGGTGTGTTTCCCTAGAAACCATTTTTTTACATGGTAAAGTCAAACCTCGGCCGACCCCTAAAACGGCCGTTGTGTGGCGGCCACCGCTCTTCTAGGACACCGTTTTGGTGCAGTGAGAGTTTCAATTTACTCGAAATTGTTGTCAAAAGTGCTAAAGCAATTACGAGGTCGACTATACCTACCCGAAGTAAGCACAAGTTGTATGTAAGACCCCTAAAATGTCCCCACGTATTATATGTTACAATAGACTTACTTAAGTATAACTTAATGTGCAAATAGCATTGACCTTTACTTAGCACACACTTAAGAACACTCAACATTGAGCTTTTATTTAAATGCTATAAGTAAGTAGGACTTCTAAGTATTTTCCGAACATTGGATTTCTAAGTAGGTACCTACCTACATTTGGTAAATAGTTTTACCCGATTTGACCGAGAACATTGGCAAATAATAAGTTTTAGGGCGCCAATACATTGAAGTTAGCTATTGCTGGGCGCTTACTCACTTGATACTTTACTTAATTAACATAACATGACGCCTGTAATCTCTAAAGGGGAAGGCTGAGGTGTACCCTATCTTACACCCACATTTCGCGAGTTATGTTTAATTCCCATGTAATAGGGGGCGAACCTATTGCCACCAACCGGGCACAAATCCAGACTCCGGGCTGCTACTGAGAAATTCTGGACGAAAAAAGTAACCGACTGCAAAAATACATAACTAAGAGAATAAAAACAAGCATTATAATCTTTAGAATTTTGTTATTGCAGGCGGTGTGTTTATATAGTTATTAAAAAGTAACTCTATAATTTCCTAGTTGTGTAAAAAATATGTTAAGCATGATCCTTGAAAGAATGAGGGACATAGCTGCAGTATTTTTTTGACATTTTGTGAGCAGAGATTTGACATCTACAGGGTGGCAGGGACATCGATGCGAAAACTGTTAACATGGATTCAGTATATGATTCTGAACACACCTGCGTGGCAATTTTTCGTCGGTTATTTAAAAAAAAACAGCTATTTCAAAGAAAAGTGCAATACCTACGCGGTCAAAATGTATGAACGGCAGATTTAAAAAAAAATTACTGACGAGAAATTAAAACGCAAGAATCAATAATTTACAAAAAGAATTATTTATTATATCGGGTTCAGAATGCGTGTAACAAACAAACAAACTCACTTTCGCATTTAATAATAGTTAGTAGATAGGATTCGTTTTGTACGAGTATTATGGTAAGCGTATATGATTGTAAATCGATTATGTTGAGTAAGCGTTCGTAATACAAAAAATTACATTAGAAGTGACATCATTATTATTATTCTCCTGCCCTTATCCCAACCTATTAGTGGTCGGCGAACATGTCCTTTTCTTCCACACTTCTCTATCAGTCGTCATCTCAGAAGTCTCCCCCTTTCTAGCCACATCATCTTTCACACAGTCCACCCATCGTTTCTTTGGTCTTCCTCTTCTCTTATAGTCATCCACATTTATACTTAAACCTTACGACATTATAAGATAAGATAATTATATTTGCGTAAAACATGGTATACATAGGTGTTATTAAAGCTTAAAAGATCATACATGTTTTGCAGCATGCAAATTCCAACGAATAAACAAATTTGAAATTACAAGCGTTATAATTTATGTTGAAAAAAAAACCTTAATACTATCGAAATTATTTTCATTCAGCCATTTATATAATTTAATTTGGAATAATCTGCAATTTAATATTTTGAATACATTAGGTAATTTATTATAAATACGTACACACATAACTAGACAGCTTTGATTATATTTTGCTAACCTAGGGAGCTCGTCTATACAAGTTTGTAATGATCACGGCGACTTCGAGAACTTAAATCCTCTGCTGTTTTGAACAATTCTTTATATTTCCTAACAAACATACATGCTTCATTTTCCTAATTCCTCAGCATCACATGCCCATGCCATGACAACCTATTTCCACACAACTTTTCAGTCACCGTTGTCACTTTTAGGTCCGTATTACAGAACGAAACTCAAGCATTGATCTCATGCATTTGTAAAGGAATGTGATCAAAATATTATCCCATAAAATTATCGCTACGTATATTCGTAGCTATGCTACGCTGAAGCTACGCCAGCGACTACGGCGTAGCAGAGGTTCATAGACGAGTAGCTGGTTCTGATACTGATTGAATTTGAATGGATTATTTTTCACGACCTCGTGACTGTGTGGATCATAATAATATGTATCGGACACATGTAATTTTCAGGCAATGTTAACTACTGTATACAAGGTGGATTTTTGTAACTACAGGAAAATAGTTTTAGGAGAATGTCCTTAACTTTTTAAGAAGATCAATAAACTCTATCGGACCAACTGATATTTTAGTAATAGAAAATTCGGAAATCGCATAAAACTTTTCCCATACATTTCGTAGGAAAGGAGACGCCAACATACTTTTTTATAACGGATAGATTGGTCGCTACGATGAAAACTGGCCAAAACTTAACAAACACAAAAAAAAAATAAACAAACATCTCATAAATCCACCCCGTATCCAAAGGTCAGAGTGACAGCTTCATTCAAATATTATATTGATTAAAAAATAATCTAGCCGCATCCGCAAAAATTTCATAAATCATATTTGTTGCCGGTATTATTAACTACTCGTATCTACGTATTTAACATTGTTACTTGAGTTACAATTTCTACAATTCACTAAATACAAATACTTAGCGTAAACATTTACATTATATCATAATGTTTATTATAAGCATTATTTTGTAACCTATCGTGCAAGCCTTAATTAATGATGTTTGTGAAAACTCTGTAATATGTTAACTAATAAATCTTAATTTTATATTTATTTACTAATTCATGTGAATTTACAGTTAAATGTTAAAAGTTGAAAGAATTTACTATTTAGAAGGTTTCATGAGAAAGGTTTTCAGTTACCGAAATAACTTACAATCATAGAATTTCCATGAAAAATATTAAAATGGTTTTAATATAAATCTCTTTACTTGTGTTTGAGGTACAAAGGGTAGCCCGGGGCTATTTCTGGTTATAATATAATATTCTGTGTAAAGGTTCAGACACACCGTCGACTACATAATAATTTCGGCGTGTATTTAAAGTAGAACCTCTATTTTGCGCTCCTAAAATTGTTATTAGAGTCACAGTTCTATTCATGCAGCTGAGATGAAAATGCCAAGAGGGATGTGTGGTATTACGCGAACGGATAGCATAAGATATGAGTACATAAGAGGAAGTCTAAGGTCCGTATTACACAATGTTCCTCAAGTTCAGTTTGATCTTCAATCAGTCGATCACTGTTTAAGTATAGAATCAGTACTTGAGCATCGGTCTTATTCCAGAACGGTAATCAAACTTTACTCATTACTCAGATAAATCGAGACTCAGATCTCGCCTCAAGCAGAGATGTGTACCTATTGTCTATGCATATGCATCGGATATAGTTGTATGTTTTTTTATTACGTTTAATAATTAGCTTTTTTAATTTATTTAATCATAATATTATCACTATAAAATGACAGGATGATAAAATAATTTCAGTCCATTGGAAAAATCCTTTTAAGTACTTATTAAGAATTCTAACGGATTTCAAGAATATTGTTGATATATCATCGTTGAATAAATTATTGTAACGATCTACTTCTCCATTTTGATAGTAATCATTTAAAAAAATCAATATTTACAAACTCGACAACGCAGATAGACTTGAACAGAACAAAAATTGACATGACAATCTATGCTCAAGCGCGGTCTCGACCACACTTGGGTGATTACAGAGCCAGTCACTGCTTGGGTTCGATTCGTGAACTGAGTAGGTAACGATCTAAAATAGAGCCAAACTCAGCTGAACTATGATCAATAAATCTATGCTTGAGGAACGATCTAAAATTAAAACTCGCCTCAAAACTAGTTTTAAACAGAGATCAATGCTTGAGTTTCGTTCTGTAATACGGACCTAAAAGGGACAACGGTGACTGAAAAGTTGTTTGGAAATAGGTTGTCATGGCATGGGCATGTGATGCTGAGGAATTAGGAAAATGAAGCATGTATGTTTGTTAGGAAATATAAAGAATTGTTCAAAACAGCAGAGGATTTAAGTTGTCGAAGTCGCCGTGATCATTACAAACTTGTACTAGACGAGCTCCCTAGGTTAGCAAAATATAATCAAAGCTGTCTAGTTATGTGTGTACGTGTTTATAATAAATTACTTAATATATTAAAAATATTAAATTGCAGATTATTCAAAATTAAATTATATAAATGGCTGAATGAAAATAATTTCTATAGTATTAAGGACTTTTTGAACATAAATTATAACGTTTGCAATTTCAAATTTGTTTATTCGTTGGAATTTGCATGCTGCAAAACATGTACATGTATGATCTCTTAAGCTTTAATAACACCTATGTATACCATGTTTTACGCAAATATAATTATCTTATCTTATAATGTCGTTAGGTTTAAGTATAAATGTGGATGACTATAAGAGTAGAGGAAGACCAAAGAAACGATGGATGGACTGTGTGGAAGATGATGTGGCTAGAAAGGGGGTGACTACTGAGATGACGACTGATAGAGAAGTGTGGACGAAAACATGCTGCGTCGACCCCAAATAAATTTGGACAAGGGCAGGAGAATAACGATTGCTTTTCTGTAAGAAGGCTTTAGGCCCTAAAATAATAATATTTTAAGTCCCAATGTAATTTAATAGGGGAAACCCTATTGCAATGCCTTACTAACAAATATAGAAACATATTTTGAAAAGATCCCTCAACATCTGAAGATAAAAAGTAGGTATTTATAGTCTCGGAAAAGGAAAGGAAAGAAACACAAATAGAGCCTGCGCCTTTGGTAGAAAATATAAGAAAGGTTTAAAACATTTTCATTAAGAAAATATTCTTTAGTTGCAGTTTTTGTCTTAAAATTCTTCACAAGGTTCAGTGGATAGTTCTTTATTGAAACACTAGCTTCTGCCCGTGACTTCGTCCGCGTGAAATTTCTTGGTCCCCCTACCCATCGCTTCGCATCGCATCGCCCGCCCACGCTGTTACTTCGTTTTTGCTTATCGTTCTTTCTGACTTTTTTTCTGTTTGCTCGGTCCCTTAGGGTCCTAGCGTGATGTTAAGTAGCATATAGCCTTCCTCAAGAAAAGGGCTATCAAATGCAAAAAAAATAATCAAATCCGGCTTTAGTTCGAGAGAAAAGCGCAATAAAAAAAAAAAAACTCTTCAGCGTTATTATATTTAAGTGATTTCAGTTGTAAAATATATAATTTTTGTTGCTACTTATAAAGCACGTGCTCTTTTTAAAGCTTAAGAAAATCCTATTGAAAGGTTTTTATTTGTACTTTTTGAAAGACGACGCCTACGAAGAGCCTTCATCTTTTAGGTCCGTGGGTGTGACAGACGATCAGAAGATAAACTTAGTTTAAAGCAGCAACTACTTAAACAGGGTCAAATTAAAGGTAGCGTTACTCCGCTGACGTGATTCGGCTGTCATTCGTTGATCTTTGACAGACCTTACGGGTCGTCAGAACCCCGAAAGTCTGACAACCAGTCTTACCAAGGGGTATCCTGTCAAAATTCAAAATTCAAAAATTCAAAAGTCATTTATTCAAACTAGGCTGAGAATCAGCACTTTTCGAACGTCAAAATTACATAAGACAGTCCCCCAAAAACGCCCACCCTTCACCACTTCCTAGTGCTTAAGCTGGGAAGAAGAAGTGGCGCAACAAACTCCCCAGCAGCACAGCTGTCTGTTCAGTTAGAAAAACTTGATTCTATATAATAATGCTTTAATGCAAAAATAATTTACATAAGCACAAATTGCAATCAACTCATAAAATAAAAACATTTTAATGAGTAGATTATGTCAACAATAAATGAAAACAAAATTTAAAATAAATTGACTTACAGTCAAATAAAATAATCCAAACAATTATATGAGCTCATATAGTATCATGTAGTCTTTGATTCTAAAAACACTTGTTTGTTGCTTGGGGTACATTGGAGTAGCTTAATTAGTCCCAAGCCTTTTTGTCGTCTAAGTAATCTTTAACTTTATAGAAACCTTTTTGACATAGTTTCTGTTTAATAAATGATTTAAATTTATTGAGGCTCAGTTCTTTGACATGGCTTGGGAGTTTGTTGTAAAAACGTATACTTTGGCACTTAAATGAATTACTAATTTTTTGGAGCCTAGTCCTCGGCACAAGAAATAAATCTTTGTTTCTAGTATTTAAGCTATGAATGTCGCTGTGTTTAGAATATAGATTTATATTCTTTTTTACATGAATCAGGTTCTCATATACATATTGAGACGCGTTATCTGTTATCCAGAAACTGGGTAGTGGAGGTCAGATAGACAGTCGCTCCATGTAAAATACAGATATGCAGCTGCATCCGGTTAGACTGGAAGCTGACCCCAACATAGTTGGGAAAAGGCTAGGCAGATTGATATTACTCCGCAGACGTGTTTAGTATAGTAATACTTAATTTGATTTTAAAAAAGGGTTCTCGACCGCAAGTAGTTAAGTCACTTGAAATACCTATCAGTTTAAAAGTCAGTTTCTTTTTTGCGTAAGCTTCATTAGACGTGATGCGTATCTTTTCTATCGATATCTCAACACGATCAACTAAAAGAAAACAGATTTTCTCCACTCATACTTCAAGCAAACTAATAGCAAACTATAGTTTTGTATAATTTAGAAGCATAAAAAAAGAAATTGTAAATGTGAGTACCATGGAGCCATTAATTATGTTATTAAGATGTATGTTGACTTGAAAGAACATGGCAGGCTCACTTAAATGTCTCGCTGATGGTGGCGAGTGTGTTGGATCATTCGGTTCCCTACAAAATGGTTGAGCTAGATGGTGCTGATCCACGCGTCATGTTCGTGAACGGGCGCCGTCAGTTGTGACTGGTCATCTCTTATCTGCCAGGGCTTATTTTTAATCTTATATTTTGAATTGTTTTGATTTTTTACATTGTTCTCACATATAGAACCAACAAGAATAATGTACCCAGGATTTTATAATATCTATATTTAAAAGAGTGTCCTTGGAGTTTCTTGCCCGTTCTTCTCCATAAAGATCTACGTTTTGGAATGGGCAACTAGCTTCAACTTTCTGACTAACTGACCGACTATTTAACAATTCAAAAGTGCCTGTAAATGGTTTAATTGAAATAAATGCTTTGAGTCTGAGTTTGGGTTTCCAAAAACACTAACAGCGGTCGGTGACTCAAAAAAATAACTTCAAACCTATTTTATTTTTATTTTATCGTGTTTAGTTATTGATACCCATCACGTCTGCTGAGTTTCGTTAGTTAATTTAGTTTGACCCTGTTTTTATATTCGGCTTACGATTTTCACAGACAAATTCAATAAAGTTTATGGAAAAAAAATAGGTCTTTATTCATGTAATTCAGTAAATAACTACAGAGCAGTGATAGCCTAGTGGTGTGATTGTTGGACTGCCAAGTCATTACGTCTCGAGTTTGAACCCAAGGCCTCCTCAAGACCTCTGACTTTTCGGATTCATGTGCGTATTGTATAATTATCACTTGCTTCAAAAACGGTGAAGGAAAACATCGTGAGGAAACCGGCATGCCTGAGAGATATTTCTCGACGGCATGTGAAGCTAGGTCAGAGGCACATGGGCGGCTTAAAAATTTTGACACAAGGTTAGACACTAACCACACGAAAAGAAGAAGAGTAAGTAACTAAATCTATTTTGATGGTTTATTACTTTATTGCCTTCTTGTTCATATATTTGAACGTGACAATAACAAATTTTATTGCGGGCAAGTATCAAAGTGACTTTTTCAATTCATATGTACTTTCTGAGTTTATCTGGGACATTAGGAAAAACATAGTGAGGAAACCTACACATAATATACTTTATTGATACATATCCTTACAATATGCTTAATATCTAGTAAGTTCACAATAGTTAAGGCGTACAAAAGCTGAAACCCTGACTCCTAAACTAGGAAAACCTGTGACTTAGGAGTCAGTGTTAATAAAACATAAAGTTAATATAAGTCTGAAATCGTCAGCCCGTGTTGAGCATGCGTGGTGATCAATGCTCGTACCTTCTCTGTATGAGAAGAGGCCTTTGTCCTGTAGTGGGCTGTAGGACAGTAAGGCTGCGTATCCACAGATGAGTGAGGATGCATAGCGAGGAATGTCCGATAAAATAACCAATAACGTTAGCTTACCTCAAACTATGACAGTGAAGCAATGTTATTGGTTACTTTCACACACATCCCTCGCTACGCATCCTCGTTCATCTCTGGTGGAAACGTAGCCAAATAGGGTGGCACTATTATTGTACCGTTGATGATTCGGAACTAGAGGTCGCAATCGCAAATTGTTTTGTTAATTTGCGCCGGGGCATAAGATCAAACCATAGGTCAAGAAGAATTGTTAATAAATTGATGTTATTGATGTTATGTTACTGTTTGAGTATTAGAAGCCATGAGGCTTCATTAGACTTATACTTAATTAATTTCCTAGGAGCGAATTAAAAGCCGGCGCGGCGACGGGTCAGCCCTGCAGTGGGACAGTAATAAGCCGGTATTATGATTATTTTTAAAGCTTCTATAAATATCAAACCTTCGAAATTGTTTTGGTTTGGAGCGAAGGACCAGCTTCTCAAACTTACACCAAAAATCAGGTCAGGGTTGTTGTTTAAAGTTATTTTGCCTCAGGCATTTGTTTTATTATCCCAAACCTGTTTAAGAGGCCGTGCACGAAATCAATTGATTTTGATAAATTTTGTTAATTAGTTGTGAGGAAGGGAAAAAGAAATTTAAACCAAACTATTTGTGATTTGAAAAGTCGAGTTCTTTTTTTTGCTGAAAGAGATTTTTAAATAAATAAGTTAAGTATTCATGGAAAATCACAAATATTTGCAACAAGTTTTCTGAAAAATTACGCGAGACTGACGTTTGATAACTTTTTTTACAAGAAACTATTTTTGATTTTGTACATTTAAAAATTTCATCAACATTGTTATATGGTCTACTTGTATTTGGCTGAACCACTCTTTTGAACCTCGATACAAAATATAGCAGAAAAATCAGGTTGAAAAAAGCATTTTTGTTGAAAAAAGCATTTTTGTTGAAAAAAGCATTTTTCCTGGAAAAATTGTTCCTATTATTTAGCAAACCATATCAAGAAATTTAAAAATCACACATTAGTCTTCAGCTATCCTTGAAATAAAATCAATTTTATTTTATGATTATACAATATCTTCATTAGGTAAATCAAAGGCGAAATAAACCATATTTTCGAGAGCGCAAAAGTGATGCAACTATTAAGAGTTGCTGTGACTGACACGAATGGTTTAGCACCACGAAAACTGTAGTTTATACTTACACAGACTTAATGTTTAAATTATTTCAAACTTTCTTACAATTAGATAGGTTATTGACGAAAAAGGGTTTTTTACGTGCACGGAGCTTTAAGGATCGTTAGTCTTTACCTTTTTGTTGTATCAAATCGATGCAAAAAAAATCCGGTTCAGATTGACCTCGTCATCCTCAGTATGGACAATGTATTTGTTAATTTTAAATATCAGTTTTTGGTGCTGTCTGCCAATTTAACGCACAACTTAAAATAAAGTTTAAATAATAATATAATTTTATTTATTCTATGTTGTCTAAACAGTATTTAGACGATGCAACTAATTTGTTGCTTAAATTTTGTGTACCACAAGCAAGAAATTTGCATCATGTAAACGGGTTAAGTAACGGTTTTTTTTTAATAATTACCATTTTTGACAGTTAGATTATTGATATGAAAATATGACACTATCATCACTAAGTTCTCAAGAAAGATTCAGGGTTAACAGGACCATAAATTTTCCGCAAACCGCCGCTGAATATAAACAATCCAGATAACAAACTCAATTAAACCCATAACACTCTATTAAAGTTAAATGAATATAAGTACTTCATGTTATAAATAACCCATAACTGAAGCGACAATATTTCACAACGTTACACTAACTACCGCTTGCTGCGATAATGTTACTAACCCTTTGAGCTCTGCTAACGATCTTACGTCACTAACTAATAGTGGGGTAGACTGCTGGAGTTTTTATGGAGCGACGAGGAAGAGTATTTTTGAACCTGCAATTAGTTGTGTTGATATTAGAGTATGTTGGGGTTAGTTCGGCGCTGTTGGGATATGAAATGAAATGAAATTGTTTATTCTGTAAATAGGATATCGGAATCATTTATAAACGTCATATAAAAAAATATTAAAAATAAGCTAGATGAGGTCGGTGTTTCCTATCTGACTACTCTGAGAAGAAAGGCCGCAACAAACTCAGAGGTCGTAGTCTCTTTTAAAGTCCAGACATAATCTTGGTCAAGTCATATGAGGACCATGTAGATCACTGTCTTAAATGGTCTTTTGAGAAAAGAACCACACAGATTTGAGTGGACCTGTCTAGTCAGTGCAAGCATAAGCACGATAAGCACGTACCAATCAAATTCCCAGCTAATTTGGCAATATTTTTAATGCTGACAACACTTTTGCCATTTTATTGTGCCCCAATCGTCGGGGCACAATAAAATGGCGCAGAATTTGATTCTTACGTTCTTATCCGTCGATTCTACACCAGCATAGCCTAATTAATTAGAGACCAAAGGTGGGATAAAGGTTAGAGTTTATTGATTAAGAATTAATAATTAATTAGGAGCCTGGAATCTGGATTTGTGCCCCATTATTGTCTTCCAGTCAAAATTATATGATGCTGAATACCAGTATTTTACATAGAGCGACTGTAAATCTGAACTTCACAACCCAGTTACTGTGTCACAGTGATACCTTCGATGTAAAGCTTAAAGTGCAATATTTTTTAAATATTGATAGGCTCACGTTTGACCACCACTGCTTTGTTTTACTACATATGATGCGTGTCAATATTGGTTACCCTTACTACTAAAAGCTAATCACAAAAAAGGCAATAAAGCATCCTTTTCCGTCACTGCCAAAACAATCGCATACAAACAGGAAAGTGAATCCATCCAAAAAATAAACAGCGATACTGCCTTTATCCCGGTGACGTCATCGGGGGATAACGCGCCTCGGAGCATTTATTGTGAACTCGGATGATATACGGACCAACAAGCGACAATGTAACACTGATTTGAGTTTTTTTTTTTTATAAACGGCATGTCGTTGTTGACCTCTGAAGTCGTGACTACTTAACCGAGTTAAGCTGATTTGAGTCTTATTATACGCAGAATATGGAGTTTATAGTTAACTAGCTTTCGCCCGCGGCTTCGCCCACGGAAATGTACTACTGGGCAAAAAGTATCCTATGTGTTAATCAAGGTTATAAACTATCTGTGTGCCAAATTACATTTAAATCCGTTCAGTCGTTTTTGCGTGATTTAGTAACAAACACACATTTATAATATAAGTTGGAAGTTCGATATTTGGTTGGCTGTCTCATTGCTCTAGTGGTCGTAAGCGCTACTGCTGAGTATGAGGTCCCGAGTTCGATTCCCGGGTGGGGCAAAGTGTTATTGGGTTTTTCTATCCGGATTTTTTCAGTAGCAACCTGGAGTCTGAATTTGTGCCCTGTTGATGGAAAAAGGCTTGCTCGCTATTACATAGGGCTTAAGCATAACTGGCGAAATGTGTTCAAAACGGTTGAGCTGAATGGTGCTGATCCATGCGTCATGTTCGTGAACGGGCGCCGTCAGTTGGGACTGGTCAACTCTTAGCGGCCATGGGTGATTTTAATTTTTGATTTGTTCTTTATTTTATCTTTGTATTACGGACGCTTCTAACGTGCCCTTCTTTCTACATTGTTCTCACATGTACTCGTATAATTTCAACATGAATGATGTAACCAATACTTTGTAACAATTTATTTTATTTAAAAGAGTGTCCGTGGAGTTTCTTGCCCGTTCTTCTCCATAGGTACCTACTACGCTTTGGAATGGGCAACTAGCTTCATATTTTTGACTGACCGATTCCTTGACAATTCAAAAGTGCCTGTATGGGTTTAATTGAAATAAATGCTTTGAGTTTGAGTTTGAGTTTGGGGAAAACAGGCTTGATGCTATGATTATGTTATGTAAATTATACATGTGCTTAGAATATGTAGTTATAGTTAATATTTGGTTATTATAATGTGTTCAGTTTATATTCGTATGTAGAATACATAATTAAGTAGTTAATATTTGGTAATTATAGTCAAATAATTTGGAAATTAATTGAGGAGCTTTCTGCTAGTTAATATTCGCTTTATAACCCTTTGATTTCTTGTTTTAGCTTGAACTTAGGGAATACCTTTTATAATGAATAAAAGGCTTTTTTATTTTATTTATTATAATGTAGGAAGTTAATTATAATGTAGGAGTTTTATAAGGTCTCAATAAGTTACAAAAATACTACGATCGAGAGTCCTTCTGCCGCAAATCTAAACACGCATATTATCTCAAAAGTAGATTTTTGTTCTACGAGTATTTATATAATTCAATACAAACATACGACTGCTTTATTTATTCAAAATCTGTTTCCTAACCAATAAATAAATCACCACAATGAATCTTGTTCAACAGTCAAAAGAATCGAAAACATTGGCTATGAACTGTAAAATAAAAAGGCTAAGCCGTCTCTAAGCCCTTGGCTACTAAAACCTTTTTTATTTATTTGTTAGGGAAAGCAAATAATATCAATGTTTGTATATTTTTTTACATTTATATGAAGAAATTAATAATGAAGAAGACAAAAAAGTACGACCACATGTGCAACCAACAACATTTTCTACGGAACTCTTCAATCATTTAAGTTAAGAAAACATTTTATTTTCAGGTGTCGAAGGACCAAATAATGTTGTTTCAGTACTTACATGAGGAGATGTGATGGACTTCCTGCTCTCAGAGTTGCTGGCTTGTCTCGAGAATGAGGGCGCGTGGATGCTGAGAGGAGACCCCGGTTCTGAGTCCGTCTTGCCTTCGTTGCTGCTGTTGCCTGCTTCCTGTTGGCAGTGATGGTTTGTTTTAATTCAAGGTTAAACTCAAGACTTTCAGACTTGTGACTGTCATATTATAGGTAACTAGGGCTGTTAAGGTGGTTGCTGAACAAATGATTTTGATATAAGTAAACCCATTCTACATATCTTATATGCATAAATTAAAGTTGCTTTTCGTGTTTATCTGTATGACCACGTTGTTCTTCTAGACCACGCAACAGATTTTAATGAGGTTTGCACCATCGTTTACAGAATTTATTCCGGAAAGTTTACGTTAGTATTAAAGATAAATTAATATTACGTTAGTAGAACTCTCGATGTTTTTACAAGTCGTAAAAGCCGTGCGAAGCAGGCGCAGGTCGCTAGTGAAATACAAATAACTAGCTGCACCCCGCGGTTTCACCCGCATAAGTCGATCCCGTGGGAATATCGAGGTAAAAACGCCGTTTTAGTATGAAAGCGTAACAAACGAACAAACTCACTTTCTCACTTAGGAATAGTTTCGAAGTACAAGCATAACTTAAACTTAAATGTGTTTTCTTCGCGAAATAACGATTGAAACTTTTGGAAATAATAAGGAAGTAATACCTAGTGTGGTAGTACATAGTAGTATGGTTTCGAAAACGTTCGTAGCACCATAGGATTTCTATCAATACTTTAGAAGAAAATCGCTTTTGATTCATGCGTAAGTGTAAGGTATTTAAGCTCTTGAGCTACGCCGTAGGTCGTCGTAGCACACCACAAGCTACGCCGTAGCTCTGCAATCATAATATTGTGATCTCGCCTACGAACTTTTTTACCTGTTTTTTACGAGAACTCAGGCGTTACCTCTAAAACTACTATAATCTATACCTTAAATTATTCCATTTATCCAAAGTTTATACCACAAACATAATTAACAAAGCCTTCACCCTCACAGCCCCATAATTAGAATTTCTTGAGTAGCTGCCAATGTACATGACATACATACAATTCACATAGGCAAACATCCTGCCATCGAACTGATATCCGCCGCTCGGCGATAAGGGTCGAACACAACTTCGTTGAAGGTGGACGGTCCAATGGTGTTAGAAAATATGAATTTTAGATATGAAGTCTTCAGTTATATTATTTATCGGTAAAGTGGCATCCTATTTTTAAGATTGATGAAGTACCTGATTGGTAAATCTGTTGTCATATCTCATGTTTACGATGATATTAAAATAGAACTATCACATTATCATCAACAAATGCAACTACTGACTACAACCAGGTTATCGAAACAGCTGAGGGTACGTTCTTGAGGATCTGAGAGTCATTTTAGGTTCGGAGATGGAAAAATAAATATTTTTTGAGATTCTCGAGCGAAAGAAGACTGATTTAAATATGGGTCATGAAAGGTGATCTATCTAATTAAAATTGTTGTAATTAAAATAGAAAACACAGTAAAGAATATGTATATAATAAAACAATAATGTATAATAGCGTATAAAGGAGGCTTAGTCCCACACAATATGTTGTAAAAGGCTGAGAATTATATTATGATGGAGGTTGAGTACCAGAAATTGCCTAAAGCGATAAGTGCGCCCTTTGTTCATTTATGATTTTATTATATTATATCCTTTTACGTAAGAATTTATATATCTTTTTGTTTCGTGAAACATGTTGATTAATTTTTATCATACATAAGCCACTCGTGTTTTCACTAACGACTAATAAGTGATCCACTATCATAATATAAAACATAACCTGTCTTTCCTGCCGCGCAGTCGGGTGAAAAGAAACTATCGCTTTTCGAGTTTGTCTGTATGGCCGTTTACTTATGGATCTTGATGTGGTTTTCACCATCATTTAGAGAACAGTCGGACGATTCTGTAAAAATATCAACGTGAAACTTAGGTGAAGCAAGCTGTCACTGTCACAAATCGGCCGGCAGGATGCAAGTGATTAACACTATTGACAGCTCACTTCACCTAAGTGACACGGTGATATTTTTACAGAATCGACCGGCTGATTCCGGAAGGTTTTTAAGTACCTATAATACACAAATATTTAACTTATGGGGCTTGGGGCCAATTAATAACAGCCGCACGGGTCGATCGATCAGGTTAAGCTACGCTTGCCGCGGTTGGTCAAAGTCAAATTCAAACAATTTATTTCAATTAGGCACATAAGAGGCACTTTTGAAAGTCAATTTTACACAAAATAGAATTGATTTTAGTCGCCCCTTTCAAAAGGGAGTTCTCGTATTGAGAAGAATGGGCAAGAAACTCCACCGTTACTCTTTTAAAATGTTTTTACAATATTTTGTATACATTGATTCTATAATTATATATGAAGACGATGCAGGCAGTAGGCTCGCTCCCTATTACATGGGACTTAAACATAACTGGCAAAATCTGGGTGTATTTCCTCGAAGGGTTGGATAGTGGTGTGCCTATAACACCTCTATCGTTGGATAGAGGAAATACAGGCATGATTTTATGTAATTTTTTTATATCTATGCATAGCACCATAATTTATATAATTAAGTATGTAAATTAACTCACTTGTGATGCAACAGTGCTTTGAGACTGGACTTGTGATTACCATAATCGTGTTCCTTTGATCCACGAACGTACACTAGGACCAGTGTGACCATTATATCCTGAGCATGGCGGAAAGGGGAACTAAATGTAAACGTTCTGAATTTGACACAATTCTGACGTCTTCCTATGCAAGTGGCGCCATAGTAAAGTGTCAAGTTATATTGGGCTGTTGGCTGTCGGTAATATTTTGTGATAAGGGTACAAAGTATCATTAGTTAATCCTGGGTCGTTTATACCTTTAATAATAAGTATACTAAAATACAGTTCACTAAAGAAACACAAAATTGCAAAGGATTTTATTCTAACGTATAAACAAGGTAGTACTCGAAATAATTCATTTTCGATAAAGAAGTTTGTCAGGAGACATTCTACATTTAATTGGGCGCAATTAATTGCTGGGTATTCATTTTTAAATATGGTCTCCAGAATCAACTTATTTGGTTGATCACTCTGGTGCTTTTAATTTGTCTTCTTTTATTTATTTTTATTAACATGTCTATGATTATGGTTTGAAGAGTTCGAGACTAGAGCCATCAATATATTTTCGAGTATGAGTTTTAATTTCTTATCAACTTATACTACAACTTCTTTTCTTTCTCTTTATTTTCTTTTCTAAAGAAACAAAAGACAGAAAATATTTTTATTTGCGGTAAACATGACGCAAAAAAAGATTTTTGAAATGATGATGTTGTCTTTTATTTAAAGTTGTTTTCCACTGTGTATTATGATCACTCCAAACTATATAAGGTATTGTTTTTATTGTTCATGCAATTAAAATTTGCAATGACTTAATTAATAATAAGACCATCCATTTGAGACACAATAAACAATTTTTTTTTTTTTTTTTTAAGTGTAATATTTTTTTAAATTTTTAAATGTTTTAGTATTTTTTTATATTCTAATATTTAAAAATGTAATTTATAAGTGTTTTAAATGAAAAAAAAGAAAGAAAAGTATAATAACGTATAAATATTATTATTAATTATGATTTAATAAGTAATTTTATAATGTGGTGTAATTTGATAAATATAGTCGCGGTTTGTGCACCATCTCTTCTTACCAATTTGTACGCCCCGATACGCGGCTAAACATGATCGAACATTATCTTGCATGCAATGTATGTACACCATGTTTATACAAATAAATAAGCTTACTTACTTACTTAATTACTTACTTACTTACACAAAAAAAAAGAACAAGTTGGCAGAAAATATGCATCACATCCACGCAAAACGGCCATCGCTCAGCATAATGCTGCGACCCTATCCGGGATAGAGCCCCAGCGCTGATTTTTAGTGACAGCCGGCGTTGACGTTATGACGTTGACGTGTGACGTTGTTTCGGTGTCCTTCATACATTCTTATAAAATCATCATCGTCATCATGATCCATAGCCCGATCACACATACTGCTGGACATTGGCCTCTCTTTTCTTGTACTAATCCCTACGCTCCAGTGCCAGTCTCAACTAATTAAACCACTAAACCACTATGAACTAAAATAGAATCGGAACACGGGTAGTTAGCTAGTTAGATTAGTTAGTTAGATTTTAATATGTATACATGTGCCAAATTACAACTTTCTAGTACTAACCATCTCTAAGCTAAGCCGCGGACAGACTGACGGACAGACAGACAGGCGGACATTGCGAAACTATTAGGGTTCCTTGTTTACTACGGAACGAAAAATAACGTTCCGTGTAGACAGTACGACGCCACCAAATCAAATCAAATCAAATCAAAAATGTTTATTTGCTAGAAAATACATACAAATTCAACGAAAGATCTTATGTCCTAAAAGTCTTTGTATTCTGCCTGCAAGCAAGCGTGCAAATTATTTACTTACGTATTTATGTAATTATTATCATGCAATTAATATTATTACAATTATTCTAAACTCAATTATTCATTTTCATTCAATAGTACATACCTAACATTAATTTTTAAATTCCTTAATGCTATAGAAACAACTCTCTTGTAGCCAAACGGTCAATTTTTTTTTAATAGATTACCCTGCAACAATTTTAAATCATTTGGAATGTCATTATAAATCAGTATACACATATTAAACACATTTTTTTTATAAATATCTTTATGACTTGGTGGTTGATACAATAAGTTGTGAAACTTAGCCCTTTTTTGTCTTGGTAGAACCTCACTACAAAGTAGAAAGAGTCAACTGCACTTTTTACGAAATTCACTCTTTTACATAATTCGACTCAACATTCTTTGTTTTGCCATAGGATTTTTTTTTCTGTTTGATTCTCAATTTTAACCGATATTAAACAAAACTACTACAATTTTTCTCAAACTGTCGAAGAACCGTATTTTAGAACAAAAAAATATCACAGTAATATTGGCCTTAACCATTTCCTTGCTAATATTTTCTATTAACTAAAGGATGTGAAATAGGAGAAGGTAGCTTTTCTTCTATTAATTATTACAGTTTTTGTAGATAACCGTTTATACTTTGTGGCCGTGGAGACAACTGTCAGTTGTCAATGTGATTTTGACAGTTTGGGATAGAAAACTTTTTTCTGAAATAGACTAAGGAAATAGTCCACATAAAAAAGAACCTAGACAAAGATTGTTAGACACGAAAGACAAAATGACAGATTGTAGAAGGATTTCTACGGTGCGATGTCAGAAATGGAGACACGAAATGTCACTTTGTATAGAAAGAGCTGTGTCTATTCTTCGTAGAAATAGAAAGCGTCATGCTACGCGTGCTGGGGAGTTTGTATGTCTTTTTTATTTTGTATTTAGGG
This sequence comes from Agrochola circellaris, assembly GCA_914767755.1. Classification (NCBI taxonomy): domain Eukaryota; kingdom Metazoa; phylum Arthropoda; class Insecta; order Lepidoptera; family Noctuidae; genus Agrochola; species Agrochola circellaris. Next base: position 15,923,627 of record OU611860.1, read on the forward strand.
TACAACTGCACGCGCAATGGTCCACTGAAGGACTAAGTGCGGAAACCAAACCCCATAACATATGTAGATAGGGTACAACTGTTTAACAGTGCGTTACTGTCCTCACTTCACTGTGTGAATTAACAGAAACGGTGACGTAAAACAGGCACGAAACAATACATCGCTCAGCCAACGCTGAACAAATTGCAAACACTGCCGTTTGCCGTATTGGCATGTCGCTAAAAATGCGCTGCGCGGCTCTCTTGCCAGTACCGCCTGCCGATATTCGGCATCAGATTCGGAATCGTTACATCCCTACTTTTAATCCTCTCCGGGCTTAAACTGAATATAACATTGCTACTAAATGGGATTGCAAACCTTATTGATACAGATTACAATTTATTTCCGTAGTTAATCCTCTGAGCGGATTATTGAATGTAACAGATTCATGGACGTAAATAGAAATTAAGCTTTTGCAAAAAAAAAAATAGCATCAATCTGCCTAGCCGTTTCCCAACTATATTGGGGTCGGCTTTCAGTCTAACCGGATGCAGATGAATACCAGTATTTTACATGGAGCGACTGCCTATCTGACCTCCACGAGCCAACCCAGTAACTGGGTAATACGATATCCTTTGGTAAGGCTGGTTGACAGACTTTCGGGCTTCTGACGACCCGTAACTACTGTCAAAGAGTCACGAATGACAGCCGGGACCAACGGCTTAACGTGCTTTCCGAGGCGCGGAGGACTCTCGGTATGTAAAGATGGTCACCCATCTACAGACCAACCTCAGCAAGCGTAGCTTAACCTGACGGATCGACCCGTGCGGCAGTTATTACTTAGCCACGAGGGCCACTGCAAAAAATTGCATGTAAGTATAATCAGCCTATAATGTTCCCACTGCTGGGACACAGGCCTCTTCTCTGTGAGAGGGAGTGGGCCATAATCCATCACTCGGGTTCACTGCGGGTTGGTAGATGTCACATGTCTTCGAATTTTTTGTTCCAGGACATGTCGGTTTCCTCACGATGTTTTCCTTCACAGTTTTGAGAACAGTGGTGATGAATAATTTACACAAAGTAAACCCCGATAACGCCCCGGCCGCTAAAGGGACCTATAAATCGTCTACTGCGCAAGTCAAACCACGTGGTGTGTCACGTCTCATTTATAGTGGCCTGCACACTGTACAAATATGTGAATGTGAAAACTTTATTAATTTGTTCATTTTAAAGAAGAACCTTATGCATAAACTACCCGCTTCTAGCACGAGTTCATCTGGGATATCAATTTCAGTAAAATTCCATACGGTAACAATCAAACGCAATTCGCTGTAAATGTATGTATTTCACTGAAATTAATATCCCTACATCAACAGAGAATTCTAGGAAGGAAATCGGATTCCACCGGGTTGAACTGAAACTCGGTAAACAGACGATTCAGACTAACATGAATTTATATCGTGAATACGGTCTTTTAAAAACAAATGCCTATAAAAATAGAAAGCCGTACAGCCAGTGGCAAATATAATGTAGGTCTACAGCTTACAGTTGTCTTAATTCAAATGCATTGTTTTTCTACGTGTCATAATCGCCCATAATGTACATTATTCAGTTTTACATAATGGGTGATTATAATAATTATTCAGTCAGGGAAATTAATTGTTTATCAAATTGACACACTGCGTCAATTTGCCGTGTTATAGCCATTTCATACAAGTGTCCAAGAATGACATTTGTAGTTTGAATATACGGGCAATTTAAGTTGGTAATCAATATACCTATTTCCCTTTTTTTTTTTTTTTTTTTTTTGGATGGGAAATTATCAAATAACTTCTCCCGCTCTGGGTGGAGCGGGAGGGCGTGTCAGACTTTTACTGACTAAAACCCACCCGTGTTCCTTCCGTTGCCTGTGTGCCGAGGTCGCGATATCCCTTTCAGACAAACCCGCAACCCCGGCAGATACCTATTTCCCTGAATGTACGTGTGTGTTGGGATACTGTACCTACATTATGCCAATACAACAACAATTTGACACAATTTCCCTGAATGTACGTGTACATTCAGGGAAATTGTGTCAAATTGTAAGATATTATACATACCTACGTTTAATATCTCTCAATTTCAACAGCATCAAGCTGAGTGGAAGCCTTTTTGTCACAGTCATGACGTGCCAGCAGCTGCCGACTATTTCTATTTTGTGCTCGTTATTGTATTTAAATCTATTCTGTTTCATTTTCTTATTTTTTACTCGAGTTTATCATCTTTTTTTTTATGCACGTGTTTCTGTGACAAATAAACTTATTTTTCTTTCTTCTTTTCTTTTCAATTTGATAGTTCATCAGAACTACCTAAATGCATATCTTCACCCTTAACTGTATATAAAAAGGTCTTACCTGCAACGACCTCGCGAGTTCCGAATCCAGGTACCTCCCAGTAGTCCGTCTGTCAGGAAGCACGTACTTCGGTAAGGACTTGAAGAACCAGGCTCCTGACTTCTTCCACATCTCTCTGGTCTCTGCACACAGGTTGCACATGTAGGCCTCTCTGGAGTATAGTGGAGATCTGGAGCAAAAGATGGTATTAATAGTTGTGTTCACAAGGGTGTATTCCTTGAGAGTGAGGCTTTTGTTCTTTAATAAGATGGTTAAAAAGTTGTTGAAATGTTGACATAACCGGGGCGATGCCGCGATGTGAAGATGCTAGAGGGAGCCTTAGAGACGATGCTATGCTTGAATGATGATAACATGGATGGATACAAGTTTACATTATTAAGCATTTACTGCTTAACTTGGCTTTAATTCCTGGTACCTAAATGCTAAATGATTTTATTTCTGTAAATAGGTTTGTACAAACACTTTGCCACGTCAATCATATTTTAAAAACTAGATGAGGTCGGCATTTCCTATCTGACTACTTTGAGAAGAATGGTCGAAACAAACTCAGAGGTCGCAGTCTCTTTTAAAGTCCAGACATAATCTTGGTGAAGAACATGTAGATTGGTGTCTGAAATGGTCTTTTGAGGACTGAAGAGATAATTTAGGGTTTACTTGATATAATAATACATCATTAGCATTTAGCGACTGGACAGGCGATCCACTCAATCAGTGTGGTAAAGAACCAAGCAGAATGAGTGGATCACCTGTTCAGTTATTGTTTATCGGAAATGTTACCAAGCAAACGTAAAATGTCACTTTCCATTCTTCGTCTTCTGGGAAAATTATAAATTCCACCAGTTCAGTATTTACAAAGACGTTTAGCGTCTATTGTTGTAGAGTACAAGAGCAAAGCTCCTTATAAGTTAACGACCAAGTTTCAATTCAGTGCGGTAACTTAACTTTGTGTTAAGAGAACTTCAGTTTAGTTTTTTCTTAAACATTGTTACGTTTTGTTTGTGGTCTATTGTAACGAAATGGAGTGAAGTTTTGAGGAAGAATGTCAATGTCAATGTCGATGTAGTAGGGGAAGGCCAAAGTAACGATGGACTGTGTAAAAGATGATATGGCTAGAAAGGGGGTGACTACCGAGATGTTGACTAATAGAGAAGTATGGACCTATAGAGGTATGAGGAACAGGGTGTAAAGTTCACTCATCCACCATAGAAAAGGGAAATGAAATGAAATGAAATGAAATTGTTTATTCTGTAAATAGGATATCGGAATCACTTTTACACGTCATATAAAAAAAAAATATTAAAAATAAGCTAGATGAGGTCGGTGTTTCCTATGTGACTACTCTGAGAAGAAAGGCCGGAACAAACTCAGAGGTCGTAGTCTCTTTTAAAGTCCAGACATAATCTTGGTCAAGTCATATGAGGACCATGTGGATCAGTGTCTGAAATGGTCTTTTGAGGAAAGAACCACACAGATTTGAGTGGACCTGTCCAGTCAGTGCAAGCATTTGTCAGTAATCGTGGAGCTCAACTCAAAACTGAAGGAGCTCAACTCGACGAACAATACCAAAGAAAGGATATTTGTCTAGGCCGCATCAACTACTCAAACTGCCAGACCATCATTAAAACTAAATGAGAAAGAAAAAATAAATGAAAGAGAAAACATAAAAATAAAATATCCACATAGTCCTCACATTCACAATAATTAAAATAATATGATACTTTACAAAGTAATCGTGTGCAGTTTGAATATAATTTTCAACAATGTCAATATTTATATAAAACTGGTTACGGTTAAAGATATTTATTTACTCAAAAGAATTTACAAAATTCACTTACAGAGTAAACATAGTTTAAATAAAGTTTATGTGCCAGTAAGCGTAGATAAATAAATAAAGTACGTATCTTAAAATTATCATTACAATTTTAACACTTCAATTAAAACATATACCCATTACCTAAGCACAACAAACAAAACAAAACAAAGGCAAGTTAGAAGAAAGTTACCCACAAGAAACAGCATTTTTGAGCAATGTGGGTAGGATGCAATTTAATAGTTGCTGCGTGTTTACTAAGGCCTATGCCATAGTGTGGAACATAAGCGATTTAGTGATATTACATATTATTATTTCTTTATTCATATTTTCCTTTAGGTATATATTTGTATTTTCTTTATAGTCTAAGTGAGTTTATGTATGTATGTATGTATGTATGTATATATATATATATTTTTTTTTTTTTATTTTTTTTTTTTTTTTTGTTGTTATTATGAATTAATCGAAAGGTAGGGAAATATCTTTTAGTATATATCTTTTTAAGGATTTTTTGTAACTGTTTGATGATTTGATTTCTTTTATGTCTTTAGGCAATTTATTATAGAACTTAGCCCCTTCATACATGATATTCCTCCTTCCATAATTGGTCCTAGGCTGGGTTAAGCAGATATCATTCGCTTGTCTTGTTAAAATTTTATAAGTTTGTGCCCTTTTTTTAAATGTTATCTGAGAGTGTATTTCTTTAGCTAGAATTTTTCTGACGAGTATGCATGTGTTGTACTTATACATTTGCTGAAGGTTCATAAGTTGTGTTTCTTTGTAAATTTTTTCAGTAGGGGTTAAATAGTTATATCTAAATAGTGTTTTAATTATTTTATTTTGGGCAATTTGGAGTATTTTTAAGTTAGTTTTGGCGGCAGTTCCCCAGACCTCAATCAGATAGTCTAAGTGAGATTTAACCATCGAGTTATATATAGTGTAACGCACATGTCTGGGAAGACATCGCACTATACCACGGAGCGCGCCTGTTAGTGATGTGAGCTTATTTTTAATACTTTCTATATGTGGTTTCCACGTTAATTTATCATCCAGTATAAGACCAAGATATTTTTCTTGAGGCACTCTCTTTAGCATTTGACCATCAATTTGTAAGTTACTGTGCTGAGCAACCTTTTTGTTCTTCGCAGCAAATATTATATAATTGGTTTTAGTTATGTTTATTGTCAATAAATTTGATTTAAGCCAGATATGTAAGAGATTTAAATCATGCTGAGCTTGTTCTATAATTGAGCATATTGAGGCACCTGAGTAAAACAAACTTGTATCGTCAGCGTACAGTGCAATATCCCCTTTCAGGCCAATTTCATGGATGTTATTTATGTAGATTAAGAATAGTAATGGCCCAAGAATTGAGCCCTGGGGGACGCCGTAGGTAATTAGTCGAGGGCCACTTTGAATTTCACCAATTTTTACAATTTGATATCTGTTATTAAGGTATGATTTTAACATTTTTAAAGCAGAATCTGAAATACCTAGATGATTTAGTTTCACCAAAAGTATATCGTGGCTAACAGTATCAAACGCTTTTTTAAAATCTATAAACACTCCCAATGTAATTTTTTTATTGTCAATATTAGTTTTAATTTTTGTTGTTAGATCGATTGCAGCTGTGACAGTGTTTGACTTTGGTCGAAATCCATATTGCTTTTCGTATAAGAATTTTTTTGATGTTAGAAATTCACTAAGTCGGTTGTGTAATATTTTTTCAAATATCTTTGAAATTACTGGCAATACAGAAATCGGTCGATAATTACCTGGATCCGATTTATTACCTGACTTGTAAATAGGGCTGACTTTTGCAAGTTTCAAGGATTCCGGAAAAATACCGTCAGTTAAACACCTATTGATACAAAGAGTTAAATTTTCCGCTATTTGATTTTTGATACATTTTAACATTTTGGTACTTATTCCGTCAATCCCAGCACTTGTATTTACATCTAGATTTTCAATTATTTTAAGTACCTCTGCAATAGTAGCAGGTTCAAATCGTGTTAATTTGGCAGTAGTGTCTTTTTTGTTAACTGGTACTTGTAAAGCTTGATTATTATGATACGATTTAGGAATTTTACCCGCGAGCTCTGCACCTATATTTGAGAAAAATAAGTTAAAACACTCACTGATTTCCTTTGTGTCAGTTGTTTGGCCTGATGGCGTGTCTAATTTTACGGGAGTAGAGCTATGTTTTGTTTTGTTGCTAGCCAGACTATTTATAAGTTGCCACATTTTGAGAGGATTTTTTTCACAATCTTTAAAAGTTTTGTAATAGTATTGATTCTTTGTTGATTGAATTTCTTTATACACAATATTCTTCTGCTGCAGGAACTCGTCTTCGAGCATTTTGTCTTCAGATGAAGAGTGTTTCAATTCATGCCACAGTATGTTTCTTTTATTTATTAATGTTATAAGTTGATTGTTGATCCAGTCTTGTCTTGGTCTATGTAGCATTTTGGTCTTTGTTATTTTATTTTTAGTAATGGCATCCAATAAATATTTTTCCAACACTGTGAAATCATTGTGTATGTTAGCTAAGGTATTATCTTTTATAGTTTTATATAGGTTATCATAATTAATAGCTTCGTATGTTACTTTTTTGGGTCTTTCCGGTATGATTCTGTTTACCTCCAAGTATATTTGTTTGTGATCTGACATGGCGCTTTCTACTAAAGCCATGTGAAAAGTATTCTCTTTTAGAGTTGTACATACATGATCTAATATTGTCTTAGACGTTTTAGTGATGCGAGTGCAGTACGTTTTATCAATTTTATTTAATATTCTTAGACCGTTTTCTTTTAGCATAGTCTTATATTCTTTAATAGAATTTTCTTTACTTAGTAAATTCAAGTTAAAATCTCCAAATATGACAGTTCTTTTCCTCTTGATTAAATTCTTTGTATATGTTTCAAGAAATTTTTGTACATTTGCTGCAGGCTGTTTATATACTACTCCAATATCCAAAGAAAGTTTGTCCAGGTGTATCCATAAGAAGTGATTGTTATCTTCGCATTGCCCTTCTATTAATTCATGTTTCAGTTCGTTGCGCACATAGATTGACACTCCTCCACCTCTTGAAGATGTTCTGTAATTGTAATAGTGTGTGTAGTTTGGTAATTTTTGCCTTAGGGCTTCATTTTCATCTTTTATCCACGTTTCAACCAGTAGTATTATATGTACGGTGCACTTGAACGTTTGTATGATACATTGTATTTCATCAAGTTTCCCTGGTGCAACAATACTGCGAACATTTGCGTAAAGAAAACTAATTGATTTTGTTGTAGTTGTAATATTTGCATAGTTATGTGTTAGCTCGTAAGTTATTGAGGTTGTCTTTTTTACAAGTTCTTCTGAGTCATTAAGTTTTTTGACTGTTCTTTTACGATCTTTGGTGTTCCCTTCGAAAATTTTATGATTAAATCTCCTTCTCCATTTTCTTTCCTGTGCTGTAATTCAACTCTAAGATTTTTCATGAACTTTTGTTGTTGAGGAGTCTGATCAGAGTAAATTCGCACACCATCTACTTTCAGATTAGCTTTGTTTCGCAATATAGTCTTTGCAATTTCTTGAGAAGAAAAAGATAATTTGAGTGGGCGTACTTTCTTGCCGTCATATTTTCCAACTCGTAATACTTTTTCTGCTTTAGGACAATCTGGATATATGGTGCTTATAATTCTTGCTGCTTCATTCCTTTCTGTTTCTCGTCTCTCCTCGCCATTACTTATATATCTCTCAGGAACACCCACAATAATAATGTTCTTAATACGTTCAGTTCGGTCCTGAAATTCCTCATAAAGGTTTTCGTAAATTATTTGCGGTGTTGGCTGTATATGTGTGGTCGGTGTTGTAGAAACAGATTTAAACTTCTGAAAGTCGGTTTGGAGGGATGTTATTTTTTCTTCATTTTCTTTAACAGTATCCGACAGTGTAATAATTTGCGTTTTAAGACTTTTATTTTCTGCTATTAGTTGTTCGGTTGTAATCTTCATGTTTTGTAATGTTTCATTAATGGAGGAAATATTTTCACTTATTGTTTTTATATTTTGGTTCTGGTTATTGCAAGATTCCTGTAGTGTTTCAACAATTTCTTTCATTATTTCATTTTTAAATTCAGTGAACTGGTGTTGAAAGTCGCTCTCAGGTGTTTTTCTTTTTCGGAGGGACACATTTTCTGAGTATACCTCATTTATTTTGGATAAATCAGGTTGAGAAATGCTGGTTTCTTCCAAAAAATTTGTTTTCCTCGTAGCTGGAGTTTTAGTAGGCGAATGGAAAGCATTCATGTTGATGTTGACAGCTAAAGTTGTAAAGAAGTGACAACAATCAATAAACTCCGCTTATCGCTTCGCTTATGCACTGCGCGCAACCTTACGATAACACCACTGCGATTGCAAAAAAAAACATATATCTCAAAGTTTTAGTCATACTGAGATAAAAATAGGCTTATTCGAAAGGCAATAGTATTGTCTACCGTCTGTATTACAAAACAATGTGTTCACAATTCCATAACTTATGAAAAAAAATGTGAAAGTCGAAAAAAAAAACGAAAAATTATGCAATTCAACCAAAAATTGTTATTTACTATTGTTATTTTAATTGTATTGGACCAAAGTATAGAGTGTAATTGTACTTTAAAATAGTTTATATTTAAGTATTTAGAATATCGCTAGTCCATGTCCGGACACACTGTATATGTCGATCGCGCGGTAAACTCTAATTGCGCGATGCAGGATTTGTGTGACGTCAAGTCTTGGATGCGCAGTTGCGTAGTGTTTGTTGCGTGGCGGTGTAACAAAACAGAAGAAAAAGACATGTTACGCCGACCACAAATAAATTGGAATACGGGCAGAAGAATAATGTTGTAATGAAATGGAGTGGAGATAAGTTTGGATGAAGTGTTGAGTTTTAAATGGTTTTTTTTGCTGTTTTGAGGAACTGGCCTGTGGCCATTATAGGACTTAAGTAATATAAAAGAGGTAGGTACTATCGATTTAGAAAGAATATTCATTCTTTGGAGATTCTTTGTACGACTGGATAAAAACCCTTCGTAATTGCATTAAGATTATTAATTTACATTATTTAAAGTACATACAACTATGTAAACTAATTTCTAAATTAAATAACCAACTACATACATTATATATACGAAAAAAACAAACGAAGACTTTGTACAACTTTTTGTATCAAGGATTAAGAAATTATGCACAGATATGCAAGGTCAAATTAAATTAACTAGCGAAACTTCGCAGACGTTATGGATCCATAGCTATCTAAACATGCTAAAGCAACAAAAAAAAATATTTTGGGGTTATCAACTGTATTAAGGTTGAAATATCAGTTTATAAAATCTGTTTTTTTTGCGTAAACTTCGCAGACGTGATGGGTATCGATATCTTAACACGATGCAACAAAAGAAAACAGATTTTCTCAACTTATATTTCAAGTAACAAATCTACTAAAAAAAACTTCACCCCAAAAAAATTATTTTTTGTCTTGTTAACATATCAATATCCATCCATCTGGTCTGCAGAGTTTCGCTATCTATTTAATTTGACCCTGTATAGAAACAACAGTATGAAAGAATGACAAATTGGTTTATTTATCCAAAAAAACACGTGCATACAAATAGATCAGTTAACTCGAATCTATCTATCTATTCTATTCAGAATCAGAATCAGAATCAGAATGCTTTATTTGTAAACATAGGTCATAATACAATAGTTTGCGATGTTACAGATAGGTAGATCCTCTATGTTTTGCCCAGAGGCGTACAAATATATTTAATTAAAATTGTCGAATTTATATAAAATCAATATAGGTAGGTACATGCATATCAATAAAAAATTAAGAAAATAAAAGTTACAGATAGGTAGATCCTCTATGTTTTGCCCAGAGGCGTACAAATAATATTTAATTAACATTGTCGAATTTATATAAAGTCAATATAAGCAGGTACATGCATATCAATAAAAAATTTAAAAAAATAAAATCAACTTAAATAAATGTCAAATAGTTAAAAGTTCATGCCATAATAATCCTAATGTCAAATAAAATTTCAAATCGTCAAAAATAGGTGAGGTTATGTACAATTTTCTGAAGCAGTGATCATAGAATTATCGTCCAAATATTCCTGTAGTGAATAATAGCATTTATTTATCAATATTTTTAATAGTTCTGTTTTGAAATGGTCCAGGTTTAGCGTTTTTAGATTTTCAGGTAGTTTGTTATATATTTTTTGGGCCATACAGAAAGTACTTTTATTCATTAGTGCAGTTTTGCCATGAGTCACTTCGAGTTCTGACTTATTTTTATCGCGTAATTTTCTGTAGTAACTTTTAGTAGCTATTTTGTATGATGAAATGTTAGATTTGACGAACATATTTGTTTCATATATGTACAGCGATGGCAAGGTAAGAATTTTTAGACGTCTAAAGAACGGTTGACAACTGTCTGTGCTTTTAAGGCCACACATAGCTCTGACACATCTTTTTTGGGCTCTAAATACGAGTATTCAGCCCTTAATGTCCCACTGCTGGGCAAAGGCCTCCTTTTCCCTTTTCCACAGTACACACACGTCCGTCCATTGCCATTACTCGAATAAATAAAAAAATAAATAAAAATGTTTATTGCAATTACATACATTGTTGACACTCATGAGTTGGAGATCACCTTTTAAGCAAAAAGATGCTTGTGTTCGGTGAAATCCGCTCTTCCACATATCACGACAATAAAATTATGCAATTAAAAAAAAAAGAACAAATACAAAGAAAATCAAATTAATATAAAACAGAGTAATAAAGTAAAAAGAAAATACAAAAAAGAAGAAAGGAGCGCACTTGTGTGATGGATGCGAGTGAATTTTTGTGTGAGGGTGTGTGTACGTGTGTGTGTAAGTAATAGTGTGAGTGTGCATTGTGTTTCTCAGTTATTAAGTGTAAGTATAGTTTATTTTATTTTTTTAGATATCTGATTAGATTTAGGTTTAGGTTAGCCCTGCGACAAAAGTCAAAGTCAAGTCAAATCATTTATTTCAAATAGGCCCCTGTAAGGCACTTTTGAACGTCAAAGTTTACAAAAAAATTGAATTGATTCTAGTCGCCCCTTCCAAAAGGTAGTTTTCGTATGGAGAAGAATGGGCAAGAAACTCCACCGTTACTCTTTTAAAATGTGTTACAATATTTTGCATATGTACGTACATTAGTTACATAATTATATGTGAAGACGATGCAACTAAAAAAAAAAACAAAAAATACGTTACCACAATAGGTAAAAAGAAGAATTAATAAAAATGAAGCAACGAAAGATAAATTAATTACTTATGTGATAGATGCATGGTTCTCACATATTTACAAACATTGTAAAAGTAGACGATTTTCTTAAAATTTTACAATTGTAGTCAGTGTGTGAGGAAGTAATCACAGAATGTAAAATCAATGTCATATAATAAAAATAATAATTCATACAACTTAAATTAGCAACCAGTTTGATTTTGTCTAGATTCTAGATTATCCTATGGAGCAGGACCAGCATGTTTCCAAGCATTTTTATCTTGGATATAATCCTCTAATTTGTAATATGCTTGTTTACAAAGTGTACTTTTAATATGAGTTTTAAATTTTCTTTCATTTAATTGTAATATATCACAAGGTATTTTATTGTAACATTTAACACAGTACCCCATAAAAGATGAAGATACTTTAGATAATCTGAAAAATGGTTGATCTATTTTATTTTTATTTCTAGTATTAAAATTATGTCTATCGCTTATTTTATTAAAAATATGTAGATTTTTTCTTACATACATAATATTTTCATAAATGAATTGGCAAGGTACTGTCATAATATTAATCCTTTTAAATAGTTCCCTGAGAGATTCGCGACGATGTAGATTATAAATGGCTCTGACAGCTCTCTTTTGTAAAATAAATATAGATTCAATGTCAGCAGCCCGATCCCACAGTAGAATGCCATACGACATGATACTGTGGAAGTAGCTAAAATAGACCAAACGCGCGGTTTCTACATCTGTTAACTGTCTTATCTTTCTAACAGCAAAAGCGGCAGAGCTTAGCCGCCCCGCAAGAGATGTTATATGAGGTCCCCATTGTAATTTCTCGTCTAGCGTGATTCCTAGGAAAACTGTTTGATTAATATATTCTATCTTTTCTCCATTCAATAAGATGTCACATTCGCTACTTCTAACATTAGGTAATTTAAATCTAATGCATTTGGTTTTTTTTTTATTTAGTACCAAATTATTTACCGTAAACCAATCTTGGACCTGAAGAATAGAGGTATTCACGTCGTCAAGATTTTGTGACCGTCGGTTGATTTTAAAGATCAATGATGTGTCATCTGCAAATAACACCATCTTCGGTTGATTTTGGAGTAATTGGGGTAAATCATTAATGTAAACTAAAAAGAGGAATGGACCCAATATCGAACCTTGAGGAACGCCCATTGCCATTTCAGACCCTAATGAGTTTACGCCGTTTACTTGAACTTTAACCTTTCTATCTTTCAGGTATGATCTTAGTAAATCAAGAGCTGTATTCCTAATCCCATAGTGCTCCAGTTTCAGCAGAAGTGTCTCATGGTCTACGCAATCGAACGCCTTCGAGAGGTCGCAAAAGATTCCAATGGCATCTTGTGCTTCTTCCCAGGCATTAAAAATGTTCTTTATTAGGGTGACACCAGCGTCAGTGGTACAACGCCCTTTGGTGAAACCGTACTGTTGTTCATGAAAGATGGAATTTTTATTAAAGTGACGTAACATTTGATTGAGCATCAACTTTTCAAACACCTTACTGAGAACTGGTAGAATTGACACAGGCCTATAATTGTTGGGTTCTTTACTATCACCGGATTTGAACAATGGAACTAGCTTACTGTGTTTCATGAGATCCGGAAAGACTCCTTGGTCTACACTGGTGTTAAATATGAAAGCTAAATAGGGCGCAATGGTTTCGATAATACATCTACAGACTTTTACAGACATTCCCCAGAGATCTTCTGTTGATTTAATTTTAAGATCTTTAAAAGCTTTTATAACAGCCTGGGGGTTTGTATGCTGAAACCTAAACTCCAAAGGGCATGCCTTCACATTCTGTCTAAGTAAGTAAGCAGAAAGCGCGGGTGAGGAATTTAAAGCTTCAGTAGTTTTAATGGGAATATTAGCAAAAAAGTTTTCAAATTCCTGAGCTATTTCTACATCTGTGTTGATAGGGCCATGAGCAGTTTCTAAATTAAATTCAGTATTTCGCTGTTTTTTCCTACCTGTTTCATTATTTATTATTTGCCAGGTAGTTTTTATTTTATCATCAGCTGATTTTATTTTATTGCTAATATAAAGAGCTTTGGCTATTTTGCACACACTTTTAAAAGTTTTTGAATATTTTGCAACATACTTATGAAAGCTTGTATTATTCATAAATGTTGCTTTAGGCCATAAAGTTCAAATAGTTTTTCTCTGCTTTTACGAATACCTGGAGTCGCCCAATCACTAAATAAGAACTTGGTGTAAATACTTTTAGTCTTTAGTGGAAAAGTGTCATTAAATTGCTTGTTTAATAGTGAAAAGAACTGGGCGTAGAACTCATTTGGGTCACCTATATTATTAAAACTCTGAAAACATAATTTACTGGCCAAAGAATTATTTAATTTCTCTAAACTTTTACATGTAATTGACAATATCTTGGGATCGGAATAATAATGAAAAATTAAAATACAGTAGTCGCATATGATCTGTAATATCTGACATCTTGGCTGACAGTACCAACCTCTCGGAAAATGGGTTGGTACCATCATGCTTGTGGTCAAATTTTTAATGTGACCACAAGTTTCTCCCACAATAAGTATACCTAATTTAATAAATAAACAGTGTTTGATACTTAGTATTATGATTATAACGTAATATTTTGATTGGGGTGTTTGGTGTTGTGCGTTAGTTCCGGCACATGTTCTATAATCACGAGTACCGAACAGAAATAGTCGGCAGCTGCACGTCGTAACTGTAACAAGAAGGCTTCCAATGTTTTGAATGTTGATTGATTGAGATGAATTGTTTACCTGCGTCATCTAGTTACCTATGACTGTTAATTACCTCCTATAACATTATTATTCATGATCGACTGTAAATTTGCCACAATGATCAGGCTTAGAGCTAATGGATTGCCAATCATAGTAGATTAACACAAATAGCACGTATATGAGTAAGTACACAATTTAGGGGCTTGTGGCTAAATAATAACAGCCACACGGACCGATCAGGTTAAGCTACGCGGTTGGTCCGTGGCTGAGAGACCATCGGAAAGCACGTTAAGACGGTGGTTCCGTTTGTCATTCGTGGATCTTTGATCTCCAGTCGTAACGGGTCGTCAGAAGTCCGAAAGTCTGACAACCAGTCTTTCTGGTTAGACTGGAAGCCGACCCCAACATAGTTGGGAAACAGCTAGGCAGGTGGATTGATTATCTTACTTACATGAAAATATAAAGTTTATTAATAGATTCGTAGAATAATTTTCGTTAAAATAATTCGGCTGAAATAATGCATTTGCTGGACGTGCAACAACCTCGAAAATACACCCATTTTATCACATTATGAATTTTCAGAACGCTGTAAACTCAATTAATTCACGAGGGAGAGCGTTTAGAGTACTTTTAAATGAAGGTTGAACAAAAGTCTGGACAAGTTGAAATTACTTTTTTATATCTCTCGCCCATTGATTCGTTCGTCGTTAGTTGAGTTTTATTGGACGGTTTTTTATTTTGAAATGATTTTTTTGAAGATTCTATATTCGACTTAATATTTTTTGGCGATTTTCAGGAAACGGTAATAGACCGACATTGATACAAAAATAACACATGGATTCTTGTAATTGTTGCTATTGTGTTTTGTCTTATACTTTGTCTAACGTTTAATAACTCACCTATGTGTAAGATTTTCTATGACGCATTTGGAGCAGGCAGTGTGTCTGCAGATGGAACATGTTCTGAGAGGTGCCAGAAGTCGAGCTGCCTCACCACAGAGCAGGCAGGTCCGAGGCGCTGGTCCTTGTGCTGAGCGACGCATTCCTGGGCAAAATAAAGAGCAAGTTACCTTTAAATCTATACACGTTTTATAAAATAATAATCTTTATTGACATAATATGAGGTTACAGATCATAGTCTCTGAATCCCAAACTAGATAAAAACCTGTATGTCAGAAGTCAGCGCCTTCTCCCATTTTCATTACACTAATAATTGTTATGCTAAAGCAAAAAAAAATATTTTAGATTTACTCTCAAAAGAAAATAATAATAAAGTTTAAGGATGAGAGCATGCAAAAGTACAAAAAAAAATAAAAAAGATTTCTTAATATTTAGCTAAGGTAGTGTGAAAGTGGGCGTCGTGTGTAGGATGTGCGAGTGAATGTTGTGTATGTAATGTAATGTAATGTGTGTGTGAGTGTGATGGTGTGTTCAAATATGTTTAATTATGTGTGTTTATCTTATCCCTTACTGAAGTACTTCTTCGGTTTCTTCGTAGTTAAGCGTTACAAGATAATTTCTGACCCTCAATTGGCACTCATGAAATGAGACCGGATACAATTTTAAAATTTGTTAAATTTATTGTAGAGGTGTGCCGAAAAAAAACACCTTTGACGTCTTGCTAGTGCAGAACGACGACTTACGGAATCAATAACATTGGTGATTTTGCGTTACGTAGTTTATTTGGGTCGTAACGGATAGAGACCTGTTGTTTGGTAATCACATAATCATAATCATTTATTTGTCAGATTTTTTTTTTTTTTTTTTTAAGGGCTTTATCGCTGAGCGATAACGTCACCCTGTAACATCATCAAAATAACTAAACCTAAAAACACTTTTTAATTCTAAAGTTACTTATCTACTTACAAACTGTCAGAATATGGCACATTATACGGTCTTAAGATTAGTCAATGGTATCATCACATTCTGCTAAGTGTGGCGTGCAAATATTAGGTACATTCTTTTCAAATCAAATCAAATCAAATCATTTATTTTTGCAAACATGGGTAATTCGTACATAGTTGTTTTATTAAAAAGTAGTCCTCCATATTCTACCGTCTCATGGGCATGCAAATAATATTCAATTCCAAAAAAATTCGATTGATACCGAATAAATATAAATGTCAAATCATTAAAATTACAAAAAAACAGACTAATTCAGTAGAAACGTTTTCACATTAATGTCACAAAAATATAATAAAGACCAGAATAAAAAGTGTCAGAATAGGAACATGTATGTCAATCATAATAATAGTTTATCAATCAGTGCAGGGATTTATCATTAAGGAAGTCGTCAATTGTGTAATAGCTTTTCTCAATTAATATTTTGTTTAGTGCCCTTTTAAATTTTATTATAGTCATATTTTTTATTACATCAGGTACTTTATTATAAATATGTGGGGCAATACCAAAAAAACTTTTATTACAGGATAGAGATTATTAGGTTAGTATAAACATGATTGATTGCATAATACGAATTAAAATTACAATTTTAGTTATGGCAGTTAATAATAATATCATAAATACACACAATTTATTCAGGATGTCAAAGTATAAAACATTATCAATTCAATTAGTATGTCAAAGTATCATTCAAATAGTCGTTTAAATTATAATAATATTTAATATATAGCAAGTCTTTCAGTTTCTTTTGATAAATAAAGAGCTGCCTAACCGTAAGAACCTGACACAGTTCATAAAGTACGAGTAAGTTCGTGTATATTCGTGTATTTATGTGTATTTATCTGTTCTTGTATTTATTTATATAGTATTATATATATATAGGTTAATAGGTATATGTATATCCTTATATTTAAATAAATATTTATTCCACAATTTTCGGTATTGCACCTACCACTGTTTATCTCTGCATCACCCAAAGGTTGACTGGTAGAAAATGCCTATGGCATTAAGTCCGCCTCTGTACATTGTGTGCTTAAAGTGTTAAATAAATAAATAAATAAAGTGTTCTGGTGGGGAATCTATATGGTTTAAATGACATGGTTTTGCGTCAGGAATAAAGTCGCTCTCCGTGTCTGTCTGTGTGACTGCGTTGTTCTTCTAAACTACGCCTGGGATTTTGATGCGGTTTTCCACATATTTCACATACATAAGTATAATAAAATTCTGGCCAAGTGCGTGTCGGACCACGCATAATGAAGGGTTCCGTAGTTGGGATGAATTTATCCCAAGAACAAACTTAACATTGTATTTGAAAAACATTTTCTCAAAGTTCAAAGTTCAAAGTTTTATTAATGCGATTTTTGGTGATACAACAGGGTCTTAAAAATATTTTATAGTAGCTTAAAAATCTACCTTATAAGGCATGCATTGTTAAATTACAATATTAGAGATTAAGTTATACATTACATGCAACATAAAGAACTAATTAATGTCTATAGAAATTACAATTCAAGATTTAATCAATTATTTCATTAAAACATAATTCACATTCTCCCATACGGAATGTATGGGAGATCATGTTTATCAAACTGCAAATTTAAGTTGGTCGGTTATTACTCGTTGACCTGTAAAGCCTACTTAGCTGTGATAGTTTTCCTTTTACATAATTTCGTTATATACTACTACTGTAATTTTTTTCACAAATCCATGTATTTAGCTGACAGGGGGACACACACTTGACTCTAACAAAAATTAGCGCTTTAAAGCAAACGCAAACGGATTCCTGAATCGGAAAATTATTTACACACCCCCCATATTTTTGAACGACCTTTTCAACGATACCCCACATCATGGGATAGACGAGAAAAAAAAATCACCCACCCACTTTACATGTAGGGGAGGTACTCAAAAAAAAAAAGATGAATGATTTTATTTTACCACTTTGTCGGCGTAATTAATATGTATACCCATGCCAAATTACAGCTTTCTAGTATTAACCGTCTCTGAGCTAAGCCGCGGACAGACGGACAGACATTGCGAAACTATAAGGGTTCCTTGTTTACTACGGAACACTAATAAATCTCGATATTTAGTCAAGTGGTAAAAGCGTGCGAAGCAGGAGCGAGCCACTAGTAATTTGTAAATGCCAATGATTATAACATAACATCACGCCTATGTTCCCCGAAGGGCTAGGCAGAGGTGTCTCTATAGTACACACACATTTCGCCAGTTATGTTTAAATCCCATGTAATAGGGGCCGAGCCTATTCCCATCAACCGGGCACAATTCTAGACTCCAGGCTGCTACTGAGAAATTCCAGATAGAAAAACAAAATATAAAGGACTGAAAAGACGATCAGCACGCTTAGCATGACCACAATAGAAACGGGTTTTGTCGACGGAAGAATAGACAAAATAACTGTTTACAATCACAATCTGTAATTTTGTCTATTTTTCCGTCGACAAAACCCGTGGAAAACCCGTTTCTATGGTTGTCATGTTACACGTGCTGGCAAAGGATACCTGGAAAGATTTGAGTAAGGGGCGTTTACCCTACAGTGGGACTTAAAGGTTACCAAAAAAAAAAGCCTGTCCTAGGATACGATTAAAAAAAAAATAACGACGACCATAATTAGCTATAAAACCTTCAAAGTACACAAATAGCTCGTACGATGGTCGTATATTGGTCGCGTTTTCAAGTTCATTACTCCAAGACCTAACCTAATGGCGTCATCCAGCTATAATAAATTGTATAAATAATAATTCATCAAAAATTCTCTTTCGAGTCAGTTTTCTCCAGAATCTAGTGATTAATGAATGAACTGAATTATAAAGCGGCAGAGTGATTAATTAACCGTTTTATCCTTAATGGTCTGAGTCGTACAGTCTAATTGAGAGATCCTTAAGGGGGTCCCGTTTGCGACTTCGAGTGATGCGACTTGCGATGCGATTTGCGTCAAGCGACATGCGCGAATACTTTTTTCCGTCCATCGCTCCGCAAGTCGCGCTGTGGTGACTCGTGACATGCTCTAAGGTTGGTTTCACAGTTATCCGAGAGACCCATACGCGCCGTCTGTTCACGCGAGACCCGTACGGGTAGCGCCCACAGAGCTTTAAAACGAGGGAGTAGTACGATACGTTGTGTTGGCGTAGAGCCAGAGCCGGAGCGGGTCGCGTCGCTGTGAAACAATGTTCTAGCGCCTCACGTGTGTCTCCGTTCCGGGAGCCTGTACGGGTCTCCCGGACAACTGAGAAACCAGCCTAAAGCTGTCTCCTAGAAGAGAGGGCCGCCACATAGATAAAGATAAAGATAAAGATCATTTATTTGTATAAACATGTGTGGCATGATACATAGAATGCACATAGGATGGAAAGGCGTTTAAAATTGCCGGTTCAACCTGTTTTGCCATATTCGGCGTACAAAATAGTTCCTAATACGTAATTGGAATTATAAATTGGGAAATAATTAAATTATAGTCAACATTCAATCAATTCAAATACCTAATTACAATCAATACAAAAATACAGTCAACAAATAATAATAATCAAAACAATAAAATTAAATAAAACTAATTAAATTATCTAAGTTTAAAATTTGTCATTCAAAAACTCTGGAACATTATAATATCCCTTACTAATTAGCAATTTTTTAAACTGTCTCTTGATTGAATTAATATTCATTTTCTTAAGGGAATTATGAATTTTATTGTATATTAATGGGGCAATGCATATTACACTTTTACTTAGAAATGCTGTTTTGCCGTTTTGCTATAACGGCCGCAGTGACTACTGTCATTAAAATGATGGCATCGGGGTTTGACTTAACGTTATCAAAAAAACGCTCCCAACGAAAACACACCACCTTTTATAAATATTCATATACAACGTGTTCCTTTTGATGTCCAATAACTCTAAGGTATATGCTATAAGTAAAAATAACACAGAAAGTCCTAGAGCAAGTGTTCCAAAAATACATCGTTTTGAAGATAACATAACACTAGACTCTCGATGTGTATTTCTAAGGTTTCATTGATAGGTACTACGAGTACATCATTTTCATTCAAACCATAAAATATTCATATAATATTCATTCATATTAAAAGCTAAGAAAAAATAGTAAATGGCTGTTTTGCAGAAATAATCGTGACATGGTCGAATTACGTTATATGAAAAATTAATTGAGAGATAGTTCTTTATGTACTCTTTGGAGACTTAAGCAAAATTACTCATCGTAAATTAAATTTTGTATAAAATTGACAAGACTTAGGTATAAAATAAAAATGATATGAGTTTGATGATATTTCCAAACTTTTTGTGGAACAGAAACAAAAATAATAATAAAAAATCTATAGAAAAATATGACAATATCGATTTGTACTTACTTAATTATGATAATAAAGAATCAATCTGCCTAGCTTTTTGCCAATTAGGTTACGGTCGGCTTCCAGTCTCACCGGATGCAGTGGAATACCTGTATTTTACATGGAGCGACTGCCCGCCTGACCTCCACAACCGGGTAATACGATACCCCTTGGTAAGACTGGTTGTCAGACTTTCGGGCTTCTGACGACCCGTAACGACTGGCAAAGATCCACAAATGACAGCCGGGACCAACGGCTTAACGTGCTTTCCGAGGCACGGAGGAGTCTCGGTATGTAAAGATGGCCACCCATCCACGACCAACCTCGGCAAGCGTGGCTTAACCTGATGGATCGACCCGTGCGGCTGTTATTTACACACGAGCTCCTATACTTAATTATAATAATAGTACAAGACAAAAAAAAAATGTGTACCTTGCATTTAATGAAATTCTTTTTAATTTTGTATTTGTTACGATAAAACGCTTCCAGAACTGAATTTACATTCTTATTCTGAGGAAAAGTCGTCTTCGGTCGCATGTTGCGGGAACTAAAAGCATATTTTTGTCTCACAAATCGGGGGCATGCAAGGGTGTGTGGGTGAGTTTTTCTTGTCTTTATACACCCTTAAATAAAATATCAGGAAATAGAATCACATGATGTGGAAACGCTTGTAAGGTGACACTTTCCCTTATATTTTGTGATGTTGTAGGTACATTACAAAAATAACCGAAGTAAATATTCAAATTTGATTACGTAGTACTAATTCAAATTATCTTAAAAGTGAAGTGGGGACGATTTTGTGCGAGTTGTTTATCTTTAATTCTAACACTTATATCTTAAGAGCGAACTTAAAGTTTACTCAAGCTAAGTACTGTAGATGATACGAAAATAACCATTAATTTAACACTAATACATGGTTTATTTTCATATGAAACGCTACTGTACTTAGCTCGCATCAAGTCAAAGTTCACATTTGAAATTAGAGTGTCGTTTGATAAGGTTGACTCTAGAGAAATGACGGGAATAAAACACGGTAGATAGAAGACATGAAGTGAATAATAACTAGGCTGAACCACAGGCTCCACTATGCTAAGAGTTATGTGTAATTCCTATAGATTATTTAGTGTACGAATCTTGAATTTTCAGTAGTTCTATTAGAATCACGGGCCGGTTCAACTAGGTCGTAGCGCGCTACGCCACGCTACGAAGCTACGCCGTAGCACGCACTGTGCTACGTCCTCAAAAAGTTATTTGATGCATGTAGTACTTGGGAAAACTCAATCTATCATTCCTTCGTTAGATCATAATAAAGAAGTATAAATGATTATAAATTCTGTCTATCAGGCACATTATAAACTTATTCGGCCTATTTACAAAGCAAGTTGTATCTTAGAAACAGGTTAAATCATCGAGTCGTTTTCGAATATCGAACTCTATTCCGACAACCGTAAAGTTCTAAATACAAACTTAAAATGATAATACACGAATCTAAGTTGTCAACTTTATTTCAGTCAGCCAGTTTTTGTATTCAGAACCTTATTATAGGTTCAAAATACAAAAAACTGGCTGAACAGTTTGAACAAAAGATAGAACTCGGTTTGTAATGAGACGGATTGTTTCTTACCCTCAAATCTCGCCATCACTCTCCCGACTCTCTTTTTCTCCACCTCTATTTTCTGGGCTCTCTTCACGACGGCTGCTCTGGCCTCTCTCTATGATCTTACCTTCAAGCCTAGCAACGAGTCTCCCGACTCTCTTTGCCTCCACCTTCTCAATTTTTTCGGCTCTTTTCACGACGGCTGCTCTGGCCTCTCTCTATGACCTTACCTTCAAGTCTGGCCACGAGTCGCCCCACTCTCTTTGCCTCCACCTCCTCTATCTTCTCAGCTCTCTTCACGACGGCTGCTATGGCCTCTCTCTCGCTCGGGGTGAGGGGGGGCTCGCTCCTGGCTGCACTCCATCCTGTCCGTAACCTGAGGGACAAAAAATAATAAGAAAATAAGATTTTAGTCTACGGTATAATCTTCTCATCTGCGTTTGAAAAGCAGTCGGTCGATTCTGTAAAGAGATCAACGTGAAACTTAGGTGAAGTGAGCTGTCACTGTCACAAATCGACCGGCAGGATGCTAGGGATGCTAGGGATTAACACTATTGACAGCTCACTTCACGCTCACTTTACCTAAGTTTCACGGTGATATTTTTCCAGAATCGATCGGCAGTTCTGTACTGTTTTTCAAACGCAGATGAGAAGATTATAAGGAAGGAGGATCAACAATAACAATCGAGATATTCTCTTTTATATACTGCAAATAAATAGTACTGAATTGCCTGTTTGGAATGTCTTAATAACAGCTTTTTACTAAATGCATATGAAAGTATTATATACGGTAATTAGAACAACAACAAAAAAAAATTGTCGTCTATGTCTGTTTGTTTCGGCTAATCTTCGAAACGGTTGGACCAATTTTGACGGTGTGTTTGTAAGAGGTAATCTTTGGCAGTAGATACTGATCTGTTCCCTAATTGCGTAATACACGATCAATCAGAATCTGAATCGTTTTGAAACAGATTGCTAATCCATTGCTTCAGAAGCTCGAAATAAAAATCTGCTCGACAACGTATCGCAATGAATGTTGTTGAACTGTCAAAATGAAACAGATTAGTCGTAATCGTTTACGAAAATGTGTTGCGTAATTAGATAGCCGATTACAAAAAGTCTCTCACTGATAGGAAGCTATACTTTTACTGAGTAACGTATAATTGTTTCGGGCTAAAGTAGCCCGAAATAATTAGAATTTCTCTCTTATTCAAAAGTATTAAAAAATATGTTTTAAGGAAAAATCATAATTTTTCCTTATTAAATATCATATTTTTACACGAAGCAAAAATGAAACAATGTCAACACAAAATACTGCAAAAGAAACATGTCACTGCGCCAATTATCAAATAAGAGACGTATCTATGACAAGCCCTTTATTACAAAATTGACACTTATAATCAAAGAGATAAGATCTTAAGTTCCTTCACATTCCGTTTGTGTCTGTATTCAAAACGTGCTAAATCATAGGTGCAAATCAACCAAAAACCGATTACCTTAAAACCTTTCTGTCTCATATCTGTAACATCAAACATGAGTCAGTACACGCCGGTGCAGTTATCGGGCAACGGATTAGTGTATCTACTGATCAATATTATGACATAAATAGCGAGGGGAACGCACGGTCATGTCAGTTACGTGTATTCTGTGGATGGTTTGTTTTTGCGCGTATATTTATGTTTACATATGGTTACATTTCTGTTCCGACTTTCAGTTTCTGAGCGTCGGCAAATGTGCTGTTTATGAAATATAAAAACAGCCAGAACACTTGACATTAGCTTTGGTATCAATTAAATACTTAGGCTTTACGCGACCGGGGGAAGTAAACTCGTCTTGAAACAACTTTAATGCCTCCCAGCACACAGAACTTGACCACTTTCTACTTCTTCTCTTCGAATAATATGGTCTAGATATTTTCAATAACGTGTCGTAGAAATCTTTATACAATCTGTTGTTCTAAAGTGATACAGATACAGGGTACAGTACGATACAACTTAGATGTAGCATAAATTTGAAAATTTTCATTCATTCATTTCAATTTTACGAATGTATTTGGTTATATGACTTTACAAGTTATTGCGTTCTCGTAAAGATCATTTTCACCTAAAGCAGTAATAAAGATTGGTGATTTTGAAGGCGCACTCAGTTCGGATGGTGATCGGTTTTACGAATTTTGCCGATGCTACATCTAAGTTGTGTCGTACTGTACAGGTATAAACGCTGTTGCATTTCATGAGTGCTTGCCAATGATTGTAATTTAAACCCTATATCAATGACATAAACGTCATAGAACGCGCGCTTGTGTTTTCCAAAGACTCTAATTGCTACGAGAAATTTCTACTGGCGTTGCGCTGTACCTGCCAATAAATTTGAAGAGCCACATCGTAACTTAATATTCTCGTACTTTCATCAATACTATTCCTTTCTAGCTGACGCATCAATACTGCGAACGGTAGTAAAACCTAGATAAGATATTGCGCTTTCCTGGAAGAACATTTAGGACTAAGTATAGTATTTATTCATTTTATTTTTGTCTTATTTTGTTATTTCACTATATGCTGCACCGGTTGACGTCATCACATCAACACCGGCTGTCGCTGAAAACCAGCGCTGGGGCTTTGTCTCGCATAGGGTCGCAGCATTATGCTGAGCGATGGCCGTTTTGCGTGGATGTGACGCATATTTTCCCCCAAATTGTTTATTTTCGTGTTTTGTTCTTTCCTTGCGTCATGTATACCGCAAATAAACGTATTTTCTTTCTTTTCTTTTTAACTCTTCCAATATCGATATTAATAACTCTTCTACATAAATCAGGTCGCATGGCATTCGACCGTCCAATAATATTAATATCTGAGTTGCGGTTGCTAAAAGTAGCTGGTCTTACGATTATGACTCAATTTTAATCCCCATTGCCCATTAGAAGAATGGGCCATCCAAAATTAACATTTGGAAGGGGCAGTTAGAATCAAATCAAAAATTCCTTTGATGTACCTTACTTTTCCCACTGACAGCGATGCGGACGTATTTTTTATGCCCAATGAGTTCTTATATATTTTTTTCTCCTTTTTATACTTGTATATAATTTTAAAAAAATGTGTTAGATTACAGATAGATATTGATTATTAGAGATAGAATATCCGCGAAACGTCGCAATTTATTTTTTGTTTGTTTGTGTGCTGTAATACCTGCTCAAAATGCCATAAATCAAATCAAAACACCGCAACGTTGCTTGGTGGCAAAATATATAGGTATGGTCGTAGTAGTAGTATCCATACTATCCAAACTTATTTATAAATGCGAAATATTTATATTATACATGCCAAAGTAACCTTTTCAAGCTACACGGCTGAATGAATTCGGATGAAAGGCATACGGATCTTCCGTGACCTGGTCTAGGACATTGGTCCTTTTATGCTGTAATGCTCCCGTGAAATAATTTCCGTAACACAGTGGAGGCGGAGCCGCGGGCAAAAGCTAGTCACTTATGCAAGAATTAGCCAATAGCCAAATTAATGTACATAATAATATTATACGTATTTCCTATTTCGTTAATTATTATTTCCCAGAAGTCAAAACGGTATTAGGAAGTCTTTGATGAACGAATCAACGAGCTCATATTTTCGGAGTAGTTAATTTGAAATACTTCAAACACGAGAACAAAATATTCATAATTAACTAAAACGAGCGAACGGGTATGTTTGTTTTAGTTCGAAGAGTGGGTTATATTATTTTATTAAGTACTATAAGGCTAAGTAAACTAAGTATTCTAATAATTCATTCAAAACATAATTTGAATTTAATCTATATACAAGGTCCCATTAAAATAGATGGACAAATTTTAACACAGCGTTCAGTACGTCTAACCAAAGATATCCAAGCAAAAAAAAACACTGATTAAAGTGATTTTATTTAGACCTAAAATAATAAATGGCATTGGGGAACCAACATTTTTTGTGTATTTTTAGCATATTCATTAGCAGATATATTTTACTTGTTAGTATCTAAAGCTTCGTGCAGACCAGCGCGACGCGACGCCGCGACGCGACTCGAACAATACAATTTCTAAGAAAACTTGACGGTATAACAATAACCGGTGTCGCGTCGCTCTGTCGCGTCGCGCTGGTCTGCACAAGCCTTAAAGCGTTTTTCTTATTAGTTTTTGCCATTGTCCTTATTTTGGTGGTCTGAATGATTTGTAAAATTTTGTCCATCTATTTTAATGGGTTTCCACGGGATAATTTATTTATTTAACACTTTAAGCACACAAATGTACAGAGGCGGACTTAATGCCATAGGCATTTTCTACCAGTCAACCTTTGGGTGATGCAGAGATAAACAGTGGTAGGTGCAATATCGAAAATTGTGGAATAAATACTTATTTAAATATAAGGATATACATATACCTAATAATTAATTTCCGACTTCCGCGCGAGCTAAGCCGCGGGAAAAAGCTAGTTAAACCTATATAATACTATAAGGTTTTATGCGATAAGCAACCTTATATTGTACAGGCCGTTAAGAAGACAGCTATGGCTTCATTCGAACATTCTAGCAGTTTATATTTAGAATAGAAAAAGGGCTGACGGTCGCCCCCTGACGTGTCAAGCGGCAAGAACAAAAAATAAAAAAAAATAAAGATTTCTTAAACCAATAATTACTAGAGTTCTACCGTAAATGAGTCTTCACCCGGTACCGTAGGCTGCCGAAGAGTCTACAGTACCTACTTCTATACTAATGTTAGATTGCATATAATCTTATAATCTTCGAAACTTCTGTGTAATCTTTATCAGATTCTGAAAATGACAATCTTCTATTCAAGCTTTCAGAGGTTAAATAGGGGTATTTTTTAAATCCTTACTTAGTGCTCATTTTTGTTATTTATGGAACTCTTTTGCAAAATTTCATGCTTCTAGGCCCAGTGTTTTAGGCTGAGCGTTGTCTGTCAAAAAATGAATGAATTCAAGATTTTTAAGTAGATTTATTTTGAAGGACGAAATTAAAAATATGACAGTAATAAGTGCTCATAGACACGAGCGGCTTGCGGCAACGGCAAAAGCAACTGCAGCCGCCGATAACTGCCGCCCGTGTTTTTGAGTACAGTGCTCAAATATACGTGCGGCACGTTGCCGTCGAGTATCGGCAGTTGCAGTTACCTTTGCCCCTTTAATTATTAACTTTATTTAATTTTTATTATTTGTTGTTATATAAAAGAAATACACAATTTGTGAAATTTTCAACTGTCTTTCAATTGGACGTAGTTAAGCAGAAAGGATCCAACCCACACTATGGGCGAAAATGAGCTATGTATACCAAAACACTCTTAGTAGTCAAAACTTTAATATCACATAAACAATCCTAACGCATCATGTCATATGACCATAAATAACCGACCCGTATGTATGGCAGGTCATACAATCACATAACACGATCTGATCTTAAAACTTGAATATCTCAAAACTAACTCTGTCTGGGTTGGATCCTTTCTGTTTAACTACGTCCAATTACGGTTCATGAGATACAGCCCGTTGACAGACAGACGGCGGACGGACAGCGAAGGCTTAGTAATATGGTTCCATTTGGCACCCTTCGGGTACGGAAACCAAAATAATGGTCTTTAGATACGAACAAAAGAAGCAGCAGATATGCAAAAGTTATTGAAATGTACCATTTTATACATATGGGAAAACCTACCGCTATCTTTCGCCCTAGGAAAGATAGGGGGCTATACTTATTGCTATGCATTCTGCTTTCTACAACTACTTGGGATACCAACATCCAAAAGGCAGATTTTATAGCTTTATGGCCTACACACACTGGCCGATGGCCGGGGAGAGCATCGAGGAGGATTCCTCTATCCGCCAGCACACTAACCAGAAAAATGCTTTGGGATACCGCGAGCGTCCGCCAGCTTACCAGAGTATCCGCCGGTATGCCGCGGCATCCGCCGAGTAGCCGCTGCTCGTCGGGATTTGATTATTGCACTAGCGACTATGCTTGTGAAAGAGTGTGGCAGACAGCATATACGCGCATACCGGCGCATAACGGCGCATACCGGTGCATACCGGGGTTTGCCGCCGCCTCCCACCACGGTATCAGCGTGCTCCAGAGAAAACGGTGCTGCGATGCTCCAAGGTCCACCGTCCACGGTGCTCCATCACCGAGCATTGAAATATATACCTTATTACGATTGGATAAATTTTAAAATCCTTTGCCGTCCTGTCCGCCAGTCTGCGCAGGCCCTTAGGCTCCTAATAACAGCTAAAATAGCCGTTCGCTTGACAACGAGACCGAATTTTAAGTAAATCACGCCAGAATTCGACGCCCTTGTCGGTGTCAAGGCTAACTGTCAATTTCAATCACTATCCTGTTACTATGTTTAGTTTGAACACACCCCGATATTCTATAAATGTGTTGACAAAATGACGAAATATAACAAAGGTATGTAATGGTGAACCTATGTGGATTTTGTAACTACGGAATATAGAAACTGCTTTCTAATATTCCGCGTTAATACATACCCTAGTTACCCTTATCAAGAAATGTTGCTGCGCACTGTACTTGGCAGTTCTTTGTAGGCAAAGGAAAATGGCAGCTCTACATATTCGGTACATTTGAAATTAGTTCCCAATTTCGGTGTTTTTGTCAAGGTACGGTATATACAGGGTGGCAGGGACATCGACGTGAATACTGATACCATGGATTTAGTACATGATTCTGAACCCCCTGCGCTGAATTTTTTTGTCGGTTATTAAAAAAAAACTACTGTTTCATAGAAAAGTGCAATATCTACGCGGGCAAAATGTATGGAACAGCAGATTTTTTTTTAATAACCGACGAAAAATTTCAAGGTTCAGAATCATGTTCTGAATCTATGGTAACAGTTTTCGCGTCGATGTCCCTGCCAGCCTGTATACAGCATGTTTCAGATAGGTGTGGTCATATTTAAGGGTGCTTTGGTACTGATCATCAAACTGAACATGTTTCTCCATGGGACCAACATCGTCATCGCCAAAAAGTTATCAACTCCAAGTCAAGCCCATACAAAAATTCAATACCTACTCGACCCAAATGTAATCATAATCATTTATTTGCAAGTCAGAATATAGTCTTGAGATGGTAAAATGTAATAATATATACAATGTCGCCCATAGGCATATACTCGCCCGTATTTTTCTGAATATTCATGATTTTTTTTCGAAAATTAAGTTTAAAAGGGGCGTCCATCTTTACTTTTTTATTCTTTTGTCTTTTTCTTATTTTTTTTTTTTTCAATATCCCGCTATGATTTTATGGACTTACACTTGTGTTTTTAAAAATAAATACTGTTTTTTTTTATCATTTGTCATGAATATTCAGCAAAACACGGGCATGTGCCCATGCCCATGGTCGACATTGTATATTGATGATAATGAAAAGTTATTTTTTATAATGTAAAATGTATGGGACGGATGATAATTTTTTTGCGATTACGATCTTGATCCCTTAGCATTCTAAAAATCATCGCTGCCAGACCGGACTGTCCCTTTCAGGAACACTGGGTGGGGACAGTCATAGGTCTACGTAAATAAATAATTTTAAAAAAAACTAATAATACTAACCTACTTATTTAAACACCATTGTTACTAAAATACTAACAAAATTATGGACCTTAGTCTGAAATTAAGTTTAATTTAATTTAATTTAACAATGTTGTTCAGTTTGATGGACTGTACCACGCTCTTAAGTATGACCATACCTTTTAGCAACATGCTGGATAAATCAAAGGTGTTCCTAAGAGTTGTAATTTTGAAAATTATACAGTGAGTAAATATGCCAGACGGGTGTTCTCTGTTTTCTACTGAAAATTGGTCTGAACAGATTGTTATACAGCATAAATTCTTTAAAATATTTTTTCAATTTGGGATATAAAGTTACCATCTATTCTTTAACGGAAACCTTGGACTAAATTTCTAAAAAATACCTACCTACATTTGTAGGGTTTCGTAGCCGAATGGTGCCAAACGGAACCCTATTTATTACTAAGCGTCCGCTGTCCGTCCGTCTGTCAGCGAGCTGTATCTCATGAATCGTAATAGGAAATTCTTTAAAATATTTTTCACAATTTGGGATATAAAGTTACCATCTATACTTTAACGGAAACCTTGGACTAAATTTCTAAAAAATACCTACCTAAATTTTTAGGGTTTCGTAGCCGAATGGTGCCAAACGGAACCCTATTTATTACTAAGCGTCCGCTGTCCGTCCGTCTGTCAGCGAGCTGTATCTCATGAATCGTAATAGGTAGACACAGTTGAAATTTTCACAGATTGCGTATTTCTATAGCCGCTATACCAAAATAATATAAAGTTATAAATAAAATAGGGCTATTTTATTTTTCGGCGTTTGTTGCTAAATGTTGTACAGTGGTCGGTTTTTTTTTAAATTCAATTTCTAAACTTGTTATTAGTAACACAAGGTAATTCAATCTCCTTATTATGTTCGTAATAACGCGCGTAGATAAGTGCCTATAACTTTTCCCAGCACACAGTCATAAAACAATAAATGTAACCCAAGTTTTTTGTCCGACGGAAGACTATAAAAGAAAAACACATAGATTGATTGATGAAAGGCTCTCATTTCATCGTGTTATCGTGAGAGGCAATTGAGTGAATGTTTCAGTGCGTCGTAACTCTGCCAAAGTAAGGACGGCGACATTTATGTTTGTTGGTAATTTTAGTGATTGCTGTAGTATATGGTCTGATGTTAACTCGTAATCTGACGCGACATTGGTTGTGACTGACGGAAGCGACGTATAAATCAGACTGTATACTGACTGTAGTGCAGACACTCTTGTTCATGATAGAGATTTCTACCATTAACTTTAGTATTTTCCTCGCGTTTGAACTCTACCTCACCTGATGGTAAGCCATGACGGGGTCGACAATGGAGCTCGTTTGCCTAGAAGTAAGCCGTTGCTGTTGCCGTTGGTAAGTACAGCAAGCAATCCTAACGGGTATTATACCAATATGCGAAAGTGAGTTTGTTTGTTAAGCTTTCACGCTAAAACGGCTGAACGGGTTTAGATGAGATGTGCGGTGATGTGCTGATGGGTTCTATTTCTGTTTTGTGCTCGTTATTGTATTTAAATCTATTCTGTTTCATTTGCTTATTTTTACTCGAGTTTATCATCTTTTTTTTTTATGCACGTGTTTCTGTGACAAATAAACTTATTTTTCTCTCTTTCTTTTATTTAGATGAAATTTGGCACATGGGTAGACCATGACCTGGGACAGGACATAGGATACTTTTTATCCCGATATTCCTACGTGACTGAGATTCGGGAAAAACTGCAGGGTTCAGCTAGTTGTTATGTAAATAAATAAATAAATGTGTCTTCAAGGCGAGAGTGAATAATCACTCTCAACTTGAAGAGATGCTTTCAGAAAATACAGCCTCTGGAAGGGAATTCGATTCATTGGACGTCACGATATCTTCTGCGACTTATTATTGATGATTTGCACGTAAGGATATGGCAACAATTTAAATCGTAGGTAGGTGCTATGTCAGAATATTTGACGAAAAACCGATCAATGTTTGACAGAAGTCTCATTTGGAATATCGAGCGATTTTAAACCTCTGTTAGATACTAATACTTAAAAGCTCTGTTATAACAGAACTGATAAATTCATTCTTGTTTATGATTAAACTTCATTATCATTTTCACAAACTACTCATTATTTCATATTCAATCTATTTGCTTAATCAACTGAAAAGCGAGCTCAGTTTAATTACATAGTTCGGCTTCCGTTCTCAGTTATGCAGCTCAAATATGCACTGGTTTAAATTGCAATGTGAATTCACATGGAGACGATGTAATTATAAATTTAATTGAGTATGGTATTTTTGGAATTCCAGTATCATTTCGGAAAGCATAAAATTCCCAAGCTTCATTATTACCTACTTTATTAACATAAGTATTAGGTCTCAAAAGCAAAATGAGTATACAAGATCGTTGCAGGTGGCGTTCTGCAGTTTTTGTCTACCTCCATGAGAAGAAAATAAAGCAGAAAGTTGGGGGAAAATATGCGTCACATCCACACAAAAGGGGCATCGCTTAGCGTAATGTTGCAACCCTATGCAAAACAGAGCCCTAGGGCCACCCGGCGTTGACGTGAAAGAAGAAGCGCTTGTGGAAGAAGGCGCGAAGCTATGTATTGGGTTTCCACCTATGAAATTGGCGTTTTTTTCTCACAAATAGAGAACCTTGTCACTTCTATGATTTAAAATATTCATCAATTGCTTGGCATTATATCGAATAATGACCATCATAGACAACTACCAATAGTAAAAAAAACCTTATTACTTATAGTTTTCTAAACGTAAAAAATACCTTAAAAATTACTCCTCATTTTGTTAGCAGAAATGACCACTATTTGTTTTAACTTAGCCAAAACTTATTTTTGTCGCTTAATCTAAGTGGCATATTACGTTATCTTAGTTTTTAAACATTAGTGCATAAAAGTTTTAAAACATTAGTGTTCATGGTTGTTATATAAATTAAGAAAATGTTAGTATGAAAAATGCAACTTCTTTAAAATAATCCATACAAAAGGCTGATTTCATAGGTGGGGATCTAATATATGTCACCATTTCATCTGTCAAGCGTGGTGATTAAAGCTATTTCAAATTTTATGTAGATAGTTAATTGATTCAGGCGTGACTTTGCGGGAATCCATTAAAAGACGCGCGTGGCAACACGCCGTGTTCGCGACAAGTCAATCGTCATCCTGAGGATGCCTCTTTGAGAGGTGACACACGTGTCTTACAGGGTTTTTTATGACTCTTTACAAATAGTTAAGCGGAATAGGTTACTAATTAAATCTACGTTTATTGTATTTTATGTAGCTAATATTGGTAAAGGTTGTATTAAAAAGTGCCTCTTCGAGTGGCGACTCTCAAATGCATGACCGACACATGGTTCTGGGCAGTCAGCTCCACTACACAGCGGAGTGGCCAGTATTTTTATCATAGCTTGAGCAATTCTTGTAAGTTCGTGTCCATACTGCCAATTTATCTAAACATAGTAACACAAAGTCCGTTTCGTGTTAGTTTTTATAAACCCCAAAATGGATATTGATGCGATTTTTACCATCAGTTAGAGAATTTCTTCCGGAATGTTTATGTCAAACTCAAACTCAAAGCATTTGTTTCAAATAAACCAATTACAGGCACTTTTGAATTGTCAAGGGGTCGGTCAGTCAAAAAGATGAAGCTAGTTGCCCATTCCAAACCGTAGTAGGTACCTATGTAGAATAACGGGCAAGAAATAAATAATAAGTGTATAATAAATTACCAAAATGCATAAGAAGTGTAGAAAATGTTGGCCAATTTAAAAGTAAATTATTCTTATTTCTAGTAGAGAAGGCCTATTACTCCATAGAAGATTTCATTTTAAATGATAATTTATGACATTGACTTTTTTTTTATTTTTATTTTATTAACGGCTATTGACATTTTTTGACATTATAATATTAGTAACTGACTTATGTAAGACTTTTGAAATCATTTAAATTAATCTTCTTCAATCTAATTATTATTATTGCATGTTCCAAATCATTAGACCTACATATTAAAATGATATACCAAATTATTTGTATACCAATTGCATTGGTAGAACATAGAGATCTCGCGAAAATGTATATTTTAAGACCTTTTATGTACTATGTTCACAAATAAAGTTTGATTTGATTTGATTTGATTTGAAACTCCACGGATACTCTTTTAAATCAAAATACAATGTCGCCCATCGTCATGTGACCGCCCGTATTTTTTTATACGGTAAGATATATCTCTCCTTTTAAAGTTAATTTTCGATAATTTTTCATGAATATTCAGAAAAATACGTGCGGTCACATGCCCATCGGCGACATTGTATTTGGTTACAAAAATGTGTACCCTAATACTAAAACTTAAATACCTATATGGCACAGAAGTCTTGATATTTTGACATGTCGCTAGATCTTTAGATTGCACTCGTATGAAGCAGAGGCGGGTCACTAGTACGATAAAACAAACTTTATTTCTACCACAATAGACCTACGAAACAAAGCCAGGGACGAAAGGACCACACGATCGAAAACCAGCCATCCATGTTTTACAATAAAACTAAAACGGGCTTTCAAATGCAAGCCTCAATTTAAAAGCAATTGTTCCCATCGAAGAAAACGGAAACGTTTTCACTTAAGCCTTTCAATTGTAAGCCTGGAGAGGTGCTTTGAAGCAGGCTTTGGAATGTTCTCAGAACGGTTTTTTTGTGGGCTGAAAATATATAAAATTTATAATTATATTATAGTAAGCCGTTGCTGCTGCCGTTAGTAACTTTTTTTTTTTTTTTTTTTTTTTTTTTTATCGCTGAGAAATGCGTTACGCATCCCCGGCTCGTGGGGGACGAGTCGGGGTATGTGGGACTCCTGTGTAAATACAGTATACCCACTAAAACTCAGCGGTGCTCCCGCATCGCCGTGATGGGAGGGCCATGGGAAACCGGCTCAGCCTTTACATCCACAGCCCTCCCGGCGCATGCCCGCCTAGCTGGCGGGCATCCTAACTGTTATTGTTTTTAAAGATATTTTTTTTTTTTTAATTTTTTTATTATAAATGCGAAAGTGAGTTTGTTTGTTTCTTTCTTTCTTTCTTTCTAAAACGGCTGAACGAATATGGATGAAATTTGGCACATGGGTAGACTATGATCTGGGGTAGGACAAAGGATACTTTTATATCGGATATTCCCACGGGATCGAGACTTATGCGGGTGAAACCGCGGGGCACAGCTAGTGTTATAAGTGTGTCATTGTCACTATTATTTCTACACTTTTTTAAGAGCGTTTATCCAAAAACATGGCAACGTCGCAAATAGCTGTCAAATATTTACCTGTTTTGATTAATTTGGCAGTAATTAATATCGTAACACCGAATAATTTTTGATGTAAAAAAAAGTATTTGGAAACTTTCCAAATGCCTTTTTTACACCTAAAATGGTTACAACATCAAATTCAGTGTAATAATTGCAATTTCTAACTGAACAGACAGCAGTGCTGCTGGGGAGTTTGTTGCGCCACTTCTTCTTCCCAGCTAAAGCACTAGGAAGTGGTGAAGGGTGGGCGTTTTGGGGGATTGTCTTATGTAATTTTGACGTTCGAAAAGTGCTGATACTCAGCCTAGTTTGAATAAATGACTTTTGAATTTTGAATTTGAATTCATTATAAATATTCAAGTTCGCTAGTTAGCCACATTTCATAGTTCCATACAGTAATATTGCCAAATTAATCAAAACAGCGAAATATTTGCGACATTGCCAAATTTCAGAATAAACGCTCTTAAGTGAAACGTCTTTAGTCGCATTTTGCGCTCTTTCTGAACACTGAAAGAATCTGAACCATCACGCTCGGGTCGGTGACACTGAATCGCGTATAGTCGGCGCTGAATCCCGTATATTCTGCTCCAGTCGTAAGTTTTCACTACTTTCATGTGGTCACTAGCACACCCTCTTTTTTACACTACACTACACTAACTCAAAGGGGGTTGTTCGGTTTAGTCTTTGTACTATGTTTGTGTTGTCTAACAGCTGAATTGCCTCGACGTTCACATGTTGTTCAAATGCGATAAATGCGTATATGTAGGTATAGGATTGTTTGTAACTCAATCAGTCTGTGTCGGTTGATTGAATTTGACAGGAATTGGGAGCTGAAGTCGAATTTATCTGAG
Source organism: Agrochola circellaris (assembly GCA_914767755.1). Taxonomy (NCBI): domain Eukaryota; kingdom Metazoa; phylum Arthropoda; class Insecta; order Lepidoptera; family Noctuidae; genus Agrochola; species Agrochola circellaris. Next base: position 15,959,451 of record OU611860.1, read on the forward strand.
TTTGGCAGGGGAACAGCTAATAAACTAATATTGAAACGTTTGTAGGATGACTGTCTCGTGGTCGCAACCGCTACTCCTGAGCATGAGGTCTTTGGTTCGATTTCCAGGTCGGGAAACGTGTTATTGGATTTTTCTATCTGAAATTTATTTATTGTCTGACTCGCCACCTATTACAGGGGACTTAAACATAATTGGGGGTGTACTATAGGTACACCTCTGACTAACCATTCGAGGTAACAAGGCGTGATGCTTCAGATTTATATAATTCCAAGTATTTACAGTCAGGGCGTTCCCTGACTGTAAATACTTGGAATTATATAAATCTGATTGTTGAGGAGATTGCCACACAGCGAAAGTTCGCCATTTTATACCTCTGATAAAGAATGACAGTTGTGTTTTCAATTTACGGTTAATTTAAGTTGATATAGACAGTCAATTTGCTAAACATTTCGTTTCAATGTCAAACTCAAATCATTTATTTCAAATAGGCCCTTGTAAAGCACTTTTGAACGTCAAAATTTACAAAAATTGAATTGATTGTACTCGCCCCTTCCAAAAGGTAGTTTTCGTATGGAGAAGAATGGGCAAGAAACTCCACCGTTACTCTTTTAAAATGTTTTACAATATTTTGTATATGAAGGTACATTAGTTATATAATTATATGTGAAGACGATGCACCTAAAATAATTATTACTATACCACAATAGGTAAAAATAATTAAAAATGAAGCAACGAAAGATAAATTAATTACGTAAGTGATAGATAAATGGTTCTCACATATTTACAATCATTTTTTCCCTGACCGTACCATCGCATAATACAGTTGCTATTTCCAAATTTTACTACTTGTCATAGGAGTCACAAACAGTCCGCTTTGCAGAGCCTGCATGGAGGACGACGAGACAGCAGCTCATGTGCTGTTATACTGCCCGGTGGTCGCCACATACAGGGCAAAGTACTTCGGTAACCCAGGTACCCTACGTGAGATTGTCAGTGACACCAAGGCGCTGCTGGCCTTCTTTGAGGAGCTGGGGTGGATCGAATAACCGATTTTCCCACCCGTACGCAAAATACGCGCTTAGTCGTGGAGTTGCGGATATCAGCCCGTATTACCTATTACCTATTCCAAATTTTACCTTTCTGAAGTTATTTATCATCAACGTGATGTATTGATGTTTTTGCCCCTTAGGACCAAACTCTGCTGATCTGGCTAGCAGAGTTTGGTCCTAAGGGGCTCGAATTGTAATTAGTCCTATAGGGAGATCTGAGATGTAATTGCTTGGCAATTAAAATATTGGTTACTCAATAGATCAACTAAATTCTGCCTTCGAACGATTGATTTAGTTTGGATTTCTTGTAACTCTAAAACAATAAACTTAGCTGCCATGGCTTATTTTAATATTACGGACGCTTTTAACGTGCACGTCTTTCTACACTGTTCTCACATGTATAATTTCAACAAGACTGATATAACCAATTTGTTGTAACAACTTTTTTATTTAAAAGAGTGTCCGTGGAGTTTCTTGCCCGTTCTTCTCCATAGGAACCTACTACGCTTTGGAATGGGCAACTAGCTTAATATTTCTGACTGAACGACTCCTTGACAGTTCAAAAGTACCTGTAAATGGTTTAATATTGAAATAAATGCTTTGAGTTTGAATAAGCCGTTATTTTATTACTTATTTCATAATATTTTGTAAAATGTGTCGACGTACGGTAAAAATCTGCCATTCTAGAAATGGGTTTATCCGTCTTTATTACGTAGGAGTTTTACCTACTTGTGAAAGTAAACCCGTAGTTCGTCTTCCATTATAATCTTTTAATCTATATCTTACGCTGATTGGTAATATCTACTATAAATTGTAACAGCGAAACAATTTTCACGCCTCCCCCTTAAGAACTAGGCCAAATATTTTTTCTAAATAGCTGGATAGCTCATGAGTGACCTATAAAAATATTTTTTTACTAACGTTGCTTGGATAGTTTTTGACTGAGCTTCAATAATACGTATTTTTCTCATTTAGTCTATGTGGATGATGTCATAATAACTTCTTGTTACTGTTATTTACATAGCAGGCAGTGGCATTCGAATTTGTGTGGGGTAGGTACCACAACTAAAAAGTGAAACATAAAAACTATTTACAAAAAAAAAATAACCGACTTCCAAAAAAAACACTACTAAGTGAAAAATTACTTTATTTCAGAAGTCGGTGACAAAAACGAAAATACACAACCAAAGACCCCGACTTCCGAAATATAGTTATTTAAGACTTTGTAGTGTTTCTTTGGAAGGCGGTTGTTTTTTTAATAATCATAGAAATCACAAATTAACATGAGCAATTGAGCACGTTGTTATCTTTTCGCCTCCATTTTGTCAAGTGACAGGTGACAGCTTTGACATTAAACTAATACTAAAAACATGACATTATCAAACGTCAATGTCGCAAATCATCCTATTATATAATCAAAGCCATTTTTTTTTTAATTTAACTGCTTCTGTAATGAAAATTTTAAACTATGAAATAACAATGGTCACCCTTATAGCTACAGATATACTGTTAACATTAGCATGTCGATGACGCGAACCAATAAAATTTTCCCCTTCGAAAAATCGCTCAACGCGCTTAATGAAGCTTTCACTTCAAAAATACGTAACATCATCTAGGCTAGGGATTCATTTAGTATAAGCAGCCTATACTGTTCCCACTGCTGGGACACAGGCCTGCTCTCTTCGAGAGGGAGTGGGCTGTAATCTACCACGCGGGCCCAATAGATGTCACATGTCTTCGAGTCTTTAGTTCTAGTACACGCCGGTTTCCTCACGATGTTTTCCTTCACCGTTTTGGGATTCACTTGCTTACTTTCAACTATGAAATAAACCCACACATTCAAATGCCTACATTTAATGAAACCGCACAAGAAAACCATCTTCTTTAACTTTTAGTCCTCGTATGCAAATAACAGCAGTTACTAGGAAACTAGGTTACCTGTTTAAAGCCGTACCTGTTTAATTACTTGCATACCTGTACGTACTTGTATTGTAGTAACATTGCAATTTTCTGACCCAATGCGTGGGTTGAACGGTGCATGCTTAGCACGTGTGGTGATAGTATGTAAATTGGTATACCTACAAGAAGATAGAGAAGTTTATAGATAGCAATATGGACGGTAATTTAACTCTGATTATAGTACTAGCTGTTACCCGCGACTTTGTCAGCGATCCTGGATGAAAAGTAGCCTATTTCTTTCTCCAGGTCATATTCTACCCATGTGCCAAATTAAATCCTTTCAGGTGTTTTAGCGTGAAAGCGTAAAAATCATACAAACAAACTCACTTTCGCATTTATAATTAATATTAGTTGGGGTTCGCGTTTGGTTTTAAAACTTTGGTTACTTTATCATTCGATTTTTTTGGGGCTAGGACAAGCCGGTTTCTTCACGTTGTTTTCCTTCTCCGTTTTGAGAGCAATGGTGATGAAATAATTTAAACAAAGTGAAGTGCCTGCTTGGGTTCGAACTCAAGCGATAAACAGCGCGCTTACCTAATTAATCGGATTTTACCTATTGTAAGAAAAGGGATGTTTTTTTATATAATCTCTTCGATGTTATGTATGGTGATATATAGGAAATTGCACGACCACAAGGCTTGGGTAATGAGATATAGTAATGCAAAAGCATATCTATTTGTTTGCAACATGGCACAAAACAAGCTCTGTTCCGTGTTACATAAAAGACAGATTAACTTTTTTGCTGTTGTCACGGAAAAGTTATCAAACTAATGAACGTAGATTTAATTTGGAATACAGGTGACACTGAGACCTTTGTATCTATAAAAGGACAACATGAAATTTTGTATCCCTGTAATTAGAAAAAATTCACAAAGGCAGGCCATCTAGTTGAAAATAATGGCTTGTCTATTGTTTTCTTTTTGTTTCTGACATGGAGCATCGTATGCAGTAAAAAAGCGGCCAATTGCGAGAAAAATATTTAGCAAAAAATGCCGAAAAAAACATGTTTCTTGTATGGATGTTTTTTTAAATTATTTTTTGTTATAGCGGCTATTTAGTAGAACACATTGAATTTCAAGTGTCTACCTTTTACGGTTCAAAAGACACAGCCCGTGACAGACGGACGGAAGGACAGCAGAGACTTAGTTATAGGATTCCCTTGGCACCCTTTGGATACGCGACCCTAAAAAACTGATGGATAGGTAGAGTATTAAAGTGCATAAGCGGATTATCTGTGTGTTTTGTATGTCAGTACCTACTGTGTTGCTGTGTGTGTGCTGTGTTGTTTGTGTTGCTTTAAGGTTTGGTTAGTCATGTTTAGTTTTTCCTAGAAAATGCTAGATAAGTAATTAATTTTATTTGATAGAGATCTTATTATCTCTGACTGCCTTGTTAGTCTAGTGGTTGCAAATACTACTGCTGAGCATGAGATTCTGGGTTCGATTCCCTAGTCGGGCAAAATATTATTGGGTTTATCCATTTGGAATTACTCAGTGGTAGCCCAGAGTCTGAATTTATGCCCGGTTGATGGCAATAGGCTCGCCCCCTATTACATGGGACTTAAACATAACTGGCGAAATGTGGGTGTACTATAGGTACACCTCTGCCCAGCCCTTCGGGGAAACAAGGCGTGATGTTATGTTATCTTATTATTTATATCTAGCTTCCGTCAGCGGCTTCACCCGCGTGATATCTTTATAAATTATAGTCTATGTTACTCAGTGATAATAGATGATCAAACGAACTTCCTTAAGTGAAGTTCGATCATTATTATATGAGTCGCTTCATTCGAAGATATAATATGTTTACTAAGTAGTCCCTTTATCCTACAGGCAACATCGCACGATTTCAGAGAGTAACTCGATTTTTTTTTTTTTTTTTTTTTTTCAACTACCTACTTTACGGTACTTACGTCTTATCCGTTTGACATTGTTCATTCTTTTTAGAGATTCGTTATAAACAAAACTTTCAGGGTTAAAATTACTGAAAGATATGAAATGTTATTTTTTAATGGGAGAGGAGGGTTATTATATCTTCGAATGAAGCGACTCATATAATAATGATCGAACTTCACTTAAGGAAGTTCGTTTGATCATCTATTATATATTCGTCGCTTCATTCTTCAGATATAATATGTTTACTAAGTAGATTTTCAGAGAAACAAGTTTTGTTCGGATAATGTAGGTATCTTTTTAATAATGAAAATGATACGTATTATAAATCACAGCTCAACTTAACTCTTAATTCTTGTAAAAATAAACAATAATTGCTTAATGTAATCAATTTACTATAGAAAACACGACTGCGTTCGCGAAATCATCATCGCTTAGGATTGGTCGGTCATAAAATCGGGCAAAAGCTAAAGACGAGCTGGTCCAACCAGCTGTCTTTCTAATCGTGTCGACACTGAGTCCGGAGACGCGAGCGGCCGACGTGGCAGCGTGTCGCGTGCTGTGTGCACTGAATGTACTCACATCCACACCGCTTTCTGACAGCACGTGCTTAATCCATCGACTGATGGATTGAGCTGTGGCACCTTTGTGTGGTTTCTTATAAGTTAATAAGAGATTTCCTACATTCGTTGTCCTCATATTTTTTGTAACAAAAATATAATCTTTGAGGACTGAAGCAGGACATATATTAATATTTTCTCGAAAGAAGGGTAGGAACAATACCGGTTGATCTCGTCCGGGAGCAGAAGTCTTAATAACATCTGTTATGGCTATCTTAACTCCGCTTGGAGTAATTGAAATATTATCTAATTTAATAAAAGAAAATGTTTGTACCCTATGGGCTGTGCAGAGTGCTAATAAAATAACTAATTTTTTGGTAATTTTTTCAATACTTAGTTCTAAATTAGGGTACCAATTGGACACATGATTGAGTACCAATTGCGGGTCCCAAGTTGAAGTATACTTGGGCTTATTGGGCTTAAGTTTGTAAGCTCCTTTCAATAATCGTTTTATACAAATATCGGAACCTACATTAAAGTTTAGAATCAACGACAACGCGGAGCGGTGGCTATTAAGGGAGCCATATGAACAACCCTTATTAAATTGCTCCGTTAAAAAGGAAAGAACAGATGTTTTTGAACCGCTAAAAACGTCAATGTTATGCAAAGAACAGTACTGCCACCAAAGTTTTAATGTGACATTATATTGTTTGATAGTATTGTCGGCTAGCGAAGCCATCATTAGATTTAATGAGTCGAGCGGGGTGCCACGGCGGATGAATGCCGTCCGCAAAGCCTCGCGACCCCCAGGGTAAGCTTGGTGTGCAGTGGATGGTATTCCCTGAAATGAGATTGAAGAAGAAATTTACTAGGGTTTAGATAAAGTATATGGGAGTCAAGTAAACTTTGCAGAAGTGGGTACCATGGCTGCGAAGGCCAATGAGGAAAAACTAAAATTCCCTTGGCATCATCTTCAATAACCTTGCGTAAGCATTTTAAAATTATGGAAAAAGGCGGGAAAGCGTAAAAATATTTCGATTGCCAGTTCAGAGTAAAAGCGTCTACGGCGTATGCATCGGGTTCTTGTTTCCAAGAAACAAACAAGTCGCATTTGGCATTGTCGCGAGAAGCAAAGAGGTCAATATCAGGACAACCAAACCGTCTTTTAATCATTTGATAAGCGTCATCTGATAACTCCCACTCTGTATCAGGGTTAATCTTTCTAGATTCTTCGTCAGCATAATTATCTTTCGTGTTCACGTAAGATGCGAACAACCAAATATTACGCTTCTCGCACCATTGCCAAATGTTTCTTGTCAGATCGTTTAGATGCGGGAACTGAATTCCGCCTAGGCGATTTATGTAACTAATTGCTGTAGTATTGTCTACCCTCAACAATATTGCACAATTATAGTCATTACGGGCAAAACTTTTTAATCCTAGAAATACGGCCAGAAGTTCTAAGTAATTTATATGGTGTCTCGTTTCTATGACTTTCCATTTGCCATGGGCTTTTGCGCCACTACAAACAGCACCCCAACCCGTTCTAGAAGCGTCTGAATATATTTCTTTATTATAACTTGGATTTCTAATAGGACACATGGCTGTGAAAATATGATTACGCCACCATTTAAGGTCTTCTAGAACACTTTCGGGAATATTGATCTTATGTTCATAATTATTATTATGTTGTTGTAATGCCAGGAATTTCTGACGTTCCAACAATTTTGTATAAAGAAACCCGTATCGAACAGCTGGACAAGCTGCGACCAGAACACCTATTAATTGCGCAAACTCTCGAATTGTACATTTTGGCAACTTCGAGAACTTTTTAACTAACTGATTAATGTTATTACGTTTATCAGTAGGTAACGATAAAGACATATTATGTGTATTATATACGAATCCTAGAAATTTACATATTTTACATGGTTTTAATGAACTTTTATCATAATTAACTATGAAACCCAAACATTCTAGAAGTTTTAGGGTTTCGCGTACATTAATAACACATTCCTCGTAATTATTACCTATACATAATACATCATCTAAATAAATTACTGATTTGTGTCCCTGTTTTCTAAGGTAGGCTATAACTTCCTTCATGATTTTTGTGAACACTCTTGGTGCCACAGATAGGCCGTACGGCATTGCAGTGAACTGGTATGTACATAAATTCTTAGAATTAGGGGCCTGAAAATTAAATCGTAAGTATTTTCGATCGGATTCAGATATAGGAACTAATAAGTAGGCCTCTTTGAGGTCAATTGTTGCTAAGAATCCATCTCGAGGGATTAGTTTAGCTGCCGTCCTATAATCCTCCATTTTAAAATGTGTATTTGTAATAAAATTATTTAGTGATTTTAAATTTAGAATAAACCGCTTGCCTCCATTAGGTTTAGGTGCCAAGAATATTTTTGATATGTACTGGTCATGACATGGGATACAACTTGTTATAGCCCTGAGTTCTAGTAATTTATTAATAGCTACATGCATATCTCGAGTTTCATCGGAAGTAAAGTTACAAACTGGTACGATAGGCTGAGTCACAGGAGTACAAAAGGGAATTGTAAACCCATGTTCTATCCATGATAACACAACTGCGTTATTAGTTATGTGAGACCAACAACTGAGGAAGAATCGTATTCTACCTGCATGTACCTTTGTTATTTCTGTTGTGACGCACGGTTTTTCGATGCGTAGGAGCTCTTCGCTTGCGCTTGAGACTGCGATGGATATGGCCGACGTGGCATCACTGGTGGTCTCCTTTGACCTCCCCGCCCCCCCCTGTTCGACGGGTAACGAGGAGGTCCTGACCAGTTTCCCTGGGGGGCAGGATGAGTGACCGACTGTTGAGGAATAATGTTTTTCTGATTTGCCATTGTTTTTCTTATTTGAGTTCCTTGCTTTTCAATGGCCTTACTGGCTTTTATTTTTTCGGACAACGAGTTACCATATAGGGTATCGTCACGTTCTGAGTCTTGAATGACGTGAAGAAAGTTCTTTTCCAGACTCGGGGTAATTAATTTTATTCTGTCTTTAGTCAAACAATGGTGCAAATCAGATAACAAGCGACAACCATCGCTTAAATGTTTTAAGGCCAGAGCTTTATTATTCGTTTTGAGCAAGGAATCCATTGCTTTGTTTATTGCTGCGGTACCATTTCCTAACTGTTGTTGAAAACAGACCAATTTTTTGTCTCGTCCTCTGACTATGTCTGATACGGCGGCTGAAATCTCCGCGTTCAACTTCGGAGCTTGCAATAATTTGCAATTTGCGGGTATAAGATGCTCTTTCATGAGTTTATCTTTATCCTCTTTGCCTAATCCTTTCTTCAATAGGGGAGTCCATAGACTGGCTAAGCTCTCATGGACATCTTCCCCGAAGTCTGGCGTACAAGACGTAGAAGACCCCAACGCCGACAATAACTCCGGATCCAAATTTGCTTCTGGGGTTGTCTCAGCTGGCGGAGCAGCCGCATCTTCCACGAGATCTGGTATATCACGCGAGGTAGGGCTTGCCACCGGTTGGCCTTCTTCACATGAAAGGGTTGGTGGACCATCTTGTGGCTCGACGTTGTTCGTATCTATAAAATATTACGATACTATAGCGAGCGAATAAGGAGGTAGGTATGTAACGCGTTTTGCGTTAGTATTGTTTAGCGGATAATAAGTCGTAGTTAATGTGCATATCTATTCAAGATTACACATATTTTCTACATAAGTTGTCATGACAACATGACTCATAATTAGCTCGCAGCTAATTATGTTATCGCAATTGACTCGCAGTCAATCCCGATTTTCACTTGAGTTAAATTGATGTAAACACTGACACTTAGTAATAATGTTCAACTAACCTGCAATGTTTTCGTCCTCAGATGAATCGAATGGTCGTTGTATTCGACGCCGATATTTCTCCTTGTCCTTTTCTTTTTCTTTCAATTTTCTAATCTTGTGCTTGTATCTCTCCAATTTCTCCTGTGCACTACGTTTCGGCATTTTGTTAAGCGCGTGCGCTCGTTGCCTCGCACGAAAAAGGAATGAACAATGTCAAACGGATAAGACGTAAGTACCGTAAAGTAGGTAGTTGAAAAAAAAAAAAAAAAAAAAAAATCGAGTTACTCTCTGAAATCGTGCGATGTTGCCTGTAGGATAAAGGGACTACTTAGTAAACATATTATATCTGAAGAATGAAGCGACGAATATATAATATTTATAGCATACTACTGGTGAAATAATTTTTAAAATCAGTTCAGTTGTTTTGGAGTTTATTCATTAAAAGCAAATAAATATACTTACAAAAAATCAAATCGTTTCTCTTTAATATATTAGTTTAGACTAGCCCTTGATTCGCACGGTTTTTATGATGACTTGACGAAACATCGAGATTTCTTTATTATTTACGTAAGATTAATATTTATGGTTTATACACAAAAACGTTCCGGTATAAATACTCTAAATGATGGTGAAAACTGCAACAAAATCCATTGCGTAGTTTAGAAAAGCAACGTGGTCACACAGACAGACACGAAAAGCGACTTTAATTGATACAAATGTTCAGAGACTGTCCTTAATTTTTTTTAACATTTAACCGTTAAGCTAAGACCGTTTTCTTGTAGCGACACCGGTTAAAGTACCTGTTTTTATCGCCCCATCTTAAAAATGCACCCTGTATATAGATTGTGCACCAAAATTATTTCTCCGATTTTAACATGTCAAGTTCCGTTTTCAGGTAAGTTTCCTTACCTTGGAAAAATCTATTAATTTTATTTGATAAATCTTTAGTCCACGATAAGTTCAAGACAAGCTTCATATACGTGAAACAATAGCAAACATACATATCTGTATGTATTTTACTGTGTGTACATAAATGATAAAATAAATAAATAAACATGAAAGTCTCACAAAAGTTATTATATCAAATACTAGGTTTTTACCGCGATTTCGTTCGCGTGAAATTTCGGCTCCCGACACACGTCGCATTCCATCGCCCGCCCGCGCTGTTACTTAGTTTTCGCTTAGCGCTTTCTGTCATTTTGTTCGGCTCCTAAGGGTCGTAGCGTGATATTAAATAGCCCATAACCTTCCTCAAGAATTGGGCTCACAAATGCCAAAACAATTTTTCAAATCGGATTGGTAGTTACAGAGATTAACCTGGTCAAATAAACAAAAAAAACAAACAGCTTTATTATAAGTATAGATTGGTCCTTTTGTTAGCAAAAGGCCAAAAGCTCGCGTTCCATAGCCCCGTGGGAGCTCAGCATTCTTAACCTTTTCATCATCAGAATGTGGGTGTGAGTACATACGCCTCTGCAACCCTAATCACGATGATATTTATTTATCTATCTACGCAAATAATTCAACAATTTTCCAATACAAACACATTATTATGCCTTGTTATAACAATAAAATCTCAATAATATACAAGATATTGTAATATAACCCTATGTTAACAACAGTGGGGGGTAAGACTCGTATTTCTAACATATGTGCGTAATCCTACCCGATACCATTTGCTATGGAGAAAATGATTTTAAATTTATTTTGGGATTTTGTTTATTTTTGTTGTATTCTTGTCAAAATACAAATATAGTTACCCGGATATTTTCATTTTTTCAATGATTTGTAATCTTACGTGTATGTAGGTCGGGAATTTCAACCCAGACATGCAGGCACTTCACTTTGTGTAATTTATTTTATTGCTCTGCTCTCAAAACGGTGAAAGACAGAGTAGAATAAAAAATCCGATGACATGTGACTTCCACTAATACCACTTGGCCCGCGCAGTGGTTTATGGCCCACTCCCTTGTCCGGATCATCCGATCTGGCATTATCTTTCCCTGATTTCCCCATAAAGGTCACCAAACCACAGACACTAGACTATCTACCAATCATAATCATTCATTTTTCACAATATGGTAAGTAAATTATATTATGGTCTGAGTCTTACTATAGTTTTTTAGGGAAATTCTTGGTTTTTGAGGCTGTAATTTTCAACAGCTGTAATATATTTTAATTATTTGATTATAATAACGAAAGCGCCATTCTCTTTCTTGTAAGTTGGAGTTATACATTCTTTTCGTGTAATTTGCTGAATTGATGCGGAATATAATAGTACTTTAATGTTATTTATTGTATCACATAATTAATTTATCTGTCATTGCTTCATTTTTCATTCTTTTTACCTATCGTGGTATAGTAATCTTATTCTAGATGCATCGTCTTCACATATATAATTAATGTATACAAAATATTGTAAAAATATTTTAAAAGAGTAACGGTGGAGTTTCTTGCCCATTCTTTTCCATACGAGAACTACCTTTTGAAAGGGGCGATTAGAATCAATTCTATTTTGTGTTAAAATGGACGTTCCAAAGTGCCTCTTATGTGCCTAGTTGAAATAAATTGTTTGACTTTGACTTTGTTATTTTGTCTTATTAGGTACATTGAGAAACGAAAATGCATGAAACGTATTCATTGTAGATAGAAGTTTTATATCATATTATAGTTTATTTGATAAAATTGTATTTATTTGGAATATAATGGACGCTGAATCAAGACTTTTCTTTACGATTTTTTCCGTGAAAACTCAAGAATTTAAAGAAATTCTAGTTCCCCAATAAACAAGTAAAACATCCAACTTATCTTCTAGTAATTTTAGCTTTTATTAGAATTGAATGAAACAATGTGAATTTGAGCATCAAAGTTACATCGTCGACGGTTTTCCTTGTAAACAGTAACTTCGTAAAACAATTATAGTAAATTACACGAAGAGAAAAATTAAAATATGTAACTTCAACTTACAAGAAAGAGAATGGCACTATCGTTATTCATAATCAAATATCTTACTGCTGCTGTAAATTTATAACGTCAAAAATCATGAATTTGCGTAAAAAATGTAATCTAGGAGTCTTAAGATTAGTCAATGGTATTTATCATAACACGTCTGCTACGTGTGGCGTGCAAATATTAGGTACATACTTTTATAACAGAATAGAGATTATTAGGTTAGTATTAACATTATTGATTGCTAATTAATTGATTCAGGCGTGACTTTGCGGAAATCCATTATAAAATACAGAACCCTGTAGGAAATCGACACGTGTTTCACCTCTCAACGAGACATCCTCAGAAAGGCGATAAACACACTACACTGCGTTCGACGCTTGACGTGTCCACACGTCGGGTCCGAGTTCGCAACGAGTCAATCGCCTTCCTGAGGATGCCTCGTTGAGAGGTGAAACACGTGTCGATTTCTTACAGGGTTCTTTATGACTCATTAAGAACAGTTACGCGGATTAAGTTACTAAATATACGTCGTCTATTGTATTTTATTATTGATTGCATAAGTACGAATTAAAAATTACAATTTGAGCTATGTCAGTTAAAAATAATGTGCAGTGATAGCCTAGTTCCGTGACCGTCAGACTGCCAAGTCATAGGTCTCGAGTTCGAACCCACGACACGCACCTCTGACTTTTCGGATTCATGTGCGTATTGTATAATTATCACTTGCTTAAAAAACGGTAAAGGAAAACATCGTGAGGAAACCGGCATGCCTAAGAGATATTTCTCGACGGCATGTGAAGTCAAGTCAGAGGCCCGTGGACGGCTTTAAAACTCTGACTATGACTCTGAAAAATAATAAGTATCATAAACACTTCTAATATAAGTTTACATGAAGTTTATTTGGCAGGCTTATTTTTGTGAAGACTGTTATACGACCAAGACAAATAGCTATCCGTATCATCCCCGAAACGTGAATCTGACAAGGTATTACAGCGTATTACCGACCCTACGTCCGGACGGGCGCTTTTTTACCGCACACTTAGGGTAAAATTTGCCGTTCGTGTTACAAAACTAAGGGTGCGGTATAGACCATTACACTGAACAACTTTCCCCATGGGACCAACATTAATAAACAAAAAAAAAACAAAAAAAAACCGTAAGGTAGATTATAAAAAAATATTCAACACGTATTTTTTTTTTTTACTTGATCAAATGATTACGGCAATACTTTGACTTGGCATTGCGTTAAAATGTGGCATGACGTCACTGGCCGGTAGATTTTATTCGTACGTATTTTATACGATTTTGTGACGTAGCGAGACCCCACTCCCCAACTTTAATGCGTTTTATCTAAACCATTTTTTATTAATATAATAAAGCAAAAAATATGTGTCTAATATTATTTTATTATCTGACTGACGGACTAAATAGTTCTTTTTTCCCAGTCAACATTCCTATTGCAAAAAAAATCATTAGCAGAGAAATTTGTTCAGTTTGATGGTCTTTCTGTCCCAAGGATGTTGCGGATGTAGATTTTTTTACATCCGATGCGGATTTTTGATGGCTCACATCCGCGGATGTGGATCTGGATGGAGATCTCTTGTTTTTTTAAGGTCTCCGTCAAGGCAGCAAGGCGTCATTCAAAATTTCTTAAATTTTTTGCAAATTGTTGCTATAATAAAATAATCATTTATAAATGTACATAGCTCTCGAAATTGTTGTAGGTGTTTGACGGATATAAGACAATTTCGTGAAAATGTGACGATTTAGTAAGAGCTATATTCTGCCCTGCTAAGCCGAAAGGCGCTATCTCAAACGGAGTAAGTTTTGAGAAAATTTACTTTTTGTAAATTATAATTTAAGGAAACATAAGGATAAAAAAATCTTCTTAGTGGTTTTTTTTTGTTTTAACTTAGATAGCGCTATTTGGCTGATACCATTAGATGCGAAATTGTTATAACTATTGAATGGTATAAAAAACTAAAAGGCCATATCTCAGAGATAGCGCTTTTCTGCTTAGCAGGGCAGTATTGATGATTTAAATGTTTATAATTTCAATTTAGTTGATTATGATTTTACTTATATTCACCCTTCTCGACTCACATCTACATCCGCATGATTAACGTGGATGCGGATGAGATTGAGTTCTAAATAAATGCGGAAGCTCCGTAATTGCGGATAGGGATGCGAATATCCGCAACATCCCAGGTCTGTACCACACCCCTAAATTTGACCACACCTTTCTGATACACCCTGTAGATCATTGGCGTTTAGCCGTTAAGAATCCAACAGTGTGCTTTACCGACGTGCTAGGATGTGCTCTGTTGGATTCTCAACTCTCGACACTACACGGAGAGTCTAAAATCTACTGCGCGGTAAAAAAACGACGCGTTAAAAAAGCGCCCGTGAATATGTGGACTGTACATATCAGTCCCATATCACCGACAAGCCAACGAAGCGTAAAGTTACAGACATTCGACACGAGAGAGAAACGATTTATTGAAGAAAATAAATTACGGAGAGACTTGAACCATATTGTGAAGTATGTTTATTGAATATTCGCGTTTATGATCGAGATAACTTGAGTGTGATACGATCGAGTTCTTATAATATGATTATTATCTATGTAATGTACTCGTAAAATGGTCTCGAGAGAAAACTGTCTAGGTGATTAGGTACTGACCTACTCGCTTACGAACGATTGCTAGTTTGTATTAAAACTTTCAATCATCATTTGCCTAGCCTTTTCTCAACTATATTGGGGTCGGCTTCCAGTCTAACCGGATGCAGCTGAATATCAGTACATGGAGCAACTGCCTATCTGACCAACCCAGTTACTGGGTAACACGATATAATACCCCTTGGTAAGACTGATTATCAGACTTTCGGGCTTCGTCTTTTTTTAAACTTCCAATATTTTCATTAAAATGAGGAGGTAGATAGGTATTAAATAGGTTAGTACACATTTCAGGATATTAATTTGCTTTATAATTTTTAAATTGTCGTGGCGAATGATTCCAGCATCGTGTTGTGAAAAGTCTTATATTAATATAATATTTACGTAGGTATAATATATTATGCTCTAGTCATCTAGTGGCTTTGATTAACAACCTGTCAAATTCATTAATCGAATTATCCTGAAATAGGTAGCTGTGCCAATCAGTGCATTATTAATTTGACACTTATTGTTCATAAACTATAATTAGGTTAGTTAGGTAGGCAGTTCGGGATGAATTACAACCCGAACACAATTTAATTAAATCAATAATCATTTTAATTAATTTAAGAGTAAGTAATACGCTTCCAATGGCAGTATACTTGAAATAGGTTAATCAAAGTAAGCCATGTAAAGTGTAGTCAAAATTAGACAAAGCCAAAATCAAATTGACATATTGTGCTTCCAATAACAGATAGGTAATGTTTAATCAAATGTAGGTAAACAAAGGAATCTATAAATAAATTAGTTTGTGTTGAACAGGAAGCGGATATGACGAGCGATAGCGTAGCGAGGACACCGCCATGAATTGATTATGTAGACTGCTGTCATCTTTGATACTTTGTGTACGCGCGTAGTTACATTATGTATCAATGTAGGGAAATAGTAGAAAATACAGAATTTACATTCTTCGAAAAGATTTGCGAGAATCTGCGTTATAAAAAGTAATATTTCCCGCCAATTTTTGACAAGCTGTCAGTTTTTTTTTTCGAATGTTTATGTTATGGCATCGGAAGCAGGTTTTACAGCCAGAAGTGGTATTTTGGGTAGTAGCAGTGGTGGCCTAGTGGTAACGGCCGTGACTTACGAGTTGTATGTCGTAGGTTCGAACCAAGACAGGCGCTTTACTTTGTGTAAAATATTTCATCACCACTGCTCTCAAAACGGTGAAGGAAAACATCGTGAGGAAACCGGCATGTCCTAGAATCAAAAATTCGAAGACATTTGAAGTCCAACCCGCACTGGGTCCGCGTGGTGGCGAGGTCAGAAAGCCTGTGTCCCAGAAGTGGAAACATTATAGACTTATTACCTATATATTTAAGTAGTGGTATTTTAGAATAAAATAAAATGCGCAGAGCCGGTCGCTGTGGCAATCATTGGGGCAACGTCCATTGTTGAACATAGGCCGTGTTCAACAATGGACGTTTTTCGACTGAAATGATGATGATAGCAAAAACAATATGTCATTGTTTTTTCCCGTCAATGGAATAAAATAAATGCTTTCTTCCAAAAGACCTACATAATATATTTTTTTGCTATTACTGCGGATACGCAAAATCGCAGGATTTCATAAAGTATTTACTCAAACGATTTATAAAAGTCTATAGAAAAGTCGGTCGTAATCCGAGATATTTATTTTATTTATTTATATACCAAGCAATATCAATATCTGGTGAAGTACGAAAGTATTATGTATGATGATTTGAAAACTTGTCATAAAAGCGATCCCAGACAGCATTTCTGATTAGGTACAGACTTTTTTATAGGATAATTAAATAATGTCAAGCGCAGAGTGTTAAGGCGACGATAAACGACTTTTAATGATTTTATACTGAAGATTCTAGACGAGTAGGTACTGTTAATGATTTGGAAAAATATATGTTAAATTAGACAATTTTCTTAATAACTTAATATATGAATATTATGTTTATATTACATAATGAAACTAATTTGTAAAGTTATGTCTTACGCGGATAAAAACTAAGAATCACGCAAAATCAAGCGTATTTTTCTGAAACCTTCACCATTTTAAGGATAATTTAATTTAATTATTAATCTTTTAGTATACGTGTTTTATTACCTTTTGTTTTATGTCTAATAAATTAATAATGCGTGTAATTAGGGACAGCGCTCCATGACGAGCGAGTCCTATTTACTGGCTGGACGTGCGACGCGTTGCGTGAGCTCAGTGCAGAACATGCTAGCTAACCACTCAAGGTCACTGGCATATATCTGCCTCTTATGTCTTAACACATTTATGTTGGTAGAGGTTTTCACAGGGCTATCAGTCTAGCTTTACCTAGACTTTATCAGGATCCCCTGATGGGGATCCTGATAAAGTCTAACGAACGTCTGTGTAACGATGATGCATGAATCCTACTATCCTACTAATGTTTTAAATATGAAAGATTTTATCTTTGGATGTTTGTTACTCAATCACGTAAAATGGCTCAACAGATTTGGATAAAATTTGGCACACAGATATTTTATAACTTGAATACACAGGATACATTGGATACTTTTTATCTCATACAATAGACGACGTATATTTAGTAACCTAATCCGCTTAACTGTTCTTAAAGAGTCATAAAGAACCCTATAAGAAATCGACACGTGTTTCACCTCTTAACGGGGCATCCTCAGGATGACGATTGACTTGACGTGGCAACACGTCGTGTCCGGGGACACGACGTGTTGCCACGTCAAGCGTCGAACGCACTATGAGCCACACCGCACTTTTTATCTCGGTAAATGACAAGCCGCGGGCTAGTTATTCATAATTTTCACAAAGAGTAACTATCTAACCTCTAATCGTACAACCCTACTCAACAAGTGAGGACAGGATACACTTCAATGCCATTAGATACATGTTTTTAGGTGGACACTTTTGGGTTTGGTCAAGGGGTACCGTGTTACCCATTTGCTGGTTTCTGGAGGCCAGATAGGCAGTCGTTATGTAAAATACTGGTACTCAACTGCAACTGATATCGCTCGAAGCCGACCCCAACATTCTTGGGAAAAGCAAGGCAGGACCTTTAGGTAAGTTTGGTTATAACAATTTAAAAAATTACGAGTCTTTTCCCGAAGAGAATATTATTTTTATTTTTTATTTACGGAAAAACAAACAGTAGCACAATAAGGTTACACTTATTATCTTGAACATTAGGTACATTATAACAATTATGCTACCCACTACGTTCTCCACAGATTACAATTTATAGTATTTAAAAACTAGCTAGTAACACAGACAATACCTAGCACAGCACACCTAGGCGTTATCCCAGAATTCATATCTGGATTTTTAGAATTTAAGTTTTGTGTGCGTACATTATTAAACATTAGTAAGTACGTTAATTATACAGGGTGTAAAAAGACACATCACAAAGCCGTAAACTACGCATACTGTACGTATAGCTAAGTAGCTTTGCGCAAAAATTATTGCTGGGAACCGTAATTTTTTTTTTTTTAATAAAAAAAAACAAGTTTTTATTGCGCGCAATGTAACGCGAACCCACGCTTGAATGAACGGATTCAGTGTTAGTTAAGCTCCGCCCCTACGCTACGTAGGTAGGTACTTGTTGTTTATTGCGTTTTTGTAACTTCAAATGCGTAATCTGTTAAGATAAATCTAAAATTCAGGTAATGTTTGTTTGGAAAAAAGTTTCGTATTATCGCATAGAATTCATTTTCGTGAAAAAGTAAAAAAAAAAAATGCGACTTTGACCTTCAATATCTCCAGAACCAGTGGATTCCTAGGTATGGTCTAGTGGAAAAAAATGATGCAAATAATGGGTAAAATATGTGGCTTTCGGCTTCGGAAAGTGTCTTTTTACACCCGATATAATACTTTACTGATCCTTTAGGGTTGCTTGGATTTGCTTGTTAAATACATTTTTAGTAAGAAAAAGAATGTCGATTGAATTAAACTCATTGTTGTATGTCTCAACTAAACGACGATTATAAATGCGAAAGTGTGTTTGTTTGTTACGCTGTCACGCTAAAACGGGTCAACGGATTTGGATGAAATTTGGCACACGGGTAGACCATGACCTAGTATAAGACATAGGATATTTTTTATCCCGACATTTCCATGGGATCGAGACTTATTCGGGTGAAACCGTGGTGCAAAGCTAGTCTCGTATAAAAAATTGATTAAAATTGCTTTGAGTGGTTAGCTTGCGTGTTCTGTACTGAGCTCACGCAACGCGTCGTACGTCCAGCCAGTAATAGGACTCGCCCATCAAGGCTGTCCCAAATTAGACGCATTACTAATTTATTATACATAAAATAAAAGGTATTTTAATAAAACACGTATTTTAAAAGATCAGTAATTAAATTATCATTAAAATGGTGAAGGTTTCAGAAAAATACGCTCGATAGATTTGCTTGATTCTCAGTTCTTTATCCGCGTTCGACATAACTTTGCATTCGATTTGTCGACAGATTTTCTGATCAGCCTTGATTGGACTTTCAGAAATCCTTCACCGTTTACTTCTCCCACGGGTCAAGAGAGGGTGTTGCCAATTATTTGCGCGGGATCTACCCACATTTTTCAGTAAAAGGTCTTAAATTCAGAACCGTTTTTGATAATTATTTCCTTTCTCCATACCTATTCGTACGTTTTTGCGTTTTCTCACATTTAATTTATCTACCCAACTCTACAAAGACATCATAAAAGAAAAAGGTTTTCGATTGATGTATTTCTATATTTATATTTAGATAAGCAGTATTTTAGACGTTGGTTCTCTGAATTTGCTGAGGGTATTTAGCAAGATTATAGATAATTTCTCTTTTCGTTCTCACTGATGTAGAGATAAAGAATTATCAAGAAAAAAATAAAACTCTTCAATGGATGACATACTTTTGAACCTGTTTCAAAGACGTTTCTATTCTTTTTGACAGCGCTTTGTTTTTTTTTTTAGGTCAGCTGTGGGCCAAATTTACACGTGGAATCGTGGAATCTGCTCGAACGTTAGCTGTTTTGACTATTCAAATATCGAACGTTCCGGTAAACTGCCAGTGTCCTTGTTGACAAGCTCGATATGTGCGGACGAAAAGTTGACTAATTGGCCAGTTGTTGTTTGAATTAGAAAAGCTTTTGAAAGATTGACGATGTTTTGGTAACGAAGTTTTATATCAATACAATAAAAACAACGAAATACCACCTGTTGTGTTTTGCAATAACTTAATAACATCCTTAATTGCTCGTATAACAAGCGAAAATAATGAAAGTTGTAGATTTGAATTTGATGAATTAATGAATATTAGTTTCCTATCTATGACCTCGTCAAAGCGACAAAGGGATTTTGATAACTACAAAAGGTTTTGTTCATGCACACACTCTAGTGGCTAACATAAAGCTGCACATTTTGTTACCGTTCATTGAAAAGCTTTTACCTGCGGCTTCTCGGATATGCCACATAATTCGAGCATTTTTTCGGAAGAAAGTAGAAAGCTTAAGTCACTCTCTGGCCTTTTAAATATGCCTATGTAAAAAGTCATGTTGAATCCATGCTCCATTGTTGCGTAAAAGAAGAACAAACAAACAAACTTCAGAAATTAGTAGGATTACACTGATTACAGTAAAATTCAGCAGGGTCAAATTAAATTAGCTAGCGAAACGCCGCAGACGTGATGGGTATCGATTTCTGAGGTTGGCGATATATTTATTCTCTTAGAATACAATCATTCACTTACATAAGAATATTAAAATTAAATACATAAGTCAATACATTTGGGTGTTTTACAAAAACTAGACATTTTTACAATAATTTAGATATCTAAATAAAACAAAATAAGAAAATAATATCAATCTGCCTAGCCTCTTCCCAACTATGTTGGGGTCGGCTTCCAGTGTAACCGGATGCAGCTGAATATCAGTATTTTACATGGAGCGACTGTCTATCTGACCTCCACAACCCAGTAACTGGATAATACGATATCCCTTGGTAAGACTGGTTGTCAGACTTTCGGGCTTCTAACGACCCGTAACGACTGTCAAAGATCGACGAATGACACATGAGGCACGGAGGAGTCTCGATAAGTAAAGCCTGGATGGATCGATCCGTGCGGGTGTTATTACTTAGCCACGAGCTATTCAAAAATAAATTAAATATGATAAGTTTATTTTTTGGGTCATCAACCGCAAGTAGTGCAGTCACCTAAAATATAAAAAAAAATAAGATTATCTCAACTCATACTTCAAGTAACAACACCAACAAAGATTGCAAAAAAAAAAACTTTTTTTTTTAATTCTTCGTATCATCATGTCTGCGGAGCTTCGCTAGACAAATTAATTTGACCCTGTATTAGTATATGAATGCACTCCTGCAGAGATTTGGGCTTAAAATTTGCAGTAGGTAAGACAAAGAAAATATCTATACAACAGACTGCCCTCGACGAAATATCTTAGTTTTGTCATCAGACATGTTGGATATGGACTATTATTTAACTAAAATTATTATTAGCCTTTTAACCCCTACTGGGAATACAGGCGCGATGTTATTTATGTGGCAAACGGATCGGTGATTAGGTACAACTAATCACCGATCCGTTTGCCAAGTGTGATGATTATGGTGATATCCCAGTTTTTCATGTTCTTCATGGTAGGTATCACGTTGGAACTGAGACGCAAGTGTGCGCTTTTGATGTACTACTACTTATTGCTGAATAAGAAGATCGAAGACGCGACTACTCTAGCTCGCTGTTCATTGTTTGCTCCGGACCGGCTGCGGCGGTCGCGCGCCTGTGCCTCGCGGTGCCTGTTCACGGCTCCGCCTGTGCGTACCTATACTGCTCGCTATGCCCCCACAACCCAGGCGATCAATGTGCTGAACGCCCTGATTGCTCAGGAGCCCGATGTTGACATATTTGTGTATAGCAGTAAATTTATGTTAAATGTTTGCATGAAGTTTTTTACCTAAATGTTGTTGTTGGCTTGCTGCGCGCTTTGGTGTTTACTGTAAGTGCAGCAAGCAATTGTTATATAAATAAATGAAACAGTACACAAAAATTTCTTACCCTTTTTGCAATTTGCGGGTCAGTACCATCTTTTTTGTTGATCTAAATATGATTCGTGATTCGCGGCCGTATCAAAAATTTATTTATAGAATTATAATCATAAAAATCTTCAATACAACAACTCTTAATTCATATTATCCCGTAGAATAACTATTTCATGACATCATGACATTTGAGGTCAATTCTAACTTATTGCTGATTCTTATGAATCATCATTTCAACCCAAAGACATCCACTGCTGGACATAGGCCTCCCCCAAGCACCGTCACTTCGACCGGTTCTGTGCTTCCCGCACCCAGCTGCTTCACAAGCATGCCTTTTCAAATCTTATGATTATAATAATGTAAAGCCTTAGTTATTACGGTCGCGAATCATATTTTATTCAACATACAAGCTGACAAGCAAATTGCAAAAAACGTAAGAAAATTTGAATTTAGCGGGTTACCTAAGGGCATCCCCCTTAAGAAGCTTGTTAAACCATTACCAATCAAAACTTATGTAACTGAATGATTCTGTGGGCGAACATGAACATATCACCACAAGATACCTAAAACAAGAAACGTAATTTCAAACTAATATCTAATTTATAGACATTGATTAAGAAACTTGTCTCATTACGGTCAGACGTCAAGTTAGCAATGAGTTTGGTCGGCCAAGTGAACCCAAGTTACTCAATTAAACCGTGACACTACTTCGAGACAAGTTAAATTATTTTTCACCAATACAATAATAACATCAACCTGTATAGTACTGTCAGATTATACTGTGTTCATTTTATGATGGTCCATGTGACACATGCTATCATTACATGACTTATTTTATATTAACCTCAGGTTTGATGAGGTTGATAAAGAGAGATTGACAATAATTAAGAATTAAATACAAGAAATCAAATTGGTAAAAAAATTACATCGAGATCTTTGAAATAATTTACAAACGTATTGTAACGTTGAAATGAAAGGGAAAATGTTGTGATGGCCCAGCGGTTAAGGCCTCGCCTCTCATGCACGAGATTGTGGGTTAAAATCCGGGCAAGTAGGTACCAATGAACTCAAGCTCACTTCACCCAAGTTTTCACGATGAGATTTTTACAGCATCGACCGGCTTGACTTGTGGTTAACATAATTATGTCTGAAATCGCCAACTCGTCTTGAACAAGCGTGGCAATCAATGCTCGTGCCTTCTGTGTATGAGAAGAGGCCTTTGACGCAGTGGGACAATAATAAGCCTGTATTATTTATTTTATAAACACAATCATGATAAGCATGCACCCAAAAGCCTAATCAGTATCTTATTTTCGTATACAATCGCTGTCAGCTAATGACGTCGTTTGTAATGTTTTTCCACGAGTTAAGAGCGTTTATTCTGAAAGTTGGCAACGTCGCAAATAGATGTCAAATATTTCGCTGTTTTTGATTAATTTGGCAATATTACTTTATGGAAATATGAAATGTGGCTAACTAGCGAACTAGAATATTAATAATGAATTGCAATTATAACACTGAATTTGATGTTGTAACCGTTTTAGGTGTAAAAAAGATATTTGCAAAGTTTCCAAATACTTTTTTTCCGTCTAAAACTAAATATTCGGTGTTACGATATAATTATTCCATTTCATAATCAATATTCTAGTTCGCAAGTCACCCACATTTCTTATTTCCATACAGTAATATTGCCAAATTAATCAAAACAGTATCCGAATTGTGTAATACACAATCAATCAGAATCTGAATCGTTTTGAAACAGATTGCTAATCCATTGCTTCATAAGTTCGAAAAAAAATCTAGTCAACAACGTAAATAACGCAATGAATGTGTTTGAACTGTCAAAATGAAACAGATCAGTCGTAATCGTTTACGAAAATATGTTACGAAATAAGTAAGCTGGTAAATATTTGACAGCTATTTGCGATGTTGTCAACTTTTGGATGAACGCTCTTATTAACTAAATAAAAACGTCATAATTTAACCAAACTGTCTTTGACAATTTGCCTTGAGAATGAAAATCGTTATGTAAATCAAACCGTCTGAAATGTGTGTGCTGTGCACTTCTGTAAGTAACGAATTCACAATTCTTAAAACCTTATGTGATTTTTGTTTGAAGTGAATAATTCGTCGAAGTGTCGTCATATCAATAAATAAATCGCCAACCCGTCTTGAGCAAGCGTGGTGATCAATGCTCGTGCCTTCTCTGTATGAGAAGAGGCCTTTGCCCTGCAGTGGGACAATAATAGGCTGGTATTTTTTTATTTTTTTTTTGTTTGGCAACAAATCTCGGGACCACGGGGTCCCGGTCCTTTGGAAGGCGTAGGACGGGCCGCAACCCGCAGAGGCCCCTTAGATAATTTAGATGGAATGAGGAATGAGGCACTAACTGACGATTATCCCTGTATGCACTATGGAAGTGCACCCAAGGACAACCCCCGGTTGGTGTAGGACTATTGCAGAGCATGGAAACAAAAAATTGGACTATGGGTTTTGTTGGCTAAAGTTGGCTTTCAGAACAATCCCAGAGCCCGGAAGATGGTCAAGATCCCTACGAGCACTTACTGGAATACTTCCTTCCTCCGTGCACGTTTGCTCTCGCGACTCTTCACTCAAGCCGGCCAATTAAGGCCAGAATGAGGTGGGAGCTCTGTTTCTCGTCAGTGTTCACTCCAGTCGGTCAATAAAGGCAAGCCAGAGATGAGGAACAAGATTTCCCCCGGGAGATTGGGTCCGTGGGTTCGATACTGCCCAACAGCTCGCCAGATGCTGCCCTGCGGGTTTCTGTACCTCTGTTGGTCTAGCCCCTCAGGCCAGACCTGTTCCGGCAAAGTAAACTCTACCGGCACAGACCCAGAGTTTGGAGCGTGCAAGCCCCACCACGACGTCAACGTAGAGATACGGCGGTGGGGGTACCTATTATTATTATTATTAGGTATATTTAATGATACTGCCTTGTTGGCCGAGTGGTGGTCAAGCGCTATTGCTGAACATGAGGTCTTGGGTTCGATTCCGAGGTTGGGTAAAGTGTTATTGGGTTTTTCCATATGGAATATCTCGGTAGCAGCCCGGAGTCTGGATTTGTGCCCGGTGGATGGCAATAGGCTCGCCCCCTATTACATGGGACTTATACATAACTGGCGAAATGTGGGTGTACTATACACCTCTGCCCAGCCCTTTGGAGAAACAATGCGTGATGTTATTTTATGTTGTTTAATTATACACTACAATAGGATCACGAAGACATTTTACGAAACTGAAAATTACAATAACTAATAATACGGATCTACCGAGCTTTCAAATCTAGGATTTCAGGATAACCCGCTAATAAAACATCACGATAACACTATGGAAACCAGTACCTAGCTAAGTATACAATACACAAGTAGGTAGGTACCTACAATCCTACATGGAACATAGTAGCAAGTCACTCATTAAAAATAATCCCCCTTGGATTCGCAGAAATTATAACCCTTCTCATTTTGATTTTGTATCTTACGGGAATCCTGACTCAACAAAGAGAATTTTTAAAGTCCTTATACAAAGGGCTCAACATCAGCTGACCTATGCAGGCACCTACCTATTATACATGCTTTCTCTTGTCTATATTGTAATCTAAAGTCCTTGGATAAATGAGAAAAGTATTTTTAGATAGGTACCCACCAAAATAACGTAAGTAGTCAATTTAAAACTTATCAAACATCCCAACTTTTAATCAAGGAAAAAAACAGTATTTTTAACGTCAAGGCAAAACAAATATTGTAGGCCTGCAGCCTATTTTTAACAAGAACGAATAAACAGCCCGAAATTAAATTCACGCCGCGTATCGTATAACATTTAATTAACATCAAAGGGACGCCAAAAGTCCAAAATATAAACAAAACACTACAGCTGTGAGACACAAAAGTTTGAAAATTACTTACTTGGCTCTCAAAGACAGTTGCCGATCATTCGGACACACATACTTATTGGCTTTACTTTGAAAATTCATTGCACAAATAAAAAAAACAAATTATGTACTTAAAAAATATTTTAAAATGTTCGGGAGGCGCGGGAAAGTGGCGCCGCGCGTTCGCGCCTGTTGATTTCGTTCAACTGTTGCTTCGCGCGCGTGGCGGACTGACGGCTCATATTAATCGATATTTTAACAACGCTCTTGAAAACTAACAATATGTTGCGAGCAGCGACATCCTTTTATCAGTGTGATAAACATGACCATGTAAATAAAATGCTTACATACTCTGAGCTTGTGGGTAATGTGTAGAGAATAGTAGAGTTTTTTAAGAGTATTAGAGCAGGATTTTAAGAAAAGGAGCTGTCTGATACTTCCTGTTCCGTATAAAAGTTATTCTCCATGCATTCAAGTTGGATACAAACCTACTGAAATACCTGTCTTATGTAATAGAAGCTCCAAAATTAGGTAAAATTACAACAAAACTGTTATTATTTTCAGACCATTTTAAAATTCGAACAATGCTTCGGATATGACGTCAATGTAAATGGGAGTACACACATAAGGCTGTGATACCAGCGGCACAAAAAATAATTAGCAATATTTTTGTTAACAATCATTTTCAAATGCCATTTTACCAGCCAGACGTGTTTTGTCAAACAGCTTTCGTGTCATTGTTATTTGTAAGGAAGCCATAAAATAGAATGTACAATCCAAACGTTTTGATAGATTTTATTTCCACTGGTCAGTGTATCCAAACGTAGAAAGAGAAGCGGGTATAGCTCTGCCTCGTTTTCTCTTATGACACTAGTGATGCGCCGATGTTATAACGATTATGAAGTCAATAACGGTTAAAATACCGTTTTAAAATAGTTTTTAAAATGTTTGTGTTTTATTACTTTAATTAAGCAATTTGGTCTTTTTGTGGGCTATTTTACCCATCTTCACATGTAACTAGGGTCGGCGCAACTGTGTATTTGAATTAATGATGAATTAATAAGTTTCCCCTTTTTCATTCTCATTCAATCAATGAATTTTTACTATTTCTATGCACACTTTGCTATTCCAATCTAATTACCACAGATTAATATATTACCAGAATTGTTGACCACGGCAATGCCTACCATATAAAAAAAATTAAAAGAGCCGTTCTGTTTTGCCCGTGTAGAATACTTTGATTACAAAATCGTACTTAAAATAAATGATTAGCTTCGAATCAATAAAATAAATCTCATATTAAAGAGAACGAATAATTATTTTGCAACACGTAAAATATCGGAAATAAATTGAAATATCGAGAATATCTTATTGAGTGACTAAACGTTATCGTTACTGAGGCAAAAACTATAACCGTTAATTACGTGTCACGCTGCCCTACACTAGTCAATTTGACATTTCACTTTTTCAGTTATGATGGCGCACTTGCGAAAGGTGTTTAGTTTACTGTAACTTTTATTTTTAAGTAGTGTCGTGAAGTGAAAACCAAGTGATTTTAATGCCGTACCGCAGGCGCTTCTCCGCCAAGATGCCAGATTTCGACGACGAAGTCACCGTCGTCGATGTTTACGACCTGGCATCGGACATTGGCAAAGAATGCGAGATAATTATCGAAAAATACGGCCCTGACGCCGTTACAGCGCTCCTGCCGAAGGTGATTAACGCGCTAGAGCTGCTGGAGAATCTAGCAGTGAGGAACGAGAAGGAGAATCAAGCACTGCACGAGTTAACGGCGAAGATTTCGCAGTTGGAGAACGATAAGATAGAAAAGGCTGAGTACAGGCAGCGCTTCGAGAAGGTAGGTGCTAGAGGTCATTGTTAGGCAAATAGGTGTTATTAGTTGCTTTAGTGCGTGTTGTGCATCGAATACACGAAACATTTGATGTTTCGTCACCTGTGAATGCATCGGCTGCATTGCAACAGAACCGTTCGGGCGATGGTATTGCGCGACTGTGTCCACTGCGAAGCCGTTCACGTCTAAACGATAATTGGCCTCTATTAAACCCATTTTTTTGTGAGTACACATAGTTTTAAATTTCTTTTCATATTTAGAACCTCATTTGTTATTTGTGTGGCTTCTCACTGGGCAAGTCTTGTTTCTTTTTATTTGATTTAAAAGTTGTTAGACATCCTATTTGTTGATTCATTGGTTAAAACTTATTTTAAAGAACTGTTTAAAAGAATTTAGCAATGATGTAATACCTTCTTTCTATTATACTCGGTCATTGCTTTCATAATGTAAATAAATTACAACTTTAAATGCAAATTTTTACTACTAGTTCGCTCAGTAAGATTCTTATCCATCCTCTTTTCTGCACAAATTCAACATACAAACTACTCAAATAGTTTATAATGGTCTGTCGCGCTTCAAAGTTGCCTCACATAAAATGTCTGTTGTTTAAATTATCCAGTAGACACTAGAGATTATAAATAATTAAAACAAGCTTAACATTTAAATACCACATGAAAGACTTACACAACTTCTGGAGGGAGTTGGGCTGGTTGGAATAACCACCAACGGCCGCTATGGCCCATGCACGATGGTCCACCTGACGGACTAAGTACGGAAACCAAAACCCATAACATAGAACATAGATAGAACTACATGAAACATGTGGTATTTTGCCCCTTATGCGTGCAAATGCATGCACTAACTGGACACTACTCGGGTCCACAGATGTTTGATTGCTTT
This sequence comes from Agrochola circellaris, assembly GCA_914767755.1. Classification (NCBI taxonomy): domain Eukaryota; kingdom Metazoa; phylum Arthropoda; class Insecta; order Lepidoptera; family Noctuidae; genus Agrochola; species Agrochola circellaris. Next base: position 15,988,060 of record OU611860.1, read on the forward strand.
CCATATACGCCATCGCACGTCTCATCCAGGTGGCAGGTGCTCCTGAGGCTGCGATTGGCGTGGTAACCTACTAGGCTCAACTCGTTTTATTAAAAAATTATAATATATAAATAAATAATAATAATATATTGTCAAGTATAAATAAATAATAAAATTTGCTAAAGACTCAAAAAGAAGAAGAACCATAGACAGGTTAATAAACTTTCACGTAAACAATAAATATAATAGGTACTTATCTAACGAGATTTATTTCATGATAGGTGACTCACAAATTCTGCAGGAAAATCTTGAATAAAATTACATTAAATATTTTCCTGCAGAATTTGTGAGTCACGTCTGAGTATTATTGATCTGCAATATTTAATTGAATTCTATTATGTAAAACTATGATTTATATCCTGCCATTTGAGTATTAAAGAAACCTGATTATTATGTTGGCAAGCTTAATAATATGAGATAACAAAGCCAGTTTTTGATTGAAGTCAAATTGTGAAATTAATAAGAAATAGTTTTTTTTTAATAATATAGGTATCATTACTAGAAATGTATTTTTTTAACCTATATCATCTCTCAAGGTAGATCCTGAGACTTGTGTGCTTGACTCTTCAGGCAGACCAGGAGTGATGTTATGTGCATTATTGCCTCTCAAAATTCAAGAGGTTTTTGTACAAATAAATTATATAATTAACTCATTTAAAATTATTGTCTTCAACCTATTTAGAATCTCTTCTTTGCACAATCAAGCGATCAACTCAGCCTATTGTAGTCCACTGCTGGAAATAGGCCTCTTCCAGGCTGTGCCACAACACCCTGTCCTTCGCCTGCTGCATCTAGTCTATCCTGGCCAACTTTTTAAGGTCATCTTTGCACAATAAATATATTATTTACATTGGTACTTGTTGATAGGCCTACACTGTCCTCTCATACCTTTTAACACTGTAATTTGAAAACATTGTAAAAACAATTTACTTTTAAAAGAGTAAAACTCACTTCCATTCTGTTCTGCGGTAATGTATATTGAGCCTAAGCAGCATTCGAAACCCACTTCCACTCCAATCACCAATCTACCCACTTCAATCATTCGAAAACAACTACGGAACTCTAAAAATGAACTATAAAAATAAAGCACAAAGTACACTGAAAAAGAAAAATCTAACTTAGAATAACTTCTCAAAGAATAACTACGTTACTTCCTGAGTAACCAATCAAAAGGTATAATCAAATTTTTTTTGTCTAATAATTTATTTATTCAAACTTTATGCACAAGCACAAGTAAAAATAATAAAAAAACTGTACAAAGGCAGACTTAATGCCTGAGGCATTTTCTACCAGTCAACCTTAGGGTGATGCAGAGACAAAACATGGCAGGTGCAACATAAGGGATAGATAACACGAATTTGACTATAAAATATAAGAATAAATGCATACATAGTATAAACAGAAAAATAATAATCTAATATTATGTAAGATGTCAACAGATAATTGTATCTCAAATAGTTATTAAATAAGTGAAAGTTAACTGTTAAGCTCAAGTTAGTGAAAGCTTGGATGGCAGGTGATTTAAAGTAAAAGTATTTGTAAGCTCCTTTCTTAAAGCTACGTTCACACTGCGGTACTAGTGGAGGTCGGAAATTATCTTATGGTGACATACTACCGGGATAAAATATAAATATCCTATGTCTAATCCCAGGTCATGGAACCAACATAACGACGACGTCGCCATAGATGCCCAGATAATTAACACCCGTCTCTCCACTATTTCAAGGCTTACTCTAGGATGCATATCCGGTATGGCTCTCAAATCCTTCCTTATCCTTAGGGCAGGTTTTCCTTATCATTACCCGCGCCTCCTGGTCTACTCCTCAGTTTGCAATGGCTTTTCAAGTCCCATGAAACATGAGGCTTCATGGGCTAGTGCAAATCTTGGGGTTCATTCGATTTATCGAGTCTGGTTAAACCATGCTGGGATTGGTGTATTTCATTCATTCATTCATTCATTCTTACCCCAGGTCTACCTGTGTGCGAAATCCGTTCAGGCTTTAAGAAGTGGAATGGAACAGACGAACAGCATTCGCATTTATTTATTTGCTGTAATGCGCATAACATATTTTACAATCTGATAGATTACTGTCGGTTTTTGTACATGAACTCTGTCAGGGCACTGCACAAAATAAATTTTGGTTTGCTCTTGAGTTTGACATTAATTGTGAAATTAACATAAATTGAGAAAAAACTTACCAAAACACAATACAATGATTTTCTGAAGAAATATGTCTAGATGTCATTATGCTGTCCAATAAACAGTAATAAATACTATACAATGACAAACAAAAACACTGATACAGTTATATTTTAAGTCAGATAGTATTCGTGGGTAGGTAGTAAAAAAAGATAAGAGAAATAGATACAATCATAAGTAATAAATACAATCATGATTATATTAATGTATGGAAATATGAACATTGTGAATTTGTGAGATACAATAGTGCCGGTTCTCTTGTCAAAAATGCCTCTAAAGTAGACTAAAAATCACAAAAAAATAAAATATTCCTGTCGCACGACGATTTCCCATTCTGAAATAGACTAAAGACACACACAACTTAACTATATTTTAGTTTGACAGCACTATGATAGTACTGAGTTTTTAATCATCAAAAACCAAACAGTCTGGTTTGGTTTTTTACAATCAAAATTTTCGGTGAAAAACGTCAAATTTAGAATAGCAAAATTGCTATTTTCACTAAAATATTTATTTTGCTTATATCTCGCAAATGGTGCGTCCTATCGGAAAAATAATGAAAATCTCGACCCCCTTAATAAAACCCATAAACCCCTAAAACTCAACATGTAGGTAATATTTTTTCATATTTTCCATACAAAAAGTGAAAAATTCCATATAAAACACGTCAAGGCTGCACCCCCTGTTCGCCTACGCTACGGCTCTAAAAAAAATCACGGGTTAGAGCAAACCACGGGTACCACTTGGATTCGCGATTGTCAAATTCGATTTTAGTTGTGTCAAAATATTTTTTTTATTTAGAGAATTTTATTTGCAGAATAGATCTCAGATTCTTATACCCAAAAAAAATAATTTTTGTGATAGTTTAGTTCCGTGTACAAGAGAAACTCAAAATTGCAACGCGCATACGCAAAGCGTAAAAAAAAAATTGTGCTTATGTTCAAAAGACGGCAATTTTGTTCAGGTAACATGTGCCGAAAACTGATAAAAATTGCGCGAATAAGGACAAGGTAATTTTTTTATTAATTATTCATATCTCATTCACTAACGATACTTATTATGATACTTTCGAAGTACTTAACAACAATAGAAAAACTTAATAACTCAATAAAATTGATTAGATTGCGCTGTGAGCTTTCCACTTAGTTGCAATTAAGTAGAATTGCAACCAATCACATTAGTAATGTCTGAGGCTTCTGTGCAGTTATTCGTAAGCTTGTCTAACTTTCCCGACCAGATCATTCCTAATAAGGACGCAATATTGTAGGTCACAAGCTCTCATCATCTGGTAATTAGACTAGCGAAACATTAGTCTTCTTGATCCCCAAAAGAATATAGTACTTCACCATAACCGGCGACAACGACCCAGATCAATTTTCATTCCTTTCGTGAGCGCTGATGACTTTGAAAACCAAATTTGGTCTTGAAAACCTAGTCACACCGTGAACTTACACCCTAATTTTGTTTAATTAAGATATGGAGTAGGTCCATTATGACATAGGTCCATTAAAAAAAATTAACTAAGTACATAATAGATCGCTCCCACAGAATGTAGGCTAGCATTCCGTGTTTGGATCAATTCGCGACGTTACGGCGAATGAACTCAGAATTTCTGAATTCAAAACAGTTACCGGCCCGATTCTTCGTGCTGGAGCTGCATTAGAAACCGATTGTTTGGGGCACCTATGATCCACAGAATTCACGTCGCCACGAGGATAGCCCACTTCCCGCTCAAAAGACCACCAAGGTTGGTACCAGCTTAAGATTCCAGATAAGCGCTGTCAGAAGTTACTGTCTCACTATTGCATAGCAGTTTATGCGTCTCTATTCTGCCTAAGCTTCCCTGGTTTGTTGTGATTGCATCTAGATAGTCATGCTGGATTGATCTTAAGAGTTCCATAGCTCCATCCCTATCTTACCAGGCTTCCCTGGTCTGTGCCTGTCGCATCCCTTTTTCTTTCTTATTTTCGAGCCCTTGCAAGTCATCTACCGGCTGCAACTTTCCGCCTACCATATCACGAACTATTTAATTTTCTCTCGCAACAACAAACACCCATATTAAGTCGTTTTCTCATGGCCATATGCTAATGAAAATGAGTGAGATGCGCGAGGTATGCAAGCATGTCGTGTATGTAATCTATGTAATTTGTTCAAGGATTCGTATTACGTGTTTATTTATTACTGTAACGTTTGTTTTAATCGTTTAATTCATCTTTGTTTGGTAATCTTTTGGAGTTGTGATTTCGTGGTTTTGACCAAAGAGGTGTTCTACCCATTTTGGGTGTTCTTTTTTGTTCATCACAACTTTCTACATCATATCCGTCAAGACTTCCGCTATGAACAGCAGTAACGTCTTACTTATAGCGGGATTCTACCACGGGGATTTTTATCCGTTTAGTGTTAGTTTTGGTCAATATTTGCTTTTAAAGTGAAGCTTAGGTCTTATCATGTCGATGGACCGCCCACCGCTACTCTACGTATAAATATATCAGTGTCAATCACTCATCTCCCTTTCGCCTGATAAGATTAGTGCAATGCGAAATTGAACTTTAATGAGGTTACTTTAAACTTGTTTCTTTTTAAGCCTGTAACAAGCCCTCATGGTTTACGATGCCGCCATTGTCGTGATTGGACTATCCTTGCGCATCTTTCCCTGCTGTTTTCGATATATCATCAATACTTAAAAACTAGTACTTACATTTCTTGAAATCAATAATATTAAGCAGTCATTTCAATGATTCATGTATTGAAGTTCCTAACCTTGAGTTATAAGAAAAATGCAGTACTTATGTTTTTTTAGTGTTGCATATTTAAAAATTGTACATTCATCATGCACATATTTTAATTGAACCTTTTTTTACATCTTTGCATGACATGAATGAGAAGTCGGCGAACCGGTTGAAATGGCCGTTGGTCTGCGGTGAACTGAAATAAAAACAAAGAAGATCAGTTCCTATGCAACTGGATAAGCAAGAAGTGTTTTGTACATTGATCAATCTGTCTGCTTCACACAAGCTGGTTTTTCATAACTTCTTAACTTCTGCTGCCTATATAATAATTTTCGTTTCGAGCACACAATCGGAGCTACTGAACTTTTAAAAGATCGAACGATATCGACGCCTTTGATTGATCATAATCTGAACGGTATTGATCGTTGGCCACCGCAACATTGTTTAGGACAGTGCTTTCACACTGATTCTATCTGAACGGCCAATGTTCTGCCCGTTTAGGAACAAAATTAAAGACAATCAATGGGTAGAAAGTGGGTAAATACTGCGATGAGGACTGATAGAGATGTGTGGAAGATAAAATAGAGTGCCGAGTCGCTGACCCCAAATGAAATGGGAAAACACCAGTAGCATGATGAGTTATAGTTTGACCGAGACCGCTCTTCCGCGCCTTAGGAATGCGCGGCGTCGCGGGGGGCAGCGTTGACGAATGAGCGGCGGGACGGTTTGACGGTTGCCGAATGAACGGCCTCCACTGCCCACCGCCTCGCCGCGCACATGTCTAAGGCGCGGAACATCGGTCTCGGTCAAACTATAATTTAACCACTTAGCCTATTTTTGAAGACTACGGTTTCTTGAATTAACTTCTCTCCCAAACACGGACTTCACTTTCAACTCTTGAAGCAAGACAGATTGCTACGTACAAACAAATATACCATGCAAATGCATGATTTCTTTTTTTTTATTTAATACAATTTTGATAGACAGTACTGTACCACGTAAATAACATACAATGCAACAAGAATTTATTAACTAGTTGTACTAGTGTATTGAATTGAATAATTACCTACTTAGTTTCCGGCCTGCATGCATGACTGGTCGCTTATTGCATTCGATGTTGCACTTAAGGCTGGAGATGACGATTTTAATAAGCACAAAATAATTCTTGACTGGATTAGATCATCTTATCAAAGACTTATTGAGTCATATTGAATATGTCTTCTGAGGTAAGGTGGGTAGTGTCTCAAAGTCGACTCTCCAATATATGAGCGTTTAAATTCTGAATGACGTAGGTAACTGACGCAATGACTGGACAGGTCCACTCAAATACTAATCTGCATGGTCCTCATATGATCTGACCAAGATAGTGTCTGGACTTTTAAAGAGATTGTCATCTCTGAGTTTGTTTCGGTATTTCTTCTCAGAGTAATCGGTTAGGATGGAAACATCATTTATCATTGGTGATATTATGTTTGTGGTGGACTCTAGTAAGAGGCTAGGGCTGTCTTTCTTGTGTACAGAGACTGTACAGGAATAGTTCATACCATGGCAAAAGTACCAGGTAGTCATCAAGGTGGTCTTGGGACTGACAGACTGACTACTCCAGGCGTTAAGAGCTGCCGCAAGTTATCCATTATTTTTAGGAGTATGGTCAGTTGTTCTTACAAGCAAGTTGTGAAAAGGTTTCCCTATAATTGTTGAGAGTTTGTCAAGCGTACATTATAGAGTTTGTAATATGATAACAAGCTCAAAGTTTAAATGAAAAGAATTGTTTTAAAACTGCACAAAAGATGCGGTTTCAAACGGTGTAAGAAGAGATTTCGAGATAATCGCTGTGTTACATATTCAGTTTCTCGTTTAACGCTAGCTTAGCAGTTAAAAATAGTTCTTTTGTCACGTAATTATGTTATCTGTTGATCTAAAATGCAGTTCAGAAACATTCTTAAATTTGAAACGTGTCCAAAATTGTTCTCATCGTAACTCAAACTCAAGTATTTATTGCATCATCATACATAATTATGATCACACTGGAAATTTAACTACATTGAAGTGTAGCTTGGTTTTAGTACTGTGCGTTGAATTTGTGCAGAAATGAACAGTTTTCTTTCTCATGATTGTTTCCTGATGAAGATTCGATTCGCTAGATAAACAGTTCTTAGCAGACTCGTAGGATGCTGCTGGCCCTCTTTCTGACTCATTTGTCTAACAAAATTTTGGACAACTATGGATCGTGGTACCTTCTTCTATGGCCGAACCACATTAATGTAAAATGTTTCCCTCTAAATGGATTCCTCAGATACTGTCATCCATCCTTGGTTATGACGACTTATGAGTTTTCTCGGTTTCATCACCTATACGAGGAGCATTGCCTCCCCCTTTTCCCTCCCTTTTGTTTCACGTATGGTCTTGGTAAACTATTTCTGCCTACCATTTGATGTCTTGTCATCGTCACTTACCTTAGGTGTTCCCAGGCGTAACGGCACATTATGTAAAACATTGCTTAACATTTTATTGTACTTAGGATAATGAAATGAAAAGTAAAATGTTGGCCTTCGATATTGTAACTGCCTACTGGTTGAACGTGTAGCAGTTTTGGGGGTAACGGTTTCATTAAAGTACGTAATACAATGCTGTTTACTAGCCCTGCTAACAGGCACTTAACCTCAACCTGGACGTAAACTGCTGTGGTTAATTAACTTTATGGTGGTGTACTTGATGAGGATTTTACCACTGAGAAATGGCAAACCAGTTCGGTAAGTGCAAGTCATCCGCGACATCAAAAGAGAGCATTAGATGATAAGGATTGCATTCACTTCATTATTTTTCTTTTTCAATTGTATCGGCATGACTTATAGAATACTGTTCCAGGCCGTGGTCAAAGATAAACAAAGTAGTGAGATAATGAGCGAGCATAGTTTAAGTTTGCCAGCATTTGTCATTCGTGAACAGTCTTGGAGACTTTCAATACGGGTTGCGGGATACTATACGATACATACTCGTAACCTGAATGGATAATTTAAAGAACTGTAGATTAGAGTGATCGTTGAGTCATAAACGAAGTAAACTGAAAGCAGCTCTACGCGAAGTAGTCTTTAGAAAAAGGCGCTTTATCAGCTTTAAAACCAGGACTGTCCGTAGAATCACTTATGCAAAAAGGCTGGTTGCGGTCACCATCTCATTAACATTTATAAAAAAATTCGTAACAAGGCCACAGGGGGGCCGGCCATTTTATATCGAGTATGTTTCTGGACTGATAACGTATTGTATCTAATGTTTATTTGCATTTTATTGTATTGCGATATCAGTGACGAATGTTTTCAAATATTATCTCCAGTTACCTATCAATGATAACGATTTTAATCATGCTCTGTTTTGTGCTGAAATCTATGCAAAATTATAAAAACGTAATTTTATTTCTCTTTTTATTCTAATGGAATCAGACCTAGCAACATAATGAGATGATGTAGCGGTTTCAGCTAAATGTGATTAGCAGTAGACTAATTTTAAGCTGATTTAATTTGCTGGAGAGCGCGCGTGCCTTAAGGCGACGATAACCGACTTTTAATGATTTCGTACTGCAGATCACGTCTAAACGAGTTGTGTTAATGTTTTGTAAATGAAAATATGTTAAATTAGAGCATATTCTTAATAATTTAATATATATATAATATATTTTTTATTTTTTTATATTACATAGTGAAATTAATTTGTAAAGTTATGTCTAACGCGGATAAAAAACTGAGAATCACGCAAAATCTATCAAGCGTATTTTTCTGAAACCTTCACCATGTTAAAAATAATTGAATTATTTATCTTTTAGTATACGTGTTTTATTAAAAATACCTTTTGTTTTATGTATAATAAATTAATAATGCGTCTAATTTGGGACAGCGCTCCTTGATGGGCGTCTCCTATTACTGGCTGGACGTACGACGCGTTGCGTTAGCTCAGTACAGAACACGCAAGCTAACCACTCAAGGTCACTGGCATATATCTGCGTCTTATTTGGTGCCTAGTTGCCTACATAACTACCCAAGTACTTTCGATCGATAAGGGGATGAGATAGTTAAAGCATGCTAGCTTCTCCCCGCGACTTCCACCGCGTGAAATTTCTCGTTTTAACATAAAATATGATACATTCGGCAATACTGGAGCTGAGGAATCGAATCAGTAGATCCGAAGATTACCCCCTACATACAAACTCACTTTTAAGTCATTATAATATTAGTATAGATTGCGTACTGACAAAACCTAAACTATACCAAACGTAGTTCATACCAGAAATAGGCCACATCACAAACTTATCAATGAAAATATGACACTAACAAAACCATACGCGTTTTTTCAGGAGTAGTAAGAAAATGCAGGAAAAAATGTAAAAAAATAAAAAAACAAAAATTATTTCACATAAACCTACAAGGGCACTTATGAAACGTCAGAAGCTAGGTGCACGGTTCCAATTGGACGTTTCCTATGGAGAAGAGCCGGCAAGAAACTCCACGGTTACTCTTTTAAAAGTAAATGGTTTTTACAATTTTTCCAAATTACAGTGTTAAAAGCTTCGATCAACTATACAGGTATGAGAGGACGGTGTAGGCCCATCGACATGTACCAGGTACTTAGCAAAATATAAAATGGTCCACAGATCTACAGTCTGTTATGTCTACAACGTTCTCACATTCACAAAATTTAAAAGAAAATAATCTATATAAAAGATAAATAAAATAATAAAAATTGAAAATGTTGCTACGATCCTTAGTCCTTTTTGGTTCGTCCACGTTAATACATCTTTTCATACACGTGAGTCGGTTGCGTGAGGTCCTGTCGTTTCAACTGACTTCCCCTTCTCTTTTGTAGACCGCCTCACGTTCATTCATTTTTGCACGGGACCAAACGAAACGAAATGAAATTGTTTATTCTGTAAATAGGATATCGGAATCACTTTTACACGTCATATAATAGTGAAAAAAAATTCAATACCCGAGAGGCAGTACAAAATGCCTTTGAAGAATTTGTTGCCTCCCGTCCAGCTGATTTCTTTAAGAAGGGCATCAATAAACTGCCACTGCGTTGGCAAAGATGCATTGATCGCATGGGTGATTACTTCGATTAATACAAATAAAAAATACATGAAAAAAATTCGTTTAAATTTTTTCATACAAAACGGCAATTTCATAGGTAGACCTAATATTAAAAAAAATAAGCTAGATGGAGTCGGCATTTCCTATCTGGGAAGAAATGGCGAAACAAACCATCTCAAGAATCTTAGAATTTACTCTTTTAATCTGTCTCTACGTCCACGATTTAAGTCGCGTCGCGTCGTCGCGTCGCTCTGGTCTGTACGAACAGACCAGAGCGACGCGACGACGCGACGCGACTCGAACAATACAATTTCTAAGAAAACTTCACGGTATAACAATAACCGGCGTCGCGTCGCGCTAGTCTGCACGAAGCTTTAACGGCAACGATTAAATAATACCGCGTCTCGGAAATAAAAAAATACTGCGATTTCATCTCGGTATTTTCTACAGTTAATCAACAATAAAAGCAGTCTGATTCTAACCGAATCAATAAATATAGCGGATATTAGAATGATTCTATTGGTTCACCCGCCCGCTCCATCCAATGATTGATGTCCACAACTGAAATGCGATTAAAATTGATCACTTGGTGTTTATCTCTCGCCGTATTTGCTGCCGAAGAAAATATTATTGGGAATTTGAGATGATATAAAGAATAAGATTAATTTATTATGTATGAGAAAAAAACCGGCTAAGTGATCACGCACAATGAAGGGTTCCGTAGTTGGGATGAATGTATCCCGGGAACAATCTTAACATTGTAGTTGAAAAACATATGTTCTCCCATACTTTCCAACTACAAATGTAAGTTTGTACGCACAATATTGAGAAATTTACCATGTTATATTAAGACCAGAGACTTCTTATAGGTTTTCCTGTAACCTAAAAGTAAAGAAAATTGTGCTTTGTTTCAGAATGTTGTTGTTGCTTTTGTCAGTATGTTTTCAATATTTTTGGCTCTGCAGTTTCGGAGATATACACCTTTTTTTACAAAAAATATAAAATAATTGACTTTCACAACAAGCACTTTCATTTGATATGTCATCAGGGTACTGTTTGCAAAACGTACTTTTATTTTAAATTTCTCAAAAAATTGTAAACTAATGAATTGAATATATATTCAAAATTCATTAATTTACGTAACACGTCAGTGTTTGGGTCACAGAAATTCATATATGTACCAACAGTTCACGTGTGTTTCACCTTAATTGGTCCAGTAAATTCGGAGCAAGTTGACTGTAACAGACGGACGCACGAGTGATCCTAAAAAAAAATTACATGGTAGAGCTTGACTGAGTTTGGGAGACAGTAAAGCAGGCTAACCGCACTAGGCGCGGTGGTGGATTATGGCCCATTTACTTTGTCGGAAACGAGGCCCAAGACCCAGAAGTGGGAACGTTAAGATAGAAAAAATGAATAACATTTAATTGGCAACGGTTCGTGAAACGAAATACAATTTATTTGGTAACAGTTCGTTAAACACAAAATAAAAAAGATAATTAAGTGAAAATAATGTAAGCTATTGTTGTTGATAGCTTATGTTAGTCCGTATAAGAGTTAAGATTGACAATTGAGTAATACAATAAGTTACTAATCCATCAGCTCCTTGGTGAAAGATGTATAAAATACTGGTATTCGAAAAACTAAATTTTAGAAAACGGCTTGAGCGATTTCGATGAAAGTTGCAATATAGGCGTTTTGGGGGGGCGAAAAATCGATCTGGCTAAGTCTCATATCTGGGAAAATTCGTTTTCTCCGTATTTTCATCCGAGCAGAGCTCGGTCGCCCAAAGTTTAGAACAAGATGGCTACCTTATAATACTGACATGGCAGCATGGAATTAGTAAGTAGCTACTATCATGACATGACAGCATGAAATTAGTATGTACTATACATGGAATTAGTATTAACTATTCTATACCATTAAATGAGATTCTCTATTTTCACCAGAGAAGAGCCCGGTCGCCCAGGTACTTCATTTATAATAAATGTTGTGTAGAAGTGTTCCTACAACTTGCTTTCCGAGTATTTCTTCAGAAAGATATCAAGACATTGTCATTGGAATACTTATGATGAGACTTAATACTGTCTGATTCAAAAACTTATTGGGAATACAACAATTATGCGGAAGCGTGTTTTTCAACTTGAGTCGTACCATTCTACCCATCTCAAACCGGCTCCTATATTTATAGCTTGAAGAATGTTTTATCCCTTTCGATAAACGACCTCGGACCTCGGCGAAATTCACAAATAAATAAAAAAACTAAATTAAAGTTATTTTTCACTTTGTAGTGGTTTTTTTTGGAAGTCTGTTGTTTTTTCTTTGTTAAAAGTTTTTATTTTACACTTTAAAGTTGTGGTACCTATCCCACACAATTTCGAATACCACTACTTGCTATGTAATAACAGTGACAGAAACTTAAGATATCATCCACATAGACTAAGTGGGAAAAATACGTATTATTGAAGCTAACTCAAAAACTATCCAAGGAAAGTTAATAAAATGTCGTTTAAAAAGAGAAGGTCGAAACTCAAACCTTACATACCCACATAGTTTTCGAATAAATTTTGTCGCTACCCACCCATTTGCTAAAGAGAGCAGATCATTACGATACGTTGCGATACTACGACAGTTTACTACAGTATAATCATACATACTTGACAACGCAGTTACTACATTAAATGTATTTTACGTAATGCTCACTTTGTGGTAATTTTTAAGAGCTGTGTTTAAGAAATTTTTAAATGGCCATTTGCCAGTAAAAAATAATTATGTTGCTTGAAATGCTCGGGTATTACTGTTATTGACTGGTCAATATGATCTTCATAATGACCGGTCATTATGATGGCTGTTGGGTGGCAACCGTATGTAATTTCTAATGTTAAGTTTCAAATTTTCTAGTAAAGTACCGACCTGAATTTATTATTTGCTTATTAGGGCATTACTTTGGTGTTGACTAATTAAAACAACTTGTGGGTAGACAGTCAATACGAAACAACTATCTCAGTCCTTGAACATTACTGCTCTTAAACATTACTAATCATAAAGACCAAGGAAGAAATAGGGACCTTAACAAAAAAAAAATCCCTTAGAAAAATTATTAAAAAATATTGGACACATATTTTCTCTTTTTTTACGTAATAAAAAGATTACGGCAATACATTGAGTTAAAATGTAGCGTGACGTCACTTTCCGGTACATTTTATACGATTTTGTGACGTAGCGAGCCCCCACTCCCCAACTTTAATGCGTTTTATCTAAAGAATTTTTTATTAATATGATAAAGCAAAAAATACGTGTTTAATATTTTTTTATTATTTTATTTTAAATTGTTTTTTTTTTCCCCAGTCAACGTCTCTATTCCACACCAGTCGTGGTGTTTATGTAACAGGTACAAGATCAACATAATCACATTAGCCGGTAGATGCCGTAATTCCGTACGCAATAGTCACAAGTGCAACCATTGTTTGTAAAGGAAATACCTACCTCAACAGCAGCGACCTTGACTTGAGTGATATTGAAAGCTAGTGTTGGACAAACGTTTGAAAATAAAATGTCAGGGTTTAGTAGACGATTACTTGTAATAGCCGGAAAGATTGAGAAAGTGATGTGGCGGCATCTACATCGCCACATGCGAATTTCGCATCACACTGACGACACGCGAAATCCTGCATCGCGCAAGAAAGGTTTACCGCGCGATCAGCATATATATAACTTCCCGACATCAATCGTGGGGCAGTTGCCCACCAGACACAACACCCTGGTCGGAGGATCCTCCTTTTTCTATAGAGGATGAGTGAACTTTACACTCTGTTCCTCATACTTCTTTAGTGATAATAACCCACCTCATCTTATTGCCAGCCCCGACCCCATATACTCGTAGATTGGTTATGGCCCAGTCTATATGGGGTTGGCGTTACACTCGTCTTTTTCTTCTAAATATATTTCCAACCCCGCCCCGCCGTGATGTTGGTCCCGGCAGTAGATCTTTGACAGTCGTAACTGGTAATCAGAAGCCCAAAACCCTGACCACCAGTCTTACCAAGGGGTATCGTGTTACCCAGTTACTGGTTTGTATAGGTCAGATATGTTGTCCGTCCATGTAAAATACTGGTCTTCGGCTTCCTGTTAGACTGGATGTTGGGAAAATACTTGGCAGATTGACCTCTATCGTCGTCATCTCAGTGTCCATTTTCATCCTAATCATAATATCTTCTTAAACAAATTCCACCTATCATTTCTTTGGTCTGAATCTTTAAAGAAAGAAAGAAAGAAAGAAAATACGTTTATTTGCGGTACACATGACGCAAAGAAAGAACAAAACACAAAAATAAACAATTTGGGGGAAAATATGCGTCACATCCACGCAAAACGGCCATCGCTCAGCATAATGCTGCGACCCTATGCGAGACAGAGCCCCAACGCTGGTTTTCGGCGACAGCCGAAACTTTACTTACAGCCATTCTCATTAACACAATAATACTTTTGTCGTCACATTCTTTTCATATCTTCGTGTCATCATCAGTCATCATAATATGTTTTCAAATATTGCATAACCCAGAGGAGGTATCACGGACTCAGTCATGTGCAACTATTAAGAAATGTTTAATTTAAAATCTCATCTGCCTTACTTTTTCGCAAATGGATACAGCTGAATAATTCTACTATCAATTAATATTCAACTTGTTTTAACCTGTGAAACCGCTACTGTATTACGGGTTTTGTCGACGCAAGAATAGACAAAATGACAGATTGTGATTGTTTATCTGTCATTTTGTCTATTCTTCCGTCGACAAAAGCCGTTTCTACGGTGGTCATGCTACGCGTGCTGGACGATAAACTATTTTCTATTTCTATTTGCCTTGTGAAAATGTGAAGCAATTCCTGTAAAAATACAGTTTGCCCAACGTAAACATAACTAAGACCACAATGTGAAAAAAAATAGACTGCTAAAACTCGGCACGTGACAACGCATATTCAAGAGAGCTTTAATCGGCATTCCGTGCAGATTGAATATAGATTTCTAACGAATATAGGACAAAGGGCTCGCCTGGATCTCCCATACGTTCAAAGTAGTATGCTGATTTATTCAGATTGATCCCTACGTGTGGTCGACTGTGAATAGAACTCGCTATCTCCCGAACGTGGTCTAAGTAAGAGTCGATTAAACGATTATATGAAGATGGACAAGGGGGTCCTAACTTCGTAATAATATTATTCAGCGGTTACCAACTGTTTGTTGAGGTTGACGAGGGGAACGAAGTTCTATAGGCTATGTTCATCATAATTGTATGGGCAAACTCTGCATGAATAGAAACCAAAGTATAAATCGGAGTATTGGGAAATGTAACAGAACTCTTCATATTGACAATTCGTTAATTAAATTAATTGGTAGAAAATAGTTGATCCTGTTCGACCCTTTTGGGCATACTGAGTAGGAGAGAGGATTAAATAATATAATGGTTTTGAACAGGTAACCTCACAAAAAATAAAACGACCGGAATTTTTCTGCTGCAGAACATTGGCTTTTGACAACTTCGACCAACGAACTTATTTCTGTCTACCTATCTGGAAAAAGGTTGGTCATCATTTGCACAACTTTTTTCATATTATCATTACACACCCAAATATCCCAAAAATTAAGCCAACCGAATATTTGTGTTACTCCAATCGGAAAACGAGAGCCTGAACTTAATGAGAAGTGACGTCATTTAGATTTGTGAGTCTCGAGGGAGGGCCGAGTCTGTCTAACAACATAGCTATATCTAGATCCGAGCTGCTTTATTAGAACTGACATTTGGTTCATATTTTATGATGTTAACGCGAATTCAAAATAGCTTGAGGTCGCAAATCAAACTGGGAATCTCAGATCGGATTTTGCTCAGTGCTGTGGGCAAGTGATAAGAGATGCAATAAGCTATTATACGTTGGTCTAATTATCACAACATGTTCTTGAACTTCCAATAAACGTGTTTTCAGAAAATGCTCTGATTTTTAAGGGTCTTTTTAATACTCGATGTTTCCTGGAGAAGCTGATAGAAAAATAAAATCAAGACCAATGCGAGGAAAAGAATCCACAGATGACATTTACAGTATTCAGCTCCAAGCCGCCATGTTTGTTGCGCCACAGTTAATCCATTCAAACAAGCTAGATTGTTAATTACTGTCTATGGGAGAGCTTACGTCCAACCACAGTATAAATAAGTAACAGTATTATGTGTCCATAGTAAACGGCCGAAACGACGCGCTTCGAAATCTTAGTGTATCTATATCAGTACGCAACCAATATCGAGTGTGCGGTAGTTACGCACGGACTCGAAAGATTTATATACCGAGCGGCCGTAGGTAATTATTTCAAGGCCATTGCCGAGACTTATTACTGTTACTTTATTATACTGTGGTCCCACAGTAGTAAACAGACGGTTATGTATTTGATTATGCATTCATTCATCAATCAGCACGCTCTGTTGGGCCATGACTAATTAACTGTAGTATTCTTTCGTCTTGTGCACAACGTTAGTGAAACTGGGCGTCTGTCACGAATGCATATTATATCGTGTTTTTCTGAGAAGCAAGTATGTAAAAAATGATTGATGTCTGAAGATTCTAGTTATGAGAATGATAGATCTCAGGTCTTAGGGCAATCGTGATTCTTCTACGGGATTGGAAGATTATCTTTAATAAAAAATGTTGGAGTAATATCTACCTATAGGTATACCGTAAGAGTGTCCGTGGAGTTTCTTGCCCGTTCTTCTCCATAGGAACCTATTAAGCTTTGGAATGGGCAACTAGCTTCATTTTTCTGACTGACCCACCCCTTGACAATTCAAAAGTGCCTGTAATTGATTTATTTGAAATAAATGGTTTGAGTTTATGGATGCACTGAAATTTTATCTAATAAAATGTTATAATTTAAACAAGACTTGATATAAAACAAATAGTGCCTCATAATTACTTTGACTTTGACCGCAACAGCAGTATCGACATTGACCGATTTTAAGTTCAAAATATGCAGGATTCGCCTCTCTGTCTTATCTGAAAAACGATTAAGGAAAATGCAAAATTTAATTAACTGTTTGGTCTAATTGCATTACAACTGTTTTCACAGCAAGGTCAGAACAGATTTGACTTCCACTGTTACTCGTTTGCAGTTTCCCAGATTTTGTAAAAAAAACCGGCCAAGTGCGTGTCGGACCACGCACAATGAAGGGTTCCTTAGTTGGGATGAATAAAATTTACCTCAAGAACAAACTTAACATTGTAGTTGAAAAACATGTCCCCCATACTTTCCAACTGCAAATGTAAATTTGAACGCACAATATTGGGTGATTTACCATGTTATTTTAAGACCATAGACTTCTTATAGGTTTTCCTGTAATCTATAAGCATAGAATTATTAACTGCATTTTTTTTTAATTTTTAGGATCAGTAGTTTCGGAGATAAGGGGGGAATTGTCAATTTTGAGAAAATATTTGAGATCCTCGCAATAAGCCTTTTCATTTGATATGTCACACGGTACATTTAGCAAAACTTCTTTCTTTTTTTTTTCTTATTTGCCCCCCAAAAGTGACGCCATATTCAAAATTCATTTATTTATGTTAGATGTCCGTGTTTGGGTCACAGAAATACATAGCAATGTTTGCTTAGTAAGCACAAACGAATAAGGGTTTATTTTTAAACGGGCAATCTAGTTTGTTGGTTTACCGGCCAGTGTGAAGCGTAGGCCGGATTGATTAAAAACTTGGTAATACTAGAGGGTATTAAAATGTTTAGGTTGATGAAAATGGGGCCTTGTTTGTTTAGGGTTTTAAATGTTTAGGGAGGACGATGGATATGATTGATGTCCTGATTTTAAAACGGAAAATTCAATCCATTATGAAGCAGTCTACTTATATGAGTGATGTCCGAAATTGTTGATTTAGGCAGATATAAATGTTCTAAAATATCTCACCAATATTCGAATCGAGGGAATTAATTAATCAGGCCAGCAAAAAAATAATCTGCCAAAAACTGTATGAACAAACTTTGTTATCCTAGCCTTCAGGATAATTTAATCACTCTAGATTTTATTTTATAGGAAATAGAAGCCATCGAAGAGCAATGGCGGACAGAGTCAGCAGATCTGGTGACGGCAGTGGCGCGGCTACAGGACGAGAACAAACGTCTACGAAGGACTATCAATGCGCCTGCAGACGGTAAGGATTTCATCTTTACTTGGCTTGAAGGGAACCCCAACGTCACTCCAAAATCTTGCGATGTTTATTTCCATAGGGTGTGTTTGTCAACTCCGCCACGTCAAGATCTACAGCTCCTTAGACACTTATGCCCATTTTCACCGACAACTGAGTGACACCAAAATGAATCCCTAAATAAAAGTGCACTGTTGGATTTTCAACTCTCAGCGCTGAGCCTAACGTTGAAAATCCAACATTGCACTTTATTTAGGGATTCATTTAAGTGTCACTTAGTGTTGATGAATACGGGCATTAGTATTTTAAACATAATTTTTTGTTGTAACGCTCGTGACTGCTTCTTTTTCCACTTACGAGGGCCAGCTCTTAACACACTTCCGAGACATGATTATATCGCTCAAATAAAGCCGAATAATCCTAACGGTCGAAAAATATCAATCGACGCAAACTTGAAGCTTTGACCCTTCATAAACCTTATTTCAGCAATCGTTCATTTCAAATATAGAGGAAAAGTTAGTAGCAATATTTCCCGCGCCCACATCCTTTCTGATTGGTTTCGGTCGGAGTTTGGGCTAGTGTTTCCCAAGAGACTGCCGGGTAGTCAACCACACGTACAAGAAAAACCTTTGGCATTGACAGCGCCATGATGTCGTCGCACTAAGGGCCGTTTTTGCTGTTCAACTGTTACTACTGTTGTTTACTTGATAGCTGGCAGCTTCAGGTTGCTTGACTTGAACAAACGATAAACCTCGTGGTTGCACCATATAGGGTATTGTAACGTTATTATAGTTTACTATTTGTGTTTAGTTTCTAAAATTAATTAATTAATATATCTGTTAGTTAATTGATTCAGGCGTGACCTATCGGAAATCCATTATAAAATACAATAGACGTAGATATATTTAGTAACCTATTCCGTTTAACTATTCCTAAAGAGTCTTAAAAAACCCTGTAAAAAATCGACACGTGTTTTACCTCTCAACGAGGCATCCTCAGGATGACGATTGACTTGTGTGGCAACACGCGGTGTTCGAGTACGCACACGTAATAATCTGTCGCAGTAAGATGGTTGAAACCGTGATATAGTTATATTCCTAGGGATATAACTTTATACAGTAATTTAGTTGTGTAGTAAAAGCGGTTCGGTATAACTGATGATGTTCGGCGTTCATGACGATAGCGTTTTCATGTGAAATTCTCAGATTTTCGCTTCATTTTTATTGAATAAATAGTTATTCAATAAAATGAAGCGAAAATGTTATACATTTTATAGACTTATAATATTGTTTGTTTTGGTCGTGATAATTTCGTAACGAATCTAAAGATTAAAGGTAGATAGAAGTATTGTAGTAAGTACTTGATTAGATAGTTCTTTATTATGTACTAGATTTTTATCTATTACATCTATTTTTTCTCTATTTTTTTTTTTTTTTTTTTTTGTTGATTGTTTGCCTAAATATATAAAAAAATGTTTTTTTTAACGTGAATTATTTAAATGACTACTTACTCCGACATATCGATATCATTCTTAAAATAGAAGGGCACATCAATTGAATAGGTCCTAGAAAGATGGCAGTTGGTGTATTTGAAAGTCTAGTTCTAGTTTACGTGTCCTTACTCCTAGGCCCGTTTGCACCACAAGTCACTAAAGCTTGGGTGTCCTAGGAAAGCGGTTCCGTCATATTATATCGACCGTCATGAAAATCTGTAATTTTCACCAGTATTTAACAATCTGTGTTCAAATACCATTTCGATGTAAATGATTGGATGTTTGTAGGGATTTGGTCAAACAATCACAAAAGCTCACTTGGGATTTAAAATTAGATTGAACGATTAGAGGCTTTATCAAAAACCCGTTGCCTCATTGGTCTAGTGGTCACAAGCGCTACTACTGAGCATGAGGATCTGGTCGAGCAAAATAGTATTGGGATTCCCTATTAGGATTTTCTCAGTAGCACCTCGGAGTCTCGATTTATGCCCGGTTGATGGCAATAGGCTCGCCGTAATTACATAAGACATAACTGGCGAAATGTGGGTGTACTTAGGTACACCTCAGACTAACCCTTCGAGGAAACAGGCGTGATATAAAAAACCGGGAGATTCATCTGTGTTGTCATGTCATGATACTCCATATTGGAAAGGAGGAAACTCCACAGGGTAACCAGTCATAATGAAATACACAAAAAACTGAGCAAACCAGTATTTCTACATACATCGTTTCTGATTACTTTTGCTTCCCCAGTTTTCAAGTTTCCCCAGAGACATCCATTGTCAGATTCGCAGTCAAAGTGACATAAATCAAAACATTGACATTCAGCCAGACAGGGAATAGACAAACATTGTTAGAGAGTAATATTTTCGAAGCTCTTTGAATATTCGCTTTCGAGCCTTTGTTAGTGTTCAATTCCTCGAATGTGAACCGAGATATTTGACAGTTGAGACAGATCTTTATTTGACAGTTTCGCACCTGGACAGATTCTCAGCTGGACAGATTAGCAACTGGACAGAACGTGTACAGTCCATGACATAATTAAATTGAATGAGTCGGGAATATGGACTTTTGATTTCTTGAGTCTAGTTTAATATATGGAACAAATTGACTAAAAGAGTTATGAATATAAATGTTGATAAATAGAGAGGGAGAGGATAGCCAAAGAAAAGATGGATGGATTGTGGGAGGAATGATATGAAATAGAAGGAATTAAATGATAACGTGACGGTTGACAGGAGAGAATGAAAGAAGACGAGTGAAATTATATTAAAATTAAAAAAACCCTCGACACAAACTTTTCGTCATTTCTCTTTCAAACTCCGTCACCAGACCCTGTTCATCATCTAGGTATCTATAACCTATTCATTGAGACCATTCCAATGAGCCCAAACACGATACCTGTGCTGTAAGTTGGTAAGGGAGTTGGGTATCCTGCAAATTCCAGATGATGCTGCAGCAGCAGTTCAAAGCTACTACGAGTATGTCCTTTTAATATCATTGAAGTAACAGAATTCTAAATTTCAAATCGATCAGACCTGTGGAAGACGCTCACATCCATTCATCAACTAGAAAAGACCTGGTAATCTTTAAACGGCTGAACCGATTTTGATAAAACATGTCTAAGAACCACCACTAGAAAACCGCTTTCAAATAAAAAAAATCCGATCAAATCGGTTCACCCGTTTAAGAGCTACGGTGTCACAGACAGACACACACATAGCGGTCAAACTTATAACACTCCTCTTTTTGCGTCGGGGATTAAAAACTTGTTGCGCCGACCGACTCCAAGTAGATGTAGACAATGAATCAATATAATGTACATCATAAATCTGTTAAAAAAGAGTAATTGAAAGTTAGTAAGAAAATGAAATGAAAGTAAGTGATGAGTAGCGGAAAATAAAAGAAATTGATCTTAAACGTGCCGAAGCATATGCTTTGTTATTAAAATCTTACAGCAATAATAAATCTCGTTCCGTTCAGATGACATCACAGGCATCCCGACGCGTTGCGAGTTTGTCCGAAAGGGATATCGCGACCCACACAGCATACAGGCAACGGAAGCAACACGGGTGGGTTTTAGTCAGTAAAAGTCTGACACGCCCTCTCGCTCCGCCCAGAGCGGGAGAAGTTATTTGATAATTTCCCACTCTACTAAAAAAAAGGCATCACGACGCAGATATGGTTCATGCTAGTACACTTTTATTTAAACAACCAACAAACAAAATAATAATAGTACCTACTATAGTCCGCGCGCGACTGCTAGTCACCGCCGAGATATGCGAGCGGTGAAACGGGGGGGGTAGACAAAGGGCAAGCTAACTCAGTCTGACAATTTTGTCAATGGCGCCCTAGTACTACTATAGTAATTCATTGACTGTTGATTGTCAACGTGCACAGAGGACCATAAGCTATTGAAAATATTAGTTATAAATATGTCAGTTTCCAATTTTGACCCGTTGCTTGGCAAAGGCCTATTCTCATATATATACTAGACGAGCAATGATCACCATGCTAGCTCACTGCATATCTTCGATAACTGAAGCATACAAGTCCAGCATGTATCTGAAAGTTGTGTTCATATTTAAGGGTCTAGAGATAATTAAACTAAACAACTTTCTCATGGAACCAACATTGTCATTTTTTGACAATGTTGGTCACATCACATATCGATCAAGTAGGTATTGAAATTTTGAATGGGACAGTTAATAATTTTTTTGCGATTACGGTATTGGTCCCTTGGATATGACCACGCTTTTACACACGCTATATACTCTCCACTATATTTCTATGCACAATACGGGAGTCGTTTTAATATATTCTCCATTCCTGGAATATCTTCCATGAGCACAAAACATTTTATTCTTTTAGTTGAAACTAAGAATGTTTGCAAGCATTCTGGCTGACTCGATTCTCTCTGGAATTCGTATGTTAAAGGCAAACGACTGAAATGAGTATTTTCTTGAGTTTCTGCAGAATGTGTGCTCAAATTCTTATGTTCTCCCTCCCTGCAAGTTCTTGCTTTGACATTTTATTTTACTTTCTGTCTGCCGGATATTTGTGAGATTTTATTTTGTCGTCGTTACCGAGACTTTATCTCTCATGTATGGCTAAAAGGGAGAGATTTATTATCTGTATTAAGGTTTGCAGCAAGCGATATAAATAAATCCCTATTTACCGCTTACCTGATTAGCAAGAAATCCTAAAGCATTGATTATTTTAGCAAGACACCGACGATGATTCTACGTACAAAACATTAGCTTAGAAACCAGTTTCCAAGCTCGATACTATCTAATATTGAGTAACAAAAACAATGGTGTTCTTACATCAAACTGTGCCATTTCACCTCAGTTCCGTATGTGGCATCATGTCCTTTCGCTCGCGAGTTATGCTAGCAACAGCAAGCCGTTGGTTTAGTTACGTGCGACGCCTGATTAGCGCGAACTAAGCTTCATTGACGCGTTAATGTGAACTCGGCCAAATCATTTCGCTAATGAACGCGCTTTGAGAGCCGATAAGACCGTCAATGGACATGCTGTTAACGTTGCTACTTTAGAACATACCAATAACAAACGTCCATTTATCATTATTCCTTCATCTAGCCTTTTCCAACTATTTGAGTTGGCTTACAGTCTAAATACGACACACGGAATCACTGTCTTTGGTCCTATGTAACCCCATTCTTCATTACAATCATGCACAATCTCTTTCTTCCCACGGCATTACCCATCATAAGCATAGGCTATTCTATACAGTGATACTGTGGCTACGGGTAGACTAGTCTTCATACCTCTGGGTTTCTTCCTACTTGTTGCAAACAAGTCTTAAGACCTCCGCCTTCTTTCTACCAGAATCAGAGCCGACAGTGGTATTTTTTTCTTTCTTTCAAGTGTAGTCATCATCATTGCCAGCTATTTTTCTAAAGCATCTAGAATCGTGTAAAATCTTATTTTTAACATCAAGGTTAAGGCTAAGCGTATGCTGAGACGCAGGTGACGCGGGTCCACGCAGCGCAGGGCAGAGCAGTTTTTGTAATGCATCAATGTACTGACAGCTGCGTACGTTGCGGCGTAGGCACGTGCAACGCAGACATGTGTAAGTTCTGCTCTGTGTGTCCTTGTAGAGTGTCCTTGTGTCCGCCACTGATTTCTGCGCGACGCGTGCAGTTCTTCACTTGTTTTTTTGCTGGGAACGCAGCACAGCCGTCTCTATGTACTAGCTAGGACGCGAATGTGTCTGTGTAGCTGCGTCGCAACATACGCTCGCGGCCTATGTCTGCCTCGCCTGCCCTACCCTGCAAGATCTGCCATGCTATTCTGTAAACATCTCACCGTGAAAACTTGGGTGAAGTGAGCTGTCAATAGTGTCAATCCCTGTGGAATGACAGCTCACTCCACGCTCACTTCACCTAAGTTTTCACGGTGAGATGGTTACAGAATAGCACTGCTGTACTGTGCTGTGTCACCTGTGTCTCAGCATACGCGTAGCCTAACTGTTATTTGAGTTTCTTTAGCATTAATGTCATAATCATCAACTGAATTACCCCCCTATTATTAGCGTGTTTAATACAGCACATTGCTATGTACGTCAAACGTTATAGCTATTGTTAGTAAATATATATTTCTTTAGGTTAATTTTTTTGCAATAATGCAGGTAGCTCATCCTTGTATTTGTGCAGGTGACATCATGTGTAGTCACTTATTCATTGTATATATTATTATGGATATGTAAAATGAATCATTGGTTACATTCGCCTTATAGGTATAACCAAATGTTGTCTACGTATTTATTGGTGATTTTACGGCACGTCAAATCTCAAGTAGAGGTCAAAAGGTCAAAATCTTAACTAGAAAGCTTTACTAAACATTAAGTCCTACCTTTATGGTTTGGATGGGCAACTAGCTTCATCTTTCTGGTTGACCGTCCTTCCTTCGACAGTTAAAAAGTGCCTGTATTGAAATTTGTGTCGGACTTGGACAAGAATCATTTCTTGCGTAGCAAAAATTTTATTCTGGTCTGTCCATCTCAGTCTTCTCTCTTAAAACCTCAACCTTTTGCATCATCAGCAGAAAGTTAGACTCTCATCGTGAGGCCTCTCTAGTCGTCAAGTCTTACAATAATATTACTTTTTCTTAACTGGTGTTCAGAATAAAACAATTTATTAATAAGCATTACAGAGTAGTCTAAACAAACACTGACAATTGAAGCCAAGTCACGATAGTGATTTTGTGTGTCAACTTAAGTCAATAAATAGACAATGAAATAGAGTTTCTATTTGATATCTCAACAAATAGTTGTTACAGATTTATTGTAGTAGATGCAGATAATAATAACGTGACCTAAAATATTGGTTCAAACAATGTTAAATAATTAACATGTTACTTACTTACTTCTATTGCAATTTATTACGAAGTTAAATGTCTTGTTAATTTAAAATGCACTCTATTTAGAGTTTCGTTAAAGGTCAAACACAATATGACGAATTCTAGAAAGTTCATACCTTGTTTGTCTATAGTCTGGCTAAAGAAGTAGACTGGTATAACTAAGTTATAGACGATAGTATCAATGAAAGGCTACGAAATCTTCAGTCTCTTTCGAAGTCATCGCAGTGCCAAATTTGCTTACGAAAGAAGACCAAGAGATACTCCACATCATCAACCTGATGATAACCTAACTCTTGCAAATAAAACTGCACGTTATCCACCAAAACTCAAAGTCCAATATCCCACAGGTTCAAGCGCGCCACCGTCACCAGCCAGGGAACACGACCAGGAGGTCCTGTCCCGACTGAGCAGCACGGCAGAGAAGCAACGAGCTACGTTACGTCATCAAGAGCTGCAGTTACAAGAGAAGCAGCAGCTGATTGATAGCGTGAGTATTATTATATAAGCTTGTTTAATCCGACCGAAGTTATCTAGCTAAATTTTGTGACGTCATCCAGAAATATTCTAAAGATTTGAACGCTACTAAGTTCTAATCATGAGATGCTAAGCGGGCGAGTGGGCCGCATTCTACCCAGTTATGTCAGTATCTGTCGAGTAGCAAGCTCCAGGTGTGCTGCTGCACGCGTAGACCACAATAGAAACGGGTTTTGTCGACAGAAGAATAGACAAAATTACAGATTCACCATCACAATTTGTCATTTTGTCTACTCTTCCCTCGACAAAACCCGTTTCTATTTCGGTCATGCTAAGCGTGCTAGTCACTGCTGAGTAAAACTATTTGATTTCGATAATATTACAAGGACTTGTATGTCATGAGTACTGTACAATAAGTATTAAGACGATCGATGTGTGTGAGTGCCGTCTCGGTATGAAATGGATGCGTAGCTTTCGATCGACGCGTGCGACTGCAATTATGTAGCCACGAGCTCCTCTGTGTCAAATGGATGTCCAGGAACGTTATAAAAATATTTCCTTGACTGATAAACACAGCCCAAGCCACTGATGATGGGAATATTTCATTTAAACCCCACTGATATTGGTGGCGACGAAAATAGATCGTACGTCAATCATAGAAAAAGGTTCCACAAAAAAGCGGGTGGCCTTCCAATTGACCGATTGTCTATGATAATAAATGTCAAACGAAAATATTTTATGTGAAACAAAAAAAGTTCTGGGACTGCGTAGAATTAGATTTGTTAGACGACAGGTTATTGAATCTATAACAAGTTATTGACACTTTGTCCAAGTATGGAAGTCCACTATTTAAACAAAGCCAAAAATTGAGAGATATTGTCTGTAATCCATCTCCTTAGAATTCATAACGTGTAAAGCTTCGTTTATAAATATAAATCTTTATTGCATATGGACCATGTGATCTATACAAAAAACACAATTTAAAACAATAATTTTCTATAAAGTGGCAAACATACACACAAACATAAACTCACAACTTTCTTTTCTTTGTTTATGTAGCAGACATATTAGTAACTAGCTGCTACCTTAATTATTTTTCTAAAATAAAAGTAGCCCTATTTACATCTTATAACATCAGATATCAAGTGAAAGTCCTGTAAAAATCGGTCCAGACGTTTCGGAGATTAGCCGGAACGTTTCTGAAACGACTAACGTCTCTGAAAGACAAAAATGTTAAAAATTGTTTTTTTTTGTTATAAGTACCGTATATAATTCTTTATGCATTTAGTAAAAAAACTGTTATTTTTTATTTGTCATAAAAGGCCCATTGACATATCCCATTTTGCTTGGAAAAATTTCTTGGTTTTCGACCGTATCTTTAGATAAAATGGTGAAAGTCCAGTTTAATCTAACGACCGCAGCATATGTTATGCGCAACAAAAAATAAAAATTGTTTATTCTGCACAAATAAGACGTACATTATTACATAGAACACAAAGAGTCGATCGATTATAGTCTGTTCCAAAAGTGTCTAATGAAAGTGTAAACAAATCCTGTTGAAATTGAAATTAACCTCAATTGTCAAATGAAAAATATTATAGAGGTTGTTTAAAAAAATATTCCGACGAACTGAGAACCTCGTCCTTTTTTGAAGTCGGTTAAAATTTTGAATTTCGGGTTCCAGTGTTCAAATAATCAAATTAAAACACTCAATTTGTAATGCTACTACAAATTTTCATCCACAGTTACGCTTTCTAATCCAATAGTTAACATTTTCTTTCTGATGTTTATCAGAAACTATTTGGATACCAGCCCTCACCAATTTGATGTAATCTTCGAAATGGTCTCCAAGGGAACTATAGACTTGTATCCAAAGAAAAAAAACGAAGTAATAACCCTTTGACATCCCCCAAAGGATGCCAAAATGTCTTTTGACCCGCAACGAATTTGCTCTGAACAAAATGATGAGATATTAACTTAGACTTTTCTATTATAGTTTCAACTGGCAAAGCCTCTTTGTAATATTACTCGTTCTCGCTGTAAAGGCGAAGTTTTTAGCCGTAAATCCTTCAGGCCTTGTTAGGCTGTTAAAACTTTGTACCTTTACGAGATATAGAAGACACGTCGCTCCGTTCTGATGTGTAAAAGTTTCGAGACATTTTTCTGTCATCTAAAATTGTAGTGAGTTAGTAGAATATAGTTTTTTTTACCGACTTCATTTTAAATCATAATAAATTACATAGCTTTAATTTGAAGTATTTTTTACCAAACTAGTAATTTTGGTACGCGTTTAAAGTAAAATTTTATGATGGCCTAGTCAAATTTCAAGGATAATTTCGCGGCTTCTAAAGTTTAAAAAATAAAATCTAATTCAAAAGTCATTCATTCACACACCAGGCTGAGAATCATTACTTTTCGAACGTCAAACGCGGGTCACGTTTTCGTAATTTTTGATATAACTATGCGATAAATGGTGCTATTATAAAACTGGGTTGTGGGGTCAGATAGGAAGTCGCTCCATGTAAAATACTGGTACCTATTCAGCTGCACCAGGTTAGATTGGAAGCTGACCCCAAAATAGTTGAGAAAAGGCTAGGCAGATGATGATATTTGAATGCGTGACAAGCTAGAATACGTGACAGATCTAATACTACACCAAAGGATTGTACAAATGTTTTGTTATTGGTTAATAACATATGATCGAGATGTAGTCTTGAGTCATCCCTAGATGAGATAAGCCTTGTATCATTCGGTCACTTTGGTATTATAACATAACGTAGTACCACGCCTGTATTCACCAAAGACTTCGGGCAGTAGTCGGGAAACTCATTAGTCAATAGAGCCAAGATTTCTTATGAAAGCCTTTCCTTTCTGTGTGTCCAAACTGTCTCAATACGCTTTTCATAATCATTAAGGGGACTACAGGACCTAAACGTGCCTAAACGCAAGTTTTATAATGCATAAAAGAATATGATCCACTGCAGTAAACAAAATCAGAAAAATATATGATATTCTTCAGGATATATGCTAGTATGATAGTGTGTTGAAAACATAATACAACTAATTTGATACGATAGAAAAAAATCATGAAGATACCTCTAAAAATTTCATTTAACGATTAAAAATCATATTAATTTACATGCAATCATTCTGATTTTTTGTCAGATTATTCTACAAGCTACATATTAGCATAATACTCGTAGTGTTTTAATTTTCCAGTCCAATCAATAGATTTTCTGTAAATCGCTAACTGCTTCATATTTTGCAATAAATTACCTGCGTCGCGCTTCTCTTTCATTTCTATGCAGTCCGACAGTGATCGCGCTTTAGCTGTTGTAAGCCTCTTAAAACTCCCATCTCTTTCACTCCACAACGCTTCTTAAGATTAATTTGCAAAGAAGTAGGATGCCTTCATCATCATATCGGCTGATAATAATATGATGAAGGCATCTTACTTATTAACAAGTTAACCTTGGAAAACTTTGGCGGAAACAATTCTTTGAAATAAAGTTTGAATTTTGAATAAAACTTAATATCTTGCTTGATGACCGAAAACCCGACCCCCGCGCGTATCTACGCTCGCACTAATCGACATTTGTACAGAGCCGCAGTATATAGGCCAAAGAGCCGCATGCGGCTCACGAGCCGCGGTTTGCCGACGACTCGGTTAGGCAAAGGAGGTGTACCTACAGTACACCCACATTTCGACAGTTATGTTTAAGTCCCATGTATTAGGGGGCGAGCCTATTGCCACCAACCGGGCACAATGTTATTATCTGTCCATCTAAATCTGAAGTGATAGATCATTTGTTATTTACGACTTTCAAATACTATGAGAAGTAGGTCTGTTAGTAGTAGGGGAACGTCTTATTTTAACGGAACACGGCGACAAGGTAGGTATAGATAAAGTATTTGTGAAAAAAAATTGACACCTTACGTCAATTTGCTGTGTTTGTGCCATCTTATACAACTGACAAAAAATTACAGTTGTGATTTAAATATGTGGACAATTTAAATTGGTTGAAAAAGGCGTTCGTAGTTTTAGGCCCTTTCAAGTATACTTAATGGATGCAGCTTTCCTTGACTGAATATTAATCAATGTGCCTAGCCTTTTCTCAACTATGTGGGGGTCGACTTCCAGTCTAACCGGATGCAGCTGAATATTAGTATTTTACATGGAGCGACTGCCTATCTGACCACCACATCCCAGTTATTGGGTAATACGATACCCCTTGGTAAGACTGGTTGTCAGACTTTCGGGCTTCTAACGACCCGTTACGACTGTCAAAGATCCACGAATGACAGCCGGGACCAACAGCTTAACTTGCTTTCCGAGGCACGGAGATGTCTCCGTATGTACACACATCCACGGCAAGCGTAGCTTAACGTGATCGATCGACCCGTGCGGCTTTTATTACTTAGCCACGAGCCCCTCCAAATTTAATCCCCCTATTGACCCTCAGAGCATAAAACTAAATCAAGTACGTAGACGTCTTCAATCTATTACCAAGTCTAAATTTAGCATCAATCTTTTCATCAGCGTCCCAGCCTAACTTTACACAGCCATAAATCGCGACATCCTCCATAAAGCCTCGAACGAGGTACTGTAAACATTATCTCGTCTTAACAACGTAGTCTTTATGTGTACAGCTATAAGGTTGAATGTCACAGTAAAGTAAAACTACGCAGTAAAGACTGTCTTTAATGGACTTGATAACAAAAAGTTTATTGCGTCGTGTAGTTTAGGGCTTGGAATGCTTAAATAGGTGGTATGAAGTAGATAAATTCTGAACAACGTATAGAAAGAAAGAAAAGAAAATAAAGAAAAAGAAAGAAAATAAAAATGAAGAAAATACGTTTATTTGCGTCAAGCATGACGCAAAGAAAGAACAAAAACACGAAAATAATAATTTGGGGGAAAATTGCGTCACACCCATGCAGAACGGCCATCGCTCAGCATAATATAATTGACTTTTTGTGTATGTTGTGTGTACGTAGGTACTCGTTACTAATATCATCCCGCGCCGCAAGACTGACCGTCATATGTCGTAGCCCTGTAGTTACACTAAACGCGCGTATTCATAAAAACGCCATGTGCCTTAATAGGAAGACTTCCACTTACCTCAGGTGGACCGTCTGGACGTAAGATAAAGATATTCTATATTGACTTTTTTTATTTCATCTATTATTGTATACAAAATTGTGACTAAATACCATTTGTTTATGTGCCGTCTCAATTGATTGACATATTATTATTAACTTAGTGTTTGGCATGAAATTGTGACGTCTTACCTATTGACTTTATTTTATATTTTTGTTTTTATTTTGATACACCTAAGTTATTTTGTATGCCATCTGGCGGGACATAGTATGGAACAACATTTATTTTTTATTTATAATATAACTTCTGTATAATTTTACCCTATGTACACAAAATTAATAAATGAATTTGAATTTGAATTTCATCACATCTTCAAATAATAAAAACTCAATTCGCGCGCAGCATCTCTGCCGATAGCACCCGACTGTTAGTGATAGATTGGTTCAATAAGCCCTCGTCGCCGCATGGTTGCGCTCATCCTTTCCATTTTATTGAAATGTCTCTCTTTTATTAAAATGTCTGGAATATTTTCAAACTGCGAATGTTATTCTTCACATTCTGCGCTCTGACACAATCTTTTTCGCGATAAGATTGTTTTGTTGATTGTTTTGCAAATATGAAACATGATTTACCAACAAAAATAAGTATTTGTCGAATATTTTTTGATGGGCAGTCGCCCCATGTAAGATACTGGAAGTCGTCTCCAACATAGCAGCAGCAGATTGATTGATAGGCATTTGTGTAAGATTGATAGTAGATTGGGTTCTTCCGCCAGGAATTTTTCATTTGCAGCCCACAGTTTAGTTGATGGCAATAGGATCACCGCCTATTAGGATGGGAACATAAATAGTGAAATTCACACCGCATTCTCTTCTATTCTAAACCATTATGATATTAACTAGATAATCAGTACATCATCACATTACATAAAGAGTTCCAGTCTAATGGGAAGTTCCCTCGTCATAATTGCTAATCGAATGAAAATCAAACCGTTGTGTAACACAGCGGATGCCATACGGAACTACATTATTACTAGGCTCGTCTGAAAGTACATTATGGAATAGGATATCTATATCATTGATGTTATCTTTGGATGTTACCAAATAAATGATTAGGGTGATGATCAGTCTTGTGCTTAAATAATAACGCGAGATTGATGAAATTAATCGGTTCGCGGACGGTAAACGAGTCACAACAGAAGTTTTATTGTCATGACGTCTACAGATGTCAAGCGCGCGCAATTCGTAGATAGGTAAAACCAAGTCCACATTATGCCTCAAAGAACACAAAACATTTCTTGTTTGTGATTATACGGAATTAAAATATTGACCTCGTTAAAAGATAAGCTATCGATCCTGGGGCTGTACTATGACTTGTTAAAGTAATCATCGTTCCAGTGTGAGAGAAAGATGGAGCTATACAGGACGAATTGCACTATCCTTATTTCACAACGGAAAAGTGATGGTTTTAACACGTCATAGTAAGGCCCCTGGACTCTTATGGCAGTTGTCACGGGTATTGAGACACTTGAAAGACACATTTAACTAAAGACGTTGGGCTGGTTAAGCATAATACGCCTTTACTGTTCGCACTGGGCACCCGGCTCTGTGAGAGGTTGTGGGGTGTTACTCACCACGCGAGTCCCGTGATAAATTCCGATATTCATGTTACTCTTGGTTAGACTGAAGCCGACTCCAACACAGTCAGGAAATGGTTAGCAAACAAAGTAAAGTATCTAACGCTGCATTTGTTCTAGATTGTAAGTTCTGACTCACTACTTGATCGTCTTTTGTCCCTGGCATTCTAGAAACTGTGTAAATTATTTCATCACCAATGCTCTCAAAACGGTGAACAAGGAAAACACTGTGAGGAAACCGGCATGTCCTAGAACCTCTCACCGAGAGAAGGCCAGTGTCCCAGCAGTGGGAACATTTTAGGCTGATTAAGATTCTAGAAACACCCAAACACAAATCACCTTATCACTTACATAAGGCCATGTATTCCGATGTTTACATACAAATAACTCCATTTACAAGGCTACGCGGGTATCACCAAGGCTACTCCTAGGGAGTCCACTTGTGTTATCAGTTAGTTGTTGACATATCATTAACCTTGTGTTAAGTCATGGTAGGTGGAAGCGGCTTGTTTGAAGATATCCTCAGTTGTGCGGTGATAATGGAGATGTTTTGTTGCTTAAGACTTGAGGATGTAAAACACGTTGTATCGTTTTCTCAACGATGATTACATCTCTAACTAATAAGATAGAAGTTCTTTATGTTATTTTACACTGTATATTTTAAGTTCCTCTCAAAGAATTCTTATTATTTATGCGTCTCGTCGTCCCGTCAAATTATTGACATGTCCTGAACAGCCCCAAATCCGAAAGGTAACAGAACATCACTCCTGTGTTTAGTTTGGCAGAGGCGCACCTATAGTACAGGCAGTGCTCTGCATTACGTGACTCCTCTTACAAAGAAGATGGGAAGAGGGGTTAGGGTTATGCGGGTAACTGATTATACACCCACAGTTCGCCAGTTATGTTTAAGTCCCATGTAATAAATAGGGGGCGAGCCTATTGCCATTAACCGGGCGTAAACTCCAGTTGGAAAAAATCCAATAACACTGCCCGACCCGGAATCTTACCGAGGACCTCATGCTCAGCAGTAGCGCTTGTGACAATTATACCAATTTTAGGCAGTCAGATCCGAAAGGTACTGAACCAGAAATCAGTGAATTCAGCTTTGTTGCCCTTTTGAATCTTGAAGTAGTTATGAATGAACTTCTTTATAATCATAAACTCTCCAAGAACCTAAACTATGTATATCTAAACCACGCTTCCGTCAGTAGTTGAGTCCATGCAAATTCTGCCCTTTTAAAAGAAAATGGCGCCCACGCAAACCCACGCCTAAAGGTCAGAGCGCAAAGGTCATAATATAAGCAGCCAGTCGTAATGAAAAATTTAATAAAACATTATGAAAATCTCGTTACTCGTGACCTCCATGCTTATTTACACCTCGAATTATTACCCTCGGGTCTACTTAGTAAGTTGATGAAATGTATGATGAGGTTGCTGTTTGAGGTAGGAACTTTTTGGAGCAGACTTAAAAAGGAACGTAGATTTTATTTTCTTTATTCTGGCCAGTTTTTTGGCTGTGTTAACTATTATGTCTAGGTAGTAATGAAGACTTACGTTTTTACTGGTGTATAAGCGTAGCGCTATATTTTAATTTTTTTATTAGTTTTTGATGCCCAAATAAAATATCCAATAAGGTTCCGTTTTTCTAATATGAATTTCTCAGTCTGAATATAGTCTGGTTTTTTGCCCGCTTCATAGCATTAAGCTTGCAGGGGGCAAGCTGACATTACACTAAAATAAACTGAAGAAAGGTTGAAGTAGTATAGATCTCTGTTTATCCCTTACGGGAACAGAAGCGAGATGTTATGTGTAAATAAAATATTGGCAAGAATTTAAAGGAGGGACCGGATAGTAGATTTCTCCGTCGATTTGTTGCTGTGGTTGTCTATAAATGAATTAATAATGATCTGGTCAGAAAAACTTGAAAACTTTAGTATTAAAGTTTAAGTTAAAGTCAATCCTCGGCTTGGTCCCCCTACGCGTAAGATAACATCTTTATATGTATTACTTAGCTTCATTATAATATTTAGGGCTGTTGTATTTCCGGCAACTATAATAGATGATTTCTTTGCGTGAGAAATTGTTATAACACGCAAGCTTAAAACAAAAAGACCTTTCAAACACGTGTCCAAATACAATTAGTATAATAACACATATTTGCATAAATAATTACTTTTGTTACGTCGCCCGCGACGTCGTCTACGTTTTACTCTTGCCATCGACTCAAAGCACTTTTGAATTGTCAAGGGGTCGGTAAATCAGAAAGGTGAAGCTAGTTGCCCATTTCAAAGCGTAGTAGGTTCCTATGAAGAACGGCCAAGAAACTCCACGGACTCGAAAAGAAGAAGCTGGTGGCACCGTGACCTGCAATCCTGCATATATTATGTATTTCATAATTTTTTTATACAAATATCCTGGATGAAAAGTATCCTATGTCCTTCTTCAGACAGGTGGTATAGGACCTGGTCCTATGCCACCTGTCTGTACATTTTTGTAAGTATCGGTTTAGTTGTTTAGGCGTTTAAGGCGAAAGCGTCAAGGTATCCCGCGAAATTCAAATTTTCTTACGTTTTTTGCAATTTGCAGGTCAGTATCATGTTCTATGTTGATCTAATTATGATTCGCGGCCGTGGCAAATGTTTAATTATAGAATTATAATCATAAAAAATATCAATACAACTCTCTAAGTTCATGTAACCCCATTGAATGACTATTTCATGAAATCATGACATTTGACAATTATGCTAACTTATGGAGTTGTATTGCTGATTGCAATGATTATAATTATGTAAAGCCATATTTGTTACGGTCGCGAATCATATTTTAATCAACATACAACCTAACACTGACCTGCAAAATGGAAAAAACTCAAGAAAATTTGAATATCGCGGGCTACCTTAGCGCATCCCTCTTAAAGGTAACAGAGAGACAGATACTTTCACATTTATAATATAAGTATGGAAATGAATATACGTATGATCGTTGAAGGGTTTAGATGTAGTCTAAAGGATTTTATCAGGACGTTGGGCAGTAGGCCAATAACAACCATCTGCGATCACCGAAACGCTTGCCAAAAGGGGGTGTTTTTATGGTTTTTATTGCTAGACAAACCGTGCGCCCGATGGCATTGGCAAAAATGACTCATGCAACTTTCATCCCCTTTTTAACTCCATTAGCGGATGATTTTTTTTAAAACCTTGCTTCGTGCTCACTTTTGTTATATGTATATAATTTTATGCTACTAGATACAGCGGTTTAGTTTGTGCGTTGGATGTCAGTGAGTCAATGAATTTAAGATTTTTACAAAAGAATAAAATTAGTTTCAAAAACTGTAACCCGATTACGGAAAAATAAAAGCGCGTTTAAAAAAAATACGAAACAAGAAAATATTTCAAACAGAAATAAGACATAGGTAAAAATGGTGAAGGTAAAACCGTGGTCGCATACCTGTATCTCATGTGGGTGCCAGGAACACCTACAAAATTCTAATGGCATGCGAAAATTTATACAAACGCAAAGGACCATGGGGTAGGACCATTGTTCAATTGCAAAATCGATGGATTTTTTTTGTAATAACAAAAACCTTTTCGGTTGGGCTCACCTCACCTAACCTAACAATTGACGAGAATATCCGTCAGGCCATAGAGTGAATCAGCCCACTGCCGATATTAGCCATTATTTTGCAGTAAAAATATTGATAAAAAATCGAAAGATTATGGTTTACAGCATGTTATTTAGTGCCAAAAATAATAACATTAAAACATGAATTTTCTAGGAATATCCCGTTTTTTTGAGTGATGTCGTCATAGTAAAAATTGGCACCTTACCAAGATGGTTTGACTGAGATACATTTTAAATCTGTTGGTCGGTGTAACTGTGCGTTAGTACTGGCGAAATATTCACAACTAAACATGTTGAAATCTCTATGTTCTTTCAATTTTCCATACAATGTTTGATAGGAACTAGAGATTTCAACATGTTTTGTTATGAATGTTTCGTCAGTGCAAACGCACAGTAAGGTTTGGGGGACGTTTTGACGCATCGTCCTTTATAGAAACCATCGTTCCTAAGATCTGACTTGGTTGGATGACGCACTTGGATAATAACATGGATACAGAGACTCGAACATTGTTTTGTAATATCAGTCAATCAATCTGCCTAGCCTTTTCCCAACTATAATGGGGTCAGCTTCCAGTCTAACTGGATGCAGTTGAATACCAATATTTTATATGGAGCGACTTCCTGTCTGACTGCACAACCCAGTAACTGAGTAGTACGATACCCCTTGGTAAGACTGGTTGTCAGACTTTCAGGCGTCTGACGACCCGTAACGACTCAAAGATCGACGAATGACAGCCAGGACCAACGGCTTAACGTGCTTTCCGAGGCACGAAAACGGACGGACGGACGTGCGTTTTGATTTGTAATATCAGTCGATTTATATCAATACGTACAGAGAGAATAAAAATGTTAAATACTTTACGGTTAATTTTCACTTGCACCTTATTATTTTTCCGTCTACGTATTGCCAAAATCTTGAATGAAAATGACAGTTTGAAAAGTTGACATGCCCGGTATGTGGGACAAGAATGTGTTTGAGAATTCCTTAATATTTTTTTCCATAATAAGCCATTGAATTGTTCAATACTGTTATCAATATAACCGAAATCAATCTTGACATGAAGGCTTACAATTTAATTCATAGAGATTGCGTGCAAAACATGACAATAAAATTCTACCAAACAAAATGCATCACGTTATCGCTGATAAAATTAAGTCGACACCTGGTTGATTTAAAGCAGTGTTATCAATTTAGGTCAGATTTATATTGAGGCTTTGACTGCGTAGTCTTTTCGCAATTGTGTTTTGGTGCACTGAGTCGAATTATGTCCGGCTCTTTCAGCTGCATGTCAATATTTTACATGAAGCCACTAACGTCCAGCTTCCAAACGGCAATACCGATATTCAAAAGTCATTTATTCTAACTAGGCTGAGAATTAGCACGTTTCGGACGCCAAAATTGTAAAATGTCCATAAGATAGTCCCCCAAAACGCCAACCGTTCACCACTTTCTAGTGCTTTAGCTGGGAAGAAGAAGTGGCGCAACACACTCCCCAGCAGCAAAAATGAAAACTACGAAACCTACATTTTGGAAGGGGCGACTAGAATCAATTCTACTTTTTTTGTAAATTTTGACGTTCGAATAAATGATTTGACTTTGACAGATGTTCGTCGTTTGGTGTGTAAAAATAGTAATCAATTTACAGAATAAGGCAGCCTTAGCTACTGTTGTTTTCCATTTTCTCCATCCCTTATAATTATTACACTCTCGCAGGTACAAAGTAACAAAGCCCTCATTATGCTTAACGTGCCACGCATTATAAACGTGAAGTTTCATACCTGCGCAAAAACTTATTACTTTATACGGGATGAAAAACATCCGTTTCAAATTATGTGCTGAGATATTCATCCGTTTATCACGGCGTGTTTAAATTGCAAATATGAGGTATTCCACTCACAGTACTAATTTGAAAGGCACCTTAGCTATTCCACTTAAGGCACCGAAACATAATTATGAATAAGTGGGGTTTGTTGGAACAGTTTTGAAATATGATTGTTATAAGTAGCACGAA
The DNA here is from genome assembly GCA_914767755.1 of Agrochola circellaris. Taxonomy (NCBI): domain Eukaryota; kingdom Metazoa; phylum Arthropoda; class Insecta; order Lepidoptera; family Noctuidae; genus Agrochola; species Agrochola circellaris. The sequence goes on from OU611860.1 coordinate 16,026,019, forward strand.
CTGGAGCTTGTGGCTAAGTAATAACAGCTGCACGGTTCGATCCATCAGGTTAAGCTACTTTTGCTGGGGTTGGTCTGTGGATGGGTGACCATCTTATAACGAGACTCCTCCGTGCTTCGAAAAGCACGTTAAGCCGGTGGTCCCGGCTGTCATTCGTGGATCATTGACAGTCGTTACGGGTTGTCAGAAGACCGAAAGTCTGACAACCAGCAACAATACGATACCCCTTGGTAAGCCAAGGGGTATTACCCAGTTGCTGGGTTGAGGAGGTCAGATGGGCAGTCTATCCATGTAAAATACGGCATAGTATTCAGCTGCATCCGGTTAGACTGGAAGCTGACCCCAAGGTACTTGGGAAATGGCTAGGCAGACTGATTGAAGTACCACGAACGGCACCAATTTTTCCAAAACTACTACTAATCTTTTTATTTATAGGGGGCAGAAATCTATAGTGTTCGTCTATCTGGGGATCGAATATCCAACCTCCTTACTACTGTCTAGAGTGATAAATAGGTTACCTAAATTATCTAGAACTTATTAGCTCAAGTCTCAGGATCAGCTGCTTTCAAAAAATTATCGATTGCTATCTCCCCAACTGAAACAAAACTGTAATACTACAGCGTTAAGGTTCATTTCAGAGTCACTATAATTATAATGTTAAGTGCTTTTGATCCCGCTGCAGTTTTTGGGGTCAAGGGGTCGAAATAGGTTAATGTAGTACTTGTTTTGCATTCAGTTGGCGGGTTGCATTCGTTGCATGAATTAGAGACTTATGCAAGGTTCTGGTCAGCTTTCAGGCTAAGTAGTGACTGAATTTTGTATTTTATTTATACGTTAAGAGAGGGATTATTTGCTATTCTGTGGGAATCTCTGTATAAGGTAGTTTTCAGGTTTAGTTTTGTGTCTTTTAATATTCGCATTTTTGTCGAGCTATGTGATTTTGTAATTTCCAGCCTAATCTATCCTACTCTTACTAGGTACTTACCAATTCCATGCAGCCATGTCTGTTAATTATTGTCAATTATTCTAAGGTAGCCATCTTGTTCTAAACTTTGGGCGACTGAGCTCTGTTGTGTGAAAATAAGGAAAAAACGAATTTTCCCCGATATGAGACCTAGTAGCTAGATCGATTTTTCGGTCTCGCAAACCCCTATATTGCAACTTTCATTGAAATCGTTAAAGCCGTTTTCGAGAACGTGATTACAAATATATATACAAATATTGCTCATTTAATAGAATAGGATTGTGGCGGCATCAACATCTCCACATGCGAACTACGCATCAAAGACCTGACATCACACACATCTTGACGTCACTCAAATCCTGCATCGCGCCATTAGAGTTTACCGCGCGGTGGACATATTACAAGCTCCCGATTTCAACCTCTGGGCAGTTGCCCGCCAGACGCGACACCCGTCTGGTCGGAGGAGACCCCCGAGGAGGTCCCGTCTGGTCGGTTCTATGGTGGATGAGTGAATTTTACACCCTGTTCCTCATGCCCCTAAAGGATTACTTGCCATCAAGTGTAACCACGTAAAAGCAAAACAAAACGCTCTCCTCTAATTCACTTAAACCAATCTGCGTGAAAATAAATTGTAATTCAATTCAATACCCTAAATGTGTCCGGAACGACCTCGTAAACCTGTATTAGTCTCGAGTAAGCAATCACTATCTAGCAGGTTGTAGGCTGTAAATCTGGACTATGTGTGGTGTGCTGGTCGAATTTAATACCGATGTGCGGTGTGTATCTTGATTCGAGTGTAATAAATTGAGTACGTACGTTAGGTGTTAATATTGTAGGAAGGTTCCGTATTTCGATTTCTTACTGACCGTTGTTTTTGACAGGAGTATCATGTTACCCAGTTATTGGGGTGTGGAGGTCAGATAGGCATCGTACCATGAAAAATACCGATATTCAGGTGTATCCGGTTAGACTGGAAGCCGAGCCCAATATAGTTCGGAAAAGGTTAAAAAAAAACAAATTTAAAATATTTTATATCACACAAGGGCACTTAAGAAACGTCAAAAGCTAAGTGCACGGTTCCAATTGGTCGTTTCCTATGGAGAAGAGCCGGCAAGAAAACTCCACGGTTACTCTTTTAAAAGTAAATGATTTTTACAATGTTTTCAAATTACAGTGTTAAAGAAAGAAAGAAAATATGAGAGGACAGTGTAGACCAATCAACAAGTACCAGGTACTTAGCAAAATATAAAATGGTCCACAGATCTACAGTCTGTTAAGCCTACAACGTTCTCACATTCACAAAATATAAAAGAAAATAATCTTAAATAAAAGATAAATAAAATAATCAAAATAAAGACCTATTTAAACCAAATGACAGGATTGCCACTACAGCTGTAACAAATCTAATTTAATTTGTTATTTTAGTTTGTAAATAGTTTTAGTTAAGCTAGTATATAATTTTGCTACTTTTATTAATTAATTAGTTATAAGTTGTTTGTACCCACTTTTAAATAGTTTAATATTGATGTATTAAAAAATATATTATAATTAGTTAGGTGATGTCTGAAAGTCGTTTTTGCTGAAAAAAAAAAACGAAAGCGTATGTGTATGGCATAGAAGCCTCTATTTGATGCTAGTCTCAAAACGAAATTTCTGATAAAATATTTATCTTCATCATATCAAAACAAATTAGCCTTTACAAATCCTAAACTTTCTATGGCCGGCAATTTATTTTCATTAAAACTCACTTAAGGCTTCATCCATTTTAATCAATTACTTCGCAGAAATCGTCAAGTGGCAGGTTTCAGGCGTACACTCGCGGAATGAAAAGATTAAGCATATTTAGGCAATTTTTATCATGCATGAGACTTTGAAAAATTTACGTCTGAACGAATATTATAAAGAGAAAAGATTTGATTTTTTGTATGTTTTTTTGTAATGAATAAACTCATAAACTACTGGACCGATAAAAAAATATATTCCACTGAGTAATTAAGCTATAATTTATAAAAATATCACGTGGGCGAAGCTGCTGGCGGAAGCTATCTTTATTAAAAATTAAATGCTGTTCATTATTAAGCGCATCAGTTGCGAACGGCTCGACCGATGTGACAATTTTTTGTTTTAAAATTTTCGTAATAGTCTGAATTAGGTTTTCACGGTAATAATTTTTTAAAATTATATATTCGGGAAAAACTGAACGTCCTTTTTTCTATGGGATTTTGACATTTGGACAGGACCACGTCTGAGGTTAGCTAGTTATAACTGAAACACACTGAAAAGGTGTTGTGACATGCGGGAATGTGTTTAAAAACTACTTTATTCTATCGTTCCGCGAGTGCAGGTACATACAGTACACAACTTAAATGTAGCATCGGCGAAATTTTTCCGTCGAAAACCGATCACCATCCGAACTAAGTGCGCCCTCAAAGTCACAAATATTTACTGCTTTAGTTGAAAATGATCTTTACGCAAACGCAATAACTTGTAAAGTCATATAACCAAATATATTCGTAATATTGAAATGAATGAATGAAAATTTTAAAATCTATTCTACATCTAAGTTGTGTCGTACTGTACCTACTTTTGTCGGATATTCGGCTTTTTACCATGTCCCCTTACGATCTAACATAGGCATTCTTAGAGAGCTGTAATGTCTGTGAGTCATGCTAAGGGGGAGACATGGAAACATTTGCATAAATCTATGGATTTATGCAAATGTTTCCATGTCTCCCCCTTCAGTATGCTGAAGGAATGACTCAACTTGAAAAGGGCTGGAATTTCGGCATTGCGGTTATAACTTGAAGAGTTCCTAGCATATTATTGCCCCAGCAGCCCCCCACTCTTAATCTCGCACATTTACCATTGTTTTGGTGGTCTTTGGCTCAAGTTACAGAGTTGGCCCGTGTTACAGAAACTAACTGAAGAACTCGAGAATTACTTCTTTCTTTTTCGTGTGGTTAGTGACTAACCTGGTGTCAGAGTTTTAAAGCCTCTCTTAGCTCTGACTTGGCTTCACATGCCGTCGAGAAATACCTCTCAGGCATGCCGATTTCCTCACGATGTTTTCCTTCACCGTTTTTAAAGCAAGTGATAATTATACAATACGCACATGTATCCGAAAAGTCTGAGGTGCGTGTCTTGGGTTCGAACTCGAGACCTATGACTTGGCAGTCCGACGGTCACACCACTAGGCAACCACTGCTACTTAAAACACTATACTACTTAAAACTAGTTTCAACCAGTCAAATGGCTTTAAACGAATTTTAAGCAATGCTTGATTGAGTCTTGTGTGATGTTCTGTAATACGGTCCTTAAAGGCACTCTCTAAGCTACATGAGCCATGAATATCATCATCTCCCTAGCTATGTTGAGGTCGACTTCCAGTCTTACCGAATGCAGCTGAATACCAGTATTTTACATGGTGCCTATCTGACCTCCTAGTTACTGGGTAATACGGTACGCCTCGGTAAGACTGGTTCTCAAACTTTCAGGCTTCTGACGACCCGTAACGACTGTCAAAGATCCACGAATGTTATCTGGAACCAACGGCTTAATGTGCTTTCTGAGGCACGGGGGGGTCTCGGTATGTAAAGATGGTCACCCATCCACGGAATGACCGCGGCAAGCACAGCTTAACCTGATCGATTGACCTGTGCGGCTGTTGTTACTAAGCCACGAGCAATTAATAGCACACCATATAAAATTCCATCCTTGTAAGCTTGAGCTTGAAGCTTTAACACTTGATGTAAAATTTACCCTAGAATTTTTGCCAGACTTCTAGGTATGACAGCAATACTTCCAAAAAACTTTTACACAGCAAAAACCACGTTATTTTATTCCAATAGGACCAAATGTTCCGAAACAGTGCGGTACCAACGAATATTAGTTTTCGCTCAAGCATTCACTGGAAAACGATGTCTGTTCGTAACGACCGACGGCTGCTCGTGACGCAGCATGTTCGGATATTTGCCCTCACTTCTACAATAAATAAGCAGAATATAGAATTTTTTAATGCAAAGGAAAAATGTTCTGCTATACTTTTTGATACACTTGGCGTGAACGTATAACAAGATATGGTTGAAGAATAAGGAACATCGGAGTCGGGTAACCAGTCGGGTTGAGTTTAAGAGTAGTAAAAAGTTGCGTAGATCAGAAGAATGCTTTTGCAGCACCAGAAGTTTGTTCACCACCTACCTGTTCGTTGTATAAATCGTCATCAAATTGAATCCTGGCTATAATTATGTTTTTTTTATGCTCTAGATTCTAGATCTTATCCACTGTTATCCGGCGTTTTTCATCATTATCGTCATCAAATTGAATCCTGCCGGCAATAATTATATTTTTTCATTCTCTAGACTATCCTATCCACGGCTATCCGCGTGTTCTAATTATGGTCAACGACATCAAATCTAATTCTGTATCAAAGTCAAAGTCCAATCATTTATTTCAAATAGGCCCTTGTAAGGCACTTTTGAACGTCAAAGTTTACAAAAATTTGAATTGATTCTAGTCGCCCCTTCCAAAAGGTAGTTTTCGTATGGAGAAGAATGGGCAAGAAACTCCACCGTTACTCTTTTAAAAAGTGCTACAGTATTTTGTATATGTAGGTACATTAGTTACATAATTATATATGAAGACGATGCACCTAAAAAAAAAATACGTTACCACAATAGGTAAAAAGAATAATTAATAAAAATGAAGCAACGAAAGATAAATTAATTACTTATGTGATAGATACATGGTTCTCACATATTTACTACTGTACTGTATTATACTTTCTTCATGATCTTGATTCTAGATTCTATCCTCTGCTATCCGACGTTTTTCATTTTTCCAACTAAACAAACTTACTACGTAATTTAGGTGAGTAACCAATCACAGCCCCCAAGGGGTAGTCTACTAGTTAAGTGCGTACCACTAAATTTGTTGCTATGTAGGGATGCGAACACACCACCAAAGTTGTAGCTATGTAGCTAACTTGGCTAGCCGACGGCAATTGGGCCGTCACCGCTAATACAATTAGGTTATTCCAGACTATTTTATTCCACTGTTGAATTTATGGGAAACTGGGACATCTTTTTGCTTTTAAAATTGAGTGGAGATTCGATTTTTTCCTAAGAAGGACATTTCCTTTTTAATTTTGGAAATGGTGGAATGCTTCCGGAAATTGGTTTTGGAATATTTTTCGTCGTGAAATTTCTTTCTATCTGATTTCCTGTTCGGGGAATATAGACGATATTTATTTATAGGTGTCTGTACGACTATACAGAAAGCGAGGCATTTTATGGTATGGTGAAGTATGTATGGTAACTTGTGAGAGACCTATTTTCAGGCTAAGTGGATGATTGATTGGTCTACCTTATAATTCTTCTCAGTAGTCGGGTTAAGACCCAACAGCCTTATATTTGCCAAGTCAATTTGTCACTGTCTGATTCAATCCGCTTACTGGTGTTCCGTCCAGTGCTATTTCGTAAATGTTTACCAATCCAGTTGCTGGGGTTTTAGTTAACCTGAACAGGGGATGAAAGAAAAAGAGATGGAGTTATAGCATGGCTCTATATCTTGCAATAAGAGCTGGTAAGCTGGTGGATCGAAAACGAGAATTGACAGCAGATTTGAATAAATTAAGCTTAATAAAATGGAGGGTTGGTATAAGAGTGTAAATCCCTAAAAAGAAAAAGATATAATTAGGCCTTTACTGCTCTATAATTATCTTTTAAAATATAAATAATAAAAGACTTTAAAAATATATTTACACCTCTATAAATATCACGGGCAGACTAGAACGTGAACCCTTGAAAGGTTATCTTTGTAATTTTCTCCGGAAATAACAGATTAAATTTCAGAAAAACTGAAACGCAAAAGATGTAATTAGACCTTAAGTGCTCTATAATTATCTTTTAAAATAATCACAAGTCTATAAAATAAAAGCCTTTACAAATATATTTACGCCTCTATAAATATAACAGAACAGGCAAACTGGAACGTGGACCTTTGAAAAGTTATCTTAGTATTTTTTCCGTGCATAAGACTTTAAATCCATGAAAAGTTTTAGATATAATTAGAGCTGAACAACTCTATAGTTATCTTCTAAAATAAACACAAGTCTATAAAAAAGCCTTTAGAAATATGTTTTCACCTCTATAAATATAATGGGCAGACTAGACCGTGGACCCTTTAAAGGTTATCTTAGTAATTTGCGCCGCGGGTGTAGGCTTTTATAGCGACCGCCCACCGGCCAAACAATCTATATTCTATAGAGTGACTAAACAATAGAATCAATAAGTTATTGTCCTTGCATTCGCGAGAGAAAAATGTGGGACGTTTCACTTATGGGTTTTAAGAGCGTAGGTGGCTTGGTCATTCGGTTTTCTTTGCGAGGAAAATGTGACCAGAAATATAGTTGCCGGCACTTAACTTGGCAAGGTTTTGGCGTATTGGGAGTAAGTTGTGTGCGCGTGTATAGTGGAACAAAAACAATTTACATTTTTATTGCATGTCATTATGCTATGGTCATTGCCATAATTTATTTTTTAACATGTCTGTTAAGAAAAACAAGCGAAAACGAATTCTCCGCATCTACGATTCTTGCCAAGTTACGTGCCGGCGACTATACTTACCTCTGTTTAGAAAAGTTTGGAAAAGGAAAAGGGCAGACTTTTCCCGGTCACGATTCATATAGAAACCCATAAAAAGAAACAGTATCGAAAATACACAGTATTTATTAGTTAAAATGCCATCCTGATGCTAAAATCCATTTTCTTGTGGAGCGTTATTTCACTTGAGTATTTATTCAGACAATTTCGATCAATACCTTCCCACGAAATACGAAAGTTTACAAAAAACACCACAACTTCAGCATAACAACAAACGGAGGGAGACCTCGTCATTTCTTCCGATCTAAAAATAGAACTGTCAATATAAACCCCCCGAATCTCACAACAAGGACAGTATCTTATCATCGAGCAGAAATCAATTACATTGACGAGCAAACATTTTTATCTCTGGATTTGCTGTCAATTGATAAACGTTTACGATACACTTCACGATTTACTATACATAATACATAGTAACATCACGTGTTTTAAGAAATAAAGTGTCAATATTTAAGTTTGTAGTTTCGTGTGTGACTAAAAATGGCTATTTTGGATACTTTGCAGTTGTCGAATCAAGTCGAGAAGTTGGCGCAAGTGAGCCGGGATCTTCGGCGGAAGCACAAGCAGATACAGAATCAGGTATGGTTTATTTTAGTACTTTTAGAGACTAGATCTGAGTGTACAGAAAACCCGTGAATACTTTTGACAGGAATTTGACGTTTGATGTTATCACGTCATAGACAGGAAATGTCATATCGACAATTCTTTTTTTTTTCTCTTCGCTCGACCGGTGCTTGTTGTTCCTATAAATATTATATAATTTTTTATGGAAAATTCGTTGCTTTACTTGTCATCTGATTCGGACTTCTGTACAAATAAATGTCGTCCCTTTGGCGACTCTTTCCAACTAATGAAATAATTTGAAAGCTTTTTGCTCTGAAAACGGTTCAAAGAAACTTCATATTTCAGAGGGACTGAAATCCAACCCTAATTGCTATCTACTTTCAACCAAAGCATTTTGAATCACAATTTGAGTCAAATTGGCATTCATATTGTAGAATATAAATCTCTTTGCTTAGTTAGATAGTTACTAGGTTGCTTTGGACATGACAGCTTTTTTTACTACTATTTTTTTATTTACTCCCGGACTCCTAAATCGAGCCACCGTGCATGAGGTATAAAGGCCTAAAACATCAACATAATGATGACTGAAAGAAAAAGGTTTTTTGCGTTACTGGCCATCATTTTGGTGACGCCATTGTTACGAATTTGAATTTAAGACCATTTAAAAAGTTATACTTAACAAAAAAATGCAGAGTAGCTCAATTTAGGAGTCCGGGTATTTATAAGCATGTGTTGTGTTTTATTTTGGCATGTTTCCGGGTAACCCCTTTCGTTACCGCAAACAAATGATAGAAGTTTGCACCTCTCGCTTTATACTTTTTCTTCTGAAGCTTATTAACCACGCACAAATACACCTGTCAGGGGCACTCAGAAAACGGCGAAGCTGTAGTCTGTTCCAAAAGTATCTGATGGAAGTGTAAACAAACCTTTTCATCTTGTTCATCTGTATGTAGAAGGTTTCAATTTTATATCTCACCAGTTTTTCCAATAATTATTGTTTGTAAAACATTATTAAATTGTAATTGAACAATCATCGGCGAAAATTTAGTTAACAAAATTTGCCTCAATTGTCAAATGAAAAATATGTTTAAGGTGATTAAAAATTAGAATTTCGGGTTAATCATTTAAATAATCGAATCGCACTAAATTTTTAAGTGTCATAAAGCTTTGTGCAGAATAGCGCGACGCGACAGCGCAGCGCGACACCGGTTATTGTTATACCGTCAAGTTTTCTTAGAAACTGTATTGTTCGAGTCGCGTCGAACCGTCGCGTCGCGCTGGTCTGCACGAAGCTTAAATCGGAATCCACAGTTACGTTTTCGGATATGTTTACATTTTCAGATACTTCTAGAACAGACCATACCTACTGTCTGGACAACCCTTGCATTGAATTATCATATCTTTTGACACCAAACCTTTTGTCTGCCTGAGTTATAGCATAGCTCGTAACCTGCTACAGAGCATTGCACTTATGATTCAAAGAAGATTTATGACAGAGCGGGGAAGTAGGCTTGGATGCATAGTACATTCTAAAAGTAATCGACATTTATTTTATACTAGCTTCCGCCAGCGACTTCACCCGCGTGATATCTTTACAAATTATAGCCTATGTTACTCAGTGATAATATAGCATTCTACTGATGAAAGATTTTTTAAAATTTAATTTTTTTTTAAATCGGTTCAGTAGTTTTCGAGTTAATCCATTACAAACAAAAATACAAAACTTTTCTCTTTATAATATTATATTCTAATTGAATTATTACGCTGGTGGCATGACAAATGGCAGCTGCAGAAAACACTTGGTATTGTAATTGTAACCATTTTTTTTGCTTTTAATGCCATCCTTAAGCCTACGGTATAGAAGTCAAAATCGGTTGAACGGACTGTATAAAAGGTAAAATGTCAAATGTCTAATCTTATTTCAAATGGAGTATAATGTAGATGAACTTGTTCATCACGTTTTCGACGAGCAAAAGTGCATTACTCAGACCCGGCACGGTCTAGCATAAATAATTAGTATTAGGTACATGTAAGATCATGCTAGCACATTAATTTCATGCTTAATTTAACATACATTAGATGGGCGTTGCTCTAAAAAAGTGTGACCTTGTGCTAGGCAATGCAGTGATCTTCAACTTTGTGTCTATGTTAGAAGCTAAGGACACAGTTATTTTACCACTGAATATACCTCAAGGATGGTTTCACAAGATAGAACAAATTATTTTCATTAAAATTAAATTCATTTATTTGGTTTAGACAATTTTAGAAAAAAAGATAATACGTTTATTTGCGGTAAGATATGACGCAAAGACAAAAAAAACACACAGATAAAATAAAAAATTGGGGGAAAATATTCGTTACATCCACGCAAAAGCTTTTTAAATATAAAAGTAACATGGAATGAACTTCTAACTAACAGAACTCTTTAAGACATACAAGTAACATGGAATGAACTTCTAACTAACAGAAGACTGACCGATTTAACAGCAGGTTCCAGACAAAGCAGAAGCAGCCTGTATCTTGGTGACTCAAAAACTGAGCTACTTTAACTAGGACTTTGATTTATTTGGCAATAGGGCCTCCGAGACTACATTTGTCAGCAGATAGCAGGAAGAGCAGTGATAGCCTAGTGGTGTGACCGTCAGACTGCCAAATCATAGGTCTCGAGTAACCCAAGGCACGCACCTCTGACTTTTCGGAATCATGTGCGTATTGTATAATTATCACTTGCTTCAAAAACGGTGAAGGAAAAAATCGTGAGAAACATGTCTGAGAGATATTTCTCGACGGCATGTGAAGCGAAGTCAGAGGCCCATGGGCGGCTTTAAAACTCTGACACCAGGTTAGTCATTAACCACACGAAAAGAATAAGAAGCAGACAGCAATTGACTACAGCAACGATGAGCAAAATTTATTGATTCTTTATATTTTGTTTTGTTCAATAAGGATCAAGGACATTTCGAAACGTGGTTGAGTATCGCTGGCTAACAGTCTAGACGACCTCTTCTGAGGATATTAGCGTGAAGATATAAACAAACTGCACTGAACACAAGTAGACTAATCCATTTAGTTCTAGTCGATAAATGTGGGTACCTATATTTGACACACATTTGGAATTAGCTACTGTATCGATTATTGCTACACTTTGACAGTTGAAAAGGAGGGTAACGTGTTTGATGTGTATGTACTATGGTAGACAAAAGTAAGTACGTAAACAAGCTATATTGTGAAGGCGTAGACTACCTCAGACAATTTGCGTTTTTTGTACTTTTGTCTATCCAGATACAGTCAACTCGGCTTGGAACCGGTACCAAAAGTACAGGTTCTATATCGGTACTTAGCGGTTCTTGCCATTTCTTTACCTGGGTACCGGTTCCAGACGGGTATCAGTACTCCACCTTACAAGTACCGGTACCAAATTCAGGTACCCGCCGCGTACCACAAATCTCGTATTTTTACCTTGATGATATTTTGCTAAAGCCAATTAACTATCCTTTTTACTTACTATATCTGTTTTCCTACTCTAACTTACAGAAATATTTGTTTGGTACCAGTACATTACCGATATTGAATAGAAATTCCAATAGTACAGGTACTACGGCTGGTACCGGTATCACACCAAGACCAATGGTACTGGTTCCCAGAAATACCGGTATTTCAAGCCCTGCCAAGTACTGGTTTTATAACAGTAGGTGTAGGTAAAATAAGTCAAGGCGCTGTTACACTATGGTACGTTAACCGGAATTCAGGTACCTATTCGGATGACTTTCGAATCAATTTGGCCATCCGACACGTTAATAACACTGGCAGGCTTGACGAATTCAGGTGACTAATTTCTATGAAATTTGACGACAGTGGTCGACGAACTTGCTCGAAGACGGGAGAGTTCAAAAGTTTATTTACAGTTGGTCGGCGGCCGGAATTCCATAGGCAATAAGCATCCGACTCCAATGCTCCGAGGAACAGGGTATAAAGTTCACTCATCCTCCATAGAAAAGGGAAGATCCTCCGACCAGACGGTTGTTGTGTCTAGTGGGCTACTGCCCGACGAATGATGTCAGGACGTTGTATACAGCACCCTGTCCCATCCGAAAGGGGGCGCATAGGTACCGCAATAACATTAACAAAAAGAAAAAAAAAAGTGAACATAAAAAAGTCATAGCTATTTAAAATTCACGTTTTGTGTACCAAAATTACAATTTCATTATAAATTAGCAAATTTTCTACAGAGCTTATGACTTGCAGACACCCGCTAAACGAGGGCCGCCCGCTCCTCATGTAATAATAACCCAGTAAAATTCCCCATTGCAAAAAAATGCGGCGAATTTACCTCATAAAACTCAGACTCAGTATACACATCTCATCAGTGGACAGGAGTTTTTATTACACGCTGAATACCTATGCTAGTCGCGCGGTAAACGCTTGCGCAATGCAGGATTTTGCGTGATGTCAGTCTGATGCGTAGTTCGTATGTGGCGAAGTAGATGCCGCCACAAAATCATTGTTAAAAAATGGGTCCGATTTGTCTTCCACTTCCGTTGGCAGGTATGTTTCTTGTTAAAAATAATAAAAATAGATTATCGTATAACTATCAAATGGACCATAGTTTTATAATCATAAACGGTGGCTGGAAAAACCAAAATTTTAAAAACACTCTTGTTTAAGATGGTATGTCTGTATGTTCCAGCTACATCTCACTAATACCGAAAGGATATTGACGGGGTGTACCTTGTATGAAAGCTTTATGTCCAACCAAAAACCGGAGGTATGTACCATTGCGATTATGTCAAACGGGGGCCTGGCAGGATCATCAAATATTAACATAGAATTGCGAACGAAAAATTGCGTGAAAGAAGGAATGTATACCTGCAGTAACACATTTGTACATATACACATACATATTTTCACGTTTAGCGTCTTAAGAAGTAGGCAGAGCTGAAGAAGTTTCTGAATTCTGTTAATTTCATTTTTACATTTTTTTTCCCTTGTGCATGATTTGCTTGTGCCATCTTTTAAAACCAGGTAAGCTTCCTTTAAACGCTTTTCTGCATGGAGTCTACAGTTTTGACGACTGGATAAAGTGTTTAAATAGTAAGGTCTTATTTGCTATTAAAAGGTTGATGCCCAACCTTTTTTATGCGGGCCGTTCAAAAAATTTCAGTGCCAAAAACTTCTTAAGCCCCTATATTCCGATCAAAATGAATGCTGCTCAAGTTCGCGTTTCGGTAAGTTTTTGGCACTGAAGTTCCTCTTTCTGCTGCACCATTACAAAATAATTTTCTTTTCCAATTTCAGCCTTAGTAACGTGCACATTTGTCTTTGTTTCCAGATGCGCTTGGTATGCGAGGAGCGTTCTGAGCTGACGGCCATAGTACAGTCACAACAGAGAGACATCGCCGCGCTACAGCACGACAGCGCACAGAACAAGGTTTGTATCCTAACTCCTACTCAAAAATAAATCTAATTTTTATTTATCATAAGTTAATAAAATAATCTTAACTTAAGAACTATGCTATATTCTAAGGCGTCTTGTAAGAAAAACTGGTGCAACGTAAGATATAATAATCGACCCGAATTTTAAACATGCTTATATATTATTATTAAAAAAAAAAAAACACGTGTTACTAAAAGATTAATGAATATAAACGTTGATGGAGAGGGAGAGCAAGACCAAAGAAAAGATGTCGCACCTTTAAAGTAATACCGTTACTAAACGAAATTATAAAATTTTACAGGAAAAACAAAAAAACCACAAACAAATCAACAAAAGCAGATCAGACAAACAAAAACATCATTGACAAATCAGATTTTATTGACAAAAAACAGTGACTTTTTTCTAATATTGGCTCTCATGTAAAATTTTATAATTTCGTTTAGTAACGGTTTTACTTTAAAGGTGCGATGTATGAATTGTGTGGAGAATGATATGAAAGAAAAATGAGTGAATGATAGAGTTACAAGTAACAGGGGAGAATGAACGAACAAAACGTGTTGCACTGACCCCAAGTAACATGGGACGGAGACATGAAGATGATGGTGATTGATGATATGTTTACGATTTGTGTCAATTCACATTATGACAGCGACGCCGACGAATTTTTTGATGCCCAATGAGCTCTTCCTTTACTTATTTTTTTCCAATTTATACTTGTTTATAATTTATATATTTTAGTGTTAGTTGTATATTAGATCTAAGATTGTGTATATATTTTGAATTGCCCTGTAAATAAATATTAAACTTGACGAACATTCACATTAAATAAACCCAGATTTTTTTACACTTAGTCTTTTTCTTTAACCGTGTGATAAATTAAATTGATCTAAGTTATTACTAGAAATTGTTAATTGGAAGACCAGTGGTGGCCCAGTGGTAACGATCGCGACTTACGAGTTGTAAGTCGTAGGTTCGAACCCAGTCAGGTGTTTTACTTTGTATAAATTATTTCATCACCATTGCTCTCAAAACGGTGAAGGAAAGCATCTTTAGGAAACGGGCATGATCTAGAAACAACAATTCTAAGACATGTGACATTTACCAACCTGCACTCTGCCCTGCTGAGCCAAAGGGCGGTATCTAACATAAAACATTTAAAAAAAACTTTCAGAAGTTTTTTATATCCTTGTTTCCTTAAATTACAATGAACAAAAATTCAATTTTCTCAAAACTTACTCCGATTGAGATAGCGCCTTTCGGCTTAGCAGGGCAGCACTGGGCCCGCGTGGTGAATTACGGCCCACTGCCTCTGACCGAGAGCAGGCCTGTGTCTCAGCAGTGGGAACGTTATAGGCTGATTATGCTATTAAATTGATCAGGGTTTCTCTTGTCGTCGTTACTCAGGGTTTTAACTTAACTTTTATTTGATTTGACTACCCCTCCTATTTATTTATTTACGGAAAAACAAACAGTAGCACAATAAGGTTACACTTATTATCTTGAACATTAGGTACATTATAACAATTATGCTACCCACTACGTTCTCCACAGATTACAATTTAAAGTATTTAAAAACTAGCTAGTAATACAGACAATACCTAGCACAGCATACCTAGGCGTTATCCCAGAATTCATATCTGGATTTTTAGAATTTAAGTAAATTTGTATGCGTACATTATTAAACATTAGTAAGTACGTTAATTATATAATAGTTTACTGATCCTTTAGGGTTGCTCCTATCTAAATATCTGCTGTTTTTCATCAACAGAAGTGCCCAACATGCGGCGTGGCGACTCCCGACGGCACTGACGACGATGACCAGTCATCTAAACCGACCTTCAGCGTGCGAGAGCTTCGCGCCATCCTTCACGAGCGCAACGAGCTCAAACTGAAGCTCAGCCGCGCTGAAGAACAGCTGCATGCGCTACAGACTGACCAGCAACATGACAGGTACGGTCATCAGGATGACCTGGGTCTGACAGTCCACTGAAAAGAGGCCTGTCATATAGAGGGTACTAGAATTGTCTGGCTGGCATTCAAAAAATGAAGCAGCTTCAGTAGTGCTAGCTAAACTCTTGACGCTAGCTTGACGTAAAAGTAGCTTATAAATTACCCAACCGACATCCCCTAGCAGAGAATGGGCTCCCCAGGCCAAAATATTGACCAGAACATGAACCAGTTATTTCAAAACAGATTTTTTTTAAACAGAAGGATCTGACCTTTTTACCAGCACGCGTAGCATGAACACCGCAGAAACTAGTTTTGTCGACGGAAGAATAGACAAAATGACAGTTAAACAATGACAATCTGTCATTTTGTCTATTCTTCCGTCGACAAACCCGTTTCTACGGTGGTCATGCTACGCGAGCTGGTCACGTTATATTTTATTTCTTACATATACCTACAAGGGCATTTATGAAACGTAAGAAGCTAGGTGCACGGTTCCAATTGGTCTTTTCCTATGGAGAATAGCCGGCAAGAAACACTACGGTTACTCTTAAAAAAAAAATGCTTTTACAATGCGTACCAGGCTCTTAACTAAATAGAAAATGGTCAACAAATCGAAGCACTTATGAGTCTACAAGTTCAAACCATCTAATCTTCCCGCCTTCTTTTAGTGGCTCAGACACATCACCGTCAGTGAGCACAGCCCACCCTGAGGAGGAAGAGGCTCCGGTCCAGGGTCCGCTACCAGCGGAGCCGGACGACGCGCCCTGGAAGAGGAACAGCGGCATCAGGAAGTTGTGAGTAGATCTGAGCGAGAATTCCCGTAATTTTCAAGAACGTTCGCATTATAATCTCATTCGCAATCTGTCGAAAATACAATCTATTCACCAACATTTTTGACAAGTTCGACAGGTTGCGACTTGAATGTGAACGTTTTTTGAAGTGAACGTTTTTTTAAGTGAACATTTTTTTAAGTGAACATTTTTTTAAGTGAACGTTTTTTTACGTACGAGAATTGGCTTTCTGTTGTTTTGTATTAAGGGAGTGGGGAAGACTGTTGGGTAGTAATTTTGTTTGTGTAGATGAGCGTAACTCGGGGTTATACAGGGTGTGAGAGGTTCATGAACGCGTAAACTGTTATTATCAGTTCTGCTGATGCCACCTATCAGCGTTGAAATAATGTAGCGTACAAAAACTGGAGGGAGCATTGTTGTCTTGCTGTTGAAGCCGCACGCCATATGTGAATAGATTCAAATTCAAGAGATAAAATTATCAACTCATTTTGAGCGACGAAAATGACGCTGGGTTACGCTCTCTGGGCAGAACGTACCTTAAAAATGTCCTGAAATTGATGGTGTTATGTATTTATACATCGACGCCCCCAAGCAATAAGTCGGTAATCGTAAAACTTAAATTTTACAGGGGAAATGTTTTTCTGTTTTTGTTGAATAGCTTTTACACTTTTGTATTGATACGTAAATATACTTTTCTCGACATAATTTCGTTTTTAAATTGCCCTACAATAAAAGTGTTTTTTCATGATATCTCCGTAAATATCACTACGAAAAATGTGAAATAAATTACTAAGATGTATCCCAACCCATAGGTTCCGAATTTGACATAACAATAAAAAGTCCATAATACTCGTAGCGCATTACCGACTTATTGCTTGGGGGCATCGACATGTACTTTTATTTCATCTACGGTTTCTAAGTCTATTTCCTTATAAATAAATCTGCATGAATCCTAGTGTAATCCTAAATACGCACAGCACACAATAATATTTTGGTTTGGTTTGGTGATGGTTATAAATAATCCCCATGTGGGACTTGGGAAAAAATATTATATCCCGGGCGCAATAACTTGACACCTGGCTCGAAACTCGACTCCCCTCCCGCTAACCCGCGCGAGGCCCCGCTCTCGTCCTGCAGGACGAGAGCGGGGCCTCGCGCGGTTTAGCGGGAGGGGAGTCGAGTTTCGAGCCAGGTGTCAAGTTATTGCGCCCGGGTTGTAGTAATATGGATTCAATATTGTAAAATACTGAACGCATGAAACCAAAAAAAGCATGGTGTGAAAACAGCCAGTTGAACTGTTTTCATATTGCATTGCCATATATAATGTGTAACTGAATTAATGTACATTATGAAAGTAATTTGTTCAGAATCGTTTGAATGGATTTCAGTCAAATAAAAATAAAAAGCAAAACGCTACGCTAGACCCGTAAACGTGTGGGACTGTGTGCGTGCGTAGATTTGTAATGTGACCATAATTTTCTCCCACAATCAGTATAACGAATTTAAAAAAATACATAATAGTAAAAATTCAATATACTCATACCTATATATTATGATTATAACGTATATATTCGAATTGGGGTGTTTGGTGGTGTGCGTTAATTCCGGGACACGTTGATGCAGGAAATACGTTTACATGCTTGACTAGTTTCCTATTTATATAAAAAAAGATCTAATAAATAAATAATTTATTAGCATTTGAAATATTCCTGCACTGCATGAAACAAATATTAATAGGCCTTTAAATAATATTTATCTCTTATTAAAAGTATTGTTTTTGTCGTGTGTCCGTCTTTTGCTACTGGTCCTATAATGTGGTGGTATTATAATTATTGATAAGTGTTACTAATTAATCACAAATACATCTAATATCATTACTACTAACTCTTCGTTTTGTGTTTATACATACGTCGTTTTGTGTTAATACACACGTCGCTTTGTGTTAATACACACGTCGCTTTGTGTTAATACACACGTCGTTTTGTGTTGATACACACGTCGTTTTATGTTAATACATACGTCGTTTTGCGTTAATACACACGTCGTTTTGTGTTGATACACACGTCGTTTTGTGTTATCACGCGTCACACAGAAACATAGAGAAGATTCTGTACTCAATTTTGTAAATTAAATCTCTAGATTTCTATTTTCGTAAATAAAGACTTTTCCCACTTCTCTATGATTCCATCTTCTGTCTGACGCTCACTTGTCTGTGTTGGGTGAACTATCCGTATTGTAACTTCCAACGCCTAACCTTACACTCCAGCTTATATTTGGTTCTGGTACATTTTTCCCCTATTTTTTTTTCTATGAAAGCATGAAAAGTTTAGCCCTAAGAAACTCTTTGGTTGTTTTATTCAAAATTTCTTTGTTTTTAGGTGTTTTTGTGTAGTTAAAAAAAATATGGAAAATGCAACCAGGGCCGAAAGAGATGGCGCACGATACGACAATATGTTGCACTGTGTTGCATGTATATACGTCATACGACACTACACTGTCATGAACGCTTCACGCTTGACCACTATCCCCGATCCTATCCCTTTTTTGTTTAACCCACTCACATGTTTTTTTATGTCCAGCACTTTTTCATTTATTTCATTATATTCTTACTAAAAGTAAGGTCAGCAAGATCATTTTTGCACATTTTTTTTTTCATAGTTTTCTGTATAAAAAAAGATGTTAATTTTTTTCCAGTACTTTCTGAATGTGCTGTAGATCAATGCTAATTTTTGTAACATAAAAATATAATTTAGATTTTTCTAAAAATATTCTATTTAAGTAAATAGGTAGGAAATTAATCATTTCTCTGACCTATGTTTGAAGAGGTTTCTCTGATGATTTTTATATTGTTAATATAATATGTCGTCTTTGGATTGCCATAAATAATATTTTATGACCGAACCTAGTCGAATAAACGACCTCGACCTTGGATTTTCACCAATACCTCTAATATTTCAGTCGATTTCAAAGATATATTAAATACAGTGTAAAGTGCAGTAAAGTTAGAAAAAAAACTGACCGATTTTATTTTCCCCCTTCCCCATTTTATTTTCCCCCTATTTTGTTGACCTTTGTTTGTTCCCCGCGCGGTAGGTTCCGCCTGGCGCTCTCGTCGCGCGCAGAGGGACGTCGCTCGCCGCCACCAAGAATCTCTTTCGGCCCTTGGTATTGAAGATGTGTTGCGTCTGCGGTACGTTTGGGGGAATTGGGGGACGCTTTGACGGGGGCTGACGATTGGGGGAATACCTAAAGACGTTTCATTAATTAAGAAGTCTTTGCGCGGCTTAGTAGTCCTGGGTGGGTTACGTAGTGGGTTCTTAAAGACGATGTCATCGCCTAGAAATAATAAAGTAAACTTTTCGCCGATGAATTCGATGAGTTTATGAAAAAAGGGGTTGGGTTAAATTAGGGTAACCTCAAAAATGACCTTGAGATAATGGGAGAAGTTTACGTCGCGTCAACAGGTAAATATTTGGTAAAAATTTGCAACACTTAGCTACGGTATTGAATAGCGGGGTTGCCACGTCTTCGGTAAATAAAGTCGTACAGCTGATTAAAATTATTACTGAGGGTTTGAGTAGTTAATTATTTTTACTTTCATATTTTCAATCGTCAGCATTTCATTTCAGTGCGTCCCTTAATTCGGTCAAGCAGTTTTGTTTGACTGCCTATAATATTTATTACACAGCTTTCACATTCACACATTGCAGTAGATAGACAGATACTTTTGTTTAATAATAAGACTATTTTTATGCAGAAATTATGATAGGATTACTAATATATTATTTACCCAGGAAATTATCAACTTGATCTGTCAACAGTTATGAAGTTTTAAAATAATAATTTATTATTGCAAAAAATATTGATACAATACGTACTTACATGCTAACCTTTTTTATTTATTTCTTTCAAGTTTATGGTCCGTTCACCATATTCTGGAGATTATCCTTACTCTTATGATTCTTGTACAAAATATTTACTTTCAAGAGTATCCTTTTAAAAATCTAACGAAAATCGTCAGTATTGGTGACACAGACCGTCAGTAAAATCGACGTCTATTTACTAACTGCAATATTTCTGTTTTCAGTTTTCGCAAGCTCTTTGTTGAGTCTGATCTCGCCGTGGGCGGCTTCCAGCGCCGCTCGCTGCCGGCGCGCCGCCCCGCGCCCCCCCCGCCCGCGCCCCCCGCGCCCCCCGCGCGCCCCGCAGGTGCCCCCTCCGCCCCCGCGTAGACACAGCATCCCGCCCGCACGCGCACACGCACACGCCACACACACGCTCGCACCGACACATCGACGATACTCCGACATCAGGAACCCTCCCGTTTCAAAACTAGACCTCAGACAAGAACTACTCAACTTAAACCTCGGGACGCAGGAGTTTGACAGCTGGCTCGGAGACAAGTTCGAAGAGAATGAAGAATACGAAAATGAATCTTACGACGAAAGGTTTGAGCACGATATTCCTTTGCAGCGGTCGGTCTCCCTCGACAGAGGTATCGACATCTTCAATCACTTACAGGCTATAGGTTCGGAAAGTTCAGACAGTGTAAGTTCCTTATGGACGGTAAATTCGGAAGGAAGAGACAGTATGGCAGATAGGTATAGGAGTTTCGAAGATATCCCCGCTTCTCCGTACAAAGCGAGAAGTAGGCGTGCATCTTTTGGTGTGGAATCGTTCTCTGAGCGAGATCTAGCGTTGGCGGTATTGAACGAAAGCTATAAAGGTCTGGGCGCCACAAATGGTAGCGTCCCCCCGCAAGTAAGGAAACTGCAAAGATGTTTCACATTTGCCGGGACTTTTGACAGTATTAAGGACCGTTCGGTGGAAAATTTGGTCCAAAAAGAAAGACCGAAACTTAGGCTGGAGATCCCGAATAGGAAAAATAGTAACAGCTGTCCCGTTTCACCAGAAATCAACAGGTTGAGGAACTTCTTCCGACATTCTGCTGAGAATGTTGAAACAAACATGTCTGATGAGGAGGACCAAGAGTTTGAAGTACAGAAACCGTTTTATAGGAGTATATCTGTAGAGTGGAACCAAGGAGAGGGAAGCAAAGTGCGGCAAAGACGGTCTGGTGTCCAAGATGTGATGACAGATTTAAGAAGGAAAGTTCTGATTAAACAAGAGTTTAAGAGTAGCGAAAACCTCGAAAGAAATCGAGGTCTGTCAGAACTAGCACAATCATCCAAAACTCTTCTAAAAGGCAGCTATGTAAACTCAAATTTCGTAAATATAAAAAAGAATGTTCCATTACCGGGCAACACTGACTCAAACGTCATCGTGCCCGCCATAATCATATCCCGCGCGGATTCCCACGGTGTTGCCAAAATATCAAATACTTCCAATTACGTAGAAATAAGTAGGAATTGTGATTGTCGAATATGTAACGAGGGCGACGGAAGATACTTCGTACGGAGTGTGCTAAGTAAGTTGTTCGTTAAAATTGTTTCTTGTAATAGTAGGAAATTATATTGGGACGAGAATAATAACCTGAATGATAGTGAGATGTACAAGTGTATAATGCATGTACTGAAGTTAATGCTAGGACTGTGGTTGAGACATCTCGATCATAATTAGTAGGATAATGACATCCAATTTTAATGGGACGGGAAACTAGTTTTCTTCAAATAATGTTTGTAATTTAAGGGAAATTAGTTTTCTGTCAAAACAAGAAATGGGTATTACAAAGTTGTGTGTCCGAGACGAAATCTTATTGTTGTTTTAATTTAATAAACTCAATCTAAAGCATTGCTATCTCTTACTAACATGAAATTAGAAAGGGATGGAAGATAATTAAAACTGTCAATTTAGATTTAAGATTTATTGCGATGGCAACCCACGTTAAAGTTTGACAGCTATAAATGTCTCCCGCCAATTAGTAAGAGATAGCGATATTTATGTAAATCAGTATTTTAACAATTGGATGATATTAACCTATCAGGGTTAGAATAATAATATGTTCTAGTGTTGTTCGATGTTACTATTAGCAGCTTTTATCTTTTATTACAGCAATTTAAGCGTAAAGAAGTTTTATATAATTTCTTTATGACTTTGATAGGAATGTTATTGGGTTTGCGAAAAGCGAAATGTATATCACTGTGATTTTTATTTATTTTCTTATTGAATATTTTATGTTTGGGGTAACGCATTAGAATGTCATGTTGTCTATGGGTACTTGAATTTTGATTGATGGCGATTGCACGCAAAATTACTCCATTTTTCGTAGTCATTTTTATCATCAACGTAAATAAAGAGATCAATATACGTTGTGGTGTTCACATCCCGCATGCGGTTGAACGCAAGCATTATTTTTTTTTGATGTAGCTTCTGCTTTTGATCTCGATCTCGCCTGATGGGTGCTGGAAGGCGTAATTCTAAATTTTAAAATGGTGAATACCCCACCATGAGTTAGATCTCTAAGACTGATTTTCCACCTCACCTTGAACGGGATGTCAACAAGAAACGAGATATCGCGACCATAGTAAATGTACTGTCGCTACATTGGCGTCCTCATCTCGTTCGCGTTCCTGGTACGTTGGACAAACGGCCTGAGAGTGTGTACACCAAGGCGACCCACCCCAACCCGGCTCATTTTAAACAAAAGTTGTCCGACTTGCAATGGTCTTAACCCTAAGGCTAACCCGTCGCTACCTTTAGTTTAGGCAGTATATCAGTTTAATGCGATACCTGACGAACTTCTCGCCTCTTACGTAGCAACATTAAAATTATATGAATATTCTAGATTATTGTAAGTACAATCATAAGATTGTAACTAATGAGTGTTAGCGCCTTATTCTTCGATATATTGTATTCTTATCAATTTCCAATGACTCTGTAATTTATGGAAAGGTAAACCTTTTTGTATTTTGAAAAAAGATGAAAAAAGATTACACTTCGGGACAGAAAAAGTGACCTACATCTTTTGTATAGTTTTTTTTAGTTCTACATGTGGCTTGAATTGCTTCTTATGTAAATTAGTGGAGTTGTACTGCGTCTCATCATCGTCATCAGCATTCAGCAGCCCACTGCTCGATATAGGCCTCCTATTGCACGCCATTAATTTTCGGCAACTCATCCAGCCGCTACCAGGCATCCTTCGAAGGTAATCGCTCCACTTAGCCTGAGGGCGACGTACCGTTTGCCGATTCGCGGTCTCCAGTTCAAGAACACGTCTGCGTACTGCGTCTGTTGTTCGCGATAATGAGTAAAACTAATAATGTCAACATTTTGTAGTTTACTTGTAACGATTGGCGATCAGGAACTAATATTATTTTTACATTCAAGCTTCACATGGAGAATATACAAAAACAGCAACTTCAACATCAACAAATGTCCCGTAATGGAATCTAGTATGATGTGACTGTTTTACGAAACTGAAAATAAATGAAGATCGATGAATCAAAGACGTTTCTGGATACAAAAATTCAAATCAGTCAATCTGCCTAGCCTTTTCCCAACTTTGTTGGGGTCGGCTCCCAGTCTTACCGGAAGGAGCTGAATACCAGTATTTTACATGGAGCGACTGACCTCCACAACCCAGTTACTGGGTAACCGGATACCCATAGGAAAGACTGAAAAAAAAATTGTTTAAAAAAATAAAAGATCTAGTCTTGATTTTTTTTAAAGAGTTCCCGATTCTTTTTATATCAGTTTCGTAAAACGATGTAGACACGTGAACCTTTCTCTCATAGAAGAGCGAATTTTATTGTGTTTTACTTGACTTTTGACTGTGTGTATGAAGTATACTAAACTTTGTATGTGATATCGCAGCGAATGATAATGTTCTTCCATTGCAATGGAACTGTAGTTCTGTCATAGATAGTATATTTTCTAAGTAAGTATTAAAAAGACATACTCAAACAAATAATCAACGTTTTCCGTCTTCGACAGAACTATAGATTCAAAATATTTTTCATCATTTACCATTTTAAAATGGTAACTTTTCTATGCATCTTTTCGTGTAAGAGTGAGTGCCATGAATGTTGGTCTAAATTATGGGCAAACATAACATATCCCTTTTGGTCTCGATATGTAGGCTATGAACATTTTGTATTCGCTTAATCGTACCTCTCGGCCAAATATATGTACACACTTTTCATCATGCACTACTGGCCAAAGAAATGGCTAACTATTTCTTTTAAAATCTACATTATGTGGTTTTATATTTGTGGACCATCAGTATTTTTCACTCTTGGCCTAAATATACTTTAACGTATTGACTTGATTGATATTAATATTAGTTTTATTCCTTTCATATTTAAAGTATTAAGTTACCAAATAAAAATAGCCTAAATCTTTCATAGTTTTGCAGTTGTTGTCGAGTAAAGCAGTAGCAGAGGTAAAAAAATTACAAAGAAAATGGAATGTCTCTGGTGCTTACAAATGCTACTTTTATATACAATCTCAAAAATACGTCGCTGCTATAGTTTTAATGGTGCTAAAATAGCGTCGCCTCATGTAAAGTTACGATAAATTCATTAAAAAAAAAGCCAAGACAAAAATTATTAGAATAAAAATGTCATGTCTTCTACTGCTGCTTACTCGAAAACTGCAAACGTATTTATTTCACTAGATAATACAAATTGTAGCACATCGACAATAAGACACGTTTTTGAAATACATTTGAGAAAATTTTAGAAATGACTAGACTAGAAACCCAGTTGAAGTTTGACAGGAATAGACAACAGTTTTAGGAGTAATAGACCAGACGATAGCGTAATGGTTAAGGACTTTTTCGGATTTACACAAATAGGGTACTCTTTCAATTTCATGCGTCGATATTATGTTTGGGAAGGCGTTCGACTGATAAAAGGACTTTTGATAAATATTCGTCACCAAAGCAAACTAAGTAGGTGAAGTGTTTTGAGTCTCTTTTTACTTTTTTTAGCTCACAATGCTAAAACAAGCAATGCAATGCTTGTTTTAGATGCTGAAATGAACCGTTGTTGTTAAAATATTATTTTCACTTTTTTTATTTTGCATTTTGTGTTTCACGAACTGTTTCCAAATAAACCTTATTCTTTCTTTTTCACAAATGTCGATAATACATCGGAGTTTCACAAAATTGACAACATCGACTTTGGTTGACATAAGGAAAAATTAAAACCACTTGTAGTTTGTGTGTACGCTTGCATTTACTAAGATCACATTCTCATTGAAAAAAAAAAAAACAGTATGTAAAATAATTATTTTTTTATGTATGTGTCCAGTACCAGTTGAATCACTACGGAAATGGGGCTAAAATATAAATCAAAAGTTTTTTTTTATGTGGCGAGTCCTTTTCTCAGTCGAGCCTATAGTTTTTCTATGTAGCTGACAAAATAGTGGTAACTGACTGATAATTTCAAATATTCTTGCCATTTTCCAAACATAATAGCGACGTAACAATTTACTATGATGTGAAGTGCCTACAGGTCATCACAATAATCACAATAAAACTATATATTATAGCAGTTTCTTAGTAGTTTTTAACGGTAATTTATAAAAAAAAAATATTGTGCTATCTGTTATCTGTATCGAGTGGGCAAATTTTTATGTCCGCAAGTGTAGGTTTAGATGATCATTCCGTAATTTTTAAGCTGTCGTTTTTTTTTTCTTAATTTTTATTTTTAATTCTAGTCACAGTGCTGCTGGGTACTAGACTTTAGGGGTTGATTACTGTGATTAAGAGGTATTTTTGGCGGGAATTGTAAATACGGTGCAGTTATTTTTGTTTTTTAAGAATACAAAATTTAAAAAATATCTTCGAGTTTAATTTTTTGGATTAATAATATATTTTTGTTGTATTTTTAAGTTTAAATTAAGAATAATTGTACTGGACTATTTAATAAATATTTAATTTAAAAAATTACATATCTCGCCAAAAATATCTCTTTATTAAAATTCAAAACACATTTCCAATGGGTTATCGGGAACACAGGCACTTTAGTTTGATATCATTGCCTATTCAAACTGACTAATTTCATTTAAAAAGTTATCACGTAGTGATGTATTTATGTAGCTGTACAAGAATCTTTTGGCGCGTGGCCAAAATCGGGACTAACGCTGCCATCTTGTTTTTTTTCAATAAATTTCACAAAACAATTACACAAATGTTTACCTACAGCGCCCCCCCTCAGCGTCATGCGAGCGCCAAAAGATCCTTGTAGCACTGTATGTTGTAAAGACATTGGTACCTAATGTTTAATGTAATATTTATAAGTTGACAGTGTCAAAATAATTATATCATCTGTTTATATTGTATGCCGTTTTTCATTTCAAGCCTTTTTTTAAATCCCTCTAATAATGGAAAATTATAAAATAAAAATACAAGTATCTGAAATTCACAATGGAAGCAGATAGGCTTGATTTTTTCTCTAAATCGATCCCTTGTTAAATTAGGAACTATTTAAGAAACAATTTTTTTTATCGAGCTCTCGGTCTGTATTATCTATCCTCATGGTTTCTTTGACCATTTTGCTCCAATTCGAACGGCGTTCATTGTGAAATCCCATCTCAAAAATTCACCCTGTATTCCGTTTATCATCAGACTAGAAATAGACCTATTTAATAATAATAGGTAATAGGTAATACGGGCTGATATCCGCAACTCCACGACTAAGCGCGTATTTTGCGTACGGGTGGGAAAATCGGTTATTCGATCCACCCCAGCTCCTCAAAGAAGGCCAGCAGCGCCTTGGTGTCACTGACAATCTCACGTAGGGGGTACCTGGGTTACCGAAGTACTTTGCCCTGTATGTGGCGACCACCGGGCAGTATAACAGCACATGAGCTGCTGTCTCGTCGTCCTCCATGCAGGCTCTGCAAAGCGGACTGTTTGTGACTCCTATGACAAAGAGGTGTTTATTAAATGACCCATGGCCAGTTACAGCTGCAGTGACTGTACGCAGCTGTTGTTTAGTTAGTCGGAGAACCTGTTTCGTGAAGCGGCCATCAATTGTAGGGAGTGCCTCCTTGGCCTGCCTGCACTCACCGTGGTCCAACCAAAGTTTGTGATGTTGGTCCCTGGTTCGTTTCCTTACCAGAGTGCGTAGGTACCCGAAGGGGAGTGGCGTAATGGGTTCTGGCCCCACTGGTGCCATGCTCGACCCCCTTCTGGCAAGTTCGTCGGCTGCGTCGTTGCCCCGCGAACCGCTGTAAACCTATTTAATAGGTTCATTACATTTTGGTAACCGAAGTCGTTATTTCTAGAATCTTCCATAGACAAACAGGTCCATCAATCTATGACGCTAACTATAACAAATTACATTGCCTGAAGCGATCACACCCTACCATTAACTTTCAAGACAAGTGAAATGCGAGCGACTCAGAAACAAGTCATACATCAATTATAATTGAGTTGTAGGTGAACTGTATTAATGGTGCCAGTGATCAATTTAAGCAGGTGCCTGATTGAACCTTGTCATATTGAAGAATATGGTTCTCGAGATTCAAGTCATAAAAAAAAAAAATGTGCAACAGGGGTCATAAGTTATGACTGGTAGACACCCGCTAAACGACGGCCGCCCGCGTCCGGTAATCGCGCCAACGGTTGAGCGATAACACGTTTTTCTATCTTCTATCTACCGACATACATAGGCCTCTAGCAAACCTCGACTTTGAGAATCCTATGTGAGGATTGGTCTCATGCACACGTCAATGAGTCTTCTCATAAGGGACAAAGGAAAGCTATTAGGCCATGAAAGATCGAATAAAGGGCGATCTCCTTTATTCGATCTTTCATGGCCTAATAGCTTTTCCAGACATTTTCCGTGCGTCTTGCAACTTTTTGTTTTGTCTTGCCTGGAAAGAGACAATTTGACCAAGTACAGAGACACATCAACGTGTTCAACCGCGCCACCCACCACAGTGATCCTGCGATGCGCACTGTTCGTCATCAACTTGATCTCTGACATATTCATCTGATGTCCGACCTCTAGGCTTGCCGTACTAAGATCGTCTAGCATCTGAGTCAACTTTGAAGCGAAAAGAGAACAATATCGTCGGCGAAACGGAGATTCGATAATCGCTTATGGCCGACCATAATGCACTTTTTCGTCCAGCCACCTGCCAGCTTTCGGAAGATTTCCTCCAGCACAAAATGATGAAGAAAACCAACAGTTATAGCTAAGTAAGTTTTTTGCTGCTAGTTTCCATGGATACGTACCAGTGGATAGTCGAATTGAGAAATAATAATAGAGAATACATAGATATCATTTATATTTCTATGCTAGATACATACTCGTACCAATGGGTATTAAAACTCTACTTTCGACTTGAATAATATTTAGGCTGTCTCAAAGAGCTCTAGAAATAACCTAGGTGATTGGCAAATAAAGTAATTTCCATACACAAATGTATCCTCAAACGAATGAATGTACTCACTTAAATCGTAGATATTAGAATGTGAAACAACATTAACGTATATAATAGGCTCACGCGCGTTACTAAGACGAATCGATTGACAGCTCATTTGTACAATCGGTTCAGTAGTGCAGACTGTAAGTACATTTCACACATCTTATGGTTACATTTACCTGTCTGACTTGCCATTATTGTCGGAGCAAAACATCATTACTTTATCAAGTGCTCCCACTTCTGCCTGGCAATTCTGTAAAAGTCTCACCGTGAACACTTCGGGCCCGTTCACACGTACCACCAGCCTTAGCACTTGATCAGGATATAGTGAGATTGTTTTTTCACGAGATTCTTTTATTTCACGTAAATTTTTACTTCGATTTCATGTTAAATAAATAATAATTCCCAAATTAAAAAAAAAACTAATTGTATTTATTGCAAATGTCAACAGTTATTGAATTTAAACTAAATTAAGTAGCTCTAATAACTTAATATACCTACTCCTGTTTCTTTAACATTAAGAAAGCTTTTACAAATTAAGCTTTTTTAAATTAAATTAATATTTGGTGTTAATTTCAATCAGTCAGTAAATAATAAAATGACCCCGCACCTCTCAAATGCGCTGAAAATTGCTTTTCGCATATAGCTTTTTGGCGCCCTTTGCTATCAGGCGCCTACTAGAGCGACCGCTCCACTCGCTCTTCTACCCCAGGCCCGGCGCTACGTACCACAAGTCACAACCACATCACATCGCAGCAACAAAATGTGGGCTAGCAGTGGAACTACGTGTGAATCAACATGAATTAGTTATAGTCTGTAGGCTGTAGTCAACATGAACCATCCAAGAATGAGTTATGCCGTGGTAAACAGTTTTGCCAGTTACCAGGTTTGTAGTGAGGCTTACTGCCCAGAGTGCGATACGTAACAGTATTGTCGAATCTAAAGAAGTAGATAGCTTTACTTTCAGGTATTGCGTTCATTCAAATATGTACGCGTTAGGGCAGCCAAGATAATAAAGGCCTACTTGGGGTCTCAGGTCCCAAGCATTCGTTTTAGTACCGTTCAAATTTGTGAAAATATAAGCAGAAATTGCGTATGACGTCACGGCTGCCAGCTGTTTTATTAACTTGGTCGTCTACCATCGAAGAAGTTCATAACTAATCGCCGTAAGGTCTTATTCTTGCTTGCAGCGCGGCTATAGAACCGGGCCGGTAACAGATGTGGTCATCGTGTTCACGTAGTACCTACCTGTTTCAAATATTACTCTAAAAAACGCGGTCAAATCAGCCCTGACTAGCTAACAAGAATCACGACAGCAAACAAATGAAAAAAAGAAGGCCGCAGGTATTCACATACCTTTCCTACTATTGTCTGCAAAGTAATATCTACAGTCATTTGTCAAGTGAAGTCCTATTCAAAGATTTTTTGCGACAACGAACGGTACATGTCGGTGACGGGTGAGCTACCGATAACTGTTCGTCGTTCTTACGAGTGGTAACTGGAT
Source organism: Agrochola circellaris (assembly GCA_914767755.1). Classification (NCBI taxonomy): domain Eukaryota; kingdom Metazoa; phylum Arthropoda; class Insecta; order Lepidoptera; family Noctuidae; genus Agrochola; species Agrochola circellaris. The sequence continues at coordinate 16,056,224 of OU611860.1, forward strand.
TGTAAATTATGGATGAAATTAAGAGCGTTTATCTTTAAACTTGGCAACGTCGCAAATAGCTGTCAAAAATTGACCGGATTTGATTAATTTGGCAATATTACTGTATGGAAATTAGAAATGTGGCTAACTAGCGACCTAGAATATTAATAATGAATTGCAATTGGACGTAGTTATGCAGAAATGTTCCAATCCACACGCAGGTCGAACTGAGTAAATCGCGTTTTTGTAATTTTGTGGTACGCTTTTTTTTGGTAGCGAGTACAACTAAGTAGTATGTATCACATCAACTAAATAAATAAACATTATTTTATTATATACTTGTCATTAAAATTTATTAATATTTCTCATACAAATTTTGAAAAAATGCACTTGGAACGTTTTTGAAAAAAGGCTTTTTGTATGGAAGTAGCTTTTAACTTAATTTGCAAAAACGATCCAATATCTGAAAATTGGTATATTTTGGTAGTTAATATATATTTTTTCTAAAACATAAGTATAACAATGAAACAACATTATTAAAAAAATATTTATTAAGAAATAGTTGTATCAAAGCATGGAAAATCATCACAATTTACATAAATTGAACATTAAAAAAACGACAAAAGGAGAGATTTCGACTATACATAGATCTGATCTGAAACAGTTATGGCCTAACGGGAAACCCATTGCTCCAGCTAAATTGACTGATTTACGATCTGTTTACAAGTTTATTCCAGCTGATTGCCTTAGTTTTTATAAAACATTGAAAGCGTCTAATGACGCCATTGACGATGTCGATGGATTTGGTAAGGAGCTGGATTTCGATCTGTATGATGAATAAATTGTGATGATTTTCCATGCTTTGATACAACTATTTCTTAATAAATATTTTTTTAATAATGTTGTTTCATTGTTATACTTATGTTTTAGAAAAAATATATATTAACTACCAAAATATACCAATTATCAGATATTGGATCGTTTTTGCAAATTAAGTTAAAAGCTACTCCCATACAAAAAGCCTTTTTTCAAAAACGTTCCAAGTGCATTTTTTTCAAAATTTGTATGAGTAATATTAATAAATTTTAATGACAAGTATATAATAAAATAATGTTTATTTATTTAGTTGAAGTGATACATACTACTTAGTTGTACTCGCTACCAAAAAAAAGCGTACCACAAAATTACAAAAACGCGATTTACTCAGTTCGACCTGCGTGTGGATTGGAACGTTGTAGCATAACTACGTCCAATTGCAAACAAAAGACGACGGAAACTACCTCTTCCACGACGTTTGTTTCAATAATGACCGTTGCGAACTCAAATAAGATTCAATGTCAAAAAGAAAATACTCCGTCTCGCTTGCACTAGTAAAAAGTTATTGAAAGATGCGTTCCCGGTTGGGCATAACTTCGGATTAATGTCATTAGTATTTTTTTTTTGTCTATGATATTAAAAGTTTCAAGTAATATTTTATTGGTAAATAACTACAAAGAAAATAAACTTTTTCTTTATGTGTTATAAATATTTATTTTTAGTGGTCGTGTATGCAAACAGTTAAGGATGAAGCTAATTAAAGCGTGTTAAAAATGAACCCTTTAAAGTTGAAACATTTTTTTTTCGAAACAGGTTTTTTATTTAGGTAAATAATAGTACAAAATTCATGAAACCTTTTAAGTTTTCAAATTATGGTATTTAGGTCTGAAACATAACGTTCCACAAATTTTGGAACGTTTATACCTCGCTATTGTAATTTTGCAAAAACGTTCCAAATATACATGGAACATTAAATGTTCCATGTATATTTGGAACGTTTTTTTATTTTGGAACAAATTTTGTTCCAAAATAAAATGGTTTAACATGGTTTTGCTAAAACGTTACAAGATTGTTGTGGCGTTTTAACAAAAGAAATATACTGTTTCGTAAAACATTAAATGTTCCTGTCCTCATAGTACGTTCTAGTTAATTTACACAAGTTATTATTTGATAAAGGTTGTGGGTTGGAACGTAAGTGAAAAAAATATTTTCTGATATAAGACTTAAAACTTGGAACCTTATTGCAAATCTGACTCTAAGTGTCATAAAAGGTAGTTTGATCACATTATCTCGATTTCGGGTGACTTGTGGGTTGGAACATTTCTGCATAACTACGTCCAATTATAACACTGAATTTGATGTTGTACCCGTTTTAGGTGTAAAAAAGGCATTTGGAAACTTTCCAAATACTTTTTTTACATCTAAAACTAAATATTCGGTGTTACGATATTAATTATTGCATTTCATAATCAATATTCTAGTTCACTAGTTAGCCACATCTCTTATTTCCATACAGTAATATTTCCAAATTAATCAAAATAGCGAAATATTTGACATGTATTTGCGACGTTGCCCACCTTCAGAATAAACGCTCTTAACTGAGAATAATAATTTATGTTATATGTGGGTGAAGTGCTATTACGTGTGGGTTGACATTTTATTGTTTGGGCTTTTGGGGTACGATCGCTAAGAGTGATAAAGATGATGGGACGATAGAATTAATAATACTTTAGCTGCAACATACGTCATTTTCGAAGTATGATACAGATCGAGTATTCTAGCTAGATATAGTTTTTGAGTAATTTTGTGTTGGTAACACTGGAGTCTGAATTTCTACCCGGTTAATAATGCGTGAGGAAACCGGCTTGCCTGAGAGATATTACTCGACGGCATGTGAAGCCAAGTCAGAGGGCCAAGGGCGGCTTTAAAACACTGACACCAGGTTAGTCACTAACCACACGAAAAAGAAAAAGAAGTATCAACTAATAAATAGTAAGTAGGCATAACTACTATTCTGGAACAATGACCCTTTAATTCATTACATTTAATGACAAATAGATCAATTGTAAGGAGTTATTACAGGTCACATAGTGTCAATGAGCGTCAATGTGATGAGCATATTATTTCGAAACGTTATTAGCGATTTAATATTATGTTACAGATATCAAATACCTAATAGTGTAGGTACCTAATAGTATTCCTCGTTTTCATGTTTCAGAAGTGAAAAACAACATTTGAAGAGCGTTTTTAAGGTAACTTAGAGAAAGTACTTATTTAGCTGAGTAAAACAACGCTTCAGATTTCAGTAAAAAAAATCTTAGAAAAAACTTAAAAGTCTGCTTCTTAATTCTCGCGTGGTTAGTGACTAACCTGGTGTCAGAGTTTTTATGCCGCGCATGGGCCTCTGATTTGGTTTCACATGCGGTCGAGAAATATATCTCAGGCTGCAGGCATGCCAGGTTCCTCACGATATAAAAAGTCTGCTGAAAAGATAACCCCATAAAATGTACAGATATAAAATTTACCGAAATTCATATAAAACCAATCGTTTAAAGTTGAAAAGGACAGAAAGATAGCAAATTAGATTTAGTTAGCCCAAGCATAACTAAGTAACAAATCAAGTACATTTGAAATATTATTTAAATTTTTAGCGGTCTACGGTCTCACCAAGGTCGTGGTATACGGACAACTATCGACATAATTTTACCCATAATAATCTCTGCTAGTGCAACACCTCTTATTATCGACACAAATATGTGGGAACAGTACTATAATAACGCCGGTATGTCTATTGGGGACTGCGGCATATAATTTACTGTCTACGTGTTGATCTGACGGTCAACACAGCGGTATACCTAATAAGCTGGCCAGATTAGAAAACGTTGCTGGATAAGGCAGACCAAAATATTACCTATATTTAAGGTGTTAATGAAATCTGACTGCTTCACTGGTCTAGTGGTTGCAAGCTTTACTGCTGAGCATGTCAAAGTCAAAGTCAAATCAATTTATTTCAAATAGGCCTTTGTAAGGCACTCTTGAACGTCAAAATTTACAAAAAATTGAATTGATTCTAGCCGCCCCTTCCAAAAGGTAGTTTTCGTATCGAGAAGAATGGGCAAGAAAATCCACCGTTATTCTTTTAAAAAGTTTTATATATAATTTTATTTGCACCTTAAAAAAAAAATTACTATACCACAACAGGTAAAAAGAATTAAAAATGAAGCAACTAAAGATAGTTTGATTTTGTCTAGAATGAGGTGAGGGGAGGGGGAGGTCCTGGGATAGGTTCCCGGGTCGTACAAAGTTTTATTGGGTTTTTCCATCTGGAATTTGTCAGTAGCAGCCCGGAGACTGGATTTGTGCCTGGTTGATGGCAATAGGCTCGCCCCCTATTACATGGGACTTAAACATAACTGGCGAAATATGAGAGCTCTATAAGTACCTACACCTCTGCCTAGCCCTTCTGGAAATATAGGCGTGATGTTATGTATGTGTTAATTGAAATAACTGACATCAGAAAAAAATCTGCTCTTCCATAAATTTTGTCTAGCTATGTGAACACAAATGTACTGATCAGCTGATAGATTCGTAATGATGAGCTCACTGACCCCTTTTCAGGTTTAAAGTTTTTTCAAAAACACCTTGAATAGAAGTGATATAATTGGGATATACAAGTGCAATGAATCAAGATTCATTTATTAGCAGATTATTTGAAAAATGGTGGTCTAGGTCTAATGATAACGACCCCAACTTACGGGTCGGGAAACCGATCCCAGGCTGAAATGAAATTTAGGTACTTCGTGCGATTTCTCATCACTAGGTACTGCTCTTAAAATAGTGAACAAAAAAACGTAAGGAAACTTGCATGTCTGGGGCATGGGGTTGTAGCCCACTCCCTCTCACAGAAGGGAGTCCTGATTCCCAGCAGTTGGAACATGATGGGCCGGTTGTTTAGGGAGTCATATTGCTTACATAAACGCCCTTTGTCTCATATTTTTAGTTTTGCTTGAGTATACAGGGTGTAAAAAGACACATCACAAAGCCGTAAACTACGCATACTGTACGTATAGCTAAGTAGCTTTGCGCAAAAATTATTGCTGGGAACCGTATTTTTTTTTTTTTTTTATAAAAAAAAAACAAGTTTTTATTGCGCGCAATGTAACGCGAACCCACGCTTGAATGAACGGATTCAGTGTTAGTTAAGCTCCGCCCCTACGCTACGTAGGCAGGTACTTGTTGTTCATTGCGTTTTTGTAACTTCAAATGCGTAATCTGTTAAGATAAATCTAAAATTCAGGTAATGTTTGTTTGGAAAAAAGTTTCGTATTATCGCATAGAATTCATTTTCGTGAAAAAGTAAAAAAAAAAAATGCGACTTTGACCTTCAATATCTCCAGAACCAGTGGATTCCCAGGTATGGTCTAGTGGAAAAAAATGATGCAAATAATGGGTAGAATATGTGGCTTTCGGCTTCGGAAAGTGTCTTTTTACACCCGATATATTTCGATTGTTTTGTTGGTATATTGGCGTGTGCCTAGCTGTCATTATGGCAAATAAATTTATTTACTGTTTTGTGTTGAGTAATGTAAATTATTTTGCATACTGTTGTATAGAATCAAGTAATTTCTTTTTCTAACTGAACAGACTGCTGCTGGGGAGTTTGTTGCGTCACTTCTTCTTCCCAGCTAAAGCACTAGGAAGTGGTGAAGGGTGGGTGTTTTGGGGGACTGTCTTATGTAATTTTGACGTTTGAAAAATGCTGATTCTCAGCCTAGTTTGAATAAATTACTTTTGAATATAAGTATATAAATAACTATTACAGTTCTAGGTATGCCTGGAATGCATATTAGCATATTTTTATACCTCAGAAAGTGTTTGTTAATACATTCGAATACAATAACAATGGATTTGATACACATCAAATCATTGAATACCACTCATACTTAAATACCATGGAATTGTCGACTATTTAACGAATGCGTATCTTGTAATCTAAGTAAGCCAGCATAAGGTAGGACCATAGATAATAGAAAGAACCACCACACTACCACCCGACACCACCACGCCGGAGTCAGTCCTACTCGGACTGACTCCGGCGTGGTGGTGTCGGGTGCGACGATCTTCGCAAGATATTCGCAATTCACATCCAGCTAGGGTGACCATTTCGAAATTTAAAAAGTCCTGACACAAAGCCGGACATTTGCATAAAAGTCTAGACATAACTTTTTAATGTCTTTTAGTCTTCTTGTCAGTACACATCTAACTTTTTTAAGTACTAAAAAAAATCCCAATTAGTCGATAAGTCCGGACAACATCCAGACGGTGAGCCAAAAGCCGGACAAGTCTGGTCCGGATGGATGGTAACCTTACTTCAACTGGTACTCTACGATTTGCAATCAAATGCATCACCAATCTTTTTGGTTTTGCAGGTATACGCAGTTATCAATAAGTACTATAAAAACAAAACACTTTTATTTTGTGTATTGTGTTTCACGAACTGTGTACGAATAAACATTACCCTTTCTTTCTTTCAGTTACTACCAAATGGGGGGCCGAAAACTTATCATGCTGATACCATCAACATTCTTTTAACAACCCATCAAAAAGATCACAAAATAACAGTTAAAAGATAAGATATCCAAATCAATTAGTATCCATCGCATAGTGTGTCAGTAACCTATAATTTGCCCATATCAGTCGTGCCGACTCGTAAGACAACCGGACCGGTTCGAGACAGGTTGTGACATACATACAAACTTTCTTCGGTTCACAAAAATCGGCCCACGCTGGTGACAGATCTACTGAATACAATTAAATGTGATTTTTTATTTTGAAAAGTATTTTCGTGTTTTTTTTTTGCGATATTTTTGGTGATGTTTATTTTTGTCAAATACATTACATAATATTACTGCCTAACCTGTCTAGTAGACATTTTGTTATTTACTTGGACGGTTCCTATTAACCGTACCATTGCTTAAAAAAAAAATTGCCTATTTACTGGGCATATAAATAGATTCGCAAGCAAATTTTACCTCTGATAGCTATATGGTCTACTATGCAAAGCTATGAGGTATTTGCTTCATTATTTGTAAAGATACAGTACTCTTAATTTGAACAAATACGGTCCGTAAATTATAGGAGTCGACCATAAGTCTTGTGTGGATTGACTGCCCCGCCTGCCTGCCAGTAGTCGCAAGGTTCGATCCCTGGATCGACCCATGTTTTTGGGTCTTTCCGTTTGTAAATTCTTAGTAAAACCACAGAGTCTGATTATGGGGATGATGAATAATGGCGATAAATAAGGCTCAACCCCTATTAAACCTATAAAATAACTGGCGCGTATCCTACGATAGGAAGCTTTTATAAACTTTCAGTAGGCAGAGATTTATTGGTTCTTCCGCCCTGGCCGCCGAGGCCCGCCGCGACGTACCCATCCATCCCCGCCCCGACTCTTGCTCTCTCTGTAGCTTTAAATTCCCTTAATAATAATATTAATCCGATCCAGCCTGTCCCCTTGTTATCCTCCTTCAGCGCCCTAAGCCGAGGTCCGTACCCCACAGGGGGTGCCCTTAGCGTCCAGTCGCTTAGTTTATAAGTTTTATGCCCTGGCTGGAGTCCTTAATTTATTGAAACAGCCACAGGAAAGTCCGGTTAAGCAGCTGACAACCTCCTAGGTTGAACTGCAACAAGCCATAAAAAAAGGTAAGAGATATACATACAAAAAAAGGCGGCTAGAACAGACTGGATACGGAAGGCGGAGAACCTGGTGTTGTGGTGCAACTTGGGAGTGCGATGAGTTGATTGAAACCAAATAAAAGAAACCCATAACAAACAAAATTATATAAAACCACCTTAAAAATACTAATTAACACCGTTTAGCTTGTTGCGGCGACGTAATTCTTGGCTAATTGGCGCTCGCTGCATTCCTGACAATTGTGCAACTATCGTGAGGTCGGTTGTTTCTTTAAGTTATATAAAAGCTATAAGAGGACGGAAATATAATATAATTATGAAGTGTGTGTCAACTTATTGATTGATACCGCCTTTATGATGTAATGGAGTTATCATGAAATGTGATCTAGAGACAAGACTTTCGGGTCAAATGAAATGAAGAGGATTTTTTATATAAGATCCAATGTGCTCTAAAAACTGAAGCTGTCCTATTACTTTGTGAGACTCGTGGCTAATAAGTAACAAAAGGAAGCAGCTACGCTTGCCGCGGACTGCCCGTGGGTGAATGACCATGCATCTATTTCACCGACACCAAACCGAGACTCTCCGTGCTTCGAAAAGCAGTCGGCCCTGGCTTTCATTCGTAGATCTTTAGCAGTTCTGTAGTAGATCTTTAGCAGTTCTGTAGTAGAAGTAAAACAGTCTTGCAAGGGAAGTCAGAAACTGGGTTGTGAGGTTTTAGCAGTCGCTCCATGTCAATTTGTTCATGTACTCAGCTGCATCATCGATGATACTGGTCATAGTTGGCAAAACGCTAGGTAGCGCTTTTTGCTTAACAAATCGAACTTGGAACTTCAAGACTTCCTAACAACAATATGTACCATAGCCCTAATAAGGTCAGTCTCTCTCTCTCTCTATCTCCCCCTCTCTCTCCTTTAACCCACCTAATGCTCAATGTAGGTCCCCTCCATTGCACGTCACTTTACCTGGTGTTGGGTCTCCCGCATCCAACTCTTGCCTACTGCTTTGAGCAAGGGGCTTAAAACGGCCACATTAAGCAATTCCTCTAAAATTAATTCATTTTCCCAGCAATTCCTCTATGGTGACATATATTTTATCTGAATCATATTCAATTCAATTCATATCAGAATCATATTTGGTGTAAATATTGCCGCATGAAAAAAATGAAGACCGTAATTTTACCGGATAATTTTTCTTTACAGTTTTTATTAATCAAATGCGATTTTTATTTTTTATCTCTACCGTTTAAATGTTATTTCATTATACTATAAAACTGTCAAACAGATGAATTGTGTAATATGAATTGAACAAAACATTGAATCTCTGTCAAACTGACAATTCATAATATTATCTGCTAATATTATGAATTGTCAGTTTGTGACAGATTGTGTGATTCATAATATTAACTTATTATGATTATGCCAAAGCGGCCGTTTTAAGCCCGCAGGTCGTTGGTCCCCCCTACCTCGTGGCCTAAGGTCAGTTAGCTACTCTAAATTAATAAGAACAAGTTGTAAAATAGTTAGTCCATTTCAAGCTATGCCGCGAGCCAACTCATATAACTGTTGAAATCAATATTACATAAATTAGTTGTCGTAAATTATATCTTATGCAGTTATATATACAGTTTAATTGTATAGAATATTGGAGGTGATTGATGCGGAATTTATGTGACCCGGTTGAATGAATTTGGTCGAATAATAATGCAGATTCTAGACTGCCTCGTTGGTCGCAAGCGCACGCACTACTGCTAAGCATGAGGTCCTCGGTTTTCCATAATGAACTTCTCAGTAGCAGCCCGGAGCCTGGATGTGCCCGGTTGACGGCAATAGGCTCGCCCCCTATTACATGGGACTTAAACATAACTGGCGAAATGTGGGTGTACTATAGGTACACCTCTGCCTAACCCTTTGGGAAATACAGGCAAAAAAAATAAAAAAAATATATACCCTTTGTTATTCTAAGGTAGCCATCTTGTTCTAAATTTTGAGCGACCGAGCTCTGCTCGGGCGAAAATACGGAAAAAAGAATTTTCCCAGTTATGAGAACGAGCTGGATCGAGTTTTCGCCCTAGTAAAAAAAAAAAAATATTACAAATATTGCTCGTTTAATAGTATAGGATAAAGAGTGCGCTATGTTACGCCAGACATGTGAGTAATCCACTAATTACTATTTATTATCTATACTTAGTTCATTTTTTGGATTCTTTGCAAAGGTTATCACTATCTGTCTGTCTGTCTACCTAATAGTCTGTTTGAATATCACAGGGCTGATCTTTTTAACCTAAAGATAGATAGATAGATAGATAAATCGTTTATTTGGTGCACACAAAAGACAGCATAAAATACAAAAACACGATGAAATAATAACTAAATACATGAAAATAGCTATAAGGTGCCAATATACAAAAAAATAAAATAACGAAAAAATAAAGACATTGTGATGACTAAAGGTCAGTTCATGCGTCGCTTCGCGTCATGTCTCGGTGTTAACTGCCCCTTAGTTAGCCGGTTAAAGTATTCACGTGATAGGGTCAAGCTATATATTTCCAGTAAAAGCTGATCTGGCATTGAATAGGATTTCCGTAAAATGGAGCTCAGCTTGTGCTGGAAATGTATAGCTTGATATGTGCCTTGTCTACCTACTTTAAAAGTGTTCGAGCTAAGGAACCTTTGCAACATTTGGTCGGGTTCGAGAATCAAACATCTTAGGATAGAATGGCTAAGCTACTGCCCTAATCGAGCCTCCAATGACGATCAAATGTAATCAACTTTCACAGCATACCCATCGCTACCTCTCATCTCTGATTGATACCAATTAGAAAACCATAAATTCCACACCAGATTTTTAATACTATCCTTAAATACCTTAGACAGTAAAAATCACAGTTCCAAACCAAATCATAGAGAAATCTTTAATTGACGCCATAAAAATAGTTTTGTATCCGAAAATTGATGTTTAGGAATAAAATATTCGTGGTATTTTGTAACCAGTTCTTTAGGAGCCGAACAGGTATATAGTTTCCCGCAGACAGGCGCGACGCGATTTTAGTAGAATAATTTCTATAAAAACTTCATGGAAATTGTTCTATCAGAATCGCGTTGCACCGTTTCAACGCGCGTCTGCGGGAGCCATATTTCTGGTATTTTTACTATCAATACTTCAATAGGTCGGGTTTGCAGGTGTGTGTAAATTAAATAGACAAGTAATCATTTCCTAGATGACCTAAAAAGCTATGAACACCGTGACTATCAAGGCTTCATAGGATCACTCGTGTGTCTCTGTCTGTCTGTCTGTCTGTCACAGCCAATTTGCTCCGAATCCAATCGACCGATTAAGTTGAAATGTGGTACACATTTGTATTACTGTGACCCAAACACGGACGTGTAACATAAATATATTAATTTTGAATATTGGGGTCACTTTTGGGGGTAAATAAGAAAAATTAAAAAAAAGTTTTGCGAACTGTAGGTACCGTATGACATATCAAATGAAAGGGCTTATTGCGAGGATCACAAATACATTTCTTTAATTATTTTAAAACAAATACTTTTAAAGATATTTAAGAAAATATATGAAAATTGACCATTCCCCTTATCTCCGAAACGACTGATCCAAAAATTTTGAAAAAAATACGGAGAATAGTTCTATGCTTAAAGATTACAGGAAAACCTATAAGAAGTCTTAAAATAACATGGTAAATCACTCAATATTGTGCGTAAAAACTTACATTTGCAGTTGGAATGTATGGGGGAACATGTTTTTCAACTACAATGTTAAGTTTGTTCTTGGGATAAATTTTATTCATCCCAACTACGGAACCCTTCATTGGGCGTGGACCGACACGCACTTGGCCGGTTTTTTATATATTGTATGTTCGTGTATGAAAGGGGTATATCTTTGCCTACCTCGCGTTTCTAACACGTAAACACATACCTATAGATTTCGGTGTGTTAACGTTTGGCAAACGCTTGGCACGCATGAATGTGGAATAGCTTGGTGGAGCGTAGAGAGGTGCTCTGTGTTCTGTGCGACTACGAATAACGAGGACGCGAGATGTTGTGTACGAGGAGCGAGTGGGCTTGATACTTGGAGATGATGCTGTTTGCACAAGACGAAAAAACGTTGAAATATTTTTGTTTTAGAAACGTTCATTACTAAAAGAAATTAAACGGGTGATGATTGATTTACTTCCTTAATTTTGTCTGCATGATCAATGATCGTGTTTGTTAAAAATGATTACTAATAATAATAAACTTTTGTAAATATTACAAGGGTTTCACATTGACCCCAAATATGGCCAGCTTGTGTCTTTGGCACGATATGAAGGGTTTAACATTTTTTTTTTTATGTTCGGTGAAAAATGTAAAAATGTTTAAGACCGCTCAATTATTTGTTTAACCAGATAGAAAAAAACTTAGCACAACATCTAGCATATTATATCAACTAGCTGCGCCCCGCAGTTTCAACCGCATAAGTCTCGATTCCGCAGGAATAGTGGGATAAAAATTACCCTGTATTATATGTCCTAACTCAGGTCATAATCTACCCATGTGCCAAATTTTATCCAAATCCGTTCACCCGTTTTACCGTGACAAACAAACATACAGAAAACCAAATATTATGTAATATTTCTTCTTTATAATAATATAGTTTAGTTCGGCGAATCGTGGAAAACTAACAATTCAGCTTACAATGCTTTTGGGAAAATGAAAGAAAAATGCATTTAATTAAATAGTGCTAAATTGTGACAGTTTGATGGATGCCTATAATTTCAAAATTCATTTCGACTTCTATTTCATTTGCAATCGGTAATCCACGTTAAGCGTTGGAGCATGAAATGAACACACGTAATACATAATGTCAAGAATCCGAGTTTCTACAGTCTATTAACGTTAATTTCACCAAATATTTGCAACAACTGTAAATCAAGCAACGATTATTAACAGACAATATAATAAAGACAAGACGATAAGAATGCCTAATGTAGTATTAACATCATTTGTAGGTTTTATCCTCTGAAGTTTTATGAAGACCGACTCGTTGGTCTAGTGCTGAGCATGAGGTCCTTGGATCGATCCCGAGTCGGGCATAGTGTTATTGGGTTTTTTCATCTGGAATTGCTCAGTAGCAGCCCGGAGTCTGGATTTGTTCCCAATTGACGGCAATAGGCTCGCCCCCTACATGGGACTTAAAAAAAAACTATACAAAAATTCCGTCTTCTTTATTTTTTGTCCTGTTATAACTGGAGCATTCGCCTGTACAATCCAAGATTCGTTTGAGCATTACGTTACATTAGTACTTCACTGATTGACGAGCATTCGTCGCTGCCGGCTAGGTTACTGAGCCTGCGCCACGATACGGTAATTACAAGTAGTGCGCATTTATGTTACAAAGTGTGTCACGGGTGCTCCCACTCACTACTGAGATGTTACAAAGTGTATCATTACAGGTTGTGCACTGTAATGCTCGTTTCTTCTCACTCACTGATGTAATGCTCGAATCTGAACTGTTACATTACAGGCGAATCCTCTCTGTGAGGGAGCGCCGTTAGAGATCTTTTACTCTTTCATGAAAGTACTAGATACTGTAATAAAGATGACGATTTTACATAAAATCTCTCAAAGTCCCTGCATTATAAGATAATGGCACTTAGCTCTGCTGTGTGCAAATCGTTCGTAGACAAAGTTATACGTTTTGAGTACCTACTTTCTACTTAAATTACAGACAAACTTATACGTTTTCCTAATATTATTATTGTTTTAGGAATTAAAGAAGCCTCAAAAGACAAGTTCAAGGAGAAATATTCACTAAACAATGAAAGAGCGTGAATTTCCTTAATTATGTTTAATTTGTACAACAAGCCGGTAATGTTAGCTTCCTAATGGTAATAAATAACTACTATTGTTATGAGCCGGTGATTTCAAACGTTTAACACGTTTCGGTAATGATCTTACATTTTTAGTTAATGATGTTGTTGCAAACCATCGTAATTGTGAATGAAATTAGAGTTTTTATTTTCATTAAACACAAGAGTACTTAAAAAAAAAATACTAGCCAGCAAAATAAATTGACCAGTCTTGATCAAAGTATCAAGATCGCTAGGTTCATCTAAAAATAAGTAAAGGTGAGGTGCTCAGACGCAGCGAGTGACGTGTCTTCTCACTTCTCTTCCTTCAGTTAACCGCGAGCCGCCGCGCGAGACAGACGTACGTTCTTGAAAGTTCTCAACGAAATACATTACTAATTTATTAATTGGTGTCGCTAACTAACTGTGTTTGTTCAACAAAACATTTTTAAACACATCATCTTGTTATAAAATTAAACTTTTCGGTAAGTTGTGTGTAGAAAAGCCTTTTTTTCAAGGACAGTGTTACAACAGATTTGTAAGATTATTTCAAGTGTTTTTTTGGTAACAATTTCTGTTCGATTCCGGATTGCCATTGTGGATTGAAAAGGTTAGTTACAAAAACATTTAATCTTATTGATTCGTTAAGGTTTTTGTTAGTTTTATTTCTTAGTTAAGTTGTGCGGTGAACTTAGTAACTTAGTACAGTTAACTTAGACGGAACTTAAGTATTTGAATGTGTGTGTGTTGTGTGTTGTAAAGCCATTTTCACTGAAGAGAATTGTGTTTTAAGTTAAGGCTCGAAGGTCAACGATTGAAATAACATTACAAAAAAACTGTTTTAAAGATGGTTCAGTGAAGAAGGTTATTAACCCTTTTATTGTAGTGATTGTAACCTTATTGTCTTTACGACAGAAGCTAATTCACAAACTCGAAATCTACGTTTTCTCAAGGATAATGTACGGAAACTGGGCCAAGTTTTAATTGAAGCCAGAATTTTAACTTTCACACGAGTAAAAGTGAAGAAATTGTCGTTTGCGAATGTCAATACAAGTTTTGGGGCCGTTTAGGTGTTGTATGGGAAATTTGAGGTGATTGCCGATCTGATGGGCCGGTTTTTAAATTAGCGGATTAAGATTCTTCGGTCGCTCTTTTGTGAGTTTTTGACCTATGTGGAATTTGAGGGTTAATCAATTTTGTGGGGAGATGAATACCTACTTCAGCTGCTTATACAGTATTCGGCTTTACAACCTAGACCGACATAGTTTTAGAGCTGTTAGTAATTTTTTGGTACGATTAGACGTTGCAAAATTCTACATTGAAGTAAATTTCACGATCTGTCTGTAGCAAAGCTAACGGAAAGTTACTTCATTTATCTAGCCAAGATGTTATGAAATAGGCCGCTGGTATTTTATAATTTCATTGGAAACAAAACACGAATTGCAGAATAATACTTTTCTCGAAGTTTGATTTGAATTTGTTTTTGTAAAATGCGAGTTGTTGCGACTCTAATCATGTAGACAGCCACTTGATTCACGACTAATAACTAAAGTAATTGTTTATACTTTCTTGCCTTACCAATAAAGACTGGTACCGTATGAACAGAGCTTTATGTTTTAAAGTAAATTCTCATAAAATACGGATGTCTAAAGGTTTTCTCTTCGCCTATAGCTAATAGGAAATGGTTACAATAACCGTTATACCCGATGGTATTAGCATACTTGCGGACAAACTGGCTGACTTGAACGAATCAACCGTTCAGGGTTGAGAGGTGTGACTCTGAATGAAACATTGGTTGCTAGTTGGGTGCTGAGCAACCTGGGGCATATTTAATTAAACCGACAGGCGAATTTCCGACAATTTTACCAAGTTTTTTTTCATAGTTTTGCTGCTTAATTAAATAATTATATGGCACCTGACGGTTTTTGAAAAATGGGTACCCTAGGTAGGTATGTCGCATTGTCAGATATATTTAATAGGCTCCTGGGGATTTTTTTTTTGTGTAGGATCATAGAGGAATAAGTTAACCACTTTGCTCAGAGTATTCGCTTCACCTTTTATTAGTTCTTATTAATAGATTTACGAATTTTCAGTATATTTTGTTCAGTTTTATAGCTGTAAATTTATCATATAAACAGGCAAACTCAATATAAATTGTATTTAATATTATATTCTTATTTATTGCCTTAATCATATTTAAAACAATTTATATGGGATTTGAAGCAGTCTAGCACCGTAACATGGAATTAAGTTACCTACGCCAAGATTTTCAAAAGAGCTAATTTAAACTTGACAACACCCATACCATCTAACAGTTGCAACTTTACTTAGAGTTATTACGAAGTGGGTAGATATATCCCTCTCACCTAAAGGAGGCCTGTGTCCCAACCGTGGGAACATAATAGGCTGATTTTGGGTAGATGTATTAAGTTAATTGATTTCACGCTTCAAAATACGATAAATATTACTAGAAATCCGTCGTAGGTATCTAACCTATTGTCATTCTTGTGTCAATAAACGACAATACCTTGTCTACCTCCCATTAAAATAACCAGAAAAATATACAAGATATTACATTATTTCCGTATACCGCATAAGTGAATCTTAATGAGCGATAACGAAGTAGATAATTAACGACTCTTACATCTACGTACTACGTCTTCTTGTAAGTCAGTATACGACCACAAATCATTGATTCTTTTTAATTACTAAGTAGGTACGTTATGGAGTGTCTACTGTCTTTGGCTTCACTAGTGCGTAGACATTAAAATTAATAAAATATACGAAAGTGAGTCTGTCTGGTGGGTTTTAGATAGAATATACTTTATTATGTAGGTACACCATAAAAATTACAGATATAAATGTACAAATTTTACATAAGGTGACACAATGGGCGGTCTTATCGCTAGAAGCGATCTTTTACAGACAACCTTTGGGTGGATTAAAGTAAGAAGGAGAGACAATACTGCAGGTAGTCAGTGGTGTACCATTTACATACACAATAAATAAATACATACATAAAGCATGCAATTAAGTATATATACAATAATAAACATGAAACAAGAGCAAGGAACTATAATATGTAATGAGAGAGGAAGTGTTTAAAGCTCAAGTGCTGAAAAACTGCTACTGCTGTTGCAATTTGGCAAAGAGATAGCTTGGTCACAGATAATAAAATACTACGCTTGGTCCTTGAAAACATAGGCAAAAAAAATTGTAGCGGAGTTTCCAGAATGGGTTACCAGAATGCATTTGCACGGGGAAGTGCAACTATCTCGACTATTTATGCCGTCAAGCAGCATTGTTGTGTCTCGGTTCCCAGTAGGCGACTCAGGACTTTGAAATTGCAGGCACGTTATGTCAGTTTTGCAAGTAAATTTGACATTTTATTTTATTCTTATTCAATCTGCCTTGCTTTTCCCAACTATATGTTGGGGTCGGCTTCCAGTCTAACCGGATGCAGGTAAATACCTTATTTTGTATGGAGCGACTGCCTATCTGACATCCACAACCCAGTAACTGGGTAATACGACACCCCTTGGTAAGACTGGTTGTCAGACTTTCGGGCTTTTGACGACCCTTAACGACTGTCAAAGATCCACGAATGACAGCTAGGACCAGCGGCTTAACGTGCTTTCCGAGGTACGGAGGAGTCTCGGTATGTTAAGATGGTCACCCATCCACAGACCAACCACGGCAAGCGTAGCTTAACCTGATGGATCGAATCGTGCGGCTGTGCTACGACTTAGTCACAAGCTCCTATTTTATTCTAATCTATCCTAATAAATGAGAAAGTTTGCAAAAGGAATGATCGTAGCAGATGGCGTCCTGTGGTTTCTGCATTCGCCCATAGGAAGAATGCGTGAGTTTATGTATGTTTAAGTCATATGGGTTTTACCTGGATTTTATTTAAAGCATCAGTAATCTCCTAACTGTTGCAGGCGTCTACTAGTAACCACTCTCCATCAGCGCACTTAGCATGACCACAATATAAACGGGTTTTGTCGACGGAAGAATAGAAAAAATTACGGTTAAACAATCACAACCAGTCATTTTGTCTATTCTTCCGTCGACAAAACCCGTTTCTATGGTTGGCATGCTACGCGTGCAGGTGTACCGTCACTGTCTATTAACAAAAACCTGTAACGTTTTTCTTCTATCTCTGAATCAGTGCAAGTCTTAAACCTTTCTTTCTAAAACTTCTTTTTCACTTTCCTGTTACTATGAACTTTCTCTATCAAGCCTACGCCTTATGTAGTCTGAATATACATAATATTACACATAATGACTAGCCCCCTTTAGTCATAGCGTGATAACTTATCATTAATACGATTTCGTCGAAGGATTTTAATAGTGAAAGTTGCATTTGGATTGATCTAGTGTTTTCTTCGTGTTATTTTGACGTTTGCTTTCAAAATTGGATGAGCAGAAGTGTAAGTGATGTGTAGCCCGTATCTACATCGCGTATGTGCACAAACTATACAGGATGAATTAAGATTGACATATAAAATGATAGAGCAAAGTGATCAAAGAAGAAATGCGTCTGATTTTGGGGGAAACGTTAGTTTTGCCAGGAATCAAATCCGATTATTTGTGCAAAAAATAAAAGCCATAACTATTATTATAGATAGGGTTGGAATAAAAGTGACTGTATTTTTAGGGGCAATGTTTCATTGCCGTTCTCATTGAAATAAATATACTGTCCTGGACAAACAACTACTAATTGAGTTTAAGATCATTTATTCTGAAAGTGGGCAACGTCGCAAATACAAGTCAAATATTTCGCTGTTTTGATTAATTTGGCAATGTTACTGTTTGGAAATTTGAAATATGGGTAAATAGTAAACTAAAATAATGATTATGAAATGCAATAATTAATATCGTATCACCAGATATTTAGTTAAAGATGTAAAAAAAGTATTTGAAAATTTTCTAAATGCCTTTTTACACCTGAAACGGTAACATCAAATTCAGTGTTATAATTGCAATTCATTATTAATATTCTAGTTCGCTATTCTCAAACTCAAACTCAAATCATTTATTTCAATTAAACCATTACAGGCACTTTTGAATTGTCAAGGAATCGGTCAGTCAAAAATATGAAGCTAGTTAGTGATATTTCATGTTTCCATACAGTAATATTGCAAAATTAATCAAAACAGTTAAATATTTGACAGCTATTTGCGACGTTGCCAACTTTTAAGGTGAACGCTCTTATGAAAGGAGTGTCGTCGTGGTGGAGCCTTCCAAGTTGCTGCTCAAGTAGACCGCTTTCAAGGTGTTTGGTTCGATTCCCAACAGCCTGTGTTATCCTTATAATTTGTTAAACGTAAAACCAAAAATATAGATATTTGTGTGTTGTTTGTTTTCACTTTTCAACCAGTAATGTGGTGTGATTCTGACCAACTTACCCACTGGCATACAAAGTAAACATGATGTAGTAATTCAAACAGCAATAATTTAAACTGTGTAACTTCATTAGTATTGCAGTTTGTTTGTCTTATTAAGTGATCGTTCACGCCTCTTTGTGCATTGGTTCGACATTTAGTGTGTACAAAGTTGTTTTGTACGGTCGATAAAGGGTTTGCTACAGACAAAAACATGTTTTTATTGGAATACATTGTGGTGCTCTGGTTATATTGCATTTTCTCAACTCTGGGCAAATTTCTTCCCTACAGAGTCCTGTTTTACCTTTTCCAGCTAATATTTTATGAACGTTTCTGTAACATCAAAGTCTTCAAATGTGCAGAAAAACATAACATAAGCAAACATTACGCCTGTTTACCCCGAAGAGTTAAGCAGAGGTGACCTTTAATGGGTACATCCACATTTCATTTCATTTCGTCTATGTAAAGTGAAAAAAGTTGTTTTTTTTGCGGACATACCTATTCTTTTGTCGCCTGTACTTACGGATATTGTAAGTAAGGTATATTTAAATCCTTGTTTCCAATTGATGTTATTTCCACTTAAACAAATGTCAACTTTATGTTAGTGTAAATAAAGTTGATTTTAGACTGATTAATAAGTCATAAAAATTATGAACCTGTAGCGAAAACTGAACCTTATATGTAGGCATTATACTTATTTTTCCTAAAACTCGTGTTTGTTTATATGTTTGGCAAATAAATTGCGATCGCAGATTAAGTAGGTACCTTGTGTTGATCGATCGCTTGTTGTCTGAGGCATGAGGCATTGACTGGTGATAGCAAGGTCGTGGGTTCAAGCTAAAGCCAATACTTTTGTTCGGTTTTTCGTCACTTAGGATCGGTTAGCATAAACGGTTAATAGTACTTAACTTGAAACTAATGTTAGGTACTATTATTAAAACAATAGGTAAGTTTAATTAATAATAGTCGTACAGACCGAATTTCAGTCCATGGCGGCCATTCTTAGCAGAGACTAGGCATCGAATGGGGTGATACATAGTGCAGTGCACAAGTGTGTGCGCAAACACAGGTGCACTCTCTCTTCCCTCACTCTCATAGTCCGATGGGACGGCAATCCGACACGACTGGAGAGAGATTAGGCGCAGGACCAACGGTTCAACGTGCTTTCCAAAGCACGGGGGTATCACACCGCCTACTTCCAAACTCCGGGCTGCTACTGAGAAATTCCAGTGAGATTGCTAGGCCCGTATAACAGAACCTCACTTAAAACTCGTTTAAGAGGCTTACAACAGCTAAAGCGCGGTCACTGTCGGACTGCATAGAAATGAAAGAGAAGCGCGATGACACGACGCAGGTAATTTATTGCAAAATATGAAGCAGTTAGCGATTTACAAAAAATCTATTGATTGGACTGGAAAATTAAAACACTATTATGCTTATATGTAGCTTGTAGAATAATCTGACAAAAAATCAGATGATTGCAAGTAAATTAATATGATTTTATAATCGTTAAAAGAAATTTTTAGAGGTATCTTCATGATTTTTTTCTATCGTATCAAATTAGTTGTATTATGTTTTCAACACACTATCATACTAGCATATATCCTGAAGAATATCATATATTTTTCTGATTTTGTTTACTGCAGTGGATCATATTTTTTTAGGCATTATAAAACTTGCGTTTAGGCACGTTTAGGTCCTGTAGTCCCCTTAAAGCCTTTTGATTGGTTGAAACTAGTTTTAAGTTATGCTTGAGTCTTGAGTGAGGTTCTGTAATACGGGCCTTAATGTCTAAAATACATATCAAAAACTGTTGATACGTTAATAATCGTTTTTTGATCGGAGGGGTAAGGAATTAACTGCTGAGTGTGAAGCCCTGGAATTAATATTAGACGTAATGATGAATTGCAACTACAATTCGAGGTTTGTCTTGAATAAATTGAATATTAATAACCGGCATGCGTGCATGACCAGATAATATGAACGTAAACGAATCAAAGGGAGTATGCATGGATCGCAGTAGGTGGCGTTCTGTAGTTTCTACCTGACCCCCATGGAAAGAAGGCGTGAATATATATATTTTATGTATGTAAAATCATATTGTTCTGCTCCACTTTTATTTCATTATAGTTAAAGCATTCCGTATTAAATTAATTTAAGTTTAGCAGTTGATCTTGAACTCAAAGCCATTTAGTGACAGTTAAGTATTCTTGAGTTCAAGTACGTCGAGCTAAGTTAGAATGTGAGCAGGTGTTAAAGGTTGTGAGTTGGAATCCTGTCTGATGAACTTTTAGTGAACCATTGTTAAAGAAGTTTAAGTTATTTGGTAACGATGCTTTAGAAAGATATTTAAAATATATTTAGTTAGCAAATTAAGGATTTTGTTTGTAATATTTTTTTAAACTGTTAACTGAATAGATCGTCGGAAATTGACTGATGGATGAATTGTTTTGAGACGAGGCAGTTATAATAGAGAATTAAAGAATACCTATAAGAATGTAGGTGTATAACTGATATTACGTAATAATATTGATGTGATTTTTTTTTTTTCACTTTTATGTAGTAGTGAACGTCTTATTCTACATAGACCTCAACCGAAATAGTCGCAGCATTATACCTAAGCATCCAGCTTCAAATAATTATTTATAACAATTTACACAACGGAAGCCTAGCGACAACTCCTACATGCATCGATCATTGATACTTGAAACTACCTACCAAGCTCACTACAATAATTAAAACACCTTTCACTCCACATATTCACAATAAAACCAACTCATTATAAACATCTATAAAAAACCTCGCAAATGAAAGGTGAATCGATTCATTGTGTAAACAGTCGAACGACACGTAAATAATAACAAACACAGGAATGTTGTTTGTGCGTTAGTTTATCTGTTTATAAAGCTAAATCAATCAACGTTTGTTGATTGATTGAGTGACAGTTTGGATGTTGATAGAATGGGGAAATTTTACATGCGTTGAACTGCACTGTAACTGCACTTGCACTAATATTTGTGAAAACATATTTAAATAAATCCTGCCGACCGTATTTCGGGCACGGTGGCTAACCTCAAAGAAGATTAGCCGAGTGCGCAGGAGATATTGTAGTGAAAAGAAAGAAAAATAAGTTTATTTGCCAGAGAAACACGTGCATAAAAAAAAGATAATAAACTCGAGTAGAAAATAAGAAAATAAAACACAATAGATTTAAATACAATAACGAGCACAAAACAGAAATAGTCGGCAGCTGCTGGCACGTCATGACTGTGACAAGAAGGCTTCCACTCAGCTTGATGCTGTGCTATGGAGACCCACAGCACAGCGCTGATTTTCAGTGGTCACCCGAAAAAGACGCACACAAGTGTGTGTCTGATGCACGATAGGACAGTAATCTGACACGACCGGGGAGAGATCAGGCGCAGCCTCCAACGGCTTTACGTGCTATACGAGGCACGAAGCCTTCACACCACCAACTTCCAAACTCCGTAACTGAGAAATTTCTTATGGAAAAACCCAATAACACTTTGACCGAAAAAAAATTATAGCTGTGAAAGCATATTTATAGCTATTGGTTACATTCATAGAGGACAGCTATCTAATTACGCAACACATTTCTGTTGACAATTCCGACTAATCTGTTTCAATTTGACAGGTCAACAACATTCATTGTGTTATTTAAGTTGTAGAGCAGATTTTTTCTTCGAACGTACGAAGCAATGGATTAGCAATCTGTTTCAAAACGATTCAGATTCTGATTGATCGTGTATTACGTAATTAGGGTACAGGTTGCCTTCTTTAGGTAGTCAAGTGACTCGAAGAAATAATTCTGGGTTATTAGATGCGCACACACGTATACTTATGCAAGTAATTTATATCGATCTTTTTCCACTGCATCGTTAGTCTAGCAGTCGCAAGCACTACTACTGAGCATGAGGTCCTGGTTCAATTCCTAGGTCGGGCAAAGTGATATTGGGTTTTTCCATCAGGGATTTCTCAGTAGCAGTCCGGAGTCTGGATTTGTGCTCGGTTGATGGCAATAGGCTCGCCCTCTGTTACATGGGACTTAAACGTAACTGGCTAAATGTGGGTGTAGATACTATCAGGTACACCTCTGCCTAACCGTTCGCGGAATACAGGCGTAATGTTATGTTATATCCAGCAGCTTATTTATTTTGTTAGTTTAGCTACGAAAACAAAATATCTATAAATGTACGTGCGATCAACTGTAGTAATTTTTCGCACGAACAAAAGACATCAACGCAAGACTTAATTGTATGACTGTATTCAATTACTTTGATAAAAAATAATTTAATTTTTAAAATCCTATAAAAAAAAAGATAAATCTATTCGCAAATGTCCACGGGGTCAAACGGGCAGAGGTAATGTGTAATTTTTTTTAATCATAATTATGCCAGACAATCATTCTACCTAGCCTTGTCCCAACTGTGGTCGGGTCGGCTTCCAGTCTTACCGGGTGCAGCTGAATTCCAGTATTTTACATGGAACGACTGCCTATTTGACCTCCACAACTCAGTTACAGTTCGATTTAAACTGACTGCACTCCCCAGCCCTCACCCCCGCTGACCCATGAATTCGTTACTGCGCAGCGACTGGCGTCATGTTCCGAGCCGTCATTAAGTTTGAATCGGGGTGTACGTGGTAACACGGTACCTCTTGGTAAGACTCAAATTCAAATTCAAAATTTATTTATTCAATCTAGGCTGAAAATCAGCACTTTTTGAACGTCAAAATTACATAAGACAGTCCCCCAAAACGCCCACCCTTCACCACTTCCTAGTGCTTTAGCTGGTAAGAAGAAGTGGCGCAACAAACTCCCCGGCAGCGAAAACGAAAACTACGAAACCTACCTTTTGGAAGGGGCGACTAGAATCAATTCTACTCCTTTTGTCAATTTTGACGTTCGAATAAATGATTTGACTTTGACAGATGGTTCTCCGAAGCTCATGGACCCTTGCATGAGCTCGGTGTGTAAAAATGATAACCAATTTACAGACTAAGGTAGCCTTAGCTACTGTTGTTTTCCATTTTCATCATCCCTTATAATTATCACACTCTCGCAAGTACAAAGTAACAAAGACTGGTTGTCTGACCGCACAAAAGCACAATCATATCAATTATAACAAAAACTGAAACTACTACATTTCTTTACGATGAGAACTACTATAATATTATATCAAAAATTTAATGTAATTAATGATGGTAGAATAAATGTAATGTAATGAATGAAGGTAGAATAAATGTAATGTAATGTATGAGGGTAGAATAAATGTAATGTAATGTATGATGGTAGAATTAATGTAATGTATGAGGGTAGGATAAATGTAATGTAATGTATGAGTGTAGGATAAATGTTGTGGAAATACATTCCTTGCGCAGCCAGATTTATGAACGTAAACGAAGCAAAATGAGTATGTAAGGATCTTTGCAGATAGGGAACAGCAATGCTATTCTGTAACCATCTCACCGTAAACACTTAGGTGAAGTGAGCGTGGAGTGAGCTGTCATTTCACCTAATGCTAGAGATTGACACTATTGACAGCTCACTCCACGCTCACTTCACCTAAGTTTTCACGGTGAGCTGGTTACAGAATAGCACTGCTGTAGTTTTTACCGTCTACCCCCCATTAGGCGTGAGTTTATGTATTTTAATGTAATGTATCCAGACTGTGTTGCCACCCTTGCCACTTACAATCGTGTAAAGTGGAAAAAAAAGATGAGCAATACTACCCGTAATAAACATTGCTTCAACATAATAATTACTTATAATTAAGTTTTAGCCCAACAGTATAATACATAGTGAGCGTGCCACGCGTGACAGGAAGGGCACGAACCGCCGTGTTTATACAGGGTGCTAACGTTCGTGAAGATTGTAGTTATGATGAGCCTTCTTGATACTTGCAATTTTTTAAGTGTATTATTTCTCTCTTCTATTGGCTGGAAATAAATGTGTGATTACTTTAAGCTGTAGTGAAAATAATAGACATTCAGTAAGGCGGTAGAGGGGAATATCGTACATATTGAAATATTAAAAAAATCTATGAAAAATAATAAAAATGTAGATATTTATTATTTGAAGATTCTTTTGATTTTGATCGACACTTCCCTGATTATCAGTGGCATTTTTATATTACAAGACTGCAATTAGCTGTCTTTTCTTGTAAAAAGGCTATACTTAACTTCTATATAACTAACTTCTCGATCTTTCATACGTAAAAGAAAGCAAATAAAACTTATCAAAGTAAAAATAAGAAAATAACAAGACGTGGTTTAAGAAATAGATGAAACTAGACACCATTTTGATACTAAACATACCTAACATAACTTTCCTAAAACTATAAAATTCCTAGACTTCTATAGCCATAAAGTCTGTCATAATTTCGCGAGTCACAATCTGATCATCAGTTTAGTGTGTAGTTGAAAGTTGTAGAACATGCAACATTACGCCCACTCGCTGTGGATGCCACTTTCTTCCACGCGATATGGTTCGACTTGGACATGTAAAATATTTGTCCGTGGTTTTTTTGCAAGAAAACAAGTCCATAATAGGTGTCTTCTAGACCATAAAATATAAGAGTTAGATCCCGAAGATTTTAAATTGAAAAGCGTAAAACTGTACTGACTGGAAGGTTTACGGAGTCACTTAGCAACGGGTAGGTTCAAAAGCATAAACCGATGTGACTTATGTGGGTTATTCAACGATCATCAATTTCGTGTTATTCCTAAAATGATTGGTCTAACTCGGCAACGTGTAGTGGATACAATACGTGCCACTAAAGATGAGACTTGACACACCACGTGGTTTGACATGCGCAGTAGACGATTTATAGGTCTCTTTAGGGGTATGAGCCGGGGCGTCATCGGGGCGGCGTAAATAGCGCGGGAGGCGCGGGCAACTCTCATCTTTCGTGGCGCGTGTTGTAAGCGTGTAGTGATTATTGCTCATGTTCTCTCTGTATGAGAAAAAGCGTTTTCCCTGCAGTGTAGGTCACCATTTTGTTGCCTTAGGTACGCGGTTTAAACAATAAATAAAATAAATAACGTTTTTTTTTAACTCTTTTTCAAAGTTCGCGTAGTCGAAAGATATATTTAAAAAAATTCAAACTATTGACGTCTTTTACCCTTTTTTCTTACAAATTACACGACTTTTCTTTCGAATCCTTAGTTGTTAGAGAATAAATACAAATAAATAAACTGTAATTGACATTTCGACCACCCCTGAGCAACATAAAAATGTTCCATTTAAATCTCTACGGAGCATAACTAGTTTCCGTGACTACAGACGATTATGAACTCTATCTCAACGGATTAAGATTAAAATTCGCTTTTGGATTTCAGCTTGTGAACCCACTAGAAAATTATCATGAGCATAAAATATGGAGTTGTACTTTTGTTTTTATTCTGTTCTAGCTATTTAATTTGAAACCTTATTCATTGTAGTATTAGGTTTACTTTTCTTTGTTTTATTTGAGGCTCTCCTAGACAATAAGCAGTTAGTAATATGTAGTTAAATAATTCAAGATATAAGAACGTTGTGTGTCTGCCAGGCAGTACGTCTACTTATACTAGTTTAGATATATATTCATAGTGTTATCTTGCATTGTCTGGTAATCGAAGCAGAGATTATCTGTACAAAAAGGATAGTAACAAAAAGTTGTGTACAACATTACAAGGACCCTTTGGCGCGTGGCCAAAATAGGAACTCAAACCGCCATCTTCTTTTTTTAAACAAATTCTGTGGAAATCTCACAAATGTTTACCAACAACGCCCCCTGTCAATTTCATTCAGGCGCCAAAAGATCCTTGTTGCACTCTATACTTCATTTGAAATAAGATTAGACATTTAACTAAACTTTTTTTATAATCCGATCAACCGATTTTGACTTTTATTGCGTTGATGGCATGACGGTTGGTATTGTTACCACTTTTTTGCTTTTTATGCCATCCTTATGCCTACGGTATAGAAATCAAAATCGGTTGAACGGACTGTAAAAAAGGTTTGTTTTAATGTCTAATCTTATTTCAAATGGAGTATAGTTACCCTTGAAAAACTAAAAGTATCAAGATTGTTATTCAACAAGAAGACTGTTTATTCAAATAAGATAAGAATCAAATAAACCATAAACCATTTAGAATAGTTGTTTGTTTATTAGACAAGTAAACATTGCCAGTGGAGTAGAGAAACAAAGTGCTATCTGAAGAGATGTTGATAGAAACTTTTAACACGTTTCACTTTTAAAATCAAATTTACTAAAGCAATGAATAAACAATTTCATAATTAGTTAGTTAAGTTATGTCATAAAACAGTGATTTGTGTATTGAAGTAAGTTTCTTTTACTATGTTTTTATATTTTTGAATTGTAGCTTCATTTAATGTTAAATTACTTTGTAACTTTATAAATAATGGGTAGGCGTTGCAGTGGAAGAAAAATTGGTACATAAGCAACTTATATAAGTTGCTTATTAGTACCAATTTTACTCAACCTCTGTAAAAAATATTTGCTACCTACTTATACTCCATTTGAAATTAGATTAGGCATTTAAATAAACCTTTTTCACAGTCCGTTCAACCGATTTTGACTTCTATTGCATTGGTGGCTTGACAAATGTTAGCAGCAGTAAAGAGTTGGTATTGTAACCACTTTTTTGCTTTTAATGCCATCCTTATGCTTACGGTATAGAAGTCAGAATCGGTTGAACGGACTGTAAAAAAGATTTATTTAAACGTCTAATCTTATTTCAAATGGAGTTTTAGTACAATAAATATTTTTCTGTTTCTACATAAGGAATATTTATTTTATTTTATTTAAAAACACCTTGGCCTAGACCATTTATAGACATGTACAGAATTCCCTACAAAAAGTAGAATCCTGAGTCTAAAAATAATCATCCAGAAAAATAAATAAATTGCGTGCGAGAAAAACGGATGAAGCCAAAGAAAGCAATTGAGATCGTGGATTCGTGGCATGTACCCAGCTACTTATACCACTAATGTGGTGATCTAAACTCTTTCTAATTACAAAAAATTTAAGAATCCGTGTAACATGTAAATTTAGCGGCAAGTATGTAATGTGCGCAAGATCACACGATCGGTAACGCTACACGCCATGCTAATAATTTTAATACGACACCAAATTGACGTTTACTAGCAAAGTCAATTAATAACACGCAGCGATTTGTATGAAATTATAACAATTTCTATGAATTTGTTAATTAAAATCGTAATTTTGAATGTTTCATCATCATTTTCTAGCACTAGCATTTTCTCAACAGGCTTGGCGCTATATATCCACGTTTTCGTTCCCGTTTTGATCAGCAGCAGAGGCCTAAAAAAATGCTCACGTTCTCCCAAATCCAGCTACAGCTTTTCGTTCAAAAGTGCGTAATTAACTATGACCCTAAAAATACTATGGCACTATTCAGTAGACACTCATCTGAGTCCCTAGTGTGAGTTTCGTTTAACCATCTCGACCTTACGCATTGTCCGCGTTCGGCGCTTC
Organism: Agrochola circellaris; assembly: GCA_914767755.1. Taxonomy (NCBI): domain Eukaryota; kingdom Metazoa; phylum Arthropoda; class Insecta; order Lepidoptera; family Noctuidae; genus Agrochola; species Agrochola circellaris. Next base: position 16,084,468 of record OU611860.1, read on the forward strand.
GATTGGCAGCCAGCCGGCCTTCACCGGTGAAGCGCCAATCGGAAATTCAAATCACAATTTCGTTAAATCAAAAATATTCTCTACTAAATTACTTTTTCCAAAAATTCGTTTTACAGTCTGAGTCGGGGAGAAGATTTATGCTACAGGCTGTAAGTACTGCGTGAGACTTTAGAGATAGATGCAATTTAAAAAAGTAGTTCAGTATTATTTTTAGTGAAACCAAACTTGTCTCATCGGGTAACACATAATTATGTAAATTTTTTATTCAACTAACCCATTCTTCAGTTTCATCGAGTTCAGTTACACATTGAAATTCGAAACTCCATCATAATAGAGGTACTATAATAATAATCAAGTTAACATACATAAGCAGGTAGGGATATCGCATTAAGGTTAATTGAATCTTTAAATAAATGCCGCCGAATGTATGTAATGTACGGAGATAAGGTTTTACTTGGCTTGATAACTTGGAGACATAAAGTTGAACGGCAAACTTTCTATATTTTCCATTCAAGATTTTTTGAGTAAATCAGTCTTTATGTTATTGGCTCTCGCGGAAATAAACAGTTTAGCAGGCATGAAGTAGGTGTAGGTGCCTATGCAATAAAATTAAATGGAAATTATAGGAGTTTCTTGCCCGTTTTTCTCCATAGGAACCTACTACGCTTTGGAATGGGCAACTAGCTTCATACTGACTGACCGACCCCTTGACAATTCAAGAGTGCGTGTAAATTGTTTTAATTAAAATAAATACTTTGAGTTTCAGTTTTGAAAACGAAATTAATATTTAGTTTTATTTTCTAGACTTTATTGTTTAATTTTAAAAACCACAAAGCCTAAAAGTTCAATGACCTGCCAGTTTCCACTTAGATTCAGAACCCTACAAGTACCTATCATTGTCTTCTTTCAATTGTATTTGATCTTGTAAGTTACTCTTAGACAAGCTTGATAAAGATGAATGAAAACTAACGTTCAGAAACTTGGACTTACCTTTTAGCTTTACATAACATCACGCTTGTTTTCCTAGAAGGGATAAGCTGAGGTGTATCTATAGTACACCCTTCTCCCGTTATGTTTGTTTATAACCTCTAAGCTTACAATACATGTAAGCTTGAGTGTTTGTATGAAAAATGCAGGACCTTCTTCCTATGGCAGAAACTACAGAACGCAACCTCTTCGATTCGTTCATACCCCTTTTGCGTCATTTACGTTCATACATCTGGACATTTAAGCTACTATAAAACACATTCAAGTTGGTTCAACTCACAAAATCAATCCACTAATTTCAACCAGCTGCCGAAATACTTGCATATACCTAGTTATTGGAAAGTGACTCCACACGGACAGTCAGTTGCGTTACGTAATACTTTCAAAGTCTTTGTGATCAACTTGTTACGTATAGTCAAACAAATCAGTGATAACAATTTGACGCGTAGAATCGTAGATGTAACTTTTTATACGGTTGTTATTTGTAATTTGATGTGAGTGATTCTTCTCCATAGGTACCTACCTATGGAGAAGAACGGGCAAGAAACTCCACGGACACTCTTTTAAATCATAATATGGTTACAAAAATATTGGTTACATCATAATGCAACTTGTTTCAGAAATTGTAATAAGTATGTTATTTTAATATTCTTTATTGATGTCATACAGAGAAAGGGTGTTGTTGAAACGTTTTGAAGGTTGGGGCTATTTGTATGTCTATAAGTTTGTCTTTGGCATTGAGTGTCGAAAACAGTTCAACCGATTCTGGGCAAAGTCCATAATCATGATATAAACCTTCGATAAGGCATATTTCCAATTTTCTTTAGAACATTCCTATTTGCCGTGACTGCCAAGAAATGCCATATTTTGACAAGCTGTGAACTAAGATATTTTAAACTAAGTACCTGAACTCGTTATCACATATGTATTATTTATAACCAGACAGGGTGTAAACCAAGATATCTTGGACCACTTAAACTCGTTAACACACCTATGCATAACTACTATTAATAATTACCTATATTAATAGCTAGTTTCTCTATCCAATCAAGGAAATGGTCCACGCATTTAACAAGTATTCAAGTTATACGCACGTTAGTGCATATTAATTAATCATTATTAAAATTATTATTTTTTACTCTTTGATTTGATTTATGTAATTGGAGGTGCTTTTCCTTGTACATAGCGTCCTGTGTTTGATAAGTCGATAGCGTGGTGCGCATCCGTTAATAAAAGGGTTGATTTTTTTTAAAGATTTTGTGGGTGGGTATTTATATAATGTTAGAATAGGAAGGGATTGTATATTTCTAGGCTTTGAATAATAATTTCCTAAAAAAAAACAATAGATTTCATGTAATTCTGGAACTGCTAACATTCATAATAATACACCAACTTAAATAGTAATTTTAAAGTTACAAAGGTTGGCTTGAAAATAAAAATTAAAACAATTTTCTATTTAGTTCTTCCCCAAAAATGCAATAAGGAGATGTAATTAAGTGTTCGTTGTTATGTGTGTTACCGATTTTCTTTAGCATAAATAAGTTGCAATATTTTCTCCCCTACCTACTTGCCATGATACTCCATTTATCTCTCAACCATGTAAACTTAAAACAAGCATAAACGACAGTTAACCTCCAAGATGTCACAGCCTACATCACAAGATGATGAATTGAATTATAGCCGCCATCTTAGAAATGTAGGCTCCAGTCGAGATCGTTGACAGGGAACGACAAATTACTGGTCTTATCTTTAGTTTACTGTGGTTATCTTAGTTTGAGGAAAGCGGTGAGATGGGTCGATGACACTAAGAAAAGGTGTAGGTTAAAATAACAAGGAAACTCAAAACTGGCGTGATACGACTAGATTTTTTTAATATTCAACCCGATTGGCGTTAACCTCTTCTAAAATTCTCGATATTCAATATACCTATTGACAACATAAGTTAGGTATAGATACATAAATATTCCTATTTAAACTACTTATATTCATAAGACTAGGCAGTATCACAAGTGAAGCGAAGGTAATTAAATTCGTTTCCAATGAAGAAGAGCCGGCAAGAAACCCCAAGGTTGCGAATGTTACTCTTTTAAAAATTATTGGCTTTTACAATGTTTTCAAATTACAGTGTTAATAGGTAAGGGAGGACAGTGTTGGCCTGTCAACAAGTACCCGGTACTTAAGAGCGTTTATTTTAAAAGTTGGCGACGTCGCGAATAGCTGTAAAATCTTTACCTGTTTTGATTAATTTGGCAATATTACTGCATGGAAATAAGAAATGATGGCTAACTAGCGAAGTAGAATATTAATAATGAATTGCAATTGGACGTAGTTAAACAGAAAGGATCCAACCCACAGAGTTAGTTTCGAGATATTCAAGTTTTAAGATCAGATCGTGTTATGTGATTGTATGACCTGCCATACATACGGGCTGGTAACGTATGATCATAATGACATGATGCGTTGGGATAGTTTTTGTGATATTTTAAAGTTTTAACTACAAAGAGTGTTTTGGTATACATAACTCATTTTCGCCCTTAGTGTGGGTTGGATCCTTTCTGCTTAACTACGTCCAATTATAACATTGAATTTGATGTTGTAAAACTAAATATTCGGTGTTACGATATTAATTACCTATTGCATTTGATTATCAATATTCTAGTTCGCTAGTTAGCCACAATTTCTTATTTCCATACAGTAATATTGCCAAATTAATCAAAACAGCGAAATATTTGACATCTATTTGCGACGTTGTCCACTGTCAAAATAAACGCTCTTAACTAAATAGGAAATCGCCAGCCAATCGAAACATCTATTTAAATTTTATTATTCTGTGTGTGTTGGCGAAGTTAATCCTTTAAACATGTTAAACGGAAACATTGCCACATTAACAACTATCAAGTGGACACCATATAAAAGTGATTAACAGAAGAAAGCTGCACACTTCGCACTATTCGAAATTACTTGAGATTGAGTATAGCTATAAAGCTGTGACTCGCGAAACAAGTTTGTGTTTATAATACATTTATTTATACACTACGGCCTTAAGACGGCATTCCACATTGATAGCGTAATACTTTAAACTGTTGGATGTAGTTGGCATTAAATTAATTTAAATATAAGTATAAATGTTAAGGGTAATGCTGGAAAGGTGGGTAAGAAGAAAAAATTCAAGAAAACGTAAATAATGGAACTCGCATGGAAAGAGCATAAACTAAACTAAACACAGTCATAGAAACATAAGAAAACAAAAGTATTTAAAAAAAGAACAACGTCCTGTATGAGGCCAAAAGGCTCCTATCTCAGCATGAGGCTGAAACATAGACATAGTCACAGGGTAAAATAAGGATGGTTACCCTATATTTGGAAAAAATCCGGGAAAAACTCCCGGATCTGGTGATGTTCAATGCCAGTCGGGTAATTTCAGATTTTCTATGGTAATAAAATAAAAATCTAAACGGGGTTATCAAGTTTTTGTAGTTAATAAAATACACAAATAAGAGCAATAAACCTTGATAGGTTAATTTAGGAAATAAAGTAAACGCAATTATGGGTAAACTTGAAAATAAGTGTAGGTAATAAAAAATAAGCCCTCGAACCCACTGGCGATTTTATTCGGGCACTGGATTTTCAACGCACTGCTTAGCGTTAAGAGTTGAAAATCCAACTGCGTTTTTTTGACGCGCTGGGATGTTCACTTTTGGATTTTCAATGCTCGGTTCAACACCGAAAGGTGAAAATCCAGTGCGCCAGAAAAAGTCGCGTTAAAACTCTGATTACTCTTTATTTGTTGTTCAGCAAAGCGGTTATATTTATTCCTTGTGACTTTGGCGAGACCGTGTTCTATTGCACCTTTTGCTACGTCCCAGCGCTGAAACGCGAAAACCGTACATTTCTCATATACACTAATATTGTATGAAGAACGGATTTGTATTTTTGTTTGTAATGAATAAACTCAAAATTTACTGGACCGATTAAAAAAATTATTTAACCTTTTAGAATGCTGTACCTATTATCAGATCACTGAGTAACATAGGCTATAATTCATAAAGATATCACGATATCACGCGGGTGAAACCGCTGGCGCTAGCTAGTTGTTATAAAACTAATTTTTAGAAAAATTTTGTAACCGCCAGTAATAGACAGGAGTTACGTCATTGTATAGCGGTGCAAGGATCTTTTGGCGCGTGGACAAAATCGGAACTAACGCCGCCATCTTGTTTTTTTAATATAATTTTAAAAAGTTTACTGACAACTACTCTTGTCAATGTCATTCAACCGCCAAAACATCTATGTAGGACTTTAGATTTATGTAGATTTGCTTGTAATAATTGTAGCACAGGTTTTATTAATTCAACGGTAATAGTCCAACGATTAAGTCTGACTGGTCAGCGGAAAGTCGTGATTTCGACCCACTCTTAAGTAGGTGATAAGTAATAACTTGAATTCTCTCCTAGCTCGGTATTTAATATTTAACTTTGAGATAAATAACGGGTAGCTTAAGCCTATTTACCAAAAAGTTTACAGAAATACTAGTAATGATAGATTTAAAGATATTTCTTCTAAAAAAATAAAGTCTTGAGAACAGTGTTTCAAAGCTAAATTATAAATATGAAGTTCGACACAATCGTCACTGCATCAATTACATTATGAATTTATGATAAAGCCATCTAATGCATTTAGTTTTAGGAAGTGTGTTATTTGCGATTAAGTATTCAGCTAATTGAGTCCTGAATGCATTGGATGGGTGTATTTTTTTTATTAATTCATGAATTTGTTTGTATTTTTTATTATTTGTAATATGTACCCACATTCTCACGGGCGGTTTTTGCGCACTGGAGTTTTAACGCTTAAGCCAAGCATTGTGAATCTAATAGAGCGCATCCCACCGCGCCAAGAAAACACACAATTGGATTTTCAACAGCGCCAAGCAGAGCGTGAAAAACACAATACGAGAAAAAATCACCGCGATAAAAATATGCCCGTGCATACTTGGGGTAATTCTGCTCCTTCAAAAGTTACCCCATATACCCTGCTTTTTTTAAGTCAAGCTCTTGCCTGTGTAATTCATAACCTACCTGCTGAACCTACCAATCCAGGTAAAGTGAACACAACAGCATTTACACCGACTTCAAACATACTCTTAAAGCCTGAGGCGATACACAGATGGACGCAAAAGGCGACCGCTTTCACCTGCGCCTGCGATGACTCGCCTCTTTCAATACATTATATTATTACTTTAGTTTGAGCTTTGAGCTCATTTTCACTAACCTAAGCTGTTTTATGGGTTAGAGGATTATGGTTGACTAGCTGCTGCACGCAGCTTCGCCCGCGTGAAAATTCTTTTTCTCAAAAATAAAAGTAGCTTAAGTTACTCCTTATAACATCACCTATCTGCGAGTGAAAGTCCCGTCAAAATTGGTACAGTCTTTTCGGAGATTAGCCGGAACAAACAGACAGAAAGACATAAACAAATTTAAAATTGTTTTTTTGTTATAAGTTTATAACCGTAAATGCTTTTTTATTTAAAGCATTTAGTAAATGGTTGATATTATGACTTTACAAACAAAAACTTAAATTTTAGTTTCATTCATGTAAGTACCTAACCTAAATATATACTAAATTAGTTTAATTTCTTGGTGTGAACTGAGCACACTGCAGGCATTTGGAAGCATCATCATATTGCATTTCATTTACTTAACAATTAACCTGGTTCACCAAACCTAAAATTCTAGTATTAGTGTTTGTGTCCTATTAGTGTTTTTTTTAAACCAATTTCCGTAAATATTATTTAAAAAAAACGGTTTTGTAAATCATAGATACACACTTAAAAGATGCAAGATACTTACTTAACTGTTCAAGTCCGGTTATAAGTTGAATAGTTAAACAAAACAGACTTGCTATACATCTGTATTGTTAATATACAACTCTGTCATGTCAATCGAATTACGTTGTTATTGTTCAAATGACAACTTAATTACAATGCGGCTCGAATCAGCATTTATTAACGTGCATTTTAATATCTATGTATATAAAAGCCTACTGAATGAAAAAAAAGAGTTTTACTGAAATTTTTGCAGTTTAAACCTTGGGTTATCACTGCAAAATAGAATAGATATGACGGATACCTACCTGTGGCAAGCCATAATGTCAATAGGGAAAAAATAATTTTCGAGCCGGAAAGCCAAGATATCGGTAAAGAGGCTGTCTGATCAATCGCCATCACTTAAAAAAAAAAACAAGACGTGTGAGGTTTGGCAAGAGAGTCTCTCCAGAAGCAAGCTGATTTTTTTTTTAAACGATCCAATACCAACATCTTGGATCGTTTTAAAAAAAAACAGTTTTTTCCAGTTGCAAAAATAGGGGACAGCGTTAGGTACCGGTACCAGAAGTAGATCGAATCAAGGCTAAAGATCGGTGTTATTATGTTTGTTACTAAGATATGACGGGTAGGTATCTGTCATATCTTTTCAATTAGCAATTTTAATTTGGTTAATTGCAAAAGTTTATATCATGGTTTTTTTCTATGGTAGGAGAAATTAGGTAGACCGCATAAAAGATAGAGCGACATTTCAAGTATGGTTGTTAGTACGAAAACCTATGCACATGAGATCCGTTACGGTTAGTCACCCTATTTTTATTGTGACAAAATAGGACATACACACATCAAAGTACTTACTTATATAGGTTAAGTAGGTATTATACCTAAAACGATTACAATGCGTCATTCATAAAGAAATAATGTTTGTGTTCGTGATTTGAATTCTTAATGTTATGTGACATATAGACTAACCTATTGATTGGGTTAGTTCAAATGCCCGTTTAACCTGCTATAGCTTAGCTAAGCCTTAGCTAAAACCGTCATAGCGTACAGAACACATAAAGAGTAAAGACGAACGCACGCGAGGTTGCCTCTAAAAGCACGTTGGATCGTTGGTCCTGGCTGACATTCGTGGATCTTTGACAGTCGTTACGGGTCGTCAGAAGCCCGAAAGTCTGACAACCAGTCTTACCAAGGGGCATCGTATTACCCAGCTAGTGGGCTGTGGAGGTGAGATAGACAAACGCTCCATGTAGAATACTGGTATTCAGCTGCATCCGGTTAGACTGGAAGCCGACCGAACATAGTTGGGAAAAGGCTAGGCATATGATTTATAAACGTTGCTGTTTAATCATACTTTTTTGACATTTAAATTTAACCAAAGGTTATAATCCTTTGACTTACGGTTACTTCTATTCTCATATTGTTTAGAGTAATAAATACAAAAATTCAAAAGTCATTTATTCAAACTAGGCTGAGAATTAGCACTTTTCGAACGTCAAAATTACATAAGCCAGTCCCCCAAAACGCCCACCCTTCACCAGTTCCTAGTGCGTTAGCTGGGAAGAAGAAGTGGCGCAACAAATTCCCCAGCAGCACAGCTGTCTGTTCAGTTAGAAAAAAAAATGATTCTATATAATAGTATGCAAAATAAATAAATTATTACGCAACACAAAACATAATTTAAATTATTAGCCATATATGTCAGCTAGCACACGCCAAATATACCAACCAAAATCATCGAGAACTATACTCAGGCAGAAATAAAAACGAAACGTAAACAACTTAATATCCAAATAAAAGCTTCCAGGCATGAAGCGCGTGCCCGCTTACATATAGATATATAGCTGTAACTGGAAGTTATAAATGATAAACTAGGGCCATCTAGGTAAAATAAAATTAAAACACAACAACAAAATACAATATAGCTCGATTCTTACGACAAGTATCTTCGAATAAAGGGTGCCAGGCAGACAGGCGGGACACAACTCCGGTGAAACAATTTTTTTGAAAACTTCACGGAAATTGTTCTACAGGAGTCGCGTCGCGCCTGTCTGCGGCGGCCTTAACTTTGAAAAACATTCGTCTTTTTTCTTATTTTAATTTCAAGAGAAGGTCTTAAGACTAGTTTGATTTTTAACACAAAGTAATGTTACCTACTTAAAGATGGCATTTATTTCGAAATAAAATATATAAGCTCATTTAAAATACCGAATTCTTTTGTAGTTTAAAACTAAAAGTATTCAAAATCTAAATGTCAGACGAGTCAAGGCTAGCACTAAGCGGCAAATGTTGTTAATACAAATTAGCATAGTATATGTAAGTAATGACATAAACTTACGATTTTTATCTGTTTTGTTTACGAGTATGTGGAGTCAGAATTTGATCTAATTTACATAAATGTATGGACTAAGATAAAAATCTATGCTTTGATATTTATAAATGCGTAGTTTTACAAACTAGGATAACTAAATTAAGTAGCCAAATAAAATAGTTTTTTTGGAGCTTCCTCCTTCTTTATAAGTCATTTTATTTGTTTGACCCAGGTTTAATTATTTATTATATTCTATGTAGGTAGGTACTTTTATTTATTTTCTGATGTTTATGCATGAAAAATCTGTGCCAAATTCCTTTTAACAACAAACTTTTTTCTGTTTTCCAGATCTGACGATTATTCCTGTTTAATTTGTAAGTAATTTCCAACAAAAACTTTTCTTAAAACTGGTAAAATTGATTTGCAAAAATCGTAAACAATTTAGAAATCCGCGTAGATTTAGAAGACCGACATGCTTAATGGTCTAGTACCTAAGTTTGAGATCCTTAAGGTGTAGGATCCTCTTAAGTACCTCATGCTTCAGTAACTTTAAATTTTGAATTCAGAATCCAGTCGTTAGTGCACCTAGCACTTAGTGTTCAAGTTGAATGCCCTGACAATAGTGATATAATCGAGAACATGTCACGAGGGACATGCAACATGTCTCAACGCGGATGTAGTCGAGTGCTAACTATTGCCGACTTCGACTGGAATATTGACACTGTAATATTATATTTGTCTATTTAATTTGCTATATTAAATACAAACGTAATATAGGCAATTGTTTATCGTGTTGACAACTTTGACCGCAAGTCCACAATTAAGAGGTAGTGTATAAAATTGCTTATTACGGTTTTATAGTTGACTTATATGCTGTCAGGCATCTAGACAGTATAGTTTTATGGGAAAGAAGTGAGAGTTTAAAGAGTAGGTAATGAAGCTATGAGCGTCGGTGAAAATATGTGGCTATGTAATTTTTAGGGTTCCGTACCTCAAAAGGAAAAAATGGAACCCTTATAGGATCACTCGTCTGTCACAACCAATTTGCTTCGCATCTAATAGATGGATTAAATTGAAATTTGGTGCACATACGTATTTCTGTGACCCAAACACAGACCTGTAATGTAAATAAATGATTCTTGAATATGAGAGTCACTTTTGGGGGCTAAATAAGAAAATTAAAGGAAAAGTTTTGTAAACTACACAGTTTGACATATCAAATGAAACGGCTTATTGCGAGGATCTCAATTTTTTTTTATAATTTAAAGATATTTAAATTATTAAAGATATATAAAAATTTATGAAACTACTGAGCATAAAATTTCGAAAAGAAATACAGTGAATGGTTCTTTACTCATAGATTACAGGAAAACCTATAAGAAGTCTATGGTAAATCTCTCAATATTGTGCGTACAAACTTATATTTCCAGTTGGAATGAAAGCGAGAACATGTTTTTCAACTACAATGTTAATTTTGTTCTTGGGATAAATTCATCCCAACTACGGAACCCTTCATTGTGCGTATTGCGATACGCACTTGGCCGGTTTTTAATGTTGTCTTCAGAAGCCAGTAAAAAGAAGCGGTTTTAAGAATAAACCAAATTCCAAAATATTATTTTAGTTCATCCTTATTTTGAGGCTTTTTGCCACTTCTCTTACCACACATAACCACAAAGTACATAACAGCATCACTAAAGAGGCACAGACAGCACATTCATCAGTGAAGTAATGTTCACTTTTACGTTATTAGCGTTATTATGTGATTACGTTGCCGACGGTACAGCGAGACGTAATGAAAATAATGAGTAAATGTGCTGTCTTCACATTCGTTTAGCTTTATGATGGGAGATTTGACTGATTCGTTGTTGATTTGATGTAATTCTTTAGTAAAAAGTCAAAACATTTATTTCAATTAACCAGATACTTTTGAATTCGGAATTCGGAATTCAAGAAGTCGGAAAGTTGGATTTAGTTGCCCATAAAGAGAAAGACAGACAGGAAACTCCATGGATACTCTTATCAACTCTCTAATTATATTACCAGCTATTTTCAAAACGTGGTAGTAAACGATAACCTTGATTTAAGTCTATGTTTAAGTTTAACACACCAAAGGCTTAGCTAAGAAGACTATCGTTAAACCACATTTTGTGATAAGCGAGTATAAACACAATTAATCCAAGGTGTGACTAAATCTTCGGCCAATATCCACGAATTTCCTTGTTTAGCTTTAGGTCATGTGCGTGTGTCTGTGTTGTGTGATATTTATGTGTGTGTGTGTATGTGTACATCAGCTAGTTATACATGTAGGTAACTATAATTTACCTACAACTATATCTAGCTAGTCATTACATTCTACAAGACGTTTATGCTCATCAGTCCATCATCATTCCACGCATTCAAGTACAATCATTAATTGTGTAAAGGTGAGTATTCACTCACAAGGCTACAAAATGTACGCAACGTTGCCAACAACATCGCGGTATTTTGCCAGACGAAGAGAAAATGATTAATATTTTGTTCGCAAAACATACCAAAGACACTATGGATAAACTGTGTGGAAGATGATATGGCTAGAAAGTGGGTGATTAGCGAGATGACGACGATGAAGACATGTTGCGCCGACGCCAAATAAATTGGGAAAAGGGCCGGAGAATTATGATATGGGTCGCAAAGGCTCCCAGAGTCACGATGAAAATAATGATAAAGCCCGCGCAGGCTAGCGCCAGGCTCTTGCGACCTACACGTAAAATAGATAGTTCATACATTCTTAGAAATAAATAAAACACTTTGAAAGTAGTTACGTTCTGGATCTGTTAACTTGGGTTGTTTGAAACATTCTTTATTCAAGTTACTCGGGCAACATGTTGTCCGATATTCATTCTCCATTGAATACTCAGCTTTACATTAACTTTTATATAATTACGTAGTCTTGTTAATGAATAACATGCAATCATAATGAAGATTGGAGATGAATCATTTTGCTTCATAATTATGGCCTTTCATCTTTTTATTGAATAGAAGCAGAGTTACCTATTAATTTTTTATGTGTCGATCAGAATCCAACAAAATTTTTCTCTTTATTATAAGTTATTTTTATGTTGAAATAATTCATTTTGAAATAGATGGACTTATGTGTTATTATATATTATTTCGAAACTATTATATTTTTTCATATTTTATGTAATAATATGAAAGTGTCAACTGCCTGCGGGGTTTGGAAGATTATGGAAATTTTAATAGCAGAATTCAGGTTAAAGATATTTGAGTATCTAGCAATGGCAGGAGCTTCAATTAGAAATCGTAAAACTAATGTTTCTATTATTTTTTGTATGAACAAGAAACCTGAAACAATACCTGACACAAAAAAAAAAAACAAAGCATATAGTGACGCATGACACAGTCATTTGAAAAACTTTGTCATAACATCGCGACAGTATACGTACAGATAGCTTCAAATAGATGAGACATCGACAAAAAATCGTTTAATTTTCAATGTTAATTGTTCCATATCATCGTTTTTAATGTGTACCCGCAAAACAATTACACATTGAGTTCTTGTCGATGTTTACGTATTTTTTTAGACTGACCGTACAAGCATATGTACAGTGCTGACAATATGTAATTGAAATAAAAAAAGCCTAGTAACTAAACGGTTCCCACACAATTTATTATTATATCACCATACACTGCAAATACACAGTTACGTTCGAAAACGTGTGAAACATAAATTCGTGAAAGCTGACCGGCCAAAGAGTTTCAAGCAAATAGTTTTACACGTAAAACTCTACTTTCATTTCCTGACGACGCGTGCTTTGGCGCGCATTTTGACAGCTGTCAAATTATAGTTCTATGTTGCGTTCGAATTTAAGGTTCTGTTATATTATTGTGGTATTCTTTATAGTTACAGTTTTCCATTATAGTGAAACGTTTGATTAATTCAAATTAGTGTGAATATGAAAAGAAAGAAAGTTCGGCGTAATTATGTTGCCATACTTTTTTTTTCGTTGCGTTTGACCTTCTGTTAAAGAAATCAAAAATTTTAATTAACATTTTCGCCGCACGTAATTTATTGAGATCAAAAATTATATTCTGTGTCAAGTGTGAACCAGTATAATTAGAATATTCATTATCTACTTATATAAAATTAAGATCCATTCATATAATTTTATCTTCTAGCAGTTAGCTATAAGATAATTATGAATTTATTAATTGGATAAGTTTGGAATACTTGTGCCTCCTAAGTCAATAAAATAACACGATAAAATCTTCCATCTAAGTAAAGTAGGTAAGGTTCAATTTGTACGTACTAAACCTTATCAAAACACAAATCTATAACTGTTCTCACGAAATAAACCCTTTACTTATTTAATTTATAACTTAACCTAAATTCGCCACATTAACAATCTCACAAATAAACTACGTTTTAATAAATCAAAGTTAACCGCACACCTGTTACAAAGAACGTTAATAAAAACCCGTTCAACTTGAACCGAGCATTAGCGTTAGTTGTTAAAGTTAATTATAATTACTTTGATGACCAAACAAGTCTTTGTACAGATCAATTCATGGTAAGAGGTAAGTTAGTCATCTGATAACGTAACGTAAACAGATTTTGTTATCTGTGGCAGATTAGAACTGTTTTATGAATATACAACGGTAATTTAGAAAATGGTGGTAATTTTCCGGTATAATTTCTTACACGTTTGACCACATAAGTACCAATTTTTATTTTTATACCTTGTGGCGACGTCGTAAAAAGATGTCCATCCATAGATAAACATCACCCGTCTCTACACTATTCCATTGCTAACTCTAAGATGCATATCCGGTACGGCTCACAAATCCTTCCATATCCTAAGGGCACGTCTTCCCTACCATTACCGCGCCCCCCGGTCTACTCTTTTATATATTATGCAATGGCCTCTGTAGCCCCATGAAACATGAGGCTCCAGGGGCTAGTGCAAATCTTGGGGTTCATTGAATTTATCGTGTCTGGTTAAACCACGTTGGGGTCGGTGCATTTCATTCATTCATTTAATCATTTATTGTACTAAAAAGATAAAAACACAATCAGAAGCCATATTTCCTCATAAACATTGATTATAACAGCTTGAATGCAATCGTTAAAGTGGCTCAGTAAGGAAATGTAACAGTATGCTACCACTTACCATTAGATGGCCAAGTTCATGGTACGCAATACAAAAAAAAAAAAACGAATGTTCAAATTTTTTCTGAACATTAGTTTAGAAAAAATTTGAACATTCGTATTTTTTATGACGAGAAGAGATTTGATTTCTTGTATGTTTGTTTGTTTGTAATGAATAATCTCAAAAACAATTGAAATTATTAAAAAAAAAAATTCACCAGTGGAATGCTATATTATCAGTATCACTGAGGAACATAGGCTATAATTTATAAAGATATAACGCGGGCGATGTCTCTGGCGGAAGTTAGACGTGCTGAAAAAGGTTTTTTTAAACTTTCTAGTGGCCGTATTTGAAGTAATTAGTCGTTCTGTAAGTATAAAAACGAACAAGAAACTTCACAGGAAAATAGAAACAGATTCATTGAATAATACGGAAAAGTTATTGATCTACGTTATGTTCCGTTCTGAATACGTTTTCTCAACAATTCAAGAAAAACAAGGTTACTTCATAAAAAATACGAAAATTTTATTATAGTATAAATATAATAATGAACTAGTTTCTGCCCCGACTTCATATGCGTGAACGTTCAGCCAACGACTCACCGCGTCGCATCGCATCGCCCGCCCGCGCTGTTACTACGTTTTCACTAAGCGTTCTTTCAGACTTTTTTTTCGTTTTGCTCGGCTCTGAAGGGTCTTAGCGTATTATTAAATAACATAATTATATCCTTTGCTCAAGAATTGGGCTATCAAATGAAAAAAGATTTTTTCAAATCCGACTGGTACTTTCAGAGATTAGCGCGTTCATACAAACAAACAAACGAAGTCTTCAGGTGTTCAGGCTCATGGTGGTCATGCTACGCGTGCAGCTTTATTATATTAGTGTAGGTAAATATCAGTAATCATTTAAATGTTAGTAGTTAAAAGAAACATCATTCAATATCACGTCAAAAAAAAAACCCTATTACACGCCATCTCACAATAAAAAACAAATAGCGACAGATGATAATATTTTTAATTACTAGCAAAGGCCACAATGACATACAGCCACAGCAGATCATAGTGACAAGATTAACGAAGCTATCTTGATAAGCAAAGAGGTTAGTTACCACGCAGGCATTAATCTAGATTTGCATGGTTTACTTAAGTTATTATTAGTTCTAACTGTTTATCTCTTCCATGGCTGTTCATAAAATATACGATTTAAATATTATTCTCTTGTAAGATTGTCATTTTGATTATTTCTGATGTGTGACAATCATGTAGACATAGATTTTGAGTGCTTATTTATATAATTATGATTTTGTAATGGACTAATCAGAATTTTGTAATATCTTGATTTAAAAGAGTATCCTTGGAGTTTCTTGACCATTTTTGTCCATAGAGGTCTAGGTTTTGCCATTCCAAAACATCCATTCATTCCATCGTCTTGCCCATTGGCAAGTAACTTTCTGACCAACTGACCGACTCAAAAGTGCCTGTAAACGGTTGAAAATAAATGTTTTAAGTTTGAGTTTGAATCAAATTTAGTGCCAGAGAAACTAAGCAATATGTTAATTTTTATGAACTTATTGCAGTTTCTCTAACATTGTTTAAAAAAAAAACCTGCATGTGACTTTTTCTTAAAAAATGTCTCGTTTCACTTTGACACTCATTAATATTTAGGGTTGGGTATCTTTTCTTCACCTGATAATCATTTTTCCTTTCTGCACCTGTATTTTCATATCCTTTTTTGGAGTCATATTCGTAATCGTTAATAATACATATACCTATTATCTATCCTAATATTATAAAGAGGTAAAATTTGTGAGTTTGTATGTGTGGGGTGATGTTCGGAACTGCAGATCCGATTCCGATAATTATTTCACTAATGAAGCTACAGTATTTCCGAGTGTCTGTTGTACCTATGTTAAAACAAGAAAACTGACGCGGACAAAGTCACGGTCAAAAGCTAGTTGCGAAATATTTAGATACAGTTTACACACCACACAAAATTCAAATTCCATTCATGTAAATCTAACTGTCTCGCATAACAAACAGTACTTCACACTGCAAAGGAATTAAAATAGAAAGTAGTATCAATACAATCAATATTTAAAGAAGGAAATTATATCGTCAGGAAGAAAGAGTATTCAAATCAAATCACCGTCGTTCATGAATAAAAGGAAATTATAAATAGCTTGTGCGTAACTTCTTAATTATGTACGTATATATGTAAATGGTTGTGTATATGCAAAGTGTAAGGCAATTAGTGTTATGTGATACAGGGAAATAAGGAATATTCTTATATACTTAGCTAAATAGCTAGAAAGTCCTAAGAAATTTTCCGTCAAATAATGCACAAATTTGTATTAAGTATTTACTTAAACCATTAAAAGTTTTTGCATTGTCAAAGAGTGTGACAAAAAGTTGAAGCTAGGTTTCTGAAAGATTATTAAAATTAAAATGCTGTGATATCTCCAGTCGACTCATTTGAATTGCTGCTGTTATTTAGGTGATCAAATCAATCTTTATTCCAATATTTGACAGCGTATTTTGTGTTTATCAGTATTTTTATTATCACCCGTAAACCTTTTATAAAGTTCTACTTGACAACGGCACTGAATCCACCACACATGACTCGAGGCAAACCAATCTAAAATCACTTTTACTATATACCATTAACATGCACGCGATGGAGTGAAAACAATTGGTCCATGTATTATGTATATACTTTCTACTAAGAACGTTTCATTGCATTCTTGACCTCACGTCAAATCCTGTTTTCTGTTAAACTGCCGGCAGTTTGCGAATTTCACTTGTTTTTGGCGTAAGAATGAAGTTATGACTAATTTTTATCCGCCTTTGAATCATTAGAATTTAGGCTTACGTTTTTAAATTAACGTTAATTGTCAAAGTAGATTTTCCAATACTACAAATATCAAGTTTAAAGTTCTTAACACAATTGATTTTTTTTGAGCTCTGGGAAGTAAGTACTAGAGGCTTTAAAATTAACTATCAAAGTAGAAAATACAATCGACGATTTAGTAACCTAATCCACGTCAAGCGCACACTGCGTTCGGCGCTTGACGTGGCAACACGTCGTGTCCGGGTTCGCAACAACAGTCAACCGTCATCCTGAGGATGCCTCGTTGAGAGGTGAAACACGTGTCGATTTCGTACAGGGTTCTTTATGATTCTTTAAGAACAGTTAAGCGGATTAGGTTACTAAATATACGTCGTCTATTGTATTTTATAATGGATTTCCGTAAAGTCACGCCTGAGTCAATTAACTATCAAAGTAGATTTGCCAGTTACACAAACAAGGATGTTATTTTCCAGAACATGTTTTGACTATTCTCATTTCATCGTGATTATCAGATCAAAAACATTTTCTGTTAATCATAGGCTCCCAAAGACCGCTACAATAAACGGTCATAGAAAGATTGCCACGATCAAAACGCCTTGCGTTTAGCAGCTGAATTAACCACCGTTTCTCAAGACATACACCGTTATTTGTAACTCTAGGTAACGTAATTCATTACAGTAATTGGATTACGGATGTCAAATAAGAGTAACTGCTTCGTTATAATTAATCTGGAAGTAATAAGTAGACCAGCTTGTGGATAGATACCATTCCTGGCGGATTACATGTATCTCTTATAGCAGACCAATGTTTGACGTGGAGTCGAGTGTCATGTGAACTGCCAAGCTATTTTCAACCATGTGCAGTATAACTTTAACTGTCCTGACCTGACATGAAAACGGTCATGGTATGACCTCAGTCCCTGGCCATATGTACAAGTGATTCTTTTGGCGCGCGGCCACGATCGGAACTAAAGCCGCCATCTTGTTGTTTCAATACATTTCACAAAACAATGAATGCACAAATACTTACCAACAGCGCCCTCCTGTGAATGTCATTCGAGTGCCAAACGATTCTTGCAGCAGTATAGGTTGAAGCAGCTTCCAGTCAAACCAGAAACAACTGGACATCAATATTTTTACACGACCAACTACCATCTGACCTCCTAGCCAAAGATACCGGTACTTTATTTATTTTATAGCTAGTCTTTATACCGTTTGAAATACTACTCGCCCTATAAGGATACCACCGTAACGATATATTAGAGTTAGACGGTGCGGCTGACCATTTTAGTTTGACACATAGTAGAATATGGAACGATTCGCATATTTGTAGGAGTTCTCTGTGAAGAAGCTCTTTTTCCCTGGCTCTAGGAGGCCTTAATTTTCTTAAGGCACAGGATGCCCGGTTAAGCTGCCGAAAACCGAAAAAAAAAGGAAGGCGACCGAGGAAATATTACAAACTTTATTTGTTCTGGAGTTTGTTGCGCCCCGTCTTCCCAGCTCTAGGAAGTGATGGCGGACGTTTTTGGGGGACTCTCTTATGTAATTTTGACGTTCAAAAAGTGCTGATTCTCAGCCTAATTAGAATAAATGACTTCTGATTTTGATTTTCTACCGCCAAGCAGGTGTGTTCCGGTTTGAAGGAAACTGTAAAATTGTATGGACATGAGACATTTCAGCTATGTCTCTGGAATGGTAAAGCATCAGCTATGGCTCTGGCATTGTGGTGGCATTGACTACTAACCATCAGGTGGTCGGCCTGCTTGCTTGAACTCCAATAAGACAATTAAATAAATGTACCGTGCATTTGACAGTTTACTATGCAATCAGCGACATTGTGATATCCCAAGACATTTTGGTGGCTGTATTTTTTGCGCGTCTAATTTAGTATGCAGTAGGTGTTACGATATGTCATAGGCGGCGGCGTAAGTTTCCATATTGGATACGATTTATTTTTGTATTTTAAAACTTTACCACAGCGTAGCTTGAAATTATGGTCAATCTGAGAGCCCAATGCTAGCCTGTGTAACCTCATACAGTTTTTCTAAGATAATCATGATCTTGATGATGATAAAATATACATTATACATATTATGAATTAAAGACGTTTTTCGTGTGTCTGTGTAGCCGCGTTGTTCTTCTAAACTACTCAACGGATTTTGATACGGTTCTCACCATAATTTAAAATGTATTCCGGAAGGTTTATGTGTGAGTGCTATACAAGAATATTCAATAACATATAATAAAGACACCTCGATCGTCTTGTCAAATTATAAAAAAAATAAAAATCTGTAAATGCGTAATATTAACAAATATTACGCATTTACAGATTTTTATTTTTTTTCGTGTGTCTGTGTAGCCGCGTTGTTCTTCTAAACTACTCAACGGATTTTGATACGGTTCTCACCATAATTTAAAATGTATTCCGGAAGGTTTATGTGTGAGTGCTATACAAGAATATTCAATAACATATAATAAAGACACCTCGATCGTCTTGTCAAATTATAAAAAAAATAAAAATCTGTAAATGCGTAATATTTGTTATTTTTCGTAATTTAACAACTTTTATCATTTTGTTACGACATGAATCCTTGTTTATTACATGTACACCACATGCACATGCAAGAAAAACTGAATGAACGTGACACTGCAATCGTTTTTATATGAGTATAAACGTCTAACTGAATAGTCACGCAGTTATGTAGGTAACCTTCTTATGTAACCTTCCAACTCTCGGTTAACTTGTCAAAGACATGATCGACCTCTATTATTTATAGTGCAAAAACCTATATCACATGATACAAGCGGAAGGCTGCGCAATAACACTTTTTAGAAACCAAATGGTGACATGAGGCGAGTGTGAGTGAGAGGACATGCGCGTAAGTTCCAAGTGCCTATGTTCAGACCTGCCAAGTTATATCGACCGTATTGTACTGAAGGTTTGTAAATTTACCATCAAATTGATCCAATCGGTGGAAGTAGGTATGAAATGTTTTGAACTTCTAATATTTCGTTCCACTCTTTTGTAAATCAATTTAAAACTCATAGCTTTTTAGATTTTTAAATGTCTTTCAAGATTGGTCGTGTTTTTTAATTTAATAAAAGCTCATTTCAGACTGCATTTTTCAAACGTTAGAATGGTAATAGACTGTATGTTTCCTGTTCCTAGTATATATTTAATTTGGACAGAAAATCAACGTAAACAAATCCTGAGTAAGAAAAAAAATCAAGATTCTTCCATTTTCGTAGCGTTATTATTAGCATAAATTCCTCTGAACTGAACGAAATAGGTATCTCAGGTATTTCATAATTCTCCTCAGTTCTTCCGCATCCGACCTGCATAACATCGTTAGACCATTTTTTTTCAAGTCATATTTTAAACTAAAAAATCTAGCACATAGTAACAATTATATAAACGTATGTATTACGTCGTGTTCTACATATTTCATAGCTAAACGAATTGAAGGTTCCATTGTGAATTTTGTGTATCATTGCATGCTATGACGCTATCATAACCATAAATGGTGGGCAGAGTTGTTAAGAAACATCGTGACGGAAATTGGGAATGTGGGTAAAATTTTGTGTTGATTGAGGTGATCAATACAACAATACATAACATAACTGCAGTGCTATTCTGTAACCATCTCACCGTGAAAACTTAGGTGAAGTGAGCGTGGAGTGAGCTGTCATTCCACAGGGATTGACACTATTGACAGCTCACTTCACCCAAGTTTTCACGGTGAGATGTTTACAGAATAGCATGGCTGGTATATGTGTTGTGAGAACTGTAAATATTAGTTGGTTATTAATTAATAATAATCTATGTAATTAATAAACTCAAAAACGACTCGACCGATTTAAAAAAATCTTATCCAGTAGAATGCTATATTATCACTGAGTAACCTAAGCTATAATTTATAACGACATCACGCAGGCGAAGCCGCTAGCGGAAGATAGTAAATAATGAATGGACACCCTGAATTTTAAGGCAGTAAAGTTATATCCCACCGGATTTACTTCTTTAAAAAAATCGCGGTTGAAGTCAATGATACGTCAAGGAAGGAGGTGGGGTATAGTAGGTAAGTTTCAAAGTTCCTCTTAATTTAAAGGGTCCCCGAAACGATTAATTGCAATTGTCTATTTTTACGTGATTGATACACATTGATACGCCATGTGATCGTCTACCACATGCAATAGGGATGTTGACTGGAATAAAAAAAAACTATTTAGTCCGTCAGTCATATAATTAAAAAATATTAGACACGTATTTTTTACTTTATCATATTAATAAACAATGATTTAGATAAAACGCATTAAAGTTAGGCAGAGGGTGCTCACAATTCAGTATAAAATCTACCGGACGGTGACGTCATGCCACATTTTAACTCGAACGTATTGCCGTAATCTTTTGATTAAAATTAAAAAAAGAATAATACGTGTTCAATATTTTTTAATAACCTATCAGGCGGACCCTATTCAAGCGATTGACCAACAGCAATTGACAATTGCAATTGATCGTTTCGGGGACCCTTTATCCTCCCAGATCTTTCGATTCAATTGGCGTTGTTCAAAACAAATCAATTTACTGTTGCTAAATTACTACACATCGACAATGTATTAACAATTGATTGGATTGCAATACATTTGAGCTGAACTGATCAGCAACAGCTCAATGCCGGTCCGTACTTAAGAGTACATGTTTGCCTTCACCACTGCATTCTACAACTAACGTAGTGTTTATCACAATATATTTTTATTTTATATAACAACATACAACTACATAACATCATGCCCGCGTTCCTCGAAGGGTTAAGCAGAGATTACATCTAGTGACCAGTGTAGGAAAGAAAAGTTATCTCCTCGGAGGTTAAGTTTATTTTTACTTTTATTCATATTGAGGCGTTAGTGAGGCGAGATATTTCAAACACCAAACTAGTTTGAACCATAATATTTTGGTACAGATGATAACAATAGTCGTTCGAAACGTCCTTATGAAATGTATATTTTTAAATATACATTTCATAAGGACGTGTGTGAAATGTATATTTTTAAACGTATCTTAAAAGTCATATGCTTTTTATCAAAAAAAAAAATTAAATTCATTTTTGTAGTAGTGCTCTTCAATGTATCATAATATGATTGCCTTTGTTGTTGTTTTAGCGTGAAACTCTTATTTAAGTTTTGCATGCCTGTCGGTAAGATATGGCTGAACCTATCTGTTTAAAAATTATCACCTTTTACTGTACCCATATTTGCAAAATAAACGACTTACTTACTTACTTAAATATACATTTCATAAGGACGTGACTTCCGGTTTCAATTAGGTTTTAGAGAAATAGATACATTTACATTGCTTAACAAAACTATGTATTCATCATCATCTGATACGGAGCTTAGTAATAACATTTTGAATTAAAAACAGCAAGTGAACATTCTACAGGCGCAATATACCTGGAGCTTAAGGAAAATGAAAAAATAAAACAAGAACTACCTAAAAGATGATAAAAATAAGTATCCCTTCCTCAGTTTTTTTTTTACTCTGAGCCTTGACCCTTTCAAATAAACATCCACATTCTTTTACACCGAAATACGACGTAAATAAAAATTAAAGACGGCCAACCTGTTTTTAAACAAAATCCTTCTTATATTTAACTATCGACCCGTCCCTGCTTCGCACGTACGACTTGACAAAACATCGAGATATATTTATATTTAAGTAAGTTTAATATTGTGCTTATGGCATAAACTTTGCCTACTAAATTCTCGATATGATAGTGAAAACCGCATCAAGATCCTTTTCGGAGTTTAGAAGAACGTCGCGATCACACAAACAGGCACGAAAAGCGACTTTAATTTTATTATATATATAGATCCCACTTGTGTGCTCGCTCATACATTTAGTTGGGTCACCTTTTTGTGTGGAGTGGGCGTGTCCACGCGATAATGGTACAGGTTCGATTCCTGATCGCGTGCCGTCTTTAGGAATTTTAATACTTTTCCTTTTTTGTTACCAGTTTTTTGTTAAGTACTAGTTTTTTGGTTGAATATTTTGAAGATCGGGTGTGAGGCTTTAAGCTTGAAATGAATTATTTAAAGATGTTTGGGTGTGACTTTTTATAAATGTTTTGTTGTTGTGTATTGGAGATGTAAATTCTTTTGGGATTATTCCTAAATATACTCTCACTGAATATGATTTTGCTTAAAGCCTTCTTACTTTCGACTGGATTTTAGAACACTGATTTATTTAGGAATTCTATATTATCTAAATTACATTATCTTTATTAAATATGGGTTTATGTCTTATGGGGTTTGCCTGAATTTTAAATTTATTTATTTATTACTTCATACACGAGCCGTGCCGACCTTATTGTATTTTAGATTGGTTTGAAGTATCGAATTATTAGTTATCCTGTATACAACAACTTTATATTTCTGACTGACAAACTCCTTGACAATTCAAGAGTGCCTGTAAATGGTTTTATTGCAATAAATGCAATAAGAGTTTGAGTTTTACAGGGTAACTTATAGTTTGGCACGGCAAACCAGCCTCTGTAATAAATGATTGTACTTTTTACACGTAATTTTCTTAAAAATACGAAGCATACATCCATCCATAAAAGATAGTAAACAATCTACTTTTTGCTCACTTCGAAGTCGAGAAGCGTGAGAAATATTATCATTATGCACTTCGTTAATTAGATTAGTAGAATATGCGTGCGACTCATTTAATTAGTGTTAATTTAAAACTTTTATTTGTAGTAGATATAGTGCTACATTTATGTACCAACAACAACAATAAATTTACCTACATTTCGCCAGTACATATTTATAAATACATAATGTATCAAAATATATAAATCAAGGATTGTGTTAAAGTTTTCCGGCGCCGTCCGTTGAGACTGGTCATGAATCTCTCTTAGCTGCCATGGCTTATTTTTTTGTTGTTTTTTTTTGCTACTCTGGACGCTTTTAACATGTACTTTTTTAACATCGTTTTCACCTATAATTATAAATTCAACATTAATGATGTAACTAATAATATGAACGTGCCAGATAATTCAAAAGTGCCTGTAAATGGTTTTATTGAAATAAATGCTTTGATTTGGAATTCGAGTTCTTGGAAACTTTAACCAAAAATCCCTGTTTTATTTGTTTAGACACGTAAACTTTTTGTCACGCTTGTATTCTTAAAAAGGGTTGAAATGCCGATCAATTCTGTAAAAATATCACCGTGAAACTTAGGTGAAGTGAGCCGTCAATAGTGTTAATCCCTAGCATCCTGCCGGTCGATTTCTGACAGTGACAGCTCACTTCACGCTCAGTTCACACTCACTTCACCTAAGTTTCACGTTGATCTTTTTTCAGAATCGACCGACAGGGCTTACTTTATCCATATTTTGCTGTTCAATGGTGGTGGTGTTCAATTTCCAGGTTGAGAAAAGTGTTATTGGGTTTTTCCAGTGGGAAGTTTACTGTAGCAGACCAGAGCTTAAATTCAAAGCCGTGTAATGGCAATAGGTTCGCACCCTATTCCCTAGGCATTAGATCCATTATGTATTATATCAGAGTACCTGGGCCACCGCGCTCTGCTCGCGTCAAAATACAGAAAACGAATTTTCCCAGATATGAGACCTAGCTAGATCGATTTTTCGCTCCCGTTAACCCCTATATTGCAACTTTCTTCGAAATCATTAGAGAACGTGATTACAAAGTACATTGTCATTTGCAATCTAATTACCCCTTTTAACACCTATGGAAATATCAAAAATTTTCGAGTCATTTGACATTTTATATTTTAAAATGTATTAAATAAAAATAAAAAAGGTCAAATGACTCGATGAATGTTGACAAGGGGTAATTTGTTTGTAAATTACCTCTCCTACATCGCAATAATAAATATAAAAAAAACATTAAAAAAAATATATAAAAATAATTAAATATAATAATAAAAATGAATGGATTGCCGATATAGTTATAACCAATAGCCGTGTATATGTATACAAATATTGCTCATTTATTAGTATAGGATAATACGTCTCTTGGTCGGTAGAAAAACGATTTAAGACCATAGATAAAAAAGCGGCAATATTCTTTAACACGCTAAGTTTACCTACTTGGTTTAGTGTTCGACTAACTATCAAGTTGATTGCCATGAGCTCATCGTGATGTCATTGTATACAATCTTCCTTTGACCTGTTGTAAATTGTATGCAGATTCGAATGTGAGATTAACTGAAATGACCTTAATGTTAAACGTATGGAAGTGAGTAAAATTAAAAGTGAAAAAACTCATCATATGCCCATTCTGCAAATTCTTTGTTCGCTCCAAAATGCTTTGCAACCCAAAAGAATGGTTTCATTGGCCGATTTGTCAAGCACTTGGCCGACTTACGGTATCGAGTCGCCAATTACCGAGAATCGATTCTTCCGGAAAATCGATATAAGCGCTTGCGTAATCGGTATCAAGTGCGATTCGGGTTGCATCAATTTTAGGTAAAGTTGTTCGTGATATTTTGGTGTCATTGGTGGTGTTGTATTAATTTTGTTTCATTGTTTTACTTATAATTGACGAATAATTGCAAGTTGAGTTATTGATAAATGCCCTTTGTTTTTAGTTTTCTTGGTAATTTATGAAATTCCATGTTAAGTTACTATTTCAAATAATTGATTGCAATGGTTCGAAAATATTACTTTTCTTTTCCTCAATCAGCAATTCCAAATAACTTCCTCCTTTCGTGAAATTATTTTAGGTAACTCCAATTTATTAAGAATCAAAAATAATATTCGAACCTCGACATCTTTATAGCAATCGAAATATATTTAGATTTTTTTTTGACTTAAAAAAAAAATTGCAAAATTCTAAACAGCAAACTCAAAAATATCTTCCATTCACTCAAAAACACCTTCATACCACACATTATGACCCTTTCTCATACAAAACTACACACATTCAACAATCAACAGCCCAGAGAAATGCATGGAGTTGCTCATAACTAGTAATTTGCTGCCTTTCGCTGGTGCTGACCTCTGGTGGCGAAAGCTGGCAAGGTCACAACAATTGATATGTTAGCCGCTGTGTTTATGTCTACCTAGGCTCAAGTGTATTTATAAGCCTGCATGGGCTCGAGCCGTTTGTTTACAACTTGTAAATATGATTTGTCTGGCGTTAGAAATGTGTTTAAGTAAAACTGTTGTGTCGTAATTGCAGCCAGCCTGAGGTCCTAGGTTTGATTAATAACCTAGGAAGAATTTAATTTTGTTCGTGATTTCTGTCGAGTTTTCTGTTCTCCTATTTCCTAGAAATGGGAAATAGTATAGTCATTTGTTTGCTTATAATTTTGGTATACAGATAAAATGTAATTTTTATAAATAGACCCGATACATTTTACCTTACGCAAAGTTTTCGAATACATAATAGAATTTATACTTATAAAATAATAAGAGAATTGAATTAATATTATAAGTTATTTAATATATTATTATTAACTCTTCTCCAATTTAGTCTAAAAACAGTAGATAATAATCTACGATATGAGCTGTAGGTACAGTCAATATGCAATTTCATCTTCCTTCAGAAATAATCAGGATCAAGAACGAATCTTCCCTAGATCATTCAACGCATCGTTGTCCCATTATAAAACCTTATTCACACCAGGACACAGCCTAGCCAAAACAGTACACCCAGTAGCACTGCTAACCTCAAGTACCGTAAGCATGTAGGCTGTGTAAAAAACAAAATACGCGAGCTAAAAGGAATGTGACCGGTCGAACTAGCCTTGGTTGGAGGGCAACTAGCGGTGGAAAATGTTGGTGGAGACTAGCTGAGCCGTGTACACAGGTTCGGTATTGTTTAAACTTGAATTTTAAGGTAGTTTAGGATGTTTTAGGCTGCACGCGTAGCATGACAAACATAGAAATGGGTTTTCTACGGGTTTTGTCGACGGAAAAATAGACAAAATGACAGATTCTAATTTTTTATCTGTCATTTTGTCTATTCTTCCGTCGACAAAATCCGTTTCTGTTGTGGTCATACCAAGGGGTGCAGGTTGAGTTGGTGAATGGAGAAAGAGATTGCACTAAATATATTTGGGGTTGTGTTTTGTCAATGACTCAGTTAATATCATCGGTGCCTTGGCTACGGTAGTAGTCATTTATCAGTATCTCTTATATAAGTACAAAATTATTAAAAATTAAAGTGGCTTTTCGTCTGTGTCTGTATGCTCGCGTTGTTATTCTAAACGACGCAATGGAATTTGATTCGGTTTTCACCAACATTTAGAGAAGTTCGGAAGGATTGTGCTTAATATATTGAACTTAAACGTGCAAAGCAGGGTCGCCAGTTACCCGTATACGTCTCGATCCCGTTTGAATATCGGGATAAAAAGTATCCTATGTCTTAACCCGGTTCCTGGTCTACTCATGTGTCGAATTTAATCTAAATCCGTTCAGTGTTTTAGCGTGAAAGCGTAACAAACAAACTCACTTTCGCATATTTTATAAAGTTGTTAGGATAGTCAGAATAAAAGACCTGTTTATGGAGCCTTTTCCCATAGAGAAAACAGTCATGCCATACCTTACAAACTAGCTTTAGGTATCGCAAAAAAGTTTTATTTATTTAGTAAGTTTTAATTTATTTTCAAACCCAAACTCAAAGCATTTATTTCAATTAAACCATTACAGGCACTTTTGAATTGTCAACGAATCGGATATGAAGCTAGTTGCCCATTCCAAAGCGTAGTAGGTACCAATGGAGAAGAACGGGCAAGAAACTCCACGGACACTCTTTTAAATAAAATAAATTGTTACAAAGTAGTTTAGTTAGTTTTAGTTTCCATACTTAACTTCCAAGTATCTAACGTTTCACGACGAATTAAAAAGGACTTCTGTGATTCTGCCGATACCAAGCATAATGAATACAGTCGAAGACTGAACTGTACTCAAATCGGTAAAGGAGTGAAGTTGTTAATTTAGCGAATGTTACGTCACCGGTTGCATCATTCCATTGAGTAGCTTCATGGTCGTGAATTAAGCACAATCTGTGTTGTTTGTTAAGTTCAATTGAATTCTGCATTTAGTTATAGAGTAAAGTTTAGTTATAAAGTGGAAACCAATGATAGAGGTGGCGCATTCATTAAGTTTTTATTTAAGAGAGAGCACATAGTAATATTAATGCGAGCCATGGTCAACCTACCCACCTAATCTAAACTGTCTTCAAGATAATGTATTTTCTTTGTCTGACTGAATTAACAAGAAACTCCTTATTTAGCTTAACAAATGTGGAAACATTATTTTTACAAATTAACCCCTTGTTTTTTCCAATATTATTGAAAACAATTTACGAAATTTTTAGCAGTTAGCTGCTAAGTAAGAGTGGCTGGCTGTTTTGCGATCATATGCTAAAATATATGTATAAATATTACTGGGTGGAACTGCGTCTTACGTTGTAACTTTTGATAATTTGCGCGTTATTTTTAAGCAGTTCTGTTTTGTATTTTTTTCATGTGCAAATATTGATTATTTACTGAGATAACCCTTTTCAGCCTGACGTTATTCCCTATTTGAGCTATACCTTACTTCTACTAAATCTCGGTTTATCCATATTTCATTACATTTTATGTTTAATTAATTCATCAAGATTAACAGTTATACCTTTTTATTCGAGAAACCGATAGGCTTAATCAATCTTAAAAGCAAACACAAGTATTGACAGAAGATTTATTGATCAGCACACACACAGTTGACAGTTTAACCACATTAATTGCGTTATTTATGTTGTTGAGCGGGCAAAATTTCCGAACATATGAAGCAATGCATTAGCAATATCCTTCAAAATGATTCAGATTATGATTGATCGTGTGTAATGAAATTAGGGTGCAGTATTGAAATTTCAGAAACCGGGTGTATGAACGAAATATAACAGCTTTGGTACACAGCAGGCTCCAGAACCCGGTTAACTGAATTACAGACCCGGTTCTAAATTCTCACTTCGCATTTATCTATAGAAATCACATGGCTCCACACACTACCTCTCACAATGTCAATACCAATACATATTCAATTCACCGTAACATTGAGTGCAAGATAATGGCTACACGCAGTTTGCTCTCACGTCCCGCTAGAGGTCGAGGATGACGCATGGTGCTAATGTGGCTAGGGCTAGTAATGACTGCTGATTGTTAATTAATGTATCAATCATAGGTATCTTTAGAGATATGTTGAAGACTTTTAGGAATGCTAGAGGTTAACCTCGGTTATTTGTTTGTTGATGTTCTTTGTATTTCGATTTTTTGGGCAAAATCTTTTTAATAATATCAGCCTATTACTGTCCCACTGCAGGGCAAAGGCCTCTTCTCATACAGAGAAGGTACGAGCATTGATCACCACGTTTGCTCAAGACGGGTTGGCGATTTCAGACTTATATTAGGTCCCCACCTATGAAATCAGCGTTTTGTATGGAGAATTTTAAAGAAGTTGCTTTTTTCATACTAACATTTTCTTAATTTATATAATAACCATGAACACTAATGTTTTAAAACTTTTATGCACTAATGTTTAAAAACTAAGATAACGTAATATGCCACTAGATTAAGCGACAAAAATAAGTTTTGGCTAAGTTAAAACAAATAGTGGTCATTTCTGCTAACAAAATGAGGAGTAATTTTTAAGGTATTTTTTATGTTTATAAACTATAAGTAATAAGGTTGTTTTTACTATTGGTAGTTGCCTATGATGGTCATTATTCGATATAATACCAAGGAATTGATGAATATTTTAATTCATAGAAGTGACAAGGTTCTCTATTTGTGAGAAAAAAACGCCAATTTCATAGGTGGGGACCCAATATTAACGATAGGTCCACATTTTCTCACGATGTTTTTCCTTCACCGATGACAGTAGTCTAAGATAAACTCAGAAAGTACCTAAATATTTGTTGAAAAAGTCACATTAGTTCTTTGAACTCACAACCTCGTGCATGATACGCGAGGCCTTTACACGGCCACCACGCCTTTACTGGCCAATCACGACATTCATACAAATATTTTTAGTCTCTCTTTTTTCTGGTCTTTTAACAAAAAGCCAATAAATCGGAAAATATGCTTGGAATGTTGTTCTATCGCTACCATCGAGGACAATGACGGTAGACCACTTTTCACCCTTATGCCATAAGCTAAGCAATAAGGTCGAAAAGTGTTCAACCACCAGTGTCCGCGATGGTACATCATTATGACACCATCAAATCGTTTGTGAAATGATTTTTTGTGGAAATTCATTTTCATTCATGTCAAACAACTCCTTTTTATTACAAAATCTCAACGAAAGCCACAGCGAAAGGCTGGTCTACTAAGAATGTGTAATCGTGTTTTTCCTTGATTTTTATTACTCAATAAAAACATTTCAATACGTCCATAACGAGATGAAGCGAATCAATTTAATATTTTTTATATTAAGTTATTATTATATCGATAAACGCAATGGTTAAATGGAGTAATTTTATTTTAATTTTTCGAATTCAATGCTGAATATCGTGTGGTTTTCAAAAGTATGTTTTTATCCTGCTCAGACATAGTATACGTATTTTTATCGTTTTTAATGTCGCATCAATACATCTTTGATGCGTTGACCATTTAATTCTGGCCTTTTGTGTAAGTTTACTAAAGGAATCATTTTGAAAAACAGAAACTCGTAGATGCTGTTGTTTATACTCGTATCGAAGTTTTACGCTGACGCAAACCCATAGACAATAGACCTCTTTTGTTTTTTTAAATGTAAGGCCCGTTCACACGGCGATGATCAGAACGATATTTTGTTACTGTATAATTCGGGATCATTCGACAGTTTCATCGCATTTTCATACTGCATTTTCTATTCAACCGTATGAACATTGGGATGTTGATGCGTGCAACTGTGCATCAGTACATTGCACCCGTGCATAGCAGGGGCGAGTCGCTAGTTAGTTTATAATCGACATTCTAAGGATTAAAGATTCGTTTTATTGGATTAAAGGGATTAAAAACCTGCCATGGATGCATTTAGAACTTTTCTAAATATTTTTTTATGTCACTAGTACATTTTTATAACTTCCTATAGCTTCTGCCCGCGACTTCTTCCACGTGAAGTTTTGGCCGTGTAAATATTGTAATAAGCAACACAGGAAAATAGGTCTTTATGCTTTACATAAGCATTGAACCCAGTATTCAGTAAATTGTCTCTATATATGAAAAGGTTTTATACTAGCGAACTAGGTAATATATTACATAAATATTCAAAGAAATCATAAAATTTACACGTTTTAGGGAAGGCATTCTATTAAGTTGTTGCTACACGTTATAGGTAGCGACAATATATTAGAATTAAAAGTGTTTTTATACATGAAAACTATTGTGTGGGTTTTTTTGAATATGTCTATCCATGTTTTTCAACAGTTCCGCTCTTTTCTAACTACCGTACAACCGTGGGTGCGCTGCAGAATACTATGGGTAATCTTTGCATAACATTCAAATTGGTGATCCACACAGAATGCCTCTTTTCGTCGAGTTAATATTTTATTATCCGACTACAGCGAAGCAAAAAGGAGGGTGGATGATTCAGATATGATATGAGAATTTCATCATCACCATCCTTCTCTCCTTGTCTCTATTTATTTGAGTTTATTAAATTCATTGAACGAAGGTAACCGACATAGCCCGAAGAATTGCCGAACTTAATTGGCAATGGCCGATGGGGCCGAAAGATTCTAGAGTGGCGACCGCGTACCGGAATACGAAGTGTTGGAAGGAATCCCACAAGATGAACCGATGACCTTGTGTAGGCCGCAGGAAACCGCTGGATGCGGGAAGCACAGAACCGGTCGAAGTGGGGGAGGCCTATGTCCAGCAGTGGACGATTCTACTTGCGTGATTATAACCCATAGGCATGCCTCCTCGAGAACTGGTTCAACAATTCCATAAATGTATCTACCTACCTATATCTTATTAATCCATCAATCATCAACTCCGTCATGTCATGAATTTCTAAATCACTGATAGAGATCGATATCCTTAACTTTGAATGACACATAACCTACAGGCTATCCTTTAAGGCAAGGAAGCGTGAAGAATAACTAATTTACCTACAAACAAGGTCCTAACCTAGGATAGGACGTTAATTATGTCAATGGGTCAGACACACATATAACTTATTAAACTGACTCTTGACTGACTGACAGAGTTACCAACGATCAGATGATCAGTGATAACTCTACGACTTTGTGGTTTTAGTCAACCCCTCAGACCGGCCTGCCTGCCTGTTCTGTGCTCGTGAGTCATCATCTGCCAATCCTTTTCCCAACTGTTGTTGTCGGACTAGTCTAACCGGATGCAGCTGAATATCAGTATTTTCCATGGAGCGACTGCCTATCTGACCTCCACAACCCAGTTGGTTAATACACAAAAACGATACACCCTTGGTAACACTGGTTGTCAGACTTTCGAGCTTCTGACCCGTAATGACTGTCAAAGATCCAAGAATGACAGCCGGGACCAACGGCTTAACGTGCTTTCTGAGGCACCGAGGAGTCTCGGTATGTAAAGATGGTCACCCATCCACGGACCGCACGCGGCAAGCGTAGCTTAACCTGATAGATCGTCCCGTGCGGCTATTATGAGTTAGCCACGAGCCTCTCATTTAGTTCTGTGCTCGTGAGTATAGATCTGTTTTGTTTTTATTTTATTTTAGTTATCTTTTATCTTTTTTTACAAATAAACTTATTTTTCTTCTTTCTTTTTAAACGTATTTGTAATGTAATCGGGGTTAAATTTTGTATGCAAACCAAGTTTTCAGCATTAACTATTCCTACTATCAAATTTAATAAGCTCTTCAATAAACCTAACGGTTTATTGAAGAGCTTATTAAAATATTCACTACTATATGCGTTTGTAACGGTCCCTTGTCAATAATTTGTGTGGTCAAATGGCCTGTCACATTAACCTATATACTTTGAACTACTTTATAGATATTTTGTTATTAAAATATGACTTTACAAGTTTTTGCGTAAAGATCAATTTCACCTAAAGCAGTAATAAAGATTGGTGATTTTGAAGGCGCACTCAGTTCGGATGGTGATCGGTTTTACGAATTTTGCCGATGCTACATCCAAGTTGTGTTGTACTGTACTATAGTTATAAAATATACCTGTCAATTCAATCTCCATAATGCCGACGCCGCTCTTTCATGTCGGTACGTTGAATCAATCAATCAATTATTTGAATCGCTGATTGATTGAATGACCCGTTACGTTCGCGCTCCAATGGATTCTTCGGAACTAATTCTGAATTATGACGCTGTCTGAATTGAATTGATAATGTAAACCTGTATATTTAGAAATGGCGTGGATTAATGATAAATTCTATAGTTATTATTACGGATTGGAATGTGCATAACCATAGCTAGATAATATAACATAACGCCTAGTATTCCCGGAGAGCTAGGCAGAGGAGTACCTGTAGTACATCCACATTTTGCCAGATATGTTTAAGTTCCACGTGATAGGAGGCGAGCCTATTGCCACCATAAATCTCTTAAACGAACTAACAAAAATGCTTATAAATCTCTAATGACTGAATGATTAATTTGTTTATCTATTCTATTGACACAGAAAACAAATAGATTATCATCCTACGCACCACTACGGCTTTGGAATCTTTCCAAATATAGCATCAATTTGGAGGAGATTAATTCATTTAGCATTGATTCGACGTATTGATTCATCCATGTATTATTTGTAATATATTATCTAAACCAAATTAGGTATAGAGGGTGTAAATCCTTCACGAAGCCGTCATCTATGCAATTTGTACATAAAACTAAGTAATTTTGTGCAAAAATAATTACTGGGAAATGAGTTTTACTGTGAAATTTCGCTGTTTACGGCAGTGAGCAATGTAACCCGCGCAAAATTCGATTGTCCTTGTGGGTGCAAAGTAAAAAAAAGTTTGAACTTTGACCTTCAATAACTCTATAACCAGAAGTTTCCCGGGTATGGTCCAGTACAATAAATAAATCATAATAACAGGAAAAACAAGGGACTCGTTTTCGTTAATTTTTACACCCTACGTGACTAAAATTAATTACTTACCTATTTAAGTAGTTGCAAGAGTCATTGTTATACTTTACCGCTGCCTACCACTTGAGTGAACACCTAAAGTCCCTTTCCTACGTTGTCTATTACAAAATTTTCGTTAGCTGCGAAAATGTGAAAAGCGGCTTAAACAGATTCAATCTATTTACAAACTTGCTGAACGAATTCGATTTCAATAAGGTGAGGATTTGCCTTGGTTTAAATTAAATATTTAACGGTTTTAAGATGTTACAAAAACGTCTATTATACAATTTTCACGCCCAAAAGAAACGGTACAGTGAGAAATATTGATTTTCATTTTTGTGCAAGCATCATCGTAACCGTAAGTTCAAACTGTTGGTGTGTAAATAATCGTAAGAATAGTTAACATAACAAATTGGTGTTAACTGGTGGAACTTTATTTATAACTTAATTATCATTAACTATTGAGTAAATGATAATTAAGCTAAAAACTGCCATGCGATTCTGTAAACATCTCACCGTGAAAACTTGGGTGAAGTGAGTTGTCAATAGTGTCAATCCCTGTGGAATGACAGCTCACTCCACGCTCACTTCACCTAAGTTTTCACGGTGAGATGGTTACAGAATAGCACGGCTGTTCCTATGTTTGTTTCTTGGCGGGAAAACGCACCATTTTGTGAACTAATAAAAATTCATCTCTTTTGAAAATGGAAGAATGCTTTGATCGGCTTTTGTTTCCTTTTCAAACCATTTTGCAAGCTTCAATTTTAAGTTTAGACGCATTATGCTGAGTTCATTAATTATACTACTGTAACTATTATTAATTTATCAACACTTAGTCTAATAAATAATAATAATTATCTTTTAGTAATAAAGATATGATAGTTATCCGAAGCACACGTCAGTGATCAACGTTTGCTACGCCGAGGTCGACAACATTTTAATAAATTCTAATTGTAATATTATTAATTCCTGATTCTTTGTTTAATGAATGTGCAGTGAATTTAATGTTTTATTTAATAGATTGGCAAACTTGCCGAAGCTGGTCCCGTTATGGAAAGTGGTAACCGCCACGTATAGAAACGCCAACTTCAGAGATAAAGTTAAAATGTTCTATTATTTTGTTAATTGACATTATATGAACTTTTACGTAGATAATAAAAATCACAAATTCATTCACTCACTGACAAGCGCCTAAACCGCTGGGTCGGAAACCGTGAAATTTGGCAAAAGAGTTTATGATTCAAGAATTTTTGAAAATTCATCCAGGGATGAAAGTTTGTATGGAAATTCGTCTAAAATATGACGGAAAAAGACAACTGCGTTGACCATTGTCATCTGCCATTTCAACATAGAGCGGTGTCGATACAAGTATCGATAGCCACTACCTCTGCCTACACCGTAAATGGTAAGAGCGTGAAGATTTAGTCGTGATATCATTCCTGAAGTTTTTGTTGTACCCATTAGCACAGCTTACAACTTCGTTGTCAATATTTCTTTCAAGGGAAATTCAACTCTATTTTCTAATATGTAAAGCTCAAAATAAGTTGGTGATGTTCAGTAGCAGTTCTATGTACAGGGTGAATTGAACTTTATAACATAAAAGTTAAGGTTTAAATTTGAAAAAGTGCATATTGATTAGAAATAGCGGAATTCCTAGCTAAGTCCTCATACATGTTTTATATATCTACAAGATAGTTCCGTTTTAGTATCAGCAGTGTTGCCGATAAGTAAAATAGATCAACAAAACGAAACTTTCTATATTACAATATAATTGTATGTTGTGTGTATCAGAAGGCCATTTTAGTCCTTGATGAAACACTTTGACAAACAAAGCGACTTAGCGTTCTTACATATTTCTATAACTTTTAAAGAAAAAGCATTTTAAAGTTTGTATTTCGGCACCAATAGATTAGTAATTGCCTATAAGGTATATTTGTTGCCGAAATACGAAGACTACCCCTTCTTGTATAATCCCTACCTGGGACGGGATAGGTATCATAAGACTCCTACAAACAAGTACGACACTGGGGACTGTAATGCTATCCTGGCTTTTCCTTTATCGGAACAAGCTAGGATAATGTACAAATTGGCATTTTTTGTTTTAAAGTAAATTTGTAAGTAGTACTATAAGTAACTTTAGAATTAAAAAGTGTTTTTAGGTTTAGTTATTTTGATAATGTTACAGGGTGAAGTTATAGCTCAGCGATAAAGCCCTTAAAAAAAGAAAAAAAAGTATAAGACGAAAATGGTGAACCCCTTTTAATATTTCTAAGAAAAAACCTCCTGTAGGTATAGCAATTGCGAGAAATTCCTCAAAAAGATAAGCGATAACGCCATCGCTGTGTGAAAATGTGACCGATAAGTTATTTGTCACTTCCAAATACTATCAGTAAGTAGGCATTGGGCAACACATTTCTTTAGTTATTTCAAAATATCTTAGTCAAAGATAAACATGGAATGCAAGGAATTCCTTTAAGATTTGTGACCGGAAATATCTTTAGAAGGTAAGATACTATGCAGTGAATATGATGTTTATTTTCAGCTGACGATAGAACATAACATCATGCTTGTATACATGCTTGGACAAAGCATACAATATGTAAAAAAAACCGTGACCGATCCGAAAAGGGCTCATAAGTATCTCAATAACATTACCTAAAAGTAAAAAAAAAAGTAATTATTTAGTATTGGTAATAAAAAGTTATTGCTATTTAAAAATCTCATTTTTAGTATCAAAATGACCCCGAATTCATTCAAAATGAGCAAATTTTCAACAGCGGTCATAAGTTATGACTTGTAGACACCCGCTTAACTACGGCCGCCCGCGCCCCATGTTAAAATTCCCAATTGAAAAAAAAGACGATATTTTTTTTAGATTCTATTGAAAATTACCACATAAATAGACTGTTCCTACTCCGTAGCTGTTTCAACTTTCATAGAATCCATCAAATAAACTAGCAGTTTTGTTCTTATAATTATTATAATTACTATTTCTGTTTTAATGTATCTTCATTCAAACTCTCAATCTCCTGTTGGGGTATACTTCATTCTGAAAAATCACGTTTTAGTCTGTCTTAAAACTTTCTAAACTACATAACATGACGCCTGTGTACCCCGAAGGGTAAGGCAGAGGCGTACCTGTAGTACACCCACTTTTCGCCAGTACGTGGCAAGCCTATTGCCATGAACCGGGCCCAAATCCAGACCCCTGGCTGCTACTCAGAAATTCCAGATGGAAAAAGAAAGAAGAAAGAAAGAAAGAAAAAGTGTTTATTCTGCACAAACCAAACGCACATTACAAAAAAAAAAAATACGTGTGGCACTCGAGGACTGCCGCGGTAAAGCTATTGCATAGCATATATTCAAAAATAAGAAGATAATATTGTTGATTTAAAATATTTTTTTAAAAAAATACCCCTATACCCCCCCCCCCTAAATCGCAGAATTTACACAACCGTCAATGACGTCTGCCCTCACGCGTCTGCCCGCGTTCGGGTCGCGCACTCGGCGATCGCGCGTCATTGCCTATCCCGCCCCTCCACCCTCGTTCTGCGCGCCCGCCGTCGACTCATCGCAGGTCATTCTTATCGTTCTAACTTTTAAAATATTAGTCCAAATTACTTAGTGTAAAAGACAAATTTTATCTACATTAAATACCGAAAGCGATGAAGGTATTTATTTTGATACGAATTAACTAAATACTCTAAAATATGCAACTTAAAAAAAGTATTCAATTTAAATGTATTTATAGCTCACTATTTTGGCTATAATGGCTTCCACATAAAAGGTAGATATATGCTGTCGCGGACTTTTATTTAGAACTCTTTAAGACAAACAACCCCACAATACATTCTTTTCATGTAACTCCAGCGGTTTAGGCAGCGCACGCAAAGATAGATCTCAGAGGGCAGGATTTTTTCCGACTTACTGGATACTTATCGTTATATTATGGCTAAATCACATAAAATCTTTATAAATTGTAGCCTATGTGTTATTCTGATATATAAGCCACATTACTGTAAAGTTTCATTAAAATCCGTTCGGTAGTTTTTGCGTGAAAGAGTAACAAACATCCATCCATCCATCCTCACAAACTTTCGCGTCAGGTTTTTTTTTCGTTACGGAATTTCTACATTCGGTCGCCGCGCTCAGAATCTCCGATAAAAGCTATGCAATAGCTTAAAAACAAAACAATACCACTTTACAGATGAGCCAAAAGCCTCGTATCCATTATTTACAACAGAAAAGTTTGACAAATTTGATCTATTCCCTGCTGTCAGGGTCAGACGCCAAAGACAATTACATAATCTGTTGCGACATTTACAAAATGAAAACAAACAATCAAACCTACAAAATACTGATTGCAAAGTGGAAAAAATAACAGTTTGTGTAACAAGTAACAACAATAACAAGAACAATTAAGCTGTGCGTCGTATCTGTGCAAGAATAGGTCATTGCTCAGCTGAATGCAGTGACTTCGGACGAACCTATTGTCAACAGCGCTGATTTTCAGCAAAGACCTCAAATAACACTTTGCCCAACCTGGAAATCGGACCTCATGCTCAGCAGTAACGGTTGCGACCACTAGAACAGCAAGGCATTCTTAAATAAATAAATTGTTTAGATTATTTATTATTTAACGTTTTATTAAATAACGTTATAAAATTTCGTTTCGTCTCGTTTTCAATTAAATTAATCCTCAAAATTATAAACAGTAACATTGTGAACCTATTAACTAAACGCAATTTATTAACCGTGTATTGCACACAGCAACACCGCGCGCGTGGCATCGGTTGCCCATGCGCCGGTCGTTGACAGCGCAGGCGCGCCTCGTGCCGCTTGCCTTTTTATTTAGCAACCTTCGATAAAGCGCTGGTTGTTAGCTAATAGGTAGCTTAGTGAACTAAGCTAAGTATATTGAAGTAACAATACTTCTAATACAAAATACCTCCAAAAACAATTACCTAATGACAACAGTAGGTAGTTGTTTTTGGAGGTAGTTATGACCAGAACCTATGTTTCATACACCATTTACGTATCACATATTTATCACAAATTTATCTGTCATTGCTTCATTTTTAATTCTTTTTACATAATGTGTTATAGTAATTTTGTTCGATGTCCATCGTTTTCACACACAATTATTATATAATAAATGTATACAAAATATTGTAAAACATTTTTCTAAAAGAATAACAGTGGAGTTTCTTGCCCATTCCTTTCCATACGAAACTACCTTTTGAAGGCGCAACTAGAATCAATTATTATATTTTTCTGTAAATTTTGACGTACATTATAAAGGCACTTGCCTCCAATCCAATACATTTTTGATTTTCCCTTTAGAGTTATCGCTGATTGAATGATATTTGGTCTCTAGGCCGTCATGTCCCAAAAATCAAGTTCCAACTCTTACTTTAGTTTAACTTAAGTATCACCCAAACATTAGCGAGTTCAGCTAAGCTGAACTCGCTAATGTTGAGTTCAGTATAATCCTTTAATCAAAGAAAAAAATACACAATTCCACAAAATTTGTACCATATCGATCAAACCACCATGGACTTACATTCAAAATAGTGCCAGAAAAAGTGCTCGCCACTTTTTGCAGGACAATACAATAAAACTTTTTATGCCAACTCCAGATCTTTAGAGTGTAATGACTGGTTCATTTGGACTCTTTATTGAAGCATTAGTGTTAATTTTTTGCTTAGAGTTTGTTAGTGCGTCGAATATACCTACTGCGTTTTAGAATGAGGAAAGAATTCTAAGCCGTGTTTGAGTATTTTGATTTTACGAGAGGTGAATACACTTTGAAATGCAGACCAAATTCTACCTGGATTTATTACTTGTCGATGCAAATAAACTCACGGATAACTAATATATTTGCAATGTAAGTCCTACATTATGTAGTAGAAGTGAAAAACGTCCGAAAAAAAACTATATAAAATAAGTTTTTGGAATCGCATAAAAGACTTCATTTGTAATTTATGCGATTCCAAAAACTTGTGGTGAATTCACTTTGAAGTGTCAGGCTATATCACCAACAATGGTAGCTTTTGGTATATTATTTAACACCATGGCATACATTCTGCATTTTACAATGATTAATAATAATGCCACAAAGGGTAAATGCTTGTTTAAGAGCTGTGGCAAAACATGACTTCACATTATAATCAACTTAGCAACGAAACAAAAAGGGCAACATCGATAAAAAAACTGACCTTTTCAGAATCTATCACTTAAGTTTCACCCCAATTTTTTTCAGATGCCTTATACGTATACCAAATTAAGCACCTTGAAATCCGACTTCATAATTTCCTTCAGTTTTGACAGATCCCAACAACCACCATAATCTATGCAAACTAAAACTAGCTCTACACCTATAATCCAACACATTAGCACATAAAACCTAGGAACTAACTCGGCACTAGCCCGAGGCCGCATGCACTAACTTCTAAGCACCGTTACCTTTCCTGTCCTAGCCTGAGTAGTTTATACCTAGATGCCTAGCCACCTAGCTATGCCTAGGTACGGGTAACGCCGGACAAACGACAGTTATATTTACACCTATTTCCTTACTGGGAACATGAGATGTGAAGATGGATACAGCTTTAACCGTTTTCTGTATTTTTATCTTGGGTTGAGTTAGCCATTATTTTAAAGTAGCCGCCGGAAAAAAAACCCCAAATTAGTTTCTTTTTTGTTTTATCATATTTAGATATCGATACCTATCACGTCTGCGGAGTTTTGCTAGCTATTTTAATTTGATCCTGCATACTATACTCAATCAATCAATTTGCCGTAGACTTAGGCACAGGTCATACCCTGCTTAAATAGGAATCTCCAGAAATGGCGCCAAATTTTACGTCAGTTAAAGTAGAGAGGTCGTTTTCGGCGTACAAATGAATACTGGGTGACAAACGTTACTTTGCTCTCGAAAATTTGGAAAAATTCTTAATTGTATATTGTCACAAAAATATGCATAATTTAATTTTAAGAATATTTCGCTGTATGTTTATAAAAAAATCTATATTAAAATATATAAAAACAATGTGAGCCGTCACGGGACGCCTGGCAGATGTGAAACATCGACATTATTTTGTAAAAGTAATATGCAGAAAAGAACAGATTGTGATCGGAACTAAATATGTAGGAACTAAACATATACCATCATATAGCGTGGCGACGCGTCGCCACGGCATGCGTCGCCACGGCATGCGTCGCCACGGCATGCGTCGCCACGCCAGAAATCGGTTTTCCGTGCGGCTATAGATGTTTCACATAAATAAAAATAGGTTTTTGATTTTGCATTTGCACATTTCGGCCTTTGTAAAGAGTTTTATTGCATATTTCGGCCTTCTTTTGTGCATATTTGCATGCATATGTGGGCACTTTGTTAGTGCATATAACCCGATGTCTAGTTATTACTTAGCCACAAGCTCCTTCTCCCTGGATACTATACTAAACTTTACAAATTTTTATACTATTCTTTTTGTTGTAGTTATACCACATTAACTTAATTAGATTAATCGTGTCTTGGTCAAAGGAAAAAGTGCTTCTTACAAGGAAGTATTTAAAGAGCTGAAACCTTGAATTAGCTAAGGTTATGTCGTGCGTCTCTTTACAAGTTTACGTAAAATAATTCTAGTTACGTGCGTGCAAACAGTTAAATGAAACATTGTCAAAAAAATAAGCCAATTTGAAAGCCAATGGTCAAGGAAATTCTTAATTTTAGCATCGGTTTCCATAAATATCTCCAGCGGAGTCTTTCTTTTTCGTGGGGTCAGTGAAACTGGTGTCAGAGTTTTTATGCCGCCTCTGACTTGGCTTCATATGCCGTCGAGAAATATCTCTCAGGCATAGTTTCCTCACGATGTTTTCCTTCACCGTTTTTGAAGCAAGTGATAATTATACAATACGCACGTGAATCCGAAAAGTCAAACGTGCGTGCCTTGGGTTCGAACTCAAGACTCATGACTTGGCAGTCCGTCGGTTACACTACTAGGCTATCACTGATTACGCCAGCTCACTCCAGAGGGGTAATTGAGAAACACACGTAAAATGAAAATTGATCGCATTGGGTTTACATTAACGTTATTGAGCAGACGAATTTTTCAAACATATGAAGCAATGGATTATCAGTATCCTTCAAAACTCTCGGATTATGAATGAAAGTGTGTTAGGCAATTATGGTGCTGGTTTGGTTTACTTCGTGGGTTACTAATTGATCCAATGCCAAGTTTAGTAATAGAGTAATGAATAGCAGAGCCGAGTGGGAAACACTGCCGAATTTCAGTATTACAGAATTTTAAGCCTTTGGTCTTATTTTTCACATTAATTCAATTTTGACAGACTAAAAGTTTAAGTGTATGTTTTTATGCTTCATTGCTGTAGTGGTCACAAACGCCATTGCTAAAGATGAGCTCCTGGTTTTGATTAACGGGTCGGGAAGGTATTTCGCAGTAGCAGCCCGCCGTCTGGCTTTGTGCCCGGTTGATGGCAATAGGCTCGCCCCCTATTACATGGGACTTAAACATAACTGGCGAAATGTGGGTGTAGGTAGGTACTATAAGGAAACAACAACACTAATTTTAACTCATCTTTGAGCGTACATAAATAACTTATGTAGTATGAAAATGGCAATATAGAAATCGAACAGGGATAGATCATTTATTCAAAAATTCAAATAATTTTATTTAGAGTAGATACATCCAGTATCTGATCCATAATATCTATACCCCCAAAGGTCTGATCAAGAAATTTTGCCCGCTCGTTTTCGTTATAAATCATCGTTTACTTTCACTAAATAAATAAATAAATATATAAATAAAAACTAGATAAATAAACACTAAATAACATGCATATTAGCCTCGCCCACCAACGAGTTCGAGCCGTCGACTAGTGCAACCTTACCAACGTTGGTAACTCAACAAGAAAACTGCAATAAATACCTGCTTACTACTCTTACTTTTCCAGCCAAAATAACTGTTATCAATATCACCTAAAACACACTATGACACAAATAACCATAAACGTTTCAGAGACGAACAAAAACGACCAAGTGAACGAAACTTTCGCTCCCTCCACCACTACGGATTCTTCGCTTAATTCGACATACATGTCTAGTTCTGTTAAACTAAATAGCTACATGTGCACTTAAGAGCAAGCATCGGATGGTAAACGTGCGTATTGGTCGTGTGTTGATAGCTTCATTGCGTGGTAGGGTTGTGCTTTCACAGATATTTGTAACCGTGTCAGGTTTTTTACATAATCATTTTGACTGCTATTTTTATAGAGTGGTTTCATGGGTTTTTCTCAAAGAACTCGATAATGAATCATCGTTATTGACAGCTTTGTTCTTAGCAAAAATTCAAAATTCAAAAAATTCAAAAGTCATTTATTCAAACTAGGCTGATAATCAGCACTTTTCGAACGTCAAAATTACATAAGACAGTCCCCCAAAACGCCCACCCTTCACCACTTCCTAGTGCGTTAGCTGGGAAGAAGAAGTGGCGCAACAAACTCCCCAGCAGCACAGCTGTCTGTTCAGTTAGAAAGAAAAAAAATGACTCTATATAATAGTATTCAACATACTTAATTAACCTAATTTAAATTATTATCCATATGTTAGCTAGCATACGCCAATATACCAAACAAAATCATCGAGAACTATACTCGGGCAGAAATAAAAACTAAACGTAAACAAAACTTAACGTCTTAATAAAAGCCTCCAGGCATAAAGGGCGTGCCCGCTTACATAAAGCTGTAACTGGAAGTTATAAATGATAAACTAGGACCATCGAGGTAAAATAAATAAACAGTTAATTACTAATAACAATAAATAATATGATCTATTGTCGAGGTCACTAGTTACATATTGCAATACAACTCATTAAAAAAAAAACATTGTAATGAGTAGATTATGTCAACAATAAATTAAAATTAAATTAAAATAAACAATTATATGAACTCATATAACCTGTCAGTAGGTAAGCTAATTCTGGTGAAAGAACATAAAAATTGTCTTGAGTTAATCACAGCGACCAACTATTCTTATCATTTAAGTAGTCGTTGATAGAATAGTATGCCTTTGAACAAAGGTTGGATTTTACTTTCGTTTTAAACGCATTAAAAGGCAAATCTAGCAAAGAAGAGGGTAACTTGTTATAAAAGGTTATACCAAGCCCAACAAATGAGTTATGAACCTTATGAAGCCGGTGAAAAGGAACTCTTCGTTTTTCCTTATTTCTAGTGTTAACATTGTGAAAATCACTGTTCTTACTGTATAAATGTATATTTTGCCTAATATATAAGATGTTGGCGAGCCACTGCTTAGTGTAAGCTTCGGCTTTTGTGCCATGCTTCCCTGGTCTGTGTGAGTCTCATCCTGTACCCTAATCGCATAATACACGATCAATCAAAATCTGAATCATTTTGAAACAGATTGCTAATCCATTGCTTCATAAGCTCGAAAAAAAAATCTGCTCAACAACGTATCGCAATTAATGTTGTAGAACTGTCAAAATGAAACAGATTAGTCGTAATCGTTTACGAAAATGTGTTGCGTAATTAGATGGCTGCTTACCCGCGGTCCTTTCAAAGCTTTTCCTACCAATGTCTGAAAAGTTATAACGTCAAAATTCAAGCATTATTCGATTTTAATTCGAATGAGAATCTCACCACTTGACTGACAGAATATAAGAAGGCAGGCGGAGTTCTACCCATCCTTAGCATGATATTAAACATTAACCTGAAGGCTTCGTGATAGTTAA
The DNA here is from genome assembly GCA_914767755.1 of Agrochola circellaris. Lineage (NCBI taxonomy): Eukaryota > Metazoa > Arthropoda > Insecta > Lepidoptera > Noctuidae > Agrochola > Agrochola circellaris. The sequence goes on from OU611860.1 coordinate 16,129,428, forward strand.
CATAATAATTACATACCAAAATAATCACTACGTGTGAAGATCAATGGTCTATGCTCAGGACATTGACCTCGGCAGCCATAGACAAGCTTTTTAGCGCCTTAAGCCGCAGTGATGTGCAATTAGGGGCTCAGTCGATTATGATAAGAAGGTTATAATCGACTAAAAATGTTTTATTGAAGAGATTCGTTTTTTTATCGTTATGCTCTATTTTTACCGACTTCAATAAAAGGAAGGTTATCAATTCGACATGTATGCATGTAATATTATTAGAACTGCAATGTATTCACAAATATGATAATCTGTTAGGGCTTCCAAACAAATAAACAAATTTTTATAGGTGTATGTATGTTTGTCCACGCATACCTCCGAAACTATTAGTCGGTTTGTGACCATTTTGTTATTGGCTTACATTTACTTCAACTTAGGGAACTGTATGAACACCTCAAAAAAAAAATTGGCCCCTAATTTGTGTCGTACCTACTTTTGATTCGTTTTGTTGGTTAATTTCGTGTATATACAAAAAAAAAACATCATTTTGAGTTAATTTCTTTCGAAGTCGGTTTAATTTTTTTAAACTATTAAAAAAAAAAAACAAAATTCATAATATTTTATTTCACACAAACCTACATGGGCACTAATGAAACATCAGAAGCTAGGTACACGGTTCCAATTGGTCGTTTCCTATGGAGAAGAGCCGGCAAGAAACTTCAGTTTTAATTGTAAAGCTTTGGTTAGAGATTGTGGTATTAGTACGTAATGTAAGATTATGCTTTATTGAAATGTGATTGATTGTTCTTATTATATCCATAGCTAATATTATTTAACTGTCACTAACGAGACACAATATCATTTTAATGTTATCGACTTTTAAAGTCAAATCGACGGTTGAGCGGAATTCTAAAAAAATCTTATTTGTGTACTTAATTTACGTGTGCTTAGTTTAATTCTTATTCCAGTTAACTTCTAGAAGACAAAACGCGATTCCTACATATTTTTTTTTTTTGGTTGGGAATTTATCAAATAACTTATCCCACTCTGGGCGGAACGGGAGGGCGTGTCAGACTTTTACTGACTAAAACCCACCCGTGTTCCTTCCGTTGCCTGTGTGCCGGGGGCCACGATATCCCTTTCGGACAAACTCGCAACTCTGGCGGACGCGATACCTCCTGGGCTGTCAACTACTAAAACAAAAAAGGTATAAAATCCACAATAGTTTCCCGTTTTTTGTTGCCTTCTATTTTAAGCCCTATGTTCGTGGTTGCGGGTACCGGGTGGTCGACCCTCGACCACAAGAGGACGTGGACCAAATGATTCAAATCTCTGTATTCTCAGTTTATTTGTAAAGAAAATAGCTATAAAATAAAATGTGTTTGGCTTCTAGATTACAAAGTTTTATGAACTTGACTTTTTAAGAAAATTGGTGATTGATATCATTATGAAGTCGAAAACCTGCAAATCATTGTTTTGATATGATTGCAGAGCTAAAATTTATTTGGAAAACTCAAAAGTGCACGCCTCATAACTCCTCATTCAAAAATGTACCCATCAATATGGGTTTCATTTCTCACCTCGCAATCTTTACGTACTGTCAGAGACTAGGTTTGCTTTGTTGGTTGCTAGGCAACGGAAGAGAGTCGAAGTTGGAAATATATAATATAGTTAGAGATATTACATACATATATTAGTTAGTTTTTTATTAATTATAATTAAACTACTTTGAATAAAACGGCTGTTTTATTCAAAGTAGTTTAATTATAATTATTCGCCATTTTCAATAGGATTCCTCCTATGTCTGAAACGAATCTTAAAAAAAAAATGACACAATTAATAGATTTTTCTGCAAGCTAGCAAGTCTTCAGGTTTCATACCGTGCACACACTATTGTTGTTAAAATATTATTTTCACTTTTTTTTATTTTGTATTTTGTGTCCAAATAAACATTATTCTTTCTTTCTTTCTTTCTTTTTCTTTTCTTTCATACTTGATTGACGGGAAAAATTTAAGATAAGACTGCAGCTAGATTTTGATTTTTTTTAATTTTGAGACAAGTCTATAATTCAAAATGTTCAAAATCTAGTCTTCTGATATCTAGCTGGCAGCTCCTTAAAATCCCAAACTAATTTAATTATTTTGTTTAAAACCAGTTTAGTGTTTTATTTTTGATCTTATTCAAATTTTAATTTAGATTTATTATATTTGTTTGCAATTAATTACCTATTCCCATAGCAACACCAGTAAAAAATAGAATAGTATCACAACTCAGGTCCCCAAGATACAGGCACCGCCTAGGTTGGGAACCACCGCTTTAACATAATGAATGTCAACAACAATTACAGATAGAATTATTATGTACTATAACGCGAACTTATTTCGAACCACTCCCGCCACAATCCGCGCGTCAAATAATAAATCCTTACCTATTGGACGAGCGGATGAGCGGACGAGCGGACAGGGCTTCTAGAACATTGCAGCTAGAGCTGGAATGAAAGACTTCTAGAAGCCGTGTGAAAAACAGACGACGCGAGCCTTTTTTGACAAGCTTGGTCTGTCATCCGTCAGCTGAGCAGCGCACCAAGATATAATTTACGAAACCTTTTCTTCGTCCCGAAACCTTATTGTTTTCATATTTATTGTGATGTGTGTATCTTAAATATATTATATCGTTATATCTGTATGTTAAAGCACAAATTTTAAGGTAAATAATCATAAATAAAAAAATAAAAAGTTGATGGCGGAAAATTCTCAATTCACCTTTCAGTGGATTTTCTGCACTTCGGTTTTATAATGACCCTTAGTGTTTAAAAGTTTGTATGCTAATAGTTTGTTATCTCCGGTCGTCGACCTCGCGATAAAGCAACCACTTAACCGCAAGCGGCAGTCTAATGTGGGACTGAATTGAATTTTAATCGAAATTGATAAGGACTTGTGTTAGAACGGACATACTTAAAGTTATGTTAATCTATTCTTACTAAACGTTAGTTCTTGTACGATAAATTAAAAGATAATGACTTTGTTTGTAGGAAGCAGTAAGGTGGGGGAGCAGACAGGTGCGACGCGACTCTAGTAGGACAATTTCTAAGAAAACTTCATGGAAAATGTTCTACCAGAATCGCATCACACTGCCGCGTCCCGTTTGTCTACGTGAGCCTTAAGGCGATTTGTTAAATTGAATAATTTTGAATTTTGGAATTGGTTTTGTTTTCGATTAGTAGACTAATATTTTTCTAGACATGAGTAAATAAAATGTCAGTAACTGTACCTAAGTCCAGCAATTTCTGAGATAACCATAAACAGACAGTAAACACAGGTGCTGTGTCAATAATAAAAACAAATAAAACGTGTAAATAGTAAAACGAGTTTCACAAGCAGTTACCATCAAATTATGTGCAGACAGTTAAACTTTATTACTGTACTTACAGATTATAAACACTACTTGTAAATATAAATGTACATAAGTTTACCACAAACAAATAAAACTAATGTTTTTATTTTCTTTTTGTTGCAGATCTACCAATAAGACATCCATATTATATTGTAAGGTAAATATTATCCAAACATTCTTAGGTATAGTCATTAATTTTTATCGTAGGTATATCAAAATCAATTCAAAAGTCATTTATTCAAGCTAGGTTCAGAATCAGCACTTTTTGAACGTCAAAATTACATAAGACAGTGCCCCAGAACGCCCGCCCTTCACCACTTCCTTGAAAAGTGGCGCAACAAACTCCCCCGCAACACAGCTGTTTGTTCTGTTAGAAGAACTTGATTCTTTTTATCGTACCTACTCAAAAGCTCACCCCCAGTTATGTTTAAGTCCCATGTAATAACATGGAACTTAATCACATTTTTTTTTTTTTTTTTTGACGTTTAAAAAATTATCAGATAACTTCTCCCGCTCTGGTCGGAGCGGGAGGACGTGTCAGACTTTTACTGACTAAAACCCACCCGTGTTCCTTCCGTTGCCTGTGTGCCGGGGCCACGATATCCCTTTCGGACAAACTCGCAACCCTGGCAGGCATTGGCCCTAGCTCACTGACATTTCGCCAGTTACATATGTTTACATATGTAACTGGCGAAATGTCAGTGAGCAGAGGTCATACTACTAAGTATACAGGTATACCTCTGCCTAGCCCATCGAGGAACACAGGCGTTATGTTACTCTAGAAGGGTATCGTTCATATTTTATTCCTGTTCACATCCATTTGTGCAATTTTCTTCAAAACTACACACAACCAAAGTTCACTACCCAATAAACAAACTAAAGCTTTTAAATCGAAAGCTCTGCAGAAGTGACGTCACACTTCCGTCAACGGAAGTTACGCCATGACAGCTGTCTATTGAATATGCGCTATTAGATTATGTAATAACTTTATTTAAGTTATTGTTAATAGATAGTTCTTTTCCTATGGTGATCGTGACATGTTTGATAAGTTGTGGCGCGAAGATGGACGGCCATTTTGGGATGACGCCATTTTATTTTTGGAACATTATTACGTAAAGCTTCCTAAGTTTAAACATGTTCCTTCCGGTGCAATGGACAATGAACTTATTATACAGGTGTTCGTTCAAAATCGTCGTTCGTAGAAAACATAATATAATAGCATTATGCTTGTATTCCCCGATGGGACGGGTAGCAGATGAATACAATAATAAAGATCTACGTTTTCGAATGGGCAATTAGCTTCAACTTTCTGACTAACTGACCGACTATTTGATAATCAAAAGTGCCTGTAAATGGTTTAATTGAATTAAATGCTTTGAGTTTTGAGTTTAAATACAATAGCATTCTGCCAGCTACCTATGTTCCAAGTCTCATGTTGTAGGAAGCAAACCTATTTCCAAAAACCGGACACAAATACGAACTCTGAATTGCTGCTAAAAAACTATATGAGAATCCTAACTAATATTATAACTGCGAAAGTGAGTTTGTTTGTTTGTTTACGCTTTCACGCTAAAACGGCTGAATAGATTTGAATGACATTTGGCACATGAGTAGACCATGACCTGGATTAGGACATAGGATAATTTTTAACCCGATATTCCCTCGGGATCTAGACTTATGCGGGAGGGACCGCGAAGCACAGCTAATAGTTCATAACTGCAAGCCAATGTGGTAAATGGTTACGGAGTGCTGACAGCCCAGAGTGCACCAGACGTATGGTCTGTTCAAAAAAGATCTGATAAAAGTGTAAACAAACCTTATTCAGGTAACATTCTTACGCAATCACTCACTAAAGGGAATTAGTTACACATTCATCTGTATTTAGAAGGTTTCAACTTTATATCTGACTACTTTTTCCAACAATTATTATTTGATTAACATTATTAATTGTAATTGAAAAATCATCGAAGAAAATTGAGGTTATTATATTAACCTTAATTGTCAAATGAAAAACATCTTTGAGGCGATTTAAAATAAGCATTTCGGTTTTAAGTATTCGAAAGTTCCAATCAAAGCACTCAATTTGTATCTGGCACACAAATTGGCATCCACAGGTGCATTTTCTGATCCATTTGTTTACATTTGCATCATGTACTTCAGGAACAGACTATACTTTAACTATCGCCGCTCGATCTAAAATGCACTTCTCAATTCTCGCGCCAATCTCATCATCTGAACATAATCTTACCGTTCATAACCGCACATTTCCTTACTACAGACAATATTTCACTTCCTAACCATTGTTGAATAAAAGCTTAACTTCTAACTGAAAGTTCCTACTTAAACTGTATTGAGGTAAGCAGGCTAATGAGTTACTATTATACGTTCTAACGAAGCCATCAACTTGTGATTATCGTTAGGTACAAATCATCATTGGTGCCTTTCAACCACAGACTATTTACCCTTTAGGGACATCATAATGTGCGTCAGAGTCAGAGTAGGGCATTTAGAATATTAAGAAACGATGGATGGACTGTATGAGAGATGATAAGGCTGGAAATGTCGACTAATAGAGAAGTATGGCGGAACACAAACTGCCGACCGATAAATTGTGTTAAGGACAAGTGAATTATGATGTTGTTCTTCATTCGAGGGGTGTCGTGCTAAGCTCAATTTTTATTGATGCGTCAGTCATGTTGAGCATAGCTCATGGCGGCTTATTGGTCGCACGAAATTGCTCGCCTGAAACGGGCGAATTCTCACTTATTTTTTTTTATTTTTTCTGTAAGCCTTTCGCACGAAGTTATTTTATTTGTGGGCGAATCGACAACTCCAGAAATACTCTGCATATTAGGCAATTGGCACATTATCAAAAAGTACATTTGCCGATTAGGTAGAAACTATGTTTGCAATTTTACTTTTTTTATTACATAAAATTCAAAATGTGCCAATTTACGTATTTCTGGAGTTGTCGACTCGCCCGCAAATAAGTAAATTAACGTTTTTAAGAATCGGCACGCAATAAAATTCTTTCATTATAAGATCTCAATCAAAACAGGTGCAATCATGCTAGACCAGCAAAACCAACAAAAAATTCCTATCATTTTCCACTTTAGCACACCATTAGATCAAGCGTGAATAATAAATACGGAATTATTCCACGGAATGCGTACGTTTCGTTGAAGTATGTATAACAAAAACTTCAGTAGTTAGTACTTGTTCGATTTAATTGATCGAATGCAGTTTCCGACTTTCATTTAGCGTTAAATGTATGAAAAACGAATGAGCAGGCGCCTTGAGGAACATAGTGAAGATGCAGTAGGTTAAGTTGGAGATTTCATTTGAATTCATTCTAATTCAAGAATACTGCACTCATGTGACATAGTCATCCATCACACACTAAGGTTCCAATTTGGAATTGGAACCTTAGTGTGTGATGGATGACTATGTCACATCAGTGCAGTATTCTTGTACTTAACATGAACCAACAATTTTATATAAAAAATATACGTTTATTTGTGCTGTGTGTACAAATTTATAATGTGGGATGTGGGTATCTCTGTGTCCTGTCACAGTAAGCGATAAACTATAGCTGAAGATACGAGCACTGGTGGACCTCGGCACCGGGCTGCAGGCAGTCCAAGGAAGCCATGCCATCCTTGGATACCAGGCTAACCCGGCGTTTACTACGCCTGGATAGGAACGGCCTGCGCCTGGTGACGGGTACCATCACGGGCCACTGCTCGCTGAACAAACACTTTCACACAATAGGCATAACGGACAGTCCTCTGTGCAGGGCGTGCATGGAGGCTGAGGAAACCGTCACGCACGTGCTTTTTGAATGCACGGGCGTCACCCAGATTAGAACACAAACCCTCGGGACACCCAGATCTTTCACAGATGTTCTGAACAGACCAGGAGACTTAATTAACTTCTGGAGGGAGGTGGGCTGGTTGGAGTAACCACCAACGGCCGCTATGGCCCACGCACAATAGTCCACTGTAGGACTAAGTGCGGAAACCAAACCCCACAACATAGAACATAGCTGAAGATGTGCGTGCACCTGTATTGAGGCAGTTCGTTCGTCTGGTGATATTTTAGGTAGGCCCTATTGGTTATCTTGATGGGCTGAGGTGTCTCAGCACAGGGCCATTTGTGTATAGAATTGGTGTGTCCTTTGTAATTGTATTGAAGTGCTAACAATAGTTTCTAAGTTTTTGTATACTATACCTTTGGATCTAGATGTCGCAAAATAAATAATTTGGACTTTTTTAAATTTTTGATATACAGATATTAGTGTAAAAAAAATAAGTAAAGACATTTAACAATCACAACAACAACAACAATAACAACAACAACAACAACAATACCACAACAATATCTCAATAACAACAACAATATCAATAAACACAACAATAACTACAATAAACAACAACAACAACAACAACAATACAACAACAACAATAACAATAACAACAATAACAATACACAACAAACAACAATACACAACAACAACAACAACCAACAACAACAACAACAATAACAACAAAGTTGTTTTGTGAACAATATCTTAATAATTGCGGCACTCGACTAATTACGCCAAAAATTGTGGACTGACCCGTATTGCTCGAATCTATAACACAGATTTCTCTCGAGTCGATATATTTAACTGTAATAAACCTACATTCAAAAATCAAATAATAAAAACCATAAACGAAGGCAAATGATAAACAATTTTTTTTTTAAACTTGTTTTTTTTTTCAAAATTAATAACAAAAATATTAAAGAAAATAACAATAAAAAAATAAAAACACACTTAACTATAAGTAATGTACCTAAAATTGCACTTTTTGAATTTATATATTTCTAAGTAGTCATTAGTCAGTAGTTATTAGTGGTTATACAGGGAAACCTGTTATTAGCCATACAATACTGTAAAGTCTGTAACACACTTACTCTGTAACATACTATATGTATCGCTGTTGGTTGCCTAAATAAAGAAAATAAATAATATTTACTTCTCTTCGTGGCTATGAGAGTTTAAGCTGACACTTTAACATTCGATCTCTGTTAAGATTTGAGAAACTAGGGCAAAGAAAAGTGATGTTTATCAGTCTTCAGCTGATCTTCTGATAGAATAGACGGAACTAAATTATAGATTGATACAAAAATTAATAAGTTGAAAATAATAAAAATCTAGATTACAATCAAACTAACCCAGTTTCAATTCAATAATGCATTCTCATAGTAAACAAAAGCCGAACAAATGGAACACAATTCCGACTTAGATTACTGCGCATTCATATAGGTACTGTGGCATTCTTTAGTTTTTCATCGACATCATAATACCAGCGTCATTTTATTGTATTTCTGATTGACTTTTATTGTTAAATGAGGTTGTATGATTATTCAAATGAGTTACTTTGTATGGAAACTATCACTTTCTTTGTAGCTATATCTACCTACGATACCTACAATAAATGAAGGAGGAATGAGGGACATTGTGTGAGGAAAGTTAAGAGTATGAATAAAGAGATAGTTTAAGATTACAAAATATTTTTTATTTCATTATATTTATATTTTTTAACGTGTAACATCTTTCCTCTCGCTTTCTTGGAATCTGTGAGTGATTTCGTGAAAAGGGACGGAAGTGTGTAACAGGAAGCCAGGGAAGCGAGCGCTATTTGATTTGACTAAATAATAATAATAATAATATCATTTATTTCAGGCGACACAGGCCCATAGAAAAATACCTTAACCTAAACATACATATTTTAATATAAACAAAAACTTGTGTTAATAAATAAGGCTTAGACTATGTTAGTAGCACTTCACTTTGCACTAGCTTGACTTTGTGCTGTCGTGTGGAACTTGTCCGCGGAAGCGACGGAACACCACATCTTGCGGCCAAAAGTCTTCTTCCATGACGAGGGGCTGGTAACAGTTCGGTACGATGTCCTCCGCCTTAGTGGTGGTGCAGGCGGGAAATGTACACCGGTGTGTTTGGCTTTGCGGCACGCAAGCTCACTTCGGGGTCCGTAGGAGCTTTGCCGCAGCTTGTTCTAAAGAGTGCGCGCGATGCTAGAGTTGGCTGTCAGATGGTACCAACCCATTTTCCGAGAGGTTGGTACTGTCAGCCAAGATGTCAGATGTTACACGTCATATGCGACTACTGTAAGGCTCGCTAGTTTAAAAAAATAATATATTTGTATAGGTATTTAGTTATACGATTAAAAAAGAAAAAGATAAAGACCAAAGAATCGATAGATGGATTGTGTTAAAGATGATGATTATGACTGAAAAAGGGGGAAATATTGAGATTTTTGGATGCTTTGCCGGAACCAAATAAATTGGGATCAGTTTAGGTTGATTTAACTCTCGTGGTAAACGTATGGGCCGATTCTGATATACAGAAGAAACGAGCATTGCTCACCGAGCTTCCACACTGTGTGTAAGACTATTACTCGTAATTTGAAAGCAGTCGGTCGATTCTGTAAAAATATCACCGTGAAACTTAGGTGAAGTGAGCGTGAAGTGGCTGTCAATAGTGTTAATCCCTAGCATCCTGCCGGTCGATTTGTGACAGATCACTTCACCCTCACTTCACCTAAGTTTCACGTTGATATTTTTACCGAATCGACCAACTGGTCTCCTAACGATGTTTTCTGTGTTATCTTATTTGAGGCCTCTGCCTCCTTTAAAAGACGATAGGTGTAAATCTTGTACAAATACATAATTTGTACAAGATTTTAAAAGGGTAGGTTCTAATTTGATTGTCTGTTGTTTTTCTTTTAACCAATCATAAATTCACGTAGTCTATGTGATTTGACAGAATATTCTTGTCAAGAAATTTATCACCCATACACTTGAAGCCATAAAAACACAGGCCTTAAATATATTCATTTCTGCTTTTCCATACATTTGTGTAGTGAAGTTATAAGTAAAAGTATAGCTGTCTTCCGCCGAAGCTTAATAACCCATTGTTATTCGTTAGTCACGCATTTAACACGGTGCGGGTACGATTCCTAATGTTCTGCTCGCCAGTGTATTTGTACGTGACTTCGAATAGAAATGGTTTGTTTTGGTAGGATTATACAAACGCGAGCCCCGTGGGGTTTCGTATTGCTAAATGTTTTAAATATTTCTCTTTACTTTAAAGCTGTACAGGTTTTCCAGCTTATAAATGAAACACGCTGAACATGAACTAAAACAGCCGACATATGTAATCACTAGCAGCGCCCCGCGGTTTTACCCGCATAAGTCTCGACCCCGTGGGAATATCGGGATGATAATTAGCCTATCTGTTAATTTAGGCTTTAAACTATCTGTGTGCCAAATTTTATCCAAATACGTTCAGTAATTTTTGCGTGAAACAGTAACAAACATCCATCCATTCTCACAAACTTTCGCGTTTATATTTAATTATTATTAATATAATAGGATATCGAGGAGCTCGTGGCTAAGTAATAGCAGCCGCACGGGTCGATCGATCAGGTTAAGCTACGCTTGCTGGGGTTGGTCCGTGGATGGGACCATCTTTACATACGTTAAGCCGTTGGTCCCGGCTGTCATTCGTGGATCTTTGACAGTCGTTACGGGTCGTCAGAAGCCCGAAAGTCTGACACCAATCTTACCAAGGGGTATCGCATTACCCAGTTACTGGGTTGTGGAGGTCAAATAGGTAGTCGCTCCATGTAAAATACTGGCATTCAGCTTCATCCGGTTAGACTGGAAGCCGACCCCAACATAGTTGGGAAAAGGCTAGGCAGATTAAAAATAATAGGATATCGAATTGTTCAGTAAATTCAATGTTTATTGTCATGAAACCTGTGTTTGGTTGCTGTAAATATATTATATCACCGCTTAAATTGGACGTAGTTAAGCGGAAAGGATCCAACCCACACTATGGGCGAAAATGAGTTATGTATACCAAAACACTCTTTGCAGTTACAACTTTAATATCACAAAAACAATCCCAACGCATCATGTCATTATGACCATGCGTTACCAGCCCGTATGTATGGCAGGTCATACAATCACATAACACGATCTGATCTTAAAACTTGAATATCTCAAAACTAACTCTATGTGGGTTGGATTCTTTCCGCTTAACTACGTCCAATTGATAAAATGATAAATGAACTGTGTGAAAGGGAAGATCTGTGTGAATGAGAAACTACTAGGAAGGGGTTTACTACCGAGATGACGACTAATAGAGAAGTATGGAAGAAAAATACATGTTACGCTCTGACACTAAATAAATTGGGAAAACGGCACGAGAACGATGATAAGCTCAAGTTGAAAAACCTTTAGAATTTGAGAGTTTATAGCGAAAGAATCGTGAATGTAGGTGAGCTTTTTGCTCCCATTCTAAATAAAGGAGGTAACGCACTGCCCCGGGCACGACTTCTGGCACAATAGACACGAGACAAAGAAACACCAAATAAAATAAACAAAAAATCTCCCATTGTACGTGTCCGTTCCGTGCCGGGTGATGAAATATTACGTGTCTATTAACGCTTTGGATTTTGTCATCCAGATTGCAAAGTTATTTGATAATATTTAGTACTATTGAGGTATAATCGGTGACCGGAACAGCAACTGGTCCAGCCACGTGCAAGTAGACCATACATTGATGTTTATGGTATTTTTTAATGTTCAAAATCAAAAGTAGATTCTTGTAAAAAGATGATCACACGTCAGTCTCGCGTAATTTTTTGGAAAACTTGTTATGAATTTATTTGAAAAATTCCTTTCAGCCACATTCAAAACAAAGGATTCGACTTAAAAAAGGAAATTTATTTTTCCTTTTTCACAAACAATGAACAAAATTGATCAAAATAGTTGTTTTCGTGAACGGCCGCCAGTTAACTTAACGAAGATAATGAAATGCATACAGAAACTAGCAGCAGGTGTTTTTATCTACCTAATTAGTAATATTATTTAAAACGTTTTATTAACTTTGCCATCGGTACAATAATTACACACTACGGAGTTTATTTATAAACGTTGCTTAAAGTTAAGAAAGATTAGCGACTCTTTAACCGTACATTAAGGCGACGATAACCGACTTTTAATGACTATAAACTGAAGATCACGTCCAAACGAGTAGTGACCACTTAAAAAATATTTTTATTGTTGTTCTTTTAGTATACATGTTTTATTAATATATCTGTTGTTTTATGTATAATAAATTAATAATGCGTCTAATTTGGGACAGTAGTTCAGGATGGGCGAGTCCTATTACTGGCTGGACGTACGACGCGTTACGTGACATAACATGCAAGCTACTCGTAACCACTCAAGGTCACTGGCATATAACTGCGTCTTAATGACTTTGAAAAGTCTCATAACTTTAAGAAACGTTTATAAAGGGGTTAAAGTCATGTAAGTCAGTCTTCTTGTTAAGCAATTTTTTTTTAATTAGTTGTATCTTCTAGCTTCTACACATCACCACACACCTAATAATTAAAATTAAATTACCTCATTTTAAAATGAAGCAGCAAAGTTATAATAACACTAATTGTCAAACAATTAAGTGTAAAGTTGACCGCCACCTTACGTCACCGTTACCGGTAACTGTAGATCTAACGGCGCGCGCGCGGCAATTTTAACATTATTAGTTGACGGGTAAAGCTACGCTTACACGACACTGCAATCACCGATTGAAAATGCGTCGCTGTTGTTACAAAAGCATCGAAATTAAGGATATTTCAGAGGGAAGTTAGAGTTGATGGATGTGGATAAAAACACTAGGTTAAAAAAATGAGAAAAATGCCTACATTGTTCGATAATCACCTATTTTCACTTTTTTAATAATAATTTAGCATAATGTTATTAAATTGTAGCACGCATAGCGTGACTACTTCTACCTTTACTCTAAGAAGACGAAGTGACATTTATTTCTTCAACATCTCGCCGTAGAAATTTTTCTACAATGTGCCATTTTGTCTTTCGTTTGGGCGGTGGTCGCGATGCTACGCAAGACCAAGGTAGGAAGGAAGGCCATGTAACATACAATAATCAGCAATAATCCCACTACAGAACAAAATCATCCCTACTTTACTTTATAAAGCACAAAATGCGCTATGTTCACTATCATTAAGATTATTCAATAACATCGGTGATACCAGTACCGTGTGCCACCATCTTAAACCTTTAGTTACGTGTAACCGTTGACACAGTTGAGTTACACGCTCGTGTCGGAAAGAAAGAAAAAGTAGTTATATGTCGGATTGTCGGATAATTGTAGGGAGACCAAACGGGACCGACATTTAGTGCGGTCATGTTGGTAATTGGTTTTTGTACTGAAACCGATGCGCTAATCTCGTAACACACATAAAATGGCAATTGAAAAAATAACAGTTAATTGTAAAAAATTGCTACCAAGATTTATCCTCATGTAAAAAAAAAATTATTATCGTTTGACCGGGACCGCTGTTCCACGAGCTTAGGAATGCGCGATGAGGCGGGGGGGCTGCGTTGCCAAATGATCGGCCTGCATTGCCCCCCCCGTCTTGCCGCGCACATACCTAAGGCGCGGAACAGCGGTCCCGGTCAAACTATAGTATTGTATTTTTATACGGGAAAGAATAAGAATAAACTTAAATTATTCAATGTCTTCATTTAGTGTTAAACTTTTTTCAACACGACATATACGTTCAATTTCTAACTCCTTACGTCATTTCATATAGTCGATTCTTCTTAGTAACTCAGAAGAATGGCTGTAACTTTGATTTCATAAGATAGTGCCCAAGATAACCCAAAAACCTCTTCAAAATTCAAGTCATTTATTCAAACTAGGCTGAGAATCATCACTTTTTGAAAGCTGGGAAGAAGAAGTCTGTTCAGTTAGAAAATGATTCTAATTCTTCATTTTGGTTCTTCTCCAAGCAGAAAAAGACACTCTATTAAATCCCATAAATCTGTATCTTATAGAGTTGACACAAATACCACAGCCAACCAACATTCACGTTCAAAGCTCAGCTAACAATGCGGTAGAACAATGACGCAGAACAAGGCAAGTCGGTCATTCCGTTCTCACTGTCAGTAACGTCTCAGTCTCATGTCTTAATTACTGGTGAAAACGTGGATGATTAGGAGTTATTGTTGATGTTTTATATGGTAGGTAGAAGTGTATGCCTGTCCCCGTTTATAAGTTCGGGGACAGAATACGGAAATTCCCATCTGTCCCCGAGTGTCAGTCCTCGAACGAGGACAGATGGGAATTTTAAATAATACTCCGAGATATTGGCTAGGGAGATTCAGATTAATAGGGTTCCTTATTTTGATCTAAATATACTATCTAAGTAGAGACTTAGATGCCGTATTCAGAACAAAATTAAAAATTCAAAGAATTAAAATGAATCATATCAAAATTATGAAGTTGATGTAACATCACTCCAATATTCCGCAAAAGAGTAGGCAGAGTTTTAAGTACACCTGCATATTGCCAGTTATCTATGCGAGTTCTATAATCACGATGCGAACCTATTGTCATCAACTGGATACAAATCTAGGCTTTTGTTTGCTACTAAGAAATTTCCGTAGGGAAAACCCAATAACTCTTCTTCTGCTCTGCAACCCTGGATCCCTTTCTCAGCTGTCGTGCTTTGGATAACTAGTCGACCAAAAAAGCATCCTCTCATTGTTCCCCACATTACGTCAACAGCTTTCAGATTCCCAGACCTATCTTCCACTCTTGTTTCTACAATAAACAATCTAATCACAGTTAATTTCAATACTACTCAAAGTGAGAGTTTTTACAACATAGTCTGCGGTTAGCACCGTGTGTTACTTATTATTACAATCGTTTCCTATTGCATAACGAATTGTGTGATATCTTTTAGATTATAGATAGATGATAAGGTGTATATGACACAGGTAGCTCTCAGGATAGGGCCACAGCAAAAACAACCGCGCGGGGGGTGGGTTAATAACAGCCGATGCTTGGCGAGGTCGGTCCGCGGATGGTTGATCATCCATTCCATAGATACTGAAACCCCGCCGTGTCTCGAAAACCACGTTGACAGCCGAGTGTCATTCGTAGATCTTTGACAGTCGTTACGGGTAGTCAGAAGCCCGAACGTCTTACAACCAGTCCTACCAAGGGGTATCAAGTTACCCAGTTCCTGAATTGTGGAGGTCAGATAGGCAGTCGCTCCAGGTAAAATACTGGTATTCAGATGCATTCGGTTAGACTTGAAGCCGACCGGCGACCCCAATATGGTTGGGAAAAGGCTAGGCAGATGTCATATGCACTGTAGTGAAGGTTTTCGGACTTTGTCAATAGATTGTATTGTATAGAATTTAGTTTTTCTAACTGAACAGACAGCTGTGCTGCTGGGGAGTTTGTTGCGCCACTTCTTCTTCCCAGCTAAGCACTAGGAAGTCGTGAAGGGTGGGCGTTTTGGGGGACTGTCTTATATCATTTTGACGTTCGAAAAATGCTGATTCTCAGTTTATTTTGAATAAATAACTTTTGATTTGATTTGATTTTAGATATAGTTCAACTTTAACAATTTGATACTTGAATCCACGACCTTAAATACCCGCAGGGCCGTTACCAATGTAATATGTAACATAAATTAAGCCCGATAATGTCCGTATAACGTGATGCCCTCAAGGCGTTTCCGATCGAGATAGTAAGAAAGTATCAAAACTCTTTTTATCAGTTAATTACGCAATATACAGGGCTGTGACGTAATCAAACCAAGATGGTGGTCAATAGTTACGATGGCAAAACAAGGTATGAATTACTGAACTTTTTGTTTTTGGTGAAAAAGTTAATTAACTATTTTCTGGTTTGAGTTTTGTTAATTCGATTTGAGACTTTAGACCACTATATTATTGATTGCTATATATAGATGGAACTGAAATAGAGGATGCTCAAAGGTACCTTCATCCTCGTGTTGTGAAACTTAAATGGATGTAGCTCTAGTATCAGCATTTTGTGGGTTTGATTGTTTGTTTTCATTTTGTAAATGTCGTAACACATTATGTAATTATCTTTGGCCTTTGTAATTACCTTTACCTGACAGCAATATAAAATTTGTAAAACTTTTCTGTGTCAATAATGGATACGAGACTTTTGGCTAATCTGTAAAGTGGTATTGTTTTGTTTTTTTTTTTGTAACGTGCGTTTATTTTGTGCAGAATAAAGACTTTTTCTTTCTTTTCTAGTAGAAACTGAATGTACTGCTATCTCTTATGTGGGTTGGCCACCATACTAGAAAGAGACAAAAGTTTAAAGCTACAATAACTTTTAGTATGTTTCTAGGGCTTCATCAAACTGAATGATAATTACGTTTCTAATAACGTGTTCAAGTTAATGGCTTACTAAAGCTCTGTGTTGGCGTTATACCACCAAACTGTAATTATCCACAACAATCGTGGCATTCCAACCTACACGGATTCGATAATTGAGCTCTAAGCTATAATAGCTGTACTGAAACCTTCGCAGATATCTTAGAAATTGCTTTTACTGTTTGTTAATAGCACATAGAATATAGATAATTGTGGCGACAGCTTGAACCGATTTGATTGTCCTACGCTTGAAGTTTTGATCTTGAGGGCGTGAAAATTTCTCATTCGTGCGAAAATATCTGAAAATTCCCGCGATAACTTATTGCTGTGCTTTCTAAAAATTGACAATCGCAACCAGCTGTGAAATATTTCGCATTTTTGAAATATCGCTCTGTGTTGCACTAAAATATTTGATAATAATGAAACCTTATGGGTAACTCCTTCATTTTTCAACATCTCTTAATGAACTTTAAAAATATAACACGACTATTTAAAAATAACGAAATTACAATTTTACAATAAATAACAGCAATAAGTCTACCTACATTTTGAAATAAATTGTTAATCCGTGATCTCCGTGACTCTCGTGAAGGATGAGGTCCAGGGTTCGACTCCCGGGTCAGGCAAATTATTATTGGGAACCAGTGATAGCCTAGTGGTGTGATCGTCAGACTGCCAAGTCATAGGTCTCGAGTTCGAACCCATGGCACGCACCTCTGACTCTTCGGATTCATGTGCGTATTGTATAATTATCACTTGCTTTAAGAACGGTGAAGGAAAACATCGTGAGAAAACCTTGAGAGATATTTCTCGACGGCATGTGAAGCCAAGTCAGAAGCCCATGGGCGGCTTTAAAATTCTGACACCAGGTTAGTCGCTAACCACACGAAAAGAAGAAGATTTTAGAAGGTTTTCCATCAGATAATTCGCAGTAGCAGCCCGCAGTCTGGATTTGTGCCATGTTCATGGCAATAGGCTCATCCCCTATTACTTGGGACTTAAACATAACTGGCGAAATGTGGCTGCACCTCTATAGGTACACCTCTGCCCAACCCTTCAAGAAATACAGGAGTGATGTTATCAGTCAATGTCCCTCAATAAGCACGAGACGACGTTTTTGCCCTAAAGTCGTACAAGGACCACAATCTCAAAGAGAATGTGGATTACAAACAAAATCTTAAAATTAAAACAACAAAAAACTGGCTCTATTAACCTGAATTTCAACGGTCCATCGCTCGATACAGTAACCATTATTAGACGCCAGTAATTTGATGGAATTATTTCTATTATTACGGTATATGATGGCCGTTATTACTTTTAATATGGTGTGTGTTTTAGCGGTAAATATATTAAATGGATAGACAAGGTGGACTCATGGATTTCAATGCCCCATCTCTTATACTTAGTGTACGATGTAAAAGGGGGCATGAAATGGAATGTTATGTGAGGCGGTGGAAGCACAAATTCGACTCATTTTTGGTGGTCACAAAGGTGGCTATAAAAGTAATCGATGCATTATCATCTGCAAGCATTGTTACTGGCTGTTGTTCAACATGACTCCAGAAATTTTCTTTAGAAAGGTTGTTCTAAAGCTTCGTGCAGACCAGCGCGACGCGATACCGGTTATTGTTATACCGTCAAGTTTTCTTAGAAATTGTATTGTTCGAGTCGCGATGCGACGCCGACGTACTCACGTGACGTATAGCCGGTGTCGCGTCGCGCTGTCGCGTCGCGCTAGTCTGCACAAAGCTTAAATCGGTTGATTATTCGAAAAATATATTTCATAGATAGGTACTCCATTTTTAATCTGTTCATCCGTAACCTACGGAATAACGTAGACCTTCTCTTCACCGGGTTTCTGTAAGCTTCTGCTACTTACTTGTTAAAAATAAAAAATTGTGGGTCATCGTTTAATCCTTATTTATGGCTAGGTACTGTATTTAAAAAAAAAAGTAACAAGTAATAATAACAAACAAAGTTGTAATATCTTAAGTCCTCCAAAAACTTGGCTTTAAGAAACGGTAGGTGAAGAGCACAATTTTAAAGTCACTAAATTTAAAACGTTCGGCCGCCGCCAGTCTCAAATCGGTGCATCACCTAACGGTGTCCCAACCGGGGCTCCGCCAAATGCTAATACAATACAACTGTAATGTACATTTGATTTTATTTTCGTGATGCTCCATTGCGGTTTCTGGTTGATCGCCCGAGAAACACCACCAGCGAAACAATTCGTTTATTAAAGACTACTTTCTGTCTGCGATTTCGGCTGCGCGATTTATTTTATTTTAACGTAAAATATATCCAATAGCATCGCATCGCCCGCCCGCGCTAATACTTCGTATTCGCTTAATGTACCTTCTGTACATTAGGTACATTCTGCCTTTTTTTTTGCTTGGCTTCTAAAATAAATAAAAATATTTTTTATTTTCAGACAACCAAGGCACAGTGTTAGTTAAAAACAATAAAATATGTTAGTATGTACAGAAATAAATGTGGAAAATAATTTCTTACTCAAAAAACTCAAACTCAAAGCATTTATTTCCCTAAACCAATTACAGGTACTTCGAATTGTCAAGGGGTCGGTCAGTCAGAAAGATGAAGCTAGTTGCCCATTCCAACGCGTAGTAGGTTCCCATAGAGAAGAACGGGCAAGCACTCCACAGACACTCTTCAAAATATTGTTACAAAATATTGGTTACATCATTCATGTTGTAAATTATACATGTGAGAACAATGTAGAGAGACGTGCACGTTAAAAGCGTCCGTAATAAAAATATAAAAACAAAAACAATTCAAACATTTAAATACATTCAAATAAGCCGTGGCAGCTAAGAGATGACCAGTCCCCACTGATGGCGCCCGTTCACGAACATGACGCATGGAGCAGCACTATTCAGCTCAACCATTTTGAAGGGAACTTAATGACCCAACACACACGCCACCATCAGCGAGATATTTCAGTGAGCATGACATAGTCTCAGCCGCCAGGGCACATTCAAGTCAATGAAAGACGTACCCAGTAAATGGTAGCTTTAAAGTAGGTTCATAGTGCGCACACATGTGCTATGCAATTATATAATACTCTATGAGATTGAATTTATAAAATCTAAAGACAGTTTTTTGTAGCTTCCCATTAGTGAAGAATTTTGGGAATCGGATCAGCAGTTTAGATGATTACCCCCTATCATATAAACTCACTAATTTTACCATTTTATTATATTAGTTACAGTATTGACTGGCGTTCTGATTTGAATCCCGTTAAACATAACATCACGCTTGTAATTCTCGAAGAGTTTAGCAGAGGTGTACGTTTAGTACACCCACATTTCCCCAGATATGTTTAAGTCCCATGTAATAGGGGGCGAGCCCATTGCCATCAACCGGGTACAAATCCAGACTCCGGGCTGCTACTGAGAAATTCCTAATAGTAAAACCCAATATCACTGCCCGACACCGAACCCAGGTCCTCATGCTCGCTCGCGACCACTAGACGAACAAGGCACCCAATCACGAGATCTGAACACAAAACCGTGAGCAACCACGACACAACATTCAAATTATGAAGTAAAAACAATTACAGCTTGCCCAATTCACCTGATGTCATTACAAGAGTGTTGGTGGTGGGCAACCAATTACAATGAACCCAAGGCCGGTTGATGCAACCACGCGTGAGATATTTTTTATTAGCATGATTTTCACCGTTCTTTTGGTTTTATCGCAGTTTAAATATTAGGTTTGTAGTGTGTTATTAAGAGGGTAAATAGCGCATCTTTGTTTTGCTGTTGATTGAAGGTTTTGTTTGTAATGAAAGAGAAGTGATAATTAGGGTCATTGTGACTTCTCGAGTGGATGTTTAAGATTGTAAGTTTTATTACGTAAGATGGGAAATTGATCAAGCTAAGTAATTGTTAGTTTATTTTGGACATCACTGATTTCGCTGAAGGAAAACATCGTGAGGAAACCTGGATTTATAGTTATTATAAGTATGTAATCGCTAACCCGTCTTGAGCAAGCGTGGTGATCAGTGCTCGTGCCTTCTCTGTATGAGAAGAGGCCTCTGACTACCTCGTTAGTATAGTCGCAAGCGCTACTGCTAAACATGAAGTCCTGGATTCGATTCCCAGGTTGGGCAGTTTTATTGTGTTTTTCTATATGGAATTTCTCGGTAGCAGCCCGGAGTCTAGATTTAAGCCTGGTTGTTGGCAATAGGCTCGCCCCCTATTACATGGAACTTAAACATAAATGGCGAAATGTGGGTGCGCTATAGGTACACCTCTGCCCAACCCTCCGGGGAAACAAGGCGTGATGCTGTGTTATGGAAATTCCTGTAAAAAAACGAATCTTACAAAATTATCGACTCTGAATGTAAAACAGTACGGTACACAGAATACACTTCCGTAAAACCTTCCCAAACCTTTTCAGAAACATTTTAGCAGCCACCGTTAAAACAGTAAACAGCGGGGTAGTTACGTAACACACATAAAATGGCAATCGATCGCAATGCCTTTCATTTTGACAGCTCAACCATCACGTTCCCTGCGTTAGTTACGTTGTTTAGCAGACGAATTTTGCTTAACTAAGAAGCATCGGAATAAGAATTTTCTTCAAAACCCTTGGATTGTGATTGAAAGTGTATTACGTAATTAGGGAGCTGAGCAGATCTTTGCTAGTAGAGCCTTAACAAACTCAAAACTATATAGGTAGAGTATATAGATAAAAAGTAGGCTGATATTCAAAACAAAAAATACTACGTTTTAATACGTGTGAAACAAAGGGCCCAACCTTGCGATCTATTAACATTTTAAACCGCTAAATATCACTATTTAGCACTATTAAAAAAGGTTAAAAATACTTAAACAACGAGCCTATTAGGTAACATGTTGCGTCCACAAAATATTATCGTGGAATCTGCCAACTGCACAACTTTGTATTCGATCAACGAATACTATTAAACACATGTGCTGAATGCCAAAATTTGACGTGCATTGTTGAAACAGGGCAATCTGAAATGTGTGTGGAATTTTGATATGGATTTTTGTTTGTTTTTTGCAGTTATAGAAATACAAATGATTTAAGGTATATTTTGAATTTAATGTTCTCCGCTTTTATCGTCTGTCTTCTTAAGATCAGCATCCAATTTAGCTAGCTGCGACTGCTTTATTAGTAACGAGCTTCTGCCCGCCATTTCGTCAGCATGAAATTTCGGGGCCCCGACCGCGACCCACCGCTTCGCATAACCACTGTTGAATAAAAGTTTCAGCATCTTCCTTGTCTTTATCGTTATTTATTTGGAGCCAGAGAAATATCATCTCTGCAATCCATACATCCAATTTGATTGGAATGGAATGTTTTATCTGCTTATCATTCAGCTCAAGATTCAAGAGTTGCCTTAGAAATAATGTGCTCGTAAATGATCCGTTACAAACTTATGTAAGAATTTAAAGCTACGTATCTGGAATGACAAATTGTTTAAGGCATTTTGAGTATGTTTTGAGTGGAGACCGCGATCAACTTAGGGTAGAAGCTCTTTGGAGGTGGTGCGAATCTAGACACAAGTATCTCCCGAGCCCCCGACTCATGGTATTAGAAAGAACCATGGGGTCTTAGTCGACCCTCCGTCCTCCCTAGGCGGAGGGTATCCAAGAGGATTTCTGCAACAGAAAAAAGATGGTAGAATGCTCTTAAGCTATGTGGGGCGGCGATCTTCGCAGGGTGGCTTGTATAGTAGCTGGATTAGAGAACCCGAGTATGGAGTAATTTAGCATGTGATTGGAGAGGCCTACGTCCAGCACTGGACTAGGTACTATAGGTGGACTATGTTCAAACTTATGAACCGTCATAAGTGCGTCTAGGCAGATGTAATACCTATCATAGGCATCATACCAGTTAAAACGAAGGCACTTATGCAATTTAAAGATGCCTCTGCGGTAGAAAAATAATTAATTAACGTTATAGATCTGTGTCGAAATCACAGACTGTTATGAAACTATAATTTAAAGCAACATTCGTTAAAATTATAGGTTTCTACGTTTTTATAGTTGCTCTATTTAAGCAAGTATTTCTTAACAACGAAAGCATACTAAATAGTTTATTTTGGACGCTTGTAGTCAAAGAGACAGACGGAGAGAAAGAAAAGATTAGAAGTAAAGTCATTAATTAATTTGTAACAGGAGATAAAATTTTACATACTTACCTACTTATGTACCTATACATACAATGAAGTATAAAAATCAGAGTGAAGATTTTCATAATTAGCAAAAGCAGTTGCAGTTTCAATAGAACTAAATGAACTTGGCAACGTTTGCTATAATTTTTGTTTTGTTTCTGTTCCTCATCATATTTTTTATAACACAAAAACCTAACAATTATTTTCTGTTTGTTCCAGTCCCCCAACAATGACATAAGCCCACAAGATGGCGCTACGGTTGAAGAAAGACATAAAGAAGGCCTCCTACTACGTGTGGTTCCTGGGTGCGCAGGAGTCGCGCGGCCTGCGGGGCGAGGAGTTTGCTCTGCCCGCTATCCGGATTTTGGAGGAGAGGGCACGGGATTTGGAGCCTTTTAAGGTTACTCTACAGGTTGGTACAATTCTCAAATATTTTAAAGTGAACAACAGTTTTTATTTTTGTTGCAAAACTAATTTTGATGTTTGGCAGAGAAACGGCATTGAAGGTTTAAAAAAAAATACATGTGGAGTCTGAACACCTCGTTGGTTAATTGTAAGCAACAATTTTTGGAAAAATACTACTTTCACTTTTTCTAGAAGAGCGGAAGCGATCATAATATTTCTGTATTTGTTAAAAAGGGCCAGTAAAAGTAAAATTACAAGTCACAATTAACTATCTGACTAACAAGCATAATCGTAGAAGCGATGTCCTTAAATTGGAACTGAAGCTGTAGACTGTTTTCATTTCAGTATTGCAATGGGTGCATTCTATTCTATTTCTATTCATATTCATATATTCTAAAATAAAAAAAACAAACAACTAGAACGGTACAGTCAGTACTACAGTCACAGTGGCTGAGCTATTGACTTTTGCAGTTGTGCGCTTCGGGTCAAGAATGTACAAATTTCAAGAACAAAACAAATATTTGTATATGTACCAAGAACTGTTCCGGGTCTGGGCCTTTGTGTATACTGTGCGCTTTGACAAATAGGACCATGCAGGAGAAATCCTAGTGTATTGACAACCTTTTTTTTAATAACAAAAGATATGTCTTTCTCTGTTCCAATTGCCTATCTTTGCGGGATCCAATAAAGCAGTAGAATTTTTTCTCAGAGACTCTGCCGAGCTTAGTGTCTTGGCACTTGTCTGTTAGACGCCATTCTAAATTCTGGGAGTTGGCGGTGTGATAATCCCCCGTGCCTCGGAAAACACGTTAAACCGCTAGTCCTGCTCTCCCCGGTCGTGTCGGATTGCCGTCCCATCAGACTGAGAGTGTGGGAAGAGAGAGTGCATATCTCCCGAGTCGATGACTAGTCTCCATCGACGCGCAAGTGCGTGATAGTCATAAAAAATCAGTCTGGAGTTCCATTAGATTCTGTCTTACAGCAGTGGCTGAGACTAGTGTGGAGAGCCTGACGCAATAAATAAATGTCATAAGGTTTTTATAAACGTGCATAATTTAGAATAAGTAGTTTACAGCACTTTCTCAGATCCTGACTTTCTAGTATCTCTGAAATTCTCACGAATGTCTTTCGTCAGACTTGGGTGTGTTATAGCAATAAGGAAAAATAATAAGTTGTAATATGTTTTATTTGGACTTTTTGATGTAATTTTAAAGTAAAGAGTTTTCACACGGTTGACATAATATTGTGACCCTACTTTTTATTGTTATGAATGCCATTGCGCTTCTAACTAATGAGGAATTTAACGTATTAGCCCTGGGCCTTTTTTTTTTTTTGAGGGTGGGAAAATATCAAATAACTTCTCCCGCTCTGGGCGGAGCGGGAGGGCGTGTCAGACTTTTACTGACTAAAACCCACCCGTGTTCCTTCCGTTGCCTGTGTGCCGGGGTCGCGATATCCCTTTCGGACAAACCCGCAACGCCGGCAGGCATTGGCCCTTCCGGACCCCGTCAGTTGGTGCTGACATCTCTTTGAGGCGCGCGTGGAACACAACGCGCCGTCGACCCGGGCCTGGTCCCTATCGGACGGCGAGCTACCCATTGCTCACCGTCCGCAAGCCCGCGCCTACGGTGGCCGGAAGTCGGTCGGAAGCCCTGGGCCTAAGAATACATCACCATGATAGCGGTGTAGACTATTGATGTCCTATGAACGTAAACGAAGCAAAAGGACTAGGGGTAAGGGTTGTAGCTTCTGCCTATGTGGTTGGGAAAAGGCTTGTGTTTATATTAGGTCCCCACCTATGAAATCAGCGTTTTGTATGGAGAATTTTAAAGAAGTTGCTTTTTTCATACTAACATTTTCTTAATTTATATAATAACCATGAACACTAATGTTTTAAAACTTTTATGCACTAATGTTTAAAAACTAAGATAACGTAATATGCCACTAGATTAAGCGACAAAAATAAGTTTTGGCTAAGTTAAAACAAATAGTGGTCATTTCTGCTAACAAAAAGAGGAGTCATTTTTAAGGTATTTTTTATGTTTATAAACTATAAGTAATAAGGGTTTTTTTACTATTGGTAGTTGTCTATGATGGTCATTATTCGATATAATACCAAGCAATTGATGAATATTTTAATTCATAGAAGTGACAAGGTTCTCTATTTGTGAGAAAAAAACGCCAATTTCATAGGTGCGGACCCAATATATGTTTATTTTTACTTGGATCTTTTATCAAGTAAAAATAAGCCCTCTAATTCAGTCCGGGTGCCGTTTTTAGCAAAGAAGCATGAGTCCACCACAGACCACATCTATAGAAGTTTATACAAAGATGACTTTGATATAAATACGAGTGGAGACCGTATATCGGCATGCGTAGTGTGGGACGCCCCCCACTTTGATGTACCGACGACCATAAAACGTAGCCACCGTTTTATGGTCATCGGTACATCTAGCTGGGGCAGACTGGATGCGGAAGGTGGAGGATAGAGTGTTGTAGCGCACCCTGGGAGAGGCCTATGTCCAGCAGTGAATTGCGATGGTATGACTTGATTGATTGAAGAGTTTGAAGACATCACTTATGTGCCAGCAAAGAATATGACAAAGGGTTTTGCTCTGCTTAAGCTTTAGAAAAATTTCAGACTCAAAGAATTTATCCAATTTACCATACACTAAACGTTTGTTTCATAATAAAGCATATTCCATACTTCTTTAGTTCCGATCCGTCATAGCATTGGCAGCGAAAGTTTTAGTATCGTTCAATTGATTTGTTTGTTCTCTTACGTTACTTACTAACAGCGTTATGTAAGCTATGGTTGGCTCATTCTTCATTTCCGAGTTTTTGATTGATGGTTTGTATTGAATGAAATTTATGTCCGCTCCGTTGTGTTTAAAAGTCCATTTGGGCAGTATTGTTCACCAACTCAATATTCAAAATATTTATTGCATTCCACCATGTGAACTTTGGTGCTAACTCGTTTGCTAATCATGGCAATTATGGCAATTTTCCCTTTGGCTGAGAAGACGCCATATTTCTTTATTTAATTTATGTTTCATGTATATTTGTTTGCAATGAATATACTCAAAAACGACTAGACCTATTTTAAAAATAAAGATCACTCAGGCGAAGCCACTGGCGGAAGCTAGTGTCATGATACAAGCAATTATCATCTTCAGAACCTTGACAATTAAAGATAACTGCCAAAATCAGTCACAGGCTTTCTGCTTCCTGATGATTAAGCTAGACCCGAACAACTTACTATCTGTAGTTTGAGGGCCATTAAAATAACTTTTCGATGCCCAGTACCAAAATTAACTTAAGTACTACAAAAGCAGACACATAACTTTAGGCCGCACAATTTTTAACCGACTTCAAGGATGGGAGAAGAATGCATCGCTTTTGCAAACTATGTACAAAAAACGAACAACCGATTAAAAAAAAAACACTACAACGTGAAAAATAACTACTTTCAGGAGTCGGTGTCATTGTCTTTAAGAAGTTCTTTTAATTTTTTTTGTCACTGAGTCGTTTTTTTCAATCGGTTGTTTTTTTATATGCACTGCAATTAAAACTGCGTTGCTCGGTAACAATCTGCTCGGCTACCGAACTAATAAAATTACCTTTAATTCACCATCTTTTCTTCTATATCCAGGTATCCCACAAAGGCCTGAAGATAATCCAGAATGTGACGGCCAAGGGCAAACAGCAGACGATCAAACACTTCATACCGCACGGCAGCATCACCAGTGCCGTGGTCCAGGCGGATGTCGTGGCGTGTGTACTGTTGTTGTACAACCCGCTGACTGGGTGTCCAGTACATGTACATGCTTACAGGTTAGTTACAGTGTATTTTTAGAAGGTTGACGGTAAACTGGGAGAGGACGCCCTAGAGAAGGACATATAGGTACTCTAGACTCTTCGGCAGCCTGCGGTACCGGTATTACATTAAATAAAAGACTTCTTAACCTGAGTCAAATAAATTTCTTTTATTTCTTTCTTTCTTTCTTTCTTTCTTTCTTTCTTTCTTTCTTTCTTTCTTTCTTTCTTTCTTTCTTTCTTTCTTTCTTTCTTTCTTTCTTTCTTTCTTTCTTTCTTTCTTTCTTTCTTTCTTTCTTTCTTAGCGGTATAACTCGAATAATGATTGGTTCTAAGAATTCAATATTATAACATTAGGATCTTTCAAGCTGCTTGACAGCCGAGGGTGACTGTCTTTCCTTTTTTCTGTTCTTAATATAAACTCAACGTTTTTCTCGATTAAGTGCCATCAATTTGAACATAATGAGATTTTATTGTAAAACGAGTAAAGATCTACAGTACCTACTGTTGCTTACCTTTTTCGAAGAGGTGTTCGCAACTAGTGCGTGTGTTTAACCAGATGTGTGAACGTGGATGAATCAAAATTAACTATTTCTGCCTACTCCTGTTGGAACAAAGCGTGAGTTTATAAATACCAAATGTACCAGTGCTTGTCTGTGAGATATCTGTAAACTATTAATTCGCTAAGGAGCTTGAAGCGCCACACTTATCGAATTATATTTTACGTTTATATAGTATTAGCTGCGCCCCACAGTTTCACTCGCATAAGTCTCGATACCATGGGAATATCGGGATAAAAAGTATCCTATATCTTAATTTAGGTCAAGGCCTACCCATGTGTCAAATTTCATACAAATCTGTGCAGCCGTGTTAGCGTGAAAGCGTATCAAACTCACTTTTGCATTTATAATATTATATATATCGTTAGTTAGCATAGTTAGGATAACATAATTGTGGTCACCGTTACCTGGAACAAAATTAATCTTTTCATACGTCTTCCACACTGGTGATGTAATACTTTATTACCAAGCAATTTGTTGCCAGATTTACTTGACAAAGTAAAGCCCGAATAGCTACCATTAATTACTAAGCCTAGGATAAGTAGTTTTAGCCTTTTAAGGTGCAGTTTTAGAAGCAATTTATAACGCATTAATGTTATTTAGTGTCATGTATTTGCTGCGTAAAATACTTAACATCAAATCTGTTTTAAAACCATTCCAACATAACTATTTCTGAACTCAAGTAACGTCGCTGCCTTCCGATTTGTAGAGTATAATTGCTGATGAAATTATAACAGGTACATGTGACCAGCTATCTAATTACGCAACATATTTTCGTAAACGATTACGACTAATCTGTCTGTGTGTAATGTTTTTTTTTATTAATTTAATTTATTTCGAATGTATATTATATAAAAATATTAGCTTTCTGCACTCCTTCTCTATATAAACTTTAACTGTGCCAAATTTCATACTCCTCCGTCCGCGTAATTTTCGTAAAAAGGGGTACAAAGTTTTTGCTTCACGTATTAATATACTAATATATGCGTTGGTTTTAAAATCTAGGCATTATTTTATTTTTATTTTTTGTTCACTGTTACAAATATTCACTAAAAGTTTAAAAGGTTGAAAACTACGTTTAGCGACAAGACCCACTTTTTTATTTTTTTTTAATGTTGGAAATTATCAAATAAGTTCTCCCGCTCTAGGTGGAGCGGGAGGGCGTGTCAGACTTTTACTGACTAAAACCCACCCGTGTTCCTTCCGTTGCCTGTGTGCTGGGGTCGCGATATCCCTTTCGGACAACTCGCAGCCCCGGCAGAGCGACAAGACTCCCTGAAAACACTATTTAACTTAGTTTTACAGTGTTTTTTACACGGTTTTAAACATAATGTCTTTGACCATCCGCGATGGTTAACTATAGCGCAAACGTAATGCCGGCAACCCTCCCGAAGGGTTCACTTCCAAAATGTATGACGGCATAGCGTATGAGTTCTATGAAAAGTGGGTGGAGTCGAAAGTGTTAAAATATATAGTCATCTCTAAATCAATTGTAGGAAACAGAATTATATTTTAGCACATTTGAAGGTCACGCCGTTAATTTCAAGAGTGTATTCACAGACTGGTTTCAAATTGTAGATGATCTAGCTGTGCAAATTGTAGGTGATCTAGCTGTGCAAATTGTAGATGATCTAGCGGTGCAAATTGTAGATGATCTAGCGGTGCAAATCCGCGAGATTTAGCGGTGACGCTCAACTCATGTCTACCGTTGTTTGCACACCGATGATACTATTGCGATACTTGCTCGTTGGATCGGTTCACTAATGAATTCATTTTTAACCGACGAAAAAAAAGAGGAGGTTCTCAAGTCGACGTGTATATTTAATTTTTTTTTTTCATGTATGACCACTGAAAAAAAATTCTGAGTAGTCTGATTTGAACGATTCTTGTTTTATTGGAGAGAGTATACCTCGAAGTTGCTCGCATGTAAAATTGAAAACTTAAATCCACACCTAAAGGTAAAACAATTGGGGTTGATTGATTTTTCACCTACTGAATTTTCAACTGCGAACTGCGCTTCTGTTGTAATTTCGAGCACATAATGTAGTTCTGATGACAAAACTTCAGACGTTTCACTTGGAGTGAAAGATGCCGAATGAAAGATAAAAATGAGCAAAAAGTGAAACTTCTGTAATCGGCTTCATCGGCGAATGATCGAACTCTCCCTGATATGAACGTAACTTCCGATCTTGTTTGTATCTTCAGTTATAAAGATATACATTGTCAATCTGTCAGTCATGTTATAGATTGATAAGCAGTGTTCTCCTACGTTATCTCCATGTAATAAACTTCTTGCAGTTACTGTAAAGAGTTCTACTGACCGCATAATAAAACCAAGCGTGATGATAAGAATAAAGGTTTATGTATTTACCGATGTAAAATAAATTGCATTCTGTGTACATTGTTGTTGATACGGCTACCGTGATTAACTGATAACGAGAGCTAGAAAACAATAGATTGAGGTTTGTAGGTAAATTGGTATAAGTATTACTAACAGTTAAGTATCGAAAAAAAAAAAAAAAAACAATATGGGTTCCACTAAACAACCGAGATACCTACAAGAATTCTCGTTGAAAAAAAGAAGCATTATGAGGGTGCCAATCAGAACCTTATTAATAAGCTTTTGGCTAAAGCTTCGTGCAGACTAGCGCGACGCGACGCCGCGATGCGACTCGAACAATACAATTTCTAAGAAAAATTGACGGTATAACAATAGCCGGTGTCGCGTCGCGCTGTCGCGTCGCGCTGTCGCGTCGCGTTGGTCTGCACGAAGCTTAATTTGTCAATGTGTATTTTATGTCTTTTTTTGTAATGTGCGTTTAGTTTGTGCAGAATAACCAATAATTTTTTTCTTTTTCTCTTTTTTTTCTGCCTGTCCGTCCGTCTGTCTGTCAGCGGGCGGTATCTCATGAACCGTAATTTTTGTTGTAATTTTCACAGATTGTGTATTTCTATTACCTACCGCTATAACTACAAATAAATAAAGTTAATCATTAAAGGAGTTCCTCATACATATTATGTGTAAGGAGTCTTTTTTTCTCGCAC
The DNA here is from genome assembly GCA_914767755.1 of Agrochola circellaris. Lineage (NCBI taxonomy): Eukaryota > Metazoa > Arthropoda > Insecta > Lepidoptera > Noctuidae > Agrochola > Agrochola circellaris. The sequence continues at coordinate 16,160,107 of OU611860.1, forward strand.
TTGGCCGGATTTTATTTAAATGTATGCAATTTTACTGTCGAACATCTAAACTAGGTACTGTCAAAAAACATCTTATTTCCCTAAACGGCTCTTAAAAAAAGCGCGGTGTCGATAATCGTCTAGGTGAAGCCTTTAATTCATTCTCAGCATTTTTAAGACGCAAAACAATGACAACGACGATTTCAGAACACTTTTTGCAGCCCAGTAATCGATTTCCTTACGATGGTTTACTTTGCTATAAAAAAATAATCTCTTCTAAACGCTAAACTTTCACAAAATCCATGTCACACACCTTAACTGAATATTTAGCACAAAAGCTAGCACAAAGGGTGAATCTTCACCTGACATTTGACATTTAGTGTCGCAACTCCCGCGCAGCATCCTTGTGCAACTCTGTACACTTAGCGTCCATTATTTATGTTGGCAACAATAATATCTCAAAGGTTTTGTATAAGAAATAATAATAATTGTTATTTAAATGGAAATTGGCTATTTCTATTGAGGTTTTGGAGGATAAAGCTGGGTATACACTGTAGGGATCTATTGTGTATACGTTGCCTTATACAAGTACTTTAATCACTGTGCTTGGTGTACAGATTGGTGAAAGATTTTGAAACCAGGGTAGTCTATTCCGCTATTTACATCAAACTTTTAACGTAAAGCTTCGTGCAGACCAGCGCGACGCGACAGCGCGACGCGACACCGGTTATTGTTATACCGTCAAGTTTTCTTAGAAATTGTATTGTTCGAGTCGCGGCGCGGCGTCGCGTCGCGCTGGTCTGTACGAGCTTTAACTGGCATTCATTGTGACGTTTGATAGCTGCGACATGACGATTGCGGACATTTATAAGCCTACAGTTAAGCCGTTGAGAGAATGCGTTCTTGAGACCTGTCAGTTTCATATTAACAATTATATGTGTTTTGTGAACTTGATCTTTTTTAGTACTAGAAATTGCCCAACTGACAGGTGTCGGAACACATTTTCTCGACGGCCGGACTGTAGTAAGCTTATGTCAGTGCAGTGAATGAGAATTTGCAATCGATTTTTTAAACTATATTAAATTAAAATAGTAATAATTATCGTAGAAAGTATGAAGAAAAAAGTATTTATGACTCGCACAGGAAATCACAAATAAACAAACATAAATAAAAAAAACAAAGTAAAATAAAAGCTCATATCTCAGCATGATGCTGCGACAGATAACTGTCGCAGCGTTGATATTCTGATAGGGCCCGAAAGCACAATGAAAGCATATAATTATTAGTATTCATTTATAAATCACTATGGCTTTTGCTGTTTTAATAAAATAACAAACCAACACGAGTGTTTAAACTACAAAACGAGGCTAAATATAAATATAAATGAAATTCTCAGATTATCCTTCAAAATAATGCTTGCATTACACGCACTAACCCACCACTTTAGGATTTCCATCTCAATGTAGCAACGGCTGACATATCACGTTTGTGCGCTGGCGCATCTAGAGGTCAGAGCGACATCTAGCGGAGACTCGCGGAGAATTTGTTACGAGACCCACTTCTGTACTTTATGGTTATTGGCTGGTGCAGAAGTAGGTTTGATAGTGTCACGAGGTTTTAGGACAGTTAGGTGCTGAGGTCAGGGTCAAAAGGTTAGGTTTTTAACTAAAACTATTTACAAACTAAAATCTAGCATCAAAAAATTCATCCGCATCGCTGTCGACTGGTAATGTTCCCAATAGGATTTTTTCAACATTTCCTTTTATGTTCATTAATATTATTATTTTAGTTCATCCTTAGTTCCTCTGTGCCTCGGAAAGCACGTTAAGCCGTTGGTCCCGGTTGTCATTCGTGGATCTTTGACAGTCGTCACGGGTCGTCAGAAGCCCAAAAGTCTGACAACCAGTCTTACCAAGGGGGATCGTATGACCCAGTTATTGGCTTGGGGAGGTCAGATAGGCACTTGCTCCATATAAAATAATGGTGTTCAGCTGCATCCGGCTAGACTGAACGCCGACCCCAACATGGTTGGGAAAAGGCTAGGAAGACTCGAATCATCAAGCCAAACATCTACTTGTTTTTATTTAAATGATTTCTGTATTTCATTAGTCTAGATCTTTTCTCCCTTCAAAACAGTTTTCTTACAAGAAATCAACAACAGCAGGTCATCAACCTTTTCACACATACATATTTAAAACGCTCACTCTATACGCAAATCTAATCTGTACTACGATCCCTGTTAACGACAATAATATAGGTGGGTTGATATCAAATACAGGCAGCTGAGATTGTAAATTAAATGCCGCTTCGCTGCAAAAAGGTTTTAAAACCGGTAGTGACTGGCAATAACCTAGGGTCCTAGGGCTGTGCCTTGAACTAGGGAGTTATACTATAGGTAATAGGTAATACGGGCTGGTACCTATCCGCTCCTCCAAAGCGCGTATTTTGCGTACGAGAGGGAAAATCGAAAAAAAAAAACCTATACTTTACTAGCTTCTACCCGCGACTTCTTTCGCGTGCAATGTCTTGTTTTAACATAAAATATATCCTCTGACACTCAGCAATACTGTTGCTTCCCATTAGTGAAAGAATTTTCGCTATCGGATCAGCTGTTCCGAAGATTACCACCTACATACCAACTCACAAATTTATCCAGTTTATAATAGTTTCGATTATTAAATGAATATTAGTATTATTATAGTTATGCCACAAGCCCCGGAAATCCCCATCGGAAAAAATTACGAATTTCCATACAAACTTTCATCCCCTATTTAGCCCCTTCAGGGGATGAATTTTCAAAAATTCTTCATTCCTGCTGGCCTTCGTTATTTAAGACACTCTTGTGCAAAATTACATACTTGCTATGCCTAGTGGTTTAGGTTGTGCGTTGTCTGTCAGTAAATGAATTAATTTAATCATTTTATTATATCGAAAAACAAACCTATTAAGCATTGCTGTCTTTTGTTTTAAAATTAAACAAGACAGAGATGGACCTTTAGAGCTGTCAAATCCATTTACAGTTAAAGTTTTAGTTCAAACTAATTTGACCTCAGCTCTTCATCATGTCAAGTTAAAATTAATAATACTGGGAAATTTATGTTTATGGTAGTACTGAACGATTGTTGAATAAAGGTATTATAAGTTATGCACGAACGTGATCAGCAGAGCCATACCACCCATAGTTACAAACGTTGCCGTTGTAGGTTAAATAAAAGGGAGTGATTGCAAACCATAAGCCAGTAGAAAAAAAAGTTAGGTAAAATGAACACAATCGTGTTAATTCCCTACAACAGAACAATTACAGCCAGCCAATCTGTTCTGTAAAAATCTTCTATATATCTTCAAGTGAGCTGGATTTACACTATTGACAGCTAACTTCAAGCTCATTTCAGCCATGTTTTCACGAGATTTTTACATAATACACGGGCTGATGTTTTAATAGTACGAAGTAGCCCTAACAACTCGTACCTCCCAGTTATCTTCCTAACGAGCTTGCGTTAGAAGCAGTTTTGATTAGAATTTAAATGAAAATCATAAAACTTGTACTTGAACAGTAAAAATACAGCCTACGGTTCACTTATGGCAATTTTATAAGCTTGTTCTTGACTGGGAGTGAGAAAGAAGTTTTTAATTTTAGATGTGACCTTTTCGCGTTCGCCGTAAATTATTTTGGCTGTACTTGTGTTGTCGTCGCTGCAGACTGGAGGATTAGAAAAAGTAAACTGTCATCGAACACCATAGATAATCTTGAAAGCACTGCCGGAAATGAAAAGCTCATTTTTTTAATTTTTATATTCTGCTGCTAGAATTTGGCAATGCAAAATGCTATTTTGGTATGCAACTACAGTCAAAACTGGACTTCCTTATAGGTACCTACCTGTATGATACCAATGAACTTTAGGTTTTCGTCAAACTCTTTTAAAGGTCAGATTCAAATGTCAATTTAATATTATATTAATAGTTCGTTACGTAATTGTTAATTTAATTCACTTGTTTTTCTTTAGGAAGAGGGGCTAACGACTTTAATGATCTATGACATTTTGTTAAAGGTATTTTGCATAGAATTTTCTAATCCTTTAAGATTAATCACACCTGCGCATACACAAAACTCTTTAACCTCCATTATAGCTTTTAAAAACTCGTTTTTAATATGAAATTTATGACAAATTCATTAGGGTCGGACGGCCTAAGGTGCGGCAAAACCACACTATTTAAAAATCAAGGATAATGTATACTTTCTAATGAATATAAATAAAAGCATTTCTAGCGCAAAGGTGAATAGGGCGACCTCTGGCAAAGACATGGAAACATATACGACTAAACAAATCAAAAACATATCCATCGATCGCTGTCCGTGCAACATGTTTTTGTTACTCCCTTTCACCGAATCGATGGTCACGTAGCCGCGACTAATTCACGCCTTTTGACAGCTCGCGACTTTTGACAGCTGTTCCAAAATGGCTGACTTCAATAAAAAAATACTTTCACTTATATTTCGTCGCAACAAATAAGTTTTGGCGGCAACAATAGAACACGTTTGGGTGTTATAAATAGAAGATAGTTTGCTAATGTTGCGTGAAGAGAAAATTAAAAAAGACGGCTGTGTTTTTTTTCTATTTGGCACTGGCACTGTTGAGTTCTGCTTTGTATCAATGTTTTTATTTATAAAATCGATTTGCTGCAACACTCTCGATTATTATAGAAGTCATTTTGAGTTGTTACAGGCAATGACAGTGCACAAACATATCAAATTATGCCACAGATTATAAAATATATGATTGGTCTCCGTAAGGTCATTATGATATCATCATGACAAACATTTTGGGTACAAATATTGGCTTACCGGAACTGAGCTATTATTTATTATAAGAGTTACCTAATGTCTACATGGAAAATGAAACTAAAATGATACAAACGCCTGAAATAACAGTATCCTCGGTTCTTCTTTAAAAACTGATTTGTGTAAGAATTATTCTTCTAAACGGCGCCACAGATTTTGATGCGATTTTCACCAGTATTTATAGAATTTGTTCCGGAATGTTTATGTGTATATATACATACATATATTTATATATACATCATTATTAAACTGACATAAAATAATAAAGAAATATCGATGCACTTTTGTCAAGTCTACGACCCACTAGGTGGGGCTGTCGTTTCTAATCTAACCAGAAACGGAAAAATATCATTAGATACCTATCACCACACCAAAAATACTCCTTCAAATTATTAGAAGAAGCATCTTCACCTTGACATTCACAATAGAATGCCGGGTCATATGAATCAGACGCGGCTCCGTCTGAGGTCACATTAAACAGGATAATCATATAATTATAACATCATCAACCATTATAAAACGACCCACAACTCATTTGCATTCTCATCTTTTAATTGAATTTAAGAATGTTTTAATTGACAGCCTCGTTGGTGTAGTGGTCATAAACTCGACTGCTGAACTTGTGGAAGGAAATTCACGGGATACTACTTTCGGGGTACGCAATAAAGTAGAGGCGGTATTTTTTGTAGGTATATACTAGATACGCCCCGCGGTTACACCCGTATTAGTCTCGACCCCGTGGGAATATCGGGATAAAAGTATCCGATGTCCTAACCTAGGTCATGGTCTACCCATGTGCCAAAAAAATCCGTTCCGCCGTTTTAGCGTGAAAGCGTAACAAACAAACTCTCTTTCGCATTTTATAAGGTTATATACTTAGTTAGGATTTTATTATACTTAGCTTAAACAGTAAAATTACTGTAAACCCAGGTCCATCCAAATGAAGCCAAGCTCGATCTTGTAAAAAGGGTAAGAAGTTTTCAACGTCAACTTAATCAAGCTTAAAATAATAGAAAACATTTAAGGGGACTACAGGACCTAAACGTGCCTAAACGCAAGTTTTATAATGCGTAAAAGTATATGATCCACTGCAGTAAACAAAATCAGAAAAATATATGATATTCTTCAGGATATATGCTAGTATGATAGTGTGTTGAAAACATAATACAACTAATTTGATACGATAGAAAAAAATCATGAAGATACCTCTAAAAATTTCTTTTAACGATTAAAAATCATATTAATTTACATGCAAACATTCTGATTTTATGTCAGATTATTCTACAAGCCACATATTAGCATAATAGTGTTTTAATTTTCCAGTCCAATCAATAGATTTTTTGTAAATCGCTAACTGCTTCATATTTTGCAATAAATTACCTGCGTCGTGTCATCGCGCTTCTCTTTCATTTCTATGCAGTCCGACAGTGACCGCGCTTTAGCTGTTGTAAGCCTCTTAAGTCACTGGCTGACATCGCACTGCTTAAACTTCTATTCTATTCTATTCTTTAATATGGCAAGCAAAGCCGATGTCGACCATTCTGCCAATGTCTAAAGTGAGTTGGAAAAGCAAGTGTGTATTCAGATAAAAAAATAAGTAGAATAATATGCTTAAACTTCTGAAGATATAGTTAATTTAACTTACTTATAATAATATTTATCTACTCTCATATCGTAATATTCGAATTATAAACTTCAAAACGAGTTTATATTGACACTCTTTATAAACACAATACCGAAATTTAAAAATGGAAGCACATTTGATTGATAGCGTAGAAGTGGAGTAAAAAATAGGTTTTGAAAGTCACCCCCAGAGCCAATCCTGAGTAATTCAAAGTTTAAAAGCGAACAAATCCACAACAGCCAGTAGAATGCATATCTATTTAATAAATTGTTTAATAAAATTCTTTTTGAATTATTCACACGTCAATATTATCAAAGTACCTACTAAAAGTAACAGTGCGTTGGTTGTATCTTGTTTGTAACACTTGTTACTTGTTAATAGGAACCTTGAGGGTGTCTATTGTGAGCTGGCAGTGACAGGCTATAGACTATCGCCTACGGAATGAGTTATAGCCTTCAGAACACTCGTGAGATGCGGTCTGTGCATGCCTTTATTTAGGCAAACGATGGATTCGTTGAATTTTATGGGTTTGGAAAGCATTTTTTTTTTTAATCAATTTTAGTTCCACTTATGCGTAAAAAAGTCGTCGAAACATTTGACGAAAAGTGACTGTAACCATTATTGACGTACCTTGTAACTTTCTTTTTCATGTTTTTATTATAAGGTTGTAATGGGATAGGAAATAATAGAAAAAGACAGCCGTACTCATTCAAGTTGTAAATGACAAGCAAGTGGCGACATCTACATCGACACATCCGAACTACGCATCACACTGACGTCACGCAATATCCTGCATTGCGCAAGTAGGGTTTACCGCGCAACTAGCATATATACAACGTCCCGGCAACAATCGTCTGGCAGTAGCCCACCAGACATAACACCATATAGGGGTACATGTCCAATACCTCCATAAGCACATCAGAGTGAGACTTTGAGGCCACCAACGTATCTGTTTGGTTTTGTAGGTGCATACGTGTGGCAGACATTTCCATCGGGTGGGCTGCCAAGGTATAAAATAGGAGTCTTCTAGTAAATTCGCAAACACTGCAAACCAAGCCAAAGATTACCCAAGACTTGGCACTACAACTATATTTTTTTTGCTTGTACTACAAAGACTATACCTACGAAGCCTGCTCAAATATACCTCCATTTTATTTGCATAAATATTTCTTAAACTGCCTCGTTGATCTAGTGGTCGCAAGCGCTACTGCTGAGCAAGAAGTCTTGGGTTCGATTCCTGTGTCGTGCAAAATGTTATTGGGTTTTCCATTAGGAATTTCTCAGTAGCAACCCGGAGTCTGGATTTGTGCCCGGTTTATGGCAATAGGCTCGCCCCCTATTACATGGGACTTAACTGGGGAAATATGGGTGTACTATAGGTACGCCTCTGCTTAACCCTTGGGGGAACCAAGGCGTGATGTTATTTTTATTAACTCAAATATTTCTTAGCATAATAACTACAAACTGAATGTTGCCGAGATCACTCGTCTATAAAAGCTTCGATGGTCATTGTATAAACATAACTCAATTGAAATTCTAACAACGTATATGCAAAATAAACAGATAAATTACCTTCTTCGTTAAAGGTCATAGTTGCAACAGAATTGAGCACAATATTGTTTTAAGGTGTGCATGTGTTCATCTTGATACTTCAAGCATTTTTTATGTTTCTAAGTCTTACCCCGCGTCTTAATTAAAAGCGATCATCGCACGAATACACGATCGTTAGAACTTTTTGTTCGGCGAACCTGAACGCATGCTCGCGCCGACAGAGGGCGCACAATTTTTCTTTTATTTTTTCTTTTATCCTTTATTAACCGTTAAAGGCCTGATAAACAACTAATTAACGTGCTAATTGACGTGCTTGAGGGTCACCCAGGGCTTTACCGGTTAAAAAAGAACCAGGTTCTTAATAATTAATTATAATCTAGCCTATAAGACTAATGAGCTATTTTAATCTAATTATAAGTAAAGATAAAATAGAATTTCAAATTCTATTTAAATCTCGAAAACTCGCCAAATCCCCTAAATGATTTACTCTTTGTACAAATACCAGGTCCTTCCCTAAATACCAGCATTCCCTTTTCGTCTTGGAATTTTCTTGTGTAACAGAATCTAAACTTTTCACCATGACCTACTTACCAATGTACTGAGTTTACAGTTCACAGGTCAGCAACGTTTGAAACATTATGCAGCCTGCTTATCCCCAAACTAAAAGTTCAAACACAAACTCTGTTTATCGAACAGACAATAAACAGGAATATGCAAGATCCAAGTGACAAGTGACAACCTTGACATTAAAATGTCAACATTCCTTCATCGAGCGAGTTTCGAACATCGGATCGAATCGTATAACTTCGTGTTCCTTCGTTTTTGTTACCTGTGCGCGTGTAATAGATGCGTCGTCATTCACACCGAAGTCTTAAAGAGGATTAAATTGATAGGATTAATTATTCATTTCATTTAATGGAATGTCATAAAGTTGATTGTTTAGTTTAAAGTTAATCCAATGTGATGATCTGAGATTAATCATATTTATCGAGTGTCCGTATCAATCTGTGTGGTCCATGACAAAGACTTAAAGCCGATTCCTACTATTTACGGACCGCTATTGGTTAAAATTAAGACTATTGTATCTTTACCAATAATGACGCAAAGACCTCATAGGTTTGCATAGTAGACCCTGACATATGAAAGTAGCTATCACAGGTATAATAAGCCTAAGAATCTATTTATATGGGGCAGTTTGAAAATAAAAAATTCTACCATTAGTATGTAAAACGATTCGTTTTGCTTATAGGAACAGAGCAATAACCGCTTTGAAAGGCATATTTTTTAATACTTTGTACTATTATTCAACTTCTAAATTAAATTTAAGCACGGGCATGAGTATATCCAGTGGATGAATAGAAATGACGCATTTATATAATAATAATATTTTCGTTAAAAACGTCTAACGGGCCTCTGCGATTTGGGCCTTTCAAAGGCCTGGGGCCCCAGGGTCCCGAGAAATACCAGAGACGTAAAAAAGTATTTATATGACAAACTGTAAAACCTGATTACCACTTTATCTGGTAAAAAAAACTTAGTTATACCTATCAATTTTTTTGAACATTAATAGTGATATATCTAATAATAAAATTTGACTAAAAACAACTTATATAACAGCTTATTATAATTTCCGAAAAAATAATGATCAACGATTTTCAAAAATAAAAAAGATTTTTGCACAGCCTACTTCTTTTCGTTACACTTCGGTGTGAGATGCATCCATTATAATCGTCAATTAAGTCGCATGCTATCAATTATCTCGTTAATTACTGACACTTAGGTCACTCATTATTTTCCTAAAATAACACAACAGGTGATGAGATGTCTCTTAAGGAATTTAACCTTTCAATATTTTCAATATTATCTTCTTAAATTATCTATCTAGAATTTTATTGCAAGACGATAGCTATGCATAGTGAATCATTGGAAAATATCAATAAGTTATAAGTGCAACCTATTAGTCAGTCTAGCAAACAGCAGTACCTAATCTAGCAAAATAGTTCGTAGGGTCAGGGAGTTGTGGCGGCATCTACATTTCCGAACTACGAATCAAAGACCTGACGTCACACAAATCCTGCATCGCGCAATTAGAGTTTACCGCGCGAATATATTTATGTATGACTATCCGACATCAATCGTTGGGCAGTCGCCCGCCAGACACGACACCCGTCTGGTCGGAGGATCCTCGCTATCCTATAGAGGATGAGTGAACTTTGCAACCTGTTCCTAATGCCTCTAAAGAGTCATAGGTCTCGAGTTCGAACCCTAATTACATGTTACCCGGCCTGAGATTAATCGTTATATCCCAGGAACCTCCGTTCAGTAGTCAGCGTCCATAGACCAGAGAGGCAGTTAATCCAAGTATAATTTATACAACCTGGGAATTTGAATCAAACCTCACAAGGTTACTGAAATACCAATGTACCAATACAAGCCCATAACAAAGTAGTGTCAGGTTGCCTGCCCACGGCACCAATCAATAACAGGTTCAATAAGCAATAGGCTTTACATCTTGTACACATGAAGACAAGCCAAGCTATACAGGACCAGTATAATGTGACCTCGCGTCGTATAGGCTTTTCGTACAATGACAAGTCAGGTTACACAGGTATTGTGTATATAATATGCAATTCATGTACGGACCACCAGTTGTCAAATATGCATTAATTAGGGGATTTAAATGAATTATTATTATACATTCAAATCGCTGCCATGCTGTGTGGCATTTAGATAGAATGTGGATTTTTTCTTGATGTACCAGTTATGAAACCATTTTGTTGTGCTGGTGAAATTGTTAAATGAAAGTCAATTCTACTAATATACATTAAGGCTTTTTCTACTTAGAACATTAATGCGGGATCAAAAATGGTACGTTCTTCGAAAGCAAGTACAGTCAAATAATCAGCTCTTACTTATTAGAGACTAGATTTATAACATAATATTACGCCAGTATTCCCAAAATGGTTAGGCAGAGGTGTACCTATGGTACACTCACATTTTTCCAGTTATGTTTAAGTCCCATGTAATAGGGGGCAAGCCATCAACCAAGCACAAATGCAGACTTGTGGTTGCTACTGAGAAATTCCAGATAACAACGTCAATGACACTTTGCTTGACTCGGGAATCGAACCCAGGACACATGTTGAGCAATAGCGTTTGCAACCAACGAGACATTTGATTGAAGTATCATAAACCAAGGGAAAAGTAACAGCTTTTAATCAAGCGTTAAATCAACTATAAACTTTTTACAACCGTTTAAATCTCGAACCCTCTAACTACAACCATCTGTCAATCTGCTCTCATTCTCACATAAACAAAGTTGTATAACCAGCCAGTTATTCTGATGACATAACTCTATGCTAATGCTCTATAGTTTATGGTAATCGTAGGGCCGGCCCGCCTATACGTGGTCCTTCTTGCAACACATCCGTTCGGAGGAGATACCGGTAGATTGCGTTAGAGGTGGTCGACCGTAATCAGATTAGCCGTGACACCTGTGAACTCTGAGGTTTTAAGACTAGATTGGGTAGACATTGTTGATGTCTTTTAGATCGGTGTGACATTGAGTCCTATTTGAGAAATCGTAAGATACCAGATTTAGGTGTCAAATACAAATTATCTATGTTTTGAATTATAAATATCATTTTTTGGGCAGTTATTGAGTCTGAACAGTTTGATTCCGAGCTTTTCACAATCGTCTAAGGTTATATAAATTTATGGTTAAGCACTAATTGAACCCCTTGGCTTGCAAATGTTAGGGCAATCACTTCTCTTCCTTTGCCCATAATTTTTTTAATTTCCATTAGACATACAAGGAATATCAAACTTTAAAAGTGAAATAAAAGCACTAAGACTTGCGAAAGTTACAATATTGCAATCTTTAAAAAAGTATCATAAACACCTCCCTTTGCAAATATAAACCAACCTTTTTTGTCACCTATTGTACCATCTGTCAACCTTTGACAGATGAGGCCGACCCCATATTGCAAATCAACTTTGACATTACCTCGCCTCGGCATGCGGGGGCGGTCGGCTCTCATTCGGGTGCTCTCGGAATGCGTATGCGTGACTAGTGTTTTGCAATGCATACTTTGTCATAAAGCGATCGTGTTTGAGCGACACGAGTAATGATGGATGTTGAAAATGGTTTTATATTGTAATATTTATCTTGACGTTTTGCATGAGAATTGGACATCTTGCTGTTAAACAATAGCTCTGTGCAATAGTATTTAGTTTCTGGCACGATGTTTGTGAAGTCGCTAGTTTATGGTACACTTGCTTGGTAAAATAATATAGTCATAAAAAATAAAAATATGACTGAATGTTACTTTTTATTGTCTGAAGCAAGAGAAAATACAGTTACCCTCTCCCCTTACGTATCTTCCTGAAAACTTGCACTTACCCTCTCAAAATAAGCTTGGAAGCTTGGATCCCACTCAAGTTATTAAATTCTAACGTAGTGGATTTATTCTTCATCCATATAAGTACTTTAATCTAGCACACAAAACAACACTAATTCAAAACCAATCACATAAACATAACATACTATTTGATTAAACTTGAACATGTTGAAGAAACATGCACTTGATGCGCTGGATCCGCGTGATGGAATACGGCCCACTCCCTGTGTGACCTATGTCCCAGCAAAGAGGACATACCTATGATGCATCAGAGTTTCAAACCTCACCTCTCTTTGTCAACAGATGCGACTCGGACCACACAGCCGAGATGCTATACACGCACCTCCAAGCACTAATAGAGCGACCAGAAAACCAGAAGAAATTCGCAGACATCGAGCGCAAACTACAGATGCGAGGAGCCTTACCATCTTCGAAAAAGCCCCCGGATTCTTCCCTAGGGAGCGAAGTATCAAGGGAGTCGGACTCGGGGAGCAACGAGGAGAGATGTGTGGCCAACCTGTATGACAGTTTGGCCGCTGAGTTGAAACAAAAGCTATCGACAGGTAAAAGAGGATTAGGTCAGTCTTTTTGATTATTTTTCGTAGGTAGATGTCGCTTGCTTCTCCACGCCTTTTTGTGCAGCGGTTTGGTATGTAGTTTTTTAAGCTTTTTTATGTATGTATTATGCTGTATGCTGCTGAAGAGAAGATGGAAATGATGTAGGTTTATGTAATTTTTGTGATTGACAACCAAGCTAGTTTTACTAAGTTAGATTTTAAATAGAATTTTCTTATTTTAAAGTCAAAGACAGTTTTTGTAGATGTGGATCTCCACATCCACTACCTACATGTTTTTGTGTTTTGTATTCAAAACTGAGTTTTTGCGAAAGACTTAGTAGTTTTTGGTACTTGCTTTAAAAGTTTCAAAAACTTAGCTAAGATAAGAACTTTTTAAGTACCTATGCTGATTTCTATTTATAATAAATAATTATTTATTTATGTATGTTGCCCGATTCAAGCTTTGCCGTTGAAGAAAACTGTATACTTAATCCTTTAGCAAATTATGATCAGTAAATCCACCCCCAAACCCCTTGTGATTGCTTAACTAAAATAGCACCCTACCTTAAGAACACATATTAAATTGATCACTTACTCGGTCTCACAAACTCACCCCCACAAACCAACCCCCACAAACTCACCCCCACAAACCAACCCCCACAAACCAACCCCCACAAACCAACCCCCACAAACTAACCCCCACAAACTCAACCAACCCCTACAAACTCACCCCCACTCACTCACCCCCTCAATATTACAGGCAAGAGCCCGATCCTGTTGCCTCCTCGAGACTACGACACAGTCCACCGCCAGAAAGGGAACCTCTCCAACATCGACACGAGACGCTGCCTCAACCAGAACATCGTGGGGGTAAATGCCAGGCGTAAGCTCGAGTCTTCGGGGGGGAGTTCCGGGATAGGAAGCGATCTCGCCCCCTCGCCCGAGAGGAATGAGTACAGACAGCATGATAACCATAGTACCAGTGGTGAGTTGATGTTTTTTATGTTTTTTTTAGTTAGTAATTAGTTGATGATGTCGAGATGTCCCAGTAGTTACGGCCCCGCCTCTCAAGCACGAGGTTGTGGGTTCAAATCCGGGCAAGTACCGATGTAGCAATTTTTTCTATTTTTATGCATTTTCTGAGTTTATCTTGGATATTACTGACGCTGATTGTTGAAGGCAGAACATCGTGAGGGAACCTGTCTGAAATCGCCAACCAGTCTTAAGCAAGCCAAACAAGTGATCAATGCTCGTGCCTTGTCTATATGAGAGGGTATTTATTGTTATTAGTATTATTACTAATAATAATGATACCAGCCTTTTATTGTGAACCCCAGGAATTGGCCGAATTGCAGTCTACTGACTTGCTTACTGTTGCGTTTAACGGAGATTCCAGAGTTAGAACAGGTACCAGGTGGACTAAAAAAAGTCTACATAAACATAAACAGTAATTATTCTTAGTTAAGGTAATTTATCCCAAAAAAAAACTTAACATTGTAATTGACAAACACATCGATATACGTCACGGTCAATTCTACAACAGCAAATGTAAGTCAAATCGCAAAAACAAAATGTGTGATAAAACTACAAATTTACGTTTTTCGGGCTTTTTCCTTTATATGTGCTGTGAGACCTTGCTTCCTACCAAATTTCATGATTCCAAGTCAACGGGAAGTACCCAGTAGGTTTTGATTTATTTGCGAGTATCAAAAAACGTCGCATAAATGGCCGTATTTTTTATTACTTTGACTTAGAAGCTTAATTTTTTAAGAGCTCCAAGGGAACATAGACCTATGCATTTGATATTACTTTTAACTTGATACCTCCACGCGTTCCTGAGAAAAAGGGTCTTGACAGACTGACGGACGGACAATGAAGTGATCCGTTTTTTCCTTTTGAGGTACGGAACCCTAAAAAGGATAGTTTTAGTAGTGTGGACCAGAAAATCAATCAAATGAACTAGCGACCTCAGTACCCTAATTGCGTAATACACGATCAATCAGAATCTGAATCGTTTTGAAAGAGATTGCTAATCCATTGCTTCATAAGTTCGAAAAAATAATCTGCTCAACAACGTAAATAACGCAATGAATGTTGTTGAACTGTCAAAATGAAAAAGATTAGTCGTAATCGTTTACGAAAATGTGTTGCGTAATTAGATAGCGGGTCTCCTTTTAAAAGCATTTTTAACCTAACAAATCAAAACTTATAATCCTATTTCGCACACCATCGGGTAAATAAAATTATTACTATACTATGTAACAAAAAATCTATAATGGTACGATTAGGCAGTGGCGTGTCTCATCATCAAGGTGACTGTCAGATGTTTTTTTTGTTACATTTCAAGATGAGACTGTACCATCAAAGAAGTTCTTATCTAACCAGTTTCAAAACAAAATCCCGTGAACACGATGACCATATCTGTTACCGGCCCGGTGCTATAGCCGCCGCTCGCTGCAAGCAAGAATAGTCCTTACGGTGGTTAGATATGAACTTCTTCGATGGTACCTATGGTTGAAATAAAAAATGTATTTCCGCGTTCTTGATCGTGATTGGTAAAAAAATTGAATACTTAAGTTGTATATTTGGATGTTCATAATAATTATGTTTGTTTAGGTAGTCTCAGGAGATTATTTTTAGTAGTATTTCTACCTGTTTAAAGGGCGTGCTTACCACTTTCTCGGGTCGTCGCATTCCTTTCGGCAGCGTGGTTCAGCAACAAAGCAATTTTACTGCAAATTCGATTTTGGACTGTTTCATCAGGAATTTCTCAGTAGCAGCTCGGAATCTGGAAATGTACCCGGTTGATGGCAATAGGCTTGCCCCCTGTTACATGGCACTTGAGCATAACTGGCGAACTATGGTTGTACTATATGTACCTACCATCTAAGAAGTTCATATCTAACCACCGTAAGGACTATTCTTGCTTGCAGCGCTCGGCAGCTATAGAACCGGGCTGATAACAGATGTGGTCATAGTGTTCACAGGATTTTGTTTTGAAACTGGTTGGATATGAACTTCTTTGATGGTACACCGCTGCCTAATCCTTTGGAGATAACTTACTGTTGTGATATTATGTTATGTTCTATTCCATTTTGCCTACCCGGTCGTATGTGTAGCAGACCGTGCATACTATGGACGCGTTTTCGTACACTTTTACTCGTGCGAACGTATACGAATACGCACGAACGATCCCGACCCTCCAAGTACTAAGCGAGTGCGCAGACTGAGTGCGAATTAGTTCAAACTGCGCACGACTTTAGATTTATTTTTTAATTAGCAGAAAATAATGTGCTCGTCTAAATGTTTAAGAAACAGGATCTTAAATACCGAGGTTCGAAAGATCGTTGCCCGTAGGACCTTATATATTTAACAGGCAAATATTTGTGATATTCTCTTATTTGCTTTTCATATTTTCTTCTCTATATGAAAGATAATTGCCTATAGGACATACTTTTCAATATTATTAACAGCTGGTTCCTTGAATAAAAAACAGTCATAAATAGTATGTAATAGTGTGTAACCATGTTATTAGTAAATGCGGTCATTCGTCGCGACCACCCAGTTTGCATCACCGACCGATTCGTACCAAAACCGCATAACTTATAAAAATATTACGTAGTATTTTGTTATTTATTATGTTCAC
This sequence comes from Agrochola circellaris, assembly GCA_914767755.1. Taxonomy (NCBI): domain Eukaryota; kingdom Metazoa; phylum Arthropoda; class Insecta; order Lepidoptera; family Noctuidae; genus Agrochola; species Agrochola circellaris. The sequence goes on from OU611860.1 coordinate 16,176,704, forward strand.
ACAATATTGGTGGTAATACTGTCTGTTGATTTATGTGTAAAAAATTAACTATGCCGTAGAGAACTGCTTACTTTATGTGGTTATATAAAAAAATGAAACAAGATCCGAAACGTACGGAGAACCAACGTAACCGACATTGCCCGAAGAATTGCCAAACTTAAATGTAAGTAGGTAGGGCACATTGCTCGCAGAACAGATGGCCGATGGGGCCGAAAGGTTCTGGAGTGGCGAACGCCTACCGGAAGACGTAGCGTCAGAAGGCCTCCCACACGGTGGACCAATGACTTCGTGAAGGCCGCAGGATTCCGCTGGATGCGTGAAGCACAGAACCGGTCGAGGTGGTGGTGCTTGGGGGAGGCCTATGTCCAGCAGTGGACGTCTAGCGGCTGAAATAATGATGATGATGAAAAAAACCGCATATATCAATCGAAGCAGTGGTAATTCTATGAATTTGTGACTGAATCGTAGTAATCATAACATCATGGCAGGGGAATCCCACATTTCGTCAGTTATGGTTAACACGCTTCCCGAAAAAGGAATTGTACCCAGGGACTCATTCACTAGACAGACTTACCAGAAAGTCAATCCCTGTCAGTGTCAATCCCTAGCAGCACCTGAAATGACAGCTGACTTCAAGTTCACTTCATCTAAGTTTTCACGGTGAGATTCAAAACAGAAAATTGCCAGTTCAGTTAGGAAAATGTCAACCAAAACATACGACCTACAAATATGTAGATTTTCCAGGTCAGGATGTTTGTTCAAGTTCGATATGTCTCGAACTCATTAAACCTAACTCAGCTCAGCCGTTACGCAAGCTCATTGAGTTCGGTAACAATTAAAATTCAAATGTGTCTCATTAGTAACACAATCCTAGTGTAAAAGATGGTTTTCCACTTATTGTAAAACTAGGGACCCGCCCTTGCTTCGCAAGGGTGCAATAGCGACATGTCATAAATTGCTATAACTAAGCGAAATATTAATGTTTTATTCGCATTGAAAATCTTCCGCATTGAAATTCTTTAAATGATGGTGGGAAGCCCATCAAAATCTGTCGCGAACTTTAGAAGAACAACGCGGTCACACCGACCGACATGACAAGCGGTTTTGATTTTTAATACGTATAGATAGAAAGGCTAAAATCGACTGACAAAATCGCGGTCTTCATATAATCAAAATTCTAAAACTTAGCAACACAAATTAATATTTCGATTGCTTTTATGAAATTAATTCGGTTGCACTCAAATGTCAAGAAAAGTTTGCGGCGGCTTACGACATGTTGGTCAACATTCACTGTAAATCGGTCTCTGTTTTAGTTAACTCATGTTCGCTTCCTGGTTGAAATGTTTTATTAAGTAATTGTGTCATATATATGTAATTGTATGTATAGTAACTTCGAAAATTTAAAAGTTTATGGAAGTACCGTTGGAAGGAAAAGGGAAAATTTATGTCGACAATTTTTTGTTTTTCGTCTTTGCGGTAGATTTATTTTTCTTTTTTTACGTAATCATAAGATTATGGCGATACATTGAGTAAAAACGTGATATGACGTCACGCCTTGGTAGATGTTATACTGAGTTGTGACGTAGCGAGCCCCCACTCCCCAACTTTAATGCGTTTTATCTAAGTCATTTTTTAAGGTTCCGTAGTAAACAAGGAACCCTTATCGTTTCGCCATGTCCGTCTGTCTATCTGTCTGTATGTGTAGTAAGCTGTAACTTGGCATGGGTATACATATTAATCATGCCAACAAAGTGGTAAAATAAAATCAAGAAACATTTTGTTTCTCCCCTAGGTACACGTAGTGGGGGTGTTTTTTTTTCTCGTCTTTCTCATAGTGTGGGGTGTTGGAAAGGTCATTCAAAAATATTGTGGGTGTGTGAAAATCATTTTTAAATTCAGGAATCCGCTTGCGAAATATTAAGCTTTAAAGTGCAAATTTTTGTTAGAGTCAAGTGCCCCTGCCAGCTAAATGGTTGTACTTGGATTTGTGAAAAAATTCACAGCAGTAGTATATATAACGAAATTAAAAGGAAAACTATCACAACTAAGTAGGCTTTACAGACTAACAAGTAATAATCGACCAACTTTAATTTGCAGTTTGAAAAACATGATCTCCCATACATTCCATATGGGAGAACATGTTTTTCAACTACAATGTTAAGTTTAATTTTAGGATAAATTCATCCCAACTACGGAACTCTGCATTGTGCGTCGTCCGACACGCACTTGGCCGGTTTTTTTAATAACTCGTCCCCATCTTTAATCATATACCTATAGCTATAATTTAAAATCTAACATATGATTAATATCCAATTACAGTAGAGACGTTTTCTATAGGAAGTGACGTCATGAGACGGTTATTACTTCAAAGAACATGGTATGAAGCCATTGTTGTTTGTAATCTTAATTGTTGTGTGATAAAAAATGGATTGGATCAGGAACGGAATTGGTATTGGAAGGTTTATAAGCGCCTTAGTTAAAATACACCCCGCCTTCTAAAATATGAAAGATCCTCACTGTTTAAGTATAATCAGCATTTTACTGTTCCCACTGCTGGCACACAGGGCTTCTGTCTGTGAAAGGGAGTGGGCCATGATCCACCACGCGGGCCTAGTACGCGTTGGTCGATGTCACATCTCTTCGAGTTTTTGTTCGTGTATAGCTTGTGACAGATATATTAACATACAAATCACCACAGTTTTCAAACGCCCATATAATAAAAAGAAACATTAAAACTACATACATTGCCATTACTCCGTACGTTTGCTCTCAAATAGTTCAAGACCATAACCTTCAACGTATCAAAGCATTGAGACAACTAATGACTTGTGAAACATTTGCCTCCAAAATGTTCACACCTCATTTTATAACCGACCTACTTGATTCGAATCTGACAAGAAAATTAAAACTCTATGTTTGAAAGTTTAGGATGCAAAGTTAAACGTGTTTGCAATGTAGATATGGTTAATTTCGCAAGAGGCTGTAACGAACTAAAGCAAAGCGTTCCCCTTTCAAAAATGTTGACGGTTATTTTAGACACGCAATTTTTGAAAAGAGAAACGATCTTGCCTTTTCCATAGAGGTTTTAAAAAGTAAGACATGCTTATGATCAGAGTGTTAATTAATTCCCGTATTTTATTTAAAGAACGTTGGCATTCTAAGAGTGCGTTTCCACTGAAGTGACGTGCAGGAATCATTCAATCACAGACGAGACGAGAGACGTGATGAGGATTTCAACCATTAGGATTGGTCGATTCCTACAGGTCTCCGCTCAGCTCCGCTCGTCACCGCTTCAGTGGAAACGCACCCATAAACCAGTCTCAATTTATGAAAACTACCTCTAATTTCTCTACAAGTTTTGACATCGACCGTCATTGAGATGAGGTTGAGACTAGATTTTAAACGTTTTTCAATCACGAGAATTGGCTTTCTGGTAATATTAAAGGTTTATTTTCGAAATAGAATTTTGATAGGCCCTTATACAAAAAAAAAAGGTTTAGGTTCATTTTTTCTTCCATATTGCAAAATAACTGACTACCTCGTCGGTCTAGTAGTGGCAAGCGCTTCTGCTGAGCATGAGGTCCTGGGTTCGATTCCCAGGTCGGGCAAAGTGTTATTGGGTTTTTCTATATGGAATTCCTCAGTAACTGCCAGAGTCTGGATTTGTGCCCGGTTGATGGCAATAGGCTCGCCCCCTATTACATGGGACTTAAACATAACTAGCGAAATGTGGATATACTATAGATTCACTCTGCCCAGCCCTTCGGAAATACAATGCGTGATGTTATGTTGGAGCTGACATACCTTCTACAAAAGATTACTAGAAGATAAACCCTTCACATTATAAAAAAAAAAACTATCAAAAGTAACTAACCTCAAAAGCGAAGAATACGCAAGTTTTTCACATGCACAAACACCAAATAGGCAGTTTAGAGACTCCCACGCCTCACACATTAAAAACAATACTGTGGGACAGTGACAGAAGACGGTTTTCCATTATAGACGCCAGTTTTCCCAATGAAGAAAAAATTGCGATTGTGTTGAAAAGATTTTCAATGAACGACCTTCCTATTCAGTGGTGATTCCTTTGTTTGTAGTTGTTTTAATAGCCTGTGGTATATGCAGTCTTTGACAAACAAAAGGTAGCTTTGTTTATAAACAAACATAGGTAAAGTTATATTATTAATTGTTAAGAGCGTGCATTCTATGTAAATGTGGGCAACGTCGCAAATAGCTGTCAAATATTTCGCCGTTTACACATAAAACGGTTACAACATCAAATTCAGTGTTATAATTGCAATTCATTATTAATATTCTTGTTCACTAGTTAGCCACATTTCTAATTTCCATGCAGTAATATAGCCAAATTAATCAAAACAAGTAAATATTTGACAGCTATTTGCAACGTTGCCAACTTTCTGGATGAACGCTCTAAACTATTCATTTGTAAAGAAACAACGACTGTATTTTTTATATTATTAATTTAGTTAGATGTTTATTGATAAATAATATTAATAGTTTAAAAAACACTAAAAAACACGCTTTTACGTGCTCCTATAGGCGTATTCAGACCTTGAAACCTAATCGTGGTCAAAGTTCATTACAAGACCTTTCTAACAAGTCCAAACACGGCTATGATACGATATTTCATCATGGAATGCTAGTGCCTATCTTCCGGCTTCATCATCAGACCTTGAAACCTAATCATGGTCAACGTTCATTACAAGACCTTTCCAACAAGTCCAAACACGGCTATGATACGATCATCCATCATGAAGTTCCAGTTCATATCTTCCGGCTCCATCATCAGATCAGCTCGACAGTACCATGTTATTGTATTGTCATCAAAATCACATACAACTGCCAATTTTCATAACGCTACCATCTTTAGAATATGGTTAAATTAGTTTTCTTAGATTTGATTACATAGTTACATACATACAGGTCGACCTAATAAAAGCGTGTTAAAATATAGGTACCTACCCACACAGACGGCAAAATTAGATAAAATACATTCAAATCAAATCAAATCAAATCATTTATTAAGTGTGTTTTTTGGTGAGGTTACATGGTCTTATAAAATACAAACATTGTGCACAAAAACTACCCATTGGGCTCACACTTTTTTAAGAAAATTTGTTCATTATTACTGAAGTATATTATATTATTATGCAAGGTACATGAGGCTATATAAAGTAATGTCAGATAAATAAATAATCAAATTGTCAATTAAATATTTTTGTCATTAAGAAATTCAGTAATTGAATAATAGCATTTTTGGATTAATAAATTATATAATTTTCGTTTAAACTGCAATTCAAAAAACATTCAAACCAAAATGCGTTTAGTCACGACCGTGATTAATTAAATTCCATATTTCATCATTCTACGTTAACCTTTATTATTCTAAGACTGAGACAACACTTTAATACATAACTTCATCCATGCACCCTGTTATGAATCTTAATAAACATACATGAAATCATCATCAACCACATTTAAATCAATCTACATTTGTAGGTCATACACAAAACACTGAAATAATTACAAAATAACCAACATTTGGAAGCAATCAGTGTACGAATTCTTGAGCAATTCATTATGTCATTAGCAACTTGGATTTTAACGACTAAAGCACGTCATACATGCCTGTAACTTGTGCAAAACTATGCAAGTAACTTATGCCAGAACGTCAGCTTCTGATTGGTATATGCCACGAAAAAGAAAAAAAAACTGGCCAGTGCGAGTCGGACTAACGAAGAGTTCCACCTTTAATTTTTAACTTTATTTTATTTCTATGATTTGTTGTTATAGCGGCAATAGAAATACACCTATTAGGTACGGTTCATGGGATACAGCCCCCTGACAGACGGACGGTCGGACGGACAGCGGAGGCTTAGCAACATGGTTCCGTTTGGCACCCTTCGGTTACGGAACCTTAAAAACGATAAAAACAATATAAAGATTTAGAACTTGTATTGTGTATTTATTTTATTTCTTATTTTACTTTTTTTATCTCATTTTATGCTGCACCGGTTGCGCTGTGGCTCTGTCTCGCATAGGGTCACAGCATTATGTTGAGCGATGACAGTTTTTCATAGATGCGACTCATGTTTTCCCCCAACTTCTTTTATGTGTTTGTATTCTTCTTTGTATCATTAATTTACCGCAAATAAATGTACTACTTATTCTTTCTTCTGTTGTTTTCTTGTATGTAAACAACTTGCACAAATAACTAAAACTCCTTGCATACTTAGGTATAAGTTACGGGCATTGTATCACGGCTTAACTCTGCACAATACATGTGCATCAAGTCCGTTTGTTCTACTTTAAAAATGAGAGTTGTCTAAAACTTTAATTACTAGAAATTAAATGTAAAAGCGTTCATTAAATGAAAGTAATTTGATGTGAAATGTTATTGTTCTTAAACCGAGGTCACAGTTTAAAACATTTGTTGAATATTTTGGTATTCTTTTCTAAGCAGATGTTAACTTAGCTAAGGAATCTCAATTGTTGGCCTTAGCTAGGCAATAAGTATAAGCTCGGTAACGCATAAAAAAGCCCTCTGTTTACTTTCCAATTATTATTCGTTTAAAGGTGCTGATAAACTTGAGCATTCACTTGTATGTACCAAGCGAGTACCTATTACATTACAGAAAAATAAACGGGAGCGTTTTAGCGAGCATTCTAGCGAGCAGTCTAGCGAAAGGACAGTAAATTTGCTTCGAGCTTTTTGCCGAGCCGAGCACACGCGACCGTCAAGTCTGACATTTTCGTGAAGAATATTTTATTGACGAGCATTGACAAGAGCGTTCGCGTGAGCGCTAGAATGATCGTGAAAATGTTCGTAGCGATCTTTGGCTCTATGCTTGGCTCTGTTCGTTGTTCAGATCGACAAATTCAAAAACGGCGAATGCTCGATGTTCTGTTACAAGTGAATGATCAAGTCTATCAGCACCTTAAGTAATAGCGGGCTAATTAAGTAGACATTAACAATCCTGCATGCCAATTGCGTTACATAGATAATTTCACAATCCGAAGGATTTTGAAGGAAATTGCTAATCCATTGCTTCATATGTTTGAAATATTCGTCTGCTCGATAAGGTAAATAACGCATTGAATGTTGTTGAATTGTCAAAATGAAAAGCATCGCAAATTGTTAATGTGCTACGTAACTACCCCGCCGATTTCTATAATATTAATTTTCCACCAGAAAAATCAAATATTAGACATTAACATATTTCAGAAATCTAAGATGTATTTTTCATCAATGTTTTACAAAGCTTTATAAACTACTGCAAGTAAAACAGCATTGGAAAACTCAGACATACTGCACTGCAGCTTACAAAATTACAACCAACTCAATCTAATCTATTTCGCAGTTGGTACCTACAAAAGTTGATTAAACTCAACAACAAACAATGCTTTGAAAATCATTATATTTTCCCATAAAGCACAGGGGAATCAGAACAATATACTTTTAACAATGAAATGAAACTGAGTAGGTACTTTGCCCGAATCACATGTAATTGGCGCGCTTTTTAACAAAATGGCGGCGTGAGAACACATTATGGTTGTCAAATGGTTTTTTCTCTTTTTATTAAAAACTAGCGAACTGCCCTGCTTCGCAGAGTTCTTACGATTTGACAAAACATCGAGATTTATACATATATCACAAGATGGCCCAGTGAACTTTGTACCACGTGAGACAACATTACGTTTATAACAGTATTGAGGCGAACGGAACAAAACAAAAAAAATTAACATATCGGTTAAGCCATATTTGAGTTTTTGCGAGACAATGCACGGCAATTGATTCTTATATTATATAAGATATGAAAGTTTAATATAAATGTATGATAGGACCATAAAAACCTACTGGAGTTAAGTAATTATCTAAATAATGGTTAAAACCGCATCAAAATCCTTTGCATAGTTTAGAAGAACAACGCGCACATACAAACACGCAAAACGACTTTAATTTTATTAATAATGTTATCCTATGGGTTTATAAGATGAGAATTTATTTGTAATAAATAAAAGCTAAATAAGGCGGTAATCGTTATATTATGCGTTGATTGTGAAATATATTGATTAAACTTGCATAGTTTCTGATAAAATGTCGTTGATTTACAAACTAAATAAAATTATCTAATAATTAATTTCCTTTATTGCATTTTTATATATTTTTATAACGAGGCATTAAATAAAAACTTTTATTTTTTTGTTTTCTTCTAAGATAAGCTGTGTTCACAAAAAAAACCGATAACAGTTACAAAACTTCTGATAAAAAACAAAAAATACGAAAGTATAAAATAAAGACATACCATAAACCTGTCACTTAGCTAGTTGAATGTTCAAAATAAATATTTCATTTGCAAAAGATACCTACATTATTTCACTGCAGAGAACGCCCATCAAAACAGTCATCAATCTATCATGAGTCTAAAATGTGGCCCACATCCACATCGGCCATAACATATTAAGCCTATAAAAGCTAACAGGCCACATCATTTCGGTATGATAGACAGCGTACAGTGGACCGCACGTCGATGGTAACTAGGGTTGTCAACTTTTTTTTATATAAAGTAAAATATAGTATTTTATATCAAAATACTATATTTTCGAAGTCATTGCCTGAAAAATATAGTAGACGGTGAAAAATAAAAATATATAGTAGGTTAGGTTTGATTCAAAAACATTTTTATACTTTAATTAAGGGGTTTTTTTATAAACGTTGCTTAAAGTTAACTTTAATAATCATTACTTAAGTAATTATTAAGGACTGTTGACTTTACTCATCATTATGAACAACTTTTACTACAGGACCAGAAATGAAATCGCGAAAAAAAAATCTGCTGTTCCCTACATTTTGACGAATTATGCGAACATGAATTACCAGTCAGCCAGTCTAGCCAGTAGGGCTGGCAACCCTAGTGGTAACACTTGACGTTGAGCTAGCCTAGCGAAGACCGGAGTTTAATAGATTAAGAGGGTCAGCTTAAGAGGAGGAGGGGCTCGTGGCTAAATAACAGCTGCACGGGTCGATTGAACGCTAAGCTACGCTTGCCGCGGTCGATTTGTGGGTAGGTGACCATCCATTACATAATCTAGACACCTCCGTGCTTCGTAAACCACGTTAAGCCGATGTCCCGTGTGTCATTCGTAGATCTTTGACAGTCGTTACAGGTATTCAGAAGCCCAAAAGTCTGACAAACAGTCTAACCAAGGGTATCGTGTTACCCAGTAACTGGGTTGTGGAGGTCAGATGTCAAATACTGGTATTCAGCTGCATCTGGTTATACTGGAAGCCGATCCCAACAAAGTTGGGAAAATGCTAGACAGATTGATTGAAAAGGCCAGATTAAACTGGTTTTGTTGCTGGACCACTGAGGTGCGGCCTACTGTACATACACAGCTAATAACACTACGGTTTTAGCCACCCAAATCTTCAATAAAAAAAAGAGTAACTGTTATAAGAACCGCTATTTAGAAATAACACCTTGACAGGTGCGTGTTGGATGACACACGGTATAAAATTTCGTAGTCGTCTATGGCCTGTTTCAACACCTCAGGATAAGTATCGGGTAAACTTTCTGATAGATAATAATTATTTCAAACTTATTATGTTACATTATAAATTTTCTGGCAGATAGAGCTTAACAAAATTGAGCAGTTTAATAGAAGAAAAATTCAACATAAATCGGTTTTGTTACACGGGATAATCTAATTAATATACAATATTGTTAGTAAGATATGATCTCTTATAAGATATGTTTTTATTTATAATGACTATCTTACCTAAATTTGAAAAAAAAAAAAAAAAATACTCAGACACACCGCACAGCCTAAATCACTGGTTCTAGAACCATACAATTTTGCACAAGAGAGAGATAAATACGAACGTGAGCACGCAAAGTTTTTTTTAAATACACCTCCTTAACGGGTTCAATCCCTATTGAACCCGTTAAGGAGGTGAATTTTTAAAGTTCGTCATTTTTTTCCGATGAGAACCTACAGCTCACGGCTTGTCTAAATTAATATTATAAAGAGAAAAGATTTGTTTTTTTATATGTTTGTAATGAATAAACTCAAAAATAATTGAAGCGATTAAAAAAAATCTTTCACCAGTGCCAGTGCCATGCTATATTATCACTGAGTAACTATTTATAAAGATATCACGCGGGCGAAGCCGCTGGCGGAAGCTAGTAATAAATAAGTCAACGAGAAATCCTACAACGACCTTTACTTGAAAATAGCTCCATGTATTGATAAATATCTCAGCTATTTATTCATCCATTCATTAATTGTTTAAAGAGTTTCTATAAAGCCACAGAACACTTTCAAAGCTCATAACTTAAAAAACCAAAAAAAATAATCAATTTTTCAAATGTACAAAAAAACGCCATTGAGCAAATCAACGCATTACAAAAGTGTCATAATCTATGGAACCTTCAGAATAAAATAAATACAGCATTTAAAACACACGCACCTACTAAAAATAACTGCAGTTTACAGCTACAAAACAACAAAAAAGAAAACTCATGTATATGTAACTTTCATTTAAGTTTTGACAGCCCTACCAAGTCCGAGTGTCCACGATTCAACCAAAGACTACAGGTTCTTATCTATGTCAATTCTTTATTTAAAAAACATGTTGGCAAGTGTTTCGGAGATGGGATCCCGTTAAACGCAAAAGTGAGATTACTACGAAGCATTCCGAACCAGTCAGGCGCATAAAAGTAGGCTAGTAAGTTGTATTTCAGAAATATTTTTATGAGTTCTTAGTCGATAGTGCTAAATACATAATAATTGCTTGTATTTTCGAAGCTGTTGTAAGAATATAAGCTTTAGGTCGTAATGTCGTTACATACACATATTACATTCATGGGTAAACACAGTCTTTCTGTAGGGCAAGTATTTTTTTCTGTATTTGGAGAATTCGCCGCACCAGGTTAAGCTACGCTTGCCGGGGTGGGTCTGTAGATGGGTGACCATCTTTACATACCAAAAATCCTCCGTGCCTCGGGAACCACGTTAAACCGATGGCCCCAGCTGTCATTTGTGGATCTTTGACAGTCGCTACGGGTCGTCAGAAGCACGAAATTCTGACAACCAGTCTTACCAAGAAGAGTCGCTCCATGTAAAATACTCCATGTAATATTCAGCTGCATCCGGTTAGAATGGAAGCCGACCCTAGTTGGGAAAAGGTTAGGCAGATTGATTGAGTATACGTATTTGGAGGATTGTCGCGAATCCGAGTGTTTAGCCGCACAAGGACAATGCCAGAAAAACCGCGATCGTAATTTCAACTATTTAAAATTTGTTGATTCGATTTGATCGATTTCTAAATCGCGGTGTCAACATTTCCCGCCGATAGTATAGGGTCTTAGATTTAAGAAAGCTTATCAACAAATTGTATTATATTGTGTAATCACTAAATCGAGGAATAAATCAGATTTGAGTAAAAATTTAATACTTTACCGAGGAAAGCAGGGGTTAATCACCGAGTATAATTTTAAAATACGCTTAGAAAAACCGCTGTATTATATTATGTTTTGTATGATTATATTTGAGTTTATCATTCGATCCAATGAAACGTTAGTTAGACCCACTTTAGGTTCACGATCCCAATTTGTCAACCAACGATTTTTATTTGAATAAAAACTGGCGAGAAATCCTAACTCCTACAGGAGCAATAATGTTATAATTTTCATAATTCATAAGCTTTTATGGACTGCCATATTCAGGTCAGCGCATTCAATTCATCTGTAAATAATTCTTGAACAACAAATCCGACCCGAAGAAATTACTACACATATTCGGCTTTCATTCGGTTCGTACCGATTGGCAAACTTCGTTCGGAATCTACTCACTCTTAAACATATTCGTGTCGACTCGGCATAATTCGAGCTAAGCCGGGCGGTAATTTCCGCGAACATACATTATGTAGTTACAACGCTGCAAGGTTCTTTTGGCGCGTAACCAAATTCGGAACTAACGTCGCCATCTTGTTTTATGAATACAAGTTCTGTGACAATTAAAAAAATGTTTACCAACAATGTTAATGTCATTCAGACACCAAAAAATCTTTTTACCACTTTATTCGATCATATTCGATTTGCCGTCCGGATGTGCCGAATCTTGCTGAACATGTGGGTACCCCTTACACCGCCAGAAGAAAACACGGATAACTAATTCTTCTTCATACATACTGTGGCGTTCCGTTCTGTCCCTGGTTGGTCTAGTGGACCCCATCACAAGTGATTGATGAGCATGGAGTCTTGGGATCTCTTCCAAGGTTTAGCGATGTGTTATTGGTTTCTCAGTAGAGGCCCGATGTCTTGGTTTGTGCCCGGTGGCAATAGGCTCGCGAATTTACCTATTTCTTTCCTATTTTAAACAAAACTGGTGACATGTGGGTGCAGTATGATACACGTCTGTCTATTTGAACAAAACACTGTCAAAGATCGAATAACTTTACTCTAAGCTGCAGTTTTTGGCACAAGTAACTGCAGTGTGTTCGCGCGATAATGCGGAACAAAATTAAATCTTATCTCTAAAGAGTTGAACATTCCACGTAACGTTTTGACATGGTTTACCGTTTAGCTAGCCTTTGTAGCTGCACCTGCGTCTGCGCCGTCTGCAGCCAATATTGTTATTCATTTTTATATTCTTTCGGAAGGCAAATCGTGTGGATTATCTGGATGTCACGGGAATACTCTGCATTTTTTCCCGATATGACGGGAGTAGTCGTCATATCGGGCATCGTATGTAAAAATACGCAAAAGTGTAATTCTATAAATACTTATCAACCTTTTCTGTTTTTCCAGAGGAAGACTGGGCTGAGAGCACAGCGTACATGATGCACGAAGCATTCGACGCGTCGCCCCCGCGCCGCGCGCCCTCTCCCCGCCGCGCCGCCTCTCCCGTGCGCCGCGCCCTCTCCCCGCGCAACTACGACCGAGGCTACCCCGACGACTTTTCCGACCAGTTCCGTGACCAACTCGCCCCCTTCCGCGACCAAACCTTCGAGCGAAGGTTCCGACACGAATCACTTGAACGCGTTAAACCAGAGAAACCAGCAGAAAAGTTCCAAGATGACACGGTCAACTACAGGAGACGGTACGTCGCGGAAACTAAACCTTCCAACAGAAGCATCGACAGAGTCGAAGATCGGAGATTCGGCAAACTCCAAAGAGGCGCCAGCGAAGGCAGCCTAAAAGTCGCCGAAGCGTCCCCGAAAGACAGATTCAACGTAGCTAAAGAAAAGTTCATGAATCTGGAGCGGGAGAGGTTCAATAGAGAGCTGGAAGCGCACATGGCGATGAGGAGGAGCATGCTGGAGCGGAACAGTCGCTCGACTTCTTCCCCCGAGGAGGAAAGGAGGGACGAGCGACAGGACCGGCACAGAGACATTAGCTCCCGGAGAGAGCCCGAGCGCTCTCATCGCGACTTGGAGCGCCACCGCGAGCCCGAGAGGCGTAAGGAGACCGACAGGATGCGTGAGATCGAGCCGAGGGAGCTACCGCACCGGGAGATAGAGAGACTCCCGCGCATCGGCAGGAAGCGCGACGACGTGAAGCGGTATGAGTACGGTGCAGAGGAGTACTTGAACAGGATCGAGCCGAAGCCGCACAGAGAGGAGTTCGACAGCTTCGAGAGACGCGGCAGAAGGGAGCTGGACAGACGTATCGAGGAGGACGAGATCATAGAGCCAGTGATTGAAGATAGAAGGAGAGACTGGAATGACCGGCAGAGGGCGTTTAGTCGCTCGCGTTTGCTGGACGATCAGCGCCAGTCGTACGTGGAGGGTGACAGAGAGAGGTACTACGACCGGGACTACCGAGACTTCCGTGACCTGGCCGACCGACAGCAGACGAAGTTCCGCCACAGCTACGCGGAACCGATACCCAGGGGACGACTCGGTACTGTCAGACCGTACTGAATGCCATAATAGATTCATAGATGTTAATGTTGGAATATTGAAACTATAGAACCAAAAACCACGTTTTCTTGAAGTTGGACGAAGGCGCAAGCCTGTAGGATTGTTGTCAATACCTGATTTATTCGTTAAATATATTAATGGACACAAATTTAATTAACATACTTCTGGATTATTAAAAAATGGCGGCGTGGGAGGTAAAACCTCTTTTCGAATTTTACCTGTGTCTGCGAGATTGGAGCGTAAGTCAGCAGTGTGTTAATTTTAGAATTAATAAATCATTTAAGTGCCTCTAATAAATAGATTTGTATTTATAAATACTCATATAATGCGGAAAATGTCACAGATATAATAATAGTTTACTTTTGTAAATATAAATGAAGTACCTTTTGTTATTTTATAGGTAGAACACAAATTCAAGACATTGTTATATTATACAAATAAATATTGTTATAAAAATGTTATTTTTATCGAAGAAATATCAATAATAATGATGTTATTGGAGAAAGAGAATAAACATAAAAAATGAATAATGTCATTCACTTTCATTTAATGTTAAATTTTTCAAAATTATGTTGTATTTTATTCGGAAATTACTTTTTCAATTTAGTTTTTGGATGGTTTCACTGAGAATTTAAAATAATATAAATTCTAATAGTACAGGAATTCTGTAAAATTACTCCTACGGCTGTCTTCTGTTTGTAAGCCACTCTGTTTACAGATTTCTTTGAATCAGCGGTAATTACGTAACACACTTACAATGGCAATATCTTCCATTTTGACAATTCAACAACGTTCATTGCGTCTTTTTCGTAGTCGAGCAAACGAATTTTTCAAACATATCAAGCAATGGATTAGCAATTTCCTTCAAAAATCCTTCGGATTGTAAATTCATGTGTGTTACGCAATTGGAGTGCTGGTTACACGATACTTACTAAATTTTCAAAAATCTTAGTGAAACGATCTCTTATGTTTGTAATTTATTTGTAAGTTAATATAGATTGTAAATGAATATATCATGTTTTATGAAAGGATTTTCAACAATAAAAAATGTAAACACAATCCAGTTTTTTTTTACCTTTACGTATTTTAAAATGATTACAGCTACGTCGATTCCGTTATGTCGATTCTCAATCAAAAGACGCCTCAAAAAAAACAAAAAAACCTAGATCCGGGGCTGAATATACAGTATGTTAATTAAAGATTATTAAAAAACACAAAATATATTAAATTGATACGTAAAAGAACACTGTACAAGCGCACTTTTTTTTCCAGGTTGAAAGACAAGTGCGCGGATAAAGAACGTTTAATAAAAAATAAAAAAATAAAAATGTTTTTTTTTTTTTTTTTTGCATGTATGTATGCTTATACTATTGCGGGTTAACGGTTAACATACTGTATATTCGGTACACAAGTTCTAAATACCATCGGCTGTCCGGGCTAATAAGGAATGCAGTCACGAATGCTACCACGTAAATAACCGACTATAACTTGGGGCGCTTTCTGAAACCTTACATGGTAAGATTATGTATGTAGATGTTGAAGAATGTGGTAGTACGGATCAATGTTGTAATAACAGTAACGTAAAAAGATTAGCAGGAAAAAGGCAGAGCTATCGAACATGGATGACCCAAGCCACGCACCTCAGATTTTTCGGATTCATGTGCGTATTATATAATTATCACTTGCTTTATAGACGCTGAAGGAAAACATCGTGGGGAAACCGGCATGCCGTCGAGAAATAACTCTCAGGTTATTTCTCGATGGCATTTGAAGCCAAGTCAAAGGCCCATGGGCGGCTTTAAAACTCTGACACCAGTCGATCCATTCTGTAGAAATCTCACCGTGAAGAGTGAGGTGAAGTGAGCATGGAGTGAGCTGTCCATAGGGTCAATACTAGCTTCAGATGCAATGACAGCTCACATCAAGCTCATTTCACCCAAGTTGTCACGGTGAGATGTTTGCAGAATAGCACGACTGGTTAGTGACTAACCACACGAAAAGAAGATGGATGAATATTACATGAGTCTATCATACTACCTCTATTTTTATCCACCGGTACCGTGTTACCCAGTAACTGGGATGTGGAGGTCAGATAGGCAGTCTCTCCATGTACACTATACACATACAGACACGTATTTTACACTTTTTATTTGTTTCCATATTTTTTTTTTTTACTTGTTTTATAATGATGTTGTGTTGTGTTCCTTTTAGTCTGTGCTAAAATGTATATTCTTTTTTTTTAATACTGGTATTCAGCTACATCTGGTAAGACTGGAAGCTGACCCAAACATAACACATATTTAGAAAATACCTGCATGATAAATATCTAAAATTTGGATTGAATTTTTAGAATCCTAGTTTTAGATATTTTTTGTTGTCCTTTTATCGACTCACGGAGTCTTTGTTACCATATAACTGCTTGATTTATTTGTATATCTCATAAGTATATTAAGTGAACTGTCTTGTGTTCTATAAGAGAATGACATTCTTTAAACCGAACATGGTTAGTAAAAGGCTAGGCAGATACACACCCTACCCTACCCTACCCCACCCTACTAACCTATATTTATTTTCCTAGTGGTGGCAAATGGAACTACTGAGTGTAGTTTTCTGGGTTCGTTCCCCGGCCGGGTAATTGCGCAACATACCTACTTACATTAGCAATACCATTAATTATGTCAAATCGACAACATTCATTGCGTCATTTACGTTGTCGAGCAGACGAATTTTTCAAACTAGTGACCAATGGATCAGCCTTCAAAATCCTTTGAATTGTAATTGAACGTGTAGTACAAATCATGAATTAAAATACAGACGAAGATATATTTAGTAACCTATTCCGCTTAACTATTCCTAAAGAGTCATAAAGAACCCTGTAAGAAATCGACACGTGTTTCATCTCTCAACGAGGCATCCTCAGGATGACGATTGACTTGTCGCGAACCCGAACGCGGCGTGTTGCCACGCCGAGCGCCGAAGGGGGCGCGAGGAATCGGCTTGGGGGTTTTTTGGCCCCTTGCCCGAGGAGTTGTCCCGGCGCTCGGTGTGGCAACCTATTGTTTAAATTCTCAAAGTCAAAGTCAAAGTATTTTATTTGTTGAACATAGGTAATACGAGTATGGTACATAGTATAAAATTTGCGTTGTATCATTATGTTTTGCCTTGCAAGGCGTACAAATTTGGCGTAAAAAACTACAAACTAAATAAAACTGTTTCAAACAAGTAACGTCGTAAACAAGACAGAATAATTCTGTGTGCCAATAGTTACTAACGCGGGGTAATTACAATAATTATTTAGACTCGTGGCTAAGCAATAATAACAGCCACACGGGTCGATCCATCAGCTAAGCGTTAAGCTTCGCTTGCCGGGGTTGGTCCGTGGATAGGTGACGCGGCGTGTTGCCACGCCGAGCGCCGAAGGGGGCGCGAGGAATTGGCTTGGGGGTTTTTTGGCCCCTTGCCCGAGGAGTTGTTCCGGCGCTCGGTGTGGCGACCTATTAAGTAATATTTAAATTCTGTGTGCTAATAGTTACTAACGCGAGGTAATTACAATAATTATTTAGACTTCCACAAGAGGAGCTCGTGGCTAAGCAATAACAGCCACACGGGTCGATCCATCAGGTTAAGCTTCGCTTGCCGGGGTTGGTCCGTGGATAGGTGACCATTTTTACATACCTGGACTCCTGCTTCATGCCTCATAAAGCACGTTAAGCCGTTGGTCTCGGCTGTCATTCGTGGATCTTCTTTTGACCACCCGTAACGACTGTCAACAGTCGTTACGGGTGGTCAGAAGCCAGAAAGTCTGAGAACCAGTCTTACCAAGGGGTATCGTGTTACCCAGTAACTGGGTTGCAGAGGTCAGATAGGCAGTCGCTCCATATAAAAAACTGGAATTCAGCTGAATCCGGTTAGACTGGAAGCCGTACCCAACATAGTTGGGAAAAGGTTAGGCAGATTTAGACTTCCACCAGTGCCAACAGAAATGCCTGCTTAAATTTCTTTAGCAAATGATTTTTTTATTGGAAATCTGTTTATAAGCAGCTGGACTGCTTTTTAATGATAATTTTTATGGTTTTTAATGATAATTTTTAATGTTTTGATTACTTATTTATTCAATTTTTTCTATATGGGTATTTTGCCTGAAATAAAACACAATTTATTTATTTTATTTATTCAATACAGCGTGTAAGGTGTGCTCAAATTTAAGGGTGTGGTACAACTCATCAAACTGAACAGTTTGCTCCATGGTACCAATATGGTAATAGCGAAATAATTGTCAACTGTTCCTTACAAAATACTCGGCCCAAATGTATGGGACGACTGATTATTTTTCCGCGAAAACGATGTTGGTCCCATAGAGAAAGTTGTTCAGTTTGATGGTCTGTACCGCACCCTTAAATATCAGCACACATTTCTGATACATGCTGCATAAATTGTGTCTTAAAAAGGATGTTGAACTTTCTTGTCTTAAGAGGGCGCCCAACGGCCCACAAGCGCAACCGATAATTTAAAAAAAAAATCTCGTGACTGAGAAAGAATTATGAATAACGGGTAGTAAGGACCCTCGGTAAGTGTGTCTAGAATTTACTAAGTATATACTTAAATATATATAAACATCCGAATTGAACGAAAACCTCCTCCTTTTTGCAAGTCAGTTTAAATACAGTGTTTAATCAAGAACTTAAAAAAATGTGTCGGCTTGCGTTGAAATATTAATAACGTACAGAAACGGATCTTATTATTATTAATATATTGTAAATAAGTATATAAATAAAATCGTACCGAAAGCGGACCGATTTTCAAAAAATTCTATTTTTCGAATTACGTTAACCAAAGTTAACATTAGAGTTGACCTAATAAAGCTGAGTCTTATATGCGGCGCGGTAACGAAACCATAGCGAGATCTAATTCGACGCGAACGCCATCTATCGAGCTAGGGGACAACTTTATTTTTCGACGGACTTCATTTGCACAATGTTTTTATTACGTGTTTGAACGAATGTCATTACCATGAATTATAAAATATATTTTTTACACCACGTGCTCGGTGATGTCATATTTTATGTCATGCAAACCTAACTATCCTAACCTAAAAAGACTAAAAAACTAAAAAAAAAAAAAAAAAAAAAAGAAAGACGAAAATAGAATTGCTTCGTGAAATTAGACACTTGTTTATCCCCTGATTGAATAATCTACTATTATAGAGTCCGCGCCACCGCTGAAGTCTCGGCGGAATATGGTGGAACTACATTTATAAAAATACAATTTGTTGCAATGACATAGACACGGACTTGAGTGGTGGCGCGGACTCTAGGCTCACAGTTCATCTATGATCAAGTAACAATTTATTATAGTTCATTCATCTATCCACGTAGCGCTATACAATGTGTTTAATTCGTTTGCATCCTCTTAAGGGGTCATTGTACTCACACAGAAATCGCAAAAAAAAAAACAGCTGTTCCATACATTTATGTTCGCATAGCTCGTTATAATGAAGGGATCAGCAGATTTTTTTTTCTCGCGATTTCAGTGTTGGCCCTATAGTGAAAGTTGTTCATAATGATGAGTACAATGACCCTTTAAGAGGATGCAAACGAATTAAATTTCACATTGTATACGAATGAGGAAATCGATTGGGCAAAGTGTTATTGGGTTTTTCAAATTGTTATTGTTGCTGTTGCTGCATAAACCCTGTACCTATACGATTTTATAGTAATGATCCAAAAACAATTCTGTTTTGATTTACGTCTTATTTTTATACACACCACCTAACATATCACACCTGCCGGTCGATTCTGTAAAAATATCACCGTGAAACTTAGGTGAAGTGAGCGTGAAGTGAGCTGTCAATATCCCTAGCATCCGTGTCCGTTACCCAGGCCAGATGTTGTCGAAAATGGTCATTTGAATCTTATAGATAATTAGTTGTGCGGCTTCTGTAAATGTTGCGCACATTTTTAAATTTGTTGCGCTTATAGTTTTTTAATTATTTCACAAAAACATTTCCTGCTGGCGTAACGTTACCGCAGCCAGACCTTTTTCTTTCTAATGGGAATATTTAAATAAATACTAGCTATAGAATTAGTTGTCTAGATGAAGTAAATGTTGTGCCTTATTTTGTATTTGTTCTTTCATCGGTTGCGAAGTTATTCGAGATTTTGCTGGGGTAACGTTTTTGGTTTTGCTAGATCTTTGAAACGGTTAAGCAGATTCTTATCATATTTTGTACAAGACTTCTTAGGGATTAGTTTAAATTTGTTCTGCAATAAAAATACCAAAAAAATGCATAGCTTAAAGGTTATTTCATTAAATAGAAAAACACTTCAATCGGTCCCAGCACTCTCAATAAGAGGTCTAAAGACTTACTTAAACGTTATTTTAAAGCTTGTAACTGCCTTCAAATGTATGTGAAGTTTCATTAGTATCCTGTAAGTATTTAAAAAGATATGATGATATTCAGTTCTTCACGAGCACGGTCTTGATGCGCGCGGTGTTATTTGGCCACTGGATTGGATATATGAACTGAATGTTATGTCAATTATTAGTTGTTTAGTTCAGTTGTATATCAGTAAAATTTCAGCGTAGTACATTGGATAATTAATGAGATAATACGATTAAAGTCATTAGGAAGTGAATGATCGAGGTAACCCGACCAAGTTTAGGTGGTTACGAAAAAGCGAAAACTCAGAACATTATGGTACCTTCTAAAATATGTAGGATAGTGTTACAAATTTAGTACAGACATGTACACAAGTTTTAAAAAAAACTACATGTTTATTAAAGAATTTTTATTAACAGGTAAAATAATCATTTCAATTGAACTTTTAAAGTATTAATAAACTTATACTTAAAAATAATCACAGATTAAAATTACAGATAGTAATTTTGCTATTTTGAAATTTTCTATTACCTTTTATTATAGATGTTTAGTGCGTTATGCAAACAATGGATTTATTCCCTTTACGTCGAGTCCCGTTATATCGAGCCTGGAAGTCTATTGTTCTCCAAAGTATTGATATTTTACGCTTTCTATTACCTTTATGTCGAGTTTGGTAAACAGGTACAGTCAGAGATGTAAATTAAAAGAATTTGAACGTGGGGTCTTTTCGGCTTTGGATTTCGATTAATAACTATACTTTATAACGATTATATTATTCGAAATTTATTAGGTAGGTACTACTTACCTATATATTTTGAACCATAAATTGAAAACATGTGCATTGTATCATTACGTATTTATGTATTTTTATACTAGGTTTTATGTATTTTGATTGTTTATATTTTGATATGTAGGTAGGTACTAACGTAATAGTTACATTTGCATTATTAAGTTCATTTATAATAAATGAACTTAATATTTTAAAAGATAGGTACTTTTTCATCATGCACATAATTTCGAATATTAAAAAAAATACACTGAAATTATGACATACTTTGATGGTTAATTAAAAATATAATCGTACATAGTACTGTAAGGTTAAAGTCATTAGTTATTTTTAAATTCTTTTTTGTGTAAAAATTGATTCTAAATTATGTGCGTGTATACATTTCATTGGACGTGACTGTACTTCTAAAATATGATATTATTAAACTCGACATAAAGGTAATAAAAGCGTGGTAAATAAACTCGACATAAAGGGAATAGAAACGGGACAGAAAACTACTCGACATAGGGGTAATAGAAGCGAGACAAGGTTTTCGGCTCGACTTAACGGGACTCGACATAAAGGGAATAAATCAAACAATGAATTACCCCTTCACCCCACCCCTCCCGCGTCCCACCGAACGACATGTTATATCGGTGATTTTTGATAAGTATGTGCAACTGGAAGATAATAATAATGTTTTCATAGTACAGGTATTATTATATTATTATGTATTTAACAGTGTACGCGTCTGTACCGAAATTGTAAGGTGTATTATACTGAACATTTCAAAAGATAGCATAATGTTCTGAGTTTTCGCTTTTTCGTAACCACCTAAACTTGGTCGGGTTACCTCGATCATTCACTTCCTAATGACTTTAATCGTATTATCTCATTAATTATCCAATGTACTACGCTGAAATTTTACTGATATACAACTGAACTAAACAACTAATAATTGACATAACATTCAGTTCATATATCCAATCCAGTGGCCAAATAACACCGCGCGCATCAAGACCGTGCTCGTGAAGAACTGAATATCATCATATCTTTTTAAATACTTACAGGATACTAATGAAACTTCACATACATTTGAAGGCAGTTACAAGCTTTAAAATAACGTTTAAGTAAGTCTTTAGACCTCTTATTGAGAGTGCTGGGACCGATTGAAGTGTTTTTCTATTTAATGAAATAACCTTTAAGCTATGCATTTTTTTGGTATTTTTATTGCAGAACAAATTTAAACTAATCCCTAAGAAGTCTTGTACAAAATATGATAAGAATCTGCTTAACCGTTTCAAAGATCTAGCAAAACCAAAAACGTTACCCCAGCAAAATCTCGAATAACTTCGCAACCGATGAAAGAACAAATACAAAATAAGGCACAACATTTACTTCATCTAGACAACTAATTCTATAGCTAGTATTTATTTAAATATTCCCATTAGAAAGAAAAAGGTCTGGCTGCGGTAACGTTACGCCAGCAGGAAATGTTTTTGTGAAATAATTAAAAAACTATAAGCGCAACAAATTTAAAAATGTGCGCAACATTTACAGAAGCCGCACAACTAATTATCTATAAGATTCAAATGACCATTTTCGACAACATCTGGCCTGGGTAACGGACACCTAGCATCCTGCCGGTCGATTTGTGACAGTGGCAGCTCACTTCAACTTTTTTTTTTTTTTTTTTTGAGGGTGGGAAATTATCAAATAACTTCTCCCGCTCTGGGTGGAGCGGGAGGGCGTGTCAGACTTTTACTGACTAAAACCCACCCGTGTTCCTTCCGTTGCCTGTGTGCTGGGGTCGCGATATCCCTTTCAGACAAACCCGCAACCCCGGCAGGCATTGGCCCTTCCGGACCCCGTCAGTTAGTGCTGACATCTCTTTGAGGCGCGCGTGGAACACAACGCGCCGTCGACCCGGGCCTGGTCCCTATCGGACGGCGAGCTACCCATTGCTCACCGTCCGCAAGCCCGCGCCTACGGTGGCCGGAAGTCGGCTCGCGACTCCCGACGCCCGGGCGGCTCCTGCGGCGAGCTCACTTCACCTAAGTTTCACGTTGATATTTTTACAGAATCGACCGACTGTACTATACCCGAAGGGTTAGGTAGATATGCACCTATACTACCTACACCCACATTTCGCCACCAAGCATAAATCCAGATTCCGGGCTGGATGGAAAATCCAAATACACTGCCCGACCTAAAGATCGAACCCAGAACCGCATATGCTCAGTAGTTACGCTTGCAACCAATAGACCAACGATGCAGGACGTATTTTTAAACATCAATCTATTTATTGTAAAAAAAAATGATTCCTCATGTCGAGGTTGTCGAGGGAGTTATGTCATTTTGATTCGCATTCGAAAATAGAAAATGTATGTTCCGCGATTTTTTGTAGATTTAAGAATTAACAATAATCCAGCAGAATCAACAACAAAATATAATACTACCATTGATGCAGTTTTTTCAAGACATTTATATAAAATAGAATCCCAAACATATGTTTCCTACTTCAGTTACCACAAGCCAATTATTACTAAAATTGAGCCTACTGATTAAGTTTAGATTAAGTAATACCTTTTATAAAGTTTCATATTGAGACACGAAGCAACAATATACGATCAAGAGAAAAGTCATTCAAAAAATAGTCATTCAACAGGGCGATTCCAACTTAGAGAGTTGTATTGATGATTCTAATTATTATATTTCTATAAATACATATTTGTTACGGTCGCGAATCATATTTTGATGAATATACATTTCATTTCATTTATCTATTCATTAACAAATAACATTGTGTTGAACATTACATATTAAATAAAATTATCACATGCAGAAACAATACATTTAAAAGGCTAATTAATTTCAATAAGTTTCAAATATGTCAACAAATAAATACAATGTAAAATTAATAGCAGGTATAATGTCAAATTCAATGTCTATATATTAAGGGTACAACTATATCAAGGTTCTATTTGACATAAATATACAACCTAACAATGTCGTGAAAATTGCAAAAAAAAAAAACCATAGTCTTTTCAAAATCTCGAATACTGCCATAGAAACGTATTTGGTATGAACCAATAAAACAAAATGTGTTATACTTATCGATTAGCTTTATTGAATAAAAAAAAAATACAAAGTACAGTAAAGAAAAATAAAACATTTGAGCATAATAATCGCGGTCGGTCCGTGGATGGGTGACCATCCATTCCATTATATTGAAACCTCTCCGAGTCTCGGAAAGCACGTTAAGCCGTTGGTCCCGGCTGTCATTCGAGGATCTTTGACAGTCGTTACGAGTAATCCAAAGCTCGAAAGTCTCACAACCAGTCTCACCTAAGGGTTTCATGTTACCTAGTAATTTGGTAGTGGAGGTCAGACAGACAGTCATTCCATATGAAATACTGGTAGGTATTCAGCTGCATTCGGTTAGGCTCGAAGGCGACCCTAACTTAGTTGCTCCATATGAGATACTGAAATACTGGTAGGTATTCAGCTGCATCCGGTTAGACTCGAAGGCGACCCTAACTTAGTTGCGAAAAGATAACGCAGGTCATAACGATGATGAATAACAATAATAATCCATATTATGTATCAGTCTATAATTCACAGCACAATGTCATAATAATAATATAATAATAACAGATACAATGTCATAAAATCATAATACTACTGCTATTATGATCTTTTGGCTCACGGAATTTTATTGAAAAATCAAGATGGCGGCGCGTGCAGCGTTAGTTTCGATTTTGGCCAGGCGCCACATGATCCTTGTACAGTCGTCAAAATAACTAAACTTATAATATCTTGACAATAGGGATGATGCCTGGGTAAAAAAAAAGAAATTCTATTTAGTCCGCCAGTCAAATAATATAAAAATATTAACACGTTCATTGCCACGTCACGCGACGTCGCGTGAAGCGGCCTATTACGCTGTGGCCGTTCACGCGTCGTCGCGTGATGGTGCCTTACAATTGTGTATGAGCCACAAAATGGCGGCCGCAGCGTATTGAATTCTGGTAGGGTCAAGTGTCCAACAATGAAACATTCGTACACATTAAAACACTGTAATATTTCTAAAATGCGGCGTTGTCAGATCTTGCATTATATCGCGTAAGGACACTCTCGAGAACTCCCCGCCCTACCCCAGTTTGCAGCGGCGCCGCGTGAGAGCAGACGTTTCTGCGGAGCATTTTTTATTTTTTCGCAAAAATGTAAGTATTTTCAGCATTGTTTATAGATTTTTCATTAAATTATGGTTGCAAATTTCATGTTTTTCATGATTACCTAGCATTAAACATATTTCGTAGATTAACGTGAAATAGATCTTAGATTAAAGTGTTACAATTTAGTGGTATTTTTTTTGAGGTTTTTAAAATAAACCATAGGTAGTCGACAATGAAACAGTTGCACAATGGACACAATGAAACAGTGTTTCATTGTGTCCATATACTCGTAACTTCATATACTTTCTAATATTTTTGTGGCTAGAAATTAATCTTAACATTTGATATTTGTTTTTCTTTTAAGATGGCGCGTACTAAAGCACTTCAAAGAAAAAAGGGAGATCATTCAAAAGAAAATATGCTTCGAGCTATACTTATGTACAGAAAGGGAAAGAGCCTGAGAAAAGCTGCACAAGAGTGCGATGTTCGGTATCCTACGCTGTTTCCGACCTAAAAAAATACAAGGATATGGATGATGCATCCCTAGCAGCTCAAAGATTGACTCCAAACTATGAAGTTAATAACAAGTGCCATAAATATAACATATTATTTAGTAATTTTGTCGCCATTCGTTTTTTATAAATTGTAAGGCGTGAAGAGTCTGATTACGGTTAAATTAAGAATTAGAAGTAAACCTTTTTTGATTGAAGCATTTTTTGTCATTCACCTACTCCATAAATTACACAAAATATGAGACAGACACTATTCATTATTATGTTTCATTGTTGAATTTGTGGTGTTTCATAGTGTACACCACAGTGGACACAATGAAACATTTCCCATTTCTTAGTTTTTATTTTTTTGTTGATTGATTACACATTAAATTAAAAAAATATAAATGACATCCATTAACCAATAAAATTGCCTATATACCTGTAAAAAATTAGACATAAATCTGTAAAAACAAAAGGTGTATGAGACTTTGAATTTTTAGTGTTCCATTGATGGACACTTGACCCTATTTGTTTTGGCCACTAGGGAAGGAAATTACGATTGTTTAATTTGGCCATCTATGTAAGTTCAGCATTTTGGCTTGGCAATGAACACATATTTTTTGCTATAACCTAATAATTAAAAACGACTTAGATAAAACGCATTATAGTTTGGGAGTAGGGGCGCTACGTCACAAGGAAGTATAAAATCTACATACTCGTGTCGTCATGGCACATTTTAACTCAATGTATTGCCGTCATCTTTTGATTACGTAAAAAAAGAAAAAATACGTGTCCAATATTTTTTTATGATCCCTGACGGACAAAAATGTTTTTTGTTATCAACCCTATTGTCAAAGAAAATTTGAATAATTTCTAAATAAACTAATCTATACTAGTAATATAATGAGGTACAATCTGTAAGTTTGTATGTAGGGGTTATCTTCAGAACTACTGATGCTATTCCGATCATTTTCCGGACGAAGTCGCTAATCTGTCATATTTTCGTTAAAGCGCACTGTTATGGCAACCTAATTACGATCAATCACAATCTAAATCATTTTGAATCAGATTGCTAATCCATTGCTTCATAAGTTCGAAAAACAAATCTGCTCAACAACGTAAATAACGCATTGAATGTTGTTGAACTGTCAAAATGAAACAGATTAGTCGTAATAATTTATTACGAAAATGTGTTGCGCAATTAGACAGCCGATTGGTCGTTACTGGCAAGAAATTCTCTCACGTTACTCAAAAACATCACGCCTAAATTGAAAGGGGATGCGCAGTGACAGTGATGTATAGGTATGTAGTGGAGTATTATTATTCGTTAAAGAATGTAGATCAATCGTTTATTCGTCCAAGTCTCGAGTTTACCCATTCCCGGGGTCGTTGGCGTATATCTCTCTCGTCTGTAAGCGATGTACATGATCCACTCCAACCAATGTCTTTTTCCTCTTCCCCGAATTAGTCTGAAATGACAAAATCAAAAATAAAAGTCAGTTTGAACCGCGTTGAGAAACAGTTGCGCAATGAAAATGGAAGCACATTACATGTGCCAGCAACATGTTTACCGCAACACAAAAACATGAAACAATGTACAAATCAAATGAAATCACACTAATAAATGAGTTGATTAAACAAAAATATTTGAATGTTGCGCTTAATGTTAATCTCAAATAAGAGTATCAGGGCAGAGGGCCGATTGGAGCTGGCTCTCTTCACTGTTGAACATTTTACCTGTCGTAATGTGTTGCGGGCGAAAAGAAAAAGTCTGTAGTTGATTATTGATTTTTAGGTTATATTTGAAGTTGAAAAAAATTACAAAACGATACGTTGAACAGTATCTAGACACTTGTTGTCCGTACGGTGTCCTATGGTCATGGGAGCTGCGCCACGCCACTGCTGCGCCCCTCGTCAACTCGTACGAACGTCAGGCTAGACTCTGTCGAAGCACGCCAATTTCACACCTGCGTTTCGTTGTCAATACTCTTATCAGAAGGGTCATGAGTACGGGATGTCACCCGTACTCATGACTCTTCTGATAAGAGTATTATGTGCAGACACTCGGAATAGCAATACACCATCCATTGCTTTATAGTATTACAGGTTACAACTGCACTCATTTCGCCCCTCCCATTTCTTAAACTTAAGTACTGCACTAAATTAAATTCCCTCTAGTTTTTTGTGAGCCTTCTACTGCCCATTTTAAGGCACTTGTCGCAGCCGAGGGTAGAGCTAGCAACTAAAAACGAGTTGGCGAGCGACGAGCAGCGTGTGCGCAACGGCGACGAGTGACTTTACGCCGATATGTGCATGTATCAATCGCAATAGCGTTGCTGATTCAGTATCTACTCTCATTGATAGCACTTTTCGCTGCGATAAAAAGAATATTCGCTGTTTTTTTTTTTTTTTGACGTGACAACGTCTTATTAGGTTGCGGCTCGGAGTCACTCATGAAAAAGTGTAACGCCCGCTCACGTCTGTTACGATGAGTCACCGCCGATAAAAAGACGTTGTCACGTAAAATCTTCGCCCGTAAAACCGACTTTACAGGCAACCATTTTTTCGGTAGGATTTCTGACCTGCAAAATCATTGACGCCCAGACTGTGTCTCACAGATGAGCCAGTCTGGGCAGTGCCGGACTCTTACCGGCTAAAACCGAACTCCTGCCTCACAATTTTATTAATCCACAGACTTGGTGGTCCGTGCTTTTGTTTACATATTAACATTTCTTTACAGGTAGGTATGTCTTAATTCAATTACTGTGCTCCTTCACCAGACACATACTAACTTAAAATCTATGAGTCGTGAGTCCATCTTTTTTTTTTGTGTTAAACATACTCTCGCGCCATCCCATCTTCCTAGCACGGCGGGCTGTGCCGGGGCGGCTACTGCAGGTGCAGAAAACCTCAAACGGCGCAAATATAACAACCTTATTGGTAGCTATATTTTTGAGCCGTTTGGGGTTGAAACACTAGGGCCGTGGGGTCCGAGTGCTCATCGAGTATTTCGGGACATCGCCAAGCGGTTGGTCGACTCCTCACGTGACCAGAGGGCTGGCCAATTTTTAGGTCAAAGAATCAGCATTGCCATCCAACGTGGCAATGCTGCCAGCCTTTTGGGCACTTTTCCCACTGACAGCGACGCCGACGAATTTTTTGATGCCCAATGAGCCTTTATTGTTTATAATTTATATATTTTAGTGTTAGTTGTATATTTTAATCTCAACATACTCTTGCACATATATATTTTATAAATACTTTTTTTTTCAATTGATATATGAAAAATTACAATTTTAATTATTAGTTTTATTCGCCGGTTTGAACAGTATCAACTATTAATATATTATCTCTTTTATTAAGCTAGTTGCTTCCTCGTCGGCGGCCCGGTGGTAGGACAGGTGCCTAAAAGTTTCCAGCGCCTACAACGGGACGTTTATCGCCTACTTTGAGAAAGACTGCTTTATTTAATTTACTGAATCGTCTGCTCGACAGGTAATATTTACGGAGGTGTTCTTCACAATTTTTCAATAGTACTTATATATATCCTACTACTATTATAAATCACGCAAAAACGGCTGAACGAATTTGGATGAAATTTGGCGCACAGATAGTTTTAACCTGGATTAACATATAGGAGACTTTTTATCCCGAAAGTAGGTACGTTCCCGTTGGATAATAAATTTCCGACGTCCACGCGGGCGATGCTGAAAGCTAGTAAATAATATACCTAGGTGATAAAAAGTAGAAATACGGTTCACCTCGGAGACAAAAATAAGTTCTATGTTTTGTCTAATTGCAAATTTTCAAACGTTTCATAATGTACCGGGTGGATTTTTGAGGCGCGGCGGTAAGGTACCGGCCAGTCTATCCACCAGAGTAAGCTGGAGTCTCATTTTCTACGAAAAGTATGGGAAAAGCATTTTGCAATTTTTGACTTTTCTAGTACTCAAACCTCAATTGGTCTGTTAGAGTTTTTTGAACCTTCTAAGAAACAAGATCGTCAGGCATCAAAAAATCATTTTGAGAAAATTAAAGGACAGTCTCTTAAGACCATTTTCCTGTAGCTACAACGCTTACGGTACCTGCCCCATCTCAAAAATCCACCCAGTAGATACATAATACAAATGTATGTAATGCGGAAAAAGATTTTTTTTTAACAAAATGATTCTGTCTTACCTCTGCCGCGCTGGTTTCTGTCGAAACCCTTCCTGTTCTCGTAGGTCCTCTTAATGAAAAACTTGAAAGTCAATGCTTTATTGTTGACAAAAGTGTTAGCGTACCACATTGGCAAGACTGCACACTCTCCTGACCTAAACACTTCATCCATAACGTCGATAGAGGATCGACAATTGTCCGTGTAAATATATTTCCTGCGATTTTCACTCTTGTTGTAGACGTGTACTTCATATAGCCACTTCTTGGCGCTTATTTTAGTGCCGATAAGCTGAACGGCCATGTAGACTTTGCTGTCGTTTTTGGATATGTTCTGGTGGAAAATAAAATGGTAGCCTAGTTCGACAAGACAAATGTATCGATAGTCCCTATGGATGTTTCGAACATGAAACTCGGAGTCCACTTCAGTTTGAAGTAAATTTGGATGCATATCGGCGAAATGACTCGATAGTTCACTTATTTGACCTGAAATCATGAGTAAATAAAATACACATACATTGTTTAAATTTAATGAAGCGACCAAAGGGATTCAATTATGCAAGGCAGGTGAAGAGGCTATTTAAATCATCATCAGAATCTGCCTATAATGTTCCCACTGCTGGGACACAGGCCTCCTCTCTGTGAGAGGGAGTGGGCCATAATCCACCAGGCGGGCCCAGTGCAGGTTGGCTATTAAAATGCTATTGAAAAATTAAATCTTACCGTGCCATCTACAGTTTCCGAATACTGCAGCTAGGGGACAAACTTGTTCTTTAAAAGGGCACTCTTGCACATGATTATCCATGTCTGCTATCTTTATATGCAGCACACAACCTTGCCATGCATGAGGGCATGGCACTATCGTCTGGAGAAAAAAAACAAAGTGACGTTTTACCGAAGTGATATAATAATAAAAAAAAGAACAAAAAAAAACAAAAAAAAGATATGATAAAAATATATGTACTTCAGAAGTAAAACTTCGGGCAAGAGCATTCTTTGCATTTGTAAGGAGTCCATATAAAAAAGGGTGTGTCTATGGTTTTGAAATACTTCAATTACCTACACCTCTGCTCGTTTGCACTAACACTAAGAGATACCTGAATAAACGCCTAAACAAAAGCGCGCTGTTGGATTCACACAACGCACACACCACGCACACACAACGCACACACCAACACTCGGCTGAGCGTCGACAGTTAAAAATCTAACAGCGAGAGAACTTTTGAGTTGAGCTCCACGATTACTGACAAATGCTTGCACTGACTGGACAGGTCCACTCAAATCTGTGTGGTTCTTTCCTCAAAAGACCATTTCAGAAACTAATCCACATGGTCCTCATATGACTTGACCAAGATTATGTCTGGACTTTAAAAGAGACTACGACCTCTGAGTTTGTTTCGGCCTTTCTTCTCAGAGTAGTCAGATAGGAAACACCGACCCCATCTAGCTTATTTTTAATATTTTTTTATATGACGTGTAAAAGTGATTCCGATATCCTATTTACAGAATAAACAATTTCATTTCATTTCATTTTTAGCTTTTATTTAGACGTCGCCTAGTGTAAGTGAAAACAGATTTTCATTAAGTGTGTTTATGAAAACTGGTACCATTTTTTTTGTTTTTTTATATGATATTTTGTGGAATATTATTAACTAAATACCTGCGCAACATTATTTTCAATGTCATAACTCCTCCGATTGGTAAGATCGTTTCTGCAGATGCCGCATGCTCGCCCTTTTATCTTGCAGTCATCGCAGGAGCCGTGCCCATTCTCGCACTTAAACATTTTCATTATGGATCTTGTGTAGCAGGTGGAGCAGTAACGTAAGACATCAGCTTCTCGGGGCAACTCCCGATGTCTGGCGAGAAATAGGTTTTTTTAATGTATAAATCTAGCTTTTGCCCGCGGGTTGACACGCGTTGAGGTCGGAAAACATCCCATGGGAAGGTACTACCGGGATAAAAAGTATTCCATAGTCGACCTGTGTGCCATCGAAATCGGTTCAGCCGTTAAGGCGTAAAAAGTTTACATACACACGGATACAGAGACGGACAGAGTTACTTTCCCAGTAATAATATTTAAAAATCAAAGTTAGGCTGAGACAGAAAAAATAACAAAAGACAAAACTGATCATCTGCCTAATCTTTTTGCAATAATATTAGCATCGGATTCCAGTCAATGGCGTTTGGCCACTGCAGCTGTCACCGTGACGTCAAACCCCTTGGTAAGACTGATTGTCAGTCTTTTGGGCTTCTGAATAGCAAGAACGACTAGCGACTGTCAAGAATCTATGAATGACAGCCAGGACCAACGGCTTATCGTGCTTACCGGGCACGGAGAGGTCTCAGTATGTAATTTATGGTCCTCAGCAAGCGTAGCCTAGCACTTTCAATCGAACCACGTGGCTTTTATTATTTAGCCACGATCCCCTACAAAAGACAGACCGTAGATATTAAAGTCTGGGACTTTTGGACGTACCTGCTTACCAAGCGGGATCTTGGAAATGGCTCTCGACGTGGCACAGGAACTGGCGCTTTCAAATAGCTGTTAACAACAAACATTGACAATTTATTAAAAAATCCAAAAAGTTATAAAGTTACAATGCTACAAGGTTATTTTGGCGCGTGACCAAAATTCGAACTAACGCCGCCATTTTGTTTTGTCAATAAAATTTCTGTAACAATATCACAATGTTATCAAACAACAGGGGGGCGCCCCTGTCAATGCCATTCACACACCAAAAGATCCTTGCAGTATTTGAATGTTTTATTATATAATAGTGTAAAACATGTTTGTAATTTCCAACTTCATCTCTCTAAACATCTACATAGTAAATCAGGATAATTATCGAGGACTAAGCACGAGTATAATTACTAAATTAAACGAACTTACCTAAGTGAAGTTCTATTGTAATTATACGAGGTGCTTAGTCCTCGATACTATGTTCCCTCCCAAGCCCTAAACAAGACCATATCTTGTTGTTTGACCCTGGGATTGAAGTTGGAGAATTACTGTCTGTTAATTCTCTCATTGCAGATTACTCTAAATAGAATGACATAAGCTGGATATAGTTGCCAGCGTAAAAGTTTTTTTTGCAGGATTTATTTTATTCTCTGCTTATTCGCGTGTACACGATGGAACATAGTGGGACTGTACAATAATATCACACGACTGTTTTAATAACTAATTATGTGCAGTTTCATTAAATTAATACAACACAATAAATAACATCGTAAATTTTCCGCCCAAATCCAACACTTAGAGAATTTGCACGATCATTTTAGAAAATTTATTTCGGAAGGTTTATCTGTAACATTAATTTTAAAATTGCAATAAAGATATCTCGATGCTTTGTCAAGGTGTTAAAACCGTGGGAACAGGGGTGGGTCGCTATTGACATACATAGGTTTTATTTAACAATAACCTATATTTTTAACCCCACTGCTGGGCAAAGGTCGCCCCCATGCTTTTCCATTCATCTTTGTCTTTTATCTTTTCCAGATAAGTCAAATACAAGTTCTATTCTGTTCAATTTAATAGAATTATTAAATTTTATTTTAAAATTCTACCTCGTAGCGGCCGCTTCTTGGGATATCCTCATAGCACCGTCATCATGTTGTTTTTTCTTAGCGGCCTCTTCTTCGAATGCGCTAAGAGAGCTTTCCAAGAAGTCTTGAAATGCTTTCTTAGCGACGTCTTCTTGTTTTTTCTGAGCGGCCTCTTGTTGTTTTCTCTTAGCGACCTCTTCTTGTTGTTTTTTCTTATTAGCCTCTTCCTGGAGTTTTTTCTGTGTGGCTGCTTTAGCAGCTTCCTCTTGTAGATTTCTCTGTGTGGCTGCTTTAGCAGCTTCCTCTTGTAGTTTTCTCTGTGTGGCTGCTTTAGCAGCTTCCTCTTGTAGTTTTCTCTGTGTGGCTGCTTTAGCAGCTTCCTCTTGTAGTATTCTCTGTGTGGCTGCTTTAGCAGCTTCCTCCTGTAGTTTTCTCTGTGTGGCTACTTTAGCAGCTTCCTCCTGTAGTTTTCTCTGCGCGGCAATAAAGGTCTCTTCCTGTAGTTTTTTCTGCGCAGCTAAAATAGCAGTCTCCTCCTGGAGTTTTCTCTGCGCAGTAATAAAAGCTTCCTCCTGGAGTTTCCTCTGCGCAGCTATACTAGCGGCTACTTTTTGCAGTTTTCTCTGCGCGGTAACAAAGGCCTCTTCCTGTCGTTTTCTCTCGTATTCCTTTATTTCAGCATCGAGGAGACGCTTTACCTGAGCTTCAGACATTTGCAGCCTGAAAAGAAAAGTTTAAGTTTTAAGGTTAGTAGTCATTTTGACTTCACGAAGGGCGTATGCAAAGGACAGTTTTGATTTTATCTTTTTGATATGCGACTTCCAATTAATGTTTCTGTCTATGGACAGGTCAAGTAAAATACATAAATTCATAAACGAATTCGATTGTTTTGCCTGTTATAGGTGAAGTTTATGTCTATTGGGTTTTTCGACGGGGGTGAAGGGTATCATTTTAGATTTAGAGATATTGACTTCGAAGTTACGTTCATTCATTCAAGTTATTGATTTATTTAGTGTAGTGGTTAGGACCTCGCTCAAGCCTACATTGTTCCGACATGAAGTTAAAAGCGAAATATCTTCAGCAAACAAGACGCATGGCCCTTCTATGGTTTTTGGAAGGACGCTTGGGGAATAGAGGCGTTAGGACCGAATATTTTGTATCTCTTTGGTATTATTAAATTAATAAACCATTCGTGGGTCTTACCGCGGATCCCTATGCCTTGTAATTTATTTAGTAGAATGTCTTAATGCACTTTATCCTAAATTTGGTCATATCTAATAGTAAACATAGCGCGTATTTTTTGCCATTTGTTATATTTAAAGCTTCTTGTATGTATTTATAAATTGTTAGAAAAGTGGATCTGTTTCTGCGAAAACCGTTTTGGCATTTGTATTTTTTGCAGATGGAGTCTTTAGATAGTCCTGGAAAGCGGCGTCTTCGAAAGATTGTTTTACTAGTAAGTAGAATGGTAACGTAAGTTCTTTTGCACATTATCGTATTAACATTGCTGGTAACTCGTCCATTCTATGAGTTGTTTTTTGCATTTTAGGTTTTTAATAGTGTGTTTATTTCACCGGGGCTACTGGGCTGAGAAACATGGTGTTTACATTGCGTCAGGCAGTGCCTCGTGGCTCATTGCCAGGTGCTTTGTTGCCTTTACCTTCGCCGACAGACGCAAAGAAGTTATTAAAAAAAGTTATCTATTTGTTTAGGTTCATTTATATTACGCACTTTTATATTATTTATTTAAGTATTATTTTATTTGATTTTTACCCATTTTTAGGGTTCCGCACCTCAAAAGGAAAGAACGGAACCCTTATAGGATCACTTCGTTGTCGGTCCGTCAGTCTGTCAAGACTCGATGTAAATCGATGGTCAAGACCCATTTTCTCAATAACACGTGGAGGTATCAAGTTGAAATTCATATCAAATACGTTTTATGAAACAAATCAAGAATGTTCCATCATGATGATATCTATTATTCAATCCTAGTGTGAGTGATAATAGCTAAGAGAAAAAAATAATATTTTCAATTATATTGTACCAATAGTTTTTCGTAATTATTTTATTACATTGTTTTTAAAATTATTTACTTTACAACGCCTGGCAATTTAATGTGTGCAAAAGTAATACTTACACTTTGCTATGTATTTTTGCCCAGGCGCTTAAATCAATAGCACGAGATTTTTAAACTTGACATAACTAGTCACAGCTTGCTTATTTAATGGTAAAAACACCAGTACAATTATTTTCTGACACTTCTTTGTTAAAACAATATGCATCTACGTAAGTTTCTTTATATTTTAACTTGTGGTTGCTGGGGAGATGCTCTACAAGCAACATAAAAATGAAGTGTCTGTACTCTTAACTTAACAAGGTACTTTTTTTAAAGTATGTACAAATTGAGTACATAATAATATGGGGTACAAAATTATTATGATTTTTTATATGGTTGGTGCATGACATCCGTTATTTAGTGTTTTTTTCATATGAGTTCTGTTTAATTACTGGATTATTAGTTTTAAGTGTAAGTAACTTTTCAAGTCTTTTGTTTTTATAATGAAAGATCGATGCCTGGGATTTGCCAATACTTTTTTAAATTTATTTTTAACTTTACTTTCATTTTATGTATACATCGAATAAATGTTGGTTAATGTGTTATAGTTTCGTTAGTTTTAATTTATGATTTATTTGTTTTTAGTGTTTAGTTTCAATTTTATTAAGAAATAGAAATCATTTATATGCTTATAATGTAGGTATACAGATAAGATAGGAAGGCAGGCAGATATTATATTTCTTATTATTTAAATATTTGAGTGTTTTTGTTATTGTATTACCGTTTTTTTCTTCCCTCTTCTGTCCATGTTTGTCTATCTTCATAAATTATTTCACACAATTTTTCTTCTTTTGTTTTCTGTGTCTATTTCCCACTACAAAAATACTGATCCACAAATATTTGTGGATCAGTATTTTTCAAAAAAAAATCATATGCATTATGGTTCTATATAGAACCATAATAATGCATATGAAATTTTTTTTGGCTAGCAGTGCACGGTGAAAAGTTTGTAGATATATATTATTATATATTTGGCTAAAAATATACGATAAAGCTAATACAAAATGTTCATAGCCTACATATCGAGACCAAAAAGAAAATTATGTTATGTTTGGCCTTAGACCAATAATGTATTACTTTACTCTATGGCATCACCGATTTAAAGCTCGTACAGACCAGCGCGACGCGACGCCGCGCCGCGACACGAACAATACAATTACTAAGAAATCTTCACGGTATAACAATAACCGGTGTCGCGTCGCGCTGTCGCGTCGCGCTAGTCTGAACGAAGCTTTATTGTAGGGGATTTCCCTCAAACTCGTAACGAATGTAATGCGTCCAATTTTAGTTTACCATGTTGACTGTACTATTACGGTGGCTAAAGACAACATCGGAACTAAGTCGCATTAAAACTAACCAACTCTAGGTGTTGGTTTGTTTTTTATTCTGCGGCCGCGCGAAGGTCGCGGAACAATAGCGATAAAATAGTTTTATGTGTACCATGATAAATGCAGCGCAAAACGTGTACAAGTTCCTAATGCTTCAGCTTTTGATCTTGTTTCATGAATGTTTTGTAGGTTTTTATGTTATTAAAAATGTGGAATTATGTGTTATTATTTATTATCAGGCTATAAACTAAGGAATTTTCAAGACTTTTTAGGGTAGTTTAGGGATAATTCATTAGGAAACAGGGGCAAAACAAAAAACGTAAGTGGAAACATTACGGCGAAGCAACATGACTGGGGAGAGACCAGAGGCTCTAGTGTGAGTTTTGTTTAATCATCTCGATTTTACGCATCGACCGCGTTCGGCGCTCTGATTGGCCTTTCACTGGCCTTCACTGGTGATGGGCCAATCGGAGCGCCGAACGCGGTCGATGCGTAAAATCGAGACGGTTAAAACAAACTCACACTAGGCCCTCAGCTATCTAATTACGCTAAACATTTTCGTAAACGATTACAACTTATTTGTTTCATTTTGACAGTTCAACAACATTCATTGCGTTATTTACGTTGTACAGCAATTTTTTTTTTAATTTATGAAGCAATGGATTAGCAATCTGTTTCAAAACGATTCAGATTCTGATTTATCGTGTATTACTTAATTAGGGTACAGGAGCAGGACCAAGGGCAGGGCTTTGCGTGCTTTCTGAAGCACGGAGGGGCCTCGTGTTGTTAAGAAAATGGTCACCCATCCAAATACTGACCGCGGCAAGTGCAGCTTAACCTCGCAAATCTATTGATCCACGCGATTACTCCACCACGACCCCCTCAACATGTAGTAAACCACATACGTAGTAGGTAGGTAATTAAAACAACTTACTGTGTTGGGACGTCCAGCCTTTTAGATTTCTGAGCCCCCATGTTTGAATTGTTATAAAAACTTCAATATATTTTAGTGACACATTAAACAAATATTTTACACTTCATATTCGTGCATCAAACGACATTTAATGCTGAGACACGACACAACAGCTCGATTTCCACTTATCAAACAAAGTATTTATTTTCCAAGTACCTCCACAAAGTGGATGCATATTGCATAATAATGCCTCGGTCATAGACATGACTCAAGTCTCAACTCCACAAACCCCACCACTTAATTCTAGGGTTGTGAAAGTATCGATAAAGAACAATAAAAAAAAAACTGGAGGATTTGAGTAAATAAGGAACTTAGTATTTTTGGAACGAAGTTCTTTAACGCGAGTTGTGGTAGGAGTTGACTGGTAGAAATCGTCACGTAACAAAAAAGGGATATAAAAACTTATTTTTTGTTTTTGTTTTAAATCGTACGTGAGACCGTACACGTTTGTATTCTTCTTTAGCAACTAATCCGATGACGACTAGTCTGCCAGCGTCATATATGTTTTGTCCAAAAAGTATCTGATAATGATAAAAATGTTTTCAAACAATAATTGTTAGATAAAGGGGTGAGATATATGTATAGTTGAAACCTCCTAAATACAGATGAATGTGTTACTAATTCATTTTAGTGACTGATTTAACCTGAACCGCACTGAGGTACCAATTTGACATTGACAGCGCCTTTATGTCGCAGTAAGGTTGATCTTCGTAGTGTTACCATTGACGTGCAGGTGACTGTACCAACCTAAAATTTCTACGCTTGTTATTGTTTCTCACGATAATTTATTATTTTATTGTATGAATCACCTTCATACTTTTTTATCGACAGATATGGGATCACGACTACAACACTAATTGCTTACGTTGGGGGAAGTCCGTGAGTTTGTACCGAAATTTACACACCATAAACAATAATTCAATGCAGTTCATTAAGGCTATTGCGTATCTCGTATTGGCTATCTTCAGTACATATCTAGGATGACGTCATACGCACCCAGTAGGTATCGCTGATAGCCACCGTAACACATATATTGACAGATGTTTTTGTATCGATACGTATAAGATTGCGATTGTCTAAGCTTAGTGGACATGAAATTGATAGTCATTTAGTTATTCGTGGCTTTCGTGTAAGACATTATACTCAAAGATAGTGTTTTTAACCGAAGCAGGTATTAAGTGAAGTGTGTAAATATTACGTATTTTGTTCTTTTATTGTGATTCTTGTTCATGGCAGAAGTATGGCACGACTATTATTGCTGGGATTTGCTGAAGAAGAGCGAAAAAATAGACGTCTGCTAGTTGAGAGACGCTGCTTACGCGACGCTACTAACCCATTCCAGTTGCCCGTAAAACCAATAGACAAACACTCGCTATTGATAAATCGGAACAACAATCAATTATAAACCTTATGCTATCAGACACAGCGTTCATTTACCAAGCACCGTACAACTTACTCACACGCAAACATCTGTTGTGCTGTCATTCTGCTGTGCAAAAGCCATTTATTTTTCATATACGTTAGTGATTGACTAAATCAGAAAGTTATCGATTTTACCATTTATTATTATTAATTTTTTTAGTATTAAAAAAAGTTCCTGAAAATAAAATCGCATAAAAAAAACAACATGTAAAAAATAGTAAGTCTCGCAACGCAGTTCTTCTACCGCAAAAAGATGTGAGATCTAATGTAAAACCAAGTCTGTTACTTAATTTATTCGATACCTATCTTTAGCAGCATCTATTCAACTACTTTGTTATGACAAAGTAGTTGAATAGATGCTGCTATAGATAGATGCTATAGATTGTCATCTACTTACCTTAATTAGTTAACGTTCAAAAGTGACCGTATCAATGTTAGACATCAATTTCTTCAATAATTATAATGACTTCACCATCACACGGCAACATAATCACATAATAATCTACTATTTTAAATAGTCCTAATTAAATAAACACAGCGCTAATATTAGGTACCTGTATTTACCTGTTTTGATTAAGTTGGCATTATTACTGTATGGAAATAAGAAATGTGGCTAACTAGCGAACTGGAATATTGATTATGAAATGCAATATTTCTTATCGTAAAAAAAGTATTAGGAAACTTTCAAAATGCCTTTTTTACATTCAGTGTTATAATAGCAATTAATTTTTAATATTCCAGTTCGCTAGTTAGCCACATTTCTTATTTCCATACAGTAATATTGCCAAATTAATCAAAACAGGTAAATATTTGACAACTATTTGCGGCGTTGCCAACCTTTAGCTTATACGCTCTTAACTCAATTTAGCCTGCTTTATCATCTCAATCTCATCGCTTGCCTTCGACACGCTGCGTATGCATAAGTATAGAATAGGTATATTAAAAGGAGATATCGTTTGTGACTTAGTGTACCCATACCCACCTATATCCACTATTTACCTACCTTCTATCTATTTAGGTAATGTAAGTGACGAAAAATGTCATGAACTGCAAAACTAACTTTGTAATCGGATATTATTTATATAGGATTACAAAGTTACTTATGCAGATCGTAAATCTAGAAAACGGGACTGAAATTGCGGTATGTTTATTTTTTTCTGGCTTTCAGCACTAATCGTGTTAAAAATTTGAAGCTTGTTTGTCTGATAGAAGCACCTTAGAATTTTGATGATCGGTAAGATATAGTTTATAACACCAAATTTAGAACATCTTTTGCACATAAATTTCACAATTATCTCGGTCCTAGCCTTTACAACAAAATAAGCAAAGATCTAAAATTGAAGAATCTTGATAGCCATACATGCAAAAAAGCTATTGAAAGATATTTGAAAGCACTAGACTACGACAGCACTGAAAAACTACTTTAGAACGTTGTTGTGATCAGGGCACATAAATAAATAAATAAATAATAAAGCACTGTTAACTGTACACATACAGAAATACACACATACATAAAACATATACACACATAAAACAAAACATATACACATATACATACACCCAAACACAGACAATTATTATCGTTTGTAACTTAATTAATATAATTACCTATAATTAATATAATTACCTATACAGTACGTAATCAAACTGCTGCTATGTGACTAACTGGAACTTTGTGGGAATCTGTTGTTCTAGGGTTGAGGAAGACTATCCCCTCGTGATACAGTTTATGCTAGTACGAGTGGATAGGGCGAATCAGTCTAAAGACAGCCAAACCAACATATTTACAGTGTACCATTTCACATTCAACGATCTGTTTATTTTGTGTCTATTATTAAGTTACTCTGTATGGTTGTCTCAAATTTGTAAAAAAAAAAAAAAAAAAAATGTCCTCCTTCCGAGCTACTCGCAGGTTTCTTTGGGTGAAGCACATTTGTAGTTTTTTGTGGGTACCTACAGAACTTTATTTTTGGATAAATTCATCCCAACTACGAAAACCTTCGGTGTGCGTGGTCCGACACGCACTTGGCCGGCTTTTTTTAATATTTTTATGGCTTTTCAGTTTTTTGCAATAAAATTACATACTTAGGTAAATTAATGTATAGTTGTGGCGTCAAGTACTGTGCATTTGTGAACGCACATTAGTATACATCCGTCACCTGTATTAGTTTAGATAAGTATTTTAATCTAATACAGGTGACGCCATGTATACTAATGTGCGTTCACAAATGCACAGTAGGTACGTGACGCCATATAGTCATATAAGTACATAGTAGCAATTTGTGTTTGGTAGCTGTTTTTTTTTCCTCATTACAAGGGTAGTATTCGTAGTATGACAACTATCCCTTATTAACAAGATCTTAGGACAAAAATGTACATAACATACGCCCGTATTCCTCGAAGGGATAGGCAGAGGTGAACCAATAGAACACTCGCATTTCGCCAGTTATGTTTAAGTCCCATGTACCTAATAGGGGCAAAGCTTATTGCCTGCACAAATCCAGACTCCGGATAGAAACCCCAGACGGAATAACCCAATGTTAAAAATAAAACAGCAAAAAATATTATCATTATATCATTGTATTTACAAAATATTGCACTTGGCGAGTGCCGCGACGCACTGACTTACATCTAACACATATTGCACAAACATTGCACCGGTTACAAGATCGACAGTTTACACTTAACTAAACTAAAGAACTGATTTTATTAGAATTAACATCATTTTACAGAATATTTTTTTAACACTTATCTGCTTTTAAAGGCGCCTTTTCTTAACATGTTTTTAATCAAGAACAATGTTCTTAATTAGGTAAGTTTCCATAAAATTTATTTAATTTCAATAGATAAATAGAATAATCTACATTTCACTAATTATTTAGATAAAGAAACAAAAAATTTCAAGCACTTGTCTCACCCTTATTTTTAATTACGTAGTTCATTCTCAGATAAATAATAAAAACTAGATTACAAGAGATTCTTTAATAACTTGGCTGTACACACTGCCGTGCACTGGAATGAACATTTTCTTTGAAAATAATTCTTAAACATGTCTTAGTTTTAATATTAATATCTTTAAAAATAATTATTTTTACATTAAAATTGGTGAGACAGGCGCCTAACTTTATAAAGTAAATATATTATAATAAAAGGAAAATTGCTAACAAGGTTGCTCAGGCGCAGACCGAGAATCATCATGAATAGAATATGTATACCGACTTTTATATTAACAAAGTTAAACCAGTCTCATTTCAATAAAAATAGACTTATTAAAAAAATTACTAAAAAGAATCGAAATTCTTAGTTATATTTTTAGGAAAGAACATAACTCCTGTAAAACGAAAACTTACTAAATCACAAAAATAAATTGTTTTTCTTCATATACTCTGAATAAAATACTTTTTATTTTATTTTAGTAATTTGATCACACATATAGCATTATGTACAGTCAGGGAAATTAATTGCTAAACAAACTGACACCCTACGTCAATTTGATGTGTTGTAGCCATGTCATGCAACTGTCAAGGAAAGTTGAACAAATCATTTAATTTCCCCGACATTACATTTAACAACTTTTTTTAATTTCATTCTCTTGAATCCTGTATTATACTCAACTGGACTTAGTGAGTCTTTGCTCTATAAAGACATTTGGTGAAAGTTTTTCATATTTTGTCCATTCTGAGTTACGCGTAGTATTACTTCGCTTACATTTGACAAAACTCTAATATTAGTACAAGTAAACGTAGAAAAGGTATTCATCAGGTTATAGCATATTTAAAACATCTTCACGTTTTGCTCAGTTCGGACAGAACCTTATATTATACAGTTCCAAAACTTTTTGATGAAAGTGTAAACAAAGTTCGGGTGACTGAATCATTCACTAAACGGAATTAGTAAAACATTCATCTGTATTTAGAGGGTTTCAACTTTATATCTCCCCACTTTTTCCAACATTTTTTTTTTAATATCATTATTATATTGTAATTGAAATCGTGCCCGACGAAAATAACCTCAATAAAATTGTCAATTGAAAAACGTTTAAAAGGTGATTTAAAATTAGGATTTTGGGTTTAAGTATTCATATAAAAACATTTTACTTTTAAGTGACACAACAATTTGCCATGCACAAGTACGTTTTTTGACCCATTTGTTTACATTTTCGTCAAATTGTTTTGGAATAGAGTATAGTAACGATTAGCCGCTTTATCGCTTTGAGTTTCAGAGTTGGTAAGTGTAGCGTTCAGTTCACAATAGTGAAGTAGAAATAGACTGGACCGTCGCCTAGTTGCACTAAGTTATTACTAAATACAGGCTGTGTATAAAACTAAAGCAGATTTTGACATGGCATGACATTTTGGCGAGTCTTTTTATAAGTAGATCCCTTATTTCCGTCAAGGGCCAGTCCTCAAATAAATCTCATCACGAAAAAACAACGTAACGGTTTAATCCGACAAGTAAATTATATCAATCAAGTCCTGGAAGTCTCTATAATTCGGTACAAATTGGCTATGCTTAACTAATTAATTAGTTAAGTATGAAAGTATTTCAAGCCTGCCTTATTTAATACACAGCCTGCACACTACAATACAACTATTTTCTTAATGTCCCTCGGCAAACTTCATGTTTCGTCAGTCGTCGGATTTCTGTCACTTGGCGCTTGTACGTATAAACTCCTACCACCAAGCCTGCGTTGCCGTCAACCATAATCTGACGAAATCCGACGGCCGACGAAACACGAAGTTTGCCGAAGGACATTAATAAAATAGTTGTACTGTAAATTATTCTATGTATAAAGGTTATTTTCAAAAATAAATAACTACATACATAGTTTAACATTAACAATCGATATACTTTAAAGCCTTATTTTAAAATAAGGTGGTATACGTGTATGAGATACAAAACTTAGTAAAAATACGTGAATATACAAGTTTTTTTAATTATTAATCAAGAAAGCATGTGTCACGGTCTATTTGATTATATTTACACGATGTTTTTTTACAAGTGAAGAGGCAAAAAATACAAAAATAAAACGTGTTATTGTTAAATAGCATGCGTTTTCTGTAACGTTATTTAGCATGCTATTTTGTCTCTGGCTATAGGAAAAAAAGCTCATCACTTGCTGCTAAAAAACATCGTGTAAATGGGGCATTCTTCCAAAACTTTGCACGATATTCCGACC
The DNA here is from genome assembly GCA_914767755.1 of Agrochola circellaris. Taxonomy (NCBI): domain Eukaryota; kingdom Metazoa; phylum Arthropoda; class Insecta; order Lepidoptera; family Noctuidae; genus Agrochola; species Agrochola circellaris. Next base: position 16,221,191 of record OU611860.1, read on the forward strand.
AACAATGTATCGAACTTTTTTCTCCGAATAAAATCCGTTGGTGTGTTATGTGACGTCAATAGAACGTCTTAGTCATTAATAATGACGCAGTTTTTCATTTCGTATCATTTTGTGTACCTATAAAATAATTTTGTCAAAATATATTGCACTTTTTATTAAAAATATAGTAATTAGCTAAAAATATTGCACTTTCCAACCATTTGGAATCATTTTCATTTATTTTGGTTTCGTATTTTTAATTAAAATAATATTCAGATCCAATATTATTGTGAAACAAAATTTGTAACACCCTTTTGCCTCCACAATTATTTATAAAGAAATTCTCTTTTAGTAGTTTTATTAGTTGACAATGGCCATGAATTCTTGCTTCTGTAAATAATAATATCAATATCAGATATTACTGATCCACTATCACAGATATTACTATTATACAGAAGCTATTAGGTTATCTGACTTAAGTAAGATGCATTTAAAAGATACTAACAACACAAGTATAATTTCTCCAGGAAGCGAGAAAAAATATTACATCTTGTAAATACACCTGAAGCAAGGTCAGTTCAATAACTTGTACAACATTAAATCATTACTTGATTTTTTTACATTTGCTTGAGTATTCACCACGCCTTATAACGTTGCAAAAAATAATTACAATTGAAAGGCGTGACCTCAAACGTTACCTTCTGCTTTATGGTAAGTACCCTAACGTGTCCTCTAGACTAGCGTTCCTGCTGAGGGGCGCATGTGCGAAGAGCGCAGCGGCAGGGACCCGCTGGCGGGCGCCGCACAGCGCGGGGCCCGCCAGCGGGGGCCCGGCGGCCGCGCGCGGGGCCCCGCACAGCGCGCGCACGTCGGTGCGCTGCGACAGGCGCACGTCGGCGAACAGCGCGGCCATCTCTGCTGACTTCTTCACTGATAGAGCCTCTTGTGACCCCGCGCCTGTGCTGCGGACTGGATACAAGGATATTTTATTAATAAAAACACCTTACAAACCAACCTAGGACGTTGTCGGCCTCACAGGGCTTTTTTGTGAGGTCAAAGTCAAGTCAAAGCCAAAGACAAATCATTTATTTCAAATAGGCCCTTGTAAGGAAGGCACTTTTGAACGTCAAAATTTCCACGAAAAATTAATTGATTGTACTCGCCCCTTCCAAAAGGTAGTTCTCGTATGGAGAAGAATGGGCAAGAAACTCAACCGTTACTCTTTTAAAATGTTTTACATTATTTTGTATACATTAATTATATAATTATATGTGAAGACGCAACTAGAATAAAATTACTGTACCAGAATAGGTAAAAAGAATTAAAAATGAAGTAACCAGTAAGCAGATAAATTAATCATGTGATAGACACATAATGGTGCTCACATATTTACAAACATTGTAAAAGTAGACGATTTTCCTAAAATTTTACAATTAGTAATTCAGTGTGTGAGGAAGTAATCACAGTATGCAAAATCAATGTCATATAATTTAAAAAATACTAATTATACAATTAAATTAGCAACCAGTTTGATTTTGTCTAGATTCTAGATTATTCTATGGAGCAGGACCAGCATGTTTCCAAGCATACTTATGTTGAATTTATAGAGGTAAATAAGTCCTCCGACCAGAGCATAAACTTAACTAAGCAACAATACGTTAAAATCACCCCCTGTGTGCTCATGGCGTCGCTGGTGAGAGGACAGCAAGGGAACGGCTGGATCAAAATGAAGAAGGATGTTTTCATAACATTACACGTTAGTATCACGAGGATCTAAACTCTTTAATAAACGATATATCTATCTATCTCTTTCTCCTCCGTTTACACAGACAGGACATGCACACCTAATATTAGATACCAAACTTAGATTACACTTAGCCTTCATACACTTATTTAACAAGCGTTCGAATGAAACAAATACATCTCTTCGAACGCGCTATTTTAACGCGCGCTTTTTTTTATCGCGCTAGCAAAAAGCGTTCTTGTGATTTAGGGCTTACTAATCTAAGCCCCAGTACACTCTCGATCCATTCCGTAAACATCTCACCGTGAAGAGTGAGGTGAAGTGAGCATGTATAGTGTCAATGGCTAGCTTTAGGTGCAATGACAGCTCACATCAAGGTCACTTCACCAAAGTTATCAAGGTGAGATGTTTGCAGAATAGCACGGTATTACTCGAGGTCGACGCAACACGTTTTCATCTTCTATTCTCCCGTGTCAACCGTGACGCTAACATTCATAACATTCAAACAACTCAAAAACTACTGGACCGTTTAAAAAAAATCTTTCACCAGTAGAATGCTATATTATCACTGAGTAACATAGGCTATAATATATAAAGATATGACGCGGGCGAAGCCGCTGGCGGAAGCTAGTTTATAATATAAAATACAAGCCGTGTGCCGGTGAGATTTTCCATCGACAAAAATGACGAACTTCCATAGAGACTTTCATCCTCTATTTAATTCTCAATTCTCAATTCTTTATTGCGTACCATAATGTATACAGTTGGTGGGAAAAACAGTTACATCAGTCTCAATTATGGACCCTGTCGGGCACAGCATACATAAAAGTAGGAGAGAGGAGGAAGAACGCTTGGAGGAAGAACCCCTTTAGGGAATGAATTTTCAAGAATCCTTCCTTAATGGTCACTTTTAATACAATTTGTAACTGAATCAATGCACATTATGAAAGTAGTTTGTACAGAATCGTTTACTGAATCAATTTCTGTATTTTTTTTATACAATGTGAAATTTTATTCGTTTGTATCCTCTTAAGGGGTCATTTTACTCATCATTACGAACAACTTTCACTATGGGGCCAGCCCTGAAATCGCGAAAAAAAAAATCAGCTGTTCCATACATTTATTTTCGCATAGCTCGTTATAATGTAGGGAACAGCTGATTTTTTTTTACTGGTTTTGCCCCTTATACGTCTGCGACTGTGTGTGTGCACAGATTTGTAATGTGACCACAACTTTTTCACATAATCAGTATAACTAATTTAATAAAGAAACAATATTTTATACATAATAGTAAACATTCAGTGTATGTATGTATAAAGATACAAGATAAAATTTGTTTGTTTGTGTGTTTGTATGTAGGAGGTAATCTTCGGACCTACCCGTCGGATTTGAAGATTTCTTTTTGCATTGGATAGCCCAATTCTTGAGAAAGGTTGTAGGCTCGCGGGCAGAACCTAGTATTAACAAAATATTCTAATTGGGGTGTTTGGTGGTGTGCGAAAATATCAGGCTTCTAAATCCAGCGGTGTAGGCTGTGCATTGTCGAACACTGAGATTTTTAGTATGTTTAAAAATTATAAAAATATGAATTTAAATAAATTCACGCATCCTTACCAGTAAGTCGCTGCATATTCCTGGCCCGTGGCTTGTTCTGCAGCAACAGCTCGTAGTCCAGCGCGACGCTGTCGGAGCTGCGTGCGCGCCGCCCGCGCTCCGAGCGACGGCGCCCGCCCGCACTCGCGCCCCATCGACTGGAACATTAACAACCATTTTTAGTACCTGTACAACTAGCGATCATCCCCTGCTTTGCATGGTTTTTACAACTTGACAATACATCGAGATTTCTTTATTAAACGTAAGTTTAACATTATTTTACATATAATACACATAAACCTTCCGGAATAACTTATAATATGATGGTGAAAGCCGCATAAAAATTGATTGTGTAATTTAGAAGAATAAGGCGGTCACCCAGACAGATACGAAAAGCGAATTTAATTTATAATTTGTATATACAGGGTTATTGGTAAAACACCAACAACCTCTTAAGGGGTCATTCTACTCATCAATAGGAATAACTTTTAATATGGGACCAAACTAAAAACGCGAAAAAAAAACAGCTGTTCCCTACATTTATGTTCACAGAACTCGTCAAAATGTATGGAACACCAGATTTTTCTTTCCGGATTTAAGGCTTGGAACCAAAGTAAAAGTTGTTCATAATGATGAGTACAATGACCCCTTAAGAGGTTGTTGGTATTTTACCAATAACCCTGTATAGATTACATTACCAAGGGGTGTCGTGTTACTGTCTCACGTAATTCTACCGCTCTTGTCACCATGTGTCCTCATCATATCGCAGTGGTTATTTTGGAGGCCTGCTCTACTGTGGGAGGCCTCTAGTAACTTTTAACAATTATAAAATCTCACCTAGTTCTGCCGCTCTTGTCACCGTGTGTCCTCATCCTATCACAGTAGTTATTGGAGGCCAGCTCTACTGTGGGAGGCCTCTAGTAACTTTTAACAATTATAAAATCTCACCTAATTCTGCCGCTCTTGTCACCGTGTGTCCTCATCCTATCACAGTAGTTATTGGAGGCCAGCTCTACTGTGAGAGGCCTCTAGTAACTTTTAACAATGATAAAATCTCACCTAGTTCTGCCGCTCTTGTCGTCTTGTGACTTGATTCTGTCGCAGTAGGCATTGGAGGGACTGCGAAGGTACTCCATACTGTGAGAGGCCTGTACCCTCCGAGGCCCGGTGCAGTAGCACTTATTGCTATCCGCGCAGCTTTCTGAGTCGCAGGAGCAGTAGCTGAAGTCGCCGTCATAACATTCCCTGGAATTACGTAAGAACTTTGTTCAAAACTTTTTCGCTACGAGTTTCTATTTGGGTAATTATAATATTTAAAAGATAATTTTATTCGTTTGGTGAATAATCATTTAGTCGACAGCATAATATGGGAATATGTTGGCGCTATGTGTACAGCTAAAGTTTATTACTAAAGCTTTATAAGAAGAATTATAAGCCTTAAGGTAAGAGATACGGGACTTTTTCTGAACTGTTGATCGTACTGCGTAAACCAGCTTCAGTCACTTTTTCTTATTATTGTCTGGCATTTTTTGCTTAACTGGATCGTTTTGGGGCAGCCGTGACGCACACTCTCCTGCTAATTCCTTAAATCGCACATTTTACACTTTTTATTTGATACTTATTTATTTTTTAATCTGCTGTATAAATTGTGTTAAATAAATGTTTTTTTCTTTCTTTCTTTACTGCTGATTGCATAATTAAATCCTCGCGAAAATAATTAACAATAAAAACCTAATAATTCCGTTTAATCGTCAAACAATTCCACTAATCAAGCCAAATATTTGGTGAAATTAATTCCTAAATTCAACTGTAAATAACTCTTAATTCAGTTCAGTAACTCACACGTCCCAGCCGTCTGACACGCTCTGATTACCCTCCACACATTTCATTTCTACTACCAAGTAGTTAACACAAAAATCAACCATAACATAAAGCAATAAGGTCGAGATTGAACTATTTAAAAGGATATTTAATATAATTAAATACTACTATCTCTGCGACTCCTATTGGTTGAAGTGACCAAGACGTCGAAAGTAGAGAAATTTTTCATTAAAACAACTAAGTTAATAATGTGTGTGGATAGTTCTTATGAATAATTTTATATCGTTAAGTGTTCGTAGTAGGGTTTTTAATTGCAGTTATTTTTCACCATGTTACTTTAGCTGAGTGGTCATTATCAAGCGGAAAACCGTTTCTCTTTATGTAAGTAACTAAATAATCATTTGTTTACCAAAAACTTAGCCTAGGTAACATCAGTTTTTATTTCGCAGAAGGAGGCTGCAGAAAGGGAGAGGGAAATTGAGATCACTCTCCTGATTCGTAGCAGGCGGACCGATCGTCTACGCGCACCCCTATTTAACGTCGCGGGAGGAGTCTCAGACCTCACTTTCGCGCGGGCATGAGGTGGCCCAAAAAAGCGGGCCGGCACCAGTCGGGGATCACGGACGCATAATGGACCTCATGATCCCCGGTCCAAGTGTGGGAAGGGTACACCGGGGTGGTTTTTAGTCGGCGGAGGACATCCATGAGGATTTTCCACCACGAAAAAAAAAAAAAAAGGTAACATCAGTGTTGATTAAATAAGGTATGGTACAGATGAGTAAGACCCTAAGCCTTCATACTAGGAAAAGTATCTTGAAGAACAGTGTTCTTTAGTGGCACGTTTTACAAAATATTTATATCTTCGCGAACGCCATCTTCGCGATCCTTACATAGTCCTTTAAACTGGCTGGCTGTCACTGGTTGTTCATACTGGCAATCAATATTATATTTGACTCGCCTAACTTTAAAATCCTACTACTAAAAACCCTCCCTGTTTCCTGAGGACGCTAATCAGATTAAAATCTCACACGTTTTAATTGAATAGTTTTTTCAATTTTTATTAATACCACTACTAACCCGCTCTGAACACGCTTGATAGATTACGGCCCTCCCCCTCTCACAGAGAGGAGGCCTGTGTCCTAGCAGTTGATTGTAGTGATAATTAACGGTAACAGGTAGGTGAGGAAATGCTAAAGAGGTGGCACGCAGTGTTCCATGCACGCCTTTATGGGAGGACGTGCGGGCGTGGGATCAGCCGCACTTGTTGATGGGGCCTGCCAGGCATGGCGGGTTGATACCAGTGCGGCGAATGTACAAGTATCTTCCGGGCCCCCAGCCCATGGTAGTAGTGGTAGAAGGAACAGTGGGGTGGGTCTCCGACACAACCCTTCGTTCTTCGAGAATTTCTCATGGAGAAAAAAAGGTAAAGAAAAGACAACAGAAAACTATTTTTCACTACAGCTGAAAAGCTCACAAAATATATAGCTATATTTTGTGTGCTTTTCAGCAGTCTTAAATCGTCATCCCAATATTCTGTAATAATCAACTGATGTCTAAACTATGACCAATTTAGCTAAATGTCAATGATATAAACATGTCTACCATTGCGCAAATTGCTAAAACTCACTTTTAGTTTTATCGCAGCCATTATCGCAAATATATCTAAATTACTTTCGATATTCTAAAAGCAATAATCATTTGCTTCTTGTAAATCTTTGGGGTTTGCGAAATATTCTGTTTTGACGAAATCTTAAATTGAAGCTAATGATGTAAGTATCTCGTTTACATTAATTTTTATGAGACATACAAAAATCCTTGGAAATAAGTTTATATCTGGAGATTTCTAGTATTAAAGACATTTAAAGTAAAGTAAAAGTAAAAATCATTTATTTCAACATTAAAATTACAATATTGAGATAGCGCACAGTATGATAAATGCCTCAAAAAACGGACATCACTTTTATGACATCACAGTTATCTTGTCAGTAACATTTTAACTATGTGAGTTAGCAAACCTACGATAACTTCATTTTTACTTGATCAAACTAAATGACTGTTCACCGTAACGGAAGCCAAATCACATTATACATACATAGATCGTTGACGACAAGGAAATTTGGCAATAATCATTTCTGCACATGTGGCTTCCCTGGTACCTCATTAAATACATATAACTAAGTAAATGTCTATTAACTACTCCTAAGTTGCTATGTATTTTTTTTTTGACATACGGTCTTGACACAATCTTTTCATTATTTGACATTAAATCGGCTCAATTGTCGATTTGCCTTTAGACGTCGTTAGCCTGTTATACCAAGAATTCTAATTTCAAATATATTTTATTAGTGGCTTTTGTGGACTGTTGTAATGGCAATCATGTCATTTAGTTTAAATAGGTTATTATTTTTATTATTATTTTATTCATCTTCTTTATAGATTCTTTCATATTTTGTGAATGTGAGAACGTTGTGCTTAATAAACTGTAGATTTGTAGTCCATTTTCTAATTTGTGAAGTACCTGGTACTTATTGAAAGACCTACACTGTCCTCCAATACTTATTAAAACACTGTAATGTGAAAACATCGTAAAAGCCAATTATTTTTAAAAGAGTAACAGTGGAGTTTTTTGCCGGCTGTTCTCCATAGGAAACGACCAATTGGAACCTTCTGAAGTTTCATAAGTGCCCATGTAGGTTTATATGAAATAAAATATTTAGATTTTGGTCGTTTAGCGTACATACGTAATACATAATCAGCCTATAATGTTCCCACTGCTGGGACACAGGCCTCCTCTCTGTGAGAGTAGACCATAATCCACCACGTTGGCCCAGTGCGGGTTGGTCGATAGTGTAAGGAAAGATAAAGAAAAAAGATACTCACTTCGAACAATCTTTGCAGCTCTTGCTTTTAGTCAAAAGCTTGGACTTGGCCGAATCCTTAGTCTCGACAGCAGAACAATAGCACTTAGATTTGCTTCCACCCTTCAATGAGCAGTAACATCTGTCCACACAACTTTCAGATTCGCATTCAGAACAAGACACGTAGCCACTCGAACTATTCCTGTTCTGACAACCTAATCTATTACTCAGGGTAAGAAAATCCGAGTCTTCTGACGTCGACGTCCTCTCTCCCGGTCTGGATTTTCCAGTTCTTTTTGAAACATGGACGATCTTGTCGGATCTTTTCGAATGTCTCTGTCTCGATGCCTGTCGCTTTGGGGGAGGTAGCATGGGCTCTTTGGGGCGAAACTGTCGCAAATCGTAGCTGGAGGTAGAAACGGAGCTTTCGGAAACCGGGTCTTTTGCTAAATCCACGGATCCGGGAGTTTTGCCCTCTTTACTTCTTATGTCTTTGCCGAATGGCATCCGAAAGACCATCCGGAGACCGCTCGCGCCTTTTAGTATCTTTCGTCTTTTGTTTTGGAACATACTATTTCTTCTTAGTATCTTTTTTTTTTGCTTCTTCATTATTGCCTTGCTGTGCTGAAAGATCTCGTCTTTCGTTAAGGTTACTGCTAGTTTTAGTAGGAATTCTTTATATATCGGCTTCAAATCATTGAAGGACATCCCTTCAGCATCTATTATGGCATTTAGGATCTCGTCCATCGAATGCAAGTTCTCCTGAACTTTGAATTCATTAAAAAGTTCATTGAACCCTAACGGTGAGCCACCTCCTTTTTTACCGTTGTTTCTGGAATTTAAAATTAAACTTAAATTATTCTGTCATACAATTATCAACTGCGATACTAATATGTTTGGAAACAGTGGGCAGAGTTCAGGGTTTTGAAAGTAAAATGTTTGATAATATCAAACAGCTTTTGCCATTTCTTAGAATGAATACCACAATGATTTGTAAGATTTGCTTTAGCTTAATTGAGGCATACTACAAATCATAATTGAGCCAAAGTTTTCATAATAGTGAAGATTTAGCCAGTCACTGATCAAATTAACGACAACACAAATGAAAAAAAAAGTAATAAAATTAACAAAAAAAATAAAGCAGAGTACATTGGCTTTCTCAATAAGGATGTTGCAAGTTGCAAGTGTAATGATAGTTAAAAATAACTCGGCGGCGTATTGGATCAGAGGAATGTAGCGGACGCGCTTGCGTTGCTACAATTACGAGCATGCGAACGCCCGCAACACTCCACTAAGCACGCTGTATGCGCCTCACGTTACAGCAATTTGAACGAACATATTGATCATGTGAAAAACTCAAGATGTCAGCGTGCATTGGGTAAAAGGAAATAACAGCTCAAGCGTACCAACGAAATTGCTAAGAACGAAATTTCAACACTTGATTTATACACTAGAACAATTTAGAAAAACATACCTGTGTCCAATCGACTTGTACCTAGTAAGTCCACCCGCGTTCAGGAAGCTACCCGAGCGAGGAATAGCCACTTTAGTGAATATATCTCCAGATTCGTTTATAGACTTTCTGCCACTTTGACTTCTCCGTAGAGGCTCTTTGGGTGGCTCTGGTGGGGCTTCCGAAGGCGGCTTTATAGGTATCGGAGGAGGTAAGGTCGGTGGTCTCTGCAAACTTTTTCTTCGTTCCAACTGTCTAAATAGTTCTATTTTCTCGGAAACCTTGCTTCGCACGGAAGATTCACTGCTGTTTATATGTTTGAGGTTCTGAATCTGTCGGAGGGCTGGATTCTGAGCCTTTTTAACTGACTTTTTGGAGCCCTGCGTATCGCTTCCACTTGTGTCGTTATGCTTTATAGAATCCAGTTTGGCTTTCACTTCTTCTACTGTGATCCGTTTCACATCGGCGGGAGGGATCGACGGAGGTGGGGGAAGGCGCGGCAGGCTCTCCGAAGATAACTTCTTCGTCCTTTCCAACTTGGGTTTTTCTGTGTAAGATTCGCAGGCAGAGAACCCATCTGCTCTATCACTATCGCCACTCATTGAAGACGTGCTTCTCTTCTTGCGCGGCGGCCTTGTTGGTATTTCGTTGTGCGACATGCTGCTTCCAACGCTCATACAACTGACTCCGTTTCGATTCTTGAGCTTCTTCTTGTCATTATGACCCTGCCGGCTCATGTGCGCCATCAGCGATTTGTATAACGTGGCCGCTATCACGATAGCGTCCTCTGTCGTCTGACATACAAACCCATGACACTCCAGCTGCTTCGCGACGCCGATCTTCCTCATCACAACAGCGAAAAGGGGTGAATGCGAGTTTTCGTTGTGGGAGAGGATGTACTTTTTGTCTGGTGACTCTAAAGTTTTGAAAAGGGCTTGTCGGTCGATGTTATCAGGATCGGTGATAAGGGGCAGGAAGGCGTAGCATAGATCGTGGTCGTCTTCTTCGGAGGGTTGAACGACGAATTTTACGGCTGACCAGACTGCTATCGTGGGAAAAGGGTTGAGTTGTTCGAGGTCGCCTTTGTCGCCTTTGTATCTTACTTTAAGTCCGCTTTTTGAGATTTCTAATCGTCCATTTAGGGCGTTTTTATGGCGGTAGTTTCTCCTATATGTGAAGTATAGGTCTCTTAAGGGTGTCTGGAGTCCGGAGAGGCTGGTGACCTTGTTGTGCAAGGGCGTGGAGCCGAGGTAGTGCACATTGAATATGTGCACGCCGATGGACTCGATCGCCTGCTTAGACTCGCCCGCCATGTCCGCGAACATCCGCTCTATGCGATCCTGCACTGTGTTGTTAAGATTACTGACTTTGCTCTGGCAGTAGCCGTCGTCATCTTCGAAGATCGTTACTTTGCCTTCGTGCGTCGAATTCACCTGAGAACAAGAATATTTTCATTAAAATAATGATTCAATATAGATATTACGTGAACATTTTTGATGTGTAACATCTTTCCTCTCGCTTTCTGTGGGAGTATTCTCGTGAAAAGGGACGGAAGTGTGTAACAGAAAGCCGGGGAAGCACGCGCTATTTGACTTGACCAATGAGCGCGCGCGGTGCTAGAGTTTTCCGTCAGAAACGACCTTGACGAGGCCCCGCCCCTTTAATGTTGCTTAGTCAGATGTTAAATATGCAACTACTGTAACGCTCGCTCGTTATTTTTTAATTATGAAAATAACCTGGATCATAACAAACAAAATAATATTTTTTCAGGCGATAAATAAAGTCATTTTTCTACATAAATACCTACTTATAATGAATCCAATAACAGCAGTACATCCGCGTATGACTTTGTATATAATACCTATATATCTTTACATAAGTAGACCGTGCAGGCGTGCTTGCCGTGATGCTTGATGAGCGAAACTTTTATATTAAGTAATTGACTTTATTAAATTAACGAAGAGGCGAGATCTATCTTCTATTTGGACTTTTTTAATAGCAGCTGGGAGTCTAGATTTATGCCCAGTTGATAGCAATAGGCTCGGTCCCTATGGAGATGTGGGTGTGTGGCGGCATTTAAATCGCTACATGCGAACTACGCATCAAAGATCTGACGTCACACAACATCCTGACGTCACACAAATCCTGCATCGCGCAATTAGAGTTTACCGCGCGATGGACATATATAACAAGCTCCCGACTTCAACCTCTGGGCAGTTGCCCTCCAGACACGACAACCGTCTGGTCGGAGGATCCTCCCTTTTCTAAAGAAGATGAGTGAACTTTACACCCTGTTCCTCATACGTCTAAAGGTTTATCGTTCACCTCTTCCTAACTCGTCGGGGATAACACGCGTGATGTTATGTCAGAAATCTATTGCTACTCGACAGTCGACGATAAGTGGACATATAGAAATGCCCCTATACCTTTTTATAGGTTGTTTTGAGTTCAGAATAAACGGCCAATTCCAGTAACCTATTTATAATTTTGATAGAGCTCGGGTCTATAGTGTTGCCGTCTATTTTCGCCAGAAATAAACCTAGTTATTTACAATTCACTTTAGAGATTGGCAGAATTGTTTACTGGTTTGCTTGCAATATTAAGAAATAGAATAAAAACCTACTCCCAGTAGTATTGACGGTTACAATTAATACCTCAAAAAGATGAGACATGCCTATTGTGTTAGGTATATACCTCTAATTACAGGGTTTTTGTTACTTAATTAACATTTCGCCATCTGCAGTCATTGGGCTTAGTTGTTGTAATACATAGTTAGATTATGTATGTATGTAATTTGTTACTGTGAGTCGTCTTTATCTAATACTCTTTGCAATCCATTGTAGGCTATTGTAACTATTTTGTTAGTTACATGACGCAATCATTTCTTAATTAAGGTCTGATTTCGCATTCTCATACTTTACTGTGTATGTCTTTGGTCTAGTAAAGTTACTAAACTATATATTTAATTGGGTAAATTGGACGTAGTTAAACAGAAAGGATCCAACCCACACAGAGTTAGTTTTGAGATATTCAAGTTTTAAGATCAGATCGTGTTATGTGGTTGTATGACCTGCCATACATACGGGTTGGTAACGTATGGTCATAATGACATTGGGCGTTGGGATTGTTTTTGTGATATTAAAGTTTTGACTACAGAGAGTGTTTTGGTATACATAACTCATTTTCGCCCATAGTGTGGGTTGGATCCTTTCTGCTTAAGTACGTCCAATTGGCAATCGATTTGATCTTGAAAATAGAATATGAGATCAGATCCTTTAAGTCTGCAATGATCTGCTGGTCGTTATTAATATGTGTAAGAAAGATCTTTGACGGAAAAACAGATGCTTCTGAACTGCCTCATTTTTTTGCTTCGATAAACGCTAAGCCTGACTGCGACGTGTTCGCGAATGAATGGAAGAAGATCTTGTCAGTATGTCTGGAGTATTTTGAGATGAGCGTATGACTGACGAGTAGTTGTTTAATTTTGTTTACTGTACTTTAATAATGTGTTTGTATTTTTGTCTTTGTCTTTAATTAATTTAATTGGCCTCGGCCGGTATATGTTAAAATATATAACTGGTGACTGGTCCCGATATGGGTACCAGAGTGCTGGAATAACTCATTATTATTTATTTACAGCAATCGAGAGATTATGATAATGATTATTTGAAGCTTCAAGTTTTTCAATACGTAGATAGTTTTCTTTGTTCTCTGCTGAGCTTATAAACAAGAAAATTCACAGGCGCTGTCTGAATAAGTTTCAGTATATACATATATGGTTTCTAGTCTATGCTATCGTGATTATAAAGAATAAGTTGTAATAAAGAAACAAGATGCTCACCGTACTTATCATGTCAATATTAACATTGATGACAAAGACTGCAAGTGTGCACATCTCATCAAAGTTAATGTCAACTCAGACTTAACAGGTGTCACCAAGAATTTCTACTTTACATAATAATGAAACACGTGCATTTGTTGTTAGACTTTGATATGACATGGGAACGAACCTGCGACATCATTATGTTGTTACATTTCTGAGGGTGTCTGTGTATATTTTAACTTACTTTTTATTTCACTTGCTTTACTATACTTCTGAATTATCTATTTCTTTAAGTCAGTAAGATAATTCATAAAATAATTTGACTTCTTTTAATATTATTGAGCTAAGCTCAAATTGTCTGATTCTTTAGTAGTATGGCAATTTTTTTTGCCAGTCAGCAAGGGTTTAAGCAGTGGTGGCCCATTGGTTACGGTCGCAACTTACGAGTTACAGTTAGGTCGTAGGTTCGAACCCAAACAGGCGCTTTACTTTGTATAAATAATTTAATCACGACTGCAGTCAAAACGGTGAAGGAAAACATCGCGAGGACACTGACCTGTCCAAAAAATCAAAAAATTCGAAAACATGTGACATCTACCAAGCCGCATTGGGCCCGCGTGGTGTATTACGGCCCACTCCCTCTCACCGATAGGAGGTAGGATGCAGTAAGGTGGTACCAGGCGACCGCACACAGTGCTCTTACTGGTCGCCACTGGTCAATCTCTGCTGAAGCGCATTCTCGACAAGGTGTCCTGGTACCTGCTACCTGGTAAATGTCGCGGGAATCCGCTAGATGCGGGAAGCACAAGGCCGGCCTTTGTTGGCGAAGGTGCAAGCTTAGCAGTGGACACCTTTCGGTTGAATGATGATATTGGAGGCTGTTTTGGAAGATGACTGTTTTTGGTGATTAAATATAGAACTATTGGTCCCGGCTGTCATTCGTAATCTTTGAAAGTCGTCACGGATACCCAGAAGCCCGAAAGTCTGACAACCAGTCGTCGTAGGGTCGTGTTAGTATCTGGGTTAGTATCTGTGTTAGTATCGTCGTAGGGTCGTGTTAGTATCTGGGTTATGGAGATCAGACAGGTAGAAGCTCCATGTAAAACTGGTGTTCTGCTGCATCCTGTCAGACTGGATGCCAACCCCAACATAGTTGAGAAAAGACTAAGGAGATGAGTTACCTTAGCCGTTCCTATCTGGCTATGAGTCGTCGAACAGTGCGTCAATCTTGTGCTGTATGGTGATGATATAAATGAGGTTTCAGTTCCATGGTGACAGTTACCTTAGGGTCTCTATCTGGCACCGGCCCGTAGTGGTGGCTGGTGAGCGATCGGGAGTCGTCGAAAAGCGCGTCGATCTTGTGCTTATAGGAGAGCGACGAGACAGACGGCGCGCGCGCACGTCTCGGCTCGTCCTCGCGCGCGCCCAGGCGGAACCCGCCCAGTGGCGCGCTGCCGTTGTCGCACGTCACCATCTGGAGACAAATAACAATAAAATATAGTATTTACGTATTCTTCTTTAACACAACATACGAGCAGTGTTGAGGTGAAGAAAGGCATGCGTTCTGTTTATTTGTTACTGGTTTCCGAACGCTATACTATTGGCGAACAATGCACGCACCACTCGCTCTGTCTGTCCCTGTCACCGACCATGCACCCCATACAAATTTTGTCAAACTCAAACTCAAAGCATTTATTTCAATTTAACCATTTACAGGCACTTTTGAATTGTCAAATAGTCGGTCAGTTAGTCAGAAAGTTGAAGCTTGCCCATTCCAAAACGTAGATCTTTATGGAGAAGAACGGTCAAGAAACTCCAAGGACTCTCTTTTCTTTTTTTGGCATGAAGAAGCATTTGTAAACACGTCGCATAACAACCAGACCTTGTTTCCATCCGGGCATCGCATGGCACTTGCATTCAGTTATAAACGCGATGATCGATTTATTCGATTCGATTGATTGATCGATGGATCCATAATAACGCTTTTTGCGTACCTATAATAGCTGTTTTAGTATCGTTTACGTCGGAAACCAGTACGTTGGTTTTGCACTATTTAACCTATGTTACATCCCCTCCACACTAATTGGCAATGTAGCTGAAATTCTAGACTTTTGAGCATGTTTATTATTTTATGTATGTACCGACAGAGAAATGGACCAAAATGCTTGAAATATAATTATGATTATTTCTAAGAGTAGGTGAGTTATTCTCAGTAGGTAGTACTCGAAACCTATAGAAGGTGACAGACGCACGAGCAAGTACCCTAATTATGCGAACTTTTAGGACCTGGGTGGCACAGCACAGCAGGAAATCCTTCGGCATCACTATATGCAAGCGCATTCTGACGGCAACGATGCCGTGGTATCCTTAAGCATGCCGTGACGTCCTTAGGCATCATAATTGTTTTTTTTTTTTTTGGCATAATATTAAGTTATTATTCCTATTCGTCGCATAATCCCTTGCCGTGCCCTGTCGCCAGATAGCGCAGGCCCTTAGGGTGACCATTTCTGTAAATTCAGAGTAATTCATTCATTCTTCTCCATAGGAAACGACCAATTGGAACCGCCCCTAGTTCCCTCTCTCCTAGCTTCTGACGTGTCATAAGTGCCCATGTAGGTTTTTATGTATAGGTTTTGCCAAATTAACTACGAACATAGATTGCACGCACATTGTCAAATCACAACTGCCATTGTTGAAGACGTGTATGAACTCTTTTGTATGCCATCATTTACTTTGAATTTTTACATTCCTTTTATTTACTCTTTTGTTTTTTTATCTGCAATTAAAATATACGCTATAATTTTTCCCTGATAGGAGCGTTTATTCTGAAAGTAGGCAACGTCGCAAATTGCTGTCAAAAATTTCGCTATTTTGATTAATTTGGCAATATTACTATATGAAATATGGCTAACTAGTGAACTTAAATATTGCTTATCATTAATATCGTAACACCGAATATTTAGTTTTAGATGTAAGAAAGTTGTTTCTGGAGACTTTCCAAATGTCTTTTTTATACCAAAAACGGTTACAACATCAAACTTTGTGTTATAATTGCAATTTATTATTAATATTCTAGTTCACTAGTTAGCCATATTTCTTATTTCCATACAGTAATATTGTCAAATTAATCAAAACAGCAAAATATTTGACACCTATTTGCGACGTTGCCCACTTTCAGAAGAAACGCTCTTAAGATCGAATTATTTTATTTATTTTTCACCTAATATCACCCAGTCATTCTTAACAGATGAAGGTAGTCAATTTAATAAACAATTAATTTGATAAACTATGTACAGTTGCAGTTTATAAATGAAGGTAAATATTGAGATAAATCATGAAGTGACCATGGTATGAACCAATCTATTCTACAGACAGGTCAAGAATACCAGTAGAGAGTTATTGTAAATGATTTATAAGAAATGGCATGCAACAATAGCGGGCTGGGTCCGCCGCAAAATATTATTGTATATGCAAATACTTAGTAAAATATTTTAGTTTGGTAAGTCCATCACTTTCCAACCGCAGAAACAATTTGTATTGTCATGTTGTGACTCGTTGAAGAAAATACAAATACTGTGAGATCTATTATTTGAAAGATAGGTATACTCTTAGTGGTTTAGCAGACGTATGCAGCAAATTAATGTGTTCAAGCACCTTCATAGCTATAATGGTACACTTCATTTCATGATAGGTAAGATACAGGCAAGAAAGAAAGAAAGAAAGAAATTTTATTTGCTCGAACATGTGTTACATACATACAGAATTAAACTAATACATGCATGCAAGATCTTAAATAAGAGTGGCTCAAAACATTTTAAAAATTGTTTATTTTACACACTTTGTATGTAGTTTTAGTTAATAACAATGTCACTGGTTTATGGAAGCGTCCTTGTACTAATTCACTTAGTTTTATTTCTTATAATAAGTTGTATTGATATTTTGGGATTTTTTATACGGAGTCGAACAAGCGTACGCGCGAGCTATTGCAAGAAAATGAATAGTGAAGCAAATCGACACCCTAAGTCTATTTGTTTTGTCGCCGTTTAATACAACTCTCAAAGAATGATTTGTTTATATTATACGGACATTTTGAATTGGTAGTCAATTTGCCTAACAAATAATTTACGTTTGTGTGAAGTGGACAAAATATAGCTTTGCAGGCAAATGAATATGGTCATTAATTTGCTGTTGAAGAGAACTGGTGTGTTTACGGAAACCAACAATAAATACCCTATTTTCACAAACGTTACACAGTTACAAAATATGAACCTACTAAAACCTAGACAGACAACATATGAACCTAGTAAGTATAATTCAAATTCAAAAGTAATTTATTCAAACTAGGCTGATAATCAGCACTTTTCGAACGTCAAAATTACATAAGACAGTCCCCCAAAACGCCCACCCTTCACCACTTCCTAGTGCGTTAGCTAGGAAGAAGAAGTGGCGCAACAAACTCGCCAGCAGCACAGCTGTTTCTTCAGATATGTAGAAAGTATGCAATATATAGTGTAATAATAGAAGATATGCAAAAAATAACATATAAATTGGATAAATGTTTCGGTGGCCTATATAGGTATGTGTAATGTAATTATGTGAAGTTTTGTTTAAGGGTGAGTATGAGTAATACTTTTGTCCTGCAATTTGTTAGTTGCAATCACATACATAAAAAATGTTTGATACTGTATACATAAAACATAAATTCCATAAGCAATGTACACATCAAAACATGAGTACCTATCTAAAAAATTACATATATAGCATAATCAGCCTATAATGTTCCCACTGCTGGGACACAGGCCTCCTCTCTGTGAGAGGGAGTGGGCTGTAATCCACCACGCGGGCCCAGTGCGGGTTGGTAGATGTCACGACTTAAAATTTTTCGTTTCTAGGACATGGCGGTTTCCTCACGATGTTTTCCATCACCGTTTTGAGAGAATAACTGAAGAAATAATTTACACAAAGTAAAGTGCCTAATTGGTTACGAACCCTCGACACACGTAAATCGCGGCCGTTACCACTGGGGTGGTCCATTAGAGCCTACTGCTCTATACAAAAGAACATATTAAGGAAAATGTGATTTCATGCCTTCACGTTACATCACACAACTGTGTTAGTCTACCTTCGCCAATTATAAATTATTAGATTTATAACACTTCTGTTTTTTGCAATCAAGTGTAATTATAATTTATTATCTTTTGCCAATTCCTTCGCTAATTGCATTCAGTCTTGACAGTTTTGATTGGGCTATTGCAAAAGGTGCATTTTAGCCGCTACGAGTCACTACAGGCCTCGTTGGTCCAGTGGTCGCAAGCGCTACTGCTGAGCATGAGGTCCTGGGTTCGATTCGCAGTTGTTATTGGGTGTTTTCATCAGGAATTTCTCAGCAGCAGCCCGGAGTCTGAATTTGTGCCCGGTTGATGGCGATAGGCTCGCCCTCTGTTACATGGAACGCGAAATGTGAGTGTACTATAGGTACACCTCTGCACAACCCCTCACGGATTACAGGCGCTATGAGTCACTACATTTGAGTACAGTAAGTACCGGGACGCTAACATGGTACAATCAGTCGTAATACATGCACTACGAAAATTTTCTTTACTGACAGTGATGTGCGATTGACTGTTCATCGATTTTTGAGGATTCTGCCATACGTAAGTGGTGGTAATCAACCAATCAATCTAGGAAATAGATTTTTAACCGACTTCCAAAAAGGAGGAGGTTATATGTTCGACGCGAATGTTTTTTTTCTTTTTTTATGTATTTCCGCTTATTTCTCCGTCAATTGTGGAACGATTTTGAAAGTTTTTTTTTGTATGAAAGGGTATGCTCCCAAATTGGTCCCATATAAATTTTATTGGTTAGACCTTTAGCTCACGTGCACAAAATTGATGTAAAATCCGAGGATTCCACACGTTTTAACATATCAAAAGCGTCGACCAGTTCGTCCAGTTTTGAAGTGTCAGCGCCAAAAAAAGCTAGAAGTGGGTGTGACTGTGCAGCAGACACTGAAATTTGATTATTTTTGCATTAAATCACAGTTTATCAGTGAGAAGAAAGTAGTTTAAGTTTATAAAAATGTTGATTTAGATAATATTTTATGAAGAAAAATACTGTAATTTGTTGTTATTGACAACAGATTTTGTTGATTGTTGTCCAATTTAAATAAACATTATGTGAATTAACGATGGTTTTCTTTATTTAAACAACACAATTAATATTTCTCGCTTTCCTGTGTAGTCCCGAGAAATCCAATTCGAGAATTCTCCTGCCCTAATGGGTAGTTTTTAGAGTTACCATAACCTAACTATAAGACCTACCGTATCACCAAAAATCACACTAATAAATACTTTGACTTTGAGAAGTCTCGAGACCCGAGAAATAAGAAACCTCGAGAAACCAGAGTAAGGTTAAGGTTCCTCGAAGTTTTTATTTCCCAGGTCAACCTAGTTATTGGCGGATTAACCGAACTTTCCAGTGAGTGCCTCAATAAAATAAAGCCCCCAACCAGGGCATTAAAATTAATAAAAAACACGGCCAAGTGCGAGTCGGACTCGCACACAAAGGGTTTCGTACCGTATTAAGATCGAGCAAAACCCGCCGAAAAAAACGTTTCTTGTATGTTTGCTTTGTTTCCTTTAATTATTAACTTTGTTTAATTTTATTATTTGTTAGTGTAGCGGCAATAGTAATACACAATCTGTGAAAATTTCAACTGTCTACCTATTACGGTTCGTGAGATACAGCCTGCTGACAGACAGACGGACGGCGCTAGATGCTAAGGGCAGCCCGTTGGGGTAAGAACCTCGGCTTAGGGTGTCGCTGGGGGAGAAAAGCAAGGGGCAGGCTGGATCGGATTAAACGACTTTGCAGAACGTTATCTCTGTCACTAATTTTCTGTGTGAGAGTCTGTTTGTTAATCCCTATATGTCATATTAACGTTTGAAAATTTGATTTAGGTCCATCTTTAAGTAGAAGCATTTTTTAATAGAACTCATTTACCCATTGCGAAATATCTATTTAAGAAAAAAAAATTTAACAATGTTATACTATGTCATACGTACATAAAATCGTAAGTTTATTTATGTATGTGTTTATGTAATACTATATACTACAATCATTACATATTCCTTTTACTTCGTTAACGTTCATACATCAGAGGGGCAATTCCCGTAATTTTCAAGAGCGTTCGCAGTAGCATCTCATTCGCAATCTGTCAAAAATACAATCTATTTACCAACATTTTTGACAAGTTTGACAGATTGCGACTTGAATGTGAACGTTTTTTAAGTACGAGAACTGCCGAGGTATTCCGAAAAAATCTCACCGTGAAAACTAAGGTGAAGTGAGCTTGAAGTGATCTGTCAATAGTGTCAATCTCTAGCATTACGTGGAATGACAACTCACTTCACGCACACTTCACCGAAGTTTTCACGGTGAGATTTTTACAAAATAGACAAACACGCACGCCGGTTGCCAATACTACGCACCTGACCTTTCTAAAGCACATCACCAATAAGGTCACTATGCCATATGTCCTCCGAGGGCGACCCCTCCCGGCGTTTCCACTCACATCTGCCCTGTAGGACCTTTTGTTAGGCCGCTCGCCCGCGGCGACTTTTTGTAACAGTAGTAGCAGCGCTACAGAATCTGGGCGAAGTCACACAGCCAACGACAGCATCGCGGCTGTATCGATACACATGCGCGACAGCATCGCTGCAAAAAGTCTTAGTCACCTTTCATTTATTCTCTTAACCTGACCAAACCATCTAAGCATACTCTTTTCAGTTATTTTTATTAATCCGCTTAAAAACCTGTTGTTTTCATAATCCTATTAAGTCAGCAGAAAAATATGCAGCCATTTCTGTAAATCCAAGGACATTGGATGATTTCACTTCTTGTAAATTAGCTTTATATTATATATGATTTTATGGCTCAAATCTACATGTTTGGCGCTAAGCTCGACACTTTAGATGCACAAGATGGAAAGGAAGCGATTTCTTTAATTTTATGGTTTCATTGACATTTAGCTTGTAATGGATTAATCATTTAAGATTATTTTGTTAAGCTTTTAGACAGAAAACTTGCATTGATAAGCTTTTATTCATGAAACTTTATAACTACAAATTAATTTGATGATTTCGTAGAAGGCCAGTATAGCTCCGTCATGACAAAATTATCTAAGGGTGACTAAAAACCGAGTTCTGTAACTTTTAAGTAGATGGCGACACTTTAGAACGTCTAAAGCTGAAAACACACGAGGCAAATCTCGCGCGGCTTTGTACGTTATATCTAGAATATTATATTATGACCTCGTAAAACAATTGAGAATCCCAATACCAATAAATGTTGCGTTTTCTACTATGAGAGAGCAACCACTGCTCCCGCGACTTAGGAGTTGTAGGTCGTAGGTTCAAACCCAGACATGCGCTTTACTTTGTGTAAATTATTTCATCACCACTGCTCTGAAAACGGTGAAGAAAAACATCGTGAGGAAACGGGCATGTCCTAGAACCAAAAATTCGAAGACATGTGACATCCACCAACCCATACTGGGCCCACTCCCTCTCACAGACACGAGGCCTGTGTCCCAGCAGTGGGAACGTCATAGGCGGATTATGTATGTATGTTTCAACTGATTATGCAGATTTCTATTCACGTAATTATCTACCAAATACCTAATTAGCCAAATTTACGGAAACATTAATTAACTAAAATTGAGAGAATATTAATTACTATCGGGGGTTGGTTGTATCCTTACGACAATTAATAGTTTCCGATGTAAGTAGAAAGGTAGGAAGTAACTACTCAATTGTATGCATTTCCTCTACTTTCAAAAAGTTATTTAAAAAAAATACTAACTTGCTTACTGCATGTACATTCAGAGAGAGATGCATTGATGATTTTAATAATTATAATTTTGTAAAGACACATTAGTTACGCTTGCGAATCACATTTTAATCAACATACAACCTGAATCTGACCTGCAAATTGCAAAAACGTAAAAAAAAATTGAATTACGGGGGCTACATTAGCGTATCGCCCTTAAGCCATTTTTGTAACATCGTTTATACATTGTTGAATCCAAATAAATTAACAATAATCTGATAAATAAGTTGTATCTACAATACTCACTTTTTCACAAGATGGTGGGCCTTGGGCCCAATATTTATTAGCATTTTGACACACCCTCACCAACTAAACAGAACACCTGAAACAATTAAAATTACCTTATATTAATAAAATAAAATTGAATAGATATTATCTGGTAACTGAAATAGATATTTTCTGGTAACTTAAATAGATATTACCAGTTATCTATTTAATTAGATAATATCATATTATCTGGTAACTTTATCTCATGACGCAGGTTAAGGTCAAAAGGTGAATTTATGTGACTAGGCCAAACAAAAGTTTGAGAAATTATTTAATACGGTGATGTTGTTGCTTTAGAAGAGAATATTACCAATTAAAAACTATTATATTGTCTATAGTTGTATCCTCATTCTGTTATGTCTTGTCTCAGGCTATTTCTCTGAACGGTTTTCTTACGCCTCGCAATAATAATTTTCAAAACTACTTATGTGGTTGCCACTTGACAGATTGTCAAAATGACCACATATCCTGCGATGACCACAAATTGGCCAAAATGACATCGAGCCTTGTAAAGAAAAAGCATGTAAAGGAAAAACATGTGTAAGGAGTTGATACCTACAGACTGACCTCAAAAAAGAACTAGATGGACTGTGATACCTATAACTTTAGTATTCTGGCTTGATTTCTTTTTTTCAGCACTTCTTTGTCTTTTTCAAGGATTAGACTTTACAAAACCCATAATTTTCCATCTCCTTTACCGCAAAACCACTTTTTTAACACACTTATTCGAAAAGTGGCTCTCATTGCACAGCTTTAAGGTGTCACTGTAATGTATTGAACACGCGTGCCTTTTACTTTGCGTTCTTGCTCTAGGGATGAAAAGTACGCCACAGATAAGATATCTGTACTAGTCAGAGGTGCGCGATTTTTTTAAATCTCAGCAAATAGCATTCGCTTCTTTTTATGCCTAAAAATTTTGGAAATATCTTAACTGTATATATAAATTAAATATGATAAGAAACGAGTGTGTGTCATTGGTTCGACCAAAGGTCGTCGCGCGCACATAGCTGTACGTGTAGATTGTATTTCATCAAATTATTCAAGTTCTAAATTCAAAAATATTCAGTTCTTTAATTTTTAGACAGATATATGGCGGCGTCATACCTTTGCGTCTCCTACAACTTGCAAATGCAATGACAACCTTTCCACATTTGTTCTATTCTCACCCAGGAACTTTACAACTACACAGACAAACATAATCTCACGCTTTCTCCCCATAGGAGTAGGCAGAATCAACGGAACCCCACATGCTACGATCCTTTACAAATCATTATCACAAGTTCAACAACCCCAGATCATTGACATCATCATTAATATATAAATCTCAATAGACAAGCGTTGTTTACTTAACTATGTAAATGAGCATATAAAGGAGAAAGCGAAAGTCTTGTTTCGCGAAATGTAGCGGATTGAATTAAATCGTTATTTGAGTTATTGTTAATAGGTGATTTGTATGTTGATTTGAAAAAGTTTGAGACGTCTTATGTGAAATATTATTGCTTGGTAATATATAATTTAATGGTGTTATATACATGTAATTTTTATGTTGATTTGAAAATGTTTGAGACGGTCTTATGTGTAATATTTTTGTTTGGTAATAATATAATTAAATGGCATACTTAAACAGCCCAGAAGCCGACCGACGATATCAAAGGTTTGTAGCGATTGATCTGAAAAGTAAGCAAAGTAATCGAGGTCTGTGGTTAGACAAAATTGAATGAAAAATACACATATTTTATAAAAAAACAATTTGCACTAATATAATAAACTGGAGACAGGAAAATGTGCCAAAAAATTGATTTTGACCAGCAGATTCAGAACACGTATGAATCTGGCTGACTCAGAGAACGTTATACGAATTCAGAAGCTGCAATTCTCCCCTTATGTACGTCTAACATTGATTGGGTTTAGAAATTCAGACAGATCTTTCCATATCTTTAGCCGCGTTAGCAAAGACACGTAGTCCCTTTATTTTGCGACTAGTTTTAAAATGACTGGGGCATACTGTGGTCTCCTATAAGTATACCTACTTAATACCTGATGTTGCCCTTGACTTATGTGTCATGTATTGTGTACATATTTTCTTGGAGATCTTGGAGAATAGATAAGAGACCGCAGTGAACGGGAACTTAGCTCGTATCGACACTTTTGAGTTGTTTGTAAAACGCTGAAAATATACGTTTTTGTATGGGGGCGGGCATCCCTTTAATTTTTAACTTTATAATTTTTTTATGACCTGTTTGTTGTTATAGCGGCAATAGAAATACAGAATTGCAACTGTCTACCTATACGGTTCATGAGATACAGCCCGCTGACAGATAGAGGGACAGCAGAGGCTAATAGGGTTCCGTTTGGCACCCTTCAGGTACAGAACCCTAAAAAAAAACTATGTCGTAGTAAAAGTGTAAGCCAGTCAAAAGGTGGTGACTTGGTAAGGGGGGCGACTGCCAGCTGTATCTCTACTCGTGAAGAATTTAAATGAATTTAGTTTTATACAAAAATAAATAAATTGCCAGCCTTATAAATATGAGAATATTTATACCATTAATATGTAACCTTGCACACAAAATATTGAAATGTCATAATTATTAATATCATATTAATATGAAGACCATAACATATTTAATTGTATCACATCGACTGACTTGATTAACTCAATACATTTTTTTGTATATCAAGGCTAGTATTTTCTTGGTTTTAGGAGTTGTATAGGGTTGTCGAAATCGGTGTTTTTACACTTCTTTCGAGAAGAGACGAAAAGGTATTTCGTCTGGTTAGCGACTTATCTGGTGTCAGTTTTAATGCCATCCATGGGCCTCTGACTTGGCTTCACATGCCGTCGAGAATTATCTCTCAGGCATGCTGGTTCCTTCAACATTTTAAGAGCAGAGGTGATGAAATTATTTACACAAAGTAAAACGCCTTCTTGGGGGCCGTTACCACTGAGCCACCAGTGCTTTTACTGGATAGTGCTTTCTGACTTATCAAAAATGAAATTCTGTTCGTTTGTAAGCGTATCACTTGAGAACGGCTGGACTGATTGTTCCATGTCTTATTTTAAAATGTTTATAATAGTCCGATTCAGGGTTTTATGGTAAGTTTGAAAAGTTGCCGGGAAAATTGGAAAATTCGAGAAAATTAATCCTATGTCCTAGAACCAAACATTCGAAGATATGTGACATCTTGCAATTAAATACTGTCACAAATAAATCTATTGTTGACATGCAGATAAACTTTATGAATCCATCAATCTACCGAAAATTGTAGCGAAGAAACATTTGAACTCTGAAAGTGCATTTTTTTAATTTAATTCTGTAATCCTCAGAAAATTCTTTCTGTGCCAACCTTATATAGTGTTTTTGCGACACCAAAGACTCATACGAGAACGCAATCGTCTTGATTTATAACGATGACATCCGCATTTCAGTTAAATTGGAATCTAGAGATTTAGATCTAAATTAAAGGTCAACCCAGATTTGAATTAATAATAATCTCGATGCCCGTCATCTCTGTGAAGTTTCATCAGTTAATTTAATTTAACCCTGTCAAAGAAAAAGATATGTCTATTATTTTTAGAGTAGATATAAAACTGGTCGTACCACGCGTTCAAGATCGCACAAACTCACAACCCGTACATAAAGAAAACCATTTGTTTTAGCCTATGAATCTACGCCATAAGACCTTTTGAACCGCACGAGCGGCACGTACGCTTCACAATAGACAATTTACAAACTCAGCTTTTCCACTTCTATTGTTTCAAATTATTATTTTACTTGAAAACAAAAGGATAATGGGTTTTCCGCATCATTGAGTAAGCTTAACTTACAGCTTGAAATATTAGCTGTAGAGCTCCTTGTGAAACCCCGGGGCCCAGGGAAGATACCTACTCTACTACGAACATGAGGTTTCGTTAGATAATTTAATTTCACCTTTTATAAAGTGTTTGTTACGGCCCGGCTGCCGCCAGGTGGCACACGGCGGGACTTACTATAGCCATACCGCTGCGCCAGTCTGTGCTCTTCGCCCCGTCAGTTTTTTTGAAAAACGAAGACAGTTATCAGACATCCTATGGCGGACGTATCGCTTTTTCAGATTATCTGTTCTTACCACGAAACTACTGGTTTGTTTTAGAAAGCAAATGTGTACTTACACATAACATGTCGCCTGTCATCCCGGGGTTATGCAGAAATGTTGCTGTAGTACACGCACATTGCGCCAGTTCTGTTTAAGTTCCATGTAATAGGGGGGGGGGGGGGCTATTGCAATCAACCAGGAACAAATCCCATATCAATTTTATTAACTTTGTTTGGATCGTTTTTAAGCAAGCTTCAATAATACGTATTTTCCCACTTACTACATGTGGACGATATGATGATAACTTCCTGTCACTGTTATGTACATAGCAGGTAGTGGTATTCGAATTTGTATGGAGTAGGTACCACAACTAAAAGGTGAAAAATAAAAAAATTCTATAAAAGAAAAACAACAGACTTCCAAAAAAAAACACTACAAAGTGAAAATTAACTTTAATTTCGGAAGTTGGTGGCAAAAAACGAAAATTCAAAACCAAAGACCGCCGACATTCGAAATTAAAGTTATTTTTCACTCTGTAGTGCTGTTTTTTTGTAAAAAGTTTTAATGTGAAACAGTCACCGACCGATAGTACTGTCGCCGACCTCGAACGATACCTACCCCAGACAAAGATGTTGTAAATTCGATGCATCCGCAAACAATTTCGAAAATCCCAGTAAGTATTACCAATCACTTTCATTCCTTTCTCAACTCTGAATTATTCATGAAACTATTAGCAAATAAATTAGATCATAATGTAAATTATTCCTGCGGTAAACGAACTAAGATTGGCTATTAATGTCGTCTGCATATCGTTAATGTTTAGATTATTGATTTAAAATGTTACTTAAGTGATAAGAGAACATATATATAAATACACATATTTTAATGTGCGCTCGCGTGAATTTATTGCCCGTCCGCGCTATTCGCTTAGCGTTCTTTCTGACTGTTTTTCTCTTTGCTCGGCTCCTAAGAGTTGTAGCGTGATGTTAAATAGCGTAAAGGCTCGTGCAGACCAGCGCGACGCGACGGCGCGACGCGACTCGAACAATACAATTTCTAAGAAAACTTCACGGTATAACAATAGACGGTGTCGCGCCGCGCTGTCGCGTCGCGCTTCTCTGTACGAAGCTTAAAACGTGCCTCAAGAATTGAGCTATCGAATGTGAATCGACCGGTGGTTTCAGAGATTACCGTGTTCAAACAAAAAACAAACTTTTCTGCTTTATATGAGTGATAAAAGTTAGTTATCGTGTTTAACTCGCTTTGTAAGTCGTGCAATGCAAACACATTAATAATTTAAAGTTTCTTAAACACACCCAATTTCAGCTATCAACTGCACACAAATCAGTCTGGGCTACTACTGAAGAATTCCTGCGGGAAAAACTCTATATATTTTTTTCCGACCAGCACGCTTAGCATGACCACAATAGAAACGGGTTTTGTCGACGGAAGAATAGACAGATAAACAATCTGTAATTTTGTCTACTCTTCCGTCGACAAAAGCCGTAGAAAAGCCGTTCCTATGGTTGTCATGCTACGCGTGCTGGGGATAAAACAATGGCGTTCAAGACCACTACACATCAAGGTAGTGGCCCAAAATAAGGTTAGTTATAGAAATAAATTAGACTCGCATTGAAAATATCATTGCCGTGCACAAATTCAAATTCAAATTCAAAAGTCATTTATACAAAATAGGCTGAGATATTCAATGTAATCTTCTTATGTAATTTTGTATAGTCATTTATACAAAATTACATAAGACAGTCCCCCAAAAACACCCACCCTTCACCACTTCCTAGTGCTTAACTGGGAAGAAGAAATGGCGCAACAAACTCCCCAGCAGCACTGGGGACCTAAAACAGCCACATTAAGCAATTCCTCTAAAAACAATTCATTTTCTGAATTCCCAGCAATTCCTTTATGTTGACACATATTTTAGCTGAATCATATTCAATTCAATTCATATCAGATTCATAGTTGGTGTAAATATTGCCGCATGAAATATAAAAAAATGGACACTTTAAAATTTAAGCTTCAATGTCTTCGAGAGCCTTTTTTCGATCCACAATGTGTCGTCATTTCAACGTAAAAAATATTCTGAACGGCCCTTGTCGTATGGGTTTATTAAAATATATAATGCTTTCGTTTAAAACATGTGAGGCATCTTAATTGCATATTACTTGGCCGTGTTTTCTTTTGAAGAAGCCGAAAGACGCTCAGTCATCTCGCTAAGTAAACTAAGTAACGGGTGTTATGGAGATATGTGGGTAGCTAAGTTAAATGTGTGCTAATATTTGATGAATGAACTAGAATTGAAAGCTACGATTATATGACAGTGATGCGCCATGGCGCATTAAGGGGACTACAGGACCTAAACGTGCCTAAACGCAAGTTTTATAATGCCTAAAAGAATATGATCCACTGCAGTAAACAAAATATATGATATTCTTCAGGATATATGCTAGTATGATAGTGTGTTGAAAGCATAATACAACTAATTTGATACGATAGAAAAAAATCATGAAGATACCTCTAAAAATTTATTTTAACTATTAAAAATCATATTAATTTACATGCAATCATTCTGATTTTTTGTCAGATTATTCTACAAGCTACATATTAGCATAATAGTGTTTTAATTTTCCAGTCCAATCAATAGATTTTCTGTAAATCGCTAACTGCTTCATATTTTGCAATAAATTACCTGCGTCGTGTCATCGCGCTTCTCTTTCATTTCTATGCAGTCCGACAGTGACCGCGCTTTAGCTGTTGTAAGCCTCTTAACCCATCATTTATAACAGGGATGATGAACAAAAAAATTTTTTTTGTCCGTCCGTGAGATTATAAAAAAATATTGGACACGTATTTTTTCTTTTTTTACGTAATCTAAAGATTACGGCGATGCATTGAGTAAGCAATGCATTAAAATGTGGGATGAAGTCACTGACCGGTAGATTTTATACTGACTTGTGACATAGCGAGCCCCTACTCCCCAACTTTAATGCGTTTTATCTAAACCATTTTTTATTAATATGATTAAGCAAAAAATACGTGTCTAATATTATTTTATTATCTGACTGATGGACTCAATCGGTTTTTTTTCCCAGTCAACATCCCTATTTAGATTGCCATTCAAACCCAAAGAAGAAGCTACAAACAGTCGATTGCTTACCCAATAAAAACATTCATAAACACAACTTTACCCTACATTAAGAAACGAACTAATATATTGCATATACGGGAAAGTGTATTCACAATTTCAAAACCTCTAAATTACGCAAGAAACTCGATACATTTAAAAGCTAATAATTATTCAGAAGTGGACACCTTTCTATAAGTATTTAGACTAAGTTTTGAAGTTTACAGTCTAGACCATTAATGTCAGTGTAATTGATGTTGTAAATATTATTTACATAGTTATTACTTTTTGATAAATTAAGAACGGCCTTAGTTGCACAAAAAATCAATTTGCCTAACATTTTACCAACTATGTTAGGATCGGCTTCCAGTCTAACCGGATGCAGCTGAATACCATTGTTTTACATGGAGCGACTGCCTATCTGACCTTCACAACCCAGTCACTGGGTAATACGATACCCCTTGGTAAGGCTAGTTGTCAGACTTTTGGACTTCTGACGACTCGTAACGACTGTGAAAGATCCACGAATGACAGCCGGGACCAATGGCTTAACCTGCTTTCCGAGGCACGGAGGAGTCTAAGTATGTAAAGATGGTCACTCATCCACGGACCAACCCCGGCAAGCGTATCTTAACCTGATCGATCGACCCATGTGGCTGTTATTACTTAGCCACGAGCTCCTCCTTGGCTTAACAGGCCTTAGTTGCAGGAGCAGATAATAAAAGTATACTTGTTTTTGTTGTTTGAAGAATGTTTTTATTTAAAAGAGTGTCCGTGCAGTTTCTTGCCCGTTCTTCTCCATAGGAACCTACTACTCGTACGCTTTGGAATGGGCAACTAGCTTCATCTTTCTGACTGACCGACCCCTTGACATTTCAAAAGTGCCTGTAATTGGTTTATTTGAAATAAATGCTTTGAGTTTTAGTTTTGAGTTTGAGTTACTAAGGTAGGTACTACCTTAGTAACGGATCCCTGAGCTATCAGGACCTTCAGCAGATTGATCGCCTAGGTCGTGGGAGCTTATCGAGCAGTACGAGTACGAGTCATAGAGCATCACGCTTTTGTAGGTTGACGATTTTAGGCCGTTATGGTTTAAACAGACTGAGACGAATCCTGCGCAGGTTTTCTCGTCATATTTTTTTTTTATCAATTTGTTTATTAGATCTTAGAAAGTGTAAATGACATTAAAAATAATAGTTCAGGCAAGGGTTAAAACAACTCGATGGTACTAAGTGTATCTTGAAACATTCAGGCCACTACGACGGCCATATTCAATAAACGTACCTACAAAATGACATAAAGTGAAACAATTCAGAGAAAAACATCTCCGCTACAAATAAGAATGATCGCTGAGCATTCAATCGCATGTAATAACGGCGTGCACCGCTAACTGGTGCTGCTACCCTGCGCGACGGACGAGAACCGTTACGTTTACCCTACTTGCCTCGATCGCGGATTGCCTATAACAACGTCGTAAGACGAGGAAAATAACCCATTAAAATTATGAGCATATAAATATTATATAGGTTTTAAAATTAAATTCATTGAAACTTAAATTTAGTTGGTACAAAATAATACGTTACTTTAGTACGAATATAAATTTAACTATCCCGTAAAATATGTCAGATAAGTAATGAAAATCACAACTGTTTGGCCAAGTGGCTGAGGCCTCGCTTCTCATGCAAGGTTATTGATTGAAATCCGGGCAAGTACCAATTTACCTTTTTTCATTCCACATGTAGGTAACTACTTTCTGTAATTATCTTGAACATTCAGTATGTTCAAGATAATTACAGAAAGTAGTTCGGGAGCTTGTGGCTAAGTAATAACAACCGCACGCTTGCCGGGGTTGGTCCGAAGCTGAGTGACCATAAAGATGGTCACTCAGGCACGGAGGGGTCTGGGTATTTAAAGACATACCCAGACCCCTCCGTGTGTCGGAAAGCATGTTAAGCCGTTGGTCCCGGCTGTCGTTCGTGGATCTTCGTATTACCCTCGATGTCCAATAGAACCCACAATAGAACAGTGTGAAGCTGATCTTATTTCCCAGCGTAAGTAACCGGAGAAATCTTTATAATCTGATTTGACGCAGTTGTAATAATACCAGCCTATTACTGTCCCACTGCTGGGCAACGACCTCTTCTCAAACAGAGCAGGCACGATCATTGATCACCACGCTTGCTCAAGACGGGTTCAGAATCATGTACTGAATCCATTGTAACAGTTTTCTCGTCGATGTCCCTGACAGCCTGCATAAGTCCAGGTTTCCTTACGATGTTTTCTTTCAACAATGTCAGTAATATCCTAGATTAATCTAGCCTTTTCCCAACTATATTGGGGTCGGCTTCCATTCTAACCGGATGCAGCTGAATACCAGTATTTTATGTACATGGAGCGACTGCCTATCCTTCCTTCAACCCAGTTACACGATACACCTTGCTAAGATTGGTAGTAGCGGCTTGGCATTCTTCAATCCAAATACGGAATAAAATATAACAAGATTCTCGTTAAATCTGTTACCTAAACTAAAACCATCACGATTATCATATTATCTGAAACTTTACATAACAGACCAATTAAACCATTCATCGATACTAGGTATTAATTGATATCCTGTCGGCGAAACGAAACGAATACGAAAGTTGAGTGAATTTTATGACTTTGAGTGAATGTTAGAAAGAATATTTGTTTTTATTTTATAATTGAGTAGTTTGGTTTTGTTTCCGGGAGAAAAGTAATCATAACATGGCTGCCAAAATAGCGAATGATTATTTGGGAAAAATGATACTGAAAAGAACTGCAATTTTCTGTTATGATAGATCACGATCAAGAGAGCAAAACCGTAGCTAAAAAAAAAAGAAAAGAAATTGTGTTCTATGATTGTTTAACCGAATTGTTTTCAGTCTTTTTCCCTGATTTTTTTTTTTTTCAGTTGTTCCCAATTTTCTATAGCTTCTATCTAATCTTGCGATAAGACGAGACACACAAACAAGCAAAAAGTTAATTAAACATATCAATCAACACCTCACTGGGCAAAAACGCTCTAATCCTAAGTTTCACATACATGCATCGCGTTTGGATATGCTCGGCTCGCGAACTGTTAGCACGTGAAAATGATGCAGTTGCGTGCAAAGTAAGGTTGCCACCCTACTGTAATTATACAGTGCCTTCATTAATTAATTGGCGAAACTTCGGTATCGGTATCAAAAAACTATAAAACAAAAAAAAACATAATAAAGTATGTTAATTCATGACAGGCGTTCCCGTTAACCCGATAAAGTATAGAGTACATAAAAGCTAAAAAAAAAAAAAAAAAAATTTAAAATATTAAATTGATTCGTAAAAGAAACACACTTCGAGTGTTTATTAAGATATCAATTTGATATTTTTGTGAATATAATATTATAAAAATAAAAAAACTTTTAATGGTAATCTTTTTTTAGCATTTATGGTCGCTATTCTATTGCGGGTTAACGGGAATGCCGTCCGTTAATTAACATACTCCGTGTCGTACTTACTTGAAATTATGATTTTATAAAAAACATTTCTTTTATTTGACCCATCACGTCTGTGAATAGCGGATATGAAGTAGTGGTGGCCCAGTAACGGCCACGACATAAGAAATGTAGTTCGTAGGTTTTTGGCTCAGACAGGCGCTTTACTTTGCATAAATTATTTCATCACCACTGCTCTCAAAACGTTGAAGAAAAACATCGTGAGGCAACCGGCATGTCATAGAACAAAATAATCGTAGTTTGCGGCCCACTCTCTCTCACCGAGTTGAGGCCTGTGTCACAGCAGTGGGAACATTATAGGTGGCTAGGACAGCCTAGATACGAAAGGCAGAGGATCTGGATAGGGTGTTGCGGTGCAACAAAAAATTAAAAACAGTGCGAGGCCAACAGACCAGGAAGCAGAATATTAAATAGTTAGGGAAGTTATAAAGAGGTTAAATTATTTATTTCTTTGTTTTTATAAGAGTTAATCTTTGCAAGTTCTGATCAGATTTTTTAAATTGTTTCACTGACCGATTGCCGATACCATAGGATATCTTTTATAGTAACTATAGTTGACTTCCACGCGGACGAGGTCGCGGGCAGAAATTAGTTACGATTAATCTTCAGCGAGTGAAAATAAAACGTAATTTTTGGTTGGTTTTCCTGTGCCTTCTTCTATTTTAATGTGGTTGTTTCATGTTTAAAACAAGAGGAAAGCAACTATCTAATTGTTTAAACATTTTCGGTAAACGAATAAGATTGCTGTTTCATTTTGACAGTTCAACAACATTCATTCAACGTTATTTACGTTGTTGAGCAGATTTTTTTTCTTCTAACTTTTCAAGAAAGAAAGAAAGAAAATGTATTTATTGAGACTCGCTCATGAAATCACAAATTAAACTAAAAACACACTAAACATAAATAAAAAAGAAATTCAAAGTAAAATAAAAACAGGAAGTACTGTACGAAGCCAAAAGGCTCCTATCTCAGCATGATGCTGCGACATTTAAAAATAAATGTCGCAGCGCTAGTATTCTGATAGGGCCCGCAGTGTAATCACGGATAGATAGATACTGAAAGAAAATAAAAAAATTGGTGTGTGAAATACAATAAAAAGTAAAATATATGTAGTCCGCGTGTCTGCATCCGACGTAACAATGGAGCAATGGATTAGCAATCTCTTTCAAAATTATTCAGATTGTGATTGATAGTGTATTACGCAATCAGGGTGCAGATCACGAAAAATATGTGTCAGTATGTGGTCTACAAGACTATAAAAATAATGGATTTACAGAAAGGAGGTTCGAACCCAGCATAGTGGGATAATCTAACATAAATAAAAATGCGCGTAAGCGCATCACTTCAGAACGGCTGGACTTATTTGGCTATTTTTAGTTTTAAAATGTTCGTAATAGTCCGAATAAAAGAAAGAAAAATTGGAAAATTTGCACGAAAAATTGGAAAATTCGGGAAAAAACTGTAAAAAGTGTTTTTTTTTCTATAGTTTGACAGGACAACGTCGGTCAGCTAGTGTAAGATATTTTTGTTTTACTTTTTCGTGTATCGAAACTGCCAACCCTAGCGCATAAACTACAAAGGCTCGCCGCTACTTAAATAGAGTTATTATATCGGTGATCAATTTAACTTAATTGCTAAATTATCTAATATCACGAACTATAAATTCAAATAATTTTCGTTTTTATTACTTTTTTACTTATTAAATAGCATTAAACCTGCTTAATATAATTATTGAAATAATTGCTTATAATTAAGTCTGATAACTCAATAAGCTATTTTATTTAGTTATATAAATACCTAATAAAACTTCAGCAGGAAATGTATTTCAGAAAAAAATCATACAGCACGTAACAAGAACATGCCTTGTTCCCCTTGGTTGGACAGAGGTGTACCTTATACACCCACATTTCGCCAGTTATGTTTAAGTCACATGTAATAGGGGGCGAGCCTATTGCCATCAACCGGGCACAAATCCAGACTCTGGGCTGCTACTGAGTAATACATATGTGGCGGCATCTACACCGCCACATGCGAACTACGCATCAAAGACTTGACGTCACTCAACATCCTGACGTCACTTAAATCCTGCATCGCGCAATTAGAGTTTACCGCGCGGTGGACATATATACAAGCTCACGACTTCAACCTCTGGGCAATTGCCCGCCAGACATGACACCCGTCTGGTCGGAGGATCCTCACTTTTCTATGGGGGATGAGTGAACTTTACACCCTGTTCCTCATACCCCTAAACATACCTACCATGTTAATAGACGGTATACTCTAATAATTAAAACATTAGCTAAATAATTCCATACATTTTGATCGTTGATCGTATTGCACTTTTGTATGGATTTTATTACCACATTTCCGTGCAGACTAGAAAAAATTATTCGAGTCCGGGGTCGCAACAAGTCAATCGTCATCCTGTGAAACGTCATCCGGTGAAACACGTGTCGATTTCTTACAGGGTTCTTTATGACTCTTCAAGAATAGCTAAGCGGATTAGGTTACTAAATATACGTCGTCTATTGTATTTTATCATGGATTTCCGCCGCAAAGTCACGCCTGAGTCAAGTAACTATCTTAAAGTTCAGGTTTTCAGTTTTTTCAATTACACCTTGCATGTGCAACT
Organism: Agrochola circellaris; assembly: GCA_914767755.1. Lineage (NCBI taxonomy): Eukaryota > Metazoa > Arthropoda > Insecta > Lepidoptera > Noctuidae > Agrochola > Agrochola circellaris. The sequence goes on from OU611860.1 coordinate 16,256,978, forward strand.
GAAAGCATAATATCACATTACTCTATAATCATACTTATTTGCAAAAGGCAACGCGTACAGTGTGATCGCTAATTAAAATTCTGAATGGCATCTCGCGTGACACGAAGACATCAATTGATTTGATTTATCGAGATACGACAGATACATTAACTTTTTATTTTCATTTAAGTATTTAGAACACAGAACATGAAAACATTAAACTTGGCAAGCCTGTTTAAATTGAACACCAACATTTAACTTTTGAAAGAGCATAACAAAATACATTCATGTACTTATAAAAAAATACACTCATTAAATGCATTCAAGACTCAATTACCTGAATATTTAATCGAAAATAACAGACTACTTAAAAAAATTATGCATTAGATCATAAATGATTATTATTAATAATTGATGCAAGACGACTGTGATGAATTTTATATTTATAATTTAGCTTAGAAGCATTTTGTTCAACTAAAATATAATTTAAAAAGTAACAGACTTAAAATAAGAATAATAATTTATGTACAAGTATATAAAAAAGAGGGGGATACAAACATAGGCCATCAAAAAATTTGTCCGCATCGCTATCAACAGGAAAAGTGCCCAAATAGCTGGAAACGTTTTTAAATTATGTAAATACATTCTAACTTAGAATCATACGAATCAAATAATCTATGAAAAAAAAAAAAAAAAAAAAATTGATACTTTAAAGAAATAATACACGCGCACTCGTCGCACTTGTCTTTTCACATTGAAAGATAAGCGCGCGTGTACAGAGTGTTTCTTTTACGAATCAATTTAATATTTTTTATAAATGTTTAATTATTTAAAATATATTTATTTATTTTTTGCTTGTTTTGGACGCTATACTATTACGGGTTAACGAGAACGCCGTTAATTAACATACTGTATATTCTACAGTTAAAAGTTATCTGACTATTGAAAAATCTGCCATAAATCTCATTAAAAGAAAACTCCGAGTATATCGAAATCATGAACCTTTTTTTTTTGGGTGGGAAATTATCAAATAACTTCTCCTGCTCTGGGCGGAGCGGGAGGGCGTGTCAGACTCTTACTGACTAAAACCCACCCGTGTTCCTTCCGTTGCCTGTGTCATCATCATGAACCTACCAAAACTCTATCAACGCAACTTTTTGATCTCGAAATCAAAATTCTTACTAAACGAAGCCAAAGTGATAAAAATAAATCAGTCATGAGATTAATCCAAATTCAGTGTTGACAAACACTTAAATATTACATTTACATAATTAGTAGACAGTGCTACTGTGCAATATATAGCATTATGTATTAAATAATTGGGGTTATCGATTTAACATAGATTCTGTAATTTAATCATTTACATAGATGTTGGAATGCGGATTATTCAATCATTTTGTTTACGACTCTATGACCCCGAGTGACTTTACCACAGACAATCACAATGCAATTTGAGTTTAATTTGGAACGTTGTTGCTACATAGCCATTGCATTGAATCAATAATTTTTAGTTCTACGTTAAGAGCGTTTATCCTAAAAGTTGGCAACGTCGCAAATAGCTGTCAAATATTTACCTGTTTTGATTAATTTGGCAATTTAACCTATGGTAATATGAAACGTGGCTAACTAGTGAACTAAAATATTGATTGTAAAATGCGAATAATTAGTTTTAGATGTACAAGAAGTATTTGGAAACTTTCCAAATGCCATTTTTACACCTAAAACGGTTACAACATCAAATTCAATGTTATAATTTTAATTCACTAGTAATATTCTAGTTCGCTAGTTAGCCACATTTCTTATTTTCATACAGTAATATTGCCAAACTAATCAAAACAGCGAAATATTTGACATCTATTTGCGACGTTGCCCACTTTCAGAATAAACGCGCTTAACCATATCAAAATGAAATATGTATTTTTCTATATTTAGATTCGATATATTACGCAACGAAGTTCATCGGAGAAATACCGATTCCGTAAATATTTCTTAAGTTTAGAAGATTGTGATATATTGACTTTCACGCACACCAATTTATCGCCCTTTAGATAAAGTTGAATAACTTGTTATAATTTTCTCCAATCTGTATTATGTGCGTTATTTTCATTTTGAACAATTTCTTCTTTTTTAGCTGTTTTGGAATTACATATTATTTAAGTTAACAGACTTAAAATAATACTAATTAATATATAAAAAAAAAGGGAAAATAATCATAGGGGATCAAAAAATCCATCCGCAACGCTGGATAATTTCTAGATTACTCTTAATTACCAAGGGGTATCGTATTACCCATCACCTAGGTTATGGAGGTCATATAGGCAGTCGCTCTATATAAAATACTGGTATTCAGCTGAATCTGGTTAGACTTGAAGCCGACCCCAACGTAGTTAGGAAAAGGCAGGCAAGGCAAAGGATGACTCGTAATTACTTTTCTATAACCACCACAGGACCACAGCGACAATTTTTTAAGGACT